>JAJQJQ010000004.1:0-10000000 GCA_028622995.1 Panagrolaimus kolymaensis | reverse complement strand
TAACGATCTCAAATAAATATACATACAATTTATAATATTCGGGTTTTTTTATTTTGATCACAATAATTAAAAACTGATATAACAGATGGAAGCAAAAATAAAAACTATAAAATGGTTATATGAAATAATAAAAATGTTTTAAAAAACTGGCAGCTTACTTAATTGAGGCAATAATAAAAATAATTTTAATTTTATTTAAACTGTTTTCTTCCCTTTTAGACGAAACTAATAATGAAAAATATTTAAACTGAATTCTAAAAACATCGAGAATATAACAATAAAATAATTATGGAAAAAATAAAACTTTTAAAATTTGAAAACTGAAGAAATGAAATTCCAAATGGAAAAAAAAGAATAAAGTAATTATTTTTTTAAATATCAAAAACTGTTGAAGGCGTACTTAAGGTGAAAATGGTGGATAATCAGTGGAATGCCTGGTTCTCATAACCGCATCAGTAACAGATCGGCTTTCAGAATTTTGAGCCGTTAAAGGATGCTCATTATCACTAACATATCCGCCTGAATCATATTCATACGCGTCATCCAAGGTGGCTTCCCAACGTCGAACAGCCCCTTCCTTTTCGTGGTCACTGAGTTTTTCAGATTTTAAAATTAATGCAAGATTTGGAAAACTGAAAAAAGAAAAATTATTTACTGGATTTTTGCAAAAAAATTATGGAGGTTAAATTTTTAATTTAAAAAAAACTGATTTGAGGCGTGATAGCCGGCATTATAAGACACTCGAATTTCTTAATTTATTGGAGGATTAAAAACTGTGTAGAAGAGATCTGGTTTGAACTAGGGTTCCGACGATTCCCCGAAATCGGGGATTTTCCCCGATTCCCCGGCCCGGGGAAACTCCCCGATTCCCCGTCCCCGGCCGATTCGGTTCCCCGGACGGGGATTCCCCGACTCCACTTCCCAAGTCGGGGAATCCCCGACTCCCCGTCCCCGGCCCATTTTTTATTTCGGGGATAAATATTTAATTTTTAAACATGAGATTTGCTTTAAATAACCTCTCACCAATACTAATTAAGGATAAATATGCTATAATTAACACACAAAAAAAATTTTTTTCCTTCAAAAATTAACATTAAAAATTTTTCGGGGAATTCCCCGGTGAATTTTTGAATTTCGGGGATTCCCCGATTCCCCGTCCCCGACGAATGCACTCCCCGGCCGGGGAATTCCCCGACTCAAAATCCATTTTCGGGGATTCCCCGTTCCCCGACTTTTTTCCATTTCGGGGAATCGTCGGAACCCTAGTTTGAACTATTTAAAAACCAACTCATAATTAGCTTTAAACTTTTTTTTATAATATTGGCAATTAAAATTCGTAAAAACTGTTTCATCTTTTTTTCACCAATAAATAAGTTTAAAAAGTTATTCAAAATGTTGGAAATTTTAAACTGTGATTACTTTTACTACCAATTTTCCATAGTAAAAATTTTATTTAAAAAAAGAGAAACTGTAGCAATGGAAGATGGTAGAAAATTTTCAAAAAGATAAATTCAAAGCTTCCACTTCTCTATGGTATTTCAAACCTTGAAAACTGACATACAATTCATTATATGGAAGTTCTATTGCAGGAAAATTCGAATAAATTTTTTTTAGCAAAAACAAAACTGGAATAATATTTTAGTGTTGGGCCTTTTAAGAAATGTGGTTTCATAATTCACTGAGGGGTTTAAAAACTGAGCCATGGATATAATCGCAGATTAAAAAAGATCCAAAAAATAATTAAATTAAAACTGATACAAGGGAATAAAAATTTTTAGAAGTTTGTAACGGAAGCGATTTTTTCACCGACTCTTACAAAGCAAGAAATTCTTTTTTTAAAACTGGGTCCATCTATGTAAAAAGTTCAAAACCTCAATAAAAATTATTTTAGAAACTGTCGAGCAACTTTTTCAAGGCAATAAACACATTCAAAACTGAATTAAATTTATTTATTTTATTGAATTCGTTTGTATGAAAGCTCAAAATCAAATTTCTTGAGGAAAACAAAGTTGTTTGAAGCTATAGGGCTAGGACATAATAAGGCAATGGGTTTGCAAATTTATTGGTAAAATTAAAAACTGTTTTCAAGAGAGGTATTTAAATATTTTTTTAACTTTGTAAAAACTGCGTGGTTTTCTTTTATGTTTTTGAATGTCAATAATCAAAAAAGTCTTTTTTTGAAGAAAAAAATTCTGAATTCAAAACTGTCACGCGAAGAAAATGATGAAACTTGAAAACTGCATATGACGACCACGTTTTTCGGAATCACAAGTTTTACAAATTCCAACTTAAAAACTTACCTGTAAAAAACTGCAAATTTCATAAATGAAAGATAAAACTCTTTCATTTCATGAAGTTTAAACTTGATATATCGAGTATCAACCAACGTGTAAAAATATCGACGGAATATTTTCAAATAATTATTTCGTCGATCTGTGGGGTTCAAGGATGTCAAAATAAGGTAGGATAAATCTTCAGCAGCTGAACCATAATGGACATTCTAAAAAAATAAAACTGCTTTTGACAAATTGGTTTTTTAAAAAGCCCCCAAAAATGTTTATAAATATTATAAACTGTTCCACGTTGGATAAATCAAAATTATTTTTAAAAATTCTAATTTCAATAAAATAAAAAATAGGAAAAAAAGTGCCATGCTTCGCTCGAAAAGACTTTTGCATTTTTTTAATTTAAAAAAAATAAAACCATGATATTATTCAAATAATTTTTCACTGAATATTAAAAAAAACATGGAACGGAATAGGAAATATTTAATTATTTTTTTGATAAACTGTGTCGTATTTCCGATACAATTTTTATAATTAAAAAACTGTGCAACTCATGCTATTTTGGGATATAAAAGCTGATAATGGTAAATTAATTTTTGTGAATATAAACTGCAATTTTATGAAGAGGAGTTATTTTTCCAGAAATTTTGGGTTAATAAAAACTGTTTTATATTCTAAATTTTTTTTGATTAAAACTGCGCTCGTCAGTTCTTGTTGGAGTAAACTAAACTAAAATAAAGGTTTTCTCTTTTAAAATTTAAACTGAAAACCTAGGTGCAAGACTTACTTCCCAATGATTAATTAATACCACTTCACGATGATTTCCAAAAGTAATATTGGAGCCAGTTAAATCACCGTGGCATAATACTTTTGGAAGATTACATTCCGGATAGGCGTCACTCAAATGTGAAATGGATTTAAAAAGGATATTAAACTGAAACGAAGTCAAAAACAATTAAAAACTGAAATGTTTTTATAAGAACCGACTTTTTGGAAGCTATCATCGGGATCCTTAAAAAATCTTCCATTTTGTTCAAGGGTGGCTTCAAGGAATTCATTTACTCGATGATGAAAGGTTTCCGTGGCTATTTCATTTACGAGCTGATAATTTTCGTCGATAATCGTTCGACCTTCAGCGTTTTCTGAAAATGCGGTATAAATTAATAATTATGATAGTGAATAAAAACTGTGTTTCAATTAAAAAATCTAAAGAAAAAACCGAATATGGGTTTATCAAAATGTAAAAAATAAAGATGAATTTTCAACAAAAATAATTTTTTAAAACTGAATTTAAAAAACCAAGTTTATTTTTTTTTAATATTAGTTAAAATAAAACTGCATTTTATTTAAAGTAAGAATATCTACAAAAGATAAAAGGGAAAAATTGGAATTGAGTTGAAAATAAAAATTATAAATTAAAACTGCGAAGAGGTTGTTGTTTTCGAACCAAAAATAAATAAAACTGTCATTTAAAAAATGTTTGTAAAATAATTTAAAAAAAACTGGAAATAATCGTGAATTGCGGCTGTATGTTAGCTTGAATATAGTAATAACGAAACAAAAAAAAGAAAATTAGAATAAACTGCTTAAAAGTGGTAATTATTTTTTATAAACTGTTGGGATTTAATTTGACGGAAAAAAACATCGAAACATGATTTTTTTTTACAAAAAGAAAAATTAAAACTGTATTTTAAATAGTAGCGTTAATTTTTTTTTATTATAAACTGTACGAATCTGTGGTTGGTAGCTGTATTTTAGCTTTAAAACAGCAAATAATAAAGAAAGAAAACACTGATGAGTGGAAACTGAAGTGGCTATACCATTTTTTTGTCAAGCAAAAAAAGCGACGCAAACAAAAAAAAAAGAAGTGGCAAAAATTTACTTCTTCTTCGCTTTTTATAAAAATTTACGAAAGATAACAGAAACTTTGGTAAAAAAAAGTCCCATCCCTTCTTTTTTTTTCTTTAGCACAAAATCCAAAAAAAGCATAGAGGCATCGAAAAAATAAATAGACGAATATGAAAGAAAAAAAAACCCGAAACTTTAAAAAATTAAACGTTTTCGTTTAAACTTCTCATTTTTTTTATAAAATAAAAGCCTTACTTCTTTCTGGAAGACATCGTTCATGAAGGGAACTTAATTTTTCTGCCACATTAAAAGCTTCTTCAAGAGTTAATTCTAATTTTTGATCCAATCGATCAAAAGTTTTTATTTCATTTCCATTGGAAATATTATTATTCAAATTATTATTTCGAAAGTTTGGAGAAAATGAAAAATATTTTGGAAGTTTTACAGCAAAAACAGAAAAATCTTCACGTTTATAAAAAACGGGCTTCAAAAAAGTTTCAAATATTCCAATGGGGAAATTAATTCCTTCATATTTAACAAATTCATATAAATATCGAGCATTATAAAATCCAGCTAAACTCGCGAGATAACCCAAATCCACGACATCATCATCAGGTTGAAGTTCGGGTTCTTTGACGATGTAAAGCAAATATCGATTGGAGGAAGCAGTCTAGAAAAAAAGTTTAAGAGTTAAATTTGAAAAAAAGTTTATTCCTGAAACTGAGACTTTTTTTAAAAAAAATATTGATAAAAGCAAAATGCAAATTTCAAAAAAACCGGCTTTTAAACTCATAAAAAAAATTAGGTAAATAAACCAAGGAAAAATAATAAATAAATATAAAGTAATTTACCTCGATGATAACATTTCTCAATTCAGGAATTAAAGAAGCTCGATGCTTTTCTTTAATCACACTTATTAAATCTTCACCCAGGATTTCAGCCACAATTTTTTCTAGCTTCATTATTACTTTTTTTCTCCAGAAATTTGTCTGCCGCCACAAACGCCTAATTTAAGGATTGCTTTTTCCGGCCGCAGAAAATTTTAGCGTAAAGTTTTGTTGTTGCAAAAAAAAGTTAGGAATCAAGCATTGAAATCAAAAAAATATATAATAAGGAAAAGCCAACAATATTTTTTTTAGGGAGTGGTGTCTTTCTTTTCTTCTAACATTCATCTACGACACTAACATCGACAACCAGGCGTCGACTGATTATATTGTTTTTCATCCCTCTTTTTTTTCTTCTTCTTTTTGTATCTTCAATTTTTTGATTTCCTTTTATTTTTTCTTCTTCGTTGTCGTTGTTAAAATAAAAAAGAGGCTATCACTTTTATTTTCACTTTTGCTTTTATTTTTTTATATTATTTTTTGATTTCTTCTTCGATTTCGATTTGATTGCTTTTAACAACCCATAAGAAGTTGGTCTGCTTGGCTTGCTTGATTTAACTGCTTCATGGCTTGGATGCTTTGTTGTTGCTTGGACAAGAAAAAGTGAGTAATCATCTACAAAAAAATTTCCTCTTTTTTGCTTTTTTTATTGATAACAGCAACAAATAAAAAAAGAAGAATTCTTCAAATAATCAACCATAAAAGAAATAATTTAAAAGCTTTAAATTCTTTTTACTTTTTTTTGGTTGAGTGAAGTGCTTTGAATTTTTTTTTTGATGTTGATAATCGGAAAATATTTAAGAAAATAAAATAAAATGTAGTAATTTGCTTTGCTTCAAAAAATGGATTTTTAAAAAATTAAGTTTATTAAATTAAAAAAAATAATAATGCAATGAGAAATGAGTAAATAATTATTAAAACCAAATACATAAATAAGTCAAATCCAAAAAATTAATTATAATAAAAAACAAACACGATGAATGAATACTAAAGCAAGAAAATAAAAAAGTCGTCGTCGATGCACAAAACAGATCAAATAAAAACTCAGAAACTCCTCAAAAATCACGATGAATAAAATTAAACAAAATTTAGAGATATTCAACAGCAATAATTCGGCCTTCAACTGTGGTTCCACTCAAAGTAGCTTTAGTTCGTTCAGCATCGGGAACACGAAGATAACGAACTTTCGCAACGCCAGGTGAAATAATTTCAACATTTTCAACATCACCAAATTTTTGAACTCGATCCTGTACAATTTGCCAGGTATAATCCATTGGAAGCTGAAGATTGAAAAATAAAATAAAGATTTAAGAAAATTTTAGAAAAATTATTTTAATGGGAGGCATCGAACAAATTTTTAGGAACATTTTAAAGTTTAATTTTTCTAATCCGGGAAAATCATTAATCTCAGAAAGTTATTACATAAATTTTCCTGTCAAATCCAAGATGGTCGAAATCATAAAAAATTAATGTCTTTTAAAGGATCTGGATCCAAAATAACGATCTGAATTCAAACCATATTTTATCTAATTCTCAGTAATTATTTTTTTACTCTTACTTCAAAAATTTTCTAAGCAAATTTCAAGAAAAATTTAAGAAAAAAAAGTTCTTTGATACGGCTTGCTAAAGTAAAGAAGACCCAAGCTTGCATATATGATATATCCCAACTAGCTTCTCATTAAAAAAATAATTTTATTGAAGAAAAAAACTTACATTTTTGATAAGGATTATTCGACTGGGTTGATTATCATAATATCCCTTTTGAGATGATGAGTGTTGTTGTTGTTGTCCACCACTTCCACCATAATTATTAATTTGTGGGCTGCTACTCATTTTATTATTATTATTGCTACTGGAATACATATTATTTCCATTTGGGTTAAAACCCGAGGAATTCATAGGTGGTCCATTATTTACTGGGGGTAATTGTTGTTGTTGTTGGGTAGCATTAAAAAATCCAGGATTATTATTATTTGGTGTTGATGAATAATTTGATTGTGGTACTTGTTGTTGTTGCAGTTGTTGTTGAGGTGGTAAAGAATTATATGGTCCTAAAGGTCCTTCAATACCTCCTCCTCCTCCTACACCACCACCAATCATTCCCATAGGATTAGCATTACCAAAAGATCCATTCAAAGCTCCTACAGCAGTAGGATTTTGAAGAATTTCTGCGGGAGGAAAACCTTGAGGATTATTTGTTGTTCCAAAACTATTATTATTATTACCATTCATTGGAGCAAAACCTTGTTGTTGTTGTTGAATTTGTGGAATAGCTGAAGCCGCAGCGGCAAGACCCATAGCAGCTACAGCGCTATTATTAACACTAGCAAGAGAAGAAAGAACTGATGCTACATCAGCTAAAGGAGCTCCATTCGCACCTAAACCCATTCCAATAGCTCGTAAACCCACGGGTAATTCACCCGGTGCTCGTTCAGCATCCTTTTCAAATCGATCCATTTTAACCGAAAGTGTTCGATCTAATAATCGTTGATTATTTAACATTGAAATAGCTTGAACCGCTTCAATTGGATGAGAAAATTGAATGATTGCCATGCCTTTAGTTTTACCTTCAGCATCAAGTTGAAGGTCGAACCAAGTAATGCGTCCAGCTAAAGCGAAGATATCATACAGTTTTCCGACTCCGCAATTGTAAGGAATCTAAGAAAAAAAGGATATGAAAAAATAATATTTCTGAAAAAAAGGTAACTAACATTTGTAACAAAAACTCGATTACAAAGTGGAGGCTTAATATTAAGTTGACCGAGAAAAGTTGGACTTAAACCATATGTTTCATTTTCATATGGTCCTCCACCATTTTCTTCAATTCTTTCTCGTCTTGGTTGATGAGCTGCACGACCGGGAACAACATTTCGATTTGCAAGAAAATCAATGCCTTCCTTGTTTTTAATATGTCGGAAAAATGCCATAGGATCCTAAACAACAAATATGCATATAAAAAATTTTCGATGTTGAAGAAAAAAATAAGTACCCGAATTTCACTGGCTGTAATACTTCGACCTCCAACTTCCATTCGATGCATAACATCTACGCAATTTTTAGCTGATGCACGACTATCAAAATCAAGTATTGCACATCCTTTAGGTTTATTATCTCGATCTTCCATAAATTCAACATATGCGGTCTACAAAAATAAGGCGAATCCGTAAATACATATTTCTCCGAAAAAAAATCAAAAAATGGATGACAGAAAGCGAAAAAAAACTAATGAAAAGCAAAATTTGAAAACCAAAATCGAAAAGCTTTCTGTCAACCCCTGAATGAAAAATGATAATTACCTCGCCAACTTTTTGCCGAATTAGATCCTTCAATTCATTCCATTTTAATTCAAATGGAAGATTACTTAAATAAACCATTCTGTCGCTATGAGGATCGATAGGACGCTTTTCTAGAAATAAGAATAAAAAAGTAAGTAAAAAATGTGTATTCGAAAAGTGAACAAAATTATCTAAGTCTCTGATATGCTTGTTTTTTCCAAATCTTACTACAAACTAACGTTAAAAATAACAATATTTTTAAATATCGTTGCTAAACAGATTGACTATCTGACTATCATCAAACACAAACAAGTTTTTTATGAATCTCAAAACTCTGTACTTCAAAAAAATATATTATAAACCAACCTCGAGGGCGACGTTGTTGTTGCTGCTGATCGCGACGAATGGGGCTTCGAGAACGTGAACGACGACGATGCATGTTTTTTTTAAATCAAAAGTTTCTAATCTCAAGCAAGAGAAACGATAAAATTCAGTATTCTGGGAACCAATGAAGCAATAATCGATTGAAAAATCAAAAAATGCCGTTTATAAATGCACGAAGAAAAGCCACAATTTCTTTTATTAATTAATCAAATTCGGCAACAAACAAAAAATGCTTGAAAAATTCGAAGAAAAAAAAAGAGGAAGAATTTCAACGAAAAAAGGTAGTTTATGGAAATACAAAAAAAGGTCGGGAATAAAAGCAGTCGATGATGATGCATCTCTTCTTTTTTTCGTTTTAAGATATGTGCTTGAATAGCACTAGAGGAGCGGGAAAATTTGAAGCAGGTCATATTGCTATAGCCACTCAAAGCTGCAAAGCGAACAACAACAAAATTTGTTTATGGTTCATAGTCAAAGTTATAAGTTTGAAGCGTCAAAGCATCCAATAATAAATCTAATAATGCTGGAATAATAAAATTCCCCAAAAAAGTGAGAGATCGATAAAAAGCAAAAATTTGTGTATGTCGGAGTAATAAGAAGAACCTTTTATCTTCATCGCGGCATCCATGAAACAATAAACAAAGTAATGCAACAACAATAGCTTAATGAAAAACTCCATAAAAAGCTGTGTAAGAAACTCAAAAAATATTTAAAGTTAACCGCCAAAGCTAAATCGTAAAACAAAAAGTTTAGTATAGTAGCAATCAAAAATCATTAACGTTCAATGAATAAAAAAATGTACGCTAAAAATTATATTTGCAATCATAAAAACTTTGTAAAAAACGCCTTTGAAAGCAATGTACATATTCAAATAATCGCTAACATACTTGGTTCTTACAAAGAACCGTTTGCCCGCCATTCAACAAAGAAGCCTCCATTTTTTTGATGCAATCTTTCTCTTTTCATTCATTTCACTTTTGCTTCTCCTTCCTTCATCCATCATATCTTCATTTACAAAAAATTTCAATAATAATTTATGTTAATTTTCAGCATTCAAAAGATGCTTCATCATTGTCAAAAAACTTTGGTCAAGTTTCATTCTTCGTCTTCCATTTTCAAACAACCATGGCTGAACGAGAAAGTCGTCGTCCAAGAAGCAACAACAAGAAAAAAGAAAAAGAAAGAAGAAATCATCATCATGTGAAACTTTCATCTCATGTCGACGAACTATCAATTTGTGGTGAAGCTTATCCTTCTGATAAGGATTCTATTGTAACTTTGACACCATCTGAACAATGCTATCAAAAGTATATGAATGAATCGGATGACGCAAGATATGAAGCGATGTCAAAGAAGAATGGATGGTGCTCAAAAGATGGAACTCCATGGTCTAAGAATCGGTTAGTTTGCTTTTTACTTTTCTATCGACTAATAACAATACTTCTTTTTTAGAATGCCAAAGGATGAAGCTGCTTTGCTCAAGAAAGGTGTTGTTGATAGAACTTGTGCTCGTATGACTTACTGCAACTTGGAATCATCGTTTTCTGGTATGGGTCAACCTCGATTTTATGATGAAGTGGAATTACTCAAAAAGGGATATCTCAACAAGAAAGGTCATCATCAGAATATCGCTGCTGTTTGTTCATCACCCAAAAATCTTCGTAATGGTGTTTTGCGTCTTTCACATGAGCAAGTTTTCATTATTATCTTTATTTATGAAACTTATGATATTGCTTTTAGGCCAATCAATATCGCTGAACTCAACTCTCGTGGTTTCGTTGATGAAAATGGTAAACTTCATTATGGTATTCCATCATTAACAAGCGCTTCAATGAAAGAAAAGAAACGTTCAAAGAAATCAAAGAAAAAGAAAGCAATGAAAGAAGCAGCTGATGGACCAAGAGTTGTTATCAAAGAAAGCCAGTAAGTTATATGTGTGGTTAACAACTATGAAAGATGTCGAAGATACTACTATATACATAATCCTCCACCATTGATTACTAACTTTGACACTTGCTTTATTGAACACTCAACTTTGTTATCGTATTCACTAATCATATTTGTTTTTCAGTGAATCATTCAGCATCACGAAAACTCCAGTAGTCTCTGATCTATCTGCAACTCATGATTCTGAAACACGTGTAAGCTTCTCTCCATCTCGTGAATACAACTTTTCTGAATGCTCCAAAAATAAGAAGAAAAGCAAAAAGCCATCAAAATCAAGATCAGCAACAAAACTTCTCGTATGTTTTCTTCCTTCGTTTTCATTGCTTAACTAACTTTTCATTAACTTTTTAGTCTGCTGCAATATCTCCATCTCAACCATCATCAACAAGTGATCAAGATTTTACAACTGGAACTATTCGATGTCAAGCTGGTTATGGTAAAGATTGTGGTGTTGTCACTTATACCGTCACAAAGGATGGCAGAAACTATGAAGTAAAACAAAATGATCACTTCATTCATCTTGAATTCAACAAGAAACATGCTTATTTGATTGTCAATTAATTTTATTGTCTTATTTTGTATTTGTATGTGATTTTATTGTAAATGTGTAAAATTGGAATAAAGTGTTTTATCTTTTTTGTTTGTTTGTTGCTTTTGAGTTTGATTTTAAGCTTGTTTGAATGGTTTTTGCGTTTTGGATTATTTTGTTTGTTTGAAGTTTTACTTTTATTTTAATGACCGTAATTAGATAGAAAGGCTTTACATAAGAATAATAATAATGATATATGTTTTTGAACGAAGATTAATGAAGATACATGTAAATTGATACAAATAATAATAATTTCAACAACACCTTTTATGAAAGCGCAGCTTTTTTGTTTGTAAGGTTAGCAAAAGAACGAAGAAAGATTAACCAAAAAAACAATCGTCATCAAAGGCAATGAAAGAGGAAAAGAAGAAAAAGGCGCTTTAAACAAATATTATAAATTGATGATTGAAAAATCCAAGTAAAGACCCGCATTACCTGAAGATAAAAAGAATGAAAAAACAATGATGAAAGAATATTATTACGAACGAATGGCATAGAAATAAATGAAGAAGAAAAAAAACCTGTACTTTCAGATAAAAAATATAATAATGATGAAGGCGGTTATGTTGAAGCAAAATAATGATAAACCATGCAAAGTGGTTCACAAATAAAAATGATAAATCAAGTTTGGTTGCTTGAATTAAAGGTGTTAGCGGGAATCAAATAAACAAAAGCGCCATGGTTGTAAATGAAGCAAGGTTGGACTGAGCACATCCAAATGGATGCTTTTGGAAGCAATGAATTCACAACTTTCTTCCCATAAGTTAGCTGTATTTAGAAGTTCGTTTGGCACTGATAATCGATAATAAAAATCTTCACAAAATTACATAGCTGCTTCGAAGACTCAAAAAACTAACTACCGTAAACAAAGTAACAAAAACAAATGAGAGAAGAAAAAGACAATACAAAATTTAATACTATTTACAAATTTACAACAACAATAAACAAGAGAAATGCCTACAACAAAGAAGAAAAACATGTAAATCAAAGAACAATATTCCAACTAATGATGATTTCTAAGCTTTAAAATGAATTCCATTCCAAGTCGAAGAGCTCCAAGAAGTCGTCCACCAACAAGAGAACCAAAGATTTTTTCTGTAATAATTTTTGGAACATCAAAGATTGGAAGCTTTTGACGATTTGGTTTTTCTGTTGGAGGATTGGCCATATAAGATGATACTATGAAGAAAGGAAAGAGACCAGCAAATATGAAACCATTGATTAGAAAATCATCATAATAAGTTGTTGCAAAAGTTAAAATTGCTCCAAATCCAGTGTAATACGGCCAATGATTCTCGATTCTTGTTACTCGTTGCCTTGTTAGGTATGATTTCGTTAGCCACAAATATTCGAAGCAGTAAAGAGCGTTCAGCTGTGACATGACTGAAAAAAAAGGAACGTTATTAGGATAAGAAACTACAAAAATATTTCACAAGCTTGAAAATCACATTAGAGTCAAGTAAACAAACATACCAATAAAACCAAAAATGCTTGGAAGATATGGGCATGGAAGAATATATATTAACATTGCCAAGCCAAGAACAACGATCTCAAGAAAAGTACCATAAACAAGATCGGAAATATTCTCAGAGGCAGAAACATTTGATGATGGATTCGAGGCATTCTTTCCCATGACAATAGTTCGATAATTTAAAGCTCCTTTAGCGATATCACCAAACCATAAAATTGAGAGGATTTTGAAGATGATGAAGACCAAAACGCTGATGAACCTGACGAATATGTAAACCAATGATTGAAAGATGCTTTGATCACGATTTGAGCATAAGAAACGGAAACACCATAAAATGAGCACAGGAATAAGATTGACACAAACGCACTAAAAATGAAAACAACTCTATTAGAATAATATATAAACCATAACCAAACAAATTAACCTTCACAAACATCCATCGAGATGATTTTTGTCTTGGTATTTCTTTTTCTGATCCTTCTTCCTTTGCTTGTCGTTTAGCTAAAACTGTTTTTCGTTGACGAGCTTGAAGCACAGTCATTTTCTTTTTTGGTTCAGGAGATTGTTCAGGTGGAGGAGTGTCGTCACGTTCACTTTGATCATCTAGATGAAAGATTGCAGGAAAGCCTTTGAGAGAAGTGATACAGCCATCAACAAATTCAATAAGATACTCAAATAATTGATTTTGATTTTCACCCATAATTATTGTATGTACAAACTCGAGTTGATTCTTCTTTTGTCGTTGATGATGGTAATAAATTCGATGATCGTTGTTGAGTTAAAAGTTCGAGCTGATGGTCGGCTGAAAAAAAATACACCAAATTAGTTAAAAAATTGAATCAAAAAGACCGATCGCGAAAAAAAGGTAAAACGATAGATAAACCAAAAGTAAATTCAAATTTATTTATCACCAAAAAAATGATAAAAAGAAATATGTTTCATGATTAAAAAAAGAAAATCACGCGCTTTAACTTGCTTTGTTGTTGCTGTTGCTGCGCCACCTTTATTTTTTATTTTTTCAATCGACGACCCGTGTTTTTTTCCTTCAATATTTTATTTAACAATCAAAAAAAAAAAAGAGAATGAGAGAAAAGAGAGATGTTCGAAAAGCAGCAATAACAACAAAAAAAAAACAACGAACTAACAACAAAAGCAAGTACCTCCTATAGTTTATTATTTATTAGCAAAATGTGTATTAGTGACAAAGTGATGATGATGGCTGCTATGCTTCCATTCTTCATGCACACATACGAACAACATTTGTTTATGGTAGTAGTTTGTAGTAGCAATAAAAAAAAATGTCAAAATTTCATCTTCCAGCAGGTTCAAAGCATGGGTTACAGATTATCGGTAAATTACCCAATAACCATTTGGAAGAAATGAGTATTAAAGTGCTCCATGCTTTACCGATTATTAGAGTCAATGAATTATTTCCTGATCCAGATATTCATCGATTAGCAACAGAAACTGAAACCACCAAAGCTGAATTGAGTCTAGGAGTATGTCCATTAACTTACTAACAACCATACTAATACCAAGAAAATGTTGTTTTAGATTACAACTTTAGTAGCTTTATGGAAGCAAGCAACTTTTACAACCATCAAACTAGAAGCTTTTAAGTTTGAACTAACCCAACTTTCACTTAGCGATGAAAAAATCCAAATCTTATCAAACATTTGGAAAACTAATGGCGAAACAACTCTCAATCGACTACGAAATATTTCTCATTCAGGCATTCCTGAACTTAAAGACATTAATTGGTCCATTTTGATTGAACGTGGAACGTAAGAAACTATTTTTGATTCTCTTCTAAAACAAAAACACAAATTTTCTTTTCAGTTGCTTTGAACCAAAGAAACGAGACATTAAAGCTTTATTACAACTTGAAACAATGGATCATAGAAAAATATACACAAAATTAAACTTTAATGAATTACAAAATTTACATTTTGCTTTACAAACAATACAAAAGAAAATGGATTCATTAACAAAGCCCTAAAGCAAAAACATGTACCAACAAATAAATTATTCTTGTTTATTCATTTCTTTCTTTTTGGAAGTTCATTTTGTTCATACTTTTCAATAAACCATTTGACAGCCCATAGAAAACCAGGAGGAGATTCCACAACTTCTTGTTCGATATAAACTTTAGCTTCATCGATAGTCATAAACACTTTTTTGATGTATTCTCCTTCGTCTTCGTTTCCACCACCTTCGTTGATTTCCATTGTGTCATCGACTTCAGCATAATAAACATGATGATGAGATCCAGAAACCGATACACTTGGTCTAAAACGAAATGATTTGTTTAAAGATACACAAATTCCTTCTCCAGTTGAAGATAAAGATAGCATCCAAGAAGGGCACAAAAAACTACCATCAAAACTTACATGTATTTCTTAATCAACTGGATATCAATTTCATTAACATTATAACCACATTCTTCGTCGATTTCTTCCTTCATTATTTGCAAAGCTGTAAGCTTTGGTTTATCACACATACCAGCACATAATTCAATCGTTTCGCCCATTGCAACAGGATATTCATTCCAATTGATTTCATGAACAGTTTTCCCAAGATTTTCTGGTGATGTTCGAACCTTTCTTACAAATACAGGTGGTCGAAATTGTTGAACAAACATAAGAGCATGTTTATCGAGATGAAAAAGTACGCAGCCAACAGTATCTCGTTCAAGTGCCAAATCCCAAAAGTGGTTTTTACCACGCTGAAAAAAGAAAGCATTAGTATTTGCAACTTCAAAGCATCAATGAAAAAAGTTAAAACCAAAGTTAAACATACCCTTTCAAAATGCAATCTTACAGGTTTCAAGAAAGGTGAAGATGTAAGGGTATCATCAAATTTGACATTTCGGATTCTTTCATCCATAGTTCTCCGTCGCAATATCAATGCGTTAGTTTGAATCAAAACTCTGCTAAACAAAAGCCTTCACAATAATGCTACAAAAGGGATACTTCAATCAACAAAGCACAAGAAATATCACAAAAGTTCAAACTTGCATCAAAAAAATCAAACATAAAGCTTTATTAAAGTATTTATTAGACTATTCAAAACATTAAACAAAAAGCATACAAACAAAGATAGAAAAATAAGGCAAAAAACAAGTTAGGCACAATTTTAATTGAATTTGGCAGGTACACGTTGTCGGTAATAATAAAAGTAATGCCATAGAAATTTCGTTTGTGATCCTTCACCACATTTAATTTTGCTTCTTTGGATACCATTTCTTCTTTTCTGTTTGTTTCCTTTGATTCTTAGGAGCTTGTTGTTTTTGTTGTTGAACAGGAGAACGCTTTGAAAGCAAATCATCAAGAAAAACAGCCATAAACCATCCAACACCAGGCAAGAACCAATATGTAAAAAAGAACATTTGTTGATCAAGACCTTGACAATTCATCATTCTTGCAGATACGGTGAGAGGATTGAGAGCAGGAATACCAACATAAACAAAGGCTGAAAATGAACGTTTTTAGGTAACGTTTTGAAGTGAAAGAAAACATACCAACACTAAGTAAAAATGAAACCATAGCAGGCATAAGAAAACCACGAGCACGTCCAGGAAGTTTTGAGCCAACAAATCGAAGAGTGAAACTACCAATAACTTCATAAAGCATAGCAAACAATAATGAATGTTTGAAAGCAAAAGTGCATGGAAGATTCTCATAGAAGAAGCGATGATCACTAACCATGTCCATTGTATAGTACCAAATGATTTCGGAGCATCGGAATGCAAGACCACCGCCAAGAATTTGAGCAACAAGCAGCACAGAAGCACGTTCGATTCTGAAAAGGAATCATTAACAAAGTTAATTGTATCAATGGAAACATAAACAAAGAAAGAAACAATAGTAATGTGCAAAACTTACGACAACACATTCTTATAAAGTTGTTCAAAGACTGGCAAAGGATTGACGAAAGCTCCACGATTAACCATTCCACCAGCGATGAGTAAACCAATCACAACAAAGAAGAATCCAATAACACCATAATTTTTGAGAATTACTCCATTTTCATACACGCATGTACACATTTGAAGTGATGCCATAAATTCCATCAAAAAGGAATATATTAGTCGTTTGCGACTAATCGTACGATCCACAATTCTTCGGCATATTTCAGTTGCACCAAATACAAAAGTATAAAACGTAACACTAATCAGCAATGGAGTAAAATCTTGAGGCAGAAAGGATAGAATTTGAGTCGACATGATTCGATAGAAGGTTTGAGATAAATAACCTGAAAATAGGAAAAATTAGTAAAAGCATTTTTATAAAATACACGAAAGTAACTCTTTCAACAAAGTTTTCATTATTAAAATCAAACATGAAAATGACGAGAAAAGGCATTATTGATCAAGTAAGACTAACTAATTTGCGATTAAAAAAGTGTTTTGTACACATACAATCAATAATGAAAAGAAAGTCAAGCACACATAAAACAACAACATCTTACATAACAACAGACTACAAAAAAATGTGATGAACAACCATCTTTAAAAAAAGATGCAAAGAACTTTTTTTTTGGTTTAAAAGATAGGCAATCAAACAAAAAAATGGGTTTAACAAAACAAGAAATGGAAGGACTTGGAATTAATTAGGGATCAATCCAACTATAAAACTTTTTTTTGGAGATTATTGAAACACCTTTTTCATTTTCAAAAAAAATGTCAAAGTCGAAGGAAAGAAGAAAGAAGGACTTTGAAGAAAACAAAAAAAAAGCGGGCAACACAGAAAAATTTTTGCACGTTGCAAAATGTGAAGCGGCTGCGGCGAAGCCAAAATCAAAGAACGCAAACAAACTTCTTTCTTTCTTATTTTTATTTCTTTCTCTGCTTCAAGCAACGATGGTTGAAGAATAAAAAAGATTTCTAACATCCCTTTCTTTTTATGGGACTAAAAAAATTTGCGACTGCCTTCCTTGCTGCTTAATGTTAGTAGATGCCTGCTTTTTTTGCTTGTGTGTGTTTTTTACGTGAACGTGGAGAAAAAATGTTTAGCATTTATTACATTTTATGAAGTTTTATTTATTTTCTTTGCCATTTTTTTGATGTTCACATTTTTATTATACCCAAAACTTCTTTTATTTCATTGCCTTTATGTACTCCCAATTCCTCCTCATTTTTTACCAAGTTTTTCTAAAACTTGAATTAGTTTTTTATCATTGAATAGGAAAGAAAGATTTCCATCTCTGCCATATTTTTTACTTTTTTAATGCTTCTCCTCACATTTTTGGTTTGAAAACTTTTTTTTACTTCATAACCTTTTTATAGCGGCGGTGTAGCTAGGGTTGTCGATTTCCCGGGAATTTCCCGGGAAATGCCTCAGGGCATTTGGACATAATTCAAATTAATTTTGGTTTTTTTACAAATTTGTAAAGAAAATATTAATTCACCATGCTTTTTCTATGTAATGCCAAAAAAAAAATACATAAAAATAAGTCATCAATAAAAAGTTATGCTGAAATTTCCCGCATTTCCCGGGAAATTTCCCGGGAAATTTTGCACGCAAGCGGGAAATTTCCCGGGAAATTCGACAACCCTAGGTGTAGCTGCTTTTTTTATGTGAACACGAAGCGTGCAACATTTTTTACTTTGAAACTTTCAATTTTTGCCAAATGTTTTTCTACCTTTAAATGCTTTCATTTTTTGAATTCGAATATGTCCAACCTAAACCGTGGATAAAATCTGTAAATTACTTCCTTCTTTACCTTTATTTTTTATTATTCCTTCTTCAAACCTAATTTAGTAAATTTCAATAAACTTCATGTTTTATTTGTGGGTTTAATTTAATTATTTTTTGAACCATCGTTCTTTGGATTTTTGTGCAAAAAAAAAATAATAGTCTGCTGACCAATCTTGTTGTCATACATAAAAAAAATCGGGTTTCTCGGTCGCGTCTTTTTTTCTTCTGCTTTTTTTGTTTTATGTGGTGGTGGTGATTGTAATGATGATATCAGCGATAATAAAAAAAAAACAAATCATTTCCTTTTCTTCCTTCAAAAAAATGCAACAAAAATGTTTCACTTTACAAAAATTTCTTCTTTTTTTGAACGCAAAAATTTTATTGAAGCTTGAATTTTTTCAACACAACTTTTATGATTCTTGTTCATTTTGCATTTTAACGACAAACTTTGTTTTTGTTTCTCATTCCTTTTTGCTCCATTAAAACCAAGCATCCTTGTTTTAACCAAGAAAAAATCATTGATCGCATTTTCTGAGACATTTCTTTATAACATTTTTTGTCTGTCGTGCTTTTTGTGTTGTTTTTTCGTGGAATTTTTTTTGTTTCATTTATCGTTTCGTTTTTTAGTGAACATCTTCAGATGAAATTTCCAAGATCATCTCAATGGTTACAAGTTCGTTCATTTTCTGGTATTCGTCAAGGCGTTCAGTGCCGAACTTTAACTTATCCTATTCCTGGAAAAGGACCTCAATATGTTTCTGCTGATGAAGCTGTTGCATTAATCAAATCGAGTAAGCTGCTTGAATTTTTTGCTTGTTTATATGATGCTTTATAATGTTCATCGTTTATTCTTGTTATTCAACTTTCTTTTCTTTCCAGATGATCACATACATGTTCATGGTGCACCATCAACTCCAACGGATCTTCTCAAAGCAATGTGTAATCATGTCGATGCAAAAGATTTGAGTGGAATCAAATTGAATCATATTATCCTTTGTGGCGAAATTCCATGGGCTCAACCAAAATTTCATAGTTAGTTAGTTTGTAATCATTTTTTCTTGTTAGCTACAACATCGCTTTCATACTTTCATTCAGAATTGACTTCTTTTATCCTGTTGTTTGTTTCAGATCGAATCCGTTCAAACTGTTTATTCATTGATTCTCAACTAAGAAAACTTGTGAATGCTGGATTAGCTGATTATACTCCTATTTTCCTTCAAGACAGTATTCGATTCTATGATGATAAAATTGTTCCAGTGGATGTTGCTTTGGTGACTGTATCACCTCCAGATGATCATGGATATGTTAGTTTGGGAGTGAATATTGATTGTACTAGTGCAGCTGTAAGAAATGCAAAGAAAATTATTGCTGCTGTAAATCCTACTCAACCTCATACTTTTGGGGATAGTTTGATACATGTTTCTCAAATCGATGCTTTATGTCATTCAAATGTTCCTATCTTTGAAGTACCAGAATCAAAACCAACGGAAGAAGAAGCTGCTATTTCAAAGTTGATTGCTGAAAACCTTGTTAATGATTTTGATACCCTTCAACTTGGTATGTTTCTTTTGGTGCTAAAAAGTGTGATGATGACTTTTGTAACATTGTTTTTTGATTCAGCCTTCTTTCTCTTCCTTTCACTTTTTGCTCTTTTTTTCAACCATTACTTTGACTAACTGCTTTTTCTTCCTTTTCAGGTATTGGTGCTATTCCTGATTGTGTTCTTAGTTTGCTGACGAATCATAAAGAATTGGGGATTCATTCCGAACTTGTATGCTCTGGTGTAGTTGAACTTATCGAAAAGAATGTCATTACAAATTCAAGGAAATCGCTGGATCGTGGTAAAATTGTTACAAGTTTCGCTATGGGTAATAGAAAGTTTTATGATTTGCTTGATAACAATCCTTTCTTTGGTAAGAAACTTTTATGATGATTATGTGATGTGATTCTTGTATTCCTTTTTGAACCATTTATGGTTGATTGTCTTCTATTAATTGTTCCATTTTTAGTTTTTGCAAGTGCAGCTTATACCAACAATTACAACATCATCACTGCTCAATCACAAATGACTGCAATAAACTCCGCAATTGAAATCGATCTCGCTGGTCAAATTGTTTCTGATACCATTGGCAAAAACTTCTATTCTGGATTTGGTGGTCAAACGGATTTCATCAATGCCTCAGCTCAAGCTACCGATAACAAAGGCAAAGCTATCATCGCAATGCCAAGTCAAACCAAGGGTCAAACAAAAATTGTGCCATGTATCAAAGAAGTGAGTTGTTTTTGCTGTTTCATGAGTTACAGCTTGCTTGTATTAATGTTTTTGTTTTCACTTATAACTTTCATTTTTTCAGGGAGCTGGTGTGGTTACAACTCGCGCTCATACTCGTTTCGTTGTGACCGAATTTGGCATTGCAAACTTGTTTGGAAAATCTGTTCGACAACGTGCTTATGAATTGATTCAAATATCTCATCCTAATGATCGTGAAGAACTTGAAAAGGGCGCATTTGAACGATTCAAGTGTATGCCGAGCAAAGATTAGCTTTAGGTTTAATTTATTTGCCTTTTTTTTTATTGTTGTTTGAATTAATAGTATTATTATTATAATTTGTATATGTATTTAACATTCCATGTCATTGTATTGTTTATGTTATTGTGTTATTTATTTTGTGTAATAAACTGATTTCTTTTTTGTTATGATTTGTCTTTGATTTAAGCCACATTTTTCCTTTTTTCATTAAATTTGCAAATGAGAGAGTATGTTTTGATTTCCAAGACTATAGTTGCATTTGGAATACTTTCTTTGTGTTCACACGTTTGTTTTGCAAGTAGCAAATATGAAAATTATTTAACACCACCCATTATTGATATCCTAGAAGCTTAATAAGCTGAAAATTATCATGAACCATTTATAAGCTGGCTTTCCTGTTTGCTAATAGCTGCAGATACTAAAGTGTTACATGTGTCAGTCTTTCTTGGGATATAAAAAACTTTTTCACATTAATGCTTTATTTCTACAGATTTAGTAATGCCTTAAGATATACGAGATTTTACTGGTGTTTCTCAACATTTTAATCTATGTACAAGCATTGAATGGAGAGTTATAAGATTTTTCTTTTGTTCAGGGAGAATTCGAAAAAAATTTATCGCATCATCTTTTGAATCACATTGGTATCTTTTTTAATATGCTTTTGATTTCCACGTGATAACCATATGTTTTTTTTCTTCAATGCTTCATCACTTTCACTTTCTTCTCTTTTTATTGTGCTTCTTTTTTTTCATTTTAATGGCGATCTGCTGTCGCTTCTGCCGGTGGCACATGACTCTTACATTCAGCTTTTATCATCGAAGACATTTTTTTGTTTGTTGTTGCATTGTTTAAAAAAAAGAAAAGAGGCTTTTTCTGTTTCTAATTTAAGTATATTCGTATAGTTTTTTTTTATTTTTCTTTTTGAACACATTACATACGTTTTTGGTGGTGGAAAAAAAGCAAAAAATAGAAACAACAAAGAAAAAAAGAATAAGCAGCCGCTGCCTTTATTATATTTTTTTGTCGCTGCTTCATCTTTCTCATGTGACTGACTGATGATGGCAGCTTGAAGGAAGAAGAAGAAAGAAAAAAATGAGTGCAAAGCAATGAGGATTTATTTAGAAAAAGCCTGCTGACTGACCACCAAGCAACCATCCAACGCAATTTCTAATTCTTATGGACATGAGTTTAGACAGAGTTTAGGCACATGGCATCATGAGTTGAAGAAAAAAAGAGGAAGCATTAATATTATTTTTTTCTAAAGTTTTTTATAGCTGGATAATTTATTTTTTTCGGGGTGTTTGAAGCTAACTTTTTTTAATATTAAACTGAAATTTCTTTAACGCTTTGGTACGTTACTATCCTTTTTTATTCTTTCATTAGAGTTTAATCAAAAACTGTGAATCATAATAAAATTTTGGATTTTCTTTATAACAAAAAAAAAGATACATTCTTTTCCAAATTAGATTTCCCACGATTAAAGAATGCTTTATTTTATTACTTTAAAATTGAGGCTTTTTATTAGGATTGTTTTCACTTTAATTTTTGTTAGATTTAAACGAATTAAATAAAATTTGTTAATTTTGATGTTAGTAAAAACTGTATCAATTTTTTTTGCAATATTTTGTGATTCATTTTTCTTATAGCTGTTTGGTTAGTTTCTCTCTAACATTATTTATTACTCATTTTCCAAACCAGATTAATAAGCTGATCATTTTTTTTAAATAACAAAAAACTGCTTTTATATTTTCTATGAATCTCAAGTTGCTGTCTCAAGGCTTTCCCCGCAACCATTTTTACTTTTACTCATGTTATTCACATGTTTGCTTTGCATTTTTTATTGCTGCTTTATTTTTTTTTACGAATTCTCGAGTCTTTTTTTAACCGGACTTTCTTTTTCGTTCCCTTTTTTTTAGTTTCAGCTGGGGAAAAAGGAGGGTGGATTTAGTATTTTTTAAGGCCGTGTTTCTAATATTTTTGTTTTTCTTTTAAAAAATTGACCTCAAATTTTTACTTCCCTTGAATTAAATAGACGATGCCTGCTTAGAGTAAATATTTTTTCTATCAAATTTTTCTTTTGTTTTTATAAAAGTTTTTTCTTCTCATTTCCATTGACGTAAGTAATTAAGCGATTTAATGGGTGTGGATGCTTGTGAGCTGGAAGTTGTTGTTGTTTATCGTCTTGTGATCAGTCAGGGCAGTCAAGTTGCTTGACTTGAATTGATTTTAATTTGAAAAGAAAGTTTATCTTAAAGACCAAAAAACAAAAGCATTGTTTTTAAAACTGTAGCTTCCAAAAAAATATTTATGCAACAGAGAGTCAATACTTTTTCTTTCTTACACTCTTTGGAATTTTGTTGCTGAATTATTGTTTGAATTAATTTTCCGGAAACGCTTTTTTAATTTAAAAATTTTATTACTGCTCCACCTATTTTTTGAGTGCATTTTTTATGAGCTTTTAATAATAAAAATATAAAAAAACTATGTGTCAGTTAAACCCAAAGATAACATATTTTTTTGTTGTTGTAAACTGACAAGATTTTTTCCTTCTAAAATTTATGGATGCAATCACCCCAGATATTCGTGTTTATGGAAAGGTTAAAAAAAATATGGCCTTTTTGGAATAACTAACATTTTTTGACGCAAAAATTAAAGGAATAAAATTTAAGAAAAAAATAAGACAAAAATTACGGTATCCAACCAAATAATAAAAGGTAGATAAAAATGATTTAATATTTAAAATATTTTTATTTAGTTAAACCAATAAATCAATTTAATAAAAAAAACATAATTTTTGTCACGAATTTAAAAATTTAATAAAACCTGCAAATTATCACGTATTTTCTTATTTCTTTCGTATGGGTTTCTTTCGGACTTACATTTTATTTTGTATTTTGTTCCAATGTAAAAATAAAAAAAAAATTACTTCAATTTTTTAATTATTGCATCATTGCTTTTTTTCAGCTGCGGTTCCCAAATTGCTCGCGTCTCTCTATCATTCTTTTCTCTTTTTTTTCTCTATCGCAAACACTAACACAAAGAACAACAAAGATAGAAAAAAAGAAAAAAGGGATGTGATCTTTTTCTAGTCACTGACGAACTAACAACTAACAACGATTAATTGACTGGCTAAATAATGGCTGGCTGGCTGACTGATCGAAGCATCTTCATTTATTGCATCATCAAATTTTTTATTGGGACTTTTCTCTGATGAACAGAAAAAAACTACGCTTTTGTCTCGCATCAAAAAAAAAAAACAACAAAGACGCAAGCAACATAAAAAAGAGGGAGGTTTAAAAAATGGAAAGTGCTTTCATGAAGACAAAGTCTTTCAATAAAAAAATAATATAAAAAGGAAAATAAAAAATACTGCTTTTTCTCAGACATGCGGCCAAAGCAGCTGAAATTGATGAGGAAGAAATGAAAGAGAGATTTATGACTGAAACAAGGAAGAAGAGAAAAAGATATGTTTTGTGTGAAGGTTAAAATAATAGTTGTCTAGGTTTCAAACTGCTGATGAAAGGTTTTTTTGGTTTTGACTGACGATAACCAAATTTAAAAAATATTATGAGATAAGGAAATTTTAAGATTTTTTACTTGATCGATGCTTTTTCGTGTTCTTCTTTTTTGAATTACCATAGTTCCAATCCATGAAATCATATCTTTATTTTTTGACACGCCTTCCAAATATTTTATTTTCGTATTCAAAAAACTATTTTTTTTTAATTTTCCTATTTTTCTTCAAAAACAAATTATCATAAAAACAAATTTTTGGGTTAAAAAATAAAATACTCATATCCATGAAAACAAGAGAAAAATTAACAAAGCTTATCGAAGCCGTTTTTTATTCGCATAACCTGAAATTAAAAAGTCCATCCATGTGCTTGCTGGTTTTTTTTTTTGTGAAAACCTGAAAACACTCAACAAATATTTTTGTTTGGTGGTTTTTGAAATCATCAACTAAAATCGCAAATCCTTTGGACTTTTCTCAAGCATGTTTTTACAAAAACTTTTAAGTTTACTCAACCTTCGTCACTTTTCTATTTTGTTTTATTTCGTAAAAATAACAAAAACAAAATCCTTTCTAGCCTTTTTTTTGTAAACCAAAAACAAAAATTTCAATAGGCCCTTGTTTTTTTTAAAATAAGTTCAAAATATTTATTCATTAAAAAGTTTTAATAAATTTTGTCGCGCACAATTTAATTCATAAAAAAATAATAAATAGTTTTAAAAATTAACCCCAATAATTTTTTTTTCACTTGTTTTTGTTTTTTTGTTTTTAAAGACTACGCCTGTCTGTTGTGTTTACTTCCTTTTCAATTGCCGCCGCCCTCCCTTATTTTTTTTTTTTGATCCTTGTCCTTTAAAAAATGTGAGAGAGAAAAATTTCTTTTATTTTTTTTGTTGTTTATTATTTACTATGTAGTTCTCTCTCTTTCCATGCCTTTTGGATTTTAATTTGGGTGGATATAAAAAAAATAAATATATAAATAAGTCGTCGGTTGTACCAAATAAAAAAATAAAATGAAATATCTTCATTTTCGTCTATGGTCATTTAGCTCTTCTTTACTTTTTTCATTTTTGTGTGCGACGACAGACAACAAAAAATAAAAAAAGTTTTTTTTTTATAACTTCTCGAGATTTCGAGATTTGTTTCGGTTTCTTCGGTTTTTTTTGTTATTGAAATAAACGAGTTTATCTTTTTTTGTTTTTCTCTCTCGCGCGAAAAATAATTTATTTTTCTTCAAGAGCAGCTTTCTTTCAATATTTCTATTTTCTTTATCTTTGCAGATTTATACTTACTCAAAGTCGCTGAATTTTATTTTTCTCCCTCCTAAATTAATTTTTATTACTCTAAACTCAAAAATGTATGTATTTGGTTATGGTTCATTATTATGGTACACAGATTTTCCATATGTTGAAGCCATTCCTGGCGTAGTTCCTGGATATGTTCGTAGATTTTGGCAATTATCACCCGATCATCGAGGAACTCAAGAAAATCCCGGCCGAACTGTAACCCTGGTTCCAGAAGAAGGTGGACAAACTTGGGGTTTAGCATATAAAATTCCGGATGAAGCAATAGAATCAACTTTTGCATATTTAAATTTTCGTGAACGCGCGGGTTATCGTTGCGAACAAGTTTTATTTCATCCTGATGATGGCTCGGCTCCATTTAAATTGCACGTATATATTTCGCTTAAAGATATCGATAATCCATATCACACTGGCCCAACTGAAATGGATGAAATTGTTTCACAAGTAAGATTTTTTTAAATATTTAATAGCTAAAAAGTTAGGGAAATCAAGATTCTTACTTTTTCTTTTATTTAAAAATGAAAATCTTTCATGATTCCAAAAAAAATAAAATACTTTTGTTTTGAGATCCAAAAATAAAAATGTTTGAAAACATATTTTTTTTTTGCTTTTTTTTACGATGAAAACCATTATTTCTTTTAACAAATCTATAAAAGCCATTTTTTTTAAAAATCGCACTTTTAATAAAATTTATGGCATTTGGAAAAAATTTTATTTCCATTTCTGGGACTAATATTCACTACCCAGGGGTTATCGAGGTCGCTGATCACGAATCTGACCTTAGTTTAATTGGTTTTAAAGCGAAAACTGGAGATCCAGAGGTCTCGAATAGAAAACTCAACTTTTTTTTAAGATGCTTTTTTTAAAAAGTGTCTAGACCAAAAAATAGCAAAAATTACGCTGATTATTTTTGTAATTGATGCCAACTATCGAAGTTTAATGATAAATGGGTCAAATAGCCGTTTTTATGTAAAATTCAACATTTAGCTTGGCAAAACTCAAAATCTGTGGCCGAGGCTGGGGTGTTTGATAATTTTTTCGGATTCTCCATGAAATTCTGTCTTAGAAAGAGGGAATAGTACCAGTAAACAAGGTACCTCCTGGGGTTCAAAAAAATTGATGAACATGTTACACCAATATGAGGTATATGAACAAGTAACTGATAAATACATGTAAAAAATACAAAACCTTAGCTAAAAACGTAGAAAAACTCATTTAATGATTTTACAAATCGATAAAACTTCATGTTGTTATGCATTTCGATTTTTCCCACATTTTTAAAGTTTAATAGTAGCTAACGATGATCAAAAAATTCAAAATTCTAAAAATGTGGTATTTATTTTTAAATCTCATCATTTCTAGACCAAATTTGGGTCGTAGAAACCGAATTTGATAACAACAGATACATTTCATTAGTTATTTTTCGAGTTATGAATTTCTTAAATATGCAAATTTTTCACAATGCCATAACTCAGTTTAGAAATTATCAATCATAGAAACTGTTGTCAAATTCGGATTCTACGACCCAAATTTGGTCTAGAAATGATGAGCTTTAAAAATAAATACCACACTTTTAGAATTTTGAATTTTTTTATCATCGTTAGCTACTATTAAACTTTAAAAATGTGGGAAAAATCGAAATGCATAACAACATGAAGTTTTATCGATTTGTAAAATCATTAAATGAGTTTTTCTACGTTTTTAGCTAAGGTTTTGTATTTTTTACATGTATTTATCAGTTACTTGTTCATATACCTCATATTGGTGTAACATGTTCATCAATTTTTTTGAACCCCAGGAGGTACCTTGTTTACTGGTACTATTCCCTCTTTCTAAGACAGAATTTCATGGAGAATCCGAAAAAATTATCAAACACCCCAGCCTCGGCCACAGATTTTGAGTTTTGCCAAGCTAAATGTTGAATTTTACATAAAAACGGCTATTTGACCCATTTATCATTAAACTTCGATAGTTGGCATCAATTACAAAAATAATCAGCGTAATTTTTGCTATTTTTTGGTCTAGACACTTTTTAAAAAAAGCATCTTAAAAAAAAGTTGAGTTTTCTATTCGAGACCTCTGGATCTCCAGTTTTCGCTTTAAAACCAATTAAACTAAGGTCAGATTCGTGATCAGCGACCTCGATAACCCCTGGGTAGTGAATATTAGTCCCAGAAATGGAAATAAAATTTTTTCCAAATGCCATCTGAAGTGCGATTTTTAAAAAAAATGGCTTATAAACATTTTCACACGATTTTTTGTTTCTGCGCAAAATTAATTTTCATATTCTTTAAAAACAGTCAAAATTAATTAATTTGCAAATCAATCAAGATTGGCATTTTTTGGATTTGAGAAAATCTTGTATAAAAAAAAGAAAAAAAAGTCGTTTTAGTGCTTAATTTTCCTAAACATAAAATAAGTAAATAAAAATTAAATATCCTTTTTTTCTTCTTCAGATTATTCGATGCCGTGGTCGTTCAGGAACCAACCTTGAATACGCTTTGAGATTAGCTGATTGCCAACGTCGTTTAGCTCCACATTTTGTTGATGAACATTTATTTGATTTGGAAAAACGATTACTTGAAAATTGTGTAAATCAACAAATTCAAGATAATATTCTTAGAATATTGGGACATGATTTGCCTCATTTAAAAACTGGAGAAAAGAAACTCGCTCAAATTGAAGCTGAACTGCCTTCATTAACTCCCGTTTTACCCATGCATCGATTGGAAGTTGTTAGTGGAGCTTCGAGACGGAACTAAATCCAAGATTTTATAGGGCAAAATTTTGATGTAAAAAGTTGTAATTAAAAATTTTCGTTAATTTTTTAATTTTTTTCTTTAAAACTGGTGTTTTTGTTTCTCTCAAAAAGAAGTCTTTCATAATTTTATAATGGATTAGAAAAAATTGGTTTTTAGTTTATTAATATTTGGTAAAAAAGAAATTTTTTTTCTTAATTTGTTTATATTTTATATAGAATTTTTTCTAGTTAGCGATGAATCGTTTTTTTTCTTCATTGATTACTGTAGTTTTTGAAAAATGTGTTGTATCATTCCTGTTGTATAATTTTTTTTAAAGATTTTTCTGATATAGCGTCTCATCATTTTCTTTTTGCTTTAGTTTGGACTCTTTTTATGCCATCTTTTATTTTAATTGGTAATTTTTTTCTAGTCATAATTGGTTTATTATTTACCTTGTACAGAATGTTTTTTAATAAAATAAATTTTATATTTTTTATAATTAAAAATTTTTTTGATTCCGCTGCACCCATTGCAAAGATCCTAACCGCAAATAAATTTTGCGAGGCTTTTAGAAAGTTTGGAAAGAAAAGAAATTTTCTGTTTAAATAAATTATAAAAAGCAAAGAAACGCATGCTTTATAGTTACTAAAGACTATAAAAAAATAATCGAATTTCATAAAGTTAATGATTCTCTAAAATGAGAAACATTTTTCTAAGATTCGAGGAGCTAAAGAAAAAAACAGACAAACTCACCAAGAATAAAGTCATTTAAATTTTTCATTGTGCATAAAAATCAAGCAAAACAAAAAGCTCATAAGAAAAAATTAAAACACAAAAAATTATGTGTTCTAAATAAATTGCGTCGATTCTGTATGGTTTTTTTGGAAAAATATCACGAGCTTCTTATAATTGCAGTTGTTGCATTTATGGAACCTCTTTTTTTGCTTTTCCACTATCACTCCTCTTTTTATTGGATTTTATCAGTGAAAAAAATGATGGACACTTTGAATGCTAAAATTTCGAAAGAAGGACATAAAAATCAAAGAATCTGCAGTTAACTAACCTTATTTCTTTGTTGCTATTTTTTAGACTCCTTTTTTTACTCATACCTTTTTTCTTCTTCTTTTGCACGGTTGAATTCATCCTCAGTGCATTTATTTGCAAGGGATTTTTTTAAACCTTTGTTGTTTTTTTGTTTGCATAAAAAATTTGTTTGTTTCAAACTTGGTATAAATCTTTCTTTTTTACTTGTTTAGTTTCAAGTTTAATGTTTCAAAAAAATTGCTGCAAAAATGGGTGAAGAATTTAAAAAGAAAGGTAAGCTTTTTTCTACAGAAAATTAAATACATACTCCAAGAATTATTCTAAATTTTGAAAATGCATTTTTATATTTAATTTTTTAAAATTCTTTTTTCATTGGAAAGTTAAAAGACTTTAAATAATTTTGAGTTGAATTGTGGAATCATCGGTTTTGTATTTTATTTATTTCACTTTTAAAAAAAATTCTCCCAATTTTTTTTGTAGTTAGCTCCATCCAATAGTTTGTGACCATTTTATTTATTTGTATGTTCTTTGCTTCCAAAATCCCCAAAAAAACTTACTTTTCTTTTCAAATATGCTTTTTGACTTAACAAAAACGAAAAAAGTGGTGATTTTCTATGTTTGTATGTGTTTGTAAACAACCATTATTTTTTCATTGTTCTTTTCTTGGATTTGTTGCAAACTATAACGTAGAAAAAAATTTTTCTTTGTGGTCGTCGTGAACTTTTATTGGTATCAGTAATTTTCCTTAAGTTTCTGTCTCTAATAACTTTATAAAATAAAATTTTATATGTATTTTTTCCAAAAAAAATTTTTCTTTGTGGTCGTCGTGAACTTTTATTTGTATCAGTTATTCCCCTTATTAGTTTATCAAAATATTTTTAAAGATTTTCCTTGAGTTTTTGTCTCTAAAACTTTATAAAATCAAATTATGTGTATTTTTTTTCAAGAAAATTTTAACCGTTTTCTACTTACAAAAAAAAACGATCAAACAAACTATTTTTTTTATTTGTCAAAACTTTTAAAACTCATTCGTGCACGTTTACTTCTGCTAAAAGCTTTTTTTTCTTCCGATTATTTTTCTTTTCACTCTTTTCATATTTTATTTTTTAATTCAAAAAATCAGTTTGCGTGAATTCAAAAAAGCAAGTTTTAAATTCGTTCGTCGTAGTTTCTTTTTTATTCTCCCTCGATTTTTTTCCAGAATCAAAAAAGAAAGTAAAAATAATAAAATAAATTTATTCAAAAAAAGCTTTCGAACAAAAAAAAGAAATAATCCATGTTTTTATCTTTGACGCGCGCAAATAAAATTTATTTTCGAAAAAAAATAAATATTATTTTTTACGAAACAGATACATTTTTATTTTTGAACCAAAAAAGAAGAGTTTCCTCGTAGATTTTTTGTCGCTTGGTAACATCCATCATCAAAACAACAGCTTTCGTAAATTTGTTTCTGTTTTCGTTTTTATTATTGTTTTTTTTTATTCTATGCTTGTTTTGTGTCGTTGCATCGCTGATTTTGATGCTATTTTTGGAAATTTAACAAAAAAAAATTTGCTGACTTATAAAAATTACTATGAAGTTTAAATTTTGTTCTAATAATTCAAGAAATTGGAATAACCCCAAAGTTGTCGTAAATAAAGGTTAGTTTTTATATAGTTAAAAATTTCTTACTATTTTTTCTTGTAATTTTTTACTTTATTTAATATTTTTGTCTGTTAAAAAGTTGATTAAGTTTTCTGTTTTTCTTATAAAAAAAATATCCATCAAAAAAAGTTTTCTAAACAGTTTCATTGATTCGTGCATTTCCAAATATTAAAGATGCAATAAATTCCACCAAGCAAAAAAAACACACCACTTTCTTTTCTTTGTTATCGCCAAAAAAATTGACTTGTTGTTTTTGTTTATTTCATCCTAATGATTCATTTGTTCCCGAACTATATTGGGGTAAACAGTTTTTGAATGTCTATGTCTGCTTTGACCAAAAGTCGCCGCTGCCGCTGCTATTTCTCAGTCAATCAATTATTTTTGTGTTGTTTTTTTTTTGTTTTTTGAATGCTCGTCTGCTTTCGTTTTTTTTGTTTCATTTGTTTATAAGTAATGCTTTTTATATTGCTTTTCTTATAATATCCGCGTAAACATAATATTCATTGCAGTTTTTTTTGAAGCCAATTCTTTCGCAATATACCAGTTTTTTTTATTTTTAAGGAAAAGGGTTCCACTAAATATCGCTAATTCTTACATATCTTCTTTTTTTCACTCGTTTAAATTTTGATATCGACAGTTTGTAATTTAAATTATTCGTTTTGCGTTTTAAATGCTGATTTTTTGATTTTTCCATTGCCAAAGATTTTCTTTTAAAATAATTTTCGATTATGAAACTTCAGTTATTTAATTATTTATTTCTTAACAAATCTTTCAATTTTATGTATTATTTAAAAAAAAATTTTTTGACACTGTAGCTTCCTATTTATTGAATCGACTTAGAAAGTTTTCAGTTTAAATTAATTAAATAAAAATTTTCTCATTTCTTTTTTAAAAAAATTCAGTTTCCATTTTTTTATATATTAAAAATGTTTTAAAATAATTGTTCAATGAGTTTGAAAAATGAAATTGATTGACAGTTAAAATTTTAGTTCGACAACAATTTTCTCGAATGGGATCAAGGATGTCAATGAAAAAGAAGAGTGAGCCTTCTTCCTCCCCATTATCATCGCTACTTCCAGAAATTGAAACAGAATATGGAAAAGTTCGAGGAAAAACTGTAATTTTGCCCGATGGAAAAATAACTAATGTTTTTCTTGGAATTCCTTTTGCTAAACCTCCAATTGGAGATTTGAGATTTGAAGTAATCCAAAAATTTTATAAAATTCAGTTTTATTTTAATTTTTTAGAAGCCCCAACCTCCTGAACCTTGGCGGCCAAACCTTTTGAATGCAATCAAATATAAATCTCGATCAATTCAAAAAGATTTTATTTGGGATTTAATGGAATTAAGAGTTGGTAAAAGTGAAGATTGTTTATATTTAAATATTATGACACCTGAAATAATACAATCAAATGATCCCAAAAAGAAATATCCCGTTATGGTATATATTCACGGCGGAGGATTTGTTATGGATTCCGCTGTTAAATATCATTATAGCAAAATTTGCAAGTCAGTTTTTTAGATTCATTGAACAGTTTTTTACATTAAATTTTATAAACGAGGTTCTTTTTGCAGAAATTCTCGAACTTCAGTTAATTATACCTTAAAAAATTACTTTCTTCTTTACAGTTAAAAATGCTCGGAAAACATTTTCGTTAATGAGAGAAAATCATCTCATTTTGGTACGAAAACGACAACTTTCAGTTTAAAAAAAAACGAAAAATGTTATCTTTTCCATACACAGTTTTTAACTCTAAAGATTTCTATGGTCAGTTTTAGATCTAATTTTTTATCCTTCAAAGCCCATTTTTAATACCAGTTAACAAAAATTAAAAATTATCAAAAAAGTATTTCGTTATGATTCATTTAAATTTTATTTTTATCAAGTGCAAATCAAAGCACACTAAATAATTTGTATTGTAAGACAGTTTAAAAAAAAGAATTATGTTTCAGTTTTTTAATCTTGCGATAGCTGAATTAATCCACAGTTTTTTTTTATTTGGGTCTTATTGTGCGATGAGATCTTTTGAATATCAGTTAATTAAATTCTTTCATAAAAAAAGTACTTTATGAAAAGTCATTTTACAATCGACAGTTTTAACATAAAAATAACAATTAACAGTTTTTTTATTATTACTTTCCTGATGTGACTGGCGAAGTTTCCAATACGAACTAATCATGATACAGTTTTTTAATCAAAAAAATAACCTCTTTAAAAATTTTCCTTTTTTGGGGATTTTAAAAATTTAACAAATTTATCCTTATGCATTTTTTAAATTTTTCTTTTTATCAAACATGGCATTAATTGGAAATGCACTGAAAACTCAGTTAAAAAATAAGCTAATAAAAATTTGCGAATATAAAGCTGGCAAAAATAAAAGCAAACACAAAACAAAAAAATATTGTTACATAATTAATAAAATATCTCCAACATCTCCAGTTTTTTTTCCATAACAAAAATAAAAATAAAATAAACAAATTATTTTTCCAGAAATATTGTATCAAAAGATGTAATATTTGTTACAATCCAATATCGCCTTGGCTTTCTTGGATTTTTTACCACCGATGATGATACAGCTAAAGGCAATTATGGAATGTGGGATCAATATATGGCATTAAAATTTATTAAAGAAAATATCGAAAATTTTGGTGGAGATTCAGAAAATATTACAGTTCTTGGTCAATCTGCTGGCGGGGTTTCAGCTGATTTACTTTCGCTTTCACCTTATTCGAGAGATTTGAGAATTTCCTTTTTTTGTTTAATAAAAGTTAATTTTTTAAGATTTATTTTCTAAAATAATTTTAATGGCTGGAAATGCCGAAACTATGTGGTCTGTCTCACCTCGATGCAGAGTAGCAAAAAATTGCAGGGAAAAAGCTATGCAGCTGGGTTTCAAAAAAATTTCTCCTGGATCTAAATGGACCAAAGAAGATAACGAAGCGCTTTACAATTTTATGAAAAAAATTCCAGCAAATAAATTAGGAATGACTATGGTTGGATCAACAAATATTTTTGAATCCATCCAACTTCCAGTGACTCCCGTGATTGATGGAGATTTTCTTCCAAAGAGTTTAATGGAATTAAGAAAAGAAGCCCCAAATAAATTAATTATTGTTGGAGATTGCCAATTTGAAGGATTGCTATTTTGTGAGTTTTTTCTGTTAAAAAGTTTTTCTAAAATATTTCAAATTTTGACTATGCAATTCAGTTTTAAAAAAGCAACCAAGAAAATTTTTAAGAAAAAAACTACCAAAAATCTAATCGTTGCAGTTTAAAATCAAAGTTTTATTAAAATTATTTAAATTTTTCAGTAGCCCTTGGCCTCAAGAAAATCGATCACAACCTTTTGCAATTTGTTAAACATCGAGCTTGTTCAATAATTATGGAAGGCAATAAACTTGTTGATAAAAATCTTCAAATGTCATTTGAAGCTTTTGAAAATTTATATTCATTAAATAATGAAAAATTATGTAAAAAAGATTTACAAAAAGTTGTGGTTAAAGTAAGTAAATAAATTTTTAAGTATCGCAAAATCAGAAACAGTTTTTAATTTTAAAAAAAAGAGAAAATATTTTAAAAATATAAAAAATTCAGAAGCTAATTTTAAATTTCTTCCAGTTTTATTTATTAAAATCATTTTTATGTTATTTTTTAGATTATTGGCGACACTGTGAGCGGAATAGCACTCCAAAATTTTGTTCAACAAGCCAATGCTCAAGGCTCAACAGTTTACACATATAATTTCCAACACTTTAATGGACAATCCATGCAATTTTTAAGTTATTATTTGCCTTTCGCTGGTGAGTCATTTTTAATTAGCCAAAAAATAACCAAAGGCAGTTTAAAAATAAAAAAAATAGTCACTCAAAAAAATTTCTTGAAAAAACAATAATTTTTTAGGAGCCACTCATTGTTCTGAAATTAATTCCCTATTTGATATAAATATGTTTGTTGCGCCATATTTTCGAACAATGAAAGATCGAAAAGTAACAAACATTATTTCAACACTTTTCACAAATTTTGCAAAATGTGGAAATCCTAATGGCAACAGCGATTCCAACCCATCACCACTTAAATTTGATTTCACTTGGGAACCAACAACAACAACTATTTCCCAAACTTTACCACAAAAATGTTTATCAATTAAATCTGAACCTAAAATGGAAGAAAAAAAGGATCATAAAAGTTGTTTGAAATCTGCCGCTCATTTTGCTGCCATTCATGAATGGATGTCTTTAGCTAAAGAAGATGAATACAATGAATTTTCTATTCGATCTAAAGCTATGGCGATTATTGGTGAAGGAAAAGGAAATGGGTTTTAGAAGAAAAATTTTTTAATGCTGGATTATAAAAATAAAATGTGCATTTATGTAAGCTATGGCCTTTGTACAAAAAATCTTGGTATTATTAGTTTTAAAAAAAATTAAGAAGTGCAATTATTATAAAAACAAATAAATGTGTTTAAAATCCTTAAATCAATCGAAACATAAAAGCAATTTACGTAAAAAATAATACAAACACATTTGCATTTCCTTGTTTATAAGAAAGTCCACAATCAGCGAAGTTTGAAGCAACGCTGAAAGTTAGTTTTCGATATCCATAACAATGTTCAAAGAAAAGAGTTTGTTGGGATAAAGTTATGTCAACTAATTTCTCTTTCATCCACAAAATATCGTGCATTCATTAAACAAATGTGTTAATTAAAACAGAAATGTGTGTTCAAGCCATATTTTTAGTTTCGCCTTTAATCCTCTAACGTTAAAAAATCAAACATGTCTTATGCACAAACAAGTAAAAATTTATTTACACCACGTACAATTAATGAAAGACAAAAGTTTACATTATTATTAAACAAACAAACAAAAAACATCACAAAAACACAACAAAAAAGGTTTAGACAAATACATTAAATTCATTTTCACATTGATTAATACCATTTTGAAATCTTAGTTGAGAAAGCGAATTGACATCTTTTGTTCAATATCAGCGTACTTCATTGCTTTGCAAAATTCTTCAAATGAAATCTTTCCATCATTATCTGCATCAGCTTCAATAATTGTTTGTTCGGCGATATGGTCCAATTGTTCAGGATTTATGTTTGATCCAACCATGAGATGAAGAACAAACTGAAAAATAATACAAAGTTAGTAAACAGAAGTAACAAAAGAAACAGTATCAGAGAAAATGGAATTTGGTTATTTTGTGATAAGAAATAAGCGTATTGCTTAATGGCAATGAAAGCAAGCTATTCATGATTCAAAAGCTCCAGTAAATTTAGTATTAGCAGATGGAAGAGCTAGTTCACGAACTGCCTCTACTAGTTGTAACATTATTCATAACGATAATAAGCATAAATTTGATAATATTGTCATGCAAAAGCACTTCCATCAGCACTACCATTCCATTTCATAATCTTTTAAACATACAAATGAAGCAATAAAACTTACCTTAAATTCATCCTTTGTGATGTAGTTATTTTTGGTGAGATCATACATGTTGAATGCAACTGAAAAGTACCATCAGTAACAACCTTTATCAAAGAAGAAAATGAAACTAACATCGAAGTTTTGATTCACGACTGTTGATTATGTTTTGCTTTTTCTTACTGATTGGTCGAAATTGAGCAAGAACTTTGATAAATTGGCGAAAATTGATTCGAGTGCCATTTTCAGGAGTAAAGAAGGCATCAATTATTCGATCACCCAGCGGATTAATTGCAAGTTCAGGAATTCTAAGTAAATCTTCACGAACAAGATAACCATGACGTTGTTTATCAAGAGATCCAAATCGAGAATATAAACGTATTATTTGATTCTTTGAAACTAAAAAATGCTTAAGTTAGTAAAGTTAAATAGAAAAAGGGAAATGTGCAAATGATGGCCAAAGTTGTAACGAGGAAATTTCATTTAGCATTAACCGTAGAAGTTGATGGAGCTGGTGTAAGTTCATGAAAAAAGAAAAAACATACATCCTGTTTCATTTGAAATTTCTTTAATTTCTTCTTTTTGAAGCATTTGAGGAGCTAAAATATTACCCATGATTGATTTGTTTGAAATACTTTGATGGAAGATGTAAAAATCGATATGAGTTTGATTGAAGTTCCTGAAAAACGAACATACATTAAATAAATAAAAGCAATTAGATCAACAAAATAAAAACTGCGATGAAGCAAACTAATTTCCAGCAACAACAAACAACGCATTTGCAAACGTTTGTTGCATCGACGAAAAAAAGAATTTAGGGAAAAGCAATGGAAGCAAAAGAGAATGTTTTGCCAAAAAATGTGTTTGTATCAATAAAATTCATCAATCAACGTCGTTGCTTTATTTTTTGTTGATGGAAGCCACTTTTTTTTTCTTGATCGATGAAGAACATTTATTTTATTTGAAACATCGTAAAATCTTTATTTTGGCCTTCACAGTTTATTTCAAAGACGGTATTTTCACAATGGTTATCAGTTTTGTTTATTGTTATAAATTTTATTCGATGGAAATATTTTTTCTTCAAAAATTGAACTTCTTTTTGCAGTTTTTTTTTCAAACTTTTCATAATTTATATTTAGTTCCCAGTTTTCTAAATTAACTATCATAGTAATTTATTTTATTTATTTATTATATATACAGTTTTCTTATAAATTCTAAACTATCAAACAATGACACAGTTTTTTTAAAACCCGATCTGCGACACAATGTGAAGTGTTACCATATCTAAAAAAAATATGGCATAATTATTTTTCCTGGAATCTTTTACTGATTCAGTTTACTCACTTATTATTTCTTTCTATTTCACCCGTAGCTCGCCAATCACCCGTATCCAAGGTTTTTATTATCACTCCTTCAATAATTGCATTGGATGGTTCTTCGCAAAGGACTGTTACTCGGTAACTAAAATTTTGTGAATTAAAAACTTATTTTTCTTCACCTTATCACAGTTTTAATTAAATAACTTTTTTAAGGTGCTAAAGTTATTTCCTCAGTTACAGTTTTTATGAAAACCATATAAAATCAGAATGGCAAACAATGATTTTCGCATTTGTTTTTAAGAAATTTTCGGTTATTCAAAGATTGAAAATATCCCTCAGTTTTAAAAAATATATATTTGTATCCTAATTTATCAAAAAAAATTAAACAAAGCCTAACTTTAAGTTATGATTACGTTGAATCTCCTAAAATGAAAAATCATCACAGTTTATTTAAAAGCTTTAAAAGCCATTGTATAAAAAATATTAACGTTTAATTAAGGAAGTTCAGTTTTTTTTAATTCCCAGCTTAAATAAAAGTTTGCAACTCTTAGAAAATGAAAAAACCTTACTACAGTTTTTACAAACATTGAAAAAAATCTTTAAATGAAATTTTTTTTGGACAAACCAAATATTTCGTCTCCAGTTTAATCTATTTTTTGTAACCTACATAAATATAAATCATTATGCCCTTTTATAATATAAAATACAGTTTAAATTATTTTACCTCAATTCAATTCCAGAGGACACAATTTGATTTTTAACTTGTGGATCTTGAATTAATTTAGGTGGTGGAAGGCTTACTGAAGCATATTGGATTTCTTTCATTTTTAATTGAGCACAGTTATATTTCTAAAAAATTTTCAAATCCTTTGTGTATTTATTAGAATGCAGTTTTTTTCTTACTTCAATTTGCCTCAAATTTTCTTTGGAATATTTTTGATCCATTAATTTTGCGACATTCACTTCCGAATTATGTTTGTCCAACAAAGAATTGGCAAAATCCACCAAAACTTTTGCCGGAGTCCTAGCTTCCGAAACATTTATTTGGACTTCTTTAAAGCACGGACAATAATCTTCGGGAATATGAGCTTCAAAACAATTTCTTAATGGATTCACTTTTTGAAGCATCGAATAACTTCTTTGCTTTGGTTTTGGCATAGCAGTGTCCATTTCCAAATTATATTTACCGGAAACAATTTGTAATAAAGTTTTATGAAAATCATATTGGGTCGTCATTAATTTGGAATTCGCTTTTAAATTAATTGAAATATGTGGAAATTTTTTGAGAAGTTTCTTTGGAGGTTTGATTGCAAGAAATGGCAAGCGAGCTTCAAGCCGGCCAACAACCTGGAATTTGAAGATTTTGAAAACACATTTTTACTTTAAATTTAAAAAAATTGTTCACAGTTTAAAATATACAGTAAAAATTTTAGTGGATTTTTTTTTCGACACCAAAAATTAACAGAAACAGTTTAAAAAAATTATTTTGTAATATTTTTGATTTATTATTTAAATTTTTGAAAGATGAAGATAATTTTGCGCAGTTTTTAAAAAAATTAAAACTTAATGAAAAACTAATCCAGTTTCTGTGAATTATATAATAATAAAAATATATAATTTCAATGTAATCGAGCCAATGACAGTTTTATTTAAAAATAAACCTATGAAAATTTACCTTTCCAGTTTTTTTTTAAATTAATAAGGAATTTTGTTTTATGCGCAGTTTTATAATTATGAATTTCTATTTTATTTTCATCAAAAACATTTTTACGGTAAAAATGATTTTCAGTTTTATTCTTTAATTTTTAAAAATTAGAAAATTACGAAGTTAAATGCAGTTTAATTATAAAACAAAAATTATGGATAATTTTCAAGTCAAAGCAACAACTGCTAAAGGCTTCTTCATTTAAAAAAATCTTACACTTGCCAATTCTTTAGAACAGTTTTTTTCCTTTACAGTTTTCAAATTACTATTTTTAAATGAATTTTTCCGAAAAAAAAAAACAGTTAAAAATTTTTTATCCTCTTTACTTTAGTTTAATTTTATTTTTTTAAATTGGGATTCTCTTCAAGACACTTTTAAAAAAAATATAAAAATGTCACAAAAATAAAATGACTTACAGTTTCTCGAATTGAAGCATACCGATGGCCATGATCACTAAAAACTATGACATAGCTATTCTCCAATGCATCAGCATTTTTCTCCAAAAATTTTGTGAGATCATTATCAATGACTCCAATCATATTTAAATGATCATGGCTGAGATCTTGGGTCCACCACCATGCAAACTTTCTTTTATTTTTATATTGATTTATGAAACTAAAAAAGAATGAATTTAAAGAACAGTTTTTATTTTCAACTTTTTTCTACGAAAGATAAATCCAGTTAAATCAGTTTTAAATATTTTTTGAAAAACAATTATAAAAAACTTTTGCGCCAAAATGGAATTAAAAAATTAAGAAACACACCAATTTTTACAGTTTGACTAAAGATTTTATTTTCATTATCGAAAAATCTTCTTCAACTCATTTAAAAATCAACTAACATTCGCCGCTGCAGTTTGTATTTTTTAAATTTTAATTTTTGTACTAATTTTTGTCGCCAAATAAAAAATTTGAATTTCGAATACAGTTAATAAACAACTTGTCTTCCCTAACCCTATTTTTTCCAGTTGATCCAAAATTAAAATATTTTATGGCCGCAAAAATTTTGCCACTACAGTTTTTAAAAATGCAACCTACTCCTGTAAATAATTTAATTGAATTTGATGGAGCGGCATCGCATCATAACAGCCAGTGTTTGATCGACGAAAATTTAGCGACCAAAAACATGATAACCAAAATGGTCTAAATTAAAATTCTCAAATACTTACACTTTTACTTGCGACAGTTAAAAACAAAATACCTAAAATAATGATCGACTGGAGCAAATTTAAATCCATTTAAATAACCAAAATAATTAAATGTTCCGATGTCCGGGCGATCTTCAGCAAAAAAAGTTGCATAATTTTTTGATGTAAAATTTTTCCATATTATTTCCCAATCATCAAACCATAAATTCCATTCATCGGGTAACTCAGTTTTGAATTCCTAAAAACCCTTGGTTAAAATTGTTCACAGTTATGAAAAAAATTAAATTAAGGTTTTAAAATCGAAAAAAATTGCTAACGACAATAATTTCTTTTAAAAACATTTAGATTGAATATTATTATTTATACGATAATTTGTTTTTGAATGCCCTTATTAATTTGGTGCAATTGTTCACAGTTTTAAAAAATCGGGGAAGACTTGGAAGTCGGCAAAGATATCATATAAATTTTATTTATTACAGTTTTATTATTAATTAAAATTTTTCTTTGCCCGCCTTACAGTTTTTTGCCTTTATTTTTATTTCAAAGAGTGTAAAAAAATTGTGCTCTTTCCTTTTTTTTTCAAATTTGTAATTACTCAATTTCTTGGATATTTCTTGAAATCAAAATGACAGTTAAAAACATTCAAAACTTAAAATACTCGTAATCAGTTAAACATCTAAAACAACAGCCAATTTTGTGGAGATGCAGTTTTTTTAATATTGAGAATAATATTTAAAAATAATTTTCGAGAGTCTAAAAGCAGTTTATTCATTTAAAAAAAGTTATCATTAAGGAAAAAAACGATAAAAAAAGAACACTGTTTTCAAAACAATTTTTTTTTAATTTTTTAATAAGCAACAAGCTGCTTTTACTGATCATAGTTTAAAATATTTTTTTTGAAACGTTATTTATTTTCAGTTTTTAAAGAATAAAAAATCAAAGTTTTCTCCAAAAACAAATGTGCAAAATTTGAGGAAGTTTTTTATTCCAAAAACAAACTCGTAAAAAGTGCAGCAGTTTTTTTAAACCGTAAAGTCTTTTGGAAATAACCTACCACAGTTTTTAAAAATTAATAAAAAAAAATAAAGCCAAATCCTTATCAGAAGTAACTCAGTTAAAATAAAATTCTCGAAGAAAAAAAAAAATGTTAACGTTAAATATTTTTTTACACCCTTTTTCATTGTCGAAGTTTACTTACCCTTGTAGAAGTGGAAGCTTTGCCGGTCATAATGGCAAGCCAATTACCAAAAGTATTATCCAAAACTTTTACATGGCCATTCATTTCAATAAAATTCATTTTTAATAATTGTTTATAACTTTCTGGTAGTTGGCGAATAAAATTTCCACGCGACATTGAATCCAATCCAATCATTATTACACTCGGATGCTCCAATGATTCAGTTTCAATGGGTCTAAAAACGGAAAAAAAGTTTTACACAGTTTTTTTAAAATAATTGTAAAGAAAAAATCTTACAAATTTCCCAAATTTTTCTCCTTCGGAATTATGGTGGCCCATTGATATCGATAAATTGTGGCTCCAAAAAGAGAATTCACATTTTTACATTCAACTTCCACAAATTCTTTTTCCATTTTAATAATATTTTCCAATATTGTCCAGTTTGAATATTTTAAATTTACGTCATCGATGCCTTCATTCCTTTCAAAATATCGAAATTGGCATTGAACTTTTCCAATAAATTCTTGGCCGATCTTAAAAGAAATAGTTTAAAAAAATTTAATTATAAATTTACAAAGAATGTTTATGGTTTCTACAGTTTTTATTTTTAATTAATTTTAGTCCTTCGGTAATAATTATATGCAGTTTATAAAAAAAATTTAATAAACAGCCAATGAAAGACACAGTTTTTAGTGATAAAAATTTTTTTTATGCGTTTGTCATAAAATCTGTGGCAAAAAGTTTGACAGTTTTAAAAGTATTATTGGAATTAATTCTATCCTCCGTCTCTTGCTCTTAGTTTAAATAATTAAAATTTGAAATAAATAAATGAACCGACTTTCGTCGAATTAGAAATTCAGTTTTTTAAAGAAATAAAAATTTTCATGATGTTACAGTTTTTTTCTCCATCATTCAAACAATTTATCCAGTTTTTATTTTAAATAAATCCATAAATAAATTATTTATGCAATTAAATTTTTTTCAGAAATTATTTCCGCCAAAAATAAAAAGGTTCATGTTATTTTTTTTCCGTGTTTAATCACGATTGATTTTATCAACGAGTAATTTTCATTACAGTTAAAATGCTTATATAAAAAAAAATCAAAAAATTTAAAATAATATTTTACTTATGCATCTTTAAAAATGAAAGTTTTTAAATTCTTAGAGAAAAAAGCTAATTGGTTTATTACAGTTTTAAAAATTTGAAAAAAATTCATAAATTTTTTTTGGGTCTCATTGAACAATCAAAATGGCAGTTAAAAATTTCAAAAGAAAAAAATGGTCATGATAGTCAAAAAAATTAGAAAAAGCTAACAAAAATCAAACGCAGTTTAAAAATTTTTATAAAATATCAAACCTCCAATTCACCATTATCATTTATAAAAGTAATATTATCTTGAAATTTTTTGCAATTTAAAGGCGATGGTTTTGAATAATATGAAAGAATTGTTGGATCCCATGGATTTAATTGTGGGACTTGGCAAACAGTATTTGAGGAAGAATTATTTAATGTAGCAGAGGGTGCTGCCAATAAAGCCTAAATAAAAAGAAACTGGTACAGTTATTAAATTTCAAAATTTAAAAAAAAAAAGTTTGAATAAGTAAAAAAATAAAGGAAAAACAGAAAAGATTGTGGCAGTTAATTTAAAAAAAAAAAAAATTTCGGTTTTGGAAACCCGCAAAAAATATCTTCCAGTTTAATTTAGTGCCTTACTTTATAATGAGCATATTCCAATGGCATTTGTCGATCATAAGAATTCCAATAAAAAATAATAAAAAATAATGTCGAAATAAAAAAAAATATTACATGACGCTTTCGACTAGAAATAAAATTTCGAAATAATACCAACATCATCGCTGCCATTGTTTTTTTGAAAAGTCCAGTTTTAATTATTAAATAAATAAATATGTAACACAAAGAAAAATATCGCAGTTTTTTCTCGTATAAAAATTATTTGAAAAAAACAAATAAATTAATAAATCATCCAAAAAAAAAGACAAATTTCTCCAAAATTGCGCAGACCTCAAAAAAAAGTGATTATTATTTGAAGGCAGCTTCAGCAACAGATCATAGACACCAAAAATTAATCAAAATTGAAGGTTGTTGTGGCCGCTGCTCTTACCCATAATGATCATCATCATTTTTTTTCTTCTTTAATTGCTGCTGCTTTTCACTTTTATTTTATCAATCAATTTTTTTTTCTCGTTACTTTTCCTTTTCAAGTCAGTCAGTCTCCTTCCTTCCTTCTTCTTTTTCATGTGGTTGGTCTATCTAAAATATCGGTGTTAATATCGTCGTTCGTCTTTTGGAAATCAATAGAAACAGAAAAGAAAAATTTTATTTTTGTGGCAACAAGCTTTTTAACTTTTTTATATTTTCGTTTTTTTCCTTTTTGTTGTTGCTGCTTGTCTTTTCGAGATAGTCAACAGCAACCAACTACAACCATCGAAACATTTCTTCATCCATTTCCCGCTTTTTTTTTCTTCTTCCCAAAAAATAAAAACCAACAACAAACAACATCCTATCCTCTCAATTCTCATTTCTTTACACATAACTCCATCCATTCTTTTTCACCTTTTTAGTGGTCTATTTTAAAAATGCAAAAAAAAAAAGTCAACAATAAATAAACAAAGAAAATAATAGTAGACTGACTTTGAAGGACTTTTGAAATTTTGCAAAGGTAGCAAAGGTATTTTTTTTTTTAAAAGAAAAAAGAAGACAAAATCAACAAAGAGAATATTTAATAAAATAATGTTTAAAAAATAGCTGTTGCAAAAAATTTTCTTAAAAAAGAGAAAGAAAATGATCTCGAAATAGATTTACCCAAAAAAAATTAACGATCATTTTTACTTTCCTACAAGCAAAATTTATTTAGTCAAATAAAAAACGACTTTGATAAAAAGAAAATTAAACAAAAATGCTTTGAATTAAGGAAATAATAAAAACGATATTCTTTCATTTATGAACTTGCTTTTTGAAGAAAACAATCAAGCATCTATTTATTCATAAAATAAAAATTAAATAACGCAAGTTCCAAAACAAAGAACTAAGAAAAAATGATTTTTAAAAAACATCTAAATTTCGTTTGTAAAATTGTTTTGGTTTCCAATAAATAATTATTTTTCTTTACTTGAAAAGTTCATCGTTTGATATCCTTCATTCCGGTTTATGAAGAAAAAAATTTATGACTTTCTTTATTCAATATAAAAAAAAGTTAAAGAAATCAATGATGTTCATTTCGAGAAGTTGAAAAGAGCAGAAACTCCCTAAAATTACCAAAGCCTTTATCAAAATAAAAAATATGTCATTCATATTTAATTAATTCAGAAGCTTCTAAATTTTTTTTCTTCATAAAGTTTAGCCGCTATTTTGGCTTTTTATGTTTTAATGCAAAATGAAATCGATGGATATCAATTTTTTTATATTCATAAAAAATAATTCTTTATTAAACTTTACATCAACATAAAAAAACTTTATCGCCTTTAACATTTCACATTTATGTTTTATTTATCAAAAGCGTGTTTCTTTATTTAATCGTTTGATAAGCATGAATTTCTAGTTAATCAAGTTACTTTTTTTTTACAGCAGCAGCAATGGAATATTTTTGGAATCCAAATAAAAACGGCCCATTTCAAATGCTTCAACAACAACCGCAGCAATCATCATCGGTGTCTTCTTCAAAAACTCCCAGCGGCTCACGTAAAAGAAAAAGTACTAATCCTCAACCAGTACTTGATTTTCCGTAAGCTTAGTTAACGGCTGCTACGATTCTTAAATTTAAACTTTTAGATTGTTTTCAATTTCAAGTTTAACTGAAAGCGCTGTTAACAACATCCAACCTGAAAATGGTTCATTGAAAACCTTTTCAACGTAAAAAATTTTTGTTGCTCTAGTTTCATATTTATCGATTTACTTCAGATCTCAACCATCCACTTCACGAGAAGAATCCCCATATGCCGCTAATCGAGGACGACCACCTGCAACAACCCCATCCAGAAAGGTTACAAGCGGATTTGAAAGAATTCCAGCTTTTCGATGCACTTATAAGAAGCATCAGATCAAAGGTACTCCACAACGATTATGGATTTTAACGGATGATGATGGAGGCAATCAAGGTTATGAATATGCTTATTACACAAAATCCAAGAATCAAGATGGCCATGAACTTTATGGATTTTATTGTATGGGTTGCGAAAAGATTCGAAAGCGGCGTGAATTCGATGCGGCAATCAAATTCGAATCCGATGGAAAAGAAAGCTTTATGGCTGCCAAACATCTTCGAGAATGTGAACCAAAACCCACGGTTGAAAGATATGAACGGATGTTAGCTATTTTCTTTTACCTTTAGTTTTATTTAAAGTTAATTTTTTTAGTCACGAGCCTGAAGCGTGTGATGAATTGAGGCTTGAAATCCGTGAACTTGTTGCAAGTGTTGTTAGAGAAGAAGTCAATAAAAGTTTGGCTCAAATTCGTGAAGTTGTGCAACAAGAAATTCGTTCACAATTGCAACAAGCTTTTAACAATGCAACTCAATGAATGAAAACTACGTGTAAATATTCTTTCTTTGTTCCAATTTGCATAATATTTTTTTGATTCATCTTTAATTTTTGCAAAATAAACCACTTTTTATCATTGCCTTTTTGTAACTCTGCAACCAGAAATGTCGAAAAAGTAATATATGATTTTATCAAAGAAAAATACACACAGTTTAAAATAATACAATATTATACATAGAAATCTAATACATTACAAAGCTTTACAATTAGCGAATACAATATAAAAACATATTAGCGAATAATAATATTCATGAATACATAACATCATTATAACTTGTTAGTTGAGGAATCGAATCGACATCTTTTGATCAATATCTGTTCGCTCCATAGCTTTGCAGAATTCTTCAAATGATATTTTTCCATCTTTATCGACATCAGCTTCAGAAATAGTTCGTTCAGCGATATGATCCAATTGCTCAGCTGTGATATTTGATCCAACCATCATGTTTAGGATAAACTAAAAGCAAAATAATAAAGCCATTATAAAGATGAAAATCGAAACTCACTTTGAATTCTTCTTTGGTGATGTAATTATTCTTATTCAAATCATACATTGAGAAAGCAACTAAAAACTTCCATCATTAGCAACTTTTAACAAAGAAAAAAACTAAAACTAACATCGCAGTTTCGATTCACGGCTGTTGACGATATTTTCCTTTCTTTTGTTGATTGGACGAAAATGAGCCAAGACATTGATAAATTGGCGGAAGTTCATTCGGTTGTTGCTATCAGAATATTTTTCACCAGTAAAGAAAGCATCAACTATTCTATCACCCAGCGGATTGATTGCAAGTTCAGGAATTCTAAGTAAATCTTCTCGATCGAGGTAACCACGTCCTTGTTTGTCCAATGATAAGAAGCGAGAATATAGTCGTACGATTTGATTCTTAGAAACTGAAAAAGAAGTTGATGGTAGAAGAAGTAATTACAAAAGAATATGCAAGGAAAGAAAATAACAGCACAAAATCCATGTAATAAAGCATAATCAAAACCAGACATTTCTTTGGATTCCATAAAGCAACTTTGATCCATCATAAAAGAGATAAAACTTACATCCAGTTTCTTTTGAAATTTCATCAATTTCTTCTTTTTGAAGCATCAACGAAGCTTGCATATTTCCCATGATTGAATTGAGTAAAATAACAGAAGAAAAGGTTAATAGATCGATCTGAAAACAAAGCAAAAAAAGTTAATCTTCAATTTTCATACAAACAAAGAAGTCAAAAACACGCAGCAAGATCAGAAATGAATGTTGGAAAAAACCAGCAGATTAAAAATAGCGATCAAAGCAAAGCGACAAAAAATATTGAAAAATATGAATCGATTATAAAATGGGAAAGAAAAAGAAACAATGACATATCAGATGGCTGTGGCTTTTTTTAAAGTATGTTCACAATCACCATATTTGTGTGCACGCGACAACACAAACGAGGAGCGATAGAACAATCACTGATGTCTCACGTAAAAAACGAGGCATGAGAGCAAAGTATCATAATGGAAATCAAAGAATGCGTTCAAAAATGCTTGTTATAACAATAGGCGAAATCGACAACAAAAAATAAGAAAGAAAAGAGTGAAGGTAACGGAAACTAAATGCGCAATAAAAAATGAAATGAATCAAAATTTAGATGATAAAAAGATAAAGCATTGGCTGTTGCATTTAATAACACTCTGAACATTTCCCGAGGCTTCAGCAATGAAAGCTATCCATAAATCCATATCATTGGTATCAAAAGTATCAACGAAGAAATAAGGAAAAATAACACATCTTTGTGAAAGCGTAGAGTTACATAAACTTTACATACATATGTGATGATACAAAACAAGCAAGTAAATAATAAGTATGTTTAAAGTAATAACTTCAATATAATTTCATAACACAAAATAAGTCAAAACAACTTTATTGAAACTAAATAAAACATAAATAAACAAGTGAAAGTACAATAATAACAAGAATATAAAACTTTGTAAAGCAAACTTAACAAAATAAACATTATTGAAGATTCATTATTCATTCAGGACCATTTCGACGATTTGGATTGTAAGTTTTTGTAACAGCAGCAACATTCTCTTCATCGCTTTCTGCTCCGCCATTTTCGCTTGCACCTTCTATAACAGCATCAACTTCACTTGCAGCATCTTCATTTTCTTCATCTTCTGTTTCTGATTCACTTGATGGAAGCATATCAGCATCGATTCCACCATTAATTTCCATTCCAGTTTTCGTTGCTCGTTTCAATTTCTCAGCATCGTCAGCAAATCTTTGAGGCCATTGTCCATTTTCATCAATATACAGTACACTTTCTGAATCCATAATATTCACTATTTCTGCTTTCACTTTGTCACCTTCTTCGATAGGCTCAATAAGCACAAATTGTCCACGTCGTAACCATACAGTGTTCCGAAATTTCATAGGCATAGAAACAAGATATTGATTTCCATGTTCATCCATAACTTCATGCAGGTTGTTTCCACGAGATGCAAGGGTTTGAGCTATTAGTTGATAGGCTTCTGGTAGAAATAATTCTGTATCAAGTTCTTTCATAACAAATCGTTTCTTCGTTGCGCGAGACATGATGATATTTGTTGACTGTTGGTTGAAAGCAAGATCATTGATATGAGCTAATAAAGCTTCTGAAAATGGAAGGTATTAATTAGAAAAACGATGAAACACGATCGAAGAAGAAATAATTTTTTCACGCAATTTCAACAGCAACAAACAATCGAATTTCATTGAAACATCAAACAACCAAAAATCGTGGAAGCTGTAACAAAAAAAGGAAAAGAATATTTTGCCAAAAAAATGCGGGACACTCAACAAAAATAAAATCGATGGAAAAAACTTTATTTTTGATGGGTTTTTCGTTTTCTAAAAACTTTCTTTATTAACTTTTTTTTCTCGATAAATTAGATTGAACAGGAGTTATTTATAACATTAGTAGCATCTAAGTAATTCTGTACAAAAGAAACTTTCATGTTTGTGGTGCAAATAAAAGCGACGTATTTTTTTTTACCGTAATCAAATGCATTCTTTGACTTTTTTCCAATGTTTATAAAAAACAAATTATGATGGCAATATTTTTATATAAAAGAAAAACACTAAATTGGAGATACAACTTTGCTATTTAATTAAAAGGCTGCACTTAATCCACGAATCAAAACTTCCCCGTTCAAAGTTGAATAAATTTTAGTAACGAAGCAAAGAGACACCAAACTTTTTTCTTTGACATCATCAAATCAGCTGAAGCTACTTGTTTATTATTTTATTTTTTTTTTTGCTATTGGCAATTGACGACGATACTACCATTGTTTTTTTTTAATTTTTTTCTGCGTTATTTTTTAACTGGATTAATATAAGTCCAAGAAAATTTGTTTAATCAAAGCCAATGTCAAATAACTATGAAGCAGCAGTGCACTAAAAAAATGTCTCTAATCCAAAATTCCATTATGTCTCTTTATCCTCATCAATTTTTTTTTCTTTTTCTATCATAAATTAGTAAAGAAAACATGTACGTAAAAAAAAAAGATGGGATATAAATATAATAAAATAATGATTTGATTTTTATTATAACAAAAAAAAAATGGTGTTGGAATAAAATAAACTTGTTGTTTGTTGCATCTTCTTTTCTTCCGTTTTTCTATCCTAAAAATAAAATAAATTTATTCTCATCTCATCGCCCCAATCCAACCAACAACAACAAAGCGGGATGTCTCCAATTCGCATGAATAACTTTTTTTGTATCTATCTAAATTTTTCTGTTATTTTCTCTCGGACTACTACTAAACTGCCGCTGCAGGGAAGAAGAAGAAGATGAGCAACACAAAATCGGATGTGAGAGAGATCCATCCATCCGCTACTCTAACGGAAAACGAATGGGATTTTTTTTGATTTTGTTTTTAAAATAAAATATTTAAAAAAAAAGTGGCGCAATCCTTCAAATAAAATAATTCTTTTTATCACGTTTTTAAAAATGCGTACATTTGTACGAAAATAAATTGTTACTAAATTTTTATTTTTTTGAAACTTTTTTACACGGTTTTTTTTTGTAAACTTTATTCTCGAACCCAGAATAATGTATTTGGAAAACGGATACATTTTTAATTTGAGGGAAAAGTGTTACTAATTTTGTGACCTTTCTTTTAAACTGATTCTTTCAAGGTATAGGAGGCTATGTTTAGTAAACAAATTTTTTTTTTGAAATCCACAAATTTTTCAAAACTGGAAAATATAATTTCTCCTTTATTTAAAGTTTTTCATCTTTCCTTTTGTTTTAAATAATCACCAAAAAACTGCAGCTGTGATATTTATATTTATTTTTTGAAATTTTAAATTGCACCCTTTCCAAAAACTTGCATTCATAAATATTTTTCTAATAAATACATACATAAAAAAACTTATAAATTATAACTAATTTTTTATTTATAAAATTTGTTTTAATGTGTTACGTTCCATTTGTTTTATTTTATTTATGCTCATTACTTTTTTTATGAATTGAATTGATTTTTATTTTATTTTTCATTCTTTCTTTAAATTAAAAAACCGCGCCTAATTTTCCTTCTTTTTTCTTTTTTCTTGCGCTCGTGTATTTAAAAAGTGTAAGTAAGTTTAGAAAGAAGAAGAGGAAAAGTGTCAGGGAAATAAATTCCAAAAGGTTTTTTTTGTTTTGTTTTGTTGATACATTACTTTGATACTTACCAAAGCAAAGTAAAGCATATTTATTTGATCTTTAATTTTCTTTCTTTTGTTTTTTCGTTTACTTAAAAATATTTGTTTATTAACTAAATATTGGTGGGAAAACAAAAAATAGGTAACAACTTAAAAATTTTGGCGAATAAAGTTTATTTATATATTAAACTTTTAAACTGTTTAAAATTTCTATTATTTTTGAGTTCAAAACAATTTATTTTTTATTTCTAAACTTTTGTTAACTGCGAATTGTTTTGTTACTGTAGTAATAACCTTTTAATTTTTTCTTTCTCGTTATAAATAAATAAACTGGCCGCTTTTCTCGGTCTTGAATAAATAATATATATTAAAATTTTAAACTGTGACGTTTTTTTTTGTTGGTTCAAACCTTCGATTTTTTTATATTAATAATTTTAGTAACTGCGTTCCGTTATTTTAGGCAGATAAATAATACCCTTGATCTTTTTTATTTTTTTAAAAAACTCGATGTCTCCTTTTAATAAGCAATCTTTTGCTAATATTTTTAACTTTTAAAGAATTTTTCCGATACAAAACTTTTTAATTTTTCTTCATAAATTTGGTAAACTGCGCGTTTTTTTTATTATGGCGAATCCCATTGGTTATTCCTTAATTTGTTTTGATATAAACTGACACAACAAAAACTTAGTTTTAAAGTCTCAATTTTTTTTGGATCGAATAACTCTTATTTAACCAAATCACAAGTAAAATGAAAAAAATGGAAGGCTTTCTTTTGCGCGATTTTTTTTAAACTGCTTTTTTGCATCTTGATATTATTCATGGTATTAAATTTTAATAATGTCTGGATTTCAGGGAAAACTTTTAAATATTTCTTTAAAACTGATTTTACGAATTCAACGCTTGTTAATACTTTTTTAAACTGCATCAAATTCCCTAAATTTTTTCACCAATCATTATTCAATCAAACAAAATTCCACCATTAAGTTTTCCATCCGAGCAGCGATATGCTGCATTTTCATCCAATTCTTCGCGATTTAATAATAATAAACAACGTCGAAGTTTTGAACAACAACAACCACCACAGCCAACCCAGCAGCTACAGCAGCAGCCCCGTTTATTTGCTTCAAATGCCGCCGCTGCTGCTTCAGCAACAACAACAACAACCGCGGCAGCAAAAAATATGATTCATGATTCTTTTTCGACGACGATGCCACAATTTCGATTTTTTAATGATTCCACCATTCGGTGAGTAAATAATTTTTTTTTCGGGCAAGGATGTAAAAAAAATGTGTATAAACTAAAAAATGAATCAAAGGAGAAAGAAAAAAAAATAAAAATAGAAAAAAAATGAATGAAAAGCATTTTTGTATGCAAGCAAGCAATCGTACCATTTGCTATTTGGAGAAAAAAATAAAATTTGCAACCGAAGCTTTATTATTTATTTTCTTGGGTTGAAGAAGTAAAGCGTTTTTTTTTTCTGGGGTTTATTATTTTTATTTCAAAGGTAAGATGTTTTAATTAATAATTTTTTTTAAATTAAACTGCATTCAGAATAAAAAATATATTTGGCTTTTTGTTCAAATATTTTTGGTTAAACTGTGTTAAGAGTTTTTAAATTTCTTGGGCATTTATAATCAAATAAAAAATAGCAAAAGGTGTATTTGAAAACTGTCATAAATTCCTAGTAAAGGTGATTCCAGATTTCATTCCTTATTTCCTCAATATTAAAATTGTCACACCACTTTTTGTTTAAAAAAACTGTCCATACTTTTTTTATCGACAGAAAATTAAAAACTGCACAATTGATTCCACAACTAAAAAAATTAAATATGACCCAAAATTATTTTTTTATAATTCTTTTTTTAACTGTTAACCATTATTGGGATTTGTTACTTTAAAACTGTTGAATGTATTCCACGGATTTTAAACTGAACAGATTTTTTTTCAGTTGATACAAAGTTTTTAAACTTTAATATTTCAATAATTTTTAAAACTGTAAAGCTTTCCTTTTTTTGCAAAACTAACGCAACAATAGCGAAATTTACAAAAAAGAAATTTATTCAATAAAAAAAAAGAAAGTTAAAGCCATTGTTTGCATTTTTGATAATCGAGTTGTCTTCTTCGTCTACCTGCTAGCTTACTTACTTGTATTTTTTTTTTACGCGGCGTGGTTGTTTTTGTCCACCTTCGAAAAAAATTGCAAAAAAAAAAGAAGCAGCAACAATCACTTCCATCAAATTTTTTCTTCTTTTCTTTACTTTTTTTTATGCTTTTTTTGCTACTGCTTATTTTTTTATCGAAAGAAAAAAAAATTGGGCTCCTGTACAACAAAAAATAAATTTTTTTGTTGTTGTGTTAATCATTCTTCAATTCTTTCTTCTTTTTTTCTTCTTCTGTGTGCTTATTGTTTTGATATTTTATGTAATTGTGTTTAATTTTGATTTTAACTTACTTACATAAATCAATATTTTTGGCTATCAAAAAATGTAACCCTTTTTAAAAAAAGCATTTTTAAAATATTGGGGCTTAAAACTGTTGAATCCATAATTTTAATATTATTAGTCGAAGTTTAACTGTATTGAAAAATGGATAAAGGATTCTTTCAATTTGGTAGCTCTTAATTCAGAAATGATAAAAAAAAGATATTTTATTTTTAGCTCGCTTGCTTTTTAACTGAAATTTCTTCCACAATTTGCTTCAAAAATTTATTTAACAATTCTAAAATTGAAAAATGTATGATCGAAAAAGAGTGTGGTTGATTGCTCGTGAAAAAAAAATTGTATTTAAAGATTTACTTTTTGAAGCTCGATTTTGTGAGAGAAAAAAACTGATAAAAAAAAACTAAATAAAGAATTTGCCGCGGAAAACACAAATTTCTCAATTGCTAAAAAATTTAGTCTAAAAATCTCGCTCAAAAAAAGGAAAAGGATTCGAATAGGAATTTTCTTATTTGCGATAAAAGCTTTTAAAAAATACCAACTTTAACGCCTCGCATTTAGTGAAAAAAAATTAACAAATATCATATATAAATCTGCAGCATAAATTACCCTTATATTATCATTTTTATAGGAAAGTAACAGAAATGGAAGTGGAAGCATTCAAGCAATCATTGGATGCATTTATAAATGATGCAAATATAAATTCATTGGAATATTTAAAAATTCGTCCACGATTTATTCATGCTGTTGCAGTTTTAGCAGATCCATTAAAAAGTGGAGAAATTATGAAAGCTACTTGCATCAAACAATTAGATCCTTATCATGTTGTAATTGAAGGTGGACATAATAGAAATATTGAAATAAGAAAGGTTGATGGCTTTGACGAACTCATTCAAACTCCAATCAAACAACAAAAACAAAGGTAATTATTTTTGCTAAAGCTTGCTTGATAAGGTTTAAGAATCCGAAGAAGAAGAAAAAGTAATAACATAAATTACAAAATTTTAGTAACAATACAACCACCTTCAGCGGCACCCAGCAACAGCAACAACAGCAACAAGAAGATGCAGCAGCAACTCGTCGAAAAGATAGCGAAATTGAAGCTGCATTAAAAATTCTTCAAGAATCCCGAGATTTATTAGAGGATACTGCTTTAAGTATTCGAGTATGTTAAAAACATTTTTTTTTCATTTAAAATTATCCATGCTTCTTCCAATAACATTGGTTTATCGTTTTTTAGTTTCCAAGTGAAATACGTGCTCGACGAACTTCATCTCGTGAAGGTTCAAAGCAATGATTCAGCAAACAAAAAAATTTTCAGAAAATTATTCATCGCCGCTTTTTTCTTTCCTCCCTCCTCGTTGCTACTTTTTCAACAAAAAACGTGTACAGTTGTTTTGATGCTATTTTTATTAAAGAAACGATAAAACAAAAACTTTGATGCTTTTAGTAAAAAATGTTTAACAGAAAAAAATAAATTTATTAATACATAGAAATATATTAAACAAAAATCAACAAAAACAAACAATCTAAAGGCAAACAAAAAATTTCTTATTCCACTTCGTTTTCTGCAGCTTTGAAACCTCTTGGAATAACTTCATGTCGATTGAATTGAGGAAAAGGTTCATGATTATATTGCAGCCCAATAGCATGTACACGAGATGCAAGTTCAGTAAGTTCGAAGGTACCTCGGACACGTTTTGAAAACTTCTTCAAATTTGGTTCCATTGCTCGCTTGAAGAATCGCCTAAAAATAAAAGCATACATTATTTTGAAGATATTGGAAATGATAGAAACATACACGCAACAAAACGTAACATCAGTAACAATCAAAACATCTACGACATCACTAAGTTCTTGGCACAAGATCTGTTTGAGGATGATACTTTCCAGGTTCGATTGAGAGCAATAAAAAGTTGAGCGGCTAAAAAACAACATAAACATTATGGTATAAAAAAGCAATGCAGCAAAATAACAATCATAAAAGCATGCATTATCCAAGCATCAGTTAGCTTCTTTTGATCTTATTCTTCATTATTATCATCATGCAAAAAATGAACAATAGCATATTTGCAAAGAATTGAATGCATTTCGATTGCAACATGGTAACAGCGAGTTGAAACAAAACTTACATTTCTAAAGGTTCTTTCTGCAGCTTTGAAAGACGATCTAAAACAGCTTCGACTTGTTCCCATATTTGCACAAAAAGCTTCTTTTGACTTCTAAAAAACGACCAATATAATATTCATAGTAAAAAGAAGCTTCAGCAGTACCTGAATTCAGTAATATTTCCTTCTTTAACAACCATTAAATCTAAATCATTCCATTGACCATCCGATGTTCCATCATAATCATCGACGAATAAACTAACATATCGATTTCTCAAAAACCTAAAAAGCATAAATTATTACAACCGATAAAAATAAAGCAAGCAGCTTACTCTGGTAAATCTTCTTCTTTTTGAATTTGACTCATATCGATTTTGTTTTCAATAATTTTGATATCACCACCAAAGTTGCCAGAGTTATCAGATATCCATGGTTGAATTGTAATTGGTTGAGGTTGAAATAATGGAGATGGCAGCTGTAATGCAAGTTCATATGGATTAGGAATGTTTGATGGTGTATTGAACGATGACATTGATAAAATCTAAAATCAGCAAAAGTTGTTGAAAATTGAAGAAAGTTTTTCAGCTTTCAAAAAAAAAAGTTGCAACCACATTTTCTGTTTACAAAAAGTTGCATATTGCCAATATTCACTATTAGGAGGCATCCAATAATGGTATGGTAGTTATGTATGTACTAACAACATACACTGTCATAAAAGTAAAATAATTTTAGGGTTACATATGGCAGTATCTACAAAATAATTGCTTATTACAGTAAACGACATAAAAGCTTGATAAAGTATAAATCCCGCCACACTCTCCAAGTAGTTGCTTGATTGGAAATTTGTCCAGCTTGTAAAGCTTCGAAATGCATAAACAAATTAATGAAAAATTTTTATCAATGAAGAAATTACAATACAATTTTACAAATAAATACAAAATACAAGATAAATGCTCCGACTAATAAAAATTCTATTTGTTGGTACCATAATCGAAATCATTTTCAAATCCTTGATGATTGGTTGATGAGTACAGTGGAGGTGGTGCAGGAGTATCACATCCTTCACGTTCAGGAGATTCGAGAACACGAGATGGAGCTAAAAATGTAAAGAGATTAGTAGCAATTCGAAACGAGAATGAAAACATACCATTTAAGAAATGATTTAATGAATCATTGGTGTTGAAAGCTTCATCAAAGCTTGAAGAAGTTGGTTGAAGAGATGAATCAGCAACAAAGATACTTGTTTGAGATGGAATTGGAGCAAATTCAGATAATAGACCTAAAAAAATAAGGAGTTAAAAAGCATAATAAAAAGTAAAAGTTAAATGTTACATTTGTTTTCATTGTATTCACTGTAATCGTTTAAATCAGTGATATCTTCATCACTTTCCATAACAGCAGTATCAGAACCAGCAGTTTTTCGATCATTTGAAGTTGCATCAGCCGCCGCTTCTTCACCATTTCCATTAGTTGATTGTTGAGGTGCAGGTTCAATCTTTGGAGTAATCATGTTGGAGATTCCATAAAAAATATTTTTCAGAAGATAAAACGGAATCAACGGGACTTTGATAAGCATCATATTAAAGCGATAAACACTGGCGATGGTCGAATACACGATGTTGAATGGAAAGTGCACGATATAGCTGAAAGCTGAAACATACAAAAGCTATGAAAGAATCAATGAAGTGATAAAAGGAACTTACTTCGAACCAAAGATGAAGAGGGATCTTCTTCATTGAAATCATTACCAGATACTTGATTCAAAACATTTTCAGCATGTGCTACTTCAAGAGCTTCTTCTATTTCATTGAGTTTTTCTTCAACCAATTCTGCTCGAGTAAGGGAATCTGAAACTTTAACATATTATTATTATAACAAAGGCAAAGTTTAAACTTACACGTTGCATCAACAGAATCAAATTCGGAATCAGTAACTTCTTCACCATCAGATAATGTTGTTTCAAAAGTTGTTTCATTGATAACAGCATTTCCAGAAATACCGTTAGAAGCTTCACTTTCTAATGTAACATCAGTAGCAATACAGCAGGAAGTGGTTTCAGTAGCAACAGTGACATCGGTTAAACCACCAGAAATTGAATCATCTGAATCAGATACAACAACAACAGTTTCCATAATACCAAATAAGCGAAATTTAAGTTGAGCTTCATTGAGACTAAAAAGAGAAATAGCCGATTTTGCAGTTTCAGATTCTTCAGGATTGAATGGATTTGAAATTGCTGTATAAGTTGAGAGTTCAGGTGATGGTAGTTGTTGTTGTTGATTTCCCATATTCATTTCATCCATAGAAAATTCAACATTAGTTTCACTTGGAGCAGGAGAATATTCAGAGATTGAAGCAGCACCACCTCCATCCATTTCAGCTGATGACGATGACGACATTTTTTCACAGTCGCAAAGCAATATGCTGACTGACTAACTGATGGACGATTCGAGAATTGAATGCTTTTATGGAAAAGCTTTAAACAAAACGCATTCTTTCAAACACGCAAATTTTCAGCTTCTAAAAATGCAACAACTTTCTCAAAAGAAAAATTTCATTGGCTTTGTTGCTGTTGCATTTTTTTGTGCGGCAAAATATGAAAAGGCTACGGTCGCAAGCAATCGCTTTGAAAGTAACATTTTTTTAATTTTCAAACATGTTTCAGCAGCAGAAAGCTTGGAATTAATTATTGCTATTTGCAATGCTTTCAAGGTAATCATCATATGTTAGTTTATTGAAAACTTTACTCCTCGAGAAAGTATCAAACTTTTACTTATAAATTTGCTTCAATGCGAAGGATTATCTTGATATCGAGAAGCAAACTTTTTTTGTGGTTTTTCACTTTTGATTGAAATTACATATAACTTTTTGAATCTCTTTACTGTATTTTTAACTAAATTTTAATCCTTCTGTATATGTTCATCCGATCCAATTGCAATTGTGCCACTGTCTTTTGGATCATCCAATGTTTTTGTTTCTCCTCCTTCCATTTTTTTTTTGAATTCTGAGTCTTAATTCTGTTGTTTACAAACAACAACAACAATTTCCTCGAAGTTTCATAATGTTTTTCTGTTTTTTGTTTTGTCCATTTTCTTCGACAAATAAAAAACAAAATTTAAATTTTTTAAAATCAAATCAAATCGGGTCTTTCGAGGGAATGAGTCATCGTGTCGTCATTAACCTCTTTCTCTAATATTTCATTTTTTCTGTTTCAAAAAAATAAAATGCCTCCTGTAGCTTTTTTTTCTCTTTTTCTTGAGGTTCGTCATTTGGCATTGCGAAGACTGCAATTTTTATTTTTAACAATAGAAAGAAAAAAGTTCAAAAAATTTGCCAGACTTTCACCTTCTCCTTACTCTTCCTCGATTCAAAAAAAAGGAGCACGCGATTGCTGATTCACCATTTTGGGTTTTACTAAGAAAACTAAAGACACTTGAGTAAAATAAGTAAGCAGCCAGTAGCTTTAAAAGAAATAGAGGTTCTTTTTTTTTGTTGTCCATCCTCATCAAGAAAAGGTCACGATCATCACTTTTTTTTTACATTTTGCCCGCCAAAAAAAACAAAAAAAACAAGGATACTCGTGTTTATTTTTTTCTTTCTTTCAAGCAAGCAACAACAGAAAAAAATTAGTTTTGAATTATTTTTTTTGTTGAAGAAAATGAAACTCGAAAAAAAAGAAGATGAAGATGGCCGCCAGAAAGCCAGCCATCGTCGGAAAAGATAAAATAAAAAGCTTATTTTTTTCTTATTCTTCTAACAATTCGCCACCTCGAAGCCGCAAGTCTTCCTTTTTTTCTTTCATTCGATGGCATCGAAAAAAAGTGCAAGGCAGCCAGCAAAAAAACGGAAAGGATCAAAGAGTCAAAGTCAAATATAATAAAAAAAGTTTATTGATTGTTGTTGTGCCATTTTTACATACATTTATTTGGTCACACATCTGCCATAAAAAGAAAAAAAGACTACGGCGCATTGGCACTCCTTTTTTGTATGTATTTCCTTTTTGGTGCCGCCGCCGCCGCAGACATTTGATGATTTTTCCTTTGCCGTTAAATATTTTACTTGCCATTGATACAACAACAAGGTGAAGAAAAAAAATTGTGTAACGAATGATCAAAAGCGGATGGAGATTGATTGTAAAGTGGTTTTGCTTTTTGGGCATTTTTTTGGTTATCACAATGGAAAAAAAAAGAGTGTAAAATAAATCTGGAATGCTTTTTATGGTGTTTGATATTTCCATGATCGGGTTTACGTTAAATGATAAAGGTTTTGTATCAAAAATAAAGTCCAAAATTTTTGCCAAAACGTTCAATATTTTTTTTATTCCATTTTCATGGACCACAAAGTTACCAACCTTCCATTAATGAATCAAATTCTTATCGGGATTTGCCATCGCTACTTTCGGTAGATGATGGATTGTCAATTATTTCGAAATCCAAACAACTACACATTTATTTGCCATTTTTTTGTCTTTGTGTTGAAAGTTATGTGACGTCATCATTGTCCGCTAAAAACATCTGCGGCGGTTGCAACAAAAATGGTTTAAATCGTATATGTTTATCCATTTAATAGTCACTTCTTTGCTTTATAGTTTTTACGGGGTGTTTCATTTTTTTTTGTAATTCAAAAACTTTATCTTTCATCAAAAAATTTGAAATTAGTCAATCGTTTCAAAAAAAAAAATAAAAGTTTTATAAATTTCAATTTTTTTCGATCATAGCTTTCTTCCATTTTTTGAATTTCTTCTTTCTTTTATTAGTTTCTTCAATTTCGAAAAAAAAAATATAAATAAATATTTCACAATCATCACCAACAACACAAACAATAAAACCGCGGGAAAAAAATCTTTCTTCGATGCTTCCTTTCCTCGCTCGCTTCTCCAAATGGAACATTCCTTTTTCGCGCGTCCCTCAGCCACGCCACTCGCGATCGCTTCTTTTTACTTCTTCGCTCGCTTCCTCTTAATTTTTTGTTGTTGCTTGAGTGTGTTTATTTTTTTCTCCATCAATTTAACGACTTTTCAATAATCCTCCTCCCTTTTTTTTCTTGGGTGCCATGACTTGATTAAAATTTAGATACTTTTGACCGATGTTTTTGTTTGTGTTTGATTTTTATAGCTCCGCCTATTTTTTTTTTTGACCACTTATTTTTATACCTATTTCTTCCACATCACTTTCATGTTAGCCATGGTTTAAAATTAAGTTTAGTCTATCTCCACTATGTCAGGGTTCGTGTAAAACCATTATGTACCTTTCTTGCCTCATTTTTATCAATTTCCTTCTCTTTGAGTATTTTTGCTGTTTTGCTTGCTCATTTTTTGCCTTTCATTCACACTTATTTCTTCTTCTTATCGGTCATATGGTTTTTAAACCTCGAAAATTTTGTTATGCTTTTGACCCATTTTCTTCTTCCCGGTATTCGTGTTGTTGTTGGTGATCTTTTAAGGCTTGTTGGATGATGCGCAAAAGGTTCGAGAATAGCAGCCCACTTTATGTTTCGTGTTCACATATGCCACTTTTTTCGCTGATCAAAGATCAAACTTTTCGTGATTTTTTTCTCGTTTGTCGCTGTTTTTGTTCATCGTTGTTTAATTTTTGCCATTTTCAGAATATTACATCGCTAAAACTAAAAAGAAATGAATACTATTCAAAGAGCTGAACTATCAATGTCGATGTCACCAACTCGCTTTAAAAGAAGTTTTATTCATCTTGATTCACCTCAAGGACCTTCATCTGCGAAAAAACCATTGGAAACAAAAGAAGTTGTTGGTTACAATACTCCTGAAAGAACTGTTCGTGCTATGGAAGCTCAAAAAACTCCTGATAAACAATGTCAACATCCACCAAATTGGGATCGAATCACATGGGCTCCAAAGGTATGTTGTTTTCTTTGTTGACTCTTTTTTTGATTTTGTTGCATTTTTTTGTTTAACTTTCTTTTGGTCTTACTTGTTGCATCTAAATCAAGTTTTGATGATGTGATAAGTTCAGGATTAACTAAAAAATGTTATAAAAGTGCTAAACTATCTTTGAACTTTGTTTAATAACCTTCAATTTTTAGAAACCATTTTGTTATCGCCCATTGGTTCGTCCTGCACACTTCTCATCACCTCTTCATGTTTAAACGTGTCATCATCGCTCATAAATTTATGATGCTGATCTCTCATCTCGGTTAATGGTGTGTGTGTGTGTTGTCTTTTTGGTGTGTATGGTTTCTCCTGTATCATGGCGTGTTTTTGAAGAATGAATGTGTTCTTGTTGGTCAATCAACTTGATGGTTACTTTCTCTTGTTCATTCTTTCAACTTGTTATCCATCAAATTTCCTTTTCCCTTTAGCTTTAGTTTCTTTAATTGTTAGTTAGCTTTGTAACCTTTAATTATTCTTTGTTGTAATATTAACCATAGATTTTTATGATTAGAAAGATTTTATGTAATTAATTTTTGTAATGTGAATATTCGTTGTAAATAAATCTTTTGTAACTCTCTTTGATGTGTATTTGAATTTTTGTGGAGGACAAAATGTTTACCAAACAAAGATTGAAAGCATTCGGGTTTATGTGTCATTGTTTTGCCTTCATCAAAACTCTTATAAAACGCAAAGTTCGAAAGTTGGAAAAATGCATTGAATTTCTGACATTCTCACATTCGTTTAACAGCAGGACATCGGGAAGGAGACGAATGTCTTATTTGAGATGCAATGTTTGTAACGATAGGTTTTAATCAATGAAGACGAAGTCAAACATCCAGTGATTCAAAAACAAAAAAGATTTTCATTGATAACTGTTGATTGCAAATTGGAAGCTATCAAACCATTCTTTGACGTGAAAAAAAGTTAATCAACAAACAAGAAAAGAGATATTGATAAAACAACATAAAGCTAGTTTCATCAATGCCGTCAAATAACAACGTTTTTCTCAAAAGTCCACCTTAATCTGCTGATTATCAGTTGGTTTGTATTTCCTTTGTCTAAAGCTATAAACTAAGTGGTTAAAGAACAACCAGGTAAGTTAATGCCACTAATAGTATTGCTAATGATCGAAAAAGTAAATGCCATATTTTCTTTCAATGTTTGTTCACTAACATAAAAACAAAGTTATCGCTAAAGTTTAAGCCAATCCCTAAAAAAAACAAAGACACAAAAGTACATTTTAACACATTTATTCAATACAATAAATATTTACAATACAATAAAACAATGAAGAATAAATTAAATACAAAGGACAAGTTTAATGAGCTTCATTGGCGAGATTTTCTTCGGCATCTTCAGCCATTTCCCGAGCATGTTGAGCAGTTCGATCAGCACCATGTTTTGCCTTGTCAGCACCATGTTGAAGTTTTTCTTTAGCGGAATCAGCATATCCTTGAGCATTGTCTTGAACATCACGAGCACCTTTCTTGAGCTTGTCAGCTGCATCATGAGATTTTTCTTTGGTGTATTCAGCAGCTTCATGAGCTTTGTCCTTTGCAGCCATATGAACATCTTGAGCTTTTTCTTTTGCAGCTTCACCAGTACCAGAGAGTTTGCGACGAGTGGCTGAAGCAGCATCTTCGACCTTTTCTTTACCAGCGAGAGCATAGTCCTTGATTGTTTCACCAGCATCGGCAAGCTTATCACGAGTAGCACAAGCGGCATCTTGAGCCTTTTCCTTTCCAGCATGAGCATAATCTTTTGCAGCTTCACCAGCATCATAAAGTTTATCACGCGTTGCGGAAGTGGCATCTTCAGCCTTTTCTTTACCAGCAAGAGCATATTCCTTCAAAGTTTCTCCAGCACCAGCAAGACGATCACGAGCAGCTGCAGCGACATTTTGAACACTTTCTTTGAGATTTTCTAGCGCGCTTTTTGATTCTTCAGCGGCAGAAGAAGCATGATCCTTGGCAGCATCCATGTTGATTGAGTTTGATAGCACGAGAAAGAGCGATTGTCTGAAATAAATGAAAGTAAGTATGAGGAAGAAAAAAACACGTAGCAAAGAAAGAAGGAAGGTGAAGCAAGCACGTAGCAACAAAAAAATGGAGGAAGATGGAGCAAAAAGTGGAGGATGATGAACCAAAAAAATGGAAGAAGATGAAGCAAAAATGATTGAAGTTTTGTCGAAGACTAAAAAAAGGTTGAATGAAAGCAAAAAAGCAGGAAGCAGTGAAAACACGGTAGCTTCGTTGAAAGATCCAAGTAAAAGCGGCAAAAAAGTACAAACTTTGAAAATTTGGTGATGAGCTTGAAAAAAAAAGCAACAACAAACAAATTCAAAAAATTGAGCAGCAGTTGACTTAATTTTGATGGATGTTTGGGTTTTATATAGTTTTTTTTTGAAGCATGCAAATTTTTTTACAGCATTCCTCGATCGCGCAAAAAATGTATACAACAATGTTTCTGGGCTTTGGATAACAACAAACATGTAAGCTTCATTAATCGAACTGTACCAAACTTTTATGATGAGACAGACTATCTAACAATATTAGTAAATTTTTTTTCTCCAGTCAAAGAACTCAAACGTAGCAAATATGTGCAAATAAGTTTTACATAACTAAAAACTAATATCTTTACAACTCCAAAGGGTTGCTTTTCAATGCTTTCATTTGTTGAAAATTACAACTAAAAATGTTTGTTTTTCGATGTTAAGTGCATCATCATCGCTTCCCGTGGATGTTGTTGATAGGCTTGTTTGTAAGCCTTTAGATTACACAATCAACTACCATAATTGGTGTTACAAAATATTGGAATAATGGATTTCATATTGTCTGATTGGTAACTCATTCCCATTACTCTTATTTCCTGGAAATGCTTAGTGAAGCAATGGTTTGCTGCGGCCATTAATCCTTTACACAAATTTTGCTCTAACGAATTACTCCATTGCATCCAATTTCATGAAACTTACTAATTTTTTTTAAGCGTTCGATTATGTCAAAAACTTGTTAGTTAAGTAACTCTTCTTCCATTATTAAAGATGTTGCTAGCTTTTGTTGCACTTCAACCAATAATGCAGTTAACACATTTTCATTCATTTCTGTTATATATAAACAAAGAAAACAATAGGTAATAAACTTTATTAATGTACTAACAAGCACAATCAAAAATTATAACATTTACACAAAAATTCAAAGTTTTTACAACAAAAATTTTTATCACAATTTTGGTAATTTACTTGGATTCAATCTTCTGGCGGCGGAGGTGGAGCAACTCTTCTATGTCGATCAAATTCAAAACCAGCCATTTCTAAAAGTTGTTTGTCGACATCCCAATTATCATTTCTGTTTTCTCTCTTTGGTTTAGGTTTATCACTTTCATCGCCATCTTCTTGTTCTTCTTTTGAAGCTTTTGTAACAGCTGCAGTTGGTCTTGGATCAGATGGACCAGTACTTGAATGTTGATGAGTTCCCTTTTCAGATGCATGTAGTTGTTTTTGATATTCTTCTAAGGCTTTTTCGTCCACTTTCTCTGGTAGGCCGCATCCCCAAACCTGAAAAGGAAAAAAGCGATTAAAATCAGTGAAAGACAAAGTTAGTCACGAATTAAATGGGAATGTTTACGTTTTTACTCAAAATTGCTTTCCCCATTTTTGGAAAGGAAAAATAAATAATAAATAAACACATTCAATTTTCGTTTACTCCCTCAAAAAAAGTGATTTTTGATCAGAAAAAAAGTCATAGTTTATTCGATAAAAGTTTTAGGTGATAATCAAATATACGTAAGTAAGGATTGTGATAAGGCAGACAGACTATGGGAAAACCCAGAAACATAAAAAAAGTGAACAATTTTTGAATCAATGAACACCAATTTTGAGTTTTGCAGAATGAATGAAAGAAAGTTTGATTGATTCTTTTCAATTCCATAAGTGTCAGCAAATTGTAAAGTTGTGAATGGATTAAAAAGGTAGTCAACCAATGATTGTTTTGGTCAAAAATCATCGCAGTAAAGTAAATGTCTGGATCAAAGATTGATTCGATGAAAGTTAAAAGACTTAATTCCCATCCAATTTTGAGTAACGAAACATTTCCCAAGTAAAAAACATATCATCAAAAGCAAACTAACTTCAATATCTTTGACATCTCTCATATCACTTTCAATCAACAGGTTGCTACCAAACATTATTCCTTGAATCATACTTTCAAGCTTGAAATTACAGTAGAGCATATCACCACCATCGATTCTTTTCAATTCAGGCAAAAGTTGAAGCAAGCTACAGTAATTTCCACCAATTTTCTTACTAGAATTTTCCCATTGTTCGTCATTTGCAACAGCATAAAGTTTATCGGTGGTTTTACGGAAGATAAGTACAGTTGGTCCTTGATATTCGAATACAGCTCGTTGAAAAGATTCTGGCGAAATTTTTTCTTGTTTACTTGACCATAAAAGATCCCATTCTTTACCATTGAAATCTTCAGATTGCTAAAAAAAGAGAATGAATAAACAAAAAGTTTTGAAAACAACAACGAGTTTTTAAGAGGAAGAAGATAACGATCGACGTCAACAACCAACAACAAAAAGTTTAATTTCCTCAAAAAGTGGAAGACGCAACAAACATCATTGAAATCACATGCTTTTTTAGGCACTCAAATAGCTTCCTCAGGTGATCATTAACATGTTTGTACATAAGTAAGCAAAGAAAACTCACAAAATTACTACGAACAAAATAAACTGTTTCAGGTAACATTCCACGAAGGATATACATTTGAGCTGGAGAAAGTACATCAGAGCTGAAATCATAATTGACCTGAAAGAATCAGCCATTATTGTTGTTCAATGAATCATAAACAAAAAAGTTACATAGTCTCGCGTGTAAAAGATATCAAACATTCTTGATTGAATGGAGAAGATCAAACCAGGACATACTAAATTCTTACGAGCAGCAATTTGTTCAGGTGAATCTCCATCACGTTTCTGAAATACATATTGAAAATTTACACGGTTGTAACATTTAAAATTCGCTTACCATATTTTCAATAAAGGCTTTCATAAAAGGTTCATCAAAATTCGGTTTTTCAATTTCAGCGGCTTCAAAACAATATTCAAGAAGCTTTTCAAATGGTTGAAAAATTTTGATATAAATATCGGTTGAATTTCCTAGCAATGGCAGCCCTTTCTTATGGAATTCTTCAAGAGTAACAGGAGAATTGTCATCATCACTTAGGTATTTATACAAAGGTTCAGCAAGGTTTCCAAGTTTGTGCTGAAAATGAAAGATTGAAAAGTGATGAAAAAAAAGCAAGCTTTATGTTGCTCGAAAATCGCCTAAATTGCGTCATAAACTTTCATAATCCACTTAGGAGTGAGTATTTTTTGATTTTTGTTTGGTTGAATCAAGATTTCATGAAAGACAAAATCAAAATAGTAAACATCAATCAAAAAAATAATATTTTGTTTGCTATCGGATTAACTAACTAACACCCAAAATAAAAATCTGATCATCAACCACAACTTTTTTGTTCGAACAACAAACACAACAACTTTATCAAATCAAAAAAAAAGCTCCAAAAATTAACTTACTTCTAAATGAACTAATTTAATAGTATCATTTCCATCACTAAATGACCAAAAGCATTTTTTTATTAATGATTCTTGAAGTTCATCTTCTTTCGAATTACGACCATGATGACCTTTTCGATGTCGATGAAATCGATGTCCTTTAAGAGAATTTCCCATATTTTTTTTATTCTTTAATCAAAAAACAACAACTAAAACAGCAGACGGACGACGACAAAAATTTTAAAAGTTTAAATGAAAATCACAAATCGGAAGAAATGAAGGAAGAGGAAGAAAAAAAGATTCAATCAAAAAAATAAATAAAAGTATTTATGTATTTAAAAATTATTTTCTCCTTTTTTGCGTAAACAAGTTTTTTGTTCGATTGATTCAGCAAAACAAAATACAACAGACGACGACGAAGACCGCCCATTGAGTTAGTCAGTCGTCGGGAGGCGAGGAAATCGAATGTGCTATCGGCGTTGTTGTTGCTGTTGTTGTTGCTAATGATTGCATTGTCTCCGTTTATGTGTTTTTTGTTTTGCAAATTGCAATGTCAAAATTGTCTCGTGTTTGATTAATACAACACACACGTATGTATGTATCAATAAAATAAACAAACATAAATACTTTAATCAGTTTTGCTGGTTTTTATAAAACGAAACTTTCCCAAACATACATAAGCTGATAATCTCTTTCTCCTTCGATCAATAATAACAAAATATGTTTTCCTAAAAAGCAGGCAGCACTCAAAAAATTAATGAAATGCAAAAAATGTGTTTCTGTGTTTATGAAATTTCAAAGGTGATACTACCTCCAAATAAAGTTGTTTGAAAAACAACAAACTACGTGAGAAATGTATCTGACTACAAACAAAAAAATGGTTACTCATTGATCAACTATTTCCAAAAACAGACACCTCAAATATGAAAAAGCAAAAGTCATTCAAATCCCAAAAATTACGATAAACAAAACTTTATTGAAATTACATAAAAGACAAATAAAGGTTATACAAGATACATTAAAGTTAGCTATGACAAAAACAAAGTAAATAGGTACATACATATCACAAGATAAGACAAGAGGTTACATACAAAAGTTACAGTTATAATTAATACAGCAAGAGTTCATGTTGGTTAACACCAACAATAACTTTGACATTGATGATTCATTTCTTCTGAGCTTTCTGGTATTGTTATAACTTCTGATGATTTTTCCACATTCACATGAGATAATGCTTGTCCAAGTTTTTGAAATAATTGTTGAACGTTTGATCCAGATTTTGCTGAAATTTCCATGAACATAACATCGTGAATCATTGCTTGCTTTTCTCCATCTTCGGTTAATACTTCACGTTGAATGTTTCCCAAGTCACTCTTATTTCCAACGAGCACGATAATAACATCAGAACCACGTTCTTGACGGACAGAATCAATCCATTTGGTTGTTCGAAGAAAGGATTTTCGATCTGAAAAATGAAAGGGTTAGTTAGAGAAGCTAATGATGGACATAATCAAAAGCATTAAAGCACCAAAAATGTGAAAGATATTCGCTTATAAATAGTATCAAACAAAAGAAAGTTGATGCAGCCATACAAGATTCTTCCATCAGCAATCATACATAAAATCAAGCTAACATACCAGAAATATCATATACGACGATAGCAACACAAGAATCACGAATGTATGACGGAATCAAAGAACGAAATCTTTCTTGACCAGCGGTATCCCATAGCTGTAATCGTACCTGTAAGAGAAACATGCATTAAAAGTTGAAGAAAAGATTGTGAAAAAAAGCCATACATTTCGGTCTTCGATAAGCATAGTTTTAGATAAAAAGTCGATTCCAATGGTTGCTGAATAACGTTGTTCAAAGGTGTCATACATAAATCGAGTAATTAAAGATGTTTTACCAACTAAAAAAAGAAGCAATTAGTGATGAAAAGTTGAGGAAAATGAATACAAAACTTACCAGCAGCTTCACCAAGGAACACAAATTTATATTTCTTATATGATTGACCAAAGCTTGATGACATCATTGAGTTGAAAAGATTAAAGTTGATTGAAGTCGTCTGGAATGAAGAAAGGAGGAAAGCAAAACAACTAAAAAATGAAAATGAAAGAAACTTGAAAGAAGATGGAAGAACTTTGGGCGGCAGAATGCATCCTTTTTTTATGCAGCGAGTCAAATGTTAGCCTAAAAAAGTTGCTTTAAAACGTATGCATTTTACTTGACCATGTTAGTGGTTTAGAAGAAAGTAAATTAAGATTATCAAATTTTTGTAACATTCATAATCAAGCAAAACTTTGGACTTTAAGACTCAAGCTTGTTGATCCTCATCATTTGGATTTACTTTTTCCCATATCTCTGTTTACAAGTTTACAAAATGAAGTCTGGAACTAATACACAAACTATTGATGGCAAAAACATTAACTTAAGATGCACTTGTTACTGCATTTACATGAACCCTTGCGCTTGAACGCTTTTCTCAACAATAAACATTAACCCTTTAAAAGTAACGATAACTAAAAATTATCAATATAAAAAGCAAAGACAAGAAACATAGTTTTAAACATATTTATTCAATACAATCAAATTACTATCTACAATTCAAATAACAATAAAAAGAAACCTAAGAGACATTCTAATTGTTTTTTTCTTCAGCTTTTTGACCCATTTCACGAGCACGTTGAGCCGAATGATCAATTCCACGACTTGCTTTGTCAGCTAAATGTTGAACTTTTTCTTTTGCAGCTTCAGCATAACTTTGAGCATTTTCTTGAACATGACGAGCACCTTCATTGATTTTCTCTGCAGCAGCATCATGCGCCTTTTCTTTAGCATATTCTCCAGCTTCTTGGGTTTTTCCTTGAGCATATTGACCAGCATCTTGAGCTTTCTTCATACCAGCTTGAGCATATTCTTTTGTTGCTTCTTCTGCTCGTTCTTTACCATAATGAGCGTATTCCTTGATTGTTTCTGCAGCACTTGAAGCGGCATCCATAGCCTTATCTTTACCATAATGAGCATATTCTTTGATTGATTCAGCTGCATGAGAAGCGGCTTCTCCAGCCTTTTCTTTACCAAGATGGGCATACTCTTTGATTGATTCTGTTGCATCCGAGAGCTTATCACGAGCTGTGGCCTCTTCAGCCTTTGCTTTACCAAGATGAGCATATTCCTTGAGCGTTTCACCAGCATCCGAGAGCTTTTCACGAGCAGTTGCTGCAGCACTTTGAACACTTTCTTTGAGAGAATCCATTGTGGATTTCGTCGCAAAATAGCGATTTTGAACCATGAAGAGACGTCGAAGAGACATGTTTATTGCTAACTGAAAAATTGAAAAAATTAGTAACAATAAAATTGGAGGGATGACGGAGGAAGGAACAATGATACACAAAAAAATGAAGATCGATCGAAAGAAGATGAAAAAAAAAAGAAGTTTGAAAGCTTTTTTAAAAATTTGCATTGCAATTCGCAAACATTCAAACAACGTGCAATGACAGTATTTTTCCTTGTAAGAGTGGAACACTTTTGAATGATGCAATGTAAAAAAAATTGATGGAAGTCAAAAACTTTTTTTGTTTGTTTGATGCCGTTGAGTTGACGAAGGATGAAGCAATAGCGAACACATCTAAATAGAAGACGATACTAATGCTTTTATCAAATTTGTTAAAAAAAATAAGGAAGAGTTTTTTTAAGTTTGTTTTGATAAAGCTTTTAAAGGTTTTTTGGTGAACAAAAAAAGGTGAGGATTGGATGATGAAGGGATTTTTTGTTTTGAAGACTAGTGGCAATTATTTTTTCCCCAACTTTGTGATTGATGAACGAGTTAATAAACAGCCTTTAATAGTTAATTTCTGCAGATATTTTGGAGATTTTTTGCTTTTCTAAAAGCTTTTTTTCTTTGTCGTTTTTCCTGGAACTTTATTAACCAAGAAATTCATTTTGCAAATGCATTTTGTTAACAAATTTTTTAACTTATAATTTATTGCAATTACAAAATTATCAAAGATTTGAAAAATGGAAAAGCAACAATAATTACAGAAACTAAACCCAACGAATAATATGATGAGCTTCCATTAATTATTTCTCTAATTTCTCGAGTTATTGTCGGTTGATGGTGACAAAATTTTTTACATGATTGTCGAGTATAACATAAACCAATGGAAAATATATTTTCAATATAATCATATCCATCTTTTCCACATTCATCGTTAGCTTTTTTTGTTGAACATTGAAGTCCATCTTCGGCCTCTTTGCAAGTGGTGCCATAATTTCCGCAATAAATTTTTAACTTATTTATGCATTCAAAGGATTTTTTATAATCTTAAAATTGGAATATTTTAATTTGATTGATCAGAAAGAAGAGACATTTTGCTTTCCAAAAAAGATAATGGCAACGAAATTGAAAAAAAAATCCCAAAGTTTGAAGGAGAAAAAATAATTTTGGAGAGTTTATTGAAAGCAAGCATAAAAGCAAATCTTTTTTTTGCCATTCATTTTAAAAATATTTATGATGAACAGCGGCCATTAATGATTGCTGTTTTCCAGTGTGATAAAACTAAATTTCTTGCTCATATTTTTTTTGTTGCATTTTAACGCTGAAAGGGCTGAAGCAGAATTTTAAAAAAAATGCTATAGAACTTTGGGAATTTTCAATGGTCAAATTGTCACGCGGTGACAGATGATATTGACGTCGTCGAGGTTTAGGTTGATAGTTCTTTGGGAGTTGGTTGTATCTTCTGTAGCTGGGATCTTCCAAATAAACACAAGAACATATTCACAAACATATTTATTCTGGAGATAAACACAACCAGCACAGATAATAACATGACAACACAACTAACTAAAAGAAAGATACAACAACAAAGCTAAGAAGAGAGAATTTAGGCTGCCATCTTACTGGCTTCATTTCGTTGTTGGACCAGTAAGCGTGCAAGCATGAGCAAGAGTTTGAGAAGCGGGATATTTGAATGAGTTGGAAGTTGCGCCACACGACTAAATATCAAAATTATTATTTTTATAAAACAAAACTATGCAGTGTTTGTTATGTTAATTCGGATTAAAAAAATGTAAGGGAAACGAAGATATAAAAAGAAACTGTGGCCTGAGATTGAAGACAATTATTTTTTTGGAGATAGCACAGAAGAAAATAAAGTTGCTTAATTTTATCAAAAATGTGTAATTTAGATTTTTAAACTGAGCGGGATATTAATTGTTCTGCAAAAAAATTAATTTGATTGTTAAATTTTTTTGAATAAAACTGAGGACGATAAAGTTCGATTTTTTGAGGGATATTTTAAAAAAAATTTTAGAAACGAAAGGATTATTATTACCTTCAAACCCATAATTGCAAATATAGTCAAATTGATGAAAATTAATTACATATTGAATTTGTTCCATTTTTGTATGGTCTAAATTCATAAAAATATATTCAAAATCTTCAACATTCATACAATTTTTAATTATCGAAGGACCAATGCATTTTTTAAGTGCGCGAAAATTATTGCAAAGCTTTTCGGTGGAGTTCCATGATTGGAAATATTTGTTTGTTGCTTCGATATATTTATCGTAGGTTATTTCATTGTGGGTAACGTTGAATGATTCCATATAATTTTCATAACATTTTCCAAGCTTCTGAAATATGGCATAATTTTTAATAAAAAGAAAAACTGTGGCTTTTTATTTCAACAATTCTTTCTTGATAAAAATTAAAGAATGAAAAAAAAAATTGCGTTAAAAAAGTAGCGTTTGCTAGGTTTATAAATAAAATCAATTATTGGTTTTAAAATTTCTGGTCACTGTAATTTTTATGTCTGAAATTTTTTTTATCTAATCTGGAAAAAATGTTGTTTATTTATTTTAAAGGAATGGAATAAAAAAAACTGCATTACAAAAAATAACCAGTAAAAAGTTGTTGTTTTAAAAAATTTAAGAAAGCAAAAAACTGCGTCTAGAAGAATAGCCATTTGTGAAGTAAAAATATTTTGTTTTTAGACTTTAAATATTGTAATTTCTTATAATGGCCGAAAAATTTTTTATTTTGGTTATTAAACTGGGCATTGAGTTAAATTTTTTGAATGGGGATAATGTTGCAGAAAAAAACTGTTGCAGGAGATTTACCTTATTAAAAAAGCAATAAAAAATTTTAAATTTAAATTTGATAATTTCTTATCAAAAAAAAATTATATTTTGAATCGCCTCCGCCACTTCACAAATTTTTTTCTTGTGAGTTTAGTTTATCGTTCAACTGAGTACGTAAAAATCCAAATTAAAATCTTACTTTATGATCATCAAAATAATTACATTGCTCCAACAATTCGCTTTCCGCTAACAAAAAATTAAATATAATCAATAAAAACAAAAAAACACATTTTAATAAATATTTCATTTTTCTTTCAATTTCTTTTTCTTCTTCCTTATCTCCTAATTTAAAATTTTTTCATTTGATATTTAAACCATCACAGCTGATTTAAAGTAGAGTCAATTCTTTATTTGATGAATTGTCATCACAAGATTTTCAATCATCAATTAATGTTATTTTTAGTTAAAATAATAAATAACGTTTTTTTTCTTTTGGGTTTTTATGGGTGCAAATAATTATTTTACTTGATATAACTGAGTTTCTTTTTCGTATGATATGTTTTTTTCAAAATTTTTTTTATTGAAAACTGTTTTTTTTTTTGAAGATGATTCCTAATTTTCTAATTAAAGATATCAATTAAACTTCAATCTTTGAATTTTTTTTTGTATGTTTCATAACTGGGATTTTAAGTTCTTGATCTTCGAACATTCTCAAATTTTTTATTTAAACTGGAAACTTTGACTGGATCTCAAGCTTATAATTATTAGCAAAAAAACTATATTTCTAACCAAATTACAAAATTAAAGAAATTTAAATAAACTGCATAAAAATTTTATAAACTTAAAAACTGTAATCATCATTTTTTTCTGTAAAAAATGTTAATACAAAAATACATAACTGTACATTGAGGTTTAACCATGTCGTCTTTATGCAAAACCATTTTCATTCTTTCTTATAAACCTTGTTAAAAACTGTCCAATCTTTTTTTAAGCATCATACACGTTAATTTCAAAACTGTATTTGTTAGTTACTCTGAAGAGCAATGATTTGAAAATAAAAACTGTTGAAATTTAAATTTGGCTTGATTTTAGGCTAAAACAAGGTTTTAAAAATCTTTGAGGCCCATCTCTTTCTTTTTAGTGATGAACATGCTTTAAAAAACTGATTTGATCTTTTTTGTGTACAACTTTTAAATAAAAACTGAATTTATTTGAATCAGTGCAGTGAGCGCTGAATTTATGATATTCAAAGCTTAATGGATTTTTTTTAAACTGCGTCAAAATGAGAATTCCGATTTGGCTAAAGTTTTGCCCCAAATTTAATCTTCAAATAAATTATTTATAAAATAATAAAAAATAAACTGTGTTCTTAGAAAAACATACCCTGGAAATTTCAAAGCAATAAAAATAAAACTTATTTTTTTTAACACGATTTTGCAATTTCCTGATACATCACGGAAAATGATAATTAGCCACGGAGGATTTATGACAAAGTTTGCCATATTTTTTTCTTAAAATATAAGTGAGTAAAGGATATTTCCTTCTTCAAAATTATAGCTAATTATTGAAAGAATAAAAACAAAAAGAAATATAAAATATTTCATAAAAAAATATTTTATTTTTTTTCGAATAAAAACAAAACAAAAAAAGACCAGCATTGACGACAATCAATAGTCATGTCTCCTTTTTTTTTTGAAGAGAAGTAAAAAAAGAGAAGAGAATTTTTGAGCCTTTTAGTGGCTAAAAAAAAGTCGCAGTCAAGCTAGCCAGCATGTGCCAGAGACTTTCTCTATAAACTCTCTCTCGTTCTCAATATTTTTTTATTCCGCTGCTTTTTTTGTTGTTGTTGAAATTTTCTCTTTCACTCTTTTTTTTCTTGTTGCTTAACTGACTGCTTTGGTGGTTTCACCCTGAAGCGTTTCACGTGTTTTTTTTTTGTTGCCGCTTTTTATTTATTTAATAAATTGCTTAATTTTTTAAAACTTTGGATTCGTTTTAAACTCATTCATTCAAATAATATTCTTTATAATTAAAAAAAACTGCTGTTTGATTTGACGTGTGTTAAAAGAGCATTTTCCCATTAATAATATTCTTATTTTTTTATGTGTTATAAAAGCCTTACATTAAAAAATTTTTTTTTAAACTGTAATTCTTTTATTATGTTCTTCTTTTCTTCGGTAGTCATGATCTTCAATTATCCTCCTATGCCTATGTAATTAAACTGCTTGGATAAACTGTTGGCAAATTTTGATTTTTTTTTATCAGTGAATAAAAACTGGTTGTGGCTTTCTTTTGACAAAAAAGGCAAAAGCTATGCTTTATTTTCATTAAACTTGTTAATTGCTCGAAATTTTCTGCAAAACATTTTTTATTATCAAAACTACTAGTTTCTGCAGGAGCTTTATCAAAGTTTTAACTGTAGCAAAAATATATTTTGGATTCAAACTGTTGGGTATTTTCAAATTTTGGCATGTATCATGTTACTTTTTTAATTTTCTTTATGAATACTCTCTTTAAAATAACTTTAAAATTTTACTTTTAATAAACTGTTATTCCTACTTCATCGATGTTAAAACTGGCCTTGGGTATGACAACTTTTGTTCACTAATTTGAACGTCGATTTTATTCTTCTTCAAATTATGTCATTTACTATTAAATTTTATTCTTACTTCTTTGAAATCATTTAACAAAAACTTTATTACTTTTTTCTTTCTTTCCATTTTTGTTTTGTTGATCTCTTGAAACTGGCGACGAAAGTTATGGTCAGTGTATTTTGAGAAAAAAAAGAACGAAGGAACTAAAAACAAAGTTGAGTTTAATAAAAATAATAAAAAAAGACTAAAATTAATAATGTCTTTATTTTTTTAAAATGGAACGATAAACTTTTTATTTTGTTGATTTGATGAGACTGGGAACTGATTTCTCGTCTTTGGTCGTAATTACGTAGAAATTTTTTTTATGAAAACAAAAGGTAAAAGTTTAAAATCTTTATTTTTATGATTCGATCCAATTAAAGTTTTAAACTGATAGTTTGGGTAACAATGGAAGGGGAGATAGGATAACTGAGACGAAAAAAATCGTTGGAATTTTAAGGTCCAAGAAACTTAGTTTTTTTTAATTTTGAGGAAATTATTAACTGGAGTTGTAAGCAGGCGGCTAACTTTTTTAGCTTTAATTAAGAAATTTGGATTTAACTGGATGAACAAAAAATTCAGAGCTAAACTGGGAGCAAGATTCTTCGATTTAGTTATTAGTCAGAGGTTTAAAAAATAAAATAAAACTGTTTTGGAATTATATTTTATTAAACTTATAGTTAGAAAAAAAATTTTTTTAATTACACATAGACTAATAATATCCTCGGTAAAGTACTTCCCTTTTTAAAAATAAAAAATTATTATCTTTACTTTCTTTTAATTGATTGTAAATTTCTAAGGTTAAAAAGTTTGATAAAAAAACTGTTTTAGCTTTTATGTATTTTAAAAATTATAAAGCATTTATTGCTTAATTTTTAGTAATTAAACTGTCTTCTTTTTCGGGAATCACCATTTTCCTTTTTATTTTAAAACTGGTGCTTAAGTTGGAAAGCTTTAATAATTAACTGAACTTTGGTAAGGAGAGAATATTTACAAAATTTAACTGTATTGCCAGTGAAATTGTCATTTTTTTTTACTTTTTTCCACCAAAAATTTTTCTCTCAATTTTTTTCTCATCATAAACTGGAAAGAAAAAAGTAGGATTATATGATTTGGGATTATTTCATATTTTCTCCCTATTTTTTGTTTGTTTGTTTGTAATTCATCTCTTTTTTTGCAATTGATTTTTTCTATTTCTCAGCTTTTTGTTGTTAAATACAACACAACTTGGATCATTCCACTTCATTGACCATTCTTTATGTGATTGATTTACAATTCAAAAAAAAGAAAAAGAGAATGTTATTTTCTTTCCCCATCAAAGTTTTTTTTCTTCATTGGAACACTGAGTTGAGTATTTTTTTTCTAAATCAAAACTGTTTATAAATTTTAACTTTAATTTTATTTTTCATTCGTTTAACTGAATTGCTCGAAGTTTTTTGGTTTCATTAAAAAACTGTCACTATCAATGTTATGTTTCTCATATTTATAAATTAACTGTCTTCCATTATATTTTGGTTTGCAAATTTTGAAATTTCGACATAAAACTGCGGCAATCAAAAAATTTTTCGCGTTGGATTTATTTTTTTAAAACTATCATCAACTATTTTAACATGTGTGAATTTCCAGGTGCATTATTAAACTGAAATCCATAGATAATTTTTTTTAAAATTTTTTTTAAAATGCGATTTGTTTTTGGTATGATCTGTTGAATTAAATAAAGGTAAAAGTAAAATTTAACTATTCTTTTTTTACGAGTGATTATCATTAAAATTGCATATCAAATTAATTATATAAAACTGTATAAATTTTTTTAAAAAGAATTTTTTGGTAAGAATTAAAATTGTTTTGTTTGGCTTTGCTAATAAAACTAAAAAAATTTTAGTAAAATAGAAAATGAGCCGAGGAGTTGAACTGGAAGAAATAGACTTGAGCGATCGTCGAGGCTTAATTGCTATGGCAGAAATTTATGCCAATGGAAATTCCAATGGAGAAGGGTATCATAATAATGCTTTTGATGATGGAAGCGGTGGAACTGTAAGTTTAGAATTTTTTGAAAGGATTTTTATTTAAAAAAACAAAAAACTGGAGATTCTTATGTAGCGTCTTAATTTTTTCTTTTTATTTATTAATTTTGTATCTTTATTAAACTGCAGATGGATGATTGAAACGGAAAGCAAAAATATGTTTTGCCAAAAAAACATTAAAAAAAACTGCCAAATAAACAAATTGAAGGCGACATAGCAAAATATTATTACAATTTAAAATCCTTTTTTATGTGCTTAGGATTTTTTGTATATCTTTTTTCTTAATTTTATAAAGATTATTTTAAAACTGGTTTCTTTTGCTTTTTTCCAATTATTTTAACTGTAATAATTAGGAGAATTAGTAAAAAAATATAAAAACTGGCCAACATTATTATTCTTTGAGGTCATTGAAAGAAAAACTTTCAATAAATACTTCTAATTCTTTCACTCCAAAATAAATAAAAACTGTATTGTGGTTTCAATTTCGAATGTTTTTGAAAACCAAAACTTTTAATATTGGCGTTTCTTAAAGAAATATGCTTTTTGATTAAAAAAACTGTTTTTGATATTAATATCACTATATATTATTTGGACGAGAAAATTTTAAAAAATGATTTATTGTCAGTAATCAAATAACTAAAAAAGGAAAAAACTTATTTTTCTTTGGTAATTTTTTTTGAATATTAATTTTAAACTGTGATTGAGAAAAGGACACGAAAATAAACTTCCATCTTGACTTTCATAATTTTTCTAAAATTCAATTAAAAAAAACTGATTTACCATATGATCATGTTTGTAAAATTAACCAAAGACCGCTTTTTTTAAATATTTTTTATCGTCCAAACTTTATTTTTTTAAATGTCACATGGCATTTAAAATAAATTTCATTGTTATCTCCTTTTATGTTATTTTTTTCTTTTGCTTCTAAAAATCTAGCATTTATTCTGTTCTTTTTTTCTTTCTTTCATCAAAATTGATAAATATCAAAGAAGAAGAAGAAGTAAAATTTGTTCTTCTTTGATTTTTTTTCTTTTTTTTGTACTAAAAAAAATTAAGGAAACGGGAAAAACGGGAAGAATGAGGGAGGAAAAAAAGAAACCGGAAGGAAGAGAAGCGAGGGAGGGAAGCAAACTTTTCAATGAGGCATCAAGCGCTTTTTTCGAACAAAAAAATAAAACATGGTTCTTCGTTATTTATAATTTCCATTTGTTGAATGTTAGTTAGTCAGTGAGTTTAGAAAATTTGCTTTTATTTTTCAAAACATAAAAAAACTGTTTCATTTTTCAAAATATAATTTAGAATTTTTTCTATGAAAATAATTTTTTAAAACTGTACCATCTTCATGCTTTTAAGAACACTAAATTTTTATATTTACTGCAGGAGTATTCCATATATCGGAAAACTTCTACCACATTGATTAAAAAACTGTTTAAAATTGTAAAAATTTTATTTACAAAAATTTTAAAAACTGAATAACAAAATTCCTTTTTTTGTTTCATTTTTTTTCTATTTTTTTATAACTGTACACTTTTTTCCATTTTTTATTCATTGCTATTATCTTCAATGGTCGATTGAAATTAATAGGAGTTCAAAATTTTTTTGCAAAACAAATGTAAAACTCATTTAATGGGTTGAAATTTTTAATTATGTAAAAAGCTTTTCTTATTGGCCCATGTATGATAAGTTGGAAATAATTTAAAATTGTTCCAAATTTATTATAAAAAACATAAAAACTGCACCTTTCATCGCTAATGATTAAAAATAAAACTGTTACAAAAAACAAAAAATCAATGTTAGAAATACATTCACTTTTGTATCATTGTGAAGGGTAAAAACTGTCTCTTAACATTATCGAATGGATTAAAAATATCGCTAATAGCAATTTTTATTATTTTTAAAACTGCCATTAACTAACATACGAGGAAATTACTTGCAAGAAAATTGGTTTTAAAAAATCTTCACTTTTTTGTGTGTTTTATGCTTTCATTTTCTTTTTTTATGCAAACTTTAACTGAATTTCTTATTTTTTAACGGAATATTTTAATAATAATTTTAAATTACAAATTAAAATTAGACTTTACTAAAAAAACTGCCAATGAGAAGAGACCGAATTTTTTTTGTTAATCTCTTACTTTACCCTCAAAGAAAAATGTGTATAAATTTACATTCATTTTTTAAATCCTCCTTTCCCTTTCATTTTTTATGCTTCTTTTTTTTCTAAAGATCTTTTAGAATATCAAAAATCTTTTGTTTCATTTTTTTTACTTTTTCCTTTTCTTTTCATTGAATCTAAAATTATTAGGAAAAAGCAAAATAAGAATTAATATTTGTTGGCGGATTTTTTTAGTTTTATTTTTATATTTCACTGTCGTTTTATTCATTTGTGCATTTCTTAAATTTTAAAACTGTTGGGTTTCATGTTTGTAGTAAGTTTTTTATAACTGCTTCCAGAAATCAAAAAAAAATTAATTACCTGGGACCTTTTTTGCAATGATTGTGCAACTTTTCAAGTTGTCATTAGTTGGTTTCCCTATTTACCATAGATTTAAAAAATACATTAATAAAAACTGTGAGGATTGAGTTTTTTGGTGGGAGACGATAGTCTTGAAAAATGGTATAAGAAATTATAATAATTACAGAAATTGTTAAAAAATAATAATATGTAAATTTTTTCCCTTTTTTAAACTGTTTTCTTTAAAACACGTGGTTTCTTTTTTAATTTTTACCATTAATTTTTAAAGTTTGAAAAAGGTTATGAAAAAAATAATAAACTGAGGCGAATTTGAGATGAACGCAAGAATCCCAAAAAAGAGCAAAAAGATAATCTATAAAACTGTTTTTCATTATGTTTTTCATCGCCATGTAGCACCACCGATAATCTCAACCCCCAAAAAAGGATGATAATTCGACTAAAGTAAATAAACATGGGTGATTAACTTTTTTGTGACCATTCGATGCTAATCTTTATGTTAACCTGTCCATTTTTGTTTAATTCTCTTCTTTTTTTGTTATTTTTTTGTCTTAAAAAAATGCAAAATCAAAAAGGAAAGGAACCTACCTATTTTTGGGTGGTTAAGTCGATCAACCGATGATCATTTGATTTCTTAGCTTCGTTCGTTTATTTTTTTTTTCTTCCACCAAAAAAAGAAGATTTTTTTAACAAACACTAATGAAATGACCTAATCATAGGTTATTTTTTTTTCTTCGTTTTTTGTTCTTAGAAACTGTCATAGTTTTTTGGGGCAACAAAAAAATTAGTTCATTTAAAATAAAGTAAAATAAAACTGAAATAATTTTTAAGCTTTTTTGATTGTTGAAGAGAAAAAGAAAAAAACTGTAATGGAAATAAAAAAAAGTGAAGGATAAACTGTAATCGTAACTCTGTGGATTTAGTGAGAAAACTATAGAATCTAATTTTGTTTCAAGAATATTAATAAACTGTATTCCGTGAAATGCGGCAGCGAGCAATAAAATTATGACTTATTTAAAATAAACACAGTATATATGTTTTTTTTAAATTAACTACACTTTTATACTAGCTCTTTGATTAAAAAAATATTTATAACTGATTAATGCCGCGCTCAAATGAATTAAAAAAATTAATTTAACACAAGATTCTTTAATCGCGCATTTTTTTAAAGAATAAAGTTGAGGAACATTGATAGGTTTTTAGGGGCGAAGAGTTAAAATTGCAACCTTTATTTAATTTAACTGTCTTTGACCAAATCTTTCTTTTAAACAAAAAAAAACTGTGAATTCTTCAAATTTTTGGATTTAAGCTAACTCTAAAATAAAAAGATTTGTGTTTTCAGCTTTTCTCAGCTATTTTAAATTAGAAAATAAAAATTTGCGAAAAAATCATTGATGGAAAGCGTTTTCTTTTTTTTCTTTTATGAATTTTAATTTAGCTGCAGGCGTCTCATTAAAATTGCAAAAAAAAAAGAAAAAAATATTTCAACAAAAAAAATCAACGTCACCTTCTTTCTTTCCTTTTTTTATGGACTTCTCTGTTTTCCATTTTTTTTTTGTGTGACAAAATGAGAGACATGAGCGATGATCATTTGATATATTCAATTTTTTATATTTTATTTTATTTTAACGGTGTGGTTTCAAATTTCCACAAACGTCCTTGATTTATTCGGTTGTGGTGGCGTGGCGGTGATTGTGATATTTTTTAAATTTTTTAATCGATTCCATTATTTCTCATTCTTCCCTTCTTTTTTTCTATCTATTGTTTTTCATTTTTAATTTTTCTAACTGACTTTATTTTAACTGGTGGTGACTTTTTTCTTGTTCTTTTTGGGAATTAAGTGGTCATTAGTTTTTCAAATAAGAAGATTTTGTTTAATAAACTTGTTTTCTTTGGTTTTTTGGTTGAAAAGAAGGGAGTTTGGCGGCTTTAAAATTATATAAAAAAAACTGAGTTTTTGTCCATCTTAGTGGAAAGGGTTTTTGAGTAATTAAAAAACTGTTATTTACAAAATATTAATTTTTTTTAATTTTTTTTAAAATGGCAAAAAAAAGAATTGTTTAGCTTTTAAAAAAACTGGATAGCTTCCACATTGTCATTTGGCTTTTTTTGTTGTAAACACTTTCTCGTTTTACTTTTTATTATTTTTTATAACTGCATTAATTTTTTGATCATTTTTTTAAAGAATTTTTTGAATCTCGTTAAACTGAATTCCTGTTCTTAGCGAGAAAGCTTTAGAAATTAAACTTGGAAATTTGTTTATGAAAAAAATATCATATTTTCGAGAGAAATATAAAACTAAAAATTTATCAGTTAACAAACTGTACTTTTGTGTGTGTAACTGGCAAAAAAATGATATCGAGTTAGAAAATTTTGTCATTGTCCATTTTTTTTTTTGGGGAAAGAAATTTTGATTTGTTTAGAATAACTGTTGAGGAAGGATTTAAATAACTGTGACACTTATTTGATATTTTCAGAATTAATTTTTTATTTTAAAAACTGAGCCAAATTTATCATCTTATATTTATTGATTCTCTTCATTATAATAGTAAAACAAAAACTGAGCGTTGTTTTAAACGAGGGAATTTTTCGGTTAATTTCCATATGAATTTTTTTTAGATAAAGATTATTATTTTAAAACTGAGTCTAATTACTACAAGTTGGGGAGCTACTTTACTTTAACTCGTCAATGTTTTTTCAAAAATTTAATAAAATCATTCAAATTTTTAAACTTTCAATAGGTGACGAGTTAAAGTAAACAAGTGCCCAAGTTGGAATGTTTAAAAATTCAATTTAAACATTTTGCACATAAATATATTTGTAAAACTTTTCAAATTTCTTAACTCAACTTCCTTCATTACAATATTTTAAACTGCGTGCTTTTTTGGCTTGTTTTTGAAAATACATATGATGGTTAAATAAACTGTTATTTGATAACTCTTTATAAATTTTTTTCATCTTTTATTCGGTCGTTTCTATCTTTTTTGTTTTGAAAACCGCACTAAAAGCGACTAAACTTTTAATAAAATATGTATATTAAAAAAATAAATAAACTGTGAGCTTTGAAGTTTCTTGGAAGTGAAGAAGAAAAAAATTCACAACCCTTGGACATTTTTTTGAAATTTATTTTTGGTATTAAAACTGGAAAGCAAATTGTATATAAACTGTTATGATTTATCCTTAATTTTTTAAATCCTAAATATTTTATCACAGATAACAAAGTTTTCTCATTTTTTTAACTTTTTTATTTATTTTAAACTGTGGAGCTTTCTTGGAGAATTTTTTTTAAAACTGAATTAATTTTTCTTAATTTTTTTCCAGGCAACATACATTCGAAACGGTAGAAACGGTTCAGGAGATATAACTAAAATATTGCATAATCCAAGTAGTGGTGCAACATTAGCATCCTCGTCAACACCTCATTCGAATCCATCGAGTCCTTCAAAAAAATCGAAGTCGAAGATGACTGCCACCGTTCGACAATCAAATGGAAATGGAACTCCATTATCAAATTTATCTGCGGCCACTGGAACAACCGCGGCAACTACGACAGTAAAATTTCGTCAAAATAATTCTTCTGATAACCGTAGTTCTGGAAAACGAGTATCATGTAGTTTATTAACGCTATTTATATTATTAATTATTATTGGTGCATTAATATTTTTATCCATAATTGTTACATATTTTATTACGAAAGATCATTTAAATTCGTTAAGCACAAATTTGAGAAATAATAATAATTCAAATTCAAAAAATATTTTTAATAATAATGAAACTTCTGAATTTTTGGTAACGAAATCGATGCCTATGGAAGATGAAGAAGAAATCCCTGAAGGTCCAACTCCCGAAGAACTTCGACTTTCAAAAGCTCTCGAGCCACTTTGGTATAATTTAACCATGAGAATCAATGTCCCTGGATTTGTTCCAATTGCACCAGAAAAAAATTTAACTTTCTCTGCAGCTTTGATAATTAAATTATTGGTTAAAGAAGGCACAAATAAAATTGAACTCAATGCAATGGGGCTTAATTTAAGTAATGAAACGGACGATTATAATATTTTGATTGAAGGATTGAAGGTTGGTATATTATCTTTTTCTTGTTTTCGGAGATTTAACTATGTGCGATTTCTGATTTATGATTTTTCTAATTTCAAATTTTATTTTATAAAACTGATGCGGGCCAAAAATGGCGGGAATAAAAGAAATTCATTTTTTGTGTAAAAATAATACATAAAAATTAGGGAAAATTCTATAAAATTATAAATAAATAAAACTGGCGCCAACGATTTTATTATGAAGTTTTTAAAAATTGATATTCAGCCCAAATTCATTTTGAATAAATGTTATAAAATATGGGCATGGCAAAGATTAGCATAAAAAATAAATAAAAACTGATCCGGAGAAGTTTTGGTTTTAAACTTTCCTTTATTTTTTATTTTGATTAAACTGTTTGAGTTTTTTAATATAAAATTTAAATTTTAATATTTTTTTAAAAGCTGTTAGCAACGAGCCTGATCATAAAATAAAAGAAAAAAATTCAATTTTTTTTTCTAAAGCACTTTCTTTTTTAAACCATTGGTTTGATAAAACTGGACAATAAAGATACAATTGAAATTAAAACAAAAATAAAACTGGATTATTTTTTCTTCATATTAGCCATTAGTAGCAGACAATAATAGCCAGACAAGCTTGCTTATTTTATTAAAAAATTTCTAAAAACTGTTTCAGTGTTTCGTTCTTGCTTTAATTTCTCATATATTTATTAATTCTTAATTTTTAATTATAAACTGATACATTGAAAAATTACCGGATAAAATGAATAATATTTTTTCGGTAAAAATATTACATCATTATTCTAACAATATTAATAAACTGGTATTGGTAAAGTCATTTTTAATAAATATTATCAAATATTAACATAAAACGACGTTGGTCTTAGAAAATAAAAAAAAACTGCATTGCTGCGCTCTTCTTCTTTAATTTTTTTTTTATCTCTGAGATATATAATTGCTTTGTTATTATTAATATGGAATTTTACGTTTATTATAATTTAAAACTGACATCAATTAAAATTGAAGGGAAATGAAAGAAAAAACTTTTTTGTAAAAATGCTTAATTATTTTTTTAAAAGTTTAAACTGCAGCCTTCATGAGTTGTTCCTTTTTGGTCTTCTTTTAAATTAAATTTTTTTTTAAACTGACAACTATAAAAACACTGAAATAAGATAAATGTTTTTCCTTGAAAATTTTGCATTATATTTTAAAACAATTTTCAAAAAAAACAATGTAAATAAAACTGGGTCACATGAGATCCATTTGAATTTAAATATTCTTAAAACTGTCTTCGGAATTTTTTAAGCTTTATTTTTCTCCGCTTTTTTTTAAACTGCGTCAGAAAGATCTGTAGTATTATAAAAAAAAATAATTATTTAAAACTGAATATTTATATTTTTTAGGTAGCAACAAATGAAAATTCTCCAAGTAATGAAGATCCCGAACATGTTCCACTTTCAAGCAAGGAACAACTTCTCAACAATAATTCCACAACAAAAATAGCAACACGACAAAAGCGGCAAGCCCATGTTCGATCAGATTCGGGCATAAAAATTACTAAAGTCACCCTTAATGAAACATTGGAAAAAGTTATTTTTGAATTGAGTGAAGATCTTGAAAAGGATGGAGAATATTACTTTCAAGTAAGTTTAAAATTAACTGAGAGATAGGTTTGGGAGGAGCTTCACAAGAAAAATTAAAAGATTTCTAAAACTTTTGTCTTCAAAAAAAGCTTGTGAATGAAGTTGAAATTTTGGAGTTTTTTTGGGTAAAAGAGAATGATGGCTATTTTTTCACCTTCATAACGAAACATAAAAAGAATTTTTATATTAAAGAAAACTGAACATATAATTAAAATTATAATGAAAAACTGTATTTAATCTTAAAATAAGGGAGCACCTCTTATTTTTAATATTTTAACTGATTTTATTATTATTATTATTTTGTTAACTGGTGCAGACTTTGCATAAACAAAATAAAATTTAAAAATTATGTTTATAAAACTGACAATATTCAGAAACGAAGGGGCATGAGTAAAACTGTACACTGTTAAAAAGTAATATAAGAAGAGGTTTTTAATATTTTTCTATTTGTCTTTTTTTATCTCCAGAATACATTATTTTTATAAATCAAATTTTATTAACTGTTTATTGTCATTCATTTTATTTTTCAAACTGATCTCTTAAAATATTGGAGATAATATAAACTGTAGAAAATCCAAATAGCAAATCAAAATAGTCTTTTTTTTTTATCATAACTGTCTTTCATCTTTTCAATTGTTTTGTTAATTGATTACCAAATTTTTGTCATTTTTTTTCAGTTCCGTTACTCCGGATATATTTCAAATAAACTTGCTGGGTTATATTTAACAACCTATCAAGATACGGATGGAAAAATGCATTATGCAGCGGTGACCCAAATGGAACCCACAGATGCTCGTCGAATGGTTCCATGCTTTGATGAACCCGAATTTAAAGCAATTTGGAGGATTCGAGTCCATCACCCCGTCGGATCTAAAGCTGTTTCAAATGCTAAAGAAATATTGGAGGAAGAACCTGATGAGTAGGTTTTTTTCTATGATAGCGAGTATATAATTTTAAACTGAAAAGAAGTAGGATTTTTGGAAATAAAAACTGCGATTTTCGATATTTTCTTTTGAAAATTTAAAAAATTTTATTCTTTTGTTTTTAATTTTAAACTGTGCACGGGTTTTTGATTTGGTTTTATTACACTTGAGATAATTAAAAAAAACGAAAAAAAATAAAAGCGAAAGAAAGAAACTTAAATTTTTTATTGAAATTTTGGGGTTTCCGTATTTTTTTTTGGAATAAAAATTTGGGTTACTGAACTGCTCGAGTTCAAGAATTTTCAATTTAATAAAAAAACTGTTTATAATTACACACGTGTCCAAAGGAACATTTTTTCGTTCCATAAGATTTTTTTAAATTACCTTTTATCAGAAATAGAGTTAATAACCTTTTTTGGTATTTTTGAAATACAAAGGTTATTTCCACCGATAAAAGCAAAAATAAATATTTAGTTTTATGGTTTGATAAAAAACGGAAATTTCTGGCAAACACAAAATTAAAATTCGAAAGAAAAACTTAGAAACTGCGTTGATGGTCGGCCAATATGAAAATATTAAATGAAAACTTTCAAATGCTTTCTTTATTTAATTTGTATAAAACTGCGGGTCATTTTCGCACCAAGTCTTCCAAATAATAACACAGAAATAATAAAAAATTGGAATTGTCGATAAGAACTGGAAAAAAAATGTTTCAATTTTCAGAAAATTCCCTGATTTTGTTTACACAACTTTTGATGAAACTCCCAAAATGTCATCATATCTTTTGGCCCTTTGTGTATCAGATTTTGAATACGTGGAAGGATCAACAAATAAAGGAACTCGATTCCGTATTTGGTCGAGAAAAGAAGCCCTTGAAGAAACTGAATTTGCATTATACGCAGGAATAAAAGTATTGGAATTTTATGAAAATTATTATGGCATTGATTTTCCTCTTCAAAAACAAGGTAGGAATTATATTTTTTTAAACTGAGGAGCAACAAAGTAAACAGCTTTTAACTCGTTTTGTGGAAAACTGTTTTTTTTAAATTATCACAAGCATTTGTAGAAAAAAAAACTGAAAATAATTTTCTTACCAATTTATTTATATTTTTGGAAAAACAATGCTAAAGCATTCGAACCATATCCTTGTATCGAAAATAAAACTGTCACCCTCTGACTTCCTTTTGAAAAAAACATATGTACATTAAAAAAATTTTAACTGGTTTTCAGGAGCTTTTTTTTAAAATACAAAAATAGATCTTTTTGGTAAAAACTGGAAACAATTTTTTCAATGTGTCGGCTATCAAAAGTTTAAATTCTTTGAAACTTTTTAGTAAGATTGATTTGTCTTTGACACGTAAAAAGTAAATAAAAAATAATTAAATTTTAACTGCTTTAAAGTTTATTTCTCTGAAATCCTTGTCAATTTGATTTAGAAAAATATAAATAAGATGGCAAAAGGAAAAAACCTCATGATTTTATAGATAATTTTTCTTTCAAATAAACTTTAGATAAGCACTTTTTCCGAAGGTAAAAAATACAATTTGCTGAAATAAATCTCGCGATACAATAGAAAAAAAAACTGTAACAGCAAGTTCTTTGTGTTTAAAAAAACTTTATTTAATAAAGATTTAACTGAATATTAATATTTAAAATTAAAATACAAAAAATTTAACTGCACAAACATTTAGAAGAATTTGTAAATTTCATACTTATTTTTACCACAAATTTCTTACATTTTTTAACTGTCGATTTATTTAAAATTTCAGATATGATGGCGTTCCCTGATTTTGCTGCTGGTGCAATGGAAAATTGGGGATTAGTCACTTATCGTACGTTTTGTTGGATCTTTATCAGTCCCAAATAAACCCCATATCGCCTACTTGAACTTTATTTTTTTCAGGCGAACGTGTCCTTCTTTATAATGAAAAGCTTTATACCCCATTGCAAAAGCAATATGTCGCTACTGTAGTCGCCCATGAATTAGCTCATCAATGGTTCGGAAATTTAGTTACAATGAAATGGTGGAACGACCTTTGGCTCAATGAGGGATTTGCAACTTTAATGGAATATGTTGGAGTTGATGCAATTGATCCAAATTATAAAATGGAGGATTACTTTTTATTGGATGCTTTGGATAATGCTTTAGCTCGAGATGCTATGGCCACAAGCCATCCACTGAGTTTCCCAATCTTAAAAGCTGAAGATGTTAGTGAAGCCTTTGATCAAATTAGTTATGACAAAGGTGCATCAGTCATGAAAATGTTGAGAACGGTATTGGGCGAGAATAATTTTAAAAATGGTTTACATGTAAGTGATTTTATTATTAACTTTGAAAATTTTCTGTTTGCAATAAAAACTGCAAAGAATAAGGCGGAAATAATTTCATTTTGAAATCAAAAAATCATAACTTTTTTTTTAAAAGCCAAAGATTTTAAATTTAAAACTGTGCGCTTCAAAGATTTTTTTAAACTAAAAGCGCTTTTTATTTGGTGCTTAAAAAACTGAGCGAAAAAAATTTCCAATGAATTCTTTTCCCCAAAATAGCAAAAAAAAATAATTAGAAAATCTTGATTGATAAACTTAAAAAAATAGTAAAGCGAGCTGGAGTATATTTTTAAAACTGATTTGATTTTGAATTGAAATAAAAAAGTTTGGAAAAAAAGAAATAATTTTTAGAACTTAACTGAATTCCACGGTTGTTATTAACGGTTGTTAAAATTTTACAAAACTGTGTCGTGCTATGATAGACTGCATTTTCAAGCTTGGTAGAAGAAGAAAAAATTGAGCAAAGTTATTTTTTATAAACTGTCGGAAAATTTGTCTCATTGGCCTCTTTTATTATTTTAAAACTGACCCATTTTTCGTCGCCTGAATTTTATATTCCCTAATTCACGCAGATGTATTTTGGAAATAAACTTTAAAAAATAATATTTTAGATAGATAAACTGACTCTTGTGATTTCAAGGCATTAAAAACTGTAAAATATTAGGGCATTTATGAAAAAAAAGGAAAATTAAATCTAAAAATTCGATTTAGTTTAAACTGTGTTCCATTGTTCCGGATTTTAAAAATAAAATTTTTTAAGGCTTAAAGTATTTATTAAAAACTGCTTTTTTGAACGCACTTACTTTCTGTTTTGTATCATAGAACTCCAGCTCTTCTAAAATAAAAAAAACAGGGCTATCACGTTCAATAAATAATTATTTTATTTTTACAGATTTATCTAACCAAACATGCATATTCAAATGCTGAACATGTTGATCTTTGGAAAGCTTTGAACGAAGTCATTCCTGATAATCTCACTTCATGGAGTGGAGAAAAATTTGATGTGGATGATTTTGCTAAAAAATGGACGGAACAAATGGGTTATCCAGTTGTGTCAGTCACAACCACATCGAAAGGAGTTCAATTATCACAAAAAAGATTTAAAATGGATGAAAAATTAGTGGAAAGCTCGAAATTCAAAAATGCTAAATTTTGGTAAGTTCAAAAGGGAGATAGACAAAAAACTGCGAATCTTTAATTTGGTGCAAATTTGTTGTTGCACTAAAGTCTTAATAAAATTTAAAAAACTGTAAAGGAAAAATTAATTTGGTAATTCTTCCATCAAAGAAAGAGTATTTTGTAATATTTTAAAAATATGCCAAAAAGAATTTTTTGGAAGATATCAAAAACTGTACCATGTTCAACGGAATTAATTGATCAAAGCTTATATTTTTTTTTTTTTTTGCTTCACTCATTCATGAATCGTGATCTCTTAAATAAAACTGGAAAATTGTAAAATTATTTATAAAAAAAATCAAATAACTGTGGCATATGTCAAAAAGTCGTATGAAAAAAAAAACTGAGTGAGATCAAACTTGTGATTTTTTGGGAATATTTTTCTATTGTTGGAAAAAAATTATAACTGAGTTAGCTAAATTCCATTAAATTATTTAAAACTGTCTTTCTTTATTTAATGCGCCTTCTTTTTTTTAAAACAAAATAAAACTGTTCTTAACAATGGCGGGGATTCATATTTAATTCATGCAAAAATAAATTTGCATGTTTTATGAATTAAATCATGCTAATGCAAGAATTAAAAAAAATAAAACTGCTGTTGAAGAGTGAGAATAGCCAGCACCCAAATTTTTGCCATGGATAAGTATGAAGCAATGAGTAAAATAAACATTGAAACATTTGCATCATTTTTTGAATTGTAAAAAACATTTAAAAACTGCAGAAAATATATTCTCGACTGGAGACTTTTTATTTGGGAATATTTTTGATATTTTGGAAAAAGACAAAATTGCATAAAATTAATTTCTCTTTTTTTGAAATAAATTATTTTATATGTATTTCGTTTTACGATATTTTTGGTAAAAAAAGCTAAACTGTAATTTGATTTTTATTTGCATAATAATTATTTTTTATTTAAAAAACTGCATCCAGAAGTGTTGTTTTGTAAGAAAAATTTTCAAAAAAAATAGTTCTAAAAAATATTTTAAAAGAAATAAAAACTGAAAACGTCTGAATTTTCAGGTATAAATGGGATGTTCCAATTTGGTATACCATCGACAGTGAAAAGCAACCATTGACTTGGCTTCACGATGAAGCCGACCTAAATCTCACAAAACCTGATTCCCTCATTTTTATTAATTCCGATTCCGATGGATTTTATCGAGTTAAATATGATTCAACACAAATGGAAAAAATTAATTCACAACTTATACAAAATCATGAAAAAATTGCTATGCGTTCTCGAACTCGATACATCGATGATTCGTTCACTTTGGCTCAAGCCGGGCAAATCCCATATGAAGATGTTTTAGAAATGAGTAAATATTTAGAAAATGAAAATGATTTCGCTCCAATGGATTTAGCGATGAATGGATTCCATATAATTTCGGGATATTTTGGCGATGAATTAGAATCCGTTTATCTTCGAAATTATTTAACTAAAATCTTCCAAAAACGTTATAATTTAATTGCAGAAAAAATGTTTAATGGCGAATTAGAAAAAAGCGCGGATTTCTTTGAAAAGTGAGTATTTTAATTTTGATAAATTTACAAGAAAAAAAAACTGTAGCTTGAATCTTGATGTGGACTTTGCTTAACTGTAGAGAAATATTAAACCATAAAGCATAGCAAAAATCAAAATTAAAACTGTCCACTTTAAAATTTTTAGGAAAAATAAAAAATAATTAATTATTCGTCAGTGGGAAATATTTCCTAAATTTTATATTAACTGTGATTGTTTTTTTTAGAGGGGTTTATTTCTTTAAAGCCAATTTAAAATCTAAAAAACGTTTAATGCTTCGAAAAAATTAAGATTCTCGAACAGGGAGAATGAAGATAATGTTTTTTATAAAATCAATTTTTTGATAGTTACTTTTTAGGAAATTTTTTTTAACTGCCATACTTTGGACAAAACAAAATTTAAGGATTTAGAAAACTGGGGATTGCTATGATTTTGTTGAACTTTTTGTTTTTGTTCAGAGCGCTATAATGGGAAATTAAAAACTGTTTAAAACATTAAAAATTTAAAACATAAGCAACCAAAAAGAAAACTGGTTAGAAATAGTCTTATAAATTTTTTAAACTGCCATTGTTGTTATCATACATCCAGATTGACGGAAAGCTACCTTTTTATGTTTTGCGAACATTTCTTCGATTTTTTTTAAACTGAGAACAGGTGTTTCCCATCAAATTTGTCATTCTCTCAAATTTTTTAAAAGTTTTTAATTATAAAATAACTGTATTGTCGTGTACCTCAAGGTTTAATTTTAAATCGAATATTTTTTAGTCAATTAAATGTTCTCATAACTCGAACAATGTGCGATTTAAAAAATGAAGATTGTACCAATCGAGCCACGGAAGCATACAATCAAAGATATGTTTATCCTTGTCAAAATGTTGAAAACCCCATTGCAAGTAATTGTTCGACGTATGTATTTTTATTTTTATTTTTAAAACTATGAATTTAAACAGAACTTTGAAAAATAATTATTTTCAGAATCCCCGTAAATGTTCGCAGTCTCGTTTATTGTTACGGAATTAAATATGGAAATGATAAAGATTGGGAGCAAATGTTACAAATGTTTGAGAGAGAATCAGTTCAAGTTGAACGTGATCGTCTCATGTTTGCTCTTTCATGTTCAAGGGATACTTACACTTTGAAGAGGTAAGAATATAAAAAAAAACTGTAATTTTCAATTTGTAGCGTTTCTTTGCAAGGAATTAGTTGGTTTGGTTTAGTTCTTAAAAGCTAGAAATTTTGAAAATATCTTTCACAGAATTCTTTTTTGAGCAGAAAAAAACTGTTTACTGTATATCATAATCTTTTATACTAAATAAAAATAACTGCGTCACATATTAGAGCGCGGATAATTTAAAAACTGAATCAGGAGACTTTTTTGTAAAAAAGCTGAATGCTTCACAAATAAAAAAAGGGGCAACTAAACGTTTAATTGTATTTTAAAACTGAGTATAAGTAAGTGGGTTTGAGTGATAAATAAAATAACGGATATTTTTAAAACTGTTGCAAGTATCGGAGTTTAAAAAAACGGAAATCTTTTTTGCTCGCTAAAAATTAAATTTTTTTGTTTTTTTTTGGTTAAAAAACTGAAATTGGACTTACAAGGGAACCTTTTTGGGTGTGAGATCGCTGGGGAAAATTCACCTAGCCCATCATGTAGTACTCATATATTTAAGACGTTTGGGAGAATACGGCTTCCCCCAGAGGGAGAGAAAAAAAGATATGTATTTATGAAGGTACGAATTAACTATATTTAACTCAACTTTTTCTTTCGTTTGTTTGATATTTTGGCGTTTTGTTCTGCGAAAAATCGAAAGAAAAAGTTGAGTTAAATATAGTTAATTCGTACCTTCATAAATACATATCTTTTTTTCTCTCCCTCGGGCGGAAGCCATATTCTCCCAAATGTCTTAAATATATGAGTACTACATGATGGGCTAGGTGAATTTTCCCCAGCGATCTCACACCCAAAAAGGTTCCCTTGTTAGCAGTATGCTAATAATGTCTTTAATTGTAAAGTAGATAAATGATATTTAAACTGTTTAGTCAATTTAAAATACGTATTTTGAACTTATTTTTTTACATTTTTAAAAAATGAATTTGTAAAAATAAAAAAACTGTTTTCTGAATATAAAATTTTTATTTTATAAATATTTAACTGAAATAAACGAAAATTTAAAATTAATTTGGCAATTTTCAAATAATTATTTTAACTGTAAATTTACTTTTTAAGATTAATGAAAATGGCTGTGGATACTAATGACACGGTTATCAGATTGCAAGACAAAGCCACAGTGTTTTCATTTGTTGGCGGAAGTCATATTGGCGAACAAATTATTTTTGATTTCTTTATTCAAAATTGGAATATTCTTTATAATGAGTAAGAATTTTTTAAAGTAAATAAATTAACTGCCATATGCTTAAAATCGGATTTTTAGTCTCAAAGATCAACAAACCCTTTTAAAACGTTTTATTCAAGCTTCATTAACGGGAAAAACTCAACGACGTGTTAAAGAGGTAATGAAATTTTCTTTTTTTTAAGAGCCTGTTATACCAACAACAAAAAATAATTGTGTTTTAACTGAGGTGATGGTGACATAAAAAATATTAGAAACTGAGTAGTGGTTTTATTCTTCATGAAGCCATTGTGGCACGATTCAAAATATTGAGAGTACAAAAATTGAAAATATATTTTTTTAATTTTCTTTAACTTTGGGGTATTTTTTTAAAATTATTCAAGGCTTTTTTATAGCATATATGACATCACTGATTCTGAACAACTGACTTTTCATATTTTTAAATTTTTTTTAAACTGAGTTTTGTTATAGCAGGGTATTTTGCTTAAAAATTATTGGAGGAATATCAAAAAAATTCCCTTTACTAATATTTTATATATAAACTGAATTTTTTTATTTCTCAGAAAATGTATTAATACAAAATTTTTTAACTGTATTTTCGGTATTTACATCGTCGAAAAAAGATCTTTATGGTGGTAAGAGAGATAAAAACTGAGCACTATCGAATTTTGAAATCTTTCAACTCTTTATTTTAAAACTGTGTCATATTTTTGTGGCATTTTTAAAAAACAAAATTGCGGGAAAGGAAAATAAAAAATAAATAAACTGCATAGTGTTAACATTTGGGCTACAAGCAAAAAATTTCAAAAACTGCAAACAACAAATTTAGAAACACTTGAGAAAAATTTATTAAATAAAATCCTTTTTTTTCAGATCGAAGATTTCTTAGTTGCGAATAAAGCAACCACAGCAAACTTGGATGTATTCAAACAACAACTTGAAATTGTTCAAACAAACGCAAAATGGATGGAAAAGAATTATGAAAAATTGATTGATTGGTTTAAAAAGGCTACTCCCAGGTTTGTGGGGAGGCGATGAGGGGAAAAAGTGATAAAGAAAAATAATAAAAAGCTTAATGAGGAAAAATTTTTTATAGATAAAAAAAATAAGAATAAACTGTGTAATGTTATCCGATAATGAAAGCTTTGGAAGCAAATTCGGATGAAAAAAAGTAAACTGTTATCTAATTTGATCGTCGGAATTTTGGATAATATTTCTTTTAATTTTCTAAGGTTTTTTTTCAAACAAAAAAATATAATTTTTAAGTAAATTAAATGAAAACTGATTTCGGTCGGGTAAGAATATGGGAAGGAAAATAATAAAAAAAACTGACACGTTTGAATCTTTTTTTCTTTAAACAAAATCAATCGACTCACCTAAAACTTGAAACTGATTATTAATAAAAATAAAGACCTAAATTCAAGAAGAAGAAAAAACTGATCAAATCTTCGGATCGCGGATATAAAACAAAAAAAAGGATACGGAATTTTCGAAAATGTTTTTACAATAATTTTTTTATTTACATATAAAAAACTGATGGAAATTCAAAAAATAAAATGAAGAATAAATTACTTCAAAAACAAGGAAACTTTTATATTAAAAATTATTTGATCGAATTTTATTTAAAGCTGTATTAATGCAAACCCGACCATTTTTAGTTAAAAACTGCGCGTGCCTCCATTCACCGGATATGTAAATGTTTTAACATTCTAAAATATGTTATGGGACCATCGTTTCAATTTATTTATCATTCCAGTTGCAGCGGCAGCTAATTCTTTTTTTTTTCACTGTGAAATATTTTTTATAACTTTTTTAATTCTACAATTTTTAGGGCTATTTTTCTTATCTTTTTTTTCTTATTAAGTTTATATTATTTATTTGTTTGTGTGTGTCATATAAATTTTTATTTTATGTAAAAAGAAAGTTTTTATATTTAATTTTTTTTGTATGTTTTAAAACAGGTTGTGAATTGATATTAATAAAATTTAATTAAACTGAATTTCTGTTTGTCATATTTAAAAACTGAAGGCATTATTCGAACATTTTGCTAATTTAAATTCTTAGAAATTTATATAAACTGTGTTCTTTATTTATTTTTGTCGTTAAAAATACTGGAGGCTTAGTGGAATTTTCTTGGAAGTCTAATAATATGTAGAAAAGCTTATTAAGCCCAAATTAAAAACTGCAACAATGATACAAGTTTCGATGCAATAAAAAAACTTAACCATAAATTTTGTATGTGATTAGAATCAGTGGAACAAAATCCAAATTATTTTAGTACTTTAACTGGATTAATTTGAGTAAGGTGATTGATTTCATAATCATTTTATTGCAATGCTGAACTCAATCAATGTTAAAGGTAAACACTGGGATCCAATTATCACAATCGCATAAAAAAATCCATCATAAAAATTTTTTTTTAAAATATGCGTCTTGAATTAGCAACAAAAAAAATATAAAGAAAACAACCATTGAATAAAAAAGTTTTCTTCTTCTTCGTTTGTCTCTCACAAAAAAAATATCACTGAACTGAAAACAATTTTTTTCTCATCATGCTTTTCAAAAAAAAAATCAATGAGTCATAATAACTTTTTTTTTTGTTGGAATAAAGCATTGTTTTGTTGTTGGTATTTGATATCAAGGCTAAAAAAAGAAAAAAAGAGAAAGAGAGAATAAAAAATGAAAATATATATTTTTCTTTTTATAAACAAAAAAAAAACTGAATTTGTTCTAACAATAAGTTTCACCAAATGTTTGGCCTTTATTGTGTCTCATTTTTTAGAAGTCAAAACTTTCATTTTAATTTAAAAAAACTTGAATGCCGAATGTTTTTTGCTTTGATTTATGAATTATGTATTTTAAATTTGTTTTTAAATTCTTTTATTTTCTTTAACTGTGATTTTGGGTTTATTTTGGTTTTTAAGATTTCACATTTTAATTTTTTTTAAACTGTGCGCTTTTTTGATATCTTTAATAAACTGCAACGATTTTTCTAATTTTTTTTTCGCTTGCCTAATTATTATTTTTGCCTTTAATTTCAAAACTGCCATAGCTGATTGTTCTTCATGTAAATAATAAATAGTAATAAGTTTCATAACTGAATAATATGCAACTTTCATATTAACCTACAAATTTTTCTTAATTACTTTTTACAAATTTAAACTGGAAAGCTTGACGACAAAGTGTATGAGTCTTAAAATTTTTGTAATCAAGAAACATGTCCACTTAATAAATTATCATGTTAAAATTTTTTTTTTAAAACTTTTTTATAAAGTATTTTATCTCAAAGATTTTTTTTTGATAATAAATTGAGAAAAAGAATCTTTCATCTCCACGAAATTCTTAATAGCTCATTTTGGATTAAAATAATTTAAACTGCTTTTGTTTTTTGTTCTCATTCAAAAAAAGAAAGAAACTGGTTGGAGAATGTCATTTGATTTTGCCGCTTTTTTTCACAATCGACTTTTTTTGGCAACTGATGGATGGGCAGTTTCCCAGATGTTATGTTTTTTAAATTCAACTTTAACATTCTTTAGGAATCAAAACTGTCAATTCTTGTCATTCTTTTTTAGAGTAACTCACAAAAAAGACAAATTTAATGGAGCTTCGAATATTCAACTTTCAAGTTAGCCAGGAGTTATTTCTTTTTGCAGACGTAAAAACTGTAGTACGTTTCAAAGGTTGTGGAAAAATTCACATTCTATGTTTCTTCAAAACTGGGATTGATGTTCCGGCCAATAACAAAGAGAAATATCATAAAACTGAATAATTTTAATTACAACTAAAAAATTAAATTAAGATTTCATTAAACTGTATTATACTTTTTAATGCTGGTGCAAAATGAATTTCTTTTCAATTTTATTTTTCATCTTTGCCTTTTTTTGATTTTTCAAAAAAAGAACAAGCGCTTTTTTTTTGCTATTTTTCTATTTTTATTCCCCAGCAAAAATAATAATAATGGCTGCTCTTTTTTTTGTTGTTACTTCTCTTCCTTCTTTTTTCTTTGTGTATTCACATATTCCCACACGCTGTCATCTTTTTTTAGAATTTTTTTTCTCTCTCTCAATTTTTTTAATGTTTTTTTAATGTCATTTTTATAAACCCTTATTTTTGTTTGATGGCGGTTTTTTTTCTTAATGGGTGGTCGAGAAACTGAAAAAAAAAACGATAAAAAATTTGATAAAAATTTCAAAAAAAAATTAAGGATTAAAAATAAAGAGAAAGAAAAGATAAAACTGGTATTATCTGAAGATGGAGGATTTCAAAGTTAATTTTTCTGAGAAAATATTCAAAACTGCTTGGGATAACGACATTTTTTAAATTAAAAAAATTTTTAAATTTATTTTCGTTGATTATTTTATAAAAACTGATAACAGCGGTACATAAGATGATTTTGTTTTTTGGTTCCACAGTCTTTTTTGATTTAAGAGCGTATCAAAATAAAATTTTAAATATTATTTCAACTTTTCTTCTTGCAATTTATTTCAAGACTATTTTTTGTGATAAAACTGCGCCGGATCGTAACCGATGGAAATTTTATAATTCAAAAAAGCATACAAAATTTTTTTCTAATTATTTAACATTGTTTTATTTTTCCGTCAAGAAGAGTACTGCTTTCTTCTCTTATGAATTAATAGGGAGAAAAATTATTTATTTTTACAAAATTAACTGGGAAGTTCATTGACAACACCTTTTTTGTTTTTATTTAATATCTTTTCCCATTCAAGTTTAGCCATTATAAACTGTAATAAACATACAAAATTTATTAAGATACCAATTTCTAATAAACAAATAATATCACTGGTAATTTACTGTTTCGCCACTTCGAGATTTTTAAAAGTTTATATTTCTTAATTATTTAAACTGAATTCGAAACATAAATACAATAAAAAAAATTCATACCCAAAATTAACTGAAGCTCATCAGGTTAAGTATTCTTTTACATCCCTTATGTTTTTTCTCCTTTCTTTTTTTTATCAATTATAAAACTGTTCCAACTTAGAGTAATTCTTTGAATTCAACTTTGCCTAATTTGTTTATAAAATGTTTTTCATTTTGTTTTATTTTCTTGTCTAGCTTTTCAGACATACCGTTTAATATTTTTTTTAAATATTTTATTAAATTTAATTATTAAAAAAACTGAACACAGCATCATTTTTTGATGAGAACCCTTCCTCATACCTCTTTTTCTCCCATTTCCTCGCCTTTTTTAAAGAACAACAAATGTTTCTTTTCTACCTTTTCAATTTTTTTTTCCGGAAAATGGAAAAATAAAAAAAGATGCAAATAATCGTTTTGCAAAATAAATTTTATTAGTGACTAATACCCGCGGCCAAACCCTTCCTTCGAAAAAGAAAGAAAAGAAAAAAAGGTTTTATACTCATTTTGACGCAAGCAAAACAAATGTTCGACCAACTCATTCGATCAACCAAAAATAAAAATTTAAATAAAATCAAAACAAATGTTTATCTTCTTTTATTTTTCCATCTTTGATGGAAAAAAAAAGCGTTTTAGATATTAAACTGCTGCCTATTTTAAATGGGAATTATTTTTAGTAAAAACTGTAGTTGTGCTTGGTTCAACAATTAAAACTTTGATAAAGATCAAAAATGCCTCTAAAAACTCAAAATATTGTTTCAGGGAGGTTTTATGAAGTTGGGGAGAAAAAGTGGAGAGAGGGTTGCTTGAAAAACGTCCTTGAAAGATTGATATCATCCTTTTTTTGACACTCTTTTTTGTTATTTTTGCAATAAAACTGTGTGGGGTGAAGTTAGGGTAAAATTTTGCTTTAAAAATTTTTTATTTCACACTTTGGTTTCATTTATTTTAAATATTTGTTTTTTTTTCTTTCTTATTAAAAACTGAAAAGAAACGTTCCAATACAAAAAGGCTTCTCAAGAAATTATTAAGTTTCAAACATGTCTGATATGTGTATTTTACCTTAATGGTTTTCGAGTAGATAAAAAAAACTGTCTTTAGTTATTTAAAGCTTTCTCTGAATCTATTTTATTTTAAATAATTAATTGTTAGAATGCGCAGAAGAAGGATTTTTTTAGAAAATGTTTTCTGATTAAAGGTTTTTGAAATTTTAACTGTTGTTAGTTGCTGGATTATTTTTATTAAGGTTTGAGAAAAAATCTTTAAAAAATATATGAGTATTTTAAAACTGACTTCATGGTTATTAAAATTAAAATTTTTGTCATATTTGTATGATTAAAATTATTTTTTGAATAGAAAACTACAAAAAATAATAATTAGCATTACTTTAACCTTTTTTTTTATTTTAATTAAACTGTAGGTATAGCGAAAAATTTAGCTCTATGAAAAGGCTATAATGTTTTATGAGTAAAAAAACTATAAAAAAATAATAGGGAATTTATAAAACTGCGTTTCATGATCCTCCACTTCATTAATTAAATTTTTTTTGTAGTTTTTTATTCAACCGATAAAACGATACTTTCTTGCTCGCTTGTTCATCGAATTTGTGCTTCCATTTCACTTTTTGTTTGTGGTGACACAAAATTTTAATTTCCCCATTGTTGTTTGACTTTGTTCTTTATTTTTATTTTTTTATTTTTTCTTGAATGAATAGAAAAAAATGCATTCTTCTTTTTTTTATGGAGCTTTGAAGAAAACATTGTCGGCGCAATGAAGCATAAAAAGAATGGCTCTATTACATTTATTCTTCTTTTGTCCTCTTTCGTTTTGTCTTGCTTTGTTTTTTTTTATCCATTTTAAATAAAATAAAAAATATCTTGGAAGCATTTTTTTATATGAGTATTTTGTCGCTTTCTTTTTATATTATTATCATTGACGGGATTATATGTAAACCGATGAAGAATGTATATGTGGGTTTCATAACTTAAAGAAAAAACTGTATCACATAGGTTAATAAAAATTTAAAGACAAAGTTAAACTGTGGAAAATTTATTTTTCATGAAATCTTGCTTTTGGAAAAGACTATCTTTTTTATTTTTACGATAGCAAGCGCTGGGGTTTTAAATTAAATTTTTTTTTTAAAAACTGTGTAATAGTGATGGGTAAAGGGAAGAAATTAAAAGCTTCAAAAAAATATAAAGTAAATCTGCTTTTTTGAGGTTTAAATCTAGGAAAATAATAATTCAACTAAAAATTTTATTTTAAACTGTTTTTCGGGTTCTGCAAATATTTTAAGCACCAAAATTATCTTTGTTCTTTTTTTAAAGAAAAGAATAATTAAAAACTGAACGATCATTTTCAATTACATTTAGTAATCTTCGTCAAGACATAACTCTAAAAAACTGTGGACATGTTGGAAGGATTTAAAAAAATATATAGAGGTTAATGCGAGGCTCGCGTGATGCCAAAAAACATTAATGATCCCAATCCAATGAGGTCAACCCATTTTTTTCATGCTCCATTGTTTACCCACGAAAACAAAAAAAGTAATAAGGGCGCGCGCGAAAAAGAATGGTTGTGGCCTGACTTGGGTTTCTTTTGCTTGGTTTAGTAACCAAAGCAAGCAAGCAATTTAATGAAAAAATCGAAACAGCTGAGTTTTTTTTCTCTCTTTCGTGCTTGCCTTTTGCTGTTGAACATCTGGCTGGCTTTATTTTATGGGACTAAAAAAGGTTCTGGTTTGCCATAAATTATTGTATGGCTTGGTTTTTGCGATTTAAATGAATATAGAAAATGAGGAAAAATTACGCTGTTATATTTTATTGTCGTTGAAAATTTTTAAAACTGTCTTTAACGTATTACGATTGCATTTTTTAATGTCTCTTTTTATTTAAATTTTATTATATTTGGTAAAACTGAATTTCTTTTTATTTGGTTTAAAAAAAATCTGTTTTTATTTTGCATATAAAAGAAAACTGAATATTTAATTTTAAGACTTTTTTTTCCAATAAACTGGATAAACATAACTATTGCAATTTTCATTCATTTTTTTGTTCAAAACTGTTGTTCATTAATATTATTTTAATTCATCAGCACTATGGTTGGTTGTATGAATGAAACTGCAGTAGGTTTCGTTTTCTTGATCTTTTTAAACTTTAATCAAATAAAAATAAAATTAAAAATGGCATTATTTTTTTTTTGGGTGCCAATAGTTTCTTTATAACTGAGTAAATCCTTGCCAAAAAAAAATTCAAGTGTTTTAATTTAATTTTGATACAAAAAAACTGAGTTAATTCGAAAAATGGAAAAAGAATTTTTCTTTTAATTTTTTCGATATTTTTAAAACTGTAAATAAAGAAGAATTAAAGCTTGTGATGGATAGATTATTATTTTTAGATATTAAACTGTCCGTCTCCAAAATAGTGGATACTTTTTTATTTTTCGATTAAATATAATTTTCGAGTAAAAACTGTTTAGCATGGATGTCATAAGCACGTTGCTAATTTATTTATTTTGTAGTAAAACTTTTTTGATTATCTTTAAAAAAAACTGATTAGGTACAAGAATTGCTAAAAATAAATTTATATGAAAGAAAATTAAAACTGCAGTATAAACTTTTGAGAATAATTTTCTTTTAAATCCCTTCGATTTAAATTTGCATATCCATTGTGTCGTCAGCTGTTTCATTTTATTTATTCATTACATAAGGCTGGTTGATGGTTGTAAAACTGAATACCATAAATTTTATTCATTCATCATTATTGCTTTTTCTTAGTTTTTTTATTGACCCTCTATTGTTTCTTTTCCATTTTTTCGTGGCTGTTCTACTGCTGCCACCAAAAAAAAAAATATATATCTCGGATATCCGATTACTTATTATTTTTCTTTTCGCGATCTGCTACACTCCTTGGCTTTCGCGGGCTTTCCCTGAAATAAAAAGAAAATTGGCTCTCATCGACGACGACTGTCAAATAGGCTCTCCTATGCCTCTTCGAACATAGTCGTGTCCCTCCCTCCCAAAAATCGCGCAAGCAAAAAATAATGAAGGAAGTCCTTCAAAAAAAAAAGAAAGAGGAAAATCTTGCGCAGCCAGTCCTCCTCCTCCTTCTCTTTCTTTTTTAGGTTGCCTCTTTTTTATTTTACTCTTATTCCCAAATGACCTCCATTTGCCGTGTCGACATCGTCGACAACGAATCGAATGAACGACGATATGCCATTTTTTCATTTTTCTTTTTTTTTTTGCTTGCATAAATTTGAGAATAAAGGAAAGAAATGGCCCCTGCGCAAGTAGATGGACATTCAACGAAAAAAAAAATAAAAATGGACAAAAGCCGTTTTTCTTTCATTCATTCATTTGGGTTGTTGTTTGTCGTCTCTCATTCATTATTTTTTTTTTCTTTATTCGATTCTTTGGCTTTTTTTGGTCGAAAAAAATATGGATCGATCGATTGAGATTTGATTTGTCTCATTTTTTTAATTTTGATTTTTTAAACTGGAACTTGGTTTTAAAATTTAAATTTTTTTTCTCGGCTTTTTGATATAAAACTGGACATTGTTTATAAACCTCAAGCTTGAGAAACTGTCGTTTTTTATGGTGCAGAATTTAAAAACAAAACTGACAGTATCAGGATCATAACTTTTTTGAGCCTTAATTCTTGTTTTTATAGATATTGAATAAAAACTGTTTCAAAAATGCGTGTGCTGAATTTCCAATTTTTAAATACAAGAACCCAAAACTCACAGAAAAAAACTGTCTTTTTGAATTTCCTTTTTGAAAAATAATTTATCATTAAAAATTCTTCTTTAATTTTCTTTTAAAATTGATTGGTAGGATAACTTCTCTCTTTTTTGGTTTGTATTTTTTTTTTATTATCTTTTTTCTTTTCTTTTTTCTGAATATTAACTGACGACCGAATAACCACTGACCATCATCTTAAAAAATCTTACATAAGCATTTAAATTTTGTTTCACATTTTTTTCTTTCTCTTGAAATTCCCAATTCCCGCGTCAAAGTCAAAAAGAAAAAAAGGAGAAAATGTTATCAAAGAAAAAATAAAAAAAGAAAGGGAAAACTTTGACGAGAAAATGAAGAAAAGGGAGGCCTTTTATTATTGACAAATAAACATAAAAATCTTAAAAATTTTATACTAAAATAAAAACTATATATAAAAAAATATAAAAAGAAAAAAGGGAAATGTTTGATGATTGACAAACAACAGACACATGTCACTACTGTTTTTGGTCTATCAACTTTTTACAATGGCTTTTTTCGATTTTGTGCTTTTATTTTTTCTTGGACGGAGCTTTTAAAGGGAAAGAGTGGAAATTTTTATTCGGGAATTTTTGATTTAATTTAAACTGAGAAGAGCTTCAATTTTTTTTTAGATAAAGGTAATTTTTACAATTTTCAAAGCAAAAAACTGATGAGAGTGGGAAATTATTTGAAAATATTCAAAATAAAATTCATGGCTTTAAAATATTTACTTTAACTGCTTTTTTTAATGAAGGAAGAAAACTGTAATGGTAAAAATAACGACAAATCAATCCATTGATTGATTTCCATCCAATTTTTACATGAGTCAGGATCAGGGTCCGGCGAGACCAAAATCGAGACTTTCCTTAAAAATGATTTTTCTCCTCTATTATAAATCTTAATTGCAGAATGCTTTTTATCATTAAATAGATATTTTTCTTGTGTATTCAAAATAGTTTAAAAAATTTATAAATAACATAAAGCGATTTTTTTTTATTTGAGATTTTCTTGGTCTCGGTCTCGGTATCGGTCTCGAACACGCAAAAGTCTCTGTCTCGCCGGACCCTGGTCAGGATGATGATTATTATTGTTATCCTTGGGATTATATTTTTTTGGAATTCAATTAATTTTTCTTAAAAACTGCGTTACGATTAATTTAAAGGTATTATAAATTATTATTTTTATTTTCAAACCAGGTTTAAATAAATTCAAAATAAAACTGGAACCATCCTTTTCTATCAAGGGAAATCAAAAGCTTTATTATTAACTGGTTTTTGAGAAAACGGCATAAAATTGCATAGAAAAAAGCTTTTCCTTTTTATTCAAAAAACTGATACTTTGATTTTTTGAGAGAACGACAAAAGAAGAATAGGCAGGGTTTTCTTTTTCTCGGCACATTTTTTTTATCTTTGTGACCTTAGTTTTTGTGGTAACATAGTTTGGATCTTTTTTGAATAACTGTAAAGAGAGAATTGAAGACAAAAACCACAATGCATGTGCTTCATCCCTTTTTTGTGGGGTTTTCATCAATTTATTTTTTTTATATTTAAAACTGATTTGCATTGTGTTAATGTTTTACCCATTCACTTGAATTTTTACTTTTGCTTAAAATTTAACTGATTTCTTCAATTTTGTTTTTTGTTTCACTATACGATTTTATGCCATTTAAAAATGCCAAATTTCGACCATCTTTCATTTTAAAAAATGCAATTTAATATATTTGCTGCGCCTCCTCCGCACATTTTATTTGGCAAATATCTAAAAGAATTCCCCTTTTTTTTCATTTTTTAACTGCTTTCTTTTGTCTTAGTAAACTTTGCTTTAGTTTCAAGAAAAAAATAATAGTGTTATCTGTTTCATGCTTTTTTATTTAAAAAAAAACTGTGTGCTATCCAAAAAAAAAAGAAAAGCATAAAATTGCTATCCATAAATTCATTTGTGCATCCAGAATCCTTTTAATCTTTTTTTAAAAACTGCAGGATAAGAAACAGCTATAAAAAAGTAAAAAAAATTTAATTTAGACCTTTTTTTACAAATTTTACAAACGAAAAAAAAAATAGGCAGAAAAAAAAACAACGAAGAAAAGCTTCTTTTTCTCTTCAAGCGCTTATTTGTTTTGGCGCCAAATTCTAAAGCGACAAAAACAAGTTTTCGTGAATCACGGATTCAGACATCCTCAAACTCTCTTTTGAACATTTTTATTTTAGAAGCTTTTCTTTCCATATTACTTTTTTTCCAACTACATAAATTTTTATTTATTTGGCTGCTCACAAAACGCGTTAAACATAATATTTTTTGTTTTGGTAACCCTTTTTTCTTGATTGCTATCTTTTGCTTCACAACATCAAAGCCTAAAAAATGTTGCGCGCCATTATTCATTCTTCAATTGAAGAGCTGCTTTTTTATTTCATTGATGAATATGAACATTTTTACCATTTGCGCCTTTTATAAAAGTCACCATTTTCACAGACTTTTTGTTATAAATTACATTGTCCCCATCTCCTCTCTTTTTTGTTGTTAGCGCTAATGAATATTTTTTTTCGTGCATAATTTTTGTATGCTTATTTTTTTCTTTGATGTTTGTTTGTTCCATTGAATCGAGTAATTTACTACTTTTCTTCTTTGAAAACTGTATTCCGACTTTCGTGCTTTTCTTTTGTTTGTGGTCATTTGAATTATTCTAACTTTCTAAATTTTTTTAGATTTCTTGTTGTCACTCATCGAATAATTGGAAATTTAAAAGCTGTGAAACTGGCAAATCAATCAACTAAACTTTAGTTTCAAGAACTTGCTGAATACCTTCAAATTTTCTGTTGGTCTCGTTACATTCAACTTTCAATATTTTATTCATCGTTGGATCATCCGTTATGAATCGCCGAAGTGCTGGACATGGTTAGTAAAAACTTTCAATTTTGCACTTTTATTAACTTTCCAATGTGACATGTTTTGAAGTTGATCGAATTTTTAACTCTATTAACTTGTTTTGTTATTTCAGAACGAAGCTTACTCGTCGACCATCCTAATGTAACTCAAAGGCGTCGAACAACTAGTTCATCAAAGTTGGCATCAATCTTTGGGAAAGAATCTGAATCCGAGAAAATTAATGCTTTATTAGAAGGAATAAACGATCTCGCTTTAACTGGAAAACTTGCCGCAAAAACAGCTGAATCTCAACGACGTGGAGCTGAACAACTTGCGCGATGGGCTCATTCGTCAAGAAATACAGCCATCGATGATGTCATGCAACAAACTCATCAACTCTTTTCGTTCTTTGCTGATAAACAAGCTCAATTTGCTCGTGATTATGATCATTTCTTACAAGTAAAATCCCTTTTGACATCGTCTAATTAACTTATCGATTTCCTTTTTTTAGCAACTTCGAAAGATAGCTGAAACAGAAAAACTTGTAAAAGAAAAAGAATCTGATCTCAAAGCTTTAGTTGAAAAAGAAAAGAAGCTGCAAAAGGAAATTTACAAAGGCAACAGTATTTTTGGTGGAAAACGAAAGAGTCACGAAGTTTTACAAATACGTGAACAACTTGAAAGTGTAAGCTTTATGTACTTATTTACTGCTACTATCAGTTCGCCTTTGTAAAGCTATTATTATATTGGTAACTAACAAGCATTTTTTAGGTAACTATCGAACGTGAACTTGCTGAAAGACGATTATCTGAAACTCGAGCAGAAGCAGAAGTGATTAAGATGTTCAGATTTCGACATGGCATGATGGGAATAGCAGATTCATATCGTAATTTAGCTACACACTGTCAAGCAATATTCAGTTGTCATCGTGAAATCTCTGAAATGGTTCCAGCTGTATCCACTCAAGATGTCAATCAAATGTTTTACGAAGGAATACCATTTACTCGTGAAAGAGTTGAAGATTGCCGTCGATCTTTGGGCAATGACATTCCAGTTGAATATAATCCTCCTTCAGCAAGAAGACGATCTGAACCACATCGAAGAGGACATAATCGAAATAACAATAACAACTATATGTGTTCTCCTCCACCGCCGTATACTCCAACAGCTCCACCAATCAATTTTCAATCTGATCGTGAAGATTCCATACTCATTGTTCCTCAGCGTGTTAATGAAACTCCAAGATTGCGATCTCGTTCAAATATTCGTTCTCGTGATGGTCAATTAAGAAATTCTGCTGCTTTTATTATTACACCTCAAAGAGAATCTTCCACATCTTCAACTTCATCCTCTGACGATGCAACGACGACGACTCCTCCTCGATCAAATCAACAAAATCGACTGTATCCAAGTTTATCCTTTGCTTCGACTGATTCTCCTGCAGCTGTTGTTCCTCCATGTCCACTCAAAGCTTTTGGAATTCCAACTAATCGAGCAACATATCAAATCAATTGATGATTGTCTATTACTGTTTTTTCCATTATTGTTTTATAAGATGCCATTATTATTATTTTTGTATATAGTCATTATGCCTTTCTAGTCATTTATTATTATTGTATTATTGTTATTAGCTCTTGCATGTTTTACTTTTCTCATTTTTTATGTTTTTGGTTGTATATATTTGAATTTGATGTTTTGTTGTTTTTTGAATGCTTGTCATTTTTTATATAAAGTCTCTTTACTCAAAAAGTTTTGTTTTACTGTGGTTAAATGATTGAACGATGCGAGTTTTTTAAACTTGAAAGAAACTATGAATTCATTCATTGACCAAATGAAACCTTTTTTGGAATTTTATGTTGCAGCTTCACACTAACACATTTTTATTTTTTGGAAGTGATGATAAACTTGGATAAATCATTTGGAATAATATGGAAGTCGTAACCTTAAATCAAAAATTTTACTTGTTCTTACATGTTATAACCTCAATCAGGTACAACAAATATAAAGTGTTCTTTATTGGAGCAACTGCTCGGCAAGGATAAATTACATACAACTGAACAAAGTTAGAAAAACAACTATGACAAAATATGAGAATGTGCGTGATTGAGAATTACCATTCAGCCATCCACGGCACCATTCCATACGGGACAAGAGAACGCGGCACTTTGAATACTTCTGTGTGTGCAAGGCCACAACATTACATTAATTAATTTATTCAAATAAGTGAATACCAGAGAAATTTGCTTTTGGGTTTAATTAAAAAGTTACTGAAAGTTTTTACGTCTGTCGCGACCGGCTTTCCAATGCATTTTGCCTTTAATCATCGATTATCTAGCTAACTAGAACTTGACTCAAAATTGTTTGGTGAAACAAAAGCGGTTGTTGTGGTTAGTAAAAGCAAAATTGCATGAATGATTACAGATTGCCTTCGATCTTTGTTAACCGCGGCTCCATTGTTTGCCACTTTATGGACGTAACAACTACGGTTAATAATTGTTTGCCTCAAATGGCGATAACCTTCATTTGCGCATTTCAGGCCAACCAATAAATTGTTTTAGGAAGTAATATATTTTTTCTCAGTCGTTTGTAATGAGTTTTTAAAAACGCAAAATTTTGTCTTCCATAAAATTTTAGAATCATCTTCTTTTTTTTATTTACACAAGCCGGAGCTTGAAGTTTCCAAAATTTAAAAATAACCAAAACGACATACGCCATTATGATTTTTTTACAGTTTTCACTGCTAATGAATGGGCGCCCGCCTTAAGTTAAGACGGACTTTCCAAAAATTTATGATTTATCACAGTTCAATCATCCCCCGTAGATTTACGGACCACGCAAGACATTTCGGGACGATGACCTAGTCGCGGCAAAGTCAACCTAATTCTGTTGGTCTGGGCGCATTAGCATTGCGGCTTCAGCTATCCCTGCAACAAAGTTCGAGTATGGCATCTGCTTTCTCACTTAATTTCTAGGAGAAGTAGTAGTTTGTGCACAACTACTAATACAGAGCCTCCTGCTCTCATACACTCATTCGTGCATGTCTAAAGACTTATGGAGTTTGATAACGTCGTTATTTGGAATTTATAGAGGCTCCGCTTCAAAACACCGCTAAGAAATCAGAACGATCCCTGACCACAGTGCATCCGCTTGTGCTCTCTTATCTTTACGTGGTATCGGAACACACACATCAACCAATTCGAGTTATCGGTTTTGATAGGATTATCCATTGAATTCCACGGGACTTTTTTACGGCCAAAGGAAAAAATTCAATGTTCAAACTTTTCACGCAGTTTTAAAAGTCAGTTGCGATGAAAACAATTTGGGCTGCAGATGACCACAGAATGGTCATTTTTTACCTTTTTTTCCTTCAAAATTTCATCTTCTTCTTTTTTCAATTTGGTGACAATAAAAATAACGAAGCTTCTTTAGTTTATTATTGCTATAGTTGCTTTTGAAAGCAAACTAAACCATTGTAAAGATGTATGAAGCTTAACCATTGCCATCCATCAAAAAGATGTATGTCTGTTAACATAAGAAAAAGTAAATTTCTAACTTCAAAAAAGTTCATGAAAAGGTTGTTAAAATTTAAACAAGAAAGCACCATTAAAGCCATCCATCCATTCATTCTCCTCCCATTGACGACTACCTTTAGTTGCATTTGTAACAGATGAAAAAACATGATAATAGTTCGATAAAATCAGATTAATCAACCTCTGCTAATTTCAGCAATATTAACAACCATCGTTTTATTATGTGTTCCATTCGATGTTAGTGATATCTCGTGTACACCTCATGAACTTGTTAAATCTGCCTATCATGGCTGCAAGTAAGTAATTTATGCTAAAAGCAGTACGACAAAGCTACTAACTGCCTCTTATTTCCTGGTTGGGATGGTCCTATGGTATTGCATGAATTTTAAGTTTAGTGGCTATCAGCTTTTCCGTGATTTTGCAGATTAGTTGCTGATCATCGAGAGACATTTATTCAATTGTATTCCATCATCGAGAATATTTTTAACTTAAACAATCTTATGTTGTTGTTACAGTAAATAAAAGAACACAAAAGGATGTTACAAGCAAAACGTTTAATAAGATTTATTTAAACTCAACAACAATGTAAACAAAACATAAACAAAATAAATTATTCTTCCATAGGTTCACCAGCAGACATAACGTTATCATTTGTAAAGATGAAGTCTTGTTTGAAAGCATATTCTTAAGCATAACCAAAATCATTGATATCACAATCAGCAGAACATGTGTAAATAAGAACATTAGCAAAATCCACGTTGTTATTGATATCATCGATGTCGATTAGCGATAAAAAGATGAGGCAATAGCTGGAATTCGTATTGACAATAGCACCACAGTTACTGCAAGATGGAACATCACCAGGAGGTTTAGCATGAACAGTCGCTAATAAAGGCTTTTCACCATGGTTATAACGAAGCATTTGATAACTACTGCGCTTTAGAACCTTTTCAAATCGAATATAGTTCTCGTCTTTTTCACATTCATAGAGTTCATTCAGCTAATTCATTTCATTTTTAGCCTGAAAACATAATTTTTAAGAAACATGAATACAAAGAAAGACATACATCAACCTTGTTCATAAGACCTTGAGCTTTGTTCAGCAATTCTTGACGCAATTTCTCATATTCTTTTTCTTCTTCCTCATCCATTTCAGTTCCATATTCTTCACAGAGAAAAGAATTTTCTTTCACAGCAGCAAAAACTTGATTTTCTGGTTTCGGAAGATCAACCACTTTTCCTTTTGGCCAACAAAGTTTATGCTTTTCTTTCCAGTCAATAACTTGATGATCTTTGCTACAATACCATATACATCGAAAATGAACACATTGCTTAGTTCCAAGAGCTCCACATACATTACAAAGTTTAGCAAACTTTTCAGCATCATAATAATGATCATCCACTTCACATTCTTGATCAAAGTTTATTGGTTTATCATAGCAGCTATCATTCTGGCGTGGAAGTTGACAACGAAGAACATGAAATTATCACTGCTTAATACCTGAAACAATGATATTAAAAGTATGAAAAGTTATTGGTAATGGTTTCTCAACGTTTTCCATTCGATGTACATACAACCAAAAGTTGGTTTTACTCAAGCAAATGTAATACGGAACTAACAGAATGCAATACAAGCAATAAAGAACAAAACTAACATTTTGACAAAATTTCATTTGGATACATAAAGGCATAAATGTAACGATGAAAAGCATTTTTCAGGTCATCATTGCAGAATATTTGAAGAAGCATAAGCATAACTTTCTTACAGCATTTGTAGCTAATCATTTCAACTTTTGGAAGATTCACAGGATTAAGCCATGCAGGTTTACCACCAAATTTTCCAATGGCAATTATTGCCTTCTCAATGAAACAACATTCGCAGCATCCAACTTTTTGCCGAAATCCAAATACAGTTTGGTTGCCATCTGAAAAAAAAGTAACATTAGTACAATGATAGAAATAAGACGAAATGAGCGGTGATATGAAGCAAAAATAACTCGACGATTAAGGTAAGGAGCATTAAAAGTTTTTAGAGAAAACTAAAACACGCAAAAAAAAAGTTTGATAAATAAAAGAGAAGAAAGGATGGAGAAAGAAAAGTTTGAAGGAAGATGATAGTTTACGTGGATGCACTTTTTGCCAGTGAATTGTACTCGAAAGCTTTTTTTGATGCAACACTATTTTCTTCAACCAAATCAACAACAATGAAAAAGTAAATATCAAAAAGTTTTTATTTTTAATAACAAGTTTTAATGCATACAAAAATAATTAAATAAAATTCTTAGAAATTTACATTTTTATATTTTTTTTAAAAAGGAAGAAACTATTATTCGACGATGGCTAGTAGCAAGGATCTTTAAATTCAATAAAGTTTTCCATTACAATAAAGGGTTATTTTATGATTTTCGGGCAATGTTGGATTGAGATGTTTAATGGCGGCATCAATTTTTTTACAATCCATTTCAATTCCATCATTAAATTCAAAAACATAATTAAAACCATTTCCATTTTCATTTTCGCTTGCTTCACTAAGAAATACTTTTGGATTGTTGGAATTTTCTGAATCTAAAGAATCTTCTTTTTTTTCAATAAAACTCATAATTTTTGACATATAAGTTTCAGCAAAGTTGATGAGTTCGTTATATGGCGCAGATGGAAGGGAAATGGTTATTTTACTATTGGATGTGTCGATGTCACGCCGCTTTCTTCCAGTTGGGGTTGATGATACAACATAAATGCTTCCAGGCATTCCGGGATTTCCTACCATTCCCATTGCTCCTCGTTCACCAGGAACTAAAACCGTTGGGGATTGGCAACACTAAAAAAATAATAACTTGGATTTTATGAAAAAAAAAAATTTTGGAGAGTTGAAAGAAAAAACTTACAAAAGCAATCGAAATAACTGAAGAAATTGCAGTGACGAGAATAAAAAAGAATTTTTCAGACATTTTTTTTATTATAAAAAAAAAAACAAAATTCACTATCGTCGTCGATTAAAAAAGAAATGAAATACTTTATAAATTCTCGGAATCGCTGATTTTTATACTACTTTTTTTCTTCTAAAAAAAGAATTTGTTTGGTGGAAGAAAATTAAAAACTAAAAAATGAATGAAAAAGTCTATTGAAAAAAATCGTATATTCAAGAAATCTATTATGGACTCTTTCAAAGAAATGTTTGTAACTGACATAGAATTTACTTTTATTTTTACATTATTCGAAGCAATACTTTTATTTTGTTGTTGCTTGAAATTTTTAGTATTTAGTATTACTTTTTTTTTGATTAGAAATAAACTGTTCTCTGACTTTCTTAGGGGCTTAAATTGAAAAATTGTTTCATGTCGGGTGAATAATAATACATTTTTTTAAAAACTGACGATGAGTTTATTTGATGTGTAAAAAACCATAGTAAAAAAACTGAAGACGACTTGAGGGATTATTTTTGTAAAAATTTCATTAATTAAAAATATTTTACTTGTAAATGATAAAGCTTTTTTTTTTTTTGTTAACTGTCATTTTTTTTTGTGTGTGATTCGTTTTTTATAAATAAATTTTTTAAACTGATATTCATTTTTTAAGCGTTGAAATATCTCAACTAAAGAAATTTTAATGAAAATTTTTAAAACTGTTGTACGATAAAGAAACTGGTATTTTATTGGAACTTTTATTTAAAAAATTTGAGCAATTTTTTTACATTTACAACAATAAAGGAAATATATTTTCACCTAAAAATAAATAAATAAAAATTAATATAAATGAAAGACAAAAATGGTATTAAAATTATTGGAAGAATAGAAGGATGCAATTTCAAGGAATTGGATGCTCCATTGCATTTATCTCCATAGCAAGAACAAAGCTGGACATCGCCAAAAACGGGCATGGAAAGGCTTTGAGGCGGATTGAAAAGTTGGGCACGAGGCAAACTTCGGCATAAATCCAATTGATTAAATCGATGAATTTGAAGCGCTGTTTGATTGAATCCATGTCGAAGAATTCTATCGATGCATCCTCGAATGTATTTATATCCCAAAAATACACCTAGAAAAAAATAAATAAACTGAATGTTGACGTCCCATTGGTGTTCTCGAACATTTATAAAAAATAATAAATTAAACTGGGTATGTTTTTGTTTTTTAGAATTAAATTTAGTTATTATTCCAAAAAAATAAATTATATTAAACTGTGTAGCGTGATTTTGACATTTAAAATTATTTTTCTGTATCTTTCATAAAAAATAAGTTTTTAAAATTTGAATTTAAAAAACTGGGAAGATTTAATTCATTCATAAATTTAAATGCACAATTGCTTCTTTTGTCACATAACTCTGTTCTTTCACTGGCATAAAAAAAACTGGAACGAAAGCCATATTTTTCATCCTTTTTGGAATATTTAATTTTAAAAATTATAAATTTTTGCATTAATTTTTTCTTGATTAAAATAAAAAATTTAAAACTGGTGAAGATCCTTAACGGTGGCTTAAAAATTTAACTAATAAAAAATATTTAACTGAGTTAAAAATACTTAAATTAAAAAAAACTGTCACTTGAAAATTGTTTTTGGTACTTACCTCCTTCAAGATTAGGCTCAAGCAAACTGGCGCAATAAGTATTACAAATAACTGTCGGTAAGTTTTTTTGAAGAAATGGATCATTGCATCGATTTGTAAATACCTAAAAATTAATTTTTTTAAACTGCATTTCCATAATTGCATTTATAAAAACAGTACTTTAGGTGTCATGTACATATATTGTAAATGTTCCCAATTATCTTTATAACCCAGGGACATGCATGAATAGCATTCAGATTGTCGCGGAATTGAGCCTAAAATATATTATTTTGACTTAACTTTAAAACTGCAGTTGGATATGTAAGCTGCTAGAATTTTTGATTTCGTTTAAAATACTAATTTTTAAAAATTTTATATGGATTTTATTTTATATAAAATAAATAAACTGATTCTGCTTCATTTCCATTTTAAGTTCAATGGTTGAAAAGGAAGAATTTATTTTTTGTTAAGAAGCCAGAAAGCGAAGAAGTTGTTGAAAAATTAAGTTAAAAATCAAAGACATTTTAATTTTCTTTTCTTTTAAATAAAAACTGCATTATAGAAGGGGGAAGTAAAATAATAAACTCAAAAGGAGTAATGAATATTTTTAACTGATTTATCTAATGGTCCATAAACATTTTACAAAACAACTAAATTATAATTTATAAAGAAGAAGAAAAATTTCAAATTCAGATTCAATGGATGAAAAAAAACTGTGATAAAAAGTGAGAAAAGAAACTTTCGTCATCGATTAAAGAGCAAAAGAAAAAAGTAAAGCTTTAAAAAAAGAGATAATAAACTGTGTTCAATAGAGATATCGGCAAAAAAACACTTACTATAAGTTTTTTTCTGAAATGCATGAACTCCAGAATGGGTGGCACGATTTCGAACAAATTCCATTTTTTCAAATATTTCTGCCTCTTCCAAATTTTCTTTCATCGCCAAATCTGGTCGACTTTCAAGTAATCGATTCTCAGCCCTCGAATTCTTTGAAGGCTTCAAAGGATGATGAACTCCCATGGAAAATTCAAAAATTAAAATAACGAAAATAAAAATATCAAACATTTCATGTTTTTTTTCTATGGTCAGCCACTCATCCAAAATAAAGTTTTTTATCTTTTCTATAAGCTTCTTTCTGGCTTTTATGGATTAAAAAAAACAAAAAATAAGTGGATAAATAAACGAAACAACCACCAAAAAACTCGCGCTTATTGAGAAGCCAAAAAAATAAACGGATGGCTGAAAAAAAAAAATAAAATGGAACCAATTCACTCAACTTCGTCGTCGTCGTCATTTCCCCACTGGTTTCCTTTGCCACTAAAAACATCGCTGTTGCGCTTGCTTTTTTAGCTGCCACTGCCCCACAACTTTTTGACTTTTCACATATTTTTTTCCCACTCAATAATCTCTTTTTTTAAAGCGCTTATCTCTTCTTTTTTTATTGGGACTTCGAAGAAAAAAAGTTGGAAGAAATCACTCTCATGGGAGATTTCAAAAAAATAAAGAAAGAAGTCACAAAAATATAAATACACAAATTATCTATCTATGGCCGAAATTCCTTTGAGGCCAGAAAACTTGATGGATGGAGCCTTGTTCCTTCCAAAATAAATATGTTGCGCAAAAAAATATGTATAAAAAATAAATAAAAACAAAACTTTAAAAAAATGGACGGAATTTTGAGCCTTGGATCCACCAAAAAGTTGGAAAAAATAAAAACCAAACAATTGAAACACACCGGAAATTATTTTTCTTCACGCATTTCATTTTTAGTTTTTGGCATCAAAAAAAAAAAGAAAGTTATGGAAAAAAATTGAAAAATGACAGAAATCTTTTAGCCACCGCCACAGGAGGCAAAAAATACTAAAAAAAACTATGATTTCCGTAGACTTTTAAAAGAATACTCACAAATACATAACTGAGCACCATTTTGCACTTTTATACTTTTATTTTTTTTATTTTTTAAATATAGCTTTAATTCATCTATTCATTGACTGGACTGGACTTTTTATGTATTAACTGTATATTATTAAGAAGCGTAGATAGCGTTATATAAAAGTGGAAAAAAATATGATAAAAATAATACAAAAATGTTTTTTCCTTTAAAATTTTTAAATGTATTATGTTTTTTTCTTTCAAGATTTCTGTATGTACTAATGTTATAAATCATATTTTTTTAAACTGAGTTTTCTGGAATATCCTTTTTTAAATTAATTAGTATCAAAATTTTAGGATTTATTAAAACTGCAAACAAAGATATTCTTTTATGTTTCACAAGCAGTAAAATTATTTAACTTTACTTTTTTTTAATTTTATAAATAAACTGAATTGACAGGCCAAAGAAAAAATTGTTCAATATCGCTATAAAATCAAACTGAAAATGCTGTCAAAAACAAGCTTTAGAAATCAAAATAAAATCTAAATATTAACTGATAACAAAAGTTTAACAAAGTTATTGTAAACCTTCAAGAATAAATACACCCAATAATTGAAGAAGAAAAAACTGTTGGTAATGATAATTAAGTGAGATATTTTATAACAAATATGAGGGAAAAAGGAACTAAAATAAACATCATGTCAAATGTAAATTTAAATAAAGTTTTAATAAAATAAATATAATAACTGAGTTGATAAAAGTCGTTTATACTTTGAAGAACTTCAAAAAAGAAGAAAAGAAAAGGTATATGTACTGATCGAAAATATTGAGAAAGGGCACAGAAATTAAATTGCTTTAAGATTTACATTAATAAAAAATCCTTATTTTGAAAAATATTTTTATGAAATTAAAAACTGAAATTCAGCTACTTACCATAGCCATCACCATTCCCACCGCCACCTCCAGTATCAAATGGATAATGCCTTGGATAAATGGTATTATCTTCATCAATATAAACTGGATCATCTAATGGGCTTGGTCGATGCCGACCTATAGGCCTTGAAGCTGATTCAAATATAACTGCATTGGAATTTTCTTTCGTCAAATTTACTGTCATTTGATTTGTAAGTAAAATAAATTTGGTTAATTGTAAATAAATACCCGTCATTGCGATTTTTTAATTTCATTTCACTAAAAAAAGCAAAGCCAAAATTAGAATTAATGAACGAAGTGAAAAAAACTGACAAATTTAAGGAAAAAGGTAAACGGGCAAATTAAAAATTTTGTGGGAAGTGTGATTTAAAAAAAACTGTCATTTAAAGTAAAATTTTGAGATTTGAATATTGGAATAAATAAACTCAAAAAATAAACTGGCTTAAATAGCGGTGAAGGAGAAAAAAATCATATAGTTGTTAAAAGTAAAAGGTATAAAAATTAAAAATCGTGGAAAAAGAAAATTTTAACTTTTTTAAATTAAAAACTGTCATGATCTGTCCTTGAATGAAACATAAAATTATTTTTTATGTAATAATAAGATAAACTGGATTAAAAAAACATTAAACCAAAAATAAAATTTATTTAAAGAAAAATATTAAATATTTTAAAAAATTTAACAAAAATAATTTTGGTTGGTAAAAACTGAGTCCATTTATAACACAAGTAATAATAAACTGTTGACGTTATAATTTAAATATTTAACTCATAAAAACTGTGATAGCTTTGATAAATTAAACAAAGCATATTTATTATTATAAAAATAATTAAAAGAAACTTTGACATATTATTTTTTGTCTTGGTAAAAAAAGGGTAAATATCATTACGAAAAATTGAGAGAAAAAAAAACTGAGTTACTAATATGAAATCGGAACATTATCCAAAAATTAATAAAGTTGACGCAAAATAAAAAAATAAATATCGGAAGTGTAAATTTAAATTTTGAAAAAGTTGTTGTTGAGCAAGAAAAGCGGTGCCTTTAAGAAAAAAAATGAAAAAATAAAGCTTCAACATCTTTTCTCTTCTTTTATTTTTCTTATTTTTTCATTCAAAATGGTAATTCTCTCATGGGATTTATTTTAAAGTTCTGATACATATATATAAATTCCCAGTCAATAACGACAACAAGTTAAAAACAAAAAAAAAGGAAAAAGAAAATGAAGGAAAAATCTTTTCTTTTCCAGGCACATTTCAAAAAATAAAACTAAAAAACTTGTTGAAATGGAAAATAATCGAAAAAAGATTAGAAACAAAAAAAAAGGCTTCCAAAAATTTGGAAGGAAAAAAGAAAGATGGAAGTTAGAAAGAAAAAAATGGCTGCTATTCTTTGAAACTATATACGCAGATATTTCAACAATGTGGGTTTTTAGTTGTTGTTAATTGTGGCATGTTAAAATTTGAAAATATGCAACAAAAAAACCAAAAAAAAGGAACAGGTTTATGCAATAAATAGAATTTATAAATATTTAATTTAATTTAAAAAAAGTGTTATTACTGCTTCCTTAAGAAAATAGGTACTTCTAAAAATAATATTGGTGTATTTTGAAGGCCAAAAAAAGTTTAAAAAAAACTGCAAAGAAAAGACTAAAAAATTTCAAAAAAATGCGTTTTTGCACAAATTTTCTAAGTAAAAAAAACTGCAGGATCATTAGCTGAGGCTATAAATTAAAATAATTATTTAAAATTAATTTAAAAAAAAACTGGAATAGAAGAAATAAAATATTTAAAAATACTGCATCCGATTCTTTATTCAGGTTAAGCAAAAAAAAAAAGCCACAAAAAAAGAAAGGATTTTTTAAATAAAATTATTATAAAATTTAACTTAAAAAAGTGGACAAGAGAACAAGCAGCAAAGCCAAACGAAAAAAAGAAGTATGAAGCGAGTGCTAATTACAACAACACTCGCTTATTTGAGAAAAAAAACTTAAAAATATATGTATTTATAAGTTTCACAAGCTCGAGTTTATGTTTCCAAAAAAATTAGCGAGAAAAGAAAATGAATTCGTTTAACGCATTTTTAAAAATACGTACATACATATTTTATTTTTTAAATTTCATATCGCTTGAAAAAATTTTAAACAACTTTTTAACTTTCAAACAACAAAAAAATTTTTTGGCAGACAACAATAAAAAAAAGTGGGGTAAAAGAAAAAAGAACGAAAATTAACCGTGAAATTTGTTGCTTCCACCACCTTTTTTTACACGCTTTAATAAGCATTAACAAATGTGTATATTTCTCTTTTTCCCGTTACACACCTTAAAATAAATTCAAAGCAACAAAAAAAAATGATTTTAAAACTGTGGAGAAACCAAATTTGAAGAAATAGCCTTAAAATAATTTTAATTTTATTAGTTTAAAATAATAATGCCTTTAATTTTTATAAACTGAATGAATGATAAAGAAAATTATTAAAAAAAACTTTTAGAAGTGTGGTTGGTTCGTACAACTCAAAGCTCAAACGAGTAAAGTAAAAGCGCGAAAAGAGAAAAAAAGAAGTTTTCCCATGTTGTCAACGAAGTTGACGACGATGACGAAAAAAAAGAAAGAGATTTGTTATTAATGAAAGAAAAATAAAGAAATGAGAAAAAAACATATGCTTTTCTTTTTTTATTTATATAGTTTAGAAAAAAATTGATGATGTATGTCAATAACAACTAAGGACGGGAAGCTTATGAGAAGAAAAAAAAGTCAAAGTTTTTCATCCCCTAATTAATCAATTTCTGTAAACATATGCATCCAAAAAATTTTCTGTGGTAATCTAAATTGAGGCGGCCTTATAAAACTAATAAAAGATCGCTATCTTGCCATTACATGTCCTAACTTTTAAATCAAACATCGCATTAACACTTTCTTTGGTTGCATTAAATATTGGAATAGTAAGTTTTCGGTAAAAATAAGTCATGAAATTGCTGCATCCAACAACAACAGCAACTTTGATTGCAAAAAAAAGTTAGAAAATTTTCGGCAAACGTTAGTTGCCATCAACCAAAAAAATTCTCAACGCGAAAAAAGTGAGCCTACAAAATAAAAAAAACTTTGTTTTCAAGGTTTTGCAACTTTGCAAAACTCAATTCAAAGAAGCTTTGCACTTTTCTTTCATTCGTACATCATTTTTATTTTTGCTCATCAAGAAAGAAGTGCCTTCAAAAATCAAAAAAGATGGATGAAAATATGGATACTACTGATTTGCCTCCAACGTCTCCATTTTTTATGAAACAAGGAACTACTCCACTTTCTCGTCATCAATTTGCTTCAAATAATGTTGTTGTTGGTGGTGGTTATAAGAGACCTTATCAATCTTCAGATGGACCTGATGATTCCGTTGTAACTTATTGTGATAAACATTATGAAGAATTTACTACTATATCAGAACAATATTCACCTGTAAGTATTTTGTTTCATTTTTTTTACTTTGTTATTGCATAATTTAGTTCTCCTTTTCCACTGATAAAAACACTAACTATTTGTTTTTTAGCAATTGCCTGAAGAACTTGATCATCAGAAAGAACAAATGGAAGTGAACCCTCCTGTTTTCAAGAACATAATGGATGAATGGAAAACCTTTGAAAAAGAAAGAGCTAACAGAAATGATCCTCCTCCGCGGTATGAAAATGAAAATGGTTTCAAAGCATCAAATCAATTTGGAAATTCTCTTCTTCAATCTGAGAAAGGACAAGAAAAGCGACAAAACTTTGGTGGAAATCATTCGTCGTTCAAAAAGCCTCGCCTAACAGCATCCAAAGCTCTTCCATCATCTCATCATTGGACACCTGATTCTCACTCTTCAAATCTTCGTCCTGCTACTCAACATCGTAATCATGAACTGCAGCCAAGTATTAGTGATGATGGACATCCTAATTATGCTACTTATACTACATCGTTTGCTTCAATTCCAACACCTAACCTTTCTCTTCGTGTCTCATCTCAACGTCGTGAAGCTTATGATCCTAACATGATCAGGAACCCGCCTTCAAGTTCATTGGCATCTTTTCAACAACATGGTCATGCTATTCGTCGACTAAATCTTGATGATTCAGTGGTTTCCTTTGAAACTACAAATCAATATATTCCTGATACTGATTTTGAAAGATTTCTTTCGGTTTGTTATTCACTCTTTTTTCTATCATTCTTATAACATGTTGTCATTTTTAGCGATTACGTACTAAACTCATCAATGAAACAAATCGGCTTCAAGAAGCTAAAAAGACTGTTACGTATTGGCATAAGAAAGAGAAAAGAAACTTCTCATGGAATGAAATTTGTGCTCATGCTTTACTCTTGATCTCGGAACTTCGGATAACAACTTACAAAGAATTAATAGCTCGTGTACAAACTTTTCAACATATGGCAGTTGGACCACCACCAATTTCAATGGATGTTCGATCAACTTATACCATCTTCAGTATGAATATTCATATTTCTCCATCTTATTTTCTCAAGTCTACAAACAACGGCAGGTTTATATCACACTTTTTTGGGTTATTTGCGTTTGTTGTTTCAGATAATGATTATGTTTTTATTGCTGTTGGTTCATCAGGTGAAAAGATTATTGCCACACAGCTGTTTCAAATATCAGACGCTCATCATTCAAAGTCTCATTCAATTATCGCTGATGATAAGCTTGTATTCAAGAATCTTCCAATCAACTTTCGAATCGAATTTTGTATTTATGTTATGAAGCTTGTTCCTCGTGGTAGTACTCCCAAAATCATTGCAAAGAAAGCCATCAGTCTTTTTAGTATGTTCATTTCTTTGTTTACTTACATATTTATTTCCATTTTTCAGCTAAGAAAACGTCGCAATCATCGAATTTGAACACAAGTGCTGGATCCAAGAAGGACGAAGATGTCTTAACTTTATTTGAACCTGCTGGAAATTTTGTGCTTTATCGTTCTGCTGTTGGTCAACAAAGTATCATTTTGAATCAACCATCATATCCGCTTCAAGGTTCAATCAAAGTTCACTCAAAAGTCTCGTCTTTACCTCCTGAATTTTCTATTGAAGTAAAAGGATTTTGGGTATGGTTAACATGTTTTACTTTCATTTGTGTTTAAACGATTCCCTTTTTAGAAGCTCTTCACTGAAGATGGCGATGTTATTGATTTCTTCGTGAAAATGAAAGATGGGATTCTCAACTTTACTAATTTACCTTCAAATGGAGCAATACCAAAATCAACGAAATTTATGATTGACTGTTCAAATATTTGTGATCCAGAATTATTGCCATTACCTCAAAATGATGAAGGACACCCATTTCGATTTTACATGAATACCGTATCTGTAGCTCGTGGTCAAACTGAACCTGAACAACAAAAGTTTTTGATTGCTGTTGAAAAAGAAGATCAATTCAACACTTGGCTTCGATCAATTAACACTGTGCTAGAAGTGATTCGTGGACAAGAACGAATTTTTAAAACTTTATAATTATTTTGGTTATGTGTTTTGCTTACAGTTTTTTCTTTGTATTGTAAATGTTTTTGTTTGTGCATGTTCTAACAAAAGTATGTATTATGATAATTTTGTTTTTATTGTTTTTACAAATAAATGTTAACATTGGACTTTGTTTTTTGTTTGAAAGATTATAATTTGGTGGATGAAAGGCTATTTGAACATATCAGTTAGCAAACTTGGAAATACCAAGGAAAGCGATGCTATGGTACATAGTAAACTTTTCCTGTTGCTTAGAGGTTACACCAAACTTGATGATGTTAGTAAGGGTTGCAATCAGCGATATTATTATTATTTGAAGCTGAAATTAAATCATCAGTAACTTGGCGAAGTAATGAACATTCAGCAATTTGTGAAACAAAATCTCTGCTGCTTCACTTTAGCTAGAATAATCAGGCGATTGTGATTATGAAAGGTTTTAGATTTTGCCTAATTCCTTTTTTGATTTTTCAAAGTAACAAATAACAAAAAGATGTAAAATTGTCATTAATAAAAATGCACATAAATATCCCATTTTTTGAGACAATGATGCATAGATTGCTTGAATAAACTTTTTAATCGTTATGGAAAAAGTCGGCGATAAATTTTTGTGAAGCTATTTTATGTTGTTGCTGATGATGTTGATTATTGATTAGAATTAATTTTTCTTTCTTTTTTTATTGGTTTAGATGATTATTGCCATTCTGGCGTTTATTCATGGGTTTTCCAACAACTCCAGAATTGGTATTTACTTTTATTTTTTACGTAATTTTTATCAAATTTTTTATTCCAAATTTTTGTTAAAAGCAAGAATAACCTAATCTTAAAAAATGTTAATGCTTGCTTGTTTTCTTAATTTTGCGGTTTTGGGTTGTTACATGTTTATTATTTTTCTTTCTTTCATTTTTGAGGAATATTTTCTCTGAAGCAGCCAGCCACGTTACCTATGTAATATTAAAACATGCCTTCAAAAAAATGAAATACCAAAAACATTTAATCCATAAAAGCACATACATATGAATTGGCCAATTAAAGCTTTATCTAAAAAATATTTTACATTGAAAGAAAAAAATAATATAAAAACACCCATAAAATAAAATAAAAATGTTTAGTTATTTATGGAGAGCTAACAGGGGAAAAAAAGTTGAAAGTCAACGGAAATCATAGTTTTTTTTAGTATTTTTTTCCTCCTGTGGTGGCGGCAAAAAGATTTTCTTCATTTTTCAGTTTTTTTGCATCCAGAACAAAACTTTTTTTCCATAACTTTTTTTTGATGTCAAAAACTAAAAATGAAATGCGTGAAAAAATAATTTCCGGTGTGTTTCAATTGTTTGAGCTTTCTTTTTTCTAACTTTCTTGATGGTCCAAAGCTCAAAATTGTTGTGTTCATTTTTTAAAGCTTTGTTTTCACATTTACATATTTTTTTGCGCAACATATTTATTTCGGAACAAGGCTCCTCCATCCATCAAGCATTTGGTTTCAAAGGGAGTGCTCTTTTTTCCAGAAAGGAGATAATTTGTGTATTTGGTATTTTTGTGACTTCTTTATTTTTTATTTTTTGAAAATCCCATGAGAGTGATTTCTCCCAACTTTTTTTGTTCTTCAATGTCCAAAAAAAGAGATAAGCGACTCACTCGCTTTTGAAAAGTATGTAAAGAGATTATTGAGTGAAGAAATATGGTGAAACTGCGAAAGTCAAAAATAATGGCGGCGGCAGCAAAAAAAAAGCAAGCAGCAGGAGAGCGAGCGAGCAACCGCGAAGTTTGTTTGTGGCAAGGCAAACAACGGAAGTTGAATGAATTGGTTCCATTCCATCCATTTTTTTTTTTGGCTTCTCAATAAATGCGAGTTTTTTGTGTTGTTGTTGTTTCGTTTATTTATCCCACTTATTTTTTATTATTTTTTAATCCATAGCTTCCATACTCATTTATAGAGAAAAAACTTTGGATGAGCGGCAGTTATTAACATTGAAAAAAAACATGAAATGTTTGATATTTTTATTTTGGCAAATATTTTTTTAATTTTCTTCAACAAATCTGCGGGAGTTCATCATCCAATAAAACAACATCCTTCAAAGAATTCGAGGGCAGAGAATCGATTGCTTGAAAGTCGACCAGATTTGGCGATGAAAGAAAATTTGGAAGAGGCAGAAGCAGAAATATTTGAAAAAATGGAATTTGTTCGAAATCGAGCCACCCATTCTGGAGTTCATGCATTTCAGAAAAAAACTTATAGTAAGTTTTTTATCATTTATTTTTACTCATAATAAACCAAAAAATGTCCTTTTCGATTTATAGTTCTAATTGATAACAAAAAAAAGCACACCAGATTTTGTTTAAAATTTTTTTGATCCTATTTCTGCCCATAGCTTATAAATGACAAATATTTTTGTATTTTCTCTTCCTCCAATTATTTGATACCATTGCGAACTAAAAATCATTCTTTAATGATAAATTATTTTGAGATTATTCATTATAGTTTTTTTGCTATAAGTATTTTTTTCTTTTTGTTTATCGTCTTTTTATTATTCAATAATGTAAGAAAAGAATTAACAACAACAAATGAAAAAAATTTTTCATCAGCACCAGTTTTTTGTTTTTTTTTAAATTTTTTATGGAAGCTGCAATATTTTTTTTTACTTCTTCGAAATATATCCATCTCCTCACTATTTTTTTGTATTCATTGCGCTAATTTATTTATATTTTTCTCATCGCCCCTTTTAATTATTTTCCATTTATTAAAAATAAAACTCTTTTGTTTATTTTTTTGGTTCTGGGGCTATTTAGTCATGAGCATTTTTTTTCTTTTATTTTTCTTATGGAATGATATTTATTTCTTTTAAATATTTTTTCGTCGAAGTCGTTTGTTTTGAAACGACGACAACCGCAGAATTTTTTTTGAATGGATATTTAAAATTATCACAGTTTTAAACAATATTTTTATAAAGAAGAATGCTTCATCAGTTGTTCTTCGTATTCAGTTTTAATGAAATTTGTTTTGTTAACAGACAGAATTCATTCCTGACAGTTTTATATTTACTTTAAATTATTAAACCTTCTGTATTTTAAAAATGTTCATGAAGAAATTAATTTAAAAGGAATCAAAACTATTTACAGTTTTTAACCTTTATTTTTGATTTTTTTCCAAAAAAAATCCCGAATACTAATTTCTGCAACAGTTTTAAATATATTTAAAAGATTGAGAAAAATTGATTTGGAGATTACAGTTTTCTTATATTTTGATCTATCTTCGCATTTTACAAAGCTTGCTTTTGCCAAATTCAAATTTTTTTCTTTTTCTTCACTCTGTTCTTTCCAATTTTTTTATTCCCATTCTTATATTTCTTCCATCGTAAAAATTTTTTTATACAAATAAGTATATCTATGATGAAGAAAGTTATATCCTATTCGTTCCTTTAATAGACAATTTAAAATTCATCATTCCTTAAGGACTTTTCTTTTTCTCCATCTTTTTTTCTATTAAAAAGGAAGACGAAAAAAAGAAACTCAAACTTAATCGAGAAATAAGAAGAAAGTCTCTTTTTCTTTATTCATTTTATTCACTCATTTTTTTTTCTATTACATTCCCACTTTTTATATTTATGCCTCCACCGCCGCGGATAAATTGAAAAAAAAAAGTTTTTTATTTGCAAATTTTTATTTTTCTTCTTTTTTACTCCATCTCTATTAGCAGCCAATAATGTTTTTTTTAAATACTCAGTTTTTATGTCTTTTAATAAAACTTATATGGAAAACAGTATTTTTAAACTCAGATCAGCTTCAGCTTCAGTTTTCTTTTTGTTATTTATTTATTTTTTCGCATCGACAGTTTTATATTTTAATGTAATCAAAATGAAAAGATTTTTGGAGTGGGCAGTGTTTGAATGCTCTGATTGGAATACTGAGTACCTTTGAGTTTTAAAAATTTTCATTTTGGTTTATTCAGTTTTTATTCCAATTAATAAGTAATAATCTTTTTTCTTTTTCTTTTTGGCCAAAAATTTTCATTAATTTTGTAAACCTTTGTACGCGTGGATCCGCAGTTTTATTTTATCTACTAGCCTTGGTTCGACACCATTAATAAATAAAAGGCGAAGGAAATCATAGTTGAAAAAGTTTCCATTTCAAGGCTGTGCAATTCCTTTGTTTTTTATGTCAGTTTTTAAATTAAAAATAATATTGTTTTCTTTTTTTATTTTTTAAACATATTTTTTCTCGGCATTATTGCCCTTAATTAAGTTGTTCGTTATTTATCATTGCTTTCATACTTTTTTATTTTTTCTCAAAGTCTTTTTTGAAAGCAAGCCTCTATTTACCGACCGGCTTTTTGCTGTTGGCATTTTTTTTTCTTTCTTAAAATATTTATTTATTTTTTTGTGGTTTCTTCCAATTTCATCCATCTTTGGCGCACACTTTGTTTGCTTTTTATGTGCTTTTTTTCCCGCGCATTTATCCCTTTTTTCTTTCTTGATAGAAGAAGACGAAGAAGAAAAAATAGAGTTTTTTGTTTTCTTAAAAGAAAAAAAATATATTCTTTACTTTTATTTATTTATTTATTTTATTTCTTTCGTCTTTCATAGATATCTTTTTTTTCAATAGCTTGCTTTTATAGCAATTTTTATTATTCCTTTAAAGATGACACAGTTTTTTTAAAATAATTTCCGATAGACGCTAGAATTCGTAAACTCTGAGTTTTTTAAAATTTATATTTGCTTTCCATGTTTCAGTTTTATTTTTATAATTCATTAAGTTATAACAAGAAAAAAGAGAAGCTCATATTGATGAAACAGTTTAATTAGAAAAAAAAAATTATTTTGTTAATTTCGTAAAGCACAGTTTTATTATCTAAAATTAATTATTCTCAATTAGAATAGAAAAATTATGTTTAAACAAATACCGTTTTAATTTTTTTTTGTTTTTTTTTCTTAGAAAATTCTTTACATTTTTTTTATTGCAATGAATCCTCAGTTTAATTTTCTTTTTTTCTTTTCTTCTTTTTTTTCCCAATCTCCTGACGAAATTGAGTCATAACTTTTTTTTTAATAATAAAATCCATAAAACTTGAAAATCATAAAACAAAAAACAACAGCTGCAAGTTATTTTTTTATGTACTTTTTTTCCTTGCAAATCTCTCGCATTCAAGTTCAAAGTTATTTTTTAAAAACATTTTTTTATTGTTTTCACTTGTAAGTAAAAAATTATATTTGTCACGGATGTTGTTCGTTCGCTAGATTATCCATATTTTATTTCTTTAAAGTTTTATGTTAAAAAGTAAAAATATTATATTTTGTGGTGAAAGCTGTTGTGAATTTCCGGCATATATTTTTTGGATCAGTTTTATCGAAAAGAATTTTTTTTTGTTATTTTGTGTCAGTTTTACAAATCCAATTCAAGCATCTGCTCGATCAGTTTTTTTTCTTTAATTTTTTAAAAGTTTTTCCTTCTAAATAGTATTTTTAAAACTAACAAATATTATGACAGTTAATTAACCTTGATACAATTCTTCGCAATTGTTTTTTTGAATTTTCGCAAAAAGTCTTTGAAAACGCAAATACAGTTTTATTATAAATTCCATCCATTCAAACCGATTGCAGTTTTATTCATCCCAAAAAACTCATAAATTTTCACCATTTATCATTTTTTCTTTACTCAAAAACATATATCTCTTTACTTTTGATAATTATTATTTTTTATTCGTGCAACAAACAACAAAAAAAATGCCGCTGCTGCTTCATTCAATTGACACCTCTCTCCACTTTTCACTTTTTCTAGCAAAAACCCTTCAATTTACTTTTTGTTATTTTTTCTTACATTTTTTTTCCTTGAGCCAGCAACAACGTTTATCCTTGACTTTCTTTCTTGCTTGCATTCTTCCATCCGCCAACCTACCTGCCAGAAGGGTGCCTTATTTTTTTGCTTTGCGACCAACAAAAAAATAACAAAGAAAAAAAAATTTGACGATTTTTCTTCTTCAAAAAAAGCCACAAAAAAGAAACAATAGCTTGGAGTTGAAAAAAAGAAAAAAGCCAATTGCTTGCTTACTGGTCGTCAATCAACGAAAAAAAGTGTTAAATCAAAGTTAAAAAAGTTTTTTGAGTTGTCGTCGTCTTCGCATTTGGCGGATCTCCAAAAATTTTCTTGGCAGTTTTCTTTTGATTCGTATATTATTTTTTTCTGTCTCATTTATATTTTTCCTCAAAACTCATCCATCTTAATTTAATGCGACGAGTTGTTCACTCATCAATTTTAGTACTAATTAAGTTAAACTTAATTTTTAAATGATTTTTTTGAAAGGTTTCTTTTTTTCTTCCCCGACCGACGACTTTTATCTTTTTTTCTTTTTGCGGCTTTTTACACTTTGAAGAATGAGACTTTGAACAAGCGTTAATTAAATTTTTGAATGATCGATGGATTTTTTTTAAACTTTTTCATTCTTGAGATTGATTGGAATAACTTTGAGTTTTGCTAATTTATGTATGTTGGCGATGTTCAGTTTAAATATTTTTTAATTTATAACCACAGTTATTTATCGTATTGACCAGTTTTTAATTTGTTAATTATTTGTTTCCAAATACAGTTATTTATTTATTTTGTTTTTGTTTTTCAACTTTTACCTTTTTTCGATAATAAAAAAAAGAAGCTGTCGTCACAGTTAAAAGCACACACAAAATTCAATGAAAACAGTTTTTTTTATCTTTTTTACACTTCCTTTTTTAAGTTAATTAGCTCATAATATGATTGACGCTCCTAAAGCCTTATTGAAAAGGTTTACCGTTTTTGAATATAACTACACAGTTTTCTTATTATAGTTTTTTAAAACCAATAATAACTTTCCTCGTACTCAATTTATAACATTTGGTTAAACGCCATCCGATATGTATCTCACCATCACAGTTTTAAAAAATTCTTTATTTTTTAGACATAAAAAACTTCTCAAAATTTCCCGCGATATTTTATGCGTACAGTTTTAAAGTTTATTTTAATTTTTTTCTTTAGATCTCTTCTTCTAATCAATTTTTAAAAACATAATATCTTCTCGGTCGACAGTTTTTTCTTCCCTCGAATGATAAAATTTTTTTTGAAAATATTTGAAAATACAAAATGTGATTCACTTTTTTAAAAATATATCGTTTGTTTGTCAAAAAAAAAGAAAGAAGAATGATTACTTGCATATTTATTTTAAATTTAATGAATTTATTATTTATTCCTGGAGGATATGGTAAAATTTTAAATGGTGTGTGTGCTTTTTCTTGCTAACATTTTTTATTTAACATAAAATGAGGGATCCTGCAACTAGGGAATACGCCAGTTAAAAAATATGAACAATATATAGTTTCCAGTTTTTTTTTAAATTTATAAAATTCATAGAGATACTTCTTCGAAAAGTTTTCAGTTTAAAAGTTACAAAAAAAACAAAGACAAAAAGAGTGCCTTTTTTTAGAAATTTTAAGTTATTGTAACTTTTTAAAAATGGGCAATACAGTTTTGTTTTTTTGTTCTTTGACTTGCTCGAATACAGTTTGAAAACCTTAACAATTTTTTAAGCATTTAGCTAATTTTTGTTAAAAAATCTTGAAAATCCAAATCAGTTTTTTATAATCATTAAAGTTTAAAGACCCACAATTTTTTTTCAGGCACAATACCTCGACAATTTGAATGTTATTCATGCATGTCGCTAGGGTATCAAGATAATTGGGAACATTTACAATATATGTACACCACTCCCAAGGTACAGTTATTTTTGCCCCCCCCCCCCACATTTCAAATGTGACAGTTTAAATATTTTTATTTTTTTAGGTGTTTACTAATCGTTGCACCGATCCTTCATATCAAAGAATTCCAACAGTTTTATGTGGCTCTTTTTGTGCAAGCTTGCTTGAGCCTAATGTTGAAGGAGGTGAGTTAATAGAAAGATTCTCCATCAATTACAGTTTATAAATGAATAAAAACTTGGCCAATATATTTTTTTACATTCTATTAAAATTCTTAACAGTTTATTTTGGAAAAAAAGAAAAAATGTAGTTAGAGTTATTTTCGTAATATACCTTAAACTTTTTTACATACAGAAACCGCTTCACAGTTATAAAAAAATTTAAAATTTAATAGGGGAATTGTTAAACAGTTTTATATCTCCAAAATGAAAAAAATATAACTTTTAGAAAATTAATTAAAAAATTAAGTTAATTATGTTGGGTTTTTAAGGTGCCCAAGCGCCCCCTAACGATCGCAGTTTTATTTAAATATTGAAATAAAAAATAATATTTTTTTTAAAGTTCCAAAAGAAATACAAAATTTAAAAGCAAAAGCCAGTTCTATTTTTCAATTATTATTTCGTGGATTATGAACTCGAAACATATGCTATAAAAATTAAGCCAGTTTTTTTGTGTGAATTCTTATAATTTAATTAAACATTTCATAAGTTTCTTGCTTGGCAGTTTATTAAAAATTAAAAGTTTGTCAAGCGATCCAGCAAACTTTTTTAGATAAATATGGTTGATTATTCAGTTAATAATGACAAAAGTTAAAAAAGAGAGCTTAAAATAAAGTTCTTTGTTGAATTTTGGAGCAACCTACAGTTTTTCAACTACTCAATTTTAACATTTTTTTTTAAATGTTTAAAATATTTAAAGAATTACCAAATAAAAGTAACTACAATTCTGTTTTTTCCCCTTTTCTAGGTGTATTTTTGGGATATAAATATATTCGAGGATGCATCGATAGAATCCTTCGACATGGATTTAATCAAACCGCGCTTCGAACTCATCGATTTAATCAATTGGATTTATGTCGAAGTTTGCCACGTGCGCAACTTTTCAATCCGCCTCAAAGCCTTTCCATGCCCGTTTTTGGCGATGTCCAGCTTTGTTCTTGCTATGGAGATAAATGCAATGGAGCTTCCAAATCTCCCAAAATTCAGTTTATTTGTGTTTCAACATTTTTAATACCTATTTTGTCTTTCATTTATATTAATTTTTCTTTATTTGTTTTTAGGTGAATTCTTCAAACATTTATATTCTGTTAAAATAAATAAAAAAAATTCTCATAAAATTAATAAAAATTCCAACGAATACAAGGTCCACCAGTTAAAAAGCAAAATCCATAAAAAAATTTTTAAACAAAATTTACTTTTTGAGACCACAATCAAAAAAAAAAGAGGAATATTGTATTATTTAAAAATCAGTTTAATTATATAGCACAAAGTGCTCATTTACAGTTTTTAAAGCATTGTAAAAAAGTTAATAAAATAAAAAAATAAAAACATTATATTTAAAAATATGATATTCAAATCCAGTTAAATTCTCCAAAGTTATTATTTACCGAAGTTAACACTTGAATACAGTTATAAATTATCGCTGCCAGCGGTCCTATTGCATTCCTTCCCAGCTTAACCACTACACAGTTTATGAAACATTTAAAAAAAATCATTTTTCTAAGATCAGATAAGCTTGATGAAGTTTATAACAAGATAAAAACAAAATTTAATTCATGTCTATTTTTTTAACCCATGCTAAATTCTCGTTGCTGCAGTTTTAATAGAAAATATTTTAGTTTGTCAAGAGTAGATTTTTCATTCGTAGTTTTTTGCTCGTAACAGTTAAAATATGAAATTTACCAAACTATTTATTATTGTTAAGAAAAGTATATTTTGTGCTTCCCTGTTTTTTTTTTTGATTGTTGTTGACTCTTTTGAATCAACTTTCTTTTGTTTTCTTCTACTGATAATAAACTTTTTTTTTATTGAATGTAAAATTGCTGCTGCGTTGCTTTTCTTTTATTGTTATTCTTATGTTCACTTTATTTTTTTACAATCAATAATTGAGAAAGTTTTCTGAGTATTAAAAAAACTCTCTCTTTTTGATCAAGACGTTTATTATTTAAAAATAGTTTTGCTTTTTCTTTAATTGTTCAGTTTTTTTATTCACTTGGGAACAATTTTATTGATTTACTTTTATTCCCTTCGACAGTTTTCGAAATTCATATGCCACGATTAAAAATCAATTTTATGGAATTGGTTAAAGAATTCACTGTTTTATAACCCATTAACTTTTTCATCAAAATATTAAGCCCAAAAAATCAAGTAAACAAGTAAAATAAATGTCCCTTTTTATATTGCGTTCGTCAGTTTTAAAAAATTTAAAAAAATAGAGAAAATAAAAAAATAATAAGTAATTTTTTCTCAACCTGCGACGGGATATACCAGTTTTAAAAATAAATGCTTTAGTTGACTAGCAAATTTTTATTTTGTTTTGCAGCTATTAAACAGAAAAAATAATCAAGACAGTTAAAATTTAGACATAACAAAAAAAAATAATCACGTCATTTTTATGCATATTTGTTTTCTTGTTTTTGACGCGAGTTTGTTCCTTCCAATTTTATTTATTCCACCACCACCTTATCACCTCCCCATGTTCTTCTCTCAACATTACTACCACAGCTTTTGAAATATTTTTTGTTCACAATCAAAACAAAATTTTTTCCAGTTTGCTTTCTTTCGACAAATAAATCGTGAAATTTGTTTATATTTTTTGTTCCATCTTTTTTTTTCATTCAAAATTTTTATGTGGTTTTTTTCGGCCAAGATATTTCAGTTTTACCTTCCTATTTTTTTTTCAAAGATTTACAGCTTATAATAATTTTGTTTTTTACCCTTCCAAAAATATGCAAATTATAGGAATGAATCATCGATTAATTCTTGTAACAATATTTCATGCAATATTTTCATGTTTTGGTGATATTGAAGCATGTGTATTAAATTTTATGAATGTTCCTTTGAGACATTTCTTTAATGAATCTCTTCATTATCATTATGATGTTTCTGCATCTGAAGCTGAGTAAGTTTCATTATTTTTTTAATTTTCGATGATCATGATATCCACCAGTTAAATTTTTTTTGAAAATAAATTCATGTAAAATTCAAATAACAAGATACAGTTTTTTACTTTTATCGAAAATATATTCACTGTGCAGTTTTTAGCAAAAATTAAAAAACGAGACAGTTTTTTTGATAGCTAAAATAATTCTCGAAAATAGATTAGAAAAATTTGTTCAAATTAAAAACATACATACAGTTTTCTTTATGAAAATTACTTGCCTAAATTTGGAACTTCCGAAATAAAACCCAAAATTTCCATATATTATTGCCAATTGCAGTTTTTCTTCTTCGTTTGTGTTCTAAAAAATCGATTTTTGAAAAGTTTAATGAAGAAAAATAAAAATAACAAAATTCAGCTTTAAATAAATAAAAAGTATTTTTTAGATTTAATTTAATTTTCTCTGCCATTGCATCCACCATGTTTATTGGTTTATTAGTTGGTGGATTCACTATGGGATATTTAATGGATTTTTATGGCCGTAAAGCCACAGGAGTTTATATCAGGTTAGTTCAACAAAAAAACAATGAGGTAATAAAATTCGGAAGCAGCTATCCAGTTTAGGAATTTTTTTTAAATCATAATTAAACGCAACTAACGCAAACAGTTTTTAAAAGATTTTAAATCTTTAATTTATATCTATGTTTAGCAGCAGGGATGGTCGGAATTCCGTTTCCGTTTCCGTTTTCCGGTATTTCCGGGTGTTTTTCATTTCCGTTTCCGTTTCGTTTCCGGAAAAAAAAATTTAAAAAATATTTAATTTTCCGTTTAGATTTCCGGGAAAAAATTTTGAGTTTTTAACGTAAAATTTCCGTTTCCGTTTCCGTTTCCGGCATTTCCGGGGCATTTTGGCTTTCCGTTTCCGTTTCAGGTTCCGGAAACAAAATTATTAGTTTTCCGTTTTCCGCGGAAACGGAAAAAAAGTTTTTCCGACCATCCCTGTTTAGCAGTTTATCATTTCTTAGACAGTTAATTAAAAATTTAAGAATTAAAGAAAGAGAAAGAAAGAACCCATAAAAAATTTCTTGCAAACTTACCAAAGAAAAATCAGTTTTTTTCTTTATTTCTTTTTAACTGTCCTAAAATGAACGTCTTAGAGAAACACGTGGACTCAGTTAAAAATATAAAACATATACAAATTTGTGGCAAAACAATGCATACCTTTTTATATTAAAAAAATGTAAAATCCCAGTAAAGAAGATACAGTTTTTAAAGCAAAAAAAAAAAGAGAGATTTTTTTAGTTACTTAATTTTTAAAATTAAGTATTTTTTGATTCTTGTAAATTTATCATACCCAGTTTTAACTTTTTTATTGAAAAATTCTTGTGATTAAAAAAATGCATTGAAACAGTTTTGTTTAAAATTATTAATTTTTTTTCAATGCACATGTTGACACAAATATCAGTTTTAAAGCCAAACATATTATTTTTAGATCCACGCTAGGAATTCTTTCTGCGATTTGCATGATTTTGGCTCGAATGTTTTTATCCATAGAATTTTTCGTTATTGGCCATTTTCTTGCTGGTGTTATAGCTGCATATAAAGTTGTATTATTTATTTATATTGCTGAATGTGCTCCTGATGATCGAAGGGGAATTGCAACCATGACCATTGGTTCTGGAGCCGCCGTGGTTATGCTTCTCATTCAGCCTTTATGTTTTCCATCCATATTTGGAAATAATTCTTCATGGTGGGGCCTTCCCGCTCTCTGCCTTGGACAAGCAATAATTCATTTATTTGTGGGTGCCATGTTTCCAAAATCCCCGAAACATCTATTTATTACTGAAGGCAAAAGAGATGAAGCCATATTTGCTATTCGATTTTATCATGGCGACCAAGCTGATATTGGTAAGTCCCAAAAATAAAAAAAGATAACGCAGTTTTTTAATGCTAAATTAATATTGAAATTTTCGAAGAAAAGAAAAATGGAAAAGGACAGTTTAAATTTAACAAAACAATTATTAAACATTTTTTGACAATGCAATGGCGTCCATCATTTTTTGTAAAATTAGTTTATTTTGATGATGGGGTCAATGAGCAGTTTTACACTTGTTTTTTGAATTCAAAACAAAATAAGAAAAAAAATATGCAAATAAGAAATCTTTGAACGTTCAGTTTTTTGTTTTTCAAACAATTTTTTTCTTCTCTTCATGGAAACAGTTTTACTTTTTTTTATTGATAATTTTATACAGTTTTTTTTTCTTTCATTTTCTTATAATACATTCACAAACTTTTTTAAAAACGTAAAAGACGCTGCTACAGTTTTATTTTGTCCATTTTATAATTTCGGCGCTTATGTTTGAATTCAGTTTAATTTTTTTTTTGTAGAACTGATTGAAGAAGAATACAATCGTGAAAAATCCATCATGTCTCAAGGCCATATAACTTTGAAAGAAGTTTGGGAAAATCCAACTTTGCGTTGGTCACTTTTAATTTGTCTTGTTTGTGGCTTTGTTCCAGCTTGTTCAGCCATAAATGTTAAAAGTCAATATCAAATTGCTATGTATATTCGATTTGGTATGAATCAATCTCAGGTAAATAAATCACTTGTCTTTAGTTTCACAGTTTTTAATAAAAGAAAAAATATAAAAATTTTTGCTTTCCTTGAAATCTTTGGAAAAAAAATATATAAAAAAGTCCAGTAACCATCGCTCAGTTTACAAAATAGATAAAATTTATTTGGCGATGGCAAACATCTAAACAAGGGAACTTCAAATTTTGGAATCTAAAGAATTCAGATTTTTATTCTTCCAAATTTTTTTTAAAAACTTTTTTTTAGTAAATGTCAACAGAAATCCAGTTTTTCTCTAAATATATAAAAAAAAAGCAAATTTAAATGATTTGTTTAAATCCAGCATTAAGGCAACACAGTTAAAGAATTAAAAAAATCATAATAGCGATAAAACCCAAAAGAAATAGGTTATAAAAAATTTTTAATGTGAAGCCAAATTGGCTAGAAACAGTTATATTTTTAATTTTTTTAGTAATTTTTTTCTAGCGAAACTCCACCAAAAAAGCGTTTAAAATTTTTTGCAAATAATTATTTTTTGTCGTGCTCTCATCATTTGCTCTTCAATTGCAGTTTTATTCCAAAAGAACCAAATTAATATTTTTCAAATTCTGTTCAGTTCAACTAATATTTATTATATATTTTTTTTCAGGCAACTCTGGCTTTGATGATCCTCTCCCTTGTAACTTTTCCACTTTGCATTGTGGCTCCATTGGCAATAGAAAAGATGGGTCGTCGTCCATTATTCCTTGGAGTTTCAGCCCTTTGCGTATTTGAACTTATTTTTTTGATGATTGCCCATGCGTTTATTGATTTTAAATTTAATGCTCCCATTCTTACTTCCATTATTGGAGTTCTTGGAACTTTTGGTGGACAAATTGCTTTAATGATGGGATTGCTGAATTTGACACCAATTATGATCAGTGAATTATGCCCTCATGTTGCACGAGGTTCTGTTGGACAGGTGAGTTAGAGGGAGTTATGACAGTTAAATTTTTTAAAATTATTTTATATTTTTCGTTTTTAAACACATTCGAGATTTTCGTTCCAGTTTTTTATCTTTAAAAAATTAATTAAATGGAAACTCTCTTAAAGAAACCCTATTAAATTCAAGAAATAAAAAGAAAACAACAAAATTTTTTGCAATGGCAGTTTTATTATTCAATAAAAAAAAGGTTTTAAAACGAAGGTTTCAAAATAGAGTAATGAATTTATTAAAAAAGTGGGAACGCGACTACACAGTTTAAATTTATTTTTAAAAAAAAATTAAAAGAATTTTTTTTATATTTCTAGTCAGTTTTAAGAATTATTAAATTACTTAATTTAATTCTGATAAAAACTTCACCGTTAAACGTCAACGCAGTTATAAAGAGTTAAATTTAATAATTATTGAACTCGAGATTCCAGTTTTATAAAAAAAAGTTTGTCGCGATATTCTATTAAAAGTTTGAGTATTTAATTAATTATTAATTCATAATAAAGAACTAGCCAGCGATGAAGCTCAACCAGTTTAAAAAAAAAAGCTTAAATAAATTTCCCAGAGCAAAAAAGCGCAGTTTTTATTAAAATTTTATTTTATAACAAAATTCCACATTTTTGCCATCAAATTTTTTGATGAATTAAATTTCAGTTTTTCCTTTTCTATGGTTTAAAATTACCACCCAAACGTCAACAGTTTTTTCTAAAATCATCTTTTTTTTTAATTTCAACTTTTTTACATTAAAAATTTTTTCACCTTGTTAAATAAAATTGCAGTTTTTTTTTCTATTTTAAAATAAATCAATCGAAGCAAAACAATTTTTTTTCCAGGTTGTTCAAGTTATTCCCATTATTGTCTGCTTCATTAGTGTCCTGACATATCCTGTCACAGTGGATCGATTTGGTGCACTTTATTTCCTTCCATTAATTATAATCAGTGCTCTTTTATTTTATTTGTTATATCAAAATCTTCCCGAAACTACTGGATTACCCGTGGATCGAATCGTTCGACGCCTCACTATTACCACTCGCTCTCGATCAGCTTCAGTTAGTGCATTACTTCATGGCACTGTCGATCACCATAATCGACAACATTATGGAACTTTGGTTAATGATGACGACAATGCACTTTTAAGAGGATAATTCTTCATAAAGCAAAATTACTCAGTTATTTCTATTAGGCCATTAACTTTATTATTATTTTTTTGTAGCGGGTTTTAAAACAAATATTATCCCTTTCCAGTTTATTTTTAAAAAATGTAAAATTAATAAATTCAGTTTATAAAATAAAAATTTAATTATTTAAAAAAGTTTGAATCTCCAAAACTCTGAGAAATAAAAGTTATTCTATTTGAAGCAACACTTTCGAATATTTTGAAATACAGTTTAGAAATCTTATAATATAAAAATCTTTCTACAGTTTATTTCCCCTTCTTGAATAACTTAAATAAAACCAAACAAAATTAAAAAAGGCTTGAAACTCGCTAAGCTATGATAAATAAGCATTTTTTATCATTGCATTTTTCTTCAGTTTTTAACCAAGTAGTCTCTTTCTTGATTGAACGATGCCTTCGACTATTCAGTTTTTTTTATTTTTCCAAAACAAAGAATAACAATAAATTTTAAGAATATAAATAAGACATAATTCTTGGTTATTGTTGTGGCCTTGCACACACAGAAGTATTCAAAGTGCCGCGTTCTCTGGTCCCGTATGGAATGGTGCCGTGGATGGCTGAATGGTAATTCTCAATCACGCACATTCTCATATTTTGTCATAGTTGTTTTTCTAACTTTGTTCAGTTGTATGTAATTTATCCTTGCCGAGCAGTTGCTCCAATAAAGAACATTTTATATTTGTTGTACCTGATTGAGGTTATAACAAAGTGGTGACAACATCGTGATCAAACAACTCAAAGCCTCCGAAAAGACCGCTCGCATGGTACAAACTTGAAAAGTCAAAAATGAGTTACGCTTTACCTCCCGAAAAGCATGATCATGTTCAATGGTTAGCTGGCATGATGTTTTATGTCTTTTTGTTCAAAAGCGAAACTTCCGTTGTTGGTTATCGAGTAAGAAACCATCCGGTTTACGATTTAACCGTTAACTTAAATCTCTGTTCGGGTGATCTCTTGTTCAATGAAGTCAAGTATGAACTCAACAAGAATACAGCATGGTCCAGAAATGGCAAATACTCCAAAAAGAAGAGGGGAAAGGGTCATGGAAGAACCCAAGACAGAAGTCGAAACCTCAGGATGAGCCTATGGTACTGCAATCAAGAAGCGATTGGTATGTTTTCTGTGGAATCAAATATGCTTCTGGTCAAACCTGGTAAAGAACAACGAATAAAAGCTGAAATCAAAGCTGTACTGAAATCAAATGCTGATGTCAAACTTGGTAAAGAACTTGATTATGATACTTCTATGGTAACTAAAAGTGTAATTCCGGTGATTTATCTGTACTCGATGGTTATGCTCGTATGTTTATCTCAAAACTCATATGATATGTACTATGTTCTCCATCAAGTTCGTCGTCCAGAAGATGCTCAATGAAAGCTGCTGAAAGAAGAGTTAAGGCTTAAGCTCTCGAAAAGCTCCGTTTGATGATAGCGAACAATCATCCGGCTTACGATTTGGCCGAGAGCACAAAATCTCTCTCTCTTTTGCTATTTCAACATGGTCAACTCAAGTGATAGCTGATGCTGATCAACATGGTAAATGTGCAGTAAGAAAACGTTTTGATGATAGCGAAGAATCATCCGGTCTACGATTTGGCCGTGATCGCTTGGTGAAACCAGCTGTAAATCTCTTGATCGTGAACACATGGGTATGGTAATACTGCATGGAATGGAATCCGAAAAACTTCAGAAAGGAGGGGAAAGGGACATGGAACATGTGCCCAAGACATGGAAGTCGAAACCTCGTGGAAGAACCTCTGATAAATTGGTATGGATTCTGGCGTCGTATATGATCACTTGGTAAAGAAGCTCAAGAAGAAGCTATGGAAAGCTAAGAACAAAACAAGAAGATGATCGTCAACTCAAAGATAGGTGGAAGAAGAGTGTTGTGGCCTTGCACACACAGAAGTATTCAAAGTGCCGCGTTCTCTGGTCCCGTATGGAATGGTGCCGTGGATGGCTGAATGGTAATTCTCAATCACGCACATTCTCATATTTTGTCATAGTTGTTTTTCTAACTTTGTTCAGTTGTATGTAATTTATCCTTGCCGAGCAGTTGCTCCAATAAAGAACATTTTATATTTGTTGTACCTGATTGAGGTTATAACAGTTATTCAGTTTTTAAAATATCAACAAAATTTGAATGTCACTTAAACATAATAAAAAATAATATCGCGAGCTTATTATTAAATCATAAACTTGTATGAAAGTAATCAGTTTTTAAGGTATATTTTTGCATATCATCTGTCAGTTTGAATGCGCTATACTCTCAGTTTTTTATTTTGATTAAAAATTTTCAAAGTTTTCTAAAAATGAATTTATTTTTTCCATTGAAGCCTATGCAGATGCTGGCAGTTTAAAAATTTCTTAATTTAAATATAAAGAAACTGTTTTTTTAACATTGATTTTATGGAAAATATGCTTTTTAAACACAAATTCTCGCAGTTACAACAAATGACAGTTAATTTTTTTCAACCATTTTAAATGCAACAGTTTTATTTATTTCAGTAAATAGTTTTTTTCAAAAAATTTCAACTAAAATATAAAAAACAATTTTTCACTCTTTTTTATTGACAAAGAAAAAAAAAGAAATCCAAGTCGGTCGACGAAATGAAAAAAAATTTTGTAAGAAAAACAACAAGAAACAAGAAAAAGCTATGGTTGTTTTTATTTTAGTTTGATCTTTATTTGAGCTTTTTTTTAAATGCAGTTTATTTATGAAAAAAGTTAAAGCAAGCATGCACATACATTCGGTGTTTTCTGAAACTTATCATTTAAAAATAAATTTCCATTTATTTAACGCAAAAATATGTTTCAAGCTGTATTAACAATTTTCAGTTTTTTTTTGAGTGAAATTTTAATTGTTAATGCCCCAAATTAAAACAGCCATTATTATTTAATATATTGCTTGAAAAACAAGCAATAATTATAACCTTCGTAAAGAATTGTCAACAGTTTTATATTTTGGTGATAATGAATGGTGAGCAGTTTATAAATTAAAAATCTCTTATATTATTTCGGCTCAGTTTATAGAAAAAATGAATTATGTCAAAGTCAACATAACAAGCTTGGGGCTTTAATGGCAGTTATAAAAATAAAATCTTCATACATAGTTTTAAAATTTCTTTTATTATGACTATTGTAAGATCTGTTTTCTCCACCAAAATTTGTTAAACCCAATTTTTTAATATAAATGGTTATCATGTTCTAATTTAAATTCGTTAGGTGAACATAAATATTTTCCAAGCTTTGCTGTTTTAATTTTCTTACCAGTTTAACATTTCCTTCAAACAATTGTTCGTGAATTGCAGTTTTTTTCTCTTACAATTATTGAGGCTCAGTTAAAATACAATGCTTTTTTACCATCCTTCATTTATTCTTTTTCTCCTCATTACCTCTTTTTTCGATTATTGATTACAAACTCAAACAAAATGAAAAAATGAATGCTAGCCGCCAAACTTAAGCCACCATCGAAATGAATGATACCTCTCTTTGTTTTTTTCTCGATTACTCCATTCCTTTCCACCATTTTTTCCTCTCATGTGTTCTTTTCGGAAATGAAAGAGAAAGATCGAGGTGAAAAAAATGTGGAAAAAATTAAAGAGAAGAAACGACGAACATGCGCAACCATTCATTTTTGAAGTTTTTTTGTTGTTGTTTCTCTCTCTTTTTTTTCCCCTTCGTCGCCGTCATTCCATCAATATCGACGACGACCTATCGCCTCCTCCTAAAATCAAAAAGATTCAATTGATTGGAAAACTGATTTTTTTTCTGTCTCTCTGTTTTTCTGTTTTAACCCATCAACAACGACTAGGGTTGGCAAATGTTAATTAACCGGTGAATTAACCGGTTATTAACCGAAGGCATAATTTACCGGTAAATTATAAAAAGTTTTACCACATGGAGGACTCTTTGCTACCATTTTCCAAAAAATTTCCTGAAAAAATTGGTCATGTGGAACCACGTTAAAGTGTTTACTTCTCCCATTTTATCGTTGAATTTCTCTAAAATCCATCATTTTTCGTCGAATAATGGTGTTTGCTCTATAAAACACTCATTTCGTAACATTTCGTAAAGTTTTGTAGGTTTTCGTAGTTGTGGTTAATTAACATCGACACCGGTTAATTAACCGGTAAATTAACCGGTTAATTAACCGATTTTTAATTCACCGGTAAATTAACCAACCCTAACAACGACTAACTTTTTCGCGCAGCAACATCAACAACCAGCGCCAGTTATTTAGTTGGAGGCAACAAAAAAATTTTTTTGTACCGTTTTTTTTTCTTTTCTCATTTAGCGTTTACTCAGTTTTTTTATTGTCCATGTTCTCTCGATATTTATTTTTTTCTCTTTCTCTCTTTTGGCTAAATTTGTTTTTGTGCGGTTCAGTTTATTTGAAGTTCAGTAAAGACAGTTTTTCTTTATTATTTTTTTATTTTCACAATCCCAGTTTTTCTTTTGACGAGAAGGATAGATTGATTGACCTTGATCGATTTAGTCTTGCTTTAAAAAAGGGTGTGTGTCGTTAACCTTTTCTGACCTTCAGAAGAAAAAACTGCAGTTAACTTTACAATATTTTTATTTAATTAGAGTAATTCTGATTTTCATTTTTCAACGTTTGACAGTTTTTTTTGCGCTCTCGTGAAAGCATATGTTTCCACAAATTTTGTCCATTTATCGGACTTTACAAGATAAGATAATGATTTGTTGTATTTTTATCGAAATAAAGTTCGTTTTTAAAAACAACTTTTATTTTTCTTAATTTTACTCACTCCAGTTTTAATGTCAGAAAATTTAAATTTAAAAAATATATTTCCTACACAAGCGATAACACACAGTTTTTTATCTCTTCATAATTTTAAATAACCACTAAAGCCATCCCGACCTTACAAAGGACGAAGAAATCAGGTAAACGACTAAACCAATAACGAATCAGGTAAAGCGCGCCTAAAAAACAGGTCGTTCTCAGGTAAAGGATATTTTCAGGTAAAAATCATGGAAAGGAAGAATTCAGGTGATAATCAGGTAGTAATCAGGTGGCATGTTTTTCTTTGGTTATCTAATGCTCAAAGCGCGCCCGCATACTGTTTATGTTTACCAAGATGCATATATCCTTCTGGTTTAGGTTAACATTTAACAAATTTTCTATTATTTGAAAAGGAATTATTAGCTACAATTATAAAAAAAAATAGGTTTAAAAACTTTATTCACCTCGAAGTGTCTGAAAAAAAAAATCATTTTTGAGCTTGTCCGGACGGATTAAGTAAGAGCATTGTAAAAAATGCAAATTTTTGGATTAGTTGTTTATTATAAACACTATTAAAATAAAAATTATAATAATTTATGGATAAAAAATTCTCATTTTTTGCCGCCAAATTTTTGCAAAATTCAGGTAAAGCGCATGAACTTTTCAGGTAAACTGCGACTTCTCAGGTAACCTGTTTTCTGTTGGCTGCTGCATGTAGTTTACCTTAGAGCGACCTGATTTCTTCCCGCTTTGTAAGGTCGTGATAGCATTAGCTGTAATAGTAATTTTTTTTGTTCGAAATGCAGTTTATTATTTAAGAATAATTAATTAATTTCCTATTCAGTTTATTCGGAACAGTTTTGTTTGTATTAAAAAAAATGGGCAAAGAATTCCTCGCCATTGCTTTCGTTATATTAAGTATTGTAACAGTTTTTTTTAACAAGTATTGGAGAAAACAACTGCACAATACCTCTCGACAGTTTTAAAATTCATAATCTTTGAAACCAAAATTCAAATAATTTATTTTAAAAAAAATAATTCTTTCAATTTTTTTTTCTTTTTTTAAATTTTATTTCCTACCTTTTTTCTTTTTCCTCCGCCTCTGTCTCTAAAATACTTTCACTTTGTATTCTAAAATATTTTTTGATTGTTCTCTGAAAAAAAAGAAGAAATAAACTTGATAGAATTTTTTTTAATACTTTGACACAAAATATCATTAATGCGATCAAAGGTTAAAGTTGGGTGGTACTTCATTTATTTTTTTAATCGCACTTATTTGAAAAAAATAGATGGCAGTTAGCTATAAAAAAAAATTAAGAACCTTTCTTAATTCTTGCTAGTTTTCTAAAAATACTAATTCGAGAAATTTTAACTATGCATTTTCTCTAGGCATTGGTTCACTTTTTAAAATTTTATTTTGTTGTAGCCAATAATTTGTCTTTTTTGAAATTATTTTGTGGTTAAAATGTTTTGCGTTTGTTGATAGCAAATTTAAAAATGGCTCTTACCTGGAATCAATTTCAACAACAGTTTAAGATCAAATTTTTTTATGGATGATCACCTCCATTTCTGACAAAATTAATTAAAAAGAAAAAAATTTCCTATATTTTCCAAAACTTTTTGGTTAAAACTTTTTCACTTGATTTGAAGTTTCATTAGTTATAAAAATATTACTCTTTTAAACTTTAAAATTTAATGAGATAAATAGTTTATGAAATTTCCATATCAACGTTCGCGCATATTTCTTTCTGGTTTGAAAAAAAATCTATGACGTCGTTGATGTCATTCTACTTATACGTGCAATGCTTCCATCTTGCATTTAGTTTTTCTCCTTTGTCTTCTTTTTAATTCCAAAACTCTTTCGAATGTCTTTTTTTCCTTGCATTCACATGTTTGTTTGCGCAAATCATTTATTTTCCCACTGCATTTTTGTTTCTCTTTTTTTTTTGTCATCCTCGGTCGCTTCCTTTTCCCTTATTTTTTTCATTTTTGTTTTATTATTTTATTATTTTTAAACATTCATTCCAAATCCAGTTGATGATTCATTTATCTCCACATCCCCTTTCCCCTCCATTTATTTCCTTCGTTTGTTTCGCTTTTATTTAACCAATCAATCAATTTTTGGAGTCATCAGTTTTTTTTGATTTGAGCCTTTCATGCACGATTTTTTTAAATTTTAAGTTTTGTCTCGATATCTGTCATTTTAAATTACAAATGTTTTTTTGTCCCAGAGTCTTTTCCATGTTATTTTTTGCAGGCAATTTTTTTTTATCTCAAATTTTCATTTTAATTTCCACGCATTCAGTGAAAAAAAACATCGCAGTTTTTTAAATTTCAATAGTTCCCATAAATAAAAAAACAGTTTTCATTATAATTAAACGAAATTTCTCCATTGATTTTATTTGTGTGAGAATAAAAAATAGTTAAATTTCACCATATCATATAAAACGCTGGGCCGAGCTATACAGTTTTGATAAAAATAATTTAAATGAAAAGTTTATTTATCAGCTACAGTTTTTCGAATTTTTTTTATGTGAAAAACGTTCATAAAAAAAAAAACAAAGCTACTGAGTTTACAAAAAAGAAAAAGTTTAATGAATAATTTTTGGCTATAAATATTGCAGTAATTTTGTTGTTTTGCATCAAATGTTTTTCCTTGATTTATTTTTTTGTGACAGTTTTTTATTTGCATCATTCTTTACGCTCTATCTGCAGTTTTTATTTCCAACCATTTAACTCCAACTTCCCTTATTTCCACTATTTTTTTTACTATTGACATTTGCGTTTGTGCGACTTTCAATCAATTTTATTAGATCTTTTTTTTTTAAACACAAACAAAAAAAACACCAAAGTTCAAATTCACATTTATTTCCCTCATGTGTTTATGTATGTGTCTTTTAGCCTCATTTTGACCTTCTCTTGTCTTCCATACATTTACGTATGTATTTTTCGATTTTTTCTCGTGCTTCTTATTTTTTTTCCATAAAAATAAAACTTTTTTTTCTGTTGTTGTCAAAAACAGTTAACCATCATGCAATTTTTTTTACATTTCTCAGTTTTTATTTTTTTCTCTCCTTTTTTTTACTACCTTTTGTCATTGTTGTCGTCATCATCATCATGATATTTTTTTACCTTGATCGAACGAAAGACAACTAACTTGTCTAAAGATCAAAAAAAGCGTAAATATCGCAAAATTTTTGTCTTTAGAAAAAAAAATATAAAGGAATGGGAACCAGTTTTACTCGAAGAAAAATGCTAAAATAAAAAGCATCAAAAATTGATTTAAAAATAAAAATCAGTTAGAAAAATATATTTAAAAAAGGACAATACTAGCTGCATTCAGTTTTATTTGGAATTGTTTTTTATTAAATGGCAGTTTAAAATCTCTCAATAAATTTAAAATACAGTTTCATAATCGCTTAATTTGTTTGATAAAAAAACAGTTTATTAAAAATTTGATTAATACAATTTCTTGCAACGGCTTTTCCTCGCCCCAGTTTTTAATTAAAAAAAAACTAAGCTTTATTCTATCAAATGAATTAACTTTTTTAGGAAATTTATTGTAATTTTTCCACATTCGCAAAGATAATTTCAGTAAATATTTTTTTAAAACCCTAATTTTTATTACATTTTTCGATACATCATCTGCTGCAGTTTATAATTTTCACGACAATTAAATGTGTTATTTTCAACTCTTCACAGTTTAAAATTTCTTTAAATTTTTCCCATTCTAAAATCTTTATATCCTCCTGTTATTATTTTTTCTTTTCAAAAAATCTTTCCATGGTCCCACAGTTTATTTTTTGTTTTCTCCAAAAAAAGTTTATTTTTTTTTGGTTATTTCGATCTTTTCAACTTTAAAATTGATTATGTCTCAGTTTATTTCGAAAAAATCAATAATAATTTAATCCTCTTTATTTTCCGCCGTGTTTAACATATTTAAAATTCAATGACCCTCAAAAAATATGTGTGACTGCAGCGATTTCCATAATTATGTTTTTCACGCTTTTTTGAAATCATCATTTATTTTTTTTGTACGTTTGGCCTCAAATTGTTTTTTTTATGCTTTCCAAAAAATTCACAAAGTGTGTTTGAATTTTGTGAAACACTTATGCAGTTTTAAAGCCCTATTTGTTTTTTTTTTCATGAACAGTTAGTAACACAATGTTAGTTAAAAAAACAGTTTTAATTTTACCGATAGGGAAGTTTAATTTTTTTTTCGGCAGCCATTTCTGGTAAACCCATTTTTTTTACTTTTTTAAAAATTTTTTCCTTAGTTAAATTTTTGTCTATGGTGCTATTAGCTTTCTATTATTGTTCTCTGCAGTTTTAAAAATTAAAAAATAATTATTAAATTAAGCTTTTTGCTTTTTATGAAGACGCGCTTTCTACAGTTTTTTGATATTTTTGTTTTCTATAAAACATTCTTTCCTGCCTATCTACAATCCTTTAAAATTATATATTTTTATCAGTTTTATTTCTATCTTTGGTGGTTAGTTTTTGTTTTCATCATCTAAATGGATCCACCGTTTACTATTTACTTATGTTTAAGATCAGTTTCGAAAGCCTATTTCAGTTTTAATCAGTCCCAATTCTTTTTATTTATTTTTTTGTTCCTTATGCATTTTTAAAAAGTTTTTACTGAAAATTAAAAAACATAGCTTAAAAATCTTCTTCAGCTTTGGTGGATATTATAAAATCAAACGATATTTGTTTTACTCAGTTTAATTTTCTTCTTATTTTTTTATATTTCCCATATTTTTTAGCACCCATTATTTCCGTCGTCAGTTAATACAAAAATAATAATTTCAAAGCTAAAATCACTCTCCTTTATGGTCTTAGTTTTTTTTTCTTTTTTGAATCCCCATACCTAAATCTTTCTCCGTCATTACAAAATCGACAATTTTTTACCGTGAATTGTAACTTTATTTCACTATCAACTCAGTTAATTTAAATAATTTTTTAGAATCATTTCCAGTATATAACAAAAAGAAAAGCCAGTTAAAAATTTCCATGATTATTCCAATCTCAACGAATACTTAAAATTTGTCTTGTTAAAAACAGTTCTTATTTTATTATTTTATAAATATATATATTTTTTCAATGTCCTTAATTTTAAGGATAAATCAAACAAAAATAATATTTTTATTAATATTTTTAATATTATTATTTTTTATTGACCCCATTGAAAGTCAGCTTCAATCATTAGCAAAGCAACAAACTTGTTTGTTACGATGCACAGCATTTTGCCTTACTAAAAAAAATGGGGAGGTAATTGAACTTTTAATGAAGACAGTTAAAATTTTAATTTATGTATATTTTTTTAGCGCGACTTACAAGCTTGCGAGCAAAGATGTAAGCCTTATGGAGACCCGGATCTTTGTGTAAGTTAAAGATTTTTTTCTTCAAAAATTTATCCTGTGGACAGTTTTAAAAAGAATTATTAAAAATTTATTAAATAAAACTACCTCAATAACAGTTTAACTCTTTTTTTAAATTTTCAAAGTATCATTTACAAAATTTATTTTTCTTAAAACTAAATGAATCTAAAATTTCAACTAATGAACGGTTATCCCAATTCAGTTTTATTTATTTAAATTTAAAAATTCTTACATTTTTTGATTTTTCGGAAAGAATTCTCAAAAATCTTAATTTCCCAAAATGTGATCACGACTCAATTTCTAATAAATATAAAAAATGCAGATTAATTTAATTAATTAATTCGAAAAAATTTCTTGCTAAAAGCTCGATGAAAAAATTTCGTGGTGCAGTTTTAAAAAAAATTAATAACAAATGCCAAACTCGAAATCATTTTGTTTAAATTTTTGTTTTTTTTTATGGAAAAAGAATCAAAAATAGTTTTAACAAAAATCATTTTTTCGATTGATAATGCCCATATGTTAAATATCTAAACAGTTTTTATATTTTTTAATATTTTTTCTAATAATGTTTAATATCCTTAAAATTATTTAGTCCACAGATAAATGTTGGAGGAAATGCCGAGATCTGGATGAGATCAATCCACGACCAAATAAACCTGATGAACAAATAAAAGCCATCGATAATTTCACATTTATTTATGATGAAGAATATTTATTATCCATTAGTTGGAATCCCGTGCCAAACGCAGATTTATATGTCGTAGTTTATTCGGAAACTGAACACATTTTACAATATAGTCAATTTGTGAGTCATTTTTTTTCAGGCCAAAAAAGAAAAAACTTAAAATCCAGATTTTTATTTAAATTTTCCGACAAAAATTTAAAAATTTAGCTTTTATTTTCCTCCGTGAAATTTAAGTTTCAGTTTTTATGTAAATTTTTCGACAAATTATCCACTTTACAGTTTTTAATTTAAATTTTCAACAAAAATTATGACATTCAGTTTAAGTTAAATTTTTCGTTCAGAGATCAAATTTTTCTGTATTTTTTAAAATTTTCCAGCCAAAATCCGAGTCCAGTTTTTATCCAAATTTTTCGGTCAAAAAATTGAATTCACAGTTTTTGTTTTATTTATTTTATCGCCTGCTTATTTTAGATCACAGTTGTGCCATACCACAAAAATTTTACATTTTCCTTGAATAATCGCTGCCAAGAACATGCAGTTCAAGTGGTGCCCATTTCGGGTTTATATGGTTCCGGGCCCATGAGTGAACCAAATATAATTCCTCCTCCACGACCTCAAATATCTCCTCGACTTAAATTACTTTCAATGATTTATGAACCAAAAAAATATGAAGCACAAAACTATGAAGCCAATGGAACGATTACTATTACATTTAGTTATGAACCAAGTAAATGGTTTTTGGGTGATCAAGATTTAGAAGTGATTCCAATGTTTCATATGATGCTTTGCGCCGAACCCGATTTAACTCAAGCTGTCCCCGTTCCCGAATTCACTCGAGGGATTGATCCTTTTACCATTCAAGGTCAAGTTGGATCAGATATGATGTATAGAAAATGTAAATTTATATATTCCATCCAGGAAGTTCATTCTCAACAATGTGATATTTCTGAATACGTTCATGCAGAAACTAATGATTTTGGTAGTGTTGAAATTAGTAAGTTTCAAACGATTTTTGAAACAAATATTGCAGTTTAAACTTTTTTTGATATTTTAAAATTTCTTTATTTTATGAGAAAACACCGAGATGCAGTTTTCTAATTTTAAGCCTTACAAATCTTGGGCACTTAATACAGTTTTTGATTTAAAAAAAAAAATTTTTGTTGCTAAACTCGATAAACAACGGTTTCAGTTATTTAAAATTTAACGAAATTCAGAGTTTAACTGGCGTATTTTTTTATTGTCATTACCATGATCCAGTTTTTTTTATAATTGAAAGTTATTTTTTTCTGTACATTGAATTCCACTTTTCAATTTTAACAATGCGGTGATATTTGACACAGTTTTTTTATTAAATTATTTGATAAAAGTACAAATATGTTATAATTCACAGTTTTTTTATGAAAAAAGCAAACGTTATAGCTAATTTAGATCAAAAAATTTTAATCCTAAAAAGTTGTTATTTTTTTAAAAACCTAACCTTCGTAGCCAGGGATGAGCGGAAGTAACTATTCCTTAAACGGAAGGAAGTGGAAACGGAACTGAGGCAGTTCCGTAAAAGCGGAAACGGAAGCGGAAATATAAATTATTTTCTACGGAAGCGGAAACGGAAACGGAAGTGAAAAAAGGGAGGAATTCCGCGGAAACGGAAACGGAAGCGGAAATTTTTTTATTTTTTAAAATTTGCTTTCTAAAATTTTTCTTTTGAAATTGACTTCTTAATGCTAAGAGTTTAATATATTGTTTTCTCTTTAAAAAAATTTAACTTTTAGTTAAAATGAATAGGCTAAAAGCTTTTAATAAAAAATTCACAAATGTTTTTAAACTTTTTGATATCATGTTATTGTAATTAGTATAGTTTTATGCTCACTCCTATTTGCAATGTATCATAGAAACGAAAAATATACATGTGGTTGCTCTTTGAATGCTTATGAGATATTGGTTAATTATTTCTGATTAATTTGAATGAAAGAGATTTTCGAAGTTTTTTGACTTCAAAGAATAATAATTGATAACAATTAACACTCAAACAAGCATGTTTGCGGCTTTTTTAGCAACATTTAAACCGTGTAAGTATAAAAATTAGGTATAAAAAAGTTGGTAAATAAAAAAATTCACACCAAAAGGTGAAGTTTTCTGTAATATTTCTGTGAAAAAATAAAGCACTTCCGTTTAAGATTTAAGCTATTTTTACAGCCGAAGCGGAAACGGAAACGGAAATTTAAATATTTTTTTACGGAAGCGGAAACGGAAACGGAAGCAAAAAAACTACGGAATTCCGCGGAAACGGAAACGGAAGCGGAATTCCGCTCATCCCTGTTCGTAGCCCTCAGTTTTTTTTATTAAATAATTTTTGAAGTCACTCTTGCCCATTTAAATTAACAAAAGGAATTCCAAAAAAGCTAGGCAAGGATCATTGCTGCGTTCGATTCAGTTTTCTTTTGAGTTTAAAATAAATAAATAATATTTTGAGCCAAAAAATTAATGGCAATATCTTTAACAGTTTATTTTATTCTTTTTATTATTCTCTTTTTTTAATTATTTTCTTTTTTAATTAATATAATTATCTTCGTGCGTACACAGTTTTAAAGCGTCAAAAATTAGTAAGCTTAACATCTTTCGTATTGAAAGTTTTGACAGTTTTCTATTATTATTTTTTCTTAAAGAATATGATGCTCAGTTTTTTTGTTAAATTTTTTTTATAACCAATAATACCTCTATATTTAACACGTAACAGTTTTTTTTATTCCAAAATTTTATTTTCAAAGATTTCCATACATTTCGAAAAAACATTTTCCGCCATCAAAAATGCTTCAAATAATTTATTTTATACAGTTTTTTCCTTACATAAATGATTCAGATCTTGGTTTGAAGAATGAAAGATAATCAAGAATAAAGATTTTATTTTCTATTTTCATTTTCGATATTTTTGCGTTTAGTTGTATTTAACCATAATACACTTTCGTAACTCACACTCAGTTTAAAAATAAAATATTAAAAAAATATTATTTCATTATTATTTTTTTGGCAACTTAAAAATCAAGACAACTTTCGATACAGTTTTTTTACAAACATTAAAATAATTCAAAAAATGGGACAGTTTTTTTGAAGAATTTTTAATTTTCTTCATAATTTTTAAATTAAGCAATAAAAATATTTGCTCCAGTTTATTTAACACATTTTTTTAGGCTGTGACAATGTTCAAAATAGTGAATGCTATAAAATTGAAGCATTCCGAGGACCAGTTTGCGGCCAAATTGATAAATTTACTTATGACGTCTTGGATAAAGACAAAATAAGTTGGAACAATAAAGCTTCCAACATATCTGTTAATATCACATATGTTCCATACACCCGTCCAACAAACAGTGATAAAAAGCCAATATATTATGTGGCTTTATATGGTGATGCATTGCCATATGATTCCAGTGAAGAGGTAGGGCAACAAAAAAAATCCTTTTTTTTGTTATTTGCTATTATACAAATTCGGAATCCAGTTTTTTTTCTCCATGAACCCAGAAAAAATTTATCACAGTTTATTACTTTCCGAAATTTTGCCTGATTTTTTATTTTGAGATTTTTTTCCCTCAAAATTCTTAATTCTCTCTTCTCCCAGTTTTTTTACCCCGTCTCCTTAAATCTATTTTTAAACATATATATAATTTTTTTTCCAGCCATCACCAAATCCAAATCTTTTTATTCCAACAAATGATGAGGTATTCAAAATGTTTAACAACCTAAAGGTTATGCAAAACAAAAAAAATACATGCAAAAAAGCACAAATTTAAACCCATATACCCTTTGTTTTTTGTTTTTGTGTTGTGTTCTTTATTTATTTCCATTTTTCGGGCAATCAATAGTTTTTTAAGGCACTTTTAATAATTTAAAATTTCCAGTTTTTTTCTTCGTTGATTTTTAAAACACAAGTTAAATCAAACAGTTTTTCCCTTTTGTTTTCACATTAGCCAATACAAAAAAAAATCCAGTTTTAATTTTACCTTTGTGAAAATTAACCTCTTTTTTAACTCATTTTTTTCGTCAACTTCAGTTTTATATATTTTTTCAAGAAATTTTTAAAGCCAAGCTTTTTTCTAAACAATGAAAAACCTTGAATTATAAAAATGCTAGAAATAAATGTTGAAAAAAATATTTGCATTTATTTTTAAATATTACGCTTCAGTTTTTTATTCCAAAAAAATAATTATAATCATATTTGGAGCTCAGTTAAAAACATAAATATTTTTCTTCTTCCCTGAACCTTGAAATTCTTTTTTTTTCTGTTTTAAAATTTAAAAAAGTTGAAAAATACATATTGAATTTAGACGTTGAAATGAATTGAGTAAAAGCTCTCGGAACGCAACAGATAAGCACAGTTTCTAGAATAAAATAAAATTAATTTTAATAAATAATATTACAGTTTTAACATTAATTTAACCACCACACTCTCATGTCCAGTTTCCTTTGTACCCCAAAATCCCTTATGTATTTTTTTCTCACATTTTTACACCCATCTTTTTTTTAATCATCTCACAGTTATTTATTTGTGTGTGTGCTTTCGGTGAACACAGTTTCTTTTTCTCTATTGAATTTGTCTTGTTACTTTTTAACACCTATTTTTAGATAAATCACAAACAACTGCTTTTTTACAATAATTAACAACAGTGTTCAGTTTTAATAAAATAATTTTTTTAGGAGACTCTCCTTGGAGTCAATATGACAACCCTCCTTGGAAAAGCTTCAAATTGTTTGAATTTGTTGAAAAATAATACATGCTTGGTAAGTAAAATCTATGTTACAGTTTTTTTGTTAGAAATAATCCTGAAATTTTTGATTCTGTATAATTTACTTCGTTCTTCATCTAAAAATCCACAATCTTCGATAACCGTTTCAAATAAGAAAGAAAATATTTACAGTTTCTAAATAAATAAAATAAATTTCGCGAAAAAATAAAGCAATGCTAAAGTCTTGTTTTATTCTAATTTGAGCAGAATGAGCTTCAGTTTAATAAATTTGATTTAAAGTTAGAAAAATTAACTCAAAATACTCAATATATATTATATTAATTTTTTTCCAGTTTTTGTAAAAATTTATGACAAATATAAAATGCGAATAGAATTCGGGATCATCTATAAAGATTCAGTTTTATAAAAATTTTCTCATTCCATTTTAAACCAAGTAACGCAGTTTTTTATAGAAAAATTAATTACCGATTTTCAAATGTTTATCTTTTAAAAAAATTAAACATTTTGTTAAATGCATTTATTTAATAAAGCATACAAAAAAAACTTTCTGATTTTATTTTTATTTATAATAAAGCACCTAATAGTTTGAATATTTGTTTTAAAAGCTTCTCCAATTATCCTAAGAAAAACATATACATTTTTTTTTTAAATTTATGCACAATGACATATCGCTAGAAACCATCAGATTACAGTTTAAATCAGGGACCACATATTTTTTTTAATATTATTATATGTATCTTCTTTTAAAAGCCACCTTGGGTACAGAACAGTTTTCTAAAATATAATTTTATTTTATACTTTCATAATTAAAAAAAATCCCTAACATAATAATTTTTTCGATCTCAGTTATTAAAATTTTTATAAATTTTTTATTTAGGAAACCGTGGACGAATCAATAATTCTAACAAATTTAACGATGGATAAATTATATGGAATTATGATTTGTGGAGTTATGGACCCCCGAAATCTAACCTTCCCATCCATAAATGTCACGAATAGAGCTATTAAAACCAAAGCCAATCGATTATTAATAAATTCGAAGGATTATAAAAAATCCAAAACTGGGCTCATTATTGGAATTATTATGGGCGTTGTTGGTGCTGTAATTATTGCCAGCATTGTGGGATTTATAATTTTTTATCGGAAACAAAAACGCCAAAGACAAATTGACAAACTTCAAATAATAAAAATGAAAACCGAAATGGAAAAACGTTATGTTGATTTACCTAAAAAGTATGTTCTCGTTTTTAAAAAATTAATACAAACGAAAAATAGAATCTAATTCTCAAAAAAAAAATATCTAGAGACAGTTTTTAAAATATTTATTTACAAAATTTTCAACAACTTTATTTATTAAAGTTTTTATGAGCTTAAAATAATTGTATCTAGTTTGAATTTATTACAGTTTTTTTTAAACATTATAATGATTTTTAAAACACTCCTTCGAGTATGTCAAGTAAAAAATAATTTTCCAGAAACAATCACTTTATTCAGTTAAAAAAGCATTTAAAAAAAACCAAAATGTTTTCGTCTTCGCAGTTTTTCTTCTACTTTCGATTATTCTAATTAAAAATAAAACTTTTTTAATTAAAGGGAGTGTCCCAAACGATGAGAATAATTTTACTACGACGGGTGTTCCTAGCCCGAAAGTTTCATTGTCTCAAAAGCTTACAAAGTGCTACGAATTTTTGTAGCTTTTTGTAGCATTTAGAGAAAATTTCGTAAACTTTTGAAAAAACTTTGTAAAACTTTGTTAGACTTTGAGACAGTGAAGAAAAACTTTCGGGCTAGGAACACCCGCTGTAAGGGTTTTCTCATCGTTTGGGACACTCCCTTTAACTCTGGAATAATAAAATAATTTTTTTATTAATATTTTTTTTCAATAGGAAAATTAAAGCATCAGCTGCAATTCCAACACTCGCGACTTCTCAGTTTTTTATATTATTGTTTTTAATAATAACATGATAATGAGAGATATCAGTTTTTGTACAAAAAAATAAGGAAAATTTTACTTTTTTAATTTAAAATTAAAATTAAAAAAAAGTATCCTTAGTTAAAAAAAGCTAGACAGTTTTAATGTAACAATATCTAAGATGAGAAATACTTTTCTAACCAAAATAATTAAGCACAAATGTTAAACAAGAAAAACTCAATTTTTTTTCAAAAAATAATTCTTTTCAGCAAAATACTACCATTCAAAATATCACAGTTTTTAATTTTTCATTTATTGATTCCCCATTCCCAGTTAAATTTTTCTTTTTTTAGGAATGATTTATGGGAACTTGAACGTCGAAACCTCATAATTTATGATGACAAAAAGCTTGGTTCTGGTGCATTTGGCGCAGTATACCTTGCAAAACTTATTGGAAAAGCTGAAGGAAGCGAAAATGCTCAATCAACTTTAGGCATAAATTTAATGAGAGCAGAAAATTGTTTGGTGGCCGTTAAAATGTTGCCCGAATACGCGGATGAATTAAGCAAATCTGAATTTTCGAGAGAAATAGGATTAATGAAAACTTTGGGTTATCATGAAAGATTGGTGAATATGCTTGCATGCGTCACAGAATCAGAACCATATTGTTTGGTTGTGGAATATTGTTCCGATGGAGATTTATTGCATTTCTTGAGAGAGCGATGCAAATATATGTTAAAGGTTAGTTTTATTTTACTTCATCAGAAAAATCCCACGCCAGTTTTTATTTAATTTTAAAATTTCTTAAAGAACTCAAATAACCAATTCAGTTTTAAAAAACCGATTTTATTTTCTCCTGCCTCTAAAAAATAAAGGCAAATACCCCATTATCAATTCAGTTTTAATTACTTTATTTCAAAAAATGCAAGCTTAAAAATTTGCTTTAGCCGAATTTCAATCTTCCCAGTTTTTTAAAAATTGATTGCTTTACTCACTCTTCAAGATAGAGAGTCCTTGTATTCAGTTTTAACGATGTAACAAAAAATATGACAGGGAATTATATTTCAATTATTATTCAAAATTATCACTTATTGCAATAAAAAAATAATAAGATTAAAATGCTTTCTTTGTTTTAAATTTTCATAGGAAAACGATTTACATTTATAATTAGTTGTTTTTAAAAATTCAAAAATCCAGAATTTTTACAAGTGTACAGTTTTTAAATTAAAAAATGCTACTTAAATCTAAATAAAACAATAACTTTTTAATTATTTAAAATTCTCATGCGCATTAGAGAATTTTATTTTCCAGTTTTATGGCAGAAATTGCTCGGGAAAACATTTATAATATTTAATTTTTTACAATTTCAATATCCCAAAAATACTTCATTTGGCTCAGTTTTAATACCAAAATAATTTTTTTTATAGCTTGATGAACAACAAATTGATTACTCAAGTGCTGAATGTGAAGTGGACTTTGATGTGGATATGATTATGACCGTAAAACAACTTCTTATGTATGCAGTTCAGATCAGTTTTGGACTTGTAAGTCAACACTAATTTTTTTGGATAATTCAGTTAATTAAAAAAAATTTTTAAAGGAATACCTTTCTCAAAAAGGTTTCGTCCATCGAGATGTGGCAGCAAGAAACGTGCTCGTTCATGAACGAAATTATGCTAAAATCGGTGATTTTGGACTTTGTCGATATATTTATGCGGATAGTTCTAATTATAAAAGCAAAGGTGGAAGGCTTCCAATTAAATGGATGTCACCCGAAGCTATCCGGCATTATGAATTTACCAGTAAATCTGATGTAAGTATTTAGCAATAATTTCAGTTTTAAGAAATTTTCCGGAATTAAAAACTTTTGCAGTTAAAAAAATTTCATTTTTTAATTATTTCAAGTTTTAGCAAAATATGCAAATTAAACAAAAGATTTTAAGAAGATCCAGTTTTTAAAAAATGCAATATTTAAAAAAAATGATATTTATTTTATTCAATTTTGTAAAAAACAACATAATTTAATCTTATTCAATTTAATAAAGAATAATTTTAAAAATTAAATTTATAGGTTTGGTCCTTCAGCATTTTAATGTTTGAAATTATTACCCTTGGTGGAACTCCATATCCCGGAATTCAACCCGATGACATGTTGAAATTCTTGGAAAGTGGAAATAGAATTAATCAACCCGATAATTGCCCTGATGATTTGTAAGTTTTCAGATTTTTGTTGACTAAAAGACCTTGTCCAAACCCAGTTTAATAAAATTGCAATAATTTTTTTAAAGATTTAACCTAATTTTTGATTTTTTAATTGTTAACCAAGAAAAAAAACAGTTTTGAATTTAATTTTATAAAAACTAGAAATCATTTGAGATTTTTGGGGCACATACTCCTGCAGTTTCATATAAAAAACAAAAATAATTTCCCTATTATTATTTATTTTCGTCCGTGATCTAAAACTAGACGCAGTTTTTATTTTAAAAATTTTAAATTTTAACATGACCAAAATAGACCACAGTTTTATGGGATTTTTATTGCATACTATTAGGCTTCAGTTTTATTTGTAAAATAATTTCCTTTAAAAATATATTAAACAAAATGATAATATTTTGGTTTGAAACAATCTTTTCTTTCAATCTAAAACTTCTTCAACGCAGTTTTGCAACAACAAAAAACTATTATTTTCCTGATTAGTTGATTTTCCTTTAATAAATTTTTCTAAAGATTCTTAGACAAAAAAGTTTTTAATAATGTAAAATAATAACAAAGACAAACAAGACAGTTTTTTTAGAATTAATAATTTAAAAATCAATAAAAAATTTTGCTCTTTTTGGGATTTAAAAATTGCAACCTCCATCTTATACCAAATGTTTTTTATGTGAAGTCTATTGTATTACAGTTTTATAATTCAAAAAATAGCCACAAAAAAAAGCGTAAAAATATTTAAAAGTTAATATTTTTGAAAAAAAAGCGTAAATAACAATTCGCAGTTTAACAAAAAAATATTAATTTAAATTTTAATTGCCTTTCTTTTTTAGTTACCAAGTAATGAAATCATGTTGGGCTGCGGATCCAGCCACTCGACCAGATTTTAGTATGATTCGTCAGAAACTTGCTTCACAGCTTGAAGAAATCACCGACGAATATTCCTATCTCAAACTCGACGCCCAAAAAGATTATTACAATGTGGCTTATAAAGAAAAAGACGCAGCTGAACTTTCAATTCCTTCCGATTCCATTGTCACTGAAGCTCCACCACAAAAAATGGTTTCAAATTTTTTTAAACCCATGATTCCTCCAAGAGCGTCGGAATTAAATTCATGGAATTCTTCTTCCGAACAAAATGATTCTGGGGTTTCGATTGAATTGGATTCAGATCAATTTTTATTAGCTCCCAAAAAATCGATTGGAAAAGAAAATTCTGCATATTCGGATTCTTCGGATGTTTAAAGAAAATAATAATTGATTTTTCTCGCCAATATATTTTCTAGAATTTTGTTTTTTCATCAAAGTTTTTTTTAACTGAATTTTCCTCCCAAAATTTTTTTTCATGTTTCCCGCCAAAAAAAAAACATCTTTGACATTAATAATGATTCCCATAAATCACGGTTTTTTAATAATACGGTTCAAAAAAAAATTATTTTACTCTATTTTGTTTGTAATTTTCCTAATTATAATTTTTAAAAACACAAAAAAATTACCAAAAAATTTCTTGAATTTTTTATTTAGAAAAAAAGTACATATTTTCCTACGTTTAGCATTGCCAAAATAATGAGTGAATGAATGATTAGTGTAATATATTTTTTATGATATTGAGATATTATTAATTTTGTTTAGTTTAAATTTAAAAAAATTAATAAAAACCTTTTTTAAACAAAAAAATACCGATCACAGTTAATAATAAAAAATAAATTAAAATGCTAAAAAAGATATTTTTTTTCTAACATTTAAAATTACATTTGCATTTAAATAAAAATTTTTTAGAGTTTATAATTTTAAAAGTCAATGAAAAAAAGACATTTTTATGATTCAGAATTAACCGTTTAACTTTTTAATATTTTCCAAGAGGATAATAAGTTAATTGCTGCAAATCATCATGATTTTGAGCCTTTTTCCTTGGCCATAAAGAAGCAAATATTCCAACACCTATCGAAATAAAAGAACACGTTAATGCTCCAACAGTGATATAATATGAATAACTTATTTCATTTGTCGTCGAATTTGGGGCAATTTTAATATGGTAAATTTTTGCAAAATCATCTGAAAATTTAATTGAAAAAATTTACATAATTAAAAATTAAGAAAACCTCACCAACAGCATGAGAATTATTTATACCAAAAATAATTAAAGCCGCCATTAAAAATGCCGATGCGGCAGTGGAAAGTCCAGGTAAAACATATAAAAAACATTCCCTGCAACAACATGCGCAAAATCCTATGCAACTCCATAAAATTCCAAGAAATTGAAGAAGTATTGCAATTAATAAACCACAAAATACACATTCATTCCAAACAGGTTGGGACTGAAATTATTTAAATGAAAAATCAGAAAGAAAATTAATTAATGGAAAAATATTTACAAAAAAATGTCTCAAAAAAGGTTATTTAAATTATTTTAAATGTTCGCATTGAGACAAATTTAATTTAGATGAATAATTTTTTTTTGATACTTGACTTTACCTCCAAAAAAGTTTTACATGTTTCAGAAGAAGCTGTGGAATTTTGTAAACATGAAGATGGAAGTAAACCATTTGGAAAATATTGAGTGTAATTTTGATCTAAGCCTTGAATGTCTCTCCAACCTAGAAAAATTCGTGCAGTGTACTACCATTAAATTAAATCCATTAACTAACCTGGAGTAAGCGTTCCCCCAAGTGTCAACCCAAAAGCCAAAATCATAATAATTATATATAAAATCTGGGCAAACGCAACATAAGGTGGAATTCTGCAATCGATTTTCATTGTTTCGAACAAAAAAAATTTATTTAAAAGCAAAAAAATAATATTTTTATTTCGAACAAAAAAACCAAATCAATTTTTTTGCTCATATGTTTTTTTTCTCGTTAAGGGTTAAAGAAGAAAAATAAATGATAACTTAAGCTTATTTAAGCATGGAATAATCTTCTTTAATTTTGAAGATATAACATAAAGATAAATGATGTCAATGGAGACACACCTTTTTGATACATAAAAGGTTTTTTAATTGTCATCAAGAAAAACAATATTTAAATTATCCGACCAAATTATTCGTCAGAAAAAATTAAACATGCTCTTATGTAAATTTTTCTAAAGTACACTAAAAAATTACCACCACCATTAAAACAGCCCAGAAATAAAAAATCTAAAAAAAATGTGAAATTGGAAAGTGTTGTGATTCATTTGTGAAGTACCATAACAAACATAATACAAATTTAATTTTGATTTTGTGTTATTATCAAGCTACTTTTATGTTTTATTTTTTGGATATTTTTAACTGGATATCTTTTTTATAGTTGATAAAAAAACATCTTTTTTTGGATAAATGTTATTTTTAACTGAAAGTTTGCATTTTTTTGTGGCTATGAAAAAAACTGAGTAAAAGAAAAAAGAAAGTGAAAAAAATAAATCTTTGAATTTGATAGATACATAAAATTTGGATGTTAATTAATTTTATTGTGTTTCATTTTTAGCTTCTTTTTCTAACTTTTTAAAACTGTACTTTATAATACAAATATATCTTTTAATAATCTATCATAGCAGTTGTATTCCACGCTTTTATATTAATTTATCAATTTTCTTTTATTTTTTTATCTCTATTTTTTACTGAGTTACTTCTTTATTAATGTCACAACTTTATTAACTGAGTTAATTAACATAATTATGCTTTTTGATTCTAAATAATTTTGAAATTTGATATTAACTGTTGCAATTTTAAGGCAGGTTTTCTTAATTTTTTAAACTGGGTAATGATTCTTTGTGATTCACATTTTTTAAATATTTTATAATTTTTTGCAAAACAATAATTTATCAATACATAAATTGAACACAATTAAAATTTTAAATAAAAAGCTTGAAATTAAAATATCACCGGTTTTTTTTATAACACAAAAATTAACATTTTTCTTTGAAATATAAATATTAAGTAAAACTGTTTGACATGAAAGGAATGTGTTTGCGAGGACTGTTTTATGGAATGCAACATGGTGTTGTTATTTGGAGAAATATTGTTTGGGAAGGAGACGCATCACTTTGTTGAGGTACTGAAAAAAAAAATATATGAGGAAACTGATTTATACAAAGTCAATATTTTTTTAATTTGAAACTGATAACTGATGTTCATTATGGACAATAAAAATTGAAAAATCGCTTTTTAGGTTTCTTTTTAAATAAATAAACAAAACTGCGTTCATACCAAGCTTTTTTTTAGCGAAACAAATAAATAATTTAATAAAAAGATAAAAATGGGCGACTAATCAAGACTTAGTTAAAAACTGAGTATCGAAAATTTATAAAGAAACTTTTTAAAAAAAAAAATATTTTTTATTATATTTTTTAAACTGCAACTTAACTTTATTTAATTTTATTTTTGGCATTGATTATTCAAAGCTGAGCATTTACTGATAGCTTTGCATTTAAAAAAACTGATTACATAAAAAATTCTAAGGAAAATATAAAAAACTGGGATATTCAAAAGTTGTAGTTTTATCTTTTTTTCATAAATATTAATTTTATTAAACTGCATTGTCGCGCCATGTTTCAAATAAAAAACTTACTTCATCCGATTTAGAATTTAATTCCATTTTCAATAAATGTGCAAATTCATTGAGTTCATCAGATTTTTTATTTTTAATTACCAATAATTTTCGATTTTCTTCCACTCCTCTTCGAACATATTTATCGCTGAGTCTTTTATATTCGATTGGAGCACTCTTTTTATTAATTAAACGCAATTCTTCCATCCTCGATTTTGCATTAAGTTTTTGTAATTGTTTTGTTTCACTTTGAAACGCCATTTCAATACTTTTTTGAAGTTGTTTTCTTTGTTGCTCCACTGCGGAATGAAATAAATCATTTTTTTCTTTAATAAATTTATGCAAATTTGTTGAAACATGTTTTTCACCAAATTTTTTTGTAAATTCATTTATTTTTGAATGATTCGAAGTTTCTATGGCATCCAAAAATCCAGGATATTTTTTGTTGAAAGAACTAATGAGTTTTTGAATTTTATGGGTTTGTTCCAATTCGGATGGAGCTGGAAGAGCCACCGACATTTTTTCCAAATAAAATGGTTGCTTATTTGCCACTGAAATTTTAAAGTGATTAATTAACTTCGTCGTTCAAAATATTAATGAATTAAAAAACTGTTACTTTTCTTATGTTTTTGATATAAGAAATAAAAATTTGTAATTTTTATTTTAAAAAAAGTAAATAAAAATTTAATAAACTTTGAATTAAAAAAACTGTAAACGTCTGTTCAAAACGGCATAGTAGACTTAGATTTAGCAATTTTATCAAAAATTTTCAAAAAAAAATTATAGACTTGTTTCTTTGATTGAGTAATTCTTAAATAAAATAAACTGAAGTCGAAAAAATTGTTTAGTAAACCCCAGAAATTTATAATTTTTTTTAATACTGCGAACTTTCGAAATTTTAATTAATTCAAAATAAAAAAACTGAATTGGGCTTTGACACCATTTTTTTTATTATATTTTTAAATTAAATAAAAAAGCTATTATTATTCCTTTACATTAGGAAAAATTAGTTAAATAAAAACCGGAACCGCAAAAAAAACTTATTTAAAAGAAACTGTCTAACATAAATGTTTTATGTTTTATTTTTTTGATATATTAATAAAAAAACTGAGACTTGAAGCTTTTTTATAAATTAAGGCTAAAAGAAACTGTAAGGATTTTCTATTAGAGTAAACCCTTTTTTTCTTCTCTAAAAATGCCTTTTTTTAACATCATTTGTTCCCCACATTTTTTTAAACACTGCATTTTTACAAAACCCATTTTTTAAAATTTAAACTGCAAATTACTTTTGTTTGTTCAGCATTCTTATAGCAAACTTAAAACTGTATCCGTAGCAGCATTTTTTTCTTGTTACTCGATTTTTTTGATAATTTTTTTAAAACTGTATCCAATGTTTACTATAGTGATTTTTTATTAAACCGGGTAACCAAAAAAATATATTAGTTTTATTGCTTTGTGAAAAAAAAGCTATTTATAGTTTTAGTAATTTTTAAAACTGTCACAACGAAAAATAAAAGGTTGTTTTTCAAGTTTCATAAATTTTAAAAATTCACACCAAATTTAATTAAAGGTAGCTTACCATATTCTGAAAGCACTGTATATTTTCTTTCATTTATTTTCTTTGCCAAATTATCTGGAGTTTGCGATCGGCTTATATGTTGCGGGGAATCGATGCCAAAATCAAACCCAACTCCACTTCCATTTGATTCTTTATGAGTCATTGGAGCTAAAGCCATTATTCCAGGTGTGGCTGAAAGGATGCTTCCAATCGCCGATGAGGTGGTTGGAGTTCCAGGTGGAATAAGAATTTCTTCACCCGAATCAATCGAAAGTGGAAGATCTACAGAACCTTGAGCCATGCCTTTTCCAGCACTTTCAAGCACTTCCAAAAGTCTTTGATTTTGTTCTTCTTTCGATAGGGCAGCTTTTGGGTCTTCGAGGGCGTCTTCGATTTCTGAAAATTTAAATATTTTTATTCTTTTTTTATTTCTTAAAACTGGAATTTTTTTAATTTTTCATTTTTTTTATTTAAAAACTGTAATTTCTTCTATTTTTTTCTTAAATTACCTTTGACTCGATTTTGAGCTTTAATTGGATTTTGTAAAGCTTTAACTAAATCCATATGAGCATCGCTGACATAATCTTGAACATCGATGTGAACAAAAAGAGTCACAGGACCCAATGGCTTATTAAAAGCATTATAAAGCACGATGTGTTTATAACCCGGTTGAATATAAGAAACTGGAAGAATGCGTTGGCCAATTAATCGACCACCTTCTTCAAAAACTCCAAATCGGACATATGCCATTGCGGGGAGAATTATCTAAAAAAAACTGTCTTGAGGTCATGTTTGCTGAAGAAAAAGTTTTTAAATTTATATAAATTAATTAATTTTAGAATAAAATTTAAAAAAACTGTTTATTCAAAAAAGGAAAAAATTTATAGGAATAGAGAAGAAAGAAGAAAACTGAGATTAAAATTAAAAAAGTAATTTTATTTTATTTTTTTTATTATGAAATAAAATCTGTTTTTTAAAATTCAAAGTATTTTTATGTTTTTGTGGCCACACACAAGTGTAAGCAAAAATTTATTTATAGAAAAAAATAAAGCTGTGGAAACTTTCTCCGAAGTTAATGAAAATGTAAATTTCTTTCTGTTAATAAATTTTTTATAAAACTGTACCAATCTATTTATTTTTATTTGACTGGAGAAAATTAACTGAGTTTCATGGGTGTGTTTTTTATAGAGGTAATTTTTTGTTTAACTGGATATTTCATTTTAACTTTTAAACATTTTCCAAATAAAATAATTTAATAATGCAAAAAAAAAGAAAGGCACTGACCTTTTCCAATCTGAATTTACATGAATTTTCTGATTCATCAATAAAAATTGCATTTAATCCATCGCAAGGCACTGTTCGAGTTTTAAACATTTTTTTATGTGAATCCCCGGGTAATCCATAAAGATCAACTTCCACATAAACATTCACTCGTTTTTCACAAAGATAAATAAACATTTGGCCGGAAATTACTGTAATAAGCAAAGAATTTGGAACAACATTTTCCACTCGATCCAATTCAAATGGATCAAATTTGCATTGAGCTTTTCTCATGCACGATGGTTTGAGAACATAGCCGCAACCATTATTGAGCTCAAACATGGCACAATTCATTTGATTGGGCAAATCGGGGGTTTGTAGGTTGATTGCAGCCATTTGGCAGCCACAATTCCAAAAAATCTAAATGGAAATATTTTAAATAATAACTGAAAACGGGGATTGGCGAGGGTTTCTTTTCTTTAATTATATTTTTAAAAACTGATATCTATCGAGTTTTTTTTTTAGAATTTTGAAAACTGAAATTTTGCCAAATTCTTTTGAGCTTTTGAAAAAAATTTCAAAAAGAGGAAATGCATTTTTTTCGTGTTATATAGCAACAGAACTAAGACGTTAAAATAGGCGAAGCATATAATTTAAAAAAGAAAATTTTATTCAAAAGAAACTGTGTGTCATTTTGATATGAGGACACTTAAGTAAAAGACGAATTAAAAAAGTAAGCATTTCTTTGAATTATTTTTTTTTGTACTTTATTAAACTGTATTACAAGAGCTAAATTTTACACTCATACTTTTTCAAAATTAAAGAAGGTTTTATAAATTAAAAAAAACTGTTTATCATTTTTAAATGAGGATGTTTGGAAAAAAATATGGGTGCTTTTGTTTATGACTAGCAAATTAGAAAGTTTAACTGTAATGCAAATAAAATTTATAGGCAATTAAAAATAAAAAAACTTAACATGTGAAAATCATAAATTTTTTGGATTTTTTTTCTTTAAATTAAACTGAAATAGCAAGTGAAATTGTTTTCTCAGAAGGCAAAATACTTATTTTGATGAACTTTTTTAAAACTGTTCTTTCTAACTTACCAAAGGTAAAAAGTTTCGATTTTTTTTAAAGTTTAAAAAAACAAAGCAACAAAGTTTTAGGGTTGACTGAAAAGTTAGGGGATTATTATATCAATAAAATAAAAAACTGCAAAGCAAATACCAAATAAATTATTAACTTTTCCTTTTTTATAAAACTTCAGCTTCTTTTTTTAAATTTTAAACTGTTTGATATTTTCCTTTTCAGCAGATAAAATAAAATCATTTTTTAGTTTTCACAATTTTAGATAAATACTTTTTTTTTAAACTGCTCGTTGGGAGGGTAACTTACCAATGGCATATAATTACTTGAATCAACTCTAGATCCTCTTGGATAAACTCGGGTTATTTGTCTTTTGTTGTGGTTTACAAATTGTTCCGAATGTTGCTTGAGTAAATCAATGGCTTTTGTTTCATTCATACTATACATTTCTGAATGAATTTGACGGGCTAAAAAAATATAAATATTTAAATATTTTAAACTGCAATAGTATCTAAAATAGGTGAGACATACAATCACAATCAAGAAAAGATGTAAATTTTCCCATGGCTCTCATGTAAGTAACCAATCCAGAAAGTTCTGTGACAAGTTCGAGATCTTTGTACTAAAAAAAATTAAAATTAATTATAACTGAATACAATTTCTTGAACATTAAAAAAAATTTGTAGTTAAAAACTGGTGATTTCAAATGAACGTGAATTTTTAAAATTAAATATTTTATAAATACAAAACTGCAACGGAAAAATCTTTGGTATTTTGAAAAAAACTGGATCTTGGTAAAATAATTCTGAGCAATTAAAAACTGAACATTTATTATTTTTTTCTTGGATTAAATAAATCTATTTTTTAGATATTAAAAACTGATTTCTTACAAATCAGTGAAGTTTTTTTTTATTTTTTTGCTTGCAACAAAAATGTTACATTGTTGCTAATCTTTATGCTGTGGAAAAAAACTGAGTACATGATTAATATATCCAAAGGACTTACACTATCTTCAGCTTTAGAAAACCGTCCATTTTGGATAGGCGTCAAATTATCGAAGGAACTTTGCTTTTCCACTCGAGGCAAAGTACTCGTTATTGTATAATCATCGTCATTGTCACCGATGTAAACTAAAAATTATTGTTTTTTTTTAAATTTAAAACTGTAAAGAAGGATTTTACTTGCAAATTTCAACAATTTTTTTATTTTTGATTTGAACTTCAAAATATTATTAAAAGTGAATTTTTTTGTTTAAGAAACTGACTTTCAAAATTATTATATAAATTTTTAAAATAAAAAAATAACTGGAGAGACTGGATAATAGGAATTTTATGATATTTAAATATTAAAGATCAAAAATGTTATAAAACTGAGTAAATTTCAAAATCGCGGGAAATAAAACTCACTTCTTGTTACGGCTCTTTCCAAAGCATCTTCTTCAATGCTTCCAGAATCCACTGAAGTTTGCTTGGACATAGCTAGATTTACTATAATTTAAATAAAAAATAAAAATTGTTCTCCAATAAAAAATGTTTTTTTACTTACAAAGCCTTTCCGCAGCTTGAGCCTGCTCTGTCTTTTTTTCAATTTTATTTTTAATCAAAATTTTTCTCTTCAAAACATTAGGGGATGGAAGATGGACACCGGCTTTGATCTAAAATAAAAATAAAATAAACTGATTGGCGAAAATGGAGTAAAACTGTAAAAAAACTGAAAACTGTTATAAATATCAAATTTTTATATTTAAAACTGTATTTGATTACAAAAAATGGATTTTAAACTGTTCCAATAAAAATCGGACAAACATGTTTTAATAAAATTTTTAAACTGTCTTTTCCATTTTGATTTTGGATGCAATTTTTTTAATGCCAAAAAGCTTACAGGATAGTCATTGAGAGCTTCACTGAGAAGTAAATCCCCTAAAATATCTTTGCAATATTGAGCCATTTTTAACTGCTGTTTTTGGGAACAATGATTTTCAAATGATAAAATAACGGGATATTCGGATGTAACAAAAGCTGTTTCAGCTATGGCTTCAATAACATCCTAAAAAAATTATTTTTATTTTGGAATAATTTTGTATGGCTTTTTTTATTTGTTATAAAAACTGACGTAGAAGAAATTGTTAAAATAAAAAAAACCGTAAAAAAATATTTTTTGAACAAAATTAAATTTAGAAAAACTGTTTTTTATTTGCAAAAAAAAAAATAAAAAATTATAAACTGTAGTAGTTGGTGTCATCATATTTTTTATCCTCTTTTAAATTTTTTTATTATATTCTTTGTTTGCATAAACTTGGTTTGAACACGTCAAAGTAACTAAAGAAATAACAGTGTTTTTTAAATCAAGGACAGGATCCTTAACACCTATGGAAAAAAATTAAAGAATAAATAACTGCTATCTGTTTTCTTTGAACAAGCTTCATGAATAAAAAAAATCTTTCTGAATGTTAAAAGAAAAAATTAAAAACTGGAGCAAACATCCCATTGGCTAATTATTAGCTTTGCATGATTTTTTTTAAATGGAAGTCTTCCTTTTTAAAGTTTTTATCGAAACTAAATTTTAACTGAGACATGCGCATTTGTTTGATATTTTTCTTAAGGAAAAAATCTTTAGTCTTTCCAAAATAAATAATTGCGGAAGTAAACTGTCTTTTTTATTTACAATTTTTTTAAACTGTTTCCTTATTTTCTCACAATATGCAAAAATGTTCCATTTTTTTAAATTAAATTTTATTTTTTTAACTGAGAACTTTTTTCCGACATTGTCTTACCTTAAATAAAATAGTTGTGCAAAAGCATATTTGAGTTGGGCCATGAGTAATAATGGGTTCATTATTTTGTCCATCCCAACAATCCAATTCTATCGAACGACATCCACTAAGTAAGGCATATCGATACATGGTAACTGACGAACGGCTTCGAACTTGGCGGCCTTTAAAAAATTTTTTTTGGAAATTAAAACTGTATTAAATTTTTTTTGGAATTTTACCTTTTAGATAAGTATTATGGGAGCTATTAATAAAATAATGAGATAAAGGTTTATTCATCGAATCTTCATTTAATATATACGCATCTTTTCTAACAGGCAAATTTAATTCTGATGATAAAAATCGCAAATATCCATTACTGTCGAGTGGGGTTTTAGGATCGATTCCACATTTATTTAATATTAGCCTCGCTGTTTCTTTGGTGGCAGGAGGATGGAGAATTTCATTCAGCCGAGGATCACGATGCATTTGATTTAAATAATTTTTAAATTCTTCATCGGTTATGAAATTTATGTTTGGTTTTTGTTCAAAACTGTAATGAAAAAAAATTTGGTTAGGAATTGTTTTAAAAAACTGTCACAAAGAAAAGAATAGAATATTAATAAAAATTAACTGTAAAATGGAATTTCTCGTTGATAAAAATATTAATAAATAACTGTAATAGGTGAATACAATTTTTTTGTTTTTGTTTTATCATCATTTTTTTTATCAAGAATTTTAACTGACGAAGATTTTGGGTGAGTTTGAAAAAATAAAATAAAAATAAATGCTAAGAATGAATTAAAAACTGTCATCTCTCTTTATTGTATGTAATGAAAAAGCTTTAAAACATAATACAGGAAAATCCCACAAAACTGAATCAAAGTTGTCAGTCAATATGATTAGAATTTCTTATGCCTTCAAAAGCGAAAGCAAACTGGATTAAATTACACTTGTATCAAAAAAAGGCAAACTTGAACGTACAAGCAAAAAACTGTAAAAATATAATATTTATAAATTTTATTCCGAAATGCACGTTTTTCTTAAATTAAAACTGCTCCTTAAGTCTTATGATTGGAAAAAAAATAAAAATAAAAACCTTGCAGCTTTTTATTTTAAATTTAATAATCCAAACTTTCGAAACTGAGCAATTTTTTTGGCAACAAATTCTTACAAAAATTATTTAGTTTTCATACTCTTGGAAACTGATGTTTCATAAATAAAACTGTATTCAATATTTCTCAAATACATAACTCACCATTCATGAAAAATATTTGCAACTTCTGTTCTTTCCATAGAAATATCATAAATTTTTGAAATAAAATTTTCATCACAAAGTAAAGATTTTTGAAGCTTCTTTTTATCTTTAAAAATTGGCATTTGTTTGAGTAATCGCTTTTCTAATGGCTTTCTTTCATGATGCAATTTGGGACCGGGTAATAAGGTTTCAGAAATGCTAAAAACTGTAGATGTTGAGAAATGATCAAAAAATTTAGTTTTATTTAGATAATTTTTTTTCATGGAAAATATTAAATATTAAAATATTCTTAAAACTGGGTTGTTGAATACTTTGCGGTTTCATTTTTTCATGAAAACTACGTTTAAATATTTTTTGTTTTTATAAACTGTAATTTCATGCTTTATACAGTTTACTATTTTTCAAGTTTTCATAATAAGAAATTTAACAATTAATTAAACTGTGCTACGTTCATGATGACGCCGATAAGAAGCAATAATATATTTAAAAAAAAGAAGAATGAATCTTTCATCTTAAATTAATTTATTTTTGAGGCTAACATTTAAATATAATTTCAAAAAAAAAATGCATTCACTTTTGCAATTATATAAAAAAGCTCCTTTTAAGAGTTGGATTAAACTGATTAGAAAAAATACAACGTTAACAAAATTTTTGTTTATTTGCAACCATTTTTATATTACTAAAATAAGCTTTTCGTGGATGGCATTTTAATTTTTATAAAACTGTGGTTTTAGTAATAAGAACTCAAAAAAATTTGATCTAGAAATAAAATTTTAATTCTTTGTAAAACTGCATCAATTGTAACAGGTGCTTTACTTCGAAACATTTTGTTTTTGGGACATGCTTTTAATTTTTATTAAACTGTACTAAGGCAGTTTTATTCATGATGTAAGCTTCTTCATTTTTTATCAAGTTTCCGATTAAAAAAACTCACTTTTCGACTGTAAAATGATCGCCATCAATGATGCAATGCAACCTTGAAAATAATCGCTTCCAATAATAAAAACTATTTTGAATTTTGCAATGATTTTTAACTGTGTATCTACGTAATTCTTGGCACCATAACTGAAAACAAATTTTCCATTTCAAATTTTTAAAAACAAAAAAAACTGAATTCTTCAAACCTTTGCTTCGTCGGGAGTTTTAGCAAGAAATATTAAAGTATGAGGATTAACAAAATCCAAACCGTATGAAATAGTAAAAAATGCATTATTCAAAGCTGAAGTGCTTATCGTCATGGATGGATTAATTATGGTTTGAATTTGTGAGCCTGATTTTGCTTTCGATAAATCCCAATGGCATCCAACAAATATATCTACGATTTCATCAATATATATTGCTTCATTTGGGGTAAACTGAAACGGTTTTTTTTTGATAGGGAAATATTTAGAAAAAAAAATCAGAATCAATTTTAGGGATAATTAATTGGAAAACTGAAGAGAGAGAATAAAATTATTTCAAATATAAAAAAAACTGGCGAATAAATTGCAATAAAATTTTTAAAAAAATTAGAGGAATTATAAACTGGAAGAAGGGATCTATGGATGAAAAAAATGGAGTACATTTTGAAAAAAAAAATCAAGGACGATTCGAATGATTAAACTTAAAAATGAAAAAAAAATTATATTTTAATTTTTAGACGAAACTGGTGTTCTTTTATTTTTTTATTTTTATTTAATAAACTGCGATATAAAGGAAAAAAGAAATAATTAACTGAACAATATTTTCCAAAAAAAAATTTTGGCGGGAAATATGGATAAATAATAAAAATACTCACTTTTTCGGTGTTTGATTTCATATATAAAATCAATTGGTCTTCGCTGATTTGAAGTTCAAGGGCTGTGGCACTTTGGGATTCAAGTGACTAAAAAGAAAGAAAAAAGAATTATAAATTCATTTAAAACTGTTGGAGCAGATTTTGTCGTTACGATATTTTTTTTTGGGTTTAAACTGGATGTTTTGGTTTGTTGGAAGATTTAAAAACTGTACAAAGAAGCCTCTTTTTTTATTATTAAAAAATAATGGTTAATATTTTTGAAAACTAAAAAATAAATTTTTTATTTTTTTAAAACTGGATCGTAATTGTTACAAACTTTTTGTTTACTAAATTCAAACTGGAAAACGGTGCCATGATATGTTTTCAAAAACTATCATTTAAATTTTGGGTTTTTTGTTAATTTTTAAAATAGCAATACCGGAAAATTCTGAAAAAAGGTAGTTTTTTGTTATTCCACAGTAGAAAATAATTTTTTTATTTTTCTTAAAACTGCGTAATTATTCGCATTTTTGAAAATTAAATTGTTCTGGTCTTTTAGAATCATCAAAAACAGAATTGTTTTAATTTAAAAAAAACAAGCGGTAGAATTTCCCAACACTGTAATTTTTTTACTTTTCTTAAAATTAAAACTGTAATGGAATTAAATTTTTATTTCTCCCAAAAAACTGTTCAAATAATTTCTATAGTTTGAAAAGGGCCAGAGACTTACGCTATCAAATTTATAAACACAAATTGGAGGTAAAAATCTTGGTTGATTTGTTGCACTTTTTCGCCGGGGGATACCCATTTTATTTATTCCCAAATGAAGCCCATTTGCAAGCTTGATTTTATCTGCTTCACTTGACCTTCGTGCAGCAACCAAATCACTCATGGATGTTGCAGTGGAAGGGCCAGGATTATTTTCTATTAATTCATCGATGGAACTATCATCTTCGTCATCGCTATCACTACCAAATTTTACATCAACGATAGTTCGATGAGATGGATAATTTTTTGAAGAGGAGGTTGAAGCTATTTTTGAGGTGGACATTATTGATGACAACATTCATTTGAGAAGAAGTGGGGAGAAAATGCAAAGGAATGTGGAAAAGGCTATGGCCTAAAAAAATAAACTGAGCAGAGGAAAAGATTAATAATACACGCAAAACATTTAATTAAATTTAACTGAGGAGGAGAAAACGTAGTAAAACAAAAAAATTTTTTAAAGATAACTGTGACAATAAACAGAAGAACTGGAAAAAAGTAATGGATTCGAAAGAATAAACTGTGATTTGCTTTTTGTTACAGAATGGATTAATGGATATTTTTTTTCTAACGTCGCGCAAAAAATATTATTTTAATTAACTGTGTTCTTGAAGTCCGTAACAACAAAAAAACATAAAATCTTAAAGATAAAAACTGTACACATAAATTATCATGTCGAAACTTAAAAAATAAAAAGTTTTATAATAACTTTGAAATTATTACAATATTAACAGAGAAAATCTAAACTGCTTTCTTTGGAAAAAGTCTTTTTTTTTATTACACTGGATTGAAAATGCCCAAAAAATATAAAAAAACACGAAAATTATTTACGCTTGTTATTTTTAGGCATATGGGTTTTTTTTATAGCAAATTTATGTTACGCTTCATTCACAATTTGAATTTTATACTAGGAAATATAAAAAAAGAGTGCCAGCGTGAGTCACAACAACACACAAAATAATAACAACATTGGAGGAAGTAATAGGAGCAAAAAAAATAACTGACACGAAGTAAGAACATATGTTTTAAAATAAACTGTCAAAAAATAAAATAAATCAAAAGCAATAAGGACAAAAAAATTCATAGATTATAAAACATCCAAATAATGGAATCAAAAAAGTTTAAACTGAAAGGATAATTAACTTACGGAAGAAAATTAAGTAAGAATTTTTATAAACATATTTAAAAAAACTGCAGTTTTTTTTATTTAGAAGGAGACTTTGATGGAAACCTCTTCAAATTTACGCAACAGCGCCTTTCCTTTATAAACTACTATGTGACTCTTAAATTATTTATAAAAATTTTAAAAAAGCAGGTGATATTTTTGAGTCAGAATAAATAAACTTAAGTAAAATTTCAAGAAAATTTAAGAATAAAAATATAAAATGCATATGAAAAAAATAAAAATGATATATAATTAATATATGTTACATATCTTTTTTCTTTTCATTTTTTTGTAAACAAAAATGATGTATTTTTTAACTACTAAAAAGTGGAGGCGTTTAAGTCAAAATAAAAAGAATTACAAATATATGTAGGTATGCAGGATTATAAGAAACTGACATGAGCGTTTGCATTTTGCAGATAAAAATTTAAAACTGCATAACATTTAAGCACACGGATTTTATAAAATTAAGGAATTACTTAGAAAATTGTTTGAAATTTTTTAAAATAAATTTTATAATTTAAAAAACTGAATACCATTGAAGAATATTACGAAAAATTAAGTTTTGAAATTATAAAACTGATCACGAGGATTTATTTAGAGGCTTTGAGAGGCAAATAAAAAAAGGATATTCATTAACGAAAAAGATGTTTATGTGCATTAATTTTGGGACTTAAAAAAAAGCACGAAGATTACTGAAAAATTATTTTAAAAAATTCTATAAATATTTAACTGCTTTGAACGATCCATAATTTTAAGTTTAAAGAATATCAAAGAAATGATTAAAATTTGTATTAAAAATTATTTATTTTAAAACTGATCACGAGTATCTATTTTTTTTTTTTTTTGGAAAATCTCTTTATAACAATAAAATTAGGAGATAATAACTATAAACAACAAATTATTTTTTTAATTTAAAAAACTGTTCACTAATTATTAATAGCGTATAAAATTCAAAGGAAATTTTTTATAAAATTTAGCTTTTCAAGGAAGCAAGAAAATATCGAGTAAAACTGTAATCATAACCTCACAATGGTCGAAATGAAAACAAAATGAAAGGTTGATGCTATGTGAGAATAACTTTTGATTATTGCTTCTATTATCACTGAATTTAATGATCAAATATAAAAATAAAAATAATCGCGTGAGAAAATTAGATAAAAAAAGGGAAGAAAGGCTATTAACTTCTTAAGCTAATCAGCTAAAAAAATAAATTTGAGAAAGGGAGAAAAGAACAATCCTTAGTTTAAAGGTATGTAAAAAAATTTAAAAACTGTTATAATTTATATTATTCGGTCCAAGTAGTTAAGATTAAAATATATTCTATGTTTTATTTTCAATTAAACTGTTTTTAAAAAAAGTTGGGTTAGCTTGGTCAAGAATAAAAAACTGAATTAAAATCAAATTATTGGTGAATAAAAATCTCAAGCAATCAAAATTTTAGATTCAAAACTCTCTGAAAGTAATGTCAAATGAATAAAATTATTCAAAACTATGATGTAAAAAAACAGAGACAAACCTTGAAAAAATTTACTTTTTTTCACATTAAAAAAACTGCGAGAAAATATTAATAATTTGAAGTGGTGTTCAAGAATTTAAAAATGTAAAAAAACTGTGAAGGTGCGTGTTTCTTTTAGCTTTGGGCAAAAACAAAAAACTGAGTAAACTTCAATAGAACTGAAAACATAAATAAAAAAAGATACTTAAAAACTCATGCTTACATATAAGCATATATTTATTTGTGGCAATCATACTACAGAATCGTATGAAGTGTTTTTAATAAACTGCACAATAATAGTAAAATTGGATAATAAATGTTTCAAGGATACCACTTTTTTAAATTCTAAATTTTGGAATAAAAATTTTCAAAAAACGCTGGTCGAAAAAAAAATACTATACTGTGAAGTAAAAATAACAACTGAGTATGAGCCTGTACAAATTTAAACCCTTTTTTAATCTTTTTAAAAAACTGTAATAATTGAGAAATCCCCAGCAGCCACACCTCGAAAAGGAATGACGACAATTTATAATAAAAATAACATTTTTCTATTGAAAATCAAAAAAAGAAGAAATATTTTGCATTTTTGAGTATTTTTTCATTTTTTAATATTTCTTTTGTTAACAAAAACTGAGAAAAAAGGAATAGTATCAGCTTTTCATCCGTGGGCTTTTTTGTTGATATTATGATATAATAGCAAACAAATAACAAAACCTTTGACATTTTTTGAAGAAAATAAAATTTAGGCACAAAAAAGGATGTCAAGAAAAAAACGCGGGAAAATTGTTTCATATTCAACATTTTTTTTGTGGAAAAAAATATAAAAGCAAAAAAACTGAAATCCTTGTTTGCGGGGTCAAATGGAAGTCAAAAAATATGGAAAAAATGGATAAATAAGGAGAAGATAAGGCCAACTAAAAAGAAACCAAACATTTTCTTTTTCCTTCTTTTCACTTTTTTACATGATAATTTTGGTGGCGACTAAAACTGTAGCATTTGCAGAAGAATTTAGGACTTTATATTCAAGCTTTTGCATGAAAATAGAAAACTGTGGAGATGAGTGATAAGTGAAAAAAACTGGTGTTGTTTGAAAATAAAAATAAACAATAAAAACTGTTAAACATTAGCAAGAAAAACTTTTTTGAAGATATTTTTCTTTCTCAAGGGATTCAAATAAACAAAAAATATATATAGAAAAAATGATAAAGCGAGAAAAACTCGAGTTGCTTCATTCTTACTTCTTTTTTTCTCACCCGGAGCCTCCTATTTTTTTAATCAAATCAAACGAAGACACAGAAAAATAAAAAAATAAAGACACATCCTCTTTTTTCAGCACCCAAAAAAGAAAGAAAGGACAAAGTCAAAAACAAAGGAAGCAAAGAAGCAAAAAAAAGAAAAAAGAAGCTACTTTTATTTTATTCAAAGGTCAAGAAAAAAAGAGGAGAAAAATAAAATAAATCGTGTTTTTGTGAGTCGACCGACAACTACCAGGAGCCTCGCACAGAAGCAAACAGGCGAGTGACGGAGAGTGAAAGTTTATAAAAAAACAAAAAGCAAATGTAAACTTTTTTTCTTTTGTTTTAAAATTATTTTTTTGTTTCCATCTTTCAAAAAAGGAACAGAATAAAAAAAATAAAATTTATCATAGAAGAAAGTTTGAAATCTACCAGAATAAAAAAAACAGGCAGGCGACGACTCGATTATGATAAACACCCGTGGTAGAGGAAAAAAATAAATAAATAAAAACCAATAAAATAAAAATATTTGGAGGAAAAAAAGGAAGACATAAACAGGAGGAGTTCCATGGAGGAAAAGTTTTTTTTGGGATGCGAAAAAAAGAGGGAAAGAAAACACGAGAAAATTGATAACCATTGATTCAAACACCCAACATCGCTACCACCACAAAAAAGAAGCACCCATTGAAATAAAAAAAAAACGGTGAAAAAAAAAGAAAGAAAAGAAATAAAACTATTATTTTTATTTTATTTTTTGAGGGAAGCGACGTTATTGGAAAATGATTCAGGATGACAAGAAAAAAAAAGAGGAGAGGAAGCAGCACCAAAAAAAAGAGCCAAAAGATGATGATGATGGTTGGTTTCAAACAACTTTTTTTTGAGAGAGAAAAAAATAGATGGAAAGATGGAGAAAAAAGAAGACAATGAGGGAGAAATAACAACAACCTTTTGACGTAAGAAAATCAGAAGGGAGGAAGAGGAAAGAATATAAATAATCATGACTTCAAGCTTTGATATTTAAAAATTGATGATAATATTTTAAAATAAACTGATGTGGAAAAATAATAGTGGCTTCCATAGCAGAAAAATATTGTTATTTAAAGAAAAACTGAAAAGACAGAAAACTTAAAAAAGAAAAAATAAAGATTTAAAAATTAAATAACTGCGACGTCGTTTACATGTTTTATTTTAAAATATTTTTGCCAAAATATTCTTTTCATTTATTATAAAAACTGTACTTTCTTTACGATCTTGTTTTATTAGTTTTTTTGTATTTAAAAAACTAGAAAGCTCCGTGTTGTTTTATTACAGAAAAATAATACCAACATAAAAAAAATTAAACCTTTTAAATTCCCGAATAAGAAACTGGAACTTTCCCATTTAATATGTTTGGAGAGCCTGAGAAAACTGTAGCAAATTAAACGATAAACAAATTTCTTCTATTTATGCGTTTAATAAACTGTGGAGCAATAACACTGTAAGTAGAAATTATTGTAATTATAAACTGTAAGGAAATGGAATATTTGGCATAAAATTTAGAAAATTTTTAAAACATTAATAAAGTATAAAAAACTGGAAATAAGGGTGCAAAGCTACTGTGAAAGATAACTTAAATGTTTTAAGAAAAAAACATTCTGAGATTAAATTATAATTATGTTTTTTAAACTGCACGTTCATTTTCAAGGCGGGCAAAAAACTTTGAACAAATAGTAATATTGAGAAAAACAACTGGGTAAATTAAAAATCTCAAAAAAAAATAACTGCCGCTTCTCACGGAGCATTGTACATAACTGAAAGCTTAAAAATTACTATTTTTTTAATCTGAGCGAAGTGGATTATGAAGTCCAATATTCTCAACAAAATCTATCAAAAAAAATTAATTATAAATTATACAATAAACTGAGAGGAATTAAATAAATTGGGTTGAAATGTTACAGCCATAAAACGTAAAAAAAAAGAATTGGAAAAAAACTGTAAAGATCGGTGTAAACCGGAAAAGGAATAAAGATTTTGCAAGAAAAAACTGTATATGAATAGATTTCAGAAATAAATAATATTTGAAACATACATATTTTTATTTTTATTAAACTGCAGAAAATGGATCCCATGGATAAAAAATTAGTCGAAAAATCAAAATAACATACAAGTAGGGTAAAAAATCCCGCCCGTTTTTTTTAAAATGCGGGGACGGGAATTCCCGTTTTGCTGCGGGATTTTTTCCGCGGTGAAAAGCGGGGAGAAACATTTGGCGGGACGGGATGACGGGGAATTTCCCGCGGGATTTTCCCGCGGGAATCCTGCGGGAACGGGAGGGATTTTTTACCCTATTTACATGTATGTAAGGAAATACAAATAAAATATTTTTTTCATGAGGAAAAGCAAGATAATGGATTCCCGCCAAGGCGGGATTTTCCCCGCGGGAAAAAGCGGGGAGAAACATTTGGCGGGACGGGATGACGGGGAATTTCCCGCGGGATTTTCCCGAGGGAATCCCGCGGGAACGGGAGGGATTTTTTACCCTACATACAAGTAATTTTTTTAAATTTTAAAAGCATTTTTAAAAACTGAACATTGCTGGGAATTTTGATTTAGGTATAAACTTTTTTTTTAAACTGCCTAAAAATTTCTGGAGTTGAAACTCTTTTTCGATATTTTTATTAATGATAACTGTAATAAAGCATTTAAAATTTTTCTGCTTTCATGAATTTTTTCATTAAATGCATATTCAATAAAAAAAACTGCTTTAGACAAAAATAAATATTTTTTTTCTCCCTGATTTCTAGCAAGTTTCCCATTTCTTTGCCTTTCGTTGCTGACAATCATCAATCTTCTAAAGTTTCCGTTTTTTGTTTTATTTCTAACAAAATTCTATTTTATTTTGTTTTTGAAAATGGCACGGCCAATTTCAAATTTTGTTACTTCATTTTTTTTTGTTTTTTGACAAATAAAAAAGGAAACAAAAAAAATTCTATGTACTTTTTTTAAGAAAAGACAAGCAAGTTTTTTTTTGACTTTTTGTTGTCATTTGTTTTAACCAAAAACAAAAAAGAATATAAAGTGAAAGGGCAAAAGTTATTTGCCGCTGCAAAAGGGAATAAAATAAAGTAGAAAAACGGATAAACTTTTGACATGAAATAAAAAAAAATGGATGTGAAAAATATTGGGAGGAAAGCAAGCTCATGGGAAATAATGTAAGTTAATCCTTTTGTTGGAATAAAACTGGAAGATGAGAGCGTAGCTATACGGTAAATATTTATTTATTTCATAGAAACTGTCCAGGCTGAAGAGCTGTTTGCACGTTGGCAATTAAAATTATCATAAATCATAAAAAAAATTGAGTCATTCAAAAAAAGTTTGGCATTTAAAAAACTGCATACAGGAATTCTTCTCGAATTCATTAAATATTTTTTGAAAATAACAATTTTTTTAAATAAAAACTGAATCAAAATTTAATTGAAAATTGTTTAATAAAAAAAGAATTAAAACTGTAATATAGTTTGTAAGTCGGCCTTACAAGCAGCGAAGAAGAAGAGATTTAAAGAATAATAAAAACTGTCATACTTTTCGCCATCTTCATAAATACTGTGTCACTTTTTGATTCATAAAAGAGGAAATTATTTGGTAGAAAATGTATTTGGTTTCAAAAAATTACTTAAAAAAAACTGAATGATTTAATTCTTGAATAAAAAAAAAGAAAACTGTATCATGTAATAATTTGCTCCTTCAAACTTTTTTATAGATCTTTTTAAAACTGGTGGAAGTCGCTGATTCATAAGTCAGACAAGTATCAAAAGAAGGAGAAAGAAACTGACGAAGTGAAGTGTCCTTTAAATTTATTTAAAATTAAAAAAATAATAATAATTAATTTTTTGATGCCCTAATTTTTTTTTGAGATAATAAACAAGATTAAATTCATTATAATCCTTAAAAACAAATAAAAAATATCAAAAAAAAATATGGCTTCCTTGGGAGATAATCTCTTTTAAATAGCTACATTGAAATAAAAACGAAAATAAAGAAAAAATAATTCAATAAAATTATTTCTCAAAATTTTAAAAAGGGAAAAAACCAATAAAGAGAAAAAATTATAAAAGGTCGAAAGTATCAATGGCAAAAAAAAAATGAATGAAAAAAGGAAAGAAAACAAAAAAAAGAGAGACATTTCAGGTTGCCTCGCTTCTGTTGCTGTTAATCTTATTCAACATCATCACATTCAAAAAAAAGGAAAAGGAAACAAAAAACTTTTCAACGGCCAAAATAATAAATTTTTAAAGTAAACAAAAAACAATTTTTTTTCTTTGACTAAAAAAAGTATGATAGCGAGAGAGAAAAAAGAGCGGTGTCAATTTTTTTGAACTCTTGTGTATTTTTTTTTAAATTAACTGGGTTCTACGGAATTAAATGGTATTATAACATTAAGGCTTTAATTTTTAACTGATAACTGAAGATAATCGTAAAAAACTTCGATTTTATGAAAAATAATAAATGGAAATAAAAGCCAGACATAAAAGTGAATTATCAAACTGTATAAATTATTAAAATACTTAATTTTTGTAAAACTGAGTTCATCCTTTTTTGGCTAAAATAAAAATTTTATTGGAGTTATTAATTATCTAAACTGAAAGAATAAGTAAGTGAATGAAAAAAAAAACAGTATGTTTTTTTGGGAATGAAACTGGCGGACGTCAAGGGCATTTGTAACTTTTAACAACAAAAAAAGGAGAAAATATTTCCAAAAAGAAAAACTGCTTGCAGATAAACAGAATTTTAAACAACATATATTAAAGATAAAACTGAGGATGCATAAAAGGATTGAAAATGTTAGTTGAAATTATAATTATATTCAAAGAAATTTTACAGAAAAGTTAAAATTACAATTCAAGCAACAAAAAAAACAATCGCAATCGTCCAAAAGAGAAAGAAAACGTTTGTGAAGAACCGTGGCTTCTTTATTTATTTTTTTTCTTAATCAGTTTTATAAAAAGAAAAAAATCGAAACTCATCTTTTTATTGGGAAAACGTCAAAAGAAGAAAAAAAGAAAAGAAAACGAAGGAGACGACGATTGGAAAAATTTTTGACATGTTGATGCGTCGTCGGCAACATACGGTTACGTGTGTTGTTGTTCTTCCTTCTTATTCCATCCCCCATCATTCCTTCCTACTTTTTTTTCTTCTTCAGCATCGTCATTTGAAATTCCGTTTTTGCGCAGCTGTGTGGTGCTGCGTGAAAAAAAAAAATATTATAGAAAAAGAGCCCCCGAGTTTTTTTATATTCCAAACAAAAACAGAAGAAGGATGGAAAGGATGGAAAACAAGGAAAAGGAATGATGGAAGAAAGGATGGGTAACAACAACAAAAAATAAACATTAAAACGTCAACCAAAATAAAAAATTTATCTCTCATTTTCTCTTTTCTCTCATCAAACAAATTATTTTATTTGACTTTTATTTTCAAAGCGACGATGAAAACATTTTTTTCTGATGAAAAGAAAAAAAGTTTTGTGGACGAATTTAAAAATAAAATTATAATATAGTCATGATCGGAAAAATAACAAACGAACTTTTTAGAATGAATACTTTTTTAAATTACAGTAATTTCATTTATTTTTGTATGGAAAATCAAAAATTATTAAAAATTTACTTTAAAAATGTTTGGTTCACTCGAAACAAAAAAGAATTTGGTGCGGCATTTTTTAATGTTTGCAAAAACCAAATATAAAAATAAAAGACAAAAAACTATTATTATTTATTAATCACCGAGATTTTAACACTTTTAAAAATAACAAATACATATTACAAAAAAGTTGCGAAGTTAAGTATTATTTAATTTTCTTGAGAGATTCAAATTTAAAATTTTTTGATATATTTGCATTTATTTATTTTTATTAATTTTTATTTATTCTTTATCCCAAAGTTTTCCATTTTCAACAACCATTTTTGAACTTTCGTCTTCGTCATCCTCAACGTCCTCATGATTATCTTTAAAACTTTTGATAATTATACTTGGAGTTAATGAATTTCCCATTAACGCAGAATCTGTCATTAAACTATCAGTGGCCATAGAATTATCATATCCTGAATCTTCACATCTCGATGGTGAAGGAGATAATGTTGTTCGTCGAGGATGTGGATGGTGTTGGAGGCTTTGAGGTTCATGATTTTGTTTAGGATTGAAATCAAATGGCAGTGACATGGGCGTAAAATCGGAAGGTAGCAAACCACAAAGGCTTTGAACTCGTTTTAAAGCTTTTGCATCTTCGTCCGTATTCGCGCAGGCGACGAGAGAATGAGCATGGCTATGGTCTGGATCCGGCATAGTGGCGGATGGAGTTGTGGATAAATGCAAGCACGAAGGACATCTCATCATAGGCATTCGAGTCATTGGATCGAGACTTGGTGGACTATTGAAACCCAAAAATGGTGTTGACGCCCTTCGTTTTCGATCAATTAAATCACTCGAATGTGGATCCAAAGCATAAATATTTCCTAATCTCTCTTTGGGTTCTGGGGAATCCGAAGATCTATTTACATTTATTCTAATTGGTGGAACACCAGTTTCATCAACTTCAGCCAAAGTTGGAGCCATAACAACCAAATCTTTTGGTATCACAATCATGGGTGGAATAGAATCTTTTGAAGCTCTACGTTGTTTAAGTTTTTCAAGCTTTGCTTCTTGTTCCAATTGTTTTCGCTCTTTTTCAATTAATTTTGGAACGGATTCTGTGCTATATCCATATGCCACATCATGATATGCAGCGGAATAAAGGGAATCTTGATCATATGCGGTGGAAACTGTTTCAAGGGAAGATTTTGTTGAACCAACAACGGATTCTGGAGTCACTAAAAAAATTAATGAAAATTAAAATGGGTATGAATTTAACTGTATAAAATAAAATCGTCTTTCTTTTTTATGAATTTAACTGCGACTAATGTTCTAATAGTGACAGAATATTATTGTATTTTTATTAATTTTTAAAACTGTTCCCTCTTTTTTTTTAACCTGGAGAATAAAATAACTTCTTTAACTTTTTTTTATAAACGAAAGAAACTGTGTATTAAAGCTTTTTTAGGATTAGAAAATACTTTTCATTAAAAAAAAATTTTTTCCATTCGAAATTATTAAAACTGGATTCTTTAATCCCGTTTGAAATATAAAGTTTTAAAACGGTAAAGAACTTTACAAGAAAGACATCAAAAATAGATTATAAAATTAAAAACTAAATTGTATTTTCAAAAAAAGCAATATAATTTTTTAGATATAAAAATATTTATTAAAACTGTGAAACATATTTGGTAGCTGGTAAGAAAGCGAAAAGATAATCTCATACACATAAAAAATTTTAAATTATGAACTAAAATTTTTTGTATAAAATTATTAAAACTGGGTTAAATTAATCCCGATGGAAATAATATTTTCTTCTTCTTCAAGTGTTAAACTGTGAAGAAGTTTAGTCGCTACAAAATTGCAAAAAATAATTTCAAAAATTATAAAAAGTTTTTTTCCAAAGAAATTCTTTAAAATAAAACTGTTGCGAATCAATCAATCACAAACTCAAAATATGAGTTTTTAAAGCCGGTGATTTAGAAATGATTTTTTTTTAATATTAAAACTGCCTTGAACATAATCGTCCAGAAAATATTTAAAGTTATTTAAACTGGAAAAAAAATCAACAAACTCACCCAATCGACATCGCCATGAATCAGGTGAGCTACTAAATTTCCTCTTCGGTTTGCCTCCATCCATAGCTGCTTGTCCCGCATTTGAAATATTATTTATTGGAGGTTCAACAATATGATCATCCAAATATTGATTAAATTTTTTATTTGCTGCAAATTTAGCAAATAATCGACCTCTAAAATTTTTTAATTATTTTAAATTTAAAAACTGCTTCAATGAAAACTTTAGTTACCTAAAACTTGAATCATTTTTAGTTTTTATTTTCACTTTTTCCATCGCTTGAATGGTCCTGTAAAATATAGGAAATTTAAGTCCTTTGGTTTCAATATTTATTAAGCACAGATCGGCCGATCGGCTGTTTACATTTCGATGGATAGTTCACAAGTGAAGAAAATGCTTGCTTCGACGCTCTTTTTAACGGAGAGCGATGAAGCAGCAATAAAAAGGATGTTTTGGGAATGCATCGCTGCCGCGATCGCACACTCCCGACAAAAAGAAGAGAAAAGTTTAACAATATGTTTGGGTTAGTAACAATTTCAAACGATATGAAATGTTTCAAAAGTTTTTCAAATAAAGTTACAATTTAAGTTTAGCTTATTTTTGGATTAAGGTTTTTTAACAAACAATCAAAAATTAGAGGAAGCAAAGTTAGTGACACCGGAATTTCACTATCTGTTCTCATGACAGCGGCGTTGCCGAAATATCAATGGATCAACGGATGGCTCTAAGGAAGCAAAAATATCCACGAATGACCAAGTATTTTTTGATGAAACTTTGCGGTTCACTATGTCCCATGATTGTTGTTCAGTAATATTAAAAGTATGTTGATGAGCAATAAATGGCATGATGAAAATGATGTCAAAAGAAATCCAAGTTTCGGTGGCTAGGCATCTCAATCTCTCACGGAATTTAACGTATCCTTTCTAGCAATAGCCCATACATAAATGCCATTTCAAAGGCGAGGTAGTCAACTATCTTGATTCGTAACAGCGACCATTCAAAATAAACATTGAGATTTCTTTGACCATGAATAATTAACAACAATGTGAGACACATTTTTGGCGTAGACTCACAGATGTTTGATGTGGTCATTATTGCATAAATTAAGATAAAAATTAAGGAAATCGCAAATACCATGCAGCGATCCCTCCCGGCAAAAAAATAAGCGACGATGAAGTTAATGGTGAAAATTTTAGGTTTTTGACTTGTGAGGTAAAAAACACCATTAAATAGATGACAGTTTCGATACATACACTGCTTTTTCAGCAATGCAGATGGCTAGAGCCCCCATGTAAAATATAGGAAATTTAAGTCCTTTGGTTTCAATATTTATTAAGCACAGATCGGCCGATCGGCTGTTTACATTTCGTTGGATAGTTCACAAGTGAAGAAAATGCTTGCTTCGACGCTCTTTTTAACGGAGAGCGATGAAGCAGCAATAAAAAGGATGTTTTGGGAATGCATCGCTGCCGCGATCGCACAGGTCCTCAAAGTTGGAAGATTATAATTTAAAATAAAATTTCCACGATTTCTAAATATTTTTCGTTTCTTTTGTTTTGATGCTCGGGAAAGGGTATCTAAAAATGAATGGGAATTAATTATTAACTGGCACAAGTAAACCAATCTTTTTTTATAAAATTGTATTTTTTTTTAATTTACAAACTACAAATAACTGGGGTTCCATATATTTTTTTAAAATTAAAACTGACGAGATAAAATAATTAAGGATCAAAAATAAAAAATGCTAAATTTTGCAAACATACTGTTTTTTTATATTCAATTTTTTTTAAACTGAAAAATTTTGTATATATTTGGCATACTTTAAATAAAACTGATTATCTATAACCTCTTTTTCAAAAAAATATTAATAAAACCAAAAAACTGATAGATTGATTGTCTTTTTAATTGTCATTGAAATGTTTTACTTTTATATAAACTAGGAGAACCGATCAATAGTTAGGCTTTTGGCGTTGAACATAAATCGCTTCGCGATTAACGGCTGGTTCTAGCTTTAAAATTTGAAATACTATCAAATTATGTAAATTTCGGATATTTGCCTACTTTTGTAAATTCCAAAAGCGTTTCTGCTCCTCTACCACGTCAAGGTTTCCGAATACAGAGGAGTTTTTTTTTTTTGAAAAAAAAATATATAAAAAAAACATAATAAAAAATATGCAACAACATATTTTTGCTTTTACATATTTAAAAGGTTTTGCCAAACAATATTTTTAACTGTTGGTTTTTCTGGAACTGCAGTAAAAATTCTGATAGAGTCTTTTGTTCTGACTCTGGACAGAGCAGTGTAAAGTTGGCCATGAGAAAAGCATTCGCTTGTTCTAAAATACAACCCAACTCTTTCTAAAGTTTGGCCTTGAGCTTTGTTAATAGTCATAGCAAAAGCTAACTTAATTGGAAATTGAGTTCGGATAAAATGGATATCTGGTTCAGCTTCACAATTGCCATACTCGAATTTGACTCGTGGAATATAAACGACTTCATCTGATTTGGATGCTGGTCCTGTTAAAACTTTGCATTTTAAAAAGTCTTTATTCATCTCCACAATTTGCATTCTTGTCCCATTGCAAAGGCCTGTGAAAATTGATAAATTTTTTATCAGCATAACAATTGCTCCAACTTTTAGATTTAATTCATGAGGAGGCATACCTGCTGTTTCAATCCTATCCATTTTTTCGACGCTGTAATCATCGTCATTTTCTTCGAGAGGACAATATTTGTCTTTATCTGATAATAATGTATCGATACTTGAAAAAGTTTGTTGAGAACCTGTTAGTTTTGATAAAATTACCTTATTTATCCTTTGCTGAACTGTATTTAGTGGAGCGAGAATGGCACTTCCACAAAGTTCCTTTGCGTACTTTTGTGGATTTTGCAACCACCCTGGTTCATAACAAAAATTAATCAAATCAGCTTCGTTTTTAACAGTAATGGCTGCTTCAACAGTGATGGAATCAGTCCCTTTAATATATAATGATTTATCGCCATTTCCAATAAGTTTTAATTCTTCGATGAATGCAAGCTCATTCGAATTTACTCTCATATTTTGTTCGAGGTTTAGTTGTCGAGCATTTTGGAATTTATCCCATGATTTTATTGAAGCATTGATAATTGCCATTTCGCTTCCTCTTGGAACCACGGGTGTTAATTGTTTCCAATCACCTCCAATCAAAACAACGGTATTTCCAAAAAGTTGTTGGTTGTTTCTTAGATCTTTTAGAATTCTATCGATGTAATTCATACAATCTTTGTGAAGCATGCTAACTTCATCAATAATTACTAAATTAAGGTCTTTAAAATATTCACCTTTCTTAGTATGAGCACCAATATTTAAATTACTATCAGGACCTAATTCTTTTGGAATAAAGAAAGCAGAATGAGCTGTCATCCCTCCTTTTAACAAAGTCGCTGCAATTCCTGTAGAAGCGCATGATTGAACTTTGTATCCATGAGCTTGACAAAAAGTAATAAGAGTATTATACAAAAATGTTTTGCCTGTTCCTCCTGAACCTTGCAAAAAATAAAAGCCGCCTTTTTTATTTTCAATAGCATTCCAAATTTCATCGAATGCTTTTGTTTGATCATTATTTAATTTTGCTTTTTGTGCATCAGCATATTCTTGAATGGTAAGCTTTTTACCATTGACAAAAGGCAAATCATCAGGAGCTTCATAATCATGTTCTGCTTCCTTTGAATGGCAATTTTCTTCAAAATTATCTGGAACATTAAATCCAAGACGACGACAACTCGTGCCTATTTTTTCAAAAATATATTCCAAGTAATTTAATGCCTTCGCCTTCTTTGCTCCCGATTTTTGGTTGGATCTTCCCCATAACCAAGGAATAATTCATCGAGGAATTTATCCAAAAATTTATCTGGGTTTCCAGGTTGATTGAAAGCAATAACCATAGCAAAGAAATGTCTTATTTGTCTTTGATTACGCATTTCGTTAATTGCGTCTTGAATTACCCGAAAATGAATATCATCATTTTCCCAAAGACCTAATGCCTGAGCTGTGCTTAAAAATGTTGGATATTCAACACCATCAACCGTTCGAAGATCCTTAAAGCTTTTTGGACCTTTTACATACATCAAAAGGATGCGAAGAGCATAAAGCTCTGCTTCTCGAGGAGAAACATGATGAATTCTCACGAAAAAGTTTGTTGGTGTTCTTTTTCTTTTTATCCATGTTTTACTTTGCTTATCAAACCAATAATGATATGGAATATCTTTATAAGTGTATTGGCATGCTTCAGGATCGTTATTGCAAAGTTCAAAAAATGAAGTCAGTTGTGTTTTTGTTGGTTTATTTGCAGCTTGCTCTTCTGCACCTTCTTCAAAAACAACATTTTCTTGACCTTCTAAATGGATTTGAAGCGCTTCAACAATATGAGATTGTTTGAAAATCCAAGTACACAGCAAACGCATTAAAGCTTCGCAACTTGTCATAATACGGGCATTTATATGTACCTCGCCTTCATCATAATCCACAACTTCTTCTCCTTTTTCATTTATTTTAATTCGTTGTTTTTTAATGTAAACAACGTCGCCACATTTTGTTGTATACTTACATGTATATTTTGGACTTCCTGTTTGTCCTACAGTACATTCAACATTAATGTGGCAATCATATTTTAATGATAAAAATTTGTTATGTGGAACAACATGAGCATCATCAATTTGGAAGAAAACATTTTTTTTAATTTCTTTCATGTATGTATTGCCAAAAAGATGCTCATTCGTGTCATCAATTGTTACATCCTTTGGTTTTGGTGGAAGTCTTCTGTATTCAACAAAAGTTTCTTCGTCAAAATCTTTACGCGGTACATCTTGAAAATCGAGTTCTTCCATTTCGTCCTCATTATTTTCAACATTTTTCGCGTTTTCATTTTGGTTTTTCGTTTGATCCTCGCCTTTTTCATTTGGCAAATCAGATTTTTCTGTTTCATCTAATTTTTTATTGATAGAGGATTTTGGAGGAAGCCGTTCATATTCAGCAGGCTTATGCTGATGTATAATTGTAGTATTTGAATAGGGCTTTTTATATCCTTTACTACAAACTCCGTCGATCTGACATCCTGAATTTTCATTGCAATAATGAATATTATTTCTCATAATGATTTCATGGTATCGCCTTTGCTGTTCGGCTTCCTCAGATTTGTCTTTTTCATCTGGCAAATCTGGAATTCGAGCTGAGATATAATTATCGATGTCTTCAACAGTTACTTTCTCTTGCATAATTAAAATGGCATGTAAGTGTGGCATTCCACGTTTTTGAAATTCCATTACCACGTGATAACCTTGCACTTTTCCCAAGACATTACGTTTAAAAAGGTCATCAAGGAATTCTTGTGCTTTTGCCAAAAAGACGCGACATTTAAGATCAAATCGACTTTTTTCATTTTTATGAAATTTATTTCTTTGAATTTCTGGCCAATTTGGATTGCCTGTAAAAGTCACAAAATATGACGGCAAATCAGTGTTATCAATAATCGTCATGATATTTGAATATGCTTTTTGCATATGTTTTCTACCACCTTTAAAAGTCGCAGGAATTGTAAAAAGCTTTCCAAGCTTTTTTCCTTTCAAAACTTTTTTTTCAATGTATTGTCGTAATTCAGCTTTTGTCGCTGACCTCTTTTTTGATTGTTCAATTTCTCTTTTAGCCGTTTCTAATTCACATTTTTCTGCTCTGCAGACGGCATCAATTATATATGCTTCAGCCAAAGCTCCTTTACTATAAAGCCAATGGGATTGTTTGAAACCTTTTTTATCTCGTGGAAACATAAAATATCGATAGAACTGTTTCCGAGATACATATTTCCTTCCAAAACCCTTGCGAAAGCCTTCAAGCTCTTTGACTGACTCCTCAAATTCTTCTTGAACATCATCATCACCGCCATTGATGTAATCATCCCTTTCATTGTCAGGAATATCAATGTCATCATTCATTAAATTCTTTTTACTTTTTTCACTTTAAATGGTGGTATCATTATTTACTAAAGGTATTGCATTATGATACATTTGATTACCATGTGGAAAAAGTAAAGGATAACAAAGAGGATCAATGTTTGGACTGTAATAAGGCATATTATGGATTGCTCCTTCCTTTCCATGAAGCCATACACCTTTAAATTCAGGTGGTTCTCCATCATCATTAACCCAAATCATGCCAACCAATTCATTTTGGGGCTTTTCAGCTCGATGAGGATGAATGCTGGGATCATGTGCGGTGAAATCTTTATCTTCACGAGCATCAACAATGATAATTCTAAATTTTGGAATTTCTTTATTTTCAGCTCGAGCTTTTTCAATTTCTTCATTCATACGCTCGCTTCCGCTTTTATAAAGTTTTGCTAAAGAATTATAATCATTAAGCATTTTATGCAATTGATTTAAAATTCCTTCATCTAATTCTTTTTCCTTTGCTGCTTCAGTTCGGATATTTTCTGCATCTTCCAAGTCTAAAACATAAATTTGACCGAATGCTGGTCTTTTACCTTCTGGAGGCAATAAATCACTTGCAAGATGTTCAATATTTCCATTTAATCTCACAACGGGTGGACCTCGTGTTGGAAGAGGAGGCACTCTACCATCAGTGGAAATGGAAGCAAAAGCCACTTCTGAATTATATGCGCGACTTTTTTTTACAAGCTCGTCATTGTATTCAATTTTATATGGATCAAGCATATGTTGCAAAACGTAAGGAATTTTATTTTGTAAAATATCATGTGTTTCACTGAGATCAATTTTGCCATCTGCGCAACATTTGTTTGCTTGGCTTGGAGTCTCAGCTTCATATTTTGACATCCATCGTCCACAAAATTTACAACGATATGTGAAATCACCAACATCAAAGTATTCTACTTTATGGTTGACACTTTCAGCTGCACAACCTTCTTTGTGAATTTTGCCAGTGTGGTGACATTGTGGAGTGATATCTTTTAATTTTCGTAATTTTTTGGCTAACCTTGATGAACGTCTTTTATTAGTTACTTCATCATACGTTGTGCCAAGTTGAGGAGGTGGCATTTGTTTTTGTGATTTAGTTAATTCAGAACTCATTACAACTTTTACGTTGTCTTTGGTTTGATTAATTATAACTTTAGTCGAACTGTACCGATTCTTAACTTGTTTTTTTGAAGGACGACCTCCTTTGTTTTTTGTTACATTAATGTTACCACTTTCAAAATTAATAGAAGTGTCTGTGTCTTTGTTTTTATGAGAAATAATTTGGAAAGAATTTTTATATTCTTCATATCTCTTACGTTCTAGAGGAGTATCCCTTTTTTTTCTATTTTTATAAAAGTCTTCATAGCTTTCAATATCGACATTCATTGAATCGGAAGTTAAAGAAATATTTGAATTTGTATTATTTCTTGAACTCATATCATTTTTATGATCTGCCGATATTTCTTGGAGGCTATCACCATTTTCAGAGATTGCTATAGTTTCTTCTTCTGATTCAATGGGTATAAATTGTTTATAATAATTATAAACATTAGTTCTCCAAGCAACGACTTCGGTATCATCAAAATCCATAGGTTCGTTGGTGAAATATCTTTTAATCAACATACAAATTAGTGGACCACAATTGGAACTGTCGTGAGGAAGTTGATATTTAAAGCTATCTTTTGGTGGAGTAATAATACGGCATTCAGCTCCACACAATAAAAAGCAAATTGTTTTTAGTTTTTTAAAATAAGGATCAGAAAGATTCCATTTTTTTGTACAAAAATAAGTACATTCTTTTCTTGCTTTATTTAAAATACCAAAAGCCCAATGGGTGCTTCCGATGTTAATTGGAATGATAGCATGCTCAAATGTTGAACTGAATTTAGGAAAAGTTGGAACACGATTTGGCATATTAGTATCAGAACTCCAATTATCAAAAGTAGCATAATCATACCAAACTGATGGGAAAACTAAAAGCCTTTTTTCCTCATGTTCATCAATGATTTCACGGACAATTTCTTTAGCTACAACAATGTCGCTTATCCACCTATTTTCTTTGATTGTCTTTAAAAGACCTGATGTAAGCGGGGCTTGCAGATCTTGCATATCGATATCGGCAAAATCAAAAGCAAGCGAATTGTTAACAGCATAATTCGATGTAACATTAACTTCATCCATCTCCATGGGCTCCTCATTTGTTGCAATTTGTTTGATGTTACCATCATGCAATCTTTTTTGAGGTTTATTACGAAGTGGAGTTACATTTGTATTAAATAAAGCTTTATTGCTCTTGTTTGGTGTTTTTAAAGATAATGATTTTATACCAAATGAAGGAGTTTCAGTTTTCGATTTTTTAGTTGCAATCGATTCATCATCAGATGAACTCGAAATGATTGCTTGCACATCGTCATCTGAATTTAAATTTATTACAGGAGCTATAAACAGCTCTTTTAGTCTTAAAATGACATAATTTTTGTAATAATTTAAATTGAAATTTTCTTCAATAAGGTTTTCTAATCCTAAACGAATGAAACTTTGACCATAAAAACAAATCAAAAAGCCACAGCTTATTGAGTCAGTTTGAATGTTATGTTTGTCAAAAATGATCACTTTTGGTTTAAGCTTAGTGTTTTTTGGTCCGATAGTGTTAATGGCATTAAGCATAATCCTTCGTACATGAGTAGGAATGGATTTAGCGCCATAAGGGTCGAGGTAATACAACGTTTTTGTTGCTTTAAAATAAATACCAAGCACCCAATGACCTTTTTTATCATAGGCATTCTTAACCTTTGTTTGTGAATAATAGCAAACGGGAATAAGAATATATTCATAATCTTCCACAAAAGGTTTGCCTTTTAACAAATGGTGAGCACGATGAGTGTCTTGTTTTGGCCCATTTTGAAATTGGTGCCCGGCAAACATCGAATCGACCGAAAGAACTTTTTGATGTGTTTCATAAGTTAAACTTCCAAAGAATAACGAAACAGCATCACCTGACATAAGTTCGTCAGGATTTAAATTTTCTATTGTGCCCGAGTTTAAGCCTTTGGACAATTGGCTCCTTTCTTCAATGGATAAATCCATTTTAGACGTGATCTAATCACATTAAAAAATAAAAAATAAAAAACGCGAATGTTTAGTCCAAAAAATGAACTAAAACTTCGATTGTAATCTGATGTAGTATCTTAGTATTGTAAGAAGCAAAAGTAAACCTTTGAATCTGAAAAATGAACGATTATTAGATAATCACCAAAAAATTGCACGAAAATTGATAAAACACGGAACAAAAAAAAAACACGAAAATAAATAGAAACGAATGAAGAGAATAATGATGAGAAAATAAAATAAAACAATACAAATAAAAACATTAATCAAGCTTTATTTAATTGCTAAAAGTATGCTTGATATTGGTAAAAAGATAGCTGATCAAGCTTTATTTAATTGTTAAAAAGCATGCTTGATATTGGTAAAAACCATTGATCAAGCTTTATTTAGTTGCTAAAAAGCATGCTTGATATTGGTAAAAACCATTGATCAAGCTTTATTTAATTGCTAAAAAGCATGCTTGATATTGGTAAAAAGATAGCTGATCAAGCTTTATTTAATTGCTAAAAAGCATGCTTGATATTGGTAAAAACCATTGATCAAGCTTTATTTAATTGCTAAAAAGCATGCTTGATATTGGTAAAAAGATAGCTGATCAAGCTTTATTTAATTGCTAAAAAGCATGCTTGATATTGGTAAAAACCATTGATCAAGCTTTATTTAATTGCTAAAAAGCATGCTTGATATTGGTAAAAAGATAGCTGATCAAGCTTTATTTAAATGCTAAAAAGCATGCTTGATATTGGTAAAAAGATAGCTGATCAAGCTTTATTTAATTGCTAAAAAGCATGCTTGATATTGGTAAAAAGATAGCTGATCAAGCTTTATTTAATTGCTAAAAAGCATGCTTGATATTGGTAAAAACCATTGATCAAGCTTTATTTAATTGCTAAAAAGCATGCTTGATATTGGTAAAAAGATAGCTGATCAAGCTTTATTTAAATGCTAAAAAGCATGCTTGATATTGGTAAAAACCATTGATCAAGCTTTATTTAGTTGCTAAAAAGCATGCTTGATATTGGTAAAAACCATTGATCAAGCTTTATTTAATTGCTAAAAAGCATGCTTGATATTGGTAAAAAGATAGCTGATCAAGCTTTATTTAATTGCTAAAAAGCATGCTTGATATTGGTAAAAAGATAGCTGATCAAGCTTTATTTAATTGCTAAAAAGCATGCTTGATATTGGTAAAAACCATTGATCAAGCTTTATTTAATTGCTAAAAAGCATGCTTGATATTGGTAAAAACCATTGATCAAGCTTTATTTAATTGCTAAAAAGCATGCTTGATATTGGTAAAAAGATAGCTGATCAAGCTTTATTTAATTGCTAAAAAGCATGCTTGATATTGGTAAAAACCATTGATCAAGCTTTATTTAATTGCTAAAAAGCATGCTTGATATTGGTAAAAAGATAGCTGATCAAGCTTTATTTAAATGCTAAAAAGCATGCTTGATATTGGTAAAAAGATAGCTGATCAAGCTTTATTTAATTGCTAAAAAGCATGCTTGATATTGGTAAAAACCATTGATCAAGCTTTATTTAATTACTAAAAAGCATGCTTGATATTGGTAAAAAGATAGCTGATCAAGCTTTATTTAAATGCTAAAAAGCATGCTTGATATTGGTAAAAAGATAGCTGATCAAGCTTTATTTAATTGCTAAAAAGCATGCTTGATATTGGTAAAAACCATTGATCAAGCTTTATTTAATTGCTAAAAAGCATGCTTGATATTGGTAAAAAGATAGCTGATCAAGCTTTATTTAATTGCTAAAAAGCATGCTTGATATTGGTAAAAACCATTGATCAAGCTTTATTTAATTGCTAAAAAGCATGCTTGATATTGGTAAAAAGATAGCTGATCAAGCTTTATTTAAATGCTAAAAAGCATGCTTGATATTGGTAAAAAGATAGCTGATCAAGCTTTATTTAATTGCTAAAAAGCATGCTTGATATTGGTAAAAACCATTGATCAAGCTTTATTTAATTGCTAAAAAGCATGCTTGATATTGGTAAAAAGATAGCTGATCAAGCTTTATTTAAATGCTAAAAAGCATGCTTGATATTGGTAAAAACCATTGATCAAGCTTTATTTAGTTGCTAAAAAGCATGCTTGATATTGGTAAAAACCATTGATCAAGCTTTATTTAATTGCTAAAAAGCATGCTTGATATTGGTAAAAAGATAGCTGATCAAGCTTTATTTAATTGCTAAAAAGCATGCTTGATATTGGTAAAAAGATAGCTGATCAAGCTTTATTTAATTGCTAAAAAGCATGCTTGATATTGGTAAAAACCATTGATCAAGCTTTATTTAATTGCTAAAAAGCATGCTTGATATTGGTAAAAACCATTGATCAAGCTTTATTTAATTGCTAAAAAGCATGCTTGATATTGGTAAAAAGATAGCTGATCAAGCTTTATTTAATTGCTAAAAAGCATGCTTGATATTGGTAAAAACCATTGATCAAGCTTTATTTAATTGCTAAAAAGCATGCTTGATATTGGTAAAAAGATAGCTGATCAAGCTTTATTTAAATGCTAAAAAGCATGCTTGATATTGGTAAAAAGATAGCTGATCAAGCTTTATTTAATTGCTAAAAAGCATGCTTGATATTGGTAAAAACCATTGATCAAGCTTTATTTAATTACTAAAAAGCATGCTTGATATTGGTAAAAAGATAGCTGATCAAGCTTTATTTAAATGCTAAAAAGCATGCTTGATATTGGTAAAAAGATAGCTGATCAAGCTTTATTTAATTGCTAAAAAGCATGCTTGATATTGGTAAAAACCATTGATCAAGCTTTATTTAATTGCTAAAAAGCATGCTTGATATTGGTAAAAAGATAGCTGATCAAGCTTTATTTAATTGCTAAAAAGCATGCTTGATATTGGTAAAAACCATTGATCAAGCTTTATTTAATTGCTAAAAAGCATGCTTGATATTGGTAAAAAGATAGCTGATCAAGCTTTATTTAAATGCTAAAAAGCATGCTTGATATTGGTAAAAAGATAGCTGATCAAGCTTTATTTAATTGCTAAAAAGCATGCTTGATATTGGTAAAAACCATTGATCAAGCTTTATTTAATTGCTAAAAAGCATGCTTGATATTGGTAAAAAGATAGCTGATCAAGCTTTATTTAAATGCTAAAAAGCATGCTTGATATTGGTAAAAGAAAAATGAACATTATTTAAAATCAAAAAGTAATATTATACAACAACAAAAATGAAGAAAAATGCGGCGCGAAAAATAGTTGAAAAAATATTAACAAACAAAGCAATATCTAAATTTTGCGACAAAGAAAAAAAGATTTTTCCAGAAGGTTCTACTGTATTTTCTTTTGGTTTCGTGCAATCGTGCTATGAGTTTTATTTTTGACAAAGAGATTACGTTAAACTTTCTAGAAAAATCTTTTTTTTCTATTTCCAAAAATGAGACGTGAAAAATTAGTTGAATAATCTCAAAAAAACATTAAAAAAAATAATTTGCATTTTATTTTTCCTTCAATTGCATAAAAAAATATAAAAAAATCGATTTTTGACAAATTTCATAGAAATTTGCATATTCTATATATCGCTAATATTTTTAAAAAACATTAAAAATAATCGAAAACATAATCCTTTAGATAATCTCATCAAAATAGGCGAAAAACAGCATCGGGGATTCGAACCAACCATCTCCTTTCTCATTGTCAAAAGCCCCACTACGCCAAAGAGAAAAATTTTGAGTTAAAATTTGAAAATTTGCATATATCTCGAGATCCATATTGACTTCATATTCCTCCGAAAGTTTTTCTGAAATCTACGGGTGATTTTACCCCATCCTAGCTAGATAGAAAAATCAAACAATCGGCCGGATCGCTCAATCTGCTAACTACTCCCTTGTTTTTTTCATATTATAACTAGGAGAACCGTGTTAAATTACAGGACTAAAAAATTACCATAAATTTATTTTAAAGGCTTCGCCAAATTTGATAATCGTTTCGCGATTAAGAGCTGATGCTAGCCCTTCGGGTTTGAGGTCCTTAAAGAACCATTGCTCTTGAAAGTTATTAATTTTTTAATTCACCCAAAATGGGTATTTGAGAACCGTCAAAAAATCCACCCAAATTGGATTAATGAGAACCGTCAAAAAATCCACCCGAAATGGGTATTTGAGAACCGTTAAAAAATCCACCCGAAATGGGTATTTGAGAACCGTTAAAAAATTCACCCGAAATGGGTATTTGAGAACCGTTAAAAAATCCACCCGAAATGGGTATTTGAGAACCGTTAAAAAATTCACCCGAAATGGGTATTTGAGAACCATTAAAAAATCCACACAAAATGGATAATGAGAAGCGCCAAAAAAATCCACCCGAAAATGGTTAAAAATAATTCCCCTTCATTCATTTAATTAAATCCCTTCAATCACTAAAAAATTCTTAAAAATATGAAAATTTCTGGAAAAATTTGCATATTTAATTATCCAAATAATTTTAAAAAATTATTTAAATAATATTCCCTTTCATTCAAATAATCAAAACCTATGATTTTCCATCAAAGCAAACATGAGAAACTCGAACTTTGAGCCTTCATACCATCGCTAAAAATTCCAGCCCATTGCGCCAATGCTACCAAAGAGAAAAAGTGATTGAAAAAATTTGGAGAAAATTTACATATTCAAACCCAAATGAACTCATTTCCGTCAAGTTGTATTATGTTGAATTTATAAAAATCAAATACTACATGAAATTTGCTACAGGAATATTTTCCGGACTTTTGAGTTTGATAAATACACCTAATTGACGATTTGAGCAAACTAAGTTTGAAATGATAAAAAAAACGTGAAAAAATGGCTAAGTCCCGGTTTTACAAACCTTTACGAAAACTTTTTGAATTAGCATATCTTTAAATGTGATAAAAAGACTAATTTTCCCATAATCTCCATATGAAACTACCCCAGAATCTATAAATAGAAAAATCAAACAATCGGCCGGGTTTTTCAAACTGCTAACTACCCATACCTTTTTTACATATATATAATATAACTAGGAGAACCGTGTAATTTACTTGAGAACCGGCTAAATTGGTGGAGATAAAAAAAATTAGAGAACTGTATTAAAAAGCTTTGCCAAATTTGATTCACCTTCGACGACTAAGAGCTGATGCTAGCCCTTCGGGTTTGAGGTCCTTAAAGAACCATTGCTCTTGAAAGTTATTAATTTTTTAATTCACCCAAAATGGGTATTTGAGAACCGTCAAAAAATCCACCCAAATTGGATTAATGAGAACCGTCAAAAAATCCACCCAAATTGGTATTAGAGAACCGTCAAAAAATCCACTCGAAATAGGTACAAATGATTCCCCAACCATTTCATAATTAAATCACTTCAATCACTAAAAAATTCGAAAAAATATGAAAATTTCTCGAAAAATTTGCATATTTAACTATCCCAATAATTTTAAAAAATTATTTAAATAATATTCCCCTTCATTCAAATAATTAAAACCTATGAAGTTCCATCGAAAACTCGAACTTTTCAATTCCTTTGCCTCAAAAAAATTTTCATCCCACTGCGCCAAATCAACAAAAGAGAAAAAGTGATTGAAAAAATTTGGAGAAAATTTACATATTCAAACCCAAATGAACTCATTTCCGTCAAGTTGTATTATGTTGAATTTATAAAAATCAAATACTACATGAAATTTGCTACAGGAATATTTTCCGGACTTTTGAGTTTGATAAATACACCTAATTGACGATTTGAGCAAACTAAGTTTGAAATGATAAAAAAAACGTGAAAAAATGGCTAAGTCCCGGTTTTACAAACCTTTACGAAAACTTTTTGAATTAGCATATCTTTACTTATGATAAAAAGACTAATTTTCCCGTAATCTCCATATGAAACTACATAGGAATCTGCCATTTGAAAAATCAAACAATCGGCCGGGTTTTTCAAACTGCTAACTACCCATACCTTTTTTACATATATATAACTAGGAGAACCGTTTAGGTTACAGAACTAAAAAAATAGAGAACCGTGTTAAAAAGTAGAACCGTTTTAAAGGGCTTCACCAAATTTGATAATCACCTTGGACGACTAAGAGCTGATGCTAGCCCTTCGGGTTTGAGGTCCTTAAAGAACCATTGCGCTTGAAAAGCCTTTGATTTCCTAATTCACCAAAATTGGATTAATGAGAACCGTTAAAAAATCCACCCAAATTGGTATTAGAGAACCGTCAAAAAATCCACCCAAATTGGTATTAGAGAACCGTCAAAAAATCCACCCAAAATGGGTATTGGAGAACCGTCAAAAAATCCACCCAAAATGGTATTAGAACCGTTAAAAAATCCACCCAAATTGGTATTAGAGAACCGTCAAAAAATCCACCCGAAATAGGTATTGGAGAACCGTCAAAAAATCCACCCAAATTGGATTAATGAGAACAGTCAAAAAATCCACCCAAATTGGTATTAGAGAACCGTCAAAAAATCCACCCAAATTGGATTAATGAGAACCGTCAAAAAAATCCACCCGATATCTGTACAAAATAATTAATCCATAAATTCAAAGTTAAATTACCTAAGTCTCTAAAAAATTCTAAAATATATGGAAATTTCTTGAAAAATTTGCATATTTGTTATGTCCAATAATTTTAAAAAATTATTTAAATATTATTAGCCTCTATAAATATAATTAAAACTTATGAAGTTTCATCAAAAAAACCGCCAAAAACTCGAACTTTTCACTTCCATAGCCTCGCTTAAAGTTCCAACCCATTGCGCCAAAGCAACAAAAGAGAAAAAGTGATTGAAAAAATTTGGAGAAAATTTACATATTCAAACCCAAATGAACTCATTTCCGTCAAGTTGTATTATGTTGAATTTATAAAAATCAAATACTACATGAAATTTGCTACAGGAATATTTTCCGGACTTTTGAGTTTGATAAATACACCTAATTGACGATTTGAGCAAACTAAGTTTGAAATGATAAAAAAAACGTGAAAAAATGGCTAAGTCCCGGTTTTACAAACCTTTACGAAAACTTTTTGAATTAGCATATCTTTACTTATGATAAAAAGACTAATTTTCCCGTAATCTCCATATGAAACTACCCCAGAATCTATAAATAGAAAAATCAAACAATCGGCCGGGTTTTTCAAACTGCTAACTACCCATACCTTTTTTACATATATATAAAATATTTTTTAACTGTGTTTTGAAATTCTTATGAAATTTTTTAAACCAAAAAATGAGAGAAAACACAATTAAAAAAAACTGTAATAGACTATTTTGGATCACCCTAGATAATTGGGGTATTTAATTTTTATAATATTTTTCAAACTGCCGATTGGTCTTCATTTTTCAGTGATAAATTTTGTATATTTAAATATTTAAGTAAATAACGATTTTTGCAACAAAAAAAACTGGCAGCATTTTTTCAACCTTTATTTTAGGTTTTGGAAAAAACGGAGTCACAATATTATTTAAAAATTTTAATTTTTGTAACTGTGTGATACCGAAAAGGCTTAATTTAAACTGGATTCCCTTTGGTATCTTCAACAACACAAACCTTTATGCGAAGAAATTTTATCAGGGGTTCCGTCCTTGCCATCTGAAATTTTAACTGCTTCAAGTTCTTCATTTTCAATTTCCGATTCATCTGAATCATCTCTGGTGTCTAATTGTTTGACCAAAAATTTATCCACTAATTTTTCTGCCATCCAATCCTTTGCTTTTTGGGGGAAACTTGTAATCCATGAATCGTGGTCTTTCGAAAACGCCGTTAATGGAGCTGTCAATAAATCGGCTAAAAAAAATGGAATTATAAATATTTATATTTTTAAACTGTGGAATCTAGTTTTCAGCGGTACCTGACATTCCAACTTCAAAAGGCGTGGCTGTTTCTTCCACAAATTCATTATCACTCGTGACAATGGCCGCCATTTTTTCGATTTCTTCAATATATTCTTGAAGCAATTGCTCGATTATTCGTTCTATTGCATCCTAAAAACTCATGGCGACCGATTAGTTTAATGAAAAGAATTAATAAATTTTTTGTTTAACTGTGTTGAAAAAAGACAGGAAAGAAAATGTTTGAACTTGAATTGCATTTTTAAGTAGGGTTTAAATTATGAAATTAACATAGTAGATAAACAACATTTGTTAAAAAAACTGAGTCAAACAGAGATTTTTGAAAGCGTGTAAATTTTTTAGATGCTTTTTATTTATTTTTTAATATTAAAAACCGTGATAAGCGCAGATTAGGGAAAAATATTATACCCATATAATTTTAAAGAATTTTATTTATTTGTCAACAATTTTGGATACAAATTTTAAACTGTTGTTCTAATTAGTATGTTGATATCTTTTTAACAGGGTATCTTCCCTTTAAATTTCGACTATCTAAATGGCCATTAAGTTCAAATCGAGGTTTAAGGTAAATAAAATTAAGAAACAAGCATTTTTTTGTTGATAAAACTGTGTCAAAAAATAAATAAGGAGAGCAAGTTTTAACTGGGATAAAAACAATCTTTTTTTGATTAAAAAATAAATTTATTTGGAAGCTACTAAAGCAGTGGTTCAAAAAATAGGATAAAAAACTGGCATTGTTAATTCGAAAGTTGAAAGAAACAAAAAATTTTGAAAGCTTTTCATTTTTTTAAATTATTTTTTTATAAACTGTCAACGATTATTTTGACAATTTTTTTTATGGTCTCCATTTTTAGGTTTTTGAAAAAAAATTTAAAAACTGATATTGAAGTTATAACCATTTTAACGGAAAACTTTATTTTTCAATTGTAAAAAAATTAAAAAATTTAAAAATTTTTGCCTTCCTATAGTTACTTGTCATAATAATAAACTGTACCTGAATTAGATTAATGCACATGGATAGCAATGCCAATCCAACCAGAATTAACACAAAATTAATTAACATCATATCAGGTTTAGATGGAACAATATCGCCCAATCCAACGGTACTAAAGAGAATTTTAAAATTTTAAACTGTATCCGCATCTTTTAATTCGGGTAAAAACAAACCTAATAGAAACAAAGAAAAAATAAACTGAAGTTAAATAACCCCATTCAGTTTCCCAAATACAAAATAAAGCAGCGCTAAAACAAATCCAAACCACTAAAAGTGTCAAAGCCAAAGGAATGGGAAAATGCCCGCTGCTATTATTTCGTTGTTTTTGAAGTTCTTGAGCAATTGCAATTTCAGCAGCAGCCGCTGCTTCTGCTTCAGCATCATTTTCAAAATGCATTTCTAAATCTTTTGAATTGGATAATTTTGATGGAGATGCAGCAAGGGAATGATTTTCAGAGGATTTAGGTGAAGTGGAATTTCCTCCACCTCCTCCTGTTAAACTGTAAATGGCCTGAAAAAAGAAAAAAAAAATACTTTAATGTTTTTTGTGAATTTTTATTTGTAAAAAATTTATTTAAACTGGTAATGGAGATTTACATTGGCCACCAAAAATTTTCAAACTATTATTGTTCGTGGTAAAAGCTTTAGTAAAATAATTATAAACTGGAATCAGCCGATCGTAGATGTTTTAGATTAAAAAAAATATAAAGAGGAAAAAAATTTTTATTTGGGTTAGGGGAGAACCAAAATTAAAGTAATTATAACTGAATACGAACGAATTTATTTTTTACGACAACTATTGTTTTGGCTTTTGATATATGCTTGTAAGGCCAATAAAAACTGTAATATGATATTTTAAATACAGTTTAAAAAATTGATATCGGTTAAGACAAATTAAAAACATAAGTCAAATTCAATTTTTTTTATTTAAAAAAATGAAGTAAAATTACTTTAAACTTTTGGTGAATAAATATTAAATGTGCGCCATGATCGAAAAAGGGTAATAGAATAACTAAGAAAAATTTTTTTTAAATGAATTCTAGGTTGTTCAAAATTTAAAAAGTTAATTGGTGATGAAACATAAATAATTTTTTTAAACAATTCAATTTTTTGATATTAATTATTTATTTAAAAGTATGGTAGAAACTGCAACGCATCTTTTATTGGGATTTAAAAAAACTGCATTGTGATCATGCTCTAATCTGACAAACTAAAAATTTTCATCAAAAACAAAGTGATTTTTTAATCCAAGAAAAATGATGAAGAAAAAATGTTTTTTAAAACTGAATTATACCATTTGCGTAGGTTCTGAAAAAAACTGGATTCGCTCGCTTTAGTTTAACAAAAGCAATCATCGAAAATACTTATTATTATTTTTTTGCTTCGATTGATGAATAAGTTTTTAGAATGTAAAAAATTTTATTTAATGCTTTTGGATCTTTTTTAATAGCTAGCTATTTATTTTCTTAGATAGCTCAAATAAAACTGTGAACTTTATTCAAATGGTTCAAAAAACTGATTTTATATTTTTACGGAGGTTTAGAAAAATTGAAATTTTTTGTATCAAAAAACGCTTGAACTTTAGAAACAAAAAAAATAAACAAAGAAATTCTTAAATTATTGGAAGGAATAACTGAGACCCACTAAGATCGGTGAAATATTAAAAGTGTTTCTCAAATTCTTTAATAAAAAATATTAATTATAAACTGCCAGAAATGATAATTCGAAGAAGTCAATAAAATTAATAATAAACTTACTTTTACTGGTTCGCTCATTCTCCTTACAGCATTTTCGGGTAATTTATTTTTAGCTGTTCTCCATCGTTTATAAACTTTTCTCAGCGCACGAGAAAGTAATTTACCAACATCCTTTAAAATTATAAGAAATATTGGAATACCAATCATAATGCTTTTGCTTTATAAAATCAGAAACTTGTAATTCTTTTTTAATTTTTGCAATGGCTTTATTTATAAAAATATTTAAAATTGTCAACCGGTAAAATTGTTTGGAAAAGAAACTGGCCATCCACACAACTCGAGGCAAATGCAAACCATGCAAATCAAACTTTTATTTTTTGTTACTTCTTTAAACTGTGGTGTTTTTAATTTTCAGAAATTTACATGTTTAAACATTTTTTCGAAATTATTTTTTTTACTGTCGCGCAAGCTTTTAATTTTCAAGGTCTTTTTTTTCAAACTTTAAAATTCCTCCCAAAAAACTGCATACCTATGGTAGTATATAATTGACCCGCATATAATGCACTTCCCATCCATGTCCATGGTGTAGCAGAAGTGCGATCTTCAATAACTTGAGTTAAATTTAAATAATCTATAAACCAAAATAATGCTTCTTTCGCATATTTTTCTTGTAATTCTGGATCCACTAGCAAACCAGATGTTTCACATTTAACATTTTTCAATCTTTTCATAACTTGATCAAATGCATATTCGGTGGAATTTTTATATCTTTCCCGCCTTTCCACATCGCCTTCAAGTTCAATTTTTCTAAATGCTACTGCGCCCAGCAAAGTGTAGGAAATAAGGATAACGAATGGAAGGGAATATGATACTTTAAATTTTTGATAAGCCCATTTTAACTTTCGATATAAATGAAACATAACTGTTAGAAACTAATAAATTTGGGGCTGGAAGCAAAAAACTGAGTTGAGAAGAGGAAGTCAGCAAATTAGAAGTTGAAACAATCGCTTAATAATTTCATACTTTTTTATTCAAAAAACTGTCAGGATTAAAGCGAAATGATTAGTTCTAAAATATTAGAAAATTTCATATTTATACAAACTGAGTCAGGATTATCGCTATGAGTACAACCACGATTTAATCATAAAATAAATATAAGAAACTGAATTGGGATAAACTAAAATTGGAAATACATAAAATAAAAACTGTATATGGAAAAGAGAAAAATCAACGGATGAAAAAAAATTCAATTTCATTTTTTATCAAAAAGTTTTAGAAATTAATAAATGTTTTATTATTATTGTTTTAAAAAATTAAAAACTGAGTGGTATTTAATTGTTAGGAAAAATAACAAAAACCCTCAACATTTTTGTATGTATAACAATTTGGGATAAAAATTAATAGAGAAGAAAGTAAACTGGATCAGAATCTTTGTTTGTATTTTTATATTTAATTTTAGTAAAACTGTTTGAATACGCAAGCATAAGATTTATTTAAAGCAAAGATAACTGAAGATTAAATCAAGTTAAAAAAAAGCGCAAATTAAAATAAAAAAATTGCTGCTGCAAAAATGTATCTTTTTTTTTGAAGAAAAAAAACTATCGCACGAGTTTTTTTAATGATTAAAATTAGAAAAAATGCTATTTTATCTTTTATTCTTTCTTTTTTATTTGTTCCATCAAAAAAGAGCTTGCTCTTTTCAAGGAAGATTCTTTAAACTCTTTGAAGAAAAAAAAAGACGGAAAAAAGCAATTGGATTAAAAAAATGTTTCATGCGTAATTGTTTGTTGCTTCAAAATGATGAGACTACTTATGAGAGACGCATTTCTCATTCACGAGGTCATCTCCAAAAAAACTTGCATTCAAAAACAACAAAAAACAAATTTGCTTATGGCTTTTTATTCTTTTTAGCATCCAAACAAAAAAAAATTAAACTGGGTGAAAGAAAAAAATGAGATGGGGAAGATTGCAACAACAAAAAAATGGACGACAAATTTCATGACATGAAAATAAATTGGCGTGAGTAAAAAAATAAGGGTAAGCTATTTTTGGGTAATCTTACGTAAAAAAAAATAAAAGTGCGGGTCAACGAAAAAAATGAGAGAAGCAAGCATTATCGGCAAAAAAAAACAAAGGAAAGAAATTAATGTCTAGGGATTAGTGGCGAAATAAAATAAAACAAGGAAATATTGAAAGATAAAATTTAGGAGGGTTTAAAAAATAAATGTTGCAACAAAAAATGAAAATATTTTTAAAAAACTGGTAAAATGGTGTTCGCTTCACGAAGCCGGATGTCATCGTTTTGAATTAATATTTTTTTAAACTGCAGGTTATTGAATTGATGCAACAACAACAAAAAAACATATTTTTAATAAATATCAGAGAAAAAAACTGTAAACAGAATAAATGTTACTTTCGGAATAAAAGCAACAGAATTGATAGATAAATGTTTATTGAAATTTCAAGAAGATTTTCGCTAATTGTTTGATTTGCTTCTCTTTAGTTAAACTGCGTCACCAAAAGCTTGGGTTCCATAAAATAAAAACAGTAAAAAATGAAAGATTTTTTTTTCAAGAAAACTGTTTTGCCGTAAATTTTTTGGCTTTTATATTACTCTCATAAATTAACAAAAAAATCAAAAAAACTGATTACAGCAGCAGATAAAACCAATGCTACAAGAAAAAATAAATAAAAACTGTAATTTCCAAGTGCACGAGAAATTTTTATCATTACAAAGTAAACCAAAAAAAGTATTATTTAAACTGCGAAGAGTCATTTTCAAAAATTTATTACCGAAAATATTTTAACTTAATTCTTCATTTGGCCTATTTTTAAATCTTTCAAATAACCAAATTCATCAAACAATTTTCTTTTTTTCTTTTTTGAACTTTAAACATAAACTGCCTCGCCATTTTTTGGTCTTCCAATATATGTACAAACCACTAGAGACTTGTTGTCGTGAAAAGTGAAAGGAAACATAAAAAAACAAAACAATATATATATATTTCAAAAAAGAAGTTGCCAAACTTATGTGTCTATTTTTAAGAATGATAAAAAGAAGCACTTACTGTCACTTTTTTTCCAATCCTTTTTTTTTACTATGCCCATCCATAACTCTTGAGAATTTGAAAATTTGACAAAGTTGTCATAAAAAAAATACTATAAAAAAATAAAATAAAATTGAGTTTTTTATAGATAAAAATTGTTTTTGGTTTTTTAGATGGTTTCAAAGATATCAAAAAACAAAGAGGCAAAATAAATTGGAAAAAAAAGATTGGTGTTTTAGAAATTTTGTTATTGGCAGAAAAAAACTGAATTGAGAGCTTTGAAATTTTGTATACAAATATTAAAGCATAAGTTGGAGAACTTTAAATGAGAGTTTTCTAAAAACTAAGCTAAACTGTCGATTTGGATGCGTTTTCAATTTAACGCTATATAAAACTGTTCTCTAACTGGCTTCATTTTTAATTTGAAACAATTTAAATTTAGCATTCTTAAAGCATGGAATCTCACTATCTATCGAAGAAAATTAAACAGCGTATTTATATGGTAGATTGAGGGCTACAATATTTTTCGCAATCATAAATTAAATAAACAAAATATAAATTAACTGTGTTCATTCAGCCTGTTTTTAAAAATAAAAATAGAGTAAAAATTAAGAAAATAAACTGTCAAAGATATAGGATTTAAATTAAATATTATCAAACTGAGAATCATTATAAATGGAGGACGAAAAAGGGTAAAACACATATTTTTATTTTTCTTAAAATCTATTATTGTTACTTTCATGTAGGTAAAAGTAAAACTGATGTATGGCACAAAAATAATCTAGCTAATTATCTTGTAGCGTGAGAAACTCTCAAATTTACTCAAAACTAAAAAATAATATTCAAAGTTTAAAAAACGTTTTTTTACAAAAAAAGAAAGAGAAAAAGAAACAAAAAGAAGCGAGAGCTATTTTTATGTTTTTCGCGTGTTTTTTTTTGGCATTGCTTTTGTTTTTGCATTGCATTTTCCATTGTCTCAAAAATAAAAGAAGGGATGAAACTGACAGCAGGAAAGGGAAAACAATTAACATTCTTAATTGCTTAAATGTAACTACTCTATGATGCTTTTTTATAAAAAAAAACTGAGTTTTAACATATCACCTGAGAAAATTATGCTTTAAAATTAAAAACTGCGGGACATTAGAATGGGGTAATAAAGGGTAAAAAATAAAAACTGAGGAACATTATCTTATTTTTTTAATAAAATCAAACGCTAAAGTTCTTTCAAAAAAATCCCAAGCTCGAGAGCGAAAAAAAATTACAAGACAAATCCTTATTAGTTCATTCAGTCATTTTTTTTTCGTTCGTTTGCAAAAAAAACTAAACCAAAAAAAAAATAAAACTGAGAGATACGAAGAGCAAAGAATACAAACATTCAAATTATTAATTGACAACATACGCGACACGATGTCCAAAGAAAAAGAAAGCTATGCTGCTCCTTTTTTTTCATCCTGAGTAAAATAAAAAAAAATGCAAAGACGCGACGAGCATGAAACCAAAAAAATGAAAAAATGAGTAGGGAAAGAGAGGAAAATATTAATTATAACTCAACTCAAACAAAGTTCAAATATACTAATGTTGCAAAAAAAGAAGAAAAAAACAAATAAGCTAAAAATGGGTTCAATTTTCGCATTCTTCATCGTCTTCTTCTTTTTTTAAACAAATAAACATTTGAAGTGTGAAAAATAAAATATATATGGGTTCTAAATATAAAAGAAAAATAAATTACTTTCATAATTAAAAAAAAGTGAGACGCAAGCATTTTAAATTTTGAAAAAATGATAAAAAAATTTTTTTGGCGAAAATTGATTTATAAATAACTGTGAAAGTTTAATAAAAAACTGATTTTTTTATTAATTGCTATTAAACTGTTAATCAAATGTTAACCAGGAATCGTAAGAAAATAATTTATAATCAAATATATTTAATTTTTATATTTATAACTGTACACGAAGCCAACTACTAATTCTTGTTAAAGTATTTTCATGATTAAAAAACGATTTGAAATAAATGTTTTAGAAATTACAAAAAAATCTGACAATTGTCTTACGTATACTAAAAAAACTGTTAATATTAAGAGTAATTGGTAAACAATTTTGCTACTATCAATTATCAAGAAAATTATTTAAATTTTTGTATTATTCCATTTTTTCGAAAACTGTACTTTGATCTGAGTGTCGGTTATTATAGGTTATAAATTTATTTGAAAAAAATCTTTTTGTTTCTTAACTGTACCTTGACAACGTCGATCAATGGACGAAATTAATTTTAATTTTAAAAAACTGTAAATATTTTTGAAATTGAAAACTGTAAGACACTCTCTATGAGTTCTGAAAATCTCGATTTAATTTAAATGACTCGTGAATCACCAATGAAATCACGCGTGAGTTTATCACAATAGAATCATAATTTATATTTTCAAAACTGTATTTCATATTTATATTGTTAAAAAAAGTTGTTATTAAGCTTACAAATTAACTATCATTTATATTTTTTTAAACTGTGACGAAATGACATTAGGGGAAAGTAAAATAAAAACTGGTAAAATCCTTGCAAGATCGTAAACTATAGGATAACTTACAAAAAATTAAATAAAAAAAACTGTTCTTTGACTATTGAAGAAAAGCTGAAAAAGAAGAAAGAACACAAAATGCCAGTAAAAAATAAGCAAAAAACTGTACACGATAACAATGAGTTTTAAAAAAATTTTAAAATTTTGGGTTGGAAGAAGGAAAAATAAACTGCAACGAAAAAAAAAATCAAATTCGAAGTCTTTGAGTTTGATTTCTTGCAACCAATAAAAAAAATAAAATGGAAGAAAAAAAGAGAGAGGAGAAAAGCAATGCCAATTTTTAATTCGATTTTATATGTGAGTTTTTTATCTTTGAACAAAGAACAAAAAAGAAAGAAGATCAAGAAAATAAGGAGAAAATAAAACTGAATAAGCAGATACGAATAAATGTCTATAAAAAAATTCAAGAAGCTCCCGACTTTTTTTATGTTACCTGAATAACATAAATTTTTTCATTCCTTTTTTTATTACTTTCTTTCGCGCCATTGACCCTAATCAAAGAAAAAAAAGAAGGAAGGATAAATCACTTGTCAAATAATCATCTCTCTTCCTTCTTCTCTCACTTTGTTGCTTAGCTAGCTAGCTAGCTATCTTTTTTTTTTCCACCTGGCAGCAATGATACTGGCTGCATTGGCGGCGGCAAGGGTTTTATGGAAGAAGAAAAAATGGCGGAGAGAATGGATAGATGGATGAGGAGCAAAAGGAATTTATATTTATTGTTTTTCAAAGTAACAAATTTTTTCTTTCTTTGGAAGAAGAAAGCATGCGGCAAGAGTTTTTTTTTGAGGGATAAAAAAAAGCAATAAAAATGGGTAAAAAAGGTGATTTGATAAATTATTCAAGTTTTAAAGGAAAAAAGTCAAAGGTGGTGGCAGAAAAAAATAAAAGGGAAAGGGTGAAGAAAAAAAAACTGAGTTGTTTTTGTGCAATTTTCAAGATTATTATAATTTTATTTTATAACTGGAGATAGAAAACAGAGTATATTTTCTCGGAGAGTTAAAAAAAAGTATTTTTTTCTTAAATATCTTTAAATAAAAACTGTTATTGTTATTGCAGCATGTTTTTGCAAAAGAAAATTTATAATTAAAAGTAAAACACTGTGGAAATAATCTAATTTTTTTGATGAGTTTTACAATCTTAAGATTTAAAAACTATATTTTTTATAAATTAAAACTGGGAGATTTTTTATCACTACGAATTTACTTTATATTTAAAACTAGGTTGGTTGATGTTCATATAAAACTGCTTCAAAAATAATAAAATAAAGATTTATTCAAAAAAACTGAGTCGATGTGGAATCGCTTGTTAAGTAATTATAAAATAAACTAAAAACATGTGCGAACACAGCTATTTTAGCAAAGACATTGTTGGGGTAAAAAACTGTAATAAATTTAAGTATGGCAAAAAAATAATAACTGGACCATCGATTATAAATTGGATTAAACTGTTTGCATCGCTATATTCCATCGATGAAAAAACTCTTCGGATTAGAACAAATTCTTTTTCCTTGTTTCAAAAAATAATTAAACAGTTATAAGGGTGGCATTTCAGTGATTTTGTTGCATATTTCTTTAACTTTCTGAGCAATCACTTAAAGAAAAATAAACTGTTACTAGATAAATATATGGGTAAAAAAAGATCTGTATACTCAGCTTTAGACACAATCATTTTTTTTAAGAAACTAAAAGGCTAAATTTTATAAAAATAATTTTTAAGATAAACTGAAATAATAAAAATTTACAAAAAAAACTGAGCGAAGGGAGATAACAACAGTGGATATCATAAATGACAGAAGAATTTTTAAATAAAAACATAAAAGTAATCATCAATCATATAAAAAACCTTTAATTATATAATTAATTTAAAACTGGTTCAATGAATGATCGGCGTTTTCAAAAATAAAACTGTAGAAAAAATAGACTCTTTGGACTTTATTAAACTGTTAAAAACTTCTTCAAAACCTTGTCGAATCAGACAAAATAATTTTTTTTGAGGATCAACAAAAAAGAACATGAAAAACAAGTCAACGAAAAACTGCGACAAGAACCATGTTCCTTTTTTTCCATCAAATTCAAGACAAGTTCAAAGCTTTACAAATATTTTTTTTATATTTTCAAACTCATCAAAAAAAATTCATCATTGTCGCCTCATTTATTTTTTTCTCAAACATATTTGTTGAGTTTTTTTTATAAAACCTAAACAAAAAAAGAAATATGCGCCAAAAAACTGAAAGATAAACGTCAAAAAAAAATCTCTTTCTTTTTTTCGCAGATTTCAGCCACATGTCTTTCTTTTTTCTTTTTTCTTTTTTCTTTTTTCTTCCAATCCAAAATCTTATGCATTTGGCAGGTCAATATGGTTGGAAGAGAAAAAAATTCTTCAAACTCAAACAAAAAATAAATGGAAGCTCTATTTTTAAACTGCAGAGGCAAGCATGGGGGATAAAGTAAACTAAAACTGACACATTTGTGAAATAAATTTGGTGAGAAAAAGAAAAATCAACAATTTTGATTTGGATCATAACTGAGAGCAGCAAAAATTGGCAGGAATTAATAATTATAAAGGAAAGCAAAAATAAAAACTGAATTAAAAAACTTTTTTTTGTTAGAATAAATTTTATAATGGAAAAAAACTGAGTATTTGCGCATTTCTTTAATAATAACACTTTGCATTTTAAAAAAAACTGAATAGATTTTCAATTAAAATCCATATAAAAAATGGTATATAGAATTATGAAGCAAAAAATCAAAGATGCTCGCTCCACTTTTTGATGGATACAAGAAGGAAGAATAACAAAATATAAACTGAAACATGTAATGGCGATCGCCCAACAAAAACTATCAAAAAAAACTGAATTACGCTTTTAAAAAAATTTAATTTGCAAAGAAAGAAATTTTTTAGAAATAATATTTAAAAAAACTGAAATGTAAACCCATGCTTTGGTTATTGAAAAAGCTGTAATTTTTGAGTTTGAAGGAAAGAAAAAAATTCTATGAAATGAAACTTTTTATAAAATAAAGTTGTCTGTCTTTTTCATTCATCGTAAAATTATTTTATTTTTCATTGAAATTTTGTGAATTTAAAAAAACTGGCAATCATTATATTAAAGCGATCCTTGATCATCAAAAAAATTTAAATCTAAAATCCAAATTTAAGGCTTTTTTAAACTGACTAACACATAGCAAAGCAAAGCAATGACGAAAAACAAATTAAGATCTTTGATCGCTTAAAAAATTTAAATTTTTAAAAACTCAATGATTGACAAATAAATAAAATAAATAAATTTAAATATGAGATAATAAAAACTTTTTTTTAAACTGAAAAACAAAATAACAAATAAAATTATTTGCGATAAATTGATGGAAGAAGAAAAAAAATTAGGCAGCTATCTTCCAGCTTTCTCCAATCTTTTCTTTTTGATTGTTTGTTGCCTCTCTTTTTTTTATCCATTTTTTCTTCCCAACTGTCTTTCTTTTTTCTTATTGTTTTTCAGCTACTACCACTTGGAAAAAATAGCGGCGCTAAATCCAACAGCTTTAAAACTTGTCAATAATCAAATATCTTTTTTTCCTCGATGATTTTTTTCTTCCATTATTACCGCTGATGAAAATGATGGCGGCGATGGTGTGGCAGTGGTAGGGATTAGTCATTCTTTCTTTCACGTTAAAAAAACTGCATTGTCAAGCACTTTTTGGACAAATTAAAAATTTTCATCAAAAAAACAAAGTGATTTTTTAATCCAAAAAAATGATGAAGAAAAAAAATTATTTTTAAAACTGGATCCAAAAATTTGAGTAGGTTCTGAAAAGAAACTGGAATAGGTAGCTTTGATTTAACAAAAGCAATCATCAAAAAAGCATATTTATTGCTTCCAAATGATGCACAAAATTATTAGAATGTAAAATATTTTATTGGATGCTTTTGGATCTTTTTTAATAGCTAGCTATTTATTTTCTTAGATAGCTCAAATAAAACTGTGTAAATTTAAAAAAATGGTTCAAAAAAAACTGATTTTATATTTTTACGGAGGGTTAAAAAAATTGAAATTGTAATGGATGCAATTCACGTGCACCACAAGCCAGACACACAACCATCCACGACGCACAACTACCATCTCTTGCTCCGCCCTCTGGCTGCCCCAACACCATATAAAAGGAGCTGCCTCCAGAACTTCCGACACACTTGTTCTCCCTCAACATCTCATTCACCATCATGACGTTCCGGCTGCCGACCTCCTGATTCTCCTATCTTATGTCTCTCCCTTGTCTCTTGTATATTTATGTAAAGACCAATAAAGATGTGTAAGCACTCCTAAACATTCGAACCTAACAACCGCTACACCATAGTCTCTAAATGGAGGTCCTACCCTTGTTTAGGCTCGTTTACTTCATCTTTTTAATATCTTTGGTCTCTTTTTCTAAATTTTCACATAATTCTTGCATTTTGTCTCAAATTTAAAACTAAAAGCTGAAAGAAAAAATCCAACTTTCTTATAAAAAAAATTTGTCATCATTTTATATTTGAACATCAACATCAATGCAATTTGCCTCAAATTCAAAAAACAAGTTTTTCTTTCCTTTTTCGTTCATTCTTTCAATAGAAAAAATTGCGTCAAAGAAATTTTTTTTGAAAAGAACTTTTTTGGACATTCTTTTGAAATTTTTTAAGTGTTCACGTCAACCATTCACAACTCGTTCTTGCCAAAAGCAATTTATTCTAAAAAAATTTCTACTTGACAAACTTTGAAAGGAAATGATTTTATAAATTTTTTTTACCAAAAACTGGAAAGAAAACTAATTTGAGCAAACAAAAATTTCACATTTTTTTTGAGACTTATATTTTTTGTTGATGATCTTTACTCTTTTATTGTATCTTGTCTTTTGTAACCTATGGCCTCCATTATATTTTATTCAATCGTCATCATGTGTTAGTATATTTATTATTATTTAAATTTATTCCAATGTTCAACGTCATCATCTCAATTCTCAATGCTAACTATCCCTCTGATTAAGCTCCTTCGCTGATCGCCTTCTTAGTCAAGCATTGCTAAATATTTATTCCCAAAAGCTAATTGAATTTAAAATTGGATTTCATCGCCTTCTTTGGATGCGCAGTTAAAAACAGTAAGCTAATTTTATTTTGGAGTGGCATATTTATTTAAATTATGGATGATATGAAGCGACAATGGGCCTTATGGAAAGGAAAAACCCCGCTGAAAAATAAAAATGTTAATGATAATGCCAAATGCTCCGTTAATGCTGATAAAGCAACTCAAACTGATTCAACCGATAGTTTTTACCGCTTACTTCTCCTTCAAAAACTGCCAAAATTCTCCAAGCCTTCTGATGAAAAATTCGATTTATTCCTCAAACAATTTATTAATATTCTTGATGCTCTAAATATTCCTCAAAATGAACGATCCAATTTATTATTATTATGTATTGATGGCGAAGCTGCCACAAAAATATTGGATATTCCTCGAGCTAAATCAACAACATGGGAAAATACAGTGAGCTTTTTGAAAACAACTTTTCCACATCAATCACAAGCTCCCTCAATTACATTGGATAACCTTCGAAACCTAAAACAACTTCATGATCAAACCATCCAAGATTATGCGCAACAAACTAAAGCAATGGTAAATAATTTCTTCACCTCCGCCAATGGCTACAATGAAAATAATCGTGAAATGGAATATATCAGATACTTCTTCCGTGGCCTTCCAAAATCGATAAAAACAAAACTCAAAGGCCGCAAATACAATACCTTCAAGGAAGTGTTTGAACATGCTAATAAATTCCAATCCTTGGATGCAATTAATCCACCAATGGAATGATGATCAGTAACTACCTCAATATAAATGGATTAGAACCTGGAAATCATGGAAATGTCTATAAAGCTGGAACGTAAAATATTTTTTTTTGATTTTTTTGATTTTTTTTGTATTGCAATTGTATAACTTTTTATTGTTAATCCATCACTTTACTTTTATACATAGAGACCCTTTCGAGCTGAGAAAGATCCGAGATTCTTCGCCGGGACGTCGAAGTTTGTAGCGGGGGTATGTAATGGATGCAATTCACGTGCACCACAAGCCAGACACACAACCATCCACGACGCACAACTACCATCTCTTGCTCCGCCCTCTGGCTGCCCCAACACCATATAAAAGGAGCTGCCTCCAGAACTTCCGACACACTTGTTCTCCCTCAACATCTCATTCACCATCATGACGTTCCGGCTGCCGACCTCCTGATTCTCCTATCTTATGTCTCTCCCTTGTCTCTTGTATATTTATGTAAAGACCAATAAAGATGTGTAAGCACTCCTAAACATTCGAACCTAACAACCGCTACACCATAGTCTCTAAAAAATTTTTTGTATCAAAAACACACTTGAATTTTAGAAACAAAATAAAAAAAGAAAAAAATTCTTAAAGTGCTGGAAAGAATAACTGAGTCCCACTTAATTCTTTGAAAAATAAAAACCATCTCTCAAAGATTCATATCTTTAATAAAAAAAATATTAATTATAAACTGCCAAATATAATAATTCAAAAAACCAATAAAATTTATAATAAACTTACTTTTACTGGTTCACTCATTCTCCTTACAGCGTTTTCGGGTAATTTATTTTTGGCTGTTCTCCATCGTTTATAAACTTTTCTCAGCGCTCGAGAAAGTAATTTACCAACATCTTTTAAAATTATAAGAAATATTGGGATACCAATCATAATATATAATATGGAAATAACTTTTCCTAAATTTGTTTGAACTAATGGATACCCATAACCTGAAAATTTTATGAAGCAATATTATTATTTATTTTTAAACTGGGTGTTTTTTTTTTGCTGTTTTTAATTTTGGGGTTCAAAAAAGAAAATAAAACTGAAGGGTTTTACTTCGGCGAATATGCCTTTTCAAAAAACTTTTACATTGAAAACTGGGATTTTTTATCTCCATTTTGGCATAGGCTTAATTTAGCATAAATAAAAAACTGATTGAAAGTGAGAATTTTTTAGTAAATAAAATAAACTGGCCACAAAAGTTACAGGGAGAGAAAATTGCCAAATGCACTTTAATCTTTTATTTTTTAAAACTTGGTTATGTCATTTTTGCATTTTGTTTTTATCCAGCAACTAAAAAATATATAAATAAAACTGATAATAGATGTCTTTGGATTTAAAAGTAATTCAAGGTTATCTTAATCTTTATTTAATTGAAATAAAACTTTGTATTTTTGGAACAAGAAGAAGCATCAGCGACTGCAAGTATGGCTTTTGCTTTATAAAATCAGAACTTGTAATTTTTTTTTTATTTTTTGCCATGGTTTTATTTATAAAAATATTTAAAATTGTCAACCGGTAAAATTGTTTGGAAAAGAAACTGGCCATCCACACAACTCGAGGCAAATGCAAACCATGCAAATCAAACTTTTATTTTTTGTTACTTCTTTAAACTGTGATGTTTTTAATTTTCAGAAATTTACATGTTTAAACATTTTTTCGAAATTATTTTTTTTACTGTCGCGCAAGCTTTTAATTTTCAAGGTCTTTTTTTTCAAACTTTAAAATTCCTCCCAAAAAACTGCATACCTATGGTAGTATATAATTGACCCGCATATAATGCACTTCCCATCCATGTCCATGGTGTAGCAGAAGTGCGATCTTCAATAACTTGAGTTAAATTTAAATAATCTATAAACCAAAATAATGCTTCTTTCGCATATTTTTCTTGTAATTCTGGATCCACTAGCAAACCAGATGTTTCACATTTAACATTTTTCAATCTTTTCATAACTTGATCAAATGCATATTCGGTGGAATTTTTATATCTTTCCCGCCTTTCCACATCGCCTTCAAGTTCAATTTTTCTAAATGCTACTGCGCCCAGCAAAGTGTAGGAAATAAGGATAACGAATGGAAGGGAATATGATACTTTAAATTTTTGATAAGCCCATTTTAACTTTCGATATAAATGAAACATAACTGTTAGAAACTAATAAATTTGGGGCTGGAAGCAAAAAACTGAGTTGAGAAGAGGAAGTCAGCAAATTAGAAGTTGAAACAATCGCTTAATAATTTCATACTTTTTTATTCAAAAAACTGTCAGGATTAAAGCGAAATGATTAGTTCTAAAATATTAGAAAATTTCATATTTATACAAACTGAGTCAGGATTATCGCTATGAGTACAACCACGATTTAATCATAAAATAAATATAAGAAACTGAATTGGGATAAACTAAAATTGGAAATACATAAAATAAAAACTGTATATGGAAAAGAGAAAAATCAACGGATGAAAAAAAATTCAATTTCATTTTTTATCAAAAAGTTTTAGAAATTAATAAATGTTTTATTATTATTGTTTTAAAAAATTAAAAACTGGCGGTTGTAGGTGAGTTTGAAAACTAAAGAAAGAAAAGAAAATAAACAAAAAACTGGAGTTGGACAATTCAAACCATTGTAATAAAAAACAATTTAATTTATATATTTTAAATCTTAAAAACTGAGTGGTATTTAATTGTTAAGAAAAATAACAAAAACCCTCAACATTTTTGTATGTATAACAATTTGGGATAAAAATTAATAGAGAAGAAAGTAAACTGGATCAGAATCTTTGTTTGTATTTTTATATTTAATTTTAGTAAAACTGTTTGAATACGCAAGCATAAGATTTATTTAAAGCAAAGATAACTGAAGATTAAAGGGACATAGCTATTTCATGCCTTTTCAAAAATTTCGATACTGGGGCTGATAGGAACAGTTGGGGCGGCGCGTGTTTGAATTACCGTGTACAATCCGTTACCAGGTTGTTTGAACAGAGAAGGGAAGGGAAGAGAAGAGAAGGGAAGAGAAAGTGGTGTTTCTAGCACGAAAGTTTCGTTTGAATGAAATTTTCGAAAACTTTCGAATTTTTTTCAATTTTTCGAAAATTTTTGAAAATTTCAAAGCAATGAAACTTTCGTGCTAGAAACACCACTTTCTCTTCCCTTCTCTTCTCTTCCCTTCCCTTCTCTGTTCAAACAACCTGGTAACGGATTGTACACGGTAATTCAAACACGCGCCTTACCAAGTGTAACTTTCAGTCCCCACTATCGAAATTTCAAAAAAGGCATGAAATAGCTATGTCCCTTTAAATCAAGTTAAAAAAAAGCGCAAATTAAAATAAAAAAATTGCTGCTGCAAAAATGTTTCTTTTTTTTTGAAGAAAAAAAACTATCGCACGAGTTTTTTTAATGATTAAAATTAGAAAAAATGCTATTTTATCTTTTATTCTTTCTTTTTTATTTGTTCCATCAAAAAAGAGCTTGCTCTTTTCAAGGAAGATTCTTTAAACTCTTTGAAGAAAAAAAAGACGGAAAAAAGCAATTGGATTAAAAAAATGTTTCATGCGTAATTGTTTGTTGCTTCAAAATGATGAGACTTATGAGAGACGCATTTCTCATTCACGAGGTCATCTCCAAAAAAACTTGCATTCAAAAACAACAAAAAACAAATTTGCTTATGGCTTTTTATGCTTTTTAGCATCCAAACAAAAAAAAATTAAACTGGGTGAAAGAAAAAATGAGATGGAAGAAGATTGCAACAACAAAAAAATGGACGACAATTTTCATGACATGAAAATAAATTGGCGTGAGTAAAAAAATAAGGGTAAGCTATTTTTGGGTAATCTTACGTAAAAAAAAATAAAAGTGCGGGTCAACGAAAAAAATGAGAGAAGCAAGCATTATCGGCAAAAAAAAACAAAGGAAAGAAATTAATGTCTAGGGATTAGTGGCGAAATAAAATAAAACAAGGAAATATTGAAAGATAAAATTTAGGAGGGTTTAAAAAATAAATGTTGCAACAAAAAATGAAAATATTTTTAAAAAACTGGTAAAATGGTGTTCGCTTCACGAAGCCGGATGTCATCGTTTTGAATTAATATTTTTTTAAACTGCAGGTTATTGAATTGATGCAACAACAATAAAAAAACATATTTTTAATAAATATCAGAGAAAAAAACTGTAAACAGAATAAATGTTACTTTCGGAATAAAAGCAACAGAATTGATAGATAATTTTTATTGAAATTTCAAGAAGATTTTCGCAATTGTTTGATTTGCTTCTCTTTAGTTAAACTGCGTCACCAAAAGTTCGGGCTCCATAAAATAAAAACCGTAAAGAATGAAAGATTTTTTTTCTAGAAAACTGTTTTGCCGTAAATTTTTTGGCTTTTATATTACTCTCATAAATTAACAAAAAAAAATCATAAAAACTGATTACAGCAGCGGCAGATAAAACCAATGTTAAAAAAAATCATAAAAACTGTAATTTCCAAGTGCACGAGAAATTTTTATCATTACAAAGTAAACCAAAAAAATATTGTTTAACTGCGAAGAGTCATTCTCAAAAATTTATTACAGAAAATATTTTAACTTAATTCTTCATTTGGCCTATTTTTAAATCTTCAAAAAATAACCAACTCCATCAAACAATTTTTTTCTTTTTCTTTTTTTGAACTTTAAACATAAACTGCCACGCCATTTTTTTAGGTCCCCAAGATAAAAAACCCACTAGAGACTTGTTGTCGTGAAAAGTGATAGGAAACATAAAAAAACAAAACAATATATATATATTTCAAAAAAGAAGTTGCCAAACTTATGTGTCTATTTTTAAGAATGATAAAAAGAAGCACTTACTGTCACTTTTTTTCCAATCTTTTTTGATATGCCCCATAACTCTTGAGAATTTGAAAATTTAACAAAGTTGTCACAAAAAAAAACACTATAAAAAAATAAAATAAAATTGAAAGTTTTTATAGATAAAAACTGTTTATGGTTTTTTAGATGGTTTCAAAGATATCAAAAAACAAAGAGACAAAATAAATTGGAAAAAAGGCTGGATTTTTAGAAATTTTGTTATGGCAGAAAAAAACTGAATTGAAGCTACAAAATTTCGTAGACAATATTAAAGCAAAAAGTTGGAGTGGAAGAATTTTAAATGAGAGTTTTCGAAAAACTAAGCTAAACTGTCGATTTGGATGCGTTTTCAATTTAACGCTATATAAAACTGTGCTCTAGCTGTCTTCACTTTTAATTTGAAAGAATTTACTTTCTGCATTCTTAAAGCATGGAATCTCACTATCTATCGAAGAAAATTAAACAGCGTATTTATATGGTAGATTGAGGGCTACAATATTTTTCGCAATCATAAATTAAATAAACAAAATATAAATTAACTGTGTTCATTCAGCCTGTTTTTAAAAATAAAAATAGAGTAAAAATTAAGAAAATAAACTGTCAAAGATATAGGATTTAAATTAAATATTATCAAACTGAGAATCATTATAAATGGAGGACGAAAAAGGGTAAAACACATATTTTTATTTTTCTTAAAATCTATTATTGTTACTTTCATGTAGGTAAAAGTAAAACTGATGTATGGCACAAAAATAATCTAGCTAATTATCTTGTAGCGTGAGAAACTCTCAAATTTACTCAAAACTAAAAAATAATATTCAAAGTTTAAAAAACGTTTTTTTACAAAAAAAGAAAGAGAAAAAGAAACAAAAAGAAGCGAGAGCTATTTTTATGTTTTTCGCGTGTTTTTTTTTGGCATTGCTTTTGTTTTTGCATTGCATTTTCCATTGTCTCAAAAATAAAAGAAGGGATGAAACTGACAGCAGGAAAGGGAAAACAATTAACATTCTTAATTGCTTAAATGTAACTACTCTATGATGCTTTTTTATAAAAAAAAACTGAGTTTTAACATATCACCTGAGAAAATTATGCTTTAAAATTAAAAACTGCGGGACATTAGAATGGGGTAATAAAGGGTAAAAAATAAAAACTGAGGAACATTATCTTATTTTTTTAATAAAATCAAACGCTAAAGTTCTTTCAAAAAAATCCCAAGCTCGAGAGCGAAAAAAAATTACAAGACAAATCCTTATTAGTTCATTCAGTCATTTTTTTTTCGTTCGTTTGCAAAAAAAACTAAACCAAAAAAAAAATAAAACTGAGAGATACGAAGAGCAAAGAATACAAACATTCAAATTATTAATTGACAACATACGCGACACGATGTCCAAAGAAAAAGAAAGCTATGCTGCTCCTTTTTTTTCATCCTGAGTAAAATAAAAAAAAATGCAAAGACGCGACGAGCATGAAACCAAAAAAATGAAAAAATGAGTAGGGAAAGAGAGGAAAATATTAATTATAACTCAACTCAAACAAAGTTCAAATATACTAATGTTGCAAAAAAAGAAGAAAAAAACAAATAAGCTAAAAATGGGTTCAATTTTCGCATTCTTCATCGTCTTCTTCTTTTTTTAAACAAATAAACATTTGAAGTGTGAAAAATAAAATATATATGGGTTCTAAATATAAAAGAAAAATAAATTACTTTCATAATTAAAAAAAAGTGAGACGCAAGCATTTTAAATTTTGAAAAAATGATAAAAAAATTTTTTTGGCGAAAATTGATTTATAAATAACTGTGAAAGTTTAATAAAAAACTGATTTTTTTATTAATTGCTATTAAACTGTTAATCAAATGTTAACCAGGAATCGTAAGAAAATAATTTATAATCAAATATATTTAATTTTTATATTTATAACTGTACACGAAGCCAACTACTAATTCTTGTTAAAGTATTTTCATGATTAAAAAACGATTTGAAATAAATGTTTTAGAAATTACAAAAAAATCTGACAATTGTCTTACGTATACTAAAAAAACTGTTAATATTAAGAGTAATTGGTAAACAATTTTGCTACTATCAATTATCAAGAAAATTATTTAAATTTTTGTATTATTCCATTTTTTCGAAAACTGTACTTTGATCTGAGTGTCGGTTATTATAGGTTATAAATTTATTTGAAAAAAATCTTTTTGTTTCTTAACTGTACCTTGACAACGTCGATCAATGGACGAAATTAATTTTAATTTTAAAAAACTGTAAATATTTTTGAAATTGAAAACTGTAAGACACTCTCTATGAGTTCTGAAAATCTCGATTTAATTTAAATGACTCGTGAATCACCAATGAAATCACGCGTGAGTTTATCACAATAGAATCATAATTTATATTTTCAAAACTGTATTTCATATTTATATTGTTAAAAAAAGTTGTTATTAAGCTTACAAATTAACTATCATTTATATTTTTTTAAACTGTGACGAAATGACATTAGGGGAAAGTAAAATAAAAACTGGTAAAATCCTTGCAAGATCGTAAACTATAGGATAACTTACAAAAAATTAAATAAAAAAAACTGTTCTTTGACTATTGAAGAAAAGCTGAAAAAGAAGAAAGAACACAAAATGCCAGTAAAAAATAAGCAAAAAACTGTACACGATAACAATGAGTTTTAAAAAAATTTTAAAATTTTGGGTTGGAAGAAGGAAAAATAAACTGCAACGAAAAAAAAAATCAAATTCGAAGTCTTTGAGTTTGATTTCTTGCAACCAATAAAAAAAATAAAATGGAAGAAAAAAAGAGAGAGGAGAAAAGCAATGCCAATTTTTAATTCGATTTTATATGTGAGTTTTTTATCTTTGAACAAAGAACAAAAAAGAAAGAAGATCAAGAAAATAAGGAGAAAATAAAACTGAATAAGCAGATACGAATAAATGTCTATAAAAAAATTCAAGAAGCTCCCGACTTTTTTTATGTTACCTGAATAACATAAATTTTTTCATTCCTTTTTTTATTACTTTCTTTCGCGCCATTGACCCTAATCAAAGAAAAAAAAGAAGGAAGGATAAATCACTTGTCAAATAATCATCTCTCTTCCTTCTTCTCTCACTTTGTTGCTTAGCTAGCTAGCTAGCTATCTTTTTTTTTTCCACCTGGCAGCAATGATACTGGCTGCATTGGCGGCGGCAAGGGTTTTATGGAAGAAGAAAAAATGGCGGAGAGAATGGATAGATGGATGAGGAGCAAAAGGAATTTATATTTATTGTTTTTCAAAGTAACAAATTTTTTCTTTCTTTGGAAGAAGAAAGCATGCGGCAAGAGTTTTTTTTTGAGGGATAAAAAAAAGCAATAAAAATGGGTAAAAAAGGTGATTTGATAAATTATTCAAGTTTTAAAGGAAAAAAGTCAAAGGTGGTGGCAGAAAAAAATAAAAGGGAAAGGGTGAAGAAAAAAAAACTGAGTTGTTTTTGTGCAATTTTCAAGATTATTATAATTTTATTTTATAACTGGAGATAGAAAACAGAGTATATTTTCTCGGAGAGTTAAAAAAAAGTATTTTTTTCTTAAATATCTTTAAATAAAAACTGTTATTGTTATTGCAGCATGTTTTTGCAAAAGAAAATTTATAATTAAAAGTAAAACACTGTGGAAATAATCTAATTTTTTTGATGAGTTTTACAATCTTAAGATTTAAAAACTATATTTTTTATAAATTAAAACTGGGAGATTTTTTATCACTACGAATTTACTTTATATTTAAAACTAGGTTGGTTGATGTTCATATAAAACTGCTTCAAAAATAATAAAATAAAGATTTATTCAAAAAAACTGAGTCGATGTGGAATCGCTTGTTAAGTAATTATAAAATAAACTAAAAACATGTGCGAACACAGCTATTTTAGCAAAGACATTGTTGGGGTAAAAAACTGTAATAAATTTAAGTATGGCAAAAAAATAATAACTGGACCATCGATTATAAATTGGATTAAACTGTTTGCATCGCTATATTCCATCGATGAAAAAACTCTTCGGATTAGAACAAATTCTTTTTCCTTGTTTCAAAAAATAATTAAACAGTTATAAGGGTGGCATTTCAGTGATTTTGTTGCATATTTCTTTAACTTTCTGAGCAATCACTTAAAGAAAAATAAACTGTTACTAGATAAATATATGGGTAAAAAAAGATCTGTATACTCAGCTTTAGACACAATCATTTTTTTTAAGAAACTAAAAGGCTAAATTTTATAAAAATAATTTTTAAGATAAACTGAAATAATAAAAATTTACAAAAAAAACTGAGCGAAGGGAGATAACAACAGTGGATATCATAAATGACAGAAGAATTTTTAAATAAAAACATAAAAGTAATCATCAATCATATAAAAAACCTTTAATTATATAATTAATTTAAAACTGGTTCAATGAATGATCGGCGTTTTCAAAAATAAAACTGTAGAAAAAATAGACTCTTTGGACTTTATTAAACTGTTAAAAACTTCTTCAAAACCTTGTCGAATCAGACAAAATAATTTTTTTTGAGGATCAACAAAAAAGAACATGAAAAACAAGTCAACGAAAAACTGCGACAAGAACCATGTTCCTTTTTTTCCATCAAATTCAAGACAAGTTCAAAGCTTTACAAATATTTTTTTTATATTTTCAAACTCATCAAAAAAAATTCATCATTGTCGCCTCATTTATTTTTTTCTCAAACATATTTGTTGAGTTTTTTTTATAAAACCTAAACAAAAAAAGAAATATGCGCCAAAAAACTGAAAGATAAACGTCAAAAAAAAATCTCTTTCTTTTTTTCGCAGATTTCAGCCACATGTCTTTCTTTTTTCTTTTTTCTTTTTTCTTTTTTCTTCCAATCCAAAATCTTATGCATTTGGCAGGTCAATATGGTTGGAAGAGAAAAAAATTCTTCAAACTCAAACAAAAAATAAATGGAAGCTCTATTTTTAAACTGCAGAGGCAAGCATGGGGGATAAAGTAAACTAAAACTGACACATTTGTGAAATAAATTTGGTGAGAAAAAGAAAAATCAACAATTTTGATTTGGATCATAACTGAGAGCAGCAAAAATTGGCAGGAATTAATAATTATAAAGGAAAGCAAAAATAAAAACTGAATTAAAAAACTTTTTTTTGTTAGAATAAATTTTATAATGGAAAAAAACTGAGTATTTGCGCATTTCTTTAATAATAACACTTTGCATTTTAAAAAAAACTGAATAGATTTTCAATTAAAATCCATATAAAAAATGGTATATAGAATTATGAAGCAAAAAATCAAAGATGCTCGCTCCACTTTTTGATGGATACAAGAAGGAAGAATAACAAAATATAAACTGAAACATGTAATGGCGATCGCCCAACAAAAACTATCAAAAAAAACTGAATTACGCTTTTAAAAAAATTTAATTTGCAAAGAAAGAAATTTTTTAGAAATAATATTTAAAAAAACTGAAATGTAAACCCATGCTTTGGTTATTGAAAAAGCTGTAATTTTTGAGTTTGAAGGAAAGAAAAAAATTCTATGAAATGAAACTTTTTATAAAATAAAGTTGTCTGTCTTTTTCATTCATCGTAAAATTATTTTATTTTTCATTGAAATTTTGTGAATTTAAAAAAACTGGCAATCATTATATTAAAGCGATCCTTGATCATCAAAAAAATTTAAATCTAAAATCCAAATTTAAGGCTTTTTTAAACTGACTAACACATAGCAAAGCAAAGCAATGACGAAAAACAAATTAAGATCTTTGATCGCTTAAAAAATTTAAATTTTTAAAAACTCAATGATTGACAAATAAATAAAATAAATAAATTTAAATATGAGATAATAAAAACTTTTTTTTAAACTGAAAAACAAAATAACAAATAAAATTATTTGCGATAAATTGATGGAAGAAGAAAAAAAATTAGGCAGCTATCTTCCAGCTTTCTCCAATCTTTTCTTTTTGATTGTTTGTTGCCTCTCTTTTTTTTATCCATTTTTTCTTCCCAACTGTCTTTCTTTTTTCTTATTGTTTTTCAGCTACTACCACTTGGAAAAAATAGCGGCGCTAAATCCAACAGCTTTAAAACTTGTCAATAATCAAATATCTTTTTTTCCTCGATGATTTTTTTCTTCCATTATTACCGCTGATGAAAATGATGGCGGCGATGGTGTGGCAGTGGTAGGGATTAGTCATTCTTTCTTTCACTCTCATTTGTTAGTTAGTTTGATTTTTGTTGTTGATTTGAGGCTCAAGAATAAAAGGGATATATAAAAAAAGGTTGTTGATGGCAGCAGCAAGCAAGCTAGCAGCAGCATGTGAGAGAAGAGTGAGAAAAAAGCGATTTGTGAAAGAAAAAAAATAAATAAATGTGTTTGAGTGTTTGCAATTTATTTGTGAATAATTGGTTTTCTTCTTCTTCTTTGAAGATCAAAAAATAAACTTGTAACACAAAACTGTTAAAAAAAACACTCCAACGAGTATGTAAGTCGATTAAGTGGTGGAGCAAAATTTACAAGTGTTTTTTTTTGAGCATCATCAACTGAGATAAGAGACAATTAACAATTTAGTTACCTTGAATTCAAGCATACGCAAGAAAAAGAAACAAAAGCTTTTCCCAAAGATTGCAACAAAATTTTTTGCATAAAAGTTACAAAAAGTTCAAGCCCTTGAAAAGATAGCTTTTAAAATAAACCATCGCTATAATGGATGTCAAAAAGTGAATAATTAGATACACGTTTGGTTAAAAAATATTTTAAAAGAATCCCAAAATTTCTAGTAAAAATTCCTAGGGTTACTGTATTTATATCTTCAATTATTGCTTATCTAATATTTTTAGAAATCAAAATTTCCATAGGTTTATAATTTTTTTTGTAAGTTTTATCGAATAAAGTTAATTCTTCTGTGCAACTAACCCTTGTTTAATAGCCTTGATATGTATGTACCTTCTTCAAGTAAAAGAGACAAACAAAAATGAGTGAAAACGCTGCTCACTGCGTTCTAGCTTCAATGAAAAATCCAACTTGAGATGGAATCAACGAAAATTCTCTTTTCCTTTGATTTTTCTGTTTGCGTTTTTTTGACTCAATGCCAAAAGCTATGACAATGAAAAAAATTAAAAGTTTTGAAAATATCCTAATTTTTTGTAATTAAATGATTGAATCTCAGCCCTATTCTTACCAAAAAACTTGGCTGAAACTGATTATATTCTCCCAATTCCCCTCTACATAACTGTATAAACCAAATTCTAAAATAATGAACGTAAAAAAAGTTACTGCTAAAAAAAGATGCGTAATTTAGGCATATTTTGGTGTTTTTTTTGGTGTTTTTTCACTTGAATTCTCATATCTTCATCTGCTTCTTAATAAAAAAGTTGCCCGAAACTGATTATATTCCACATATTCCCCTCTACAATACTGTACAACCAAAAAAATTTTATATTGAATACGAAAAAAGTTACTGCTAAAAAACCATGCTTGATTGTTGCTAAAATTAAGATTTCTTGGACAAGGCTTTGAACAAGTTATTTAAAAACAGATTTAAAAAATCATAAAATGGTTCAAAAACCATCAAATAAATATTCCTTGATTTTTTGGTAACAATTTTACCACTGGTTGTTATGCTTATTCATGTATCACAACTACTTGAAGAACATAAAGTACCATACGATGCTCAAAAAAACTAAAAAAATTAAGTCCGTAATATTGCACTAAAGCCATTTTTACTATACGTTTTTGAGATCGGGGAAACCGAATCTGGCATCCGTTTATGGTGTTTTTTTTAGCTAATAACGAAGTTATAACGGTATGAAAAATTTGAGAATTTGAAAAAATTTATAATTCAAAAATTAACTAACGAAGTTGGCAAAAAAATGTCATATTCGGGTTTTACAACCCAGAAAACATAAGGTTTAAAAGATTTTAGACAAAAACAATTGATTTTAAAAATTTTGATTTTTTTTATGACCTTGATGGTACTTTATGTTCTTCAAGTAGTTGTGATACATGAATAAGCATAACAACCAGTGGTAAAATTGTTACCAAAAAATCAAGGAATATTTATTTGATGGTTTTTGAACCATTTTATGATTTTTTAAATCTGTTTTTAAATAACTTGTTCAAAGCCTTGTCCAAGAAATCTTAATTTTAGCAACAATCAAGCATGGTTTTTTAGCAGTAACTTTTTTCGTATTCAATATAAAATTTTTTTGGTTGTACAGTATTGTAGAGGGGAATATGTGGAATATAATCAGTTTCGGGCAACTTTTTTATTAAGAAGCAGATGAAGATATGAGAATTCAAGTGAAAAAACACCAAAAAAAACACCAAAATATGCCTAAATTACGCATCTTTTTTTAGCAGTAACTTTTTTTACGTTCATTATTTTAGAATTTGGTTTATACAGTTATGTAGAGGGGAATTGGGAGAATATAATCAGTTTCAGCCAAGTTTTTTGGTAAGAATAGGGCTGAGATTCAATCATTTAATTACAAAAAATTAGGATATTTTCAAAACTTTTAATTTTTTTCATTGTCATAGCTTTTGGCATTGAGTCAAAAAAACGCAAACAGAAAAATCAAAGGAAAAGAGAATTTTCGTTGATTCCATCTCAAGTTGGAATTTAGAACGCAGTGTGCTAAAAATGTCATCAAATAAATCCATTAAACTAATCTCATATTCTCTTATTTACACCTTTCATGAAAATGATAACAGTTTGTAAAGGATTACAGAATTTGCAGTTAATAATATTCCTGAGAAAAACATTGAACGAAGAAAGTTATGAGCTATATCAGATAAACCAATGATTGATTATCTTCCCTGCTTCTTTGTTTCATCAACCTCTGCCTTTCATTTCCTTCCATCCCAAATGCAAGAAAATCCTAACCAAACAAAGAATAAGTAAAAACAACAAAAGCAAAGAATGAAGATAAAACTTTTTATTAATACTCTTTAATAAGTTTCACAACACACAAAAACATTTAAAATTTAGACAACAATAAAATAGAAGAATAAATAATTTTGAGGTTCTTCCCTTTTAACCATCACCACGAATAACTTCCAATATGATGTTGAGAGTTCGAAGCCAATGGTTGAAGTTGTCTTCATTTTCGATTCCAATCAACATTTTCTTATGATCTTGATGATGTTCTCCACGAGCCACGGTAACAATATTGATGCAGAAAGTGAATAGTTGTTCTTCTGGATCATAAGTAAATGGAACCAATTCTTCATCACAGATAGTTGAGCAATCAACGATAAATTTTGGTGCTTCTAATGGACCGCCAGCTTCAGGAATGGTGAAGAAACTGATAATACCATCTGTCATTATGATGAAAAAGTCAACAGGTTCAATATCATCATTTTCAGCAAACATTTTCTGAAAAAAGAAACAATATAAAAGGTATACATAAGGAAACAAGCAAATATACCCATACACCTTTCACTTCAACTGATAGTTCACTAGGCAATGGAGATACTTTGGTATTGATTTCGACCGTTCCATCAAACGGATAAATAGGATGATCCAAATTGACAGGAAATTGACCAACAGATGAACGATGAAGAGTAAACCTTCCAGCAGGGTGAAACGAAGTTGTAACATCTTCTTCTTTCTTTGATCCAATACTTGCATTCAGATTCGTAGAATGTGGAGTTATCTTTGCTAAAAAAAGTATTCATTATTAAAAGATACTGCGTTGAAACACTTACATAATAAGCTGATTGCCTTCTTTGCCACGTTTTTTGTAGCCTTTTCCCTTGGAGTAAGTTTCATAAGATAGATACAAAAGTCAATTTGAAAGTCCAATGGAAGGTTCTTGAAGACGATCTTTTCATCGATGTGGATGGAGCGAGATTTCAATCGGCCAGTATCAGAAAGTTGAAACAATTGTGTTGCGATGACTTTTTCATTCGTGGAACCAACAACTATGAAGACATAATCAGTATCTAAAACGTAAAAGAAAGATAATAAACAGAATGAAAAGCATGGAAACTCACTAGTGTTTGCATTGTTTAAGTAATAAGAACGTCCAAGTAAAATATCCATATTGAAGATGGTGAATGTTGATCGAACAGTCATTGAAAGAGGTGGAGGTCCAAGAGTCATTTGTTGAAATGTATGAACACGAGAAATCAATTCTTTGTAAGTATTGATCCGAAGTTCCGAGATCAAGAGTAAAGCATGAGCACAAATTTCATTCCACGAGTAGTTTTTCTTCTCTTTCTTATGCCAATACGTAACAGTTTCTTTAGCTTCGTGAAGTCGATTTGTTTCATTGGTGAGTTTGGCACGTAATCGCTAAAAATGGCAACATGTTATAAGAATGGTAGGAAAAAGAATGAACAACAAACCGAATGAAATCTTTCAAAATCAGATTCAGGAATATATCGATTTGTAGTTTCAAAGGAAACCAACGAATCATCAAGATTTAGTCGACGAAGAGCATGACCCTGTTGTTGAAAAGATGAACTTGAAGGCGGGAAAACGTTTCTCATCATGTTGGGATTATACGCTTCACGACGTTGAGATGAGACACGAAGAGCAAGATTGGGCGTTGGAATTGAAGCAAAAGATGTCGTATAAGTAGCATAGTTAGGATGACCATCGTCACTAATACTTGGCCGAAGTTCGTGATTACGATGTTGAGTAGCTGGACGAAGATTTGAAGAGCGAGAATCAGGTGTCCAATGATGAGATGATGGAAGAGCTTTGGATGCTGGTAGACGAGGTTTTTTGAACGTTGAATGATTTTCACCAGAAGATTCACCAAAGTTTTGTCGCTTTTCTTGTCCTTTCTCAGATGGAAGAAGAAAATTTCTAAATTGATTTGATGTTTTGAAACCATTTTCTTTTTCATACCGCGGAAGAGGATCATTTCTGTTGGCTCTTTCCTTCTCAGCATTTTTCCATTTTGCCAATACGTTCTTGAAAACAGGAGGGTTCACATCTATTTGATCTTTCCTACGTTCAAATTCTTCAGGAAGCAGCTAAAAAAACAAAAAGTTAGCGCTTTGTTTAGTAAACAAAATCAAACAATAACAAGATAAAACAAAGAGAAAAAGTAATACCTGTGGAAAATGTTGTGGCCTGATAGTAAATCCTTCATAAAGTTTGTCATAATATCCAGGATCAGAATCATCAGGTTCATCTGAAGAATGATGAGGTCTCTTGTAACCGCCACCGACGACATTATTTGAAGCAAATTGATGACGAGAAATTGGAGTTTCTTGTGTTCCCAAAATTGATGGCGGTGGTGAAGGAAAATCATCAGCATCCATATATTCATCCATTTTTTCTTGAAAGCAGCACTTCTTTGATGAGCAATAATAAAAATGTTGTTTGATTGAAACAAAAAATAAATGCAAAGTGATTGCAAAAAAAAAATTACTTTCAAATTTGCAAATTTGCAAAAAAACATTAAAGAAAAATGACTGCACGCTACTTTTTTCGTGTTGAGATTTTTTTTGGTTGATGGCAACTAACGTTTGCTAGAAATTTACTAACTTTTTTTTTGCAATCAAAGTTGCTGTTGTTGCTGGATGCAGCAATTTCATGATTTTTTTTTCTCATATTTTTTTATTGGAAGCTTGTTGTACTAATAATAATAATGCAACAACCAAAGAAGATGTAAATACGAGGCTCATAATTAGCCAGAGCACCTAACTTGCGTCATAGCTGCTTTTTTTAAACACAAATTTTACTTTTGCATTAACTTTTATTATTCACGACAAAAACAAAAAAACCTAACAAAAACTTTTACAACAATAATAAAGTATCAAAAAACTACAAAACAATGTAAACAATTGAATCAAAAGCTACCATAAAATTTGAATGACATTTTTGCTGAATTTGCTGCTTGTTTCTTACATATTTCATTGAACATTCGTTTGATTGATTCTCGATCTGCAATTTGGAAACCATTTAGACCTTTCTTATTTCGATTTTTTAAATTTCCACCATATTCTAATAAAACTTTGAGACATCTTTCTTGAGCTTCTTCGGTGCATGCAATCAACGTTGGTGACATTCCTTCTGAATCAGTAATATTCGGATTTGCTCCAATTTCTAATAAAGCAACTAAAGCATCAAATTGACAATAATATGCAGCATAATGAAGAGGTGTAAAACCACGAGCATCTTGATCATTAAGAAGTTGTTTAGGTCGAATATAATCATCAAAAATACAGGAATGTTTTTCACATGCATCATACAAGATTTTAATGACATCAACGTGTCCAAATGAAGCAGCTATCATCATCGCTGTTTGACCATCCTTGTTTTTAATAATGAAATTTGTAACTTTTTGAAGCATTAATTCCACGAGATTTGATCGACCAAACGCGCATGCACACATAAGAGGAGTCCATCCATTTGAATTTTGATAAGTATTGACATCACCAAATGACGTTGAACTTGTGGGATTTGAAAACATTTTCTGAAAACAAAAAAGATCAAAAGAAAGTTAAAGAAATACATATTAGCAAAAAATGGAACAGCAATGAGGAGGTTTAGATACTACAGTAGCCCAATGAAGAAAAGTAAACATTTTCTCTACAAACTTTTTAACGTTTTTGAGTAAAGATACCCAAGTATAAGTAAAACACATATTTTTCAACCCAAATCAAGCAACAAAAAAAAACTCACACAAAAAGCTTTGGATGAAGCTGATTCAGCTGCAACACATATATCCATTGCCCATTCATCACCAGGTTTATATTTGATATTTGAAAGATTTTGAAACTTTGATAAAAATCCATTATTTGTTTTTGAAATTGTTTTAGTCTAAAAATTATTCATAATTAACAAAATTTCAAAAGCAAAAAAAAAAACTTACCGAAGCTGTTGTTGTTGATTCTTTTTTGACTTTCTTAAATTTTAACAACGATGAATTTCGATACGAATCAAAAGCTTTATAAATTTTTGTTGCATTTTCTTTATCGATTTCAAAGTTCTAAAAAAAAGCAAGCGATTATTATTTATCAAATCAAAAAAAAATTAACGAACCTTGATTAATTGATTGATGGACATCGATGCAAAAGATTCAATCGTAAAATCATTGAGATTTATATTTTCAGCTAATTTTGAAAGTTGGAGCTTATCAAAAATTTCTTCCAAATTTTTAGTTTCTTCTTCTTCATTCATTTTTGCTTGGTTGTTTTTTGAGGTAAATGGTGAAAAAATGGATGGTCGCTTAGTCATAATAACTAAAAATATAAAATAAATAAATAAAAACGATAGTGGCTTGCTTTTTTTTTGTTGGTTGCTTATTTATTTTCTTGGTTGGTGTTAGTTGGTTGTGGCTAATTATTTTTTGATTTGAGGCTATGTTTTGTCACTTTTTTTTGTTTGTTTTCACCTTTTTTTTGCAATAACAATTTTGATGACCTATTTTTGCACTCTTTTTTTATTATGGTTGTCGGAATAACCAGCTTTTGCCATGACTTTTTTTGTTGTTGATTTGATCTAATTTTGGCTTTAATAAACGAACCAGCAGCGTCCAAAATATTTTTCAAGTTAAATCCAATCCAATATAAATTTAAAAAACTGCATCGGAATTTTCAAACAGGAACCAAAACTAAGACAAAATTTCAAATGAAAATTCTTTATTTATTTCATTTTTAAAATTTAATTTTTGGAAGGTCTAGTACACTTTCATTATCTGTGACATTCGTTATCAAGGCACCATCGATATTTAATATTATAATTTCAATATTTTGTTTGTTACAAACTGTGTTTACAATATCCAAAAATTTTTTTGCTTTTAATTTCTAGACTGAAAACTGTGTTGCAATAAAAAAAAACTAACCAAAAAACATTTTTATAAACATATTTTTAATGGAAAAAAATAAATAAACATCTGTCAAAACAAACAAACGAAGAAAAAATATGCTATAAATGGTAATTTGACTACGTATGTATGTTTTTTGGATATTTACGAATGCATTAACAACGCTTGCTTTTGACCTTACCTAAGAGATTACCTAAATCTTCGCACCGGATTAATAAAATGGATGGATTATAAAAAATAGCCACTTATTTACACGCGTAGATAATCCTCCTGTTTTCTTCATGTCTTTTTTGGGATTAGAAAAGAATGAAAAAATAGAAAAATTAATTAATGAAATTAATTAACTGATTGCTGCTTGATGGAAGATCGAAAAATGGACTAGGGTTTATTTTTTGGATTTAATTTTTTTTTGATTTTATAAAACTGTTCAGAAAATTTCGTGAATGGTCGAGAAAGAAAGAAAAGAGAATTATTAGTTGGTTTGAGTGTTTTAAAAATAACAAATAAGAAAGATCAAAAAATCGTTTTTATTGTAGATTTTAATATTTTATGGTTTTGGTAAAACTGTTTTGAATGAAATAGCTTAATTTTAAAAATAACTTTTCCTTCTAATTTTTTTATGAAATTTTTGTTTAGCTTCATTACTGTTTTTATTGATAGTTAAAACTTGATAGTAACTTTAATAAAAAAAATTTAACTGTGAAATAGAAACATTTTCTGGTTTTTTCTTATTTTTGTTTATATTTAACTGAATGTTTAACAAAGTTAAAAAGCACAATCACTTGGGTTCTGAATATTAATTTTAACTCGATCATTGGACGCAGCAGGGATCCGTGAAACCCGAGACTTCAAAATCGTGGTCACGCTGAATTTTGGTTGGATAAAATTTTTTAGATATTAAAACTGTCAGGAACCGTCGCTGTTTTTTTTGAAAAAATACTTCTGGCTAAAAAATTTTTTTAATAAAACTGTAAAACGACAAATACTTAAAAGCAAAATAAAAAACTGAATAGACGCAATTAAATTAGACTAATTTTTAACAATTCTTTTTTTTTTTTTTGCTGTCTCATTCCTTTTTGGCGCATTTCTTTTCCCTTTTTTAGGCTTTGGTTTTTTTTTTGGAGTTTGCGCAGTTTCGTTGTCATGGAAATATTTTTTGATGCAAATGTGAGTGTTTTTGCTTCATATTTTTTCTTTTTTTAAGACATGGACGCACACTTTTGGCATCATATTTGTTTGCTTTCTTCGTAGCTTTTTTTTTCTCCAGGATAATAATAATAAAAATGAAAATAAACGAAATTTTGTTTTATGCTAAATTTTTGGACGTGTTTTGCATTGTTAATGTTGGTTAGTGGTTTTTGTATTAACTGATGGAGTTGGCGAGATTTTGAAATTATTAAAACTGCATCTTAATGCTTTTTTTTTGTTTTAACCCTTTTTTCTAAACTTCTTGTTTTTACAAATTTTTTAACTGAAGAGAATTCAAGTGATTTGCATTTGTTTGGTTTGCTTTAATATTTTTTGATAGTTTTTCTTTTATATTTCTCTAATATTTTTTAAATAACTGAAGCGTCCTCTTTTTTTTATTATTATGAAAACTGTGTGAATTTTATTTTTTGTGGCCAGATTTACTTTTTTCTATTTTTCAACCCTAATTTTCTTTTCAATATCTTGAATTTTGGATTATGTAAATATTTTTTTAATTTAACTTGGACAATAATATGTTACCCTATTTACACGTTAGCTTAGACCAATGAAGAAATTAAATTCTTATCACTCTTCCTCCTCTGCAAACATTTAGTTTATGATTGAATTATTTTTATTTCTTCCTCTTTCTCCTTGCTCATCAGCTCTATTTTTTATATTAAATTATTTTTAACTGTCTATTACTTTTTCAATATTTTTATCTGGTTTGCTTTTATAACATTAAACCATTTTTCCCTTATTTTTAATTAGGATAAAATAAATTAAATAAAACTGATTTCTGTTGTTTATATCTTTTAAATCTTCCAAAAGGCTTTGATAAGTTAATTTTACTAAAAGGTTTAAACAAAAAATTATGGGTTAATTCATGGATAACATTGCTAAAAAAAATTTTATCATCAGATAAATCAATAAAACTGTATTTCTAATAGTTGTTCGTATACATTTTTCGTTTCTAAAAAAACATAGTGTTAGAATGAAGAAAATAAACTGGATTAAAATTATTCAATGTGACAACTAATTTTGGAAAATTTTCAACTGTTGCATATGTCTTTGATATTTATTGCTTTGTAAAACATTTTTTCTTTAAAAAAAGAAGCTTTGGACCTTTGATTCAAATTTTTATTTTACCGCGTTTTAAACTGGGTTTTTCTTTCGGTTTGTTATTTAAATTTTCAGAATTAATGGCTTTTAATAGTCTAATTAAAATTTTTTTTCTTTAACTGTCTTCTTGTTGCAATTATTTTTAAAATTTAAATTATGTGTCTTTTTTATGAAATATATTTAAAACTGAGTTCTTTTTTTATTTCACTGACACCAATATACTTGATTATTTTCTTATATTTTCAAATATACTTTATTCTTGCCATTGCTTCTCAATCATCCACTTATTTTTTTTCCCTTCAAATCACAACTTTTTTTTCTTTTACTCTTTTCCTGTCAACAACAAGCATTCATTCATTGTATTGCTGCTTGATCGCTCTTGAAGAAAAAAAAACTGCTAACAAAAAGCATTTCAAAAAAATAAAAAAAGACGTCAAACAAATAATAAAAAAAACTTTTTTTTCTATCAGCTGTTTTTCTGTCTTTCAAACTTAACTCTTTTTGTGTCGTTTTTAAACTTTAAACTTTTAACTTTTTTTTCTTTATTTTTTTTAACTGTAGCCTGTCGACCAATTCGGAAGTAAAATTATTAAACTGAAATAATTTGTTATATGTGGAGTTTTCGCTACAAAAAAAATAAAACTTTTTAAAAAAAATTTATTACCGAAAATATTTTTTATATTTTTTTAAAACTGTTACAGGTTTCGGGAATTAAATTATTAAACTGGTGAGAGCATTTTTGCTTTTTTCAATCTTACAACAAAAATTAATCAATGTTTTTTTCTTTCTTTTATTTTTGTATCGAAAAGGAAAAATTTGGAACCCCTCTGGCAAAATTAAAAACTACGGCAAGAAGGGAAAAAGTGTATCGACTCAATTTGAAAAATAAAATAGAGTATTTTAAAAAAAAAGAAGAGTCATATTTCGGGAGGAAAAAATTTTTTTTGGAGGAAGACGACAACGACCACGACGACAATAAGGATGCGGACTAGGATGGAAAAAAAGTGACAGCAGACGCGCTTTTTTTTCTTGTTTTCTTCCTTGCTTGCTGGAACTCATAAAGCAAGGAGCTGCAGTAGCTCCCAGCATTTTGGCTTTTCTTTTTTTATTGTTTCATTTTTGACTTTACTCTCGGATTTTTTTTTTCATTTTTCTCTCGCATCATCTTTTGCTTTATTTTGTTGGTGGTAGCTCTAGTTTTAACTCTTGAAGCTTTGAGTATAGAAATTGAAGATAGATAGATAGTTACTAAAGTGAGTGAGTGTGTGTCTTGACTCACACTCGCACTTACACTTATGCATTCCCTGCAGCAGTTTCCGCTGCACTCGCTAGCTCAAATCTCGAAAAAAAAGAAAGAAGGAAAAAAGTTAAGGAAGCGCACTAACACAATTTTTTTTTTGAGAACGACAACAAAGAAAAAAACTTTTTTTTAATCTTCAAGTAACTAAAAAGCATATTATCGGACGACGGATATTTATGCTATTAATGTATGTATGTATATACATTTATAAATAAATAAATTGGAAGCCACTTACTTTTTTTATCTCTCTTGTTTTTGTCCTCGATTTTTTTTTTGCCGCAACACCTGTTTACGCTTTTCACCTCTCTCGATGGGGCGCGGTTCGAGTCTCTTTCTCCCTTTTTTTTGCCTATTCCCTCTTCTCTGTTATCATTTGCCCAAAGGCACTAAAAATGAACCTATCGGCCGGCGGCTGTTGTTTTTATTTTTCATTGCTACGAAATTGATATCCGAATCGTTAGCCATCTTGGCAAAAAAAAAAGCAGACGATAAGCGCCTGCTTACTTTTTTTGGTTGATTAACGAAAGCACGGCCCATTCGATCTGAGTGGACAAAAAAATAAAAAAGTAATCCCAATTGAAAAATCGAAACTGAGTGGAGAGATTTGAAGAAAAATGGGAACAAATATTTTTCGTTTTCAAAAATAAAATTATAAAAAAGTGAACGACTAATCCCTCTCTTTTTTCCCGATCGAATATCTTTATCGATGTCGCTGTTTTTACTTTTTTCTTTAATATTTTGCCTTCAAATTTCGGCATTCTTTTTCTCTATCTTTGTTTTTAAAACTGAGCTTCATGAGGCAATAATAAAGAGATAAGTGGGGAATATTACCTCTAAATTTAAATATATTTTCATATAAACTGCTTCCTTCTTTATTTTTTCCCTTCAACTTTTATAAAAACTGTCCTTTGAATTTTTGGTGGACTTTCAGAAATTAAGCTAAATTTTTTTAAAAATAAATAAAACTGTAAAGTCCATCATAGACGAGTACCGTGATACTTTTCACGAACAAATATAAATAATAGTTGTTGTAGTAGATTTAGGGAGTTAAAGAATTTTTTTTAATAATTAAACTGTCTTAACTAATATAATCTTTAAAAAAAATTGTCACTACTTTTTTTTGTAATGCAAAAAACTGTCATCAAAATGACGATGAAAAAATACTTTACTCTTTCACCATTACTTAATAATTATCATCTTTGTTAGAAAGGAGACTGACTCTCAATTAACAAATTTTTTTTTGATTATTTTAACTGTTTAACTAAAATTAAAACTTTAAACTGCCGGCCAATTAAGCTATTGAGTCTTTTTATTGTTTTTCATAAATAATATTCATCTGATAATAACTGCGGCTTCATCAATTTCTTGAATTTATGTTATAAAATTTTAAACTGTTCTCTATTTTTACTTGAAGGAAAATGCATTCGTTTTAATATTAAAAAAAAGCTATGATACAAATTTGATTTTATGGTAATTAACTATCAGCAAACAAACGAGGAAATGATATTATCGTTAAAACTGAGTTTTTTTCTGTTCTTTAATTTAATTATTTTTTTAAACTGTCGTACGTCGTTGATGATGGTCAAAATTTCGTTTTTTTAAGCTGTAGTAGACCTTTTTCAATTTCTTACCGAATGCTAAAGAAAAACAGCAACCAACGGTCATCTTTCTATTTTTGGTTGCCACCCGCTCGTTGTTGGCCTTTTTGCGATTAAAAAAATAGAAAAGAAAAAACTGAGCAATAAAGCTAAATTGGGGGTTATTCAAGAATAATATGTTGTTGATTAATTGAATCTTGTAAACCATGAAAAAAAAAATAAGGCAATCCTGGGATAAAGAATGGATTAATTAATTTAATATTCAAGATAAAAATGTTTTTTTTTATTTTATTGAACAAAAAAACTGCTATAATTGGTGAAAAAGGGATTTAAATGCTAGATTTTTTAAAACTGTGTTTCTTTTAGAAGATGTCAAAAGAAGAATGTAAAAATAAAAAACTGAAGAAAGTCTTTTATAGCAACTTTATTTCTTTCAGGATAAGCACCTTTTATCTTTTTATTTATGTATGACCATCTCTAAAAACCTTCATACTTTTACTTCAAAGATAACAGAGAATTTAAAACTGCGGAATGTCGTTTTTACCTTCAAAACATCATTGGAAATAATTTTTTCCGGGAAAAAAATTAAACTTTTTAATAAAAAAAATGCTTGATATTTTGCAAATTATTATTGAACATTTTTCTATAAAAAAATTTTTACTTCTTTATTGTATTTAACTGTAACGATATGTGTTTTTTGTTTTTGATATATGCTGGAATATGGCTTTTTTAAAACTTTATTTAAAGAAACTGAAATTTACGTTAAGTATTGGAATAATCAAATTTTCTTATCTTAAAACTGCATACTCTTTTCTCTTCTTTTATTTAGAACCTTAGATTTTTTTAATTTTTTTCAAGTATCATATTACAAACTTTTTAAATATTAAACTGTAAGCCTTTTTGCCGATTGCGAAAAATTAATCTTCATTTGCACTATTATCCACCAATTGCTTTCGCGAAGTTGGATCCCCAATAAACTTTTTTTTACTCGATCATTGACCGGTAATGTTTCCAAATTTTCTCTTGTTTTTTTTCTCGTGTCTTTTTTTTAATAGATCCAAAAAAAGCTGCTGGCTTTGCTACCCATCTGGAAGAGATTCTTTCATTTTCTCGTGGACATTAAGCTTTGCAAAAAAAAAAAAAATAGAAAGCCATGACAGAAAAAAAAGAAAAAAGAAATGGGATGGACTAAGGGTGGAAACGGGACGGGACTATTTTCAAAATCCCGTCCCGTCCCGGTCCCGTCCCGTCCCGTCCCGGGACGGGACGGGACGAAAAATTTTGGTCCCGGGACGGGACGGGACGTAAAAATTTGACTTTTTAATGGAAAAAATGCCTCAAAATTCGAAAAAATAGGGACGTCCCGTCCCGTCCCGGGACGGGACCGGGACCGGGACGGGACGGGACGAAAAGTTTGGTCCCGGGACGGGAAAAAGTCGTCCCGTTTCCACCCTTAGGATGGACTGGGAAAAAAAAGGGCGCCACAAATAACAACACTAATGCGTGGTTGAGAAAAAAAAAAGAATCTCTTCTCGCAAAAAGTGGTGCCTCTAAATAATAGAGTTTTTTTCTTTCTTCATCTTTTTAATTTTGTTGTTGATGTTGTTTAGCTTGAAAAAAAAACATGGATTTTTTTATATATAAAAAATGATACTCTGGCATTAGCTGGTTTTGAATAATTTTTCGTTATTTTAAACTGCATACTTCAAATTCCAAATAATTACTTTTTTTACCTATGCTTTCGTTGAGAAAAATAATAAATAAATTTAAACTTGGTTCTACTCTTTTAGTGGGAAATTGATGGAAAATAATTTATGTTTTTAAAAGATAAGAAGTGCTCTTTTATATTTAAATAAAAAACTGCATTTTTCGTTATCTATGATTATTTACTATCTTGAACAATAGAATAATTTCTTTAATACTATTTTAACTGGGCGCTTTTTTTCTTTACGGCTTAAAGAATTAATTTAAACTGTGCATTATGATTTTCAATGTCTTTGAATATTTTTCTTTTGATTTATCAACCAACAACTTATTTGAATTTATAATTTTGAAGCATTAAATTGAAGAAAAAAAAACTGTCAAGAACATAGTTATTATTCTTAATTTTTCTTAATTTTTTAGTATTTAAAACTGAATTCTTTGTAAAAACTGTATATATATTTTTTCAAAATTTTACATTCTTTTAAATTGTGCCACGATGCGTCGATTTGCTATTAAAATAATTTTTGTGTTTTATTCTCATTTTCTTATTAAAACTGAAACCAGCCATTTTTGTTAGTTTTTTTGTTTGTTGATTAAACTGATTCACATTTTTTACAAAGAGAATTCTCTTTCTTTGAGGTAAAAGTTAAAACTGATGAAGGTTTTACCCAAATTTGTTAATTTTAATGTTTTCGGTTTTATAAAAAAATATAATACATTTTTTTTTCCTTCAGCTGCAGCTGTTCTCAGACCGAAATAATTTCAAAAAACGTCAAAGTTTAAAGTTGAGAAGTAAAAAAGATATCAAATTTTTTAAACTGACGAGAGGCAACTGTTTCTATTGATTACTAAAAATTTTAGAAAACAATATTATTCTTTTTTGTTTTTTAACTGTGTCCTGGTTTATGACATTTTAATATTAGGTAATTTGTTTTAACTGTCTTCTTTTCTATCAAGTTATTTTTTTCTTTAATATCAAAGGAATATTTGGAATAATTTGCTATGGATGACTAATTTTGAATCTTAAAAATATTTTTAAAAAACTGAGTTAAGATTTTATAATCTTTTCTTTTAATTAATTTTTAACTGTTACTATTTATGGGATGGGGATGGAAAAAAACTGAATGTTGAATCATTAAAAATTTTTTTGATGTGATCTTTTCTATTGTATTTTGAAAAGTATAATAATTTTTAAATTTTTCACCTAAAAAAGTTTGTACTAAATTTTTAAATTTATTGAATAAACTGAAATTTTTATTTAACAGCTAAAAAACTGAAATTGTAAAGATCAAATTTAAAATAGACAAAGTCTCAAAACAATGTTAGTGACTTATGCTTTTTTTAAGCTGCACAAAGTTTAGTTAGTTACTCTTCTATTTAAAACTGTCTTTATTACCTTTTATAATTTAATAGTTTGGAAGCCAACTTTAGCCTTTTTTTTAAAAACTGTCAAAATATATTTAAATAATTATCTCTCATAAATTTTCATTGTTTATTTTATCAACTTCGGAAATGGCGTTTCAACTACCACCCACATTTTTATTCCTTTATCCCATAAAAATCTTTAAATCTTCAAAAACAAAAGAAAATTTTCTCTGTCAACTTTTTTTAAAACAATTTCCTTTTTTATTCTTTATTTTTTTTTTTGCAAAAAAAAAATACATGGTTCTTCCTCCTCCTCCACAACGCCATTATCAAAGAAAAGAAGATGACAATAAACTTACGCGGCACGGAGCTTTAAGGAGAGAAAAAAATGACAATTTATTTTTTATTTTTTCGGACTTGCTTGAAAAAAAATCTTTTTTATTTGTTTCAGGACTCTTCTCTCTTTTATTTTACTTTTTTTAACGTCATCAACAACGACGCCGGCTGCCACCACTGCCATTCTAAAGCCAAACAAAAGCAATCCAGTGACAATCTTTTTTTGTTGTTAAATCGTGCCTGCTTTGCCTCCTATTTTAAAGGCATTTTAAGCAGGAGTTAAGTCTGGGCAAGAAAGATAAAAAAACAAGTGAAACAAATAATTTTTTTAAAGAGAGATGTTTTTGTGTTTTCTTTTTCGTTAATGGAAGGCTAGCTAGAGAACTTTAACGTTCAAAGAACTTTCGTTTTATGATGGTACAAATCATGTCAAAAAACTGAGTTTCCATATATTAGTTTTTTTTTATAACTGAAGATTGATTTTAATAAAGGAGTTTATTTTTATTTAAAAAAATTAGGTTGAAATACTTTAATTGGTACATTAAACTGTCATGCGGCTTCAATCGTGGCTCTTTCATAAGCTTTTATTTTTTTTATTACAATTAATTCAAAGATATACTAAAATCAAATTTTCACAAACTTTTGTGCGAGAATTTTTTCGGGGTTTTTTTGTAAACTGAGTTAAGATGATAAGCAATAAGTGTGTATGTATCAATTAAAAAAAATTACCATATTTCTTTTTCATTATTAAATTTAAAAAACTGCAAAAACTCTTTATTTTTTTTTTACTAAACTGTGACTTCTTTGTTGGGTTTTTTAGTGAACGGGATTCAAGATATTATAATTTTTTATATTTTTGAAATATTTAAAAAAAAACTGACGAAGATTTTGATATTTGTTCGGAGTTTTTTTTAACAATTTTTTTTGTTATCAACAACGCTACTATCGTGTCACCAATACAATCCTTTTTTCTTTCTTTAACAGCCCAATATATTTTTTTTATTGAAGAAAACTGAACTTCTCTTATTTTCAAGGCAACATAAAAATTTTTGTTTTGCGTCAAACAATTTTTTTATCTTATTATTTTATGAAAGTGCAAAAAAGAAGCTTAACTTTCTTTTTGCTTATTTGCTTTTGGAGGATAAAGATTTCAAAAAAAAAAAGCAAGGATGCAAGCAAAGTATTCGAGAAAGTGAGAGATAATGCCCGCGGGAGTGTCGTCAAAAAAAAAGTTGTTTGCGCTTCTTCGTTTCCATCGAATCTTTTTATATTTTTTTTGCGTTACAATGAAATTTTTTGACTTCAGGAAGTAGCAACAAAAAAAGTGAAAACCAAAAAAAAAATAAAGACATCTATCACGTATGTATTTTTGTTATTTTGTGTGTGAACAACTTCGACGACGACACATTCCCTTGGGAATTATTTTTATTTTTTTTCCTTCGAAGTGAAAATTATAAAAAAGTTTTTTGGCTGAAGAAAAATATTTTGAAGAGATTTGTTGAGCCCGATTTTTTTTTTTAGAAACTGCATACTCTGAATTTTTAGGGTTATGATACATTTAAACTGAAATTTTCTTTTCTGTGAGGGTTTAAGCTTAGAGAAAAAAAGATACTCATATGTAAATTAATAAAACTGCTTTCTTTTGCGGGAATTGAAAGAAAAAAACAAAGATATTTAAACTGATCATCATCTTCTTCTCCAACAAATAATATTTGTAATTGCTTCCAAATTTTTAACTGATTTCTGTAACTGCAATCAAATGAAATTTCAAACTTTTATTCCTTTCACTCATGTTTTTAAATTTAAAATTTAACTGTAGTTGTCGATTCCAAATTGAAATGTTTTTTCCATTTTAATTTTGGATATTTAATGTCTTTTTAATAAAACACTATTTTTAATTATGATTTTTAACTGTTCCTATCCGTAATTTTCAGAAAACATAGAACTTATAAAAAAACTATTGATTCTCCCATTAGTTTATTATTTAAAGTTAAACTGAGTTCCCGTATGCAAAGTCTTTAACTTTACTTTTCTTTTATTTTTTTTTTATAACTCATTCTCTTTGAGTAACACATTTTTTTCATAATTATTTTTAATGTTGAAAAACACAAAGAAATAATTTGGCAAAAAAAATTTTAATTACGCCAAAGTAAATTTTTAATACATTTAAAAAAAATATATTTTAAATTAGTACCACTTTTATCCCTATTATTTTTTTGAACTTAAAAGTGTTTGTAATAACACAGTAGAACACATTAAGTTTTCGTTTGCTTTTTTTTATTTTAACTGTGTCAGCGTAAGGGCGTTAATATTTACTTTTTTAGTGATTTTTTTAAAATTATTTTTTAAACTGTGCAATATAAAGATAAGTTGCAATTTAATATAGCAGCATTTTTTCTAAAGATTTTATTAATTTAAATGGGAAGATTTTTAAACTGATGATGAAACTGTAGTTCTCGAAACACTTTATAAAACAAGTGTTTTTACCGGCGTATTTTAGTTGATTTTTAAAATTAGAAAACTGCCATTGAAACATATAATTCTATTTTTTATCCAGTTTTTTAAGCTTAATTAAACTTTATTTATTTAATTCAAATTTAAAATACGAATGACCGCCGGAAGTCAAATCACTACTTTTCTCATCCTTTTTTTTTTCCAAAAGACGCGCATCTTTCCAGCTCCCTTGCTTTTTATTGCAATTTTCAAAATCCTTGCCTCATTTCATTTCTCTCATTTTTTATTTTAAATTGCTCGTTCTTTTTTTTGTGAGATTTCCCTCTCGGCTTTTCCCTCGAAAATTTTTTTATAAGAATGGCAAGAATTTGTTTGAAAATGAGGACGCGTCTGTGGCTCTGTGGAGGCATTGGCACATTTTTTTAATGTTCATCCTTTTTTCTTTCTTTCTTTTATAAATCAGAGGCTCAATTGTTGTTTGAGAAAAACATACACTTATATAGAGAATGGAAGAAAGAGAACGTCCACAACATTTTCTTTTTCCTCTTCTCTATTTTTTTAGTTCTTTGGACTAAAAAAGTTTTCTTCATTTTTTAAATTTGCTTTTAAAAATTTAATTGATCGAGATAATTTTGTTAGTTATAACATTTCATTACTTTAAAAAAAATTTTTAACTGCGGTTACTGGTATATGTTGAAATTGATTTAATAACTTTTCAAATAAAAACTGAGGACGAGTTACAAAATTATAATGGGGCAAAAAACTGCAGTTTTTTCTTTTTCTTTATATAACTGTGTTGAAGTAAATTGGCTTGTATTTTTATTTTCATAAAGCATAGCTAAAAATTACACTTCTTCTAAACTTACTTGTTTGATTATTCTGAATTTATAAACTGTCTTTTTTTTGTTTTTTTTATTACTTTTCGTCTTTGAAAATAAATGGACTTCAATTTTTCTTTAAGTTTTCGTTTGGAATGCAAAAAAAACTGTTTTCTAAATCTTCTTAAACAAAACATATACCGAATTTTATAATTTAAATATTTAATTTATTAAAACTGCAGGTTGTTTCATTTGTTCCTTGTGTTTCTTTTTTAAGGAAAAAATGCCTTTTATTATATCTAAAATCTTTTCTCTAAGCTTTGCTACCATTCTTTCACATTTAAATTTTTTTATTAAACTGTTATTTAAAAATCAGAATTGGAAAGTATTTTTTAAAAATGTGCACTATTGTTTCTTGTAATTTTTCTAAATTTGTCACTTTTTTTGATGCCTTAATATTGTGTATTTCATTAATCCATCATTTGACCTTTCAAACAAAGAAATTTTATAAAAAAGAAATTTTCCAAATGATTAGTTTTTGCAAAAACAAATTTTAAAAAAAGAAGAATATTAATTTTTGCTTTGATGCTCTTTTTTTGTTAACGTATCTTTAATTTATTTTATTTATTTTTTTGGCTACATAAGAGATTAAGAAAATGTTTCATTCATTCGTTCGCTTTTAGTATTTGAAGCCATAGATGTGAAAAATTTTTTTTTTGCAATGTTATATCTTTCACAAAAAATAAATTTATGCAACAAAAAAACTGATGTTGGCCTTGTTGTTATTTAAATCTTTTAAACTGTATGCGTTTATATTTTATTAAGTATATGCAAATATGGGAAGAAATTTTTCTTTGCACTTTTTTTTATTTATTAAACTGTTGAAGTTGGAGCCGGTGTTTGTCAAACTCTTATAAAAAATATTTATATTAAAACTTCCTATCTTTATTAATAACATTTTGGCTCGCTCTGATTGGAGCTATTCGAAAGTGTTAAAAACTGCGTTTTGTTTACATTTTTGTTGGTTTTTAAATTTTAACTGAGGCGTATATACAATGAATTTCTCCACGAGCTTTGCTTTAGTAATTTTTTAACTGTTAATTAAGTTTTTTCTAATGTGATTTGGAATCATTTATTCGCGATAAAAATTATAACTGTTTATGAGATTTTAAGGGACTTTTTTGATACCTTTTTTCATTTTTCAGATTTATACGGGCCTTGAAATATTTTTTTAGTGACAAAAAAATATTTACTCAACAAATAATTACATTTATTTTTATTTTTTAACTGTCATTTGATAATAGAAAATATTTCTTCATTCAGCTTTATTATTATTTTCACCGGTGGTGCTAATAATTATTAAAACAAAAACCCATACAAACAAAAAAGGAAAAAGATAAATTCAAAAGTGCACAACAATTATTAATTCATGCTTGAATAAAAAATTATATTAGTCATTTTCATTTTTAATTTTTACTGTTATTTGTTTTTTATTATTAAAAAGCAGCAGAAACGGCATCAGCCATGACAAGTTCAAGTGAAGGTGAAATACTTCAAAGTGGACAAATTATTCGAGATCGATGGAAAATTGTGAGTTTTTTTTTGTTTTTGAAGAGTAAATGAGCTTGGCGATAGAGCGGAATCAATTAAAACTGTGATTAGTTTTGTTACTTTGTGTATATTTTATTCATAAATATTTGGATTGAAAACTGGAAAAAATTTCCTTTTTTGGAATGAAAAAAATCTGTGTTTTGTTTTGGTTGTAAAAATAATTCTTTTAAACTGTGGCGACCGTTTTTAAACAATTTATAAAATTCAAGAAATTTTCCAATTCTCTTTTGGTTTATTTTTAAATATTAAATTAATCATTTAAAAGAATTAAAGCGTTGAAAATGTGGAAACTGTAAGAAAATTTAATTTACAAATCGAATAAAAACTGTCCAATGCTTCTTAGTTGTGTCAATGTCAGTAAAAAAAAGATTTTTTTGTTTTGAATATTTTCGTGATTTTGCAAAGTTTAGATAAGAAGTTTTTTAAACTGGTATTGAAAAACAGTATTGGCATAAATCAAAAAACGAAAACGATATAAGAGGGGACTTTTAAAATACACTTTTTGTGGGAATTAAAAAAAACTGTAAAGTCCTGAAAAGTTTCATAGTTTTATGGATAACTGCATTAATCATGTTTGATTGCGTCGAAAATTATGAACTTTTTTTCTTATATCATAGAAAATAAAAACTGAGTACCATATAGTTTTATTAAACAATAAAAATAATTTCAGAACAAAAAAGTAGGTGGAGGTGGATTTGGAGAAATTTTTGATGCATTCGACCTTCAAAATCATAATGAACGAGTGGCAATCAAAGTGGAATCTTCTAAAGCCACAAAACAAGTGCTCAAAATGGAAGTGGCTGTATTGAGGAGGCTTCAAGGTAAGTACAAAAAATAAATAACTGATAAGCAATATAAGATATTTTCTTTTATTTTTAAACTGTTATATGCCAAACAAAATATAAGAAAAACAAAGCTTTAAAAAAAACTGCTTTTGTTGGAATTTTTTTGTTCAAAATTAATAAAATAAAAACTGCTTGCTTTTGCTTTGGCCATATTAAGAAAAACCCATTACATTGGGCTATAAAACATTTTAATTTTTGACCGTTCTCAGTTTTCGTAACATGATTTTTTTGGCAAACTTTTTTACCACAAAATTAAAACTGTAACAAAGTTATTCAAAAATGTAAGCGAAAAGAAAGCAAAACAATAATCTTTTTAGAAAATTTTAACTGCTTTTAGAATTGACTCCCTTAAAAAGTATTGCTTGTGAAAAATATTTTAATTTTTTTTTGTAGAAAACTGTAAGTCCATTCAATCAGATTTAGAATTAATTTTTTTAAACTAAACCATTAAAAATAAAACTGCATGTTGCTCCTTTTACAGGTAAAATTAGTAAAATTAAAATTTTACTTGGGAATAATAAAAACTGAGTCATAAAAATAAATCATTTCTGTACATACATAAAACTGCAACAATGTGTCAAAGCAAAATTAAATTTTTTTTAGGTAAAAAGCATGCGTGTAAATTTTACGGGTGTGGAAGAAATGATAAATTTAATTATTTGGTTATGAGTTTACAAGGGAAGAATTTGGCTGATCTTCGACGAGAATCCCCTCGACAATGTTTTTCCGTATCAACAGCCATAAGGCTTGGACTCCAAATTTTATTATCTATAAAAGAAATTCATTCAATTGGTTTTTTACATCGTGATATTAAACCTGTAAGTTTTGATCGATTTGCGAAAATTTAATTTTTTTAAAAATGTGTGTAACACAATATGGAAACAAAACTGTGTTGATATAAAATTGCTGGGTATCAAACATAAAAGTTTATGCAGCAAAAATATTTTTTTAAAAACTGAAAACAATAATGGCATCAACAACAAATGTTAAAAAAAAGTGTTGACCAAACGGAAGTTTTTTTTCTATTTATTAACTGTGGAGCCTTCATTCTATGTAGTTTTTTTGAAAATTTGTTGCAATTTTAAATATTTATATTTTTATAAACTGTTCTTTAATTTTTAAAATATTTACATTATCTGGACGTTGAAGGCTTGGCGTTGCCAATTAAAAAAGTTATAAAACAATTTTAAAAAAATTAAGACAATTAATTAAAATAAAACAATATCTTTGTTTTTTAAAATTTAACCGTAAAGCGCTTAAGCGCTGCTCCTCTGACTAATAATCTTTGAAGCAAAAAAATTGTACTATAAATTTAATTTTGTTAATTTCCATGAAAACTGTCTCTGGAATTGTGTGTCGGAAAAATATGAACAATCTTTTATAGGGAAACATTAGCAATTTTTTTTAATAAACTGTATTACATCGCAAACTGTTAATACCATAGAAAACTGCGATTTCATAACCATTTTCACACTAACTAATTACTTTTTTTAGTCAAATTTTGCGATGGGTCGTTCCCAATCAACTATGAGAAATGTGTATATGCTCGATTTCGGCTTAGCTCGACAATATTTGAATGCCAAAGGTGAAATACGATCTCCTCGATCAGCTGCAGGCTTTCGAGGCACAGTTCGATATGCGGCTGTCACAGCCCATAAAAATAAAGAAATGGGTCGATCGGATGATTTATATTCATTTTTATATATCATTATTGAATTTCTTCAAGGTGCCCTGCCTTGGCGAAAAATCAAAGATAAAGATGAAGTTGGAAAAATGAAGGAAGAAGCTAATTATGAGCAGCTTCTTGAAGGGTGCCCACAAGAATTACATGAAATCCCAACCCATTTAAAAACCCTTGGATATCCCGATGATCCAGATTATGATATGCTTGAAAAAGTTTTGAGAGAACTTTTAACGAGGTTAGAATTTTTTGAAAATTTTTTGGCGGTAAAAAACTGTTTACAAACTTGCTTCATTGCTTTTATAAAAGTTGCAAGGAAAAATTATCATATTTTTTATATTTTCTCGGCGAATAAAACTGAGCATAATTTTTATTTGCGATAAAAACTGTAGTATTAGCAACTAATGTTAATTTCACGAAGATAAAAACAAATGAAGATGTATTTCTTCCATTTTTTATGCTAATAAAAAACTCAAAGCACAATTTTTTTAAATTATTTCCACGAGAAAAACTTTAAGATCTTGTTCAAAAATTTTTGTTTGAAGAAAAAACTGGCATTGATTTCTTTTATAAACTTTTTGGATAAATAAACTGAAGAGAATCTTTTTCGTAAATTTTTGTGATGAGAAAAACTGAATACAATTTTAATATTATAGGTTACAAATCCACATGGAAGATCCATATGATTGGGAATTGGGATATGAAAATATTTCTGGTCGATCAAGAACGACAACCACAACAAATGGAAATGTCTCCACGAGAATGAAATCACATACCACCGCGGTTAAAGATAGGGATCCGGGAGATAAAAATAGGTAGGTTTTAAAATAAAGTTTATAAATAAAAACTGAATGGAGAAGATTTGAATATTTTTTATGACAGACATATTTTTAATTTCAAAATTTGATTAGGAACTGTCCAAGTAAACAAAAAACGGACAAAAATTTGAAATAGTTCAAATATAAAAAAAATGATCACCAATTTGTCTCTGAGTTTGCCCGATTTAACTTTAAAAAAAACTGTATAAATTTTTACAAAATAACGGAAAAAACTGTATTCATTTTATCATATTTCTCGATGCCTACTTTTATTTTTTCGAGGTTATATTAAACTGGAGGTGTATGAATTGCAGTGTTTAATGCTTTAGGATACTTTTTTACATTTTTTTTATTAAACTGTGAAAGTGTATGTTATTGGGAAAAATGGATTTAATTTTGTTTTATAAAAACATAGGACATATGGTTTTTTTGCCAAGAATTAAATTTCATTTACACAAACTGGCTCTCAAATCAGCTTCTTGCGAATTTGTTCACAAACGAAACTTTTATTAGAAAAAAATTAAACTGTTCTCCAAAAAATCCCTTCTTTCAACAAAAGAATTAAACTTTTTTTACACTTTTAATTAAAACTGTCATTTTGGAAAATTCGGGGAAATGCATAAAACTGAATTTTCAAGGAATAGCTAATGTCAATTAAGAAAAAAACATTTTTTGGTTTATAAACTGGCCCAGTGACTATGATTTTTAATTAACTTTGTTCAATAAAAAAATTAACACAATAAAAATAAAATATGTTCTTCCAAAACTATGAAATTTTTAACTTTTCTGAAAAAACTGAATCATCTTTTAAAATTTTAATTAAACTTTTTACCAAACTTATTTTCAGAGCTTTGGATACTCAAGCTCCAATAACCATGGGTGAAGATGATGATGAGCAAACGGGAAATTGTTATCGTTTGCCTCCAATGAATTCTGCCCACACCGCTGAAAAACACGATGATCGGCAAGATAAACCCAAATATAAAAGGCAAGAATTTATGCGACCCAAATATGGCGCAGTTAGTTTTGATGTTATTGATGCAGTGAATGCACGATTAGCAGCGGCTTCGATAGGTGAAAAGGCACCATCCTCCAATGAATTTTTCAATCGAGTTCGTTATGATACTTCAATAGAAAATGATAAAATTATTAATAATGATGGAAATGGCGGGGAAGGAAATAATATTGATGTAAGTATTTATAAACTCAATAAAAGGAATTTTTATGTTAAACCTGCAAAGTTTTTTTTATTAAATTTAAAAACTGAATTACTTTAAAATTTAAGGATAATATAGTAACATACATTTATATCGTTATTTTTAAGAAAAAAAACTTTAAAATTTTTATTTGGAAAAAAAATAAATAAAACTGGAGGTAAATAAGGACGATGTCAAAAATTAAAAAAGCAAATGCATATCGTTCTGATTTTTTAAAGTTATAACTACAAAGAAGTTCCATGTTTCTGAATATTTTCTATGTTTATAAATTTTTAAACATTTTTTATAACCAAAATAAAAAGTGCGAAGTTGAAATTGAATTTGCTATCATATTTTTCCATCATTTTACAAAAAATCATACTTATCGAAAACATTTTTAAACTATTTTTTTACAAAAAATTTATTGTCAAAATTAACTGCGTGAAAAAGTTACCATTTTTTAACAAACTGTTTGAAGCTTTTTTATTCGGATTTTTTTCATATTTTGTTTACGAAAAAAAAAAATTATTTTTTATGCAAAATTCATTTAACTGATGTTATGGGAGGTTTCTTTTTAAATTTTAAGGATAACTGTTCATGGTGGATCTCGGGTTTTATATTTGGCAGTGAGCTATGCAAAAAAATATTGCTTCTCATTAACTCCGCTCGCACAATAATAAAAATCTATTTAAAAAGAAATAAAGCATTGAGAATTTTTCTGATATTTAAAATCGATTTTTGCTTTTGAAGTTTATAAAGAGAAGAAAAAAACTGATTAAAGAATAAAATATTTTTATTTTTATAAAACTCACCCGTTTGGTTTTAGGTGGTAGTGGATTTCAATATTCGTCCCACGATGATTCAACAACCCCCATCAAATATCGATAATCCCAATGCTCGTGGATCCATGACTGCCCCAGGAACGCCTTTGATGAATCGGACCCATCGAAATCCCCTTCAAAACCAGTCTTCGAATGATCAAAGAACAACCAAAAGTAATCGATCGATAACTGTGAGTTTTCTTTTTTAAGATTTTTGCTTTTCAAAAAAAAATTAACATAAATTTTAAATTTCTCACTTACTCACACTTTTATTATTTTTTATATCAGAAAACACTGCAGAATTTGGCACGATTTAAGGTTTGCCAATGTGTTGTCGGGTTTTGTGATCGAAAAAGATTATTCCAATAAATCATTTTTAACACTCATTTTATTTTTTAGTTTCTTTTTTATTAAGTTATTAACTTTTTTTGTTATTTTTTTTAAAACTGTATACATAATATAAAAATAGATGACTTATTTAATGTTCCTAGAGAGTCAGGGATTTTGAAAGAAAATGAAACTGCAGCTACAGCAATCTCTATATAAACCGGGTATTTTTGGTAATAAAAAATTTATACAAAACTGTCTATTGAGTGATACACTTTTTTTTTTAAATCATTGTGCATTTTTCGAAAACATAATTATTTTAAATTCAACTTTAATTAAAACTGTAAACATCAATTTTGGCGCTAAAAAAAGAAATTTTAAAGAAAAAAAACTGGAAAAAGCATTTTACAAATCTTTGACATGTCAAAATATTTGAATGTTATAAAAACTGGCTTCATCTTCACGCCCATATGTGAAAAAGAAAACTGTGAAAAAACTTGATCTCTCTTAGAATATTAAATATTGTATATAAACTGACAACTAAAACTAAATATTCACAAAATTATTTTTGTTTTTTTGTTGTTTTTTTAATAGCAATAAAAATTTACCAATCAAATTAATTTAAGTTTTAAAAAATATGATTGTTCTATGTTAAATTCCTAATATCGTTTTGTGATACGCTAACCCAATTTTTATTTTAACTTATTTTAAATATATTTTATTATACTTTTTAACTGTGCACCGAAGTTCATATCCTATTTTTTAGCTTTCGGTAAACAAAAAATTTCCAACTGGAAGTTCAAGACAAAAAATGTATTCGGGCGAAGGTGGAAATCTTGCATTTTCTGCAGATGGAAGCGGTGGTGGTGGATATAAAACTGCGATAACCACAAATTCAAGATGGCCTGGTAAGTAATAATTTTGAAGGGAAAGGTTTATATAAAAAAACTGTGTAACATTTTCAAATTTTTGTTCATTTTCTTGCTCCTTATAAACTGTCAGGATCAATACTTTATCGAAAAATATGAATCATTTTTACTAAAAATTAATATCATAAAAGAGTAACTGTTTCACAAAGTATAAGACGGCAACAAAAAAGAATTTTGTTTGTGATTTTTTCGGCCAACAAAAAATTGTCATTTCGAAAACATTAAAACTGCGTCAATGGCGACATAATTATATTCTTTTCAAATTTTTTTTACATAAAATTTTATGTGTGAAAAATCTAATAATTTTTATTATTAAAAAACTTAGTTCGATAAAAATGATTTGCTTTTGAAATAGCCATTTTTAATGAAAAATTTTTTAAAGTTGAAAAAAACTGTCTGAAGGATTAGTAATATTTTGCAAGAAATTTCAATAAAAAATCTTGAAATGAAACTTTTTTTAAACTGTATTAATCTCGATTTCAATAACATTGATTCAAGTAAAACTTTTTAAAATTGATTTACAGCTAATTTAAAGCTTTAGAAATATTAAAAAACTGGACCAAATTCAAAAAATTTGGGAATACAAAATTCACAAAAGAAGTTATTATTATTTATAAATATTTTTTTTATAGATTCATTTGATGAACCAGCAAATGACGAAGATCCCATTCTACCAATTGATGCCAATGCTATGGTCCCTCGTTCACCCATGAATAATCGATTTCCTCGAACTATTCTTACTTCACCCCAAAATCAACCCGAATCCAGTGGAGCTTCACCATCATCGAATAATATTAATAATAATAACAATAATGGAAGCAGCAAAAATGAGGGATATATTTCTCCAAGACTTATGCGTCGATCAATTTCTGCTTCCAAAAGTGCTGCACCTTTAGCTTCAGCTGATTCTGGGTTAGGTGGTTCCCCAGTGACTAATGGCTCCCATAATAGTGCTTCATCGACAATTATGTCGCATTTTAAGAATCTTGTTAATGTAAGTTTCTCTTTTTTTTTAATAAACTGCAGGAGGAGTTTTTAATGAAAAAAAGTAAGATAAAAAACTGCGATGATTTCTGGTCTTCAGCAAGTTTGCAAAAAAAGTAATTTTTAAACATTTTTAAAAAGTTAGGGGAAAAACTGGCAAGATTTTTACTATCCATTATAAACTGTGTAGGAGGAAATTTGCGAAGTAAAAAATCAAATATGCATTTTTTTTAAATTTAAGAATAATTTATAAAACTGATTAATAGTACAGATTGTTAAAAATTCTTTCGGAATTTTTACAAGCTTTTTGGGATACTTTTCTTTTTTATAAACTGTGAAACTTTTTTTAATTCATATATAACATTTTATAAAATATTAACTGAAATGATAAAAGTCATAGAACGATAATTTCTTCAAAAAAAAAATGTTTTTTTTTTCTTAAAACAAATCCGATTCGAATTATAAAATTTAATTAAACTGCAACTCAAAAACAAATTACGGACTAAAAAGCGGAAAATTTACTTTTTAAAATGTTTTTTGTAAAATTTATTAACTTCAAAAAATTTATTTGACTTCATCTTTTTTATTTTATTTAATTTTTTATTTAAACTGAATTATATTTTATTATTTAATTTTTAGAGTTTCAATAATATTGGAAGTGGTAGTGGACATTCTCGTCGACGATCACTCTCCCGGGGAATTTCCCTTGATGATCATAGATCCATAACAAATTCCCAACAACAACAACACAAACCCTCGAGCAATACTTCATCCACCCATGCCACTCCCAGCAATTATCGACGAAGTGAAGAGCCCAAAGATATAAGGCAAAGTTTGGAGGATGAGGAAAGGGAACTTCGAAGGCAACGTCGCCTTCGTCGACGATCAGATTGTCAACAAATGCTACCCGATCGGCAGCAACAACAACAGCAAATGCAACAATATAAGCATAATTATGAGGTAATAATTTTATGGACATTTTTTGAAAAATAAATTTAAATTGAATAGACTGGAAATTTGGTAATTATCATATAAAAAAACTGAGGACATTTTAAATTTTATTATGATCATAAAAAGTTCATGAAAACTGCATTTTGGATTATTTTGATTAAATTTTAACTGAGGTTTTATATTCAATTTTGGATTTGTTAATATTTTTTTTTATTAAAAAAACTGTAAATCATTTCTTATTTTATAAATCAAACTGAATACTTTTTAAATTTCATCTTATTAAATCAATTTTATTTGTCCTTCTGTATTAAGTTCTTTTTTCCTTTTTTTTAACTGTGGTATAATATTACAACTTGTAAAATGTTTTTTTTTTGATCTTAAACTGAACAAGTAGGAATTTTTTTTGAACATTTTTTCAAAATTCTAAAGGCATTTTTATTTATTATTTTAAAGCAGAAAACTGGCTTGTAGAAATTTAATGGGTAGGAGCTTGAGCTAAAAATTTAAACTGTTTACCAAGATCACAAGTCTTTTAAAAGGACAATTTTAAAAAATTTTAAAGATCAAGAAAACTGACATTGAGAATCCATTGCTGTAAATTTTCGTAAAAAATTTAAAACTGGGTTCTAGGAAAACATATTTTTAGTTTTTAGGAATATCCAATTAAAAAACAGTAGAAAATAATAACTTCATTGTTGAAATCAAAATGGGGTAAAAAAATGTTTTAAGAGAATAAGCATGTTTGAAGCATTCTAAATTATATTTTTAATGCCACATAAAATTAACTTTTTAATTGAATTTAAATTGTATCTGGCAAAATTGGGTTTTTTTTAAATGCGAAAGTTGCGATTGAAAAATTTGTTTTTTAAAATAGAAACTGTGTTTTTTTAACGTCGTTGGAAATATTTGATAAAAATTAAAAACTGAATCTTCTTTATTTTTCAGCCCACAAGTCCCCAACAACAACAACCATCCCGACATCATGTAATTCCATCGGTTCAAAAAACATTTATAGTAGACAACGATGGAGCTTATCGAGTTGAAAGTCGATTAATGAATAATGGAGTGGTGGTTGAAAGCACTCCTCCGCCAATGGAAGATAAAAAATCTTCTTTATCTTGTCGGTGAGTTTACTTTTTTTCAATATATTTTTAAACTGTGTTTTTATTAAACTTGATGGAAGCATTTCTTTTCTTCGTTTTTACGGGAAAAGAATTCATAGAAAATTTGTTACTACTTTTTTTGATATTTGTAACAAAAAAATTTTATCTTTTTAAAAACTGTATGGAAGATTTTGGATTGCTCAAAAAAAATATAAAAACTGTGAAGACATTTGTAGGGTAAAGCTTTTTTACATTTTTTTGTAAAAATTCTATTTCCATTTCTTCAAACTAATTTATTAAACTGAGTTTTCAATAACATAATCAGTAATTAATTTTTTTCAGACGTAAACGCTATCAATTTATCAATTTTGCACCACGGGCAATGTCAAAATCTTAGCCATAATAAACAAAATATTATTATTTTTAAACAAATATTTTTTTAGCCATGTTTTAGTTTTAACTGTAAAAAATTCAATTTTTAATAAAGCTTTAAACTGTCTTGCTTCTTGTGTTATTTTTTTTAACTTTAATTTCTTTTAAACTGTATTTTTTATAAGTCGTTATTAAATTTAGGGTATTTTGAATGAATTTTCTTTTCTATTGCTCCGATTAATTTGTCTTTTTTTTTTGTGTCGCATTTTTTTATGCTGAATGTGAATTGCTATTCTAGTCAAGATTGTACATAGCTCATTATTTTTTTGTTAACTGTGAAAAAGAAATTCAAAATAAATCATTTATAATTTATTTTAATTTTAAACTGAATCATAATTTCATCTCAGCACAGAAAAATTAAATTTGAAAAAGAATTTTATTTTAAACTGTCATATTCATTGTTGAAGGAAAACTTTTTGTTTTTACATTATTAATAAAGGTTAAATATAACTGAGTTTAAGCAAATATTCTGGATATATTTTTTGATCTAATTCCATTATTTCTTCTTTTTTTGGAGAAACACTGTATTTTTGCAACTGGGAATAAAATTTCTTTTATGAAAAAAAGAACGTTTTTGTAAACTGGAAAGAAGTGGATTATTTTTGATCACATTTTTCGGAATTTGTTTGATAAAATTAAATCTTTTTTTTTGTTGCAAAAACACAAATAAATAAAACTGCGATACAGGACACGATATTGAAAAGGCATGATTTATTAAAGTTCTAATATTGCCCAATTTTTTAAAATAACAAATCACATTTTACCTATAACTTTTCTTCATTTTTTTATTACCTTTATTCTTTAAAGGCATGTTTAGTTTTTTTTAAACTGACCACGAAGAAAGAAATTATCCATAAATTTGTCTCTTTTTTTTTATTTTTCGTGTCTCTTTTTTTCTCTCTCTTTTTTCTTATGTAAGAGACAGAGGAACGAGAGCAACAGGGCAGTCAAAAAAACGAATAAGAAAAATAACAACAACAACCGCCTAACATGAGACATTAAAAAAAAGAGAAAGAAAAAGGAGCAAGCAAAATGGAGAGATAGACCGACGACGACACTGCTGCCGCATACAGACACTGCCCTCTACTGACTTGTTAGAGACATAAACAAAGGGAATGGAGAAATGTGAAGCACAATAAAAAAAAATAGATAGAGAAAAAAAATAGTTTGTCCGTCGTCACAAACATCAAAATAATTTTTCAACAGACATATTTTTCAAAACAACTAAAAATTATATATTTTTGTTGTTTGTCTCTCGTTCACTCGCTGTTATTATTGTTGCTTTACTTTTTCTCTCTCCTATTCGTCGGTGTGAATATGTGTGGCTCCCCATCTTTTTGCTTTAATTTTTTTTTCAAATCGCTTTTAAAAAATTGAATTGAATATATTCTTTTCCCGTGATCTTTTTCTAGTCAATTTTTTCTTCTTCATTCTTTTCTCGCTTTAAATTGTTGTTGGTGATTCTTTGTTTTTGCAAAAAAAAAAAAGCAACAAGAAATATTTATTTCATTGGAATATATAAAAAATTTTTGTTTATTTTCTGAGGCATTAGTTTCTTGCTTTTAATTTTTTGTTTTTGTTGTTCTTTTGATGAATTTTGAAACTCGAGAAAAATTAGGGGAATAATGTTTATTTGTTATTATTTTTGCACTTTTTTGATGTTGGAAGACGTAAGAGATAACTGTTGATTGGCGCTCATATTATTTTTTTCCTTTAATATTAAACTGGATCGTACTAGTATTATTTGCCAAATAATAGCTTTGAATTTTCTTGGAAAAGGCTGATTCTGATTCCTAAATTGTTGAATCAAATTGCTCCTTTTTATTATCGGACGGCTTTGTTACAAATATTTTTTAAACTATTTTGTCATTTGATTTGGAGAATTTTTATTTTAACAATATATATCCCAGCCAATTGTCTTTATAGACTGTAATATTATTTCTTCTTTTTTGGGGAATAATGTCTTTAACAATAATCTTGTCTTAACTGTTTCGGGTGCTGCATCACTGTTTTATTTTTTCAATTTTAATACAATTTTTAAATGAATTATTTTTTAGTTTTTTTAAAAACTGATAATGATTTTTAACATTTTGTTTAAGTTTATCTCAATTTTAAACTGTGCCGTTGTGTGGGGAAATGGTGTTTCTTATTTCGAGGTAATCTTTCTCCTGCTTAGTGCTCTTTTATTTTTTGGATATAAAACTGGTCAATAATGTCCATAAAAGTTTCTTTTTTTTTAAAGTTAATTTATTTATTTATTTAAACTGAATCATCCAACCAAACTTGCATTGCCGTGGCTTAATAAAAATCACACTTTTATATTTTAAAATTTTAAAATGAACACTTCTAATGAATTTGTTGCATTTTTCCCACTAAAATTTTTCCATTGATAATACATTGATTAAACATTTATTTAAATGGAGCGTGTAGTTTCTTTTCAGAAATTTTATCCATTTTTTTGGAAGTTTTTTACTTTACATTTTATAACTTTAAAATGAATAACCATTTTGTTTTTTTAAATAATAATTTTCACACAATTTTTTGTACAATATTTGCAGATTTGTTTAAAGGGCCATTCTCATTTGATCTTTTTTTCAAACACGCGGCCAGATATTCCCTCATGCCGCAATATTGCAGAGCCCGGAAAGTACAGTAATTTGAACGTAAAATTACTGTACATTACTGTACTTTACGGGCTTTGCAATATTGCGGCATGAGGTAATATCTGGCCGCGTGTTTGAAAAAAAGATCAAATGAGAATGGTCCTTTAAACTGTCGGATTTTATGTATGTTTTTTTATGTTTAATTTTTTAAGCTTGTGATAAAAAAATGTATATAAGTAATACTTTTAATGACTCTGAGATGTTTAAGATTTTAAACCATAAAAACTTTTTCCAACTTTCGATGATAAAAATACAAAATCAATGAAAATACCCTCTTTTTTAACTGTTTTGCTTGTTTTGTTTGTATTTTTGCTTTTATTTTAAGAAAATTATGTTTATCATCATTCGTTACTTTTTGTTATTGTCTTTGACGTCAGAGAAATCTCATCCCAAAAACTAGTTTTTTTAACAGAAAGAAAGAGAAATGAAAACGTAAAAATAGCGTTTCTTTTTTAAATCGACAAACAAACAAATAAAAAAACTCATGCTATCTCTCACTTCTTTTTTTGCACGAGATTTATTGATTTATTTATTTTTATTAAATGGTTTTATTATATTTTTAAATTTCAATTTTAACTGTGCCCATGTTTAATTTTTTGATGGGATTGTTAAGTGAAACTCTATTTTGCTAACCATATCTTTAGTCTGTAGATGGATGGTACGAAAAATTTAAAATATAAACTGATAAATACTGTCTTATTTTGTGTTTGAGGATAAAAATTAAACTGTTAATAGATAGCTGATAATCGCTTTGATTTGTATTAGACTTTATTAAATTTAGTATTTTAACTGTTTGATCATGAGCGTGCCGAAAATTCAATAGGTCATACTAGGGTAAATTATCCCGTACCTTTCCCGCCGGGAATTCCCGCGGGAACGGTACGGGATACGTTCCCGTGTTCCCATTCCCGTCAAATTCCCATTCCCGTTTTATTCCCGAGAATCATTCCCGTCGACTTTTTGTTCCCGTTAACAAGTTTAACAATTTTTGCTAAAAGCATATTTTAGTTTTAAATTATTCCAAACAATGAAATATGAATTATTTTGATAAGCTTTTCATTAAACTTTATTTTTTGAGACTTAAAAACCATATTTTATTCAAAAAATTAAAATATTCCCGTGGGAATTCCCGGCGGGACGGTACGGGATAAGTTCCCGTCTTCCCGTTCCCGAAAAATTTTTATTCCCGTTTTATTCCCGTGAAAAATCCCGTGGTCAAACGGGAACATTCCCGTTCCCGCATTTTTTGGAGACGGTACGGGATAATTTACTCTAGGTCATACCCACAAAAATATTAACTGACTATCATTGTGTTCGAAACTTCGAAATATATCTCTTTCATTTTTTTTTCACGGTTATTACTGTTAAGCTTTCAATTGCCAAACCGATTTTAAGTCTTTTAAGAACTATTATGGTTATAATTTATAAAACTGATCGTCATTAAAAATTGTGGGAAAGATTCTTTTAAATTAACTCTAATACTCTTTTTTTAATACGAATTAAACTGAGGACTAGCTCTTTCTATGAATATCGTGTTTTTTTTTTTTTATTTCATGAAAATAGTATTAATTTTTTTATTTATTTAAAACTGCACTACGATGAGAAAGTGTCGCTTTTTTTAAAATCTTTTTTTTGTTTTATGCATTAATTTATTCGAGGTAGATATTTTTTTTATTACTAAAACCGAGTTATTTTTAAATTAAGGGATGAAACATATATATAAAAAATTAAAAGTAAAACTGACGATTGTATAGGTATTTTCTAAAACTGTATTATAACCTCTTAAACAACAATATAATTTTTTTTAAAACCATATCTATTTTTTTATCGTCAAAAAAAAGGAAGTTCATAACACATTTTATTTCTATTCTGGTAAATTAATGCAATGAGTATGTTTTTATGTCAAAAACATGTTTACCAAAAAATAATAATTCGTTGTTGTCGTTTTGTTTTTGTCAATGCACACACACTCTTTTCTTTTATTTTTATTTAAACATGAACTTACAAACTGTAAAAATTAAGAACTGTCATAATTTAATGGGATTTTACGATATGTTTTTTGAAATAAACTGTCTAAGCCGTTTTTATGCGGAATTTAACTGAGAAAAAATTTGCGCTTGTGGCACTTTCTTTATTGCCATTCATATCTTTTATTTTCATCGATTTAAAACTGCATTCAATTGTTATTATTGTTAAATTAACTTTGAAATTCTTACAAATTTTTTTGTTTTTGAATTCTATAAAAAACTGTATCAAAATGAATTCTTGGTTTTATATTTTACCAACGATATTTTTTTTCAAAAATATTCTATCAATGGAAAAGAAATTTTTAAAACCAACTGCTTCATCTGAAGAAATTCTTTTTAATTTTTTTAAACTGTCACCGGCCCCAATTTTATGTCTTATTACGGCTAACAAAAGCTATAAAAATTTAAATTTAGCTTTTTCTCTCCTTTATTTTTAGAGAATAAACTGATTTGACAGCCTCTATTTTTTAAGAAGTTCCCAACAAAAAATTGGAATAATGCTTTTTTTTTCTTCTCAAAATGAGTTTATAAATTTAATTCGAATTGAATCCCTTCTTTTAACTTTTTTATGATTCAAAAGTTTAAAAAGGCATAAAAACTACATCTTGAGTATTCCACTTTCGTTTTATAAAAGTTTTTTTCATGAGGAAAATTAGCTTATTTTAAAACTGTTTTACTTCTTTTTTTATTGTTACCAAATATTAGGTATTTTTAAAACTGTTAAACCACGTGACTTGTTCGTTTCTTTAAAAAAGCAAATAATTTCCATGAATACTAAAAAAAAGTAAGCTTGTTTACAACTTGTTTTCATATTTTTTTTATCTTTTACTTCCTTCATTGAGTTCTTTCTGCTTCTTCATTATTTTTTTGTACGTTTTTTGCACTCACAAAAAGAAGGGGGAAAATTTTGTCATCGGTTTTCAAAAGCAAAACAACAAAACAAAATAAAAACACATGGAGAGAAAGAAAGCAGACGACTAAATTCTGGCTTCTCTTTCTTTCTCTTTACTTTTTGCTGGTTTCAAGCAAGCAAAGAGAAGCCAAACAAAAAAAAATAGACAAAATGTTTTTCTCTTTCTCTTTCCCTTAATTTTTTTTATGTCAGCCACTGGCGGCAGTGACGACGACGAAGAACGACTATGGCTACTGCTGACGACAAATAAATAAAAAAATCCCTTGTGTCTCTCTATCTCTCCCTTGTTTTCGCAAAGACTTTTTTGCGTAAACAACTTTTTTTTCGTCAATGATTTTCTTTTTCCTTTTTTTTCTGTTTGGAAAATATTTCTTTAAATATTTTTTTGAAGAAGGAAACCCCTTGAAAAAAGAAAAAAATGAAAATAGTGTGAAGGAAGAAGTTTATTTTTCTTGTTGTTGTTATGGCTTTAAAAAAAGGCTAAATAATGTGTAAAAAATCGCGGTTGTTTTACGGCTTCTGCTTCTACTCTGCCCCAAGCCACTGCTGACACTCGAACTCGACAACTCGAGCTCGAGGTGCATGTGTTTTTTTTAATGTAAACCGCGAAAGAAAACAAAATAACATCGCCGCTCCATTCAATTACGAAATACATAAAAATATTTTTATAAAACTTTTTTGTTTACAATTTTTATTTTTTTGGTTGGTGAGAGAAAGCGAGCAATTTTTGATGACAAAAAAAAACTAAAACTTTGTTGGGTGAGGTGAGGTAACGAAATTATTTTAAAGGGTCATTATCGGGGAAGTTAGGTTTCTTTTAAATGCTTATTTTTTTTAAAACTGAGTTGGCTTTTTATCTTTTTTAAATTTTTTAGCATTTATTAAAGTGTGTCATTTTTTTAAATACTGTTTTGTTTATTTCGATTTTTAACTGTCTTTTACGTGTTGTGTATCGATTTTTTGTGGCGAATTTTTTATTTTGTTTTTTTGCTAAATCAAAGTGATGTTTTTAATTTTGTAGCATTTTCTTTATAACATTTTTTTGTTAATAAAATTATACATTTTTAAAACTGAATTTCTTCATTTTAAATCTTCATTTATTATTTTTTTGTAATTATTTAACTGCCTTCTCTTTTTTAAGGTTGTAACATCGACAGGCTCAGCTTAAAATCCCATGATTAAATCTCTTCCTTCCGTTTTCTTTTTTTATAAAGTCACACCTTTATTTTACTTTATTTTTTTAAAACTGTATCAATTTATTTGAGTCTTTAAAAAATATTGCCTTTTAAAAGACCTTTTTATTATTTTTAACTGCAATATCTTTGTATCAGCCATTAATCAAAAAAACTGTATTTTAAAGACTTTTCTTCTTTTTTTTGGCGCGCTTGAATATTTTTTATGATACACGACTGACTGCGCGAAGAAAAGAAAAAAATTGGGGTTGTTTTTTGTTTTTGTGTGCCAGGGCGTTCTTCGACTCCTTCGTTCTTGTTGTTTTCGGTTTGCAAAGATCGTTGTTTTTTTTATAAAAGTTTTTTTGGTGGGAGCAAAAAAAAAATAACAAAAAAATGAAATAAAAAAATTTAAATATCACTGACAAGGTGCAACTTTTGAGTATTTATTTTCGAAAGGAGCATATGAACATTAGTCTTTTTTTCTTCTCAAGAATTTTTGTTGCTTAAAAAATTATCACTTTATTTAAAACTGAAAAAAAATTTGGGATGACATGATTTAAAACTGTACATATTCGCTAGCGGTGGTTATATATTCTAAACAACATTTTTATTTAAATAATTAACTGCACACATCTTCTTAATACGTTGGAAAAATTAAAAGGCTTTTACCTTTTATAAATTGTTTCAAACTCAAGTCTTTTGTTTAAGTTATAACTAAAATCCATTTATTAAAAAACTGTATTTTGTCAAAAAGTAATGAAAGCTAGTTAGCATACTTTTAAAAATAATAAAAAATTTAAACTGGTACGAGGAAGAATTGAATAACTTTCTCATTATTTGATTCTTTATTTCCTTCAAATTCCATGTTTTTCCCATTGTTTTTTATATTTTTAATTAAATTTGTCAATGAATTCCGTAATTATTAACAATATTTATTGTATTGGTTTTTAAAACTGATAACTGATGTTCGTCAATAAACCATATAATTTAAAAAAAAACTGTCCCAGATTATCATTCCTGATAAATTAAAATTCTGTCGTCTTCGAGAATTTTCGAAAAAAAACTTTATGCTGTTATTCATTTTAATTTTTTTTACTTCCTTCTTTAATTGCTTTTTTGTTTATAACCATTAAAACTGTTTACAATCTTTTCTATATTTTTTATTATTATTATTATTCATTCTTTTTTTCACTTTTTTTAAAGCCAACAACACTATATTTTTTAATTCCGTCATAAATTTGGCTTTTCCCAGAACTCTTACATGCATGAATATTACTCATTTGCATTCACACTTCTTAGCTCTTTTTATTTACTTGCACGTGTTGTGTTGTTTATTAAAAAATTTCACTTTCTCACTTTTTGTTTTTACATTTATCCTTCCTTTTTGGATTATGTCTGCATTCGGTCGCTATGTTATGTTTTTTTTGTTAAAAAAGAAGAAGAAAATAAAAATTTAATCAAGCGGCGATGTGATGCGAGATGGGATAAAGCGATAATATTTACTGCCATTTTTTCTATCTTTTTTTTAAAAAAACAAAACAAAAAGATTAATGTTTTAATTTAAATTTTTTTTACTTTGTAGTTTCCCATTTTATTATTTGTTACTAAAAAGCAAAGTATAAAGTTAAGCCTTTATTTTTTGGGTGTGTGTTGAGATGGAGAAGATTTGCTTTTTCCGTTTTTTTGTTATTATTAAATAAAAATTGATAAAGATGGAGATGGGTGAATGAAAGGATTCTTTAGGTATGTAAACTGAGTTGTATTCGCTGGAAATATGAAATTTTATATAATTAAAAACTGAATTATCACCTTTTCTTCTGTTTTTCTTTTTTTAACTGTTTTTCGTTAACAAGAGCGGAGAAGCAAGTACTTTCGTTTAATGGATTGCCATAATTAGATATTTAAAATAAATAAAAAAACTGTCAAGGTTTACTTTTCACTTAAAAGTTATATCAACTTTGTTTCGAAAAAAATTCTTTAAAAAAACTGAGTTGATGCCATTTGCTTAAATTTTATGGCAATCTTCCATAGGAATTTTTTTAAAGCAAAAAATTGTCTAAAAATATGTTATAAAATCAAAAACTGTATTTTGTTTTACATTTAAAAATTTTAAATGAATTAATATTCCTTTTCAATAATAAACTGGCGAGAACAAGGTCAAAAGATTTTGCTAAAATTTATTTTTTATTAAAACATTAATAACTGTAGAACATTTTTAAAATTTTGCAAAACATTAATTTTAAAATTTATCAAGCCCCAATTTTAAAAGCATAACCAAAATAATTAACTTTTTATATTCACTTTCAGGCAAAGCTTTTTGTCCCAAATTTTTAATACTTCTTTGTTTTTTCAAATATTTTTTAAACTGAATGTCAAATTTGCTTTTGCAAAAAATAAACTATAACTTTTAATTTTTTTTTTCTTTCCTCCCATAAATTTTTTTTTGCACAATATGAAAGAAGAAAATTAAAGTTAAAAAACAAAAACAAAAAAAAACGTTCATCAACCATTATTTTGTTTTTTTTTCTTTGTTTTTACAAATAAACACTTCAAAGTACGTTCATTTTTCTTTTCTTTCTCTCTCTTAGTGGGTTTGAACCATTGGTTTTTAAAATGGCTGGCAATGTCGTCGACGTCGTTGCTTTTTTTTTGTTTTTCATTTTTTGTGTCTGTCGCAAAATCATAAAATTTTTTTAAACTGTAGCAGCATTTTTTTTCTTTCATTTTTTTTAACTGGTGGGGAAAATTTTTTATGGGATATTTAAGTTGAAAAAACTGATCAAAAACTAGAGAATTTTTAGAGATTAATTTGATCAATGGTCGGTCATTCGCCTGCTTTTTTTTATATCAAAGAAGAAATTTTTTCTTGTTCTATAAAAAGGTGAACGTAAATAATAAACAAGTATGATGGTGGTGGTGCTATTGCAGAAGAACATAACATCACTTTGTTTTAATTATAACTGGATTCCCAATTTTTTTGCAAAAATAAAACGAAATAATAAAAACAATAGTTTTACATTTTTATTTTTTGTTCCTTTTTTCTTAGCAGAAACCAAAAATTTGAGGGAATTAAAAACTGTTTCTTTATATTTCTTTGAAATTTATGTATATTTTTAACTGCAATTTGTATAATTATATCATTACCATAAGCAAATTTAATTAAAATATAAACTGGTTTTTCTTCTTGTTGAATTTAAAAAACTGTCTCCCGTATTATTTTACTTTTTATTATGTCTAACTCAATTTTGTTTTTAATTTATAGCTTCATAAATAATAAAACTGTAGAATAGTTGGTAAATATTTCTTATCCAAACCGAATTTTGCGAGGTTGGAACTTTTTTAAATTATAAAAACTGCGTTTTCCCTACACACTTTTTTAAAATTTTTCTTTTCATTTTAGTCACATGAATCTTTTTTTATATTTTACAAAAATTAATTTAATTTTTTTGTTTAACTGTCTAATTCAAAAATTTATTGCTTTAAAAATTCAAAACTGTTGTTCGTGACTTTTTTTTTGCAGTTTTTTTCGTGTTTTAAACTCTAACATTTAAAAAATTCAGCTAAAGCCAATTTTTTATTTTTCAGATCCTTTCTTACACCTTTGATAACTTTTTTACTTTGTCCGTATCTACTTTCATCTCCGGACATAAAAAACCCTCAAAAAATAAAATAAAAGAATAACAACCGCAGCAGCAGAGTGTTATTGTTTCTCAACCAACTTTTCGATAAGAGAAACAACGACGACGAAATAATTTTTTATTTTATTTCTTTTTCAAATCAACAACAACAATTTTTTTCCCTTCCTTCAAATTGCATCGTTGGTTGCGAGTGAGAGAACTCTCTTGATTGACTGATAACAAAAAAAAACATTGTTTTTTTTTGATTCAATTCAATTTTCACTTTTTTTTCTGTGATATAAAAGGCCCATTTGTCAAAAAAATCAATTGATTTTTTTTTGACGATTGGTCTTTTAAATATATTTGTGGTACACCACGACAAAAAATATTGATACCACGGGCATTAAGCCCGCATCAAATATTGCGTTAGTTGGAAATTCAACTTCAACCGTGTCTAACTTAAATTCTACGAAAATTTCTTCTTCACCTAAACCTTCAAAAAAGAAATCCATCTCTGTAGCAAGTGGACCACCAATATCATCATCTTCATCATCGTCTGCTTCTCAACCCCGCAGAAAATCATCTTTACTTGGATTTAATTTTGCTAATTTTTCCATTTCTGGAAATAATAATAAAGAATCCAAAGAACCTACACCTATTATAACAACTTCTGGAGCAAATCAATCTCCAGCACCATCAAGAAAATCTTCTGGAATTACAGCACCCGTCACCGCAACTTTACAAGGGTTATTAAGAAAAAATTCTGCTAGTCAAGGCAGTAGCAGCAACAATCCCAATAATAATCCAAATAGATCAGGTTCAGGAGGCTCATCTGATAATATGGCAGCGAGAATGTCAACCAGCTCTCAAGCTTCGGCTCGAAGTATCAATGCCCGCCGCCGCCCCGAGGATGCCGTCCATCAAGGATGGCTAATGAAGCGAGGAGAACACATAAAAAATTGGAGGGCTAGATATTTTGTTTTATTTAAAGATGGAGCTTTGCTTGGCTTTAAAAATGTTGTCAATGATTATAAAGATCCTTTAAATGATTTCACCGTTAAAGATGTTCAGGTTCGTTTTTGATAATTTTGGATTTTTATAAATGGAAGGGGATTTTGTAAAAAAGGTTAAAACTGCATTGGTGTTTGTATAAAATAAAAAAAATTTAAACTGGGTAGTTGAAAAAGTCATTCTAGTTGCAAAATTTTTGAAAATTCGGTTATTTAAGGGGATTTTTAAACTGTTTATTCCGACTGCATATTTTAATGAAATTTGTTTACACTTTTATAACTGAGTTCTTAAACTCCATCTTGTCTTAATTGATCGAACATTTGTTTTTATAAACTGAGGTTGAGAAATATATTAAATCTCTGATGATAAAATTTTATATTTTATGCATTGAGTTTTATCATTTTCAGTAAGGTCAAGCAATTCGTTTTTCTGTTGAATAATAACTGTTTGATGCGTTATTGATTTGTTAGATTTCTAAAAAAAATTTTAATTAAAGGGAGTGTCTCAGCAAACAAGAAAACTTTTACTACAGCGGATGTTCCTAGCCCGAAAGTTCATTGTCTCAAAAGCTTACAAAGTGCTACCAATTTTTGTAGCTTTTTGTAGCATTTGGAGGAAAAAAAACAAAGTGCTACAAAAAGCTACAAAAAATTTGAAGCTCTTTGTAAGCTTTTGAGACAATGAAAAAAAACTTTCGGGCTAGGAACACCCGCTGTAAGGAGTTTTCTTGTTTGCTGAGACACTCCCTTTAAACATGAAATAAAAGTCAATATCTGTAAGAATCGAGCAAAAACGCAAAATTACTGCCAAGTGGAAGATTTTTTCACACAGAAGATCGAGCCAAAAGTTTTATAAGCAGAATAAAATTCTCCATAAAATTTTAAGTATTTTGGGCAAAAAAAATAAATTTCCGTGATTGTACATCAAAAAAGTTTTCCTTCAGAGAAAAGTAAGATAACCATTTTATAGCTGAATAATGCTATTTTCTCTGAAGGAAAACATTTTTGATGTACAATCACGGAGATTTATTTTTTTAGCCGAAAATTCCTAAAATTTTATGGAGAATTTTATTCTGCTTATAAAACTATTGGCTCGATCTTCTGTGAAAAATTTTTTTTTCACTTGGCAGTCGATTTCTCGATTCTTACAGATATTGACTTATAACTAACTTTTATGTTAATTTTATTCTTTTTTTATTTCTAACTGTTGATAAACTGGAAGCCATATTAATTATGCGAGAGTAATATAAAATAGGAATCATTTGTAAAAACTGTTTCGTTTGCTATCAAAAAGGGTTTATTTAAAACTGGATCAAAACATTTTTAATTATTTTATATTTTACTTCTTTAAAAAAACTGAGTGAGAAAGCCGTATTCAAACATATGTTAAATGTATCCTTTTTTCAAAAGTATTAAAACTGAATATCTCTTACTTTGTAGGACTTCTTTATAAACTATAAGATGCTGCGACCTTATTGCAAAATAACAAAACTGTGTAGCGTTTGCTTTGAAAAAAATGCTAAAAACTGTGTTAAAAATAAACATCATGTTTCCAATTACTAAAGCAAACTTTTAAAAAAATATTTAACTGTTACCAAGGGTAATATTAGAAATTTTTAATTTTTTAAACTATTATGGATAAACCGTTGTTTTTGGTTTAATTTATATTTTTTAACTGTTCAAGTTAAACCATTCGTAACTGAAATCTTTTTAACATTTCCTTTTTATTTTCAAAAAATTAAAACTGAAATTTTTTTTGTTTTATCCGCTTCTTTATAAACTGCTATAGGATGTGATCATTCCGCAATAACAAAACTGTGTACACCTTGATTCGAAAACCCAAATTTGTCAAATTTTTTCAAATTAGCCCCTTTTTATTCCATCCCAATAAAATAAGTAGCAAGGATTTTATAAAATAAGTTTAAAATTAAAAAAAATATATTTAACTGACTTTTATTATTTTAAGGGGAAATCTTTTTTTTATTTTTAAACTTAAATTAACGATTATTCTTAACTTTTTAAAACTGAGCGAATTGGTTTAGTACGGAACCGTAAACTTTTTATAACTTTTTTTGATTGAAAAATTATTTAAACTGAGTGAGCATTGTTTACATTGGCTGGCATCTTTATAAACTGTCGATATTCGTCAACATTGCATAACAAAACTGAGCAAAGAATGAAAACAAAAAAACAGCTTATTTCGAAAAAACAAAAAAATATTTTTGAATGTTTTTCAATCTCTCGGTTCCAAAAAAAATATTTCAGTGCATGTTTATGTTTTTTTATTTCCTGAATGTTTTTCTTCTATTTTGTGTTTTTATATTTTTTCTAAGGGACAAAAACAAAAAAGTTGAAATCTCGCTTTCTTGCTTTTTAACTTTAACCTTTTTTTAATGAAAGTTTGATGTCTATAAAAAATATTTTTATTTTTATTACGCAAAAAAGAGAAAATAAAAATTAAAATAACAATAAAGGAAATTGCTTGCTTGCTCAATAAAAAAATAAGTGAAAACACTCTTCTTGGAAATAAAAAATACAAATTTATTTTTTTCGTAATATTTTTTTGTTTTTTCATGTTTGTTTTTTGTTTACTCTAAAATCCGAGAAAGCTTACGAATACTAAAAGTTTCTTAATTTTTTTGTTGTTGGAAAAAATGAATGAGTGCATAATATTTATTTTTTTTGGGGAAGAGGATGAAACTGAAGCTGTCAAAAATATGTTGTGTTAGGAAAAATTGTGTGTATTACCAAAAAATGGATGTATGACTTTTATTTTAAATAAAACTGTGAACCGGTTTTTGATGGATAAATTATTTAAATTTAAATTTTAATTTTTCAAGCTTGTGAAACCTAAACTTTTTTTGTTGTTTTTTTTATAATATTTTTTACTGTTAGCCTTTCTCTCAATTTTCTTAAGACAAATGTTTTTTCATTTTAAGACAAATTCTTTGTTTAATTTTAATTGTGGAGAGAGTTCATATGTTTTAAAACTTAATTTTAGAGATTAAGAAATATTTAAATTTTCTTTTATAGTTTTTAATAGTCTTTCTAATTTGAGTTTAACTGAATAAATAATTTTGAAAAAACTATCATATGTGTTGGTCGCGTGTGCTACCAGCCCTTGGATTTTTGATGATAAAAAATAAAACTGTCTTAAAATTAATTAGCAATCATTTTAATTTAAAAACAAACTTAACTGTGTTCATATTTAGCAAAAAGTCAATATAAAAATAAATTTAAACTGAGAGACCAAATTTTTGAGCTCCATAGCTTTTTAACGTATAACTATATCCCAATATTTTTTGTGCTTCGCCAAAATTAAGTAAAACTGTGATCGAAAATATTCACGAAAATAATAAGAAAAAACTGAGGAACTTGTGTCTTAAAAAAATATGCATAAAACTAAAAATATTTTCGCTTCTTTCCAGCGTTTAAAAAAATTAAAATATAAATAAAAACTGTTTCACCATTTCTTTTAGTCTACTGTAATTTTTACTTTTTTTCTCATCAAAATAAAGAAAACATAAACATGAAGAAATCAAGCTTAAAGCTTTATTTCAAATTATTTCTTCCTTTTTTTTTATTTCGTAGTAAACATATTTGTTTCATTGTCTGTCTGCGGCTGAGTTGTTGAATCCACCAAAAAAATAAAAAATAAAAGAAACAAAAATGTTGAGTATTTTTTATTTTTTTATTTTCTTACTTTTCCAAGTTTGGCTATTTCATGCTTTTTCTGTTTTCTGTTGTCCACTCGAAAAATTAAAATGAAAAAACAACTTTCTTTTTAAAAAATTTAGAAATCTTTTTTACGCTCTCTTCTTTTTTTCCTGAGTCGTCAAACAACAACACATAATATTATTGTTGTTACTACTCTCCAACATTTTTTTTTGTAAAAATAAAAATAACAAAATCTGTTTTTAATTTTTTTCAATTTTTTTTTTTATTAGTCATCATTTTTGGTTAAAAAAAAGTTGAGGGTGGAGTAGACAGACGGATGAATAAAAGAGAGGTTGAGAAAGTTAAGGAATAAAACTGAATTTCAGGAATTTCGTATATTTTTAATGTTAAAAACTGATCGAAAAAACTGAGAATTTGAATTTATTTATAACAAAATTTTTACGAAATGTGAAACTGCTTTTTAAAAATATAAACTGGATTTCTAATTTTCCATACAATCAATGTAAATCATTTTTTCGAAATTTTTGCTACCATAAAATTAAACTTTTGAAAACTGAATCATTTATATTTTTGCTTGAGTTTGGCTTCTTCTTTTTTTTCTAACTTGACGGCTGCTATTAAAACCCCAAAGTTTTTCAAAAAAACAAAAACATAATGTTTTTTTACACAAATTTCTAAACTTTTCCATCCATGAGTAAGATATTTGTTTTTTTAGTTAGTTTGGTCGTCCACAAAAAATATTTTTTAATTAGATGTTTTCCCTTTTTATTTTTTTGATATATAAAAAAAAGGAAAATATTTTTCTATTAATATTTTTTTCATGCCAAATTTCGAGTGCTTGTTGCTCCATATTTTATTTTTCCGACATTGGTGTACTTTTAAAAATAACATCTTTTTTGTCTGACTTTTTTTTCTGGTTATAGTATCTCTGATCACTTTCCTTTCTTTCATTCTTTCTATCTCACCCCAAATATCATAGGTCATCAACACCACAATAAAAAAAACTTAACATAATAATATTATTATTATTTTTTTACTATAAACGATGATAAAAATATTTATGTGTTCAAACACTTTCGACGACTTATTTTTTGTTGTTGTTTGAGGAAACAAAAAACACTGAAATAAAAAAATATGTGTCCCTTGTTTTTTTTTATTTTCAAATTTCGATTGGATGTTTTTGAAACACCCGACGACGACTCAGAGAGAAAGAAAGAAGGAAGCTTTTGTTTATTATTGTTTTTTTTTCTTTGAAAATAATAAACATATTTTTTAAAGTTCGTTTTGAGTTGTAAAAAACTTTTTCATTTCATTCATTCTTTGATTTTTATTTTAGTTGAGTGCAGGTGTATCCAAGGGAAGGTGGTGTTCGTCTGGGATTTCTTTCGCTGTTTTGAGAAATTCGTTATTATCGTGTGCTATTATTTTTCGTGACTCTTAACTCTTTCTGAATTTATTCAAATTTTTTTTTATTTCCTCCTTATTTTTTTCTAGCTTATCCATAAAAATGCCTAAAATATCACTTTCTAATAATTATCCTTATCATTATCACTTACTTCAACAAAGATATCAGCCTTATGGTTATGGTAATCAAAAGTCATTCGAATGTTATCCATCCAATAATTTTTATAATAGTAAATCAAATGATTTAATGCAAAAGCCTATTATGAAACCATTAAACTGTAGATCCAATAATAAACAACAACAAATATGGCCTCCACCAAATTATTCATATCCATCATCATCTTCGCCACCATCGTCGTCAGCTTCTTTAGAAAATGTAAATCAAAAACAACAAATGAATCAAGTGGCACCCATGAATGCAATTATGAGAAGGCCACGGCTAACACCCCTAAGCTGTAGATCGAATAGACCCATCATGCCTTATAGCTATAATTATAATTATAATGACTCTTCTCCTCCTTGTTATTCATATCCATCAACATCATCGTCAACAACCCAAATAGTGAAGTCTCAAGTGTCTTATCCTCAAGAAAATATGGTTATGATGAGAAGACCACCACAAAAAAGAGTTGCAACAACAACAACGGAATTAATTTTTTCTCCTCAACCTCAAAAAAGAATGGCTAGACCAGGGTTTATGCCATCTCCACCATCACAAGTTAAAGGATTACCAAATGTAAAGGTAAAAAAAACTGTAAATGTCTGAGGAAAAAAATATTTTAAAAATTAAAGGGAAAAATCGGGAAATTTGCAACTAGAATGGCTTTTTATTTTTTAAAAAATATTAGGGTTTCAAACACTACCTAAAAACTTTGTTTTTCAAATAATAGTTTCATTGCGGAAATAATATTATTCTATTCGCTATGAGACTATTTTTATAAATAAAAATTTGAGCTTTTTTCAAAATTCTTTTTATAAGTTAAAAAAAAAATTTTTATAGTTAATGAAAGTTGATCGACCCAAACCCAATACCTTTTTGGTTCGAGGATTACAATGGACTACCGTAATTGAGCGAATGTTTAATGCCGAAAATCCTCAAGCTCGTGAAGAATGGATTAGCGCAATTAAAACAGTTTCGGATAATTTAAAACGTGAAGAAGCTATGAATCCATCTTTAGCAAATGATGAAGAAATGGTTGATGTTTCCGAACTTCCACAAGCTATGGAACCGGGAACTTATGATCCTTTAATTCATGGATCCTTGTCGACCAATGATAACGTGTTTAGTGAATTTACTGAATTTGGAGCTAGAAATAATTCCGCTGTTCTTCCTACCACTTCATCTCACATTCCTAAAGATAAACGTAGTAGAGTTGTAAGTATTTTTTATTTATTTATTACTTTTGGTCTTAGAAGGAAAATTAAATTTATTAAAAAAAATTCGTTGGAAAACATTTTTCACAAAAAAATCTCACAGCGATAATTTTTTTTAATTCTGAATTGAATTTTGTGAAATTAAAAATTTAAATATTTTATTTTTATTAGACCCTCGACGATTTCGAGTTCATTAAAATGCTTGGAGTTGGAAGTTTTGGAAAAGTCATTCTTTCTCGTGAAAAGCGTTCCGGCAAACTTTATGCCATTAAAATTCTCAAAAAGACCGTCGTCGTCAATAAAGAAGAAGTGGCCCATACAATGACTGAAAATCGAGTCCTCCAAAAATGCAAACATCCATTTTTAACTGAATTAACTTATTCCTTTCAAACCATCGATCGATTATGTTTTGTAATGGAATTTGCAATTGGCGGAGATTTATATTATCATTTAAATCGAGAAGTTAAACAAAAAAAAGTTGGATTTGATGAAAATCGTTCTCGATTTTATGGGGCTGAAATTGTTATGGCCCTTGGATATTTACATGACAATAATATCGTATATCGAGATTTAAAATTAGAAAATTTGCTATTGGATAAAGATGGACATATTAAAATTGCTGATTTTGGTTTATGCAAGGAAGACATTTCCTTCCAAGATCGAACCCGAACTTTTTGTGGAACACCCGAATATTTAGGTAAGTAAAAATATAATAAATTTTAGTTTAATAAAAGTCATTATTAAAATTTGGGAATTTTAACCTTTTTTGTAAAATTCTATTTGTGAAGTTTTTCTAAAAAAATTTAAATAAGACACTTTGCAAAAAATAGGCTAAATTCTTTATGAAAAATCTAAGTTAAAATTTTTTTTTGACACATTTCTAATTTCTAATTTTTTCTAATAAAAATTTTCTAAATTCTTTATGCAAATTTTATCGTTCATAAATTTTTTCCCAGAGCTTTAATATTTTAAACTTTTTCTTAATTAAATTATTATTTATTTTCAGCCCCTGAAGTTCTTGAAGATAACGATTATGGCCGATCAGTCGATTGGTGGGGCGTTGGAGTGGTCATGTATGAAATGATGTGTGGACGTTTACCATTTTATGCAGAAAAACATGAACAACTTTTTGAATTAATTCTTCGTGGACAACTTCGTTATCCATCTAAATTAAGTCCAGCAGCAAAAGAGCTTCTCTCAGGTTTATTAGTTAAGAATCCCAATCGTCGATTGGGTGGAGGACCAGATGATTGGCGAGAAATTCAATGCGCTGAATTTTTTCAACCCATTGATTGGGATAAATTATATCGAAAGGAAATTGAACCTCCTTTCAAACCCCAATTGCGATCGGACACGGATACAACTTATTTTGATTCGGTAAGTTAAAAAAATAATTTATTTATAAATTTTTCGCGGCATTAATAAAATTAGAAAATATGTCTCACCAGAAAACTATTTCTTTACTTTTTGGAACTTTTTTGATAAAATTAATTTATTTTCGAACTAAAATAATTTCAACAATTTGAGAAGTATTAAAAAATGTTTAAAATTTTCGTGACTAACTTAATTCTAACAAAGAAGGATCTCTCCGAGAATTTTTTTCATAACTTTCTGAAGTTTTTGCAAATTTGCTTAATTTTAATTCAGAAATTTAATAAATCTGAATGAATTTTATCCATTTTTTTTTTACAGGAATTCACCCAAGGCAAAGTCGTTCTCACTCCTCCACCAGCTCGAGATGGCCCTCTTGGAGCTATTGAAGAACTAGATGATATTCAAGGAAATTTCACTCAATTTTCATTCCATAATATTCGTGAATCAAGTTTAGTTGAAAATAGCGAAAATGAAGTTTATGATGATGCATTAGAAAGAATGGAAGAATGAATAAATACATAAGAAAACAAAACTTTCCAAAATTCATTTTGGCTTCCAAAAAAAAAAATTTGTTTTTGTTTATAGGTTTTTTTTTTAAATTGTCTCTCTCACTCGGTTCATATAATTTTCTTTTTTTAAATTCCATGTCATTTCTTTTTCCATAAATTTTTTAAAGTGTTTTATCTTTCTTAATTTTGTGGAAAAAAATATATTTTTTCTTTGTTTCTGGTTTACTTCTTTTTTTGATCGGGGTTTTTGGATCTTTCTCGAAATTTTTAAATTAAATTGAAAATTTTTTATTATTTTAAAACTGTTTTTATGCCTAAAAAATGCTTACTTTGAATATTTTCTTTTGTCAAAAAATACCAACACGTCTACAGTAATCCTAAAAATTAGGCGCCACCAATATTTTTCGTGGTAAATTTTTTCCATAATTTTTTTTTTGACAAAAGAAACCATTCATTTTGGTAAGAAAAAAATTTATGGCCATAATTTGTTTTTAATTAAGCAAATATAAATTTCTGAAATTTGCTACATTTTTTAAATCTCCATTTCTAAATCGTCGTGTTTTTTCTTAAGATTCTTTTTGCACTAAATTTCTCCTTTCAAATTTTATATTACTGTATATTTTTTTATTATTATTAAGAAATAAATCGTCGTCAGTTTTTATTATTCTTTCCATCCATCCTCGTCAGTTTTTATTATTCTTTCCATCCATCCTGGTATTTCTGTCGTCTGTGTTTCATTCTTCTTCTTTTTATTTTCTTCTTCTAAAAATATTTATGTTTATATCATTTTTTCAATGATGTTAAATGTTTTTTTTAAATAAATAAATAAATTTTGAAAAATTTGACTCTTATAAATTCGAAGTTCGAACTATTGAAGTTTAGCAAAAATGCTGAAATCAGCCATGAGAATTAAAAATAATAAATAAATTTTTTTGAAATGTGAGGAAAATTTCAAAAAAGTTAGAATCATGGAAGCTGAAGTAATATTCATAACTTTGCAAAAAAAAAAAGTTATCCCATAAACAAAATCAAAAAAATAAAGAAAAGGGTTCAAACAAAATATTCGAGTTTCATAAAATAAAATAAAATTAAAAATCGCCATTTTTTTCTAAATAGAATTTACAGAAGTTAGCAGATTTGTTATAAAATTTTTGTATCAGAAAATTGTATAAAGAAAATTATAAATTTCCTATTTGTAACATAATTATTGGAATTGTAAGAATATTTTTTTAAACACAAAATCGTCGAACAAAAACCCTTTGAAAAAAAATAATAACTATTTTTGCTTTTAAAAAAAATAGATCCTTGATTTCTTTAATTGCCTCTTCTTATTAGTGGCCTTTAAATGATATTGCACTAAAATAAAATTTTGATGACGACTACAACCTTTAAAGAAAGATTCATCACCTCTCATAATTTTTTTATTATCAATTTATGGACCTTTTTTTAGAGAAAGAATATCGCGCCGCTGCTTTCTTTATTTCAAGGCTTATCAACGCAATTTTTTTTTAACTTCACACCTTTTTTTTCTTAAATTTTCTTCTTTCAAAAGAAAGTTTTTATATTTTAGTTAAATAAAATTTTATGAGTTTGCAGCATTGTTTCAATTGATTATTGATTTTAATAATCATTAAAATTGTTTTTGTTTTTGCATTTGCATTTTCTTTAATAGAATTTTTGTCGAAATAATTATTGGATTCTTCTGGCTTCGATATTTAAATATTTATTTTATTCCATTTATTTTAATTAAAGGTTTTCTCCAAATATGTCTAAAACGGATGAAATAAATTCATTAATCGATCAAACTGCATTTGAAGTAAGCTTTTCTTAAATAAATAATTAAAAGTATATTTATTCCAAAAAAATACTTTAATTATTGTAAACCATAACATTGGTCATTTGTTTAAAAAAATTTCGTTTAAGGAGACAAAAATTAAAATATTTAAATTTCATATTTATTTTTTAATTAATTAATAAATATTTTTTAGTCCCTTGAATCCACGCGTCGAATGTTAGCATTGTGTGAGGAATCCAAAGAGGCTGGAATAAAAACGTTAGTAATGTTGGACGACCAAGGCGAACAACTTGAAAGAGTTGAAGGAAATTTGGATACAATAAACACGGATATGAAAGAAGCGGAAGAACATTTAAAGGGAATGGAAAAATGCTGTGGTTTATGTATTTTGCCTTGCATGAAAGGGGACGATTTTGAAAAGAATTCAGAATATGCTAAAACTTGGAAAAAAGATGACGATGGCGGAGTTATTTCTGATCAGCCTCGAATCACGGTGGGCGATAATGGAATGGGCCCTCAAGGTGGGTATGTCACTCGCATCACCAATGACGCGAGGGAAGAAGAAATGGATGAAAATGTTCAACAAGTTTCCACGATGGTTGGAAACCTTCGAAATATGGCCATTGATATGTCCACGGAAGTGAACCAGCAAAACACACAAATTGATAGAATTCATGAAAAAGCTGAATCTAATGCCTTTCGATTGAGTATAGCTGTGGAAAGGACTAATTCGTTAATAAATGGTTGATTCGAAGAAAAAAAATGTGTTTTCACAAAACAATACAAGAATCATTTTTGTTAAATATTTCTCAAACATTTTTTTCTCTCAAAAGCTTTGAAGAAAGGCAATTCATAAACCCTATTTTTAAAAAAAGATTATGGAAACCAAAATTTGACAAGAAAGCACAAAAATAAATACATACATCAACAATTGTAATTATAATAATCGAAAATATCATCAAAGTTACCATAATTCTTTGAAATGAAACATTAGAAATCAACTTTGGGTACCCATTTTTACTTTTAAGATTTGGATTTTCTTGCTTTTAGCGAAAATTTTGATTAATTTTGTAATAAAAAATATGATAAAAGTTATAAGTAAAAATAAAAGTAAAAACCAATTCTGATGTGGTTGGGAAACCCATGAATAAATACCAGAATGACGACGACAATAGTCAAAATCGCTAATTTTAATGAAGAGAAATTAATCAACTTCAATACTCAGCATCAGCAACATAAAATAGCTTTACAAAAATTTATCGTCGGCTTTTTCCATAACGATAAGAAAGTTTATTCAAGGATTCAATCAATCAATGTCTCTAAAAATGGGATATTTATTTGCATTTAATTAATGACAATTTTACATCTTTATTTCTTTATCGGAAACATTGAAAAATCATAAAAAGAAGTTTAGCGAAAACTAAAAACTTTCATTAATCACAATTGTCTGATTACTTTATCCTATAGCTATAGCCAGCGCTGGCGGTTTTCGGTGAACCGAACCGAACCGAAAACCGAAAACCGAAAAAATTCGGTTTTTAACCGAAAAAATCGATTTTTCGGTTCGGTTTGATGAAAAATAGGTGGTTAAGAATCTAAGTTTTTTTTATTAAAAATACGAAAATTTGGTTAAAAAGGCTTAGAAACAAGTAAAAATACATAAAAAAGACAAAAATATGCCTTATTTTTTACTTTTATTCAAAAATTAACGTTAAAAAAATTCAAAAAAAATTTTTTTAAACCGAACCGATAACCGAAAATTTAGAATGAAAAACCGAAAACCGAGAAGCTTCGGTTCGATTTTAAAACCGAAAACCGATAAGTTCGGTTTCGGTTCGGTTCACCGAAACCGAAAACCGAAGGATTTCGGTAAACCGCCAGCGCTGGCTATAGCGAAGCAGCAGAGATTTTGCTTCTTTCGTTACAAATTGTTGACTGTTCCATTACTTCGCCAAGTTACTGATGGTTTACTTTCAGCTTCAAATAATAATAATATCACTAGTTGCAACCCTTACTAACATAATCAAATTTGGTTTAACCTCTAAGTAACAGGAGAAGCTTACTATGTACCATAGCATCGCTTTCCTTAGTATTTCCAAGTTTGCTAACTGATATGTCCAAATTGCTTTTCATCCACCAAATTATAATCTTTCAAACAAAAAACGAAGTTCAATGTTAACATTTATTTGTAATAATAAAAACAACAAAATTATCATAATACATACTTTTGTTATAACATGCACAAACAAAAACATTTACAATACAATGAAAAAATGTAAGCTAAACACATAAACAAAATAATTATAAAGTTTTATAGATTCGTTCTTGTCCACGAATCACTTCTAGCACAGTGTTAATTGATCGAAGCCAAGTGTTGAATTGATCTTCTTTTTCTACTGCAATCAAAAACTTTTGTTGTTCAGAATCGGTGTGACCACGAGCTAGAGTTACAGTATTCATGTAAAATCGAAATGGGTGTCCTTCATCATTTTGAGGTAATGGCAATAATTCTGGATCACAAATAGTTGAACAGTCAATTGTAAATTTCGTTGATTGAGGTATTGATCCACTTGATGGTAAATTACAAAAGTTGAGAATTCCATCTTTCATTTTCACGAAGAAATCAATAACATCACCATCTTCAGTGAAGAGCTTCTATAAAGGGAAACGTATAAACACAAATGAAAGTAAAACATATTTACCATACCCAAAATCCTTTTACTTCAATAGAAAATTCTGGAGGTAAAGACGAGACTTTTGAATGAACTTCGATTGAACCTTGAAGTGGATATATTGGTTGATTCAAAATGATACTTTGTTGACCAACAGCAGAACGATAAAGCACAAAATTTCCAGCAGGTTCAAATAAAGTTAAGACGTCTTCGTCCTTCTTGGATCCAGCACTTGTATTCAAATTAGATGATTGCGACGTTTTCTTAGCTGAAAAATGGAAATAAACGATGTAAGTAAACAAAGAAATGAACATACTAAAAAGACTGATGGCTTTCTTTGCAATGATTTTGGGAGTACTACCACGAGGAACCAGCTTCATAACATAAATACAAAATTCGATTCGAAAGTTGATTGGAAGATTCTTGAATACAAGCTTTTCATCAGCGATAAATGAATGTGATTTTGAATGATGAGCATCTGATATTTGAAACAGCTGTGTGGCAATAATCTTTTCACCGGAAGAACCAACAGCAATAAAAACATAATCATTTTCTGAAACAACAAACGAAAATAACCAAAAAAGAATAATATAAACCTGCCGTTGTTTGTAGACTTGAGAAAATAAGATGGAGAAAGATGAATATTCATACTGAAGATGGTATAAGTTGATCGAACATCCATTGAAATTGGTGGTGGTCCAAGTGCCATATGTTGAAAAGTTTGTACACGAGCTATTAATTCTTGGTAAGTAGTGACTCGAAGTTCAGAGATCAAAAGCAAAGCATGAGCACAAATTTCATTCCATGAGTAGTTTCTTTTCTCTTTCTTATGCCAATACGTAACAGTCTTTTTAGCTTCTTGAAGCCGATTTGTTTCATTGATGAGTTTGGCACGTAATCGCTAAAAAATAACAACAAGTTATATGAATGATAGCAAAAAGAGTGAACAACAAACCGAGCGAAATCTTTCAAACTCAGATTTAGGAATATATTGATTTGTAGTTTCAAAGGAAACCAACGAATCATCAAGATTTAGTTGAAGAGCATGACCATGTTGTTGAAAAGATGCCAACAAACTCGAAGGCGGGAAAACGTTCCTCATCCTGTTAGGATGACACTCATCACTAATACTTGGCCGAAGAGGAGGATCATTTCTGTTGGCTCTTTCTTTCTCAACTGTTTTTCTTTCATTCATTATGTTCTTGAAAGGAGGATGATTCACTTCCATTTGTTCTTTCCAGCGTTGAAATTCTTCAGGAAGCCGCTAAAAAAATCAAAAAGTTAGCGCTTTGTTTAGTAAACAATGTGAACAAAAAGAGGCAATAACAAGATAAAACAAAGAGAAAAAATAATACCTGTGAAAAATGTTGAGATCTAGTAGTAAATCCTTCACAAAGTTTATCATCATATCCAGGATCAGAATCATCAGGTTTATCTGAAGAATGATGAGGTCTCTTATAACCGCCACCGACGACATTATTTGAAGCAAATTGATGACGAGAAAGTGGAGTTTCTTGGCTTGCCGAAATGGATGGCGGTGGTGAAGGAAAATCAGCATCATCCATGTTTTCATCCATTTTTCTTGAAAGCAGCACTTCTTTGATGAGTTTGATGAGCAATAATAAAATTGTTTTTGTTTGATTGAAACAAAAAATAAATGCAAAAGAGATTGCAAAAAAAATTTAGTTGAAATTTGCAAAGTTGCAAAATTTTTGAAGAAAATATGGCTTTGCCGGAGCCTTTTTTTCGTGTTGAGATCTTTTTGGGCGATGGCAACTAACGTTTGTTGAAAATTTTCTAACCTTTTTTTGCAATCAAAGTTGCTGTTGTTGCTGGATGCAGCAATTTCACGACTTATTTTTACTAAAAACTTAATTTTTGAATATTTAATGCAACCAAAAAAGTGTCAATGCGAAGTTTGATATAAATAATGGCATGTAATAATGGCAAGATACCTGTTATTTATTAGTTTTATAAGGCCGCCTCATTTTAGATTCCCACATAGGATTTTTTGGATAGCTGTTTACAAAAATTGATTAATTAGGGGATGAAAAACTTTAACTTTTTTTTCTTCTCATAAGCTTCCCGTCCTTAGTTGTGTTGACATACATCATCAATTTTTTAACTATATAAATAAAAAGAAATGCATATTTTTTTCTCATTTCATTTTTTTCTTTACAAAAATGTTTTTTGGCTTGAACAGAGGAGGATGAAGTGAGATGCATTGGATAGTGAAAGACACCATACCTTTGAAGCTTGACAGATTTAATGGCGGAGATATTAGGCTTGATTTGCTTGTTAAAGTTGCAGTTAATCATCGTTGCACTTTGCTCACTAATAGAGGGCAACCTTTATCGAATATTAGGCTTTTTTATCTGAGAAGGTTTTCAATTTTTTTTAAAAACTATAAACTTTGATATGGAAAGCTTTGCATCATTTTTTCAAAGCAATCAGTAAAGAATCGAAGCGATTTGATGATTTTCTATTGACTTTCAATGTTTTGAATGAAAAATTAGCATAACCTTTCTTTTCTTCTCATCATTTTTTTTTACCTTTCTTCGTCATTTCATTCAAAAGATTTGATTGCTGAAGAAGCGCGCGGTTTTTCTTCTTTGATCATTTTTCAAAACAAAGTTATGTCTCAACACAAATATTGCAGTTGTGATCGTACTCCTCCTTCTTCTCATCATCACCAGAAATTCAAAGAATCATCGACAACAACGAAAACAAAAAAGAAGTTGGCTTCATCAAAACAAAAAGCTCCAATTAAAAGTTTATCTTTTACCAATGATGAAGGTGAATATGAACGTATGGAAAAGTTCTTTGAATGTTTTGCGGTTAGTTTATATTTCTTTTAAATTTCTCTTTTCTTATGCTTTATATGTATTTTTTAGCAAAAGGACTACAAAACAGCTGGAAAACTTATTCATCATCGTGATCATGGTCTCAATTTGAAAGCTGTTAATCCTGTATCAAGTGAAAGTGATGTTGATCCAAGTTCTCGATGTTCAGTACCAACTTTTAAAGAACCAATCAAACTAAAAGCTCCAAATGTCCAAAAGCAAGAATTGGGATGCTGCCTCCATGGAAACATCAAATGTCAAAGAGGTTTAAAAATTGAATCATCTGCATTGAAGAACAAGAAGAAGATTGAAACCAATTGCTTCGACGATGATGTATGTTGAATTTACTGGCTTTTGTTGCTCATATTGCATGATTAACTTTAACTATTTACTTTTATTAATCCCTTGTATTAATAGCTTGTTGAGTTATAGCTATAAGTTTTAAAACTTTTACTACATGTGTTTCTTATCGATTTGAAGATTCTTTTCTAACTTTTACTTATGTTTTCTTTCTTTTTAGAAATCTGGAGGATATGAAGCGACTAACAACTTTCTTGAAATGAAGTCAGTCTCATCATCTGGGCCCTGTTTCATAACCACCTCACATGAGCTATCTCACGTGAGCTCAACCTCACGTGAGGTCTTTCGCAACGAAAAGATGAAGTGAATTCACTTCGTATTTTCGCTTCGAAAGACCTCACGTGAGGTTGAGCTCACGTGAGATAGCTCATGTGAGGTGGTTATGAAACAGGCTCCTGATGTCGCTGCTGCTTTACCCATGGATCTTTCAAATTCAAGCAAATATGAAAATCTTCCACAAGCTTCTCGACGTCTTGCTTCTTTAATTGATGGTGACATTAGTACTAAATCAACTGCATCTCCTCAAAGTGAAAAATCTTCAAATGAAAAAGGTGGAGCTGCAAAATCAAAGTTTCATGGTCATAAAGAAGTAGCAAAGGTTGATAAACTCTACAGTAAACCAACAACATCAAGTGAAAAGAAAAAAGAACGTAATAAAATAAAGACATCAAAACAAATTGCTGATGAAGAACTTGATAAACTTCTTATGGAAGAAACCCAAGCAGTAAAGCCTATGTAAGTTTATACTGTGGGATTGGTGGATTTCAAAGATGCTTGATTACCTTGTATTATAACTTTACATATTTCGTTTTTCAGCAACCAAAAAAAACCTCATGTTAAGAAGATGACTATTGCCGCCTCAAATAACAACATGCTTCAACGTTTTTATCTTGGTATAATGACTTCAAAGCAAGCTGAACAACATGGATTGCATCGAAGCACCTTCCGAATTTACCATCGTCTTCCATCATCTGCTTTTGATAATTGTGATGCTTTACAACCTGAAATTCCTCTATTTATTGTTTATCGTAATACTCATGGAGATTATTAGTATGTTTTTGTCTTCCACCGTTGTTTTATGTTCTAAACTTGATTGTTGTTGTTTTTAGCCATTATCAAATCATCAAACAAAAATCTCGTTCAATCAAGGGTTCTTCAATCAATCAAATTTCAGTAGAATATGGTGAACCTGCTCCATGTTTTGATTCAATTGGAGATTTAATCAAATATTATGAAATTTATCAAATGATTGATCCATCAAATAAAGGTCCTGAAATTTTTCCATGGTGGAACTGTGATGAATGTTATCGCAATCATGTTAGTCGTCAACGTCGTCAAACTTAAAAATGATTTTGATTTTTGCCTTATTTATTTGTTTTAAATATGTAATAGGATTTTGATGATTTGTGTTTGATGTTTGTATTGTCTTAATAAAATTATTTGAAATCGTATTTGTCGTCGGGTTATAATATTGTAACATGGGAAATGGTAAATTGCAGATTAATGAGAGTTGTATTAGAGTAATTTGGTGAAGTGAATTTTTAACATGAAAGGGTTGATTACAAAGTTGAATTATTGTAGCAAGAAATGACAATTCCAGTCGTTTCAGCCAGTATGAATGAAAGTTTATGAAAAAATTGGTAATGGACACTTCAGCTTTATGCTTTATAGCGAATATTTATTTTGTCTTTTTTTCGTTGGAAGCAATGAAGTAAATTATCGTCGGTAAAGCCGCTGGGTATTTTTTAACGATTTCAAATAAAAATTTTGCTAGCATATTATTATTCACACACATTTACTGGAATATCATAAAAATAACTTTTTCAATAAAAATAAATTAATAACGTTTTAAAATTCCTCATAAAGAGTTTTAAAAATTTGGAGGCATGGCAACTTTTTTGCATGACTTTTAGCAACCAAAATTCTGGTTTTTTCTGATTTTTAAAAATGCTTTATTCGAATATTTCGCTCCAAAATTCCAATATAAAATAAAATTAACTTTGAGTGTTGCTGCTTCTTTTGTTTTGGAGAGTGATAAACAAAAACTAAATTTATATTTTAGGAGATTGTAATCATTTTTGAGATATAAAACCCAATCTTTTTGTTTACAAATTTTTAACACATTTTTCAATGCACTTTTTCATTATTATTAAAAAAATGTCATAATATCTTAAATTTATATAAACGACTCTAAGCACAAAGAAAAATAAAATAAAATTATAAATAAACAATATATTTTTCAATAAACTAAAATATGGAGGAGAGATACAATACCATACCATACAAGCAGCATATGCTCTAGCTACAGTATTTTTTAATTAAATATATAATTATTAAAGTGAATAATAAAATTTTAAAACACCGAAAATTGAAAACAAAAAAAAATAAGGAATTAATGAAGAAAAAAAAGTGAGTTTTGTTCTAACTCTTCAACGGTGAGTGATTATTATTATGCGGAAAAAATACACAATCATTATTATTATTGTAGGGTAAAAAAAGATAAAAAAAACTTGGAATGAATGAGAAAATAATAATATCAAAAATGGAAAATAAAATCAAAGGAAAAATAAATAAATGATGCCCGTGGTGGAAGGAGAGAAGAAGAAAAAAATGAGACAACGACAACAACAAAAAATTGTGAGTGTGAAAAAAAGGATTTATTTATGGATGTCAAAAAAAAGACTAGTTGTAATTTTAAAAAAATATTTAAAGCTGAAGAAAAAGGTTCTAAATAACTTGAAAAAAATTTTGAAACATTAAAACATTGTAAAAAATTTGGAACTCTTGAAACTAAAAGCTTTAGAAGACAAAGTTTGATTGAATTTCCAATTTTTTATATTCGAGAATCAAAGACACAACTTTTTACAGTATTTTTTTGAGTCTCATAACATTCAAACAAAAAGAATTAATTTAAAGTAAAAATAATAAAGTTATTAGATGACATAACTTTGTCACAAAAAGTCATGGAAACCAAAGCAAATAATTTTTAAATTATATAAAACAATAAAAAATAGTTTCTCAAAAAAAGAAGAAATATTTAATTTCAAACAAAAAAATTTGTGTAATTTTGGAAGAAGAAAATAATATATTAATTTTTTTATTATTTTGTAATAAGTTTATGGGTTCGTTTATTCGCTGATTCAACTCGAGTTTCATTTGATTGGGCTTTTTCTTGTATGCGATCAAGTTGACGATTTTGATTTGAAACTTCGGTGGACATATCAATGGCCATATTTCGAAGGTTTCCAACCATCGTGGAAACTTGTTGAACATTTTCATCCATTTCTTCTTCCCTCGCGTCATTGGTGATGCGAGTGACATACCCACCTTGAGGGCCCATTCCATTATCGCCCACCGTGATTCGAGGCTGATCAGAAATAACTCCGCCATCGTCATCTTTTTTCCAAGTTTTAGCGTATTCTGAATTCTTTTCAAAATCATCCCCTTTCATGCAAGGCAAAATACATAAACCGCAACATTTTTCCATTCCCTTTAAATGTTCTTCCGCTTCTTTCATATCTGTGTTTATTGTATCCAAATTTCCTTCAACTCTTTCAAGTTGTTCGCCTTGGTCGTCCAACATTACTAACGTTTTTATTCCTGCTTCTTTGGATTCTTCACATAATGCTAACATCCGACGCGTGGATTCAAGCGACTAAAAAATTGATATTTATTAATTAATTTAAAATTAAATTGTTAATATTTTTTGTTTTATTTTTGCCCCATTTTTATATTTTATTTCTTACATCAAAAGTTGTTTGATCAACATAAACGTTTAGAGTTTTAAGCTCATCTGACATATCTGCGGGCATAATCAACCCATCATGTTCAACGCAACCATTTTCTATTGGAGTAAATTGAGGTTTTATCCTTCCTCCACCGCCGCTGCCCGATTGGGCAGTATTATTATCATTCTCTTCCACCGATGATGAAGATTGCAGCAATGCACTTGCAGCTAAACTCAGCTGCTTTGGTAGCACTGGCATTTTTTTTGTTTAGAAAGGCAAAAGTTTGGGGAATAACTATTTGAGGGCAATTTTATTGATATGATTATTTTTCAGAGGAATGCGTGAAGACTAAAGATTTGAAAAAAATTTTTAGAAATTATAAAAGATTCATTTTCGCGGACTAAATATGTCAAAAAGATTAATAGTAAAATATTTTTGATAAAAATTTCAGTTTTTAAAGGGTTTTTTTAGCTCAGAAAATGAGTTCGAGAGATAGAACAAAATAGAGAGTGTCATTGGAAATTAGCAATATTTTCTTTTCTAAATTATTTAAAAATCAATAAAAAAAATTCTATAAAGGCAAAAAGTTAAAAAAATGAAAACTTTCTTCAAACCCTTCAAAATATATCATATTTAAATAAATACCTTTCAAAAGAAAAATCTCATAAAATAAAGAAAAACAGTTAAAATAAGAAGAAAAAAAGTAATGAATTTTATGGGTTATGTTATTACCTCACATTTATTTATTTTTGCTTCGAAAAAAAAATAACGCGGTTTGGTTAATATTTTTTTATTAATTTTCAGCGGTGCCAAAAAAAATATGGAATATTGTTTTCTCTTATTTTTCTTCGAGGGTAGCAGGTTTAAAAGACTTAATGACTACGGAACAGTGGGTGAAAAAGGGCTTAAGAAAATTCTTTATTCATTTTTTTTAAATCAAAAGTTAAGAAAATTTGTATTAGTTTTAATGGTTTAAAAAAACATTGAAAACCAACAACAACAATGCCAAATTCATAACACGCGTCGTCGCTTGTAAAAAAAAAATGTTTTTCAAGCAAAAAAAAAAACGCTACCGAGAAAATAATAAATTCTTGATAGTTGAGTTTCAGAGAAAAAACAAAAAAAAAAACAATGAGAAACAACTAAAAAAAAAGACAGATCAAAAATGCATGAATTTTTTTTTGACATATATAAAACAGAAGAAGAAAAAAACCCTTGACGACGGACGGCAAGCAGCAGCAGCAACAAGAACCTATGACTCTGGTTATTGCTTCTAAGTTAGCGACAGAAATGAATGATGTATGTAAATGTAAGTATTTTTTTATTTTTGGAGCCAAATAAAAAAAAGTTTTATTAAAAGAAATAATAAACTTAAAAAAATGTTATTAAAATCAAACTAAATTTAAAATATCGAAAATCGTTAAAATATTTGTATGAAAAAGTTTTTAAAATAAATTCAGGAAGTTTTAAAAGCAAAAAAGTCAAATAAATATGAAATTGATTCTGAATATTTTAAGGGGAATAAAAAAAAAAATTGGAAAGGATTCCATGAAAATGAAAAAAAAAGAAAGAATGATTTGGTAACATATCCTCCTCATCCATCTATGTATGGATGGATATATTCACTCACTTTTTTCCTTTTTTTTTTGTTTGTTGGTTACTATTCGCTATTACTTACTTCCTTTATATAAATAAAATAAAAGAAAAATTCAAAGGAAACAGTAAAAAAAAAATGAAATAAAAAAATGGCATAAAATGAATTTAGTATCATTTTTCACTTCTCATTGAATTTTTTTTTAAAAGAGAATGGAACCAAAAAAACGAAAAAGGAATGGAGAGAATTTTTTTAGAAAAAAATCCAAAAAACAAATAAATAAATATTCAAAGAAAAAAATGTTATTTTTATTTCGGCCGCCGACCATGGCGATATTCATAGATAGATAGGCAATCCAAATTGTATTTTTAGGTTGTTGGTTTAAGAAGTATTTGAAAGTTTTACATGAGTCAAGAAAACAAATTCATAGATGATAACGAAAAAGACAAGTTTTATAACACTTAAAAAAATAAAATAAAATTATAATTAATTTTCGACCAAAAAAATTGGAAAGAAAGTATGGAAAATATTTTAGCAGCAAACTCAATTTAAAGAAAAAATCCAAAAACAAAAAGTGAAAACCTTCTTTTTCTTGCAAATAAAAAAAAAGATAAAATTAAAGCTTGAAAAAAATCTAAAATCAAAAAAGAAGACAACAAAGCAGCCATCACATTTTTGGAAGATAAATTGCACGAAAAAACGCTATAATATAACCATGTGTCAATGAGAAGAAAAAAAGCAGCCGAAAAAGCAGAAAAACATGGAAATTAATTTTGCAAAAAAAAAAGAAAAGGAAAAAAATGCCTGACACCGACATTTCTTTTTATTTTTTCCATTTTTTGCGCAACGGCGAATTATTTTTTTTGGTTCGATAAAACAAAAAAATATGCTTCAAAAAAACATACACTAGCTTTGTTTTTGGCGACATTTTAAAGAACAAAACAAAAATAAAAAAGAAAAAAAAGAAAACGAGTGTAATTAGACTCATACTCACTCACTCCCAAAAAAGCTGAAGAAAAATGTTTTTTTATTTTATTTTTGTTTTTTAGGAAGAAAAAAAATGGCCAATTTTGGGAGAGAGATGGATGGAAGGGGACGGAGAACAACTAACTAACTAATCAATCACTGCTTACTTGATTAGCTTGACATTCAATGCATAAATCCATAATATGATTTCGACAAATTGCACATGTATCTACAACGATATCCCATGCCCATAATGCTACAGCATTCCATTTTTTAACCTACAAAAAAAGTTTATGGGTAAAATGTTAAGAATTAAAAAAATTTCTTATATATTCTTTTCGATTAAAAACTATTTAAATAATTACTAAACTATGCAAAGTTTTTATGGATCAAATTTCTAATATTTTTGAGTAAAAGTATTTGTTTGTCTAAATTCACAAAGTTTTTGTGGACCGAATTTGGGCGCTTAAAAAGTTGTTATAAATTCGAAAAGCCATCTTCTACCTTTTTTCCCCGATCAATAAATGACTTTTGACTAACATGAATATATATAAAAAATAATTTTTGGTAAAGCAAAAAACTAACTTCAAATCGCTTTTTATTTGTGGCAACAAAACCACCCCCAGTTCCAGCAGCAGCGGCAGCTGAACCTCCTCCACCTGATTTTGCTGCTCCTGCTTCTCCACCTTCTTGATTGTTACTGCCTTCTTCTATTTCCATTTTGGATGATTCATCTGCCATGATTTATATTATGGATTTTTTATACCTAACTGAAAAATTGCTTCAATGAATTTTGAAATAAATAAAAAGTCATCAAAGTTATAAAAGCAAGCGATTTTCTCAAACAAACGATATGATGCGAAATGGAAAATACCAACTCGGTGGAAAAAATAATTGCTTTTCCAGATTGAAAAAAAGTTAAGGGTTGGTTTATAGAAAAAAAATTATTAAAAGAAGCCAAAAGAATTTTTACAAAGTGGAAAGTCAAAGCAACAAAAAAAATTGTCCGTAAACTTTTTATTTTTCTCCAATGGGTCGCAATTTCCTTTCAAGACTATTTCGTGGTGGATACAATTGAAGTGTTTTTTCTTTAAATAAAAAAACAGCGAAAAAAAATAAATAAATAATAGAAAATGTTGGTTGTTCCATTTCTTTGAGCATTCATTTAATAAAATCTATAAATAAGTTCAATAGCCAAAAAAGATAAGGTTTTGTTTCCAAAAAAAAATTAAAAATAAACATAAACGGAATTATTGCTTTTAGCTAATTTAGCTTCTGATTGATTGCGAAAGTTGAATAGAAAAGTGTGGTTTAAATCCAAGAAATGATGATAATTATTTATAAAGTATGCAAATGAAAAGGTTGTAAGTAGCTTTGGTGATTTTTTGGTGAAAAATCATGGCAGCAATAATTGAGCGTCAATCATTTAGTTCTTTCATTTTGCCTTCAGACATTTTTCCAACAAAATACAGCAATTCAGGCCTTCTAAATCAACCTTGTCAAGGTTTCAGAAAAGTTCCAATTCCAACAACAAAAAATGATAGGTGGCAACTTGAGTAACAAACTTTTTATTAGTTAATAAAAAAAAATTACGTTTAAAAGTTACAAAAAGAAGATACATAACTTTACTCTTCTTTAAATGAAAAAAAGTTATAATAAAGCATAAAATCCTCAAAAATAAATAATTGGTAATTTGCTGCCATCAAGTTCTGTTTGAAAATTCATCGAGGAAAAAAAGTTAAAGCGTATTTCTTTTTTATATTGGTTTTCCAAAACTTTCTTGTCGTCTTTCTTTATCTTTAAGGTTTTCAAACTTATCTTTTTTTCATTTATTTAGATAAGAAAAATGTTAAAGAAAAATGATTGTAAAATTAGTTAATGTAAAATACATAAATAAATATTTTCGATTAGCGTAAAATTGAATATCCAAAAAAACAAAGTTTTATTGTTTCTTGTTCAAAAGCAAAGCAAAAATTCAAATAAACGCAATATTTGGCATTTTGTTATTCAATGTAAAACATTCCCAACCCTTGCTTTTTTTTGCAAATTCAAAACTTTCATCATTTTTTGTTTTGCAACTTTGCTTTTCTTCCATGTTTTGAACCTTCGATTCTAATAACTTTTTATTTTGTCATCATCATCGATGTTTTTTTTTCTAAATCCTTCATCCCATTAATCTTGCCGCGTTCTTCCTATTCTTCCGTTGTTAATGTTGCTTTCTTCCCGTGAAACCTTTCCATTTTACTAATCACACTTTTTTTCAGGCTTTCAATGTCTCAAAATTCCAAGATGAATGATGAACCTGCGTCTCAAAATAAACCTCGATTCGTAGTAAGTTTATTATCATTTTTTGGCTGGTGCTGCTTCTGTTCTCTTTGATTCTCAAAACAACTTTTTATTTAACAACAATCACTAATGCTTAAATTTTCAGATCAAGAAATTCAACGCTGTTGCATCATGGAACTGGAATGTTGCTACAGAAACTTGTGCAATTTGTCGTAATCACATTATGGAACCATGTATCGAATGTCAAGCAGATCAAGTAAACTTTCTTATTCATATTTTGTAACTAACTACTGCTTAATTTTTTAGGCTGCTAAAGATAATGGCGAATGCAATGTTGCTTGGGGAACTTGTAATCATGCATTTCATTTTCATTGCATCAGTCGTTGGCTTCGAACTCGTCATGTATGTCCTCTTGACAACGCTGAATGGTCTTTCTTGAAATATGGAACTTAGATGGTACGATGGAATCTCTTCTTGATGTTTTCACTATGGATGATTTGGTCTTTTCTTGATGTTTTTGTTCCATATGATTTCTTCTTAATGTTTTTTTGTTTTCGTGTAATCCATATGTCTCTATTTTGTGTTTTATAAAGATGTTTCATGATTGTGTATTTGTTGGTATTTTATTTATGTGATTGCGGTTTTGTTTGTTAAAACTAACGAAAAAGTGGGAAAACAATGCTCTAACGACTGTGTTTGTTACTAAAAACGTTTTTTCTTCTCTGGCTTTTGATTATAAAGAAGATACAGCTATCGTTAGGTTATAAGGATTACGGGACATCTTTGCTTTCATTTTATTACCTGCAGAATGGGTTATTGTTAATTAGCATTTTGCATGTAAATAATGTTACTAATATGCACTTTTCTTTCATAGTTGAAGCGTACTAACTTTTCTTTTGCGTGATTGTTTACAACTTTTTTGTGATACTTTCAAACTTTTCAAATCTTACTTTTTTAGCTTATTAACAACAACAATGCAAGGTGGTGAAGCTCGTTACTTATGATGATGATTTCTATTGTGATTAATATATGCTTGAAGAAGTTTAGGTAATCGCAAATTGTCAAAATATGACGATACACATGATTGATGGATTAAGGTATTTTCAAAATAAAAGCAGCGGTTAATGCAACCGATTTTTGATCCCTAAGCTTTAATGAATGCTAAAGCTTGACCCTTGTGGTCAATTGTTTCAATTCCCGATAATATGGAAATCCATGAATTTAGAAAACTAAAGCGCTATAAATATAGTCGTTTATCAAAAAAACCTTTGCGCTTCGATATGATTGGTTCTTTGAGATACTATGTATATGTTTTTGTGATTTAAATTTTGTGAAGATAATTAAAAAACAAAAACAAATATCTTTGATTTTTTTAAAAATGAGCATAATAACAACCACAAAACAACAACAAAAACTTTTTAATAATAATATTTTTTGTTTTTTAAATTAATTATTTTTGTTCTTTCTTAAATTATTTTTTTGTTGATTTCAATAATAAAAACCTATTTTTAATTATCAAGTTTATTTATTTTGTTGATCCGAGAAGAAAAAGAGAAAGGAAGGAACCAACCAACCACAAAAAATATGGTCGTTATTTTTGTTTTTTTGATGATTAATAAATAAACCCAACAACTTCTTTTTTTTTAAACCATAGTGGTTTGGTCAACTAAAAACAAAAAGTTTAAAGAAGAAGAAAAGGTCGAAGTTAACTTTTTAAAGGTTCACAAAAGAAGAAAGATTGAAAACCCCTTTTTTGGTTTGGCCATCGAATGAAAATATCTTCGAAAAAAGATTTCAAAATCATCTAAAAGAAATTTTTCTTTTAAATAAATAACAAATTACAGTAAAACTTTGGCTTCCAAAATCAAAAAAATATTTAACTAAAAAATGTGAAATATCAATGAACCAACAATTTTCAGATCCATTTTAAAATCAAAAATGAATCATTATCTTCACCAAATTTGCTTTTTCTTACATTCCTTCTTCAAAGTCCTTCATTCTACAAAATATAATTAAAAAAATGCACTCAACAACAAAAAGAAGAAGTTAAAAGTTCAGCGCCATAATTTTTGACGGACAAAATCAAATCAAAATGAAAATAATAAATTTTTTGTTAACGATAGCTCCCACTTTAATATAATCATTCGACTTCCTTATTTTTTGTTTCTTCTTTTTTTATGTTTGTAGGTTTTGTTGTAATTGGCCAAATAAGGGAAATAAAAGTTTTAAAAAAAAATGATTGAAAAAAGAAAAGAAAGAACCAAGGTCAATTTAAAATCTTTTTCACCGCCAACTTTTTTTTGTATGTGTCTCTTTTTTATTTCAACAAATTTTTTCTTTTGATTTCTTTCTGCAACCATTATCGATGACTGACAAAGTTTTTCTTTGGCAAATTAATAACATCAAAAAAATGAATTTGAAAAAATGTATGTTAAAAAAATAATTAGTTGGTGGTTGTTGGTTGATGGAAGAATCAAATTCTTTTTTTTTTGGGTTGTTTTATTATCAAAAAATTTATTTTTGTTGTTGACGTAATTAAATTAAAAAACAATCATCGTGGGCCAACATTGTGATGATCGTCTTTGAGAATGCTTTTTTTGGGTTCGGTAGAGTTAATTATCAAATGATCACTGTCGTCGCCGCCACCACCGTTGCACCTCGCGCAATGTCTGATTTATTTATTCTTTGTTTTGTTTTGTTTTGTTTGAAGACATTTTTCTTTCCCTTTTTTTTCTTGATAAACAAAAAAAACTTGAAAATTAATTAATTTTTTACTTTTTTAAGGCGGAGTCGATTGAGTTACACACGCGATCGAGAAAAAAAAGGAGTATAAAAGTAAACGATTGTGGTTCGATAAAATACACAATAAATTTTTTTTAAATTTTTTTGTTTGTTTGTTTCTTGTTTATTTCTTGTTGTAAAAATGTCGACTAAAAATGCTGTATTAATTCTTATGTTCGTTTTGGTTATCCTTCAACTTGCAGCCGCACAATATGGTTATGGCGGATATGGAGGCTATGGAGGATACGGTAAGAAATTATCACATTATTTAAGGAAACAGAATAAAATAGAATTATTAGATTAGAAAAGAAAATGACACGAAAATTTAGAAGTAAAAGCAATTTTCAACATTTTTTGTTTGAAATAACTTCGGAAATATCAAATTTTTCCAAATTTGAATCATTTTCTTTACAAATATTTAAAAACTTTTTTGAAACAAAACATCTGTAAAAAATTGCTTGAAATTAAAATAATCGATCTACGATAATATTTATCTCTGTAATTCCATAATTTTTTATGAAACTTTTTAACAAATTTTTTATTCTTAATTTTTTTCTTCAGGAATGGGATGGCGCCGTCGTATGATGATGGGTGGCATGGGTGGTTATGGAATGGGAATGGGTGGATATGGTATGGGTTATCCAGGTATGGGAATGATGTATGGATAAACTCCATTTGATTCTATCTCCATCTTCGCCAGTCTCGCCCTTTACCGCGTCATCAGCTTTTATCATAATTAATTCCCACCATTTAATCTCACTAATTGCTTCAATTCCAATATCATTAATTTTAATCAAAACAGTTTATTCCAAAAATTTATTTTTCTTAATTTTGAAACCATAATAATCAAAAGGAAATAATAAAAATTTACTATAAAAAATGATTCACAACAAATACACACATATTTTTTTGCAAGAAGATTTGCTGAAAAAAATTTTTTTTGAGGGTCGTTTTTGTTTTTAACGTAAAAGTTTTTTATTTCAAACACAAACTCACTGATTATGAACTTTCCACGATTTGGATTTTTAATTTTTATTAAAAAAAAACAAGCAATAGATAAAATTCACATAATGAAAAACAAAAAAGTAAAATAAATGGAAGTAAAAAATAAACATAACAAAAAATAATGAAATTATACCCGTTTTTTATGTATGTAAAATATATCAAATAAAAAAAATAATAATATTAATTTTAAAAAGTATATTTCTTTTTTTTCTTTTTTTCTTTGGCAAAATTTTGAGAGAGAGACAAAATTTTTGAGATCAATGAAATTTAATTATATGCATATAAAATTTTTTTTAACGATATCTAAAAACCGTTATTCCACATTCATTTCGAGAATTATTATTTTTTGTTGTTGTTGGTGAAACTAATTCTGATTTTGATGAGGAGGAGGTTGCTGCGGCTATGGAAATGCTCGACGATGATGATTGGGGATTATTTGTGTTGGTGGTGGTTGTGGATGAAAAAATAATGGTTGATGAACTTTTAGCTCGATTTGAAATATATTTATTTTTTTGATGAGATTTTACTAAAAAAATTAGATTTAAGTTTAAAAATATTTATTGAAAATCTGGAACGCAAAAAAATTAATGGAAAAAATATAAAAGAAAAAAGGAAGTTAGGCTAAAGAGCTACAGTAGGAATAAAGATGGAAAAAAATGGAAAATAATTTACAAAAAATTTCACCAAAGCCAAGAATCACAAAATTAAAAAATTAAAAAACAGAAAAAATTAAGAAAAAAGCAAAAAACGAAGGAATAGAATAAAGTAAATTTTTTAAAGGTTAAAAGCTACAGTAAAAAAATAAAAAAAGCCGCATATTTATAAAAATATTTTACCAAAGCCGAAAAATCAATCACAAAACAACAAAAACATAGAAAAACAAAGGAAAGAAAAAAATTTTTAGAGATTAAATTCGCAATCTTTAACTACAAATAAATTATTTCTACCAACGCCACCACCACCATTTTCACGTTTAAACCTTTCAAAAGGAGAAGGAGATCTCATTCGAACTGAAGCAAATCGCCTGCTTTTAGCTGCCGGCAAATTCGGTGAAGGAGTACGAGTTTCAAATAAGAATTTTTTTGGCGTTGAACCTTTGAAATTTTTTATTGGTGAACGAAGGGATAATTTTGACATAGCATACATTAAAGCTTTTCGCCGAATTGCATCTTGCTTTCTTTCACCTACTTTCATTCGAATTGGAGTTATTGGAGTTTGCGAAGTTTTTGGTGTTGAAGTTGCTTTGATTCGAGATGCAGCAAATCGAGGTAATTTAGAATTATTTGTATTATTATTAGCTGCAAAATTAAAAAACCCAAATAGCAAAAAGAAGAAAAAAGGCAAAAAGCAAGCAAACAGAAAAAATATTAGAAGCACACGATAGCAAAAAATGTTAAAAGCAAACGACGAGAAGCATCTCACACAAAAACAGTGCAATCAAAAAAAATTAAGAGAAAAAATATAAAAACTCACTTGAATTTTCAGAATTATTTAAATTTGGATGATGGCTATTTGTTGTTGTTAGAGATTTATTATTCCAAACCATTCCATGAGAAACTGGAGATCCTTTGGGTTTAAATGTGCTCATTGTTGTTGGATTATTATTTGATGATGATGAACTATTACGCTCGGTAATTGGCTGAAAAAAATATAAAGGGTATTGTATAAACAAATTATCGAAATTCATGGGCTTTTTTTTATTTTTTAAAAGTCATTTAAAAAGTAAGAAACCTTTAAAAGAAAAAGTTTAAAAATGTAAATTTTTTGTTTTTTTGCATCAAAAAATAAAAAAGCTTTAAAAAACTAATATAAAACTCACAGCAAACGATGAAGCATATCTCGATGGAGTGGCAGCGTTGGTTCCAGATAAATTTTTAAATTGTTGAATTCTTCGATTTACCACACCAGTTCCTTGAATTTTTGCTATACTTGGTCTACCAAATTCTGGATTTAATTCTCCATTGGTTTTAGAATTTAAAATAAAATGCTTGGATTTATTATCAAAAATTAAATCATTTTTATAATCAGCTAAATTGAATTTAGGTGATTCGGGTGGTGGAGGCAGCATTTTGGTTCTTGATGGAGATTTTGATGTTTCTCGAGAATTATTATGTACGCTTGATGACCTCCTTCCATTTGGCGGTGGAGGCGGGGGAGATTGATGAATAGGAGATTTTCCAGATTTTCCATTTGTTGCCGCCGCCATTGTTGGATTTTTCATTTTAGCTAAGGAAGATTGAGTTGGAAGAAATATGGATGTTGTTCCATTTGATTTCATATCGATTTTTGCTGCGCCTGGATTCAAACTTTCTCCATTGCCCCGAATAAATCGCTTTGGAAGTTCAGGTTTAAGAAAAATTGGCGGGTCAGATGCCATCAAAATTTGTGAATCCGATGTTGTTGATGATTGAAGATGTTTGGATGAAGCAGAAGAACATCCAGAATCTGGAGATGGAATAACAAATGGAATTATTGGATCTCGTCGAGGCGTAGTTGTTGCGGTTGGGGTTGTGGCAGTTACATTTACATCCACCGAAAGTGGCGGACTGCTGATTGTTGTTGTTGATTTTTTTGTGGTTGGAGATGAAGAGGATACCGAAATTACTGATGCAGATGATTTTGGGGAATTTTCTTTTTGGGATGATGAAATTGACGATATCGACATTGCCGGAATAGCTCGATAATGCAATTCTGGCGAAGAAGACATTGGAATATCCGAAGCCGAATTTTCAATAATCATTTCTTTAACTTTTTCCTTTTTTTGGGCATCAGAAATCGACGACAAAACTGGAGAAATGGAATTTGATTGTTGATGATGAGATTTAAATAAAATTGGGGAAATTATTGTTGATGCACCCAAAACATTTGTTAATGAATCATTTATTTCTTTACTCTTTCGAGGACGTCTTCGTCGTTTAGCTTCATAACCTTTTTCATTGATTTCTTGAGAACTAAATGGACCAGCTTGTTGGCCTTGGCTTTGACTGAGATCAAAAGATTCCCATGAACTATTTGATGATGGGCTTCCAGTTCGACGGGAAGATGATCGACGGAAAGTTCGAGCTTCTAAAAATTATGGTAATTTAAAAAAAAATTAATCATAGATAGAAAATATGAAAGTAAAAGCATAGAAGAAAAAAAATTGATAGAAAAAACGTAAGATAGTTACTTCGCGAAAGGGTTAAACCAGAATAGCGTGAATTAGGTTGATTACGTTTTATTGCAGGATTAACTGGGGCTGTTTGACGCCGTTCTCGATCCTTCTTTATTGGTTCAGCGCGTCGAACCATTTGAGTTGCAGCTCGTTGAATATTTACAACATTCGATTCACCCATCGGCTGCTTTTTGGAATTCGAAGAAGATCGCTTTCGAAGGACATTAATTTTCTTTGGAGTATTATTTTCAAATGATTCTTCATGGAGGTTTTCTTTTTTCTCATCATTCGAAGATGATGGCATATCAAAATCGGGGATTGGTGGACGTTTTCTAAAATAAAATAAAAGTGAATAAAGTAAATTAAATTTTAAAAAAGTTGAAAGAAAAAACCCTTATTTCTTGAGCCTTATTTTTTTTTGCTTGAAAATTTTATGAAGATATTTATTTTGAATTTCCAAAGCAAACAATAAAATAGAAAATAACTTACTTTTCTTTCGGTGACATAATTTTTCTAATATCCGATAAAACATCTTTATTTCTTCGCCTTCCATAATCACTATTAATTGTATCATCGCTACTTGTGGCCGTTGTGGAAGGATCCATACTCACTGAATGCTTAAATAATGGAGTTTGATGTTGATGATTTTGATTTTGAAAAGTTGTTGTTTGCTGAGGAATTTTTTTGGTTACCAAATTTGGTGGTTCTGGAGTATCCATAAAATTTTCGGCCGGCGAAAGATTGGTTAAAGATTTTTTAAAATTTTTCCTCAAAGCACCAAACACTCGAACCACGGAATTTGATCGGCGTTGTTTAGCCTTTCGACGATTATATTCATCATCGGAATTTTGTTGTTGTTGGTTTTTGGATTGCAAAGATGAGGACGAAGGGTCACTCGCCAAATTTGTAATGGATCGAGATGAATTTTTAGTTAAAGGCATTACACCTGAATTTCCGCAGCCAATGGGTGGCTTGGAACTTATTGCAGCTTCTTGATTTTTTTGCATTGAAGAAGTAATTAATTTTCGATCCTTCTTTTTTAAATCCGATGGCCGCCGACTCGCCTTATAACAATCTTTTGCAACTCCAATCTTTTCTGCATTTTCAATCAAAATTCGTAACACCAAAATTTGAAGTTCATTAGTTTTTTTGAAATCCTTTAATAAATCTTCTTGTGAGCCATGTTTTTGCTTTTTGGTTAATTTAGCGTCCAAAGGAGCTGAACCTCGAAATAATGAAGGAGCAAATACGGTTGCCAAGTTATCGATAGTCATTTGATGAACATCCGCTTTTTCAGCGATCTAAAAATAAAAATGAGTTTTTAAATTTGTAATCTGGAAATCAAAATCTTTTTTGGATGGGTTATGTTTTGACTTTTTCGAATCGAAAGTGCTTGGAAACGAGTTCAAAAAAATATTATTCATAAACTCAATTCTACGAATTTGTAAAACTTTTTAAGAAAAGTTAAATAATTTTTTTGCATTAAGAATTTCAAAAAAATTTCCATTAAAAAAATTATGAGCCTTGAAGAGAAACCAAAACCCGATCGAAATTTTATGGATGAAAACTAAACAAAAAGATACCTAAGAAAAATATGGAAGTTTCAAAGCAAAAAAAATCCTTGCTTATTGATTGAGTAAACACCTTTTTAAAATTAATTGAATCTTAAATCAAAAAAATTATGATATGCTATTAATTTTAGTGATATTTTAACAAACTAAAGCCTTTAGAAAATGAAAGTTGCCTAATATCAAAATTTGGTTTTGGTATCTAATAAAAAAAATGATTGACGTACCTCTTGTAAACATCTCATTAAATAAGATAAAGCTCCCATATGCGAGGATGGAAGCCTTTGAAGAATAATCATTAAAGAAGTAAATAAAACTTCGCCCGTAATATCGCCAGCCAAATCACCAGCAAATTTCACTAATTGTATTTCACGTTCAACGTCGCCAAATAATGGTTTTCTAATTTCTCGAAAAAATCTTTTAATCCAAACACAAACATCATGGACCAAGAAATTGGAGGGAATTTTTTGAGCTCCATAAAATATTGGCATTACATCTTGTTGCTTTAATCTTGTGGGATTTCCTTCCTTTCGAAATATTCCCTCCACTTTACAACCTTCAAGTTGGCCAAATCGTGAAAAAGCTTCAATGAGAAATCTGGAAAAAATTAATTTAAAAAAGTTAGACCAAAGTGAATTTTTTAATTTTATCTTTATGGATTTTAAGAAAGCATACGAAAATTTTTGAAACTTCCATTGACAAAATTTCGGGTTTTGCAACAATTTTCCAGTGGTTAAAAAACCTTGAAAAAATGGATCGAAAAAACTAATAATTTCCAAACTTAAAAAACTCTCAAGAAAAATAAAAATAAAACTCACGCTGGAACTTCTCGAAGAGTAACAATCGACGAAGTTTTATTATCTCCAACATCCAAATGAACATTGTAAGCAGCAACATTATCAAGGAATAATTTTTCTGGGATATGCATATATGATGGAGCAGAACGAATAATTTGTAAATTTCTCATATGTGCAAACATTATTGGTTTACCACCATCACCTCCGCCGCCGCTGTTGGAAGGTTTAACATTTTCAGTCATATTTGGTTTTCAAAATTCATAAATAAAATAAATTTAAATAAAATGCTGATAAAAACTATAAAAAAAATTTTGTTAAAAACCTTTTAAAAAATATATAACTAAAAAAAAGCGCCAAAAAAGAAATGCACGCCAACCAACCAAAAACAAAAAAAAAGAAAGATTTCCAAGTCGCGATGAAAAAAAAAGGAAGCCAAACCAACAAACGAATAAAAAAAAAGTGGCGCCAAACGATCCATTTGAATAAATAAAAAATGTGTGAAAGAGATGCTTGCTTGGGTTTTAGGAGACAACAACAACCTTGCTTTCTCTCTTTGATTGATCGATTGATTTGTATCTCCATTTTTATTTTGAATAAAAAAGGCAAAAATAAAAAAATGAATACAAAAATTTTAAAACAAGGATAGTCAATTTTGGAAGAAAAAATAATTTGTAAGTCATTTTGATGAATGAAATAAAAAAAACCAATAAAAAAGTTTATAGGTTTTTTCATTCATAAAAAAACTTTTTATTTTCAAGGATTCAAAAAATTAAAAAAAATAATTGTCGTCGGAAGTGTATTATTTTTATTTATTGCGCAAGAAAAAGAATGAGAAGAAAAAAACGGAGGAGCGAATTAAAGAAAAAAAATGAAGATATGGAGTAGGTTGGTTGGAGAAAGCGATGAAACACACAAAATTAGTCATTCATTGAAGAAAAAATTATATTGAATCAAAAAATCAAACAAAAAAAAATGTCTACGACGAATTAGTACTATGTACTTCCGATGATTTTCAGCAAATAGAGAAAGAGAGAGAGAATTAGAAGAGTCAATGAGAAAATAAATAAAAATGATGCATTTTTTTTTGTAAACAAAAATAAACAAAAAAAGTGATGAGAAAATATTTAAAAAAAAATTGGATGGAGGAGGCTCTATTTTAAGGCTGAGAAAAGAATGTTTATTGACAATATAAAAATTTTAAATAACTGGGAAAGCTTCTTTTTTTGGCAAAAATTAATTGAAATTTTGAAATAAATATTTTTTTTAAACTTTAAAGGATTTAATTTTATTTTTCGAGGAAAATGTAGTGAGCGAGAGAATGACGCTTGAAGAGAGAAAGCAAAAAAGAAAGGAAAATGAATCAAGGACAACGACACACATTTCCGGAAGAATGAAAGAAAAAAATTTGCATAAACATTGTTTTTATTTGTTTGTTTGAGTGAGGGAGGGAGAGAATGCATAAATAAATAAAAGCCTTCTTTCATCATTCGTTAGGTTTTTCGAGTGTGAGTGTAAAATAAAAAGAAGAAAAAGATGGAGTAAAACTGAGACGAATAGTAGACGGCAGAGGATATAAAAAATATTAAAATAAAAATAATGGATAATGGCTTTGATGCAAGCTTTAATAATAAATAATATTTATAAACTTAAGATGAAGTTATGTGGATTAGTGTTCATTTCCCCCCCCCGTAATTGGAAAAATGCGGGGACGGGACGGGGAACGTTTTCGGCGGGGAATTCCCCGCGGGGAATAAGCGGGGAAAATTTTTTCACGGGGAGTCCCCGCGGGGAATGAAAAAAAAATTTTTAATTGTTTATTTCACATAAAAAAATTTTCAAATGTTTTTATTGAGTTAATAATGCATTTTTTATGGTTATTTTGACGGCGCCATTTTTAAAGATCGAGATTTACGGACATGAAATTTAAAGATTCTTGTTTACTGATCAGGGCTTTAAAGAATGCATTTTTGCGGATAGAATTTTGGGTATATTATTTTAACTGATTTCATATTTGAGGACAGATTTTTACTGATAGAAATTTAAAGATTCAAATTTCAAGATTTGAATTTTACTTATTTCATATTTACGGATCGGACATTAGCGGATATTCATCTAATGTCAATCCCATGATAATGAAACTCGAAAAAATTAAACCATAGCCTTTGAAATTTATGTTTGATGTAAAAAACGGCAAAAAATGAATTGAAAATGGCTGTCAGACTACCAAAGAAACATTATTTTTTTGAATGATATAATTTTTGAACGAAAAATGTATGTTTCTATGGCAGTCTGACAGCCATTTTCAATTCATTTTTTGCCGTTTTTTACATCAAACATAAATTTCAAAGGCTATGGTTTAATTTTTTCGAGTTTCATTATCATGGGATTGACATTAGATGAATATCCGCTAATGACCGATCCGTAAATATGAAATAAGTAAAATTCAAATCTTGAAATATGAATCTTTAAATTTCTATCAGTAAAAATCTGTCCTCAAATATGAAATCAGTTAAAATAATATACTCAAAATTCTATCCGCAAAAATGCATTCTTTAAAGCCCTGATCAGTAAACAAGAATCTTTAAATTTCATGTCCGTAAATCTCGATCTTTAAAAATGGCGCCGTCTTATTTTAACGTTTTTATGTTAAATGAATGGTTTTCAGAAGGATTTAATCCTTTTTTTCATGATTTTTTAATTATTCAAATTTTTTACGGGGAGAAAAAGTCGACGGGGACTCCCCGCGGGGAAAAAGGCGGGGAATTTTTTTTCACGGGGAATCCCCGCGGGGAGTCCCCGTCCCCGTTCCCCGCGGGGATCCCCGTCCCCGCGGGGACGGGAATGAACACTAATGTGGATAAAGAAAATACAGGATCAATTATGCTAGAGTGAAATAACAATTTAGAGGGAGAAAATTTGAAAAAAATAAACTGTTTTTACATGAAAAAGTTTGCAAAAGTTTTGATTAAATTCTAATATCAAAAAAATAAATTTTTTAATAACTAAAAAACTCAAAAAAAATTTTATACAAAAAAAAACTGTCTTGTTTTAGCTATAATCTCTGACATCATCCAACACCGATAAATATTTCGTTGCAATGCTTTGTTTTTATTTTAAACTGCCAAGATATCCCACGGGGGGATAATTAATATTAAAAACCGGGCACGATGTTTTTTGTACGAAGGTAATGAATAACTGGTGACAAAACCAAACGCAAGTTTTTTTGATAAAGAAAAAAAAAGTAAACAAGAAAGATAACTGGGCTTGTTTGGAATGAATAAAAAAATTTAGGGTTAAAAATAAAAATGCGTGAAAAAACTGAAATTTTTTTTAAAATAAAACTATAAATAATTATTACAAAGAATAAAAACTGTGAACTCGTGAGGATGATTGTTGTTTAAATAAACTGATAGGAAGCAAAATTAATTTTAGAATAAACATGCATAAGTATTTTACGAAAGTAAATAAATTATTTTTTTTACAAAAAACTGTAATAAGCCATATAAATCTGTAAAAAAAAAATAGCAAAATATTTATATCATGGAAAAATCCAACAATAATTTCCAATTTTTTTAACACTTTCATATTTTTTTTATTTCCCAAATATTAAAAGCTATTCTTTCTTCTTCTTTCTTTTTTTTATTATTACTAAAAAAGCAAAGCAAGGCAGTGCAAAGAAACAAAAAAATATATGAAGGGAATGGAATCATAAAAATAAATACATAAGCAAAAAAAAGAACGCTGAAAAAAAGGAGAGACATCAAAAATATTTATTTATTTCTCCATTGCTTGCTTTTTTTTTCTTGCTTGCTTGGTTCGATAGCACTACTAAAAACTATTATAAAAAAACTGTGTCTCTCTGTGTGTGTTATTGTTGCTTGATTGCGCTCATATTTATAAAAAAAAGTGATGAATCACAATTTCTCAATTTTTCTCCCCCAATTTTCTTGGTCGTCGTAGTTCTGTGCTCGCTTGCTTGCTTGCGTGTGTTTGTTTGGTGTTCAAAGAAAAATCATAATCATCAAAATCATTGAGTAGGTCATTTTTTCTTTTTTTTTATTTGGTCCTTGAGAATGAGAAACATCATTTGGAAATTTGGAAAAAAATGGAAAGAATAAAAAAAATTTTATACGATTTTTTGTTATGGAATTAATGGACAATGATACATCCATAAAAAAAACTGCGGAATGATGTGATGTTTATTTTTTTCTTCTTGCAAAATAGGAAAAAAAATTTTGTGAAAGGCTGAGAATCGCCAATTTTATTGAAAGGTTAAAAATAAATAAAAAGGTAATAAAAAAAAGTGTTCGGTTGGATTATTTAGACAAAAAACACCTTTTTGTTAAAATTTTGATAGTTATTACTGTAGTTATTATTTGGTTCTGTTAACAACCATTGATTTTAAAAAAACTGCATAAAAAAATTAATAAATCCAGAAAAATATTAAACAAAAAAAAACTGACACAAGAAAAGAAAAAGTTATTTAAAAAAAGCATTTGACTTTTTTGAGAAGGTTTTTTTAATTATAACTGGATCAAATTTAATCCCAACTGAAATCAAAAATTTTATGGTAAAAACTGTAAAACAAAGTTATATTTAAGCAAAACTGATTAGTTCTTTTTTTTATTTTAAAAAGTGACGGGTACAATTTTTTTTGTTATAAACTGGAAACCATTTTTTAAAATTCATGTGTTTTTTAATTTTTAATTTTATGGTCAAAACTGTAAATGATAAATTAAATCGGTAGTAACTTTCAAAGTTTTAGAAATTTATAAACTGCGAAAAATGGAATATGTTTAAAGTGGCAAATTAAATGTTTTACACTTTGTAATTTTGTTTATAATTAATAATTAAATTTTAAACTGACAAAATGCGTTGTTCGGGTTGATAAACAAAAAAATCTCTTAGCAAAAAAACTGATTGCAAAGTAAAATCTATTTAATTATTAGAATTAAAAGTATGAAGAAAGGGTCAAAACTGCTTTGATATAAAATATCAGGAATTATGCTTTTTGCAAAGAAAAAACTGAAAATCCTGGAAATTATTTTGGATAAAAAATAATGACAAAATTTAGGGAATAAGGGAAGAGTAAAAATTAATAAAAGATATAATTATTTTGCTCGAACGAAGTAAAGGCTCAAGACAAGAAGAATGTGACAATAAAAAAAAAGAGTAAGATTGAGATAAACTGTCATTTAATAAATCTTCTAAAAAACTGTAAGAAGTGGGATTCGATTGATATTAATTTTTTCTGTTCTTTTTGCTTCTAGCAAAAATGAAAATAAACAATAAAAAAAAACACGGACGTGTGAAGCTTGTTTGTTATCAATAAAAAAAACAAAGCAACAACAATGAAACCACTTTAAATGAAAAACAATACAAAAAAATTGTTAAACTTAAAAAAAATAATTTCCACGTTTTTTAAAACTGTTATTAATTTTTCAAGGTTGTTGAAATCCAAATTTTTTTTTTTCGTTTTTCAACGCAGAAAGAAGGCGGTAAGTCAGAAAGAAAGAAAAAAATACCACGAAAAGTGAGCGAGCTCTGACGAAGAAAAAAATATATAAGATTGAAAACTTTGATGAAAAATGAAAATTGCGCAAAAAAAAGAAGAGAAAAAAATTAGTCTGTCAATCATCTTCATCTCAAAAAATCAAAAAAAAGAAAAGATGAAAGAAAATCTCCTTATTCGTTTCTCATTTCATTTCATTTCATTTCATTCACTTACTCACTCACTTCTTATTTCTTTTCTTTTTTCAAGTGCAATTAATCCAATTTTTTGTTCTCACAACAACAAATTAGTTTGTCGTTCTTTTTTTTTATTATAAAGTCAAAAAGAAGGGAAAAATGGTATAATTTTTGAAGAAATAAAAAAAAGTAAAGAAAAAGAAAATGATCGGGGTAATTTTACTTTTTTGCGTTTTGTATTTTGGGGATGAATAAAAACTGGAAGGACAGGAACCGTACCTAATAAGGCAAAGTTTTATAAAAAAAATTAAAAGAAAAAATAAAATATAACTTTTAACACAGAAAAAAAAACTGGCGTAACATCTTGTTGGGTGGACAAGGAAAATTTTATAAATGGTTAAACTGTGCAGAAATAATCAATCAAGGCAATTATAACTGTTTTGTACGAATAATATAGGGCTAATAAAACTGTGTTCTTTTCACTCTTTCCCGCATTTGATTTTAGCAGACCCTTTTATTTGGAATATATATGCATACATTCAAATTTTATCTTAAATATTAACTGGAATTTTTTTGGGTAGTGTATGGAATTTTGCCATTTTTTGTTGTTGATATCCAATGGATGATGAATTTAGAGAATAAACTGAGGAAATTACTGGTGAACTTTTTAATTGGCAGCTTTATGAAGAAAAAAAAAATTAAACTGTAACAATGTTTTCATTTTTTCTATAACAATAAATTAACTAAAAACTGGAATAATACCAATTTGAGAGAATTAAAAAGGTTTATTTATCCTTAAAAATAATTTAAAAAAATTATTAAAAAAAATTATTTACAAACTGTGTTCATTAAATGTTAAATATATTATAAAAAACTGCTTTATCTGTGTCTATCTTAATAGCCTTTTCAACACAATTTAAATTATAAAAAACTGAGTAATGCTACATAAAAAGCTCATTTAAAAAAAATCAATTATTTAATAATAAAATTTCAAAACTGATGGACGTTGTTTTTTGATTCTAATTAATAATTAATTTCAAAGCTTTAACTGTGGTATTCCATTCCAGGATTTTACAACCCTTAAATTAAACTGAGCAAGTTTTTTTCTTTTTGATTCAAAAATGACTAAAACAAAAAAAGAAAAAGAAAAAAAATGAATCAAAAAAGGTTTTTTTTCTATTCTTCATCGATTTGAGTAATCAATCTATTTTTAAACGTATTACTTTCACTCTAATTTTTTAAGGTTAAGAAAAAAATTAGCAATCGTGAGTGGGTGAGGAGCGAGAAACTGTAAAAAGTCAGTGAAAAATAAAACAAAAGCAAACAATTCAAAACTGAGCAGTGGAGTATCAATGTGATTTGCAACAAACAAAAATAAAAATTTTTATAATATCAGTTTCACAATTTTTTTGTTTGCAAAAAAGCCTACGCCGCCACCATCGCCGATATTTCTTGTTGCACGCAAAAAAAAAAGTCAGTGACTTTCTATGTGTTTTTTTTTCTTGGGTTTCGTCGTTTTAAAAATGATTTATAAAAATGGAAGAGAGAATCATTCTCCCATAAAAGTGACTGACACCAAACGAAAAAAAAAAGAAATAAGTAAAAAAAAGTATTGCAATTTGCAATGATCGAATTTTGGAAATCTCAAAGAATTTCAATAAAAGGAGAAGAAAAAAACTGTTTAAAAAAATATTCCATTTTTTAAAGGGAAAAAAGAAAAAAAAATAAAGAAGAAGAAAAATAATGGATCGGAAAAACCTTGAAAAAAAATAAAATGAAACTGACAGGAACAATATTATTGGTAGATCACAAAAAGGAGTAAATTTGTAAAAGCAGCGGCGTTGAAAAATTATAAATTTGAAAACTGAATAGTTTTTTAAGCTGTGACGTTTTGATTAAAATAAAATTAAACTGAGGATCCGTAAAAGTCGGCCGATTTAAATTATAAATTTATAATGGTAAAAAAATGAAAACTTATTGTTGATTATTTTAATTAACTGGACTTGAATGTATACGCGGGATATAATTTTAAATAAAACGGAAGGTAAAAAAGGGTTAATAAAAAAGACAAAAGCATAGTTTTATTTAAATTTTTTTAAACTGATAATTAAATATCAAACGGGCATAAATTTTTTTTCGATTAATTGTAAACATTCACAGAAAAAAAACTGATGTGAGCGCGGAAGTATAAATCGTAAAAAACTGGCATATGAAACGTGGGAATTATTTTTAAAAAACTGGCACGAAGGAGATTCATAATTTGTATTTTAAACAAACAAATAAAGACAAAGATGTCTTCAAAAAAAAATGAAGAAACAAAACTGTGTATCAATTCCAACATAGAAAATTATTTTGTTAAAACAAATTTTTTAGATTTAATTTTTTCTTCGCCTTCATTTTTAAATTAAACTAAACATTTTTTGATTAATGAAAACTCAAGTAACATCTTTTTTATTTTTGTTAAACTGTCCGGCAGCAATTGCTTTTTTTTAAACAATTTTTTTTATCATAAAAGTATTCGATAAAACAATAAGATCCTAGAAAAAAGTGGCGAGAAAAAAAAACTGACAAAAATGAATACAAAAAAAAATCGTTGATGCAAACAAACAAACAAAAACGATCGAAAGAATAGAGCAAAACTAATTTTTTTTTTGCTCTTTCCAGGGTTCCAAAAAATGTGTACAACAGAAGAAGAAGAAAAAAAAAGAAGGGAATGAATGACCAAAAAATGAAGAAGTCATTCGTTTTCTGTCTTATAATATTTGATTTATTTATTTTTTGTACAATCTTTGTTGGTTGCAAAGAAAAAAAAGTGTATTATCAAACACGAGAATCGGCTGCAAAAAATAAAAAACTAACATAAATAATATAAAAGAAAGAAAAAAAACTGCAAAGCTGTAGGGACCAGTGTAACGCTTTTTTATTTTTTCGCCTCCGCCTCCGGAGGCGGAGGCGCGTCACGCTGGTAAGGACGTTCGTAAATGGAGGAGGAATACCACCGAATGCCTATTTGGGAGAAAGAATTTAAAACTGTCAGGTGATGTAGCTAGTATAAAATTAAAATAAACTGAGCAGGGAAAAGAGGAAATGATAAAACTGTCAGATATTTTTAAAATTATGTCTGGTTATTTAAAAAAAAAATAATAAAAATATAACTGTATTCTAGAAAGCCATCGTCCAAATATCAAAAGTCTTAAACTGTAGATATTTGCATTTTAAGAATCTTATAGCTTTTTAGTCGAAGCAAAATAAAAGTGATTATTTATGAAGGCAGGAAAATAGCAAAATTTAAAAAAAATTAAAACTGGCACTTTTGGAAAGAGATACAAAAAACTGAATTTTCATATAAGTGTTAGAAAAACACATATTTATTGTTATAGAAAATAAACCGTGGACCAAAATTACTATTTTTTAATTTTTAAGAAATAATTTTTTATTTGTTTTTTTAGGTATCATGGTTTTAAATTTTTATAAACTGAAATGGAGTGCTTAAGATGTTCTTTAAGATGAATTATATTTTACTTTTAAAAACTTTTGCTTAAATTGTGCAACTAAATAAAAGAAGAAAAAACTGAGTCATCATAATTTTTGTCGTCACTTTTTTCCATGTTAAATAATATCAAATTGTCAAAACTGAAACAGAACAAAATAAGAATACAAAAAAGCATCTTTGACCTTCAAAAAATAATGTTCTCATCCATCTTGAAAACCAAAAAAACATTCAAAAAAATCCTGACATCGCGCAAAAGCAAAAAAAAAAACTGGGAAAATTCGACATCTGGCTCACATTTTCCTCCTTCTCCATATCTCAATTTATAATTTTGCTGGAATAAAACTCAAATTTTTTTTATTTCCTTCGTTTTTTTGTTGATGGAAATTCTTTTTATTCAATAATAAAAAAAGGAAGAAAGCCGGTTTCGGTTTCCTCTCTTCTTTTTTTTGTTCTTCAAACGTAAAAGAGAGCGAAGAAAAAAAAACGGTGGTCATTTTGTGGCAATAATAATAAATGCGCAATTTTGTTTTTCAAATATCCTCCTGACCGGTTACAAAATTTTATTTTATTTATTTTGTTGGAATGAAAAAAATATTGGAAGGCAAAAAAAAAATGAAGGATGAGGAAAGAAAGAAAAAAACTAGATGCAAATGAATACCAAAAAATTAAAATCCATAATAAAAAATGGTTTAATAAAAAAAATATTGCTTTGTTGTGGAATGGATGGAGGACGTAAAATTTGAAGGAAAAAAAGAAAACTGAAACGTTGCGGTTAGGATGGAAATTTAATAACTGGGCTTTGTTCTTCAAAAAAAGTTTGGGCTTTGTTACAAACATTTGTAAAATATAAATAAAATTAAACTGAGTAAGAAAACTTGATTCGGATATAAAAAAATTTTTTTTGCAATCCAAACAATAAATAATTTAAAAATTACACAAAAATTCTTTTAATATTTGTCTTGAAACTTTAATAATTTTTATTCATTAATTAAGTTTAAACTGGATTTGTTAATTTGCGGGGGTTGAAATAGTTATGTAAAGACAACCGAAAAAAGGGGTTTGAAAACTTTCCATCATTTCAAAAATAAAACTGTGTTTTAATCACATAATAGAAAAATCCAAAGATTTAAATATTTCCATTCTTTAAAACTGGTAAAAAATGGGGAAAAACATATTAACTGATATCTAGTGAAACAGCCAAAAGAAGCTAAATCCCAAAAAGAATTTCTAAATATCAAAAACAAAATAAACTGTATTAATGAAACGCTAGTGGTTGGTTAGAAATAAGAATTTGTTATTAAATCCAAAAAAAATTATATCGCATCATGATCGATAGTCGATCATACGATAAAACAATTTTTTTCCATTTGTAAATCACATATTTTTTATTATTTTTTTTTTTTTTGCGATGGTGCAACAAATTAACAAATGCTCACACCCAAAAGCAGCTTCTTTTTTTCTTCACGTCTTTGAGTGGGAAAATCTTGTCTGATTTCTCACACTTTTTCATCAAAAAAAAAAACTGCGATTATTTACAGAACAAAAAAATGAATCTTCAAAAATAGATTTATTCCAACGACAAAACTGGCTTTTAATTTCTATCAATGTTCAAAAAGAAATAAATATAATTTATCTTCTTCGCCTCCTTCTATTTTTATTTTTATTTTATTATGTATTTTTTTATTGCCAAAAAGCAGCATTCATCATTTTTTTATTTATGCAAAAAAGAAATATGGAAAAATGGGAGACATTATTATTTATTTTTTATCTCAATAATTATGCTTTTTTTTTATCTTCATCGCAATCTGGTTCCAGATGTTTTGTTTTTTGCAATAAAAAAAGATAGAAAAGAATGCAAAGCTTTTTTAATAACTCTCTCAATAATTTACCAATGTTCTAATTTAGATTAATAATTAAATTAATCCAAAGAAAATTAAAACTGATCAAAATGGAAGTGAGTGACTTCATGAAATAATTATATTTTATTTAATCAAAAAAACTGCATTGAATTCTATTACTTTTTTAACTGAGATAATATTTATTTCTTTTTAAATAAAAATTTAACTGATTACTGGAATTTAATTATTAAAAAACTTTGCATAATTTTTTGTATTATAATAAATTTTTTGAGTTCATTTTAAAAAACTGACCATGAGTTGAACCTTTCTGAATTTAGAAAGAAAACTAACAAAACACATAAAAAATTAAAACTGAGTAAACGTTAGGCTGGCGAACTAGGGAAACCTTCTGGATTCTATTAAAATACAAACTGATTGTTTGAAAGATTTGGGAATAAAAAAGTTAAATTAAATATAAACTGAAATAAATTTTAATTATGTGAACTTTCAAACGTTCAAAAAAAATTCAATAAAAATAACTGGCATTTCTCAAATTTCTTCTTCCTCCATCCTTTTAGTTTATTTCTTCTTTTTTGAACCATTCAATTTTTTGACCTCCCATTGGGAATCAATCCTAAAACCCAAAAACTTCTTTAAATTTTTACTCCATCTTCTTCTCTCTTTTTTTATTTTTAAATTGGTGCCTTTCTTCTATTTTTGGCATTTCTTTTTTTCGTTTTTTTGCTGCTGCTATTGCAAAAAAAAGTAATAAAGTGTTTTTCATTCAAAAAAAGAAAAAAATAATAGTTTAAACTGGCGTTTGCAACCTAGAATTAAAAATAAAACCGGACGTCAACAATTTAAAAAAGGGAAATATGCATTTTCTCCTTTAATTTTAGGTTTAAAAAAAACTGCTCCATGGTATGCTTAAACGCGTTGAATAAGATCAGACCAAACGAAAATAAATTATTAAAACTGAGAAGTTTATAAATTTTTGGTTGTTAAGAAAAAAAACATTGATTTTATATTCGATAAAAAAGAAGAAGATTTCAGCCCAAATCTTTCATTTTATTGTTTCCAAAATCAGGAAACGGTGTCATTAAACTGCAGAACCAATTGTTAAGAAATAGAAAACTGTTCAAAATGGAATAATAATGAATATAGTAAACTGCGGTTTGCTTGAAATTTTGAGAGAGAAAAAACTTCAATAACAAACAAAAAAAACTAGAAAAATCGTATTTCAATTAAAACAAAACTGAATTTCAACAAACAAAAAAATCAATTAAAATGTGTATTTGCAAATTGTAAAACAAAAATAAACTGCCACAAGCCAACTTTTTTTGCTATTTGCAAAATAAACAAAAAAACTGTTATTCAAAAGTTACACGTTAAAAATTTATTTATTCAATCAAAAAAATAAAAGTAATAATCAAAGCAATTGAAAAAATAAATAATAATTTAATTATGTTCCACCATTTTTTTTGAGATACAATCCATTCCATAATTTCTTTCATTCATTCTAAATCATTCAAATCGGTTTCTTCATTAAGAATTGCAATATTTTCTGTTGTTTGCCATACGACGAGATGAATATATTGTCCAATCTGAAACAAAGAATTATTAATAATAATAAAAAATGCTCCTTAAACTGTAAATCATAATTTTAGAAGCATCCAAATTTATTGGTAGTTGGACTAATTTGGAAAAAAACTGTCAAAAAGAATTTAAACTGAGTAAAATATCTAAAGCAAGCATATTTATATTTTTTGATTTGCTTTTTTTAACGAATAAAGAAATAAATAAACTGTTCTTTTCTTATTAAACAACAAATCTGAAATATAAAGGATTGTTTAGGGGAAGTGAAGGTAGAAGCTTCACAAATTATTAAACCAAAAAAACTGCACCAGATTAACACTTTTTTATTGATAAATTTTGGAAGTAATAAAACATTTAGAATTTTAGCGATTTTTTAAAATTCAAAATAAAAACTCGGACCAACATTTTGCCCATATCGCGCAAAGGTAATTCTTAAAGTTTATAAACTTTTTCATAAACGATTTAAAACTGTCCAAGTTTACAATCACTCAATTTTCTTTAAACTTAAATAATTTATATAAAAAAATTAACTGTGTGCTTGCGAAAAACGCGGCATTTACAAACAATTTCTTCTTCTTTTTATGGATAAAAAACTGCTTCATTTACACAAAGTTTAAATCCATCAATATTTCACAACTCCCCAAAAGAAAACAAAATAACTCACCATAATATGTCCAAACCCATTTCCTTTATTAGTTGTATTTATAGCAAATTTGGTTCCAATTGCACTATGCCATGGTCCATCATTTTTTCCATTTGAAGATGCATCAAGAAATTCTTTAATTCGACGACATAATTCAACTTTCCATTTTTCTGATGGCAACTAAAAAACAATATTTTTTTAAATCAAAGATTTCAGGAAAATGTTAAAATAAACTTACATCACAAAGAAATTCAGGAAGTTTTGTTTCAAAAGCTCTTTTGGTTGATTCAGCCATAGACATACGAATATATTTTAACTTGGTTTTTGATGATGGAAACATTTTTCTTTTCTTTGTTGTTTGTTTGTTTGAAGCTTGAAGAATAAAAATGAGAATGAAGAGAGAAAAAAATAATCAAACGTTTGAAATGGAAAAAAACAGAAAAAAACAATGAAACCAAAATTAATTTATGCAAATTTTTAAAGAGAAAAAACTGTGAACGATATTACAGTTATGTAAATTTTTGAGGGAAAAAAACTGCACCGGGAAAAAATTAAGATTCCGGTGAATTAGGGAAAAGTGGAAGAATTTTCGAGGTAAAAAATAATAAAATTTTTAAGAAAAATAAACTGATCAATTTTATTGCATATTTGTGAAGGAAGAATTAAACTGAATTTCCAATTTCATTAGATTTCATCTTCGGAAAATTATAAAAAAAACTGTTGGAATCTTTGATGGGTTTACATTAGCCATTGACCATAACGAATATTGATGTCATGTCCTTTTGTAGCAAAAAATATTTTATGAATAAAACTGGACTCAGGAAATATTGGCGGCAATAATAAACCTTAATGCTTTTATTGGAATTTTATTTTTAAAACTTTTTTTTAACTGTGGATGAAGTAGTGCTGAGGTTTTACCTTTTTTTGCACATTGCTTTTTTTGTTTTTTTTATCTTTTATACGATTTTCTTTTAATTAAAACTGCGACAACTTCATCAAATTTGTGGATTAAAAATAAAAAAAAACTGTGAATTGCTTTGAAAAAGGTTTTAGTACATAAAACTTGCCACAATGGAACGAAACAAATAAAAACAAAGAAAAATATTCATACACGAACAATATCCAACTAAATTAGATAATTACCCTTCTTTCTCTTCTCATTCTTTTTTTTTGTTTCCTGTTTTTTTTTCTTTTGTCCTTCGAAAATTTATTTCTTATTTGAAAAAATATATTTTATGAAACCACTTGATTGTTGTTTCAAGCAAGCTAGCAAGAAAGCAAGAGACTTTCTTTCAAAACAAAAGCAAAGTTAAAAATGTTACTTTTTACCCAACAATTTTTTCATTAAGCTCGTTATCGTCTCCCTTTTCTCAATCTTTTTATTTTCTTTATTTTTTCCTTCTTTTTTTTCTTTTCTTGCACCCGCCGGAAGTCGGAAGCGCGATGTCTTGCCGGAAATCAAAAAAAGAAACAATGGTGAAAAAAAAGAAAGTCAGCGATGCCAGCGAAATTGCAACTGAAGGAAGCCGAGAGTGACTTTGACTCTTTTTTCTTTCTCTTTCTTTTATTCTTGGCCATCTTCGTCTTGTCTTTGGCTCTATTTTGCCACTTAAAAAATGGATTCTTTTCTTTCTTCTTTTTTTTGTTGGTTTTGTTTATGCTCATCCAAGCATTTTGTATAATTTATCTTCTCTGCGTTAGTTTAAAAAAAGTTGGAAGGTTTTTTATTTAGGAGTACTGTAGATTATGATGTTGTAACAGCAAAAAATATCTTATTTTGGCTTTTAAAATTCATTTAAAAAACTAATAACTGTTTTCTATCGCGTTTATTTTTTTGTTAATTTTGAAAGAAAAAAACTGGATCCCCAACAATTTAAACTGAAACATTGAGCGATGTCTTGGACCTATTTTTCAAAAATCGCTTTTTTTAAACTGTAATTAAAACATTCTTGCCTTTTTTATGATGTTTTTTAAAAAAATCTTTTCTAAAGCTTTGCAAATTTAAATATAAATTTTTCTTGATATAACTGTTTCAAATTGCACATATTTAAATAAATTTTTTAATACTAATCTTTTTAACTGTCATCTTTTTGGAATGCATTTATAACTGCAACTCAGGAAATGGATGAAAGCACAATAGTAGCTGATTCAAGAAATTAATGTAATAAATAAACTGTAGTAGTGGAAAGGCTTCGGTAAAAATAAATTTATTTTTTAACTTTTAAATTTTAACTGTAAAATGTTAAGGTTTGTTTTTGAATATGGATTTAAGTTGGGACGATTCAGACGATTATCGTCTTTTATGTAGCATGTAGCGCAAGGATTTTGGTCTATGTAGCGCAAAATTTGAGATAATCTAATAGAAAAAAAAAATCGATATGGTAATTCCGAAAATTTGGGATATTTTTGTTTGAAAAAATCAATAGGGTAAACCCTTTGCTCCTAATTATGAAGCCTAAAATTTCGAAAATTGTTGTCTGGCCGTGCCCATGTATATGGTAAGGATAAAAATCAATTTTATAAAATTAAATATTTATCCTAAAAAACAAATTTTTATTTTACAAAACTGAAGTCTGTGCTTTCTTTCTTGTTGAGGTGGATTGAAAACTGCAATAAAAAATAATAAAATGGCTTTCATTTTTTAATTTTGCTAAACTATAAAACAAATAAAAACTGCACATTCGCTCGCAAAAAAAGGATAGTACCTTTTAAAGTATTTTTTTTCGAAACTGAAGCTTATTGTATAGGATGGAACAATTAATTTATCACTATCTTTTTTTGTTACTTTCGTTTAATGACTGTGAAAATTTTTCTTATCTTTTTTCCTTTTTCTCAAGATACTTTTTTTGCAACTATAGTCCTCTGATTATCTACAGTAACTTTTAGAAAAAAAATCTTGTCTTCTCATAATAAGTAAAAATGACACATTCAAAATTTTGCCAAACAAATTTTTTTTTCTTGACTTATGGTAAATTAAATTATGTCTTTATTATTTCTATTCTATCCCGACGACGACAAGAACCCAAAAAAAGGAAAGTCAAACTTGGATGGAAAAAAATGACATAATTTTTAACTCAACTTGACGACTTTTATACTTTTTTTTCTTTATTTCGGTCGACCAACACCCAAAAAAAAAAAGCAATGAAAATGAGAAATAAAAAATTAGTGGAGTGCTTTATTTCTTTCTTTTTTTTTCTTCGTCAACAGCCTGAGTTCTTGCTTTCTCGATGACTAAAAATATAAAGACAGATGTCAAATATATGCCCTTAAGGCATTAAACTCATGAAGAAAAAAAAGAAAAAAAATATTATTTATTTTATGTAAGAATCGTGTTTTTTTTTGTTTGAGCCTCTCAAAATTCAAAATAAAAAAATAAGGAGTTACTTTAGGTTATTTATTTTTTTGCTTTATTACTTTTTTTGGTTTTTGCTTTTCACTCCACACCAAAGTCTCAAAGAAATAAAGTAAAACAAATTTTGTTTTATTTTCGGTTAATTTTTTCATGAATGGCGTGTTATTGGGTAATTTTTTAAACACTGAACTCTATTCTTTCTTTTTTGGCTTTAATTGGGGCGGCTTTGATTTCATGGATTTTTTTATTATTGTTTTATGATTAAAAAAACTGCCACTGGATAAATTTAAGTATTTATTTGAAATTGGAAATTTTGCACTTCTTTTATCACCTAAAAACTTTTAATTCAGAAAACTGTTTCGTTTTTTTATTTTTTTTTATATATTTATTTTTAAATGAAGGAATATGATTTTTTGGTAGCACTTTTTTATATAAAACTCGGTGTTTGATATTTTTCGATTTAATTACACACTTTTAAACTGAAATTTAAACTTGTTTTTTTTATTTGGCTTTTTTTTAAACTTTGGACGTAGTATTCCATGAAGAAGAAAAAATAATCTATTTTTCATTATTTAATTTTTTCCGTACCTTTTCTTGACACCACTTTGTTTTTTGTTTGACAATAAACTGTTAACGACTTCAAATTCTTAACTAACTCAAATCTTAATTGCCAAAAAACACTCAAAATTTTAAATAATATTTTAACTGCCACCTTGTTAAATAGGTTTTATTCCTTGTTTTTTTTCAAATTTCGTTCATTTCATTTTTACGATTTCTTGCTTTTTTTGCTAAAATTATTTTTAAACTGAATTCGCGAACTCTTTTATTTTATCAAATCCAAAAATCTCAGAGTATTTATTTTTATTTTGTTTCTCTTTTCTCCATCTTTGCCACTTTAATTTAAGAAGACAAAAAGTAGTATCATCGACTTTTATTTTTTTACTTTCAAAGTATTTAACTGAGTGCTTGTTGGGGAATTAGCTTCCGGTCATTATCGTTTTTTTTTAAAGAAAAAAAGAAGAGAAATTTAAATGCAATTTTATTTTTAGTCTTTTATCAATAATTAAATGAGATAAAGGAATTTTGGAAATATTTTTAACTGACATAAATTTGTATCATTTTTGTTATCTTTTGAAAATTTTTATTTTCCACAAAATTTGCCCATGTTTTTGGATTTCTTATTAAACTGTTGGAATATCTGCTTTATTATTTTTGAAACGTTTTAAAACTGTATAACTTTTTTTTATAATTAAAACTGAGCTTTCTTCCTAATATTTTTCAAAACAATTTTCGAATTTTTGCAAAACTTTTTAATTGCTCATTTTTATTTATTTATTTAAACTGTCCAAACTATCTTTCCATAAAACAAGTATGCACTTTTTTTTTCACCTGCTTCTTCTTAGAGGGAAGAAGGTAATAAAAAAATTAAAATGCTTAATAGTTTAGTTTGGTATACTTTTTCCTTAAAAAAAAGAGATAATATATTAAATTAAACTGGAAAGTGTTGTGGTTGAATATTATAAATTTTTTTACACTGTCAGTCATCCAGGAACATTACAAATGGTTTAACTTAGTTCATTATGGGCCAACACAAATAAACCCAATTTAAAACTGTTATTTATATTTTTAATGCAAAAAAAAGTTTAGAAATTAACTGAGAGAAGTGAAAAGGTTCGGCGTTTTCTTTTCCTGCTTTTTTATTCTTTTTTTCGTCCAGGCTGACTTTTTCTTTGTTGTTGGCACTTTTCAATTCAGCCCTTTGCATATTTGATGATTTTAATTTTATAAATTAGCATATTTTTGAAACGGCGCTGAAAAAAACACCCGCTTTTGGCAGCTTTTTGCGTTTTTTTAGCCCAGTCTTTTGTTATTGCCGACCAACCGACAGTGATACGTAGCAACTCACTTTCTCTTTTTTTTGTTTCACAAAACTCCTAAATTTATTCCCAAAAAATTTTTTTGGGTGCTTTTTTATTCAAAAAAAAAACTCAAATTTGGAGCAACAACTTCTCGCGTGATTTATGACCTTTCTCTTTTTTGGCACCATACTCTAAAAGAAAAATATATGTATTTGCGCTACTACTACGAATGAATGACATCGAGAAAAAGATAGAAAAAAAAACATTTTTCATAGGCGCTGATTATTTGTCCAATGTTTTGTTTTATTCTTTCTCTCTCTTTTATTTTCTAGTCTTGTTGTTGATGTTGTTGTAACACTTTTTTAAATTTATTATTTTTTTATGCTGTCAACCATTGTTTTTTTTCTTTCTGAAATGGAGATTTGAAAACTGTGTAGTTTTATCATCTAATTTTTTTACAAACTTGAAATTTTATAATTAAAAAATTTTTAGCTGTTTTTTACAACTTTAGTTAATCCAGAAAAAATTGTACTTGTTTTTTACTTATAATTTAAATTGACTTATTTTTTTGTATCCAAATCGATAGCTAAAATTCTATCATTTTTTTGTAAATTTTTTTTTATAAAGACTGGCAAGCAGGAGGCGGCCAGGCCACTATCTGAAATTAATTCATTAGATATTTTTTTTAGCAAAACTGAAGTTCATATCTTTTTTAATTTTAAAAACTGTATTCCATTGAGCTTATATTTCTCTTTTTTCTTATTTTAAAATAAAATAAAACTGTAATATTATTTTTTTAGCAGATCCGAAAAAGCAAGAAGCATATTCCAATAAATTTCATTATTTTTTCTCAAATAAATCAAATTTTATTTAACTTTTTGTTCATAAAATCTATTTTTTATAATTTTTATGTTTAAAAAACTGTTACGTTTTATGATAGCTTTTCTTTCTCAAATTTACACAAAAAAACTGTTTCAGAAATTCGATTGGCTTTTTTTTTCTTCACTCCTTGATCTTTTATTTTTTAATTTCCAATTCAATGTCATTTTTAAACTGAATAACAAAAACGAAAATTACACTGGAATTGTGTTAACTGCTTTGTAATTAAAATCCTTGCTTTTTTTAAATCAAAATTGTATGACTCCTATTTGTGATATTTTTCTTTTTTATGTATTTCGCATACTTTCTAAATTATTAAACTGAGTATAAAGATTTTTGCTTAATTTAATCTTTTAATTTTCCATGCCTATAATTAATCGTGTTTTTTGTGTTAAAACTGGCTCTTTTCATACAATTTTAATTTTTATGGTATAATATTAAAATTGATAATTTTTATTTACAGCATCATTCAAAATCCAAAATGAATTCAATGCTCAAACAATTTTTATCATTGCTTATCACATTGTTGATGCTTTGCCTCCCATCTTTTTGTGATCCAAATGATATTCGATCATGGAAGGATCAACACCCACAATCTCGGGCACAAATGTTATATAGTAGGTTTATGATTTTTTTTCTGGAAAAAAGGGGATAATTATTTTAAAAAAACTGCGTCTCTTGTTCCACAATGGAATATTGATAATACAAAACAGTGGCAAAATGCTCAAATAATTTTTTAAACTGAAACTTTGAACTCCCGAATATTAAATAAAATTTAAAACTATGTTAAACCCTTATTTGAATTTTTTTTATAACTGTTTACCAACTCGCATGCTATAACATAAAAATTTAAAGTTGTTTTTATATCCATTTAAAAACTGTCGATCTTTTCTTATTTTCAAATAATTCAATTTTCTTGTATTTAAATTAAGATCTTTTTAAACTGTCAGATTTATTCTTTTTACTTTAAAAAAGTCGTTAAAGTTATCGTCAAATAATTTGCAAAATCTTTTAATATTTTTTATATACATATTTCAAACTGTTTTTTTTTTCAAAAAACTTTTTTTCATGTCCACCATCATTGATGTCTAAAAAACTGTTATCAAAAAAGTTGTGCTGTAATAAGCTTGAAAGACCAAAGAATAAAAAACTGAATTAAGATTAGAAAAATTAATTTAAAAAGAAAACTGTAGCTTCAAGCTAAATCCGATGATATCCATTTGAAAAATTTTTAAAAACTGAGTTAATTTTATTCTGAGCGCATTTTTTTCCAAAAGTAAAAAATACTTCTTTTTTATTAATTTTTAAAATACAAGTTATAAATAAACTGAATCTTGCTTTTATTGACGAATTAAAAGTTTAGTTTTATTATTAAAATTATGAAGGCGTTACAAAAAAAAAAACTGTAAATTTAATTTAAACACTGACACCATGAAAAAAATATCCACGAATTAAAAACAAAAATTTTTCTTCTTCTTTTTTATTGTATTAAAATCTTTTCAACTTCAATATTCTTTCATGCCCGACAAAAAAGGAAAGAAGAAGAAAGAAAAAACAACTTTACACATTCCTTCCCCTCTCAATTTTTCTCGTCTCTTCGTTATTTTTTGTTGTTTGTTAAAATTAGTTTTTGTAATTTTATTTTACTTTTTTTTATTTAATGTTCACGCTAAAATAAACGTCGCCGCGACTTTGCAACTTTCTTTTTTTTCTCTTCAAAAAATAAATAAGTTTTAGAAGTCTGAGGAGCAAAAGCAAGCAAACGACGACAACTTCTTGACTTTGACTTTTCTAAGCTTTTGTTGTTGCTTGATGGAATGAAAAAAAAAAGTGTGAGCGGAATATATAAAATAAAATTGAAAATAAAATTTATGTAAAAAAGCTTCTCTCTTTCCTTCTCTCTTTTTTATTTTTTCGCGCATCAAAGAAAGAAAAAACGTTGAAGCGAAAAAAAATGCCAAACACTAAAAAATATTGTGTTGAAGTAAGTCTCTCTTCTCTCGGTCTCACTTAATTTTACATATATCTTTTGAGTGACTTCCCCCCTTGTTTTTGTTGATGCTAAAAATAAAAAATAAAATAAAAAATTGAATTGTTTAACGCTTCGCTTTACAGCGCGGATTAATTTCATTTATATGTGTATGCCTGTCTTTTCGACTTCTTCTTACTTTTATTTCTTTGACTTGTCTTGCATCTTGTCAAAAAAAAGTTAAAAAGAAGTCTTTTTCATGGCTTTGCTTAGTAAAAGTTTAAAAAAAAAGTAAAGATAAAACGTTCATCAATGGTCCATTTTCAAAACCTATTTCATATTTATTTTTTTAATTGCTAGTTTTAACTGTTATATCAAGCTGATCATTTGTTCTTCTTCTTTATTTTCTTTTTTTAAGAATTATTTATTTTAACTGTAAACTTGTGTCATTCATAGAATTTCTAGCATATCCTTTACATAAGATTTTTAATATCAAAATTTATTGTGATATTTTTGTTGGTAAAGGAAGGTTCTATCTGAAACATTACTTATTTCTTATAATAAAAAAAAGATAAGGAGGAGGAGAGATGGATAAAATTTATCAATAATAAAAAAAACTGGATTACCGTTTGGAACAACTATTTTAACTAGGGTTTAAATTACTTTATTAATTTATTATTTTCATTCATGTTATTAACTGTCTCGTTTTTTTTATTCATTTTATAATTTTTAAGTTTTTTTAAATAAACTGTCATTGAAAAAATTCTTGGGTTTCATTTAAGAAAGTAGCGCTTTGAAGAATATAGTAAATAGTTTCTTGATTATCGGGAAAAAAACAATGGGAAAATTCCAATGAAAATTTTTTTAAAACTGATCCCATAACTTTTTTGTTTTTGGTTAAACTGCAACAAGGTATCCACGTGAAAACATCAAACACCAATAATATAAAAGGAAATTTTTATCAAATTTTTTGCTTCACCTTTCTTTTTATTATTTTATTTTTCCTTCCTTGTTTTGTTTTTTTGCATGGCTCTTTTTTTATTTTTGAAAAGCTTCTCTCAAGTGGAGCTCGAAGTGTTTTGCTCTCCTCCATCTATCGCTTTCTTTTGATTTATGCTTTTAATCCTTTTTTCTTTTGTTTTAGCACTTTTTTGATGCCATTTTTAGTCGATATAATTTTTTTTCATTTTTAAACTGGGAGCGAAATAGTTTGCTTTTAATAACTTCAAATTAACTCTTTTTTGTTTGAATTTGAGTTTTCTAAGGATTGTTGGCGAGAACAAGAGCGGCAAGATTTTTTTTGAAGATTACATAAATTTAAAAACTGGTACCGATTATATTTTTCTTCTTTTTTTAAACTGGCATTGTTGACCACCCTGTGTGAGCAAAATAGTTATATTTACTTTCTTCTTCCTTGTTTTTTTTTGTTGAGAATTTGGTAATTTTAAATTTACGAATAATCATTTTCAATAAATCTAGTAGCTCTCGATAAAAATAAAAATAATTTTTAAAATGTTTTTTTTTCTTTCCAAGTGTCTTTTGTCATTTTAACTGTCATCCTTTACCTTTATTTGGCTTCATCACAAAATGGAAGGAATAATTTTCACTCAAATTGTTTTGTTTAATTCTTTGGACTAAAAAAACCATTTTTTTTTACCACTAATGAAGAAATGAAAAATCTTTAATAATAGCATTAATTTAATTAAAAAAACTGTTTCTTTAGTTTGTTTATTTCCTCCCATTTTATGCATAGATAAACTGCGTTAGAGTTATTTTCGCATTTTAAAGAAACGCACAGTGATGTTATGTAAGTATTACAAATTTAAAAATAACACTGCATAACCTCGATCAACAAACTAGGAAAATAAAGAAAGATAGCAATTTTAAAATTTTGCGAACTGTTTTTTAAATTTTTTTTATTTAACTGTCGGGTTTTTTGTATTTTTGTGTTTTCAATAAGACTTTACGTTTATATTTAAGATTTTAATTTAAACTGGGTAAGATTATTTATATCGCTTTTTTTATTAGCGCTTTTTATTGAAATTTTTTTCTGCTTGAATTACTTTTATTGTTTTTCGTTCTCTCTTTTTTTTTCAATGAATTTAAAATATTTTCATTTAAATTTTTTATTTCAATTTTATGCAAACAAACAAATAAAACTGTGCTTGGTCTTGTTAGTGGGGCTTTTAGGAGATGCCATAATAGGGCTTTAAAAAGTATAAAACTAAAAAAAATTAAACTGGCGCTTAGCAAAATCCCTGAATAAGTTTTATTAATCTAAAAAAATGGCAAGGTTTTGCTTCATACAAAATTAAATATTTTTTCGATTATTTGAATTAACTGCAAAAGGACTGGTTGTTTAAGTAATTTTTTTTAGAACTTCGTTTTTTTAAAACTGACATTTACAACTTCAGGTTTTGCATAATTTATAAAAACTGTATACATTTTTTAAGAACTACGCATCATTATTTTAACAGCATTATTTGTGGAAGTTCGAGAGGGTCAGGGAAAAATTTTTTTAAATTAAAACTGAGTATTATTCTTATATATCGAATTGCAAGTCTTTTTTATTTCTAAACTGTAGACGTCTTTGGTAATCTGATGGATGCCATATTTAAAATATCAAAACTGAGGAAGTTACCAAAAATATTTACTTTTAGCATTAAAAAACTGAGCATTTCTTTAATAAATTGGGACAAAGAATTAAAACTGTTCCAAAAGTTTATGTATTTTAAAATTTCTATTAATTAACCAACTGTATCACTTGGATCACATTCTAATAAGCTTTTTGACTTCACCTTTCTAAATTCTTTTTGTCGCAATCATCACTCCTTTAAGCTTTCTTGATATATTTATTTTATATGTTTAGAGACTTTGTTTCAAAAAAAAACATAAAAAAAGGGAAAGTGAAGATGATGAAAACATTTAAGCTATTCCATCACCATCAACAAGAATAAAATAAACGTTAATACTTTCTTTTTTTTGTGCCGAGGACATGTTTGTTGCTTTTCATTTTTTTCTTCTTCATCACCCTTCTCTATTTTATTTTTTTTGGTGCCGATGTAACTTGCTTGCTTTTTTAATCCCCTCAGGGCAAAAATTGTCTCTTCCTTTTCCTTGCTTTTATGCTTTATAAATAACATAAATTTTCATTTTCTCGCTTACTTGGTGGCGTCGTTTCTTTTTTTGGTTTTGAGGAATTTTGGAATGAATCTTTTTTCTTTTTCATCTTCGCTGTTGGTGCTTGTAGTCTTCTTAAAAAAAATTACAAACGACGACAAAAGTGTAATCTTTTCATTTTACACGTTTTTTTGAAGAAAGAAAAAAATTAAAGCGAAAGGGAAAATTAATAATTTTTTTATTATTTTTTAAAACTGAATTTTTTTTTGAGGACTTTAGTCAAATTTAGACTTTTATTCATTTTTGCTTTTTCGAAACAAAATAAAAAAATTAATTTTTATTTTTAACTGTTGTTATTATTATTTTTGATTTAAACTGTGTTTTTAAGAAAACTTATTAGAAAATATTCTATTTTATATCACTGTTGTAGAATTCGGTTAAAACACTGCAAATTTTAAGTGTAACAAATTGCATTATGGCATTTTTTTTGAAATTAGAAAAAACCGTGAAGAACAGATTAAATTTGATTCAATTATATAAGTTTAAACTGGGTTTTCCTTTCTTGTTTTTATAAATGCAGCAGCATTGAAGTTATTGAGATTCATAAAACTTTTACTGCCGTTTTTGATATATTTTTTCCTAACTTTAATTCTGAGATGGAAAAATTATTTAAACTGCGTAGATTCTGGTTTTTTTAAACTCATCGCTATTTCAATAAACTGCCAACGAGGAAATGTTAAAATAAATAGGATTCATAATTATTTTTTATAAACTGATTGTGTGAATATTTTTTTATTAACTTTTTAACTGCTTTCAATTTTACAATGGTTTTTTTTAAATTATAAAAACTGCACCAGTGCGCCTTAGATCACTCATACAACTAAAAAAAGTATAAAAAATTTCAACAAAGTCTCTTTTTTTTGTTTCAGACTTTCGCGACATTTTTTTCCTTGACTCTTCTAAAAACAATGCAATTCAAAAAAAAAATATTTTATGCTTGAATAATTTTTTGGTGTTACTCAGGTCGAATAGAATTTTTGATGTTTTTTTTTCAATGTGTCAAAGAATTTGCTTCCCTTTATATTATTCGGATGCTCTGGAGCTTTATTTTAAATTATAAAAAAGAAAAATAAGCATGAAAAAAAGACGGGAGAACTTTGAAGTTTTAGAAATTTTTGCTTTATTTCAAATATTTTTAAAAACTCTTTTTGGGGGATAAAAAACTGTTAACAGATAAATAACAACATGAATAATTTTTGAAAAAAAAACATTGAATTTTACTTTGAAAAAATAACTGTAAATTTGCGTTATGATAAAACTTTATAAAAACTGTCAACCGGAATATTTTGGAAACACTATTAATTTCATTAAGTTTTAAACTATAATACTAAATCTTTTATTGAAGACACAATTCTGTCTTTGTTTCAATTTATGTTTTTTATTTAAATAATTATTTTTTAAAAAAACTGTAAACCACCAACCACCGTCTTTATTATTGATTAAGATTTTTTGAATTTAACTGTATCAATTTTTATTGAGCTTTTTTGTTCACAAAACTGTTGGACTTGTTTTTTTTGAGATTAGTTAAATCCAATCAGGTAAAAAGAATTATTACAAAAAATATTTTATTTTATCAAAACTGATATCACTAAGGAAGAGATTAAATTGATTAATCGAAAAAAATAATCTTTATTATCTTCAGCTTTTCTAAGGACCGTAATTTCATAAAACTGAGAACATGTTTGTTTTCATTGAGTCAAAAAAATTTTTTTAAATACTAAACTAAGTTTTTTTTTTGTAAGTTAAACTGTTTTTCTTAGAATCACCTTTTTATTCAAATTTCCTTCATTGAACAAACAATTTGAAACAAAACCTTTAGACTTCCAAAAAATCCACGATGGCAAAAACAAAGCCATCGCAACAAAAAAAAAGAAGGATGCGCCGCTCTTATTTTTCATTATTGCTTTTACTCTTTTTTCTTTGTAGCTAAATTAGAAAATGAAATTGAATCCGAAAGACATAAAAAAAAATTACGTCCATCCAAAAAAAATTTATTTTTTTTGATGAAAGCATCGAAAAACGAAAGTGAAAACGAAGAAGAAAAAATAAAATAATGTCGTCGCTTTTTTTTTTATTTATTTCAATTTTATTGCTTTTTCGCTATTTTGCCGCTGCTTTGCTTTTGCTTTTCCAACCAAAAAAGAAAGAAAAAAAGAACGAACCCCAAGCCTTTGAAGTCGAAGCCAAAGAGAGAGGGACTTCGCTGCCTCTCGCTTATATTTTTTCTTTTTTTGAATTCAAAAAAAAAAGAAAAGAAGAAAGAACTATAAACTAATCTGTTGTTTCCGGGACTTTTTTCCTTTCTATTTTTCTCCTCTAAAAAAAGTAAGCAATGTCCCAGGCAAAAATGAAGCACCGTTGTTGTTGTTTGACTTTATTTTTTTCATTTTCACAAATTTTTTTACATTCTTTTTTATTATTTTTTTTGACTTTGCTTCTGACTTTTTGATTCTCCTCTCTCTCTCATTTGACTCTCGATGATTCGAGAGGGGAAGTAGCAGCCGTGAAAAAAAATAAGAAGCAAACAAGCGATGACAAACTTTTTCTTCTTTTTTTTCATCACCTTCCTATTTTTTTTGGCGGTCTTCTTCTTTCCCGTTTTTGTTGTTGGATTAGGCCCAGAGTTTTTTATGTTATTTTTTGGCACATTTTTTTCTTCTTCTTGTTAAGGCCCCGCTAAGATAGGACACGATGACACTACTTGACGCATCAGAGGAGAAAATTGTTGTTGAACAACACAAGGGCATCAGAGGGTAAAAAAATGATAGTAGTGAAGGAATAGGAATAGGAGGAGGAGTCCAAACAAAGAAAAGGTTGTTGCAACAAAAAAAAAACTTCTTTTTTTATATTTTCTCTTTATCGTTAGTTTTTTTTATACTACAAACTTGTTTTTTTTTTTTGGGTTGTGTGTTTGTTTAATGGCCAACACAGCTTTTAGTAAGTAGTTTGTCTGATTTTAAGTATTAGCTTTTCTAATTACGAATAGATGTACCATGGTAGATTTGTTATGAAGAAAAAAAATTTTAGGATTTTATTCATCTTTTTTTTTCTCAATTTTTTTTAAACTGACATTTAAAATCAAATAATTTAAAATATTAAAAAATTTAGAGTAAAATTTATATTTACGATTCTCGTTTTTAATAATCGATAGTATGGGTTTCGCTTAGAAACCTTCTAATGACTAAATAGAATCATTGATTTTATTTTTAAAAAAATTATTTAACTGTTTTCATAATTTCTATGATTTTTATCCTTTTCTTGCGTGATTATCGTTTCTTTTTCTTTCATTTTTTAAACTGACTTGATTGGAAAAAACTATTCTTTAGAAACTGCCAAGAACTAGAAACAAAATATTTGATTTGAAAATAAATTTTATCACAAAAAAATAATTCCAAATAATGGACGGAAATTAAAACTGCGATCTTCTCTAAATATTGATTTTTACATCTTTTTTTTCCTTCAATGTTTTTGTTTGAAAAAGGATATGATTAAACTGAGATCGAATATATTAAATTATTATACTCTTTGGCATTTTCAAGAGTTATTATTATTATGACCACACAATTTACGAAACTTTTTTCATTTATTTTAGCAAATGTCCATGATCCTGCGCCACCATTGGAAGCAGGTAAGAGATATCATTGAAAACTGGGTTTGTGTGTGTCCATCGAGGGTTGGTAAAAATAATAACTAAAAACTGTATCTTTTGAGTGACACATTTTTATATTACATCATAAATAAAATAGTAAAATTTTTTTATTTTTAAATAAATCTAAAACTGGACCAACATCTGTTTAACGGTTATTTATTTTTTTGTTTAAAATTAACTGTTGTTTTTTACATTAACAAAAAATGCTTCTTAGCTTTCATGAATTAAATTAATATAAAATTAAAATTAAAATTTTTTTAAATAAACTGATACAAGCTTTTTAAAGTCCTTTCATTTTTTAAACTGTTGTCATTCAGCTAAGTTAGAAATAATAGGTAACAATAATAATCTTAATTAACAAACAAAAAACTGGAAATCATTTGATCTATCTAATCAATTTTATCATTTTTAAAATAATTTTTTGATAATTATTTTGGGGTATTTATTTGGAGCTTTTATTTTTTTTTTTCTGTAAAGAAAAAACTGTCGTAATTTATGTATGTGCGCATGCACCAATTTTTTTTTATTTATAAAATAATAGAAACTGTTTCAAAATTTTTTCTTTGCTTATATTTTTATAACCGCCTAATAATAACGGAAATTTTTGTTTAAATTAACTGAGCTTTCTATCATAAGATGGTTTTTGTGTCTGCTATCTTCTTTCTTTTCTTTTTTTGGTTTCTATTTTTACCAATAATAAAAAGTAAAGTAAAAAAACATATATATAAAGCTAACGCGCCCCAGCCGGAAACATTTAAAGTTGTTAAAATTTTATTTCGAATAAAAAAAGTGTAATTTCCATTTTCCAAGAGCGTTCTTCCAAAAAATAAACTTTCATCGAGAGAAAAAAAACTGAAATTTAGCTAGATAAAATAAATAAAAAATAAACTGAAGAATGTGGGTTTTATGTTTGTGGAAAATTACATGAAATGAAAGCTATGTGAATGTGTTAGGCAGGCGTGAAGCGAGAAAGCATGGAAACAACAAGAAGAATAATGACAGTTTGTCAGACTATGTTTTTTATTTTAGAATTAAAACTGCTTTTTTTCGAGAGAGGGAAACGTCATGGCAAAAAATAAAATAAAATCCAAAATCCAAAAAAAGAAGGTTATCATCGCAATTGAATTTTATCTCCTAAAAAATTATTGCATTTTGGTAATTAAAACTGAGTGATAGGGTTTTTTGCTTCTTTGAGTTATAAATATTAAAACTGGAATAGAATAACAGGAAAAATAAATCATAAATTAATAAATTAACTGACATCTAACCCATATCTTGGTGAAATAAAATTTTATCTTTCGATTCGTCGTTTTTTGTTTTGTTTTTTTAACTGCGTACAATCTTTTTTAAACGTAAATAAAATATGTATTTTAAAAGATAAGTTATTTTTTCATTTTAAAATACATAAAAACTGAGAGGTTGGAATTTCCTTTGGGATAACAAAAAACAAAGTATTCAAAAAAAAACTGCGTTACCATTAATTTTACTGATATTCTTTTTTGTATAACAGCTCCCTTGAGCGCCATTTTATTTGTTTTATTTATTTATGTGACAAGCGTCGTAATTAAAACTAAAATGGCCCAAAAAAACTTGTTTTGTTTTATTATGGCTTAAAATTAGATAAGGCTTTTGATTTATTTGTGTGATTTATGGGATTTTAGAATTGGCTTTAATTCTAAAAAAAAAACTGGAATGGTATGTGGCATCGGGAAAATAAAAAATACAAATAAAAGTAATAACATAAGTTTCGGATTATCGAAAAAATTCAAAAAGTCTTTAATTGATTCAACCAATGGTTTTTTTTATAGAATAAAAACTCGCGAATTTAACATTTTTTATTTTTATTAAAATCTTTAATTTAAAAAATCAAACTGCGTCCATGTTTTCTCGGAGGTATCAAAAATTCAAAACTGTTTTCATAGTTAAATTATTTGCGCTCTAAATTTGAAATCAGAAAACGCACATTGAAACTGCATTAATAAAATTTAAATGGAAAAAAATCAGGATAGTTTGGATAAAAACTGAGCGATAAAAATGCCTGTTGCCTTTTATACTCGAGGAATAATGGGTTTGATCATTTTTTTGTACCAATGGAAAAATAATTGTAGTTCTTTTATTGTTTAAGTTAAAAAATTTTATAAATTTAAAATACAAATAATGTTGCGATTTTTTTTTCTGAAAAATTAAAATTATACTTTTTATTTCATATCTTTTACTGTAAAATTTATAAACATTTTTATTTAATTTATTTTTAAAAATAACTGCGAATTAATAATAAGTTCTTTAAAAAATGGCAAGTTTGTAAAGAGTTATTTTTTCTTAAGGAGCAAACATAGAAAATCTTTTAGCAATTCAAGGGCCAAATATTTGTAAAATATATATCAAAAACTGGTTAGTAAAAAAGAGAAATTTTCTCTATTAAAATTATAAATTTAATTATTACTAAAACTGTATTCATTGTTTCAATAAAATCGATAGACAACCATATTTTTTGGTTTCAAATTTGCAGACCTTTTTGGATTTAATTTTTTTAAACTGTCTTGATGCTTTTCTATTCTTTTAAACTGATAGCTATGTATCTTTTTTGTGGGAGTGAGAAAACTGCATCATCAAACTCGTATGAATAAAAATTCGCTTAAAAGTTTAAATTTATTACTTTTTTTGTTGCTTGAGTAATATCGATAAAAAAACTGGCAATAAAACACTTTTTTGAATTTAGTTTTAGGTTTTTGCTTTTAATATTTTTTTTCAAAATAATATGTTTGGATATTATTATCCACTAACTTAAACTGTCATCAGGTGGTTAAAAAGAATGATTGGATTTTTTGTTGTTAAAAACTGTGAAGTGGATCACTAGATTCTTTATAACACCAAAATCATGTTAGTACATCAGTGGCCATAGCCAAATGCAAAACCATACACACACGTATGTGTTCATTTATTTTTGAAGGACGACAGAGAGAGCCAAAAAAAAAGAAGCTGACAATCTTTTTTTATTCCCCAAAGACTTAATAAAAATAAAAATAAAAACATCAGATTCCATGGTTTTCAAGTTTTTTTCTTCCACCAATCTTTTAAGAAAAAAAATACCGCAGTCGATTTCATTTTTAAAAAAACTGGCGTTTAGATTCTTGCAACGAAGGAAAAAATAACAATGTTTTACTAATAAAAATAAAAAGGATCTTTTTTACTTTTTTTTTCATTTATGAAAATGGAAACTTTTGTTTCATTCTTTCTTACTTTTCGGATTTTTTGTTGTTGAGTAAATTAATGCTTTTAAAGAAAGAAAAAGAAAAAAATACATAAGTAACTGCGGCGGCGTAGAGATTCCTTTTCAAGGATGCAAGGCTTCTAAAACGTCGCTCTCATCCATTCTTTTTTTCTTTGTTTTTAGGTTTTTAGCACCTCCTTTAGCTCTATTTTTACTTTTACCCCTTTATTTTATTTTTTACTTAAAACAAAACCTTTCAAGAAAAATGCCGGAAAAAAAATGTAAGTAACGGAGATAGATTTTCTTTGCGGTGAAGAAGCAAGCCCCACTCTCATTTTCGGCCAAAAAAAAGAAGAAAATAATGTGCTAATAGATTCATTTCTTTATTTTTTGCTTTCAGCATGGGCATTGTCTTGTCAGATTTTTGAGTTGCATTAGAAAAAGAAATATGAAGAAAAGAAAAGTTGAAACCTATTCTTTTTGTTTTTATTTTTAATCCGAAAATGAAAAAAAATATATGTAAAAAATAGTAGCTTTTTTTGGGTTTTTTGATTAACTGTTGAGGGTTGCTTGGAGTGGGAAAAATAAAAAAAGTTTTAAACTGAAGTGTTCCGTGAGCAGTTGTAGTAAATATATTAAATAAATTTGTTTATAAACTGAGTTGAATAAGCACCATTAAGAATAAATGAGAGATAACTGCATTTTGCTTTTAATTTATTTAGTTTTTATAAAGTCTTTTGATTTATGATTTTTTTTGTTAATTACGTAGAAACTGCCATTTTGAAAAATAGGATGGAAATAAAACTTTAAAAAACTGACCAGTCCAAAATTAAGTTATCTTTGGTAAATAAGCATCAAAAAATATTTTTGTTAAACTGATCTCCATCGATATATTTTACAAAAAAAAAAACTGGCACCAATACTTCCATATATTTTCAATCTAAAACTGTTTGTTCGAAAGTTCGGTTTTCTGTATATTAAAGTAAACGGCTTTATTACATTTTTTTATCATAAATTTTTTAATTTTTTAAATAAAAAACAAACTCAAAAACTGCATTCAAAAAAACTGCTTTATGGTGCAAAAAAAGAGAGGGCCTTCAAATTGATTTATATCAAAAGAAATTTCATTTCATTTTACATATTTTTTTTATTTACTGCGCTTCAAAAATTGATAGCCGCTTGAGATTTCATCAAAAAACCAGACAAAAAAAACTATGCTAGACCTCCTCCAAAAAAGCAAGATAAGTAGAGGGAGTAGTTGTTTGTCAGCTCTTTAATTTTTTTTTTGTCAATTTTCCTCCTCTATTGGATCTATTACTGTGATGTGGTGAAGCTAGTTTTTTTTCATAGTTAAAAAATAGGTTTTGGTTTAAAATAACTGCAATTAAGTTTATTAGACGGCAATAAAACTGTTATGTGCGAATTAGTCTTAAAAGTTATCAATTTTTTGGCTGGTTTAAAACTGCTTCAGCGGTTTCTTGGTTTAATATTAAAAAATCAAAGTTCTTTTATTCTCCAATTTATAGTGAAAAATGCAGTAAAATTAATTTTATTAGCAAAAGTTATTAATTTTCGGTGTGATTTAAAACTGATTTATTCCAATACGTTGTTCGATGGAAATTAATAAAAAACTGTATTTTGAGAAATAAGATGTTTTTGCTTCCTAAAAGAAAAAAGACTTTTCCCACAAAAAAAAAATAGTTCTCTTTTATTTTATCTTTTACTTTTTTTATTTTCCCCAATCCAAGCAACTAACTTTCACAAAAAAAAGTTTTTCTTAAAGATTTTCCGTAGTTTTTATTTTTTATTGAAATTCATTGACGCGTAATTCCGTCTTCCATTTTTTTTATTCTTTTAAATGGCAAACTTTTTTTTGTTTTGTTTTTAAAGGGTCGTAAGCAAAAAGATGAAAGATGTCAGCAGCTGAAACAAAAATATAAATAAATCGACAACTTTCTTCTCCAAAAGTTGTAATAAATGTTTTTATTTATTTATAATTATTTATTTTAATAAAACTGAGCTTTGGCGTAATTATCGGCTGAATGATGGCCACTGATGTACTTCAAATATTTTCTTATCTCATAGCTAATGTTAGCGATATGGGAAATCCATTGGGTTAGTTCTCGTTGAATTTGTGTGGGGAAAGTCGAAAACTATAAAATAAAGGGAAAAAAATGGATTTCAAAAAATTGAAAATATGGAAGTCATTGTAAAAATAAAGTTTTAACTGAGGATGCGACTTAGTTTTGGGTGGTGCAAAGTTTAAAGAATAGAGAAGAAGAAAAAACTGTGATGTGAAAAAAAAGTAAAAACTGTGTCTTTAGATTGTTCTGAACTTACTTTTTTAAATTTAAAAAAAACCAGAACAAATCATGATTTTGCCAATTTTAATCCATTAAATGAATGATAAAAATTTTGAATCAAAAAACTGTGTTTACTTTTTCCTTCTCCAAAATCAAAAAACTCAAGCTCTTTCATCTTCTTCATCTCGATTTAATTAATTTATCCCTTTTCTCTCTCATTTTTATTTTATTTTGTTTGATCCATCTAAAAGCTTTTTTCTTTCAGTTTTCTTTCATTTCTTGAGCAACACAAATTTGTCATTTTATTCGAAGAAAAAAAACTGAGTCTGGTATAATAAAATTTACTTATTTCCTCGATTTTTATTTGTCATTGACTCTTTTTTTTCTCTTTATTTTGTTGCTTGAGCAATTTATTCTATCTTTTTTTCTTTCAAATTTAATTTTAGTTTTTTGTTTTGCGAAAATTTGATTAAATTAAACTGGATTCCGTTGTTATTTCGCTTTATGGTTTGCTCAACTTTAAAAAAGCAAGCCAAATAAATATTTACATACTGTTTTTCAAAATAATGAAGGGATTTGGTGGAAGAATAAAAAACTGTGAAGAAGAAGATGACTTTAATACTTTTAAAAAACTTAAATTTTTTAAATTTCATTTTTAAACTGTCTTCCCAGATAATTTGGAATCAAATTGTAAAAAAAGCGTAAAATAAACTGCACAGTCAGATTTACGTTTTAATTTTATTTTAACTGAGAATTACTATATGCGCTACCAGATATAATTAATTCATAAAAAATTAACAAAGCAATATTTTTCTTTCTTAAATAACATTTTCGAAATTCTTTTCATTTTGTTTGATTCAAAAAACTGCATTTGAGTGATCGTGAGTGGTATACCACATTGATTAAAATTACAAAAATTTCAAGCTTTTTCTTAATTTAAAAACTGCAGACTTTTTTAATTTTTTTAAATAGAATTAAACTGCAAAATGGCCCAAAACCATTGCTTTGTAATTTTATAAAAATTACATTTTTATAAATATGTAAAGATTTAAAAAACTGATTCAAGAAAGCACTGTGGAAACGAAAACTAATTTAATAAACTGATGATGATTTTTTTGATCAAAATAACTTTAAAAATTAAAATTTGGGGGAAATAAACTGTTCCATCGATCGATTGAGCTTATGTTAATTTAATTTATTTTTCAGCATACAAACTATCTTGTTATTCTTGTATGAGTCCTTATTTAGAGGTAAGCTTTTTTTTATGAATAATCAGCTTTGTGAGGACAGAAAATCAAAAATTCGTTAAAATAATAATTTTTTCTCTCACATTAAACTAAATAGTGAATACCATATCGGAGTTTTAAAATAATTTAACTGATATTGCAGCCGCCGTTACAAGAAAATTAATAATAAAACTTTCTTGTTAAACGCTAAAAAAACTATTGGTTTGCATTTTAACACATATCAAAAAAATTGTATTATTAAAAACTGCAATAATTTCATTGTTTGGTTTAAATCAATTTTTTCATAACTGCGAGCACGCTCATCGCCATTTTGTTAACAACTAAAACGCTTGAATAACAAATTCGATCATAAAAAAAAAAAAGAATCCTTTTTTGGATTAGTAAAAGCGTAAAAAAACTGCATTAATTTGTTTATTCCATTTATAAAAAAGCCCATTCATTTTATTTTAGTTTATTTTATTTTATATTTTTAGGATCAATTTATGTACATATCCCACCTCTATCGCCGCCCTCATGCTTTCACAGAAAAATGCGATTTTAACAAGTAAATATTTTTTTATTACTTTTTTATTTTAAACTGCTTCATAATAATGTTGGTTTAGCTTTGACGGGAAATATATGCGCACAAGAAATTGTACGGATCTCTGTGTATCTCTTCGAATGAATGATAAAGTTGGAGGTAATTAGTTAATTTTTATTTATTTTATTTTTTTATAAACTGTTTCCCAATGTGCACAATTTGGAAGAAAAAAAAATATGCGGAGTAGCATTTATTTTTGTTAAAATTAAAACTGTTCAGTTGAGTGCCGTTGGAATATAAGAATTTTCAGCCCAGTCACTTCAAAGGGAAAATTTTAAACTGGGAACGATTTCTTTAGAATCCTTTTTGACTTTCTTTTTTTTTTGGAAGCTTCATAAATTAAATTATATTTTTGATTAAAAAAAATTTATCATAATAACTATGAATCAAACATTTTAAGGATTAAAAACTGTTCCTTTACAATTTCCCTGTATTTAACTGCTTTATCCATTTTTCCTATATATATTATCAACAAAAAAAACTGTTCCTTTACATTGAAATTTGGTTTTTTTCTTTCTTTAAAAACATTGAATTTTCGAAGAATATTTCTTTATTTAAACTTTCATCAAATTTATTTTTTAAATCAAAAATCAAACAATTTTCCCTTTTAAAGATTTTCTATTTTTATAATTAAAATTAAAAAAAACTGAATATAAACGGTGAATAATAAACTGAAAAATAAAGCTTTGAGAAGAAAAAAAACTGTTCAGAGTTTTGCATATTTAGCTCTTTTTATGGTAGGCATAAATCTTTTCCCATCCATAATTTTTTACATCGACGACAAACGAAAAACAAAGCAACAAAAAAAAGAAATCAAAATTTCTTTGCTCTTTTTATTTTTCTAAATTTTTTGAAACAAAACGAAAAAGTTCGGGAATTCTTCTAATTTTGTTTCATCGCTTACTTTTTTCTGAACAAAATTAACTTTTGTTGAATCAGGTATTATTTATTTATCAAATCGAAATAATTTTTTTTATTGACTGACGACTTTGATCCTACTAAAAATTATTCATCATTTTATTTATTTAAAAATTTAATTCCTCCAAAAAATATATTACATATTTTCAGGAAGGCGACGGTTCGGTTATATGCGAGGATGCATGTCGGATATAATACATTATAATCGTTCAATAATTCGTGATTATCCTGGTTGTTATTCCGTTCGATTACGAGACTTATTTGTTTCATCGGATCGTTATGCCTTTGAACCACACGATCAAGTGGAATTATGTCCTTGCAATAAACCATATTGCAATTCCGCACCTTCAACATTTTCATCTTCGCCTCCACCATTTTATTTAATTGCATTTACATCTTTATTATTAATAATTTTTTCTAAAATTAATAATTCCAACAATTCTTCGTCGTTATTTCCAAAAACAATTACTTATCAACAAAATTTTTATTATTCATCACCTGCGCCGTCATCGCTAAAATCACTGCCCTCATCTTCATCGTCGAATTCGAAATCATCAAAGAAGAAAAATAATTTTATTAATAATAAATTAGATAGTGATTCTCGAAGGATATCACAAAAATTGGTGCTTGAAATCGGTGTCTCTTAAAACTTTTTATTCTTTTTTGATCGTGTTCAAACGAAAAAAACTCTTTCTTTCATTTTTTGACTTTTAATAATAATAATAAATTTATGCAAACTTCTTTTTCATTGAGGTGATAGAAGAACAAAAAAATCAAATACAAAAAATATTTCCTTGAAAGCCTTTTCCCCAGCATTCAATCAAAAAAAAGTTTAAAAAAATATGCACATGGATGAGCAGGAAAATTGCAGCAAACATGCTCCAAAAGAAAAAAACAAAACAAAAAAAATAATTAGCATAAAGCCAACTTCCTCCAATCACAGGTAAAAAAATAAGTTAACCCGTTCAATGAAGCAACATAAAATCAGATCTGGTACTTACAGTATTTTATTGGCTAACAAGCTCTTTAGCAAAAAACTAACATAAATCTCCCGAAAATTTCATGAGTTCATAGAAGCCAAAATTTCCTCGATAATTTAAAATAAATAAAAAATGAAGAGGTAATTAAAGAAATATTTCCGTTCGGCAAAAAAAAAACCTTTGAGTTGATTGAGAAAAAGAAACTAACAAACAAAGATTGACTAACGACACTAGCTTCCAAAAAACAAAAACACCCTTCCTTCACTAACCTAACGACGACGACCATTTATTCTTCCACCTTTCTTCATTTTTACTCAATAGCTAACAAAAATTAATGAGCACGAAAAATTTGAGTAACAAATAATAATGACAAAGCAACGATGGGAAAAACGAGCAACAAAAAAAGCATATTCATCAAATTAAGGAGAAACAACAAGAGAAGCAACTCTTCAACCGTCAAAATGAAGGTATGCATCCAGAACAAACACGAAGCAAAGAAAATCCATTGGCAAATCTTTTGTTGTTTGCAGTAATCGAAAAAGCAACAACAACGATAAACCTTTTGCTTCCTTTATTTCCAAAGTAGCAAAGTAGTCAAGCTTGGAGAAAGAAAGAAATGAAGAAACAACATTTTATTATCTTAATAATGACATACATACAATAATTAAAAAACAAGACGTAAAACAATAAAACAACAATTAACTTTAATTATTTTTAGTAATGAGCTTAATATAGCTATATTTACTTGGAATTGGTGGATAAATTTCTGGATCAGCATTAACACGACCTCTAAACGTTTGATACAGTTGAGCTTCAAGTTTATGTCCACTTTCTTGTTCAGGATTCATTTCATCTTCTTTCCAAGGATCCGATTCATCTTCTTTCCAAGGAATATTTACATATTCTCGCCATGGATCAGATACACTTTCTTTTCCGCCATTCGTTCCACCTTCTTGTTGAGGATGAATTTCATCACTTTGTTGCGAATTCGTAACACATTCTTGTTCAAGATGAGCATCATCTTCTTTTTCAGGATCAGCTTCACTTCCTTGTTCAGAATCCATTTCATCTTCTTTTCCATGATCAGCTTCACTTCTTTCTTCAGGATTCATTTCATCTTCTTTTCCATGATCAGCATCACTTCTTTCTTCAGGATTCATTTCATCTTCTTTTTCATGTTCAGCTTCACTTCCTTGTTCAGGATCAATTCCAACTTCTTGTTTAGGTCCACCTGGATGATGCGCATGATGATTTTCTTGAGTAAACATAGGGAGTTGAGAAGCATCGAATGGATAATAGCGTACGAGTTTTGAGAAGATTTCATCCATATACGTGTTCAAATTATTCATTAACAAAGTAAGTTCATCGGGACCACCAGGAGAAAAAAGGAGATACATTGGATCAACAGCTGATTTGAGAACACCAAATACTGTAGTCGTTGTAATATAAGTTGAATGTGGAAGCCGATCAGGTTCTGAATCGTTAGATCTAAAACACAAAGTAAAAATCAAAGGTTGATAGAGAAACAAAAGAAACAAACCTCGAGTAAGACGTAACAGGATGAAGCTTTGCATGATAACATAGAAGAACTTTGTTGACGAAATAACAAAAAGATAATAAAAGTTTCTGGAGTGGCTTGTTTTCAATTTTGGAGTTATCAACTGCTGACTTTGATGGATTTGAAGCACGAATCGCTTTACCAAGCAAAAGAATACTTTGGAGAGGTTTAATCGCTAAAAGTTTCGCCTTAAGTTTAGCAACCACAAAAAGGAAAATAAAAGTTTCAAACCTTCAAAAATTTCACGATTAACATACTGAACATGTTTTAACTCAAATGGACAACCAAGTTTATCAATGAGTTTATCAAGAAATTGGAGAGTGCTTTCCTTGAATTCAGCATTTAGAACATCAGAAACATTTGTAAAAGCTCGAAAAAGTGCACCAGCAATTACTTCACCACATTCATCATTCATTGTAGGATGAACTATCGAAACATTATCCATGAATTCATCAGGTACATTTTCTCCAATAATGAATAGTTCAAACAAAGCGATGAGATAGTTTTCAAAGGTTGGGGATGAGTCATCAATTGAGCAGTACTTTTTTTGATCATGCTTCGATAAAACAGAATGAAGAGCTTGTGGTATTTCTCGTTGATAGCTGGTTGATGGAATTGAGAGAAGATCCAAAAGAAAGAACTTTGTCGTCCAATCGACTTCATTGCATAGTTTCAAAGCTACCGTGTTTTTGAATTCGATATGGTGAGCTGAAAAAGAAACTTTAGTCGAAGTTAAAACAAATGAGTTATACCATTGAAATGATTTCCCAATGCTTGAAAGATTGGCTCCAAATCAAGATCCTTGGATTCTTCTTTAGCAAAAAATTTGAGAAGCCAGACACACAAGTTCACAGGATTCATTGAAAGTTTGGAAGAATTGAAGTCCCATTTGATTTCGTATTCCTTTGAACTAAGTTTCTTGAGAGCTCCATGGAAGATTTCAAGCCAAAATTTAGACATCTTGTTTCGAGATAATTGCAAAATGATAACGTCAAGAAGTTGGTTAGCCGAAAACAATGTTGCTTTTTCTAAAACATCAAAAAGTAATGAGAGTGTAAAAAAGACAAAACATACTGCCACGAGAGAATGCCAAGTTGATGATGATATTTTGAAATGCGTGAAGAGAAGTTGGATTTTGTTGATTTGAAGGATCTTCGATCATGATTTTCAAGGTTTTGAGGAAGATGTTTCCTTTGAAGAACGGGAAAGCAGCATCGTAGCGGCATACAGATGGAAGATGAGCGAAGATCTAAAAAATATGGATACAGAAACCTTTGAGATGACAAACAAAACTTACTCGATTGATGAAAGGCAATGTGTCGATGTCATTTTGAATTGCATAGTTGAAGAAGTATTTCAATGTATCATCTGGATCACAAATGAGGAGCCAAGCAAGCTGAAAATGAGTCTATGTCAATAAAGCAAGTTTAAATAGACGACGAAATCTTACATTCTTAGAAGCCTTTTTCCATTCATCTTCGCTCAATACGTGTTGATATCCGATTAAGCGTCCAATTTGGTTTCGAAGTGTTCCAGTTTGAAAAAGTTTTGTTCCAAATGGACCAAAATCAAACCCTTTACATGAGTTAAAGTAATCCACTACAGCTCCATCAGGATCATCAATATGGTCGAAACATTGTTTGTAGAACTCATAAACTTTCTTATGATTAGTAGCTGACCGAACATTGACAGCTTTGAAGGTTTCGGCAACACTAAAAAAAGAAGCATGTAATGAGAGAAATGAAAACAGCAAAAAATGAAAACTAACATGGAGAAGTCATATCTTTTGAAGACAAAACGATCTGGCATTTGATAGAGAATTTTCTCCATGTTGAATACGGTGAATTTCCCTTCTTTCATGGCTCGAAGTTCATCCAATAGTTCATCCGTAAAGTCGTCCATTTTTAGTTGAAACAACCTGAAAAAAAAACGAAAAATGAATAAGTCTTTAAAACAATGGATTTCACGGCAAAATGCAATCACGACTCTTCTCCTGGCTTATGAACTTCCATGGCAAAAACAAAGGAAAAGATTAGTAAGGATAATACCAAACTGTGGAGTTGTAAAAAATATTCAAATTTTCAAGAAAAATAAAAGTTTGAGAAGAAAAGTTTGAAAGAAAAAATGAAAACATGAAAGACTAACGAAAAAAAGTTTCTGAAGTTTGTCTTCCATTTTTAGGCTGTGGCTATTGTCAGTGTAACGTATTTTGCCAGATTAGGTAAAGCTGTTGCATCAAAAAGTTACAGTAATAAATTTTTTGATATCAAAGCATCAAAAACAACAACAAAAGCGATAATGTTATTATACAAATTTATTACACAATTAGAAAATACATTACATCAAAAACAAATTATTAAATAGGAGACTGGATTTGAGATTTTAATGGAGATTTCATTTGAGATTTTGATGTTCCTGCAGTGATAGTCGAATCTTCCCAATCATATAAAGCTTCCATATCGGCGTTGCATCGTTTTGCTGCCTAAAAAACAATCAATAATTAATCAAAAGACAAAAATTGTTTGAAACCAACCTCTTTCAATTGCTTGTACAAAAATTCATAATCCACAGCATCAGCATAATTGAGACCATCCAAATATTTCAATATAATTGCGAGATCATCAGCACATTGGAGTTTATCATAGAGAGCTTCTTTTTGTTGTCGAGCTTTTTCTTTCATTTTCAATACAACTTTTTTATCTGATTCTTTCTTCCATGGTAAACCAATGGGAACAATAATGTCGAGGAGAAGATAAAACCAGCTTTCACAATCATCCTTTGGACCCATTTCGATATTCTTATGGCATGAAATTGAAGCAAATCGAACAGTTCCTTTGAAGCCAACAGTTTGTCTTGGAGTTTTCAATTCGAGTGTACCTTGACCATTGACTTTTGTAAACATTCGAGCAATACCAAAATCAAGGATGTAAATGGTATGACATTTTGCACCCGGACCACATGCATAATTTGCTGGTTTCAAGTCCTAAAAAATGATCGGTTAAATACATATTTAAAGCTATAAAAGTAAAAACAAACACGATGAATGTAACCAGCGCCATGTAAACCTTCGACAGCTTCTAAACATTGATGAGCAACTCCAAGGCCTGTTCCAATTGAGAATACTTTATTATGTCGTGCACCTTTGAGATCAGCTAAAGATTTTCCAACGAGTTGCATTACCAAGAAGAAGTACTTTTCTTTTTTACCACGATCAACGATATCGGTGAAATGCTTTATAAATCGATCATTGTCTTTTGCTGATTTTCCTTTGAACTCTTTGACAGCTTTGAGGATGGCGATCTGAAAGCAAAAAAGGATATTAGTAACCATTAACATAAACACCAAAGATTTACCTCCATTTTTAGCTTTGAATGACGGCGAGTATCCAATTTCTTTTCAACTTTGAGAGCATATTGAAGATCATGGTTTTTTTCATCATGGACTAAGAATACAGCACCAAAGCCACCTGAAAAAAGCAATTCATTAGTTTTTACTATTATGACCAATATAAACGTACCTTCACCAAGCATATGATCAATGATGTAAACACCTTTACTTGAATCAATTGGAGCACCAGGACGAATACCAAGTTCATCTTCTAAATCTTCATCTGACATCTTGGATTCTTTTTCTTTATCAAGTTGAGCACAGAGACGATGAACGACCTTTCACAGATTGCAAAAATGAAGAGAAATGAATTGAATGAAAGAATCTCTTCTCTTTTTATTGACATTTTTGAGAATGAAGAAGTTGTTCATGCAAATTTACCAAAATGCAGCAAGCTTTCAAAGGCTCCTAAAAATTTTGATTAATGATTGATGAAACAAAATAATGAAGCCAAAAGTAAGCGCAAACACGATGAAATATAATTGTTGCAATACAAAATTCTCTAATATCATAGCTAAAAATGTGTTTGCATCTTAGAAAGTTATAAAAAAATAAACAACTTGATGCTGCAAGCCCAAAAAAAATAATATTATAAGCTTTATTGTAGCTTCATTTAGTTTTCGATTAAGTAAATATTACACAATAATCACCAGCTTCAAGGATGTTGCTATTGTAAAAATTGGAAATGAATGGTTTTGTTTCTAATAATTAACGATAAAGCTACATTTTTTTTATTTTAACAAACATAAATATTGTTAATCGGCAAAACAAAATATCGAAAATCCCTGTTTATCTAGCAAATCGCTTGCTTCTCGCTAATCCTTAAATATTTATTATCTTCCAAAAATGAATAGCAACAAAAATATTTAGCAACCATTTTCTTTGATTGAAAATTAATTAATTCTTTTTTCAAAAACGTTGCTTGACTTTCATCGTTGCTTGTTGTTAGAAAAAAAAACGCTTCATCCAACAAAAAATATTTTTTCACAAAAAAATGGCTAAGTTCTTTTCGTGTTAGGAGTTTTAAAGACCATAGCTTTGTTGTTTTTTGCGCGGCTTGCTCGCTCGTCTCAAATTTTTTTTTGTTCGTTCGATTTCAACATTCAAACTTTTTTCTTTTCCTTCTTCCTTTTCGTGGTTTACTTGTTTTTTGATTTATAAAATTTTTGTTACTAAAAATTTATTAGAAGTTTATTATTTCCCAAAGGTTTTAGTCCAAACTCGACTTGCTTGCACCAATTTACATCAGTAAAATCATGTTTGGTAGCTCTAGTATGTTAAATGCATGATTCCATTATGATTTTTTGTTAAAAATTAACTAAAACCAACCTCTTTTACTATTTGCTATTTTCCTCTATTAATTGTTATGTTTTTCAGGCATGTTTGGAGCTAACAAATCTTTCTCATCTAATACATCAACGGGTTTTGGATTTGGAGCAACGTCGGCGTTTGGAACGAACAATGAAGGTACGTTTTCTTTTAGTTTATTTTTCTCTCCATTGTTTCTTCCTTTATTTTGTGATTAATTTTTGCACTTTTTAGGACCCGATGGATCAACGATTCCTTTTGAACCCGTGAGAGGTAATGATACTATGATCAGAAATGGCGATACGAAAGAAATTCAAACCAAGAATATGTGTATGTCAGCTATGGAACAATATAAGAATAAAAGTTTGGAAGTAAGTTTTTCTGCCTCTTCTCACTCTCTTTTATGTCTTTTCTTTTTTTAAAGGAAATTCGTGTTTCTGATTACACTGCTAATAGAAAAGGATCAGCTAACAAGAGCTCAAATATGTTTGGTTCATTCAATTCAACGCCTGCTGCTGCATCATCAACTGGAAGTACACTTTTTGGATCTGCACCGAAACCTGCAACTGGATCATTGTTTGGAACCACAACTTCTTTCGGACAAACTCAACAGCCTCAGCAACAATCCACTGGTGGACTATTTGGTTCTTTTGGTGGCGCTCAACAACCTGCACAACAATCAACAACTGGGACTTCGCTATTTGGTAGCACTCCAAAACCCACTTTTGGAAGTGGCTCAACAACTAGTGGTTTATTTGGTGGTAATCAACAAACATCTCAACCAGCAGCAAGTGGATCTCTCTTTGGCAACAATTCAGCAAATCAAGGTGGAAGCTTATTTGGAAATTCGGCCAAACCAGCTACGGGATCTTTGTTTAGTAATACATCTTCAACTTTTGGAACACCACAAAATCAACAGCAACAACCTTCAACAGGTGGCTCTTTGTTTGGATCTTTTGGTAATAATCAGCAGCAAACAAATCAACCAGCTGCAAGTGGATCTATCTTTGGTAACAATGCGTCTAATCAAGGTGGAAGCTTATTTGGAAATACAGCTAAACCTGCTTTCGGCAGTGGTACAACAACTGGTGGTTTATTTGGTGGTAATCAACAATCATCTCAACCTGCAGCTGGTGGTTCTCTCTTTGGTAACAATTCAACTCAAAATACTGGATTGTTTGGAAATACAGCAAAACCAGCAACTGGTTCATTGTTTGGTACGAATACTTTTGGTGCTTCAAATCAACAGCAACCTCAACAATCTATGATGAATGCACCTGCACAATCTCAAATTCAACCTATTTATCTTGGAGGACGAGCTGACGAAACTGCTGTACAAAGATTGATTATTGAAAGTCAACTTTCATCTTTACCTTATGGTGATAACACAATATTCAAACAAAAAAATGGTCTGCCAACATCATCGTCATCCACTTTGTCAAAAGGTGAAGATTCAAAGTAAGTTGCTTACTCATTTTTCCTCCTTTAAAACTTATTCTTTTCAGTGTTCAATCACAACTTCGTAAACTTGCCAATCAAGCTCTTTCACCTTCTGGTACCAACTCAAGTGTAAATGCATCAGGAACAAATTTGAACATTTCGGCAATGGCATCGCCTAATACCAGCTTCTCGTATAAACCACTTGTCGCTTTACCATCGCTCGGTTTTGCACCAATGGAAGGTGGTCGTTCATCATTGAATCTTTCTCTTCGTTCGTCTCCTCAAAGGTATGTTTTATTTCCTCGTTCTTCTTTATTAATTTTTTGTTTTTGTTTTTAGGCTATCAACATCTCGAAATAATTCAATACTTAATGATTCAAAGAAGTCCAATGGATTTACACCAAAATCTTTTGATGCGTCTATTTTGAAATCCAAAAGTCCTCCTCGAAATCATGTCCATCAACAGCCATCTCAATCAAATGTCATTCCAACTTCTGCTCCATTCGATGATGCGTCTCCTCAAGAAGCTCGTCGACGAAGTGTTTGTTTTGCTGATCTTCCAAATCTTATGGAAAATCAATCACCTAATGCAGCTCAGAATTCTAATGGAACATCTGTAAATGGCGCAGCAACTCAACCTTCTTCACTAAAATCAATTCTTATCACTCCTGAAACTCGTCGAACAAAAGAATCACTTGCTCAACAACCTTTTATTACTCCATTATCAAGTCAAACATCGTCAAGTGCTCCTGTTGTTATTGAAACCACATCTGTTGAAACTACCGTGATTACCGCAGCTAATTTGGATACATCTCAAAATCTTAGCAATTCAAGCATCTTGGAACTTGAAGGATATTATGTTGAACCTTCAATCGATGGATTAGAAAAAACTCTTAAAAATGGAAAATATTTTGTTCATGGTGGTCTTTCGGTTGGTCGTACAGGATATGGTTCAGTTTTTTGGCCTGGTGATTTTGAACTTTCTTCATTGGATTTTGAGAACATTGTTAGTTTTCGATTGAAAGAAGTTGTTGTTTATCCTGATGATGCTACTAAGCCACCACTCGGTGTTGATCTCAATCGTCCTGCTGAAGTTTCTCTTGAATGTGTATGGCCATTTGACAAAGAAACAAAAGAATACATAAAGGTTTGATTATGCATTTTTAACTTTATCTTTTTATCTTATGCTTTTTTTAGGATCCAACTCAACTTGGTAAACTTCAATTTCGTGCTCGTCTTGAACGGGCTTGTCAACGTATGGATGCTCGTTTCATTGATTATCAAGTTAGCACTGGCACATGGACTTTTGGTGTTGCTCATTTCTCAAAATATGGTCTTGCTGATGAAGAAGATGAACCCATGATATCGCCTCAAGAAATGGAGCTCCTCAAGAAACAAGAAGAACGTCGATTAAAGGTTCAACGACTAGCTGTTGAAAAGAAGAAAGTTCCATTTCGTGAAATTTATGATGATAAAATGAATTACTCCTTTCCTGCATCAGGATTGGGTGGTGGAATCCATGATACGTTTATCAATTATGATGGCAAAACTGTTAAAAGTTTGTTTTTATTTTAGACTTCTTTTCTTTAATGCTTGTTTTTTAGTACCAATGGATGATGATATGGATTTTCATCATGACTTGAAGCGTTACAAATTGGATCATGATATTACCAAAGAACTAATGGATTCAACAGATCTTATTCCACCTGTCGATGAAGCAATGATGGAAACTCCTGCTTTTACTCGACAAGAATTGGTATCTCGTGAACGTGATGATAAACTTGTTATAGTACCAAAAGAAGGATTACTTCGTTTACCCTTTCAACATGTTCGTGGACGTGCTGAAACTCTTATGTTGAAAGTTCCTCGAGCGCAATGGCATCCATCTGAAGATTTTGTTATTTTGAAACAAGTTGAACCAAATTGCTTCCAAACCAAAAGAGTTATTGCTATTCCATCGCTTAATGTAAGTTCAAATGTTTCTTCTCTAACGGCTTCGTTAACACCATTTATGATTATTTTTGCTGAGCTTATTATTAATTTTCATATCATTGTTTTTTTTCAGAATTATTTTGAAAGATATCTCGAAGCTGATGGACGTCTTGATGAACTTCCTAAACTCCTTGAAAGTGACCTTCTTCGTTGTAATCCTCCATCGTTCTTTATTGAACTGCTTGATTCATACATTCTTTCTGTCAAACGAGGTTAGTGTTTCATTGTTTTCTCATTTATCATTGTCTTTGTTTTCAGATACTAATGCAAAGGATAATGAAGCTGATGAAGAAATCATCTCCTTATGTCGTGCCATTCTCATTTCTTCTTCAACTCCGAACTATGAAATGGAACAACGAAAACGTCTTGGCTCATGGATTCAACAAAAGCTCGAACCATATCTTTCAAATATCCTAAAGAATGTCTCCGACGATGATGCTAATCTTGCTTCGCGTGTTATCTTCGAATGTTTGGTTCATGGAAATGTTAAAGAAGCTATCCAACAAGCTGTTCGATTCAAGCATCTCAATCTTTCTCTGTTCTTATCGTTGTATGAAACTCAAAATTCTCCTGAATGTAAAGAAGCCTTCGCATCTCAACATTCTGCAGCTGAAAGGTTCTTTCACAGCTCTCATCGGGATAAGTACATGATGTCTATTTATCAATTGCTTGCTGGTCCAAAAACCAAGAATGGAGAAATTCGTGGTTCAAAATTTCTTTCGTGCTTAAATGGTCTTTCATGGTTACAAGTGAGTTAATTTTTTTGATTATTGTATCACTTTTTCAACAAAACTTCATTTTTAGATTATTGGAATCTTTATCTGGTATGGTTCATCTCCTGCTGATACTCTCAATGATTGTGTAAGAATATACAAATCCCTTGTAACTAAAGAACATATTCCTGCTAAACCTCGTAACCTTGCCTGGTGTTCTCAACATTAATTTAACAAAATGTTTACATGTCTTTTTATTTATTTTATTGTCTTTGATTTGAAAATATTTTAACTTGTTTTGTTATGTGTGATTATGTCTATCATTTTTTACTTTGTATTGAATGTAAAAGTTTTAAAAAATAAAGGAAATTTTTAATGTTTTGTGATTTTTATCTTGATTGAACTTAGAATGAGAGGTGAATGTTAGTGAGGGACGAAAAGGGAAACAAGCAGCTAATCATCGATAAAGGTTTATGGAAGTAACAAAAGGCTTTGATGTGGCAATTCGGTTATTAGCTCTTTGGGTAATTATTAGGTTATTTGGTAGTGGCGAAAGAAAAGCTTTTGAATTGTATGTATGTAAAATTTTTGATGCTCGCTTGCACTTTCACCACATACATGAACTTCGAAGTTTGCATCGCAGAATAAACCCTTTTTAGAAAAAGTTTATTGAGATTGATTAACTTTAAACTTTGTGAATATGAAATTTGGAGATCAAAATGCTCTTATCATTTTGTGATTATGCAAAATAGCAGGTCTAATAACAAAAATACGAAAGCAACAAAAAAAAAAGAAAAAGGGACTCTCTGAGACTTCTTGCCTTTACCACTTCCATCCATGCTTGCCGAGATGGACGAACAATTGCACTTTGCAATGCATTATTTTTTGTTGTTGTTGCTTTGATCAATCAAAATATGTATTATCGTTTTTTCTGTTAGCTAATATTTCTTATTCTTTATTTTTCCATACATAGCTTTTATTATTTTTATATTTTTGAATTCAAAAGTATGGCTAATTTACAACGTAATTTCTCTAAAACGAGTTCCACTGATGGAGGTTCACCAGTGAAAGAAGAAAACTTTGTTGATGCAATTTTATCTCAAGTTGATGATGATAATATTAATGAAGTAATAAATATTCAAAAGAAATCGTATGCTAAACTTTTTTCCATGAATTTCAAATTCCATTTATTTTGAATTTTCAGATTAGAACGATTTGAAAAAACTAATGAAATGTTAGTAAATTGTGTGGCTTTGAGCGAGAAGAGATTGGAAAAAGCTAAAACCGAATTCACAGGAAACAAAGATTTATTGATAAATGCTAAAAATGATTTGGAACTTATTTTTCGTAAAATTCGAATAATGAAACAACATTTAGCACAAAAATATCCAGAAATTTATGATAAAATTGGTGAGTTTTCAAGAGAGTCTTCTTCTTGCATATATAAAATTTTACAAAACTTCCAAAACTATTGTTAGAAATTGTTTAACCCAAACAAAAAAAAGCCTCCAACTTTATTCAAACCCAAAACAATACATAAAAAATGAAAATAAACAAAACAATGAATAAATAAATAAATACAGTACATAATTTTTTCAGCTGATGAACATAAACTCCCATGTGAAGAAGACGATTAATGATTCACTTTTTTTCTTTCACCACATTGCATTTGACATAATTGATCTCATATTGTAACAAAAATTTCATTTACATGTTGTAAAAAATAAAGCATTTTATAATCAACCATAATTAACCATCGTTGCTGCTGCTTGACGAAGATAAATGCCGCTTTCGTTTCTTCTTGTTCTTCTTTGACTTTGATTTCTTCTTCTTAGGTTTCTTTAAAAGTTCCTCTGCTTCAGAATCGCTCGAAGTTGAATGCCTTCGCTTTCGTTTCTTTCTTTTCTTCTTTTTATCATCTTCACTTTCACTGGAACTTTCTTCACTTGACGACGAGGAAGAAGAAGAGGATGATGACGATTCTTTTCGCTTCTTCTTGAGCTTCTTTTTTGACGCTAAAAAATGAGTAATATTAGTATGTACATTCAAAAAACTTTAAAATGAAATTAATGAGTTTTAAAAGTAATAGTTATCAAAGAAAAAGAAATGGCAGAGGTGCTAATGCAAAAAGAAGACTACGTGTTACTGTAGCTTTACTTCATCAACGATACATATAAACCATTGTCTTAAAAAGATGACTAGCATCATAAACAAAATACGTGTTAGCAGCATTAATACTAGTAGCAAGTTCCAAACTGGTTAATCATGTTTCCAAAGGCTGCTAATGTTCCAAACAAAGTCACATACCCTTTTTCAATTTCTTCAATCGTTTCTTCAATGACTTTTCTTGTTTGCCCAATTCTTTCAATTTTTGCTTCTTTTCATCCTTTTCTCGATTTTTCACATGAGCAGTTAATGGAGTTTCATCATCGTCATCTTCCGAACTGGTTGAAGAAATATCCACATGAATTTTTTGATCAGGTCGAATTTTGATTGTATTTCTGCATTGATATGGGAGATGACCAGGAAAGCCACATTTCTTACAAGCTCCTGTAGCTGTTGGACGAACAACGGGAACACCACGAGAATCTGAAAAAGCATGAAATTAAAAGAGAAGAGTGAAGTGAGAAAAAAAACATACCAACATTGCAGTCTGTTGCAGCTCCACTTGGAACTGCTGAAGATAATTGTTCGCCTGAATCGGCATATTTCCCATCAAATCTTCTAGCATTACCCAAAGGTTCGTAATTTGACATATCTGAAATTTAAGGTTCATGAAATTCTTCGTTTAAATGTCATCGATTTACAGGAAAACAAAGTATTAAAAGTGATACAAGAAACACACAAATTCGAATCGTTATAAGTCGGAGAGATCTTTTAAAAACTTTATTACAACTTTGACTAGCAAAACACAAAATACATACAAACTAATAAACTAACAATCAAAAAGAAATAATACATATATGCAAAAACAATAAGAAAATAAGGTTGAGATCCAAAAAAAGAAACAAGAATAATAATACTATTGAGTTGCTGAAGAACCACTTCCAGATTGACTTTCAGCTCCCGAAATGGTTGAATATAAAGCTAAAAATAATGATGGAAAATAATAATATACGGTATCAGTTGCTTGTTCATCAATCCATGCTCGTCCATCTTTCATTAATCTGTCGATAACCAAATCAATTCGAACATCATCCCAACATAGTCGATCCATTAGAAGTTCACGAGTGACAAAGCAATTATTTTCTTCTGCAAGTTGAAGAACGCGTGCATCATCCATTGAAAGTTCACCAGGAACGCATTGAATCAAAAATCGTCCACCTCCCATAGCAATCAATTCAAATCCATGTCCAAGTGATTTGAGTTTCTTTACAGCTCGAATAATGTCATCACTAAAAATCAATCAATGAATGTAAAAGTTTGCAAATCCATGAAAGAAAAAAACTTACTTTGATATTGCTTCACGTTGATTTCTTGGTTGAGATTTGAATAATCGATTTCGTAAGTCGTCAATAGTCATTATGCCACCATTTATATTTGCTGTTGATAGGCACACTTCAATAATTTTGACCGAGAGTTGATAATAAAATTCGCCAAAACCAAGTTTTTCTGCCCAGAAACCTTTGGATGCTGAAAACAAAAAAGTGATTAAAATAAAGTTTGTTAGCCACAGAAGCTTATGTTGGTGCTAATGGAGATATTGAAAGACATGAAACCAAAAAGCAAACATACATGCTAATGGATCAACGCCAACTGTTGCGCACATTTCTTGGAAATGTCGACGAAATTGACTATTCTTTCTGATTTCATCTTTATGTTTCACCGCAAATTCTTCCAATTTCGTTTTGAATGATTCTAATTGAGATGAAAATTGTGCTATTTGCTCCGATGCTAGTTCTTCACCTTTAGCTTGAAATTTTGCCTGAAATTGAAACGAAGAATGAGAAAAAGTTATAAAAAAAGGTAAAACCAACCTGCATTTCTTGCTTTTGTCGAATTGCTCCAACACCAACACGTCGTCGAGATGCCATAATTATTTCTGCAAAAATAAAATTCAATCCAAAATTTTCAGAAGCTTCTATCAACAAACAAAAAATCGAATAAAGCTTCGAAGATAAAAATGCGCTGCTTTTTTTTCAATGATGTTGTTTATTGTTTCGTTTTGGGACTAGAAATGCTTTAACTAAACTGCTCCCATCGAAGTTGTTACATATCTCTCAACCTTGAAAGCCATTATCAAACAAAAAAGCAAACAAAGAAGTAAAATGACATTTATTTTTATATCATACATACAAAAACCGAAATCACAAAAAAATTCAAATGATATAAAATAGAAAAGTTTAATTATTTGTTGACTATTGCGGCGGTGGTGGAGGAGGATTTGATGGATCATGAATGGCTAAAGTTGCATAACCTTCTAATTTCTGTCCTTTGGCAATTGCATCATATTGTTTTTCAGGAGCCGGTGGAGGAGGAGGAAGAGGTTGTTGAAGATTTGCAATAGGTTCATATTCTCCAGGAGCAGCATTTACAACAGGCTTGTGTGGCTTTTCTGATGATTTCAAATATGTATCATTCTTTTGTTTTGATGGTTGATGACGTTCAGCAGAGATTTTCATCTTTGGTGGAGGACGTTCAGCAGAGCGTGTCTTCTTTGGTTGATCACGTTCAGCAGAGTGTTTCTTCTTTGGTTGACTTATTTTTGCAGCTGATTCAGTTTTTGGCAATACATCTGTAGGTGCTTCAGATTGAACTTGAGTTGATTGCAACTAAAATGAAAATGAATTAATATTAGATTCTTTCCAAATAAGATAACCAACTGTTTGACTTCTTTGGAGACGAATACCATCATTTACGAAGATACCTTCATTTAAGACGACAGACTAAAATTTGAAACAGTTATAAAACAACAAAAAACCCAAAAAGAACATACTATGGGAGCTTCTTGATTAGGATCTTCAATGGAAGCAACAGCAGGTTTAGCGATGGGATACTTCTTTTTCTTTGATTTTTTACAATAACAGTATACGATAAGTGCGACCAAAGCAATGAGAAGTACCAGCCCTCCAAGAACGCCACCAATAATATATCCAACATTCGATGATGCAACCAATGAAGAATCAGATGTTGAAACAGAAGCTAAAGATGATTTTGAAGTTGTTGTTTCAACCAATGTTGTTGTTGTTGAAGGAGGTGATACAGGTCGAATAGCACGAAAGATTGACGATGGCTAAAAAGGAAAATCAGTAAAAACGAAAGAAGCACATTAACGCTGTTATCACATCGTACAAAGAAAAAACAAGAAACATGTAAACTTACAAACGAAATTGTGAAGGCAGTTTGGAGGTTTTCCCATGAAATTAAGACTGTATGATTAGCAGATGATTGACCAGATGAAAGTAAAGCTTGTTGAGTTGGAACTTTAGGATTAACTATCGCATCAGACGTTGCAGAAACCTTTCCTTCATAATCAATGGTAAACTTAGGTATTGTTGTCGTTGGCCTCGTTAACATTCCAATATTTTGGTCAATACCATTTGCTAAAAATGGATGTAAGAAAAGTAATAATAAATGTTTCAGATACCCATAATGTTCAAATAAACGCTGTTAACAGTGTTCATCCATACAAAATCAAATTTCTTTGAAACATCAGCTACATCGAGAGATATTTGATTCGGTGAAGTGATAGCATACATATCAACAGCTTTCAAGACAAAGTCCAAAGGTTGAGTTTTGTCCATGAACAAGATAACTTCGATGGCTCCATTGCTTTTTCCTTCTGCTAAGTTCAATTCCCTGAAAAATAAAAAAATTTTAATGTAAGAGACCTAAAAGTTAAAACATACCATTGATCGCCTTCCTTCTTGATAATATTCTGCAGCGTTGAGTTGAGAATATCCTCCTTCTTCGTCGGTGTATAAATTTCAAATCCATCAGGAAATCTTGAAGCACTTTGACCATAACATACACTAGAGAAACATAGCAGCGCAAACAAAAGTTGAGAATATTTTGAGTTCATCACCATTTCCATCGTCGCCGTTGTTGTTGCTTTCAGGATTGAGAAAAATTTGACAAAATGAAGCTTTCATTGATTGCATAAATTGAAAATTGAACATGACAGCTTTCATTAAATTTTGCATATATAATTTGAATAAATGAAGGTTGATTGAATAAAAATATTCAAATTTCAAGATTTTGATCACTAAAAAAAGTTAAGAGAAAAAATTCAAAGTAAAAATTTTTAGGCAACAAAGTTTGGAGGAACACGAATGTGTCTTTTCGTGATAAGAATTTTTTTATTTTGTTACCATTTTACGGTGCATTTTTGTGCTTCGATGAAGGCTTGCTTGCTTATTTTTACAAAATGAATGAAAAAATTGTAATGTCAAGCATAGTTTTTAATAGAAACAGATATTTTATTAAATCGAGTATTAATTTTATAGGAGATTTGGAATAAGAGAGAGAGAGAGAGGAATACAGCAACATGTGTACATGCTTTTGTGGTATAATTTTTCTATGTTTTTACCTAATTTTTTTTGTTTGTATTATCAAACTTTTTACTTTTTTTAAATAACAAATAACAATGCTTTTTATTTTGACAACCAAAATAAATGAGCAACAATATATATATTTTTTTGAACTGATTTTTTCTTTTTTTCTGTTCACCCATGTTCGCCGCCGCTGGTTTGTTCGTTCGTTCGTTAGTCGTTGTCATCGATGAGATCACTTTTTTTCAATTCTCTTTTTGCTGCGTTACTTTGTTTTTACGTTTTTAACAAAATTAAATTTAAGAGGAGAGCTGCTTTTAAAAGAGAGGTTCTTCATTTTCCTTGCTCACATATATTTGCTTGCTTTTGTTTTGTTGTGACACGAAAACGATTTTTGTTTGACATGATTATTAGTAAATTTTGAAATTTGAGAAAAGTGAGTATGTGTATCATTTTTTTAAAACAAATGACAAAAGTTTTTTTTTGTTTGATTTTTTTCTTGAAAAAATATTTAATTGAATTTCACTTTACTCGGGTTCTATGCTACTAAAGAAAGGCAGTTTTCTGCTGCGTTGAACACAATGCTTTCCATTTTAGGCTAACGTAAACTTTAAAAAAGGGAAGCTATTCTTAGATTTTTAACTTTTTAACCGATGCACAAATCTTCTTTTTTTTTTGAAACCTTGACAAAATTTAGAATGGACAAATCAAATATTTTTATTTTATTAGCAAATTTTATTGGAAACAAAAAATTATCCAAACTTTTTTCGTTCCATCAAAAGAAGCTTTATTTACTCCCCAAAATTCAAATTAATTTGATGCTAATATATTTTTTTAACTTTCACGTACTTGACCATTTTTTTTGTCCTTCCACCTTTTTTTATTTTTTTGCGGTTAATCCTTTTTTTCTTTTTTCCTTTCTTTTCTCTTGCGTCCATCATCTTTAATTCTATTAAATAAAATAAAATTCAATTGATCTTCTTTTGATTAACGAAAGAACGAAAGTAAAGTGATTTGTGTGGTTGTTGTGTTACGTTAGTTAGTTAGTTTGGTTGCACTAAATTATTTCCATCTTTTCTTGCTTTTTTTTAATGTTGACAAATTAGAGAGTTTTTAAAGAAAAGAAAGTTTGTGCAGCAGCGGCAGCAAAAAAGAATTAACTAATAAAAATATACGAACGAAAAACTTTTTTACCGGCTGTTTTCTGTCTTCCATCTTTTTTTTTAATTTAGTGGTCAGCTGGAAAATTTATTTGTTAAACTAACTTTTGCCGTTCGCTTTTTTTCTTTCAAAATAAATTGAGTGATACATTATCGCCTTCTTTTAAAAAATGGTGGTTACGGCAATCGTCATGCTTGGAAAAATTTGTGAAATTTAAAAATATTTTTTCTTTTCATCACAAATTTGGGATTAAGAAAAATAACGTGAATTTTTTTGATGCAAATAATTAAAAAGTTTAAATTTCTTGAAAAATGTAAAAAATAAAAAGCTTCGATTGAACTTTTTTTTCCTTCAAAATGCTTTGCTTATCAAAAGTTTTTCAAATTCAATAATATTTTTTAATCAATGAAAAGTAACAACAACTTCCGTTGCAACTTGCAAGTGTTTCTCTCTCCTGCAAACCCTAAACATTCATTCCATAAATATACGTACGTATATGTACATGCTTTGATATTTTTTTTACGCCCTATCAAAAATTAGTCATTTCATTCTTTCATATTTCTCTATTCTTTTTTTTTTCTCTTTTACGTTTCTCTGTGATTTTTACCATTTTCAATCAATAAAAAAAAGAAAAAGAAAATAAAAACGTTATTAAAAGACTTAAGAGAGATTAGATTAAAGGTAGAGTTGTTGTGGTTCCCCGAAAGTTTATTTTTTATTTTATTCCGAAAAAAATTGATTGGTTTTAAAATGTGTGTCTCTTGTCTTCCATCTTTCTCTCTTTCATTTATACGTAAAATCCTTTGATTTTATTTTGTTTTTTTTCTCTATTGGGTTTATGTGCTAAAGCATTTTTTTTCACATTTTTTTTAAAAAAATTCGCAGTAAAAAGGTTTTCGTTTTTTCTGTCTCCTTTAAAAATATTTAATTTAATTTGGTTTAAAATTAATTTATGCGAATTTTTTTCTTTTATTTTTAAATTTTTGGCAAGTTACCTTAGTCGCATGTTTTAATAATGAATAAAATTACAAGCTTATCAAATTCGATAAAGTGTATCAAGAGATTTATGGTTTCGAAATTACTGATCCAATTTAAGTAAATTCTTTCAATTTCTGCTTTTTTTAATTGTGAGAATAACACTCAAAATTATCTAACATTAATTTTACCAAAAATCTTTGAACCCTCAAATTCGATTGAAACTTAATCTTTTCTCTTTCTTTTTTTTTTGTGAGAACCAAATAGAAAAAGAATGATAAATCAATTTCTGGAATCCTAATCGATTTATGTTCTCTTCACTCTTTCTCTCTTCATTTATTGACTGACACATTAAACAACATAAATTTTTTTTTGTCAGCCTCGATCTACATTTAAAAAAATAAACCGAACGTTTACGAGGAAGCCCAACTCTTTTGTTTGTTATTTCACAATAAATTTTTTTTTGTTTGGTTGAAAAAAAGCCTCTTATTTTCTCTTTTTAAAGCCGTTTTTTTCTTCTTAAATCGACGTGTTTAACCACACAGCAGCCAACCAAATCACTTTTTGTCCCTGCCACCGCCGCCAATAAAAAAAATCAACATTTGTTTTTTCTTTGTTTTTGGTGGAATTTTTTAACCCCATAAAAAATTATATTGTAATTTTTTAAGCTTTTTGTTTGTCACTTTTTTCCCTTCTCTCGGCGTTGATAATTTTTTTTGGTGTTTGTAAAAATATAAAATAAAAAGTGTAAATTTTATGGTATTTTTTTTATAGCCCGATTAAACCTCCCTTCTCAATTTATTTATTTCCCGAAGAAGAAAAAAAATGCCAGAAGTTGATAAAATTCGTTCAGCTGAAAAAGAAGCAGATTTGGATAAAAAAATTGAAGATATTCGCCGCCGTAATGAACTTCTTGAACAACGTCATAAGGTGTGTGATTTGGATTGTTAATTATAAAGTTTCTTTAAAACTTTTTATTTCTTAAAAAAATAGCTTGAAATTATATATTTTTTTAATAGTCAACTTTCGAAGCAAAAAATAATTTTTTGTCAGCGGGAGTATATTTGAAATTTGTCACGTCAAATTTTTTTAAATTTAAAAACAATAAAATATATATTAAAAAAAGATAAATAATCTTTTTTATTTTAGCTTGTAATCGAAGAGGCTAAACAAAATGGCGTGCCAAAATCATTTCAAAAAGCCACCACTGGGAATGTAAGTGGCAATGGCAGCGTTAATGGACCTAAATCAAGCTCAAACAGCCATACAAATCTCAAAACATCTGAGGTAAATCTTTTACACTAATTTTTTCGCTTCGAGGTTCACAAAAAATTATTTTAGACGGTTCCATCCCCAAATAAAAAAGTGGTTAATGGAATCGAATCCAAGGGTAACCAACAACAGCAACATCAAAAACAATGGAGTCGAGAATGGGATCGTGGAAAGACTTCAGCAGAAGAATGGAAAATGAATGTTCCAGAATTTGGAGATCATGGAAATTCATATTTTAAAACAGCTGAATCCAATAATGCCCCAAATGGAAATAGTACACGTGGAGGTCGAGGGCGTGGTGGAGGCGGTTTCCAAGCTCGTGGAAATGGACGACGACCAAATCCAACAACAACTAAAAATCCCGGATTTTTCCACGATGATCGATGCGATAAAAATAAAAATGAAGAAAATCCTTCAGCAACGACGGATTCAGTTTCAGATGGAAAAAATGATTCACCCAGAAAAGCAGCAACCATTCCTCCAAGAAATAATAATTTTCCTCGAAAACAACAAAATCCCATTCAAAATGGAATAAATACACAACATAAAAATGAAAATGACCGAGTTAGTTTTTCCTTTCTTTCAAAATTGATTGAGTAATTTCTATGAATTTAAAAAATATACTTTAAATGAAAAAATTTTGTTGCAATTGAAAAATTTTTTATTTTCTAAACATTTTTAATCTAAAAAATCATTATTCTCAACAAAAATTAAAATCCACAACTTTTTATATTTTAAAAATTAAATCATTTTTATAAATTCAAAAAAAAATTGAGTGTTTTTTAGAACCAAAATGACTCCAATAAACCAAATATGAATATTTCTTCTTCTGGTGGATCAAGACAAGATCGACGGGGTGGCGGTCACTCTGCTGCCCAACCTTTACCATCACAGCGAAATGCATATCAAAGTCGTCGTCCATTTCAAAGTGGAGGAGGTGCAACTAATTCGAAACCACAAACAAATGGAGCTCCTCAAAATAAGGGGGAACCGAATGGCGCCAATTCTAACGCCAAATTTGCTCCAAGAAGAAATGAAATTCAAAGAAAACCCATTCCCACTAAAGATGATGAAAATAAAATGCAACAAAATAATGGCAGTGAAAATCCATCAGGTCCATCCAATCGTGGACGAAATTTTAAGGTAACTTTTTTTGTAAAAAATAAATATTACCGTTTCCTCACAAAAACATTGACAAAATTTGAATATGGAATTTCGCTACCAAAATTTAAAGATTTTCTTTATTTAGAAGCTTAAGAAATAAAAAAAATTAATTCTTGCAATTATTTTATTCCAGAAAGTTTGAAAAAAAAAGTTTAAAGAAAACTTTTCCGTTATTTTAATTTTTGATAATTTTCGAAAGCTTAGAATCATGAATTTTTATGAACACAGTCGCTGGGTCGTTTGACTATTTAAAAATGAAGATTAGATGATTTTAAATTTTCTAATTTCTTTTTTTGAAAGATAACGAAATTTATTTTTTTAGCCATATGGAAAGCCCACCACAGGTTACAATAATAATCCACGACAAAACAAAGGTTTGTTTCTTTCATTTTTTTTTCTTCCCTTGTCGATCCCCCTTTTTTTCTTCGCCATATTTTTCTCTCTCTTTTTTTCTGCCAGCTTGCTTCATTCAGGCTCATCTTCTTATTGTCTTCCATTCTTGCCTATCGTGTTTGATCCACTTCTTTTTTTTTTGAAAAGCTGCTTGTCGCCTGCCTCCACTTGAACTTTTCACTTTCCTTTTTTTTTTTAGCTTTTTTTGTTTGGCTTTTTCTTACTCAAAAATGGCGCTAAACTTTCATATATCTATCTATCGTTTTTTGGCACACCCAACTATCTTTTCAAGCTAAGCAGCAGCACTTTCTTAAAAATATTATTTTTTGTGTAAATATTGCGTGCTTGCTTACTTACTTGCTAGCAGCTTGTTTTTATTTTGTAGTGGCAAGATGGTGTGTTGTTAGTTCACCTGCTGCGATGTGACCTTACTTGGCTTTTTGATTCTAAAACAAACAACATCAATGCCCGCTTTTTTTTGTTACTTAACCAGCAAAATCTAATTTATTCGTTAAAATTTTTGTTTGACTTCGGGTCGCATTTACAAAGAATTAAAATTTTTCCTGGATCAAAAGGAAGATTTTTAAAAAGCATACTTTGCATTTTTATTTTATTTAATACATCTTGTCCTCTTTCCTATCTTTCTGCTAAAACCCATGGTTTTAAACCTTAAAATAAATTTTTTTTCTAAACTTTCAGCTCCATCCAAAAATCATGCAACATCTGGAAGCGTAGCTGGAACAAAACCCCAAAGTCCCAAATTGGATAAAGATGGACAAGCTGTTAAACGACTCATTGATAATGTCATCGATCAAGTAGTTCGTCATGAACGAAAAGAACAACAGAAAAAAAGCGGCGAAGAAGAAACTTCTGTAAAAAGCGTTTCAGAAAATAATGAGAAAAGCGAAGAATTAAAAAAAGAGAAAATTGTTGAAACGAATGAAGAAAAAACAGAAGAAAATCGAAATGAAAAGGAAGAAAAAATTGATGATACTAACGTAAATTTAAATAAAAATGAAACAAAATTAGAAGCTTCTGCTCCTGTAGAGGAGCCAAAGCCCAAAGAATCAGAATCATCGGCTGCTGAAGCAAAGCTCCAAGAAGCTGCGGTGCATGAACCGAAAAAAGACGGAGCTGCTGGTGAAAGTCCTCCTCCAGCAGAAGAAAAATCTGAAATTTCCCAAAATTCAGAGAACCCAGAAAATCAAAAACATGAAGCACCAACCGTAGCCAATGAAGAATCAAAAGTTGATGAAAAGCCTGCTGCCGAATCTCTAACAAATGAAAACACAGAAAAAGATGAAAACAAAGAAGAAACAGAAAATGCATAATTTAATTTATCCAAAAAATGGAAGATACCCTTTTATTTTTATTTTTAATCGTGCCTTTGTCTTCAATCAAATATCCTACCATTTTTTCATTTTAAGACATGACAAAATTATTAAAGCTTATTTTCAATATTTTATTTTTTCTAAATTCCCCGAACATGAGTTTCTTTAAAAAATCCGCCAAAAAAAATAAATCAAATCCCTTTAAAAAAAAATACGCGTCAATATTATTATTTTTATTTTTCTTTCAAAAATTGATTTTTATCATAAATAAGTGCCTTCCTTTTGCTCATTTTTTTTAAAATGCTTCTATCCGCCATTAAAAAAGAACAATTTCTCTTTAATGAGAAATAATAATATAATTTATTTTATCAAAAAAATTAACTTTGAAAACCCCAAAAAAATAAAATGATATTCGTTACAGAATATTTTAGTCCAGAATTTTATGTTTTATTTTATTGATATTATTTATTTGTTTGAATTTGAATTACAATTGTTTGAAGAGTGTTTTTGAATAAAATTTTTTTTGAGATTTTGAATTTGTTTACAAATATTTTTTTTGCTTTTTGTTGCTGATTCTGAAACCAAACATTTTTTTTCTTCAAAAAATTCCACAATCAAATTTTTTCGTTCGTTCAAAAATTAGCGTTTTTCTTTAAATTTTTTGTTTCGTTTTTGCTCTAAATCCAAAACTTGAGAAGGTGTGTTTCGTTGGCAGAGACGCGTGTCGTCGTCAATCTGCAAAACTTATAAATCTCCCTATCTCTTACTCACTTTTTTTTTCTTCAAGTACCTATTTCAAGTACATACAAACCAGCTCAATGTCAATCCCACTTAAGTATTATGAAAAGAGACTAAACTAAAAAAATGCCAATGATCGCAAATGACTCGTTTACATAACATTTTTTTTCTTCGCTCGCCATTGCCAAAGTTTGTTTAAGGTGAGAGATTTGCAAATTATTTTTGAGACAAGGAGGACAAGTTGAAGATTAGACAACGACAACATCGTCATCATTTATATGGATTAACGGTAGTTTGTAAGTTTATATCTGCTGCTAATACGATTGACAGCAACCAACAACATGGTGGTATCTGGTTTAAGGTTAATCTTTTTTTTTTAAATGGCTAAAAAAAATAGTAAAATGGCGCAAAAAATTGAGAAATTGCATTTCTGTAATTTGGAATCTCGGATGGTTTATAAAAAATCCTTCAATGAAAATTAATTTTAAAACACTCTATCTTTAAATGTGTAAGTAAAAAATATGATAAAAATATGTTTTAATTAAGAACTAAACATTTTTTTTATGTCTTCATGTCTATGATCCACAATAACTAACTATGCTTTTTTTGAAGAAAAAAATAATAATAGTAACATTAGTTAATTCCAGAAAAATAAAAAAGAAGTGTTTAGCTGAATTTTATTTTTCATGTGTTTAAAAAAATATACAAAATATGGTACAAATAAAGACAGCTTTCGGTAGAAATGGTTTTTTAGTGGCAGCTTTCAATCCTCTGGTTTTCTTTCAATTTATGATAAATCTTTTTCTTCTTCTACTGTACCATTCATTTTACTAAAACTTTTTACATTTTATTTTCCCTTATTATTTTGTTATTATGAAAGTCCATGTTTTATTTTATTCATTTAAGCAACTACTACATTACTTTATTTTGTTTTTAAAAGCTTAAAAGTAAACAAAAACAAGCAAAAAACATCATCTGTTTTTATGAATTCGTTCTTCTCTCGATTATTATTATTATATATTTCGCTGTTTTTTTTTTGATTGACTTTCTTCTTCTTTTTTTTTTGCGCATGTATGTTTGTGTTTCCATTACTTACTATAGTTTTGGAAGATAGCTTTTTTGGTTGGTTTGTAAAATAAAGTATGTATGAAACATCTGTTAATTTGTTTGCATTTTTTTATTTTGAATTTGTCAAAGAAAATCAGCTGTATTTTTTTTATTTAGCTAACTTACTAAAGTAAAAATTGTTTTGATGGAAAAAAATGGATTCGATTAGGAACAAAAAAATTGCGGAAATATTTGGATTTTTTTAAAGCATAAATTTAATGGAAAGTAAATCATTTTAATTAATTGAAATGAAAAAATTGGAGCAGGTTTCAACGCATATTTATTAGTTTTCCAGAATTGTGAATTATAGTATTATTAAATCACAATTTTTTTGTAACAAAAAATCCCTCTAATAATTATCAGAATCGTCTGCTTTTTTTCCTTCTTCAGCAATTTAAACTTCCATAATTATTGTTTTTGTTTCATCACTTTTTTCTCTTCTTCATAAAAATCATTGCCATTACAAAGCAACAAAAAAAAAGAGTATTGAAAAGTATCTGATTTCATTTATATTTTTTCCCTGTCTTTTTGCCTTCCGTTGAAAAAAAAGAAAAAATGAAAGAGTTTTTGTTATTATTGCTTTTCAACAACGACGATCAAAAAAAACTTTTATTAGCGGCTTTCAACAAAAAAATGAAAACGATAGAAAAAAAGAAGAAGCAAAAAAAAAATGGCAAAAACAGCAATGGAGAAAATATAAATGAGTGAAAGAGAGAGTTAGTTAGTTAATTCATCGTCAACCCAGCTTTGATTGGCGCTTTTTTTTGACGATGCCACGCCTTTATTTTTTTTTTTTTACTCATTTTAGTTCTCTTTCCGGTGAAAAAATAAAGCAAAGCAAAGCAAAAAAAAGTTATTGGATCAGAAGAAATCGGAAGTGGAAAATTAGAGTACTACTTTGTATTTTTTGGAATAAGTAGTAACCGATGATCGTCAGTGGGTCAGTTATTTTTTGTGTTTAGTGGAACTCGATTTCGTAAAACGGATACCGTAGTTTTCTGACTTTTGTCGTAAGACTCAATGAAATTGTAGGTCCGACCAAATTTTGTTTTAAAAATCTCTAATATTACGAAAGGTCTTGAAACAAAAATATTTTTATTTTGATTTGCTTCAATATTAGTTCATTTTCTTACTGTATGAATCCATTTTTTAATCCCCAAAAACTTTTAATTATTTGTTGCCATTTTTTGATTTCCTTGTTGATCACTTTTTTTATGTGCTTCTCAATCTTTTTTTTTTGATTCACAAGTTATGTAAATTTTTAGGGGATTGGCAAGCCACTTGAAAACCATGCCAATTTATGATACTTCCTCTTCCTCATCCTCAAATGATATTTCAAAGTTGGATGTTGGATATTACAGCAGCAACAATAATTTTAATCCAATGATTCTTCCTCCACAAATGCCAAATTTTGGTATTATTCCTTCTCAAATTAATACAGTAATATCGTCATCGCCTCCCCAACTTGCAATGGCTGCTTATCAGCATGATTCTGGGCATTCATCAAAGTAAGCATTCTTTTTTTTGTTTTGATTTTTATGAAAATATTTCGAAGCTAGAAAAAACACTTGTTTTTGCGAGAATTCGAGAATTATGGAACAAAGTATTAAAATATTTATATTTGCTTTGCTTCCATTTTTTTGAAGAAAAAATATTTGCAATTTTTTTTCTTCTAAGTTTTTTTGAAACTCTTCGTTTACTTCTTTTTTCTGGATCTCTCTAAAATTAATTCTCCAACAAGCTTTTTTTATTTTTTTATTTAACCTAAAAAAACATTTACATTTTTTTCTTCAAAGAGACATTAATTTTTTTTCCTGAACTAATAAATCACTTTCAATGTTGTTGTTGTTCTAAATAAAATTAATCGTATCTTTTTCCTGTTGCTGCCTCTTAATTTTTATCCCATAAATCTCATTACCACTAAATTAATTGCCTTTTAATCGTCGTTCCAAAATCCAAAAAACCCATTTCCTGACCCAGTATTTTTTTTCAAAGCAGTCCATTCCAATAATAAAAAACGACTTTGTTTGTTTAGCCTTTGATGACTTTTTAAATACACAAACCCAAACCAAAAAAAAGTTTTATTTTATTTATTGGAATAACAAAGGCAGAAAATGCAAAACAAAAAGAATGCCATCGATCACTTCCAAAAAAGAGAGGCAAGCAATTGGCGAAAAATAGGGAAAAAAGTTCGAATACCGTTAGAGGAGTTATAAAAAGAAGGGAGAGATTTGTTTACAAAAGCAAGCCAAAAAAAAGAATGATTGCGCCATGCTGTGAATGAAAAAGGGTGACAGGGCAGAAGCACTTGAAAAGCAGCGGAGTAAAGAAAAATAAAAAAGTTTTTGGTTTTGTTTCAAACTATTTTTTGTTAGTGAAACTTTGGGTTTAGGTTTCGTTAAAAAAAGAAGCAACTTTCAAGAGTTTTTGCTTTAAAATTTTTTATTATAGAAAGGGGAATGGAAATATATGCAAATTTTTAGCAAAAATTCCACAAAATACAGTAACTTTTTAATGTTTTCCAAAAACCATTTTTCTAAGCAACTTTACGCAGCAGCAGATATGAAGAAATAAAGAAAAAAAATTTGCTTCCATTTTCATGGAAGCATTCCAAAATTTATTGTTTTGCAAGACCACTTTTTAAAAAAGGGCTTGAAACTTTTTATAGTACCTCAAGTAGGTAATAAAAATTACAATGATTGATCCATTGGAGGAAGCTTTTATCATAAAATACAATGAAAAGAAAAAGTGATTTACTATTGGAGGCTAGACAACCAAAGAAATGTGCCTTTTTCAATAAAATTCAAGCATTTTTCTTTTTTTGATTCAACCAAAAAAATTTTTTTGATATTTTTTTCCCAAACAAATTTTTTAATTCATATTTCTTAAATAAAATTTATTGTTTTAGTTCCTCTTCAACCACGGAAGAATTTTTTTGTGAATTTGATGATGAACAACTTTCATGCCTTTGTCAATCCTTGCAACTTACAAATAGCTTTGATAAACTTGGGCGATTTTTGGATCAAATGCCTCGAGAAAGGCAAGAATCCCTCGAAGAAGCCATGGTTTCAAAAGCATTTGTATTTTATCATCAACAAAAATTTGATGAACTTTATGATCATTTAAAATGTTTTCATTTTTCTTCAATTCATCATAAAAAATTGCAAGAGTTATGGAAAACTGCTCATTATGAACAGGTTAGTTAGTTAATGGCCATTGGCCATCGATCGATATGAGAAAGAAAGACACCGACTTTAGAGTTAATAAAATAACAATCACAAAAATTAATTACTCCTAAATTATTTATTAATTAAAAAATAATGGAGTCTTAGAGATGAATTTAATATTTAAAAGTAAGAGTCCCTTAAAAAAATTAATTCTTCTCGATATATTTTTTTGGAACTTTTCTAATTTTTTAAGCTACAAAATTTTTTAAAACTCGAATGGTTTCGTATTTCCTTAAATTTTTGTGACCCAGAGTCTATCGATGTCACCAATTATCAAATTATTTTTCTTTTAGTTTTGATATTAAAAAAGCCAATAAATTTTTCTCATCAAAGTTTCAGGCACGTTTAAATCGAGGATCAGGAAAACGTGAGATTGATCCAGTTGCAAGATATCGAATCCGTAAAAAGCATCCATTTCCATCAACCATTTGGGATGGGGAAGGAACAAGTTATTGTTTTAGAGTAAGGATTTTTTTTAATTTTTTGATGCCAAAAACGTTAGAATTTTTTTGTTTTAGACCAAAGATCGAGATATTCTTCAAATTGCATATAATAAAAAGCCAATGCCAAATCCAGAAGAAAAGCGAGCATTGGCTGCTCAAACGGGTTTGGAATTTGCACAAGTATCAAATTGGTTTAAAAATCGTCGACAACGTGATCGACAACAAAAATAGTTAGTTTTTCTTTTGTCTAACATCCATGGATTGATTGAAATTGATCAAAAACAAATTTCCTTTACAAGGGACCTACCAGACATGTAACTTCGTGTCGAAGAACGTTCCTCTATTAAGTGATAGATCCTGTATTTTTATAGTTGGAGCCGGAGTAACTTTTCCCCACCGATTCAAATGTTTGAAAATTTTTAACTATAAAGTTTGAATTAAAATGCCACTTTGCTTATAAGCTCTTTTGGCAATCAATGCCTTTAATGAAGTTTTGGCGCAATGGTTATTGCAGTTGACTTTGATCCGAAGGTTTCAAGTTCGAAGCCTTGGAGGATCAAAAATTCATTTTTGCTTTTTTCACTTTGTTATTTGACATTTTTCAAATTTTTTTTGTATCTCAAAAAGCCATTCTTCCAATTTTTTTATGTCTTTGTTTAAAAATGCAAAGAAAAATATCAGATTTTCCCGCAGCCAAAAGAAAACTTTTTTGTTTTATTTTTGGTTTCCTAAAATCAATAAATTTCTTATTTTCGGCGCTATTGCGCGCAGCTTTTTTAAGTAATTTTCGACGATTACAAAACATTCAACAAAAATTATATAAGTTTTCAATAATTTCTTCTTTTTTTTATTTGGTTCATTTTTGATAAACAAAAGAAGAAAAAAAAGAGAAAAGAAAATGAAATTATTTTGATTATTATTTATGTTAGTTCTGATTTGTCAGTCGAAGGATTTTCTGAAGACAACAGTCCCTCCACCTAATATTATTTTTATCATTATATTTGATGTCATAGTAATTGTTATCCTTAACTTGTTGTAGATTTGTTTTTTTTTTCAAGCCGAGGGTTTTTCCATTCCAAATAATATTTTACCGGTTGTTTCATATTCTCAAAGCGCTTTTTTACTTCTCCATCTGCTTATTTTTGTACGGGAGGTTATAAAAAAGCTTTTAATAATGATGAAGATTATGAAAAACATGCAATAATTTGTACCATTCCATCCTCAACTACATCAGAACTTCAGCCATTGGATGTTTTTTGGAAAGATAATTTAAATCTTTTTATCGCCTTCTCTCAAACAAAAGACGCCACAATACCTTTGATGCTTCTAATAGCGCTGGAATTGCAACCCTCATGAATTTAAATTGGAAGATTTGTTGCGCCTCGTTTTAAAAACAAAAAGATAAACATATTTAAAATAAAGTTAGGTAATAAACACAAAAAAAAAATTGGAAGAATGGCTTTTTGAGATACAAAAAAAATTTGAAAAATGTCAAATAACAAAGTGAAAAAAGCAAAAATGAATTTTTGATCCTCCAAGGCTTCGAACTTGAAACCTTCGGATCAAAGTCAACTGCAATAACCATTGCGCCAAAACTTCATTAAAGGCATTGATTGCCAAAAGAGCTTATAAGCAAAGTGGCATTTTAATTCAAACTTTATAGTTAAAAATTTTCAAACATTTGAATCGGTGGGGAAAAGTTACTCCGGCTCCAACTATAAAAATACAGGATCTATCACTTAATAGAGGAACGTTCTTCGACACGAAGTTACATGTCTGGTAGGTCCCTTGTTAGTTAAATAGCTTTCTGATATCCTTTGAAAACTTCGAACTTTCGTATCTAAATTCAATAATTTTTCTTTAAATTTCAAACTTTTTTTTAGTAATTTTTGACAAAGCGATTGATTTTTTTGAATTAAAACTGTTTTTAAAAAAATTGCGTTTGCTTTTTCATTTTTTATTTTTATTTAGTTTGCTTTCCATTTATTTATTTAACTTTTTTCGTCAGATTTCTTACTACAAATTTATTTTTTTGTAAAAACAATATTTAATTCAAAGAAAAAAACGGTTGCCTTTTTTTTAATTTTTTGCTTTAATTTTTGTTTGCTTTGGATGAGTTTTCATAACTTTTTTCTTTCCTTTTTTAAAGTTTTTTTCCATAGATTTTTAAATCTCGTCCTATTTTTTAGTCCACGTTCCCGTTCACGTGCATGTTCAACCGATTCTCATGATTCACCCATTTCCCCTTCAAGTCCCTCGATTTCTCCTGATTCCCATCATTCTTCATCCACCACCACAATGGCTATCAATAATAATAATAACTCCAGGATAGTCCAAGGAGAAAAAAGAAAATCATCTTCTTCAGGATCAAAAAAATCTCAAATTTCAAATATTAATTTACCGACGACCACCAAAACATTTTTATCGTCATCATCATCTGCTGCTTCTTCTTCTTCACTGCCGGCAAATGCCGCCAGTGTCGCAAATCTCGCGACTGCTGCTAGCGGCGGTGGTGTTGGTATTGGACAAAGCAACCACCAATCAACGTCGATGGGAGCTTATTGGAGTCCATCGCAACCAAATAATATTAATAATGGATATCAACCAGCAGCAGCAACGATGATGCCACAAACAACAGGAACCGCAGCAACAGGATATTTTGGTAATTTTGAACATCTTCAACAAATTGCTGCAGTTTATGGAAATAATTATTTTTCAACAAATACCCCTGCGTTTGTTGATAATTTCAATAACAATAATCTTGAAATTTTGCAATCGAAATATGATTAATTTTTTGCATTAGTTTTTGGTTTTTTGATTTCTTTGTATAAAAATAAAAGCTTTGCTTTAAAAATATTTTTTATCAAAGATTTATGTATAAAAAAAAGAAAATATTGGTCACTTTTTCTTTCTTCCGCGAAAATGAAATTATGGAAGTCCACAAAGATATTAAATTTTTTATAACTTTGATTTATAATTTTTATGAAAAGCATTGTATTTTATTTTATTGAAATATTTTTTCCATCGAAAAAAATAAAATTCTTGTCGGCTGGTTGCAACTTTTCTTCCTTGTCTCTCTTCTTGCTTGGATGAAGAAAAAAAAATTACGGTAGCTCGCAAACATACACAACAAGCAAAAATGGAAGCAGCAGCATAAAAAGGTGGAGTCTCTCACACACGCAATAATATCGAACTTGAAAATAAAATATAAAACAAAAAATAGAGGATAAAATTTCGGAAAACGAAAAAAATGAAAGAAAGAAAAAATGAAGGATATTAAATTTCATCGATGGCAAAAACGACGACAAAAAAAGACAGCCGGGCGATGCTTCGGTGGTAAGGTTAGTGGATGGATAGTAGTGTTCTTTCTGTAGCAGCAAGCAAGCACCCGACTGCACTATATTTTTTTTTCTTCTTCTCAATGTTGTGAACTTTGACGATGATGATGTTTTTCGTTTTGATGAGAGAGAAAAAAAATATGAAACAAGTAAATTTAAAGAGAGACGACAGAGACGAGAACAGGCAAGCAACAAAAAAATAATATTGGGAGAGAATGGAAAAAGAACAATAATAATGTTCAAGAGAAAAAAAAGAAAAAAGGAGGCAGCCGATGATGGAAAAATATAGAGAGAGTGAGAGACAAAAGCTAAACAACTAAAATGCTTCTTTCTTCTTTTTTTTTTGTTTGAAAAATAAAATAAAAAAGTATTCTAAAATTTTTTTTTCATTTGCCTTCTGAAAGACTTTACTTTAGTTTTACAAAATACATTTCTTAAAGAAAAAAAAATTTTTTTTAGATAAAAAATTAATTTCAAGACCCGCTAAAAAATAATTATGTACCACACCATTCAACCCCAACAACATCAACAATCCTCCTATCATCAATTTGGAATTTCCAATGGCTCAAATGGATCCTCATATTCTGTAATTCCATCCACATCATGTCGAGCAGTTGAAAGTCCACCAAAGTAAGTTAATTTTTATTACTAGCTAACTTACTTCCATCGTCTGCTATTATTTTAACAATCCTGGGTAGCTTATAAATAACGAACCGACCATCTGGTACCACTGATATTGAAACCTTTCACATATTTTTCTATTTTTTTCGCCCTCTTTTTATATCTCTCGGAAACACATACATATCATCCATCTCATTTTTCCTCCTCTATCTCCGCCTCGCCTCACAACCACCACCTGCCTATAGGGGTTCTTCTATTACCACTATTCTTTTTTTCAAAAATAAAAAAAGTTCTCAATTTCGCGCATGTGATGTGATCTGAGACGATCCATCCATCTCATTTTACGTATGTGTATGTATGTGTATGTATTTCTATATCTGTGGCACTGAGGAAAAATAAATATATATTGATGATGGATGGTATCGATTCCATCAAGCAGGCAGCAGGCAGGTCTAACCTTACAAAAAATAAAAAATAATAATATGGAGGGATCAGATGTTGTTGTTTTTGTTGGCTTTATAGTAGTGATTTGAGAAGCGGCGTCGAAAATAAGAGAAGAAAAAAAAGGTATGAATTACAATGAGTTAGTTAGTTTGAGAGAGAAGATAAAATTCCATACTCTACAAATACATACATACTTTTTTTTTCAGTTCTTGTTTATTGCAAACTTTTTAATTTTTAAAAAAAATAGTAACCCAAAAATATTTTTGCAAATGTAAAAACTAAATTCATGGCACTTTTTAATTTTTTTGGTTTTCCTTTACAAAAGTGCATTTCTTGATTTTCAACTTCTCGAATCACTTTTTATCCTTTCTTTATCGTTCAAAAAATAAATTTACTTTAATTATTAAATTAATTCTTTGTGTTTAAAAAATAAAACCTTTCAAAAGTTACTATAAAAAAAGCTTCAAGCCCTAAGTTTTTGTTTAAAAAAAGGAAAGGCTTCTTGAATTTTAATTAAAAAAAATTTTTGAAAACTTTTATAAAAAATGGAAGAAAATTTCAAAAAATTTAGATCCAATTTATTATTTTACACCAAAGCAAAAAAATATATGTATTTATTTGTTTTCAACCACAAAATAAATCAAAAACTTCTCTAACTTTTTTTTGATTTGTTTTAGCTCCGTCATATTTTTTCTCTCGTTAACTTTTCTTATTTTTTTTACATCACTTTCTGTATCTTAAAATACTTTAACTTTTATTACCAACATTTTCTTGATTTCAGCAACTTTGCATTCTCAACCGAGCAAGTAGCCGTCGTTTGCCATAGTCTTTATCAATCTGGGCATATTGATCGATTGGTAAATTAACATTTCCATTTTTTTACTCAACAAAAATAATTTTTAATTTAGGCAAATTTTATTTGGTCCATACCCCAAAGAGACGAATATAAAAGAAATGAAAATGTTCTCAAAGCTCAAGCCTTAATTTCTTTCCATAAACAAAATTTTAAAGAATTATATCAAATTCTTCAAGCCACCACTTTTGCTCCTGAACATCATGAAGAGCTACAAAATTTATGGATGCAAGCCCATTATTGTGAAGCAGAAAAAATTCGTGGAAGAGAATTAGGCGCAGTTGGAAAATATCGAATTCGAAGGAAATTTCCTTTGCCCCGAACTATTTGGGATGGAGAAGAAACAAGTTATTGTTTTAGGGCAAGTTTCTTACTCCGTCAAGCAAAATTCTTTTTTCATACGAATCACAAAAAAATGTGAAAATCAAAGAAGAAAAATATGCAAATTTTCTTTCATTTTAAAAAAAGTTTAAATTTAACAAAAAAAATTTGCAGGAAAAATCCCGAACAGTTTTGCGTGATTCTTACAAAAAAAATCCATATCCATCACCAAAAGAAAAAAAAGAATTAGCAGAAAAAACTAATTTAACTGTCACACAAGTATCTAATTGGTTTAAAAATCGTCGACAACGTGATCGAGCTGCTGGTAATCGAGATAAGTAAGTGGCAAACCTAAAAAAATTAATTCATTAAATTGCGCAATGAGGTCGCCAGCCAACATTCGCCCTTCCCTCATTTTTTTTTTGTTGAGCTGTTACATTTTTTTTCGATGCATGTCCATCAAAATGTTGCAACACTTCTAACTTTGGGGATATAAACAAATCAAATCAAAAATAAAGATGACATTTTTCGAGGATTGTGGTTAGCAGTGAAAGAATGTTTATTGGAGAAAAATAGAATGAAAAATTTCTATTTATTTTTTATGGAAAATGGAAAGTTCATGGATCGCAAATTAACTGGGGAAAAATTAGAATGATCTTTGGAAAAAAAATTATTTATTTCGATAAAAAACATAAAAAATAATAAATTTCCTTCCAAAATTGTTAACCTAAAAATTAGAAATATGAAAATTCTATCTAAAATGAAAGAATTATTGAAAAATGGGTAAAAAATGGACTCAAGGATTATGTTTTTGTTCAATGCTCCGAGGCAGGTCTACGAATAACTGAGATTTCAAAAACTTAAAAAAAGTGCAAAAAAAATTTTTTAAAAATTAAAAGAAATGTAAGGTCTAGAATTAAATATTCTTGATGAAATTCCATCAAACGTTTTTTTGTATTTTTATGCTGTGAAAATTAAAAGCGGATCCTTGAAACCAAAAAACGTTTCAAATAATTTTTTTGAAAAACATCTTCTTTTTTCAGAGATGGCAAATCCGATTTTGATTCATCCGATGACGAAGAATTATTGGGAACCATTTCTTCCAATGCTCATCATCATTTAAATCATGAAAAACGACAACAATTACTTTCATCAAATGAAAATGATATTAAACCCATTTTACCCGAACAACATGCTTCATCCTTAATTCATTCAATTCCATTAATGTCGTCTTCGTCATCAAATTTAAATAATTCTCAAGCACCAGCAACAGCAATGATGAATAATTTAACGGATTTAACCTCAGCCGCCGCCGCCGCATATTCAACTACACCTTTTGGAATTACAATGGGAAATTATCAACCACACCAACACCAACACCAGCAACAACAACACCAAAATAATGGAATTGGCATTGGAGGAGGAAATAATTCAATGCCAATGAATTGTTATTTAAGTGGAACAGATATGATTAATTTAGGCCTTCAACAACAACAACAAACAAATAATTATCATAGCCTTTAAAAGTTTATTTTATTTTTAAATAAACTAAAACATAAAAAATATTTGATGTTCCTGCTTTTATAGTTAAAATTTTTCTTTCGGTTCGAGAACCTAAAAAACATTGTTTTTCAACTTTTGTTTGCGAGAGATGCGTCGTATCGCCCAGCTTTTTCTAATTTTTGTTTTATTTTTAAATACATCAAAACTTAATAATAATTTTTTGAGATCTCATAGTAAAGCTTTAATATACTTAAACTTAACCATTCTTAATTATTATTGTTGTCACAATGCTTTAATTTTGCTTCAACGTTTTTTCCTGTTAAAATAAATTATTAATATTTTTTTATTATTTTACTTTATGTAAAGAATTATTCACCATCAAATTTCAAAATGTTTTTGCAAAGTTAACAAACACTTTTCAAAAAGTAAACAAATTAGAGATAATTTTTTTCTCCAGTTACTATTTATGGAATTCGTCAGCTTAAAAAGTTTCAAAAAAAGAAGAAATGAAAGAAAAAGTGAAACGTCCATAGCTTTTGTTTTTTCGGTTGAGCCTTATCAGTTGGGCGTCGTCGTCGTCGCTAATTTTTTTTTTTGCGTGTTGGGCTTTTTTCCCCAAACTTTTTTCAATTTTTTTTGCTTCAGACAAAAAATCAATAAATAAATAATTAGATAAAATTACAAAAACTACTAGAAATATTTTTATTAAAAATTTAAAAATTTCTTTTGAAATTTTTATCGGCTCTTTTTTATTTTTTAATTTTGGTGGATCGATAAGTTTATATTTAGCAACAAAATGAAAGTTGAAACCTTTGATCCACGTTTCATTCAAAAACGTAAAAGTTTAACAGTGGAAAATAAATTTATTGGTGGTGAAACTTTTGATTATGTTATTGTAAGTCCCATTTTCATCTCCAAAACAGCATTTTTATTTTTTTTAAATTTGGTTTTAGGGAAATCAAGGATTCAAAGTTTTGCTAAGATTAGACCCAGATGGATTTATTGTTTGTTGGCATTTTTTCAAAGAAGTAAGCTTTTTTAGAATTTTTTAAATCTTAATTTAAAAATTTTATTTTGCGTTGCGAAATTCAGAAAATCCCGAATTTGATAGACTCAAGAATTATTGAAAATTTTTTAGCAAAAAACTCTGCATTATTTATACATCGATGAATTGGTTGATGCTCGAATTCCATCTAAAACTAAGGTTAGCAAACAAATAGATTTTTTATTTTACTTTGAGAATTATTTTTTCCTGTTTTAATTTTTAGCCGGAATTAAATGGATTTTATTCAATGCAATTGGTTGCAAATAAAGATTATAAAAATTTTCAATTTTTTACTTTTTTACATAAAAATTTAGTAAGTCCATTAAAAATGAATAATTAATTGCAAAAATTTAATTTTCGTTTCAGGAAGTAATAAAAGAATGGACTAATTTCATTTTCTCATGGATTTATAAACAGAAAAAAATTCCACACAATCAATTATTTTATGTTAAAAAATTAATTTCACCTAAATTAAATAAATCTCAAAATGCTAAAAAGTAAGTTTCAAATTTGAAAAAAAAATAAGCAAATTTTTTGAATGACAATAACTATGACTCTCAGTTTTTGAGATACTATTGATCTAAAAAAAATTTAGTGCCTATTCTAAAACTGTATTGAATGATCCAGAAATAGCAAAATTACTTTTTTTCAAAATGGATAATTTTAAATTGCTGCAAAATAAAATCACTGTCACTGACACCGAAGCGCTAAAAATATATTTTTCATGGATTAAACGGCTGGAATTGGAAAATGTTTTTAAACAAATGTAAGCTGCATTTTTGATGCTTAAAATTGTGGCTATTTTTATTTTTGAAAAAAATTTTAGTTCTGGCCACCAAGAAAAAATTTCTCTTTCACGCTTCCATGATTTTTTAAATAATCATCAACGCGATCCCCGACTAAATGAAGTAAGTTTTTACCCTCAAAAAAAAGCTAAAAAATGATTTTCTAAATTTATTGAAGATTTTTTTTTCAGGAAAGTTATCCACCAATTTATAAAGATCAAGCTTTGGATATCATTCATAAACTTGAAGGAAATGATGAAATAAATTTGCTTTCATTTGAAGGATTTTCAAAATATTTACTTTGTGATTTAAATTCTGATTTGGATTCCATGGAAATGCAATTAAAAATTCCATCAATGGGAAGACCCATTTCTCATTATTATGTTAATAGCTCCCATAATAGTTATCTCATTGGTTAGTTTTTTAGGAACTTTTTGATCTAAACGCAAAAAAAATGTTTTGACGCAAAAATTTGTTAATGAATTTAGTTTTTTAAGGAAATCAAATAATTCTCGCCAAAACTATTCACGATGTAAAAGAATGTGAAAGTAACACAGAAATGTATCGACAAATTTTACTTTCTGGCTGCCGATGCATTGAATTAGATGTTTGGGAATCCGCTTCTGGACCGGTAATTACTCATGGTCCAATTGCATTACAAAAAATTAATTATATTCCCTTAGAGGTGTCTCATCAGGAAGATTAATTTTTAAATATGCAAATTTTTTTGTTATTTTTAGGAAGTTTGTGAAGCCATCGCTGAAACAGCTTTTAAAACTTCTGATTTTCCTGTGATTCTTTCAATCGAAAATCATTGCGACGCGGAACAACAAAAAATAATGTCTCATTGTTTTACGAGAGTTTTTGGAGATTTATTACAAAATCAACCATTGCAAAATTATCCGGTAAAAAAATTTATTCAATCACCTTTTTGCGATAATAAACTTTTTTGTCTCTAAAAATTTTTTATTTCAGACTTCTGATCCAAATGGAAATTATCCTCCACCTATTGCGTTAAAAAGAAAAATATTAATTAAAGGAACTCAAAATAAATTAGGAACTAACAATAAAAAAGTTTTTCCATCTTCTTCTGCATCTGCATCTTCAGCAGCAGCAGAAATATATAAACCACCAAAAACTAATCAAGAAGGATTTATAAATCGTTCTAAATCTCGAATAGCAGAATTAACGGTGGAACGAATGAAAGACACCAATGTTTTGGGAAAGGATCAAGATAAAGGTAAAATAAATTCTTTTTTGCATTTTTAAAAGCTGAAAAAAAATTATTCCTTTTTTTCTCCTAAGATTAAGAAAGCGCTAATATTTCAAAGCCAAATAATACAAAGGCATTAGTTTGAGGAAGCAAAAATTATTATAATCCATTTTTTCATCGTATAATTTTTATCTATGATGTCCCTTTTTTTCAAATTTTTCCTAAGCAAACATTCCGAATAAAATAAATTTAAACTACATTTTTTCCAGGAAAATGAAATTTCTATCGGCTAATTTAATTTAATTCTTTGCAGTTTTATTATTTTTAAGTGTTTTAAAGCTCTTTCAAAAAGCAAATAAAACAAAAATTATAAAAAAGTTATGAAAATATTCAAAAAAAAAGAATGCATTTGAAAAAATAATTTTAGTTTAAAATGGAATGAACGATTGCAAAAGTTTTTTAATCATAAAAAAATACGAATGCGATATTATCTTTTTATAAATAAATTTTTTTTTCTGCTGCTTTTCCCGATGGATTATTGTTTTCATCTTCTTATGTAAGAGTTTTTTTTGTTAAAAAAATAAAGAAAAGCAATATCGAGAGTTTCATCGAACAGCGTTTTTTGCTAAACATCTTCCTTAAAGATAGCTTTCGAGCAGCTTAGTTTTTTTTAAAGTTTATTTACTGTTACAAAATATAAAACTACAAAACGCAATTTTTTTATAGATAAATTGTTGGATGAAAAACATGCGGATTGTCCGGAACGAAAAAGTGAAAAAAATATGAGCGTGAGTTTATAAAAATTTCCAATAGCAAAAAAAAATAATTTTGTATTTTAGAAAGATGAAAAAGAAAAATGCAAAAATATTAATAAACAAGTAAGTGACTTATCTGCCTTTGGATGCGATTGTTGGCATTTTTACTTGAAAATGATTTCACCAATTTCTATTTTTTTTTAGTCTCGATATGACACACCAATGGAACTTGGAGATAGCCTTCGAGATCTTGTAAATTATTTTGAAGGTGCTCCTAAATTTAATGAAAGTAAGTTTTTATTCCACATTTTTTTACAAAATAGGTAATCATTCACTAAATTATTCAGACGACCCCTTTTATTGGATGTTTTCGGGTGGAGAAGAAAAAATAGATAAACTTATTCGAAAAAATTCAACTAAATTTATTCATCACGCTATTAAACATGTAATTCGAGTTTATCCCGATATTAGTCGAGTTTGCTCTTCGAATTATATTCCAATGGTAAGCCTCCAAATCTCGATAAGAAATTTCTTGATTTCGACTAGAAAATAATTATTGCTAATTTTTATAGTATTTTTGGACAGCAGGATGCCAAATGCTTGCATTAAATTTCCAAACCAATGGTTTACCAATGCAAATGAATGATACACTTTTCGAGGAGAATGGACGATGTGGATACGTTCTGAAAGATGATTGCCTCACCAATCCTCATTATAAAATGACCGTTTATGATCCACAATATTTAGTTGCAAATCGAATAGAAATTAAAATAATTTCTGCACAATTTTTGGAATTATTAAATTTATCTTCCAAAGTAACTCAAAATTTAAAGACTCAAGTGATAGTGGAATTATATGATTTGCCTCAAGATACTTTAAGAAATACATATTTCACTTCGGGATTTTCACCTTCCATTAATTTCAATACTATTTACTCAAACAACAACTTTGAATTTAAAAAGGTTATAAAGCCCCGACACGCAATGATTCATTTAAGAATAATAAATGAAAATAAAGAAGAAATTGGGCAGCGTTTTTTGCCGGTGCATTTAATGCGTCAAGGATATCGACACATAACTTTGAGAAACAGAGCTAATCGAAATATGGGCCCAACTTCTTTGTTTGTTTATTGCAACATAAATATTTTTACTCCTGATTCTCAAGCTCAAGTGAGAAAACAATTTATGGATCCCCTTGGTTCTATGATTTCTGATCGACGTAAAACTTTTTACAAAAATTTTTGAAAAAAATAATGATTAAAGAATTTTTTTAGAAGAAGCTATTAATTTTGCCGATCCATTGGGAGCTGCAGTAAGGAAAGAGTCAGGCTTAGGAAAATCATTTGAAAGTAAAGAAGCAGTGAAATTATAAAATATTTGAAAAATTGAAATCGAACAAAACTTTTTAAAATAAAATGTTTATTTCTTTTGTTTTTAAAAATAAACTTTATTATTTGAGATTTATATATGATTGAGGGCCATAACAAGAAGTGATGAAAACTTTATAAAAAATTTTAAATAAATTTTATTGATCGATAAAGCTAAAATTTCTTAAGCAATAATGAATTCAAAATTTAAAAAGACAATGTGATATAGAATTTCAAACAATTTTATCTTCAATACTTTTGACGTTCAAATGTAATGTAGCTCCAGAATAATCATTTAATGGAATATTTGGCGTATAACCATTTCCATCAAAATTAAATGGGGCATTAAATGGATTATAACAAATTCTTACATTAATATTTGACAACGTTAATTTATCTCCAATTTGAGAAAGGCTAAAAAAATTTTTTATAATCATTGGTGCCACTTTTTTTCTCTCTCAAAATAACGAACTTACTTTTGTAAAACATTATTAGCAAAAAATGAAAAATTCCAATAATTTGAAATATCAAATTGATAAACAATAAAATCAATCGTTTGTTTTTCCGTTATTGACATTTCCATAAAACAATAATTCATTGTATAACTATCAGGTAAACCTGGTAAAGTCAAAAAACTTTCACCATTCCATGGCGTTGCTATAACCGACGAATATGAAGGAGATAATAAAGTATTGTTGAGAAAGGAAGTAACAATATTTTGAATATCTATTCGAATACTTGAATTTGGAGGAATTTCAATTATATAATATTTTGATGGCAAACCTATATTTTGCCAGATTGGAGCTGTTGTGGAACTAAAAATTTTAATAAATAACTATAGCTTTTTCAATGAAAACTAACTTAAATTCCAAAATAAGTCGAGTTTCTTCAGATCCAAGAAAAATTTTAACATTTTCTTTTTTTGCTGTTGTCCATAAATTAGAAATGTAAAGATTTCCCAAAAATCTGTCAGTATTAATATGAATTAAAAATATTTTACAACTTTCCAAATTATTTGATATTGCTGTAATCGTTTGGCGTGAACTTGATATATCATCAATACGGTAAAAAACATTTTGTTCAAATATGCATCCTTTTCGATATTCTAGATTCGCGTTATTATTATTATTATTATTTATTTTAAACATGAAATCTTGTCACATTTTACACAAACATCTAAAACTTACCTTTTGATAATTGAAAAAATAAAAATGGCTGTCCAGTAGTTGATTTAACATAGGTAACAACTTCATTACTTTGCGTATCACAAAAATATCCTGATTTATCAAAACTAAAAACAGGCGAAATTTAAATTCGAATTAATTTTTTATTTAATTTTACCAATTAGTAGAAATTCGATTTTCATTATTAAGTGTTTCATTTTTAAAAATGAACACCTCATTAAATATATCTATTGTTAAAACAGAATAAATCTCTATGTTAGCATTTTTCTGAAATGGTTATTATCTGTCATATTATTTTTATTTTTATTTTATGACGCATACCAAATTTGATGAAGTTGTGATTTTAATAAGCTCATTAAATTGCGCAGTAAAACCTTCAGAATAATTTGAAAACATATTTAAATCGATTGCAAAATATGGATTAGTTTCAGAAAGGATATGAGAAAGTTGAACTTTGGGCACTAAACAAAAAATAATTTTTTTAGAGTTAATATTTTTTTTTGTGTAAACCTACTTTCATTAATATTAAATTGTATAATAATATCTCTCCCATATGGAAAAGTTGAAGTAAAAACTTCAAAAATATTTAAATCGTTTGGATTTAAAATTGCTGTTAGATCAAACTTTTCTGTTCCATGAGGAATTGCTTCCAATATGGTTTTATTATTCGAAATTATTTTATATGTGTCCATGTAAATATTATCAGGTACAAAAAGATCGACATATATGAATTTTTCAAAGTAATCGATTGTTGAATTAAATTCAATCTGAAAATGGCAAAAAAAAAATATATAATTAATTTTTCTTCTTTTTTTTCTTAATGACTCATTTTCTAAAGAAAAATCAAGAAGATAATCGAGAACTATCTAGTACATGTCGACTAATTTTTCTTGCGTGATTAAAATTAAAAAAAAATAAAATACATACATTATATTTACATTTCATATTTGCGCACAAATTAAGAAAGTTTTTTTCTACTGTCATTATTGGATCTCCACATGTACAATCTGAAAAACAATAAATATGTTACTAAAAAAATAAAAATTAACACCAAAGTTTAAAATGTTTCTTTTTTTTTTTAATTACTTTTTGTTGCAATTCTCAGTTCAACATTGCCACCTGCCACACTTCCATCGCTTATAAATTCAATTGATGCGTGTTTATTTGTGTGATTTCGATATCCTTCAAATATAACAAAATCACCATGTTTTAAAAATTTTACTATTCCATATTTATCCACATAACTTAAGGTATCAATATTTATTTCTGTAAAAAAAGACTGTACTGCTATACTAATTTCAGTGTTAGGTAAAATAGTAAAATTATAAAAACATTTAATGTTATTATTATATGGAGAAATAGACGAAAAATTATAACCAAAATCTTGTGTTTGTACAAATTCACAATTTTTTTTAATTCCATTTTTTTTCACAATTGTAATATATGCACTCATTTCCATTAAAACGGTTAAATTTAACTGGCTTTTTGACAAAAATACATTTAAAAAATTATCTTCATTATAATAAGCATGTGAAATCTCAGGAAATTTTCTAAAAATATGAAGGTTTTAAGTTATTTAACGCAAAACGTTTAAGAAATTTTTTGAAATCAAAGGATTGCCAAACTTTGTTAAAGAAAAGTGCAGAAGCCGACAGGGTTAAGTGTCTCTCTTTCACTAATATCAGTGTGCTTTGCGGGTGTGAAAATTATTACAGTTTTAATATCACATTGTTTTTTTATTAAAGGATATTTTAAACCCACCCAACAACATTGTAACCAGTGCTATTTTTCACAATTAATTTTGTTCCAGGAATTAAATCTAAATGCGTCAAAACAATTTTAAATCCATATCCTTTTGGACCTTGAAAATACCATTGACATTCATTTTTTCGAGTATTATTTTCAAAATAACTAGAATTAATAAATAAAATTTGATTTTCATTCGTAAATTTAAATGGATTTTTTCGACTTATGGATTCCATAGGACAATCATTATCATTCCATTCATCAAATAAAGCAAAACCTCGATAATAGAATACGCTTGATTGAGCGTTATTAGTGGCAAAAAATAAATTGTTTTCTTTGCTAACTGTAGCATTAAAATCTATGATACTTGATTTATGATTTAAATTCCCCGTTGTAATCCATGTTATTCGAGAACTCTAAAATAAACTATATTTATTTTTAATTTTTTATAGAGAAAAGATTTTGCTAAAAAATTATTTAGGGCTTAAAAACAACTTAATGTATGTATTTTAAATAAAGCCTTCCACATATTTTCATATATAGAAGCCTCCTCGAAATTAAACAATTAATAATAAGCTTCAATAAAAGTCAATGATAAAAAAAAGTTACATTTTGCTGTCGTTGTAAATTTGTACCGTTAATAGTAAAATCTATAGAGCACTCTGTAATTCGATCAAAATCAACAAATACCGGTTCCAAAAATGTTAATTCAACTGTTTGATTTTGATTTTGACAATCAAAAAATGATGAGCCTTGAATAAATTTAATAATAAAAAAGGTAGAAACCATTATTAAATATCCAAGTAATTTTTCCATTTTAAATTTAAGAAAACTTTTTTAATTTGTAATTTCTAAAAAGATTAATGAAATTTATAAATTTTTTTAGTTTAATTCTCTAATTTTTTTCTCAAACATACCTCAATTCAAGTCTGTTAACAAAAAAGATGATGAAATAAAAAAGCTTTTAAAAGTGTAAAATAAAATTAAAAATGTGATGACGCGTTAATGAAAACTCTTTTATTTTTATCTTTAACATTTCAATTTTTTAAGATCCCTATTACCCGGGTATTAAAATATTTTCTTGACATCCTTGTTTATTTTAATCTTTTTCCAACATTTTTTTGTTTATTTTTTGAGGTGAAAAATTTTAAGAAAAGCTTTTGACGTTCGTCTTTCTTTTCTTTTTTTGAAAACAATTAAGTTGGCTTTTTGAGAAAGAATTTTTTGTTGTCGACTTATCAAAAAATCTGTAAAGCATCTTTAGCTTTAATAGAGATTAGCAATGACACCCTCTGCAAAAAACTAAAGACTTTTTTTCAAAAGCTTAAAACAAGGAAAATTTATTTCTTCGAAGGTGAATGTTTAATTCTTTCATCCCAAAAAAATTTTATAATGCAAGAAGATTGAAATTACCAAAAATTGTTAAATTTCTATTATACGAAAGATACGCAAAAAATTGAAAACATTTTGCAAGATTCAACACTTGACAATTAAAATTTATTTAAACTTTTAAAACTGAAAATGTTCATTAAAGAATAAAAAGAATAATGTTTTTACAATAAACAAAAAAGGTTCAAGAATTTTTTTAAGCATTTACTTCTTCATTTTTTGATTCATTTTCTTTAAAAAAGTTTTTCCATCTGCATCTGCATCTTCAATAGGAGCAGCGACCATTTAAAAAACCACCAAAAACTAATCAAGAAGGATTTATAAATCGTTCTAAATCTCGAATAGCAGAACTCATGTTTGAGAGATGAACGGATCAAAAAAATAAAGGTAAAATAAAAATTTGAATATTATAAACTTGAAAAAAAAAAAATACCTTTTTTTCTCTTAAGATTAAGAAACGCTGCTAATATTTCAAATCCAAATTTTAACTTTTTTTATTAATAATAAAAGAGTTGTCAAGAAAAAATTTGTTTACTATACATAAGAAAAGTTATAAAAAATTACTGTTTTGTTTATTAACATAAAAAAATTAAGAAAGAAATTCATGAAAAACCATTTTCACTAACAAGAAGTGATGAAAACTTTATAAAAAATTTTAAATAATTTTATTAATCGATAAAGCTTAAGTTCCATAAACCATAATAAATTATAAATTTTCAAAGGCAAATTGATATCGATTTCAAACATTTTAATCAATACTTTTGACGTTTAAATGTAATGTAGCTCCTGAATAATCATTTAATGGAATATTTGGCGTATAACCATTTCCATCAAAATTAAATGGGGCATTAAATGGATTATAACAAATTCTTACATTAATATTTGACAACGTTATTTTATCTCCAATGTGGGAAAGGCTAAAAAAATGATTTATAATCATTTATTACAACAACTAAAAAATATGGAATCATTATTACAAAGTTTTTTTTTCTTCAAAATAATGAAACTCGACTATTTGGTAGAATCGAAGGTGAAGAATTTTATTGTGCAGTTAGATTTTTAACGAACTTACTTTTGTAAAACATTATTAGCAAAAAAAGAAAAATTCCAATATTTTGAAACATCAAATTGATAAACCATAAATTCAATCGTTTGTTTTTCCGTTATTGACATTTTCATAAAACAAACATTTGTATACATATCAGGTAACATTGGTAAATTTAAATAACTTTCACCATTCCATGGTGTTGTAACAACCGACGAATATGAAGGAAATAATAAAGTATTATCCAAAAATGGAGTAACAATTTTATGAATATCTATCTTAATACTTGAATTTTGAGGGATTTCAATTATATAAAATTTTCCAAATAAACGAATATTTTGCCATTTTGAAGCTGTATTTGAACTATAAAAATCAAATAGTTAATAAAGATTATTAACTAGAAAAGTGTGGTACCCGGATAATTTGGTTAAGGTAGGGTAATGGAAGGATAAAAATTGCGAAGGTATGGTAGAAATGGTAATGGAAAATCGAAGGTTAGTAGGGTAATTTTACCCGGATAATGTAGGGTAATGCAACTCTATAATTAACTTACTTAAATTCTAAAATCAATCGAGTTTCTTCAGATCCAATAAAAATTTTAACATTTTCCTTTTTTGCTGTTGTCCATAATTTAGAAATGTAAATGTTTGTATAGTTTGTATAATCATTATAATCAACAAAATCTTGAATAAGAAAGACGTTACAATTTTTAAATTTATTTGATATAGCTGTAATGGTTTGAGATAAAAATGAATGACTACCATCATAAAGATAAAAAACATTTTGTTCAAATAAACATCCTTTTCGATATTCTAAAATTAAGCAAAATCTTACATTAAAAAGATGAAAATAAAAATCATTGCAATTTTTTATAGTCGTCGACAGGTCAAAATATTTTACTGCACGGTAGCAATTCATGCAAGTATGGTATTTTCATGCAGCCAGTGCAAATCCTTGCTAACAGAATTCATGAAAATCCATATGAAAAAACTATGAATCGAAAAAAAATTTCTTTTGAAAATCCTATGGAATGAGATAGTCTCATAGTTGAAGCCTATGTCACAAATTAACGTGAAAGGCCTATGCTCCAAAATGATCCATAGGCAAACCATATGCCAAAAATCCATAGGATTTTCTTATATGACTCAATTTAGATCCATACGATTTTCATATGAAATTTTTTTTTTGATTCATCGGTTTTTCATATGGATTTTCATGGATTTATTAGCGTGCATTTACCGCTGCCTTCATGAGAATACTCTACCAGCATGTAGAGTTACCGTGCCGTAAAATACCTTGACCCGCCGTTTATTGCCGTTTTATTTTGAAGGAAAAAAGAAAATTAAATTTCCTTTACGTCTAATACAAAAAAATGATAAAAATTTTTTTTGAATATTTTCGCCTATGTATGTATATTTTTTACGCACATACCTTTAGATAATTGAAATAATAATAATGGCTGTACATTAGTTTTTTTAATATATGTAATTACTTCATTACGTCCTGTATCACAAGAATATCCTTCTGATTTATCAAAACTAAAGAACTGAGAAAAAAATTAATTTAAAACCAATTCTTTTTAATGTTTACCAATTATGAGAAATTTGATTTTGAAAATTAAGTGTTTCATTGATAAAAAAGAAAACATTATTAAAAATAGCATTTGTATACCAAGAATAAATTTGAATATTTGCATTTTTCTAGAATTATTTAAGCTGAATTTTTTAAAACGTAATAACACTTACTAAATGTGATGGGGTTGTGATTTTCATAAGCTCATTACATTGCGCAATAATACCTTCAGAATAATTTAAAAATATATTTAAATCGATTGCAAAATATGGATTTTCTTCAGAAAGGATATGAGAAAGTCTAACTTCGGGTTCTATAAATTTTTTAAATATATAAAAATATTTTAAAAACTTACTATCATAAATATTAAATTGTAATAAAATCATTCTTCTATCGTATGGAAAAGTGGATGTTATAACTTCAAAAATATTTAAATCGTTTGGATTAATAATTGCTGTTACAACAAAATCATTTGTTTTACGGGAAATTGCCTCCAAAATGATTTTGTTATTTGAAATAATTTTATACGTATCCATGTAAATATCGCCAGGTATATAAAGATCAATAAATACGAATTTTTCAGAGTAATCGATTGTTGAATTAAATTCAATCTTAAAAAATGTTTTCGTTTAAATTATAGTTTTTTTTATTTTATAATTCTATTTTCTAAAAAAATAAACCAAAAAATAAGCATATCTCTAAAAAAAATATTGGGCTTTTTTTAAAGAATAACGTCAAAGATTTTTTGGACATAAAACAGAAAGCAGTTATCTTTTTTTGCCTCCTTTAAAAAAAGGTCAAAATACAAATACATACAGTATAATTACATTTCATATTTGCGCACAGACTATGAAAGTCATAACCATCTATGATTATTGGATTTCCACATGTACATTCTGAAAAACAATAAATCCATTACTAAACGAAATAATAAAAATTAACACAAAAGTTAAGAAAGAATGTTTCGCTTTTTATAATAACTTTTTCTTTTGTGAATAAATCGAAAAATTTAATTTTTCTAATTTTCTTGGAAGTTAAAATAAGTATTTAAGCCAAATAAAAAGCATACTTTTTGGTGTAAATCTTAGCTTAATAGTGCCACCTGCCACATTTCCATCGCTTTTAAATTCAATTGATGCGTGTTTATTTGTTTGATTTCGATATCCTTCAAATACTACAACATCACCATTCTTTAAAAAAGTTTTTATTCCATATTTATCCACATAGCTTAAGGTATCAATATTTATTTCTGTATCAAATTCGAAAAGTTCCATAAGAATTTGGGTGTTTGGTAAAACAGTTAAATTATAAAAACATTTTACGTTATTTTTATACGAATCATACTCAGACGTCCAAAAATAAGACCACGAAACATTGTGAAACGTGCAATCATTTAAAGTAGGTTTTTTTTTCACAATTGTAATATATCCACTCATTTCCATTAAAACAGTTAAATTTAAGGAACTTTTTGATAAAAAAATATTGAGATGGTTATCTTCGTTATAATAGGCTTGGGAAATTTCAAGAAATTTTCTAAAAATATCAAAATTTGGTTTTAAGTTATTCTGCGCAAAACGTTTAAGAAATTTTTGGAATTCTTCTAAAAGCTGTCAAATATTTTACATAGATTTAAGATGGATAAAATTTCGCAAAGTTTAAGAATTTTTTTGAGAATAAAATTTATAAAAAAACCAAAAATTATATAAAAGTAAACTCTGTGAGTTTGTGACAAATTTGTTTTTAAAAAATTACTCTCTTTTGTCTATTTTTTTTATAGCGAAGATTGCTGCTGCTTACGCCTGAGGATCTTCACAAACCTAATTTCACATTGTTTCTTTTTTTATTAGAAAACTTTAAACCCACCCAAGAATATTGTAACCCGTGCTATTTTTCACAATTAATTTTGTTCTAGGAATTAATTCTAAATGCGTCAAAACAATTTTAAATCCATATCCTTTTGGGCCTTCAAAAAACCATTGACATTCATTTTTTCGAGTATTATTTTCAAAATAACTAGAATTAATAAATAAAATTTGATTTTCATTCGTAAATTTAAATGGATTTTTTCGACTTATTGATTCCATAGGACAATCATTATCATTCCATTCATCAAATAAAGCAAAACCTCGAAGATATAATTTACCGTAGGAAGCATTTACTCCATTGCCAAAAAATAAATTGTTTTCTTTGCTAATTATAACCGATAAGTCTGTGATACTTGATTCGGAATAAAATCTTCCCATTGAAATCCATGTTAGTCGAGAATTCTAAAAAAAATTTATGGTAAATAGTAAATTTTTATAATGAAAAATACATATTATGGTCATAAATGAAATTTAGGATTTTTTTATGTCTTTATTTATATAAACTTAAGAGCTTCAAGGGTTGAACCAAATAGAATAAGTTACGTTTTGCTGTTGTGAATTTGTTCCGTTAATAATAAAATTTAAAGAGCATATTGTAGTTGGATTAAAATAAACAAATACAGGTTCCAAAAATGTTAATTCAAGTGTTTCATTTTTACTTTGACAATCAAAAAATGATGAGCCTTGAATAAATTTAATAATAAAAAAGGTAGAAACAATTATTAAATATCCAAGTAATTTTTCCATTTTAAATTTAAGAAATAACTTTTTTTTGAAAATGTGCAATCGTTAGAAATATTCCAAAGAAATTTATAATTTTTTTTAATTCAATTCTCTAATTTTTTTTTCAAACAAACCTCAATTCAAGGCTGTTAACAAAAAAGATGATGAAATAAAAAAGCTTTTAAAAGTGTAAAATAAAATTAAAAATGTGATGACGCTCTTGAAAACCCTTTCTCATTTTTAACTATTTCATTTCAATTTTTTATGATCTTGATTATCCGAGTATTAAAATATTTTCTTGACATTCTTGTTTATTTTAATCTTTTTCCAACTTTTTTTTGTTTATTTTTTGAGGTGAGAAATTTTAAGAAAAAGCTTTTGACGTTCGTCTTTCTTTTCTTTTTTTGAAAACAATTAAGTTGGCTTTTTGAGAAAGATTTTTTTGTTGTTGACTTATCAAATAAATCTGTAAAGCATCTTTAGCTTAAATAGAGATAAGCAACGACACCCTCTGCAAAAGATTAAAAACCTTTTTCCAAAAAGCTTTAAAAAAAGGACCAAAAAATTTTTTTTTTTTTCTAAGGTGAATGTTTAATTCTTTCATTCCAAAAAAAAATTTTATAATGCAAGAAGATTGAAATTACCAAAAATTGTTAAATTTCTATTATACGAAAGATACCCAAAAAAATTGAAAACATTTTGCAAGATTCAACACTTGACAATTAAAATTTATTTAAACTTTTAAAACTGAAAATGTTCATTAAAGGGAGTGTCTCAGCAAACAAGAAAACTCCTTACAGCGGGTGTTCCTAGCCCGAAAGTTTTTCCCTTTGTTTTTTCTTTGAGTTTTGCTTTTTTTTCTTCAAAAATCATTGTCGCATGCAAAAAAAAAAGTAAATATTTATTACTTTACTTTATTAGGCAAAACATATTTCGTTTACAAGATTATGATTGCTTCTAATAAATCATTTATGATCGGGTATCAGACCTTTTTATTGTTATATTTTTCTTACCATTTTTGAATAGTTTTTTCTTTTTATTTTCTTACATATGCAGGAGATAAAGGCAAGACGTCTAGCCGATGAGATGAGTCAGAACGACACTTTTTAAAAAAAAATAGTGCCCTTTATTTAGCCCGATTTGCTGGAAATGAAAGAAAGAAAATTCAAATTAAACATTGAAAGACGAAAGGAAAAGGAAAAGAAGCCGACAAAATATAATAAATTGTGAAATAAAAAAGCGTCGCTCGCTCAATTTGTTTATTAGATTTTGTAAATGGATATTAGAGCATTTTCTCTCTTTCCCAAAAAAAAATGATGCACCCGTATCCACTGATTCCTTCAGTATCCTTCTTGGAAGAAATATCAAAAATCGAAATGATCCAAGAGAATTTTGTCGTTGTGGCAATTGTGTCCATCAGCCCAATCTACGAGAAAATATTTGCTGTCGAGAAGTTTTTTTTGGTTTAACTAAATATGCTTCAAATATGAAAGATATTATTGGTGGATATAAATGTATCACTGAAGTTCCGGCTATTCGTGAAATTGTACTCAACGAATTCCATTTGAAGCTTCATGAGGAAAATAATTTATTTTGGAAAGAAAAATTTGGTATTCATTTTAGCCGCCGAATCCCTCCAAAAGATCCCAAAAGGTTTAACTTGTCACAAAAAATATTTAAAGATTGTCTTTTCCATTTTAGATATCTTCGGTATGCAGCATATTCGACGCTTACTTTATTTATTCATGGCACACTTGGTTTATCGAAACGTGTTGAAATGCCTTCTTGTTTAGTGCGATTAGTGCGTCAACAGTATCCTAGCATCGATGGTGTTTATACTGGTTTTATTGATGCGTTTGATGTTGATGAATAAATAATATAAATTAATTTTTTTTAAAATCTAGTTGTTATTATCCAACCAAACTTATCACACAATTTTTTCATTGTTATGTAATATTATTATATATCTTTAGAGCTTCAATGCCGCCTTGCCCTATTTGCGGAAAGGAAGTCAAAGCAGGTGAAGGAAAATTTTTTCCTGATCGTGGCACTTCTAACCGGCGATATTATTGCATTATTACACACAATTGGAGTGCATGAATGGTCATCAGACACAATGTCCGCAATTCTTCATGATAAACAATCAGAAGTGTTGGGCAAAGATAATGATGATGTTTTAAAGAATGACCCACTTGATCTTCCTGGGAAAACAATCCATGAATTAGTTTTTGATGACCATGTAACTTGCAGCCATCTATCAGATATACAAGAAGATAAGGATGTACTAAACCCAGAATCTCCAAGTTATGGCATCTTTCTAAAGAATTTTACAAGCGATAATTTTCTCAATGATATCAAACATTTGTCTCCAGCACTTGCAACATCTGCATTAGAAGGATTCCAAGGATTGGTAAGCAACAAATATCGATCAAAAAATGTGTATTATGATAAGAAAGGTTTTGATGATCGAACATGTTTACCGTTTTTGCACTATAATAATAATATATGGGACGAACTTACTGGCAAAAGAAAAGTTGAAAAAGTTATAGAAAGAAGAGGAAAGCATCGCGGTGGAGAAATTGTATTCAAAAATATTAAAACTCCGACTGATTATAGTTGGAAAAAAGAAATACTTTTTGATACTTTACTAAAATTCGACGAAAACATGCCCGAAGAATTCGAAGAACATAACCACTGTGATTTGACAGTTGATTTTTTAACTTTTCGCCAAAAACGAAAAAGCCGAAAAATGGCATACTTTGAAACATGGATATTAATTATTTTTTTAAGGATTTTTGACTTTTTATTGATTCTAGGGTAAAAAAGCATGAAAAATCTGATTTTTCCACCCAAAGAACAGGTAAAAATAGCGGAATATGACTGTTTTTGAAGTGCTTAAAGTATACCTTAGTTTCAAAATGCATCTCCTCCTCAGGAAGTGCAAAATTTTTATGTGATACCTATCTAGAAATGTTCAGCATGATCGATTTAGTCTAGGATGTTGTCAGAATATTCAAACGCTCGACCGTTCTCGAGTTATGAATTTTTGAAGTAAAGGTATGCATGTTGATGCATCTCAACACCTTCATCTGTGATATATTTATCAAATGACACTTGTAAAAGATATCAAAAACGGTAAAATAAATTATATAATAATTATAGGAAACAATATCACACCTTTTTATTATGCAAGATCATGCACCACAACGTCTTGATGAACCTTTAGCAGCAGACGATGATTAAATTTTTTTTTATTTTTGAAGTCCATTATTTTTGGTTTTAAAATAGTTTCTATATATGTTTTTTGGGTCGCTGAACCCGAATTTGATGTCCCTTTTATGGTTTTAGTATCTTAAAACAAAGTTATGGCCATAGGAAAAATTTGCATATTTGTTGTAGCTGTAACTCAAAAACTAACACATGAAGTAAGCAAATGGAGTTCAAATTCGGGTTCAGCGGCCCAAAAAACATATATAGAAACTATTTTAAAACCAAAAATAATGGACTTCAAAAATAAAAAAAAATTTAATCATCGTCTGCTGCTAAAGGTTCATCAAGACGTTGTGGTGCATGATCTTGCATAATAAAAAGGTGTGATATTGTTTCCTATAATTATTATATAATTTATTTTACCGTTTTTGATATCTTTTACAAGTGTCATTTGATAAATATATCACAGATGAAGGTGTTGAGATGCATCAACATGCATACCTTTACTTCAAAAATTCATAACTCGAGAACGGTCGAGCGTTTGAATATTCTGACAACATCCTAGACTAAATCGATCATGCTGAACATTTCTAGATAGGTATCACATAAAAATTTTGCACTTCCTGAGGAGGAGATGCATTTTGAAACTAAGGTATACTTTAAGCACTTCAAAAACAGTCATATTCCGCTATTTTTACCTGTTCTTTGGGTGGAAAAATCAGATTTTTCATGCTTTTTTACCCTAGAATCAATAAAAAGTCAAAAATCCTTAAAAAAATAATAATATATCCATGTTTCAAAGTATGCCATTTTTCGGCTTTTTCGTTTTTAGCGAAAAGTTAAAAAATCAACCAACCAGTCATTTTCACTTCACAGTGCATAACGAATCAGATGATGAAAACGATGAAGATAATGAACGTGAAACTATGGGGGAATTAGTTGGTGATATGTTTGAAGGTATAAGTGATGAAGAAAACTGATTTCATGAATTATTGATAGCTATATTAATTGTTACTATTTTTTAAATTTATATATTTATTCAATTTATGCTCTCCATAATCTTGTAAATGAAATATGTTTGCCTAATAAAGTAAAGTAATAAATATTTACTTTTTTTTTTGCATGCGACAATGATTTTTGAAGAAAAAAAAGCAAAACTCAAAGAAAAAACAAAGGGAAAAACTTTCGGGCTAGGAACACCCGCTGTAAGGAGTTTTCTTGTTTGCTGAGACACTCCCTTTAAAGAATAAAAAGAATAATGTTTTTACAATAAACAAAAAAAGATTCAAGAAATTTTTTTTAAACCTTAACTTTTTCATCGCTTGGTTCAATTCGTTTTGTCAAATTGGAATTCGTCTTTTTTGCCACCAAAGCTCCCAATGGATCAGCAAAATTAATGGCTTCCTCTAAAAATATTTTTATTTAGAATACAAAGTTTTTGTAAAAAAAATTTACGCCGATCAGAAATCATAGAACCCAGAGGGTCCATAAATTGTTTTCTCACTTGAGCTTGAGAATCAGGAGTAAAAATATTTATGTTGCAATAAACAAACAAAGAAGTTGGGCCCATATTTCGATTAGCTCTGTTTCGCAGAGTTATATGTCGATATCCTTGCCTCATTAAATGCACGGGCAAAAAACGCTGCCCAATTTCTTCTTTATTTTCATTTATTATTCTTAAATGAATCATCGCGTGTCGGGGCTTTATAACCTTTTTAAATTCAAAACTGTTGCTTGAGTAAATAGTATTGAAATTTATGGAAGGTGAAAATCCAGAAGTGAAATATGTATTTCTTAAAGTATCTTGAGGCAAATCATATAATTCCACTATAACTTGAGTCTTTAAATTTTGAGAAACTTTGGAAGATAAATTTAATAATTCCAAAAATTGTGCAGAAATTATTTTAATTTCTATTCGATTTGCAACTAAATATTGTGGATCATAAACGGTCATTTTATAATGGGGATTTGTAAGGCAATCATCTTTTAGAACGTATCCACATCGTCCATTCTCTTCAAAAAGTGTATCATTCATTTGCATTGGTAAACCATTGGTTTGAAAATTCAATGCAAGCATTTGACATCCTGCTGTCCAAAAATACTAAACATTAATTAATTATTATTTTCTTTTCGAAATCAAGAAATTTCTTTTCGAAATTTGGATGCTTACCATTGGAATATAATTCGATGAACAAACTCGACTCAAATCTGGATAAACCCTTACAATGTGTTTAATTGCGTGATGGATAAGTTTTGTTGAATCTTTCCTAATCATTTTATCGATTTTTTCTTCACTTCCTGAATGCATCCAAAAGAATGGATCATCTGAAAATTCTTATTTATTTGAAAGGTCAAAAAAAGTGATTGATTACTATCTCTTATTCTTGGAGTAGTTTGAAAATAATTTATTAAATCTGCCAAAGTTCCGCAACTGTCTTGAATCTCATCCGTCATTGCCTAAAAAATATTTAGTTAATTTTGAATTAAATTAATTGTTTGTAAAATTTTATATTTTACTTATTTCCTTTGGCATAAAAGTGTCTTAAAAAACTAGCAATAATTTTCTCTAATTTTAAAATAAAGGAAAAACTTACAACTTTATTATGCATTTTTATTTCTTCTTTTTTCTCTCTCTGAAATATATATTTTTTAAATTCTTAATTTTCCTTTATAAATCAATATTTTTAATTAACTTACAGACATATTTTTTTCGACTTTTCTTTCAGGATTTTCTGTGCATTCTTTTAAAAGTTTATCTACAAAAAAATATTCAAATTTTTATAGTTTATTTTTTAACTTTTTTTACATATTTGAATTATAAAAAACCAAAATTCACCTTTTTCTGATTCGCGTCCAAGGACATAAACATGAGCATGGGCATCTTTAATTTTTTCAAACGTTATTTCAGCAATGCGAGATTTGGATTTATAAATAAATTTATTGTTTTCTTTTAAGGGGATTTCAGGATCAGGAGCTCCAAAATTTCCTCTTGAACTTTTGAGAAGAATTTTTCTCATCAAAACTGTTGGAGATGGAAGATAGCCTTTTGGGTTCCATAGCTTAAAAAATGTGAAGGTTAGTGTCTCGACGTGGGAATTAAGAATTGACCCAAATATGAAAACACTTTTTTGTAAGGCCAAAACTTACTGGATATTCAGGCATATCAGTTTTCTGCAACATATCTCCAAAAATTTTAATAAATATTTGTGACATAGTTTTTTGTTGTTCTGGGCCGCAATGATTTTCGATTGATAAAACAATTGGATAATCAGAAGTTTTAAAAGCTGTTTCAGCGATGGCTTCACAGACTTCCTAAAAATTTACATATTTTCAAAAATTTTGACAAAATGAAATCTAACTTCCAATGGAACATAATTAATTTTTTGCAACGCTATGGGACCATGCGTAATTACGGGTCCAGCACATGTTTCCCAAACATCTAATTCAATGCATCGACAACCAGAAAGTAAAATTTGTCGATACATTTCTGTATTTGTTTCGCATTCTTTTACATCGTGAATAGTTTTGGCAAGAATTATTTGATTTCCTAAAAAACTAAACTCATTAAAAAGTAATTTTGGCTTCGATCATTATTTCAATTTTTCGTAAAACAAAAAAAGCTTACCAATGAGATAACTATTATGGGAGCTATTAACATAATAATGTGATATTGGTCTTCCCATGGTCGAAATTTTTAATTGCATTTCCATTGAATCCAAATCAGAATTTAAATCACAAAGTAAATATTTTGAAAATCCATCAAATGAAAGCAAATTTGTTTCTTCGCCTTCTAAACGATGGATGAGCTTTAAAGCTTGGTCTTTGGTTTTCATTGGATATGACTCCTGAAACAAATTTCAAAAAATTAATTGATTGTCAAAAATTTTTTTTACTTCATTGAGTCTTGAATCCCTTTGTTTATTATTCAAAAATGCTTGAAATTCTGATGCTGTCATTCCATCTTCCATCATAGCCCTAAAAAATCATAATTGCCATCACTTTAGACTCCCAACGAAAAAAAGAAATACTAACATTTGTCCAAAAAGTGCTTTCAATTCAGGCCTTTCAATCAGCGAAAAATAAAAGTTCAAAGCTTTGGTGTCGGAAACGGATTTTTTTGAGGAATTCAAATGTTCAAATTTAGATAAAAATATTTTTTCTATTTCAGCATCTTTGAATATTGTTTGTTTGTAAGCACTGAAAATTCAAGAAAAAAATCTTGTTTGTTTTAATTTTATTAAACTCGCTTACTTTTGCGCTTTTTGAAATTCATTTCTCAAATTTATTTTCGGTGCAATTATTTTTTTAATATAAAATATTTGATTGTGATTTAATTTTTTTTGTTTATAAATCCATGAAAATATAAAATTTGTCCATTCTTTTATTACTTCCTGAAACCATATTTTTTTGCTTTAATGTATCCCAAAAATTTTTTTTTAGCTGGAACTTACCAAATTTTTATGTAATAAATTAAAAAATTCAAAATGTGTATAATCTTTGTTTGCAACCAATTGCATTGAATGGAGAAAATCCTGATCATCATCATCTGCTTCATGAAGCTAAAATTAGAGAAGTAAAAAATAAACAATAAATGCTTGCTTATCTTTCAGAAAGTCATAAAATGTAAAATATAGGAAATTTAAGTCCTTTGGTTTCAATATTTATTAAGCACAGATCGGCCGATCGGCTGTTTACATTTCGATGGATAGTTCACAAGTGAAGAAAATGCTTGCTTCGACGCTCTTTTTAACGGAGAGCGATGAAGCAGCAATAAAAAGGATGTTTTGGGAATGCATCGCTGCCGCGATCGCACACTCCCGACAAAAAGAAGAGAAAAGTTTAACAATATGTTTGGGTTAGTAACAATTTCAAACGATATGAAATGTTTCAAAAGTTTTTCAAATAAAGTTACAATTTAAGTTTAGCTTATTTTTGGATTAAGGTTTTTTAACAAACAATCAAAAATTAGAGGAAGCAAAGTTAGTGACACCGGAATTTCACTATCTGTTCTCATGACAGCGGCGTTGCCGAAATATCAATGGATCAACGGATGGCTCTAAGGAAGCAAAAATATCCACGAATGACCAAGTATTTTTTGATGAAACTTTGCGGTTCACTATGTCCCATGATTGTTGTTCAGTAATATTAAAAGTATGTTGATGAGCAATAAATGGCATGATGAAAATGATGTCAAAAGAAATCCAAGTTTCGGTGGCTAGGCATCTCAATCTCTCACGGAATTTAACGTATCCTTTCTAGCAATAGCCCATACATAAATGCCATTTCAAAGGCGAGGTAGTCAACTATCTTGATTCGTAACAGCGACCATTCAAAATAAACATTGAGATTTCTTTGACCATGAATAATTAACAACAATGTGAGACACATTTTTGGCGTAGACTCACAGATGTTTGATGTGGTCATTATTGCATAAATTAAGATAAAAATTAAGGAAATCGCAAATACCATGCAGCGATCCCTCCCGGCAAAAAAATAAGCGACGATGAAGTTAATGGTGAAAATTTTAGGTTTTTGACTTGTGAGGTAAAAAACACCATTAAATAGATGACAGTTTCGATACATACACTGCTTTTTCAGCAATGCAGATGGCTAGAGCCCCCATGTAAAATATAGGAAATTTAAGTCCTTTGGTTTCAATATTTATTAAGCACAGATCGGCCGATCGGCTGTTTACATTTCGATGGATAGTTCACAAGTGAAGAAAATGCTTGCTTCGACGCTCTTTTTAACGGAGAGCGATGAAGCAGCAATAAAAAGGATGTTTTGGGAATGCATCGCTGCCGCGATCGCACATAAAAAAAATATTTAGGTGTTTCAACTTCCGTATTTTTTTTATGACGACGTAAAATAAAATATAAAAATAAACAACAAACACTACCTTTTTTGTAGTCGTCCTTGAAGGGGTAGTTATTCGAGCATCAGTTAATTCATCAAAATAAAGGTAATAAAGTTTTTCAGGCTAAAAAATGTAAAGAATAAAAATTGGACTCATCAAAATTCTGAAAGAAATAAATAAATTTGAAAAATTTTTCGTTCTGTAACAAAGCTTGAGTGTGTCTGTAATTCAAAGCCCTTTTTCACTTTGAAATCAAAAAATTTGTGTGAACAATTATTAGCATTTTAAAAATTTAAATAAAATTTTGGGTGTGTCTATAAAAAGAAAAAACCGGACAAAAAAAGCCATGAAAGAATAAAGAAAAAAAAGTTACCTACTTTCCGTTCCAATTCCCATGAAATAATAAATCCATCTAAATCCATTTTAACTAAAGCTTTGGATGTTTTGTTTAATTTTTCCTTAAACACTATTTTTTTAAACAAATTTATGGATTAAAGGGTGAAAGGATGTGAAAAACTTACATTGTAAAAAAAGAAAATTTCACCATCAATAAATTTATTTTCAATTGTTAAACTTCGTCGTTTATGAAAAAATCTGCAATCAAATGTGTTGTCCATTTTTAGGCTTTAAAATTGACAGATTTAATACAATAATTTTGATAAATAGTTTATTTCTTAATTTTTTAGCAAACCTAAATGTATGTAACTAAGAAAACAGAAAAAACAGCAAAAATTTTAAATCTTCTTAAAGGCTTTATCGTTTACCAAAACCAAAATAAAAATAAATCAAGAACAACAATCAAATTCTTAAAGCTTGAGTAACAAAAATTAAAACACGAAAACATGGGTTGAAAAAAAAAGCAGATGGAAAAAACCTTTGAAAAAACAAAGAGGGTGGAAAAGTTCCGGAAAGTTAACAACAACACATTTCCCAAAGATGAAAAGCGTTAAAAAAAGCTTAAAAAAAATTTTTGCTGATAAGGAAAAGGTAGCTTGCCTTAATGTGAGAGAATTTTTGAGAAGAAAAACGATCAGTATTTAAAAAAAAACAAGAAAAAATGTGGGTAAAAAAATGATTTAAATTATGTAATTTCAATAACAAAAAAATGCTTTTCATATTTTTATTCTATTTTTTTTTTGTTGTTATTTTGTGATATTTTACTAATTTCATATATTTTTAAACGTTTCGTCAACTTCCTTTCTTTTTTTCCATTTAAAAAAATCTGATTTTTTATTTTTTAATTATTATTTTTTCTATTTGAGATTTATAATATTTTTTTTCTTTGTTATAATGGTGTAAAATATTAAACTTTTTTATTTGTAAAAATACCAACAAAAAAAACGGGAAAAAACATAACAAAATATTCAAAAAAGTTTTTTTAAAGAAAAAAGGCTTCAAAAAAATTCCAAACTAGCACGACTCGGGTTGTCTGAAAAAAAAAATCTCATCATTTTCTATTTTTTATTTCTTCTAGCAAATCGCAAAAGAATAATGGTGTAAAGTTGCGTCCAAAACATAATAATTTTGTGTAAAGAAAAAACTTTTAAAAAATATAAATTTTATTGATTAAATTTTTTTTGCGAAAGAAAAAAAACACTAAAACAAAGGAAGAGACACTGGAAATGGCTGGCACGAAAAATTTAATGTTTTGGGACTTTTTTTGTTTGTTAAAGAAAATGGCATAAGAAAATGAAAAGATTTTACGATGTTAATGATTTTTCGTAAAAGAACGAAAAACAAATAGAAGATTGTCAGTGTAAAAAAAAAATTGCCGAGAGGATGTTGTTATGTGCAATCTAAAAAATGAGGATAAGCACACAATCGAACTATGTTTTCTTCTTATTTTTTTTGAATATTTTGTTCTTTTTTTAATTTTCTCTTTTGCGATTTGAAATGAGGATACATTTTTAAAAGGGAAAATCATATATATTTGTAAAATTTTACTGAAGCAAACAGAAGACAGACATTTATTTTTATCTTTTCTTACAATCTCAATCTCGTCTTGCTCAAAAATGCAAAATACATTTAAATTCTTTTATCGGTTTCTTAACATTTCATTTATTTTTTTTACAAAAATTATAAAATTCGGGTTTTCTCATTTGTTTATAAACATTTTTAATTGATATTTATTTTGCTTAAATGTCTTCGAATTAACCCGTTTATTTTTATTTATCCCTTCCTTTAACATTCTTTTTTATTAAAATGGCAAACAACACGAACACAAGGTATATCTTTGATTCCAATCCCGTTTCAAAGCATTATACATAATTTGAGAGGTAATAAATCCACAAATAACTCCAATGAGAGCTGTTGCATTTGCTGCAACGAGAAGATAATATGATAATCCCAAAACTCCGCCACTTTTGCTATTCATTTCAATTGGAAACATAACTATTACAGCTAAAAATTGGCTAAAAACATAACATGAAATTACTGCACTTCGTCGCATCGCTAAATAACATTGAGTTGGTCGATTGCAAGCCACACCAAAAAATGAAAAATTTAAAAATGCAATCACATCCGCAACCAAAGCCCAACAAATGGCAATAAAAAACCATTGAGATTTGAAATTACCGGAAATATAGGGGTCACAATCGAGTAATCCAATATATGTGTCTTTATAGCCATAAGTATTTGGTTTAAGCCATTCTGAAACAAATAAAATATTATTTCAGATTTAAAACTGTTTCATTAAAAATTTCTATGATCTTTTTGTCTTTAGCAGAAATTTAAATTTAAAAAATAAAAATTTTAAAGATTAAACTGTATTCCCAAATGAATATTTTAGTTGGAAAAAAAATATGTTCGTAAAAACTTATTAAAGTTTTAACAAATTATTCTAAAACTGTAGCACCCATCTTTTAGTTGCAACTAAAACGTTAATTTACTGAAGTTAAGAGCCTCTAAAAAATGTATACTGAAAAGCAGAACATTTTTATTAAAACTGCGTTGAAAGCGTATTTGTTGGTTTAAAATTCAAAACAAAACCAAAAAAATAATACAATAAAAAACTGTTTATTGATAATGATTCTTATACTATAAAAAGTTATTTAAAAAAACTGTAACAGCTTTTTCTTAACCTGGAAAACTCTCATGTAAAACTGTTATATCCATCTTTTTTTGAAAAGTAAAAAAGCTTATTTTATGAATTATTTTTTTAGTTCCTTTATATTTCTTTTAAACTGCATTGTGATAGTACTGTTCGCAGACTTTTTACATTAGTAAAATTCAAAACTGAATCATAAAAAAATATGCAAATAAAAAGCTTACACAAAAAAAATAAAATTATCAAAAAAACTGGGTGCTGTTATTTTGTGTTTAATTATAGCTTAGAAATTTTTTGTCTTTCAAAAAAAAGCTTACGTGGCAAAACCAATGACATGATGGTCAAACATACGGAAGTCAACATGGAAATAAAATATAAAATTTTACCAAGTCCGCAACATGGTGCCATGATTTACTTCTTTGTTTCTTTAATTTTTTTTTTTGAAAACTGGAGAGAAGGAAAGGGGAAATTCACATAACAAAATCAAAAAAAAAATCAATGAAACAAAAAAAAGAAAAAGAATGAATAATGTTATCGCAAAAAAAAACTAAAAATTTTTTTTTTATATTTGCTTAAAAAGGAGCAGAGTTATCAAGGATTAAAGTGATAAAACGAAGAAATAAAAAAAAAGAGAGAAAGAATGACAAAGGATCGTCATCATCGCTAAGTGATGTGATAAATTTTTGTTGGAATGTTGTTTGACTGAATACAAGACAAGGAGGTAAAATGGTAAATAACTGATTGATGACATCACTTTTAAACTTTTTATATTTTATTTATTTATTAGAAATAAAACTATCTTTTCCAATAAATTTTTTTCATTTTCTTAAACTGTATGTTGTTGTTTTTTAATTGGTTTTGGATAAAAAACATTTGGTCACCCTTTTTTATTTTAAAGAGAAAACTGCGGCCATCGTGGTTGGTAGTTAAAAATTTTTTTTGCGAATATTATAATTTTTAAAGATTTATTTTATTAAACTGTCCATTTTGGTAAAAAGAGGTGATAAAGAAAAAAACATTAGGAAATTTTTTTTTCAAATGGTTTATAAACTGGAAATTTTTTTCTATCATTTAATTATTTATTCAAAGAAAAAACATTTCGTCTTTACAAAAAAAATTTTTTTTACAAAATCAAAAATTATTATAAATTCAAAAAAAGTAAACTGCAGCATAAATTAATCAATGGGATACATACCTAAACAAGCAAAAATTATTTTTTACACGTAAAAAAACATAAAACACAAAATCCATATATAAATAAATTAAATACTAAAAAAAATCACAAAGTTGGGTGTTGGGTAATCATCGGTAAATAAAAAAATAAAGGAAAAAGAAAAACTGAGATCTTGAAAATCTTAAATTATTAATAATAAAAAACTGTATTTCTTTTTCACAAACAAAAAAATTATTGAGCATTTTTGATTGTTTCTTTAAACTTTTGTAAATCAAATTGAGCTCTTCCAAATGGACGTTGACAACATTTTCGTTCAGGCGAACATCCATCCAACGATGGAAGTTTAGTGGAAAAAACTCGAGTCAAAGTTGATGAGGATGGAATTCGAGAAATTGAATTAGAATTTTGTGGGGGCGAAATATTATTGCTGTTGCTGTTATTATTATTATTGTTGTTGTTGTTCGATGATGATAATTTATTATTATTACTGTATGATCGAGGAAATATCCCCGATATAGCTCCACTAATTGTATATTCTGCAATATCCGAATCAATGCTACATGACCGTTCACGAGTTTTATGTTGTTGATTAGTGGGAATAAAAGATCGCGTGCCAATGGTATATGTTTGATTCATGGGTCGATTGTTTTGGTCAGCCAAACGATTTCGAACAAGAGGAGTGTAACTGAAATAGAAATAAAATAATAATAAGAAACTGAGGAGTATTTTTTTTTTTTTTTTTTTGAAAACTGGGATGACGTATTAATTGGGATTTTGCAAATGAATCTAACAAGAATTATTTTATAATAAACTGGGTTTGCAGATAATTTGGAGGGATAACTTTAAATTTTTTATAATAAACTGTAAATTATTAAGATCCATTTTTCGCCTTTTAAATCAATGAATTAATTTATTTAAATAAAAAAAACTGTCTACCATTTTTTAATTTTTTATTATTATTAACTGTCATTAATTAGATTTTCCATTTTCAAAAAAAGATTTTACTTTAAAAAAAAATTTTTATCGAAGAACAAAATCTAGTTTTGTTTATTTAAACTGAGCATCAACAACCAGAGTTGTTATTAAAATTCTAGCTTTTTTTTTCATACATCCAATGCTTTTTACTTTTTGTATTACTTCTTTCAATACTAATAATTAATTTTTTGAGAGGGGGCGAGAATAAAAAAACTGAGTACGTATTATATTTTTTTGGTAAAATAAAACTTGCTTTTTGCGTGAGTTCGAAAAAAAGCAATAAAAAGTAAACAATAAAAGCAATCAAAGCAGGAAGAATTTTTTTTGCTTTTAACACGCAAGCTTTATTTTTTTGGCATAAACTGTCACAGAGATTTATAAGTTTCATGGATGACTCAATTAAAAAGATTTAAAAAAAATTAATAACTGAAAACGTGGAAAAATAAATTTAAAAAACTGGCTGCCCAAAGTTCGTGCATATGAGCATTAATTTCTAAACCAAAGTTTTAGAAGAACTTTTTCAACTTTTTTAAAATAAATTTCTTTTTTATCTGTTGCCTTTTAAGGTCAATTGATGTCATTTACTTTTTGGGTGCATGTGAAATTTACTGTATAAAAATTTGGTGGATATTTTAATTAAACTGTCTTCATGTAACTCAGACGGCATAAAATTTTAGGCGATATTAAAAAAACTGCATTAAAAAGGGATGAGTTCAAGGAAAGCCCTTCTATTTGAACAATTAGTATTAGAGATCGAAAAAAAAAACTGAGAAGACGAGAGCAATTGGCTATAATGTATAAAAATTATTTGAATTTTAAAAATTTTTAATGCTCATTAATATAACAGACAAAAAAAATTATAATATTTAAAAACTGCGTTAAAAAAATGAAAAAAGCAAAAGAAAAAAATGAAATATAATAAAACAAAAAACTGTAATTTTCAGAAACAAGGACGCTCTGAATTAAACTGGAGCTTCCCATTTTTATTGGAAATCAATTTTTATTTATTCTTAATTAATTTAAAAAAACTGATCTTTCTTTCATAATTTTATAATGCTATTATTTAAACTGCAGGAACAGACATGCGATACACTTATGTGTCAAACACAAACTTTTGTTTTAGAAAAACTGCATTTAAATGAAAAAAAGCTTTGTTTGCTTACCTTTTATTAGCTTCAATAACTTCAATAGATTTTGAAGATGACGACGATGAGGATGAAGTTGAAGATGATAATTTTGGTAGCTCCCGTGGTAATTGACTAGATACGCTTACCATAATAAAATTAAAATACACAAAAAAAAACTGGAAGTTGATGATATAGAGGAAAGAAAAAAATAGAAGCCAGCAACTAAAATTTAAAAACCCTTTTATTTTTGGCAATAAATAAAATGAAAATTGTTGTCCCAAATACATCTGTCAACAACTACCACAAAAAATAAAAATCACGAGTGTCGGCCGCGGAATAATTAAATTTAAAATTAATGCAAAATAAAAATCAGAGTTCACGAGGAAAATATTTTGTTTTTCGCATTTTCCAAATTTTGGGCATTGGAAAATTTAGGCAAGCATGTAAGTAAGTTGTTGTTATTATTTTCTATGGGGAGAAAAGGGGGAAAAATATAGCAGCTATAACTTAATTTTCAGAAAATGACATTATTTTTTTTGGTGAAAAGGATTTTTTTAGCAAGAAAACAGGTGATAAATTAAATATTCTGAAGTCTTTGTCTTTCAAGAAGAAAAAAAACTGGTGCCATGTTAAGATTGAAAAAAAAGATATGGTTTTTAAACTGCAATATGGTGATTTGGTGATAATTAAACTGAGACAAAAGGTGCGTTGGGGAGATGCAAAAAAATCATGTCATAAAATTATTTAGAATTTCTTTTTTTTTCTGTTTGAAAACTGTTCAGAAGAAATTGATTTTGAAATTTAAAAGAACGTTTTTAAAACTGGACATACAATTGAGAGATAAAGTTTAAAACTTCATTTCAGAAATATTAAAAATCCAAAACATTTAAATAAAAAAAACTGGGATAAAATTCTTAAAAATAAAGAAAAAAAATTTTCTTCTCGAAGCCACTGACTTTTCTTTAAATACATAGAGAGAAAGAAAAAATTAAATGAAACCTTTCAAGTAAGCTTCAAATTAACGAATATAAAAAGAAATGGCACGCACAAATAATGGATGGCAAAGAACGACAATATCGATAAAATTGAAAGGTTTCAATATATGGAATTATTTATGTATGGGAAAGCAACGACAACAAAAAAAAATTATGGTACATAGAATGGGAATGGAAAAAAGGAAAATAAAAGGTTTCTTAAAGATTTTTTTTTTCAAAAATGAGAAAGGAAAAGAAAGAAAAAACTGTTTGAGAAAAAGAGAAGCTGAACTTTGGTTTTATAATGAATTTCAAACTGTTTGAATCCTGGTTTTCATGGAAAAGTTTTGTTGTCCAAGAAAAACTAGCCATAAAATTAAGTTATCCATATATATTTTTAAACTGAAATTGCAATTAAAAATAGGGGAAAGAAAAATTTTTTTAAACTGCAATATTGAGAAAAAAATATGGGATGTATTTAAACTGTACCCAAAGAACATCTCGGGAATATATCAGATTTCAGAGTTTATTTTAAAAGTGGACAATCATTTATAACAAAAAAACTGAGTTCAAACAAAAGAAATTTGACGCCCATAGTAAATTATGCATTTTTAAATTAAAAATAAAAAACTTTGAAACATAAAAATCATATATTTTAACAAACTGTCTTTTCATTTTTTTACATTCAATTTTTAAACATTTTTTTCAAAAAAATAAAAACTAAAATTTCTCCCTTTTTTTCTCAAAAGCTTACGGTGGCTATCCATATTTCCATAAACTCTCCATCTATTCTTTAAACCCCATGAAACTGCAAAGAAACTTAACCTTTTTTTTAAATCTACTTGCCATTATGGACCAAATAAAAAACTGAGCATGGTTAGCAACAAATTTTTTTTCTCTTTTTTTCCCTCATTTTTTTAAAGGCTCCAATTTTTTTTCATTTTTTTTTCAGGTTATTAATTTTCTAGCTTGAAATAAAAAAAAAGAACCCAACCTTAATTTTCCTACGCATTGACGTTTACTTTTTTTACTCATACCTCCACACACCTCAACCAACAGCTACAACCATAGCAACGAAAGAAAAAAAAAATACGAAAAAAAGTATAACAACAAATTATAATACAAAAAAATAGAAAAAACGAGAAAGGTTGGTTAAATTGAAAGGGAAGGGCTTGAAGGAAACTATTCGAAGAAGAAAACATACATTTAAACTGATAATTGCCTAATAAGAAAAAAGAGAAAAAAAATTCCGAAAATAAAAAACTGGTTTCGAAAATTTGAGATGGGTATTTGTTGTAACCTCGATCAGGGTTATACAAAGATGTTCCTTGAATGCCGTAGAGTGACACACAATAAATAGATAATATTTATTTAGGAACAAAGCTGTAGCTCGAGCGGTAGAGCTTACAGCTAACAAAACGATACAGAGTAAAAGTTAGTTTCAATTACAAAAACAACAAACAATGGAAGACAAAATAGGCTAGGAAGCTTCGCTTCCAAATTCCACACAAGACCAGGAGATACGATGTGAAGCGGCGCACACTTGATTTATCAATCGTGTTGTTCGAGTCACAACAGTATTCCCAAAAACAGAAAATTTTTTGATGTTGTATTTGAAAAGCTTACAATATTTAAAAAAACAAAAAGTATGTTGGATAAAATAAAATAAGAATGTAAAGTTGTTTTATAAAAGGAAACTTTCTTCTTGCTCAAAAAAGATTTTATAAACTGAAAGCGCAGTTGATTTTTTAGAAGATAAATTTAAAAAACTGGAAAAAGTGTGTTTTTTATTTTAATTACGGTTTCTACAAACTGAGTTTTATGGTAATTTTTGATTTTTTAATTTTAAACTTATCAATTGGATTAGTTTTATGTTTGGATAAATTTTAAAAAAATAAAACCGGATTTTTGAATTAATGGTTGAACTTCATTATGGAATATTCGTGCAAAGAAGTTTGGTTTTTTATAATTAAAATAAACAAACATTCAACAGAGATTAATTTAATAATATTCAAAAAATAAAAAACTGTTGGATAATTTTTTACTGTAAGCAATGTATTTTTAAAGATTAATTTTACAACCAAATAAAAAAAAACTTTGTTCATTCAAAGAAATGTTTAAAGGAATATTTTATAGTTAAAACTGAATTTATATTTTAATGTTTGCACTTTTGCGCAAAAAAAAGTAAAATTAAAAAAACGTTCAAATATACAAAAAAACTGTAATTATCAATTTCTTTTTGAAATTTGTATTCAAAAATCTTGCGATTATTAAGATTTATTTAGAAAACTGAAGAACACGTCTGTCTCACAGAAGAAACAAAAATTCCTTCTGATCAATGTTCAAATAATTTCTTCTTTTTTTAAAACTGAGATCAATAACTTCTTCGTGAACAAAAAAAATAGGCTAAAACCTAAAAAAACAAAAAAATAAGAGTAAAATCGCATTGTTTACATTTTTTTAGCAAAAAAAAAGTAATAAAACAAGCTTTGAGCTTTAACAATAGAAAAAACAAAACACTCATTTTTACTCAACTCAACGTTCTTATTTTTTTTAGCAGCAACAACTAAAAAACCCCAAAAATAGTATTTTTTTAAGTATTTTATTTTTTCCTATTTTTTATTTTTAATGCAAAAAACGTAAAAAAGATATTTTAGATAGAAAATTATTTATTTAATGACAGTAATTTTCGCCAGATTTATTTTTTGAATGCAAAAAAAGCAGGTGATAAACTGAGTTACATAAAAAAAACGACCAAGCTCGAAGTCATTGGCAAAAAAAAAAGTGGCGGAAACACGCGCGAGGCATCATTTTTTTTAAAATCATCACAATTTTTTTTATTTCCGATTTACTTAGAATCTTTTTTGCTATAACGTAAACGCGTCATTAAGGGAAGTTGCGAAGGGAAAAAAATAAAATAAAAAGTAAAGTCAAAAGAACTTTAATTAATATGGAGCGGACAATGATCAAAAAAACGTAAAAACTGATATGGAAATAAAAAAAAGAGTGCTAAAAAAATGAATGAAAATTAACAAAAACCCATGTTTAAAAAAACTGGCAGCTTTTTTTTCTTCCCCTTTTTACTGAGGTTTTTGTTAGTAAATTAAAGCAATTTTAAAAACTTAGTAAATTTTGTTGAACTGAATTAACACTTTAAAACTGAGTAAATTCATTTTTTTTAAATGTTAATGCAATTATGAAAAAAAATAAGAAATATTCATCATCAGGAAGTCATATACTTAATAGTATTAATAATTTTTTAATATAATTAGAGTTTGTAATTATCAATAATACGTCTAACACTTTTGGGTATAAAGAAAAATACTAAAACTTTCAAACTAAAAGGTCACATAAAAAAGTTTATAAAAACTGAATAGCACCAATTTTATAATGTTCCCGTGATTAATGGTTTATTAGAATATTTTATGATAGATAGCATAAAAAAATACAAAAAACTTGATTTATTCCACCAAAGAAAAGAATTCTAAACACTCTCTTCAAAGGATTTTTTTTGGTATTCAAGTTCTTAATTTCATCAAAAAACTAACCTTGCAAATGTGCCAATTAATTTAAAGCCCACTATTATTTAAAAACTAAAAAAAAGTTAAAAAGCTTTTAAAATTAAATTATTTTTCTTTTTTTCTTTGTTTTTAAATATATAATTTACCTAACCTAATTTTACCGTATCAAACTAACTACAAATCCCGCCCCCTTTTTTTATATTTATTAACCTTCGACCATGTGAAGAAAAAAAAATGCTTGCAAAAAAAGGTTAAAAAAGTTTTTTTTCTCACACTTAAACAATTTTTTTTATTAATAAAAAGGGGTCAAATTAAATAAAGTTTGTCACATTTTTTAAAATAAAAAAAATTTCTTTTCATCTTTTTTTTCGCACGTTTTTTAAAACTAAATTTAAAAAAATGAAAAAAAAGAATCACGAAAAAAAAATTATTAATGAATGAAACTATTTTAAGGGTTTTTAATATATTTTTTTATTCACACTTTTCTTTTTTTGTTTATGTATGTATGTGTTTTGAATTTTACCGTAATCACACAAATGTTTCTCATGGGAATATTTTATTTATAATAATCACAAAATAAAAAAGTGAATAGAATCATCATGAGAATTACCAAAATAGAAACACCCAAAACAAAAAAACAAAGAATCATGTTTTTAGAAAATTTAAAAAATGGAAAAGAATAAAGATTATTCTTCAAACGTCGACGAAAAAAGCCAAAAATAAACCTTTTTTTTAATTTATTTTATCGTTGGTTGATTCTGGATTGTTTTTCTGTAGTCCATTTCCATTTTCATTTCCTTCAGGGAATATTATTCGAATTTTATTTAAAGAAAAAAAAGTGTGATTTTTTGTTGTAAGTCAAAAATCAAATGAACGAAAACAATTTTTGTAAAGTACATTTGTTTTAAAAGAATAAAACATGAAAAGATAAAAAAGGTTGAAGAAAAAAATTGCTTAAAAATAAGCATTTTTATATCTTCAGAAAAGATATGACGTGTCTTTTCTTTAACATTAATTTTTTATGCCTCAAGGAACATTGTTTAAAGTTAAGCTGCTTTATTTATAATTAAGAAATAAATAAAATATAATAATTTTATTTAATTGGGCGAAAGATTTTACCAGACGATGCGTGAAAAAAATAAATAGGTTATTAAATTAAAAAATATTAAAAAAAGTTATTAAAAGAATTCTTAAAAAAACCATATTTACTTTTCTCAAGTTAAAATACATACATAGTTCCAATTTACGATCGATCACTCATCAAAAAGATTTGCATTTTATGTTTTTTAATTTTATCGCCACATGAAATTTTAAAAAAGTTGGCTACAGTAACTTTAGAGCTTTTTTCGAAGAAAATGTTATAAAAAGCGAAAGATTTTAAAGATATATCGTAAATTATTAATTCTGCGAAAAAAGCAGAAAAATATATTTGCAAACATTCTAATAAAGCAAAGCGACACGATGACAACGACAGCAAAGTAAAATCATAAAAGAATAATCGATGGTTTTAATTTTTACTATAAAAAAAAATTGAATGGCTTTTATTTTGCTTTTTTATTTTTTGTTTCTTAGAATTACAACAACGACACCCTATACTTTATTTTTTATTTTTTATTAAAGTCATAAACAGCTATTATTACTAAACTAATAGTTAAAGAAATGCTTTTTGTGGTGGTAATAGCAACAACGACACCGTAGTTGTTAAAAAAAACAAGAAGTGGTACTTCCTTGTTTTAAAGTCTCTAGGGGAAAAAGTACCTAAAATTTAAAATCATTTATTACTTTTTGTATTATTGTCAATAACAAAAGGTATTTTTATGCATGCTATTCCAGTAAATGTGTGTATGAATAATATTTTATTTACGAGTAACATTTGTATTTGAAATCGTAAAAAAAACAAACGTCATCATCACAGACGATAGTTGCAATTTGCAATGGCTTCATCCTGTGTGCAAAAAAAAGCTTTTGTGAATCCAAGCCAAATTCTTTTAACATTAAAAGTTTTAGAAAATATGTATTTGCAGCAACTTTGTTAACGGTCTCATGTTTCATAGTCGACAACAAAAATATCCACCAAAAATTACTCATGCCAACCAGGGATGTCCGAACGTTCGGAGTTCGGAGTTCGGAAGTTCGGATGTTCGCCCTTTTGACGAACATTTTTCGATCGGATCGATGTTCGGATTTTACCCCGAACATCCGAACATAATACGAACATATAAAAGAGTATAAAGTCTTGAAAAAATGGCTCCAAAACCAGCAAAAATCATTATATTTTTCAAAATTTTATTATTTTTGCTGATTTTATCAAATATATTTGTTAGCATAACTTTCTAAACTTTTTTCAAACTAAAATAAAATTTGGAGGCATGAAAGCTTGCTACTCAAGAAAAATATTTAAAATTTATTTTTCTTCATAACTTCGACAATTTTATTAAAAAACAAATGTTTAGTAATAAAATGGCTTTAATTAAGCCATTTTTACACGAAAAAAGTGTGAATTTGCTGTTTTCAAAGGGTTTTTAGAATATGTTCGGATGTTCGGATTAATGTTCGGATTTTTGACTCTAATCCGAACGTTCGGATGTTCGGAGTTCGGATCGAAGAAAAAGCATGTTCGGACATCCCTGATGCCAACAAACAAACAAAAAAAAAACCATCGCTTTCCATTCTTTCTAGCAATCACCAACAAAAAAACAAAAAAAGATGCTTGCACAAAAAAATAAAACAAAAACTAATATTTATGATTACAAATTCATCTCTGAACAACAAAGGTACTACACTGTCAGATGTGTTACAAAAAGCTAATACAATCAATGGCTTTACACCATTGCATCAGAAATTGTGATGAAAGAAACAAAAAACAAAGACAAAAAAAAGAAGTTAAAATCGGACATTTATTGCTTCACATCATCAAAACACACAAGCAAATACATACACATAAATTTAATCAGTTCAAAAAATATGATGATATGTTAACCGGAATTTGATCCAAATGGAGAGCAATCTTTTGGTGGAGGCGTTTGAGGAATAGTATTGAACATCACATATCGTTCATCTTCAGGTTCATTTGATTGTTTTTGTTGTTGTTGATATGCAATTTTGTTTAAATTGATTTTCTTTTCTGATGACAATAATGGTTGCTTGGAATTTGGAAGTTTTGACGTTTGACCATCAGCACCTGATTCAAGTTCATTAATGGGTTTAGCAGCAATCGGTGGATTTGTCTGAGCTTTTATTCCATTTTCTTTCAGAACCTTTTTAGATGAAAGAAGTTCATCATCTAAAGTTTTTCCTTGAGAAATAAGTTGAGTTCTTGTAGCATCTCCATTAGAAACTTGTTGTTTTGATTGAAGTTCAGTTTGATCTCCAGAAACTTGATGTATTGGTTGAATTCTTGTTTCAGCACCAGAAAGTTGTTGTTGAGATGGTTGAACCTGAAATGGAAATGTTTAGTATAAAGAAAAGCATGATTGATTGACATCAAAGTTGAGCACTGTATGCTAACACAAAATAACATTCAAGCATAAAACCCAACGTAAAACAAAGGTACCAACCGTTTGATTGTTGTTTCTACGAGCATCATTTTTAGGATTTAGCTGAAAAGAAAATGCAATATAAAAAGTACACATAAAAGGTAAAAACATACAGGAACAGCAGTTTTGAACCCAGCGTATTTGCCTCTTCTTTTCTTTCGATAACAGCGTATTGCAATGATAATGATAGCTACAATAATCACAATAACCACGATAACTGCAACAATTATGAAAATGATGAACCATATATCCATTGGTTTTGCAGGTGCTTCTGTTGATGATGATTCCGATAAAACATGAGTTGAGTTAGACGTGGAAGAAGCACTGGCGTTTGCTGATGTTGTAGTTGGAAGTGAAACAGGTCGAATATCACGGAAGATAGTAGATGGCTAAAATTTTAGAAAGTAAGTAACAATAAACTAATAATCAACAAAGAAGTTTAAAAAGGTTAACGTACAATAGATATTGTGACATTTGATGGAAGATTCGTCCATGAAATCGAGACCTTAAGATAACCATAAGTTTCATCAGGCCAAAGCAATGGTTGAAGGGTATCAACCATAACAACAGATGTCGAAGAACCAAATATTCCAGTTATTACACCTTCATAATTGATGAGAAGTCTTGCCTTTTCTCCAGATTTGCCCAATTGTCCAAGGAATGGAGCATCATCGTTTACTAAAATATATGACATTTATTATTTGTATGGCGAAGAAAGAAACTAACATTGAATGGTAAAGAACAAACTTTCAACCACTTTAGTCATCAAAATATGAAATTCCTTTTCAAATACTGTTCCAATTTTGATTGATACATGACCTTGAATTCCAGGAGTAAAAGCATCCCATTCGATTGGAGTCAAAGTGAAATCCAGCATTGTTCTATCAGCAATAAACAAGATCATTTCCAATGGTTCAGCGTTTGTTGATTTTGTCATGTTGAATTCCCTGAAAACAAGTGAACATACAGTAAGTAAATATAAAATACTCAGTAAAGATGCTTCACAAACTCCAAATTTCTAAGCTTCAACGCTACTATATAAATGGATAAGGTTGTCAAACAATAAAGCAACTTTGTACAACAAAAACTTTCCCAAACATAAAAATAAACTAACCAATAATCACCATTTTGTTGAATAATTTCTTTCAATTTTGGATTCCAAATATCATCGACATCTTTAGGTGAATAATATTCAAGTTCAGGAGCTTTCGTCGTTGTTGTTGATTGACCATAACATAAAATCAGTAAATTCATCAAAAGCAACAAAATCATTGATGACTGCATTGTTGCGACGTCGTCGTCGTTGAATGATTGCTTTGTTGAAAAATGAAAGAAGCAAAGCTAAAACGAAAGAAAGCAAGAATGAAAAAAGAATGAATGAATGCAGTCATAAAATTTGCATGATTGCATGCAGGCATTCATATTTTTTCCCATGAAGGAGTTGCATGATTTTTTTCCAAGCTTTCAAGCTTAACAAACTTCCAAACCTCATTTGTTGCTTGAATTTTGCCTATCTTTATGGAAGTTTGACAAAAGTAAAACAATGGTTTACGATTAATTTTTTTTTGAAATCTTTAGAAACTATTCTTTTGAATTTGATAATCCACAAGCCGAAGATCAAAACGTTGTGAACGGTTGAAAAGTAAAACATGCAAATTATTATTTTATTTTATTTTTATGAAAACCAAAGTTTATAATTTTGCCTTTTTTTGAATCAAAGTTTTGGTTAAAAGAAAAATTTTATTATACAAATAATTTCAAAATAAACAAAAACAAAAAACTTGAAAAAATTGTTAGTTGTTTATTAATAAAATACGTTGAAATACTATGATTGCATAAATATCCTTCACAAGTTAAAATTTGTCCTACGGATTTGGAAATATCTGCCGGATTTGCGAGTCTCACCTAAAAAGTTATCAAAAATATTTATGGGTTTTAGGTTTGAAAATTTTTTTAGCCTTTTAACTTACAGGTTTATGATTGATTGGTTTTAAACTAAATTCTTCATTTTCTTGCCCAATTATTCGACTCCAACAATCTCGTATAATTACAGGGCCAGTTTCGGATGCTAAAAAACAATAATTATTTTTTTTTCTAATTTTTGGATTTTCTAAATTTTATTAATTAATTTTTTCTATGTATTTTTTGCTTGCTTACCACAAACAGCTCGTTCACTTCGAGCTTCTTCAATAACTAATTTTACGCATACGCTATTAGTGCATGGAACAATTGGAATGGCTCCACGCATGGATAAACATGAATCATTAAAATATGGTGGAAATTTATTTAAATATAATGGTTTATTATCGGTGGTTGTTCGAGGCTAAAAAATACACGCACGAAAATTATTTCTAACTGCAAATTCGGCGAAAGTATTGCTTACCCATTTGGTTTCAAAATTTGCTGATGAACAAGAGTAGCATTTTTCTAGAAAAAACAAAAATTATTAATTTTTTCATTTGTTGAATTTAATAAAACTGAACGTCGCTTTTTTGCATTTTGTGAAACTACATTAATAAAATATAAAGTTTATTTTTATGTTTTAATTAAAACTGGTATCTGTTTAGGTTAGAGGTAAACGACACTTTTTTTAAACTTTTTTTACAACAATTTTTTTAAATTAATAAAACTGCATAGACTTCATTAAAAATGAGTTTAATCTTCTTTTTTTAGTTAAAACTGGAGAATTTTGAATAGGCAGGTTTTCGTAATTTTAGAAATAAATTTCCTTTTAACAATGTTTGCATTTTTGGAAGTTTAAAGAAAATAACATAAATAACTGTTTCACGTTCACAAAAATCTGATCGGAGAGATTTTTGAAAATTCAAAACTGTCTTTCTTTTTTTGATATTTTCAAATATTATTTTTAATGGTGGTCAAATCCAAAGGACAGCCTTATTTATAAATTTTGTATAACTGAATTCCCATGGCAATATTATAAATGTTTAATGCAAATATTCTATTAAATTTTTTTATTTAATTAATTCTTACCAGTTTTTTCTGCTGCTGCAGCAACGCTAGCCAAACCCAATAAACCCAAAATGGAAAACCATGTTCCAGTGACTGCGGAAGAAAACATAATTCCCGATGGAGAAAATGTATTTGATTGTGGTGGAGTAAAATGTGAGGATGGTAGGGATGCAGCAAATGGTTGAGGTGAAACTGGAGCAGATGAAAAAGTTGGGCCAAAGTGAGTCTCAAATGACATTATTTGCTATGTTATTTTTGGCTGCTAAAATTAAGGAAACTTTAAACAGATTTTCAAATTTTTTTTAAATCAAAAAACGCATACACGAGTAAAATAAATTATTGAAAAAAATTGACGAAATTTTTTTAATTGAAAAAAAGTTAAAAACTGCGCACCAATATTGTTTTACATTAACTTTTTAATATAAAAACTGTAGGTTTGTTCCATGCAATATCAAAGAAACTGGAAACGGTTTTCTTTAAATTTTAAGTTAACTATCAAACTCAAAATTTAAAAAACAAAACAATGAATATTTGTTTGATTAATGGGAGGTGTTCCAATAACAAATTCAACAAAAAAATACAAAAAATAAAGAATTTCTTTTTTTCAAAATCTAATTTAAGATTTATATAATAAAACTGTTTTTCAAATTCATTTCAAAAAATAACTGAGAGAAAAAAAGAGAAAGGGGCACATTTTTCTAAGTTGGAGTGAAATTACTTTAAAAAATCTTTTAAAAATAAAATAAAACTGCCTCTGGATGAAATTGATTGAAAAAAATTTATTTTCAAAGAAATTTGCTAAAAGTAAGTAAGTAATAAACAAAGAAAGAAAAGAAACAAACAAGTGTAAGAAACATGTAAAATGATCCTCCAACTTTTTTACTTTCCCTTTTCTTTTTATTTCTCAATGAATCAATCACGAGCATTATTAGCAAAAAGCGAAGAAGAAGAAAAAAACAATGAAAATAAAAAAGGATGAAGCGTGGGATAATAAACAAAGCCGCAAAAAAAAAAAAGAATAATAAAGAAAAATGAATTAATTTTTTGAATGCTTGAAAATTAAAAACTGGCTTTGATGTTAGTAAAAATAATTAATAAATTTTATTCGTTTTGGATTTTTTATTTTTAAACTGTGTTCGATATTTTGTTGAAACTGTTGTGGCATTTTTTGGTAGCAAAATTTTAAAAATGAGATTTATTAGAATTCAAGAACTCGCAAAAAAAAAACTGGTATGTGTTAGAATCTTGTTAGAAAAGGTAAAAGAAAATTTAGAAAACAATAGTGACATGATTATTTTTTAGTTGAACAAAAACTGCGTTTTTTATCAACATTTTAGAATCTTAAAAAACACAGCTTCAAAAAACTTTTTTGTTTGTTTGAAGATAAAAGCTTTTCATTTTTCTTTTCATAAAACATTTTTTAAAGGTATTATTGAAACTGCATCTTGGGCGGAGTAGTAAGTTTAACTGCTTCCTGTAGGTCTCCGGAAAATCATAAAAGAAAAAAACTGTATTCCAACGGGATTTAAAGGATAATTTAAAAAAATTTTTTGGAGTTGAGCTTTAAATAATTCCAAAAATTTTGAAGACATTTTTAACTGAAAGAGGCTTTTTTTAATTAACCAAAATTGATTTTAATAAACTTTGACAAAAAGGATAAAAATTAACGCAAGTGTTAACTGGATTATCATGTTTTAGAACTTCCACCAAAAAAACAAAAAATATATATCTTTCTTAAAAGTTTTCGCTTTATCTATTTTTAATAAATATTTTTATATAAATTATAAGTCAAGACGAACAAAAAAAAACGGAAAATATAAACCCCGCCGCAAACCAGATGAAATGAAAAAACCAAATACATTTTTTTTTAAAACACGAGAGTATGCAAAGGCATTTGGAAACAAGAATAAAAAAAAAACAACATGGCATGGTGGTTGGTGGTGGCAGAGTGAAAACATATGTGTGTTTTCATAAATAAATGCAAGAGAGAGAGAAAAGAAAATTCTTTTTTTCTTCTTTTTCTGTATGGCGGTCGTCGGCTGCAGCCCTGTTTACTTACGTATGTCATGAAATGCCGTCAAAGGATAAAAGCTTTTTTATTTTATTTTTTGGGAGTAAATGAAAATTGAAGGGAAAAATGAATAAACTGAAATTTTTTGAAGCGGAAACGTGCGGAAAGAAAGAGAGTGTTAGTTGAAAAGAAACATAAATACATAAAAAGCGAGATAAGAAAAAATATATGTTAAACTGCTGCACGAGAAAGGAAGAAAAAAGAAAATAGAAAAATTATAAATCGAATCTTTAAATAAAGCTGCTCTCTTCTATGTTTACAGAGATATAAATGTCGGATTAGTTTGATAAAAAATAAAATCTCTCTAAATTTACTGAAAATAAAAAAACTCCCAAAAAAAATTGTAAATTCATTGTTTTGATAATTATATTAAAAAATACATAAAATCTTTGATAATTTAAATAACTGTACCATAATTAATAAATGTGTTTGAACAAAAAAAAAAGAAAAAAGTTAATTTACAATTTTTCATTCCAACATTTTTTTAAATGCATTTAATTTTTTTGTTTTGTTTTAGAAACTTGAAATTTTTAATGCTTTATTTTAAATTAATTAGACCAATGAATCAATATAAAATTCATCAAATTTTTTTTATTTTGTGTAAATAACATCGAGTGTTCCATAGCATTCTTCGACGATGGAAGCATTTTGAGGAGGGTGTTGTTGTAAAGTTAAATTACGAAATGAATTCGCTTCAAAGTAACTACTATCATAAAGATAACCCCAATTCACCGAGCTTGAAGGTGAAGAAATTAAAATCCTTTTTCTTTCTCCGCCACATTTTTTAGTTATTTCATTATCAAAAACTTTAAGATTTAATGAAGTTTTTAAAGAAGTATAATTCGAATATCTCACACACCATATTCCTTGTTCCTTTGGGTTAACACTTAATTTATCGAGATAACGGCAAATGCTGCTGCTATGTTCGTCATTTTTCAATGTCCGCAAAATCATGTAATCATAATTTGAAACATTTCCGCTCAAAGCATAATCGGGCTTGGTAGTTGTTGTCTTATTATTGTGCTGAGCAACATAAACCGCATACGCAAATCCTCTTAAAAATAAAAAATAAAAGTTTAGATCCCGAAGCTTTTAAAAAAAATTTAAACTAAAGAACAAATTTAAAATAAAAACTCACAATGAATCATATATTTTTTTAATTTTCTCATAAATTTCTCCTGCCATTTTATAATAGTCATTAGAAGTTTCATTTTTTAAATGCATTTCTGCTATTCCTTTTACCAAAGGCCAATAATTATCCTAAAAATGTATGTATTTGTGTTACTCTTGCTTTTATTTTGTTGTATTATTTATATTATTATTTTAAACATACCAAGCGTTTATTATTTGTAAAATTCATCCAATTTTCTAAATTTGCAATTTCATTTTCTGCAAAACTTTTAAGTTCCTCTTTGGAAGAAGTATTTTTTAATTTTCCACATGTTGCTACCATAGCTATCTAAAATAACAAATGATAAAGGAATTAATTTCAAAGATTTTGAAAATTTTTTTTATAAAAATGACAAATTTGAGAATTAGTTTCTTCGTATTGGGTAAGCGACATCGTATTAAAAAAATTGAAAAAAATTTGAAGACTGAATCAAAAAAGAATTTAAAGCTTTCACAATTTGAAATACTTTAGGAAAACAGTCGGCTAATTTAAAGGGAAGTAAATCGACAGGTTTCAGACATGTGCCAAGGCTTGAGAGCAAATAATCCGATTGTTGATAACAGTCACAGATAAATTTTTAAAACAAATTAATCGAAAACTTACATAAATTTTTGTATTTTGTTTGTATAAATCGTGGATTTTATTGTAAATCTCATCAGAATAATTGTATTTCTTCATGATATTATCAAATTTACCACGTTTAAGCCATTTTGTTAAAATCTAAAAGTTTTTTGATGCAATATAAAATTTTAAAAATGAGAAGAAAAAAAGTATTAGATTTTTTTTGAAAAGAAGTTCCTCCTTAAAAAATTAAAATAAATAAATTTAGTGTCTTCTTACCCCAGAATAATTAGTTTGACTAAAATCAACGCATGTTTTATTTAGTTCATTATGATTATTAATACTAGTAGTATCTTCAATCAAATTGGAATATGCTTCAATGAATTTACTCATCAACGGAAGATCCTTAAAAAAATAATTAACAAATGTTCCAAGAAAAAATTTTAAACAAATTATTTACCGCAAAAAATTTAATAAATTTTCTATCCGTTGTCATTTCTTTCAAACTTTCTTGTATGTCTTTAACTTGGTCCTTTAAATGAACTAAAAGCTTTTTTACTTCAGCCTAAAAAATTTTTCATTAAAACAAAAAAATTGTCTTTGCGAAAAATTATTTATTAACTTACATTACTATCCTCATCAGTTTGGTCATTATATATGGTGTAAGCAAATTTTATTACAGCATCAACAAAACTAGGAGTTACTAATTTTCCAAAGTCATAGCCTTTTCCATTGAGCAAAAAATCAAAATTTTCAAAGAAATCCGCCATTATTTTTATTTCACTCATTAATTCTTGGTCTTTCTCTAACTGAAATTTTTTTTAAAGTGACAAAATATTTAGCTTAAAATTTTTAAAAAAACATACTCTGCCGAAATTATTCGCTGCTTTCAACAACTTATAAATTTCTGAGACATCGTTTTTCAATTTATTTATTAGATCTGTATCGGTTATGTTGGGTAAAAACATTCGGCAAGCCGCGGAAATAACTATCTAAAAAAAGTGGGAGTTTTTTTTAGAAAGTTGAAAACTTTAAAAATGCCTGTAAAAATTAAAGCAACCTACAATTTCAGCCGTTAAATTTCGATACATTTTATTAAAGTTGATAGAATTATTATTTAATTTACTTTGATTCATCACTGTTTCAAATTTGTCTTCTTTCAAATATTCTTTCATGCTCTGTAAAAAAAATTTTCTTTAATTTTATTTATTTTTTTTTGGTTTTTTTAAACAAATTTTATATTTAAACTCAAAAGACGCCCTGGAAAGCTTTTAATATTTTACTAATTTATAAAAACCGCAATAATCGAGGCAAAACTTGAGACTCGATACTTCTAAAAAATAAAAAAATAATAAACCTTACAGAAATAACAGAATTTAAGTTTGTATGAATGCAAGCTTTTTTGAATAAATCCTCTTCAAATGGTTGATCATCAAATAAAAAAGACGCATAATTCATCGTTGCTGAAGTAAGAGGCCAAGAAACTTTCTAAAAAAAATTAAGAAAAAAATTAAAAGAAAAAAATTGAGAAAACTTTTTCATTAATAAATATTCATAAAAAAATTTCCTGAGTAAATCCACAGTCATATTAAACTTTTTATTGATAAAAAATATTTACACTAAAGAAATTTCCTCCATCAATTAAAGTTGGTGAAGTATAATTAAACAATAAATTTGATACAACATCCATATAAGGTTTAGTTAAATTTTTTCTATTCTGTAATAAAGTTTTTTTAACTAACGATTATCGCTTAAAAAAAGTATTTGGAAACTTACGGGAAAGTTGGGATTTCCTTTTAAATTATTATAAATGAAAGTAGTTCCAGCTAAAATAGCGGTCATATTGTATCCATTTTCATTTTCAAATGAAAAAGCTTCCACGTTTGCAATTAATTCATTAAATGTTTTATTTAATTGATCAAACAAATTTTCATTGCTTGAATCTTGGCTTCCTCCTTCAGTATTAGTTGTTTCAATGCTTAGAATTTCAGCAGCTTGAGTTTTCAGAATAAAAAAGGTTATTAAAAAGACTAACAAAAAAACAATAAAAAATTGATGATTTTGAGCCATATTAAGTGACACTGACTCTAATAAAATAAAAATATAAATGGTTTAAAAGTGTTTAAATAAATATGGTTTTCGTTGCTGACGTGGCAAAAATGGTTGCTGTTGATCGGAAGTTTTGTTAAAGAAAAATAAATATTATTAAAAAAAAATTCATTGAATATTTATGAAATAAGAAAAGAAAATCATTTTTTTAAAAGCTTCTTTGAAAATTTTATTGTTAATATTAAAAAAAAGTTTTATATAATTAAAGAAAAATCATAGAAAAATATATTTCGCTGAGTGTCAAAAATATGTGATACAAGTGCTCATTTTTTGTGCGACTTTTGGTTTATATTAAAAAAATAAAAACATAAAACTTTTATAATAAAAGTAACAATTTTCATTTTTCATTACAGTAAAAGATAACCATTATTGATTCTTTATCCCCTTGCTTTGCTTCCAATTACGCTGTTTCATTTTGACAATGTTTTTCTTCAAAATCAAAACTATCAACAAAGTGGGTGCAGCCAAATTTTCTGAGTCGAGTTTTCAATGCTGCCTGCACCCATCCTCGATGCTCGACAGCTTTACTCAAAATAATTGAACCTTCCGTATATACGATGAATTCAAGTCGTTATTAGTTTTATTTTAAATATATTCTTACATGGTCTATAAAAATAATTCTTTAATTTTTTTTTTGGTTTTTTAAACAAATTTTATTTAAAACAAACGCCATGGAAATTACAAAAAAGACAAACAACTACGTATTAGGCATAAAATCATCATCATTTTCTAATTCTGTTGTTGTACCACATTCATTTCTTTTTGGAAGTGATGAAATAAGTTGAGATTTGAAAGCAGGAAATGGATCATTTACAGGAGGACGATTTGAAATAGACTTCCGAGATCGTGCTAAAAATATAAAGTATGAAGTTAATAGACAAGAGTAAAAAGCTAAAACAAACATGATAGCAAAGGACCCGAACTTTGATTTGTTGCTTTATTCCATCCATTTTCAGGACCTTGACCAACTGGAGTTACTTTTGATTTCAAAGCACTTGATGATTTGGAACTTGACTAAAAAAGCAAAACTAAAGTATCAGCAATAAGAGAAATCAAAAAAAAAACTTACAGTAAAAGGTGGCAATTGTATTTGTAATGAAACATATTCAGGATGAAGATTACCATTAGTTTGAGTATAAAGTTCTTTTGCAGCAACATTCGATGGATTAGGAAGGCCATGAGGATCAAATGATGCATTACGAGTCGTGAGTGATTTTTTGAAGTTTTTCTTGATTGCACCAAATGCACGAGCAACAGAATTCGATCGTTTCTTTTGTCCTTTATCAAGATGAGGCACTGATATCTTTGACGGAATTGAAGGTTCGCCCATGAGATTTGTGATAGAGCGTGAACGCTTTGGCCTAAAACATAAAAAATGAAAATGGAGGAAGGAAAAGAACGAAGTAAACTAACCCATGTATTCCAACCATATGAGGTATGACTGCTTCTTGATTCTTCTGCATTGACGACGAGATGAGTCTTCGATCTTTATTCAAGAGATCAGATGGTCGTCGACTAGCTTTGTAACAATCTTTTTCAATACCAATCATGTCAGCATGCTCAATCAAAGCTTTCACAATAATAACTTGAAGTTCATTTGTTTTTTTTATATCGTTGAGCAAATCTTCTTGTGAACCACTTCTTTGTTTCAAAGCTAGCTTTGGATCAGTTGGAAATCCACCACGAAAAAGAGAAGGAGCAAAGACGGTAGAAAGGTTGTCGATAGTCATTTGATGAACATCAGATTTTTCGGCAATCTAAAAATTGTGATATTAACAAGCGTTTACAATAGCAAAGAGAAAACTTACTTCTTGTAAACATCGCATCAAGTAAGCTAATGCAGCCATATGTGATGTTGGAATTGGAACAATATGAGAAGTTGGAATTTGTGGACCAAGAGTTTTCATTATTGATTTGAATAAAGCATCACCAGTTAGACTTTGAGCAGCTTTGATAAGATCGAATTCTGTCTCACAGTCGACGAACAATGGCTTCTTAAGCTCACGAAAGAACCTTTTGATCCAAACACAGACATCATGAACTTGGAAGGTTGAAGGAATTCTTTTAGCACCATAGAACACAGGAGTAGCTCCTTCTTTTAATCTTGATGAGTTGCCTTCCTTTCTAAAGATTCCTTCAACAGCACAACCATTAAGTTGACCAAAACGCGAAAAAGCTTCGATGAGAAACCTGGAAAATGAAAACGTTAAAGAAACAACAAAGTAAAGAAACGAAACTCACGCAGGTACTTCTCGAAGAGTTACAATTGAAGTAGTTTTGTTATCACCAACATCCAAATGAACATTATATGCAGCAACATTTTCAAGCATTAACTTCTCAGATGAAACATTGGATGGAGCAAATCGAATGGCTTGAAGATTTTTCATATGAGCAAACATATTTCTTTTACCATTTTCATTGATCACCAGTTGTTTTTCATCAATATTTTCATTCATCATATCCAATATGGTCATCAGCGGCAGAACAATAAATATATTTTGAGAAAATGCAAAGGATGGAATACAAAAAAGAAATGAAAACAATGAAAATATGGAAAACTAAAATTTTTAGGAAAATGGTTTTGTAGCTGCAGTTTTTCGCATGAGTAAGTAACATTGGCAAAATGATCTAAAACTCTCGAGGCAATTAACCGCGCAATTTGGATTTTAGCTTTTTTAGGAACAACAAAACTTTACTAATTATTCTTTAAAGCTTTTTCCATTTCCAACTTTGCTTTCCTTCACTTTTCGAGGTTATCGTCGTTGTTTATAGTTTTGTTAACTTTTGCATTCCGGTTTCATGTTTGCAAGGCTTTCAGCGAAAAACAAAACTTTCTAATAACACTTTTATTTTATGAAAATACATAGACAATTACATACAAAACATTACACAATATTAATACAAATTTCTAAATATGACAATTATTTGTAACTTCATGAAGAGCATGAGCAAGATATTCGATGTTATTTGATGAAACTCCAGCCATTGAAATTCGACCGTCCATTGTTAAATAAATGCTATATTCTTTTGCTAAACGTTCAACCTGAAAAACTTTTACATTAGAAGATTTTCTTTCCAAAAGCAAAAAAATTACTTGATCAGGTGAGATTCCAGTGTAACAAAACATTCCAATTTGTTCAACGATATGGCTCCATTTACGTTGAGATCCAGCTTTAACAAGAAGTTCTTTGAGTTGAATACGCATTGTAATAATTCGATCAGCCATTCCTTTGACATCTTTTAACCTAGAAAATAATGGAAACGATTAGTTTGTGAATGGAAAACAGAAGTTAAGGAAGCAAAAACAATAAAGCTAAACTTCATACCATTGTTGATAAAGGTTTTGATCGGAAAGGATTTTAGCTGCAATACGAGGTCCATGAATTGGTGGATTAGAATATATTGAACGTATAAGAATTTTGAGTTGAGACATAATCCGAGCTTTTTCATCTTGATTCTTACAAACAATGGTTAATGTGCCAACACGTTCACCTGAAAAAGCATAAATCAGATATGATTTTGAAGGGTTAAAAACAAACATACCATAAAGACCCATACTTTTAGCAAATGATTGAGCTACAGAAAGATGATGACCTTGTTCAGCAAAATAACGAACAGAAAAAGCATCACGATGAATATCACCCGAAGCAAAACCTTGATATGCCATATCGAAGAATACATAAAGATTGCGTTGCTTGATGATATCAGAAATTTTCTTCCATTGTTCAGGCTGAAATAAGAAAAGTCTTGAATTTGCTTTTGGTAATAGTAAGCTTACAGTTGGATCAACGCCAGTAGGATTATGAGCACAAGCATGTAACATAATGATTGAACGTTCAGGAATATTTGAAATATCTTCGAAGCATCCATTTTCATCGAAGCTACATGTACTTTTATCAAAATAGCGATAATATCTAACGGTTAAACCAGTAAATCTGTAAAACAAACATTCAATAACCAAACAAAGATTACAGACAACTTACTCCAAAAGTGGAGCATGATTACCATATGGAGGATTAGACAAATAGATAACTTTGTTGAATGGATACCATTTGGATAAAAATTCTGCACCAAGATTCAAAGCACCTGTACCAGAAATGGATTGAACTGTTGCATTACGTTTTTCTTTGATAACAGGAGAATCTTCACCAAATGCAAGTTTAGCAGCAAGTTCGTTGAATTCAGGAATGCCAATAATACCAGAATATTCTTTATCCATTTTAGCATTGATTATTGCTTCTTCTGCAAGTTGTACAGATGGTAACATGAATGGTTTACCCTAAAATGGAAGCAATTAGGCAAAGGATTACACAAAAATAGGTGAAAGCATACTTGATCATCTCGATATGCTCCAACTCCAAGATTGATTTTCTTAGGATTTGGATCACGTTTGAAAGCATCAATAACACCAAGAATAAAATCAGATGGCCCAAGTGGAAGATTGTCAAATGGATCAGAAGTGCTAAAAAAAATTGAAGAAAAATATTAATAGAAACAAAAAAGCTGATGATAAGTGAAAGATACAAACCTGTAATTAGCAGCTGAAGCCGTTGAAAATATAAATTGAAGCGCAGAAAGCATGATGAGTTTATTTTTTATCCTGAAATTCAACGATTCTTTGAGACGAGAAAGTTTGAAAGATAAAAAAAAGTTTGAAACAAAAAACTTGCAAAACAAAATTATTTTTTTCCATTCAAATTTTTTGCTTTTGCAAATTTTTGTTATGCAAAAATGGGTTTTTCTTTGGTTGTCGAACATGAGTTGTTCCAGCTCCTAACTTTTTTTTTGAGTGCGTCAAATTTTTTGTATGTAATTCTACCGTAATTTTTGAGTTAATTTTTTTTTCTTTGAAGTTATTTCTCAATGTTGCGAAGAGAAGAAAAATCAGCTGAATAATTTCTGTCATTACAAAAGAGTAGTACAAAGATGTGATCCATTCTTCGATTAAAAAGAATTTAAAAAAAGTTTTATTATTGGAAGAAACTAAAAAGATGTGAAAGCTTTTTTTGTTGCCGCTTTTCTGAACAATTTTATTTATTACGATGTCAATAATTTATTTTTGCAGAAACTAAACTAATATTCTCATCATCGAAGAAACTTTTATTACTTTTTTTCTTCTTAAAACTAATAATTCTTTATTTTCTTTTTTGTTGCTTTTTCCTTGTTTGTTTGCAAAAAAAATTGTCTGTCAAACATTATTATTTTTGTGGATAAAAAAAAAGTAATAATGATGGCAACAACGACTACGACAGCAATCGGCTATGATGAATTACCACCACCTGTAAATCCATCAAATCGATATGGATTTAAACTTCATCCAGAACGATGGATAATTTTTGGTATTGCAATTGTTTTGAATTTTGCTAATTCAATGGTAAAAAAAATTTTTTTTCATGAAAATAATAGAAACTTCCACCAAAATCTTTGATTGTCAAAGCTAAAATTAAAAAAAATAGCTTCAATTCCCTTGAGTCTCAACCAGGGATGAGCGGAAGGAACACTCAGTATGATGTAAAAATCTTTCATATCTTCACCGCGATATAATTTTTTTATTTTTTTATTATTCAATTCGTCGAGCCACATTCCGACGATCATTTTAAGCCTAAATAAGTTTTGAAAACATTTCATAACTAACTCATTAAAGATTCATTTCCGTAAAAAATTTCCGCTTCCGCTTCCGTTTCCGTTTCCGCGGAAATTTTTACGGAAATGAATCTTTAATGAGTTAGTTATGAAATGTTTTCAAAACTTATTTAGGATTAAAATGATCGTCGGAATGTGGCTCGACGAATTGAATAATAAAAAAAATAAAAAAATTATATAGCGGTGAAGATATGAAAGATTTTTACATCATACTGAGTGTTCCTTCCGCTCATCCCTGGTCTCAACACTAAAATCAAAAAGTGGCCTAAATTGATAAACTTTTTTCGCCAAATTTTTTTTTTACTTTAAAATTTCCTAATTTTTTTTTAGTATTCTACGACTTTTGTTGATTTGAAGCCCCGAAATAATAATAATGGAACAACAACAACGATGGGATATTTTTGTGAAGATTCCATTGATTGCTATTATTTGGATTCTATCATTGAATTTTCTTATGCAGGAATATTTATGTTTGCTGTTTATCCTTCAATTTTATTTTGTCTCAAACTTAAATTAAAAGCAACGGTAAAAAATAATAAAACAAAAATTTTTTTCTCAAATAAAAAATAATTTTAGTTTTTTCTTGGATCTTTAATTACAACTTTTGGTGGAGGAATTCGACTCACGGGATCATTACCAATTATATCCATAACTTTTCGGTATTATTTAACTATTTGTGGACATTTAATTGTTGCTTTTGGACATCCATTGCTTCTTTGCACTGCTCCAGTTGTGGCACAACAATGGTTTCCAATGTATCAACGAACTTTTGCAACATCGATGATAATTTTTGGTGAGAGTTTTAATAAAAAAAATAATCTTTTACATATCTTCATTTTTCACAAGCAAATTTTACTTGAAGAAAATTAAAAAATAATGTAACTTTTGTTTCGCACCGAAAATTAAGGAAAAATCATAAATTTTAAATTTTCGTTACGGGAAATTTTTTAAGAATAAAAATTTTCTGAGTTTTATGATTGATTTATTATTTGAATTTTTTAGCGCATTTCTTTGGACAAATGTTTAATTTTATTTTGGCTCCATTACTTCTAAATATTTTGATCAATTCAGAGGGATATGCATATTTTATTTTGGTAAGCAAAACAAAAAAATATACAAAAAACTAAAAATACGAAACAAATTTTGTACACATATTTTTTTTAGAATGCCTTCCCTATTTTACTTTCAACATTTTCATTATTGCCTTTATGGTTGGTGGAACATGGAAATCCTCCAACTCCCGCTTCAGCTTCAAACGATGGTCGAGCAAATTTATTTCAACCTGGAACAAATCTTTTTCTTCAACCAGGTTTTTTGAAAAAATACATAAAACAAAAAAATTAATTTTCACTAATTTTTTGTTTTAGCTTTCATCGCTCAAATGTTACTTTTTGGAATTTCATTTGGTTCATTTAAATTTATTTCTCTATGGCATTTTAGTCTCCTTTGCCCACAAGGCTATCTTCCATTATTTAAAGGTTTTTATGCCTTTTTTCTTCTCGCCTCAACTCTTGCTGGAACTTTACTCCTTTCAACAATCATTGATCAATTTCATAAATATAAAAAAGTTTTACGTTTTTGTTTTTCAATAACAACTTTTGGAATTGGTTTATTTGCATGGGTAAGAATGAAAAAATAATTTGCATAATCGAATAAAAAAGTTTTTGGAAGATAATTTTTTTAGGTTCTTCAAAAACAAGATCGAAATATGATTCTTTTAATTTCATTATTTATTATTGGATTTTTTGGTATTGGTTCCCTTGGAATTGGATTGGAAACTTCGTGTGAAACTTTATTTCCAATTGATAGCGGAATTGTCGCGGGAATGTTATTTGCTGCTGGGTGAGTCGATGATCATAGGATTATTAAAATTTAAAAAAGCAACTAAAAAATACAAAATTTTTACTCTTTGATTTCTTTCTCTAATTTCTTCTTTGCCAACTAAATTATCCAAAGGCATGAATCCAAAAAAGTGTTTGGTTTTTTAAACGAATAAAAAATCTATGAAAAAAATATAAAAAAAATTTTAAAATTGTAATAATTTTTGGTTTATTATTTCCATCAATTTTAGATACTTTTTTTATATCCTTCTCGCAGTTGGAACCTTGTTCACCCGTCGCCTTGTGTCTTATACCGTTTATCCAAATGAGCAATGTTCCAATGGAAATTTAAATAATTTTTATGATTTTTCTGGTAAACATCATTTTCAAAAAACAATAGAAAATAAATATTTACTTTAAGATTCCATGGAAGTTATTTCATTTATTGCATGCGCTGGATTAATTTTATGCCTTCTTGGTTTGCATGCTCGTCGGCGGCGATATGATTATGAATCAGCAGCAAAATTAATGAAAATCAGCGTTTTTAATACTTCCCGTTCAGCTGAACCATTTCGACATTATCCATCCTCTTCCAAAATTCAATCATCTACCGAACTTTGAGTAATAATAAACAGCAAATTTTGTCCCATGATTAATTAAATTTTAATAATTTTTTCATTTTTTTTCTTCATTAAAGTTTTTTGTTTTGTAGTTGTAATTTTTTTAAATTTTAATAATTATTGACGTTGTATAAAATACTTTTTCCATAGTAAAAATAAAAATTTAAATGCTTCAGAAGCAAATTTTTTATTTCGAACATTAATTTTTGTAAATATTGCGACACAAACTTTTTCAGACAATTTTTTTTAAGGCAAGTCTTCTTTGAAACCCTTATTCGCTATAAAAAATTTTTTTATTTCTTACTTTTTATTGCAATTTTTTGATTATCAAAATTTTTAATGTTAAAACCAAAAAAACTAAGAAAAAAGTAATTTTAAATATTCAAAAATAATGGAAACCAAAAAAAGCTTTCAAAAAAATAATACGAAAGTTTCAGTCTTTTTGTTGATCCAAAGTAACACAGAAAAGCAGCTAGCATTATTTTGATTTACAATAAAATTGCCTAAACAAAAACAAATACATATCTTGATTTTTATTTTTAGTTATTTAAAAATTTTAAAAAATCGATCGATTTTATTTTATAATTTTTGCTTCTTTTTTGCATTCATTGGAAAAATACTTTCAACCAAACTTTTTTCATAACATTTTTTATTTTGCTAGTTTCGGCTTCGTATTTTCCTTTTTGTAGCAAAAAAAAAATCATCAAATATTTTGATTGCATTATTATTTTTTTTTGCGGTTGAATAAAATCAAAAATTTATTCCAAACTTTTTGACTTCCCAGGACTTTGTCGTCGTCGCAAATAAATAAATAAATAAATACATATTTTAATAAAACAAAAAAACCATGACGTCGGGTCATTTCAGTTCCAATAAAAAAACTTTTCCATTCGTCAGCTTTTTTTTATTTTCATAAATTAAAAAACAAAAGCATTTTTTTCTTTTATGTATGTTTGTAAAAAAATGCAGCATCAAAAAGAGAAATCTTTTATGATTTTTAGAAATAAATTTCGTTATTTAATTATTTTTTTATCATTAATATGTTTGACTTTTGTTTTTGGTAATCCATTAATATTAAATTTTACTATTATTTGTATGAACAAAGAAAATGTCGAGATTAATGGAACTATGATGACTGAGCCTTTATTTACGGCAACTAAAAATTACATATGTATTTTTGTGGAATTAAAAATATTTCACTAAAATATTTTTTCTTTCCTCTTCAAAATTTGCCAACCAAAAATAAATTTATTCATAATGGGATTTTCTTCTGAAACTATGTAAAAATAGTCAAAAAATGATGAAGAAAAAAAATTTGCATATCCACCCATAATTTTTTTTCCAGAACAACTTTCACCATTTATGGAATAGTCTCAGGTGTTTCAACCATTTTCATGCCTTTCGCAGTAAATCTAGGATTTTGGCCGCTTGTAATAATTCGAATGTTTCAAGGTGCTGGAGCAGGAATAACTTTTGCAGCGATGAGTATTATCGTAAATGCATGGGCTCCATTAAAAACCACCGGGTTTACAGTTTCAATCGTTTCAAGTTATATTCAACTTGGGCCAATGTATACCATGCCTGTGGCATCGGCATTTTGTCAATCATCAAAATTTGGAGGATGGAAAACAACTTTTTATTTACAAGGTTTATTAACAATAATAGTTTATATTTTATTCTTTTTTATTTATCGTGATTCTCCAAGATTTCATAAGAAATTTGTTAGTTTAAAAGAATGTGAAATAATTGAAAAAGGAAAAAATGAATCATCATCATCGGGTGCTTCAAATAATTTTTTTGTTCCTTACTCCAAAATATTTATGGATTACACAATTTATGGAATTTTTTATACTGCGTTTGCTAGTCTCCTCGGCCAACAAATATTTCTTATTTATGGCGCAGTTTATTTAAATCAAATTTTAAAATTATCTGTTGAAGCCACGGGTTTTTCGGGTCTCATCGCAAATATTTCATGTTTAATCCTAAAATTATCCATTAGTCCAATAAGTGATTATGCAACTTGTGTGAATCAAAAGCTTCGAGCTAAATTAATTACATCCATTTCACATTTAATTTATGCATTTGCTTTTTTTGTTTTAGCTATCATTGATGAAAGGAATCAATTATTGGGACAAATTATGTATATTTTAACTATCGTGGTTTCAAGCTTACAATCGCTTGGTTTTATTAAAACTGCTCAATTGGTGAGTAATAATTTCCTAAAGTTTTTGCAAAATTTAGAAATCAGCAAAGTTATTAGAAAAAAAGCAGCATTTTTGTTTCCATCTTCGAAGCTACAGTATTTTTTTTTTGCAACTCTGCATTCTCCAAAAAATAATTTCACTCAAAACAAAGAAATATTATTCAAGGAAGCTTTTTAATCTTAAAGCATGTGGGATTTTTATCATTAATTTTATAGTCATGTCGCCAATATGCTTATGTTGTGATGTCAGTGGTTGCATGCATAAATTGCTCCATCGTTTTATTCCTTCCTGCATTTGTCACCATTTTAGCACCTAATAATACTTCAACACAGGTACCTTTATTTTTTCCAGATTATTTCTCTGAATATTATCACTCAGAAAAATTTGATACCATTAGCGAAGTTCCAAGTGCCGCAGCTAAACCCATTTGTTTTAGTTAATAAAATGAGAGTCATTTTCATTTTTTTCAGTGGCATTGGATATTTTGGATTATTGGTGCCATTCTTATTATTTCTATCATAGTTTATGGGCTAACAGCTCAAACCGATCCACGTCCATGGACTTTAATTCAACAACAACAGCAAGCAATAACATCTCCCGAAATCACAGACAAAGAAGCAAACACAACCATCGTTGTTTCACCGTTAGAAACACCAAATTCAGTTAATAATGTTCTGAGCCTCAAGCTTTAACTTTTCATACTTATTGCAACAACAAAAAAAAAAAACAGATAAATAAATAAGCGCAAAACATTAATTGTTAAACGAAGAATCAAACCGCTGAGGAATAAATGACTCACAAAAAACCCGCACAACTTCTTTACTTTACCTTTACTTTCACTGAAAAACAAAACTATCAAAAAATAAAAGACAATCTTCGTTTAATACCAAAGCCTCATAGTTTTATAAATGGCAAGCAAACTCATCAGCAAAAGGTGCTACTATCGCTCCTGAATATGTATCATTAAAAGCTTCTCAAAAAGCGGCAACAAAAAAGCAAAAAAGTTAACCACAGTAATCCATAACCATCGATTAGCAACATCCTCATTGACAAATAAAATGAAAGCAATACCAAAAATTCATGCAAAAAAGATAATAATAAAAATGTAACCCGGTTAAATCTTGCTAATAGCGTCAACTAAAACCAACAACAACATTCCCCAAAAGCACCATCGAAAGCTTTGCACAAAACTCTTCCATCAACAAAAACCACACAAAATGAATTAACCAAAAAACAAAGCAAAAATAAGAATTTATTCTATCTAAAGAAAGCAAGTAACAACAATAATAAAAGCAATAACAATAACTACATAAAAAAAGAAAAGGTTAAAAAAAGCAATCAAACATAAGCATATTGACATATCGTTGATGAAGATTACATTTAGTGATGATAATGGAATCACTATAAACATGAAAAGTATCAATCATTTCTCGACGTTTTAATGATGATAAACGAGATTCAAGTTTGTTGATATTGAAGGTGAATCTGGAATCAGCTCGATAGAATTGAAAGCTAAAAAAACAATGAAATGAAAAAAGGTAAGAAAAGAAGCTAGCAAAAAAACTTACTTGAATTCATCGAAAGTTGATAGCATTTCCAAGAACTTGATAAATTCTCTCAAAGGACAATCACCAAAATCAATTCCACCATAAAAATTGAAACATTTCACATTTGGATTGATCAAAGTTTTGAGAACATCGAATTGAATTTGATTAACATCCAAACAAAGTTTTTCATTGAAATTGAGATTGAATGGTAAAGCTTCAAAAAAGCTTGAATCCACTCTCTTTCTATCAGCTCGAATATCCACAGTATCGTTGATTTGAATTTTTGATTTGAGTTGAGTAACATCAGCATAACCTTTACATCTTTCAATACAATAGCATGTTCCATTATAATCCAATGACATATCTTCAAAATCAATAACGACCCGATCAAGACAATGTAAGCGATTTGAAAGTCGACGAGTAAACGAGTTGATGGATGCCAAAGTCTTCAGTGTTTTGCCATCACAAATTTCAGCGAATCTTCGTTGACAAACATATGGTAAAGCTGGGAAGTCGAAGGATGATTCATCAGATGGATCGGAGATTAATTGAGCAGCATTCGTTTTAGCAGTGGGAGAAAGATTGAAATTAACCAAATCAACGACACCTTTCTTATTTGAGTTCTTCTTGTTCTTATTTTCTTTCGATGAATCATTTTTGAAAGATAATTTTTGAATGAAAACCATGCTTCTTCTCTTTTGGATGGATGGAAAAGAACGTCGTCGAAATCTGAAAAATGAAAGAAAGTTAAAACAAATGAAAAATGATTAAGTTGCTTCGCTCTTTGTTGGCGGGAAAACCTCTCAGAGGTTATAAATGCGCGACCTCAAAGAAAGGAAGTTATAAAGCTCTTTGCCTCTCTTTATTGGCTTCAAACATTTTATCTTCAACTAGCAAGCAGCTACTGTTCATGAAAGGTAATGTGCAAAACAAGTTTCAACAATCAACTTTAATAACGCTTTTATGGTTATCGAAAAAAGTGATACAGTTACCAATGCCGATGGATAAAGTAAACAAAAATAAAGCAAACAACAAAGAGACAAAGGTTCAAATAAATATATTTATTGTTAATACAAACAAATTAATATTACAAAAAAGACAACTACATATTAGGCATAAAAACCCCATCATTTTCTAATTCAGTTGTTGTACCACATTCATTTCTTTTTGGAAGTGATGAAATAAGTTGAGATTTGAAAGCAGGAAATGGATCATTTACAGGAGGACGATTTGAAATAGACTTCTGAGATCGAGCTAAAAAAAGTAAAGTATGAAGCTGATAGACAAGAGTAAAAAGCTAAAACTTACATGATGACAAAGGACCAGAACTTTGATTTGTTGCTTTATTCCATCCATTTTCAGGACCATGATCAACTGGAGTTACTTTTGATTTGAAAGCACTTGATGAGTTCGAACTTGACTAAAAAAGCAAAAGTAAAGTATCAGCAATAAGAGAAATCAAAAATAAACTTACAGCAAAAGGTGGTAATTGCATTTTTGATGAACTGTTTCCTGGTTTGGAAATCGAAATATCTTTGAATTGTTGAATCCTTTGATTGACGATACCAGTCATCGGAGCTTTTGATGAACCATATTCAGGATGAAGATTACCATTAGTTTGAGTATAAAGTTCTTTTGAAGCAACATTTGGTGGAACAGGAAGGCCAGGAGGATCAATTGATGTAGTACGACTCGTTAAAGATTTTTTGAAGTTTTTCTTGATTGCACCAAATGCACGAACAACAGAACTTGATCGATTCTTTTCTTTACGTTCATTATCAAGATGAGGCATTGATATCTTTGATGGAATTGAAGGTTCGCCCATGAGATTTGTGATTGATCGTGAATGCTTTGGCCTAAAACATAAGCAATGAAAATGGAGGAAGAGAAAGAAGTAAACTTACACATGTATTCCAACCATATGAGGTTTGACTGCTTCTTGATTCTTCTGCATTGAAGACGAGATGAGTCTTCGATCTTTCTTCAAGAGATCAGATGGTCGTCGACTAGCTTTGTAATAATCTTTTTCAATACCAATCATGTCAGCATGCTCAATCAAAGCTTTCACAATAATAACTTGAAGTTCATTTGTTTTCTTTATATCGTTGAGCAAATCTTCTTGTGAACCACTTTTCTGTTTCAGAGCTAACTTTGGATCAGTTGGAAATCCACCACGAAATAGTGAAGGAGCAAAGACGGTAGAAAGGTTTTCGATTGTCATTTGATGAACATCAGATTTTTCGGCAATCTAAAAATTGTGATATTAACAAGCGTTTACAATAGCAAAGAGAAAACTTACTTCTTGTAAACATCGCATCAAGTAAGCTAATGCAGCCATATGTGATGTTGGAATTGGAACAATATGAGAAGGTGGAATTTGTGGACCAATAGTTTTCATTATTGATTCGAATAAAGCATCACCAGTTAGACTTTGAGCAGCTTTGATAAGATTGAATTCTTTCACAGAGTCGACGAACAATGGCTTCTTTAGCTCACGAAAGAACCTTTTGATCCAAACACAGACATCATGAACATGGAAGGTTGATGGAATTCTTTGAGCACCATAGAACACAGGAATAGCTCCTTCTTTCAATCTTGATGAGTTGCCTTCTTTTCTAAAGATTCCTTCAACAGCACAACCATTAAGTTGACCAAAACGCGAAAAAGCTTCGATGAGAAACCTGGAAAATGAAAACGTTAAAGAAACAACAAAGTAAAGAAACGAAAAAAACTCACGCAGGTACTTCTCGAAGAGTTACAATTGAAGTAGTTTTATTATCACCAACATCCAAATGAACATTATATGCAGCGATATTTTCAAGCATTAACTTCTCAGATGAAATATTGGTTGGAGCAAATCGAATGGCTTGAAGATTTTTCATATGAGCAAACATATTTCTTTTACCATTTTCATTGATCACCAGTTGTTTTTCATCCATATTTTCATTCATCATATCAAATATGGTCATCAGCAGCAGAACAATAAATATATTTTGAAAAAATGCAAAGAATGGAATACAAAAAAGAAATGAAAACAATGAAAACATGGAAACTAAAATTTTTAGGAAAATGGTTTTGTAGCTACAGTTTTTTGCATGAGTCAGTAACATTGGCAAAATGATCGAAAGCTATCGCTGCCACAAGCCGCCGAATTTGAATGAATTGCTTTTTTTAGGGACATTGCAACTTTGCTTTCCATTATTTTTTTCGCGGTTATCGTCATTGTATCTTTCTTTCCATCACATTCACTCATTATTTACACTTCCTTTGTTTTTCAGCTATGAAAGTTCGCTTCCTTGTTCTTGCACTTTTTAGTGCTTTTTGTTATGCTGGTGATAGCAATAATGGAAAAACTTCTGATGTTATAATCACAAATTTACATCGTACTATTGAAGTTTCATATTCTGGTGATATTGCTGTTGAAGATCAATATGAAATTGTTCACAAAGGTCCCGAATTTAAGGTATGTTTCTATTTCTTGCTGCTGTTAGTTAGTATTCAGTGGTTCTTGTTTTAGGGAGAATTTTCAAGACTTGATCGCAACTATGGTTCAAAACTTCCAGCTGTTGATGCTTTGATCGCTATTTTACCTGCTCACACACATCACATTTATTATCGTGATCAAATTGGAAATATTTCAACTTCTCGTGTTCGTGGTTTGGTTGATCGTATGGAAGTTCACTTGCGTCCTCGTTTCCCACTTCTTGGTGGATGGCGTACTGATTTCATCCTTGGATACTATGTACCTGCAGAACATTTTCTTCATTCATCTGGTTCAACTTATGTTCTAAAGATTCCTCTTGTTCATCCATTCTCAACCGACAAACATCTTATGGTTATTGAAAAAGCTCATGTTAAAGTTATCCTTCCTGAAGCTTCTCAGTATGTTTTCCATTGTTCTTAAGCCATTACTAACCTTACTATTTCAGGAATATCAAGATCGAAAAGCCTGACGATGTTACTCAATTGCCTGATACTCGTGAATTTTTCTTTTTGGATACGCTTGGATGTCCAACTATTACGTTCGAAAAAGAAAACTTTCTTTCATCCGCTGATTATTCAATCACGGTAAATATTTTACCTTTTATTTGTACTTACTAATTGCATGGTTTTAGATCACATATGAATACAACTTCTTCAATACCTATCGAAAGCCTCTTCTTGCTGCATTAGCCATATTTGCTATAATCATCGCTTTATTTGCTCTCAGTCGTTTGGATTTCTCACTTGGAACTAAAGTACCTGCAGCGGTTGTTCATGTTAAGGAAGATTAGAAGAAAGAAGATTTACATGGTCATTTGGCTCAACTTCAGCTGATTTTGATGTTTTATCTTTCATTTGTAGTTTTATTACTTCTTTATCATTGTGATTGTAAAAGTGGTTAATTGTTGTTTTTTTTGTAATAAATAAAGTTTCATTTGTTTGTTTTATTTGTTTTGTAAATGTCAGATTGGATTTGGACTTTTGTTACAACAAGGTTGATGGAAGGATAGTTTGTGACGATTATGATTCATTTTTTTCGAGGTTATGGAAATGGAAAGAAGCAAGAAAGATGGTGGTTGCAATAAAAGTAAAAGCGTTATACCAAGATGTGTTGTTTGGAAAGATTTCTCCTATAAAAAACAATCACTCTTTTTTCTTGAATGTTGTTGCTCGATTGCGTCAAATCAAGTTTTTCATTATTTTTACTTTCCATTTTTGGGTTTGATAAAACAAGAAAAAAAAATGCTGCTGCAATGCTTTTTCATCCAAGAAAAGCTATGCAACAAAAAAAGCAAGAAAAAAAGTGAAGGATTAAACAGGATAAATAAATATCCGGGGCAAGTTTATTTATGGATGCATACTTTTTTGTCCATTGAAACACTTGGATAAAGCATATTTTTTTTTGATAAGGAAAAATAATCTTCATTTGTTCATATTGGAAGATATTATCTGTCAAAGATGACAATTGAAAGGTCTCAAAAAAGAAATTTTAAAGGTTTTATTATCAAATATTTTTTGCATGGTAAGCTTTTTTTGCAAAAATTTAAAGTGTTTGGATGGGGAATTGAAGTTTCTCAAAATATTCTTTAATTATTGCAAAGTTTTTGGATTTATTCATTAATTTTTATAGGCCAAGAATTATCAGATGAACAAGAAATAAGCTTTATTGAAGCAGAAAAAGAAAGGTTTGATGAAAAAATTCTTCAAAAATGTCGAAAATTTTTTTCTTTTTTGCTTCCATTTATTTTTGCTCAAGTAAGTTTTTACGAGATCATGGAATTACTAAAACTGTTGCATGAGATAATTGTTTTAAGGTTATTTGGTGGTCCATTGCATTGAGAAACGATTTTTTACCATTATATGAAACACTTTGGCCGCTACCTGTTACCATGGTTTTGGGCGCTACTGTTGCAGGTAAGTTTTTCAAAAGCTTTTTTTCGGATATTATTTATTCGAATGCTTTTAATGAAATTAAACTGTCCGATTTTTGGATTTTTTTCTTTGATTAAAACTGTATCATATAACTTCTGTAGGTATGACAGCTGAAGGCTCTGGAGCTGTAGCATTTCCAGTGATGACTTTTATCCTTCAACTTTCACCCACAACTGCTCGAGATTTTACCGTGGCTATTCAATCCGTTGGTTAGTATTTTTTTTTTATAAATTGTCTTTATCTTATTACATATTTTTAATTTATAAAACTGCGAGCCTCTTTAGCATTATATTTTTTATAATAAAAAACTGCGCTCTTTGTTTTTTACTTCTAAAAATAAAATTCTAGGTATGTCGTGTGCTTTTTTTTCAATTTTATTTATGAAAATTAATATCGAATGGCGAGCAATTATTTATTCTTTTATTGGCGCCATTCCAGGAGTTATATTTGGTTTTGAAACTGTAATTTCTTCATTAAATTTTTATAGCTAATAAACACCAAATTTTTAAGGTCGATAAAATTTTAACGGCTTCAATGAAAAAAATGATTTTCGTATCAGTTTGGTCCTCATTTGCTATGTCACTTTACATGTTAAATTGTGAAAAGAAGCGAACCACGACTTCATTAATACAAAATTTCAAACCATGGAAAGGCCTGGCGCTAGTGATTACAGGATTTATTGGAGGTAATGAAACTGCAATGAATTTCGACTAATGACAAATTTTGTTTTCAGGAATTTTTACTTCGTTTGCTGGTTCAGGTGTTGATATTTGCACCTTTTCAACGGTAAAAATTTTATTTTTAAACTGGGTTTATAACTTTGGAATATTTTTCTTGAGTCAAAACTTTCGAGCTAAAAATAACTGAAATTCTTCAACAGCAGTAGATTTTTCATAAACTGCGTAGTTTTTTATGTTTTCCTTTTTGGTTAAAACTGAATTATAAACTGAAAAATATAAGAAATTTTTGTCCAAATAAAAGAAAAAAAATTATTTAATTGCAAAATTCATTGATTTAAATTAAAATTATAAAACTGCTAGCGAAGAAAATATTTATATGTCGAAAAATTGGTAATAAAGCTTAAAAGTTAGTGAAATTTCACTGCCTATTTTTCATTTAGAAAAGTTATAAACTGGAGGATTTTGATTTTATCCATACTAAATATTTTATAAATTAAAACTTTCTTATTCTAAAAATCTTTTTTTGGAAAATTAAGTTTATTATTCTAAAAATATTTAGGTTTTTTAAACTGCTTTATAGATGATTTTGGGTTCATTTTTATTTTATAAATTTTTTTCCTTTCAAATTTATGAAATAATTTTATTAAACTGTTGGCAACTGATACTTATATTCGCTTGAATAACAATTTTTCTTAATTTTTAAACAAAAATTTTCATTTTTTCTTAAATCTGTTTTTTATCCTCATCGTTTTCATTTTTAGATAACATTTTTATTTCGAATTTCTGAAAAAACTGCTACACCTACCACCGTTGTAATAATGGCTTTGACATCCCAATTTTGTTTCTTTTATCGCGGCCTTGTCGTAGCTGACTTTGATCCTATGGCATTTGATTATTTTAAAGTTTGCATTCCCGTGGTTGTATTTTTTGCTCCATTTGGTAGCTTTTTGGGTTCACATTTTCATCGAATTGTAAGAATTTTTATAAAAACTGAATTTCTGTTTGATCAAAGGAAGTTAGATTTAAAAAAAATAACAAATATCAAAGTCAATTTGATCCATTTTAAAAAACTGATTTTCAATGTGGGTTTTCAGACACTGGCTTGGCTGGTGTGCATTCTAGAAATTTTTGCTATGATTGGTTTTCTTGCAACTTTGCCACCATGGACATTGCTTTTAACTGCGATTGGAATAATGTTTTGTGGTTTTATTTTATTTTCACTCCTCGCAAATTTGGGTAATCGATTAATTCAAAAAGAAACTGATGAAAAAATTTATTCGAAAATATTTTTGACTGTTGAAAACTGTTGAATAATAATTGTTTTATAAAACATTGTTTACGATAATTTAAAATTGTGGTGTCCGTTGTATTGGTGCAATTTTTATTAATTTCTTTAAAACTGGAAATAAAATTTACAAGACCTTGTAAGTCACTCATACATTTTTAAAAACAAAAAAAAACTGAATATTGTTTTTATATATCAATAGAAATAAAAAACTGAACAGGACATAAAATTTATGAAATAAATTTAAGTCTTATTATTCGATAATCGGATAAACTGTTTATTGAGCAACAACTTGTTGTCATTTTGAAAAGCAGGGAGCTTGAGCTCAAACGAAAAGAGTAATAATTTTTGAATTTTTTTAACTGACGACAATCAAGGAATTTGGCTAATTTTTTATTTTTAATTTTTAAAAATTTCGATAAAAAGATACATTTAATAATTTTGGTTATTTAAAACTACCGGTGTTGAAAAATCGTTGAAAAAAACCTTCCAATTTTGTGATTTTTAAAACTGTAATCATTCAAATTTTTTTATTTTATTCAAAAACACATAAACACTGTTTTTTTATTTAATAACAATCAATGGCAAGGAAGGGAGAGAGATTAATATTTACTTACAAACAAAAAAATTAATACTGATATTATTAGTTGAAAAATAAAATTAAAAAAAAGGCAAGTAATATAAAAAAGAACTGAGACCAATAAAAACTGGTAGTAATAATGGATAAATACAAATTAAACTATAACAAATAATAACCGGTCATCAATGAAAAGAAAAAAAGTGAAATAGAATAATTTTAAAATTTTAACTAAGTTAATTAATTTTTTACATAAAAATGAAAAATGATATTATGCAACACTATAGCTTATGATTTGCTTTCGTCTAAGTGAAAAAATTAATTTTAAAAAAATGGAAACTGGCAAACATTAAAAAACAATGCAGAAAAAATACAAAACTGTGGAATCCTTTTTTCTTGATTAAAATCTTTCAAAATTTGTTGCTCGATGATCTTTAGGTTCTTCGGGAATTTCAATGGAATCAATAACTGTAACGGAATCATCTAATGCATGTTGCTGGTGTTCACCGCCGCCATTTTCAGCATCCGATGGATTTCGAGGAAGTGCCAAAGCTGCTTCATAAGTAGGAAGAGGTGGAATTTCTTCACCATCAATGGGTGAAGCATAAAATTTCCCTGTGGAATCTGCCTTCAAAAAACATGGCTTTGAATAATCAAATGGTTCAGGAATTCGAGAGGGGTTGAGATCTGAAAGAAAAAAGGGGAAATTATTTTATAATTTTTTTTATTTTTAAAACTGGGTTTGACTTCCTTTATTTAATTATTAAAAATAATAATACAATTTTTTTTACTTTTTTTTAAACTGCGGAGAATTATGCTTTTCTTTATGCCAAATAAAAATAATTAATCCGAAAAATTAAACTGTTTTATCAAGGCAATTTTCGTAAATAGCGGCTTTAACTGAGCACAATAAAACAGTCACATGATTAAAAAACTATTTTAATTTTATTTATTATTTCCTTTCATTTTATATTAGATTTAAATAAACTGTTTTTAAATTTTATTAACTTCGCTTTTAAAACGCCGAAAAAGATCAAAGAAAATAATTTTTAAAACTGTGGTGAAATTTTATTTTTGTAAATTTTAATAATAAAATTTTCTCAATTTACTGAATGTTTTTTTACATTTGGTAAGATTATAATAAACTGGTTGTTAAGGCGCTTGCTGGTAAAAAATTAATCAAATTAAAATTCACAGAAAATATTCAAAACTAAACTGCTGACCAATGTAATTTGGAATTTAAAATTAAAGCATATTATTTCGCTTTCGTTATAATAATTTTTATTTTTTGGATTACAAACTGAGCTATCTAATGCAAATTTGTAAAGCTAATAATTACGTTTTTAGAATGTTTTTAACTTTGGCTTTTGACAATAAAAAACTATAAATTTTCTAAGCATTATTATTTTTTTTACTGGGTCTCACTCACAACTTATCTCTCTCGAACATTTTTTGTTTCTTTAAAGGGAGTGTCCCAAACGATGAGAAAACCCTTACAGCGGGTGTTCCTAGCCCGAAAGTTTTTCTTCACTGTCTCAAAGTCTTACAAAGTTTTACAAAGTTTTTTCAAAAGCTTACGAAATTTTCTCAAAATGCTACAAAAAGCTACAAAAATTCGTAGCACTTTGTAAGCTTTTGAGACAATGAAACTTTCGGGCTAGGAACACCCGTCGTAGTAAAATTATTCTCATCGTTTGGGACACTCCCTTTAATATTAAATTCAATAATAAACTGATTATCTTTGAATATTTTTCAAGCCTTTTCAGCACTCGAAAAAATTAATTTTTTTAAAAACTGTTTTCATAATTGATGAGCTTTGAAATTTTATAAGGACAAATTTATTTTGAATTTACTCAATGCTTTTGATTTTTGAGACTTAAAATTTTATATTAATAAAACTGATTAAAGTTGCGTAGTATGGAATAAGCAACAAAAAAAACTGAGGAGAAAAATTATTAATTTTTAAAATATTAAACTGCAGGTTTTGAAATTTGACTTTAAACTGCACCCAATCATTCAAAGCTCACCATTTTATTTTTAGAAAATAAAAAAGTAAACAAAATTCTAAGTTTTGCTAGAATATAACCCAGCCATCAAAATATTTTTTTAAATTATGCAATCGTTTTTTTAAACTGTGACTTTTTTTCCCAAGCTTTATTTTTTGTTTGTGCGATCGCGGCAGCGATGCATTCCCAAAACATCCTTTTTATTGCTGCTTCATCGCTCTCCGTTAAAAAGAGCGTCGAAGCAAGCATTTTCTTCACTTGTGAACTATCCATCGAAATGTAAACAGCCGATCGGCCGATCTGTGCTTAATAAATATTGAAACCAAAGGACTTAAATTTCCTATATTTTACATGGGGGCTCTAGCCATCTGCATTGCTGAAAAAGCAGTGTATGTATCGAAACTGTCATCTATTTAATGGTGTTTTTTACCTCACAAGTCAAAAACCTAAAATTTTCACCATTAACTTCATCGTCGCTTATTTTTTTGCCGGGAGGGATCGCTGCATGGTATTTGCGATTTCCTTAATTTTTATCTTAATTTATGCAATAATGACCACATCAAACATCTGTGAGTCTACGCCAAAAATGTGTCTCACATTGTTGTTAATTATTCATGGTCAAAGAAATCTCAATGTTTATTTTGAATGGTCGCTGTTACGAATCAAGATAGTTGACTACCTCGCCTTTGAAATGGCATTTATGTATGGGCTATTGCTAGAAAGGATACGTTAAATTCCGTGAGAGATTGAGATGCCTAGCCACCGAAACTTGGATTTCTTTTGACATCATTTTCATCATGCCATTTATTGCTCATCAACATACTTTTAATATTACTGAACAACAATCATGGGACATAGTGAACCGCAAAGTTTCATCAAAAAATACTTGGTCATTCGTGGATATTTTTGCTTCCTTAGAGCCATCCGTTGATCCATTGATATTTCGGCAACGCCGCTGTCATGAGAACAGATAGTGAAATTCCGGTGTCACTAACTTTGCTTCCTCTAATTTTTGATTGTTTGTTAAAAAACCTTAATCCAAAAATAAGCTAAACTTAAATTGTAACTTTATTTGAAAAACTTTTGAAACATTTCATATCGTTTGAAATTGTTACTAACCCAAACATATTGTTAAACTTTTCTCTTCTTTTTGTCGGGAGTGTGCGATCGCGGCAGCGATGCATTCCCAAAACATCCTTTTTATTGCTGCTTCATCGCTCTCCGTTAAAAAGAGCGTCGAAGCAAGCATTTTCTTCACTTGTGAACTATCCATCGAAATGTAAACAGCCGATCGGCCGATCTGTGCTTAATAAATATTGAAACCAAAGGACTTAAATTTCCTATATTTTACAAAAACTGTCAATAAAAAAATTAATTATTTAAAACTTACTCGAAATACTTGCTACTCGACATTGACGATTTCTTCGTTGTTGTCGGGGTTGAAGAAAGCAAGTGCAAACTGTAATGGTAATAACCACACCAAAAAGAGTTCCAAAAACAAAAAATTGGCATATTGCTTTTGAAATTGAACTCGTTGAAGATGCATTTGGAGCTGGCGTCGAACTTGAATCTCCATCTCCATTGCCGCCGCCAGTGGAATTGTTGCTTGCATTGGATTCAATAAATTTTTTTAATTTATCTCCAAAAGTTAAAGTTTTTAAATTTTCAAGCAATTCTTTCTTTTTTTCATTTAAAACTGTAATTTGTTTCATAGTTTTATGCCAAAGGGATTTTGCTGCTCGATGGAGGGAAGTCTCCGATTCGGATGTGGATGATTTCCATAAAGTTTCAAGATTTTGTTTTTCTGTTTCCAAATTTGCGATAACATCATCCTAAAAAAATGAAGGGCGCTTATAAAAGGAAATGAAAGTGAGTGAAAAAAAGAGATTAATGAGTTTTTTTTCTATTTTGAAAATTGGAAGGTAAAAAAGCAAGCGAGAAGAAAGAAAAAAAATGGGGAAGATAAGGATCTTGTTTATTGTTTCATGAGGAAAGGGAAAACTGAGGATTGGAATTCATGCGAGCGCATGATCTTTAGCTTTTGAAAAAAAGAAGAGATGAAATGTATTTTTAGTAAATTTCTGATGTCTGATCACAAAAAAATAAACAAAAATAAATTTTAAAGGTTATTATTGTTACTATTTTTAGAAATAACTTTATTAATTAGTCATATGGTGTTTGAAAACTGTTGCTGATAAAAATATGTTGGCAAATAGGGCTATAAATTTTGAAAATGCTGTTGAATAAAAAAAAGATAAATTTTCCATAAAACTGCATATGAAAGAGAAAAAGGGAAATTGTAATTATGTAAATGAATGTTCCATTTTGGTCTTAACAAAAAAAAATTTTAACTGAAGAGAGTGTGTTCAGGAAAATATAAAAAAAAGAATGTAATAATTTGCCGAGAAACATGGATCTCTGGCTTTTACAAAGCATTTAAAAAAAAGGAATAATTATTAAAAACTGATAAGGAGTTAGCCGTAATAAAAACGAGAAATGTAATTTTGACTTATTAAATAAAAAGCGAAGAAAAAAAAAACTGAAACGAGTTCTTTTTTTAGACTGAAAAATAGCAAGCTTTTAATAAAAAGAGAGAAAACTGAGTTCTTTCCACATTATTTATTTATGAAGAAAAAACTTTTAAAAAAATGGTTAACATTTTTTTTCGACTCACAATTAAATAGGAATACATTTTTTAAAAATTAAAATAAAACTGATCATTTGAAAATTTGGTTGTTTTTAGAAATTTTTGGGAATAAAAATTATTAATTATAAAATGTTTTAAAGGGACATAGCTATTTCATGCCTTTTCTGAAATTTCGATACTGGGGATTGAAAGTTACACTTGGTAAGGCGCGTGTTTGAATTACCGTGTAAGACAGAAAGTGACACGGTAATTCAAACACGCGCCGCCCCAACTGTTCCTATCAGCCTCAGTATCGAAATTTTCGAAAAGGCATGAAATAGCTATGTCCCTTTAAAGAAAGGCGGCTAGGAAGGAATAAAATAACTTACAAGATAATTTAAATTTTGAAGAATCACCATTCTTTCCACTTCTTTTTGTTGCTCATTTTCTTCATCTTTTCGTCGTTGATTCTCTTCTTCTTCTGTTGAAGAAGCTGACGATGAAGGGGAAGGAGAAGGAATAATTATTGGTTCATCCCTTTGTAATGGAGCAAAAGCTAAATCGAGGGTGGAAGAAATTTCAGCTCCATCATTTCTTTTTACTTTTAAATATTCGCATGAAACTGAGTTGAAAATTAATACGGTGAAAATAAATATTAACTGTAGCAGGGAAGAATAATGTATTAACATTTTATTCTGGGTGAACGTGAAATTGTGATTGTAATAATTATTTGGACTGAAAATGAATGGGAAGGTTTTTTATATTTTTAGTTAATGAAAATAAACTGTCGAGGCATTCTAAATTTCTTATTGTCGTTTAACAAAGTAAATAAAAAAAAGCACGCGAAAATAATGATAGAACGCAAAGTTTAAAACTGTCAAGTGAATGCGCGAGAAAAAGTTTTGTTTGAAATACAAATTAACAAAAAAATAAGGTATCAAAATTTTTTTAACTGTCATTATCAATATCAAATTGTGAATGTAACAGCCAAAAAAAAATAGAAGCAAAGCCAAAAATATGGAAAATAACTGTGCATAAAATATGGATTTTGAGAAAATTAACCTATAAATGCAAGCCATTGTAAAAAATATACATCAAAAATTTTATTAGTATCAAAACTGTCGAGAAAATCATCTTCTATAAATGGTTTAGAATAGCAAACTTTGATATGAACAAAAATTTTTGGAAGATTGGCAAACAAATGACAAAGAATATTTAAAAAAATTAAACTGAGTGTTATTAATGGATTTTTATATTAAAACTGACGATTAAATTGCAAATCCAATTTTGGAAAAAAATAATTTAAAACTGTGTTTTTAAGTAGATAGAGGTGGGAAAATTTTTTTCCTTATCAAATATTCTTTCTGTTTTTAAAAAAGACGAAGTAATACAACTTATTACAAAACCCATCCATTTTTGTTTCAAAAAAAAATCATAAAGAAATAAAAAAACTGGGCGAATGGAAGGAACAGTGTCGTCCAAAAATGGAAAGAAAGGAGAGTAGTAAAACAACGCTTACATACGTACAAATTTTTCTTAAGAAAAAAAGAAAGAAAACGATGACACAAGAAAAAATGATTGAGAAAACTAAAAAAAACTAGTTTCTTATTTTTTTAACTTAAGGTTGTCATTCTTGATCATCAACAATTGCACGTTTTTTTACCTTAAAGGTTTTTAACTAACCTTTCTTCCTTTTTTATAAAACTATAAATTGTTAAAAGGAAATCAAGAAAGGGCTAACTTCAAAATACAAAAGTAATACAATTTTTTTATATTTTTTTATTCATTCACGAGGGGGCAAGGAGGCATACATATAATTGAACAAAAAAAACCCACCAAACTTAATTTTTTATGTTCTGTTTTGTTTTGTTGATTTGCAAAAAAGGCAAGGACGAAAAAAAAATTATTTATGATGTTATTGGTTTGTGTAATGAATGATAGGGAATGGGAACAACAAAATCAAATAATCAAACACTGTTGGGCAAATTAGGCTTTTGATAAAAAAATTTAAAAATTGTGATTAGAAAAAACTTTTATAATGTTTTTTTTTGTAATAATAAATAAACTGACACAAATCAAAATCATTTTACATTTATCCACTAAAAAAAATTCTTTAGCAAAAATGAAACTGTTTTCCAGTATTAAGAACTAATGATTAAACCAATAACATATAATAGAAAAATATTAAAATAAAGCTGTAACTTTTTTTTGTAATTGATAATCGAATGGAAAAAAACTGTAAAAATATTTTTTTTAAGTTGTATCTTCTGTTCAGAGATATAAAACTTAGGGTTTTTATAAATTTAAAAGTTTAATAATATCAACAAAAATAAATGCTCTAAAAATTACGAGGAAAATAGGCATTTTTATCAATATTTTAAAAAAGACTGTAGAATGTGTGATATTCTGGGAATCAAAATTTGCAAACTAAAACAACGCAAAATGAAAGCCTATAAAAAATAAGTCAGGACAACCCTTAAAAAAATAAACTGCGAAAATCCAAATGCGGTGGCTTCATAACGGGATTTAAAAACTGCGTCAACAATTTCTCGAGAACAAAAAATGGGTTCTTCCATTTCGTATAATTTTTTAAACTGAGAAGTTTTTTGCCTGCTTAAAATCACATAAATATTAAAAGAAAAAAAACTGCCATATATTTTCAACGAGTTTATATTTTTTTATTTTACCAATAACTTTTTAGAAAAATTTCCTCAAGTCTCCGCCTTGACAATTAGATCACTGACTGATAACCATCCATTTGACCTTTTTTTGACACTCTACCTTCCATTTTTTAAAAATTTAATTCTTCGCTTTCAATGTGGTACGAAGAAATCAAAGGATAAAAGTTCAAGAAAAAAAAATTAAGATGAAAGACAATAATAATAAAAAAAAATGAGGCGTTTGATATTTGACGGAAGAAGAAAGATCAAATGAAAAAAAAAATTTAAATGATGATAAAAGTATTTTAAACTGCAATAAATGAGAATGAGAAATGAAGGAAAAACAATTAAATAATTTTTTTTATTTAAAAAATAAAACTGTTTTCTTTTATTGTACCTAAACAACGAGAAAATAGGCTCAGGATTGGTCATCATTTTTTTTGAGAATAAAATCGAGAAAATAATAAAAAATTTTATTTCAAAAGTTTAAACTGGGTTTTAAATAAAGACTTGGACTTTGCCAGAATAGTTAAGGAACATTTTTTTAAAGACATAATTATTTTTATTTATTAAAACTGCACTATCCCAATCGGGGACAAAAATTTGAAATTTTATATATAAAAAATCAAAGAAAAAAATTTCTTAAAAATAAAACTGCAATGAATAAAAGCCTTTTTAAAATTCAATCAACAAAAAAAACTGTGTGAGTTTCTTCACCTTTACCAAAATATAAACATATTCACTCATTTTTTATTTTCATTTCATTGAGTCCAAATTGAGGGAAGACCTTCGCTTATCAAAAATTTAATACTGAGTTCATTAAGTGCTTGTGAAAAAAAACGAAGGTTCAGAGTTTAAATAAAAACAAAGATTAGAAAAAAGGTGGAATTATCAATTAGGGCGAAGAAAAAAAGTGGGAAAAAACAACAAAGCTATAATTATTTGTCTAGACCCATGAAAAATGGTGATAGACTCAAAGAATAAAAATGAAACAAAAAAATCATTGATGAATGGATGTTTTATTAACTGGGAACAACAGAGCCAAGTAAAAGGTTATGTTTTAAATTAAATTAAATAAAATAAAAAAATTAATAAAATTATTACTTTGTTATATAATAAAAACAACTGATGAACAGCAAAAAAGATTTTTTTTGTATAACTTTGAAGTGAAGATTGGTCTTCATAATAAACTGAGAAAATAAATAAAGAAAGAATGATATGTTTTCATTTTTATAAACACTTGGAGTTGTGGGTGATCAAATAATAGCAAAATTTTAAATTAAAAAAACAAACAGGTGCTGGATGTAGTTTACTAACTGGAAAGCCTTGCTTGAAAGAAAATATAAAAATATTGCAATTTGCAATTAAAAATCTGAACCAAAGAAACCAAAAACATTTCCAATTTTATCAAAATGCGATTATAAAATTTTCGTAAAAAATAAAAAACTGCAACGTAACCGAAAAATTTTCTTAGAAAATAAAAAACTGTTACAATTCGAAGACATCGGCACCAAATAAAAATAAAAGAATTCGCGCACCTCAAATAAAAAATCTCTCCAAATAATAATAAATTATAAAATTTATTTACAAATAAAACAAAATAACAACAACAATTTCTTTCTTTTGGAATCACAAGAAAAAGAAAGAAAATAATTTGAAACAAATAAAATGAATAACAAAAAAAACAAGTACCCATTTTTGGAAGTGAAATTATTTTTTTTATGAGTTTTTTTCTTCTTCAAATAACAAAACAACAGCCGCCATGCATCTTCGCCCGAAGGAAGCAAGGAGCAGCCAAGGTAAAAGGAAACAACCCATTTCTTTTTTTTTTTGCGCGGAAGAAAGAAAAAAAATCATCAAAAATGGAAACTTTGCCTTTTCTCTTTTTTTTTCCAAAACAATCACATTTTTTTTAAAATGATGATGATCGCTTTTTAAACTCTTTCATTTATTCTTCATTTTTTTTCTTTTTTACGTAAAAATAAAAATAAGCCAAAATGTTTAAAAATCTAAAAAATCAAATGGTGATGGACAAGTTTTGATGGACGAAAGAGAGACTCAAGAAGAAAAATGGGGTTCAAGGCAGTATGCATAAAGAAAGGTAAAATGGAAAGGAAAGGGGACAATAATTGATCATGTTATGTCAAGACGGGTTTTAAATAAAAGAAGAATTTATTTTTTTGACAAATGAGTTTTAAAAAAAGATGTTGTACTGAATGATCTAATGCACAAAAATTCAACTGTTTAACAATAAAAAAAATTAGAGAAGAAAGAATCAATTGAAACTGAATTAAAGAATAAAATTAATTTTCTAGGTTGAAAATTCCAATTTGGGAATACAATATTAATTAAAAACTGAACACCAAGAAAAAACACATGCAACTTTAAAATAAATCACAAAAGCTTTCATTTCAAAAAACTGTAAAATCTGGGGTAAGAAAAAGCAAAAAATTTATAACTGCTAGATTTATTTTTTTCTTTGTTAAACTGCGAAGACCGTGGGACAGAGTGTAAGCTAATTACTGGACAAAAATTTGTTAATTTAATTTATAAGCTGCTGCAAGACAATATAGCTTGAAAGATAACAGTCGAGAGTAAATAACTGAGATAGATTTTTGAATTTTTAAAAATCCTTTATTCATTCAAAACTGTAGCTTGTAAATTAATTTTTTTCTTTTTTGTCTAAATCAAACTGGCAGGTCCCAAAATTGTTTTAACTGAAAATTCGACTTTTTTCTAAAAAAATTTTTGCTAATAAATAAAAAAAACAGTTCAGATGAATTACATTGTTTTTGAGCTAATATTGCTAAATCATAAAAAAAATATTTTAACTGTAAGTGTCTTTCTTTGAAGAATTTATGGAGAGATAAAAACAACTAAAAACAGGGCTAAAGGATAAAAAAAATGGATTTAAAATAATTTAAAACTTCTTCATTTTGAAAAAAAACTGTATATGGTGTCTGTTCGATGCTTTCATGGAATTCCTGACCTTTAACTTTAATTAAAAAAAAAAACTGATCACCATTTTCATTTGCATCTGACATTTTGTCGTCGACAAAACAATAAAAAAGTAAATGAAAAACTCAAAAAAAACTGAAGTTTATCAGTAAAAAAAGATCTTCCATATTTTCTCCCTCTCCGCCATAATAAACTTTAGTTTGACTGCAAAAAAACAAAAAAGTTCAAAGCACAACAAAAAAGATTTAAAAATCTCAATTAAAAAAAAACAAAGACAAAAGTTTCTTTAAACTTTTTGTTTAAATAATGTTATTTTTTCAATGATGATTTTTTGATTGTTTCAAAAACAACAACCAACCGACAGCTGCAAAAAATATATATAAGAAAAACAGATCATCAAAAATGTCTCTAAAAAATGAAGGCTTTCACATTAAATCAAACAAATGGGATGATTGGCGGGGAAAAAAAATAAGGGGGATAAATAAGTGATGAGATGAACCAACTGATATTGTTCATTATATTTTATTTTGATAAATGCATTCTTGTTTTTTTGGGTGTAAGAAACTGTACAGGATTTTTGTGTTATGAAAATTTAAAACTGTGGATGTGTTTAGCGTGTGAAATAGAAATTAAAACTGTATCCATTTCTTATATTTTGTTTTATAAAAATTTTACAAAATAAAAAGCTTATTTTATTTAAAAATATAAAATTTTAAAGTTTAACTGGAACAAACGGTGCATCTCGGAAATATATAAATTTAAATAAAACTTTGAATTACGTAAGTTTATTTTTAAAGTTAAAAACTGATTTTTTTTGGGTTCGATGGATGAATAGCGAAAAAAAATAAACTGTAGCGCTTGTTAAATTTTTTGATGTTATTAAAAATATAAACTGTAAATCTTCCATTTTGAATGACATCATGCCATTAATTAAAATTTAAACTGCATGAAAATTTATAATAATAATTTTTAATTTAAAGCCCATATTTAATAAACTGTAAAGTGTCGTAGATCCATCCCCTATTAATGATAAAATAATATTTATTTACCCAAAAAACTGTCAATCAAATCTACAAACTTAATTTTTGTAATTTTTCTGTCTTTTTTCAATCACTTTTTTTAAAACTGTCACAAACTTTTTCTCAATTTAACTGGATTCTTTGATTTCAAGAATTCATAAATATTTAATTGTAACTGACCAACCTTTATTATTTTTGCAAAGTACTTTGTAAAAAAAAAATTAACTTTGATCGTTGATAGTTTATTTTTTCTTTTAACTTTAATCAATGACGTTCATTTTTGCATCTTTTTGTTTGTCTTTGATAGTTCATTCAAAAATCAAAGATAATTTTTTGTTTTAATTCTTTTTTTGAGGGGAAAAGCAAAAACAATTGATAAGCTCCTCAAAATTTCGAGACATTGACGCATTTTCACCGGAAATCGTTTCCCATTTATGACGCAAATAATTGTTTGCTACCGGTCGATCATGCATAATCCACCTAATTTTTTTATGCAAAGAAGCAAATCAAATATTTTTACAACCTTTCTTAATTTTATTTTTTGAGAAAACTGTTGGGAGATATTAGTCACGGAAGGGAGTTTCTATTTTATGTAACTGAGGTAAACTGTATCTAGAATTAACCAAAGAAAAATTTCACATAAAAAAATTGATGAAAACCATATACTATTTTGAGGATTAACTGTGTCTCAATCAAACAACAGGCATCACTAATTATGGCAATGCTCACTTCCAAAAATTCATGTCGCAAATCTATGAAGCTCTAATAATAATAAAATTGAAGGTTTAGAAAAAATATTTTTACTTCAATCAAAATATATAAAACTATTAAAAAGTAAAGCAAGAACACTTCAATTCTTATAAAAAGACTTCTATTAATCGAACAAAAAAAAGTAAAACTGCAAAACTTGAATGAACAAATACATATAAAAATCATTAAAAAAGCTTATCGTTGCTTTCAACAAAAAAAAAATGAAGCATAAAATTTTTTCTCAAGCTTCCTTCCTAAATATTTGCATAATGTGTCAAAGCGACGAAACTGCATTCCAGTGATTTTAGCTTTCATCCGTTCTTTTTATTTTTTAGCGAAAAGCGTCGTCGTCCGTTCATCATTCAGCCAAAACTAGAAAATTCAAAGAAATAGAAGCAACTCATCTCTCATCATCAACGACGACACAAAAAAAGAGTATGCAACATAAATTACAATCACCATCATCACAAGGAGCTCGATCATCATCAACTCGACAACAACAACCTTCTCAAAAACACCAACAACAAGATCAACAACAAGAAATCGGTTCATCAAAAAAACAAAATCCTGTTGATGAAATGTTTGGGGCTGCTGCTGCTGCTGAAGCTAATGGAATTCAAAATGGTCAACAACAACAACTTACAAATAATACTTTTTTAAGTAATAATAATACTTTATCAGGTGAAATACTTTCAACTAATAGTAAGAAATCAATCAATCCTGCTGTTGTTAAAGCTCTTGAAGAACTTAAAGCATGGTGAGTAAAAACTTTTTATTTATGTTTCATGATTCATGAAAGCTTTTTGTGTGTTCTTTTACTTCACCTTAATATAATTTTTAGGTTTCATGGAAAAATGGATCGCTTTAAAGCAAGTAAAATTCTCAAAAATGATGGAGATTTTCTTATTCGTCTTGGTAAATCTATGGATGATCTCTCATATAAACCTGTACTCTCTGTTAAATGGCATGAAAGACATTATCATTTTCTCATCAAAGAACTTAATTCACTTTTTTGGATTGAATCATTTCAATTTGGTTCCATTGCTTCACTTGTTCGATATTATTTACATACAAAAAAGCCTGTAACTGAATTCTCTGGTGTAATTATAAAGACTCCAATGTTATCGAAAAAGTTTAGTCCTCTTCCAACAACTCCAACTTCCATGGCTTCAACTCAACAATCTACAGCTGTTTCGAAAAATCTCAAAATGAAACAAAGAATGATGATGAAAGGCAAATCTCCTATGGATGGATTTCTTGAAGCAACTCGATCAATTTCATATGCAATTTTAGGTGAAGATGCTCCTCCATATGTTATTGATAATATTGGTAAAATTGTCGTCGTATGTTCCATCATAATCTTTTTGTATTTTTGTGCTATCTTTTAAAGTGTATGTATGTATGTAAATAAGCTTGATGTAATAGACTAATAAATTTGTGTTCATTAATCATGTTTCAAAAGCGTTGGAAAAAGATTTTACAGTTACCATTAAACTTGTGGAGATAAAAATCGTTGGAAAAAATGGAGGGTTTTTTCGTGCAAACGTGATTTGAAAGTTATTGACCGTAGTCCTAGTCTTAACGGGAAAGCACTTCTTTTTTTAGGCTTGCTTTTTTCATAAAGCTTTGAAGCCAAACACTTTTGCAACTTTAAACATTTTTTTCAAAGCTCCAAAACCCAGAATTTTGCATATTTATTTTTTCCCAATCAAACAACACTCAAGTTTATGCAAATATTAAATAAAACGGTGATGCTTGATTTTCCATATAATCAATCAACTTTGCAATCAAACTCTTCATTTTGTGAAATTCGTTTCAATCGAAAGCAGCTGCTGCAGCGACGACGACGAAGAAGAAAATGGTGAAATCAATTCTCGTTCAACTTTTGGTTGTCCTGAACACACATGGGCGTATGGGTACCGTCAATTTTCAAAATTTTGCTGCCTATAAATGATCAAAGGGTCCCCCCTTTGGATTTTTTGAAAAAAAAAATTTCTTTTTTTTTACTATTTTCTAATTTAATATGATTTATTAATGTTTTTTCAATAAGAATCTAATTTTTAAAAATACATACAATTTTTTACGGAGTATAAAGACAAATTTTAAATTTTAAGCAGAGCCAATTCGCTAATCTAACTGGCTGTAAATGCGTCAAATTCACCCAAAACTGGCAAAATGGTCGTTCAATATAAATTTTTTTTGTGATACATTCATCGAACACTTCATCACAAGCATTCCTTTCGTTGTATTTATCAAATGGCTTCTTATTTGCGATTTCATAGCAATCATCGTGAGGCTTACAACATTCGTTACTTACTGGAATGTATTAATAAAAGATTTTTCTATCTACTAAAATGGGAAAAACTAACTGATGTCAGGATCACAGCCAAAACTAATTAATTGGCTAAGAAATGTTGTGAATCCTCCAGTTCCACAATGATGAATTGAAGCAACAGTAACGAAAATTTTAAAAATAATTGCAAGAAAAACAGCAGCCTTCAACATTTTTATTTTCAAACAATTATTAAAGTTACGATTTTCATGAAATAAAAACTGATTCTTTTGCTTTTATTTTCTTCTTTCTTCTAATCGTATAGTTGCAAAAAGTAAAACTTAAAATAATAAAAAAGCATCTGTCTATAAATAAACTTTTAGTTTATTGCTATTAATGCATTATAGACTTTTTTTTTTCGTCGTTTGCCAGCCGTTTTATTTTTCTTTTTTTACACAAATAACTATTTTTTGCAAAGCTTTTGCTGCTTTTAAAAAAAGAGGAGTTTTTTAAGCGTTCGTTTGTTTGAATCAAATTTTTTTTGATAAGAGCTAAAAAAAAGCTTTCATTCTCACTCTTATTATCGAACGTTGAAAAAAGCAGCCATTTCCATTTTGTTCAAAAAAAGAAGCCGCCTGTTATTTATTTCGTTCCAAATTGATATGAATAAACTTATTTTTCTCTCCATGTTTGCTTGCGCTTTCTGTATTTACAATCCAGGTTATAATCACGAAGGTGCAGCTCTCCCTTTAATTACAACCGTTGAGGTTGAACTGGATGGTGAAAAAATTTTCGCTGATGAAATTCCACCAAACAAAGAAATCAAGATACGAATTCATGGTGCGAATTTGGACAAAATTTCAGAAATCGCGTTTACTCCGCACTCATCGTGCGATGTGAGCACGAAAGTTGTTTTCACTCGTTTCGGCAACGATCAAATCCTTTCAACATTCAAACTTGAAAAGTAAGCATTTTTATAAGTTTTAGTAAAAAACGTTTTAAAATTTTTCATTTTTTGATTAAGAACTTTTTACTTATTTGCTTTCTAAACCAGCTGGGATTCATTATTAGAGAATTTTCATATATATAAAGCGAAATGAATAAGCGTGCTCGCACGAGCATCAAAACTCTTAAATTTAAAAGTAAAAAAAAATTCTCAAAAAGAAGAATATGAATTTTAAAAATGAAATGTGAAACCATGTAATTTTATAGAGCAAAGACTTTATTTTTTCTTTGTGTTTTTCCTCAAGGAAATCTTGCATCAAATTATCGTTGGACATTAGTAAGTTTAAATCAAGACGAAATTTGCATTTAATAATCAGCAAAATTTAGTTTATTGATCATGATACGACTTTAACAACCCAATCCAAAATCGGCTATTGGACTCGGCTTTTTTACTGTATTATTTCACTCGGCCGTTATTGCCCCGACATCGAATAAAAGCTATGTTAAAAAAGAAAAATAGAATTTCAATCCAAGGTTTATTTTAATTTTACATTTTGTTCATTTTTTATGATATAATTTTTTGCTTTCATTAGATTGTCAAAGCTTTTAATACATTTTGTTTTTTGCTAAAAAGCTAAATTTAATAAAGGATTGAATTTATAAGAAAAGCGATGGAATATGATTAAAAATTGTGATGACAAATAAAACAATTCGCTGGCTTTTTTTAAAAAACAAGATATGCGTGAAAAACTGACAAAACTTTTTTTAAATCTAGAAGAGTGAAAAAATGGGGTTAAATCTTCTCTTTTGAAAGTAAAAAACTAGTCAGAAAGAGGATCTAAAAAAGTAAAAAAAAAACGCTTGTTTCTGCTAGCCCAATTCTTTGACAAAAAAAATGTAAAAGTAATAAACGTAAAAAAAGGGAAAGTGAACGCCTATGCATTTTAAAAAGAGAAAATAATTTATCATAAAAGAAATGAATTTATTCATTTTTCAAAGATCTTAATTTATTCTTATACCTCGCGCTTGTTTGAATTGAAAAAGAGTTAAAAGAAAATTATTTTTAGATACGATTCCAAATTTTAAGTAATCATAAGTTTAAAAAATAATAATATACTTTTTTAGAACTTTTTTGAAATTTTCGATAAATTTTTGCTACTAAAAAGTATTAAGAGCAAGCAAGCGTGAGTTAAATAAAGAAGGATGAAAGTATGGGGATTATGGCTTATTTATTTTATTATTGGATTTTGCGATTCGTGCAACGTTTTAATTAATGAGATTAACACTCAAAATGTTTGTGGTTCAAGCAATGAGTTTATTGAAATCATTGGTAAGCTACAATATTTTTGTTATTTTTTTCAACAAATTTTTAAAGGTCATTCATGCAAGCCTGATACTGTTTCACTTCGATCTTATGTCATCCTCTTGGCTACGGAACACTCAAAAGTAACTAATGGACCCGCTGTAATACTTAGTGCTGATTTGCGCAACCATAAATTTAAATTCGATTCTAATCGAAACGACCAGTACTTTGTAATAGGCAAAAAAAATGATTACGACATGAATTTTGAAGACAATATGCTTGGATTTATTCCAAAAACAAAACCCATTTCGTGCTTTTTTTCTAAATCTGGCACAGTGGATGATGTAATCGATGATGGAGTCAAATATTCAAATGCTCTTATTTTACTTAAATGTGACCGAAGATCTCCTGAAATCAATTCACAGCTCAATGCATTAAAGATAAGATACAGAGATGAAAATTCACATGTCCAACAAAAAAATGCTCATATTCCCATTGATGATGGACAAATCGCTTTTATCAAAAAGCATTCGGTGGACATGTTGATCTTCTCGCAAAAATCAGAATTTTCCGAATCCGCGTTTTTCAAATCAATTTTACCCGATGAAATTTCTTCAAAATTCGATGATTTTGATCTTCGCCCTGGATTCGAGTGGAATTCAAAGAAAAAAGATAAGTCACTTAGCCGTTGTCGAAAGCATCATGAACTTTCTACTGGATTTCAATTCAACCGATTCAAATTAGCTGATATTTCACCAGGGGAGCCAAATCACTGCGAAGACGCCATAAATTATGTCTTAGTAGATAGAAATTTACCTGAAGTTCTTAACGAAAATGAATCAATGAATGTCGATGAAGCTGTAAATACGGAAGAGAGTAATAGCGAAAACTCTTTTGAAGTTGACAACAATGCAAATTTTGATCGAGAAGAAGAACGTCTTAGAAGAAAACGTAGGCGTCAATCAAACGTTATTGATGCTGATGTTCAATTTATTGATGAAAATACTCCCTCTCAACCAAAATATCCAAAAGATGAAGATTTTTATAAAGCTGTTAGCGAAGCAGCAACAAAAATGGTATCAGATTTAAAAATTTCGTTGTTCGAAGCTTTTGGTTTAAATACCAATACTTGTGCCTTGGATGAAAAACCTGTTCACCCTTGGGAGGATTCTTCAATGTGGTCAAAAGCCGATGAAAGTGCAATGAAGAGAGCTTTTCAGAGCAAATTTAAATTAACTGATATGCAAAAAGCTTGGCTTAAATTCATTCCCACTGATGACCCTGAAAATCCACGTTTTGCATGTCGATTTTGCCGCGAGCATTGGCTTCACAATCAACAAATACCACTAGAAAAATATGGAGATTTCGCGAAGCAAGATGGTGCATTTTATGATCCATCAACATCAAAACAAGATAAACTTACTTTCTGGAGAACTAAAATTCGAGATCATGAAAAACCTCATTTACCAGGAAAGAAAACCCTCCGAACTCATGCAAGCGTCGTTTTGGATATGCAAAAGGGATATGAAAATAAGAACAAAGAGTGTCTTGATAATGTTGCAGGTAATTATGGTCAAGAAAAAGTTGCCACTTCGCGTGTTATTAGAACCGCTTATACCGTTGTGAAACGGCATATCTCGTTTAGGATTTTTCCTGATGTGATCCAATTATTAAAATTTTCTGAAGCGTTACCAAAAAATGTGAAGCATGCTAATCGACGCAGTCTTGGTCGAATGATAAATGTAATATCTAGGCAATTTCGCGCTTCTCTGATTAATACTATCAAAACCGAGAAGCCACCTATCACAATTATTCTTGATTCTTCGTCGGATCATCAAAGCCGACAATATCTTCTTATTTATATACAATTCACATATGATCTCACGCCTTTTATTCACCTATATCGTGTTGTGCAACTAACTTCTGAAACTGGTGAGGCAATGAAACAAGTATTGCTTGAATGTTTCAGAAATGATAGTATTACAAATGAAGTGAAAGAAAATTTAATTGGTTTTACATCTGACGGTGCTGCATCGAATGTTGGCGTTAATATTGGCTTGGGAACTTTGTTGGAGCAATGGATTCGAGAAGAACCGGTCACATTGGGTCGACGATCGCCAATTTTCCGGGTCCACTGCGCTTCTCACCGCCTGCAATTGGCATTGCAGCGAGTTGTGAAAGGAAATTTGCCATTTAAAACCTTACATTATAGGTTCCAATCAACAGTTAATGGGCTTTATTCTTTTTATAATGCTCATTCTGTTAAAAGGACCTCTTCTTTGAAACAATTCGCAACAACATGGAAGACTAAAGTGTATCATATGAAAGCAATAATTCAAATTAGGTGGGTGTCCAGTCAATTTAGTGCTATTTCCATTTTGAAAAGGAATTATTATGTTTATTTACATCATTTACAACATATTATCAATTCGGGTGATTTTGATATTTCCACCAACGCCCTTGCAGCAGGGTACTACAATGAAATTATTACCCTGGATTTCCATATTTATATGCTTTTTGTGCTTGATACTCTTCGACCGCTCAAAATATTAAATGAAAAATTACAAAAAAACCTTTACAGTATCACTGAGCTGCATGCTGATTTAGAAGATACTCTTGCAAGATTCGATCAACTAAAAAATAATTATGGTCATGAAATAACTAATTTCCTCACAATTGCAGAATGCAGGAAACAAGGCGAAGTCGTTGATTGCAGTATTGAACTTTTCAATGAAGATGATGAAACTCTTGAAATTTCAATACCAATGCTTCATTATTATCCAGTTATTTCTCCTCAAGAAAAGGTTATTTTTAAAAGGCGCAGAAATCGATTAAACTTGAATGTCTTCCGTGATTATGTTATTCCTGCATTAATTTCTGATCTCAAGAACAAATTCCCTGAATCACCTAATTTAATGCATCAATTAGGTGCATTAGAGCCAGAAGCGCTTCCCTTTGGTCTTCAAACTCTTGAAGCATATGCTCAAAAATTAAAGCCATTAGTAGCCCGTTTCGGAGGCGCAGATGAACTTATTATGGCTGAATTTGTTGATATTTTAAAATATGTTTTAAGGCATGATGAGCAGAATTATTTACTCCAAAAACAATCAGCTATGTCTAAATTTTGGGCTTATGCTATTAAATATGCAAATGAGCATGGTAAAGTTGAGGTTGGCGAGTTTAAAACTTTTATTTCAAAAATCATGGCTACATCAATGGGAAGCTCAGTGGTGGAAAGGTTAGTAAAAAAATTTATCAAAGATATTTTTTTAAAAACAAAATTTTTAGGGGATTCAGTTCCTTTTTTTATTCTAAATCGTCACGCCGAAGTCGTCTTAGCACAACTACTCTTCAAGACATTATGAAGTTTGTTTTTATACAATGCTTGAGTAAATTAATAAAATAGTTTAGCATAATGATAAATGGGCCTGAACCTGAGGCATTCAATCCATTTCCAGCAACAGCTGCATGGCTTGCTGAAGGTCATAGAACTTCCGATTCTTATTCATCACTCGATCCTAATACACATTTACCTGCAGCTCCTCTTCCTAATAGCAACAACATTGGTGAATCAGGTTGATAGAATATTCTTTTAAAATGAAATAATTACAAAATTTTAAGATATGCTAGAAATCGATTTAGATGAAGATGAAATTGAAAATGACAGCGAAGTAATTGATGATGTGGAGGAGCCTCTTTTATCCGCTTTTATTGATGATATATCGGAAGAAGATCCAATTTTTCCCGAAGATAATGTTTAATTAATTTTTTATTCATTAAAAAAATTATATTGCAATTAAATAAACTTTTCAACATTTATTTTTTATTTTTGCATCACCATTAAACAACCATTCATGCTTTAAATAAAATCATAGAAAGCAACCATTGATGCCTTAAATAAAATCATAGAAAGCAACCATTGCTGCCTTAAAAAAATTTATAGAAAGCAACCATTCATGCCTTAAAAAAATTTATAGAAAGCAACCATTCATGCCTTAAAAAAATTTATAGAAAGCAACCATTGCTGCCTAAAAAAAATCATAGAAAGCAACCATTGATGCCTTAAAAAATTTATAGAAAGCAACCATTGCTGCCTTAAAAAAATTAATAATTAAAAAATAGTTGGTAATTTTACTTGTTAACTTTCCTTTTCTTTCTTCCCTCTTTTTTCCCATCTTTTCTAACTTTTTTCTTTTTTTTTTTACCTTTTTTCCTCTATTTTTTATTTTTTTCTCTTTTTGCTTGCTGCCTATCTCCAAAATCTCATGCTGCCTGCTGCCTATAGGCTACCTGAAAAGGTACCCAAAGGTACCCAATGCCCATGTGTGGTCCTGAATCTCTTCATGCTTTGTTTTGGTCAAGATTCATCATCATCACTTTCTCCTGGATTTGAATACTTTTCGCCGACGAATGCAAGTGAAATTTTGGATCCTGATTTGATGAAAATTGTTGAATTGAAGGATGATGATCAATGGTATGCTTTAACTTTTTTTGGAACTTATTGGATTATTTCACATTTTCTTTTTTCAGGGAATTGACATTAGCAAAAGGTGATAGCAACAAAGCCATCGAAATTATTCTGTTCTTGAACTCAACTCTTCCATTGAACTTTACATTGAAAGCTGTCAAATTGGATGCCATCGATGTTAAACCCAATAAAGTATCTCTTCAATTTGGAAAAGAAGCAGAAAAGAAGTTCGAATTTCTATGGGTAAACGTTTTGGGCAATATCCAATTTAATGTCAATGGTAATTTCGTTTCGTATATTCTGCATGCAATAATTCTCTTGTATTTCAGGAAGCACATTCAATCATCCCATTGGTATGCTAAATCAACAATCAAATACTGTACCAAGATTCTTCATTGATTATCAAGGAAATGTCTCAGCAACATCTGATGATGTTAACAAAAACGTCATTCAAACCAATCAAGCTGTACTTCCTCTTGGTCAATCAACTGTTTATATGAATGTTTCAATCACATGGAAAGATCTTCAAACAGATTTCATCATCGCATTTGTTAGTTTCATTTTGTCATAGAAAATTTACTCATCCTTGTAAAATTTTAGCCATCTTCCATTTTCTTCTTGATTCGTCCTAAACCATCTCCAAGTACAACAACATCGTCATTAACACCAATTCCTATTCGAACTGTATCAACATCAAATGATCCTTTAACTGAATCAACTTCAAATGCTCCTTTTTCATCTTCTACACTTGCCAATTCAACTGAATCATATCTTGCTTACATCATCGCTGGTAGTATTCTTGCTGTTATCCTCATCGTTGGTTTGGTCGTCCTCATAGTTTATTGTCAAATGAAAAAGAAAAAGACCAAATCTCCAATCGCAAAATCTGGTGGTTCCAATAATACTAAATCCAAAGATGTTACTAAAGTAAGTTTTTTAAGCGATTGTGAATGTTCTAATTGTCTTTCTTTTAGCCTCCTGTTGTCGTAAACGAAGAAGTTAGTCATGAAAATGGTCCATTGGTTTGTCAATTCGTATTTACAAAACCCCAAATAATCCGCTTATTTTTTAGTTACAACAACAAAGTCAAAACCAATCAGAAGCACCTGGAGATGGAATGGAAGAATCTAATGCTGGAGGAGCTGAACCTAGTCATCAACAACAACTTCAAACCAAACCACCATCTGCAACTCAAAAGAATGAAACTAATTTGAAAACATCAAAGCCTTCAATTCCACCTGTCAAAGAAAATGGTCAATATCAAGCTATTAGAAATGTTCAAGAAAAGAAACAATTTCAACCAAGTAAAGAAGTTCCAAAATATGGAGATGGTTATGAACCTTTACCACCTTTGAGTGGTTCAACAAATCTTCCACCTCCTCCTCCATCAATTTAAAGATTTATCTTTTTCTATGTCATAATAACTTTGGAGTTTTTGTATTATTGTATTGTATGTATGTGTTTTGTAAGATATGTTGTATAACAAATAAAGGGTTTAACCATAACTTAATGTGTTTGGATGAGTCTTTTTTGGTTAATGAAATGTTGTGATGCAGTTGAATTAAGCTATAATAAATGGAAAATCACTGAATGGAAAGCTTGCTTTTAGCTTCACGGGCAACCTTACAAGAAGTTGGATAAAAGGTAAAAGTAATTCGAATGTTTTCATTTTGCCTTTTTTTATTCGTTGAAGATGTACTTACTTACCTCTCTGCCTTGTGAAATATTGATTTTGCTACCAAACATTACAATCCCTCCCGAAAGCTTTCAAATTTTATTACATTGATACAAGTTGGTGGATGCAATTAACATTTAAACTAATAAAGCTTTATGTTAGCTGAATGCAAGCAAAGTTTTGTTTCCAACCACAAAAAATATAGCTACAAGTAAAACATCTTTCACAAAAAAACATGATTTATTTAAACTCAAATACATAACAAAGAAAAGTGAGATCAAAAAAACAATAATAATTTCACAAAGATAGAAAAAACAACATTAAAGAAAAAAAGTTCACATGGAAAGAAAATTACTCAGCATTGGTTTATCATTCATCATCATCAGTTCACTTGATTAATGGGAGATCATAAATGTATCCCATAGCATCAACAGCATTGTAAGCAAAGAAGTTCTTATGTGGAGTATCATTTTGAGAAAGAGCTTTGATAGCTTCTTGACCAAGAACTCCACCGACGATTGCACATGCAGCTGGAAGAGGAGGATCAGTAACAACTTCAAAATCATTCTTCAATGCTTCTGTTGCAAGCTTTGATAATGGACTGTTTGCATGTTGGTCGACGAACGCTTTGAAATCTTCTGCCGTAATTTCGTGGCCAATTTTTTGTTCAAGACGAAGGAGAGCTAAAAAGAAAGCAAAAGGTAATTTTAGCAAAACAAAGGTTCAAAAAGCATACCATTGACAATGATGAAGTTTGCAGGTTTGAGACGACGTATGAGCCCTTTGGTAAGCTTTTCAGGATCAAATCGGAGTGAATCATAAAATGATGGATACGAAATGAACTGTTTGATCTTTGCGTTGTCTTCTTCCAACGTTACAGTTTCGATGTTCTTTTCAGGCTTTTGAGAATCAAATTGGAGGTTCTTTGTTGGTGACAAAAGATCTGCTTTCTCGTCATCTTCTTTTTTCTCATCAATCAGAGCATGTTCTTTTGGTGCAGGACTAAAAAATATTACGATTTGAGAGTGTTAAATAGACGCAAGAAAAACAAACGTCACGAATTCAAAACCATCGAAATCGAAGAACGCATAACCAGTCCATCCATAAACTCCACCAGCAATAAAACGAATTGTCTGTTTGCGACATAATCCATCCATGTTTTTGACGGTATCAAAGCTTTGATCAATCAAGATGACAAGATCGAATTTCTTGACGTAATTTGTTGTAAGTTCATTGAGACGTAGTTTGATTGTATCAAGTTTGACCAAAGGATTGAGAACTTTCAAACGATCATGTGAAGCTTCAGCTCGCTGAAAAATGGATCATTGATAAATTTGGAAGATAAAGAAAGGCAGTAACATACATTTTTTCCAATATCCTTTTCAACATCAATAAGAAAGTTGGCATCATTTTCATTTACGAGGCATCCATCAGCTACGATGAGACGATTCAAACCACATAGCATTAAATTCTTTCCAACTTCAGCACCAAGTGGGCTCATTCCATAGAGAAGAACCGTAGAATTTCGAAGTCTAAAAATTTATGAAAATTATAAAGTTTGCAAAGCGTAGGATAAAACTAACCTATTTTGAGCTTCAAGCCCCCATAAACGAATTTGTCGATCATATACAGCAAATTCATCTAAACTAATTTCTTTTGGTTCACCCATATTCTTATTCTTCGTTGTTGGTGTTTTTGATGATGATCGAGCAACAGCAGAAAAAAGGAAGGAAGATAAAAAATTGAACATCTTTTTGAATGAATGAAGCAAAGTGTTTTTGGATGAGAGACAACGTTCTCGGCTTGCTCTTTTGAGTTGTAAGAGACAACATAGAAGCCGGGGATTCAAAACAAAAAGAAGATATTTCAAAGATTTTTTTTAAACAACTAATTCCAAATTTTTTTTTCTCGGACATTATTAATTTTATATTTATTCAGCAAATACATATAAAAAAAATCCAAATATCATTCCCAAAACACATAATATTAATAATTACAAAAGCGAGAGAGATCATTAAAAAAATTTTTTTAACGATTATATCGATCCCGAGATTCTCGTTCACGAGAATAATCATCATTATTTTTTCTTCCTCCACCTTTTTTATTATCTCGATTTCGATTTCGATTATCATTTTTGGAGTTTGGTGGTTGCATGTTTACCAAAATGTATGGTTCAGGCATTTTTTCTTTTTCCTTGAAACTTTGATCTTTATATCTAAAAAAAATTTTTTTTATGGATGAGAGAGACTATGTTTAGAAGAGGAGAACATGCCTATTAGCAAATTTAGCTTCATATTCTGCTTCTTTTGAAGCAAATCTAGCTTTTTCTATTTTTTCATTGGTTGCATTTGCTCGGAAATGGGGTTGTTGAGGTAATTGTTGTGGAGATACTTGTGAAGGTGGTCCTCCCCCACCGCTTCGATTTGATGATTGTTGTTGTTGGCCTATAAATGGACTTGATTATTTCAAAGTTACAAATTCCATAATCATCATACCCATTTGCTGTTGTTGTTGATGGGAATTATAATTTCCACCTCCTCCTCCACCACCACCGGGTTGTTGCATGGGACGTCCTCCACCACTTCCCATCCTCATTTGTTGCTGCTGTTGTTGTTGCATTTGAGATGGCATCATCCCTGGACGTTGTGGTTGTTGCATACCAGGTCGTTGCTGATACATTATTAATAAAATGTTATTTTAACGATGATTGGCGGGTTATTAAATTCTAAAATTAGAAATCGATAATTAAATATTAATGAATCGGTTTTAGACTAAAAAAATGGCGGTAAAAAGAATTATAAATTTCACGAAAAATTGAAGCCGATGATGGAAAGAAAAATATTTGAATTTTTTGATTTATAAAACTTTGAAGAACTTAAATTTAGCAATCGCGCTTTTATTTCATAATCCAACTCACAATGCCAAATATGTACTATTTTTAAATAATTTAATTTTTCATAATTTTTTAAAGAAATAATGATATGGATTTATGGCATCCTTCTTTCCATTAAACATTTGCAACTACGATTTCAAAACTTTAATAAATTGTCAATTTTGGATATTACCAATTTTATTTTTGCTTCAGACTTTTTTTATTTAAAACTGCAAAACATTACTTTTTTTTGTTAAAAAAAGCAATAAGTTATTTATCCTTCAAAAACTAAAATATCTTTTTTTATCTCGATGATTCACAAAGACTAATGCTTTATTTTAAAAATTTGTTTCTTTTTTTGATATTCTTTTTTGGGAATTATTTTATTAATTTAAAAACTGTTTGAAAAACTTCTTTTGGAAAAAAAAGTGTTGACGATTAAAAAAAACCACAACGAAGCCACACACACAAAAAAATGTGCGTCCGTAAGTTTTTTAATCATTGCAACTGAACGAACGCAAGCAAAGAAGGGAAGAAGAAGAAGAGACCATAACTCCCATAATTTCGTGAATGAAATAAATGTGTGTGTACTTGTGTTTTGCATTTGAGTTTCTTCATTTTTTTCTTCATTTATGTTCGAACTTCGAACGAAACACTTTTTTTGAAGCAATTATTATTATTTGTTTGAAGTATAGCTTTATTAACTGCTAAAATATATATATATAAAAGAATCAATGCGAATAAATTTAACTGTTTTTTTTTGCTTAGCTTAATCTTCGTTTATTTTTAAACTGGTGTTCAAATTTGAAATTAAAATTGTTATCATTTTTTAGTGTTTTTCAATGGAAGAAGAAATTCTTTCATTTCTCGAGTTTTAACTTTTAATAAACTGGATTCTCTGGAACAAAGTACTTATTTTTCGATTGTTTTTTTTTGTTGAGCTTCAGTTAATCCTAATGCATTTTATAAAAAAATATTCTAAAGTTTATACTGCATTTGGATGTAGCGCTTAGAATTCATTTGTTAAAATTCTTTTTTGTTTTTAACTTTTTAAACTGTAAAAATCTACTTTATTGCGTTTTTTCTTTCAACATGACTGCAAGGGTATTTTTGGGAAAAGAAATTACAAAATAAAACTGTATCGATTAACTCAATAATCTTTTTCTTTTTTTATAATTAAAACTGAAGATGTCGGTTGATGGATATGTTTAATAGTGCTCTTTTTTTAAATTTAACTGAAGATATTTCTTTATCATGTAACAAAAAAAGAATATATAAATTTTGCTAACTTTTGTAGTTAATTTTAAGCATTTTTAAGACCACTGTTTTTTCTCCAAAAAAAAAGATTTAAAATTTTAACTGACAACGCTTTTTTTCTCTTTTGCGAGTAAAGTAAAATTTGTTCTTGTTTCACCTGTTTTGGAATTTCTAATATTAATTTGTTATTATTTTTGCAGGTTATTTAGAATTGGATTTTTTTAAACTGAGCAGCGGGCTTGCGCTATTTAATACATAATTTTTTTTCAAATATATTTTTTTTAACTGTGAACCAGCTTGGTGGAAAAATCAAACAAAATTATATATATTTGTTGTAACCTCGATCAGGTTAAACAAAGAGTTCCCTTAATGCCGTAGGTTGACACAATAATAAATAGATAATATTTATTCAGGAACAAGCTGTAGCTCGAGCGGTTGAGCTTACAGCTAACAAAACGATACAGAGTAAAAGTTAGTTTCAATTACAAAAACAACAAAACAATGGAAGACAAAATAGGCTAGGAAGCTTCGCTTCCAAATTCCACACAAGACCAGGAGATACGATGTGAAGCGGCGCACACTTGATTTATCAATCGTGTTGTTCGAGTCACAACACTCTTCTCCTTCCTTCTTGATTAGAACATACGATCACGATCCGCGATCTTCCCATTGAGCTTGTTGACGATTGTGACGAGTTCCTTGAATTGAAGATTTGAGAAGTCTCCAACCATTTCCTCGAGCGTTAACACAACATCATCAAGCATCTCCAAAGCTTCATCAGGTTCCATAGCAAGATCATCTTTACCAAGAGCATCCATACTTCCAGTTGACGAACTTTTCTTTCGATCATTTGAGACCACTTGAGCATAGCTTTCAGCTTTCTTCTTTGGTGTTTCACTTGGAAGAGTTAGACAAAAGATTCCAGGGTTAGGTTGATGTTTCATAGTTGAGATATCATCATCATTGTTCTTTTCCATGAATGCCATAGTTGGTCGGCCACCAGCTTTATGTCCACTTTGAGTTCCACCCATATTGTGTCCATTGCGAATTCCATTCGCATTAGCATAACTTGATCTTCTTGGTTCTTCTTTAGATCCATTGTTCTTTTTCATTCGTCGTTGAAAGCATCTTTGGCAGTGGCTGAATTTCCGGCTTTCCTTCGGTTTACCACATCGGATGCAATATCCACACGAGCTAGTTGAGTCTTTTGAGTTGTTCGAGCTTCTTGAACCATTCGAGCAACATGAGCTTCTTCTTCTAATATTTGAGTTACCATAGGCCCCATTGCCACTTCTTCCTTCTTTTGATGGACTATGACGATTACTAACGTAATGGATTGACGGTTCTTCAGGTAAACGTTGTTCTTTATTTGTTTGAATCATAATTCGAATGCTTTCCAAGCATTTGTTGAAGTCCATCTTTGCATCAGCGGTAAGAAGTTGAAGAATTTGAACACGATATGGAGCAAGTGCAGGCGATTTCATCGACTTGAGTAAGACCATAGTTTTGATTTCATTTCCAGAGAAGTTCTCCATTTCAATGGTTGAAAAGCATTCTTCAATTCTTGCACCAAAAGCAGCAATACTTTCATGTTCATTACCATCCCATTCCATTTGAAATAGAGCATGACGATTGGCAAAGAGAGATTTCTTTTGATCGAACAGTTTTAGCATGACATCCTTGACGTCCTTGAGAGTTCTAACATCAGATGTTTTCTTTGGTAAGAGCGCTTGTGCTACTTTCTTGTATGTTGCGAGATCCATAGAAGTGAAGATAAGAGCAACTTGATCCATTTGTGAGACATTTGGATATAACTTGAACTTGAAATCCACAATTTCGAACCATGTTGAAGCGGAATCTCCAGCAGCAAGATCAGGTATGAACGGTGGTAATGTCGGAAGTTGAACACGTTGAGTATCAGCAGCAGCAATTGTTTTAACATCTCCAGACATAGTTGAGTATCAAGAGCAGATGCAGCAGATTTTCAATCAAAATCTGGTAAAGTTGAGCAGCACGAGCGGAGCAGCGCAAAGTTGAATATTCTCGTCACCAGTTTGTTGTAACCTCGATCAGGTTAAACAAAGAGTTCCCTTAATGCCGTAGGTTGACACAATAATAAATAGATAATATTTATTCAGGAACAAGCTGTAGCTCGAGCGGTTGAGCTTACAGCTAACAAAACGATACAGAGTAAAAGTTAGTTTCAATTACAAAAACAACAAAACAATGGAAGACAAAATAGGCTAGGAAGCTTCGCTTCCAAATTCCACACAAGACCAGGAGATACGATGTGAAGCGGCGCACACTTGATTTATCAATCGTGTTGTTCGAGTCACAACAATATTCTATTTTCAATAAAAGTTAACATTGATTTTAATGCTGCAATTTCTCTACTAACCTAAATTTTTTTTATTGATAATGCTTTATAGCAATAATCATCATAAAAAAACCCACAACAAAATATAATTTATTTTCATCATTAATTTTTTCGAGGGTTAATGTTTTTATCGCAATTTAGTCCTATTCTTGTTCATTGCTTTTTATTATCGATTTTTCTTCAATTTTGTTTATCAAAAATATTTGCAACGACAACGACGAAAATTGATTTTTTGTCGTTAATGTAACATGCAAAAAGCCGCTGCAATTCATAGTATTGGCTATTCATCTTCTAATCATCATTCGTCAAGTAAAACTGGTCCTGCATCGGCATCAACAAATATTTCACCAAATAATCAAACATTAAATAATTATTCAAATAATCCAAATTCAAATTTGTCTATAAATAACGGACTTTCATCGTCGTCTGCTTATAACCATCATCATCAACATAGTCACCATCCTCATATTTCAACGTCCACAGGTCTCTCATCCCCTTTAATTTCTCCAGCCCCAATTATTTCTAGTGGAGGAGGAGGTGTCACAAGTGGATCAAATTATCTTGGCACTGCTGCTTCATCAACGTCGAATGCAATAAGCTTTAATTCAGGTGGACCTACCAATATTATTGATTCAAGTTTAGTTAAAGAAGATATCAAATCTCATTTTTCAACTGCTGAAGGAATATATAAAAATATGACGGTTGCAACTTATTCTCGACCTAATAAAGCAACTATGGTTAATACGGTGAGAAATGGAAGAGGATTTTTATATATTTTTTAAAGATAAAACTGGCACTATTTGTTTTTCGAGGGAGAAAACTAACTTTTTTAAAACTGAATTTTGGGAGCGAACATATTATTATTTTTCTTAAAACTGTCAGGAATTTCCCAAACAATAATAAATTTTGTGATAAAAAATTGGGCATAAATTTGCAAAGAATTTTTAATTTTTTAAGGATAAAACTGACATCGATTTTTTTCCAAGAAGAAAATAAGCTTTTTAAAACTGTTTTTTAGTGAACAATTTTTTTATTATTATTCTCCTTTAAAGTTTAAACTGCGGAAAACATTCGGCACTTCTTTACTTTGAGCACTCTCGTAATTTTTTATATTCTTTGAGGATAAAACTGATTCCGTTTTTTTATTGCGGAAAAAATAAACTTTTTAAAACGGTTTTATTTCTAAATTTTATTTTTATTATTATTATTTTGTAAAACTGCAGTATCACATTTAGGGCAGACAAGATTTTTTAAATTTAAAAAACTGAATAAAATAAAAATGAATTCCGTTTTAGGGTTCTGTAAGTGTACCAAATTGTCCTGTACGAGTTTCATTTGTTACACTTCCATCCAATTCAACTCCTCCATCCGATGAAAATACTCATCAACAACATCAAAGAAAATCAAATAAAAAAAATTCTGATATTATTTGTTTTAATGTTGGCAGAGAACTTTTTGTTTTTGATTATGTGTAAGTTAAAATTATTATGTATTAAAAATTTAAAAAAAACTGTGTAAAGTTTTTCTTTCAAAAACTTTTAATTTATATCTAAGGCATTTTTTTAAACTGAGGTCATCGAATTTTCGATTTATATCATTAGAAAAGCTCTTTGCTTTATATATATTTTGTTAATTAAAAAACTGTGGGGAGTACAAGCAGTTGGTTATTTTGAAACTAAAATTCTAAATCAAAATATCTTTTTCGTAAACTGAATATAATAAAAAAAATATTAAATATGTTAAAACTGAATTAATAAAAGGTGTGATGGTTAAAGAATTGCTTTAAATTGATGGAATGCTTACCGTTCCTTTGTTAAAACATAATTTTTTCGATTCCTAGTGCCATGAATCTTACTTTTTTTGGCTTTCATAAAACTGAGGCCTATTAAATCTTTTTTTTAATTTCTTCTTATAACTGTGTGATGTGAAGTGCGTGATTGTTATGTTTTTAATAATAATTCAAAACTGCGTTAATCTTAAATTAGTTGGGAATATAATCTCTTCCATTTTTTTTTTGATTTGTAAAAAATTAACTGATAGTTGTTGTATGTGGATTTTTAAAATATAAAACTGCAGTCCGGTTTTCTTCCCGGGTAAAACAAAAAAAGGCTATACTAGTTTAAATTGCTTTTTAGCTCTGTTTTTTTTCTTACTAAAAAATTAGTTAAAATATTTAAAACTGTTGAAATAACCTTTGTTGAGCGCAAACTGTAAACATATGTTTCGATTATTTTACAAATTTCCAAGCTTTAAAAACTTTTCAAAAAAATAAATATAGTAAAGAAAACTGCATTCTTAAACCGCTTAGTTAAAATAATATTCGCTTATTATTATTTTTAAAAATACTTTTTTAGAAGCATTCAAGGAACTCCAAATCTCAATTCCCCAATTGATAAACGAATTTATAAAGGCACATTTCCAACTTGTCATGATTTCAATCAAGAGACGGCTCAATCAGATGCATGCAGTTTGATTATTGGATTTAGCGCCGGACAAATTCAACTTATCGATCCACTTCGAAAAGATTTTGTTCCATCAAAACTTTTCAATGAAGAAAGAAATATTGAGAAAACTCCCGTGACTTGTGTGAAATGGATTCCCGGTCAATCAAGTAATTTTATGGTTTCTCATCAAAGTGGAAACATTTATCTTTATAATGAAGCTTTTTCATGCTTCGTCGATGTCCCCGTTTATCAAGTTTTTAAACAGGTAAATTATTAAATTTTGTGCATTTTTGTGGTTAAAGGATTAAAACTGGCGAGGGATTTTTTTGTTTTGATAGTAATCCTTGAAACTAGAAGCCTCGAAAGTAGTTTTAAAATTAAAGAATTTTTTGAATTTTAAATAATATAAAACTGCAAAGAGTTATTATTGATTGTTATTTAAAAAAAACTTATTCAATCTTTAAAATTTTTAATTAACTGTCAGAAAATAAAGAAATTTTGTTTCTTATGAAAAATATGTTATATATTTCATAGCATAAATCATATGGTTACAGCTAGAGTTGAATTTTTGTTTTTGAAACTGAAGATCAATTCCATGTTGGAAGCAATAAATTAATTTTTAATATTAATTAATTTAAACTGAGTTCCACTATCAGCGATAGATTTGAAAAACGTAGATATTTTTTTCATTGAGAAAAAATAATTTTAAACTGTAATTTATAAAGCGCTTTGAAAAATGAGCAACACATAGCTCTTCACATTTTCTTGGTTACCCAAACTCTGCAAAAAAAGAAGAAAGTTTTCATTGAAAAAAATTAATAACTGAGGAATATTAATATTGAGAGTTGTGAAATATTTCTTTTTTTAAACTGATATAAATAAATAAGGGAGGAAATAAAGGGATAAATTAAAAATCGGTCGAGTGAATAAACTAGGTGCGGATTAAGCGTAATGGAAACTGTAATGTGGCTTAAAAATGGTAATTTTATTTTAAGAAGAAGTAAACTGTGGAGCTTTCTTATTTACAGCCATATTTCTAAATTTTATATATTGACAGCGGGAAGACATTTTATTTTATTCTAGAAATCTGAATTTTAACACAAAAAAACACGCCTTTTTAAGATTAATTAAATAAAACTGCGGGGAGCTTTTATGACCGAGAAACAAAATGGATATTTCCCATTTGCAAAAAAATTTTATAAACTGAAGCTTCACGATCTTTACAGAAAATAAACAATGCATTGTTTCAAATATTACTTTTATGATTTACGAAAAAGCAATTTTTTTGGCTCGTGATTTTTGTATAAAAATTATTTCGATAAAACTGTGCCTTTGTTTGAAGTTAAATTCAACTTCGGAAAAATTATTAAAAACTGACCACCAAAATATTTAAAATATTTTTTAATTAAAACTGTTATACGATTTTTATGTATGACTAATAAAAACTGTGATTTTTAGGGTGAAGGATTTACAATATTTTCGGTGAAAACCAAAAATCAACGAAATCCAATTTCACGAATTCAAATAGGCAAAAATGGTTCAGCGATAAATGAATTTGAATTTTATCAAACAACAACCGCTGATCCAATTTTGCAATTAGCTGTGGTTTCCCAGGATGGATATTTACGGATTTTTGATTATCATGCCATGGAAATAATAGCTATAATGAAATCATATTTTGGTGGTTTACTTTGTCTTGCATGGAGTTTCGACGGAAAATATATTGCCACGGGTGGAGAAGATGATTTGCTTACAGTGTATTCAGTTCATGAAAAACGGGTTATTTGTCGAGGACAAGGTCATAAATCATGGATATCTCGAGTGGCTTTTGATTCTTATGCCACTGGGAACGAAGATACTGGATCCAATTCATCCCTCGATGATGTATTAAATGGAATAATAAGTGGCGGAGAATCCGTGGATGAATTAAGAAATAATATAGTTTACACAACGGCTTCGGTGAATAAATATGGATTTGATGATTCAATGATATATCAAAATACTAATGGCGTTCAACACGTAACTCCAATAGTAAATATTATCGAGCCATCGACCACTGCTTCAAATTCATCCAATATCGAACATTCCCCTTTTGAACATGGAACCCAATTTACTCCCTCCACTTCTCAACAATCGTTTTCAAAAAATATTAATATTGAAACTGCAAGCAATAATTCGATAAATCTTTGCGGGTCACAATCTTCCATTCATAATGGAAATAATGGATATCGCATTGGTAGTGTGGGACATGATACTCAATTATTGTTATGGGATATTAATGATGATATTTTATCTTCTCCAATGACAACAAATATAAACCCAAAAAATGCGACTGCAGCTGGAACAACGGTGATTAATGTTGGATTAAGTCCAGGGCCATCGGAAGGGGTGAGTATCTTTTTTTAAAAGGATTTAAAAAATTATAAAACTGTCTGGACGAAAACAATTTTGCATAAAATTAAACTTAAATTTTTCAATAGTTTTTTTTAAATTCTTTTAAAACTGGTTTAAACCATTTTTGATATTTATTTTAAGGGATTTAGATTATTTTTAAATTAAACACTGCATAAGTTTTTTTATCTTGAAACTGAGTTGTTTTGTTAGTTGATTTTTTAAATCTTTTCAATTATTTTAAGTTTAACTGTAGTAACGATTTTTTAGCTTTTATTATTTCGAAGCGTAATTAATGCCTGCAACCAAAAAGCCAAAAACAAATTTTTTTAATTTTAAACTGATATTAAAAAGCCTTCTTTTTTATTATCAAAAACAATAAAAAAATTCACTTTGAAAATTTGGATTCAAATGTTGAAAGCATAAAATTTACCAAATATGAATCATTTACGCGTTTTTTAAGGAAAAGATCACAGGTGTTTTTTTGGTTTATCCCAAACAAATTTTTTTTAAACTGACGTATCAATAAACTGGCGGATTTAAGAATAAATTTAAATTTTTTATACACTTATTTTAAAAATATTTTTATAGTTCTAACTGACTCTGAATTTTCTTCTTTTTTTTTCTTTCAAATTTTTTATTTTTATAAAACTGCAGTAATTTTTTTTGGGGATTAAAAAAAAGTTAATCAATTTTAATAACTGTGAAAACATAGGAAAACCTTATTGGCTTAAGCCTAAATTTTTTTAAACTTTAATTAAAAGTATTCTTAAAACTGGTTTGAACTTGATTGAAATGAAAATAAACTGTATTTTTTAAAATTAAGCACAGCATTAACTTTTTTTATTTTTTCTTTATTAAACTCAAAAAACTGGATCACAATGTAGTTTTACGATATTTGAAATGGTTTTATTTTATAAATATCACATTAAAAGGTGATTGTTGCTTTTATTATTTCAAAGCATCGCGCTCGAAACATTAGGAAAACATCTAATTTTTTTTAAACTGCTTCCTGCTTATCGTGTTTTTTGATTATTGTTTTAGCTGTTCAGTACTTTTTAAATCATATTTAAAACTGTTATTTCTTGCAGTCTTAATGAATTTGGTTTTGGCAAGGCAAAATAAAATTAAAAAACTGAAGAAAAACCATTAGCGAATTTTACTAACGTTTTCAAGGTCCCACAAACAAAGATTTTCTTACAAAACTGAGTTTACATTTTTTACATCCATTTTGTTAAGCAAAATTTTTTTCTAATTATTTTAAACTGGAAATCTTTAACTTTGTGGTATTTTTAAAAAATTAACAAAATAATGGCGAATAAAAAACTGCAAAATATTTTTTTTAATAAATTTTTTCATTTCTTTTTTTAGTTTGTTTTAAAGCCCTTATAAAATTTTTTAATTTAACATTAAACTGAGCATTCAATCTTTGCAGGGAATTATGGGAGCAAGTACCAGTAGCGATGGAGGTGAATCTTATCGGGATGTGCCATCCGCGGATGCTCCATCCACATCTTCAACAAGTTCATCCACCAAAAGTCGTTTCAAAAAATTCCATAAACGTGGATTTAGTTTTGGAAATCGGTGAGTAAAAATTTTTATTTATTTTTAAAAAAAACTGTCTAATTCTTTTTATTTTGAGTTATAAACTGCAAAGATTTATTCCAGATTTGGAAGAGTTTCAAATAATTCTAATGCCACCCAAAATGGCCATCTAAATGGCTTAAATTTATCTTCGGATGCAACAGGAAATAATCAAATTTTTGGTTCTCCTATTTGCCCCAAAATGAATCAAGTTCCAATTATTGAACCTTTGATTAGCAAAAAAATAGCACACGAGCGATTAACGGTGCTTCATTTTCGTGAAGAATGCATCGTCACCGGGTGTCAAGAAGGCTATGTTTGTACTTGGGCTCGACCAGGACGGGTAAGCAATTAATTATTTTAAATTAAAATAAACTGCATTCATTAAAAACATTTTTTCAGCAAAGAAAAAGTTCAATTGGTTCAGAAAAAACTACCACCAGCGCTCTTGGAGCCATCGATGGTATTAATCCTGCGGGAACTAATGTCTAAAAAATATTATTCTAATTTTATTTAACTGTGTTTCTTTTTTAAGTTTTGTACGGGTTTTAATAAATTTTGAGTAACTAAAACTGGACTTTATTAATCAAAATGAACAAAACCTTTTTGAGGATGATCACTTTAAAATTAACAAACACTGCGCATTCAAAAATTCAAATAAAAATATAAGGAATAAACCGGTGTTTGTGTTGTGATGGTGCTAAAATGCTTCACAATCAATTTTTAACATTGCATTTTTTTAAACTGCATGTCGGTGTGTTACTTTTTATTTTCCATTTTTTTCAAAGCAATCTTTACTTTAATATAATTTTGATATTAGTCAAACTGGATACTTTCAATATAATATTTTCGAAAGACCTAAAATTTTGATGATCATTGGATTATAAAGATAATATTTTTAAAACTGCATTATAAAGTTTATATATAGCATCCACAAAGATAAAAGGGAGGAATCGTTTTATTTTGGAAATAATGGTAAAAGAAAAAAGATTACAAAAAAAAATGTAAAATATTTGTTAGGTACATGATCTGATACTGCGTGAAGCTTTATAATAGTTTAAAAATTAATTTTTTTGAAACTCAATTTTTCATACTTTTGTTAACTTTATTTTATTTTTTATACAATTTTTAACTGAATAATTGCATCCCTTATTACTTATGATTAGCATAAAAAAAACTGTCTTTATTGTCTAAAACATTTTATTTTGTCTTTAAAGTTTAAACTTTTGTCCAAAAAGAAGGTGCCTCTTATTTTTTAATGGGCTTTAATACAATTTTAAACTGTATCTTTTTCACCCTTAGTAAAAAAGAATAAAAAACTGACATTGAAAAATAAGCAAAGATTAAATTCTAAAAATATGAATAAAAAATACTAATTATTAGTTTTTTCATCTAGAAAGTTTTATTTTTTTTAAACAAAATTCTTTTAAAGTTTCATCTTTTTTAAACTGAGAGCAACTTGTGTAATATTTGGGGAAGAAGAAGTTTTTTTTATCATAACCTTTAAAGCTTCAATTCCATTTAAAAAACTGATGAAAAGGTATTAAGATCGAAGACGTTTTTATCTCAAATATTTTATAAAACTGGTGAACATTACCCCAGTATAGTCACAATTTGCCTTTTCGTGTTTTTGGATTATCATTTGTTTTAAAAAATAATATTATTTAAACTGCATAAAATCTTCTAAGTTTTATTACCATTTAAAAAACTGTGTCATGAAGTCTTTTAATTTATAATGTTTTTTTATTATTTTTTATAAAACTGGAAGGTGTTGAATAAAATAGTAATTTCTTTAAGATTTTTATGCTACGAAATTATTATCATTTTATATTTAAAACTGTTGAATCTTCTTACCCTGTATGAAATCAATCAGGGTTTGTATGAAATTAAGCAACAACAAAAAAAATTGAAGTGTAGTTTTCAAGCGCAATATTTATTGATTTTTAATAAAACTGTACGCCAATTGTTTTTTGTTAAACTTAATTCAGTAAAATTAGATATTTCAAAAACAAAAAAAATAATATAACTGACAAGAGAAAATTCTTTCTCATTTTTTTTCTATTATTTTCATAGAATTTTTTAACTGTGTATTTGTTGATTGTCATTTTTTTTCGCCATTATTATCGAAAACAAAATTTTTCTTCTTCACTAACTTATTTTAAAAAAAAACTGTGTTGTGTTTTAAATGATAGATTTAAAATACATAATATTAACCAAATCAAACATAATTTACCAATTATTGAATTACAATAAACAAATTTTAAACTGCTTCACCTGAATCCATAAAAGGCCATGATGTAAATTAAAAAAAAAATGAACATTAAAAGCATCCTTTCTTTTTATAGGATGTTTGATTTTTGAATGCTCTTTTTCAAATATTTAAATACCAGTAAACTTTGTTATGAAAAATAAACTGAATAGGTGGAGTAATGGGAAATGTGTTTCACTCTAAATCTCGTAAATTTTTTTATACTGGAGAAATTTGATGTTTTCATAATTAATTTTTTAAATTTAAACTGTAAAGAATTTGCGCCTATCAATTATTTAAATTAATAATAAAACTGTAAAAAAAATTTATTTTTATCTGCATTTATTACCGAAACATGCAAATTTATATTTTTATGCAACAAAAGAAAATTAAAACTGGTATTAATAGCATTCAAAGGTTTGAAGCAATTTTTTAATTTTTTTAAACTGTGTACTAATGTTTTTTTCCCGCGTTTAAAATTAATGAGGCAAAGTTGAATTACACCCCCAATTTCCCCATTGACTTAAAGGCATCATCCAAAAATAATGTGTGTGATCATTAAAAACTAAATCAATTTGAGAATTCGAGCATGAACTATCATCGGCTCTCAAACAAAGGGAATATTCGGCTTTAGTTTCCATATCATTATTATACCAAATTTCATATCGATGATGATAAACTGGGTCGCTGCCAATTTTGGGGGGAAGATGGGGAACGGGATCTTTTCGATGAACCACTCGATAAGAATATTTATGCAAGGCGTCATGGGCTATGGCATACGCTTCATCCCCAGTTCGAGGTTGTCCAACGGTGATAGTTTTAACTTTGGATGCATCAAAAAGGTTTCGATATATTGCAAATGTTCCAAATAATGAAGCTAACGATCCACCAAGTGAATGACCGGTGACCTGGAAAAAAATGGAATTTTTTTGTTTAAAAATTTATTAAAAAAAACTGTGCAAAAAAAACTGTAAAAAATTTCTGTTTATTTTTATCGAAAACCTTTTTTCTTGATTTTTCTAATTTTAACTGAACTTGATATTATCTTTTTTTTGTTTTAGAAAAATTGAATCCGGAATTTATTTGTAGTAAAAAAATTTAACTGAGATGTTTTTAATATAATTATTTTTAAGTTTTGTAAGTTTAAAAATAGATAAATAAAAAAACTGTCAATAAATTTAATTTATTTTTTCGATAACCATTTTTTTTCAAAATTTTAACTGAGTCGAATAGTGTTTTTTTGTTTAAATATTTAAACTGAAATAATAGGGTTTAATTTGAATCTTGTTTTTCATTGAAATCTTCTTATTAATTAATTAAACTGGAGCAGCTGTTATAATTCGGTAAAAATACATATTTTTTTAAAACTGCTTTCGTTTTAAAAATTTTTTAAACAAACGATCAAAAAAGTTTTTAATGTGTAAAACTGCGGTGATCCAAAAAAAACTCACGATTAAATTATCACATTTTGGACATGCTTGTTTTACTTTAGTCAATCCAATGGAAATGGAATTATTATATAAATCATAAAAGGCATTATAAAAATATGAATAAACTTGGCCTCCGGCTTCAAAGGATTGCTTGCCTCTAAAAAAATTTAAAAAAATTAACTAAAACTGTCTGGATCTGAGAGAATTTTATCAAAAAAAAATTTAAAAAAAAGTTTAACAAAAAGTTTAAAAATTGAATAAAATATATAATAAAAAATTTAAACTGAATAATCCCTTTCTTTTGACTTACTTTAAAATCCCCAATATTTCTTCAACCAATTCCCAATTTCCTGCTGTTCCACGAAATCCAACTGCTACTGTATTTGTTGCTTCATTATATGCCACGAATGAAGCACACGTATCATTATGAGTGGTCGCGTCACAAATGACTTCTCGATATTCAACAAGTTTATAATTTAATTTTTGATTGCTAAAAAATTATAAAAAAATTTACTTTTAAAACTGTGGTAAAAAGGCTTACTCGAAACAAAGTTGTGGATTAGTGCAATATGCAGCTCCAATTAATGGAAAAGCTGTATATCGGGCAAATTGATCATCATAAGCAAATTCTTGACTTGGAACATTTATAGGACAATCAAAAGGAGTCTAAAAAAGCTTTTTTGGAAAATTTAAATGTTTTATAAGAAATAATGAAAATATTTTAAAAAAACTGAGATTAACAACATCAGTTTAGATTTTTACAAAATCTTTTAAACTTTAAAAAAAAATAAAACTGGACAATTGCGTTTTCATTTTTTGTTTTGAAAAATTGGCTTACGACCATAGTTAAATTTGCGAAAAAGAGATAAACTGTCAAACCAAGACTATAACTTGTCTGCCAAATATTTTTTGGCTTTTATGGTTTAATTAAACTTAAAATGCTTTTATCTTGCCAAAAAATATTTTTTTCGTTCGAATAAAACTGAATAAAATTATCCATAATTTGTAAAAATTGTTTTAAAAACTGAATAATGCTATCAATTGGTTGGAACATTTTTAATTAATTTAATTCCAAAATTAAAAAAACTGTCTTTCTTAGAAAAAGTAAAAATAAAAAAAACTGAATTTTCTTACTTTTATAAGATTTTCCTTTTTACAATTGAGTCCAACAACACCCAAGCATTTCGAAGTTGTTACACAAAACCTAAAAGTTTAAAAATTTTAAAAACTGGAGATGTTTTAAAATGACGGTTTACTTGCATGCACCATTTTCAGCTCCAGCACAAGTTTTACAATCTTTATATTGATCGCAATTGCTTGCATCAATTTTTTGAATAATTAAAATACTTAAAAATAAAAAACTGAGAATCGATGCATTGGTGAGCCGCATTTTTTTGGTATTCCTTAATTCCTTTTTTCAAGGAATTTCTTTTTTAACATAACTTTCATTTTTTCCCTTTTTTATTCTTTTTTTATAGTCTTATCAGTTCCTGTTTCTGTTATGCAACAGCAACTACAAGAAACAGGGAACAAGGAAAAAGCATTTAAAACATTAAGAAGCAATAAAAAAATAAAAAACTGAGATAGAAAATTCCTTAGGAATGGTTTCTTGCTAACATAAGTACATAAAAAATATCATTTAAATTTGTGCTTAAAATTAATGGAATTTGAAAATAAAATAAAAGAATAAACTGGCAAATAAATTTTCTATGCAAACATAATTCGATATTTATTAATTAAAACTGTGTTTGTCCACTATCGTTTTTATTATTATGGATTTGATAAAACTGCATTAAAAATATCAAAGAACATAGTCGTAACGGAAATAAAAAAAGGAAGATAAAAAACTTTTAGACTTGTTCATATTTTTATTAAAAAAATAAATCGATGAATTTTATTCAAGATTTTAGGAATATTTTTAATTCTTTCGTTATTCTTAGAAAGTTAATTTTTTCATTTACAAAATTGTCATTTCTTATTATTTATTTGTTAATGCTTTACAAAAAAAAATAAAAATTTATTAAATTAATATTTATTTTAACATTTTTAATATATTTAAAAAAAATACGAAGGAATAAATAATTTATCGGCTTGGCCGATACGATATTCAAAAATTAAAAAAGGATAACAAGCAGCAATAAGTTTTATATAAACAAATGGTTGACAAGTAAAAAATAGACAAATGACCCGTTTTTATAAAAAATTTAAAAAGAATTTTAATTTGACAAATCATAAACAAAAACAACAAAGGCAAAAAAATGAGACACAAATATAAAAAATTTAAGAATGTCGGATATTTAGATTTTTGACTATTTACAAACAACAATCATAATTTTCAAGGGATGAGACACACAAAAAAAGTCAAGGGATATTCTCTCGATGGAAAGGGTAAATTTATTTTTGGTTGGTTGGTTGGCGGCGGATGGAAATGGAACGGATAAACTGATGAATGGCGGATTCCTTTTTTTTTAAATTTTAGGCGATTGAAGAAGTAAAAAAAAATTAATTTTTCTTTGCTGAATTGGTTTGGGTGGATTTAGTTTGAGGTCCAACAACAATGGGACCAAGGATTTCTTTTTGTGATGGCGGTGAAAATTCTACTGTGTCCATGGAATTCATTGGAATTGAGCGAGGATCAATTTGAAGATTTTCAAAGTTGGGAAATAAAGTTTCAAAATACCCAGGTCGCAAAAAAGTCTTTCGATCGGTTCTGGGTAAATTTCCAAAACCATTATTCAAAAATATTGGAGCTCCAAATACACCATCATTATTTTCTTCTTCTTGTGGATCAAGAAAAAGAGCTTCTTCAAGATCTCTCTTGAAAATATCCATGCCATTATTGTTGGGATAATCAAAGACAGGGAAGTTATTATTATCAAATACAGCCTGAAAAAAATAAAAATTTTTAATAAACTGATGTCGTTGGCAAAATGTTGATTTAAGATTTGGTATTTTTTGGCTTTTGCAAAAAAAAGCAAAGCAATTCTGTCAAAACCAATTTCAATTTTAGCAACTTTAGCTTTAAAACATTTTTTTCTTCCCACTAAAATATTTTTTTTCATTTTTAGAAAATGAAATCACTTTTTTTATTGCACCCCAAAAAAATGTATGAAACATTTTCCCTATATTTTATTTTCTCGTTGCATGCTTCAACGAGCAATTAAATCCTACTCGCCGTAAAAATAAATGGATATCGTCTAGCTTTTAAAAAAAAAATAATTTTGTGTAGTAAATTTTTGTTTAAGTACTTTTCTTCGGTAATTTTACAATGGCGTAGGAAAAAGGAAGTAAACACAGGATATTTATGTATTTTTTTTTACAGTAACTGAGTTGGAAGATGTTAAATAATATTCAAAAAGCAAAAAAACTGAGCAAAATTGTGATTATTTTTTTGAAAAGTTGCAATTTAAAATGTTTGAAACATAAAAATTATAGCTAAAACTGTGTTATTTTTGTTGATTTTAAGGTATATTTAAAATGATTTAAAACTGGATTCAACATGTTGAAGAACATTTTTTAAAGTTCTTAATTTTTTAACTGGATATGATTGATTTATTAAAAATTTATAATCTTTAGCACACGGAGCCCCGGTTGTTACAATGGCGGCTTATTGTAGCCCTGGATTTGAGGGATTTACTGGTCAGAACAGTTTTTAATAAATCGAGTTCTGGAAAAAGTTGTCCCAGCGCGAATGTACAGAATGACATAATTAATTCGATAGCGGCATATAGCTATTTTTTGATTAACAAAAAATATAAATTTTGTCTTCATTCGTAAGCTGAGAATCTCTAGTTTATTATATACTCAAAAGATAATTAAATAATATGTCTTTAAAAAATAATTAACCGCTATCATACTGTAATGGTCCCAAAACGAAAATTTTGACCATATCTAAAACTTTTTTTCTACTTCATTCGAAATTTTTTTGTAACTATATTAATAATCTCCAGAATCTCTAGTTTTTTTGAGTATGTATCATTATGGAGGAAGTCAATCTAAATTCCTCTATTTCAGATAAATATGCAAATTTCTCGAAATTTTAGTTATTAAGAAGTGCTATTTTCTGATTGACATCTTTCTATTTTCTTTTTATTTTCGTGTTCAGCACCGTTTTTAACGAATATTTGCTGCTATAGTCTTTCCAAAAACCAACAAATCAAAAAATTATGTATTACATACGTCTACAGTTTATAATACTAGTAGAATACTAATAAAAAAACTAATTTTTTTTCTCAATGGGTTTTATGAAGTTTTATAGCATTAAATATACGTTAAAAATGATGCTGAACACGAAAATAAAAAGAAAATAGAGGGATCATTATATAAAAATAGCACTTCTTAATAACTAAAATGTCGTGAAATTTGCATATTTAAATGAAATAGAGGAATTTAGATTGACTTCCTCCATAATGATACATACTCAAAAAAACTAGAGATTCTGGAGATTATTAATATAGTTACAAAAAAAATTTCGAATGAAGTAGAAAAAAAGTTTTAGATATGGTCAAAATTTTCGTTTTGGGACCATTACAGTATGATAGCGGTTAATTATTTTTTAAAGACATATTATTTAATTATCTTTTGAGTATATAATAAACTAGAGATTCTCAGCTTACGAATGAAGACAAAATTTATATTTTTTGTTAATCAAAAAATAGCTATATGCCGCTATCGAATTAATTATGTCATTCTGTACATTCGCGCTGGGACAACTTTTTCCAGAACTCGATTTATTAAAAACTGTTCTGACCAGTAAATCCCTCAAATCCAGGGCTACAATAAGCCGCCATTGTAACAACCGGGGCTCCGTGTGTTAGGAAGTAAACTGAGAAACATGGTGATCGGCATATTTTCTTGTAAATATATTAAACTGGGTGAATTTTTCTTAATCTGGGGTTATTATGTTTATGGGTAAATTTTAAATTTCGAAAAAATGCATGAAAAAAACTGTTTTTTTCTTATTTTGTTTCTAAATTTAGAAATAATAAACAACAAATCATTGTCTTGTTTTTTTCTTCTTCTTTTTGCTTTTAATTAGGGTTATTTTTAGTATTTAAAAAAAATGTTTAGCTGACATCATTTTTTTATATTTGTCGCTACTTTACAGAAATTTGGAATCCAAAAAAAAATATATTGCATGTTTATGTTCGTGATTTTCAAACTGTTAAGAGATATTTGTTTTTGGGAGAAATGTTAAAAATAAAACTTTTTTTCTTCAAACAATGCAATTGAAAAAAGGAGAAGAAAAATAGGAAGAACAGGAAAAGATTGAGGGAGGAGAAGCCACCCTCACTTCCTTCCTTCCTCATCCTTCTATATATTTTTGGTGGATTTGTTTGATGTTTGGAAGTCAAAAAAAAAAGAAAATAAATAAAACAAAGTTTTTAGGATTTTTAACTGGGCCTTGATATTTTTGGGTGGTAATTATAAAGATATAAATCACTGTCGTTTTTGGGAATGATAATTGATACGATTTTTTGGAAGTTAAAATTTTTTTTATGTTTAATATTTTTAAACTGGAAGAAAATTTCTTTTGTTAATTACAATTATAAACTTATAAATCAACGAACATTCTTGAGAATAATAAAAAACTGAGTGTTGAGTCATTTTTTGAAAGATAAATTTTTTAAGGACAAGGATAAAAAAACTGGTATATATCTTTGTGACGTATTTATACAAAATAAAGAATTACTGAAATTAAACTGAAATTATCGATTTTCGGCGGTAAATTTATTTTTGTTAGATTTTAGCATAGAATGAGAATTTAAAAATTTTTAACTTTGGAAAACTGGATTATGAAAAAGTTTTTTAAGAAAACGTTTAACTGACTAAAAAAGGAAGAATAATTTTTTTTATCATTAAGTGTGTTTTTGAGTTTTATTTGTGAAATGATAAAAAATTATAAAACTGTAAGAGCGTGAAATTGGCGGCAACGATTTGTAGAAATAATCATTCGAAAGCTTTCCCCGCACAAAACCAAACTTTTTTTCCTCAGAAAAGAAAGTTCAGTTTTGGTATTTAAAAAACTGCGCAATTGGGAATTTAAAGGTTAAAAAACATTAAAAATAATTAAAACTGAATAGGATTGATTTCTTTCTATTGATTGAAAGCTTTAAGATTTTCTTTTTATTTTAAACTGGATCCTTGTATGCAAATTTCACTCACAAAAAAAGTGTCTCTTTTTGTTTTGGAGTTTGATATACACTATTTTTTCCGACTCCAAAAGTTGTTTTCGTCTTTTGGGTTGTACATATTGTCATCTTTTGATGGACAAGTTATAGTATCTACCTTATTAAACAAATGTGTCCATGAAAATAGACAAACTATTTTTCTTTGGTTCTCTGGCACGCAATTTCGATTCATCGCTTCTTCATTTTGGATGATAACGTAAAGGTTCAAGCTTTGGTTGTTTCAAGCATAAACCGATCTCGTTATTTTTGAGGATTTCTGCATGACTATCAATGGTGTGACTTTTAATTGTGCCGGACTCTTCCGTCAATGTTTTTTTAACTGAAGGGTTTTGGTAGACAAGGAAAAGTACCACTACTAATGGCTATGCTACGGTATCGGCGGGTTACTTAGCTCTCGACCGAAGGCTTCAATAAAAGCAAATAATTTTTGGATATTCAAATTTTCGATTTAAAAAATAATTACAAAAAAATTATATTCGCGGAGGATGATAAAAAAATTTTTGCTATTTTTTTTTGTCCAAATTTTTTTAATTTTGTCCAAGTTTTAAGACAATTTCATCATATTAGAGGACTATTGTGTACAAGTAGAGCTTCTACATGCTTCTTCACGGGGATCCATTTGAAAGATGAATAATGTACAAGTTTTTGGATGATATAGGTCCCTTTTTTTGTGAGTGTTAGAAAAAATAGTTTCAAAATAATCTTACCTTTTCATGATTTTTTTCATTTTTTAACAAAGGCATGGAAAAAGCCATAGTTGAAATTGCACTCAAAACAAAAAAAATTTGGACTGATGACATTTTTGTTGATGATGTCACTTTTTTACAGAAGCTAATTTGCAGGGTCAAAAAATGGATGATTATGGGAGAAGAAGTTTGGCGATAGCGGCGAGATTCTTCTTTGTTCAAAACGGAGGTTAGGCGACGAAGAAAAAATAATAATAATACTGTAAGAAAATATATTTTATTTATGTAAGCCTAAAATTAGAAAAAAATATATTAAATAAATCCATTTACACGCTAGAAATCATTCTTCTTTTTTAAAATAATATTCAAACAAATAAATGCAAATGCGTAAAACAATGGCGCGAAAATACGTCAAAATGGGATAATGAATTATACTAACTTTTTTTAATTCAAAGATAAAAATAGATATTATTTTTTGTTAATTAATGCTTGAGGCGGAAGAAGACGTGCAAAAAAATAAAAAGAATTAAAAATCAGTACATCTAAATAAATTATGAAATAAAATTAAGGGAAAAGTTCAAGCGTAAAAGGATTAAAAATTAATTAAGCAAAAAATTACGAAGAAGCTTGCAAGATTACTGTATTTTATTTTAGCAACCAAAAAAGATACAGAAACACCGAGAAAAAAACTGTATCTTGATTTTGAGGAGAAATTAAATCTTAAAAAACTGGGGTCCACAATTTTTTTTTGCCAAAAATTGAAAACAAAAAACAAATTAAACGAAAATTAAGAATTGTGAGAAAAACTGTGAAATTAAGTATTAAATGTTTTTATTTTTTATCTTGAAGGAAACAGAAACAAAAGCGAGTTTGGCACAAAAATAAAAAAACTGTAGTGGAATATTACGTTTAGGAGAAAAAAAACTGGATATGATCATGTACGATAGACTTTTCAAAAAACAATTTATTTCGGGAAATTTGGGGCTTGGAAGAAGGAAAAAAAATATAAACGAAGCAAATGAATATTTTTTAAAAATAAGAAAAATTTTAGAATAAAGCCAATTTCTCGATTACCCAATAATTTATTTTAATGGCTGACAATGAAATCTTTGTGTTTTGCAATTTTGAAACACATTTGTATAAAAACATAATTACACCTTTCATCCCATCCAAAAAATTATGGCATGAAAAATTTGTGATTATTCAATTTTTTGCAAAAATAAAATCTAAAAATGCAGCAGCATGGCTTACTGGTGGAAACAATGTCTTTGTTCTAGCTTCTAAAAGCTGTCATTATCATTTTATTCTATTCTATTCTGACTAACCCCACTATTAAAAAATGACTACATCTGCAAAAAAAAAACGAAATCCAACAAAATAAAATTAATGATTTCATAGACATTAGATTAGGAAAGCCATAAAAAAAAAGACTAAAAAAGCATTAAAAAAATTTTAAATTCTCCATAAAAGCGACAACAACAAAAAAAGTGACACCGAACGCTTTAAGTTTGTCCGAGAAAATAAATAGTTGAGCAAAAAAAAAACAAGAATGGCATCATTTCATTTTTAGAAAAGGAAAAAAACATGGCTTCTTAATCCAGAAATAAAATAAAAATAAAAAGCAACAACAAGGAGATTCAGAAGTGGAGAATAGAGAAGGCATTTTCAATACATAGTTTTTTGTTGCAAAAAAAAAAAAAATAAAATTAACTTCGTCAGAAGAAAATATGAGAATTAAAAAGAAAAATGTGACAAAAAAAATAAATATCAGTAGTCTTTTTTTTACAATAAGAATGTAATTTTATTTGAGAGCGCGAACGCATGCGTAAGGAAATTATATTTTGGGAGGAGAAAAAAAAAGTTGCAAAAAATAAAAATAAAAAAAGACATTGTTTGAAGAGAATCATTCAAAGTTTCAAAAAAAATTTTTTTTGAGGATTTAAATGAAAAAAGTTTGAAACTTAATTTTCTGAGAATTGCAGATTTTTTGCAAAAATAAAAAATCCTTTTATCTGACTAATTTTCTATCTCGTTGTTCGTCTGTTTCCCATTTGAAAGACTCGTTTAAAATGAATCTCAAAAAACATTAAATAAACTTTGCAGAAATTAAATTTTCGGCAAATTAAAAAACTCCAAAAAAAGTTTAAAACCCTTTTATTTTTTTCAAGTCTAAGTCGTCACTCATTTTTCAAGGCATGCAGCGAATAAAAAAATGAGCTAAAAAATTTTTAATACTTTTGTTTTGCTCCATTTTTTTTATGTTCTCATATTTTTAAAGCAATGGAAAGAAAGTGACCGCTCGAAGAAAAAAGGAAAGCAATAAGAAAAAATGGCGTCAAATTCTTTCAGAAGCAAAGTAAAAACATAGAGGCTTAAAAAGCAAATAAAGCCCCTTGAACGCAAAAAAAAAAAATTTCAGCTCCTCCTCTCCCATGTTTTTTCTTTTTGTTTTGATTTGGTTGTCCAAATAAATTAATTTGTTAGCAAATAAACGTAAATTAGTATAAATTTTGATCTTAAAAGGGTTTTAATTAGAAAAAATTTTGGTTGTTGAAAAACAAAAACAAAAAACATTTAGATTTTTTTTTATCTTGAAAACCGGAACTAAAAATTTAGTTCTAAAAAGTTGACTAAACTCATAAATAACGAAGAAAAAAAATACGATACTGTACATAATAAAAAATAATAACGCAACTCCACATAAAATAAAGGTCACAATTTACGATTTCTCAAAAAAACATTTTATGTGATACACTAAAATTTTTTATTTTTATGGGTGCATTTATTTATATTTGACGATGACGACGTCAATAAGTGCACTTAGTAGGGTATTTCTAAAAATTATAATTTTAAACAAACATCACGAAAATCATCACCTCGCTCGCGCTTATTCATCAAAGCCTTAATTTGCACTTTTCTTTTTAAAAAATAATAAAAAAAGCATGGCATAAATTTATAGCCATAAAAAAATGTTTTAAAAATACGTATCATTTTTATTTTTGTGCCATTTAACAAAGAAAGAAAAAAAGAAAAAAGTTTGATGACATTATAGTTGGTCGGTCACATTTTTTTTATTTGGCTGACTTTTGACGTCAAAAAAATAAAATAAAAATAAATAAGCACATTTTTAATAAATTCGAAAGCAAAAAAAAAGATATACTTTAATTTCATGAATATATATTTTTTTGTTAAATAAAGAAACTTAAAATTAAAATTTGCATTTGGAAAGAAAAAACCATAAAATTAAAAAAAAGATATATTTAATTTTTTCTTCTTTGTTTATGATTGTAAACGGAAGAACGCAATAATTATTTTTGTTTGATGGCGTCAAAAAAGAAAATTATTTATTATTTTTAAAAAAAGAAGAAGCTGTTGTTCTTGCTTTATTAATGAATGAAAGAAAAAAAATAATAGCGAGTGAGCATAGTTTTAAACAATCATAAAAAATGTGAAAAGTGCAAGTATATAAAAATAAATTATTTTTATAAATGGTTGCTTATTACTCCCACGCAAAATAATGTTTCAAGGAAATTAGCGAAGAAAAAATAATAATAAAAAACAGACATCGCAGGTGTTTTGTACGAAAATAAAGCTTTATTTTTAATTTAGAAACGTTCTTATTTTTTTTTATAAAAAATTTTGTATTTGGAATCACGAGAATAAAAAATAAATAATTTCCTTAAATAAAAATACACACAAATTTTAACCTACAAAATTTAATAATAATCCTTTTCGTTCGCCTGGATAGTTCTAAAAATACATACATAAACAAAACAAAAAACAGCTAATCTGTAACAAAAGTTAAGTAAATGATAAACTCAAACCTACAAAAATTAGGGGAGTCTTTTTTTAAGAAGAGAAGATAAAGAAAGGCTAAAGAGTTTAAATATAAAGAAAAGCGCTTTAAAAAAAATATATTTGCAGCTGCTGGTTTTTTTAACAAATTTAAAATAATAAATAAAAACATGGTTTAGAAAAGTACAAAGTGATACTTAAAATATTTGATACAAAAAAACCAAACAAAAAATGGAGGAAATTTAGCGAAGAGAATGGGATGGAATGGTACAGAAAAGCAACAAAAAAATGAAGCTGAATCGAAGATCATTGAAAGTCATGTAAAAATTTCCAAAAACAAAAGTTTCAAGTTTAAAAACAAAATTTATAGGGAAAAACTACACTAATATTTTTACGAAAATAATTTTATGGAAAACTAAATTCTTGTTGGATTATTTTTTTTAACGACCTTCAAACAATTATCCTCTGTCATTTAACTAACTCACCATGAATGAAAGAAACCCACTCAAATAGCCGTCGGAGAAAAAAAAAATTTAAATTATAGCATTTTATTGTCGAAAAAACAAATATGCGTCAGAATAAAGTCAAAAAAGAAGAAGGCCATAAAAGAAAAAAAAATTGCAAAGGCGTGGGAAAAGCAAGAAAGAAAGCCATTTTACCCAAAAAAAAAAGAAGGTTTATTATGCGTTAAATAAATAAAAACAACTCAAAAAATAGAATAAATTCTAAATTTAGAAATATGACATTTATTTTTAGGTCAAAATAAGCGGCCATAAATAGAATATAAAAAAAATATTATTTGTTTCTTGAAAGCATATTCTTCAACAAAAAAGAAATTAGGTTAATTTTTTTAAGAAAAAACAAAAAAGTGCATTCATGAAAAAAATAGTGATAAAAGCTGACGATAATGGAAAACATGAAAAACATTTACGAATATATCTCTTTTTTTTCTTCATTTATCCAAAAATAGAAGCAATTTTGGGATTATTTTTAGAAACAAAATAAATGTAAATTTAAAGCTGCCGTGACACAAAAAAAAAACAAAAAAAACATGCAATAAATTTAAATGTGAAGGGTTTAGATTTGGCTGGAATAATTGCAATATGGCAACGTCGAAACAAAATGCAATTTGAAATAATTGGCAATATAAAAGATTCTTATTTTTTTTTGTTTTGTTTTCTACGTCATCATTGACAAAAAAATGTTTATCGACGTCGTCGTCGTAGCTTTAATTCATGAACAAAATTGATGAGATATTTATTTTTCAGAAAAAGAGTTTCGTTTAAAAAAAAGAAGTAAATAAAATTTTTTTAGCAAAACTAGTTCGCCAAAAGAAAAACTTTAAAATTTTTAAATTTAGAACCGAATTAATAAAAAAAAACTTACTACTTCCTTACCCAAAAAAATAATTCCGACATGGTTCTCTGATTTTCTTACTTTTATATATGCCTTTGTCCTGGACCCCAAAAGTTCAAAAAGCGCATAGCTAAGCTTTCATTAAGCTTTTCATTACTATTTTTTAAACCAAAATTAAGACTCTAATTTGAAAAGAAAGAAAGGTCAAGCTTGATTAAAGAGTGGAATAAATATTTGTTTTTACTAATGAAAAGTAGTAAAAAAAGAAAATTGCTCGATTTCACAGCGGCAAAAGTGAAAATTTCTTAAAATTTGTTTGCATAAAGCTTCTTGTTTTTTTGGTTAACTAATTTTTGGGGAATAATTTGTATTTGAAAGCCGATTTATTTCAATGGAACCAACAGGCGCTTGGTGAATATTGTATAAGTAAGAAATAAATCCGATAATAATAATGCTAATAAAAAATCAAAATATTAAAAATAATTTTGTTTAAAAAATTATTGTTATTATTGTCTCTGAATATTTTAATTTCTTTTTTTATTTTATGAGTCATGCCACAATAAAAACTAAACCTATTTATTTTTTGCCATATTATTTTTAAAAATTAAAAAGAAAAACTCTAACTACTGTAAAAAAATGATAGAAAGTAATTAACTTTTAACGTAAAAGGTCAAAGCTTTTACATGGGCTTGCTTTAATGGTTTCCATTTATAGAAATTAAAAAAAGAAAAGAACGTGAGATGGACAAATTTTCATTCAAAAACTTTTTTGTTATGTTTCTGTGCGTGGATTCATTCATTTTCTAGCCGCCATATCTTCATAAAGGTTAATATTTAATTGGGAATCGATCTCCACACCACGATCATCAACTTCATATAAAATTAGTTAGCTCATCCACCAATTAAATATCCACTTAAAGTCATTAAAGCAAGAGTATGTATGAATTCGAAGTTGACAAAATTTGTTAAATAACATGTTGCATAAAAGTGATAAATGATTTTGGTCCATGAATAATGAATGATTCAATCAGTTTGGGAATAAAACTAGCAATAAAAAAACAAATAACAATGATTGAGTAATTTTGAAACTTTCGTTCAATGCATACGAGTTTTTATAAAGCTTCATTGAAAAATATTTTTGATGACAGAAAAAAAATTCCCATGGATTTTGACTGGAGAAAAACTACAAAGAAAATGGAAGAAGAAAAGCTTTTTCGTTCCCTTTGGAAAATTTTAGAAAATTTGCATATTTTGTGATTACAAATGGCGTTAATGAAAAACCATTTTTTTGTTTGTTTGTTGTCATCATTTGAAATTTTTCATCAACCTTTTGTGAAGTTCTCTTCTCTCTTTCTTGCAAAACAATGGCCACTGATGTTGCAACATCTCATCCATCTCCACCTACAAATGAATTAAATGCTGCTGAAATGGGTAATGGTAATAATGTTGTTAATGTAAATGGTATTCCAATTCAATGTAATAATAATCTCAATGTAAGAACAATCAATGGTATAACTTATGTTAATGGTGTTGAAATTCCACCTGGAGCTCCTAATTTTGAAGTTGAAAGAAACAATGATGCTGCGGTTGATCGCCGTTATGAACATGCTGTGAGTTTTTATATATCTTTATTAATTATGTTAACTCTTTATTTTGCTCTTTTTCAGCTTGAATTTGCTTTCATTCTCTCAGTTATTGCAAACTTTCTTTCAATTTTCGAAGCATGTATTTTCAAAGAATATATGTTAGCTGCATCAATTCTTAAATGTGTTATTTATACTTTAATGACGATCTTCTTCTGTGCTGCATTATGTTATCGCGAAAAATTATGGATTTTTATCTCGTGCATCATTTCAACAGGTGTTATCATCATTTTCAACATCATTTCAATTGTTCTAATCTTTATTGATATTCCAATATTTTCCGGTAATCGAGGTAGGATTTTATTATTTGCAATAGTACATTTTGTTTAACTTATTTATACATTTTTTAGATCCTGATTATATTGCTCTTTATATCTTCGAATTGCTTGCTGATGGAATTCTCTTATGTATGTGCATGATTCTTTACAATATTTGTCGTCGAACTTCAAAAGCAAAAAAAGAAAAAGGTTCCAAACATGTTCAAGAAAAACAACCTCAACTAGATGATCAAGCTAAAAAATCAAAGAAAACTCAAAATCTTGGTTTAGAAGGAAGTAAAGAAAGTGTTATGTCAAAGCAATCACAAAAACAACGATCAAAAGAAACAGGTGATGGAAAATCTAAAGCAAGCAAAGAAGCTGTATCAAAACAACAACAAAGTCAATCAAAATCTCGTGAACCAATTCCAAAAGCAAGCAGTGAAGCAGTTGCATCAAAAAAGTATCACAAACATTCTAAAAACCATGCTTCTGGAAAATCAAAATCAAATAAAGATGAATCAAAGCAATAACAACAACAACTTCAACCTGGTGCAAAAATTTAACATCTTCGTACATTTTGTTTACGATTTTTATTTATAACTTATTTGTATATTTGTAAACGAAATAAATAAATGATATTTGAATATTGGAATTTTTCTTACTTTTCTTGCCATTCTTTGTCTCGAGTAACAACTACTTTCAACAACCTTTTTTTCTAAAATCTTTTTTAGCTTTGTCTAAATGCGATTTCACCGATATAGTTTAACTTCGAATTTTATTATTTGCCTTTGCCCTTTTTTTTTTGCCGCTAACGAAAAAATATTCTCTTGAAAATTACGGTAGAAACGAGGAGGATGGATGAGTATTGGATATACATAGTCGTGGGATGCAACAAAAAAAACAAAAAATGAGGAGGATTAAAAATGGCATTTTCAAACAAATAAAAAAATTTTTTGCACAAAAAAAAATGTGAAATGCCAAATGCGATTTCATCATCATCATTATTTCTGCTTTTATTTTTTACTATTTTTATGCTATTATTTTTTATGTTGTTATTGTTTTTTAATGAGGTCTTTGCAAAAAATATGCCAGGGAATAACAATCACCTCCATTTATTTTTTTTCTTTTGTTTTCCAGGATTCCAATTTTTGACGTTTTTTGACATTTGTTTATTTTTTACAACTCCATCAAAAAATATTATAAAAAAATCTTTGATAGTCATAAAAATTATTTCAAAATCACTCAAAAATATAAAAATCTTTGAGACAACAAAAAAGCATTTTTTTGTTTTCTTTTGTTACTCACAAGTTTTATGGTTTTTTGTTTTTTGATATGCTTTTAAAATTTCTTTTAAAAAAGAAAAACATAAAAACATTTGTAATTTAATACGACTTTTTTCTCCCTAATATTGAATTTGGAAGATAGCTATTTATTTCTTTCTTCCATTGCCTCCGTACTTTCATAATGCTAAAATGTAAGCGTTCCCTTTTTTTTTCTTGGCAATAAGAAAAAAAATAAAAAAGAAGAAGAAGGGCTAAGTGACGTCAAAAAAAAAAAATGAATGATATTACATATATTAAAAAAGGCTCATAATATGGCAAAAAAAATTATGCAATTGCAATCCAAAAATAATATAATATAAACAAGATAATAATAAAATGAAAATGCGAGGGTGGAAGCAAAGAAAAAGAAAAAATGATATCCATGTTGAAATATGAAAATTATTAAAATTATGATATAAAAAAGAATAACTTTTAGATTCTCTGTCTAAAGAAAGAAAGAGTCAAACTTTCATAAATTTTTAAAATCTACAATGTGGAGTTTTTCCAAATTATAAAAAAAAGTTAAAAATCAGAATTTTGTGTATCAAAAATTAATTTGCTCTTTCATTTGTAAACTCCTTTTCCATATTTTTTAAGACAGACTTTGATTTCAGGATTCCATTATTTTTTGAATAACGTTTAATTTATTAGTCGAAACTTTGCTTTTCAAACTTTCATTCAACAAAAAATTTATTAGCTTTTTTAAAGTTGAAAAATTTTGCAACCTTTTTCAGCAAAAAAAAAACGATAAACAACTTTCTTCATTAACACAATTTGCATTTTATTTTCCTTCAATGAAAACTTTACTCTGACGCAAGCAAGCGAGAATGTTTTTTGTCACATCTCTTTTTTATCTTTTGCAGAAGAAAAAAACAACAATTTTTTATTTTATTTTTATTAGCTTTTTTAAAACTTCAAAAATTCAAACTTTATACAGAAAAACAAAAACAAAAATGGCAAAGCAAGTAAGGCACAAATCAAAAAAGATACCGAATTGAAAAATGAGAGAAATACAGTAAACTTTTGACAAACCACAAAATTTTGGTTTCGACGTGAGTTTTTTTAAGAATCGGAATGGTAAGATTTTTACAATGGCTGAAGATAATTTTTTTGAGAACACATCTTCAAAGTTTAATTGGCTTGCCAGCCCTCGAAGATTTTTATTAAACATCGCTGCTTCAAACTTTTTTAGCTGAACTTGTTTGGGTGGATTTAGTTTGAGGTCCAACAACAATGGGACCAAGGATTTCTTTTTGTGATGGTGGAGATAATTCTACTGTGTCCATGGAATTCATTGGAATTGAGCGAGGATCAATTTGAAGATTTTCAAAGTTGGGAAATAAAGTTTCAAAATATCCTGGTCGCAAAAATGTCTTTCGATCGGTTCTTGGTAAATTTCCAAAAACCCCATTATTTAAAAATATTGGAGCTCCAAATTCATCATTATTATTTTCTTCTTCTTGTGGATCAAGAAAAAGAGCTTCTTCAAGATCTCTCTTGAAAATATCCATTCCATTATTGTTGGGATAATCAAAGACTGGGAAATTGTTAATATCAAATACTGCCTGAAAAAAATACAGTAATTTTAATAAATAATTTAATACTTTGATTGCTATGGTTTCTTTCTCAATTTATGCTAATTTATTAGGAGCTAAAATAAGTCATTCTAATTTTATAAAAAGAATAGCAAAAGTCAATACACCAAAAAAGGGCCTTTTTTGTTTTGTTTTTTCTTCCATCTTCCAAACTTTTGTTTTTTTTATTCACCAATTTTTAATAACAGGAAGGAAATTACGTCCAAGCAAAACAAAAGTTATTGCTCTTGTTTTTCATTTTTTTACTAAAAACAACAGCCAGAAACCCATTTCATTACTTTCCAAGTTTTATTTTGACGCAAAAAAAGCATTTATTTTTGTCTATTTTTTGCATGCTTCTAAAATTAGTTGTAAAAAAAAGAAAAAACAAATCATTTTTTGCGGTATTAGCAAAAAACAAAACTTCATTTATTTATTTTTTTGGGTTAGCTAGGATTTTGTTTATATTTTTTATAAATAATTAAAATGACATCAAAGAAAAAAAATTGCTTTTTATTTGTTTTTTTGTTCAAACCAAATTTTTTTAGTCAGAAATGCCATTTTTAGAAGTTTATCAAGCAAAAAAAAAAATGGAAGAATGATAGCGGAGAATCAAAACATTGGAATAATGAAATAAAAAAAAAAGTGAGGGTGGATGGAGGAAAGCAAGCCATCAACAACCACCACTCTCACTTCCTTTTTGGTTTTTTTTGGTGAAGTTTCCTATGTGTTTTTTACAACAAAAACCAAAAAAAAAGGAAATGTTTTTCGGGAAAATTTCAAAATCGCTGTAAAAAAATTTTAGAAAAAAATTGTAATGTAAAAAGCTACTGTAAAAAATGCCGTCATTCCTTCTTCTAAATCTCAAATTTAAAAATACCTTATCTTTGACCTTTACAAAGCTAATCCCCATGTTTATCACTTTTTTATTTCTTCTATGAACTCAAAAACTCAAAAATAAATTCTATAAAAATAACTTCAAAAAAAATAATAATCTCTTACCTTTTCTTCATTTATTCCATTTTTCTTTATCAAAGGCATCGAAAAAGCCATAGAAAAAATTGTGAAAATAATAACAATAAACATTTTTAGAATTTCTGATGTCACTTTTTCAACAGAAGCAAGCAGCTACTTTGCAGAAACAAAAAATGAGATTATCGGATGAATTTAAAAATAGAAAACTAAAAGTAGTTTCAATTCAAAGTAAAAAATTCCAACAGCTTCGAGAATATATTTTTTTCTTCAAAAAAAAAAGTACCGTAAAAAATTATATTTTATTTGTAAAGTCTAAAATTAGAAAAAATATATTAAATAAATCCTTTTACACGCTTGAAATGATTCTTCTTTTTTTTTAAATATTAATCAAACAAATAAATGCAAATGCGTAAAACAATGGCGCGAAAATACGTCAAACAGGGATAATAATGAATTTGTACTTTATCTTTAATAAAAATAAAAAAAATTGCAAAATAATAATAATCAAAGATTGATAATTTTCTTGTTGAAGCGGTAAATGATGAAGTTAAAGGGAAAGAAAGATATCAAAGAACAATAAAAAAAAGTAATTTATGCGAAATCACCGCTGAAGCGTATTATTACTTTTAGTTTTGTTAAAAATTTTATACTGTGCAGAAAAAAGTAATATGGTAAATTTTTGGGTAAACAATCAAAGTAAAATGAAAATTTTTTAAATCTTAATATCTCAAATTTCAAAATAATAAAGCTTGATAAAATTTTCAGAACGCCATCGCAAATGTCATTGCAGCGAAGGAAGAGAATGAATGGATAAATGTTAAAAATGGAGAAGCTTCAAAAAAAATTTGCTTTTTTCTTTCTCCATTTCTGAAGACATTGGAATGAAAGACGGCAGAAACACCAACGGAAAAAAAAGAATGACCGCTCAACAAAAAAAAAGCGAAAAGCAAAAAGAAAAAGTGGCGTCAAATTCATTCAGAAGCAAAGTAAAAAAAATAAATAGAGGCTTAAAAAGCAGAGTCAGTCAGTCATTTGAGATGACAACAACAAAAAAAAACACAGAGAAATGTCAAGAAAAAAGTTTGGCTCCGCCTTTCTTTGGTCCAACTGTAGCATTTTTCGAAATGAGATGTTTTTTTAATTTGAAAAACATAAAAGTTATTCCCGAAAAATAATAAAAATAAATTTGTTTCTTTTCTTTGTAGAAAAAAATAATGATAAAATTAGAGTCCACTTTCCAACGTTTTATAGTCAACTTTTAGTTTTGAGCAATCTAGCTACAAACCTATCAATTTCAACGCTCCTCAAAAAAGGGCAATTTGGAACACTCGTGGAATTTTTAGGGATTATTTTGCATTTCCATCCATGCTGCTGCCAAAGAAAAAACAAATGTGCGTCAGAATAAAGTCAAAAAAAAAAGAAGAGGGCCTCAAAAGAAAGAAAAGAAAAAAATAGCAAAGGCGTGGGAAAAGCAAAAAAGCATTTAACCCAAAAATGGGTTTCAAAAATGAATAAAATAACTCAAAAAAATAAAATATATTCTAAATTTAGTAACATGACATTTATTTTTAGGTCAAAATAAGCGGCCATAAATAGATTTAAATACACAAAAAAAGAATTTAAATATCAAGACATTTTTAGGTTTAAAAAATTGCCAAAAATAGATAAATAAAAGTTATTTTAGTCCATCCTTGAAAGCTTCTTCTTCGACGACAGAAAAGAAATTAGGTTAATCGTTTTTAAGGAGCAACAACGACTAAAAAGTGGATTCAAAAAAACAAAAATTCATTCAAGAAAAAATAAATAGCGATAATAGCTGCCGATAATAAAAAAACATGAAAAACATTTACGAAAGTATCTCTTTTTTGGTTTATCCAAAAATAGAAGCAATTTTGAGATTATTTTTAGAAACAAAATAATATAAAAATAAATTTAAGGCTGTGACATGCGTGTTCCGGAAAAAAACTAAGCATGCAATAAATTTAAAACGTAAAAAAACAACGATGAAGGGTTTAGAGCAGGGTTTCCCGAAATTGCAAAAAAGTCCGCTTCTGCGAAAAGCGGAATTTTAAAATTCACTTCCGCAAAGGCAATAAAAATTTTAAAAACTTTTTGAATTTTTTTTTATATTCTTTTCCCAAAATTTTCCAAACAAGCTGTGTTTTTTAATTATTCAAATACTTAGGACATTTTTAATAGAGTTTCTTATTTTTTTGATAGCATTGACAAAATTTATTGATTGCCGACTTTTTATTTGATTGAGATGAAACTGCCATAGATGGTTCGGTACTTTCGAACCATTTTGGGTTATAACTTATTGTTGAATAATTTAAAATTTTTTAGCTGTTTGCCGTCCTTTGATTTTTTACATTTTTCTTTTTGACCTTGGAGTTCCTAATTATCAGCATATCATATTCAACTGCTATTGCAAAGCCTTCGCCATGAAGTTTAATTAACAAAAAAATAAATATCTTTAGAAAAAAAGAAAGAAAAAAGAAATTTAAAATATTCAAAAAAAGATCTATCTTTTACGAAAGAAAATGAAAACCTAAAGCTAACATTTTTGTTTAGTGAATGATGCGTTCAATTAATATTCATTTTCTCTCGTCCGCTTTTTCTTCTTCTTCGTTATTGATTGTTTTGGAAATTTCAGCGCACTTTTAATGTTTTTTTCCTTGCAATTTTTTTTGATTATGAAACAAAAAAGATACATACTTTTTTGCTTTGGTACAAAGAAAATTACAAAAGTTTGATTAAATTAAAATTTCTTGTATTATTTTTTTCCTTGACAAAACATTTTCATAGAAAAATTTTTTCATTTTTTTTTCCTTCATTGCTATTAGTTTTATTGCTTTTATCTTCCTCATCTGGTTTTTGAAAAAGCCATTTGAATTCGCCTGTTTTTGGAAAAGATTGAACAGGAACTTGATATTTAGCAAAAAATACCAAAAATCGTAGTTTTTCTTCATTTTTTCGGTTTTGTTTTGCTGAAGCAATTTGTTTTTGAAGCATTTCACGAATATAAAGCATCAAAGAATCATTTTTATTTTGATCATAAAAAGCAGAATCTTCCCATAAAAAATAAATAAATTAAAATTATGCTAGTTTTTTTTATTTATTCTTACAAATTTATAATAGCCCTAATCATAAAATTCATACTGATGATTGAATCATTTTCGAATTTTCTTTTCTCACTGTTCCATTGAGCAATAACATGAGTTCAGAAATATTATTATCATAAAAACTACTAGAAGCTATAACCAACCATTGGTTGATTATTTTGATTTGCACTATTTTCTTTTCTTCTAGTACCCTTTAGCATCAACTTTATTTATTAAGACTTTGAGATTTGTGAATTCTTAATAAAGTTTTTCACTTCCCATGAAAATTATTTAATTAAGAAATAAAAAAAAGATAATTAAAATATTCAAAAAAAAGAACTATTATTTGGGAAAAAAGAAACCCAAAGCTAACATTTTTTGTTTGTTGAATGATGCTTTCAATGAATTTTTTTTCTCGTCCGTGTTTTTTTCTCTTTTCATTATTGATTGATTGTTTTGGAAATTTCAGCGCACTTTTAATCGCATTTTTATAGCATTTTTTTGAATTACGAATAAAATCAAACCTTTTTTCAATTGATTTGTTATCTAAAAAAATAAGACCTTTTAAAAAAATGAATGGAAGCTTATCAAAATTCTAAATTGTAAAAATAATAAAGTTGTCATTTTTTAGATGTTTTCGCCTAAATGTTTTTAAAAAAAGATTAATGGTTTGTGAGGTTTTTAAAAAAAAGGGAAATGGGTGATGCAAAAAAATGTGAGTTCATTGTTTGCAGAGAATAAAAAAAAGTCGCAAAAATTACTTCATTTATTACTGGATTTAGTAAGACTGTAGTTTTACACTTTTTTGAAGTTTCTTCTGATTATTAGCTTTTTCTAACGGTTCAACCTTTTACACAACAAAGTTAGACTCAATAATATTTTTCTTTTTTTTTTAAAGAAATGGGCGCACTTAATACCATTTTTTTCTTATGAAATTTCCTAAAAAATAAGCCAATTCATTGGGGGCAATATTTTATTTTTATAGGTTCTAATTAAAATCCAATAGCTTTTTTTGGCGCCTTTGATAATAAATTTAAAGTGCCTGTCCCTGATCAAACAACTTGAACTACAAAAAATTGTGTTTTAAATAACCAAAAAAATTTATGTTATTGTAAACGCTGCTTATTAAGCCTCATTGGCACTTAATTCTGAAATTTACACTTAATAAGCAGTTAAAAAAATAAATCTAAAGACGATAAAAAATACTGTACCAAAACAAAAATAATTTTCAAGGTAAATTTTTTTTTTATGAAATGGCTAATGTCAAAAATAAAGTTAAGTTGTCAAAAAACAGTTTGTAAAAGTACAGCTTATTTTTATTTTTATTTTAAAAGAAGGAAGTTAAGAAGTTGAAATGAGTGATACAACAAATAATTTTATCTGTCAAGTGTATGGTAAAAACTTTACAAATATCGATGGATTTAGATGTTTTTTGGAAGCTTCTGCCGCAACTTTGTATAATTATGATTTGGGATATATTTGCATGGGTCTTTTAATACTAATAATTTTTATATCTATTTTTGGTGGAATTACTGCAAATTATCGATGGTTTATTGTTAATCAAGCATTTTGGGATTTACTTGTTTGCCATACATATTCATGTTCAAATTATACTACCTACTATGTAAAACAACCGGGAATTCCATGTTTTTATTATGTTCAAAATTATTCGTTTTTAGGAAACTTTGATTGGCATTATTTAGAAGGATTCTTTGTTGTCACCATTCTCAATAATCCTTATACCGCTTTGCTTCTTATAACATCCTCTCGATTTATAGCTTTATATTTTATGGAATTATACGATAGATTAACCGAAAAGCTACGAATTCTATGGACTATTTTAATTTTTAATTTTATTATTCTTTCTTGTGATATTAATAATTTATTTTATATGCTCAAAACGCGTATAGTTGATTCTTATGTTGATCCATGCGAGATTGAATTAAATATAGATGTGTATGATTATTATGATACAACGTGCACGGATCGAAAAGAATGGGAAGGTGTTTTCTTGTATCGACTTTATAATACTTTAGAGAGCATTTTTACTGTCACTATGTATTTAAAACCTCCAGTTTGTTTAATTTTATCTTCGATTGCAACATCTTTAATTATGTATAAAATTTTAAAGCAAGCTAAATTTCAAATTAAACATAATCGAACGGATTTCTTTAAATCCCTTCGAATTTATTTGGTTCTTTTATTACAAACTTTAATGAATTTATTTGTATTTTTTATTGAAGGTTTAAATAAAATTAAACAAATTTTACCACAATTTTTTGGCATATATATTTATAATTCGGTTACGTATAACCCAAGCCAAAATTACACTGGGTATTTGGATTTTCGCCTTCCCCTCTGGCTTGATGGTAAATCAGGCCTCGCTGATTTACGCTCGCGACAAATGTTTACTCAAATTCGAGTTTTATTTGAATGTTTATTAATTTTATTTATTATGACAGGATATCGTGAAGCTATAATAGCTTTTATTAAATTTGTTTTTTCGATTATATGTAATCCTTCCAAATGGTATCAAAAATTCGAATCACGCCTTTTTCGCTCCCAAACAACAACGGTTACTATTTTATCGGGGAATTGGAAAAATAATAGTTTAATCTCGCATCCTTAAGTTTTAATTTCTTTTCTTTTTTCAATGATTCTTTTTTGTGTAATAATTTTTGTTTGTTTCTTGATTGTCAAAATTATTTAATAAATACATGAAAATTAAAATTGTTTTTTAGAATGAAAAATAAAATTTTTTGAAGATAAACAAAAAAACAATTTAAAGTTAGCAATCTTTTGCGCTGAATGCAAAAAAAGCAGTAGTCTCAAAATTAAACTGAAGAAAAAAAAATGAATTTTTGTTGCAATTTTTTTTCGCTTTTTAAAAAAAATGTTTCACAAAAATAAATAAAGTATTAAAAAACATTTCACGCAAACTTTATACATATATATTTCTTTCCTTTTCCATGGCAACGGAAAAAGTTTTATTTATTTCTAAAAAAAATATTTTTTACACTACATAAAAAAATAAATTTTTTAAAAGCTTTTAAGACATCTTTAGATTCAGCATATTTGTTTGTAATAAAAAAAATATTATTCTTTAAGTTGGTTTTGGTGTATTTTTTTCTTCTTCAAAAATTTACTACGACGCATAAAGTTTTTTTTACTTATCATAACCAAAATTTTTTTTAAATGGATAAGTGAAAAGCTTTTGCGCCTTAGTATCTTTTTGGAATCAATTTGTTATTTTTATTTCCTTGGATAATTTTTTATGTTTATTCAGAAAATTTATTTTAATAAAATAATTACTTTTGTGAATTCAATTTTCTTCAAATTAGAATTTTTTAGTTATGCTATGACTTTGTGTCTCGAAAGGAAGCTTACAAATTTTGTTTATGGTAGGTAGGTTTCTTTAATAAAAAATGTTTTGATTCTATCAAAAAAAAACAAGCAACAAATTTCGTTGATAATAAAAAATAACTTTCATAATTTTATTAATTTCTTCTCGTGGTTCATCGAGCAGTCAATAAACAAACAAAAATATAAAACAGAAAGAATGATAATGAAATAAATCGATCACAACATTGATTTCTTTTTTTCTTTTATTTGGAGGCGGTGACGTAACTTTCTTTTTGGGATGATTTTTGTTTTTTCAACAAAAAAATAATTATTATTACCTTTTTTATTTATCAAATAAAATTTATTGAACCAAAAATATTCCATTATTATTTGCTTTAAAAAAATGTTAGAAAAAACTTTACCTAAATCTTTAAGAATTTTATATAATTCATTTAAAAATCAAAATATTGATAAAGGTCATTTTGATATTGAATTTCATATTGGTGAAAATGTAAGTTTAATAATTTTGTTTTAAAACTTTTCCATAATTCATGAATCAAAATTGATTTCATTGGTTCCAATTTTGTGTTATCTTTCAAAGTATTGGAAAAAGTGGGATTTTACACGCAAATAAAAGTTTCGATCTGTGACCAAATTTTTTTTTCCTAAAATGATAAACAAAATCTAAAAACCAAGATTTAGCTAAAAAAATAATTAATTACTCCCATTTTTTTAAGATTCTTTATGCTCATAAAACCATTTTATGGCCAGTTTCCCGAGTCTTTGAACAAATGTTTCATGGAGCATGGGATTCCAAAAGATTCATAACCATCACAAATTATTCATATGAAGATTTTAAAGAATTTTTAACATATTTTTATATTGAAAAATGTAAAATAACAAATGAAAATATAGTTTCCATTGTGGATTTATCTGAATATTATCACGTTGAAAGCCTAAAAGAAAAATGTGATATTTTTCTATCTAAAATGGAAATAAAAAATATTTTTGATGAAACTATTTTATGGTATGAATTTTCTCAACTTTATTCCCTTAAATTGGCTTCAAGATATTTTTTGGATTTATTACGTTCAAATATTTGTGATTTAATTGAAAATCAATCATTTTTAAATGCTAAAAAAGAAACTATTAAAGCTATAGTTTCTTCGAGATGGTTAAATATTTCGGAAGAGCTGCTTTTTGATGCGGTAAGAAAATAAATAATTTTCTTGGCGATGCAGCACAAATGTCTTGGAGAAAAAAAATTCCAAAAATGCCTGTTTTGAAACAAAAAATATTTGATTAAATTTTTAGATTCTCAAATGGGCGAATCACCAAATTGGTAAACAACCCTTCGAAAGAATTTCAAATTCCCAAAATGAAAAGCAGCTAAGACACCAGCTATCAGGAATTTTGCCATTAATAAGATTTCCAATAATGGAAATTAATTATCTCGAAAAAAATCAAGGTAAGAATTCATTTGAGAAAGACCCAAACTAAAGTGAAAAAAAAATATTTTTACCTAAGAATTAACAGAAAAATGACTTCGTTGCTTCACCTTTTTCTCAGTTGCTTCAGAATCCAAAAACAAAGAATGAAATTAATAAAAAAAAATTTCAGCGATCAACATTTTGTTTGACAAAGAAGAACTCAAAAATATTTTCTTTGATGCTAAAAATTTTTCAAATAAAACCATTACAAATGCAAGTAAATATTCTAAAAGCCTTCGATGTAAGTAGTCGTCTTTCTCAAACAATAAAAAATGGAAGATGTAAATAATAATTATTTATTTTTATAGGTTGGAGATAAGCCATCATCATATTGATAGGCAATGGGCAAACATAATTACAAAGATTCGATTGAACAACCAAAAAGTAAAAATATTTGTCATCAAAACAAAACAATTATAAATCAAGAAAATTTATTCATTATGTATGGATTTTGATAAAATAAAACACAGTAAAAAGTTCTTTGCTTTACAATTAGTTATTTAGTAATTAAAAAATAAATTTTATTATTTCTACATATGTAATTTTGTATTGCAACAATTAAACGAAAAAGTTTAATATGTAACAACTTTAGCTTCTTCTTTTTTCATTTATCCTTCAACCATCAAATGATTTCCTCACTTTTTAAACCATTCTTTTAAATTTAGTAAAATAATAAAAATTATTGTTAATCCATAGAAGAAGAAAAAAAATCAAAAGTTTTCTTTATTATTGCTGCTTTTATTTTTAGTATTTTTTGGAAGGAAGCATTTGAAAGCCAATAAAGAAGTTATTCCCTTGCATCCATCCTCTTTGGCTAAGGGTTACTAATTGAAAAGAGAGCTCAACGTTGATAGAAAAAAATTTTTTCAAAGTTACAACTTTCAATCAAAGACTTTTATTTTCAAAGCTTTTTTCATTCATCAATTTTATTGTGAAAAAAAGAAAAACCATCAATCCAAAATGGAAACACCAAGACGTATTACAATTCAAAAAAGAGACGTCATGGAAACTCCAGCTTCAACAGCTAAACGTTCAATCTCTTCATCAGCAATCAAATCTCAAACTCGTCTTCTTGGTCTTGAAAATCGTTCTCCTGTAGTTATTGAAATTGGTTCAAGATGGACAAAGTATGTTTATTCCTTTAATAGCTTGCTTCTTAATACATATGATTTTTTAGATATGGTATAGCTGGAGAAAATTCACCGAGAAATATTATCTCATCAATAGTGAACAATCCTCGAACTGGGACAACTCACCATGTGTTGGATACAAATTTACCAGAAAATGAACGCAGAAATGTTCTTTATCTCTTTTTTAGAAAGGTCATCACCAAGTAAGCTCAATCATATCAATTTTTGCCTTTTCACAACTTTGCTTTCCAGATCTTTGGTTACTCCAGCTAATGAACGTCGAATTGTTATCGTTGAAAGCTTGTTCAATAAAGCCGAAGTTCGTCAACTTATTGCAAAGACACTTTTTGAAGAAAACAGCTTTCAAATTCCATCACTTTTGTATTTACCTGCTCCATTGATGTCGATATTTCCTTATGCTTCAAGTACTGCTTTGGTCGTGGATATTGGATATCATTCAACTACTGTTTTTCCTGTATGCTTTACCCTTTTTATTACATCCAACAACTTTAATTTATGTTTCGTTTTCCAGATTTATGATACTGTTGTAATGTTCAATGCTTATGAAGAAACTGATGTGGGTGCAAAACACCTCATTCAACGTGTTCGTGATTACATTGTCAAAAATGGTGCTGTACGAAACTATGATGGCGAAGCGCTTCCTTTATCAGAAGATGATGTTAAACGTCTGGATGATCTTAATATTTCTGAAGATATTGTCGCAAGATTTTTGATGGCTTCACCAAAATCAAGAGGAAAACTTATTCAAGCTAAAGGTAAGCTTCTTGCTGTTCTTTCATGTTACGTTTTACTCATGCATACTTTTTCAGAACATAACCAAGATTATGACGAAGAACTTCAATTTATTGTGCCAGATGTGGAATTACCTTTTGGAACAAAGAAACTCATCGTTCCTGGTTATATTCGTGAAGGTGCAGCTGAATGTTTCTTCACAAAAGAAAATCTCGCTGATTCATTATCAATTGCTGAAATTATCATTAGAAGTATTAGAAGAATTCCAATTGATTTACGTCGTCAACTTTTGAACAATATCTTGCTTACTGGAAGCCCTTCAATGCTTTATGGTCTTTATGGTCGAATGAAAATGGAGCTGAAAGATCTCTTGAAAGAAGAATATCCACAAATGATCGATGATGTGAAATTTTTACAGCTTTCAAATGAATCAAATATTCCAAGATATTGTTCTTGGCTTGGAGGTTAGCACTTTTTCCAAATCCAAAAGTATACGATTAACTTTTTTGTTCCCTTTTTAGGAAGCCTCTTTTCTGATATGGAAGAACTTAATCATCGTTTTTATACCAAAGAAAATTATGCTAACGAAGTGCCATTACCTGATTGGACGAATTACATCGACAACTATAAAGTGCCAAAAGTACCTGATATGATTCAACGAGAAGATGTGGCTCAAATTATGGTGAAATTATCTCCTGAAACTGCATGATTTTGATTCATTATTTTTAGCTTTCATTGTAATAATATTGTATGCTTAATTTATATGTATTTTAATTATCCATGTTGTTTTTTTGTTAATTAATAAATTCATTCTCTTTTTTGTTGTTGTTTTTGTGTACTTTGCTTTGGATACAATCAGTTGCAACTCAAAACGGATTTCAATCGAGCTTTTCAGACTATCAGCTGCTTCATAATTAAAAGTCACAGTTGTTTTTACACCGCAAACAAAGTTTATAAAATCTCTTTATTTTGACATAACAAGAATTACATACATACAAATATTTTTATAAACATATTTTGGTTAACCCGTAATAATAATTATTGATGATGATGCACGTATATGAATTTAAAGAAGTTGAAAGACAAGAAAATAAACCTGAGGAAAGAAAGAAAATTGAAACAATGAGGATAAGAACCGATTAGAAAAGTGAAATAAGCATTTTTACCCGATATGAATAAGAAAATGAAATGTTAAATAAATAAAGAAACCTTTCATAGAGATGATGGAAAATTAGTTTTTAGAAAAGTCATTGATGAAAGGATTTATCGAATCAATTAAGTTTAATAAAGGTTAAGGCCAGAATGTTGCACTTCTTTATCCATTTTTATAAATTTTTAGTTTGTTTGGTCGATAGTTAGTTAGCGCTTTCGAAAAGTTTTTCTTGAGTTAAATGAAAGAAAGTTTGAAAATCAAAAAAATCATGAAAAAAGGGAGATAAACGATTTGCATAAGCGCAGTGACAACGGAAAAGCTTTTTTTGCATAACAAATAAGTAACTATGGATGAAAGATTTGCTGCTGCACTATTGAATTGGATCCAAATTTAGCATATTGAAGGAGAAAAAAGTGATGGAGGATCCAAATTCCAAAGTGCTTTAACCAGCTCAGCTGATTATGTTCGAGAAGAAAAAAAGCAGCTACAGCTATGAAAGAAAGTTAGTTAGTTAGTTGATGCCTTCGCCTTTAACCGCTTTAATAATTAACTTTTTTTAAATTAAAATTGGCGATCACCGTTGTTTTATGTTTTTTGGTTTCAAAAACATTGAACAAAATCTCCATGAAACAATAATAACCAACAACAACAACAACAACGAAAAAAGTTTATCAAAGCGCGCAATAATTTTTTTAGCGGCCATGGCATAACACTCACTCACATTCTTGTTGTTTACAAAGGAGGCAGAAACGCAAATCCAATAATCTTAATCAACCAAAAATTTTTTGTTAGAAGATGAAGAAAAGAATAAATAAATAAAATAAAATAATTAAAATTTTAAACGCACCGTATTATTAATTAATTTTTTTGCTTGCACTCGTATTTCAGCTTTGGAAGAGAGAGAGAATAAGTAAAAATAATAAAGAAAATTTTAAAAGAGACCTGTAAAAAATTATTAAATAAATAAATAAATAAATTCTTGGTTTACTGTATTAAATTTAAATAACTTTTCAAAGTAAAAAAAATTATGGAAACATTAATAATAAAAAATTTAACACAAGTGATTTTCATGAAAAATAAAGAAACACGTATAATCAAAAAGGAGCAACAACAACAAAAAATCAGGGAATTGGAAAGTTTTTACAGTATCTTTTTTTTCACCGAAATTTGGATCAATGAAGCCACCCTAAAAGAAAAAGCTTTCCAAAACCCAAAAATAATCTTTAAAAAATTACAATTTATCAACAAAGAATAACAATTATTAAAGAATTTTATATTAAGATATTTTTTTCAATCCGCTAACTCTGCTAATCCACCGCCGACATTTAATAACAACCAAATATCTGCAACTCCATCCATTCATGCTTCACCGCAACTCCATAATCAAAATAGTAACAAAAATTCGTTTTATTTTTCTAAATTTAACAAACATAAAAATAAGTACAAAGAAATATTAAACATATGATCGACGATTTTGAGAATAATTTGCAGAACTTGATGATGATGATAAAGTTCTTCCATTACCATTTCCACTACCATTTGATGAGAAAGGATGCACAGATTGAGACGGAATCTGAAAATTTAATAAAAGGATGCGTAAAATTACACCATTGCCAATAGCGACTTTATTCTAAGTGTATCAGATACAAAAAAGAAGGTAAAAGGAAACTTACAACTTCATTCGATTGCTGTGATTTGACATAAGTACTAAATGTATGACCACTTTTTCTGATCTTCTTCGACCACATTTCATGGCAATCTTGATTTTCTGGAAGTTTAGGAAGTTGAATATTTTTGACATCAATTCTTTCCAACCATTTATGCTTCAATGCTTCAGCTGCCGTTGGTCGTTTTGATGGATCAAGTTGTAACATTTTATCCAAAAGATCAAGAGGTAACGATGGAAGTTGAGTGCTAAAAAACAAATAGTTCATAATAACGAAACAAAAAGATAAAAATTTTAAACTTACAAGGAATCTTTGACGATTCTTGGATGTTGCATAAGTTTGACATTATGATATAATGGAAGCTTCTCAACACCAGGCCAATTTTCAGGTGATGGAGTACCACATGTTCTTGCAATCAAATCTAACATATGTTGTTCAGTTGAGCCACAAAATACTGGTTTTCTATAGAACAATTCGGCAAGGATGCAGCTAAAAATAATAGCATTATTAGTAACTTTTTACTTCGATGAAAAACAACATACCCCAAACTCCACATATCCACAGCTGGCCCATATCTTTCTAATCCATACAATAATTCAGGAGGACGATACCACAAAGTGATGACTCGATTAGTGTACAATCTGTCGATATGTTTGTGATACAATCGTGCTAAACCAAAATCAGCTAGTTTAATTTCTCCCCTGAAAAACAAAATATCATCAAAAATATGTAAGAATACAAAACAAACTTGTTAGTTATAAGAATGTTGGAGCATTTGATATCACGATGTAAAAAGTTCTTTAAATGGCAATGTTCAATTCCCATTAATAACTGTTTGAATAAAGAAGCGATTTGTTCATTTGTAAATTCTACAGCTTTGGAATCCAATAAACCATGAAGATCATGTGGCATGTATTCGAATACTAAGTAAAACGATTCAATTCCATCTAAAAAATGAATCTTTATAACTTGAAAAAAGTTGAAGGTAACATACCAGGATCATGCTTAGATCCCTCCACAGCCACATCAATCAGTTTCACAACATTTCGATGATCAAGTTGTCGTAAGATTTTGATTTCTCTCACAGCCGTAATAGGGAAACCATCTTTTTCATTTTCAAGTCGAACTTTTTTCAATGCCACAAAATCGCCCTTTTCTTTATGTTTAGCTTTGAATACCTTTCCATAGGTTCCTTCACCAACAGCTTTGATTATTTCATAATCAGTTATTTTTCCATGACCCCAATCATCTGCAACACGAGGTAATGGCACCTTTCCTTTGATCCTAAAACAAGAAGAATATAAGATAACATAATAAACCAAAGGGTAAAAAGCTAACCTTGGCCGTTCAGGCATATACAAATATTGTGAAGATTGAGCTGGAGTAATTGGAGTCATTGCCATTGAGCTTGTTCCAGGTGCTTGATCTTCTCCTGCTGCTGCCATAGGCGGTGGAGGAGGAGGAGGTGGCGGCGGAGGTGGTGGTGGATCAATAAAAGAAGAAAATAAAGATGGCTGCGGTGGCGGAAGTTGTTGTATCATGTATGGAGGAAGATACTATAAAAGATAACTATATTAAAATCAAACAAGAAGACAAAAAACTAACCGGAGGTGGAGCAGGTATATTATTAAAACCATAATTGAATGATGGTGCAGGTGGTGGAATCGTAAATAAATCTATTGGTTGATAAGATGATGGAGGCGGTGGCAGAAACGACCTATAATCATTTGCTTCAATCTTCATCGATGTCAATTGTAAAACCTAAAAAATAAAAGATCAAAACATGTATGAATTTCACATTAAACTTACACTAGTATTTGAATCAAATGTTCCAGGAGCTGGACTAATTTTGATTGGAGTTGGCGAAGGACTTGGTGAAGAACTTGAAGAAGATGAAACAGCTTTTCTTCGTGGTGAATTTGAACGAGATCTTGTTCTGCTTCGTTGAAAACCATATGTTCTTCGACCTCGATGTTCAGGTGAAGGTTTACGTTGACGATATCGATCAATATCTCTTCTTGATGGAGGTGACGCTCGACGATATGGACGATGATCTCGTCTTCGGCTTGAATAATGACTAAAAATTATGACAAGTGAAAATTAGCAGCATTAAAACCAATAACATACTCCGGCGATCTTTTTGATGACCTTGGAGGGCTTTTACCATTTATTGGACCTCTTCGTGATGATGCGTCTCTTCTTGCTGGTGAATTTGACCGAGATCTTCTAAAAAGGAAATTTTATTAATATATTCCATAACATGCATTCATTCAACAGCAAACCTCGATAAAGGAGATGGAGTTCGTTTTCTTCGCTGCTTCTTTGTTACTGAACTTGATCGTTTTCTTGAACGTGATGATGAGGCTTCATTATCAGCATGAGAGCGTTTTGTTGAAGATGGTGACATTCTTCGTAGAGTATGTAAGCATAAAAGCTGAAAATGAATGAACTAATAAGCATACAAAGATAGTAAACAAGTAAATTGGCATGGCAAAAAAGTTAAAACACGATTATGAATATCGCGAAAATGGGAAAACTAAAAATGGAATAACAAAGCGAAAAAGTGATGAAACAGAAAAATGGAAAGAAGAATATGGAAGCAAGATAGAGAAGGGCGAGATTAATCAGCAGCAAAAAGGATAGTTGAAGAAGCTTATTAGATTCTCAAAAGTTTTATTAATGTAAATATTTTGAAACCAAAAATCAATCGAACAAACAAAATGCATTTACCAAATTTTTGTGCAACTTTCAAAGCTTATTTTTTATTTATCAAAAATGCTGCGGTTTTCTCAAATTTTTGTTTTGCATTAGTAAAAATATTCTTTTATCTATGAAGTTTAAATGAATTATTGCTAAATTTGATCGAAGAAAAAGATTAAAATTTTGCTATTCGCTGAAGTTCGAGAAAAAAATGAATGAAGGTTCAAAAAAAATTGTTATGTTTTTTCAATGATTGAAAATCGCTCGCATGTGTCAGTATAATGTTTTCGTTTTGGGATTTTATTTTTTTGAATTCAATTGGCTTTTTTTGGTTAGTGTCTTTTTTGTTGTTTTGAAAGACCTTGGACTTCATTGAAATATGTTTGTTTTTAGCGTTAGTAAACTGTTTATCGATTATTGAATGTAAAAAAAATAAGCAATAGTCAAACACAAAATACAAAATAAGAAATCATTTATTCATTCATTCAAAAATTATTTATTATTATTAACAATACATAAAGATAAATTTCGAGTTGATGGAAAATAAGTAGTTTCAAGCCTAAAAAACAACAATAACATTAATCTTTTTCAACAAATTTTCCACAAAGAATTACTTACCATTTAAATATTACATCAATTAATAATGTTACAATAGGAACAAATATCAAGCCAAACCAAAAGTTTGGACTTGAGAACATAATCCATGCCATTCCATTCATATCCGCTCCAAAAGATAACCATGGCCATATCGAAGAATATACGATCATAAATGAAAACCAAGAAGCGATTGAAACAAAACAAGATAAAATCAAGGGAAACGTCCATGAAGAAGCTTCAAGAATAGCTTTCAAGCATACTGTAGCAATAACATACTGAAACAAATGCTTTGATAAATCAAAAGAAAGCGTTAAAATTGGTTACCGTATAAGTAGAACATCCAAGCATTAACCATCCACCAACTTGACCAGATTCCCAAAGAACTGAATCACCCATAATAAAGTAAGTTATGAAGAATAAAAGAAGCGAGTGCCATATTGATTGAATAATCCATAGATTGAAGACACGATTTGAAAATGCATTTTGTTGAAGAATTCGATAAAGTCGAGGATATTTGAGTATTGTATTAGCTTCTGTTGGTCGATCAAAGAGTCCAAGCATGATTGGTGGAAGTGCAGTGAAGGCCACGTTGAATAAAGCAATCATCCATCTAAAAAATGGAATGTAAAAACAAGCAAAAAAAAGTGTGAAAATTACCGATCAAACAAAGTTTGCCCAGAGAAAGCAGAAAAGAATACGAACCATAATTGAATGATGCAAAAACAAATATTCTTGTAGAAACTATAAAGGATGACTTTGACCGTTCTATCATGATTGAAAGCTCCATGAACAAGAAGTAAACGACGAAGAAAATGGAATTGACCAATAGAATAATCACTTGATGAAGCAGCTTGAAGACCTTCTTGACCAGTAATTCCAACACCAACATTTGCAGCTTGTATCATAGCAACATCATTTGCTCCATCACCTATAGCAAGCACAACTCCATTTGAGGCTTTACGAACCATTTCCACTATTTCAGCTTTCTGTGATGGCGTCATTCGATAGCACACGACCGTTGTTGCTTGTAACACAACTTCTTTGACAAACATTTCATGCTCCGACGATATCACATCTTTGACAACATTTCCACTTATAGCTAAGGTAAAATTTCTTTCTTCTGTAGGTTTGACTTTGAGGATATCACCTTTGTGGTGAATAACATGTAATTGCGTTTGAGCATCGATGAGTGAACTAGATTGAGCTATGTTGATTGCAGTTTCTTTTTTGTCACCAGTTAACATCCAAACTTTGATATCAGCTTTCTTCATCGCCATAATTGTTTCAGGAACATACTAAAAATGAAAAGTAAGAACAGAAAATAACAAAGCACATAAACTAACATCTTGAAGCTTGTCTTCGATTGCAGTAGCACCAAGAAAAGTTAAATCTGTTTCAATTTCATCTTCCAAATTAGCAATCAATTCTTCATCATTAGGTACATCTGTAATTGCTCTTGAATATCGTTCTTCCCATGATTTGTAAAAGTTAGCATCCAATGACCGATAAGCAAAACAGAGAGTTCGGTAACTTTTCTCAGAGTATTCAGATAAATGTTGTTCAGCTTCCATTATAGCATCTTCTTGACCATTTTTGACGAGATTTAACATTATATTATCCTAAAAAGTAAACGAAATTAAGGAAGCAATGCAAAATAAAACTTACAGCTCCTTTGGTGTACAAGAAATAATCACCATTATCATCATGAACAATAACGCTGGATCGCTTGCGATCACTATTGAATTGAATGGTGTAATCAACGTGATATTTACACTTCTGACCAAGCTTCTTGATAACAACATATTCAGGAGTTCTTGTTTGAAATACAATACCCAGATGAGCAGCACTTCGAACAATGGCTGTTTCATCTGGTGAAGATCCATGATACTCGATTCTTCCATCTTCAGTTCTTTCAGGTACAACGGTATGACAAACAGCCATCATAGTGAGAAAGTGGTTGATATGACCCGACTAAAAATGAAGCAATTACAATTTTGAAAGAATGTGAAAAACTTACATTGTCATTTATAAAGTCATCGATAATTTTAAAGTCTCGAAATGAATCTTCTTCGTCGTTACCATAGTTTACTCCTTTTACAGAACATCGCTTGAGTTTCATGATGTTTTTCGTTAAAGTTCCAGTTTTGTCTGTCATTATGTATTGTACTTGTCCAAGTTCTTCATTAAGATTTGATGTTCGAGCATTAGCAGGAGTATCGGATTCTTCATCATACATTTCCATATCCTAAAAAACTTGAAATAAAAAAGCGAAAAGTAATGAAGCTGTGATTTACCTGATTTATAAAGGAAGCTTGAAAGAATCTAACCAATTCAAGAGTTACTTGCAAGCTTATTGGAATCAAGTTGTTGTAGAGGATAAAGAAGGTAAGAACATTCCATCCAAAGTTTGTTTGAGTCTTTCTTTCAAGATACCAAGAGCGTTTGAGATAATATTTGTTGTAAATTGTAGCTCCACCACCACAAATTAGAGCTAACGCTACTAAAACAAAGAACAAAAAAGTGATCCTGTAATTTGTGATCTTGTTGATCGTTGATGTTTTCAATGGAGCAGTCTTGGAATTCCTCAAAAGCTTTGCATCATGTCCAGTGTAAATAACAGCACCATAAATCCAAGCAGTATTCTTTAGTCGAGCACCACGTAGTAACAATTCATTGGCTTTAAGAGCATATTTTCTATTATTGATGGCCAACGTTCCAGAAAAGTTTGTAAGATCTTTATTTGGTCCTTCACATTTGATTTCAGCTTTCATTTCTTCAAGTTTCTCGATGGTGTTGTAATGAACAGATGCTTTTGGAGCATGACAAATTTTGAGATTGGTTTCGCCATCGAGATTTGAAGTTTCAATATAAGCTAGACCATGATGTTCACTTGATGTAAGGAGCACGACATCTGCAGGAAATACATGACCATCAGTTACTTTCACAATATCACCAACTTTAACCTAAAAATTTATAGCATGATGAAGAGTTTATGGCATGATTGATAAACTTACATTTCTCCATTCAATTTCAATCCATTCGTTGTTTTGCAGCACTAGAGTGATGTAGTAATTAACAATATAATCCATTCTTCGCCTTTTCTAAAAATAAAAGATACAAGTTTATAGAAAGGCAATGAAGGAAAAAAGGCATACCAAATCTTCAAATATTTCTTTTATAGCTGATACAGACATGATAATCAGGAATGGAACAAGAGTTGCATATCTTCCAGTAGGGCTGACATCCGGTATTTGTTGAAGTAGAGCAATTACCAAAAAGAAGATGTTGCTATAGCGTCGAAATTGTTCAAACAGGAATCTTGGAAGGAATGAGACAATGCTGTATTTACATGTGCTAATTTCATTGGAACAAAACGTTGAAGGTTGATTTTCAGCATTATCATTATTGATTTTGATGTGACGAATAGCTGGAATACATGTTGATGGAGTTATAAGTCGATAATGTACAGAACTTGGTATCATACAGTCAGGAAGAATATTCCACCAAAACATTACTAAAAAACAAAACAAAAAATGTGTGAAACAGGAACGACGTCGAAGAACAACAAAAAATGAAAAAATCAAAAAAGAAAGGCACGCAAAAAATGGAAACGAGGAACAAAGGAAGTGGTTCTTGAGACGAATAATACTTGGAATATTTTTTCCAAAAATTCAAATTTCAGGGAAAATTTGATAAATTAAAATTTTTTTGATTGAAAAACTTTTATTTTTGCTTTACAAATTTTTTTTATTAATAAGTTTCTGAAATGTTATTTGCATATTTTTTTGTTGTTGGAATTTTTAGGAGAAGGAGCAACAACAACAATATTCCCTCTTTTTTTCTAATCCCTTTTTCACAAGTTTAGTTTTCTGTTTTCTTTTTTGGCTGATAAATATTTTTGTTTGAAAAGAATCAATTTTTTATTCTACAGTTCTTAATTATTTTTTAAAGATGTTCGTCAACATTAAAAATGCTTAACTAATTTTTTCTTGATGCACAAAATCAGTGATACTTGCAAAAACACTTTGTTGTGTAAGGTTTTTTTTCTTTGAAATTACAAAATCCTCAAGTTTGGTGGAAGTGTGTGTTGCTTATTTTTTTTTCCATGCCTAACTTTAGTTTGTTTTGAAATAATTAAAATATTCCCTTTCGAATTTCGATGATGATTTTTCTTGGTAAATTTTCAAGAGATCGTCGTCGATGCGTTGGCGGCTCTTATTTTTCCTTAATGCTTGCTTTCTTTTCTTTTAATTTTTACACATATTTATTTATTTTATTATCTAATTATTTTATAACTATTATTAAATTAACAATATTTTTTGGATAACAAGAAAAATAAGCAGTGACAAAGAAAAAAAAATATATCAATAATTTTAAAGCAAAAAATCTACAAAAAAAGCTGCAAAGTAAAAGAAGAGACTTGTATTATGAAATTTTCCGGTTTTATAAAATTGTTGCTTTTTTAAAGAAAATAAAGCACCCATTATTTAGGAAACAAAAAATTAAAATTAACTGACATGAAAAAAAGGAAATTTCGAATGCCCTCCGTTTTTTTTTGCGGTAAAAAAATTATAAAAAGGAATATCTGGAAATTAACAACCGATATATAAAAAAAGGAATATCTTGTAAGTTTATAAACAGCTTTAAAGGACACCTAATTTTGATCTCAAAAAAGACACCAAAGCAGCCTTCGATAAAATATTTACCTAAAAAAGCAAATTTGAATATTTTCCTTTCAGACTTTATTTTTTGCTGTGAAATTTTGGGTAACAAAGATGTTGTAATTTGAGGGGCGCTGCTGATTTTACCAAAAACGAATGCAAAAAAAGTGAATACAATTTTATAAGCAAAGACATACTTTAAAGTAATAAAAAATTATAAAATAAAAAAATTAGGACCCGAATAAAAGTAAAATAACAAACAACAATAAAAAAAAGTGGAATAAAAAAGTAATGAAAAAAATAAATGGTTTTTCAGATGGAAATTTTTTTTTTATGCAACACAAAATCATTCATATTTTTAGAATGTTTTTTTCAGATGGTTTTAATACCCCGCTGGATACATAGCGGTTTTACGCCTAAAATCTGAATTTCCATGAATAAATCCATCATCCATCACCGTTAAAGCTTGAACCACGGAAGCTTGTTTAGAAACGGGTGAAAAAGATTGATGGAATTGAGTTCTCAATGATTCAATAATAGCTTTAGGAACGGTGGTTTCATATTCGGTCACATTTGGAATATATTGATTATGGAATCGTGGGGCATCAATCGCTTCTTTCACCGTTTGATTGAATAACATTGCTCGAATGATTGTTTGAGCCACAGATGAAATAATTCGAGATCCACCTGAACCACCAACAACCATTTTAACCTAAAAATTAATTACCATATTTTTGAAAAAAATAAAGTTAATTTTGGTTTCTAAAACATTTAAAAAAAACTGTGTTGAAGTTTTAAAAGACCAAAAAACATATCTTTGGGAAAAAATAAAAAGGATTCGGTCGGTTTTGTAATTTTTTTTTTGCTTTTGAAAACTGTGTTCAACCGATTCTTGACTTCTTCTTTGGAATTTATTTTGTGGTATTTTAAAAAACTGTTTTTTAGCTGCGTGCGCGCTTTGGAATAAGGAAAACTTATTATTTTCTTTCTCAAAGATATTCAAAAGAAAAAAAATCTAAAAAAAATTGGTGCTAAATAAGAAAAGGAAGAAGATAGATGCATTATTAAATTTAAAATTGGTCCTCGATGGCAACGTTAGACAATACAAAAAAAAATTATTCATTTTAGAAGCATGAAAATATTAAATAAAACTGAAATCTCCCAAACATATTTTTAAATACCTTACTTTTTTGAAGAAAAAAAAGAAAATAATTTATCAAACAAAATTTAACTGCATTCTTTATTTTAACTTTTGGTTTTTATTAATTCAATTTAATATTTTAGATTAGGTTGCTTTTTGTTGAAAATTTTCTAACAATATGTAATAAACTGTCAATTGCTTATTATAATTTTTTTATAAACAGAAAACAACTGAGATGGGCGAGTAATGAACAGGAAAAAATAAAACTGCATCTTATAGTGGTCTTTTTTAATAGTGTTTTAGAAAAGTAAAAACTAAAAAGAAAAATATTTTTAAATTAAAAACTGAGTTTTTTCCTGTAGCATTTATCCCTAAATTTTTTAAGCAGTTAGTTGTGATAAAAAATTTAAACTGGATTGTTGCTTAGTTGACTGTAAAATAAATGTTTCCAAAAAATATTTAAATAATTTTTTTAGATTTAAAACTGGACCATTCTATGGAACTCGTAACTTACTTCTCCATCATTTTTATTATAAACAATTGTGGGTGACATGGAACTCAATGGACGTTTACCAGGTTGAATGAAATTTGCTTCTGAAGGAGCAAAACCGAAAGCATTGGTTATATTTGGTGAAGAAAAATCATCCTATAACAAAATTATTTTATATTAATTTAAAAACTGGATTTCTTTAAATATTTTTTTACCATTTGATCATTCCATAAAATTCCTAAAGTTGGTGAAATTCTTTTTGAACCAAGTCTAAAAAAAACTGGATTGGTTTTACAGTTTTTGGAAAAATAAAAAAAAAATATTTTTACAATTGATTAACTGTGCTGGTGGTGGACACGGCATTCCCTTCCCGATCAAGGATAACAACATGGGAAGTTCCATGATCTTCTGCCACCACTGTATTATCCAAGCTGTAATAATCCAATGGCTGGGCAACATCTGGAATTCTTGAGGCGATCCAATGCATAAAAGCTCTGAAATCAAATTTTTTAAAATTAAACTGGAAACTTTACTTTTTGGACTTTCAAAATTAAAAAACTGGCGCATAAAATTGGTTTCGGAAACTTTGAGATTTAAAAAAATTATTAAACTGAGTTTTAAAATTTTCCGGAAAAGAAAAACTTACGTTTTAGTCATATTTAAACTAATTTTGTGTGCATCTTTAACAAAGTTTGCATCACCCAATTTGGTTCGATATGAATATGCGAATTTTTGGGCTTCTATCAATCGATGATATACTTCTGGATCATCAAGATTTACAGGGCCTCGCTTTTCGTTATAAAATTCTAAAAAATGGGGACAAAGATTTAGGAATTGAAAGATTAAAAACTGTATTAAAAAAAGTAGAGCAAATTTATATTTTTTAAATATAAATATAAAACTGGCAAAGGTTAAGGTTGTTTTAATTTTAAATATAAGGTTCGTGTTTTACAAGCTTAAATGAAAAAGTTAAATTAAAACTTCTCCAGCGGGTGCCGCATCTTTAATTTTTTTAATGACTAAAGTTAAATGTCAGAATGAATCTGGGTTAATCAAAATTCATTCAAGAGAAAAACTGATTACTTCTTATTATATTTTTTTAATTTCGATAATGATTTTTAAAGCTATTTTGGGACTTTCTTTACTTTAACGGGGCATGAATTTTTTTCTTCAAAAATTTGAATCTTTAACAATGAAAAAGAAAAATGTTTTTGATCTCAAGAATAAAAACTCACTATGCCCCGTTAAAGTAAAGAAGACCCCTATTTTGGGTCACATATTAATTACATAAACTGATGATTGGTTTTTAAAAGGAAAAATTTTAAAAATGAATCGACAAAAAGAAAGAGAATTTTTTGTTAATTAAAACTGAGCAATCATTATAATTTTATATTTTTATTAATAAATTAACTGTGGTTCTTTTTTTGCAATCATAAAATAAAACTGAATTTTTAGAGAAAATAATACAGAACTTTATTCTCTGATATCTCCCTTTTCAAAATAAAATAAAATAAACTGAGGGCCATTTCTTCGATGACAATTCAACAAAAACTTTGTTAAATTAGCATTTTTTATGTAAGGCTCATGTTTTACAAAGATAATAAAAATTTTAAATTCAAACTGTCTTGCGGATTTTCATCGGCTTAATTTAGGGTAAAAAAAGTTGAATGATAGAATGTAGCTTGATTTATTAAAATCCATTCAAAAAAAACTTATTTTTTGTTTGTTTTTAAAACATAGTATATTAATTAAACTGAAGTCGACCTATTCTTCTTTTTTATTGATTTTGGATAATTAATTCAAAAATATTTTGGATCCAAATTTATAAAACTGGTCAAGCTGGTATATATCGGAGAAAAAAATTTTTCGGGGATAACCATCGATCTTCAAAAAAAGGGAATATACGAAATTTAAGATGAATTTTTGGTTATTAAAACTGTTGTCCGATTTTTTTTCTTTTAAAAATTAATTAACTGTCTTTTCTAAAAAGCAAATAAAAGTAATAATGATTTTTTTTGGAAGTTTACTTACGAAACTTCAACTTTCCCTTTCCTCTATTTGTATATTAAAAAACTGTGAGTTCTTTTTCTCGGTGAAAAATCAACAAAAACTCTGTTAAAAGACTTACGAGCCATAATTCCAACAATTGCTTGAGTCACAGCAAAAGATGATGGTGGTGGAGGGCCACACATAACTAAATCTCCGGGTAATGCATCACTTTCAAGTGGGGTATCATAAACGATGGTTTTATAATTAGCTAAATCTTCCAAAGTTAAATAACCACCTGAAAAAAAATTTTTTTTTATTAAACTTATTAAACTGAATTTGTGATTTAAGATGGGACTAACCATGTTCTTTTAATTCAGCTGCAATGGTTTGGGCAATTCCACCTTGATAAAATAATTTTACTGGGTCTGGGGCTTGAGCAATTTCTTCCAAAGTGTCAGCGAGAAGTTCTCGTTTTAGTATGTCTCCTTCTTCATAAACTCGACCTGTTCGAGGATCAGTGAAGGCTTTTCTAAAAATATAAAAAAATTAATAACTGTGTTCTTCTGTTAATTTTTCTAATATGGAAAATAATTGTTTGCTTTCATAGCTTTCATATTTTTAAAATAATTATTAACTGATTAATCTTTTAAAGGTTTGCAAAAAAATCTTTATTTTTATTTTCAGGTTCAACCATATTTTTTATGAATAAAACTGTTGGTTTTTAACCAATTATTTTTTTATTGAAGAAATAAATTCAAAATTTAAATGGAGGAAAAAACTGGATCAATTTTTATAAATGTTGTTTAACTGATCTTCATTATAAAAATGTAGTGTGTTAAGTTTTAACTGTGATCTCCAACCCATCTTGGAAGATTTTCTATTTTTTTATTTTTTAAAGAAATAAATCAAAATTTTCTTTTTAATATATTTTCTCCTCTTTCAACAATGGTTATATTTAAAAACACACATAGATAAATTAAAACTGTTCTAATTTTTTAAGAACGGAAATTAAATAAATTTTAATTTTAAATTTTTAAACTGAGATACATGAATAACGAAAAAAGTTCTAGAAGCTCAAAAACTCACTTTATGCGTGCTAAAAAAAACATGCGTAGCGATTGAAAAACGAAAAAACTGCATCATAGAATGATATCCTTATTTTTATCATCTTTTTTTCTTCATATAAAAACTGTTTTTAACAATGGCAATTTTTCAAAAGTTAGGGTTACTTTTTATAAATAAAAATTGATAGATATTTTTCTATGCTAATAAACAAAAAAACTAACTGAAACCTATTAACAACGCAGGCTTTTAAATATGTTTAAATTTTTATAATTGTCTTAATTATTTTCAAGCGCGTATTATTAATAAATCGAGTTTAATATTTGAAAAAAACTGATGGCGAAATAATAAAATAAAAATTTTTTTTAGAAACTGTGAGAAGCATTTATTTTATTTTTTGAGAATTTTTTTTTAATTAAAATTAAAATTTTTAAATAAAACTGTTATGCTTGAGCGTCATTGGCAGCTTTATACACAAGCTTTAAAATGGCCAAAATAATTTTTTGATGAAAATAAAAAAAACTGGCATCATTGGATGCTGTTGGCTTTCACCAAAATTAAATTTTTATCTAAAAACTTACTTCATATTTTCATCGGCCATAATATCGGATTCTTTTTGTTCCATAACCATAGCCAAATTGCTTGAAACAGGGAACCCATTTCTTGCTAAAATAATCGAGGGGCCAACTAAATCCTTCCATGCTATTCTTCCTGAACCATATCGAGTGAAAACGGTCCAATATCCATGAAGTTCGCCAGGGGTGGCAATGGATTTCCATCCAAGTACCGAATCTTCGTGGTTATTTGAAAACATGGTGGAATTCGCTGTTCTTGGTGCCATTTCCCTTGCATCAATGGAAATGCAACGTTGAGTGGAAGCATTATAAAGGGTCATCAAAAATCCTCCTCCCAATCCTGATGATTGAGGATTAACGACTCCAATGCATAATAATGAAGAAATCATGGAATCCACTGCATTTCCACCAGCAAGTAAAGTATCTCTGAAGCAAAAAATATTTTAATATAAAAATTAATAAACTGAGGAAGTTTAATTTTGTGGGTAAAAATAAATTAACTTTCAATAATTAATTTATTATTTAGCATAATTCTTAACTGTGTCATCAAGTGGAAGGTTTTTTAAAAACTAAAGTTGTTTTTATTTAACTGCACTCACAGAAAAAACGTCCCGAAAACGACGTTTTTTGGACAGCCGGTCAGACGATTGTCCAAATTATGATTATATTGTCCAAATTTTGGCCGAATTTTTTTTTTTGCCCGCTGAATCGTCCAAAATTTCGACAATATCATCATAATTTGGACAATCTTCTGACCGGATGTCCACAAGAAGACGTTTTCGGGACTTTTTTTCTGTGAGTGTGAAAGCTTTTGTAAAGTGGGTTTTTTTAAGATCAAGGGATGAAAATTTTTATAAATATAACTGGGTGCTGCGGATATAAAGGTTAACGAAATTTCGTTCGAAACTCATAGCAAAATAAAATGCAATGTTTTTATTAATTTTTTTAAAATTAAAACTGCAGGTTTTGATCAGAGTTGTGTTGAGTATCTCCACTAAATTCTCCATCAATTCTCTGGCAATATGTTTCTTTATGCACGCTCCTCGTTCTTTATGCGGTGCAACGACACTTGCGGTTTTGTCACTTGCGATTCGACACTTGCGGTTATTAGCGACACTTGCGGTTTCGATTAACGACATTTGCGGTTATTCCATTTTTGTCAATAGAAAGACTTTTAAAAACTTAGAATTCATAATTAAGCATTCAAAATAGAGAATTAATAGGAAAGAATTCTTATTTATAAATAAAGAATACATAATTACTAAAACAAAGTTAAGAATTCAAAATTCATATTTATCCATAATTATGTTTTTTTAAACTTTACTCTTAATTTTGAATTCTTAATTATTAAATCTTAATTCTTTAATTCTGAATTCTTAATTATTAAATCTTAATTCTTTAATTCTGAATTCTTAATTATTAAATCTTAATTCTTTAATTCTGAATTCTTAATTATTAAATCTTAATTCTTTAATTCTGAATTCTTAATTATTAAATCTTAATTCTTTAATTCTGAATTCTTATTTATGAAATCTTAACTTAGTTTTAGTAATTATAACTTTTATTTTATTTTTGAATTATTAGTTCTATATTCTTAACTATGAATTCTAAACTCTTATTCCAGAATTATGAATTCTTAAATATGAGTTGTGAATTCTTATTTATGAATTCTAAGTTTTTAAAAGTCTTTCTATTGACAAAAATGGAATAACCGCAAATGTCGTTAATCGAAACCGCAAGTGTCGCTAATAACCGCAAGTGTCGAATCGCAAGTGTCGTAACCGCAAGTGTCGGAGAACCCTTTATGCTCTCTCATTTTTGCATGAATGTTTGGCTGATCTTTTCTTCATTCTTTTTTTGACGCTTGATTAAAAGACATTCATTCCTTCGAACTTCGACTTCTTCGATTTCAACGACGACGACTTTCGACTCCTCTTTTTTGTGACTTGGTATTATTTATTTGTTTGTTTAATAAACTTCATTTAATTTAACTTCTTCGTGTCTTTTCGTGTTTATCCATCATGCAACCACCAATTAGCTACTCTGACAGTGGAAGATTTCGTGCAGGCACGATTGATTCTCTGGAAGCTAAACCCATTACGATAGCAGAGCTATTACAGTTGTCTGGACTTCTAAGAAATACCAAAATAAAACTTTTGCTAATATTAGTCTTAGAGAATTCATTTTCTTTATTTAAAAAAACTGACATGACAAAAATTTTTAAGTAATTCTTTGATATCAAATATTTTTATTTATAATTTTTAACTGTTCTCAAAGATGACCTCTTTCTAATTTTCCATAATTTTCATAAAAATAAAAAAAAACTGTGGAGAAAACACATTCCCATAAATATGAGAAAAATTAATGATATTTATGAAAAATAATTTTTTTTGTTGCCTTCCATATTTGTATTATTATTTTTTTTCCACAATAAACTGCAAAGATGGTTTTCGATTCATTACTTTTAGAGATAATGAAAAGAAATAAATTTTAATTTTTTGGAGAATAAAACTGAATTCCTTGGCGACATTGTCGTCTATTTTTGCTTTAAAATAAAATAGAAAAAATTGTAGGAAATTTAAAAATGAAATTTTTATAAACTGAATTTTAAGAAACTCTTTATTTTTATTTTCTTTATTAAAACTGCGTTGCCTTTTCAAAGGCTTTTTATTTTTCTATAAAAATTATAAAACTGCTTCAGAATTTGCCTCATTTAGAAAAAAAACTAACCTTCCAATTTCTGAGCATAAACCATGATCGCTTGCAATTGCTGCACGTTTATATGTCGCATGCAAGGATCCACTGGGTTCAGGCCAAATACTATCCGCAGTTGGAATTTTAACTGAATGTGTATTATCAAGGTGTGGGGCATTTAAAGGATCGGGCAACCAATTCAAAGTTTGAGGTTTTACTTGTGTGGCGGCGGACTAAAATAAAATTTTTTAATTATTAAAAACTGAGTTTGTCTAAAAAATTGTTGATTACCTCAGAATTTTCACTTCTTTCACGCATTTTTATTCCGAGCGCAATTGCTAAACCTATGGTTGCAAGCATAAATAATACACATAATACAGCAACAATAATAGCAGCCCATTTAAAAAATCTAAAAAAAACTGTGTTTTTTGAGTCGTATTGGAAATTTTTGATCAAAACTGACATCGATGGAAACGGTTGTATTTTTTAGAAAAAATTCAAAAAATTTAAGGTTTAGTATTAAAAAAATTTAAACTGTGACGTAAAGCTATGGTATTAAAAGAAATAAATTTTAAAATTAACTCTTCCTCTTTAAAATACCATATCTTTTTAACTCATATTTATCAAAATTTATTACATTTGCTAAATTTAAATTTATAAAAAAAAAAGGTTATGAGGAAAGTTTCATAACTCCTAACTTTTATAATAAAAGATAATAAAACTGTTAATCCACTTGACTTTGTATTAAAAAAAACTGTTACATTTTTTTATTCATTTGTTTTTATAAAATAAAAGAAGAAAATAAAATTAAAAACTGTTTGTGTTTTACCAAAAATAATATCATTTTTAATGGCTATTTTTTTTATATTTCTCTTGTTTTAAAACTGGAGACGGTTTTGAAAGATTGTTTAAAATTGATTTCCAATTTTTTGCCCAAATTTATAATTTTTTTTTCTTCTTATTATCAGAAGTCTCAATTTGTTGCATAGCATAAAAATGTTAAACGCAAAAAATTTTATCATTTTTATTATAACATTTTACCCTCAAATTTAAGCAATGTCCTTTTATTTAGACAAGAAAAAAACTGCAACTTCAAAAACCATAAGGAAATTTTTACCTTTTGCTCAAACAAATCCTCGGTAATTTCTTAAACCAAAATTTTTCATATTTACTTTTTTCATTATTATCTTCATCCTTCCTGGTTGGTGTGTCAAACCGAGTAAACGGAAGTTGTTGAAAATCGTTTGACGAGGTACTTAACGACCGAACGAAATTTGTAAACATTTTTAAGGTTTAAACTTTTAAAAAAACTGGCGACGGGAATAGAATGGACAACGTGTACAAAAAATAAATAAATAAAATTTTAAAAAAAAGATGGTCGAGATTTGTTGGATTTTTAGCAGCAGCAAAAAAAGAAAGCAAAAAAGTGAGTGGACACAGAAAAAGAAAATCGATTGAATGCGCAAAGAATTGATTGATTCTTTCTAAAGCTGTCGAGAATTTAAAAAAGAAAGAGGAGGGATGAAAAGGAGTAGGTCGAGGTCAAGCGAAGAAGGGAAAAGCTGTCATTTTTTTGGAAACATTAATTCACTTTAAAAAAATGCAAGTCATTTTGGAGCTTTAATAAATTCGTTGGATTTATTTACAAAAAACTTTTTTAATTTTTTATATTCGGAGGGCAAACGCAAAATAAACGGAAATAAGGAAATTATTTTTTTTTTGCCTAAAGCTGTATGAAAGAAAGTTATTAGAGAAAACTGGAATTTATTAAGATACGCGGAAAAATTTTTTTTTATTTTTGATAAAAAATAAGCGAACGAAAAAAAAATGAAGATAATTTGCTTTTTGCGATGCGAGTAAAAAAAAATTCTCAAATACATACATAACTGTAATTGAAGAAACCCGTTCAATTTATAAGGATATTTACTTTTAAAAATATATTGTTTTTAAAACGGTGTTTTACAACTTCCAATCACATTAAAATTAAAATAAACTGAATTTTGTAAATTTTAGGTAAAAAAATGAGAATCGATTGGAATTAATGAACAAGAATACATAATTGTAAAAACGTTAAAAGATTTTCCTAATTTGTTATAATTTCCATCATTTTTAATGAATCAAATATAAAAAACCTTTGCCCAACTACTTCCAAGGAAGAATATATTTTACAAATCGTTAATCAAAACTTTTAATTAGCTTTTTTTTAATAAATTGACCATAAGAAATTCGGACGGAAATAAAAAATTTTTTTTAAATTTTAAAACTGTTCCAGATACTACTTTTTATATGTACATATCCTTTAATTTTTTAACTGTTGAGATCCATTATTTGGTAATAAAAAAATAACTGATTTCACACAATAACCATCGAATTTTTTCATAAATTTTTAAAATAAACTGATCAAGTTGAAAAACGACGGAAAGCTATTTTTGTTTATTGATTTTAAAACTGAGAGTGGATATTTCTTTTTGCTTAGATATTACTGATTTTATTTTATTTTTGATTTTGATTAAAATTTTTGATATTAAAAAAACTGTGATCCATCTTAATTATTTTAGAGCGAAAAAAAATATAAAAAAACTTACGGTGAAGTATTTTTTGATTTTTTATTTTTTTTATTATTATTTCCTCGTTCCATTTCTAAAATATCTCTAGAAAATACATCACTTGGTGAACCTCGTCCTCCTCCATTCGAAATAGTTTGAGCTCCTCCAACTGGAATATTATGAACATCCGCAACTCGAGCCATTATTCTCGTTGTTGTTGTTGCAAACAAAAAGTTTAGTTTTCTTTCTTTGCCAGTAACAAAAATTAAAAATAAAGGTTATTAAATTTATTGAAAAATGATTGCTAACTGGCTTTTAATACCTAAAAAAAGATTTTTTTTAACAAAATTAAATAAACTGAGCTTCGGCATTATTATGGAAAAACGCGGACAATGAAAAGTGTATTAAAATAATCAAGTTTAATTTGATAGTGAAAAAAAAGTATAAACTGTAAACAAAAAATTAAAAGGTTTAAAAATTTCCTGGAAATTTTTTCTTAAAGGAATTTAAATTAATTTTTTTTGGACACTGCACAGTTGTGATATATCAAAAAATAATCGTATCGTTGTGTTTTTTTGAGAATCTTGATGGATTTTTTAACTGTTCACAAAAAAAAGATATTTTGTCTCATTCAAATAATGCAAAGTTATTTTTAATTAAATGAGGCAAAGATAACTGTGTTCAGTCGTCGCAGTTGTTTTTTATGATTCAAAAAAAACTGTCTATAAAAAAAATACCCTCCTCTATTATTAAAACTGACATTTTTTCATTTGTTTTAATTCTAAAAATAAAAAAGGTAAGAAAGTAAAACTGTTTTTCCAAGCCTCTTGAATCTTAAAAATACCAAAAAATATTCTATTTATTTATACTCTGAACAAATACCCTCCAATCATTTATTAAATAAATATACCGTAGCTGATAAAGTTTTCTAAAAATAACCATAAAAACTGGCTTTTTCTTTCTAGGGCCTCAATAACTAACTATCACTTTTCTTTAAATACACGCAAACGCCAAAAATAAAAATCAAACAATAAATGCAAAATCAGTCAAAGTCAAGTCAAACACATACTTTTTTTTCTCATTGTTTTCCCTTGAGTCAACCCTTTAAAACTTAACCTCAAAAAAAACTATTTAAAAAATGTGTTGTTTGCGGAAGTATTTTTGTATTTATCTCGTCACCCGCCTTCTTTTTTTTTTTACTTTATCCCTTTTTTTACCTCGCACCTGACGACTACCCAAGCCAAAGCAGCCAGAAAGGTGAGGTAAAAAAACCAGTTACTCAATTTACTTTGCTTGGTTTTTAACAATAATAATAATAAAAAACTGATTCACAAATAAATAAATATTAAAGTGAAAATAAACGAAATTTTTTGGATTTAGCGTGATTTTTCTTTTAAAACTTTTTTTATTTTAAAAAATAATCAAGAAAAACTGAGAGGGATCGAGTTGGTTTTTCATTTGGCTTTAAAAGGGTTAATTGATTTTTATTTTCCAAAAGCTTATTTTTTAATACAAAACTGCGGAACTTTTTTGTTAGCTGGATATTAAACTGCAAAACACAATATAAGACAAAAGCTCAACAGCAGCACCATAAAAACTGACTTGATATTCTAATCATTTAAAAACTGTTGTCTACTTTATTCTTCGGTGAAAAATAACTAACAAATTTTAACGAAATTAAAAAGAGTTAAAGTCTAAAAAAATATTATATTTAGGAAAAACTGAAGAGGCATGTTGTTGGATTTTGATGAAAAAATTTATTTCGAAAATTCGAATAGTCTATTAAATTTATTTTTAACTCAAAATTTAAACTGTATCCTGGTTTTGAAATAGGAAAAATATTCACTTTTATTTTTTCCATTGACTCAAAAGATTTTAAAACTGTTGTGAAGCTTACAAGCATAATTCAAAGTAAAGTTAGAAATTTTAAATTATTTTCAACAAACTTAAAAACTGTGTTGAGTAAAAAAACCATGCGTTGTTCCAATCTTTTTTCAACCTCCATTTATAAAAAAAACCGAACAATACCCATTTCAATGAAAGCAAAAAATAATACGTAAACTTTTGAATTTATTTTTTTTAACTGATTTCTTATTTTGCAAACAGGGAAAAAAATGCATTTAAATGAAAAAACAAACAAACGAGGAATGAACGTTTGTTTGGGGGTGAAAGGAAAAAAATATGTGGCAGGTAAGCTTTTTTGTAAACTGAAAGTAAGAAAGAAATATTTTGGCTAATAATGTTTAAATGGAAAATAAAAAAAATCTTAAAACTGAAATATTTACTCAGAAAATAGCGAATTCAAAAGCACAAAAATTCAATGAAACTAATTTTTTTCAGTTAAAAAAATGTGGGGCCACATTATTAAAAGTTAATCTTCGCTGTTTTTGAAAGTGATCATCATCACAAGAAAAAAAATATAAAAAAACGTGTGATAATGAACTCTGATGCTTTTGTTTTTCTTTTTTGGGTTTACAAAAAAATATTTAGGCGAGTAAAATGGTTTTTGGAATTATAAATTTATTGGTCTCCAAAAAATAAAAGCAGACGACGACAAAAGGTTATTCAAGAACTCACGAGAAAAAAAATTGTTGAATATTAATTGGGCGTCTCTCATCAAGTAATTAAATGGAATTGTGTTCATAAACACCTCTATCAAGTAATGGTGGAACAAAAGAATGATGAATGGGCTGACGAGTTAATAAAAAAATCAAAAAAAATGAACAATGGTTTTTTTCTTTTTTTTGATGAATGAAAAAAGTATTTTGTAAGAAAAAATGTGCAACAAAAAAATGAAAAGAAGGGGAATAGATCAAAAATTAGGAGTTGTCGTCTTTGTTGTTAAAAACCAAGGTTATTAATTAGTACATATTTAAACTGTGGAACTGTGTGACGAAATAATATTAAAAAAAAAGTAAATTAATCTGTCTTCTCCTTTGATGATTGGAGATCTAAAAACCAAAAATAACTTTTTTTAAAGGAAAAACTGAAGTAAAGAAAATTTATCAAAAAAAAAACTGATATCTAAAGTTTTATTTTTTAAATAAAAAATTAAAAACTGATGTATCAGACTGTTGAAAGTTAAATAATCAATTTTTTGTGGATAAGTTTAATTTATTTTATTAATGCATGAAAACTGACGAGAATGTACAAAAAAAGGTGCTTCCAAACAAAAATCAAATTTATAAAAAAAATAAAACTGAATCAAAAAATGCTATAAATTTATTAAAAATAAAAAAAACTGCATTCCTTGTCGCTTTAGCTTGACGTCAAATATATGTTTTTTTCAAAAACCTTTGAATTAAAAATCATAAAAAAATTATCCTCAAAATATATTTGGCTATAAAAAATAAGTTTGATGTATGTATTTTTTACGAAAAGCAAACATGGGTTTCAAACGTTAAAAATCAAATGAATAGAATGTTTTTTTATTTATATTTTTTCTCGTTTACATAAGTTTTTTTTATACTGATTTTATGTATTCAAAAAAATAACAAAATCGAGAAAAAAAAACAAGCAAACACCTCCATAAAAATAATAATAAATGAAGAAAGGATTATTTTAAAGTTTTGAAGCACGTGAAACTCTAAGAAAAAAACGAAGCAACCAAAACAGAAAAAATTTCGAAAAAAAACTGAGGAAAAAAAGTTGTACGAAATTTTAGGTAAAAAAGCTGTGGCTGTGAATTTTGAATGATTGAAGTAAAAAATATTAAAGCGGAAGATAGAAGGAGAGAGAGACAGATTAACGATGGATCAAAAAAATTTTTTAAATAAAAAAAGGTGGTTGACGAGTAAAAATTGGCAGATTAATCATTAATAATAATAAAAAAATTTGAGAGTGAAACTGAGTACAGATTTGGTGTGGAAAAAGATTTTAGAAAAATTGAATGAAGTTTTATTAATTGTAAAATTATTTTAGGCCATAAATTTAAAAAATAAAATTTTGAATAAATAAACTGCATTTGATCTTGATTGTATAAAAAATAGTATTTGATTAAACTGTTTTACCATAAATCTTGCGTACTTAATAAAAACTAATTACCGCAAAAAAGAGACTAATTAGAACATAAAGAAATTTTAAAAAACTGTAATCGTTTTTGCATTAATTGGATCTTTAATTTTTGGAAGATCATTTTTGATTATTTTGTTCGTTTTTAACTGTAACCTTGGCACCTTGGTTGGCCCAAAAAACAAAACCATTTTTTAAGAAGTCATTTAATCTCTAAATGCTCCAGAAAAACTAATTTTTAACAAACAAACAATAAGTAAAAAAACTGTAACTTGCAAATTTTGTTTCATATCAAATCACACATTTTCGGAGATTCATAGAACAAAATTCAAAATAAAATAGAAATCCCCTAACTTGATTTTTATTTTTATTAATTTTTTTTTAAAAAAACTGTTGAATTGTTTTTTACTGCGAACCAAAAAAAACATCTATTATATAATAAATATGAATAATTAACTGACGCCAGCGGATGTGGCGGCGACTATTACGCAGCAGCAGACACGAACAAAAAACAAAAAAGATCGGAAGACGACATAATTACATAAAACACAAAACGAAAAAAAAACTCGATTGAAATGTGACAAGTATCATGTCATGTCAATTCGATTCAATTCAATCATTTTCACTTTTTTCACTTTCCATTTCTGTTATATAACAATCAACCAACAATGAAGAAAAAAAAGTTGTGGCGGAAAGGAAAAATAGGAAAGTGAAGCCGATTTGGAATCGCATGGATGAGCAAGCGATTTATTTTTTAATTTTTTTATATTTAAAAAAAGAGACAGAAAACTGAGAGAAACGATGAGGCAAAAAAAGAGAAGTACATAGATAGTTGTTAGTTTTTGATTATTATGTGATTGATTTTTATTTTATTCTTTACTTTTATAGTTCAATTCGTTGTAACGGAAACATAAAAATTGTAGAAAATGAAAAAAGAGACATGTGAAGAAAAAAAATAATTCTTTACTCTTTATACTTTAAAAAAGAAAAGAAAAAAAAAGGATGATTCAATCGGTTAAAAATCTACAAAACCCGCAAAGAAATGTTGTGCACAATCATTTTTAATTAATTATAAAACAAAGTACGAAAAAATAATCTTTGCAGTGTCTTATTTTATTTTCTGTATTATTTTTTTTCTTGCTTTTTGATTAAAATGCAATATCAACAACGCCAAGGGAAAATGTGACATGGATAATACATAAATCCGTAGAAGAAGAGAATTAAAAACTATAAGAAGATAAAGAAAGAATCATAAATTTTGTTAAGGAAAAAGAAAAATTAGTCATATCATAAAATCACATGCCTTAATGTTATTGGGAATTTTTTATTTATTTATAACTAAAAATGGTAATAAGAATTTGTATTTCTGTTTTTATCATTTTTCACCCGCCATGAATCTTTCAGATGGTTATGATGCATCGTATGCCACTATAGATGGAGTTATTGATATATGCCTTATTTATTTTATATATTTAAAAACTGTTACTTGGGTTGTTTGGTTTTTTTATTCAAAAAAAATTGTTCTTTTTTTGTAAATTTTTAAAAAAGCGTTCTTTGTTCTTTTGACACTTTTTTGATTCTTTTTTTGCAATTTATGTCTGTTAATTTTCTTCTGAAGTCCATTGTTTAAAACTGTTAATTAAATCTTCTTTTTTTTCAAACAAATTTATTTAATGACTTTTTATAAAAATGAAAAATAAATAATACTCTTGAATTTAGTTCGTTTTTTAATTTGACAGAGGAAAAAATTACCCGAAAAAAGCAAAAGCAATAACAAAAAATAATTAAATTTAACAACAATGAAACAACTAATAGCTTTTAAGAAGATTCTGTAGAATTTTTATCGCCGCCAAATCTAGGCATAACTTGTCCAAGACCCATAAATCTTGATGCAAAACTTCTCGATTCTGAAGTTAAAAGTTCATAATTTTCTTCACTGAATAATCGATAACGGAAGGTTGAAAAAGAAAAGTCATCAATTATATCCAAGTTTTGATCATAATGGGAAAGTTTTTGAATGTCTGAAAATGAAAGAAGAAAAATTATAATAATTCATCGATGAAAAAAAGCAGGCTAACCCGGTTTATTAGTAAAATACATATCTTCAACTTTAGGTGGAGCTTCATTCGGTCGACAAATAGGTCCTTGAATGAAATGAATTTGATATTTATTCAAAATATGTTTGCTATAAATTATATTTAGCATTCTTCTCAACGCCAGAGAGTCACTCGATCGCTGCAATGGAACACAAACATTTTCCTCCAAAATTTCAATTCCAGGTTGATCCATAACAAATTTGCGTTTAGCAAGTTGAAGTTTAATATTTTCCATTGAAGGAATTTCAAGTTTCGCTGAGATTTTAAGTAAATTTGAATATTCATCTCGAATATCAATTAAATATTTAATTATTTCCCCTGCGAGATTGGAACGTAAATCCCCAGCGGAATGTTGCTTTTTATCGTGGTCTTTTGCATTGGAAATGAGTTCGTTCACTTCTTTATTAACTTTAATTCTTTCAGCTAATTCAGTTTTAGATGTCACAGATTTTAAATCCATTAATAAAATTTGATTTGGGGTTTGAGCATTTACGCCTCCCTTTGGAGGTTGGGGCTCTTCATTAACAACTTTCGTGGAAGCAGTATCTTCGTCAATTGGTGGAGGCGGAGATGGCGAAGGTGGTGGAGCAATGGTTGTTTGTGGAATTTGAATATTATCTGGATCTGATTGTTGCCACCTTTCCTGCTCATATTCTATTTCACTTTCAATTGTAGCAGAATCAAAATTTTCTCCAACATCAATTTCACTCATTTCCACTGATAAATCTTCCTAAAAACTTTTTCAAAAATAACAAAACTTTCGATCTGAGGATTTCAAATAAATCTCGATAATAAAATTTTCGTTTCGAAACCTTCGAAAAACAGTTATTAAAAAAAATTCGCTTCGAGACTTCCAAAAAAACTTTTCAAAATAAAGTTTTAGCTAGTAAACTCTAACAAATTTATTTACCTGATCCAATTCTTTATCCCTTCCTCCAGAATTATAATAAGGATCTTTTAAATCCAGTAAAGAAATGAAATCAATATTATCCTCAAATTTTTGTAATTTTGTTATATCTTCTGCTCGTTTGGATGAGCAACAATAAAGCATGGCAGGATCAATTGGATGAGCTTCGGTATTAAAAATATATCCACCTGCTTCAATCACGCATTTTCCATTTGGCGTGTCTATGATTCTTGATGTGGTTCCATCATTATGCATAAAATTATTTTCATCGAAAATTAAATAAAGATATTTAGTTGTTTCAGCAAGAAAAAAGGATTCCATTCTGCAAAAAAAAAATAAAGAAATCTTTTATAAAATTATACAAAAAGCTTTTTTGCCACAAATTTCAGTTTTTTTTCAGATATGTAAATTCGTAAATTTTTTGACAGAAATTGAAAAATTCTCATTCGACAAAAATTTTTTATTAAAAATATTTTTCAAAAATAACTAAACTTTTAATTTTTGAATTAATACTTGAAAGTTTTATAAAAAATGAAATTCTTGAAAAAAAATTTCAACAAAGATTTGAAACTCCTATTCGATAATTTTTTCTCAAATTTTTGCTATTGGCTCTTACCTATCCTCCAATGTGTAATCATTGACATCTTTAATAGTGGCATATCCACATTTAGTTTTAGTTCCATATTCAATGGCTTCCACCATCGATGCCGCTTCATGAAGATACACTGGATCTTTGGTGGCTTTGTATAAATAAAGCATCGATTCAATCATTTCGGGTCTCAAGGGATATCCTCCTCGATCTTTAGTGGTTTCATGATTGGGTAAATTATAAAATTCTGGAGTAACCCCAAATTGTCGATTAATTTGAAAATATGTTAATAAAATTCTTGCGGCATCGTCTACTTTTCCAAGGAGGGCCTAAATTATAAAAAAAATTTAGTGGCGAGAAAATTAGTAATAAAATTAATTAATTACCAAAACTCCCGGCCAAAAAGCTTCAAGCGATTGAAATATTGGAAACGTCACTCCTCCTTTCGTCATTGAAACCCACATAAACCAATCATCTTGACGAATATGTTTATTTATGGCTTTTTCATAATCATAAAATTGTTGAAGCAATTTGGGCCGATGAAATAGTAACCCGCCTTTAGCTAAATATTCAAAATATGAATCCACTCCAGCTCCAATGCCGGCGTCCGTGGCGGTCCAGAGACCTAGAAAAAAAAATTAAATTTATCTTGTCAAAATAAATTTGCATTAATTTACAATTTTTTTACCTCAAAATTTTAGGTGAAAATATCCGAAATTTTATTAAATTTATATAAACTTTTTGGCCAGAAAGAGAACTCTAAATTTTTGCTAAATTAGAAACAAAGAATTTTTTGAAACAAAGCAACGAAAGCTTAGAATTTGAAATTTTTTCATTGGAAAAAAACTCCGATATTTTTAAACAAATTTTTTTTTTCTGAAACTCCTCGAATCGAAAATTAAAAATTTAATATGTAATAGTATTTTTTTGTTCCAGAAAAACTCTTAGATTTTTCTTACAATATTTTTTCTTTGTTTTTTTTTTCAGAAACTCTCTCACCGGTTTCAGTATTAACATGATTTCCAACTAATCCAATTCCACTTCGATATTTAAAAAGTGCATCCAAAGCATTTAAAGCAATTTTTTCAAAATGTGGATCTCCAGTTAATCGAGAAATCGTTCCAAATTCAATTATGTAAGTTCCAACTCCGGCTGTGCAAGTTACGGGAGTCTCAAATTTATTTACTCCATATCTTAAATTCACTGTGCCATAAGGCATTCTAGTTTCAGTATTAAAAGCTGGCAATAATTTAGTTGCAAATTTCACTGCTAAATCTAATAATGGCCCAGAACAAGGCCAACCATCATCGAGTTGCATGCCCTCAACTTTTCCACTTAAAATATGAGCAGAAAGAAGACCGCCAACAACACGAATATTTGTTTCAAATACTGAAACATTTACATTTGCATCGACGTTGATGTTTTGAAGGATTAAATTCACAGCTCTCTTAAATTCTGAATGATTTCCCATAATTATGAGAGTATCCAGGGAATCGATGAGGGTTAAACTGAAACTTCCCCAAGTATCCATTCCTAAAAATGAAGATTTGTTTATGTTTATTTTTATATATTCTTTGATTGAAAAAAAGTTGTAAAATCTCCAAATTTAGAATCTAATTTTTTTAAAATTATATTCTACGATCTCTGTTATTTTTATTTTATACAAAAACAAAGCGTTTTTTAAAATTTCTTATTTTTGATTCTTTCTTTTGTTTGAAGAAAGTCTCCGAAATTTTTTCAAAAGTATCGTTTTTTATCTAAAAAAGACCACACGTTTCTTGGAAGTTGCAAAAAGTTTTTATATACAAAAATTTTTATTTTTTAATCAGTTGAAAAATGTGGAAAATTCTTCTAACTTTTATTGACCCCTTTTTTGGAGGGCTTGGAAGCTCACCTGTGCACGTTAAAGGTTTCAATTCATCTAAAGGATATGCATTATCTAAATATCCATTATATGCATGATAAAACATTGATTTCACTTTATCTCTGAAAAAAACTTCGGCAGGTAAAAATATCCTTGGATTAAAAAATCAAATATACTTGTATCTATCCATTTTTTCTTTAGAAAATTCAACTGCTATTCCATTACTCCATCCAAAACTTTCCAATATTATTAATATTATTGGCAATATTGTTGTCAGCCATCTTATTAACATTTTATTAAAATTAAATAAATTAATTAAAATAAACCCGTGTAAATCTAAAAAAAGTATTTTTGCAGTATTGTTTTTATTTTTTTGCCAAATATTCTTTTTTTGGCATTAATTCCACATTTTGTCAGAAAATTATTATAAAATAAAAGCGAGGTAAATTGCTTTAAAATCAAGGGAGCGAAAAAAAAATATCGAACACGAAGAAAATGCACCTTTATCTTTCTTATTATTTTTTTGCTTCATGTTAACCCTTCCATAATCTTATTATTTTATTACCAAAACTATAATGACGACAGACAACACACATGAGATTGTCTTCTTCTTCGATATCGCTGTTGTCATTTTTTTTGTACGTTGTTTTTTTTCTTCTTTCTTTACTTTTCTTTTTTCTTCGTTGTTTAACGACGATAACGCGAAAAAAAAAATACAGGCAACAACAGGCATATATTGGATTGCAAAGGAAAGGACGACAAATCATCATCTTCCATGACACAGCAATAACAGCAACAGCAAAAAAAAAAACTATGGCTCATGGTTGCTCTTTTTATTTATTATATTTTTGTTCTTTCGTTGTTGCTGTTGCCCAAAAATTTCTTCGATAGTCTTTTTTTCCTCGTGCAAGCGTTGAGATGGGTTTGCGCGTGTATGAATTTTATTTGTGGCGTTGCTGTGTTTTTTCCTACTCCTTTTTTGCTATGTTTTGTCTCTCTTTTTTGCCCAAGTTTTTTTTAAGCATTACTTATTTTTTAACGGACATCTTTTTTATTTTGTTTTGCTATTTTCGAGTTCTTGTTGTCGCTTGTAGTAATTTTTAAGTGGACAATTGAATTCAATGATTTTCAATGTTTTTTTCTTAAATTTTTTAAAAGCTTTTTAGTTGACAAATTTTATCGCGTGTTTTTTGTTTGTTTGTATTTTTTATGTTTTGGTGGATATCAAATTGATTTTTTGCTATTATTTAGAAAATATTTGTATTTATTTGCCGCTAAAATTTATTATAAAATATGAATGAAGTGGCAGCATCCACAAGTGCTGCGGCACCCATATCCCCTACTGAAAAGATTTCTTCACCCATTGAAAAGAAAGGAATGGAAGATTTAGGTTTGTTTTGAAAACTTTTATTTTTATTTTAAGAAATTGAACAAATAATTTTTTTGCTTGAAATTTACAGTTAAATATCAGTTTCCATATATATGTATTAATGAAAATCATCGTTTTTTTAAAGATTGATTTAACTAACTTTCATTAATTTTTTTTCATTAAAATGAAGCCTACAAAAACAGTTTTTAACAGTTTCTTACAATTCAAAAAACCAACAAAATTAAAAAATGTCAGTTTATAAATTTTTATTATAAAAATCTTTTGAAAATTTAAGAGATTTACTAACGTGTTAATTTTCTTACCAGTTTTGTAAAATTGATATTATAATTCACAACTTAAAGTCTTTTTTTATTCATCGAAAAGAGATACAAAATTCTTTGAAAATATAAAAATTAAAGCAAAGGAGTTTTAAATTTCTTCTATTATTTAAAAAAGTAAATACGCCTCCAGTTTTTATTAATCATAACAAATCTTCACTTTTTATTATTTTAATTTTTTAAGATTATGTAGCTTCTTCACTCAGTTTTTTTTGTCTTTCTTCCTCTAAAAAATCCGCCCCTTTCCTTTTTAATTTATTTTGGAGATCTTGGTAACCAGTTTAAACTATTATTTTACAAAAAAATTAAATTATTGGCACACAAAAAAGGATTTAAGATATGACAGTTTTTATTTTCCCATCTATTTTTATGATTCCCAGTTATAAAAAAAAGTCCTAACCATTTATTATTTTTATATGAAAACAAAAATCATCAAAATGCGACTATCATTGCTTTTATCAGTTTGAAATAAATTTTATATTTTAATGGTCGTAGTTAAACGGGCCAACAATATACAGTTTAAATCCATTTTTTCTTTTTTTAATTTAAAGTCAATCCATTCTAAACTTGAACAGTTTGTGATACCAATAAAATTAAACACCTCAAAAAGCGATAAATGATGACAGTTAAATAATTTTCTTTTATCCTTAAATTAAAAGAAATCAAACTGCAATATATGGAACAGTTTAGTTTTCAAAACTTTTCATTTAAAAAGTTTCACATTCTTCAGTTTTACTTTTTATTTTTACTTTCAAAAAAATAAAAAAATCAGTTTAACCAATGTTATTTATTTTTCCCATCTTTTTTTTTCTTTGTTTGTCTTAAAGCTTGATTGAGACTTTTCCCCTTTCTTTTTTATTTTCTTTTCTACTTCTATTTTTTCCGATCACTCTCTCCAACTCTTGTGTAACATTTGTTTCATTCATTCATTCACAACTAACTTATTTTTTTCTTTTTGGTAGCAACAAAAAAAAAGAAGCATCAAGCAAGTAAGCATAGTTTCTTTTTTTTAGAGTCGCTTGTTTTTCTTGCAACAAAGCTCAAAGCTCCACAGAATAACAACTGCTTATTTTTCTTTCTTATTTTTTCTTCTTCTTGCTAGTGGCGATAAGAAATATTTTTTTGTTTGAAAGAAAAAAATAAATTTGAAACACCCCAGCTGCAAGCAACCCTTTTGACTTTTTTTTTCTTGTTCGAAGATGCAAAGACGCGAAGGCGATGGATGGACTCCTACGCGTTTGTAAGCAAAAAAATATATGGGCGTCATTTTATATATTTAGCATGTGCCAGCTTTGAAGAAAATAAAATCGTTTTTCCTCTTGGGTTGCTTTATTTTTTCTCAAAGAAAGAAAGATATGCTTGATTTCTTATTGTTGTTTATTTTTTCTTGAATTTGAAGAAGCTCTACAGTTTTTAAATTTAAAATATTACTGCCTTACCATCGGATATTTAATTGTACAGTTTTAAAAAGTTTTTTAATTCTATAAAAATATGCAATGTTTTCTTTGTGTGTGATGCTCACTCACAATGTTCAAATACAGTTTAAATTATTTTTTTATTATTAATATACTTTCTTACTTCATTCTACTTCAGTTTTCAACTCTTTTAAAATTATTTTTGCCATATAGATAGATTTCTTTAACATTTCAGTTTTTTTATATGTTAAACTATCAATTTATTCCGTGATAGTTTTTTAAGTCAGTTTATATTTTAATTACAAAAAATATTTTAAAATTAATTTTTCATTTTCCATTTTGTAAATGGTGTATGCATGGCTCGGCGGGGCCCGCGGGGCCCTACGAACTTTTTTACCGGAGTTCATTCTTTCTTTTTTTTTGTTTTAATGGACCTGTAGATTTTAACGCGGGCTACAAAAAATCCCTGGGCCCCGGACATTCTTGACTTATAGTTTGTCAGATATTTGGCTTCGGGGCCCAAATTTAGGCCTGAGGGCCCAACTCATAACTCGGCCCTCAACCCATAATTTATTTTTTTTGTCTTTCTGGGCAGGTAGTTTATCCAAGAGCCCTGGGGGGTCTTCTGGGGCCCCACTATGGTTTTTCAATGTTTTTAAAAAGTTACAGCCTTTGGCGAAGCGTGCGGTCCTGCCAGAGTCATGCCTAAAATCAGGGCTGTCAAACGGCCAGCTAACGGTATTTTTAGCCGACTCGCAGTCGGCTAATTTTAGCTGCGGCTAATTTTGGCTCGGCTAAAGTTAGCCGTTTTTTTTATCGGCTAAAATTAGCCGAACCAACGTTGGTTTTGGCTCGGCTAAACCAGCCGGCTAATTTTTTGATGAAGGTTCTCTAGGCATATTTTTTCTTTTTAGACAAAAAGTAGTCAAGAAAACAGTTCATAATGAGTTCCAGTCAACGAAAGAAAGGGGATTAATATCAATTTACAACAAAACTTGTGGATTTTAGAAACCATCAGCTAAAATTAGCTCGGCTAAAAATGGCTCCGGCTAATTTTGGTTCGGCTAAAGTTAGCCGATAAAAAAAACGGCTAAAATTAGCCGAACCAACGTTGGTTTTGGTGCGGCGAAACCAACCGGCTAATCTTTTTTCGGCTAACGTTGACAGCCTTGCCTAAAATGGTGTGTCAGTTTAAATTTAATTATTTTTTCTAAACACAGTAATCGCTTATTACAGTTTTTTTTGTTTCCCTAAAAACTCCTTATAAAGATACCGTTAAATCTTTTTTGCTTATTTAGTTTTTTAATAAAAACAAATAACTTCCCGAAAATACAGTTTATTAAACCTTTCCTTAAAATTAATAAAAATAGTATTTTTATAAAAACGTTTTAAATTTTTTTCCCTTCCATTTCCTCTTAGATGAATCAGTTTTAATTATTCATTTTTCTTAAATGTTAAAAATCACTGATTCAGTTTTTTTTGTTTCCTAAAAAGGTCTGAACAAAAAACAGTTTATTTTTTCGTTTTTTAATTCTTTATTTACTCCAGTAGTAACAGTTTTTTTAATTCTTTTCTTTATCCCTTTACTTTTTGTATAATAAATAAAACAAAACAATTTTTTTGACCACAACTTTTTGTCTGTTTTCGTTGTTCATTTCCCTCCAAAAAGTTAAGCGCCTTTTTTCTGTCTTTTTTTTTTGCGCAGCAGCAACAAAACAACACCAAAATATTTTGTGAACTTTTAATTTTCTTTCTTCCTTCTTTCACTTCTTTTTTCATTTAATCGATTCTTTGAAATTAAAACTTTTCTTGATTCGCGGTCACTCTCTCAAGCGCGCATCTTCACTTTTTTTAATTAAACTTTTTCCTTTTTTGTTTCCAAATTCTTGCTTATTTTTGTTTTTCTTAGATATCGGCGGTGTATAATAAGACCAAAAAAATAAAATAAAAATGCCGGTAAAACAAGATGATCAATTTGTTGATGCTGTTAAACCTGCATTGGGTGAGAAACCTTTTTTGGTTTTAGTTTAACTTAGATTTAGTTAAACGTGATTAATTTTTATTTTTATCATGAATTAGTCAAACATTTAAAATTAAAGACAGTTAAAATGTTTTCCAAATTAAAATATTTAAATTCAGTTTTTTATATTTCTAAAACGTGTAAGATGATCTAACTCAGTGTTAAAAAATTTAAAATATTTTTTACAAAATTTTTCACGCCTTATCCAAAAAAATAAGACAGTTTTTTATTTGTTATTAATTTAAAAAAACTAAAAATAGTTATAATTGAAAATAATTTTAAAAAGAAAGTTCTTTGAATTTAATATCAATAAACAGTTTTGTATTAATTTTAATTTTTAGTTTTTTAAATATAAAATTCTTAATCACGATAATTCAGTCAAAATATTAAAACAAATTTAGCCCAAACAACCACCTGCCCAGTTTATATAAAACGTATAATTTTTTAGAATCCCTTCTATCTGATCTTCAGCGGACCACTGAAGTTTTACGCCGAGCCCAACAGCGAAACAGTCAAGAACGAGATTTGAGCGATGTCAATACTTCCATGTATTCCTCAAGTTCGTATAGGGAAAATCGAAGAAGCTATGATAATGATATCGATCCCATTTATCAAGAACAAAATGTTGTTATGAGAAAGTAACCATTTGAAAAAAGTCCCAATATTAACGAATCTTAAAAGGAAATTGCAGTTATTTTTATTTCTTTAAAGAAATTTTACCAAAAAAACTCCCAGTTTTCATTCCAAGTTTTAATCCACAGTTTTTTAAATTATTTTTATTGATTTTTATTACTAACAAATTTTTCAATGAAGTTAGAAAAAACAGTTTTAAAATAAATTCTTTTTTAGTTCTCAACAAAGTGGAAATGATTATGGCACAGGTGGTGGACAAAATCGAAACTCAGGTGATGGTTATGGGACAGCTGGACGCAAATCAGCTACCAGCGATCATGTAAGCCACTTTCATTTCTTTTGGACAGTTTTTTTATTACTACGAAAAAAATAATTACCTATTTAATTCCCAAGTCACAGTTATTCTCTTACACCAAAAAAAAATACCCCACATTCCAGTTTTTTTTTGTTGCCTTACCACAAAAATATTTTTTTTTCAGCGAACTTCACGCGAAACCAATCAACTTGATTCCATGTTAGGTAATCTTCAAGTGGATATGGATAAACATGGAATCCATACCATTCCAAAAGGGGATTGTGCAGCATGTGAGAAACCCATCATTGGTCAAGTTGTGATTGCCCTCGGCAAAATGTGGCATCCTGAACATTATGTTTGTTGCCATTGTGGAGATCAAATTGGTCATAAAAATTTCTTTGAACGCGGTGGAAAAGCATATTGCGAAAATGATTATCATGATTTATATTCCCCTCGTTGCGCATATTGTAATGGACCCATTAAAGATGTAAGTTTTGGTGGGAAGAGTTCTGTGGAAAAAATCCAGTCGTGCCACATCCTAATCCAGTTTAATTTTTTTATTAATAAATACCCAAAAAGAAAGTTTAAAAAGAATTGCAGTTAATATTTTATTTTTTACTTTTTTTTTAAATTTCTTAATCTTCTCCAAAATGCAGTTTTTTCCTTCACAAATTTAAAAAAACGGCAACTTTCAGTTTTATGGAAAAAGAAAAAAGAAAATAAGTAAATCAGTTTATTTCTAGGTTAAGGCAATTTTAAAACCTTTTCAATATAAGATGCTATGTTTTTTTTCTAAAAGATTTTTAATTTAAAAATTTTTTTTACACTTAATTTCATTCTCAAAAGTCTTAATTTAAAACAAGCCTTCAAAGTTGTCCAAGATAAGCATCAATTATTTATAAAACTCAATATTTTTAAAGATTAAAGATTTAACTACAGTTTTTAAATTTTATTTTTGGAAAGTTTAAAATAAAACGAAATAAATAGGTAAAATAAAACTTCAAGTTCCGTGGAACAAAATTTACAACAGTTAAAAATATTATTTCTATGGAAAAATCATAGCTTTTTAATATTTAAAAAAACACAGCTCATCCTAGGCCAGTTTCAATGTTTAAGAAAATAACGGAGCTCTCAGTTTTAATTTTTCAATTTTATCCTAAAAATTTTAGCGCTGCATAACCGCCCTTGGAAAAACTTTCCATCCCGAGCATTTTACTTGCGCTGATTGTGGAAAACCTTTTGGAGATGAAGGGTTCCATGAAAAGGATGGAGTTGCATATTGTAAAGATGATTTCTTTCGAATGTTCGCCCCCAAATGTCATGGATGTGATAAACCAATTAAAAATAAATTTATTACCGCCCTTGGGACTCATTGGCATCCAGCTTGCTTTATTTGTCAAGTAAGTTAATTTGGCTTTTGTTGATTTGAATAACTTTTTTGTTGTGAAACTAAAAAATTTGTTTGACAGTTTTTTTATGTTTAAATAGTTTTAGTCCAAAACAAATGGCCACAGTTTTATTTTGAAATGTCCATGTAAAGAAAAAGTTTCATAGCGAGGGTGTTTTAGCATTTTTTAATTTTTTTGAAGTTTGGAAATTTTAAAAATTAAAAGTTATGTTTGTAAGATAGAAAGCAGTTTTTTTTATGACACAATTATCTTTTTTTAATAAAAAAGGAAAATTAAAAAAACTTTTATTTCCGACCTAATTTTCATCACGCAGTTTTTATTATTATTATAATTTTTTCGCTCCCTAAAAAATTTATTCATTTTGGCGTTTAGAAGAGAAAAATTTTAAAAAATATGTACTTTTAGCTAATAGATTTTAAAATAAAACTCAGAACAAATCCAAAATGCAGTTTTTTGCTCTAAAAATTACCGACATATATATTCTAATTCTGATCAAACTCACATCAGTTTAAAAATAAAACTGCAAAAAATTTTTTTGTTAATCCATAAAACCTGGATCCTCTGGCATACACAGTTTTAAAAATGATATTATTTGATTTTTTCCAAAAAAAATTGGATCCACTTAACATAAGTTAGCTCAGTTTTAATAATAAATAATCTTATAACTCTCTAAATTTTTTTCCACTAAGAATAAAGTTTTATTTAGCAAAATTTATTTAAAAAACTATATAGTTTTCGTCTTTCAAAAAATTTGTCGACTTATTTCAAAGCAGTTTTTTTAATTTTACAAAATAAAGAAGTTTTGTCCGTTCAGTTTACTGTCAATTTTTTCTTTCGTCCAAAATCCATATATTTCGTTTTTATTTTTTAAGGAATGTCAACGTTCATTTGATGGTGGAGCATTTTTTGAACATAATGGTTCCCCATATTGTGAACAACATTTTCATCAACAACGTGGCTCCTTGTGTAATGAATGTAAAAAACCCATATCGGGTAGATGTGTTTCAGCGATGGGAAATAAATATCATCCCGAACATTTTTGTTGTTCATATTGTTCAAGGCAATTAACTCGTGGAACTTTTAAAGAAGCTAATATGCGTCCATTTTGTCATAAATGTTATGGAAAAATTAATAATCCTAATTAATAAATTATTTTTATAGTTGTTCAGCTTTTTTTATTTTTTGAGTGTCTTTTAACAATCTTTTTTACAGCTTTTTTTAATAATTAAATGCGAGCTGATTTTTAGCCGACCAAAAGTTCATCACAGTTTTTATTTAATTATGGAAAAAAATCTCCATCGATTTTTTTTATATTTCAGTTTTTTATTAAAACATAAAAATTCTTTGTTTTTTCGAAAAAGAAAAAGCTAAACTTTTTTGATATCATTTGCTTTTTTTATTCTCCAGAAATGGAAGTAAAGCCTCAAAAAAAGTGTAAATAGTCAGTTAAAAATCAGCTCCACTAAATTCGGCAAAGACAGTTTTTTATTATTTTTGTTAAGTTAATTAACTTTAAAATGTGTTTATTGCTATAACCAAAAAAACATCATTCTAACATACATATATATGTGTCTTAACTCACCAAATTCCTTATTTCGTTTTTTTCGATGTTTTTAAATTGTACTCAGTTAAAAATACCAAAAAACTTATAACTTATTAATTCCATATTTTTCATTTATTCACTTTACTTTATATTTTTTTGGTGTTTCTTTTTTCACTTTTTAATTTTCAAAAAAAAAACTACATATATTTTATTTTTATTTGTATTAATTTATTTTAGGCAGATTCACATTTTGCTCAACAATGCCCCATGCAAGTGACATATTTTGAAGAGGAAGAAGAATATTATTAAATTGTTTATGAAAATTTAAAGTTTTTTCTTAATTTGCATTTTTGTATTTTTACTTTTAATAAAGAATCTATTAAACAAAACAGTTTTGTAAACTTATTAGAGAGCAAAATCTATTATTTGATGTTTCAATTGGAGGGTTTTAAGAGCAACTATGGATTTAACAGAACAATTTTTATTCAACTTTGATAAAATATGATAAAATTGAATTTAATGAAAAATGTTTTAAGCGATTTTTGATCAGAATTATTTTTAGTTTATGCTTCTTCTCACCATTATCCCATTGGCCTTGGGTATGATGACATAAAATAAACGAATTTTGGTGGATTATTTGCATCTTGTCCAGGACGAGCGTATGCACCAACTTCAAATATTAAGTTATTATGACCAATTTCCATACTATTGCTACTTATTCCATCGTTTAATTGAATGGAATAATCAACATTATTATTAGGATGGGTTTTTATAAGTACACAATTCATATTGGATTGATGCTGTTTTACCAATTCCGGAGTTGGTGGTTTGTTGAGATTTCCACTGAGCGCATTAACTAAATCATGGCTTGCCCCACTTACAAGTTGAGTACTACTTAGAGATTGAGCGAATATTAACATAAATTTTTTTGGTCCCACTGATATACGCTTGATTGATTGTGGTATTGCACATTGGACATAAGTATCCTGCTCGTCTTGTGTTACATATACAGCAAATACACAATAGTTACATGTATATCCTTCTATGAGCACTGCGTCGCTAAATATCATTTTTAATTTTGAATTACCAGTAACGAGAGTTATTAAAACTTACTATTCACCATATCGATCAGTTAACCATTTTTGCATTTCATAGGCTTTATCTGCTGCATTACCAGGCTTGTTTAATATAAATAACCCATTATTATCAATTTCATTCGTCCAAAAGTTTTTCTAAAAAAAACTAAAGGATTTTTATGTCAAAAATAAATAATCATACTTCGCAATATGTCTTTTCGTCGTTCAACAATTCTTCGATGGTTTTAACATCGTCGAGAAAATCATTAATGGATTCATTGCGAAGTGCAACGTTCTTATGTTTAATTGATTCACAAAATGGAAGGATAATTGACTAAAAAAAATAAAGCGTTTATTTCAATCACAGTTTTCAAGACAACAAAGGGTCGAGCGAGCTACCAACCATATTTTTAAGTCACTTACAATGTATTTAGCATAGTTGGAATAAAAGCTTTCAAATTTCAAAAATGAATTGTAAGCGCAACCATCCTTTTTAACCAATAGCTTTTTAAGTCCACCACTTTTCAAGATGATTAACATACTCTAAAAAATTTGTTGTTGTTATAATAAACGAATTATTCTTTCTCTGACAGTAGTCCAACAACAATACAACCAACTTACAGTGATGATATGGCTGGGATCATTAGTTTTGCAATCATCAATAAAATCTGGATGATCTCCGGGATATTTTAAATATTTTTTGAAACTTTTCATAATATATTCCATTTTTGCTTGAACTTCCTAAAATGCAACATTTTAATAACTTCATAATTCTCACAAAATCATATTATGAAACGATTTCTTAAACTTACATCCTCAAATTGAATTTCTCTATTTTCAGCAATTATTTCTGAAACAGCTTCTTTTATTTCAGCTGACATGGATTTAAAGCCTTCATCCAATTCTTTCTCAATATCACCTAATTCACTCGTAATTTCAATTACCGCTTGTTTAATTTCAGATGACATTTGTTTAAAACCCTCTGCAATTTGTTGTTGGGTTTGATTAAATCCATCTGCAATTAGCGCCTGCGTTTGATTAAAGCCTTCATTCATTTCTTTTTCCATGTCTTGAAGTTTCTCCATTTCTGGACTCTAAAATCGACTCTTTCATTAAAACTTAAGTTTTTTATGTCTTAGTAATAATTACCGGTCCTTCTGGAATAAAAGCAAATGCAAAACTCAGAATTGAAGCCGCTGGTCCAGCAAATGATGCAATAGTTGCAACGGTGCTAAGTATATTTTTTACTTTTTTCATATCTATTGATTTTATCGCTTTTTCTAAGCCTTTTGCAGCTTTATGGATATCTTCTGAATGAGATAAAGCACCCTTGAGTATGGTTTTAGGCAAATCTTTTACATCTTTTTTGATTTCATCTTTCACATTAGCAACAACTTCCTTCGCATCTTTAACAATTTCATCTTTCGCCTTTGCAACAATATCTTTGCTTTCTTTAACAACAGCAACATCCTTTATTGAAGTTTCAGATGAGTTTGAATTACCCGCATCCTGGGCTTGAGAAATTTTGGAATCAATCTTCTCAATTTCTTTAATAATTTTTTTACCACCTTTAGACACTATTTTACTACCTTCTTTTATGGGTTGGCTTTCTCCGCCGCTATGTTTCTCTGAGCTGCCCTTATGATCTTCGTGAAGACGTCCTGAACCTCCCTTATGTTCTTCGTGCGGGGGTTTTAAAGGTCCCTTATGTTCTTGGTGAGGAGGCACTGAATCTATCTTATGATGAGGAGGAGGATATTTATGTCGAACACAACAGCCATGAAGCATCATGAACAAAATCATTAACGACATGACAAAAAAGATAAGCTTTGCCATGATTATTGGAACCCTAAAATTAATTTTTTAATGTTAGCACGTTGTAAAGCCAATCCCGAAAACACGCGTATTTAGTTCCTATTTTTCATAGAGCAAATCAAGCAAAACTAATTTTCGTACAATAAATCGGTGGCTAAAGTTTTTTAGGCTAAAAAACATCGGAATATTTTTCCTGATTTAAAGAAACTGACATAAAACGCATTTTTCTCTTTCATTTTTATAGTCTAAGATGCTGCTTATATACTGTTGTCTCCCACATAAAAAAGGCGAATTTATTATAACAAAATTGAGTTAAGTGCTTTATTAAAAAGGATATTAATGGAATTTTAAAATGTTTTGTTGATAAAAGCATTTTTGATTTTTATGTTGGAAGTTTGCAAACGGCTAATGTAAGCAATAAAAAGTTTGCAAAAAAAAAGTGTCAAATAAAATCAAAATCAAAATGAGTTTATTGAAAATTAATTCACGAGCTTTCCTTGATCTAAAGTTTTCTAGAATTGAATAGTTTTGTTATAAAAATTTCAAAGGTTTTCTTTCAAATTTCAAGCGTTTCCGATATTTTGCAAGATTAATAAAATTTCAAACTATGTTTTTCAAAAAAAGTCATAATAACATTTCCCGCTTTATTTAGTTATAATTATTATTGGTAAAAAAAATATTTACACACACAAATATATATGAATTTTCTTTTTTGTATAAAAACCAAAGATTTTTTATAATTAATTTAAATTTAAATATTTAAATTATCAACGACGATGAGCGAAATGGGTGCATAAAGTCGAAGGGAATCAAAAAAGGATTGAGCATCTTTAACTGTGAAACCTTTTTTCAAGCCATCTTCAATATCCACAACAATATTAGTTTTGCCAAATTTTTCACCGGGTAAACATCTAAAAAAATTAAATTTTATTAATAAATTTTCTGCAAAAAAGTTTTTTATTTATTACCTTCGAAAATCAACGGCCCAATAAATATTATTTATTGATTTTCCCCATGTTCGAAGGATACCATATTTACTGTTTTCTTGTGAATCAAAATATGCAATTCGAAGATCTCGAGTTCGAATAATCTTTGGTTTCATTAAAGGAAAAAAATATCGTTTAATTATGAGAAAATCTTCGGTGAGCATGACGAAATCATCCTCGTAATGGATGGTACCAAAGTCATCTGGCATTGAAATAGCGGGCATTTTTATTGTTGTTTGGGAATTAAGTTCTGAAAAATAAGAGTCAATTAGCAAAAAAGTTTTAATTTAAATATTTTACAGAAGGCACACACGAAATTTGAAACTTTTTAAAATCATATCAGAAAAAGCTAACGATAAAAGTTTTTTTTTTGGAAAATATAAAAAAATTACAAAAATGGAATTACAAAAAAAAATTTTTTAACCGTAAAAGGAGAGAGACGATGTCTTCAAGCCAAATGCTTCTAAAAATGAAAGCATCATTACTCTTTTTGATTATTTTTCCATTTTTCCTTGCTTTCTTAAATACAGATTTCTAAGACTCCAAAGCTCTTTGAATTCTTGCTTTCTTTTTTTTGAAAAAATGCATTGACGCGTGTATTAAAAAGGATTTAGACGCCCATATTTACATTTTTTTTGAAAGATGATAACAATTTTTTTCATCTTTTTAAAATCCACCCTCACCTTTGATGTCTTTTAATATCCGGGATTAACTACTTACTTAACTACCAACAATAATAATATCAAAAAAGAAAGAGCTTAGAAAAAAATTTTTTTTAAAAGGCAACGAACGACGTTAATGAAAATTTTTTTTTCTTCTTTGCTTTACAATTTTTGCTTTACTATATTTCATTGAACAGAAGCTAGCAAGCTAGAAGGAAATTAAAAAGATGATGATGACATTCCAAGAAGGCTGGCTAGCGGCTATCTTTGAAAGGGCAAAAAACACAGGGAAGAATAATTTTTTAAAACTATAAACTTTCTTTTTTTTGTTGGAAAAAAACACTTCCATCCATGTTTCTTTTATTTTATTTTTGCGTGGAAAAAAATAAAAAATAAAAATATGTTTGTTTTTGGAGTAACTTTTACTTTTATGGCTTCTTGTTGTTTATTTTTTGCTTGCTAAATAATAATTTCATAAAAAAAACTATACTAATCTCAAAAATAGCTATGTACAAAAAAAAATGAGAAAGATTATGGTCGGTGGCGATGGCGTCGGTGGTAATAAACATAAATAAATCCCTTTAAGCAGATTTCTAAATTTATCTTTTTTACTTTTCTTTTTTTATTTTTTTGCTAAATAAATTCTTTTTGGGATAATTTCTTAAAAGGCTTATAGCAGCAACCAAGCACTTGATAATAATACAAATTTTGGAAATCTCTCTCTATCTATCTCTCGAAGGCATTTATTAGTTAGTATCTTTTACAAATTCCAATTAAGCTCTTTTTAATTTAATTTATTATATAACTATTTTAAGGATATGTAAGGAGGAGGAGGAAAAGAAAATATGTATGTATTTGGATATTACGTCAAAATGTTTTGTTGTTTTTGATGCTTGCTTTAAAGTGGTTGTGGCAATGGATTCAGGAATGTTATGTTTTCTTTTTTTTACGTAAAAAAATAAAAAATGACGTACTAAAAAAAACAAATACAAAAAATATCAAAAAAATGATAACATAAAAAATATTTGCAAAAGAAAATAATTAAGATTCATAAAGCAATGATTTATCGTAACTCAAATCATTATTGAAAAATATTTTTTTTGTTTACCATGTCAAAGTTAAAGAAAATTCCAAAAATACATAATTTACATCCAAGAAGATTTATTTTTTGGACATCAACACAACTATATTTTTTTTCTATGGTACATATGTTTCTTGAATTTTCTTTAAAAAAAGCTTGTTTTAACCTTTGACGTTTGTTTATTATTCAAAATCATTTGATGCAAAAAAAATTTAATAAAAAAGAACCCTGAGCAACAACAAAAAAAGAAGAGATTATGAAAAAATATCTTTAGAGATTTGAATTCCAATAATAATAAAAATATATGATATTTGTTTGTATTTTGTTTTCTCCTTATTTTTGTTTTTGATGCATCAAAAATACCAACGACGACGACGCATTCTAAATATTCGCTTTCTTCAGCTGAATTTTTTTATTAAAGGATAAGGGATAAGGATAGGAAAGAATGCATATTATTTTTGTTATTTGTAAAGAAAGAAAAAATAAAAGATGATGACATCTAAAATTCAAAAGAATTACTTTCTAACCCATCAAATCCAACGATTTGCAGCAAAATTCATGTAATGCATCATCATTATCACACGCTAACCCTTCATAATCATGAACATCACCACCATCACAGACAACATAATGACCACTAAAACTTGCATATTCCTGAACTGTAAATTTCCATTATGTCTTTATTTTTATAACCTGAAACCCTTTTCTAGGATTTTGGTAACTCATCCTCACACAGATGAAAAAAAAAACATAAGAAAGTTGGCCAGTAATAAAATCAACAAAATTGCTTTGACCATGTAAATATTTATTTTTGTTATTAATTCTTTTACTTGAAAATAAAAAACTTTCTTTAATTGATTAATCTAAAATCTTTCTGAATTTATTTCAATCTTCAAAAAAAATGGCAAACTTTTTACTAGAAAAAAAATATTTTCGAAGTTCCAATAAATATTGGCTTTATGCAACCATTTGCTATTTATTGTTTCACATTTGCACGCGAAGAATTTTTTTCGATGTCAAACAATTTGAAACTTTTCAAGCTTCAATCATTAATTTTTGTTAATTAATTTGTTCTGTTGAATTTTGTTTTTACAATGAAAATGAGCTTATGCAAAGTGAGATATTGCTATTTGAAAGCTGTCGAAAGTTCAGAATATTGTTACAAGCACGTCAACGAAGAAATTGCTATGACTGAATCGCCAAAACCGAAATGTTCTTTTATTTCCGCAACCAAACAACGATGTGAAGAAAATGTCACCAAAGAAAAAGAATTATGTGAACGAGTAAGTTATAATTTATCCTTTTCTGATATTCTAAACATTTGTTTTTAGCATGCTCACGTTCGACGAATGCTGGCTAAATCTCAAAAGGACTTTTCTGAAACAGTGAATTACATCAGTTCAAATGAATTTTCAAATTATTCAATTGTTCCACAAGAAGATAGCGTTCAAAGTATCGATGTCACTAAAGAAGATATTACAAAAGCAAGAAAAACGTATGTGTAAGTTACTATTATTCATTATGTATTACTTTAATCTTTCGCTATTTTAGCAAAAGAAATGATACAACTTTTGCTCGACTCGCATATGAAAGCTACCTGAAAGAATTTGGTAAAGAATGTGACAAAGCTTTCGATGAATTTATTGGATCACATGAAGGAAGAAATTTGATCAAAAATGCTCGATTACAAGAAAGTGGAAATGAAGTTTTGCTGAGAGTTATGGTAGAATATGAACGAAAAAAGATGGAACGAGATGGCTATTGGAAAGATATGATAAAAAGAGGTGAAGAAAAGCTGGAGTATCTAAGAAAACTTGCTGCTGAACAAGAAAAAATGGATATGGCTAAGGTGAGTGAAATGAAAATTACTTCTTTAAAACATAACCATTGAACGGAAAGCTCACTTAGATTGTGATACAACAATAGCATTAGTTTTAACTTTGTCACGCTGTTATTAATCTTCACTAACTTTGAAATTTTTTAACCTTTACGTTTTCAGGATGATTCCACCACTATCAAAAACACTGTCGACTTCATATGTGATTTGGTTGCTTGCAAAATACCTCCATATGATCCACGAATTCCTTTTGATTGTATGTTCTGTTCATCTGATTTCTGTTTATTCATTTTCCCTTTTTAGATAAGAAAAAAAGCTGCTTCAAACTATCATGTTCAAAGTGTCTTCGACTTGCTGTTTTCAAGGGTCTTTGTGATTACCATTCTCGTGATCCAGCTTTTGATGATGAAGATAAACTTGGTCCTTCGGAAGTTATCGATGAAGATGCTGGTGAAACAAATTCGCTCGAACAATCAAAAACCTCCAATCAATTATTTATTCATGGGAAAAGTTCTGATAAAGAAGTGGCGAAGAAATCAACTCCACGAAATACATACAGCAATTGGAGCACTCGTTCTCAGCATGGTCTCATCGCAAATTTACCATCAACAAGTGACTTATTTATTCGTACTGCAAGAAATGCTCGATATCCATTGGTCAATGCTTATACTCCATCATATCCAACAATGTCATCATCGTCGGCAGCTTCATCACCAAAGAATAATATTCGAATGGCAAATCCAACATTTTCTCGTACGCTTCAACTTGGACATCCACCAAATCGGAATGTTAGAATAGAAGGACAAATGTATCGAGCAATTTCATCAACTGATCGTCCACCTCAAAATGTTATCCAGTATCGTTATAATCAAACAGCATATGATCCTGAATTTCGTCCTAAAATGCAACGGTTACATATTTCTGCACCTCCTGGACAAGTTATTCGTCATCAACAAATTGTTCGTCAACCAACATATCGAATAGTTCAACAATGTGCAACTCCTATTGTTCGAGTTGTTACTACTGCTCCCGTTCCTCGTAACATTACTCCGGTAATTTGTTTCTAAACTTTTCCTATTTTTGATTATTTGGTTTTTAGCAAACTAAACCATCACCAACGAAAGATCACGTCACAATTTCAAAAAGTTAAAACTTTGTTATTCTTGTTTTTTTTTTGTATCTCATTTTTGTGTTTGTTATTATTGTATTGTTTCATTGTAAAAATAAATTTTGTTATTGAAATTTTGTCTTTTTTTGGGTTCGGTAGTTGCTTGAAATTAAGCATTTGTTGTTCTATGTAAAATGATCCTTTGTTAAGTTATTGTCCAACTTTGAGAATGAAAAATGAGCAGTTAAGAAACTGTAGTTGCTTGTTACAAAGACACAAGTAAAAGTTAGAAAAATAAGATTCATTTATTGCACAAATAAATTACATACAATAAAACATACATAAACTAATTCATTTTTATATTATAAAATCATCTAAAGTCTCCACCAACTCATTCCATAACGCATTTGAGGATAATTTGGCCATGCTTCAGTTCGACCAATGCCAGCTACAGCAATATCACGATCATAAACATGACGAGAAACAGCTTCACGAACATCAGAAGCATCAAGCTTTTTGACAGTTGATTCAAGTTCATCTAAATGAGTTGGATTTCCAGTATTAAGAACATCACGACCAAGGCGATCAGCAAAACGAGCAGAATCATCGGTGATTGATAGAAGTTCAGCTAACAGTTTATTCTTGACTCGATCAATTTCAACATCGGTAATAGACGTTGCAAGATATTTCCATTCACGTTGAATAACTTTAACGATATCATACACTACTTCCATATCATCACCATTAGCAGTAAATTGAAAACCAAAGAGTCCTGTATTGTTGTAATTGATTGAAAAGGATTGATAATTTTGAAGTGCAGGATTGACGCTAAGCTTTTGAATAATTTTCAATGGAGCATTGGTTGTAACACTTTGACGATTATCCCATCCACTAACAAGAGATGAAGCAAGTTGAAGTGCAGGAGCATCAGGATGAGATTGAGCAACACCTTCAACAGAAATAGCTCCATAAACAAAAGGATATGTATCATCACGATAAAGGAATTCAGAACCAGTAAAGCGAACACCATCCATCGTCGGAATCTTTCGTTGATAATCATTGCTCAAATCACCAAAATATTTTTCACCATAGCTAGTAAGTTGTTCATGATTTACTCCACCAACTCCAGCAAGAACCATACGAACGGGTTTGTTGTAATCTTCAGCTAAATTAAGCAAATCTTGGCGTGTGATGTTCCTGAAAGATAAACAAACGATTAACCAAAAGCATGAAAAGTTAAAAAAATATTTACTTAATGGCATCGGCATTTCCGAGAGGTGAAAGAGCAAATGGAGTTCCTTGAAAAGCTGTAGCATGAAGATTATCAAATACTGCATCCATTGTGTTAGCCTCGGATTCATGAAGTTTACGAATAAGTGCATTACGTCCAGCTTCAATTGTAGAATCATCAATTTTGTTTTTGCGAATAGCACGAGCGAGAATTTCAACAGCTAAAATAATAAAGCAAACATAAGTTAATGACAGAAGCATAAATGGGACACACCTTTTTCAACATCACCATTAGCCATTTGAACAAAATAAGCAGTATGTTCACGCGAAGTGTAAGAATTGAGACGTGCACCAATTTTAGCAAGATCCAATGTTAAAGCATTCTAAAAAACAAGCATTGATAACATAAACATAGCATAATTCCAAAGATTACATACATGATTGAGATGTTCAACAAAAGATGAAATACCATTATTTTTTCCATGTTCATATCGAGAACCTCCATCAATCCATAAACCAACCTAAAAAAGTAATAAAAGGATTACAATATTGATGCATGGTTGTTAATGACTTACAGTTGTTACAGGACGATTGTTATGACAGCTTGTAATTCTGAATCCATTATTTAGTTGAGTAAGTGATGAAGATGCAAGTTTGATGGGAGCTTTACCAACCATATGAGCAGCAGCAGCAGCAGCCATTTATATTGCCACTAAAAACAAAAAACAAACAAGTTATTATTTTTTAGCACAAAAAAGATGGACGAATGAAAGATAAAACACGAAAGACAGAAAAAAGAAAAATGAAGGAATGCTTGAATGAACAAAAAGAATATTTGCATGAACATACATCATCGATAAAAAGGTCAGAATGCCAATCAAAGTTTCCCATGAATCATGGAATTGAATGCATTCAAAAATAGGATGAATGATGATGGCGATGACCTTATTGAGAGATAATCTAATCTTTCCAAACCAAATTTTTTTCCAAAGATTTACATCGTATTTTTTTACTCGACTAAATTTTAATAGCCCTAAGAAAAAAATTCAACCAATAAATGAAAGGCACAGTAATTTTTCTCTCTCTAAAATCTTTGAAAGCTATAACCTCCGATGATGGCAATTATCCTTTCAATGCTAAAATATTTTTAGATGAAGCATTTATTTTTTGAATTCAATAATTTCCAAATATTTTTGGCTTAAAGCCACTAAATAAATATATTTAAGCGGAACCCAGCAACATTGAATCAACCCTTTTTTTTTCTTCCAAGTTCATTGCTTGCAAACAAACAAGCCATAGCCACAACAAACATTGTTGCTTCATTTTATTTTATTTTTGTTTGCAGCTTTTTCGACTTCAAGGAATTCCATGCCGATAATATTGATTTGTTCCTGTTAGAAAATTTTGTTAAACTTTCGACGACGACGATGTTTGGACGATTTGATGGAATGGTCTTTGTTATGCTGCTTTTTATCTCATCTTTACTTGGTTCAATATTTATCCTGTTTCCATTTATTCCATTAGCATTCTTTGCTCCAAGATTATACAGATTTGTATGTGATCGATTTGTTGGATATTGGTTGACTTTTCCAGCGGTATGTTTAACTTTTTGAAATGGGTGTTGTTGGTTATGGATTTTATCCTTGAACCTTTTCATCGATTTTGTGTCTTTCTTATATCTTCAAAAATTAACTTCTTATTTTTCAGTCAATGCTATCGTTTATGTTCAACGTCAAATTTCATGTTACTGGAGATCTCATCGAACATGCCAAGCCTTCACTCATAATTATGAACCATCGAACACGACTTGATTGGCTGTTCTTCTTCAATGCTCTTTACAAACAAAATCCATGGTTATTAACAACAGAAAAGATTAGTCTTAAAGCTGGTTTAAAACAAATTCCTGGTGCTGGATGGGCAATGGGTTGTGGATCATATATTTTTCTCAACCGCAATTATGAAAATGATCAAAGAATAATTGAAACTATGCTTCAATATTACAAGGATTCTTTGTGCTCGTATCAATTGCTGCTATTTCCAGAAGGTACTGATCGTGGAGAACGAGCTGCAAAAATAAGTGATGAATTTGCTAAAAAGAATAAGCTACAAAAGTTTGATTATGTTCTTCATCCTCGAACAACTGGATTCAACTTTATTTTGAATGAAATGAGAAAACGTGAGTTGCTTGTGATCAAAATTTTCATTCGAGCTTGTGACTTAACATTGCCATTTATCCATATAATGTCATATTCTTTTCAGATGATTACATCGATGCTATTTATGATGTTACTGTGGCATATCCTGATCGCATTGTTTCTTCCGAAATTGATCTAGTGAAGAAAGGAATTCTACCAGAAAATGTTCATTTCGATGTTAAAAAGTACAAATTATCAGAAGTTTTGACTAAAGAACAACAAGAAAAGTTTCATCGTGATCCCGTGGATGCTTCAAATTGGTTGCTAAAGCTATGGAAAGAAAAGGAAGAACGACTCAAACAATTTTATTCTTTACCACAAGAAAAAAGAAAGCTGAAACCCAGTGGTAAAGGTTATATGTGGCCTGTAAGTTTGGATTAAAGATTGTTAAGGTAGTCGACTACTTTATAAAGCTTTTGTTTGGCAATTTTGTGCATATGGATTAACAAAGCAACTTTCTAATGACATTTTTGTTTATCTAAAAACCTTCAATTTTCAGGTTGATACGAAAGGAATAGGATATTACTTGACATTCCTCTTTTGGATTCTCACCTCAATAATGTGGATATATTTTACTTTTACTATCTTCTGGGTCAAATATTACATCATTCTCGCCATCGTATTTTATATCGCAGCTCAAAAGTTCCGTGGTGGAACAGAATTTTTAGTTCTTGAATGGTTCTTTGGAAGAAGATACTTTTTTGAAAAATCTCAATAAAATAACTCTCTTATGTGTCAATATTCTCTGTCTGAAGTTTATGTATGGTTGTGATGTGCAATACTTTCTTTATGTTCTTTGCCATTTTGTAGTTTTATTGTAATAATAATAATATTGTTTCTTCTTTACTTTTTGTTTTTGCTTCCTAAAAAAATTGTGACATGTTTTGTTTTTCATTTCGGTCTCGCTAATCCATATTTGCTTCAAGGTTATGTGTTTGCTAAACAAAAAAGCAGCTCAAAAAGTTTTACTAATTCCATAACTAGTCAATCTCCTATTCTCCTTTATTTTGTATACTCTCATACTTCATTTCAAAGGTTTAACAAATTTTTTTTATTGATGCAGCAGCATTGATTTTATGTACTTACAACAAACAATTTCGTTGATTTTTATTTTGTAAGTTTCACCGTTGCATTGCAGCAGCAGCGCCATCGTTCACTTATGTAAATTTTTTTCACACTCATACTCGCACATTTCACACTCTTTCTCTCTCTCAAGATTTTTGCCAATCACTTTTTCTTCCTCGAATGAATTTTTAGTTTTTACTTCCTTTTTTTGTTGTTGCTAGCTAACAAAAATCCACTCCAACATAATGATTCTGTAGTTTTAAGTTTGTTGTGATATCTTTCTCTAAATCCATCAGGTTATTCTCCATCTTTGTTTTTGTTGCGTGATTCGTTTTTTACCAAACAAAATACATACATAAATTTATTGCTGTTATTCTTTATTTTAGTTTTTAGTCAATGTAAATATTCTTACGTAATTACATAGTAAAGTAATAATAAAACTTTTATTAGCCTATTTGTTTCATGCGCGTTTATTATAAATTTAATAATACGTTTTTGCGTTTTCACAATTTCTTTCATTCATTTTTTCTTTCTTCGAGTTTCTTTATGTATTAATAATATTTCATTTTTTAGGCAATGGGTGAACCTCCAACATTAACATCTTCAACAAGAATTGATAAATGTCGTGGCGCATTATTTGCTGTAACAATGGTGGTTAGCTCCTTTTTAGGATGCATATATATTTTGATGCCATTAGCTCCACTAATATTTTTACATCCAAGATTTTATCGAAGATTGGTTGATCGACTTGTTGGATTTTGGCTTGTTATGCCTTCGGTAAGTTCCTTTTTTGTGGATATGAAAATGTTTTTCGACTAACTGAGCTGCTTATATGGAAACAAAAACTAACGAATGCTTCTTTTTTCATGCTTTAATGGAATATTTCTTTGGTGTCAACTTTACTATAACTGGTGATGAAATAGATCATTCTCGTCCAGCTTTAATTATAATGAATCATCGAACTCGTCTTGATTGGTTGTACTTTTGGAGTGCTTTGTTTCGAATCAATCCATGGTTATTGACGTCAGAAAAGATTTCATTAAAAGGTATTCTCAAATATGTTCCTGGTGCTGGTTGGGCTATGGCGTCAAATGCTTTCATATTTTTGGAAAGAACATTTGAAAATGATTCAAAGCGTATCGACCATATGATTGAATATTATGCTAAAGTTGGTGATAACTATCAAGTACGTTTTTTGTGTGTTCACATGTTGACTATTTCGATGCAATGCTAACTCATTATTTCGTTATATTTATTTTGGTGATAACTAATGTTCTTTGTTTTAGCTGTTACTATACCCAGAAGGAACTGATAAATGTCCGCGAGCCACTGGAAGAAGTAAAACCTTTGCTGAAGCTAAAAAGATTGTTCATTACGATTATGTTCTTCATCCAAGAGTAACTGGATTTGTTCACATCTTACAAAAGATGAGAAAAGGTTAGTTTTACACATACTTGTTTATGTTCATAATGCTCAACTATCCATTCATGTTTCAGAAAATTACATCGATCACCTTTATGATGTTACTGTTGCTTTCAATGATTCAATCGTTCAATCAGAAGCTGATCTCATTAAGCTTGGAATAACACCCAAAGATGTTCGATTTGAAATTCGAAAGATTCCTATTTCTGATTTACCAGCAAGTGATAAAGACCTTGGAGAATGGCTTCGTAAACGATGGGTTGAAAAAGAAGAAAGGCTTCGACAATTTTACTCTCAGCCTCAAGCTAATCGTCAACTTGATAATTTACCTGGTGCTAAAACATTCGATGTAAGTTCTTGTTATCCATGGTTTAATGCTTTTGGTTTTTCTGTGAACGTTCGTTAAAATGACTCAATGCATAGCTTCACTAACATGGATCACATTGTCACTAACTTTTCTCATTTTGTTCATTTTTCAGCTTACTCCTCAAAATCGCGTATTTCAACTTTTGATCTTGTTAATGTGGATTGTTCTCACTCTTGGATGGATATACTTTTTCATTACCTCGAATTATCGACTAATTACTGCAGGTGCAACAATATTCTTTTACGTTGGTTTACAAAAGTTTTATCATGGTTCTGAAATGTTTATAACTGAAATCGGTCTTCAAGAATGGAGAAAGCGAACTGATGGCGAACAACAACCAATAACCTCAAATGGAATCTCAAAAAATGAATGAAAGAAAGAGCTTTTTATTATTCACAACAATGTATTATTTTCTATTTTTGTATCTTAGGGTTTTGTTTTTTTGACCACCAGTATCTATGTAATTACTTATCTTGCCGGTTATTTATTTATCTATTTATTTGAATTGTAGTTTGTCTTTATTTGCCTTTGTAACTTAATAAATCTTGTATTATTTAATTGTGTACAACTGTTTTTATGTGTTTCGAGAAAAGCAAGTGTTTGCTAGAGCTCCTTGCGGCTTTCTTGCTTCTTGTTTTGTCGTTGTTATTAGCAGTGATTTGGAGGCAAAAATAAAGGAATATTCTAAGCTTTCATATAAGCCACTTTTTTTACCTATTCCATTTTCGATATAATCATTATTTCTTATTTATTGGTTGGGATTAATGAATGCAAAAATATTTCTTTCACCGACGACGACACCCATAAAACAACAAAAAATTTATAAGCTTCTTATAAAAAAGAAAGCAAAGCAATGTATGATAGATAGATAAACGGTGCTTAAGTTGCTTAAGTTAACCAAATATTTATTTTTTTTTTACGTTCTTAAATGAATAATGTTTTGTTTAACTTTGATTTCAACAACTTTTTTTACTTTAGTTTATCCAAATTGTGTTGATCTCCAAATTGAAGCAAACTTCTTTGTGCAAGAGAAATTTAGTTATATTGTTTCAACCAATGTTAAAGTTGATGAAAATAATTATGTCTCACATACACCAATAAAAATTATTGGAGAAACAACAACGACGAATGATTTTAGATTTTTGGAATCTAAAATCTTGATTAATTTGAAAGAACAAGAAAAAGAAGCAAATACTAATAATTGTTCAACAACTTGCCCTTTAATGGTTTTAGATAATAGCAGCCGCACATATTTTTTTAATGCTCATCTTCGATGGTCGGAATTAGCTAACCCATTTTTTGAAACGATTATGGTTATTGCTGTGATAGATCATGGAATGATTTCAATGGGAAAAGGACAAATTATTGAGCATAAAAAAGCGTATTATGCTAATATGAAACGTAAGTTGATTGCTTTTGGCTTTAGTAAATTTACCCCAAACAAAAACGAAAACGAAAATTGTGTCTTTTTTCGTTTAGAAATTGCACGTGATAAATTTTTTTTTCAAACAAAAAAACGAAAGATATTGTATTATTTTTTTTAGTTCATACAAACTCCGAATTAAAAATTGAATTTACTCGCCGCTGCCGAGCTTTGAAAGAAGTCAAACTTCCCCCATTCAAGGAACCCTTTTGTAAATTAATTGTAAATAAAATTATTATTAAAAAGGGTGATGAATTGATTGTGAATGCAACAATGAAAATACATTTATCTCCTTATGGAATTCATGGAGAAATGGATAGTAATAATTTGATAATGCCAAATCAAACTAAATATGAATATCGATATAATGATTACAAGGAATTAACATCGTGAGCTTTCTTTCTTTTTTAACTTATATTTTTGTGTTTTTTGCCGCTAAAATATTTATTAACTCGAGAATTCCAAATTACAAATAAAAAATTCTTTGGTACCCGAGTCTCGGGAAGTAAATTTTTTGAAAGTAAATAAAGAATCAAAAAAGCTTCTTTTATTATTTTTACGAATTTTATGGGGGGTTTTTTTTCAGAATAAAATTTGATGAATTTGCAAATAAATTTTTATTTAAATTTTTCCTTTCTTCAACTCAAAAGGACAGAGAATATTTGTATTCAATGAACGTTGGGAAATTGGTTATTCGACAAAATGTAACAATGATGAAAGAAGAAGTGGCATTTTCAAAAATAAATAAATGTGGAGAAATTCCCAAAACATATTTTTCTGATGGTGCCATTGGCGAAAGTGAATTTTGCTGTGAGCAGTTTTATGAAAAAAGTTTTGGGATTCCAACAAAATAAAAAAACAATATTTTTTGCATTATTTTTTTTGTTGGATAATAAATTTTTTGGTTTTTGTTGTAATAAAATTTATTTTTTGACAAACGTTAGAAAAGTTATACAGTTTTTTAAATAAAATATTTATTGTTATTATTATTTTTGAAATGCATTGATAAAATTTCGATAAATGCTTTTGTTTATTTCATTCACAGTTTTTTCTTTTTTCTTGTTAAAGTTCTTGTTCAAGTTGTTGATATTTGGCGACATCATTTTCGGACAATGAAGCATTGAACTAAAAAAATCAAAATGAAAAAAATATATAAAGGAGACACAGTTAAATTTAAAAATGTGTGCTGCTTGCTAGTAAACTGCAATTAAAGTTATAATTTATATTTTCTTCCATCTTTAAACTTGTATGACAGTTTTTTTTGAGGAAATTAAATGAAAGTTTCTTTTAAATTTAAAGGAAATGGTAGAATTGAATTTTATATTTTTTAATAAAAAAAATTTTTCTCTAATCAACTTCAGTTTTTGAAATGCCCACAAAAAAAATTCAAAAACAGTTTATAATTATTTTTGAAAACATTATAGACCCAGTTTAAAAAAAAGAAAACTATTTTTCAACCATAGAGTTTGCTACTTTTCCTTGATCGTGATTGATTCAATACAGTTTTTGTAACATTTTAAATTCTTTTTACGCAGTTTACTTACCTCTTTCAAAGTTTCTCGGACATGTTCCAGTTTTACGATTACCTCTGCAGTTCCTATTACTTCCCTTAATTTTTCTCCAACCAATCCACTATTTTCAATTCCATAAATAACTTTTGATAATGCAATCATGGCTGATTTTTGCATGAGCGAAGTTAGATCAGCTCCAGACATAATTTCAGGGCATTTTGAAGCCTAAAATTTTATTCACCAAATTTCAAACTTTCAGTTTTAAAAATAAATATTTACAATAATTTCGGGAGTTAAACCATTTTCCAAAGTCATTTTTCGGCAGACGGGTTCCAAAATTCTTAATTTTGAATTTAAATCTTTTGCAGGTTGAACATGGATGGATTTATCGAATCTTCCGGGAGTCAATAAACATGGATCAAGGAGGTCCGGTCGATTTGTGGCAGCCATAACAAAAACGTTGCAATTTTGTTTTGAATGCAATGTATCAAGTTCAGTTAAAAGTTGAGAAACCATCCTTAAAAAAGAGATGTCAGTTTTTTTAAATTTATTTCCGTAATTTTTCGGTGATGACAGTTTTTTTTGTTTCTAATATTTTTGTTATTGCTTTGAGCGACAAAATTTAATATCTTTAAAAAATTTCCAGTTTGTAAAAAATGCATTCTTTTTTTAAAATTATTCCGTTATTTTCATGCCCTGACAGTTTTTTTCTCTTAAATTTTCTGAATTAAAATATAAAATATTTTAAATTTTCTAAAATTTCTATTTAAAATATGATTACCGATTACAGTTTTTAATTTCATTCGATTCTTGGACATTATTATTTTCAAATTAAGGATTTTAAAATTAAATAATCATCATAAAAATGACAGTTTTTTTAACCTTTTGCATTGCATTTCAATTAAGAAAATACGATTGTAAATTTAATCATAATTTTAACTACATAAATTCTAAATTATGCAAGAAGTAAATTTTGGAACCAGTTTTACAAAAATTCAGTGAATAAAAAAAAGCTTTAGCTTTGAAAAGCGCAGTTTTTTAATTTTCTTTTTTTGTATTAGAATCAAATTTTTTATTTTAAAAAACTAATCATTCCACAAAAAATTTTTGTATCAGTTTTTTTATTAACAAATTTTTTGCATCTTTTTTTAAAATCATACTCCAAAATGTCACAGTTTTTCAAGTCACAAATAAAATTAAACAAACCTATCCATAACTCCTCCCGAATCTCCTGCATTTCCCCGATTTGGAGCTAATGAATCCATTTCATCAAAAAATATTATTGATGGAGATGCAAGTCGAGCCTTTTCAAAAACTAAAAACCCACAAATCATAAATGAAAGTCAGTTAATTTCTTTTTTCCTCCAAAACTCCTTACTTGTCCTTAAATTTTGTTCACTTTGACCCACATATTGATTAAGTAATTCGGGACCTTTGACACTTAAAAAAGTAATATTAAATTCATTTGCCACAGCTTTGGCAATCAAAGTTTTTCCGCAACCTGGCGGGCCATACAAAACTATTCCCGAACGTTTTAAATTTGAGTTTGAATTATTTATTTTTAAATTAGCTTTTAAACTTTCAGAAATTGCTTTTTTTACATCTTCAAGTCCACCAACATCTCTCCATTTCACTGTTGGAATTTTAGGTGCCCCAATAGAATTTGAAAAACTTTTATTTCTTGAATCCACAGCTTTTTCAATTATTGAAGTTGTAATAATTTTTTGTTGGGTGAGAATACGAAGTTGGTTGGAAATAGTTTTAAGTTGATCAAGTTCGGAAAGAACAAATCCCTGAAAAATGAAAATAATACTAAACAGTTAAACCTCATTTTTTATTATTTTCCCAAAAGTGTACATATGTTTCTTAATAAAGGGAACAACTTACTATGCAGCGCTCAGTTTAATTATATATTAAAAAAACTTATTTTTTGATTTTGTGTTCAAAGACATTTTACAATGTGTTTAATGTATGCCGTTTTTTTGTAAATATTTACTTCATAAAAATTTTAAAAAACGGATTTATCAAACACAGTTAATATTACTCTGATTATTGTTGGTACTTAAGATTAGACAGTTAAAAGTTAATTTTTTTATTATTTAGAAAAGATGTTTAGTGACATCGCTATAGTTTTGTTATAAATTAAAAAAAAACTTAAATTTTAACAGCAATTACAAAATCAAGCAGTTTTTATCTTTTTCCTTTTCCAAAAAAAACAAGTATTGCTTTTAAAAAAAAAAAAACGTTTTTTACAGTTTATATCACTTTGTTTGCCCAATTATATTATATCAACCCAGTTTCACAAAATCAATAAAATTTCGAAAATAAAAAAGTTAGAATTTTTTTAAAATGTCTGTAGAAAATTTGACAGTTATAAAATTTTTTTTTTAAATCCTTCAGCTTTTTTAAGGCCTTCACTGACGAATTTTTTCAGTTTATGAAATAAAAAAATGTTTACCCTTGTTAATGCCGCGAATTTCTCATTTTCCATCTCAATTGGTTGATGAATTTTCCACTTTTCAATAAAATCCATTCGATTATTTTCAGTTAAATCAGGAATAATAAATTCAAAATGAATTAATTGCGCCAAAGGTTTAGGTAAATTTGCTAAATCTGATTGATTACAAGTAAATATTATTGCTAATTGCTCGGGTAAATCTGTTAACGATTTACATAATCGATCAAGGGTTTTATTTCCTATAAAATTAAATAATTTTGTTAAATAAGAATAATGCCGATACAGTTTCAAACCTGCTTCTAAATTATTTGGTGAGGCGTCAGTTAAAGCTTTAACTTTTTCAATAACAATCAAACTTGGCGAAGACTGTTTAACTAAACATTTGATAAGTGATTATTTAGTTTAATAAAAAAAATATTCACTAAGTTGATAACAGTTTTTTATAGAGATTTGATTGTAAATTAATACAAATAAATAAACTTATGCAGTTTTATGATTTCAAAATTTATTAAATTTTAAATGGTAGATAGAGCAACTCAGTTTAAAAAAAGTTTGGTCATTCATTTAAAAAATTTAAAAAAAACTTGTGAAACTTTTTTCGCTGAGTTGAAAAAAGTAAAAACAGTTTAGTTTAAAAAATAAGCAAGCAAAGAAAAAACAAAAGAGAAAGCTTAAAGACAGTTTAAAGTTTTTCATAATTCCCCAATTTTATTTTGAAATCAGTTTTTATAAATAAAAACCACTTTGAAAATCAAAGTAGTTTAAATTTCCGAATTTGTGAATTAAAGCAGCATATGTTTCAGGTTTTATAATTTTTTACAATATTTTCCCCAGATACCTTAATTATTTCAGTTTAAATAAAAAATAAAGACCACACTTTTTATTTTAAAAAACCATATTTTTTTCGTTACAGTTTAAAAAATTTTGATCGCTTACTTTTTTCAATTGTCGCATCAAGTAATTTATCCACAGATTTGCCTTCAATGTTCCAAAAATCATAACAATCAATTTTGATTAAATCCAAGCATAAATTATCGGCCAATAAATTTATAATTCTTTCGAATCCGCAACCTGGGGTTCCAGCAAGAATGGAAATTATTGGCGCTTGATTTAAACCCTGGTTTTCAGTTTTTTCTCGTTTTTCATTTTGATTGCTGCCGTTCATTTGAGAACGATATAATTTTGTCATTCTTTGAGTTAATTCAATCAAATTTTTTGGTATAAAATTATTCGTGTCAGTTAAATTATTTAGAAAAAATCTTCTCTTTTTTGGTTGTTGATAAATTGTAGTTGAGGCATTAACAATAAAATATGGCTCAATCACTTCCTCATGATCCAGTTTATTGACCAAAGGAAATGAAATCTCAAAAAATAAATTCAGAAATTTTCCATTTATCTCAGTTTGAATTGAAAATATATCATTTTGATGAAAATTTTGATTTATATTAAAAAAAGATTTTAAAATATTTTTAATTTCATTAATTTCGAAGCTGCTTTCGTAATTGGAGCATTCAATTAATGAAATTCGTGCTTCTTTTGCTATTTTTATATTGGAAGGATCAATATTTTCCTAAAAAAATAAATTTTACTAAAAGGAGTTTTGTGGACAGTTTTTTATTTTTTATTTTTTTGAATAAATTTTTTTGAAGAGTATGAAAAAAAAATTTTCTTTCGGTCACATCCAATTTAAAATTCAGTTCAAAGTTTTAAATATTAAAGTATTTTATAGTTTACAATAAAAGCTTTTTATCCCGATTTAAACGTGAAACAGTTTTTAAAATCTTATATTTCTTTAACATGCAAAAACAGTTTATTAAAAAAAATATTTATTGATATTAAATGTAATATTTTCATCATGGCCCTCACCGCTAACACATACGCAGTTTTTAAAGAATACTTTTTTGATTATTTGTTTATATCCCCACAAAATTTTTCATGATTTAATTATAAAGGGCAGTTTTCTATTATTAAAAAAAAGAATGAAAAAATGACAATGGTAGGTTTTTTTTTCGTCCGTCAAAATTTACTTGTTACAGTTTTATATAAATTTATATTTTTTAATAAAATTGAAATGATTAATTTTAAAACATGCCTCGTTACTTAAAATATTTTAAAATACAAAAAAAAGTATTTTTGATGGTAATAAATATTTCTCGTTGTAATCAGTTTTAAATTGTTTTAATATTCGCTGTTAAATATGGCTGGAATACTTTTTAAAAATATTGCACAATCCGTTTCTTATTATGGCAGACAGTTTATTTATTTAAAAAAAACTTCCCAATGATAAATGTAAGCTCAGTTTTTAGATTTTGTTTCTTTTTTTTATTTATTAAAATTTTTTTTATGAAAAATTTCCTTCGAAAAGGCAATTGAACAGTTTAAAACCATCATTTTCCTAATCCCCCAGAAATTACCCAATCCAGTTTCATATGATTCAAAAAGAAAAAAATAAGTAAAAAACTTACGACTATTTCAGTTTCAAATAAAATATCATCCATTGAAATGGAGTTTCCAAAAATATTAAATGCAGTTATTTTAGAAATTTTAGCTCCATCCAAATTTTTTGATATATTTGTTGCAAAAGTTTTAATAAAGTCATTGCCCTTGAAATGCTCGTTGACAGTTAAATTTGGTTTAATTTGAACTAATCTCAAACATTCTTTAAATGATCCAGTTTTAAAATTATTATTTTTTGATGAAAAATTTGGCAAAATATCACCGTCATTTTCGGACCGACCCAGTTTAAATTTAAATTTAGCTAAATAAAATTCATTTGAATGTAATTTTCTTAATAAAATTTCAATTGGATTTAAATAAAGAATATTATTTCCAACCGCAACTTCAACTGCAGTTTTATCCAAAAAATTTATATTTATCCTTGAATTTAATGATTTTGAGAAAGCATTAAAATAAAATTTAAATGCTTGCAACGCTGGAGTCATTTTTCCACCACGAGAATCAGTTTCACCATTAATTAATGAATGCATTGAAGCAGTTGTGGAAGCTCGAGAAATTGGTCGAGAAGAAGCCGCTGAGGCGGATGAACATGGATCATTCTCGGAGCTTTCAACTATTTCTCCATTCGATTTTCTCATATTCAATTTTCGTTGAGGAATGGGCTTCATTTTTAAAAATTTAATAAGCTTTTCTGAAATATAAATTTCCGCCACAGTTTTAAAAATAAAGAATATAAAATTTTTTGTCAATCAGAAACACAAAAATTTATGGAAAATTGAATTGCGACCAAAAAAAGACAAAAAAAAATAAAAACATTTTTTTATTTTTGCTGTGAGATAGATAGACTACAGTCAATGTAGTGTAGTCTCTTTTTATTATTGGTTTATTCATGGCCCAATTTTTTACTCGCTCAGTTTTTACTTGCGTTTTTTATGCTGAAAAAAAATATTTTAAATATTAATATTTTGATTTTAGAGTGAAGACAAAAATTTATGGAACAGTTTTATACAACAAAAAAAATATTTTCCAAAATTTTTAAAAATAAGTAGTTTTTACTTTTCAAAACTATAAAGCAATGATAAGCCAGCTAGTCCAGTTTATTTTTTTTAAAGATATTCAATGTTCATCAATTTTTATTATGTCGAATAAACTACAGTTTTAATTTTATAAATTCATCACTTTCTTATTTCCTCCACCCAAAATCAGTTACTTTTGAGTGATTCTGAATTGTCACAGTTGTTTTGTTATGTTTGATTTTTTAAAACAATTTTTTGCAATAACCATCTTAAAAAAAGCAAGAAAATATATACAAATTCAGTTTTTTTTAAATATTGAATGGCTGATAACTAAAATTATTCAACATTAAAAAAATTTATTTTAATATTATTCAGCTAAATTAAAATATGCGGTTTATAATTAAAAATGGTTTCGGTAATTAATAAAAGCGCAGAATTATTCATGGACAGTTTTAAAAACCTCCAAAAATGTTTATGAATTTATAAATGTCAACCAAACAAGCAAAAGTGCAGTTTAAAAAGTTCCTGGCCGAATGTAATAACTTTTCATTGGAATTGGATAAGGATTGGCTGTTTGATGCATCGTGTATGCGGGAACTGGGGGAATCACGATGGATTCAGTGGTATACAAATTTCTTTGAGAAGGATTTATTCTTTGTTGATGGGTTGCTTTATTTGCAATGGCAGTGCAAAGGCAGATTCCCTAAAAAAAGCAAAAAATTTGAACATCAGTTTTGACACACAAAAAAATAAATTCTTACCAAACAAAGTCGACAAAGTAAAACAGAAAAAGCTAAAATAAAGAAAAACACGAAGACCGAACCCATTGCCCAAATCCATCGACGATTATTATGGCATGGATTTTGATTTCCATTTTGGGGATAATCTCGACCATTTTGTTGGTGTCGATTGTTGTTGTTGCTTTGATAATGGCAATCATCTTCACTGCCATGAGGCTGGCCATGTGGTGGCGGAGGATTTGGTGGAGGAGGTCGATGAGTTGTATGATTTCGAGAATTTGTTCCATTATTAGATTCGCCATCATCTAAAAAATCCAGTATAAACATGCTTATCCAGTTTAAAATATTTAAAAAAACTGGATTGAAGGAAGCTTAATTTAGTCACATTTTCAAGTCCAAAAGTTAAAAAATATTTATTTTTTTAATTTTTAATGTCTTAAATTCAGTTTTTTTGTTTGTCCAAATCACAATTCTTCCGCAGTTTTTATTATATTCTTATAAAATTTTCTAACGAATAAAAACTTTAAATGTTAAGAATTTTTTATTACGGATTCTCCTGATCATAGAGCTGCAGTTTAAATAATTATTTACAATAAAAAATTACAACAAAAACTTTTCATAATTTCTTTTAATCTCATATTTATGCCAAATCTTTAAGTTTTAAACAGTTTCCCAAACATTAAAAAATATTTCTTGTTTTTTGCTTCATTAACAAAAAAATTTAAAAGCTTCCATTGCCCCATCTTAATTTCCACCGATGAAAAACTTAATTAATAAGTGGCACCAAATTCGTTCAATGTTTTTATTTTAACCCCTAAAAATGTCAATGCTCACCGCTCTGATCAGTTTCTTGAATATAAAAATATTTAATAAAATAAATTTTAAATATTTATTAGAATTATTTGATGCTTGTTCAATTTTAGAAGCAAAAACAAAAAAACTTTAATTTTATTAATCTTAATAAAAATTCGAATGCTGAACAGTTATTTTTTTTTATTTTAACTTTTTTTAATCATTAGCAAAAAAAGGGACAACTATATCATCACAGTTTTATTATTTTCTTTTGATATTTTTTTCCAAATTTCAAAAAAACATTAAAGGTTAAAAATTTTTGTTGCTACTCTATTTCCTTGTCCCCCAACCTGAATGATGGACAGTTTAAAAATTAATAATTGAATAAAAGATCCCAAAATTTTAATCTCCAGTCGGGTTTTCAACTCAGTTTAAAAACCTCAAAAAATTTTCGGAAACAAAACAACACTACTCAATGCTTCAGTTTTAGTTTCCAAAATTATATTTAAAAAAGACGTTTAGCTAGATTAATTTTTTTTAATCCATCTAAAATCGAAAGTTGACAGTTTAAGAAATCGCATAAAACCCATAAATAAATCAGTTTTTAAACTCTAAACTAACCATAATAATCTCCATCAACATTATTAGTGTTATTGCCATTCGAAGTTGTTTTTGTTGTGCCATTTAGGTTACTATTATTATTGGCAGTGGTTGTTGTTGTTCCATTATTACTATTATTCATTGAATTTTGAGTAGTGGTTACTAAAAAAGCAAAAGATCCTAAGACAGTTTAATTTTATTTTATATTGAAATGCTTACCGCCATCAAAAATCGCAGTAAAAAAGATATCACTTTTATTTGTGTTTGAATTTGTTGTTGTCGATTTTTTATTAACAGCAGTAGTGGTCGTTGTTGTTTGAGTATTATTTGAGTCAATGCTATCAATTATAAAATTTATTGGCTCTGGTGGTGGCGCCGCAGTTTTTGTTGGATTTTTGTCATTTATGGCATACATTATCATTGGAGCTGAAGTTCCTACAAATAAAACGCTTTCTCCAGTTTAAATTTCTTCTTATAAAAGCCATTAAAGTAAAAATCGATCAGTTAATTATAAAAATCTTACCTCCATTATCAGTTGTGTCATTTGATGCTGAAGAAGAAGATGGCCCTTTGGAAGGACCACTTAGAGTTGGATCACCATTTGGTGGTACCTCCGAAAATGTAACCTTTTGAGAAACACAAATTCCAATAATCGATGAAAACAAAAAATAAATGTAAATTAGCATGTTTTACTATTTACAATTTACATAAAAATTTGAAATAATTATCTTGGTGTATTCAGTTTAAAAAAAAAGCAAAACAAAAAAACTAGTTATGTTTTTTGTTTGCTTTGAAACTATTATTTTTTTCTTTTTTGGTTTCTCAGAGCAACGAAATATTTTGTCATCAATGAATTTTCGTCGCTAAGACTTTGACAAACAAAAAATAAAATAAGTCAGTTTAACAAAACAAAATATCTTTGTAAAAATAAACAAAAGAAAAAAATCAGTTTAACAGCAACAAAAAAAAAGTTTGGTTGATGGTGATTAAAAATTACACAATTAACCTTTGACGTAGGTAGCTCTTTTTTTTCATGAGCCATAGTTACTTTTGTTTTTAAGAAAAAAGTTGAGTACCGTAACTTATTATTAAGAAATCGCAGTTATTTAATAAAAAAATAATTTTCCGAGTATATCGACTGAATTCAGTTTATAAATTTGTTAAAAAATATTTTCCTTTATAAAGGCAAACAAACAGTTGCTTGAAAATTAATGAAAAATCCAACATGTATTGAATGATCCAGTTAAAAAAGTAAAATTATTTTATGTTTAAAAAATAAGAAAAAACACAATCATCAAAATTAAAAATAGTTTTTTAAAAAATGATGAGTTTTTTTGTTTGTAAAAAAACATAAATTGATGCTAAGATGGGCGGCTATGAAGAAGTTCTGATTTAAATAAAAATGATGGACTCAACAAATGAATTTTCATTTAATAAAACTCGGATTCAATATTGTAAGTAACCATCAAGCAAAGATTTCGACAGTTATAAAAAAATTTTTTAGGAATATAATTGTTTTTATTAATACACAAATATTTACAATTACTAACAAATACACATCCAACTTACAAATTAAATACAGTTTAAAAAATTAAAAATTAATTATATAATTGAACTTTCTGCAACACCTATGCCAGAATAATGAGCTGCAGCAGCATTCCCACCAACCGCATTCATGGTTGCCGTCGTTTGAGCGGGCATAGTTTGAACTGGAATTGGAGGAACAATGTCTCCATTAGGAGTGGAATATAAATCTCGATCATACAAATCTCGATCATATGGATTTATTCTTCCACGAACGGGTTTTTTAGAAACAAAATTAGTATAAACAAAATAAGCCTAAAAAATTTGCATATTTTTTCCTTGCGACACAGTTTTTAAAAAATTCCAAAATGTTTTCCATTTATCTAAATTCAAGTATTTAAACTTCAATGCAGTTTTTTTATCTTTTCTAAAACTTACCATTCCAATGGCAGCTAAAGCCAAAACACCCAATCCAACTCCAAGAACCACCCAAACCCAAACAGCTAATCCCTTCTTTTTATTTCCTCCATCGCCGATATCATCTTTTGATGGAGGTAAAGTAGGTGGAGGATAAGTTATCGTATTTCCTGATGAATCTGTTACTGGAATTCCACTTGAATCAGTAACTGGAGGATTCGTGGCTGGAATTGGAGTAGTTATGGGTATTGTATTTCCACTTGCATCCGTAATTGCTTTGGTTGTGGCTTGAGTGACTCCAGTATTTGGAGTTGTAATTCCAATGGATGCTGTGGAAATTTTTTGAGTCGTCACCGCAGCAGTGGACGCAGCAGAAGAAGTAGCAGCCGATTTCGAGGTTGAAGCTACAGTGACTGAAGCAGTAGTCAGAACAGTGCTCGAAGCAGTGGTGGATGCAATTGGGGTACTCGATAATCCTGAGGTAGTGGAACTCGGCGCTGTTGAAGTAGCAACTAATCCAAAATAAATGGATACATCACAAGCCATTGGATTTGTGGCAGAATAATAACTAAAAAAATAAATAATATTTTTAAGAAAATTTTTGAAGAAACCAGTTTTTATTTTTTATTACTTTGCAAGTTCTTGTTGATCTGATGCCGCCATTGGCATAGTCCATCCATAACACGTTGCAAATCCGCTATTATCATATCCATATGTGCTATCAGGCATTGTTGTATTTGATGAAGTGTAATGATCTAAAATGCCAAATTCTCATCAGTTTAATTTTTTTTTCTCAAAAATTTGCCAATAAGTTTTTGAGCTAAAATAGCTTACTTTAATTTTATACAGTTTTATTTTGTGAAATTTAAAATAAACTTTTTCAGTTTAATTATCAAAAAAAAATTATGGACTTTTTACGTTAAAACACATGTCTGATCAACTCAATTTTATTTTTTACCTTCTTCAGTTTTATACAATTTTTTTTATTGTTTTGTGGCCTTTTTTTACCTTTTAAACCCTAACTCAACAATATCAGTTTTAAAATTTGTCAAAAAAGTTTTAAATAAAAATTTTTTTTCGTCATTTTCCAGTTTATTTCCACTTAATAAATTCTCTTCGTCTTTATTTTTGAAAGTTTAATATAGCCATTGTATTATCAACTCCACAGTTTTAATTCCTCCCTTTTCTTTACTTACCACCATAAGTTTTGGATACAAAATTATACAATGGCACTGTGGCTCCGCAATAACTTTTCGTCGAAGCACAATAAATAATTCCTGCTTGTGCTGAATAACCAGGATATGCTGCAACATCGGAATCTTTGAGCATAACAATGTCCACTGAAAATGGGGGAAATGTACTCTTCAGTTTTATTCATATTTTTTTTTTGCAGGTTAGTTTTCAAAAAAATTAGAAAACTCTTATAAATTTTATTCTATTTTATTCCTAATGACACAGTTTAAATTAATTCTTAGAAAAAATATAAATAACTTTTTTTCTTTCTTATTGAAAAAAAATAAATATTCTTTTTTCCATCGAATTTTCCAAATGCCCAGTTTAAAAAAATTAAGAAATCAAAAAAGGAAAAAATAAAAATTTGGGGTTTTTCGCCAAAATTCTGGGCCACCAGTTAAAACTAATAAAATTAAAAAAAACCCTTCTCACCAAAATCACTTCCATTTGTATATTTATATGGTGTTAAAGCAGTTAAACAAGCACTTGTGCATGCCGCAGTGGCGGCATCCAAAACCATTCCTGAATTTATTGAACTACATGTTGTTCCATCCACTGATTGAGTTGTAGCTAATGTATGAGCAACAGAGTCTAAAACAATAAATTACAATCTTCAATTGATGAGCACAGTTTAAAAAAAAATTAGATTACTTGTAGCTTCTTTTCCTTGAACATGTTGGAATGCTATACTTAAATCGGAATATGCTACAGTTGCTTTATCACATTGTGCATTAATCAAAGGTAAAATAAGCAAAAAGAAGATTTGACGGTTAAATAATAAAGATTGCCATTGAGCCATTGACATTACCTAAAGAAAATTTTCAAACAGTTTTATAGTAAAAAAAATCGCATAAGAAAGATATTTCAGTTTCAAAATTTATTATCAAATATGTTTGTTATTAAAGAAAACGTGAAAATACTTGCTATGTTAAAGGTTAAAACAATTCTAAACAGTTTTTTTAAAGATATTCAAATTAGAAATTAATTTTGGAGAAAAATACATTTTAACCAATAATGGCAGTTTTATTTTATAAAATTTAGATAAATTTTGAAAATAGTTATTGGAATGTAACAACAATTTGCAGTTTATTTTGATAAAGAAGAAAATCTTCGATAAAAAAGATTTTCTCTAAAAAAAAAGTTTGAAAAAAGACGATAGATAGACTCGAATCAAAGGAAGAAGAAAACTACAGTTTTATAAAATCCATTATGAAAAAAACTATTCAATTTCAAAAAATTTTAAAAATTATTTTAAATATTTTGAGTTTCACTCAAGCGATCCTCAGTTTCGAAAAAACACGAAAATTTAATTTTTACAAAATTGGAAAATATTACAACGCGTTTGCAAAATCCAAATTAATTAAAAGATTTAAAATCAAAAATTGCAGTTTATTTTACAATATTTGAAACCCGGAAAAAAGCAACAAACATCTATTTTTTTCGTTTTTGCACCAAAAAGAATAAAAAGTTTTTTGTTATTGGTATTATTCCAAGAATTACAACGACAACAAAAAATGATTGTTGAAACATCCATTTTCCTTGACAACAACCACTTGAGTAAGCCGAATCCGTGAGCCTTATCTTTGTCTTTTAGTTTTTTGGCACCACTTCTTCTTTTTTACGTATTTTTTATTTTTTTGCTTTTTTTCGATAGTTATTTGTTATTCAAAAAAAAAGTCCGTGAATACCGTCACTAAGCAACATTTTATGATTTTAAAGCATTTTTTTAAAGTTTTTATTTTTTTTTGTTTTAAAAAAATATGTTATTTTGGTTGCAGAACAAAACATAAAAAATAACAAAAGAAAAGTTTAACACAAATATTTTACAGTTTTTTTCTTCTTTTGATCATCGTTAGGTTAAATGGTAAATTCGATTACAGTTTTTTAAATTTATTTATAAGCTTTTGGAATTTCACAAAGGGAAAATAAATCAGCTACACGGAAATTTTCTTGAACAAGTCGAGTAATGTGCTGTAAAAAAATTATTATTGGAAGCATTTGATGTATGTTTAGCAGTTTTGAAATATTTAGAAAAAATAGAATAAAAAAAATAATAAGAGCACAATGAAACTATTGTAAAAGCGATTGGATGTCAATTTTAAAATAATTCATTAAAAATAACCTTTTTATGGCATTTTTTAAAGCCAATCGGTCCTAATCAAATCTTTTATGTCAGTTAAAATATTAATTTTAAATTGAAAAAGTTTTCATAAGAAATTGTTTTTTCTAATCCCATTTAGGGTTCACGTCTCCGTGGATATCCGTCTCCGTATCCGCGTCTCCGCCTCTCCGTCTCCGTCTCCGTGTCTCCGTCCGCGAGATTTTGGTCTCCGTCAAATGTTCGCGTCTCCGTCTCCGCGGCCTTTTGTCTCCGCCAATTCTTTTATTATCAAGAATTAAAAAATTTAGATTGTAGATTGATGAGATTAATAAAACAGAGTCTTTAGAAATATATAACTATTTTTAAATATAAAAATTTTTCTTTTTAAACCCCTTTATAATTCCAAAATTTTTGGCGGAGACGGCGAATATCCGTATATCCGCGTCTCCGTCCGCCATATTTCTGTCTCAGCGGAGAATCTCCGTCTCTCCGCCAAGCAAACACGGAGTGTCTCCGTCTCCGCATTTTTTGGTCTATCCACGGAGACGTGAACCCTAATCCCATTACACTTTTTAAAAAAAATTTGTATTTCTGAAAATTAAAAGGAAAGTTTTTCGATAATCCAAAAAAATAACGAAGTCAGTTTACATTTATTTAAAACCAAGAATATTTCTATTTAAAATAGAAGTTCCGGGCGGTTTTTTTCATTCAGTTTTAAAATTTTCCAAAGCCTCTAAAAACTTCACGAAGCAGTTTTACTTTTCTGTAAATTTTTTAATCTCTCTTCGCAAAATTTTAAAATCTAGTGACATCACTATGCTCAGTTTAAAATTAATAAAATTTTTTGCAATTAAATCTTACCTCATATTTGGGCAACAATAACAATGCTTTGCTCATTTTCAAATTTAATTCAGCATCCTCCAATCCTTTGCTTCGATAATATAAATATAAATCTTTGAGGATTTCATCTTTCATTTCGATCGCCACTTTTTTAGTTTCCTCTGATATTCCTTCCACCCCTTCTTGAAATAAGCAAAGCCCGTAAATAGCTACAATAATATAGTCATCCAAATCTGCTTTAACCATCGCAGGAATAACTATTTTTACCGCGTAAGTTATGGATGTGCTGAAGAATCTGAAAAAAAAAATGTTTCTAAATGATGAGTCAGAAGAAGTTGACAGTTTAAATTATTTTTTTATATGTAAATCTACTACTAAATACTTTGACAGCAGAAATTTTTCTTTTGCAGTTTTTATTTTTAATATTTTTTAGGTGTTTGTTGTTGATACTTGCAGCAAATTTGTCGCCAGTTTTTTGTTTGTGTTTTGCTTTTCTTTTCCTCTTAGACTTTTCTTCTCTAACATTCAAACAACGAAAAAAAACATCCTTCCCAGTTTATATTTAATTTAAAAAAAACATAAAAGCACATTGGTACTAAAATTTGTGCACAAAAAACGGAGCAATTAATTGCCTAAAATCAAGTTCAGTTTTTTAATTTAATAAAATTCATGAAGAAATAAAACCCTCTTGATTTTTAAGATTCAAAAAATAGTGAACATTTTATGTCAGTTTTTATTTGATTTAAAAAATATTATAACATTCTTGGATAAAATTTGCGCTGAAATAAAGAAGAATTTCGCCAATTTAAACGAAACACAGTTTTTATGTTTTTTTTGTTCATGAATTTAAATTAATTTTTAAAAAAAAGAGACCTCTAATGGGCTTAAACTTGTTTCCACTTTATGGAATATTTAATGAAATGTCACGTCCCTGGACAGTTTTGAATATTTAAAAAAATCAGGTCAGTTTATAAAAATAATTTTTATTAAAATGATTCAACTTATTACAGTTTTTTTCGTCTAAATTTCATCCAAAGTGACAGTTTTTTTGTTGATTAAAAATGTTTTTTAAAGATAGCAGAAAAAATCAATAAAAATCTGTATCTAAAAAACCTTGAAAAAGCTAATCCATTTTAATTTTGGACGCCCCAAACTTAAAGCGAAGCCAGTTTATAAATATTCTTGCAACCCTAAGGCCTATGTCACAGTTAAATCAAAAATGCAACAAACCTCGCAACTTCATCTGGATTTCCATTGACTTCATTACTATTTGCATAATATTTGGACAATTCTCCTAATTTAATATATCCTCCATCAGTCATCACCAGCCTATCATTATTCTCAACCATATGGCCGTAAGCTCGACAAGTGTTATAGCCTTTCTCGCCACACGATAAAAGGCCTTGGAAATTAGCGAATAATTTATTCTAAAAATATAATTTTATTCTGTGCCAGTTTTATAAAAATAAAATTGGGCTTTTAAATGGTGGCAGTTTATATAAAAAAATTAAAATTATAGGAAATTGTTACCTCCCTAAAAAACACTGAACTGCAGTTTTTTATTATTAAATTTTTCTTTTATGATACAGTTTTTAAATATAAGTTTTTTTAAATAAAACTAAAATTGTCAAAAAATTCAAAAACTGCAGTATATGTTCCCATAACATTTACGATTTTTTAATTTAAAAATTGATTCATATTTTAACAGTTTATTCTTCGTTTTTTTATTTCTGCTTTGTTTTGTGCATTTATAAATCACAAAAATGAATTGAATTTTTTTTTGTAAATATATTTGATTATTTTTTAAATTTATTCGAACACGGGAACCCACAGTTTTGTTTTCTCCTATTTTTGTAATGGATCTTTGATAATTTTAATTTCAAAATTTTGCTCAGTTAAAAATCTTTTTTATAAATTAATGCCCCCAATTAATAATCTTTATTCCCAGTTTTATACTCGTCCTTAAATCTTAATCAATTAAAGTTGTTTAACACTCACCCGATCATCCAATGGTAAATTAGAATATGGATCAAAATATTCCATAATCATATCATACGCCAAACTAGATTCAACTTGGCAACTTTTTTTATTATTCGAATATGTACTTTCTGGAATACTCTAAAACCCAGTAAGCACATGTTTATTCAGTTTTTATTTTTAGCAAAATTATTTTTTTTACCTCTGAATTCATAAATCTTGGTTCATCCATAAAAAGTGAATAACTTGCTTTTCGAAGGCTTCGAAATTTATGATATCCTTCAACCATTCGAGTTAAACGTTTTAATGGGAAATTTATTTGTTGATGGTTTTTGTGTTTTTGGGAAGAAGTTTGATGGCGAGATGGAGAATGGTGATCAATTTGCTGAAAATTATTGCATCATTAAAACAAACAAAGATACAGTTAAATGAAGAAGAAAAAAATGATGACAAATAAAATTTTAGTTTTTGTTAGAAAATAATTTTTTTCCTTAAAGAACGAGCTGCGTCAGTTTTAAAAATACTAATAAAAAAATAATGGCCACGAGTTTTATGGTTTAAGGAAAAAGTGAAAAGAAATGGCACTCAGTTTTAAAAACATATTTGCAATTGTAAAAATAATAATAAAAGAATTTTACGTTGATAAAAGTCAGTTAAAAAAATAAGAATAACAGAAATTATGAAAATTCAGTTTTAATTTAAATAAAAAAGTGATTCAAGAGAAGGCGGCTGTCTTTTCGAACAGTTTTTAGAAGAAAAAATAAATAAATATAAAATTTAGCTTTATTTGCAACGAAGACCCCATTTCACAGTTTTTAAAAACATAATCGCCAAATATGCAATTTTTTTAACTATGAAAAGTTATAAAATGAAGAAGCTAAATTTTTTTTAAAAAAAAATTAATTAAAAATCCCGTATTTTCATTCAGATGCAGTTTAGATAAAAAAAATATACATATAAAATTTTTTTGATTTTTTATATCGCCAACTATCATGTCTGATACCAGTTTAAAACTAACTTACCATTGATTCCAAAGATGGATATGTTTTATTTTCTTGAAATAACGTAAATGAAGGAGTTGTTGTCGTTGGGGCTGCTGTATTGGAAGAAGTTGTCTTCGTCGACATTTGAGGATATGAAATGGCTTTAGTATGCGTATTTGAGGTTGAAGATGACGACGGGGTTTCAGATAAATATGAGGGATCACTTTCTTTATGGGTTCGAGGCTGCTGTCTTTGATGATCATTGGTTGATGAAACTTTAGGAGGGGAATCTTCTAGCGATGGCAAATTTCGTTTACCATATGTATCACGATGAGATTGAACAGCTTAAAAATAAAGAAAAAAAACATTTGTTTGATATTATTTGCCGCTTTGGACTTAAAGATGCAGTTTTAAAATTTACAAAAATTTTTTTTGTTTTAGTGAATATTTTTTCTTTCTTAAATTTTTAGAAAATACTTATAATTATCCCTAGCTGGCGTTTTAATGACACAGTTTAAATTTTTATATGATAAAACTCGATTTTTGCAGGCATATTTTTGAGGATAAAAAGGTATGAATACATTCTCCGAAAAAAATGTTCAGAATAAATTAATAAAATAACGAAATTAACTCTCTACTTTAGTTTAACTCATTGAAATAAAAAAGAAATCCAAAGCTTATGAACGCAGTTTTTAATTTTAATTTCCGTTCTTACAAAAATTGCCAGTTACTAAAGAAAAAAAATATTTAAAGTTTTAAAATTTCCAAAAAAATATGAACTAAATCAATACTAAAAATATTGCTTTAAAATGAAATTCGTAAACAAGCATGACAGTTTTTAAAAGAATTTCTATAAATATTCAATTCAGTTTAATCTTAAAGATAATAAGTGCAAAATTTACTTACCATCTGCTATCATTCCTTGGGAAACGCATTTTTGATATCTGCAATATCGACAAAAATTGCGAACATCTAAAACCGCATGCCAAAATCAATTCCAGTTTTAAAAAGAAATAAATACCTTTAGATATTTCACAATTTTGATCGAATTTACAAACATATCGCAAATTTTGTGCTACGGTTCGTCGAAAAAATGCTGCACAAGCTCGACAAGTAAATTGACCAAAATGTTGCCCATCCGTAAATTCTTCACAGACCACACAGAGAGGTTTGGCTCCACCGGGAGGAATGTGGATTTTATCATTATTTGGGGAATTTGGCAGCATTTTCATAAACAAAAAAAGAAAATCAGTTTAAAATCAAAAAATAGTTGGAATAATGGCCGCAGTTTAAAAATCAAAAAAAATTGGTGATAACAAATTTAAAACAGTTTTAAAATTTAAAAAAATTCGAAGGTTGAAATTCGCAAATAGTTTTTGAATAAACAGTTTTTTGGGTGTCAAAAAACCAAACCAAAGTTTTTTATGGAATTAAAGGAAAAAAATTCATTTAAAAAATTAAGATACACAAGAACAAACCAATGCAGTTATAAAAATAAAAAAAGTAAAGAAATTTTAGATTTACATATGTCCGCGAAAAAAATTCTCATACTGCCAGTTTCATTTTTATTTTGCGAGCCAAAAATAATAAAAAAAAGCAAAAAAGAAAACTTTATTTTTTTGGAATCAAAAAAGAAAAAAAAATTAAGTAAAAAAAATGCAAAGTGCAAAAACTACCCCAACAGGGCAAGCAGTCGTAGTCGAGCTGGAGTCTTTACAGCGGCCTTTCAGTTAAAAAAAGTAAATAAAAATAAACGGGAGGCAACTGACTGACTAACTACAAACTAGAAATTTATTTTTTTTCTACCTGTCGTATATTTTTTTTTTTTGAGACCACTACTTTTTTTATTTGTCACCGAAAAAAAAATAAAAAAACATGACATAAGAAGAAATATAATCGATTTTGTTTTTGTTGTTGCTGAACAACAAAACTAAAATAAATTATTTTTTTGGGTTGTAAAAGGATTTATTTTTTGTTGGGTTGCCATGTTTACAAATTTAATTTAGAATAAGTTATTTTAGAAATGAATTTATTTATATTACTATGCAGTTTTTCTTTGTTGTTGTTGCAAGAATTTGTTAAGAAAAAAATTCAGCTTCTCATTTTTTTTATAAAACTTTTTGAATATATTTTTGATAAAAAATATCAAAATCCAGTTTAAATCCTTCCTAGTAATTTTCATTGTCCGTTCGTGCTCGGAAATCGATCATGGGAAAATTGCAAAATAAATGAAAAAATTTGCATATATTTCAATGAACGTAGGAATAAGGAAGTTAACGTCTCACAGCGCAATAATGGCGGAGTAGAGGTGGACCCAAAAAGTTACGCTGGAGCCATTTTTTGTTTTGTAAATGAAATTGAAATTTGTTTGTACGAAACGATAGCTAATATTCTAATTTGAAAAACGTCTGGAACAGATTTTTTTTAAACCCATTCTAAATTTTTTAATTAGGCGTTAACTATTAAAAAATAATTGAAAAATCCAAAAATTGCACGCTGCGTTTGGCCATTTGTACTCCGCCTTTGACTGATTTTTAAAGCGCTGTGGTCTGCATTCATGAAAATGAAGTGGTAGAGAGTGGTGTTTGTTTTTTGATGAAGCAATTGTTGTGATCCAATGGTTCAATAACAAGAAAGAGATCCAAGGCCCCAATATCAAGAAAGAGATCCAAGAACCCAATTGTAAGGAAAAGATCCAAGACCTCAATAGCAAGGAAGAGATCCAAGACCCCAATAGCAATAGGAGGATCAAAGGAACCTTAAAAAATTCATTGACATTAAAGAATTCTATAAGATTCTATAATAGTTCGCATTCTTTTGCTTCGTTTAAATATATCGTTAATTTTGAAATTAATTTCCAAGACTATGGAAAATTAAAAACTCATTTTTTATATTGCAATGAAACAAGTTACATCGCTGGCCGAAGGCCGGCGGAGCTTCTAGTTATTATGAAATTTTGTTGTCATTCAATTTTCAAGGTTATTAGAAAAAAATAATAGGATGGCTCAGTTACTCTAACAATGCTTTTTCATATTCAAAAATGCAGTTTTACATATACATTATTTTGATAAATTCTAAATGCACAATTTGAAACTAAAAAGGATCCATAATAACAACTACCATTATTATTACAGTTTTAATAAATTTTGTGAAGAAAAGTATTTTTAAATGACCATTAAAAAAATTTGAAAGGTGTCCGTGAACCTGCAGTTATAAATAGTCCAAAATACTTTTCAAAAATGTTGTTTTATCGAACCCAGTTTAATATTAAAAGCCTGATATTTATTAAGTATAAAGTTAATCCAAAAAAAAAAGAAACGACGGTATTTTGCAGTTTGAAACACATAAAAAAGTTTTTTTTGAATGTGATTGGAATTAGCGATCATTTCCCCTCACACTTCTTTAAAAGTTAAAAACAGTTTTACTCAAAACACTTTTTTGACAATATTTATAATATTACTTTTCCAATCATCACAGAAGTTTAAGTTTAAAAAAATATATTATCTTGATTTTTTAGAATATAAAAAAAAAGCCATTCGCTTGTTTAAAAAATTGACTGTTTATGAATTTAAAAAAGAATATATGATTTTTTTGTTTACAAACAAAAAACCATTTTTCTGCACAGTTATTAATTTTTTTCTATATATTCTGATAGCTTTTTAACAGTTTATTTTATTTATTATAATCATATTAATTTTATTAACAAAAAAAGGTTTATTAAAAATGAAATAAATTTTATATTTTGAATAATAAGTGATTATATTTAGTCAAAGCTCTGCAAACGACATGGTCATGCAGTTTAAAAAAATGATTGTAAGATTTTATTCATCTCGATTATGATGACGACGTTCTCCACCTTCATCATTTGGATCAAAATGTGGACGTTCACCATCACCAAAGTTTGGCCGGCCTCCATCATTATTGCCGCCAAAGCCTTCACCTGGAGGACCACCACGACCTCGTCCATCATTGTTTGGGTCAAATCCTTCTCCTCCGCCTTCGCCTAAAAAAACAGTTTTTTTTTGAAAACAAAAATGCTTCCAGTTTTAATAAAAAAAATTCTTACCTTGGAAAGGTTTTTCACACATTGGTCGATCGCCACCTTCTTCACCATCATTACCTCGACGTTGTGGTGGGCCATCGTCGTTATTATCTCCTAAAAATCCCAATTTATCAAAGACAGTTTTATAGAAAAAAAGTTACTTCGTCCATGAACATATTCCATGTCTTCCATAATTATCCTTCTTTTTTTTCTTCAACAAAATGTAAAAAGTATTTATAAAATATTTTTTTCTTGTTCAACTCTTCAAAAGCTCCAGTTTATATATGCTTAATTTTTTTTGGGCTCTTGGTGAACTTTATTTCCAATGCCATAGTTACAAGGAAAATAGAAAACAACCCATTAACTTTGGTTCCAAAAACCAAAAATATTTTTTTAGTAAAAATAATGTTGCTTAGAAACAACCATAAAAACAACAAATAGCAAAAGAGAAAATGTGAGAGAAAAAAAAGCGATCCTGGTCAGTATAGTTTGTGGGAGATGCTTGCTTGAATAATAAAAATGATTTGTTCTGTATAGCTTATTTCTTAAAAAGAGATAACAGTTTAAAAAAAAAGATAAAATTTGAATTCAGTTTTCATTTATAAAATTTTAGGTTCGCTGGAATTAAAAATAATAAATAAAATTGAAAAAAAGTTATTAAAGTTATAGCTTGAGTTAAAATAAACTTATTACAGTTAATTTGAAATTCTTGATGAAATATTTTTTCCAGTTACTATTATTATTAAATAAACTTTTTGGATTGGTGACAGTTTAAAATGATATTTACCTTGCTTTATCAAATTGGAAAAGTTTGAATCGATCCAACAAGAAAAACTCAAAAAAAAAATTAAATAATTCGTTTCCTGATCAAACGAATGGCTACAGTTTTATTAAAGTTAAAAAAAAAGAGAACTAATCTTCAAAAAAAGATTTATAATTTATAAATCACCAAATTCCTTATTATTATTCCCAGACAAACCAGTTTCATAAATAACTTTAAAATAATAATAAAAAAATTAAACCAAAGCTAACATAAAAAATTTAAATAATGATTCCAAAAAAGGAATTCAGTGAAAAAGAAAAAAACAATGAGCAAGAAATACGCTTGCTGCCAACACAGTTAACATAAAATTAAATAAATCCATAATTGCATGAAAAAAATATCAAATTTTGCAATTCATCTATGAAAAATATCAAAAAGCAAGCTGCACAGTTTTGTTTATTTTTTTAAAATGAAAATCATCACATTTCGAGACGTATTAAAATATGAATCACCGCCTTTAACAATCATAACCTTACGTAATAGTTTTTATCTTTCTTATTGGTATTGTTTACTTTTTTTCATGACGTCAAAAAAGCGTCTTATCTTAAAATTTTTCTCACTCCACTCCTTAAATTGATTAAGAAAGCATTTTTTTTTTGCAGTATAAAAGCATTCCCATTATTTCTCTTTTTTCCATCATTCAAAAAGGTTTTCATTTGAATATTATTTCTCTCAGATTCCAGTTTAAATAAATTTGTTAAAAAATGTGTCACGGTAGCGAGCATTGTCATTGCCATTATAATCATGGATATGGCCATCACGGTGGATATTACAATAATGGAGGAGGATATTATGGCGGCGGACATCATAATGGAGGTTACTATGATCACCACCATCATGGCCATCATGGCTATGAACATGGAGGATATTATGAACCCCATTATTATGAACATCATCACGGCCATCATGGACATGGCCATGGACATTGTTAAATTTAAACAAAACAAAAAATTATTATGTTTGTTTGTTAATCGGGTTTTTATTTTGTAATTTAATTTTGTTATTTGCTTTAATTTTTTAATAAAATTCTTCATTTTTTATTTTCTACTATCTTTATTTCAACAACCTTAATTCATTCGAAAAACACAGTTTCAGTAATAAAAAAAGAACCAATAAAATTATAAACGAAGGAAGTTAAGAAAAATAGCTTCAATAAAAATTCGTTGTTTTGAATAAATGTGTGAATCTCAAAATCGAGGAGGTCAAAAAGATGCCAACAACAAAGTTGAAAAATTTTTGAATCATTTCCTCTTTTTTTTGAAAATAATTCTGCCTTAAAACATCTAACATCATCAATATGCGCAGTTTATATTTAAAAAAAGTATCACCTGTATTTTATTAGACGATGTTTCTGGATTGCAATTTGCATTAGTCAAACAACTAACATCAACAATGTTTGATATAAAAGTCCAAAAATAAAGAAGATTTAGACCACTCAACTACAGTTTTTCTATTTTTAATATTTGCTTTAAAAAATCCATGCATGCATGTTTCTCACTCTTGAATGAAAAAAAGGAAGTATGCAAATTTCACAAAATTAGTTGAAAGCAAAAATGATGCAAGTCCAAAATTTATTCATTCATCAATCAAAACATCAACAAACAAAAAAAATGCCACGATTATCATTTCGACGAATATTTTATATTGGATTTTTTGGTTTTATATTTTTTGCAATTTTTATTATTTTATATGGAATCTATCAACGAATGAATGGTGAAGAATCATATTCATATGGTGCAACAAATGAAGTAAGTTTCTTTTCTTTCATTTTTTTCGTTGCTTCAAAAAAAAAAATGTTTTCAAACAAAAAAGTTTTTGTATCAAAAATTGTTCTTTCTTTCGTTTTCTAACCCCAGCCTCAAAATCACGCTTGCATTCGTTTCTCCACAAAATGTAAACATTTTCCTTGGATGAATTCCTTGTAATTTTTATTACCTAAAGGTATTAAAATTGATTCAAACCCTTTTTATAAGTGGTTTGTAAAAAAACTAAATTTTGGAATGCTTCCATGAAAATGGAAGCAAATCTTTTTCTTACTTAGTCTTTATGCTCAGGCAATCCCAGTTACTTTCATGATCCTTTTTCAATTGAGTATTCAGCATTGTGTTGCTTCCTTTTGATTTGACTATAAACTTTTCTCAATAAACCTCTCTCACTTTTTTACTTTTTCAGGTAATCAATCCTTATGCGTATCCTTTCATCATCAAACCAAATATTCCTGCATGTTCTAACAAAAATTCATCGAAAAATGCTATAGTCTTTGTTCTCTCTCATCCAAGTTATGTTTCGAAGCGTCAACGATATCGTTCATCCATGGGTGATGAAGCTTTGAAGGAATATTTCAATTATGATTTGATATATGTTATGGGAAAAGCCAAAGATCAAAGTGAACAAGAAATGATCGAACAAGAAGCAGCTGATTATGGTGATATCCTTCAAGCTGAATTGAATGAACATTATTGGAATTTATCAACAAAAGATATCGCATGGATAAGATTTGTAGCTGAAAACTGTGCTGAACGTAATCCATTCATAATCAAAACGGATGATGATGTCGCGATTAATGTCAAAAAGATGAATGAAATGTTGCCGAAACATTCAAACATACTGCAAGAAAACTATCGATGCCATCAATGGAACAAAAATATGCCTATCATTAGAGAAAATGGATCACGATAGTATGTTTTATAACTTCTTCAGCTTCCTTAGTATCTAACCACAACCTTTTTTCAGTTATATCCCAACAAGTGAAATATCTGGATGGTACAACTATTATCCTGCATATTGTAGTGGAGTAGCATATGCAACATCAACGGCTGTAATAATCAAACAATGGAAATATTTGATTCATCATAAAGTACATTATCATAAAATGGAAGATTTCTTTGTTACTGGTAAATTAGCTGCTAATACATATGTTGGCCGTATTCATGCTCCAGATGAATTCGTTATAGTTCGAGAAAATGTTACTCAATCTATAGAAGAAAAACCAAATGGTATCTTTTTTCAATGTCATTATAATGGTCATCAAGAAATTATGTGGAAACATATCTTTGAAACGGATTTGGAACAACTCTTTAAAAATGGTACAATATTTTGATATTAGATTATTCATTTGTATTTATGTATTTTGATTAGGATATTTAGATGTTCAAATAAACGTTTCTTTAAGCTTATGTGTCTTTTTTGTGTGATAACAATCATTTTTGACTAAACGTAAAACTTGGGCCTTAAAAGTCGTGATTATGGAGAGGAGGTTAAGGAAGTGGAGAAACCGGCATTTTCTAATTTGAGCACAAAATTAAGCTTTCCCAAAACAAAACAAAAAGTACGACGCTTTATATTTTGCATTTTTTCTCTTTGAATCATCAGCAGATAGGTTTACTCCTTTCTTGCATTACACTTTAGACTCATGCTAACAAAGGCCGGCCACTGTCTCGTTTTTAGACCAATAATCATTACTAATAACCACCGCAATATAAAAGCATGGCTATTAGCCATCACAATGCTCTTCTCCGTTTTTTATTTTGATTAATTGGACCTTTTTTTAATATTTTTTCTTGTCTGATCAATAAACGATTGTTGTTGTTGTAATATATTTTAATGAATATAAGAAAGAAAAAATGCAACCCTTTTCTCGGCATCGTTTCTTTTGAAAAGCTTTATGCAAATTAATTTTAGCGATTCCAAACATTCATCAAAATAGTTGTAATTTTACGGCATTTGGAGTTTCTTTAACACTTCCAATCATGTCGTCGTCGTCTTCATCCTCCTCATTTTCAATGATGAAAAAAAGTTTTAAATATTTGATACTTATATTTCTTGGAATTATGGTGCTATGGTATTTCTTCTTCTTTCAAAATGAAACGTTGCTTGGAAGGTTGGAAAGCATTGATGTGAGTTTTTACTTTATTTTTATTAATTGATTGATGGGTGCTGAAATGCAATAATTTAGGCTAAACAATTTGTGTTGGCAAATTGCTCCTTTACCGCAGCAGCGGAACCTTTTTTTGAGGATCTTACGTATTTTTTTTTTTGATTCATTTTCAAGTTTTTTCAAAGTTTGTTTAACCAACAACCATTTTTTTAGGCTAGTTTTAATTTCTTGAATGACGAAGGCTGTAAATATGTTGCAAATCCATTTGATCCAAGAATATTACAATATTATGAAAAGCTTTCACCTCTTGAATGTGATTCTGATCAAGTTTGTTTTTTCCTTTTCTTTCCTTCTTTCACCTTTTTTTACGTTTTTAGAAAAAAGAAACTTCTCTCGTTAATGGTACATTGGTTCTTCTAAATCCTGACTCAACATGTCGATATCGTTACTTTGGTCATAATTCTGGAGTCAATGATGATACTGTGAAATACGACAAATGGATACCAATGAATTCAACTCCAATCAAACTTGTTAAAGATTTGGTGGATGTTTCATGTGTTAATAAAGAAGGAATTGAAACATATCGTTATCTATGGTCTACGGTTATACCTCAAAATGTCTCAATTCAAACTCAAAAGTAATATTTTTGTCGTTTTTGAGCATTCGTATATATCAATATCAATGTTTTAGGCCATTTGAAGACGAAACCGAAGATCAACTCAGCTTCATTATGATTGGAATGGATTCAATGTCAAGATCAAATATGTTTCGACAAATGCCAAATACACTAAAAATGTTCGATAAGCTTGGATTTATAACGATGGAAAAGCATGTCAAAGTTGGAGAAAATAGCTTTCCAAACTTGATGCCGATTTTACTTGGTGAACATGCTGCCCGTGAATACAATAAGGTTTGTAGTATCTTCTTTATATGATTAATCTTAATTAAGAAACCCATATTATTTCAGGAATTTCAAGCCAATATTCCGGATGAAGATAGTGTGATTTTTGATAATTGGACAAATTTACCTTTCTTTACTTTTGGTGAAAAAGGATATGCATCGTATTATTCAGAAGATTGGATGGAATATACATTATTTAATTCTGTTGCTGATAAAGGATTTATAGCTCGTCTGCCAACTGATCATTATTTTCGTCCATGGACTTTAGCATACGAAAAGACTGTTTTATACGAAGAAAGTAACAGGCTTTGCTATCATGATACTCCATTACATAAAATTTATTTGAATCATCTTGAATCGTTTCTCAAAGGTTAGTTGTTTTGGTGTTTATAGGTATCTTAAACTTGGGCTGCTGTAATTACTTGATCGTTTGCTTTTTGGATTTCTGCGAATTTTTCTGCAACTTTGTGCCACTTGTTTATCGATGATCTCTAATGCCCTCCTTTTTTCAGCTTATGATGGTAAAAGAAGGTTTGTATTTCACTGGTATAATCAACTATCTCATTCAAAAATGAATACTCCTCAATATATGGATGATGATTTGGTGGAATTTCTTTCAAATATGGAATCAACTTTCAATAAATCCATTGTTATAGTTTTCTCTGATCATGGTCAACGAATTACTAAATTTCGTCAAACTTCTCTTGGTCGATTAGAAGCAAAAATTCCATTTTTATCTGTTCGTTTACCTGAATGGTTCAAAAAGAAGCATCCAACGCTTGCAACAAACTTGAAAAAGAATAGCAAAGTTTTAACATCTCATTTTGATCTTCATGCTTTACTCAAACAAACATTACAGGTATACGTACTTTTTGATGCCTTTTCTAATGCAATGATTTGTTTTTTAGGGTAACTTCACAGCTATGAAAGCTCCAATACTTCCTCGTGGCATATCTTTACTTTCAACCATTCCACATCGAACATGTTTTGAAGCTGAAATTCCAACATCATTTTGTCCATGTTTTGAAGAAGTCGAATTATCACCATCCAATGGAACCAAATTTGCTGTTATGGTACTTCAAAAGATTCATGATTATTTTAAAGAAAAAAGTGTTATTGTAAGTTTATTGATTGACTAACTTCAAATGCTAGAGCTAAGTTAAAGGGTTTTTCGTAGCTTCTGTAACCCTTTGTTTTTCGATTGCTTTAATGATTCATTTTTCAGAGAAAATGTTTATGGATGAAATTGAACAATGTTACATCTTTATCTCGTACTATTCCAACTTCATCAAAAGACGATTCCAAAATTATCCATTATCGTGTACAATTCTCTGTTAAATCTCCATCCAATGCAATGTTTGAAGGTGTCGTGATTGAAGATGAATCAACTGGTGAATTAACTGCATTGAATGATATCGAAAGAGTTAATAGGTAAACACTTACTTACTTTTTATCGAGCTTTTATGTGTTTGTTACTTTTTAGATATGGCAATACTTCAAAATGTGTTGATAGTCCAATTCTCAGAAAATTATGTCATTGTGTTTAATTTTCTTTTTTTGTAATTGTATGTAACTTATTTGTGTGAATGTTAGAATAAATAAAGAGTGATGATTGGATTTTGTTTTTGTTTCTTGCCTATTTTTTTAAACACTAACTTTTTGATAGCTTTTGCTAGCTTTGAGGCTTTTGCAATGATACTGAGACAGACATAAATATTTTTTTCTCCACTGATCAACTATAATTTTCTTCGCTTATTAACTTTTAACCTTTGTTGTTTAATGCAATTTTTAGCCTTTTCCAATTTACTAAAAAAATTTTTAAATCGATAGCAAAGGGATCTTTGCGAACATTTTTTGTGATTCGTCAGTAGCATTCATAACACACTAAATAAAGAGTTGAAACCATGGATCTTAAAAATTTTTTTTGATAAAAATAAAATTGGAGTTCTGCACTTTTATAAAAAATTTACAATAAATATCAAAGAATAAATTTTTTTAAACCCCAATTGTTTTTATTTTTGAATGATCAAACATTTTTCAAATTAAAGTGATCAAAATGGAGTGTGTTTTTTTAGAGTCTGGCCAGTGTTCAATAAAATAATTTAGGGATTATTTAAATTATTTCTTTCCCATAAATATGTTGTTGGTATATTTAATTCATTGATTCGATTATTTAAAAAAACAAAATTAATCAATGATGTTTAGAAAATTTATTGAAGTTTGATAAAATTTAAAAATATGGATTATTTTTTTGTTTGGCTTCGTTCATTTATATCAAAAAAGTTAGTGGACAAACGATTTTGGGTGACTCAAAAAAAAATGAGGGCTTGGAGAGTTTTTTATTTCGCATATTTTGGTTCAGCATTTTTTGTGATATTTTTAATATTTCGAAGAGATATTTATGAAGAATCAAGATCCTATGGAGCCACAAATGAAGTAAGTTTAATGCTTATTTCTTTCCCAAAAAAATTATGGAATATTAAAAATATTTTTTTTCAATCTAAAATATTTTTACCAAAACTTTATTTTTTACAGACTTTTTAATTAAAAATCGCTTCGAGACTAAAAATTTAATCGTTGTCGAACCAATCAAAAAAAATTTTTTTACACGCCAAGATAAATAATTTTTATTACAAAATCACAAAATTTCTAGATTGTTAATCCCTTTGATTATCCAATTCTAATATTTCCTAATATTTCTGCTTGTTCCAACAATCCTCCTTCTTCTTCAACCAACAACAACAACAACAAAAAAGATACAACAACAACAATAATATTTTTTCTTTCTCATCCATCAAATAATATTCGGCGTTCGTATATTCGATCCACCATTGGTCATAAATTCCTTCAAAATCAAATTGGTTTTGAAATTATTTTTGTTATGGGTTTAATTAAAAGCGGCGGCGGAGAAAGTGAAAGTGAAAATGAAAGTTTCCAAAATTCCATTGAAGACGAATCAAATAAATTTGGAGATATCCTTCAAGCAAATTTCTTTGAACATTACGAAAATTTAACTTTAAAAGATATTAGTTGGATGAAATTTGTGGCAGAAAATTGTGAGAAGAATAAAGAAAATTTATTTATTATTAAAACCGATGATGACGTGGTCGTGGATGTTGATAAAATGAAAACAACTTTAATTGAAAAATCAAAGGTATTACAAAATAATTATTTTTGTCATGTTTGGTCTAAGCCCGAAGTGGTGAGAAATAAAAATGGTACCAAAGGAAAGTGGTATGTTTCGTTTACTTATTACTATGATGCGAGAGACTTAGAGACTCAAAAAAATAAGGAACAAATTTTTGCTTCAAAAATTTTTTTTAATTTTTAATGAAAATTTAAAATTAGCAAATTTGCTTTTTTGAGAAAAAACATTAAAAATTATTGGAGAATTCAGTTTTTATAAGTTTTTAAAGACAAAACAACAAAATTTCTAAGCTCACAAACTTTTTAATATTAAAATTTATTTTTCAAGAAAAAATACTAAATTTTTTTTTTGAATCAAAGTTTTTCATAAATTTTTGCATAATATTTTTTAGATAAAAAAATTATCAAAACTCAAAAAACCATTAATTTCTTGTTTCATAAAGCCAAACCAAAAAATTCCACAGTTTTCTAATTTTTCAAGATAATTAAATATTTTTTTAGGTCCGTGAGTGACGCAGAAATTGCAAACTCCGTGAAATTCTTTGATCCATTTTGCAGTGGCCTTGGATATATGACTTCCGCGGCTGTAATTTTAAAACAATGGAATTATTTAATTCATCATAAAGTTCATTTTTTAAAATTGGAAGATGTTTTTTTAACTGGAAAATTAGCCGTTGAAACTAATATCGGCCGAATTCATGGCGAAGATAAATTTATTATAATTAAAAATATTACCGATGTTCGATATGCTTTACAAAGTGATGGAATATTTTTTCAATGCCATTTTGATGGTTGTCAACAAATTATTACGACCCATGTTTTTAGATATAGTTTATGGAAATTTTTGGTATAAAATAAATATATGCTTTAAAAATATTTTTATTCGACTATTTTCAAAAAATAATTAACAGTGCAAAAAAAAATAATTTCCACATTTAAAAAAAGATGTCGAGTCAAGAACTTTTTGGATATGTATTTTTACAAAAAAATATTTTACTTGAAAAATTTGGAAATCTGCATATAAAAAAAATTAAAATTTCCAATTTTTTTTTCAAAACTGATGATTCTTGAATTTAATTTTATTATTGAAAAAACAATTTATTTGTAAAATTTTCTAAAAAAAACTCAAAAAACTTTTTTGTTTTTATAAAATTTCCAGTCTTCCAGTTTAATTTTTATTTTTTTATTTTATATATACTTTCTTTCGTCTCTCTAACTTTAGCTATATCCACTCAAAATGATGCACAAATTGAGAGTGGTGAATGATGGGATGAACTCTCTCATTCTCAAATACTCATCTTTCTTTTCTCTTTTTAACGACGAGCGCTTCACTCAAATCAAAAACAACAAAAAAAAGAAGAACAATAACGTTTTTTTTGTTGAACAAAAAAAAAGAATAAATTGAAGATTGAAGAGTCAATTCCTTTCCTTTTATTTTCTCTCTTTCCTCCGATTTGGTTTGGGAATGAGGACGAGATTTTTAAAAGCTTTTTTTACTTTTAGCTTTGCTTTAGCTTTTCTTTAGCGCTTGCTTTTGTAAAAATGGATTTTCTAAAAACAAGTTTTCTTTTTTTTGTGTGATTGACTTATTGGATTTTTGGATTATCGCAATTTATTTTTGACAGAAACAAAAACTTGTTTCCGTTTTTGTTTTCAAACTTTTCTGGATTTTGCTGAAATTGAGTGTTTATTAATTATAAACCTAAAATTTTATTTATTTATTAATATTTTTGTTTGTTTAAAAAATGAATCGATCGAGTAGCAATATCGCAGATGATTTAACAATTGATGAATTCTTTTTATATTTATTATTAATTTCATTTATTATTATTGTTACTGGAGCTTTTTCAGCTATTTTTATGGTAAGGTTTTCAGTTTTTTTTGTTTTAAAATATATTGGTCAGTTATTTTATTAAAAAAAATTTTATTTTTGTTTCGAGAGCTTTTTTTGTAAAGAAAATTAATTAAAATGGCGATCGTTATGATCCTGAAAAAAAAATCCGCAGTTTTTTTAAATATTTAATAAATCGAATACACTATGGACAGTTTTTTTTTTGCTTTTTTATTGCCAGACTTTGATGGTCACGGAAAAGTTAATATTTGTAAGAAAAAAAAATCATCAGTTTATCCAGTTTTTAAAGAAAAAACCCATAAAGAATTACTTGTGTAGTTTATCTTTCCTTTGTTTTGGTAACTCAGTTAACTTTAAAAATACCGGGAAACGGAAGCGTATGCAGTTTTTACTTTTAATTTTTTTTATAAAAACAAAATCAAGTTTTTTTTAAATTTTTCAACACAGTTTTTCTTGATCTTCATTGCCATTTTTTGGTTAAAATTCATCCTAATTTCCATCTATTTTTATATAATTTTTATCAATTACAGTTTTTAAAATCCCGTCAAGAACCTCCAGCTTATACCTTTCAATGGCAATATGATCCATCAAGCGTATTTCCAGGACAACCAAATTATGAAAAAAACGTTTATGCTTATTATTAAAAAAATTATAATAATAAATATGTTTGTAAATAATGGAATTAATAATAAATTAAGAAATGCCGAAAGGTTCGTAAATGATTTTAGACTTTCAAAAGCAATGTTTATTTTAAAATAATTGCATTGGAGGCATTCAAAAACTTGCGCAGTTTTTTTTTATTTTTAACAAATTTATACATGCCGGTACAGTTTTTTTTGTTGTTATAAAAATAACTAATGAACAAAGAATTACGCAGTTTTTAAGTGACTTCCCAAAAATAATTACCATTTTCGAAAATCTTATTTTTGATCTCAGTTTAATTCAAGGTTAAATTTTTGGCTAACGCATTGGCACCTGAGTCCAAAATCCTCACTTTAAAAAGTTAGTATAAAACGAATATAAAAAAATTTGATTCTTAAATTCAAATGGAAAATGTAAAAAAATAAATTCAGTGAAACTATTAATTTTTTGATGACAAGCCAAAGGGAAACAGTTTTATAAATAAAAAATGATTTTATTTTCAAAAATAAATTAATTAAATTATTGTACAGTTATGCTTATTTACAAAGAAAAAATAATTCAGAATTTTTTTAACAATGTCCATGACCATGTCCATGATGGCCGTGATGATGATGATGATGATCATAATAATGAGGTTCATAATATCCTCCATGTTCATAGCCATGATGGCCATGATCGTGATGATCATGGTGACCATTATGATGTCCGCCGCCGCCATAATATCCTCCTCCATTATTGTAATATCCACCGTGATGGCCATAACCATGATTATAATGGCAATGACAATGCTCGCTTCCGTGACACATTTTTATTAATATAATTTATTTAAACTGGAATCTGAGAGAAATAATATTCAAATGAAAACCTTTTTGAATGATGGAAAAAAGAGAAATAATGGGAATGCTTTTATACTGCAAAAAAATGAATGCTTTCTTTCTTTATCAAAGGAGGAAAGTGGAGGAAAAAAGCGAATCGATAAGACGCTGATGTATTTCTCTTTTTTTTGACGTCACAAAAAAGTAAACAATATCAATAAGAAAGATGAAAACTATTACGTAAGGTTATGATGATTCTTTTTTGTGACTCATGATTTTTGATTTTTACGTTATCAATTTCTCTCATGAAAAAGAGTTAATTCTTTCTAAGCGTTCACTTTGAAGAGTCAAAGTATGTATGTAATAATCGAGGAAGAAAAAATGCGTCAACTTACTTTTTTAAAAATCTGAGAATATCTGAAGCAGTTTTCAAGGCTTTTAAAATTAACTTTAATTATTGTGGATTTACATCGATCTTTTTTTAACTTGTAAATTTTTCAAATTTTTAATATTCATTTTTGATTTTTTGCCATCTATATTTGGAATTTGGCGAGTTTAATTGAAATAAAAAAATTTTTCCACTTGTTTTTTGTTTTGTTTAAATAATGTAAAATCAAAACCACCAAATAGATTGGTTTCAAATAAAATTTGGAGTTTTCTTAACTTGCAACTTAACAAATTTTATTTTTCAAAATTTAAAGATTTAGAATTTCCATAAATTTTATTATACCTTCATAATTGAATATTCAAATTTAATGGAAGCTTTTTTTGCTATTTTTTGTTGTTGTTTATTTGGGAATCTATTTGATATATAAAAAAAATTTTTTTTATTAGTGTTCTCTTTTTTATTATTTAATTAACAAAAACAATATTTACAAGCAGCATTTATTGATAAATTTTATTTATAAAAGATAGAATAGAAAAAAGTTGTTAGCAATGATCATGACAATGCGGCTGATGATGGGAATGGTGATGGTGGTGGTGGTGATGAGGATCAAAAACTCTAAAACAAAATTATCCAATTTTTTTCCTTTCATTAAAAAAACTGAGCTCACTTTTCAAGAACATTTTCAACTCGATGTCCATGATGATGGTGGCCCTGGTGGTGGTGATCGTAATGATGACCATGATGATGACCGTGATGGTGACTGTGGTGATTGCCCATACTCAAATTTTGGTTAATCAAAAGCAGTAAAAAAATTTAAAGCTTTAAAGAAAAAATGAATGATTTTAATCGAAAGAAAAAGTTAATTTTTTATACGGCTCCCAAGAAAGTGATAAACTTCGTTAAATTTGCGTCACTACCATTCTTTCTTTATTTGAGAACGTCAAAAAAAACTCGTCATAAGTTTATTTTACTGATAACAATAACTTCTTCCTTTTTGGAAAATAGAATCGTCAAAAATGTTTGTCTTTTTGCTTGTTTGGTTGGATGACTAATTTTATGTCTTTATGTCATTGAGTGGCACTCCTTTATTTGGTCAAAAAAATAAAAAATGTCTTTCATATTTTCGGGTCTAAGTATCCATTGATTTTGCAAGCTTTTTCTAACACAAAAAATGTTACTTCAAAGTAATGAAATTGAGTAAAAAATTTTTAATTATTAAAACTGTATCAAAGGCAAATTCAAATTTCCTGCTAAATTTAAATATTTAAATTTTAAAAACAAAAAAAAAACTGGATTATTTTTTTATTTTATTAAAAGTGTTTATAAACTTATTCCATAAATCAATTTTTAAATATTTGTTTTCTTTTTTTAGAAAGCTTTTCCGATTTTTATAACAGTATAATATAAGATAAATAGGGGAATAAATTACACTGGATTCAAATGATTTTGCATCACCTTTTAACTCATTTGTTTGATCAAAGTATAAACTGATATTTGTTTCTTAAAGTTTTTTTTAGTAAAAATTTAGCAAAAAAGATTATGAATCTAAAAAAAAACAGAATGTTTTGTTTTATATTTAAAATTTTTTTTAAATTCAAAACTGTGTTGATGAGTTGTTCGTTGCTTTAACTCCTTATTTTTTAAGTAAAATTTTGATATTTTTTTTGTTAAACTGAATTGTTGTGTTCTGCTGGAATTTGGCAAGCTTTTTTTCATCTTTTGTCTTGAAACTGTAATCATTGGGTAACTAGTTATAAAAGATATAAAAAAATTTTTGAAATTTTATTTAAAATTAAATACAAAATTAAAACTGTGTTATAAACTTTAAGCTTCAAGAACAAACGGAACCAACAAATCATCCTTCAAATTTTTGGATGCTTTCAAAAAAGTTTCATTTTTTCTTCTTCAACTTTTCTTTGTGGTTTCTGTAAAATTCAACACAAAAATGACGCATATGTCCTCGATTTTCTTCAAGACTTATTTTATAAACTGGAATCAAATTGTTTATTGCTAGATTTTTCTCAAAATAGAGTTCACAAAAATCCTAAAAAACAAAAAACTGTAGTTTTAGTTTTGTGGACGAAATAAAAAATATAAAAAACTGTTCTCCATTTATGGCATCGGAAAAAATAAGCTCATCATTAATTGAAGAATTCTATAAACTGCCAAAACCTTATAAAGTTTATAATAGATCCTGCAAAGGTTTTAAATCATAAATAAATTTAACTGCATCTTTGTCTAAAGTAGGAGGAAATCCAGCAATATGAATGGGGTCCTGATAATTTTAAGAGGAGGAAGTATTTAAAACGGCCTCGAAAATACCACATCCTGAAATTAATCTAAATTTATGAAACTAAAAAACTGACGAGATCTAAATTTTTTTGGATAGTTTTTTGTAAAAAAAAAATAAGTTTAAAATATTATTAAAAAATAAAACTGACATTCATAATTTCTAGAATGACCATAATTTTGCAATCATTAGGAGGCATGCCACAATTTTTTACCTTTTTTTCATTGAAATTAATATTTGGTAATCCAAATATTAGTCATATTAACAAAATGATAGGTTGTATGAAAGTGGAAAATAAACTGTGCGTCATCGTTTAAGTTTTTAATATTTCCTTCAAGGAGAGTTATATGTTCATGAATCACAAATTAAAAACTGCAAAGTCTAAAAGAATTATGTAAAATGTTTAGAAAAAAAAACTGAGTTTGTAAATGGCTAAAGGTAATTTACACTTCTGATCAACGTGAAAATCAAAAACGTTGAAAGAAAAGCGTTAAAAAAATATATATAAAGTAAACTGGACCATTTAAAAGTTGGGTAAAAATAAGTTTGTGAATATTTTCTTTTTACTTCAAAAAAATTTTAAACTGAAAGCAATTAGCGTTTTTTTTTCAACGATAAAAGGTTTTTCATACAAGATATAAAAAAAATGGAGGACAGAAATTCTTTCTTAAAAAATTCTGTTGATTCATATTCCTTGCAAAATAAAAAACCGTTGAATTACATACTTTTTTACATTTTAAATTCTTTTCAAATTCTGGAAGTGGCGAAGAAACGTGTCCCAAATATTTTAAAAAGGAACCCATTTTTCTTTTTTTTTTACCATTTTGTGCGTTGCTTTTAAAAACTATTATTATTAAAAGAAAAATTTTGTTTGACAGTTTTGTCATTTTTTTTTCTGATTGAAATTTGTGTATAAATTTTGTTTTTATTTTTTGTCTAAGTTAAGCTTTTGATAATGTTGACTCCAATGGAAGATGTGAGTGTTTTTAGACCATTGAAATTTCCCTATTTTGCGTCGTGTTTAAAATTATTTTCTTTCATTTATTTAGGATGAATTGTTGGAAGCCGAAATGTGTAAAAAACTTCAACAACATGAAGTTGATGAAGTTATAAAAGAAATTGCTTTTATGGCGGATGAAAAGCAAAAAGAAATGAATGAAAAAGTTGAAAAAATGGAGGATGAAGCGGAAGTTTGTTTTAAAGAAGATTTGGGATAAAAACTGTTACATTGAAAAATTTCTAGGTTTTAACCGAAGTAACGCTAACTTTCGATGAGCCAATTCAAATAAAGAAAAGGAAAAAACGATGGTGGTGTTTTTGGAGAAAATAAAAAAGCGTTAAATAATTGACAAATTTTTTTATTTTGATTAAATTTTTTTTGAATAAAATATTAAACTGAGGAATCTGCAGATCACTAAATATTTATTTCTAATAACTTTTGAACATTATTAAACTTTGTTTAAAACTGGCAACTTCATTAGTAACAAATACGTATCCATTCGTATTTCGAAAAAATATAAAATTATTATATTTTTCAGGGAAGCAAAAAAAACTGTGTCTTGAATTTGTGCATAGGAAGAAAATTTTTTTAAAACATAAATATTTTTCATTTATGAAAAAATCGAAATCTCTCGTCCAAAAATAAAGTAAAAACTGGATTATAAAAAATGACGAAAAAATTAAAATTTATATAAACATATTTTATTTTAGATGAGTTAAAAGTTGTCCAGAAAAAAACTGTAAAGTCTTAGGCAGCTTAAAATTTTTTATTTTGTTGAGAATTTTAATTAATTTTTTAAATTAAAACCCTTGTTATTCTTTTTGACATCCAAGAAAATAAATTTTTTCCTTTTTTTTTATGGTTTCTTTATTATAAACCTCATTATTGGTTTTTTTGTTAGCTAATTTTTACAAAACTGAGTTGATCATTTCGGTTTTTTTTACTATGATGTGTTTTTTCAATACATTTTTATTTACTTCCATAATTGATTTCATTTTTTTATGACATAAATCGGGAAAAGATTTATTTCTTAAGTGCATTATTGAAGGTGGTATTTGACATTTATGCTTCTTTTTTTCTTCTTTTTTTCCGTGCGTCAATTAAGGGATCATACATACATATGTATTAAATAAATATAAAAGCAGCCTATATTTATGGAAATTGTGGGGCTTACATTTTTATTTGAAAATATGAAAAAAAGTCTTCCATCTTATTTTCATTTTCTTACTTTTACATTCCATGAAGAAAAAAAATAGGGGAAAGAAGATTAAAAGAAAGAAAGAAAAAATAATAATATAAAGCTATGATTATTAGTTAGTTAGGTAGTAGTTATTTATCTGGGCGGAGAAGGATTAAGAAAATGGATGAAAATATACAAATGATGATGGTTGGTGTTGGTGGTTTTTAATTAAAAAAAAATAAAAACACATATATGCTAGATTGAAAAAAAGGGATTTAGTCTACGTTGGGGGTGGCAGGGAAGAAGTGTGGCTTTTGCGGGTGTTAAAAATATTTTTATTTACGAGCTTTTTTATTTGACTGTCCAAAAGAAATTTTCTTGGTATTTCATAATTTCTTGGGAGAATTTTTAACTGGAACACTTTTAACTTATAAAAAACTGATTATTAGCTTACTCATTTTTAAGATTTTTGAGAATTCAAAGATAATAGTAATATTAATAAAGAGAAAAAAAGAAGACTTATCTATGGCTTCTTAGATTATTAAAAAGTAATAATAAAACTGGATTTCCATGAAGCGGATACGCTGTTTTTTTTAAAGGTATAAACTGTCTTTTTCTTCTTTCTGGAAGTTCGACTATACGAAAACAAACAAACCTTTTTTTTGGAATATTTTTTTTCAAATTTCTTTAAAGCTAACTGACTTTGATTTTTTAAGTCGGTTATTGTCAAATTTTTATTTTTATAACTGTATTGACTTATGGAATTTTTTGAAGTCAGCTTTTTTAATAACTAAAAAATTTCACTGAATTTTCAAGCGAAGGAAACTGATTTAAAAGTGATTTTTTGGATTGCGATTTATAAAACTGACACAGCTATACAAGACTTTCGCGCCATAATAATTGTGATATTAATTTTTTTAAACTGTTTTCTTAAACAACTTTTTTATTTCAGCAGTTTTTCCAATCAAAAAAAATCATTATGGATTTGCAAGACCTTGGTCATCTTCTTTATTCCGATGATTTTGTCGAGTTATATGAAGAAATATTAATAATAAAGCGATATTTTTTCCCTTTAATGAAATCAAAGATTGTTCGACTTAAAGATCTTAGAATTGCATATTATGATGAACAAGATAATGGCAAATATGCTTCTGTGAGAACTTGGGGCAAAGGTGGAAAAGATGTTTATTGGGCCGTGGATTTTCGAAGGTAAGATTTTTTTTAAACTGTTCCATATTGTTGTTACTCGAGTTTTTAATTCAAAAATTAGCAAAGAAATTTAATTTATAAAAACTGAAGACCATTTTAAAGCGATGAAACAAAGCAAAATATTTAAAACGGCATAAAATAAGCAAAAACTTTGTTTTTTAAGAAATAACTGAGTCACTTTGATAATTGCGGGAAGTTCTATCAGTAGGAGACTTTAATAAGTTCAATATTTACCAAATAACAAAACTGTCAAGAACAAATATTTTTTAGCCGCTTAAAATTTGGATAAATTAATTTCATAAAACTGGATGTCTTTGTGCATAATTTTCGGAGTTTTTTGGATTTAATTTATTATTTTTAAAAAAAGAAGAAAGAATTAAATTAATAAAACTGGAGAGCATGTTTTTTATCATAGTAGCAATTTCGAATTTTATAAACATCATCAAAAAGAAATTACATGAATTAGGTGAAGAATTAAAAGTATAATTTTCGATAATTTATAAACTGGAAAGTCGAAGCCATTATCAGGGCATTCCTTTTGATTTAATTAAAAGTGAAATTCATATCAAAAAAAAAGCTTTGTAAAAAAACTGCACCAAGGCCATCAAATTTATGTCGAAATAAAAAAACTACTATCATAAATTATTAAAAAATAAAAAGAAAACCGAGGAGGTATTTTTATCGGATGTTTACAAACTGAATTCTTTAAAAGCGTACGGACAAGAATGGTTCGAAAGCCCTTAAACTTAGCATAAAATATCGATATAAAACTGGATGAATTTGTGAAATGCTGACTTCGATATGAGTCATAAATTTAAAAATAAGGTTTTAACTGGATAAGCGTGTAGCCAGATAACATTCAACGCTCAGAAAAAATTGTACATATAAAACTATTAAAAATTTCTACAGAATATTTTTCAACAGAAAAAAACTGTGAGAGTACGTTGCTGCCGGGTAATTTGTTTTAAAAAGATTTAAGAAAATTTCATTTCTAATAATTAAACTGAGATCTACCGTGCGCTGAGGACTTTAAATCAATCATAACTGAAACTTTTTTTTGTTACATTTTTTATAATATTTTTTTAATTCAGTTTCATTATATTTTTGCTTTTTTAAAAACTGTGCCTTTATAACGTTCATAATGTGGAACTTTTCTAGTTTAGCACCCCCTTCTTTTTACGTTTATTTTTTTCAATTTTTCATTCTTTTTTTTTATCTGCATACGTCCTTTCGATCAAGATTGTTGCCAGATCGGACGGCCAACTACTAAACCACTCGACTACGGAAGCTTCAAAGATTTATTTTTAAAACTTGATGCTATTGAAAGGATCATTTCTTGGATATAAAATAATTGAAGAACATAAAATATTAAAGGATAAAAAGAGAAAAAAGGAAAGGATAAAAGATACTGATGAGGACTAAACTCGAAGGATCCAAAGATAATAAAAAAAAATATTCAAAGAAACTAATAGATCCAAAAATGAAAAACTCAAATACACTTGAAAATCCATAAAGTCAAAAAATCCATGATCAAAGAATCCATTATCGAAGGATCCATGATTCAAGGATCCAAGGTTCCAAGGATCCATAAAGTTAAAGGATCCAAAGGATCCGGTTCCTTTCCGACTATTAATAACCTTAATTAACTTAAAGAATTTGTAAAATTGAAATATATTTTTTTCAATATTTAAAACTGTATTCTATTTTCATATTTTTGTCTTCCAAAAAAAACTGTAATAAAGAAATTTAATATGATTTTTCAGATGCCTTCCTGGAGAAAAATATGGCAAAACCAATGTTATCATTGATATTGAAGACGGCCTTAAAAAAGGTTTCACTGTTAAAGATGCAGAGAAATTTTTTGATTCCATGAGAAGTGTAGCACCCATGTCTTTGATCGTCGTGGATAATTTAAATATTTAAACTGCGGTTTTCCAATTTTAAAATGGTTTTTATTGTTTTTTTGGTGCATGAAAAAACTTTTCTAAATTAAAGAAAAGAATTTTTGTTGAAAATATTTAGGAATATTTTTTTTTTTAATGTAAAAAGAAAAATAATTCTAAATATATTTTTTTCGTATGTTTGGTTGTTTTATAAAAAAATAATAAATAAATAAAATGTATGATTATTAACTGTTGAAAAGCTTCAGTGATTGTTGAACATTCAGACGAAAAGCGGTGGATGATGATGCTCTTTGTTCTGAGGAGTAATAAACAAAGGTGCAAATAAACTTTTAAAACTGTCAATCATATATTTTCCTACCTAACCGCCGTTTTCATTTTGCGATGGCAATAAGAAAAAAAACTGAGTTTATCAATTGAAAATGGAAATTTCAAGTTCAATGAAAAATTTAGCTTGACGGTATAAAACTGACGACCATTAATCATAGGTTTAAAGTAAATTCTTTACACAATTTTCATAGGAAGTTTATTAAAAAAATTTAAAAAGTAGGCTTTTTTTTTAGATATTTTTGTTAAACTGAGTTGGAGGAGCATTTTTAGTATAAAAGAGACAAATAAAAATATAGATAAATGCTTTTATTCTTAAAAAAACTGAGTTCCTTTTTTTCAAGTGATATGTTTGGTTTTAAATGTTTTAAAAAACAACCTTTTTCTGTCGCATTTATAAATTTCAAAATATCTTTGTATTTTTAGAAACTATAACTGTAAAGCTTAAAACAACTATGAAATTTTTTAACTGCATAAAAATTAGCCAAGTTTTTTTAAATTCCTCAAGAAAGGAAGAAAAAAATTAGCAAATAAAATAATGGCGTTGCAACTTGCAATATTATTGAGTGGACTCTCTTAGTTTAAAATTTTCAAAGGTATGCGAAATTTTCCGAACATTTTCGAAAATTTGATTTCTTCCATCTTTTTTACTGCTGCGCTTTTTCAAATGACGATCATGAAATTTTTTTCTTTACTATGCGAGTAAAAAATCTTCAACTTGTTGTGTTGCGCGTCTTTGCTTTTTAATTTTTTGGATTGATTTAATACTTTTTACCTCATGCGCCTCAGTTTATTTTTTCTAACATATATTGTTATTATTTTGTTATCCAAGCTTTAAAATTCTGAATAAAACATTAACAAAAAAAATAATGGATACAGTTTATAAAAGTTCGCTTCAAGCAACCCCAAAAAATTCTATTGTTTATTTGCTTTAAAACAGCAAGAATTATTACGTCTGTATTCAGTTTAAAATAAAAAAGGCGAAATTAAGGAGCCCAAATCCAAGCATGCAGTTTTACAATATATACAAAATCTTAATGATCAAATACAGTTTTTATTTATGTAAATGTTCCAAAAATAAGGAATAAATTATATATTAAAAATATTTAAAGTTTTTTATTTCCTTTTTATTCAAATTAATTATTATACAGTTTTGGTTATTATTATTTTTTGATAAAGAAAATACAAAGAAGATACAGTTTAAAAAAAATTTCTTTAAAAAATAAATGGTCGTGGTGGTCCATAACCTGGATAATATCGGCCACCAGTGAGGGCATGATTCAACAACATATTCAATGGACCTCCACCCATTCCTGGTCCAGGAGCATTATTATATGATGAATATGATTGATGGTAGCCAAGAGGAAAATTCTAAAAAAAGGAAAATAAATTAAAAAATTCAGTTTAAATTTTATTCTAAATTTTTTTAATTAAAATTTAGAAACTATAATCCCGAAAATCAGTTTAATATTAATTAAAGCTAAATAATAATTTACCGGTGGTGTGTGATATCCAGACATGGGATTAGCTGAAGATCCAACTCGCATGGAATGTCGATTTCGCATAAATCCAGAATTGGATCGTTCTGTTCGAGACAAGGCAGTATGTTTTCGTGGAATTACACCGCTGCCATTTTCAGTTGTCGCTGGTGGAGAAATTTGTCCATCCTCGGTTTTTTGATGATTAGTTGTTATTGGATTTGAAATTGTTGACAAACAACCCTAAAAAACAAATTAAAATTGGAAAACAGTTAACAAATTTATTTATTCTAAATTCTTTTTCTTACTTTTGGTGGAACTGAATATGATCGACAAACTCGGCTATTTGCCATCATCATGTCCACAGATGACAAAGAGCCACGATCGGGTAAAGTAGTATAAATTTTGAGTTTGTCTTTCACTCGATCCAATGCTTTTCGAAGATCGGCATCATTTTTGATGATCAACTAAAAAATTAGAAATTTCAAATCCCAGTTTTAAAAAATAGTTTAATCGAATCAAGAAACAGTTACTTTTATTAATTATTTTTCCTAACTTGTCGATTTCGACAGTTTTTTATTGCCTTTTTTATTAATGTTACAAACTCCGGTTTTTTTATAAATTAAAATTGAGCCTCTCATACCAGTTAATAAAAAATATTTAGACGAAAATATTTTTATCACAAAGTTTTTTTTACCTGTTTTTGACAAGTTATGCAGTTTTCTTGTTGATTTTTAGAAATATTTCCTTTTTCTTATTTTATTAATTCAGTAAATATTAAAGTTATATTTTTTTAATTTGAAAAACCTTATAACATCTAAAATGATTTTTGCTGCTCATAGAGAACCTCAGTTTTTATAGTAAATAAAATCAAAAGATTTTAATGCTACAATGAAATGACCAAGCTCGCAGTTAAAAATCTTTTCATTGCAAAAATTTACAATCTTACTTAGTCCGACATTTTAAAAAGGGGGCACAATTAATGTCAGTTTTTTATTATGGTATTTGTTTAAATTTATCCTATTAGCACTTGCTGTTACAGTTTTAAAAGGTTATTTTCCTAGAAAAATTACACATTTTTTGATAATGGTGTTTTCTAGAATATACAGTTTTTTTACCATTCAATTTCAAATTTATTCCAGTAAAAATTTATTGCTAATTTTTGGTGTAAACTTTTTTTTTGCAAATTATATTGATGAAAATTGGACATTGAATTATCAAGAGTCTTGTCAGTTTTAAATTTTTTTTAATTTGATTTGAAAAAATACTCAATGCTCTTTGAAAAGGCTCTTATGTTAAAAAAATTAAAACTTATTTAATCGTTACCACCTACGATATTAATTGGCAGTTTTTTTTCTCTCTTTTTAAAACCTCAACAATCTTAAACATATTGTTTTCAATGTCATATGGTAAAATTGCTAAACAATATTTCATCACGATGCAGTTTTTTTTATTGGTTAAATGACCAAAGTTAAAAAAGCATATGATTACTCAAAAATAGAAACATTTCCTTTACATACGTAAGAAATATTCTTCCTTTGGGAGGGAGACTCTCACTCATTTGTGCTTCATTCAAATGAATACAATTCAGTTTTGTTTTTTATTTTAAGTATTTTTTATATTTTTAATACTTTGTCGTCAAAAAAACCAAAGACCAAATATTATAAAACATACCTGACGATTATTGTAATCCAAACATGCAATGAGGCCATCAAAATTTGGAACTTCTGCATTTATTTTTTTCATCAAAACCTAAAATAAATTTCAGTTAAAAAGTCCCATACCAAGGAAGTCACAGTTTTTATTTACCTCAAAAATATTTTCCGAATTTAATTCATCTTTGGTCAAAGTTAATTTATATTTATGACCGAAATGCTTCCATTGAATTTTGGTTGCATCCGAAAGGATTCCCATTTTTTTTATTACTGTAAAAATTTCAAAATGTGGTTACTAAAAAATGGCATTGAAAGAATCGGCACAGTTAAAATAATTTTTAAAAAAATCGCGTTGGACAATGCAAAAAAGGAAAAAGACAGTTAAATATTTTTTTTTGCACGAAATTTTGCAATATAAAAACAATTAAAATGTATTTTTTAAAATTTAACCAATCTCCCTGGAAATCAGTTTTTAACAAACAAAAAAGCAAAAAACATTTCAGTTTTCTATGGCAAAAGTTAATTAATCAGTTTAAATTCTGTGGGGAAAAAAGAGTTTGGAAAGCGAGTTCCAATCACCCTAAAATTCATTTATGTCAGAAATGCATAGATGACAAACTTCCCTCAAACACCCCTCCAGTTTAAATCGAGAAGATAAAAAATAAAAAAAGATATATTAGAATAATACATAAAAAAAATTGACAAAGAAAAAGTTTTTTATGAGCTTACTAAAATTTCCTTTGTGATGTAAGATGCACAAATTTGAAAGAAAGGAAAACATAAAGAAAAGCGGTTTTGACTTTTTAAAATTATAATATTTAATGCTTTACAAAAAAATAGAATAAACATAAAAAAGCCGGTTCATGAAAACAAATACAGTTACAAATTTCCTTATAAAATATTAATAATATCAATGAATGCTTTAACACTCATTATTTTTAAAATACCACAGCTAACGAAGCATACAGTTAAATTAAAAGAAATAAAATGCGCCCAGTATCCACCTCAAATGCTACACAACAGTTTAAAAAAATTGAGGAGAGATAACAGTCGAGCCACAACTTTGCTATTGGAAAGATAATAGTCTTGCTTTAAATTTGAGTACAACTGGACTAAATAAAAAGCTAATCAAAGTCATTTTTTAATGTCCCACAAACTAAATACAGATAATATTTTTTTACTTAAAATAGGTTGAAAATTTTTAATTTTTCCGAATAGTTGAAAAGCTCCTCAGTTAAAAAAAAGAAATAACCAAAGCTAAAAATGATGAGCAAAAGTTTTGAAAAAACATAAAAAATAATAAAAGGAGCTATATTTTTTTTGCAGTTTCGCTAAAAAAAGTTTTTTTCTTTCTTTCCACCAAATATTCAAAATGACAGTTTTCTATCAAAACATAAAACGTGAGAGAAATATTTTCCAAGAACTAAAAACAGGATTATCTCAAGGCTTTTTGCAAAAAAATATAATACTTTTTGCTTAACCTTTAATCGCCGCCAATTTTTTGAAATACTAAGAAAAAAGCTTTTAAATTTCAAATGGAAGATTTACAGCTTTTTTTTTTATTAATTCTCAGTTTTAATTCTATGAACGTAAAATTTTCACTTAGCATCAGGCCTCTTCCTTCGGCCCGTCCAGCCCGGCCCGGCCCGGCCTGGCCCGCGGGCCGGGCCGGGCCGACTTTTGGACGGGCCAGGCCGGGCCGAGGCCGACCATTTTCTAAAAAAAGAAAAAAAATCAAAGGGAATACCAAGGCAAAAAAAAAATTGACGGGCCGGCCCGCGGCCCGGCCCGGGCCGGGCCTAAACCAAAAGGGCCGCAGGCCGGGCCGGGCCGAAATCAAGACGGGCCGGGCCGGGCCAGGCCGGCAAAACCCGGCCCGTGGAAGAGGCCTGCTTAGCATGAGAGAAAAAAAAGAAGATTTTTGGAGCGTAAAAATTATTTTAGCAATTTCGAAAAAGTGAAATCAATTGGCCCAGTTTTTTCTTATTGCTTGATAGCAAAATTAATATCAGTTTTTATTACCATCAAAATCTTAACAGCCTATCTGATTTTATTAACGTTCTTCAGTTATTCAAACAAACAAAAAACGGCGAAAGTTAAGCCGAGAAAAAATTAAATATGAATACTTGCAAAAAATTTAAAAGAAGAATCCTTCCATTATACAGTTTATAATAAAATTCGTTAAAAAAGCTTAAATGAATAGCAGTTATTATTTCTTGCCTCCAGTTGTTATTTTTCAACCCCAATGAGTTCTGAACTATTTCCCGAAATTGTTAATTTTAATCAGTTTTTATTGTTTTATAAAAGCCAAAAGCGAACAAAGGCAGTTTTAAAAAAATGTAAAACTAAACGACTGTTGTAGAAATTTTTTTAAAATGATTATTTACCATTTTATCCAGTTTATTTTCTCCTTCTTTTAAATTAATGTCAAAAAAACTTCACGTGACTCCATCCAAAGCCTTATTTATTTATTCTTTCTTAAAATCCAGAGAAAAATAAATCCAGAAAAATGCATATTCTGACGAAAACATTTTAAATAAATAATAAATAATAAATAATTTAGTTTATAAAAATCACAAGATTGGTCTTTTAAAGAACAAATCTTTTTTCTTCAAATGTTTACTACGAGAAGCCGGTAATAAGCTTTTTCCGTAAGAAAATGTGTAAAAAGTAAAAAAAACTTAGACCGAATAAATTATGTCGCAGTTTCTAAAAATCACAAGATAAGTCCATTTAGAAATCTTATTTTTAGTTTTTTACGAATAAAATTAAAAAAAAACATGGACAACCAAGCGGTAATCAGTTTTTCGAAAAAGATGTGTAAAAAAAGTGTGAGAAAGTAATTTGCATTTTTAAAAAAAATATTTTATTTAAGCCAAGCCCTTTTTTGCTTTTTCTACGTATTTTTTTTCCTTTGAAGGTTGAAGACTCAAGCAAATAAAAAAAAAAGAGGAAGGAAGGAAGCAAAAATAAAAAAAAAATTATGTAAAAAAGATAAAATTATTGAGAAATAAAGAAAAAATGGAAATAAGGAAGAAGAAGTTGCTTGCATTGCTTCCATGGAAGCATCTTCTTTTTATTTTTTTTCAAATTATGGCCTTTTATTACTTTATATTTGATAATTTTAAATGTCACTGAAAAAAAAATGAAAGGTAAAAATTGATAAATGGCACCACAAAAGCTAGGGATAATATAAAAAATCTCTAAATATGGGACATTAATCTTAACTTCATATTTCTTTTCTTTAGCTTTTTTTTGTTGCAAAAAGGAAAAAAGGAAAAGGATTAAAAAGAGAGAAATCCTTTTTGAAAGAAAAAAAATAAATATATTCAGAGGATTCTTATTTTTTTTTAAATTAGCTTCTCTTTTTTTTTTTGAATTGTATGAAATTCAAAGTACGATCATAAAGCCTATGTTAAACTCAGTTTTTTTTCTTATTGACGTGATAAAAAATTATCATCCAAAGGCTTCTTCCGTCTTCTTTCTCGTTTTTGTCTTTTCATTGTAATTTTTTTTTGTATTAAAAAAAGAAGCTCAGACAATGAATGCAAAAAATGACGAGGTTAATGATTCATTAATATATCATGCAGCCAGGAAGGATATCAAATTAGTCAGTTATAAAATATTATAAAATCATTTTAGTACCAGTTTTCTTTGCCTATGTCGATTCAACAACACCAAAATACAGTTTTGACAAAAAAAAATTAAAAAAAATTATTATAAGACAGTTTTAAGAATTTTAGTATTAAAAAATAATATCTCAACAAGCATACATAAAATGTTCCAGTTTTGTAAATAAAAAAAAAGTTTATTTTACGGATCATTTGAACAGTTTATAATATCAAACTTTCTCTCGCGTTTACCAACTTAACGAATAAAACTCAGTTAATTATTTTATTACAATAATTCTGAAAAAAAGAGAGTTATATGATAATTTCTTTGATATAAACATAAAATTTTTTTTCTTTTTTTCCTTTTTTTCCAGCGCCATTATTTCCTGACAATTTAAAATATTTATTTAAAAGCTCGTTTAAATATTTCCACAAAAAAATACTTCCTACAGTTTTATACTTTAATGTTTTTTTTGAAGCGTATGGGAAAGAGAGTTAAAATAAGTGTTTGCAAAACGATCCAAAATATAATAGTATAGTTCAAACTCAGTTTTTATCAAATGGAGTTATTTGGTACTATTTAATTTTATATGCCAAATAAAGTTGTTAACAGTTAAATTATAAAAGAATACCAATGAACAATAGTTGTTCGTATAACAGTTATTTTAATAATTAAAAAATATTTATCCTTCAAAGAGGATGAGCATACCGAAAATATAAACACCGAAAATAAAGAAGATTAGCTAAATGCTATTCTTTTTATTGCCAGTTTAAAAATGTTGGAAAAATATATTTGATATTTATTTTCTAAAGAATAAAAAAATTATTGCAGTTTTTTGTTGTTAATTATGGAGAAAAAGTCCGACAAAAAAATTGTTAAGCAGTTAATAACTTATTTGAATATATCGCAATGGGGTCAAAAATTAAATGCTGGACAGTTTTTTCTTTAACATAATTAAAATTAGCATTATTGTATTTAAAAAATGAAATAGAAATGGCGTAACTCCATTTAAATATAAAAAGCTCAGTGGTAAAGCAAATATGCTAAAGGTCCATGAAGATGGTAAACAGTTTTTTATATAGGAAAAATGCCCAAAAATATCATAAAAAACGCAAATTTAAAATTAATTTAATGCAGTTTTTAATAATATTTTCAGGAAAAAAATAAATGCCCACAGTTTAATTCCATTCCTTTTAAATATTTCTAATAAAAGTAAAACTTAAAAAAGTAAAAAAAAAAAGTTTTCTTCTTAAATCTTTTTATTTATTTTTAAATGTCAAAAAATAGATGGCAACTACAAAGGCAATGAAAAATAAATAAGGAAAAAAGAGAGCTAACATAACTTTTTTTTCTCAAGAAAAGAAAATGGCGAAGATGAAACATGAAACATTTTATTTTATTTTAGTCGGAAAAACAACAACAGAAAACTCAAAGTAAAAAGTTAAAAAAAGAAAAGAAAAACTTTGACTTTTTTTTAAGAAAAATAAAAAAAAAGCAGAAACAATTTAAATTTCTTTTTTTTTGTGGGAGGTCACAATGGCGGCGGCATTCACATCTTCCGTTTATAGTAGTGAGTTTTTTTTTATTTCATTGAAATTCTATTTATAAATAAAATTGTTTTATTTTTAACGTAAACATTCTTCTCAATGCCAAAAAACGACAATAAAAAAGTTTTAAAGTTTTTTTTATCACGATACATGGATGCCTCAGAAACATTTTTAGCCCAAGCATAAAAGTTTACCAAAAAAAGCAAAGACAAAAAAGTAAATCCCTAAAGATTAATCGTCATTCATCGTCGTCATTTTGCCTGACGCCAACAGACGAGTCGTCAGTTAGTCAACCATGCATACATCCCATTTTTCAAATAAAAAAAAATTAACTTTGAACGACGAACGTGACAGTGAAAAAATAATGGGAGAAATTTAAATTGTTTTTTTTTTGTTTTTGGAATAAACAAAAAACGTTTAGCAAAAAAAAAATTTAACGAAATTTTTATTATCCTCAATTTTTTTGACAGCCTTACCCATTTGCCAGAGACAGTTAATTACTTTTTTGGAAGATCACAAGTTAGAGACAATGAGACTGGAAAAGGATAATAAAATTTGATGTTCGCTTTTCTATTAAGTTTAAGCTAACTTCTTTGAAAATTAGTGAAAAGGGTTTAAAACATAATTGTGTTCAAAAACTTTTTACTTATGTTACATATAACTGTTATTATTTCTAGTGCTCATTTTAAAAATAGTGATAAAAAGGTAAAAAGACCTTAACCAGAATGACAGTTATTAATGTTAATTATATTTTCTGTGTGCGATACAGAGAAAAAATTACACAGCTAAAATATAAATTATATTTTTGTTATGAAAAAAATGAAAGGATGCCAGTTAAATGAAAATCCCATTAATTTTAAAAACTGCAGTTTTATTTTTTTATTAACTATTACATTGCCTGAAAAAAACGATATTCTACAGTTTCTCAAAAGGTGTTAAATTTATTATTATTTAGAAATTGTTATTTACGACAAAAAGCTTTTTCATGAATATTAATGTCACATCCTTCCACAATTTAAATCCTTAGTTTGTAATTTTAATAATTACATAAATTTATTTCCTCGTTTGTTTGTCTAAAAAGAAAAGAGTGACAAACAACAAAAAAACTTCCTAAAATATTAAAAATAATAAATATTTATGTATGTTAATGACAGCCACAAGAATAAAAAACAAAAAAAACTATGATGAACCGAGTATCAACCTCTTTTGCAGTTTTTTCTTCTTCTACAGAATTTATTACACATTCAAGTGTTTCAGTTAAAATCAAAATAAATTAATTAAGTTCATTAACAGTTTTCAAAAACAAAAAAAAAATATAAGAGACCATGTCGAAGAAAAATAAGAAGCAAATTTGAAAATTTTATAAAAATCATTATTCAAGATTTCAGTTTAAAATTAACTTTTAAAAAAATAAAGTAAAAATTAATAATAATTCTACAAAATTGCAAATCGAATGTGGAAATTATAACTTTTCTTTTTTAATTTTCAATAATTTTGGGAAGCTTTGTTTAATTTGATTTTGGTACTAAAGCATTATTAATACAATTCTCAGTTTTTTCGATTATAAAATAATCTATTACAGTTTTTTATAAAATATCAAAAAAATCATTTAAGTTTTATTTTCAAACAAAAAAATCTTTTTACACGTATGCTATTAATTTATTTTTCTTTATTACAGTATCATTTGATAGTCCAAAAATTATTTTGTGTAGTTTAAAAAAATGATTAGCAGAATATTGGCATGTACATAAATGAAACTCATATTTCCTATATAAGCTTGCTTGTAATTTCGTCGAATAAATTGAATTCCATTTAAACTACTCTCTTTTGTGTGCTGTACATAATTATCTTTCTTTCTCTTTCTTGTATTGCTAGCAAGGATAACACATGGACACATGGCGGCCTCGTGCATTTTTTAATTAATTTTAATTATATAAAACTATTAAAGTTTTCTCTAAGATACAAGTTAAGTTATAAAAAAAAACTGTGCATCAATGAGCAAAAAATTAAATAAAGTATCGTACTTTAATTTTTTTCTTTCTTAAAACTAATAATCAAAATTATAATTAAAATATTGTAAAACATATTTTTCCGAGAAATCTTACTTTAATTATATTATTTTTTTTAATTAAAAAGTTAATATAAAAATTAATCAAGTTTTTTCACTTCAGTGAAAAACATAAATATTTTTAATTATTAATATCATAACACAGATCTTTTATTTTTTTTAAAATTGTTTTTTAATATTTGCTTTGTTTTAACTGTCTTTTTTTATAAATAATTGCTGGCATGATAGTAGCTGAGAATCATAATTAAATAAATATTTTTCTAATATTGTAAATTGTTCAATTGAATCTTTGCTTTTAAATTTTTTTTTCTCTGACTCACTTTTAATTGGAGAGATTTTTAAATAAAAGTACGCGTTTTATATGGTTCTGTAAAATAAAGAAATATAGCAAAAATAATTATTTATCTTTTAATAAATTGGATACTAATTTTTTTTCTTTCTTTTAAAGCTGCACAGTAACGACGACGCCAGCTGGCTAAAATTATGTTTTACTGAAGAAAAAAATACAGTATCGAAGTGATCAATATTTTTTTTAATGGATTCTATGATTTTGATTGTTTTTGGCCATCACATTATTGGATTTTTGCTATGCCTTTTAATGTTATATTTTTCAATTTCAATCTTATTTATAAAAACTTACAAAGCTAAAAAATTCATTTTAACTCCAACTTTGATTATTTATTATTTATATGTTTTAATTGTTGGAGTTACTTCTTCCATATTTTATGGATATGTTTTTATTTTTTGGAGATTTGAAACAAATATTTATAATTCTAAAATATTATATTTTCTTGCAATTCCTCAATGGATTCTTTTAAATGTGAGTCCAATAACGGAATTATTTTTGGCGATCGATCGTTGCTTAATTTTGATATTTTCTTTTAACAACTTTGGTCCAAGAGGAAAATTTATTTTTGCAATTATAAATATTTTAAGTATCTCAATTTTATTATTTATTATTTTTCATGTAAATAATTTTATTCAAGCAATTCCGAATGAGCCAACAACAAATTGCAGATTTATGGGTTGTCTTTTATCCGTAACAAGTCCATATAAAATTATTACAAAATTTTGTTTTACTTTCATAAATTTTTGCGCCTGAATATTTTTGGCGATTTTAATTAAATTTAAAGTCAAAGGAAATAATATTCATACTCAAAGATTAAATAAAACTATGCTTTATATTATCATGGCCACGACTGGAATTGAATTGATTCCATTTATTATGGCGCAAATATATGCTACTGTAAGTATTTTTTTAAATGAGTTAGGTGCTTCACAAGTAGGGTTGCACTTAATTGCAAAAATTACGACTTACGTGTAAATTTTAATTTTAAAATTTTAATCACGAGAAGTGCAAGCAGGCATAACTCCAAAAAAGGGCGTAATTAAGGAAAATGTAATGAGTAAGAGTAATTAATCAAATTTTATTTTCTCACGTATAAAAAAAGTCTTAATTATTTTTCTTTATTAAAGTGACAAATTTTAAAAATATTAAGAAAAAATACATAAAACATCTTCACCAAATGATAGAAGTTTCAAAAGCTGAAAAAGCGGATATGGTTGAAGAGCTTTCACGAGCCAAACATGATAATGTGACTTGTTCAAGAAGAATTTAAAAAAAAATACGTGCATTCCTTGAAGCGAAATTTAAAGAAATCATAGAAAAATTAAAAAGTTAATTTGAAAACATTAGTCGAGACCAACCTTTGAAAATATAAATCAGTTGTGTTTTGCTGTTGAACGAAAAAATTAAAATATTATCTAGTATCATCATCATATAGATAAACGCGAAAAATAATAAAATAAAATTTTGTTATTTAAAAGAAACCCAAAAAATTTTCTTTTTTCTAAATATCTATCTTCACCTTTTATTGTTTCAGATAACCCAACGTGAGCCAAATAAATTAGTTGGACCATATGGGATTACATTATATATAATTAATATAACATTAATGGCATCCTTGTATTATAAAGCAATAACTCGGTCATTTGAAAGAAACAATAGCTCCAAGAATGGTTTTTTTATTTCGAGCCATCAAGTGCAAAGTCAATTTACAAGGAAATAAAAAAATGAATCTTATTGTTGAGATATTTCATGTTTTTTTTACTATAAAAAGCGGATAAAGAAACTCATAAAAAAAGAAAGAAAAAACATTTTAAAAAATTTAAAAACTGTCTTTGAAAAAAATTGGAGAGATTTCTTTTAGAATGAAAAAACTGAATTTATTTGAAAACGTCAGAATTTGAATATAACTGACCATGTCTAAAAAGTTTCCGAAGCTATTCGGATGATTAATTTCATTTTATTATTATTATTCATTTTCTTTTATAAAATTTAAAAAAATTAATAACCGTTGCTATTTAAAAGTTTTTGGCACGTCCATGAGAAGTAAAACATTTTATTTTTTCCTATTTTAAACTACAACTTCTTCTTTTTTTGCGTCACAATTGAAAAACCAAAATTACAAACAAAAGCTTTTCAAATAAGCATAAATATTTACGTTCATGTTAATGACAATGCCACAATTACAGCAACTAAAAATACTTTATAATTTTATCATTTACGTACTTTTAATTTATGCATAATTTTATTTCCTTGTTTGGTACTGCAAAAGAAACAAACAACAAAAACATTTTAACCATTAAAATTAATATATCATGAAAATGACAGCTAAAAAGAAAAACAAAAGCAAGCAAACGATAAAATGAATGTCAAATTCTCAACATGGCAGTTATTTTCAACAAAATTTATTAAAGTTTTGGATGTTTCAAGAATAAAATAAAAACCATAGCGTGTTAAAACATTTTTAAAAACTATTAAAAATATATGAGACCATTGTGGAAGAAGAAAATAAAAGCAAATTAGAAAATCCTACAAAAATGAATATTTAAAATTTTAGTTTAAAATAAATTTAAAAACCCTTTAAAAAATTTAAATTAGTTCCGCATACATGTGAATATGTTATTCTTTTCTTTATGTATGTATGTAAACGTCTTATGCTTAATTTTCGTTATTTTTATTTAATTAATTTCAATTGCGTTGCCATGAAAGTTTATTTAAACTTAATACAAGAAAATGCGGAACTTTGCGTCGATAAACAAAAGAAATAAATTATTCTCATTAAACTTTACATTTAAAATATTCTTTATTTTTGTCTTTAATTGAATACAAACGTTTGTGTAAACTTAAAAAAAAAGTAATAAAACCAAGTTTTTCACAAACTTTTTATTTTTTGTTTTGTAATTTACAAATTTGTCTTAAAGCTAATTAGTTTTTTCACTTCATTGAAAAACATAGATATTTTTAATTATTAATAACTGTTGTTTACAAAGTTTTTTTAAACCTTATTTTAACTGTCTCTTCGTCGAATAACTTATTTAACTGTAGATTTCAAGGTTATAGATATGCTTCATTAAATAAATATTTATTAAATAAACTGTGGACCACGATTTTTAGTTTTAAGGTTTTATTATTTTAATTTTTTTTAAACTGCGAGGTAACGTGCATTTATTAAATTTAATAACATTAGCTAAAAGCTCCAAGAATATCCAAGCTTTTCTATGGAATATATGATTTATTTAACATTTGGTTATCATATCATCAGTTTTTTGCTATGCCTTTTATTGCTATATTTTTCAATTTCAATTTTATTTATAAAAACTTACAAAGCTAAAAAATTCATTTTAACTCCAACTTTGATTATTTATTATTTATATGTTTTAATTGTTGGAGTTACTTCTTCCATATTTTATGGATATATTTTTATTTTTTGGAGATTTGAAACAAATATTTATAATTCTAAAATTTTATATTTTCTTGCAATTCCTCAATGGCTGCTTTTAAATGTGAGTCCAATAACGGAATTATTTTTGGCGATCGATCGTTGCTTAATTTTGTTATTTTCTTTAAATAACTTTGGTCAACGAGGAAAATTTATTTTTGCAATTATAAATATTTCAAGTATCTCAATTTTATTATTTATTATTTTTCATGTAAATAATTTTATTCAAGCAATTCCAAATGAGCCAACTACGAATTGCAGATTTATGGGTTGTCTTTTATCCGTAACAAGTCCCTACAAAATTATTACAAAATTTTGTTTTACTTTCATAAATTTTTGCGCCTGAATATTTTTGGCGATTTTAATTAAATTTAAAGTCAAAGGAAATAATATTCACACTCAAAGATTAAATAAAACTATGCTTTATATTATTATGGCCACTACAGGGATTGAATTAATTCCATTTATTATGGCCCAAATATTTTTAACTGTAAGAAGCTTTTTTTTATTAGGAGAAAAGTTTAATATAAACTGCGCTTGTGTAATCGCCATGTTAAAATAAACTGCAAGACATAAAAAAAGAATTTTTACTAAAAAAAACTTTTTTACGACACTCGATTGTTATTTTTTTCTCAAAAAAACTGTAGTATTGCGATACATAATTTGGAAATAAAACTGAGGAATAAAGGTCATCTTTAAACAGATTAGAATTTTGATATAAAAATTATTTTTCTAATTCAAACTATAAAGTATGAAACAAAAATTTCTTGAACTCATTTGAACATAGTTTTTGGTTTTGCGTAAAGCTTAAAAAAGGTTTAAAAAAAACTGCGTGTTTGAAATAATTTGATTTTACATCTTCAAAAAAATAAACTGAGCTTATTCGTATCAGATTTATTAATTTAGTGAGATATTTAACTGTAAATTGTTTTTTTCAGGAGTGAATTAATTCTTAGTTCAGCCCATTTTTTAAAAACTGTCTTATATTTTTTTGTTTCAGGTAACTCAAATCGAACCAATTGAATTCATTGGACCATATGGAAACACATTATTTTTAATTAATATCACTTTAATGGCTTCACTTTATTATAAAGCAATAACTCGATCGAATGAAAATATTAGCCGTCATTCCAAGAATGGCTTTTTTACAAGCAATCACGTTCAAAGTTAATTATTAAAATATAAATAAAAAACTGAATTTCATTGTTGGGCTATTCCATTTTTTGTATATAAAAACTGAACCCGGAGATACAAAGAATTTTTTTTTTAAAACTGTCATTTAAATTAGTAAGATTTTTTGAGAATATTTTATAGGAAAACTTCATTCGTCTTAAAAATGTGAATCAAAATATAACTGACATCATTTAAAAAATTATTCAAAACTGCTTTATTTTTTAATTAACTTTTTATTATTATTATTTATTTTATTTTGATAACATTTAAGAAAATTAATAACTGTAACTCTTTAAAACTTTCTGGCATGTCCCTGAGAAAATATTTCCCTTTTTTCTCACATAAAAGCTCAAAATTTTCAAACTACAAATTCATCTTTTTTTTTGCGTCACAATTAAAACTGCTTTAATAAGCGTGAAGTGAAAAGTTCTTGGAAAAAAACTGAATCAAAAGATTTATTAAGTGGGAAGCTTTATGGTCCATGAACTTCAAAAAACCTTTGAATTTGGAAGTCATTTCTTTCTTGTTGCTTTTTTCAAAAAAAATATTTTATTAATTTCTAAAGATTTTTTTTGTCTTTGATGCTTTTCATATTTTTTTTCTTATTCCTGCAAGTCAAGCATAAATTAATTTTTTTTATTGAAATTAAAAAAAACAAAAGCAAAAAATAAAAATCTTTTTTGTAAGTCAAATGTTGCAGAAAAAACGGTCGAACAAAAAAATGATTACCTCACAAATTGGTCTATGCTCTCTTTCTTTAGTTCTTAGCTTTTTTTTGCAAAAAGAAGAAAAAATTGTTACGTCAAAATTCCCAAAGCAGCATCAGCAACAGATTAGTTTCTTCTTCTAATTTTAGTCTCTAAGGAATTTAATTCTTTCTTTCTTTGTTACCAAAGTAACTAACTCCACTCTAAACTAAATAACCTTTTAATAATTTATTCCTTTGAGATTCTTCTCTTCCCCATTTTTTTGTTTGTTGCTGTGTTTATTATTATTTTTTAAATAATAAAAAATAAAGAATATTCTTTGCTCATTTTAAATTGGCATTTTGAGTAAAAATTTTTACTGTAATGTTTTTAAAAATTTTGCTTAGAGCTTTTTACAATTAAATTTTGTGGGCGATGATGGTAAAATGAAAACTGACCTGCTCATCTGCATTTTTTGTTATCCCATTTGTACCAAGAAAGATGAAATCGGTAGTTTTTTTTTTCAAGCGTGTTCGTGGGCGTCGTCGAACGCTTTTCTCACGTTCTTTTTCGTCTTTTTCTTTTCATATGTTAAATGACCTCTTCTATATAACAAGCATGGTAAGAACATATTTTTTTTCTCGTATTTATTGGAGCTGTTTTTTTTGGTATTTTCGTTGGCAAAAAACTGTTGAAAAAAAGAGCTTTATTTTAAAAAATGTCCTAAATTTTTTTATTGTTGAGGAAACTGGGATCTTATAATTCTTTGTTTTGTTATATACATTTTATAATTTTCTTAAAACAAAGTTATGATAAAAATAATTTTTTCTTCTTATTTTTTCTCCGTTGAAAACTGTAATAAGTGAGAGTTTACTATCCCTTAATATTGTGCTTTTTATGTTATACACTTCTCCATTTTCAAAAAGGTCAGTTTTTTGAGAATTAAATGAAACCATTTATTTTTCTTAAATATTTGTTTTCTTCGGTTTTCAAATGTTTTTTAAGGTTTCTTTTTTAACTTCTGCAAAAAGAAGAGTTTCTTAGAATTGAATGAAACCATTTTATTTTTCATATTATTTTCTGTTTTTTGATCACAAAAAGAAAATATTGAAGCTTTATTTTATATTATTTTTTGCACAAATTTTTTTGGGAGGATTAAAACTGAAAAAAAATCATAAGTCGAAGGTTTAAGGGCCACATATAATATTTTGTTGTTTGGATTGTTTTCATTTTTTTTGGGTATAAATTGATATCACCTCACCATAGATCTCATACTTTATAAGTCTTGTTGAAAGTTCTTTAAGAAGGGGTATTTAACTGACTAGAAAAAAACTGAAAGTTCAGAAGTCTCATTCTTCATTTGGTGGTTGATGGTTGCTTGCGTTACTTTTTCGAAAAGGAAAAATTTAAAAAATTAGTATTTTTCTTTTCTTTAAAAACTGCGAGTTGAGCTGCTTTGAATTTGGGCTAATAAAAACTGTATCCATTTCCTTTTAGGTGAATTTTTTTAACCCAAATTTTGATTAGGTTTAAATCATAAAACTGTATTAAACTGCTTTTTATTTAAAACCAGAGAATAATTACTTTTCATTGTTAATGGACTGCATCTTGTAAGCGTTTCATTAATCTTCTTTGACTAATTTTGACCTAAAGCAAATTACTATTTTTGGAATAAACTGTGTATGAATTTTAAGATTTTTTTGATTCATTTCTATTTGACCTTTCTTATTTTTTAAAATTTATTTGTCTTTAAACTGTTTATGTAAGTTTGGAGCTTCACTCTATGTGCTCCAAAAAAATAAATAAATAAAAACTGTAATTTCATGTAAAAGATGGTTTCAAAAATATTTTTCACTTTTTTTATAACAAGCGTGTTTTTTAAACTGAGTTGACCTTTAGCTTCACATAATGAAAACAGCATGTTTTTAGAAAAATAATAATAATGGGAATTTTCACTGACTCAATAAAAATTAAATGGAATCATTTTGGTTATAAATTATCCATTTCTCTTTCAAAAAAGAACATTGAATCAACATCATCCATTGATTTGTTTGAGGTAAAACTGCAATAAAAAATAAACTCTTATTTTTTTGAAACTGTGTAATCTTTTGATTGTTTTAGAAATTAATGAAAAAAGTTTATGCTGAATGTCCTAAATTTAATGGAATTATTGCATATTATGATCAAAATAACTGTCAGGTAAATACTTTTTTTTTGGGAAAATGTGGGAATAACCAAAAGGCTAAAATAAATTGGATTGTCGCTTCGACCGATTCAAATTTTTTTAAACTGGTTGCGATTGTTCTTTTGGGTTTTTAAAGCTATAACTAGGTTTCATTAGAAAAAACTCAAAAAATACATAAGAACCTTTTTATATATATTTTATTTAATTTATAAAACTGTATTCCCCATAAAAAATCTTTGTCAAAGAAGCAGGGCTGTCAAATCGCTTCGCTCAAAGACGTCGCTGATCGCTGAGCGACGCCTTTTTCATTTTCGCTTCGCTTCGCTTCGCTTCGCTTCGCTTCGCTTCGCGCTAAAAATAAAAAAATAAAAATCGCTTCAGCGACTTCAGCGATCTCGTCGCTGTTTGAAACAGCGACGACTTTTTTGCGTGTCTTTTTGGCTAAGCGATCGCTTCAGCGAAGCGATGAACAGCGATCGCTGAAGAAACAGCGATGAAAATTCAGCGATTTCAGCGAATCGCTCACCATCGCTGAAGCAATTTTGAGCGACGCTAGCGAAAAACAGCGATTTGACAGCCCTGCAAAGAAGTCTTTTAGCATGGTTAAAAATTGCAGTCAAAATTGGGTAAAAACTAAAAAAATTTTTTGAATATCATTCTAAATTTTTTGGACGAATGAAAAAAGTTAATAACTGAGACGAGCAAAAGCAATGTTTTTGATATTTGTTTTCATTTCACAGCTAAACTGGGAATGGCGATTTTATCCTTTCTCTATTTTCTAAGAGATCGAGCGTGAATTGATTTTCTTTCACTTTTCGCATTTTGTATGCTAACAACTGTTAAGTCGAATAAATGTCTTAAAATCAGATAAATTATTTTATAATACCACACATTTTATCCATAATTTTTTTTTAGGTTATTTTAAAAAACTGTTCTTCACCTTGTTTCTCAAAAATCTTTTTGAGATTTTATATAAAACTGCAAATTATTTTAAAATTCGGATAAAAACTGAACCATTGAGGATAATTTTCCAAATATTTGGTGGAAAAAAACTGTGACATCGAATTCATTCATAATAACATCATTTTGTGAGAGCATAAAAAGTTATGAAAAAAATTATCTAAAAATTCGCTGGCAAAGGTTTTGGTTTTATTTCCAAACTACAAACAAAAAATAAATATAATTTTATTAACCTTTAACTGTGTACAAAATTAAAATTACAAATTTCATTTCATGTTTATGGCGTGTTTGCGTCAAAATGAAATAAGTATATTCTAGACAAGGAATTTCTTTTACACATTACCCGCAACATTTTTTTTAACAGCCCACTCCACCTGCTGCCCCTCATTATTACTATAATAAAAAAAAACTAAAAAATTTAATTAACCTTTTATATTTTAACTGAGTTATTTAAAAAATTCTTTGGCGCTCAAAAAACAAGAAAAAAATGTTACTCTAATTTGTAACCATGATTCATGAATGAAACAAAGCAGAAAAAAAAACTGCACCTAGGCGACGTGGATCACAAAATAAAAATTTTTTGTGTTTTTGTTTCGAAATGCAAAAAATAAAATTATTCTGTTCTTTGCTCCTTTTTTTGTCAAAAAAAGATTTCGCCAATCTTCTTTTTTGACTTTTTTCTCAAAAAAAAATTAAGTTTCCTTATGAATTTTTTAAGTGTTTTAACTTTTTTTTGAAGCTAATTATTATTTAACGAAAAGAAGAAAAGGATAAAAGAAAAAACAAAAACCATGGTAGCCATAGATTTTGCTTTAGGCAAACAATTATGCAAAAACAAAACAAAAAGATAAACATTTTTAAAAAACTTCCTCATTCAATTTTTTTTGTAGTCTTTTTTCTTTCGTTTTCTTTTCGGGGATTATTTTAAAAAACTGTCTTTGAGAAAAACTTTCCATTCAAAAAAGATTTTTGTGAATGGAAAAATTTTAAGCTTTTATTATTATTTTAAACTGAAGTTGAGATTACAGAAAGAAATACCATTCTAAAAAATATAACTGTCTTATTGTGAGAAAAGTGTAAAAGTAAAAAAAACTGTTCAACAATGAAGAAAAAAAATATTAGAAAATTATTTATAATTTTTGGTTAATTTTCAAAACTGTGCATCGATATTGAAAACGAAAAATTCAAAATTTAAATTAAACAAACTTTTACATATTAATTTAAGGAATATTTTGTTCCTTTAGAAAAAAGCAGGAGAAAAGATTAAAAATAATTTAAAAAAAACTGCAATGAATAAATGTTTATCAAAATTATTGGATATTTTACCAATCATTCATTTTTTAAATTATATTTTTAAACTGGTAATCGATCAGCAGGTTGAAGCTACAAGTTTGAAAAAATTAACAATTATATTCTAACTTTTGAGAAATATTAAAAACTGTAGCCGATGGAATTGAAACTAAGTTATCGGTGCTTTTAAAAAAATAAAACTTTTCTATTTGGAAACAAACGTTATTTATTAATTTTAACGTAGATAACGGTTTTTTATTTATTTTGAATTCTTCCTTTTTTTAAAACTGCATTTGATTTTTTCTTTTCTACACCCTAAATTGTTTTTTTTACAAAATATTAAACTGTGAATTAATGCGCTGCTAAAAAAAGCTGTAGACATATAATTATAAATTAATATGAACTAAAAAAATTATTTCGAAAGAAATTTCAAAATTTTAATTAACTGTAATCTACTGCGTTTTTTGCTTCATTAATTTTATTGAAAATTAGTCTAATAAAATTTTAAATTCTTTTTAAATTGAAAATATTTATTTTTTTCATTTTTTGTTTTATAAAACTGCAGTATTGAGTATTGTGCGGCAAAGCCCTTTACCATTTTAAAAAACTGTTGAAAAAAAAGATTGTTTTTAATTTCAGATATTTTTAGTTTTTATTAATAATATTTTAAACTGTCATCTCTCCTTTAAAATTTTTATGCCATGCTTTTAACTGAATTTTATATACAAATTTCAAAACAAAAAAACTGATGGGAGCCATAATTAAAAATTTGGCCGAAAAAAAAGTAAAAAATGAAAATTCAAAAAAATTTCCATGCGTGTTTTTTTATTTGTTTTTCTAACTTTTAAAAGATGTTCCACCACCTTAAAAGCTTTTATTTTTTATAAATGTTCCGGTCACACGCGAGCTTTCTTCAAAACAAAAAATTAAAAGCCTAGAGGCGGGAAAAAAAGAGAGAGAGAGGATTTTGTGTTTTACTTTTTTTACGTTTTAAATCCTTTTTTTGGTTTTTTTCTTTGAATAAAAAAAATAAATAGGCGGGGCTTGAATGTAAACATACAAATTTTTTTGAGGGTTATAAAAGGCGCAACTTTAACTTCAAGCTTGGATAAAAAGTTTCAAAATTTATTTGTATTTTTAAAGCTTCCTAAAACTTGAAATTTATTTTTTTCTGTTTGTTTCAGAAATTTATTACTTGTGATTTGGAATTAAGAAAATTTATTAACGAAATGAAGGACGCCGCCAATGGAAAATTAAAAGTTCATACAACTTTACCTGAACGAAGTTCATTACCTTTGGCTGAAAAAATCTCTACGAGATTCCATCGATCGTATTCCGTTCCACCCATTCCTCAATCTCCAACTTCCTCAAAATCAGTGAGCAACAAGCCTTCAATTAGCTCTGAAGCCGCCGCTGCTGCTAAACCCAAGCCATCCACCGCTAGCGAACATCGACCATCCATTCAAAATTCGCTTCATTCAAGATTGGATCGAAAAAATTCATCAAATTATTTACAAAATCATCGAAATTCTATTCGATCAGGAAGTTCATCAAATGGATCTCGATCATCATCCATAGTTTATCCTTCCACAGCTGTAAGTATTTTTTTATTCTCGAGATAAAATATTTTTTTCGCTTCGAGAACAAAAAATTTAATAAATTTTTCCATTCAAAACCATTTTTTAATTTTCTCATATTTTTTTTAGCATTACCCTCTTGGTTATCATCATTCATATTCATCATATAATAATGCTCCATGCCCACCCGGACCATCATTCCATCATTATGGCGTTCCACCAATGAATATGTTACTTGGACATTTACTTACAGGTGGCCATTATCATCCCATGCATCCTGCATTTGGTCCAATGGGACATAATAGATTTATGGGTGGTTTTGCATGGTAAACAAAAATTTGAAAAAAAAATATTTGTCGTCATTGCACCTGTATTTTTTTATTATTTTTTTGTTCCTGTGTCTCATTTTTAACTTTATTTTTATTTCCTTTTTTTAATTTTTTTTGGCGCTAAAACACGGGAGTTTGAGTTTCTAATTCATTCATTTTTTATTTTGTATGTGTATTTTCTTTAAAAAAAACTGACGTAAAAAAGTATGGGAATTTTTTATTTTGTTCACCAAAAAAATAATAATATTATTATAATGTAAAAATACGTATTGGTTTTTTTGTTGGTTTTTTATGTGAAAATTAAAAAAAAAAGCTTGGAAAAAATAAAATAAATAAATAATAATTAAATATGTTTTTTAAAATGTTAAATGATTTATTATCAAAAAAAAATATATGTTTATAAAATATTTCATCACGCATTTTTTTCTTCTCATGGGATTCGATTCATGCGAGGTTGTGTTGAAATTGAAAATATGCAAGATTATGAAATTTGGGAAAAAATGTTGTTATGGCTTTTAATTTTCCTGGTTCTCTAGAGAATGAATTTAATCTCAAAAACTCAAAACTTTTTTTTGACCGTTTTTTACCTTCCATTTTTATTTTTATTTTTGACTTTAAAAAAGCTTGAAACAAGTTTATTGGTTTTTTTTAAACAAAAAATTGCAAAGAAAAAGTCAATCTTTTATAAATTATATTTAAATAGAAAGTAAAAAAATCAAAAAGAGAGGTCCTACCCGGAATCGAACCGGGGTTACTGGATTCAAAGTCCAATGTGATAACCGCTACACTATAGGACCGATGGATGCCTCATTCAAAAAATTTAACACATACATGTGTGCGTGCGTCCTTCTTCCTTTCCAACCTTTTTCTTTTTCTTCGTTTCTTTCTTTCCCTTTTTTCTCTCGCAAAAAGGATATAAAAGATTTTTTTGGGTTGGGATGCATTTTTTTTCCTTCAGTTTATTTTCACACACAAAATTTAAAAAAATAGCGCAAATAAAAAAAAAATAAGACGATTTCAAGGCAGTTAATTTTTTACCAAATACAAATAAAAAAAAAATATATATCCAAATAAAGAAGAAAAAGGAAAAGAGCAAAACCAAATTGTATCAATCAAAATAAAAAAAAACATTGAATTAAGAAAGAAGCAAAATCACGGACTTCGTCACCGGTTCGAATTACGAAAAATTATTTTATCTTTCAAATTTTTAGGCCTCTCTGAATTCTTTTTTTTTTTTACCATGCTCTTCCCATTGGATAACCCCATGATGAAGCTAAAAGTTTATTAGGTCCAATAAAGGTTGTACCCGATCGAGCTGCATATGCATGGGCATGAACGGGTGGGGCACCAGCAGGTTGGCCATTCAAATAATGATTCAAATACATATTTGGTTGAGGTTGTAATGCCATTGTTCCAGGATATGGAAGATTTGAATGATTCTGCGATGAATAAGAATATTGATATGTTGGGGGAATTTGCTATAAAAAAAAGTTGTGTTTTGTTATTTGATTACCAGTTTAAAAAATTTTATTGCATTAAGCAAAAAAATTAGTAACAATTTTAATTCAGTTAAAAAAAACGAGGAAAAAAGTTATTAGAAATATATGGATTAAAAATTATCTCATTTTTCCTGTTACAGTTTTAATTTAATTTTTTTTATAATTTTAAATGAAACAAAAAAATTAGAATACAGTTTTTAAAAAAAGTAATAAAATATTCTGGAAAAGAAAAGAACCAAAGAAACTTATGAACTTCGAAAGATCTTTTTCGTAATCACAGTTATAATTTTTATTATAAAAAGTAATAAACCAAAATTATGAAACAGTTAAAAACTTGCACCTCATAAATACCCTCCAACACAGTTATTTTTATTTTCTTATAAATCCTTTGTTTTTTTTTAATTCTAATAATAAAAAAGCACTGTTAAATAAGAAATTATTTCTCGAAAAAATGGGGTTTTCTTTACTGTAGCGCGCCTGGAGAAATAATAAAATTTTTTGCTCTCCTCTTTCTACTCCTTTCAGTTTCAATAAAAAAAATTTCCCCTTCTCCGTATTATTTTTTTTTTGAATATTAAAAATACCCAAATTCCATATTCCAATTTTAAATTAATTTATTTTAATATTTCCTTACCGGTGGCTGATATGGTTGATATCCAGTAACTTGTTGTCGACCATTATTATTATTTTGGTTAAATCCGTTATTATAGGATGAATGATTGGAATTGGGTGAATTATGGCCTCCTCGACTAAATGATGAATGAGAGCGTTCGTAACGTTGTGGGGGAGCATCAAAACTCGCTGTATGTTGGCGATGATTTTGATGGTTTTGATTGTGGTGATTGTGATTTTGTTGATGTCGATCATATGTTCGATAATTATAATCCAATGATGATGGAGCACGATTATCTTGAATTGGAGAATAACGGGAATGCTAAAAAATAAAAGATTTAAAATAAATGAAGAATTTGAAGAAGAAAACCCATTTGTGGTATCAGTTTATAAAGTTTTAAAATAATAAATGAAAAAAAGCAGTTTTAAATTTTCCAACAAAAAAAACATGACTGAATTATTTTGGAAAGTGATAGAAAATTTTTTGTTTTAAATATTCAAAATAAACTTACTTACCTCAGTTTTTTTCGATGATAGTATAATTAAAAATTATTGTAAGTTTTTTTATAAAGCAACAAATCAAAAATGTGAAAACTATCCCTCTTTTATAAAGTCATTAATTAAATAAATTTATAACCTATTGGTTACATACATGTCAGTTTATAAAAAATTAATTTCAAAATGGCAGTTTAAATAATTTCTCTTTTCGAATTTTTTTTATAAGTAACGTAAAATATGTAAAATGTTGGATAACAACCAAAAGAAATCATTCCCGACAGTTATTTTTTTTTTCTTTGTCGAGGTTCTACAGTTTTTTTGCTGTTCAGTATACCATGTTGCCATTTCTTTATAATAACATACAGTTTATATTGGCTGCACATTAAAAAAATAGTAACCAATTAGTACGAAAAAAAACCCAAGACAGTTTTTAACCTTATTGCCAGAAATGTAACAAACACCAGTTTATAATCATCGACAAGCAAAACGAATGTTTATGCTATCTCAGTTAAATTTATAATTTAAAAAAATGGACGAAAATTTTTTTAATTAATTATAAACAACAACAAAGCTGTTGACCATTTAAAAATACGCAAGCGTCTCTTCAGTTAAATTTTATTTATTTATTTCGTTAATCGCAAAGCGAATTTTTTCTCTCTCAGGCTTGTATATCGTGCTGCAGTTAATAATTTTTTTATGTTTTATAAAATGACTAAATGAACCACAGTTAAAATCTCCCCTTTTTAAAATTTTGTCTTACCGGTGGTGGAACTGAATGAGAACGATGTGGAACAGGATTATAACGGCCATGAGCCATATCCGCTGCAGCAAGGGTTCCACGTTCGGGTAAAGTCGTATAAAGCTTTAATTTGCCTTTCATTTGATGCATAGCATTTCGTAAATCTGAATCATTATTTATGATAATCTAAAAATAGAGGAATCATATCGGGAAGTTATTATTTTATTTTATTCTGACACATAAATAAAAAATAATTAAAAAGTTAATAAATTTGATTGCATTTTTTTATTTTTTTTTGGAAGTTTATTATTTTTTAATATTTTTTTTTGCACATAAATTTGTGGGCAAAAAAGTAATTTAAAATTCATATAAATTCTTTACAGTTTTGAATTTAAAATGTCAGTTTTTTCTACCCACATTTTTTTTATTTTTCAAGTTCAAAGAAATTTGTGTTTTATGCTTGAATAAACTATTTTTATTATTGCTGCCTCCTCTTCATTTTTTTGGCCGCTACTTTACTATAATTTTTTAGAGGAAATCGCTTCAACTTTTAAAAAAAACTTGCTTCCGAAGGTGCTATACTCGGAAACACGTAAATAATTTAGTTTTTTTTTCTTTGTTTTACATTCAAAAAAAAGTCAAAAAGCATTGTTTGAATTTTCTCAAAAAAAAATTAGGGTGAAAAATAGTTTTAGAGGGGTCATCTCATCGATGTTGTTGTCCTTTGTTATTAGATTTGAATTTGGTGTACTTTAAACCTAAGATTTTTCTTACTTTTTTTGCGTCAAAGAAAATTTTTGTTCTCTGATTTTCCGTTTCGGGAAGGCACCCTTTTTTTTTTTGAAAAACTTTTACTCAAGTCTTTATTACTTTCTTTTGTTGTCATAGTTGTTTACGCCGAGTCCAAAAAAAACCTTCGACGAAAGACTTAAATTAAAAATTAAGGTGCACTCTATTTTTTTTGACAACTTTCAAAGAGGCCATCATCGGCCACGCGAAAAGGAAAATATGGTGCCAAAGAACTTTGAATCTTATTGTTTGAGTCTCCAAAAAAAAAGTAAAAATAACAACTTTACTACGTATGTTTTTTTTTACTTTAGTATTCGTCGTCGTAATAAAAAATTCTCACTTTTACGTTTTGTCACCTTTTTTTCCTCCTTACATCTTTCTTCATCTTTTTTTTTTCTTTGTCATTTATTTCATGAACCAGAATTTAAAAAAATAAATACTCCGGAACTATAGAATGAAGAAGAAAAAAAAGTAAAAGCTTTTTTTGGAATTTCCATATTTATTTATTTTTTGAAAGGGCAAAGGTAAAATAAATATTTCTTAAGTTTCAGTTTCAAAGCAAAAATAAACATTTTGTGGTTTCTTTGATTCTTTTTTTTTTCTTGAATCGGAAATTTAAAACACAAATTTTTTTTCATTCTTTCAGTTTTTTATTGGGGGTATATATTTGGAGATATCCGGTGCAGATATACGATTACTGAAGTAAAATATAAAAAAACATAGGTATGTGTTTGATAACAATGAAAAAAAGCTTCTTTAAAAGTTGTGGATGGCATTGGATATGGTAAAAAGAAAAAAGGGGTGAGGTTGTAAAATTATTTTTAAAAGAAATGACACTTTTAAACCGTCTAAATGGCTGCTCAGTTTAAATAAAGAAAAGGTGATTTGATTTATCTATGAACGCAGTTTTATTCTTAATAAATTCCTATTCTTCACAAAAAACTCAGTTTAAACTTTAAAGTTAAAAAAAATAAACTTAAGAACAAAGAAAGCAGTTTTTTTTTTCAGAAATTTAATCGTCTTTTCTAATAATCAAAAAAACTGTTCAAAGAAATACAGTTATATTTTCCTATACTTCAATGTTTAATAAAAAAAGATAACAAAATTTCATTGTGTTTTTTTTTTTGTTAGACAGCGCTGGAGCAAATTTTTATTTTTGCCATGACGCCCAAAAGTCGACAGTTTTTTCTTGGATTAAAATTTTAAAAGTTTTGTATTTTAATGACAGTTAAAAGAATTACAAAATAACATAATTCTCTACAGTTTTTGTTAATTATTAATATTATTTAAAAATAAAAAATGCTTGATACAGTTTTAAAAGCATTTTATTGCGTTAAAGGGCAAATTTTTAAGTTTGCATTATTTTTTAACTTACAGTTTCTTTATCAAAAATAAATTGTTAAATTTTTATCTTCCAAAGTCTTAATCGTTCTCAGTTTTTTTTTTTAAATATTTTTATATCATCCTACAGTACCTCTTTTCACCTTAAAAAATTCACTTCAGTTTTGATAATGCAACTCTATAAATAATTTAAATTAAAAAGCTTGTAAAAAATAAATGTAAACATTCATTTCTAAGCCTTTAATTTTCGTGATTACATAAATTTCCCTCTTTCCTGTGTTAAAAAAAGTAGCAAAAGCCAAATGAATGTTTTATTTACTGAAATTTAAATTTAAAAGGGAAAGGGATTTAAAGAATAAAAAAAGAAAGAAATAAGGTCAAAGAATGAATTCAAGCAAATAAAATCTTAAGGTTAGTCGTCAAAATTTCTGACGTTTTATAAAAAATCTTTTATTTTTTAATATAAAAAAATTTATGGCTTCATTTTTTGCAATTTTTTTATTTTTATGGAAAAAATACATGCAAAGTATAAAATATTATACTTTTTGCATAAATTTATGAAACCAAAAAAAAGAAACCAAAGCATAAATTTTAAATGCCACGACTCAAAAGATGAACCAGTTATTTTAATGGAACGGTAGAAAAAAATATCCAAGGTAAAAATCAGAAAAATATTGCTAAGAAAAAGTTATGCATTAGTTGTTTGTTTTGGCCAAGGGCAAAAAAAATCTAAAAGCTTGGACTCATAAATGTATCCAGTTTTAACATTAAAAAAAATATAAATTTGAGAGTTTTAATTTGGAAAAAAATAACTTTTTGCTTTACAACCTTTTTGTTTAAATTTTAATTTATTTAAACGAATTTTTCAACCGAATTTAAACAATGTGCGAAGTTTTAATTAAAAATAAATTTTTTTGCTAAGAGCTTTTCCCATTTAAATTTTCAAAGCAGTTTTTAATCTTCGAACCATCCTTTTATGTTTATTTTTTTAAATGAAATTTCGTTACCAATTTTTAAGAAATCTCTCAGTTTTTATTTTAAGAAATTTAATTTATAAAATTTTTACCGAAAAACAATTATCAAATCAGTTTATAATTTAAAAAAAACTATCAGTTTGTGATTAACTTTGCCTTGGGAAATTGAATCTCTCACTTTTTAGAATTATTGATTGAATAAATTTAACTTTGATTTAAAAAGTCAAGAAATTTCATATCGTCACAGTTTATTTTTTTTACTTATTTTTAATAAATTTTATTTTAACCAACAAACCTGTCGATTACTTTGATCATTATATGCGATAAGTCCATCAAACTCAGGACGTTCGTGATAAATTTTTTTCATCATTGCCTAAAACCGATGATGATTAAGAATTCGTCTGGTTGTACAGTTTTAAAGCTACTTCAAAAAGATCCATATATTCCACTTCTTCTTTGGAAAAATTTAATCGATGTTTTCGACCAAAATGAGTCCATTGGATTCTCGTAGAGTCCGAGAAAATTCCCATCCTAAATAAAATTTGGGAGTTAATTATTTTGCAAAAAAATGCACAACAGTTAAACAAATAAAAATAAATATTTAAAGAAACAAAAATATTAATGCTAAACAAAAGAAATAATTTTTTCCATGTAGCGACGAATCTTCTCAGTTTTTTTTTCAATAATTCATTCTAAAAAGGCGTAAAAAAAAAATTATTCTTTATTTTTGTTATTTTAATACACTCGCCCAAACACACAAGCTGACAGTTTTATTTTTAAGATGCTATTTTACCACCTACTCGACTATTTCTCAGTTTTATGCCTCTATTTTAAAAATAACTTGTTCATCTCGCCCTTGATCTCAGTTTTAAAAGCACCAACGGAAGATATTTTTTTGAGATAAAAAAATCAAATGCCTTAAAGAAACAAAAAGTCAGTTATAAGCAGCGCTGGCGGTTTACCGAAATCCTTCGGTTTTCGGTTTCGGTGAACCGAACCGAAACCGAACTTATCGGTTTTCGGTTTTTCGGTTTTAAAATCGAACCGAAGCTTCTCGGTTTTCGGTTTTTCAGTCTAAATTTTCGGTTATCGGTTCGGTTTAAAAAATTTTTTTTTGAATTTTTTTAACGTTAATTTTTGAATAAAAGTAAAAAATAAGGCATATTTTTGTCTTTTTTATGTATTTTTACTTGTTTCTAAGCCTTTTTAACTAAATTTTCGTATTTTTAATAAAAAAACTTAGATTCTTAACCACCTATTTTTCATCAAACCGAACCGAAAAATCGATTTTTTCGGTTAAAAACCGAATTTTTTCGGTTAAAAACCGAATTTTTTCGGTTTTCGGTTTCGGTTAACCGAACCGAAACCGAAGCTTATCGGTTTTCGGTTTTTCGGTTTGAACCGAAAACCGATATCTTCGGTTTTCGATTTTCGGTTCGGTTCGGTTCACCGAAAACCGAACCGAAAAACCGAAAACCGCCAGCGCTGGTTATAAGTATTAAACAACTTTACAGTTTTTCTCTTTCTAAATTAGTAATAAAACTTTGAAATTGTCAAAGAAATGGCAAAAATAGTAAAAAAAATCTTATTTAAAAAGCCCTACGGCTAATTTGGTGTACAGTTTTTTATTCTTTTTTTAACCTTGCAAGAGTCTTATGTTATTTTTGTAATATTAAAATTCACATTGTATTTTGTTCAATAAAACAGTTTTTTCTTATGTTTTTAAAAATTAAGTAAAAATTCTAACTTTTACTTGCTTTTCTTCTCATCATCTTCTCGTCAGTTTTAAATGTTTACAATATGACTCTCTTCTCTCTCAAACTTTTTTTGCTTTGCGCGCCCACACAAGATTTTTATCCTTTTCACTCTGAAACATTTTTTTATTTGATTGCGTTTTTTTCTTTCGATGCTAAAATTTAATTTTAGGCTAGCTAACGCTGCTGTTTAGCATTCTTCTTAAGCTTCAAAAAAAGAGTGAACAGAATTCTCCAACTACAGAATCTTTTTTTTGCAAAAAAAATAAAAAATAAAAAGAGCAATGAAAAGGATTTTAATTTTATCTACTTTTTTTTGAACAAAAAAAAATAATATAAAATCCTCGTAAATGTCATTCATTTTCTTTCTATTTAAAGGTTATGGAAAAAATGGAAAAAACATATTTTGGTTTGGCGTCATTTTCTCATAAATTTAATTTTGTTTGAGCCATAAAAAAAGGAAGTAAAATAATTTCAAGAAAATTAAAAGTAAAAAAATATAGAAAGGACGTGAGAATTATAATTTTTAAAAATAGTATGCTCATTTGAAAACAAATCTTTCTTTTCAGTTTAAATTTAAAAAAATAAAAGGGAAAGGTTTCAAAAAATTTAAAAATTTTTTTTATCCTATATATACATAATCAATATACAACGCAGTTTTAAACAAAATTAAAAGCAAAAATTTTGCAATCCATTTTTAGGGTTACAAAATGGCAAGGGTTGATTGATTGGACATTCAAAAAAATACCATAATGAAAAGAAAAAAAGGCATGGAACACAGTTATAATTTATTATATTGAAAAAAAATTTGTTCAGAAGTTGATAATTATAAGAAATACTGTACAGTTTTTTTATAAAATCGGAAAACATTCCACTATAAATTTTAATTTGCAGTTTAAATTAAAAATTATATTAAAAAAGATAGAAAAGAAGCAGAATATGTAATCACAATTTTTCTCAATCAAATTAAAAATTTTGAATACTCGTAATAAGTATATTTTTATACTCATTCAGTTAAAAAAAATGATTAAAATTTATTAAAAATAATTTATTGGTGGATAAGCTGCTTCTCAGTTTACAATGGAAAAATATTCTAAATCGAATATTTTGTTTGCCAAATTATGTTAAATTGAAAAACAGTTATACAAAAATCCAAATTTACGACTTCACAGTTTATAATAAAAAAAGCCTAAAAATAATGGAAGGAAAGTAAAATAAAATCACGGAAAAGTACAAGAAAAATTTTCTTGAGAAAATTCATACTTTTTTCTTTTCTTTTCTTTTCTTTTCTTTTCTTTATTGTTCGACTGACTTAACGACGACGCTTTCCGTTCCCCCTTCCACATATTTATTTTTTACTTTTGTTGCAAATAAAAAGTAAATTTTTTGGAAAGAAAAAAAACCAGTTGGAGTTGGTTGGATAAGCTTTTTTCCCAACAAAAATCTTTTTTTTTCTTCGATGAGTAAGTAAAAAAATATTACTTCAAGAATGTAAACAAAACAGGCGAGAAAAAAAGAATTGAAAAAAATCAACGCTTTTGCTCGCAAAAAAAAAATCCATCCGCAGCGCTGCAATAAAGCTCGCATCAGACACTCCTCATTCCCGTGCAAAAAAAAAAATAACGTTTGCTTTTTTTTCCTGTAAAACACAAACATTCCCAATCCATCCGTTGCAGAACAGTTTTTTTGTTACTTGAAAAAAGTAAAGAAAAAAGTCATTCTTGATCCTTGAAGAAAAAGAAAAAGTTAAGTGGGATGCTTGAAAAATCGACGCAAAGTCAACGACGATGCGTGAAGGTGGAAGAAAGAAGGAAGGAAGAAGTTGAAGAAGCCACCTAGCCTACAAGTGTTTAAATATGATGAATATATAAGTATGTAGGTAAAAGTGCTTATTGCTTTTGCCAAAGAAACAATAAAACATAAAAAAGTACTAAAAAATATTGCAACAATAAAAGATAAAAACGAAAGAAAGAAAAAAGTTATTTTTAGTCTCCAAAAAAAATATTACAGTTTTCTGACAAACAAGTAGCGATAGTATGCAAAGTTAACATGGCTCAGTTTAAAAATATTAATATTCCCAAAAAACATTCATAAAATTTAATATTATGAAATTTCAGTTTTTATCAGACCCATTATTTAGTTTTCTTATGCAGTTTTAGAGAATTATTAAAAAAAAATACTAAAAATAAATGCTACAGCAAAAAAGAAAACACGAAGAAACTCAGTTATTTTATGTGAAAAAAATTCTCACATGCAGTTTTTTTTAAATAACAAAAAAATGCAATTAATGGGACTTTTGATTCAGTTTAAATAAAAGTGGATATTTATAAACCGAAAATAATTTAACTTTTTTTGGCAAATTGTTGCTGATTATACAGTTTTTAAAAATACTTTGCAAAAAAAATGAAAAAAACATTGACAGTTATACCAAAAAAATGAAAATGAAAAAATGCGTAAAAAGAGATGACGATTTTGAAGCAGTTTAAATATTATTGACAAATATAATTCCTTCCTAACACCTGAATTCCAGTTTTTTAAACCACAAAATATTTTTCTTGTTTTACACAAAGAAATATTTTTTTGCAGTTTTAACAACAGAATGAAACAAGCCTAAATAGTTTTCTTCCCTATGCCTTTTGATAAATATATTTCAAAATTATTCATTTAATGGTCATTACAGTTTCTTATTGGTAATCAAAAAAGGTTGATAAAACAATTAATTTTTTTAAATTGCTCCTAACAAAAAAATGCTTTTTTATTGAATGATTTATTTGAAGGCAGTTAAACCACTAAATGGCAACCGCATAGGGTTTAGTAACCTTCCCCATGAATATATATCAGTTTACTAAATTTATAACAAAAAAAAAAGATTAAATTATATCAAAATCACTGTAATGCCTCAATATTCAGTTTTTTTGTTTTTGTTTTATTTTCTCTGAATAAATTGCAAATCGCTTCCATGCAAAATTGATATTTGTGGTTTGAAAAGGTTTTTTTTAAGCTTTTTTAATAAAAGGAACGCAGTTTTTTGTCCATGTGTTTCGTCATGGCAGTTTTATTCTTAAGTATTAAATTACTTGGCAGTTATACTTTTGTGTTTCTTGCAGCAGTTAAATTCTTAAAAATTCCAATAAATATTCATCTATGTTCTAGCCAAGGAATAACAGTTTAATAAGTTCAAAGCTATCAAAAAAAATTTATTGTAGTTTTAGTCTTTATTTGGTTTAAACTTTAAAGTCTAAATCAAAAAAACATGTGCTTGGAAGATTTATCAGAAATCCCAATATGTGTTCTATAAATTTTAACAAATGTCATTTTTTTATTTTGTCCTCCGCAAACTTACAATGGTTTACAGTTTATTTATTTTTAATGAAAAACTCATGCAAGTATTTTTTTATTAAAATTTTTAAACCCTTTTTCCAAGCAAATCCCCAGCATGACCGCTCTATTATCAAAGACAGTTTATTATATTTTTTAAAAATATTTTTTACATTCAAAAAAGCAAAACAGAGATCATTTCTTGCCCTTTTTTGCAAATAAGAGCTTATGAGCAACATTTTGACGACGAAAACAAAATATATGTTTTCCTACAAATTATTTTCTAGGAATTTGCTAAGATTAGTAAAAGAACAGTTTCTTTAGAAAATTAAAAAAGTAAGTTTTCTACGAAAAAAGAATTCTTTTTTTAGAAAATAACAGTATAAAATAAAAAGCTTAATTAAAAGCAAGAATACATAAGTTAAAGACCAAAATAAAGGTTCTAAAAAAACTCAGTTTTTAAATTTAAGCTAATTAAAAGCTTTGCCTTTTTTCATTATCGCTGCAGTTTTTAAAAATTAAATTAAATTAAAAGAATTTGGTTATTCAGCCTTGTTCCAGCCCCCAGAATGAATATTCTATTTTTGCAGTTCTTTCAGTTTAAAGTATTTCAAAAAAAAAAGAAGAATGATAACAGTTTTATTTACTTTTTTCAGAAACAAAAGAAAATAACAAAAGTTTTTACTATGCTTAATAAAATTAAATGTTTTTTTATTGTAGATTTCATTTTTATAAAAAATAAACTAATTAATTAAATTACAGTTTTATCTATTTTCGTACTATTTTTTATTTACTAAAGAAAAATTACGAGATGTCGGTTTTAAAGCTACAGTTAAATAAAATACTAAATCAAGAATAAAATTTAATTAAAGGCATTGAACAAAATTCCACATATTGGCACAGTTAAAAAATTTTAAAAAAATAACAAAACAAAAAAAGTAAAACTTACGATTCTTTTGATTCCTCAAAAAATCGAGATAATGGACGAGCCAACGTTCCAAAAATTTTGTCATGGATTTGTGGCTCTCGTAATGGAGCCATCGAAATATTTTTTGTTTTTACTTGAAATGAAATTAATTAACCTCAGTTTTTCAAAGGATGAACAATATTTTGAGCGCAATGAAATAAGCTTTAAAAAAATAAATCTGAAAAATTATAATAAAAATTGAAATAATGAGCTAAGATTTTCATTGCTCGTGCGCGTGTTACTGCAGTTAATTTTTTAAAATAAATTTCCATTGACTATTTAACAATAGAAATTTAAAAACGCGATAAATTTAAGCAAACAAATTAGATAAAATGGAATAGTTTAAATACCAAAAAATGCGATAAAACAAGGATATCAGTTTTTTCTATTTTCATCTAAATAAAAAGTGACCAACTTTAAAAGTATATCGATGTTTTATCAGTATGGAAAAACCACAATAGCACATCACAGTTTTATTCTTTAAGAAAAATTTAAAAAAGAAATATGAAGCTACAGTTAAGAATTCAATAACTGATGAAAGAAGAAAATAAACAAAATTTGCCATGCTTCTTTCAATTACAGAACGCAGTTAAACTTTTAAAAAATTATAAAAGCTTTTTTGCATAAGACTTATTATTCAAATTTAAAAACTATAAATTTTTTAGTGTTATAAAATAATATTAAATAGTATTACAGTTTTACTTTAAAAGATCCTTAAACCATAATCCAGTTTTTTTTGAATCAACAAATAAACAAATTTCCAACCCAATTCATCCGCTACTCCAGACAGTTTACAGAATTTACAAAAAAAAAAACATGAAGCATTTAAAGATGATAATACACAGTTTAAAAAGGTAAAAGAAAAACCAAACAAAAAACTTCTAACAAGGATTCCAGTTAAAACTTCGATATTAATATAAATTAAAAACAATGCTTGATAAAAGCATATCAAAATTTCCTCAGTTAAATGAAAAAAATAAAATAACTCGTTTTGAAACAGTTATTGTTTAAATTTAAACAAAATATTAATTTTCTTATCTAGACATCTCTCAATACAGTTTCATAAAAAAAATGGAGAGTAAAAAACGAAAGCCAGAAGAAGACCACTCAAAATTATTCCACGACCATCACGGAATCATTTTTCTTTCGACAACTAAAAAACTAAAACATTTTTTACTTTTCACTTTTTGTTTCAAGAATCGACTAACCGCCACCAAAAAAAATGATGATGATTGTATACATTCATTTTGGTGGAAGAGAAAAAAAAGTAAGTAAATGTTAAACATTATTAATAATCAAGAAAAAGAAAAAAAAGTAACAGTTTTTTTCTGGTCATGATGACGATGACAACTAGTTATTGTAGAATAAAATGTATGTTTTTACACAACACATTATCCCTCAATCTTTTTTTTCTTTGTCTTACTTTTGTTCTTTTTTAGTACTTTTTTTCCAAGTAAGTATCAAAAAAGCTAATACCTAGCCGTTAGTTAATCATTGTAACACTTTTTTTTTGAAGAGCTACATTCTTCTTTCTTCTTTTTTTTAAAGTGGACACTTCCGCAACCAACCAAGAAAGAAATCCGTGGTCTCGAGAATCGCCGCGTAAGTCCAGTTTTCTTTTTGTTTGTAAATAAATAAAATGACAAAGAAGAAGAAAAAAATGGAAAAAAGTGAAGAAAGAGAAAGTGACATTCTCGGCGGCGGTCAACCAACCACACTTTTTTTTGTTTGTAAAAAGGAATGAAAGGAAAAAAAAAATTATTAAAAATGATCAAAGATTTTCTTATTTTAGTCGAAAATCCTCATTCATTCTCGGAAGCCAGTTTTTAATTTATTATTTTGGAATAACCATTAATTCAGATGGATTTGTGCTTAATAAGTCAGTTAAAAAAATACGCATTCAATCAATTATGTTCGCAGTTTAAAAAAAACAATAAATAATATCCTATGAATGAAATGATTGAAGCTAAAAAAATGTTTCTCGGCTATCGAAAAAAGATTTTTTCCAAAAAATTATAGCAGTATCACCAACAAATTGAGAACTGAACAGTTTTTTAAATATTATTTCGATAAATAATTTTTACCAAAAATTACCAACTTTTTAGAAAATTCAAATAAGGTCAAAGAAATATAGTGTCACATTTCCTTTGCTAAACATGAAGGGTAAAAAATAATGACGGTAAAATTATTGGCTCTTTGATAAAAAGAGATAACGAAAAACCTCAAATATGCAGTTTATTTTTTATTCTTTTAATAAATTTAAAAAATAAAAAAAGTTTTATTTTAGGACAAATAAATATTTGTTTGATTATAATAATATCTGGCTTCAACTTGCAGTTTTTTATGCATAAAATCAAAAAAAAAGAGAAAATTCGAGCGCGAAAAACTTTGAACAGTTTTAATATTAATAACAAATATCTATCTGATTTCAGTTTTTGCAAATAATAATAATGTTTCTATTTTGTTAATACAGTTTTCATAAAAAAGAAAAAAGAAGATAAAAAGACAGTTACCTTTGCTAAGAAAATTTTTCAGAAAAGCACTATCAATTAATTAAATAAAACTCAGTAAAGATAAATAAAGAATTAAATTTTAATGTACAGTTTTGAAGGAAAAAATAAAAAATAAGGCAATTAAAAAATATGCAAATGTTTTTTGCAAGCAAGATTCAGTTTAAAATTTTTTTTAGAATTAGCAACAAGTTTTAAAATTAAAACACAAGGCTCCAGTGTTTTTAAAAAATTATGACATCTGTGACATTTCATAAACAAAAATGGAAAAAGTTTTTATTTTATTTTAAACTTTCAGTTTCATGTTTTTGAAACCGGATGCTTTTCGTTTCATTTCGCTTTCAGTTTCTCTCTATATATTTTTTGTTTGCTTTTCAAAAATAAAAGTCATCAGTCATCGGTTTCTTCTTTTTTCGAGGAAATGCGATTAGCTTTCAAAAGAAGACAGTTAGAATACATACCTCCGAAATAAATTCGAACGGGTCACTCACTACCACTCCTTGACCAAAGAAAAATAAATAAAAGAAGGATTAAGAAAGCAGGAAAGAAAGAAGGTTCCTTAGTGCAGTTAAAATTTAAAAATAAAACATATGTCAGCTACAAGAAAAAAAATGATATCAGTTTACAGTTTTTTTGTCGATGTTTTCGATTGTGTATTTTAACACAGTTTTTTTTATTAGTTTCAAAAAGGCTAGCACTATCCCAGTTATTTTTAAAAAATAAAATTAATATCAAAAGATTTATTAACTTTTTGAAAGAATCCCACTAATATCTTTCTCTTTAAATACAGTTTAAAATTTAATTATTCTAAAGTTTTCTGCTTTATTTTTAAAACAATAATAAAAAATTATTTACTACCTTCAAGTTCATATATAAATAATTTACAGTTTTAAGATGTTTTTAAAAAAATTCTTAAATCTTTTATAGATTTTCTCCGAGCAATATTAAAAATATTCAGTTTCAAAAATAACCAAAAAAAATTTCCGTTATCCTCATTCTATTGATTAATGCAGTTTTAAAATTAATCCAAACTACAAGGATGTTTTCAGTTTATAAATCCGCGGCGTTTTTTTACTCACAGTTTCAATAAAAAAAATTTAAATTTTTGATATGAATCTTTTTTCTTTTTTAAATGTTTTAACCATACAATTGTAACAAAAATCCAGTTTCACGATAAAATAAATGTAATCTTTGTGATATGAAGGAAATAAATTAGTTTTTTTTAATAAAAATTTTTATTAATATTTTGAAAATAACAGTTTTATTTTTTTAAAAAATAACCACAGTTGTGTGTCAAAAGAAGTTTTATTTTAAAAAAAATTTAAAGTTATCCAGTTTATTAACATTTTTTTTATTTCCCATTTGCAGCATCATTGAGGCATGTTTGAATCATGGGTTGATAAATCATTTTAGCTGCATTTAAGCCCCAAATAAAATCAAAATGATCAAAATCGGGGAGATGATTGTTTTCAACCAAAAATTGTGGATTCAAGCTTGGAAGCAAAAATTCTTCAATATCTTTTTTATCGCCCAGCCAATCAGCATCCGACCAAAATAGATGGATCGGAGCATTTATGGTTGTAAAATCATAAACTGGTGGAGTTGAAGAACCATAATGTTGTTGATTTTTGTGTGCACTTCGATAATCATATTTCTCAACTTTTCCACTTAAAACCATTTGGGCCCAATGAAGAATCTGAAAAAAAAAAATTCAGGTGATAAAATTATTTTTAAATTAAATTGCCATCTCGAAACTTTTGATGCTGTTTTTTCCAACACAAAAAATAGTGATCCTAATAATAAAAGTTTTAATTTATGGCCTAACCGAAGCTACAGTTTATAAAATAAAAATTTTTAATTGTTGTATTTTATGACAGTTTTTATTAAGTTTTTTTCGTGATTTAATAAAAAATCAATAAATTACTTCTCAGTTCAAAATAAAATATTTTTATTCTTTTTCATTTTTTTCAGAATAATTCAATTTACAGTTTTATTTATTCTATAAAGTTGGAGCAAAAAGAATATAATAAAAAACCACAAGTTATCACAAACATTTAGACAGTTTTTCGATAATAAGGTTTAATGTCAAAAAATTTTTAAATTCATTTTTAAAAAAAGACTGAATAAATAAGTTTATTTTATTTTTTCTGGAGGTTCTAAGCTGAACACAGTTTTCCAAAGGTTTTCATGGATCCCCAGTTTAAAAAAATCTTTTTAAAGGTTGTAGTGTCGTCCCTCAAAACTTTTTTTTTCAGTCTTCAGTTAAATACAAAATTTTTATTCTTCAATCCATGATTATAAAAATCAAAATAAAGATTTTTAATTTGTCTAAGACAAACAAAATATTAGAAGAACAAAGTTTTTTCCAGTTTTTAGTAATCTTTAAAGTTTTCTCTTTGAAACGCAAAAAAAATGGTAGTAAAAAAAGCATATCGCGAAACAGTTATCAAAAAAGTGTGTAAATTGTAATATTAATTTTTGTTTTAAAAATTCCCTAAAAGAAAAAGGATCAGTTTTTTAAATTTTATTCTTTCGACTCCCTCCTAATTATTCATATTTCAGTTATAAAAAAATTAATCCCTTTCTATTCCTCTTTTTAATGACGAATGATGATTGTAAACTCACATTTTGCGTGCTCGTTCCTGCTGGAGCATGAGCGGTGTAAACGGGAGTTCGGGTTCGATTGAGTTGATTGGATTCTGGGCCACCAATCAAAAAAATTACATCATCACATAAATCATTTCCAATAAAGCCACTGCACACAAAATCAGAAATTAATTGGGTTACCCATGATTGAGGAAGAAATTCTCCATCTCCAAGAAGGTCGTAAATAATCTAAAAGAAAAGATAAACATTTTAAAAAAAATTTTAAAAGTAAAATATTATTATTAATTTTTAGTGGTATAAAGCTTTAAAGTTTAATTCACTCCAGTTTTAAATTAAAAGAAATAAAAAAAAGGTTTTTGTTTTTTTCTGAAAAACATGAGAGAATTTTATATTAGTTTAATAAATGTTAGCACCATACGCCAAAAAATGGTATTCAGTTAATTTCAAAATTTTGTATTTATTATTGTTTTTTTTTAATGCTAAGCGTCTTTATTTTAACCTACGCGCACAACTCAAACCAGTTTAAAAAAATAAAAGTTCCCATAATATTTAGCTGAAACCTGCTATCTTACAGCAACAGTTTTAAATTAAAATCATAATTAAACATACATATTTCTCAAGGTTTCTTTTTTATTTTTTATTTTGATTATTAAAACAGTTTAAAAATGAGAATTCCTCTTTAAAATTTCGATAAATAAACCTAAAGTTTTCTTGGAACAACAGTTCTATTAAACTACAAAAATTCATAATGAATTTGGACATTATTAAATTTCCTCAGTTTTAATTTAACTAATTTAAGACAAAATGCAGTTTTAGAAGAAAATATTACCTCAAATTCGGGATATAAAAATTTTGCAACATATTCCAGCAAACCTTTAATATATTTCACTGTGCCAACAGGAGCCAAAGCAAAGAATCTTTTAATCTAAATTTTTTTTTAAATTTTACCTTCCACAATCTTCAACATGGGAATTCAGTTTTATACCTTTTTAGCAAAATTTGGATCACTTCCAAGTTTACTAAACATAATTAAAGTTCCTTGGCTATGTCCCACATAATAAAGGGATTCCTGCCCGGTGGCATTTAAAACGTGGTCGATCATGGCGTCCAAATCATATTGAACCATATGATCCCAACTGAATTCCCAAAAATCTTTATGTTTTGGATCCATTGAAACATGAGCTTTTCCATAAGTATTTCCTCGAACATTTCCAATCCAAACATCAAATCCAGCATCGGCAAACATGAAACCTGCGGATTGATCTGGTCGATTTTCCACCCAATTATCTGAAGCCCCTTCAAGGCCATGTTGAAGGAATACCACGGGTTTTTTCCCGGGCACTTGAGAAGCATTTGTTTTACCCCATGGAATTCGATGAATTTCAAGAATATATCCATCTCCTGTGGTAACTGTGACAACTTCAGCAGGATATCCCCAAAATCGAATCATTTCTGGCTAAAAGAAATTTTTTTTTTATCAAGTTTGAAAAAAAGAAGTTGTTTTTGGGAAAGAAAAGTCTTTCCACAATTTGTTGTTATTTCCAGTTTTTTTTTGTTTATATCTTTTAATACCTATTTTTTTTAAATGTAAAAAATTATCCATAAAACATTCAAAAACAGTTTTTTTTTAATAATTCTCCTAAACCTGTACTTTTCAGTTAAAATAATAATAAAAAAGATTTAAATTTAAAATAAATTAGCTCAAATGTACAGTTTATTTTTGAATTCTTTTTCACGAAGAATTAATTTTAACATGATAATTTATTCCTATACAGTTTTTTGTTTGTCAGAAAATATGGTTATGAAAATCCCATGCAAGTTTACTTCCCCTCAAATAAAATTTTAAGGCTTACCGTTGTCATATCTTCTTCTGGATCTCGAGCCCATGTTGTTGCTTGTAAAATTAATATGCAAGAAAGCACAAAGAAAACCTTCATGGTGATGGTCAACAGTTTTAACTACGCATATATTTGTAGTCTTTTTTGAAACAAAAAAAATGAAAGAAAAACCCATGCTTCTTTAAGCTCCTTTTTTTTTGAGAATTTTCAAGAACTTTACGATAAGACATTTATTGTTTAAAGGTTAAGCTTTGATAAGAATAAAAATAACGAGAGTGAAAAATTTGGCTATTGTTGTTGGATGCCTCACAAAAAACTTCGATGCAGTTTTATGTTTTTTTTTAAAAATAAGAAATTAATTACTAATGAAATTCATTTGGGCATAAAAAAATTTAAAATTGTTATTTTTTTAATATATTTTTTAAAGGTGACACAGTTTTTTCTGCTAAAATACAAAAAACATGATGTTGCGGTCGATCACAGTTTTGAAAGTAAAAAATTAAAATACATTCTAGTGTACACAATGTTCTCGCTCTCATTCACGCTTTGTTCGTTTGTATTATACTATTATCAGTTTTTTTTCTTCTATTTTCTTCTCCAATAAATCAATCAGTGAATCAAAAAAAATATGCTCCTGATCTTTAAAATACAGATCATGTTGAACTAACAGTTTTTACGCAAAGAAATTTTCTTTTCTCAAACAAGGGTTGTTTAATTTTTAAAAAAATAGTCTTGAAAATAAAATTTTCTTGTTTTCACGATTTTAAATCAACAGTTTTTGTTTTTACTTTTTTTCTTTCAACAACATGATTTCACAGTTAATAAAAATTCTTTTTATATTTTAACATAGTAAAAAAAGGCTCCCAGTTTTTTTTATTGAAATTAAAACCAACCCAATAAAAAGAGCAAACAGTTAAAGGATTTATTAAAAAATAAAAAAATAAAATTTATTTTTACAAAAGAAAAAAATACCCGCTTCGGAATCAAATTTAAATAATATTTTTTTAAGCGGTTAAATACATAATCAAAAAAAAATAATAAAAAAAGCTAAAATACAAATTTATTTACATGGACGAAAATTGTCAGCAATGATTTTAATTTTCAGTTTTATTTTTAATTTTTGAGGCAACAATGCGCAAAAATTTTCAATTGTTTGCATTCACTATTGGATGGACAAAAATTATCTTTGCATGATTTACCCAATAAATTCATGGTTATTCCTGCTGCATGAAAAGTCACCGGTGTAATTTGATTTGGGCCACATTTGGGTGAAGTATTTTCGCGGAATAAATCTAAAATTTACAAATAATTTAGCACATTTTATAAATTAATTAAAAAATGATAAATGTCCCAAAAATATCTTTACCAACTGCAGTTTTTATTTTTGTAGCTCCTCCTTATTATTTTCAACAGTTTTTTGATGAAAAATAAAAAGATTTTATCTCTCTTTCATTTAGTAATTTCCAGTTAAATCGAAATTGAAGTAAATAAAAAAACGCAAACGAAAAATACAGTTTATAAGCAAGCGCAAAAATAGATGCGTAAATAACCACCAAAAAAAGAAAAAACGGTAAAATTTCGATTCAGTTTTGTTCAAAAAAAAGTTATTTTCCCTCGTAAAGATTTAATGATAAACAGTTAATTAAAATTTGAAATTAATATTTTAAAAAACCCTTCATGTTACTCGTAACAGTTAAAAGTAATAAGTAAAAAAAGATGTTGAAAAAAAGGGGGAAAAAACATTACTCATTCTGCTGCAGTAATATTCAATCCAAAATTATTTAATGTCATTTAGTGAAAATTTCCAATATTTACTTTTCAACAAAATTTATTACAAATGACAGCATAAAACGTGATCAAATTGTTATGCCAAAAACCAAAGTTTAGGGATATGAACAGTTTTTTTCTTTTTCTATTTTTTTACCCTCCATGCTCAGTTTTTACTTTCAAAAAAAATTGCTTTAAAAAATTAAAATATATTAAAACAAATAAGAATATCAATATGACATTTTTATTTCAAAATTTATTTCGATTATTTTCCAAAATTCAAAAATGAACAAAATTTGTTTTAAAAAAAAATAGCGCTCCCCAGTTTTTTTTTGAAAATTTTCATCCAAAAACCAGCTTTTCTAATTCAGTTTTTGTTTCCCCTTTTTTTTCCTCAGCTTCCCTTCCTTCCCTCACTCCAACTAACTTACCTTCATTTTTCTGTTCGCAGCAAATTGAAAAAAATGGTAAATGATTGCATTTATAACCATCGGGGCATTCTTGATTCGTTCCATTTCCTTTGGTTCGACAAATCACCGTTTCACCTTTGGAATCTTTGAGGGGTTGTTTCATTCCAGAACATCCACCAAAATCTTGAAATACGCATGTATTCCAGCATTCATTAATGGTATTGAATTTGTTTTTATTTCCTCCACATCCTTCATATCGAAATGCAAGGCATTGGAAAACGGTGGTGTCGTAATACCACTGAAAAATGGGTACCATTTTAATCAACTTGAGACAGTTTTTATAATTAAAAATGAAATATGAGTTTTTGAAATGCAATTTTTTTTAATTCTTTAAAAAGTTTCCGTAATTTTACTCTCATATTTTCCACATATCAGAATTTCAATTCAGTTTAAATTAAAAATTTAGAAGTTTTTAATTAAATTTTGGCCTTCCTCCAATGATACAGTTTTTTATACTAAAATAAAAAATATTTTTTTGTTTTTCAATTATTTCGTCGAATTAATATTAATGTAAAAAAATACCTCCTTAGTTAGAAAAATTATGTTTTTTCCATAACCTTAGAAAACTGTACAAAACGGTACCCAGTTAAAAAAAAAGCCATTGTTGACCAATTATTTTCAGTTAAAATTTTAAATATTGTTAAATTTAAAAAAACATTATTTCCTCATTAAAATGGTCAGTTTATTTTTTTTCCATCGTTTTTATGGTTTACAGTTAAACAAAAATTAAAATGTGAACCTTTACACTATTTTCAATTCCAGTTAAAATTTAATAAAACTTAAAATAAAAGCCCTTTGGTTCAAAAGGTTGACTTTTTCGTTTACTATAAACAACGCAAATCGGATTTCAGTTAAAATTTAATTTAATAAAATTTAGGATTTAAAAAATCTTTAAATTGTAAGAATGGTCAGTTTAATATTTTTACATTTCTACCCAAGGCCCCAGTTAAAAAAAATTTTTATTTAGCCTTACCATAGTTTTTGCTTCTCCATTACTGCATCGATGCCCTAAATCTTTGGGTATGCCACATGTGGGAGAAGCAAGGGGAATTTGTTCTTTGGTTTTTCCTGTTGATGGACCATCAATTGAAAATTCTAAATATTTTTGCAATTTAATAAAAAAGTAATGTTTCATGGGAAGCCAGTTTACCTATTTTAGTTGGTTCATCGTGGGCGCAAGAAAGTTCAAAGCCTCCACGTTTTAGCACTTTTCCAGTGTCTTGATCCACGCAAGTGCAACGACTTCCATGGCATTGTTTACCAAAGTATTTGCCTAAAACAAAAAAATCTATTTGGACAGTTAATTTTTTTTAGTATACAAAAATATCAGTTTTACAAAAATCTGCGAATCGTATTACAGTTTTTTTGTTCCAATAGATTTCTCCCTGTGTCAGTTAAATTATAAGAATTTTATTTTAAAAATACAGACAAAAAAAAGATAATTATTATTGAAACTTTGTTAATGCAGTTTTTTTAAATTATTTTATGCCATTCTCTAGTGCTTATTAAAAAACCGGTTTCTGATACAGTTTTAGATATTTTCATAAAAATGATTATTTATAAATATTTTATGCAGTTTAATTCGCCAATAATTTAATTATTGAAAAGGCAAATCCGAAACAAACCTTGACAGTTTTGTAAAAAAAATTACTTTAATGGAACTTTCACGAATGGAAAGACTATCAAATTCTCCACATTTTTTTTGCAATTAAAATTTAAAAATAATCTTTTCTGGATTTTTGCGTTTTGTATTCCCCGAAATGGCTCACGCTCAGTTTTTTAAAATTTAAACACCATAAAATATTTTCTTAAAAATAGACTAACCATTAGAGCTATCACAAATAGGTAATCTCTCAGTATTGCCATTAGAAATATCTTTTGCAACTTTGATAAAGCATGGACCACATCGAGGTAAAATTCTATTTGAAAATGTTTTAGTTCCATCTGCTTCATGCCCTGTGAGAGGATCAACACAAACGCAATATTTTTCAAAGCATTGAGTTAATTCAAAATAGCCTTAAATTTAAATTTCTTGGATAAAGATCCGAAATTCGAGAATGCAGTTTTTACCTTTATTTGTGCAATTCATTGATTCCGTAGTTAATCGAGTTCCTTGAATACATGGCCCCGAAGTTGGCTGTGCCAATGAAATCGCAGGGAGAAGTAAAAATAAAAGAAAAATAAGTGTCTTCATTATTGTAAAGAAAATAATGAAATCTAAATTAATATCTTTGTAAATTTGACAACACAGAACACAGTTTTAATTTCACGCAAGAATAAAAAAATAAATTTAAAAAAAAAGTTTGTAAATATAAACGGTATCATTAGAGCCGATACCCACGTTTGATTACAGTTTTATAAAGAAAAAAATTAAATAATAAAAATGCAAACTATGCAGATGCCCACTTTAATTTTTTTAATTCCAGTTTTTTATAAAATCATTAATTTGCTATTTTCACAGTTAAAAAACATTTTAAAGTTATCTCAAACTATGCAAAGATATTGGCAGTTTTAAACAAAAAATAAAAATATCTAACATTTTAATTTTTAAGTCCATACAATTAAATGATTACCTTATTAAACGTTATGGCTCAGTTATAAAAAAATATATAAGAAAAAATGGCGCATTCAAGATATACAGTTCACACTTTTTTTTAAAATCATGTTAGGTCCACTCAGTTTTTTTAATTTTAATTTCATTGATCAAGCGCTGAAAAAAAAATGTGTTTGCCAGAAGTTTTATATAAAACAGTTTTTTTTTTAAATTAAAGCCAATGACTCTCTTGTTTGGACAGTTTTTGTCATATTTTATTAATTACTAAAAGAAAAGGTTCTCCGACACTTGCGGTTACGACACTTGCGGTGCGACACATGCGGTCGACACTTGCGGTGCGACATTTGCGGTTACGACACTTGCGGTGACATTAATGTCCGACACTTGCGGTTCGACACATGCGGTTCGCCATTTGCGGTGCGACATTTGCGGTGATTTCGCGACACTTGCGGTTTTGATGAAAAGACATTTGCGGTTCATACACAAAAATTTAAAGGATTTTTTATCAATGGTTTTATGGTTGACCAAAAGTTTATTTTTCTTGAAAAGATGGTTCAATCACTTTGCCTGGTGTTTATTTTTTTGGTTTTCTATTTTTTGCGTTTTCTTATTCCCGCTTACTTTTATTGCTCGTACATATATTTCGATTTTTCAAATTTTAAGTGATGGACTCGTTGTTCATATAAAAGGAAAGAGAAAGTAAAACTATTATTCTTCAGTTGGCTTCTTCTTGGCATATTAAACGAAAAAATTTTCTTTATTTTATTTAACAGTTGCTTTTATTTTTGATAAGATATTTTTTTAGTACTCTAACTTTAGCTTTGCATTAGTAATGTGGCCAAAATTTTTTATATTTTTAAAACCTTATGGTATCTATCATAATGATTTTTATTGATTTTATTGCCAACCTTTTCACTTTCAAAATGCTTTGAACCACAATGGGTACATTCCGAATTCATTGGGCCGAGATAATGTGATTGAGTTTTATCATAAATTTCTTTACCTCCTGCTGTTATTTGGTATGTTAGTCTACGTCTTCGTCTGTTTGTAATTTTTATCGGTTCATTTTTATTTGTTCTTTGTTCTTCAATCAAATTCGCATTCCATTTATTGTCACTACGAAGTTGTGCAGGTTTTTCATCCTCAATTCTTCGTGATCTTCATGCACTATCCCTATTTGCATTTTTTTAGTTCTGCTTGATGAGAAGTTACTTGTGAAGCAGTTCTTTTGATAGTGTTCCTTCCCATTGATAAAACAATAGTAAGATAAAAGAAAAAAAGAATAATATAAAAATACTCCCGGAAGAGAAAGTGCTTGAAATCACCGAAGTAATCAATCCAAAGGTGCCATTGATTTGAAGGCTTAACCTATCTTTAAAATCAAAAATTTTTTGAATCGCAAAATTAGGTTTTTGTTTGTGAGCTTTAAGCGAGAGCGTCCAAATCACCATAGGTGAGAAGGATTGCAAAGTTTATCTGAAGCTTTTAAAATGTAACCCTAAGCTTTTATTGAGTTATTATATATATGAAAATTAAAGCCAAATCATTCATTAGGCCTGGGAAGAAAGTTTTTATCTTTTATTTTTATTCAAATTTTAATTAATTCTTTTTTCTTTTGATGAAGCCTTTGCAAGTTGATTTTTGTTGGATCTTTTGAAGTATTTGGATCCTTTTTTATAAGTGTGTCCTTATTGGTATCTGGATCTTTGAGGTATTGTAATCATTCACTTTTATATCTATGCAAATCATCAGGCATTCATTTATGTGCGCTTGTGAAAGAAAATTTTGATTTCATTTAGATTTATGCTTTTTAATTTTTTATAAACCTTACCAGGAAGGGTTTCCAGGTGATTGACTACAATCAAAATTACTAGGAAGAATGAAAAATATACTTTTGGTTAATAAATAAAACCATTGATAAAAAATCCTTTAAATTTTTGTGTATGAACCGCAAATGTCTTTTCATCAAAACCGCAAGTGTCGCGAAATCACCGCAAATGTCGCACCGCAAGTGTCGAACCGCATGTGTCGCACCGCAAGTGTCGGATATTAATGGTCACCGCAAGTGTCGTACCGCAAATGTCGCACCGCAAGTGTCGACCGCATGTGTCGCACCGCAAGTGACAAAACCGCAAGTGTCGTTGCACCAAAAGAAAAAAATAAAATAAACCTTTTTCTCACATTTGTTACGCAAGCTCCCAGTTAAAACTACTAAAAAACTAAAACTGAGGAAGAATGTTGTACATTTTTATACCTTTTCCCTCCACCTTCAAATATTTTCCTTTTGTTATCCAAATGACTCATGAGATCATTCATTCTTTTATTTTCCCTCGAAAAAGTTTATATAATGATTGATGCTTCTTGATTGCTCATGGGAAATTGAAAACAATTGTTTTATTTCCTCTCGAAAAGTTTATGCTTATTATTTGTTCTCTAAAAAAAGAACAAAAAAAAAGACGAAAGATATTACACATTTTTTTAATTTTGTCTTAGAGTAGCAGTAACAAAAAAAAGTGATAAATAAAAAAATAGCATCATCAAAAACAACAACAATTGTTTATTTTTTTTCCATGACTAATTTTTTATACTCAATTTATTCGAAGCATAAGAAAAAGAAGTGATAGTTGCACAGTTTTTATTTATAAAATTTTTGACATTCGTTTTTAAGACAAAAAAAGGATCCCATAAATTCAAACAGACCCAGTTTTTTTAAATCTAGCAAAATTCCATATAAGCGAAAAACAATCAAATAATATATTTTAATAAACAGTTTAAAAAAAATCAAATTTTCGTTGGAGTCGCCAGTTTTTGTATCAAAAAATTATAAAAAAAGTTATAAATAGCAATAATAAAAACTGAAGCAGTTTTTTCTAAAAAAAATAAACGTTGGCTTTGGAGGAGCTTCGTTTTTTTCTCTCACCAATTTTATTATCTTCGAAAAAGCTTAATTCCGACTCTTCAGTTTTAAAATTATCAAAATTCACTTAAGTTACAAAAAAAAATTATTTTTCCAAGCACAAAACATGGTCGCAGTTTATCCAAAAAAGTAAAAAAATAAAATAAATAAAATAACATGAAAAGACTAAAGATTTAAAACAAATTAAAAAAACATAAAACACGTTTGTTTCTTCACCAAAAAAATATTGTTTTTTCTTTTATTTTTTATTTTTACTTTGATTTTTTTTTCAGCCGAAAAAAACATCATTTTTACTAAAAAAGAAAAATAAATGTTTCACAAGTTTTTTAGGAAGAAAAAAATATTTTTCAATAACCAAAACATTTTGAGTTTGATTAGATCGATGTTGTGGGAAAGTATGATAAAAAAGTTGGGACAAGATGGATTGGGACTTGGCAGTTAAATTATTTTAAATATTTTTGTAAAACTTGAGAATGTAAGAATCCAAGATATAAAAAAAAACTATTCTTGATCCCAGTTTTAATTAATAAAATAAAAAGAATGTTTAATATTTTAAATTTAATTATAAAATAAATTTACAGGAGAAGATTTAAATCTAACAGGAAAAAAATAATCAATACAGTGAAATTAAGTTTAAAAAATAAGCGCGAAATAAAGCCAATACCCATTTATGCACCCAGTTTTTAAATATCAAAAAGATTATAAAATCAGCAAAATGACGTTTTTTTACACAGTTTCTTTCTCAATCAAAATAAATTTATCGATAAAGGCTTAAAGTTAGATCTTTATTATGTTAAATCAGTGAAAGTAAAATTAAAAATAATGTGGAAAAGAAAGCATCAAATCAAAAGTTACAGTTTTTTAAATCCCAATTTGGTTAGAATCAAGCTCAGTTTTTCTCTACTACCTATAAAATATTCAGTATACAGTTTTCAACACAAAGCCTTGGTATGTCAATTCCATTATTAAAAAGAATAATTTAAATAAGACATTTTTTTACTTTAATATTAACTATCAAAAAGTTTGCTGCACCCTTCTCGCGCATCGTCATCGAATTTTGAGATGAGATAGTTGTTGTTTGCTCGATTCAATAATAAAAATATATTTTATAAAATATTTCTTTCTTTTTTAATTAGATTGTTGTTGCGCAGAAAAACACGATCGACCGAGCAAAGAAAGCAACCCAAGGAGCGGAACAAGAAGAACTAAGTAACTAAAATATAAGACCCCCGTTTTTATTTATGATTTATATTTTCTTTTTTGACGCAGTCGCATCATCCTCATTCGAAAAAAGGGGGGGAAGGAAATGACATTGACGACGATAACCGACGGATGATCGTCAATTAACTACGACGACGAAAATAATTGAGTATATAAAAACCTTTTAAAAAAAAGTTTGTTTTCAATCAAAAATGCGAAAAAGTAAGTTAAATTATCGACTTTTGAAAAAATAAAAAAACTCAAATTGCTCCAGTTAAATTAATTTAATGTCAAAAAGACAGAATATCATTGAACAGTTTTTATTTTAAAAAATAATAACAAAATGCCATCACAAATAAATTTAATGGTTAAAAAATAACATAAAAATTTAAGAAAAAATTGTGAAAGTTTAAATATAATTCGATGATATAAAAGAATTCAGTTTTAAAAAATCGTGTATAAGAAAAAATAAGTATTTTACAGTTTTTTTATGATTCCAAACAACAAAAAGAAAACTAGAAAACTTTACTTCTCCACAATTTAAATTTGATACAGTTTATTTTTTTTGCTCAAAATGGGATTACGAAAAAAAAAACAAACAGCCAGTTAAAAAATAATTTATGAAAACTTTTTAATATTTTTAATATGGCGGCATCCAAAAACCAAGTTTTGTTTTTAAAAAAATTAGTTTGAAACACCCCACTTTTTAAGCTCCATTCATTCCAACAATTGTGCAGTTAAAAAAAAAACAGAAATAATTATAAGACTTTTAAATTTCGATGAATCAAACAAAATTCAGTTTTATTTAAAAATTTATTTTATTTGGAAATTCTTGTGCCTTTTCTTCTTGGATCGTCCATATTATTCTTCAGTTTAAAAAATATTGGTTTAACACAAAAAAAATTTCAGTTAAAAATTATGCTAATTAGAAAATAAAAAAGCACCAAGGAAATGACTCAATTTAAAATTATTTTATTTTAAAAAAATCGAAATTATATTTACTCAGTTATAAAATTAAAAAAAAATTAATCAAGAATCATTATTTAAGAAAGCCACACATTTATGTTCCTTGAGGGCAATGATCATGGCAATACCGAGCCATGCGATGAATTGTGGCATCCACGAGGGCATTGAGAAAATCAAATGCAACATCAAGCTTTTCAGTTCCAGCCACACCAAGTTCGCGAATAATCTATAAAACATTACAAATCTTCCAAATCAGTTTTTAAAATAAAATATATTAAAGACCAACCGTTCCACAAAAAGATTCAAGAATGGGTTTGAAACGTAATTCCTTGCTTCCACATTTTTGAAGGGTTCGTCCAATGACTCGAAACCAATCATTTGAATTTGTTACTCTAAAAAATTCTTTTCTCAGTTTTTTCGATGTTTTTTAATTTACTAATTTTTACATTTCTCCATAATTTTTCCCAAATATAGTTATGCTCAGTTTTTTTAAATTTATTTTCATATCTCCATTATTCAGTTTTTTTTACACGCTGCTTCCAAAAAAAATGTTTGGTTTTTTTGATACTTATTTCAACTCAAAAAATTTTATAATTTAAAAAATAAAATTTCGTTTTACAGTTTAAATATTTTATTCCACGACAAAGCCCAAAAATAAAAATAAAAGGTTTCAAGCACCTCCAAAATGACTTCACAGTTTTTATTAACATACTCTAAATTTATTTGAAATCGGAAAAAATTTCAGAAAATGGAATAAAATGTTTTGCAAAAATATTCCAAAAAAAAATAAAACAAACATAGCCTTATGCAGTTTTAATAACAACACCAAAAATTTCTTATATTCTTTTGATGATATATACAAACCTTTACTCTACCGAAAATTCGCCGAAAATGTTTGGTAATATTTAAAAGCAAAATGGTTGAATATTGATGGACAGTTATATAAAAATTACTCAAGTAAAAATTACCGAAACAGTTTTTGTAAAAAAAAGATCGAAACTAATTTCGGGAATTAAAAAAATAAAAAAGCAATTAATCAATGCGTTTTATGTTGCAGTTTAAATCTAATCAAAATTAAAACAAAATCCCTAATTATTTCATTTTTCTTATTTTATCCTCAGCATAAAAAACTGCAGTTTTAAATACAAAATTTTTTTACTCTTGCAATATTTGCACCAGTTTTGATTTTAAAAAAATCTCTTACGTTTCATTTCGAATAGCTTGAAAGCATTCTTCAATTTCTGGTCGGCTTGCTGCACCAAGTTTTTTGTCGTTTGGTCGATCACTGTAAATCTATAAAAAAATCTTGTTTCAAACGCTGCCAAAAAAACAATTTTAAAATAATCTTAAACAAACCTTTTTAAGATGTTTCCCAATATTTTGAAGTTTTTCTTTAATAACATCTCCAGCTTTTTTAGTGCATCGACATGCAGGGGGTTCAAGAAGCTTCAAAGTATCAGTGCAATTTGGGGATAAACCTTGATGGCAGCCATTAATAACTTTGCAATGTTGTTCCATGAAATTATCAAATTTAGGATTATCCAAACATTTTTGAGTATTTTCTGCCCATTCTGGATTACGTTGTTGACATTTTTCATGCCGTAAAATTTGAAGGATATCAAGCGAAATTGCTTCGAGGCTAAAAATAAAGAAATGGTTACTCAGTTTATTTTTTTAGTATCTAAACAATATTTATTTTTGCTCTTGGTTAGTTCAATTCCCAGTTATCGACAACATTATTTAAAAAATCCTACAGTTTTTGACGACGTTTTTCGTTTCAAAATTTTATTCTTATTTTTTATTGTTAAAAAAATCGAACACCAAACTCAGTTTTCTTACTAAAATAAATATTAGTTTTCTCCTCTGTTGTTCGATTATAAATTTGATATCAGAGATTTGCCCTGGTATATAGCAAACAGTTTAAAATAAATAAAAAATCCTAAAATTAAATAAAATAATCTCAAAATATTGAATTTTTATCATTTCAAAAAAACGCATTTTAATTCAGTTTTCTTTAATCTTAATAAATAAATATCAAAAAAAAATTTTCACCCCGTTTCGAAGTTTCAAATTTCTTGTTGTTTCAGTTTTTTTTTATTTTTCCCCAAAAAAATTTTCTTTCCGACAAACTTGAAGAAAAAATATTTTAATAATGCAAAGTGATTGCAGTTTTTTAAACCCTCTTGATTTGATTTTAGCAGATTAAAATATCAATTAAAAAATTTGTGTTCGTGAAAAATAAAACCTTTGGATGCCAGTTTTGTTTCTAATTCGAAAATAGGGATTTTCCTCTCATTTTCTGTAATACAGTTTTTAATATTTGTGATTTTTTAAGATATTTTTCCATGCCGGAAAAGAAAAAAAAGCTTACGCAAAGGTATAATTTTTCATTGATTCCGCTTCAAAATCAGGAATATCTGGATCACCTTCCCAAAAAGGAATGGTTTCATTAAAGCATTCTCCAGCTTCTCGACTGATGGCGGGAAAGACAACTCTTCGAACGCATTTTGCAATACCCAAATTAGGATTTTGAATTGCTTCCACAGCAGATTTAGCGGTTGTCAAACAAAGATTGCAACCTTTGAGAGGGCCTCGAGAATTCCATGCAAAGCCTTCAGTATCCAAAGTATTGAAATCAAAGAAGCATTTTTTATTTGTTCGAGCTTCAGCAACCGTAGCTTCAAAACATTCTTCGGTTAAGCGACTGAAAAATGTTTTTGATGAAAGGATGCAGTTTAAAATTTAATTAAATGGATAAAAAAAATCCACCCTTTTTTATGTTAAACAGTTTCTAAAAATATTATGGAAAATTTTGGATTTTAAAGCAAGAATCGAAAGATATCAGTTTTATTTTAAGTAATTTTATTTTTGGACCAAAAAAGTAAAAAAAAACATCAGAAAAAATTTTCAGGATGTTTAAAAAATTTCCAGTTTTTTTCTTCATAATAAATTATTTTACAAACAATTTTTGTGTCAGTTTAAAGAAAAATCAAACTTTTTGTATGCTAGAAAAAACGCGATTAATCGACTCATAATTAATTATTCGAACAAGATGAAAGCTAGATTCAGTTTTTATTTATTCGTATTTTATTTATTTTTAAGTTTCTCAAAAAAGTAGCGCTTTTTATTCACCAATTTTTTAAACATTTTTGCAGTTTGATTTATTTTTTAAAAATGGATAGATTTTGTTACTCAAAATCGCGGTTTGATCGCTTGTGACTATCAAATCCGAGAAGTAAATGGAAAATAGGAACTTTAATAACATGGTTCAGTTTTCCCAATATCCACGTTTCCTGGCAGTTATACAAAAGAAAATAAAAAAATCAAACTTCAGTTTTTTTTAATGACAATAAATTTACCGTCATACACGGAACATGGCAGTTTAAATTTTATTTCCAAAGCACCCCAATCAAAAAAATTTTTCAGTTTTTATAACCAAAAAACCTTACCGAGTTTCATTAACCAATTCTTGATCCAATTCAAGGGCGCGACTGAGTTTACGATTTTGAGACTTAGCCAAGCATGTTAAATAACCGGAATACAATGTTTCTGAATCCGCAGAAGAACTGCATTCAATTTGGCGTTCTTCTTGTTGTTGAAGGGAATTTTGAATAAAGAAGCTCACAAAAAATATTAAAAATATTAAAGGAAATGTAAAACAACGACCCTTCATGATGATCAGTTGCAGTCAACCGATCAAGAAATGGAAATAAAAAAAAACTGAGAGAAAAAAAGAGAGAAGAAAAAATAAAGCTAAAAGCATCCGCTTCAAAGTTTTGATTTCTTCGAAGAAGGCAATAAAGCAACATTTTTTAAATCAAAACAAAAAAGAAGAAGAAAAAAATTTTCAAAATATAAATGCATTAAACTTTCCAAGCGGCAAACATTGAGATACATCCGTTTAAAAAAAAAGAAACGTCATTTTTTTTTATTATCGAACATAATAACTTGTTTTGATAAAAATAAATTGAAATATTTAGGAAGTTATCAGTTTTTATTAAAAAAAATATATTTTCGTGAGAATTAATTCCACAAATGACAGTTTTAAACCATTATTAAAATTTGATTTTCCTCGTCACTTATATTCGTTTTCAGTTAAAACTTTTTTTATAAATTTTTCTCTTTAAAGTTTTTCCCAATACCCAACGATCAACTTTTTTCATGTGACAGTTTACTTTAATCATTAATAAAAAAAAGCCACTTTTTTCAAACATAATTTACCTTAGTTATCTCAGTTGAACATTGTAATTCGAAATACTTGCTAACATGCTGCAGAAGAACCCGGTTTAATTTGTAGCATCAATGTCTTTTGATGAATAGTTTTAATATCCCTTATAAAATCCCTAAAACTGTCTAGCGAATGTACAGTTCCAAAATATAAAATACGTTGCAGTTTTATTTCATCCTGACAACCTAAAGTGAAACACATTTGTCTCAAAGATTAGTGCAATTACAAAGCAAAATAACGCCTTCAATAGCCACAGTTAAACTCCAAAAAAAGAATGAAAGAAAATCTTTATTATTTTAACAAATTAACAATAAGACAAAAAAAATTTACAAGTATGTATTTGATTTTTATATATATTCAAGCAAAAAAAAACTATAAAACCATGACAGTTTTCTAACATACACAAGCTTGCTTATTACAAAAAATAGAATTCCTTAAAAATTTTGAATTAACACACATATATCAGTAGCAAAAACACGTTTCAAAGTAAAAGAAAAATACCAACAAAAGAAAAAAGAGAGAAAATAATGGCTGTTGAAGATTTGATTTTCTAACGTTGTTTATGTAAATTTCCAATTGCTGATGATGTTTTTCTTGGTGGTCCATTTGGTACAGGAGCTAATGAGAAGCAGTATATGTTCAAGTAATCACAGAATTGTTCACAGATAACTTTGCAGAATAGAATCAATGAAACATAAGCATAAATCTGAAAAGCAAACACACTATTATGATAATCGCTAAAAATTTACCATGAATAACTTACCGTAGCAACAACCAGTAGCTTATATTCATCAAAATAAAAATCATAATATTGATTTAACATCATAGCTAACGGACTTAAATAAATCCAATCCCATAAAGATAGCTCCCATCGACTCATATGAGCAATAACCAAACGATTTGCAGCTTTAGCAGCTACGGCACCAAAGCATAAACAAAATAATGTTATATTTGCATCATATATTCCTGTAGTTGATTTGCTATATATCATACAAAATGGTACCACAACAGCTGACAATGGAAATAATGGTGAAAGTACAGATGTATCAGCGACAGTTGAACCATTTCGACCAGCACCTTCACAAAAGATAACTTTAACATAGCCGAGAATTTGTGCAAAACATAGAAATGTACAACCACCAACTGTGATATATTTGAATGATAAACCAAGAATATGAATTGACCAAATTTGTGGACCAAAGATTCCAGTAATAAGTAAACAGCCGATAACAGTCATTTGAGCTTCAGTTACATCAAATTTAGCAAATCGAAGTTGTCCAGTGCAATAAGTTGACCATTGTGCAGAATAAAAAACGATGATTGATATGACATTGATGATGAGCACACCATAACGTATTTCACCAAGCTGCATTGCATAGCATATATTTAATGTCACAAAAACTAAAAAATGTTGATAAGCAATTAACATCGATGTAAAACCAAACCTTGAGAAATTGAATCACATCCATGATCGAATAGTTCTCCAAGAGGTGATGCGGAATTTGTTCGTCGAGCTTGTTTACCATCAATAGCATCCAAAGTTTGATACAAGAATAATCCAAGTGCAGCAAGAAAGTATGCCCATGCTGGAGCCTAAAAAACACATAATCATCAAGATAGTCCGTAAGAGAATATTTCAAAAATAATTACTTGTTCTTTAGCAGACCAACAAAAATATGATAAAATAAGCATGGTCACAAGGTTGATAACTAATCCAATGAGAGTGATAACATTAGGTGCAAGCCACATTGGAAAATATGTAACAAGTTTCTCCCAGAATCTAAAACAAACAAGCATTAATAAACAGTTAGAAAAATTGGTGGATAATCTAGTGAATCAAAGAAACATTTGTTTGTTAAATGAAGAATCCATTAAATGAGTTAGTCCTCTATCAGTTTACTCACTTCTTCATACACAGTTCATCAAGCCATGAAACATCAGTAGCAGAATATTTATGATCACCAAGACGTTGAATTTGCATCGTTGATAAAATACAGTCGGATTCCAAATATCCTCGCCATAAACTTGTTACAGTATCAAAGGCTCGCTAAAAATGAACAAATACATATAAAGATAATTATCAGCAAACAAAAGCAACAACATACAGTTCTTGATGGACTTGTTCCACTTCGATCCACATTTTTTGATCGAGTTGATGGTGGCATTATGTAAACCTTCTTGAATTTTTGATTCTCGTTGGTTGTTTGATCGTTTGAAGAAGTTCCAATTGGTATAAATACTGAAGTGGATTCAAATCCTTCTTTTTTGCTTTCTTGTTGTTGTTGTTGCTTATTTGAGATGAGTTCGTCGACGATTGAATCGTCGTCGCTCAGTAACAATATTTTTTCAGCAATCTGAAAAATGAATAAAGAGATTAGTGATTTTTGTTAAAAACACGAATGACAAAGAAAAAGTAAAGTAAACATGGAAAAAGAAAACAAAAACACGCAATTATGTAAATTAATTTTTTTGGTGCCAAAAGTTTTACTCAAACTAAACATAACAAACAAAAATAAACTTTTATATTCCTCGCACAATTTATATCCAATATTTTTATAATGGTTCATTACTCAAAGGTTAAACTCATTTTTCACCCATCTTTAATCGCTCCCAAAAGACTTTTGCGAATTACTACCACAACAACAAGTCATCCACTCTACCGCCATCATCATCACTTTCATTTCTGCCTGCTAAGAAGAAAAATAAAATAAAAATTAGACTATCAATAAACTCCTCTTTTTATTTTTTTTCGTTGTTGTTGTTGTAGTCCGTTGTCTGCTTTCTTCTTTCTTATGGGAGCAGTCTGCTGTTGTTCTCGTAAGTCACATTCAATGCTTTCTTTCCTTCCAAAATTTTTTTCCCTTTTGCCACTTTGGACCTATTTTTTCTCCGTGAACCGCGTGTCATCGTCGTTGGCTGTTGTCTCATCGAAATAAAAAATGTCGCGTGTTTTTTTTTATTCCTGCACCTCCTATTGCTTGCTTTTTTTAACACCACACATACTTTTTTTTGTGTTATTTCAAAGTCAATATTTTGGACTTTGATGAATGTGAATGAATAAAATAAAGGTAAAGACATAAGCGATTAAAGAAGAGAAAAGGAAAAAAAGGAGATGGTTCGATTATTATGAATTTTTAACAAAAAATGGAAGTTTGGGGTTTCTTTTTTACTTCATGAATGATTTGGTCAAAATGAAAAATACTTATTATCAAGGAAATTAGGATGGATCACAAAAAGCGGTTAATAGTTTCTAACTTCATATTGTTTAAAATTCCCATGGTTTTGCAACTTAATCCTCAAGAAATGATTCAAAAAAAATTCCCACAGATTCAAACCAAACTACATCAACTCCATTATAAACAAGGAACAATCGCGCGAAAAAATGCCATAAAGAAAAGTAATAGAAATATCAAAAATGAATTCAACACCTTTACGAAAAAGCATACTTTAATTTAACACTTTATTCCTTTATTAATCAAAAACAATAAAAAGTAATATTCCTCTAATATAAATAACAATAATTCAATAACAATAATAATCTAGTTAAATAGCCTAATAATTACTAAATATCTAAAACAAAATAAGGCACTCCATTGCCGATGTATTAGAACGAAATCACTTTTGAGCAACATCAGGATTGACACCAAGTTCTAAACGAGCAAATGAAATAATGTGAGCACCATGAGATTGAAGATAATCGTAAACCGATTGAGATGGATTTAGCATGAATGATTGACGAAGTAATTGAGTTTCATTTTCATCCATTTGAGTTGTCTGAAACATGAACAAAATAAATAAGAGTTTTAAAAGTCATTTAAGAAACCATTACCTTTCCAGAATAAAATTCATTAAGTTCATCTTTTTCACCTTCAGTAGCATCTTTAGATTCACCAGATTGAGTTGATGATTGCTTTTGAGCTGGTGTTCCAAGAGTTTCAGGTTGCATTCCAATAACATGTTGACAAATTTGAGAAGCAAGTTTATTTGTTGGAAATTGAGTAATATTTGAATTTCTTTCAATACCAATAACAGATACAAAACGACCCATTTCTACTACTTCAGTGCCGTCTAAAAACAAAAGTTATGGTAATCACAATATCATCGTAGCATAACCAAAGCAACTTACCACGTGGATGAGATCGGGCATAAACTTCCACATTGTTTGGTGCAACATAAACTTGAGCTCTTGAAATTGTAATATTTTCACCAAGTTTTCCAACATTCATAGCTATGGCTTCTTTAACGCTACGATTTTTACGTGTAAGTAGTTCAGAAGCTTCTAAAAATGAAGGAATTAATGCATAAAATAAATATCAATATATAAGCGTCACTAACCAAGAAGATGAGAAGCAAGTTGTTTATCATCAGGAGCAGCTAAACCTTTACCAGCATCAATAACAGCTTGAGTTATTTCTTCTAACTAAAAATGGACAAAATAATGAAAATGAAAGCAGCATTGAAAGTTTACCAATTGTTTAAAAACATCACTACGAGCAACAAAATCAGTTTCACAATTGAGTTCTACAACAGCAGCAACATTTTTGGTTGATTCGACACCCAAAAGTCCTTGAGATGTAACACGAATTCCAAGCCTAAAAATTGAGAGTTAAAGCAAATAATCAAAAGCATTCCATGATTCTTAATAGTATACAGTGAATTTCCACAAGCATATGCATATATTTTCCATTAACAAAATTCTTACTTTTCAGCTTTAGCCCAACCTTCTTTAACAGCCAATTCTTTTAACCATTTTTCTGCTTCATCCAATTTATCATAACCAAATTTATCTATAGCTTTTCTGATATTTATGTAGCTATATCCCGTCTTCTTACGTAAAGATGCTAAAGCCTGAAAAAAAATTATTGCATCATATAAAAGTTAATAATAATAAAATAAAAATCTAACCTCTTTTTTACCCGATGGTGCAGCAGCTGTAGTAGCAGCACTCAAAGAACGATATGAAATTCTTGTAAATGTTGAAACATAACGTAACATAATTTGTTTGTTGTTGTTGTTATTGTTTGATGATTGATTCAACAAACAAAATTAAAAATAAATGTTGAAATATTCAGGAATAAAAGTTTGCTGCAGCAAACACAAACAAACAAAGGAAGAAAGTTGGTGACTGAAGAAAAAAAAGTCAAACAACAAAAAAATGTTGCAAAAAAATGCAAGCAAAATGCGCGTCTTCGTGCATGCCAAATTTTTTTTTGTTACTATTGCTTCAAGCAGCAGCGGCTGCTTATTTTTTGATGAATCTTTTTTTATGTTTCTTTTAAAAACAGTTTTCATAATAAAAAAAGTTAATTAATTAATTACAATAAATATATCTTGATGATACTTCATCATCTTCATCTCAGTTTTAATGGAAGATTTATAACAAATCTTTTGTTTTTTTCACGTCGTACCACAGTTTATTTTTTATGTTTTTTTCTTTATCAATTACATCATTACCCAGTTTCAAAAATTGTTTTTGTTAATAATAAAAAGTGCTTCAAATATGAAAAACGAGTCAACAGTTTCGATATTTTTTTAAATAATAATATGGAAAGTAAGAAATCTAAAAAATTTATCACAGTTTTTCTTTCTATCGTTTTTAATTAAGAATTCACATACTTCTTTTATTATAATTTTTTTTACCAAATTTAGAAGGGGAATATTTTCGTTGAATTTGGTTTCACAAAAGAAATACTAAAAGGTCAGTTTCAAATACTTTTGTTTCCATTGGACAATAACAATGATGGCATTTAAAAGAAGTTTTCCTCAGTTTTAAAAGTTTTTGTATTAAGAAGAATGAAATAAATTAACGTTTCTAGTGATAATGCAGTTTTATATATTTTTTCGTATGAATGATTTTTCTCAAGATAAGAAAAATCAAAACAGTTAATAAAAAAATTTCTTGGGATTAACTGTATTTTCTTTTATGAAAACCGCCACTTGGTACACCAGTTTTTTATGAAAACAAATGTTTGAGAATTTATTTTTTTTGATTTTTCAGACAAAAAAATTTATTTTTTACAGTTTTTTGCAATGCATAATTTTTATTTTTTCATGAAAAAAGTTGCAACAGCACTTTTTACATTTTTCACGACGGCTGTTGGCTGCTGACTGATATTGGCCTCCATTTTCTTTTTTCATTCCCTCAGGAAAAGAAACAACGGAAGGGATCGATTCATACAAGCGATTACAAATCGCTCTTTTTTTTGGTGGTGCTTGCTCGGAAAATCAAAAATAAATGCAAAAATGCATGCTATTGTTTTTTCATTTAAAAACTTTGTATTTTTTTTGTGAATTTTTGTAAAAAAAAAACTAAAAAACTTCAACGGTCGCAGTTTTAATTTCCTTCATTAAATTTTTTTGTAATTTGTAAAAAAAGCTGCCAAAACTCAAAAAAGTTTGGGATGAATCCATTATTCGATAATTATTGCCGCCATCGAACCATTTTATCCATTCACCAGCCCGATTATCGAAAAGATATTCGAGTGCTTTTTGGAACTCCTGGAAGTGATGGCAAAAATTTGATTGGATTTAAAGGCCATTCAAATTTGATTGAAATTGGAAGCACTGTCAATGTCAATCACGAAGGTAGTGAAGAAGAAAAAAGTAGTAATGTGGTTAAAAAAGATTTGGTAAGACTTTTTTCATGACATTAGTTTATAGCCATCTTAAAAAAATCAAATCAGTTTTAAAAATAAATAATAAAAATTAAAAATTCTGAGAAAAATTTTTTAATTGCCGAAGCTGACTTTTTTTTTTTGCAGTTTTTTAAATCACCTTTTTATTTTCTTTGGCTCTTAATTGAATTTACTGTTCCAGTTTTAAAATTATATAATTTTTATATTGAACACAGTTTTTTGAATAAAAAGAAAAAATTCTTTCTTAAAGTTTTTGAATAATCAAAATCTTTGGGCTCTTGGTTTTTTCCAATTTTTTAAACTATAATTTTTTTGGTTGCCTTAATTTTAAAGATGAAACAGTTTATTCTTCTTTCTTTTTTTCAAGTAATATGAAAACCTAATTTTATCACAAATGCCAGTTATGTCCTTAATTAAATAAAAAAAGAAAAAAAGGGTTTTACAGTTTTAAAATATAAAAATTAACAAACTCATAATATTTTTTTGCTAAAAAAATTTTTGAAGTTCTCGAAGTCTGAGAGAGTAACGACCCTATTCCATTCTCTACGTCAGTTTTTTCCATTAATTTTTATTTATTACCAGTCGAGTGTAAATGATAAAAACAATTGTCAGTTAAAATTAAAAAAAACTACTAAATTTCGCAGTTTTACATTAAATTTCTCTTTAATTTGACAGAATTCTTAATACAAAGCTTATTTTTTGAAACTTTTTCCTCATCCTTTTTTTTCTATCCTGCTAAAATCAAAATAGCAACAACAATACCCATTATTCAGTTATATTAAAAACTAAAATTGTATTTTGAAAAAAATCTTACGATTTGAACAGTTTTAAATTTCTTAATCTAAATAAATTTATATATATTAATTTTTTTATTTGAAAAAATAAAATCCCCTTTAAACGAAAATCCAGTTTATATTTTATTTATTCTTTTTTTTTATAGTCCCGTCAAGAAGAAATTCTTCATCGTTGGGAAGAAATTAACGACATCGCTAACATTGTCCACCACCCACATGAATACCAAAAAAGGGATGAAACTGAAAAATCTTTGGTTTGTTTCCGACGAATTTTGAAAACAACAGTTTAAAATATTTTTTTTAGGAAATTGAAGAAATCGATTCCTCCAGCGTTGACGATGAGGATGCAAATTCCCAATGGATTGGCTGCAATCAATTTCATCGCATTCATCGAACTCCAATAAATTCCCATGTTTGGGCGGTTTTGATTATCCAAGATGATCATGATGATGAAATTCATCATGCTAGCAGCCACCATTCCACTTATACCGTCAGCCATAAACGTTTAATTCCAGCTGATGAAATTTAAAAAAATTTTTAAAGACTTACATGATTTGTTCTAAGTGCAGTTTTTAAATTTAATAAAATTATAATAAAATCTTTGGTTTGTGTTACAAAAAATACACAAAGTCAAGACAGTTATTATTTTAATTTTTAAAGCTTCTAAATGAAATATCCAGGTTCAGTTTTAAATAACAAATAAAAGTAGAATACTTTACAGTTTTACTTCAGTAAATAAATACATCCTCCATAAAAAAAAAATCGTTGACAGTTTTCCTTTAAATATTTTATATTTATCTTTATTAAAAAAATTTGTAATACCTTTGATTGGATTTTCTTCCTCTTTTTTTATAAACAAAATACCCCCACTAACACAATTACAGTTTTTTTGCTTAATTGAATAAATTTAATTTTCAGTTTTAGCTCACAAAAAAGAATATTCAAAAATTCGAAAAAAAAGAAAACCAACTCAGTTTTTTCTTAATTTTAAAATATTTAATAAAGTAATTTTTGTATAGGTAAATATTGCATTTTTCTGTACCGCTTCAGGTAAATTCAAGATATGTATGTTTTAAATTGCAGTTTTTTCCATTTAAAATTTTGTTAAAAAATTTTTTCCTAAAATTTATAATTCTGGAATTTTTTCCAAATTTCAAAATAAATTGCTCTCAACTTCGTTGGATTCAGTTTTTATTATTTCTAAAAATTTATTTTTGAAAGATATGTAATTTTTTAGTTTTGAAAGCAATGAATAAAATATAATAATAATACAACAAATGAAAATACAAAAAAGAGGCAGTTTTATGTAATTTTAATTTTTTTTAATGACTTGGCAAACAAAATCTCTCACAATCTGATTTAGATCGAAGAGGTATTGGAGGTATATGAGATTGTTGAGGGCAATAATCATAAAGATACTGAGTGCAATGATCACCACGGCGGTACCATCTAAAACAAGTTCGTATCAGTTATAATAAATTTTAATTTGTCCAAAAAATAAAGAAATTCTTTTTACAATTAATAATACCGTCACACAGTTTTAAAAGTATTAAATTAATTTTATCTTTGCCAGTTAAACTTTCTATTTATAAAAATTCAAAATGACCATGCACACATTTTAATAATTTTTTAAATATGAAAATGAAATTTTTATTTTCGATGTGTAAATCTACAAATCAGTTTTTTTTTTAATTCAACATAACTAGAATTCCTTGAAATATTTTTCATTGAATTTTAATTTTTTGCTTTAGAATCCAAAATCTTTTCATAAGCGAAATTTCGTTACTGCAAAAAGTGAGACAGTTTTTTATGTTAATTTTTGAAATGTTATAAAAGAGAATTCATAAAACTTAAAGATGGAATATGTACCCGAAAGAGTTTAAATTAATTTCGAGAAATTACAAGCTAAAATTTTTTTAATAAATTTTTTGTTTACGAGAAAGTTCAATAAAAAGTCATGTCATTTTAAAAACTTTTTTCTTTTTTAGCTTAACATTAATTATAGAATTAAAAAATTCGTTTTGACATGGTCATTATATTCTGTTTTTCCGTTGCCTTTAAATATAAACATTTATGAATTTCTGTATTTTTACAGCCCTTTTAAATCATAGTTTCCAGTTTTTTTAATGCATTAAAATCAAAATGTGTGCCCCAGTTTTAAAATTGCTCTATGCATTTCCCGAATAATATAATCAGTTAATTTTTTACTTTCACCCTAGAACCCACCTTTCAGTTTTATGAGCAATTGATCCATCAATTTCACAAAATAATTTTGATGAAAGTTTTTTACATGTAAATAATGATTTTACTAAAACATCAAATTAATATTCTTATCAGTTTAAAAAAATAATAAAATAAATTTCTTACATCCACAAAGAGGTAAAGGCAATCCAGGGCCATTGGATGAACCTTCAGATATTTCCCCAGTGGATTCATCCACACAAAAGCATGATCCATTTAATCGATCACATTGCATTGGTTGAAATTCACCATTTTCTTTGCATTCTGGAACATAGGAATCTTCTTGAATTAAGGCTATTTGGCGCGAACGTAAACATTCTAAAAAAATTAGATAAAACCAACAAAAAAAAAACGATCTTAGACAGTTTTATTTTCGAATATTAATAAAAATAATTGAATACAGTTTTTTTTATTTCTCTTATCTTTCATTTTGTAAAATGAAAACAAAAATGTATGAGACATTTTATAGGGAAATTAATCTCCGCAACAGTTTTAGTTTTGTGATCGAGAAGTAAAAGAATATTTTAAAATCCAAAGAAAACAGTTCCACACTCAACTCAGTTTTGTTATTATTTATTATTTTCCATACTTTTTGGAACATAAATCACTTTCGGTTAAAACTCGCTGGCTTAAAAATGTTAAAACAATTATAAAAACACCACTTAATGATACAGCACAGTTTACTCTTCAAAAAGACATTCTTAATTTGGGACAGTTTTTTTTACATTTTTTTTTATTATTGTTACCTTGAGAATGAATTAAAATTCTGGGAAAGTTTGATTTGAAAATAGTGATGCAGTTTTAAATCTGTGAATGAAAAATAAAAGAGGATTGTTTTAAAGCCCTAAGAAAATAGTTTTTTATTTTATTAAATTTTGTTTTTCGAAATCGCTTATAAGCCCGCAGTTTTTTTGATTTAAAAAAAAACAAAAACTATAATAATGAATAAAATTTAATAATTCAATCTAAATTTTATTATTAAATAATTTTTCCAAATTATTTTTGAAGAAAAATTCTCAACAGTCTCAGTTTAAATTAATTAAAGTTTGCAATAAAAATATTGTAAATTTAAAAGCCATAGTTGTTTTATTTTATTTTGTTGTAATATTTTGCAGCTACACCCATGGAACAGTTTTTGATTTTAAACACACAGTCATTAAGAAAATTAAACCAACAGTTTAAAAATAAAATTCAATGATTCCGTTTTTTTTTTAAATTTTTTTCTTTAATTTGAGCAAATAAATTTTTTCAGCCTATCTTTTTTGAAAACCTATGGCGACATCGTGTCCCAGTTTTAGTTAATTTAAAAAATATTTTTTTAAAAAATTTGCACTTTTACCTTGTGTGACAATTTTTTCATTTTCATCCGTCCTCGAATTTTCTCTTCCTTCTCCATCTTCCTCGCCATCCTCTTCATTTTCTTCATTGATGGTGGTGCCAGTTTTCTTTTTATTTTTTCTCCGCCTTTGTTGGCCCACATCAGTTTCTTCTTCCTCATCATCTCCGCCACCACTTTTGTTTTCTTCCCCTTCATCGTCTATGGCCTCAGTTTCTCGATTAAAAGCACAAAAATGGTTTCGAATTTCTAAATTTTCTAAAATATTTTCAAAATATTTTATTTCTGGATCCCGACAATTTGAAATTATGCTATCCATCACGCAATCCGTTAATTGTTTTTTAGTTTTGCACAAAATTTTATCTTCGCCAATTCCACTTCGAAATAAACATCGACGAATTTCAGGTCGATGCACGGTTTCTTCCAAGCACCCAGCATTTATCAGCCATTCCAATTGTTTTGAGCTCTGTAAAATAATAATTATTTGCTTTCATTTATCAGCAACTATGATCAGTTTAATAAAAAAATTAAATATTAAAAAATAGGGTGGCTTGAGTCAGCGCAAACAAACGTATTTAAAGCTGTCAGTTTTGATATTTTTATTCGATTTTTCAAGAATAAAGTCAAGAATAAATTCGCTCTATTATTATCTGCTCAAAACAGTGATCAACAGTTTTAATATATTTTCTTAAACTTTTCTAGAATAAATTGAAAATTAAATGAAATGGATTTATTACATAAAATTAGAATTACCAAAACAGTTTAAAATTATGAATATTTATTATTTAACCAAAAGCCGAGAGCTCCATCAGTTTTATAATTTTTTGATTTATTGTTTTGCTTTTTTTTAAGTGAACCAAATTTTCAAAATTTCAGTTTTAAAAAAAATGGCATAAAACATAAATGTAATTGATAAAAGTTTCTAACCTATTTACTATCAAAGAACGGATCCTCTCAGTTTAATATTAATTAATATTATTCCTTTGTTTCAAAAATTTGAGCATTTCCAAGTTTAAATTCACTCATTTTTATGGTTGACAGTTAATAAAAATATATGAATAAACTTACTTCACAAAGTTTATCTTCGAATGCAACAATGAAAGAATAAAATGCATCTTCTTTCAATTGAGAAAAGCAAGAATCTTCACTGGAATATAAATTTTCTAAACATTTTCGATATCTTGAAGATTCCTTGCAAAATGAATTCATATTTTTTGTCTGCAAAAAATGTTTTGATGAGATTTGTGGGCGGGCTTGTTCAACTCAGTTTTTTATATAAAAGTTAAGTTATTATTTTTGATAAAATTTTTAGTTGTTTTAAACGAACAACAGTTTTCATGTCTAAATAAAAACCATTTCCACATTCTTTTGACAGTTAGTTTAAAATTTAAAAAAAAGAAAGTCGAAAAAAAAATGACACATATCAACCAGTTTAAATAAAAAAATAATTCTTAATCCTTTTCGTGGACAACAGTTTTAAAATAATATTTTAACAAAAAAAATTTTATTCCTTCCTAGTAATTTCTATTGTTAGTGCGTGCGTGTGTCTCTGCCTGGAAATCTATCATGGGAAAGTTGCAAAAGAATGAAAAAGAATGAAATAAAAATCTTTAAAATTAGCATAAACATGAATGAGTAAAAGACACTTGCATTTGCATTTCATGAAAATGGAGTGCTGTTGAGTGGTTGTTATCGTTTTTTTTTGTAAGCATTCTGGTACCAATCAGTGGAAGGATCCAAAGACCTAATATCTGTAGGAGGATACAAAAACCCAAAAATATTGGAAGGTCCAAAGATCTAATAGCAGGAGAAGGATATAAGAATCTAAGGAAGAGGATAAGAACCTAATAGAAAGAGAAGGATATAAGGATCTAATATTTTTAAAACGAAAGGAATTTGCATAATATTGTTTAGTTGTCGTTTATTTCAGTAATATTTGTTAGATTTGTTTGTAAGCAAGCTTGCAATCGGTTGTTCGAAGCGTTAGCTGAGAGCACATCTCTGAATTAGTAACTAAAAGCTGTGCTATAAAAATAATTTATAAAAATTTAAAATGATTCTAAAACTATTTAAAAAAATTTTAAAGTATGTTTTACGAGGTAAAAAATATTTATGAGAAATTTTTTTTTTGATTTTTTGTATTTTGGCAAAAAGTAGGTATGGCCAAAACATCTTTTTCGATATTTGCTTTCATTTTTTATTGATGCAGAAGTAAAAAAATGATTATACACTTTTTCTGAGCTTATATTATGTTAATTATAAAAATGTAAATTTTCGCATATTGAATGTATAAAAATTAAATCGAAAAATTGTATGAGTTGTCATTATTCAATCTTTTCTCTGTGAATCTTCTCTCAAAGGTTGCTGTTTTTCTTCAACTGTTTTTTAGAAATTCTCATCAAATTTTTTCAAGTTTTTGTTTTCAAAGGTAGCTGTTGTTCTTCAATTGTTTTGTTGGAAATTCTCATCAAATTTCTTGAAATTTTTTCAAGTTTTTATTTTCAAAGGTAGCTGTTGTTCTTCAACTATTTTTTTGGGAAATTCTCATCAAATTTCTTGAAATTTTTTCAAGTCTTTCAAATATCAACAAATGGATCGTCTTTCAACTGTTGAAGATTTAATGTCAATTCGTAAAGGGAATCGTCGACAGTAAGTTTTTTAATATTTTTTCTATCATATGGTATTACTATATTAAATTTTCAGCGTGATTGTTGTTGTAACTCAAATTATTCGTGTTTCTGCTGGTGAAAAGTTCCGTTTTCTTACTTGCGCTGTACGTGACAAAGATGGAAATTTCAAACAATTTTCTATTAAATGTTTTTCACCTTATATTGACATCGTTGCTGATTTACAAGGAGGAGATATTGTATCTTTCACAAAGCTATGGAAGAAGTTCGAACGCCGTCAATCTGGAAGCTTTCGTCTTGGTGCTAATGATTTGGACCTCGAATTCCACGTATGGAAAGATGTAACAGCTCAAATCATTGATTCACCTGCTGGTAATGGACCAATTACTGATTATAGTATGATTGTCGGACCTCTCAACCATGTTAAAATTGCTGGTACAATTATTGAAGATCCTCAAGCTAATGGAGTCAATTTTGTCATCGTTGTTCAAGATCAAAAGGGAAACCTCGCAGAAGTCTTCATTGAAGAAAACATCAATGCTTTAATCGGAGAAATTTGGCATTTTGATGGAAATGCTTTGATTGAAGATGGAATGATTGTCTTCAATTCTACCAATGCTCATCTTGAAGCCTAATCAATAATAAAATTTATATTGTAATCTGTTTAATATAATAATAAATAAATTTTCTTAATTTATATTTTTTATTTCTTATTTTTGTATTTATGATATTTATTTTATTTGTACTTTAGCATTTGAAGCAAACTGAGCATTTATGACTTTTAGTAACAAACTATTTAATGCAAAGTTTTTAGTTTGTTAATTTAAAAATACACACTCAAAAAAAATAACACCCGTGGATGGCTAAAAAAGTGTACGCCAATGGGTTTTTGGACGAACAATCTTGTAAGACCATGTCCCAAGGCATTTTATACAGTAATGTACAAAAAAATCCCGTCAGTGTCCTAAAATCATATGGCAAAGTCAAAAAAAGTGTACCAAAAAAATTTTAAATTGGTACTATGATGGCTTAAAAAATATACAGAACTATATTTTTGGAACTATGTTGTCTTTATTTTATACCTAATTGGGGTTAAAAGTATGGACAGTATATTTTTTTCTCGCTTTTCTCTCTTTTGTATTCTCCTATTCATTGCTCGTTTTTCATGCCTCTTTACTAAACTGCTCCCTTCCTCTTACACCAGTATATGCAATTTCAGGATTTATTAAACAAAAAACAATCAATACAAACAAATAATGAATCCTCGGATAACAATTAACAAAGCCTTGGATAACAAATAACAAATACAACAATAACATACTAAAACGATAGAGATTTATGCCTGGGTTGAACTGTTTGAGTTTGTTGATTGAGTTATTGAATTGCTGAGAACTTGAGAGGCCTGGGATAATGAGATACTTCTTGTTCTTTCGATTTCTAAAAACAACATGATTATTTCAAAAGCTACAAAAGAGATTAAACTTACCTCTATGTTGGAACAAGATATCAAAGTAAAGATTTGCCATGGTGTCTTTCATACCTTTTACATCAAGTCCTGCAAGATGCTCCAAAACCATATTGAAGTGTTCAAGCTCTTTAGCATATTCGACGTCGAAGATGTGATGGATTTCCACAATGGACTGCAGGGAATCGCCAATATCCCCTGGTACCTAAAAGTTATGGTTAAATATGATATTAAATGAAATGACTTACTTTTAAACTCTCGTCGTTTATGCATACGAAGAAATTGTATCCTTGGTTTGATGGAAAAGGTATGATCATTGCAGCTCTTTGGCCAATTGTTTTCTATAGTCAGCCATGGATACAACACTTGTAAACTCCTGAAATTGTTAAAGGATTAAAGGAATAGTAAAAAAGTAAACTAATACATTGCCATCCACAATCAGTCGATCGTATTTGCAATTTTTGCTTCGCTTACAATAAAAAGGAACAAGACCAACCAGGATTTTGCATATTTGCATCATATCACTTTCAAGGCCTTGGTGAACATCATCCAAAAAGATTCCTTTGACTTTGCCCAGGGCGACGATAGCTGCAGCATAACGTTGTAAAGCTAAACGAACGTTGTAAACAGGCTGATGTTTGGTATTTTCCATGGTGAACTTGAAGTCATGTCGAAGCTATAACAAAGAAAATGAGTATCAAAAATGAAGTGAATACATAAACATACCAATGAAGCATTTCTAAGGAAGCATGGAAACTTTTTTAGCATATTTTGAGGGCGGCGATCCTTCCTATATAAATCTTCATCCATTTCTTTTAACCATTGGCATCGGAATTAACTGTAAAAAAAGGATAAACAAGTCATTATAAAAAAGAAATGATTCATAAGTACTCATATTTCTCACCTTCCCCGCGAATATATAGGTTTCCTAGATGCTTATCAAAAATTTACAATTTCACTTACCAAGAGTTTGCAACAAGCTGATCGATTTCTGTAGGTATACACGCCTCGGAGATTGCAGCAGCTGCTTCATCAAGAACAAAAGTAGTTGAAGGAGCAATCGATATCTTCATTTTCTTCATCCTTGGTGATTCTCCAGTTTTTACAGCTTTTCCCACCTTTCGTTTCTTCACAGCAATGAAAACGTAGTTTGTTGATCCCGGGATAAGTAAAGTTGAAAACCAGTAAAAATTAACGACGAGTTGATCCTTTTCCAAGAAATACTTACTGATTTTACCATTGTTGTTTCAGCTGGAAGCATATCCTTGAAGAGTGAAACCATAAATCCTGGGTTGGAAGTATATAAGCTCACCATGTAAATGTTCAAAGGTACTACAGCTCCTCTATGAACTTGATTTGGTAACATTATCCTTGGAATCAAAAGCCGTTCAATTTGAGAGATTTCTGATGTAGTCGATACTTGAAGAGAAGGTAGAGTTGTTGATCCCATAATCCTTGAAGTATCAGTTTCATCTATCCTGGAATCTTCTTCTAGTTCATTCTAAAAATATAGTAAAATTGTATGATGTTTGAGTAAAAACCATGCCTTAAGGTAGTTGTTGAGTTCATCAGAAGGTACATCAGTGATACTAACAATAACTACTGCTGTTGATGAAGCAAAAGATGTTTCTAATCCCAGGAGAGCAGCTTGAGCCGAGGTATCTAAAAGTTTAAATTATTGTAAAATGTAAAAGTAAAGATAAAAGAAAAATCACCGATTGTTGAGAAATATGTTTGCCCAGGTACCAAGTCAGCCATGGAGTCCATTATCGATATCATCGGTTGATCATCCAAATCCCTGGATTTACACTTGATTTCAGCTTCAAAACCATTACGTAAAGCATACGTATTTGCAATAAACATTTGCAAGTCCTTGGCTGTTGCTTTACCGAAACAATAAGTCAACGTTTGAGTTCCTTTCGAATCAGGAGCGACGTCAGTAACAAGGATGTTAGATTTGTTACTCATATGAGGCACTAAAAATTTGTATCTATTGATTAATAAAGAAAATTTGTTGAAAAAAAGAGGGAAGAGAAATGAAGGAGAAGCAAAAACTTGAAAAAAGTTTGCTGCATGTGAGCGCGAAACGGTAGTTTTCGCGCTAAGATGCGCGACTGCATGTGAAAGCTTTCTTTTGCTTTGATTTTTTCAGCTCTCTTGATTGAGCATCGTTGTTTTTATTCATTTCCCTTCGATTTTTTTATTCAAATACTCTAACTAACATACTCTAACCAACATACAGATTATTAGCATCCATTTTATCGTGAATTTATTGCGTTATTTCACCAATATATTAGTGTAAGAGATAATGTTTCCATTCCACTTTTTAGCTATGATTGTAAATTCTACGCTTTCTATTGCGCTTGGAAATACTGCAACTTATCGTCCGGCATGTGCTTGTAGCCAAGAAGACCATCGGCAAAAATATTTTTCTCGGCATGGTTCAATGACTCCTGGGCAACTTATGGAAACCAATGAAAATGGCATTCAACCTATGGAAAGAAATGAAGGAAGCGAAAATGAAAATATGAAACTCACGGCAAGAATGGAACTCCACGGCACACCATATGAGGTAAGCTTTGTTATTCACACTTTTAATGTTGAGATATTTCGTGTTTTATTAGTTTCTAAGATAGTCAAGGTAAAAATTATACTTTTGAACAGATTGCGAACGTGTAACTGCAGTCATTAATGAAACCATATGGGAGAAAGAAAAGGAGAATTTTACTACCTCAGAAAGATCATTTTCCTTGGGAAAAATAACTTTTAGTTGCATATTTACTTGTATGATACACCTTTTGCTACTACCATAAGATTCTTTAACTTTTGTAATATTGTGCTCTTTACTTTGTAACGGCGGGAGAAGTGAATCATTACTTTTTTTCTGAGATATCAATTTTATTAAGTTGTATCGATCTTTCATTTTATAATATTTGTTATTTTTTACATAAACTTTTTTAGACTATAAACTTCCATGATACTCAAGAAATTAACCAAGGCTCTGATGATGCAAACCAAGGAAATCTTCAACCAATTACTATTGAAGGAATATGTCTTTGCTCTCAGATCTCACCAAGGCCAACCATGATAGAATTAACCAATGATGACGCTTTGACTACTCTTGAAGACGACACCACACTTCTTGTTAAGTTTGATTCGTTCAATGGATATATGGGAACAGTGAAGGCATCCAGTAATCTCACTATAATTGGACGAACGCCAAGGCAAGAAGAATACAGTGAAATGGAAACCTGGGATGCTTTTCTCTCGCATGTAAAGAATATGACTTTTCTTGGGCTCTTTGATGCAACCTTCTTGTTCCGCCTCATCTCTTCTCGTTATATTATTTTATCCAAGGCAACAATTTTGATAGAAGAACACACTGAAGAACACATTCGTGAAATTATACGTCTTCTTCCAAGGAATCTCGAAAGCTTAGCGTAAGTAACAAAAGATGAAAATAATTCTAAAATAACCTTTTTTAGATTGGATGCAACAAAATGGTTTGGCACTGAAGGCTGTGAAATTGCTGATGATATTTGTTTCCGCTATTCAGATGCACGAAATCCACCCATCGCAACTTTATTCCTCATCATCAATTCGTTTCCAAGGCTCGATGTTTTCAAAACCATGCTTGATGTAAGTGTTGTAAACCATAATGATTAAATTTACAAGAGTTCGTTATAGGGTATTTTGAAATGTGTGAACACCGTGGCAACAATTCTGTTCATCCATATACTTACCAATGAAGATGTTGTGGCAATGCTCGAAGCCGAAGGATTCCATTACGCATATACATATCAAAGAAACACCGAGGAATATGAAATGTTCGTCGCTGAAAGTTATTATGGTCGTGTTATCAACCTTGGATTGCCTCACAAATCACAGGAAAGCAGCAAGGATGGAGCACAAATTATTAAAGTCGAAAAGATTGATACCTAGGCTATTATTTATTTTTTGTCTAAGCTTTTGTTTGTATTTATGTATCCACGGATTTATTGTAAATAAACTTTTTTGTGAAATCTTTTAGTGTTTGTTATTGAAACTCATTCTATTAGAAAAACTGTGAATAATATATTCGCGGAGGCAGGCAAAAATTATTTTTTGTTGAAGTACAAAATTTTTTTGACCATTTTTCTTTCATACAAACGAAATATACAATTTTGTCTTGGATTTAGCCATTGCCGTCCAAAAAAAAGTAACAATTTATTGATATGTAAAAAAATACATTGAGGTATAGTAAATGGGACACCGCCGGGTTATTTTTGACAACAAAGTCAATGTACCTCTTTTGCCGATACCAAAGCGGACAATTTTTTTTTGAGTGCAAAATAAAAAGTTATCTTAAGCAGTAATTGACTTTTATTAACTTGAAATTGAACCAAATCAAATTCAAATGATGAATGTTATAACAAAAACTTTAAAATTCAATTTCTGGCCGCCCGAAGGGCGGCCTTTCTACCTAGTATTTAATTAAATTCAGTGTTAATGAAATAGCATTATGAAATAAAAGCAAGAAACGTTCTAGAAATTAATTAATAGTGATGTCCAAAATGTTAATGTGTTAATTATTACAGTTAAATTATTTTAGAAAAATCAACCCCAAAAAAATGAAGAAAAAAGCTTCATTAACCTCGTCCAAACATATGATTTAAAAAATAAATAATTCTGGAAAAAAATGATGAAACCGTTTTACACAGTTATAAAAAAAAGAATTAAAAAAAGAAATAGTCTTTGTAAACATTCGTTTTGAAGAGTTCCTAGTTTCATTTGGATTTGGGACTTTAATTTATAAAAATAATGATTTAATAATTTAAAAGTTGGTTTTATTTTCTAAAAAAAAATCTATTTGAAACACAGTTTTAAAGATAAAATAAATTAAATAACGAATTCAGTTTTGAATTAAATAATGTGTAGGCATTATGAAACCCAAATTAAAAACTTTTACTCAGTTTTATTATCAAAAAACCGACAATTCTTGAAGACAGTTTTTAATAAAAAAAAAGAATAATAATAAAAGGTAAATAGAAATTTAAAAATTCTAAAAATCTAATTTTTGTTGATCCCGACCTACTTCAGAGATCTCAGTTAAAAAATATATAAAACATTAAAACTCACTGTAAATTTAGTTAATATAAATTCTCCTGCTGCTGGATTCAACGCCTGCTTAACCGATCGACTACTCAGAAGCGGGAAACATAATAAACTTGCTTGCCTCACAATTGATGGAGGGCAATGCTGCTTTATGGATGGAAAAGAAATCGGTCGACTTCGGCGATTTTTTGTTTTTCGACCTTTTTTCTTTCTTTTTGATTTTGTTTCGATCGTCGTCGAAGTTAAAATTGAAGATCGTGAATTAATTTGAGTCAAAGAAAAGCCCGGCTGGCTTATAACAGTTTTCACGAATGACCCATCATTGCCACTATCACCAGAAATTTCATGAAAATTACTGCATTCATCCATATTTGCTTTAATCGTCGTGACTATGTTTGTCACATACGAAAGAGTATTTCGGCCACATGAAAGTAATTCAGATTTTGTACAGGCTGAAAACTTTCGTAGCCAGTTTTAATGATTATCAATTATTTATATTTATTTTTTGGACAGTTTAAATCTATATAAAATAATTAAAAATATGCAAATAAAATATTATTGAAATTGTTCTTAACAGTTTTATTATTTCAAAAGATTTAAAAAAATTTCAGTTTTAAAAAATAGCAATCTTTTCAAAAAAAAGAATGAATTTAAAAAAAGCAGTTTAATTTTTATCATCAAATATTGAATTCATAAGCTTTTATGTAATTAAAGAATTGAAACCAAAAATGGAAAGCTTACATATATTCCCCTACGGATTCTTATGGTAACAGTTTTAAATAAAATTTAAAGAAAGCGCAGTTTGAAAAAAAATTAGAAAAATAAAAATTAAACGATTTACAAAATTCTTTATGAGTTTTCAATGAAAAAAATATATATGTTTTTTACGATAATTTTCAACCCCTTTTTAAATATTTTACCAAAAATAATTTTTCCCCTCTCTTTATTATAGTTTACAGTTTTTTATTTTGAAAGCTTAAAAAAAATTTTTAAGACATCATCCTCGTGAAGCAGTTTTTATAAATTAATTAACTAAAATATTAAGGCCAAGAAAGCAGTTTGATTTTAAAATAATTTTTAAAATATACATACTTTCATCCAGTTTTTTTTCTAGCTACAAATTGGTTTTTTAATTACAGTGAACTTAAATCTCAAGTTCTGACTCTCGTGACAGTTTTAAAAAAGGATTTATAAAAATTATAAAGTTTTTTGTAAATCAATGGGGAAAAAAATTTCTATCGTTTATGCTAATACTATTCAGTTTTATAATTTTTTTATTACTAACAAATTAACATATTAGCGTGTTACATCACTTGTCCAGGAATTTTAAACTTTGACAAGGTAAAACTAATATTATTTGAATTAATGGGCCGATGCGATTTTGGCCCAACTATTATTTCTCATAACACTATTGAATGAAAGGTATAAACCAAATTTCTTTTGGGGCGTAACATGCGAATACATTCCCTTGAAAAAAAATATATTCTCCTGACAGTTTATAAATTTTAATTCCACATAATCAATCCTTTTTCTTTTCGAATTCTACCGTCGTGAACCCTACACACCAGTTTTGTTTAAAATTTCCCATTTTATTTAATCCAATAATTTTTTAGGATTTTACTGCCAATATCAATTCGGATCAGTTTTGTTTTTTAGTCTTTTAATTAATTTTGATTTTTTTTGTTGATAAAAATGTTAATAAGAAAAAACTTGCTCTCCAGTGTCTGAACCTTCCAGTTTTAAAATTAAATCGAAAAAATAAACTTACATAAAGTTTGATCTAATGCTGCACAAATATTGCCATTATTATCTTCCAGTGATTTTCTCATTTCATCTTCACATTCCTTTACCTAAAACCTTTTACTACTGCAAATCAGTTTAATCCATTTAATTTTTATTTTTACCTTTGGACTTTCAGCCAAAGCTTCAATGCAAGGTTCATTTTCATGGGCCATGGCATCGCGGACATTATGTTGGCAAACAAAATTCAACAATTGTTCTTTAACAGCCAATTTTGTATTAAGGCATCCCGCATTTTTGGTAATTAATCCAATGCAAGTTTTATATTCCTCATATTTGGAACAAGCATAATTGAATTCGCGAATTATGGAAGCTAAAAAAATTTTTATTTTATGGTTTCTAAGATGGAAATTCGACTTTGGCCGTTTTGATTCAAAAAATTAAAAATAAAAATCGATTCAGTTTTATTTCAATCAAAAAAAAATTTTAATTTGATTTTTTATTATTCGTATATAATTTTAAAAAAAAGCTACAAAAGCTCACAGTTTGAAATCTAAATAATTTTTAATTTTAAATTTAACAAAAAAAATTTTAAAATTGGAATAAGTAAATCAAGCATTTACATTTTTACCGCCGACCAATTTTTTAACAGTTTATTGTAAAAAAATTAATAAAAAGGAAACTCACCAGCTCCAACAAACATTCGCTTGGAGTTTGATATCCTTCGAGCTATGTCAACTTCGGTTAAAAATTTTTGACATTCTTTTAGCGCTCGTTTTTCTTCCTCTTCACAATCTGGAAAATCAATTACATAAATTGAAATACAGTTTTTAAAAAAATTAAAATTAAAAATAAATAATGAGTTCCATGTAAATCAGTGGAAATAAAAGCGCTTTTTGTGGAATAAAGAAAAGTTAGTTGATGATACTAATGATGCAGTTTTACTAAAGAATAAATCAAATAAAATTTTTATTGGCACATAAATTAAATTAAAAAAGGGCTTTCCCGCTACCTTAAGTTAAACACAGTTATTTTTGATTACATAAAAAAATTATGTATTTTTAACATTTATTTCAAAAAAAATCTTTGAATAATACAAAAAAAACAAAGTTTTAACGAGCAGTTTTCATATTCTTTGTTTTTGCTTAAATCATTTTTCATTTTAAAAAATGATAAACGATTTGATAGTTTTTGAAACCTTTGTTTTAATAAAATTTCCAGTTTTAATTTTTTAATAGAAAAAATTATTCCTTCATTTTTGCTAAAATGAGTTATATATATGCAGTTTTTTAATTTCCTTTTTATATGGTTCGTAAAAAATAAAAAAACACAAACTAAAACAGTTAAAACAAATTAGTTTATCAACCTTCATTTTTCCTAAATATTTAATTTCACTATTATCTAGCCAAGTACTGTACCCATCTTCAGTTTTAAAATTGTTTTAAAATAATACTGTTTCCGGACTTCAGTTATTGAAAAAAAAATGAAATAACCTCAAACCAGTTATAATGTCTGTTATTTATGATCGTGAAGTGCCAAAAATTATTTATACATAAAAAAAACTTAGAAAAAATGAAAAAAAAATTATGTGAAAAAATAAATGGTGCAAAATGCAAAAAAACCAAAAAAGTCAAAATTAAAGTAATTTATAATTAAAAAAAGAAAAGTCGTGAAGGCATCATTATTTCGCTAGCATCTTCTTCATTTGCATTCAAATTCTCACCATCAATTTGAACATGCAAAGCCCCAGCAGAAACGGGAATTTCATCAGCCATTCGTTTTTCTCCTCCGCAACATTTAGCAAAATGTTTATTAACTTGAACACATTTTTGGCTTTTGTTGCCGCAAATTAAATCGTCGCAAGTTTCACCAAAAGTTGCTTGGAAATAATCCTCAAATATTCCATCGGCTTTAGTTCCATCAGGACAAGTGTCACTGAAGCCGGATTCCACTGCTTCTAAAAAAAGGTGGATTGAAAAATACAGTTTAAAAAAATGATGGAGTCCGAATATTCTTACGAAATGCAGTTTAAAAAATTTAAAATTATTATGAACCCATAACAAAGAATTTGACAGTTTTAAATTATAAAAAATATGGGAAATTTCCATCAACAAAATTAGAGATTTCCAGTTTTTTTTTGATTTTATAGTTATTATTCCAAACGTTACAAAAGCTGTGTATTAAAAAGAAAAAATTAGAAGTTTCTTTTGCAAAAATTTTAGTTTAAAATATGTAATTATTTTCCTGTGAATACAGTTTTAAATTTATAATTTTATAAATTTCCTTTACGTTTACTACCAAAATATAAACGACTTTACAGTTTTAAATATTAAAAAATTCAAGAAATCTTCCGTTTTATAATTTAATTGACAGTTTTTTACTTTATTTCTTCCATTATTTTTCATGGTTACAAAAGTTGGGTATTAAAAAAAGGCTTAACTTTCCAGTTTGAAACAATTCAGTTATAAAAAAATGTGAACTAATTTTTTTACTGTTATGCAGTTTGTATTTTTAAAATTACTCTTTAAATTTCTTTCCTAATTTATTAACAACAGCTATCAGTTTAAAAAAATCGGAAATGCTTATTTTGCAAATGGTCAAGAAGGCGCAGTTTTATTTTTTTCTATCGTTAACTTTTAAAAATTCACAAAAGTTAGGGATTAAAAAATATATGCCAAACAGTTTCGAAAAAGATTGCTTTTTTTAATTTTGTATAAGAAAAATTCCACCATAGACCTTTTATGTAATTGCTATTTAAATTAGCAAAAAAAAATCAAAAATTTATGCGAGATCGTTTAATGGAAATTTCACAATCCTATAATTGACAGTTTATTACTTTTTTTTATAACTAACTAAAATTTAAATACCTTTGTATAAACCACAATGCAGTTTTATTTTCCATGGAAAAAAGCCTTTTATAAATGGCTAGTTAAAAAAATAATTAACAAACCAATTTCATCTTTTTTACAACATTCTGGTCCACGCATTCCATTTGCACATTTATATCCATCGGGGCATTTAGCTTCATCACAGTTTGCTCCAGATTTTAATAATTCTTTTGAACCTGATGGTCCAGTGCATACAGAGCCATCGGCTAAAAAATAGGATGGCCGTAAAAAACAGTTTTATTAATTTTCAAAAAACCCTAGTGAAATTTTTAAAATAATTTAAAAATCAACCCTGCTAATATCAATGACAGTTTTTTATTCTCAAAAATTAAAGAAAAGAAAATGGCATAGTTTTAAAAAATAGTATCCAAATCAAAAAAAAAAGCTTACCAAGAGCACAAGTTGTCTCACATTCGGATCGCGTACCAAATCGATTACCATTTCCACCTTCACCCGAATATTTAAATGCAAAACATGCACGCCATTTAGAATTATAATGAAATTTTTGGATTGAATCTAAAAAAACAATGCTGATCAGTTTTTTGTATCAAAAAATTTATTTTAGAGATTTTCAACAAATAAAAAAATATTAAGTTTTTCACGAAAATTTCCGAGAGGTGCAATTTTGACCAGTTTTGAAATTTTTTGTTGAAATATTTTTAACCACTGATAATCCAATACAGTTTTTTCTTCTAAAAATATTTACCTTTCCCGCTTCCAAATTCTTTTGGCTTATCACAATCCCATTCCAATACGGGTTGATCTTTTTCAACAAAAACCACATCTTCTTCGTGTTGTGGAGTTCCTTCTGATTCGATTCCTATAGAATTTTTAAAAGTAAGTTTTATAAAAAATTTTAAAAAATTTTGTTTTACCAACGAAGCAATCATTCAAACAATCCAACTCGGTTTCAAAATTATTTTCATTTCCACCTTCTCCAGTAAAAGTAAAGTTTTGGCATTTTTGGGTGGATTCATCAAAATAAAATCTGGTTGCTAAAAGAAAGGGATAATTAAAAAAAAAATGAAATGATATGGAAAAAGACAGTTTTAGTAATATTTTCCTTAAATTTCTCAAAAGCAATAAAAAGAGTTTTATTTAAAAAACTTTTTCTTCTTCTTTGCCAGTTTAAACTCAAAAAAATGCGTATTAAAAAACAGTGAGATTCTTATAAAACAGTTTTTTCTTATAATTTGTGGATAAACAAAAAAAACATTCGCTGTCAATCTTTTATCCACAAAAGTTAAATAAAAATCATCTAATTCTAATTTTTGTTTCCTAATAAATAAAATAGATTGGGCTCCTACAATGCAGTTTAAAAATAACTTATATGTATTTCTTTTATTTTAAAAATAACCACGGAAAGTTGAGAAACAGTTTAAAAAAATTTTTATTTTTGAAATTTGCGAAACCTCATATCAGTTTTAATTTTATTTTTTTATTAAAAATCTAAAGGGATGAACTCAAAGAACGATGAAAATAGCTTACATTCATCAGTTCCATTTCCAACATCAAAATCAAGTTTGCATTTTTCTTCTAATTCAACTTTAGGTTCATTTGTTGTAACATTTTGGGATAAACAACAACTATGTAAAATAAACCCAAATAATGAAATTGTAAAAATAAAATATTTCATCTAGAATTTTTTTAATATGAAGCTGATTCAGTTATAAAATAAATTAAGCGAAAGTGAATGAATCAAGCCATAAAAGGTTTACTCAGTTATTGAAAACGGAAGGAAAAATAACAAGAAAAAATATAAATGAACTAAGGGCAGTATTAAATTAAAAAAATAAATATAAATATTCCAAAATATTTTATAAGGAAATAAAACCGAAGGCAGTTAATATAAAAATCAAAAATTGAAGAAACATTTTTTTTTCTGGCAAAAAAACATTTTATTTTTAAAGAGAAGTGATGATGTATTACAGTTAAATAAAAAATAAAAAAATTTCATTAAAATAAAAGGGTTTGATGAACATTTGATATAACTCCTCTATTTTCTTCTGCCACAGTTTTTAAACATAAAAATTTATTAAAAATATTCTTTCATTCGTGATCGACGAGGTTTCAACAAATTTTTAGAAAGAAAAAAATTCCTCGAAATAATTTTTCTTTTCACGGTTTAATTTTTGGATTTGTAAAGGCAATGAAAAATGCAATGAGGAAGTTTGAAAGAAATAAAGTGAAAAAATATGGAACCAATTTTTACCTAATTATCGTGCATTACAGTTTTATATCATTTAACCAAAAATTTTGAATACCATAGAAAGTTTCAACTATCAAAAACATCAATTTACAATTAAAAATTAACAAAAACGAGCTCAGTTTAAAAATTTCCATAAATAATTTCAACAAAAAAAATGAAAAAGAAAAATCCTTTATCGATGAACAGTTTTACGATAATAGTAAAATGAAAAAGCTATGAGTGAATAAAAAATAAATAAATAAATAAATAAGCAAATTAAAGCAAGCAGTGAAGCTTGAAACCCCCAAAAAATAGATTTAAAAAAAATACTATAAACCGGAAAAGTTAAACGGCGACACAAAAAAAAAATTCAGTTATAGAAAATTATTCGTATTTACCCTAATCCAGTTTAAAAATCTTTACAAAAAAAAAACAATTAAAAATTGCTATTGAAACACAAAATTTAAAAAAAACGTGACATAAATATTTTTAAAAAATATATTTGCAACAATTATTACCTAAAAAGGAATAAGACATTCCAGAAGAGGAAAGGAAATGGAAAGGAAATGATGACGACAACAACAACAACCAATCATCCACTTAACTATTACTAACCACCAACAAACAACTCAACTCACTTAACTCAATCCTTAAAAAATTTCCAAAAAAAAAAGAAACACCTCTGTTTTAGCAACAAAAAAAATGAAAGAAAGAAAACGAAGATGACAGAGAATCGCTTCCATTTTTTTTCCATCAAAAATATTGTTTTTTTTTATTCTCTCCTTTAATTTGTTCGACTTCAAACAACCATGTCAAACAAATAAAAAACATTAGAAGAAAAAAATAATAGAATTAAGGGGGAAGAAGAAGAACAGCCAAGGTCATACATATAAAATAAAATAAATACGCAATATGATTTTGATTTTGATGACGATCACCTTACCTTTCAGAATCATGCCCCAGCCAGCCGGTTTCTTTCTTTAGGGCGCTGGAGGCTCCTTTGCTGCCTCTGATACTTTCAAGCGTAATCAACACTAATAACTTTTTTATTTTTATTTTATGGAATCAACCGAAGTAAAAAAAGAAAGAAGTTGGATAGGAAAAAGAAGAAATTAGATGATTGTGGGTTGAGCGAAAGAGTAAAAAAAAAATGATGCGTGGAAAATAAAAGTAAGAAGAAGAGAAGTTTTTTTTAATTGCAAAAAATAAAAGAAGGCGAAAAAATGACAACAATCCAGCCAGCCAGAAGGCAAGGAAGAAGATTAGGAGAAAAAAATATTGAGTAGGAAGGTAAAGAAAATAATAAAAAACATAATAAAAAAAAAAACCAAACAAGTGTGACCGTTCGTCGACTGCTTTTTATTCTTTTCTTCTTCCAAACAACCTTTTTTTCTCCTTCTAATTTTCTTTGTTTTTTGAATTTGTTTGATTACACTTTTTTTATTGGTTGTTTGATGATGAAAGATATAAAATTATGTAATTATGTAATCGCATGAATGAGAAAAAAAATATGTAAAACGATAAATGAGCACCAACAAATTGGCTAATAACATGAAGAAAAAAAACAACAAAAAAAGTTTATGTAAGTCAATAGCAACAATTCTCTCTGCTTCAAGGATTTTTTCTTTTTCAAAAGCTTTGAAATGTAATAATTTCGATCTTTATTTTATTGTATCTTCTATTCTTAGATGAAAGAAAAAAACTAAGAGTATTCTTTTGTTTATGTTTTCAATAACAAAACAACAAAAAAAAGCGGCAAAAACAAAATAAAATATTTACATAAAAAAATCATTTTTTTCCTTGAAGTATGTTCGTCGTATATTCAGTAAATTTCCATAATATTTTAGTCCCAAACAAAAATTTTATTATGGAACTTTTAAATTTCAAATCTAAAATATTTCTTGCTGCTCTTTTATAAAAAAAAACCCGCAAAAAAATTGTAAAAAATCCATTGGATTTGAATGGCTTCTCTGTCTCTTACAACGCAAACAGTAAACTTCTTTCGCACGCTCATTCTCCTTTTTTGATAGACTTTTGTTTTTGCTTCTTCCATTCTTTTCCATTTTTTTGTTTGTTGCATCTTCTAAAATTTGATTGACAAATTTTTATTTTTTTCGCTGATTGATCCTTCATTTTACCTTTGATAACGTTGCATTGTTGCTTTCATACCTCTCCACTTTTTGATGTTTGCCGATAAAATTTTGAGACTTCACAAAATGCAGATCTTTGTATTTTTAACAATGACCATGAAACCGTGTAACTTTTTTCATTCGATTTGCAACCTTTAAATTCCTTTAAAATTTGACATATTTAAATAAAGGACTCTCTTTTTCTCTCTCTCTCTCTCTTTAAATTGAATAACCACCATGCAATAAGAAGATTGCTGTTTCCTTCCTTCCTTTAATCTTTTTCAATCATGTTTTTACGCGCGTTTTTTGGCATTCGTTATTTTATTGTATGAAAATTTGTGTTAAACATGCTCTAATTTGTTATCCTTTTTTTAGCTCAAAGAAATGGCTCCCAAGAAATATGAAGTGGAAAAGATTATGGATCACAGAGGACGTGGTCGCACATCAGAATATTTGGTCAAATGGAAAGGTATGTCAATGTTCAACTTTATTTAACCAGCTTTTTATATTCTTTATTTTTAAGGCTACTCAACTAAAGAAAACACGTGGGAACCTGCTGCAAACTGTGTAAGTTTTTACTTTTTCTTCTGAATGACTTATTTCAAATGCTTCTCTTTTAGGAATGCATTGATCTTATTGACGCCTTTAAAAACCAACGCAAAAAGCGAGTATGTTATTATTGTTACTTTAACTCTTCATCTTTCAAATGCTTTTCAGGCTTTATCATCGACTCCATTGCGCAAGCATCCGATTCAAGCAAGAAGAGCAACTTCGTCTGTAACTCATATGGTTTGTGAATTTATTGATGTTCCACATTTACCTCTTTATTTTTAGACTCCTACTGTTAGAAATCTCAAACTTCGTCGTGATCCATCTCATCGAAATTCATCTGAAGAGCAAGATGTTGTTGCTGAAGTTCGTTTTTTTGGTTTTATTCTATCATTATCTTATGCTTGATTTTAGAATTCTCAAGTTGTAACTTCTCCAAAGCCTAGTCGAACATCATCTCGTCTTACAACTCCTGAAGGACAAAACTCATCATCTGATGCTGCTACTGAAGTTTGTGTGATTACTTTTGTTCCATTAACATCTATTATTTTTTAGAATCCTCAAGTTTTAAATTCTCGCAAGCGTGGTCGAATTCCATCTCTTACTGGCAATCCTGAAGCAAGAAAATCATCTTCTGTTGTACCAATCGAAGTTTGTTTTATCACTTTTAATCCATCGTTATCTGTTTATTTTTAGAAATCTGAAACTTCTCCAAAACGTCGACGAACTTCATCTCATACTCCCACACTTGAAGCTGTATCAACTAGTGCTAGCCCTATGGAACCTCAATCGCCTGATCGTGATGTTAGTGCTGTTCCATCTGAACCAGAATCATCTAATCGTAGCCGAACTGATACTCCTCCAGCTCATACATATCCTCTTCGCAACAGTCATTCAAGCGGTGGAGTTGGGGTAAGTTATCACTTATTTATTACCATTTTCTTTCATTCTTATATTTATAGACAAACACAAGAACATCATCACACAACGCTACGCTCAATCATTCTCATCGCAACTTCACTCCTGCTGCTGAAATTCCTGAATTAGAATTCAACGTCAAAGGAATCAAAGGCTTCTACGATAATGGTACTGGTGAAGATGTTATTGTTGTTTCTGATTCTGGAGCACATGAAGTTGCTAAATGCAAAGCTGTTGCAAAACAGAATTTTGATGTTAGTTTAGGCTTTCTTTATATTTTTTAAATTCATTAATGTTTGATTTCTTTTCAGCTCATGTTTGATTACTTCTTGGACGCTGTCGAAAAGAAGAAGTAGCATTATGGTCATTCCAAATTCAGCTAATGGAAATCTTCAAACATCTCTTGGCCTTGCCCATTTGTTTACATTTATTTTTTTGTTTTTATTGTTTGATAGTCATTGACTGAATTTTGTTTTGTAATTGTATAATAAAAATTTTGAATCTTCTCTTTGTGTTTGTTAGATTTTTGAATGCAGAAAGTGGAATTGGTTGAGAATTTTCTTCAACAACTAGAGAACATCATCTTTGATGTTACTGTAAATGTATGCATGGATTACAACAGTATCCTTTTTTCACTCTTAATTGAAGAATCCATTTAACTAAAATCGTTTTAACATTCTGATTCTCTTTTCACCTTGCAACAGAAAGCCTATCATTGAATCGAACAAAAAACAAACATTTACAAAGAATACAAATTTACTTTATTTTAAATCTTTTTACCACGTTTACACAAGTACATACATCCCAACCAATAAAACTAATAGCACCATCCATCATTATGGATTATACCAATCCAAAAATAACAAAGTAAAGGTTAAAACAATTAAACAAAACAGCATAATCACTCTTCTGCTTGCACTATTTTGAATAGCTTGACGAATGAAATCATTTGCAGCTTCAAGATTATCCAATGTATGAGTTGTTGTAACATGAATTTGTTCAATTTCTTGTTCTTGCTCGAGCACCTAAAAATGACAACGATTATGAATGAGTAAAATGAGCATTAGTAAAATGGAACATACTTTTTCAGCAAATGTATCTTGAAGCTTTTTGATTTCCATCATTTGAGTTTCAATCTTTTCAATTTCTGTATTAGTTCGAGCAAAGCGAAGGAAAAGGTTTTCATTTTCAACCAAAAGTTGAGTTTGTTCATCTTTTGTAAGTTCAGATAAATCTTGATCAGGCTTTTGATAGTGAAGTTCTTCTTCCAATTGAGTCAATGGTTCATGTTTGATGTTTCCTGAAAGATAAAAATTAAGTTTATTCCACATTCACACGAAGAAGGTTTGATCATGGCACCGATGTGATTATTAGCTTATTCGAAGCATGGATCGCATGTTATCAAGCTATTCCATCAAAAGAATCCAATTAACTAACTATGTCTTAATCCATTGTTTCCAACTTCAGGCACCAGCGAACTCATTTTCTCTTTCACATTTTCTTTATCATCCTTTTGAATCAATGGAATATTTTCTTCACCAGCGCTTTCCCATGTTTCATTTATTCGACCTTTCTTTGCTTCTTTCTCAAATTCTTCTTCCAAAGCTTTGACACGTTTAACTTTTGCTTCTTCTTCAATTTTGATTGCAGATAAATTTGATTCATACAAATCCACCAAGTTTGCCAATCGACATATCTTCTGTAAGTATTGAGTTTTCTTTAGATGAATCTCTCTGAAAAATAAAGAAATGAGAATATAAACAATATCAATGAAAAGAGAAAAATTTCAGCCAAAACTTTCATGATTTGTACAAAAAGCAACCCTTAAAAAGCTTACTGAAGTTGTGCAACAATTCGACAAACTTCTTTGAGGTAAACAGAGAGCATTTGAATAACGGTTTTTATATGTTTGAATTCATCTTCACGAAGAAACTTGTCATTCTCGATTTGGGATTTCAAAGATTTGATTAGTTTACCACATTGTCGCATAGCAATATCTGAAAAAGTGAAAAAGCTAATTCATTAACTTCATAAGCTACTGCAACACAATCAAACATCATTCACACTTCTGATGAGAGAATTAGCGATGCATGAGCAAAAGGATATCATTATAAACATGCTTACCAGAATCAGCATCAAATTGTCGTCGATCATAATCAGATATAAAATTTGAATGTCCATAAGCTGAAAAGCTTTTTCCACCACTGCAAAGAAGATAATCACGTCGTTTTGATAACACCAAGTTTCGAAGTTCAGTTATGTTTCGAAGGATATCGCGAGCTTCTAAAGCATATAATCGAAAGTTTCTTGAATTCTCCATCAGCTTGAATGGCGTTGGAGCTTCAGATGGACTTGGTGGAATTGGTTCAGGTACATCTAAAAATTGAACGATTAGAATCATAGTAAATAAAAGCAAGAGTAAGAAGATGTTGGGAAGCTTTAGGTGGCTAACAAATAATAAAAGAAAATGGCACAACGCTTTTATGCTTCGCTTATCGCATTCATTATCATTGACAACGTTTACATAAACAAAGATTCGTCATTTTACTAATATTTGAAAGCAAAAAAGAAGTGGTTTAGCAGCCATTATTAACTTTCAATTCTCAAGATAAAGCAAAATCTCCTTTCTCAAATGAAACAAAACCAGCTTCCCATAACCATAAAACCCACGAACAAATGTTGCTTACCCTTTCGTTCTTTTGATTTTAAAGCATTTTGACGAGTTTTAATCATTTTGCACCGAGCTCTTAAGAGAGCTGTATTATCCGTGATTGCCATTTTGATTCAATTGCTTGCTTTCCTACAGAGAGATTATCATCAATTTTATTATTACTTTTCAAAAATAAAACTATCAAAGATATTTCAACTGAGTGTTACAAACAACTGTATAAACTCATAGAAATCACAACTTTACTCTTAACATCAAACTGACATTCTTTTCATAAGAATATATATAATTTTACAAAATACGAAGATAATACACAGAGACAAAAAAGGAAGAAGGAATAAATATATAATATTAAGCAAAAAGCCAAGTGACAAAAAGAAAAATGGGAAAAAGGTACAGAGTAAGAAATACAACAGGCTTTTTATAAAATAAACAGAGGAAATATTTCATGACGATGTTGACTTTTGTTGATGGTTGTTGCTTGAATCTTCTTACTTTCCACCAGCCCAGATTACGATGATAATGACGAGAAGGACAACGATGGCGCACATAATAATAATCATTTTGATGTTCTTCCACCAGTACTTTCGTTTCAATGTTGCAGCAGATTTTTCAAATTGAGAAGCACCTTCCTAAAAAAAGAAAGAAATTAGATCAAAGAAAGTAAAAATGTATGTAAGAGAAGCGGCAGAAAAGTTCCAAAATAGTGTCAAGCTAATGAACATAACTGCCATTTCCTCCAAATTATTCATGAAAAAAGTAACATACCTGAAGAGCATCAGCACGATCATCGAGTTGTGAGAGCTTTGAATCACGTTCGAGAACCTTTTCAACATTGACCTTCATAATTCCAACGACTTCATCCACTTGCGCTTGAGTTTGTTGTAATCGTTTATTGGATGGTCGAGGTCCACTTTGTCCAGGTGCTCCACCACCTTGTTGTCCATCAGGTCCACCTTCCATTGTTAATATTGGTTTTCAAAATTGAATCAAGTTGAGTTGAAAATATTCCAAGAGAATATATTAATCGATGATGTATGTTTGACACCTAAAAATGGAATTTTTGATTAAACAATGAATAAAATGAAAACAAGTTAATGCAATTAGGTTGAATAACAACACGAAACACACGCAACACGAATGGAATATATAAAAAACATACACAGATGGATGGAGTAAGTTTTATGGTGGGTTTTTAGTCAGTAGAATAGCAATGTTGTCAATGTGGCATAATAAAGCTTTTAGTAAAACGCAAGGGAAAGAGAAGAAGAAAATGAATGACGTGAATGAGAAAAGGGAATAATGCAAAGTTCATTTTATTTTTCGCGAACAAAGAAGCAACGTAAAAGGAAAGAAACACACACGCGTCAGCAATTAACCGGAAATATGAGATACAAAAAGGGTAAATTGTGTTCAGTTTTAACTTTTAAAAAGGTAGTTAAGCCTCATGAGTAGCTATAGGAGTTTTCAAAAAGCAAGCATAAACTCGAGAATCAAAGGAAATGGATGAGTTAAAGCTGCGCAATAAGGTCATACAAATAACCTTCAGTAACTAACTATTGATTATCTCCCTCTATTTTTAACCCCAAAAATCCATGTTTCGGCTATTCCTATTGAATTCGAAGAAGTAAAGCTACTAAAAGCCGCGGAGGATGAAAAAAACGAAACCATTTTCTAAGAAAGCACACATAATCACAAGTAAGCAACTAAACTCAATGCAGCGACGATTAACATCAAACAATAAAGCAATGAAGCAAGAAAAAATAACTTTTTATGGATCTTTTAAAAAGGCAAACAAAACTCATAAGCATGGAAAAAAAGCGCTGTTGTCTATGTTTGTTTCTTCAACAACGAAAAAATGTGAAATCAATAAAAATTGCTCAAAACCCAAACAAAACAAAAAATGGAGGACGCGAACAGGGAAGAAAAACAAAAACATGAATTCTTTCTCGCAATATTTTTTATTTGTTTCATCCAAAACATCAAACATCATTGGAATTATTAATAATAACGAGGAAGGAGAAAAAAATATTAGTTCAAAACTTTGTTTTTTTTTTAGCAACAAAAAAAGTTAGAGAGAAGAAGAGAAAAGGAAGAGCGCGGAAGAAAGAAAAAATTTTTGTTGGAAGTTTTTTTATTGGGCGCAGTTTGGACGCAGAGACGCAAAATGCCAAGAAGAACCAACTGGTTTTTTTTTGTGGGCAAATCATTTATTTATTTTTTCGTCGTTGTTTTTTTGGTAGTTGTAAAGCAATTGCAAATTGCTATAGTAAATAATAGCGAAGCCTTTTTTTGGTTAAAAAATAGTAATAAAATAAAAAACACATACATAGAATAAATGTGAGAGAGAGAAAGCAAGCAAACGATGGAAGAAAGGATGCAATGTGGCCTCGCTCCTTTTTTGTTTCGTTTTTGTCGTCCATCTTTTTTTCTTTTTGTTGTGGAAACAAGCAACTAAAAAAGGGAGAGAGATAGAGAGAAGGAGAGTGGAGAAGAAGAATATTATTGATCTCTCTCTCTTGCTTGAGTTGTTCAAAAAAGGAGGACAAAAGGCAAAAAAGCTTAGCAATTTTTTTAATATTTGGTTTCGGATTTTGGATGTAAATATTTAAAAAAAAGTTTGAGAAGAAGATAAAGGCGAAGAAGAAAACCTACACGGATTTATTTTTTGGATGAGGAAGTCAAGGATTCAAAACTATTTTTTTGTGGGATGAAAAGACGTGGATTTGTAACATTTTTAATAAATATTTTTTAAATGTAAAATAACGATCAACAATAATTTTGGTTGTTTATTATTCTATAAAAATTTACCAAAAGTTTTTCTCTCTCAAGATCAGTGAAAAGTAAAAAATCACAAGACTAAATTTAAAGAAGAAAACAAAAAAAAGGAGAGAAACGACCATTTTTTCAAATACAGCAAAAACGTTTCGAAATCAAAGCACAGAAAAAAATCATCGCCAGCATGATTCATCCTTAATTTTTTTTAACACTACTCTGACACAACAACAAAAAAAGGAATAAAATCAGCAGCATTAAAAAAAGCAAACCTCAAATTTTTTTCCAATAAAATACAAAGCTTTTTATTTATTTTAAAGGAAAAAATTTTAATATGTGATTGACAGGAAAGAAACCACCATTCTTTAACCATCAAAAGAAAGAAGAAAATAATAAGCATGAAAGAAAGAAAGGGGTTAAAGCCAAAAAAAAGAAAGGAAAAAGAGTCATATATTTTTATTTTTTTCTATTATTGCTTTTTTTTCTTTAAGGCAAAAATATTCTCATCAATGGCCTCATGGATGGTTCTGGACTTCTTTTCTTAAAAATATATATGTATTTGAAGAAAAAATAGAGGGAAGCAGCATAAAATCATTTCTTCTTTTTCTTCTAATTTTGAAAAGCTTTAGAAAAAGAAAATGGGAAAAGTAAAAAAACTTAATGATGAAGGAAGGATGCCAAAAAAATAATCAAAGTGCCAATTAGGTAATCAAGCAACAACAAGAAAAATTAGCTTTCGTGAAAGTTGCGCTGTTGCTTAGTAAACTTTATTTTTGGGATTAATTTTTAATGAATTTTAATTGAAAAGTAAAATTTGAAGCATAAACTGCCAAGATTTTGCTTATGAAAAGTTAGTAACCTATAGTTTTTTTCCTTTATGAGACTCGCTCGCCGACTCATATTGCTTCCACTTCGGGAGTTTGTAACCTTTTCTATAAAAAATATTGGGAAAATGAAAGCATAAAATCAATTTTTTTTTCTGGAAAAATATGAGAAAGTGGAAACAAGAAGAAGAAAAAATGGTTGCCAATATATTTTATTTTTTTGCTTCAAATTGTAAAAAAAAGACACGCTTCTTTCATCCTTTTTTTATTTTTATTTTTTTGGGAAAAGAAAAAAGGAGGTTTTTTTATTTCTTCGTGCGTCAATGGCGCGTCCCAATAACAACAGCAACTAACTAACAACTAACTAAAAAAGGCAAAGGCAAAAATGGCACTTACTGCTTCAGCAAATGGCGCACACAGATGCATATGCATGCACAAACACATACATACCCATAAATTTGAATTTGTGCTTTGTGGCCTGAGTTTTTTTTTTGGGTGGCATTTCCACGTTTTTTTCTTCTTTCCTTTTTTGGTTAGCTTTTTTTATTTTATTTTTATTTTTTAGTTTTAAAAAGCTCAAATAGCAAGCAAGCAAGCGGGGAGTAGTAGTTGTTGTTGGAGTAACTTAAAAAATATATAGAAAAAATGGGGAAGAGCGGAAGTAAAAAAAAAATATATGGAGGGAACGCAACAGAAGCAGCTAGCTAGCTCTAGTAGCAGGAGCAAACAAAAAAACAATAAGTTAACTTAAAAGCTTAAAATGAAATATAAAAAAAAGAAAGGGCATGTTTTTTTTCTTTTTTGGAATAATTTTTTTTGTTTTTGTGTTGTTACTTACTTGGTGGTTGCAAGTTTCAAATGTTTTAAAATGGAAGAAGAAAAAGAAATATGAAATATTGTTTAAAAAATGAAAAAAATGCAAAACGGAAGAAGAAGAAATTACGGTAGTAACGAAAAGACAGAGTTTGCAAGCAATAACAAAAAAAAGTGTTCACCCGATTCTAAATTCCCTTAGATCAGAGAATTGCCATTTATCTTAAAAGTTTCAAGCGAAAAAAGCTAAATGGAAGTGAAAATTTTGATAACCTCGTTTTATGGATAGTTCATAGCATTTTGGGTGGAATATAACTTCCATAGATGTCTCTTCAACATACCGATACCTATCTCCAAATTGGTCGTCATTTACGGGAAGAGCTAAACTTTTTTTAATAAAATTTTCTCCAATATTTTCAACTACCAAATCGACCTTTTTAAAGGATAAATATTTAAATTTTATCGAATAAATTAAACTTTAAAAAATATTAAAAGCTTTTAATTTATTTATTAAAACCTAACAATAATAAAAAGTGCATTCAATGAAAATTGGAATACACCAACAACAGATTTAATAATGGTATCTTTTTTTAGATATAAAAAAAAGCAAAAGTTTTTATTATCATCCATCAATTTTGGGTTGTTATTTTTTATGTTAAATTTAGACTAATGGATTATTAAGGAAGAAATCATGAATCAAAAATAGTTGGCAATAAAAACATTGGAGATTAAAATCAAAGTATGTATTTAAAAAAATAAAAACATGGCGAAAACAAACAATTCTTTGACTTCCAAATCATCTCTAAAATTAAATTTTTTTGTAATTCTATGTATGTAATTTCAAAGCCAAAATATTTATCACAATAATCCCAAGAGAACAATGAAGCAAGGCATAAGGGAGATGATATGAGAAATAATGAATAAGCAAAAAAATAATTATTTTTAGTGGTGGATAAAATTAAAAAAAGGTCAAACTACAAAATTTATGATTCACTATCATCATCAAACTTGCACTTTTCAAATGTTGGGTAGTAATCGCTTAAAAGCAATTATAATACCATGTTATTTTCATTCCAAGAACCTCGACCTTCCAAATTCTAAAAAATAATAAAAAGAAACTGAAATAAATTTTTCTTTAACTCAAAAATAACTAAAAACAAAATTAATCCATAACTGTCACATCAGAACGCAATTTTCATTTAAAAAAAGTGGTGTAAAAAAATAAAAAAAAGGTTTGGTCGACGATGGGTGTGACACGCCACCATCAAACAACATCACCACGTTCCTTATTTTTTTTGTTTTTTGTTTTATAACTCCTCCACCAACACACAATAATACACCCATGCATTTGCATGCATGAACGTTCACAATAAAATAAAAAAGAGTTTTCTTTCTCAATATTTATCAATAAATATTTGATGCTCATTTTTCAATTTCTCCAATTTTTTTGAAAGACTAAAAAAAATATAAAAAAAAATCGGCTTGACGGCGGCAGCGGCGATGACATGGTTTAGATTTCAACTGGATGAAGTTTAGAAGGAAAAAAAGTGGGAAGAAAGAAAAAGTTGTGAAGTAAGTAATTAGTAAAGCAACACAAAGCAAAAAAAGAAGAGAGTCAAGGGTGTAATTTGAAGAAAAATACGTAAAACCAAGCACAAATTAAGTGTTGTTGAATTTTGAGATAACTGACGACGCTGCTTCTTTGATTTTGGATGCAAAAATAAAATAAAATAATAAAAAAGCTTTAAGAAATCTGATAGCAATTTTGGTTGGGATAAAAAATAAAAATACTGTAATAAAATTTCTAAGGAAACCTGCAGTTTTGGAACGCAAAAACCAAGGGTTTTGAAAAATATTTTTTTTGTTAGATACAAATTAAAATTTAAGGGTTTTTCTAGATAGGAACCAGAATTTTAGTAAATTCAATTTTGGATTAAAAAAACATTGAATACATATTTTCAGAAAAACATTTAACTTTTAGGAATTTTGGGTTTTTTTCATAATTTCAAAAAAATCTCTAAAAAATTCATAAATTCCAGAAATTTAATAATTCCCAGAAAAATAAAAATTACCGCAAATTTTCACCTCCAAAAAATCAAACAAATAAAAACCATTCGATAATTAAAAGTTAATTAAAAATTACAAATTGAAATTTAATTTGTTGTTGATTTTATTTTTCTTTAAAATAAGAAACACTTTAAAAAATTATCTTCCATTTTCACGACACTTAAAAAACTTTTTTTGAGAAAGAATGATGAACCAAAACAAAAACGCTCACTCTTTTTCTTTCTGACGACGACAATAGTTGCTGCAATATTTTCCTTTTTTTGTGGTGTTTTTCAACCAAAAAAAAATAAAAATAAACGAAGTGTTGGCTCTTTTTGTGTCGTCGTTCGTTCGTTGCTGTTGCTGCTGCAATTTTTTTCTTTTCGTTCTCTTCTCTCTCTTCTTTTTCTCATTTTTGCTGCTGCTTATTGATTTATTTTTATATATTTTTTTCGAACTAAAAAAAATGAAACTTTTTTTTTGGAAGGAAATAATTACGCGATTTATATTTATATATTCCATAGAAAAAAAAGAATTACCTAACTTCCTTAAATTTGGGTTCTAAGTATTTTTCAAATAAAGGATTTTCGTGAATATTTTTTTAAATATAAAAATTTGAGACTTGTTGCGTTTATTTAAAAAAAATTTGTTTTTCGGCAATAATTGAATTGGATTTATGCTGATTTTTTTTTATTATAGAGAAATAATGACAATGGTTTGGAAAAAGATTAAACGAACTGGGCATCAAGCATCAAAATATAATTTTACTTTAACATTTAAAGAATTAATTATTGATTCTGGAAGAAAACCTGAAAAAATTCAAATTTCATGCATGCATCGGTAAACTTTTTGGATTTTAGAGATTTAGAAAAAATTCATTCTCGAATTTTTATTTATTTTTTATTCTCCAAAAACAAAATACATATATAAATTATTTTTTTTTAGTCGTCGCCAATATTCATGTGATCCAAGACCGCTGGAAAAAAGTTTTTCAAATGAAAATAAATTTATGATTGTTTGGCCTGATCTTGATGCAGATACAATAAGTTTAGATACAACTTTATTTAAAGATCCAAATAAAGATCAATTTGATAATAAGGTTAGCTCCGAAAAAATCTCTTCTCTGCGCCCTCGAAAAACTTATATTTTCCTGAAAATTTTTATCAAAATAAAAATATTTGTTCGCGAAACAATGAAACAAATTTAAATATTCCCAAAACTATGAAAACTTTCCTCTAAAAAAATATATATTCCAGAAACAATTTTTTTTTCAATATAAAACAATAAATTTTTTTAATTTTATTTTAGGAATGGACATTGGTTGCAGAAGAAATAACAAAAAAAGGCAAACCTCGACCTCTTGCAGCAGTGTCTTTAAATTTATGCTTTTTTGTCAATCAAAATCCTGATGTTAAAACAGAATTAAAACTAAAATTGAGATGTTTACAAAAAGATGTCAATAATTGCACGCTTTCACTGATATTATCTTCCACTCTTCTCAAAGAAGGAAATGCCATGTTAGTCGTCATTTTTTCTTTAAAATTTTTTTATATATTCCAAACAATTTTTTAGGGATGACGACCTCCAAAGTAATGCCTCCATTTCATCCATAAAAATTCCAGTGGATATTCCATTACCAATCGAAAATGAAAATAGTAATAATAATCAAAGAATTGTGGAAGGGGTAAAAAAAATTACGAAAGATTTTGAAAATTGGAATGATGAAGAAGAAAAATCTTCGGAAGTTGTTGCCGCCGTCGTTGTTAAACCCACGCCTCCAACCCAACCTAAACGAGCATGGGAACAACCTGAACCTGTTGAGCTCGAGGAGAATGAAAATAATAGAAGGAGGCATGTTGAGCCTCCGCCACCTTTGCCACCGTAAGTAATTTTATATTATTTTTAAAGGGTAAAATTTTTTATCGACAAAACCGCTAAATTTTCTTAATTGCCTTAGATTCTTTCTTCTAATAATTTCGTTAGTTTTCCAAAGCTGTTTTCAAAGAGTCAGACAATTTTTGATTTTCAACAAACAAAAACTATTTATTATAAAATAAAAGCAATTTTAAAATAAATTTATCGAACTTTAAATTTCTGAAGAAAACAAAAGAAAAAAGAAAAAAATTCAAAACTTTTTTCGTTGCTTTTAAAGTTTTTTGATAAATGCAAATTTAAAAAATAAAATGTATTTGAATTTGTCTCTTATTTTGTAAACTAAAACTTTTTATATCGAAAAAGTTTGTTTTATAAATAATTAAATAAAATCCATATATATTTTTTTTTCAGACATCGAATATCAATTTCATCTCGACGTCGAACGGATTCTTCCACTGAAGATTCTCCTTCTTTTCCATCCCAACAGTCGCAGCAGCCTTCATCTTCCAATCAAAGACACCAACAACCTCCATCCCTTGATTTTTCAGAAGAAAGGAGACAAAGCATTCACACAGTTGTTCGAAATCTCGCCCCTCCACCTCCAACACCCAGAGCGGATGAACCTTTGCTTGAATGGTGTCAACGAGTAACGCGGGGATATAAAGGCGTAAAAATAACAGATTTTTCTAAAAGTTGGAGATCGGGCCTTGGATTTTGTGCTATTTTACATCGATACGATCCAGCTTTGATAGGAAAATATGAAAATTTAGATTTTTCTGGAACTAAAACTGGCCAAAAAGAAAATTGCAAAATTGCTTTTGATTCAGCTAAAACTATGGGAGTTAAAAGGTAAAAGTTTTTTTTTGATTTTGACCCCAAAAAAAAATACTTTTTAAAGCTTTTTCAATCCAAGAATTTTTTTTAAATTTATTTTATTTAAATAATTCCCCAACTATTTTTTAGAGATTTGGATGAATCTGAAATTACAACATATCCAAATGAAAAATTAATTACAGCATATTTAAAAAATTTGCGTCAAGCTTTACACAATGATTTAAATTTTGGTGATACCACCGATGCCGCTGCTGATAATGATCAAACAGGTGGTTATCGAAGATCGCAATTTTTTGAACCATCTGAAACAGAAAAATATGTTATTCATGATGTGAAAAGAATGCAAATGTTAAGAGAAAAACGTGAAGATGAAATTGATAATTCCACCGCAGCAGCAGCCATGGCTTCTTCTTCATCATCTTCGACGGCGCCAATAAAAATAAAGGAAGGAAAATTAACATCAAAATTTCGTATTTCAACTTCCACAGAAAATGAAAATCCTTCTTCGCCATTGTTGATGGTGAATGAAAAAAATGATGAACCTCTGCGACCCCACACAAGATCCCGAAGAGATTCCATCAAAGAATTAGATGAGCATGAAGAGGAATTGAAAAGAATGGCAGAGTAAGGATTTTTTTTAGTTAAAATTAAATTTGGAAAATTTAAAAGATTAAAGTTAAAACTTTGAAATTTGAGAATTCATTTTACCGCCAAAAGAATTTAAGAAAAAAGTAATTAAAAATTCAACCAAATTTGCATACATATCTAATTTAAAACAGGGAATTTCATCTTATTGAATTTACTAAAAAAATAACCAAACTTTTGATCCGTCATTGAAAATTTTTTCTGCGGCAAAAATTAGCATATTTTTTACATAAAATACTCTGAAGTTATTAAAATTAGCAAGTTTCAAAGATTCATAAAAATTCCAATATTGCAAAACTTTATTTTTTTAGCAAAATTTCTCATTTAAAAATAATTAATTTTTTAGTGAAATGAAATTCCTTGCCGATAGTGTGGCTAAAGAAGCTTCAGCAGCATCCTTACCTCGTTCACCACCTCCTCCAGCTCCAATGGAGCCCCAAAGATTTAATGGACACGACAGATACCCTTCCAATAATCTTTCAGAGGAAGAAGAAAATCGTCGTCGAAAAGAAGAAGCCAGAAGATTAATTGAGGAATTACATAATAGCAGTGACCCATCTGCTTCATCTTCACTCATGTCAAAATCCATGAATAATCGAAGTAAGTTTTTTCCATCGAGAAAAAGTGCCAAGTTTTTTTATATGAGTGAAAATAATTTCTGTAAAATTATTTACTGTAATAACAAACGATCGATGTTGTTTTTTGTGAAACTTTTTTCTTTTTTCTCCACTAAAAAAATTTTTTTGTGGTTTTTTTTTTGTTCGTTGTTTCACAGCAATTTTTAGATCGACAGCAACAACAGCAACAGCAACAATATAATTTTTATTCCATTCGAAGTGCAAATGCTTCTCCAGCATTTGAACGTAAACAACATTGTCTGTTTTTTTTGATTTTACATACTTTTTTTCCCCAGTCGTTTTTATGGTACTACTAACTTTAAGCTGGCATTATTAGTGAATATCATTGATCTCCTCTTTATATTCTTATATTTTGGATTCTGGTAACTAGGACGACCCATAATTTTCGATATTCATACACTTTTTTCCATTCAATTTTTAGTATTTGTGCCAAGATGATTACGGCACCGAAAAAAAATCAATCGGTCAATAACAAAACACTATAATTAAATTAAAATTTCTTATCGAAATCTTAAATTTTTTTTTATTAAAAATGAAAAAATCTCAAAAAAGGTTAGGTTCGAGAAGAAATAAAATGGCTATAAAAATAAAAACCAATGCATTTTAATTTTCTTAAATTTAAGTTTTCGGACAAATCCAGCTTTTAGTTAGTTAGTACCATCCATTAACAAATCTTTTTTTATTCACCAACCATCTATTTTTGTGCTTGTTTTTTTTCTTTCCAAATGTCATCGCTTAACCTTTGATGATTGCCAAAATAATTTAATTACATTTTTTCAGATGGCCACCAAAGACATGGTTCTGATATTTCTGCTAATGCATTATTTGTAAGTTGCTTTAAACATTTCCACCGCTATTTTTATTTTTTGTTATTCGCGTATCGTAACTTTTTATTTATAAATATTGTTAAAAAAATTTCCTGAATGGTTTTTAACGCTTTTTTATTTATTATTTTTGCTAGAAAAAAATAGTTTTTTGTTATTTTTTTTTGTAGCCTTCAACATCGTCACCAAATAATGGATATTTATCTTCAAATCCCCATAATGCCGCTCCTGGCATGCAACCTCCTTCATCAGCATTTGATAGAGTTAAAAGATATGGAAGTATGAGAGGCGCAGAGCTTGCTGATACTTTATCTCAATATATGTCTTATAATCCTATAAATTATCAACCAAACCCAACAACAGCAACAACAACAATTATGGTTAGTGTTGTTTCTCGTGATTAGTAGCATTTTGGTGTTTTTTAAAATTATTTTCGATGTTGTATTTTTGACTTTTGACTCAGCTATATTGCGAACACTTAAGCTTTGGAGATTTTTTGAAACCCAAAAAAAAGAAGCATAATTCCCCAAATAAAAATTTATTAAAGATTAATTGCTAATTTACTAAAGTTTTCTTTGTTAAAATTTTAGATTTAATGCTTTTTTCCTTTGAGACTAACTTTTTTGCATATCAAAAATATTTTAATTTCTGCACCATTATTAAAATATTTATTTTGGATTTTTTAAGCAAAAAAGCCCTGAAATTTTAGACCTTTTTTTAATTTAACAAAATACATAATATTTTTTTTGACCAAAATATTATTCCCATGCTTCATAGTTAATTTTATAGGCAAAAAGCTTTAACAAATTTTTAACCAAAAACCTCAAAAAAAATTCTTTCTGCTATTACCATGTCTGATTTTTTTTATAGGACACTACCCCTCGAAGTCAACCATATGATAATAGTTTAAATGCAACACCCACTCGTAAAATTGTTACATCGTTTGAGAGAAATGTTATAAACGTTGAAGATATAAATGAAGAACTCCAAAAAATTGGTGAAAGAATTGCCGAAGTTCAAAATCTTCAAAGATATGTGGAAGAAAAACTTCAAAATATTGGTTTGTTTTTAATAATAGTTTTAGCGGCAAAAAAATTTGCATAAATATTTATTTTTGATTTCTAATTTTTTTTGTTGTTGCAGAAGCTGGAAGTGAAGAAGAAGAAAAATATTTTAAAGAACATATAAAATTAATTAATGAAAAAGATGCATTAATTAGAAAACAAGATTATTTTAATGTTGCAGCAGAAATGAGTGAAGTTGAAGAAAAACTTGGAATTGTTCAACAACAAGTTAATGAAGTAACAAGAAATAATGGTTAGTTTAATTATTGCTTGTTTTATTCGTAAAAAATAGATAGAAAAAAAATTCTAACGAAAACATTTTCTTTAAATCGTTGAAGTGTCTTCTTTGTTGGGAGGGAACATGTGAATTTTTTTTGGCTATTTCATGATCATTCATGCAGATATTTTTTTTGCAAATTTTATTTTTAAGTTTTCTGCTTAACTAACAAACATATCTTTCATTTAATAAAATTTAGTTAATTTTTATTTTTTGAGTTTTTTCGACTCTGCTAAAATCATTAATAATAAGAATTGCAAAAACAAATAAAAATTTTTACTAAAAAATATTCAAAAAATAAAAGAAAAAAATGAATTGTGTATGCTTCAAATTTGATTGTAAAATAAAATATGAGACGATATTTATTTTTTCTCACCGTGCTTTTTTCAAAAAATGTTTTGATTTCTTTCTTTTCTTCGAATGTTTTTTTTCCATAAAAATAAAATAAAACGCGATGTGAAGCCGTGGTAGAAAAAAAAACAAAAAAAATAAATATCACAAAGCTCGGAAAAATTAAAACAATAAGTTTGAAAAAAAATTTTATATCATTGCAAAGATTTCACAAATTTCTAAGAAAAAAATAAATTTTTTAGACATCGATAAAACCGAGGAAGAAAAGCAGCGAATCGATGATCTGGTCCAAGAATACAAATCGTTGATTGATAAAAAGAATGAACTCGCAGAAAGATTAATTGAAAAAGAAGCCGAGTAAGTTTTAACCCAGTCCAAAAAATTACTAACGATCAATAATTTTTCAGTGAGGAAGAACAAGATGAACGAGGTCGAAGAACCCTTGAAAGATCCCAAAATTTCTTTCGAGGCTCACAAGAACCTCTAAATGCATCACAAAAAATTATAAATTTTTTTAAAACGAAAACTATTAGCTGAGAATCATTTTTAAAATTATTAAAGTTTCCTAAATTTTATCCTTTTTTCTTCAATGAGAGATGAAAAATAGAAAAATAATTCGAGGCCATTCAATCAATCAAATAAATAAACTAAAACACCGGTGTTTTGGATTTTTTTAGTTTCCCATTCTCAAAAAGTTTTTTTGTTGTTAGTTTTATGCAAGCTTTTTTTTCTTTGAAACTTTATCTTTGTTAAAAGTAGGTACCGGCAAGTGAAAAATGAAGTTTCTTTGTTTTGATATTTTGTCTAGAGGGATAGGTACTTTCGAATACGGGGAATTTAATGATAGAGGAGATAATAATTTTTTCTTTACTCAGTATTAAGATATTTGGGTTTCAATATGCGCATTTGAAGTAAAAAATGGCAATGATGTCCTTTCCTTTTCCCTTTGTTTTTTCGCATGTTGCAACTGAAGAAGCAGGCGATAAGGACATTATGGTGCATGCAGATGGCTGATATTTTGGTTTTTTTAAATTATATTTTAGGATAAAATATGCTAATTAAAAGGCGTAGAATAAATAATGACTTGGAAAAAGCTCATTGGATAAGAAAAGGTGTTGCGATACATGCACCAGATACACGTTATAACTTGGGAAAGTGACTTTTCTGGTTGGTGCACCCCAGGATTTTTGATATTATATGCAAATTTTTATGAGGAATATTACTATCAAAAAATAAAAATTTGTCGACCTTTACTCTGGCTCAGGAAAAATAAAAAACTGTTTTCCTCCCCATTTTCCCCATATTTCACTCTAAAAGGATTGCACATGTCAATTACAGTTTTTTACGGGCTATCAGATTGGAAAAACAACAAAAAATAAGATGGATAAAACATAAATGAATCAATGCATTTAAAAATTTTGAAAAAAAAGTGTCATCGTTGCCATCCTTTTTGCTTGGCATTGGGTTGGCGAAATGTACATGCCGGTACCTAGTTAAAAGTCGCTGTTTTTATTATTAGAGGTCTAATTTTATTTTATTAAAGCATATGCATCCGGAATTTAAAGTTTTGTTGTTTGTGCTTTCATTTTGCTTTTTTATTTTCAAATTACATATATTTTTTATTTTGTTGTGCTGAACTTTTTTGAAGCCCTGTTTCCTAGTCTCCTTGCTTTTTATTGTTTTCGTCATTCATTGATCAAATTAATTCTGTAACCCATTTTTTATAACTAATAAATAATAAACATGCTATGTTTGTTCAATTTACGCAGCACGAATTACAGCAACAGAATATTCAAACTAAAACAATCCATAAAATTCAAAAAATTACAAAAAAAAGTTTACACAAAGTTTTAGATTTATTTAACCACAATTCAGAAAATGATGCAATACAATAATTACAATATACACACATACTACAAAAGAAAAATAAGGATAAAATGATCATCGTCGTCGTTACAGCTGCTCCATTCATTTATCATCTTGAGTTTGAAGAATATGTTGTCGTTGAATAAGCGAATCCTTTTCGTTGATGAGCTTTAAATGTTGAGAAATATATTTTTGTTCATCTTCACTTCCAGGTTCTGAAAAATGAAAAAAGCATAAGAAACTGTAGCGACAAATTCACATTTGAAACTTACCAACATTTCGAATCTTTTCTTCCACATATTGCTGAAGATTTTCCAATTCCATTAATCTTTCGGCAATCATTCTTGATTCTTCATTGATTTTCACAAGTTCACATTCATCGCAATCATCTGTTTCAGTATCCTAAAAACAATACATGCATGGATTACTTGAGTAATGATGACAGTAACAAACCATTTGAGGAGGTGGAAAGACTTGATTCAATGCTTCTTTAGCTTCCATGAGATGTTGTTCAGCATATTTCAATCGTATTTTAGCATCTTCACATGCGTCTTCTGAAAAATTAATCTATGAATGTAACACATCCAAGCATAATGAGCACACGTGTAGCAAGCAATAATACAAAGGGAGCAAACCAGCAAGTGCAAGCCCCATCAATAAAGTTATACAACATTGCCAAAATATAAACATACCAGCACTTTGAACAACTTCTTCGAGTTTTTCATAAAGATTTAACATAGCTTTATATTCAGCAACAAATTCATCAACGTTTGACTTTTCAATTTCTGCTACAATCATATCTGAAACAGTAAGGATAAGTAAATGAGTAACAAAACATATCAAAAGAGCAAAGAATATGAAAGCCAAATCCACCATTAACATACCCAAAGTTTGTTGAACTTGTAAAGATGGAGAAGGTTTGATAATTTCTGAAGGTACATATCGAACTCTTGATGTAGCAGGAGGTTTCTTAGCTTCGGAAAGTGAATCAACTTCGTTATGTTCTTCTCGATGAACACTTTCAGTTTCACACCCTTTTCTTGTTGATGTTTGATCTCCATCAGGAATCCAGTCACTATGATCAGGTAAAGAAATATCAGGAGGAGCATTTGAAGATAAAACAGATGTATCATTATGAAATGTACTATCCCTAAAAAGTTCACAATATAATAGCAATTTGTTATGAGAAAAACACACATGAAATGTTGGTTATTGAGAAGCGTCGTTTTTATAGTCAGTGAAAGTCTGCAACTTTTGATTTCTTTTTGCAAGCAGTTCATCTTCATTGTAAGTCCTGTATCACCGTCAACAAAGCACCGCAAATTCAGATTGATTTCAGCTAACGGTATGATTTTTCCATTCTTTGTTACTTCTTCAGCAACTAGTGTCCATTCCTAAAAGTTATTGAGTGTGAATACATAGCATCAGATACTGTTGTAACAAACCTTGGTATGAAATTGTTCTTTCTTTGGATTTTTTTTGAATAAAGTTGCATCAAACGATATTGTACCAGTAGTACCATGATCAGTAGTCCAATTGATGTTGAATTTGTTTTCATAGAATGTACTTCTTTCAAGTGGTTTAGGATTACAGGAATATCGACGACGTCTAAAAATTGAAAAAGCATGTATAAACATAGCAATACAAGAATGAAAGAATGAAACATACCGATGAATAGCAGATATTTGAATTTGTTCAATCTTTCTTCCAGTAATAATCATGAGTTCTTTTAATGATAAATTGAAATTAAATTTTGATGGTTGACATCTGCTTCGTGTAATCCAATTCATCTTGTTCTGAAAAATGGAAGAGTATTTAGGGTTATATGTAAAAGTCACAGTAAATAAAATCATACCTTGTTAATTATGTGTTTACAATGAAGCAAACAAACAATACTTTTGTTTTACAAAAAGCTGTAAAAGTCAAAGAAATGAATGAATGAAAACTTTTTTGATGCAAAACTGAATTGAAGCGTTTTCGAGAAAAATAAAAGTTCTAACGCGAAATAAAAATCCCACGAAAAATTGAAGTTTTCAAAAATTTGCAAATTACAAGTTTTTTTTGCTGAATTTTTTCTCCTTCAAAATTGATTTCCGTTGTTTATCAATCCTGTAAAAAGGTTTATAGCAATGAAGGATTCAAGAAGCTTCTAATAATAATGAAGTAATGTTATCCACACACATAGCATTGTGGATTGGAATTTGCTATCACTTGAAAACTTTTTTTCTATTGCATTCTTTAGGATTTTCTTATTTTTAAAATTTAATCAATGTTTTTATTTTGTTTCTTTTTCAACTTTTCCACAACTCCTTTTTTGATGTAGCGCTTTTAGAAAGATATAAATAATTATGGATACCTTTTCTCTTTCTTTTTCGTTGGCCCATTTCCGTCTTTTTCATGTGATTGTTTGTAGTTGTTCAATATCACATTTTCTCCATGAATGAATTTATCTCTGCCCACGTTGTTGATGGTTATGTTTATGAATTAACACTACTACTCCTGATCGAGAAAAAAAATTTACAGTGAAATATTTTACATATTTTTTTCAAAGATTATGCTATCCTTTTCTCCACGTTGTCAAAAAAAAAGAGGTGGTTTATAAAATATTTTTATAATCTTCAAACAATGTTTTGTTGTGATTTAAAAAATTCGTTGAACTTTTTGTATGAATAATAAATTTACAAATTTTATGGAAGTTGCTTGTATAAAAGGAAGATGATTTTTGGTAGTTTTATAATGCAATGCGTAGGAGAGAAATACAAAAGTTCATCAATTTTTTTTTATTAAATCAAATAAATTAATAAAAAATTTTGTTTGCCATGTTTGATTTTTTTTGGGGGGATTTGTGATGATCCAACAACTAAAAGTGATTTTCTTGAATTTTTTTTCAACGGAACTTCTCTGAAGATTTACCTTTCTTTAAACTTACCAGACAAAGCAAAATGTCGGATTTTGTGAGGTTAATGTTTCAAAATTCAAATTGACTATTGTTCCTAAGGTTTGACGAGGAAAAAAAGCTGTATTTTTTTCTTTCTAAAATTCTCCTATCTGATGCGTTTTTTTCCAAATGGAACAAGCAAAGTTGGCAAATGTATTTTTCAAAGACCACATTGGCCTCTAACTTTGAGTGGGACCTTTCTTAGTATGGATCTTAGCATCAAACATCGTTTTCCGCCTTTCTTCATCATTTTTTCTTTGTTCCTTTGTTCAGACATTTTGCTTATCACCTTTTTTACTTTCTTATTCTTCTTTTGTATGTATGTTATAACTCGATTTAACTCCCCAGATTATAACACATTCCTAAAAAATTATTTTTTATACTCTTTTTATAATCCGTATTTGACGTGAACTTTGTCTTTCTTTTTTCGTGTTTTTTTGTTTGTGAGAAGCAAAAAACTGAGAAAAAGTAAAGCCGGAATTGAATCTCTTCACACACACACGTTTATATGTACTTTTTATTTTTGCATAAATATGTATTTTCGCTCTCAATTTTTTTCTTTTTTTATTTGCGTCATTAAAAGAAAAAAATTATTATATGAAAAATATAAAAACTTATATTTTATACTGCTTTTAATTTTTATATATGTATTTTTTCTTTAAAAATGAAAATAAACGTAAAATTCAAATGTTCAAAATAAATATTATTTTTGCTTTTTAACTTTTTTTAAAGAATGGCAAAATTACTTTTTTTGTTGCTACATACTTTGCTTCTTTTTTTGGTGAGAAAAATGGCAGAAAATTGCTTTTGTTGAAGAAAAAAAAACTCGAGAAAAATTAATTTTTTTTACTGTTGTGTTTTGTGTTTTTTGTTTGGCTTCTTTTTTAACAAAAAATCTTTTTTTTTTTCAAGAAAGTAAGCCTCTTTTTTGCTTTAACAAGGCAGCAATCAAAGCAAGCAACAACCAAGACACGACTATTTTTGGCTTTTTTTTGCATACATAAAAATGAACTTTGCCCTTTGGTTTTTTGAAAGTATGTATTTTTGCATAAAAACTTTTGGAAAGCTAAAATATAAAAATAAAAGTTTGATGTTTTAAAATCCAAAAATTCAACGAATATAAAACATTTGCAAATTTACTGTAATTTTTTCGACAATTTTCCTAATTTTCCCATTCGTTAAAAAAACAAAAACAAAATTTAAGTTTCTTAAAAATTTAGCAACACCAAATTTTGACAATCAAAAAAAAATTTATTTTTGCCAATACAAAATGAATTTTAAAAAAAAAATTGTTGCCGCCAATTTCGATTCGACAGTTTTTTCATATATATTTTTTTTCTTATCAGATTTCTTTTAAAATGCACAGTTTTTGACCATTCAATCTTGTTGTTACTATTTTTGTTATTAAAATCTAACATTAGTTTTTGCCGCCTGTTATTTATTTATTTTTAGATAAATAGCTTGCTTGTTTTAATATACAAAAAAATAAGTTTACTGAAAGATCGATGATTGATAAGAATAAAAAAAGATGGAAGGAAGGAATGCTTTGATGATTCAAATTGCTCTCTTTAGCAAATAAATATTTTTTTACAACAGTTTTTATTCTTTTTTATTTTGTTTTCTTTTCTTTGATACTTAAAGAAAAACGTTTATGAATTTAAAATTATTGTCGTCCAGAATTTTTCTGAAATTTTAATATCTTAAAAAATAATTTTTTGTATAATCAAAGAGAAATGCTTTGATAAAAAAAAATGCGCCCAGTTTTTTTTAGCTTCGATGATTAAAAGAATTTTTTATGTTTTTGTGATAAAATTTTTTTGAATCTACCTTCCCCATAATTTCAAATGTTTGTACAGTTTATAATTTTATTTATTTTGTTTCTGTCTTACATTTTTGTTTTTAAGCTTTTCAGTTTCTTTAGAAAAATTTTTGAGTAAAAAGGATAAAATGAACTACAGTTTTTATGATTTATGAAATGGTTTACAAAATCAAATTTTTCATTAAATAAAAAATAAATAAGTTTTTAAAACGATAGAAAAATATTTATTGCAGTTTTTTCCATTTAAATAATACTCATCTCCATAACTTTTATTTTTACTCTAATAATTACATAAATCTTTTTAATATATTCTTTCTGCAAAAATTCCAGTTTAACTTTTTTTAATTTTCCTTTGTCTCACAAATATATTTTTAAAAATTTTTTGTTTAAGAATTTAACAAATATTACAGTTTTTTCATTTATGCTCTGAATGGTTTTAATTAAGAAATCAGTATTTTTGGTTTAGAAAAGCGTGTTTTTCCATGAAATAAAGAATAACGCAGTTTTTTTTTTAGTTTTGTAAAATACTTTTTTGAACAGTTTTTATCACTTTTTTTTCGAAAACTTTACAAACTACTATTCAGTTATTTTTTTACCCTTTTCTAGCCATAATGCTATGACCAGTTTTTTTTCCATATCGATTCCTCTTTTCTCCATGGCACAGAAGAAACAAAAATGAAGAAAGCCATGCCAGCAATTTTTTTCCTTTTTCTTTTTTTTCATGAAACAAAAAAGAGTCTCTTCTTCCTTTCTTTATTTTTTCTTTCCATCTATATATTTTTTTTTCAATTCTCGTGGCTGCTTTTTTTCGTTGTTGTCATCATCAGCCTCGTATTCCTATTCTCATTCTCATCGCCAAGAGCTACTTTTCTGCTCACTCCATGTGCTTCTTGCTTGCTTGCTTTTCTGCTAACATAACATAGAAGGACACATACAAATTTTTTTTGAGAATTGAGAGCCTTTTTTTCTCACACACGCAAAAATAAAATAAAATGAAATTGTTAGTTTCAAACAAAAAATTTTTTTTTTGTCATTCTTCCGTTTTTCCTTTTTTGTATTCTCTTTTTCTTTCTTTCTTTCACACACGTACGTGTATTTAAAAAAGACGTGTGTCGGGTGTGCATTCGCTTCAACACTTTTTTGCGTGTTGTTGCCACTGCTCTCGCGTGTCCATACAAAGTCTGCATTGCCTTTGCCTCTATTCTTTGAGGCCTTCTCCTCCCTCATCCCTTCTCAATGGCTTCAGGGAAGCTCCGAGAAAAATGATGAAAAATAAATGGCGACAAAATGAAATAAATTTTTTTTGTTGTGTTGTGAGTTTATGGACGAGAAAAAAAAATTTGAGAATAACATAACAACCAACAACGACAGCGGCGACAACGACAACGAGAATGAAGCCAAAACGAGGATAGGGGCAGCGGCGACAGTTTTATCTTCTCTTTTGTTGTTGTTCTTGCCTATCACGTTTTTTTGTTGTCATCGTGTTTCATGGAAATTTTTTTTTCTCGCTGTTCATTTAAACTGAGGTCCTCTAGATTGAGATCATAATTTTTGTTGCCTGCCCTCTTATTGAATGGATATATTTTGAAAAAAAATTAACTAAATTTTATATAATAACAGATACCTTTAATGCAGTTTTTATTTAATACCTTTTACAAAAAAAAAAGCTTGATGGGGCTGGCAGTTTATATTATTTTTTTAAACTCCTTTTTTCTTCTATTTGGTGATTTACATATTCATGCTCGTACAGTTTTTTTACTTTTTTTCTCAAGAACATTACATTTTTAAAAACTTAACGAAATTTCATCCAGTTAATTTTCCTTTTAAACAAATTTTTTACAGTTTTGTTGTTGGTTTTATTTCATACTAAATTCACATAATGCAGTTTTATTTTTGAAAAAACTTTTTTTCAACGCACGTTAACTCGAACCTCAGTTTTATAAAATTCTAAGGAAAATATTTATTGATTGCTAACACAAATATTTTTATTAAAAAATCCCACCATCATATCCTTGCAGTTTATTATATTAATTATATTCTTAAATTTAAGTCTTCAGTGCTTTTTTTTCTTCAGAAAGAAACAACCCTCTTTTTAATCAATTAAACAGTTTGAATTACATTTTTTTTTACAAATTTTATTCACTCTTTTTTTACCGGTAAAATTTGATTATGCAGTTATATTATATTACCTTAATTTTTTAAAGAAAGATATTTTTTGCCCCAAAAATTTGAGGAAATCGTTCAACTCAAATTTATTCATTTTCAGTTTCTTCTTCCAAAAAACAAAAACATTAAAACCCATTTCTTTTTGTTTTATTTTCCTTTTCTACAAATCAGTTTACTTTTTCATCAATACTTTTTTTTTCTTAATTTAAAACGTATGTGTTTTTTCTTTTGATGAAGAGGATGGATACACTGCTACTAGCTTCAAGAAGAAGAATAAAAAAAAGTAGCAACAGCAGGAGCAAGAAAAAAAAAGAAAGCTAACGAGAAAAACATTTTCCTTTTTTTAATGTATTTTATTTTATTTTCAAACAAAAACATAAAAGTGCTTCATTTTTTTTTCAATTTTTTTCCTTGTTTAAATTTTTTTTTGTTGTCAGCAAAATAAAATAAAAAAATAGCAAAGCCAAATGAAGGAAGGAAAAAATAAAGTCATTGATAGCAAAGCGTCATTCGTGTTTCTTGTTTTTGCTTATTTGTTTTTTTCTTTTTTTTTCTTCATGAGAGTGTATGTTTTATTGTTTTAATATTTTTTTTAAAATCGTGAAATTTTTTTCTTCTCAAGCATGAGTATCGTCTGCTACATTTCCCTCTTATCATCGTCTGCTTTTTATATTCCTTATTAGCCTCTTTTTTATCTCCCAAAAAACCCACAAAAAAAAACCTAACAAAAAAATAAATAACGTCATTTTATTTATTTCTTCTTTTTTCGTTATGTTGCTGTTCTTTTTTTAAACATTTTTTTATATCTTTCCTCCTCTGCTATTTTTTTTTTGGGTAAGAAATTTGATTTGTAGAAAAAGAAATGTTATATGGAAAAGCTGCTAACATTCATTTTTTTTATAGCTTGTCATAAATAAAAAAAATTAGACAAAAAAATGAAAAACCGAGACATGGGAAAAGAGACGAGGAAGAAAGAAAAAAAAGAATGGGTTTGACAAAAAAAATATATTGCATAAACATGTATGCATGTTTTTTTTGGGCTACAAAACCAAAATATTAGAGGCAAATGAGAAGAGTTTTTTTGGGGTTTGTGATGTATTAAAAAATAATATGGATGCCCCCTAAAAATAAGGAAGTAATTTGTGAAAATAGGTATAATAATTTTGTTAAATATAGTTCTCAGTTTTTATATTTTATTCTTAAAATTTTTTTGATATTATTGATATTCTTCAGTTAAATAACGATCAAACGAAAATCAACAATTTCGACCAGTTTTGAATAATAAAAATTTCCATAAAATTCTGCTGCACGACAGTTAATTTTAACCGTCTATTTCTTTTTTTTTTCGTATCAGTTTTATTTAAATTTTTATAATTAACAAATATCTCTCTCCCGAACATTTAAAAAAGATTCTCACTTGAATGGATCTATTTTTTCTGACCAAATCAATTCATACCAGTTTAAAAATATCTAATTTCAATAGATAAATAATGAGCTGAAGTGCAAATCAGTTTTTTAAATGCGTTTGATTCTCCAGTTTGATCTCAAAAAATGTCTAATATTGTTTGTTATTGTTTAATATTTCAGTTACGTTAAATAATAAATTTGTTTCATCTTTTCGAAATTCAAAAATTAAAAGTTTTTTTCGTCGCCATTAAATTGGTCCAAGTTTATATAAATTTTTTAACTTTGAGAGAAATTTTCTGCAAAACCTTAGTTTGTCGTTATTAAATAATATTGTGCAGTTTTTTTTCTAATTATTTCCAGTTTTGTTAAATTTCATGATAGCCATACTTTTTTAAATCAAATAAATTGATTTCTTTTAAATTGGCCTTTATTTAACCTCCCTACGATCTTCAACAGTTTTTTTATTCTTTGATTTAAAAAAATGGCGTTTTTATTTTTTATTAATGCATTAAAATATTAAATAAGGCGAACTAAACAATTAATTTGTAATAATTTTATTTCGACATCTCAGTTTTTGGTAAACCAATGTTTTGTGAATAGAAAAATATTGGAGAAAAATTACCAGAATTATCATCGGCTTCAGTTTTTTAAATATTTTCTTATTTTGTTCAATGCTTTTAGTTTATTTCAAAAATCAACGTGAATTTTTATTTTTGAAGAGACGTTGAAAAGCTCAAAGAAATCTTATCCCAGTTTTTAAAACCACCCTAAATTTAGCACTTAATAACAATAGTTCCACATTTCCTTTATTTATTTTTTTCTTCATCGTTTCAGAATTTAAATTAGTTTAAAATTAATTAACCTTTGTAAATAAATTTTACTCTTATTTAAAAATTCTTCTATTCCATGTTTTGTTTATTACAAGCCTCAAATTTATGTTGCTGTCAGTTTTATATAATTATTTTAAATTTGTAGGAATTCCAATGTCTAATGTTCGTCTTGAAAATTCAGTTTCATATAATTTAAAGCCTATTCAGTTTATTAAAGGTTTATACCTTTTGAAACAAATCTTTTTTGTATTTTTTATACTGCTTGACCGATTACAGTTTTAATATTCTTACAAATCTTATTATTCGATTTTATAATATTTTTAAAAAGGCCATTTATTTCATATTTTTAATATTGGATATTTTTGTCAGTTATTAATTTTTTAAATCCAAATCAAATTGTTAAAGGTGCTTGCTTTTTAACGTTTATGGTTTCATTATGTCAGTTTTAATGATTTCTTAAGAAAAAAAATATTTTGATCTTTTTTATTTTTTACTCTAATGTTTCCGTTTACCCCAAGAATAAATATATAATTTTTTTTCAATCCATTTTTTGCCTCATTCTTTTTTTGTTATAATATTTGGTCTTTGCTTCTTTTTATGCAGCAACGCATACATACATAGACATGCAAACGTGCACGCACGTGAACCTCACTTTTTTCCATCAATCTCCTTTTTTGTTCTCTACCTTCACATTAGTTTTTTCTCTTTTGAGTTTTTTTATTTATCGCATTGTATTTAACTCACTTTTTTATTTTATTTAAAAAGGATTTTTTTTTTTTGTGTCGTTGTCTTTCTTCTCTTCCTCGATTTTTTTTTACTCAATTTGGATGCACGCGAAAAAAAGAGACCAAAAGTGTGAACAAGGAGGCAAAGCAAAGAGACAACAACAAAAGAGTCCATGAGCATGCATGCAATTCGCACAACACAGAGACGAGATTACTTGTTTTTTTATTTATATATTGTTGTTGTGTGAAATTTTTTACAGGTACCTCAAAAAAACTTTTTTCCTCTTCCTTCTTTATTTTATGAACAATGACTTAGAGAGAGCAAAAATTAAAAAACAGTGTGAAATAAAAATTATATTTATTAGATTTTTTTAAAATCCTTTTTCCCCTATCAAAAAATTTCGCGTTTAAACTTCTTTTCTTTTTTTTAAAGTAAGAATTCACTAAAATCACTTAAGATTTTCCATCCAGTTTTTATTATTATATGTTATAAATTTTTCGCCGCCGCGTCAATAGTTTATAGTAAAACTAACGGGAATTATTTGTCTTTCGTCAGTTTTTAAAAATATGTTAATTATTGCCTATTAAAATTGGCATCTCAGTTTTTTGAAGTTATAATTTTCTTTTCCTTGAACCAGGTTATGTGTTGAAAAAAATCAAACTCAACTAAATGTGGCTCAGTTATTTTTATTTTTGTTAAAGTTTATTTTTCGAAAAATTTACCAGTTTTATTTCTTTGTTTTTTTTTTCAACGCCATTTAAATCTTGTTTTTATTATTGCGGCAGTTTTCTAAATTATCAATATCCAAAATATCCTTTTACCCCATATTTTTTCATATTAATTCTATGACCTTTTTAAATTTTCTTGCTTGATTCAAAATTTTTTCTTGAAAGATCAGTTAATTATTAAAATTTTATTTTTCTTGGTTAAAATACCATATGACTTGGAGGTCCAGTTTATTCGTGAAAATAATTATGTTGAATGTAATGTTATTTAAAAAAAATTTACGTTCCGTTCCTTACTTATAACAATTTAATTAATTTAAGATTTTATACATCGAAGATATTATTCCCTATACAACCTGGTCCAGCAGTTTATTTTTTGATATTCGTCATGAAAAAAATTTTGAAATTTAAGTTAGCAGTTATTAAATTAAAATAAAAAAAATACATATTTACCTAACAAAAAAGCCAACAACAAGAAAAAACATGCATTGTGATAAATTTTCTATGCCAAGTTGTTCCAAGGATTCAGCTGAAGAATTATTAGATGCAAGGAAACTTGTGCGATTATGTGCCGAAAGTTTTGGTAAGATTTTTTATATTTATTTTTATTTCCAACCAGATAAAGGTAGTGCCAGTTTTTTTAATAACTTTTATTTGATGAACATAAAAATAAAGCCCTTTTTGAACCCAAAAAATGGGACTGAAAGAATTTCAACTCACAAGGGAACGGTCAGACATGTAAGTGAGATTTCGATATTTTGTTTAGCCCAAAATATTATTTAGCATATTTTATAACATATCCCAAAATCTTAGCGGCGAATGGAAAGATGGTCTAAAGTTACAAGTCCTCAAAGTTTCAAATCATCAACTGGAAAACCCTATTGGGCCTTTTTGACTCACAGGGTTTCCCCGTAGGACCTTTTTGACTCATTGAGTTTTCCAGTTGATGATTTGAAACTTTGAGGACTTGTAACTTTAGACCATCTTTCCATTCGCCGCTAAGATTTTGGGATATGTTATAAAATATGCTAAATAATATTTTGGGCTAAACAAAATATCGAAATCTCACTTACATGTCTGACCGTTCCCTTGTCAGTTTTATAAATCGATATTTTGATTTGTTTCGTATATTTTCGTTTTATAAACTGTTATCAAACTTCTACAGTTTTTTTTATTGATTAGATAAATAAGAATATTTATAGAAAAGTTTTTCAAAAAATTAAAAAAGCAATATGTTAAACAGTTTTCTAAAAAAAATTTCATTCTTTCCCTTTTTTTATAAGAAAAAATTAACTTTGTTTAATTACAAAATTTTTTTTTCTTATTTTATTAATATTTGTGTCAGTTTTTTACCCCCTTTAAAAAAAGTACTCAGTTAAATATTGATTTTTTGTTTTAGATGACCATGGTGAACCTCTAAATGATTTCCCTCATTGTTTATTTATGATTGGTGAATGGCTTATGGAAACCACCGAATTAATGGCCCAATTTATTGCCCTTTATCAGGTTTGTTGGCCTTTGACCTTTTTATTGATTTTTTGGTTTAAAAAAATACAAACAAAAATTTATTAAAATTTAAAAAAATTAAACCCCGAAAGATATCGATAGCCAGTTAAATAAAAAAAAAATTGAATAACTCATTTTAAAAGAGAATATTTTTGGGCTTCAAAAAGCCTTACAGTTTTATCATAAAGCATTAAACGCGAAGCTCGTAATTTTTAAAACTAAATACCCAAACCACCAAACAATACAGTTTATCAATCATTAATATTGATTAAAACCAGTTTTATGCTTATTTTATAATTTAAAATAATCAAAGTTATTTCCAGTTATATTTAATTTTCTCGTTTTATAAAATATTGGTTTTAAGTCATAATTATTATGAAGACCGTCAATTCAGTTACTTTATGTTTAAAAAATTAAAAGAATTTAAAATTTTTGTGCTAATAAGTTTTTGTTTAATTTTTAATTCAAATGGCACTCCTGACAGTTTTGTGTTACATAATATTTCTTTTTTTTTTACTGTTATAATTTAGATTATTTTCGTCTTCCAAAGTTTTTTTTCTAAAATTGTGATACAATCTAAAAAAAATTAAACTTTAAAATACACAGCGAAGGCCAAGTTTAATAATAGCGAAAATGCAGTTTCTTTAAATATAAAAAAAATTTTCTTTGATAATTTAAAAAATGGACATAGCCGTTCCTTCAGTTTTGTAAATATAAAAAATGAAAATATCACGCCACGACTCAGTTTTAATAATTGAAAAAATTTCTTTTATTTGTTAAAATACAGTTTTATTTTTATTTTTTTCCCCTTCCCCCACAATTTCCCGTGGTACATAGATACCAAATATGACCGATATCATTTTCATATCCAACATTTTGATCGATTGCGGATGGATGGAAAAAGTTTATGGGTTGATAACGATCTGGCGATTGATATGGCCGAGTTTTGGGGATTTCTCTCCAAGCAAAATTAGGATTTTGATAATTTATTTGTCTTCTTGGAGGTGAAGGGTCATATCTAACTTGAACTGGAGCCATGGCTCTCCCCGGTGGAACCGGGGTGAATGGAATGGGCGGTGGAGGAGTAAATGGTGGAAGAGTATGGAATGTTGGCATTGGTAATGGTGCTACAGTTGGAAATCCAGCTGCTCCTGGCATCATTGGGAATTGAGGCAGTGTGTGAAGCGCAGTGGGCATAGGAAAAGGCGGGAACGTAGCCAGGGGTAAATGGGGCAAGGGAGCCATTGGAAGATGTGGCAAGGGAGCCATGGGGAAGAGGCTGTTATGTGCCAATTGTTGTGCTAATAAAAGGGTTGAAAAAGATGAAAATAAGAAAATTAAAATGAAGAGTCGCATTTTTTGATTCTGAAAATTTTGAATTAAAAAAATATTCAAATGATAAGGCAGTTTCAAGAAAGCGACAAAAATCGGTATAATCTATTTAAACGTGTTAAATATATTTTTTATAAAAAATTTATTAATTCAGAATGTAAGGAAAATTTCCAAACAGTTCTTGCAAAAAACGATCGTGGTCAGTTTATATTCGGGGATAAAAAAAAGGAAAAACGTCGTAGTTTTTGTGTAAAAATATTTTCTTTTAATAAACTCCGAAAATAACGGAAAACAGTTTTCAAAATAAAGCGTGCATACACGTATCGGCACCACCTGTTGGCAGTTTTAAATTTATAAAAATGTATTTAATCAACATCGCAGTTTTATAATAAAATAAAATTAAATAAAATTCAAAAGCTTTTTAACTTTTGTTCCTTCCGCGCAGTAAAAATATAATGAAAAAAAAAATCCGCGAAAGTTTGTTTTAAAAAGTGATAATAAAAAAAAGTAATTAATAGCCATTAATCGAAAGAAGTTCAAGTTTATCTTTCTCTCGCTTCTCTTCTTTCTCAGTTTTCTTTAAAATAATTAATGACTTTCACCATTTGACTTTTATTTTAAGGAATCCAGTTTTCTAAAAAAGGATCTCCAACATCTTTTTTTTATTTCTTGAAAAGTTGATTTTGATCGCTCAAAAAATGGGAACAATATTTTTAACGATATGCAGTTATCCCAAATTATCAAAAATCTGTGCAGTTAAACAAAAACAAAAAATTCTCTATAAGAAAAGAAAAATTCGTAGCCAAGCAACAGTTTTAATATTTTTTTTTGGATTTCTTAAAATAAACCAAATAGCAATGTGTTCTGCAACAACACCAAACACACATCCGAGCAGTTTAAAATATAAAAAAAGAATAGAAAAGATGAATCTTTGATCATCTTTCATTTTGCATTTTTTGCATAAATGTAGCCTAGTTAGTTAGAAGACAGACATCCAGCTGAGCTTTTGTTGTCTTTATAAATGGTGTTTAATTTTAAGATGATTTATCGCTATTTTTTTTTTGTGTGAAAGATTTGGGTTTGCAGGAAAAAATGAGAAATTTTGCAAAAGAAAAAAATGCAAAAAACCTTCGATTTAGTTATCCCATCTCAGTTAAAAATTAAAATAATTCTTAATATCCTTTTTTTCATTTTCTCCAGTTTTAAAATTTGCTGTTTAAAGAAAAGTTTTTCCTCAAGAAAAATAATAATAATAAAAAATTGAATAGAAATCCATTGATACAGTTAAAATAAAAATAATGAAAAAAGTGTTAACCTTTTTGGAATCATTGCAATTTAGAGCACAGTTTAAAAAAAATTTAAGAGATAAAAAATAAAACCACAAAAGCCTATTTTTGAAATCATCGTCGAAAAATATATCAAAGGTGAACATTTCGAAACAGTTAAAAATTAAAAAATGACAAAATATATTTTAATTTTTTCCCTTCTACTCGGTCTCTCCCAGTTTAATAAAAAAAGATAATATTAACTTTACTCTTTTTTCCAGGAAGAATGCGATGAACTTGGAACAAAAATATGTTATGCCATAGGATTTTGGATTCGTGATTTCCCTGTTCATTTTGATGCTCATGCACAATTATGTAAATTAGTGGAGAGACTTAAAAAAATGACCATTGATGATGAAATTGATGAAGCTGCAATCAATGAATTAGATGTTAGCTCCGTGTAAGTTTTCCATCCTTAAAATTGTCTTTACGCAGTTTTAAACACCCAAAACGAAAAAACACAAAACGCAGTTTTAATTTTTTTTGACAGAAAAAAAATAATCCCCTGATTTTTTTAGTCCCTCATATGCTTGGCTTCGAAATGTATCAGTTAGAAACCCAGTTTCCCGCCATGTTTCATTATGCTTTGAACAATGGAGTCCCGAAGATATTTCAAATTCCATGAGCCACATCGATTATAAAGCTTTAAGTCGAGTAACGATTCCAGAAATAAAAAAATATATTAAAGCTGGAAAATTAAATTCCACTCCAATTTTGGAGAAGTCTATTACAGTTTTTAATGTAAGTTTTAACTTCACCAAATGTTTGATCCAAACAGTTTTATTTTCTTTTTTTATTGGAGAGGCAAATAATTTAATAGTTGCAAAAACCCTTGTTGCAGTTTCTTGAAATTAAAAATAAAGCCTTTACTACCGGAAGCACAGTTATTTATTTTCATATTATTGATTTTTTTGCGATCAAAAAAAGTTTATTATTTTATTTTTTCCAAAAAACATCATGAATCCAGTTTTAAAAAATCGAAAAAATATTGCTATTTTACAAATATTCCTAAAAATTTTTATGGCAGACAGTTTTTCAAAGTTAAAAAAGCTACCTAAAACTAAAAAAACATACTATCCAAAATAAAGCTATGTGGCACAGTTATTTTTATTGTGATATCTTCTTTTGGGGGAAAATTTTTATTTTTCTAAAAGCAAGTAGCTTTGTGGATGAAGAATCAGTTTGAATAAAAATCAAAATTTATTACCATGATGCAAATATTGTTGAAAAACACCAATGGCAGTTTATAAAATATAAAAACCATGATTTATGCTGGTTCAAAAAAAACGTTAAGCAGTTAATAAAAAAATATCAAAATATAAACAAATCTAAAGTTTTCCTTCCCTACCCAATGTCTGCAAAATAGGGTTCCGACGATTCCCCGAAATGGAAAAAAGTCGGGGAACGGGGAATCCCCGAAAATGGATTTTGAGTCGGGGAATTCCCCGGCCGGGGAGTGCATTCGTCGGGGACGGGGAATCGGGGAATCCCCGAAATTCAAAAATTCACCGGGGAATTCCCCGAAAAATTTTTAATGTTAATTTTTGAAGGAAAAAAATTTTTTTTGTGTGTTAATTATAGCATATTTATCCTTAATTAGTATTGGTGAGAGGTTATTTAAAGCAAATCTCATGTTTAAAAATTAAATATTTATCCCCGAAATAAAAAATGGGCCGGGGACGGGGAGTCGGGGATTCCCCGACTTGGGAAGTGGAGTCGGGGAATCCCCGTCCGGGGAACCGAATCGGCCGGGGACGGGGAATCGGGGAGTTTCCCCGGGCCGGGGAATCGGGGAAAATCCCCGATTTCGGGGAATCGTCGGAACCCTACTGCAAAAGACAATTTATTTCTTTTTAAAGCGCTTAAAAATTTTGCGATACTAAACAAACAATAGTCGATACAGTTTTATGTAAAAAAAATTATAGCACCCTTCTTAATACTAAGACAGTTTTAACTAAAAATATGTTCTTTAAAAAAATAAAATATGCCATTACCCAACTACATCACAGTTAGTTAATAAATATTTTTGTTCACTCTCTTGCCACACTTTTAATAGAAATTTTATATAAGACTTTTTTCTTAATTCAAAAACCATTTAAAAAATCTTTACGCAGTTTAATCTATAAAAAAATGAAAAGTTTCCAGTTATTTTTATAAAATAAACCTTTCCATTATTAAGATAGCTTTAAAATAAAACTGCCCAAAATACCAAAAAGACAGTTAAATAATAAATATCGAAAAAATGTTTCTGAAATTAAATATTTCTACATTTAATTAAACAAAGAATGTTTAATATTCAGTTTTAAAAATTTTTATGGACATACTTATCAAAAACATCTGTAATTGATAATGACAGTTTAAAAAAATTATTCTAGCTTATTTAAGAAAATTTTCATATTAAAAGATTTTTGTATATACATTTACGCGGATATCTTTCTTTCCAGTTTTCTTTCTTCGAGGAAGTTCTTCAAGACAGTTTTAATTTAATATTTTTTTTATAGAGCATTTCATCATGGGTTCAATGCATGATTCTCTCTAAATCTCTTCCAAAGCAGCGAGCAGAAATAATCACAAAGTTTGTGAATGTTGGAAAACATTTAAGGAAATTAAATAATTTTAATACTTTAATGGCGGTGATTGGTGGGGTTACACATTCAAATATATCACGATTAACTAAAACTCATTCGTGTTTATCTCATGAAACTCGAAAGGACTTAAATTCATTGACTCAACTTTTATCAAATCATTCAAATTTTGGTTTATATCGGAAATATATTTTGGAATCCACAACTAAAAATAAATTTAAAATTCCTATTATGGGTATCCATCTTAAAGATATAATTGCTTGGAATGGAAATGGGCCAAGTTTTGATAAAACTGGAACCATTAGTCTTAAACGATTCTTTCAACTTGCAAATTTGCTAACCTATTTTTTGGGTGTAAATCGAGCAGCTCATAATTTTATGGAACCTAATATGGATTTAATTAATACCCTTAAAGTTTCTTTTGATATTACATATAATGAAAATGATATTTATGATTTATCACTAAAAAGAGAACCAAAAACTTTGCTAAATTTTCAATCAAGTTCTTCGAAATCCATCGTTTTTGCGGATTGGGCCAGTGGAGTTTGTCAACAACCCGATTCCGACACAGTTAACAAACATGTGTCCGCCATGGTGGATGCAGTATTTAAGCATTATGATCATGATCGAGATTCATATATTTCTAAAGCAGAATTTGAACAAATTGTTGGAAATTTTCCTTTCATCGATCCTTTTGTTGCAATTGATGCAGATCGGTTAGTTTTTCTTTTTTACAAATATATAATTTTAGCCATTCATCATCAGTAATCCCAGTTTTTTTTCATAGATTCAATATTTTTTTAAAACATTGATAAAAAAATCGAATTGATTATGAATGATCCAGTTTTTATTTTGCTCAAACTTTTCATAAAAGACAGTTTTTTCCCGCATAAATTTTGAAAAAAATATTTCAATCTTTTTTGTGTCTTTTATCAATGGTAGACAGTTAAAAATTTAATTTGCATTTTTTAAATTTTATTCAGTTTTTTTTATTAAAAAGTAAATAACCAAATAGAAGGAATTCTAAAATGACAGTTTTATAAGTTGAAAAAAAAATAAATTTTGCGGTATTTTAATATCAAAAAACAAACAGATTCAGTTTTTAATAATTCTATGTGTTTGTCTTTTTTCTTAGACCCTATAATCGTGTCAATGCCATCCATTAAATATTTTTTTACAAAAAATGTTTATTTTTAAAATTATTCCAATATTTAAAGGTTTTGCCAGTTATAAAAAAAAAGAAAAGATTTTTATATTATTTTCAAACAGTTTTTTTTCTCACCAAAATTTTTAGTAAAACAGTTTATTTCTTCCAAATTTTGAAAACCATTCTTTGTTAATACCAAGAAGCCATAACTCAGTTTTTTCTTTCTAAAAAATTTAAATATCTTTTTCACGATTTTTACTGAATTATTTGATTTTGCAGTTAAACATTCATTTTTTTAAATTTATTTAATCTTTCTTTAAAAGGTAAATTAAAAAAGTTTTTTTTATTTTCCTTTTTCATGTTTTTGATATTTAAATCAAAGCTTGCTTTTTTTCAAAAATAAAATCGATTACACAAAAATGTAAAAGATCCCACAGCTTTTGTTGCTAAAAGTTTTAAATTATTTGTCATGCTTTTACGAGATCTTCTTGAATACAGTGAAATTTTCTCGATTTAATTTTATTTAATCCTTGTGGTGGCATGTCAAATGATGCAACAGTTTTTTCCCCATAAAATTAAACCACCTCAAAAAAAGGCCACAGTTTTTTTTTAAATTAGCTAAAAAAATTTATAATTCTATAAAGTTTTTTTTAAAGTTGATAAGTGAAACAGTTTTCAATAAAATAATAATTCCATAATTTCCTCATTTTTCTCATTTTTTTTCAATAAATGAATGATAAAACTTTTTCATTAATTTTATCCCGCCAATGTCGATGGACATAAAGCAGTTTATGATTATAAATTTTTAACATTATATTTAAAATAATCCAAATTAAACAAAAATGGGATTCTTTTACAGTTATAATTTTTAATATTAATCATTTTCAGGGACGGTCAAATAAGTAAATCGGAGATGAAAGCATATTTTATAAATTTGAATAAACAATCCACCGATTTTCGACGTGGATTCAAACATAATTTTCATGAAACAACTTTTTTAACTCCAACTCTTTGCGCTCATTGCACTAAAATGGTTTGCCAAAATGCTTCTGAAAAAGACAGTTTAATAAAAAAAATTTTTATTTATAGCTTTGGGGTTTAATTCGTCAAGGATATAAATGCAAGGATTGTGGATTGGTGGTTCATGAATGCTGCAAAGATTCCGCAGTGGCTGAATGTCGAAGAAAAAGACAAACAGGCGGAAGCATTTCCTCGTGGTTGAGCAGTCCAAGGACCGTTAGTGCCTCTTCGAATACTTCCTCGAATGGATCCGTTACAACTCCAAGAAAAGGAATATTCCTTAATTATAGGTAAGCTTCCAACTTTCTTTGAAAAGACAGTTTTATATTAATGTTGCTTTTCCCTATTCTTTTTATGTGTGTTGGAATTTATGTTGAATTTCAGTTTATTTTATATTTATAAAAATTCATGTGATTTTTGAGAATGCATATTAGTCTCTCGAAAATTTGTAAAACTTATGTTTAAAACAGTTTTAATTCTAAAAAAATGGAATATTATAAATTAGAATTTTTTACAGTGAAATTTTACTGTAAGTCCAGTTTTTTTTTAATTTAAAAAAGAAAATAATTTCCGATAATAGACGGAACTCCTTCAACAGTTAATTATATAAAAATTGTAAAAAAGAATTTTAATTTTTTTTACTAAATTTTTTTGTTTACCGTTCAGTTTGAATTTTATGTTATAAAAAAACATCCACAAAACGTCAACACAGTTTAAAAACCCAAAAAAAAATTTAAAAAATTCCTTCCTCACAGTTTTAATAAATAAAAAATTAATTTATTCTCAAAAATCATTTGGTGATGCTTTTAACAGTTACTACTGCTTTATTTACTAACCTTGTATTATCTATTCAGTTTCATTTCCTTTTTTATTAATACCCTTCTTTCCCCTTTTTTAATTTTTATTTTTTTGCACATTTTTGTTAGTTTTTTTTTATTTTTCAGTATTTGCTTTCTGCAACTTTTTCTACAAATTTATCAATTTAATATTGCTAGTAGCCTTCCTCCACTTCCTTGTGGTGGTAGCACCCAAAAGCGTCGTCGTAGAAATACACTTCCACGAGGGTTCGTAAACTTTTTCAATAAACATTTTTTTAGTTTTTTTTTTCTTTAGTTTTTTTTATTTGCTTTTTTTAAGTTTCAAAAATTAATTTATTTGAAAAACTTTTTCTTATAACTTTTTACCGAGCTTTCCTTTTTCCAGTTTTCGTCCTAAAAATCGTACTGTTAGTACTGTATCTGAAAGTCCTTCACCTGAACCTCCATTAACGGCCACGTCTGAACCCTCGTCCGTCGCGGTTCCTATTATCTTTGGAAATTCTTTGAGATCTTCATTTCATCGATTAATACGTTCAAGAAAAAATCGAGCTAAATCTGAATCCGTTGATTATTATCGGTAAGAATAAATGCATATAAATTTATTTTTTTGAGTTGAATAGAACTGCAACTTCACAGTTTTATATTTTCCTTAAAAAATAATTTTATCACTCCCTTCCAAATTCTGCAGTTTTTTTCCAAAAATGTTAAAAACAAACATTTTAAAATGATTTTATTCAAGCCAAAATTAACCATTTGTTACAGTTTTTTGAGCAAAAATGAAAAAAATAATTTCATTTTTTTAAAAAAACAAGCGGCCAATTTCTTGCAAAGTTTGCAAATTTCCACAGTTTTTTATCCCTCTAAAATTTAAAATTCTCTTATAAAGCTCAGACGAGAAACCGCAGTTTAAATGTTTTTTTTAAATAAAGAAATGTGCCATGTCCAAATTTTCCTTACCGTAATCGTCTTATATGTGCTCCAAAAAAATTGTTAAAAGTCCATGAATCCATTTATTTGTGTATTTTTTCTTTCCTTAAAATCCTTAAATGTCAATCCAAAAACCAAAGCTCTTCTCAGTTTTTTATAAAAATAAACTAAATTTTTTCAGTGAAAACAATAATGCCTCGCCGGATGAAACTGAAGCGGATACCGATAATGTAGTATCACTTGCATGTGAAGAAGTATTTGAAGATGATTCTTCAATGAGTGAACCATTGACAACTTCATCGGAGAAAAATAATGGTCCATCAAAAATTTTATCAAAAAACAATCATCATCGTTCATCCCCAAATAATCCAAATTCAAATTCTAATAATCGTCATCATTTTGGAATACCACCAACAACAGGAGGCACAGGAAATAATTCCACAACAGCAACATCAACATCTCGATTTCCTCATCATCGAAATTTTACCAATAATACCCATCATCATAAAATTTCCACTGCAAGCAATGGTGGCACACGATTATCACCAACCATGGAAACTCATCATGAAGTGGCTGAAGTTCGATAATTTCCAAACCAACGTTTCATTTTTCAGTTTTATAAACCTAGTTTTTGACATTTATTAATTCCACTTTTTGGTATCTATCTTTTCTTCGGGATTAAAATTTCTAAAAAAGCCAATCCAATCATAAAGAATTTATGTTTAACAGTTTTTTCCTTGATTTCTTATTTTGTAAAATTTTTACTAGTCTTCAACAAAACAAAAATTAGAAAGAACAAAATACAACTTTAATCTCATTATTATTATTTTCCTTGAAATTATGTACGAATTTTTTTATTGTTTGTAAAAGAAACTTTTTTTCCATCTTTCCAATTTTGTCCTTTCTTTCTTTAAAAATTGTTTAATGATTTTATGATATTTCTTGATCGAAAAAAAGAAGCATACATGATTGATAAATATAAAACTCAAATCTAGCAAGCAATAATCTCGAGTTTTTTTAAATTCCAATTTCGAATTTTATGATTTCGTGATTTGGGTGATCCCGTTTCTTGTTTTTATTTTCCATTCATTCTCATAAATTTATTTGTCAACTTTTTTCTAATCATTCCTTTCCTAAACTTTTTTTTATGTATCTTGCATCTCCTCTTTTTTTAGTCAGCCTTCTTTTTTTACTATGTATTTTTATTATTCTATTTAGTTACTACCATATTCTAAGGTTGTGACATATGTTTGTACGTGCAATGCACTGGCTAATACGCTTATATGTTATGTTTAAAAAGAAAATCTCATTCAATGTGTTCCGGTTTTTTCATCTTCTTTAAAATTAAAAAAAATGTAAAAATGCAGTTTGTTTATCTCTTGTATCAATCGTTTTCGGTGTATGATGATTGATAAAATAATTGCTTTATTTACATACATAAATTTTACAAAAAATAAATTATGTAATCCTAAACACATAATCAGATACATACAATATTATTACAATACAAAATAAGAGAAGTAAAATCTTAAGCTCATTACAATTTTCATTCATTAATCCACATAATAATCCTAACAAAACATGTAAATTAGATACTATTAATAGGTTTGCCACAATATGCAGCTAAGTTTGCTTCACGGAATGCTTCAGATAGAGTTGGATGAGGATGACATACACGAGCGATATCTTCACATGATGCACCATATTCTAAAGCAAGAGTAGCTTCAGCAATCATTTCACCAGCATTCTAAAAAATAAACAACACATATAATAAATAGTGAAGAAAGATAAATAACTTACAGGTCCAATAATATGTACACCAAGAAGTCGATCACTTTCTTTATCACCAAGCACTTTGACAAATCCTTCTTGATCATTATTCGTTTTGGCTCGGGAATTAGCAGCAAATGGAAACTTTCCAACTTTATATTGAATATTCTTTTCTTTCAGTTGTTCTTCATTTTGACCAACCCAAGCAACTTCAGGATGAGTATAAACCACAGATGGAATGCAATTGGGATCCAAATGACCAGGAGTTCCAGCAATACCTTCAACACAAATAATTCCTTCATCTTCTGCTTTATGAGCAAGCATAGGTCCATGAATAACATCACCAATAGCATAAATCGATGGTACAGTAGTTTGATAGCCAGCATTAACAGGAATTCGTCCACTTTCATAAAGTTTGAGGCCAACATTTTCGAGTCCAAGATCTTTGGTATATGGACGACGACCAATAGCAACAAGAAGAACATCACAATCAAGCTAAAATGGCAAAAGATAAATACAAGAAGAATAAACATAAAACAACATACGTCTTGTTTCTTTCCATCATTAACACCTTCCACAGATACCGTAACGTTGCCACCAGATTCTTTAGCAGCAGTGACTTTAGTATTCAACATAAACTTGAATCCTTGCTTAGTTAAACTTTTTTGGAAATTCTTTGAAACTTCTCCATCAATACCCACTCCACCAACATGACCAAGAAATTCAATAGCAGTTACATCAGCTCCAAGTCTTTGCCATACACTTCCTAATTCAAGACCAATAACACCTGCACCAATAACGATCATTTTCTTTGGAACTTGTTTCAATGAAAGTGCACCAGTTGATGAAACAATATTTTCTTCGTTGATGTTAATGCCAGGGAAAGGTGTTACTTCTGAACCAGTAGCGATAAGAATATTTCGAGTGTTTATAGTTTCTGTTGATCCATCACTTTTCTTTACTGTTACCTAAAAAGCATAAGTAAGTAAATATAGCAGTAAAAGGTGTAAAACAAACATACTTCATTTGCATTAGTAATAGTTCCATGACCTTTAATCCCAGTAACTTTGTTAGCTTTGAACAACGTTGCAATACCACCAGTTAATTGTTTGACAGAATTTTCTTTAGCTTTGAGCATAACATCCAAGTTGAGATTCACATCACCTTCAATACCACGAGCTTTAAAATCTCCATGTTTAGCGAGATGATAGAAATGTGAATTGTTTAACATCGCTTTTGAAGGAATACAACCAACATTGAGACAAGTTCCACCAAAAGTTGAATCCTTTTCAACGCAAATAGTTTTCATTCCAAGTTGAGCAGCTTTGATTGCAGCTACATATCCACCAGGTCCACTTCCAATTACAACAAGATCAGCATCTAAAAAATATAAACTTTGTTATGAAGAAAAAAATGAGTCAAATAGTAAAACTTTACCTTGTTTGTTGCAGCTGCTATAAGCTCGAAGAGAGAGGTTAAACAATGGTTGTCGAGAAAGAAGAAGAGAATGATGACGAAATATGCAATGCATAACAACAAAAGCTCAACTCTAAAAATAATTGGTGGAAGGATTGACGAAACAGAGAAGGCCGAACAAGCGCGTAAAAAAAGACACGCATCAAAAAATCCCATAAATAGGTTCATCCCGGAACGAAATACAGTAATTTACGCGGACTTTTTTTTGAAACTTGCATTTAGAAAAAAAACTTTGAAGAATGAATGAACGACGACGTCAATAAGCAGTAAATGATTTCTGAAGCAAATGATTGCTTGAAACAAAAATATCAATCATTTTTTGGTTTATGCAAATTTTTTCATTGATAAATTTCAACAACAAAAAATGCAATGCATTTTCAAGTTTTATCAAAATCAAAGTTTGTGAAATCAACGTTGTTTGTTTCTTGTTCCTGCTTGTAAAAAGAAGAAGAGGATGTCATCAAATAGCAATAGTTCCAGTAGCTCAAATAACGAATCATCATCATCCAATATTGAAACTCCTCAACTTTCAATTACACCAATACCTTTACAACTTGGTTCTGCTGTTGAAGTTTGTTTCATTTTTCATTTTTTTTTGAAGCTTTATTTGTTTTTTAGGAAGTTGCAACAAAATATCTCAAAAAAGGAACAATCATTGAATCACCAAATTCTCTACGACGTTTTGAAGTGATTGAATGTCTCAAACGTGGAACTCTTTGTGTTATAGTCAAATTGCAAGAAAGAAATGTGCCATTATTTCGAAGAAATAAAGTTTATATTCTCAAAGCTGAATGTGGTCCATCGATGGATGAAGAAATTGGACTTAAATCTGAACTCAATATCCTTTCTAAAGTTGCTGAAGCTCGTCGACTTCGTCCTGCAATGGTTGATAACTTTGTGGAATTATTTGATCGTGGTTTAACTGATCACTTTCGTTTTATTATTGTTACTGCTCTTGGTTTAAATTTGGCTGATTTACAAAAAACTTATAATGGTTTTCCGTGAGTTTATATTTCTTGATTTTTTGGATGGGTAACGAATACCCAAGTTGTTGGGGCTGTTACTGCACCGGTTAATTTTCCATTCACTAACCTTTAACGTTTTCAGGATGCCAACTGCAGTTCGAATCAATAAACGAATGTTTAATGCAATCAAAAATCTTCATGTTCTTGGCTTCATCCATCGAAACATCCAACCTTCAAACTTCGCAATAGGATCACAAACTCAATCAGCTGTAATATTTCTTATTGGATTTAGTTTATCAACGCGATATGAAATGAATGCTTCTAATGGATTTGAATGTGAAATACCAAAAGTTCAACAACCACCAAGAAGAATGAATACGTTGAATTCAATTTATATGTCACGAAGAAACCATTCAACGATGAATTTAACAAGGATGGATGACATTGAATCCTGGCTATATTGTTGCTTGGAAATATGTGTGATTGATTCAATTCCATGGAAACGAAGTTATCAAATTCCATCAGAATCATTGGAAATGAAATGGAATTTCTTTTATCATCAATGTTAGTTGTTTTGTACGGTTAATTTGCTAATGTTAGTTTTTGTTTGTTTTTCAGATACATTCGAACTATTTCATGAAAGAATTTCCAAGGATTATCAAAGAATTATTGATATTATAAACTCATCTCAATATGGATCAACACCAGATTATTCAAAGATATCAGAAATAAATGATAAAATTTGTAAACATTTTCCAACTTTACACAAGCGTAAACAACAACAGCATCCAACAGCAACAACATCGACGGCTGCTACTTCACCTGCTGCTATGGATACAACTCGATCATTAATACTTCCAACCATACGTCTTCCAACATCTCCAGCTCCATTGTCAATTCGTGATTCAAATAGTCTCTATGGTAAAGCATTTTTAACTGCTTTTTTTGTTGTTGATTAAGATAGTCATGTGATGTTTTTAGGTATTCCACCATCGCAAGATATTTTTCCATTCAAAGGTAAACCAAAGGATGCTAAATCAAAACATGCAAATAAAAATCTTCCAAATCCAGCTAAACCAATAATTTCAAATGGAACAACTACAAAATCAAAAGATACTAACAACAACAACAACACCAAACTTATTCCTACTGCTGCTCCTAAATCTCCTGCTTCTGCATTACCAAAGAAAGATTCAAAGAATAACAACAACCCCATTAAATAAAGCCATTATTGTAACTTTTATATCTTTTTTTGTTATTTGTATGAATTATGTGTGTTGATTAGATAATAAATGGATGTGGATTTGGATATTGGTAGTTTGTGAAAATTTTGAGTTCAATCAAAAGGTGACAACCATGTCTGCGTTAGTGGCTGCAAAATTGTTCTCTTGTTCATGTTTACATTTATGATTTCTTTGCTTCTTCTTCCATTGCTTGCGGGTATTGACATTATTAGTCAAACATTATGTTAGTTGGATGTTTGTATGTTTGAGATATGCAAGTAAAAAGAGATGTAAGTGTCAAGTATGTACTTTCCTTTCAAAATCTTTAAATGAAGCAAAACCGGATGATACTTGAAAGAAAAAAAGCTATTGCAACTTTTCACGGTTTTTTCTTGTCTTTGATCGCTGTTACCTTTTTTTGTTGTTACACGTGTAAATAAAGGTTTTTGTTCTTTTAAAATAAGGAAGTAAGCTATTGTTTGTGTTAAGTCACAAACAATGGATACAGAAAAAAAAGGTGAAACATTGTTGTGCAATAAATAAACATAGCCTTAGGTAACTGGTTGTGGATAAAGACTATAAAAGCCAAGGAATGGATGATCGAAAAGCATCATTCAGGTTCAACTGAAGCTTCTTCCAATCTTTCTCAATTTCCAATAATGTCTTCCAAAATGTAAGTTTTACTAATTCCTTCCAAATGTCAGCTATCGTTCTTCGATAACAAAATTGAGATAATTTACTGTCTTTTTTTCAGCATCATCATTTGCATGTTTGTTGCTCTTTTTGCTATTGTAACAGTGAATTCTCAATTTGTTTATACTCCATATGTTTATTCCCCATATGTTCCATATTATTCATGGGTTTGGGGAAGTGGAAATAAAAATGGTGGCAGTGATGGTCCAATGCCTCCTCCTCCATCAGCTGGCGGTCCAGGTCCTAATGGTCCTCCATCATTCACAAATATGGGACAAAGAAATTAAAACTTGTAAAAACTAAAGTTCCAATGTTCGATGTAAACAAATAAATGACTGTAATTACGAAATAAACATCTTTTTTTGAATCTTATCTTTGTCCTTGCAATTCATCCCTATCTAGCAATACATACAAAAAATCTCCAAACACAAACAAAACATGACAAAATTTATTTTCAAAGAACATAAACATATAATATATTATTTAAACAAAGACATAAATATCACAAGAAACAAAGAAAAAACAAGAAAATATAATTAAGAGCCATATTAAAGTTGAAGCATTTGAAACCATCAACCAGGAAGCATTCTTGAGTTTTCTGATTATTCTGCAGCCTTCTTGTAGAGTACATCATAATGACCAGGACGATAGAGGATACATAACTTGGGTTCAGCTGAATCATCACCAGTAACATCATGATACCAACCACCTGCAGGAGCTTGAGATCGATCCATGTATTCAATTCGAAGACTTGTTTCTAAAACAAAGAAGATAAAAGTTGAATCAAAACAAGGCAAATGAAACTTACTCAAAGCATTGATAAATCCTATAATTGAAAGATGATCACATTCTTTCCACATTGGTTCAATTTCTGCAAAACAATATTGCTCCAAAGTTTTACCATCTTCAATAAAGAAAGCATAATCAGCTGCATTTTCACGAAGAAAGCCAGAAGTGATGAGGCTAAAAAAATAAACAATTAGAAGGACAAAAAGGAGCAAAAAAACATGCCGTAAGAAAGCAACATAATAATTTGCTTTTTCATCGTGGTTGAGATCATCCATTGGAGAGCCTTCGACAGTATTCTTGATGGAATCAAGAAAAGCTTCAGTCTAAAAACAAAAGAATAAGTTATGAAAAAAGGATGGTGAAATAAACTTACAGCATTACAGAATTCAAAAAATGTATCAGGAAACTTCAAATTGAGCAATCGTTGCCGCCAGCTTTTGCAAATGGTAGTAAGTCTAAAAGGTAAAAGTGATTATCAAAGGTTCAATAGAATGGAGTTAACTCACGTTTCAAGCTCATCTCGGTGTTCGACAACACGTTCGATGAGGGCTGCAAAGACAGCTCGATAAAAGCAGCTACCATCACCACGAATTTTTCTGATATGAGAATACTTGGTTGAAAGTTCCTGAAAATGACCATGATTAATCACATATTTACATACAAGAAAGCTTACCAAAGCTTTTTGGAAATAGACAAGACTGGTTGATTCATCGTAATCTGCGATGAGACCAACTTCGATTGTTTCTTTCTTGCTAACTAGAGTTTGTGTTCGTTTGACCTGAAACATAACAATAAGTTAGTAATCAAAAAAAGACAAAGGAAAGCTTACTTCATCTTCAATTTCTTTAAGACGTGCTTGAGATTGTTCGAACATAACGTTTCCTGAATCAGCTAATTGTTGAGCAAGACTTTGATCATCTTTACTAGCGAACATGGTGGCCTTGATTCTAGTCATCTTTTCATTGTCGACGTATTGTTCACAACCATAACACCAGGCAGATCGATCAACAGTTGAAAGGACCATAGGATGATCAGGATGAAGGTTGAAATGACGAACGGCATGATTATGAACATAACGGCTACAATTAACCTGAAAAAGAGAAAATGAGTATACAAAAGAGTAAACAAAAATAAAGTAACAACTTACAGCATGACAGGTCAAGCAGATCCAATTTTCTTTTCTCTTCTTATCTTCTTCCGATGTACATTCAGGACATTCTTGATTGAGATCAATGCTAAACATAGCAAAATCCTTGATAGCATCCATATGAGGACAAGACGAAAGTGGAGCAACATGAAGAAAGTTTTCTTTTGAAGCATCAGAAAGGAGTCTTTTGATTGATTCTTCACGTTCAGCTGCCATGTTGTTAATGATGACGACTTCTTCATTAGGTTCAGGCGCCATTGTTGTTGTTGTTTGTTGAAAGCAGCAGCAATATCAAAATTAAGCAAATTTCTGAAATCAATGATCAAAAAATCAAAGCTCCACGAAGTTGAAGAAGAAAAAAATGAAGGAATGAAACAAAGTTTGATTGATGGAAGACAAAGTTGCGAGCAACATTGCTTCCGGTTTTTGCGGTGTTTCTGCGCATTTTTACTGTAATTGGCGCAACATTCAAAGGGCTTTTTTTTATGACTTTGAAAAGTTTTTGAAAGCTTTTTTTAGTTGAATGAACTTTGTTTTTAGCTACATAATTTGGGGATTACTTTACTGAACTTTGCCATTTTTTCAAGATAGAAAAATAAATAATAATCTTTGTTTATGTTTGATAGCGTCCAAGTATTATAAAATATTTTTTTTTGATAGAAAATTACACATTCGTTCATGGTTTTTTTTATTACCATTCTATTCTTCGAAAACTAGATTTTATTTAATAATATGGTTAAAAACGGTTTAAATTTTAAAGGAAAAATTGAGGAAGGCGTTTTTGATTTTTTTTATGGGAGTTTGATCACATTTTTTTTCTTCTCATTTTTCTGAAATGGTTTTCTTTCATAAAACGTTTTTTTGACCTCGTTTGGTTATGATTTTTTTAAATTAAATTTTTTACGAGTTTTAAAAACGTCTGTATCTGAACACAATTTTTCTAAAAGCGTTTGGTATTTTTTTAATCACATTTTCTTGAAGTTATAGTTTGAAAGCTTCGATATTTTTTTTTTCAAGCGCATCCTTTTTTTATTGAAAAAATTGTGGCTTCCAAGAAGCATCGATTGTTTTATTGGTTAATGCAAAAAATTTTTAATTGATTTTAGATAGCTAATTTTTTAAGTGAAGTTATGATTTACTTTTTTTAATAAACTGTGTAGCATTGAAACATTTAGTAATGCGAGATTTGGCTTAGATACTTGCTTCTTCATTTTTATGCAAAGCTTTATTAATTAACTAATTTTCTTACAAATCATTTGAGCCAATTCGATAAATAAGCAGACATGTTTTTTGAGAATTTAGCAGCAATCAAAACTGAGTTTGCGTGTATCTTTCTTCCAGACGAATATTTTTTACGTCTGGGAATATCCCTCCAATTCTCAGCAATAACTTTCATCGAATTAGTATACATACTTTTTTTAAAACATTTTTTTCACTTTCATTTTCTTCGAAGATAACAAAAAAAAGAAGAGTTTATTCCTTGAGAGTTTTTTTTCTAAGATTTTATTCAATTTTAATTTGTTCGACAAAAAAAAAACGCAAAAACTGAATGGTTTTTTAACACAATAAAAAACGAAGAGTTTTTGGGATGAGGATGCGCAAAAAAAAAATGAATCAGACACTTTCACTTTGTTGGATGGGATTAATCTAATTTTTTTGGGTTCCTTTCGTCGAAAAAAGTCGGAAACTGTTTGTTACTCAAAAAAAAGAAAGAAAAAAAGTGTCACTACCAATTATTTATTTTTTTATTCCAACAAAAAAAAATTGGAATTCGTAGAAATAATTGTTTGTGGGAGACAAAACAAAAAATGTTTTACAGTCGAATGGATATTATTTCTTCAAGAAATCGCGGTGATAAAATTAATCCATATGATTTGGAACGCCAGCTACAAGATTATGGAAATAATAATAATAGGCCATCAACGACCACAACGGCCTCATTGACGACGACGACAAGGTCAATGGAAATAATAAATGGTTATAAATATAGGTAAGTAGTCTTTTTTGTAATTATTTTTAAACTGATTTATCTTGAGAGCGATGAGGTTTAATTTTTAATAAACTGTTTATTGACAAACGCCGGTCATATACTATACAAAATTTTTACTGATAAAAAAACATAAAAACTGTATTCGAATTTTTCTTATTCAAAATTATTAATAATTAATTTTATCTTTTTTCATGCCTCAAAATTTTAAGTATCACCACTTTTTGTTATTTTTTGGAAATAATTAAACTGCCTTTGACCTTTTCTGTATTTAAATTTTATTAATAAGTTAAACTGGATTTTTTATTTCATGGCTGTTACATGGATTAAAACTGTTTAAGTTAATTTCTTCGTGAACTATAATTTTTTTTCTTGTCACTGCTTTTATGAAAACTATGAAAATCATCAGTGTATATTTTCAAACTTAAAAAGGCTCTAATAAAACTGTGAAGAAAAAAATATTCTTTTTCATTCTTTTTTAACTGACGACAGACATGTTTCTGGAGAACATGGTTTTATTACCAAAAATACAGCAATTTGACAACATAGGCTGCGCGTTGTTGTTTTTTAATATAATACAAATTAGATAAACTGCATCATAGAATTGTTTTTTTTATAAACTCCTTTTAAAAAAATACAAAACTTGGAATAAAAAAAGTTTGAAATTAATTTTCTTTGCCTTGTTTGTATGATTGATTCCAATGTCACTTAGAAATACATTCGAGATCAAAAAAGTCTTTGCCAAGCTTTGAAAAAAATTTCAAAAATTTCACAAAGTTTGACCAACGCTTACAAACCTTTTCGAAATGGACTTGACAAAGAACTTTCGCGCTAAGAGGTAAAACATGTCGTAAGCAAAAATTTGAGTCAGGTGAAAGTGTCCCTTTAAGAGGACTTGCTATGATAACGTTTTTTTGTTTTTTTCCCAACTTTATTAACTTCTAAAAACATACTCTTTCTTTTCTCTTTTTTTTGGTCACAACTTTATTTTTAAATTTATTTTTAACTGTCGAACGAAATTCTTGAGAAATTTAGATTATAAACTGTCTATTGAATGTAATTTTGGAATTAAATTTACATTAAAAAAACACTGCGCGCAGTTCTAAGATCTGGAAAAAAACGGCGAAAAAAAATCTCCATTTCAGAAAAAAGCATGATAATATTTTTTATTCTTTTATAATTTGTTTAAAAAACTGTCTTTCGTTTTTATTATCATTAAATTTATAATTTAAACTGAGTAACATTTTTATTGGTGGGTTTAGAGTAAGTTGGTGCAAGCATTTTTTGAAATATAAAACTGCATCTTCTTGTTCACTGCGAAAAAAAAGGAAAAGAAATTTCGTTTATATAAAAAACTGCCATACTTTTATCTTTTAATAAACTGAAATTATGCTTTTAATAAAAGGTTGGATTACTAAAACTATAAACCTGTAAAACGGTTGAATAATAAAATTGAGGTAAATTAAAACATTAACTGTGAATAGGCGTTTCTATTATTTTTTCTGAACCATATGCAATTTGGTTGAAAAAAAAGGTACAAGAAATATTTGACCTGACCCAGAAAAATAAAAATGGGTGTTTTTTAATTCAGAAAAAAAGGACAAATTTTTTCTAACGTTTTTTTTTGTAAAACTGCATCTCCATTTTGTTGGATGAAAAAATATTTCTTTCTTGTTTTTTCTTTAAAAATTAGATCGGTCATTTTTTTCAATGTCATTTCAAATCATTATCAATTTTTTGGATAATAATCTTTATCTTCCAAAAATCCCATCATCATGATCTCTAACTTTTTTCTTTCTTTGCTAAAAAAAATTACGTAACATTGATTGAATGGAATCGCCTACGGGGATGGATGGATAAATAACAAACAAAACAAAAAATTGAATAAAGGAAGCTATATTGTTGCTGCTGCTGACTGATGACTGACCGGTTTCCTCCACAACCAAAAAAATGAATTTGCTTTCATTTCCGTGCTTTTTCTTTTTCTTATTTAAACAATTCTTCGTTTTTTAGTTTTCTATCAAACAAAAGACCCCTCTTTTTTTCGATTTCATTTTTCGTGGGTCTTTTTTGGTTATTCAAAAAAAAATGTGTTTGACGGGTTTTTTTTTCGGGGAAAATTTTTTTTGATTTTTTGTTTTAAATAGAAATATTTGTTTAAACCTTTTAAGCGTTTATTTTAGATTGGTGATAAACATAATTATTGGGGTTATAATCATGTTATTCACAATTTCGGCTATGATAATATTTATTATTGCTCCACAAATTAATGGTTCACCCATTCATCAAACAAATGTAAGTTAAATCTTAAAATTTACTTGAAATATAAAAAAAACTGTGCCAATTGATGTTTTGAGGAAACAAGATTAGTTAAATTTCTTCTTCCTTTTTTTTCTGTCATTATCAAACTGCTAATATAATTTTTTTTATTTATGGTTAAAACTGTTTTCTTCTTACTGAGAGGGAAGGGTTGGTTAAAAAAATAAAGAAGAGTGTTTTTAAATTTGTATATTGTCTAAAATGAAAACTAAGAAAAGGTTTGGAATTTTTTTAACTGTTATAAATAAGATAGCGATATAACCCATTTCATTTATGGTCAATTAAACTAAAGCATCTTCTTTTTTTATACATAAAACTGTTCATCGTTGTTCTTGTTTTAAAGCTATGTAAACATTTGCGTTTTTATTTTTTGCATTAGTTATTATCGGGATTGGTAAAAACTGTTTTTATTTCTTGAATTTTTTTTATTATTAACTGTTGAGAGCTTTTACGAGCTTATAAAAATATTATAACTTATAATAATTTTTAAGACAATCAAAATATTTGGGTTTTTTAACTGCTTGAGATCGTTATAGTTTTTTTAAAAGCCAAAAATTATATATTAAACTAATGATCCTTGAAATACCGAAACTTACTCTTTTTTCTTAAAACTGTAAACGAATTAAATTTGGTTCATATTTCATTTTAATTCTTACCATAGAATTTACTTGAAATATAAAAAAAACTGAGCAGAATGGAGAAGGAAAATGTATTAAAAAAATTGCATTTAAATTTATTAATTTTTTCCTCTTATTTTTAACCAAAATTTCTTTCCATTTTTATATATTAAAACTGCCTTCTTTTACCTACCCTTCATCTGAGATGAGTTAGCTATAATAATGAGAAGCAGCTTGCTTTTAAAGTTTTCATAGTTTAAACTGAATCACCAAAAGGTGTTTTAATTTTTTTAACTGATATAATTAAGACGACACGGATATATCCCTATTATTGTCATTCTAACAATAAATTCTTCTTTTTTTTTATTAAATAAAACTGGCAACGTTGGTTTTTTTGTTTATTGTTTTACTAAAGCTGTGCAAATATTTGCTTTTTTATTTCTTGCTTTAATTAGTTATTGTCAGTGATAGGTAAAAACTGTTTTTTATTTTGACATAATTTTTTATTATCATTAACTGTCAGGAGTTGTTTTCGCCAACTTTTGAAATTAATAATCCTTGTGGCAGTTTTATTCGATAATTAAAATATTTCTTTTTTTTAAATTAATTTATTGAAAAAACTGTAATGGTTTAAAGAATTAGCTGGGGAGGATAGTCGAAAACAGTGTAAGCAACATTGATTTTGCTTTCATCGTCAAAAGTTAAATTCTGATTTATGCCTTTTTTTTTAAATGAAAAACTGCGAAGCTTGAAGTTATTAGTTTTTTCTGAAAAAATTAAACTGCATAGAAAAGTTTTTGTTGCGTTAAAAATAATTTTTTTTAACTACTTGCTAGAGCACTTCACTATACCTTTTTGGATTAAATAAAACACAAAAATAATTTTTTAAACTGTGACTTTTTTGCAATTATTTAGGAAATTTTTTTTTTAAATAACTATCTAAATTAAACAAGGTTATAAAATTAAATTTTTATTTTTAAAAATAATTAAATTAAAAAAAACTGTGGATCATGTATTATATCATTTTTATGACGGAAAAATATACGAGAATTAAAAACTGATTGACTTAAATTTTTCATTTCTAGTTAATAAACTGTCAAGCCATTTTATTGGGAGGATTAATAAATAGTTTAAAAAACTGTAGAAAATTAAATTTTTTAATGGAATAAAACTGCAAACATTCTCACACTATATCTTTCATATTTTACAAGCTTATTTAAGAGATTAAATCCAGAATTTAGATATTTAACTGTCTGGAATGATATTTTCCGTTGATATTTATTTCTTATCTTTTTTTCTATTAAACTGGCATCGAAACAAAAATTTCCTATTAAATTTCTTTTTTTTCTTTTTGAATTTTTAAAAATAATTAATTAAAACTGTAATAATAATTGATGAGCTGATTTTTTTATTTCGATAAAATAAAGAAAGCGAAATTAATGACTGACTCTTATTCAATAAAAATTAATTAAAAAATATTTATTTCCCGTTTTTTAGTGGCCACATAATCAAACGGGGCGATATGAATGGGCGCCACCATCATATTCATTACTTGGAAAATTTAAAAAAGCTGCCGTTACATGTGATCATGGATTATGTTCTGAAATAGGGCGGGATATTCTTATTAAAGGTGGAAATGCCATTGATTCATCCATTGCTTCATTATTTTGCCTTGGAGTTACCAATCCTCAAAGCTCTGGAATTGGTGGAGGATTTATTATGACTTTATATAATCGAACCACAGAAAAATGTTTGGTTATTGATGCAAGAGAAACTGCGCCCAAAAAATCCACAAAAGATATGTTTCACAATGATTCGGCTGCATCGAAATATGGTTGGCGAGCCATAGCCACGCCCGGTGAAATCGCTGGATATTGGGTGGCATTTAAAAATCATGGAAGTGGAAAGATTTCATGGAAAGATTTAGTTATGCCTTCAGTGGATTTGGCAAGAAATGGACTACCCATTTCAGAATATTTAGGAAAAACTTTAAAAGTTAAAGAACATCAATTTTTGGTTACTCCTTCCATGCAGTGAGTTTTGTATTTAGTATATTTATTTTAAAATTTAAAAAACTGTGAAGATGCTTTGGGTGGGGTTACAAAGAATTTAAATAATTTTTTGGTTTTTAAAAATGAAAATTTATAAAATTAATGAAATTACGAAAACAGCTATTTTTATATTTTTTTGTTTTTAAACTGGACCAAAATCTTGTTGTTGGTTTATTATCAAAAGTTTGAAGTGATTTTTTAAATAAAAACTGAAGAAACTTTCTTCGTTAATTTTTGTGCTAAGATTTTGACAAAAAAAAGAGCTACTGGAAATTGTAAAGCTTTTTTCTTTTCGAGCTTTGCAGTGAATTTTATTTTGTTAATAAAGAAAAAACTGTCTTCTCTTCTTGAAAGGTATTCCGAACTTGTTTAAAATTTTATTATTTTAAAATAAAAAAACTGTTTGCAGCAGAGAATCATGATTTGTAAAAATTAAATTTGGTTATTAAAAACTAATCAACTTATAAACCTTTTTTTGTCTTAACGAGTTTTAAACGAACGAAAACAAAAAAGAATTAAAAAAACTGTATAATATTTTGATTGGATGAATAAAATCATTTTTAAATATTATTACTTATAAAAAAAATATTTTACAATTTTTAAAAGCCAAAAAAATTGCAATCTAATATAAATAAGGGAAATAATAATATTTATTTCAGAGAATGGATAAATCCCAAAACCGGAATGGTTTATGAGTATGGAGATATTATAAAGCGAACACAACTCGCAAATACGTTGGAGGAAATTGCAAATAGTGAAGACCCAGTGGAATTATTTTATCATGGAAAATTTGCTGAAATTATGGGAAAAGAATTTGAAGAAAATGGTAAGAGAGCCATGGATTAAAGTTTATTAAACTGTTTTGTTTTTTATATGCCTTTTTCTAAATTTTAGCGTCTTTTAAAAAAAGTAAACTGGTTGTCCAATTGCTGGTGTTTTTTTTTCGAAACCATTTTTGGCATGAAAAGGATAAAAAAAAGGATAATTTTCATAAAAAATAAAAAAACTGAGCTCGGTATGCATCTCCAAAATTATAAATAATAATTTTATTTTAATACATTATCAAACTGTAGTCAATTAATTTTTCCTTTATCTAATTTTTTTATATATAAAAATATACAATATTAAACTGCAGTTTTTTATGGCTGTTGGAGCAACTGAAATTCAGTTGGAATGAGATATTGAAAAACTGAGTTTGCTTACCTTTATTTGGAAGATATTTTTTTAACCAAAATTTATTTTTTGATGAGGTAATAAGAAAAAATTGAACAAATCTCAAAAATAATGAAAGAATGTCTTTTTTTTAAATAATTTTATTAAAATTTTATCAAACTGCCATCTTGACGCCCACTTATCATATTTATTTTTGGAAAACATTAATAAAAACTGATTCTTACAAGGCACTTTTTTACTTTATATCAAACTAATTTTCGAAATTTTCGAATAAATAATAAACTAAAACTGTAATGAACCAAAGCAGAACAAAACTTAATATTTATTTTTTCATGAACTTAATTTTGAGGTTCTCTATTTTTTGTTTTTTTTTTGTGTCAAACTGCGTTAGTTTACTTACGTTCATTTCGGTGATACCCTTATATTACATTTTTAATTTATTAATATCTGTTTGTAATTGTCACAAATTTTAAAATATTTTTTTTTCATTTTTTTAAACTGGATTGTTGCATTTTTTGGATATGCTTCCAAAAATTGTTTTGAATTAAAACATTTATGAAATATATTTATTTTTTGAGACATCTCTCGGATTTTTTATTTTTTTGAAAATTAAACTGTCGACAATTTTTTTCATCTAAAGTTTTCAGGTGGAATAATATCCAAAGAAGATTTGGAAGCATATAAACCAAAAATATATGAAACCCCATTAGTCACGGATCCATTTCATGAAGATTTGGTTATGTGTGGCCCTCCACCACCTGCAAGTTTTGCTGTGGCTTCATCCATCGTGGCTTTGGGAACAGGTATATTTTAAATTATTTTTTAACTGCCTTACAATGCGCACGCTTTTAGCTCGATATTGTGATCACAAACACCTTTGGAACCCAATAAATGCGGTAAGCAAAATTATTTTTATTTAAGTTGAAAAAAAACTGATAGCATAAAAAAAGAGGGCGTAAAAAGTTATTCTTCTTCGTAATCAATAGTTTAATATATTAATTCAGAAACTGAACACTACGGAGTTGTCCATAAGATTTTAAAAATTTTCAAAAGAAATGAAATAGCAATTTTTCATATTTAGAAATATTTTACGAAAACTGTCAAAGATAATTCGGTGATTTTATTAAAACCGAGAAAATATTAATTTTTTTTGAAACTGTAGAGCAAGAACACGCCTATAAATCTTTATTTAAAGTTTTTTGCTTACTAATTTCGGAACAAATTATTGTATTTTATTTTTTCAAATAATAAAACTTTTTTTTTTTAAACTGTAACAGCGAGAGTTGTTCTCGAAATTGATTACCATATCATTTAAATCTTATAGACGTTAAAAAACTGGAAATTGCAATAAACATTTAGAAAACTTTATTCCTTTAAAATTTAATTATAAACTGCGACCCATAAAAAAATAATCTTTAATATTTTTATGAGTAAAAAATTTTTTTTGCGCATAAATTTCAAGCTCATATTAAATTTTTTTGTTTCTATTTTTTTAACTGGGCAAGCATCTCCAATTTCTAAAGAACATTTTCCATTTAATGTGTATCATAAACAATAAAAAAAACTGGATCGAAAAAGGTGAAGAATCTTTACTCAATTTTTGTAAAAATAAAGTAAAACTATTTCGTTGCGATCAGATACTTTTTTAGTTAAATTTAAAAAAACTGAATTTAAAGAATATTTTATTTTCTAAAAATTTCAATTAAACTGCGATCCTTTAAGCAGAGTTATTTTTAGCTTTACAACAACCCCGAATATTATCATGACATCATAGAATTCCAAAAATTTGCATATGCCCAAAGAACTTTACTTGGGGATGCTGATTTTGTTCCAGAAGCCTATGAATTAGCTAAAAATATGACGACCAGACAATATATTTCTGAAGTATATTCCCGATTAAGAAATTATGCTCAACCCACAAATTATTATGGTGGAAATAATCAAGTGCATCCAGAAGATCATGGAACTTCTCATGTTTCGGCATTGGATGAATTTGGAAATGCTGTGTCTGCCACGACCACAATAAATAGATGGTTTGGAGCTTCCGTGGCTTCATCGCTTGGAATAATATGGAATGATGAAATGGATGATTTCTCAACTCCCGGAATGGCCAATGGATTTGGTTTTGCTCCATCAGAATCAAATTTTATTGAACCTGGAAAAAGACCCATGAGTTCCATGGCTCCCATGATTATTTACCACCAAAATTCTGGAAAAGTTAAAATGGTTATTGGAGCTTCAGGTGGATCTAAAATTATTTCAGCTGTTTCTCGACCAATTATTCGAGTTTTATGCTTTAATGAAACTATTAAAGAAGCAATCGATGCCCCATCTTTGCATAATCAATTTACACCCGATATCACTCAATTTGAAGATAATACTCCTCCAGTAAGTTTTATTTTGTAATAAACTAAAAAGAAGAAAAGGTTTAACTGCGAGCGATAGAAACATTTGGGAAAAAAATAAAAAAATAAAAAGTTTTGTATAAAAATTAAACTGTTTAATCCTAAGGGTGATGGAAAGATTAATGCACTAAGATTTTTTTGCTATTTTTAATAATCAACCTAAAAACCAAATTAATTTTTAAAATATTTAAAAAAATTGTTTTTGTCATTTTTTCTATTGAAAGTTTTAATTTTAATTGAAGCTGAGAAAAATAATCGACATTGAACGTCCTTATTTTTTTTTGAAATAAATTGGATTATTGAAAAGTAAGGAAGAAATATTTTTAAAATAAAATTAAACTGTTCCAATTTTCATCGAACTTTTTTCTTATAAAACTGTTGATCTCCTTATTATTTTCACATACAAAAATTTTCTTTCCTTTAAAAAACAAGGAATCGATGAATCTTATAATTTTCAAGATTATTTTTTCTTTTTTTATGATAATTTTTTATAACTGTAAAAATAAAACCGAATTCGCTTGCTTTTATTAAACCTAAATGGTTTGTTTAAAACTGCGAAGGTTGTGATTCAGTTATCAAAAAAATATTTTGAAAAATTAAGCAATCCTTAAAATTATTTCTTCTTATAATTTTTAATTTAACTGTTATTAACAAAACAATAAAAAAAATATTGTCTTTTTTCTTATTGATGAACCTTAATTGGTCTTTTAAAACTGCAAAACACTGTATTATTCCTTCAAACAATCCCAAATTTGCATTTTTTTACTGAAATCAAAAAAACTGGATTACACGTTTTTTTGGTGTAATTTTAAACTAAATATAATAAAAAAATTTAATTTACTTTTGAAAAATAAAGTTTTTATAAAAACGTTACTTGATTTTGCTGATTATATAAAATTTTCTCAGAAAAAAAATTAGCAAACAAAATATTTGTAAACTTTTTGTAGCTTTGAAAACTGTGATCATTCTTTTTATGTGGACTTAAAAACTGTTAAATATTGGATTATGGCGAATTAATAAAATACGCTTACCTTTGCTATTTTTTTTTCAACATAAAAACTGAGTTCTAACTTGTAATTGTTTTTTCATTAAAATTCAATAATCTTTTTTATATATAAAAAATCATATATTTTTATTTAAACTGTGTTTTCATGTTTATAAGTGAAAAATAAATCCTTCAACATTTTTTTTTCAGCAACTTTTAAAAGATCTTGAAATCAAATTCGGCCAAAAATTCAAACCCACAACTGGCTTTGAAGGGATTGTTCAAGCGATAGTTGTGGATGAAAACGATGGATATATTTATGCTAATGGCGATTATCGTCGAAAATCCAATCAGCATCCTGAAGGTTATTAATTGATCTCAACATTTTTTTTTAAACTGTCCTTGTTTTCTTTTTGTAAATTTTTTTTCTAGTCTTTCAAAAGAAAAATTTAATTTTAAACTGAGACATCTTTCCTGCTTTTTTATTTGATAGAGTAAAAAACTGCAATTGGGATAACTTTGTTTTTTTTTTGTAAATAATTTGATATTTAACTCTTGCGAATAAAAAAAACTTTTATATAACTGTTAAAGATTACGTCGATTCTTAAATAATCTTTAAAACAAAAAGTAAAACAAACTGGAGCAAGAGAAATAGCTGGGCAAAAAAATATTTTTAGATAAAAACTAAAAATGTTTGTTCAAGAAAAAAAATTCTCGATCCAAACATTTTTTTTTCTTTTTGTTGCTAAACATTATTTTCTGGACGTTCAGGAAATCCATTAAAGGTAGCATCGTCGGCTGTACCGAAATTTTTTAAAACTAAAAAAGTAATTTTTTTTTTTATTATCAAAATTTAAAATATTAAAATTATTGTGACTCACCACTACTAAAGAGATTTTGAGCATTAATTTGTGGCACACGATATGATGATGTTTGGAGACTATCATTTTTCTTGCAAGAAAATATTTGAGAGGAATTTAAAAAAATTGAAATTGCAAATACAACAATTATAATTACACAATCTGCTCCATCCGTAGGGCATTGAAGAGCTTTGGAATTCAGGAGGTGAATGGAAAGGATTAAACCCCAAATATTAAAACCTAACGGAATAGAATAAAAATTTTTTAATATCTATGAACTCCAAAAAACTCTTCAAAGAATAAATATGCATATTATTTTCTTGGCGAGACACAAATTCAACAATTTTTTTATTTGGCTTGTCGAGATTTTTAATGGTCGATAAAATATAGTAAACTTACAGCACAGAGGAAAGCTAAAGACAAATATATAAAGCCCGTTGAAAATTGGCCTTGTCCACAAGTGGTACAGCATAAAGCAATAAAACCCAAAATTTGAATGCTGCAATGAAAAAATAATGCAAAAGAGTAATAAACGATTGAAACAATTGAAATCACATGGGCTCCAGCAATTTTATACAAACAATACCAATAAGTGAAAATTACAGCTGCTGGAAATATAAATAAGCATAAAAAGCAACAAGCAAAAACAATTCCAATCAAGCAAAAAATTTTAAACATTTTTAAGCTTTTTTTAAATAAAAAAATTTAGAAACTTGAAAAATAAATAAAAGTTAATATTTTTGTGATTTTAATTTTATTTATATATTATTTTTTTTGTTAATGTTTTTTTTTTTGAGGAAGCTTATAATACTTGCATATGTGTTGGCTGCTGATAAGGAAAAAAAGTAGGAGCTAAAACACCCACTAAAAATTTTTTTATTAGTTTTTTTTGTAATCGTGACTAATTTTTATAGTTATGTTTTTATTTTTTATTATTTATTTTTTTTAATTGACTTAAGCAGTTAAGTGATAAAGCTTTAATATTTATTTTCTGTAAAAAAGAATAAAAATTATTTATTTTTTTGATTAACAATAAGAAAGACAAATTCAAAAACCATACATATTATATTTAAAATGGATTGATAAAAAAATTTTAAAGAAAATTCTAAGAATTTTTTTATGCATTATCTAAAGCTTCTCTTCGTTTATATTGATATCCGCCTTGAAAAATATTTAAAAAAAGTGAAATACCAAAAACCACAATTAAAAGGACACAATTAGCAGAGCCACCAGATATTGGGCATTGATGGGCGCCCGAATCCAAAAGATGCACGGAAAGAACCAAGCCCCAAATATTGAAACCTATTGGAATGGCCTAAAAAAAGTTGGCGTTAAAAAAAAGAGAATTTTCGTATTGAAAAATAAATAAAAAGAGAACTTACTTCACAAATAAAAAAGCATAAAAAGAATAACAAATTTGCGCAACTCAAACACAAAGCAATTAAACCCAAACAATCGATAATAAAATGTGATAAAAGTGCTATGGAAAAATATACGATTGATATAATTGAAATTACATGGACTCCAGCTACTTCATACAAACAATACCACCAAGTAAAAATTAAAGCGGCTGGAAGTAAAATACAAAAAAGCAGGCAACAGCAAAATGCAACACAAAAAACAAAACAATTTTTTCCCATAATCGCAAAATTTATTTTGTTAATTTGTAGTCTGAAATTTTTTTAAATTTAATTATTTAAAAAAAAGTCTAAAATAAAAAGTTTGCATCAAAGCGAAAAATGGAAAAAGATGGAAACTGTTTTTTTTTTCAATTTTAAAAGAAAATTCACTAAAAAATATTTTATTACTGCTCGTTTGCTTTTTTGGATGCTGGTATCACTTTTTATTTTGATAAGAATTTTCTCATTTGATAAGTAGAAGAAACCAGCAGAAGAAGAAAAAAAAATTATTTTATGTAAAAGTTTTTTTATGTTGACTCATTTTTTTTACCTTTTTGGCTGACACGTAGCTGTTGTCAAAGAAAACAAAAAAAGGAAAGGAGATAAACGAAAATCTTAATGATAAAAACTAACATACAAATTTTTTTTAACATTTAATTGCCAATAAATAATTTTATTTGAGCTTCGGAAAAACAATTTTCTTTTATTATTTCAATATCAAAATATGTTTTACCAAATTAAAAAAGCAAACGATCTCATAATATTTTTATTATTATTTATGATTCTCGTTGTTTAACTACATAACCGCCTTGAAAAATATTTAAATAAAGTGTAATTCCGAAAATTACGATTAAATGAACACAATTGACGGGACCATCAGTAGCAGCAACTGGACATTGATGTGCACCGGAATTAAAAAGATGAATCGAAAGAATTAAACCCCATATATTGAGACCTATTGGAATTGCCTGAAAAAAAAGCCCAAATTATAATTTATCGCGATGTTCGAGAAAAGAAAAGACTAACATTACAATAAAAAATATAAACAATTCGTGCGACTTAGACCACATAAAACAATAAAACCAAAAATATCCACAATAAAATTAGATAAAATTGCAATGGAAAAATATGCGATTGAAATAATGGAAATTATATGAGCTCCAGCAACTTCGTAGAGGCAATACCAATAACTTACAATTAAAGCAGCGGGAAATAATATAAAACAAAGGATGCAACAGCAAAATGCAACACAAAAAGCGAAATTTCCCATAATTTGAAAAATTAAAACTTTCCGGAAAAATAAATGGATTTGAAAACTAAAAAAAATTGTTAGTCAAGCTTGGCTTTAATGAATCTATTTTCATTTAACTAAAATTTTTAGTTTTAGCGAAAAAGCCACCAATAAAGTTTATTTCAGCTAGTTTCCGTAAGCATGGAACTCCTATTTTTGATAAATAAAAGTGCTTCCATAAAAGAAAGAAAAAACGAAAAAATTTAACAAGCAAGTTTTTTGTTTTGTTAAAAAGTTTCTTTTTTATTTTATTCCGGCTCATACATATATTTTTCTTTGATTACTGCTGACTAACAACGGTTTCAAAAAGCATCGGGCGGCCCTTAAAAATTTGCACAAAGAAAAAAAATATGAAAAAAAAAGAATCCAATTATTTATTTATCCAAAAAAACACAAAATTATTATTACAAAATTCAAAAACATACACATTTACAAAAAGTTTGAGGTTTTCCATTTTCCATCTTTTTTCCCAAGCATCAGTCTTCATTGTTGTCGTCGTTATTGTTTTTGATTTCAGAATTTGTTGAAAGTTTGAATGGACTTTTTCGTTGTTTTTTCATATATTGAATCATCTTGCGATTTGGTAAAGCATGAAGATAATTTTGAGCCTTTTCTCGAACCTTTAACATCCATATATATGTGATAATGAGAAGATAAGTGATGAATAGCATAATTTGAACCAAAATAATGAACAGCGTTTCAAAATGAGTTAAACTTGAAGGAAGATGGCGACATTCCTGAAAAATATATAGAAAAATATGAGTTAAAAAATAAAAGTTTAAAAAAAAGCTTACTGTAAATGGTTCATAAATATTCATATTTTCTTTTGAAATTGAATTTGAATCATCCATATTTTTTTCTTTTTTCTTTTTCTTCAAAGATAGATAGATTTTTTTTTGTTCACAAAAAAATGTTGTCGATGTTTCAGCAGCACGAAAAAATGAATGAATGAATAAAAATCACAAAATGAAAGTGAAAAAACTCAATCGTCAAAAAAAGCTTATTCTTTTATGCAAATTTTCTCGAATGTAAAAAACTTGTGAAAGTTTTATTTTCCAAAAAGATTTATTTTTTGTATGCTGATTTCTGGAATTTCTTGATTATAAAAATTCCAACAAAAAATAACTTTTGACTACAAAAAAGTTTTGTTCTAATAATCTGATACAATAAAATCAAAAGAAACAAAAGAAAAGCGGAATTTTGTTTCTCGAAAAATGGTTGGAGAATTAAAAAATTATTAAAACGAAATATTCTCTGTCGACAAAGTTTCGATCTTAGAAAATTTCCAGTAACTGTAACATTTTTTTTTTGTAATTAATTTAGCAAACATTTTTATTTTTTTAAATACATATTTATTCTAAAAAATTTTCATAAAAAATATATAAAATAATAACTACTATTTTTTTTTTCAACTTCTCAAGAAAAAAAATTTTCTCTCCTCAAAACAAAACTAATATTTTTATTTATTGTTTTGATTCTTCACAAGCTGCAAGAGCATCATCCCGTTCTTCTTCAAGTTCTTTTGTGGTTGCATCAAGTTTACTTTGAGCAAATTCATCAATTTTTAAACCTTGAACAATTTTCCATTGTTTTGATGAACCATCAACGGTGACGGGATAAGAATATACTAAGCCTTTAGGAACTCCATAAGATCCATCAGAAACGATAGCCATGGAAACGTGTTGGCCTGAAGGAGTGCCGAAATGCCAATCTCGCATATGATCACATGCAGCTTTGGCGGCAGACATAGCAGAAGAAAGTTTACGTTTTTCAATAATTACTGCACCACGTTTTTGAACAGTCTAAAAGAATTTAGAGGTAAATAAAGTTTGATTAAAGATTTCGGGGTCTGATTTGTCAGAGAAGTTAATTATTTAAAATTGATTCGAAAAGATAGGAAGATTTTTATGAGTTTCAAATCATCGAACCAACCGATGCACAAAAAATTTGGATTGAATCTTGATAGTTTTTAGTCAAATTTTCTATCCTTAAATTTTTTTTAGCAAAACTTAAACGTGGGTTACCAAAAAAATTATTTTTCATGGAAAATTTAGCTAATGTTAGATTACTAAAATGCTTCTAAAATCCAAAAATTGTCAAAAAATAAAAACCAATTTGGAATTTTTTAGAATGGAGTTTTGCTTTTCTGAAACTCAATTCGAAGATATGTGTTTCTAAAATCCATTTTCAGTGCAAAGAAATTCGAAAAGTTTTGTTTCAAGAAAGCTTGAAAACCAACAACCACCTTGCTTCCTTAGTCTGAAAGGGCAAAAAAAAAAAGCTTACTGAAATGAAATCTCCTTGAATCCAAGCTTTATCATTTACAGCTGAATATGCATCAAGTTCATGTCCATCTTTAGTAACTTTAGCATAGGTAGCATCTGGGAATTGAGTGCCTGAATGATTTCCCCAAATTGTAACATTTTTTACATTTCCTACTGGAACGCCTGCTTTTAATGCGATCTAAAAAACAAAATTTGTTAGTTTCTTATATTCCAAATTTTTTTGATTAAAAGACTTACTTGAGCTGCAGCTCGATTATGATCCAATCGAGTCATAGCACTGAAATTTTGTTCAGGAATTTTTCCTGCAGCATATTTAGCAGCAATTAAAGCATTTGTATTAGCGGGATTTCCAACCACAAGAACTTTAACGGAGGGTTTTGAATAATTTGCAAGAGCTTGACCCTGGCTTTTAAAGATTCGAACATTGGCCGCGAGAAGATCCTTGCGTTCCATGCCTTCCTTTCGTGGCATAGCTCCAATAAGGAAAGCATAATCAATATCTTTAAATGCATCAGCTTCATTTGTAACAGCTTCAACTCCTAAAAAATATTTGGAATTTTTAGTTAGGTAAATAACTTTTTTTAAGAATATGAAAAAAGCAAATTATTTTGGGGCAAAAGAATATAAAAATTTTCTGGGTTTTTTTTGTGATCAAAGAATATATAAAATAAATTTTGGTTACCATGAAGAGTTGGAAGTGCACAATCGATAAGTTCCAATTTAACTCCATCCAAAGCAGTGGCAAGTGGAGGAATATCCAAAAGCACTAAAACGATGGGTTGATCGGTGCCAAATACATCGCCTTTAGCAATTTGAAGAACAACGGCATAACCAATTTGTCCGGCTGCACCAGTGACAAGAACTCGAAGAGGTGTTGACATAATTTTTATGAAAAAAATGAGAGAGGCTGAAGAACAAAGTTTTACTAAAAAAATTATAAATTATAATTTGTAACAAAAATCTTTTTTATTCAAAGCTTTTAGTCGCTTTAAATTTAGAGTATCAGTGAACTCGGAATCGAAACGAATATATTTTCAACAAATCGAAACCTGTAATTTTGAGACACAAAAAATGGGACAAAAAAGTAGTTTTAATGATCGATAATAAAAACGTGGAAGAAAACACAAAAAAAACAAAGAATAATATAAACCATGAGAAAATGATAGTTGTTTTAAAGACGAAAAAAAAGGCAACGATTAAATGTATTTTTTTTAGTGATCAAATAAAAACTACAAAGAACATGAAAGTTAGAAAGGAAAAAAATATGGGAAGGAAAAAAGTAAAAAAAATCAAAGGTCAATGAATTTTTTATTTCTGATTTTGTTTGATAAAGAAAGATAGACCCATCCAAAAAACGAAAATCAAAGATGATCGAAAATTTAAAACTTATAAATCTTATATATTTTTCTTCGTTTTTTAAGCTCAATAATACCACGAAAATTGATAGAATAGCAAAAATTTTCCTTCCAAAAAAATATGAAATTGTTTTTCTTTATATAAACGTGCAAAACTTCATCGTCAAAAAAAAGAACAAAACACAAAAATTTTGAAGAAGCAACAAATTGAAGGAAAAAAAGTGGAAAAAAATTTATTTGTTGTTGCTTGAATGAATGCTGGTTGGCAAATAACAAGCGACGACGGCCGGCCATTGACTGACTGACTAAAAAAAAGAGTGGCCTCTCTTGGCCATTTTTTTTTTCTTCTTCTCGCAACAAACAACTAACCTTTTCGTTTGGGTTTCAACAAAATAAATTTTTTTGAAGGGAAAAAATAGAGGAATGAAAGACAAACGCATCATTCATTCACGCAGCAGCAAAGGCAAAGCAAAAAAAACCAAACGAAAACAATTGATACAAACAAATATTTTTTTCTTTCTTATGCATGCAATCTCAAAAAATAAAAAGTTGGTTAAAAAATAATATTGCAAGAAGGTCGCGAATAAAAAAGATGATTGAATTGATTATTTATGAGCGAGAAAAATAAAAGAAGATAAAAACCAAAAGTTTGCATTTTTTGTTTGGCTTTTTTTATGGCAAGTAAACTTTTGTGAAAAACGAAAAAAAGAAAAGGTTGAGGATATTTACTTTCCTTTTCAATTCATCCATGGTAAAAAATATCTAATTCTCAAAGTCCTGCAGCATCGATAAGATTTGCCAGAACCATTCAAACAAAATTAATTAATTTTAATTCACATTTTTTGCACTTTCGAAAGAAAGAGAAGAATATTATCCATTTTCAATATTTTCAGTGAAAAAATTAATGATGTAGAATCAAATAAAGAAAGTATCAATTTTCTTGTTTTATCTGACATTTGCCAATGGAAAATTGTTATTAAAGTTTGTGATTAAAAATTTTATGCTTCCATTAAATATTTTACTTGAAACCTTCCAATAAAATCTAATATAACAATGGTTGGGTTTCTCACATTGAATAAAAAACAATCCAAGAAAAAAAAATTAAGTAAATCGTGCAATTAAAAATAATGACCACAAAACATATGAAAGACAAGTAACAATGATCACCACCTTCAAAAAAACGAGAATATTTCTGTTCCATAGTTTTGATGGATCTCATCGGTTAAATTACGCATTTGATCGCGGTGATCCAAAAAAACAAAACTAAAATTTTTTTTCATAAGTAATCACATTTTTTTTCTTATTTAAAAACTACATCGCTTGCTACTTTTCTATCTTAATGATGATTAAAATTCTTATTATTTGTTTAACTTTTTTAACAGTTTTTGTTTCATCTCAAAGATCCTATTATAATTACAATAATTATAATTATTATTACTATGGTCCACAAAATCGGCAATATGGAGTAGTAATGAGACCTTCCTATGGATCATATATTTATCCATCAACAACAATGCCATATTCATATTATTCTTATCAATATCAACCTCAGCCCCAGCAATATTCAAATTTTGCTGTTCCAACAACAAATCCATCAAATATTGCATATCATTATAATGAAGGAAATGTTGGAGCTCCTGGAAATAATGCCATTGCATCTTTTTGGCTTTCATGTGGAAGTCATAATTGTCAAGGATAAAATAATAAATAATTTGTTTTTGATTTTTATTTAATTTTGTGTGTAATGATGATTTATTAATTTATTTATTATTTTATTTAAAACTTAGTACATGATACAAATTTTTTTTACAAAGTAACATTTTTTTGGATTATAAATAAACAAAAGTAAAAACCATCTTTATTAAATCCATTTTATAGTCATCCAAATTTAAGGGGTTGGAGATGCGAAAGCTGCTGCAACACTTGTTCCAATTGCTGGAGCTGCTGGAGGAACGATGACTGCGATTGGAATTACAACAACAGCATAAATACTTCCAAAGATTGGGCCGCCATCAACCATGGGAATGAGGAAAAGAAATAAAGCAAAGAGAACAAAAATAGTTTTGGAGTTCATTTTTGGTGATTGATATTGAAAGATAAAGTAAAATTCAAGAAATGAGTGATTTTTATTACTTAAGCAAAGCAGCTTTTATACTCTTTTTTTGTTATTATTTTAAAACATTACTAGACATAAAATAGCTATGTTTATTATAGATAAACTTTTTTTGTCAAATAATGTTGGATTTTTGCAAGCGGAAATAGAAAAAATTAAACATTCATATGGAATAAAGGCTTATTCTTATCAATGTTTCCTTAAAAAACTTTTTTTACTTGATAATAATTACAATGTAGAAAACGGTAAAAGAAAATTATCAGAGGAAAAATAAAAGAATTAAAAAAACTAAAAAATACAAGACAAAAAATATCATTTATATTATCAGCTTTTCCCCTCAATAAAGCATCAAAAAAAATCCCCAGTATAAAAACTCCATAGCTTTTTAAAGAGTGCAAGTCAAAATCAACTAACATTCTTCTTCATTTTTTTCATCGACAAAAATGAAGTCCACAACAATTTTCATTTTTTCAGCTGTTTTCCTTCTTCTTTTACCAATTGCAGAGGCTGGTCTAATTTCTGGAATTCTTAGCACAGTTATTTTCACGCCATTTGCATTTGTTTTACCTCCAACTGCTCCTTCAATTGGACCTATTATTTTGGGAGCTTATGTTTCTCCAACACCATAAGCAGATATTAATCGTGTTTTTGCCAATTATCTAAAATTTTCTCCTTGCTGATTGTTATTTAAATTTAAAATAAAAAATGTAATTAAATTTTTTGTAAATTAACGAATAAAAGTATTTTTGACGAAAGTTTCTATAAAAACAATTTAACAATTTTATTTCTCTGCTCTTGTTGCTTCAAATTAAAATACAAATCAAAACATTGTTCATTTTTTTGGCTCATGTTTTTTTCTTCACATTTCAATGGCAAAATGAAATTTATGTATCACAAACTTGATTTTGAAAATTCAAAAAGTTTTGAGTAGCTTTAGCTTGCAAAATCTCGAAAGCTTCAATTTTCGAGTAAAATTGTGGAACAGAAACTCAAGATTCGATCAAGTATGTAAATAGTTTCAAAGCAAAAAATTGGATTACAAAATAAAAATATTCAACGTTGTTATTTTAATTTGTATAAAATCGTACAATTTCTTTGTTTCTCGAATTTTTGATTGCCTTCAATTTTTGAAAGTTTTAAAAAAATTTTTATTACAAAATTTTTTAACGTCTTAGCGAAGAAGCTTGCTATCACTTTATTTAATCGTAAAAAAAGTGTTTTGCTTTCATTCTTTTTTTTCAGAGAGTCGTTTTACAATAAAAAAAAAGTTATTCTATGTTTTTAACATTCTTCCATCATCTTTTTTTTTCTTCGCCTTCCTTCACTGTCTTGTCTTCATCGCTGTACAAAATCGAAAGAAGGAAAAGCAAAGCAATGTTTTGCCATTTATTTTGTTTTTGATTTTATCCATCTTTCATTCGTTTATTTTTGTTGTTGAGCGAAGAGATTTTTTTTATTAAAATTTTTTCTTTTCCTAACTTTTTTAGCTTTCGTTCTTGCTGCAACAGCAACAGCAGCAGCCAGCGACAGTCATTTTTATCTATATATCAGTTTTTCTATTTTAGTTATTTTTTGAGATCGGCAGCAATTCTGTTGTCGTTGTTGTTGCATTTCAGTATACAAATGTGAATGGTGCACTCTTATATTAATTTTATCATTTTAGACAGACGACTACTTTTCTTCTAAATCTCAAGGCACTCTATTTTTTCTTAAATAAAATTTTTGGGTATTAAAATTTAAAATTTCTTTGGAAAATAGTTCGAAAAAATTTTACTCATTGCTAGGTTTACCTTTGAGTAAAATTGTTCCTTTTTTGGATTAACCAAAACCACTGCATTTTATCTTTTCTTTTTTCTTGTGAAAGATAAAAAATACATTTTCAAGAATACAGTATATTTATTCTAAAGTCCTCTTACAAGGGAACCTTTTTGGGTGTGAGATCGCTGGGGAAAATTCACCTAGTCCATCATGTAGTACTCATATATTTAAGACATTTGGGAGAATATGGCTTCCGCCCGAGGGAGAGAAAAAAAGATATGTATTTATGAAGGTACGAATTAACTATATTTAACTCAACTTTTTCTTTTGATTTTTCGCAGAACAAAACGCCAAAATATCAAACAAACGTAAGAAAAGTTGAGTTAAATATAGTTAATTCGTACCTTCATAAATACATATCTTTTTTTCTCTCCCTCTGGGGGAAGCCATATTCTCCCAAACGTCTTAAATATATGAGTACTACATGATGGGCTAGGTGAATTTTCCCCAGCGATCTCACACCCAAAAAGGTTCCCTTGTTAGTTTAATAAAGAAAAATGAATCTAAAACACAAGCAAGCAAGTCAAGTCAAGCCAGAGAAAAATAAAAATCAACTTATTATTTTTCTTATTATTTTCCATCATCGTTTGCTTGCTTTCTTTTTTTTACAATCATTTCAACTTCGACAACAAATCTTGTCGTCGTCGATGATGATTTCATCATCGCTATGCATCGTGTCTTTTCCCTTTTTTTCATACAATACATTTTTCCATGCAAGCTACAACAACAACCTAACCTTGAAAGATTCGATTTGATTTTTAAGACATTTCTTTTACTGTCGTGGCACGCTTATTTGATTTGAATTTATTTATTTATTTTTTTGTTTGCTTTTTGCCTCAAATATTTTTTTTTGTATGCTCAAGCTTGCTTTAAATCATTTTTCTTATATTTTCTTAAGTTTTTTTCTTTACCCTCTCTAAAAATGGAGTTTTACAGTCGTGTGCCGCCGCCACTACCCTAAAAATTTGTTGTTTGCTTGTTAGAAATATTTTTTTTCTTACTTTTTTTCGCCTTGCGCTCCCACTTTTTTTTTTCGAATCGAAAAACACGTCATCGTCATCATGATCGCCGAAAAAGCAAACTTCCATATTCGAGCAAAAAAACTTAAACCTCTCTCTTTTTTTTGTTGCTGCGCTTTTGCCTATGTCTTCGCTTCTTCTTTGATTTTTTTTTGTTGTGCTTTTTCTTTCCTTGATTGCTCATATATTTTTATTTGCGAAGAATTATGCTGTGGCGGCGGCGATTCATTTTTCTTTTGGGTCAAAAACACATGAAAAAAAAGCTTTCTCATATATTTTTTTTTCTTCTCTCGATCAACGTTGTTGTTGCCGTCGACCAAGTTGCTAAAGAATATTTTTAACATTTTTTTATGTTAGAAAAACCATGCATTTCATTGGATTGTTTCTGATCACACTTTTTTTTAAATCCATTTTTAGAGTGACAAAAAAGCTTTTTAATTTAAATAAGAAAAAGTGTTGATTTTACTTTAGTTTAAAGCTTTTTTAGTCATTTTTCATTTCTTTATCAAAGCCATTTTTTCAATTAATAAAAAGATTAAAGTTTGTTGTTTAATATAAACAAATTTTATAAAATTCCATCTTTTCTTTATTTTTAAAGTTTCCTTTATTTTTTAACGTTCTTTTAATTTTAAAACTATATCCACGATTTTTTTACATTTAATTAGGGACTGCGCGTTTCCATTTTTTACTTTGTAAAGTTTATTAGCGTTATTTTAAAATTTTTAGAAAACCCAATCGAGATAGAAATTGTAAATGATTTTAATTCTATTTGACCGTATTCTATCAATAAATTTGTTAAACATGACTTTAGCCATAGACATTTGGATTTTCAAAATGTTGGCAGCACAATTTGAAAGTTTCTATAAAATATCAAGGATAAACGATGCGTGGATAAAATAAAAACACTACTGTAAAGTTTTGTTTAAAAAAAATGACGCTCGTTTTCATTGGTATTGGATAGCGACCTATCACTCTTTCTTTTTTTATTATCCAAGCAAAAAAGTAAGTTTTCAAACTTTATTTTTTCATAAATGTTTTTTTAATAACTTTCTTTAATTTTTTCATGTTTAACATTTGTCGTCCGTCGTCATCGTACATTTTCAACAACAATAATTATTAATTTTTTATTTTCTATTTTATAAATTAAAAATTATTAATTAATTAATTTACTAATTAATTTTATGGTCTGTCAAATAATAATATTTCAAATTAATTTTTATGTTATTGTATTTGTTTATTAATAATATTTACTTACTTCTCAACTGCCATAACTATCATATTTATAACAAATGTTTTTAACAAAAATGCAAATCTCAACCATATACATGCGCTTAAAAAGAAAATAAGTATATATTAAGTTTTACTGTATTATTTTTGAAGATAAAAAAAATGATTGGAGTGAAACTTATAAAATAAAAATAGAAATGCGCAAGTATTTGGTGGGGATTGGCTTTTTTTTTAAACATTTTTTAATGTTTATTTATTTATTTTTATTGTTGACACTTTGTTACGTCAAAAAAAATTAACAACTGGTGGAATCAATATTTCTAACATAGACTTTTGTCAAAAAAAATTTGTGTACTGTGGCTTCCTTCTTCGTTACTAAAATTATTCAAAATTGATATATATAAAAAATGGAATAATAAAAAGTAAGTTTATTTTTAAAATACAACGTCAAACCTAACAAATTCAGCGAGAAAAAATGCAAAAATAACTTTGAAAAAACCAAGAAAAATACTATGATCAAACTTGATGAATTACACCTCAGCAAAAAATGTTTATGACTTCGCACTATCGAAAGAATGCAAAATTTTTTTCTCCCGTATCTCAAAAATTATTGACGAAAGAAGCTCGACTATGAAAAAGAAAAAATAATTAATATGCGTCTTTACTTTTTATTGATCCAAGATTTTTTTTGTATAAATAAAACTATTTATTTTGCATTTGTGGTGTCATAGCTTACATTAGACACATCAAAGTGTAGGAGGCTTATTTATGCATTTTTTATTATTGACATTTATTTAAATAAAAAAACTCTTGATTTTTTATTTTGCGGTTTTTATTGACATGCGTCACCGCTTGCAACAACGATGATTATCTTCTTTGCTTAACAAAAAATGGAAATCAATAAAATTTAATATATTCAATAATTCCCATATTTTTTTATGTGCATTTTTCTTCTTTTTTTTTGCAGGTGTTTCCTCTTCTTTTTTTATTTCGAAAAAATCCTTATTTAAAGAGAAAATTTATTTAATGAAAAAAGCTGATACAATAAAGACAGATGCTTGCTGGCTTTAAAACAAACTGCAGTGAGAAACAAACCATTTTAGCATCTTTCTTCCTTTTTTCTAAATCATCTACATTTTTTTTCCAAATTTAATGTCACTTATGCGTGAGAGATGAAAGTTTCGAATTTTTATGGCTCTTTTCTGTAAAAATTTGAACATTGTTTTAATTGATTTTAATCCAGTGCTTAAATTGTAAAAAGTGCAATCTTACAGTTTTTTAAGAAAAATTTCTTAAAACCAGGTTAATTTGTAAACCTATTTTTTTTATTTGTGTTTTTTATAGTTAAACCGATGAGAAAAAAACCCTCTATTCTAAAGTCACTTGATTTTCTCGGGCCAAAATGTGAAATTTTTTTCAGCTTTTTTTCAGTTTAAGCTTAATTGATTTTTTTTCTTTTTCTCAGTATGGTAATTGATCCCTACGTGGACATAAAACCTCTCTCTTCAGGTATCCTTCATCAAAAAGTTAATAGTGTTTCTTCCCATTTTTTTAAATGAGCAACAAAAAAAGCAAAAGCAAAATATTGCTTGAGTTTTAAAATTTTTGTCAATTTTTCTCTCTTAGTTTATTTATTCTTTTTTTCTCTCTTTCTCGAAAAAAACTAGTCACCATCCTTAAAAAGAGTTAAAAGAAGTATAAAGGTGAACGAACCGACGACGATAAAAACACACACCGGTTGTTGCGAAACAAAATAGCCTCCTTTAAAAAAAAATTTTTTTGTTGTTGTGCTTCTCAAAAAAAAAAGAAAGAAAGATATATGAGTTCCATATTGGTCAAGAAAAAAAAAGAAAAGAAAGAGACTTAAAAAAATTTCAAAAAAAAAAAAGCTTTGAAAAAATCTTTCTTTTCTCCTTCGCGCTTTTATTTTTATTTTTTTTGACGATCGAATCGAAGAATCGGCTGACTGACTGACGACGACTCCCGGTTTTCCTTTTTTTCCGTTCTCCATTTTACTTTTGACTCTTTTTTTGTTTTGCTTGAAAAAATGGTACGGATAAAGAAAATAAAGAAAAGAAGAAAAAATATATACTTTTAAGTGGAGTGAATGAATGAGAAAGGTCAATAAATATTATTTTTTTTTTGTTGCAAAAAATAACCAAAATCAGAAACTCGGTCCAATTTTTTTAATTAATTTCTTTTTTTGAAATTTTAAGTGTAAATTATGAAGAGTATTATTTTTTACCGGAGATAAATAAATGTTGCAGTTTCTTTGATTCGATCTTTTCCATTATTTTTTGTTGTTGTGTCTTTTTAAAACAACTTTGAATCAGTTTTTTTATTTTTTATAATTTCTCTCTTCGATCTCAGTTATTTTTATATGTTTAAAATCTTTTTTGAATGATAAATTCTATTACTTTTTGAAACAGTTTTTTTATTTCTTTTACTTTTTTCCCGCACAAATTAGGCCTACACAGTTTTTTAAAAGTTTTTATTTCAAAATTATCCATGAACCATAAATGTAAAACATTTTTTGTCCAAATTTTTGTTTCCAAATTAGATAAATTTATTCAGTTTTTAATTTTTAAAAATCAAAAAATATGTGTTTTTGCTTTAGTTAGTGGTGTTCAGTTTTTTCTTGATAAAATTTCGATTTTTCACTTATCCTTGCTAAAAAAAATGAACCCAAAATAAAGTGATAAATTTCGATAAAGAACAGCAGTTTAAAAAAGTCTAAAACGTGAGTATTCAGTTTTTATTTAAATTATTTAATAATTATACTTAATTTTAAGAACATCAAAATTCCCGTTTTCCTCATTTTATTTGTTACAGTTTTATTTTTTAAAAATTTTGTTCATAATTTGTTTTGTTTTCGCTATGGGAAAAGAAATTCAGTTTATATATATAAAATTCGAAATTTCTTTATTATTTTGCCTAGCTATTAATACAGAGCTTTTTTTAAAAGATAATCTCGTTTGAAACAGTTATTTTAGAAAAAAATTATTTCGAAAAGATAAAAAGAACAGTTTTTTGTTTTCCATATTAAATCCGCTAATTAATTAAAATATCAAACATTAATGATTTGCTACCTACAGTTAAAAAGATAAGAATTTTTTGCACGAGAATTTTCGTTAAGAATAATTAGATGTTGTAAGATAACTATGAAAAATAGTCGTGATCAGTTTTATTTTGATTAAGAAAAAGTTCTTTTTAAGAAATTGCGTGGATTATTTTAGTTTTCCGCAATCCTACATTTGCTAATGATCAGTTTTTAGACATATTTTATTAAAAAATGCATATAAAATTAAAATGCATAACAATATTTTATATTTTATTATATTCACACCAAGTATTTTTTGCTGACAGTGAATCAATACAACCAAAATATCAAGGTACATCTTGTTTCAGTTTTTTCTATTTCATAAAAATTATTTTTAATTTCAGTAACTCCCGCTCAACCATCATTCTTTTTTAAACTTTTATATCCCATTATGCCTTGGAGATTTACAACTCCAACACCAGCAATAAAGCCTTCCGAAACTACCACGAAAAAAATGGATGTGGATGATTCATCAAATTTGGATGAAATTCTTCAATCCATCGAACCTTCTTCACCCGATTATAAAATTAATAAAGGTTCCTTGTCCCTAAATGACACGGAAGTGGTGGTAGTTGAAAATGGTTCAGAATCATTTAGAATTATTGATGATGAACATGTTATAGTTCCAATTAATTCCGCTACCCCAAATATGCCTATGATTACTACGGGAACCTATACGGTAGGAAGATTTATTTTAGTATTTACTTCAAAAAACACTCAACTTCGTGCCACAGTTTTTTAAAATAATATTTGAAGAAAAAAACAGTATCTAAAACAAGTTTACAGTTTATTATATTTGTAATTAAAATGGATTACAAATATCTAAAAATTTTTTGAAGAGAAACTTTTTAGTTTATTATGAAAATTGATTAAAATAGTAGCAATTTATTATTCTGCTACAAGCCACTCATCTGTTTGATTCAAAAGATTTAAAGCATTTTAAAAATAGAAAATGAAAAAAAAAATTTGAACCTTTAATTAAATTAAAAAAAAAACTCTTCGGGTCAGTTTTTAAAAATTATAAAAATAAAGACTGTTGAAAAATATCTACAGTTTATTTTATAAGTTTTAAAACTATCATCAAGCTAAATTTTTGTACAGTTTTTAATCACAAAAATATGGTTTCTCTGATAATTTACAATTTTTAAGTTTTATTTTTACTATAGTTTTTTTTGAGTTGGAGACACTTGAAATTTAATAACAAAACTAAAAAAAATTGGTGCACTTAGGCACTCTTAAGCCCAGTTTAATTTTTTAATTTTTAAAATAGAAAAAGAACCGACGCAGATTCAATATCTCAGTTATTTTATTTTTAACACCACAAATGGGGTTTTCTCTTCAGTTTTTAAGTGTAAAAAAATGTTGGTGGAAAAAAGCAACAGTTTTATCAAATCAATTTTAAATTAACAGTTTTTATTAATCTTTTCAAATTCATGTTTTGGAAATCTTCATTTCTGATAAACGAAAAAGAAAATTTAAAAAAAAATAGTCTGCCAATTGATGTTGTAGAAGCAAAACAGTTAAATTTTTATAGAATTAAAACAAATAAAAAAAAGCCTTGCAAATTACAGTTTATTTTTTATTTATTAAGTTATTCAAATTTGAACCTGGTTCTACAGTTTAAATGAAAAAAAATCATAGCAAATTTCCATTTTATCATATTTTTTAAAGTATAGTTTTTACTTATTTTTATGAGTTAATGTGCTCGAAAATTCTCCCAACCAAGAAGAAAAAACTTGTTTTTATAAAACTTTTTATATAGCATCAAAAGATTCCATAAATAAGGAAAAAGTAATTTGATACTGGTGTCAAAATTCATCAACAGTTTTTAAATTTATTATAAAATATTTTTTCCATTATAGACTCCTGCCCCTTCATTGCCAACAACAACTCCACCAAAGCCTTCGAAACCCTTCCATCGTAGGCTTCCACTTTCGTCGACGACGCCCAAATGTGAAAAATTAACAGAAAAACAAAAATATGCAAAACTTGAAAGCATTGGGGGAAGAAACCAACAATTTATGGCAAACACCCCTGAAGAAGCTTCAAGAAATTTTCCACATTTAATTCCCAAAAATGATGAAGCAGATGCCGCTGAACCAAAAATAGAAGGTTCGAAGCCAAATGCAAGGATGATGATGTCAGATGCAGCGGGACAAGTGAGTTTTTTTTAACAGTTTTAAATTTTACAAATATATAAAAATTTTTGAGGAAAAAAGCAAAAAGATGGGACAGTTTAAACAAAAAAAAGTTTCATTTACTAAAACAAATAAATAAAACCCAGATCATTCATTAATAATATTTTCTTCTTTTTTTTTGTTCGAGTTTGAGAACGCTGTTTAAAAAAATAAGCAGGCCGATCCAAAGCATTGTGATAAAATGACGCTCAGTTAAATTCTTTTATTGTTTATTTTTTAAGTTCAGTTAAAAAAATTTTTCGCACAAATTCACCTTGAAGGTTTCAGTTTTTATTTTTTTGTTATCAAGACAAAAAAAGTTATTCTAACACAGTTTAAAAGTCAAAAATAATTTTTTTTAGGTTTATTATTATTTTTTGGTTCATGTGTTTTGAATCGGGTGAACAGTTAAAAAATTACTTTTTCGTGCTTATGATAATAAGAAAACTTTCATTAAGAATTAAAAATATTTATTATTATCGTTCAGAAACAAATTGGATAAGCTACACACAGTTAAAATTATTCTTCGGCTGTTTTTTATTAACGCACTTTTGTAAAAAAACAAAAACACAAAGCCGCTGTTTATAGTTAACCAACAAAAAACTTCTTATTCAGTTTAAAATTTGAAAATTATTATTCTAATTATTTTTAAAGTCTCGTTGTACACTTATATCTTTTATTTGAATTAAAAGAGAGCTCGTTCATACAGTTTTTTTTACCTAAATAAAAAATAGGATTTTCTTTCCTCATACAGTTAAAAAAATTATTAAATTTTCTTGTAACACAGTTTTTTTAATCAAATAAAGAAAATCAAAGCAATATGATGTGTTGCTAGGTTTACCAATTTTGGAACTTTGACTTTGAAATGCGGTTTTTTATTAATTTTTAAAAGAAAAGCAGGTTTTTTTACATTTTAAAATTAAATTATTTTGATTGGTTTTTTTTATGAAATCCATACATGTTCTTTCGAATGCAGTTAATATTTGATAAAATAGGATTTTCTTAAATTCCAATGCCCTCCTTTTCTTAAGTTTTTAAAAAATTCTTACAACAACAGAATATGCCAGTTTTAATTAAAACCATCTTTAATTTTCAGAGAGCTTTCCTTGAAACCGAATATTGTGATGAAACTTGTGAAGAAATTCGAACCAAACTTCATGAAGCCATCGAATTGAGGCATAAACCAATAAGAAATTTTATGAGATTATATGATTCTGGTCCAGCAGAAGTTCAAGAGGGTAAACCAGATAATTGGAAAAGTGGATGTTATTTGGGTAAGTAACCATCCAATTAACTTCTTCGACTCCAGTTTAAATTTTATTTAAAAGGAAATATATTTAGCAATTCAGTTTTTAAATTTAAATTTTTTGGAAAGGCATTGCCTTGCTTCTTAACAGTTTTGTTAATTACTTTAAAAAATTAAATTTAAGGCTTTCTTCAGTTTTTTTGTTAAAATTAAATTAATTTTAAAAAGAAAAAATAATAATCAAAAAGTTAAAAAGTGCAGTTATAAACTAAAGATATGAAAATTTAAATATAGCCTTCCCAATATTTCCTATTTCTAACTTTTTTCTTATATTTTTAAAGCCGTTGTGAACGGAATTAGACAGTTTATAAAAAATGCAAAAATTAAGTTATAAATATTTTTTTTTAATTTTCAGAAAAATTTGTTCCAGTTGGAAATTGCACTTCTCGTGGAGATGAAGAAATTTGGGGTTATGAAAAGCTATGCACCGCGTGTCAAGGCGTTTATATTTTGAGTGATGACTGCTTTCCTACTTTTTTTAATTCCGTTGTTTGTGATAAATCTGAAAATGATTGCATTTTTGATCAATATACTGCGATGGGTGAGTTTAAAAGCAACGTAAAAATAATTTGATAATCGTAACTGAATTTATTTATTCTTTAGCCCATGGAAAATGTCAAGCTAAAACTTTAAGTTTCAAAGTGATGAGAAATAAAGGAACACGAGATTGTGAAGAATGGATTTTCGAATACCTCGATGTTCCAATCGCTTGTGAATGTTTTCTAAGTAAAACTAGCTTTCTTCATTCAGTTCCAGAGCTATAAAAATTGAAAAAAAAATTACCTAATGTTTCGCGGGTAAAAAAATAAATAAACTTCAGTCAGTGTCTACCAATAATAATAAGTGCTTTTCCACTATTTCGATCTCATTTTGTCCGGTTGTCGTCGCTTTTTTTGTCGTCGCTTTTTGTGATTATTTTTAAAATATTTTTTGTATGCGATAATTAATTTTAATAAAGTATTACTTTAATTCAGACAGACTTCATCACTTCCATAACGAAGGATATTTAATGCTAAACATTAAACATCTGAAAAGCATTTTTTTATTATTTCTTTAATCTGAATTTATTTTTTAAGGAATATCTTTTGAAAAAATCATTATTGGTATCAATGAACACTTTTGATGCCTTTCTTCAATCTTTTGCATTGTTTTTAATTCGCTAATAAGCATTGAAAAACTGAAAATAATAAAACTCACGTAGATTAAAGGAAAAAAGCTTCTTATGTTTTTAAATTTCATAAGACCGATAAGTCCTCAGTCGCACCTTTAAAAGAATAAAAATTGTTTCTTCAATTTGTTTACATTTTTTCATTTTTGTTTATCGATGTGTCTTTGTTTTAGATTTTTGGGCTTATTATTAATTTTTTATCCATTTGTTTTAAATGTTGCTGGATATGAAAAAATAATATGTGATGGAAAGAAAGATATTGAAGTTAGGCCTCAAGATATTTATTTTATTGAATCTCCTAATTTCCCTAAAAATATGAATGCCGAAATAAAGGAAAGTTGCTTTATTAATGCGACAGCTATTAATGACACCGTAAATTTCTTCTTTTTTTTTGAGCAAATTTGTAAATAATAAGTTATAGTACATTCCATTTTTCGATTCAACATATCTTTATGTTGTTTTTACAAATGCGAATTTAGAAAATGTCGAAATTAATTCTAAAATTATTTCGTAAGAATTAATTTTTTGATGCAAACAATATCTTCTTTTTTTAGGATTGATACAAATCTAAATGTTTATTCATATAGGCGTTTTTTAAATTTCACCCTCAGATTCCCAAGTAATAATGATACAGCATGGAATGTTTTTCAAGGATATATTACGGGAGGCGTGAGAGTTTTAGAGTAATTTTAATTTACAGTATTTGATAAACTAAAAATTTCAATTATCATTTTTTAGATGTTTATTTAGTAATATTGTAGAGCCTTTTATGTTAACGGATGATACCCAAATTATTTATCTAACAGCATATGATAATTCAATAGATAACTGTCAATGGTCGTTTAGTGGTCCAAAAGGATTTGGATTTAAAATGGTTGTTCGAAACTTTTTTATGGATAATTTGGAACCATTCACGCAGCAGCAAAGGCAAAGCAAAAAAAACCAAACGAAAACAATTGATACAAACAAATATTTTTTTCTTTCTTATGCATGCAATCTCAAAAAATAAAAAGTTGGTTAAAAAATAATATTGCAAGAAGGTCGCGAATAAAAAAGATGATTGAATTGATTATTTATGAGCGAGAAAAATAAAAGAAGATAAAAACCAAAAGTTTGCATTTTTTGTTTGGCTTTTTTTATGGCAAGTAAACTTTTGTGAAAAACGAAAAAAAGAAAAGGTTGAGGATATTTACTTTCCTTTTCAATTCATCCATGGTAAAAAATATCTAATTCTCAAAGTCCTGCAGCATCGATAAGATTTGCCAGAACCATTCAAACAAAATTAATTAATTTTAATTCACATTTTTTGCACTTTCGAAAGAAAGAGAAGAATATTATCCATTTTCAATATTTTCAGTGAAAAAATTAATGATGTAGAATCAAATAAAGAAAGTATCAATTTTCTTGTTTTATCTGACATTTGCCAATGGAAAATTGTTATTAAAGTTTGTGATTAAAAATTTTATGCTTCCATTAAATATTTTACTTGAAACCTTCCAATAAAATCTAATATAACAATGGTTGGGTTTCTCACATTGAATAAAAAACAATCCAAGAAAAAAAAATTAAGTAAATCGTGCAATTAAAAATAATGACCACAAAACATATGAAAGACAAGTAACAATGATCACCACCTTCAAAAAAACGAGAATATTTCTGTTCCATAGTTTTGATGGATCTCATCGGTTAAATTACGCATTTGATCGCGGTGATCCAAAAAAACAAAACTAAAATTTTTTTTCATAAGTAATCACATTTTTTTTCTTATTTAAAAACTACATCGCTTGCTACTTTTCTATCTTAATGATGATTAAAATTCTTATTATTTGTTTAACTTTTTTAACAGTTTTTGTTTCATCTCAAAGATCCTATTATAATTACAATAATTATAATTATTATTACTATGGTCCACAAAATCGGCAATATGGAGTAGTAATGAGACCTTCCTATGGATCATATATTTATCCATCAACAACAATGCCATATTCATATTATTCTTATCAATATCAACCTCAGCCCCAGCAATATTCAAATTTTGCTGTTCCAACAACAAATCCATCAAATATTGCATATCATTATAATGAAGGAAATGTTGGAGCTCCTGGAAATAATGCCATTGCATCTTTTTGGCTTTCATGTGGAAGTCATAATTGTCAAGGATAAAATAATAAATAATTTGTTTTTGATTTTTATTTAATTTTGTGTGTAATGATGATTTATTAATTTATTTATTATTTTATTTAAAACTTAGTACATGATACAAATTTTTTTTACAAAGTAACATTTTTTTGGATTATAAATAAACAAAAGTAAAAACCATCTTTATTAAATCCATTTTATAGTCATCCAAATTTAAGGGGTTGGAGATGCGAAAGCTGCTGCAACACTTGTTCCAATTGCTGGAGCTGCTGGAGGAACGATGACTGCGATTGGAATTACAACAACAGCATAAATACTTCCAAAGATTGGGCCGCCATCAACCATGGGAATGAGGAAAAGAAATAAAGCAAAGAGAACAAAAATAGTTTTGGAGTTCATTTTTGGTGATTGATATTGAAAGATAAAGTAAAATTCAAGAAATGAGTGATTTTTATTACTTAAGCAAAGCAGCTTTTATACTCTTTTTTTGTTATTATTTTAAAACATTACTAGACATAAAATAGCTATGTTTATTATAGATAAACTTTTTTTGTCAAATAATGTTGGATTTTTGCAAGCGGAAATAGAAAAAATTAAACATTCATATGGAATAAAGGCTTATTCTTATCAATGTTTCCTTAAAAAACTTTTTTTACTTGATAATAATTACAATGTAGAAAACGGTAAAAGAAAATTATCAGAGGAAAAATAAAAGAATTAAAAAAACTAAAAAATACAAGACAAAAAATATCATTTATATTATCAGCTTTTCCCCTCAATAAAGCATCAAAAAAAATCCCCAGTATAAAAACTCCATAGCTTTTTAAAGAGTGCAAGTCAAAATCAACTAACATTCTTCTTCATTTTTTTCATCGACAAAAATGAAGTCCACAACAATTTTCATTTTTTCAGCTGTTTTCCTTCTTCTTTTACCAATTGCAGAGGCTGGTCTAATTTCTGGAATTCTTAGCACAGTTATTTTCACGCCATTTGCATTTGTTTTACCTCCAACTGCTCCTTCAATTGGACCTATTATTTTGGGAGCTTATGTTTCTCCAACACCATAAGCAGATATTAATCGTGTTTTTGCCAATTATCTAAAATTTTCTCCTTGCTGATTGTTATTTAAATTTAAAATAAAAAATGTAATTAAATTTTTTGTAAATTAACGAATAAAAGTATTTTTGACGAAAGTTTCTATAAAAACAATTTAACAATTTTATTTCTCTGCTCTTGTTGCTTCAAATTAAAATACAAATCAAAACATTGTTCATTTTTTTGGCTCATGTTTTTTTCTTCACATTTCAATGGCAAAATGAAATTTATGTATCACAAACTTGATTTTGAAAATTCAAAAAGTTTTGAGTAGCTTTAGCTTGCAAAATCTCGAAAGCTTCAATTTTCGAGTAAAATTGTGGAACAGAAACTCAAGATTCGATCAAGTATGTAAATAGTTTCAAAGCAAAAAATTGGATTACAAAATAAAAATATTCAACGTTGTTATTTTAATTTGTATAAAATCGTACAATTTCTTTGTTTCTCGAATTTTTGATTGCCTTCAATTTTTGAAAGTTTTAAAAAAATTTTTATTACAAAATTTTTTAACGTCTTAGCGAAGAAGCTTGCTATCACTTTATTTAATCGTAAAAAAAGTGTTTTGCTTTCATTCTTTTTTTTCAGAGAGTCGTTTTACAATAAAAAAAAAGTTATTCTATGTTTTTAACATTCTTCCATCATCTTTTTTTTTCTTCGCCTTCCTTCACTGTCTTGTCTTCATCGCTGTACAAAATCGAAAGAAGGAAAAGCAAAGCAATGTTTTGCCATTTATTTTGTTTTTGATTTTATCCATCTTTCATTCGTTTATTTTTGTTGTTGAGCGAAGAGATTTTTTTTATTAAAATTTTTTCTTTTCCTAACTTTTTTAGCTTTCGTTCTTGCTGCAACAGCAACAGCAGCAGCCAGCGACAGTCATTTTTATCTATATATCAGTTTTTCTATTTTAGTTATTTTTTGAGATCGGCAGCAATTCTGTTGTCGTTGTTGTTGCATTTCAGTATACAAATGTGAATGGTGCACTCTTATATTAATTTTATCATTTTAGACAGACGACTACTTTTCTTCTAAATCTCAAGGCACTCTATTTTTTCTTAAATAAAATTTTTGGGTATTAAAATTTAAAATTTCTTTGGAAAATAGTTCGAAAAAATTTTACTCATTGCTAGGTTTACCTTTGAGTAAAATTGTTCCTTTTTTGGATTAACCAAAACCACTGCATTTTATCTTTTCTTTTTTCTTGTGAAAGATAAAAAATACATTTTCAAGAATACAGTATATTTATTCTAAAGTCCTCTTACAAGGGAACCTTTTTGGGTGTGAGATCGCTGGGGAAAATTCACCTAGTCCATCATGTAGTACTCATATATTTAAGACATTTGGGAGAATATGGCTTCCGCCCGAGGGAGAGAAAAAAAGATATGTATTTATGAAGGTACGAATTAACTATATTTAACTCAACTTTTTCTTTTGATTTTTCGCAGAACAAAACGCCAAAATATCAAACAAACGTAAGAAAAGTTGAGTTAAATATAGTTAATTCGTACCTTCATAAATACATATCTTTTTTTCTCTCCCTCTGGGGGAAGCCATATTCTCCCAAACGTCTTAAATATATGAGTACTACATGATGGGCTAGGTGAATTTTCCCCAGCGATCTCACACCCAAAAAGGTTCCCTTGTTAGTTTAATAAAGAAAAATGAATCTAAAACACAAGCAAGCAAGTCAAGTCAAGCCAGAGAAAAATAAAAATCAACTTATTATTTTTCTTATTATTTTCCATCATCGTTTGCTTGCTTTCTTTTTTTTACAATCATTTCAACTTCGACAACAAATCTTGTCGTCGTCGATGATGATTTCATCATCGCTATGCATCGTGTCTTTTCCCTTTTTTTCATACAATACATTTTTCCATGCAAGCTACAACAACAACCTAACCTTGAAAGATTCGATTTGATTTTTAAGACATTTCTTTTACTGTCGTGGCACGCTTATTTGATTTGAATTTATTTATTTATTTTTTTGTTTGCTTTTTGCCTCAAATATTTTTTTTTGTATGCTCAAGCTTGCTTTAAATCATTTTTCTTATATTTTCTTAAGTTTTTTTCTTTACCCTCTCTAAAAATGGAGTTTTACAGTCGTGTGCCGCCGCCACTACCCTAAAAATTTGTTGTTTGCTTGTTAGAAATATTTTTTTTCTTACTTTTTTTCGCCTTGCGCTCCCACTTTTTTTTTTCGAATCGAAAAACACGTCATCGTCATCATGATCGCCGAAAAAGCAAACTTCCATATTCGAGCAAAAAAACTTAAACCTCTCTCTTTTTTTTGTTGCTGCGCTTTTGCCTATGTCTTCGCTTCTTCTTTGATTTTTTTTTGTTGTGCTTTTTCTTTCCTTGATTGCTCATATATTTTTATTTGCGAAGAATTATGCTGTGGCGGCGGCGATTCATTTTTCTTTTGGGTCAAAAACACATGAAAAAAAAGCTTTCTCATATATTTTTTTTTCTTCTCTCGATCAACGTTGTTGTTGCCGTCGACCAAGTTGCTAAAGAATATTTTTAACATTTTTTTATGTTAGAAAAACCATGCATTTCATTGGATTGTTTCTGATCACACTTTTTTTTAAATCCATTTTTAGAGTGACAAAAAAGCTTTTTAATTTAAATAAGAAAAAGTGTTGATTTTACTTTAGTTTAAAGCTTTTTTAGTCATTTTTCATTTCTTTATCAAAGCCATTTTTTCAATTAATAAAAAGATTAAAGTTTGTTGTTTAATATAAACAAATTTTATAAAATTCCATCTTTTCTTTATTTTTAAAGTTTCCTTTATTTTTTAACGTTCTTTTAATTTTAAAACTATATCCACGATTTTTTTACATTTAATTAGGGACTGCGCGTTTCCATTTTTTACTTTGTAAAGTTTATTAGCGTTATTTTAAAATTTTTAGAAAACCCAATCGAGATAGAAATTGTAAATGATTTTAATTCTATTTGACCGTATTCTATCAATAAATTTGTTAAACATGACTTTAGCCATAGACATTTGGATTTTCAAAATGTTGGCAGCACAATTTGAAAGTTTCTATAAAATATCAAGGATAAACGATGCGTGGATAAAATAAAAACACTACTGTAAAGTTTTGTTTAAAAAAAATGACGCTCGTTTTCATTGGTATTGGATAGCGACCTATCACTCTTTCTTTTTTTATTATCCAAGCAAAAAAGTAAGTTTTCAAACTTTATTTTTTCATAAATGTTTTTTTAATAACTTTCTTTAATTTTTTCATGTTTAACATTTGTCGTCCGTCGTCATCGTACATTTTCAACAACAATAATTATTAATTTTTTATTTTCTATTTTATAAATTAAAAATTATTAATTAATTAATTTACTAATTAATTTTATGGTCTGTCAAATAATAATATTTCAAATTAATTTTTATGTTATTGTATTTGTTTATTAATAATATTTACTTACTTCTCAACTGCCATAACTATCATATTTATAACAAATGTTTTTAACAAAAATGCAAATCTCAACCATATACATGCGCTTAAAAAGAAAATAAGTATATATTAAGTTTTACTGTATTATTTTTGAAGATAAAAAAAATGATTGGAGTGAAACTTATAAAATAAAAATAGAAATGCGCAAGTATTTGGTGGGGATTGGCTTTTTTTTTAAACATTTTTTAATGTTTATTTATTTATTTTTATTGTTGACACTTTGTTACGTCAAAAAAAATTAACAACTGGTGGAATCAATATTTCTAACATAGACTTTTGTCAAAAAAAATTTGTGTACTGTGGCTTCCTTCTTCGTTACTAAAATTATTCAAAATTGATATATATAAAAAATGGAATAATAAAAAGTAAGTTTATTTTTAAAATACAACGTCAAACCTAACAAATTCAGCGAGAAAAAATGCAAAAATAACTTTGAAAAAACCAAGAAAAATACTATGATCAAACTTGATGAATTACACCTCAGCAAAAAATGTTTATGACTTCGCACTATCGAAAGAATGCAAAATTTTTTTCTCCCGTATCTCAAAAATTATTGACGAAAGAAGCTCGACTATGAAAAAGAAAAAATAATTAATATGCGTCTTTACTTTTTATTGATCCAAGATTTTTTTTGTATAAATAAAACTATTTATTTTGCATTTGTGGTGTCATAGCTTACATTAGACACATCAAAGTGTAGGAGGCTTATTTATGCATTTTTTATTATTGACATTTATTTAAATAAAAAAACTCTTGATTTTTTATTTTGCGGTTTTTATTGACATGCGTCACCGCTTGCAACAACGATGATTATCTTCTTTGCTTAACAAAAAATGGAAATCAATAAAATTTAATATATTCAATAATTCCCATATTTTTTTATGTGCATTTTTCTTCTTTTTTTTTGCAGGTGTTTCCTCTTCTTTTTTTATTTCGAAAAAATCCTTATTTAAAGAGAAAATTTATTTAATGAAAAAAGCTGATACAATAAAGACAGATGCTTGCTGGCTTTAAAACAAACTGCAGTGAGAAACAAACCATTTTAGCATCTTTCTTCCTTTTTTCTAAATCATCTACATTTTTTTTCCAAATTTAATGTCACTTATGCGTGAGAGATGAAAGTTTCGAATTTTTATGGCTCTTTTCTGTAAAAATTTGAACATTGTTTTAATTGATTTTAATCCAGTGCTTAAATTGTAAAAAGTGCAATCTTACAGTTTTTTAAGAAAAATTTCTTAAAACCAGGTTAATTTGTAAACCTATTTTTTTTATTTGTGTTTTTTATAGTTAAACCGATGAGAAAAAAACCCTCTATTCTAAAGTCACTTGATTTTCTCGGGCCAAAATGTGAAATTTTTTTCAGCTTTTTTTCAGTTTAAGCTTAATTGATTTTTTTTCTTTTTCTCAGTATGGTAATTGATCCCTACGTGGACATAAAACCTCTCTCTTCAGGTATCCTTCATCAAAAAGTTAATAGTGTTTCTTCCCATTTTTTTAAATGAGCAACAAAAAAAGCAAAAGCAAAATATTGCTTGAGTTTTAAAATTTTTGTCAATTTTTCTCTCTTAGTTTATTTATTCTTTTTTTCTCTCTTTCTCGAAAAAAACTAGTCACCATCCTTAAAAAGAGTTAAAAGAAGTATAAAGGTGAACGAACCGACGACGATAAAAACACACACCGGTTGTTGCGAAACAAAATAGCCTCCTTTAAAAAAAAATTTTTTTGTTGTTGTGCTTCTCAAAAAAAAAAGAAAGAAAGATATATGAGTTCCATATTGGTCAAGAAAAAAAAAGAAAAGAAAGAGACTTAAAAAAATTTCAAAAAAAAAAAAGCTTTGAAAAAATCTTTCTTTTCTCCTTCGCGCTTTTATTTTTATTTTTTTTGACGATCGAATCGAAGAATCGGCTGACTGACTGACGACGACTCCCGGTTTTCCTTTTTTTCCGTTCTCCATTTTACTTTTGACTCTTTTTTTGTTTTGCTTGAAAAAATGGTACGGATAAAGAAAATAAAGAAAAGAAGAAAAAATATATACTTTTAAGTGGAGTGAATGAATGAGAAAGGTCAATAAATATTATTTTTTTTTTGTTGCAAAAAATAACCAAAATCAGAAACTCGGTCCAATTTTTTTAATTAATTTCTTTTTTTGAAATTTTAAGTGTAAATTATGAAGAGTATTATTTTTTACCGGAGATAAATAAATGTTGCAGTTTCTTTGATTCGATCTTTTCCATTATTTTTTGTTGTTGTGTCTTTTTAAAACAACTTTGAATCAGTTTTTTTATTTTTTATAATTTCTCTCTTCGATCTCAGTTATTTTTATATGTTTAAAATCTTTTTTGAATGATAAATTCTATTACTTTTTGAAACAGTTTTTTTATTTCTTTTACTTTTTTCCCGCACAAATTAGGCCTACACAGTTTTTTAAAAGTTTTTATTTCAAAATTATCCATGAACCATAAATGTAAAACATTTTTTGTCCAAATTTTTGTTTCCAAATTAGATAAATTTATTCAGTTTTTAATTTTTAAAAATCAAAAAATATGTGTTTTTGCTTTAGTTAGTGGTGTTCAGTTTTTTCTTGATAAAATTTCGATTTTTCACTTATCCTTGCTAAAAAAAATGAACCCAAAATAAAGTGATAAATTTCGATAAAGAACAGCAGTTTAAAAAAGTCTAAAACGTGAGTATTCAGTTTTTATTTAAATTATTTAATAATTATACTTAATTTTAAGAACATCAAAATTCCCGTTTTCCTCATTTTATTTGTTACAGTTTTATTTTTTAAAAATTTTGTTCATAATTTGTTTTGTTTTCGCTATGGGAAAAGAAATTCAGTTTATATATATAAAATTCGAAATTTCTTTATTATTTTGCCTAGCTATTAATACAGAGCTTTTTTTAAAAGATAATCTCGTTTGAAACAGTTATTTTAGAAAAAAATTATTTCGAAAAGATAAAAAGAACAGTTTTTTGTTTTCCATATTAAATCCGCTAATTAATTAAAATATCAAACATTAATGATTTGCTACCTACAGTTAAAAAGATAAGAATTTTTTGCACGAGAATTTTCGTTAAGAATAATTAGATGTTGTAAGATAACTATGAAAAATAGTCGTGATCAGTTTTATTTTGATTAAGAAAAAGTTCTTTTTAAGAAATTGCGTGGATTATTTTAGTTTTCCGCAATCCTACATTTGCTAATGATCAGTTTTTAGACATATTTTATTAAAAAATGCATATAAAATTAAAATGCATAACAATATTTTATATTTTATTATATTCACACCAAGTATTTTTTGCTGACAGTGAATCAATACAACCAAAATATCAAGGTACATCTTGTTTCAGTTTTTTCTATTTCATAAAAATTATTTTTAATTTCAGTAACTCCCGCTCAACCATCATTCTTTTTTAAACTTTTATATCCCATTATGCCTTGGAGATTTACAACTCCAACACCAGCAATAAAGCCTTCCGAAACTACCACGAAAAAAATGGATGTGGATGATTCATCAAATTTGGATGAAATTCTTCAATCCATCGAACCTTCTTCACCCGATTATAAAATTAATAAAGGTTCCTTGTCCCTAAATGACACGGAAGTGGTGGTAGTTGAAAATGGTTCAGAATCATTTAGAATTATTGATGATGAACATGTTATAGTTCCAATTAATTCCGCTACCCCAAATATGCCTATGATTACTACGGGAACCTATACGGTAGGAAGATTTATTTTAGTATTTACTTCAAAAAACACTCAACTTCGTGCCACAGTTTTTTAAAATAATATTTGAAGAAAAAAACAGTATCTAAAACAAGTTTACAGTTTATTATATTTGTAATTAAAATGGATTACAAATATCTAAAAATTTTTTGAAGAGAAACTTTTTAGTTTATTATGAAAATTGATTAAAATAGTAGCAATTTATTATTCTGCTACAAGCCACTCATCTGTTTGATTCAAAAGATTTAAAGCATTTTAAAAATAGAAAATGAAAAAAAAAATTTGAACCTTTAATTAAATTAAAAAAAAAACTCTTCGGGTCAGTTTTTAAAAATTATAAAAATAAAGACTGTTGAAAAATATCTACAGTTTATTTTATAAGTTTTAAAACTATCATCAAGCTAAATTTTTGTACAGTTTTTAATCACAAAAATATGGTTTCTCTGATAATTTACAATTTTTAAGTTTTATTTTTACTATAGTTTTTTTTGAGTTGGAGACACTTGAAATTTAATAACAAAACTAAAAAAAATTGGTGCACTTAGGCACTCTTAAGCCCAGTTTAATTTTTTAATTTTTAAAATAGAAAAAGAACCGACGCAGATTCAATATCTCAGTTATTTTATTTTTAACACCACAAATGGGGTTTTCTCTTCAGTTTTTAAGTGTAAAAAAATGTTGGTGGAAAAAAGCAACAGTTTTATCAAATCAATTTTAAATTAACAGTTTTTATTAATCTTTTCAAATTCATGTTTTGGAAATCTTCATTTCTGATAAACGAAAAAGAAAATTTAAAAAAAAATAGTCTGCCAATTGATGTTGTAGAAGCAAAACAGTTAAATTTTTATAGAATTAAAACAAATAAAAAAAAGCCTTGCAAATTACAGTTTATTTTTTATTTATTAAGTTATTCAAATTTGAACCTGGTTCTACAGTTTAAATGAAAAAAAATCATAGCAAATTTCCATTTTATCATATTTTTTAAAGTATAGTTTTTACTTATTTTTATGAGTTAATGTGCTCGAAAATTCTCCCAACCAAGAAGAAAAAACTTGTTTTTATAAAACTTTTTATATAGCATCAAAAGATTCCATAAATAAGGAAAAAGTAATTTGATACTGGTGTCAAAATTCATCAACAGTTTTTAAATTTATTATAAAATATTTTTTCCATTATAGACTCCTGCCCCTTCATTGCCAACAACAACTCCACCAAAGCCTTCGAAACCCTTCCATCGTAGGCTTCCACTTTCGTCGACGACGCCCAAATGTGAAAAATTAACAGAAAAACAAAAATATGCAAAACTTGAAAGCATTGGGGGAAGAAACCAACAATTTATGGCAAACACCCCTGAAGAAGCTTCAAGAAATTTTCCACATTTAATTCCCAAAAATGATGAAGCAGATGCCGCTGAACCAAAAATAGAAGGTTCGAAGCCAAATGCAAGGATGATGATGTCAGATGCAGCGGGACAAGTGAGTTTTTTTTAACAGTTTTAAATTTTACAAATATATAAAAATTTTTGAGGAAAAAAGCAAAAAGATGGGACAGTTTAAACAAAAAAAAGTTTCATTTACTAAAACAAATAAATAAAACCCAGATCATTCATTAATAATATTTTCTTCTTTTTTTTTGTTCGAGTTTGAGAACGCTGTTTAAAAAAATAAGCAGGCCGATCCAAAGCATTGTGATAAAATGACGCTCAGTTAAATTCTTTTATTGTTTATTTTTTAAGTTCAGTTAAAAAAATTTTTCGCACAAATTCACCTTGAAGGTTTCAGTTTTTATTTTTTTGTTATCAAGACAAAAAAAGTTATTCTAACACAGTTTAAAAGTCAAAAATAATTTTTTTTAGGTTTATTATTATTTTTTGGTTCATGTGTTTTGAATCGGGTGAACAGTTAAAAAATTACTTTTTCGTGCTTATGATAATAAGAAAACTTTCATTAAGAATTAAAAATATTTATTATTATCGTTCAGAAACAAATTGGATAAGCTACACACAGTTAAAATTATTCTTCGGCTGTTTTTTATTAACGCACTTTTGTAAAAAAACAAAAACACAAAGCCGCTGTTTATAGTTAACCAACAAAAAACTTCTTATTCAGTTTAAAATTTGAAAATTATTATTCTAATTATTTTTAAAGTCTCGTTGTACACTTATATCTTTTATTTGAATTAAAAGAGAGCTCGTTCATACAGTTTTTTTTACCTAAATAAAAAATAGGATTTTCTTTCCTCATACAGTTAAAAAAATTATTAAATTTTCTTGTAACACAGTTTTTTTAATCAAATAAAGAAAATCAAAGCAATATGATGTGTTGCTAGGTTTACCAATTTTGGAACTTTGACTTTGAAATGCGGTTTTTTATTAATTTTTAAAAGAAAAGCAGGTTTTTTTACATTTTAAAATTAAATTATTTTGATTGGTTTTTTTTATGAAATCCATACATGTTCTTTCGAATGCAGTTAATATTTGATAAAATAGGATTTTCTTAAATTCCAATGCCCTCCTTTTCTTAAGTTTTTAAAAAATTCTTACAACAACAGAATATGCCAGTTTTAATTAAAACCATCTTTAATTTTCAGAGAGCTTTCCTTGAAACCGAATATTGTGATGAAACTTGTGAAGAAATTCGAACCAAACTTCATGAAGCCATCGAATTGAGGCATAAACCAATAAGAAATTTTATGAGATTATATGATTCTGGTCCAGCAGAAGTTCAAGAGGGTAAACCAGATAATTGGAAAAGTGGATGTTATTTGGGTAAGTAACCATCCAATTAACTTCTTCGACTCCAGTTTAAATTTTATTTAAAAGGAAATATATTTAGCAATTCAGTTTTTAAATTTAAATTTTTTGGAAAGGCATTGCCTTGCTTCTTAACAGTTTTGTTAATTACTTTAAAAAATTAAATTTAAGGCTTTCTTCAGTTTTTTTGTTAAAATTAAATTAATTTTAAAAAGAAAAAATAATAATCAAAAAGTTAAAAAGTGCAGTTATAAACTAAAGATATGAAAATTTAAATATAGCCTTCCCAATATTTCCTATTTCTAACTTTTTTCTTATATTTTTAAAGCCGTTGTGAACGGAATTAGACAGTTTATAAAAAATGCAAAAATTAAGTTATAAATATTTTTTTTTAATTTTCAGAAAAATTTGTTCCAGTTGGAAATTGCACTTCTCGTGGAGATGAAGAAATTTGGGGTTATGAAAAGCTATGCACCGCGTGTCAAGGCGTTTATATTTTGAGTGATGACTGCTTTCCTACTTTTTTTAATTCCGTTGTTTGTGATAAATCTGAAAATGATTGCATTTTTGATCAATATACTGCGATGGGTGAGTTTAAAAGCAACGTAAAAATAATTTGATAATCGTAACTGAATTTATTTATTCTTTAGCCCATGGAAAATGTCAAGCTAAAACTTTAAGTTTCAAAGTGATGAGAAATAAAGGAACACGAGATTGTGAAGAATGGATTTTCGAATACCTCGATGTTCCAATCGCTTGTGAATGTTTTCTAAGTAAAACTAGCTTTCTTCATTCAGTTCCAGAGCTATAAAAATTGAAAAAAAAATTACCTAATGTTTCGCGGGTAAAAAAATAAATAAACTTCAGTCAGTGTCTACCAATAATAATAAGTGCTTTTCCACTATTTCGATCTCATTTTGTCCGGTTGTCGTCGCTTTTTTTGTCGTCGCTTTTTGTGATTATTTTTAAAATATTTTTTGTATGCGATAATTAATTTTAATAAAGTATTACTTTAATTCAGACAGACTTCATCACTTCCATAACGAAGGATATTTAATGCTAAACATTAAACATCTGAAAAGCATTTTTTTATTATTTCTTTAATCTGAATTTATTTTTTAAGGAATATCTTTTGAAAAAATCATTATTGGTATCAATGAACACTTTTGATGCCTTTCTTCAATCTTTTGCATTGTTTTTAATTCGCTAATAAGCATTGAAAAACTGAAAATAATAAAACTCACGTAGATTAAAGGAAAAAAGCTTCTTATGTTTTTAAATTTCATAAGACCGATAAGTCCTCAGTCGCACCTTTAAAAGAATAAAAATTGTTTCTTCAATTTGTTTACATTTTTTCATTTTTGTTTATCGATGTGTCTTTGTTTTAGATTTTTGGGCTTATTATTAATTTTTTATCCATTTGTTTTAAATGTTGCTGGATATGAAAAAATAATATGTGATGGAAAGAAAGATATTGAAGTTAGGCCTCAAGATATTTATTTTATTGAATCTCCTAATTTCCCTAAAAATATGAATGCCGAAATAAAGGAAAGTTGCTTTATTAATGCGACAGCTATTAATGACACCGTAAATTTCTTCTTTTTTTTTGAGCAAATTTGTAAATAATAAGTTATAGTACATTCCATTTTTCGATTCAACATATCTTTATGTTGTTTTTACAAATGCGAATTTAGAAAATGTCGAAATTAATTCTAAAATTATTTCGTAAGAATTAATTTTTTGATGCAAACAATATCTTCTTTTTTTAGGATTGATACAAATCTAAATGTTTATTCATATAGGCGTTTTTTAAATTTCACCCTCAGATTCCCAAGTAATAATGATACAGCATGGAATGTTTTTCAAGGATATATTACGGGAGGCGTGAGAGTTTTAGAGTAATTTTAATTTACAGTATTTGATAAACTAAAAATTTCAATTATCATTTTTTAGATGTTTATTTAGTAATATTGTAGAGCCTTTTATGTTAACGGATGATACCCAAATTATTTATCTAACAGCATATGATAATTCAATAGATAACTGTCAATGGTCGTTTAGTGGTCCAAAAGGATTTGGATTTAAAATGGTTGTTCGAAACTTTTTTATGGATAATTTGGAACAGGCTTCGGATTTGACAGCTGTTAATAGCACGGATTTTGTTGTTTTTGGGTGAGAATTTTTTTTTTCTCTATGATTTTTTATTTACTGTAAACGATTGTAAAAAATCCTCCAGTAAACGCGGCATTCTTTCGAGAATTTACAGCTGAGAGACTTTCCCACTTGGAGACTTTCCGTTTCCAGATCCGCCAAAAATTCCTCTCCGTTTTTCCATGCGATTAGCACCCCGTCAGAATTTTCTTTCCCTTCCAAAAAAATATTTTTTCTGTATTAATCTTTAGTTTGATAAAAAATTGATAAAAGGTATATATAATGGGCTTAGAGTAAACACCCAAAAAAGCTGTTTCCAATATTAATAATTTTAGGACTAGTAATTATGCCGATTGGGAACAATGGCCTCGTGTATATTATAACAGTGATAACAATTTAACGATAAATTATTGGTTGGACAGACTCAACTATCAAGGATATTATCCTCATCCATTTGAAGTTTTTATTTCTTTGGTTAAAAAAGAATGGAATGAAGCGTACAATCCATGTTCATATAAAATAAAGGGTAAAAAGAAAATTTGGTATATTGAAGGATATCTTCTTAATTCACGATGCATACACAAAATCAATGTTTTACCTAAAACAGAAATTACAGCAACGATAACAAAATTCCGCTTAGAGAATCAAATAGATACATTAAAAGTTTTTGATTCATCTGGAATAGTTTATGCAACAATAAATGCCCCAACAACAATAGTTTTGTTACCAGAAAAGGGTAAAAATGAAACTTTATATACATGGGAATTTCATAGTGATGGAAGTATTTCAAATGAAGGGTTTGAAGTAATTTTTGAAACATTAGGTAAGCGTTTAATATCGCTCCTAGAAATGGGTGTTTTGTTCATTTTTATCGCTTTCTCCTCTTTGTTTTTTTTTTTCAAATGAGCGGTCATGTTTGAAATAGCTCATATGGCTTTTATTTTGAGGTCTAATATTTGAAAAAAAAGAAGCCATTAAAATATTAAAAATGCAAATATATTTTTTTTAGAATGTCGGTGTAGCTCTGAAAAAATAATTGTCCCATGTAATGGAAGTTATAAGTATTCAATAATGGATAACAAATCTATTTATTTTTGCCCAAATATGTCATGCAATTTTACAGTAAGATCAAGCTTAATTTTCATTTCCATTAATTTTTTTTAAAACGATTTAGGTAACAATTGAAGACGCTTGTAAAACTCAGTTTATCTCATTTAAAGCTTCGATACCCTATATCGTTGATGACCCTTGGGAATTTACAATTTATAATAACCTATATAATCCTGTGAAATATTTTGACACCTTTGATTTCACCGATTGGCATCACATGGAAACAACAAATATTACAATTTTCTTGAACACCACCAGAAATAATTTGATACTCTTTAACTCTAGAAAAGAAGGTTATTTGTATTTAGAATTTATGGCTATTCATCGTAAGACCTCTTTTGTTTTAATCTATTTTCTTTTCTTTAATCTTAATTTATAGCCCCGCAAAAGATAAATAAAATTCTAACACATGAAAAGCCTTTTTATGCGATTGATTTTAGTACTTTACCTGTAAATTCTATTTTTTCTATTAGGTTTTCACAAGAAGTAAGCTTTTACAAAAGAAAAAACAAGAACATGAAAAAAGAAAATTATATCTTTTGTTCATGTTTTTGCTTTTCTTTCAAAACTTAAAAAAAAGTTTTTTCTAAATTTAAATATCAAAAAATTATTTTTTAGCTCATCGGTAATGATTTAGAAGTTTATTCAATGGATATAGATAACTTAAAATGTTATATGATAATAGATGATGAAAATGTAAATAAAAACTTAGCAATCTTATCAAAGTGAGTTTTTTTGTAGCAATAAAGAAAATGGGAATAAAATAAGCATAAAACTTTGCGAATTTTCAAAGTTTTTAATTCAAATTTTATGCCTTTTATTGGTGATTTGGGCGAATGGCTTTTTAAATATGTCCCTATTTGGAATAAATCTTCATTTGTTGTGTATAAATCTAATGATTGCTTTACTAGTAATACTTTTATGTTTATTCGAGCAAAACAGGGTACTTTTTTGATATTCTTTTATTTTAATGCATAAAAATTCTAGCTCATTCACGCAATTGTTATTTTGATCAAAATGTTTTAACTCCAAACTTGCGTATACTTGTGTCAGATAATGGTTACGGTCGTGATCTGTACTCAGCTATATCAAACCTAGATGGACCTTGTGAGATAACAATTTTAACTCGAACTGCGTTTAGTCTTGCCGATGTAAAAGATATGTATAAAACTTCTTTTAAAGTTGTTACAATATTAGAATCATTATGGACAACATCACCAAATGATGTGGTACTAATAAGTGACACCAATTACAGAAAAGAAATTATAAGATTTAAGTGAGTAAATATTTTGGGTTTGCTAAATAAAAGAAGGAATGAAAATTAGGAAAATTAAAACTTTTTTACGGCTAATTCAAATTTATTTTTATTATTATACATAAATTAGTTATTTTAGCCGCGACAATGCCGCATTGTACCAATACATGACATTAGGAGCACCAATATACACCATAATCCTACCTCCAAATTCAAGTTTAATTTTCGTTGCTAAAGTTTATGAAACTTACCAAGACATAACTTTCAAATCATCTCCATTTTTTTCATTCTTTGATTCGCGCCATTATGGCTTATCAAGCCAAATGTTAAACAATATTGATTCTATAGCTGTGTACCATATTGGAAATATGAAAGTTAAATTTTCCGTCCAAACAGTTGATGTTGATGATAAATCTCAATTAAGTTTAAGTGGAGGTTGTAGTAGTGAAAATTTTTATGTATCTGAGTAAGTTTTTGATGTTAAAAAATTCAATAGGAAAAATTTATAGGATAAAAAGAGTTGGACAAAGTGCAATATATGCAAATACGACCGTGGCTTTTGAGTATATTGAAGGAAAAGCAGGACATCTAGGTGCTAGGATTTTCATCTCTTCATCAAACTTAACATGTGATCCTCATCTTAAGCCTTGATGTTAAAAATAAAATTAATCACTTAAAAATTTAATAGAATTTTTTTATTGCACTTATTTAAAAATTATAAATATTATTGGACAACATTTACTTAATTTGGGTTTAATTTGTATTGAGCATATAAAAATTTGTGCATCAGTTGTCATAGTTACTTCTGGCTCCTGAATATGAATCATTTTATAAAGAAAAACGGATTATTAATTTTTTTTAAAACTGATTCAGTAAATCGATAAGTGTGATATGTCAAATGATGCCTTTTGTTTTTTGTTATAGCATTTAAAAAATTTTTTTTAATGTTAAAAAGAAAATCCAAGAAAAAATAAGTTTTTAAATTCGAAAAATATGTACGAATTTCCTACATATTCAAGTACATAGCACACTTCCTTGCAGGTGAAGAAAAAAAAATTAAAAAAAAGCTTGTCATTGTTAATTCTCGGGCACATAGTTTTTTATGTGTTTAATTCTAAAAAATTTATAATTTATTCACCTGCTTTGTTTTTAAAAAAATGACGACTAAGAAATTTCGAAAATTTTTGCTTTATGTATCCATTTAAGACACTCTAAATTTTTCTTGAAATTCGTTGAATTAAATATGTCTGAAATGGCAAATTTTAATGGAAGTGAAATATATGATTCAGATTTTGCTTCATACATTAATTTTCTTCATGATATTTTATCTATTTCAACTATTATTTTTCTAGTTTTGTTTCTTCAAATCATAATTTTTAAAACTCCGTCATTTATGAAAAGATTAAAATTTTATTTAATTCCATATGCAATTTCGACATTGGTTTTACAAATTGTATTTTTCTTGCAGCCGCCTCTATTGTTACATCCATTTTTTTATTTGTATCCTTTAGGTGTTGGAAAACATTTTAATATCCATTTACAATGCCTCCTATATTTCTTAGGATTTATTTCGCTTTCAATTGCTGGAAATTGTGTAAATTCAATTATTTGGGAACGATATTTTGCTTTAAATTCCAATGGAGATTCAAAGATTCCTTTATATCTTTTTGGATTTTTATTATTTATTGAAGGATGCATTTTTATTTTAATATGTTTAATGATATTTATTAAACCACTATTTGATAGAGTTTTTGTTGATCCTGATTTGGTTAATTTATACCTTTCCACAAATAATATTACAGGATTGGAAGAAATTATAGATATTCGAAATTTAATTATTTTTCGCGCTTCATCCCTAATCCCATCCCTCATATTTTATGGGTTATTGTTGTCGTGGGAGTTTCTCTAATAACCATGTGCACAATTGGATTTGCATTAAATTTTTTTTAATCAAAAACTTTACAATCTCAATCTCAAATGTCAGCAAATACTTTAAAAATGAATGAAACGTTTCGGCGTTTAATTATGATTCAATTTTCTGGATTTCTTTTTTTCATGATTGTTCCAGCATCAGTATTTTTATATATATTTTATTTTGTTAAAAAACCAACAATAAATGTAAATTTTGTATTTTTAATTGTTAGTGCTGTAGAAATTTATGATACTTTTATGACGTGTATTTTCATTAAACCATATCGAGAAGCTTTGTTAACTCCGTTTTATTATATTGCAAAACGATTAAAAAAGTCGACGATTCCAAAACCAAATACCCACATTTCAGCAACTTTTAATTCTTCAAATTTGTTGTCAACGTAAAATTATAAATAAATCTGTCAAACATGTATCCAAGTTTTCAAATTCAAAAAGATTTTTATATAACAAAAAAAATTTATTTACATGGATTTAAAAGAAATTTCATTTTTAATTTGTTTATTAGTTTTGAGTTGCTTAAAAGCTTCAATACATCCATCATCGCCAAAAGTGCTGACTTTTCGATTAAAATAATGAGTGTGGTCGTCGATGCTGAGAGTAAAAAAGTCTGAATCACTGCAATTTTCGTCATCTTCATCAACGCTATCACATTCAACAAAAGATTGCCCAACTTTCATGTCATTATCGTACCATACTTCAGCTTTGTGATGATAATATCCTTCAAAATTCATTGGAGGCACATGAGCTACCATATCTCGATGATGAGTGAGACGATATGTTTGAATTCCCATTGCATCATATGCTTTTGCAAAGACTTTATCCCCGGTTCGTGGTTGTCCAAAAGTATATAAAATAACATTTGAAGCTGGTTTAAGGCCGGTTTTGACGATGGTTGCAGCGGCTATGGATGCCATTGCTCCTCCAACTGAATGGCCAACCACCTACAAATTAAATTTTTGATACAATATTTTAATGGAAAACAAAAAATACCCAAATATCATAATTGTAATAAGTATTTTTCAAAGTGAGGACATCATCTTTCATGCCATTTGTCCAAACAGTATTAAAACCTTTAAATAAAAATTCTGAAACTTGTCCACCTCCAATAAATGTAACTTTATTATCGAACATGGTTTGAGTGGATTCAGTTAAAAGTTGGATAATGCTTTCACTACCTCGAAATGCAACTATTATAGCTTTGTCTGGATGACTTATAGCTGTATATCCTGAGCAATGATCTTTATCAAAAACGTCACAAGATATTGTAATTTGTCGAAATATCTGAAAATTTGAGGTTCTAAATTTTTATAAATAGACTTTGGAATCAGCAAAAGCACTTACCGAAGCATTAACGAAAGCATGTTCCAAGCAAACACCCGGTAATTCACTGTAAGCAGCGGCAGCTAAAGGCATCATTTTATTTCGAGCAAAGTTATCTGTGTAAATTCCAAAAACGGCACAAGGCAATATCAAAGTTAGCGACAAAATTAAACCCTTCATTTTTGTTAATTTTTGTGTTAAGTTTATAACAAAAATGTGTTTAAAAAAATTTTCAGCGGAGTAGTATTTATAGTAAAAAAAGCAAGGTTTTCTTATCACATAACCCTTTTTTTTAAGACGCCTGAAAGACTAACCCTTAACCATTTTTAAGCCATATAAACAATGAAAAAGGATTGATGTTTGGCTTATTTTTTTTATCAACGATTGTTTGTGATAATAAAAAAAGAAGTATGTATGACTCAGAAACCCACATCACTTTTAACTTTTGAAAGATGAATGGTGTCTTTCATTTTAAGAAAATGTCTTTGAAGCATTGTTATTATATTTTTTTGCAACTCTAATTAAAGATCTTAAAAAATTGACAAGTTTTTTTAAAAATGCTTTTTAACCTTTTTAAAATTAAAAAAATTATGATTCCATATTTTGGGCAACACTTAAATCTAGAAAATGCATTGAAAAAATGTCTCAAAAAAATAAATTAAAATACTTGAAGTTGATGAAATTTTTAAAAAACCATGAGAAAAGTTTCAAAAAATAATAAAAATTTTCTCCAAATTTAGAAGGAATAATTTTAAGCCTACTGTTTGCGTTTTTTTCATTCAGCTCAAAAGCCTGCTAACTTAAAAGTGTTTTGTTTATCTTCAAAATATTTTTGATTTTGCATACTAAAAAACAGTTTTAATTTTCATGTATTTATTAAATTATTTTGACAATCAAGAAACAAACAAAAACTATTACAACAAAGAATCATTGAAAAAAGAAAAGTAAAAAATTTAAGGATGCGAGATTAAACTATTATTTTTCCAGTTCCCCGATAAAATTGTCACGGTTGTTGTTTCTGAGCCAGAAAGACGTGATTTGAATTTTTGATAAGATTTGGAAGGATTACATATCATAAAAAAAACAAATTTAATAAAAGATATGATAGCTTCACGATATCCGGTCATAATAAATAAAATTAAGAGACATTCAAATAAAACTCGAATTTGAGTAAACATTTGTCGGGGGCGTAAATCCGCGAGGCCTGATTTACCATCAAGCCAAAGAGGAAGGCGAAAATCCAAATACCCAGTGTAATTTTGATTTGGATTATATGTAATCGTTGTATAAATATATATGCCAAAATATTGTGGCAAAATTGCTTGAATTTTACGTAAACCTTCAATAAAAAATACAAATAAATTCATTAAAGTTTGTAATAAAAGAACCAAATAAATTCGAAGGGATTTAAAGAAATCCGTTCGATTATGTTTAATTTGAAATTTGGCTTGCTTTACAATTTTATACATAATTAATGATGTTGCAATAGATGATAAAATTAAACAAACTGGAGGTTTTAAATACATTGTAACAGTAAAAATGCTAAATAAGGCATTATAAAAACGATACATGAAAAGACTTTCCCATTCTTTTCTATCCTTGCATCTCATATCATAATCATCATAATCACTTATATTTAATTCAATCAAACATGGATCAATATAAGAATCAACTATACGAGTTTTGAGCATATAAAATAAATTATTTATATCGAAAGAAAGAATAATAAAATTGAAAATTAATATAGTCCATAAAATTCGTAGCTTTTCGGTTAATCTATCATATAATTCCATAAAATATAAAGCTATAAATCGAGAGGATGTTATAAGAAGTAAAGCGGAAAAAGGATTAGCGAGAATAGTGACACTAAAAAATAATTGTAAATAGTACCAATCAGGGTCTTTTAAAAACGGATAATTTTGAATATAATAAAAACATGGAATTCCCGGTTGTTTTACATAGTAGGTAGTATAATTTGAACATGAATATGTATGACAAACAAGTAAATCCCAAAATGCTTGATTAACAATAAACCATCGATAATTTGAAGTAATTCCACCAAAAATAGATATAAAAATTATTAGTCCTAAAAGGCCCATGCAAATATATCCCAAATCATAATTATATAAAGATGCAGCAGAAGCTTCCAAAAAACATCTAAATCCATCAATATTTGTAAAGTTTTTACCATAAACTTGACAAATAAAAACATTTGTTTTATTATTCATTTTTTATTTCCTAACTTTTTTTAAAATTAAAATAAAATAATCTGTACTTTTTTACAAACTTTTTTTAACAACTTTATTTTTTTACATTAATCATTTTATATAAAAAAAAATTTACACGGAAATTTATTTCTGTTTTGTTACAGTATTTTTATAGTTTTAAATTGATTTTTAACTGCTTATTAAGTTTTTCAGACTTATGTGGGAAGGAAAATAAGGGGTGAATCAGTTTTAGTAAAAACAAAAAAAATTGGAGTATTAAAAAACACTCAATTTTTTGATATTAGTAATTTCATAAAAATTATTTCTGTTTTGACGGAGTATTTTCGTCGTGTCCATAAATTTATTTTTAACTGCTTATTAAGTGCTAATTTCAAACTTAAATGCCAGTGAGATTAAAAAAGCCCTTACAATAACATATAATTATTGGGTTATTAAAAACACAATTTTTTTGTAGTTCAAGTTTGATCATGGACTTGGTACTATAAAGATGTTAACTACGAACTTGTGGGGTTTACTTTTGAAGTCCACATATTTGGCACGTGAAAAAAAAAAGCTTTTGGGTTTTAATTGAAGCTTGTTTATAAAAATAATTTTGCTCCCAAATGAGTGGGCTTATTTACTTTAAAAAAAGTAATAAAAAAAATTGGTATTAATTGAGTCCACACCTTTTTATGAAAAAGAAAAAACAAAGATAAAAGAGAAAGAAAAGTTTTCAACTAAAAAAAACAAAGAGAGCGAACGAACAAAAAAGAGAAGAAGAAGAAAACTGCAAAAAAAAAAAAGAAAGAAAGAAGAAATGATTATTTTTTGAAATTAGTGCCGAATTTTTCTTCTTTTTTTCTTTTTTTTTGCATGTAAGGAAGAAAAATAAAAAATCAATAAATTTGCATTTTTTTAAACAACAGCAATCACATTTTTTTGTTTGAAACCTTTAGCAGCAGACTTTACTATTTTGAAAGCATTTTAAAAGCACTTTTTCATTGAATTAATTATTTTTTTGAATATTTTGTTCAATTTTTTATTTTTTTATGTTATTCGAGAAGAAATAGACTTCTTCGGCCATAGCTTTCATACAAAAAAAAAGAGCAAGAAATTTCATTTATGCTAAGATTAAACAATCCAAAACTATTTTTATTTTGATAACATAGCTGAAGTGAAAATGTGTTCTAAAGGGTGTGATTTTGTTCCAAAGCTGATTTTTAGTGGATACAAAAAATAATTTTAATTAGGTAAAAAATGAAACGGTTTTTTGACAACTTTTTTTTATTCTCTTCGAAAACAAGTGTCGTAAATAGAAAATTGCTTATGTTTACCCAGCTGAAATATCCATCCACTTGATTTATGCTTTTTTTGTTTCTATTGTTAAATTAAACCAGCTTTTACATACAAAAAAATGAACAACCAAAGTAAAAAAGGGTTTATTTAAACAAGAAAAAAATTAATAAATACAATGTTTAGATTTTTTTTGTTTAAAAAATTTAAAACTACGACTTTTGACCTTCAATTTATTTCTTTTTTTTAATAATTTTATTTTTATATTTTGAAAATAAAAGACAACAATTTTTTTATCGTTGTTCCAATGTCGTTGACAATATCTGATGATGCAGTTCGTGGACCTACAATTAAAAATGATGCTGGTCAAACAACAACCACAGTAACTTTTCCTCCTACCAAAGTTGATGATTCAACTAAAACTATTAGACTTATTTTAGTAAGTTTTTATGGATTTCTTTTTTTTTTATGAATGAAAATAAAGTTTTATTCTTGTTTGTTTTAGTTAAATGGAGAAATTGAAGCAGCTCAAAGCCCAGTAAACAAAGAAGTTATTATTACTTTGGTGCAAAATGAAAATAAATGGACTTATACTCGAGGTGATGAAACTTTAAATGTTACTTCAGTTACTTCTGAATTATATTAAAAGCTTTAAAATTTAAATTTATTGAATATAAATAATAACTTTAAAAGGAAAACAAAATCGTTGAAATTTCCCATTAATAAATTTTCCATATTTTCTAAAGTTTTGCTCCATCGACACACTTACATTTTGCATCAAATAATGACAATTTTATTATTTTTACAGATTGGAATTTTGAAAAGCTTGCATTCATTTTTTAAAATGTGTTATTTTTTTAGATTACAAATCCATTGAAAAAAGTTCTGCTTTATGCGTAATCAAAAAAAAATTGCAAGAAAAAAAACACATTAAAAGTGCGCTGAAATTTCCAAAACAATCAATGAAGGAAAAAAAGCGGAAGAGAGAAAACGAATATTCATTGAAAGCATCATTCAACAAAAAATGTAAGCTTTGGGTTTTTTCTTTCCTAAAAGAAAGTTCTTTTTTTGAATATTTTAATTATCTTTTTTCTTTTGTTTTTTTTTTAAAGTTTTTGTTTCAAAAAATAAAAGGAATTTGCTAATTGAACTTCATGATGAATGAAGGTTGTTTGGCAAAAGCAATTGAATATGATGCTGCTGATAAAAGCCCTACTAATTCTCTCGATAATCTTCAAGCTCAAAATGATACAATGATAAGTATCAATAATTTTCTTCCAAATTATGGCCATTGTTTGGAACAAAATTTAAATAATTGACACAACAAAAATAATGAAAGCATTTACACTTTTCACCAAAATTTCTTTGACGGAGACACTAAAGCAAAATTACTTAAGATTACAAACTTATTCCTTAAGTGTCTACCAAATAATTATTATTGCTTTCCTCTTTGGATCGATCTTTTTATTTTAGGTTGTTATTTTTTATAATATTTGTTTTTTAAACAAAGTATCAATTTTATTCATTCATAAAAAACAGAAGTAAAATTTGAAAATTTAATTCAAAAAAAAAATCAAGCATTATTGATTTTTAAAAAACAGTGTTCTCATCTCCACTCCCGAATTCACTGTCATTCAGACTCTAATTGATTGATTGGAAAGAGAGTGAGTGAAGAAAAAACATGTTAGTCGAGAACACTGTTTAAACATCAAGAAATTCGCGAGTTGGATTACTTTTTTCTTTCCTCCAAATAGTATATAAAAAAAGAATTCGTTTGTTAAAAGCTTTAAATTTCATTTTTATTTAAAGGGACACTTTCAACTGACTCAAATTTTTGCTTACGACATGTTTTACCTCCTAGCGCGAAAGTTCTTTGTCAAGTCCATTTCGAAAAGGTTTGTAAGTGTTTGACAAGCTTTGAAAAAAATTTCAAAAATTTCACAAAGTTTGACTAAGGCTTACAAACCTTTTCGAAATGGACTTGACAAAGAACTTTCGCGCTAGGAGGTAAAACATGTCGTAAGCAAAAATTTGAGTCAGGTGAAAGTGCCCCTTTAAGCTTCAATGGTAATTAATTACCCTTGAGATTTTGAAATCCCGGGTTTTAAATATTTTATTTTGAGGTTTGAAATAAAAAAAATTATAGAAACAAAATATTCAAAAAGGAAAGAGATCCAAAAAAGTAAAAAGAAAATTGACTTCTTTCTGTTAGTCAATGCAAAAATCAATAACAAAAAAATACGGCGGTAAAAAAATAAAGAGTTTTTTGTTAGCGCAGAAAAAAAGAAATGCTAAACATTATGACTAATCTACCTACTGCACCCAGCCGTTTTTAATCTATGATTTCCCAACAAATGTTTTTTCTTTAAAAAACGCACAAAAAAGAAGGAAAAGTTTAGACAAAAATTCATCGGCTTTTTATTTTTTGCTTTTATTTTTTTTAGGTTTTTGCTTTTTGTTTCATTATAATTTTTTTTTGAAAAGAATTATGTCGGATGAAAAAAAAGTATTTTTACTTATTGAAATTTTGAATATTTTGTCAATCTTTTGTTTGTTTTTGAGCTTCGAAGTTATGAAAAAATAAGATATTCCATTTATGCCGAAAAATATAAATAAAAAAAATTAGTGATATTTCATAGAATTATCTTTCCCTAATTATTTATTAATCCACAATTATTAATTGATTCGTTCGAAGCAGAAATTGACATTGAAAAAAGATAAAATAAAACAGTTTTCCATTTGACTTAATTACAATTGAACCAGAAATAAAATTTGTTATTTTTCTTTAACATTATTTATGGGTTTTAAAAAAATTTAAACTAAAAATGCAAAAAATTTTTTAAAAGTTTAATTGCTTAACTCATTGTCTCAAAATAAGAAAAAGTTTAAAATAAAAAACGTATCCAGAAAAAGTGTGGAAAGAATCATTTTTTCATGGTTTTCTTAAAGATTATAAAATGTTTTCCAAGTATTTGAATAATAAGAAAAAACAGTTTGTTTTGAAAATTTTAGAATGAGAATAGAAAAAAATTAATTTCCAAAAATTTTTTAAATTTTTTAATTGTTTTCTTCGCCGGAAAAGAAAATAAAAATATTTTAAAAAGTTTATTGCATCGTAGAACGAAAAAAAAATTTTAACGTCAAGACCAGTAAATTCTATGCTTTTTTTCAATTTTTCAACTGGAACAAATGGTATACCAGTTTTAAAATATGTAGGTATTTTATATTTTCACAAAAGAAATATGAAATGATAGAAAAAAATTGCTTGAGTCAGCAATACCACTTATAATTATTGATAAATAATCAATCATTTTTTATAAATTTTTAGTTTATTAAAATAAAAAATAAAAAAAATTGTAGAAACAAAATATTCAAAAAAAGCTTAATAGAAAAGTGAAAAAAAATTCTCTGCAATTAAAAGCTATAAAACAGAACCAGAGTGATTTCCTTTTTTCGCTAAAAAAATAAACGAATAAACATCTTTTTTTTTGTTAGCGCAAACAGAAAAAAAATGCTTGACCTTTTGATTAACCAACACAAAAACCCATCCGCTTTTAATTGATGCTTTCTCTCACCAATTTTAGTTTTAAAAACGCACAAAAATGTTAAATAAAATAAGCAACTGTAATAAAATTTCTTGGAGAAATAATACCTGAAATATTTGATTTTTTCTACTTTATAAAAATTGTAAATAACCAAGTTTTTTGTTTATATTTTTCTATTACCAAAATAAATATCAAAATTTAACAAAAAAAATTTAGAATTTTTTTCGTTTGATTTCTTTTTTAATTTTTTAATCAAAAACAAATTTAATGAAACATTTGCTTTTAACTTTCCCAGCGTTCATTTTGAGAACATCATGAAACACATCGGCCGCTTCTTTAATTAATTTGGTGTTTGAGTTGTCAAATAAAGCCGCTGCCATGGGAATTAATTGAATTCCACTTTTAAAATTAAAATTTTCCCAATACCAATGCGGAATGACAGAAAAAATTGCTTGTGCCAATAGTACAATAGAAACCCATTGATCAATTGGATTTTAAATCTTTGTTTTATTTAAATAAAAAAATATTGTAAAAATAAAATATTCAAAAAGAAAAATGCTTAATAAAAATAAAAATAAATTTTTTTCTTTGCAATTTAAAGCTAAAAAACAAAGCCAAAGAAATTTCTTTTTTTACTAAAAAAACAGAAGAAAATAAAAATGCTTTTTTTTGTTAGCGCCGAAAGAAAAAAAGCTGAAACGTGTTATGACCAATCTACTCACTGCACCCATCCTCTTTTAATCATTGTTTTCAGAAACAATTTTTTTTTGATTTTAAAAACACTTAAAAAAACATTCAAAAAAAAGAAAAGAAAATTTTGAAAAAAATTAATTGATTTTCTTCGTTGCAGAAAATATGTCAGCCGAAGATCAAAATGATTATATGGAACGAAGAAAAGCTGATGAAGAATATGGAGCTTCTTCATCAGCTATTAAAACACAAGAAAGGCGGGAATCAGCTGTATTTGTCGCCACTTACCAAGGGCCGGCAAAAGCTTCGCCAAAACCCGGCGAATTTAAATATTTAATTCAAGAACAACAAGCCCAAGATGGTGATTTGGAAGAAGAATCATCATCAGATGATTCTTCCATCAGTAAGTTTAAATTTAGAAACAAATTTATATATTTCAAAGCATTATTTTTTTTAGTCTTGACCGAAAAACAAAAGAAAATTAAAAAAATTATTGATGCAAAAAGTAGGTTTCAAATTATATAGTAATAAATTTTTTTTATCATTTGCTTTTTTAGTTGACCAATATGAAGCGGAAGAAAATCGGCCCAATTTTATCAGAAGATGGACTTCCGCTGTCATTAATTTATTTCGCCGAAAAAATCGCCCTCATGTCGTTGGATGATGATCCATCCATCCATCATAAATGTTTGATTTCTGGGGAATTTATGTTTTCAAATACTCGCAGAAAATACAAAAAAAGAGTGTTTTTTTGTTGTTGCTTTTTTTCTCTTTTTTTTGTACTTTGTTTTTTATGTTATTGAATATTTTGTAAAAGCTTTTCTTCTTCTTTTTTTTTTGATTTCGTTTGTTTGAAATAATAAATATTTTATGTTGATCGAATTGAAGATTATTAATAAAAAACAATGTCGTCATAAAGCATTCCACTATCTCTCCTGACAAAGTGACTCAGAAAAATATTTAATCAGTTGTTCAAATTAGAAATAAAACTAATTGAAAATGCAGTAAGAATATCGCTGAAAAATAAATAAATAAAAAAGCTTAATTGCTGACATTCATTTTCGAAGAAAAAAAAATAGTTGGAAAGAAAACAAATTCTTTTATGTATTTTGTTTTAGATTTTGTTTACGATTGTGAATTGAAGGATTTTTTTTGCGACACCAACTTTGATTTTTGATTCATAAATTTTTTTGATAAATTCCTTTCCATTTTTTGGTGCATAAAAATTAAAAACACCATTGCCAACAAAAAAAATTGACTGGCTGAATGCGCAATTTTTAATTGCGCAAATTTTTTTTCTTTCACAATAAAATGAAAAAGCGTAAAAAAAGACATCAGTCGCTTGTTTTTTTTTTTGAACTGGTTAGTTTATGGTTTTTCAGTTTTGTTCAGTTTTTTTTTGTTGCTTTCTTGAAAGCGGTTTTTTTTGTTGTTTTGAATATTTTGTTTTAGTTTCTTTTTTTTTGTAAAATATTTCGTGAAATATTGATGAAAAACTTTAATGTAAAATTACAACAAAACCAATGAATTTAAGACTCGCGAAGGAGGGATAAAAAGGATAAACTTAAAATTTCAAAAAAGAAATAAGATTAGTGCCGGAAATTTTGGAGAAATTTGGACAACTTCAATCGAAGGCAAATCAATATTTATAAAAACTTAAACTAATATCTTGACATAATAGCCGAAGTAAATGTATTTTTATAACCATGCGGAGTAATTGGGCGATAAGACATTTTTATTTATCAATACCTTTAAAAAAGCAAACATGAATTAATTTTTTTATTTTTTAATCGAATAAACTAAGTCACAAAAAAGAAGAAAAACTTTTTCAAATAATCAAAAACAAAGATATCGAAAAAGAAAAAAAGAAAATTGATGAATGGTAAAAAAATTTCAACGATTTTTTGTGAAGTCATCGATTTGCATAATTTTTTTAGAAAAAAAGTAACAAAAAAAAAGAAAAAAATAAGATCTGCTGAAAGGGAAAAAATATTTGTTTCATATTTAAAACTTCTAAAATTCATCAACTTTGAAATGATTGTTTTATCTTTTTTTGCAGCCATTTCTTAAATGTCTTGGATTTGCTTGAATTTTAAATAAGAAAAGTAAAGCATTTTTCTCCATGAATTTTTTTCTTATTCAAAGATTTTTTTTTAAATTTCTTGCATTGGTTTTGATTTTTTGCACAAACGAAATCTAACATGAATGATTTTTTTTATGATTAATTATCTTTTTATGAAACAAAAAGCAGATACCAAGGAGTAATGACAACAATAAAAAAATATGAAAGCAAATATATAAAATTTAGTGAAAAAATGTTTTCTCCATTTAATTCTACTGTTTATAAAATATTTGTTGTCGCCAGGTCGAAAATTTTAAAGAAAGTTTAAAATATGTATTCAAATTTTTTTTAAAGATTTTTTTATTTTGCAGTGCAAATTTAAATAATCGGACCAATTGGGGAAATCTAATGCATGCGACATACAATTAATTGAACTTTTAATCCACGCTTTTTTGTGTTTATTTTGCCCTTGAGGCAATGAATGACGGTGGCTTAAAATCCACGGTTTTTAAATATTTTTTATTTGAAATAAAAAAATTATTAAAATAAAATATTCAAAAAGGAAAGAGCTGAAAAATAAATAAAAAGAAAAATGGCTTCTTTCTGTTAGTCAATGCTAAAATCAATAACACAAAATACGGCGGTAAAAAAAATAAAAAGGTTTTTTTAGCGCAGAAAAAAAGAAACGCTACACATTATATGACTAATCCACCAACTACACCCATCTGCCGCTAATCATGAAATTTTTTGCTTTAAAAAAACCAAAAAGAAAGATGCAAAAAATGAAGAAAAATTTTTGACAAAATTCATTGCTTTTTATTTTGCAGCTTTTTTAACTGTCTTTGTTTTTGAATATTTAAAAAGCTTTTTTTTCTTTTATTTGATTTCGTTTAAAGTCTTTGGAAATTTAAAAAAAATTGAAACTTATTCTTTGCCATTTATTTTTTTTTTAAAAGAGCAAAAACAAAACTAAAGTGCGAATTTTTCCCAAATGCACCCTCATAAATATGGCTTGGGAAGTAAGAAATTCAGAACAAGCTGGATTGCCTTCGGATATATATTCATATGCATGATTAAAATGGTTAATGACCGTTGTCGTTTATTTTCAGAAAATGACGTTAAAGCTATGTTTTATTTTCATCGTTAACTAGCAGAAGAAGTTTTATAAAAAAATTGTTTGTATAAGCAAAAAAAATATGTTAATATTATGCTGTTTCTATTTATTCTGACTTCACTGATTGTGATTTATATTCTGCACTCATTTTGAATGCTTCGTGAAAAATATAAGCTGCCTCTTTAATTGATTTGTTGTTTGAATTTTTATACAAAGCAGCTGCAAGAGGGATCACTTGAATATCACTTTTATAAGTTAAAGCTTTCCAAAACCAATGGGAATGACAGAAAAAACTCTGCTTGGGCCAATAATACAATTTATTTTTGTTAAACTTAAAATAAAAAAATATTGTAGAAATAAAATATTCAAAAAAGAAAACAATTTTTTTTTCTCTGCAATTTAATCACATCGACTTGCATTACGTACGAAAATTGCAGCGATTCAGACTTTTTTACTCTCAGCATCGATGATCACACACATTATTTTAATCGGAAAGTCAGCACATTTGGCGATGATGGATGTATTGAAGCTTTTAAGCAACTCAAAACTAATAAACAAATTAAAAATGAAATTTCTTTTAAATCCATGTAAATAAATTTCTTGTTATATAAAAATCATTTTGAATTTGAAAAACTTGGATACACATGTTTGCAAAATTTTTATTATTTTACGTTGACAACAAATTTGAAGAATTAAAAGTTGATGAAATGTGGATATTTGGTTTTGGAATCGTCGATATTTTCAATCGTTTTGCAATATAATAAAACGGAGTTAACAAAGCTTCTCGATATGGTTTAATGAAAATACACGTCATAAAAGTATCATAAATTTCTACAGCACTAACAATTAAAAATACAAAATTTACATTTATTGTTGGTTTTTTAACAAAATAAAATATATATAAAAATACTGATGCTGGAATAATCATGAAAAAAAGAAATCCAGAAAATTGAATCATAATTAAACGCCGAAACGTTTCATTCATTTTTAAAGTATTTGCTGACATTTGAGTTTGAGATTGTAAAGTTTTTGATTTAAAAAAATTTAATGCAAATCCAATTGTACACATGGTTATTAGAGAAACTCCCACGACAACAATAACCCATAAAATATGAGGGATGGGATTAGTGGATGAAGCGCGAAAAATAATTAAATTTCGAATATCTATAATTTCTTCCAATCCTGTAATATTATTTGTGGAAAGGTATAAATTAACCAAATCAGGATCAACAAAAACTGTATCAAATAGTGGTTTAATAAATATCATTAAACATATTAAAATAAAAATGCATCTTTCAATAAATAATAAAAATCCAAAAAGATATAAAGGAATTTTTGAATCTCCATTGGCATTTAAAGCAAAATATCGTTCCCAAATAATTGAATTTACACAATTTCCTGCTAATGAAAGCGAAAAAAATCCTAAAAAATATAAGAGACATTGTAAATGGATATTAAAATATTTTCCAACACCTAAAGGATACAAATAAAAAAATGGATGTAACAATAGAGGTGGCTGCAAGAAAAATACAATTTGTAAAACCAAAGCCGAAATTACATATGGAATTAAATAAAATTTTAATCTTTTCATAAATGGTGAAGTTTTAAAAATTATGATTTGAAGAAACACAGTCAAAAAAATAATAGTTGAAATAGATAAAATATCATGAAGAAAATTAATCTATGAAGCAAAATCGGAATCAAATATTTCACTTCCATTAAATTTTTTCATTTCAGACATATTTATTTAATTCAACAAATTTAAAAAGTGATTTTTAAATGGATACATAAAGCAAAAGTTTTCGAAATTTCTTAGTCGTCATTTTTTTTAAAAACAAAGCAGGTGAATAAATTTTTTTATATAAATTTAACAAGTAAAAAACTTTGTATAAAAAATTATAATTGAAAAGCTTTTTATCATTATTTTTTTCTTCACCTGCAAAGTGTGTCATGTACCTGATTGAATATGTAGGAAATTCGTATATTTCGAATTAAAAAACTTATTTTTCTTGGGTTTTTTTTAACATTAAAAAAGGCTGAACACAAGACATGCATAAATAGAAAATGAAATTACCTTTTTTCACCGCTCACAGCGTAATCATGGCGTAGTTGATGTGGCCCAAAAAAGTTAGTCCAGAACCATTTTTTTGTTTTTTTATGAAATTGAAATTCGTTTGTACGAAAAGATAGATAATTACCTAACTTAAAAACTCCCTTTCAACACTTTTCTTTTAAACCCATTCCAGATTTTTAAATATGGCGTTAACTATCAAAAAATAATTAAAAAATCCAAAAATTGCACGTTGCTTTTGGCCATTTGTACTCCGCCTCTGATTGAAAATGATTGCGCTGTGCGCTCAGCCTTTTTTAAAACCGCAAAAATCAATATTTTATTTTTAAAAAATAATAATGGCATCTTTTTAAATACAACCAGAATTTTAAATTACACAATTAAAAAATTCAATTTTTGTGCCCTTTTTTTATTTTTTGAGACACTGAAAAACATCCTTTTGAATTTTTTGATTTATTAGTTTTTTTCCTGAGTCTGTTAGAGAAAAAAAAGAAAAGAAATTTTCCATGGAAATTATGCATGGGCTTTTCCTTCATTCATGACAATAAAAAATAAATTCGACCTTAAAAAAAAGCTTTTAATACAAAAAAAGAAGAAAAAACAGTCATTTTCTTTCATGTTTTCTTTGCAGAGGAGCAAGCAATATTTTTACTTTTTTGAATATTTAAATTATCCTCTTTCATTTTTTTAGTTTTTGTAAATCTTAATTTTAAAAATATCCTTTAAATCAGAGAGATTTTGATTAAAGTTGATAATTTTTAAAACTAATTATTAAAGCATTTAATTAATTTAAAGGTTTCGTTGGTTGAGCAACTGAGTGAAATGAGATAAAAACAAAAAAGTTAACACAGTTGCAACCAGTAACAATTAATATTTTTATGAAGAGGAGTCTTTGATGTATTTTATTTAAGAGCCAATATAAAGTATAAAATTAATAATCATTCTTTATTCACCAATAAAAAAAATAGCATGAAAAAAGAAAAGATTACCTAATTTGGAATTGAAAGAAGAAAAATCGAATGACAAAGTGCCGAAAAAATATGGAGTTTTTTTGTCCTGCAATGAAGCGGTAAGAAACAAAAAAAGTTAAAATGGCAATCCACCATTAACGAGAATGGAAAGAATTAAAGGATGCTCTGCTTCAGAACAAATTTAATCAAATATTTGTTTTTTACCTTCGCAGCATTAAGTTTGAGATTTTCGTGAAAAACCATTGCTGCTTCATAAATAAGTTTCCTGTTGGAGTTATCAAATAAAGCAGTGGCCAATGGAATGAATTGAATTCCACTTTTAAAATTTAAAGCTTTCCAAAACCAATGAGTATGAGAATGACATAAAAAAGCTGCTTGTGACAATAATACCTCCGAAACGCAATGATTATTTAGACTTGAAATCTTAGTTTTTATTTATTTTGAAAATTAAAAAAAATACCGAAGAAATAAAATATTCAAAAGGGAAATGCTAAATAAAAATGAAAATAAATTTTTTCTCTGCAATTTAAAGCTAAAAAACAAAGCCAAAGAAATTTTTTTTCTTTTAAAAAATAGAAGAAAATAAAAATGCTTTTTTGTTAGCGCAGAAAGAAAAAAAGGCAAAAGCATGTTATGATTAATCCACTCACTTCACCCATCCGCTTTTAATCGGGGTTTTCCTAAACAATTTTTTTTTGATTTTAAAAACACAAATAAAAATGCAAAAAGGAAAGAAAATTTTGACAAAATTAATTGATTTTTTTCGTGCAGAAAATATGGCAGCCGAAAATCAAGATAATTATATGAAACGAAAAGCTGAAGATGATGCTCATTATAAAGTTGCTTCAGCTATTAAAGCAGAAGAAAGGCAAGAATCTGTGATTTTTGTTGCCACTTACCAAGGACCGGTAAAAGATTCGCCAAAACCCGGCGAATTTAAATATTTAATTCAGCAACAAGAAGAAGAACAAACCCAAGATGGTGATGATTCTGAGGAAGAAGAATCAGATGAAACTTCATCAATTAGTATGTTTGAATTCTGAAAGAACTTTATATATTTCAAAGCATTATTTTTTTTAGTCTTGACGGAAAAACAAGAAAAAATTAAAAAATTAATTGAAGCTAAAAGTATGTTTACAAATTATCTATCAATAAATTTTTTTTATCGTTTGCTTTTTTAGTTGAAAAGTATGAAGCTGATGAAAATCGGCCAAATATTTTCAAAAGAGGCATTACAAATGGTGCTTCAGCCATTCGTAATTTATTTTCAAAAAAGAAAAATGAAAAAATGTCAAAATTAACTGGTGGGTTATTTAGTTATTTTTCCTTCAAATATATACAATACTTTTTATTTTGCATTACAAAAAATTATTTAACCGATTAATATTTTTATACAAAATTTTTTTTTTAGTCAAAGGAACTGATAATGAAGTTCCAGACCAAAAGCCCGGTTCATCAAAGCCTCTTCCACCACCACTTGGGAAGCAACAAGAAAAAAATTAGCACAAAAATTTTAATTAAATCAAACTTTTGTAATTTTCTATTTAAGTATGTTTCTTTTTTTTGTTTCATTTTTTAATAAAGAAAAATGCCAAAAAAACAAGATTAAAAGTGCGCAGAAATTTTGAAAACAATCAATCAATAAGGAAAAGAAAAAAACGCGGACGAGAGAAAAAAAATTCATTGAAAGCATCATTCAACAAACAAAAAATGTTGGCTTTGGGTTTGCTTTTTTCCCAAAACATAGTTCTTTTTTTTGAATATTTTAATTATTTTTTTGTTTTTTCTTAAATAAATAAATTTCCAAATAACTTTCATGAGAAGTTAAAACTGAATATTCCTCATCAATGAAGAGTGAAGGAAAACAACGGGAGCTCCAGGCTCAAATCGATACACAACCACATCAAGTCCAACAAACTTGGTATCCACCACAGCAAGGGAAAAGAATGATGGAGGATGAACAACATTTTCCAACCCAACAATACTATGACCAACACATAAAAAAACAAGCGAGTTAAAACATTTTCTTCCTTCTTCATCCATGAACTAACAATAATAATAAAAAAAAGTTGGAATTTCTGAGAGTTAATTTTTCATAATTTTAAGTAACAAAAAAATCGATTTCTGTTGTAAATGATTTTAATTTTTGTAAATCAACAGTTGAAATGAAACTTAATTTATATTTTTAGTTCGTGAACAAAAATCAAATTTTAAATATAAAAAACTTGGACATTTTTTTCTTTTTTTGCAATTTAACGTTGAAAATGAAGTAGATTAAGGGCCATGGAACAAAGAATAGTAAAAAAAAAAGAAAATACAAAGGATCCATTTTTTTGTCAGTCAGAGCCATCATGCTATATGAGAAAAAAACAAAATTCATTTTTGCCATAATTCTACAAATTCGCAGAAATTTTCAATCGTTTATGAATTTTCATATTTTTCGAAACTCAAAATTAAGTTTTTTAAAAGGACAAAAATAATGATTGTTTTATTTTTGATTCTAAAAAAAGAAGCTTTCAAATATTTAAAAACAAAGAGAACGAAAAACAATATGGAAGAAGACCAGAAAAAAATTCATCTTTTTTTCAAATTTGTGCCGACTTTTTTTCTTTTATTCTTTTTATTTTGCTTGTTTGGAAGAAAAACGAAAAATCAATATTTTCTCTTTTTTTGTTGACCAACAACCATCACATTATTTTTTCAAAGCTATCACGCAAAGTCAGCTATTTATGAAATTTTTAAACTTTTTTTAAAGATTTTCTTGAAAGCGATATTAAACGAAATGTATGGCCATGTGCTTTCGTGTATGGCATTCAAAATGAATAACAAGAAGAAAAATATAAAAAGTAAATAGAAAAAAACAGAAATTAGAGAAGTGAGAACGAAATGTCGCATATCAATGTAACCCTCCTTTTAACTAAATTTTAGAGTTATCATATTGAATTTGATGGCGAAATACGCATCCTTCTTAATTAACTAATAATACATATATTTGAAAAATGAAGGATTGATGGCTATTGACACACATAAAAAAAATCAACGTAAAATGCAATTAAAAAATGTTTGTTGAACCGGGCTAACGAAAACTTTATAAAATTTATTACAAAATATTGAACAGTTATAACTAAATCTCTTAAAAACAAAAAATAAAATACGGATATGAGACTTTCAGGGTCGAAGGTTTTCTTTTTGTAGTTGAAGAAACTCAATGTTTTGTTGAGATATTAATTCTTGCACCGGTATATTTAAGATCAGGTTCAATAAAAAAAATGTATATACTTGTGTTTACAAAAGATAGTTTTTGACTAACATACGTTAAACTGAACATGAATTAAGAAAAAACAAATTAATAAAATGAGGGAGAATATGTAATTGAGGCGAGCAACTCCAACATCGTTGTATTTTCTTTTACAATCGTCATAAAGTAATTTGCCGGTTAAAAGTGACATTGTATTTCAATCAAAATCTTTTTTTCTATTTCCCAAAAAATGAGAGTGGAATGACAGAAAAAATTGCTTGTGCCAATAATACCTTTGAAAAGCAATGATTATTTGGACTTAAAACCTTAGTTTTTATATTATTTTTAAATTTTGAAATTAAAAAAATATTGTAAAAATAAAATATTCAAAAAGAAAAAGCCTAATAAAAATAAAAAAAAATTTCTTCTCTCTGCAATTTAAAGCTGTTCCTTTAAAGCTAAAAAACAAAATCAAAAAATATGTTCATGAAAAAAGAGAAGAAATGAATAAATAAAAAATTGTTTTTTTGTTAGAGCAAAAAGAAAAAATCGATTGACATTATATGACTAATCCACATACACCCATTCGCCATTAATGTTTGATTTCCCAACAATTTTTGTTTTAAAAACGCCATGGAAATACAAAAAAAAAATGAATTTTTTTCCATTTATCTTTTTTTGTATTTTGTTCTCTTTGTTTTTGAATATTTGAAAGGCTTTTCTTCTTTTTTTTTATTTCGTTTGTTTTAAATAATAAAAGTCTTTTGTAGACCCTTTTGAAAATTATTATTAAAAAACAGTGTCTTCATAAAGCATTACATTGTCTCCTGGAAAAGGGACTCAAAAAATTCTTTTGTCACTTGTTCAAAGTTGAAATATATTTTAGAAAAAAAGCTGTCAGAATACCATTTGATGAATATCTTTCAAAATAAATATTTTAAAAAAAGCTATATTGCTAACATTCATATTCAAAAATAATTATGAACTTTTTACTAACAAAAGTAATAATAAAAATGTTGGAATCACTTTGAATTTATTTTTCATAATTTTAAGTAACAATAAAAAAAATTTTTTTGTGTTGTTAATGATTTTGATTTATGTGAACAAGAATCGAGGTTTGAACATAAAAATCTGGTATGTTTTTACGTTTTTTTTTTGCAATTACATCCAGAAATCGAAGCAATTAACCGAGTTCAAAAAATTAGTCAAAAATAATGAAATACAAAGAATCCAATTTCACTTCAGTCAGAGCCTTCATACTATAAAAAATTCGTCTATGCTCTAATTTTTCAAATATGTACGTAGAAATTTTCCATCGTTTTTGAATTTTCATTTTTTTCTATTCTTGAAATTAAGTTTTTTTAAAGGACGAAATAAAAAGATCTTTTATTTTTAATTCTGAAATGAAAAAGAAGCTTTTCTAATATTTAAAAACAAAGAGAGCGAGAAAAAAAAGTAAAGAAGAAGACCAGAAAAAAAAGTTCACCTTTATTTGAAATTTGTGCCGACTTTTTTCTTTTTTCCTTTTTGTTTTGCTGGTTTGGAAGAAAAATGACAAATCAATATTTTCTCTTTTTTTGTTGACCAACAACGATCACATTTTATTTTTTCAAAGCTATCGCAAAGTTTGCTATTTAGAAAATTTTGAAGCTTTTTTTAAAACTATAAATACTTTATTTGAATATTTTCTTTAATTTTTTTTCTTTTTTTGTAATTCGATAACAAAAAAGGGTGGTTCTGCCTTAACTTCGAAGCTAGGAAAAAAACAAGAAAATTCATTTATTCTAAGATTTAACAATTCAAATTATTTAGATGGTTACTTAACAGAGATGAAAGTGTATTCTAAAGATAAAATTTTATTCCAAAACTGATTTTTAGTGGATACAAAAAATAATTTAAATTTGTTAAAAAATGAAGCTATTTTTGCAACGTTTTTTTATTCTTTTCGAAGTTCGAACTTCGAACCCAAAACGTAAATAGAAAATGTAAGTAAAATAACTCAGGAAAAACAAGAATCCTTGCTTGTTTTTTTTGTTGCTAAATAACAAGTTCCTGCTCAGTCTCCCCCAAAAACAGGCGATTTCAAATGGCTTTTTTTAAAAACAAAAGAAGAACGATAAAAGCAATGAAGGAAAATAAAAAGAAAATTTTTTTTCTACCAAATTGTTTTGTCAATCACGGCTAATAAGATATTCTATAATATCAAAATTTAATAAAGAAACTTTTAATTTTTTCATTAATAAAAAATTTGGGAAACATTGACTTTTAACTTTTGAAGCATTTACTTTGAGATTTTCGTGAAAAGCATTTGCAGCTTTTTTAATATCTTTTGTGTTGCTATTATTATATAAAGCAGCTCCAAGCGGGATGAATTGAATTCCCGTTTTAAAATTTAATGATTCCCATAATCAATGTGGGATGGATGGGAACGACAGAAAAAAAATGCTTGTGCCAATGATATTACAGAAACCCATTTATCAATTGAACTTGAAATCTTAGTTTTTATTTTATTTTAAAATAAAAAAATAATGATAAAAACAAAATATTCAAAAAGAAAAATGCTTAATAAAAAAAACAAATTTTTTCTCTGCAATTTAAAGCTAAAAAAACAAAGCCAAAGAAATTTTTTTTCTTTTAAAAAATAGAAGAAAATAAAAATGCTTTTTTGTTAGCGCAGAAAGAAAAAAAGGCAAAAGCATGTTATGATTAATCCACTCACTTCACCCATCCGCTTTAAATCGTTGTTTTCCCCAAACAAATTTTTTCTTGACAAAACATGCAAAAAAAAGAAAAGAAAATTTTGACAAAATTAATTGATTTTTTTTGTTGCAGAAAATATGGCAGCCGAAGATCAAGATGATTATATGGAACGAAGAAAAGCTGATGAAGAATATGGAGCTTCTTCATCAGCTATTAAAACCCAAAAAAGACAGGAATCGGCGGTTTTTATTGCTGCTTACAAAACCCCAACTAAATCTTCACCAAAACCAGGTGAATTTAAATATCTGGTCCAACAGCATCAAGATGAAAAAGAAGAAGATGATGAAAGTGAAGAAGAAGAATCAGATGATTCATCAATTAGTAAGTTTGAATTTTAGAAACAAATTTATATATTTCTTAAAGCTTTATTTTTTTTAGTTTTGAGCGAAGAACAACAAAGAATTAAAAAATTTATTGATGGAAAAAGTAGGTTTCAAAATTATATAGCAATAAATTTTTTTTATCGTTTGCTTTTTTAGATGAAAAGTATGCTGCTGAAGCAAAGAAGCCAAATATCATCCGAAGATGGGCTTCGGCTTTTTTGAATTTATTCCGCAATTAAAGCCGCCAAAATTTCGTTGGATGATCCACCATCCGTGATAAATACTTGATTTCTGTGGAATTTATGGTTTCAAAAACGTGCCAAAAATACAAAAAAAGAGTTTTTTTTGTCGCATTTTTTCTTTTTTTTGTACTTTGTTTTTTATGTTATTGAATATTTTGTAAAAGCTTTTCTTCTTCTTTTTTTTTGATTTCGTTTGTTTGAAATAATAAATATTTTATGTTGATCGATTTGAAGATTATTAATAAAAAACAATGTCGTCATAAAGCATTCCACTATCTCTCCTGACAAAGTGACTCAGAAAAATATTTAATCAGTTGTTCAAATTAGAAATAAAACTAATTGAAAATGCAGTAAGAATATCGCTGAAAAATAAATAAATAAAAAAGCTTAATTGCTGACATTCATTTTCGAAGAAAAAAAAATAGTTGGAAAGAAAAACAAATTCTTTTATTTTGTTTTAAATTTTGTTTACAATTTTGAATTGAAGGATCATTTTGCGACATCAACTTTGATTTCAAATTCATTAATTTAATGATAATTTCCTTTCCGTTTTTTTTGGTGCATAAAAATTAAAAGCACCACTGCCAACAAAAAAAATTGACTGGCTGAATGCGCAATTTTTTTTTGCGCCAATTTTTTTTCTTTCACAATAAAATGAAAAAGCGTAAAAAAAGACATCAGTCGCTTGCTTTTTTATTTTTGAACTGGTTAGTTGATGGTTTTTTAACTGTTGTTCAGTTTTTTCTGTTGCTTTCTTGAAAGCGGATTTTTTTATTTTATTTTTCGACTCCATCATCGTTGTAACTTCGCTTTGTTGATTCGTAAAGTAATTTGGCAGTTGAAAGCGCCATTGTTTTTCAATCAAAATCTTTTTTTCTATTTCCCAAAAAATGAGAGTGAAATGACAGAAAAAATTGTTTGTGCCAATAATACCTTTGAAAAGCAATGATTATTTGGACTTAAAACCTTAGTTTTTATATAAATTTTAAATTTTGAAATTAAAAAAATATTGTAAAAATAAAATATTCAAAAGGAAAATAAATTTTATTCTCTGCAATTTAAAGCTAAAAAGCAAAGTCAAAGAAATTTTTTTTTTTGATAAAAAAACAGAAGAAAATAAAAATGCTTTTTTGTTAGCGCAGAAAGAGAAGCAAACGCTAGACATGTTATGATTAATCAACCTACTACACCCATCTGCCGCTAATCATGGAATTTTTTGCTTTAAAAAAACCAAAAAGAAAGAAGCAGAAAAAAATAAAAAATTTTTTTTGGCAAAATTCAGTGATTTGTTTATGCAGTTTTTTTTAACTGTCTTTGTTTTTGAATATTTAAAATACTTTTTTACTTTTCTTTTTTGATTTCGTTTAAAGTCTTGTAAAATTTTTAAAAAAATGAAATGTTTTCTTTGCCTTTCATTTTTTTATTTGGAAAAAAGCAAACATTAAACTAAAGTTCGAATTCTTCGCCAATGCACCCTCATAAATATGGCACCGGAAGTAAGAAATTCAGATCAAGCTGGATTGCCGTCAGATATTTATTCTTATGGCATGATTAAAATGATAAATTGTAAACGATTGTTGTCATCTATTTTCAGAAAATGATGTTGAAGCTATGCTTTTTTTTTCATCGGTAACTAGCAGAAAAAGTTTTATAAAAAAAGCGTTTGTATAAACAGAAAAAAATATGTTAATATTATGCTGTTTCTATTTATTCTGGTTTCCTTGAAATATCACCTCAACGTAATGCAAGTCGATGTAATTTTTTTAGAAAAAAAAGAAGAAATTCCATGATGCAGTAAATTTTTTTATTTTTACTTTAACCTTTGTAACAGTATAGAACTAAAGTGTTTTATCAAAAAATTCATTCTAAATTCATAAATTTTGTAATAAATTCCTTTATTGTTCAATTTTTTTTTGTTTTCCTGAAAGCGGTTTTTTTTGTTTGGAATATTTTATTTTAGTTTTTTTAATAAAATATATCGTGAAATATTAATGAAAAACTTTAATGTAAAGTTACAAAACCAATGAATTAAGCATCGGAAAGGAGGGATAAAAATTATCAACTTAAAATTTAAAAAAAGAAACAAGTTAAGTAGCAATGTTCTCAAACTCCCATTCATTCTTTTCTTCGTCATTCACTCTCACTCACTCCCAAATCTCAAATTTTTTCGTATTTTTAAAGGAAAAATAACCCAAAAAATATTTAAAACAGCGCTGAAAATAATAAATAGCATTCTAGTTTCGTTTGAAGTTAAAAAACCAAATTCAAAGATTCTTTAAATTAAAATTTCGAATATTTTTAGTTTTTTTTGACACAAAATACGATTTTTTCGAGATTTTAAAATTATTTCTATTTATATTTAATGCGGTTTTCTGTGTTTTGTTTATTTTATTTTAATTTTTGTAAATCAGCAGTTGTAAATGAAACTCAATTTTTATCTTTAATTTGTGAACAAAAATCAAACATAAAAATCTTGGACATTTTTTTCTTTTTTGTTTGTAATTAAATGTAGAAATTAAAGTAGTTTAAGGGCCATGGAACAAAGAATAGTCAAAAAAAAATAAGGAAATACAAAAGATCCAATTTCTCGTCAGTGAGAGCCATCATGCTAAAAGAAGAATAAACAAAATTCATCTTTGCCATAATTTTTCAAATTCGACACAAATTTTCATCGTTTATGAATTTTCATATTTTTCTAAACTCGAAATTATGTATTTTTTAAAGGACAAAAATAAATGATTCTTTTATTTTTAATTTTAAAAAACGAAGAGAGCGAAAAAAAAGTAATTTTTTGAAATTTGTGCTTACTTTTTTCTTTCTTTTCTTTTTGTTTTGCTGGTTTGGAAGAAAAATGAAAAATCAATATTTTCTCTTTTTTTGTTGACCAACAACCATCACATTATTTTTTCAAAGCTATCACGCAAAGTCAGCTATTTATGAAATTTTTAAACTTTTTTTAAAGATTTTCTTGAAAGCGATATTAAACGAAATGTATGGCCATGTGCTTTCGTGTATGGCATTCAAAATGAATAACAAGAAGAAAAATATAAAAAGTAAATAGAAAAAAACAGAAATTAGAGAAGTGAGAACGAAATGTCGCATATCAATGTAACCCTCCTTTTAACTAAATTTTAGAGTTATCATATTGAATTTGATGGCGAAATACGCATCCTTCTTAATTAACTAATAATACATATATTTGAAAAATGAAGGATTGATGGCTATTGACACACATAAAAAAAATCAACGTAAAATGCAATTAAAAAATGTTTGTTGAACCGGGCTAACGAAAACTTTATAAAATTTATTACAAAATATTGAACAGTTATAACTAAATCTCTTAAAAACAAAAAATAAAATACGGATATGAGACTTTCAGGGTCGAAGGTTTTCTTTTTGTAGTTGAAGAAACTCAATGTTTTGTTGAGATATTAATTCTTGCACCGGTATATTTAAGATCAGGTTCAATAAAAAAAATGTATATACTTGTGTTTACAAAAGATAGTTTTTGACTAACATACGTTAAACTGAACATGAATTAAGAAAAAACAAATTAATAAAATGAGGGAGAATATGTAATTGAGGCGAGCAACTCCAACATCGTTGTATTTTCTTTTACAATCGTCATAAAGTAATTTGCCGGTTAAAAGTGACATTGTATTTCAATCAAAATCTTTTTTTCTATTTCCCAAAAAATGAGAGTGGAATGACAGAAAAAATTGCTTGTGCCAATAATACCTTTGAAAAGCAATGATTATTTGGACTTAAAACCTTAGTTTTTATATTATTTTTAAATTTTGAAATTAAAAAAATATTGTAAAAATAAAATATTCAAAAAGAAAAAGCCTAATAAAAATAAAAAAAAATTTCTTCTCTCTGCAATTTAAAGCTGTTCCTTTAAAGCTAAAAAACAAAATCAAAAAATATGTTCATGAAAAAAGAGAAGAAATGAATAAATAAAAAATTGTTTTTTTGTTAGAGCAAAAAGAAAAAATCGATAGACATTATATGACTAATCCACATACACCCATTCGCCATTAATGTTTGATTTCCCAACAATTTTTGTTTTAAAAACGCCATGGAAATACAAAAAAAAAATGAATTTTTTTCCATTTATCTTTTTTTGTATTTTGTTCTCTTTGTTTTTGAATATTTGAAAGGCTTTTCTTCTTTTTTTTTATTTCGTTTGTTTTAAATAATAAAAGTCTTTTGTAGACCCTTTTGAAAATTATTATTAAAAAACAGTGTCTTCATAAAGCATTACATTGTCTCCTGGAAAAGGGACTCAAAAAATTCTTTTGTCACTTGTTCAAAGTTGAAATATATTTTAGAAAAAAAGCTGTCAGAATACCATTTGATGAATATCTTTCAAAATAAATATTTTAAAAAAAGCTATATTGCTAACATTCATATTCAAAAATAATTATGAACTTTTTACTAACAAAAGTAATAATAAAAATGTTGGAATCACTTTGAATTTATTTTTCATAATTTTAAGTAACAATAAAAAAAATTTTTTTGTGTTGTTAATGATTTTGATTTATGTGAACAAGAATCGAGGTTTGAACATAAAAATCTGGTATGTTTTTACGTTTTTTTTTTGCAATTACATCCAGAAATCGAAGCAATTAACCGAGTTCAAAAAATTAGTCAAAAATAATGAAATACAAAGAATCCAATTTCACTTCAGTCAGAGCCTTCATACTATAAAAAATTCGTCTATGCTCTAATTTTTCAAATATGTACGTAGAAATTTTCCATCGTTTTTGAATTTTCATTTTTTTCTATTCTTGAAATTAAGTTTTTTTAAAGGACGAAATAAAAAGATCTTTTATTTTTAATTCTGAAATGAAAAAGAAGCTTTTCTAATATTTAAAAACAAAGAGAGCGAGAAAAAAAAGTAAAGAAGAAGACCAGAAAAAAAAGTTCACCTTTATTTGAAATTTGTGCCGACTTTTTTCTTTTTTCCTTTTTGTTTTGCTGGTTTGGAAGAAAAATGACAAATCAATATTTTCTCTTTTTTTGTTGACCAACAACGATCACATTTTATTTTTTCAAAGCTATCGCAAAGTTTGCTATTTAGAAAATTTTGAAGCTTTTTTTAAAACTATAAATACTTTATTTGAATATTTTCTTTATTATTTTTATTTTTTTTTTGCAATTCGATAACAAAAAAGGGTCGTTCGGCCTTAACTTCGAAGCTAGGAAAAAAACAAGAAAATTCATTTATTCTAAGATTTAACAATTCAAATTATTTAGATGGTTACTTAACAGAGATGAAAGTGTATTCTAGAGATAAAATTTCATTCGGGATTTTATTCCTTCCAGAACAAAAAAATAATTTAAATTAGATTAAAATATGAAACCGTTTTGACAACTTTTTTTTTATTATTTTCGAACTTCTAACATAAGACGTAAATGGAAAATGGAAGTAATTTTTTTCATCGCTCAACCATTTTTTAAAGCCGCATAAATCAATATTTTATATTTATAAATAATAATGGCATATTTTTAAATACAACTAGAACTTTAAATTACACAATTAAAAAACTGAATTTTTGTGCCTTTTTTTCTTCTTAGAATTTTTTATTTTTGCGCCATTGAAAAACATTTTTTTGAATTTTTTGATTTATTATTTTTTTTTTCTTATTTGTTTCTAATTTTTTAATCAAAACAAATTTAATCAAATATTTGTTTTTAGCTTTCCCAGCATTAAGTTTGAGATTTTCGTGGAAAACCTTTGCTGCTTCATTAATAAGTTTCCTGTTGGAGTTGTTAAATAAAGAAGCTGCAAGGGGGGTCAATTGAATGTTTCATTTGAAATTGAAATTTTCCCCCAACCAATGTGGCATGACAGAAAAAATTGCTTGTGCCAATAGTACAATAGAAACCCATTGATCAATTGGATTTTAAATCTTTGTTTTATTTAAATAAAAAAATATTGTAAAAATTAAATATTCAAAAAGGAAAGCGTAAAAAAATCATATCAAAAAAATTTATCCATTTCCCGCTATTTAAAGCTATAACAAAACTAAAGAAATTTTTGCTCGAAAAAAAGTAAACGAAATGAATAGTCTTGTTTTTCGTTAACGCAAAAAGAGAAAAAAATGCTAGACATGTTATGATTAATCAACACATACACCCATCCGCTTTTAATGGTTGCTTTCTCAGTAAATTTTTTAGCTTTAAAAACACATAAAAAATGCAAAGAAAAAATTTGACACAATTCATCGATTTTTTTGTAGTTTTCTTTCTTTTTTTTCGTTTTTGAATATTTGAAAAGCTTGCCTCTTTTTTTTTTGATTTCGTATAATTTTCAATTCACAAATGATACAATGATAAGAGTATCAGTAAATTTTTTTTCAAATTATGTCCACTGTTTGAAAGAAAATTTAAATAATTGTCACAACAAAAAATAGTAAAAGCATTTTCACGATTCACCCTGATTTTCTTGATGGCGACATAAAACGCAATGTAGGATCATGTGCTTTCGCGTTTGGCATCCAAAATCAACAAGAAAAAAATATAATAAAAAAGAAGTTGCAAAGAAAAATTTGAGCTGCCTAAATTTTTCCGGTTAAATTAGCCGTACTTTCATTTCTTTGATGACCCGGTAACTTTCTTTTGAAAAAACCAAACTTAAATTTTTTTCAAACCAGAGAGCATAAATGAAAGAAATAACAAAAAATTATTAAAACAAATAATTTAAAAAGGAAGGAGTTAAAAAAATCAAACAATTTTTTGCACGAAAAAAAGAAATATATATATAAACACTTTTTCGTTAGCTCAGAAAGAAAAAAGACATAATTACTAATCCAAATACACCCATCCATCCACTTTTAATGATTGCTTTACCAACAAATTTTAGCTTTAAAAAATCCCATGAAAAAAGAGGCAAAAAAATAACAAAAGAAATTTTGATAAAATTCATCGAATTTTATTTTGTATTTTCCTTTTTTTAGCTTTTGTTATTAATTATTTTGAAAGCTTATTTCTTCTTTTGTTTAAAATCTTGCAAAAAGAAATTTTGAAAACATTGAAATCTTTTTTCTTGGGCAAAAAACTTTTAAAATACTCAAAAGCTTTTTTTAGAATGTATCATTCATTTACAATGCAAATTTATATATGCTGACCATTCTTAATTATCGGAAGCATTTTCATACAATAATTGATCCATGTCTTCAAAAGATGGATAAAAAAATGTTATTAATATTACTGGAGTAAAAATATGATTGAGAGGATCCATAAGTGAATTTTTTTGTTTATTTTAACTTCGAGGCAATGAATGACGGTGGCTTAAAATCCCCGGTTTTTAAACATTTTTTGAGCTTTAAAATAAAAAAAAATTAAAATAAAATATTCAAAAAGGAAAGAGCTGAAAAATAAATAAAAAGAAAAATGGCTTCTTTCGGTTAGTCAATACTAAAATCAATAACAAAAAATACGGCGGTAAAAAAAATAAAAAGGTTTTTTTAGCGCAGAAAAAAAGAAACGCTACACATTATATGACTAATCCACCAACTACACCCATCTGCCGCTAATCATGAAATTTTTTGCTTTAAAAAAAACCAAAGAAAAAAGATGCAAAAAAAAATGAAAAGTAAAATTTTGGCAAAATTCATTGATATATTTTTTTTGCAGATTTTTTTACTCTCTTTGTTTTTGAATATTTCAAAAGCATTTTTTTCTTTTATTTGATTTCGTTTAAAGTTTTGGAAAACTTTTAAAAAATTGAAACTTTTTCTTTGCCATTCATTTTTTTATTTGGAAAAGAGCAAACACAAAACTAAATTACGTATTCTTCCCAAATGCATCCACATAAATATGGCTCCGGAAGTAAGAAATTCAGATCAAGCTGGATTGCCGTCAGATATTTATTCTTATGGCATGATTAAAATGATAAATTGTAAATGATTGTTGTCATCCATTTTCAGAAAATGATGTTGAAGCTATGCTTTTTTTTTCATCGATAACTAACAGAAGAAGAAGCTTCGTGGAAAAAAATGTATGTATAAACAAAAAAAAATGTTAATATTATGTTGTTTCTATTTGTTATGATTTCCCTGGACATAATTAAAAAATGACTTGAAATTTCTTTTTTTTTCTAAAAAAAAATCACATCGACTTTCATTACGTTGAATATCTTGCAGCTATTTTTGAAGTGTCTTGTATTTGCTTGAATTTAAATTGAGGAAAGTAACAAAAAAAAGAAAAAAATAATATCTGCTGAAAGGGAAAAAATATTTGTTTCATATTTAAAACTTCTAAAATTCATCAACTTTGAAATGATTGTTTTATCATTTTTTGCAGCCATTTCTTAAATGTCTTGGATTTGCTTGAATTTTAAATAAGAAAAGTAAAGCACTTTTCTCCATGAATTTTTTTCTTATTCAAAGATTTTTTTTTAAATTTCTTGCATTGGTTTTGATTTTTTGCACAAACGAAATCTAACATGAATGATTTTTTTTATGATTAATTATCTTTTTATGAAACAAAAAGCAGATACCAAGGAGTAATGACAACAATAAAAAACTATGAATGCAAATATATAAAATTCACTGAAATTTTTTTAAACATCGCTTTAAAAAATGTTTCCTCATTTTGATGCTAAAGTTTATAAAATATTTGTTGTCGCGAGGTCGAAAATTTTTAAGAAAGTTTTAAATATTTTTTCAAATGTTTTTTAACAATCTTTTATTTTACAATGTAAATTTATGTATTCTCCTCAACTGGGGATATCGGAACCATATTTCATGCAATTTATTGAAGTTTTAATAAAACATTTTAAAATATGGATAAAAAAAATCTTAATAAAATTACTTGACATAAGCAATTTTTTTTTGTTTATTTTGACTTTCAAGCAATGAATGACGGTGACTTAAAATCCTCGGTTTTAAATATTTTTTTTGATTTGAAACAAAAAAATATTAAAATTAAATATTCAAAAAGGAAAGAAATCAAAAAAAGTAGAAAAGAAAAATAGCTTCTTTCTGTTAGTCAATGCAAAAATCAATAACAAAGAAAAAACGGCGGTATAAACATAAAAAAGGGTTTTTTAGAGCAGAAAGAAAGAAACGCCAAACAATCATGACTAATCCATATACACCCCTCCGCTTTTGATCATTGATTTCCAAGAAATTTGGCTTTAAAGCTTGTAAAAAGAAAGAGACACAGAAAAAATTGAAATTTTTTTGACAAAACCCTTCAATTTTTATTTTATTTTTTGCTTTCGTTGTTTTTGAATATTTGTAAGGCTTGTCTCTTTCTTTATTTGTTTCGTTTTTAAGAATTAAAAATCAGAAAACAACAATTTTTCTAGAAAAAGGTTTATAATGATGCAAAACTATTAGTGCTGAAATAAATTCACTTACTACAGGAGTAAGTGTGAATATGTTCCAAAATCAATCAATCGAGCTTAATTGTGAATCAAATTGGTGCATAGTTACAGAATACATCAATAAAAAAATTTTCAATCAATCAAACTTCAAAATTGTGTAAAAATTGAAGAAAAAAACAGTGGCATTTTTTAAAAATAATTTTTTTCTGCAAAGGAATCTTTTTTAAAATAATTTTCTGAAAATGCTTTTTGTTTTTAGCACGTAAGGGCATCGAAAAAACTAAAGAAATTAAAAAAAGCAAGCATTTAATAGTTTTTTTGTTTTTTGATGAAAAAAATTCATCCAAAAAAGCTCAACGAAATTTATTTTTTAAAGCCTTTTCAAGTTTATTCGAAAAATAATACAAGAATTTTATTCGATTTATAAAAACTTTGAATCCTCTTATTCAAAATGTAATTATTAAGATAGTTTTTAAATTTTGAATTTAAAAAATATTTTATTTATGAATGCTAAAGTTTATTCCTTCCTTATAAAAAGGTTTATTAATTATTTGTAGTATATATAAATTGTGACACTGCGAATGGTGTTACATTTGCGCGTAATATTCTAAGTAGAACAGCTCCATCACAACTCTCTTGTTTTTTTACTCCTGTGTCATAAAAAATTTCTCTCTTTTACTTATTGATAATAATAATCAATTGGATTTGAAATTTCATTTTTTATTTATTTCTCGAGTTTTAAGAAAAAAAGTTAAAAAATATTGCAGAAAATAAAATATTCAAAAATAAAAAAGCTCAAAAAATATGAAAGTTTCTTTTTCTTTTCTTTTTAAAGCTAAAAAACAAAGCCAAAGAATGAAATTTTTGCACAAAAATGAATTTTTTTTTGTTAGCGCAGAATTTTTTTTTCAATTTTATTTGTAATGATCAAAAAACGCAAAAAAAAAAACTCATTAAAAGTGCGCTGAAATTTCCAAAACAATCAATCAATAATGAAGAGAAAAAATGCGGACGAGAGAAAACGAAGAAAATTCATTAAAAGCATCATTCTCAACAAACAAAAAAATGTCAGCTTTGGGTTTTCTTTTCTATGGATGAGGGTGACTTAAAATCTCCTGTTTTTAAATTATTTTTTGAGTTTAGAAATAAAAAAATAATTACAACAAAATATTCAAAAAGGAAAGAGCTCAAAAAAGAGAAGAAAAATGTATGTATTTTTTTTCTTCTGTTAGTTAAAGCAAAAATCAATTAAAAAAAAGATGAAAGTAAAATGTTGTTGTTTTTAGTTAGCGCAGAAAGAGAAACAAACACTAGATATTATTTGACTAATCCACCTACAACACCCATCCGCCGCTAATCAATGAATTTATTGCATTAAAAAAAATGAAAAAACATGCAAAAAAGAAAATTTTTTTGACGAAATTAATCGACTTTTTTTCAATTTTCTTTTTTAATTTCGCCCTTATTTCTTTTTTTGAATATTTGAAAGGCTTTTTTCTCTTCCTTTTTTCAGATTATTTTGATAAAATAAAAAATAAAAATCAGCAATTTTTATTTTTATACAAAAAGTTGTTACCTTGAACTTACAAATAATGATCCCTCATTTTGACCAACTTTTATTGAAGTTATTGACCATGATTTATTTAAAAATGCTTCACATATTCCATCATTTATTCCCACTCCAAATGTGCTTCCTGCAGAACCTGATAATATTATTCACAAATAAAACCAGATATTTTAAAGCGATAAATAAGGATCAAACAACAGCTTTATAAAAAATAAAAAATGCATTATAAATCATGATTGATACTAGAAACATCAGTCTATAAATCTATAGAAATGACTTTTGAGAAGCTTTTGTATTTCTATTTCCACAAAATTGCACTTTATTGAGCGATGAAAATAAGGATTTAAAATAAAAATGCCAAAGAAGAGTGTGTGATTAATAAATCTTTTTTGCTTAAAATTATATATATAATTTCGTTCCACTTATTTGATAAAAATCTTTTTTTAATTATTTGAAAAGAAAAAAACACTCGAACAAAAACATAAAAAAGAAATATAAAAATATTTTATTATTATTTACATGCATTATTTATTCAATGGTTTTTAGAAATATTATTCGCATTCAAAATATTCATTTAATTTTGTATCATCAACAACTTTTCCATTGCTTAAAATACTGATTCTGGCTCCTAAATAACCCAATTTTGGTTCAAAATAATAAACTCCAACCATAGTATTTGAATATAAAACTTTCTGATCAACAAAGGTCAAACTAAAAATTAAAAAGGTTTAAAAAATTTAATTTAGAAATTAAAAATTTACTTTGTTTGATTTGTTGCTGAATTTTTTAAATACAATTCGCCCTCGGGTAGATAAATCGAAAAAATCAACTTTAAATTCTGCATTGAATTTTCCAATTTTATAGCAACCAATTAAACCATAATATATTTTTATTTTATTTGGAGTTCCAAAATATGGAGTATCAATAAAAGCTTTAAATGGAGCATCATCGGGAAATGTGACTGGAGCATGTACTTCGGGGTCACCAAATAAAATACCACGCTGACATTTGAGGGAACAGTTAAAGTATAAAATGGTGCACCCAGGGAAATGCTTTGGAAAAAGTTTTCATTTTGATGGCTAAAAGTAAAAAAAGAATTATTTTAGAAAAGAAAAAATTTAGGAGACTTGAATTTCATTATTTCTTGGCTATCGTTGTTATTACTATTGAAAATTATATCTTCAGTGATTGAGTTTGTCCAAAATTTATACATCACTAAAAAAACATATTTTTAATAAGTTCAGCGTTGCCACGTCCAACTAAGGTTTTTCGATTTTTTTAGGAGCAATAAAAAAAAGTTAGGAGACAGACGGGATTAACTTTTAGCGTTTTAAATATCATATTTCGTCGATGCATCGAATTATTGCCATTTAATGCATTAGAAACATTTTTGGTTAAAATAATAATTTCAAAGGATCCACCTTCAGGTTTAACAAGCATAGAATTAAAGGAATTTGATTCGATTTGCATAATATTATTATGAAATACGCAATTTTTTGAGTGGACTACAAAATAAAAAATGAGATAAAATGTCTCATATTTTTTGCTTTTTCTTACCATATTTTGCTCTGAATAAAACATATGAAATATTTGTCACGCAATTGTAAGGTTTATAAATAGCTATGGAAGAAGTTGGAGAAATAAATGAAAATTGATCATCTTTTTGTTTTGAAATTCCATCAGTTTGCGGGTGAATTAAACTAAAAAAAGAAAGAAATATATTATAAAATTCATCTCAAGGGCAAATAACAAACTTATCAAGAGAGGATAAAATTGAAGACATATTTAGATTTTCATAGACGATGTAACATTTTAAATTTTCCCATTCAGCTAAATAAACTTCCAACGTGTCGTTGTATAGCTTAAATATATTTGTTAACAAGAAAAATAGCATGGAGCATTTTTTGAAATAAATTTTTTTGAAATCAAAAAATTTTACAAGGGTTTTTTATTTTCATGATTAAAGCACAACAAATAATCCTTTATTAAAAAAGCCTCTCATAAATTTGCAATTTGCTAATAAACCTTTTTTTGAAAGATGATGTTTCTTTTTGAATGTAAGAAAAATGTGGAATTAAAATTACCTCTTTACCAAGTTCAATATAAAAAATTGTATTTTCTGGCATTGAATAAAGGTCGAAAACAGAATATGGCATTTTACGGGACAAAACAAGATGGTTATAAATTTCGGGAGCTAAAATTAAAAGAAATGGTAAAGCCTTCAATTGTAACTATACTTATAATTAATGTAATTAAATTTTAATTGAAAATAAAAGCTAACGTCTGAATAAAATTTAAATGAATAATTTCTTGTTGTGTTCAAAAAAATTGTGTTTGTAATTGGTTCAAAAACATTTAAATTCAAAGGAAAATTATCGTTATCCAAAAATAAAATATTGTTTAAAAAAATTTTTAAACGACTTGAACTGATTGCCGCTGGAACATCAATTTGCAAATATTTTGTTGAGCACGCTGAGTCATATATAATCTAAATTTATAAAGTTTAATTAAATATGTTTGTTTTTGAGCTTTACAATTTTTCACGCATTGTTCTTGTTCAAATGACATTGATTACTATTTGGACGGACACTTTTCCTCTATCTCATTTTTTCACGGCGGAATTTTTAATCTTTTTTGATCTAATGTTTCAAAAACACATGAAAGCATTTTGTTAATTTATCATTGCTTTATTTAATAAAAAGGGGAAAAATTTTTTTGTCTAGCAACACCTTAGAAATAAATTTTACATAAATATAATTTTAAAAAAAAAAGTTGGATGTAAGCTTGCTCCTAATACAATAGTTTAGCTAAAAAATGAATAATTGTTTTTAAAATCAAAATTTTTGTCGAAATTTCAAAAACTATTATTTTTTGAAAACTAAAGAGAAAGATTTCAATCAAAGGTTGCACCGTAATAAAAACTAAAATTTGGGTCGAAAACAGTCAAAGTTTCATTTATTTTTTGCTGTTTTAATTTTAAAAAAAATGTGTGCAATAAACAATATTGACGAAAAGCAAAGCCTAATTACAAAGGTTGAGGGTTTTTTTTTTGAATTTAAAATGCACTTGTTGCTTGATATTATAGGGATATAATCGATTTGAAAAAAATTCATGACTTCATGGTGAACTGGACTTAAATATATTCTTCTTTTCTCTCCAAGCAGAAATATTAATTTTAAGAAATGTTTCTGCTTAAAAAGAACGCAACAAAGTAAATTTAAACTCATGCGTAACGAAAGGAGAAAAATAGCAACTCTTGAACAGCAATTTATACCGACTATTTAAAAAAATCTCACATTAAATGTACAATTTAAATTGGAACAAACATATGGAGCACTTTCATTCATAGCATTAAATAAATATTCTTCGAAGCAAGGAACCAATATAATTTCATTCGCGCATCGACAATCTTTAAAATTAAAGAAGTATTTTTTAATATAAAAAAATATTGCTTACTTAAAGTTTCAAATCCAAGTTCAAACTCTTGATTTTGAACACTGCCATCACTTAAAAACTCCAATTTATATGTTTTTGGTTTATCTCCCATGGTTTTCAATATCCAAAATTTCAAAAGTTTCGGAGTTATGGTAATATAAAAGCCATAATCTTCATAAAGTTCTATAGTATCCACTTATAATTCTAAACCCCAAAAATTATATGTAACAAGTATCATAGTTTCTGGGAATACAGTAATATTAAAAGAGCATTTAATATTAAATTTATAATTAGTAAAACTCCATATTTCTTTACATTCTCCCAATTTTATTTGAGAGCATGCACTTTCATCATATTCAGCCAAAACATTTTTTATTATAGTCACATATCCTTTAAATGGGTAAATTTCACTCGAAAATAAATTTATTAACAAAAAAATGTCACTATTATAAATACGGAAGGATAATCATTTTGATAATCACTGGGCCTGTAAAACAATTTTTTCGGTAAAGATTAAACCCGTTCTATAGGTTTTTAATGTTCTCCAAAAAATATAATAATTTTATTAGGGCTGTTTTTATGTTTACCGGAAGGTTTAAAAATCTTCTTTAAAGTTTTTAAATGTGGAAATTCCAATAATAAATTATTAGTTTTTTCTTTTTTATACAAATTTTTTTAATTTACCCAAAAATATGATAACTCGTACTATTATAGGCATCAAGAGTTGATTCGGGATTATACTCTTCTATAACAAATTTAAATCCGTATCCTATAGGACCTTTAAAACTCCATGTACAATATCGATCCCCTCCTGATTCGATATAAGCGATTTGTGATTCATTTTCTAAAAATATGGGAGCATATCCTTTTAAATCAGGTAAAAGGCAGCTGAAACTAATTACAGTGTGAATAAAAAAGAAAAAAGCTAATTTGCCACAAATTGAACTCACACATCATTACTATGTTTTACAGTAATATAACCTTGAAAAGCGTTCCAGGAATAAGTTGCGTTAGTATTACTTTTAAATTTAAATAACAGGTTATTCGTGGAAGTTAAAAAAACGTATGATCCAATGAGTTCAGTTGGATCAAGTGTTCCTTCTTTCATTCTGTAATTGAACATTTGCATTAAAAGTTATAAATCCATTGCTCTTTGCTTATGGTAAATATTCAAAATAAAATAAAAATAAAAAAATAATTAAGATGTGATAGGATTCAAGCCAATCATATTGCTTGCTTCCCCATAAAAAAAGAAGAAGCAAAAGTGTTAACTTTTTTAGTATAAAAGAAAGATCTTACATTCCATCACTGTCGCTTATTTCGATATCATCTAAATAACCATTGGTAATAACAAGAGTTAAATATGGCATCTACAAAACATAAATAAAAACGAAATTAAATTTTCTTTCATTTCATCTGTCATATTTTTTGGAAACTTAGGAGATTCAATAAAATAAAGATCGTTTTGGTCAAGGTCATCAAGAATTATTGCTGAATCACAAATTAAAGTATCATATCCAAAAATGTGCGGTGTAAAGAATAAGAATAAAAACTTTAATAGTAAATAATATTTCGAGAAAATCATTTATTTTAAAATTGAAAAAATATATTTCTAATAAATAAATTAAAAAAGGAGTTTTTGGTGTTTGATAATAATTATTTTAAAGAAAAAAGGAAGTTGCAATGACATCAGAGTTTCTTAAGTTCCTAATAAAATCTTGCTCCACTCCGATAGAAACGAGGGTGCGGCTGTTTTAGAGCAATGAGAACAATTAATCGGCTAATAGGAAATTATTTTTCTAAGCTTCTTATAAATATTTCTCTAAAAAGTATGATAATAAGAAAAATCTTGAAACAATGAAAAGAAAAAGTTGCCCAAAATAAATCTGAAAATGATAAACAAAAACATTGATATTTGATTAAGAATCACAAAACCACTTTTTTAAAATTAAAAAAACGATCGACAAAAGAGCAAACAACGAAAATGGAAAAAATAATTCTATTCTGATTTAATTTTTTTTAAGTTTTTGTTTACATTTAAGGACATTTTTTTACAATCTTTAAAGCTTTGTATATTTTTTTTAATAAGAGTCAAACAACAGCTTTATGAAGAAAGAAAAATGTGCCAAAAAACAATCGATTCGCCGCACATCAATCTAAAAATTATAAGAAAAAATACTTAAAGGACGACTGTACCTTCTGTTTTTTTTCAAATTGTTTCAAACGAACCGCGGTTCTATCTCCAAGTGGTAAAGTGCTTTGAACATCGAAAAACCGTAATGCTACCGTAATTTGGAAGTGAGATATTACGGTAGCATTACGGTTTTTCGATGTTCAAAGCACTTTACCACTTGGAGACAGAACCGCGGTTCGTTTGAAACAATTTGAAAAATACAGAAAGTACAGTCGTACTTTAAGAAGCTTTTGTATTTTAAATTCCATGAAAAGTTAGACACTTGTATAGCCAAAACAATTAGCAAAAGAAATGATTTAAAATAAAAATGCCAAAGAAGAGTGTGTGATCAATAAATCTTTTTTGCTTAAAATTATATATATAATTTCGTTCCACTTATTTGATAAAAATCTTTTTTTATTTATTTGAAAAGAAAAAAACACTCGAACAAAAACATAAAAAAGAAATATAAAAATATTTTATTATTATTTACATGCATTATTTATTCAATGGTTTTTAGAAATATTATTCGCATTCAAAATATTCATTTAATTTTGTATCATCAACAACTTTTCCATAGCTTAAAATACTGATTCTGGCTCCTAAATAACCCAATTTTGGTTCAAAATAATAAACTCCAACCATAGTATTTGAATATAAAACTTTCTGATCAACAAAGGTCAAACTAAAAATTAAAAAGGTTTAAAAAATTTAATTTAGAAATTAAAAATTTACTTTGTTTGATTTGTTGCTGAATTTTTTAAATACAATTCGCCCTCGGTAGATAAATCCAAAAAATCAACTTTAAATTCTGCATTGAATTTTCCAATTTTATAGCAACCAATTAAACCATAATATATTTTTATTTTATTTGGAGTTCCAAAATATGGAGTATCAATAAAAGCTTTAAATGGAGCATCATCGGGAAATGTGACTGGAGCATGTACTTCGGGGTCACCAAATAAAATACTACACTAACGTTAGAAGGTACAGTTAAAATATAAAACGGTGCGCCCAAAGATATGCTTAGATAAAAATTTTCATTTTGATGGCTAAATTTTATTTTTATTTTTGAATAGCTTCATCCTTTTACAAACTTGAATTTCAATATTTCTTGAGTGGAGTTATTATTACTCGTGAAAAAGATATTCTCCGCTAAGGAATTTGTCCAAAATTTATATATCACTAAAAAAATTCATATGTAATTTGTTTTAAGTTTAGCACATCCAAGTTCATTTTTTTAAATTTGGTTTCCATTTCCCCTTCAAAAATTAATTAAAAAAAACGCGAAGCTTCGTTCGTGGTTCTAAAACCAAAACCAGCCTTGATCCGTCCCGGTTATAAGAGGGCGTAGGATTGAACTACCCTTGCGGGGAAAATTTCATTTTCTTTATTTTTGCAAATTTATCTAAAAAAATCTTGTGAAAAGAAATCTTACAACGCGATCCGATAAACTATATTATTGTGAGCGCAGCCATTTGGGCAGGTTAAATGGAGTTTTTCCCAAAATTCATACTTTGTCGACTTAACATATAATTCACATCTTTTGTTTCTGTGACATTATTGGTGAGTATTATAATTTCACATGTTCCTCCTTCAGGTTTAACAAGCATAGAATAAGATGAATTTGCATCAATTTGTACAACATTATTTTGAAATACACAATTCTTCGAATGGGCTAATAAAATAATAATTTCAAATATTTTTCAGTCTTTACCTTACCGTGTTTTGCTCTAAATAAAACATACGAAACATTTGCTAAACAATTGTACGGCTTGTAAATAGCCATCGATGAAGTGTGGGATTTCCAGTAAAATGGAGAAGGTGCAAGGGGATTATAATCATCTTCATATTGTTCAAACATTAAACTGAAGAAAAAAAATACACATAATAAAATGCGTTTCAAAAAATAAAAGAAAACAAACTAATCAAGAGGAGATAAAACTCTGGACATATTTTTATTTTCATATATAAAATAACACTTTAAATTTTCATATGTGGCAGAATAAACTTCCAGGATATCATTTTTTAACTTAAAAAGAATTTTTTAAAGGAAAAACAGCACAAACAAGTATATTAAAAAATTTAATAACTCTAGCAACTTTATTAAATATCATTAATTTATTATTAGAAAATTTGAAGACAAAAAACTTTCAGCTAATTTTTGTTCAATTAAGAGGAGTAAGTTTTAAAGTGGGGCGACACTTTCTGTTTTTTCCAATTGCTTTAAACACAAAACATTTTACAATTTTGGGACAAAAACTCGCGTGTTAGAAATAATTGAAAAAAAAAAATAGAGAGTATCGTCGCCCTTTAATGGTTAAATGCAACTTTCCTTTTTGTAATCAAAAAATTTACTCTTTTCACTGTACCTCATTATCAAGTTCAATATAAAACAGCGAATTATCTGGCATGGAATAAAGATCAAAAACGGAATATTGCGTTTTATCAGATAAAATCAGATTTTTATAAGTTTCTGGAGCTACACGAAAAAAAATAGCGAATTAATTTAATGTTAACAACTCACGATCAATATATGAAAATTTTAATTCAAAATAATCTCCATAATCTGAATGAAATATAATAAAATAACTTCTTGACGAATTTAAGAAAATGTTGTTATATGCTCGTCCGAAGATGTCAGGATCATTTTTCCAAAATTTATCTGAATCAAAATACAAAATATTATCGATTGAAAAAATCCGAAGTTGCCAAAATCCTGTTGTTTCAAGTATTTCAAGCAACAAATACTTTTCTGAACATTTCTGGTCAATCGAGATCTAAAAATTTACTTTTTTGCTAGCTTTCAAAGTTATTTTGAAAAGGGATATTTTTTAAATGCAGCAGGAATTTTTTTTCGATGCACATACAGTAGAATTTTTTAAGCGGGCTAGATTCACAAAAAATGTTTTTTGAAAAAAAAAGGTTTCAGATATCTTGGTTTACGTTACAAAAAATTTTTAAAACACTGGCTGTGCCCATGAATTTCTGACTTGAGCCATCCCGATTTTTGATAGAAAGTTTCTTAGATAAAAATGTTATATTTTTACAAAAAGAAATCAACAACTTCACTGGTGCTCTCGCCTATCCAATAAAATATTTTAAAAAAATTTAGTCATTTAATAAAACAAAAATTACATTATATCTACAATTTAAGTTCCCACAAACATATGGAGCCGATTCATTCATGACATTAAGAATATAAACATCGTCGCAAGGAATAATGATTAGTTGGTCAGCACAATGGCATTCTAAAAAAGGAAAGAAATAAAACTTACAAAAAAAATTTGAATGTTTCTTACTCATAGTATCAAATTTAATTTCAAATCCTTCATTCTGAACGCTGCCATCGCTTAAAAATACCCATTCATAAGTAAAAAAATCTTCTTTTAATGAATCTAAAAAGAATAATTTCCGATGTGTGAAATCGCCGGAGTAAGGCAAGCCATATTGAGCGTAAAGGATTAAAGTATCCGCTCCAGGTTCAATCGCGATTAAATTAATATTTACCGCAACTACGTCATCTTTGAAAACAGTATGATTAAAATAACATTTTACATTTAATTGATAATTAGTAAAACTCCAAATTTCTTTTTTCCCCAGATTTATTTGAAAGCATACATTTTCATCATTTTCAGCCAAAACATTTTTTATTATTGTTACATATCCTCTAAATGGAATATTGTTTGGGTTGTCAGGGTAGTCACTTGGATTTAAATTTATTCCCAAATGATTGTCACTATTATAATATGCCTTTGGTTGTAGGTCTTGGTCATTACTGGCTCTGTAAAAGTATCATAAATAAAAAAGGCATTCTAAAAAACTTAATGATTTTCGTTAAAAGCAAGTGATTCTTTTATTCTACGTAGCTTTTCTGATATTTTCCAACTTGCACTACTCAAATAAGGCTAGCTTGAAGTAAAATAAATTTAAAAAATATTTTCCTTATTTCTTTTAAAAAAAGCTTAAATTTTAATAATATTCTTACCCGTAGATGGGATAGCCAGTGCTATTAGAAACATCAATTACCCATCCATGGGATTGCTCTATAACAAATTTGAATCCATATCCAATAGGTCCTTGAAAGGACCAGTCACAACCTCTTTCCTCTCCCAATTCAATATAAGCAATTTGTGATTCATTTGTCAAAATAATGGGAGGGTTTAAGGGGAATGAAAGTGATAAGAGGCAGCTAAAAATTTATAACACTTTTTTGATAAAAATTTTATTTCTAAAAATTGATTTTCGAACTCACTCATGACTGTGTACCGTAACATAACCTTGAAAAGCATTCCAAGAAGAAGATCGATTGACATCATTTTTTAACTTAAATAATAAGTTTGTTGTGGATGTTGAGAAAACATAAGCACCAACGAGTTTAGTTGGGTTTAGCGTGCCTTCTTTTATTCTGTAATTTATCTAGTAAAAAAGAGGCCAACTAACATAACAAAAAATAAGTTAATTCAAATCGTGCTAAATTCTAAATTTTTTTTTCATAAATTTGAACGCGAAGTACATAAGACATTTAAAAAGCGGTTATTTGTTTTTACAAAGAAAGTAAGAATCATTTTAAAAAGAAAGCAAAAAAGTTCAGCTTCTGGTTTTTTTTGAAGAACAATACAGATATGAGAACTTTTTGAAAGTTTGAGTAAGTATGGCAACAAAAAAGAACGTAGAGAGATTATTTATCAAAAAAAATCTTACATTCCATTACTATCTCTGATTTCAACATTATCCAAAAAACCATTCGTGATTACAAAGGTTATATTTGATATCTAAAAAATCAAAAATAAAATTTTCTTTGTTCTGAGAACTAAAAGAAATGAGGCTCTTATATTTTCTACTTTCGTATTTAATTATCAAAAAATAACCCAAATTTCTACCAAAAACAAGATAAATTTTTTTTAAAGCTTTAGCTAAAATTGTAAAAAAATTATGCTTACAAATGTTGTAAAATTCAGCATACAATTTTTTTTCACTTCATCCGTAATGCCTTTCGGAAAATCAGGTGTTTCGATGAAATATATATCATTTGGCCCAAAGTTTTGAAGATTTATAAGTTTATCACAAATTATTGTATCATATCCCCAAATCAAAAATGGGTAAAACAAAAACGAAAAATAAAATAAGTAAACCAGGAAAGTCATTAGGTAATTGAAAAAAATTACCTATAATAAAGAGAAAAATAGAAGTTTTGGTTGTTTTATAATCTTTTCATTAGTAGAAAAAAGAGGTGCGGCGAAATATGATAGATTTATTTTTGCGGCATAAAATTTTTTAAGCTCCTTATAACACTTTTTTTAAATAATGATAAGAATAAAAAATCAAATGATACTTCAAAAAAGGTCGGTGAAGAAAAATCTGAAATGATAAACAAAAATAAAATAATCCGAGTTTTAGATTAAAAATCCAAAAACACTTTTTTGCTTAACACCCAACTATTTAGAAATGAACGAAATAGACAAAATAAAAAAAGCAAAGTATAAAATGTATTAAATTATTATGACAGATTCATCCATTTTGTTCAATATCTCTGATATAGGAACAACAAAGGGAACACCAATTTTCAAGTTGATACATTCTCAAAAGAAATGGAGAATGGCAACAACAAAATAATGCTTTAGAGAATAATACGACAAATTCAATGATGATGCATCTCACTTTGATTAATAATTTTTTGCTGCATCTAATATATTTGCAATATATTCAAAAATTAACTGCAATAGAAAACGCATTGACTTCTGCAATAATATCAAGATATTCATTTAAGTTTTTGTAAACTTTTTCCACAAAAACAGTTGTTTTTCCTTCTATTTTAAATTGTCCATTATTATCAACCACATACATAGTTTCTTTCATTTGTAATAAATTAATTTTAAAGCTTCATTATTTATCTATTTTTAGATTTTTAAAATAAAACAGTTAAAAAAGATTGTGGATAACAAAATATTCAAAAAAATAGCTCAAAAAATCTGAAAAATTTTTTTTCTTTTCATTTTTAAGTTAAAAAACAAAGCCAAAGAAAGAAATGTTTGCACGAAAAAAATGAAAAAATATATATTTGTTAGCGCAGGAAATTTTTTTTCGGTTTTATTTGTAATCAAAAAAAATGCTAAAAAAACACGATTAAAAGTGCGCTGTAATTTTCAAAACAATCAATAATGAAGAGAAAAAACGCGGACAAGAGAGAAAAAAAATTCAGTGAAAGCATCATTCAACAAAGAAAAAAATGTTAGCTTTGGGTTTTTTTTTATTTCAGAAAAGATAGTTCTTTTTTTTTTGAATATTTTAAATTTCTTTTTTCTTTCTTTTATGTTAATTGTTTTATAATTAAATGAATTGCTTAATGCATTATCATTATAATTTTAATTTAAATTTTGTTAACAAACAAAAATATGATAGATTTAGTAAATTATTAATACACATCTCAACTTTGGGAACTTCGAGCCCTCCAAGAAGAATGCACAAAAGCATTTATGGAGGTGAAACAAGAAGAAATGATTCAATTAGGAATCTCAATTGGCAACGAAGCCAATAATTAATATTAAACTGAAAATTTTACTCTTGTCATACATGTTTTAAGAGTAGTAGTAAATTTTTTCTTTGCAATTTCAAACAAGAGATGAAAAAACAACGATAACTGCCACCAGCTTTTACAAACCAAGAATCGTAAAATTATAAGAATAAAAATGCGCCATATATTGTAAGAAAATTTCATCCTTTTATTTGTAGTAGTTTTTAGGGAAGAAAAACAAACATAACTAATTCAATCATTAGGAATGAGAGCAGCAGCATATTAATTAATTTCAATAATTTCTATCCTTTGTTTTAATGGATTTTCTATTTCTGATGAAAAGACCTTTCGTTTTTTGAGAAGGCCAAGTACTAAATAATCTTCTTCTTTATCAATTGCCATATCATTTTCATTTCATGAAGATGATGGCTGTTGCATCTTTTCATCATCATCTTTATTGGTATTTGATTCCATGGCGGAATAATAAAAAAAGAAATTTTTTTTGTTTATTTTAACTTCGAGGCTATGAATTACGGAGTCTTAAAATCGCCGGTTTTAAATATTTTTTGAGTTTAGAAATAAAAAAAATAATTAAAACAAAATATTCAAAAAGGAAAGAATATGCAAAAAATTATTGAAAAGAAAAAATTTGACAAAGTTCATCATTTTTTTTGTAGTTTTCTTTTTTTGGATTTTTCTTTGTTATTTTTGTTTTTGAATATTTGAAAAACTTATCAACTTTTTTTTTTATTTTCTTTAAAGTCAACATAGTAGGATTAAATAAAAATTAATTCAAATGATAGGCGTGTAATAATTGTTAAGTCGATCCCAATGTCATATTTTTTCCTTCGCTAATATTCAAGAGCAGAAATGAGATATTTTGTTTATTTTAAATTCGAGGCATGGCCGATCGGTACTTTAAAATTCCATCTTTTAAATCTTTTTTTGTTGAGATTTGAAACAAAAATAAAAAAAATATTATAGAAACAAAATATTCAAAAAGGAAAGATATCAAAAAAAAGTAAAAAGAAGAATGACTTCTTTCTGTTAGTCAATGCAAAAATCAATAACAAAAAAATACGGCGGTAAAAAAATAAAAATGTTTTTTTGTTAGCGCAGAAAGAAATGCTAGACATGTTATGACTAATCCACCTACTACACCCATCCGCTTTTAATCGTTGATTTCCCAACAAATTTTAGCTATAAAAAATCCCATGAAAAAAAAGATGCAAAAAAATAATGAAAAAAGAAAAATTTAGACAAAATTCATTAACATTTTTCTTTTGCAGTTTCCTTTTCTTTTTTTGAATATTTGAAAAGCTTCTCTTTTTTTGATTTTGTTTAAAGTCTTAACCTTTTGATGATGCAAAGATATCAGATAGTTTCATGCCACAAATGATTGCAGCTTTTGTAAGCCTTAATAATGAATGATTTATTCGAGTTTGTACATATTAAACGAAAACCATTTGAATATGCCTTTAATATCCAAAATCAAAGGAAAAAAAAAATTCATAAACATGAAGGCGCTAAAAAATTAGCGAAGAAAAAACTTAATTCAGCATATCGATCTCATTCACAAATGGATTTTGATTAGAATAAAGAAATAAAATAAGTGTAAGCATATTTTTAAAATATGTTATTAAAAATTTTTGATGTCAAAGGCATCTCAAAACGCAAAAGGAAACAAAAAAGTAAATAAAGCACAGAATTTTCAACGAAAATGGAAAAAAAATAATTTTAATTTGCTTTAAATTTTCCTTGTTTTTGTTTACATTTAATGAATTTTTTTTACGTTCAGTTAAAGCTTTATCAATTTCTTTAATTAAGGATCAAACAAGAGCTTTTTAAAGAAAGAAAAATGTGTTAAAAATCAAAATCGATTCGACAAACACCAATCTAAAAATCTATAAAAATGACACTTAAAGGACCATATTCATTTGATCTTTTTTTCAAACACGCGGCTGGATATTCCATCATGCCGCAATATTGCAAAGCCCGTAAAGTACAGTAATGTACAGTAATTTTACGTTCAAATTACTGTACTTTGCGGGCTTTGCAATATTGCGGCATGATGGAATATCCAGCCGCGTGTTTAAAAAAAAGATCAAATGAATATGGTCCTTTAAGAAGCTTTCGTATTTCAATTTCCACAAAAAACGCATGACTCTTTATTGAACGATGAGAATTTGCAAAAGAAAGGATTTAAAATGGTTTTTTGCTTCAAATGGACCTAAAATGCTATTTATTATTTCATTTACTTTTAAAAAATAATTAAAAATTACTGTAGAAAATAAAATATTCAAAAAGAAAAAAGCCCAACAAAAAAACGAAAATTTTTTTTCCTTTCCCTTTTTAAGCTTAAAAATAAAACCAAAGAAATTTTGCACAAAAAAAAGAATAATCATTTTTTTTTGTTAGCGCAGAAAAAAAATTTTCTCTCGGTTTTTTTTATAATCAAAAAAGGCAAAAAAACAACAACATTAAAGTGAGATAAAATTTCAAACCAATCAATAACGAAAAAGAAATAGCGAACGAGAGAAAACGAACAACATTCATTAAAAGCATCATTCACAAAAAATGTTAGCTTTGGGTTTTTTTCCTAAAAGAAAGTTCTTTTTTTTGAATATTTTATATTTATCTTTTTTCTATTTTTGAAAGATATTTATTTCTAAATTAAATTAATTTGCTAGTAAAATTCAAGCACAATCATATTAAGTGTTGAAGGTTGTAATGATACAACAATGGTTTTTGAGGCTTCATCACAAAATCTTGGTGGATCATTGGTTGGCCAAGGCATCCCAGAATTATCTTCATCAAGCTTGGATGATAGTTGCATGGAAGCGAAATTTGTCCCTGAAACATCAACGCCAATTAGTGACATAAATTATGAAATGAACTTTAAAACAATGGGCGTGTAAAAAAAAGAAAGAAAAAGGATTTTTTGTTAACACAGAAAAAAAAAACGCTAGATATTATGTTATGATTAATCCGCATACATCCATCCACCTTTACTAATTGCTTTTCAACATTAGCCAAACTATAATTACTAGAATAAGAAATTTAATAAAAGCAAAAATTTTTTATTTTGGTTCACGTGCCTCATTAAAATTTTATTTTGTTACTTAAATATTAAGTTTAAAAAAATGTGGAATTGCAGCAGCAACTTCATAGCCAATATTATTATATATTCAATGATGATGCACCAGTTTAATTCTTTATTTAATCCCTCGAAGATCAGCTTCGGATAATATTCACATTCAGAACAAATTCAGAAGGCTTTAACTTCTGCCACAATATCTTCAGTGTTGTTTGCATTGTTCTAAACTTATTCCACAAAAATAGTTATTTTTCCTTCTTTTTTAAGGTGTCCATTATTACAACCTTATTTATTTATTTTTTAATATTTAAGATAAAAAAATTAAAAAATATTGTTGAAAACAAAATATTCAAAAAGAAAAAAGCTTAAAAAATATGGAAATATCTTCTTCACCTCTCCATTTTTTTAAGCTAAAAAACAAAGCCATATAAATTTTTTTCGCGAAAATAAAATGCTGTCTTTTTTAGCGCAAAAAAGAAGAAACTCTAGACATTATGACTAATCCAACTACTACACCCATTCGCTTTTAATTGTTGTCGCTTCCCTATCAGTTTTTTTTGCTTTAAAAAACCCCCGAAAAAAAAATGAAAGAAAAAATGAAAAGAAATGTATTGGCAGAGTTAATCAACATTTTTTTTTGTTGTATTTGCACTTTTCGTTTTTTTCTTTTTTGAATTTTTGAATGACTTGTCTCTTTTTTTATATATTTTGTAAATAAGATTTAAAAACGAAAAAACAATTCGTTTTGCAAAATAATTTTTATAGGCCCTTATATGGAAGGAAAATATTATTTTTATTGAAATAAATTCCCTCACACAACTTTTGACTATCATGCTCAAAGCAAAAGTCATATTTGCCAAACAAATTACCCTTGGATTACAATTTCTACATGATAAAAATTTAACACATGCGTAATTTTTTTTTGGGAAACAAGATGTTGATAAAGCAGTAATGTATGAAAATAAAAGAAAAAAAAATAAAAAAATTGATTACAAACGTTCTAAATTTGTTCATAATTTTTTCTGACATCATCATAAAAAATTATTTCATTTTGATGCAAACTTTTATTTATTAGCGCATAATCTTTCTATCAGATCCTGTTTTTTTTTCTCTTCAAGTGCGCCTTTATTCATTGTAGTATATCAAAAAAGGATAACGAATTTAGTGATGGTATATTATTATTTCTTAATTTTATAAAACTGGATTAAAATAACTCATTTTGACAAATTTTAAACTATGAAAATTTAAAAAAATACAGGTTTGGTTCTTTTGAAAACATAAAAATCAAACATTCGTATACTCGTTTTTTTATTTTTTGAGAGTTCATAGTTTTTTTTCTTTTACTTTCTATCTCAATTAAAATGTCCTTCGTCTTCATCTTTCTTAAATTGTCTTTTACTTTTTTTTAAATTTTCTCACGTTTTGTACTTGATTGAAAGTCATTCATACAAAAAAGGGGTAAGTAAAAAAGTGATTTCTTCACGTGGAAAAAATGTGTGCTAATTTTGAATCTTTAATTAAGGAAGTTAAATTTGTTTTGAAACTATCGCAAGTCATGCTTTCGATGATAAATAAATAAAGGTAACAGGAATAATACTTTTTTAATTATAAAAAATATGTATTAATTATTATTCAAAACATTTTTCTTTGTTGTTGCTAGAATTGGATACTCATTTAAAATTGTTATATTTAGAAAATATCCCACTTTTCCAAACCTTTTATTTTGTTTTTTTAAACTGGACTTAGGAATTGACCGTTGGTTGCTTTCAGCTTAATTAAAAAATACTGTAACAATGAACATTTTTCAAAAACCAAAAAGTCTAATTTGAAACGGTGATGCCAAAAGAAAACAGGGTTTTGTTTCTTAAAAAATTTTTTTTGAAAAAAACGATAGCTTTTATGCTTAGAAAAAAAGATTAACTCATTTGCGATTTAGATTTTTTTGATTTAAACTGAAAAAATTTGCCATTTCTTGAAAACAATGAAATTTATATAATAAACTGTTTTTCTTATTTCATTTTGGTTTTCACATGCATTTTACATTTTTAAAACTGCCAACAGCCTCGTAAGATGAAAACACAAAAATTCATTTGTTTTTTTATTGGTAGTATTTTTTTTTCTCTCCAATTAATATTAATTAAACTGTCCTTCTTAATTTTCTTTTTGTTCTTAAACTGACCTTTAATTGTTTTATTTATTCTCACGTATTGTACTTACTTGAAGGTCATTCATTCGAAAGGGGAAAGAGCAATAAAAGTCCATCATGTGAACAACAAAACAAAAAAAAACTGTGTAAACATAGATAAAATAAAAAACTGAAAAAATACATTGACTCCACGAACATGCATCATTGTAATTAATTTCACATATTAAAAAACTGCCTTTTAAGAATCTATGGGGAAAAGGAATAAAGACAAGAAAAAGGTTTATGAAAATTAATTTATGTTTTTCACTTTTTTGTATTTTAATAAATTTAGAAACTGTTAAACATTGTTTCTTTTTTGCTCACATACATGCCATTTTAATATAAAGCACCATGAGAAAAAATCTTTGCACTGACAGCATTTTCCATTTAAAAATTTAAAGAAAATTGAAAACTGTAGACTTAAAAAAATTTTTGAAACTAAAATTAAATTCAAACAAATATTAATTACAAATATAAAAACTGAGGATTTGAGTCTTAGCTTATTGATATTCAAATTTAAATAAATTTTTATTCAAAAAATAATTTACATTTTTTAAAATAAAAACAATCAATGATTGCATGGCAAAAAACTGTCCTTTGTAAAGAAATCTTTCAAAAATAATAAAACTGCAAATCACAAACCAAATTTTATTTTAACTTAAAAAGCAATTATTAACATTTCTTCCAATTACTTTTATATTTATTTTTATTGCAAAACTGCTTTGATCGACAGATTCTTTTGATTTAAAACTGTCACTTTTAAAGGCGCCTTCTATTTTTTTTCTTTTAACATCAAAATTAAATTTAATTCTTGGCTTATTTAAAACTGTTATGTAGTATCATGGATGGCTTTTATATTACATACATACAAAAAAATAAAATAAACAAATATATCCACTTTTTATAAATTCTTTAAAACTGAATAATATTACTAAATATTTCTCCCACACAAAAAAACTGAGCACGTCCATTATTTTTGCCCTTTTTTTAAGCATTAAACTGTCTTCGATCGTCATTCGTTTTATTACAAAGTTTCAAGGAATAAAAGAAAAATAACTATTTTGAAAAGAACGTTTTTTAAATAAAATTAAACTTTCAAAACCGTTCGTTTCGTTTATTTATTTACGTCATATTTAATATTTTAATTTGATTTAAATTAACTCAAATTTTATTTTACTACAAAAATAAAATTAAATTTACTTTAAACTGTTTTACATTTAGCTCAAAGGCGCATTTTTTCATGAAATAAAAAAAAAGTTAGTCTCGTTGCGCGACAATAAAAAAAAGTTTAAAAAAACGAGTTTAATTTTAACGAAGCAAAAAAATCATTAACGTTTTAGGGTTCCGGTTGAAGTGAGACGAGAATGCGTCTTCGTCTTCTACGTTACAATTTCAAAAACAAAACAAAAAAATGGGTAAATGAAAAAAAACGAGTAATTAATTATTAAACGAGAAAGTGAAAATGAGTGGGAATTCATGGCCACGAAGAAGAAAAAAAAGTAACGAGGAAAGCAAAAAGACAAAAGAAAAAGGTCATAAGGCAGCGGCGCCCGCGGTTTAATATAAAATAAAAAACAACAAAAAAATAAAATAAAAACATTTATAAACAAAAAAATTTTAGTTCAAAAATTTACTTTACTATTTTTTATATTAGTTAAAAAAATATTAAAGAAAATGAAAATAATATTTTTGTTTTTAATTATATTTTCATTTTTCTTTGGTCAAATAGCTGCTAATGGTTTGGGATTTCTTGGGTGTTGTGGTGGACCAGGGCCTGGACCATATCCAGCGGGAATGATGACACCAAGTGGATATCCTATTTATGGAATGGCTCCTCAAGCTTCCGCAGCTGTAGCTAATTCATATCCAGGCGATGTTTATAGTTATGGTGGCTCCAGTGGTGGAGGTGGATATGGTGGCAGCTCTGGATATGGCTCAAGCGGAGGATATGGCTCTAGTGGCGGTTATGGTGGTGGTAGCTATGGTGGGTCGACTAGTGGCATAAGTGGTGGTGATGGAGGTGGAGGAGGGTCATCTGGAATTGATTTTGATTCCATTCCATATGGAAATTTACCCCCTGGTAGTAGTAGTAACATCCAACCCATTGCAATTCGATATTTTTCTCAACCCATTCCAGTTAATATTGACCCATCAACTTTGAGACCCCTTGGTTAGAAATAAATTTAAAACTGAAAAGAGTTGTTTCAACAAAAATTTTTATTTCAGGACAAACTCAATTAATGAGAATTCCAATTTATGGCCGAATTCGTTCATCATATCAACAACCCAGTTACCAACAACAATCACAATCTCAAGATGGTTATAGCCATAATAATAATTATCAATCCACTCCAAATTTATATCGACCCAATTATGATATGGGTGGAAATGATTCTCCAAGCAAATATAATAAATTTGCTCATCATTCAGTGGATGTAAGTTTTTTCAAAACTGCATTTCTTTTTTTAACTCTTGTATAGGCAACAAAATCTTTTTTAAACTGGTCGAATTTAAGCATTCTTGCCTATAAAGAAACACTAAAAAAATGTATTTTTCGAAGGCAAAATTTTTTATAAAACTGGCTTTGATGCGTAAGGTTTTAACTCTAACAAATTCAAATTTTTTTTAACTGTCCATGCTTGACATTTTTTTGATAATATTAAAACACAAAAAAAACTGTTTCCTTTGATACAATTCAAATTCTTTTAAAACTGTTGAAAGTTGATGTTTCAAGAAAAATTTTTTTACTCTAACAAAATTACGATTTTATTACTCTATTCGCTCAAGAAATTTTTTTCTACACCAAAATAAATTCCTTTTTTTATTTTAGTCTAATATTGCCCAAGGCTATCAACCGGCATATAGTAATTGGAACAAACAACCCATGCAAGCAGTGTTTCGTCAATCGAATGGCGGCGGTGGAGGGTCTTCATCGTCGTCTGGTTCATCATCATCGGGATATTCAGAAAATTCAGGTGGAGGAGGATCACACCCACAAATCAATCCCGCATCATCATCATCGTCTGGTTCATCTTCTCCAAGTATGGGAGATGCCTCACATTTCCCTGATGTTTCTGAATCTGAAGCATCACCACCTTCTTTCTCAAGCTCAAAATCTTCTGGTGGTGGTGGCAGCGGGAACACAGATGCATTTTCAGCTTTTGCATCAGAACCATCAAAAGCTGGAAGTTTTAAAACTTCAGAAGCTTCAATTCCAACAACCAATCATTTTCGAGCTCGAGCAGCTGCTGTAAGGTCCACAGCCACGAGTGAACATGCATCTGAATTGAAACCCGTTTCCACTCTTCAAAGAAGATCTACAGGAGCAGAAAATTATGAATTAACTGGGGATGCGAAAGAAGCAATCGATGCTATGCTTTTGGAAAGAGAAAGTAAGCAAATTTCTTTTAAATGTAAAAACTGTTATTCAAAAATTTTATATTTTCAGAAATAATGAAACCATAAATCAAACAAAAAAATATTTTGGATTTTGGAGCCTCAAAAAAGAATTATTTGGTCTTTCAAATGTCTTTTTTTCTTCTAAATAAATAAATAATAATATTGTATATAAACGTTAGTTAACTGGTGAATCATTTTTTTTTAATATAATAAAACTGTTTTCATTGACATCGACTGTTGTGCCAATAACAAATGTAAAAAAAAATATTAAAACTGTAAAGGCCAAATTTAGTTGGATATTTACATTTCCTTTTTTTATAAATAAAACTGTATGGTTTAAATCCTAATTTAACAACAAAAAAAAAGAAAGAAAAAAGCATTAAAAATAAACGTAAAAGCAAAGATAAACTGGGTGCTCTTTTGAGGAGGTTGATTATTCATTACATTAAGCAATTTCTTAAAAATCTTAGAAGAAAAAATATAAATTAAAACTAAAAATATTTATATTTACGAATTTATATTATAATTTTTATTATAAACTGCAGCAAGATCTAATGATTTCACAACAACAAAAAAAATGGAGGGAAGTAGGCGGCGATGGTAAAAATAAAAACTGGATGTTCAATTTTAAACTTGTGAAAAAAATTAACAACTTGAATTGTTCACAAAAAAATGTGTTGAATAATTAAGAGTATATATTTAAACTGGCTTATCATTATTATTGTTTCTTTTTTTTTAAGTTGTAATGAATTCAAACTGGAAACTACTTTATTTTTATTTGGAACCAAAATGGTAAATGCCTTTACTAATAAAATAAAACTGTTTGAAGCAAATTATTTTGTGCAACATAAAAAAGTATTGAAAAACTAACTGTTACAGATGAAAAACAAAGCTGCATGAAAATACATATAAAAAAATTACTTTAAAACTGTATTAGATGTTTATTAATAATATTTTTGTTTGGAAATAAATAGAATTTTAAACTGATAAGTTTTATGCAGGATTTTAATTTTAACTGACATATGAGTGAATCTAAAGAATTTTTGTAAATATAAATTTGCTTCTTATTTTCTGCATTTGAAAATTCTAATTATTTCTTTAATTTACCTGAATTAAACTGATACAAATAAAAAAAAAATAACCTTTCCTGAATCAGGGGTGAGCGGATATCCGTGTCCGTGTCCGTTTCCGCGGATATCCGTGGTTTTTTCACGTCCGTATCCGTATCCGCGTCCGCGGATATCCGTGGTTTTTTCACGTCCGTATCCGTATCCGCGTCCGAAAATTTTTTTTTTAATATCCGTGTCCGTATCCGTATCCGTGTAAGCCTTAAAAATGAAAATTCTAATACAAAATTTCCGTGTCCGTGTCCGTTTCCGCGGATATCCGGGCACTTTTGGATTTCCGTGTCCGTATCCGCTTTTACGGAATTGCCTGACGTCCGTTTCCGTATCCGTCCGTCTAAGGAAAAGTCATGTCCGCTCACCCCTGTTCCTGATATCTATTTTTCTTTTCATATCAAATATTTTTATGTTTACTTTGATTTGAAACATTTAATTGTTTTTTCTTTTTTCTAAACTGCTATTGTAAAGATAGATTTATAATAATATTTACAAAATTGTATTAAATTTAAGGTTTGTGGGAAAGTATCGTTGAGAAAATAAATGGTAAAAAAAGATACAAATCCTGGTAAAAGTTTTTTTAAACTGATTAAACTGAGCAAAAAATTCTTTTGCTTTGAGTTAAAACTAGGGTTCCATCCCCCGGGGGAATGGTCCACGGGGAGGGAGAGGGAGGGGAGGACACGCCTCGGGGAGGTTTTTACGGGGGATTTTAGCACATACTCCTCCCTGTGGGTGTTTGAAAAAAAAAATTTTTTTGTTGTAAATATGACGGGGGATTTTTCTTAGCATACTCCTCCCTGTGTTACATTTTTTTGACGGGGGCTGAGGCTCACGGGGAGGGAGGCACGGGGAGCAAAAATCGGCGGGGGGAAGGGGGATCCCCCTAAGGGGCGGGAGGGGATGGAACCCTAGTTAAAACTGTGCCACTTTTATTCAATCAATTTTCAAAAAAAATCACGGCACAACTAAATTTTAAACATAAATAAAAATAACTGTTACAGGAAAATTCATGTGGACTACAAATACAAAAATAAATAACATAATTTTCTTAAACTTTAATGATAATATTTACATTTGTTATTTGATAACTGAGTAAAAAGAGTATTTGTTGATAAATTTATTAAATACGTTTCATTTTTATTTCATAAAATTTTAAAACTGGAGATTGGAAAAATTTTTGTCTCATATTTAGCAATAGTTCAAAAAAAATTTAAGCATATTGTTGTAACCTCAGACAACAAGGAAATAAGGATTATATTTATTATTGCTTTGCAGCACAGGAACAGTCAACAACGATACAACAATACAAAGATACAAACTAGCAAAGGTAAACTAGCGAGAGTGGGTAATGGAAGCGAGCAGCGATGCAAGACAAGCGTGTCGAGACTCAGCACTCTTTAAACAGGTGTGCGGTTGCAACACATATATTATAAACTGCAAATAGAAAAAAAAACTGGAATGAGAAGTAAAACAATTTGAAAATTTATAAACTGAATTCGTATGGTTTTGTTGTTATTGAAAAGAAGTTGTGAAAATTTTTTTATGTGAAAATGGAAATATTCTAATTTTATTGAAGGAATTAAAAACTGCGGCGCTAGAAGGAAATTTGGATTCAATACAAAAGAATTTATTTTAACTGTTTATTACGACGATGTAACAAAAAACTTTCTATTTTAGGTTTTTTGCGGTGTATATGTGCCAAATATTTTCCATACATAGCTTCTATAAATTTAAATAAACTGTATATTTTTTCTTCTTCGAGGAACCTTTTTTTTAATTTTTAATTATTAGTTTGGAATGAAAATGCCAACGCTTGGCCTTCATTAATATACATATGTACCCATCATAACTAAAATATTATATTTTCGATATTAAAACTGGCCGTCATTTTTTAAAATGGATATTTTTGACGACACATACAAATCTTTAATAAATATAAACTGATTTCCAAGATTTCTTTTTTTTATGATAGTTTGCCAGATTTCTTTTTTACATATTTAAAAACTGCTTTTCTTTTTGTTAAAATTTTATGTTACAAAATTTTTTAAACTGTATTTCCGATTTTTTCCATTCTTTTTAACCCCTTTTACTTTTCAAATTAAATTTTTTTAACTTTTTTTAAACAAAACTCAATAAATTTTTTTGGTATAAAAAGAAAGAAGATGAAAACAAGTTTTTCTTTTCTCTAATTTCCGTTTATAATTTATTTCGTGGTTTTTTTCTTCTTTTTTTCGCATTTCAATGCATTCATTGTTTCCATCCAAATTAACGCTAGAAGAAGAAGTCACTTTTTATTTTAATCAAAACTGAGAAAAATTGTTGGTTGAGGAGACGAGAAATAAATTATTTGTCAAATGAAATTTGTCTTTTTTGTTTCATACTTTATTGGGAAAAGAGCATTTGTGATAATTATGTTTGCAATTTACCACGTTTTTAAACTGGCCAAAAAGACTAACAGATTTGTTACAAAAATCGAAAACTAAAAAAATGCTTTTTTCTTGAAACTGCATTGGAAGAAAATGTGTTATGAATGGTAAACATTTTTTTTATTGAAAAATTTGAATGAAATTAAAAGAAAAAACTGCGCAGTAGATACATCTGTAGTTATTAAAAACTATAAAAACTGAATTAAGGCGTCCAAAATTGGTTTCTAGAGACTATCATAGTAGCAGCTTCCCATTAGCTTACACATCTAACAAACATGCTAAATATCTCTATTTCTTCATAATTTTTCCTTTTATTTATTTTTTAAACTGTGATTTGTTATTATCAAGAGGACATCATAACCATAAATTATTAAAATTTTTTAAAACTGTGATAGTGCTTACGTCGAGGAAAAAGCAACCAAAATCAAAAAATTTTTTAGTAAGATTTACAACTTTTTTTAAGCTTTAGTTTATTAACTGGATTCAATAAAACACTGTTTTTAGCATTTTCGCATTTGTTATTTTATTTTAAAAAAAACTGAATTATTTCATTTATCCCTGTTTTAAATTCGCTAAATTTTTTTAATTTTATTTTTCAATAGTCACTAATTAATTTAAATTGTCTTAATTAATGTAATGAATATTTAACTGCAGCAGGATTAAATTTCCTTTAAATTCAACAGATGAAAAAAAAAGAATGCGTATCAAATTTATTAATAAAATTTACACGTGTTTGCACTAAAAGGGTTTTTGTTAAATAACTGTCAAATTCCAAGATTTTTGTTCACTTTGTTTGCAAAAAAAACTGATTTAAACAAAAAATATATAAAAAACTGTAATAAATGGTATTTAAATTTTTTAAATACATTTTAAATGATTTTTTTGGTTGATAAAACTGTTCCAAATATATTATAAAGGAAATAATTTTTATTCTCTTTAAAAACTGTTTTGTTTTTTGTTTTTATTAAGCACGGAAGATAAAGGTGTGTATTAATCCCTTTGCTTTTTTTTTATTAAATCTTATAATTCCCATAAACTACAACTTCCGTTTTTTCTTTTAGCATTTAATCCATTTTAGTATTATAAAAACTGTTTACAATTTAAAAAACTTCGTTTCACTGCGCTTAAAAATATTTAAAAAAACATATGTAAAAAAAATACTAACAAAATAACACAACAACAAAAAAATGAAAAATACATATGACCCTCAAAAGTGGCAAAAAGAAGAAAATTTTCTTCTTTATTCCCACTTTTTTTTCAAAAAAAAAATGCAAAGAAAAAGAACTGAGATTAGCTGCCACAGGCAACAACAACTTTTTTTTGGTTTTCTTTTTTTTTCTTTTAAACAACATCGACTTCGAGTTTCTTTTTTTCTTTTTGCGCAGTGGCAGCAGCATCATAGCCAGAGGTGGCAAATAGAAAGTAGCGGAAGGGAAGAAAAAGAAAGGAAGAAAGAAAAAAGCGTGTTTTTTCCCTTATTTTTATTTTTTTCTTGTTTTTGCGTTTATGTGTGGTTGTTTGGTTGGTTTGAAAGATAATTTGCTGTTTCAATTTCTTTCCATCATCATCTTCATCATTTTTTTCTGTTTCATTTCCTTTCATCATTATTATTAAATAAAAAAGAAAATAAGAATGATTGCAAGTTTAGTTTATTTTTTCTTTTGTGGTTTCAATTAACTGGAACAAGTGTAAAAATTGTAGGATTTGATTGGAAAACTGGTACGGAAGGTAATTATTTGATTTTTTTTTACATTTCTTAAAAAAAATTTCATTAGACTCCAAGTAAGATTATTTAATTTTAAACTGTATTCGTTAGATTCGTATGAAATAAATAATTTTAACTGATCCTAAGAGATTACTCATTTTGATTCATCATAGTTTTAAAAACTGTTTAAAAATAAAAAACTTGGCTAAATTTTAGTGTTGGGAAGCTTAAAATTATTTTTTCTTGATTAATTTTAACTGATATTCATTAAAAAAATTAAATTATTTAAAACTGGGAACTCTTTAGCCTGGTCATATCTTTATTGGTAATTAACTGTCTTTCCAAAATAATATGTTTGGCAACTTTCACTTGCAATCAATTTTTTTCCACCATTTTCTATTTTTTTTCTTTTATCTTAATTTTTTTTTAACATAAAAAGATTTTTTTAATCTTAATTTTTTATTAACTGTGATCGGGGGTGAACTGGAATTTAAAAAAACATGGGTTTTGCTGAATTTCTCATTCAAGAATTTTTTTATTGAATTTTAACTGCAAATTTTTTTTCTGTAAACCACGATTTTGTGTCTGAAATATTAATTTTTGAGGTAAGTAATTAATTTTTTATTTCATAATTAAAACTGCCGGGAAAAAAAGCCTTTTTTGTTGCATGATTATCTATGCTTTTCAAACAACACGCTTTTGGCCATATTTAATCACAAATAGACAGACAGCTTTTTAAAAAAAAAATATTAACGAAAATTTTTTTAACTGCGTTGATCTTTATTTTGTAAGAGCTTTATTTTATTTTTTTAACTGAAGGGCGTTATAATCGCAGGAATAATAGTCATGCGTTTATTAATTTGTTTAAAAAAATTTTTTTCACCTTTAAAACTGGAGCTTTTTATAAGATTCTTATTGGTTTAATTTATAAATATATTTATATTTAATTTAAACTTCCTTGTTATTTTTATGGAATATTTTTTTATCCATTAAAAATACAAGCGTTTTAAATTTTTAACATTTTTTTAAATAATCAAACTGCCTTGCCATCAGGCCTCTTCCACGGGCCGACTTTTGCAGGCCCGGGCCGGCCCGGCCCGTTCAAATTTGGGCCCGGCCCGTCAATTTTTTTTTTGCCTTGGTATTCCCTTTGATTTTTTTTCTTTTTTTAGAAAATGGTCGGCCTCGGCCCGGCCTGGCCCGTTCAAAAGTCGGCCCGGCCCGGCCCGCGGGCCAGGCCGGGCCGGGCTGGACGGGCCGAAGGAAGAGGCCTGCTTGCCATATTAATTCTGGTGTGGTTATTAATTTAAATTTTATACAAAAACTTTTGATTTATTCAATTCAAAAATCCAAAAAAAAACTGGTAAATGTTGTTTTTTGTGTTTTTTTTTGAAAATTTAATAATAAAAAGAAAAAACTGTGTTCTTTCTATCATTTTGATATGGTATTGCATTTGCAAAGATAGAAATATTCGCTTTAAAAAACTGAAGCACGGCGTGATCCATGATAAAACCATTTAATAAATTTTATATCGACAAAATATTTCTTACTACCCATAATTAACCTTAATTTAAGCAAACATAAAAACTGCATAAGGAGCATAAAATATTAACATTTTTAAATACAAAATAAACTGCTTTAGCTGACTCAAGTATAATTTTTGCCGCATTGGCGCATAAAATAAAATATTTTCCAAAACAAAATTTTTAAAAAACTGTGATGGCTTGTGAATTCCTTTTTGGTATACAATGAAACTGTAAAATTTTGCCACATTTGTGCGAAAAAAGCGAAATGTAAAAATATGCCAAAAAAATAAATTCCATCAGCCGAAAATATATTTAAAAAAAATTAAAACTGCACTTTATTGTTATACATACTTTGAAGCCCCAAATATTTTTTCTATGGTTAATTGCTTTTCAATATAATTCTTCATAAAAACTGAGTATCGAGATTAATTGTGAATAACGAATTAATTTAAATATGAAAATTAACTGCATGCGTGGGAAGTACCATAACTTGTTTTTTTTAAACAAAATTTTAAAAAATGTTTAAAATTAGCTAATAAGCCCCAATTTTTATTTCTAATTTTTTCTCCCCATTTTTCCTTTCCATTCAAAAAATTCCTGTTGTTGCAACTTTCAAGTTTTGTAGCAAATATCAAACCATCGTTTCATAAATATTTAAACTGCAATCTTCTGTGACATGGTTATCATTAATTAAACGAGAAAATAATTATATTTTATGGTGTGATTATTGCTGCAGAATTTTTTTCTCTTCTTCCATCTTTTTTTTTTATTTGTACCCAAAAAGAAAAAGAAACTTGAACAAAAAATTTTTATGTTTCAGTTCCAATTCCATTATCATTATTAAACTGAATACTAACGTCCATCGATGCTGTCAAAATTAATTTTTATAAAAAGTAAAAACTGTGTATATTTTTTATTTCTTGGACGGACATGCCTGTTTATCAGATACTGTAACTCATATAAAAAAATCTATGTGATAGCAGCTATGTCCCACCAAGAGAAAAGAAAAAAACTGATATTTATGAAAAAAAGTACGGTTCTACAAACCAAAAAAAAAATATAAACTATTTATTCAAAAAAAATGTGGCCTAAATAATGGAACCCTCGCTCGGTGCATGTTTCGAGCAGAATTAATGATCAAAATCAATCAAAGAGAAATAACTGCACTTTCATTATTTTTTTCTTTTGGTTTCTGTGTTTCTGTTTCCACGTGGTTAGTTTTTTACATTTCCATTCTTTTAATGAAACAAAAAAATTAATGAAGTTGAAGGATGAGTTTTTTTTCTTTCTTCATTTTTTTGTGATTTTGCGGTTTTGGTTTTTACTCTTTTCATTTAACTAACTAATTAAATGAATGACGCAGACATACACGCGCAGAAACAAAAACTAAAAAAAAGAAAAAGATTTTTTCAATGAAATCAAAAAATCGGATGCTTCTTTTTTTTCTCAATTCTGATTACTCCGCCTTTATTTCTTTCGGCAACAATCAAATCAAATATTATCAGCCGATCGACAGACATCGAAGACGAAAAGAAAAAAAATTTTCTTTCCTAAAAAAATTAGGAAATAAAAAAAAGAATTTTTTTCCTATAAATTTACTTTAAATTTTTTCATTTTCCTCATTTTTTCGGAAAAAAATTTTACAGTAATTAATTATGCAGCGAAATTTGCTCTTCGTTGTTCCATCAACTTTGGCTCTACGAACAACAACAACAACAGCTTCACAATTTCGAGGAATTGGAACCTCGACTGAAAACCCTCGAGGTTTTACACCCATTGGACAAGAAGCTCCAATATCGGATCCATTTGTAAAATTTTATAAATATGCTCAAGCTTATCATAGCAATTCCCCACCCAAAGTTCTTATTACTGGAGGCATGGGACAACTTGGAAGAAGTTTGGCAGCAATTATGAAGTAAGCGACTTTTTTAATTATTTTTTTTTGAGATATTTGTGTAAATAAACTGGAGGTTGACAAGATGTGTCACGGCGGGAAAAGGTTTTTTAGTTTTTATTTTGAGTTTGGAAAATATAAACTGTTTGATACCTTTCATATGTAAAACATATTAGTGTTTAAAAGCTAACAAAAAGCATTATTATTTTGGATCGATAAACGTTTTGATTATCTTTTTTTCGGATTTGAAGAAACTGCTTTTCGCATATTTTGCATACAAAATTTAAAAAAAATTAAAAACTGTTGAACAACATGCGTATTTTTTGTTGTTATTAAAACTGCGGCGTCATAAGGTGTGATTGCGAATTATGAATTAATTTTTAAACTGAAACAAAAATTAAATGTTTTCTCTCTCTTTTCCTTTTAACTATCAGCAAGATAAAACTGTAGTAGGTTTAATTAATGCGCTTCAATAAACAATAAAGCCAAACTATTAAATTCTTTTTAAATTCCTTTGATGTTTAACTTTATAAAAATAAAACTGCCAATAAAGTCTTTAAGTTGAACCCACATTTGCCAGAATTTGACTTTAGTTTTGTTTGAATAATAAATAGAAAAGAAAACTGTTTCAAAAATAATTTATTAAAATAATAATAAGAAAACTGGATGGATTTGTGTAACATAGAAAATGATTAACTTTTATTTCACTCAAGAATAAACACTGGGTATTAGATACATCATCATATAAATTTAATGATAAATATTTATTTTATTTTCAGATACATGTATGGCAAAGATTCGGTGATTCTTACGGATATTTGTAAACGTCCAGCTGGTTTTGAACATTTAAGTAAGCTTAATTCTTTTACAACAACAAAAAGCATAGATAGATAAAGCCAAACTGAATTTATAAAAACTTGTTGAATGAAAACTGAATCCCTTTCTTCTAAAACAGGTTGTGCGTCCACTCTATGCAAATTTATTACTTTTTTCAAATACAAAAACAGAGAAAAAAAGAATGAAAAAGAAAGAAAAGGGAATGATAAATTTGCATTAAAAGTTTTAAACTTTCAATTATCAAGGCAAGGATCCGTAGAGATAATAGCTGGGGAAGGATCCAAGGACCAAAATCAAGTGAAGGATCCGTTAACTAAAAAAAAAGATGATAGGATCCAGAGAAAGCATGGGATCGAAATAGGGCATAAAATCCGAATTGTAGAGACCTAATTACAGAAAAAAATCCTATGAAATAATATCAGTAGAGCTAATATCAAGGGAAGGATCCAAGGACCTAATTTCGAGGATGTAAGGACCCGACATAATTGGAAGGTTTCAATGACCAAAAAAACAAAATAAAGGAAATAACAAATTTGCATAAAATGGCTTGAGTTTGTGCAACAAAATTTGCATAAACATGAATGTAACGAATGCAGATCAGGGATGCTCGATCTTGGCTTTTGGAGAATCCGAACATCCGAACATCGAACCATGTTCGGAGACGTAAAAATTTGCTTTTTAAAATCCGAACATCCGAACTCCGAACAATGTTCGGACAAAATTGCCTAAAATTCCGAACTTCGAACTCCGAACCACGAACGATCGAGCATCCCTGATGCAGATAGACTTTGCATTGCAAGGAATGTTAGCGATGACGATGGTTGTTGATTTTGAAGCGCTTTAAACATTTAAAAGTTTTATTAGAAAGGATCTTTTAATTTTGATTGAGGATTTCAAGAAAAAGAAAAAACTGATATCAAGCCTTTTTTCGAAACACGTAGAATGAATTATCCCGAGGACCAAAAACGAGAAAATGTCATGAAATAATCCAAAATTGATGAAAATACTAATGAAAATCTTAAGGATATTTTTGATTGAGTTTTAAGGACTTTTAAAGAGTAAAATGCACAAAGATTTCACAGATATAGTAGCATGTATGACCTTATTTTACTAAGAACTGCTTATTATAAACTGTAATCAAAAAACATTATATTTTCGAAACAGTAACATTTACTCGGCGCGCCGTAGGCGCGCCACCCGCCTAGTTTGGATGAATAAGAATGAGGCTCAATATTTTAAAATTTATTTTTTATGTGCTAAAATTCTTGGAATAAATTCAATTTTTGGCAAGTTAGAAAAAAACTGATATTTGAGAAGCAAGACGAACCCAATTTTTATTACAAAATTTTAGGAAAAAACTGTCACCAGGACAAAGCGCGTACGTCTTGCAAAAAAAATGGCTTCGAAAAAATGAAATCTAAAAACTTATTTTATTTCATTCAAACTGAGCGCACTCTTCTTCTTCTTCAATTTCTTGAAATTAAAAAAAATAAAAGGGTGTTAAAAAAAGGAAAAATTGTATTTAAATAAACAATCAAGAATTCTATTTGAAAAAAAAAAAGAGAAACACAGAATTTATTGATAAGAAACTGGAATTAATTGCATAAGAATTCAAAATAATATTTTTGGAAGCTTTAAATTTTAATAATTAGAGATAAAAAAAATCTACAAAAATTATTTACAAACTGCGCATCATATTGAAAGTTTGTAAAGTTTTTTTATAATGGTTTTAACTTTTTTAACAAACAAAAAAAACTGAGCTGTGGTTCGCTTCATTTCATTCATAAAATCAAAAAATTAAAATATTTTTTAGCCCCATTTTGTTATGTCAATATATTGGATAGGGATTCAATTGAGGAAGCCGTGGTGAACCATAATGTCGATACATTGATTCATTTTTCTGCTCTTTTATCCGCGGTTGCTGAAAATAATGTTCCCCTCGCAATTCAAGTCAATAGTAGAGGAGTGGAAAATGTTTTGGAAGTTTCTAAAGCACACAAATTAAAAGTTTTTATTCCATCCACAATTGGCGCTTTTGGTCCTACCACGCAACGAGACAAAACCCCTGATTTAACTATTCAACGTCCACGAACCATTTATGGCGTCACTAAAGTCTATGCAGAACTTTTGGGGGAATATTATTTTGAAAAATATGGTGTTGATTTTCGCTCCCTTCGATTCCCAGGTATTATTTCCACCGTACAACCTGGAGGCGGAACAACTGATTATGCAATTAAAATATTTTATGATGCTTTATTAACTGGAAAACATAATTGCTATTTAAAGCCTGACACGGAATTGCCTATGATGTTTGATACTGATTGCATGACTTCAGTCGTTCAGGTATGTAAATAAATTTAGGGGAAAATCTAATTATAATTAAACTGCATTTGCTGTTTTTTAATGGGATCTATAAAAAACTGAGTTTATGTGATGGAAAAGACTTTTTTTCTACAAAAAACTTTTTTAAAGAAAGGGAAATATCTTTAACCTTGAAAAAAAAACGAATATTTAATTGTAAAATTAAAAATAAAACTGGGTGTTAAATGGTTTTCGGTATGAATTTAAGAAAAACAAAAACTAAAATTATATTTTTCGAATAGAAGATTTAAACTGACAAAAAATAATATCGCCATTTTTTAAAGTAATCTTCAATTTTTTTTTCATTTTAGTTTTGAACTTAAAAATAAACTGCATTTGCGGTTTTCTATTTGAAAAAAACTGAATTCCTGGGTGTTGATCAGGGACTATAAAAAAATTTTTAAAAGAAAAGAAAATATTTGGCATCAAATTATATAATTTAAAACAAAACTGGGTTCTTACGATGTCAGGTGGAAAATCTGAAACGTTAAAAAAATTCTTTTTGGATTATAAATTTAGTATAAACTGTTATAAAAATATCAGCGATTTTCTTGTTAATTTTAAAAGTAAAAACTGCATTTTTGGGAAAATAAGAAGGGTTTAATCAAAACTCCATCGCGAGGTTAAGAATTTTTCTTTTTCGCATTTTATCGCCAAAAACTTTTTTTTAAATTTAGTAAGAACTGGATTTTTCGAAAGTGTCAAGAAAACTGTAACTCTCTTACCGTGAGTTTATATTCTTTATCAAACAAACAAGCTCCGTTTACTTATAAAAAACTGTTCCAAAATAGGAGCGTTTATTAAAATTTTTATAAAGTTTATCTTAGGTTTTTTTAAACTGATCTATTTTATTTTTATTGGTAAATAGGAAAAAAGTTCTTAAAAATTTGTTAAAAACTGGATATTCGAAACTAGAAGTTAAAACTGTGGATTAATTCTTTGAGTTCATATTTTCAGCAAAAAACAAAACTTTTTTTTAATCTTTCTAAAAAACTGCTTTGAATGTCAATTTCGCGAATTTAAATTTTATGTATACTTTTTTTCTTAATTATTCTTAAATTTTCATAAAATTTTGGTTTATTTTTTAAATACTTTTTTTTAAAACTGTTCCTTAATATTTTTTTTTCATTTTAGATGCTCCACACTCCATCAGAAAACTTAACCATGCGAACTTACAACGTGACTGGTTTTTCATTTACCCCAGAACAAATTGCCGCATCTATTCGTAAACGAATTCCAAACTTTGAAATTGAATACAATATTTGCCCCATTCGACAAAAAATTGGTAAGCTTTAGCAACTTTAAAAAAATTTAAACTGCATCTGGTTTTTTTTGAATTTTGTCAAAGAAATTTTTTGATTAAAAACTCTTTTTTCAGCTGATTCATGGCCTCGATCTCTTGATGATTCCACTGCTCGAAGAGATTGGAATTGGAAGCCCGAATATGATTTGGAAGCAACCACGGATCTTATGTTGCAACTCTTATCAGCCAAAATAATGCCAGCCGATCAATCAAATGAAGCCATGCTTGCTTCAATGTGAGCGGGAAAGCACAACACAAATTTTTTTTTAAATTAGCTTTTGTTTTTAACTGCGTCGATTTTTTCTCATTTTTTAAAACTGTAGTTCATAACTCTTTTTTTTGTAAACTGTCTCGACTTCGATTTATCTTTAATTCGGGTATTTATATTTTATTTTGATTTTTCTTTAAAATAGAATTTCTAAATGAATTTGGTAACAATAAAAATTTTCTTTTAAAAAAACTGAACAGTAATTATCAACGGCTTTTTTTATAATAAAAACTGATATCCATATTTTGTTGTGGTTCATTTTACAAAATTATTGGTTTAAAAAAGGGAAAAATTTCTTGTAAAACTTTAAAACAGGCTGTATAAACTTAATTAATTGTTATCATTAGTTTATACAACCATTTTAAAATAAACTGGAGCCATACCTTTAGTAGTTTCATTTTTGCTACTGCATTATTAATAAAAGTTAATTTATTTAACTGGGTTCTTTTTCTCACTTTTTATTATAAAGACATTTTCCATTTAGAAAAAGGAAAGAAAAAAAATTATTTTTATAAAACTGAGAAAAAAATTGTGTTGATAATATGAGATCTTCTGTCTCATTATTTAATAACAGAAGTTATTAAAATTTTGATAAAAAAATTTTTTTTCTTTAAAGACTGTTTAATAAATTTTAAATACATTATTTTATTAAATACAAAATCTTTGAATAAAGCTAGAGAAGAAAAAAACTGTAATTAAATGAGTTTGATGGTAAACTCAGTTTTATTGAATTATACCATAACATTAGGTACTCGAATTTTTCCGTTTATCAAAAAAACAACCATTTAAAATTCTTTTATTTATAAAAAAAACTGGCTCTAGCCATTGCTTTGCGTCAATGGTTTCAATTACTTTATGTAAAAAATTTTTTTGCAAAATAAAAAAAACTGTCCGAGCTCCAGGCTTTTTGGTATAAACCATTTTGGTTATAAAAAAACTGAAATATTTATTGAAACTTTGATGGAAAATAACATGTAGCTATCTATAAAAAATATATTGTAATTAGCTAAACAATCGATAGCTTTGCATAATTTTAATTTTTTTTTGTTAAACTGTAGAACAATAAAATATTATACATTTGATTAAAAAATCTTAAATAATAATGATTTTTTGTTGTTGTTAAACTGCATTTAAAATGCACTTGATGATACGTTTTTAGCATCTTAATTTGACGATAAAAAAAGTTTAGGAATTAATTAAACTGTCTTGTAAATCGAAAAATTTGATTTAATTACCTCAAGAACAAGTTTTATACAAAAAAATAACTGGCATAAATAATACTATGTGTATTTTTAAAACTGCACAAATCAATAATTAATTTACATTCACAAAAAGCTAAATTTATGATTAATGATTGTTGGTTAAAATAAAACTGAGTCCATAGTCTTCAAAGTGTTTTTTAAAACTATAATTGTTTCATTAAAAAAATTCGATAGGTTTTAAATTTTAAACTGTTTGCACCAGAAAAATGGCGACGAATTTTATGTTGAGCAAATGTGGAGCTTGAGCATTTTAAAAATAAAAACTGCGTCTTAATATTTAATCGGGCAAAGAAAATTTTACTGAACACTTTTGCTGTTTTCGCGTTAACTAGAAAAAGAGAGTAAAAATAAAATTAAAAAGTTCGTGTTTTTTTAAACTCTCGTTAAAGATAAAACTGGCTTGTTCATTAATTAAATTCATAAAAGGCGAAATAGAAAACTGCATTAAACCATTCAGGGTTATAAAAAAATTATATTGTAATTGAAAAAACAGTTTTGAATTGTTAAATGGGGGCATGGGACAAACTTGAAAGAAGTTTAACAACAATTATGAAGTAAGCGTCTTTTTTAATTAATTTTTAGGGGATTCGAGAGGGATAAAAACAAATAAACTGCAGCGTATAAAGTATTTTGGTTTAATAAACTGAGCGGTTATATATATTTCGGATGTGGCTTTTGAAAAGTTTTTTTTTATTTCGGAACTCAAAGAATTATTTGGAAAAATAAACTGTTCTTTTTGCATTTTGCACATATTTTTTTTTAAAAAACTGGACGGCTATTTAATTTAGGGATAAAAGCTTTATTGATGGTATAATAAATATATATGAAGAAAATAAACTGATTTTTCTTCTGTGTTCATAAGAAAATGGTTTCTCTTTTCCATAATTTTGCGATCGTCATTTTTTTAAAAGTTTTTTTAACTGTGCACGAAGATCATTGTTATGGTTTGATAAAACTGCAACAAAATGTGGAACAGTGCAATAAATGATGAAATAAAGCCATCATAATTTAACTTCTCTTTTTAAAATATTTAAATTAATTTAATCTCCCAGTTGAACGAATACTCATCATTGATTTGATTTTGATGGAGTATAAACCATAAAAAAATATAATTTTCCATGATTAATAAAAACTGAATCTTACATGCATCTTCGTTTAAATTTTCTGATAAACATTTATTTTTTCATATACATGTATGGCAAAGATTCGGTAATCCTTTCAGATATTTGGAATTTAAACTGGAAAGTAATGTTCAGGTGTAACTTTTTTTTCATTATTAATTCGGGTATTTATCTTTTTTGTTTTTATTTAAAATTAAATTTAGAAATTAATTTAGTAGCAATAAAAGTATTTTTTTTAAACTGCATTCATCTGTAGTATGATTAACAAATTGATTGTTTTAACTATGAAAAATAAATGCTGTTAACTGTAAATAAATTATTTTATTCATCTTTAAGAATTATTATTGATCAATGACAAATTTAAATTAAAACTGAATTCAACCACTTAATCGTGGAAATTTCATAGGATTTCATTCATTTTATATAAAACTGTTCACCAAACGATTCCGTAAATACAACAATTTTTAAAAATATATTAGGATTCTTGATGCTTTTTTTTATGGAAAATATGGTATCTAAAAATATATATCCTAAAAATCTAAACTGTTGATATGATTGCATATTTTTATAATTTTTTTTTAACTGGAGAGCGAAAATGCGTAGTTTTAATAAATCTTTAATATTAATAATATTTTTTTGTTTGTTTTAAACTGTTTTATAAATGCACATGTCACTTTTTTAGCATCATGGGCTGATGAAAAAAAAGAAGGTTTTTTAAGAATTAATTAAATTGTGTCATTTGTAGTATGAAGCATAAACTTTGATTTGATTATTACATCAAGAACAAAAATAAAATTCTAAAAAAAACTGCTGATGAATAATAAAATATGTATATTTTAAAATTGCACAAATCAATTATTAATTTACATTCAAAAAAAAGCTAAAATTATGATCAATATTCGGTGGTTTAAACAAAACTGTAGCTCCACGCACACTCGTCAACGAATTTCCTAAAAACATAATTGTTACATTTAAAAAAATATATTTGAAATGTTTTAAACTGTTTGTAAAAAAAAAAAGAAGCAGCAACGAATTTTATATGCAACAAATATGTATGTAGCGGCAACATTTTAGAAATAAAAACTGCATCGTATTTGTGAAAAGGGTTAAGGAAATTTAGCTGAAAATCTTTGCTTTTTGGGCTTTAAATGCAAGATGGCTACAAAAAAATTAAAATAACACTATTTGATATTTTTTTGTTGGTAAAATTTTTATTGAGAATGTCTGGCTTGTTCATTGAATTCATGAAAGGCAGAATAATAAACTGTGAATGTACTTTCATGGGTTTAAAAAATTTAAACGAAAAAAACTGCATTTGCGTTTTGTATCTAGGATAAAAACTGTTTACAAAAAAGTTCGATTGACTTTTGAAAAAAATTTCTTTCTTTTTTTTTCTAAGCATCTAAAATTATTTTTATTTTGTTAAACTGCATATGAATATTTACCAGTTTCACAGATACAAAAAAATTAACATTATTTATGAATTAAAAACTGTACGATGAATTGATCTGACCTTTTTTTGCCAAATCATTTCAAAAAATAAATCAATAATGTCAAGATTTTTATTTTTTTTAAAACTACAATGCCTGACATCCAACCGAAGTCAATGTAGTCGTTTGTAACCGTTTGTTATCGTTTGGCACCGGTCGATGCATTGCCAAACTTGTGGGGTAAAAGAAATGTTTGAAAGCAAAAATTTGATAAAATTTTGCATACTGTATTATTATTTTTTGTTACATATTTTCAATATTTTTAATGAAATTAATATGCTTACATGTTTTTTATGTCACAAATATCTTTTTCATGGATTATTTGATCATTGTTTAGCATCATGAAACTATCAAATAACGTTCAACCTTTTTTTAATTCAATAAAAAAGCGGGAAACATTCACCTTTGCCTCCACCAAAGAGAGCATAATCAATGATAGCCATTCAAGCTATTTTTAGCCCCTTTTTATAAGAACAAGTGATATTCATAGCTTTTTTTCCCTTCATTTTAATCAGTCTTTCTTTTTCCAAACTTGGATGATCTTGAATTCAAACATGTCATCTTCTCAGACCTCAGATTCTCAAAGAACGACACGCAGCGGCCAAAATGTTATTCCTGTTGAAAGATTTGACCCTTCGGTTAGTTACTTATTTTTTTACGTTAAGGTGAATTTTGTTTAAAGGCAGAAAGAGTAAATCGAGGAAGACGTGGTCGTGGGCAAGTTGTGGACGAAGTGATGTTGATGATCAAAAAAAAAATTGATTTTGACAACCATAACGAAACGGCTTCAACTCTACTTTATGTCAATCAGTAGTTGCTTCAAATGATTGCGAATTTCATGAAACAACAGTAACATAGCAAAAACATTTTAGTAATTATATTTTGTTTAAAAAAATATGGAAAAAATATTGATAAATATGCAAAATTTTATCAAATTTTTGCTTTCAAACATTTCTTTTACCCCACAAGTTTGGCAATGCATCGACCGGTGCCAAACGATAACAAACGGTTACAAACGACTACATTGACTTCGGTTGGATGTCAGGCATTGTATGTTTCTTTGGTCTCTAAAAATAAAAAAAGTTAAATATCTTTTTTTTGAAAAATTAAAAAAAAACTGAGTTTCTAAAAAAAATAGGGTTTGAAATAACAAAACAAAAAAAGGAAATTATTTATTTTGAAGAAAATATTTAAACTGACGAAAAAAATAGTATTGCCATTTTTTTTAAATATTTTTCTTTTTTTAAAATATTTTTTGTTTATATTTTTAAGAGAAAAACTGTTTTTGAATCAATCGTATAGCTTTCATTTTAAACTGTAGCGGGGTGTCTCTATGTGCTTTTTTTTCCATGTTTTTGATATAAAACTTTTTTAAAACTGAACAGTCTTTTCATAGCTAATAACAAAAACTGTGCTTTTTATTGTTTGATTTCATTTTTTCAAAAAACAAATTTTTTACTTATAAAAATATAAAACTATAGAAAAATTCAAACCATTCGTTAAATTTTTATTCACTTTTTTGTTTGCATCTTTTTTTAAACTGGACTTGATGATGATACTTTTTTTTAATTAATAAAAACTAGTATAAATTTTTTATTTTTTATTTTTTAACTGTATTTTATTTTATAAACACCCAATTTCGGATGCTTCACACTCCATCAGAAAACCTAACCATGCGAACATACAATGTCACTGGGTTTTCATTTACTCCAGAACAAATTGCGGCATCCATTCGTAAACGAATTCCAAATTTTGAAATTGAATACAATATTTGTCCCATTCGATAAAAAAATTGGTAAGATCAAGATTATTTTAAACTTTTAAACTGGATTCGCGATAGTTTTTTTGGTGCGGCGAAAATAGTTAACTCATATTGCGGTATTATAGTATCATGCATACTTTTATTTTTATTAAATAGATCGTTTTAAAATTTAAAAATCTTTATCAAGTTCATTTTTTTCGATTAAACCATTTTTATTTGTATCGATTCCATTAAACCATTTACTTTCGATTTCAAGGTCGGTTGAGTTATGACCAAGTTCGACAAGGTGCGAAATTGCTTCGGTTTTACTAATGCTGCCATCGGAGTTAGTATCAAGTTTTTTAAAAGTTGTGAGGAAGCTGCTATTGTTGTTGCCCATCGTTTGAGAAAATGAGAATAGAGAGTCAGCTAAAAATGGTCTAACACATATATTTTACGAATTTTATTTTTATTTGTTTTGTTTAATGGCTTACATGAAATACATGGAGCATCACAATTGCAACATAAACTTAAAATATTGGAATTATTTATTTAGTGTGAGAGATAATTAAAAACACCTACACATTGCAGGGCCCATTTGAACAACAAAATAACCCTCCACAATTATGGTCGCAACAGATAGCAAGAGACTATAGAAAAATTAAATTAATTTTTTTTACTTCATTTGTATTTTTTTTGATGGATACTTTTTTAACCAACCTACCATTTTTATATTCAATAATACAACAACAAATACAAGGACGAAAATGGCAAGGATGCGTCGTCGTTGCATGATGAATGAAAAAATTTTAAAATTCTCTTTTTTTCTGTAGAAAAAATCGAGGAACTGAAATGCTGAAACATTTTTTTACGGCGTTAAAGCGAGCGACGTTTTTCTTCAAAATACAATAGCGACAAAGTTCCTCCTCCCATTTTGTAACGAGATGATGATTGCTGCCGCAACAATGGAATATATTATTATTCTCAACTAAAAGCTTTTAAGAATAATATTTTTTTGTTATTCCCAAAACAATTTTGGAAGCAAGAAAGCCTTTTACATTTTTGAAAAGGATAGACGATTTATAATTAAGTTTAAAAAAAAGAGTATAAACATTTATTTCCAATATAAACGAACGTAATAAATTGATACAATCAAAATATGAAATAGATAGTTAGAGCAATAAAATAAAGACAATTTGAAATGAATGGAATGGTGAAATTATAAGTTCTTCAAATAATTCTGCTAAGAATGAGCCCATTTCTCGAGTTCAGCCCATTCATCATCTTCGGATTTCTTCTTCTTTTTGTGTTTCTTTTGATGAGCAGCTGGAATAACATCATTAGGAACATCAGGTAATTGTGTACTAATATCATCTTGTGGTATCGAATCATCGTCAGTTTCCTAAAACATAGCAATAGGTTACTGCAATCACACAAAGAAGCTATGAAATGAAAAACTTGCAAGTTCTCTTAATTCGGCTAAAAGTTCATCTTCATCGATATCATAATTACCAAAACCACCACCAACACCATTTGAAGTAGCCGGATAAGAAATAGCTTGAGCAATTTCATTTGCAATATCTTGTTGTTGAGCGATATCTTCCATTAAAGCATATATTCGATCAATATTCATATCATTTTGTGCAGCATTCATAGCTCTCGAAGCAGAATCCATAACTCGAAGAAATTGTGTATTGATTATTGCATTATCTATTACTTGTTTTTGATATCCAATTGTATGTAACACTTTATCGATATGTTGAAGTTGATTTTCATGTTGCTTTCTTCTTTTCAAAGCTTGTAAAGCTATTCGTTTATTCCATGATGCATGATTTCGAGCTATTTGAATTTCCTATAAAAAACAAATAATCGCATTAGAAAAAGGAAAATAAAAACAACAATAAACTTACTTGTTGAATTTGTTTATCAAGATAATTTTGTTTTTTCATTAACATTTCTTCTGTTTCTACCAATTCTGCCAATGCTTCTTGTAGCGTTATTCGTGGAGCACCTCGTTTGATTCTAAAGATTCTTCCAAACATTTGTGATGCGATGATAAATTCAAATCGAGACTTCGCAACCAATCAGCAAAGCGTTAAAAAAAATTGAAGAATGAAAATTATAAAATTTTCAAAACTTTCAAAGCAATCAAAAGCATTTTTTTCAAAAGGATGCATGTTGCCAAAAAAAATATTAGAATGTTTTCCATTTTTGCGTGCCCGAGTTGGATTGATTCGATAAACAAATTTTTAGCATGTTTATTTTTATCATTTATTTAACCAATTATTTGTTTATGTTTTTATACAAAAACGCCAAAATTATTTGTTTTTATATCTTGTAAATAAATATGGCGTCATTACCAATGATTTGTAACTTTTCTGGGAAAATAATTTCTTTCCTTTTTTTGCAAAATATATTTCATCGCATTCTTTTGATAAAATGATCAAGTGCGTGTTTTCACATTTTATGATAAAAATCATAAAACGTTTTTCTTATAAAAAAGAAAAGCAAAAGCAATGATAACTAAGGCTAATGAATAAAATGTTGGTCAAAATTTTTGTTTGCTTTTTTATTTTTATTATTATTTCGGTGATTTATTTTTTGAATAAAGAAGCTGACGAAAATGCGCAAAATGTTACTGTAAAAGAGAGTGAAGTTGTTTTAATTGAAGGTTCTCAAAATCATACACTTGTTAGATTTAAAAATCGCAACTTTTATTTTCAAAATTTTTACTATAAAAAAGTGAAGGTTGAAGCTTTTAGCGTTATTATTTATCGCAATTGTTTTTAGGAAAATATGATTACCTCGCTGTTGAAATTAAACAAAAATATTACCACAGTCAACAAAAATCAAACTTCAAAAATTAAGGAAAAGTAATGAATTTTTTTTAACTGGCTATCATTTTTCTTTTTTACTTTAGAGAAACTTTTCCAAAAAGTAGCCAGCCATTTTTTTATTCAACAACTAAACTATTCAACAAATTTTACATAAATAATCTAAAATTTTTACGAGGTTATGATACTTTTGAATCTCAAAGAAATAACAATTGTCCCTTTTCGAGCTCTAAAATTTTATTGAAGGATGAAATGCAAATAATTTATCTTAGAGCAACCTATAGTAATAATGAGACTTTAAAATTCCCAAAGAATTGTTCATGGGATTTACAAGCTCCAACGGGTTTCGGATTTAAATTTGTAGCTTTGAATTTTTCATTGACAGAAAAATTTAACATTATCAATAGCACAGGCGATTTTGTTACAACAGGCAAGTGGAAAATTATTTAACTTTAAACGATAATTAAATAAATTTTTATTACAGAGTAAGCAATGGTTACAAAAAAATTTGCATTATAATGAATTTTTAGGTATACTGCACAAAAATTAAAACCTTATTACAATGAAGATGACAATATAAGAATATTTCTTCATAATGCTACCCAATCTCCTGAAAGTGGAGGGTTTAATGCTTATGTTAGTGTAGCCAGAAAATACCAGTTTAAAACAAATATATCCTATAATATTGAAAAATTTGCATGCAGAGATAACCATATTCATGATCCAGAAAATATTAAATCAAAAGAGAAGTGTGCAAGGTTTACATGGTCGAATCTTCATAATCACAGTGATCATGAATATCAAAATAACTTACAAAGCCAAATAAAAATGAAAATTGAACCCAACCAAGAACTTTATGCTCACATTATTTATGATCATTATGAAAAAGGCGTTGATATTGTAAAATATTATAATGGTAGTGAAGATTATCGCGGTAGAAGATTAGAAGAAAAAAATTACACTGTTTTTTATCCTCTTGAAAATAGCACAGGCACTTATCCCAAAGATGTGACATTTGAATTTACTTCTGATGGCAGCGTTCAAGGGGAGGGATTTGTTGTTGAATTTGATCGCATAGGTGCTGTTTTTTTTTCTTCTCTAAACGGTTTTTTATTATTATGCTATTTTAGATTGTGAATGTGGAACTCCGAATCTTATAATTCCATGTAATGGTGATCGAAATTATTCTATCATGGGTAGCTACACTTACAGCTTTTGTGCTAATTTAATTTGCAAATATTCTGTTAGAAAATTTAAAAAAATATATAATAAAAATTAAACGAATGTTATTTTTTATCTTTAGATAACTATCGAAGATGGTTGTCCTGAAAAATATGGCGTGCTAAAAGTAATTTCATGGATACCGTATATTGATTGGGAAACGTAAATATAGCCCAATAGTTTACCGATTAACTTTATTATGAAATTATAGAGGAGGAAAGCATAGGGTTATTGGAAATTTTCTTGTAATATCAAATGAAAAAATAATTTTAAATTCTACAGCAAAAGAAAGAGCTGCATTGATTACTCCTGGAAGTGATACAACATTAATATTTCGATCCACTAAAATTCATAAATATGATAAAAAATTAAGAGATGGTTTAGGAAGTAAGTTACACAAAATTAAAAAAATATATAAAAAAGTGTAAAAAAACTTTTTACAATTTTTTAAAAGTTTAATTATTCCTTTTTTTATTAAAAAAATATGGGAAAATGTTAAAAAAAATTTAGATTATTTTCAAATGTTTTTTACTACAACACACGGTAAGCGCTATTCTAAGCTCGTGGAAAGCAGCAACATATTTTTAGACCCAACCCAAGCTAATAAAGTTATTCTAACGCCAGAGAATCCAGTGCAAATCAGAAAACTTAAAACAGAAAATATGGCAATTACTGCTGAACTTTCTAAAGACTTGAAAGATGCTGGGGATGAATTATTATACTTTCCATCATCACCATCATATCATATAACAACTTTGGGATGTTTTAATATTTACGCTGGTAGAGGCTTTTCTCATTTATTGGGCAATCTTTATCAGTGAGAATTTTTTATGAATTACTTCAACCTCCTTTTTTGTCTAAAATTAATCAATACTTTAAGTTTAAATAACACAGAAACCCTTATGGCCATGTATGCTGAAAAGAATTTTTCTGATAATTATGGATTTAGCGATTCAAGAAAGCTGGTTTCTATGACCGTTTATCGACATTATCATTGCACAAATAAAACTATTGATTCTATTATCATGGTATTTATAGCAAGAAGGAGTATAATTCTAATTTCTTTAAAAAAACAAAAAATAATGTTAGCTTGTTTTTAGCCCAAGCAGTAAATTGTAATTTTAATAAAACTATTTTTAATATTCGAAAAAACGGATGGCATAATATTTCAATGATTTCAAGCCATAAAGGTTCTTGTGAGATTATTATAGCAAAGCATGTACCAGATAGTAGCATATTTTTTGTAAAAATATGGACAAATTCAAATAACCACATTGTCACTGTGTATAATGGAATTAATAAACGTGAAAAAGTTTTGGAATTTGAGTAAGTCAAATTTTAAAAGATTCAAACATGACGTCATTTTAATTTTCATAGACAGAAAAAGTTGTTTTTGTTTCTAACCATTTAATATTAGGCTGTCTCTAATTTTAGTAAAACTTCATTTTGGGAAACTATGATACTTAACGGATTATTTTATGTTATAAAAATTCCACCAAATTCAAGCATTATTCTAAATTTATTTTCTACGGAATTTCCATTTAATTTATCAGAAATAGCACAAACGTTTACGAAAATTCCATTTTACTGGAAACCTCATAAATATCCTTTTAAATCAGATTTTCTTCATGAAATAGTAAATAATGATACGATACTCAAAACCGATGTGATTGATATTATGGCTACTACCAATTTGACACTAAATTATGGAACAAAAAATTTAACAAAGTAAATTTTTTAATCAAACCTTTTTTTTAAAAATTGCATTCAAGTTTTAGATTTACCGCTTCTCCAGGTTTAAATCTCACGATGCAACTTAACGACAGTCTAATAACTTCCAACGAAGCTACAATCAAATTAAGTTCTCCTTCAAATGAAAGCAGCTTTTATGAAGAAATTTTTTTGAAAGTTTATAGTTGCTCTTGTAATTAGCATTTTATTTTTTTAAAAAATAAATCAATTTGCTTCCACTTTTAAGGAATTCATTTAAAAAGATTAAAAATAGGCAAATAATCGAACACCTAAATCAATATTGATTAATCTGACTGTTCTCACATTTTTTCTTTCTCCTTTTCATTTCCGTTGAACGAGAAAAAAAATCAACAAATTGAAAAACACTAAACACTATTTTTTTCTTCCTTCTTTTTTTTTGTTTTGTTTTTGACCTTTATTGATTGCTGCGTGGCCTCGTCTTTTTTCACATCTCCCTTCTTTTTTTCACTCTTCAGTGTTGTGTTTTTTTTCAGTCTCCGTTGTGCATTTTTATTGTAACAGTTTGTTGGACGACAAAAAAATATTAAAAATAAGAAATGGAATTAATTTCATTTATATTTCAAACATTTATAAATTATTTTTGTTTTTTATGTGATACAAACAATAATGATTATTCTAATTTTAATACTAATAATAAACTTGGACCAATTGTAAATACAGATTATGGAAAAATTGAAGGTTTATCATTGAAAACAACCGTGGGATTTAATGCTGATGTATTTCTTGGTATTCCATTTGCTAAACCACCAATTGGAGAATTGAGATTTGAAGTGGGTTTTATGAATTATACTTAAGATCGGACTCGACTCGAAAAAAAAATCAAACTTCCATTTGAGCCAAAAAAATGATATCAAGAGAACCATTTTTTCTAAACTATTTATCTTTAAAAAATTAGTGAGCGATTGTAGAAAAAAAACTAATAAGGCTAAGTTTCAAACCGAAATTTTTAATTTTAAAACATTTCTCTAGTTTTCGCTCCACTCCAAAACGCGTTTATTAGCAACACAAAATTGCCAGAATGATTTTTTTAAATTTGTTAGAAAAATATATTGGGAATATTAAGTTTGGTTTTAAAAAGAATGCTTCTAAGTTAAAAGCATTTTTGAAAATTTAGCTTCGAGACACCTTTTTTATTTAATCCAATCCTTTTTTCTTGCCTGGAAGTTGCATAATTTTTCAAATTTCCAACTTTTTTACCAAATTCAAAGTTTTTGTGATTTTTTTCTCTATCATTTTTTCTTTCAGAAACCCCAACCACCTGAACCATGGAAAGAAACCATTAAAGCATTTAAATATGGTTTTGCATGTTCCACGTATTATCCAGGAATCAATGAAACCCTATTCAGTGAAGATTGTTTAACCCTAAATATTATGCGACCTTCATCCCCATCTAAAAATTCTGATGGCTACCCGGTGATGTTTTTCATTCATGGTGGTGGATTTATTAGTGGTGCAAGTCGAGATTATCCATTTTTACCTATTATTGAAAAACTTGTTAAACGTGAAATTATTGTTGTTACTATTAATTATCGATTGGGTCCATTTGGTAAGTAAATAGGAAAAGGGTTTTTAGCGGCGACATTAATTTAGTTTGAATTTTTATTTTTGCTTAGAGACTTTTTTGGGTTTTCTTAGCAAAACAAAAATAAAATAAACTTCTAATTTTTATTACAAAAACCAATTTTAACATGAAAAGTTTCTGAATTTTCGCGATGAGACGAAAATTATTTATTTTCGTTCTGAGAATAATTTTGACAGAAAATTATTTTCCTCCAGAAATCCTTAAATTTTACCTCCATTTTTCAGGTTTTTATTCCACTGGAAATTCCTTCGCTCCTGGCAATTATGGACTCTGGGATCAAGTGGAAGCACTCAAATTTATTCAAAAAACTATCTCTAATTTTGGTGGAAATCCAAAAAGCGTAACAATTTTTGGTGAATCCGCTGGTGGAGCCTCAGTTTCATGGTTGAGTTTATCCCCAGCAGCTGAAGGCCTCTTCAATCGAGCCATTCCTATGAGCGGGTCATCTCAAGGCATTTGGGCAAATACCGAAGATGTAGTTGGTTTTAGTAAAAACTTAACAAAGAAATTGGGTTGTGACAAAGTTGAAGATTTACCTAAATGTCTTAAAAAACCATCCACTCATGAAATTTTAAAAGCAGCAAAAAGTTTTGTAAGTTTTTTTGTTTATATTTTTTTTAAATGCAAAAAAGCCAAGATAAAAAATTTTTAGCAGAATTTTTGAAGCTTGAAATAATATATTTTTTTAGATTCCAACCGGTAATCGCTTCGATTCACCTGATTTCAGTTATTGGAATCCCCGATTTGATGGAGATTTTATTGATGCTCAAAATTTTAAGGAAGCCATTCAAAATGCACCTAAACGAGAACATTTTATTGGAATTGATTCTCAAGAAGACATAACTTTTGGTAAGGCAAATTTTTATTGAAACAGCAAAAAAGATTGTTTTGAGACATATAAATTTTTTTTATTCAAAACCCATAAAAAAAATTTATAATAGAAAACTAAATTTTTTTCCTTTCAAAACTCAAATATTAATTATTTATTTTCAGCTTTGGTTCAATATTATAATTTCACGGATGCCAAATATTTACCGTTGCCTCTTGAAAAAGCTATACATTTTCGAAGGCAAAATTTCACCGAAGCTGTCACCGCACTTTTAGGAAGTGAAGAACATTTCGGGCAAAATAAATTCAAAGTGGCCAAAAAAATTATTGAATATTATGAAAAAAATTTAAATTATAAACGAAATTTTTATTTACAAACTTTTGTTCAAATTTTTTCTGATATTCATTTTAATGTTCCAGCAATGAGGGAAGCCAAAATGTTAGCAGCCGTTGGGCATAAAGTTTATTTTTATCGATATTCTCATATTCAACCTAATTGGAAATGTATGCTTGTGGATGGAGCAAGACATGGATCAGAATTGGAGAATTTCTTTTCTCCATTAACGAGTAGTTTAGAAGTTCAAAGAACCACGGCGGATTTATTTGTTAATTTTGCTGTTAATGGGTAAATTGTTTTTTTTGTTTATGAAAATTTCATAGTTTTTTTTTCGGGAGGCATTTTAATCAAAAAATAAGACGATTTAAAACATTCTTTAAAAAATGCAAAACTTCTATTGATAGTTTTTTTCTGCCACAAAAAAATGCGATATTTCTTTGATAAATGAACAAATTAAAAAAAGTTCCACAACTAAAAATTTTGAACTCAAAAAGTTTTATTTGTCTTTTTTGCCGACCAAAATTTAAAAAAGTAAATATAAAAATTTGCATAAATTACCCTTTTTTTAGCAATATTTTTTCTATAAATTTCTGCGCTTTATTAAAAATTGATTTTAGTGCCAAATATTTTTTCTATTTTTTCCATTATTTTTTTCTTCACAATTTTAAATCCTCCATTTAAGTTGAGATGAATAATAAAAAAAATTAAATTAATTTTGATTCAAAAGAAAAATAATTTCAGTGTCCCGAAATCATCCCCAATTGAAGCTTCACTCGTAACCAAAGATAAAATTCCATTTGTTGATATTGATTCTATTTCAAAAGTTGAAGATAATTTATGGCCGGATCGAATTGAATTTTGGGATAATTTATCAAATGAATTTGGTTTTGATTGGCCAAGTGGAAGAGATACTACAAACTAAATAAAATATTTGTGATTTACTTTTTTAAAGCTATTTTTTAATGCAAAAAATCCTCTTTTTTATTATATATTTTTCGGGTTTTTTTCTTTCTCCAATTTTTTTTTTGTGTCTCCATAAAATAACTATTTTTAATGTGTTTGCTTATAAATTTTATTGAAATAAATAATCAATAAAAACTGAAAAAGTTTTATGTATTTGAAAAAAAAGATTTTTCTTTCTTTTCACTCAAAAATAAAAAAAAAAACTTATTTTTTTATGGGTGTAAGTTGTAGTTTTAAAACATTCATTAAAAAAAAGTTTTATAAGTTGTAAATATCAAAAAGTTAAGTAAGTACCATTTAACTATCTTAGACGTTAAAAGTAAGTTTTATTGAGTTAGATAAATACATACATACAGTTTGAGAAAAAAATATATTTATATCAAAGATCAATTTTATTGGAAGCTCTGGTAAAAAAACTTCTAAATTACTCAAATAACCTTTGAATTGATTCTAAAAAAATTGTATATATTAAAACTATCATAGTATTTTTTTAAATCTGAGGCCCGAGCATTAAATTTACTTTACTACAAACAACAAAAAAAACACATGACGAAATTAAGAGTTTTTAATTTTTAAGAAATATCCATAATTCTAATTAGATAAATGGAAAACCCATAACGGAAGTTGGACGATTCCTATTTTTATCGCACATTTGCTGCTGTTGCAAACACTTTTGCTGGGCCATAATTGAATGTCTTTTTGCAAGCTTTGGAATAAATTGCAGCACAAATGGTCAAGTTTATGGCAGTTACAGTTACACCATAAGGTCCAATTAATTCGTTTAAATATTTTTCAAATATCTAAAAAAAACAATCAAAAAAAGTTTATTAGAAATTTTTATCCATTTTTATTTATTTCTTTTTTTATTAGATTCTTGCCTTTTTTCGCATAAATTAAATCATTAAATTTAAACCTCTCAATTTTAAGATTGAAATTTCCAACAATTTTATTATTCAAAAAAATACACTCACCCGAAAAAGAAGTGACGAAATCACAGCAGGAACTATTTCAAAAACCGTTGTAGACAATATTATAATTATTACGGTTTTTGATAATTGTTTATTATTATTCCTCTTTAGAAAAAATTTAGTAAAAAAATATAAAATAATTCCACCAGAAAAATTTATTCCAATTAAAATTTGTTTAAATACACTCAAATTTGAAACCCCAACCATAAAACAACCAAAAATGGCACAGTTTGAAGTTGGGTTTACTGGAACATGAGATAGAATTGGAAAAATAAAAAGCATAATACCACAGATTAGAAATAAACTAAAAATTGCTGCACAGCTACAATAAAATCGATGCTGAGAATTATATTTCAATGAAAAAATAATAGAGAGACATCGATCCAAACACAAAAATATTTCCACCACTGTTCCAAGAAATCCCAAGACGAATGGAAAAAATCCCAGCCAATATAAAATTCGAGCGTCATAAACATTTACATCGGGTCTCCAAAATGCAATTAAATAAATAAAATAGAATAATGAAAAAATACAATAAATTAATAAATATATAAAATAAAGATTGATAACTGGAGAAAATTTTAAACTTTTAACAAATAACTTTTTATGAAATAAAACATCCTTCGAAAATTTTAATAAACATAGCATCATTAAGAATCCAATTATGTGGTGAATTAAAGTTACCAAAGTTACATATTTCATTGAATCACAATTGGTATTCCGGAGTGCAATAAAAACTATTTAAATATAACAAAGTTTATTTAAATTTTTTTCTTTTATTTTCAAAAGAAAAGTTACTTTTTTTAACCTAACAAACGGAGTTATAAAAAAAACTTTATTTAAACATTTTATAATGCTCCTAAAAAAATGCAAGTATTTTTTTTTTCGAGTCATTTATTACTACCCCATTATTATTACTCTTATTCCCTTTTTAAATGTTGCTGCGTTGGTTGTATTTTTCTCGTGTACTTTGTAAAATTATAACGTTTGACTTTCAAATTATAAAGATAAAATAAACTTTCTTCCTCCTAAAAAATTTATTTATATTCTTCGAAAACTCAGAGACAATTTTTTATGAATTTATTTTTTATGAGAAATTAAAAAAAAAATTCGACATTGTTCTTTAAATTAAAATCATAAGGTCCAATAAGTTTATTTAAATATATTCCAAGTATCTAAAAGTAAGGTCGATAAAAAATTTACAGCTTATAAAAAAAGTAGGTTTAAACTTCATCCCATTGTTTGTATTTGGTAAATTTTGCGAATGAATGAGTCTAAAAAACAAAAATGTGAAAAAAAACCCTAGTAAAAAAGCATACATTTTCAAATTTTTTATAAGCTTCAGAATTTGAAAATTTTGCTGGAATTGAAATACCAATATTGAAATACAGTAGTTTGGAAAACACTGGCAGGGAAATCATTTTTTCTGCTGTTTCTGGAGTACAAAACCAAGCAACATTTAAAGCAATACTAAAAATAACTAATTTAAAGAATTTAAATTTTAAAAATTAAACCGACGACGATGGTTTTTTTGTGTAAATATTTATGTAAGAAAAAACTTACTAAGAAAATTCCTTTACTGTTAACAAGTTTTCAAGAATATTTGCAAGAGGTACTAAAGTTTCATCATCATATTTAATTACGCCCCGACAACAACGAAATTCTTCAATTTTTCCATTTAATACAAAAAATTTAAATTCATTATACAAAATATTTTGATAATCAAAAAATAATTTTTTAACATTTACACAAAAAGCTTTGGATACATAAGGGGAAGAATATCGGATGAATTCATTTGAAATAATTCACCATAAAACCCAAATTTTAGATGTTATTGCATTCAAAATATCAGTTCTACAGCTATACGCTTTTCCATTAGCATGAAAGTTTTTAAAAAAAACAAATTTTTGGGTTTTGTTTTTGGTATTTATTAAAAAATATTTGGAAGTTTTAATTAATTTTGAATTAACTATTCTTGAAGCATTTTGAATTAAATAAAATATTATCGTTGTTTTAGGAAGTGAAAAATATTGTAAATAAACATTATTTTTTGGTTTATAACATAAAACTTTTGAACATTTTTCCGTTATCCAATAAAGCTTATTATTATTTCGTCGAGTCATAATAAAATGAGAGAAAAAAAATTCCAATAAACTAAATTAACCAACTAAAAAATATTTATGTATTTGGTTGTTGTAGTCTCGTGCAGCAAAAAAAAAAGAGAAGAAGAGTGCGTAGACGCTGAGGTACTGAGGTTATTGAGAAATCGAATAAAGGTCGACATAAGTGTTTTTTAAAAATACACTTTTAGAACAAAAAATTCAAACCATTTTTTGTTGTTGTTATCGTCACCTTCTTCAAGAAATGTGAGGGTCAAAATGGGTGAGAGAGCCTTTGTTGCCACTTGAAATGATAAAAATTTGAAGGTTTTGAGCAACAAGAAATGAGTAAAAAAATCAATGAACCCTTTTTTGAAAGGAATTAGCAAATTTGTTTTTTATATGTTTTTTCTTTTTCAATTAAAAATCGAAAAAGACAGTTTTTTTAAAAACAGTCCATTAACTTTTTTTGATACGTGACTGTCAAAATACAACTTTTTAGTTTTATCGGCAAGTAAAAAGTTTGAAATATTAAATCTTTTAATAATCAAATTTTTACAACTTTGGAATAAAATTAACAAAAAAATTCAACAAACTTAATTACCAAGAAGGCTAATATTTTTTTGGGAGCACACAAAAAAATATTTTTTTTAATTAAACCAATCAATTTTTGTTTTATGAGTATTAATCCAACAGTGAGCACTTTTATTTTCAAAAAAAAAAAAGACAAATTAGAAAATACAAAATTAAAATAATTAGAAAAAAGAGATTTTTTTGGTTGACATAAAAAAATTAATTCTGGAGGTGGAATTCTGAAGAAAAAAAGTTTAAATTTCATAGTTTTTCAATAAATGCTTTTGGCTCCATTTTGAGGTAAAATCATTTTCTCATATTCTCCATCTTGATTTTTCTTATTCCAAATATATTTGAAACATTTGTAAATGACGGAGAAGAACCAAACAAGTAATAATGTTATGAAAAAAATGCGCAAGCATAGTATATCACAAAAATTTCAAGATCTATAAATTAATTTGTATATCTATGTTAAAGATAAATATATATATTTTTCAATTTTTACCTTTTGGAGAGAGGCCTGTCTGATCTTTAATAAAATTAAGAATTTCTTCACCAATTTTAGTTTCATTTGGAAAAAGTGCCAAAGCTAAACAACCACTAAAGATAAAGCAAATAATGATGAAAAGAGCCTGAAAAAGAAAAAAAAACCATTTTACATAAATGTATCCATAAAATTTACCAAATAAAAAAGGATCGGAAAGAAATAATATGGGTTAGCTAACTTCATTCCAATCAGGGCTGTCCGGGATCCCGGATCCCGTGTCCCGGATCCCGGATCCCGTGTCCCGGATCCCGGAATCCCGGACGTTTTTTCTGATCCGGGTCCCGGATCCCGGATCCCGGATTGGCAAAGACCTAATCTCGGACAGCCCTGATTCCAATGAGAGGACTAACAACAAAACATAAATTTAAAACTATTGGAATAAGAGCTCCGTAATCAGATCCATCACTTCCAAAAAATTGGATTAAATCAAATATATTTGGAATCAACAAAATACCACAAATAATCTTAGTTCCTGTTTCAACGTGCATCCATCCGCAACAACATCGATGGTTAGCTTCTAAACGATGATCAAAATAAGGTTCAGTTATTTTTTTTTTGTTTGAAGCTAAAAGTAAATAAATGGAGGAATTATTTTTACAATGATAAATCTCGAATTAAATACAAATAAATTTTTTTACTTTTAATTTTCCTCGTTAGAAATTGAGCGCCAACGCATATATTTTTTTCAGCATTAAACGAAAAAAAAACCAAACACACACAACTGTTTGATCGACTCAGTACATTTTTTTCGGCATCGCGCGGTGCCATTGCTATGTCAAATGCAATTGCCATTATGATCAGTATAGAAGAGACCAAGCAGCCTCTTTTTTTTATAAACAGGAAACGAGCGAGCCACATCCAAAAGGTCAACAAAATGGCATAAATCGATTTTTTATTTTTGTAAAAGGAAAGGTGTCCTTTTTTTCTAAAGAAGACTAACTGTTTTTGCCCATTAAACAAGGTGGCGGAAAATAGTTTGACTTAAGTGAAGAAAAAAAAAATTATTGTTAATTAAGAAAACTGAAACACACTTTTGTGATCACTGCTTTGTATATTTTACTATTATTTAATTTTTTCTATCATTTTTAGAAATCAAATTCAAGCAATGTCTGAGAAGATCTAAAAAAATTAGTAGGAAAACAACATTACTGTTGTGGTTCCATCCATGCACGTTGAAACTGAAACCAAAATTATTTGTGCCATATTTTTATTTTTCAATGCTTTTAATAATAGGGTTCATTTTTTTAGTTCGGAAATAAAAAGCATTTAGAGAATTAAAAAAAACTGTAGAAAATTTTATAACATCATTGTTTTACAATTATTTTAATATTAAAATTCCTTAACGATATTCGAAAAACTAAAATGAGTCAGTCCATCCAAAATATTTCCGTGGTTCTTTTTTTTTTTGCATTTTTTAATTTTTTTCCAAACTCAGTTAAATATAAAAAATTATATGTAAAAATTTTTACAAGAAAGATATACTTTCTTCTTTTCAATCCTTTAACCCAGTTTTTTTTTTATTCCTTCATCTTCCATCTTTTTTTACCATTGGCCAAACATCTTTTTCGGCCCTCTCCATTTTCTTCTTCTTCCGTTAAATCACAAAGAAAATTACAAATGGTTCGAATAATATATTATTACCCATAAAATTTGCAATAAATTTCTTGAATTTGTTTTTCTTCCACCACCGCTAAAAAAATACACGACTCAGTTTAAAAAAAATTAAAATAAAGAAAATCAGTTTAAAATTAAATAAAATCCATATTTTATTGAAAAATATATTTTACTGGACAAAACCAATAAAATAAAGTTCTTTTCAGTTTTTTTTCTTTCACAACAAAATATGAAACAGTTTTAATTATAAAGAAAATTTTATTCTTGCTCGACCTTATTTTAGTTAAAAATATTATTTCGACATAAAAACTTCGAAGGCAGTTTTTATTATTAAAAAGAAAGGTTTTTGATATTGGAAACTCCCTGCAGTTTTTATTGTCGACAGTTTTATAAAATTTAATAATAATTTTAATATAATTTTTTAGTTATTTCTTATATCAAATTAAAATACAACTAAAAATTCCAATTCAGTTTTTTTTATCATAGAAAGTTTCTAATAATGAATCGTATTCATGGTTACAGTTTATTAAAGCTTATTTGCTGGCGAAAACTATATGCCGCTACCTCATTTTTTTTATTTTTTATTAATGCATTTTGCAATTAAGCTTTGCTTGGTTTAATTCAAATCATATCAGTTTTTTTTAATTTTGTTTAAAAAAACTTTATTGAAGCCTTTGTATTATTATGATGAATTAAACCTCCTCAGTTTAAAAAATAAATTTAGTGGGTTTAAATTAAAAATAAATGACATTCAAAGTTTTGGTATTATTATTTTTTTGTTGCTATTACTATTTCTTGATTTTAAACGCAAGAAGCAACTGATCCAGTTTTTTTATGAAATTTATATGAGGTATTTAATTAAATATAACCATATCAACAAAATTCTACCGCTTGACAGTTTAAATAAAATATTAAAAATGCGAAGGAAGAAAGAAAATTTAAATAAAGTAACTAACAGTTTTCAATTTGTCTTTACTTCGTTAACCGTTATAACACAGTTTTTAATAAAAAGAAAAGGAATGAAAGAAAAAGTAAGTGGATTGAATCTGTCGAAAATCGTTGAAAAGCAACAAAATATCCTTGATACAGTTTTTTTTCTAAATTGTTTAAAACATTAAAACAATAAAAAAAAATTTTTAAAGTTTTTCCTGACTCACAAGGTCTCAGTTAAGTTTTGAAAGCAGATCATTAAATTTATTGGTTTCTTATCATTTTTCCTTCATTTTTTTAAGGCTTGTTCCTCTCCATTACAATAACATTTACAGTTTTAAAAGATATAAAAAATAACCATAATTTCAAGTCAGTTATTTCCCTCAAAACTTGAGATTCACGTATAAAAATTTCAGGCATTTCAATTATTTTTGTATTTTCTTGAAATTAAAAAGTATTTTTTATTTTCCTTCGCCGAATGGTGACTCCAGTTTAATTAAATCTAAATAATAAAAGCATCCATAACTTTAAAGAATTAAAATTAATTGCAGTTATGTTTTTCATTTTCTAGCAACATTCAATTTCAATCATTTTTTTTTGAATTGAAAAAAATGAGCCTCAGTTTTATTTTTTTTCCTGTATTAGAATTACAATATTTTTTTGACATGAAAAAGTATGTTTGTTTCATTGTCGGGCACTGAGAAAAAAAACCTTACGCGCCCCTTATGCTACAAAGTCTGATTTACAAGCCCGTACAAAAAAAGTGTACGCGCCCCATAAATTCGGGGTTTTTCATACGGGCTCGTATGCCTTGCTCCAACATCCCCTGATTGTTTATAAAAAGCTACTTGCTATTGCAGGGGCGCGTTGCAACGTTCCATTTCTTACATGCCCATTTTGTAAAAAAAATTAACAAAACTGTGATGTTTAGATTTTCATACGTGCTCTTCTTTTAAAGGGACGTTTAAATAACGCCTACAACTGATACCTTTTTCTTTCGTTCTCTCTCAGAAAAAAAACACCTACGGAGGACACCTTTTAATTTTTACTATTAACACAATGTATTCAAGAAATAATAATTTATTAAACAAATTTTTGGCAAAAAAACAAGACTGGCACAGGAAAAATAAGCAATAAATAAGTATTTATTAATAATCAATTTGGCAGAAGGACGAGGATCACGGAAGCCAAGGATGAGGTTTTTTCGTCTGTATATAGCAAACCAATTGACGAATTTTTCTTGTTCATCGGCAAGGGTTCCATAGTAACCGTCGTGGCTGTAATCAATTCCAAAGGATACAAGCCATGCAACCATGAGTTCATGATCAAGAGACATTGTAATGACAGTGGCAAAGGAGATTTCATCGAAAAGCATTTCAGCCAAGCGCTAAAAATTGTATGTTGTTAATAATATTAGATAAAGAAAATGAAAACAAGAAAGTGTAAAAACTAACCAGAGGAGGAAGGCATAGGAGAACGTAAACTTTGATTTCCAGCAAAACCAAATATCATTTGATTAGCATTCACACGGGATGAAGATCTTGCAGCGGACATAAGAGAAGACGGCAGAGGAATAAAAGAATGATCATCATCAACAGTTGTCCAATCAGTGCCAGGAGGAATAACATTTGTATGGTCAATTTCTACAGTAGCTTCTTCTTCTTCAAGAGCACGAGCATCGGCAATAGCTTTATCTTGTTCAGCTTTAGCAATAGCTTTTTCTTCTCGGCATCGGCATCTGCATCTGCATCGGCATTAACATTGACACAAGCAATTCTTGCTTCACCAGCACCTTGATTTGGAGTTGAAATAGTAGGACAAGCATTAGGTGGAACAGACGGCGGAGGAGGATCATTTACAGAGGCTGATGCTTCACCACGAGCAAGGGCTAAGATAGCTTGTTTTACATCATCAGGTGCCAACAAAGAAAGAAGTAAAAATATAAGAAAATACAAAAGTAACTTACATTGGCAAGGATTTTCTTTGCTTCTTCTTCAGCATTGTTTGCGCCAGCTGGCGGCTTATTTACGTTTGAATGCAGGAGTACTCCAGCACTAAAAAAATGATGCAAATATTGAAAAATAAGTGTAAGCTCAAAGAGCAAAAAAGTTGATGCAAACCTTCAAAAACAACCAAGTCAATAAAAACGAGCAGCGATAAATGAAGGAGCTTCTTTTCGCGCTGAAAGAACTTTTCGAAATACTTCGAAGTTCTCAACTTTCCCATGCTCTCTCTCTTTCTTTTTTCGTTGCTATGAAAAAGTTTCTCTTCAGTTTTTGTCGTTGTTTGATAACTTTATTTTTGCTTTTTGTTAAAAACAAACCTTTTGTAAGTTTCTTTTCTTTTTTGCATAGTCTAGGTTTCTTTTTAGTTCCTTCAAAAGAAGTATCGTCACCTTCTCCGTTGCCTCTTTTCCTCATGAAAACAACGTCACCAGTGACTCTTCCATGGTAAGCTATTCCTTTTATCATTACATCTATTTATCGTATCTTTTTTAGGCAGCTGATCATATTCCTTCACCTGGTAATAATGGTATGCAATCGTAAATGAAATCTCCTTTGCTGAATCTACTTGTGCAATTTCCAATGCTTGTTCAGCTTCTTCACAAATGAAAAAACTTCAAATCGGATGCTGCTTATGAATACTCTGTAACAGAAACACTCTTCCGTTGGTATGTTGTTAGTCTTTTTATTCATATATTTGCTATATTATAGTTTTCAGATAGATGTAATGGCGCACTTCAATAAATCTGTAAGAAACCCTGCTTTTGTTGCCGATGCTCGTCCTATGTTTAGAACGATGAAGTCATAAAAGAATGTTCAAGGCTTGGTCAAGAAAACTCTCATCAATATCCTTGGCAGTGCAAACCTTTTGTGAGTTTTTACTGGATTGTATCTCATTATCATGATATTTTCTTGTTACAGTGCACCCGATAAGCCTTTGATAATGTCTTGGAATTTCTTCATGGCCTAGCAAATGGTGCAAGTGACGAATCTTTTCTGAACCTTCGATGTGAACAACCACAGCCTGTGATCATGATTCTCTAACTTTATCCTGGAAAGCTATATTACAATGCCGTTGACGACGTTGCAGTTAGGCATGATTTATGTGTAAAACATCGTAAAAAAGATTCATTTTTCAGGTTAGTGGAGGCTTTGCCGATGCCTTGAAATCTATGTTTGAAATCCAGTATATCTTCGAAGTCAAGTATGCTCAAGAGATGTCTTCGTTTTTCTTGCTCATTGAACACTTTTGGCTGGATTGAATATGATCAACTTGAAGGGAATTCGTAGCAGAGTTTACTTTGCTCTAACGGATTTCCATACAGGTAAGCTATAAGACTTCGTTGCAAATAAACTTCATTATTTTTAGCTCATGCCATTGCTTTGGATTCAACCATAATTCGCACTGAAATGGAAGAACGTCGTTCAAATGACCTCACCTTTGCTTTGAATACTCCTTCCCAGTGCCTTGCTTCTTCGTTCAATGCTTCTCGTTTGATAACACTTCTTCTCAAAGCCAAGATGTCAATGCAAGTATTCCAATGTCATCTCAAGCATCTGGTCGAAGATTACACTCGCGTCATCGAAGTCCTCGTTCAAGTCCTTATCCTGTGCAAAATACAGCTAGAAGAAATGCAATTGAACAGATTTTAATACCTCGTGATGCTCCATTGCCACCTTCTGCTTCTGTTACTGCTCAATATCCTCCTGCACCACTTGAACCTTCTCTTTCTGCTCCTGCATTTGATCAATCAAATATTCTGATGGAAGATGAAGAACAGTTTGTTTTTTAAGTTTTGTTTTTTGATTGTTTTGTTTACCTGTTATTTGTTCCTGTGCTTTTGTTGTTGAATAAACAATTTTTTTACAAATTTTGTGTGTGTTTATAGATATAAGTGGTTCAGAGGATAAAAAAAGATATAATCATAATAAACCTACAGTATTCAAAGGTATGGGTTGTAGGTGTTTTTTTGCATCGTCAAAAATAAAATTTGTGAGTTGTATCAAACCCGCCCGTATATAAAATGCTACTTGCCCATAAAAAATTTCTTATGCGCCCATCATTTTTTTATGTACTTTAGGGGCATGTATACTCAGGCGAAGGTTGGTCCATGATCATTTTTTTCAACGGGCGTGTAGCTTATTTTGACGGGCACGTAGGGTTTTTTTTCTCAGTGGGTTTTCCTTTTTCCAAAAAAAAAGAAAAATCATGTTTTGGACCGGTCTACGCACGTGACAGTTTTTATGCTTTTGAATCCATGAAATATGGAAGTTCGATAGTTAGAAGAAAAAAATTTAAAGCCGTTTACACATTTATTCGGAGATATTTTTTATTTTTTTTGTTTTACCCATCTACTTCACTTTTACTGCAGTTTTCTTATAAATATTTCATTTTCATTATTGATTAAATAAATGCAGTTTTTTTTAAATTTATTTCTTATGTGGATTTGATGCATAAAAAATGAAAATATTTGTTAAAATCAATCATTATGATATGTCAGTTTCAGAAGCCATCCCGGGAATATTTTATACAGTTATTTTATTGTAACTAAAAAATTTTACAGAAATTTAAACATTCAACAGTTTTAATAATAACAAAAAAATATATACTTCAGAAGAAGTGATTTATTATTTCATAAATTATGGAGCAAACTAGGAGAAGGATTAAAAATGAATGAAAGTCATTTTATCTATGTGAAAAAAATAAACATAGTTTAAAACAAAAAATTTGTTAAAAAATCATGCAACAATTTTTTTTATATTTGATTTTTTATATATAATCAAATATTCCAAGCAACCAAGAATTCTTTTGCCATTATTTTTGGCTAAAAAAAGTTTTATTCAAAAAAAAATTGTTAGTTTCAGTTTATAATAATTGTAAATAAATAACGAGATTTACATATCTCTCAAAATACAGTTTTTATTTTAAACTTTTTGAGAAGATTCACACATCAACTCTGTTTATTTTAAGTTGTCCCTTATTCAACGACAGTTTTCTCGACATTGTTTAAATTTAAAAATTTTAAAACCTATTTCAGTTTTTTTAAATATTAATTTTATTCGTTTATTTATAGCATTAAAAATGAATGTGTAAATTAAATGCTTACTATCAAGCTCAATTTCTCAGTTTATAAAAGCCTATCTTCTCTTGACCTTTTATTACTGTCAAAAAAAAATTAAATACAAATATATTTGAAATACGTGACAGTTTTTTTATTTTTTTATTTAATTAAAATCACACATTGAAGAACATCGAAGAAAATCAAGGATATTCTATTTATTTTTCTCTTTAAACTGGCTAAGGAGAGTTTAAATCCTGACAAAACTTTACAAAATGGAATATAAAAATGAAGCAGTTTTTTTGTTGTTTATTATTTTATTTATCAAAAAATCAAATATTCAAATCGATTATCAAATTCTTCTGAATCTTTTTTTTTATTCATATATTAATTATTAAAAGAGAGAAGGGTGCAACTAAAAAGGGAAACAGTTTATAACAAAAAAATAAAAACATAAAATTTATTGTTAAAAAAATGGAAGGACAGTTTTTTAAATTTTTTATAAAAAATATTATGAAAAACTAAACCTTTTTTTTTTAATTTTACTATAAATTTTAACAAAGCCATTAGCAAGCAATGCCACAGTTTTCACGATTTTGATGTAAAAAAAGAATTAACTATAGCAGAGTCGTTGTTGTTGAAGAAGAATTTCGTCCAAAAAATGTTGGAATATTTATGCTAAAAACTTTTGCTGGTTGATAATCAAATGCTTTTCTACAGGCTTTGGAATACATTGCAGCACAAAAAGTTATATTTAGAGCTGTTACAGTCACCGCATATGGACCAATAACTTGATTGATTCTAATTCCAAAAATCTAAAAAAAAAACTAATTTAAAAAATACAATTTTTTAAGAAATTGGTTTTGAATAAAATCAATTAACAAAAATCTCACTTGATAAAGAAGCAATGAAATAATCGTTGGTGCCAATTCACAAAAAGTAGTAGAAGCAATTATTTTAACCACCGTTTGAGAAATATTTTTATTTCCATTATTATTATTATTTTCTTTGAACATGAATTTCTTTAAAAAATATAAAAATATTCCGCAAACAAAATTAAATCCAACTAAACTTAATTTTGTTTCGGTTAAGCGTAAAATTCCGGTAATTAAAAGGCATGCAAAAATAGCACACGATGTTTCACTATTTTTTGGAATTAATAATAACAACGGATTAAGTAAAAGAAAAATTCCAAACGATAAAAGAGTGCATAAAGCTGTTACACAACTGCAATATATTCGATACTGAGAATTGTATTTAAATGGAAAAATAATAGAGAGACATCGATCCAAACACAAAAATATTTCCACCACTGTTCCAAGAAATCCCAAAACGAATGGAAAAAATCCTAACCAAAATAGGATTCTTGCGTCGTAAGCATTTTCATTGGGTCTCCAAAAAATTATTAAATATAAAAAACTTGTTAACGAAAAAATACTAAAAATTAATAAATATATAAAATAAAGATTGATAACTGGAGAAAATTTCCAACTCTTTAAAAATAATTTTTTATAAAATAATACATCTTTCGTGAATTTTAGTGTAAGTAACATTAAAAGTAAACCAATAAAATGATGGATTAAAGTTGCAAATGTTACAAATTGCATAGTTTTTTTGTTTCTATCAAAGCAATTTAAAACTAATTAAATATTAGCCGAATAAAAACTATATTTTTCTTTAATATAAATTTAAATTACAAATAAAAAATTTTCTTTCTACTAAAAAAAATAAATATTTCCTTTCCTTTTATCTAAAAAAAATTTTAAAGCTTTCAAGTATTTTATTGGGGTAAATTATTTTACAACCATTGAAATGAAAAATGCGACCTTTTTATTTTTGATTTATAACTTATCATTATAGTCCACAATTTTTTTTGGACATAAATATAATTTTTTTAAAACAAACTTTTTATTTTTTATAGTGTTATTTAACTTTGAGCACTTTTTTTTCTGAATGTTAAAAGTCATTTTTACGCGAACGTATTCAAAGTTTCATAAACCCTAAATTCAAGGAATCAATTTTTACTTATTTGAACCCAGACTTTTTTTTGCCTCAAATATTTGAATATGTCATTAAAAAGGAATTTTTGGTGTGTGATTTGGTTTAAATGTCAAATTCACAATTTGAAATTTGGCCTTTTACGAATATTTTTGTCGGTTAAAAAAATTTCTTTAAGTGCTATATTATTTTTTGTAATTTTGTAAATGCAAAACAAAAGTTTGCAGTTTCCAAAAATGTACAAATTATACACAAAATTAAAGAAAACAATTGACACATTTTACAAAAGTTGTTTAAATTTGAAATTTCCAAATATGGGATTATCATATAATCGCTATCGTTGTCCCTCAGAAAATCTAATCAACAATTTTTGATGTTTCAAGCTATGCTTGACGTTTGAATAAAAATACCCTTTATAGTTTAAAAACTTTTGGTGAGTTTTCTTTTTTGAGAAGAATGTGACGACGACGGTGGGGGTGAAGTAAAAAGTTTTTAGTTTTTAGATATTGATGCTAAAAACTTTTACTGGCTGATAATCGAAAGCTTTTCTGGAGGCTTTGGAATACATTCCTTTTTTTTTTAAATTAAGAGTTACAGAATAAAAAATAATTTTTTAAATAAAAATATGTTTGAATAAAAGTTTAACGTATTTCCATATTTCGAGTAATAAAAACTTTCTTTCTTTATGTTCATATCCAAAAAGTTGTAAAGTTTTAAGATGTGTCATTGGGTTACATATTTTACAGCCATCAAAAGTATAAAATGCACAAACTTCTTTCATAACAAATTGTTATAGTACCAATAATTTTTTGTACTTTACTAAAAATATTTTCTTTTTTTTTATAGTGTATTTTATTACTCATAGCACATTTTTGAGAAAAAAAAATTAGAAACTTACTTTTTAAGAACCAGACATATTTATTTTATAACCCTTTAGATTTTTTAACATTATCATTAAAATGAAAATAATTTCTGGGTTTAAATGGGCAAGATACAAATCACGAGAAATATAACAAAAAAAACTTTACAGTCATAAAAAAATTTAAAATTAAAGGAAATCATATGCGTCTGACTATTGATTTGGCATACTATAATTGGTATTCATCATTTATTTTTTTTAAAAATACAGTAATTTTTTGACGTTTTCACACAGTTGTTGAAGCTGAAAATAAATTTGCATTTGATGATAAATTTTGATGGTGTTGTCGCTGTTCAATTTGTGAAACGGCGACGGTGGTAGGAGCGTAAAAAGCTTTAATATTAATATTAAAAATTTTTGCAGGATTTTTATAGCCAAATAATGTTTTTCTACAAGCTTTTGAATACATTGCAGCACATAAAATTATATTTAGAGCTGTTACCGTAACTGAATATGGACCAATAATTTCATTTAAATTTTTATTAAAAATCTAAAACAAAAAAGTTTTCAATTAAAGAAAGACATTCTAAATTTTTTTTTGTTTTGGTTGCTTACTTTATTAACTAAAATTGAAAATATATTAGGAGCCATTTCACAAAAAGTTGTAGATAAAATTATACAAATTACAATTTTTGTAATATTTTTTTGATGATAGCAATAACCTTTAAGAAAATGGCGCATAAAAAAATATAATAAAATTCCGCCACAAAAGTTTATAAAAATTATAATAAATTTTGGGATAAAAAAATGAAATATATGTACTGGAAGTAAACAGGGAAAAATCATACACTGCGTCTTTGAAATATGAGGGATAAAAGATAAAATAGGATTAATCCATAAAAAAATTCCACAAAAAATTATTATTGAAAAAATATTTATATAACTCAAATAAATTCTATGTTGATAAGAATATTTTAGTGGGAAAATAATGGAGAAGCATCGATCCAAACACAAAAATATTTCCACCAATGTTCCTAGAAATCCCAAAACGAATGGAAAAAATCCAAGCCAAAATAAAAGTCTTGCGTCATAAGCATTTTCATTGGGTCTCCAAAAAATAATTAAATACAAAAAATTTATTAAAGAAATAATACTATAAATAATTAAAAAAACAAAATATATATTTATTAATGGAGAAAATTTGAGACTTTTTTTAAATAATTTTTTGTAAAGTATCACATCCTTTGAAAATTTGAGAGACACCAGCATCAAAAATAAGCCAATAATATGGTGGATCAAAGTTGCAAAAGTTAAAATTTCCATTACTTTTTTTTAGTCAAAAAAAATTTTAATTTAGAGTCAATATTCTTTTAAAAGAAAATTTCAGCAACAAAGAAAAAAATTAAAAGTTTTCTATTTTTCCTTTTTTTTCATAAACAAAAAACTTTTTATTTTACAACCCCTATTTTTTTTAGAAGTATATTATTAATTTCTTGATCCCTTTTTTTCTGGGCAAGAAAAAAGAAGTAAAATGTGTGTCATTAAAAACGCCAACGATTTTTTTTATTCTCAACCTTTTAATTTTGTTTGTAATAATAACTTTGTAAAATCTTTTACTTTTATCAAACATATGTATTTTCTACCTTTTTTAATGAGTTCTTTGAAAAATACATTAAAAACCTAAAAAAGAAATTGTTTTTTAAATGATAACCCATAAACTTTTGCAATTTGTAATATATCTTGGAAAAAAACTTTGCGAATCAAAATAATGTTTAAAAAAACTTTACGTTTTATTAGTTTTGGAAAGCTTTTTAGAATAAAGAAAGATTTGCAGGTAAATTTTAAGTTTTTGGCAAAATTACACCCAAATGCAATCTTTTTTTTATGCCATTACTTCCTTAAAAATTTTGTACCTTACAAAAATGGATGAGCATATACAGTTTTAACGAAAATAATTTTCTATAAAAAATTTATCAATTTTCGTTGGCCACAGTTGTTCCTTTATATTTTAAATTGTTACTATAATTTTAAATTTAAAAAAAAAAGGTTGGTCCTCAGTTTTATACAACATTTAAAAAAACAAGACAATTTGTATTTATTTTTTTTAGTTTTTGAAAAGTTACAGTTAATTAATCAAAAATAAAAAAAGAAGAAAAAAATCTCTATGATTTATTTAATATTAGTTGTTGTTGATGGTGCACCTCTCGTCGATCGTGTCATAAATATTTTAGCTGGTGCATAATCAAACGCTTTTTTGCATGCTCTTGAATAAATTGCAGCACAAATGGTTAAATTTATGGCAGTTACAGTAACTCCATAAGGTCCAATAAGTTCATTCAAATATTTTCCAAATATCTACAAAATATGAATGAATTTTTATGATGAATCAAAATTTCATGCAGTTTTGTACAAAAAGAAAAAATAATAAAATATTGTTTTTATTACATTTGAAGAATCAGAAACAGTTAATTTATAACAAAAAAAAATTTGTTTTACAACCCTCCTATTATTTATTTACCCTACAGTTTTTTTGATTTATTTTTTTAAAATAATTCCTTCTCAAGTTTGTTTGAAAACAAAAACGATATTTGATTACCTTTAATTCCTTTATACTACAGTTTTATTTAAATACAAAAAATTAAGTTTTTGTAAAATATGTGTGAAAATTTAACCTTGGAACAATAAAAGAATAAGGCATAAAAGCTTTTTTATTTATTTATTGTGATGAAGAAATCAATCAAGACAGTTATAAATACCGTATTTTTTAAAATTCATATAGTTTGCTTATTACAGTTTAAAAAAAAAAAATATTTTTTAAAGGTACAAATAATTCCTAAGTTGAAATATTTGTAAAATATTGGACTCCATCGATCGAAAAGGTACACAGTTTAATCAAATTATTAAAAAAAATTTTGTCTATTACCTCTTACCCATAGCCTCAACATCAAGAAACAGTTTAAAATTATTTAAATAAAAAATTAACTAAATCTTTAATTCAGTTTTTTTTCACAACCATCTAACTTATCCTGTTTCAGTTATATTATTTTCATTGTAATTTTTTTTTCAGTTTTGATGTTTATTTTATTTTCAAAAAAAGCATAGAAGGATGATGCTTTAAAATAATTTCAATCTTTTTAAAATGCGAAAATACCTAAAAAACAATTTCAAAAAAAATGAAGTGAAAAATTATAAATAAAAAATACGGTGGCAACAGTTTATTTTTTTTTATTGATAACCCTTACCAAAAAATTTAAATTAAATATTTTTATTGGGCAATTGCATAACTGTGAAAATTATTTTGTATAGTTTTCACCGGTGAATAATTGCTTACAGTTTATAAATACTAAAAAATTTCTGAAGATTACCCAGTTTTTTTTTAAATATAAAATACTTTAAGATTTTAACCAAGTCACAAGTTTTTTTGATAACCGGAATTTTTTTCTTTTTCGGGTGTTTGTAAACAGTTTAATTTAAAGAAAAAAATTGTGAGTTTAGAATTCTTTCCGTAAAATAACTCCAAACTCAGTTTAACAAAAAAAAATATGTGAAAGAAAAATACCGAATAAAGTGTTTCTTCTATGCTACAGTTTTTAAAAAGAAAGGATATCAAAAAGTTAAACTTTTCTTTTTTTCTTGCCGGCTTGAAATTTAGAATTCAGTTTTAACTTTTGTTTTATTTTACAGAGCCAAATAAATTTTAAATGGCTTCCAGAAAAAACAAGGCGGAGCGATGCTTTAAAATAATTTCATATTTTTCTATTTTATTTCAGACTTTCTGGTTTATTTTTGGAAAATAAATCCACAAACATCACTTATGGATCAGTTTTTTTCTCCATAAAAATTTCCTCACCCGATAAAGTACCATAGAAATGACAGTAGGAGCAACTTCCAAAAACGTTGTTGAAGCAATGATTATTACCACAATTATCGTAATATTTCTATTCAAAATGTTATTTCCTTTAAGCAACCATTTTTTCAAAAAATAAAGAATTACGCCTCCAATAAAATTTGTAATCACCAAAGTTAATTTAGTTTCTGACAAATTTGAATTTGGTGGGAGTCCAATCAGCAAGCATCCATAAACCATGCATGACGTAGTCGAATTTTTAGGAATCATAGTTAACAAAGAAGTAAGCCATAAAATAAAAGCACACCCAAAAATGGTAGAAAAAATAGTTATATAACTGCAATAAAGTCGATGTTGAGAATTATATCTCATCGGGAAAATAATACAGAGACATCGATCCAAACACAAAAATATTTCGATTACAGTTGCAAGGAGACCTAAAACAAATGGAAAAAATCCAAGCCAATACAAAATTCTGGCATCATAAATATTTTCTTCGGGCCGCCAAAATGCAATTAAATAAATGAAATTTATCAGAGACAAACAACTAAAAGCCATTAAATGCATAAAATATAAATTTATCACTGGAGAAAATTTCCAACTTCTCAAAAATATTTTTTTATAAAATAATACATCCTTCGAAAATTTTAGGGATAACATCATCAAAAATAAGCCAAATATGTGGTGGATCAAAGTCACCAATGTTATATATTTCATTTTTTAACCTCAAAGTTTTTATCCACTGATAGTTTCCTTTTTGTTTACAAAAAGAATGGCGAACAAGATATTTAACAGTTTGTATATTCGAGAAAAAAAAGGTTTTTTTCTTCCGTCAAAAAAAACTCAAAAACATTTTTTTTTTCATGGTAGTTAGTTGTAGTTTTAAAGCAATCATTATAGAAAAGAAGTTTTTAAGTTGTTGTAAGTATCAAAAGGTAAGGAGTGCCATTTAATTTGAAAAGGCGTCAATAGCCATTTTATAATTATTTAAGTACAGTTTTAAAGGGGAAAATTTTTTGTTAAAGGGCATTTTTATTGAAAACATAGGAAATATTACTCAACTACACAGAATTATGACTTTCGAGATATGATTTTATGAACTTACATTTAAAATTGGTATTTTTTTTAAAATATAAAACACAAAAATATTAGATTTAGTTTACTACAACAAATATACATGCGTCTTTGACAGTTTTTTTAAGTATAGTTCGAAAAATGTCTGAATTTTTTAAAACAAAAAAATTAAAAGGAATAATTAACTAATATTGAAAAATATGAAAGTAAAATAAAATCCTTAATAGTTTAGTTTTAAAATTATTATTCACGATTTTGATGCCAGAAACAACGTAGATTTTTAAGGTCTTTATTGAACATAGAAAAAAGCATTTAAAATAACAAAATTTTTAAGCATCAGTGTAAGAATAGTTTTAAAATTTAAATAAAGAATGATCGTGTATGGATCTTAATTTTAATAATGAAAGCATTAACGATAAATTTTGGAAAAGTTTTTTTTGCTATCGAACATTAGTTGCAAAAACCTTTGATGGACCAAAATTGAATGCTTTTTTGCAGGCTTTCGAATAAATTGCAGCACAAATAGTTAAATTTATTGCGGTAACCGTAACTCCATATGGACCAATCAATTGATTTAAATATACTCCAAATAGATTCTAAAAATCATTCAAATGTTAAGCACAGTTTTTTTTAGAAATAATGTATAATTCGTTTTTTAGTCGGGTATAAAAGTCCTAATTTTTTATATCAAATTTTGCTAGTTTTGAAATCCCTTCTTTTTGTCTTAAATTTTTAACTATCATAAAGTTTAAAAAAAATTACTATAACAATAAGTGATGAAACCATAATAGGAACCATTTCAAAAAGCGTCGTAGATAAAAAAATAATAAAAACCGTTTTGGATAAATGTTTATTATTAGCGCTATTGAAAGACCATCGTATCAAAAAATATAGAATTGCACCTCCGACAAAATTTATTCCCGCCAAAGTAAATTTTATTTCACTTATATATGAAACACCTGGCATAAAGCAACCAAAAATAGTACAATTTGAAGATGATGTTATCGGGATTTTTGATAATATGGGAGTCATTAAAAGAAAGATTCCTGTTATTGTACATAAACCCATTATTGTTGCAACTCCGCAATAGCGTTGATGTGTGGAATTATATTTAAAAGGAAAAATAATAGATAAACATCGATCGAGGCAAAGGAATATTTCCACCACTGTTCCAAGAAATCCCAAAATAAATGGAAAAAATCCTAACCAAAAAAGGATTCGAGCATCATAAACATTTTCATCGGGCCTCCAAAATGCAAGCAAATACGTAAAATTTGTTAAAGAAAAAATACTAAAAATAAGCAAAAATAAAAAATAAATTGTAATTACTGGAGAAAACTTTAAACTTTTAACAAATAATTTTTTATAAAATAACACATCTTTCGAAAATTTTAGCAAACATAGCATCATTAAGAATCCAATTATGTGGTGAATCAAAGTCACAAAGGATATGTATTTCATTTTAAACTCTATGAAAATTTATGCTTCATGTAAAGGTTAAAAATAATTTTTTAAATTAAAGACACAAAGTTTTTTTGGATTTAACTCGCTATTTTTAAATACAACCTTTTACTTCCAATTCCAATTTCTTTTTTTTTTAAAGTTTTTTTTACGTTTACTCGGGCGAAGGTAGTAATAATAAAAAAAAAGTCATTTCAAACTTTTAATTTGCTTAAAAACAAGGTATTTTTGGAGTTTATAATTTGTTATTAGTTTTTATTTAATGTTTCCTTGCAAGGTATTATTATTTTTGAAGTCGGGAGTTTATGTTTTAATGTCATCCGTTTTTTGTCAAAAAAAATAAGTGTTACTAACTTTAAAAAAATAAGTTTGTGAACTTTAAGAATTTTTGACCCAAAAGCCTGCTATTAAAAGACGCGGCGTCGACGTTTTTATTACTTCGAAAACTACTAACATTTCTTCATTTTCGAAATGATATAGCTGTCATTTCTTTATAAAATATTAAATATATGTTTACATAATTTGCAATTACAAATGTGACTTTATGACAAAAATGCCGTTTTTCAAAATAAGGATTCAGTTATGTTTTTTATATTTCGAACATTTGTAATTTTTGCTATTGGTATATCGCAACCAAGTTTATATTTTTATAATTTTAGAGAAAAAAATGTGAAAGTGCATATTTTATTGAAAGCTTAGGAAATATTACTCAACTACACAGAATTATGACTTTCGAGATATGATTTTATGAACTTACATTTAAAATTGGTATTTTTTTTAAAATATAAAACACAAAAATATTAGATTTAGTTTACTACAACAAATATACATAAGGCTTTGTCAGCTTTGTCAGTTTTTTAAAGTATAGTTCGAAAAATGTTTATTTTTTTTAAATCAAAAAATTAATAGAAATGATTCATCGTTTTTTTGAAAAATATTAAAAATTATTGAAGGTATTTTAATGTTTTAAAAACCATCCTAATTTTTTGAAATGTTTGCTAAAACTTTATGAAACACGTCACATAAATATCAGTTCGAAGTATGTAAAGGAAGTGTCGCGACATGCGATTGCTTCTTTATTATATTATTTCATCATTATGCTTTTATCCTATTCTTCCTGCTTTATTTTCCATGCTTCATTTTATGCTAAATATTCCTTCTTTCAACTGCATTCTATTTGAAGAAGCGCCTCAAAAAGCCAGTTGTGTCAGTTTGCTTTAATGCATGAACTGCATCCACCAATGGAAGAGCCTTGCGACGTATTTCATTTCCAATGGCTGCAAACCACTGACTAGAAACGGGCGGTCCAAAGCAAACGCCATCTGCCATTTATTTTAGGGCAACCAGCGCCGACTCAAGCCACCATATTTAAATGACTATATATAAAAGCATTCCTCTCACATATCCCAACTTTACTTTGCATTTCTTTTACTCGTTCATTTTATTTATTGTTTCGTCGTGTTAATATTTATCGTGCCGATTGAAATAATAAAGGTTTAATTACCCAAGTTTGAGGTACCACATTCGAGCAACTCCTGGCATCTCACACACATAACAAACTAATCTCAATCCTTAACCGTCTTCAAGACATTTGGGGGCTCAGCCAACAGCAGGAACCTGGCCGCTCCTGCTGAACGAAATCGAGCTCAAAATCAACTTCAACGCAATTGCATCTTCAATTATTCCGTGAGAATTTTTGGGGTATTCAACTTCGGATTAGTCCTCCTTGACTAATACCTTCCCTCAGTCGACAATACGATTTAGTCCTCCTTGACTATTATCGTCTCGTTATTCCTTTACGGTTTAATCCTCCTTGATTAAATCCGTTCTTCTCGTTGTCCTAAAAACAACTCATATTCCATCCACATAACTCAAGGTTTAGCCCTACCTTGGCTAATATCCTTCTTCTTTCAAACGTTTTAATCCTCCTTGATTAAATTTATTGTTCTTGTTGCCGAAACAGGACTCACCTTTCACCAACTCAATACCATCATTGACGATTACTTTTCGTTGTTACTGAATAATGTCATTATCAGGAGCACTTCGTCAATCTTTACCTCATAAGAAATCCAGACTCGAAAGAGTTACACAGGCTTCAAAAGATCGAACTGTCAATATTGAAATCGTAGATCAAAACGACCTCGAAGCCATTCGAAATCAACTAATATGGGAAGAATCTCGCCAAATAAATGACGAATTGCAAATCCAAGACGCGATAAAAGACCTTTTGGAATTGGACGAAAAATGGATTGCCGCAATTGGTAGAATTGCAGATCAACAAGATAAAGAAGATGAGGAAGGGTTGTACAATGACAAAAGGTACAACTCAGATGGATTTGAACCTATTCTTACTGATGGCAAATCACAATTGTTGTTCATCAAAGCGCAAAAATTTGCCATCCGAAGCAAATTTGAACAATATTTTCCTACCACAACTCCAAATCCGCTCATTTCATCTCTTGGACTAACTCCAAATAATACGACTACACCTTGTTTTATTACTGATACAACCGCTGAATCCAAAACTGATACATTTGCTGAAACCAAAGCTGATATTAAAGCTGATATCAAGCCTGTCCCGACCAGCGTCCCGACTTCGCTTCCAATCAACCCTGTAGCTGCCGCTATCACTCCAACCATTTTTGATTATGATCCAAATGTCAGACTTCCTGAATTAAAGTTGAAACCATTTGATGGCACTCTAATTGAATTCCCAAACTTCATCCAAAGCTTCAGAGAAACCATAGATTCAAAACCCATTTCTCCCCTTATGAAGCTACAACATCTTCGATCACTGCTTCGCGAAAATGCATATGAAGCTATTTCTGGTTACAACATCGTAGCTGAAAATTATCCAGTTATTCTTCAAGTGTTAGAAAAACAATTTGGAGATCCATTGAAGCTAAAAACTTCGTTGTTCAATGAACTGCGAACAATGCCCCAGTCATCCGAACACGTTCCAATATTACGACAAACATGGAACAATATCAACCGAATCCTCCAACAACTTTTGTTACTCCATGAAAATACAAACACCACCCAAACGTGTCAACTCATTTATGAAAAATTTCCTCAGTCAATCATCCGTCACATACTTCAAAACTTAACGCCGAATGAGCGCTTCCTAACTACGTCCTTAATGATAAATTTGGATAATTACATCGATAAAGAAGAAACTGCAAACCATCTTCTCCGATCTTCAACTCCAATTAGAAACGTTTTTGCAGCTGTAACCAAAGTGAATTCTGCTCCTCGTGCATATTCAAATCAACATAACCCTCATAATCATGCTTCTCAAAGCCAAACCAAACACAATCATCAACAACCTAATAAACATCGTTTTGATTCAAAAAATCCCAACTTTCCAAGAAAACGACGAAGCTGTCTTTTCTGTGCGGAGGACCATTCAATGGCAAAGTGCATGAAGTACAAAACCGTTCAACAGCGAACAGCAAGATTACGTGAAATTAAAAAATGTTTCAAATGCTTGTATGAATGGGTACCAAATCATGAATGCCCTCGTAAATTTGATTGTCCCCTATGCGATGGACATCATCCAATTGCGTTATGCTTCAATAATGAAACTTCTAAATCTACTATTCCTCCACCACCAAAGAAAAAGGTGAACCAAGTAAAGCTTAATAACTCAATGCCACCTGCTGATGGTAGTGAAAGCGACGAATATGATTCAATATTTCATTGCAATGTCGCCACCATTCTACCTGACGAAGCAAAACAAAATTTGCCAAATGAACCATCAAAGGTTAACTACAGCAACGCATCAAAATTGGATATCAAAGGAATCTTAATGATTGCTGAAGCTATCGTTGCTCATCCCCAAGATCATAGAATCCAACAGAGTGTCCATATCCTCTTCGACGGTGGTTCAGAAGGTACATTCATGAACGAAAAGCTGATCAATGGGCTTAAATTACAAAAGCAAAAATCCACTCCCATAACTATTCAACCATTTTTATCTTCTGAGCAAAGTGTTGCAACTTCACTACAGAGCCTCGATATTAAACTTCATGATGGGAGCTGGAAAACTATTCGTGCTAATACTTTACCAAAATTAACTGGAAAACTCGATTGGACACCGGTCACAGAAGAAAATGGAAATTATTCAGTAAGTAATTCACCAACAAAGGTTACTCCATCCATCACAATCGGAAGTGACCAAATGTATCCATTTCTCAACTTTCCCCAACTCGATAATGGTATGACCATATTCAAATCTCAACTCGGTCCAATTGCAACAGGCACACGACATAATTCAATCCCAATCAATGATAAAAATTATGGTATCCTCGTGAATTCCGCTTTAACTGAAAAGGAAAGCTTGAATGCCGATATCCAAAAATTATGGACTTTACAAAATATTGGTATCAGTGATGCTCCTGATAACACAGAAGATGATGATACAGCCATCCAGTTATTTCAAAAACACCTTCGTTTTGACGAAAAGGCAAACCGATATGTAGTTGCCCTTCCCTGGAAAGATGATAATCCAGACCTTGCCGTAACTAAAAACCTTGCTCTTGGTCGGTTATTATCACTCATCAAACGCCTCAACTCCATGCCAGAAGTATTTAAACAATATCATGAAATACTTCAAAAACAACTTGAAAGCGGTATTATTGAACTCGTTGATGAACATTCAAATCATTTAGTTTATTACATTCCGCATCATGTTGTTGTTAATGAAAATAAGCTTAATCCAAAACCTCGAATAGTGCTTGATGCAAGCGTTTCAACACGATTTGGAAAAAGCCTCAACAAAAATCTGCATCGTGGTCCAGTATTTTTACCACAACTCATTCACATTTTGATCCGCCTTCGCTTATTCCTGTTCCTCATGGTTGCAGATATTGAAAAAGCGTTTCACCAAATTTTAATTCGTGAAGAAGACCGTGATTGCACTCGTTTTTTATGGCTAAAAGATATTAATCTTCCACCTACACCCGATAATATTGTAATTTATCGATTCACTCGAGTAGTTTTCGGTGTCATATGCAGTCCATTCATGCTATCCGCTACTGTTGATTATCATCTTCGAAGATATGACACAACTCTCGCTCATGAAATTCTCAAAAATATTTATGTTGATAATATTTTTGTGGAATTTCTTAACCCTGATGAAGCTCTTCATAAATACCAAGAAATGGTTAAAATATTTAACGAAGCAAACATGCCCCTTCGTGAATTTGCGACAAACTGTCCAGAAATCCTAAAATATCTTCGTCAATTTGAAGAAATCCCTGACAACATTAAACTTCTTGGATTATATTGGAACTTACCTGCTGATACTCTTGGAATCAAAATAATTAACCTTATGGACATTGAGCAAAGCAAAATTACGATGCGCATTGTCCTCAAAACCTTAGCTAAAATTTATGATATTATGGGGTTCATCTGCCCTATCCTTCTAAAACTTAAAATTCTTCTTCAAAGTTTGCATCTTAATGGCTATAAATGGGATGACATTCTAAAGCATGAAGATCAACAACAATGGAAAAATGCAATAATCGGATGGGACGGATGCATCATCACATTACCCCGATTATGCCCACAAGGCGAAGCTCAACAAATACATATATTTGTAGATGCCTCAGCATTGTCATTTGCCGCCGTTGGATATTTACGATCAGAAAATACCAACATGAAAATTATTGAAACTGGTATCATCTTAGCAAAAATGCAAATCAAACCTAAAGCTGCCACAACTATTCCACGAATGGAACTCCTTGCAATGTTACTTGGAACAAAGCTTCTTGCAATACTTCGTGAAGCAGCATTTCCCGAATTGCCAGCATTCATATGGTCAGATTCAACATGCGTGCTCGGCTGGATATTTTCGAAAAGAAGGCAATGCAGATTTGTCGAAAATCGACTTCAAAAAATTCGAAGCACAACAAATGTTACATATAAATATGTTCCCACCGCCGTTAATGTTGCAGATAAAGCAACACGTGGATTAACTCCAAACGAAATCCAGAATGATAGCGAATGGTGGAATGGGCCTAAATTCCTCAAAAGGAATGAAACTAAATGGCCACAGCCACCTTCAGCAACAACGTTTGAAAATTCAGTGGATGAAAGCGAACAATTGCCAAATGATAAAATTGTTTGCAACTTCTTAAAAATTGATGATAAACCAATCATCAAAGTGGAGAACTTTAGCTCTTACACAAAGCTACTAAAAACAATGTTGTTCGTCCTGAGAGCAATTGCTATCCTCATTAAAGCTAACAAAACTTGGTCACAAATAACTAAAACTGGAACCTTTAACAACAAAGATTCTTCTATTGCTGAACGAATCCTAATCCGTGAACAACAGCTACAATGTCCGCCAACCAAAAACCAAATTCGCCAACTTAACTTGCAACAAGATAAGCACAATATTTGGCGCTGTAATGGAAGATTAGAAAAATCCGTTCTAAAATGCTCAAATCCAGTTTGGCTGCCTGAAAAATCCTGGTTAACAAAGCTCGTTATCATCCATGCTCATCAAAAATTACTTCATGCAGGCACAACCCAAACGCTTGCAACAATTCGAAATAGATTTTGGATCTGTCGTGGTAGACAAATCGTGCAATCAGCAGTTAGAAAACATTGTTTTGGCTGCAAGAGATTTACTTCAGCACCATATGCTCTTCAACAAATGCCGCAATTACCTGAATGCCGAGTTACCAGATCCATTCCCTTTCAACACACTGGAGTTGATTATGCAGGACCAATGATAATCACAGTTAATAGGGAAAAAAGCAAATGCTGGGTTGCCTTATTCACTTGTTTAGTCACCCGAGCTTGCCATATTGAACTTATTACCAACTTAACAACAAACTCCTTTTTATGTTGCTTCCGTCGATTCATTTCCCGCAGAAATGTTCCAAAAACTCTTTATTCTGATAATGCAACAACATTCACATTAGCTGCAAAAAGTCTTGACCTTGCTTGGAATCAATTATTAGTTGAAACTTCTGAATGCAAATACTTTACCTCCTCGAAAATTGAATGGAAATTTATAACACCCCTCTCACCATGGGAAGGAGGTGTATATGAGCGCATGATTGGAATCATGAAAAAATCATTGAAATTTGTTTTTAAAAAATCTATGCCATTTGAAACCATGTCCACCATCCTGTGCGAAGTTGAAGCTGTGATCAATTCAAGACCTCTAACCTTTGTCTCAAACGAACTTGGTTCAATTGATGTACTTCGTCCAGCAGATTTTCTCCAACCAAATTCTGTTATGGCGTTTCCAATTCATGGAGATCTTGACTCCGACGATGATGAATTTGTTTGCACCGATACAAGTTCAAGTCAAAAACTCATAATTTTATGGAAAAAATCGTTGATTAGCCTTGAAAAGTTCTGGAACTTCTGGAGTGAACACTACCTTACTTCGCTAAGAGAAACTCAGCGACTGCGTCATAACGGTCCACGTTCCCAAATAACAGAAGAACCACAGATTGGCGACATCGTTATTGTTCAACAAGAAGACATGCCACGATCTGATTTGCCCCTTGCACGTATTGTTGAAATCACGAAACGGCAAGATGATGCAATTAAAGCTGTGAAACTTGAATTTGCTGATAAAACTACAAAACTTCGTCCCCTGAATGCTATAATTCCTCTTGAAGCTGCACCAAAACGAACTCCTGAAAAACTTCTTGCCTTCCTCAATGTTAATCATGCTTCAAAAACAGTTAAAAGAATAACAGTATTCTTTGCTGGGGAGGCCCTGACGGAGAAATAAAAAATCACGAACACCTTCCTGTATATTAATCTTTTTGCTTTGGGAGTGTCGCGACATGCGATTGCTTCTTTATTATATTATTTCATCATTATGCTTTTATCCTATTCTTCCTGCTTTATTTTCCATGCTTCATTTTATGCTAAATATTCCTTCTTTCAACTGCATTCTATTTGAAGAAGCGCCTCAAAAAGCCAGTTGTGTCAGTTTGCTTTAATGCATGAACTGCATCCACCAATGGAAGAGCCTTGCGACGTATTTCATTTCCAATGGCTGCAAACCACTGACTAGAAACGGGCGGTCCAAAGCAAACGCCATCTGCCATTTATTTTAGGGCAACCAGCGCCGACTCAAGCCACCATATTTAAATGACTATATATAAAAGCATTCCTCTCACATATCCCAACTTTACTTTGCATTTCTTTTACTCGTTCATTTTATTTATTGTTTCGTCGTGTTAATATTTATCGTGCCGATTGAAATAATAAAGGTTTAATTACCCAAGTTTGAGGTACCACATTCGAGCAACTCCTGGCATCTCACACACATAACAAACTAATCTCAATCCTTAACCGTCTTCAAGACAGGAAGCTTCACATTTTTTAACGATTATTGGCTATTGCAAAGACTTGTGCTGGGCCATAATTAAATGCTTTTTTGCAAGCTTTGGAATAAATTGCCGCACAAATGGTTAAATTTATTGCTGTTGCAGTAATTCCATAAGGACCAATAAATTCATTCAAGTACATTTTAAACCTCTAAAACAAAGTATGTAAATTCTCAAAGAACTTTTTTTTAAATAGGATCCTTACTTCATAAAGTATCCAAGAAAAAAATCGTGGAATCATTTCAAAAAGAGTAGTCGACAAAATAATTATAACTATAATTTTACATAAATGTTTGTTATTTATTGCGGAATTGGATTTAAAAATATTTTTAATCAAAATATATAAAATAATTCCACCACTAAAATTTATTCCAATTAAAGTTAATTTGAATTCAGTTAAATATGAATCTGCATATATAAAGCAACCAAATATGGCACAATTTGAAATCGAGGTCTTTGGAATTCCCGATAACACCGGGATTAACAAAGCTCCAGTTGACAAAGATAAACTAAAAAGCATCGCGCAGCAACAATAAAATCGAAACTGAGAATTATATTTTGTTGGAAAAATAATTGAGAGACATCGATCCAAACATAAAAATATTTCCACCACTGTTCCAAGAAATCCCAAAACAAAAGGAAAAAATCCAAGCCAATATAAAATTCTGGCATTATAAATATTTTCATCGGGTCTCCAAAATGCAATTAAATAAACAAAATTGATTAAAGAAAAAAGACTAAAGACTAATAAAAAAATATAAAATAAATTAATTAATGGTGAAAATTTCCAACTTCTAAGGAACAGTTTTTTGTAAAATAATATATCCTTCGAAATTTTTAGCAAATATAGGATTAGAAATAATCCAATTATGTGGTGTATCAATGTCACCAAAGTTATTTTTAACATTGAACAAAAAAATTCTTTGAAGTATAAAAAAACCACTTTTTTCAAGGCCGCTGTCTTTCGCCATAAAATGAAAAAAAAATTTCTCGACGCAAAATTCTCTAATGTATCAATTAATTTGCACTTTTTTTTGATATTTACAAAAAAAAATTTCTCAATTTTTTTCTTTCTTCCTTCGAACGTAATATTAAAAAAAAATATCCATTTCAAACTTTCAATTTGCCAATATTAAATGCACTTTACTCTGGTTTTTTTTGAAGCCTATAATTATTCCACAAAAAAATATTACGTAAATATTGAATTTACAATTTATTGATTTTCAGTGTCTCTTGAATTGATGATTGTCGTCTTTCACAACAAAAATGGTTATACATATAATTCAAGTTAAGAAAAAGTCAGCTTTGCGGCCATTTTCCACTTATCAAAAGCTAGTTTTTTATTTATTTAAGGATAGTCTTAGAAAAAAATTCTCTCAAAGTTCATTATTTATATTTGCGGCATTAATACTTAATTACTTAACTACACAGAAAAACCTTTGAAATGATTTTATGAACTTCCATTTAAAGTTATACATTTTGAAATTTAGAAGCATAGAATTAAATTTAGTTTCAAACAAATATATTCTTTGTTATTTTATAGTTTTAAGTTTTTGGTTTTTTTTTCAAAAACAATTTGCTTGGTAAATATGAGAGAAAAATAAATCAAAATTTATTACTGGTGAGAATTTCCAGCTTTTCAAAAATAATTTTTTATAAAATAAAACATCTTTCGAAAATTTCAACAAACAAAGAATTAGAAAGAAGCCAAGACAATGATGGATCAATGTAACCAAAGTTATGTACTTCATTTTAAACACTAAGAAAATTTATATTACTTCGCTTAAAATTAAAAATAATTTTTTTAATCGTTGACCCAAAGTTTTTTTTGGGTTAACTAGCTTTTTTTTAAGGTAAAGCAGGCAACTTACTTCCAATTCCAATTTCTTTTTTTAAAGTTTTTTTTATGTTTACGCGGGCGAAGGTAGTAATAATAAAAAAAAGTCATTTCAAACTTTTAATTTGCTTAAAAACAAGGTATTTTTGGAGGTTATAATTTGCTATTAGTTTTTATTTAATGATCCCTTGCAAGATATTATTATAATGCCAGTAGGGAGTTTATGTTTTAATGTCATCGGTTTTTAAATAGAAAAAATAAGTGTTTACTAACTTTAAAAAAAAAAGAACTTTCCATACTTTATGGATTTTTTTGCCTAAAAGCCTGTTATTAAAAGACGCCGTAAAAGCGTTAATGGAAACGGTAAGTCAAAATCGTTTTTGTGAGAGCAGAAACGGCATTGCGCCCTTATCTGATGTGCAGCTTATTATATCATAAAATATCAAAGCAAAATTAAAAAAAAAGCATTCGAAATTCAATTTTTAATAAAATAATGAATCATTTAAAAAAGCTATTATTTTTATCTACATTTTTTTCTCTCAAAATTTCTAAATTTATTTAAGTATTTAATTAATGCTTTTTTTTATTTGTTAAATTTAATTCTACGATTTTTTTTCATCAAGTTTATTGCTTCCTTTTATCACATAATTTTTATAGCTTAACATCACCAAAAAACAAAAATTAAATATATTTAAATAACAATAATTGAAACACAGACATCTTCGATTATCGCAAATTTGTTGCAAAAACTTTTATTGAAGCATAATTAAAAGTCTTTTTGCAAGCTCTTGAATAAATAGCAGAACAAATTGTTAAATTTATTGCAGTTATTGTAAATCCATAAGGACCAATGAATCTGTTTAAATATATTCCAAATATCTACAAAATGGTAAATTATTAAATAAATTAATTTGAAATTTTTAATGAGTTTTTTTCTTTTTTGAAAATTTGTCTATATATTTAAATTTTTGTTGTATTATTTTTTAATCACAAAATTTCTTTACAGTCAATTTTAAAAAATTAACTCACTTGAGAAATGAGAAAACTAGACACAGGAATAATAACTTCAAAAAAAGTTGTTGACAAAATAATAATAATAACAGTTTTGGAAAGCTGTTTATTTTTGACGTTATTGCTTTTCAAAAGCCACCGAGTTAAAAAATATAAAATTACACCACTACCAAAATTTATTCCAGCAAAAGTAAATTTTAAAACACTTAAATATAAAGCTCCATCCATAAAACAACCAAAAATTGCGCAATTTGTATTTGAGGTTATTGGAATTTGAGAAAGAATTGTGGTAATCGATAAATAAATCCCACTTGCTATAAATAAGCCAAAAATAGTAGCCGAAGTGCAATAAATTCGATATTGGAAATTATAATTTATTGGAAAAAGAATTGATAAACATCGATCCAAGCATAAAAAAATTTCCACAACAATTCCAAGAAATCCCAAAACGTAAGGAAAAAATCCTAACCAAAAAAGGATTCTCGCATTATAAATATTTTCATCGGGTCTCCAAAAAATAATTAAATAAACAAAATTTATTAAAGAAAAAATACAATAAATCAATAAATATAAAAAATATAGATTAATTACTGGAGACAATTTCCAACTTCTCAAAAACAATCTTTTATAAAATAAAACATCCTTCGAAAATTTTAGCAAACATAGCATAAGAAATAAGCCAAAAAAATGGTGGATCAGGGTCAACAGCTTTAAATATTCCATTCTTTGAACACACTTTTTTCTTATTTAAAAAAATATGCAACCGAGAAGTTATCACCAAAATTAGAAATAGAAACAAAATAAAATTTTCTTATTAACTTTACTTCCACCTTTTTTTCTGTTAATATTAAAAAAATGTTGTTTATTCTCAACCTTTTTTTACCCATCAAACGTAGCAATTTAAGAAAAAAACCATTTCATACTTTTAATTTCCACAATAAAAAAAATTACGAGTTTTTTTCTTCTTGTTTTTTAAGCCCATTATTAACCCACATAATTATTATGCATAACCTGTGTATGTTATTCTGTAGTTTTAAAGTGTTTTAGACTATCAAAAAATAATGTTTACTTAATATTTTTTTAAAAACGAACTTTTTATACTTATAATTTTGGGTAGACGAGTAAGTTACTAAACGACGCGAATGAACTTTAACATAGTACCTTTTTAAACTTTGGTGATGCCAAATAATAAAAAAAGATCCGACGCTCGTTTCCAGTTAAAAATAATAATATGAAGGAAAAAAATTGAATTATTGTTGAATGAAATTTTAAATGCCAAAAATTTATTTCAGTTTTTTCACTTTTCTGCGAGTAATAATATTTTAACGTTTTAATTTTATAGTTTGTTTCAAATTAATGTGGCCGACGAATTAGCCCAGTTTAGATAGTTGAATATTGTCAATATGAATTTTGTGATTATCTCTTTTCTCTGCAATTTATTGTTATCTTCTATTTTAAAAAATTACTTAATTTATAAAACGTTCAGTTAAACAACACAAACAAATAATGCAATCAATTTAATACAAAAGAACGATAAAAGTTGGAAATCATTTACTTTATGACCGCACATTAGTTACAAAAACTTTTGCTGAACCATAATTGAAAGCTTTTTTGGAAACTTTGGAATAAATTGCAGCACAAATTGTTAAATTTATGGCTGTCACAGTTACACCATAAGGTCCAATAAATTCATTTAAATATTTCCCAAATATCTAAAATAAATCTTTTGTAGTTTAAAAATTTTTTATTTCTTTTTTGTTTTTTTATTTGAACGGTTCTGCAGGTTTTAATTTTTTTTCTTTTTTACCCTTTCATCTAATATTTAATCAACTAAAATTTTAAAAAGAACTCACAATAGACATAAGTGACGAAACCACAACAGGAACCATTTCAAAAAGCGTCGTAGATAAAATAATAATAGTAACAGTTTTAGATAAATGTTTATTATTAACACTACTGAAAAACCATCGAATCAAAAAATATAAGAATGCGCCTCCGACAAAATTAATTCCAACTAAAGTAAATTTTATTTCACTTATATATGAAACACCTGGCATAAAGCAACCAAAAATAGTACAATTTGAAGTTGAGGTTTGTGGAATTTTTGATAATATGGGAGTAAGAAAAAGAAAAATCCCGATTACAGTACATAAACCTAAAATTGTTGCAACTCCGCAATAACGCTGATGTTGAGAGTTATATTTAAATGGAAAAATAATAGATAAACATCGATCCAAACATAAAAATATTTCGACTATTGTTGCCAAAAATCCCAAAACGAAGGGAAAAAATCCTAACCAAAAAAGGATTCGAGCATCATAAACATTTTCATTGGGTCTCCAAAATGCAATTAGATACGTAAAATTTGTTAAAGAAAAAATACTAAAAATAAGCAAAAATAAAAAATAAATTGTAATTACTGGAGAAAACTTTAAACTTTTAACAAATAATTTTTTATAAAATAACACATCTTTCGAAAATTTTAGCAATCCTAGCATCATTAAGAATCCAATTATGTGGTGAATTAAAGTCACCAAGGTTATGTATTTCATTTTAAACAATTCGGTTAAAGCAGGCAACTAACTTCCAATTTCTATCTCGTTTTTGTTTAAAGTTACTTTTTACATGTTTACGCCAACGGGCTAAGGCAGTAATAATAATAAAAAAAATGTCTTTTCAAACAATTATTTTTCCATAAATATGGTATTTTTTTGGAGCTTATAATTATTTATCACAAATGGTATTATTCTTGACTGTAGTGTGTTTATATGTATTTTAATATTTTTCATCTTTTTTATATCAAAAAAGTGTTTACTATTAACTTTTTTTAAAAAGAACTTTGCGTACTATTTAACTTTTGACACGGAATCCTGAAGCCCCTTATTAAAAGACGGAAATGACCTTTCCTTTTAAGTGTTTTAGACAAATGTGACTTTGATGTTGATATTAGAAGTGGGAAGCAGAAAAAAATGCGCTTTCACCTTCAACGACGCGACGCAGTTACCAGACAGACGCCAGAGAGATGGACGCCGGACGATGAACGACAGGATTATAATGTTATTTTTTTATTATTATTAAAAATCATATTATTTAAACTTTTACATAAGAAAAACATGGGTTTTTAAAATTTTAGTGAGAATCTGTATTGGAGGCTTCTAAAAATCAATTATAAAATGTTACTTAAAGAAGTCGACGTTGTCCGATTTAAAATTCTGGATCCTTTTGGAAGGCCTTCTTTATTTGGGGAAATATATCATAAAAATAACTAATCTGCAGCGTCCATTTTTGTCATTTTCTGCTTCCAAATTAGAAGGAAAATTTATTAAAAAACAAAATTTAAAAAATAATTGAAAAATATGTTACATATTCCATTATCGCAAATTAGTTGCAAAAACTTTAATTGAACCATAATTGAAAGCTTTCTTGCAAGCTTTTGAATAAATTGCAGCACAAATAGTAAGATTTATGCCGGTTATTGTAAAACCATAAGGTCCAATAAGTCTGTTTAAATATATTCCAAATATCTACAAAATAGTCGTCAAATAATTGTTAAATAAATTTAATGACTCACTCGATTTAGGAGAAAACTAATCGCAGGAAGCACCACTTCAAAAAGTGTTGTTGATAAAATAATGATTATTACAGTTTTGGATAATTGTTTATTATTCAGGATAATATCACTTTTGAGAAAATATTTAGTGAAAAAGTATAAAATAATTCCACCGCCAAAGTTTATTCCTGCCAAAGTTAATCTTATTACACTGAAATATGAAAGTCCATCCATAAAACACCCAAAAGTAGCGCAATTTGAAATCGATGATGTCGGAATTTTTGATAGAACTGAACTTATTGGGAGCATAATTCCAGTTGCGAAAAATAGGCCAAAAATAGTTGCAGCACTGCAATAAATTCGATTTTTGGTATTATATTTTATTGGAAAAATAATAGAGAGACATCGATCCAAACATAAAAATATTTCGACTATTGTTGCCAAAAATCCCAAAACGAAGGGAAAAAATCCCAACCAATATAAAATTCGAGCATCATAGATATTTTCTTCGGGTCTCCAAAATGCAATTAAATATATATAATTTACAAAAGATACGGAACTAAACGCCATTAAATAAATAAAATAAATATTTATTACTGGAGAAAATTTCCAGCTTCGAAGAAATAATTTTTTATAAAATAACACATCCTTCGAAAATTTTATCAGCAAAAGCATTAGAAAGAATCCAAATATGTGGTGAATCAAAGTCACCAAAGTTATGTATGTCATTTTTTTAGTTCTAAATTCTTTCAACCATTTTTTTTTTGAAATTGTAAAAAGTGAGAAAATGAACACATTTTTCAGTTTTTTATACATATGTATTTTAAAAAAGGTTTTCCACTTTTCAGTACCAAGAAATTTTTTTAATTTTACTTTGCAAAGTTGATGTTTTAAAGCAATCATTAAAAAAAAGTTTCTAAAATTGTAAATATTAAAAAGTTAAGGAGTGCCATTTAACATAAAAAATGTCAATAGTCATTATTATTTGAATTTATGATTGCCAGTATAGGAAAAGAAAATTTCAAAGACTACTTTATTGGAAGCGTGGTGGTGCACTTAACAACAAATCATAAGACTTTTTAGTTAGTTGCTTTTTTGAATTTACGGCTTTAATATGGCATGTTTAAAAAATTTTGAAACCCTATCTTTGTTTTACTCTCCTACAAATATACTTTTGTATGATTTTTAAGTTTTAAAAATTTATTTTAAATTGCGTTAATTATTACAAATTAAAATAAGGCAAATAGTTATCTGTTTTTGACAAAAAAATGAGAAAGTAAAATAAAATGCTTTAACGGTTTTATTTTATAATAAATTTCAGTTCTGATTTAATTAAAGCAATTCACTGTTTGACGTCGAAAACATGGTTATTTTTAAAACTTATGAAGTATTCCAAAAGACATCATTAAATAATTAATGCTTGGGATTGAAATATAAATATCGTAAAATAACGAGATAAAAATTATAAAAGGTTTTTTTTAGTATTATATTATATAAATTATAATACATTCAATGAAAAGAGGGGTTTCTTATTGTTTTTGTAACATTAAAAATAATTTGCTGTTTGATTTGTTTATTATTATACTTGTTTTATCAATTTAATACCTTTTTTATCATCAGTTTATTGCTTTCTTTTATTTTCAAAAAACAACTTAATTTAAAGATGTACAGTTTTAACACCACCAATTCGTATATGAAAATTGATTAAAACGTAAATAAAGATAAGTCTGGCTTGATGCCTCACATCATTTTTTACTGAATATTAGTTGCAAAAACTTTTACTGAATCATAATTAAAAGCTTTCTTGCAAGCTTTTGAATAAATTGCAGCACAAATGGTTAAATTTATGGCAATAACCGTAACTCCATAAGGACCAATGAATGCATTTATATTGTTTTCAAAAATCTGAAAACGGCCAAGTATTTTTCAAATTAAAAAAAAAATTCCAACATTTTTTTTTTTGGAATTCTCTTAGTCAAATACAGTTTTAAAAATAACTCACTAGAAACATAAGAGTCGAAATCACAACAGGAACTATTTCAAAAAGCGTCGTCGATAAAATAATAATAATCACAGTTTTGGAAAGTTGTTTATTTATATCATTATTTCCTTTGAAAAAATATTTAATTAAAAAATATAAAAAAATTCCACCACTAAAATTTATTCCAACTAAAATTAATTTAAATACATTCAAATATGATACTCCAACCATCAAACAACCAAATATGACACAGTTTGAAGTTGAGGTTTGTGGAATTTTTGATAATATTGGAGTAATAGAAAGTAAATACCCAATCGCTAGAAACAAACCCAAAATTGTAGCAGCACTGCAATAAAATCGATGTCGAGAATTATATTTAAATGGAAAAATAATAGATAAACATCGATCCAAACATAAAAATATTTCGACTATTGTTGCCAAAAATCCCAAAACGAAGGGAAAAAATCCTAACCAAAAAAGGATTCGAGCATCATAAACATTTTCATTGGGTCTCCAAAATGCAATTAGATACGTAAAATTTGTTAAAGAAAAAATACTAAAAATAAGCAAAAATAAAAAATAAATTGTAATTACTGGAGAAAACTTTAAACTTTTAACAAATAAGTTTTTATAAAATAACACATCTTTCGAAAATTTTAACAATACAAGCATCATTAAGAATCCAATTATGTGGTGAATTAAAATTACCAAAGTTATATACTTCATTTTTTGAACCCGGAATTTCCACTCCTTTTTTTGAATTTAGCATCCAAAACGGAGAAGGGAATCTTTAGCAATTTTTATATTTAAATAAAAAATGTTTCTCTTTAACCAAAAATTTTTATTTTTTCATGACTGTTTGTTGTAGTTTTAAAGCAATCATTAAAAAAGGCTTCTAAGTTGTAAAGATTAAAAGAAAAGCTAAGTGCTGTTTAAAATAAAAGTTGGGAATATTTAGTTTTAATAAAGTAAAATGGTAAGAAAGGAAAAAAATTTGCCAAAGGTCAAGTTTTTTTGTTATTTTTTATAAAACTTCAAAATTACTCAAATATGACTTTGATTTGGCTCCTTGAATTTAAAAAATAAAAAAAGTACTTTTATAAACTTTTGAAGTCTAACATTAAATTTACTCTAGACTACAGATAGACCGATGGTTGATGGCATTAACAGTATTTAACTTGTTTAATAAATAAATGCATGAATTTTTTAAAATCTGTACATAATTGTTTTATGGCAGCCATAAAAATATTTGAATTTAATGAACTGCCCCCACAATTTTTAAATTAGTTTATTGGATGCTATTTTAGACATATGCAGTAAAAAGGTTTTATTAATCAGGGTGTGGCCCTCCATGTTCGGTGGTTATGGTGGAACTCGGGGAGAGAGAAACAACAAGAAGTTGGGACTCGTTACCCTTAGATGATTTTCCTGTATCACCCGACATAATTTATCACAACGAAGTTGGATAATATAAAATACAACCCAATAACTTTAAATACTTACAACTAAGTTGATAACCAATCAAGATCACACCACTTAAGATTAACACTTTATTATTTACACACACGATATAATTATATTACAGCAGCAAGATTAAGATGTAGAGAGAATTGAGATGACGTCGACGAGAACGAGAAAGCAGGAGAGAAGTGGCGATTGATTTGTTTCTTTTGAAATGAATGAAATGAATACAAAAGAATGTGGAAGATTAACATAATATTGAGATGAGGAAAGTTGTGGTAAAGTAAAAGAGAGGAATGCATAATTTACATAACTCCCAATATTATTATTGCTCATAATTATTATGAATTATCAGAATATGTTATTCAATTTTTTCAAAGTGTTTTAGATCTTTCTCAACAAAAAATGTTTTACTTTTTTACTCTCAAAAAAATGAACTTTGAGTATTTTGTAAGAAAAAAGCTTTTAGTTCAAAAGCCTGTCTGTGTTATTAAACGACGCTATTGACCTTTAAAATAATACAACTTTTTTTTGAAAATTTTACTATGATGCTTTGAGATGATAATAATTACTACGAAATTTTTTCTTTTTTTTCTTGTTTAAAAATTGTAATTTTCGAAAATATTAAAATTTTTGTTTATAATCTTTTTTTATTCAGTTCTGTTGTGTTAAAAAAAACTTGATAAATATCATTCTGGCGATCTAAATAGCATAAATTTATATATCTTTACATTTTCAATTTTTAATTTTAGAAGAAAATTGTTTTTATTCCATCAAAAACATTTATGTTTTCATGGCTGTCAGTTGTAGTTTTAAAGAAACACTATAAAAAAATAAGTTTTTAAGTTGTTGTAAATATCAAAAAGTTAAGGAGTGCCATTTAACTTGAAAAATCGTCTATAGCCATTTTATAATTATTAAAGTACAGTTTTAGAGGAAACAAATTTGTCAAAGGCCATTGTTTATTGAAAACGTTGTCAAAATTACTCAACTACACAGAATTATGACCTTCGACTTGCTTTTATGAACTTACATTTAAAACAAGTATTTTTTTAAAGTTTTGAGACTTTGCATTTATTTATTTTTTTATTGCTTTTAAAATGGGGTAATACTATTTTTAATTTTATTAAGAAAATTTTTGAATGTCTAAATTAAAATCTAAAAAGGGGTATTGTAAAACTATTTTGAAGAATTTAAAAAATTTTATAGTAATCTTCTGCATTTAAACTTTTTATTAAAATATGTGTGAATCTTTTTGTACAAAATTATTTTTAAAAAGAAATTTGTAATAACAAAAGCAGTAGAAAACGATCTCAAGAGTTTTTATTAGCTTTGTTACCTAATTCATTAAATCCTAATTCTTTCATATTTTTTTATTCTATGTTTTTTGTGTTGTGTTCTTTTATTTTTTTAAATATATTTTAATTAAAACAAACAGGATAATTAATTCAAACGAAAACAAAAATGAATATTTGATTCTTCATTTACCGCAAATTTTGTGTCGCAAAAACTTTTGCTGGGCCATAATTGAAAGCTTTCTTACAAGCTTTGGAATAAAATGCAGCACAAATCGTTAAATTTAAGCCAATTACAGTGACACCAAAAGGTCCAATCAATTCATTTAAATAAATTCCAAATATCTAAAATTCAAAAGAATTTGTGTTCATGTTTTATTGATACCTTTTAATACCCAATAAAATAAAATCTCTTTTTTTCTTCATATATTTTAAAATTAAGTAACTCACTCGATAAAGAAGTTGTGTGGCAATTGGTGGAATTATTTCAAAAAGTGTCGTTGAAATAATTATCGTAATGAGAGTTTTTGTCAAATTTTTGTTATTAACATTATTTCCTTTTAGAAAAAATTTAGTCAAAAAATATAAAATTATTCCACCAACAAAATTTATTCCAACCAAAATTTGCCTAAATACACTCAAATTTGAAACTCCAGTCATAAAACAACCAAAAATGGTACATTTTGAAGTTGATGTTGATGGAATTTGAAAAAGAATGGGACAAATTGATAAATAAACTCCACACATTAGAAATAAACTAAAAATAGTAGTAGCACTGCAATAAAGTCGATGTTGAGAATTGTATTTAAATGGAAAAATAATAGATAAACTTCGATCGAGGCAAAGGAATATTTCCAGCATTGCTGAAAGAATTGACAAGACGAATGGAAAAAATCCCAACCAAAATAGGATTTTCGCATTATAAACATTTTCATTGGGTCTCCAAAAAATAATTAAATGTAAAAAATTTATCAATGAGAAGATACAATAAATAAGTAAATATAAAAAATATAGATTAATTATTGGAGAAAATTTCCAACTTCGAAGAAATAATTTTTTATAAAATAAAACATCCTTCGAAAATTTTAGCAAACATAGCATCAGAAATAAGCCAATTATGTGATGGACCAAAGTTATCAAAGTTACGTATTGCATTGAACAAAATGTTTCTATGGTTCCTGCAGTTAAAAAAAATATATAATTTTTTTGGATAATAAAAAAAATGTTACTTTTATTTAACTTTTTTATTCATCGAAAGTAGCAAGCAAGCAATAAAAGAAAAACTATGTAATTTCAAACAATTAACTTAACAAATAAAAAAAAATGAGAATATATTTTTTATTTGTACATACGTTTTTATTTTTTGTAGCCTATCATTACTTTAATAATTATTATGCATTCAGTACCAAGGCATGTCAATTCAGTTTCAAAGTGTTTTGAATTTTCTTCGAGATAATAAAAATGTTTATTTACTAATTTCAAAAAAATAAATAAATGAACTTTGCGTACTATCGTATTAAAAAAATTTTTTTTTGGTAAAATAATAACCCCTTTAATTAACGACGAAATTGACCTTTAACATAGTACAAATTTTTTTTAAAAAAAGTTTTACTTCGATGTTAAAAAATGATAATAATTACTATTCTTTGTTTTTTTTAGTTTAAAAATTATGTTCGAGAATTTAAAAAATTCGGAAACAAAAAAATAATACAAAAATTTAAATTTAAAAATTATTAATTATGTATTTACAGTTTTTTTTTCTTCATTTTCGTATTATCCACTTTTGAGGGGAAAAGAGAACTACGCTTTTCGTTCCAAACAAAGATTTTTTTGTTGCTTTATATAGTTTTAATTTTGTCCTACAAAAAAATGTTTACATTAATTTTTTTTCAAAATGAAGTTTGTATACTTATGATTTTGAGGTAGACAAAATACATAAGTTATTAAACGACGCGATTGACCTTTTTACATGAAATACAGTTTTTTTTGAAGTTTGTCTTCAATGCTTCATAATCATAAGAGTTATTTTAAGTTTGTTTCAGTTTAAAAAATTTTTTTACCAGAAATATATAAAAAATGAATTAGAAAAGAGAATAAATAAAAGTGAAAAATAAATTGCACAGTTTTTTTATGTGTAAAAATTATGATCATTGTTATTCAGACGATCTTCACCGGACACAGTTTTCATCTTCACAGTTTAGAAAATTATATAAAAATAACAATAAAAATTTCATGTGTAAAAATGAAGAAAAAAAATTAGAACCCCTTGTTTTAATTATGGTTTCCAGTTTTTTGTTTCAAAAATCTTTATATTATCAAACGTAATTATTATGAGCAGCTCTTTTTCGATAAACAAACAGTTTACAGCAAATTCATGTTACAATGAAAAAATAAATTACAGTTTTTAACAAAACAAAACAAAAATTACTTTGCACTGAAGGTTTGAAATTTTTTTTTGCCGAGATTCTCCATGCAGTTTTTTATTATTATTATTTTATTCTTTGATAAAAAGAAGTGTCAATTGAGCTCAATGAACAGTTTTTATTGCTAATTATTCTTTTCGTAAAAATATTCAGTATTTGAAAAAGAAGAAGAAGAAAAAGAAGAAGCTTAACTCAGTTTTGACTTGTTCTACGATGATTTTCAGTTTCATTTTTATTCATACTACTTCAGTGAAGTTATTTTTTTTAAAGGGTAAATGATTCGAATACTGATAATCCATCTACTGGGAAACAAAAAGACAGTTTTTTTAATTTTTAATTTTGCTTAGAACCAATCTATAAATTTGGTTCGATAATAATATACAACAGTCTTTTTTACTTAATTATTCTTTATTCAAAAAAAATAAAATGCTAATAAACAGTTTAATAAAAAAATTTACAATAAAAAAAATACATTAAAGCTTAAATTAAAAATATTTGATATGTTTTTCATTGCGATAAAAAAGCATTAAAACAAGTCCACAGTTAAAAATTATATTTAAAAAATTTCCCTTCTAATAAATAAAAAATCATGGACAGTTAAACAGCAGATGGATTAGCGACCAAACCATTTTTCCTCGTAATTCCTTTCATTCCAATATTTACTTGAACGAGATATCGAATTTTTATTTGATTTAAATTATAAACAATATATTCATTGAAATCCAAACAAAGATCGGGTTTATTCTCGCGTTTAATGAGTTGGCCAATGGGAACAGTGACATATCCATCTTTGGTTTGATAACCTTCTCGATCGGGATACCATATGCCAAGGCCTAAAAAAAATTATACAGTTTTTTGAGTAAAATTGAAAGAAACGAGTTAGTTCCGTTTTGGTTTCAATTGAATGTTAATAAATGCAGTTTTATAAATTAAATGTTTTATATCAAAAAAAAGTTTTATTTTGATTAGTAAAAAATTAAATACTAAGCAGTAGTAATTGCTATGCAGTTATGACTACAAAACCCTCAATTTTTTTAAAGATAACAGTTTTTTTTACTTTTTATTTACTATAATAAAAATGTGTTCAGTTATTATAATAATTCCTAAATTGGTAAATTTCTTTCCATTGGAACGAATAAAAGAATGGCAGTTAAAAAAATTGCATAAAAGTTTTAATTTGAACAATAAAAAACAGTTTTTTTTATTAGACCTTTAAAAATTTATCCGATGAATAAAAATTTGCTATGCTTTAATGATCCAGTTTTATATTATATTTATCATTGTAAAAATAGTGTTTATTAATTAAAATTTTTATAAATTTCAAAAGTTACCTTAAGAAACGAATCTTTCTACTTCGCCAGTTATCATAAAAAACTATATATCCTATACATCAAAAAACAGTTTTTTCAAAAAATTAAAAATTTTAAATATTTTTTTACTTTCTTTTTTTTACTGTATTCAGTTTATTAACCTTTATAAAATGTGATTTTCTTATCCACGTCATCATTTTATTATATAAAATTAAAAAATTATGGTTTTCTTTTACTAAAAAAAAATAAGTTTTTCTTTTTAAAAGAAACCTTCGGCTCAGGCTTGGGCGGGAATCCCGGATCGTGTTCCGGATTCCCGGATTCCGGACCAATTTTTCGATAATTATTCCCGTCCCGGATTCCCGGATTTTATGTCCGGAATCCGGAATTAATAAGAGTAAAGGGAGGAGTACATATTATCATTCGAGTAATCATTTTCTTCAAAATTTTCATGAAATATCACCAAAACTTTTTGGTTATCTGACAAATTATTACTAAAAAAAACACTTTTTTCTCAAAAAAATTTAACGCTAAAATCCATAATTGGTTAAAACGTCATGTTTTTTTAAAAATGCGTCTAATACATTTTGTTCTGTTTTTAATTAGAAAGCATTTGGTTTAAAAAAAATGAAAAATGACAGAAAAATAGAATTTTTAACCATTTTATGAATTCCCGGATCATTCCCGGATTCCCGTTCCGTCCCGGACTTTTTTACGGGAATCCCGGACTCCCGGATTCCCGTCCCGGAGTTTTCATTCCCGCCCAAGCCTGCTTCGGCTGGTGAAGGCAGTTAATTTACTTTATAAAATTTGTTTAGCTGTGGCTTAAGACAAGAAGCAGTTTAAAAATTAAAAATTCTTCCATTCCTTTCAAAAAAAATTTTTCAAATGGATCAAATGCAAAAAAAGTCCAGTTTTATTTTATTTCTTCAAAAGCATGTGGGATAATTCTCAACTTTGTTTCTAATTTTGGGGAGAATTATCTGCCACCACAAACTTACTCCAGTTAAAAAAATGTCTAGCATCGGCACCACTTTACAGTTTTAAAATATGTATAAAAGAAAGAAAAATTTATTTCAAAAAAACTTTTTCTACATGTCCGTCCTCAGTTAATTTCTTTAAAAATTTCTTTGATCTCCACTAAATACAAAAAAGCAGTTTAAAAATTATCATTTTTTTCCCCATCCCTTCTTCGTTTGGTTTTTATTATTTCAAAATAAACAATTCTTAACACAGTTATTTTAAACGCCTAAAAACAAAAAAATACAAAAAATAGTTACCCCAAATAAACTTCTTTTTTTGACAGTAAAATTTCCCGATAATATAAATCTCAAATGGCTTCAAAAAAGAGTAAACAATCGACACAGCAAAGGACAGTTTTAAAATTTTAAAAGTGAATTAATTTCATATTCTCGTCATCATTTTTTTATATATAAAATAAAAAAAATTATGGTCCTTTGTATTTAAAAGAAACTTTCGCATACTGGTAACTGCAGTTAATTTTTTTATAAAATTTTAGTATTCTTTCCCTATTTAAAGATCAGTTTACAATAATTATTTATTTTTTCATTGGAATCAGTTTTTTTTATTTTACCAAGAGTTAAAAAAAATTTCCATAAATTAGTTTGAGAAGAAATTGTCCACTGTGTTAAAATGGTCGCAGTTAAAAAAAGTCATATCAAATTCAAGCATTAATGTTCAGTTTTAAATTAAATTTTTTTAAATTTCCACAAACCTTTAACACTATGTTTTTCTTCATTAGGTTGAATGATATCAAAATCCAAATTATTTTTTCTATCGATATCTCCAAGAGCCACTTCACAAAGAAGCAACATTGCATCTTCTTCATCGCAATAACTCGCAGATAAACAAAGAGTATCAGCAAAATATACGCCTTTTCCAAACCATAAATCTCTGGGTTTTTCTGGAATATGAAGGCCTTGAGAAAGGATGCCCACAAAATTAACGGTTCTTGACCCATGCCAAAGAAGTCGAACATTTCCTATATCTTTTTTAAATCTTTCATTTTCTTCGTGTCGATTAATTTCAAAAATAACAATAATATCCAAATCAAAATCCTCCGAAATTCGATGATTTGTTTGAGCATATTTTTCAATGAGGCTAAAAGTTTCTGAATCGTGTTCGAGAACGCTGATTTCACAGTTTAATTTTTGATAATATTTTTCGATCACTTCTTCTGGGTGGAAAACATATTTTTGTTGGAGAATCATTTCACCAATTGATCGATTTGCAATTTCGATATCCGCTAAAGTATTTAACATTGAAGCTTTGGAATCAATTATTCTTGGATTATCAAGAAGTGGAAATCCAAAGTGGCAGTTTTTTGCATGCGGAATTAAACCATAAAATTCTTCTGTGGCTTTTTTAACATGGTCGGAATTGAGACCCGTTCGAAGTTCCTAAATAATATTTATTTTAATAACAGTTTTTTTTCCACAAACAGTCCGATTCTGGTGGTACCAGTTAAATAAATACTTTTGAATATAATTCTAGAAGCTTTCCTTTTTGGGGATGAGTTTTACAAAAATAATTAAAAATAAAAATGGAATATTTTCAGTTTTGGATGGTTAGTTTTAATAGTTAAGTTTTTATCTGATTAAAGATAGCTGCAAAAAGTATAGCGACCGACCTCAGTTTATTCTTTCTTTCTTTTTTAAATGTTAGTATAAAACATTATTTTTATAATTTCCCTAATTACAGTTTTTATAATTTTAGAAAGTGAAGTAAAATAAATTACAGTTTAAAATAAATATTCTTTTCTATTTACTTTTCTAATCGTAAAATATATTTTACATTTTCACAAAAATTTTTTTAGGTTTTTTTGTTGCGTATATTCTTAAAAGACAGTTAAATTTTTTTAATAATCATAAAATTTTCAAAATCGAAAAAGCCTAGGCAAGTACAGTTTTCTAAAGTTATGAAATTCGATGGTGATATTATAAAGTGCCATTCAGTTTAATAAAAAAAAAGTTCAGATTCATGAAGTTTATTTCGTTTACAGTTTTTCTAAATAAATGGAATCTATGCTAGGCTTATAAACCAAACAACAGTTTTAAACAACAAAAAAATTCAAAATGACAAGTCAATACAGTTTTTTAATATCGTAGCATCCGATACTGAAATAAAAAACTCAGTTTCAGTTTACTAAAACTTTTTTTATCCACAAAGTGCTAATTCTAATACAGTTTTCTTAAATTTCTGTATTCTATGCTGACATAAAAAACCTTACAATATTTATTCAAAATATAAAATATGAAAGCCAGTTATTTTTTATCAAAAATTAATTTTGCGAAAAAAAGTAGCCTTTTATTAAAATTCTCCAGTTTATTTATAATATTTAAAAAAATCATATCACGAATACATATACAGTTTCTAGAAATTAAAGCGTTCAATGTTGCAAATTATAAAACCGCATTCAGTTTAAAAAATACACATTTCCCAAGCCTTGCTCAAGTTCAGTTTTCCAAAATTTTAACACCCAAATCCCAACTAAAAAAAATTTCACCCAGTAAATGAAATTAAAATAAATTTATTTTTATATTCATTTTTTGATTACTTCAACTCGAAATACAGTTTTGTTGCTTTTAAAATTTGCGATAAACCAAAAAATGGGATCTAACCTGAGCTAATTCCTTTAAAATCCTTCTTCCCGCTGAAATTTGATCTTGAGTTAATTGTTCCACGGATAATTTTTGTAAATCCAATTTCATTCCTTTTAATGCCGCAGTTAAAGCATTGGGATCAAAAATTCTTTGAATTAATTTATGTAAAGCTTTGGGCAATAAAATATGGGGTTTAACTTCAATGAAATTAATTTCTTCTTCCTCAATCTCAAAAATTTCAGTTTCTGGATTGTATTGAATTATTTCAATGGATTCTTTTTGGATTTCAAGCATCGAAGTTACTGTTGCTCCAGTTGCGGCGGCAATCACGGGTGCGGATGGATCAGAAACGAAATCATTTGCAGAGGCAATCATTCTTTCTTTTTAAATTAGTTTTTTTATTTGGAAGTAATAAATAACAAAAATGTAGTCGCCAGCGACAGTTAAAAACTAAAAAGAATATTTAATCAGCAAATTCTCCTGGACTCAGTTAAAAAATTATTGAAAATAAAAAATTGCGATAGTATAATTAAAACGGATTAATGGAATTAACAGTTAAAATTTTATATAAAAAAAAGTTTAATTTATGTTTTTAAAATGGTCATTGCGTCACTAAGAACAAAATTAAAAAAAGACAGTTAAAATTTAAAATCAAAATACACATTCTTACTTAATTTCTTAATTCAGTAAAAAAGGTTTTTTAGGGTAAGAGACAAAAAGATGGAAGCTGACAGTTTGAGGAAAATTAAAAAAACAATGAACAAAAAAGACTTCAGTTTTATATACTTTTAAAAATAAATTATTTAGCTTAAAGCAGAAACAAAAATACAAAATAAAATTTGATGTTCTTATAGTTATTTAAAAATTTAAGCAATTTTGTTAAAAAATAAAGCAAAGCTTTGCTAGAGATTCATAATTAGCTATTTTCTAATATTTAATAAACGAAAAAAAGGATCTCAGTTTTACTATAGCAACTTTATGTCTAAACTAAAAAAGAATAAGTTTATCTTATTTTTGTTGTTATTTTTTTTCAATAAAAATTTCTTCCCGCCTCCCAATTTAAAAATACAACATAAAAACAAAAAGCAAAAATATTATGTCTCAATCGTCGCAGCCGCTATAAGTTTTCTTCTTTATTTCTTCGTTTTGCCATGGGTTTGTTTCGTCATTTTCCAAACAAACATCAAAGCTCAAAGACTTTAGCAAACGAGCAAGCGAACGAACGAGACAAAAAAACAAAACAAAAAAGTGGACTCTTTTGTTTTTTTTTATTGAAAATTAAAAGCAAAAACAAACGATCAAAAATATATTTCAGTTTTATGAATAAATTATGGAGATTTATATACATTAGGTTTCCGTCAAAAATCCAAAACCCTTTTAAATTTAGAAGAAACTTGATGTTTGTCAGTTTTATATGCAACATTGTTTTTCATTGAAAAAGGAGCAAAAAAACGAGCATAAAGAAATATAATAAAAGCAAGCAACACAGATTTCAAAGTTGATGGAACCAAACAAATATTTTGTTTTTTTTGGGTGCAAAACAAGGACATTTTATGAAATCCACTTTTTTATTATTATTTTCGCAAAATGTTATTTTCATTCGTTTTCTCATTATTCCAATCGAAGTATTATTGCAAAACTTCAATCAAAAAAAACTAAAGCAAAAACGCAAAAAGAAAATTCAATACGTCTGAAAAAAAAATCCAATCACAAAATCACAATTCGCGACCTTGATTCCTCGGTAAACAATTTCAAACATAAAATCATAATTTCAATAAAAACAAGAATAAGTTTAAAAAGTTTATTAACATTTCTTTTTTATATTACGAATAAGATCTAAAGTGGCTTCACAACCAAGGAAAAATGCAGCATTGGCAGGAAAGGCACGTAATACTATAGGAACAAAACCACGGAAAAATCCTTTAAATCCTTCATATTTCATTATTTCTTGGATGACACTTCGAATACCATTTGGATATTTTCCCACAGGAGCAGTTTGAAGATGAGATTTGATAACATCAGCGGGAATCCAGATTGGCCATAAAACAAAACCAGCGAAACCACCAGCGAAAAATGATGCTATTGGATAAAATGTTTCGCCACTTCTGTTCGTGGAGAATCGATCTTTGAGATATTCATAAACAGAGAGATAAAGGCCAAATGAGAAAACATCTGAAACATGAAAAAAGAAAGGTAAAAAGAAATTAGCTTTATGAAAGTAAACAACCTCTCAACAAAGTGGCTCCCATTCCTCGATAAATGCTTCGAATTCCACCTTCTTTGTATAATTTTTTCAAAGCATCCAAAGGACCATCATACTTTTTGATATATTCATTTGATTGAATTTGAAGAAGACATTTGATTCGTTCACTTGGCACAGAGATAATACATGAAACAATACCAGCAAAAGCACCAGCATTAAAATTTTGAAAAGTTGAAGTTTTCCATTTGGATGAGTTTGTTGAAGCCATCGACCAACAGCACAACCACCAAAGAAAATTGCAAAAAGTGGAGCTGAACTAATAAAAGGTGTCACCATTCCTTTGTATAATGCCTAAAATAATAAAGTGGGTTAACAAGAAGCAACAACAAAATTAAACTATAAACTAACTCGAAATTCTTCATTTTTGATATTTTTTCTAACACAATCCATGGCACCGGAATACATAGGCTCAGCACCAAAAAGAGGTTTAGGCATAGTTTGAAGTCGAACTTTAACGGTATCATATGGATGTCCAATAGCAATATTGAATATTCCACCAATTCCACCAGCAACAAAATTTTCAATTAAATTGGTTTTTGACATGGAATACGTTGAATTTGTGCACCACTAAAAAGGAAAAAATGTTTTTCGTATGCTTTTTCATCGAAAATTTTTTTTTTATCGTGTCTTTGGCATTCCACGACAAAATAAACACGCAAATTTCCATGCAAAAGCATGTTTGCAAACTTTTGATTTTCGTTTCTTCTTTCTTCTTCCAACTTTTTTGAATTTCTTGCTTTTTTTAGTTTTTATCAACAATCAAAAAAAAACATGCAAAAAATGGATGAATCCTATGTTGCTAAACTCTTTAAATCATACAAAGAATTAACTAAAATTGAAGCTGAACAAGATGTTAAAGTATGTTTCATTTTTAACTTTAAACTTTTGATGATTTTTTACTTACTTACTTATTTTTAGGAAGCTGTCTCAAATGAACGCCGTTTACATTGCAAAGCTATTGATCTTTCTCTTTCAAAGCTGAGTGGTATGGAAAGTGCCTTACAAAAACGTATCACTGATGTGAGTTTTTTATCCATTTTTCGTTGAATAACTAATTATTCTCTACCTATTTTTAGGACAATGAAAATCGTCGAGCAAAGCAATATTGGGTTGCATGTCAAAATATGGTTCAATCATTTATTCATCGAAGACAAATAACTGGTCCAACAACAAATATCGATGATGATTCCCGCTGTAAACCATTGGATAAAGAATTAGAAGTTATTAAACAAGCATGTGGAAAAGATGAATTTGTTCAAAATCTTATGGGTTCCTTTTCACCTACTGCTGTCAAAAAAGGTGTTTACACGGAAGAAGATTTGAAGAATCGTTTTGCTACCGTATGCTTTTCTTGTTTTATGTATTTCCTCGATTATCGTCGTTTGCTTTATAGGTTTACAAATTATCAAGAAGAGTAGCCAAAATTGACGAAAATGGCGGTGGCGTATTTGCTTATGCATCATCTTACATTCAATCATTGTTTACTTTTGATACATATCGTCGTTTCGCTGCTGATGACAAAATTGACCCAAATCAAATAAACAATTATGAAACTATTGCACGTGCAAAATACTTTGTTGAACATAATGATTTTGATAATGCTGTTCGGGTTATGCAATTACTTCGTGGTGAATCTTCTCGTATTGCAAGTGGATGGGTTCGTGATACAAAAGAACATCTTGAAACTCGTTTTCTTCTTGAATTACTCGCTTCTCATGCTGCTGTTACAAATATTCGATCAATGTATTAGGTCATTTTGCTTTTGTGTCATTTATGTTTGTATGTAAACTTTACTCTTAGGTGTTTTTTGTGATTGTATTAATATGAATAATAACTTTTCTTTCGTTTTCTCATTTTTTGAAGTTTTGCCTTATCTTTGTATGCGTGATTAAAAACGCTTTCTGATACCTTTTCGTTTTTCTTCATTTCGGCGATACTTATGTGGAAAACCTTTTAGAGATGTTACGTAAAACCTCAAATTTGTGTAATGTGTTATTATGGTCACCTCTAAATCGAACAATAACAACTGCAGCATCATTGCGTAATTCATTTTCTTTTACATGGAAGAAGCAATTTGGCGGAAATCAAGTATGATATTTGTAATTCTTACTCTTTTAAAAGTTAACTTTTAGGTACTTGAAACGGTTAGTGATGGCCTTAAAAAGGTTTACAAACAAAAGCTATTACCATTGGAAGAACATTACAACTTTCATGAATTTCATTCGCCAGCTATAGGTTTGTTCTCATTTCAAAACTTTATGTATTCTTATTATCGTTTTACAGATGATCCAGATTTTAACGCCAAACCTATGATCCTTTTACTTGGTCAATATTCAACTGGAAAAACTACGTTTATTCGTTATCTCATTGAAGAAGACTTTCCTGGAATTCATATTGGTCCTGAACCTACAACTGATCGATTTATTGCTGTTATGTATGGTGATGAAGAAGGTGTAATTCCTGGAAATGCATTGGTGGTGGATTCAAGTAAACAATTTCGACCTTTAACAAAGTTTGGAAATGCCTTTCTCAATCGATTTCAATGCTCCACTGTCAAAAATGAAGTCCTTCAAAATCTTACCATCATTGATACTCCTGGAATCTTATCTGGTGAAAAGCAAAGAGTGGATCGTGGTTATGATTTCTGTGGAGTTCTTGAATGGTATGCTGAACGAGTGGATCGTATCATCTTATTGTTTGATGCACATAAATTGGATATTTCTGATGAATTCAAACGTTGCATCGAAGCTTTATCAGGAAATGAAGACAAAATTCGTATCGTGCTTAACAAATCTGATATGGTTGATCATCAACAACTTATGAGAGTTTATGGTGCTTTAATGTGGTCATTGGGAAAAGTGTTCAAAACTCCGGAAGTTTCACGTGTTTATATTGGTTCATTATGGGATGAACCTCTTCATCATGATATCAATCGACGACTATTTCAAGATGAACAACGTGATCTCTTTTCTGATCTTCAATCATTACCAAGAAACGCTGCATTACGAAAACTCAATGATTTGATAAAGCGTGCAAAACTGGCTAAAGTCCATGCTTATATTATCGCTGAATTACGAAAAGGAATGCCATTGATGATTGGAAAAGAAGTAAAGAAAAAAGAACTCATTCAAAAACTGGATGAAATTTATGAGCAACTTCAACGTCGACATAACATTTCTCCTGGTGATTTTCCTGATATCAATAAAATGCGTGAACGTTTATGGGCGGCTGATTTTAGTCAATTTAATCCTATAAAACCTAAACTTTTTGAAGCTGTTGATGGTATGCTTACTACCGATATTTGTAAGTCATTGAATTACATGTAATACATATTTCTAATGATTCATTCTTTTTAGCTCGATTACTTGCTCAAATACCAAAAGAAGAAGCTGCATTAATGGATGCAAATGCTAATGGATTAGCTACAAAACAACGTGAAATTGTTCGAGGTGGAGCTTTTGATCGAAGTGCTGAAAGTGAAACACCATTTGGTCATGGCAAAAGTGAAGGATTTGATAAAGGTCGTGGAGAATATGAATGGATTGTTTCTCGTGAACGCCAGAAGTTTGATCAACATTTTGAACACCTTAATCCTGTTGATGGAAAAATCAGTGGTATTTTAAAGTTCCTATTATTGTATTTTAGTAATTACATTCAATAATTTTAGGTCGTATTGCTAAACAATATATGCTTGAATCAAAACTACCAAATTCAGTTCTAGGAAAAATATGGAAACTTGCTGATGTTGATAAAGATGGACATTTAGATGCTGATGAATTTGCATTGGTTAACTACTTGATTGATTTAAGAATAGAAGGACATGAACTGCCATCTCAACTACCAAAACATCTTATTCCACCAAGTAAAAGACACATCAATGAAGCAACAACAACTGATGAAGCTCTATTTCCATAATACGAACAACAAACATGATTTCTTCCAAAGCATTTTTAGATATGTATTAACTTAATATTTGTTATTTTAATTTTAGTTTTCTTTTGTTGTATGTAATAATTTTGATTGAATTGTATGTGTGTGTGTTACCATTTTTTGGTAATAAATAAATACTTATGTTACAAGCGTTGAATATTGTAATGGTAAACGAACTTGATATTGGCGTTGTTAAAAATTCTTTGTTGATGGCTATCAACAGATTCCACTAATTAGAGTCTCCATAACTTTCCCGCTTCAATCATTGATGACCGTAGTCATTGGTAAAATGTAACCCAAATAGCTAAGAGAGAGAGCTTGGGGCATTTTTATAGTTTCTTCAACTCTTCAAAGTTTTCCATTTTTCTTCTTTCATTCTCGTCTTCTTCTTTTGATGTTGTTACGCAAGTTATGAGCTGTTTCATGGTAATTATTTTTATTCGCGATTCAATAATCTAATAATCATTTAATTTTACAATTTTTAGTATTTCAAAGTGACCTTTACAATGTGGTTAGGAAAAATCTTTAAAACGAAAAAAGAAGAATCTCGTGCGCCAACGATACAAGAATCAATTTCAAAGTTGCGTGAAACAGAAGAAATGTTAATGAAAAAACAGAACTACCTTGAAAAAAAGATTCAACAAGTAAGTTCGATGTTTAGTTTTCCTTTTTCTAATGCATTTATTTGTTTTTTATAGGAAACTCAAATAGCTCGAAATAATGCATCATCGAATAAACGAATAGCTTTGCTAGCTTTAAGAAGAAAGAAGCAACATGAAAAAGATCAGCAACAAATAGATGAAATGGTGCAAAAAATTGGAACTCAAATTATTTCACTTGAGAATGCAGTACTGAATGATGTGGTTTTGAAAGCTATGGGTGGTGCATCAAAGACGATGAAAGCTGTACATAAAAATATTGATGTTGATAAAATACATGTTTTGATGGAAGATATCGCTGAACAACAAAATGTCGCAAATGAAATCGCACAAGCCATCTCAAATCCAGTTGGAAATGGTTTTGATAATGATATCGATGAAGATGAACTTTTAGCCGAATTGAAAGAACTTGTAAAGTTTTTCTTTGCTTGTTATAATAACTTTGGTACCTTTTTTTTAGGAAACTATCAATGCCGCTGAATCTATTCCACAAGAAGATATTTGTACACGACTACCTGTTGTTCCTAAAGATGCTCTTTCTGTTCAATCAAGAAATAAAGATGATGATGATATTGCTGTATTAGAAGAATTAGCTTGTTTACAATTACCTCATGATTCAAAAGATGCTATTTCAACTCAACAAATGAAACAGAATAAAGATGATGATATTGCTGTACTGGAAGAATGGGCTTGTTCACAATTACCTGAAGTACCTAAAGATGCTCTTCCTGATGCTCGTCAAAAAAAGAAGAAGAAGATTAAAGATGATGATATTGCTGAACTTGAGCAATGGGCTCATTCTTAACACTAATTACATATGTTAGCTAGTTTTGTCAACAATTTCAAACTATTGTTCATTAGTTGCTTTCATTTTTTTGCTTGTAAATATTTAAAATATGTTTAAAAAATAAATGTTTTAATTTTTCCAACAACTTTTAAACCTTTTTTTACTCACTAACAAATAGTTTTAATATTTTTAGTACTTTTCCATGCTTTGTTTTTTTTATTGATATTAGATCAAATTCGAGGATGGCGTTTATGAGTATTATGTGGAATGAATTTACAGGATTTGATTGGTTATTAAAGGATAACATAAATGCGTCATCGTCATTGCCGATAATTTTGTTGTTGTTGAAAGAAACCCTTCAAAAACAAATGTTTGAAATTAACCAAAATCAAAGCAGGAAGTCTCAACCAGGGATGAGCGGAAGTAACTATTCCTTAAACGGAAGGAAGCGGAAACGGAACTGAGGCAGTTCCGTAAAAGCGGAAACGGAAGCGGAAATATAAATTATTTTCTACGGAAGCGGAAACGGAAACGGAAGTGAAAAAACTACGGAATTCCGCGGAAACGGAAACGGAAGCGGAATTCCGCTCATCCCTGGTCTCAACACGAAAGGCTTCTGTGCAATTTGCTTTTTTCGATTCAAACACTTTTTTGATGATTGAAACTTTTTTTCATTCATCTTTTTTTTGCTCTGTGATTTTCGTTGTTGTCTTTTACTTTTTCATCCAATTTACATCTTTCTTATAGTCATACCTATTACAAAATGGATCAAGAAATGGAAGATATTAATAATCAATCATTATCGTCACCTTTCCAACTACAATCACCATTATCTCCATCATTCTTTCCACCTGAATCACCAGCAGCAACTACATCAAAAGTATGTCAACAACAAGAAGAAACTTCTCCAACTCGTTCTATTTCATCCGTCAATCTTCCTGATCTCATTCATGGTTCTCATCGTCGTCTTGAACATCTTGATGATTCATTACTTTCATATGAAACTTCAAATGAACTTATGCCTGATTATCAACGTTATCATGCTGTATGTTTTTAACTTTATGTGTCCATCTTATTTCTTCGTTCTTTTTAGCGTTTGCACTCAAAGTTATTGAATGAAAGAAATCGACTTCGAGAAGCTAAGAATTCAATTGTATATTGGCGCAAAAAAGAAGGAAATCATTATTCATGGAACGAAATATGTGCTCATGCTTTGTTCCTTATGTCGGAAATCCGTGTAAAGAATTATAAAGAAGCCATCGAACGAATTGAAACATTCAAACAAATGTCTTTTGCACCTCCACCTATTTCTATGGATGTTCGAACAACTTTAACCATCTCAAGTATGAATATTCATCTTTCACGTGCTTATTATTCCAAAACTGTAAATGATGGTATGTTTTTGTTGGTGATTTCATAGTAGGAGGTTGTCCTATAGCTTTAGCTAGCTTTGTTCCTAGTTTTTGTGTAACTTTTTTTGTATGTTTATTCACTTTTTCTTCTTTCAGATACTGACTATGTTTTCATTGTCGTTGGTTCAACGGGTGAAAAGACTGTTGCATCACAATTACTTCAAGTTTCTACTAATCGTCAATTAAGATCTCGACAACTTCTTGTTGATGAAAAGCTCGTATTTAAGAATCTTCCACTCAACTTCCGAATTGAATTATGTATCTATGTCATGAAAATTACTTCTCGAAAAGGAACTCCTACAGCCATTGCTAAAAAGGCTTTGAGCTTTTTCAGTAAGTTTTTCATTTGTTTTGCCGTACTCTATTGCTTGATTTTAGGTAAAATAACTCCACCAGCTGTTGCAAATTTGAATTCTAGCTTTGGATCCAAGACAAAGGAAGAAGCAACGACAACGTCTTTTGAACCTGCTGGAAGATTTTCTCTTCATCGTTTTACTGATGGTCAAATTGCTGTTAACTTGGAAGAATTTGTTTATCCTTTGGATGGTACCATCAACATCAATTCAACGATTTCACCTTTACCAAAAGAATTATTAGCTGAAGTTAAAGGATATTGGGTATGTTGATGCTGTATGCCATCTGTCTCTTTGTTACATACTTTTTCCTTTTTAGAAGCTTTACTCAAGTGATGGAAGTTCGGATCAATATTATGTCAAAATGAGTAATGGATTGATTCAATTTTCTGATGGTCCTCCAAATAATCATCATGCCGATGACCTCAAATTCATCATAGATTGTTCAACTATTTGTGATTCTGAAATTGCTTCTGCTGATTCTGATGATGATGCACATCGATGGCTCTTTAATCTCAATATCGTTATATTTGGTCGTGGTGAAGGATGTCCTGAACATAAACAATTTTTGATTGGTATTGATAATGAAAATGAATTCCATCAATGGATTAACTCTTTGAATACTGTATTGAGAGTTATTCGTGGAGTAGCATAAACATTATTTTATTTTTTGTTGGTTGTTGTTTTTCTTTAATTATGTAATTGTTTGTTTATAAAACTAGATAAAATATAATGTTGTTGTTGTTGTTTTTGTTTGTGTGAAAATATTATTTATTTAATGTAAGCAATAAATGTATGATTTTTTTTGGTCGATGTGTCTCAAGGATATTTGTATTTCATTAAGCATGCATAAAGGGAAGCACCTTCAGCAACTACCCAATCTGGATTAACTGTGCAACAATGATTAGCTTTAGGAAAGATATTCACTAAAAGTTTTTTGATCTTCAAGCTTTTGATTGCTTTAACATATTTTTTTTTATCAAAAATTTTTGTTTTTTTCTTCATTGCATGAAAAAGGGAAAAATGCTAATGTTAATATTAACACAATAAAAGATCGAAAAAAAGAATATCAACAACTTTATTAAACAAAAATATTTAAATAAATTATTTTACAATAGCCTAATAATATCCAATGTTTGTTCAATTCCAAGAAAACATGCTGCACTCGCTGGAAAGGCTCTAAACATCAAAGGTACAAAACCACGGAAGAAACCACGAAATCCTTCATATTTTAATATTTCTTTGAAGACACTTCTCATACCATTCTTATATTTTCCGATTGGAGCAGTTTGAAGTCGAGATTTAATTACATCTACAGGAATACATGCAGAACTTGAAAAAATACCAGCAAAGCCACCAGCAAAAAATGATGCCATTGGAGAAAATGTTGCTGTGTCACTTTTGTTCGTCGTGGAGAATCGATCTTTGAGATATTGATAAGTGGAGATGTAAATGGCCGAAGATGGAATATCTAAAAATAAATTAATTAAATCCTTCCTAGTAATTTTGATTGTGTGTTCGTTCGTGCGCACTTGGAAATCGATCATGGGAAAAATGAAAAGAAAATGAAAAAATTAGCATTAAAAAATGAATGAAAGCGCAAAGAAAGAAAATCGCGTTTGAATTTCATAAAAATGAAGCGGCGATGAGCGGTCATTTATCTTTTGATGAAGCAATTGTATTAAAGTACATAAAAAAGGATCTAAGGCCCCAATAACAAGGAACCAATAGCAATAGGAGGATCAAAGGAACCTTTAAAAAATTCTTTGACATTAAAGAATTCAAAGATAATATAAGATTCTATAATAGTTCGCATGCTTTTGCTTTGTTTAACTCAGGTTAATTTTGGAATTAATTGTCCACGATCATAGAAAATTAAAAACTCCTTTTTTATATTGAAATGAAACAAGCTACATCGCTGGCCGAAGGCCGGCGGAGCTTCTAGTAATAAATAAGGAAGAAGAGAAAAAAAGTTTTTTACTTCTCATTAAAGTTGCTACGGTTCCTCGATAAATGCTTCGAATTCCACCTTCATTGTATATCTTTTTCAAAGCATCCAAAGGACCATCATATTTTTTGATATTTTCGTTGGATTGAATTTGAAGAAGACATTTGATTCGTTCACAAGGTATCGATATTGAAGATGTGCAAAGACTAGCGAAAGCTCCAGCATAAATATTTTGAAAAGTTGAAAGTTTTTGATTTGGATGAGTTTGTTGAAACCATCGACCCACAGCACAACTACCAAAAAATATTGCGTTTAGTGGAATTGAACTTATGAGAGGTGTTGCCATACCTTTGTATAACGCCTAAAAAAAGGAAAGCATATTTATTGGACAGAAAAATGTTAAAAAGTTAAACAATAAAAAAAACATACACGAAATCCTTCATTTTTGATAGTTTTTCTTACACAATCCAACGCTCCAGTATACATTGGTCCAGATCCATCAGCTGCTACTTTTGATGACATAGTTTGAAGTCGAACTTTAACGGTATCAAATGGATGTCCAGTTGCAATACGACATGCTCCACCAATTCCACCAGCAATAAAATTTTCAATTAAATTGGTTTTTGACATGATTTCTCTTTTTGAATACTTTGACTGTGCAAAAAAGGAAGAAATGTAACAAACAAAAAAATGGACGACAAGAAATAAGAGAAAAATAATATGTAAATTTTTCTTTTGTCTTTTATGAAAAGATAAATACACAAATTTGTATGAAAGAAATATCTTCGATGCACAAACTTTTTTTTGGAAGGTTTACTAACAAACAAACAAAACAAAACAAAACAAGGACATGTTACAAATGTTAAATGTGAAGAAATTAAGTAAAAAACTAGAGCAAAGAAATTTCGATAAAATGAATTTACAGTTTTTTGCCTCAATGCTTTTTTAACACTATTTTGTTGTCATTTTTTTGTATTCTTTTTTCTTTAATAATATAATTGATTTCTATCTGAAAATACTATTTATTTTATGTAAACAATAAATGTATGATTTTTTTGGTTGTTGAAATCTCAAGGATATTTGCATTTCATTGAGCATACATAAAGTGCAGCACCCTCGGCGACTACTTCCTCAGGATGATTCGTGCAACAATGTTTGGATTTAGGAAACATGTTTGTCAAAAGTTTTTTGATCATCGGCATTCGACATCCACCACCAACTTGTAAAACCACATCGACTTGATTGTTTTTTTAACGTTGATTTTGCCACTGCTCTTTAAATAACAGCTTTGATCTCTTTAATCAATTTTGAAGATAGTTCTTCAAATGATTTTCTGGTTATGGTTATAAAGTCATCAATTTTGTTATCGTAATTATTAACGTCTAGGCTGAAAATGCAATACTAAGCACTAATCAACCCCTATCAGGGAAAAACCAAAAACGTTTTTTCTCTCTGTTTTTTCGTATCAATTTTTCTTTTTTGTAGTGATAAAAAAGCAAATTATCGATTTAAATAAAACAACTATTTTCCATTTTTTGCTTTGGATGGAGGTAAAAATATAATTTTTATTGTACTTAATTTTTAGCCTGATTTTTTTAGTCTTTTTTTCATTTCTTTATTTTTATTTACAAATGTCATTAACCATAAAATCAATTAAAAATTCAAATTTGAAAGTTAGTGAAATAAGTGACGTTTCAACAAAAAATCAAATTTATTTTACTGTATTTAAGGGTAATTCTGATGTTTCAATTTATCAAAATTTACAAAATCTTCCAAGCAAAAGTATTATTAAACACGAAATAAATATATTTACTCCAAAGAAAAAAGAAACCTTTTTGTTTAAATTCCTGCCAAAAATAAACTTTAACTCTGTTTTTGAAAATATTAATATGAAAGTTAAATTAGTTAACGAACAACAACAACAACGAGTAGCAGTTAGTGAAGATGAGAATTATAATTTAACATGTCGGCCCACTGAGTTAGACATTTCACTAGAAGATTATCTCCATTGGCGACAAGAGGCTGCACAATCAAGTTCAAATACAAATATTCAACGAATCGTTATTTGTGATTTAGATGAAACTAATTGTAAAAATTATGTATTAGATCGTTGATATATTCAACAATTTTATTGTATAAAAGCAGAATTTTGAAAGAATTTGTATTTTTAAATGTTTAATAAAAAATATAAAAGTTTAATTTTTGTGATGTTAAAATAATAAAATAATAAACATCGTTGTTTTTTCATTGCATGAAAAATGGTAAAAATGCTAATGTTAATATTTACACAATAAAAGATTGAAAAAAAGAATATCAACAACTTTATTAAACAAAAATATACACATATTATTTTATTTTCTTAAATGAAAAAAAAACGAATTAGTTGTTTTTTTTTTGTTGAGCGGACTGAAGGAAAAAAAAGCAACGACTTTTGTTAATGGAGCTTGCTTTATGAAGTGAGCGAAGAACATATGTTTTGGATTTAAACTTTCTTTCATTTTTTTCTTATTCATTTCTTCATTTTTCTTTTTTCAAAAATTTGCGCTCTTTTTTTAAAGATTTAGTTTGGATTTTATTGGAGATTTTTTTGAATATTTGATTTTTCTAGCTTTTTTTTCTTTTTTTTTTTCAAATCTTATATTAGCTGTTAAGGCTCATCGTCTACTTTTTTTGTCGCCAAATATTTCAAAAAATGTTTGTTTGAAACATAAAAATACAATAAAAAAAGAGTACAATTGACGCAAAAGATTAGAAAGCAGTTTTCAAAGAAGGGGGTATCATCAATACTATTACAAACTAATATTGCCAAAATTCTCGTAGAGATTATTTTAATCACATGGATTAGTAGCGAAGAAAACAAAATGTTTATGATTCATTTTTAGTTTTTTTATATATATCGATTTGCTTCCTGCATTTTTTATTTCACCTTCTTATTCATTTCAACTACCAATGTCTAAGAAGAATTTTTTCTTTCATTGCAAAAAACAAAAACAAAAAAATTATTTCTTTTTTTTTTAAACAAAAAAAGTTTTCATTGGCGCCAAAAACATATTTTTTTGTTTTGAAACTAACCTTTCTCTTTTTCTTTACAATCGCTTGTTCTTATTTTTTGTTTTGTTTCAAAATACAATTTTCTCGCTTTTTTCTGAAATAGTTTTTCCAATATTTTTTTTGAAGATTTAATTAAATATTTTATTGTGTTTTCATTGTTTTTCTTTTAAATTTTAATTAGCCTTACATTTTAAGTTTATTAGAATCGTATATAAATAAATTACAGTACAAAGTAAATAGCAAAATATTAGTTTAAAAGTTTCTGGTTGTCATCAGGGTCGACAATTGAATGGAAAATGGAGAATTAAAATTTTTTCAATCGATGCGAAAGATTTAAATGACAATAATGATTATTTCAAATAACTATCACCTTCACATTGTCAATGTTCACGTAGAGATAATTTTAATCCCATGTATTAAGTTAGAATCAAAAATATTTTACATTTTTATTTTATGTAAACATAAAAGTATTAATTTTTTTGTTGAATTTTAAGGATATTTGCATTTCATTAAGCATGCATAAAGGGCAGCACCTTCAGCAACTACCCAATCTGGATTAACAGCGCAGCAATGATTAGCTTTTGGGAAAAGTCTTGTTAATAGATTTTTGATCATCGGCATTCGACATCCACCACCCACTTGCAAAACCACATCAACTTCGTCATGGCTTAACTTCGATTTTGCCACAGCTCTTTCAGTAACAAATTGAATGTTTTTAACCAAATTTGAAGATAGTTCTTCAAATAATTCTCTAGTCATAATTATTGTGTCCTCTATTTTGTTGTTGTAAATTTCTACGGAGAGCCTAGAAAAAAATATGTTAGTTACAAAATTAAAACCCAGATGCGTTGGATATATAATTGGAAATAACAGCTTACCTTGCTGTATTTTCTACTGATAAAGTCTCCTTTATTTCCTTACAGTTTGCCATGAATAAAAACTTCTTATTTTCATTTTGAAGAACATTTATGTCATACATTTGCTTTAACTCTTCCGTGAAGTAATCAATGATAATTTTATCAAAATCCCTTCCACCAACTCTTGAACTTCCATCGTTGCTTAAAATTTTTAACATGGTTGTGGCGGTTGTTACAAGGAAGATATTTAGTGTTCCACCGCCTAAATCGAATACTAACAAATTTTTGTCTTTTTTCAAATGTGCTTCGTCGCAATAAATGAAAGCTGCAGCAATGGGTTCAGGAAGTAAATGAACAATTTTCCATCCACCAAGATTTGCAGCCTCTTTGATTGCTGCTTTTTGGGCGTCAGTGGTTGATGCAGGAATTGTTATGACTGCTTCGGTTAATTTACTGCCTTGATATTCTTCAATTTTAGTTTTCATATTTTTGAAAAACGCCGCGGATATTTCTTCGGGTGAAAAATTTCTTTTGCCGTTGATAGTTTCTACTCTAATTTTAACTCCATCGAGTGTTTCTAACACTTCGAAAGGCCACAAGGGGTCTATTAAAATTTTATTAAAATCAATACCGAGTATTCTTTTTATATCAAAAACAGTGTAGTCTTTGTAATTCATCATTCTGTTTACTACTAATTGGCCAAATTTTTCAAACATTTCATCGAAAGAAACATATGTGGGCATTATTCTTTCCGTACCTATCAAAATTTAGAAAGTTATAATTCAATTTTTCATAAAGAAAACCCTACCATCCAAAGCAACTGTATCTATTTTTCCTTTTCGATTTACACTAAGACAACATTTGGTTGTGCCAAAATCGATCCCAATTCCCATTAAAAATGGTTCAAACCAAATTGATCGACCTGGTATACGATAATAAAATTGGTGAACTAAAAAAGATCAAAAAATTAAAAATTATTATTTTGATATATATCTACCGTCATGCTTTATGTAAGGAATTCCACGTTTGGATTCCGGATCAATAAAATTGATTGAAGCTATCGTATTGGTGTCGATGGTTAATAAAACTTTAATTGATTGTGGTGAATTATGTAGTTCAAAATATTCCACTAATTCTTCGAAATAAAAAACCTAAAGAATTAAAAAAGATGAAACTTTGTTTTTCAATAATTTTTTTATTGTATTTATTTGGCAATACACTCGTATATTTTTTTTTGTCGTTAATTAAGCATTCTTTTAACTTACTTGAATTACAAGCATTGAAGCTGAAATATCAACTATTTTTTCCATTTTTAGAGGCAACACTCTGTATTTTGGAACATTAATTATAACATTATCATCACATTTAATTTTTAATGACTTTATTAAAACTTCATTGGATTTAAATTTTTCACATGTTGCATCTCCTGAAAGATACCTTGCATAAAGCAAAGCAGATATATCCCAAGGCTTTAATCGGCATATATATGTATCATGGAAATCCGGAAAAATTTGTTTGATTTTATTTTCACAGAAACTATTTTCAGCATCATAAAAAGCAACTTTTGAGATTTTTCTATATTTTTCTTCTGCTTCTGATTTTAAGCTTTCCAAATCTTCGATTGATAGATATTTATATATATTAAAATTGGTGTGTTTTTGCATAAAATCCTGAAACATCATAATTTTTATTGATCTTATTATGTTTCAAATTAATAAAATCAAGCCAGAGAACTAAATATAAACTGAAAAAAATGCATACTTTATAAATAAAACCATTATATTTTGTTTTCTCCCAAATAAAACAAGTTATCCAACTTGGAAGAATATGGAAAACCAAAAAAATTTCATCGCATTTGTAATCATTTTCGCCATATTCAAATGGAATATTATTTAACATGTTTATGATCTCCGCTTTTCCCACACTAATTATTTCAGCTTTTTTAAAACCAAATTTTTTAGATTTATCAAGAAATTTTTGTCGAGTTTCATCATCAACGTATGCATCAAGCATAACGCAAAAACACCCAAAAGGCTCACTAACTTTTTCTCGAATGAAAAGGAAAAGATTTATTATTTTGTCATTGGATTCGGCAAATTCTGAAATCCGTATGCATTATTTTTTTGAGGCATTTTGGCATTGAATTTTTCCCTAGATACGGACCCGAGATAAACAAAAAACTTTGATGGATGGGCTCTTATAAATAATCAATCGTCAATATTATCAAAGTCTTACCTCTATCCATGACAAAAGATTCTGTTGTATTTGTTTCAGTGTTATACATCGAAATTGCACTGTGTTTAGGATTTGCGCCAACGTGAACAACCATTTTTATTTCTTTAATCAATTTTTTGTTTTATACTTATTTATTTTTAGTTACTTGACCAATTTCTTATACCAATGCAGGAAAAAATTTTAAAATAAAAATAAATGAAAAACCAACATATTATTTTTCCTTTTCTATCATCCTATTGCTTTTTGCTTGAACAACAACTTCGCCCAAAAGAAAATAACTTTTTTTATTTAAAGATTTTTCTTCACAGCATTCCGTATGCTTAAATTGCTGATAAGCATTTTTTGAGGTTTTACACGCTCTGCAGCTTCGTATGAATGCTAAATCGAGTCTCTTAAAAATATTTTTATTACATTTTTTCTTTGAATTCTTTTATATTTAATTTAAAATAAGTCTCCCCTTCTAAAAATAAATTCAGATTAAACGTTTTATTTATCCAATGGATTTAAACTTAAAACTTGATCCAAAAAACTCCTCCCAATAAAATGCCCAAGTAAGCGTTTCTTTTATTAGATAAATTCTATTAAAAAATACTAAATCTTTATTAAAGGAAGTTTTAATTTATTTAACGATAAACCTACAAAAAGTAAAAAAAAAGGTAACAAAGAGTGCAAATTTATTCTCTTAATTATGTAATTGTTAGTTTAGATTACTATATCTCTGTCGCTGATTGTGAGAGTATTTTATGCGCATAAAAATGAAACATAAACTTTTGGTTTATTACGGTCATTTAATCAAGGATTTTTATAAGTTGTTATTTTTTTATGTATTATATCTATGAAATACCACTTTTGACAATAAAATAAAAAGGAGAAATTCATTTCCCATTTTTATCACTCTCCATGTTTTTCCTTCACAAAAAAATGATATCAACACAATTACTGGATGATAATTTTACTCATTAAGTCAAAACATTTAAACACTGATAAAAAAAAGCATGACGTTCCTCCTTGTTTTCCCTCTCATTTAAAACTTGTGATCGCATAGTCATTTGCCTGAAAAAAAAGAAGAAATATTAGTGTATAAATTTTTTTTCGGAGTTAAGTTTTTTTAAATGGAACTTTAATTAAAATATATTCACTAATAATATTAAGAGTTATTTCAGAGTTACTTTGCTTGAATGGCGGTATATTCCAAATTAAATTCGAGCACAATAGAAGAATGTTACGCGGAAGAAGCAGAGGGGTGTAACAATGACAGTACCGTTGGTGATGACTATGATGATTGTGTATCAAATGACCCAGCTATCGAATTACATACACAACAACCATTAACTTTATAATAATTTCAAATGTACATAAATAGACTTAATACCTCTATAATCAATCAAATAAACCTATTTTATTAAAGTAAACAAAAAGTAGTGAAACAAAATGTACAACAAAATATTACTTCCAAACATGGTAAAGCTAATTCATTTAAAGTTATCACAGAAACTTCACCATGAGAATATAATTTAAATATAGCTGGAAAATAAATGGAAAAAATCATGAGTAAAGTTATCATATATAATAAACGATTAAGAAAGAATGCTAAACGACTCATGCGACAAATTTTAATTTCACAAAAACATGCAATTCGAACAAAAAATTGATATTTTTGTGAAAATATTGCTTTGATTAAGCAACTGGAACCAGAAATAAGTAAAACCAAAGGAAAAATAATTGATAAACTTATGGTAAATAAATTATTTACAGTTATATAAGAAATATATAAAAGAATGTAATTAATAACAACAAAAAATAGTGGCACCGTATTAATAATCCAAAAAACATCGAAATTAAAATTTTTATATGGTAATAAATGTTGTTGATAATTTGCACATGGCATCGTGGATGAGCGATAATGAAAACCTGAAATGCCAAAAAATTTGGTACAAAAAAAGTTTAGAAAGTATCGAGCCATTTTTGGTTTTTGAACATCTTAGAAAAAGGGTAACAGGAACTTCGAAAACCAATCACTAAAAAGATAAATAAGAAAGTTATGAAGACATGTAAATTTTTTTGAATCAAAGCTATTTAATTATTCGTAAATCAGATTTCAAGACGAAATATTTTTTTTGACTTTTTTTATCCTCCTTCTTGCCATCAAATTAAGCAAAAAATTTAGAAGCATGCTTTGAAAAATTTTAAAATTTTGTTTTTTTAATTTTTTTTCATTTACATGATTTTCCTAAAACTACCCTTCTTCTCTATCTAATTTTATCCCTTTTTTGATTTGCTTTTTTTTTCTAATAAAATAGACTTGACACTTACCTGATCGACAATATTCAAACATTTGTTTTCCGGGATGATAAAACAACGCATATTTATAAGCAGATCTGTCACAAATCAATGAAGGAGACATAAAAATTTCTATAGTTTCCAGAGATAAATTATCCTCATATAATTCTTTTCCAATATTTATTTTTCCATTAAATATAACATTTTTAAATGATAAAAATTTGATTGATTTTGAATAAATTAAAAATTGCATGAAATCATTTTTTGATAAATGTGTATTTTTGAGAAGTATTTTAGTTAAATATGGACGCGTTGGAGCAATATATCGTAAAATATCCGACCAAAAATTTATCCATTTTGTTGAAAAAAATACTGGGTCTTGTTCTGAAAAAAATAAATATTGTCAGGGTTTATAAAACTCGGAAGAAAGGTAAATAATTTTGAAAGACTTTTTTTGGCGCCAAAAAAACGTTTTCGATTTTTCAAAATTAAAACAACAATCAAAGTTTGTTTTTTGGTAATTACAATTTACTAAAAAAGCTTACGAAAAAATATATCAAAAATCAATATTTTTCCAACAACAAAATATTAACAACAAAAACTTTTTTGTAAACAAACCAAAAATGCTTTTTTTATAGAATTTTTGCGAGCTAATAAGCTTCCTTGAATTTGCAAATAAAAAATCTAGTATAGAAATTTCAGGAGAAAATTATTTTATTGGTAAAAAAATCTCCTCAAAAAAAGAAAATAGTTGTAAACTTCCAAGATAGAAAAAATTTTCTATTCGAGAAAAAAAAAAAGACTGATCTCAAATGGAAACTTTCTAAGCAGTTTTTATGTTTAAAATTTTATATTCATTTGGTTGAGAAACAAAAGATTAATTTTATAATTTTCGAACTTACCAAGAACCAATTCTTTAGTTGGAAATAAATCACCATGGCAAAGTTCCACCCTCAAAAGTTCTTCAACTTTATTCAAATTTAATCCTTTAATCGAAATTTCTTTATCATTTATTTTAAGTTTATCTTTTTCTAATTTAATTAAAACATGAGGAGTTTTAATTTTGTAATTTTCAATTAACGGCGTGCAAACGGAATAAAAAAATTCATTGACTTCCGCTAAATTAGCAAGTTGAAGAAAAGTTAAATATTGAATAATATGCCGCCACACATCTTCGGGGAAGCAATAATCATAATATTTTCGTTGGCTATGTTTTTCATCTTCCGCTGTTAATTTTTCTCGTTCACCCAATTCTAAATCCAAATCATTCGATGGAATATTATTGCGAAGATGAAAACAGTTTTTAAACATTAGAAGGAAAAAAAATTGTTTTTATTTTTGAGAAGAAAAAAAAATGGAAAGAAACGTAAAAAAAAAAGAGACACACACAAACAAAATAAATAAAAAAATGCAAGTATCAGCAAACGACAAAGACCGGACGACAGCCATATGGCAGCCAGCCCAGTAGCAGCAGGGTTCTCTCGTTTGTGCTCGTGTTTTTTTTTGTTATTATTGATTTTAGAAAAGAAGAAAACGGAAAGAGAACGCTAATAGGCAAGGCAAGGGCAAGGAAAGGACAAGCCACAATGGTCACATGCAGCAAATAAAGGAGAGTTAATTTTAGAAAATAATTCTTTAATTAATTTACATCATTTTTGACAATTAAAATTACTTGCATTTTCCTTTATTTTTTTAAAGCTTAAATAATTTTATTAAAAAAAAAAAAATTTTTTTTGGCGAAAAAATAAAAAATTACCAAGTTTAAATAAATGAAGAAAAAAATCATAAAGCTTTTTATCGAAATCTCTGAATTTGCATATCTTTTTTTCACAACGGAAAATTAAAATTTTTAGTGTCTTTAAAAAAACCAAAGGAACTTCCACATCAAGCATGTTTGGGAATGTCAAATTTTAATAAGATCTTAATTTATTAAAAAATAAATAAATGTAAACAAAATATGTTTTATTTTTAGTAAAAATTTATCGGAAGAATTTAGTTATTCTTGCCATAAGTTGAGCAATTTGATTTTCAATTACTTTTCTTTCTGCAGTATTTATTCCAACTTGAACACTAATATTTCGAAGTTCAGCAAAAATTGTATTTATTTGTGGTTTAATTTCTTGAAGGTCACTTTTTAGGGTTTTTATTTCAGCTTGCAATTCTGTAAAAAAAAATAATAATTTTCTGTTTTGGAACTCTGAAATTTTAATAATTTTTACCATCAAAATAAACAGGGCTTATTGGGTCACTGCTATCATCAAAATGTTCGATATCAGGTCGCAATAAAATATTTTGAACTGATCTCAATTTAGTTGTAACAATTCGACTTGAAAGAATATCATTTTTATTTTTTAAACTTTGAAGATTCACTCGATAAAGGGTTAATGATTTAGGTTCAAATTTTTTTCCATTCCATTTTGTATATACTTCATCATTTGAAGTTATTTTATTTAATTCATCTTCGCTATATGATTCTTTAAAGATTCTAAAAATTAATATAAAGATCTAAATTTTTTCGTGGCGGGAAAAAAATGAAAAAGCATACGTTCCAGTTTGATTTTGTAAATGACTTGTACTTCCATCACTACTTCCTCCACTGCCACCAATATTCCCTCCTATAAATTTATTTGCCATGCATTATTGAAAAATAAAATGTCAAAAAAAAACTAAAACTTACCAATTCCAAAAATAGAAAGTCCCACACTTCCTCCACCTTCAGCTGAACTTTGATCTGCATGATCTTCAACAAAATTTCCATTAAATTCTTCATCTTTAGCTTTATCAAAATGAAATTTTTTATCATCTTGTTTATAATTTAATACATTATTCATATATTCTGTCTGAACATCAGGTCGTGTAAAAATTGGGTCCCAAAATACTGATTTCATATCAATTTCAAATATTTTATTTGATTGAACTTTTCCTTCATGGATTCCTTCAAGAAGTTCATTAATTATTTTATTTTCTTCTTCCGAAGATACATAATCGGATGAAACCTCTTCTTCAAAGGATGCTCGACTATATATTTCTCGAGCCAATCGATTCATATCTTTAGAATTTAAATACACAGATCCAACACGAGAGGCTTAAATATTAAAAAAAAATATTTTTTTTGAATATTTATATAACAATTCTTTTTTTTTGTTTAGCTTACTTACCATTTTCAACATTGCTATATCGATTGGAGAGTTCAGTAAAAAAATTTGATTTAGCTAAAGTTTCTCCCGTGATATTAACCTTTCGAGAAGCTTGTTGTTCAGCAATCATAGTAAATTGAAAATCTATTTTACTTTTTAAAAAGAATGCTTTGGCATCCTTTTTTGAATCATTTATCTAAAAAAAATTCACAAATATATAAATGAAAAATCTATCAAATAATTTCTACAGATCTTCGAAAAGTTTCGAAAGAAAAAATTAATTTAAAAAATTTTCTAATTAAAAAAATCTCTACCATTTCATTGCAAAGTTTATCATTACTAACGGTTAATTCAAAATCAACGCTATCAGGTTGATTTTGATTTGATTTCCAATCTTTATCTGCTTGAATTTTAGATGATACTAGATCGCTCACTCCGAGTCTCACCTGGAAAATAGCGTTTTTTATTTTTTAACAAATCTCGATCTCGCAGCGAAAATGATTGAGTAAACCTAAAATTTACCATTTGCATGGGTAAAGGCATAATATTATAAGGTTGAGAAGTAAAATTATTTTGTTTTAATGCTAACATAACTGCATTGGTTGCAGCTTTATTCCATAATTGAACGGTGAATGAAAGAACTGAACGAGGTTTATTGAGATAATTATTGGTTCCACATGTCATGGTTTCTAATTTTACAACGCATAAAGGAGTAACAAAATATCTAAAAAAATTTAAAAAAAGTTTATTTATTACGAAAATTAAAGTTTTTTAAAAACTGAAATGTGAGAATCAAGGATTTGATTTGAAAAATGAAAATAAAAAAAACTCGACTTTTAAGTATCATTTTTTTTATTATTATTTTGGCTTAAACAATTAATCGAGAGCATTTATTTTTGAAAAAAAATGATAGCCTTTGGCAATTTATTTTTAGTGATACAATCTTACCTATCATAACCTGGACTATTATCCTGCCATACATTCAAGGTATCACCATTATATTTAACGGATGCAATAATTTTTTCCATTTTTATTGCATGATTCCATAAATTAGCTTCATCAGTTTCATCTATTTTTTGAGTAAATCCTAAACCAATAATAAAGCAAAAAAGCAAGCAAATTAAGAATGGTTTCATCGTCGTCGAGAGAAACAACTTTATTAAAAAAAAATTAAGAAAAAATAGTTAATTGTTTTAATTTAAAGCAAAAGCTTTAAATAGTATCCTCGAATTAATGCCACAAAAAAACATGTTTATATTTTTTTAAAGGTTTTTTGCAGAAATTTTTATGGATCAAACATTAATTCCGCCTTAATAAATTTAACTTTTTTAGAATCTTTTTTTTATCAATGACGAATTAATTTCATTTTCCATAAATAAAAAATTCGCCTTTGATTTTTCACTTCTTATCAGTTTATTTATAATTTTTTTCCTGCTATTTTTGCAACTAAAAATAAAAAAGTTAACAAAAAAAAAACAATATTTTTCTTAAAATTATTGTAAGCATGTTTTGTTGGTCTTTTAAAAAGTTAAGTACGTATGTATTTTTTCTTGCTAAAATTAGCTAAAATAACAAGGTTTTTTTTATCAGTTAAAAACAACTCTTCCAATAATTGTTGTGACTGATTTAATTTTATTTTTATATTTTTTTTTTTGCGAAAAATTAAGTCTTTAGATTTTTGAACTTTTCTTTAAAAAAAGGTAAATACCCGCGACTATAAAATCCAATCAAAACTCATATTTGTATGCCAGAATTAAAAAATATGAAAAATTCTTGCATTAATTTTTTATTTTTTCTAACATTTTTTTGTTATTACTCCATCAACGCCCAAGATGCTGCTGATACACGTGGAATAACGCTAGAATCAATTCCTTTCCAAAATAGTGAACCTCCTGCTGTAATAGAATCAACAATATTTCCTTCAACTTTTCAACTACCACAAACTTCCATCTTTTCGACCATTGATTCAAACATTTACCCTCCAACTAAAAAATGTTCAACAAATATAAATAATTTATGGTTGGATATTCAATTTGTTATTGAAACAACAGCCAAAGCAAAAAGTTATGTAAGTTTAACGGAACTTGGTGAAAAACTTGCAAGAATTATAAAACCAATTAATTTTGATCCAAATGGAAAGCATACTTCTCGAGCTGGATTAATAACATTTGGAAGGGAAAATCAAATACGATTGGAAATGAATTCGGCTAATTCAGAATCGTTATATCGAAATTTTTTACTTTTGGATAATTTTGGTTTAGGTGAAAATGAATATGATTTAAAAAAGTTAGTTTTTACTCTCACAAATTTTTTTGAGCGAATAATTTAAAAAAATTTTGTTATAAAAATTACTCTTTTTGGCTCGGAATATTTGCATTAAAAAAAGTGTCAGTAAAATGTTACTATGATTGCTGAAGAAAAAAAAAATCAAATTTGTTAAAATAAAAAAACTATTTTGAAATATTAAAAAATAAGTTTTTTTTCAGAGCTATTGATGTTGCAGCATATAGATTATTACATCAAAAAAGTCATCGATATCGAGTGCTAGTAATTATTAGCACTTTTGGACAATCCAATAATGCTGGGGCTGAAATACAAAATTTAAAAAATAATGGTGTCCATGTTATTACTTTAAATTTGAGCAAACCTCAACCCGTCGTGGTTACAGATCCACCACCTCCAAATCCAAATCCCCAACCTTCAATTGCGCCACATCCGCCGCAATCGCACGCAAATTTTGACGAAGGCCTTGCAACTCCGGGTTATGCATTTAATTATTTTATACCAAACAGTCAAAGTCCAGAAGTTTGGGAAGAAAAATTCAAAAATGCTTTAATAGAAAGTAAGTTTTTTAACAACAAAAAAATTTGCATATTTTTTTTCTTCTTTAATTTTTAGTTAATTGTGTTTGCCCATATGGAACAATGCAAAATAGGAAATATGACCAATTAACTAAAAATTATACCATTTCCACTGATTGTTATTGGGGTTCCTCGATGCCTGCATATCCTTCATTCCCAGATAAACTATGCCTTGGTGGAGTTCTTGCGTCCATTAGAAATCCAAATGCATTCGAATTTATTACAAACGAAGTAATTCCAAAACAAAAAATTCAAGCTGATGAAATTAGTATTGGTCTTCATAAATCACCAACAACAACTTCAAATTGGGCTTGGTTTGGCTATGATAAATCAGTGGAAGAATATTTAAATTTCCCTTTATTTGAAGTTGAAGCAGCGTACGGTGAAGATTATGGATATTTGAGAAAAATTGAAGGCAGCTGGAAACTTTTTGGTGGCCGAGATGTTTCTCGTCCGTTTGTATGCCAAATAAATGCATGCGATGCAGATAATTTTTGTGATTTAAATTATATTTCATATCAAAAATTTTTAAGAAAGTTTTATTATTGATTGTCTTTGTTAAGAAAAATTTAAATAAATTGTTTTTAAAAATTTAGTGAAGAAAAAAAGGCAAAAAATTTGGAACGCTTCACGAATTTGCGTGTCATCCTTGCGCAGGGGCCATGCTAATCTTCTCTGTATTGTTCCAATTTTAGAATGTGTTCGTTTGGATCGAACAAAATAGTAATAACCGAACTTGCTTTTATTCGTCGGATGCAATACGAATAAAAAAAGAAAATGAATTTAATTTGGACCACAGACAACCAAAGAAAGACTCTCTTTCAGTGCAAAAAAATGAAAGAAAAAATGTTTTTGCTTTTTGGAGGCAAAAAAAATGGGGCCTGCGTCTTTTTTTCCAAAATGCTTGGCAGCTTTTGAATCTCATTTAAAAAAATATTTATTTAAACAAACAAAAAACTGAATTTAAAAAATCTTTAAAGTTGTCTAAAATTTATAATTAATTTTTTCTTTTTGGAAATATAATGGTATTATGATAAAGTCGACTGCCTTCAAATATTTTTGTTGGTGGAAAATGTGTATTTCTTTTAAAATTGATTGAAGTTGGTTTTGGCATTACAAAAGTTGATGCTGGATAACTCGAAGAAGAAATATCTCTTTTTATTATTCTGTCAGGCAGAAAGCTTGTTGTTGTTGATTGGGGATTAAAGCCAAAAATGGAAGCTAAAAAACATTATTTTCTAAATAATTAAAATCCAAAATTTAAAAATTTTGAAAATGCAAATTTCATTTCCAAAATAAATAAATAAATAAAGGATTTTACTTACCTCCAACAAGGCAAATATTAATTACAATAATAAAGAATGTTAAAAAGTTCATTGTATTTTAAAAATTATTAATTTAAATAATTGTAAAAACTTTGATATTTAACACAAAAATATACTCCAGACTAGTTTCCGCTACCCAACAATCAAAAAACTAATGATGTGAAAGCAATGATTTTTTTATTTATTGAAATATATTTATATTAGTTTTATTTTTTTATTATTTGAGTTTAGTCTTCAAACATAAAAAAAACTGAAAAAAAGAAAAAGAGCAATGGTTAAGTAAATAAAAAAATTTTTTGGTTGATTGGTAATGTTTAATTTTTATTTCTTTCTTTCACCAACAACGTCATTTTTTATTCTTTTTTTTTCTGAAACGAGACTGGGGAACTAAAAAATATTTAATTGAAAGAAGGATTATCCATTCATTTTTTTTTACTCTGGGAAAAAATGGAGTTTGTTTCGAAAGTTGAAAGTTCAGAGTTCTTTTAATTCGGATTCAAGCTTCTCAAAAAAATTGCGAAAGTTTAAATTTTTTTTTGAAATTAAGCTTTCATTGTGTTTAAGAAATTTTTATATTAAAAGTTTTTATTCAAATAGAAACAAAATCGACACATTCTTAACTGAACACAAACACATGTGTAATTTAAAAAAGTTGTCACAGAATACAAAAAAAACAGTTATGTTTTTCATTAAAATTTAGTAATCCTTTTTTCCTGAATAAAATAACCAGAATTAAAGTTTGGGCAGCTAATGACATGCTTTTTTCAATTTCCGTCTCTACCATCCAAATGCAAAAGCTTTGCAGGATTCAACTTATCAAAATAAACATCAAAAAAGATGAAAGCAAAAAATGGAGAAAAATGTTTTTTCAACTAATTTTTCTTTTCGCGATTAAATAATAATCAAAAACTATAGAAGCTTGAAAAATGAAAAAGTTGAAGAAAATAAAATCAAATTTTGGACATTTTAGTTGCAATACCACGTAATTGTTCTTCCATTTTTTCTTGCTTTGTTGCATTTTAAAAGTTTGTCTGTGAAAGTAAACAAAAAAGAAAAATTAAAATTTCATAGGTTTTTTTTCATTTGTGAAGGATTTCATGGAAAGCAAAAAGGCCACTCAAGCAATTTTCATTCTTTGAACTACTGGATCCTTTTTCTCTTGCAAAAAAAGATAAGGCAAGTGACGAAAATAAAAAAAGTGGGTAAAAGCCAATAAAATTTTTTTGTGTTGATAAGCAATTAATTGTTCCACAAAGCCCAATTAAACAATATTCATTTTTCCCCAACAAGTTTCAATTATTGTTTGAAGCATGTTAGCGGCGCTTATTTTATTTTTGTTTGCATTTTTTAGTTTTGCAAATTGTGATTGTCCTTATGGCTCATATCAATGGCAAAATAAATGTTATACATATTTAAGACTTCAAGAACCCTTCGAAAGAGCTGAACATTATTGCAATAGTCAAATAATTGGTGGACATTTAGCTTCAATTCATGATGGATTTGTTAATCAATTTTTGGCTCGTAAGTTTTCAGCAAATGAAAAATTTGAATAAAAAAATCGTTAAGAAAATTTTTTTTTTTTCAGAAGAAGCTTCCGAAAATTTTAATACAACTTTTACATTTGATTTTTGGATAGGTGCAACTAATTTAATTTCTTCACCAAATTGGACTTGGACTGATGGATCTCCATTTGATTTTACTCAAGGAAACTTTAATCCCACGGCCAACACAAATGGAAGTTGCATATCTGAAACAATTAAAAATGGATTATGGAATGCCACGGATTGTTTTCAACAGAAATCGTTTATTTGTGCCGCAAATTTACAATATCCAAATAATAATTCTACGGCTTCCACACCTTCGCCGTCGAATGCTTCGACATTGACCCCACCAGTAAATATTTGTTCTGAAGGATGGGTATATTATGCTCCAACCAAATCATGCTATGGTGGATTTTCATATCAATTTGCAAATTGGAATGACGCGGAAATGATTTGTCAAAATCAAACATCTCATTTAATTTCCATTCATAGTCAAGAGGAATTATTATTTGTTGAAGGTTAGTGCAGCAAAAATTTAAAAAAGCCACGCATATCAAATTTTCCGAAGAAAAAAAATACAAAAAAAAACACAGTGTCGTGGACTGAAAAATAACAAAATTTAAAATTTTGGAAATGAAGTTTTTAAAAGCATAAAAAAATTTACATAATCGCGAACTTTGAGCCTCTAAAAGAAAATATTTTATTATGAAATTATAAAATTGTGAGGTTTATAAACTAAAAACTCAAAAATAAAAGATAAAACTCATAATGTAATTTTCGACTTTCGTGGCGAAACATAGAAATTATCGATTGGAAAAAAATAACATCCAAAATTTTTTTCTTCAACCTTTTTATTTTGCTTTTGAAAAATAATAACAACTTCAAATATTTTTTTAGCGATGTCGCAAATAACATTTAATTGGTTTTGGGTTGGGCTTTATTCAAGCACCCAAAATGTTAGCCAATGGCAATGGAGTGATGGTTCACCGGTGGATTATCTTCATTGGCTTCAAGGTGCTCCTCAATCAAATCCAAATACATTTTGCACTAATATAAATATTGATGGAACAATTAGTAATGATTTAGATTGCACATATATTTCACAATTTTATTGTAAAAAACCTTCTCTTTAAATTTATATTTCTGAAATAAATAAAAAAATCCGTAAATACTTTTAAATTAATAATTTTTTGAAATGCGTCGAGCAATGTTTGGAAAGTTTTTTCAATTCTTTTTTTAATTCGTTAAATGGAGATGGATGGTCCAAATTACCAGCTTCTAAAACTGCACTTTCAAATTGAAACTGTCATTAATTTTTGTTAAACTAATTTATTAAATATTTATGACTCAAAAACATCAGCCCAATAATCTTTTTTTTTAATAAATTGAGAAATCATAAAACTTAAAACTAAACTGAACAAAAAAAAAATTAATTAAATATTTAAAAAAAATAAAAGCAGAAATACGAACAAATAAAATAAAAGTGTTTTTTTTTCAGTGTCAAATAAAAAAAAGGGAGCAATGATGAATGTTTGTAAATCTTGATAAAGCAGACTACTTGAAAAGTTGCTATTACATTTTTTTTTCTCGCGCTCGATGATTCACTTCTTTTTAGCGCCAAAAAATGTTATGGCTCGTTTATTTATTTTTTTGTTTTTAATACAGACGCATAAAAAAAGAAGATTGAAAGCAATTGAGCCCAAAAAATAGGTGAACATGCGTAAAAAAAACTGTACTTTTTTGATCAATTTTTCTTAAACTGGGTTCATTCATCCATACTTATTTATATTTTTGAAGTGTATAAAACTGAGTTTATTAATCAAAACATTTAAGTTTCTAGAAAGATATGAATGATTATTATTTGTCATATATTCTTCATACTTTTATACCTAACATTTAAAAAAATTTTTGTTTTTAAAACTGCTTTTTCGCATTTTTGGGTTTATTTTATATATAATTATTATCGTTTTTAACTGAGTAAGTTCTTCTCTTTTTTTTTGTGAAAAAGATGCTCTAAAAAAACTGTTAAATTTTTAATTATCAATTAAATAATTTCAATAAACTAACCTAAAAGTAAGAAAGTAGCATTTTTATTTATTTTTTAAAACTGGATTGGAATGTTTATCGTTAAATAATTTGCGACTGTACCAAATAAAATAAAGTAATTTAAAAATAATAAAATTAAATGGATAAAAACTGGTTAAAACTTTTTTAAATGGCATTTAAAAAATAATTAGAGCTACTAAAACTGGAATTTAGTTTTCACATTGGAATTTATTGGTTTTTTTCTTTCAATAAAATTCGAGGCTTCATTCAAATAATTAAAAACTGACGACATGTGTGTGGTTAGTTACTTTTAGATGAGTTGTTTTTCAAAGTTATAAAGAATGTGAAAAAAATACCCAGAAAAAAACTGCTTTCTCATTCTTTTCTCCAAAAACTATTAATATGACTTTTAGCAGTGTGTTTTTTAAATACTTATTAATAAATAAAAACTGCACGTATTTTTCATCAGTGCTAAAAAAATAAATATTAATTTTTGATTTTAATTCTTTTCAACAAACTGAACTATTTTTAAAAAACATGAAAAAATAAAAATGTTTTTTATATATTAAATTTAGAAATAAAATTAACTGAAAGTTGAATGATGGCAATTTATCAAGCATATGAGAAAAACTGTATGTAGGTTTTATTGATATATATTTTTTTAAACTGACTTCAATTGCAGTTTCGAGAATCGTATGTAATCCAATAGCTTAATAATAAATAAACAATTTTTAAAAGAACGGCAATAAAAACTGTAACAAAAAGTTTTCAAAGAAATAATAAAAAAAAAAGTTTATAAATTTTCATTTTAGATATTTAAAGAAAAAACTGTGCATTGGTAATACTAGTGGGTTGGTTTTATTAAAAAAAATTCTTTATTTTTATAATAAATACTTTTATTTAAAACTGAAAACAGCATGCAAATGATGAACTAATTCATCAAACTTTTTTTTTATCTTTGAAGCATTGGTTCGAATTTTATTGTTTTGTGTTTTTTTTTTTTTTTTTTTTTGCCCTTGGAAGGATAGGGTTTTTTATGTTTTGATAACTGTCAGAAATTAGCCATGCAGCTTGGTTTTTGATCTCGATTTTTTTGACACTTCTTTTGATGGATTAACTAACTTAAAATTTATTTAAAATATTTGTTGATTTTTTTTAGTTTTTTTTAAACTGATTCCTTCTGTTTCAGGTTCATTTAAACTGAAAATTATTATTTAATCCAGAAAAAGATACAAAATAAAACTGTGTAGTTTTTTATTAGCATTAATTTAAGATTATATCGGTTGGATTTAACAATAAAAATATTTGTGTTTTTTTAAAGATACAAGAGATGATAATAAATACTTTTTTAAATTGTTTCTTTTATTATAAAAGTTTAAGTTATAAAACTGTCTTTAAATGTTTTTCAATTAAAGATAAATTTTTGAATTTATCATTTTTTCAAAATTATAAAAAATTCAATATTTTAAACTGGGTAACCATTTTTTTGCTTTATAGAAACTTATAAAATTCTATTTAAAACTGAGTCATTTATAAAAGAGGAATAACTTGAAAAATTGAAAATTGGAATATCGCAACAACGAAATCAAAAAACTGATATAATTTTTTTTAGTATTTTTTTTAAATCTCGAACATATTTGATGAAATGTTTTAAAACTGCGTTTCAAAAGTAAGTCTTCGATTTCGACATCCAAAAGAAGAAATATAAGTTTTTTTTATTAACTCTCATGATGATGTTTAAGTTGGAGTTGATTTAACCAAATTGTTTTGAAAGCTGCATTCTTATTTTTTAAGACAGAAAGAAAAATTATAGAAAATATTAAAAACTGAATATTAATTAGCTCATTTACAAAATGTTTTATAAAATAAAAAGGCAAAAAAATAATGGATTTATGTCGTCTTTAACTGTCCATTGCTATTTTTAACTTTAAAAAAGTTATTTCTTTACATTCCACGAAACTAGTTATGATTCGTCAAACTCTTATATTTAACCCATCTTCCCAATGGATATCAAAAAAAAAACTGCAAAGTGTAAAGACCCTGCCAGCCATCCCAGAGAAAATAACCTTAAAAATGTTCCATTGTGAACCAAATAAAATAAAGTAGTTGAGAAATTATAAAAATCTAAATGGATAAAAACTGAGTAAAGACTTATTACATGGCATATAAAAAATAATTAGAGCTAAAACTGCGACATAATTTTCGATTTGGAATCTATTGTTTTCTTTTTCAATAAAATTTCAGGCTACATTTAAACAACTAAAAACTGGAGATTAGTGCGTCCGTGGTTACTTTCAAGAGAGTGGTTTTTTAAAGTTATCAAATATGTGATAAAATTCCCAATGAAAAAACTGCATGGTCTTCTTTTGTTTTTATAAATGGAAAAAATTCTTTATCCAAAAATTATTAATATTACTTTTTGTTGTGTGTTTTTTTAATACAAACTAATAAATAAAAACTGTAGCAAATAAAAATTCGATATTTTTCAAAAGCGTTTTTAAAATTACATTTACTAAAAATTAATTTTTTAGGATTTATCAAGAACATGAAATTTAACTGATTTCTGATGATTATTACTGTATTCTTAAACTGGATTCTTTTTCTGACATAAAAATATGGCCTTTTAAATAAAAACTGAGTAAAACTTTGAAAAACCAGAAAAAAAGAAACTGCGTCTTTTTCTACGAATTTTTTTAGAAATTAATAAAAGATTTTCAATTAAAAAAGCTCCAATAAAAGTTACTCTCTGGTTTATTAATTATGGTACACTTTTCATTTGTATAATAAATAACTGTATTTAAAACAATTTACATTTTGTTAACTTTGAACCAACTTATTTAACCTTCATTTTTTCCGGCACTGGTTTGGTTTGAATGACGGTGTTTTTTTTTTTTTGCAGTTTGAAGATAAAATTTTTTTATGTTTTCATAACTGTCTGCTTTGAACGATTTGTTCAATTACTTAGTTATGCTATCTCAAAAAATAAATTTTTATTTGACAAGCTTTGATTGATTACCTAACTCAAGAACTATTTAAAGTTTTTTTTGATATTTTAACTATTTTTTGTTAATTAAGATTTATGTAAACTGCGGCGGATAATCAAAATCAGGAAATAAAATGAAACTGAGCAGGTTGGTTTACAGCAATTTTAATTTGCAAAAACATTAGACATATTTTCAAATCGTTATGTTTTTGGATTGAATTTTTTTAAAAACTATCGTCAAAAAGCAATAAACGTTAAAACTGTACTTAAATAAAGAAAGATGTGTTGAAACTTAAGAAATTTTTTCAAAAATAAAATAAAAAGCCGTCTCAAGAATATTAAGAAAATTTATTTAAACTGCGTTTTAAGCATATAAGTTAAAAGCGATTTATTCAAATGTTGAATAAAAAAAACTGCAAAAAAATGGAATGTTTTTACATTTTTAAAGGATATAAAAATAAACTGCATTAAAATTATTAATGTGGCGTTAAAACTGTTCATTCATAAATAGGTCGGGATGAAATATTAAAAATTTTTTTTTCATTAACTGTGTTCTTATTAGAAAAAAAATTTCACTCGAAGAAATATGGAAGCATTCAAAAAATATATTTTAAAAACTGAAAACTTTTTTTTCTTCAGCATAAAAAAAAGATTAAAACAAATATAAAAAAACTGAACAAAATTTTTACTCTTTAATAAAAATTTTTTAAACTGATTCAAATTTATACTTTGCAGTAAAAAAAAATAATCAAATGAGCGCTAAATTATATTAAAGGGACACTTTCACCTGACTCAAATTTTTGCTTACGACATGTTTTACCTCCTAGCGCGAAAGCTCTTTGTCAAGTCCATTTCGAAAAGGTTTGTAAGTCTTTGTCAAGCTTTGGAAAAAATTTCAAAAATTTCACAAAGTTTGACCAACGCTTACAAACCTTTTCGAAATGGACTTGACAAAGAACTTTCGCGCTAGGAGATAAAACATGTCGTAAGCAAAAATTTGAGTCAGGTGAAAGTGTCCCTTTAAGAACAAAAAAAAACTGGAAAAATATGTATTATTAAAAATAAAAGCTAAAAACTGCAGACAATGGTATACATGGAATTTAAAAAGAGATTTTTTAAATTAAAACTGAATAATTCCCCGATGATTAAAGTTATTGCTTTTGTTCAATAAGATTTGAGGAAATACATTCAAAGAAAAATAAAAACTGGAGGTGGCGATGTGGTTACTATTATCTGAGTGATTTATTTAAGTTATCAAGCATGTGATAAAATTTTCAAAAAAATAAACTTAATTCTTTATTTTTTGAAGTGGGTGCAAACATGCATTTATAAAAAAAACTGTTGAGGATCGAGTTCCAGAGCATTAAAAGTTTTGACAACTGAATGCGGCGGCAATAGCTTCTATATTTTTTATTATTTAAAACTGGATTGGTTTGATTGTCCCTAAATAATTCTATGATTTTGTTATGTTTTTGAATCGAAATAATTTTTATTTTTTTTAAATTGTGTCTACTATCTCAACATTTCATATTTTTAAAAGCATATAAAAAAATTCTGAACTTGAATTTTTAATATTTTTTATTAAACTGGAATTCTTGAATTAAACAGGATAAAATGAAAATTTATTATAATATTTTACATTTAAACTGGAGGAGCATAAATAAGGCTGGTAAAAATCATAATGGTTTACAACAAATTTTAAAATTACATTAACTGCACATTGATTTGAGCGAGAGTGTTTGTTAAGCACATGAAAAAAACTGAATACAAATATTATAAATTTTTATTATTCAAACTGGATGGTTTTTATTACAGTTGCAATGTCTGTTTATTTAAAATAAAAGCTAAATTGAAAAAACATATAACTTTAGAAACAACAAAAAAACTGAATGAAATCTAGTCATTTTTTTATAAATTTAAAAAAAAGAATTTAATTTTATTTTTAAAGAAAAACTGCAACTTGAATAAAATAAAAACTATGTTTAAAACTGAGCCCAATTGGTAAGTTGTGAACCTATCAAACCTCTTCTTTTTTTGCATCATTTATTTGATTTTTTATTGGCGGTGTTTTTTTTTTTGAAGTTGAAAGATAGACTTTGTTTTATGTTTTAATAACAGTGAGTCCAAACAGCAAAGTTGCTTGATTTTTGCCCTCAAAAAAAATTCTTTTTTTTTATTTGACAATCTTTGATTGATTAGCAAAGGGGTTTTATTTAAAGACTTATTGATTTTTGAAGTTTTTTAACAGTGTATTTGAATTTAATTAGATTGGCTTTAAACGATGTTTGATAAAAAAAACTAGGTTACGGATTTATTGATTGTTATGAAAATTTTAAAAAAAAATTTTGTTATATTTTTTTGAAGAATTTTTGGCGGAAATAAAGACTTTCCTTTAAACTGTTATTTTGGTTGCTGGGTGTCAAATAAATTTATTTTTAAATAGGGTTTAATAAACTGAATTTAATTCAGATGATGTGACTTTTATCATAAAATTAAACTGTCTCGGATTATTTTTGTTTTTAAGCCCTCGCATGAATGAAAATGTTTGTTCAAAAATTAACCTTAAAAAATTTTTTAATTTTAAAACTGGACAGTTCGAACCTCATTTAACTAATTATTGACGTGAAACAGAAATTTTGGAAATAATAAAAGAAATAAAAGACGTTTCAATTTTTTTGCTAATTACATGGCATAAAATTATAAAACTGAATATTTTATTATAGATCGAGTCATAACTTCTTCCCATGTATTTATCTTAAGCATTTTTATTAACTGTCGTGCTGGTTTGGGTGAAGATCATCAGTTAGTCAATTAACGAGGGTTTTTTTTTAAATTATATTAATACTGTCTATATTAAAGGGCAAAAATATTAAATACTAAAAACTGGAATAAAAATTATTGTAGTTCTACGACAAAGTCATCATCATCCATAAACGTTAAAAAAGGATCTAGCTTTTATTTTATTTTAACTGTTTAGTGTTTTTCAAAAATTTTAAAAAATTATTTCTTTAAATTCCACGAAATTGCTGAGTCATCAAAAAATTATTTTTTAACCTATCTTCCCAACGAATATCAACAACAAAAACTGCAGCGTTGTGATCCAGCCAACCTCAGGCTTCGAGCCAACAAACAGAGGCTTTAACCCCGTCGTTGTCAAATGGTCTCGATCAACAACGAAGAAAAATTCTTTTTTTTTTTTGAAGGACAGCAATTTTTTCTTAACCCTTTTTTTAAAATAAATTCCATCAAGGAAGCGAAAAATTTTCGTTGCTTTTTTCTTTTCAATCATTTTATGTCAAAACTTTTTTTTTGTTGCCCTCTCTCATCTTTGATTTTGACTTTTTGACTTTGGAACATTTTTAAGCTTTAAAAAAAATTTTTTTTGAAAAAAATGAAAAGAAAGATAAAATTTAAAAAAAAAAGTGATCAAATCCATTCCCCACTTTCAATCCTTACTCACTTAACTTGACTTGCTTGCTGCCCGGCAGTGCCCATCACACATTTTTATTTTTCATTTTGCAAGCAAAACAAGAAAAGCAGACGATGATGATGGCTCTTTTTGCCTTTTTTTTTCTTTGTTTTCGCAATATTTTGTCTTTTTTCCTTTTCTTTTTCTTTTTTTTTAACTCAAATCAAAATCGACTTAAAACAAATTTCTTTTTCTTTTTTCTTTCTTAAAATTTTACTTACTGACTTAATTCGAGCCCATTTCTTTTTTTTTTCTTTGTGTTGTTGCTTTTTTTTAATGTTTTAAAATAAAATAAAATAAATTTTGGATTTAAATGTGTTTCTCAATAAAAATAAAAAAAGGAGGCGGAAGCGAACATCAACGATCATCAATTTGTCCAAATGATCGCAATCAGGGTCCAAAAAAAAGTTGTCAAATTTCAAAGCTTTCATTTTTTTAAATTATAATTAAAACTGCGTTTAAATAAAAGAGACGGAAGCCAAAAAGTTTGGTTCGAAATTTTTTTTTCAATAAAAACTGTCAAGCGCGATAATTTTTAATATTATTTTCCTCTGATGCACGATTTTTTAATTTTCATATCTTAACAACTATTGCCTTCAAAGTTCAAAAAAGAATTTTAAACTGCGTTTGAACCAGCGTGGATGTTTTTTTGCTTAAGTTAAAAACTGATAACGGGCATTTTACACGGAAATTTTTAAACCCAAGGAGTATTAATAAAGAAACCCTAACTTCATTTTTTTTTGATATTTAAGTTAAAATTGAAACTGCAAAACTTTTTAATATATTTTAACTCAATAAAACTGTCTAGAACAGAAATTTTGAAGATAGTGAGTACTATTGCCATTCAATTTAGGAAATTTTTATTTCGTTCATTATACGTATTATTTGTTTGTAAATTTAAAAACTGTTTAAGTTGGCTATTAGTTTTAAAAGTTAATTAAAACTCCGCTTTGCTAATTTTTTATTTTTTGTTTTTTTAAGTAGAGTTTTTAAAAACTAATAAAATTAAGAATTAAAACTGCGAAAACAAAAATAATTTGGCACAATATTAGCAAGCTTAAAACTTTTTTTGCCGACTTTAATATCCTTATATAAATTAACTGTCAACATACTACGTACGGCTCTGGTTTTAATATAAAAAACTGTCTTTTTTTGTATAAACAACTGACAAAAAAATAACTTTTAAAACTGGAGGATTGATTTTATTGTGGCCAATTTATAGAAAAATAAAGTTCCAAAAATTGCATTGAAAACTGTGATATAAAATTATTTGGGTTAAACTGTGTATTGTCAAAAATGGCGTCATATTTATTGCTAGGTACTTAAAGTTTGTTTTTTAACTGAACTTTTTAAAAAATAGGTTCGCCTAAACTTTTAGGAAAAAAACTGCAAAAAGAAAATAACAGGCTGCTTTTTGTTTTTTAATTTTAGATCATTAAAATATAAACTGGATACCATGTTGACACATAGAAAAATCTTTTTTTAATAAATATTTTATAGCTCACAATTATTCTTTAAAACTGCGTCTTTTTTTGATAGTTGAGTGAGCAAGTTTTTATTTTCCGGGTCTTTTCAATTGATTTTTTTTATTGCTATTTTAAACTTTAAAGATTAAAACGGTTGGGATGAGAGTATCTTCTAAATTGATGGATTTATAATAAAAAATTTTTTTTAAATATTCCCAAAAACTGAATTCATACAATGATTTTTTGAAAATAAAAAACTGCAAACCTCTTACCATACTTTTTGACGATTTAATTTTCATAAATAAAAACTGACTACACCGAATGACTCTGGAAAATTTTTTATAGAAGAAAAAATCAAAACTGCCAAAGATTTTCATTATACGCTCATATTTTTGATAATTTAACTATAAAACAAAGAATATTCATTTCGCCTCCTCTTTTATTTTTTAATCTTTGTTTTTTTCTTTCATTCATTTTTGTTATTTTAAGAATGATTAAAAGCGTTTGCTTTATTTTTTGCAAAAAATTTATTTTAACTGATTGATCGAATGATTGATTTTTCTTTTTTTTTGCAATATTTTTATTTTATCGCTTTATCTTTTTCACTGTCACCTTTTTTAAAGCTCCTAGCTTCCAATTTTTTTATCAAAAAATTTTTTTTCAGGTTTGAACCAAACTTTTATTTTTTCCTAATTTTTTTTAATGGGCCAAAGTCTTAAGAAAATTTTATTTTCATTAAAATGAAATTATTAATTATTTTTATTACATTTTTGATAAAAACTGTATATGCCCAGGAGCTTTTGCCCAATGCTCGATGCAATCATTATCCAGAACGAGGGAATTGTGAAATTTCATTTGAAATTAAATGGTATTATGATCGCTTTGATCATCGATGCCGTCGATTTCATTATGGCGGATGTGATGGAAATGAAAATCGTTTTGATTCATTAATTGGTATGTTTGATTTTAGTAAAAAAAATTTAATATTTTTTTTGATCGAAAAAAATTACTAAACTTCACGCTTCCAAAAGTAAAAATTAACTGATAAGGTGATTCATTAGTTTTTAACTATCACTTTTTAAACTGTGCAATGATTTGATGTCAGCCTCCCATCTTTTTTTTAATATGCTTAAATAAAATTATTTTTTGAAACTTAACTGTCATTTTGAATCGTCTTGAAACACATGGCTTTCTTTATTTTTTAAACTGGGAATTTTTTTAGAGAAATTAAACACTTCCACTTTAAACCTAAAATTAGTAAAAAAAAAGAAATAAAACTGTATATACGCCTTCATCGCTATTAAAAAAAAGAAGAGGGAAATATTCTTAATTTAAACACAACTTTTTTTTAAACTGAGTTTCTTTAAGACACATCCGTTTTTTTAAAGCTTTAAAACTGAGACCTTCGTTGTTGTTGTTTTAATTTACATAATTTTATTCAAAAATAACTGAGCTTCATTAGTTAAAAAAAATCATTAAAAATTTAATTTTATTTCTTAATTATAAATTACTAATAAAAGAAATATTTTCATTTTTTGGGTTTAATTAAAATAACTGTAAGCTCTTGAGCAAAGTAGAAAAAATTGAAATTTAACTGTATACTTTCACGAGTCGTAAAAAAAATAAAAAACGGCAATAGATTTTTTCGCTTTTGCTTGTTTTCGTGCTAAAACTTTTTTTTTGGCTGATTGAAAAAGGTCGAAATTCAGCTATTTTTTTATGTTTAATATCTTTAAAAATCAGATTTTATTTACTTTTTTTATGAACGTCCATGGAAATATTGATTAGATCACGACGAACATGAAGGTATAAACAGAAAATTAATTCAACCGACTCCATCTCTCAATAAATGCACCGCAAGATAAGGTTTTAAGTTTTTTTAAATTAAAAATTACGGTACACTTTTTGAGAGTTGCAGTCGGTTGAATTAATTTTCTGTTTATACCTTCATGTTCGTCGTGATCTAATCAATATTTCCATGGACGTTCATAAAAAAAGTAAATAAAATCTGATTTTTAAAGATATTAAACATAAAAAAATAGCTGAATTTCGACCTTTTTCAATCAGCCAAAAAAAAAGTTTTAGCACGAAAACAAGCAAAAGCGAAAAAATCTATTGCCGTTTTTTATTTTTTTTACGACTCGTGACTTTAACCATTTTTACACTCATTTTTGGTTTTAAACTGCATAAAAGTTACCAAGTGGGAAACATTCATATCAAAAAATAAATTTCTCGCTTTTGACATATTTTTAAGATTTAATAAACTGTGGTCATTTTTGATAGAGCATTTAAACGATACATTTTTAATATTTCTCCTCCCGTAAACTCCATTTTCGAGCTTTAATACATAAATTATTATTTGTAATTATTAAACTGCTACTTTCTAAGATTCTTTTTATTTTTTAATACTTATAACTGCATTTTTTATAATCCAAGGAATTACATCCATTCAGGGAGGTATATTAAAGCTATAAAAAATATATAACTGCATAGCAATATTTATTAGCTTTTAAGGAAAAATTTCTTTTAATTTTGCAAAAAAACTGAGTTCGGCATAATTGCCACTGAATATATTTCAAAAAATTATTTGATTGAGTGAAAACCCCAAAAATTTCTATTTTCGTGCATTAAACTGACCAGCTTTTAGTATACTGTCTTATTAATTAATTATTTACAAGATTTAATATAAAATTTATTTTTTGAGATAGGTTAACTGTTTCAGGTTTTGAAAAAAGCAAAGTTTTTTTTATTTATTAACTGTTCAGATTAATTACCAGTGGCTGTAGAAAATTTTTTTTTGCATTTATTTAATTTTATTTTAACTGAGTAAAGGAATGATTTTTTTCAATAAAATTTTTGAATTCGTGCCATAATTTTACATTTAAAAAATTGGAATTACCTTCTTTTCCGTTTCTCGGAATCCATGGAATTAATTTTTCAATTAAAAACTACTTAACTAAAATAGGAAATTTATGATTTTAAAACTGTATTTTATCATGTTGAGATGGAAATTATTTTTGTCAAAAAAAATATCGGAAGTAAGAAGTCTAAAAATTATTAAAAAAAAGAAAGTAAAATTGTTTTCAAAAATCCCAACTTTAATTATAAAAAATATTTTTAATTAAAACTGCGCTTTAGCTTAGTCGTAGGGATAAAATTTTTTTCTTAATTTAGTATAAATACGCTCTCTATGGACTTATTTTTTAAACACAAAATTATTTTATTTACTTGTCATTTAAATTTTAAACTGCACAAAACTAACATTGAAGGGATTTTCTTTTTGATTTTTCGGAACCTTCAGTTTATTATTTTAATTTTTAAAAACTGACTGAGCTTGAGTTTGGATATCATTTTTAATAGTTCCTTTCGTTACTTTTTTGCAAAGAAAAATGCTATGATTTGTTATTTATTCCATTGTGAGCTAACTGGGATTTTTTTAAAATGTTCTTACTTTAATAAAAATTATTTGTTGAATTTAATAAACTGCTGCCGTCGAACATTCTCTTTTATTTTTTATTTTGATAACTGTTTGTACGGCTGTAATATTCTAATTCCATTCAATTAAGAATTATAAAGATACTAAATTTAAAAAAATATATAACTGGGTGGTGTAAACCTAAACTTTTTAAACTGCCACATAGAATAAGCTTTGTAACATTTTTTTCATAATTAATTTAATTAACTGAATAAAAAATGTAATTAGTTTTTTTATCATTTAAACTGATTTTTAAAATTAAAAAAAGGATGAATTTTTTCAAATTTTTTTCGACTGTTTATGAAATAATTTTTTACATACAAAAACTGACTTTGGTTTTTTAGAGCGATGAATTCGCGCTTAAACTTGCTAAATTAAAAATTTTCTTTAAAAAAAGTACTATTTTATTTTTTGATTTTGAGATAACTGGAGCGTCTTTATGAATGGGGATACATTTAAAAAAAACTGCAAGCTCTATTAATTTTTTCAGAATGCGAACAATCCTGTCACTTTGACCCACAAATTGATGAAACTTCGAGTCGACGTTGCTTCCAACCCCATGATCCTGGAAATTGTTGGGGTAATTTTGAGCGATGGTATTTCGATTCTAATTTGGGAAGATGCGTTTGCAGGTAAGAAAAAAAACTGAATTAGTTTAACACTATTTGTAAAAAAAAAATTTTAGTTGGTGGTCGGGATGTGGAGGAAATTCCAATCGATTTTATTCATATCCACATTGCATGCAAATTTGTGGCGAACATGCAATTGATCGAGAAAATAATGATAAACCCGCTCCACCTGAAAATACTGTATATGAAGCTCCAATGCAAAGAATGCCAGCGGTAAGAAAACTGTTTTTTTTCGAAATTAATTTTGGGGAATTAAAAAATTGCGAAGTGTGGACCATCACTTTAAATTTAACTGTATTTCAGAGCTTTTTTTAAAGGCAAAATAGTTTATTTTTGTGGGATAAAATTTTAGCTGGAGAGAAGTCATTAATTGGAATGAATTAAAATAATTTAACTGACGACATTCGTTTCCTCAGAGCTTAACTTTAAACTGCAGATGAGTTATCTTTTAGTCGTGTTTTTAAATAATAACAAAAAATTACAGAAAGGAAGATTCATAAATTTTAATTTTTTGTAGTTATTTTGGATCTAAAATGAAAAACTGGATACTAGAGCTTTTATCGGTGTAAAAAGTGTTCATAATTTTTTGTTTACATTTGAAGGCTTTTATATTGGGTTTATTAACTGAGTTTTCGTATAATTAGAGAGGGAAAAAAATAAATTTGAAAGTTTATTTTTTTAAATTCTTGATTACAAAAACTTTCTTTTTCCCCATCATATTTTAATTTCCAAGAAACTGGCATTTTAAATTGACAAAAATCCAATAAAATGTTTGTGGCGGAAATATTTTAATCTAAATTTGGAAAAAAAACTGCTAATTGAAGTGTGCGTCGGCGTTCACCCATTACATATTTGGGCTTTGTTTAAACTGTATAATAGTTTTTACATTGTTTTTTTACTAAATTATTTAAACTGTTTCGGCTGGAAAAAATAGATAAATGTTTTTTTAAACTGGGATGCATCATCTTGCAATAGAAAAAATTGAATTGAGAGAAATATTATATCCAAATTCATTTCGCACTTTTGTTAGTTTTTTTTGTTGATGGGATAATTTAAATAAACAACAAAACTGGGTATAGATAATATTTTTGGAATTAACTGAAGATTAGAAATTAATGTTAATCGAATCAAAAGCATGTCGATATTTTTATTTAAATAATAAAAATATTTGTTTCTTCTAAAGCGCAAGAATTTTTTTTTGCATTTTTAGTTTATTTAACTGTTAAGCTTTAACGTACGGGGGCAACAATTTTAAAACTGTCTAAATCTTTTTTTGGATTGTATTAATTTATCAATGATTGTAACTGGCTCGACGACATCCCTTTTGACCTAAAAAAACTGAAAACTTGCTTCGTCGGGTTTTTAAACAAAAATTATTAATTTTTAAAATAAAACTGGGTTTGAGAAATTGAAGGCGGAATTATGGTAATTAATTATTTCGAAACTGAGTTTTAATTTTTCGAACAAAAAAATAAGCAAAAAATTATTAGCTTTAAAAAACTAAAACAAAAAACTGGGAAAGTTCAGAATTTTTTTTTATATATGAAAAACTGAAATAAACTAAAATTTAAAAAAAATTAGAGCTTTTTAAATTTTATTAAATAATTTAACTTTTTTTAAATATCTTTAAACTGTAGTGTAATAATTTTTCATGAAACCCCTTTTGTCGTTTTAAAAATAAAGTAACTGTGTCAAAAAAAAATTTCACAAAAATGTGAGAATACATAAATTTCATACAGACTTGTTTAATAAACTGTCTAGCATTTATGCTGTTTAATTAATTTTTTAACTGCATAGAACTGTTTTTCCATTGCGGTATAAATTTATCAATGAATTATAATTGTAAAACCAAAAATAATTTTATGAAACTAAAAAAACTGACAAGTTGCTTTATTGGGATGTTAAACAAATATTATCATTTTGCAAAAAAATAAGCACAAAATTGTTAGTTAATAAAAATAAAAGAAAAAACTGTTAAGTTTTAAAATTAGCTTTTCTTTATGAAAAACTGAGTTTGACATAATTTGAATATAGTAAATATTAAAATTTAAAAAAATTTAAACTGTACCAGTAATTTGTTTTTTTTAAATTATTTTTATTTTTTTTTTAGCCCCTTCCACCTCAACCACCTCCTTTTCATCATCCTGAACAATATCCACCCCACCATCATTCAAATAATAAACCCGCAACCACTTCATATGCACGTCCACTGGATACTCAACCATTGGGTGGTGGAGTATTATATCCATCTCATGTGATGACGCCCCAACATCCACCAATTTACGATGATCCAGAATTATTTAAAATTCAACCCGTTTTTGAAAATGTCGATGGAGATGATTTTGAAGAAGCTGACGACGAAGCAGCTTATGATGTGGAAGAATTTGAAACGGATGCATATAAATCTTCGCCATCATCTTCATCGTCAAATCAATTTCCCCAAAATAATCCATCAAATCCAATTCAAGAATGGTCAGCAAAAACCGAAACAAGATTTTTTCCAAATTTGGGACTTAGAAATAAAACTTTTATTTTACCTATTCCTAAACTTCCAACAACAACAACAACGACCACAACGACCACTGAAATGCCCGAACCTGTTGCTGTTGCTGCCTCAAACCCTGATTTAGAATCCGACTACGATAATGGAATGCTATTAAATTTAAGGCCACCCGCAGAATTTCAAAGTAAAACTAAAAAGCGAAATGTCATGGAAGAAGAAATTGTGGAAACTCAATTTCGAACTACAACTCCCAATCGACAATCCCGAAGATCATCGGGTGTGGCGGCGGCAACAGCTGCAGCATCCCAACCACCTAAAGAAAATGTTGAAAAATATGAAACTGAATTTCAAAAAAGATCTCCTTCAGTAACGAAACGAGAAAATAATTATGAAAATTATGAAACTCCATTATCTCAAGTAAGTTTGGGAAAAATTATTTAAATTAAAGCTTTTTATTAATTTTGATAAAAACTGTGCTAGAAATTATATTTTTGTGATCATTTACACTAAAAATAAAAACTTTTTCTTAAAAAAAAGTTTTTAATGATATTTTGGAAAAAAAGTAATTTTTTCTTCATTTTAATAAGACGCTAAAACTGTAAGTTGTTTTTTAGTTTCTCTCGATGTAAAAAAGATTTAAAAAGAATTTTTATTAGGACTTTTATTAAAACTGGTTAAACCAAAAAATAAAAAATTTATAGTAAAAAATATTAACAAAAAAAATCATATTTAAAGAATAGTTAAACTGCGACGCTTCTAAAGCGAGGAGATGTTGCAAAAAAAATTTTTATTATTAAAAATATTAAAACAGTTCTTTTCATCACACATAATTGTCAAATTATTCAAAAAGGAAGAAAAACTGAATACAAATTTTCAATAATTTTGATAGAAAAACTTTTGAATGCTATTTTTTAAAACTGAAATTATCTTGTTTTTCAAGCCAGTAAGATTAACGAAAAAAAATTAAAAAATTAAACTGATATTTGATAAATAGCTGTTACAAAAAAATATTTTTTTATAAAAAATATCAAAAACTTTAAAACTGTTCAGAACATTATTTTCAAGTCAAAAAGGAATAAAAAAGATAAGAAAATTTTTATTCACCTTTCATGTTTTCAAAATTTGCCAAAATATGTAGGGCGGCTCTGCATGCTATTTTAGCCGGCTAATTCCAAAGGCCTACGAATAGGTTAATTAAACTGAAGAGATATGTGTTCAACCTTTTTTGGGTAAAAGAAATAAAAAACATCTTTTTTCAAATGATTAAAAAACTGTGTTGATTTTTTTTTCTTCAAGTTAGTAAGAATTACCAAAAAATAAAATAAACTGTATCAAATAAAAAAATTTTGGAAACAAAAAATTCATTCGTATAAAATTAATGAAACTGCGTTGTAATTTTTATTATTAAGATTAAAAAAAAATTATACTACAAAAAAATATTTAAACTGTAGAAAAAAAACTTTGTAAAAAACTGTAATGCAAAAGTAAACGTAAAGTTTTGTAAAAAAAATTCTTTTTTCCTATTTAAAAAATTGCCAAAATTATAAAATAAAAACTGAGTTATCACATCATATATTTTTTTTAGAGAAATAACAACCATCCTCAAACTCCTCCACCTCAACTTGGTTATACTCAAGCGCCTTCGTCTCGAAATTCAAAGCCACGAACGCAATATCACGAAGTCGCAGAAACTCAATTCCTTCGACATTCATATATTAATCCTCCAGTTTTTCCTGGTGGATATCCCATTCTTAAATCTCTTGATTCTCAAGGCCATCGAATTCCTCAACCCGTGCCTCAAGCATTAATCAATCAACTCATCGCTCAACATTTAGCTTTACGAGAAAGGCTTGGACAAACCCAAAATGTTCCAGTTATTCAAGTGGAACAACAACCAAATCCCTCCTCTAAAACTCCTAAACATAGTGTGGAAATTCGTGAAACTCCATATCGAAGATTTCCAATTTCATCACCTTCTGCAACTTCAGAAACTCAAAATGATGCTTCAGCCACAGCTCGAGCAATGACATACGCGGAAAAACGGCGGCGATGGAAAGAAGAAATGAAAAAGAAACTTAAAAAACAAAAAGTTCCACCCCGACAAATTATTCGCCCTGTGATTACAGGAGAAAAAAATAAATATTATGTTACTTATAGTCCTTATTATCGATTATATCAAGTTTCACGAAATGCTCCAAAAGGATGGAATCAAACAACAAACAATGAAACAGAAAATCTTGCAACAATCGAACCAAATCCAACGCCAGGGGCAGAAGTTGTAACAACTTCGCCATCACCTCCAACAATAACTTCACCAACATCGACATCCACACCTTTAATTACCACAACGACAACTACGATGACGACTATCACTTCAGTTCCAACAACATCCAAAATAATTTCCCTTAAAGCTGAACCCATTATTCCCCCTCAATCAACAACAACAAACAACAGCAATAAAATGCAAATTCGTGTAGCTGCAATTAAACCAACCCCTAAAGTTAAAGGCAAACAATTACTTTATATGGATGATGAAGATGATGAATGGAAAGTAGTGGAAGAAGAAGACTATTACGTGGATGATAATGGGCAAGCAATAGAAAGACAACCTAAAACTACAGAAAAAATCATCCAAGAGCCAGCAACAACATTGTCGGGCACAGAAAAAGTGGCAGTGGATGACGGAATGGCTCCAATTGTATTTCCAATAAATGGAGCAGGAACAACAACAACTCCTCGAAGTGGTGCAGAAAAAGAAATACAAATTCCAGAATCAACATCACAAATTTTAGCGACAACTACTAAAAAACCTGTCGTCGTCGAGCAACAACAACACCAAGGTGAGTCCAACTACAGTAATCCCATATTTACTCATGCTTAATTTTTCTGTGGAGTCACTTAACTCTATTTCGATTATGTTTCTCTTAATATAATTAATTTTCATTCCAGCTTCTCCTCCTTCACACAATGCCGCTGCCAATGATGATGATGATGGCGATTTCATTCTTCCAAGTCCATCATCAGCGGATAAACAAGATTATGTGGATTATGGACATTCAGAAGAGGATCTCTTCTTTTGGAAGCCTGATTTTGAGCAGCGTCGAACAACAACAACAACAAAAGTTAATCCTTCATCATCCGCAGATGAAAATGATAATAATATTGCCCAAACATCAGCAGCAACAACAGGAGCTGTAGCTGCCAATCAAGCTGATGATGGAGATGCATTTGAAATAACCGTGCATAATCCAGAAAAAAAGAAATTATAAATTTTTTGTCAAAGAAATCTATCTAACTGTCTGTGTTTTTAGTAATCCAAAAGTTTTTTATCAGTAAAAAAAATAAGTTGTATTTATTTGAATTTTCTAATCCTTTAAAGAAGCGTGTAATTTTTTTTTTGACTAATAAACAAAAGTTTAATAAATGACATTCAAAAACTATGAAAGAAAAATCACTCAAAAAATGCCGAAAAGCTTCGTTGCCTCCAAACATACATACATAGTTGCGCAAAACTCAAATACCTAATTACTGACGAAGAAACAAAAAAACCAACAAAGAGCATCAATAAAAAAAGCTTTATTACATTTACATATTACAAATTTATTACAAAAAAATAAATCCATCACAAAAACAATCAACGAAAAAAATTAATTATTCATAAATAAAGAATAACAATAAAATTATTATATATATATAAAGTTTTAGTATTTTTTAGGCAATGACTTTGACTTTGATTTCGATCTTTGTCTTCTTTCTTTTGCTTTTGTTGTGGTTGTTGGTTTCTGTTGATGATGCTTCTTATTTTTGGAGGATGCAGCTGGAGGAGCACCAATTCTTTCACCAGATGGAAGAGGTTCAGGTTGTTGAAGTTTTTTGATCTTGATTGATTCCATTGCATCAGCTTTCTAAAAACAAAGATATGGTTTAGTTAGTTGCCAATGGAAATAAAGTTAGATCAATAAAAGAGAGTCAAAAAACAAAAAGGCTTACATCTTCCTTTGGTAACTTGTCACTTTTTGTTGAAACATCATCAGGAACAGGAAGAAGTTTTCGGGATCGCGTCGTTCGCCGTTTCTTTTTTGTTTGATTCAATGCTTGAGGTTGATGAGTGCTCATTCGAATTTCTTTATACGAGCTTTTCTTATCTTTTCTTGCTGCAGCTGTATCAGATGATTTAGCACCCTTTTGAGACATCTTCTTAGTTGATCGAGATTTTGGTTGTTCTTCATGGACTGACATTCCTTTACTTGATTTCTTTAAGCTTGATGGAGTTTTGTATTCCTCTTCAATACAACGCAAATTTCCTTTACTTGATTTCTTTAAGCTTGATGGAGTCTTGTCATCTTCTTGAGTGTACAGCAAGCGCGAAGTAGGTTGCTGTTTTTCAGATTTATTCTTTGGTTGTTCAGGAGTTTCAGGCTTTCTTTTCTTTGGTGGTGGTTCAGGAGTTTTCGGTTTGAGTTTCTTTTGCTTTGGAGCAGGAGGTGGAGCTTCAACCATTGGTAGTTCTTCTTCAAACGGAAGCATAACATCGTTGGGATTTTCTGAAACATAAAATAATTAATGTTTAAAGAAAATGAACAAGTAATGCTTTCATAATCACGACATTGTGATATGGAGTAACATCAAAATCCAATAACGAGTTGAAGAATAAACTAACCATCAATAGTTACACCAAGTTCTTCATCAGGCCAAAAAATCTTTGCATACTTCTGGTCAGCAGCTTGTTCAATCAAGTTTCTTCGTTTAAATCCAACGGATTCATATATAAATGCAGCAACCAAAACCACGATGACAAACAAAAGACAAATTGATACCAACAAAATGAGAGGCCAATATGAATTCTTTGCATTAGGAAGAGATAACCCAGCATCAGCTACCAAAGCTTGTTGTTGAGGTAACGATTGAACAGGAAGTTGAGAGATAGGCGTTAATCGAACATCAGTAATTACACCAGCGATCACATTAACAGACGAAATGAAAAGGCATGCAAAAGATGAATGAGCTTCGGGATGAAGTTTCACCCAATAATATTGACATTGTACAGCTGAACATTTTACTGCTATCATACGTTGTTGATCAATTGCCCATAAGTTCTTGAGGTATCCATTAGCCTGAAAAATAAGTTAACATTATAAACATATATGAACCACGGTGAAAAGAAGCGTTGAGTATCGATTAAAATCATATGAAACAAATCCATAGATAAAGCTTGTTACATCAAGGAAGTTGGTGGTAAACTTGCTGCATATTAGAACTTTGAAAAGTTCAAAAAGCTTGGTAAGCATAAAGTGAAAAGAAGCCATACCTTTGGAAATTTATGAAGATATAGTTGTCTTACACCATTAGCAGTTGTTTCACCAGTATTGAGTTTATGAAGCCATCCATCTGTTAATTTATCATAAATATAAACACTTGATTGATTTATACCATTCCATGTTGCAGTCATTACATCAATATCCCTTAGCTTTGATAAAGTATGATCTTGCGTTGATGATTCACTAAAAATGAAAGGTTTTAAAAACAGTATCATTAACATTCAAACTCACGTATATAAAGTTTGACCATCTTTCTTTGTAAAGACTCTTCGCTTGATGAGAAAACTTTGAGATGAAAAGCAATGGAGTTCTTCATTGACAAATATACAAGTTCGAGGATTTTCAGCACCAACATCAATCGAAATGCTTTCACCATCAAGTTGAGGAAGTAAAGATAGAGCCACATATGGTTTAGATTCAAGAAGTTTTTCGATATTAATCCTAAAAATCAAAACAAAAACATAAATTATGTAATGGAAGCAAAAAAAAAACGCTTACCGAATAAGGGAATAAAATTGTTCAGAATATCTAACCATAACAATCAAAGTTGGAGTTTGTTGACCTTGACGATCAATAAAAGATATGGCACCATTATCAGGATTGCATCGTTTAGTTAGACCATGAGATTTGACATACGGACCAAGGATATCAGTTCCACCTTCATTTGTCATCAGCTTTTCTGTTCCATTAAGACCAACATCACTTTGTTTAGGCGAATTTCCATTTCTCCAAGCATATAGATAACAATCCCATGTGATTGAATAAAATATTAAATTTTCAGCTGATTGAAATGGTAGATTATTCAAAGAACATGTTTGATGAGATGATGATGGAGCTGAAAAAAAAAGAAAGTGGAATGAGTAAAAATTCAGAAACAATGGTTTGACAAAAAAAAGAAGAAGCTCTCATTCCAGAAAGCCAAAATAGGAGAAGCTCAAGTTTCACAAAGCTACAGTAGAAAGTAACCAAAGCAACGATCTCCCATAATAAAGCCATGTATGTATGTTTCACATAAATAAAATAAATGTTTACTTACCCTCTTCTGTTGTTGCTGTTGATCCTTCGATGATGGCAAGAAACAAAGCAAAAAATGCAGCAGCAATAAAATATTTCTTCAAAACAATGACAACCATTCTTCAAGCTTTCAAAATCAATCAACAAAAAAGAAGAATGAAAAATGTTTCAATCGATCGACAAAAGTTTTGTGAAAGCAGCAAATGCAAAGGTTTTAGAAAAATGCAAATTTTCAAATTCATCTTCCGTGATTGCATGCTTTTTTTCGATAGCTTTTTTTTCTTTTCATTGCTATGGAAATTTACAAAGCTACTAGAGCAAAATTTGATTTTGTAGTTGTTGTTGCTGTAAAAAAAGAATCCACGTGCTTTGTTTGGAAGCTTTAAAAAGTTTGGACATTTATGTAGCAAGCAGCTTTATTTATTTATTGAATTTACAAAACAAAAATACAAAAACATTAATCAATAATAAAATTTTAAAGTTTCATAATTAATTTTAAAAAAATTAGAAAGCAGTTGTTGGTTTCGACAAAAGCTTTATAAAAAGTTAATTTTTGGAATTTAACGAGGCATTTTAACAATTACAACAACAGCATCATCCTTAATTTCCAAATTTGCAACATGATTTGCACGAATTCGAGCCATAACGAATGGTCCAAGATTGAAATCCTTTCCATCACAATTAAGTGAAGCTTCACCACGTTGAGGCATGATAACTATGTCTCCTTTATCGTCTGCTTCTAAATGATGCTTGCCTTTACCATAAAGATGAACCGAAGTTCGATATTCGGGTTGGCCATAAAGTTGGAAAGGGCTTTTTCTAAAAATGCTTCAAAATAAGTTAATCGGAACTAAAGTTTTTGAGGTTCAAACTTACTCGATTAAGGCAATGTTGTCATTGATAAATTTATTTAAATCAATTGGATCATCCAATTTTCGATTTATTGGTTCATAAGAAGGACTATGAAGTTTTGATTTGGGCCCAGGTTTACCCGTTTTAGCTTCATCACTTTCATTAAATTCTTTAATAACTTTAGGTAAATCTTTTACAACATCATCTAAATGAAACCAACGCTCAAATAAAATATCCGTGGTTCCATCCACGAAGTAACGCAAACAATCAAGTTCATCTTGATCTCGTTCTCGCTCAATTACAACTCCAACCGTGCCTGCTTTTCGTTGAGGTGAATGTTCAATGTTTCCAGGAAGGATGAAGATTTCGCCTTGTTTGATTGAAATATCTCGATGCTTTCCCTCTTCCACAACCTTTAAAACCATATCTCCTTCAGTTTGATAAAAGACTTCTTCTCCAAGTTCAAGATGATAATCCTTTCGAGCATTTGGACCACCAATAAAGAAAACTTTGAGTTGATCTGAGAACATGCATTTATTACAAACGGGAGGCTTAAAATCATCTCGATTTTCTTCAATCCATTGTGGAGCGTTATAAACTTCACAACCACTCGACGACATATTATTACCACTTTCACGTTGTTAGTTTTCGGTCGAATGGGAAAACACCAATGAACAAAAATAACAAACTATCTAACCGCATATCGACTATTTTCTCTCCATTTTTATACACTACAAAAACTCATCAATCAAAACCGGCCGAGTAACGTGGAATCGCGTGAAAGGAATTTTCAATTACAAATTGAAACAAAAATGGAAAACAACAAAAATATGTATGTATGTTCAAATGAGAAAAACAAAAAAGGAAATGAAACAAGATTTTTTATTATAAAAACGAGTCAAAACAAGTTAACAAACGCCAATTTTAACAAAAAGATAACCTTCTTATTTGATTTCTTTGACAGTAAGACCATTTGGCAATGAAGAGCGAACTTTGGCAGCCTTGTCTTTGTCCTGAAAAAAAGAAATAATTAGTAAGTTCAATAAGATAATAAAATGCAAAACAAGAAAGAGCTAATAAGGACATTGCTTGTATACAAAGATGAAAAGAAACATACTCCGAGCACAAGAGTGTAGAGGTATTTGCTGCATCGGACCTTGAATTTCACATTCTGAGGATTTGTTTTGACGAGAACGTATTTGGCATCCTTTCTACGAGAGACGACGAGGAATTCCTTGACTTCTTTGATTTCACGTGGCATCTTTGTGTTGGATGTACCTGAAAATAATGATGGTTAATACTTGTAACAACAACATAATTCATAACAAAGTAATCACGAAGTAACACGCAATCTTACAAGTAGCAAAAACACGGTTAAGGATGGAAAGAAAAGAAAGCAAAGGTAATAGAGAAGCAAGAAAAGGAGGAAAAGGTTTGTTAACAAATGAAAGGGAATCAAATAAGGTTAGGAAAAATGGAAGCAAAAGCAAAAGAAAAATGGAGGTTATTCCAAACTTATAACGAAAACTACCCAACCATATATTCTAAGCATAAAGGACTTTTTAAATATGATAAAGATAAAGTAATTCCTTTCAATTGACAAAGCATTAAAAGAAGCATATCCATAGAGGTAAAATGTCTCAACATAAACTCTAATAAAAGGTTAAAACGAGGCAAAGTGTGAAGCTTCAAAGAAGATGTAACAAAATGGGAGGAAAGTATCGGTGAAAGGATGGCAAAAGTAAGGATAATAGGTAATTGATAATGCAGAAAGCCTTTAACAATATTTGAATAACCAAAAAAAGTTTAGAAAAAGCTGCAAAAAAATGGTGGAAGAGCTTGAAAAAGGAAAAATTGAAAGTCAGCGTAAAAAATGAGGGTTGCACAGACGTTACCGTATACAATTGCTTTCGTGACAAGAACACGCAGGCATCGATGATGGTTGCTTGCTGCGCATTTTTTTCTTTCAATGTTTTTTTCAAAGCAAAATTATGGTTATCGACTAACTTTTTATCCAAGTTTTAGCATTTTTTAACATCGTTATGAAAATCCAATAACTAATAAAGATACATAGATAAGTGTTACAACTTTTAACTAAATTTGTGTATTCCTCATTTAACTCTAATCTTTCAAAAATTTATTTTTTCACATACATCAAAACATTAGTACATATAATCAAAATATCATAAATATGACAAAAAACATAAAAATAAGAGTGATTAAAGTTTGAACAACATAATAGACCAAATAACATTCAAACATGAAGCATATTCTATCATCATCGTTAATATCAACCAGTAGCAAATTAATTCGAGAGAGATATATAACTTATTGTGGATTCTTTTTGTATAATAAATCATAATGACCAGGTCGGAAAAGCATAAATAGTTTAGGTTCGGATTCATCAGTAGAAAAATCATGGTGCCATCCACCTGAAGGAGCTTGAGATCGATCCATATATTCGATACGAAGGCTTGTTTCTAAAACAACGAAGATAAAGGATGATTCAAAACAAGGATAAAGAAACTTACTCAAACCATTAACTAAAGCAATAATTGATAAATGATCACAATCTTTCCACATTGGTTCGATTTCATCAATGCAATATTGATCCAAAGTTCGCCCACCTTCAATAAATCCAGCATATTCGGTTTCATTTTCACGTAAATAACCAGAAGTGATAAGCCTAAAACATCAAAGTTATAACCAAAAAAAGCGGAAGAAAGGAAGTTGTTTCATACCGCAAAAAGGCAACATAATAATTAGCTATTCCATCTTGATTAAGATCATCCATAAGAACATCATTGTTTTTAAGATTTTCTTTTATTGAATCAAGCAAAGTATCGATCTAAAAAGTGAAAGAATCAGCGATGAAAGATAATGGCAAACTAACAGCATCACAAAAATCACCCGTTGTAAGTTCAGGAAAGTGTAAGTCGAATAATCGTTGACGCCATCCTTTGCAAAGAGTTGTAAGTCTGAAAAATGGAAATGTAAATAATGATGAAAAACAGTAATGCGAAGATTGAAATGAATGTTCTAAAGTTATAATTGCTTTACAAAAGCACGCATGGTTCAGCATTATGAAAGATGTTTCAAATTTCCAACAACAACATCAAAAGCAATATTCTTCAACAAACAAGCAACTTTGATTAGCATTATAAACCACAGATATTCATTCACCAAGCTTTTATTGAATCAAATAAACTTACGCATCAAGTTCATCTCGATGTTCCAGTATACGTTCGATGAGTGCAGTTAATACAGCTCGATAAAAACAATTTCCATCGCCACGAATCTTTCTAATATGTGAATATCTATTTGATAGTTCCTAAAAATGGACTTATTCAATCACAAAGTTAACAATAACAAAACGAAATGAATTTTACCAAAGCTTTTTTGAAATATTCAGGACTCGTAGCTTCATTATAATCCGAAATAAGACCAATTTCGATTGTTTCTTTCTTTGCAACTAATGGTTGAGTTTGACGAACCTAAAACGTAACAAAAGGGTTTATTAAAAGCAAAAATTAATGGAAACCTTACCTCATCTTCTATTTCTTGAATTTGTTGTTGAGATTGTTCATACATGGCTTGCTCAGATTCAGCTAATTGTTGAGCTAAAGTTTGATCAGCTTTCATTTGTTCATCTTCTCCAGACATGATTGCTGCTTCTTTGATACAATTGATAGAGAAATTTCTGGATATATAAATCTAAGAGAATGAAGATGAGATATGCAACAACAAAAGATTGGATTGAGTTTGACGACGACGATGAATGGATAAAAAAAAGGTTCTTCTTATTCAAGCACTTGGAATAAAAAAAAAGTGAATGCAAGCGCAACAAAAAAAATATGCGAGGCAATTTTTCGTTTGAAGAGTTCAATTCTTTGAAACTTGCAAATTTTTTCAAACAAAAATCAGTCATTTTTTTTTGGAAGTAAAAATTCTTTGAAAATTTACATATTTTTACTTTTTATCATTTTTTTCGATCGCGTTTTTTTCTTTCATTGTTAGTTATTATTGAGTTTCTAAAACTACTTGTGTTGTTCGCTTTCAATGTTATTCATTCAAAAAACTTTTATAGTTGTTGTTTCATCGTTTCTGTTGATTACAATATTTGGTGATGAAACTGATGAATCAAAATGGGCTTCAATTGATACTGATCGAAATCATCTTCCATTTCTTGAAAGTTCATATCCTGGTGAATGTCCTGATGGTTCAATATGTCGAATGATGTATCTTACTTTTGTTGTACCAAAGATGTCAAAAGTTGATAAGCATTTATATAATTTTGATTATGGTCTTTTACATTGTTCTTCTGTATTCTCAGATAATGTGGAATTGATTTTAAATGGTAATCAAGCAACGTAAGTTAATGAACATGTTTTTGTTTTTGGATGTTATATGTTTGGTTTTCAATGTGGCTTATACCTATCTGGTTATTGTTACAATTCAAGAAGTACCATAGTCTTTGAAGCTGCGATCAATGCGACTTGTTTCTTTACTAATGCTTTTACTTTTCTTTTCAGATTTCTCGTCAATATAAATCTCAATAACAACAACGACGACGATGAAGGAATCAATAACGACGAGCAATATGGTATGCAACCAGGACAAGTAATGAATTGTTTGTCATCATATTTACTTTCTGATACATCCATCATGTTTTCACAGCCGTTTACTGGAAATCAAATTCAAAGCTACACAGAAAGGTATGGGACTTCTTTTTTTCTGTTGAGTAAACATTGAATTGTGAGAGAGCTTGACTAATGTGAAAGCTTTATTGTGTCGATGTATTACTTACAGTAATTTTTGGATGATGTATTAGCAAATGTTCAAATGCTTGGTTGCTTTAGTCTTTGTTTGCTACTGCTATAGCTGCTTTTGTTTTGCACATTCTTACCATAGCCGTTGCTTGCCTTTTCCATGTTTTTTACACACAGTTGTTACTTTAATGGTCCATTTTTAGACGTGATTACCGCCGTTATCTTCCAATCTCTGATAAATTTGAAATAATTCATGAAACATCAAACAACCTTCGAGAATTCAATGCTTCAATCAACATTTTATTTCCACGAACACCTAATCCTAAAGTTGAATTTGATTGTTGTCGTTCATTATTTTGGCATGTTGGTTATGGACTTCATGTATTTATGGAAGAATGCAAACTTGGATGTAAAATTGGTCGATCATGGGGTGATAAACTTGAACCTGAAGAATTAGAAACTTCACCAATTCATCGTTGGAAAGAAATTTATTCATCTGAATTCTTTATGCCTGGTGATCCTGATTTCGTTGAAGCTGCTTCTAGAATAAAAAGACATGATGATTTGGATATCGATGAAAATAATGTTCCTGGAGTTAATGGTATCAAAAGTAAAAGAGAAATCAAAGAGACTAAAGAGGAAAAGAAGAAAACAAAAGAAGAAGATGTATGTGGAAGCTATCTTTTACTTTCCTTAATCACACTTTTTTTTTCAGGAACAAAAAACTGATTTTCAAACTCCATTTTTCATCCTTCTTGGTCTTTATGCTGGTTTATCAATTTTCATCCTTCTCTTCCTCATTGGCTTGCTTTTACTTTATTTGAATAAAAAGAAACGAATGCAACAACAACAAAAACGAAAACCAAAAGAAGAAGCAACAAATCTTGAAGAAAATAAGAAACACATCCATCTTGATAATGCTGGTGATGGTGATAAACAACAACAACAACTCAAAGAAGTCAAAAAGAAAAATGAAAAGAAAATCATCAATGTTGTTGATAATAATAATAAAAAGGAAAATGAAAATGGTAAAGTCGTTTCTTCATTGACAAATGATTTTGATATTCCAAATTTTTCATTTTTTAGTCAAATCTCAAGTTGAAGAAATCCCTCCTGTCGTTGTTGTTAATGATGATGATAAAAAGAAAAAGAAGGTTATAACATTGAAGAAAAAATGAAATATTTTTTTGTATTGTCTTTTTATGTTTTTTTTGTATAATAATTGAATGATAAATAATAATAAATTTAGCATTTTGTAACTTACTTTTTATGAATTTGTTGTTACTATTTTTTTGTTTGTTTGAAAGAAACAAGTTTTGACTTGCAAAAATTGGCTTCGAAAAAGTTTTAAGCTAGCAAAGGAAAAAGCAATACAAAAATGTCTGAAATGATAAATGAAAAATCGAACCATTGACTTTTTTTTCCAACTTTTTGTGTGGCCAGACTTGGTTTATTAGCTTCAATAAAAAAAGAGTCAAGCGTTCGTTCGTTAGACCCTAATTAAAATTTTTTTATTACAACCAATAAAAATTGAGGAGGTACATACATATAAAACTGTCAATAAATCATTGATCAATCAACCGACTGCTTTTTTTGATTGCTGGAAACATGAAAATTAACTTTGATGGTTGTTGGTAGAAATTCGAGACATTTTATTATGCTACAGTAAATTTCAAGCATTAGGATCCAAATTTTTGAGTGATTAATGAACTTTTATTTTAATAACGAAGCTAGTTTCTCAAATAAATGACCGACGATTGTTCAAATATAAAAAAAGGGTTTAAAAGTGTCCGATTTCATTTTATCTTTTTTTGGTCCATGAGTGATAAGAAAAAGCCCCATCATCGCCAACTCCATGGCTAGAAGTAAAAAGGAAATGTTAAAAAGTGAAAAGATGAACTTTCTTCTGCCAATCAAGAAAGAGTGCAAAACATTCATTTTTTTCTTTCTCATCGCCTCCTTCGACAAATTGAGAGAAGACAGAGAGGAGAAAAGTTCGAAGATGGAAAAAAATATTTAAGCTTATCACACGCTTTTTTTCTTTTTTCTTCTTTAACCTCCACCACCACTCATTTTTTTTTCTTCTTCTTCATAGTTAGTTATCAGCAGCAGTAGTATTAACGATGGCCATATAAATTATATTGAAATTTTTAAGATGTGAAAATAAAAAAGAAAAAGAATTATGTCTATCACTCATATTTTTATTTTCCACCGGTGTTTGCTTGCTTTTGCTTGTTTATTTCATTTCCCCATCTAAGGCAGTAACGTGGTGGTGGTGAAGAAAAAAAGAAGATTAAGATTATTAGGTGGTGTTGTTTTGAGATCGTCGTCGTCCTCGCTGATATTATAATCCGCTTCCCTTTTGGCTGGCACAACTTAAAAAATTTTAAGAAAAACATAAAAAGCAAGGTTTTTATTTTTATTTTTTATGGAAATTCTTTTATTAGCCTAAAAATTTTTTTTTTGTTATTATTGTTTATCGAATGTTTAATTTTTGAAAAAAAAAATAATAATGAAGAAATCCACTGAAATTCCTCCTGAACCTCAAGATATCGCGGATGCGGCTGGAACGCGTCCGGGATCCGTGTTAAAATCTATGAATTATGCAAATTTGGATGCTGAAAAAGTTTTAACTAATTTTGGAACCTTTGGTCCATATCAAGTAAGTCGGGGATAGAAAAAAAATAGCGGAAATATAATCTTCGTGGCAAGACACTTTTTTCAAAAAAAATTTGTAACAAGATTTCCCGTCACTAAAATTTTTTAAAATTTAAATTTTTGTTAAATCAAAATTGATTGAAAAATTTAATTTTTTTAGATGTTTGTTTATGCTATGGCCAATCTGGGCTTTTTCTTATTTGCATGTGAAACTATGATATTTTCATTGATTGCTGAAACCCCAGATTTTTATTGCCGTGATCAAGCTTTTATGGATTCATCATCAGCAACAAATAATTTACAAAGTTTTTTAAATATTAATTCAACAACAACTTTTGGAAAAGATGTTTGTGAATATAATATTCCTGAAACAAATATTACTAAATTTTGTCGACATTTTGAATATCCCGAAGGCAAAGATAAAACATTAAATTCTGGAGTAAGACTTTCATATTTTTTTTACAAAGTCTAAGAACGAGAAAAAAAAGTGATTATGAAATTGCAAATATATGGATGCCGAAATACTAAAATTAAAATTTTATGAAAAACTATTTTTTAATTAATTCACAAAAATTTCGCTCTAAGACTCTACGTTTCTCTCATTTTTTCGTGCCAAAACGAAAATCTTTTTTTAAAACTTTTTTAAATCTTTAATTTTTCCAACATTTTTTAGTTTGATTTAATTTGTGAAAATGATGAAAATTCAATTCCATTTCCATTTTTTGGTCCAATAAGATTAACCCCAGAATTGAGTATGTCCACATTCATGCTCGGTTCAATGATTTTCACTCCCATCCTTTCTCAACTGGCTGATCAATATGGTCGTCGAATAACTTATTTATTACCTCTTTGGATGACGGTGATCGCTAATGTTGGATGTGCATTTGCTCCAACATATTTAATTTTTATTATTTGTCGATTTATTGCTGGAGTTGGAACTGCTGTAAGTAAATAATTTTATGGTACAAAACAAAAAATTATTTAACCATTGAAAAATAAAATATAATTTTTTAGTCCCAAAACGATTTTTAAAAAAATTAATTTTTAATATTCAAATTATTTTTTAGGGAGTTGGAACAATTGGTTTTGTAATAATTCTCGAAACCGTAGCTCCTGCATTTCGTTCACATACCCCATTAGTTTCAACAATAGTTTGGGTTTCGGGTTATACTATTGTTGGAATAGTACACATGGCATTTGAATCATGGAGAGTTCAATATTTTATTTTATCTGCGCCATTTTTACTTACGTTTAGCTTTTATTGGTTGGTTTTTTTTAATTTATTTATTTTTAGTTTTCAAAAAATATATTTTAAAAACTTTTGAACGAATTATTCATATTTTTTCCTTTAGGTTAATTCCTGAATCCCTTCATTGGATGGTTACCCATGAAAAGCATGAAGGTGTTTCATCATATATCAAACGATCGAGTAAATATAATCGTCGACATATAGATTTGGAAATTTGTCGATCGTCCACAACTCCTTCGCTTGAAACAACTGAAGAATTTCTTGGAATTTCATCTTCCCACGAAAAAATTCCGATTCCTAGCACGACGAAAGATGCACATAAACGAAGTTTCATAGATATATTTAAAAGTCCACCCATGATATTTCAATTATTTTCACATTGTTTTATTATGATTGTAATGAATTTTACTTATTGGGCTTTATCCCTTTATTCCACGGATTTACATCCAAATAAAATGATTGGTTATTTCCTTTCTGGTTTTGTTGAACTTCCTGCAGCTGGAGCAATATTTTTATTGGTTTATATGGGAAGAAAAACGGTTACATCTATAGCTTTATTTGCTCAAGCTGCAGCTATGTTTATTGCATGCTTTTTTCCTGGTAAGTTTGAGTCAATGGGTTTTTTGGGTTTTTGAGTTTTTGTAGTTTCGATTTTTACTTTTAAAATATTTTTTGAGGAGTTTTCTTGATTTTTTAATTTCTTGGTTTTTTGCAACTCATCGGGCCACCCACTTTTTTTGATAAAAATAATAAGGAAAAAAATTAGCAAAGAAAAGTATTTAATTAAATTTTGTTTGGCTGCTGTTTAAATATTGCACAATTTGGGTTTTTTTATTTTAAAATTTTTTGAATGAAACACAATTAATTTATTTTATTTAGGTTTCTGGAATTCCGCATTTTTTTTGTGTTTTATTTTTTATGGTTTCTTTGGGTTTTTTTTTCCAAATTGTCAAAAATTCAATCACGTAGGCGAAAATGGAAAAAAGACAACAAAAATTTTATATGAATGAGAAATATAAAAAAAATTTGTGATTTGATGTTTGATTTTCCGTTTTTTGTGTGTTGAAGCTAAAATTAGGATTTTTTTGGTGGGAGGAAACAAATCAGAAAAAAGGAATTTTAATTAATGAAAATAGTTTCTTGCAAAAAGATGCAAAATACATAAACACAAAATTATCACTTTTTTTTATTTTTTACAAAATAAAATTGTTGCAAAGAAATTAGCTTCCTCCGCTTTTGATTTTTCTGCAATTCCACCACCTCCGTAAGTAAGTATGCTAAAAATTCCAATCGCAATATTTTTACATGGAAATCACTCATGAAGAAAAAAACATTGCAAATAAATAATTAAAAAAACATAACCAAATTAAATACAACAAAAAAACGCTTTTCATAGACCTTAAAAATTTTCGAGAGGACTCCAAGAAATAATAACTTTTTTTATTCCATCAAAAAAATTTGTGTTCATTTTTTAAAAAAACCAAATTATGTAAATTATTAAATTCCATAAAAAAGTTTTAAAATTTGTACTTAGAAATTATAAATCATTTTTTTAAATTTATTATTAAACCAAAAAATTTTTTTAAAGGTAAAAATATGATAGCCATGAGTTTATTTTTATTGGTAAAAGTTTTTAATTCTGTTGCATGGGTGGCTGAACCTTTACTTGTTGGAGAGATGAGTCCCACATCCACACGAAATATGGTTTATGGAATTATTGGATTTGTTGGTGAAACTGGATCCATTATTGCTCCATATTTTAATCGACTCGTAAGTCTCGATTTTATTTCTAATTTTTTGTTTTAATATTCAAATTTTTTTTCTCCATTTTGTAGAAAGCAATTCACGAAGCCGCTCCAGCTATGGCTGTAGCTTTGATGTCCTTGATCGCTGGATTACTTGCCCTTTGTTCTCCTGAAACTAAAGATAAACCCATGCCTGAAGATATTGCAGATTTTGATCCCGGCACAGTTTATATTTGGCTTTTTGGAGACAACAAAAAAACCACCACAGTGAATTCTAAAATTCAAAATAAAAATATAAAACGACACGCTGCTGCAGTAAAGTCAGATTCAGAAAAGCCACTACTTTTGACTCCACCAAATATTATTATTGAAAATGATGATTTAAAAAAGAAAAATTTAAATCTAATTAATCCATAGTCAATGATATATTAAAATTAAAATAAAAATAAAATTTATTTATGTCGTCGGGTATTCTTGCCATTCTTATTTTAATTTATTTTTTGCATGTCCCTTAATAATTTTTTGTGTCCATTTTTTTCTCCACGTTTTAAATTTTGTTTTGATTTTCAGTTTTTTTTTATTTTTTAATAAACACGCAAATACAGAAATTTCTGAATTCATTACAATACAAAACAAAAAAGAGTGAGAGGAACTGAATACCACTTGAATTATTTCATAAAAAAGAATCCGAAGCGATTTAATTTCCAAGCCATTCTTGAACATTTAAATCAAAAAATGTCGGCGATTAATGAAGCATTTGTATGCTTGAATTTTTTCCATTGGTTGTTGTCCTTCAAGTTCAGAAGCACCTTTGGAAGCAGCTTCAATGTCGGTCTAAAACTAGATTGTTTTTACTTATTTCTGAAAAAAAATTTAAAAAAATTCTTACTTTTCTTGAAACTTTTTCTTTTTTCGAGGCTGAATCTTCTGTCACTTCCTTTTCATGAAAATGAACGTTGCTTGAAGAAACTAATGCCAATGACATGGAAGTGGTGGATGATGATGGCCTCTGTTTCTTGGCTCTCATTTTAAGCTTTTTTGGTTTAATCTAGAAAAATAAAAAAAATGACGCAAGTTTAGGGTTAAAAAATAAAATAAAATAAATAAATTACTGAGGCATTAGGTTTAAAATTCGACTCATCGCCGCTACTCCCATCATTATCATTAATGCATCCTTGGCAATGACATTTTCTTGCCTAACAAAAGAAATTATTTAAGGACAATGAAAAATAAAATTTGAAAAAAAAATTTACCATAATTTTTCGTTTAAGAAGTTTAATTTTTAGTGGTTGAATAATTTTACTCGATTCAATTTTTGGGACATCGTTGGTTTTAGAAATGGAAACAATTCCAAAATTTTCAACCTAAAAATTTACTAATTTCAAACATGTTTTAACGAAAAAAAATTTCTTAGATTCAGAAAGAAATTATTTTACTTGGCTAGAAAATAAAAAAAACTCACATAGTTGTTGTTAATTTCAGAATTTGGAATAGATTCCTTAACTTCTTCGTTATTAATAATTTTAGGTATCTTTGATGAAAGCGGTGGCGTGACTTTTTCAAGAACATTAAAATTTTCATTAACTTCTTCTTCCTCATCCTCGTCATCAGTGGAAGTTGTATCGCTATCAGGATAGAGAAGTGGCCCATCACTGTAATACATGTCAATTTCCATTTGGATTTTCATTCGAGATTCTCGATAGAGTTTATGATTTTCCGGAATTCGAATATTGCCGCCATTGTACACAGTCAAAGCTTTTTCGGGCAAAGAAGGCGACGACATAATGATTATTTGAGAGAGTCTAAAACCCCATAAAAATAAATTTTTATTAATTTCAAAAGTCAATGAATTAATTTTAGTTTTAAAATAAGAAAAAAAATCTTTTTCTTTTTTTCAACTCAAATTTAAATAATAAAAATAAAGAAAAAAAGGTTTAAAAAGTCGCGCAAAGTGAAAGTAAAAAGAATGAATGAATTTTCGATGGTTATTTTTTTTTTTTTTGCTTGCGCAGATCAAATCGAATGCCCTTTTGGATCTTATTCTTTCTTTCTTTTCTTTTTTTTGGGGTTGAAAGAAAAAAAGGTTAAAAAAGGCCATAAAAATGAACTATGGGAAAAAACTTTTTCGACAAAAAAGCAACGTAAAAATGGAAAAATTCATTGGCAGAGAGAGAGATTCACGCAGCTGCTAATTTCAGTTCATTGCGTTTTTGGTAGATCCAAACGTCGCTGCATACAAAAAAAAAATGAAGGAACTATCAGTCACAAAAGTGACAAACAAAACCAAAAATAAAATGCAACAAAAAAAAACAATATTTATAGAAAACTTTTTTTTTGCAAAAGCTCTTCTTCCGATTTATTTTTTTTGTTGCCTAATTTAAATATACTCAAATATTTTTGAAAGTTCAAAAAAGAGGAAGTGAGTAATAAACCATTAATGTGCCGGTGTCGCACAAAAAAAAAAGGTTTATGTGTTTCCTATTTTTGTTTTTTGGTGTGAAAACAAAAAACAAAAACAAAGACAAAGAAAAGTGTGTGAAAATAAATTTTTTATGTGAAAAAAAGAGTGAACTTTAATCCGACAAAAATAATTCCATGTAATTTTAAGAAACCTTTTTTTAGTTTCGGTTTTTGTAAAAATTAAATCACGGAACTTTTATGGAAAAATAAAGTAAAAAAAATATTTCTTTACCCATTTATTTAACAAACAAAATATAATAAAGTTAAAAAAATGTTTCCAAAACAAAAATGAAAATTAAATTATATGAAAGAAATCCAAAATAAAATAATAATAAAACAAATTTAAAATTTTCTTTGATTTTTTGATATAAAATAAAAATAAAACTGATTTTATTATTTATCCATAAGCCCATCGAACAAGATAACAATCTTTATTATGAACAGAATTCATTTTAACCATTCTTCCTCCAGTTTTTGTTGGTGGCTTTGGATTTACTGCAAAAACTTGGCTGCCAAGTTCTCGACATTTTTTGCAATAATATATTTCAAATTCTTGATTATTTTGATTTTCTTCAGGGACAAATAAATGGCATTTATCTTTATCAACTTTAATATACATTTTCCTTAATTTTGAGCCATAAATTGCTGGATCACCGAAATGAACATTATTTGGATCCACAGCAACCATAGTTTCAATATTTATTTGATTGGAATCGGATACATTCTGAAAAAATAATGCATACTTTCATGGGATTTTCTTCATTTTTTATAACAAAATCTCCCGGAAGGATAAAAGCCCCAAATTTAAGTAAAAAATGTTTGCATTTTTTGGCCTAAAATAAAGAGGCTTTTTACATAAAAGTTGTTTTTTTGTTCCAAAAAAGTGCTTTAATTTGAACATATTTTCTGCTTTTTAAAACAAAAAAAAAGTTAAAATTAAATTTGTATTTTCCTGATTTTCTTTTTTAAATTTATGAATAAAAATTGCTCAAAAAATTCCGGAAAAATTTTTTTTAAAACACAAACATTTATTCCATCAAAAAAAGAAGAAGGAAATGAAAGTCTTACATTTTTTGGGATAGTCGAAGTTTGATTTTCTTCCCCTTCGCTTTCTTCTTCACCATCCTCTTCATTTTCGCTTGTTCCAATTTCTCCATCTTCAACTTCATCTTCATTTTCATCGACGATAGTTGTTTCATCCTCTTCCTCTTCTGATTCTGATTCGCCGCCGCTACTTTCTTCCGATAATGATGACTTTTCAAATTCACTCGATGAAGTTGAATGATACGGGGATTCTGCATAACTTATTCGCCTTCCTTCATTATCAAAATTATTACTGTTATTATTAATTCGATTAGCTCTTGCTTTTCGAAATCCTTTACTTGGAATAAGATCGATTAATTCTTCCAAAATTTCATCTTCTGAAGACGACGAGGAAGAAGATTTGGATTTAGATGTTTGTCGCTTCTAAAATTAATACAATATTTTTTTAGTCAAATTTTATTGGTTAATGGAAGTTAAAAATTTTTAATCAAACTTCTCAAATCAATTTTTTTTGCATTAAAACAAAAAAATTAATTTACATTTTCTAGTTTTCTGCCATAGTTTTTTTTTTAAAATTTATGTAAAAAAATGCTTACTTTAATTGAGCACGATCTTCTTGGACGTTGTTCATTTTTTGTTGTTTTTTTGTGAGATGCCGCCGTTGATGAACGTAACTCTCTTCTTCTTCGAGGCGGCTTACTTGAATTAATTTTTCTTTTTTCTCGTTCTTCTTCTTCTTGAACCTCGTTATTTTTATCATTTATCTTCTTTGTTTGTGCTTTTGTAAATTCATCGGTATCAAAAAGATTTAAAAGTTCTCTAGGAATTTTATCTTTGTTTTGAAATGATGTTGAGGGCTTGGAGGAAGAGGGCTTCTAAAAATTTATTTTTTTTATTAATTAAAAATTTTTCGGGGATTCATAATTTTATAATGTTCAAATTTAAAAAATTATACGACTCTTTTATTTTGATTCCAAAGCTTATGTTTTTTTTATCTTTTTTTGGTGCTGGGAAATTTGGGGTTTCAATATTTATAGCTATATTTTTTTAAAAGGATTTCGATCAAGAAAGCTTACTTTTGATGGGCCAGCGCTTGAACTTCGACCGTGGTTCCCAAATTTTGAACTTTTTTCATTTTTCGATTTAGATTTGTCTCTTGAACTGCCTGGTTTTGAAGTGTTTCGAGATCTACTTCTTAATGGAGTATTTTTTGGTCTCAAATTTATCTTTCTTATTTCATCCTAAAATTATTAATATTTTTTATTTTTAACTTTTTTGATAGCTATTTTTTAAAAAAACTTACTTCTCTATCATCCAAATCAAAATTTGGGTCTTCATCTTCACTTTTAGTTTTGGATTTTCCTCTTCGCTTTTTAACTTCCATCGAGGATAATGAAGACGAGTCCTCATTTTCTGAATTCTCTTCTTCTTCCTCTGAAACATTGGAATCTTCGGTATATTCTTTCACTTTTCTGGGACGGGTTTTTTCGGGTTTAGAAGCAGCTTTTGGTGACGACGAATATGATCTTTCAGAATATTTTTCGCTTTCCATTTCTCCAAAATAACTTTCAGTTTCACATTCTCTAGTTTTTTGTGTTGATTTTTGCTTTTTCTTTTTCGGCACATTAGATTTTCCAAAAATTGCTGCTAATTTTTTGATCTGCAAAATTTAATAGTTTCGTTTTCTTCATTTTTTTCTTCATCAAAATTTGAAGTGAAATGAATTACCTCGCTTTCTGAATATTCCATTGAAGGTTCTTCTTCACTGCTTCCCTTAGATTTTCGTTTTGGGGCTTTATTTTTTGAAGAAGATGGAAGACTGGAAGAAGCTTGACTTTGATTATTTCCAAGAATATCTCTTTGAATTACATTTTCGAATTCAGTTTGGGGCTAAAACAAATAAATAAATAAGCTAATTTTTTTGTTTCATTTTATAAACTAACATTTTCCGTTTCCATTTGTTTTTGAACTTCCGAAGATGCTGCTGGAATTTCATTTGCATCAAAATCATCCACTTCGAAAGGTTCATTTCGGATTTCCTCTCTTTGAATTGGAGAAAGTATAATTGGATTTGGAGCTTCATTTTCATGAGATACTTCTTCATCAATTACTAATGAAGGTAATTCAATAGTTATACTGTTGCTGGTAGTTTCAGACCTGGAAGGTATTTCAGGCGCCACAAGCTCGGGCTAAAATAAAAAAATTATTTTTGATTGATTTTATCCAATAAAATAAGCGTTAAAAAATTGAAAACAAAATTTGGTAAGTTTCTAACAACGAAATAATAAATAAAGTTTTTCCCCTCGAGATTTGTTGGAATTGTATTTTTTTAAGATATATGTTTTTTTTAATATTCAAAATTCCCTTACTTTGCAAGAATAATCATCCTCTGAATCTGACGACAATGTAATTATATCCTGTGCCACTGTCGCTGATGCCACGGATGCTGCAACTGGTTCAGCTGAATGTGAAGGAGTGAGGAATTCCTGAATAATTATTTCTTCACCCTGCAAAAAAAAATTGAATATAATCCTTCATCAAATAATTATCAATTTTTTGCTGTTGTTATCCAACCTCATCGACTTCTTCTTCATCGATATCAGAATCAATAATAAAATTTGCTGAAATTTGATTAAATGTTTCCAAATCGGTTAAACCTGTGAGAGTTTTAAGAGATTCTTGAGCTTCCGGATTGGACATAGTCAACTAAAATTCTTTTTTTTTATTAATGCCGCACGTAAAAAAAAGTTGGAAATGTTCTTACAACAAAATCTTGAAGTTGCCTTTGGGATGGAAGGTCGCCATTTTCAGGTACATTTCTTTGTTCTTGACTCAAACATTCATTAAATTGCAACCATACTTTTGTCATAAAATCTTCCATCACAAAAATTTTAGATCTAAGTTTTTTTATTATTTAAAAAAAGACATAACGAAATTTAAAAGGCGCGGAGAAAAAGAATGGTTTAATTTTAACAAAATTTTAGCGAAATTAAATAAAAAAATAACAAAAAAAATATATGGAAGAGAATTTGGGAGTTTAAAATTGCGAAATAATAAAATATGAAATATTTTAAATAAAAAAAGTTTTTTTATTGCTTTTTAAAAATATGGGATAGTTTTCTTTTTTATTCGATGGAGATACATATTTTGTTGTTGGTTGCAACATTATTGACTGCAATTTTTGCTTGCAACAAAAAGAAATGAAAAAATCAATAGTTCTCAATTTTTTAAAGGGATTGATTTGCAGACGATAAAAAAGATCACATATGAATCACGAAAGCCAAGTGATGAAATATAAATTTATGTAATGAAGCAAACAAACAAAAAAATGAATTTGCACGAAAAAATAAACACAAGATTGTTTTTTCTTTTTCTTGCTTTAAAAATGCGCTAAAAAAGAAGAGAAAGAAATATAAAAAGGGTGATGTTCTGCAATGAAAATGAAAAAAAGAAAAAACGAACATATTTCAGATCAAATCAATGAGGGCAATAAAATAAAAAAGCAACAGCAGAGGGAAATAGCAAATAAAAACTTTTTAAAACAAAAATTGGCTCAAATCCAAAAGAAATAAAAGCTAGAAGGTTAATGAATGAATAATTTCCACTAAAATTTTTTTTATTGCAAATGTTTTTTTTTCAAATAACAATAAAAACAAAAATCAATTTTCTCTCAGACGAAAAAAACTGCTCTAAATAAAAAACAGAAATGGAATAAGGTCAATGGCCGGCCTGCTGAAGCCGTTCGCATTCATTGCAAAATATAAAAAAAAGATGAAAAAAATGTGAAGAAAAAGATAAGATCTAAAATTTTTTTCAAAAACATGACTGGAGAGAACAACAATCACATATGCATCACATCGTTTCAGAAAATTGCTTAGATAAAAAAAAATCCAGAACACAAAAAGAAAATTTTTTCTTGTTCGAATTCATTTATTTTTTGCTTTATTAAATTTTATACCGAGTAAAGATCCTAAAAAGATGGATTAAGTTTTTTTATTGCTTGGTTGCTTCATTAAATTATGTTATGTAAAAATAAATATGGGTATTTCAGAAAAAAACTGTTTCAAGTGCGAAAATAAATGTTTTTATTAAAGTTGGATTTATTCAAAAATTTTATTATATTCTTTGGCAAATTTCAAATTGTTTAATTATAATGAAAAAAATATTACAAATTGTATTTTACAAAATAAAAACACACATATTCTTCAGAGACCGTAAAAAATTGATATTAAAAAGTTACAAAAGAATGGAATAAATAAAACAAATTCAATTAACGGCAATGTTCACTCCATAAAATAAAATAAAAAATAATACTGTAAATCTTTTTTTTTAATAAAATTTTTATTTCATCTTTTTTTGAACAGGAATGTTAAATTTTTTTCCTACTTATTATTTTTGGCATTAAAATATACTTTTTTGGTAATTAATAAATAAAAATACATAAATGCATAGAAAAAATGATAATGAACTTTGGCAATCGAATCGATTGACTTAAAAAATTGCATAATACTTTGATAATAAAAAAGAAATATAATTATTAATTTAAATATTTTACGAAACTAATAAAAAATAATAATTAATTGAAAAATCAACAACATTTTTAAACCATTCTCTAAAAATTCAAATTTTTTAATAAATATTTTTTTAATGTTGGCTTTTTTTTAGAAGAAGAAACTCACTCATCATTCTGATTCTGAATCACTACTGCTACTGTTACTTTCATCATCTGTAGAATCGGAAGAAGATTCATATGGAGGGTCGAGATAACATATTTCTGGAAGCTCCTCGGGTTTAAAGGGTTTTATTTTGTTGCCCTTAGCTTCATCAGCTCCTTCGCTGAATAATAAACATTTGAGAGCTCGAGGAATTTTGGGTTCGGTTGATTCAATTTTTGGAATTTTAATATCTTTTCTAGGCGACGCTAGCTTTGATTCCTTTAAAACATTAGGCTTCTTGGAATCAGCTGTCTTTGAATTTCTTCTATGTCTCTGAAAAAAAAGTAGACGATAATTTTTTTTTAATAATTCTCACGATAAAAATTTTAATTTGACTTACTCGCTTTCGAGTTGGAGTTTGAGAAACTGGTGCAACATCTTTTTTGATTTTACTTTTCAAAATTGAAATTTTAAGTGTATGCTTTTTTAAGTTTGACTAAAAAAAGGAAAAATTATTTATTTATATTTAAACAATTTTTTGTTGTTTTAAACTTTAAAGCCTTACTTTTCTAGGGCTTGTTCGAACACTCGCTGGCGTTGATGTTGTTGGCCGATTTTCACTGATGGAGGAACAAGGTTCATCATCATCAAAATATAAATATGAATCGTCATTTGGTTCCATAAAACTCTGTAATCACAAAAAAATAAAAATAAAAATATGTAGGGAATAAGAAATTTTCAACAAAAAAAAAACTCACAACTCTTCTTTTTACTCCTCGAGAAAGCGGTGATGGCTCATTAACATCTTCATGAGGTGATTCTGGATATTCAATATTTATAGATTTTTCAGCCGATGAACTTCTTATCGTTGGAGCCTATAAAAAATTTCAATGCTTTTATTCGAAAATATTATTTTGGTCCTTTGTTTCACAATGAAAATAATTTTTCACCAAGTCTTGCCGCCGCGAAAAAAAAAGAATAATAGTTTTTTTTTGGGGATTTGTGTGAAATATTTTCTGGCGCTGCACCATCACTCAGACTAGACACCACTCAGACTCCGCCATTACACAGACCGGACATTACTCAGACTGGACATTACTCAGAATGAAGGAGATAATTGTCAGAAGTAAAACGCGTAGTATAATCAAGTTACATAACATTAAAGTTAGTAGTTACATAACGAAATATTAACTATGAATCATTGGGTTAGTACTTATAAGTTAAGAAACCTATTAGTAAACTATATAGTTATGTGAACTCGTTTATATAACGAAGTAACAACAACCGCGGTGCAAACTTTTCAGTCAGTAATAGCTTAACAAAATAATATATGTTATGTAACGACCGACTTTAATGTTATGTAACTTGATTATACTACGCGTTTTACTTCTGACAATTATCTCCTTCATTCTGAGTAACGTCCAGTCTGGGTAATGTCCAATCTGAGTAATGTCCGGTCTGAGTAATGGCGGAGTCTGAGTGGTGTCTAGTCTGAGTAGAGTCGTGTCGCCATATTTTCTGTATCAAAATTTAAATTTATGAAAGCAAAAAAATTTATTACAAACAAACCTTTTCAATATTTTCAAATTCTTGGACATCTTCCTTGTTGCTGCTACTTGGAATAATATTTTCAATTCCATCTTTTTGATTTTTTAAAAACATTGCAGAAAGTTCAGAAAATAGTTGTGTGGCATTACTTAACAAAATTTGACCTCGAGAAGTTTTGATTGCTTTCTGCAAAACAAGGTAAAAAGTTTTTGCTTTCAAAAAAATTAATTTAAACTAGGCTCACACTAAAAATTTTAAGTTGCTCCGTCGTGGGTTCAACGTTTTGTTGAAGTTCAATTTTATCTTCTTCAGTCAAACATTCGAAAAAAGCTTCAAAAACTTTTTTTAATTGTGGATTCATGGCCTCAAAGTCTGGTTGTTCACTGAAAATTTAAGATAAATAAAAATAAAGAATAGACGCAGGATATTTTTTGCTATTCTAAACACGCTAGAAAAAGAAAATCAAAAATTAACAACTTTTTTAATTTAAATTCAGAAAAAAAGAAAAAAAATCTTCCAAAAAGGGCAAAAAATTCTTTCTTAAATCAATCAAAAAAATTTGTTGTATCCAAAAAAACGCTAACTATTTTTAAAGAATCTGTTTTTTTGCAATAAATTTAATACAAAAAAAATTGAGGCTGCTGCTAAAAAAAAATTTTGATCAAGGCAGCAATCTATTTTTTTTTCTGCTTCCATCTTTTAGTTAGTCAATCAAAGAAATAATAAAAAATAATCTTTTCTTCTTTCTTTTTTTTTCGTTCTCGCTTATCAATAAAAAAATATACATTAGTCAAAAAAATTGTATGATACATTCATAGGCCAAGAAATCAATCATAAGTGCAACAAAAAAAATGATAGATAAAATTGATCAAAAAAATAAACGTTCGATGAAAAAATTTGTAGGAGAAAAAAAGTTAGACTCCATGAAACCTAACAAAAAAATTTTAACTTTTTAAATATCACAAAAAGTCAAAAAAAAATATCTTCTTCAAATTATTTTTTTCTTTCCAGGTCATTAAATTCTTTAAAATATTGAAAAGTGAACGTTTAAGCTTTGAATCCGAATGGAAAAAGTGAACGTGGAAGCCGTCAATCAAATTGATGAAGAAGAAAATGAAAAAAAGACACTATCTCTCTATTAACGACAAATAGGCTTCGAGCAGCCCTTATCTTAAGTTTTAATCTTTCTTTTTTTTAGAACGGAAGAAAAAAATCTGTGGAATCATGAGATGGTTTTTAAAGAAGAAAAAAATCTTTTAAATCACAAATCGAAAAAATAAAACAATATTGAAGGATAAAAAACTAAAATACTTATTTTAAACAAAAAAAAAAGATTCAAAAAATCCATAGTTAAAGGGACAAGACTATTTGATGCCTTTTTTCAAATTTCATTTTCCCGCAATTACCCGCAAGTGGAAAGATGAAGCGAGCTTTTTTACGTGTAATACAGTAAACTTGCACGGAAAAAAGCTCGCTTCATCTTTCCACTTGCGGGTAATTGCGGGAAAATGAAATTTGAAAAAAGGCATCAAATAGTCTTGTCCCTTTAAATAATTTTATTTCTTTAAAAAATAAAACTAGAAAAGCTCTTTGGAAAAAATGCGTATAGAGTTTATTTTTGTATTATTAATTACCATGGATTTTATTTTATCAATAGCTATGACAGTTAAAACCCTAAGGCAAAATAAAAAATATAAATTACAAAAAAAAAAGATTTACCCAGAGAGAAAAAACAGAATTTACCGCCGCTATCAGTATTTTTTTCTTTGATTAAAAAAAGTAATGGCATCTTTCATAATTTGGAGGAGGTCAACAACATCATTTTTTTTTCGCGCTCAAACACATTAATGAAAGCCGTTGTTGAAACAAAACGAAAAAGCATATTATTATTTTTTTCTCAATCAAACACACACAAAAAAAGAAAAAGAAAAAAGGAAGGGCAAAGTTTAACACACACACACACAAAAAAAATAAGGAAAACGAGGCTCGTTTGAATCAAAATGAATTACATGATTTTTGTTAAATAAAAAAATGAGTTCATCACCGCCAAATCAAAAAAAATAGAACAGACATTTTTTTTGGACGTTTTCTCGCTTAGTTTTGTAAGCAAAATATTGCATTTTTAGCGGATGTCGTCGGACAAAAAAGTAAGTCAGTTGCAAAAAAAAAAATGCAAAAATGATGTCTTTCACCACCACCACCAACGACCATCGCTGGCAACAAAAAAAAGCAAAATGCAACGAGAATGTTGCGTTTTTTTTTGTGGAATAAAGAAAAAAGTGTAAAGCACATTTCTATGGCCATTTTGTGTATGTATGTATGTATGGGTTGACGCACACACACATTCAGCATCTTCGATGCATTTGCACCTTTGAGAGTGCAAGCGCCGTCCAAAAAAATATGTTATGCATCCAATTCTTTCTTTTTTTGTATATATATGAATTGTCGTCGACCATCTCCATTTGATGCCCTCTAGAATTGTCAATCCACTTAAGCTAACGAAGTTCAAAGCAGCAGCAACGGAACAGCTGCGAGGTAGATAGAAATAAAAGGTATCCAAGGTTATTGGCTCTAATTAGTGGTGAAGCGGAAAAAATTTCTAAGCAACAACAAATTAGCGAGAAAGAGAGAGAAACCTATTTATCTTTGTCCGGTGTTTTGATGCTTGCTATTAATTTAAAACAAAAAGAAGGGATTATCTCTCTTTTCATCGTCTGCTATTTCTCTTTTTAGCTTTATTTTTTTTAAAAAGAGAGCCAACATCCAAAAACAAAGGTATGTATACAAAAATTTTTTAAGCCGCCAAGTTCTTACTCAAAAAATATTTCACATTATCATTGCTATCTTCTTTCTCCAATAACTCCCATCTCAAAAAAGTCGTCGTTTACAAAATCGAAGTAAAAGAAAACTTAACTTTTTATTTAAATCTTTCAAGCAAAATTTAAAAAAAACAATAAAACTTAACAAACAAGCAAGCAAAACCGTATAATTTATTATGTATGTATTATTTCATAAAAATCACAAAACACGAGGCAGACAGGCAAAAAAATATCATCAATAAACTTCTTTTTAATCAGCTTTTTTCTTTCTCATTTCAAGCTGAAGTGTAGCTAATGACGATGATGAGGATTTACTATTATTGGGTTCATTGGTTGTATTTGACTTCTCATTAGCAACCATTTTATTTTTCTTTTTTTTTTTTGGTGTTCCTCCACCATTTTTTATTAATCGATTTCCAGGTTCTCCACTATTATCATTTTTATCAAATTCAGATAATAATAATTTTCCATGTTGATCAAGTTGAAAAGATTCTGAGGGGGCTTTGAAATGATTTCTATCCATCCATGGTCGATCAAAATCTCCCTCAAATTTTTGATGTTGAGATGATGGCCCAATAATATATGCTTGAATACCAAAAAGAGTATTAGAAAAATTTTCTATCATTTTTTCTTCACATCTTGTTTCCATATATATTTTCCCGTATGATAGTTTCCCAGATGAAACAGGAATGCGATGGGGTGATTTGAATCGATATACATAAAGGCCATTAAAGTATGAAGAATTTGAGTCAAAGGTTGTTAAATCAAAGATATCAGTTCGAAATTCAACGTATCTGAAATACATTGGACTAGGTTTAACGTCATAAAAAATAGTTTTACTTTGGTGGTTCTTGGAGAAGGTCAATGAAGCTTTTATTTTCTTTATATTTGTCATTTTTCTCGAGATTAATAAACATTAATTTAGGGTCGTTAGCATCAGATAATTTATCTTCAGGTAAATATTCAAATGGAAATATCACTACCACCTGAAAATTGAACATTAGTTTAAGTTAGCAAAAGCTAAACAAAAACATACAACTTCTTCTTTATGTCTTAATGCAGGGCAACGCAGCTTTAAATCAAATTCAAAGTCGATATCAACCTAAAAAACGCAAAAATTATTTTGAACTCAAAGAAGTGGAACTCACTTTATTAAATCTCGTATTAGGAATAAAAAATTTCCCAAAATGTAATTCACTCAAAATTTCTACGACGTCTCTTTCATTTTCATTAAAACATTCACGAGCTCTTTGAAGAAATAAAGCTTTTAAAGCACCTATTTTCTCAAAGATATAATTTTTTAATTCATCATCGGCTGAATGATCCATGACACATTGTTGAAAACTATTTGGCCTTCGTTCATCTGGATACTGAATGGATAAATCCGCGCCACAATAAACAAATTCTAAAAACTAAAAAAAGAAGTTTTGAGAATTGGGAAGAATAAAGGTAGGGGAAAGTCATACCATATCTTTTCGTGGCTTTCTAATCACATAATGAAGTGGAGAATATCCGAGCTCGTCAAAAGTGTTTAAAGATGCTCCTTAAAAAATAAAAATTAAAACAACTTTTTTTTATGGCAAACAAAGGTAGCCAAATAAGCAAAGTTAGTCTAACACTTCTGATTCCAAATTTACAATCATTCTTACCCATTTCAAGCAAAGTTTTCATTTGACATAAATTTCCCGCAACTGCTGCAACATTCAAACAAGTTCGACCAGAATAAAAATTTTTAATCCCAATTAATTTCCGCATTTCTGTTATTCTTAAAAAACTTCCTATATATTTGAGCAATCCGCAATAACCATGTTTATGAGGTAATTCATTACAAGATACAATAATTTCTTCGAGGTAGTTTTTACTTTTACAACATGAAAGTAACATCAACAAATTTGCATTCGTTCCGTCATCCACGAATAACCGTAAAATATTCTGAAATCAAAGAAATTCATAAAAGCTAAAGTCCGCAAAACGAAAATTAATAAATCTTACAAGCATTAATTTTCTTTTCAATTGAGCATTTGTAAGTAATTTCATACTTTTAAGAGATTTAACATATTCAAAACCTTGTTCGAATAATTCTTGAAATTTTGGTAAATTTCCTTCGATGGCAGAAAGTAATAAAGCATTAAAATATTTTCCATTAGCACAAACTTGATCAAATAAAAATGTTTTGCCTATCATTCTTTCAGTGTCGTGATTGCATCGACGAAGAATTTCAGCTCTTGTTAAACCAGTAAATCGAGATTTGGGACGGAAATTTAGGGGCCTAAAAATTTTGGAATATTAGAATTGTAAATGCTAAAAGACAGCGAAGCAACGATAATTACAAAATTAGTAAGTTTCTGCTCCAAATGAGCAACCATCAATTTCTAAAACTTCAGTTGAAGTTATTACTTACATTGGTGGAACTATAATGCCTTTAGATGGTTCAAAAATAACTTCAATAGTATCACCGCCATTTTTAGACGATGACGGCAACATTCCACTTATGGTCATCGAGTTTCCTGAACTTTGACTTAAAGTTGTTATTCCATTGGTCATTGAAGGTTGAGAATATGTAAGCACTCTGAAACCGTCGTCAATCACAGAATTAGCAACTTAAAATTTAAACAAAAAAAGTGTACCGATCATTAATCTGTTTTCCTCTAGCATATTTTGGTGGAGTTTGGATTTCATAATTATATGATTTTGCTGCCGATGATGCTGCAGCTTTTAACCATTTATCATCTTTAAGCAATTCTGCTGCAGTTAAATTTGATGATGTTGAACCATTAAAATTTTTAATTATAACTTTTTCAGGCGATTTTAAATTTGGCCGAAGTTTATAATGTTGTTGTTCTTTTTTTAATTCATTTAAATTGTTATTAGGCTTTTCTGGTGATTTGATTTTTCCATTCTTTGGAATTTGTTGTTGCTGTTGTTGTTGCTCAAGTTTCTTGGTGTAGGTTTTTGATTTTTGTGATAGTTGCTGCTTCTTTAATTTCTAAAAACACAAACGTTTATTTATTAACTAAATATAAAAATTTACAGTGGATGAGTTTATTCCATCCTCATGATCACTACCTTCAGCATCACTAAATTTTTTAGCTTTAATTTTTTCAAGCTTTTTCGCTGCTTTTTCTTCTGGTGATAATTTATAATCATCTTCTATCATTCTAAAAAATAATAATAAAATTGAAAGAATATATAAATAATTAAATAAGATTGGATTGAATTTTGAGAAAGAATTAAGTAGGCAATTTGGTGATGAGCAATAAAAGATGAAATGATGGTATTTTATGAATAGTAAAAAAGGTTAATCAGAAGTTACATATAATTAAACTTTGTAGTCGTCCATCAAAGATTGCAAAAAACATTGAAAAATATGCTAGTTTGCAAGATGGAATAAAATAAAATTTTTGCCGCGTATTTTTAAAATATTTATCTTATAACGTTCCTAATGAACTCAAAGTTAGTGGATTGTCGAGATTTTGTTATTTGCTATTTCTATGTCACACAAAAACGTAAATATTGAAATTTCCGAAAAAATGTATTTTATTATTAACCGAAATCAAGAATCCACGTTTGAAATCAAAAAATATTAATGATTTGAGGTAATTAAAAGTAAGTTTTGTGAAGCTTTTTTCAGCCCTTTGGAAACTGGATTGCTTTTTGGAATTTTGGCGCTTGTGGTTATTGCAATTATAACAACCATAATATTTTTAATATTTTTTTTATAAATCCCAATCAAAGCTTCAAAATTTATCTTAAGTGCAATAATTACTTCCAAATCAACATCAAATTCATCCACATCAAAATAAGCAAGCAACTAAAATCCAAGATGAACAACACCAAGAACTTCACCACCAACAAAAACCACATGATCAAAAACACAATCAAAGCAACCAAAAAAACGTTATCAGTTGATGGTTTGCCTCAAAAAGCATCAAATGTTGTTCATATTTCTCCAAACGTTAAACCATTATCAAATCAAAAAACAACAAAAAACCAAAACCAAAACCAACGAGGGAAATGAAATATAAACAACCACGGCCAAAAAACACAAACAACTATTGCAAAAAATTGGATTTAATCGAGAAACTTTAACAATTATAAATTCAGCTGAAAATTTATACCTCTTTAAAGGATAACTCCTGAATTTATTTTTGGTGAAAAAAATACAGAAACTTAAGAATGTCAACAAAAGATAAACCTCCTACAAAAGTTCAAACTCAATAATCTAAAGAAACAATGTCCAAAAGAATTACAAAGGCATTCCCAATGAACCAAAAGAGGCGGCCATCACAATCTCCATTTGGATTAGATCTAACCCAAGCAACTGCTTTAGCTACTTTAGGGCGGAAAAATTACCATCCGTTAAATGGAAAACATTCAATAAAGAACTGTGATTATAGGTATTCTCAAACTTGATGCTTTTTACCTGATTACTTAAACCGTCACACATTTATTACAAAAAAGGTATACAAAATAAATAAATACATGCATATAAAAAAAGAAACATAGCAACAAAAAAATATGACGACAAAAATACAACCCATATTGCAATAAAGATAAAAAAAATGAAAAATTGAAGGAAGCATTTATTGGTTTGGTTAATTTTCATCATTTGATTTATGTCGAAGAACAACATGTACAAAATTATCGGGATAACAAAAATTTCGGGCTAACCAATGAACTTCAGAATCAACAGGAAAATTAGTGCCGTGGGAGATAATCGTGTAATCCAAAGGATTAATATCTGGGAAAGCTTTTTCAAGAGCAAATTTTATCGTTGTTAAATTTTCTGACCCATCTTCAACATCCTTTTGAGGGGTAACCAAAATTTGTCGAAATGGTTGATTCGACTGAAAAGAAAATTTGAGATTAGGACCAAGAAAATGTATCAAAGATTGTTTACCAAATAAAATCTCATTGGAATATACAACATTTTAGATTCATTGGTATCCATAAGTTTTTTATTAACACTCCAAAAATCATCAAATTTATCTAAAAAAAATGAAACCATTTTACATATAGTTTTTTAGCTGCCAATAATCCTTTACCATTACATAAACCATTAAAAAGTCGAGCATGCTCTTCACTTTTCATTGCAGACATTATAGCACCTTTATGTTTCAATTGATCAGCTTCTTTAATAGTTTGAATAAAATAATGTCGCATTAAATCAATCGTTCCACATTTAACGAGATCATCGGGAAAATTTTTGAATCTCACAGTTACTACCCATGGAAGGGAAGAACCAGACGAATGTAAGTCATATAATACGCCAATAGGATAATGCCATTTTAGCATTTTTCCATCAGATTGCAACCATACATTTCGAAGATCATCCACTCCATCAACATTATTCTTAAAAAATTCTAATGCTTTTGATAAACATAATGGAAAATATGAAACTCTTGGAAGCATATCCTGGAAAACAAAAAGGATAGAAATTAATGAAGCTAAAGTTTCAAAAAAAAATTAGCTTTTACTAAAGCTTGAAAAATGCTAATAAAAATCTTACAAAAGTTGATTGTGAAGATCGAATAACAAATTCTGAAGAATCTAGCACAAATTCAATTGGAACTTTTCCATCCCATATTGTTCTCTTTATTTCATAATCATCGGTCATGGTTGATTGGAATATTTGAAAATAAGTAAATTAATTGGTGGAAACAATTAATGAACAAAAAAATTTGGAGATAATTTAATAATTTAAACTCTTCCCTTTGCTTCAACTGACTCAACTTTATAAAAAAATTTTTTCTAAAAAAGCACCCGATAAATTTTCTTTTTCTTTCGCTTTAAGATTTTATATTTTTTATATTTATATTTGCAACTTTTTTTAATTTTTTGATTGAATTTTTTTTTATAGCAAATAACCAAAATGAAAATAAAATGAAAAAATGAGCCGCTCCTTCCCTTTTTTTCTCCTTCTTCTTCATACCCAACGATTATGAAGACTGGTTTTTATGATTGATTTTTATTCCATTTTTTTGTTGTTGTTGGACGCTGGCATTCAACCAACAGCAACTAACTGTGGCTATCATCATCAACAAATATTACTGATTTTCAACGACGACGGAAGCATAAACCATGGAAATATTTCCAATGCTAAAACTTCCAAATGAAATTCTTGTTCAAACTTTTGGTTTATTAGATTTTGAAAGTTTTATTTCTATGAAATCTTCATGTCGAAGAGCTAAATATATCGCTGATAAGAATTTGAGATTAATGCCAAAGAAAAGTGTGGAATCGTTGATAGTTGATTATGATCGTCCAAGTGCACATTATCGAAATTCTGAACAACCTATTGCTACGGTAACTATCAATTTTGATAATGGTAACGAAAAAGTATGTTTGTTGTTTTTTGAAGTTAATAAAAGCTTCTTATTTGATCAAATCGGTTTAACTGTCTCAAAATGCGGCTTTGGACGAAGATACTCTTTTCCCAAATTTCTACGTATCCCTATTTTCAGGAATTTTCCATTTCTTCTGAAGATAATCTCATGTTTTTCTTATACAATCTTAAAGTGACCAAAAAGCTTATCATTCTTGCTTACAATCATTCATTTACTCGACATTTTTCCTATGGACCTCAAGTTGAGAATGTTAAAATTGTAAGCTATTCTACCTTGCTGAGATCCCTTTTCATTTGCAATTTTAGCTTGAATTATATAATATTTCAATTTCAACACCAATCTCAAAAGCTATACCATTATTTGAGAGATTAAAAAAATGTAATCAGCTTCGATTAGAAAAACGATGCTTTTTAAATGGAAAATTTTCAAGATTATTAAATGAAATGGATTATTGTTATTCTTTGTGGTTAGTTACTTCTCCCAAACCAAATTCGTTATTATCCTTCATTTTTTTTCTAACTTTTTATTTACATTTTTAGTTTCAATAATGGATGTTTAATTCCATTCGATAATGAATGTTTAAAAGTGATTTCATCCAAATCAACCCCCTCAAATCCAACACTAACGATTTATGCTCCAACTTCACCCGAAGTAATTTCATTACCAGCATTAATAGAATTTCTTCATAATACTCATTTTACTTCAAATGCATCCATCACTCTTTCTCGAGTTATTGCAACTCGACATCAACTTATTACTCAACTTCATCTTTCAACTCAATTAGAAATTTCGCTTCAATCTCATTATGATTTTACAGCTTTATATGAATCACCACATGGCGAAGGAAATAATGTTAGATTATATATTTGTCATCTTCAATCATCAACTAACCATGGATAGTATTGTCTTCACTTTTTTTTAATTGTTGTTAGTTTTGTATTGCTTTTTAATTTTTGCAATACCTTTACTACCTCGCTTTTTGTTGCAGTTATATGTACAAATGTATATATTTCCCATCTTTCAATAAATTGTTTTATAGTATCTTCTTGGGGGACGTAGTGGAAATTCACAAGCTTTCCTTTCATTGCTTAACATTTTTATTTTGCTTCTCCAAATCCCCATTTGTGGCGGTTAGCACACCAAAGATTATCCAAGTGTTTTATTTTAATTCATTTTTTATTTCCAAAAAACAGCTCCTATCAAATTTGTGTTTTCATTCTCATATTTCGAAGGCTACGTTATCATTCTTCCTATTATTAAAACCTTAATTTTGAAATCCAACAACTATAAAGCGCGAACACACAAATATGTTTTTTTTAAATAAAATGAATTACATTTTGTTGTTTGTTCCAAATCAAGCAATTTTATTCTCAAACTTCTCTCTGTAAAAAAAAAGAAGAAGAAAGAAAACAACAACAAAAAAGTCGTCCGTCCTACATACGTACACATCAGGGTTTGGCGGAATTCCGCTTCCGCATTCCGCTTTTGCGGAATTCCGCGTGTTTTTGGACTTCCGCAAATTCCGCGGAATTCCGCAAAATTTTGCGGAATTCGAAAGCGGAATTAAACAAATTTTAAAAAATATTTAACAAAAACTTTTACATTTTTTTGCGGGAGTTTGATAATAAAAAAATTCTGTGATCAAATGCCCAAAGAAGCCTTTAAAAATAATAAAAGTGTAAACACTTTTACACTGGGAAATCAAATTTTATTTCAGTACATTGTAACGAATGAAATCAGTAGGGTAAGACAAACTTAAATTAAAAATATGTTCTTCTTTATTTTTGCGTACATGGAGAATATTTTACTTTTCTTTCATTTTTGATTTTTTTATTGCGCATTAGAAATAAGTTAGTTTCTTACAAAATGTTTTTTGGTTCTTTTTGAAACTAATTTTGCAATCAAAAATAGCTGAAATAAATCGTTTGGCATTCTTTAAAATTTCAAAAGTGGGATATTTATGTTAAAATTGGTATAAATAATGATGATATCTATAGATGGTTAAAAGATTTAGGAATTCTTAATATCGTAAAAATATATATAATTTTGATTGTGAAAGCGCGACATGCTTTTAGATGTAAAAACAAACCTTTTTGGTGCTATAAGAAAAAATATTGTGGCTAAACTTATCCTTAGTTCATTAATACATTATCTTTGCATGCTACCCATATTAAAGAAATTTTTTAATCAAAATTGATCTTTTTCCCGGCAACATTAAAGTAAAGAAGCTCTTTATCGCACTTTTTTACTCTAAAGTCCCCATTTTTCAAGGTCAAAATTTGCATTAATAAAGCATGCAACAGTCTCAAAGAATCTTTTAGCTTTTGATTATCGTCATATAGAAAAAATAAAATTTATCCACTTTGGATACAAAGGATTTGATACAGACACATACAATATTAAAATCGTTACCGTGGACTATAATGGAAAAAAAATGTATGTGTAATAACAAAAAAAATTTTTTGGTAATTCCGCTTCCGCTTTTGCGGAATTCCGCCTTTTTTTTACTTCCGCTTCCGCTTCCGCTTTTGCGGAAGTGAATTTTATAATTCCGCCTTCCGCGGAAGCGGAATTTTTTTCAATTCCGCCAAACCCTGGTACACATGCACGCGGCTCCTCGACAAACATCCACAGCGTGAAGTAAGTCAGCCATGTTCTCTCTTTTCTATTATCTATGAGGCTGCTTGCTCGGCTACTTACTTGTTTTTGTTGTTTATCGTTTTTGTTGTTGTGGTTTTTTATTTATTTCTTTAGTTTCATCACTAAAAGAGGCCGCCTTCTTTTTTATTTTTGTTTATTTTCTTCTTTCTTCTCCTTCAAGCTCGTGTTTTGATTTCTGAAATTCATACATAAATATATTTTTTTTCTTAAATTTTATTTTTAATGTCTTCTTTTAATTATTTCATAAAAACTTTTTAATGACTTTGCTACTTTTGACATTATTTAAAATTGGTACAAAGAATCTTGTTTTTGAATTAATTAGAAAAGATCCTATGATTTTTATTTTTCCTTGAAACTTTTCCAACTTTTTTTTTGTTTTTAGTGAAAACTTTTTTTAACAAACTTTGATGTTTACAAAAAATAATGAAATCGCCTCCATTTTTTTGGTTGTTGGTCTTAAAAATGATGTAGGCTAATCTGAGGGTCCATTCACAGTTCGAATAATTGTTGTTTCATAAATCTGGTATCTATGTTTCTCTTAGTAACCAACAACCGACAATCAACCATTCATATTTTTTGGTGGCTGCGTCATTTTTTCTTTCCATTCTTCCTCGTTTCGTGGTTTGCTTACTTTTTTCTTTTTGAAAGCTCTCTTCCATTGATTTCTTTTTATTTTGTAACACGTTATAGGTGCAGTTAATCTATGATTTATTAAAACTTTTTGTTGCTTTGTTTAACAAAAATAAGCCTTTTTGGGAACTAAAAAAATTATGTTTTTTTTGTCCATCGAGAGAAAACTTTGTTTTTTAGTTTGAGAGTGGAGTTCGATTGAAAATAATTGACATCCCTCAATGAATTAATTGAATTACAATAAAAGTCCAAAAAAAAGAATTGATTTTTTGTTATTTTCCATTTTTAGTTGTCGTCCGTCATTGCCTGTGGCGTGGTCGTGATCAACCATTTTCTTTTGTACAGCACAAAAAAACTTCGCATTTTTTCATTGACGAAATTTATGTATGTGTATGTATGACTCATTTGAACTCAAATTCCTATTACTTTTTTTTGGATTTCATATTTATTTTAAATGACCAATAATCGAGTCAAAAAGATTTCGCAAAAACTTTTTTTATGCTACGTAAGGGAATGTGAATGCATTAGTTGCGCTTACGAAAAAATTTTTATAGTTGCTTGTTTCAAAGTATTTTTTTTCAATGAAAATGATTCATTCATTTTTTTTGTTTGAAATAAAATAAATTTTGTTTCATTATTTATAGCTACTTTTATACTTGATTTTTACCTCATTTTTCGTGGAATATTTATTTCCATAAAAAGTTGCTTCAATGTTTTCAAACAAAGTTTGTGAACGCGCGTGTTTTTTTCCCAAGGTTTCGCTCCTTTGCATTCTATCACCATTTTTCTATGCTTATTTTTGCATTCACTTTTTCTTAGGCTTTCAACTTTTTCAAAACTTCAATTTTTACATTTATTTTTAGAGGAATCAAGTACAAAAAAATAAATATGGTGAACACAATTGATGTCGATTGCTTATTTTCTGATGCTTATGCATTCTTTGATCAAGGTTTATGTTATGATGAAGAACACCATGTTGTAAGTTTATTTTCTTTTTATTCCTTATTTCTTATTATCTGATTGTTAATGTTTTAGGATGAAGCCAAGAGTATGTATATCAAAGGAATGCAATTGGTTGAACGTGGTGAAAAAATGAAAAATGCCAAGAAGAGTGATCTTTATAATGATATTATGGCAATGAAAAAGCGGGTTCAAGATCGTTTAGCTGATATTGATAAAAATGGTAGATTGGATGGAAAGGTTAGTACCCATTTTTCATGGTTTTTCTCTCATACTCATTGATTTAAACATTTTTAGCGAGCTGAAAGTTTCCGCAAATCTCTTTTGGAACTTGAAGAAAAGAACACCTCAAGTGATGCTGAACTTCTTTATTGGTTACCAGATAATGTTCAACTTGTTACAATTGATAATGGAACCACTACAGCTCCTGAACCTCCAACATCTTTAGCTATTTTATCTTTAAGTGAACATCAAGAACTTTCAAAATCAAAAGAAATGGAAAACAAAATTGTTCCACAAGCTTTAATTCAAGTTGGTCCATGGGCATATCCATTAATGGGAGCTCAAACTATGATCCTTAAAAATGAAATGGGCATATATGTTGTACCTAATCCAGCACCTGATCATCCAAGTAAGTTAATGGAATGCTTAAGAATATGTAAATGCTAATTATGAGGTTGTGTTTTCAGATATGTGTATTGGTATTATTCTTCCACGAGATGTTGATCCTCAACTTGAAAAAGATTTTCTCAAAGTTTTACGTCAATATGCTACCGTTGAAACTAGTGATGTTGTTTCACAAATGACTCAAGAAGAACGTCAACGTACTAGTGATAGAATCTCTCAATTTTTCATTAAAAGTATGCATTTCTTTCTTTTTGATTCTCTCTTTAACTTTCATTTTTGGGTGGTCAATTACTTGCAGCAAATGTCGATAAACTTGCATCAACAACTGGGGAATATGTTTCTGAATATGGTAATAGATATCGTTCATCAATGCCTGAAAGACAAGATCCTGCTGTTAATGTTAATCCTGCACTTCGACATGGTGTTTATTTCTTGTATCGTGGAAGCAAAGGTGTAGCTAAAGTTACTCGATATTTATGTGAGTTTCTTTTCAATGAACGAAAACAAGTTTAACGCTTTCATTTTTTAGTGGACAAAGTCGGTGATATGGGAATTGCAATTGGTCAACATGTTTCTAATAGTGTTAGTGGAGAAAGCAGCGGTGGTCGACTCTTCAAAAGTACTACAACTGTAGCTGCTGGTGGAATTACTGGTGTTAGTACTGTATGGATTTCACTTGAAAATGCATCGAAAACTTTATTCAATTCTTTTGCAAATGAAACAGTGGAAACCGTCAAAGTTAAATATGGTAGTGAAGCAGCCCAAACAACTCATCATGGCCTTCATGCTATTGGCCATACAACTCTTGCTGGCTATCAACTTTATGATCTTGGACCTCGTTCGATTGCAGGTAGAATGGCTAAAAAAGCTGGAATTCAAGTTCTTACAGGTGGTCATGGTTCAACTCGTTCAAATATCAAAGATGGTAATTCTCGTCCTGGACTTCCTGATGTTATTGCTCAACAATCAATTACTGATGCAGAAGAAAAACAACAAGAAAAAACTCCATTTTATCCTAACCTCAAAGCTTAATTTCATTGTGTTTTTATGTATAATTTATGAGCTTTCATTCACTATGTAAAATTATTGTGTTGCCTTTATTTTGCCATTTTACTTCTTTGTACGTTTGATTTGTCTTCTTGTCCCAGTGTTAACGTAAAATTGTATTGTATTAGCTTAAAATGCACTTGTATCATGTATGTATGATTTCATAAATTGTGATTAATTATCTGTAAATAAATTTTTGATTAAACTAAAAACATTTTTATTTTTGATTGCCTCATTTATTTTTTGCTAAATGGCTTTTGCAATTTCTTACTCCACCATGCTTCGTGTTACTTGATATTCGATACAATTTCAGAGGAATTTGGCTCAAAAGTTACAGATAATTGTGAGTTTTGTAAAAAAACACCAAAGCAGCCTTTCCAGGTTTCAGCGAGTATTATTTTTTAAAGGATTTCCTTCCAACTGAATGTACTAAATTCAGTTTTGTTTTGTCTCATTGTAATTTGAAAAAAAGAAGCTTCAAGTTTGTTTGTTAATTTCATTTTTTAAGATAAACGAATCAACACATTTATTTGTTTCCCAAGTTTTTTTATAAACCGTATTATTTTTTTGTGACGAATGTAAAAACTAATAATTTTAATTTTTTCTAAGCAGCAATATCGCCATTTTTATGATTATTTTTAGTTGTGGTAGTTGTTCCATTTCCATTTTTCTTCATATCTTTCATTTCTTTAGCAGTTTCTCGAGTAATTTTAGTAAATTCTGCGGGTTCATCGGTTGCAACAAAGCAGAAAATGAAATTTGACTAAAAATCATCTCAGTTTTAAAAAAGGTTTTGTGGAAAAAATATTTGATGGAAGAAACTTACAATAAAAAGAAGCAAAGCTAAAATCCAAAATATGGTTCTCCATTGTTCTTTACTTGAATCATCGGTAATAAAAATGGCAACCAAAAGAGGGGCAAGGAAAAGAGTGATACATTTAATGAATTGAATGTTAGATACAACAAAGGCGCTGTATTGTCTAAAAAATAAAAGAAAAATGAAAAATTTAGTTTTATTTATTCAACGCAGAAAAAATTAACACAGTTTATTTAAATATTCTTTTTTATATTAATGTGCTTTTCTTTTTCTATAAAAATTATGGCACCCAGTTTGAAGAGAAAAAATATAAAAATTTCTTTAAAGCAGAAAGTAAAAAATCGATTCAGTTTTAAATAAAATTAGCGATTCCGCAAACCTTTTTTATTGCCAGTTTATTTATTTTAAAATCTTTTATGATCTTACGAAAAATATTGATTAGATAATATTGACTAAATTTTGTGAAAGTAATAATTTTTAGTTATAAAATTCAGTTAAATACATAATATTGTATTTTATTCGTTTGATTTAACGGCAAAAAAAATCTCGTCAGTTTAATTTTAAGTTACTGGGATGGGGTTATTCAACAGTTTTAAAGCTTATGTTTTTTTTGATAAAACTTTGATTATTAGTTTTTTTATTTGGACAATCCTAACTCAAATACAACAGTTTAATTTTTAAAACAAAATTTTTTTAATCACAGTTTTAAGCTTTTTTATTTCAATCGAAAAAATATTTTTTGGAATGAAAACAAAAACTACAGCTAAAAATTTTTAGATAAACAACTATCCCCGATTTTCCAGTTGGCTGTTAAAATAAATTGTTTATCCACAGATTGGCTTCAACAACAGTTAACAAAAATAAAAGAAGAAGAAAAAAATTTTTCGAAATGAATCAGTTTTTTCTTAATTTTTAAAACACGGTATTTTAAATCCACCAAAATTAAAAAGTCTCAGTTAAAATTATTGATGAATTTCAATCTTTGAAATAAATTTTAGAAAAAAGTCAGTTATAAATATTTTTTATCTCAAAAAAAATATAATTCCACCAAGCAAATTAATGTTCAGTTAAAAATTTATTGACAAAACCTATCATTTAATTCAAATGCAGTTAATATTAGTTTTGAGTCTAAATGATTTCATCCGCAGTTTAAAAAAAAGGAATAAAAAAAATGAAATATTTCGGCGCAATTATTTAATGGCTATGAAATTTGTGTAAATATTTTAAAAAGCATGTTTCGAAAGCAGAGAACATTTTGAACATTAATTTTTTAGGTAATCAAAGCCAAACTCAGTTTTAAATAACGAAAAATTGAATCGTAAAATATCAGTTTTAAAAAAATCATAAGTTTATCATCAGTTTGCATCTAATTCCAAAAAAAAAATGGAGAGAAGATAGATTATGTATGAAAAAGACAACAGTTTTAACAAAAAAATAATGTTTTTGAATTAAATTTACTCTATAAATAAAACTTTGGAAAAAGCGCCATATTCGAAAGTAAAATTTAAAACTATTTTTTAATTTTTAAAAATTTGTCGATGAACCATCTCAGTTTTAAAAAATACTATGTGAGTAAACTTTGAACTTTATAAACAACACAGTTTATTAATTTATACATTTCAAAGTATTTTTATTTAAAAAAAATTAGTAATTAAGTTTTGGTTTAATTAAATGAAATCAATTAATATTTTAGAGAAAGCCCCTAATAAGGCAAGGAATTCAGTTTAATAATTTATCTTTAAGTTATAAACTACCTATGCAGTTTAATTAAAAAAATTATCTTTACGATTACATTCAACAGTTTTTTAATTTATGTTTTTTGAAAGAATTTTTTTTGTCTGTTGATCCTTTGGAAAGTTAAAGTTTAATTGTTAAATCAGGTTTTTTCAATCACAGTTTATATAATTTTTTTGAAAAATAAATCATGCTTTCTCCACTTTCAAACATGCTCAGTTTTAATTTTGTTTTTCCCTAAAATTCTTACTTACCTTGAAACAAGGGTGCCACATTTATAAAATCCACCACAATTTGCTCCCAAAAATGCATAAATACCAGTGAAAAGCCATATAGCAATCATGGGTTGATCATCGGGAACATATCCCAATGCAGCATACATGGCTCCTGGAATTACCAATGCCACGGAGTTGAAGCAAATCATTTTTAATCTTTCATTTGGGCCTCTGAAAAAAATAATAATTAGTAATCCTCCGATCTTAATAAATTCCAGTTTTATAATTTAAATATTGAATCTTGGAAAAAGAAAAGTTTTCCGATTCACTCAAGGTCGTACAGTTTTTGTTTAGTAAATTATCTTCGATACAACAAAGAAGGTTGCAGCGCAGTTTTAATTTTTTAATATTATATTTGTTTTTTTTAAATTACAAAATTCATGGAAATTTTTTTGTGCACCTAGAGTTCTTTTTTCTAAGTATAATTCAAAAAAATGTTTTCTTTAAAATTTGTGAGAAAAAATGACACCAATAATCCAGTTTTTAGAAGAAAGAAAAGTTTTCGTAAAAACAAATTTTTTGTTTGATATTACCACCATTCTCATAAATCTTCAGTTAAAAAAAATAATACTTATTAAGCCGCAATTTCTTTCGACAACTCTCTTTTGCGGCTAATATATTCAGTTTCATATAAAAATAAATTAAAAATAGTGAATTTTTTTAATATATTTTTATTCTCCCTTATTTTCATCACCTGACAAGGGAACGGATTAGCATGTCAAATCGCTGGGGAGATTTGGCCTATACCAATCGATAGAGCTCTGAAAGTTAGACTATGGGCCAAAATCCTAGCTGCCCACCAATTCAAAAAAAAATAGTTTCGTCAGATCAAAGTTGATCAAAAATAACGAAAAAACCGTCTTTTTTCGATACTTAGAAAATTTTTCAAAGTTCAACAAAACGCCAAAAAAAAGAAAAGAGATTCAAAAAATGACTGAAAAAGGAAGAAAAAAGTGAAAAAAGTTTCTAAGTCTAGGAATTTTAAACTTTCACCTGGCAAAACTTTTTTTTTTTGAATTGGTGGGCAGCTAGGATTTTGGCCCATAGTCTAACTTTCAGAGCACTATCGATTGGTATAGGCCAAATCTCCCCAGCGATTTGACATGCTAATCCGTTCCCTTGTGAGTTTTAGAATGAATTTGATATAAATTATTTTTAATCTTATTAAAATATACTTTTCTCATACAAACAGTTTAAATCCGTCAATATATAAAATAATTTCTATTAAATAAATCAAAATTTCTGCCCAAAACAGTTATAAAAATGGTTTCGCTCCAACTCTCAAAAAGTACTTCAGTTTTACTTTTAAACATTATATCTTTAATCATTGCAAAATTTATGAATTTTGTTTATGTTCCAAAAAATTTTGTATAGTCAGTTTAATTTTAAAAAATTATTTTGTTGCGTGGAAATTATTTTAGAAAAAAATCTAAAACAACGTGATCAGTTTTTGATATATTTTATTTTAAAAAATTTGTATTTGTTTTTGGTTATTGTCGCCATACATGATGACTCTCAGTTTAAAAATTTAAGATAAATATACCTATGAAAGTTATAATTTCAACTTACACATGATCTTGCAGTTTCTGGTAAAAAAAAACAATAAAAAAATGTATTTCTTTTCTTTTTATTCTCCGCTTCCGTTTTTAGTGTACAGTTTCGTAACAAATTTAATTTTTTTTAAAACTTTAACCTCCATCATATCAGTTTTATCATTTATCCGTTGATAAAAATAAACATTTCCTTTAAAATGCGCACAAACTTAAAATACATGACAGTTTTAGTTATTACAAGAAGATATAAAGACTAACTTATATTTAAATTTTTATCGGTAGCTATTATCACAAAATAAACATAGATTTTTAAAATGAGCTGATGCGTCACAGAAAGATAAAAAAAGCTATTATAATGCCTTCTCATCAGTTAAATCATTTAAAAAATAATTATTCTTTTAAATAAGTATGAAATATCTTTTTTGATATTTTTTTATAAAAAAAAATAAATATATAATTAAAAAAGAAGTTTCCAGTTTTACAACAAATGTCTACCACTGCCCTTTGAAACCAGTTAAATTTTAAAAGTTTAAAGCTTCTTTTCCAAACTTTATGAAACAAATGAAATTTGTAACTCAGTTAAAAATATAAACATACTTTAATTTATCACTCATATATCCAGTAATTAATTTAAATGGAATATGACTCAAAGCGAGTAAAGCTCCCATCGCTCCAGTTTTTGATACATTATAATGCAACACAGCGTTGATATAAGTTGGAGTATAAGTGAGAAGGAAGATTCCTGAACCAATATCCGCTAAAGCATTCAACCAAACAACCAAAACAGTGGGATTTGTTACAATTGCCCAATATGGAATAAATGAATCCATTTTAATATGAGCAGCAGTTTTATTTCGATGAATTTTTTCGAGCTCAACTTCGGTAACATTTTTATGAGTGGCTGGATGATCGGTGTAAAAAAATACCCAACTACAAAATAATATAACCGAAACGATTCCATGGATATAGTAAACTGATGGCCAACCCCAACTTGATTCACATAGCTGAAAAAAGGGGTTATATTTATTAAGTAATTTTTGTTGGTATTTTTTCGTGATAGTTAATAATTTTTTTTGTGGTTTAAAAAGTTTCTTAAATGAATAATTTTTACAATATTTATGGAAGCCCAAGTTTATTAATGTAAATTTTAAAAATATTTTTTCAACTAAATCCAACAACAAGAAGTTTATAACAGTTTAATTTTTTATTCAACTTTTCATATTTTTCATAAATAAAATGTTTAATTTTTTTAATATCAATGTTCCGTTATTTTCGAAAAGCTCAGTTAATATTTTAAAAATTAAATGAAAAACATTTCAAAAATAAAAATTGGAATATAAATCCATCCTTTTTGATGTTGATTGGACAAATATACATTTCAATCTCAACTTTCAGTTTTAATAAACTTTTTATGTAATTAGTTTTTTTCCAACGCCTCTTGATTCACTAAGTTTTATTATGCTTGCTTTAGGCTTCATGACGCTAACACTTAAACAATGGTGAACAGTTAATTTTAATAAAAAAAAATATTTTTGCTCAAGACAGAAAGATAATCTTTAAAGGATGCAGTTTTATTTCAAAAATGTTTTTATTTATTTTAAATATAGAATTACAACAGCTGATGACAGTTAACTTCTTTTTTATATATTTTTTATCATGTACAGTTTTTGAAATATTGACTTTTGCAAAAGAAATAGAACGCAGTTTATTACTTTAAATATAGAAAAATTTGCAAAAAGAAATCCTAAAACATTGTTTTTAGCATCCCAAAAAAACCCAATGCAGTTTAAATTTAAAAATAATAGAAAGCGAAAAGAATTCAGTTTTAAATTTTTGATGGATTAATTAGATTTAACTCTATGTTTTTATTAATAAAAATACAAAAAGTAAAACTTGACGTAAACTCAGTTAAATTTAAAGAACGCAGTTAATTTAAATAAAAAAAATTAAAAAATCTTTTTCCCTTGTAAAAAATGTTTCTAATTTAAATTTAGTTTCTTTCCATCATATAATGTCTCAAAACAGTTTTAAGTAAATTATTATTAAATTTGATACTTTTACTATTTTTGTAAAAACTAAAGAAGCAAAATATGTTTGCAGTTTTATTCGAAAAAATTAATTAAAAATAAATTTACTTACAACTCCAGCCGATGGATTTGTGATAGCTGAAGAAAGGGAAGAAAAGCAAGTTAAAATAGAAATAAATATTCCATTTTGTTTGAGTGAAGCCCATCGAGCACATACAACTCCAATGGCAGCGAAATCAGCGCCGAATGAAATGCCCTAAAAAATGAAAAATTCATTAAATCCATATGTTTAAAAAGTTAAAAATTTCCAGAAATTAAAGGTCATTCTCAGTTTAATAAAAAAAAATTTTAAAATAGTTAGAATTTCCTAAATTTCTAAAAACTTTTTCTTACAGTTAAAAATGCAAATAAAAAAATAAAAAGGATATTTTTGACACAGTTAAAATGTTTTCTCAATAAATCGAAATCAGAAAAAAGGTGTAATTCCCTAAAAAGATATTTGGAATGTGACGCAGTTTAGAAAAAAAACAAAAAAAGATATAATATCGCGTAAAAATTTTCTATAACAGTTAATTAAAAAAAATTTTGTCAAAATATTCATTGCATTCAAGCACGGTTTTTTATTTTCTAATTAATTATTCCGGACAACAGTTTGTAAAATATGTTTGATTTTAAATATGAAAAAATTACAATAATGAATGCTGTTGTAGTTTAAATAAAAATTATTATTCAAAAAAAAATGTACTATTTTTCAAACACAATATATTGTGGGAATGCAGTTTAATAACAAAAAAATAGTGAAAAAAAGTTATCTTTTCTGATAGCAGTTAAATAATTTTTTTTAAATCAAATTATTGGCATAGCAATCAGTTTTTCAGCCTGCGACGGCAGACAACGTGATCCAGTTTTTTTCAATAAATCTTATTTTTTGTTGTAGCAAATTTCCTTCGTCGTAATTACATAAAAAAATTACTGAAGTTTTTTCTCTCCCTCTTCTCTTCCCTCTTCCCTCTTCCTCACCTGTACAACTCTGGCAACTATAAACCACCAAAGACCCAATTTCACGCAAGTTGGAATTAATAATGTCGCAATGGCTGACATCATACCAGCCGCAAAAAATACCATTCTCGCTCCATAATGCGCATATAAAACATTGAAAGGGAATGTAGCAGCGATGGACCCAATAGCTACAGCCCACATAAGATATGATTTTTCTTGTTGATTAAACATTGGTTCAAATTTCACTAATTTCGTCGTTGATGACAAAGAAAATGTTTGATTCCCCGGAACGTCTTCCATTCCAGTTATTGGAACATCTTTATGCATACAAATTAGAGTGAAATTAAATGTGATCATGTTGCTAAAAAAATGGGATATTAGAAAGTACAGGAACAGTAGTGGCCAGTTTTTAAAAAAATTTATTTTTGAGCTTTAATGGTTGTTAAAAAATCCGAAAATGCACAAGTTAAAAAATATTACAAATTTTTATTGAGTTTTTTTCGAAACCAAAAAAACCATGTTTCTACTTGTCAGTTAATAAATTTTCTTCTTTTTTTGTTTGTGTTAAATAAAATTCCATCGAATGTTTCGTTAAGCAGTTTAATAATTTTTGTTTATAAAAATGCTGACTTTTTTATTTTTAAAATAATCCAAAAATGGTATGCAAATTGTACCAGTTAATTCTAATCTTAAATTTATATTTCTTTTTTATGAAACTCTTTTTTAATGACTGACTTCTTAATAAAGTTTGCTAAAACTTAAATTTTTTGTTTAAAAAGTCCAGCGGAAACTGACAGTTTTATTTACCTCCCTTAAAAGTATTTTTTTTTTCCAAGAATTTCAAAAGTAAAAAAAAATCAATTGAATTTTGTGAAAAATTTATTTTTATCAATTAAAAAGTACAGCAATGGACAACAGTTTTTTATTTTTATTTTTATCTATGCCCTTTTTTTACACCTAAAAATTATTTTTGAAAGCGATGACTCAGTTTTTAATAATATGTGGTTTTTTTCATAAATTGATGGAAAAAATGCGATAAAAGCAGAGACAGTTTTTCTATTTTGAAATAATAATAAAAATGTGTGGATGTATTGAGGAAAAAAATACAAATCACCAAAATAACTCAGTTTTAAAGATTATTATAGTAAGCGCCCCAATTTCAGGACTTCTAAAAAGCTTGCAAAATTTTTGGGATTTTGGTTGCTTTTACAGTTTTTTTTAAATCTAAAGAGAAGAAGATACTCATGATTTTTTTTTCACGTTTCACCCCCGGTTTATTTTGGTCCCCAGTTTTATTTTCTTACCTGCAAATGGATGTCAAACATAAACATCCCAAAACTAAAATTAAATATCGAAATCGATGAGCAAAAAATCCATCACCATCTTCCTTGGAAGAATCCAAGGATAAAATATTATTATTTTTTCCTTCAGAAAGCATGGGTTCAGTTTCGGGTAAACGCGTTAAACCATCGATTGGATCATTTCGAAGATGATTTAATTGATTTGGTGGAAAATTTGCCATCCCTCTTTTTTTTCGCTTGCTTTTCGCTTTTTATTTTTTTATTACCTAAAAAAATAAAATAATAATCTTTATCTGATCATCATATTTAAAATCAAGTTTTTTTTTCTTTCATTAAAAAAAATATTAGAGAAAACAAAATTGATAAATGACATAATGGGGCTTTGGAGAATTAAAAATAAAACAAACAATCAACAAAAATAGCGCAATTGAGAAGAAGAAAAAATTGGGAAAGGTAAGTTGGATTTGAAATTGGAACTCAAAAAAAAAGAAACAACTTCCCGCAGTTTTTATTTTACCTGATCTTTATGTGGAATTTAAAGTGCAATTATAAATAAAATTTAAAACTGATGTCTGGCGTGGAAGATAACCTACCCTGAGCCTCTAATAACAGTTAACTAAAAAATGAAAATTTTTTGAAAATTAAAATAGTAAAACTCTGCTTATTATTTCTTAATGTATTGCAGTTTCGATCGAGAAAAAAAATTGAAATCAAAAAAAGAAAAATTAATTAAGTTTAGATAATAAATTGAATGTTTCTTTTACAATTATGTCTTTTTAAAAACCTTTCTTGAATATAAGACTCAGTTTAAATTTTAAGATCCAAATGGAATTTTATATTAAAAACAATCAAACAAAAGCTTAAAAAAGCGAATATACAAAATCAACCTTGGTATTAAAAAAACGAAATAATAATGCTATCGTAAAAAATTCGCTTTTAGTTATAAAAAATGATTGAAAAAGAAGTGCGCGCCAAAGAGAAAATAACCAGAATTCAGTTTGTGTGGAAAATTGTTTTTAGATTCATATTCGGTGCTGTCAGTTAAATAAACTTTTTTGTTTTCTTGTCTCTGGCTGAATGAAGATAAATTTTTAGTGTATTGCATTTGAGTTATTTAAGCAAAGCTTTAATCCTTGCAAAATTCCATTAACAAAGGAAGAAGAATCGATACAGTTTAATAAATATATAATAAAAAAATAAATTTTTTAATTAAAGTTTAAGAATTTACTTGCCAGTTAAATTTCAAGCCAAGATTCAGCAACTTTTATGAATCGTTGAAAAATTTCTGTAGATCCAAAAAAGCAAATTAAAGTTTTGAAATTTTAAAAGATTGAATGGGAAATTTTAGTTACAGTTAAAAACAAATATGATGAGAAAAAACACCGTCTCAATACTCTTATAGCAGTTTATTTTTTTTCGAATCGTTTTAAGATGTAATTAATTTATAAAGAAATTAAGAAAATGAGTTTAATTAAAATAATGAAGAACCTATTTCAGTTTACTCCAATAGAAAAAATAATAATACAAATAACTAAATTCAAAATCTAATTCAAAAAAAGTATAAAAAGTAAGAAAGAAAAAAACCAAAAATTCTAATAAATATCAACAAACTATTTTCATAAAAAATCATTAAACATTCATTATTTCATTTTTATATATATTCGTAAGACCAAAAAGAATCAAACTCTTCCATCATGCTCAATAATTTCATAATTGTAAGAGGCAACTCGAAAAGTCAAAAGGCAAAAAAGCAAAGTAAAACGTGAAGAAAAAAAGTTATAAGAATGAGAAACAATTTTTTTCCATGCCTTTGATTCCTTTGTGTTGCGCAACGACCTTTGAACAATAAAAACAAGAGAAATAAAACAAGATTTTTTTTATTTTCAGGTACGCGCCGCGCCTTATTACTTTCAATAACTATCATTAATCATTTTCTCGTGGGCTCGATCGCTCGATTGTTGTTGCGCAGCAGACAGAGATCGTCGCCGTCGCTCATTCATTTTTTCTTTCTTTCTTTCTTTTTTTTTGCCTGATAATATTTTTTTCTCCTCTTCGATATGGGACACATCAAATAATATTTTTTTTTTGCCAGTTTAAAAACAAAAAACTTTCGATTTTTATTATTTTTTGCAGCGTGTTTTAAAATGATAAATGTGATATTAATCGACAAAAGTGAATGATTTTCAAAAAAATAATAATCAGTTTTATCAAGGAAAATAAAAAGGGGACGGAGACAATGAAATTGAGCAGGGTGAAAAAAATTTTTTTTGCCTATTTCTTTCATTTTCTCTTTTATTGCCAGAGGCCATTTATCAAAGTCACTTCTATCTATAAATCTGTCTCATCGTTTACTTTTCTTTTTTTTTCTTTTTTTCTTTGTTTCAAAAAAAGGGCCAATAATGTCGCTGCTTTCTTTTAGAATGTCAAAGATGATTTTTTATTTTTTATTTTTGTTTCAGTCCATTAAAACAAAGTGTTGATAGGGGATTTGAAAAAGAAAAAAATAAATAAGAATGGGAATGAATAATGTGACACACTGTGAATTATTAGGGCAAAAAGTTGAAATTTTTTTTCATTATGTCATCAGTTAAATCTTTGAAGGTAAAACACGAAAAAAAGCCACAAAATACATATTTTGGAAGAACTTTTATGGTGCCACAGTTTTACCATTTAAAATTACCCAATTCCTTTGTCATCATATCCAGTTAATTATGCAAAAGACAAAATTAAAGACCGATAAAAAAAGAAACAAAAATTTGAATTCGAAGACAGTTTTATTTCATCATTTGATAAAGTCAGTTAAAAATATTTTTGTACTAAACAAAAATCTTGGTGTATTTGTAACGCAGTTAACAACAACATATTCAATTCAGTTTTATATCACGAAAATATCCAAATAAAAAAAATAAAAACAGGACACACACACTCAAACAGTTTTTAAATATATTTTAATTTACTTAAAAATCAAATTGTTTTATAAATTACTAACTTGTTTTTATTAATTAGTGTTTTTCAGCACCGATATTTTCTTTACAACTGGGGGTTTTTATTTTTATTTACTACACGATACATCCTAGCTTTACTTACAACTCAACCATTCAAAGCGTATATCAGTTTATTTTTTTTACGACCAATAATTAAAAACAATAAAACTTAATACTAAATTTATATTGTTCTACTATAAAACGTCTACTGGGGAAAACAGTTTATTTAACTTAAAAAAATAATTATTAAATATTGTATGCAATTCAATTAACAATATTTGCCAGTTTGTCAATTTTTTTTACAAATTAAAGATTATTTTATAGGTTTCCAGCCATTAGCTTTGCTAATTTTTATTTACATACAGTTTCTTCTTTAAAAATTTTCCTTCAAACTAAAACAGTACCATTTATTCTATGATGAACAACAGTTATTATTGCTTTTTTTGTATTAATGTAAGAACAAATAATTTTAATAGCGTTAATGCTTTTCATTGCCAAATACAACTAACAGTTTGAAATATTAAATTAAATTAACCGATAATGGACCAGAGATAATTTTTTAACAAAATTATATAAAATAAAAATTCAGTTTTATAAGCAATCGAGCTATTGATATCTATCTGTTTACAGTTTAAAATAAAGCAAATAACCGTCATAGGATACTTGGGCAGTTTGATAAAGCTAAAGTAAAGCAATAAAAATTATAAACCAAATTAAAACTTCTTTTTTTTTGTGATTTATTCAAAAAAAAATTTTGATAAACAGTTAAAAAAACAAGATGATGAATGTGTGTCAAAAATAAAAGCAAAAAAAAAAAAGAAGCTTTTAAGTTTTTTTAGAAGGATTTATGTGACAGTTTAATTTTCTAGAATATTTATTTTTTTAGAATGCATTTAATAATAAAATCAGGAGTTTTAATTCTATTCCAATAGCCAGACATCAAAGATTTAAAAAATGAAATCAATGATTTATTATTCAAAACCAAACAAAAAAGAAAACAGTTTATTTTAATAAAAAAAACAACTAACAAACAATAGGGACAAGACAGTTTAATTATGCAAATGACTAAAATATTAATATTAAATGACTTTCAAATAAATAATTATCTTGCTATTTGTTAAAAATGTTACAAAAAATATTTAATCATCCATAATTTTGATCAGTTTTATAAAAAATAAAATGAAAGGAAAGCTTTTCCGGGATATTTGGTTTTATTCAGTTTATTTATTTTGTGGAAAACTTTCTTGTAAAAAAAAGTTATATCAAGAAAAAAAGTTCAGTTTTTTTTTGAATATATAATTTGGATATTTTTAAATTTATTCTTGAAAGCTTTCTTTGAGCATATTTCCACAAATAAAAAAAAATCCAGTTTATTGAGTGTTTATAAAAATAAATTTGGTAAAAAAATGCCGAAGTTCAGTCTTTTGCAGTTTTTTGATAAAAATAAATATAAAAGCTTTTTTCTTTAAACAAAAAGGAGGTTTTGGGCCATAGCATTGTTTAAAAAAGCCTATTAAGCTACAGTTTTATAAATAATAAAAATATTAAAGTAAAAATATTTGATAAACAAATGGTTATTTGTTGGGACGGTTTTAAAGCTATTTATAAAACATGCAAAAAAGCACGGGTTGTTGAAATCATAGAAATGCAAAATTAATCAACCTTATTGAATATTTATCAGTTTTTAAGTTCCCCTCTATTTCATCAAAACATACAATAAAAAATTTTTTCTTTAGATAGAAAAAAAGATTCTTTCAGTTGGATGGGGCAAGAAAGTATTCAGGTTTTATTGGATTTTTTTCTCTCTCTGGAATTTATGAATAGCATATATCAAAATTACTCAGTTTTTTTAAAATTTTTTATGATATCTTAGATATTTACAGTTATAAAAATTCAATAATTTCTTTTATTATAATTCCCTCCGTTATTTGCTAAATCAGTTAAATTAAAGATTTTCAATTAAAATAATTTTTCTTTCATTTTCTTCGAAACAATATTTTTCTGGTTCACGAGCAACGAGAATTTCAGCATTTTTTGGGAGACCAAAAAAATTATTTTGTTTTATATTTTGTGAAGGTGTAACATCCACAATTGATTGGGCGGAAGAAATAGCAGACGATGTAGGGGATGGTTTTCTGGGTAAAGCATTATTAACAATTCGAATATGATTTCCAGTTTTATTTGATTTAGAAAAATCTTGGCCATTTATAATAACATCAAATCCAAGGTTGGTAGGCTTGGATAACAAAGTGAAAGAAGAACCAGTTAAATTTACATTAGTGTTTGGTAGTATTGAGTCAGTGGTATTAACACTCCTGACAGTACCTGGTGCCGCAGTTTTTAAATTAGAATTTGAATTTTTTGGAAACATTTCCATAGGCATTTCGACGGGATTATTTAAATTTTGGATTAGACAGTTTTCATAAAAATATCTTGAAATTCCAATATTTGTCGAAAAATTACAAGTTGTTGCATTTTTATTCTGATTATTTGCATTAGAGAAGATCGCCTCAGTTTCTGGAATAAAATTCGAAGAAGTTGAAGCCATTGTTGATGCTTTATTATTATTAATAACATTATTATCAAAGGTATTTGAAAATGAAAGTTTATCTTTGGTGATTAAATGACGGAAATTTTCAATCACAGTTTTCTTTGGTAAAAGTTTTCGTGGTTTTGGTGGCGCCGCCGCTTTTGCTGGTTGTTCTTTTGGTAATTGAGGTGGCGAGAATCTATGAATCATTGGTGGATGTCGTCGTGGAGGCGGTGGCTCTGTATGGTGTTTTTGTGATTGGGAAAAATTAGATTGTATATTCTAAAAAAATATTTGTGAATGCAGTTTTGAATGAAATTTAAAATTCAGTTCCAAGCCAGAAAAAAATCAAAAACACAGTTTAAATCAAAAAAAACTTGCCATAATATTTAGCGTATTAGCTTGTGGACATTGTTGCAGCAATGAAGGCATTGTATAAAATGGTTGTGTCGCTGAACTATCTATCGAAGGCATTGAATAAGGACCAGGGCCATTAAAATTCTCGTTTGACGACGGAAATAATTTCGGCATTTTAATTTGTTTTTGCTGTTCGAGAGATTGCAAATTTAAATATGGTAATGATGATGGCGCAAAAATAGGTTTCTCAGTTTGTTTATTTTTTTTAAAATTTGATGACACATTTCGAGATATTTGTGGATAATTAAAAGATGCCTGGGGTTGATTAATATTTGAGTGCGTTTTATTTTCCAAAGTTGATTTTGTTGTTGCAGTTATTCCAAGTGAAGTTACGTTCTCATTAAATTTTTCAAAAGGTTGTTCTTCTTCCAAATATTTTAAATATGCAGTTAACATTATTTCTTTATAACTTTTTCCAATGACAGTTTTTTCAGAACTTTTAAAATTTCTTTGGGGTTTTAATAAACTTTGAGCATCATCACTAGCGATAGATGATGGCGCAGTAGTTGATGGTGGCAGTGAACTTGAAGCAAGATTAGAATTAAATTGTGGTTGTTTAGATGCTATTAATTTTGGCTGCATAACAGTTTTTTCCAAAAATGTTCGAGCTTGTGGCAAGATTTGATCACGCTTTGATAGGGAATCATTTTTACACGTGGTATTTAAATATGTTGTTGATGGCAGTTTTGGAATTAATGAATTTTGCGTTAAAGGATAATTAAAATTTAAGTTATTTAGAATTATTGTTGTTGAACTTGATGGCTGAGGAATTAATGCTTTTTTCTGAGCAGCTTCTTGTTGCCAAAAAATTCGATTATTTAAAGTTGCTGAAGTTTGGGGCAAAATATTTGCTGCTGTCGATGACATTGGATTTGCAATATTTGCTTTTGGTTGAGGAAACATAAAAGTTTGAGATAAAAAATTATTTAAATTTGCTGGAATTAATGGGGTTGTTGTTTTTAATGCTGCTTGCGAGTCAAAAGACGATGTTAAAGGCTGATGGATTTTTGATAATTTTTTTGATAAACGACTATGCGAATAAAAAGCTGATACCGATGTTGATGCATTTGATTGCATAGAAGATAATCGTGGAGGTGGAAATTCATCAACTTGAAATTGTTTTTGTTTTTGGGAATTTTTTTCTGGCGATGGAAGAGTTCTTGGGTTTGCCGATCCAAATGAAAATCGATTATTTTCGGAAACTTTGAATGTTGTAGGATTCAATCTTGATCGTTTATTTTTTGGCGGAGATAAATCTGCTTCTAAGCTATAAAAAAAGTTCTCATTATTTTTTTACAAATTTTTGGTTTATCAGTTTTTTATTTTGTCTACCTTTAACCCTGGCTACTGCTAATGCAATTTTTTTAAGATTTGTATTAATATAATTTTTAAAATTTACTTGCAAAAAATTATGGAAAAAAACGAATTTCTTCTCATTGTTACACAGTTTTATTTTTTATCTTTAAATTTATTAAAGATTTAGATGTTTTTTTATTATTCAAAAAATAACCATTTCGTGATATATTGGCTCAGTTAAAAAAAACGAGAAAATAATGAAAATTTCAGTTTATTTTTTTAAATCTTGGGTGAAGACCATCCTATGCAGTTTTTTATTCCGAGATAATTTAAATTTCCAAAATACCTTTCTCTGATTCGTTTTTTAGGATTTTGCTTAAACCAAGAATTCCAGTTTTTATTTATTTACTTATATTTGGAAAAACTTACTTGTTTATCAGCCTTTTCCTTTTTTGTCTTTCCGACCATCTGTGTTCAAGTTCAGCAAATAAATTTTCTTTTACAAAATTTCGACATTCGATTGGCATTAATGTACTTTGTTGTTGTGGTTGTTGGAATAAATGATTTCCATTTATGTCCACTAAAGACTCCAAAATGGGTGGAGGTGGACTAATATCGTCGTTATTTGACATACTCTAAAAAATCGAAAACTCAGTTTTAAGTTTAAAATTAATCTTCGGAAAATTCGCGTTGTTAATAAACAATAAAAAAAGTAGCATTAAAACCCTAACTTGCAAGATCGAACACAGTTTAATTATTATTTCAGAAATTTTTCAAGAAAGGTAAAGAAGATCGCGCCAGTTTATTATTTTTTTTATTTCAGTTATCAAAAGTTTTGTCAGTTAAAAATTATCGAAAATTATAAATTATTTTAACTATGGAAAAACACAGAGTTTTTAACAAAAAAAAAGAAGTGATAAAACTACAGGAACAGAATTCATCTCACAAGGGAACGGTCAGACATGTAAGTGAGATTTCGATATTTTGTTTAGCCCAAAATATTATTTAGCATATTTTATAACATATCCCAAAATCTTAGCGGCGAATGGAAAGATGGTCTAAAGTTACAAGTCCTCAAAGTTTCAAATCATCAACTGGAAAACCCTATTGGGCCTTTTTGACTCACAGGGTTTCCCCGTAGGACCTTTTTGACTCATTGAGTTTTCCAGTTGATGATTTGAAACTTTGAGGACTTGTAACTTTAGACCATCTTTCCATTCGCCGCTAAGATTTTGGGATATGTTATAAAATATGCTAAATAATATTTTGGGCTAAACAAAATATCGAAATCTCACTTACATGTCTGACCGTTCCCTTGTCAGTTAAAAGATATTCTTATGAAATAAAATTCAAATTCAAATTTACAGTTTATAAATAAAATATTATAACCAAAGAATAAAACTACGTATTTAAATGTATTATGAAATTTTCTCAAGAGTTTTTATAATTAAGAGAAGTTATAAGGCATATCAGACATGCGCCAAGTATACATATGAAAAGCTCAGTTTAAAAAAGAAAGAAGAAATGCGAAAAAAAGTTAGATTGTTTCATAATAAAGAAAACGAATAAATGAAATACACAGACAAGAACAGTTTTTTTTCTCTTTCGCCAAAAATAGCCATTAATTTTGATTTTTTATGAGTTATTCATAACTCTAATTTACCTGTCCTCCATTTTTTTGGTTTAAATATTTATCCTCCATTAATTCATACTGACAGTTATCGAATAATAATAAAAAAGTTAAAATTAAATCATTCACTTTTTTGTAAGCAAAAAAATTGCATATTTAATTTCCTTTCGTGCCAGTTTTTTAATTGAAAAATATGGAAATGGTTGGAAAAAAATTCAATCATACGACATCTGTTATTCCAGTTAAAATGATACAAAATTAAAAAATTTACTAATTTTTAATGCAGTTTTTCAAAATATTAGAAAGATATACTCACGTTAATTTAAATTAATTTAATTTTTAAACAAAAATAAAAAAATATGCAATAGCAGAGGGTTCAAAAAAAACTCAAACACACGGAAATGATATGGTACAGTTTAGACAAATAAAAAGAGATACACGCATATTTTGTAAGGTTTTCAAAACTTTTTCTGGCATCGTTTATATGGTTCAGTTATAAAACAAAAAAAAATAATTTTCAGTTTAAAACAGCGCTCTAATAATTACAAAAATAAAAAAAGAAATAATTAAAATTTTCCTTAGCAATTGGTTCAAAACAGTTAATCGTGATATAAAATTAAAATTTCGTAATACTACCCATGATTTTCAAAAATGCAGTTTTAAAAAAAAATCTAAAATAAACAATTTTGTGGTGATTCATATTTACACCAAACAATAAACGTGAAAGAAAAAAAACTAAAAACAAGCATCTCAGTTTTATTTTTTTCTTTCCATTCTTGTTTTTCAACATAAAAAAATTATTCAGTTTAATTTTGAAAACTAAAAAATCTTTATTTGAATTTGAATCAAAATATTTAGACCATAAATAGAAAAGCACTAAAAATTGAAAGCAATCAAAGAAAGTAAAAAAAGCTTTTAATTTTTTAAACATAAAAATATCAACAAAAAAAAAACATTTGATTTAAGTGCTTGATGTTTTTTTATTTCCCATTAATAGATGATCTCAGTTATTATTGCTTTTTAAAATGTATCGTAGGAAAAATAAAATAAATTTGCTAATGGCTTTGCTCGGCTAATAACATGAATACAGTTTTAAATAATAAATAAAAAAATAACGTTACCTGGTCATGACAGTTTTTAACAAAATAATATAAAATTAAAATTTAAAAAAATGAAATTCGACAATAAATATATTGATAAAATCCAGTTTAAATAAATAAAGAAAAAGCCAATCAAAAACTTTAAAAGTAATCAAGTCTTGGATATTTAAACTCAGTTTTAAATAAAGAAAAAACGACAATCAGATACCTGAAGCAGTTTAATAAAGCTAAATTAAAGCAATTAAAATAGTTTATTTTTTTGAAATTGATCCAAAATTTTTTTTTGATAACCACCGACAATAAACCAGTTCAGTTTTAAATTTAAAAAATATAAAATTTATTATTTTCAACACAAAAAACAACAGCAAAAAAGTATTTTAAATGCTTAAAAAACAATATGATGAAAGTATGTATGTAAAAAAAAAGCTTTTAAAGTTTTTCATACTGAATTCTAAGAGACAGTTAATTTTTTTTTGAATATTTATTTTTTTAGGATAAAGTAAAGAAATAAAAATAAGATGTGTTTAAAATAGAGTCTAACCATGACGATTGTGACAGTTTAAATTTTAATATAAAAAAAAGAAGGGGTTCAAAATAAATTATCTTCCAATTTCGAAGTGATGCGAAGTTAAATAAATTTATAGCAAAAACAAATATGCAGTTTAAATTATATACAAAATATTACTCAGTTTTAAATTATCTTAATTCACGAATATAATTAGTTTTTTCTTTTTATCTATGTCATCCATCATAAATATCGTCCTGCCAGTTTTTTAAAAGTTTTTATTCTCGTATGTACGCGCCTTCCAGTTAAAAAATTATTATAAACCTTTTATTATGGGCAAAAGCTTATAAAAAAAATAATAAGCATCCAGTTTTTTCTCACCAAATAATCACATGTGAACAATCAAAATGTTTTGTCTTTACCAAAAAAAACCATGTCAGTTTATATTTTATTTATAAAAAAGAAGAAAAAAATTCAATAATGACTATCTCCCAACATAGTACCAAACTACAGTTTACTTTTTTATTTTTATTTCTTAGTTTTAAAAATACATTATCGTGCTTGAAAGCTTCTTTTTCATACCTCCGCTAAACTCAGACTCAGTTAAAATAAATAATTTTATGCAATGTTGCAAAAGCTTTTTTTTCCACCCTATTTAAAAATAAAATATTTGGGCTATAAAGATATTCGCTTATCACTGTTTAAATTTCCTATTATATTTTTTGGGTATGCTTATTTTGTAAAATATTTTAAAAAATTTCATATCATTTTTATGGCAAAATTCTGCTAATTCAGTTTTATAATTATCATAAAATGGGGTTAAAATTCCGTGCAGCTTCTTTTCATGATGAAACAGTTTTAAAAATGTTTATTAAAAGTTTTTTTATTTTTTTAAACAAAAAAATGCAAGAATGTTTTTATAAAAAACAACTATAATAAAATATAAACAAACACCATACAACTGTTTTATCAAAGAAGTTTTTGGCTTTGAGAAGTATCAGAACTTGGAAGCAATTTCGAAGGCGGCGACGATGCGATTGTTTCTTCTTCATCTTTTGTCGTCGAAAGAATTGGAAGTTTTTCTTTATTTAAAAATCTTCGACAAATTAAAAAATATGCTAATACTGTAAGTCCAAGGGTGCATCCAACACTCATTAAAGCAACAAATAAAACATTCCAAATTGATGAAAGCCAAGCTTAAAAAAAATTATGTAAATTTTCGTATACTCGAAAACAGTTTTAAAAAAATTCTCATACCTTTATATTGCCGATCATAAAGTGATATGGTTCCTTGAAATCCATAATGATCCGGTTCCCCAGAGTCAGTTTTAAATTGAATGGTTAAAAATTGCCCTGAACCTTTGTAATAGCAATCACCAGTATCGGTGCACCTGAAAAAAATGAAGTTTTGGTAATAAAATCGTATTATGATCATGTTCAGTTTTTAATGGTAAAATGCTAACCCTCACGACCAAGGCTCAAAACAGTTTAATTTTATAAAATATATTTTTGTTTTTTAGCTCTTCTCGCACTGATTTCATTCAAAATTAATCCGGTCTTTATCTAATCATCCAGTTTTAATAAGAAGGAAATCCGCTGAGTATAAAAAATTCTCAATTAGTCAGTTTTAATGAAAAAAGAACCAAGTAAAAAAAAGTTTAGGATTATTAAAATAAAAATATTTTACAAAAAAACGCCATTTTCAGTTATTAAAACAAACAAAAAAATATTAAAGAAAAAAGGAGAATTTTTTTATTTTAGTGATTAAAAAATGTTATGTTATTACATTCAGAATTTAAAAGTAAAAAACTTCTGAGAAATTCACAGTTTCACTGACACCAGTTTTATAATATGGCTTGATTTATTCTGGACAGTTTAAAAGAAAGAAAAATTTCAGCAAGGGATTAAAAAATCATAGTGCAGTTTTAATTTAATAAGAAATAATTAAATAAAAAACTTTACAGTTATTTAAAAACAATAAAAACACCATTAACAGTTTAAATTTTTTTTAACAAGAATGAAAAAACAAAAAAGATTTTTTTTTCTTGCACAGTTTTTAAAAAGAATAAATAATTTCTTCGACTGAAAGACAGTAGTTGTGCTTTTACAGTTTGATAATGAATAAAGAAAATTGAAATCTTACGAAAAAAATAATTACCATGCAACACGCCGCTACCGCAGTTTTTATTAAAATTTTTGTTTAAAATAAACCCCTTTTCCGTCTGTGGTGTCAGTTTTTTTAAATTAATGGGAAATTAAGCCAAAAAAAAATTTAAGTTACGCAGTTTTTATTGCCATTTTTTCAAAATCTTGCTCCTCCGTTTATAACCGATTTTCTTATTAAAATTCAGTATTTAGCTTTTTTTGCAGCCATCTCACTTAGTTAAAAATTAACTAATAAGGTACTTCTGTGAAGTCTTTATGAAGCGGGAATTAGTAATTGCAGTTATAAAAGCGTAAAATAGAACGAAAAAAATAAGGAAAATTTTCCTTTAAAAAAAGCCGTTAGAGTGTTAAAATTCAGTTTTAATTGTAAAAAAAATAGAAAACATTGCAAAAAACCAAAATTAAAATATTAAAATTTTTTTACATAATTTTAATTTTATCATTGTTTTTGTCAACCAAAAAGTAACCTCAACAGTTAATAAAATGATAAAAAAAATATCCAGCAAGGATGAAGCTAAGGTACTCGATCGCAGTTTTAATTTAATCATTGCCAACAAAATAAAAAAACTTTAAATTATTAAAATATTAATATTTTTAATTTTAGAGAAAAAAAGTTAAAGTCCCATCATAATTATAAAAAAAATACTTAAGCTTAAATGAAAAAAAAACTAAGGTTTTTTCCCGTGAAAAATTTTCAAAAGAATTAATAGTTTTTTTTTTCAATAGGTTGATTGAATATTCAGTTTAAGAATAAATAAAAAAATGTAAATGTAACCAAAAAAGAAAAATTAACAAATATGAACTTATGTCGAAACAGTTTTTATTTTAAAAAAAAAATTCTAATTATACACATCTCTCCTTAATTTTGCCCAGTTTGATAAAAAATAAGGAGAAATTAAGTCATAAAACATCGACGCTGAGCTCCTCAGTTTTTATAAGCATTGTTTCAAAATCTTCATTCTCAGTTTTTAAGTTTTCTTTTTTGCAGCTATGTGTCGCTTGAAACAGTTTAATATTAGCTAATATTTTGGGAGGCGTCTAAAGCTAATAAAAAACCGAAACAGTTTTTATAAAAATCTTTTCCATTCCTAAACTTTGGCTCCTTAAAAACTTAAACTAACATAAAAAAAAACACCCCTCTCAGTTTTAAAATTTCTTTACCATCAGACTTTTAAAATAGTATACAGTTAAAAAAAATACAAACCTATGTGAAGGATTAACAAGTTCAGGATCCAAATCCACTCCCTTATGACTATCATAAAAATTAATGTAATCTCGATCCTTTCTGAGATCAATATTTTTTGCAAAGAAATGAATCCTCGATGAATTATCTGGAGCCACGACCCTCCAAATGCAACTTATTTCACCGCAATATGGTCGAGGATATTCGGGGGAAAGAAGCACTCGATAATCATCATATCGTAATAGCATTATTATTTTGGATGAACATTCACATCGACTGCTTGCACCTGTTAAAAAAAAGAGATTAACAGAAATTTTTCTGAAGCAGTTTAATTTAAATTTTAATTATTATATCTTTTTTTCGCAGAAGCTCGTCAACGCGCAGTTTGAATTTTGTATATATAAAGCTTTAAAATGACTTTTTCCTGTTTTTTCCCTCCTTGATTTTTGTACTGACAGTTTAAATTTTTTTCTAATATTTTTTTTACAAAAGAAATTTTCCAAGAAACACTGAAAGCTTCGAAGGCCATAATTAAACAATAAAAGTTTTTTTCTTCTTCTTTAATTTGGCCTCACACAAGCTGTTACAGTTTTTTTTTTAAATTTTATTTTATAATTTACTCCAATATCCCTCGATCATATATGTATGTAAAGACAGTTAAAGAATTTAAAAAAATAAGAAGAGTAAATTTAAATTTCTAATTATCTAAAGAACAAGCAGTGCTATCGGAATACAGTTTTGTCAAAATTTTATTTAGGAAAAATAATTTTCTTCTTTCCTCTCGTAATCTTTTCGATTTGCAGTTTAATTTTTTTATAAAAAGTTTTTAAAACAGCGCTTTACAGTTTTTTTTCTTTCGTTCTTGGAGCTGTTATCTGTTTTTTTATATTCGATTTTAAATACAATAAAGTTTAAATTTATTTTTTTATTCAAAAAAGAAGCCTTTTGAATCTTAAATTTGTTCTTTTAATTTGGTTCAAAGATAGTCCAGCGGATATGATGGCAGTTTAAATTTCCCTTTTCTATGTTCAAAAAATTATCATAAACCTTTCTCCCTTAGATACTGAACAGTTTCTAAGAAATCAAAAAATGTATAACAAGGTGCAGTTTTTTTTATTAATTAAGAAAAGAAATAAAATAAGCTCGGGAAAACCTGAACGCAGTTTGAAAATTCAAAAAAGAAACTTTTTATAAAATTAAAAACCTAACAACTTAGCAATCAGATAAAAAATCTTAAATAAACTTACCCGTAAAACCAATAATAACACCGATAAAAATAAATAAAGATTGAAATAAAATTTTAGATGAATTAAAATTTCTTTTATTCATTTTCATTAAATATATTATTAAAAAATATTTGTTGCTTCCCAAAATAAAATTTGTTGTGTGTAAAAAAGGTTGTTTATTGAATCAGTCAATCAGACACCACCACCGCAGTTTATTCTTGTCACCTTTATTTTTATTTTCTATCAATTTTTGAAGCGTTCACGCGTGTCGTCGTCTCTCAAAAAACAACAGCAGTAGCGGCAACGATTTTTTTTGTTCTTCTTCCAAATAAAAAATAATAGCCACAATACACAAAAAATGAGAATGAATGAATTTGAGATTGAAAAGGTGAAAAAATAGAGACAATTAAAACAACAACAGCAAAAATATAATAAAAATATTACAGCCAAAATAAAAAGTGGTAATAATTATCTTTTGTGGTAAATAAAGAGATTTAAAATTTAAAAAAATCACGACGTTGTACAGTTTTAAAAAATTTAAGTCTGAAATATTAAAGTATTATTGTAAGGAAAAATACATAATGCAATATTTCTGCGATAAAATCATAAAGACAGTTTTTCAAGAAAATCAGTTAATTATAGATTCTATTAAAAAAAATATTAAAAATAGAAATAAAAAAGACCATAGCGGTCTTCTGGGGCAGTTTAGAATTAAATTGATTACTAAAGACCGCCGCTTAGCTCAGTGAATTTTAAAAGCTAATAAATTTCAGTTTTTTTTTCGCGTTGAAACGCATCCATCAAAAAGAGATCTCAGTTTTTATAATGTTTAAGTTATTGTTTAAGCTTCCACAAAATTTTTCAGTTTTTAATCATCCTGCTTCAAAAAAAGCAAAATTTTATTATGCATATGTTTAAGATTCAGTTTTATGTTTATAAAAAAAGAAGCTGCTTTTAATAAATATTTAGAAGCTTTACATTTTTTATCTGCAATTATTTAAAAGTATTATTATAAAAATTTTATGATTCAGGTCTTCCAAAAGAATAATTTTTGAAAATACAGTTTTAATGATTCTGTCACACAAAAAAAGGGAAGCTAAACTCAAAAATTAAGAGTCAAACAGAACGATGCTAATCAGTTAAAAAAGTAAGCCATACAATTGAGTCACATTGAAAAAAAACAGTTACCGTTTTTTGCGGATTTATCTCAACTGCAACGAAGCTCTCAGTTAAAAAAAAGCACTGCCAACTCCAAGAAATAAAAACTACTTTTATTTCTAAAGTGTCAATCATCGTGGCAGTTTCATCATTTTCAAAACTATATAACCAACATTTTTTTTTAATTTATTTTTTTAATAATCGCAAACCAAATTTAAAAAAATAACCAAAATTTAATGAATTTGCACTGAGTAAACCCCTTTCTTTTTTTTTCTCATGCCTTAAGCATTTTTTTAATTAACGAGCACCTCTTTATTATCTTCAACCACATTCCATTATTTATCCATCTTTCCTCAAATAAAAAAATAAAATAAAGATTATTAAAGTAAATAAAAAAGAATGAAATGAGTGGAAGAGTAAAGCAAAGAACACATTTTTTTGGTTTTAAGAAAAAAGAGAAAGGCTTGAAATAAAAAAGGAAGAAGATGCATGGATTCGGAAGAACTCAGTTCAAAAAAAACGATGTTGAAATTTTGGGAATAAAAAATAAATATTTAAAAATGCAAAAATGAACACCGAAGTTTTACAAAATAAATAAAATTCCCCAACGGGTTGGCTCTGGTCAGTTTCATAAATTTTAGTTCCTCAATCACTCTTTTTGTGTTTTTTTACAGTAACGAGTGAAAGAAATGTGAAATTTAAAACAATATTTCACGGCGATGCTCAGTTAATAAAAATAATTATAAAAGAGAAATATTTTCAAAACGCAATGGAAAAGTATTTTGGTCTTTAATAGATCGCGAAAATTATTTTCAATAGTTTATTAACTTTTTACCATAAACTTTTGTTAAAGTCGAAAAAAAACAAACTTTCTACTCAGTTTTATATTTATTCTTCTCTTCCAAACGAAAAAAAAAATCTGTTTCTCAGTTAAAACTTTAATTTTTTTAAAGCATTAAGAATCTAGAATATTTTAACCAACAAACATCGCCACCAGTTTTATTCTACTATTTTTTCTAATATAATTTTTTTAAGAAAAATTCAAAGAAAAAAAAGCATTACAGAAAAAAGAAAGGATAATAGCATAGCAATATTTGGCATAAAAAAGGGCATAAAAAATAAAAAAACATGGAACAACAATGAAAAGAGAGGAAATAATAGTACTTCCTGAGAGAAGAAAAAAAAGAAGAATGAATCATGGAAATTTTTTTATATAAATTTTTTTTTGAGATTTGTTGTTAGTTGCTACAAGAAAAGCCCATATTCAAAAAAAGCTTAGTAAAGTAAAAAAAAAAAGATCACTAAAGCATCTCAGTTAACTTTAACTTAAGAAAAGAAAATCAAGCTTTCAAAAATAAAATAAGCCAAGTACTTTGTGTAAGATAAAATACAGTTTTACATAAATATAAACAAAATTTTAAGATTTCGTTCATAAACAAAACTTAAAAAATAATATTAAAATTAAAAAAATACTTAGAAATTTACAGATAAAACAATGACCAACAGTTTTCATTAAAAATGTACAATATAAAAAATTGAAAAGAGTAGCGAAAAAATAAAAGCAGTTTCAATTCTCTCAGAATAAAGGGAAAAGTTTTTTATACCCAAGTCGCATGCTTTTACTCTTGTTGCTGATCAGTTTTTTTTAATATTGAATTTTGGTGTGTTCGAAATGACTTATATAAATGCATAACACAGTTTTAACAGGGAAAAAATTTCTAAAGGAATCTTTGTTCAAAAATTTTGGACAAAGCAAAATGCCATATTAATAAAATAAACGTAATTGATCGAAAAATTAATAAATTTTTTAAACGGTGAATAAAAATTATTTTACCTAATTGACACTCAGTTTTTCTTACAATGAAAATAAAATTTAAAAAGCAAATTTTTTGAGTTAAAAATGAAAAAGTTTTATTATCTTTTATTGCCACAGGCTGCCGAAACCCAGTTTAAATTTAAAAAGATTAAGGGATTAACATAAAAATCATGTCTATGCCATAAACATTCAAGACAGTTATTAAAACATTAGAAATGATAATAAAAAATTTAAAGCGGACGTTAATGAAAAAGTAACAAAGAAAAAGACCTTTCTGGAAATAAACCAGAACTACAGTTTAAAAAAAAAATATTAATAACGACAAAGTAATAAAATTCCAAATCAAACGCTTATTTCTCAATTCATTTTAAAAATTAAATAATTAAAAACTTTTTTATTTTAAGTCTCCAAAAGGATGGTTCACAGTTTGTTTTCTAAAGGTAAAACTGTTAGAAGAAAAAGGGATTTTTTCAAAAAGTGCTGTTCTAAATGAAAAGTTCGTTTCAAAGATACAGTTTACTTTTTTGCAACAAAAAATCAAAGAAAAATAAAATAAAAGTTTCACGTTTTAATTTTTAAAAAATTATAATTCTTTTGAAAATGTCTACTACGAATTCCGTTTATTCAGTTAAAATAAAAAAAATTACCTATTTCATTGATTTTTTGAATTTTTTCAACCACTTTTTTTCATTCATTTCCCATGAAAAAATTCAGACAGTTTTGATTGCATTAAAAATTAATCAATTTATAATTTATAAAAGAAAAAGAATCAATGAACGAGATTTTGAGAGACGTTCAAAAAAAAGACGAACTGATAGACGAGAGAAAAAAATGACTCCAAGGTTAAAAAAATTTAACGTTTTAAAATAACATAAATTTTGACAATAAAAAAAGGAATTTTGAGAAAAGTAAAAATAAAATTAATAATATCTCAAAAAACACAGTTAAATTTTTTGTTGCCATGGATGATTCAGTTTAAAAATGCTCTTGCAAAAAAAAAGGCAAAAGTAAGATTATTCTGTGTCAAGGGACCACAAAGTAAAACTTGAAATTAAAATTAATAAAGTAATGAAAGCCCCGGGATCCATAAAATTTCAGTTAAATTACAGAAAAAATGCCAAGCCAAAAGCTGCAGTTTAAAAAAATTGAAAAATCAAACACAAAACGTCTTACAGTTTTTATTTTTTGGGTATTCTCAAAGTCCGCTTTATTTGTGGTCTATCAAACTACCTCAGTTTTTCTCTACCACGTTATTGCTTTTTTTTGCTAAATCACAAAAATATTATGAATATACAGTTTTAAAACCAATGTAAAAGAACCCAAATTATAACAGTTTTTCATTAAATTTTGAAAATAAAAAACGCGAACTCAAGGTTTGTGTCGTAAATTACAGTTTAAAAAAAATTACTATGGACTTAAAAAAAATCTTGAGTAAGCGATGTTAAAAAAATAATCTATCACAGTTTTTTTTTGCATTGTCATTAGCTTTGTCTCTCCTCAATATTGGTTTATGTCAAGACTCGCAGACTAAAGATCGCATTTTCAAAAAAAGGAGAAAAAGAACTATAAAGATTATTGGCTTGAAATCTACTTATTATTAAAATTAGTTTTAAATAAAAATTATTTTGAGCTTATCAAAAAAATATCAAATCTTTTCAAACCGTCATTGTTCTGGATCATCAGTTTTTTTTATATCTCTCATTCTTCATATTTTCCATTTTTTTAGAGGCAAATAATGCGAGACAGTTACTAATTGAAAAAAAATATTTCTATAGAGCACAGTTTAAAAAAATTTCAAGTAAAAATTAAGCGTTTAGGCCGCTTTAATTTTCCACCAATATTTGTCTGTTAAAATAAATATTTTTAAGCTTACAGAGAAAAAATAAACACGCGCAAACAAATCCAATAAAAATAACAAAGTAAAATGTTTTCATTTTCACGAACTCGAGTGTGTAATTTTTTTTTCTTCTCATTTCCTCTTTTGATTTACATTGGTTCCGTCGCTTTTTATTTTCATTTTTTGCTTTATTTACTGACACAGAAGAAAAAGTAGCAGAAACACATGAATTTAAAAAGCATTTCTTTCTAAAAAAAATTTTGGTTGCTTTTTTTGCGCAAAAGAAAAAATATTTGAAAGCCCAAAACGCAGCCACAACGGACGTGTGTGTTTGTTTGGTTTAAAAAAAAAAACAAAGTAAAGAAATGAGATTTTTTATTTTGTTTGAACACACTTGAAATTACACTAGTCTTTTCTCCTTTTCTCTTTGTTTCCTCCATGTTTTTTTGTTTGTTATTTATTTTTTGTTTTTTCATTGTTGATATTTCTTCTTTCTTTCTTCTTTTTTTTCCTCATTTCCTTTCAGCCCCAAGAAAAGAAAAGAGCTTTTGATACCTTCTCATCTTTCAAGTAAAAAAAAATTGGTGGAAGAAGGTTAAAATTATTTATGTATATAAGCTGCTTGTTTTTTTGGTGAAAGAAGAAAAAAAGATTAGGAAATTGGTTGGAAAGTTCAGTTTTTTTTGGGAATAAAATAAGTTGAAAAACTAAAAAAATACGAGAAAGTGGTCAACAAGGCACAGTTTTCTAAAAAAATTAAAATTCATAAATTTATGGGAAAATAAGTTAAATAAAGAAAAATAAAATAACCCAATTAAAACTATCGACAGTTTTTTCTGGCATGTTTTGGCTCATTCAGTAGTTTTAATTTTATATATAAAGCTTTTTACCTTTAAAAATCAGACCGAAAAAAAGTGATGGCAGTTTTAATTTGAAAAGAATTTAATGTTCCTCAAAATTTACTTGTTTTCTATAAAATATTTAAGTTTGTTTTTACCCAGTTATATTAAAAATTTTTGACCGAAAAGTTGCTCTGCCTTCGACATCAACAATTTTCAGTTTTAAAAAAGCTTAAAAATTTGTATTTCCGAAAAATGGATTAAACTCTAGAACAAGCCAATGCAGTTTATATTAATTTGGCATCTTAAAATAAAGTAACATTTTATTTTCATAAAGATTATGGTAATGACAGTTTCATCAATTATCCATCTACCAAATTTATAACTATTCAGTTTTCAAACATATTTCTGATGAAGAAAAAAATACCACCCTTAAAAAATTTAATGCTGCTTTATGCAAAAAACAATATAAACAGTTTTAAAATATAAAAAAAGAAGAAATTTTTTAACATGGCTTGGTATAAAATTAACTATCCTATGGTCACGTGTTCCAACAGTTTTTTTTTAATTCTTGTGGCTTTTCGAGCTGAAAAATAAACAAATAAGTCAAGTTCCGCCCATAACCGTTGAAGACAGTTTTTAACTTGAAACTTTGATTTAAATATGGATCAGCAATTTCTTTGCAGTTTAATTTTAAAAAATTGTGGAGTTTTTTTCATTATTCAGTTTATTCAAGATTTTTTTGAGAAAAAAAATACTCCATAAAATTTCACTTCTTCCCTATTTGCATGGAAGTTCACCTTTCTATTTAATGGCAACAAAACAACAATTATAATTTGTACGTGACAGTTTCTTCCAAAAAAAAATTGGTATAATTTCTTCTAAATCAGTTTAAAGTTTGTAAATTTTTTTATTTTGTTTTAATTATTTTATTACAAAAATATGGAGTTTACAAAAGTTAAATTAAACAAACAAATTGCAGCAAAAACAAAGGCAACAGTTTCGAAAAATTTTAAATAAATATTAAAAATAAAATTCTTGAGCAAATTAAATACGAAACAATTAAAAAAAAATTTTTTTTATACATAATATTTAAGCTTACATAATTTATAGAGTTTCATATTCTTGATAACACTTTTCATGATGAATTTTTTGTACCAAAGTTTTCTTGGTTAATTTACAAATTTTTGCCAAAGTTTTTTTCCCATGGTTTTTACACGATGAACAGTAATATGAACTTTCACCATTTTCGCCTTTGCCATTATCAAGAAAAAGTCGATAGCCATCTCCTATGGGTATCAATATGCTTTTGAGGCTATAGACTTCTTCAAATCCATCATCTTCCATTGTTGGAGGAACAATGCTTGTTGTTGTTGATTTTAAAGCTAATTGGGATGGTTGGAGTTGTTGCTGAAGAGATTCGTTAATGATCAAAGAAGAATTGTTGGAAGCGGAAGTTTGGTTCATAGCTTGGAGAGAAACATCTGTGGTATTGGAAGATCCACGTCGTAAACGAGCTGCTTTTTGTTTTTTTGCTGCCGACGGTGGCTCTTGGGAGAATTTTTCTTCAGAAGATTCTCCACGATTTGGAACATTTTGTTTTCGTTTCTTTGACACCCGATTATTAGTCTAAAATTTGAATTTTATTATTTCTTTTTGGTCCTTTTTTTAGACTATATTTTACTCCAAAAGTGATGGCAAGTAAAAATAAATATACTTCAAAAGCTATTTTTCATCGACATTTTAAATTTTTAAATCCAGTTTTAGCTTTTTAACAAAAATTTAAAATTACCTTTTTATTTCTTTGAATTTTTATTCCAATATTTTTTTGAAAACCTTTCGAACGATTTTTGAATGAGGAATTTTTTTGATTGAAAAGGTCAGACACTTCAAAATCCAAAGCAACAGCTTGAGTATCGGGAATCTCGCTTTCATCATCCCAAACTTCCCATTCAGAAGGGCACTAAAAATAAAGTTATGCTTGATTAAAATTAAATAATTAAATTTAGGAAATATAGCATACATATTCAGAATCTGAAGAATGGATCGTTTCATCAGAATCCTAAAAGAAGAAAATATATGTTAAAAAATATATTATTTTTATTTAAAGAAAAACATACTTGAGACAACAAAGCTGAATCAGGGTTGGATTCTTCGGAAAGGCTAGATTCAGTTCGACTCTGAAAAAAAAGGCGGGTTAAAGTTTAATTACCCCAAATTGGTTTAATAACTTACTGAAGTTGAAACAGAATTAGAATCTTCTGTAAGGCTTGATTCTTCAGAAAGCTAAAAATGCAATATGTCGACTATAATTTTAATTTTTTACTTACTAATGAATTGGAAGCCTGACCGGAATCCTCTCCAGAAATATTTGATTCATGTGAACTCTGAAAATGAAAGGATTTCCGTTAAATTTAATCAATTTTTTTAATTTTCTTACTGAAGATGAATCAGTTTCATAATCATCGATTCTTATGCGTTTTCGGGGTTTCAAAGGCGAAAGATGTTTCTGAAATTTTTTGGATATTTAAAGAATGGATTTTTAAAATTTTTAGTTTTTAAAAATAACAAATTGATGTTTATTATATTTTTTTCAAGCCGACTTTAGAATTTGAATCAAATCTTTACTTTAAATTTACTCTTTGTCAAAAGTCAGATATTTAGCTACTAGCTAAAAGTTTTATTTTATGTAAAAAAATAATATACCCTTTTTCGAATTTTTCCATTTCTGGATATTTCGGATTCCTGAGAAGCAAGTGTATCATTTTCTTTGCTTGCTTCTTCTTCCTCGTCATCTTCAGCCGATGATGTCGTTTCTGGCTCGTGTTCAAACCAATCAAAAAGGCTCCCGGGACTTGAAAGAGGAGAAAAAAGTTCTTTTGAAGCAGGAGCCGTGGGAATTTGAGTGGTGACTTCCAAGGATGATAAAGTAGCATTTGCTTGTGATTGTGAATTATTAAAAGTTGTTTGTTCATTTTTGGATCCACCATCCATGATTGTTTCAGGAACAATATTTTCGTTATCCTGATTATGAAAATTTACTAAATTTTCAAAAGACACCTTCTAAAATTAAAAAATAAATTAAAAAACAATTTCAAAATAAATAAAAAAATTGTTTTGTCGATTTTTTTAGTTTGCTCAGAAACGTGAACGCATGCTTTTGGAGTCCTTTTCTTCTTATCTTTTCTCAAAAATCAACGAGCCAAAAAACATGGGTGAGGTCCTCCAAAAAGAAAGAAATGCGTGAAAGACAAAGAAAAAATTGTGAAAAGTCAAACAATTTTTAAATGTCAAAAAAAAGTTTGCAAAAAAGTGTTAAAATAAAGAAAAAAAATTACCGGTGGAGGAGTAAAATCAAAACTTTCTTCTTCATCAGAAATTTCAATCGTGGCTACTGTGTTCATGGTCGTCGTCGGGCTAACTAAAAACTTTAGAAACTTTTTTTAAGTTAGAAAAAATTTGAAAGCAGTCAAAGTAAAAGCAAATCGAAGAAAAAAAAGTGGCAAAAATGGAACTTTAATAAATAAACAAAAAAGTTAGAGCAAAAGCGTACGACAAAATCCCACAAAATAAAGGATCAAATAATCGGCGGAAATGAGAAACAAAAACAAATTGGCATAATTAATTGGGATTATATTTCAAAGGTAAAAAGAAATGTAATAATTGATAGGGGTCATTGCTGACCAAAAAAAAAACAAAGAAAGAAAGAGTAGTGCGACGACGACAAGAAGCGATGACATTTAAAAATAAAGAAAAAAAAACGATGAGCAACAAATAAAAGTTTTAAAAAGGAGAAAGGGACGGGCATAAAAAAATGTGCGCGCGTTCGCTGTGTTGTGTCTCTCTCATTTTTTTATTAATTTGCCCCGGTGAATGGTCAAATAAAAGGATGAATCTTAATAAAGGCAATATTTCACTTAATTGAACGCTCAGGAAAAAAAGGTTCTTGTTGTTGTCACTTTTTTATGTTTATTTCGAAAGAATAAAAAAACTTTTTTTGAAAGAAGAAGAATTCGTCTTCACTGAAAATTGATAAAAAAAAAAGGAAAAAAAGACAAAGAGAATGGAACTTATTTTCGGAGATTTATGTTACAATAAAAAAATATTCCTACCCATAAAAAATAGATAACAAAAAAGTCCATAAAATTTTAATACATTTAAAAAAAAGAATAATAATATTCTCGAAAAAAGGTATATATATCTAAAAATTCCAGAAAACACAAGATCAAAAAGTTCAAAGAAAAAAACAACAAAGTAAAACAAAAGTATCTCATTTTGTCGCCGGATTTGCTTAATTGTTTTGACAATATTTTGGAAACAAAAAAGTGAAGTGCAAAGGTTTAAAAAGATTAAGTTTAAAAGGTAATATTCCAATTTGTCGGCGGAAAAAAAAGATCACTCTTGATGGTTCAATAAAAAAAACTTCGATTGCGCGTTCGTCGTGCGTCTGTATAAAGGAGTTGGTTAAAAAAATAAAAAAATAAAAAATAAAAAAGGTTCATCGCGAAAGAAAAGAAAAAATGGTTGTGTCTTTTCGATTGCTGACAGGGACATTTTTTTGGAAAAAGAAAAGGAGAAAAAAACGCTGAAGAAGAAAAAAGCGATCATGGTTTGCTTGAGAGTGCAATCAGACGACATGCGTGATTTTAAAATTAATAAATTGTACATTCATTTTTTTGAGAGGTGTTTTCGAAAAAAAAATTTTGACAAGAATTTTTAATTAACATATCTCTGAAAAGTATAAATAAAAGGGACAGCTGTGTGATGATGCGCAAGCAAAGCGACAAAAAAAGAAAAGCGGCAAAAAAGGATTAAAAGAATTTAAAAAAACATTGGCACATTTATTAATTTTTGTTGAACCGAAAAAGTGACCATCATAAAGAGAGTAACAACAACAACTGTTGAAAAAATTTATGGATGCTCCTCCTCCTCCTCCATCCTCCAACATTTTTTCTGTATTTTTGATAGAAAAAAAATATGTCAAAATTTAACATATGCCTCAATTGTTTTTAGGACATTCTTCGAGATTCGATAATTCCCGATTATTTTGTGATTTCGACGTCAAGAATTTACTCATAATAATTCTTCGACAGCATGGTTTTTTTATTTGTTTGTTACACCGCACTGAGAGTCGATGGCGCAAGAAATAAAAATGATGGCGCAAGCTTACTAATTAGTGTTACGGATTTAGTTTAGTTGAATAAATCAAGTCGCATTTTATGTAAAAAAATAAAAACAATCAAAAAGAGTATAATCTAGAGTGAAAAAAGTTATTAAAATTTTATAATTCTTCAGCTTCTTCTTGATTATTTCAAGTTTCAATAAATTGTCTGAAAGTTTCAATAATGGTATTTTTTATTGTTATTTTTATTTAAAATCTCTTTTGTTAAAATATTTCGTTTAGCTTTACTTTGATAAAAATAAATTAAATATTGCAATTTTTGTAATATTAAATAAGATTCTCAAAAACTTTTTTGTAAAAAACCATTAAAAAGCTTTTAACGAGAATTAATTTATATGCTAAAATCATTGTATAAAAGTCAAAGGCTTTTTGTGTAAAACCATCATTTGAAATTTGTTGTAAATAAATAGGAAATATCGTTGGAAAACTGCTTCTTCCGTTAAAGCTAAAATATTGGATGCGCTTTAAAAAAAATTCCAAACAACAAAGCTTGAATTAATTAATTTATAATAAAAAATTTTAGGGTCAAAAAAATGCGTTATGAAACATTCTTAATTTTTTTAATTTTTGCTTTGATTCCCTGGTTTGGTCTGTGCAAGAAGAAGTTATCGAAAGTGACCGATATTAAGTTTGTCGCGGACACAAATAAAGATTTTTTAACAAATGTTAATAAAATGAATTTGCCTGCTTTAATGAATGAAGAATTTGTAAAATATTTATACATTGCTGCACCACTTGGAAGTATAGTTTCTGTATTCATAGGTATGGCGCAATTTTATTACCAGGTAAGAAAAAAAAGAAAACACAACTTTTGGTCTAATAATAAAAATATATATATTTTTTTAAGAAACAAGAAAAGGATGAAATAAAAGCTGCTATTCAAGATTTAAGCGTAAAACTTGATTCATTATCTAATGATGTCAAATATTCTATGGACAAAATCATCGCCTTTCAAATTCAAATCGAATTTCAACGTGTAAGTACATAATTATTAAATTTTAAAACATAATAAAAATTTACAAAAAATAAGATTTAATTTTAGGAAGTTACTTTTCCTGCACAAAAATTATTAACTAAATATAAAGGTTATTTGAAATCGGTGTTCATCGAATCTATGGTTGAAGCGGAAAAATTAACTTTAAAAGAAGGATGCAAAGATTTTCCACCAATGAATAGTTTTGTGGTAAATTTATATTTGAAAAAATTTAACATTTTAAATATCAACAAAAATTCCACTAATACCAAATTAAATAAATAAATAAAATGAAAATTCATCAAAATTTTTCAGTCAATGGAAGTATTGCTCAACGCCCATGGAAATACTATCTTGTTAAGTAAAGAATATACTGATGAGGCATTTAAAACTTTAAAAACAATGTATGCAAGTGCAATGAAAGAACTCGTAAGTAATTATTAATGCGTTTAATAATAATAATAAAAAATTGTAATACATACTTAACGATTTATTTTAGACATTGCTTTATTTTACTTGCGAAGGATTTAATTATAATTCCACCTTAAACAAGGAAAATATGAAAATTTTTACTGAACACCATATCGAAAAAGTTAAACATATATCAAGTAAAATTTTTAAAATCTTTGATAGAATTGATGAAGAAAGAGCGGTAATTATTTTTTTTTTGAAAAAATATTATAAGCTTTTATTTAACAATTAATTTTTAAGGATAATGTATGGGAAATTATGCCAAATAAAATCATTGATTGGCACTTGGCGTACAGTAAATCAAAGAATCGAACGTATTATGTTCATGGTTCATCAAAGAATGTAACGCATTTCAGTAGAATTATAACAGAGAAACTTAATTCGGATTACAAGAATTTGTAAGCTTTTTTTTAATTTAATTTTATTTTTTCTGATGTAAAATAAAATGAAGAATCCTTGAAAAAACAGGTTTTTAAAAATAATTTTGTATAGTCAAGACAACCAAATTTTTGCATATTAAAAAAAAATAAAATCATAGTTAATTTTGTTAATCAAAATTTTTTCTCGGTGTTTTTTATTTTTAAGGGCACTCATAAACAGACAAGATTAAAAAAAATAGTTTATTAAAAATAAATCACATATTTATATTTCAGAGGATACAATTTTACTGCTGGTATTGCTAATTATAAAAAGAAATATTTAGATAAATTTTTGTATTTTGATGGTTGCGAAAGAGATACCTGCGCTTACAAAGCAGAGAAAGACGTTGTTATTTGGGTTTTAAGAACAAAAAATTGTCGTAAGTGTAAACTTTAAGAAAGCGCGCCGCCACTTGACAGAAATTTATTTTGACGACATTTTTTTGGTTCTAGCATCAATGAACTTTGCCTTTAGGATTTTCAAAAGTTATGAATGATTAAAAATTATTCGTGTTAAGACAAAATAGTTTCGTCTCGAAAAATTTCTATCAAATTTCTGCGCACTTTAATTTTTTTTTTTTAAAGTGAAACAAAACCAAAAAATAAGTTTTAAAAAAACTCATTTTTAGATAACCGAAAATTACATATAAACAAATGTTTACAATTTGAAATGCAACTTTATCGTAGCTTCAATAACGAATTTGATGCAACCCATAAAAATTTAAAAGCGTTAATTACTATGTTTAAGAGAAACTGCAAAATTGCTAATGCTATTGGATTTTATTCCTATGATAAAAAACTTGAAGGTAATACAAAAGGTCACGCGCCATATGCTCATGCAAATGGATATACAATGGAATATCACTTTAAAACGGATAAACCTCATCATAAATATCCAAATTATTACCCATACAATGAAGATTTATTAGTTTTCACTGATTGCGCCGCCGCTTCAAACAATAATAATGAGCCATCGTTTGATTTTATTAAAGAATATTGCAAATCAAATTCGTTTTTGCACAAATTACGCAAAGGTCAAGTTTGCGTTCTTAAAGAAGAGGCATTCAAACTACATCGTTTAACAGACAAAACTCCCACTGTTTATATCAATCATCCACCGGGAAAATAAAGTTGTATATTTATTTTTGAATTATGTGAAATTTATTTATAACGCGGAAAATAAATCTTTTTTTAAAGCAATGGACTTTTTTTTTATAAATGTATAAATTTTCAAACTATACAATTATGCTCTTTGGTGTGGTTGGACCATCCATTCTCCTCATGGAAATAAATTGAAACGAAATAATACAAATCATACACAAAAAAAAATTTAATAAATAAGCAACGCCTCAAAGTTTGACCGACGAGAAATAACTATGAAATTTTTTTTAAATCGCTCATCCAGTGTCAATCATGCTTTTTAAAGCAAAAAAGCTTATAGCTTTTACATAAAAAGTTTTAAACAAATTTTTTAAAATTATCCAAGCTTTTGGTACTTGCAAAAAAAGTTTTTTTACTTCTTTTGTATTTGGAAATCAAAAATGAATAGCCAACCATCCTCCCTTCCAAATTCAACAATGATTCTCTTATGACATTTTTAACTTTCCTTTTTTTATGTTTTTTTTTTCAGTGGCAGCGGATCAGTTCTAGAAGGTATGTTGGAGGTGGTTGGCTGCGGGTCTTTTTCGTTTTAACTAATGTTTTGTCTCTTTTTTTTTCTCTCCTTGCATTTGCGATTTGCCATGTTTTATTTTTTTTGTGGTTGCGCTGCTTTCCCACCATTCACCACCTTTTTTTTGCGGTTTTTCTCTCTTTCTTTCTTCGATTTTCATTAAAAAAAAGAAAGTCTCAGGTTTTTTGACTTTTCAATGATTCATTTTTATTTTGTGGCCATTTTGAGTTTTTTTTTTCATAAAAAATAGGGGTGACGCGTCTTTAAAAAAATTAAAGCTTTGGATTATTGTGTAATTTTAAAATAATCATTGTTCCTCCTTTCTTTAGCTTTTTTTTCTGTTTATTATTTTTATGAAACAAGCTTTTCTTTTAATTAGAATATAAATATTTTTAAACTGCATAAATGAACGAGGTTCCCAAATTAAAAAAATATTCTTTTATTTTTATTTTTTTTGATACAAATTTGAGTAATTTTTCTTGGGTTATAAACTGAAGCTTCTTGATTTCGTATTACTTTTTTTCTTTCTAATATTGGAAGCTTATTAACTGAATAAATTTGTGGAAAATGTTTTTTATTTTTTAACTGTTGCTCGTTCATTCTATCTATCGATTTTTTTACCCTTATTAAATCAAAAAATTTTCTAACATTTTTTTTTCTTCAACTTCTGGTAATATTATTTTTTTTTAAACTGGCGTATGCTAAATTTGCATCTTTTTTTTGATAAATAATTTGGTCTCCAAGTTTTTGATGAAATAATTAGACTTTTTTTTCCATTCATTAATATTTTTAAAGTTTAACTGTGTCGAAGTATGGAGATTGGCTGCACCAAATAAATATGTATTATTTTCTTTACAAATTTTAAACTGTAGGTTTCAGATATTCTTTTAATGGCCACGAAACATCCATGTGGATCCTTTTCATTAGATGATCCAATTGTTTATCAACTTTTTGAGAACCATGCCTCAGGCATATTTCCAACTTCAATGGATGATTTGATATTTTTTATAAAAATTCAAACTGGAAATGAATTCACACCATTCAAAATCAAAGAAAAATTAGATGAATTTTTAAAGCAAAAAGAAACTGGATTAAATTTACCGTATTCTAAAACTTCACTGCCTATATTTTCAAAAAATTATTCCCAAATTGAACAAAATATTAATTCGTCCCAAACACGTCTGTTTTTCTTCCAACTTCGATGTTTTGTAGAAAAATTCAAAATTATATTAAAAACTGAGTCCCTTGGACATCGAAATATTGCCATGGCTTTGCAAGGCATAGTTTCGGTTACCCAAAAATTTGTGGATTATTTAATTTTAATTAAAAAAGATTCTTTAAAGCTTGGAAATTTTATTGAAAAATGGATTGAAAAGGGCATATCGTTGGATTACGAGGTAATTATTTATATTAAAAATTAATTCAAAACTGCATCACTTTCTGCTTGTGCGTATTGGGATTTTTTTTTAAATAAACAAAACTGTTGAAATTTAGGTTGCTGTAAAACTGTTGTTTTTTTAAATTACGAAAGTTTAGAAAACTATTTTTTATTAAGATTTTGGCTTGCAAAAGAGTATAACAAATTTTAAACTGTGTTTGGTTATTGCTTCAAAGGGTTATAAAAAATAAAATCTGATTTTTAAAATAAACTGCGAACATCAAAGATAGCATTTTGCACTGAAAATTTCTTTTAAATTATTGAGCCTTTGGAACTAGTATAGTTGTGCACCCACTTTTTCTTTCTTCACTTTTATCATTCTTTTTTCATTACTGAGAGGATAGAATTTTTTGGGTGCAACGACACTTGCGGTTTTGTCACTTGCGATTCGACACTTGCGGCGGGCTTTTGCGGCCGTCACTTGCGGTTCGACACTTGCGGTTGCCATTTCCGATTCGACACTTGCGGCGATTTACGACATTTGCGGTTTCACCATTTGCGGTTTTTTTCCGACATTTGCGGCTCGCAAATATAACTTTAATGAAAAAAATTCCCACGCTTGTATTTATCAACCAAAAGTTTATTTTTTCTTTAAAAAATGATTCAGTCATCTAGAACTTGTTTAAAATTCCAAATAAAAATGAGAGAGTGTTAATGTATTTATGCTTAAATATTTATTAACATAAAAAATGACAAATATATGTAAATTAATGAAAAAACAACAAACAAATATATAAAGCTTTAAAATCCTTCAGTTATCCCATTGGTTGAAGTTGTTTTTTCCGAGTCGATATTGAACTGCTAAAAGAAATCCTCGAAGTTGTTCATCTGTAGGGGCTTCGACCGCGTTGTAACTTTGAACAAGAGTATTAATGGCTCTATCATTTGCGACATATTTTTTATTTCTCGGATGCATTGTTACTCGTTCAGTAGGATCAAGTAAATGAGGGCGAAGTTTTTCAGTTGAAATTGAATCCTCTGATTTTAAAAGAGTAATAACTCTGAAACTTAATAATTTTAAATATAATTAAAAAAATATAAACTAACTTTGACAATGATGGATGGCTTCCGTGAAACCTTTTGTTCAATGCACTGTGAAATCCTTCCTTAAATTAATGAATTTATTTATTAAAATATATATTTTATTTGGATAGATTTACAAACCTGGGCATTATTTGTTCGTCCCAAATGACCATCAAGCTGTGTTTCAAAATGGTTCCAGGTTTCCGGGGGAAAAGTTGCAGGTCTACCATTAACTCCATCAATGTAATAACTAAAAAGCTAAAATTATTTTATTTCTTAAGCCTAAACAAACCGCCGAAAATAGGTAAAAACTGAAGTTGGATCAATTCGACGAGCTGCTTGTGTTCGTTGACGAGAAGGCGTTCCTCCTGCTTGAGAACGAGGAGGAGGTCCTTGAGAACGTGGAGGTGTTGCTTGTTCTTGAGAAGTTACAGCTGGTATTTGGGAACGAGGAGGAGTTAAACCTCCTTGAGAAGGAAGAGGTTCATCAATATCACCAACATATTCACTAAGGTCCAAATTTCCCATATCTTCTAACAAAAGATCAAATCCATAAGTTGTATGTTCAACAGGCAATAATGAAAGTGCTGCCAGCGATCGAACGAGCTTTCTATATTCTTCATTTCCATCATAAACAGGAACCAAACCATTTTTTTGAACATATCTATGGATGGATTGCCCAAGATGGAAGAGGCATTGCCTAATGGCAATGCCTGGGAAAGTAGCTACATAAGCGTTTCGAGCAGCTATCTCGAAATCTAAGATTTCATAAGAATGGGTTTCAAAATTTTTGAATTAACTCGCTCATACCTAACATTACTGAGTTGGGGCGCGTTTGAACAATGCTATGGATTTCATGCAATACCCGTGTGTAGCTTGCTTGCGTTTTATCTGTCATCATTACAAATGCACATGGGATGCTGGATAAATCAACGAGCACATTCACAGTATACAGTTGAAAGATGTTGCTTGGGGTTACTAAAAAAATTATGCTGCTTATTTATTTATTAATATTCGTAAATAATTTCTAACCTTTGAATGTACCATCTATAATGGCCACGAAAGTTATTCATATAAAATTATCCTAAAAAAGATTTAAGAACCCAAAAAGTAAAGGATCAATCAAAGAAGTCAAAACACTAATGGGGAAAAAATGAAAGGATGTATGCAAATATGAAGATGGGCCAACCTGAACTCCACTCTCGAAATTGTTGCAGCCGCTCAACACCTTGATTAGACATGAATAAAAAAAAGATAGGTTCATCTGGCTGTGTTATTCGGCTATCAAAACGTAAAAATGGATTTCCATTAACATCTTCAGCAAAAACACCCTAAAGATTATTTAAAAATAATAAAAAAACTGTAAAAAATTGTAAAATATAACTAACTTCAATGATTATATCAATTAACTCTGGTGCATCAACATCCTTTCTTCCAGGAATTTCACGTAAGCGTTGAATGGCTCGAGCTGAGTTGACGGCACTCCATTTTGTTACAGCTTCATCACCTAAACTTGCAGAAGCCTCAGCAAGAAGGGTTCGCGTGTTTGCTCCGGTATCAACTGCTGCTTTATCCTTTGCTTCAGATAAGGCTTGACGAAGTTCGTTCGATGTTCCAGAGCGACGATGACCTTCATGTCCTCTTTGAACTTCAAGAGCTTCGGAACCAATTGGAGAATATGCCCTAGCATTGCAACCTTTTTTTACACAAACCCATACTTGAGTTGTGCCATCTTTAATCAAGTTATTTAGACGACGCCAAATCCAACCATCATAAATTACAGCTGGACGTCTTTTTGTAGTTTTAATACCATCACTGCGAATAAAGGCCAAAATACACAAAAAAGATAATAACCAAATCATTAGATGCATTTCAAAATAAAATAAACTATAGTAACTTGCAACTTTAACAAACTCAGAAATATAAATTCAATTTAATATTTAATGCCGATGTTGTTCTAATAATTTAACGAAGCAATTAATACAAATTTATTTAAATCTTGTTCCAAAAAATATATTCGCATAAGATGCTTCAAGGAAACCAATAATAAAGTTATTTTTGAAATTTCTTATAAAGGAAAAAACGAAGCATATTTCGACATTTTGTCGAGGAAGTAGTGTTTTCAATAACAAATAACAAAATAATTTCGAAAGCTTTTTTCCAAGAATTGTTTTTGAATAATAAAGATTTCGTAAATGTTTACAAACATATGGGAAAAAAGAATAAAATAAGACTCTCTTTAGCTGCATCTCAAACTCCTTCAGATAGGACCAAACATTAAATTATTAGAAACATGATTCAGTTACTTTGTTATTAATTTATTTACTTTTTGTTCTCATAAATTGTTTATCGCAAATTTTATGCAAAAATTATAAAATGTAAAGGTTAAAATAAAAATACGAGGCAATAGATTATAAAATATTTTTATTTAGAACTGGAGATAAAACATAAAAAAAATATATAAGTAATAATCATTATTAAAAACAATATTTAAATTTATGAAAATGTCATCGAATCCATGGCAAAAAATAAATAAACTTATCAAAATATTAAGATTTTATTTTCAGTTTTTTTGAGGAGTGGTATGAAGATGGACAGGATTTAAAAATTGACAAACTAAAAATCTGAGTAATTTGGTTATTTTAAAAAAGTTAAAAACTTACATTTTTTCTCAAATGCAGCTAGCTTTGTTGGGGTTTCTTTAACTTGAATTTTCAATGCATCAAGTTCTTTTTGGAGAGAATATATTTTTCTCTCCACAATATGCACTTCTGTTGGTAAATGGTCGAGATCATTAAGGAGGGTTGAGTGTTGTTCCAATATCTTTAAAAAAACATAAATTAAATTAAAGTTTTATATTTCCAAAAAGTACGTACCTCTTCTAAGTTAAATCCCATATTTCTTGCTGCTAATTGCAACGTGATTTTTTTGGCCAGCGCATCAAATTGATCTTCCTAAATATTTTTTATTCTTAAATAATTCTCAAATTAGAGCGTTTAACTTACATATTCTTTTTGATGGGCAAGTGATCCAGGTGGAGGAGAAACTTTCATGTATTTCAAACCCGCAAGTATTGTTTCTGGTGCCCTACAAACGGGGCAATTCACTCCACCCGTAGAAAACCATCCTTGTAAACATTTTTCATGCAGTGGGTGTAATCTGCATCCATAATTATTTAATGCTACCCATGGTCCATCATCACGATCAGCCAAACATATGGAGCAAATTGGGGCAATATTTTTTTCCTTTTCGCGATCTTCCATTTCTTGTCGTTCTTCGGCAGCTTCTTTTCTAATTTCATCCATACGTGCTTTGATTCTTTGTGCTCTCTAAAATTTTTTAAAATTAAAAATTACTAAATAAATGGTTTTTAAAAGGGTAAAATTGCTATAAACTTACAGTTTCGAGCTCAGGTCCAGGTTGAAGGCGTTCAATTGGTAATGGATTATTGGATGTTGGTCGTTGATTTGGTAATGGATGATTGGATGTTGTTGGTGCTCTTTTTGGTGGGTATCTAGGAAGGGGTTGTCCCGGTTGTCGATATAATTTTACAGAATAATCGGGGACATACCCCAATGCATAATGGAAGCGATATTTTGGTTTTGTTTGGTCACTCATCTACAATAATAAAGTTTTAAAGAAAAAATAACTTCGAGGAAAAATTAAAATTAAAAAAATTTTTAAACAAAAATGACTAAAGTTCTTCGAACTGTTATTGAAAAATAAACTTGGGATGCTTAGAAAAAAGATGACTAAAAGCTAACAGAAGGAAAAACAATATGTTTACGACTCTGAACTTTTTATAAAGAAATAACTGCTGAAATCAACATGTTTTCGTCTTTTTTTTGAATAAGCCACCCCTTCGATGGCAACATCAAGCACCACATTGACAAACATCACTTGTCTAAAAATAAAAGAAAAGGATATTTCTAAATATTTCTGTCTCTGAAATATTTAGTTGGAATAACATTTATTTCATAACTACTTTGCAGAATGAAGTAAATATTTTTACTTTATTTTTTAGGTTCTATGGTGTGTTATCTTTTTTCTTCAAAAGTAATAGCAAAGTTATTTTGTTTTCATATGTCTGGCATTTAATGTAAATATTCTCTTCGATTGCTTTTGATAAAAAAGAGAGAATCAGATTTTATGGTTTGCTTTAAGGATAAAATTGAAAATATAAAAAAAATAATAATGACATAAATTAATGTATGAGAAAGCGTAAAAACAACAATATAAAATGGCGCTAAAAAAATACAAAACAAAACTTAAAGCTTTTTAAAATGGCGATAATTGAGATTTGATGGGATGAATTAATGCTATTGGAAGCTGCATGGGATGGCTTTTTGCTGGCTTGCTGGGTTTTGGTGATCGTTGATGTGGAGAAATTTGGTTTACATTACATCAAAGGAGGATTAAGATCCAACGGGCAGAACAAAATTTCCAATTTTCGCAAATTACTATCAATACAATGTTTTAAGAGCGTTGAGAGGCTCTGGTCATTTTTAGTAATGGCAAAGCTTTTGCCATCGTCTAAAATAAAAATTTCATTGCGACTAATTTAAAAATATAAATTAAACCTTGAATGCAGAAATGGTTGAGATTTGGTCTTGCTGCAGCTTTTCCGATGCGAGGGAACAAAACTTCGGGAATAAAATCATGGAGCTGAAGAGTTAAAGTATGGCCATAAAAATTGAAAACAATGGGAAAATTTTTCTTCAAAACTAAAAGAATAAGCAAAAATTTGTTGATTGAAAATAAATAATTAAACTATCCTTCAATGTCATTTTGAAAATGACTATTATTGTTTGCAAAGCCGCGAATATTTGTTATTGATAATTTAGTAATAGCAGCTACGGGACAATCAAGAATAATCATTGAGCTTTGTTTATCAATAATAAATGGTAATAATAAGCCAAAACTTTTGTCATTATTAGAAAATGAATAAATTCTTGCTTGATCTAAAAATAAAAAAAAAGAATAATAATTGCTGTATAATTTTTTAAATGTCAAAAAAAAATAAACCAACCTTCGAAGCAAAAATTAATAAATTCTTTTTTTGTTGCAGCTTCCGCAATCGCTGGAAAGATTATTTCTGGAAGATAATCTTGGAGATGAAAAGTTAAATTTTTGTTGTAAACATTAAAAGTAACGGGAAATAGTTCTTCCAAAACTAAAAGAATAAGCAAAAATTAGTTGATTGAAAATAAATATTTAAACTATCGTTTTATATCGCTATCAGCGGTAGTTGGATTATTAGAAAATGCTCGAATTTTTGGCATAATTTCTCCCAAATGCTTTTTGAAGACAATATTAGCTTCATCTAATCTTTGATTGTAAAGATTTGTGTTGTCATTGCTAATAATGTGCCTTCGAGTTTGGGCATAACGATCGATATGCCGCATAGCTTCACTCCACGTAAGTAAATATTTTGTCCCAATAAAAGTTGTTAAAACCATGTGAATCGAGAAGAAGTAAACCAAAAAAATCACAAATAAAATTTTCATTTTGCCTGAAAATGGAAAGAGAGTTGGTTACCTATGTAAATATTAAAATATTTATAGTATTTTAAAATTAGGGAGAAGTAAAAGAAAGGAAAAAAGCTACAAAAAAAATAAAATGCATCCATTAAACCGTTGTAGAAAAATAACCTAAGGAGGATGCTTATAAAAAAAAAGTTTAGAAAAAAAGGAAAGCAACCATCCAAGCAAATAACGTGTATACTACTAACAATTTTTTAAGGATGAAATAGTTGAGACTTGATGCTTACTTTAATCAACATGTTTTCCTCGTTTTTTAAACCATATATTTCAGACACCATTTTCAAGCTTCATACACCAAGCAATTCTTTTTTTATCCTTTTTTGTGAAATACAAGACTTTGAATAACAAAAATTATTTCGAAACATTGTAGGAAGAAGTAAATGTTTTTCTATTTTTGAAATATTTTTGTCTAGAAAAACAAGTGTGTTGAAAGAATTGGAGGTTGAAGTAAAAGGTTTTTATATTCTAAGCCTAAAACTAATAGTTCCTTTATATTTCAAAAACTATAAATATTAAAATGCTATTGTGTAAATTTTTATATTTCTTACTGTTTATTCTTTTTATTCATCCAAATGAAGCTTTTACTTTTGATTTCTTTATTACTGGCTTTTACCCTTGTAAATAGTTGGGCTGGAGCTGCTGCTGGTGCAGCTGCACGTTTGGCTGCTTTGTTTAGCATGGCTAGACACCCGATTAAACTTGGATTAATGGGTCGTTTGCGACATCTCATTGTAACTCATCCACTTAAAATATTTGCAGCTAACACAATGGCTAATATCGGCTTGGGAATTGTCATGGACGAAATGCTTGAAGATCTATTTGAAGCTGAAAGTGATCCGGGTAAGTTATTATTTCGATAGATATTAATTTTAAGTTTCCTTAAAAATTACTTTTAAGTAATTTCTAGATCTCCAAGATGCACTAGCAGGTATGTTCCCGCTCCGTTTGACTTACCAGCAAACGGACATCGTTCTTCATGAACACGATTACAACACAGCCATTTTCTTTGAAAAACTTCAAGATGCCAATAATGGCAATGAAATTAGTACCATTTGTTTCAACGGTTGGTTTATTTACAAGCTTTATAATATATTTATAAATTTTATCTTTAGCTGAAAATGGAAAAATGGTCAAACTCCATAATAAAAAAGGCACCATGCAGGTGCTCATGTTTTATATTACAGCAACCAACGATAAAGAGCTTGATTTATTTAATTGTTTTTAATTAAAAAAAATTTTTTTATCGTTGTTGCTGATTTTTTCCATTTATTTTTGGTTCATATTTTATTTTTTGTCGCCTACTTATATTTGTTTGCTTTTTATTTAAAATAAAAAAATCTTTATAACATTTAAAAGCATTTTGGCGAACACGTTACTAAAAAAAGTGAGCAAGGAAGGAAAATGGAGGAAGAGAAAAGTTGTTTATCTTAAAAAAAGAAGAAGAAAGAATGATGCTATTGTCTTGCATTTTTTTTCGACAAGTAAAAATATTGACGAAAAAAAAAGCATTTGGTTGCAAAAAGTTTTGAGTGAAATAAAAAAAACAACGTTCAGGCAAGCGGCAACAAGCATTTAGAATAACAAACATTCATAGTTGTCTCAACTGAAATTTTTTTTCTAACAATATTTATAAAAAACTACTGAGCATATTCACAACAAAACTGTTCGATTTAAAAAGATTTATTATTTACCAAAAGATTAGCAAAAGCTATTATATATATTTTTTAAAACATTAATACAAAAGAAAACTTTAATATAAGACGTGTTTTTATATTACTTTTTTTAAAACAGTTACTTTGGAGGGTTCATTTTGGGGTTTGAAGATCCAAATAATTCGTTGTAATTGCCATCTGGAAGTGGTTGAAATGGTTCAGGCTTTGTTGGATTGGAAGGCTTTTCATCACCTGGTTTATTCATTTTTAGCAGTGAAAGGGCTAAAAATTATTATTATATTTTAAAGGGTTTAGGGGCAGCTTTAGAAAATTATAAAAAAAATTTGGCCATAAAACATAAGAAAAGCTAAAGTTATGAAAAAAAATCTTACCAAAAGCAAAAGAAACAGATAAATAAAGTAATATTAAGGCAACTTTTTCTTTTAATAGGCAAAGAAGCCAAAAGAAGAATAAATGTTTTCCTTTGTGTCTGCTTTTATATGATCATCGAGCCCATCACTTGAAGGTGGAAATAACGAAAATAAACTCGCCAAAAAGTTTATTTGGCATAAGACAGCGCAAAAAAATAATTTGCTGATGGCATAAACAACAAACATAGTGAATGAATCATATCAAAAAGTTTTTGTTGAAACATAAAAGCCTGGGAAAATACTTCAAGGCGGACATAGCAATTATGTAAAATAATTCAAACAAAAAGGTAGCTGGAATAAGAGAGCAAAAAAATTAACAACAGACATGGACGGTGAATGAATCATTTTTTAAAGAAAAAATAAACTTTTGGTTGATGAATAAAAGCTTGGGAAATTTTTTCATTAAAGTTTTATTTGCGAGCCGCAAATGTCGGAAAAATAACCGCAAATTGCAAAACCGCAAATGTCGTAAATCGCCGCAAGCGTCGAATCGGAAATGGCAACCGCAAATGTCGTTAAATAACCGCAAATGGTAAAACCGCAAGTGTCGAACCGGAAGTGTCGTAACCGCAAGTGTCGACTGGAAATGTCGCCCGCAAGTGTCGAATCGCAAGTGTCGTAACCGCAAGTGTCGGAGAACCAATTTTTTGGTATTCTAAAGAATCGCAAAAAAATTCAAGATCTTTTAAACTAAATGAGCCAAGAACCCAAATATTAGGGTTCAAGATCCATAAAAGGAAGGATCCAAAGTCCAAAAATAGTAAATGATCTAAAAACTCTAAAATGCATTCAAGATCCATAAAATCCAAGCTAAAAGATCCAAGATTGCAGCATTTTTTTTTTATTGTTAATCTATTGGTAAGAAAAGTAAAAAATGAAGGAATGATTTGCTAAAAAAAGAATGATAAAAGTGAAGAAAGAAAAGTGGGTGCACAACTATACTAGTGCCGAGCCTTTCATAAATTGTGAGGAATAAATCATATAAACTTTGACATAACTGGAGTAAAGTATAGTTTTTTTCAAAAATAAAAAATTTACGAATTTTAACTGGAATCAAACTTTATTTTAGGAAAAATTAGGAAAACAATTTTTTCGGTAAAATTTAAATTGAATTTAAATTTTTTTTAAAAATGACGTCGATTAAAACAGGATATATTATAACTAAAATCAAACAAGCAAAAAATTTTTAAGCATAGGTAAAAAAACTGTGTTCGGATTAAAAGAAATAAGGAAAAAAGCATTAAAATTAAGTATAAAAAACTGTGAAGATTTCTTTCACGAAGAATAAAGAAAAAAACTGAGTTGCGGAATTAGCAACGCAAAAAAAAAAAACAAAGTTTTAAATATAATCTTTTATATTTTTTTAAATTTAAATAATAAACTGTTTTTCGTTGATATTTTTTTTTTGCGCCATCATTTTTTTTTTTTCATTTTCAGCCCTATCAAATTATTGGTGAACCAATTATGTTTACTCGCTTGACCACAGCTGCAATTTCAAACATAATATTTTTATTTCAACGACTTGAAGCAGACGCTTTTGATGTTTTAAAAAAATATGATAAAACTGTATCACTCCATTGTTTGTCGAAATGGGAAGCTGATCGAGCATTGGTAATCATTTGTCAATTGGTAAGGCAAGCAAATGAAATTGCCCGCTGCGGATTGCTGAATCAAAATGATCCAAAAAGTTTAATGACTTCATTATTTTTGTCGAGCAAACATTTTGAAGATGTTATTCGAGGAATAAATTAATTAAAAAAAATTTTTTTAACTGCCACCAGTGAAAATAACAAAACAAAATTTTTTCAAGAATTTTTTTAAATTCCATTGTAAACTGTATTAGACATTTGTTTATCATAAAGCATAAAACCTCGAGTTGTTTATTTTTTTTTATTTTGAATAAACTGAATGGCAAAATTATTTCTTTGAATATTTTCAATTAATATTAATCATTTTTAAAAACTTATTTCTTTACGTTTATTAAAATTAAATACTATATAAAAACTGATTATCATTAGACACCACTGAATAAATATTTAAAATTCGTAAAAAAGCTTTTCAAAAATTATTTTATTATTTTTTATAACTGAACGCAAATAAAAAGTAACAATAGCTTTTGTAAAAGAATTTAAAATAAAATTTATTATTGCAGGATTTTTTAACTGTCGCTTTTTTTTACATGTTTGTTCCCTCTTTTTTTAAGGTTCTTAAAAACTGAGTTTTTTTTTAAAGAAACATGGGTAAATAAATTAATTATAAAGACTCCTGTTTTATATTTTAGTGGGTTTGAAAATAGAAGAATGAATGAAAACTGGAATGCATGATGTATAGCGGACTAAAATGATTACAAATATTTTTTGGCAAGGAATAAACTGAGTTAATTGATTTTTTTATAAAAAATAAAATCTTGATTAAATTCTTTTATCTAACAACTATCACCTTTGTATGGGAACAAATTCTTTATGGCTCAAAAATAGAGATATTCTTCCATCAACAAATAAAACAACAATATTTTATGTAAAATAAAATATTTAAAACTGTACAGTAAAATTCAGCTTTTAAGATTTAATTATTTTATATATAAAACTGTTCTTCCCATTACCAGAATGAGCTTATAATAGTTTTTATATTTTATATATTAATTCTTATTAAAAACAGCTTTTTTTGTAGTATATAGGTGCATAATTAACTACCATTATAAAAACATATACGCTTTACGTGCCAGCCAAGCAAAAAAAAAATTAGGCATGTATTTTTTTTTATAAACAAAAAAAAATTAATTAATTAATTATTTTTTTCTTTGTAATTATTTTTTTCGCTTAAATGATTTCTATATAGCCTTAATTATTTCTTATTCTCATGAAGCAACATTTATATTTACAAACATAAAGAAAAAAACTGTGAGAATATTATTAGTTTTTTCCTTATTTGTTTATGGAAAGAAATTGAGAAGCTTTTTCCTATTTTTTTTTTTGACGATTATTTCAATATTATTATTTTTATATAAAAACTGTGAATATCTTTTCCATGTTTTAATTACGTATTTGCTCAAAACAGGCATATCTGCTTTTTTGAGTAAAATTTTTAAGAAATTAATTATAAAACTGGAATAAAAGTTAATAATTTGGTTGATTTTTAAATAGCCAAATTAAATTCGAAAATATGGTCGTCGAAAGGCCAGCATATTTATTTTATTTAATTCTTGGTGAATCAATTTTTATTGAAATTGCTCTCGCCGCAATAATCATAATTAATTCACGAACTTTATATTGGATAAAAACTGATTTAGCAAAACGCAAGATTCCATTATCTCCGATTTTGGTTTTTCACATAGAATTATGGATTTTTGTTTCATTGATTACTTTGGTAAATAATTCATATGTAATTATTTTTTGGCATCCAACAAGTAAGTATCAAAAAAAACTGCTCCAAAAAATTAATAAACACAATTTTTAAAAATGAATTCATATATTTCAAGGGATATTGAAAATAAACTTAGAAATCAATTTTAAAAGGTTTGAAATAAACTGTTTTGAGCTTTTTAACCAAGGAGATTAAGGAATATAAATTTGGAAAAACTGACTGAAAAATATCTTTTCTTAATAAGGAAAAAGGTAAAACCATTTAGGGACAAAAAAAGAATTTAAAACTGTATAGAACTAAAATTGTGGTATATATTTTAAAAATACTGTTAAAAGCAGATTCAAATATCTTAAACTTGAAGAATAATAATTCTTATTTTTTAAATTTTTAAAAACTGTTCAGATGTGTTAGCGGCTAATGAAAAGGATCATAAAAAGGTCATTTTTGACAAAAGAAATTAATTTTAAACTGTAGAAACTTTGAAAACATTGAAAAAAATATTACTAAAAATTGTACTTTTCAAAAAATTTAATACTGTAAACGTAAAAAAATTTTCATTGAAAAAATAATATAAAATTTCATGAATTTTTGTTTAAAAAATATAAAAAAACTGTGACCTGGTTGTTGTCGTTGTCCAAAAATTTGATGAATTCTAAGCTGATGAAAAAAAGAAATTTTTTCTTCTTTTATTGATTTTTTGGTTTAAATAAAAACTGTAGCTTGGCTATTTTTTGTATGCACCAAAAAACTGAGCGCAACAAAACTTTGTAATATTATTTTTAACTGTATTTACATTAATAATATGGAATTTTCAGAAATAGTATATAGTCCATCATTTTTTTATATCAGTGGAGTCTCATATATTTCATTGATGCCTTCGCCAGCGGTTTCATCATTTTTTTCAACGATTGAAAGATGCCTAATTTTTATTGTTCATAATCCAATAAAATTGAGACGAATTCAAAAATGGTTAATGGTGGTAAATATTTTGGTGATCATTGGAATCACAGCTCAAATGCTTCAAGCTTTTATTTCTTCAGCCCCAGTTCCATTTGAAGAAACTACAAGTAAGATAAATAAATTTTTAACTGCAACAAAAAGGGTTTTTTAGGGTAAATTTTGTTTTTGAGAAAAAATTAAAATTAATAGAATTAAACTGAGCATTGGTTTTCGTTTTTTTACCGAAGTTATAAGTTCTCTATAAACTAAAACGCGAGTTAAAAAAATTCTTAAAACACATCTTCATTAAATTTTATGAAGAATGAATAAAAAAAACTGTAAAAACAAGCTAAATTTCGCGAGATTTGATTTATTTTTAGTTTTTGAAACTGTTTTTGTTTTAAAAATCTCTCCAAAATTCATAAGACAAATTTAAAACTGATTTCTTTTCTTCCAAGTTTGAAACTTTCAAAAAAATCACTGAATCAAAAACTGAATTTTAAAAAAGTTAGTTAAAATATAAAAAACACTAATTTTTATTTTTTTATTTTTTGAGCAATAAACTGCGTTGAAGTTTTAGAAGACTTTTTCTTTGCCTTATAACTATTTTTAAGGTTTTTATTTCATCTCTTGCAAGAGTTACAAAATATATTTTTGGCTTGAAAAAAGAGACTTTTATTATTTTTGAGGAGAAAAAAAACTGTGGAACCAACTGCTACCTTTGAACATTGGTGCAAAAAAAAAATTAATATTTTAAGAAAAATAAAAACTGCCACCTTTCAAGAACTTTTTAAAATTAAATTTGAAACTGCGTGAAAATTTTGAGAAATACAAAACTGAGTTGATGATGTTACAATTATTTTTAGCAAATTTATCCCCAGGTGGAATGAGTAAAGATGAAATAGGTGGAACTCGATTAAATGCCACTCGAATCACCATTTCCTTTATCAATCTATTTGCTGCTGGGATATTAATTTATTTGATTCATAAATCAAAATTACAAAATCATCAAACTCAAAAAGCTGTAGCAAATTTAGTGAAACATGTTTTACTTGTTCAAACATTCTTTGATTTGGGCGTTCATGGTTTAGCTCTTGCATGCTCGCTAATTACCAACAGTTCGGCAAGTAATATTTTTGGTTCATATGCTCGAGTATTTTCCTCGATGGATGGTTTAATTTGTTGTTTATTTTTTGCAAAATCTATTGGAAATTTAAGAAAAAAAACTGGAGGTGGCGGGATTCATCAACAAATTAAAGTGACATCATCAATTAAAAAGGGGCAAGAAAGAACTGGGGTTATTAATTAAAGAAAAAAGTTTTTTTAATTATTAGTTATTTTTCTGGGAAATTAATAAAACTGAGTAAGATGTGTCACACTTTTTTGTGGCCAATGAATGTTTCCTTGTTGTTACTTGCTTCATTAGAGTTTTTATTATTTTTATTTTTAATTTAAAATTTCATGGAAAACTGTGTACTTGGTTCTTATTTATTATTTATTTTTTTCTTTAAATTTAACTGTGTATTAAAAAAATAACATTTTTATTAGCGAAAATATCGGCTTTTTTCAAATCAAATAACAATAAACTGAGTAGAAGATTACAATAGTGACGGAGAAAATGCACTTCAATAAAAGTCATGGTGGCAAAAAAAAACAATAAAATTCAAAACTGTTGTTATTCCCTCGCTAACAAACTTCTTTAATGAAATTAAAAAGCTTTTTGATAAAAAAAAAATGAAAAAAATCTTTAAAAACGCTAAAAACTAACATTAAAAATTGAAAATCAAAATATTACCACTTGCCAGAATAAATATAAATGGATTAGATGTGAAAAGTGGTAACTAATATGCCCACATTTTATGAGAAGGATAAAAAAAAATTATTCATTAATAAAAAGCAAGCAATCATGGCGAACATTTGTTTGTAATTCGTAAAAAAGACAATGTTTGCAAACCCAAATCAAAAAAGTTAATTTTAAACTTTTCTGTCTCCTGCCAGGAATAGAAATGCAGTGGAAGCACTTTTGCAAAAGCCTTTTTTGTTGTTTCTTTTGATTTTCCAACAAATTTTTTTTTACAACAAACGCTTGCAAAGTTTTTTTTACTTTGTTCGAATTCTTCAAGATGTCATTTCTTCAATCATTTCCTGAAATCGAAATACCAGAAGAAATCAATCCATATACTGGTTTACCGTATCGCAAAGAAAACTTGGAAGACAGGGTTGCAAAGTAAGTTTATTTCATATTGTTTACATCCTTCAGTATATTGCCTGTTTTTAGAATCCGTAAAGATCTTATTGCTGGTGGTTATGTTTTCAATTCTTATCCACCATGGACGGGATCAAGTACCACACCTAAAACTCCTGTAACACCAAAAACTCCAAGTTTTGGATTTTGTACTGCTATAAAAACTGCTGATCAAGGACCATCTTTATCTAAACCTCAAGCTGGAAAATCTTTTGTTATGAAAAGTGCTGATCAAGGAACATCTTCATCTAAACCTCAAGCTGGAAGAATTTCTGCTATGAAAACTGCTGATCCATCATCTCTTCAACCTAAAGCTGAAAAATCTTCTGCTATGAAAACTGCTGATCAACAACCATCATTATCTCAACCTAAAGCTGGAAGAACTTCTTTTGGAAAAAGTGCTGATCATCAACCATTTTCATTTCAACCTAATGCTGGAAAATCTTCTGCTATGAAAACTGCTGATACACCATCTCTTCTACCTAAAGCTGGAAGATCTTCTGATTTGAAAAATCAAGGACCATCTTTATCTCAACCGAAGGCTTCTAAATCTTCTATTGGAAAAATTGCTGATCCATCATCTCTTCAATCGAAGGCTTCAAAATCTTCTATCGGGAAAAGTGCTGATCAACAACCATCATCTCTTCAACCGAAGGCTTCAAAATCTTCTATTGGAAAAATTTCTGATCAACAACAATCGTCCTCTCTTCTACCTAAAGCTGGAAGAACTTCTACTATGAAAACTGCTGATCATCAACCATCTTCGTCTCAACTTAAAGCTCGAAGATCTTCTGCTATGAAAACTGCTGATCTATCATCATCTCAACTGAAGGTTTCAAAATTTTCTATCGAGAAAATTGCTGATCAACAACAATCGTCCTCTCTTCAACAGAAGGCTTCAAAATCTTCTGGTATGAAAACTGCTGATAAACAACCATCATCATCTCAACTGAAGGTTTCAAAATTTTCTATCGAGAAAATTGCTGATCAACAACAATCGTCCTCTCTTCAACAGAAGGCTTCAAAATCTTCTGGTATGAAAACTGCTGATCAACAACCATCATCTCAACCAAAAGCTGGAAGAACTTCTATAGAAAAAATAGCTGATCCATCATCTCTTCAACCGAAGGCTTCAAAATCTTCTGTTATGATAACTGCTGATCAACAACCATCATCATCTCAACCTAAAGCTATAAAAAAGGATAAGATTGCAAAAACTGGAAAATTATCTGGTGCTAAATCTCAAGAAGAAACACCAATAACTCTTAGACATAATAATCCTTTATTGAAAGTCATCAAAAATATTCGCAAAGCTGATCCTGATAAATATTTTCACGCTCCTGTTGTTGCACAGTGTCCAAATTATCCTGAATTTGTTAACGAGTAAGTTTTTTTCATGTTTTATTTCTCTCTTAAACAAACATTTTTAGACCGATGGATATTGAAACTATGGAAAACCTCGTAATGGGAAATGAAGTGAAACATTTGATCGATGTTGAAATACTTGCTGCCAAAATGTTTGCTAATGCTTTTATGTTTGCTGGACTTGAGGGTGAAGTGATTGAAACTATTGGTAAACGATCATGTAAAATTCTTGAGTAAGTTAGAAAAAATTATGATCTTTTTGAAACTAACTAACTTTTTGTTTTTCAGAAAGCTTCATGAAAATGACAAGTAAACTTCCGTGAAATCTCACAAGAGAGAGATGACATCAAATGGTTCGATTCTTTGATCTTGTTAATTCCATATGTAATTTTCTCTGTGTCTTTTAGTTATTATCTTACATTTTTGTTTGTTTTTGTGTTTGTTTGTTTGTTGCTTGAATAAAGCAGTGTGACGGATTTTTTTTTTTATCGCCTCGCCTCTCGCCTCCGCCTCTGAGGCGTGAGGCGATAGAGGCGCCTCTGAGGCGCCTCTGAGGCGAAGGAGGCGATAAAAATACGTTAGTTTTTCGATACATCGCCTCCGCCTCAGCCTCCGCCTCAGAGGCGAGAGGCGCCTCGTGAGGCGATGGAGGCGCCTCATGAGGCTGAGGCGTGTCACACTGGAATAAAGTAAATAATTTTTTTTTATAACTGAATTTTTTTTTCTTTTGTTTCACAAAGATTTAAAGATTATTGTATGTCTTTGAGGATGTTTTCTTGCATTGAGCAAAAAATGGCTGAATAGAAAGACACATATTTTAAAAAGCATGGTTTACTATTATTTATTACAAAATCTTACAAAGACAAATACATACATAAGTAAAAAAGACAAAAATAAGCTATTAGAAATAAAAATTTCATCAAAAAGTTAAATCCCGTTGTATGTGTGTAAACACGATAGAATTAATGAAATCACATTTTGCGATGTTTTGATGCAACACTTTCCACAGTTTTCATAACATGAAGGCATAGTTCTTCACGAAATGGCAAAGTTACAATTTGAACCGAAACAGGTAAGCCTTCATCTTTAGCACAACCAGAACGCATATCTTTGAGAATAGGATTATAACCAACAGGGAAAATATTATCATTGAATAAATCTTGAATATCTTGAGCTTGAATTTTATCAACTGGTACTATTCCTGCAGGACAATCAAGCATATTGAAAAGAGCTGTGTAAACTGCACATGCACCAAGTTTGCTTGGATATTTATGTGGTACTTGAGTAACTAAAACAGTACATACAAAGGCTTTAAACTTTGATACAAAAAAGTAAAAGCTTACCAGGAAAAGATGGACATATTAAAGCATCAAGATTGAGAGAATTCCAATATTCATAAAATGTTTGAGCATAATGATCAGTTTGTTCTTGCATATATCGTAATTGAGGGATGCTTGTCATTCCAATTCGACACATTGTTGCAAGTTGAGGACAGAATGGTTGAATCAAGAAACTTGCAAGTTTGCGAATGCAATCAGGAATCTGAAAAGCAACGCATTAGCACAATAATCACAAAAACTAGCAAACGTGAAGCTTTTACAACTAATGAAAGGTTCAGGAAATTACCTTTAGCAATAACAAAAATTGTTTCATATAATCATCACAGATATCACCACTAAATAATTCTTTCATATATTGTCCACCATCAGGTAAAATATTTTTGAGGCATAATTCAGCCATGAGTTGAGGATCAGGAATTTCAAATGGAATAATTTCATGTCCTTCAAATTCAAGGCTTTTGATTGTTTGACGAACCGCTCGAGCTGCTGCAGGTACAGGTGGAAGAAATCCAATATCCACAAAATAACCAATTCGAAGCTTTTGTTTCTTTTCCACAACTTTTTTCATATCAAATGACATTGGCACAGAACGTGGTGAACATTTGAAGTGTTCTTCAGTATTGAGATAAAGATCGAATATGTGAATAAGTTCATCAACGGTATGAGTGAAAAAACCAAATGAAAGACCAAGACGACATTTTCCAGGAAATCCACCATGAGAATTTGTAATAAGTAGACGACTTTCAGTTGGTTTGATTGAAACTACTCCACACATACTAGCTGGAATTCGTAAGCTTCCTGCCACATCTGAACCAGTACCAAATGGAATTCCTCTTGATGCAACTAAAGCTGCTTCACCACCACTTGATCCACCAGGAGTCATACCAATAGCCAAAGGATTTTCTGTTGTTCCATAAACAGGATTAGAGCAAGCATATGAAAGTAAAGCTTGTGGAACATTTGTCATACAAATAGGGATAGCTCCAAGTTCGATTAGTGTAGCAACAAGAGAACATTGGACATCTTTTGGCATTCCAATAAATTTACTAAAACCAATTGTGCAGTCATATCCAGGCATCTAAAAATGGAACATATAAAAATATGAAAGATACATCTACCTAAAGTATAAAGTTGTTCAACAACAAAAACTTACAAAAAAGTTTCCTTTAACACTAACAGGAATACCATAAAATGCAGGCTTTTTGTCTTTTCCACGATAAAGACGTTCAACTTCTGAAGCCATGACAAACGATTCTGTTATCATTTCAGCTACACAATTGATGCGTTTATTTACTTCTAATATCTTGTGCCCATAAGCTTGATGTACTTCTGTTGGTAAAAGTTTGTCATCTTGAAGTTCTTCTGAAAACAAATATGGATGTTATAAGTAAGCTTGATTTGGATGAGCAAAGTAAAAAGCAAATTGTCGATAACAAGTAAACATAGCACGTAAAGATTGAGTTGAAGGCACAAGAATATATATAAAAGACTTACGTCGAAGTTGTTCAAATTCTAAATTTAGAATATATTCACGTCGTTGAGAATCCATAGTTTTACATCGATGATGAAAATATTCAAATCCTTCTTCTCTTTTAAGTTGTTTTAATTCAATCTTTCGTCGACCAGATGCAACAGAACCCCATGGCTGAAAAAAAAAACAAGACATGATTAGTTTTAAACAATTCTTCCGCAATTTTTTGAATAGCCACACCTGATTCAACAAATATCTAAATATTAATAAACATAGTATTGATAACCATATCAAACTAAATGTTTCTCCAAACAAATTCGATAATGTTTCACCAAAAATAAAGTTACTCACCAAAATATTTCCCATTTTTGTTGTTGTTATTGTTTGAGTTCAGTGAAAAATACACAAAAGCTGAAAAATGAATGAGATGAGTGAAGAATGGAAATTGAATCAATGAACACAAATAATACACGAGAAACAAAAGTCTTGTCAACCACGAATAAGAAGAAAAAAAGCGCTACAAAGCACGAGAATTATAGTAATAATAATAACTTTGGAAACATGTAAGTATGTAATTATATTTTTATGAGAAAAAATGGAAAATGTGGAGGATGGAAAAGTACAAACAGGTGTTTTGGTAAAGCATTATTAAAATTTTTAATGGAATAAGAAAAATGTTTAAAAAAACGGGGGAAGGAATACAAAAAATTTATAACTGTGTAAGCATACGCGGAATCGGCAACTCGAATGTTTACCTCAAAAGCTGAATTTTGAAGGAAAGAAAAGTATCATGAAAAAATTTACATAAAATATCAAAACTGGGCATTTGAGAGTGGTGTGGAAAGATTTGAAAAAAAAAATTTATTGGATGGAAAAAATACAGGTTTCACGCTGATCAAGAAAAATGATAACGGAGCAGGAACAAAACGCAACAATGTTCCGTTCAATCACATTTTCAATCAATACAAGCAATAATAATTTACAAACTGCGGATTCAGATAGCAAGAGTATTATGTAAATTTTTAAAAATATGGAAAACTTAATACAAAAATCAAAAACAAGAATGAAAGTAAATGTTTTTTGTTTTCAAAGGTTTGAAAGAAATGGTTTTTTTTTTGAATTCCTTCTCTACAATTTTCATTGTCAGTTAGTGCGTCCGTGCTCGGAAACGATTCATGGGAAAGTTACAATACAATGAAACAAAAGCATGGAAATTTGCATAAACAAGAATGAAAGCGCAAAAAAGGATTTTTCATTATCATTCCAAAGAAATTTAATGGTGATGAGTGGCTGTTTTCTTTTGAGGAAGCATAAGGGACCTAATATCAAGGCAAGGATCCGTAGAGATAATAGCTGAGGAAGGATCCAAGGACCAAAATCAAGTGAAGGATCCGTTAGCTGAAGAAAAAAAGATGATAGGATCCAGAGAAAGCATGGGATCGAGATAGGGCACAAGATCCGAATTGTAGAGACCTAATTTCATAGAAAGGATCCAGTCAAATAATATCAGGGAAAGGATCCATAGAGACAATATCAGTAGAGCTAATATCAAGGGAGGGATCCAAGGACCTAATTTCGAGGATCCAAGGACCCGATATCATTCGAAGGTTTCAATGACCAAAAAAATAAAATAAAGGAAATAAAAAATTTGCATAAAATGGCTTGAGTTTCTGTGCAATATAATTTGCATAAATATGAATGTAATGAATGCAGATAGACTTTGCATTGCAAGGAATGTTAGCGATGACGATGGTTGTTGATTTTGAAGCGCTTTAAACATTTAAAGGTCTTATTAGAAAGGATCTTTTAATTTTGGATTGAGAATTTCAAGAAAAAGAAAAAAACTCTGATAGCAAGCCTTTTTTTGAAACATGTAGAGTGAATTAGCTTTATTATTGCATAAAAATTTAACAGAGATAAGTACAATTGTCTTTGAAGTGTCTCAAATATTTGGGTAAGGATGAAAGGAATTAAATAGCGTTAACGCAAGGAAATGTTGGGAGGACAATTAATATTATAATGGCATGGATGAGCACATTATTCAAAAAAGTAGCTAAGAGATGTTCATTATAAACTATAAGCAATAAAATAAAACATTTGCTGGCGGGCCGAAGGCCCGCTTTACACCTAGTTTTCTAAAAAGCTTCAAAATGTTTGCGTGCTGGGATTTTTTCTCTCTCGCTATTTTGCATTAGTTAGAGTTACATTCATTTGATATGCTATTTTTTTCTTCGAATGCAAACAATAAAATTTAATGGTGATAAAATAAATAAAATTAATAATTTTAAACTGCAGACTCCATTTACCCATAACATTAATATTCTAAAACTCTATTAAACTGAAATCCTTTCGACCAAAAATAAAGAAAATCGTAATTTTTGAAACATTTTTTTATTAAAAGGAAGTTTAAACTGGAAACAAGAGCCAATAAGATCGCCTCTAAATTCTTAAAAAAAATTATAATAACTATTTTTTAACTGGATCAATTTTTTGGTTGTTGCTAGAGTACGCTCGTGTGAAAAGACTTAAATAAAGGTTTTCAAATTGAAAAATAGAAAAGAAGTTATAAGGAAATTATAAACTGTTAAAAACATTAATAACCGTGCCAGAAAATAAATTATGACAACCAATTAAAGAATTATAAAATTGTTAAGAAAAAATTCTTGAACCAACTTGAAATATGAGGAATTCTGAAGGAACATTTGAATTACAAATACAAACACTTTGCAGAAAAAAAAACTGAAATACATACATATATAAATAAATTATTTTTTAATTTCATAATTTTTTTAGAAAAAATTCAAGATAATAATTTGTTTAAACTGTTTACGGATTATATTGGTTGGAGATTTTTAAGCTTTTTCATATATTTAAATTTTTATAAACTGCCATATAATCATATTTGTGGTAAAATTATCAATAAAAAAAGTTTTTTTGTTGTCTAATATTTCCTCCTATGCATAAATAATAACTGAAATGGTGGGTTTTTTTCCATATATTTGAAACTGTCATCAGAATTAATAAGAAGAATATTCTAAAAAAATGGTACCATGGCAGTGAAAATCAAAGCAGCCAAGAAATTCTTTAAATTATGCTTTTTGAAAATAAAACTGTTTCATTTTTTTTACTTTTTTTTATTTTTTGCCGATCCAGACAAAAAAAACTGTGATTGTGCGAGCACAGCGAGCGGTAAAACATTTCCTTGATTATTTTTCTATTTTTTTAGCTATTTTTGCATGACTCCAACTCATGGACAACAACTACCGCCACCCACCACCACCGTCACGATGGTATGTATTTCCGGAAGAAAAAAAGAAAAAAGAAAAAGGGATGAGCAATAATAGTAAATTAAAAAATGGAGAGAAAAAAATGAAAGCATGATTTACTAATAAAAAAAAATAAATTGATGAAAATTGAAAAAAGAAAGGAATTTCATTTTTTTTTTGCTGCATTCAAAATCAAAATCAAAATTGAAAAAAAATAAACTGTGTTCTATAAAAACTGTTGGTTGGGCAGTGGTCATTGGAAAACTGTTAGGTAATTTTTTTGATTGGCTTCAAACTATTTTTTTGCCTGACTGAATCATTTAAATTAAATTTACACTTTTTTATTTTTTTTGTGGAAATAAACTGTGCCTGAGCATTACTGGTATTGGTCATTGATTATTAAACTGCAGCCTTGGAAAATTGGATGAATGTGAAATATTTTTTTGGTTGAATCACTGTAAATTTGGTTAACTCGAGTCACCAAAATTTATTTTTGTTTATTCATTGAAATTTATGATTAGAAATTCTGGATTGAGGTAAATAAACTGTTTACATTCTTGACCATTTCTTAGTCACAGACAAATTGGATTTTAGGCCACTCTTTTTTTTATTTATCAAAAACTGTTTTTTGATAATTTACCGAAATGAATCAACCATCAAAATTCCTTAAATTTAATGGAACCCAACTTTTAAAACCTTTAAATTGGCATGATTTTGAAATCATTCATATCATTCAAGAAGTCATTGGTTCTCGATTGACTAATCTCGAAGCAATCGAAAAAATTTATAAACTCACGGGTGAACGTCCTAGTCGACGAATCTTCCAACAACGTGTTCGACGACATCGAGAAGATAGGATTAAGAAAATTTCTGGAAGCCTATCTTCAAGTTTAACTAGCACCCCAACTTTATCATCGTCTGCTACTTTTGCCAGTTTAACGATATCGTCTGGTACTTCCAGCCTGGCCTCATCGTCTGCAACTTCATCAGCTACAGTATCCCCAGAAGAAAATTCCATAGATTCATCAACATTTAAAAAAGTTAATTTTTCCATAAATGAAATAAATCATTTAATTAAATCCATTGATTATAATTGGCTTCAACAATTTATTGATGAAGAAAATTATGATGAATTATTATCAGCATCATCCGACGATGTCGATGAAGAAATTTCTTCTTCCACCGCCGAAACTACAACAACAAAACTCCTTAATCCCGCTCATTTACGAACGCTAATAATAAATATTGAAAATATTCTTAATTTTATGCAACAATCTATTAAAGTTTATTCTTCCGTGAATGCAGAAAGTTTTAAAGAATGGGAAATGTTTGGAAAATTATTAGCGGATTTAATAAAATTAAAAGAAATTTATGAACCCCACATTGGAAATCCATCAAGAAATTTGATTAACAATGGAATCAAATTTGCTGATAGCGTTAAAGATTGGATTAAAAATGATGTTTTAAAGGTAAAACTTTAAATTAAATTAATTTTTTTTATATTTTATTAAGAAAAACTGAGCACTGGGATTTTTTTTAATAATTAAAAACTGGATTGGATTGTAATGTGGTTGGAAATTTAAATAGGGAGAAATCTTTTTTTTATAATTAATTTTTTAATTTTTTAAACATTTTGCTAACATTAAAAAACTGTATAAGTATGCCCATATTGAAACTTATAATAACAATGCACAAAAGCATAGCAAAAAATTAAGAATTTATTTCGGTTAAAAAACTGTCTGCGAGGTTCACAATCTATTTTTTAAAAACAAATTTCAAGAAAAATTTCTTTTTTTGGTAAATTCCTTAACAACTTTATATTATAGAAAAAAAAATTAAACTGTAACTTGAAATGATTTGGCTCAAGCTTTATTTACCAAGCATAAAGTAAATAAAAACTCAAGAACTTTTTTTGGATTTAAAAAAATAAACTGTAAAAGCCTAATATTCAACAAGGCAAATTATTTCATCTTTTTTTTAAAACTCATATTCCGAAATTAAAGTTTTTCAACCAAAAAAATCTTCTTTTTTTTGCTCTTTGAAATTTAACTGTTTATTCATTCAATAAAATAGTTGTCATAATAGATATAAAAAACTGAACGCAATGGGTCTTTTTTTTAAATATATAATTTATCATAAATAAAAAACTGAATTCTGGTAAAAACTTTGTTAATTATTTTATTTACGTCTTTTTGGAGACATAGAAATTGAATAAGTTCAAAATTTCACCAAGATTCGTTTTTTTCAAAATTATTTTATTAACTGAGTGTTCGGCTTTTTTTTGGATCAAGATTGGGAAAAGCAAATAATCTTTTTACTTTTTTCACAAATTTTTGCTATCTTTCAAAAAATATAAAACTGTGTGGAAGAGACTCAGACTAAAGCCAAAAAATAAAAACTGAAAATTTCAGTGATTTTTGAAATAAAAAATAACTGTGGTCTTGTTATTTTAATGGATATTCAAAAGCATATTTTTGCATTTACTTTTTTACAAAAAGGGGAAAATTAAACTGCCTTGAAGATTTTCTGTTTTTGAGTTTTTGATCAAAATAAAATCAAAATTTTGCGATTCGAAAAAATTTAAACTGTTTAGAACGGACATCATAACTCTTCGCTTCAAACAAAACAGAAACTAAACTGGATACAAAAAATTATTACGGTGGCATAAGATAAAAAAATTCTTTACCAATGTTCTAATTTTTAAAAAAACTGTTGACCTCTCTGATTTTTTTATTTTTAGGATTCATCATCAACCAAAATTCCCAAAACCAATTTAACTGAGTTCGAATTTCAAAAGCTTATTGATTTTCTCAAAAATTTTAATATCACTTTATTTGATTACACTGGGGCATTTGAATCAAGTCTTCAATATGGAGTTCCTGATATCAAACAAAAAGCAATGAAATTGTCTTCTGCTTTAGCAAATTCTATTTGTCTCATTGGTGAAATTGTTCACCGAGTTACTGTAGCTGAAAATGAAAATAATGAAACAGAAGTTGAAGAAAGTAGCATTGCTTCGAATGGAAATTTAGTATTTTTTGATCTTTAAAATTTTTTATACCCATTTTTTTTTGAATATTAGTAGCTTGCTTCCATGACAAATTACAATAAATAGCAATAAAAAAAATTTTTTGTTAGACAAAATCTTTTTTTATAAACTGCATATTTTTTAAAAAAGGCGTATCATAGAAAAAATTCACCCGTGTTAATTCTATTCTAAAATATATCAAAACTGTAATAAATTATTACTTCCGTAAATGTTTAAAAAAAAAGAAGCTAATAATTTTTTTGTATTTTTTCTTCTTTTTCATTTAACTGAAATCACGGGAGCATTTGTGTTTAATTATTTTGTGGATTAATTAAAACTGAAGCAAAATTAAATTTATTTTATAAAAATTAAAGAAAAACTGTGACAATTTTCTTTTTTCTCCCAAAATTATTTAACTGGCTTAGAGATTTATTTGCATAGTAGTTTTCAAAATAATTTTTTTAAACATAAACTTTTAAAATCTTTTTTTTTTTTAAACTGGGCCCATACTTAAAAATCCGGTTCGGTCTATTTACAACGTTGCTCGTTAACTGAACCATGCATGGACCACACCGGATTTTGGTAACGACCTTAAAACTGTGTATATGGGATTGAATTTGGAATTATTTTTAAATGGATTTAACTGTATTACAAGCATTTTTGATTAAATATTAACTGAATTATTTAATTTTGAATCAAAAAAAAGAAATAAACTGAACAGCATATTTTTTGTAGGCATGCAGCATATGAGCTTCATTAGTAATCTCATATTAACTGTAATTTCTTATTCAAAAATATAACTTCCATTTCTCACATTCATAATTAATAGCAAATTTAGAAATAAGAAACTGATACATATTCGGCTCCAAGTATTAATACACAATATAACTGTTTTCTTTTTTCAGAAAAAAACGAAAAAATTCCCAATATTATTAAAATGATAAAAAAAACTGAATAAAACAAATATTTTCAAAAATAATTTTGAGATCGAAAAATTCATTTAAAAAAAAGTTTATGAAACTGATGTAAGTAAGAATGGAAGAGATTTTTTCTTATTTTTTTAAACTGCATAGAGAAAACTTGGTTAATTGTATTGGCGATCAAAAAAATTATGTACATTTATTTTTTTCAAATTTGATAAAACCGATTCTTTAATTTGGTAGCATGAAAGTTGATTAACGCTACACCTCGAGTAATTATTAATTAAAACTGATAGCTTAAAGGCAAAAAATGCATATTTAAATTTGCTTCAATAGGCTTACTTTTTCCTCTTTCAATTTCTTTGGTTGATAATGTTTAATACTAAATATTAAAATATATGTATAATAAAACTGTTTAGTATTTTAACTAGTTGGAATATTTTTGTTTTTGTTATTTACATTTATTTTATGTATTTAAAAAAACTGTGACCAGGCGCAATGATGCTGGATTTTCCTAATTAAAAAATATGTATGTTTTATAGAATATCATAAAAAAATTTTAAACTGCCATGGCCCGCCCGTCCTTTCCATAAAGAATATCGATTTTTTTAAGAATAAAAAAAATTATTTGATTCTTTTCCAACCAAGGATCCAAAATAACTGTATTTAACTTTCATTTTCTTATGTTAAGAGACTAAAATTTAAAAAACTGTCATCTTTTATGTCATACAAAAAGAATTGCAGACTTTATAAAAAAAACTGATTGCTTGTGTTGTCGATTAATAATATATGTCACACAATCTCGAGATAAAATAAATTTATCCTTAAAAAACCAAAAATTAAAACTGGATAAGCTCAAAATTGTAAGAATTTTAGCACGAATTTTAAACATTAAAAAAAAATCAATATAATATTAATTAATAAGTTTATAAAACTGTCAGCTTCATAAAGCGATGGAGAATTATTTAATTTTTCTGAAATATTTTTTAACTGGGATAATCCTTTTCTAATGGAAAATTTACCTTGCATAATTACAGTAAAATTATTTATTAAGTTTATAAAAAATTTTAAAACTCATTTCCGGAATTTATTTTTAGTTAAAACTGTACCGAAAGAAAAAGTATTTTTACTTTAGCATGTCATTATTAATTTTAACTGTCAGTTATCAGGTAACTCGTTAACATATGTACTATCAAAACATTAAAGTAAGAAATCAAACTGCACGAGTTTACGCAAAAATAAAGCATTTTTAACATTAAAAAAATTAAAACTGATTGATTGTTTTTGGTGATTTTGATAGAGGGGATTCATTGCTTTTTTTGCATATCATTTTTTTTTGGTTCTAACCCACATTTCAATTTTTATCTTTTTCATTTTTTCTATTAAAAACTGCGGCGAGTTTTTTTTTACTTTGAATTAAAGGATATTTATTTTTTCTGGGGAAAAACAACTAATTAATTATTGGTGGAAAATAAGCTTGAAATAAACTAAATAAAAAACTGTTAAAATTAATATTTAAATAGTTTTTAAAAGAATTTTTTTTCTTAAAATTATTAAGGATTAAGAGTTATGAAAACTGCAAGCTTTAACAGAAGAGTTATTCTTTGTGATAAATAGTAAATAAAAAAACTGAATTACATTTTTAAAATTCTCTAATTTTAATTGATTTGTTTTCAAATAAATCTTTAAATGCTGGATTCTTTTGTATAAAATAAAACTGTGTTCTGTAGAATTTTTTATAAGCATTTAATTCTTTGCAAGCAAGATAAAAAATTTTATTTGAGGTAATAATAAAATATAAGCTGCAACGTGATTTGTGAAAATGATTTACATCAGATCAGTATTCTTAAATTTAAAACTGTTTATTAACTTATTATTTAAAAAAACTTCCCCATTTAATAAATGATTAAATAATTTTTGATTAACTGTTTTCAGTTGTTTTTAGTCGGAGGTTTTAATTATATTATTGATTTTTTAACTGTGCTTTTTTTTTCAAAAAATGCCTTTTATTTTTTTAAACTGCATTGAAATTATATTGCATACGAATCAAGTAACTTTTTTTTATTTCATATTTCATTACTTTTTTTTCCTTTTGCGTTCAATTTATTTTTTAGTTTCCGTTGTTGTCGTTGTTATTTTTATTTTCCCTGTGGCAGCGGCTCCAAACCAAACTGGTTTTTTTAAATAATCAATGGAAAAAAAACTGTTAAGAGTTGGATTATTTGAGAAATGAATTGCAGACATTTAGCTCGAATTATTTTTTGAAATATTAAACAGTGATAAATTTATGACAGAAATTTTCCGTTAAAACTATTTGTCACCATTTAGAAAAAAAATATATGAAGAGATTTTTAATTATTTTAAAATGGTTTTAGATTTGAGATTTTATTTTCATTTAAAATATAAATAAAACTCATGTCCAAAATTGTGTCCATCGAACAATTGTTGGAATTTTAAGGGATTTTCTTGACACTTGCGTTGACCAATGAACAATATAAATATTATATATTAAATTAATTTATAAAACTGAGAATGTAAAATAAGAGTGAAAATCTTTAAATACTTCCAAAAAAAATTTTTTAACTGATGACCAAAGTGAAAGAGAAAGCCTTTACTCACTTTATTGACCATTGACAAAAATCGTTTGGAAAAGTTATAAGATTTTTTAAACTATTATCGAACTTACTTGATGCGGTTAAAAATAAAATAAACTGGATATTCTGTTATTAGAATAGAAATACTAAATTATATTATTTTTAACTGAAGCAAGTTAATAAAGCGGATTGTTTAAATAACAAAAAAGATAAATATAATCAAACTGGAATTTTTTTTAAAGAAAACTGTGAAATCTTATCATAATATTATTATACAAAAAATAAAACTGGATTGTTTTCATTCGCAAAGACTACATTTAAAAAACTTTTTTCTTTTTGTTTTTTAACTGTGTAAACTTTTCATTTTCTTTAGAAAAACTCTAAATTAAGAAATTTTTATTTTTGCTAAGGACAATAAACTGATTAAAACAGTGAAAAATAAGATTCAGAAAAACTGTATACAATTATAAAATTTTGCATTTAATCATTTTTTTAAACAAATTTTCTTTCAAATAATTTAAGATTCACAACTTTGAAAACTGCGAAGCCCTGTGAATCGATGATTTATTGTTTGTCGTCGAATAAATAAAAAAAAAATTAAAAACTGATTTCATTTTTAAAATGTTCAAATTTTAATTGATCTATTTCAAATAAATTCTTGATTCATTTTGGTAAAAAAAATGTCAAAGCTGATCTAGCAGCATCCATTGCATATATGGAAAGTTACGATGATTTAAAGTAGATAAAATTAAAAACTGTGGAACACTTTGAATTTTCTTAAAACTACTTTGTTAAATTTTAATGAATTTTTAATAATTTAAAATTCCATATGTTTTTTAACTGATACCGAATACATAAAACCTTTTTCATTTAATGGATGGATAATATTATATTTTTCTTCTTCAATAAACTGTTAGGATTTATATTTAGGTTTTTTTATTTAATTTTTTAAGCGTGTTTTTTTTTAAACTGCAATGAAATCATTCTACATATATTAATCAGAATTAAATTTTTTTTCTTTCATATTTCATTACTTCATTTTTCTTATTTTTGCATTCAATTTACTTTTGCTCTTGTTTTCGTTTTTATTATTATTTTCCCTGTGGCAGCTCCAAATAAACCAAACCCAAAATGAGAAGAAAAAAACAGAAGAACTGGAAAAAAATATAAAAAAGAGAGAGAAGAACTTCTTTTTTTTGTTGTTATTTTATTTTCACGTTTGTCTTTCTTTCTATTTTATCTTTTTTTTTCTCGTTTGCTTTTTTTGTTGTTTCCCGTGCATGCATATACGGCGAAACCAACTAAAAAATAAATATAAATTTTTGACAAGATGGTGGTGGGAGGAAGAGAGAAAAGATAGATAGACCGACAACAACGACTACACTCACTGCTACACTAGTGTACCACACAAAACTTTCACAACCACAATAAAATTAAAAAAAAAAAAGTTAAAAAACAGAGAGAGGGTCTTTCTTTCCTCTGTGCATGGATGTGTTGAACTTTCAATGACTTATTTTTTTATTTTTTTCACTGACAAAAAAGAATAGGGAAGAAGGCAGCCTCCGAATGAATGGCTTTTTTTTCGTTAACAAAAAAAGAAAAAATAAATAAATTGGGGTGCCTGTGTTTGTTCGTCGGTAATCGCAGCATCAAGCAAGCAACAACCCAGCAAGCAAGCGAGAGCGGCGGCGAGCGATGAAAAAATGAAAGAAATTTGTGTGTCAGTCACTGAGTACATAATATATTTATTTTTATTTTTTTTCCATAGTGGTCTAGTACAAAAAGAAGGCGGGGTTCCATCACTTTTATATTTTTTTAGTCTTAAAACGATAAATCGTCATCAATGTGTATGCTTGTGTGTGTATGTATGTCTTTGTTTGTGGCGTTATCGACGTCGACGTCGTCGTCGTCGTTCACATTATTTTCTACATACACGTTGACTCAAAATAAAAATAAAAAAAGAGAAATTTTGCGGCGCCAGCAACATACATCGATGCGAGAATCTTGCAATTTCTTTTTTCTTCTCATTTTTTTGTTTTACGTTTTTTTCTGAAAAAAAAAAAAATATATTTTTTGAATTTTCTTTGGTTTTCTTTTTCTCATCAAAAGCTGGTCTAGTCCTCCATCAACGACAATGAAGAAATGAAAGTCTGCAATAAAAAAAATGACTGACGATTGACTTTCACGTTTTCATTTTTTGAGTTTTTGTGGTTCTCCATTTTTCTAAAAGCTAGCGTTCAATAGTGAAAAAGAAAAAGGTGGAACACGTTTAACTTTTCTTTATTGTTGTTTTGTTACTTGCTTACTTCTTTCTTTGCCATCGTGTCAAAAAAAAAAAGTTGCAGTTTTGGGTATTTTTTTTCGGAGCTAAAAAATTTTATTTTTCTTTATTGTTTCACTGAGGGTGTTTGTTGCTCTTATTTAAATGTCTTTAAAGTCTGATTTTTTGTTGTCCTTTAAAAAAATGCCAAAAAAAATAAGGTTAATTTTTGAGAAGATATATTTTCTCCATTTTTTAAACTGTCTAGCAACTTCTGCAATTTTTATTTTAATGATTGATATCTAAATGAGGTATCATTCAACTAAGAATTTTTATATTTATTTTTACTGTTTAATTGTGCCAATAGCACCCCATTCTATAAGATTTTTTTTAAAATGCGCAATAAATATAAATTCGGATTTGTATCTTTTTAAAAACAAAGGGCGGGTTAGAAACCAAATTCTAAAGTATTTAAAACTGAACCATAAATTTCTTTCGAAGATATTGAGTAAAAAATAAATAGTTGATTCAAATATTAAACTGTGTTGCGATTTGATTTTTAAATATTAGAGAAAATTTAAAACTTTTCATAATTTTGCAAATAATTATTTTTCCAAGGCGCGCGTTTTTAAAACTGTTAGATATTAGATTGAAGTGATCCATTACAAAATTTATTCTTTTTTATATAAAAAGAAGAAAGGATCTTTTATATTTTAATAATGAAATCTGGTTTCTTTAAGAGTTATGCGTAAAAAAGCAAAGTAATATTTTGTTTTAGTCATTCAAGAAATTTATTTTTTATTTTTAAACTGTGAGATGATACTCAAGATGTTTTAAATTCTAAATATTGTAATTTTAATTTCATAAATTATAAAACTGTAGATCAATTTGTTTATTGGCGCGTTTAATCACACGCAAAAAATTAACTGTTTACAGCGAGAAAGTTTTAATTTTATCAGCCACAAAACCTAAAAAAACTCTCTTTGGCATATTAATTTTAAAACTGACCTTCTTTAAATCATCAAATAAAAAAAAACTGAGATGTGTTTGGCTTTGATTGCCAAACTTTTGAAAAATAAAGTTATTTTTAATAGTTTTTATTTAATAAACTGCCACTTTTTTATACAGCGGAAAACAAATAAGTCTTGAAATATCAGCATTTTTGCTTTTAAAACTGCGCGTTGGAATATCATGGTAAACTAAAAATAAACACCATTGATAAAATTATGTAAGAAAAAAAATAAAAAATTAAAACTGTGTAGTAGGTGATAATTCTTGAATATAAAAAAACTGAATTGGCGAGAAAAATAAAACAACATAAATTTTTTTTTAAACAAAACATTTTTGCTTTGCAATTTATTTTAATTTTTTCTTCTTCAACGATTGCTTGTTTTATTAAAAAATAGAAAACTGCTTTATCCGATGTTTTAATTATTTCCATAAATAATTATCAAATTTTTACGATAAAATTTCTTCTGTTAATTGCGCCTTTGATTTATTTTGTTATTTTTAACTGTCATATTCATCTCGTCTCAGCAATATAATTTTGCGAATATTTTTAAAAATTTTTTGAATAAAATTAACAGAATTTGAATTTTTAAATTTTTTTTTCAGAAAATACATTTTTATTTGTTTTCCATTCCCCAAAGTAATGGATCCATCATTATTTTATCAATCATCAGCAGAAAAGAAAACAATAAATTGGAAGGATCCACAAGTTCGTCAATTATTAGATGATTTCATCGATGGAAAGATATTATAAATTATCGGGGGAAATTGCAAAGGCTGGAATGGTGAATTCTACAAATAAAAAATTAACTGATCAATTGAATAAATTAAATATTACCAAACTTGATGGATTTGTGGAGGTAAGTGAAATACTAATAAATAAATAAGAAATATTTTAACTGAGCTCCAATAAAATAATAAAGGACAAATTTTTAGAGGGTAACTTTAAGGGAATAGTAAAAGTTAAAAAAAAACTGGGATCATTAATGGTTGTGGATTTATAATAACAATTATTATTTTCTTTTTTTTCTTTTTTCTTATAACCCATGCTGGTAATTTTTTTTGAGTTATGTAAGTATAAAAACTGTGTTGTAAGAATTCGAAATAGTTATAATTACAAAAATGAGCCATAAAAAACTTTGGTGGATAAACTGTTTAACATATTGTTTTTTCGTTGTTTTTATAAAGCTTTTTTTAAACTTTTACTCGTTTGCTTGATATTATTAATTTAAAAAACTGAATTGAGTTTATTTGTGGAGGATTTTTTTTCAAATATTATTAAAATGAAAAAAAATAAATCATTAAAATTGATGGGTCTAGTAAAATTCAGATCACAAGAAAAAGTCTGTTAGGTATGTCAAAAATTTTCAAAAAAATAATAATATAATAAATTGAAGGAAGTGCGGCCAAGGCCGTATATTAGCTTAAAGCAATAAAGTTTGTTAAAAAAAACTGTCGATTGTTAAACGTATTTTATGGATATTAATTACTTGGGTAAAAATAAAGAGAATTTAACTGAAAGCATCTTATTTTTTATAAGTAGTCAGGTTATTCTGCAAAAATATGATTTTTTAGATTAAAAACTGTGAAGCAAATATTTAAGAAATAAATCATATCTTTAAAAACTGATCCATAAAATTGTAATTTTAATTTTTAGGAGGAAGAAGATATTCGAATCACTCACGAAGCAGATTCGAATGTAATAAACTTAGGCGATTCGCCCATTAATAATGATCCCAATTCTTCATGGAATATTTTTGATTCATTAATTAATTCAAATATATAAAATTAAAATTAAATTAAAACTGTGATAAATAATTCTTAAGTCGATGGTTGTGGTAAATAGAAAATGATCTCAAATAAAAAAATAGATATTAAATTTTTTGTTATTATTATTTGTTTGTGTTTCTAATAATAATTTTTTATGATATTAAACTGTACAAAATAAACTGAATAAATAATAGTTAAAAATAACTTAGAACGTTAATAATCAAACTTTAACCATTACGAAGAGTAATTTTTTTTATTTATGTTAACTGGCGAGCCTTTAAAATCCATGAAGATTAACTGTGTTAAACCTAACCAGAAAGTTTTGAGGGGCAAGTGGGTCAAACATGATTCATAAAAACAAATTTCATCCACCCAATAATAAATATTCACAAAAAATCGAATCAATAATATCTGTTTTCAGCGAAAAAATACTCGAAAGGTTTTTTTTAAACTGCCATGGAACTTTTTGCTATTACGTCAGCATTATTTTAAATGCTTTGCTTTCAAAATGAATAATAATCCACCATAAAATAAACTGGATTCTTATGTATTACTCTTATTTAAATATTTAAATAATTTAATTAAAAAAAATTTTATTCTTGGTTTAATTTTATTGAAGCACCAAAGTGGTTAGTGATTTTTAGAAACACTTGTATTCAATTACGCAAACTTGTTTCTGAAAATAAAACTGTCGGGACAATCTTTTCCAGGTTAAAACTGTTTGTATTGTGAGTTGACGGATAATTCACTCTAATAAAAAAAAAACTGGGGTTCAAATAATCGGAACTGAGTCAAATAAAAGTTTCAAAAATAACTGCTTTGAACAGAATTATTACTTATTTAATTAAACAAAATAAATTTAAACTGTCAATCAGTAGTGCTTTTTCTTTATTAAAAAGTCTTCTAGAACATCGTTAAAGGGACATAGATATTTCATGCCTTTTCGAAAATTTCGATACTGGGGCTGATAGGAACAGTTGGGGCGGCGCGTGTTTGAATTACCGTGCACTTTCTGTCTTACACGGTAATTCAAACACGCGCCTTACCAAGTGTAACTTTCAGTCCCCACCAGTGATGTTCCTTCGCCCGCTCTTCGCCCGCCCGCGAGCCGCCCGCAGGCGCCCGCCCGCGGGCGGCGGGCGGGCGACGGGCGGAGTTTTGGAAATTTTGCGGGCGGCGGGCGGGCGGAGGTCTACAAAAATGCTGGCGATATTTGTTTTAAAATTTTTAAAAATTTTTTTCAATCTATATTGTCACTATATTCGTATTGGTTGTAGCGATAGTAGCTATATTAAAATTTTTGTTTTGTATTTTATTGTTTAGCAATTTTACATTTGTAGCGGTAAGAGGCCGCTCGAAATAATTTAATTTTAATTTTTAGTAATTTTTAATAATTGTAAATTTTGAGTTTTGTTTTAAAATTGTTTTAATGCTTTGAAATTTATTTTTGAATTTCTTTTATTTTGTTTCACTCTTTCACTTTCTTAAAAGTCTTTACGGTATATGATATTTTTGTTTCAAAATTCAAAAACGTCTAATGTCTTCACATCCTTTTTCCCATTCATACACATGTCTAGTTCTTTGAAGCAGCCGCCGAAAAAGGATTTCGATTTTTAACATTTTGCTTTTCTTGCAAACATTTGCAAAAAAGGGTCTTTGTTTTAAAAATGAAGATCTCACGGCAGCGGCGCCACATTGTTGATTTGTTGTCTTCTTCTTTTCTTTGCTTGGACGAAAGTCCAATCCTTTGGGGTGCAGAAAGATGATCGCACAAATAAGTATTTTTGCCATCACTTTCAGTCGTAAAGAAAATCAAGCCACAAAAATTGGTGATGTCTTTTTCTCTCTCTCATTTTGTAAATCGCTTTTTTTCTCTTTTAGTTTTATTTTAGTAAATTTTCTTTAAGCAATTTCTTTGATCTAATTTTTCTAAGATAATTTTCTTTACTTTATTTTGTTTGATGTCTCGCTTCGCTCTTATCATTTTTGTTGCCTTATCAGCAACAGGTTTAATTACCCTAAGTTTGTGGCTCTACAATAAATCAATTCCAAATTACTCATTTGTCTAATCGCATCCCAAACGAAAGAGCAAAGTCCGGTTGGATCAATCTATCCACAAGGGCCCCAGCAGTAACAACCTTTTTTATTTATAATTAATTTTTTGGCTTTCTCTCCCTTTCCCAATTCTAATTTTTATTAAATTTTCTATTTAAAAAAATTATATTTTATCTTAAAAAAACCCTCCTCGAATTTGCGAGTTTAATAAATCCTTGAAATATTTTTAATCAAAGCATTTAGCAACGGTTTAAGTTATATTTTTTTTAGATTATTGTTGTTAAAATTTAAATTATGAGCAGCAAATCTCATCCGGATGATGACTTGGAAGCTTTATTTTTGTTACATGGCGAAATTTTGGAAAAGAAATATGGTATAAATTGGTTGGATTTAGCTTCCAAGAATTCGGAAGAATGAATGGTATTTCTTCTTGATCAATTTATTAAAGCCCGTGAACAAAAAAAATTAAATACCAACAAAATGGATGTTGCAATTGAATTAAATGAAAAAATTCAAAAGTAAAGCTATGACATTTTTAAAATTTTAATTTTTTCCTGAAAAATAAATTCTAGGCTTGCTATGTCCAATACAACAGGCAACAATCCAACTAAAATTTCCACAAAAAAGCAAAATTATGGCAACTGCTCAAATAATAATAAAAGCGATGACGACAGCGATTCAGATGGAATTCTTGTTAAAAGAGTCTACAAACCATTAGGTGATCCACCAGCACCGAAAATCAGAAAAACCGACAAACTTTCTGGTACAGTTTTTCAAACTTTAGTTATAAATTTTAATTGACTTTTTTTAGATGAAGTGTCTGCACTTAGTAAAGAATCTTTTAACCAATATTTAAATATTCCTGAAAGTCGTTGCACCGTTTGTTCCAACCAATTGGTTATAACAAAATCATATAATGTAAAAAGGCATTTCGATACCATGCATCAACAAATTGTTCAAGAATTATATGAAGCTCATATGAAAGAAAAGAACGCTCAAGCATCGATAATGAGTAAATATGTTAACCGCAAAAGTGCTGCCGAAAACGAACTTATTAATTTATTTTCATCTTCCCCTGTTGCTTTAAGTTTAATCAATAATTCTCATTTTCAAGTAAATATATTATTGTTATTTTGATTTGTAAGTAATTTTATTTTTTTAGAAGTTGCTTAACTCTATTCCAAACTTTATTGCTCCCAAGAAAAAGAAACTCCGAACCCTCATGAATCAAAGATTAAGTGAATTATTTAATTATATTAAAAAGCAATGTTTCAATGGTGTTACATATTTTGCAATTGGAGCTGATATTGGCACCACGAAAGGATTATCACAAAGCTTTTTAGCATTGTCACTTCATTTTGTCGATCGACAACGTAAAAAATTAACTGTGGTCAGCTTTGATTTGAAATTATTATCAGGTTCACACACCGCTATCGCAATTAGAAATATTTTGGAAGAAACTTTAAAAGGCTCAGGAGCGGATTTATCTTTTCTTTCCAAAATAGTCTGCGATGGAGCTGCCAATATGAAACGAGCTTTTTTGTGAGTAACTATTTATTATAACTCATAAAAAAATATGACAAATTTTACATTTATAGAAACCCATTTGTTACAAGAGAAGTTGAAGAATTACAAAATGAAGATGTAGCTCAATTGGAAGTCGAAGCAGTCAGTGAATCTGAAGATGAAAATGATGAAATTCAAATTCTTGATGAATTTGCTTTGCAAAACTATCAACGTTTTTTAATAAATGATGAAAATGAAAGTGAAGATTTTGATCCATATTTTGAAAATGTGGAAGATCTTAATATCAGCGCAAGTTTTCATTGTGGAGCTCATAGACTCCAGTTGGTAATGAAGGATGCATTAGACATCCCTGTCTTAAAAGAATTGAAAAAACGTGTTTTTCAATACGATTGGCCGACACTTTCAAAATCCACGATTGATGCAATGTCAAATATCATTATGATTACAGAAGATATTGAAAATTTTACAAATTCATTGCAGGCAGATATGAGACCCACAATCTCATTGATGTTCCCCGGCATCTTCAACATCAGAAAAAATCTTGAATCAGTAAGTTCAGAGCTATATAAAAATTACTAATATTACCAAAGTGAATATTTAGCATAAAGTGAATAAATTGTTACCACATTCGACGATCAATTTTAAAGAAGTTGTTGATTCTTTGATTTCATCTTTGAATAAAAGATTTGCTGATGTTTTAAATACCTTTGAAGAAAACGGTGAACCAACCTTTGGTGTTTCAACTTTGCTAGACCCTTCAACAGCCGCAATTTTCCCAAACCTTGATGGCCTCACAATTGAAAAAGTTAAAGCAGCTTTTATCGCTTTAGTAAGTTGCTTACATAATTTAAAAAAATCAAAGTTTATAATTAAAAATTGCAGACAAAATGGCATTTTTTCGAAGATATTGAAGTTATTACTCCTCAACCAAATATTCCTTCATAACCAGTTGTTAGAAATCCACTTGGATTTATTATTCAAGATCAACAACCCATGGAACCTAAAGATCCTGCGCAAGGCGAAATTGACGTCGAAGTCGCCGAATTTTTTAAAATGATTAAAGAAAATAACTGGACAGCAGATGATACATTTGGTCATTGGTTTTTATATTCAAAAAGGATCCCAAGATTATTTGAATTGGCACTAAAAATTTTAGTTATTCCGGGAACCTCGGCTGCTGTCGAACGTATCTTCAGTCAACTAACCATTCATAATGATCATAAAAAGAATCGATCAAAATCTGAGCTCTTGAGAACAAGAGTCTTACTTAGCTCCAACAAATCACTTTATGATAAATTAATCATTGAACGATATTTATAAATTTTAATTTTTTTTTCTTCCATTTACTCTTTTTGTTTTTTGTCCTCGAATAATTATAATGAAATAATTGTAAATAATATAATTTGTAGCACAGTATTTTTAAATATATGCACATGCAAAAAAAATTTTAATAAAATATTTTCAATTTTTTTAGTCATATTTAGCTTTTTTGAGAAAAAAAGAGCATGCGGGCGGGCGCGGGCGTTCTTTTGAAAAAATGACGGGCGCTCGGGCGGGCGCGGGCGAGTTTTTGGAAATGCCGCGGGCGGCGAGCGGGCGACGGGCGGGAAAAATGACAAGGAACAACACTGGTCCCCACTATCGAAATTTCAAAAAAGGCATGAAATAGCTATGTCCCTTTAAGTAATAATAATTCTTGATAAAAAACTGTTGGCATTCCATTTTTCAGTAAAATTATTTTTAATTGTTTTAAATTATTTTCATTAATTCTTTTGTGATAAAGCAATTGTTGTTTCGTTGTGTAAACCCAAAAATCTAAATTCTAATGAATTTCTTTTAAATTTTTTTTTTACTTTGGGTGAAAGGAAAAAATTTTTATCAATAAAAAAAAATGTTGTGCAATTCATGTTATTTATATTACTCCACTTTTCTTTTAAATTTTTTAGATTACGATATTTTGTCTTTAAAGAGTAGCAAAAACCATTTATTAAATTTACATTTTGGTAAAAAAAAATTAAAACTGTAGTCAAGAAGGGTTATTGTATGCGTAATTTATTGTACAAAACTGAAATATAATAAACGAAAAAAAAAAATTAATTTCATCCATTTTTTTTTAAAATAAAACTGATCTTTGCTCTTAAACACTAATTTTTCATTTAAAATTTAATGTCTTCAAATAAAATAATACATATAACTGATATAAAAATTCTTTGCTGTCACACTACACGGAGATGAGATAGTTTGCCACCAAATGAAGAAGTTATGGATTTCAATAAAAATTTCTTCAAAAAAATATTCATCACTTGTAATAATTAACTAGGCAACACGCGGGCCTCCGGCCCGCGATATAAATACTTCATTATGCATTTCCTAATTTTATATCATCTTATCCATTTGCAAAAATACCCAAAATTTAAACTTTATACCATCTCTAAATAAATTAGATCTTTTTTCATTTTTACTGAACGAAATAGAAATCACCAATCTTATCCAACAGAATGGAAAATGCAGGACTTCGGCCCGGCATATTATATATTTTAATCACTGTCCTTGCATCCTTTAAAATTTATGGAATTTTGATTTTTTACCATATTTAGATCCGTTGACTATATTTGGATCCTATTCAACTTTGAATACTTCAAAATCAGCCGCAACTTTCAAGCGCTTCATTTTTATGCAATACAAATGTTTTCTTTTTTTCCTTATTCAACTTTTTATTAACATTATGACTTTTTAAAATGTTATTGCATGGTTCTTTATCCTTCTCATAGTCCGTATATAAGATCTTCATCTCATATACCTAATGTTTTTCCACCTGGCAACGAAATTCCTTACCGAATTCTCTAATTCCTTCTAAAGAACCACAATGTTTAATAGCACCTCAATAATAATAGCTACTTGCTTTTTTCTAATAAAAAAGTTGTTATCCATTTATTTATTACACCGCCGGCCTTCGACCGGCCATGAATGTTGTTTTATTTGGATCCTGAATCCTTTACCATTTTTGGATCCTATGGGTCTTTTTGGATCCTTTTGCATCATTAGGTAACTCAAAACAAACAACCGCTCATCAACGCGATATTTTCATACAATGAAAAGTTTTTTACTTTGAACATTCATTCATTTTTTATGCTAATTTTTTCATTTTTTTATAAACTTTCCCATGATCGATTTCCAGGCTCGCACACACAATCAAAATTACTAGGAAGGATAAAAAAAACTGATTGAGAGATTTTTCTGGTTCAATAACTTTCCTTTTATTTAAAGGGAGTGTCCCAAACGATGAGAATAATTTTACTACGACGGGTGTTCCTAGCCCGAAAGTTTCATTGTCTCAAAAGCTTACAAAGTGCTACGAATTTTTGTAGCTTTTTGTAGCATTTAGAGAAAATTTCGTAAACTTTTGAAAAAACTTTGTAAAACTTTGTTAGACTTTGAGACAGTGAAGAAAAACTTTCGGGCTAGGAACACCCGCTGTAAGGGTTTTCTCATCGTTTGGGACACTCCCTTTAAGTACAAAAAAATATTTTTCTTTAACTGTCTTGGTTTTTTACGCCACATTTTTTGGTTTATGATAATACACAAAAAAAAACTGGATTGGATATTAGGTTTATTTGATTATTGTATTTTTATAAAAATTTATTTCAACTCTTTATATATATTTTTTTTCAAACAAAAAACATTAAAAAAAGATTTATAAAATAAAAAAACTGTGCAGCATAAGGCGCATGAAAAATTATATAAACTAGAAGCTACGGCGGCCTTCGGCCGGCCAGCAAATGTTTCTGTTTCAAAAATATTGTTTTTGATTATAGCTTATAATGCGCATTTCTTAGTAAAATAAGGTCCTAAAACATGTTACTATATCTCAAGGACATCTTTGTACACTTTACTCTACAAAAGCCTTTAAAACTCATCCTAAAATATCCCTAACCATTTTAATAGCATTCTCATCAATTTTAGTTTATTTTCTGACATTTTTTCATTTTCTGTCCTCTGGATCTTTTCAAAGATCGTCCATGTGCTTAAAAGCAATCACCTAAAAGACACCGTCATTCATCATTGCTTCTTTTCTATGTAAATGAAAAGCAAGCTTCCATTTTTGCGCTGCTTACATTCATGTTTATGCTAATTTCAAAGATTTTTATTTCATTCTTTTGCAACTTTCCCATGAAAGATTTCCAGGCAGAGACGCACGCACAGACAATGAAAATTGTTAAGAAGGATTGCTTACGTAGCAAAATTAAGATTCATCACTCAAAAAAAATTAAAACAATTTGATTAAAACAATGACAATAATTTTCAAGAAAAAAAATTAGTGAAAATATTTATAATATTGTTCCCCAATAAACGACATCATCAATTGTTTGGTGAAAATACTAATCTTTTGAACTTATCAAAAAAACTTCAGAAAATAATTAATCTTGCTTCCTCCAAAAAAAAATACAATTAAAAAAAAGTTTTACAATTTTGAATGAAAGGCAATTGCCGCTTCAGCCGGTTTGAATGCTTGCTTGTTTGTTTATTGTTCCCATAGCGCCAAAAGAAATGGAAGCAAACAAAAAACTTTAATTTCTAACATTTTTCTTTGATCGCTTTTTCATTCAATTTCAATGTTGCTCCATTTTTATTTCCATCCAATATTTCGATTTTGCTGAATTGAATTTGATTGACATTGCTGTTTCCATTGTATTCCATTTTATGTAAATATCAATTAATCAAAAGCAGAACTTTTTACTGCTTCCTTAGTCGTTCATTTTCTCGCGTTTTTTTACTTTGCGTTCATTTTTTTTATCAACTTTTTTATCTAACATTTTTTGTTCATTTTTAGTTTCTACCAACAAAAATGGATATCGATCAAGATCAATTACCTCAATTGCCTTTGCTGGAGTACGATTCTGATACGGCTACACCTGAAGAACGCGAAGATTACTATGAACGTTGCAAATCATTTTGGTTTTTACTGAATGATGCATTGGACGAAGATCAAAAATTAGTACCTCAAAATGGAACAGTTCCAACTTATGATGAAGCTACGGGATTAATTGTTAGTTTTGTTTACTTCTTAAAAGTTTCTAATGTTTTGTATATATTCTTTTTACTTATCATGTTTGATTTTCAGGAACTAATGAAGGAGCCACGTCGTCGAAAACTGTTCTGGATTGCAACCGCTGGATTTACTTGGCCTGAATATCCTAATGATGATGCCATATTTCGTGCAGAAGAAGAAGAAGGTCTAGGATTTGAAACCCGTGTTCGAGATGACGACGATGTTGCTGTACTTGAAATTGCGCCGGATATGCCAGATGAAATCATGCCATTAGGTTTGTTATATTCTTTTAGTTAAACCTTTCTAATGGCGTTATTTTTAGACAATATTCCTCTTGAAGATCCTGAAATTCCTCGAGATGTCAATGATAATGTACCTATGATTCCGATCATTCTTGCTGGCAATAATCCTGTTATTCAAGTGGAACATGATGTATATACGATCTCATCCGATGAAGAAGACGAGTTTGATTTTACTCAACGTGTATGTTTGTTTTGTTTTAAAACATTTATTTATATTAGTTTTTTCAGTCAACTAATTTCGATATTATTATTAACGCTTCTGCATCACAAGGCTTTCAACTTGCGCCAATAGATGATGACATGCCATTTGATAACGACTTTGAACCTCATGATCGTCCAAGTAATGATGTAGCTGCTGAAATGGCTGGTGTTGACAATCAATTGCAAACTATCTCATTGGAACCTCAAGCTGTGAGTACTTCTTCGGTATGCTTTCGCTCAATTTGGTGCTTTTATTGTTATGGATGCAAAGCCTTTGCTAAAATTTTATAACTTTTCTCGCTTTAGGATATAACTAATATAAACGCCACTGTTGCAACTTCTTCACTTGCTCAACAACCAACAAATTTTGCTGCTGAATTATCTTCTCCTGGTGATGCTGTGGTTACATCGGAACCTTGTCCACCGTATGGTCCTCCACTTTCTCCAGGTTCTCAACCTGTAAAAGCTCAACCATCTCAAGATTCAGTCATCGTTCTTGAAACAGATTCGTCACCCATTCCAACACCGCAATCAAGTCAAAATCAAAAAGAAGCACCTAAAAAGATCACTCCAAAAAGAAAACGGATTATTGTATGTTTTATTTTTGCTTTGCTTTTACTAACATCTTTTATTATTTAGATTGATGATACTGATGAAGAACAAGCAAGTCAAGATACCTCAATCAAATCAGAAACTTCATACTTTGATGAAATGAATGATGATGAAGCTCAAAAAGATGGTGAAAGCTCAACTAAAAAATCAAAGAAAGGAAAAAAGAAGGTATGTTTTCTTACTTTTGTTACTCTTTTTTTTTTAACTATTCTCTCTTTCGAAACTATCAATTGTCCGTTTTTTAGAAGAGTAAAACTCCACCAATTACAAGTTCAAGAAGTAAAAACGCAGCTCGAATTATTCCAACAACTTCTCAACCTTCACGTAAACAAATTCGATTTGCTGAGCCTAACAACAGTGATGTACGTAATATTTAACTTTTTTAACATTTTTGCAATAAATTTTGTATCTTTGTTACTTTGAGATTTTTCGGTTATGCTTTTAACTTATTTCTTTTTATTTTAGGATGAAGATGAATCAACTCCAAATGAACATGATGATCTTTACACAAGTACTAGTGCTGACACGGATGATTTCATTGATGACAGTGATGTGGAAGAACTTTCTCAAGTCGATGCCAATACGAAACGTGAAAAAACAAGAAAGGAAAAAGAAAGTGAAAGTGATTCCGAAGAAAGTGATTCTGATTCGGTTGCAGCGGTTAAAACTAAAATTGCATTGGTATGTGCCTTTTTATATTTGAAAGTTATTTTATCGTATAATTTTATAGGTTAGTGATATCTTTACTACTGAAGATACATCAATCAAGGATCCTCTACGTAAACTTCCTAAAGTTACGATAACTCCAAAATCAACAACACCTCGTCGTAATGAACCATTTCTAGCAAAACTTGGACCTTCTCGATACTCATCTGATTCAGTGCCATCATCATCTCGTGATCGTTCAACATCATCTGCTCGAAAAATAACTCCTTCAACAAGAACTTCTGTTGATTTTGCTCTTCCTCAACAACATCAACCACCTCGTCCTAGTTCAAACTCAAGCAATGCAAGCAGTATACCTCCTGATGAAGAATTCGAAGAGATTGACAAGAGTACCAATGTTAAATATGTTGATGGAACAAATCCTGGTCTACCTGATATGTTTGTCAAATATGGAAATGGAAGAATTTGCAAATTTCGATATACTCATCTCACGACCATCAGGAATATCGGATGGATGATGTACAATTGTGTTGGATGTGAAAAATTTAATGAAAAAACTTATGGAAAGAAGTCGTCCAAAAGCGGCAAAGTTTATGGTTCAAAAAAACATCATCCTCAATGTAAACGTCTGCCTAATATTGTTATGGAATAACGAGAATCTCTTTTGTTTATCATTCTTTTTTCTTTGTTTGTTCGTGCATATTTTTAATTTTATGCTTGTATTGTATTTTTTTATTGATTTATTGATTTGTTTTTAAATGTGTGTAAATTTAAATAAAGTTTTGGTTGTTGTTGTTTCAAGTGTATATCTTTATTGCCATAAATGCAACATAATAGAAAAACCAATAAAATTAAGAAGTTGTAATCCAGTAAACATTCCAAGTTCCATCCTTCCATATGCAGTTTGCCATAATCGCCTACGCCATTTGGCTTCGGTTTTAGATTGTAATACATCATTAATATTTGAAAGGGCCACGCGCAATTCCACCATGCAACTATCCACCGCGGCTGATGAACGCTTCTTCATTCGATCCAAATGTTCTTCATAACTGGAAATTTGTGATGGAACAAAATTATTTTTTTTATTAAGAAAAAGGAAAGATAAAACTGAGGCTTGGGAGTTGGCTTTTTTTACTAAAATATAAAACTGTCACTTGTTGTTTTTTTGCATTAATGGTTTAACAAAATAGTTTTAAAAAAAGAAAAAAATTAATTGGAAAACTGAACAGATGATAATGGATAAAAAAATTTTAAACTCCTTACCATCATTGTTTGCCAGCTTTATAAAGTACACATATTTTTCAAAATTTGGAAAAGATTAAGAAATTATTTTTATCCATTTTTAATTTAAAACAAAAAGTTGGTTACTTTTGGGATTAGGAAATGGATCTTTCTTACTAAAAATATCGAGAGAATGTAAACTGATCGAATGGCTCCATTTTTTTTGGATGATGCAAAAATATAAAAAAAGAGGTAAAAAATGATTTTTTGGCATTTAAAATAAATTTGTCAGAACGCAAATATATAATTTAAAACTGGATTTCGTAATTTTATCTTCTTCTTTTTTGACGAAGTTAAACACAATTTTTTTAAAACTGGAATAAGTGGTTTTTGGTGCAAATAAAGCTTACATTCTTCGTTCACTTTCAAGTGAAAATTCATCTCGCGGCGATGGAACATCCAATGGATCCGGGTGGCTGTGTTCTGTGCAATTCAACTTCCAATAAACAAATGGAGATATAATAGCTAATATTAAAGCTAATAAACAAAAAAATATTTGAAATAAATAATATATAACTGTAATGAATTTAATAAGATTGTGAAAATTTTTGAATGTAAAAAAAATTTACCAATGGTTGGTTTGGCTGTTGAAAAATGAATTTTATTTGATAAAATATTTCCAATAATAATAAATGAAAGCAGCGTTGCCATAGCCATTGTTAACTGAAACGGTATTTTCTTTTTTACTTTTTTTTAAAGAAAACTGGGTCCAGGGATTTGATTGGCACCCATCATTTTTTGTTTTAAGTTAACTGTCTCTTATGGTGTCATATTTCTTACCCTGCCAAAGAAACGAAAAAGAAGAAAGAAGGCAATTTGAAAATTTAAACCTATCAAAAATTGTAGGTTTCAAATAAATTTTAAAACTGCTTTGTATTTCTTCTAATGTAATATTTTGGCAGTGTATTTTTAAACTGCCGAGAGCTTTTATAATTGTTGTAAAAAAACAAAAAATAACTAAATATCAAATTTTTGAAGTTATGGAAATAATCATCCAAGAAATAAATAACTGTATTCATTGATTGCTCGCTTTTACTCAATCAAAAAAGGTAATAGGAAAAAAACTGAAGATGTTGTGTTCAGCAAGAGTGTAAATCAAATAATTCCAAAAACTACATTTTTCATTTTTGGTTATTATTTTTTTAACTTTAAAAATAAAATTAAACCTTTTAAAACTGTTTTAGCAAATTTACTTTTTTTCTAAGAGTAAAAAACTGTGAGAATTTGTGTTTATTTGGCTAATAAGCTTTGAGTTTTAATAAAACTGAACCGAAATTAATATTCATGATCTAAAAATTATTTCGAAAAATCTTTAAACTGCTTTAAATTGAAAAAGTGAGCTTTTTTAAACAAAGAACGATGGAAAAAATGAAGTTGAGTAAGATTAACGAAGCGCTTTCACGAACTTCTCTATTCTTTTAAAAAAAAAATAAAACTGCCATTTTTGAGTTGAATTTAAAACTTACCTTTTCAGGTTTATGTTTGCTATAAATGGTGACGGGTTGAAATAAACCAAATACAAGGAAAACATTTGAAAAATACATTGGAAAAATTATAACCAAAACATAAAAATCTGAATTTCGTTGAATTGAAAATACAAAGGATACCTGAAAAAAAAATTAACTATAAAAAAATTTGTGGCTTTTTTTATCTTAAAAAACTGTTGATCTCAAGCATAGACGGAAAGCTGTATTAAAAGATTTATTTTAAAAATTAAAAAGAAAACTGGAGCGAATTAAACGTTTAGGGCTTTTAAAAAACTGAAGTTAGTAAATGAGGTCTGAGATCCAAAAAAGAACTTTTTGCTTTATCAAAGAAAAAAAATTTAGGCACATGCATTCATATTTTTAAACTGATTTGCCAAAACGGAAGAAGATAAAAAGTTTTTAATATAAAAAAAAAGCAAAACATTTTTCTATTTTTTATCGATACATACTAAAACTGGAGGTAAGGCTTTGTTGCTGTTTTCTTGAATTATTTTGTCTAAAAAACTGTCTCTTTTTTCTTTTCTATTTTTTTTTGTGTTGTAAAACTGTCAATAAATTTTATAGGTAGAAAGCTCTTAATCATTTTGAAATTAAAAATACTTTTAAACTGAGTGCTCTCGATTAGGAAGGGAAATTTTTTTATGGCTTTTTTATTTTTCAATCCAAACAAAAAATAAATAACCCACCATTTCAAATTGTTCATTTGATTGATCGTATAACTGAATATAAGCGTAAAGACTCGTTACGCGAAATTCAGAATTTCCCTAAAAATAATCAAACTAAAAATTTAACTGAGTTCAATATTTATAAGGGGGAGTATCAAACTGAATATTTTCCATAAAACCGGGGTTTATCAGAAAAGAATTAAGAAAGATTAAACTGAAGATTCTAATTTCCTACCATATCATAATCATAATCAGCAATGATTTGAGGATCAAAAGTTTGTTCTTTGTTATTTAAAAGAAAACTGTTAAAATCCACGGAACATGTTTGATTATCAAAAGGAAATTCATCCAAATGCAAATCACAAACGGTCGTTGCAACAATCATCGTGCTTTGACTTATTCGACCTGTGGAATTTATCTGGAAATAATTTTTTTTAAAGAATTAAAACTGCGTTTGTATTTGGGGGATTTTGCTTTGAAAAAAAGCTTAATTTATTCAACAAAAAATAAAATAATAAAACTGTTTCAGATTTTTTTTAAAACAAAAAACTGCGGTACTTTGTGTCAACTGGCATAAAAGATAATAAAAAAATTTGGTTCGTATTATCAAAGCAAAGTTTAAGATAACAGAGGAGGTACTACAACACGAAAATTTAGGTACATAAAAAACTATTATAAATGGAGCAAATTTTTTTTATCGAAGTTTCGCATTCAAAAGAAAGTAAATAACTGAGTACATTTGCATATATTGTTATTAAATTATAAAAAAAGCGATTCAAATATGAGAATTAAATTTTTTTAAATAAATATCCATTTCTCTAATGTATTTGTTAGATTTTCAATAACATTTAATACTGTCTCCAGCTTACTTTTGCCGAATGCTACATTAGAAATAAAAATCAAGAAAAAAACTGTTAGAATATGCTCCGGAGAAGACAAGGTCAACGCGGTATAATTTTTAAGAAACACCTAATATTTTTTGATTTTAACTTATAAAAAAACTGTCAAGAATAATTGTAGCATGTTACCATACTACAACTTTCAAAAAAAAGAAGACAAAAACTGAATTAAAATAATAATCGCAAGAGAGATTCATAAAAAAACTTTTGTTGCTGCAGAATTTTCTTCGCAGCCAAATGACAAAAAAAAAACAAATTTCTGAAAGATGCAGAAAAAAATTTTTTTTGGTTCTTCATTTTCGAACTTTTTTGTAAAACGACTAAACATTTCGTAAAAAATGCGAGAATGAAACATTTTTTTGCTTTTTTCTTCTTACTTTTTTTAGTCACAACAACTTTTTTTTGACAAATATCGTAAAGTATTTTATCAATAATACCAGTTTATATTAATTAAAAAATCAGACAGTTTTAATCATTCATTTTTTTATTATTATTAGTCCTACGCAAATTATCAATTCCAGTTAAACTTTATTTAAATAAAAAAAAATTAGGGGAAAACTAAAGAAAGCGCTTACTTTTACATATCGATTTGACCCAATTGATGGCAAACTCAATTTTGCACTATTGGTCAAAGTAACATCGGGAACAAAAATTAAATCAATTGGGAATAAAATATGATTAATTCCATGATAATCTAATGGATTCCATGACATTGTAATGTCATTCCATTCCTTAAAAATTAGTTATCCAAAGGCTCAGTTAAATAAAAAATTTGAAGTGAAAAAATCAATGACATAGTTTTAACAAAATATAAATAAATAAAAAATAAAAACAAACCAATCTCAATTCAAATGTGGTGGTAATTGTTTGAGCTTTATCATCCTAAAAAAAAGGAATGTTCCAAATGCAGTTTTTTATTTTTAAAAAAATGGCAAATTTCAACACAGTTTTCAAAAATAATTTAAAAACTAACATGAAAGAAAGAAAAAATTGGAAGGAAACGCTTGACACAACACAGTTTTTTTAAACCTTTGTGAAAACCAAAAGAAAGCTATTACTGTCACGACACTCGTGATCATCTTCATTTCTCTAACCTAAAATTAGCATAATATCTTTGTTATCATTTGTTTTGTAATATTATAAGAAATTCATTGTGTAAGAATAAAGTATTTGGAAAACAGTCGTCTCATCTCTCTCATCTCAATATACTGTTTGTGGTGTCCTGATCGCCGCAACATTGGTGCCTCTGGCAGTTCAACTCAATCTGGTGCAATCTTCAAGTGGGCTTCTTGGTTGTACTATTTTGTGGGTTTAACTTGCTATCGCCTTTGTGCTTTATCAATTTTATCGTCTTTCGACTCTCTATCGCCTTTTGGCTCTTTTCTTCTTTATCGCCTTTTGGCTTATTAACTTATTTATCGCCTTTGGGCCCTTTATCGCCATTTGGCTTAATAATTTATATTTGAATCAGCGAATTCATTTATTTATTTAACATCGTGATTTTTCTAAAACTTTGACCACCAAAACCGTTGGCTTGGTTCATTGTTGGTGAAAACTTCATATAACATATCTTTGACTTTCCAAAGTGATTGATCATCGTATATTTTTATAACGTTATAAAATCACTGTGATCAGCGAATCGCATATTTTGATCGTTATTTAAGCATATTGTTAAGAGTTAAAGAAACAACTTTATCAATCACTGCTTTTCGCTCTTGTTTGAAGATAAGATCTTCTTATAATTGAGCTATTTCATCTATTGTTAAACGAAAACAAACATTTGAACAACATTCCTTCGGTTTTCAACTACGTTGAATTAATCGATCGAATTCATATTTGCATTTCTCACAAGAAAACTTGAAAATGTTTAATCGAATAAGACACAGTCTTGATCGTGATCATAAATGGTTAATGGAATACTTGGTAAAGTACCAAAAAGAATTCACCATAACGCCAACTCCATGGAATCTCATACAAAAAGTTGATTTCCAAGTTTACTTCATACGCCTTAAAGAAAAGGTAATGAAATTAAACAATCATTTTATCCAATGGGATGAACAAATTGAAAATATCACCGAAGATAATATCAAAAATTCAGAGAAACAACTTATTGAAGAATGGATTAAAAACCCGAAGTTTTTTGATACCATTAACGAGGTTATAAAACAACTTCTTATCCTTGAAGATAACATGGAATTAGAAACTTTTCCAACATTGGTAAACGATCGTATTGATCCAACAAAGCTATTACCTTCAACGATTTTCTTTAACAAAGTTTCATCGAGAAAAAGCCAAGAAGTTGCTTCTTTTATCGAATAGGATTCTAAAGCTTCCAACGTTGATGCGAATTTTGAAAAGGTAAAAGAAACCCCTTCAATCATTGAAACGAGACCACGTGATTCTATCGATGCTAAAGAAAGCATTTCGAACTATCAACTAAAACTTATCGATAACGAACCATACATCGAAGTATCAAGAGATCGGACAAGGTCATACATCGAACATATTCCTAAAAATCGGATAAATCCTCAAGATAATCGAATTAACGAAATCGTAAAACATATCGAATTTTCGAAATTTGAAACGATTAGCAAACTTGAATTTCATAAGCATATGAATTCCCTTTTTGCTGGCCGCGGGGAAGGGCTCTTGGAGCATCATTTACAAAACTGGAAACATCGTCGCAAAGATCAACCAACTTCATCATCATTATAACGTCATCACAACTCAAACCAAATTCATCTCAAATCAACCACATATCAAACAACTTTCAACTCAAACAACTTTCGACTCAAACCAACTGCATCTAAACCATCAACTTTACAACCATCAAATCTCAAACATCAACTTCATAAACATTCAACCTCAGCACCTCAATTATTCTTCTTTGTTTCTAAAAAGTTATCGCTTATATACTCTATGATCTTATTTATATTCTCCTTCAATCAACATGATCAAACTTGCTTATTTATAATACCGCTATGATTCAATTCTATGAATGATCCTTTTAATGATCCAATTTCAACTATATGCTCTTGGATCTATCAATCATCTCATCGCTGGCCGGGAATGTCACGACACTCGTGATCATCTTCATTTCTCTAACCTAAAATTAGCATAATATCTTTGTTATCATTTGTTTTGTAATATTATAAGAAATTCATTGTGTAAGAATAAAGTATTTGGAAAACAGTCGTCTCATCTCTCTCATCTCAATATACTGTTTGTGGTGTCCTGATCGCCGCAACAATTACAGTTTTAACAACCAAAAAAATTTTTAAAAATTTTCTTACCACTGCGATAACTTTTGGATAACTCATAGTTATTGCAACTTTTTGGGGTTTCAGTGATGGCTTTGTTTTGGGAACTAAAATGTGTATTAATTTTTTGTTTTGATACCGACAAAGTTAACTCATACCAGTTATATTAGGAATTTTACTTGAAGCTGCTTTCACTTTTAAAGCAGTGAATAGTTCTTCCACAGCACTTCCAAATGAGACGTCTAAAACGCAGTTTTATTTTTTGTTTTATTAAATAAAGTTAATATTATTTTAAAAAAAGAAAAGGCCTTTTCAGCCATCAGTTTAAAACCATTAATTTAAAAAAACAATATGAATTCCAACTGCCTAACAGCAATTTCTATGACAGTTTTTAATGTTTAAACAAAATTTTTTTTAAGAAACGGTTATATTTCTGAAAATTTAATTTTCTTCACTTTAAAAGAAATTCAGTGAAGCTTTGACACTCTTCAAAGCAACAAACACCAGTTTCAAAATAATTTTAAAAAGTGAACTCAGTTTTATAATTTAAACATGGCTCAATTAAGCCCAGCTTTTTAACGAAAAAAAAAGCAACAAAAAAACGATGCTGACAGTTTAAAAAAGTTGTATAATAAAAAACTGTAAAAAAGGGTTTGCTAAATTTTAATTAGTAAACATTTATCGTTGTTATACAGTTATATTAAAATTTCTTACCTATTAATAAACAAAAACTTGAAAAAATTATTCCAATACCGTACAACATACTTAAATCAGAACTCTGGAGTATAGTTTATAAATAATGTTTAAAAAAATGGTGACTTTTTAAAAATAATACTCCTGTCAACGTTTTTTCCTAAAAATATAAATAAAATAAAATAGAAAGTCAAGTGACAAATTGATTGTTATTTTAGACGCTTGCTTTTATTAATAATCCACGCCATTTGCCATTTTTACCCTTCCTTTCTCATTCAAAAATAATGTCCATTATTTTGTTTGCAAAACATTAATAACCGTCACTGACAGTTTTGGACTTTGTGTATGTGTATTTATTTAAGGAAAAAAAATTAATTTAAGTGAGTAAAAAAGAACTTTTTAAAAGTTAGTGGCTTAAAAATAATTTTTTTTGCCGTAACGAACAAAAAAAAGGAACATCAAAAATCGTCATATTGTTTTTGGAGAAAAAAAGGAAGAAAAGAAAGTGGAAGCAGCAAATGTTTACATAAGTCATGGACAAAAAAATAAATAAAGAGCAGGTGACCATTTAAATGTCGTCCACAAAAATAATTCAGTTTTTATTCTTGAAATTTTAAATGGTTATTCCACTGGAAAATAGATTCGACAGTTCAAAAAAAACAAAAAAAGTTTTACTAAGTTTTGTGGAAGACAGTTAAAATTAAATATTAATAAGGTTCAAATTGAATCGTTGTCAGTTAAATGAAAATGAAAAATATAAAATACTAAAGAAAACACAGTTTACTTTTACCGCAATAAAAATTGCTATAAATGGCTGCTTGTAATTTATAATTTAAAAAAGTTCTAATATGCGAAACATACAACAGTTTAATCTTTTTAGTCTTTAAAAACTTTTTTTTCGTTGTCTTTATTAAGGGGTCTTGTTTGTTCCATTACCAACACTATTACAGAACCAATTGCAGTTTTATCTTTTTATTTTAACTTTTTTGTCATTTTCTATTTACAATGGAAAAAAGTTGAAAAATATTTATTGGGTAAACCAACTTACCATTTACATGTCAGTTTTTTTTTCTCGTTAAATTTCCCGGCAATGTTAGAATGTTATGCAGTTTAAAATATAACCTTTAATAATATTAAAAAATTAAATTTGTTCTTGGCTTTGATGGTTATTCAACATTTTATCCCATGCAAAACCCTCAACACAGTTTATCCATATTATTTTTGGATTTATTGGAGTTGTTATATATTTAAAAAATCATGTTCAGTTTTATCGTAATAATCTCTAAAGTATTCTTTGGAGAAAAAAAAAGAATCAATTAAAAGATTATGAAACAGTTTTAAAAATCATATTAAATCAAATGACTTGGGTTCTAAAACTTGTAATTCACAGTTTTTTTATTTTTTTGGTTTTTTGCTATACAAAATTTCATTATGTTATTATCCCTCTTTTTCATGGTTTTTCTGAGTAGCATCAACCTCACTATCGATCTTAAATAGTTAAAATTTTACTAAAAATAACGCAAAAATTTTATTTCCTCCTAAAACTTCTCATAAACAGTTTAAATAAAATATTAAAGTGATAATTCAAAGCCATTATTTGCTAGTTAATTGAAAATAAAAACCCATCGATACTGCTCAGTTTACTTTTAATTTAATAAAAATTGCTTCCCATTGTTATTATTGTGTTTGCAGTTAAACTTCAATCAAAAGCTTATAACCGAAGCTACAGATTTAAATTTTCTTTGTTTTAAAAACTTTTCAAAGTCTTTAGAATGAATATTTTTTTTGTTATTATTTCAATGGTAAATACCAACTTCAGTTTTTTTTATTTTTAGTTCTAATTCATTTTATATTTACATTGGAAGAAAATGGATTGGCTAATGTTGAATGAAGTGTACATTACAATCGGCGCCCCCTCATGCGACATTCACCAGTTTTTTATTATATTTTTTTCTCGCTTGAAAGTCTTTCCATGAAAGGTTGTTGTTGGACAGTTAAAAACATAACTTTTTATTCATTTTTACCATCCATAAAAATGTATCTCAGTTTTATCATGATTATTTTTGTATTTATTTATGTTGTCAAATATAAATTTTTTTTTCAGTTTTGTTACCAATTTTTTGGGCACAAAGAAACCCAGAAGTAAAAATCTTATTCAGTTTTAATAATTACATGAGTATTATAATTGATAAACGATGAAACCCAGTTAAACTTTAAAATCTAAACTTGAATAAATAATTTTCTTCAACCTAAACAGTTCTCAGTTTTATGACCATTCATTTTTTTTAGCAAAGATTTAAACCTTCAGTGTTTTAACTAAAAATAAAGAAAAGTTTAAGCAAAAATATAATAAAAATGCTTAAAAAAATTTTATTCAGTTTAAAAATTTTTTATTTTAACTCAAACTCAATAAACTAAAATAAAACATTTGATTTAACCGTTTTTTTCAAACGAAAAGTAAGTTAAAATTTTTTAAATTAAAATAAAAAAACCATGTTTCTGAACAGTTTGAAATTTTAATCGCAGAAGATTCAAAATATTAATCATTTTTCTATCGAAAAACACACTGCACAGTTTTTTTTGTTATATTTTTTTTATTTATTTTGGTCATAAAATTTAATTGCAGTTTAGATTTTTTAAAGAGTTTTTTCGTAGCATTCGCTTATGTACCATATTTTACAACTTTTCACAGTTAAAATTTTTTACTAAATAAAGTTTGATGGGACAGAAAGAAATCAGGAAGGTCAGTTTATTAAAATTTTTTGTAAATATAATCCCTAGTTTTAATTTGAGTTTATTTAAAATCCAAAAAAAAAGGCTACACAGTTAAAAAGAAAAAAATGCAAGAACTAATTTTTATTTTTGCCAATATACCAATAATTAAAAAATTAATTTTTTTTATTGTTCAGTTTTATTTATTCATAATGCACAACTATTTCGATACAAATTATAGTAAAAATCCAGAAAGTTTGCAAAAAAAGGTAAACAAGTAAACCAGTTTAAAAAAAGAATTAAAATATATTCTCATACAGAAAAGGTAATTAAAAGATTAAAAAAGAGATTCTTTGCGCGAGCGAGTATTTAAACCAACAACACTGGTTTACTGCGAACGCAGTCATGATCATCCAGTTTTGAATGCATAACAAACGCCTTTTTCAAGTTCAATTTGGCAGTAAAGCGACGAACGAATGACATATTCAAAATCAGTTAAACTGCAAATAACTTGGAAAGATTGACCCAAAGTTGATTCAGCTGCTTCATGAATGGCCGCTTTTGCTTCTTTAATTGATAAAGAAATGCTCTGAAAATTTCGTACATTTTTTAATCAGTAAGAGATTTTTTAAAAAAATTTTTAAATTATAGATTACAGTTTTTTATGATTTAAATAAATAAGTTAAAATTTTCGGCGGCTTTGAAGAAAAAAATACAGTTTTTGAGTTAAAAAAATTTGAGCAATATTGAATTTTTGATAAATATAATTAAAAAAACTTATGTTAAAAAAATAAATGAATTAAACAGTTTATTTATAATTTTAAAAAAATATAAAGCAAAAACTTATGCAAAGCTTTTAGATAAATAAAAAAGAAGAAATCTTTTTTGTTGTTTTTTAAATCAAAAAATTGATGGCATTATTTCCATCGTATATAATTTCCTGCAGTTTTTTCTTTACAAAAGTTCATAAAAGAGTAGCTTTAAGTTTTATTTACAAACTTTTTTGGCTAGAAATTTAAAATTCCGCTTTCGAATTGCAGTTTATTTTTATATTTTTTAATTTAATTAATCTTCGTAAATATTTAATTATTTCTCTTCAGTTTAAAAACAAGAGTGTATACCAAGCTGCAGTTTAATCTTAATGCTTCTAAAGTTTTTTTTTCGTGTGGCAAAAAAAAAAATGGTACGAAAAATATGTACAGTTATGAAATAAATTTATTCCGGGGCAATTTTCAAAAAAAAAATTCTTTGCCATTCCTACTTTTTTTAGATTTGCGAATAGCATAATTTCATGGTGTTCAGTTAAAAATCCCAAAACTCAAATAATTAATTAAACCAACCTTTTGCATAATTTCTTTTAATTTTTCGTTATTGCATTGTAATTCTTTCTTATTTTCCGTATTCGTTGTTTCATTTATTTCTTTTTCTTCTTCGGTTGTAGAATTTTCAACAGTTTTTTGTCCAAATGCTTTTGATCGACATCCACCGCAACGAGTGCAACAATTTTGTGGAGGTGGCGGTGGAGGTTGGGGATATGGAGGGGGAGGATATGTAATTCGTGGAGGTAAATATATTTGTCCATAAGGGGGATAAGGAGGATATGGACGAAATTGTTGTTGCTGTTGTTGTTGTTGTTCAGGATAAAACCCACCACATCCCAATCCGATTCCAGGTTGAGGGAAATGATTTGGAATTGGCACGGGTCGAGGCTCAGGATAATATTTATCTGGAATGAATGGAGGCAACTTTTTTGCTGCATCTTCAAATGGATCCGGAATATTTTGGAAACCTTTTCTAATTATTGTTTCTTTGATGAGCTTATTTTCATTGGAGATTCTTTGGTATTCTTCTGAAAAAAATTTGGAACAGTTTTAAAAGTATTTTTATTTTTGGGGATATTTTAATGACTATTCAGTTTTTATTCAAAAAATGTAAAAAAGCAAATTTTTCAAAAAAAATATATCTATAAAAATTTTTATGCAATAGTAATTTGTCCACAGTTAATTTTCCAAAAGCTTGCATATCGCCCAAAAAAAGCTGTAAAAACTACAAAACTGTGTTTTAAATATTAACGGAAAATATATCAAAACAGTTTTTTATAAATTAATTCATTCTTTTTTCATTTTTAAGGCGTTAATAAAAAAGTTGGTGGCCTTCTTCAAAGTTTGTAAGCAATTTTTCAATAATAAAAATATAATCCATAAAAAAATGTCGCACAGTTTACAAAATGCGATGGTTGTCTCTTAATTTTTTTTATAGCTGCTACTACTTTACAGTTTTTTTTCTCTCCATAAATTTAGATAAGTTTTTTCTTCTCTCAATTAAGCTTTAACCCGTTTTGGCAATATTAATGAAAGACATAAAAAAGACTTTAACAAGAGAAAAAAAAGCTTTTGCAAAATTTCAATCTTTCAATCAAAGTTAAAACTGTTTCATTTTTATTTAATTTTTAACGATATCAAAAAATCCTAATGACAGACAGTTTACTTTAAGTTTTTAATAAAAATCAAAACAAATTTGCCATTTTTCAAAAAAAGAATTATGAGCTTTGCAACAGTTAAAATATATTTTGCAAAAAATATGCAACAATCGTATCCAGTTTAAAGAAAATACAACAAACCTGGTGAAATTTCGGGATATGGGCGAGGTGGCTGAAGTAATGGAGGTAATTGATGTTGAAGACCATATGGATGAGGAAGATGAGGCGGAGGGCCATATGGTTGCGGTTGTTGTTGGCATGGATATCCTCCATAAGTTGGATATGGCGATTGTGGGGGAGGCAACGGTGGTGGTGGATAAAATGGTCTCGGTTGTTGTTGACATGGAGATGCTATCGGTGGAGGTGGGAAAAATGGTCGAGGTCCACATGGACCCGGTGGTGGCGGCGGTGGTGGAAAACCACCAAATCCACATCCTCCTCCTCCACCAATATGGCCTTTTACAATGCTGAAGACGAAAGCCAAAAATAAAAATATTTCTTTCATATTTTTGGACTTTCTTGAAAAGCAGACGATCACAGCCGTCGATCGTAAAAATGAATGTCCAAAAATGAGCCTGATGCAAATGTTGCTGCCAGTTTTATATGGTAATTATTTGAGATTTAAAAAGAAAAAAAACCTTTGGAACAAAAAAATAAAATCCCAAAAATGGACAAGTTTGAAACTTTTGGACACTCCATTGGCGCCAAATCTTCTTTATTTCACTTTTTTGCTTGTTGATCCGAAAAAAAATAGAGAGAAGATAAACCAAACAAACAAAAAGACAAACAACGCAACAAAATAAAATGCGCAACAATTTTATCCTCCTTGATCCCTTCATTCACATTTATCGGAGAAAGAAGATGGGTGTCTAGTTATTGATGGTGGTCAAGTTAAAAGTCATATTCGCTTGTATCATCCATCATCAAACATGTAATTATTCTGGGATTATGTATTTTTCTTTGTTTGTTTTCAAATCGGAACTTACTGTGGCAAACCAAACCAGTTTAAAGTAATTAATTTTTTTTTTGAATAAAAATGCACAAGAAAAAAAGTTGCATAAAATTAATATCCGCCACATAAAAATAACAATTCAGTTAAAAATTTAAAAAAAAATAATGAATTCTTTATTTTGAATTTAAATCATACCGAGTCAGTCTGATTGAACGATTCCAGTTTTTCATAATTCATAAAAAAAATTTAGTTGCCGAATTAAGACTATTAAAAAAAGCATGTCTTCAACACCAACATTCTTTAAACAGTTTTTATGAATAAAAATTATTAAATATTTGATCTAAAAAAATATTATTTTTACTCCATTGAGACATATTTTTTGGAATTATTTTATTTATTTATTTCAACAGTTTATTAAGTTACCAAAAATTCAGTTCAGTTTAAATGTTGTGAAATATAGCATTTTAAAGTAATAATTTGGGGATAACATTTTTTTTATAAATGCAAGATGGAAAACATCATCAACCAGTTTAAAAATTTTATTTATTTATTATTTTTAAGAATAATGCACAAGTAAATGTCGCAAAAAAACCCTGCTCGAAAAGTTCAATGCAGTTTAAAAAAAAGATATGAATAAACTCTGTGGGTTTTTTATTATTATAAAAGATTTAGAGATAGGATGAAGTTTATAAAAACAGTTTTTAAATGAAGAAAATACAATACTTATTGATTTTAAAAAATTTCTTATAAAAAACGCAGTTTATTCAAAATGTTAAAAAGTTAAAATGTTAAACATGTTAATAATGGCATCCAAAATAGGCTTCCGAATTCGTAAAACTCACTCAGTTTTTAAAAACAAAAAACACTATTTATTTAATACGTTTTCAGTTAGTTTTACCAAAATAAAAAAAATATTTGAAACTCTGGGATCACAGTTTTTTTTTAAAATAAAAAGAAAGAAATATTATTTCCAATCACTTTCATAAATTCTAAAATATGCATCCATTTCATTGGGGATTGGTCGAATAGGAGTTGCACGATGTAAACCAAAAATAGTTTGATAATGTCGGCATTTAAGCAAGCGATGCCGAAGATAAAAAAGGAAACCAAAAAAATTGGCGAATATTGGAGCCATTAAAAGGCTACTAATTTCCTATAAAAAAATTCCATTTAAAAAATTCAAAGACTTTTTGAAAGGCTCAGTTTTAATTTAATAAAAAAAGAACTTACTTTAATTACGCTAAAATCTTTCAAAGTTTTAACGTTAAATGTTTGAACCGAAGAAGCCAAAAGTAAAAGTTGAAAGAAAAATAGCAAACAAAATGAAAGGCATATTGGAACCACATATCGTGTGGTTTGGATTATTTCTGTTAGCTGATATCGAGCTGTCAATGAATGATTGGCAGATCGCTTTCGAAGAAATGTTCTGAAATAAAAAACGCAGTTAAAGAATAAATTATTTCTGTGCAGTTAAATAACAATCTTTTTTTTTTAAATTAAGACAAAGAAAAAAACATAAAAATATTTTGACTTCACAGTTTTAGAAAAAAAATCTTCTTTTTTTCCAACAATATTTATTAAAAACAGTTTTAAAAATAAAATAAAAATTTAATGAAAACAAGACTTTCCAAAAGGAAAAGAAAGAAATGTCAATGGTTGTTTAAAATAACCGACTCAAGCAACATACCTCAGTTTAATGACAAAAATTAAAAAAAGATAAAATTTTGTTTAATAGCAATTTTTAATCCTTTTTTACCAAAGAAGCTCGTATTTAAAAAGCAAATTAAAGAACACCCAGTTTAAAAAAAAACAAATAAACATAATTTTTGTTTTTAAAAAATAAAGTCCAGTTTTTAATAATTTACAGCAATGTTTAGTCCTCCCAGTTTAATACCTTCTCATATCAATAATGAATTTCTTTCAACAGTGAATCAAAGAGTTTAAAAACTTTCAAACCAACAAATTTTTTTTTTGCAGTATTTAAATTTTAGGGAATTTATTTAAAGTGGAGAAACAAATTCAGTTTTTTTATATTGCTTTTTTTTTGTCCTTGATCACTATCTCTATGGCAAAAAATAATCTATGCCGCCTCATTCATCATGGTTCAGTTTTTATTTTCACAAAAAGAAGTCAACGAAAAATGCTAACTTTTTTTCAACTTCGAAAAAATTCAAACAGTTTAAATATCCAAAAAAAAATTCTTACCCTTTTTTATATTTGCAATAAAAATAAAGCATTGTGCAAATGATAAAACAAAATAAAGGGAATTGAAAATAAAATGACATAAATAAGCCAAAATTAACACTCGATATTTCAGTCAAAGTGCTGCAATATGGGTAAAATCGATCACTGTCAACAGAAATAATTTTCATTGTTGCTGTGTAACTTGGATAAAGCCACTAAAAATCAAGAAAAATTTTTAGATTTATTAAGTTAAAAAACAAGGATTACAGTTTATTTTTGATTTAAACAGTTTTTAATAGATTTAAATAACATAAAAATCTTTTAATTTTACTTTGATATTAATTTATTTTTTTCTATTAACCGAAATAAATAATTTATTCAGTTTTAATAAAATATAATACAAAAAAATGCATTTTTGTTGTGATCCTTAGAAAGTAGAGTTGCACAGATTTTTGGTTTCCATGCTTTTTCGTTGTCTAGTTTTCAAAAAAATTATTATCATAACAATCCTTTTTGAACGCAGTTTAATTTTGTTTCGGTAAAAATTTATTGTTGATGCAACCTTTGGAAAGCACAAGGGCATCATGTTGCAGTTTTTAATTTTTAAAATATACGTTGAAGAACTCAAAGAAAATTATTAGCATTGATAACCTTGAGTTTAGGGTTACGAAAAGAAATTAATGATAAAAATTTTCTCAACCTAAAATTAAAAATTTGTTAATAATGTCAAGTCAGTTTTTTATTTTAAATTTGTGCTATGAAAAGCTTATAGTAAGCTACAGTTTTTATTTGCCATTAATCTATAGTTTAAAAAACCATTTAAGAAGAGAAGTACTCATCCAGTTTTAAGGACCTTTATAGTTGATTTTTGAATTATTTAGCTAGAAAAAACCCGCATTTAGCTGTTTACAGTTTCTTATTTAAAAAAAAGAAAATTCCCTAAAGTTATTATTATACCCTTAAATCCTCGCTCAAAATAAATAAAGTTTAAATAAAAGAACAAACAATCGACAGTTAAAAAATAAATAAAAAAGAATCTCAAAAATTATGAGACTTTCAAAATTTATGTGCGAAATTTAAGAAATATTTTTACGATGCAGTTAAAAAGTAAAAATATACTTATCTTTAGCAACAAAAATAAACATTAACTTTCTTTAGAATTTCAAATGTTTTATATTTATTTTTTTCGATTAAAGTGAGTCCACCATCAAGCATATGACACAGTTTATTAAAATTTAAAAAAATCCTTACCGTTGCAGCGATTGCAAATAAAACAATTAAAACAGATTTAAATTTTTCATATTTTTCATTTAATAAAGTTGCCATAAATCGTTCAAAACATATAAATGGAAACGTGTATGCCACAACTTCCAATGGCAGCGATTGAAGGGTGGATTCCGCGGTGCACCTCCAAGCTGATGATAAAAAGTTGCATTCATTATTTTCGATAAACGCGTGAGTTATTCGAGTTATAGCCCTTGTGGTTGTTAAAAGAGTTCGAATTAATATTGCTATAGCTATATTTAAAATTAACCATCGAAGATTAAAATGAAATGACTGAAAACAGAAAAGATCATGACTCAGTTTTTTTTTATTTAATTTTATTTAATTTTTTTGTCAATTTAAAATTAAGTACAAAAATTTTGAAAGTTTTAAAATATTTTGTTTACGGAATTTAAAGCTTTTGCAGTTTTTTACACTAAAAATATTCTTTTTTGGGACCAGGCTTGGGCGGGAATGAAAACTCCGGGACGGGAATCCGGGAATCCGGGATTCCCGTAAAAAAGTCCGGGACGGAACGGGAATCCGGGAATGATCCGGGAATTCATAAAAAATGGTTAAAAACTATTTTTCTGCCATTTTTTCATTTTTTTAAACCAAATGCTTTCTATTTTAAAAAAGAAAAAAATGTATAAGACGCATTTTTTAAAAAACATGACGTTTTAACCAATTGTGAATTTTAGCGTTAAATTTTTTTGAAAAAAACGTTTTTTTTAGTAATGATTTGTCAGATAACCAAAAAGTTTTGGTGATAATTCATTAAAATTTTGAAGAAAATGGTTACTGGAATGGTAATATGTACTCCTCCCTTTACTCTTATTAATTCCGGATTCCGGACAGAAAATCCGGGAATCCGGGACGGGAATAATTATCGAAAAAATGGTCCGGAATCCGGGAATCCGGAACACGATCCGGGATTCCCGCCCAAGCCTGTTTGGGACAAATAAATTTTTTGATTAATCATAAAAAATTGAAATGGAAGGACACAAAAATCGATGATAGAGCACAGTTTATTTATATTTAATTTTAATTAATTTTGTTATCCACCCTATCATTGCGCCTTTTCACAGTTTATAATTAAATTAAGTAATAAATATTATGTTTATCAAAATGGCGAAACATAATAGAAAATTTCTTTACAGTTTTTTTTATTAAAAAATTTTTTCAAAAAAACTAAATACTTGTTTCGCATTTATATGAAAATGCTTGTTTATCTTCTTTTTTTGTTGTTGTTGTCGTGAATAATTCTAGTGGTGAAAAACTCAATAAGTCCCTTCAGTAATACCTTCTCGCAGTTATAAACATTAATGATAGATAATAAAAAAGCCGCAAGAAAAAAGGGGATTTTTCAAAGAAGATGCAATGCTAAAAGGTTTTTTCAGTTTTTTTTTTGCTCAACTAAAGCTTAATATAAAATTAATAAAATCAATTTTTAACCTTATTTATAAAAAGCAAGAAATATATTTATTTTTTATTGGAATTTATGTTGCAGTTTTATTAAGTTTTTTTTATGTAAAAATAACTTTATTTTTCTTTCCCTTTTTTTGAAATATAACCAAATAAAAAAGGAGTCTAAAGATTCAGTTGAAATAATGATATTATTATTTGTGATTTTTGATTTTTCAAACTTCGCAATGAAGAAAAATAAAAATAATCAAAAAACTTTGTTGACGAAATATATGCTTTACCAAGCAAATTAGCAAATTTTCTTACAGTTTATTTTTATTGAAAATCTCCAAAATTTGTTTTTTTTCCAGTTTTTTATTTGTTTTTATTATTCCAAAGTTGGGATTGATTAGCAGTTTTTTTCCAATTTTAAAGTTTGATATTTTATCGACAAGGGTATTTGGCCCACTCCAGTTTTATCTTCAGCAAAAAATTTCTAAAACAAGATGGTCTTCATATTTTTTGAAAATATTCGAAAATAATTTTTTCCCTAAATTTTTTAAATTCCAACCACAACTAAACGACTCAGTTTTTTATATCAATGAATATTAATTTTCCAATCCGCATCAAACATCAATTTTTATTATCCATAAAAAATTATAAATCGTAATAAATGAAAGGTTTTTTGAAAAATTGCCAAAAAAATTGTTAATTACTACGATTTTAAAATACTCTCCAGTTTTTTTTTGAAGATACAAAATATTATTTTGTTTATCTTACTTTTATTTTTAATCCTTAATAATCCTGTATATACAGTTTATTTATTTGTAACAAAATTTTTGGCTGTTTTTAAGCTAAAGATGACCTTTACTACAGTTTAAACTTTTCAAAAAAATCTCAAATGGTCCCAGTTAATGAAAAAAAAAAATTCAAACAAAGAATCAAATAAAAAAAGGTTTAATATCAAAATCATTATATTTTCTAACAAATAAGAGATTAGTAAAGCAAGAAAGAAAGAAACTCGCCAGTTTAATAAAATATATTAAATAAAAATCTTACCTTTGCTTTATAAAGTAATAAACCAGATTTAAGTACAAAAAATATTGCAAATGTATTAACAAAAATTAAAATCAATAAAACAATATTATATGAAAATGAACGATATATTAAACCCGCTTCAATGCAAATTATTGTTGTTTCATTTTCAGACATATTTTTTTTTATTTTAAAAAATAATTTTCATTTGAAATTTTCTCAGCCAACTCCACAACAGTTTTTTAAATAAATAAACATATAAAATAACTCAGTTTTTTACTTTTTTAGCAAACAAAAAATTACTAATAAAAAAAAACGATTTAGTAAAAAAATAATAAGTGTTTTTTTTGTTTTTTGGTTGGTAAAAAGCTAATAAAAAAACTATAACGAAAAAAGCAATTCTCGTTTTATTATTTATTTATTTAGTTATTATTTTTTGGTTCTTTCTTTAACTTTCTTATTTCATAAAAAAAATTAGTAATAAAACTTAGAAAAATAAATAAATAATAAGGTGGCAGTGAAAAAAATGAAGACCAAAGAATCAAACGAAATAGTTTTTGAATTACTAATTTCAGCTGCACATTTGGCTTATCAGTTTTAATAAATAATAAAATATTAATATTAAACCTTTCTTTCGTGAGATAACGTCATAAATAAAGAAAATGGATTATAACAGTTTTTAATTAAATTTTATTTGCATTTGGAGATTTTAAAAGAAAAATATAAAAAGAATTATATTTTTTTAAGTTTATTCAGTTTTATTCAGTTTCAACTATTTTTTTAATATTTATTTCGCAAAAAAGCTTCTAAAATTCAATCCAGTTTAAATTTCAAATGTGATCGATTTTTTCGGTGAAAATTATTGTCCTGTGAAACAATAAAAAAACAATTGGAGATCCAGTTTAAAATCAACCTAACTTTGTTTTAAGGTAATTTAATATTTTTTTACAAATACGCTAAATAATGAAAAACAGTTATATTTGAAGAAAAAAAAATTTACGCTTACATTTAGATGCTTTTGGAAGTCATCGAAGTGCTTGGAAGCAGAATGATAGATAAAAAATCTCTGATCTCGATAAAAAAAAATTTCTTTTGATAAAATTTTATTTTAAGAAAAACCATTTTTACTGCAGTTTTTAAAATCCAAAAAAAACTATGAAAAAGAAAAAAACACGAAGGTCGACGACGAATCAAAGCTAAAAAAAATTATTTTAATTTGTCCATGAAAAGTTATGAAATCACCAAACCTAAAAAACACACACCTGATGATCAGTTAAATATATTTTTATTTTCATAATTTTTATAAACTTTTATTTAATCATTGATGATATTTATTTCAGTTTCATATTGAACAAAATAAATACAAAAGTGACAGTTATTTATGAAAATTGAATTACAGTTTTTTAAAAATTCATTATAAAATGTTTATTATAAACAAATCGCTTTCATACAGTTTTTTTAAAACCTTAAGCAAAATTGTAAACAGTTAGTAAATAAATTTTCTCAATTGCACAACTTGGAATAAAGTTCTGTAGATTATAATTTATAAACAAAAAATTTCCGACGACACTTCATCATGACAGTTATATTTTCAAACAAACAAAAAAGAGACTTTTACAAAAACAAATATTGAAATTTACAACAATTTTCATTTTTTCCAAAAGAATTTTATTTTTTTTGATTTTACATACATACATAGAATAAATGCATTTTCTTCTTTTATTTTTTTCAAGTAATTTTTTTTAATTTGAGTTAGAGAAGCAAGTTTATTAACTGTGCAAATTTTTTTTAAAATCAATGAAATTGAAGTTTAATTTATCCTCGAGACATTTGAAAGAAAAAAAAACTACGGTAGTACTTGGAATAATCTCAAAAAAAAAATAGTTTAGAGGTTTTCCATTTGATAAATTTATTTTTTTTTACTGTTTTTTTACTTTTACAAAAATGTTAAAACGATGATTTATGGCAGCAAAATTTTTGTAAAGCTTAAAAATTATTAAGAAAGAAAATGATTTATTTCTTGGGTTTTTTTATTTTGCAGTTTTTTATTAGAATGAAACATAGTGGATGGACGAAGGATATCAAAACTAAAGATTAGAACGTCTCACTCACAGAATAAGGACTTGACAGTTTTACAATATTTTTTAAATTTTACAAATTAAACCGAAGCAGTAAAAAAAAATAAATTTTTATGATTGGTTTATTCCAAAAAACAAATTTTGATTATTTGCGGAGGATGAAAGAAAATTTATTATTCAAATTCTAGGAAAGGGAAATTTGATAAATTTTTTTATTTTGTTTCAGAAATTATAATATTTTTTAAAATTTTTTTTTTGCAGTTTGATTCAAAGTTGTTATAAATTTTAAAATAAAAATCAAAACTTTTTTTAAATTTTGTAATTGGACAGTTTTATTAATCATTTTTTTCTTCTTCTTCCGGGATGAGTGTATTTATGAGCAACCCTTTCTTTTTTTCTCCACTCACGTATGCATATATTCCATACATGGGCCTGTGCCTCATCATCTGTAGTTTTAAGAATTAAGATTTTTTCTTCTTCTAAACCATACTTATTATCTTTAAAACTTAAACCAACAACCGCCGCCACACCAACCTAAAATAACAATTTATACTTTCTTTTTTCTTTTTTTCATATTTTTATTATTCCAAAAAAAAATCTACCCCGTGAAAAAATGGTTTAATTCCATAGAATTAAATTTTTAAATAAATAACAAAAATAAAAAAGCGACGAACAAAGAAATTAATTATATCGTTCGAATCTATAATTTTTTTTAAGTTACTATGTTCTTATTTTTTTTTATGTTTTGTAAAGCCTTTTTTTTAAATAGGATATTTTTTAGTTTAACATGATTTTATTTTATTTGATAATTAGCTATCAAAAAGACACCCTTTTTATGACTAGCACTGAAAAAAAAACTGTCCCCTTTTTAGACGGCCATCGTGTTACAACCAAAAATCCGTCCTAAAAAGCGCGACAATGGCCTAAATTTGATACGACTTTGGAATTAACTGGGAACATGCACAATGTTCTTTTTTTTTACAAAAACGGCCTAAATTTGCATATAATAGGGATAAATTAGGCCAAACTTCCTTTTCTTTGGTTCTCTGGCGCACAATATCAAATCATTTTCTTTTCATATAAGCTTTTTAATATAGGTTCGATGCTTGGTTGAATACGAACTAAACCAAATTGGTTATTTCTAAAGGTGGCGGCATGGCTGTGCGTAACTCCACTTGGAGCAATTGAGCTTCTAATGTTGTAATTAAATAATTACAATATTATCAGAAATAACCGAGTTGGAAGTACTGTAATAAATACGGTATATATAACCTTGATATTTCAAAGTATCTAAATTTTGGACATTCAGGTCTTTGACTTGAAGAAAAATGATATAAAAAGTTATTGGCGGTCGCAAATAAAAATATTTTTATATAATTAATTGTTGAATTTTTTTCCTTTTCGGCCTAAATTTTTATAAGAATGGTCTAATTTTGATACAAAAAAGCTAATAAGAGTATACTCCATTGGCCTATATAAGCGACATGCTCACTCGCGGGGCTGCTTAAAAAACGCACAATTTGTCGCTAATTTTGCCCAAAAAAGGGGCTATTTTTTTTTCAGTGAGCCTAGCTTCCTTTTTCCTTTATCGTTTTCGAGATAAGCTAAAAAAATTTAACAAAGTAAAATATTTATTTAACCTTTTTTCCTTGGCGCCCAAGAAATTTAATTTTATTATTCTTCGATAGTATAATAATTAAAAAAAATTTATTTAGTTTAATGTTATTTGATAAACCAAACCATAAATATTTTTTTAGTGCTTGAACCTTCCCCCGCATTTTTTTTGTTCATAAACCTATATACAACTAAAAGGTTTACTTAAAATAATAAAAAAAGAATTGAGAACCATTAAAAATGTCAATTTCAAATTAAAAATCCTCTGTGGTTCTGTATTTTTAAAAGTCCTAATTTATTTATTTTATTTTTTCAGAGTTGTAAAAAATTAGAAAATTTACTTTTAATTAAAAAATCGCCTTTTATCATTTTTTTTTACAATTATTTAAATCGCTAAAATAAAAAATTCTAAAAGCTCTGCTACTGTTGCTAATGGAAATAGGAATTAAAATGATTTATAGACGAAATAAGGCTACTATCAAACCTCCAATAAAAAACGCTTGCTTTAAAAATTCTGTTCTTCTGTTTTTATGCTTTTAGTTTTTGAAGAGGTTGAAACTTTTTAAGCCAAAAATAGACAAACAAGGTAAACCAACGAATATCCAATTTTCTACGTTTTTGGCCTTCCAAATTTTTATTTTACATTTTACTTTAACCACACTGTACTTTCAAGTTGCAAAAAAAAAAGAAGCTTCTAGTATTCGATAATTTTTGACCATCCATTTTTTTAACGTGGGCGCTTGCAAAAACAACGTGTACTTTTGCCTTTCTAGTTTGAGTTATTTTATCCCTTAAAAATTTTTTTTATGAACGTAATTATATATAATTTTAAATTTTAATAACCACCGACACAAATATACGACGACGTGTGATTTTGTTATTTGTTTCATACAAAACTCATAAATTTAAAACCTTCCAAAACTATAGTATTATTTTTTTTATAGAAAAAGTCAGCTCTCTAAAATTTGAATAATAAACCATCGAAGAAATAAAAAAAAATTATGGCTGCTTCAAATAATTATTCGGCAATAACTCCCTATTGCATTGGAAAACAACCCACTTCGATAGCAGGAAATTTTGATGCCAAAAGATGGCACGTGGAATATTTGATTCCATTACTTTATGGAATTCCGACCGTAATAATTATGATATGTGTTTTAAAAGTTTTATGGTCGAAAAAAGGAAGAAAATTGTTTCCAGGAACTTTTTATACTTTTTTGTCATGGACTTTGTTAATCGTAAGTTTTTACAAAACAAAAATCCAAAAAACATTTTTTTATACCTTTTTATTATTCAAAAAATTTGCATATTCCATATTTTTGCAGGACCTAATAACTTGGATAATTTTGCTATTTATGAATGAAATCGTTCGAGTATCATATTTTGATTGGTTGTATTCATGGATAGCCGAAGATGGAATAATTGCTTCATGGGCTTATGGGATTCAAATATATTTCACTGTTATGGCTTTACTTAATTCAGTTATATTAAATTTAAATCGATTTACTGCAATCGTATTTTTTTTGGTTGACACTGAAGTAAAAAAATTTTCTAAAATTTTTTAGTTTAAAATAAAAAATATGTTTTTTAGTTTTGGCGTCGATGGACTAAATTTGTTCTTGGGTTTTATTTTTTATTTCCAATCGTTTTTACATGGCATATTTTTCTTCGTTTACAACCCATTCGAAAATGCCGAATACAAAATTTTGATTCCACTGAAGCTTATCATACTTTTGATGCTTTGAGTCCGGCTTATTATGTAAGCGGTTAACTTTGGGAACAGAGTTTTTTGTTGAATCAATATTTTTCTTTTAATTTTACAATACTTTTTTTTTATAGTTACCTATGGCCTCAACAATGGGATATATAATATTTGTTTGTGGTGCATTAAATCTTATTATGATGAGCACAACAATTTTTGTACTTCTCAAACAACATCAAGAAGATCGAATCAAGCCTTTGTTCCAGCGAAGAGGGGTTCCTGAATTAAAACTATTTATTATTACTCTTATGAATCTTTCAAATTTAATGTTGGAAGTTATTTATTTTGTGAGTTTTATCTTTTGTTTTTAAACCCAATTTTGTTATCAAATATTTTCGAAAAAGTGGGTTTCATTACGAAAAAAAGTTTCGCTGCAAGACTTTGATTAAAAACATTTAGTCCCAAAACGAATGTTTTTTTATTTTATCGCGGGATTCCATTCTAAATTTTGCCATAATTTTTAAATTAAACTAAATTATTAAATTAAAACTTTTTTAGATTTGTATTCGAACAATAACAAATTCGAGTATAAAAAGTGGTTTCTTCGAAGCTCAGTCATTTATGCTTGATTGGTATTATTTATCTCCAGTTTGGGCAACAGTAATTATGATACCTAGTTTGAGAAGACAAGCATTTTACTTTTGGTATAAAAAATTCGATAAAAAATTCAAAGCAACTACAGCAGTAATTCATACAGTAACAGGAGGGGCTCAAACGATATAATAAAATAAATAAAATTATTTAATCTGTTTATTTTTATTTTTGTTGAAGTAATTTATTTTGTTTTTTGAATAATTAAAGTTTGATCGTTAATAAACTTAAACGCTTTTAAAATCCATTATTTTAGTGTTGCTAAAGCGACCCAGGCAGTTGTAAATATTATTTCTATTCATTATGTAGTAACCGGAACTTCATTTGAGTTGAAACTGTCGTCACAAATGAACCTCAAAAAATTCTAAAAATCATAACCTTGCGACTTGATTTTATTCAATCGATCGAGTCGCACACTTTCACCATTTGCACGCTTCTTCTGTTTGATATTCAAAACCCAACAAAATTTGCAATATATTATCCTAACTTTAAAAGAAAAAAATAGAAAAATTACGTTCAAATATTCAAAAAAAAAATTGAAAGAAAAAATGACATGATTAAAGCAAGCTTTTAGTGTTGAGCTTTTCGTTTACAAAATCGATGAGAAAAGAAGAAAAAGTTGTTTTAGTTTGATCATCGCTAAAGATAAGAAGAATCCAAAGAAAAACATTCAACAAAATAATCGAGAATAAATGTTTTTTGCTTTTTGTTTCGATTTTCAACACCGCTTTTAGTTAGACACTTTAGTGTTCGCTGTTCAGCTTCCAATGGAGTTATAAGTATCCAATAAATCAAAAAAAGACAGAGAAAAAAAAGTTGTGTGTTAAAAAAATGTTTATTTTTTTCATTGATACATTCAATACAAATAAAAGAAGAATATTGTTGAAAATAGCAATGTCAAAATTAGATTATTCCATCATTCATTCATTCAATCAATCAATCAATTATTTGTTCCACTTCTGAACCAATATCATATACTTCATTTTGATTTTCAGTGAATTGAAAATGAGCATTTGGTGGATTATCGTCTTTTTCATCAGGATATACAGCTTTCTGAAAAACAAACGAACATATTAGTATTGTTAATCATAGTGGCATATTGTGTTTGAATGCACTACGATGTTACTATGTGGAAAGGATATTGTAGTTAGAAGACAACTAACTAACTTGTCCGGTGTTTTCTAATCCCAAAGTTGCGAAAACTAAAGCTAATAAATGAGCAAAAAGTAAACTACACTATGCTCCCGGTATACTCCTAGCAAAAGCGATACTTAGATATAGAAAAAGAACCCAGTAAAGAAGGGGCAAAGCATTCGATAAACAAGCAAAAAACAAGAAAATGAAAAAAATCATACCAAATCAACAGGAGGTCCTTGCTTTTTGATTTTGAGTGGTCCTTTATGATTGAAATGATGAGGTTCATAATAGATATTGCCAGGTGGAGCTTGATTTGTATCACCTAAAAACAACAACAACATCAATTAATATATGACAAAGCAAAAATATCAAACATACGAGAGAAAAGACCACATATACGTTTACGAAAGATGATACATAGGATAATTGCGATGAAAATCACGATGACTATAACACCAACACAAACACATACAATGACGATGATTACATTTGCTTGTTTTACTTCGGCAGCTATTTTTGCAGGAGAATCCGTTACAGCAGTTTGTTCTTTTGGTGGTGGTTGTACATCATTTGTAAGTTCTTCTGAAAAAAACGTATATAAGAATAACAAGTTTCTAGCACTTTTTTCATTTCAAGAGTAATATCAAGCAAAACGTAAACACAAATTCTCCAAAAGCTAATAAGCAATAAACAAAAAAAGTCAAACAAACTTACGTTCACTTGGAATGTTGTTAGCTGAATCATCCCATGATGTTGATGCATTAGTAGTTGTTGTTGTAATGATAAGTAAAAATCCAATCACCACCCAGAGCAGAGAATAGTATTTCTTCATCATTGTATCGTCGTCGTCGAAGTTGTTGAAATTATGTTATTTGATGAGAAGTTGAAAATATATGCGAAAATTGAATAAACGAGATGAGATGATTGAACGAGTGAAGAAGCGATGACGATGATGAGTGGAATGAATTTTGAAAATCTGAAAAGTTTTGAATGAATGAAAAAGTGAAAACAGGGGAAAATAAAGTTTTATGCAAATATAGCGAAATTTTTTACTCTAAAACAACAAAAAGTTAAAGAAAATTCAACACATCCTTCTCTTTTTCGCTTTTTTAGGCGAAATTATGAGCATACACTTCGAATGGTGCCATGTTTTTAAGTCCTTTAACATTAACCAGCTTTATTTAAACACGAAACATACAAAGTAAAAAAGTGAGTTTCAAAAAACACACAAACATTAAATATTCAAACAAAAAAGAGGACATCATTTTCATTGATAAACAAACATCCATCTGCAGCAATACGACAAGTCAAACCATTGAAAGATCCTTCACAGCATTAGTTCTAAGATGACTAATAATTTCTTCTTCTCTTGAATCTTTCTCTTTCATAGCTAGTATCTGCTTCATTGCTTCTTTTTCTTTTAGTTGCTCTTTCATCATTGTTGCTTCTTTGGTAGTTTCTTCTTTCATCGTTATTGCTTCTTTGATTGAATTCTCTTTTGCCAAAGTTGTTTACACCAGATCGTCGATGCCTAAACACAGGCATATATTCCCAAATATAGGGCTCAGGCATCATATCTTTCAATTGAAAGCTTCCGTCGTTATAACTAAAAACAAAAAAGTGTACATCAAAGTCAAAAGTACCAAAGCCATACCGATTAGCAAATTTCTTTTCATATTCACCTTCCTTTGATTGGTTTAAAGCTTCTTTCAGTTTATTGAGTTGCTTTTCACGTTCTTCATCTTCTGGTGATTTACTTACAACAGCTTCTTCTTTTTTAACAAGCTTCTTTTCTTCTTCTATTATTTCACCAAGCTTATTTTCATCTTCTTTCATTTCACCAAGCTTCTTTTCACATTCTTTCATTACATCAAGCTTCTTTTCATCTTCTTTTATTTCACCAAGCTTCTTTTCATGTTGTTCTTCTTCGATTGCTTGGATTACAATTTCTTTTGTTTTTGATGGCGAAATGGTTTCTTTTTCTTTACTTAAATTTTCAGCATCTTTAATAGGTACTGAAAGCATGGTTATTCCCTGAAAATAGTAAAGTACATTAAAGTTGTGATCCTTGAAAATTCAACAACCCAAAAAATAAAATAAAAAATACGCGAACACGAATTGAAAGAAGCAAACAAAAAAAAATGGATGAAATCAACGAGAAAAAGGAAGGCACGAAAAATTTTTTCACCTTCGAGGGCTCGTTTCACTTGAGTACAAATTGCCAAAAAAAAATACAGTAAATTTGTGATTTTTTTTGAATTTCAAAAAATATTGAAAGATGAATGTTGAGTATTATTTATAAATTATTAAAATAAAGTTTATAAATTATAATAAAAAATTCTTTTACATTAAAGCAACGTTGAAAGAAGTTTCACTTGATCTTGCAATACTTACTTTTGTTTTTTGTTTAGAGCTTTCTGAATTTGGAAATCATAAATTTTCTAAAGGAATTTTTTTAGCAAAAAATAAATAAAGAAGTAAAAGCAGTTGGCTTTTCTAATTCCTCAAAACAAAACAAAAAACACTAATTTATTTTTTATTTTTTGCGCACCAACAAACAGTTGCTTGCCTTTTGCTTTTTCCCTTTTATCTTTTTTTTAGTCGTCGTCTTCCAACTTTGCTTCCATCTTGTATTTTATTTTTTTTACGATTTGTAATTGACCATTGCCATTTTTTCTCTTTCTCTTTTTTTCTTCTTCTTTAATTCATTTAGAGATCGACAGCTTTTTTTAATGTCCACCAACTACCAACTAGCAACTAGCTATCAATTTACAACTTCTTTTTTTGATTTGGATTGGATCGGTTGGTTGCTTGTTCCTTGTCGTGTCCAAACACGACAAGACAAGACAAGCAACAACGACCTCCACTGACTTAACTCTTGTTTTTGTCAATTTGAACAAATGTTGGTGGTAGTTGTAGTATTTGACCGCCGCCATCACCGCGTGTTTTTTCCCCATTTTTCTTTTGTTCTCTTCTTTAATTTTAAATTAGTTGTTGCCACTGTCGCCGTGATTGTTGCAATAAATTAAAAAAGCTGTGGAACATCCTCAAAAAAACCGATTAAGTCAAAGCCAAAAAAATCCAAAGAAAAAGTTGCTTTTTTGATTTGATTTTTTTTTTGAATGTTTATTTTGGAAAAATTACTTTTTTTTAAATAAATTTTTAGGGAAAAAAATAAACTGTCAGATAGCAAGCGATGTTGCCTCGACCACTGCCACATTATTACCCAAAGAAACCGAGAAAGAGATTATCACAAATTTTAAATTGTTCTGATTTAATTGAGTAAGTTTTTTTTGGTTTTAAACTGGATTTACATTTATGAGCTTTTTTGGTACTCTCTTGTTCCAAAATATTTTCAATTAAAGGCTCCCTTAGTTTAAAATTTAACTGATATTCGATGTTTTTCTATTTCTCTTGGAAGTAAATTTTGTAATTCGAATTTCGAACGGGAAAAGCTTTCGAGAATTTTTTTATCTTGAAATTTAATTATCTTGTCTTGTTAATTTTTTGCCACTTTAAAAACAATTTAATATTTATAAATTTAAACCAAACTGGGAACAATAATTAATTGGGATTAATATTTAATTTTTTTTAAAAAGAATAAAAGATTTTATTGAAACAGTGTTGCTTTCTTTTAAAAACTGTTTATATTTTTTAATATTTAAAAATAACTGGGAATTGTTGTCATTAATTTTGGTAGAAGTAAAATAAAATAAATGTCTTTGCTTCTCTTTTTGTGATTAATAAAAACTGTGCCGAGAAAATTTTGTAAAAGTAAAATTTTTTAATAAAACTGAAATATATAGAGAATGATGGAGGCACAAGATCCAACTGTGTGTTAGGAGAAAATCTAAATCTTGTGAATAATTTTGGCTTATCATAATTTTTATTTTTTTATTTTCATATTTAACTAAGGAACTAACTGAGGAACGTTAGGGAGCATTTAAAAAGTTTTATCATTATTTAAATAAAAAGATAATAATTATTTTTTTCTTAAAATGAAAAAAGCTTTGAAATTATTTCAATGTGATTAACTGAGGAAGGCTGAAGTTTTGAATTAACTCAAATAAACTTTTTTTAAAGGGTCGCTAAAAATTATTTTTTTTCTCTATTAAATATTTAGAATTATTTAATTTTGTTACGATAAAACTGAATATCTTTATTTTACAAAAAATTCTTAATTTCCTCAAACTTTTAATTAGAATTTTATTGCTTTTATTTATTTAAAACTGCCATGCAATGTGTGCGCGAACTAACGCTTCATAAAATTTTATTTTATTTAAAATATTTTTTTGGTAAAACTGATTTTGATTCAATGCATCGGTGGCATAAGAAGGAGTAATTTTCGAAAATTTCACCTGCTTCTATTTTTTAAATCAAAACAAAACAAAAAAACTGCCATAAATTAAACCAACAATAAAAAATTTTTTAAATCAAAAAAGTCAAAGAATTTTTTTTCTTTAATTATATAATTTTACATAAAACTGAGTCCCAATCATTATCATTATTTTATTTCTTTGTAAAATAATTACTTATCTTTGTTTAAAAAAACTGTTGATTACAGAAGAGAGCGACATGAGTTTTTCGAATCAATAATATTTCATTATTAAGCTTAGTTTTTTACTTGAGATAAACTGAGCGGCATGATCAGTGTCAATAAAACTGAATCTTAATAAAAAATGTTAAAAGTATTTAGCTTTTTGGGGACTATAACTTTAAAAAAAGAGTTATTTTTAAATTAACTGTTCCGTGGGATTTTGGTTTCACTCATTTTGTTTGAGCTTGACAAAGATTTTAAAATAAAACAAAAATTTTTTTTCTTCGTTTTTAACTGTCAGGAACTGTATCTTGCTTTTTAAACTGTCTTCTTGATATCCATTGATTTTTTCAAAAGAATTAAGAAAGGAAAAATACTCCTTTGATAAAAATGTTTTTGTGGCATTTCGAGTTTTCTTAATTTTTTTCTTTGTTAAACAAATTTTTTTTAATAAATGAAAACTGATTATTATTTGCAAATAATATAAAATAAATAATTATTTTTTAAATATTCGTCCACTTCTTTATTATCCAAATTATTTTAACTTTTTTAAAACTGAGTTTGATTTTCTACATTGACAAAACTTTGGAAATTATGCTTTTATTCTTCTTTCCTTTTCTCTATCAGTAAACTGCGACTGTCTTTTCTTTATTGTTTTACAAAACTAAATAAAGAAGATTTATAATTTTTACCAATAAACTGATCACCCTCTAGATTGTCTATCAATCATTAAACTAAGAAAAAAAAACACAACAAACATACCCTTCCCTTGTTTTTTTAAGATAAATGAGTTATTACTTTTTTCCTTTGTCTTTGGATCAGGTCATTCAATATCTCCATCCCCATCCTCATTTTGTTCTTTCCTGTCTCACTCAAAAAAAAACTTTGGCTGAAAAAAAAATGAAGAACAAAGGCCAATAAATATTTTTCTTCTTCTTTCATTTTTTTTGAGGATATTGAAAAGTGGAAAGAAAATAAATGTTTGTATTTGTATAGCTTTGATTTATCCTTTCGAGCCAAAAAAAAAAACAAAAAACAATAACAGATTTTCTAAAAACAAAAAACGAAAAACAGATCGCTTTACAAGAGCGCCTGTTTTTTTATTTGGATAGATATTGCGCGACTGCTGCGAAAAAAAAACAATATTTTTTTCTTTTCTTTATTGCATCTTTTTTTTTGCTGCGCGTCTGCTTCTTTTCCTTGCTATATTTTTTTGTGTGTTATAGCTTGCAAATAAATGGTCTTTAAAGAAAAAAAAAATAGGAAAAAGAAGGGGTGTTTATTTTTATTTTTGTGAAGTTTTTGTTTTTCATTTTTTAACGAGACTGTTTTTGTACATATATTTTTGTCATTTTTTTAAATTTCTTTTTTTGGTGAATGAATGACTTTCTTGTTGTTTGACAAATAAGAAAAATGATGTGATGATCATCTAATTATAATTTTTTCCCCTCGTGGTTTCTCTTTATTTTCATAGTTGTTTTTCTCTCTTTCTCTCTCGAGTTTGATTTTCTTACGCGTTGTTTAAGGTTTTATTTTTTTAAACTGCAGTAGTTTCTTTTTCGTCAATCCATTTTTAACTGAGGAAAACATCTTTTAATTTTATTTTTTCTTTAAACTGTAGCTGAAGTTTTTCATTTATTCTTTTTTACTGTCCTTTAAGTTTAAAATCGCTTTTGATAAACAAATCATATTCATTTAAAAAAATTGAATAAAACTGTAGTTGAATATTTTTCAAAGCGTTTTTTTAACTGGATTGAGCTTTTTTTGTCTTAAATTTTTTGAAAAATTTTTTTTAACTGTCTTTTTTCCTTGCAAAAACCTTAATTTAAATATTTATTATTTTGTGTAAAAGTTTTAATAATTTCTAATAATCCTCGCTCCTCCCTTTTTTATCAAAAAATAATAGCTAAAAAATAAAACATATTTTCTTTTTTATTTTTAAACTGAATTCACAAGCTTTCGTTTTTTTAGGATACACCTTTTTGCAATTAATTGAAAACTCATTTTTTCCTTTATCACTGATTTAAAGCATATTTACGCTAACATTGCACGACTTACATCTGTTCCATACTTAAAACTGGATATTTTGTGGTTGCATAACTGCAACAAGTCCTTTTTTTTAATTTTTAACTGAAAAAAAAAATCAGGTTTTTGGTTCATTAATCAAAAACATGTCCTTATCATTCTGTCCATAATTAAACTTTTTAGGTTTATCACTTGCACTGTTCCGTTCTACTTTTAACCTTTAAGTTTAGTTTTATGTTTCTTTCAAAAATTCTTGTTTTAAACTGTTTTTATTTTTAATTGCCCGCGGGGGCCAAATTTATCAAATTATCTCATCCATCGAAGAAAAATATATGTTTTATGTTTTCTCTTTTTCCCATTCCAAATCAACGACTGATTACAGCCGGAATCCACCTATCTAATTTGCCTGCAAAAAAAAAGAAAGAAAAAGAAAACAACCACCTTTGATTAGTTCAACAAAAAAAAGAAGATTGAAAGAGAAAGACACACTATTTAACTGACTTTGATCCCAAATAGTTTCAAATACATATAATTTATTTGCCTTCCTTTCTTTTTTTGAAGAAAACGAGACACCTGACATTTTTATTTTTCCTTGTCAAAAAAATAAAGGATTTTATTATCTCTCTTTGACTAGGATTTATTTTTGATTGTTTTATTTGTTTCGAGTGATTTTTGTTGTTTGTTGCATTTATTTTTTTTTGTTAGACATATCAAACAAAAAACTTGCAACAAATCCCTCTTTTTTTCTCGAACGTTTATTGATTTGAGGAAATAAAAAGCTTTTTTCTTGTATTTTTTGGGTTTAAAAACTGCGGTTTTTGTTGTTGTTTTTTATTTATTTTTTATTTAAGAAAACTGTTGATCATCATCTAAGCTTAGGTTCATTTAATTTAACTGGGTGTGTTTGTGACATCTTAGGACACTTGTAAAATAATTTAAAAAATAATTAACTGAAAATTTGAAAAATTTATTATTAATAAAACTGTATTGTAAATTTCCCCTTGGGCTTATTGCTTAAATCTTTAGATTCTCGATAGATAATAACTTAAAAAATTATTTAAAATAGAGAGAGGTGATAATTTTTTTTAAACTGTTTTAACTTAATTCAGATTTAATTAGAAAGCATTATTATCTCTCTTACACTGAGAAAAATGGAATTGTGACATTTCATCGAAATGTGACATATCGTCACACTTTCATGAAATGTCACGGCTGTGTGAATGTGACAAAAATTGTGTGAAAATTTTTTAATGTGACCAAAAAAAAGGTGAAAAAAATAAATGTGAAAAAAAAATAAAGTGACAAAATTAATGTGACATTTTTTAAATGTGACAAAAATTTAAATGTGACGACAAAAAATGTGACCAAAGATTACTGTAGCTGGTTGGCCCGATAAAAAAGTACTACCAAAAAAATTTTTTTTTCAAGAATGAACGAAATAAGCCAAAACTAAGAAAAAAAAATTTTTTTGGTAGTACTTTTTTATCGGGCCAACCAGCTACAGTAATCTTTGGTCACATTTTTTGTCGTCACATTTATTTTTGTCACACCTTTTTTAAAAGGTGTGACAAATGGATAATGTGACAAAAAATCTGTGAAATTTTTTGGGTGAAAAAATTTTGTGTGAAAAAAATAAATGTGAATAAAATTTTTGTGACCAAAATTTTTTGTCTCATGTTTATTGTACAATAACGTCACACATTTTTCTCAGTGTAGGTCAACCATCATGCACACCATAAAACTAATTTTAAAAAACTGAATCATGCTGAAAAACTTGGAGGCTTGTTTAATATAAACTGGATCGACAAACTTACTTTCATAAAAAATATTTTCTAGTAATTATTCTATACTAAAAAAACTGCAATTTGCTGTTTTGCAGTCACTATGCTTTGACAAAAAACTGAGTTGAAAAGTATGTAGATATTAATTTTAAAAACTGTTTTGTCTTGAGATATATCATTTTTTAATATTTTTATTTTATTTTTTAAACAAGAAAATTTTTTTTTCATATTTTTATCTTTTATAACTGTTGGCTTCTTTCAACTTTGAAGAAAACTGTTTTTTTTTTTTGAACATAACGATGTGGTTGTCATCTGTTATAGATCAATTTCTTTTTCTTTCTTTCTCTTCTCTTCCCACACTTTATGGCTTAAACCATTTTTGTTTATTTTTTTTTTATGCCCCTCAATTAAATCAAAACTTTTATTTCAAAACTTTCACATCTGGCATTTTATTTCTTTGGTGTTTTTCATTTTTATGCAAATCTTTTATGTTCAAAGATGAAATTTTGAAAAACTGTACCGAATCCTTTCATTTAAGTTTTAGAAAAAAATTTACGCTATTATATCTAATTTTTATATTTTTTTAAAACTGACCTTTTGTTTAATAATAGGATTATAATTAATTTTTTTTAGAAAAATGGTGGCTTCCATTGACCTTGAAGAAGGAGGAGGAGGTCCAAAGCGAGTAACAACCACCACGGCTACATCTGCGACGACGACTGCACCATCTTCATTTCCAGCAACTCCAGGAAATCCAGGGATTAAAGATGCAAGAAAAAAGTAAGCCTTTTTTAAATTTTATAAACTGTGAACAGGATAACATTATCACGACAACAAAAAACTGAGATATTTGATAATTTTGGGAACAAAGCAGAATAAAGGTTTTTTTTTCTGTTTCAGCTGTAGCAGAATTTTGTTTCACTAAAAATTTTAGTTAAAAAATGAACAATTGTAAAGAGCGCTCTAAAATTTAATTTTATCCTTTTTAAAAACTGTCCAACTTATTTTTTATCTGTCCTAATTCGATAGAAGCTCTACAAAATCCTCGGCAATTTTGCAATTTTTGTTTGTTTAAAAACTGTAATTAAAGTTACAGAAGGAGAATTTATTAAACTGCAATTTGGCTTTTTTTTTGAAATCTTTTCTTCCTCCATTTTCACCTTTTTTTATTAAGCTTGAAATTAAAAAAAACCTGTTCAATTGTTATTATTTGGAATTTTGAAACATTATTGGTTCATTTATGCAAAATAAAACATTAAACTGTTTTCAAATAGGGTAGTGTCTAAGGCTATAATTGGCTCAAAGCCCATTAATTCAAAAAACTGCATTCTCGCAATTTTATTCTTAATTTTTAAACTTTTCAAAAATTTAAAATAAAATAAAACTGTTTCAACATAAGTTTTGGCGAAGATATTTATTCACAAAACTTTAATAATAAAAATTTAATTATTTTTGTTAAAAAGGAAAGCAAGGATAAAACGCAAAAAAACTGTTGTAAATAAAGGTGGCTGGGTTCTTTAAAAAAACATCAAAAAAATTAAAAACTGGATGTAATTGATCGCATTTTTTCAGAGGCCTTCCATGGTTGATTGCAGCTTTAGTAGTTTCCGTATTTGTTTTATTGCTTCTTTTATTATTATTTATAATATTAAATAATAATTCACATTTACATAATCATCAAAATAATCATGGTGAATCGAAGAAATCATCCCTCGACGAATTAACAAGAAGTGATTGGCCTTCGCAATCTTCAAAATCCCTTGAAGCCACTTTTCAAAAAACCGCCGTGGTTTCCGACAATGTTTTATGTTCAGAAATTGGGAGAACTGTTTTAATTAAAGGTGGAAATGCAATTGATGCTGGAATAGCCACCACTTTTTGCATTGGTGGTTTGAATGGACATTCTTCTGGAATTGGAGGGGGCTTTTTAATGACAATGTATGATGGAAAAAGTAAAAAATGTTCAACCATTGATGCTCGAGAAGCTGCACCATTGGCGACAAATGAAAATAGTTTTAAAGAAAATCCAAAAGAGATTTTTGTTGGTAAGTTTTTGATTTAAAAAAATTAAACTGGTACTTGAGTTTGGGCTATGAAAAAAAGTTTGAAATCATACAATTTTTTGATAGATAAAAACTGTCTGTTTCATTAAAAATTTGTATAAAAAATTTAAAGAAAAAACTGCGTTGGTTATCAAAGGGATTTTACCTTCAAAGTTTAGTCACATAACTGCTATTATTTTTTGGTGCATTTTTAAAATATTTATTGATTTAAAATTAAACTGTGTAACTCATTTTACGACAGCATTTAAAAAAATTTATATCCTTTTTTAATATAATTAACTGTCAACTTTGCTGGTGTGGTACTTTATTAAAAATTAAAAGAAAAAAAACTGGACCTATTTCATATACAGTGTAACTTTTAAGCCTCAATTGCAAAAAAAAATACTTTTGAAGGATGAATAAAAATTTAAATAAAACTGCACAAAATAATTTTTTATTTGCGAATGTAATTACCTGATTTTTTTTGCTTCATTAAAAAAAATAATTGATTATAAATTTAGCTGGGTGTTTTGTTTGGGTCGCATACATTTTTTTAACCATAGTTTTTTTTTGATAGATATAACTTTTAGTTTTATCGAAATATTCTAAAGCTATTTGAAAGGGAAGAAACTGAAACTGGAATTAATAAGGCTTTTATTTTAATACTTTACTATAAAAAATGCATTGAGAAGGAGAATAATAAATTAGATTAAACTGGAAGAAGCAACGGTTTTCTTTCCAAATCCTTTTAACTCTTATTCATTTCAAGTGTTTTTAAAATTATTTACATTTGTAGTTAAAATGTATAGTTTTGAAGGAAATTAAACTGGTGTTGATAAACACTTAACGCGAGATATAAAAAAATTAATAAAAGCAAATTATTATTTTTTTGTAAATAAAAACTGCGGTTTTTGACATCAGGAAATAAAAATATAAAAAATTTTTTGGTATAAGTAATTAGTCAAAATTTAAAACTGACGATACTTTATTTTTTGATATTATAGTAATTTTTTTTTAAATTTAAAACTGCTGTTCGCCATTTTGAGTGGAGATGTAAAAAAGTATTATTTTGCCAAACTAAACAATTTTTAAGTTAAATAAAAAACTGTACCATCCAAACAAGTGTGTTTATTTATAAAGCTTTCTACTTTATTTTAATTTTATTTAACTGACACTTGAAAACTTATTTTGTTTTTATGTAAAACTGCTACAAGAAAAGAGTATTTTTTCTTAGCGATTTTAAAGTCTTCTTCTAAAAATTTTTATTAACTGCACTTTGATTAAAAAAAACATACAAAATTATTAGAATTTAAAAAAATAAACTGTGTTTCTGATTGTTACATTTTTCTAGGTTACAAATCCATTGCAACCCCCGGAGAAGTTCATGGCCTTTGGACGGCTTTCAAACGATATGGAAGTGGTCGAATTGCATGGCAAGATCTCATTTTTCCCATAGTTAATTTATTAAAATCTGGATATCCCGTCACTAAACTCATGGCAAATAATCTTAAAATAATTAAAGACGACATCGAAAAAGAGCCCACTTTAAAGTAAGAAAAAATCAATATATTTTTTTTAAAAACTCACGTTGAACTCGTGATTACTTTTTAGGGACTTTTTGATTAATAAAGCCACAGGGAAACCCTACACCGAAGGTGAAATAATCAAAAATCCAGAATTGGCTGAAACTCTTAGGAAAATTGCAGTTTCCACGGACCCAGTAAAATTATTTTATCATGGAGAAATTGCTCAAGAAATTGCAGCTGAAATTTTTGCTAATGGTGAGTTTGGAAAGAAATTTTTGTTTATACTTTTTAAACTGTCATTGAATAAAGTTTAGTGATCAAGAGGTTGATTTTTTTTTATTTGAAACTGTCCTGTTTTGCGGTTATCTTTCATTAAACTTCAATTTACAAAGAAAATCTTAGCATAAAACATATTTTTTTGGGGGGAGAAATTAATTTTTCTTAAACTGTGTTTGTTTTTAGTGGGATTTTTTACTTATAGCCATTTTGCTTTATAGAAAAATTAAAAAAAATTAATTAATAAATTTGAAACTGATTTCTAATTTTTATTTCTTAAGCATTTTTAATTTATGCTTCGTTATTTCATGTTTTTTTTGAGCTTTTTTTTTTATGTATTTTAACTGTGAAGAACTACCTCTTGGCTAGGAATCCAATAATTTATTTCATATTCTTTTGGAAAAAAAACTGAGATAAATAAAACTCAGTCATTTATGATTGATCAAAATTTCTAAAAACTGCGCTTCATAAAATATGGCTGTGAAATAAAAGCTTTATTTTTAAAACTCTTTCCTTTTTCTTACAATAAATTTATCTACCAAAATATAAACTGTCACTTGCTTTTGCTTTATTTAAGCTTCAATAATAAAAAACTGGGAATAACATTCATTTTGCAAGGATAGCAAGCATCATTTAAAATTGAAGGTTTAAAAAAATTTTTAACTGATAGCTTCAAATTGTGTTGGTTTTATATAAACTAAATTTTTTTAGAAGGGTATTTGACAAAACGAGATTTTGAACAATATCAAAGCATAGTGGATGATAAACCAATTGAAAATGATGATTGGGATGATGAATATGTCATGTGTGGACCTAAACCTCCCAGTGGTTTTGCGGTTACACAATTTATTGTTAATGTTATGTCAAGTAAGAATTAATTTTTAAAATAATAAAACTGAATAATTATTTGTTGGGTTTTCAGAATTATATCCCATTGGAAGTGATCCTGAAACTTTAATAGAGAATGATGAATATTATCATCGATTTATTGAAGCACAAAAATATGGTTATGCTCAACGAACACTTTTGGGTAAGGGAATTTTGAAAATGAAATTATTAAATAATGAAAAAAAAAACTGAAGGCAGAAAGGTAAAATTAAAAAAAATTAAAACTGCGTCTTTGTATGTTTTGTTCTTAAAGAAAAAAAAACTGAAGAGACTTAATTGCTCTTGCATGAAAATTTTTTACCCAACCATCTCATTTTTAAAAACTGCTTTGTAGTTCTGAAGTTTTAATATTAAAATTAACTGACAATTATTTTATAAACTGCGGATTTTCTAAACTTTAATTTTTTTTATACAAATTTATATTAAAACTGCGCTGGAATAGTAGCAGTATTGAGTTAGCAAATTCAATGATAAATATATAAATAAAAAATGAAAACTGCATCTTCATGTAATATTTCAGTATATAAAATTTTTATTTTGTAAGCAAGGAAAATAAGCAGATTTTTAACTGAGCTAGCTACCAGAATAATAGATTTTGTAAAACTGCATTTTGATGTAATTATATATACTTTAATAATAATTTAAAAACTCTATGAAAAAAGAGCCTTCAAGTGCTTTGATTATTTTTATCAAACTCTTTTCTTTTATTTTTTTTTTAAAACTGTTGCAGCAAAATAAATATAAATTTCCAAATTTTTTTTGTTTGAAGATAAGGTAGACTTTTTTGAAATTTTTCTTTAACTGTGACAACTGGTTTATCAAGGAACGCAATTTTTTGACTTCTCCACAAGATTATTTTTGTTAAAACTGCGCGAAGAACTTATAGTTTTTTAAGATTTAACTGTGTATGAATTTCAATATTTTAACTTCGACATGAAAAAAGCACATTTTTTCACCATAAATTTTTATTTTAAAACTGTAAATTTATTAGTGAGAAGATTATTTTTTTGCACAGCTATCAATAATCACTTATTCTAAAACTGCCAACCAATAAGATTTTAAAAACTGGAATAAGCTGCTAACACTATTAATTATGAGATAAAGGAACGCATTTTTTATCTGAAAATCTCTTTTTATTTTAAAACTGACATCAACAACAACAGAAAATACTTAATTGAATGCCACCAACATTTTCAGTTGCATATGCGATAGCTTACTTTCGGAAAAAAAATTTTAAGTAAAAAACTGTATCAAAGATTGTTATTTTAGCATAAAATAATATCATTTAAATTCTTTTTGTTTTAAAACTGAGAAGTAAATTTTATCATGATCGCTTTAAATATTTTTTTTTTGTTATAAAAAACTGTTTAGAAAATTTTTTTCTTGGTAAAATTTGAAATAATTTTGAAATTATAAAAAGAAGAATAAAACTGTTTTCTCATACTTTTTCCATCAATTTTTTTAGCTGATCTCCGATTTGATGAAGGAGCAAATAAAACCATTCAACAACTTACGAATAAAACATATATATCGGAAATTGCTGAAAAAATCAAACAAAATGATAAACCTTTGGAACCCTCGGAATATGGAGCTCAAGTGGATCAACCAGGAAAGCATGGAACCAGCCATATTTCCGTTATCGATGCCCAAGGAAATGCCGTGTCCATTACCTCTTCGGTGAATAATATTTATGGAGCTCGGCGGCGATCAGAAAGGCTCGGAATAATATATAATAATCAAATGGATGATTTTTCTATTCCAGGCCAAAAAAATTTCTTTGGATTTGAACCAACTAAAGCTAATTATATTTTACCTAGAAAACGACCCATGAGTTCTATGGCTCCAATAATAATTTATAATAAAAATTCGGGCGCTGTTAAAGCTTCGATAGGCGCAGCTGGAGGCTCGAAAATTATTTCAACTTTATCTCAATTTATTCTTCAAACTTTTAATTTTAATCAAACGGTTAAAGAATCCATTGATTTCCCTCGAATTCATAATCAATTTACTCCATTCTCGACGAATTATGAAAAAGGTTTCCCAGAAATTATGATTAAATCCCTTCAAAATCGCGGACATAATATGACTTTTATGGAATTTCCAATTGCCACGGTTCAAGCAATTGTTAGAAATCCCGATGGAAGTTTATCAGCTTCCAATGATCATCGAAGACCTGTATATATGAATCCTGCAGGTTATTAACTGTATTAAATTTTTACTTTTTGTTTTTATTTTTTTAATCGTTGTTGTTTTCGTCATTAGAAATGTTATTTTGTATTTATCTGTTTTTTTTAATTTTGAAAAATAAAATAAATGCTTACAAAATTAAAGGCAATTTTTTCTTAAACTGTGAAGGCACAATGTTGAACCGGAGCATATAAACTGGGTTCTTTCATAAAATCATTATCGAATACCAAAAATAATTTACTTCACATACGCTTTTATAAATAATTTTTCTTTAATTTTCATTTTTGACAATTTTGAATTATGATTTATTTTAATAAAACTGTGAGGTAATGATGTTCGTGATTGTTTTTGTCGTCGTCGTACACAAAAATAATATTTACATCACATAAAACAAAAAACTTTTGTAATTTTTAATATTAATAAAAAAAATTTATTATTGTAATTTAAGATTCTTTGAAGGGAAATTTGCATTTAAACTGCAAAACATATAGCGCAGGGAATAATTTTTAGTCAAACTGTTACCTTTGATACAATCTCTTAATTTTTTAAATATCAAAATAAAATGAACATTTGTTTTTAGACATATGTTTTGATATCATTGAAAAGAGGCTATGTTTATTTTATTTTCAAAAAAAAACTGTGTTCAAGGTCTATTTTCAAACAAGATCATAAATCAAAATGTTTGAAATAATGTTTATTTTAAGAATATTTATTATTTTAAAAAAACTGACAGGAGTTAAATTTTTTTGTATGGAGAATGAATATTAAATTATTTTTTAACCAAATTTGAACTGAATGTGTTTGTAAAAATATGGATAACCTCGGTGGTAAATAAACTGTTGCTTTTCTTTTTTTGTGGAAAATTTTAAGTTTAAAAATTTCGAAGGTATTAATTAATTTTAAATTTTTATGGATTTTAACTGGGAACTTTTGAGGTGGTGTGGCACGGCGATAAATTTACTAATCACCTAAAGACGCATCAACTAAATTAAGTTAGATGAATTTTAAACTGATCCTTGATGATGTGTTTAGGCATTTAAAAAATAATACTAAACTGTAAAGTTGATATCGCATCAGAGAAAATCTTTATAAAAGCTTTATTTTATTTTTTTAACTGACCACTTGCATTCGCATAGTTAGACAATATGAATAGTAATAATTCTTAATATTTTTTTTAAATTAAACTGTAATTGAACAGTGTTGAGAATGATAAAACTTTATTTATTATAAACAAAACCTTTTATTTTTAATTTTATATTAAACTGAAATTCTGAATGAATGTCCGGCGGAAATATTTTTTAATTTCCTAAATTTTTACAGCTAAAAATTCTTGAGATTTTTCTTCTTCTTTTTTTTAAAAACTGTGCTAAAAACTGCAGAAGCGTGAGCGAGTAAGGGCTTTTCATTGACAATTTCATCGTAATTTTTAACAAAAATTTTATTAATACATAATTATATAATTTTTTGCACAAAACTGTTTCAGAATAATATTTGCTTCGTTTTTTTCCACAAGGGTAAATGGGATAAACTGAGTAAATGGAAGCTATCCAAAAGCTTAACTGAATATTTTTAGAATATTTTCCAGAAAAAAACTTTATTTTAACGAAAAAAGGATAAAAAAATGTTTTTATTCGTGACACATAAAAATCAATCACCATTTTAAATATTTAATTTTAATTAAAACTGCATAGTTAAATTCATATATTTTTTGATAGATAAACCCTGCAGGTTATTAACTGAATTAAACTTTTTTTAAACATTTAACTTGTTTTTATTTTTTTATTCGTTGTTATCGTCGCTTGAAGTTTTTTTTGATTAGAAAGTAAAAAATTTTTGAAATTAAATTGATTTTTTTTCTTAAACTGCATTGATATAAAAAAAAATAAGGAAACGGAATACAAAACTGAATTTTGTAAAATTTTCCTATTGAACATTAAAAAATTGACTTTACATTCGCTTAAATAAATATTTTTATTTTTCCTTTTCTTTTGAGGATTTTTAATAATTTTTTTAAAACTGAACAGTTTTGTTTAATCTTTTGTTTTTGTCTTTGAACACCAACATTAAAAAATTCTTGTAATTTTTAAATTTAAAAAAAAAATATATAACTGCAATTTTGGGTTCTTGATAAGAATAAGGCCATTTAACTGTAAGCCTCATTGAGGTAATTTTTTTTTAAAACTGAGAACTTTGAAAAATTCTTCTTGTTCTCTTTTCATTCGTTAAAATATCAAAACATGATAACCATCTGTTTTTAAATAAAAATTTTTTTTCATAAAACTGACACTTTAAGTTTTTTTTCAAAACAAGAGGAAAAGAAATAATTTTAGAAAATATATTTATTTTAAAAATTTTTATTCAAATTTTTTTAAACTGTGTCATCAAAATTCCTGGATTGCAAAATAAACATTAAAATTTTTTAAATGAAATGTAAAATTCTAAACGATAATAAAAATAGGGGTATTGTCGTCGGTTGAAAGCTGATCCATTTTTTTCTCAACAAATTTTAATCTAAAATATTCAAAAAGATTATTTTTATTTTTAATTGTTTTAACTGAGGACCTTGTTTTTCAGAGGCATGCCGATTGATTTGCTAATCCCCTTGTGACATATCAATAAAATTAAATTAGAAAGATTTTAAACTGACCAATTGCATATTCGACGGTTATTCAATACATACATATGAAAACAAAGAAATTTCCAATATGTTTTAATTAAACTGTTTCTGAACATAATTTGAGAATAATTAAATTTTTTGTTATTATAAAAAAGATTTATTTAAACTGTTTGGTATTGTTATCTTTCGATTGAAACTTTTATTGCTTTCAAAAATTATGAAAGCGAATTTTTTTTGCTTCTTTATTTTTTTTAAAACTGTGTTAGCCATTTTTGCTTTGAAAAAATTGTTTCGGCTGTTTTGATATTTTAGAAAAAAATAGTCACAAATATTTTTGTACGCATTGTTTTTTCTTTTCTTTTTTTAAACTGTACCATTATAAACGTAAATAAACGCTAAAAATGTATAATATTAGGGATTTTAAATTAAACTGAGTCAAACCATTTTGTTTTATTAAATTAAAAACTGGGATAAGTTTTTATGACATTAGAATGATTTTTATTCTATGTTTCAAAACTGCGCAAAATTTGGTATATTTTTTGCACAAACTTTTTTAATACACATATTTTATTTTTTGTACACAAAACTGCTTATTTAATAAATTTTGTTTCATTTTTTTTTTACTGTAGCAACAATAAAAATAATAACTGAATATGTGAAAGTTATCCGAAAATTTTAACTGAATTCAATAAGAATGGTTTGCAGAGAAAAAAAATATGCACCAACGGCAAAATGCAACAAAAAACTTTTTTTGTGTTTATAAAAAATGAATACCAATTTGGAAATTTAATTTTATTCAAACTTCATTAATAAACTGAATAAGTTTTTTATATTTTAAAAGATTTAAAAATAAACTGCGATCAAATAAGTATTTGGGAATAATAAAAAATAAAAATTAAAAAATAATATAAGAAATTCATTAAACTTTTAAAATTTTTTATTTATAAAACTGCATAACATGATTTAAAGGGGTTAATAATAATTAATATTTTCGTTTATAAAACTGCAACTACAATTTTATTTATGTTTATTTTAAACTGATTTTCATAACTCCCATGTAAAAACAAAAAAAAATTAATCGTTATATTTTTTTTTCTAAGAAATTTCAATAACCAATAAACATCTTTGGTCAATAAACTGCGTATTGATAAAAAAAAATGCTTTTCATCATCATCAGTGCTTATAAAAAAACTAAACAACAAACAATAAACAAGCATTATTTTTTTGGATGGTGCTTTTCACTCATTTTTTTTTGTTGATAAGCCAAGAATCATCCATCACGTGATTTTGCTAAAATTTTGGAAAAATCTATAAAAGCAAAATAAAAACACACAAAAATATTTTTGTTTATTTTCTTAAAACTATTTTAACCCCAAAATTTTTATTAATTTTATAATATAAAATTTTTTTATAGAAAAAAATGTCTAATCTCCATCTCGTTCTGGATGAACCATCCGCCACCTTTTATCCCCTTTCTCCTGTAAATGGACAAGTAACCTTCGAATCAGTGGATTCCATGAAAGTTAAAAATATTTCAATAAAATTAATTGGAAAAGCTGAAGTTAAATTTTTTCGACAACAAAATATTCATGAAAATGAAATGTTTGCGAATGAAGAAATAATAATTGAAAAGGATTTTATTTTATGGTCCCAAATTGACAACCAAAAACTTTCAGCTGGAAAACATGATTTTCGCTTTAAATTTATTATTCCTGAAGAATGTCCTCCAAGTTTTATGGGAGAAAATGGAAGTATTTATTATAAACTTTTAGCTTGCGTGGAAACTGGAGGCAATAATGATTTGGGAACAGAAACTTTGATTACGATTAGTCCTATGGCATATATCACAACTAATTGCCCGGTTATTTGTACCACAGCGGTTAATGGCGTTAATATAACTGTAAGTTTTGCTTTTTTTATACAATACTATTAAATAAGTTTTGTTTATTTTTTCATAAAAAACTGCCTTGGAATTTATTCATCGCCGTAACAATTTGACTTTTTTCGAGGGAATTTTCTGTTGAATAAAAACATGATCATGCGCAACGAAAATCGTAGCTTAAATTTTTATTATTAGAATTTAAGAGCAAAAGAAAATTAATTAACAATAAAAGCTATATTTTTTTTTTCAGGCAACAATTCCCCATCGAATTTACAGCCTTAATGGTTCGATTCCATTAAACATGGAAATATCAAATTTTTCTTCTCAAGAAATTGAATCCATTGAAGCTGGAATTCGTTGGGCTTCAACTTTCACTGGAAAACCAATCTCATCATCTTCTTCCTCATCCTCGGATGGTCTGGCAGCTATCACGGATGCATTTGAAGGTGAAATAGAATATGTCAAAACTCCATTTTCGGTATGTTTAAAAGTCTTAACGCGATTATTTTCTAAACCCTAAAATAAAATAAATTTGTGTTTTGAATTTTTTATTTGAGATTTTAAGGTTATTTATTTTTTTTAGATCCCCGTTGGAAATATCGCAACATTTCATCAAAATCTTAAAGCCAATGCAATTTTGCCGAGTATCACTTCGTGTCCAATAATCACATATAATTATTTAATTTTTGTTAAAATTAATTTTATTGGAACTCTTGAAAAACATCAAGAAATTTTAATTCCAATTGTTTTATCAAATATTGCTTTGCATGAAACAATCGAAGGTGGAGAATCCATTCTTCCATCAGAAAGTTTGGTTGAAAGTGGAACTTTTCCAGAAACTATTGTACCACAAAAAAATGTGCAACAACAATTACCGCTTCATGAAGAAACAAATTCGGTTATGAAAATTGATGAATCAACTAATACAGAAAATGGATCTGGTGGAAATGTTAAATTTTCGGGTGATGCTTCATTGATTGAACATCCAACTGAAGATGCTATTTCTGCAGAAGCTTCAATGGCGGTATAAAAATTAAAATATTCTAATGTTTTTTTGTTTTTTTTAACAATTTATTAGCTTTCTTTATATTGGAAAATAAATTTTTTTTAATATTTAGAAAGTTAATTTTTGAATTATTTTAGAAACATTTAATAATTTTTACAGAATTTTTTTATTTCAATGGTTCTTATTTATTTTTATTAGCTTTGTTGTTCCCCTTTTTTATCAAATTGACAAACTAGGAGAACCGATCAATAGTTAGGCTGTGGGCTTTGAACATAAATCGCTTCGCGATTAACGTCTGGGTCTAGCTTTTCAAAAAAAGCCTTCTTTTTAGAGTTGAGCGAAAAAAAGTTTATAACTTTATAAAACTTTTTTTTAAACTTAGTTTTTCTTTTTCTGGATGAAAAGTTTTATAAAAATTTCGTAAATTTCCCTGGCATATTTGGGAAAACTAATCATGCCTAAATGCAAATTTTTCCTCTGTGATTGTTTATTACCTTAACATAAGTTTTAACAAAGAAATTTTTTATTCATAGATGAAAACACAATGTAAAATCAATTTAAAAGAAATTAACAACAAAAAAGAAAAAAGCCACAAAATCAACAACAAACAATGGAAAAACAACAAAAAATAAAGCATTACAATGAAAGAATAAAAAAGAAAAAACAATACAATGATGAATATTAATCGTTCTTATTCTTCATGAACTTTTTGAAGTCGTTACTAAATTTCTTCCATAAACCATAATCCTTCAACTCTAGGTGATTCCCTCTTGGCTCGAACATTTGAAAGACATCAGACCAAAGTAAATGTGGAACTTTAACAGCTTCATTTACATCAGAACTTCGAGTTCTCTTTGTTCTTGGTTCTGGATATGGAGCCATGCGTCCAGGAAATCCACCTCTACCATGATATCCGCCACGATGCATTTCACGATTCTTATCTGTTTTATCTTCTTTACGTTTTGAGCTTTCTTCTTTAGATACCTTTTGACGACGAATTTCAGGTGATTTTGACTTATGTCTTTCATTTTGAGAAGATTCTTGTTGATGTGAAAGTTGTTCTTGAAGTTTATCATGAGATTGAGTATGGTTTTGAAGTTGAGCTTGAATAGGAGCATGAATTCCTGATGGAGCAAAGAAGGGTTGGTTCTGTCGAGTATCATTAATTTGAGATGAAGATTGAGTATGGTGTTGAAGTTGAGCTTGAAAAGGACGATGAATTCCTGGAGGAGCAAAGAAGATTTGGTTTTGTCGATTATCATTAAGTTGAGATGAATCTTGAGTTGGTGGATAAGCAGCATAAAATCCTAAAGGAAGTTGACCATATGATGAAGTTGATGGATAAGTAAAAAAAGTTGTTTGTTGAGGTGGTTGAAAACCCATTTGAGATTGTTGATATGCAGCTTGACGTTGCTTTTCCTGTTCAGTACGTTGATCCATTTTAGATGCAATACTTCAGGTATCAATGATAAAACTAAAAAATAAAAGTACAATTATTGAGAACTATAGCAAAAAAACGATAAAATAAAAAAAAGAGCAACGCGGCAAAAAAGTTGAAAAAAATAAACAAAGCAATATCTAAACTTTGCGACAAAAAAAAAAAGATTTTTCCAGAAGGTTCTACTGTATTTTCTTTTGGTTTCGTGCAATCGTGTTAAAAGCTTTACTTTTGACAAAAAGATTACGGTAAACCTTCTGGAAAATCATTTTTCTATTTCCCAAAAAAAGAGAAGTAGATAATTATAAATTTCGGATATTAGCCTACTTTTATAAATTCCAAAAGCGTTTCTGCTCCTCTACCACGTCAAGGTTTCCGAATACAGTGGAGTTTTTTTTTTTGAAAAAAAAAATATATAAAAAAAACATAATAAAAAATGTGCAACAACATATGTAGTTTTGCTTTTACATATTTAAAAGGTTTTGCCAAACAATATTTTTAACTGTTGGTTTATCTGGAACTGCAGTAAAAATTCTGATAGAGTCTTTTGTTCTGACTCTGGACAGAGCAGTGTAAAGTTGGCCATGAGAAAAGCATTCGCTTGTTCTAAAATACAATCCAACTCTTTCTAAAGTTTGGCCTTGAGCTTTATTAATAGTCATAGCAAAAGCTAACTTAATTGGAAATTGAGTTCGGATAAAATGTATATCAGGTTCAGCTTCACAATTGCCATACTCGAATTTGACTCGTGGAATATAAACGACTTCATCTGATTTAGATGCTGGTCCTGTTAAAATTTTGCATTTTAAAAAGTCTTTATTCATTTCAACAATTTGCATTCTTGTCCCATTACAAAGGCCTGTGAAAATTGATAAATTTCTAATCAGCATAACAATTGCTCCAACTTTTAGATTTAATTCATGAGGAGGCATACCTGCTGTTTCAATCCTATGCATTTTTTCGACACTGTAATCATCGTCATTTTCTTCGAGAGGACAATATTTTTCTTTATCTGATAATAATGTATCGATACTTGAAAAAGTTTGTTGAGAACCTGTTAGTTTTGATAAAATTACCTTATTTATCCTTTGCTGAACTGTATTTAGTGGAGCGAGAATGGCACTTCCACAAAGTTCCTTTGCGTACTTTTGTGGATTTTGCAACCACCCTGGTTCATAACAAAAATTAATCAAATCAGCTTCGTTTTTAACAGTAATGGCTGCATCAACAGTGATGGAATCAGTCCCTTTAATATATAATGATTTATCGCCATTTCCAATAAGTTTTAATTCTTCGATGAATGCAAGCTCATTCGAATTTACTCTCATATTTTGTTCGAGGTTTTGTTGTCGAGCATTTTGGAATTTATCCCATGATTTTATTGAAGCATTGATAATTGCCATTTCGCTTCCTCTTGGAACCACGGGTGTTAATTGTTTCCAATCACCTCCAATCAAAACAACGGTATTTCCAAAAAGTTGTTGGTTGTTTCTTAGATCTTTAAGAATTCTATCGATGTAATTCATACAATCTTTGTGAAGCATGCTAACTTCATCAATAATTACTAAATTAAGGTCTTTAAAATATTCACCTTTCTTAGTGTGTGCACCGATATTTAAACTACTATCAGGATCTAATTCTTTTGGAATAAAGAAAGCAGAATGAGCTGTCATCCCTCCTTTTAACAAAGTTGCTGCAATTCCAGTTGAAGCGCATGATTGAACTTTGTATCCATGAGCTTGACAAAAAGTAATCAAAGTATTATATAAAAATGTTTTGCCTGTTCCTCCAGAACCTTGCAAAAAATAGAAGCCACCATTTTTATTTTCAATCGCATTCCAAATTTCATCGAATGCTTTTGTTTGATCATTATTTAATTTTGCTTTTTGTGCATCAGCATACTCTTGAATAGTAAGCTTTTTACCATTAACAAAAGGCAAATCATCCGGAGCTTCATAATCATTTTCTGCTTCCTTTGAATGACAATTTTCTTCAAAATTATCTGGAACATTAAATCCAAGACGACGACAACTCGTGCCAATTTTTTCGAAAATATATTCCAAGTAATTTAATGCCTTTCGCCTTCTTTGCTCCCGATTTTTGTTTGGATCTTCCCCATAACCGAGGAATAATTCATCGAGGAATTTATCCAAAAATTTATCAGGGTTTCCAGGTTGATTGAAAGCAATTACCATAGCAAAGAAATGTCTTTTTTGTCTTTGATTACGCATTTCGTTAATAGCGTCTTGAATTACCCGAAAATGAATATCATCATTTTCCCAAAGACCAAGTGCTTGAGCAGTGCTTAAAAATGTTGGATATTCAACACCATCAACCGTTCGAAGATCCTTAAAGCTTTTTGGGCCTTTTACATTCATCAAAAGGATGCGAAGAGCATAAAGCTCTGCTTCTCGAGGAGAAACATGATGAATTCTCACGAAAAAGTTGGTTGGTGTTCTTTCTCTTTTTATCCAAGATTTACTTTGTTTATTAAACCAATAATGATATGGAATATCTTTATATGTGTATTGGCATGCATCAGGATCATTATTGCAAAGTTCAAAAAGTGAAGTCAGTTGTGTTTTTGTTGGTTTATTTGCAGCTTGCTCTTCTGCACCTTCTTCAAAAACAACATTTTCTTGACCTTCTAAATGGATTTGAAGCGCTTCAACAATATGAGATTGTTTGAAAATCCAAGTACACAGCAAACGCATTAAAGCTTCGCAACTTGTCATAATACGGGCATTTATATGTACCTCGCCTTCATCATAATCCACAACTTCTTCTCCATTTTCATTTATTTTAATTCGTTGTTTTTTAATGTAAACAACATCGCCACCTTTTGTTGTATACTTACATGTATATTTTGGACTTCCTGTTTGTCCTACAGTACATTCAACGTTGATGTGACAATCATATTTTAAGGATAAAAATTTGTTATGTGGAACAATATGAGCATCATCAATTTGAACAAAAACATTTTTTTTAATTTCTTTCATGTATGTATTGCCAAAAAGATGCTCATTCATGTCATCAATTGTTACATCCTTTGGTTTTGGTGGAAGTCTTCTGTATTCGACAAAAGTTTCCTCATCAAAATCTTTTCGCGGTTCATCTTGAAAATCGAGTTCTTCCATTTCGTCCTCATTATTTTCAACATTTTTCGCGTTTTCATTTTGATTTTTGGCTTGATTTTCGCCCTTTTCATTTGGCAAATCAGATTTTTCTGTTTCATCTGCTTTTTTATTAATAGATGATTTTGGTGGCAGACGTTCATATTCTGCAGGTTTATGCTGATGAATAATTGTAGTATTTGAATATGGCTTTTTATATCCTTTACTACAAACTCCGTCGATCTGACATCCTGAATTTTCATTGCAATAATGAATATTATTTCTCATAATGATTTCATGGTATCGCCTTTGCTGTTCGGCTTCCTCAGATTTGTCTTTTTCATCTGGCAAATCTGGAATTCGAGCTGAGATATAATTATCGATGTCTTCAACAGTTACTTTCTCTTGCATAATTAAAATGGCATGTAAGTGTGGCATTCCACGTTTTTGAAATTCCATTACCACGTGATAACCTTGCACTTTTCCCAAGACATTACGTTTAAAAAGGTCATCAAGGAATTCTTGTGCTTTTGCCAAAAAGACGCGACATTTAAGATCAAATCGACTTTTTTCATTTTTATGAAATTTATTTCTTTGAATTTCTGGCCAATTTGGATTGCCTGTAAAAGTCACAAAATATGACGGCAAATCAGTGTTATCAATAATCGTCATGATATTTGAATATGCTTTTTGCATATGTTTTCTACCACCTTTAAAAGTCGCAGGAATTGTAAAAAGCTTTCCAAGCTTTTTTCCTTTCAAAACTTTTTTTTCAATGTATTGTCGTAATTCAGCTTTTGTCGCTGACCTCTTTTTTGATTGTTCAATTTTTCTTTTAGCCGTTTCTAATTCACATTTTTCTGCTCTGCAGACGGCATCAATTATATATGCTTCAGCCAAAGCTCCTTTACTATAAAGCCAATGGGATTGTTTGAAACCTTTTTTATCTCGTGGAAACATAAAATATCGATAGAACTGTTTCCGAGATACATATTTCCTTCCAAAACCCTTGCGAAAGCCTTCAAGCTCTTTGACTGACTCCTCAAATTCTTCTTGAACATCATCATCACCGCCATTGATGTAATCATCCCTTTCATTGTCAGGAATATCAATGTCATCATTCATTAAATTCTTTTTACTTTTTTCACTTTGAATGGTGGTATCATTATTTACTAAAGGTATTGCATTATGATACATTTGATTACCATGTGGAAAAAGTAAAGGATAACAAAGAGGATCAATGTTTGGACTGTAATAAGGCATATTATGGATTGCTCCTTCCTTTCCATGAAGCCATACACCTTTAAATTCAGGTGGTTCTCCATCATCATTAACCCAAATCATGCCAACCAATTCATTTTGGGGCTTTTCAGCTCGATGAGGATGAATGCTGGGATCATGTGCGGTGAAATCTTTATCTTCACGAGCATCAACAATGATAATTCTAAATTTTGGAATTTCTTTATTTTCAGCTCGAGCTTTTTCAATTTCTTCATTCATACGCTCGCTTCCGCTTTTATAAAGTTTTGCTAAAGAATTATAATCATTAAGCATTTTATGCAATTGATTTAAAATTCCTTCATCTAATTCTTTTTCCTTTGCTGCTTCAGCTCGGATATTTTCTGCATCTTCCAAGTCTAAAACATAAATTTGACCGAATGCTGGTCTTTTACCTTCTGGAGGCAATAAATCACTTGCAAGATGTTCAATATTTCCATTTAATCTCACAACGGGTGGACCTCGTGTTGGAAGAGGAGGCACTCTACCATCAGTGGAAATGGAAGCAAAAGCCACTTCTGAATTATATGCGCGACTTTTTTTTACAAGCTCGTCATTGTATTCAATTTTATATGGATCAAGCATATGTTGCAAAACGTAAGGAATTTTATTTTGTAAAATATCATGTGTTTCACTGAGATCAATTTTGCCATCTGCGCAACATTTGTTTGCTTGGCTTGGAGTCTCAGCTTCATATTTTGACATCCATCGTCCACAAAATTTACAACGATATGTGAAATCACCAACATCAAAGTATTCTACTTTATGGTTGACACTTTCAGCTGCACAACCTTCTTTGTGAATTTTGCCAGTGTGGTGACATTGTGGAGTGATATCTTTTAATTTTCGTAATTTTTTGGCTAACCTTGATGAACGTCTTTTATTAGTTACTTCATCATACGTTGTGCCAAGTTGAGGAGGTGGCATTTGTTTTTGTGATTTAGTTAATTCAGAACTCATTACAACTTTTACGTTGTCTTTGGTTTGATTAATTATAACTTTAGTCGAACTGTACCGATTCTTAACTTGTTTTTTTGAAGGACGACCTCCTTTGTTTTTTGTTACATTAATGTTACCACTTTCAAAATTAATAGAAGTGTCTGTGTCTTTGTTTTTATGAGAAATAATTTGGAAAGAATTTTTATATTCTTCATATCTCTTACGTTCTAGAGGAGTATCCCTTTTTTTTCTATTTTTATAAAAGTCTTCATAGCTTTCAATATCGACATTCATTGAATCGGAAGTTAAAGAAATATTTGAATTTGTATTATTTCTTGAACTCATATCATTTTTATGATCTGCCGATATTTCTTGGAGGCTATCACCATTTTCAGAGATTGCTATAGTTTCTTCTTCTGATTCAATGGGTATAAATTGTTTATAATAATTATAAACATTAGTTCTCCAAGCAACGACTTCGGTATCATCAAAATCCATAGGTTCGTTGGTGAAATATCTTTTAATCAACATACAAATTAGTGGACCACAATTGGAACTGTCGTGAGGAAGTTGATATTTAAAGCTATCTTTTGGTGGAGTAATAATACGGCATTCAGCTCCACACAATAAAAAGCAAATTGTTTTTAGTTTTTTAAAATAAGGATCAGAAAGATTCCATTTTTTTGTACAAAAATAAGTACATTCTTTTCTTGCTTTATTTAAAATACCAAAAGCCCAATGGGTGCTTCCGATGTTAATTGGAATGATAGCATGCTCAAATGTTGAACTGAATTTAGGAAAAGTTGGAACACGATTTGGCATATTAGTATCAGAACTCCAATTATCAAAAGTAGCATAATCATACCAAACTGATGGGAAAACTAAAAGCCTTTTTTCCTCATGTTCATCAATGATTTCACGGACAATTTCTTTAGCTACAACAATGTCGCTTATCCACCTATTTTCTTTGATTGTCTTTAAAAGACCTGATGTAAGCGGGGCTTGCAGATCTTGCATATCGATATCGGCAAAATCAAAAGCAAGCGAATTGTTAACAGCATAATTCGATGTAACATTAACTTCATCCATCTCCATGGGCTCCTCATTTGTTGCAATTTGTTTGATGTTACCATCATGCAATCTTTTTTGAGGTTTATTACGAAGTGGAGTTACATTTGTATTAAATAAAGCTTTATTGCTCTTGTTTGGTGTTTTTAAAGATAATGATTTTATACCAAATGAAGGAGTTTCAGTTTTCGATTTTTTAGTTGCAATCGATTCATCATCAGATGAACTCGAAATGATTGCTTGCACATCGTCATCTGAATTTAAATTTATTACAGGAGCTATAAACAGCTCTTTTAGTCTTAAAATGACATAATTTTTGTAATAATTTAAATTGAAATTTTCTTCAATAAGGTTTTCTAATCCTAAACGAATGAAACTTTGACCATAAAAACAAATCAAAAAGCCACAGCTTATTGAGTCAGTTTGAATGTTATGTTTGTCAAAAATGATCACTTTTGGTTTAAGCTTAGTGTTTTTTGGTCCGATAGTGTTAATGGCATTAAGCATAATCCTTCGTACATGAGTAGGAATGGATTTAGCGCCATAAGGGTCGAGGTAATACAACGTTTTTGTTGCTTTAAAATAAATACCAAGCACCCAATGACCTTTTTTATCATAGGCATTCTTAACCTTTGTTTGTGAATAATAGCAAACGGGAATAAGAATATATTCATAATCTTCCACAAAAGGTTTGCCTTTTAACAAATGGTGAGCACGATGAGTGTCTTGTTTTGGCCCATTTTGAAATTGGTGCCCGGCAAACATCGAATCGACCGAAAGAACTTTTTGATGTGTTTCATAAGTTAAACTTCCAAAGAATAACGAAACAGCATCACCTGACATAAGTTCGTCAGGATTTAAATTTTCTATTGTGCCCGAGTTTAAGCCTTTGGACAATTGGCTCCTTTCTTCAATGGATAAATCCATTTTAGACGTGATCTAATCACATTAAAAAATAAAAAATAAAAAACGCGAATGTTTAGTCCAAAAAATGAACTAAAACTTCGATTGTAATCTGATGTAGTATCTTAGTATTGTAAGAAGCAAAAGTAAACCTTTGAATCTGAAAAATGAACGATTATTAGATAATCACCAAAAAATTGCACGAAAATTGATAAAACACGGAACAAAAAAAAAACACGAAAATAAATAGAAACGAATGAAGAGAATAATGATGAGAAAATAAAATAAAACAATACAAATAAAAACATTAATCAAGCTTTATTTAATTGCTAAAAGTATGCTTGTAATTGGTAAAAAGATAGCTGATCAAGCTTTATTTAATTGTTAAAAAGCATGCTTGATATTGGTAAAAACCATTGATCAAGCTTTATTTAGTTGCTAAAAAGCATGCTTGATATTGGTAAAAACCATTGATCAAGCTTTATTTAATTGCTAAAAAGCATGCTTGATATTGGTAAAAAGATAGCTGATCAAGCTTTATTTAATTGCTAAAAAGCATGCTTGATATTGGTAAAAACCATTGATCAAGCTTTATTTAATTGCTAAAAAGAATGCTTGATATTGGTAAAAAGATAGCTGATCAAGCTTTATTTAATTGCTAAAAAGCATGCTTGATATTGGTAAAAACCATTGATCAAGCTTTATTTAATTGCTAAAAAGCATGCTTGATATTGGTAAAAAGATAGCTGATCAAGCTTTATTTAAATGCTAAAAAGCATGCTTGATATTGGTAAAAAGATAGCTGATCAAGCTTTATTTAATTGCTAAAAAGCATGCTTGATATTGGTAAAAAGATAGCTGATCAAGCTTTATTTAATTGCTAAAAAGCATGCTTGATATTGGTAAAAACCATTGATCAAGCTTTATTTAATTGCTAAAAAGCATGCTTGATATTGGTAAAAAGATAGCTGATCAAGCTTTATTTAAATGCTAAAAAGCATGCTTGATATTGGTAAAAACCATTGATCAAGCTTTATTTAGTTGCTAAAAAGCATGCTTGATATTGGTAAAAACCATTGATCAAGCTTTATTTAATTGCTAAAAAGCATGCTTGATATTGGTAAAAAGATAGCTGATCAAGCTTTATTTAATTGCTAAAAAGCATGCTTGATATTGGTAAAAAGATAGCTGATCAAGCTTTATTTAATTGCTAAAAAGCATGCTTGATATTGGTAAAAACCATTGATCAAGCTTTATTTAATTGCTAAAAAGCATGCTTGATATTGGTAAAAACCATTGATCAAGCTTTATTTAATTGCTAAAAAGCATGCTTGATATTGGTAAAAAGATAGCTGATCAAGCTTTATTTAATTGCTAAAAAGCATGCTTGATATTGGTAAAAACCATTGATCAAGCTTTATTTAATTGCTAAAAAGCATGCTTGATATTGGTAAAAAGATAGCTGATCAAGCTTTATTTAAATGCTAAAAAGCATGCTTGATATTGGTAAAAAGATAGCTGATCAAGCTTTATTTAATTGCTAAAAAGCATGCTTGATATTGGTAAAAACCATTGATCAAGCTTTATTTAATTACTAAAAAGCATGCTTGATATTGGTAAAAAGATAGCTGATCAAGCTTTATTTAAATGCTAAAAAGCATGCTTGATATTGGTAAAAAGATAGCTGATCAAGCTTTATTTAATTGCTAAAAAGCATGCTTGATATTGGTAAAAACCATTGATCAAGCTTTATTTAATTACTAAAAAGCATGCTTGATATTGGTAAAAAGATAGCTGATCAAGCTTTATTTAAATGCTAAAAAGCATGCTTGATATTGGTAAAAAGATAGCTGATCAAGCTTTATTTAAATGCTAAAAAGCATGCTTGATATTGGTAAAAAGATAGCTGATCAAGCTTTATTTAAATGCTAAAAAGCATGCTTGATATTGGTAAAAAGATAGCTGATCAAGCTTTATTTAATTGCTAAAAAGCATGCTTGATATTGGTAAAAACCATTGATCAAGCTTTATTTAATTGCTAAAAAGCATGCTTGATATTGGTAAAAAGATAGCTGATCAAGCTTTATTTAAATGCTAAAAAGCATGCTTGATATTGGTAAAAAGATAGCTGATCAAGCTTTATTTAAATGCTAAAAAGCATGCTTGATATTGGTAAAAAGATAGCTGATCAAGCTTTATTTAAATGCTAAAAAGCATGCTTGATATTGGTAAAAAGATAGCTGATCAAGCTTTATTTAATTGCTAAAAAGCATGCTTGATATTGGTAAAAACCATTGATCAAGCTTTATTTAATTACTAAAAAGCATGCTTGATATTGGTAAAAAGATAGCTGATCAAGCTTTATTTAAATGCTAAAAAGCATGCTTGATATTGGTAAAAAGATAGCTGATCAAGCTTTATTTAAATGCTAAAAAGCATGCTTGATATTGGTAAAAAGATAGCTGATCAAGCTTTATTTAATTGCTAAAAAGCATGCTTGATATTGGTAAAAACCATTGATCAAGCTTTATTTAATTGCTAAAAAGCATGCTTGATATTGGTAAAAAGATAGCTGATCAAGCTTTATTTAAATGCTAAAAAGCATGCTTGATATTGGTAAAAGAAAAATGAACATTATTTAAAATCAAAAAGTAATATTATACAACAACAAAAATGAAGAAAAATGCGGCGCGAAAAATAGTTGAAAAAATATTAACAAACAAAGCAATATCTAAATTTTGCGACAAAGAAAAAAAGATTTTTCCAGAAGGTTCTACTGTATTTTCTTTTGGTTTCGTGCAATCGTGCTATGAGTTTTATTTTTGACAAAGAGATTACGTTAAACTTTCTAGAAAAATCTTTTTTTTCTATTTCCAAAAATGAGACGTGAAAAATTAGTTGAATAATCTCAAAAAAACATTAAAAAAAATAATTTGCATTTTATTTTTCCTTCAATTGCATAAAAAAATATAAAAAAATCGATTTTTGACAAATTTCATAGAAATTTGCATATTCTATATATCGCTAATATTTTTAAAAAACATTAAAAATAATCGAAAACATAATCCTTTAGATAATCTCATCAAAATAGGCGAAAAACAGCATCGGGGATTCGAACCAACCATCTCCTTTCTCATTGTCAAAAGCCCCACTACGCCAAAGAGAAAAATTTTGAGTTAAAATTTGAAAATTTGCATATATCTCGAGATCCATATTGACTTCATATTCCTCCGAAAGTTTTTCTGAAATCTACGGGTGATTTTACCCCATCCTAGCTAGATAGAAAAATCAAACAATCGGCCGGATCGCTCAATCTGCTAACTACTCCCTTGTTTTTTTCATATTATAACTAGGAGAACCGTTTAGGTTACAGAACTAAAAAAAATAGAGAACCGTATTAAAGGGCTTCACCAAATTTGATAATCACCTTGGACGACTAAGAGCTGTTGCTAGCCCTTCGGGTTTGAGGTCCTTAAAGAACCATTGCTCTTGAAAGTTATTAATTTTTTAATTCACCCAAAATGGGTATTTGAGAACCGTTAAAAAATCCACCCAAAATGGGTATTTGAGAACCGTCAAAAAATCCACCCAAATTGGTATTAGAGAACCGTCAAAAAATCCACCCAAAATAGGTACAAATGATTCCTCAACCATTTCATAATTAAATCACTTCAATCACTAAAAAATTCGAAAAAATATGAAAATTTCTCGAAAAATTTGCATATTTAACTATCCCAATAATTTTAAAGAATTATAAAAAAATTATTCCCCTTAATACATATAAATAAAACCTATGAAGTTCCATCAAAAAACCATAAAAAAACTCGAACTTTTCACTTCCATAGCCTCACTTAAAGTTCCACCCCATTGCGCCAAAGCAACAAAAGAGAAAAAGTGATTGAAAAAATTTGGAGAAAATTTACATATTCAAACCCAAATGAACTCATTTCCGTCAAGTTGTATTATGTTGAATTTATAAAAATCAAATACTACATGAAATTTGCTACAGGAATATTTTCCGGACTTTTGAGTTTGATAAATACACCTAATTGACGATTTGAGCAAACTAAGTTTGAAATGATAAAAAAAACGTGAAAAAATGGCTAAGTCCCGGTTTTACAAACCTTTACGAAAACTTTTTGAATTAGCATATCTTTACTTATGATAAAAAGACTAATTTTCCCGTAATCTCCATATGAAACTACCCCAGAATCTATAAATAGAAAAATCAAACAATCGGCCGGGTTTTTCAAACTGCTAACTACCCATACCTTTTTTACATATATATAACTAGGAGAACCGTGTTAAATTACAGGACTAAAAAATTACCATAAATTTATTTTAAAGGCTTCGCCAAATTTGATAATCGTTTCGCGATTAAGAGCTGATGCTAGCCCTTCGGGTTTGAGGTCCTTAAAGAACCATTGCTCTTGAAAGTTATTAATTTTTTAATTCACCCAAAATGGGTATTTGAGAACCGTCAAAAAATCCACCCAAATTGGATTAATGAGAACCGTCAAAAAATCCACCCGAAATGGGTATTTGAGAACCGTTAAAAAATCCACCCGAAATGGGTATTTGAGAACCGTTAAAAAATTCACCCGAAATGGGTATTTGAGAACCGTTAAAAAATCCACCCGAAATGGGTATTTGAGAACCGTTAAAAAATTCACCCGAAATGGGTATTTGAGAACCATTAAAAAATCCACACAAAATGGATAATGAGAAGCGCCAAAAAAATCCACCCGAAAATGGTTAAAAATAATTCCCCTTCATTCATTTAATTAAATCCCTTCAATCACTAAAAAATTCTTAAAAATATGAAAATTTCTGGAAAAATTTGCATATTTAATTATCCAAATAATTTTAAAAAATTATTTAAATAATATTCCCTTTCATTCAAATAATCAAAACCTATGATTTTCCATCAAAGCAAACATGAGAAACTCGAACTTTGAGCCTTCATACCATCGCTAAAAATTCCAGCCCATTGCGCCAATGCTACCAAAGAGAAAAAGTGATTGAAAAAATTTGGAGAAAATTTACATATTCAAACCCAAATGAACTCATTTCCGTCAAGTTGTATTATGTTGAATTTATAAAAATCAAATACTACATGAAATTTGCTACAGGAATATTTTCCGGACTTTTGAGTTTGATAAATACACCTAATTGACGATTTGAGCAAACTAAGTTTGAAATGATAAAAAAAACGTGAAAAAATGGCTAAGTCCCGGTTTTACAAACCTTTACGAAAACTTTTTGAATTAGCATATCTTTAAATGTGATAAAAAGACTAATTTTCCCATAATCTCCATATGAAACTACCCCAGAATCTATAAATAGAAAAATCAAACAATCGGCCGGGTTTTTCAAACTGCTAACTACCCATACCTTTTTTACATATATATAACTAGGAGAACCGTGTAATTTACTTGAGAACCGGCTAAATTGGTGGAGATAAAAAAAATTAGAGAACCGTATTAAAAAGCTTTGCCAAATTTGATAATAACCTTGGACGACTAAGAGCTGTTGCTAGCCCTTCGGGTTTGAGGTCCTTAAAGAACCATTGCTCTTGAAAGTTATTAATTTTTTAATTCACCCAAAATGGGTATTTGAGAACCGTTAAAAAATCCACCCAAAATGGGTATTTGAGAACCGTCAAAAAATCCACCCAAATTGGATTAATGAGAACCGTCAAAAAATACACCCAAATTGGATTAATGAGAACCGTTAAAAAATCCACCCAAAATGGGTATTAGAGAACCGTCAAAAAATCCACCCAAAATGGGTATTAGAGAACCGTCAAAAAATCCACCCGAAATAGGTATTGGAGAACCGTCAAAAAATCCACCAAAATTGGATTAATGAGAACCGTTAAAAAATCCACCCAAATTGGTATTAGAGAACCGTTAAAAAATCCACCCAAAATGGGTATTAGAGAACCGTCAAAAAATCCACCCGAAATAGGTATTAGAGAACCGTCAAAAAATCCACCCAAATTGGATTAATGAGAACAGTCAAAAAATCCACCCAAATTGGTATTAGAGAACCGTCAAAAAATCCACCCAAATTGGATTAATGAGAACCGTCAAAAAAATCCACCCGATATCTGTACAAAATAATTAATCCATAAATTCAAAGTTAAATTACCTAAGTCTCTAAAAAATTCTAAAATATATGGAAATTTCTTGAAAAATTTGCATATTTGTTATGTCCAATAATTTTAAAAAATTATTTAAATAATATTCCCCTTAATTCATATAAATAAAACCTATGAATTTCCATTAAAAAAACACTCAAAAACTCGAACTTTTCACTTCCATAGCCTCACTTAAAGTTCCAACCCATTGCGCCAAAGCAACAAAAGAGAAAAAGTGATTGAAAAAATTTGGAGAAAATTTACATATTCAAACCCAAATGAACTCATTTCCGTCAAGTTGTATTATGTTGAATTTATAAAAATCAAATACTACATGAAATTTGCTACAGGAATATTTTCCGGACTTTTGAGTTTGATAAATACACCTAATTGACGATTTGAGCAAACTAAGTTTGAAATGATAAAAAAAACGTGAAAAAATGGCTAAGTCCCGGTTTTACAAACCTTTACGAAAACTTTTTGAATTAGCATATCTTTAAATGTGATAAAAAGACTAATTTTCCCATAATCTCCATATGAAACTACCCCAGAATCTATAAATAGAAAAATCAAACAATCGGCCGGGTTTTTCAAACTGCTAACTACCCATACCTTTTTTACATATATATAATAATTATTATTTTTCAGTTTTAAATTATTTATTTTTGCAGCTATTAGATAAAAATTCGCAGTTTACATAAAAAATAACGATTTCTAAAAAACTGAAAAAAAAAATGTTAGCAGAAAAGTAAGATATTAAATTATTAGCACCTAAATTCGAAAACAGTTAAACAACGAAAAAAAGATTTTTATTGTACCATATTGACTCAATATAAAAATAATTGGTCATACAGTTTTTATTTATTTAGTTTTTTGTTATCTTAAAAAAAGAAAGTTAATTTTTGAAAAAAGAAATAGGATTACAATTTGAAAGTTTTATCTTTTCATTATGGATAAGCACTAAACACTGATGCCCAGTTTAAACCATACCTGAGCTAAAATTAAAGTTCCTTGCCATGCCGCGGAAGCTTGTTGACGAATATAAACTTGCTCTTTCGCTCCAAAAACTTCACCAGTTCTAATTGTAAAATTTTTTGATTTAAGTTCCCAATAATTTTCTGATGTCATAAGTAAATTATTTGGCATAATTCCATAAAAATAAAACACACTTAAATATGCCATAAAACAACCCAAAGTTATTCCACATCCTGCAAATCCATAAGCATAAAGGAGCAAAGTTCCAGAAACTAATCTTTTTTTGTGATTTCTTGGTGGAATTTTCATTACATCATTTTCTGGATTTTCCCATACCAATGAAATTGAAGAAAGTAAATCGGTGATTAAATCAATACTTAAAATTTGCAAAGGCTGTAAGGCGAGAGGCATTTCAAAAACAAATGTAAGCATAATTGGAAAAATTTCTGGCAATAAATGTGTCAAAGTGAAAGCCATCGAAAGGCATAAATTATCGAACATGAGTCTTCCTTGTTCGATGCCTTTGAGAATGGAAGAAAAATTATTATCCGTCAAAATAATTCCTGCCACATCTTGTGCCAAATCGGTGGAATTATGGGATAATGCAATTCCGATGTCCGCTGTAGCAATTGCCGAAACAGAGTTTATCCCAGAATATGCGATAGTTTCCTTTCGTTTTTGAGCTTCTTGAACGATTTGTAATTTTTGTGTGGGATTTACACGAGCAAACAACGTCACTTGGTTCTTAAATATTTCATCCCATTTTGCTTCAGTGAACTTGGATAAATGGTCGCCAGTGACCAAAGTCCAAGAAGAGTTTATTTTTTGATCGAAGTTTTTGCGATTGTTTTGATTTTCCTAAAATTACATATTTGGTCAGTTTTTATGTAAGAATGTTAGCTAAATTTCATCCTATTACAGTTAAATTTTTAAAAAATGCCAAAAAATATTTCATGGGGAAATTTTTGTTGAGCTTTATTTGGTAATCGATATCTTCGTTGTGGCGAAGCTCAGAACAAAAAAAAAATCAAATTCAGTTTTAAATTTTATTTTGTAAATCAAAATTTTTTTATCTCAAATTTTTGTGCTCCATAAAAATATTTTATTGGCTTCTCGTAGCAATAATTCAAAGCAGGATAATCTTGTAAAGAAACGACTTTTTTTATTTTATTTTAATGTTTTGCGTCCAAGCATCACCAATTACCTCAGTTAAATTTTTTAAAAAACTCATATTTATCTAACTATAAGCTTTTTGGGTTTATTAAATGATGGATATTTTCGTTCAAGACACAAAATGAGAAATACAATTCAGTTTAAATAATACAAAATATTCACAAATTTTTTATTAATTTTATTGGGCCAAAAAAAATTTCGCTCGAGAATTCTTAATTGTAAAGATCATAACAGTTTTTAATTTTCTTTTTTATTACATAAAGTACTGTTTTTTGACTATCTTGGTGAAGATGAAGTTCGCAATTATGGACGCTCCCAAAAAATATTATTATTTTAATTTGTTATGTTTTTTTTTCACAGCAAGGCCCTCAACTCCAATTTTATATTTTTGTTACTGCTTAAATGAAAAGGGTTTTCGTTATCCCAGGGATATATCATATATGCAACAGCTTTAATGTGCACACAGCATATCGTCGATACAGTCATTTTTTAAATTTCTAATAACCAAAAAAAAATTTCTTGCGTTACAGTTTTTTTTACATTTATTTCTTTAAAACAGTTTTCTTCTATTTTATTCCCAAAAAATATATATCCCCATTCTACTCCTCAGTTTATTTTATCCTTTCAAAAACCTACATTATTATTTTCATTATTATGAATTAATTGTATACTCCTTGCAATGGCCAGCACCGAGCTCGCAGGATCACCCGTGACCAACATAATTTTAATTCCAGCCTCCTTAAATTCCTTCATTGCTTGAATGACTTCTTTTTTTGGGGGATCAACCATGGCAGCCATTCCCAAAAATATTAATTCATCAATTGGATAATTATTTGATGTCACAGAAAAATCATCAGTGTTTTTTGAAATAAAATGTTTCATTGCAAATGCAATCACTCGATATCCATGGTTGCCATATTCTTCCCATCTCTCCTAAATGAAGAGATCAATTGTGGATACAGTTTGAAAAGTTTTTTAAAATTAATAGTTTCATTTTAGAATTTTATGTTTTAACTAATTCAAGAAAAAAATTTATTATACAGTTTTTAAATGCTATGATAACAAAGCAACTAACAAAGAAATCAGTTAAATTTGCAATAAAATCTTCCAAAAAAATTACAAAAATAACACAGTTTTTTTAAATATTTTTATATAATTTTTTGTTAAAGAAAAATATATTCTTTCTACAAACAGTTTTTTTATATAGAATTCAAATGAATTGAAATAGCACAGTTTTTAAATGTTATGATTGGAATCGAAATTTTGTATAACAGTTAAATTTGTAAAATGTCTCCCAACACTTATTATATGCCTCAGTTTTTTACAATATTTTTTTAATAAATTTTCCTTTATTAAAATGTTTTTAACCAGTTTTTTAAATTCTATTTTGACGAATGCATTTTTCATCTCGTTTTCTTTAAAATTGACCTCCATTAATTTAAAAATGTCAGTTTTATTTTTATTTTGCCTTTAAATAATTCAATTCAAAAAAGCAGATTGAGAATCGAGTGTTTTATTTCTATTTAAACTCAGTTTTTTTTTGCGAAAATAAAGCAATCTATAATTTGCTACCAAAATGCTTTTTATTTGGATATAATTGCACTAATTTACAGTTTTTAACAAAAAATAAAAAAATAATTAAAGTAATTTCATTTATAATATTTTAGAAATTGTCTTTATTTTGACTTGTTAAATTTAAAAAAACCGGCTATTTTATGAGTCTCCAGTTTATTTTATTTTTTTGTTTTTAAAACCTACCCTACATTCATTTTCAAAATTTTCATCAACATCCATCATTTTTCCTTTTAACGAATAATATTTGCATTTTTTTAGAACCGACACTGGATCGCCTTTTATCATAACAATATTCTCTACTTCATCCTCCTCTAATAATTCTGGCAATAAATTTACATCCACTCCTTCGGGCGGCTTTTGGCATCGAGAAATAGTTAATTGCCATCTACGAATGGGATTGAAAGGAATTTCCATTAATTTTGGAAAACTATTTCGAATTTCTTCGATATCTGTCTCAGCTTCAGCATATTTGAGTAATGCCACATCCATGGAGCTTTCAATAATATCGGAGCCATTGTGATCGTGGCCGGATTCCTTGACATATCCATCTTCGAATTTTACATTCTCAACGATGGGCTCCAGTTTATTTGTTTGACCTTTAGCGCTGCTTAAAAAAAACGATCACAGTTTTAAAAAAAATTAAGAATATCGTACATGACAGTGAAAGTTTTGGTTAAAGTTTTAATTGCGCTGTGTTCTTTATTCCATTTTTTTAGGGCCAATCGCGTTGAAACTCGGGGAGATAAACTATTTACATGATCAAACTGGGCATTATTACACACGATCAACACAGTTAATAATGGATTTACTGGTAGTTTGGGCACTTGGACGATGCTTTGATTGAAGTCATCAATGATAGAAATGCTAATTTTTTTGGATGGTTTTATTAGAGGTGAAACTAAAATAAAAAAATTTTGATGTCAGTTTTATTTATATTAAAAAAACTTTTATGCTAATATTCTTGACTTCATTTTTTAAAAATGTAAGCTTTATGTTAATTCTTTACCACATTTTTTGAAAATTAAGAATTTTATTCCAACAGTTTTTTATTTATTTCTGAGACGGCTTTTTTGCTCTAAAATATTCTAATTTACTTTGGCATAGAAAAACGGCAACACAAAACTGAACTCAGTTTTTTTAAAGCAAAATTTATATTTTATTACTCACTTTTTTATGACTATTTTATTAAATCCATAATTAATTTCAAACAGTTTTTTATTATAGAAATAAAGTTTTTAAGCTCAAAGCTATGCTTTTTATTTGTTTAATTTGTAGAGCGGATAAATGTAAAAGTAGCCAGTTTTTAAAGAAAGATATAAGTTGTAAGCAATTTTTAGACATTTTTTATTATTTTTAAATTTGGTTTTCTTTTGCTTCAGTTTTTTTAATGGACCAATTTTTTCTCGATTCACTCATAAATCCCAAAAAATAAACTCAAATAAAAATTATTAAAAAAAATTCAGTTAAAAAAATTTGTATGGTTAATCTATTTTCAGTTTTTTTACCTTCAATATATTTTCGTTCACTCCAAATTCCATTAACTTCCAATTTATTTTCCGTTAACACTCCAGTTTTTTCCGTGCACATAATCGTCATGGCTCCCAGTTTATCAATAATATCTGGCTTTTTAATATATACATTGAATTTTGCCATTTTTCTTGCAATTATTGAATGTTGAGACATAATCAACGCAGGTAAACCTTGGGGTATGCAAGCTACCACAACTATTACAAAACCCGTGGAAAAATGATATAAAATATGTTCCAATTTTGCCACTAAACATCCCACCACAATTATAATAAATGCCAAAACTATAGACAAAAGTGAAATAAATCGAATAAAATGTGAAACGTCTTTTTGTAAACGACTTTTTTTAAGTTGTATATTCTTTTTAATTCCTGATAAATGTCCTAAAGCCTACAAAAAAAAAACACAAAATTAAAGAATATGATTCAGTTTTAAATTTCCTACCGTATATGGCCCAATTCTAATAACTATTCCAATTCCATCTCCTTCCACACAATATGAACCTTTGAAAGCGATGTTTCGTGCAGCGAAGGCATCAATGTTTCGTGGCACTGGTTCACTAATGTAATCGAGAGCTTGTTTTTGACCTAAAAATAAAAAGGAATAAAAAAAATGGAAAAAAAGGTTGTTTTGCTTTTGTTTAAAAAATAAAATAAATTGATTATCACAAAATTAAAAAATAATCCATTTTTATAAATTAAAAGAAATAAAGTTTTATTTTGCAGTTTTTATTCCGATAAAGCAAAATTAAAAACAGTTTTTATTCTACAAAATTTGTTTTGTCCAGAAATGGAAATGAAAAAATTTTCTGGTACAGTTTTAAAAAATTCCTTTTCTTGTTTTGTTAATGGCTTCGAGATAAAAAAAAGCAGTGGTGTTATCGCAGTTTAAAAATTCAAAAAATATTTATCTCTTATGTTTTATAGTTTTTGTTTGAAAAAAACAACAACAAAGAGTTAATAAAAACAGCTATATTATTACGAGAGATTTTTTTGGAGTAAAATAGTAAATAAAGAAAAGTAAAAATATTTTGGTGGAATTTGAAATATTTCTATTTTTGTTAGCTTTGAAATTAAGCAATTCTTGCAATATGATTCAGTTAAAAAATATCCAATAAAGCCTATGACTTGCAGTTTTTTTGTTGTTTTATAAAAAGATAAAACCAGTTATTTATTCAGCTACTTTTAGCTTTAAAAAGAAACCATAAAAATGAAAAAGTACCACTTTTATCAGTTTAATTTTTTATTAAATATTTTTGCTGCTTCAAAGGAAAAAAAACTTTTGCAATCATCTCAGTTTTAAAGACAAGGATAAAAAAATTTAATTTATAGTTTTTGTTGTAAACCTAAAGAAAAACAAAAACATCCGTTTTTTTTTTGCTTATTTTTGAATAAAAAAATAAAACTCATGGAAAGTTACCACAGTTAAATATTTTAGGTTTTTTTTGGTTGGATTACTTCCAATTAAAGAAATGGTATTGTCTGTTGGTCCAGTTTAAAATGATAAATAAATAAATAAAAGATTTCCCTGGGGTAACATAAAATAAGAGAGACCACTGTTTATTTATAGTTGAATAAATTAAACCCCAGAATATAAACTTGAATAAACTTCAATTGTCGGTTAAATAATTTCAGTACCTTAATATTTTTCTTCTTTGAAACCCATAAATTTCGTTTTTTTCAGTTAAATAAATAAAAAATGAATAGAATTAAATTTTAGTTTTCCTCAACAAATAAAAAAAACAGGATTTTTTTTGTATTTAGCCTCGAGCTCCCGCAGTTTTCTTTTGTAAAAGTCCAAAAACAAAGCTTACCAATAATAACGTTGCTATCAATTTTTAATCCATTGGCTTTTAAAATTCTCATATCAGCTGGAATTATTTTTCCAGAACTAAAATTTCCATTCAACCAAAAGTGTACTCAGTTTTTTAAAAAAATAAATTTACCTAATAACGACGACATCTCCCACCACGATATTTTCGCAATCTATGTATCTTTCAATGCAATCTCGAATTACATAAGATTTTTCTGGGATTAAATGTTTAAAATTATTTACAACTTTCAAAGCTTTTCTCTGTTCCCAAAATGAAAGGGAACTCATAAATATAACCACAGCCACCAAAATAATTCCACAATATAAATTTAAAGTTCCCAATCTTCCATAATGTCGATTAGTTCCATAAACAATAAAACATAAGATTGCAGCAATTAATAAAATAATCCAAAATTTATGCAAATATTGTTTAAAATATAATTTTATTGTTGAATATTCTTGAATTGGTGGAAGAGAATTGGGACCACCATCTCGAAGCCGAATTCTAAAAATAAGTAATTTTTTGTGGGAATAAAAGCAAAGTTAAATACAATTTGATCTTGTTTTAGTTTTAATAATATTTTTGAACAAACGAAATATGAAAAGACACAGTTTTTTTTTCTCTCGAGGCAATGTCATGGGCTTTAATAAAAATCTTGTAATTTAATAAATTTTTGCCCTTTTTAGAATACCATGATTACACTTACAAAAGAAACAGCAGTTTTAAAAGAAAATTCTACCAAAATTCAAAATAGTCATTTAAAAAATGACCAAAATCCTCATCCAGCCAGTTTAAAAAAATTACTAAAGAAAAAAAAATTATTTTTAAATTTGTTACTTTTGTTGAAAAAAAACTTTTAAAAAAAGAAGAAACTATCTATCTGCAGTTTTTAAAATACCCCTTCGAACTTTAATTATCAGTTTATTTATATGAAGCCTCCTTTCAAAGTTTTTTTATTATTATTTTCACTGAAGGTGGCAAAAAACAACACAGAACTCAGTTAATTTTAAATTCAACTTAAATAGAAATATAATGTTGAGGAATTCACAGTTTAAATGGATATTTTTAAGAAAAAACCTTCATTAAAAATTCAATTTATAAAAAATTTCTTGCTTATTAAAAATTCATGCAAACTTCAATACAGTTTTTAATCAAAAAAATCAAAATCGAACATTCTCAAGTCCATTATAAAAAAAAGCTTTTTAAAAAAATTTAAAATAAAAATTCCATATTCGATTATAAAATTCATTTTAAAAATTCTAATAAAGTCAAACCTAACAAAGTTTCAGAAAAATTGATTATCCTCGGGTTAAAAAATCAACTCAGTTTATTAAAATATGTCGATAGTAATTTGCGTCTCTCTATCTTTGCACAGTTATAAAAAAATTAACAAATTTAACTCCTTTCAGATCCATAAAAAACAGTTTTTTTCGAACAAAATATTGATTTAAAAAACTAAATTTTTTTATACTCAATTTATAGAATTGTTGACTAGCAAATTGGTGATTTTCTGAAAATCTTTTTATCTCACAGTTTAAGGAAATATTAATATGCCGAACTTTTAATTGTGAAACAGTTTATTTTTTTCGCACCTGATAATCGTTTTACTTTTCAGTTTTTAAAATTATTTAATCAAAAAGTTGAATATATCCCAGCACAATTTTGCGCAGTTTAAAAAATATTTTACAAACCATAAAATAATTATTTTTTATCGACTTTACATAAGTAAAATTATCAGATCTCTTGGCAGTTTAAAATTTAATTTATATGTAATTATTTTAGCAACAATGACTTAACCAAACACACCAAGCCCACCAGTTTAATTTTTTATGTTTCTCTCAATGCCAGTAAACCAATAAAAGAAATTACAGTTTATTTAATTGTAGAAAAAAATGAAGAATTGTGAAAGCCTTTTAAAAAATTAAAGCTAACATAAGCAAAAAGTAACTAAAATAATATGGCACTGTTTTCGACAACAGTTAAAAAACCCCTCTAAAAAAATAAAAAAATATAACTCACTCAGCTTCAGCAACATTTAATCCATCACTTTTCTCAGGATTAACAGAATCAATATATGAATCACAATAAACTTCCGCCAATTGTTCGATGGTTAAATATTGTTCAGCATATGAAGTCCCTAATAAAGCTGAAGCAACTTCAGAAGATTCATTTTCATGAATTTTTTGATGACGACAAAATAATTTTAACAAAGACGATGTCTTTTTGGTTGTCATTGGTTTTGATGAGGCGGCTTCAGTCATTTTTTGTCTAATAAATAAAATAATAAATAATAATAAATAAATTTCTAGGCTGCAATTGTTATTTTTTTGGTGATAAAAGGAAAACCAAAAAATCAAAGTAAAATCAATACCAAAAAAAGAAAAAAGGAAAACTTTTTTTAGCGGAAATAAATAAATGAAATGATCGCAACAAAAAAAAGTTAGTCGACCAAACAAAAAAAACTTTATTTGTGGCGGCTGATTTTGATTGACTTTTAACTTTATGAAACAAAACAAAAAATTGGTTGAAAAACGAGAAAGAAAATTATGGATTAGGAAAAGATAAAAAAAAAATAGGATTTACATAATTTTATTTTTTTGTGTTGTTTCCAAAAAAAATACACAAACAATAAACATTTTTTCCCGTATACGTAAACTCTCTTCAGTTTAACTTATATGAAAAAAATGGTTTTAAAATTAGTAGTATTTTAAAGCATCAACAAACTACGTGAGGAGACAGTTTTTTTAGCATAAAAATAAAAAACATATTTCTTCAAGACGCTATCTTTTTCAAAATAAAACAAATCATGTCAGTTTTTATTATCCAAAAAATTAACTGCATTTTTTTTTTTTGCATTCCCTCCTTTCTTTTATTTTTGATGGCGCAGTGAATATTCGTGACAGTTTTTTATTCTCATTAAAAGTTTGAAGCTTATAAAATTAGGAAAAAAAGCAAAAATATTATTTTAAATAAAGAGAGTTTTTTTATTAAACGCTTAATTTAAATTTTTAATCATTGTTTACAGTTAATTTAGTTTATTGTCTTTTGATTCAACCAAAAATACTGGCACCCAGTTAATTTATTTTTTGATTTAAAGTTTATTAAAAAAAATTGTTTCGCCTATTGATGGCTTATGTACACACACTCCACTCCAGTTAAACTTTAAAAAATATTAATTTGAAAACGTTTCAAAATGGCTTTTAAAAGACCACCACTACCATAGAAGAAGACAGTTTATTATTTATTCCCAAATTTCCTTCCAACAAAACAATTGGCTGTTAATTTCTTTTCTCTTTTTGGTCTCGACCAAAATTTTGCTGCAATTTTATAATCGATCATTGTCCATTTGTCGTTTTTTTGTGTATCGCAGTTTTTTTGTTCTTTTAAACAATAAATTTGGTGTAACTTTTTGCACTTAGAAAAAAAAGAAGACAATGAAAAACAAAAATTTTTCTTACCTCCAACTCCCGAACCTTTTCCCAGTTTTATCAAATTTTAAATAATAATATTTTCAAGATAAATTTTACATTTGCATCTTTGAAACTAATTCATTTAGTTTTAAATTTATATGAAATTTTTTTTGAAATGTATGCATTTCTAAGCAGTTTTATTTTGCATAGTTAAAAAATTCGTTTGCTATTAAGAATATAACATCAAAGCCAGTTTTTTCTTCTTCATAAAAATTTTAAATACAGCAACAGAAAAAATTTTGATTAAACTTAAAAAACATTTAAATTAGCTTATGATAAACTGATACAGTTAAATATCCATTTGTTAATATGGTTCCCAGTTAACTTTTCCGTAATAAAACATAAAATAAAATAATTATAGCTTATTTTTTGAAAAAAGCTTCATTCATGAACTCCAGTTATTTTAAATTTACTTATGTTTTTTTGTTGTTGTTGTAATCTCTTTTCTAAACACGCAATCATCCAGTTTTTTTTTGCGAAAGGAAAAAATGTTGGAATAAAATTTTAAAGTATCTGATTTATTTTTTGAATTACTTTAAATTAGCCAAAGGAAGAATTAAAATTTATTCAGTTTTTATATGTCTTTAATTAAATTTTTGCTTCTAAACATAAATGAAGAAGGTATTTGAAATTAAAATCTTCCAAATTTTATTTTTAATTTACAGTTTTTTCTTTAAATAATAAAACAAATGAAGTATTTATCAGTTTTATCACCAAAAAATAAATAAATTAAAAAATGCTAAAAATTTATTTGATCACCATCGAGAACTTCAGGTTACTCATCCCCATGGGTCAGGTAGTACCCATATGTTACAGTTTCTTTTTCAAGCATGGTTTGAAATATTTGATCTAAATTTTTAAACGTTGATCTTTTCATTGTTTGTTCCTTCCAACATGAAATCATAATTTCATAAATTTCATTTTGGGTTTTTATTAGTTTTTCAGGTCGATTTCCATTTTGCAAAAATTCCAACGTTTCAAGATTGGTTAATGCTGGATATGGCACTGCCCCGATTATACATTTCGATTGTAATAATTTAGACATATTTAAAGTTGGGAAAATAGTGTTCAGTTTTTTTAGAAATTCCTACCATTTTTTGGTTTATATTTTTTTATGGTGATGAGAAAAAAAATTTCACCGCTTCGTTACACGTCATTCCAGTTTAATTTTTTTAGAGGGCTTTCATTTTTAATTAATACGATTTAGAAGATTTGAAATTCTAAAGTTCACAGTTTATAATGTCTTTATCTCTGATTTTGTGCAGTTTTTTGTTTTTTTTTGCATTAATTAAAATTATATATTACTTTAGAATATTTTATGTCAGTTTATTTTTAACATATAAAATATTTTACAGGTATTTGACCTTAGCACAAAACTGGTCCCAGTTTAAATAAATAACTCCGTAAATTTTTGTTTTGTGAATATCAAAATGAAAATATTTACATGAAGAATCACTTTGGGCACAACACAGTTTAAATTTTAATGTAAAACCCATATCCCTCTCGCAAGTTGTCGAACAGTTTAGTTTTTAATTTAAATCTATAATTAATAACTTTCCCATACATTAACTACAGTGAACAGTTTTAAATGAATTTTTTTTCAAACTTTTTTTTACCTTTATAAACAGTTGGATTTGAACCTTTTCCCAAAAAAACCGAATTAAAATTAATAATAATATTGTATTTTTAGCATTTATTTGCATTTCCTATCTTTTATCATTGCTTAATTGACTTTCCATTGGGCTCATTCATTTCCAACTTTCTTTGTATGTTTGTTGCAGTTTTTCTCTCCTTTTTTCAAAATGCCATCTTCCCAAGCAACGAGTTACAAAAGCGATGGTGAAAGCAAAAATTAAAACCACCACACTTCAAGCAACTTTTAACATTTTACTGAGGAATTCGATGACGGAAATTTTGTGGTGGTCGTGGTGAGCTTTTCCGATGAATGGAGAAGCGACAGAGAAGGAACAGTTTTCATGCAAAAAGTATTAAAATATGAAAAATTATTCATGTCATCTTTGATGGAATTTTAAAAATTGGTGGAACTCAGAGAATTGGGAAAAATAATGTTGAAATATTAAATGATAGAGGAATTTGGGTAAATTGTTATCACTTCGAAGTGGCTCTAAAATAAATATATTTTACTCAGTTATAATTTAAAATTTGAATTTACACACGGAAAAAAAAGCTGGCAGTTTGTAATTAAATTAAATGTAAAAATTAAGAAAAACATTGAACAGTTTTTTTGTATGTTATAAAATTAAAAATTTATTCCTTCTCTTAGCAATGAAGGAATTTTAATATTTTCATTTACTTGGAAGATGGCGGTTTTACTAAATTATTTTTATAAATATCACAGTTTTAAATTTTAAATATAAAAAAGCTTCTTTTTTGGTGCTGAGATTACTTATACAGTTATTGAGAGAGAAAAATTGGGATAAAAGTAATGAAAAGTTACTCAGTTTTTATTTGCGCTAAAGCAAAATAGTTTGGCTCCAATAGCTGGAGATTTGCCAGTTTTAAAAAAGGTGTATTAAAAAAAGAAAACCACGCACTGAAACAGTTTTTCTTCCCTAAAATTTTTTCATCTCTCGGTTAAGTGATGAAACCAGAAAAAACGATGTCAGTTTAAAAAAAATTAAATTAAATTAAATTTTGCCATAGCTTTTTTTAGCCGCAAGAAATATAAAAAAACTAAAACAAAGCTTTAGTTCTTAAAGCTATGAAAAATTTAAAAGTTTTCATTTGTCTGTCTTCTAATTAGAGGTTTTAAAAATCACCAACAACGTTTACAGTTTTAATCTTTTTTGTAAATCTATTACCAAACTTATAAACTTCTTTTCTTTCCTCCAAATTAAATCAAATCCACCAGTTTATTAAAAAAAATCCCATACTTACTTTAATCAAATTCTATTGTAAAAATTTTTGATCAAATACACAAAAAGAATATTCTTCATCCATAATTAAAACATTTAATTGTTTTATATTAAAGTTTTGCTCATTTGCATCCCTCAAAAATTTATTGTTTATAGTTTCGCAATGATTTGAAAATTCGAAGTGAAGATAAATTTTTCTTAATAAAATTTCGAACAATATTTAAATTTTCTTCTTTCACCAAAGCAAAAAAATTTATGGTGCTGAAATTTGTATTGGAATAAAACCAAACAGTCATATTTGTAAAAGCTTTGAAATGAATTTTTAGTTAAATTTTCAGTTGCCTAAATTTCATTCAAAGAATTTTTTGATTTTTCTTGAATTTGAGCCTCACATTATATAATATCTGCTTCAGTTAACATAATAATTGCATTTATCCGATATCTTTTTGGGCAGTAATCGTCTGCTATTTGAGAAAATAAATTGAATGCAAAAATACAGAGTTTATTTGAAATAATTATTTGATATTCTTTAATCGATCCATCAAGGCATTTTGTTTATAAAAAAAATGAATAATCTCATCCAGTTTAAAATTATTTCAAAAAAAAAATAGCAAAGATGTTGTGATGAATAATAATAAAAAGGGTTTCAAAGAAAAAATATCGAAATCAGTTTTTATAAACAATAAAAAATCACAAATTTTTTTTTCAACGTAAAACTAATCTTTACAGTTTTCTTTAACTTAAATTTTCAGTTTTATAGCATTTTTTAAAAAAATAAATACGGAAAATGAAATATCAGTTTAAAATTTGCCTACATTGTTTCACTTTTGAAGATGGAATAACAGTTTATTTTTTTTTCGAAAATTTTTACAAAAATTTGCATTTAAAAAATAACTTTAATGTTTATGTTCTTGCCAAAGAACGTAAGAAATCAGTTTAAAAAATTATTTAATTTGTTGTTTATTTGCTTCAACTCATCATACTTACACGATACGACTCAGTTTATATCTCTTGAATAAATTTAATGCAGTTTTTTTATAAAATAGAAAGTATAACAAGGAAATTGAGTTATTAAAAAAATGATTACCCAAAAATGTTTAAAAAAAGGTCTTTTTTATTTTTACCACGTACTTCAGTTTCGAAAATATTTTAATAAAAAAATGTAATTATCTTTGTTCCGTAAAATTTACAGGATTGCAGTTTATTTTTATTTTTAAAATGCTTAAAAAAGGAAAAAAACACTGCATTTTTAAGATAAACAAAAATGCATTTTGATGAATACTCTCTCAACTCAGTTACTAAAAATTAAAAAGTACATAAAAAAGTATGGTAAAACATTTTATTTTTGGTGTGAAGCGAAACGGGCTTATAAATTCTTATTTGTTATTTATTTTAAGAATTACAGAATAAAATACACAGTAGGAAATACAGTTGAATAAAATAATAATATGGATAATACAATAATACAAATAAAATAATACAAGCACACAATAATAAAATGCTCAATAGGTTTTAGGAGACGTTGATGAATAATAGGAAAACAACGAAGAAACGAAAGATTGCCCTTTTGCTTTTATGTAATATTGCGGAGAAGCAGACATGGACCGGGTTATTGCCCATGTCTGCTTTTAGCGCATAAGCAAAAGGGCAAAAGCGTAATAAATGATTTTTTATAAAAAAAGGAGAAAATAGAAAGAGAGAGATCGATGATGTGTGATATATGTGAATCACACGATCATCGATAAACCATAAAAAAAACAAATTTAAAAATGCTATAAATTTATGGGACAACAGCTTCAACTCCAGTTAATCCTATCTCAATGGTCAAAGTAACCATAGTTGGCATATTCTTTTCCAAAAAGTGTTTTAAATATTTGACGTAATTAATTAAACGTTTTTCTTTCCATTAGTTGTTCCTTCCTACATGAAATAATTATTTCATATATTTCATTTCGGGCTTTTTCTGGTTTTCTAATCTTTTCCCATTTTGTAAAAATTCAAGCATCTCCAAATTTGTTAATGCCGGATATGGCACTGCCCCGTGGGAATACATTTCGAATGCTAAAGAAGATCAAATATTAAATTTTTCACTTAATAATCGATCCACTAAAGCCTCATTTGAAAAGCCATTTTAACGGTAATCATTTTTGAAGAGAGGCACATTAAGTAAAAGATTCATCACAATGACAACAAAGTCCAAAATCAGCTTATTTTGCAACTTTTGTTTCGGTTAATAAAATATTTCGGCATGCCACATCCTTGTGAACGATCGAAAATGAAGCAACATATTATTTCATGTGGAATATGTAAGCATGAAGGAACGATATTAGAAACTTAAATGTTTAATAAAGGTAAAAATTTGTGGTTCATCAATTTATGCATTGCTGCATCTTCAATCATTGTATGAAAAGATAGTGATGGTCCAGCTTAGGGTTGTCGAATGGGAAATTTCCTGGGAATTTCCCGATTTTTGCCGGGAAATTTCCCACTACAAAGCCTCACAAAGTCCAACTAAGTCTTACAAAGTCCTACCAAAGTTTGGTAACACTTTGTTAGACTTTGTAAGGGTTTGTAGCGGGAAAATTCCCGGGAAATTTCCCCAATTTCCCATTTCCCGGGAAATTCGACAACCCTAGTCCAGCTGCTTGCTTGATTTTGGGATTTTAGTGTATAACACAATAAACATTATCATGATCAGGCAATGGAGGACTGACAGCAATGTTTAATAAATTGTAGAGCTTGTGCCCTACAAAGAAGGCAACCACCACGTTGGTAAGCCATTTTGCCATATTCATGACGAATATTATTATGTTGGTAAAATAAATAAAGAAAAATTAATAAACTCATTTATTAATTTCGCGAAATATTTATTTTAAAAAATGAACGAACCAAAATATTCAAAACAAAACAAATAAATCGCCAAAAAAGAAACATCGCACCTTTATGTCAGCCACAAAAAAAATTTAAATGAAAAAATATTTAATAAAAAATAAATTCAAATTGAACATCGCACAATTTTTTTGTTGTTGGCAGATGCTATCTTACATTTTTCAATAGGATGAATCACTCGCGCTAGAGAACTATTGATATTTATTCACCCTTTTCGAAAATATCGATATTAACCAAAGATGTAAGAAGAAACAAAAACATTTGTTACTTTTTAATGCCGTCCTTTGAAATTTTCACTCCGCCTAGATTCAAGACAAGCACAAAATCTTGAAACTAAAAATCAAAAAAGTATATTACATTCATTAACGTTTGTTTTTATCTGAATAAACAACATCTTAAAAATAATTTATTATTGGTTTGTAAAAACTGTCGATGAAAAGTATGGATTGGAAATTTTTTGGTCTTTTATTTGTTTTACACTCCACTTTTTATGGTATATTTAGAAAAAAAACTGTTATAAATTTCATTAGCTTTATTATTTGTTATCAAAGAAAAAAACTAAATTAAATTCAGAAAATTTTGATTTGGAAAATTTTCTTTCAACTACTGTGTATAAAATTATAAAAAGTTAACCTTTTTTATTTTGTTTTTTATTTCAATAAAAAAAGCATTCGAATAATTTAATAATGAAAGACTTTTTTAAATTCTCACATCTCATTTTATTACTCTCCCGCTTTTTTTTTCTCGAATGTTCCTTGTTCCAGAAACTTTTTATTTTTATTTTTCAGTGACCAAACAAATAAATAACACAAAAATAAAAGCGCGAGAAAAAAAAACTAAACCAAAAACGACCAAGTTCTTTCATTCCTTCATCCTTCTTTTTTTTTTTTGCGATGCGTGTGTGTGTTTTTTTTTGTTTCATTTCTTTGAATGTTTTTTTCTTTCTTTGCGCTTACTTGCTTTCTTATTTATTTGCACTTATGTTTTTTTTTATTTGTCTGTCGCTTGCTTGGTTGCTTAGTTGGTTGTTTGTCGGCCGATCATCCACAGCGAAATTAAAAAACATTTTTATTTTCTCACTTTTTTTTATTTATTATAATTTCATAATCATCACATCCCCTCCTGAGAGACGCATGCATGAGGGTGAACTAAAAAAGACTGACTGACTGACTAACTTAATTGTCACGAAAAAAAGAAAAAATTGAAATGAATGAAACCAGATGTTTTCAAAACAATAACAAGACAAAAAAAAAATATTGTTATCCACGCTCGTTTGCTTTCTTGCTTGCTTGTTCGCTAACTAATTTTGTTTGTGATTTTTGATGCTTTTTTCTTCTTCGATGTTGTTGTTATTCTTTTCTTTCTTAAGTTTAGTTAGTGTGAGTTTGTTCGATTAAGGATTGATTTATTTTTCTTCTTCTTCTTCTTTGGAATGGATCGTGTGTTTATGATCTCTAATAATGCGTTTTATTCTATTTTTTTTGAAACTGTAAGAAATTATTAAAAAAGGTCGAAAGACCTTCTCTCATATTTTTTTTTAACTGGGAGGTTTTTTGAAAAGCGAAACTTTGGTCACTTTTTTATTGGCCCAAAGAAAACTGTCTTTGCTTCATTTGCTTTTTTTGTATATTTAATAAATTTGTAAACTGAATTTTTGGAAAACTACTGTTTTCCTTTTCTTTGAAATTTTATCCTATTTAAAAAATTAAAAAAAATTATTAACTGACAACATTTTTATCATCTTGTTTCTAAATTGTATAAACTGTAGCTTGTATTTTATTCGAGTCTAATTCATTTAAAAATTCTCATGATTTAATTTTTTATAATAACTGTCGAAAGAGCTTGTTGGCTGGTAATAATATTTGTGGAAATATTACAAAAGAGTTTTTTTGTAGATAAAACTGTAAAAATTGGATTTAAAATGAGTTGATTTTTTATTTTCTACATAAATAAACTGGATAATTATATTTAAACTTTTTAATGCATTTCATGAAAGTTATTTTTTGTTTTATTTCTTATTTTTGGAAACTGGTCAAACATGTTGCGCCGTCGCTAGAGAAAAAAACTGTGAGCTTTAAAAAAAGCTTTTTAAATATTTATGCATCAAATTTTGATCACATTTTTAGATTTTTTTTTATAAACTGTAAGCATTTAATTTACCACTTTCTAAAGCAGCAAGCTATAATGTGAAGAAGAAAAAATTGTTTAAAGTCTTTTTTTTGTTTTAAATACTTTTCTTCTTTTTCTGTATCGTTTCGGCTTTTTCTTCAAAGAACTTCTTAGCATCTTAGCACCGATACACACTCTCTCTCTTTTCCATATTTTTTTAAATTTCAAAACTGTTTTCTTTTTTCTTTTGTGCTTTTCCTTTCGATTAAAAGACATATAAAATATATATACATAAAAAATCTCTAAACAACAATAAAGACGTTATTTCCACATCGTTCTTTTTTATTCCTTCTTCCTTTTGGCGGCTTTTTTCTTTCTTTTCTTTTTTTTTGCCGATATTTTCTTGCTTCGCTTTTTTTTCTTATTCCCATATAAAAAAAGAATGGAAACGAAAAAAACCATTTTCGATTTTTCCATCTTTTTTTTATTGGCTTAACTAATGACCCTTTATTTATTTTATTTATGCATTATTTTTTTTTGTTTGTGTCCGAAAGGAAAGGAAAAAAACATGTTGTTGAGTGACCAGTTCCGTCGTCTTCATCGCCCATCCTTTTACACGCTATTATCGCTTCCTTGCTTGCTTCTTGTTGCACCTTTTTTTTCTTTCTTTCTCGCTGCTATCCTCGGAGGAAAACATTTACATTTACAAAATGTCATAAGTTAGATATTCACTGTTTTTTTTATTATTCTTTTGGCGCCTGATTTTTTTTGTTGTGCCGAAAGCAAAACTGAAGTGTTTTGAAATATGTACTGCTTGATTTTTTTTAAATATTTGAGCGCGCAAAACAAAATGTGAATTTCAAAATTTTCTTTTTTTGGTTTTTAAAAAAACTGCCATTAACGAATTGTGGTTTATTCGGTTCCAAATAAAATGAGAATATTGATCTTTGTTTGGGAAAACTTATAAAGTAAAAAAAACTGTAAACGACTTTGGGTCACGGAAAACAAAAATAGGCCCATTTAATTTTTATAAATCTTGTAAAACTGCGTTTCTTTGATGAAGTTAGAAAATATATTTTTTTGTCTATGATTTCATAATCTTATTTTTTTTCACCCCAATTATTATTCTTTATTTTTATGCCGCCACTTTTTTTTCTTCTCTATTTTTGTTGTAACCTTTTCTTTTTTTTTCTTAAACCACGCTCTATAAGCAAAAGGGCAAATGGCAAAGCGAAAAATAAAAGTGAAAAAGAAAGGAAAGAAATATTATGCAACAACTTTGATGCCCTTTCTTTCTTTCATTTTGGTTTTTTTAAAATGCTCGCTCATTTTCGTATTTCATTTTTTTTGCTTTTTGCCATTTTATTTGTTAAAAGTTTCTATCTCCGCAGTCTCATTTTTTTTTTCTTCTCTAAACATTATTTATTTCATAATTTTTAAATGCTAATAAAATAAAGATGAATGAAAAGCACTTCTTTCAAGTCTAACATTTTTTGTTTTTTATCCATACCACTTTTTGGACTTTTGCTCTTGTGGATGTTGGCGCCTTTTTGTTAATTTTACTCATTGATGGGGTTCGCATTTGTTTATTTATTCCATTTTTTTCCATTTTATTCATTTTTACCTCGCATAATTTTATTATTATTTATTATTTCCGTCTCGTGAAACTGTTGATTTTTATATTCTCTTTGTCCATTAAATTTTGTGGGTTTTAGGAAAAATTTTATTATATTATTTAATTATTTATTAACTGCCGCTTTTCATATTTATCTGTAGTTGGAAAATGACCTGTGTCATGGAGGTAGGAAAAAATTTTAAAATTATTATTTTTTCTCGAAAATTGTGTAAACTGGCTTAAAATAATAATGTTGGTTTAAGAAAATCAGAAATTTTTAAAATGTTTTATGACTTAAAAACTGCGGCTCCAATGGGACTATTTGGTAAATATCTGAGCATCATTAAAAACTGAATTTTTATCATAAAGGCCTTGAATGTCAAAAAAAATATATATATTTCTATATTTTTCTTAGAATTAAAACTGCACGAATTAATAAATTTCGGTCCATTTATGAAACTCATCCCATTATATGTCCTTTGTATTACAAAAAAGGTAGCAACTTTCTAACGTTTTTTGGTTGATTTGAAAACTGATCACTGGGTTCCCTTGTAGAGTTACTGTCAATTATTGTCCAATTAGCTGCGCCTTTAAAACTGAACAAAAAAATGAAATTTGGAATTGCGTGCGCAAAAAAGAAAATTTTCCAAAACTTTTTATTATTATTTTTTTAATTTTAAAACTGAGTTGTCTTGTAGAGTTGTTAATTTTTTTAGCAATGTTGAAGCATATAATAGAGCTTTTTAAAATTACCAGCTTTAACCTTGAGGTTGAAATAAAAATTATAAACTGGGTTTATAAAATCAACGCGTAAGCATTTTTGCAAAATTCCAAAAAAAATTTCAATTTATTATCCACTTTTTTGTGAAGCATAATAATAAAAAAATTTTAAACTGTTCTTTAAAATTCATTGGTGTTCCAAATGTGTTAATTAAGATACATTTAAAAAATATTTAAACTGGATAAAAAAGTTTTAGTTGTACAAAAAACTCTTTATTTTTTTATAAAAATTAAAAACCATACTAATATTAAAACTGAGTGTATTGTTTATTTTTTTAGAGCCCAAATTATTCTTACTTTCCTTTACTAACTTCTTCATTATCATCTTCATTTGATGGAAATGAACAAAAAACTGTTACCCGACTTTCAACAAAGAATGAAAATTACAATGTGGTTGAATTTTCAAACAAATATTTTTACAATAAATTTGAAACTGAAATAAATAGGACAACAACAACTGAAGAAAATACAAAAAAAGTTGAAACTGAAACCGAAAATAAAGAAAATTCTCAGGTAAGTGGATTTAATTTAGCTTGAATCGGGTTCAACTTAATAAAATCTTTTTTAATAAACTGTGTTTTCTACATATGGGGTGTTTTATTTTTCGATTTGGGATAAATCAATTTTTTGAAAAAGTCATAAAAAATTTTGATGCTTGAAACTGTATTGTAATTATTAATGTAAATGAATTTAACGAGAATAAAAAAAACTGTGAGGGATTGAAAAAGCACTTTAAATTCATACAAAAATAATTGTGAAACTTAACTTTCACCGTTTTATTGATTTTAAAATTAAACTGTCTGAGATTTTTCAATCTAAAATAAACAAAACTGTCTGCCTTTTTCTCGAAATAATTGGAGTTTTAAAATAAAATATTTTATATATTTTTTTAGAATCAATGCCCTAAAATAAATTTTGTTGAAAATTGCAATCCTTCAACAATTTCAAATCAAAATTATAATAACTGTGTTTCCTACATCGAAGTCAATGGTAAAACCCAAATTGCTTCAAATACTTTGCCATTATTTTCATATTATCAATTTCCAAATTTAAATGTGCCTTCATCAAATTATTCTTTTTCCGTGCCTTATCCCCAAGAAAATCAAAAACTGGAAGAAGGGCTTTCAAAAAATATTTTAACTAATCAACAAAAACTGATAAATGACTTGGACTTTGTAGCAACAACAACAAATAATTCGTGCTGTAATGATTTGAATAAGAACAGCAGCCGTAAAAGAAAAACTGCAGATGATAATATTAAAGATTTATCGGCAAGTAAAGTTTTTTTTTAAAACTGCGGGAATAATTGCCTTTTTCCTAACAAAAAATGAACAAAAAAATTTAAAAAAATTTAAAAACTGGAATCAAAACTGACGCGTCATTATCCAAAGGGAAAAAATAAGTTTTTTTCTTTGAAATCAACGAGTTTTTATTATTTAAAATTTTTCTTTAAAAAAACTGAATACAGAAAAGTTTATAATTTATTTGCCTTTTTTTTTAAATTTTGTCAAAAAATATCGACAAGATTTTTTGACTTTTAATTAAGGGTGGAAACGGGACGGGACTATTTTCAAAATCCCGTCCCGTCCCGGTCCCGTCCCGTCCCGGGACGGGACGGGACGAAAAATTTTGGTCCCGGGACGGGACGGGATGTAAAAATTTGACTTTTTAATGGAAAAAATGACCCAAAATTCGAAAAAATAGGGACGGGACCGGGACCGGGACGGGACGGGACGAAAAGTTTGGTCCCGGGACGGGACGGGACTGGAAAAAGTCGTCCCGTTTCCACCCTTACTTTTAATGCTTTATTTATTTTTTAAATTAAAATCATAACTGTAGCAGGAGGTATTGGTGAAGATTTTAGAATAATTAAACTAAAACGTAATAATAAAAACTGTGATCATCAGAATTACTTGCAAAAAAAAAGAAAATATTTAAAACTGAAGTAAAATTCTTTTTTTTTTCAGAAATTTCATGGAATTCCAAAAGCCAAATATTCTACTCAAATGTCATTGTTCCATGACCAGTGCCCATTTCATGTACCAATGCCAGGATGGGATGAAAAAATCATTCAAAGAATTGAAAGCTTTCGATGTTCCAAACAAATTCAAAATCGAATTACTCAATTTCGAAAGCAATTTAAAAAGGGATTCAAGTTAGTTTTGCTTGTTTGTTTTTATTTGGTTTTTTTAAAACTGGTGAGCGTTGATATTTTTTTGCAATAGAATATTTATAAAAAAAACTGGATACAATACGTTTTTGACGATATAAAAATTATTCGGAAAAAATATATAAAAAGGCTTCTAAATTTTTTTTCGTAAACACTTTTTTTAAAATAGTAACTGTGAAATCATTATTTCTGGTCATGTCCTCATGAATTTTAACTGTGCACCATCCAGCAGTTGGGTTCAGCGACAAAATTCGTTATCTTTTTTAACTGCAATTTTTTTTCTAATATCAAAAAAATAAATAGGCTTAAAAATATTTTTAATAAAATTTGTATTTTTAAACTGCATTCAGATGTTTTTAACTGAATAAAATTTTTCAGATATCGTTCCAAACAAAGCGTTCCATTACGAGTTCAATTATTAAAATATAAATGTATGAATACAATATATTCAGATTTGGAATCAATAATGGAAATTAAAAAATTTTATGATAAAATCGGAGCATAAATTCATTGTTTTTATTTTAAATTTATTTATTCTAAAGAAAAAACTGGGGCAAAGAACTTTTGGTTATAGAAAAAAAAACTGCGTTTTCTCGATGAAGATGTTACTAAACTGAATAAATAAAAATTTTTACGGCTTAAAATAATTTTTTTGAGCTTTTTAACTGTTTGTTTTGTTTCTTCTTAAAAATTCCTTGCTTTTTTATTGAAAATTAAACTGTAAATAGACTCTGATAAATAATCAAATAATAATTTTTTTGTTATTTAGTTCTTTTGCTTGCTTTAAACTGCCGTCTTTATGTTTCTTTTTGTTTTGATCTGAGCTCAAATAAAACTGTGTCTTCTTCTCATTTGTAAAAAACTGGCCCTGTGTCTTTTTCCTTCAGTTAAAATTTTGTACGGTTTTTTTCTCTCATGTTTTTTACTGGTGTTTTTTATTTTGTATTTCATATCCCTTTGATTTGTTATCAATCTCTTTTATATATCTTGCTCATGATTATGATCTTACATGTATGCTTTTTAATTTAAAATTATTTATCAAACTGAGTTATTGTCATTGTTACTGTTTTTATATTTTTTTAATTTTTAAAACTGACTTTGTTGTCCCTTTTTTGTTTACAAAGTAAAAATAATAAGAAATTTTTATAAAAATATAAAAAACTGTTTTCGCTTACTGCAACAACAAGCATAAATTACTTTACATGAAAATTGTTAAAAATTAAACTATAAACTGTCACAAAAGGTCTTCAATTTAAAAAGTCAATAAAAATTTTGAAGAAAAAAACTGCGATTGATTGCAACGAGTGACATTTGCAAGTTTTAAATTGACGGCGCCATTTTTAAAGATCGATATTTACGGATATGAAATTAAAAGATTCTTGTTTACGGATCGGGGCTTTAAAGAATGCATTTTTGAGGATAGAATTTTGGGGATACAATTTTTACTGATTTCATATTTGGGGACAGATGTCTGCTGATAGAATTTTAAAGATTCAAATTTCAAGATTTGAATTTTAATGATTTCATTTTTACGGATTGGACATTAGCGGATATTCATCTAATGTCAATCCTCCGGATAATGAAACTCGAAAAAATTAAACATTATCCTTTGGAATTAATGTTTGATGTAAAAACGGCAAAAAATGAATTGAAAATGGCTGTCAGACGGCCAAAGAAACATGCATTTTTCGTTCAAAAATTTTTCTCATTCAAAAAATGCATGTTTCTTTGGCCGTCTGACAGCCATTTTCAATTCATTTTTTGCCGTTTTTACATCAAACATTAATTCCAAAGGATAATGTTTAATTTTTTCGAGTTTCATTATCCGGAGGATTGACATTAGATGAATATCCGCTAATGTCCAATCCGTAAAAATGAAATCATTAAAATTCAAATCTTGAAATTTGAATCTTTAAAATTCTATCAGCAGACATCTGTCCCCAAATATGAAATCAGTAAAAATTGTATCCCCAAAATTCTATCCTCAAAAATGCATTCTTTAAAGCCCCGATCCGTAAACAAGAATCTTTTAATTTCATATCCGTAAATATCGATCTTTAAAAATGGCGCCGTCTTAAATTTTCCTTTAAAACTGTGTTCATATTTTTGCAAGCGGGATTTTTACAATTTGTAATTTTTTTAACTGTAAAATAAATGTTATGGATAAATTTCTTTTTAAATATCAAATATTTAATAAAACTGGGTCTACATCTTCTTCTTCACATTGATAATTCTAAAATTCTTTAATTTATTATTTTCAAATAAAAGTATAATTTTCTGTTTAACGTTTTTCACCTTAAAAGTTTTGGAAAAGTTAACCGATTGATTAAAAAAGCTTTTTTAAATTGTTTTTGTAAAACTAAAAGAAAAAAAAGGCAAGATTTTTTATTTCCCTTTTATTTGCTAATGTAAATTTTTCAATGTTTTATTTTTTTAGTTTAAAAACTGCATGAACAAAATCTTCAAAAAACTTTGTTTTTATACAATTTAGAAAACACTGTGTAAGGAAAAAGGGGAATCTTGTATGCTCGTATATTAAGCTTATTTTGATGCATTAACATTTTTTTTTCTGGCAATACTTTTAAAACTGTAGGATCAGGAGTTGGAGTTAAATTTTAAAAACATAGTTTCAAACTTTTAATAAATAAGATAAAAACTGATATGATGCGTTGACGCCAGAAAAAAAAATAATTATAAAAAAAACTTTATTAAAGCAACACAAATATATGAGTAAATAATATTTTTTTGGTATTTAAATAAATAAATACATGTACAAAAGAAAAACAAATAAATATGTATATAATTTTTAATCACTCGGAACTCAGATAAAGAAAAAATCACTCGGGGAAATAGAAATTATTACTCGACTCAAGAAAAAAAAATAAAAACTGCGAAAAAGGGTAAAAATAAAAATAAGACAACAATGACGGAATGAAAAAAATATTGCAAAAAATTCAAAACTGAAAACAATTTAACTGTTTTCAACATTTTTTCATTTTAATGCAAAATATAAAAAAGGAATGAAACAAACATAAGAGAAAATGATGAAGATCCAACAAATTCAGCAGAATTAGGAGATTTAGTGGAAGTTGTTTGTTGAATTCCTTCTAAACCATTTTGTCTTTCATCCATTTGTTTATCTTCCGTTAAATTTGCTACACCTCCATTAGAATCTTGAGATTCGTCACTTTGGATTTCTCCATTGCCATTATTATTAATTGGAGGTGGGATTTCTTCATTTTTACCATTATCGTCAGCCGCAACAGCAGCTGGTTTAGGTTCCTTGTATGGATCACTGCCGTCATTAATCCCAGCAGCAGCTGCAGCGTCTGCTGCGGCGACAGCAGGGGCAACATTTTCATTGGATTCAGCTGAATCATCTTCGTCATCATCTGATTTGGCTCGAGCTGCCGGATTTACTCCTCCTGAATTGCCTTGGTTATTAATGTTGTTGGTTATAGTTTCAGTATCTGCATCATCGGCTGCTTTTTTAACTTCAATATCTTCTTTTTCGGTTGTTTCATCACTTTCCACTGCTGCTTTAACTTGTTTTGCAGCTGCGTCATTGTCTTTATTATTATTATCTGAGGCATGATCGCTATTTTCGGTTGAATCATCATTTTCAGGAATTTTATCATTGGTTTTAGGTTTAACTGCGCCATTTCCATCCTCATCATTTTCCTTTTTGGATTTCATATCATTATCCCCTTGATTACTATCATCGCTATGAACATCATGAATATGTCGGGAGCCATCCTTTTGACGAGGTTCAGCTCCACCTTCTCCCGCGTCATCATCATCATCATTGGCAGCAATATTAGCTTTAGCGGGAATGAGTTTATCGTTATTTTCAGTTTCATCGGATTCTTCGGTTTTGTCATTATTTTTATTATTGTTGTTGGAAGCAATATCTTGGGAATTAATTGGAGCTAAAAAAATTTTATTTTAATTATTTTTATAATATTTTTTTTGATTTAAAAAAACTGTGATGAAGTTTATTAAGGGGCGAGGAAAAAAACTGCACAGCAATGTATAATTTCGTAAAAGTCCAAACTTTTATTTAGAAAAAACAAATTTTATTTTTAACTGTCAGGAGTTTTATTTGGGTCAAAATTCATTCGAAAATATTACTATTCTTTTATTTTTTCTGTATTTTTTTTTTGTTAAAAACTGCATTTGGAATTCTTTAATTGAAATACTATTTTTTTTAAACTGACAACGAATTTTTTAAAGCTAAAGTTTTATCGAAATACTTTTTGAATGAAAAAACTGCTTTTGAACATTTAAGTTCATAAAAGTCTAGCATTTTTTAAAAGAATTAATAAATTTGGAATTTAAACTGTATTTTATTTTGGGTATTGGAGATTTTTACATACCTGACAACACAAAAGTTGTTGCAAGAATAAATACAAAACTGAGAGCGATGAGATATTTTAAAGAAGTCATTGTTGGTTGTTGTTCTTCTTTTCTTTAATTATTTGTTGCCCGTTTGTTTGTTTTTCTGAAGAAAAAAAATATTATAAAGTTTTTAAAGTAAGAAAACTGCATCCCCAAGATTCCAGTTAAAATTAAGAACGACACGAAAGAAAAATTTTATTAAAGAAAAAAACTGATGGATTTAAACATAAGTAAAATCGTCAAAAAATTATGACAAAGTTACAAAACCTTTGACACTTAATTTAAAAACTGTCAAGAAGCGTATCTCTTTTTTTTTTAAAAACCTATGGGAAACTTATGAAATAAAAAAAGAGATACAAAGCTAAATAGTTTTATTGAAAACATAAAAATTAAAAACTTAGACTATACGTAGCATTGTGTAATGATTTTTTTTGGTTTTTAGAAATACTTTTATCTGTAATAATAGCAAAAAAGGATAAAAACTGAAAACATATTATTACAATTTTTAAATTTTTTTCTTTTTTAAATAACTGTAGCACGTAAATTATGGTGGCGATCAATGGAAATTTTGGAAAAATTATTATAAAACTGTTGTAATAAAAAATCCAGGGGTTAAAAATATATAAGGATGAAAAGTAAAACTGTATAAATCATTATTAAATCATTTAGAGATAAAAGAGAATTTTTTTAGTTAAAGCTGAAGCAGATTAATTTAGATTTTATTTAAAACTGTTTGAAACATATGGAGTTGATCATCGCAAAGCCATTCTATTTTTTTTGCTCCAACAATGAAAAAAAATAAACGACTTTTTTTTTTAAATTTTTTTCTTCTCTTTTTTTGTTTTCTTTAAACGCCAGCCGGCTGCTCGCCAAAGTGAGCGAGAAAAGGCAAAAGGTTTCAAATTTCTCTTTTTTGAATAAAAATTTTTTCTTCAAAAAAAGGGCATCGAATGTCTAAGGATGATTGCCTGCCTGCTTTCTTGCAACAACTACTACCTACTTTTTCATGAGCTCCAAAGACCAAAATGGTGCAAGTAAGAAAGCAAGCAAGGAAAAATGGTTGCAAAATTTTTTTGGTGGTGCATGGTTTCATTTTTTGCCGTTGCCATCGACGAAGAAGAAATTCCAGTGTTTTTTTTGAAATAAAAAAATAAAAATTATGGCGCGTTCATTTTCTTCATTTTTTTCCATTATTTTTTTTGATGAAATTTTTTTTCGGTTTTATGAAAAAGTTTTTTTTGTGTCGTCACTCAAACCAAACATAAAAAAAATAAAAAAGAATGAAAAGAATCAGACAAGACAATTAAAAAGCAAGCAGCCACAGTAAACTTCAAAAATAAAAAAATATTTGGAAGAAGAAATATGAAACATGACTTCCCAAAAAAAAGAAGAAAATAAACAGACAAAAGTAAAGAAAAAAATATTGGGAAACATGCGCCCTAATGGTAATGGCGGCGATGATGAAAAGTCGAAAAAATAAAGGTTATGAAAACTGAAAGAAAGATAATAACAGGAAAATGATTTTAAAACTGTCGATTCATTTTTTTTTTTGAGAGGGGCTATTAGAGCTATATTTTTTTTAAACTGCGATTGATTTTAGCAAGATGTATGTATTTTAAATGAAGAAAAGTAGTCGGAAAAAAAACTGGAGAGACATACTGACATTTTGGTTGAAAGCCCTTTTTTATCTAATACAAACTTTTGTTGTGGGAATATGGTTTTCAAAAATAAACTGTAAATGAGCTTTTACAAAATATCATCTTATTTTTTTAATTCGGACTAGGAATTGAAAATGATCGAGTTTTTGGATTCAATGAAATTTTGAAATTAAAACTGGAACTTGCTAAGGAAAATTTTTTAAACTGAATTTCGAGATTTGTCTCTGATTTTTTTTGGAAGAATTATAATAAAAATATGCTTTGTTCGAAAAAGGCTGCAGCATTAAAAAACTGGAATCAATTTTGATTAGAGAATTAGTTTTTATATTTTTACTATCATATTTTAAAAACTGTACAAATTAATATTTAATTATTTTAATTTTATTCTTTAAAAGATTAACTGAATTCAGGTAATTTTTTGTTGTTTCTTAAACTGATATTGAATAACTGCATTTGCAAAGTAAAAGCAACAAACAAGGTTTACACACACAAATAAAAGTTCCAAAAACCCCAAGCGATTTGCATAGAATTATGCTTCCAATAAATACGTGCACGTGCAAAATAAAAATTAATAACTGGAAACCAAATAAACAGAGTGTCGTTTAACTATATTCAAGGGAAATTTTTACAAAACTATCCCAAAAATACGGTAAATCAAAATTAATAAAAACTGATGTTGATGGAGAGAAGATGAAAAAAAGAACAAACTGACACGACGACTATTCTTCCTCGATATGGAATTAAAATTGAAATAAAGCAGCACGTAAGTATTTTAAATGAATAAAAAATGAATGTTTGATTTATCCCATTTTTTTGTTATTATTATAAAAAAAGAGATGAGGATGGGGATAGGATTATTATTTATTTAACTCAAACAATATTTTTATCATTTTCAATTCTCTCTTTTTTGATGAAAGGATAAAGCAATAATGAAAGCTGTTTTTACAAAAAAAAAGATGGAGAGGAGAAGAAAAAACCAAAAACAATCACATTTTTTCATTTCTCTCTTTCTTTTTTGGGGATAATGAAAAAAAAGAGGGCTCTAATGTTCAAATGTTTGGGTTATAAAGATATGAATATAAAAGAAAGAAAAACTGAAATGACTTTTTGAGGTTTTTGAAATATAAAATTTTCCAAAACCTTTGTTTGTTTTAAAAAAGCCCACATTTTAACTAGAAAGCTGAACAATCATAAAAATGAAAGGAAATAATAATTACAAAACAAAATTATGTTTTTTAATTTTTTAAATAAAAACTGAAGTTGATGACCTGGTTGGAAAACAAATTGAACATAAGAATAAAAAAATAAATAAACTGAAATTCAAGAATTGTTAAACCCCAACAGAAAAAAACTTTTAAAAAACTGGTAGAGTAGTTACAAGTTAGGGAAAATAATATTAATTTTCCATCACCAAATTTGAATAATTAAAATTATAAACTGACTTTCATGAGAACCATAATATAATTTATACTCATATGTAGGACAATGGTTCTTCATTCCAAGAAATATATATTTAAACTTTGATAATTTTTTTATTTCTTTTATTGGGCATTTACAAAGTCCTACCACTTAAAGAAGAGGTATTATTAACTGTGTTATAGTTTTTCTGGCTTTTCTAGAATCATCTTTCAAGAAATTAATAAAAAAAACAGTTGACATTGTGCTTTTAGGGTATGAATTCCCAAATATAGATGGTATTTGTAAAAACTGCGACCAACCCTCAAATTTGGCAAAGTAAAAAAATTATTTGGAATAAAATTTTAACTGTGTTTTTAATTTCGGAAATTTCATGAGTTTTTTTTTCTTCGAAAACTGTGGCCTTTAATTTGAATCCATCACCAAAATAAAATGTATGTGGAAAGAGAAAACTGGAAATAATTTAAAAATCATTTTTTCATGTTTTTTATTTTTAATAAATAAACCAACATTGCTTTTTATTTTCGAAACTGTTTTATTTTTAAACACAAATAATTTTAATGAAAAAACAAGAAAAATTAAATACATATTAATTTTAAAATTGAAAAACATTTTCATCATTTTTGAGGACAGCACTTTGGGGAGCAAAAAATGTTTCAGATCTTTGTTGAAAATACCAATACAATTTTCGGCAACATTGAAATTGATATAATCGAAGAAGAAATTGGACAATTATTAGGCATACAAAATACTGGAAAATAAATAATAAATTTAAAAAACTGATATAACTTTAAATTCATTGGGATTTTTGATTTTAAAAAACTGAGGGATGGTGCTTATTTTTTATTCAAATTGCTTTAATTTTAAAAATAACAAGAATAAAAAATTAAACTGTCGTTCGTGTCCGAATCAGGATTATTAAAAATTATAAAAATATGTTTAAAAAATTTGGAATAAAAAAGTATCAAAACTTTAAATTTTATGTTTCGTATTTTTTGAAATTCAATATTTGTAATTTTGCCAATAAAAGTTACTTTATTATTAAACGAGTTTGCAAAAAATTTGTTCCTTTCTCTTTTTTTTGAGGCGAAAAGACTGATATTAATCATAAAAAACATTGGAAACATAAACTTGTCAGATGCCATATTTTGAAATTTATGCATATTTAATAAAAAAAACTGTGAGTTGGAGTGTATCTCGGTGATAAAAAAAACTTTTTTTCATTACGGTAAAACTGTAATTTTGCTAAAATTAATTGCGTTTTATCCATTAAAATAATTTAACTGTCACGAAAACCGTTTTGGTTAATAAACTAATATTGTAAAAATAAAGTTTTAAATATTCACTTTTTTGAATCTTTTAAAATAAATAATTCAAACAAATTTAAAAAAATTAAACTGGATGCAAACAATCACTTGTTTTGAAAAAAAAACTTACTCCATCATATTCAGGTTTAACAGTAAAATAAGAAACCACGACACTCAAGAAAAACATAGCGCAAAAAAGTATGTTGAATGGAAGCAACGCCAAAATGGGTAAAATCATTCGATGTTGTTCCACAAAAATTCCCATCAAAGTAAATGCATTTCCAATGGAATGAAAAATAATAAATAATACAATCAAAGAATACGTTGAACATATTCGTTCTTCATTTATTAACAATTTTGATGGACCTCGACCTTCAGAAACTTCGTCCACGGTTGAAATATTTAAATTATTGCAAACCATCAATGGATGCTCGATTTCTAAAAAAAATATTGCAGTAAAAAAAATGCTTTCCTATTTTTTATATTGCTTTTTTTTAACTGGAGATTTTTGTTTAATAAATGTTAACTATTTTTATATAAACTGTTCCGTTTAAAGCAAACATGGCTTTCTTTATTTTTCACGGACTCGAAATTACGTAAATTTTAAAGAACAAATAAACAAAAACTTAAAATTTTAAAAACTGAACAGACAAATTTTTTTGGGAGGTTTTCAAAGAATTTAAGAATAAAACTGCAAAAACAAATAATGGTATTAGGAAATGAGTATTGTAAAATACAAAATTTTAAAGTTTAATTATTTTTTTGGTGAAAAGCAACCACGTTTTATGGATTATTAAAAACTGTAGACCTTTTCTTCTTCAATTTTATTTTCGATTTAGAATTGTATTTGTTAAAAATGAAAAAAATTATTTTTGAAGACTCTTAACTGTGAAAAAAAGAGTGCGGTGGAACCAAAAAAAAAGAAAAAAATTTTAATAATAAAAGCTGTCGCATTTTAATTATTTTCTGTGAAAAACTTCTGGTTTAGAAGTAACAAAATATTTTATAAAATTCAAAAAACAAAAAACTTAATTAAAATTGCTATTTTTAAACTGCGATCTCTATTTTAATTTCTTTTTTAAAAAAGAATCATAAAAGACGTTGAATAAAACTGTTTTTCGGAATGGGAAGCTTTTTAGATGGACCAATGCATTTACAAATTATTTTATGAAAATTACAAGCTGATTAGACTTATGCTAATTTTATTAGTTTAACTAAAAAATATTTTTTTAAAAACTGTGACTATCAATAAAGTCTTGTCAGTTCGTAAAAAAATAACTATCATGAAGGGAGCTTATGATATTTATTTAATAAAACTGTTCAAATTTATTGCCAAATTAAAATTTTTTATAAATTAAAATTTAGAGGGAAATAAAAAACTGGATTTCAGCCCTCTTGCATTAATGGTAAAATCTGTTTTTTAAAATAGAAATTTTTTTTATAATAATTATTACTTCTCTATTTTAATAAACAAAAAAACTGTAACTGAATGAAATTATTGTTCGGATAAAAAACTTACTTGTAATAAAACCAAATGCAACTATGGCAAGTTCTAATCCACATATAATTGCCACGGATGTTTTAACATGGCAACATAAAGTTCGATAGGAAAAGTTCGAATCCATTATAGAATTTGTGAAAAAAACTGAAATTATAATAAATTTATTTGTGTTCTAAAGTTCGAATTAATAAGGAGATATATAAAAACTGCCAAAAAAAATTAGTGTAGGTTTTTAAATTAAAAATTTGTTTAATCAAACTTGCAAAAAAAATTAAAAACTGAATTTGAATGAACCTTTTGAAAAAAGTCCTATGCCAAAAAAATTATTTTACTCTTTTATATTTTTTTTAAATTGAAAATTATAAAACTGAGAAGCTTTTTTAAATCAAACTTCTAAAAAACCAAAAAATATTTTAATTTCCATTAAAAAACTAACTGAGCGACATTTAAAATATTTTTTTAATGTTTTTGTTTCTATTCTTCTTTTTTTATTTTTCCACTTTTAACTGAAATCAAATCCCAAAAAATAATAGCGTTTTTCTTTTCTCGAGTTGCTTTGGTTGTTGTTTTCTTTTCCATCTTAAAAGCTTTTTCGTCTTCAATGTCGCCGAGCAAAAACAACACCAAAAACAAAACAAAACAAAAAAGCTTTAAAAAAATAAATAAAATAAAACTGAACCGAAAAAAAAGAAGAGAAGAAGAGTGGAGTAAATAAAATATGGAGAAGAAGAAGTCTTCTTTTTTTTCCTTTTCTTAACTCCTTTTCTCATCATCTTTTCCTTCCTTCCTTCCTTTTTTGCACCTCTTTTTTTTATTTTTATTTTCTAGAGTTACTTGCTTCTTTAAAAAAAAATTGTTGGTGAAGAAAAAAAAGATGACGGTTTACTCTTCTTTTTTTGGCTTTGGTGGTTGGAAAATGAATTTCGAGTGTTTGTTGTTTCTTTGCCGTTTCATTTTTTATTTTCACATTTTTTTTAACGAAAAAATAAAACCATGGCAAAAAAAAAGCAATAAAAAAAAGATGGAAAAAAGCAAAGGAATCAATTGACTTGGCTTATTTTTCTTGGATGATTACTTTTTGAAGAAACCGAAAAATCTTTCCAAGAAAGTGGGTATTTATGAAAAAAAAAGAAACTAATGAATCCATGTAAAAACCAAGCAACTTCGAGTAAAGTGTAAAAATAAAAATGATGAGAGGCTTAAAAATTTTAAATATGTTTCATTAAACTGCAACAACAGAAAAGCTTAACTGCTTTTTTGCTTTTGTTTTAAAGTCTATTTTTAAGAATTATGTAAAAAAACTGTCTTTTTCATAAATGAGTTCCAGAGCAAGAAAAAAAATGTCAATCGCAGAAATTTTTTCTTCTTTGTTCTTTAAATAAAATAATTAAAAAAGCCTTTCATGAATCACATTTTTTTTAACACACGTATAATTTTTTTTAATGACGATTGTCTCGAATGCATACATTTTTTGTGTACAGGCCCCAAAAAGCATTTTTCAAAAATATTAAGATTGTGAAAAAGCAAATATAAAAGTTTAAAAAAAACTGAACAAATGAAAAATAAATACCAAAAATATACAAAAAATAAAAAATTTCTTTTCATTGTTTGTGGAAATGTAATAAACTGCGGGCTAATAACATTCTAGGATTTTTAAAAAGGCTTTTGCTCATCATTACTCACAATGATAATGTGAAAATTAACTACAGTATAAATTTCATTAACGGATTTATTTATCTTTTAGACAGCTGAACCATTCAGAAAATTATATTTATTAACTAATGATTAAATGAGCCTGTCTTTGATTTCTTTTTTAAATTTTACTTTTTTTTAAATAATTATTTTAATCATACTTTTTATGGGCTTTTTTTATTTTCAAAAAAAATTAACTGTGGTTCTTCCTTCTAAGTTTCTGGATTGTAAAAACTGTAATAGCTAACTCTACCAAAAAAATTTAAGATTTTTTAAAGTTTTTCTTTTAAACAAAATTATACAACCATGCATTTAAAATAAAAAAAGTTTTTTTATGAATTTGCCTGAATGTTTTTACTTTTTTTTTCTCTCTTTCTCGAAAAAGTTCCTTTTCCTCTTTCTTCGTAACCAATGACAACAATAACAACGCTTATAAACATAAAACTTGAAGAGTCCAATAACTACGACAAACAATGTTTTTTAATGATTAATAACAAAAAAACTTAATTCTTTTATTTTAAAAAAGCTTTAATTATTTATTTTTTTGTAAACTGAGTCATCATCTTTTTAGAGATTTTTCTTTATTAAATTTTATTTACTTTTTATATTAATTTTTACAAATGGGTTCAGCACTTTCATGTAAATCATCAAATAATATTTATCCTCGTCCTGAAATAGATATTGAATATGGAAGAATTCAAGGAAAACATTTTGTTTTAACGGATGAAAGAGTAGCTGATGTGTATTTGGGTATTCCATTTGCTAAACCTCCTATTGGGAATTTAAGATTTGAGGTAAGCGACTTTTTTTAAACTGCATTGTAAAAATTGCGAAAAAACAGACATTTTCTTTAATTTTAAAGGTACACGAAAATATAAAAAATTTGGTATTAAAAACTGACAAGCTCGTTTGTAGGCGGAAAAGGTTTTTATTAATTTCCGCTAAGGTCATAATTAAAGAAAAAAACTATTAAATATTAAAACTGCAATATTCAAATTGTGTATTTAATGTTAAAAACGATTGAACTTAAACAATCGGCATTTTATTTGTTAGTCTAAAATATAAAAACTGTAGTTATCTAAGTAAGAAAAGCCACGAGAAAAAATCTTTTTTAAAACTGAACGTAAATAAATTAGTTCTACGTTTTTCGAAATGTTTTTGTATTTTTTTATTTTTTAAAACTCCTATTAAATTTTCACATAAATTAACAAATTAAACTGGGTATATTTAAAATAGGTGGACAAGAATTTTTTTAATGTAAAAAGTTAAAAAAAAATTAATTTAGTTAGTGATAAATTTCTGTGATATTTTTTTTATCATTTTTAAACTGTCATATCAAATGTTTGCGCTTCTGTAACTAACAACTATCGTTTCAAATAATATAAAAATTTAATATCCATAAAAATATAGGTTTATTTGTTATAAAAAAACTGGTGCAACAGTTTTGCGAAATTTTTTCATTTTTTTGTACTAAAAAACTGTCATGAGTCGTTTTATTTTAGTTCAGTAAAACTGGAATTATTAAATAAATAGGAAAAAAAATAAGTAAAATTTGAAAAAAAAACTTGATTTTTTAAAAAAAAATGAATAAAATTTATTTGAACAATCTTTTAAGGATTATTTTATTAATAAAACGCTGACATCATTTATTTTTCTAATAAAGTTTTAACTGTGTTCAAAAAATACATTTTTAAAAAAGAATAATATATATTTTTCAGAAACCCCAACCCGCTGATTCTTGGCATCCCAAAACCAAACCAACAATTAAATATAAATCTCGTCCAATTCAAAATGATTATTGTTGGGATGGAATTCAAACGGGCGTGGGTAAAGGCGAAGATTGTTTATATTTAAATATTATGATGCCTAATTGGAATCCACCATCTTCATCGAAAGGTTTCCCAGTGATGGTTTATATTCATGGAGGGGGGTTTGTTATGGAATCAGCTGCAAGAATAAAATATGAAAATGTTTGCAAGTTAGTTTTTTTTTGATTCATTGAAAATTTGGGATATTTTTAAGAGAATAAAACTGTCACTGTAAAACTTTTTAGGAGGAAATAAAAAAGTGAATTACAAATTCACAAAGAAAAACTATTTTTTCATTATTTTTACATGAATGTCTAATTTTAAACTAAAAGCAAAGCAGGAAAGCTTTTAATTTCAAATTTTTCAAAAACATAAAACTGAGATTTATTGCCTGAATACCCAATCGGTGCAAAGTTGGAGAGCTCTGGAAGAAAATTATAAATCAAAAAATTTTAACTGTTTATTAAAAAATATTTTGGCTAAAAACTGGCTTTATTTAAGTTCTATGGAAACTTTCTCAAGTTTCTTAAATAAAAACTGTTGATACACCTATCAACGCAATAATATTCTATATTTCAGTGTTACACGCCTCCACCTCCGGAGGCGCCTCCATCGCCTCCGGAGGCGCCTCCGCCTCCGGAGGTGGAGGCGGAGGCGGAGGCGATGTGCTGGAGGCGGAGGCGCACCTCCGCCTCCGCCTCCGAACCTCCAGCCAAGATTTTAATTAAAAAATTAAGATAAATTTGCCTAAAATCACTCATTTGTACATTATTTATCTTAAAAACAATTTCGTTTATCAAAATTATGTACTCAAAAAAGATTTATTACCATTTTAAGCTATTATACCAATAATAAAAAACTCCGAAAAAATTATAAAAAACCAAAAATTACTTGATTGATGCATACCTATTTTATTTTAGTAGCTAAAATACCTTTTTAAGCTCAAAAAACACTTATTTTTACTGTATTTAAATGGTTTGGAAAAATTCTTGCTGGAGGCGACCTGGAGGCGCCTCCAACGCGTCCGCCTCCGCCTCCGGAGGCGGAGGCGGAGGCGGAGGCGATAAAAAAGAAAATATGTAACACTGCTATATTTATCAAAGATTCCAATAAGGCATTTAAAATATTTATTTTTAAACTGAGGTCACGAATTTTTTGTCTTATCATTTAAAATGAGTTTCGTAAATGTTAGCTTTCCATGTTACTCATTTTTAGGTGAAAAAAAAACTGTTGTCAAAAATTCAAAACTGTATGTTACAATTCAAAACCAAAAATTTTGGTGTCTAAAAAAAGCGAATAAACATAAAAAAAATTCATTTTAGAAATATATTAAAAACTGTAAATCAGTGCCATTTATGATATGAAGTCAAATAAATGAGTTAATTGAATATAAAAAATAAAACTGGGTGTGACAGTGTATAAGTATTTTTTTATTAAAATTTAAAACTCCAATTCATAATTACAGCTTTAAACTTTTTATTTTACGAAAACATTATGAAGTTGGTTAAATTTTAGAATTTCCAGCTATCCCTAGAAATATATAAAAACTGTATCTTTTTGGGAAGTTAAAAAACTTAAGTAATAAAAACTGCCATCAATTACATAAGTTTGGGTATTTAGGTTACTCAATCATTTTTAAATAAAAAATTAATAAAAAAAACTGTGGTGAATTGACCAGGCATTTTAATGCGAAAAGAATTTAAGAATATAAATTATTCGAAAATCCTTTTTAATTTTTGCTTTTTTTTTTGATAACTGCGAACTTTTAGATTTTTTTGGATTTCTAAATTAATTATTTAAACTGCGCAATAAAATTCAAATTTACTTTTTTTAAACTGCGTTTAAAACACAAATCATTTGCCCTTAAATTTCAGCAACATTATTTCAAACGACGTTATTTTTGTTACCATTGAATATAGACTTGGTATTTTGGGATTTTTTACTACTGATGATGAAATTGCAACAGGCAACTATGGAATATGGGATCAATGCATGGCTTTGAAATTTATTAAAAAAAATATAGCCAATTTTAAAGGTGATCCGAATAATATTACTTTAATGGGACAATCAGCTGGTGGAGTTTCAGTGGATTTATTGGCGCTTTCGCCATATACGAGAGGTAATAAAATTTTGTGGAAAATTTGCATAAGAAATTTATTTGAATTTAACTGAAATGATAGAAAAAAATAGTGAGCGAAAAAACTGAAAATTTGCTTTCCGTTTTGATAAAAGCCAAAAAATATGCATCAAAATATAAAATTTAATTTGTATTTTTATTTTTGAGGCGGTAGTTAAGAAAAAAGTTGGTTTAAACTGTGACAAAAAAATTTCTTTTACAAAACAGGCGCATTTTTGGTACATTTAAAAACTGTTTTTTTGAATATTAGGATTTTAAACTAAGCAATTTAATATTAGTCTAAAAAACCCTTGTTACAAGATTAATAAAAAAAACGGAGAAAAAGACTAATAACATCATCTTAAAAGATTTTGTTTTTATAAGTTCGCAAAGTGCTACTCGCCGCTAAAAAATTGGTTAATTCTGGCAAAAAAATTCTTATATTTTTTTTCGTTTCTCTTATTAGAAATTTTAGAGTAAAAACACATTAAAAGTTTGAATAAAAAACTGTGCACGACTTTCGTTGATCGATTTTTTCTTCTTCAAAAAATTTATGGTACAAATAAATTAAACTGTCGTGCGTGAGAATATTGTGGATGTGCAAAAAATAAAATTATGAAGGCGAGCATTAATTTTAGTTTTAATAATTCCAATTCAGAAGAAAAAATCTTTTTTTTTTTTAAACTAAACTGCAGACTCAAAATCTTTTTTTAAAAAGATATTTGGAAGAATTTTTTAAAATTTTTACATAAAAAAATATTCAAATAGTTATAAATTAAACTGTGGCAAATATCAAAATAGTAAATTTTCAGATTTATTTGATAAAATAATTATAATGGGTGGAAATTCTGAATGCATTTGGGCTATGTCACCTCGATGCAGAGTAGCAAAAAATTGTCGCGAACGCGCCATGGAATTAGGGTTTCAAAAACCTAACGATGGAGCAAAATGGACTAAAGAAGATAATAAAGCTTTAATGGAATATTTAAGAAATCAACCTGCAAATAATTTGGGTGCAACGATGTTATTTCGAAAAGATTTAATTGAATCCGTTCAACTTTTTGTGAGTCCATCGATTGATGGGGATTTTTTCCCAAAAAATTTGAGTGAACTTCGAGACGAAGCTCCAAAAAAGAAAATTATTGTTGGAGAAACTGAATTTGAATCTTTGCTTTTTAGTAAGTCTTTTTTTTAAACTGGCGGATTCCGATGTCGTTGGATTCTAACAATGGCCTTTTTCAAATATTTTTATCTAAACTGCATTTGTCTGAGAAGGTGGGGCTAGAAATAGAAAAAAGTAAAGAAAAAGAAACAATCAAAAAACTGATTGTAGTAAAAATTGATGGAAACCAACAAAGGCAACGTTCAAAAAAAGAAGAAAAAAACTGTCAAAAAAATTGAAAGTGGAAGGAAAATAAAAAATGAACAAAAAGAAGCTTTAAATAATAAAAAAAACTGAAAACCTTACTATGCGTTTTTTATTTTTGAACAACAAACTGAGATTTTAAAATTTAAGTTATATGGGAGAGAAAGTAACTGTAATGTAAATTTTTTTATTGATTGTTGTGTGGATTTTAATAACTGTAATTTTAAGTAAGACTTTAAAAAAAAGCAAGATGAGAAAGAAAAAATATTTAAAAAAACTGTATAAATAAACGGTTTTTTCATATTTATCAATTAACTGAATAAATTAAAAATTCAATAGCAATAGGGATAAGAGTAACTGGGTATCTTTGTATTATTGTGTAAGCCTTAGCTTTCATTAACAACTTTAATAAGTTTTAAAAAAAACTGGGTGAAAATTCGTTTGCCTAAAAAAACAAAAACGTAAACCTTTTTTCGAGAACAAAAATAACAGAAATTTTTATTTAATTATATTTTTGAATTAAAACTGTAGCTTGTTAATTGGATGGGATTTACAAGGTTCTAACATTTTTGTTTATTTTTTTTGGGTAATAATAAAAATTTTATTCATTATAAAACTGCTTCATCCTAATCATCAAAATAAATTGTAATAATTTAGCCAGAATAGAAAATTTTAAAACTGTACTTCGATGATATTGTTTCTTTTCAAACTGGTCACTTTAAAATTTCGATTTTTTTTAGTTTCAATTGGCCAAGTAAAAATCAACAAAAAATTGATGCAATTTTTTTGTGATCGAACAAAGACTGTACTTCAACAATTGGATCAAATATCAGATAAAAGTAAAACTGCCCTTACATATCAAAAATGGGAAAATTTATATGGAATTAGCGAAGGTCAAGTAAAAAATAAAAAGGATTTAATTGACACTGCCGTGGCTGTAAGTTTTTTTTACTTTAAACTGTAGCATGAGAAATTGAAGCTTTTTTTTTAACAGATAAGCAGTGATTTAATAAATACAATTCCAATGTATAATTTTATTCAAAAATCTTTGCAAAAGGGCTCAAAAGTGTATGCATTTAATTTTGTTCATTATAATTGGCAGGCGATGTTGGGAATAAGGTTTTATTTACCAAAGAAAGGTAAGGCATTTAAAATATTTATTTTAAATTGAAATCACGAAATTTATTATTATTTAAATTGTTTTATGTTATCCCAAATTTGGACAAATTCTAATTTTAATATTTTGGAAATAAAAAACTGATTTATGTTTATTTAGCCGGTTTAATTTTCGCGACTACCTAATCAAAGCAAAAAAATTAAATAAAAAAAGTAAAATTATAACTGTAAACAGATAATATTAATAGTAATTTTTATGAACTTCTATTAAATATTGAGCTAAACTGTATACGAACAATAAATTTTGGTACATTTTGGTACAAAAATTGAAAACTGCGATAAATTAACACATATGGATTTTATTTTGGTAGAATAAAAAACATATATAAGAAAGGATTCAATCATTTAGAAAAACATTTCGATAAAAAAAACTGTCCATAGAAAAAGATTCGGTATCATATTAAATAAAAGATCATAAAACTGCAAACTGATAAAACTTGGGGGTGAGAAGAACAATTTCTAAAAACACCTTCAAATTCAGGGTCAAAATATTTTTTTAATTATTCAAAACTGCAATTTCTTTATGAAGATTAAAAATTTCATCTTCTTTCCAAAAAAAATTCAAAAGAATTAAACTGCTTCTGGTGTTGCGGGGCTAAACGAAAATTTTTTTGAAATTTAAAACTGAAAAAACAATTTATTTTATAAATTTCCAAAAAAAAATACTAAAATTTAGCGTGTTTTGTTTTTTTACTTATTTTAACTGCGTTATATTAATGCACAATGAATGTTTTGTTTTACTTGAGTATTTAAAAAAAAAAAATCTAAAAATTGCTACTTTTTTGAATGTTAAAAAAAACTGAATGTTATCATGTTTTGTGAAGGAAAAAAACTGAAATATAATATTTCCCTTGGTGAGTAAGAAAAATGATTTCAAAATAAAACTGCACCCTGAAGAATCAAATTGATAAGCCAAGCGGCGACAAATTAAAGAAAAATTTTTCTAAATAAAATTTAACTGATTATTTGAAAGAAAGGGTTTTAAAAGAATATCCATATGAATGGCATAAATAATTTTGATGTCTTAAAGAAAACACAATTATTTTTATATATGTATTATTAAATTGAAAATTAATAAACAAAGAAGGTTTTCTTTTAAATTAAAAAAAATTATTTGTTTCAGGCGCAACGCATGCCGCGGAAATAACATCACTTTTTGATGTAAATTATTACGTTCTTCCTTTCACTCGAACTGAAGCCGATAAAAAAGTTACAACACTTTTAGCAACATTTTTTACAAATTTTGCAAAGACTGGAAACCCCAATGGTGATGAAACAACCAATCCATTTTCAGCTTCATTCAATATTAAATGGGATTGCGTGAAACGAGAAAATCCAATAAATTGTTTAACAATTTGTGAAAATCCTAAAATGGAAGAAGTTGAAAGGCTAAAACGATGTATCCCTCAAGCTGAAGCATATGCAGCCCTTCAAGAATGGGTTACAATTATGGATGAAGAAACTTATTTAAAATTTAAGGGAAATGTTAAAATTGAAATGAAAAAATAAATTTATTATAAGAATAACTGAATCAAGCTTTTATTATGTAAAAAAAACTTTATCAAAGAATTAAAATAAAAATTAAACTGAAGAATTAGGATTTTGGAAATAAAAGATTTTTTTAACTGACCTCACCGAAAATTTCTTTATAAAAAACTGTATAATTAATAATTTAGCTGTTACTTAGCTTTCTTTGAAGGAGCATACGAAGAAAATTATTAAAAAAAAATAACTGTAGTATTTTTCATCCAACGGTTGCAAAATAAAATCGGGTAATACAATTCACCAAAAACTGTATATTCAAATCATGCCATAATGAACACATTTTTAAAATTAAATAATTTTTAATTAATCGTTTTTATTATAATTTTAAACTGTCATATATTGTATTAAATTCTTTGAAACATTAAAACAAAACTGGAAAGAACAATTTCAGAAAAAAATGCAATCTTTTATTTGATATTTTTTTTAATAAATAAACTGGCCATAAAAAGAGTAAATGGAAGAAAAAACAATTCAGTTATTTTTGTTTCGTTTTATCTTTAATAATAGTAAATACATATAACTGAGAAACACGTCGCTGTAATTACAAGAAAATCTTAACTGTCGCTTCTTTCCAAAAGTTTTCCATAATTTTATTTATTAAAAAACTGTATTCAGTAAACGTTGCATTTTATTTTTTTAAACTATGTATAGAAGAAACTGAATTTATTAACTTCAGCAATAAAAAAAATTAAGAAGATTATAGAAAAAAATATTTTGATTTTTTGAAGAATGCCAAAACAAACAAAAAAATTGAGGAACAAAAAAGACAAGCAAACAAAAAAAATGAAGCGAAAGTATTAGATTTTGAGGAGGAAGCTGCTGGCAGTGGTGGTCGCTCGAATTCTCTTATCTATTTATTTTTTTTTGCTTGATAAAAAAACTGAGAAGAAAGAACACTAGAATTAACGTTTTATTCCCTATTAATTTTTTTTTAAGAATGGTTAAAAACGTGCTTTCAATTTCATTTTTTATTCTTTTATTTTTAACTGAAGCCAAAATGAATCCGACTGTTGGGACTGAATATGGGCAAATCGAAGGATTTAATTATGTTACACCCGAAGGAATGGAAATTGAAATGTTTTTGGGGATTCCATATGCCAAACCTCCTATCGATGAATTGAGATTTGAGGTAAGAAAATATTTTTAAAAATAAAAAAGACATAAACTGGTGATACATGCTTGTTTTGGATAGAATATCTATAGGTAGAGAATAAATAAGAATAAAGCTTTAAACTGAATATTCAATAAATCGATGGGGAAAAAATTTGGTGCTTAAAATAAAAAATACTAATAATTAGTAATAAACTTAACGTCTTTAGTAAAAAATTTAATTTAAAGTTAAACTGAGTTTTGAAAAATAATTATAAATGCAAAATAATTGGGAAAATTTATTAAAATAAAAAAACTGTAAAGAAATTTAGTATAATGATTTTTTTAAATTGCTGAAAGTAAATTTCTTAATTTATTAAAAATAAAACTGAGTTCTAATTTTTGAGCATAAAGAGAAAATATTTAAGCTTTTTTGTTTTGTTTTTTAGAAACCTCAACCTCCTAAACCATGGACAAATCCCCTTCAAGCTCATGCACACGGGTATGCATGTGCAACATATCCCGATATGCTTGATCCCCATGGAAGTGAAGATTGTTTGACTTTAAACATTATCAAACCAAAAACCCCATCGGATGACCGTGAAGGATATGCAGTGATGGTTTGGATTCACGGAGGAGCGTTCCTCATCGGCTCATCCTCTGATTATAATCACACAGAAGTGGCAAATCGGATGGTTTCAAAGGGAGAAATAATTTTTGTTTCAATTAATTATCGATTAGGACCTTTTGGATTTTTTTCCACGGGTGATTCTAATGCTCCTGGTAATTATGGACTTTGGGATCAAGTGGAAGCATTGAAATTTATTCAAAAAATAATTTCTAATTTTAATGGAAATCCAAAAAGCGTAACAATTTTTGGTGAATCTGCGGGTGGAGCTTCCGTTTCTTGGTTGACTTTATCCCCAGCAACCGATGGACTTTTCAATCGAGCAATTCCTATGAGTGGTTCAGCATTGGCGGGCTGGGCTCACACCGACGATGTAATTCATTCTAGCACACTTTTAACCAAAGCCGCTGGATGCGATGAATCAAAAAATGTCAAAGAATGCCTGAAAACAAAAACCACCCAAGAAATCAAAAATGCTACTTCGACTTTCGCAAAATTTATATTCAAAAATGATAATATTAATTTGGCACACTTTCATCCAAGAATTGATGGAGAATTTTTGCATGGAAAAACATTGGATGAAGCAATCAAAAATGCTCCCAAAAGGGATAATTTCATTGGAATTTGCAGCCAAGAACATATTATTTTTGGTAAGTTTCTAAAACAAAAAAGATTAAAAAATTTATTAAACTGAGTAGAAATAGAGACATTTTCTTTCGTTGTTGATATTTAAAAAAAATGTAGCAGGGTTTGAGTAACTCAAATGCCATGTCATATTTGGTAATTAATAAATATATAAAGTTAAGCATTAAAAAAAACTGAAGAATGAATTTGAAATGGGGAAAAAACAGTAAAAGTTGTTTATACTAGGTTTTGATATTCAAAAAAACTGAAAACAAAGAAGCTTAAATTTCGTTTTTTCTGAGCTAAAAATATAAATAATGTTAGCATTCTTTAGCCATTATTTAAAGAACAAAACTGGATAGTTGAATAATAGTTGGATTTAATTTTTTATAGTATGTAAACTAAATTAAGATTTAAAAAAAAACTGAGTTTAAGAAAACGTTAATAATTTGAAGATTAAAAAAAGAAGCGTTTCAAGGAAACTAAGAAATTCCAAAACACATCAAAGGTTTCATAAAAAAATAATAAAAACTGAATAATGTTATTACGATCAGAAATTTTGATTTAATACAAAAACAAAAAAATTCAAAAAACTTTTGAGTAGAAAAATATTTTTTTATTATTATTATTAATGAACAATTTCAGCGATTAGCTCATTATTTAATGATCCTGAAACCAAATACGTTCCTATTCCCGAAGCAAAAGCAACCACTTATTCTCGAGAAGATTTTGTTGAAACTGTGCACCATCTTTTTGGAACAGAAAAAGCTTTTGGAAGCAAAGCTAACGAAGCGGCAGAAAAAATAATAAAATTTTATGAATCTATCAAAGTTTATAAAACAAAATTTTATTTACAAATTTATGCTCAACTTTTTTCTGATGTTAATTTTAATATTCCCGCCATTCGAGAAGCAAAGAAAAAAGCTGAAGCAGGACATAAAGTTTATTTTTATTTATATAATTTTACCCCAGAAAAATTAAAGCATGCTTTATTGGATGGCGCTGCTCATGCTTCAGAATTATCTAACTTTTTTGGTTCGGTTTTTGGGATGCCAACTTTGCCATTGGAAGGTGATGTTGCTGAAGTTCAAAAATCCATGGTTGATATGTTTGTGAATTTTGCGAAAAATGGGTAAATTTATTTGTTATTTTTTTTAAAACTGGTCTAGCTTGCTCTATTTTGGACATTTTTCAAAACTGTTTAATAGGTTTTTGCACCGTTGTGTTTCCAACATTTTTTATATTTTATAAAACTGATTTAAACATTATTTTAAGACTTTGGCCTTCCTTAAACTTTTTATTAAACTTTCCAAAATTAAAAAACTGCATTATTATTTCTTTATATTATGTTTGGAATTTCTTAAACTGGAGTAAGAAAATAATTGATTGGCATTTTTTGTATATTTTTTTTCGTCTAATAACTGTCGTCCATTATAAATATTGCCACGGCAAATAAAAAAAATTTTATAATAATTTTTTTTTAAAAAAAACTGCACCAGCTAATACTTTTTTATTTTATGAATACTTGAAACCTTTGCTCCAATAACCTAAAATTTTTTATATTTATTACATATTTAAATTATTTTAAAAACTGTCTACAACCATTTATTATTTTTGTTTATCGAAATTAATTTAAAATTCCAGAAAACCAACAACTGATGATTTGGAAGTCCCACAATTTCAAAGCACCTATTCTAAAATCCCATATATCGAAATAAATTCAGAAAATAAAATAATGGATAATTTATGGAATGATCGAATGGAATTTTGGGATTCTTTAGCCGATGAATATGGATATGATTGGCCTGAAGCAAAAAAGATTCAAAGACATGATGAACTTTAACTGAATACTTTTTTGCCACATGGAAAAAATTTAAACTTTTTATAAACTTTAACGATATAATTAAACTGGATAAATGCAATAAATATTTGCTTTTTTTATGAGAATTTATTGAAACAAATACAAAAATATTATAAACTGTAGCAAGATCAAATAAATTTTTTATAATTTTTAAACAATAGTTTTCATATAAACTGCAGATTTGAAAAATAATTGAGTTCATTTTTGATTCAAAAGCTGGATTTTTTGAAAAAAAAAAACAATAAAACTGAAATACATGTTCATTATTTGAGTTGAACAAAACACAGAGAGAAAAACTGAATTCAACAAAAATGAAAAATGGACTTTTTGATAATCCCGGAGGAAAGAAAAAAATCATACGTGTGATTGAAATTTTTTTTTATTTCACATACCCAAAAAAAGGAAAAAAGAAAAAATGAATAAAAAAAAGCTTATCACTTATCATCCAAGGACACACCCCGGCCAACCAATCATCATCACACAAACGCTGTGTGGGGCCCATAGTTTTTTTCTTTAGACAACTTTTTTTTTTAAAAATGAGTAGACTAACCTCATTCTTTTTGTCAGATGGTCTGAACTTTATTAGACAAAATGTTCGATTTTATTTTCTTATCTCAAAATCTTTTTTATGTCTCTAAAAATAAAAATAAAAAGAAAGAAAGAAAGAAAAAACTGTAGAGAATGAACTTTAGCTTTTGTTTTATTCTTTTCTTTTTTATCAATCATCAAAATGCTTAAAATTCATCGCTTTGTTTCAATTTTATTTTTTATTCATTTATTTTTAACTGTCCATGCTAAAATTAATCCGATTGTGGAGACTGAATATGGCCCAATTGAAGGATTTAATTATGTAACTCCAGAAGGAATAGAAATTGAAATATTTTTGGGGATTCCGTATGCCAAACCTCCAATAAATGAATTGAGATTTGAGGTAAGAAAATATTTAAAAAAACTGGCAGGTGCGGAATTTGTTTGGAAAATTTGAAACTGCGTTTGACGAATTTTTATCTTATTAAAAATAAATTTTGTTCTAAAAAATTAAGAAAGAAAGAAGCTTTTGTTAGCAAAAATTAACTGTTTAAATGTTTTATAGTTTGTGTTTATAATAATTTTCTAAATTATTAATTTGGGAAAGAAAAAGCTTTTATAATTTTTAAGTTTTAGAAGAATTTTATTTGTTTTATTCGGCAAAAATTTCTAAAATTTAAAGAAAAATATATAAAAACTGAAGGTTACAGGAATATTCAGAAAAGAAGTAGAAATTTAAAACTGAAAAATCCCGTTAATGAGGGACACTCCAAAAAATAAGAAACACTGCTTTCTTTGTTTTTTAATTTTCAAGTTTAATTATTTTTTAAAAACTGGCAATGGTAAAAAAAATTTTGAGCTTTGAATACAATTCATTTGATTTTTTTCTAACTCAAAATTTTTAAACGGTTTAAAGTATGAAAAAAGCAACAAAAAAAATAGAGAAAAATAAAACTGAAAATCATTAATATCTTCCTTTTTTAGAAACCTCAACCACCAATTCCATGGACAACAAAACCATTGCAAGCCAAATTTCTTGGTTTACCATGTGCAACTTCTCCCGATTTAATGTCTCCCAATGGAATAGAAGACTGTTTAACTATGAACATAGTCAAACCAAAAATACAATCAAATAATTCTGAAGGTTATCCAATAATGTTATGGATTCACGGTGGAGGTTTTATTTCTGGTTCTTCGGCAGATTATAATCACACAGAAGTGGCAAATCGAATGGTTTCAAAGGGAGAAATAATTTTTGTTTCAATTAATTATCGATTGGGACCCTTTGGATTTTTTTCCACGGGCGATTCTAATGCCCCTGGTAATTATGGACTTTGGGATCAAGTGGAAGCATTGAAATTTATTCAAAAAATAATTTCAAATTTTAATGGAAATCCAAAATCAGTAACAATTTTTGGTGAATCCGCGGGTGGAGCTTCTGTTTCATGGTTAACTTTATCCCCAGCCACCGATGGACTTTTCAATCGAGCAATTGCTATGAGTGGTTCGGCAATAGCGGGCTGGGCGCATACTGATGAAGTTCCAGAAGCTAGTCAACTTCTTATTGAAGCAGCAAATTGCAATCTTGCATCTAATGTTAAAGAATGCCTCAAAACAAAAACCATGCAAGAAATTAAAAATGCAACTTTAAGATTTGCTAAATATATTTTTAATTGCGACCATGTAAATTTGGCCCATTTCCATCCCAGACACGATGGCATGTTTTTGCATGGCGCAAATTTTGATGATGCTTTTAGAAATGCCCCGAAAAGAGAAATTTTCATGGGTCTTTGCAGTCAAGAACATATCACTTTTGGTAAGTAAAAACTGGTAAAAGTTTTTATGTTTTTAATAATCTAAAAAAACTGAGATTTATTAATATATTATTTTACGTTTTTGTTAATTTAAAACTGTTTCAGCTATTACCAGTAAATATAGTGGCTCTGAATCAAAATATATTCCAATTCCGGAAGCTAAAGCAGCAAATTATTCTCGCACCGATTTTATTGATCTCGTTCATTTTCTTTTTGGTGTTAAACATGCTTTTGGAATAAATTCCCCTTCAGCGGTGCAAAGAATAATTGAATTTTATGAATCTCAAAATTCTTATCAAAGAAATTTTTATTTACAAATTTACACCCAACTTTTTTCTGATGTTAATTTTAATATTCCCGCGATTCGAGAAGCTAAGAAAAAAGCTGCAGCTGGGCATAAAGTTTATTTTTATTTATATAATTTTGTGCCAAAGAAACATAATTTACTTGATGGTGCACCACACACATCGGAATTATCCAATTTCTTTGGAAGTATTTTTGGTGTGCCAAGTTTGCCATTTGAAGGTGACGTTGCTAAAGTTCAAAAAACCTTGGTTGATTTGTTTTTGAATTTTGCTAAAAATGGGTTAGTTTATTTTTTTTGTTTGGAAAAATACTGTTTTTGAAGATTTATCTGTATACTCAAAAATTAAGTAAAACATAAAACTGATATCCTTCTTATATTTTTTGTATTATCAGACCCACATATTTTCGAGGAACATATTACTTCAATGAATTTTTTAACTGCGTTTAACTGTTCAAAATTTTTATTTTGTATTTTTTTAGAAAGCCATTAACTAATAATTTTGAAATTCCCCATATCGATCATGATTCCCCTAACATTATTTATTTGGAAATAAATTCAGAAAATAAAATAATGGATAATTTATGGAATGATCGAATGGAATTTTGGAATTCTTTAGCCGATGAATATGGATATGACTGGCCTGAAGCTAGGAGAATAAAAAAAAGTGAAAAATTTTAATTGTTTTTTTCTTTTAAATAACTGCGTATATAATTTTTTGACGAATAAACTGTATAAGATGTAATAATTTTTAAATTTATTTATCCTTAAAAAATAAATATAGATTATAAAACTGGGAGCCGCTTAATCATTTTGGGCAAATAAGACAGAAAAATTTAATCCCTCTTTTTTCTCTCGCATGTTTGCTTTATCAATTAACTGTTTTCAAACGTTTATTTAATTTTTTAGAAAAAAAACTTTCAGAATTTTTAGATTTCAAGCTTTCTTTTATTATACTTTTTTTGTAGGATTTTTTTAAACTCAATCAACATGTTTCCGTTGCATTTTTTGCTACATTCTACAAACTGAATTTTTAGAGAATTTTTTCATCTTTTTATTTTAATCATTAAATAAAAATTTATGAATTTTATTAATTTTTTTATAAACTGACGACCTTATTATGCGGGATTAAAAAAACTTTTAAAGCCTCAATATAAAAAAAACTGGATTGTATAAATTTTCTCCCATTATTTATGTTTTCACTATCAAAATATGAATCTTTTTTGGATAACATCATTCGAGTATTTTTTCGTTTACCTGTGCGCTCAAGGACTTTAGAACGCCACGTAAATAAATAAAGGCCTTGTCTTGGTGAAAAGTAATAATTTTTTCGTCCTTTCTTTTTTTTATGAACGTAAAAGAGCGATGAATCGCTTTTTTTATTATCTTTTTTTGAGTAATTATTTCAAATAATATTGTTTTTAATATTTAAAACTGCGTCATTTTGTCGAGTGCGGAGGATTTATTTTAAAGTGATTTGAATAAATCACGAAAAATGATTTACATTTTCCATTTGTTGATAAATAAATAGAAAGAAAAAAAACTGCCAGCCAAACACGTTAAGGACATTAAATATTTATTATTTTAAATTTACAATAATAAAAAAGGTCAAAAAATAAGCTCTAATAAAATAAAACTTCTCTTTTATGACATTTTTTTCTTTTTTTATAAAACTGGTTAGTAAAGTTCAGAACTTTTAAATCTCGTCCTTTTCTTATTTTTCTTGTGTTTTTGTTTTTGAATTCGCTGTCTCCTCTGTCTGTCTCTCTCATTTGTTCGCTCTCGCGTGTCCATCTTGTTTTCTTCTTTCTTTTTTTATATTCGTAAACAACCAAACCCAAACGGAAGCAAGTGGAAAAATAAAATAAAAGTCCATTCGAGTCTGTCTCAATCGATTATTATTAAAGTTGTGTTTTCATTTATTTTTTTGTGTTTGTGTGAGTTGAAAAGTTCATCAAAAATGTCTCTCGCATGTTCACGTTCATTAACATTTGTAAACAGCGCTCGATTTTTATTTTTTTGGTTTTGAATAAATGAAAAAATAATTCATTTGCAGTGATGGTTTTATTATTAATCCTATTATAAAGATTCATTAAAACTGCGACTTCTTTTGGCATTTTTTTTGTTTAACTGAAACTAAGGAGCCAACCGTTTTGGAAAAACAAATTTTTTGCAGCTAAAAATAATGAAATCCATCCCACTTTCATTTTTTTGTGCAATTCGTATAAAAAAATTGTCACTCCAATAGGATTGGTTACGCGAAAAGAAGATAAAAAAAATATTTAACTGATTATTAATAAAACTGATAATTAGATTTATTAAGTGATTTTAAATTTTTTTATAAATAAAAACTGAAGTCATATTATGGCAGATTGTGATTTTTCTATTTTATAACTGTGATATTCAATTCTTGATTTTATATAAATTTAAATAAACTTTTTTTTGAAGTTTGAAAGTTTAAAAAAACTCTTACTTTTTTAATTTTTTTTTCTAAGTTTGAATTTTTTGAATTAAAACTGCAATGATTTTTATTAACATTGAAAACAAACTGAATAGTTTTTGCTTCCCTTAATTCTTTAAAAAGCTTTGATTTTTTTTATATTTGTTAACTGCCCACCATGTTGCTTCTATGTATTTAAAACTACAATGTTTTTTTAGTTAGTTTGAAATTTCAAAATGTCTCGTTATTTAATTTGTTTAAACTAAACTGCCATTAGCCTCTCTCATTTGTAAATAAAAACTGTCTGGTTTCTATCTCTTTTTTTAATGAAAAAAACATTTCGATTTTTAATAATCTTTACAATTCTTTTTTGTTTTAAAAGCTGTCATTTCTTCTTTTTGTTTTTTTTTATTAAAATTTAAAAAATAAACTGTTACGAGCTGTCATAGGTTCAAGCTATGTCAAATTCTCTAACAATTGAAACTCCATATGGCCTAATTGAAGGATTCAATCATCAAACTCCTGAAGGGTTGGAAACGGAAATATTTTTAGGCATTCCATATGCTAAACCTCCAATCGGTGAACTTCGATTTGAAGTAAATTTTTTTTAATTAACTGCATCAGCTCTTGTGAATTTTATTTCCAGAAAGCCCAGCCTCCAACAAAATGGAATAAACCTTTAATGGCAGATAAATTTGGAGCACCAGCCATTGTATTTCCAATGAGAAAATTTAAAGATGGCGATGAAGATTGTCTCACATTGAATTTATTTAAACCAAAAAATAAAACTGAAGATGATGGCCACGGTTTTCCTGTGATGGTATACATCCATGGTGGAGGATTTGTATCGGGATCAAGTCGAGAATGGGGTTATAAAGAAGCATGCAGGAAATTAGTTTCAAATGGAATTATTGGTGTTACAATTAATTACCGACTTGGACCTTTTGGTAAGTCATTATCAAATTTAAAAAAAACTGGGGACGGTAAAAAAAAAAGGAGGAAAATTTAAAACCCTTTAAGATTCTATTATTTTTTGAAATCGAAAACTGGTTAAAAATGTGTAACAGGGTAGTGTTTTTTTGGGGACATCAAGTTTTAGGGTTAAAAAACTGATATTTAAATCTTTTAAATATTATTAAAAAAAACTGTCGACAGGTTTTATCAGTGGATTAATTTATAAAATTTTAAACTGTGCAATAATAAAGTTGAGAAATCAATACACGATATAAAAATTAAACATTATTTGTGTTTTTTTTGTATCTAGAAAAACAAAAAATCCATTAACTATTTTTAAAATGGAAAAAAACTGCAGGAATTTTAATATGGCAAATTAAAATCTTATTACATAAGAATATTTGTTGGATGTGAAATTGGTTTAAGTTTTTAATGATGGTAGCTTTTTTCGTTTATATCAAATTTGGGGAAGAAATAAATTGAAAAATTTATTAATTTCTAAATTATTTAAAAAAAACTGTCCCTGGAAAATTTTCGAAGAATAAATTAATAATTTTTTTAAACTGTATTTCATAATATTGTCTTTACAAAAACAATTTTTAATGAAAAAAATTTGACTTTATTTGTTTCTGGATTTTCGTAAAAAAATAAACAGGACAGCAACAACTTTTGAAAATCAAGAAAAAAAACTGTGGATGTCTCGACATAAACGTTTGACATTAAAAAATTATTGGTTGGAGTTTTTATAATTTTAAGAGAAAATAAACTGATTTACTGCAGGCTTAATATTAACTATTCTGCAAAAGACTACTAGAAAAAATAGTCAAATTTTTTTTTAAACCGCGGCATTTGGTGAAATGTGGCGATCGTAAATTATTGACACAAAGTTCTTTAAGAAAAAAAAACTAAGCAAATATATGTAATCATATGGTTGAATAGATTTTGAACACATTAATTTGTTCAGAAAAACTTTATTTCTTATGAATAAATATTTGAAACTATTTAATATTAAAGCCACGATCGCAGAAACCAAAAAAATTTATATTGTTTTTTAAGGGCGAATGGAAAAGATAGAGAGATAAAATAAAAAATGTTGTGTGTATTATTTTGTGCACATATTTCAAGAATTGACTGACAAAGTGAACATATTAAGACCCTTGAAATTAACTAATTACTGACAAATTATATTCTTCAATTTTTTATTTTTACTTGTAATTAAAAAAACTGTCGATTATTTATCTTTCTGGAAAACCATAATCAATTTTTAAATTTAAAACTGTGAATTGGTATTGCAATAGGCAGAGATAAAGAAAAAATTTTTTTACTGTGTTGACGCAAAGCAAAGAAAAAATTTTAATTGGCATATTTTAAAAAATTATATTTTCTTAAAACTGAACATTATAATTACTATTTTAGGCTTTTTCACTACTGGAGATGGAAATATTCCTGGAAATTATGGAATTTGGGATATGATTCAGGCGCTGAAATTTCTTCAAGAAATTCTTCTGTCATTTAATGGAAATCCTAAAAATGTGACTATTTTTGGTCATAGCGCTGGTGGAATGGCTACTTCACTTTTAACTTTGACTCCTGAAACCCAAGGACTTTATGCTCGAGCTATAGCAATGAGTGGTTCAGCTTTAAGTAAATCATCAAATAATCCATATTTAGTTCGACATTCTAAAAAAGTTGCGGAGAAATTAGGCATTAACTTTGAATCCTTTCGACTCAGGGATGAAATAATTGAAGTTTCAACTGATGATATTGTGGATGCAGTTAAAAGTATGGTAAGCAAATACATTTTTTTAAATACAAAAATAAAAATTAAACTGTAACGAAAGAATATTGGGCGAAAAAAAACTGTCTTCTTCAAAATTTTGATTTTTAATAAATACGAATAAAAAGCACTTTGTATTTGCTAGTTTTTTTTCTCTCTCAAAACTGCCACAAAACGTTCCTTGATGGATACCATTAACTGTGTACGTAACTTTTAGGTCATCTAAAGAGTAAAGTAAATAAAACTGGGAGAAGCTTCGAATATCCATGGGTTATAAATTTATTAACTGTTTGGGTCCATTTCATCCATTTCACTATTTTAGAAGCACAGTAAAGGAAAAGAAAATCATAATTAGCTTTTTATTTTTTTTTAATCAAAATAAAACTGAGAACAACATAATGAGGATTTTAGTTTAAACATTTTCTTTAAACTTCCATTTCGCTGTCTTTATGGATAGCTTTAAATGTTTCGTCATTTAATTTACGGCAAGTGGGTAGAATAAATAAAACTGTTGACTTGGGATTTCGGATATAATTTGATTATAAACTTTATAAATTTATTTAAACTGCATAGTCTTAAAGTGATATTTAAAAAATGGCGACTTTAGCTAAATTTTTTAAATAATTTTCAATAAAAACTGTTGCCGGTTAAAATATATGGTCTTGTTCACACGGCTTTTACAAATATAAAAAACTGCGATGAAAATGTTAAAAAGGTTAGATTAAAATTAATTTATTTCATATGGATTTTTTAAAATCCAACCCTTCTAAGGTTCGTAGAATAACTTTCTGGGTTTAAAAGTAGATTTTTTTGAAAATAAAATAAAAACTGGAGCGGGAGAATATAGGCGATCAAGAAAATAATTAAAAACTGCGGAAAACTTATTATCACGAAGAGAAAAGATTTTTTAAAAGAAATTTTAACTGTGCGGTTGCTCGCCCGTTGGATACTGTCTTAAAAAATACTTTTTTAAGAAATAAATGGACAAGGCAATAAAAAAATGTGTTTTTGGAAAGAATATGATCATAAACCTTTTCAATTCCTAAATTAACTTCAAATTTTTCTAGGAATTTTTTTAAATAAAAATAAAACTGAGATTGTAAAATCTTTTATTCTTAAAATAAAAACGAAAGAAAAATAATTTTTTTTTTGTAAACTGGGACCATTTTCTGGTTTTTCAGATCCCTGAAATGCTTCGCATCGATGAAGTTGTGCTCATTCATTTTTCACCTCGAATTGATGGAGATTTATTTAAAGAAAAAACTGTAGCGGAATTAATTCCCAAGAGTGATATTTCTAAACCAATTTTAATGGGGTTAGTTGATGAAGAAGCTATTTTATTTGGTTAGTTAAATAATTTTATTTTTTCATTTTCTCATAGATTTTTAAACTGGATAGAAATTTTTAAGCCAGAGTTATGCAAAAAAATTTTTGATTGTTCTTAAGAAAACTGTATCACAATAAGCATATATTTATTTAAACAAAATTTAAGTAAATTTTTTAAATTTATTTTTTTAAACTGCAGCTTGGTGTTTTCTATGTTTTTAAACAATTTTAACCTATAAAAAAATTCAGCCAAAAAATAATAGAAAAAACTGTCCCTGTATGTTTACTTCGGTACAAAAGAGAACTATAAAAAATTGAAAAAGCTTTCTTATCAAAAACAAAAAATTAAACTGTTTTTTTCCGATTTTTAGATAATAATTAACTGGATTGAGGTTAAGGCAAATAAAATTTACCATTCGAACTTACAAATCGATTTTTAAAAATCCATATTTTATAAATTTTTTAAAAATATTTTGTGCAGTAAAAGCTTTTTCTTTTTTTGAAATCCAGGAGAAAAAATAATTAAACTGTTAAATAATTTTTTATTGTGTTTGTCGGTGACTCATTTTCTGACACAACACCTCCAAAAAATGCAAAATAAAAACTGCAATGAAATTTGGTTTTTTCTTCGTTAATTAACAAAAACTGCATACAAATAAAAAAGAACAATTCTTTAATGCTTTAACTGCGGTAATTTGCAGAATCATGGAAATTTTTTTAGCTAAAAACTGATTTCTATTTCACATAATTCAATTGTTTTATGAATAAACTGCGACGAGTTTTATTGAATCTTTAATATAAAAACAATTAAAGCAAATCATAGGAAAATTAAAACTGTTTTTTTGATAATATTATACAAATGTTTTTTTGTTGTTGTTGTTGATAGTTACTTTTTTCTTTAAACTTTACTTTGGTAATTATGAAAAAAAACTTTTTCAGCTGTGAACCCATTTGGAAAATTAACCACTTCTGGAAAATATATTTGGATTCATCCCGATGATGTTATCAATGTGGATAAAGCCCGATTTTCTGAATATGTCACCAACAAATTAGCTGATAAACGAATCTTTGGTACTGCAGCAGCGAAAGATTATGCAGATAGTATCATAAATTTTTATGAATCCAATGTCAAAGTTTCTCATCATCGATATTTGGCAATGTTAACCCAATTAATTTCGGATGTAAATTTTAATATTCCCGCTCTTCGAGAAGCTAAATCTCGAGCGGCAGCAGGGCAGAAAGTCTATTTTTATCTTTATACTTTCGTAAATCAAAAATATAAAAGTAAATATTTTGATGGCGTCGCTCATGCTGATGAACTCCCGAATTTTTTTGATGCCCCGGTTGGAAAACCCCAAATTGAAATGAATGATGAAAAAGAAGACGAAAGCAAAGTTCAAAAAGCTTTTGCTGAATTGTTTTTGAATTTTGCTAAAGATGGGTAGGTTTTGATATTTTATAAGAATTTAAAAATAAATAAACTGTCAGCAAAAATTATGATAGGTAATTAAAAATTTAAAATTAAACTGTTCAAGTCTTCTGTTGTTGTTTTTAGGAAAGGAGTAAACTGTAAAAATAAGGACATAAAAATCAAAAAATAACTGTATTGCTGGAATTTTTTTTCCTTACAAAAATTAATTAACTGTGTCATCTCTCTTCATTCTTTTAGTTTTTTTTAGCTATGGAAAAATAGGCTTTATCAAAAAAAATATTTTGGTTGGTTTAAAAACTGTGACACGAGGAAAGGAACAAAATTAAAAGGCTATTTCCAAAACAACTGTCGGCAAAAAAAAAATGTTTCATATTAAGTTATTAACTGATAAGAGCGAATAATCGTGGTGATTATTTGAAAGATGTATTTAAAAATTAAATAAATAAAACTGTATTCATAAAAGTAAGATTTCGAAAAATAAGCTTTAGTTTTTTTGAAAAACTACGATGTCTTTAGATTCATTTGGGACATCATAAAAGTAATGTATTAAATAAAACTGAGTTGAAAAATTTTTTGGAAATTTTTTTTTGAAAACAAAAACTGTTCTTCATTGACATATGATAAAAACTTAATATCGAATTTCTCAAATTAGCATTTTTTAGTTTTGAAAAAGTAATATAAACTGTGTCATTTTTAGTTATTGGTGCGGTTTTTTCTTCGATTTTGAAGCACTTTGATTTTATCGCTGCATTTTTTTAAAACTTTTAAACTGCGTATCTTTGTCTTTTGGGAATTCAAAGAAAACTCTCTTTTTTATTAAGCTGAGCTTATTTCGTATAAAATTTAAAAAAATACGGGAAATAATTTTTTTTGAAGAATATTTTTAAAAAAATCCTCAAAAGTAAAAACTGTTTTTCATAAGACTAGATAATAGAAGTCAAAAATTTTTTTTCATATTTATTATATGAATATAAAAAAAACTGGATAGAATAAAGCCATAGCATCTTTCTTTTTGATCAATTTTTATATCTTTAATATTAAAGATTTTTCTTTATTTTTAGAACTGCGAACAGGTTTAATCTTATTATTTTATCCAAAAATACTGTTATTGCAAAAAAAAATTTGGGCTTTTAAAACTTTGATAAAAAAATAAAAAAAACTGAATGATTTTTTTCTTCTTTTTTTCAATTAAAAACTGTCACAAGCTTTCTCATTTTTTCTTTAGAAAACTTTTAGCCATGCTGCTACCTTTTTATGATAAAAAAAAACTGTATTCTGATTTTATCATTTCTTTCTATTTTTGAAACATTAAAAATATCTACACAAATTTTTTTGATTGATTCTAAAACTGAATCATATTTTTTCGATTTAAAAAAAACTAATATTTTTTAGGAAAGCTGAAACGACTGACATTAAAATTCCTCATGTAACAGCCGAAAAAATTCCATACCTTCAAATCGATAAAGAACTTACAATTCACGAAAATCTTTGGCCTGAACGAATCAATTTTTGGGATAGCCTTGCTGAAGATTTTTGTTTTGATTGGCCCAGTGGGCTAAGCACCATTGATCCCGAGAAAAAAGTATTGAATTTTGATGAAAACTAAAATGAATTTTTTAAACTTTCTTTATTTTTCTTTGTAAATAATTTTTAGCGTTTAAATACAATTCAATAAATAAAAGAAATTTTTATTTCCGTATTTTTTTTGTTTGGATTTAAAATTTATTTGGAGGAAAAGGAATAAATGGTAAATAAAGGTGAAGCTTCTCCACCATTCGAGGAGGCCAAGTGGAAAGAAAGAGAATGTTAACATATTTTTATTTTTTATTTTTTTAGTTTTTGCTATCCCAAAAGCCCATTCAGATTAATATTGAAAAGATTATTCATAAATTTAAGGGTTGTGAAACAATTTGTGAATTGAACAACAACAAGGGCCAATGTAACAAAGGTAAATATGAAGCAAAAAAAAAAGAATGTCAAAGAAAATTATTTCAGTGGATATTATTTTTTATGTTTTTGAAACGAAAAAAAAACCTATATTGTTTACTATTTTTTTCCAGAATTTCTTATCTCCGGTGGAAGGAAAAAAACAAAGAGTGTTAGTAAATCGGGAAAAAAAAGAAGAAATTCCGAAAAATTGTCTTTAATGTACCTGTCAGCTTTTCTTCTTCTTTCTTTTCTTGTTTTTTATTTTGTCTCTTTTTTTGCGCCGAAACAATAACATCGGCTAAAAAAATTGTAAAGGAGTGGGATAGCAATGGGAAGGCTATAGCTTAAGAAAAAAGTGACATTTCTCATTCTTTTATTTTCCACAACTTTTTTTATTGGTGATAAAACGCAGAAATGCATTTTTTTGCTTTAATATTTTTTATTTGAATTTTTTATTTTACTTTTTTTTTACAATTTTTAAATTAAATAATATTAGTAATAAAAATAAATAAATTTATTTTTGGCAATTTTTAAATGCATAAATTTTGGATGAATCAAACATTTATAAATAAAAAACCAAACATGCTTCAAAAAATAGTTGCTTTCTTAAAGAACTCAAGCTACATAGGAATTTAATTTCGCTGAGAACTACCAAACTAATGAAGACAAAAAATTAAAAAGAAAAAAAATTATTACTTTTTATCGTTTTATTATAATTTTTAAAAAGTTTATAAATAAATTTCAGCTGTGTTTTGTAATGAATTATTTTTTGAGGGATAACTAATGTGTTAACAAAATTTTTGTTAGAAAAATTTTTTGAGATCTCATGAGAAGTTTATATTTTTATTTTAAATAAACTTTATTTCGTTCATGAAGAAAATAGAAAAAAATATTTTTATCTGACGAGAGTGGGATTCGAACCCACGCCTCCGAAGAGACTGGTGCCTTAAACCAGCGCCTTAGACCGCTCGGCCATCTCGCCATGAAACGCATTATATATTTAAATGTATTTCATTTGTCTTCGAAAAAAAATATATAGAAAAAAACATTTATCGAATAAAATCGAGAAAAAAGAATATGGATTAACAGAATAAATTAATATGGAATTAAAATCGAGCATGAATTATATCGTTCATCCAATTTTCTCTCCAATTTATTGTATAGCCATTGAGAAGTGAAAAACCCAATAAAGATTCCAAGAAATGCAAAAATATCCGCGGCAATAAATAAATAATAAGATTCTCGAAGAACGCTAGTTCCGCCAATAACTTTGAAAGGTAAATGAACGACGACATCAAGTTGCAAAGAAAAAACCAAACAAGTTAAAACTGAACTTCGTCGCAAAGCCAAATATCGTTGAATGGGCCGAATTTCTTCTAATCCAAAACAAAGAAAATTTAAAATTGCAAAAAAAGTTAAAAACACGGAAGCGGCAGTTACGCAATAAAAATAAATGGCATTATCAAAGCCACGTTGGATTTGGGTATCCAAAAGGTTGGTGTAAATTGAGTCACCTAAAAATATTAAACAAAAAAATTAGAAAACAAAAAAGCACGAAAAATTTGAATTAAAACTTTAGTCTCAATATTTTTTAACCTAAAAGTTTTGTAAATCAGAGTTTCCGTTTCGAGAAAGTTTAAAAAAAGAATGGTTTTTGATAAGCAAAAAAAATTAATTTCAAGTATTTTTATGAAAAAAATAAATTTTTAAACACTGACTTTTAGAATTTCTTTCATCACTTAAATTTCGATAAGATGGCTGATCTTTGACGTACAAAGCTTTGCTCCAACCTAAAAAAAATAACAAAAACTTTTTTGATATTCAAAAACTTTAAAAAAAAATTAATGTTGACTTACGTGGAAGCAGGAAAGCTGTGAATGAAAACGTAAATGAAATACACATAACAAAAAAATATGCAATTTTACCAACCACTGTTTTTTTCATTATTATTAAAATAAATTTTTTAAAAAAATGTTACACAAAAATCAAAAAATTGAAGCAAAAAAATTTGATGGTTCGATATCAGAAAAAAAAAGTTATAATAAAAAATGTAAACACATGAAAAATAATAAAAAGAAAAAGATCCATTAATGAAAAAGAAAATGTAAATAAAAAGGAAGGAAGAAATTCATGCTTTGCCTTGTTGACCTTTTAATATTTTTGATATATTTAATTGTTTGTTAAATCTTTTATTATTTTTACAAAATTGCAAAGGAAAACAGGGAAATAAGACTCTTTACAGAATGGAAAAAAAGAAGTTTTTTTTATTAATTTATATTTTCTTGTTGGAGTCAAAATTTCCCAATATCTTTATTTTTGTAAAATTTTGTGCATATTTTAAATTTTCTTTAAAAGTTCAGGCAACTCAATTGATTTGATTATTCTATTTAGGTGGGTGGTATGGCAGCAGTTTTCGCAACTTCCATGTCATGAGTTTATTGAACTTCTAAATTAATTATTTTAAATTTTTAGACTTATTTTCTTTGTTAACAATGATAAAAAAAATAGTTTTAAATAAAAGTTACAAAAATCAAAGAAATTTTTTTTTTAAAAATATTCAAAAAAAATATGCACAAAAAAGCGCAAACAAAACTTTACGAAAAAAACATAGAAAAAATGTTTTTATTTTCCCAGAAAAAAATAAAAGCATATTGTTTCAATTGAGAAATGAATGATACGGCTTGGCGCCACCGTCGAAAAGGTCTATCAACCTTTGGCTTTGGTTGCATCGCTCAAAGAAAGAAGAAGAAAAAAATAGACAACAAGGAAAAAGGTTTTATAAAAAATGGAATAAGAAAAGTGCAGGAAATTATTTTTTTTGTTGCGCTGTTGTCTTTCTTTATTTTTTGGTTTTGATTTTGAATTTTTTAAAGCTATTTTTTTTGCTTTTGTATTTTTTTTTTGAAAAGTAAATACATGCAAGATGATTGTTTTTTGTTTTTAACTTAAAAAAATATTTCATCCCATGAGTAAGAAAAGAAAATGTTTTTATAGTAAGTCAAAACAAAATAGTTTTTTGAAAAAATGATGAAAAAAAAATTTAAAGAATTCAATGCGGTGGGCCGAAAAATTATGGACAATTTTGTTATTAAAAAAGATTTTATTATTCCACATGAAAAAAAATTTTGCTATAAAACAACTTTGATAACTTTCAAGCAGAAATAATAAAAAAATTTAGATTATTGTTTTGTTTTAAATTTAAAAACATTTTTTTACTCTACAAAAAATCTTCGCTGCGTTGGCTGAAAAAAATTATTAAACTAAAATCTGTCATTTATTAATTTTTTATGGAATTCATGATGACTGGCTTTTTTTCCATTAAATCATTTATCGATGAGATGCAACAATTATTCGTTTGCAATAATTTTGCAGAACAAAGCACCCTTTTATTTTTAAATAATTAATGTTTCATTAATTAGTTAATTTTTTATTTATTTTCTATTTTAAACTTAAATAACCACTTTTTAATACTATGGAAAACAAAAGAACAAAAAAACTTATTTAAAAAAATATTCAAAAAAGAAAAAAATTAATTTTAAAAAATGTTATCGTTTTTTTCTCTGCTATTTTAAAACTAAAAGCAAACCATTATTTTCCAAACAAAAAAAGGAGAATAGTAAAAGGTTTCTTTAATGTTAGCGTCGAAAAAATGCGCAGACATTTTCAAGGAATGAATAATAAACATACGTACATCCATCCGCCATGAAAAGGTTGCTTTTCCGACAACTTTTTTCTGTATGGACGCCAAAGAAAAAAGATTTTGAAAAGAACATCTCCTCTGTTTTTGTTGAATCTATCTCAATTTTTATCTCTCTTTTTTTTTGAATATTTCATTTAAATTTTAAAAGGCTTCAATTTTTTTTTTTAATTTGCGTTTAACCAATATATTTAGTAATTTTTGGAACTTTTTTGTTCTTAACTTTTTACCGAATCATTTGAGGCATAATTTTATTTTAAATCTATTTATTTTTTTCTAAATCCTTCTAAAAATTGTTTGAAACATGAATCATAAAACAAAACAAAGAAATTAATGCTGTTGAAATAAAATATTCAAAAAAGAAAAGTGTTAAAAAAATACGAAAAAAATCCGTATTTTCTTCGGCCATTTGAAACAAAAATAATATCTAAAACATTATCGTTGCGCAAAAAAGAAAGAAAATAAAAAAGTGTTGTTGCCGCTTTTGAAAAATCGAAGACTTTTTTATGAGATGACTAATATTCGTACACCCATCCGCTTTTAAAGGTTGCTTTCTCAACAAATTTTGGCTTTATTGGCATCGAAAAAAGATGCAAAAAAATAGAAAATAAAATTTTCTTTTGACAAAATTGATCAATTTTTTAGTGGCAGTTTTTTTTTTTTTGGCTCCATTTGTCTTTGAATATTTAAAAAACTTTTTGTTTTTGCTTTCGTTTATTAGAATTAGAAATAAAAATAAGCTAGCTAGCTGCTTTAAAAGCATATATTTTTTTAGTTATTCTTCATATATGTATTTATTAGAATTATTAAGCACTTCAATATCAAAGATCGTATCTTTTATTGATTTAGAATGGTCATTGTGGATGCAACACAAAAAAATGGCATGATAACAACGAAAGTTTCATAAAACTTGAGAAATTAAAATAATGGACCTTTAGCACCAAACAAAATTTTTAATAAGAAAAAAAATTGTCTGCTTTTTTTTTACAAACAAAATCCTTTGTTTTTTTTAATTATATTTAATAATAATTATTTTTTAAATCGAGATGCCACGACTAAAGTTTTCTAAATTATTTATTTTTCAACAGAAAATCGAAGAATTTTTTAACAGTTTAGAAATACATTTTTATTCAAATTTGGCACAAAGAAAATAAATATATATTTAGTATAAAAAAACAAAACTTTAAAATTCAAAAAAAGTTTATATATTTTTTATTTTCCATAATTACAACAATTTTTTCCCCATCTTCTTTCATTTTCATTGTCATAATTTTCAACATCAACGCTTTCAGTTTGAACTTCATTTTTCTCGGGTAAAGATTCCATAATTAATTTTGCCATTTCAAAAAATGCTTGATCCACATTTATACTTAATTTAGCAGAAGTTTCAAAGAATTCCATATTAAAATATGCGGCCATTTTTTCTCCCTGCTCTTCTGTGATTACACGGGTGTCTTCCAAATCACATTTATTTCCAATCAAAATTTTTACGACTGTTGCGTCAGATCGCTAAAAAAAATTAATTTTATTTTGGCTCTAAAACCACCAAAAATTTTGTCTTCGCCTCGAGAGCTCAAATAATAATTTTCTTTTTGAGACAAATTTTGGGAGTGGAAAATATAAAAGTTAAAAAGCTTACATCTTCAAAATTTCTTAACCATTTAATAATATTTTCAAATGAATTTTGTTGATCGATGCTATAAACAAACATAACTCCATGAGCTCCTCGATAATATGAAGTCGTGAGAGAATGAAATCTTTCATGTCCAGCGGTGTCCCTAAAAGTTACTTTTATTTTTTTAAAAAGGCGCATTCTTTTTTTAGCCAAAGCATAAATTCTGAAACAACGAGAAAAAAAAATTTTAATTAAGAAAGTAAAAAGATTTTTTTTTCAAACTCTTTTTATTTTTGCAATGATAGAGAGCTTCGAAAAAAAATTCACGCCCATTATTTTTGGTAATAAAGATAGAAACCAATTTTTTCGCCAATGAGATGATTTTTTTGCTTGCGAAAAAAAGATATTCTTTTTTTCTTATTTTTTTATTTGAATAATTTATTTTTCTTTTTAAACTGAAAAGTTTTTTTTATTGAAAAAACAATACAAAACTTTTTTGATAAATGGATTTTTTAGAATTTAGCTGTATCCCCTTAATCAGAGTTTTCTTCTTTTTTGTTGTAAAGAAAAGAAGCAACAAATAAAAAATGAATTAAAAATTGTTAAACTTTGAAATGAATAATAAAAAAGTGGATTGAATATAATGGTTAAAAATACATTAAAAAATTGGATAAAAATGTTAATTTAACCACAATTTTTTTGAAGTATAAAAAATATTACAAAAAAATAATTCCTTTCATACAATGCTTTTTCAATATCTCTTTTTTCAAATTTAAAACCAATAAATTCTTTTAAATCAAAATGCACAGCTTTTAAAGGTGCTATTGTTAAAATAATTCACCATTGCATTTTAATATCGAGGAAGGAAAAAGCAAATGATTCCTATTATTTTCTCTTTTTTTGTCTGTGAAGTACATTCATTTTTTTGGGGTTTACTAAAACCCCGTCAATGCCGGCCATTTCTTCTTTTTTTATTAAACAATCTCTCAGTTTTTAAATATTTGAAACATTTTTTTTTGTTTTGTTTTTGTTAAAATTATTTAATTTGAATAACTTATTTAATTCTAAATTAACTAATAGCTACAATAAAGCATGTATTTTACAAATTAAGAAAAAGTTGAGCTTGGAAAATTAGTAAACTCAAATGTTATTTCTTAATATTTTCAAATGATTTAAGTATGTAAATTTTAATAGGGATACAGAGCACTTATTCAACACACGCGCGAACAAAATAATAAAAAAGTTAAAAAATTTAATAGCGACGTGAAAAAGTTGAATAAAAAAAGTTAAAAAGTTCACTAATTTTTATCCGAGAAATTTTTGAAAAATTATTAGGTAGAAATTTGCTTTTATTTATAAACAAAAAATAATCGATTTTTTCATTCTACAAAAACCTTTTTGTTTTTTTTTTGCATAAACTTGCCAAATGTCGATACAGAGAAGCTATATTGTGCGCAAAAAATATTTACCAAAACAAAAAAATGTAAAACAAGAAACACATCTGGTGATTTCGTTATTTTATGTTGTTTGTTTGTTGTTTCTTTATTTTTTATTTCCTTCAACCAAGCTTTTAAAGGACAGCTATCGCACGAACAAACATATGGTATTAAAAAAATGAAAAAAAGATTTTAGCAGCCGAAATGCCCTTTTTTGATGTTATTCTTTCTTTTCTTCATTTCTTCACATTTTATTGATGGAAGCTTTTTTTTATTTTTCGCGGCTGGCTGTTTGGCTGTTTTCAACATTGATCACTTAAGACGGTTTTTTGCGAATTTTTTCTTTCTTTGAATATTTTTATCTTTATTTTTTTTTAAAGTTTTATAAAAGAAATTAGTCCCAAATATTAATTCTTCGCCACTAAATATTTAATTTATTTTTTTTGTGGAATATCATAGCAAGCATACATGGGCAACCCAGACGATTCCAGACGATTATCGTCTTTTATGTAGCATGTTGCGCAATGATTTTGGGTTATGTAGCGCAAAATTGGTGAAAAAAAAAAATAAAAAAGTGAGAAAATAAGGGGAGAAAAAGAGAAAAAAAAGAAGAAAAAGGAAAAAAGAAGAGGATCAAAAAAGTAAGAAAGTAGGCTAAATATTAATTCATGTTTTTTTGCTGAACATTTTGGAAGCTATTAGGTTGCAAAATTATAATTAGGTGAATTTTTACCAATTAAAAGACTATAGTCATAAAATAATTTATTTACAAATACAATAGTCTTTGCGGAGAAAAAAAACAAATCAGGAATTTTAAACATAGCCAGTTCGCAAAATTAACTGTATTTACATGGGTCAATACACCATAAAGCAAGAAAATGTTCGCTCAATATAAATTTTGCTTTCAGCTATCAAGTAAGATATTGTTAACGCTTATATAACTAATTTTTATTATCGTAAGTGTTATTACTTATCATAGCGACTTACTAAATGTCTCATAAAATGATAAATGCATGTTAACCAATGTTCTTAGTGAAAACATTTTTTTAACCCAAATTTTGATAATATTGTATCATTCCTTCCACTGATTTCCAAATTCTTTAGAGCGCCTTAAAGTAATCCTTAATTTTTAATCATTTCATTTTAATAATATAAAATAACCAAAGTTATTTTATCAAAAGAGATTCACAAACAAAATAAAACTCTTTCATGTGAACATATTTTTTAATTTCTTTGCTTTTTGTCGATTTTTTGATTGCAAAGCGAAAACAAAGAGTCAGCATAGAAGCAAAGTACTTACATATGAACCGAAATTCAAATTAAGAAGTAGGAGGATTTTGCTAAAATATTAGAAATTTTATTTTTATTTTTAGGAACTAGCAAAAGCTCAAAATACTCTTGAAAAATAAAACACTTAATTATTAATATAATTAGAACTATTAAAACCTTTAAAAAATCCTCTTTAATATTTGTAAATTCCCCATTCAGAATAGATGTCATAGTTATCAAAAAATAAAACAAAATGTTGTAAAAAATCGGTGTTAGCTATAATTATTTCAGAATTAAGTTATTTGTAATGAATATAAGATGCCCAAATAAACAAAGTTTTGCAACTTGGCCGAAATAGGGCTTCTTTTTAAAAAGCTTACATATGGTATTTTGAATAAAACGCTTGACTTTGGAAAACATCGTCAAAAAAATCTCACAAATGACATATTGTTTGTTTTGGATTTTTGCCTCACCATTTTGGGTCAGATGCGGGTTTCTCTTCTTTTAAACATTTTTTGTCAAAAAATTTTACTCTGGGAATAAATTCTAAATTTTGAGTCATTTTGAATTATTCGATTGGATTCTTACTATGAAAAAATTTTTAGAATTTAAAAGAGAAAAAACGTCTTTTTAAATCAGAAACTTTTCTGTGAGGGAGAATAGTAAAAATATTAAGTTTTTGAATGTGAAAAAGGGTGAGAGGATTTTTAAATAAACACATACAATGTCGGTGAATGAAATGAAGTCATTTTTATCCTTTTCAATCCTGTTTCATCCTTTTTCATCCTGGCGTACTTCGCCAAAAGACACGGAAACTTGAAGCTTTTTTTGCTTCAATTTTACAACATTTTTTTTGTTATATCGAATATTCTTTAATATTTTTATTGGTAATTTTTGTTTTAAATAATGATGAGAAAATATTTGCAATATTGCAGTAAAAAATAATAATGAAAGCAAGAATTAAATCATGTTTTTCCCCAACATTTGACATTGCAAAGGTTTTTTTGTTAATGTAAAGGTGAAAATGATGGGACATTTGGTTTTGGATGATTATCAAAAAATAAAGAAATTAAGGCGGTTTCAAAAGAGAAAGCATCTTTCCTTTTAATCAAAGGTCGTGAATATGCCCCTAAGAGCCCAATTATTTTACCGCAAATTTTTAAAAAGCAAGAGAAAAATTGTTGACATTTTTTTTCATTTTTGTGAATTTTTACTTACGAAATTCAAGATATTTCACTGATATTAATCAAGTTAAAAATTAATCATTTCAAAGTCTTCCGTGTTAAACAACTCCGCAACAGAACATCCAAGCTATTGAATTGGGTATTAAAGATCTTGTTTCAACGTTTGTTTTTTTTATTACAAATTTTAAAAGTTAATTAACAAAGACCTCTATAGAATCAATTTCAGCCAACTTTCTGAAGTTTGACTTCGAATTACTCATTTTAAAACAACAGCTCAATGTAGCTGTGATTGAACGCTATTCAGACATTAAGAATACTATTAAGAGGATCTTGATAAATTCAAAAAACATATTACAAGAATCTCGAAGAAGCCGTTGAATTTCACAACAACCAACTGTGAATTATTCTGACAGAATTTCACATGAAGTTTGTTATTTTTCTGTAAATCTTTTAAAGTTTGTTTCTTGGAGTTGCTTCAATTTTGCAACAGAGGAGTAAAAGCAACATTGCAGCCATTGTGGACGAGGAACAATCCAATGCTTCTGAAGGTTAGTGAAACGAACCACATTTTATTTAATTTGCATTTTTATTTAAAAATGGCTAGAATATTTTTTTAAATTTTTAAGCCGAAGGTGAAGATGATGACGAGATAAAGGAATAAGTTGTAGCAGATGATGATGAAGAAGAGGAGGATGAGGATGAAGGGGCTCTTAGGGGCATATTCACGACCTTTGATTAAAAGGAAAGATGCTTTCTCTTTTGAAACCGCCTTAATTTCTTTATTTTTTGATAATCATCCAAAACCAAATGTCCCATCATTTTCACCTTTACATTAACAAAAAAACGTTTGCAATGTCAAATGTTGGGGAAAAACATGATTTAATTCTTGCTTTCATTATTATTTTTTACTGCAATATTGCAAATATTTTCTCATCATTATTTAAAACAAAAATTACCAATAAAAATATTAAAGAATATTCGATATAACAAAAAAAATGTTGTAAAATTGAAGCAAAAAAAGCTTCAAGTTTCCGTGTCTTTTGGCGAAGTACGCCAGGATGAAAAAGGATGAAACAGGATTGAAAAGGATAAAAATGACTTCATTTCATTCACCGACATTGTATTTCGACCAAGTTGAAAAATTATATTTATTTTGGCGCCTTATATCAAGGAATTAATTGCAAAAAAATTAAGCATATTTTTCTTGGAATCATAAAAGCTTTGATAAACAAACAAATAATTTGGAAACAGAGCTTTCTGGTTTTAAGTTTCGTGTTGTCGAGTTGATGCACACTGAAACTCAACTCGAAGAATTTCCGATGAACCGAAAGCTCGCGCTAGAATGCATAAATGCTTGAGAAGAAATAAAATTTTGACTCTTTAAAAATAACTATGATAGCGAAGTATCGAAAGGTGTTTTTTATATTATTTGACTCAAGTTATTAAATTCATTAAAATCAGAAACCCTTTAAAACTAAGAATTCAAAAATTATAAACTAATAAATAAATAAATAGATTAGAAAAATAACTTGGGAAAACAAATTTTAAAATAAAGCGATGAAAATTTTTCTAAATCAAATCTATTAACTAATAATATCAAAAAAAAAGAAAATTAGAACTATTTTTTATATTTGTCTTAAGAATTTGCCAAAAATTAAAGCTCAGAAAAGAAATTGAAAAAATAGTCAGAATCAAGAGTGCTCAAAGTAAAAAATTAACTAATTTAAAATTGCTACATAGCTGGGCTGCATATCTTTCGTTTATATATATAAAAATTTTATTTTAAATAGAACTGGAAAGACCAAAAAATTATAAGAAAATCATCCAAAAAACCACAGGGGGGACCCTTTGCTCGAATTATGTAGCGCAAATTTTCGAAATTTGTCGTCTGACCGTGCCCAAGTATGATAGCAAGCATTTTCAAAGAATCCTTAATGATTACATTAAGAATTTATTTCAGAAAAATGCTCGAAAAAACTGCAGAATGCAGGAAGCATGAAAAAGATAGATTTAATTTTTTTGTTAAAAAAGGATCGAAGTATTTGAAAAAAAAACTTTTGGATTTTTTAAATTATTTACAAAATCAATAAAAGGAATATTTTAAATTTTAGGAGATGGTAACAAATTTAATAAGGAAATATGTAATTAAAAAATTATCTCTCTCAGAATAATGAAAAGCAAAACCCAAAAAAACAGAAAATTAATTTCTTTTTTCTTAAATTGAAAAAGCGTTTTATCAAAATAATGTTTTTTTGTTATTGCATTACAAATAAATGTCTTAGATTTTTTGTTTGCCACACCTTTCCTACAAAAGGTTAACAGACGGGCAGCTATCATTCGAGAAATTTTGTTCAACAAAATAAAAAAAGTGTAAAATAACAAACAAATTATTTAGCATTTTTTTCTCCCCCTTTTATTTTTTCTGGTTCAAAGCAATCGGCTGCTTGCTATAATTTTTATTATTTTTTTTTTGAATATTCTGATCAAATTTTTTTTGTCTTTTTTAACTTTTTGATTTTAAGCTCAAAGCAAGAAAGAGCGTACACAAGAAAAAAGTTTAAAAAGAGTTTTGCTCATTTTTTAAATTTTTTTAAACAAAATTCATGAAAATTAATCTCATCGAAAATTGAAACAAAGATAAATTAAAATTATTGAAATAAAGGAACCAAACCTTTGCTCACGGGTCCGTTAAAAGTTATTAAAAAAAATTTAAGTTTTTTATCCAAAAAAGATATAAGTAAAAAAGTTTAGCTGGGGCCAAAATTTTTCTCCTCAAAAAAATAAAAACAAAGTTTTTGACTCACCAAAGTTGCAATTTAATTTTTTTATTATTTATTTCAATCGTTTTAATTTTAAAATCTATTCCAATTGTAGTAACAAAAGTGGAATTAAAATTTTCATCACAAAATCTACAAACTAAACATGTTTTTCCGACACTGCTATCACCAATCAACAAAATTTTATATAACATATCATATTGCTTTCGAGCCATATTCGTCGGTCGTTTGCTTCTGATTTTTTTTTGTTCCAGAAAAATATAAAATAAAAGAAGAAATGAATCAGCAGCCAAAGAAGCAACAACAAAAAAATATGAAAGAAGAAAAAAGGTGAATTTTTAGGCAAAGAAAAAAATCAAAGAAATGGGTGGCTGTGTTTTTGGAAATTGCATTAGTTTTTTAAGTTTTATTTTTCTTGTTTTGTTACACACCTTCCATCTTTTTTTTAATACTTTTTTTGGTTATTTTGGAAAAACAAAATTTGTTTGAAACTTGTTTTTTTCCATTTTTACATGATCGATAAAAGTAAGGAGAAGAAAAAAAAGTTTGGGTATTATTGATCGATGATAAGAAAAACATGAGAGAAAAAAGAAATTTGTTTACAAATTTGTTGAAAATTATTGGACAGAAAATGAATGATTCACAAATATCATGAGATAAAATGAGTATATATTTTGACATTTGTTTTATGTTTTTTTAATTGTCATGAAAATTGACAAATAAGAACTCGATTGAAGATGCGCAAACATCAATGATAAAAAAATTTTAACATCGGAAGCTTTGTGAATCATCTTACAAAAAACCCGAGAAACATAAAGAGCAAATAATTAAAAATTAAATCTGAGCATGATTAATAAAGACTAGGGTTGCGCCTCGGTAAATTTACCGGTAATTTACCGGTAAATTTACCGGTAAATTGACTGGTAAATTTACCACTAAAAAAATCTCCTTGGTAAATCGGTAAATCGGTAAATTTACCGGTAAATTTACCATTCAAAAAATCGTCTTTCTACATTCGTAAATTTCGTGTTTTTTTGAAAAAATTTCTAAAAATGGTCGAAAAAGCCGTCTGTTTTTAACTTTTGAAGTATAAAAAATTGTTTTCAATTACCTTTAAATGTGTTTTTCCTATTTCACTTTTCTCACAAAATCTCTAAATTTAAAATTTTGAAATTTATTTATTGTTTAAAAAAAAGTTTCACAACAAACTTTTATTAAACACAACCTTAACTTATTCAAACTAATTGAAGGAAAAATAGCTCTAATATTAGAATATCCTGAAATAAGCTCAGAAGATAGCTCAGGTGACAACTCAGGAGAAATGGTTGTCACTTCTGATGCATCAGTTGGTAAAAAAATGATTAATAATTATTTTGTTTTAACATTTCATTCACTCTTTAAAAAATCTATTTTTTTTTAATATAAATAATATAACTTTCCCTCCTAATTTCAAAACTTTTCTCGCATTTGCTTTACGAAAATTAATAGTAAAATAAATAAAATACTTTTGTTTTATATTATTTTTAAATAAAACCATTTTAAAATATGGATATTTTTGAGTTTTTTAGTAAATTTACCAATTTACCGATTTACCGATTTACCTGTAAATTTACCGGTAAATTTACCGGTAAATTTACCGATTTTTGATTTACCGGTAAATTTAACAACCCTAATAAAGACGACCAAAGTTTCTTTTTTGTGGAAAAATGTAATTTTCGAATCTTTAATAAAGCAAAGTAAAAAAAATGTATAGTACTTTGTTTCTTTGCAGAAAAATAATTTTATTTAATTGTTTTGCTTTTTCTTCACTAAAATATTTTTTTACTGAATGCATTTTCAAAAATTTATGACAAAAAATAACATACATAAATTTATTTTTTAAACCTTTTAATTTTTATTTCAAATATTTTAAAGGTCGCAAAAATGAAAACCCTTTCATTGCTTTTTTTTTTATAAGCAAGAAAAAAATGAAAACATTAAACAACACCAGCGCTTTGAACATTAGATGGCCGCATTTTTTTTCTCTTTTTTTCTTTCTTCTTGGCCAGCTGCCTATTTTTTTTCTATATTTCTTTAAAACTATCTTTATTTACATAGCAATTCGATGACTCTGTGGCGCAACTGGTAGCGCGTCGGACTCCAGTTCCGAAGGTTGCGTGTTCAAGTCACGTCGGGGTCAAAATGTTTTTTCCATTTTTTTTTGCTTTTAAAGTTTAAAAAAAGACAAGCAAAAATATGTATTCCCAAGTTTATCCTTTTTAAATAAATTTTTATGAACCTCTTCAAAAAAATATATATCTAAAATAAACTTTTTATTTTATTTGGAACAAAAAAGAAGAGCCGCAATAGGAGAAAAGAGTCAATTTCATAAAAAAAGATGAGAGAGAAAGAAAAAAGAAAAAAGGAAGGAGAATCAATAAGAAAGAAGAAGAAGTCCCTCTTCATTTATTTTATTTTTATTTTTGCGAGTTTGTTGTGGCACATTTTTTATTTTTATTCCTTTTTTTAAGATTTTTTTATTTTCCAAAAAAAGAACATAGATGCCAAAAATAAAGTAAGAGATTCTATTCTCTCTTTTTTTTAATGGATTAACTCAACAAAAAAAAAGTTATGTTCTAACAAATAAAATGTTTTTTTGTTTTAGTGGCTGGCTTTCAACCCATTTTTTTTTCGTTTTTTTTAAATGGGTTTAACTTCTTCTTTTGCTCTTTTTCTGAATTTGGATTGTTGTTGTTAAAAGATTTTTTATTTTGTTTCTGAATAATAAAAAAACTCTTATTTTCATGGAAGAAAGCGAATTACTTGGAAACATAAATATTATTAAAATTAAAATTGATGCTGAAGAAGCTGGCGATGATAACTGCGACATGCATGGCAGTCCCGCCATTGGAAGCACAAATGAAAAAAGTTGGAAACCTGTCATAAAGTATTTATCCTATTTACAACTTTGCCATCTTTCAAAAGTTAATAAAAATTTGAGAAAATTATGTATGGAAAAAATAAAAAATTGGAATAAAAAAGCGAAAAAAATGGAAGTAAAAATTATTGCTAGAAAAAATGTCATCGAAATTGGAGATATTATTAAAATTCGATTGGATTATGAAAATAAAAAAATTTTGGATCAAAATCAATTGAATCAAGAAATTATCCAAGCAATCGATGACGGAGAATTATTTCCATGCGAGACTCTAATTGTCAAACAAGAAGAATCCAATAATTTTGGGATTCTGAATAATTTGCTATGGAATTCTATAATTTTCTATATTACTCCAGCTGCTCCATTTTTAATCTCATTTTCTTTCACAAATCTCAAACTTTCGAGTCAAGCGCTCGTGGAATTATTAAAATCCTCAAAAAATTTAACGACTCTTTTATTTTCTAAATTAATTCTCAACAAACATATTTTCATTGAAGCCGATATTTTTGATGTTTGTCCAAAATTGGAATTTTTAACCATTGAGTTTTGCAGTGAAATTCTTTTTGAAACCAATCATTCACCAAATATTTCAAGAATTATTATACCGAATAATAATAATTCAAATATTGAATCTTCTTCGAAAATAACATATCAAAAATCGTTTAGCAAAGATAAATCCTACGAATTTCGAGAAAATTGGAATTTTTTCAACAAACTTTTTTCTCGATGTCGATGTTTCAAAGTTAAAAAAGCATATAAAAATTATTCAATCGATATTTATTTTCTCATTTCTCAATTAATTTGTGTTTTAACTATTTTGCATTTTATGATCCATAATTTATGCAAATTTTTTAATTTTCAAGGCTTTCCTGAATTTATTGTTTTTCATTCAATTTTTCTGATTTTTTTCATTTTCTTTTGTGCGATTATGTCTAATTTTGTTTTTATCACAATCAAACTAAATCGAATCCATCGAAAATTGTGTAAATTTTCACAAAAATATTATCGCCTTAAATTTTGGAAACGCCGACTTTTATGTAATTTTCCGATGGGTTTTTATTTATTTTATTTATTGTTTTTTGCATTTTTGGGTAAATTATTAAATAATTTTCAATTCACCATTTTTATTGTTATTTATTGTATTCTTTGTTTTAGTATAAATTTAAGTTTATTGTTTTGTTGGATTTTGAGAAAATAAATTTTGTTTTATTATGTAAATTATGTATATCAAATTTATATTAAATCATTTTATAAAAATGGTTAGTTTTGAAATTAAAGTACTCTTTTGCAGAGCTTCTTTATATTAAGCCAAAAAAACGTCGAGGTGTTTCTTTTATTGGCGGCTCTTCATCTTTGGAACTGGAATCAGATGAAATTAGACGTTTTATATTCGTGATCTTTTTCATATATGCTTGTTGGGCCCCCAAAGCTGCTAAAGGTGATGGGTCTTCAATATAAACGATGTTTAATGTAGGATAATGATAGCTTAGGAGATCTCTGAGCCATGCATCTGTTATTACAATTGAATGTAGGGATTCCATAATAGATGAAGGTAAGAAGCTTTTTAAGACCATTATATTATTGTTAGTAAATTTTGCAGACCTAATAAAAGTATCAAATATTATTATTTTTCCTCCATTAACTAAACTTACGCTTTGTCATTCTCTTCATTATTTTCAATATTCAGAATAATCTCATCAAAAAAACTATTTTTTTCAAGTTCGACGTCGCCCACAAAACGAATGCGAGGAGACTCCTCTTTTTCATAATATTCACAATCAATAAGTTCAAAAATAAGCTTGGATAAAAATATTTGCAAGATAGCAAAAGCAGTTTTTTCAGGAACTTTAAATTTTTCTTTATATCCAAAAGCCAAAGCAGTTGTTTCATCAACAAAATAAAATTTCGGAACTTTTGCATATGCAATAGCTTTTTCATAAGCTTCCCTTTGGATTTCAGTAAAATACCGGGGAAGTGTAAGATAATATGTTTTATCCCCTAATTTCCGTACAACTTCCTTCAACAATTCAGCCATAGCTGATTCTGGATTTACCAAAATAGATCCGTTATTTAAAACAAAAAATAATTCAGGATAGCCTTGAGAATATATAATTCTGGTTCTATTTTTTGCCCACTTTGGTACCTCTGATTTTCCAAGATAATCAAGAATCGCTAAAATCGACCATATTAAAAAATAAATATACAAGTGACACCTAGAACTATTATCAAAACACGCTCCATAATTACGTTGCAAATTTTTTTAAATAAAACATAGTAACAACTTATGTAACTTACATTTCACTGAGTTAGGTGAATTTAAGTCGCCGACTTTGCAATTTGCTCCAGTGAAATTAACAGTAGCAGGAAAAATTTCGGGATCTAAGACAAAGTTTTTAATTTGATTGATTTAAAAAAAAAATAAAACCTTCAGAAAGAGAAGCAAAATATGAGACGGATTTATTGGTAATACAAACACTAGCAAAATCTAAGCTCACTGTGTATATACCGTTTTTGTCAATAACAAGTTTGATACATATTTCTGAATCAGAGCAAATTATTTTTTCAGCTATTAACTTTCCATCTTCGAATATCTTTAACAAATATTTAAAATTATAATCTCAAGTTAAGTTACAATACTTACTTTTATTTTGTTTGTGGCATTTGCTGGAATACTTGCACGTTCAGAAAAGCTTAATGATGAAAATAAAGGAGCTACAATCAATGAATCATCATTGTTTTTGACCTCAACCCTTCGTTCTAAGACTTCTTGTATTTTATATTTTTCAAAACCTTTTTCATTTGACAAGTATCGAGCATATGTCATAGCATACAAACTCCATTGTGTTGGCACCTTTTCACAAGATATAATTTTTTTAAGCTCAGGAAAAAGATTTTTAAATTCATCTTGATTTATTGAATCAGGACTTGAATAAATAAGAGTTCTAGTTGCACCAAAAAATTCTCTATCACTTTTTTTCTTAATTTCTCGTAAATCTTCAAGTCTTAATTTTTTGTTTGGACCAGAATTTTTCTTTTTATGGAATGCGCTTATTCTAAATAAATCCCAACGATATGCTTCGTGCAAATAAATTGCACAATATTCTTCTGAATTATGAAATATCATATATCTAAAATAAAAATATTATGATATCTTTTTCACAACGACTTAATTTTTGTAATATCTCAAATAGAAATAAAAAAAATTTCCTTTTAATAGTCTATGTTATATACACTGAGAAAAATGTGTGACGTTATTGTACAATAAACATGTGACCAAAAAATTTCGTCACAAAAAATTTTGTCACATTTATTTTTTTCACACAAAATTTGGTCCCACCCAAAAATGTCACAGATTTTTCGTCACTTTATCCATTTGTCACAGCTGTCACAAAAGTGTGAAAAAAAATTAACTTTGTCAAAAAAGTGTGACCAAAAGATTACTATAGCTGGTTGGCCCGATAAAAATTTACTACAGAAAAAAATTTTTTTTTTCAAGAATGAACGAGAGAAGCCAAAACTAAGAAGAAAAATATTTTTTGGTAGTAATTTTTTATCGGACCAACCAGCTACAGTAATCTTTTGGTCACACTTTTGTGAAAATTTAATTTTTGGTCACATTTAAAAATTGTCACATTAATTTTCGTCACTTTTTGACGAGTCACATTTATTTTTGGTCACATTAAAAAAATTTCACACAATTTTCGTCACACTCACCCATCCATTTTTCTCAGTGCAGCTATGAAATACAAACATTTTTTTACTAAAATTATATAACTGTAAAGTTATGGATAGGCTTTTAAAAAGTCACCATAGTTGCGCGTTAAATAACGAGTTCAATGATAATCAAACCTTTTTTTTTCAAAGAAATAACCAAATCTTTCTATGTCTTCATCATTATTCGAAAAAAACTCAGGCGTCTCCATAAGAGCAAAAATAATCTGTAATTTTTCACCACACAAAATATATACATTATTGAAAGCATTATTTTTTGCTGATGCAACAAATTCTTTTCGAAAGTTGTTTCGGTAAACGTTTGGCATGTAAACGCAAAAGTGATCGACATCATTTTGAATTTTTAACTTTATTTCTTTCATCACATTTTCAATATCAGTGATATTTTCTGGAAGCACTATAAAATTATTAATTATAATTTAATAAAAATTATTACAACTTTTACATTTGGTTATTTTTAATTCAGTGATGCATTTTGTTACTGGATCAAACAAATGCAAACATCCTTCAGAGGGATCATAACCAATATTCATTTTTAACAAAAAATAATCGGCAGCAACTGTTTAACGTAAACGATGTAAGAAAATTTTTTTAGTGTTTTAACTTTCCTCGATTTAATTTATTGATTGTTTGTTTGTTATCAGTGTCGAATATTATGATGCAAGGGATTATATGAGTTGAGTTTTAACGATGTAATTATTTGAAAATTTAACATAGAGATTGATATTTTTCTTAAGGATGAAAACATTTTATATAGATGAGTAATTGGAAAGTAAATTAAGCAATCCTTGTGTTAAAATTTATTGGAAAGACATTTAGGTAAACCTATTAATGTAAAAAACCAATTTTGTTTTATTTGAATTATTATTATTGATTATAAAATTACATAGAGGTTTTGTAAAAATTAAAACCAGGTTAAAACCTGAATGCAAATAACAGTTAGTTTTCAAGGATTAAACATATTTGATTTTTATAAAAAAAACGTATAAATAATAAAATGTTCTAAAAAAATATCAAACGCAAAAAAAAGTTTGCAAATAACTTTTAATTATCTTTAAAATTTAATCAGCTGGCAGCGAGCAATTTTTGTGATGAATATTTATCTTCAAGAATTTGACATTGTTGAGCTCCCAAAGCAGCTAAACTTGAGTATTCATCAATTTTAACTATGTTTTCTCCAGCACAATAAAAGTTAATTATATCTTTTAACCATTCATCAGCTATAACAATGGAATGAAGGGAATCGATTGAAGCCAAAAATAGTAGCCCATTTTCAGTAAGATTAGTTATCATTTTTGAATATTCAGTTTCACTATAATTATATATTATTTTTTTAATATTAAATTTATGCGATAAAGCTTACCCGTCATTTTTATCTTCGTCATCATTTTCACTATTGCAAATAATTTCATCATAGAAATTCGCTCTAGTATAATCAATGTCACCAACATCAATAACCACGGAGAATGAATTTTTATCATCGATGTTATTTGAGTTGAATAAACCACCAACAAATTTGAATGCAGAAAGTTGAATAATGGCAAAAGTTGCACCTTCTTCAAGTTTAAATTTGTCTTTATATCCAAAAGCCAAAGCAATCATTTCATCAACAAAATAAACTTTTGACATTTCTGCAAATTCTGTGGCCTTTTTAAAAGCTTGCTTTTGTTTTTTATTAAAATGTCGAGGAATGGTTAAATGATAAGTGTCAACAGATGGACCTAAACGTCGTACAACTTCTTTCAACAATTCCGCCATAGCTGATTCAGGATTAACAAAAGTTTTAGAATCTTTAAAATAAAAATATAATTCGGGAAAACCTTGAGAATAAAATCTTTTCATTGGAAAACTTTTTAATTTCGGAGGAACATTTTGGCCCAAAATGTCTAATATATCTAAAAAACTGCTTTAGAAATATTTCTATGATTCTTGGCAAAATTTGAAAACATATAGCTTACTTGTAATTGAGTTTGGCTCATTTATCATTCCAACCTGAGGTGTTAGTCCATTGAAACTAACAGTGGCTGAGAAAATAGTTGGTTCTAAAATATAAATTATCATATTATTTTACAAAATGAGAGAAAATATACCATTAAAAAGTGAGTTTAGATACGCAACTGAATTGCTTGTGATGCAAATTGTTGCATAATTCAATGTAACATCGAAAATTCCATCTATATCGATATTGAGCGATACAGTTACATCCGCAGCCGAGCAAAATATTTTCTCGTGAGTGATAGTTCCAAATTCAAATATCTAAACATTTATTAAATGTGACATTACAAAGAATGGTACCAACTTTTATTTTATTCGAGATATTTTGAGGAAGAATAATACTCTTTTTATATGGTAAAAAGGACCATAGCGGAACTAAAATCATCGAAGTTTCATTGTATTTTAAATAAATGCTTCTTTCTAAAACTTCTTCCATTCTATAATCTTTAATATTTTTATCTTTAATTAAAAATTGTGCATATTTCATTGAACAAAAAGTAAATTCTCTTTTGGAACAATAAACATTTCTAAGGTTTGTAAAAATAGCTTTGAATTCGTTTTCATTTATCATTCCAGTTTCGCTATAAACGAAAGCTACAGCTTGTGAATATAAGTTTTTTATTTCTTGAAAAAGTTTTTGAAAATCTTCAATTGTTGGTAAGTTATTCCATCCTAAGTTCGTCTTCATTTGGGAAACATTGTTTCTAAATTTCCAACCGATATTTTCATTATTTTCCCATATTGTGCAAAATATATAATTTTCATGATAATTTAAAATCAATAACTCGCTTTTAGCCAAAGGTTTTTCAACCATTTTTGTAAGTGCACCAATTAATAATGCTTTATGAGAACTAATTATTTTCACATTTGTGGAAAGGTGTTTTTCAGCGGTTGCAAGGAAGCATTTTCGAAAAATATTTTTGTAAGTGCCACCCATCATAACACAAAGTATTTTAACATTATTTTGAATTTTGCTCTTTATTTCATTCACGACTACTTCGATATTATTCAAATTTTCGTTATTTACTAAAAATATTAAAAAAAATTATAAAATAACAAAATAAAAATTTTACATTTGGTAATTTTTATATATGTCGTTGTTTCTCTATCAATATCATATAAACATAAATCGCCATTAGTAGGGTCATAACCCGCAACAACACTCATTTTTTTTTAAACAAAACAAAATAAAGAATTACAAAAAAAATGAATGAAAATTTTAAATGACGGCGAATGGAATGATTCTCAACTCTTTATTTTTCACTTAAAATTTATTGATTAGCGCAGCAGCATATGTCCAACCCATCGTATCTCCGCTCCATTTTGCACTATGACGGTTTAGACACATGCGCAAGACAATTGCGCAAGATGATTAATCGTTTTTTTTTTTGGAAATGAGAAAATGAGTTAACTTTTTAAAGTCAGCTTTTTTTATCATTTAATGTTAACATATATATATATATCAGTTTTTTGTTTATTGTTAATTTTTTACAACACATTTTTTTCAATGAGAACTAAACCTATGGTTATAAAAAAACAGCAACAAATCACACCTTATTTTACACTATGTCTGTTTAGACACGCGAGACAACTGCGCAAGATGATTAATTGTTTTTTTTTTGGTAAATGAGAAAAGGGGCTAATAAAAAAAACATTTATTTTTTTTTACATTTTTAAAAGTACAAACAATTTTTAATTATTACCTCGATATCTACACTATAATCTTCTTGGATTAAACCTTTCTGAAACACAGCTTTATATCGTTTGGTAAGTTTATTAGTATAAACATGTCCAGTCCTATCAGGAGCAATTTGAAACAAGCTAATAGTAATTGTATCATTATTTCCAAAATTTAACACCATTTCCTTAAACCGCTCATAATGAATCACCTTTGCCACAGCAGCATTAATAGTAACTCCACGTAATTTAAGAATATAACTAATAATATTATCTTTCAACAATTTTACTGAATATTGTTTACAACCATTTGAGAGTGTTTCCAAGATCTCAAATTGAGGATATTCATCAGAAAGATCTCCTAAAAATGGTCCACATGTTAATGGAATATTATTCCTAGGACATCTGAATAAAATACTGTCTGTATCGAAATAAGCCACCTCACATCCTGGAGAATTATGCACTTTTTCAAGAGCAGTAAATAATTTTACGCGAGCATAGCTTGTTGTAAAAACCCCAATTATAATATTGGATGTTTTAATTTCTTTTACAATTGGAGCTTTATCTTTGCTAACCATCATCACGAGATTGTTATTTAAAATATCAAAAGTTTTGACTGTTTTACAATCATCATACATGATTGAATCAATCACCAATGGATCATAAGTAACAATAGTTTTATCTCTATCATTTTTCTCACAAAATTTTCCATAGAAATTATTCAACATCATTTTACCAAGAAATTTTAATCCTTCATTTTTTATCATTTTTGATTCATCCAAATTCACATTAAATCTTTGCTTATATGTTTCAATAAAATATTTTTTTTCTTCATCAGTTTTAATATCAACTGGAAATCCTTCTGCTTGTACTTTTGCTGTGCAAAAATGAGAAATATAATCTTTGAATAAGTCGGAACTCCAATTTTTATAATTATAGGCATAATAAAATTTTAGTACCTTATATCCTCTGAGTAATCCAGCTCCTAACTCCCAATGAGTTATTGTTGTTAAAAACCCTCTCTGCATATCTGTACATTCACATCAGGGGTGAGCGGACATGACTTTTCCTTAGACGGACGGATACGGAAACGGACGTCAGGCAGTTCCGTAAAAGCGGATACGGACACGGAAATCCAAAAGTGCCCGGATATCCGCGGGAACGGACACGGACACGGAAATTTTGTATTAGAATTTTCATTTTTAAGGCTTACACGGATACGGATACGGACACGGATATTAAAAAAAAATTTTTCGGACGCGGATACGGATACGGACGTGAAAAAACCACGGATATCCGCGGAAACGGACACGGACACGGATATCCGCTCACCCCTGATTCACATACATAAGTTCTTCGAGTGTTGATCTTTTCAAATTTGATAGTACAATTTCGACAACAGGAAAAGTGGAGCGCATCATTATGCTTAAATGGAATAACAGGAATCATGATATTGGTTGGCGGTAATACGAACACCTTCAAAACTCCTTTAATTCCACCCATATCCTCTGGAGTTGTCCATAGAACCGATTGTTCCGAATATGGGACTTCGATTACTTCTGGGATATCAATTGGAAAAGAATTTTCTATCAAAATTGAAGGATACAACGACCTGAAATCATAATGTTTGATACAATAATCATCATCAGCAACCATATGAAGCTTTTGCGGAGCCACCCTGCCACCCATCAAAGCTTCTCTTGGTAGAATCGGACCCGCTACTATTTCAGTTTTAAAGAAATGTTTCATTTCCATATTCACTTTTAGCATATCCATAATTGCACACTCCCATATTTCAACCATATTAAAACCATTGGATTTAATAAAGTTAAGACGTTGCATGGTTCTTTTATATTCCGTATTAGCAGTTCGACCCGTAGGCATTATTTGTTGACGATTTTTAATACATCGTGGACATCCATGCCAGATGTCTCCCATTATCTCATAGACTGTATTTGTTTCAGGAGCATATCCATCAACTTTGAACGTGCCTATCCTTTTCTCACCCAAAGGACTATTACGATGCTGAATAACAATTTTTTCATTTTTTTCAACCCATAATAAATATTTTATTGCCAAAGCACTTGCTCTATCTTGAGTTTGATATCCATATTCAGGACAAATTGCAATAGTTTGTTCAGGTAAAAAGTTTGTGCAATAAGCTCTCATACAAGCTCCTGAAATTGTACAAGAAACAAATGGATCAAGACCAGTGGCATCTGTAAATAACTTATAAAAAGATTCAGTTGCATGTACAAGAATGGAAACATCCGATTCACAGTAAGATTTCAACTCTGAGGCTAAGTGGAACTCTGTATTATAATTTTCAGCATACCAAACATCAAATTCCATTTGCTTTTTTACAGTCATAGTTTCATAACAATAGTCTTCTTTGGAAGGGTCCGGCACAATTAAAAGTCACACCATTGATAGTCATGCAGAAATCCTCAAAAATAACGAGATCGGTTTATGCTTGAAACAACCAAAGCTTGAACCTTTACGTTATCATCCAAAATGAAGAAGCGATGAATCGAAATTGCGTGCCAGAGAACCAAAGAAAAATAGTTTGTCTATTTTCATGGACACATTTGTTTAATAAGGTAGATACTATAACTTGTCCATCAAAAGATGACAATATGTACAACCCAAAAGACGAAAACAACTTTTGGAGTCGGAAAAAATAGTGTATATCAAACTCCAAAACAAAAAGAGACACTTTTTTTGTGAGTGATGGTGTTATAGTTTATAACCTTTTATTTCTAATTATAAAGCTTTAATTCTTTAAGTTATTAAAGAAATAAAGATTTTATCCTTTTTATTCATTTCTACCGCTACAAAACCTTACAATGTCTAACAAAACTTTACGAAGTCTAACAAAGTCCTACGAAGTTTAACGAAGTTTTACGAAAAAGGTTGAGGTTTAGTAACAAAAAAAATCTTGACACACCCACTTGCCCATGTATGCTCCTCATGATAGTAAATTTTTATTAATTGCTCCTGTTGTTGCCGATGTCACTGAATATCGCCTTAAAATTGAATCTTGTAAACTTTATATGAAAACTTTGACTCTTCTTGACACATTAAATCTTCAACTTGAAACTAAATTAGCTTTAGAGCCAGCTCGTTATAATGTTATGAAGTCCACCCTCAAAAACCAGTATATTCCACCGGGTGTTTACGATTACAATACCACTATCCAGCATGATGCTATTCCATCTCGATTAATTTTAGGCTTCATTGAAAATGAAAGATTTAATTCAAGTCGAACAACTTCACCGTTTCCATTCCAAAATTTTGATATCCAACAAATTGAAGTTCAATTTTCAGGGAAAACTTTTCCCAATGTTCTTTATCAAATTGATTGGAATCATGGATACAGTAGACCTTACTATGAAATGCAAGAAGCACTTGGTTTTGCAAACACAACTGAATCAAACGGTATAACAATGGAAGCTTATAAAGATCGTTTATGCTTTTTTGTTTTCAATCAAACTTCAAATCAATTGATTGAACCATGTTTTGATCTTATAAAATCAGGTGTTGTAACGGTTCACATTAAATTTCGAACTAAAACACCATTATCGGGAGTTCATATGTTGAGTTATAGTCAAATCCCATCGTTGCTTATGATAAATAAATGGCGTCAGGTCATTTCTGATATAACCATTTAGACATATTTTTTATGATCAAGTGCACACGCAAAAATGATTTGTGAAAATATTTCTCTTATTATTTGGTTAACCGTTTCTATTATTTGTGTTATTGGTTTAATATTTTCCAAAAAAAATAGTAGACAATTTTTTTCCAGAGTTTTAAATAGTATTCTGAGAAGAAACGAACACGAGCTGATTACTTATTCCAAAAATGGACGTCCGACAAATAACAAACCATGTGTCCAAATCTGAATCTCTTGTTAAAATTTATAAGGGCACGTTTAGTATTGATACTTTACCCACTCTTTTCAAGTTTCCCGCTGCTCTAATTGCTAATTTATCACCTTCCAACACAGTAGGCTCTCATTGGGTTGCGCTTTATTTAGATATAAATCAAAATGTCGATTATTTCGACTCTTATGGAATGTCTCCTCCACCTCCAATCAAACAATGGATGGTGAAGTTTAAAAAAAATAATGTTAATAGAATAAAACTTCAGAGCTATTTTTCAGAAGTTTGTGCACATTTTTGTTTATTTTTTATTATTAATAGAGTTCGTGGTTTTTCCATGAAACAGATTGTAAAACTTTTAATGAAACATAGTCATCCAGACATATTTGTTCAAAAAAACATTTCGAGTTGGTAGATTATAAAAATTTTTTTGTTGTCGATATAATAAATTTTATGTTAAAAAAACATGTGAATTAAAAAAATAATGTTAACCAAAAATATACTTTTTTTTGTTGGTAAAAAAAAACGATTAATCATCTTGCGCAATTGTCTTGCGCATGTGTCTAAACCGTCATAGTGCAAAATGGAGCGGAGATACGATGGGTTGGACATATGCTGCTAGCGCTTATCATTTTATTATAATATGAAAAAAACAAGGGAGTAGTTAGCAGATTGAGCGATCCGGCCGATTGTTTGATTTTTCTATCTAGCTAGGATGGGGTAAAATCACCCGTAGATTTCAGAAAAACTTTCGGAGGAATATGAAGTCAATATGGATCTCGAGATATATGCAAATTTTCAAATTTTAACTCAAAATTTTTCTTTTTGGCGTAGTGGGGCTTTTGACAATGAGAAAGGAGATGGTTGGTTCGAATCCCCGATGCTGTTTTTCGCCTATTTTGATGAGATTATCTAAAGGATTATGTTTTCGATTATTTTTAATGTTTTTTAAAAATATTAGCGATATATAGAATATGCAAATTTCTATGAAATTTGTCAAAAATCGATTTTTTTATATTTTTTTATGCAATTGAAGGAAAAATAAAATGCAAATTATTTTTTTTAATGTTTTTTTGAGATTATTCAACTAATTTTTCACGTCTCATTTTTGGAAATAGAAAAAAAAGATTTTTCTAGAAAGTTTAACGTAATCTCTTTGTCAAAAATAAAACTCATAGCACGATTGCACGAAACCAAAAGAAAATACAGTAGAACCTTCTGGAAAAATCTTTTTTTCTTTGTCGCAAAATTTAGATATTGCTTTGTTTGTTAATATTTTTTCAACTATTTTTCGCGCCGCATTTTTCTTCATTTTTGTTGTTGTATAATATTACTTTTTGATTTTAAATAATGTTCATTTTTCTTTTACCAATATCAAGCATGCTTTTTAGCATTTAAATAAAGCTTGATCAGCTATCTTTTTACCAATATCAAGCATGCTTTTTAGCAATTAAATAAAGCTTGATCAATGGTTTTTACCAATATCAAGCATGCTTTTTAGCAATTAAATAAAGCTTGATCAGCTATCTTTTTACCAATATCAAGCATGCTTTTTAGCATTTAAATAAAGCTTGATCAGCTATCTTTTTACCAATATCAAGCATGCTTTTTAGCAATTAAATAAAGCTTGATCAATGGTTTTTACCAATATCAAGCATGCTTTTTAGCAATTAAATAAAGCTTGATCAGCTATCTTTTTACCAATATCAAGCATGCTTTTTAGCAATTAAATAAAGCTTGATCAATGGTTTTTACCAATATCAAGCATGCTTTTTAGCAATTAAATAAAGCTTGATCAGCTATCTTTTTACCAATATCAAGCATGCTTTTTAGCAATTAAATAAAGCTTGATCAGCTATCTTTTTACCAATATCAAGCATGCTTTTTAGCAATTAAATAAAGCTTGATCAATGGTTTTTACCAATATCAAGCATGCTTTTTAGCAACTAAATAAAGCTTGATCAATGGTTTTTACCAATATCAAGCATGCTTTTTAGCAATTAAATAAAGCTTGATCAGCTATCTTTTTACCAATATCAAGCATGCTTTTTAGCAATTAAATAAAGCTTGATCAATGGTTTTTACCAATATCAAGCATGCTTTTTAGCAATTAAATAAAGCTTGATCAGCTATCTTTTTACCAATATCAAGCATGCTTTTTAGCAATTAAATAAAGCTTGATCAATGGTTTTTACCAATATCAAGCATGCTTTTTAGCAACTAAATAAAGCTTGATCAATGGTTTTTACCAATATCAAGCATGCTTTTTAACAATTAAATAAAGCTTGATTAATGTTTTTATTTGTATTGTTTTATTTTATTTTCTCATCATTATTCTCTTCATTCGTTTCTATTTATTTTCGTGTTTTTTTTTTGTTCCGTGTTTTATCAATTTTCGTGCAATTTTTTGGTGATTATCTAATAATCGTTCATTTTTCAGATTCAAAGGTTTACTTTTGCTTCTTACAATACTAAGATACTACATCAGATTACAATCGAAGTTTTAGTTCATTTTTTGGACTAAACATTCGCGTTTTTTATTTTTTATTTTTTAATGTGATTAGATCACGTCTAAAATGGATTTATCCATTGAAGAAAGGAGCCAATTGTCCAAAGGCTTAAACTCGGGCACAATAGAAAATTTAAATCCTGACGAACTTATGTCAGGTGATGCTGTTTCGTTATTCTTTGGAAGTTTAACTTATGAAACACATCAAAAAGTTCTTTCGGTCGATTCGATGTTTGCCGGGCACCAATTTCAAAATGGGCCAAAACAAGACACTCATCGTGCTCACCATTTGTTAAAAGGCAAACCTTTTGTGGAAGATTATGAATATATTCTTATTCCCGTTTGCTATTATTCACAAACAAAGGTTAAGAATGCCTATGATAAAAAAGGTCATTGGGTGCTTGGTATTTATTTTAAAGCAACAAAAACGTTGTATTACCTCGACCCTTATGGCGCTAAATCCATTCCTACTCATGTACGAAGGATTATGCTTAATGCCATTAACACTATCGGACCAAAAAACACTAAGCTTAAACCAAAAGTGATCATTTTTGACAAACATAACATTCAAACTGACTCAATAAGCTGTGGCTTTTTGATTTGTTTTTATGGTCAAAGTTTCATTCGTTTAGGATTAGAAAACCTTATTGAAGAAAATTTCAATTTAAATTATTACAAAAATTATGTCATTTTAAGACTAAAAGAGCTGTTTATAGCTCCTGTAATAAATTTAAATTCAGATGACGATGTGCAAGCAATCATTTCGAGTTCATCTGATGATGAATCGATTGCAACTAAAAAATCGAAAACTGAAACTCCTTCATTTGGTATAAAATCATTATCTTTAAAAACACCAAACAAGAGCAATAAAGCTTTATTTAATACAAATGTAACTCCACTTCGTAATAAACCTCAAAAAAGATTGCATGATGGTAACATCAAACAAATTGCAACAAATGAGGAGCCCATGGAGATGGATGAAGTTAATGTTACATCGAATTATGCTGTTAACAATTCGCTTGCTTTTGATTTTGCCGATATCGATATGCAAGATCTGCAAGCCCCGCTTACATCAGGTCTTTTAAAGACAATCAAAGAAAATAGGTGGATAAGCGACATTGTTGTAGCTAAAGAAATTGTCCGTGAAATCATTGATGAACATGAGGAAAAAAGGCTTTTAGTTTTCCCATCAGTTTGGTATGATTATGCTACTTTTGATAATTGGAGTTCTGATACTAATATGCCAAATCGTGTTCCAACTTTTCCTAAATTCAGTTCAACATTTGAGCATGCTATCATTCCAATTAACATCGGAAGCACCCATTGGGCTTTTGGTATTTTAAATAAAGCAAGAAAAGAATGTACTTATTTTTGTACAAAAAAATGGAATCTTTCTGATCCTTATTTTAAAAAACTAAAAACAATTTGCTTTTTATTGTGTGGAGCTGAATGCCGTATTATTACTCCACCAAAAGATAGCTTTAAATATCAACTTCCTCACGACAGTTCCAATTGTGGTCCACTAATTTGTATGTTGATTAAAAGATATTTCACCAACGAACCTATGGATTTTGATGATACCGAAGTCGTTGCTTGGAGAACTAATGTTTATAATTATTATAAACAATTTATACCCATTGAATCAGAAGAAGAAACTATAGCAATCTCTGAAAATGGTGATAGCCTCCAAGAAATATCGGCAGATCATAAAAATGATATGAGTTCAAGAAATAATACAAATTCAAATATTTCTTTAACTTCCGATTCAATGAATGTCGATATTGAAAGCTATGAAGACTTTTATAAAAATAGAAAAAAAAGGGATACTCCTCTAGAACGTAAGAGATATGAAGAATATAAAAATTCTTTCCAAATTATTTCTCATAAAAACAAAGACACAGACACTTCTATTAATTTTGAAAGTGGTAACATTAATGTAACAAAAAACAAAGGAGGTCGTCCTTCAAAAAAACAAGTTAAGAATCGGTACAGTTCGACTAAAGTTATAATTAATCAAACCAAAGACAATGTAAAAGTTGTAATGAGTTCTGAATTAACTAAATCACAAAAACAAATGCCACCTCCTCAACTTGGCACAACGTATGATGAAGTAACTAATAAAAGACGTTCATCAAGGTTAGCCAAAAAATTACGAAAATTAAAAGATATCACTCCACAATGTCACCACACTGGCAAAATTCACAAAGAAGGTTGTGCAGCTGAAAGTGTCAACCATAAAGTAGAATACTTTGATGTTGGTGATTTCACATATCGTTGTAAATTTTGTGGACGATGGATGTCAAAATATGAAGCTGAGACTCCAAGCCAAGCAAACAAATGTTGCGCAGATGGCAAAATTGATCTCAGTGAAACACATGATATTTTACAAAATAAAATTCCTTACGTTTTGCAACATATGCTTGATCCATATAAAATTGAATACAATGACGAGCTTGTAAAAAAAAGTCGCGCATATAATTCAGAAGTGGCTTTTGCTTCCATTTCCACTGATGGTAGAGTGCCTCCTCTTCCAACACGAGGTCCACCCGTTGTGAGATTAAATGGAAATATTGAACATCTTGCAAGTGATTTATTGCCTCCAGAAGGTAAAAGACCAGCATTCGGTCAAATTTATGTTTTAGACTTGGAAGATGCAGAAAATATCCGAGCTGAAGCAGCAAAGGAAAAAGAATTAGATGAAGGAATTTTAAATCAATTGCATAAAATGCTTAATGATTATAATTCTTTAGCAAAACTTTATAAAAGCGGAAGCGAGCGTATGAATGAAGAAATTGAAAAAGCTCGAGCTGAAAATAAAGAAATTCCAAAATTTAGAATTATCATTGTTGATGCTCGTGAAGATAAAGATTTCACCGCACATGATCCCAGCATTCATCCTCATCGAGCTGAAAAGCCCCAAAATGAATTGGTTGGCATGATTTGGGTTAATGATGATGGAGAACCACCTGAATTTAAAGGTGTATGGCTTCATGGAAAGGAAGGAGCAATCCATAATATGCCTTATTACAGTCCAAACATTGATCCTCTTTGTTATCCTTTACTTTTTCCACATGGTAATCAAATGTATCATAATGCAATACCTTTAGTAAATAATGATACCACCATTCAAAGTGAAAAAAGTAAAAAGAATTTAATGAATGATGACATTGATATTCCTGACAATGAAAGGGATGATTACATCAATGGCGGTGATGATGATGTTCAAGAAGAATTTGAGGAGTCAGTCAAAGAGCTTGAAGGCTTTCGCAAGGGTTTTGGAAGGAAATATGTATCTCGGAAACAGTTCTATCGATATTTTATGTTTCCACGAGATAAAAAAGGTTTCAAACAATCCCATTGGCTTTATAGTAAAGGAGCTTTGGCTGAAGCATATATAATTGATGCCGTCTGCAGAGCAGAAAAATGTGAATTAGAAACGGCTAAAAGAGAAATTGAACAATCAAAAAAGAGGTCAGCGACAAAAGCTGAATTACGACAATACATTGAAAAAAAAGTTTTGAAAGGAAAAAAGCTTGGAAAGCTTTTTACAATTCCTGCGACTTTTAAAGGTGGTAGAAAACATATGCAAAAAGCATATTCAAATATCATGACGATTATTGATAACACTGATTTGCCGTCATATTTTGTGACTTTTACAGGCAATCCAAATTGGCCAGAAATTCAAAGAAATAAATTTCATAAAAATGAAAAAAGTCGATTTGATCTTAAATGTCGCGTCTTTTTGGCAAAAGCACAAGAATTCCTTGATGACCTTTTTAAACGTAATGTCTTGGGAAAAGTGCAAGGTTATCACGTGGTAATGGAATTTCAAAAACGTGGAATGCCACACTTACATGCCATTTTAATTATGCAAGAGAAAGTAACTGTTGAAGACATCGATAATTATATCTCAGCTCGAATTCCAGATTTGCCAGATGAAAAAGACAAATCTGAGGAAGCCGAACAGCAAAGGCGATACCATGAAATCATTATGAGAAATAATATTCATTATTGCAATGAAAATTCAGGATGTCAGATCGACGGAGTTTGTAGTAAAGGATATAAAAAGCCCTATTCAAATACTACAATTATACATCAGCATAAGCCTGCTGAATATGAACGGCTTCCTCCAAAATCCTCTATCAATAAAAAATTAGATGAAACAGAAAAATCTGATTTGCCAAATGAAAAAGGCGAGGATCAAACGAAAAACCAAAATGAAAACGCGAAAAATGTTGAAAATAATGAGGACGAAATGGAAGAACTCGATTTTCAAGATGTACCGCGTAAAGATTTTGACGAAGAAACTTTTGTTGAATACAGAAGACTTCCACCAAAACCAAAGGATGTAACAATTGATGACACGAATGAGCATCTTTTTGGCAATACATACATGAAAGAAATTAAAAAAAATGTTTTCTTCCAAATTGATGATGCTCATGTTGTTCCACATAACAAATTTTTATCATTAAAATATGATTGCCACATTAATGTTGAATGTACTGTAGGACAAACAGGAAGTCCAAAATATACATGTAAGTATACAACAAAATGTGGCGACGTTGTTTACATTAAAAAACAACGAATTAAAATAAATGAAAAAGGAGAAGAAGTTGTGGATTATGATGAAGGCGAGGTACATATAAATGCCCGTATTATGACAAGTTGCGAAGCTTTAATGCGTTTGCTGTGTACTTGGATTTTCAAACAATCTCATATTGTTGAAGCGCTTCAAATCCATTTAGAAGGTCAAGAAAATGTTGTTTTTGAAGAAGGTGCAGAAGAGCAAGCTGCAAATAAACCAACAAAAACACAACTGACTTCATTTTTTGAACTTTGCAATAACGATCCTGAAGCATGCCAATACACTTATAAAGATATTCCATATCATTATTGGTTTGATAAGCAAAGTAAAACATGGATAAAAAGAAAAAGAACACCAACAAACTTTTTCGTGAGAATTCATCATGTTTCTCCTCGAGAAGCAGAGCTTTATGCTCTTCGCATCCTTTTGATGTATGTAAAAGGTCCAAAAAGCTTTAAGGATCTTCGAACGGTTGATGGTGTTGAATATCCAACATTTTTAAGCACAGCTCAGGCATTAGGTCTTTGGGAAAATGATGATATTCATTTTCGGGTAATTCAAGACGCAATTAACGAAATGCGTAATCAAAGACAAAAAAGACATTTCTTTGCTATGGTTATTGCTTTCAATCAACCTGGAAACCCAGATAAATTTTTGGATAAATTCCTCGATGAATTATTCCTTGGTTATGGGGAAGATCCAACCAAAAATCGGGAGCAAAGAAGGCGAAGGCATTAAATTACTTGGAATATATTTTTGAAAAAATAGGCACGAGTTGTCGTCGTCTTGGATTTAATGTTCCAGATAATTTTGAAGAAAATTGCCATTCAAAGGAAGCAGAACATGATTATGAAGCTCCTGATGATTTGCCTTTTGTCAATGGTAAAAAGCTTACCATTCAAGAATATGCTGATGCACAAAAAGCAAAATTAAATAATGATCAAACAAAAGCATTCGATGAAATTTGGAATGCTATTGAAAATAAAAAAGGCGGCTTTTATTTTTTGCAAGGTTCAGGAGGAACAGGCAAAACATTTTTGTATAATACTCTTATTACTTTTTGTCAAGCTCATGGATACAAAGTTCAATCATGCGCTTCTACAGGAATTGCAGCGACTTTGTTAAAAGGAGGGATGACAGCTCATTCTGCTTTCTTTATTCCAAAAGAATTAGGTCCTGATAGTAATTTAAATATTGGTGCTCATACTAAGAAAGGTGAATATTTTAAAGACCTTAATTTAGTAATTATTGATGAAGTTAGCATGCTTCACAAAGATTGTATGAATTACATCGATAGAATTCTAAAAGATCTAAGAAACAACCAACAACTTTTTGGAAATACCGTTGTTTTGATTGGAGGTGATTGGAAACAATTAACACCCGTGGTTCCAAGAGGAAGCGAAATGGCAATTATCAATGCTTCAATAAAATCATGGGATAAATTCCAAAATGCTCGACAACTAAACCTCGAACAAAATATGAGAGTAAATTCGAATGAGCTTGCATTCATCGAAGAATTAAAACTTATTGGAAATGGCGATAAATCATTATATATTAAAGGGACTGATTCCATCACTGTTGAAGCAGCCATTACTGTTAAAAACGAAGCTGATTTGATTAATTTTTGTTATGAACCAGGGTGGTTGCAAAATCCACAAAAGTACGCAAAGGAACTTTGTGGAAGTGCCATTCTCGCTCCACTAAATACAGTTCAGCAAAGGATAAATAAGGTAATTTTATCAAAACTAACAGGTTCTCAACAAACTTTTTCAAGTATCGATACATTATTATCAGATAAAGACAAATATTGTCCTCTCGAAGAAAATGACGATGATTACAGCGTCGAAAAAATGCATAGGATTGAAACAGCAGGTATGCCTCCTCATGAATTAAATCTAAAAGTTGGAGCAATTGTTATGCTGATAAAAAATTTATCAATTTTCACAGGCCTTTGCAATGGGACAAGAATGCAAATTGTGGAGATGAATAAAGACTTTTTAAAATGCAAAGTTTTAACAGGACCAGCATCCAAATCAGATGAAGTCGTTTATATTCCACGAGTCAAATTCGAGTATGGCAATTGTGAAGCTGAACCAGATATCCATTTTATCCGAACTCAATTTCCAATTAAGTTAGCTTTTGCTATGACTATTAACAAAGCTCAAGGCCAAACTTTAGAAAGAGTTGGGTTGTATTTTAGAACAAGCGAATGCTTTTCTCATGGCCAACTTTACACTGCTCTGTCCAGAGTCAGAACAAAAGACTCTATCAGAATTTTTACTGCAGTTCCAGAAAAACCAACAGTTAAAAATATTGTTTGGCAAAACCTTTTAAATATGTAAAAGCAAAAATATGTTGTTGCATATTTTTTATTATGTTTTTTTTATATATTTTTTTTTCAAAAAAAAAAAACTCCTCTGTATTCGGAAACCTTGACGTGGTAGAGGAGCAGAAACGCTTTTGGAATTTACAAAAGTAGGCAAATATCCGAAATTTACATAATTTGATAGTATTTCAAATTTTAAAGCTAGAACCAGCCGTTAATCGCGAAGCGATTTATGTTCAACGCCAAAAGCCTAACTATTGATCGGTTCTCCTAGTTATATATATGTAAAAAAGGTATGGGTAGTTAGCAGTTTGAAAAAGCTTGCCGATTGTTTGATTTTTCAAATGGCAGATTCCTATGTAGTTTCATATGGAGATTACGGGAAAATTAGTCTTTTTATCATAAGTAAAGATATGCTAATTCAAAAAGTTTTCGTAAAGCTTTGTAAAACCGGGACTTTGCCATTTTTTCACGTTTTTTTTGTCATTTCAATCTTAGTTTGCTCAAATGGTCAATTAGGTGTATTTATCAAACTCAAAAGTCCGGAAAATATTCCTGTAGCAAATTTCATGTAGTATTTGATTTTTATAAATTCCATATAATACAACTTGACGGAAATGAGTTCATTTGGGTTTGAATATGTAAATTTTCTCCAAATTTTTTCAATTACTTTTTCTCTTTTGTTGTTTTGGCGCAGTGGGATGAAAATTTTTTTGATGCAAAGGAAGTGAAAAGTTCGAGTTTTTTTATGGTTTTTTGATGGAATTTCATAGGTTTTATTTATATGAATTAAGGGGAATATTTTTTAAATAATTTTTTAAAATTATTGGGATAGTTAAATATGCAAATTTTTCGAGAAATTTTCATATTTTTTCTATTTTTTAGTGATTGAAGTGATTTAATTATGAAATGGTTGGGGAATCATTTGTACCTATTTCGGGTGGATTTTTTGACGGTTCTCATTAATCCAATTTGGGTGGATTTTTTGACGGTTCTCAAATACCCATTTTGGGTGGATTATTTAACGGTTCTCAAATACCCATTTTGGGTGAATTAAAAAATTAATAACTTTCAAGAGCAATGGTTCTTTAAGGACCTCAAACCCGAAGGGCTAGCAACAGCTCTTAGTCGTCCAAGGTGATTATCAAATTTGGTGAAGCCCTTTAATACGGTTCTCTATTTTTTTTATCCACGTAACTTAAACGGTTCTCCTAGTTATATATATGTAAAAAAGGTATGGGTAGTTAGCAGTTTGAAAAACCCGGCCGATTGTTTGATTTTTCTATTTATAGATTCTGGGGTAGTTTCATATGGAGATTACGGGAAAATTAGTCTTTTTATCATAAGTAAAGATATGCTAATTCAAAAAGTTTTCGTAAAGGTTTGTAAAACCGGGACTTAGCCATTTTTTCACGTTTTTTTTATCATTTCAAACTTAGTTTGCTCAAATCGTCAATTAGGTGTATTTATCAAACTCAAAAGTCCGGAAAATATTCCTGTAGCAAATTTCATGTAGTATTTGATTTTTATAAATTCAACATAATACAACTTGACGGAAATGAGTTCATTTGGGTTTGAATATGTAAATTTTCTCCAAATTTTTTCAATCACTTTTTCTCTTTTGTTGCTTTGGCGCAATGGGGTGGAACTTTAAGTGAGGCTATGGAAGTGAAAAGTTCGAGTTTTTTTATGGTTTTTTGATGGAACTTCATAGGTTTTATTTATATGTATTAAGGGGAATAATTTTTTTATAATTCTTTAAAATTATTGGGATAGTTAAATATGCAAATTTTTCGAGAAATTTTCATATTTTTTCGAATTTTTTAGTGATTGAAGTGATTTAATTATGAAATGGTTGAGGAATCATTTGTACCTATTTTGGGTGGATTTTTTGACGGTTCTCTAATACCAATTTGGGTGGATTTTTTGACGGTTCTCAAATACCCATTTTGGGTGGATTTTTTAACGGTTCTCAAATACCCATTTTGGGTGAATTAAAAAATTAATAACTTTCAAGAGCAATGGTTCTTTAAGGACCTCAAACCCGAAGGGCTAGCAACAGCTCTTAGTCGTCCAAGGTGATTATCAAATTTGGTGAAGCCCTTTAATACGGTTCTCTATTTTTTTTAGTTCTGTAACCTAAACGGTTCTCCTAGTTATATATATGTAAAAAAGGTATGGGTAGTTAGCAGTTTGAAAAACCCGGCCGATTGTTTGATTTTTCTATTTATAGATTCTGGGGTAGTTTCATATGGAGATTACGGGAAAATTAGTCTTTTTATCATAAGTAAAGATATGCTAATTCAAAAAGTTTTCGTAAAGGTTTGTAAAACCGGGACTTAGCCATTTTTTCACGTTTTTTTTATCATTTCAAACTTAGTTTGCTCAAATCGTCAATTAGGTGTATTTATCAAACTCAAAAGTCCGGAAAATATTCCTGTAGCAAATTTCATGTAGTATTTGATTTTTATAAATTCAACATAATACAACTTGACGGAAATGAGTTCATTTGGGTTTGAATATGTAAATTTTCTCCAAATTTTTTCAATCACTTTTTCTCTTTTGTTGCTTTGGCGCAATGGGGTGGAACTTTAAGTGAGGCTATGGAAGTGAAAAGTTCGAGTTTTTTTATGGTTTTTTGATGGAACTTCATAGGTTTTATTTATATGTATTAAGGGGAATAATTTTTTTATAATTCTTTAAAATTATTGGGATAGTTAAATATGCAAATTTTTCGAGAAATTTTCATATTTTTTCGAATTTTTTAGTGATTGAAGTGATTTAATTATGAAATGGTTGAGGAATCATTTGTACCTATTTTGGGTGGATTTTTTGACGGTTCTCTAATACCAATTTGGGTGGATTTTTTGACGGTTCTCAAATACCCATTTTGGGTGGATTTTTTAACGGTTCTCAAATACCCATTTTGGGTGAATTAAAAAATTAATAACTTTCAAGAGCAATGGTTCTTTAAGGACCTCAAACCCGAAGGGCTAGCAACAGCTCTTAGTCGTCCAAGGTGATTATCAAATTTGGTGAAGCCCTTTAATACGGTTCTCTATTTTTTTTAGTTCTGTAACCTAAACGGTTCTCCTAGTTATATATATGTAAAAAAGGTATGGGTAGTTAGCAGTTTGAAAAACCCGGCCGATTGTTTGATTTTTCTATTTATAGATTCTGGGGTAGTTTCATATGGAGATTACGGGAAAATTAGTCTTTTTATCATAAGTAAAGATATGCTAATTCAAAAAGTTTTCGTAAAGGTTTGTAAAACCGGGACTTAGCCATTTTTTCACGTTTTTTTTATCATTTCAAACTTAGTTTGCTCAAATCGTCAATTAGGTGTATTTATCAAACTCAAAAGTCCGGAAAATATTCCTGTAGCAAATTTCATGTAGTATTTGATTTTTATAAATTCAACATAATACAACTTGACGGAAATGAGTTCATTTGGGTTTGAATATGTAAATTTTCTCCAAATTTTTTCAATCACTTTTTCTCTTTTGTTGCTTTGGCGCAATGGGGTGGAACTTTAAGTGAGGCTATGGAAGTGAAAAGTTCGAGTTTTTGGCGGTTTTTTTGATGAAACTTCATAGGTTTTAATTATATGAATTAAGGGGAATATTATTTAAATAATTTTTTAAAATTATTGGACATAACAAATATGCAAATTTTTCAAGAAATTTCCATATATTTTAGAATTTTTTAGAGACTTAGGTAATTTAACTTTGAATTTATGGATTAATTATTTTGTACAGATATCGGGTGGATTTTTTTGACGGTTCTCATTAATCCAATTTGGGTGGATTTTTTGACGGTTCTCCAATACCTATTTCGGGTGGATTTTTTGACGGTTCTCATTAATCCAATTTGGGTGGATTTTTTGACGGTTCTCCAATACCTATTTCGGGTGGATTTTTTGACGGTTCTCTAATACCCATTTTGGGTGGATTTTTTAACGGTTCTCTAATACCAATTTGGGTGGATTTTTTAACGGTTCTAATACCAATTTGGGTGGATTTTTTAACGGTTCTCATTAATCCAATTTTGGTGGATTTTTTGACGGTTCTCCAATACCTATTTCGGGTGGATTTTTTGACGGTTCTCTAATACCCATTTTGGGTGGATTTTTTGACGGTTCTCTAATACCCATTTTGGGTGGATTTTTTAACGGTTCTCATTAATCCAATTTGGGTGTATTTTTTGACGGTTCTCATTAATCCAATTTGGGTGGATTTTTTGACGGTTCTCAAATACCCATTTTGGGTGGATTTTTTAACGGTTCTCAAATACCCATTTTGGGTGAATTAAAAAATTAATAACTTTCAAGAGCAATGGTTCTTTAAGGACCTCAAACCCGAAGGGCTAGCAACAGCTCTTAGTCGTCCAAGGTTATTATCAAATTTGGCAAAGCTTTTTAATACGGTTCTCTAATTTTTTTTATCTCCACCAATTTAGCCGGTTCTCAAGTAAATTACACGGTTCTCCTAGTTATATATGTGTAAAAAACTTGTACCATCCTAGCAGTTTGAAAAAGCCGACCGATTGTTTGATTTTTTAAATGTTAGATTCCTATGTAGTTTCATACGGAGATTACGGGAAAATTAGTCTCATAATTAAAGTTTAATATATGCTAATTCAAAAAGTTTTCGTAAAGGTTTGTAAAACCCGGACTTTGCCATTTTTTCAAGCATTTTTTGCACGTTTTTTTATATTTTGAATAAATGATCAATTACACTATCTTTTCTTTTTTTTTATTGTTTGAAGGAGTTAGTACAGAAAAACCAGGAGAATTTGATTTTCGCAATTTTATAATTAATAAACCATCTTCTGATTTTTTCCGCCGCGTTTTAAAAAAAGGTACCACGAAAAAAAAGTTTACGTCATTTTTATGCAACGCAAAACTTAGTTTGCGAAGGTCGACAATTGCAATATATTTTTTTTTCGACCTCCGTCAATTTTTTCATATAGTATTTTTCCTGGAGAATTTTATGGGCTAGACAGATTTTCCCCAAAAATTTTTCCTGATTTTATACTCTAGATTTAAAATGCAAATTTTTTTGAAATTTTTTTTTTCAACTGCTTTTTCTCTTTTGTAGCTTTGGCGCAATGGGTTGGAACTTTAAACGAGGCTATGACAGTGAAAAGTTCGAGTTTTTGATGGTTTTTTGATGGTTGTTTGATGGATGATGAATGGTTTTGTTTATATGAATGAAGAAGAATATTATTTAAATATTTTTTTTAATTATTTGAATAACAAATATGCAAATTTTTCGAGAAATTTTCATATTTTTTGGAAATTTTTAGAGAATGAAGGAATTTAATTATGAAATGATTGGGGTATTATTTTCTAACAGTTTTGGGTGGATTTTTTAACGGTTCTCAAATACCCATTTTGGGTGGATTAAGAAATTAAACACATTCATGTGCAATGGCTTTTTACGAGCCCCGAAACCCGAAGGGCTAGCAACAGCTCCTAATCGCGAAGCGATTATCAAATATGGCGAAGCCTTTAAAACGGTTCTCCTTTTTAACACGGTTCTCTATTTTTTTGAGTCACGTAACCTACACGGTACTCCTAGTTCTTTCTTTTGAATTATTTTTAGTCAAAATTTGGACAAACTTAAATTCATTCACCATTTTTTTAATTTCGCTTAATTTTAAAATTGAGCAATCTTTTTCTAAAAAGCTTCATTAATTTTGAATATTTTCTAAGAAAATTTAACTGTAAAGCTGTTAAAACAATTTTTTTTTAATATTAAACTGATGCATATTCATTCATATTGGATAATCCGATTTTATTCAACTAAATTTTATATTTTTAAAAACTGTCTTATATTTTGCACTGGTTCATTAAATTCTGTTTTAAACCATCCAAAAAAAATAAAACATTAAGTTTTTTTATATATTTTTTAACACAAATCCTCATAATTTTATAATTCTTAACAACTTTAATTTTGTTATTTTAGATCTTTCATTTATTTTTATGTAAAACTCGTCGAATAAGTTTATTCCAACATAAACTTTCATTTCTCACAACAATGGTAATTGTGGCAATTCAACTGATTTTACTTTGTTTATTAATTTATGCTCCACCAATCCAATATATTTTGGAAATTCAAGCTCCTCCAATACATATATGGATTTTTGGCCCTATAATTGGAATATATTTGCTTGCATTCAATGAAGGAAGAAAATATTTGGTTCGAAATTGGCCAAATAAAAATATTTCAAAAGTATTAGATTTCTAAAAAAACTTTTTTTTTTGAATAATTAAAAATATTAGAAATAAATTATTAATTTTTTAACTGGATTCCTTTATTAGTGTTTGAGATTTTTATATCAAACATTTTGCAAAACGGATTAATTAATATTTTGATGTTAAAAAAATTATAAACTGCAAGTGGGTGGGTGGTTTGAATGGAAAATATTTAAAAAAATCTATGCAAAAAATTACCTTAATTTATTTATTTTTAACTGTTTTCTTACATGTTTGATTTTAAAATAAATATAAGTAAAAGTATTTTTTTTTACTATTTTAAACTGAGAACTTTTACATTTCCGGAAATAGCTTTTAATAATTATATAAAAAAATTCACTGTATTGAGTTAACAACATAAAACTGCATCATCTGTATTTCTGAGGGACTGTTAAAAAAATATTTTAAAAATATAATCAATAATTTCCAATCAAAATGATTCCGAAAAAGGAAGTTAAAATTGGAAAAAAAATGCATAATTTATATGAATCAATTTTTTAAACTGTGGAGCTTTGTTTGTTGTTTTAAAAAACTTCTTACTATCCTTTTTAAATATTATAAATTTGCAAAAAAAAAAAACTGATTTACATATTTCATAAAAATCAATTCTTTATTAAAAAAAACTGTCAGATAATTTTTGATTTTATTTTTTTATAAATAAATTTGTGATGAAGATGAACTTTTTCTAACTTGATGATCATTCGAAATTCTTCCATGAACTATGACACTCAAAGCATCGACTTGGGAAACCAAAATGGCCATTCTCGAACCAAGAAGATTTTGTCGTGTCCGAATAATTTTTAAACGATCTTCTGTTTCATTGAAAGCTCGTCGAACGGCAATTACATCATCTTCTTCTTCCATTCGAAGTCGAAGCTTCCAACGGCAGCGGCGAAAACTGAAAAAAATCAAAAAATTTTTATTTATAAAAAACTGAATTTTTCCGTAATTTGTAAAAATACAAAGTTTGTTTTTTTTATTTAGTTAGTGTAAATTATTTTTTAATTTAGATAAACTGCAGCAATTTTTGGTGATTCTTTAAAAAAATCTTTTCTTATTTATCTTTTCTTGATGGCAAATTCTTCTTTCGTTTGCTCGCAAGATAAAATTCTTTTACCAAATTAAATTTCTTTAAAGGCTATAAAAAATTGAATGTAATTTTTTTCATTTTTTTTGACTAAATCCATGAAAAATAATCTGGGACTTGATTTGACAAATGGTTTTTACTGGAGGGGATTTTTTTGTTGTTGGCTAATAAAATAAATTACTGTAACATTTTAAACAAATTTTTTTGGGAATTTTAATTTTCTTTTTAACACTGTCGATTGTAGTTCTCATGAAAGTCCGTTAAAATTTAAATATTTTTATCGGAAAACGAATAACTGAAATTTTTATTGTCTGAATTTTTCAATACTTTTTAATTAATTTTTGAACAAAAACTGTTGAGTTTCTTAATTGAATGAAAGCTTCATTTTTTTTAAATAATTTCTAAACTGAAACTTGTTTCGCCCGTGCAACTTTGTACATAAAAATTAAAACTGATTTGAATTTTACCAATGCGAAAAAAATGTTTCTTTTTTGAGTAAAAATTTTGATTTTCGAGGATTATATTTTTTAATAAAAACTGAACTCCGTTTATATTGACGGAATTTTAGAAACGGTAATAAAGATTTTAAAATATTTCCACTAACTAACTTACTGTAAAACTGATTGCAATAAACTTCTTTGAGCCACCCTCAAACAAAGCATAGTAGTTTTTCTTGAATGTTTTTCTTCAATTTCTTCAATCAATTTTTTTCTCCAACAACTTGTTCGCCAAGTCCATTGTAAAACTTTTGCTGCCGCATTTCGGTTCAACATGGTTAATTGGGATTCGGCGATGACTTGATTCACCCTCCTTTCGGATAATGAAAGAAGCATCCTTTGTCCAAGTAAAACTGTGATTAATGAGGATGTAATATTCCCCTAAAATTTTTTTTGTGAAATTAAAAAATATTAAAACTGTGAAGGCTTGGTCAAATTTTTTGAGCATGAAGAAAAGTTAATCAAACTAAAAATGTTCCCTTTTTCCTCGCTTTTGTTTTATTTAAAACCTAAAAAAACTGTGGATGAGCGTTTTTGTATCGAAATCAAAAAGTTAAGATAATTTTTTAATTTGAAAAATGGGATAAATTATTTTCTTTCAAAAATTCTAAGGTGTAAATTAAAATCATTGGGTAAAATTGAATCTAAAAAAACTGATCAAGATTCTTTGCGCCTGAATTTTTTTAATTCATCGCCCCAAAAGCTTAAAATGAAAAAAAAGTTAAACTGCAGTTGCACCTGCCTTTGCTTAAAGTTTAAAATTATTATATATTTTTTATTTAAAAAAAACTGAGTTCGCCATTCATTCACGGAGAATTAAACTGCATTTTGTTATTAAATTTTTTATAAAAAATAAACTTACAACGATTCCAGTAAAAATAGCTAACGATCTACCACAATATGTTTCAACTTGAATATCGCCATAGCCAATAGCAAAAAAGGTCTAAAAAAACTGGTATCCTTTAGCGGAAGTTAATTAAAATTTCTCAATCAAGCTCACCACAGCTTCAAACCATGCATAATCAAATAAATAATGGGCATTGGAAAAAACATTTCCCGTTGCATATCTAAAATAATTTTTAACTTTAAAAAACTGCGTTGAGAAATTGAAAATGGTACCGTTCACATTGAGTTAACATCCAACTCATAGCACCCCAAAAAGTTAAACCCGAAATCATCACAACTGTCATGGGTTTTTCACAAATTAATGTTTTAAATACATATGCAAAATCTACCGAAATTTGATTGAGACTTGCTACAGTTCTCGTTGCAACATCCTAAAATTTTAGTATTTATATTTTATTCATTAATTAAAACTGTTAACCTTGCTTTGAAGGGGAAATTTAACTGAATTTGAAAAAAAAGCCTTTAAAGTTTGGTGAATTTCATTTATTTTTTTCTTAAACTGTAAAATTATTTTTTTTATAAATTGGAATATTATTAAACTGAGTACTAAAAAATTAATATTTGTTTTCACTTTTTAATAAATATACTTTTTAATGGCCTTTGTATTTATAAATAACCAAGCAACTGAATGAAAGGAAATATTATCTTATTTTTTGTTGATGAAAATTTTTTTTAACTGTTGCTATCCATTTTTTACTGGAAAAAAACATACAAAATAAAGCATTTTTTAAATCAAAATTGGGGCGCGGCGCCACTATGTCGACTAGACACTATGTCGACCAAGCCATAATGTCGACCAGACACAATGTCGACCGGACACAATGTCGACTAACCATAATGTCGACTGGACACTATGTCGACCAACCATAATGTCGACTATCGAAAATTTCCCCATGCCAAAAAGGGCGACACGACATAATCTCAACTCCCTAAAATCTCAACTGGACATAATCTCAACTCAATGAAAAAAGCGTAATTAAATAAAGAAAACCAATTACTCGTCATTTTCTTTTGGGAATTGTTTATAATTTAAATGGTTTAATCCATAATTATTAATTGGTAGTTCTATGATTTATCATAACTCAGAAGTTTTAATTAGTAATAAAAGAATTCAGAAGTATCTGTTTTTAATTCCGATATATGAATTCAGAAGTGCTTTTGAGAATTCACACATATAATTAACAACTAAATATACAGAATTCATTCTGTAATATTTATTAATTATGAATTAAGTTGTAGGCTGCCAAATTCTTTAGTAGGTATTCCATATCAATGTTTATAAACTTCTGCACTTATAATTCCGAATTAATAAAAATATCTGAATTAGTTCTGTATGTTTAATTGTTATTTATATTTTTATATTTCTGAATTCTCAAAAGCACTTCTGAATTCATATATCAGAATTAAAAACAGATACTCGTGAATTCTTTGATTACTAATAAAAGCTTTTAAATTATAAACAATTCCAAAAAAAAATGACGAGTAATTGGTTTTCTTTCTTTAATTGTGCTTTTTTCATTTAGTTGAGATTTTGGGTAGTTGAGATTATGGCGGCAACCATAACAGACAACAAAGATGATTAGATGATTATCATCTTTTTTATGAAAAACGTATGGATTTTACCATGGTCGACATTGTGTCCGGTCGACAATATGGCTGGTCGACATTGCGTCCAGTCGACATTATGGTTAGTCGACATTGTGTCCAGTCGACATTATGGCTTGGTCGACATTGTGTCTAGTCGACATAGTGTCGTGTCGCCCAAAATTGGAGTTTATTAACATCGATTCAAAAAAAATTATTAAACTATTCTTTTACGAACGTTTTTTTTTCAATAACAAAACTTTTTTTTTTAAATTTTAAACTTGTTTCATTAAAAAATGTTTGTACCTTAGTTATCGATAATGCCATTTTAAATCAGCATTTTTATCAAACTTAATTATCATTATTTGACATAGTTTTTTCTTTTTTTTATAAACTGACTTATCTTTTGATGTGGTGAAATAAACTGTCCCAAATTCAACTATGTCTCTATTTGCATTTTAATGGCTTCCGTATTCGTAAAATAGACAAAGCTGCGGAGTGAGTTTTTAAAATGAGTTTGCTAAAAGCTTTTTTTTCGAAACTGTATATTCAACTCTAAGTAGGAAATAAAAATAAAAATTAGAGTTACTAAACTGTCTTTGAAAACTGTGAATTTATTTAAAATTACGATTGTTCTTTAAAACAATTTTTTTTAAATTTGAAACTGATGTCGAGCCATATTTTCTGAATTATTATAAAAAAATTTACATTAAACTCTTTTACTAAAGTTTTAACCTCGCTGCCTGACACTATCATTGGATGTTTATCAACAAGTTAAAAACTGCAGCATTTTGAAAGGTTATAAAAATTTAAATGAAACTGTACCAGCAAAAATGTTGTTATTGTTATTCGAAAAATAAAAAAATAATTTTTTATAAACTGGTTGGAACTTTCCACTTTTTTGGCTCGATATAAATATTTAAATAAATCTTCACAGAAGAAGCGTTTGTGAGTGCTTTGCTCAAAATTATAAATAAAGTTCGGGTTTTATAAACTGGCACCACTTAAAGATGACCGTAATATTATTTTTTCATTTTAAACTGGAATCTTCGCATTTAAAAAAGGAAAATATTAGATTTTTTCGAATATAGTTTTAACAAATGATAAGAATTTATCCGGAGGCTATTTGCTGCTGCTTATTTAACTGAGTTCAGTGCAACCATTTTTCCCAAAATTTTTTATGCTTTTTCATTAATATTTTTAATTTCGAATTTGATTTTTATTTTTAAAAAAAATTGTTTTTGGAGCTATCAAAATTAATTCAAACTGAATAAAAATTTTAGGATGATAAAAATTAAAACTGTTAACAAAGTTTATTATAGGAAATAAATATAACTGTGGTTATTACGAAATTGAAAAACTCTCAAAAAAAAGCAAACAACTTTTTTTACTTACCTGAATTGTAAAAGAATGAAGTACGATATATCTCGCAACCAAATACATTCTCATAAACATTGGAAGCGTGAGTATCACATGCACGGGAATTTGAGCTTTTTTGTTATGAATTGCGGGTGAACTCAACACTGGCCATTCCACCGTTCCCGTGCAAGGCAAAGGACAAATGGTACAAATAAAAAGTTCGGTTAAAAGTTTAATCCTTCGAACTTGTTCAAAACCCAAGTGAAAGGCATTATGCCCAGTATCGGCGGTCATTAAATGTAATTCACAATAATGATATGTCACTATTAAAGCATCCAAAATTATTGTTAATATTATATTTATACTTCGTATTAATGTGGAAATTGTTTGAGCCTGAAAAAAAAAATTATTTAAAAATTAACTTTGAATTTGTGTATTTTCTAGGGAAAAATTTTATTTAAACTGCATCAGAGCCGGTGGTTCTAAAAAAAATTTAGACTTTCAAAATTTATTAAATAAAAAAACTGAATTTCATATAAGCTGGCTGTTGGTGTTTATAAAAATGAAAAAGGGAATTAAAAAATAGGGATCAAAGGATTTTATTCAGAAAAAACCAATATTATAAAACTGGAATTTGGTTTCAAATGATTGGGTTTATGCAGATTTTTTTGGGCATGGAAATTAAACTGAATTATTAAGCCGATATTTAGTAAAAAAAACATTTATGTAACTATAAATTAAATTTTTTATAATCTTACGACCTTCTTTCGATACTTATTTAAAAAAAAACTGGCGTAGAGTAAGGTGAGGGCGTTAAAAATAAAAAACTGAATTTTGATGAGTTTTACTTTTGGAATGATGAAAAAAAGTATTATAAAACTGTCTATCATCAATAGAGTTTTGATGTCGATGTTTTTATGGGCAAAATAAAAATAATTTTAACTGTCGCGAGGATTTGAGTTGTGGATGGAATATTTTAAACTACACTCATGCTTAATTTTATAAAAAACAAACTGACAGTATCTGTGGTAGGTGCCGTTTAAAAAAATAAAGAAAAATATAAGCGAGCAACCAAAAAATTTTATTTAGGCATAAAATGATAATTTTAAAGATTTTATATTATCGTCCATAATTTTGGTCAAAATCAAAAAAAAAACCTGTAAATCTTTTTTGAAGAGGAAAATATATTTTAAACTGAAATTTATTTAGGAAAATGGGCATAGTTTTGGAATATTAAAATTTTGGTTTGAAAAAATTATTTTAAACTGTTACTTGGTATACGGTTGCAGATGAGGATTTAAAAACTGCAGGAGCTTTGTGCTTCCATTAAATATTTTTTAATTATAATAAAAAACTGGAGCGTGGTTGGATAGGATATATATGGCGCTCATAAGAGCAAATTTATGGTTTCATTTAGAAATGAATTTTTTATTATCGAAAAACTGGTTTCTATTTTTTTTAATATTAAAGCAAATATATTTTATGGTAAAAATTAAACTGTCATTTGTTTAAGGCGAATAGTTTTTTAACTACAAAAATCAAAATAAAAATATTTTTAGAAAAAAGCTGTAAGTTTTTTAATATTGGCAAGTAATGGTAAAAATTGTAAAGAAAGATTTGAATTAAACTAAATTAAAAAAAACTTTTACCATAAAACTGAATTGTTGTAACAACCTAAAATTAAAACTGAATAATGACGTTGAATTTTGATGGACGAAAAAACTTTTAATTTTATTTCAAAAAACTGTGATTTATGTACTTTTTGGATGAATTTATAAAGGCTTAGAAAACTGATACTGTTGGATGAAAAAAGGGATTTTTAAAAACCACAAAGATTTTTTGTCTATGAAACTTTTCTTTGTATTTTTTTAAATAATTTATTTGAAAATAACTGTCTTGCGTATTCTTTCTTCAAAAAAGTTGAAAAAAATTAAGAGTCAAAACCCATCAATAAAATTAAAAAAAAACTGTTTTGACGTTCTTTTTTTTATAAACTTACTGTAGCAGAATTTTTAAAAGCCACATGCATTTCAACATCTATTATTGCAATAAATAAACCCGTTAATGCTATATACACGCACCAATCACAAACCTAAAAATTAATTTTTTTATTATTATTTAAATTTTAAAACTGTCTACTACAAAAAAAACGGACTTTATTTTTCCTTTGAATAATTCTTCGCCTCATTCTAAATCTTTCTTTTGCTGTTTCATCATCGCTCAAAGTTATTCCATAACCTTTCCCAAATTTGGTTCGCTCACTCGCGGGTTTATCAAGGGTATCGTCTTCAATGGATTTATCTCGGAATGGTCGAAGTGCTAAAAAATAAAAGGGGAAATATAAAACTGCAATGAAAATAAATACTACATATTTGAAGTTTATTTTTTAACTGGTAATACAAAAAATTAAATGTATGTAATTAAAAACTAAGAAAAAAAAACTGGGGAGAATGATTATAATGCGATGAAAAAAAGAAATAAAATTTATAAATTTCTAAACTGTAGATCGATCGATCTTAGACGCAAACGAATACAGTGGTTTCATTATTTTGGTATCACTCAAATTAATTAACTAAAAATCGTAACAGATTAATAGGTGGTATTTCATAAAAACTGTCAAAACAAAAAATATATTAAATAATCAAAATCAAGAAAATAGAAAAGTATTTATGTAAACTGTTTTAGATGTTTTTTGCTGGGGTTTTCTTATTTGTATTTTCTTTATTTTAGAAAATATACCAAAGTTTTTTTGTTAAAATAAAAAATAATTATAGGAATTATTTAAAACTGAAATCGGTGGTATTTGTTGCAATGTTACATAAACCCCAAAATTAACAAAAATCAAATAATTATTCTTTAAAACTGTGTTTGAATTTTTGCCCTTTTATGAATGGGTTGAAATTTAGACAAAAAAGTGAATAACAATATCTTTTTTTCATTGTTAATTTTTAAAACTGTATAAATTTGGTTAGGAGGAAGTAAAAAAAAGATATTTTTAATAATTTTCCGAAGTTTAATACATATAATAAAAACTGACAAAATTGAATTCCAGCTAGTAAAAAGCATCTCAAAAAATATTTAATAAAATTATAAATTTAACTGAGTATACAGGTAATTGAACGACAAATGGCAAAAAAAATTATTATTCCATTTATTTTTGTGGTAAAACTGGATCTTGGAAATGCACCTTTTTTATTTAAAATAAACTTTTTAAAAAAATGATAATTATAAAAAAAAACTGTTGAAGCAACATTCTTGGCAAAAATAAATTCCAAGTAAATACAGAAAAAATGGGCCAAAAAAAGAATGAAAATAAAAACTGACTAACTACCGCTCGCTGCTTTTTTTGTTGACTGGCATCATTCAATTCATTGAGCTTAGCTCTCTCGCTTGCTTACTTCTCTCAAAAATTAAATACATCTCAAAAAAAAAAAGAACCAAATATAAAAAAAAATTGGACAAAAGAAAAAATAAATGCAAAAAGTAAGTAAGCATCAAAAAAAACTAACCATTGAATATCCTCGTGGGAATTATATTTTCTAATGAAGCTGGCGCTGCATTTGTATTGGTTACAAATGGCGACGACGATGGATTATATTTTTTTATTGATGGGATACTCCCATAATATAAAGTTTTTTTATAATTTTTTGTTGTGGTGGAAGAAATTTTACCCGTTTCTTTTAAATTTTCTTCCAATTCTGCAGCTTGGGTTTCAAGTAACATAATTAAAGAATACTTTTTTTTTTTTTGCAAAAAAAATTGGGTATAGTCTCGAAGGGAAAATAATAAATAAATATAATTAATAATTTATTAACTTTTTTTTCTTGGTTGAAACTCAAATATTTTTATTATTTCAAACCTTTATTTAGTTCGGGTTTTTGAGGTTTAAAAAAATGACGAAAAGAAAAAAAGCCATTGTTTTAAAACAAAACAAAAAAAATATTTTCTTTTGTTTGTTTTAGTTTTATATTTTTTTCATTTTTTTTTGCCAAAGCAAAATAAAAAAAATTATAAGCGCCGGAAGTTTGCTTTTTTTTTACTTTTAAAATTATTATTTTTCAATGCTGTTGCTTTTTTATAACTCAAAATAACTGAAAAATCTAATGCAACTTTTTTTATGAAATATATTTTTATCTTCTAAAATTTACAGGTGAAGTCGAAGCTTTTAAGTTATTAGTAAAAAGGAAATCCATTGCTTCCTCTTAATTATTTTCTTTTTTTTTGAAAATAACTGTGCACCAAGCATCCGTGTGGAAGCTAGTTAAAAGCAATAATAAAAAATTATGTAAAAACAAACTGAAAAAACTTATTTCATCTATAAAACTGAGTTGTTGTCTGTGCGGTAAAACAAAAATCTATGTCCTTAAAAATAAATAAAATTAAACTGTATGAAACCAGAAAAAAAATTGGTGAAAAATTTCCAATAAAATTTTTTTTAACTGTGGCCAGTTTTTCCACTGGGTTTTTGTAGATATTAAAATTATTATTTAATAAATAAAAACTGAAACTAAATTTTAAGAAAGTAAACATGATGAGGGAAGGAATGATATACATTAGCTTTTTTTGCTTTTTACTTTTAAAACTGTCAAAAGAGCTGTGTTCGCAAGACGAAGGTGAGTGCAAGAAAAAATTTCAAAAAATAAAGCTTCACTGAAAAGTAATTCTAACTACATTCATATAAAAATATTTATTCATAACTTTTTTATATAATAAAAAACTGAGGATTAAACTAAAAAATAAATAATTTATTAAAAATGTCATATCTTGGTTTTCTTTTGCCTATCTAAAGCCATTTACACGGATATTAATTAAAACTGTAAAATGGTAATAAGTAATTAAAAAAGGCTATTTAATTTTTTTTAATTCAAATTCTCAAAAAAATATTCAATATAACTAATTTTTTAGGAAAAATGAAAAATTTTTTCCCCAAAATTATGAAAACTGTTATCAGCAAAATAGGGTATTTTATAGAAAATACAATTACCAAAAAAAAACTAGATAAAAAATTTAACTTTGAGATAAACTCTTCTATTTTTTAAACACTATTACTAAGTTTAAAAATTTAACGTGAATAAACTGCAGAGAAGCTAAACGTAATAAAATTTCAATAAAAAAATGTGGTTGTGGTTAGACTGAAAAAATTAAAGAAAGAAAGCTAAAGCAAACTGGAAAACGAATATCGATAGAGTTTGCTAATAATAATAAAAAAAAAACTGAAGACGACAGTTAATTAGAGAAGTGAGAAAAAAAAACTGTAAGAAATTTCTTTGATTTTAATAAAATTAATCAAAAAATTCATAAGTCTATTGTACGAACCTATGTAAAGGATTTGAGGAGGATAAAAAATAAATAAAAATTTTTTTTTAACTGAGTTGGCAAAATTGATACTTCAAAAGAAGCATTAAAAAAATAAAACTGGATTCGAGTGTTGTTAGATAAGGAAAACTGAAAACGGTGGATACTTCTATGGGATAATTAATATATATTAATTTTCATTGAACGACCAAAGATTTTAAAGAATGTAAAAAATAACTGTAGACGATCTTGGCTAGAAGGAAGACCAAGGGTTTTTCATATCCTTTGATATTTTAAAATTTTTTTTTTAATCCAATAATTCAATTGAAAAAAAAACCATTAAAATATTTATAAATTGGTGGAGAATCGAACCAAGGAAAACTTTTATGGAAAAAACAAATTTTTTAAAACTGTAATTTTATCCTTCTTGCAAGATATAAATTTTATTTAACTGTCGCACATTTTTTTACCATACTAATTTTTAACTGTGATTTTTACTTCATTAGTTTCAAAAATTTAAATCAAAGAAAGTAAAAAATAAAAATTAAAGAAAAAATAAACTTACGCGTGGAAGCATACCAAAAATATTTAGGTTTTTCACCAAATGAAAATGCTCCCATTCGAGATGCTGCCGCCATCGTATTTTTTATTTGAGGGAAGTTCCTTGAAAGACGGCCGGCGGTGGGAAAGGGAAGTAAAACTTCCTGCTTAAAAAAAAGAAGATGGAAATTTTGTTGATAAAAAAAAACTGATTGATGAAGTTATTGAATTGAAAATAGGAAAAACGAATCAAATATGTTAAAATAAAAATAAGAATTAAAGAAAAAAATGACGCGAAAAAAATTTTGCATATAAGGTTAGTTTAAAATGTTAAATTTTGGTTTATGCGGACAAAAGAAAAAAAATTCCATAAAAGAAATAAAACTGTGATGTACAAAAGTTTGGTATAAAAGCAACAAAATATCAAAAAAAGATTCTTCTCAAGATCCAGAAACATTTTTTCAAAAACTGACTTTTTCTTTTCAAAGCGACTGGAATAAAATTTTAATATTGAAAAATTTATTTACTCCAAAAAAAGTCGTTTCAGTCACTTCATTATTTTTTCATCCGACAACAACAAAAAAAAAGATGAAGAAGTCATAGGAAGAAGAAAAAAAAAAAACAAACTCAGAGCATCAAAATAAAAAAAACGGATGAAAGGAGAAAGGAAAAAAAGGTTCCATCTTTAACGCATTTTTGTTTTTTGGCATAAAAGAGAGATGTGGCGGGTGTCGGTGGGCCACCAGCAACTACCACCTCTAGAAAAAAAAAGACAAAAAAAGAAAAGTCTTGACTTTTATTTTATTTTTTTTTGGAAGAATGCTTTCTTTTTTTGTTGATGTCTTTCTAAATTATCCTCGAAGCTTTTTTAGTTAGTTGTTGTTTGTTGCTGGAGCTGAATGAAGAAGGTCGCTCGTCTTCGTCACTCGCCAACTTTTTTTTTCTTTGTTTTTTTTCTTTCTTATTTATTTTTGGGAGCCAAAAATTTTTTTATTTGCGGTGGTAGCTGGGGCAATGGTTGTCAAAATTTATTTGGTTGATTGAAACTTACTTTTTTTTGTTTTTTTTAACGTGAGTTTGTTATCTTTTTTGAAAGAGAGAGAGTAAAATTTACTTTTTTAAAGAATATTCAAATATGGCTAATAAGAAATTTTTTGGAAGGGAAAAAACTGGACCTTGAAGAGAAGAAGAAAATTTTGTTAAATCAATATATTTTTTTAAATGGAGAGAACGTTAAAAAATTTATTAAAAGCTAGCAGACAAAAGCTTGGAAAAAAAGAAAATTGGAAAGTGTAAAAGTCAAAGTTTTCAAATAAAAATAATTTTATGTCTTTAAAATTTAATCTAATTTTCTCAGAGAGTATTAAAAAAACTGAATCAGATTTTACATTATTGAATTATAGAAAAATAATAAATTAAATAGAGCTCCAAAGGTTTCTTTTTTGAAGGTGAAAACTGTGAAACTGTTTGGCTTTAAAATATATTTTGAAAAAAACTGAGGAGATTTTTCATCGTGCTTGCTTTAACATAAAAATTTCTCGTTAAATATATTAAAAAATAATAATTGCATTTTATTTAAGTTTGCTAAATTTTCAAAATTTTTTGCTTTCCTTACAAGATTTTTTACAAAACTGCCGAATGAAGTGTATATTCTGGAATATTTCTTTCTTAACTTTTTATATTTCATCTCAAATCAATAATCCATAACTATCCAAATGGTGTTAATAAAAGAATTTTAGCTCCTATAAAAAAACTGTGATGGATGGGATTATAAAAACATAATATTCATTATTCAAAACTGGAATATTGGTCTCATTATCGTAATCGAGTGAAAAAAAGAGTAATTTTTATTATAAAAAAATCATTTCAATGATCTCAAAAAAATAAAATTTGTTGTCATTGTTAATTATTTAGAAATCGTAAAAAACTGAGTAAGTTATGGAACACGGAAAGGAATCAAAATTATAATAAACAAAACAAAAAAACTGAGGCAGATAAAATGGATGCAATAAAACTGTGAAAAATGAAAATCATAAAATTTAAACAACAAATAAGAAATTTAAAACGGTTTTTTTCTTTCGCAATAAAAAAATTTGTCACTTTACGATTATTATTTATTTTATCTTCAATTTCACTGCTTTCAATAATAATTTTCAAACAAAAAAGTAAAAAACTAACTGACTTTGGAAAAAAATTTAAGCTTTTATGAAATTTAATAACCCACACTCAGAAAAGGTACATTAAAAAAATGGCAGCCATAAACTAAACTCGCCATAAAGTGATTATATTTTATTTAAACATCTGTCGTCGTCGACAAGTTCTAACCAAATGTTTTTAGGTTTTTAGTAATAAAAAAACTGAAGAGAATAAAATTTACGGGAAATAAGTAAGAGTTATTAGAATAAAAAAAAACTGAAAAGAATTAATCTTTGGTTTGACGAAAATAATTGTTTTTGTTACCAAAATTTTTTTAGGTTTTCACAAGCAAAAATAAATAAACTGTGGTCTGGGTTTCCCATTTGTGACTTCTTACACCCAAAGAAATTCAAATTTGGATTTAAAAAAATTAAGAAAAATTAATTTTTTTTAACTGGCCCCGCCTAAAGGTGTCGGATAAATTATAATTACTTTTAACAAATACTTTTATACAATGTTAAAAAATATTTTTTTTATTAAACTGTGTTTTGTCGTTGCTGAGGCATTGGTAAAATAATTCTTTTCTTCTTCTTTGATTTTATGAATGAAAACTGAATTCAATTTTATGTGCTTGGTCCCAAAAGAATGGTGTCAAAAAACTGTCGCCACCGTTCTTACAAGGCCTTTAATTTAAACTGAAACAAAAAAAACTAATACAATATTACAATGTTTAAAACCATAAAGGAATTGGATGGCAAGGTTGAGTTTAGAAAAAAAAACTGTTTCTTATTTCTCCAATTGAAAGATTTTAATAATTCCTATAGTAATATTCAAAAAAAAAAGATTCTAAGATTTTTAAAATGTTTTGCAAAGAATGTGGTTATGCTTGGTATTGCATTAATTAAAACTGCAATCGGCTGTCCAACTCCTCTTCAAACATGTTGAGAGATTAAATTTAATTATTGAAAGGTCGAAATATAATTTTTTGAATTAAAATTTGGTTTTTATTTGGGAGAAAAAAATAAAATAAAACACAAAATAAATTATTTTAAACAAAAAAACTGTATTAGCGTTACAAAAGTCATTGTATGGAAAAACAGAGCTGAATTGCATAAAACTGATTTATATTAAAATAAAAAAGTAATACAATAATAATAAAAAGTGTTAATATAAGCACACTTAAGGCACTGGAATACAAAATCTTGGGTAATTCCAGTGTTCTTACTCGCGCCGCACCCGCGCCGGCGCGCGCCAGCTGGCGCGTGGCGCGGTGCTTGGCGCGGCTTTTCAGAAATCCGATGCTCGGCGCGGCGCGTGGCGCGAGAAAAATTAAAAAATATTTTTAAAATTTTAAAATGCTTGAATTTTCCAGAAAAAAATTGATTTAATCTTAGTAAAACCTCATATATAGCGTTATTTTAAGTATATCTTACTAAATAAATAAAAAAGTTAATGTTTTTGGTCATTATTTAAATTTTTTTCTGGCGCGTGGCGCGGCGCTGGTGCTCAAAATTTTAAAGGCTGGCGCGTGGCGCGGTGCCTGGCGCGGTTTTTCATTTTTCTGGCGCCCGGCGCGGCGCTTGGCGCGACCAAAAGGCAAAGTAAGAACACTGGGTAATTCATAAAAAAAACTGAGTAGAACTTGTAAAATATCATAAAAAATAAATTTTGTTCATTTTAATTATTTCGATTATGCTTTAAAAAATGCATGGTTAAAACTGAATTTCACATATAAAAACAAATATGCACAAAAATAAGAGAAAGAATAATAAAAATCCATGGTAAAAATAACTGTACCTTTAAAGGATACTTACAAACACTATAGTAAAAATAACAAAAGCTTTTTTTAGAAATTGGATAAAAGAAATTATGGTTTGAATTTTAATAAAGAAAAAAACTGTAGAAAATTTTTAAAATTCGAATTATGGATGAAATAATTGTTTTCGGGAGTTAAAACTGCGACGAGATAAAAAAAAAAACATTCGTTTACAGATAGAAAAAAACTGTAAACAGCATCAGAAACTCAATAAAAAAAATTTCCATAATAAAAAAAATTAAACTATATTAAAAAAATATTTAGGATGGTGGAAGACAATCAAAATCTACTTGTGGCCCCCACATTTTACGCCAATTATTTGGTGGAGAACGTTCTGCGAAAAGAGTGACCATAGTTAAACCAAAAAGAATTACAGGTAAAAATCCTAGAATGAATTGATAACCTCGAGTATAAAGAATGGCTTTGGGTGGAGGATTTTTTATTTCACAATCAGGAATAATTGGAAGTTCTGGTTTTAGGATTTCAAGCAAATCATCGTCGGTGTTGGTTGAAACTGTGACCAATTTTGGGAAAATGGTGTTTGTTGAAATTTCTTTTGTCACAAAATTTTCAGAAATTTTTGATTTGATTAAAGCTTTTTCAAATCTAAAACTGACTTCTTTAGAATCAAGCAATTTAAATATTTAAACTGCTTTTTACCTTTCTCGAACTTCATGCAAATCAATTTTATATCCTTCAAGCTCAACCAAATATTCCGCTTCTTGACTAATTATTGAATCACCACTAAATGCGGCAAGTTCAGCCAATTGTGCTGTGAGATTATTACAAACAATTTCGAATGCATCGATTATATCTTGGCAATGTTCAATTTCTTGACGAATTCGCTATAAATTTATTTTTTTAACTGATTTTTTCCATAAATTCAGAAAAAAAATTTATTACAAACAAAAAAAAACTGAAAGAAATGTTCCAGTCTTAAAATGTTTATTTAAAACTGCCAATCCAACAACTACACTCACGAGTGTCATATAAACTGTTCGGTGCAATGTATTTCTTAAGTGGCCGCTATTTAAATTATAAAAAACTGTCGAAAAAAGAATAAAAAATTGTAAAACTGTCGTTTTAAAAGTTAAAATTCAATAACACTAAACTATATTTAAAATTTCTTTAACTGTTGAACAAACTCGGACATTAAATTTTATGCTCCAAGATTTAAAAAAAAACTGTTGAACTTGTTTCTTACATCTTTAGTAATAACTGATTTGATATAAGCAATTTTTGTATCGTTTTTTTAACTGAACAAGAGCTTCAATTATGGACGATTTTTTTAAATTTTTTTTGATAATTATAAATTTATAAATAACTAAAACTTTACTTTATCATTTTTGACGAATTTCATAAATAAAGCTATTTTTAATATTTTATTTTTTTTTTGGATGTCGAGAAACTAAAATATATTTTTTTAAAAACTGCAACAGTTTACAAAGGTGCTATTATTTTCGTCGCAATACCAAATACCAAAATAATGCAATGTCGCTTGAAGCATTTTTTTTCAAAAATTTGATTTTTGAAAAAAGAAAAATTTAAACAAAAAAATTAACTGTATTGTTTTTGGTGCTTACAAAAAAACGAATTCTAATATTTCTAATCTACTCAAAAATGTAACTGTTTTAAACTTTCCAAATTAATTGTTTTTGTTTTTTTTCTGGCTTACCTCAGCTTTTTCTTCTTCAAAATTTTCTCCATCATTTTCTATTTCATTTTTAATCATTTCAATTTTAGCATTAAAATCCCCGAGGGCATAAAACTTTTTCTCGGCTTCTTCCAATTGAAATGTGGCTTCGCCAATCATTTGAAGAATTCTTTCAAATTCTTTAATAAAAATTAAAATATTGTAATTATGATATTTTAAATCATCTTGATCCATGAGTTGCTCAATAATAACTTTTTTATCCATTAAATCATTGCAAATTTCTTTTCGAGTTTGAATGTAATTATTGAGAGTGCCACTTGTGACATCGGTGTTTGTTAATAATTTAGAAAAGGTATTTTTAATTTCGCTAATTTGGGCATTAATTTCTTTAAGGGTTTCTTCGTTAATATGAAAACTGTCTTCAGGGATACTATTTGTAACAGAATCATCGAATTCTCCAAATTCAGATAAAAGTATTTTTCCTTCATTTCTCAAGAATTCAATTTCTTCAATTTGGGTCTAAAATATATTTTTAATTCATTAAAAACTGTGTTGTAATTAAGGATTTTATTAAATTTTATATGATATTTTTTTAACTGGATTTGCAAAACTTAATTTAAAATTTTTAAACTGTCAACTTGTTTAGCATTATAAAGATTTTTTAATAATTTTAGAAAGAATAAATTTTCTTTTTTCAAAAATTTTTACTGTCAAAAGCTTTGATAATTTTTTTATTATTAAATAATTAAGACTATTTTTTGGGTTATCTTAAATTGTCATTAGCTGCTTCTAAGATGCTTTTATTTCACAGTTATTAGAATTTTTGATGTTAAGGATTTCCATTATTAGCTTTTTTTTAGAAATTTCAATAAGAAGATTACAAAATTATTAAAACTGCGACCAACAAAATGGTGTTTTTTGAGAAAATAAAAATTTTCACATATTAAATTTTTTAAATAACTGATAAACATTTTTTATGGGGGTTTGAGGGTAAAAAAGTACACATGTATAAAAATAATTTGTTAAAAAGAGTTAGGTATTAAATTATTTCTTTTTTAATTTTAACTGGTTGTGCAAGAGCTAGCAATTTTTGAATTAAAAGGTTAACTGTGCAGAGCAAAAAAACAAGGTGGCTTTTATACCCATAATTTTTAACTGTCTTTTTATTTTTTTCATCGCTGCTTTATTTTTAATACTAAAAAATAACTCACGGCCGATAAATTCATTGAATTATTTTTCAATAAATTTCCCAATCGTTTAATATTTGCATTCACTTCGATTATTAAAACTGATAAGATTTGTTCATTATTTTTTGGGAATCCATCATTTTGATTATTAATAATTCCACGAATTTGTTGAAAAATATTTCGGGTATCTGCCAGAGTTTCATTCACTCCAGTCAAAATGGGTTTAGATAAAATTGTTTGAAAACTGTGTAAATTTAACATCGATTTTTGAGAATTGGAAAAGAATGGAGCTATCAAAGACATTTTTATTTTTTTGTTGGATTAAACTGAAAAGAAAATAACTTTTATTGATAAAATAAAAAAACTGATTTGCATGGTATTCGTTGAAAATAAAAAAGCGAAGGCAAAAAAAGTGAAATTTATAAAAGAAGAGAATGAAATTTGGTTAAAAGCTGTAGCTTCCATATCTGTATGGACAGGCGAGAAATATGGATATCAATGAATTCTTTTTTCTTGGATTAAACTGGCAAACATGCGAAATAGATGAACTTCGGTAAAAAATAATATGTGGGGTTGAAAAAGCCGAAAAAAAAAAGATGTAAAAGTGACATTAAAAAAATCAAAAAAGGAAAAAAAACTGAGGATTAAGGAGGGAGATTGATAGAAGAGTTCATTTGGGATATTTTTATTAGATAACACTTGAAAAAATTATATTATTTACTATAAAAACTATGAAGTTGTTAAAGATAAAAAAAAAGTCAGGGTTAAAAACGGAAGTTGTTTCGAAAACTGTATTGTAGAGTGTTGGGGTAGCTTTGAGAAGAAGAAAGGCTTCTACCATTGAATTTTTTTATTTAAGAAAACTGGAAAAAGAAAAAGCCTTTAAAAAATTTTAAAAAATGCACAAAACTGAAAATTATAATAATAATTGGAAAATTTAGCAAAAAATGGGAAAGAAAACAAAAAAACTGCAGAATAAAACAAAAGTTGTGAAATGGAATTGAATGAGTGAGAAAAAAACAATAACAACAACATTCTTTTGGAAAGGAAAGAGCGAAGGACGCACTTCTGCATACTTTTTTGTTGGTTGGACTTGGGTGCGGCGGCTGCTCTTTGAAACGAAGGAAACCAAAACAAAACAAAGCAACAAAAAAACGAATAAAAAAATTGCGATGCATTTCAAAACCCCCACATAAAAATGGAAAACAACAAACATCGTAAAAAAACAACAACGATTTTGTTTTGGAAGGTAAAATATTTTATGGATAAAAAAAACTGCAATTCCAGGATGAGGGGAATCGTTAAATTTTTGTAAAATAAAGTATCATATTAAATTAATGTTTGGACACTTTATCAATAACAAAGTCAATAAAAACATAATTAAAAACTGCGTTTTCTCCCGAAATATCAAATAAAATGGTTTGAAATTTTTTTACTTTCGATTGGTTATTTTGGAGATACGTACATAACTTTTTCGTTATACTAATATCGAGAAATTTAACTGACTTTTCACGCTTTCAGATGATGGAAAGATGAAAACTGCCTGAAGACAACAACTTCGGTTTAAAGTTAAGATTTAAATTTATTTTTTTTTAGGAAAAAACTGAACTTAATTAATAACACATGTGATTATTATTTTGTTTATTATCATTTTCAAATTTTCTTAGAGATTTGACAATTTATCAAAAAATACTAACAGAAAAATATTTTATAAAACTGATTTGTAATTTCTATCAGAAATATCAATAAAAATTTTTATTTTATTTTATAATTCATGAATTGGAACTCTGATCAATTTAAAGTTACAATATTAAATTTTTTTAAACTGATATTCCTTGTTTGGTGATGGAAGAGAAAATAAAAAAACTTTTTTTAAATGCTAAACTTCAATTTTTAGATTTTTTATTAATTTTTTTTAGATAAAACTGGTTTGAAGAAAAATATATGGAGGCTTTGTTTTGGCCATTTCAACAAGCGTCATTTGCATAATATTTACATGTAAAAAACAAAACTGTGGTTTGGAAACAAAATTGCTAAATTTAGCCATATTGGTTTAAAATAATTAAATTAGAAAAAAACTGTGCTTGTATTCATCGATGTTATTTATAATTATTTTCAGCAAATAAATTTAAATAATAATAGTATTAATAAAACTGTCAACGATGAAGCTGTATTTGAGAAAAGCAAAAGCCGAACACCCTTTTTTTATAACTGCAATTTCAAGGAAATGTTGCTTAAATTTATCTTTTCCCACTTTTTTAATTCATTTTTTGCTTCATTAAAGTAATTGTTTAAAAACTAAACTGACGACGACTGTAACATTTCATAATTTACAACAAAAATAAAAACAATTTATTTTAAATTCCAAAATTTATGTAAAAAAACTTAAATGCGAGTTATTTATTTTTCTTTCTATAAAAATAATGAATATAACTGTTTGATGGTTTTTACGATCTTAAAAAAATTATATTTGTAAATGTGCAATTATATTTCTGGGAGAGAGTATATGATAGCAATAACGACTTGAATTTCATTAAAATAAATTGAGTGAAAAAGTTTTGAATTGATTTTTTAAGGATTAAAACTGGAATTGAACAACATAGATGAAAGCTCTTTCCATTTTTTTTCAATGGCTTTTAACCCCTTTAAGTTGCTCTTAAAGACTTCTTCAATAAAAATTTGACTTTAAAAGCCCCAAATAAAAAAAGAAAAGAAAAAGAAATTGCAATTAACTCGACTGAGAAGAAAAAAATTCAAATAGAAAAGCATTTTTTGCCCTCGCCGTCTTCAACGCCATTCTCGTAATCGTTGCTTGTGGAATGTGTCTATTTTTTGCTTATTTATTTTGTTGCAAATAAACAAAACAAAAAAAACTTCCTCGTAAACGAAAAAACTGAAGAAAATTTTAAAAGCATTTTTTTAAGTTTTTTTTCTTTCTATTTTTGATGGAGAAAAATGCTTTTTAGTTTTTAGACGTCGTTGTCTACAAGTTATTTTTTTATTTTTGAAATGATGCAAAAAATGTTTTAAAATAAAATAAAAGTCACATTAATGACAGACACAAACTAAAATGGAAAAATTTATAATAAAAAAATAATGGAATGGCGTTGTCAAATAAAAGAATATGGATCAGCTATCGATAGATGAAAGGTAAAAAAATAAGGTGGTCGCCGAAAAGTTAAAACAAAAATATGCATTAAAGATGTTTTATTTTTTTATGAGATTTTTTATTGGTGTTGAAAAAATGTGTTAAATCGAATAAAGTTCGGAAAAAAATGGATCAGATTATGCGAGTTGTTAACTTTTATTTTTAAAAATAAAATAAAACTGATGTTGAATAGCTAAGGCGGCTTTTGTTAACTGAATTCTCCTGAAGTCTTCTGATAATCTTATCGCTTGTTTTTAAAAGGTTTTTTAAATTGAACAGGATCATTCTCTAAAACTGAGGAATTTATGTTTTAAACTGTCTGTAGGAATTATTTCTGACTCTTTAATGATTTTTTTAAAATTAAATTTAAAACTAAATAGTGGTCGACGAAATTTTTAATAATATAAAACTGTAAGTTAGGCATGGCAAAGGTCCCACTTTTTTGGGCCCCGGCCCTGGGCTTGGGGGCTTTGTGTCATGCATACTGTAATTTCGGGATATCTGTTATTTATATAAACTGAGAACCTTCATAATTATCTTAATATTATTTTGCAAAATTTTTTATTATGTTTTAGTTTTATTTTTTTATTCAAAACTGAGTTATAATAAAATTCGTTTTATTTCAACATCTTTATTTATATTTTTAGGTAAAAACTGTGGTGCTGTATCCTGGTGTGAAACATTCTTTAGGTCAATTTCTTTTTATTTATTAAATTATGTGCCATCTTTTTTTGATAATAAAAACTGTAGCGATCATTAGAAGGTTTTCTAAAATTAACTTTTTGTTATTACCATCAAATTTAGAATTAAACTGATAAAATCCAAAAGATTGCATAAAATAATTGAAATTTAAATATAAATAAGAAACAGTCGACTCTTAAAAATTTTGATAAAACTGTTGGTAGAAGAGTTGTTAGCGCTTTAATTTACATAAAAACTTTTTTTTTTGGTATTTAACTGTTTTCGTGAAAAGTCAATTCTTCACGATAAAAAAAATTTATCAAACTGTGTTAACGAATTTTTTTAGGCTTTATTTTTTTATTAGGAGAACAATGTCACTGAGTTTATCTTTTATTTTCATTCTTGCCCACTTTAAGGTAATTTATAATTTAATTTTTTTTAACTGTTAAAAGATAACATTTTTGTTTGTCTCTTCTAAAGCCATTCAATAAAATTTTTAGATAGAAAAACCTTTCATTATTAATTCTTTTATTTTATTAAAAACTGTATATCCTTGGAATAAGGTTAATGGTTTAATTAATCATATTTAACTGAGGGTGGATGGGAAGATTGTAAAAAAGTCAAGGAGAAAATATTTACATTGCAAAAAAAGATAGGAAATTAAAACTGTTGAATATCAGATTCTCTTATTTTTGATCGTACGCAAAAAAATTTTGAATTTTAAACTTTTTATTTTAAAAAAACTGTAATTTCAAATTCGTTATTGAGGCTTTCTTTAACTTTCGTGTATCATCATTCTTTTCCCGGTACAGCAATTTTTTTAATGTTAATCTTTTTCCATTAATTTTTCTTTTTCTTCCTTTTTTGTTGTTGCAACCAGTGTTCCTGCAACTCAACTCAATTTTTTTTTTGGAAGCAAAAAAGAGTTTCATTTTATTTCTTTTAAATCTCCTAACAAAAAATAAAATGGAACAATTTTTTATTTTTTTTTTTTGAGACTCAAACACTTTCATTTTTTTACCACACTCCCAAAAAATAAAGTGACAGTTTCTTACTTACTTACTTCTGAGTACTGAAAGAGAAGAGATGACATCGAAAAACAAGAAAAGGAACTAAAAAATAAAATTAAGTGACTCTCTTTTTTTTGCTGTCAAAAGTCTTTAAAAATATAAAAATACTTGACTTCTCTTTTTTTTTGTTGCTGGTTCTTATTTTTTACAAATGAAATGAATCTTTTCTTCTTTCTTTTTTTTGGAAAAACATTGCTTTTCTTTTTTGCAAAAAAAATTAAACTGAGGACGAAGTTGTTATGGCATTATTATTGTTTATGCGTTCCCTTTTTTTTCTTTTTGAACTGTGTCAGAGATATTTTCATAAAAGATGCTAATGTTTTTTGAACTTTTAAATGCGTTTATTTATTTAAACATTTTACTAATATAAACTGCATTTAATCGTTATTTGTTAATACTAGGGCCATACAGAGCAAAAGAAGATTAAATAAGCATACATGTTAATAAAAAATAATTTTAAAAAAACTGTGTTATTTTTTGCTTGTTTTATTTTATTTATTCATCTTCCTATCATAAAATGAAAAAAAATTAATTTATTTAAAATTAAAATAAAACTGTCATGTTCAACATCTTCTCTGATTAATTAATTAATAATATTTTGTTTATAAAATAAATTATTTCGGGAAATAAAACTGTTGAAAGATGTTCGAGGCATTTATGGCGAGCGATTAGTTTTCTTTCTTTCTTTTTCTATTTATCATTAACTGAGCAGATAATTAACCCTCACCTCCTAATTTTTATATTTGCCTTGGTGAAGATGTTTTAAATTTTATTGTTGGACACTATTTTTGGGGTATATATAACTGCAAACAATTAAAAAAAATTTAATTTAAAAAAATGATGGGCATCATATTTCGTATGGATTTTTTATATGGTAAAATTTATTATAAAATATATATTTAAACTGATCTTAATATTCATCTTCGGAGGCTCTTCTTATTTTCAATAATTTGGAGTTGGATGATTTCATAAATTTAAAACTGTCATTTATTGTTATAAATGTTTTTTTAAATTTTTTTTAGTAAACTGTGTGTGAGCGATTTTATAGGGGCTATAAAAATTTGCATAAACTGGCACATTTGTTTGATGTGTATTTTTCCTTTTTTTTAATTTTTATTTTTTTAAACTGATTATTGTTTCTAATGTGGTTTACCCATAATAAATTCTTTTTTTATTCAAGGTTCTCGGTAACAACTTGGACCAACCATTAAAAAAAAGATGGAATTATTTTTATTAGCTTCGTCAATAAATTTTACATTTGACATTTTTCAAAAAAATAGAAAGAAAAATGTAATCATTTTTTATATTTTTTTTAAAGGCGTTAAAAGTCATTTGTCTTTTTCTTGCCCTCAAAAATTTTTTTATTTTTCTCTCCCATCTTTCATTTTGCCTTTGCTTTTTCTTTTAATGTTTCTGTTTTTTTTGTTGCTGCAATTCCTTTACTTCAAAAAAAAAAAAACATTTGTTCAATCAATTGTCACAAATTATTTTTTTTTTGGTTGGATGGTGGCTGCGGCAACAGCGTCGGCATAGTTAAAAGTCGTCGTCGTCGTCAAGTCATTTAAATTGCAATTTTATTTTTTATTTTACATTCAACATCGCAATTTTTTATCTTTAAATAAATAAATAAGAAATTTTTTTTAATTGATTTATTTTTTCTTGTTTTTTATTTGAGCTTTGAACTTTTTTTTAAACTGACTTGAGAATTAGTTAAAGGGAAATAAAACTGTATTAAAGTAAAGTGTATCTTTTGGAGTGAAAATATTTTCAACACTTTTTTTTCTTCTTAGGTGGTGGCAAAAGTGTCAAAAATAAAATAACTGATGGATTATTGGGTTACTTTCTTGGTGTTGATCGTGGCTTTTCTTCAAATTTGTTTTTTATACTCTATTTTCAAAGTAATTTTTGCTTATTTTTAAACTGCATTGCATAATTGGGTATTACATATTTAAACTGCATCCTTGTAATTTTTAAGAAAAAACTGTATAATGAGTAAGTAGGTTTCATAATATTTTATGATCCATTATTTTTTCATAAATGTTTTTCAACAAACTAAACCCAAATAAAATTTCCTTAAAAATAATTTACTTACTTTTTTTTAAACTGCAATGGGGCTTTCATTTTGATGATTGGGTAAAGTAATTGATTAAAATAATATTCGGGTAAATCCATCAACAAAAAAACTGTGTTCTTCATGATCAAATCAAAATTCTTGGTGTTATGGCAAAAAAAAACTGCGCTCTTCATTATGCCTTTATTGTAATTTTCATTTTATTATTTATACCTTCCTTTTTAATATCAGGAAACACCAGATTTTTTTAAAATAAAAACTGTAATATAAACTGAAATGCTTTTTCTTTCTTATTACAGTAATTTTAATAACTGGGTTTTCAATTTGCTTAATAGGCGTCAAATATAATTGATTACACGTAAAAGTGCAAAAATGATAAATGAGTTTTTTTTTGTTGTTCTCGATTTATCTCTTTCTCTCTTTCTTTCGTATTTTTGCCCTTTCAATTTTTTGTTTCATTATTTTCTTTTTTCATCGCTGCTGCCAAAAAAATAAAAAAGAAAGAACATTCTTTTTTTCGTTTGCTTCGTCGCTGATTTTTTCTATTCTACATATTTTTTTTTCTATTTTTTGGCTCTTGTCAAAAAAAAACTATGTCAAACTTTCAACTATTTTTTTCTTTTTGATGCCACATTTGTTGGTTCTGTTTCTGTGTATTTTTTGTTTGTTTGTTAAACTACATAAAAGCGTTTCCGTTGTTTATTTTTTAGAAGAAAATTCTTTCTTTCTTATGTCTAGTTTTTTTGACAAAGTTTTTAGAAAAATGTTTTTTCTTTTAAATTTCTTTTTATAAAACTGAAGTGAATTGAAGGGAATGAAGGTTTGGCTATTAAGGATTGGAAAATCGTTGAGTTTATAGGAATAATTATTAGGGAACAAACTGATCAATGTTTTATTTGTTTTTTCTTAAATTATTCGATGATTCAAGAAATTTAAATTCATCTAAGTGTAAAGTTTACTTTTTCTAATTAACAATTTTTTATAAGTGAACTTTATCTTAATTTCATCATATTTAATAAGATTTTTTGATATTTCTTTTTTTTTTCATATTTATTTTGAGTTTTTAATGCTCATTTGCGTTTAAAACTGTGATGTATTTTCATAGTGGAGTAAGCCATTTGCTCGTTGCCAAAGCTATGATAATAAAACTGGATATTAAAAATTAATATTTGCAAACATAAAATTTTTTTCTTTTTCTTGCAACAAAAATTAGAAAAAAAACCCATAAAATTAAATGATCATGATCGAATTAATTATTATTTAATTTTTAAAAGAAAGTTTAACTGTCTTCTAATATTTTTCTTCAATGAAAAAATAATTTTCTAAATCGCAATTAAATTTTTTTTAACTGTGTTCGCGTGACCCTCGATTTATTTACTCAAATTCTCACCATTTAATAAACCTTTCATTATTTTTTAAAACTGTAATTAAATATGAAATGACACTGCTGCTTTTTTTGCGGTAATATTTTTGGAGGTTTCTTTGTGCAACAAAAAATTATTATAGCTTTTTTTAAACTGCTGATGCTTCTTTTATTATTTTATAAATATAATATATTCACTATTAATTTTTTTCACCATAATTTTTAAATTTACTATTGTTGCTATTTCTTTAAGCCTTTAGGTCTTATTTCTTAATTAAATTTTTATTTAAAAAAAAACTGATCTTTATTTTCTGCGTTCTGATATTTTTTTTGAAACACTAAGTCATCGAGTTCAACGGGAAGGGAAGTATTCTGTTTTTTTTTTAAATTTATTTAATAACAACGATTACCTACAATATATTTTTATATTTTAGTATTAAAACTGTGGCACCAAATTATAACATAGTTGAAAATAAGAATAATCAAAAGTTTGATCTAAAAAATAAACTGTCCATCCAATATTATCGTTACTTTTATTAGTTCTCAACTAACAAGAAAAGAAATATTATTTGTTTCTTTAACTGTTAAATATGATTATATTTGGTTTTCATTCTATTCTTTAATGGAAAAAATTTCTTTCTTCTCTAAAATGTTTTTTTATTATTTAATATCGATGGGAAAAAAACTGTAGGATGAATAAAAAAATTTCAATCTTTTCAAACTAAATTGATTTTTCATTTATATTTTTTCTTCATAATTTTATGATATTTGTAAAATGAAAAAAAATTGTGTTGAAGCTTGACTTCTTTTTAACATCAATTTTTGTTTTTTGATTTTTATTAATAAAACTGGGGAGAAATCATAATAAAATAAAAAAGTAAGATTTTTTTTGTTTTACTTTTTAAGAACTCGATCCCCTTGAAAAATTAAAACTGTTTAGGCGTGCTTCATTTTAATTTTAAAAAATTTTTTCTCGTATTATTTTTGTTTGTCTTTATTCCAAACTGTCTTCTGTCTATTTGCCACCACCCATCGCTTCCTTTTTTTCGAAAATTCCCAAATGCGCCGTTCAAAAAAATGTATTAAAGCATTTTTTCTTGTTTAATCGTCAAACATCATCTTTAAATAATAAAAAAAAAAGAAGCCATTTTCAAATAAATAAATGAAACCCATTTTTTTCATTTTATTTATTTTTTTTTTATCCTTGGAGTAGGATGTTCGCTTCAGCAAACAACATTCTTGTAGAAAAAAAGAAATAACATCAGCTTCCGTTTTCCATTATCTTATTTTTTTCTTTTTCAAATGTTTGTTTTACTTTTTTTTTACTCGAGAGAAAAAAAAACAACTGAAAAATCATTGGCTTTCGAAAATGGCCTTTTTTAACTGTCTTTTTGTAGCTTTAGCTTTTTTTTAATTCCCTTGCTGGGACCAAAGGGGCAAAAAATTATGTTTAATGCGAGTTGCTCAATTTTTTTATTTATTGATAAAACTGAATTAAGTATAAAATCGCCGAGAAAAAATAACTGTTCGAGGTTTCCATAATCTTTTTTTTGAGTTCCCTTAATTGAAAGAATAGGGGATGGGGTCATTGTGGCAACAAAAAGTATTTATACTGTTTGAAGAAGTATTTATTATTTGATTAAAAAAAAACTGAGTATAAACATGGTTGAACAATAAAACTGTTGAAACATGGTCTTTTTGTTTTTTATAATTATTATTTTTTTGACTGTATTCCTTCAACTTAGAACAAACAACAAAAAAGGTTTTTTTTGACAATCAGAATTTCTTTTCTTTTGGTTTGATAAAACTGGACTTTTCAAAACATTGGTGGGAAAACTAAGAAATTTGGAATTTTCTTATATATTTTTTAACTTTTCTTTTTTTGATTAAACTGAAAAAACTCGGTTCCAGCATTCGAAGGATAGCAATGTTTTTATTGTAATAAAACTGTGGGCTAAAAAATTATCTTGAATTAAAAAACTGTAGTATAATATTTTTAGCTTTGCTTAATTTCAAAAAAATATAAAGCTCAAGTATTCACTGAAAAGTTAGTTTAATTAACTAATTTTTAAAAACTGTATCTAAGAAAATTTGTTTGAATGTCTAAAGAAAAACTTTACTTTTGACACTTTGCTCCATTAGAAGCTCTCTCCTTAATTTTGAGCTAGGCTCTTTAGAGAAGGATGCTGCCACATAATTGTTAGCTTTAAGACTTTAAAAAACGTGACACTAGCAACAACAAACAAAAAAATTTTTTGAGATAACAAAGATCAAGTCGAAACTTACTTTTCAAGGGGATAAGTAGTAAGAGGAATAAAAAATTAAAACTGATGAGCACTTTCTAAAAAATTGAGATTAAATAATTTAAAATTTTTTTTTCAAAACTGTATCAATTTAATTAATATGGCAAAATTATTTTTTTTTTTTTATTGTTTTTAATTTAAAACTGTGCGGAAAAAACGATTTTTGTTGGTAAATGCAACCATGAAATTGTTTAAACAATGTTATTTCTTGATGGCTCAAAAAAATTAAATAACTGCGGCCAAAGCTGTTATTATTACTTTCATCAGCACTTAATTTTTTGATACATTTTTTAAACTTTAAACTGGTAAACATTTCTTTTCGGTTTTTTATCTTCTAGCAAGTAAAAAAATAATATAAACATTATTAAACTGTGGCGTTTGTCTGATTGGTGCTTAAATAAGCTAATAACTATTCATAGGTTTTATAGATGGTAAAATTTTAATATAAAAACGTATTAAACTGTCAATTGAAATTCCAGACAATTTTTTTTTAAATATTTTATAATAATTAAATTAAACTGTATAATTTCACTTGAATATGCTTAAAAGTTTGAAGCAAGATTAAACTGAAAAATGGCTTACCATAAGGTATTTTTTATATGAGTCTTAAGATGCAACAATTTCTTTGATTCCCATGCTAAATTTATTTTAATTTTTTGTAAACTGTAAAGTGTTTTGTAATATGTATTTACACAAAGATTAGAAAAATATAAAAAACTGTTTTGATCCTATTTCGTTTGGAGCAATATTATATTTTTTTAAATAAAAAATACCAGGAAATAAATTCCAACCCAAATTACAATATATTAGATGCTCTAAAAAAACTGTGTTCGGTAAACTTTGAATTATTATTTTAATAAATGAGTAAAATATATTTTTTTTATTAAACTGTTGGGTATATCTTTTTCTTAAGGGATTTATTTCGACATTTAACATATTTTTAATATACAAAACTGGAGTTGCAAAATAGCTTTTTGTCTAAATTAAAAAACAAGCAATGTTTGGTTCAACAAACATTTTTATTATAAAATTAAAAACTGTGCTTTTAAAAGTTTTAAAAGCTTACAAACAAATTAATTCCACCTGCATGCAATAAATATTTTTTTTCTTTAGAACAAATTTTAATAATTTGATTGTAACTTTGGCGATTAACCAACTTTTTTTTCTTCAGTTAACTTTTTATTAATTCTAAAAACTAAAGAAATTTTTATTTATTATTTGCACTTTTGGCTTTGCATAAATCGAAAAATGTTTGTGTTTTGTTTCTTTCTTTTGACTAAATAAAAAGAAAGTATTTCTGTCATTTTTTTCTATTTGCTACTTTGGTTTTGGCATTCCAAAAAAAAAATATGTATGTTCGTAAGCAACGACAGCGGCTGATTAATAATTTTTTTTTCTTTTCTTGTGTTTTCGATATTTTTTTTCTTTTGCCATCGAAGAAATTATTTTATTTTTTTTCGGAAGAAGAAGAAGGAAGCGAATAAGCAAATGAGAGAGGAGGTGAGCACAAAAAAAAATAAATGAAAGGTAGTAGTAAGTAAGTATCATTTCTTTTTCTTTCTACCTTGGCGCATTACTCCCAAAAAATATAAAGTTTCAAATTTCTTCTTTTTGACGAGGAACAAGCAAATTGAAGAAGAAAAAAGAAAAGAAAAGTTTTTTACGTGTTTTTTTTTTTTTTTGATTTTTGAACACAAAACAAAAAATAAAATAAATTTCTCAAAGTTTTTTTTTCTTAAGCTTTGCCGACACTTAATTTTTCTTTAGTTTTTCTTTAGTTCAAATTTCAGCGACAAAAAAAATGTGTTAATGAAAATAAAAAGTGTTAAAAAAATATTTGTGTCATTTTTTTTTGTTTTGTTTTCTCGCGATTCCATTAAAATCCTTTTATCTTTTAATCATCGTTATCGTCACATTTTTGTAAATCAAAAAAAAAAAGCAGGCGATCATTATATCTATCGGCTGCTTCTTTTTTGTCGGTTTTTATCATCAAAAGAAAAAATATTTACCCATTTCACTTAAACTACTTTACTCTTTATAAATTATAATCCCTATCTTTTTTTTATGTGTTTTTTTTTACCGCAAAATCATTAGTTATCTTTTTAATTGCTGCTTTTAAGCCTCCTCTTTGAAGAAAAAGAAAAAAAAAGGTTTTGAAACTTTTGAAAATGTTTTATTTTATTTTTTGCATTCCATTTTTTTGGTTGTTGCTTCCTCCTGTCAATTTGAAAGGGTTTTCTGTTGTTCCTCTCCTGTCGTCGTCGTCTGTAACTACTCCTCCCTCAATTCCTAAATATTTTTTTTCTTCTTCTGCATAAAATAGTTTCAGCAGTCGAAAGCTAGGAGACGACTATGGACGGATGAATGTTTTTTTTTGCCCTTAGTTTTCTTTCATTACTTCATCATTTAGAATTTTCGAGATAAAACAGAAGAAGCTTGAGTTCAAGCCGCCCAAGGAAAAAAATAGTTAGGCTCAGGCGTCAAAGTCAAAAATCCATCCATCGTAATCACACTTTTTTGTTTTTTGAAGTTTGTTGTTCTTCACTTTGCTTCTTTTTACTAACTAACAACCTCTTTTCCAAGCTCAAGCAAAAGCCAAGAAACCAAGATGACAGAGTTAAGAAGCTAGAGAAGAAGAAAAAAATTAAAAGGCGTTACTTTACTTTACTTTTTTTCGAACTTTTCTTTTTTGCCTTTAAAAAAACTGTGATGTAAAGAAAAAACATGGAAAAAAGTGCCAAAGCTTTTTCTGTGTTTTCATTTTTTGCTTTTTTTGCTTTTGCCTTTTTTCCAGACTCTTGTAATCTTCTTTTATAACCTTTTTTTGATGCTCGTTCAAATAAATTTTGCTTAAGGGAAAAAACATTTGCATTGCACACCATATTTCGCAGCTTAAACTTTTATTTATGTATGCAACAACACGTTGTTGCTTGTTTATGGACTTTTTTTTATTTAATTTTTTGTTTTAATTTTATGTAAAAAAACAAAAGAAAAAATTATGGTGTTCTTATTTTTTGATCTTTAATATTTTTTGTAGCATTTTTTTTGTTTTGTTTTAAACTCGCTTTTTTAAATTAAACTGTTGTTCAATAACTTACTTCCTCGTGCCCATGTTTGACTGTAATCGAGATGCAGCTAGGGTAGAAAAGGTTATAAACTGAAAAAAGTTTCGTTGCGTTGTATTTCAGACATACCTGAATTTTAATTATTACTCATCTTGAAATTTTAATTTTTAACTGTGTTTCATTTTTTTCTCCTTGATCGCTCGTGATTTCGAATAACTACACAAAATATTTTAAAACTGTATCGAATTTTTAGGCATTACATCTTCGAAAAAATTATATATTTTTTATTTATTTTTTTAAGTCATGCGACGTAAACCTTTATTAATTTAATTTAAATGTTATTATACGCGTTTGACGGAGGAAGAATGAAGGTTGAAAGCATTATTCCATTTATTTCCTTATTTTTTATTATAATTTTTATTCAGGTTTGTCATTTTCTCAAGATTTTTTTTAAATAACTGGTGATAACGATCCTTCTCGTTTGCTCGAGGATACATAACTTACAATATATCTAAAAATTGCTTTTCTCTAATTTTTTTATCAATTATAAAACGAATTAAGTTTTCTTTATTTTTAAATAATTTTTTTTGCATGTTTCTATTTTTTTTAAATAACTGTCCCAGCCATCTTTTTTTAACAATAAAATGCAGATCCATAATTATTATATTATTTGTAAAACTGGTCATTATTCAGAACAGTGCAGATAAAAAAAATTCTTTTTAAACTCTCCCATCTTTCTCAAAAAAAATCATAGCTTTTTTAATATTATTTTTTTTAACTGTGTGGGAAGTGGTACGAAAGATAAAGAAATATGGAAAATTTTAAACTATCATGAAATAGGTTGTATTAAAACAACAACTTGGATTTTTTATTTAACTGGTGTGGTATTTATAGACCGGTATTCAATAGTTTGGGTTTTAGCTATATCAAAATTATAAAACTGATATTATAGGTAGATGCGTTTTCAAACAGGATGGACGGATTAAATGTTATTTTACATACGTGTCCGTCCGCTATTATAACAATGTCATAGGGAACCTTAAATTTTTTATGTAAAAAACTGAATTTTGAAATAGATTTTGGGTTTAATTTAATTTTTTTACCCCAAATATTATTTCTTTTTATTAACAACTGATAATTTGAAAAAAGTTACTACAAAATCTTTATCGATTTGTTAAATATAAAAACTGTTGAAGTTCTGATTTTCATGGAAAATATGTTTTCAACGGCAAAAAACTGCGATCATAATTTCCATTTCTTTTTGATGAAATAATTAACTGTACTTGAGAAGCCCTGTAGGATGAAATAAAATTGCCAGTTCCAAAGACTTTTTTTGGAATATCATTTTGTCGTTTAAACATTTTAACTCTTTCGAATAATCTTCTATTCATTAATTTACAAATCAAAAGTTATTGAAAGTTTTTAGTTTTTGATATTTTTAGCATTAAAAAACTGTCTATCATATTTTTTACGAGAAATAAAAAATAGTTAAACATTTCAGCTATTATGGTCAGGGTTTTTTTAAACTCACTGAAAAATTACATTTTATTTTAAAAAAAACTATTTTTTAGATGAGTTTTCTTTTTATTTTTCTTCAATAAACTGTTCAGCTTGAATATTTGGAGTTACCAACTTTTTTAAATTTCTATGTTTTTTCTTAAAAAATGTTTTATAAAATTAGTTCAATATAGAAAAAATGCGGAAGTCATTCGTTTAAAAAAAAAAGAGCTAATTTTTTGAAAGAAAAAAAAACACTTTTTGCAATAATAAACTGTTATTAACATTGAGCAAACTTTTTTGAGGAAAAAAATAACAAGGATAACGGAAATAAGGGGCATTTTGGATAAATAGAAATATTTATTTATTTACTCATAGAAATTTTGTATTGGGGATTTTATTATTATTTTTGATAATTTATTAAATTCAAAACTGATATCTTTTTTTACAAGTGGGTATTTGTATATTAGCCACAAAAAAAAACTGTAGTTGTTCCAAGCTTCTGTGGAAATAAAAGAAAAAAATAGTTTTAAAAAAATTTTAACCAATTTTCATACATTGCAAAATAAAACTTAGCGAAATTAATTGACTAGCTCAGTAACTCAAAATATTTGAGATAAAACTGGCTTCCAAACTTTATTGCTAAAATTATTTTTTACCTATGCTTTTTCTTTATAAAGTTAGAAATCAAAAATGATGAGACGTGTCTGCCTTGATAATGAAGAAAAAATGTCGCTTTAATCAAACATAAAATTTTTAAAAAAAACTGTTAGATTGCAATTCCATTAATTTAGTCAGATAAATATAAATTGTATTAAAATGAATAAGTCGGGTAAACGATTCTAGGTGTATATAAAACTGCAAAAGGATCTCGACTGCTAACGTCGCTTTTTAATTCCATTATTACTTTTTCCAAAAAAATTTCTATGAAAGTTAAAAAAAACTGTATCTTGTTATTAATCATAAAAAAAAACTGCAAATCAAATGGTTTTCCATTGAAGACTTTGCTCAAAAATATTTATAAATAACTGCGCTTTTCTTTTTCGTTTTAACATGTCATTTTTTTGTTGGCCTTTGTACTTACTTTTTTTTCTTTCTTTTTATAGAAAAAAAAATTTTTTTCTTCTTTTTCCTTTTTGCTTTTGAAAAGAAACATTTTTGGCATAAAAAACGTAAGAAAAAAAAAATAGGAAGTGCAACATTTTTTTTTGTTTAGAGAAAATAAATAATTGAATAATTTTATTTTAAAAGCAAAAAAGAAAGAAAGAAAAAAAATGTTGCGTCAAACACAAAAAAAAAATTTTTTTCTAAAGACTGAGGACACCTAAATTTTCTCTTATATTTTTCAGGTGGCAAATGGCCGACGTCGTAGATGTCCTGAGGGTCAATGGAATGAAGGAAAAATAGTTCAATCTATCATGTCAAATTATACCAAATTATTGCCTGATGCTGAAGAAAGTGTATATGTTAATATTGAAATGCATGTTCAAGTAAGTCAAAAAAAGAGAGGGATTTTTGTTGAGTGAAAAAAAGCAAACATAGAAATAAAAAAATTGTATAAGAAAAAACTGGAGACCAAAAATCAAAATGGAATTATTAAAGGAAAAAGTTTTACAAATTTTGGCACTGCATCTTTTTAAATTAAAAAAAATAATGACTCTTAACTGAGATGAGTTCTTCAACTTTTTCAAAAAAAAATTTTCTTTGCAGTTCGAAGTTCGAATTATTAATCTTAAAAATAAACTGAAACATAAATAACAATCATATCACCCAAAAAAACTTTTTGCTTCCAATATTTTCAAAACATAGATAAAACTGTGTTGATTTATTTTGGCGTTAGAGGCTTTCTTTCATCCAACTAAATTTGAAGCTAAAGTTAATAAACTATTTTTTAAATAAAAACTGCAGCTCCATGGACAATTGCATTAAACAATTTCAAAGACGTTTAGTTAATAAATAATTTTTTGGTGACTAAACTGTTTTCATTAATACTTGGGTTATGAAGAAAAAAACTATTTGGCATCTTCCAATGAAAAGCATAAAATTTAAAATTACAACAAATATAATAATAAACTGAGAACCAGCGGAATGCATCGTCAGGATTTTTGCCAAAAAAAGAAGGATAAAATAAAGATAATTTAAAATATTTTAAAACTGTCAATTTTTGCGTGCAACGGAACGTTTTTTTCAAAATATATTTATTATTAACAATTTTTTCAACGGCCAACCTTTTCCAGGCTAAAAATAAAATAAAACTGATTACTTTTTATTGTTTTGATTTTTTTAACTGTGAAACGCCGATTTGGAGGGTTTAATTATTGTAAATTAATTTATTTAAACTGTCATTTTTGATTTTTACAGGATATTGGAAGCTTGAATGAAATAAATTCTGATTTTGAAATAGATATTTTATTTTCTCAGCTATGGCACGATCCACAACTATCTTTTTTAAATCATTCTCAATGCATTGGAAATATAACGATGGAACCAAAAATTTTGCATTCTGTTTGGACTCCAAATACGTAAGATTGTTTCTTTTTTAAACGAGAAAAAATAAAAAACTGAATAGCTGAAATTTCGATTTTAGATGTTTGGTAAATAGCAAGCGAGCGGTGGTTCATTCTTCGCCAACCGATAATATTATGTTTATTTTATATGATGTAAGTTTGTTTTTATTGTTTTTGGAAATTAAACTGCTTTCCAAGAAAAAAGAACGTTGAATAAAAATTTATTATTAGGTTAAAAAACTGAACAGAATTCGGAAGGTCAAAGAATTTGCTAAATTTTTTGCATCAAAAAATATTATAAGAAAACTGACATTGACGATTTTTTTTGTTTATAATTGAAAAATTAAATTTTTAATATATTTAATAAAAGGAAAAACTATTAAAACTGAATTACAATTTCATTCATGGAATAAAATAATATAAGCTCCATCATGCATCGATATTCTGATTTTGTTTAATACAAAATCTTTTTAAAATAAATTTTTAATTGTGCCCTGAGTTGTGACCATAGTTCTAAAACTTTTATTAAAATATATAAAAAAAACTGTCATTCCAATTATTATTTGCTTTACAGCAGCTCAAAAAAAGGAGCGATATTTATTTTTTTAAATAACTGGATTCCGGGATTCAAAATAGCATAAATTTTTAATGCTTTAAGAAAAAATATAAATAAATAAACACTGTCAAGATTAATCAGGTTTTGGATAAAAATAACAAAAAAAATTTAATTGAAAAATCTCAAATAACCTAAAAATATGGTTATGCTTACCATTAATTTGTTAAAAACTGTGATGATGAGTGCTCCACGATGGGTTTGTAAATGAAAAAAAGACATAATTAATTTAAAAAGCTTTGAAACCATAGTTTCTTTTTTTCGGTTAGTCTTCAAATTTTGTGGAAATAAATTGCCACATCCATGTGCATACCATTTCAATTTTTAAACTGACACTGGCTATAATAGCTGGCTACTTATATTTTTAAATGCTGAAAAAAATATCATTTATAAAACTTTAAAACTGCAACAAATACTAAATATTGGACTTTAATTTTAGCGGGCTGTTTTTTAAATAATAAAAAAATATATATAAAAAATCAATAAAAACTGGTTTTCTTTTCTGTTTTTTTTAACAAAAATTAAATAATTCTTACTTCTTACTTTTTTTCAGAATGGCACTGTATGGGTAAATTATCGATTATCGGTGAAAGCTCCATGCGAGCTTGATGAAAGTGGATTTAGACTTTTTCCATTTGATACTAGGCGATGGTAATTTTTTTTTTCCTTTTTTTTAAACTGATTTGATAAGCTCTTGTTTATTTCAGTGCTTTGCTATTTGAATCATATAGTCATAATAGCGAAGAAGTAACCCTTCATTGGATGCATGAACCCATAACGCTGGTTCGAAAAATTCAATTGCCTGATTTTGATTTAGTTCGATGGGAAACTCGAAAAGAAAATATGTTTTATCCAAATGTAAGATTAAAATTTTTTAAATTTTTAATTAAAACTGGCAAAAAATCACAATTTCTGTAAAAAATTAAAGCAATAATTTTTGAGAATTTTTTTAAACTGGAACACCATCTTTTTTTGTGTGTAATTAAAACTGTGTTATGAATTTGTGATTTAAATAAAAAAACCAACAAATTTAATATAAAAAAATTTAAAACTGTCCAATAGTATTTCTCCTATTTTTAAACAAATTAAAAGTTAAAAATTTGTGAAGGAATTTAATAAAATTAAAATATTTAAAACTGCATCCTCAAATAATTTTAGGGTTATTGGGATCAACTTCAAGCTGAATTTACATTTAAAAGGCGATATGGATTTTATATTTTACAAGCTTATGTTCCAACATATTTAACTATCATTGGTAAGTTTTGTAATTATTTTTATAAAACTGATGGATCAACAACGAATGCACCATTTTTATTCCAACATTTATGAATTTAAAGAAATTTAAGATTTTTGGATTTAAAACTTGACTTTTTTCTTTTTTTTGGAGATAATTCAAAACTGTATTTTCTAAACAAAATGTATTATTGAAGACGCAAAAATAAATTCTATAGCGCCACAAAAAATTAAATTTTTTTTGCATCACAAATAAATTTCTTTTATGAGCCAATAATATTTTAAACTGTCTTCTTTTCTTAATATTGGATACACTTTTATTTATAAACTGACAATTTTATAAAACAGAAAAAGAGTGCTCTTTCTAATATTGAATTAAAACTGTTGAATGTATAAAAACTTTGATTTTTTTGTTTGAATGCATCGAAAATCTAAGAAGAAAAAATAATTGTATTATCCTATTACCTTTTTTTTGTTAAACTGCAAGAATTTTTCCATATTCGGAAATAAATTAATTTATTTTTCAAATCCAAAAAAAACTGGTGAATTGAAATACAATTTTGATTATTAAAAATATTAACAAAACTTTAAATTTTTTTTAATTTTAGTTTCGTGGGTTAGCTTTTGCATGGAACCCAAAGCTTTGCCAGCTCGAACCACAGTCGGTGTGAGTTCATTATTGGCCCTCACATTTCAGGTAATTAATTGTTTCTTTTTTAAAATAAATAAATAAACTACTGTATTAAACTATACAATTATTTTTTTTTAGTTTGGAAATATATTAAAAAATCTTCCACGTGTATCATATGTTAAAGCCATGGATGTATGGATGTTAGGTTCGTCATTTTATTTATATTTTTTTTATATTTAACTGCCACTGTCAAAGAAACGGGTAGAGGAGATTAAATTTTCTTTAAAAGTTATAACTGTAGCAAGCAAAATTCAAGGAAATATTAACTGTTTTCTTTTTAAATAACTATTTTAAACTAAAAAATAAAACTGTAACCAAATTTATTTGGGAATAAAGCTTTCGATAAAAAAAATCTTTTCCTTTTTTAGTGGTTTTTTTTTTCTAATAAAAACTGAGTTCCGGATAGACGTTGGCTAAATTATTTGCATTGGATTAAACAAAATTTAAAGAATCTTTTAACTGATGGATATACTAGCTATGTGTTTTTTCTTTAGTTGAGAATTTTTTAACTGAGTCAAAAGAATGATTGATCATGTAAATTTTTGCCATTATTTTTTTGTGCAAATTTTATGCTAGGCATATTTAAATTTTTAGAAAATATTTTAAACTGAAGAATGATTTTTCTAAATCAAATATAAACTGAGTTATAAATTAAAAGGTTCTTATTAATAAAGGAATTTTTTATTACGAAAAAATAGAACTGGTTTAGAAAATCCAACAGGTTCATTTTAAGATAATTAAAAAAAAATAAACTGTCATTTTTTGATTTCAATAACCTATGTTTTCGGGATTTTTTAAATAATTAAATTTTAAACTGTATTGTTAATCCCTCCAATGGTTCCATTTCCTCTCAATAAAATCAAATAATTTAAAACTGAGTAGTTTATGAAGTGTGCAAATTAAAAAAAACAACTTTCAAGAAAATAAAATTCCAAATTTTAAAAACACAAAAAAAACTGTATTTTCAAATTTCAGGGTGTATAACATTTGTATTTGGAACCATGGTGGAATTGGCTTTTGTTTGTTATATAACTCGATGCAAAGCCAGCTCACTTCCAAAAGAACCTTCCACACCTCCGCCATCCACTTCGCTAACGGGTTTTTATTCAGCTAGTGGAAATTCTAATTCAAGTCGGTGCTTCAAACCTCATTCAAATGGTTCATGTCGATCGGATAAAGGTTCCATACTTTGTCATGATCGAACTTCGCGACGATCCACCGTGAATCGAGAGAATTCTTTATTGCTTCGAGGAGGAGGAAATAATAATTCTCCTTCGCCTCCTCCAATTGGAATAGCTAAAATTCGAACCAATCCTTCCCCGCCACCGGGAAATGGAAATGGAGGCATTTATGAAATGGGAACCTTCATTTCTCAACAACCTTTAACCTTTGAACAAATAAATGGCCATCAACCTTCTATTCCAACATATATGATGAAACCCAAAAAGAAACAAATAAGTTTTTCAATTGCTCCCGAATCAATTGATAAATTTTCAATTGTTATGTTTCCATTAGCTTTTACTATTTTTAATGTAAGTTTTTTTAAATATTTTTTTTGGGGAATTTATAAACTGAAAGCTCTTTAACAAAGAGGATTCTTTGAAGCCACATTTGAAAAGGCATAATTTTTTTTGTTTGTTGTTGCTAAATTGAATTCAAAAAGCAGCATTTTTAGCGAAAGTTTCTTTTTTAATTTATGTTTAAAACTGTTATATGGTAGGGCATTTTTAAACAACTTATTTACTTTTAATATTTAAAACTGAGTATTACCAAAAGTGAAGTTTCCTTTAAAGCCGCATATTTTTTGAATAAAAAAAGCTTCAAAAAATGCCTCATCAATGGTAAAAAAATTTTTTTTAGTTAAAACTGTCCAACGAGCATCTAAGGAATAAATAATGTCCATAAATAATAACTGTGAAATATTATTTTATAAGAAAAGTTTTAAAAACTGATTACCAATTGCGAAATTCATTTCCATAAACATGCTTTTTCGTTTTTTTTATTCAGCTTTTCCATTAAAATACAAACTTACTATAGCTTTTCTTTTTTCGATTCAGCACCATAACACTCTAAAGATTCAATTAATTGGGTTTAAAAATATAATAAAACTGCAAGCTTGTTTTCCATGATTCTTAAAAAATAAAGAAAAACTTCAAACTATAAAGTGAGAAAAAAAGTGCGCTTGAAATAAAAAACATTACTGGACATTATTGGCCACAGTCAAGTAATTAGAATCAAGACGATGGCGAGCATAATAAACTCAAACAAAATCATCATGAAAAGATAATTTTAAAAAAAAGATTTAAAACTCTATCAATGCACCTTCAAACAATCAAGCACGCATATGCTTCGTTAAAAAATAAACATCGAACGAACTTGATTCAAGCTTCCCAAAAGTCAAACAAAAAGAAATAAATTTTATTAACGTTGCATTTTATTTTTTTCAGCTTTGTTATTGGTGGTATTATTTATCGGCTACATTTGAACAGAATGAACAACCGGGTATTATTATTCCTGAACATTGATCCCCAAATATTTTTCATATATCTAATAAATAATATCTTTAGTTACTGTATGTAATTGTATGCATTCAAGAGTAAAATAATTATTGTTCTTGCCCTTTTTTTAAAAACTGTTCTTTAGCTGTTATTGTTTTTTTCTTCTGAATTATGTTGTTCTCGAGTAATTATAAACTGTTTCCACTTTCAATTCGATCAAACAAAGAAGTTGTTGTATAAAAAAATTTATATGAAACTACGAAAATATATAGTTCAAATATACATCAAAGAAAAATAAAAAGGAACAAACAAACGAAAAATAATATTATCAAAAGTTAAACACAAAACGAAAACAAAACGAGAATAATGTAAGTTCAGACGAGTTCTCCAACATTCATAGGCATTTCATCAATTTGAGTTGAATAATATTGTTCAATATCTCGAAGAATTCGAATATCATCAGATTTGACAAAGTTGATTGCAACACCTTTGCGTCCATAACGACCAGATCGACCAATTCGATGGATGTAAAGTTCTCGATTGTTGGGTAAATCATAATTGATAACTAGTGAAACTTGAGGAACATCCAATCCACGAGCCCATACATCAGTTGAAATCAAAACACGAGATTGACCTTCACGAAATTGTTTCATAATTTCATCACGATCTTTTTGTTCCATATCAGCATGCATTGCACATACAGTGAAGTTTGCTTCACGAAGTTTTTCAGCTAGCCAATCAACCTTGCGTCGAGTATTACAGAAGAGAACAGCTTGAGTAATTGTAAGAGTATCATAAAGATCACATAGAGTATCGAATTTCCATTCTTCACGTTCAACAGAAACAAAGAATTGCTTGATTCCTTCAAGAGTAATTTCATCACTGAAAAGGGTCAAAGTTAATAATGTACAAAGAGTAAAATCAAAAGCTAACCGTTTGACAAGAACTCGAATTGGATCAGACATGAATTTTGCGGTCATTTCGAGAACCTCATGAGGAAGCGTAGCACTTAGCAATACTACTTGAGCACCAGGTGGAAGATAACGATAGATATCATAAAGTTGTTCTTTGAATCCTTTGGTAAGCATTTCGTCTGCTTCATCAAGTACGAGCATTTTGATACTTCGAGTTCGGAGATTTCTTCGTCGGATCATGTCTAAAAAAGAATGGAAGTAAGCAAAAGTTAAAAGTGAATTGCTTAATGCAAACAAGGAAGTGCAAAAAGCTTACCAAAGACACGACCAGGTGTTCCAGAAACAACATGTTGACCATAATCGAGCTTTCTAATATCTTCTCCCACATTTGTTCCGCCGATACAAGCATGACATTGAACATTCATGTAGTCTCCGAGAGCAAGAATAACTTTCTGAATTTGTACAGCCAATTCACGAGTTGGAGAAAGAACCAAAGCTTGAGTCTCACGGTTTTGAGTGTTGATTGATTGAAGTACACCGATTGAAAATGTGGCAGTTTTACCAGTACCAGATTGTGCTCTAAAATGGATAGTATGTAAAGCAAAAGTTGTAAGAGAGGGAAGTAAACATACTGAGCGATGATGTCTCGTCCTTTGATGATTTGACGAATGGCACGTTGTTGGATTGCTGATGGTTTTTCAAATCCTAAAAAAAGAATATAAAAAAATGTAAGTAGTAGTAGTAGCAAGAAAACATACCATAAGAATAGATTCCACGAATCAAAGGTTCTCTAAGACCCATTTTATCGAAAGTTGGAACGACTTCGACGTCTTCAGATGTTTCAAATTCAACATTTGAGAGATCATCATCACGCATGATTCTTGGACGTTTCTTTGTACCAGATGATCCTGCTTCAGCCATTGTAGTTTTGTTATCTGAAACAATAGAAAATTAATAAAAAGAATACGTACTTTATCATGAAAAGCTAACGAATATGTGCACGCAAATAAGTTTTGGCAATCGAAAAAAAGTGGAACAAAAAAAGAATCGATTGCAAAGGGTTTTCCTTCAAAAAAAAGTTGATGAATAGCTAGCTACCAGTAAGCATCAATTACGCTTTGAGAAATGATATAATCGATTAGTAAAACAAATCACCCATAAATTTTACCAAAAAAAAGTTAATGCAGAGAAGGTAAGAAAAAGTAGCGCGATGAAGAAGAATAAAAAAAATTGCGAAAGCAAAGCAACGAACGAAGAAAAAAAAATTGACGAAGCAACAACAAAAAAAGCATTTGGCTGCGTAGAAGGAAAAGTAAGGGAAGCAAAAACATGCGAGAGTGAAATGGCGGCGCAGGTTGCTTGCAAGAAAAGCCATTGAAGCAACAAAATTTTGTTTGCTTACGAAAACCAAATTGTTTTTTTTTTTATTTAAAAATACTTTCAGGGAATATGAATTGTTGAATCCTTTCAAATCAATAAGTGTTATTATTTGAAAATAATAAAGTGTAATAAAACTGTTTACCAAAAAAAAACACTAGCAAAACTTTTTAAACCTATCAGCATATGAACACATTTTTTTTGTTTGTTTGTTTGGTTAAAGAAAATGTGACGATGGATGGATTTGATTTTCATGTAGTTATAAATTTATGCATTTTTTCCAAAGCTATTGAGTAGCTAGCTTTATAAATAAAAATAACTAAAATTCTAATTGCAAACAATCCTATCCAAATTAATAAAAACGTTAAAACTGTTGGACCAATTGACCGTTGCTTAAAAAAGGGAAGATTTTGAGAGAGTCTCATAAAGCAATAATAGAATTTAATTTATTTCTTAAAAACTGCAAAGCTTTTTAATAATATGTGTTTTTCTTTCATTAAATAATATTATAAGTTTACAACTTTAAATACAAAATAAAATTTTTAAAACTAAACTGAACTAGCTTTTGCTTCTCATTGAAAAATTAAAATTTATTTAATTCTATTATTTTTTAAATTATAGTTCTCGTGTGTAACATGCATAAAATTTATTTTCTAAAACTGATTTATTATATTTTAATTTTATTAAAAAAACTGCGGAAGGACGATATTGTTCGTGATTTTCCCTTTAACTTTAAAAAAATGTATGATGCTTTTATTTCATTTAGTTAAACTGTTTGTTGAGATGTGAGTTTATAGAAAGTTAAAAAAGATTTTATTTAATACAAAAGAAATTTCTTTTTAAAATATAAACTTTTTTTTGATTAACTGAGACTTTGATTATTGTTTTAGTAAACTATTTTCGTTCACAAAATAAATTTTAAGAAAAAAAAAACTGCTTTTGTTTTTGTAAGACGGCTTTATGCTATTATAAACTGATGATACTTTGGAATTTCGTTCCATATTTTTACCTAACTTTGGAGGTTTAGGGCTTTGGAATACTTGGTTGCTATAAACTGAATACATAATGCAATGAAAGGAATAAAAATATTGGAGCTATTTTCATTGAAATCATAACTTTTTTTTTTCATTTTTAAAACTGATATGTGTCGATCGAGAGCGGTGTTTAATAAACTAACAAAAAATACTTTATTTATATATTTTTTAAACAAAATAACAGAAAAAATAATACAACGAAGAAGAAAAAAGAAGGCACGATTTCTTTTAAAACTGAAACATATAAATAAAATTTTTTATAATAAAATAAATCCCTTGAATGCTGATATTTTTTGGTTTTGTTTGTTTGTTTGTGAAAATATGTATTTTTTCGGTGGCTAACTTTTTTGTTGAGAATTTTTTGAGCATTAATTAACTGTGATGACAATGCGACAGTGGCACCTAAGACCACCCAGGCCAAGCATTATAATAATTTGGATTAAAATTACTCGAAGCTGCAGCAGCCATGGATCCCGCTGAAGGAAGATATCCATTCGAACCAAATGCAGCCATAGGCATTGATGAAGCAGTTAAATTAAAATCTCCTGCAACTCCTCGATTCCTTGCATCCCCAAGTAACATCGGCATTCGACGAGCTGATAATGCTGCAGCTGCTGCAGCGGTATCCGACGCAGATCCAAGGAGATTTGAAGATAAGCCACGATCTTGTTGAGTTTTCTTGGTTTTGTAACGGTGATTCTAAAAAAAATGAGATTTATAACTGGATTGAATTTCATTCTCTGGATTTTTTTAAGATTAAAAAAATATATTTATAAAAGTAATATAACTGAGATACTGATGAAAAACGACTGGATTATTATTTAGATAACTTTTTTTTTATAAAATTAGAAGGTCTTTGTTATCATTATGGTTAAAAGCTTTTCAATTTTTTTGTTTCCATAAATGCCATTGGATCTTTGTTATTCGAAAAAATATTTTTTGATGATTTGTTTTAGCAATATTTTTCTTTTTTGTTTTTAAAAAAACTGGAATCCAGCTTTTTTTTGGAAGGATTTTTAATTAATAAATTAACTTTTTTTAAACTGAACTTTGCTATTCATTAGTTAAAAACTGTTGTTTATCGCTATGTAAAATTTTCTCATCTATTTTTAAATTATTTCGTTTTTAATTACAAATAAATGTTCCGGTAATTTTTTGCTGGTTTGTTTTGGTTTAAAAACCTTTAAAAATTTAATAACTGGCCGGGAATCCTTATGGCGTTTTAAATAAACACTATTTTTTTGCGTTATAAACTGTTATAATTTTTCTTATGTCCTAATCATCCTTAATTATCATAAAAAAAATGATTACTATTTTTTATCCTATTTTTGATTCGGTGAACAAAAGATCAAAGAAAATTTATTATAAATAGTATTTAACTGAGCTAGGTGATCACGAATTGATAATCGATCTAATACTTTAATTTTTTTAACTGATGTTAAAGTTAGACCATTTTTTTAGTCCACCGGAATCGGTCTTAATTAAAGTTAAAAAAACTGCATTCAAAATTAAAAGTCCAAATTTTATAAATATAAAACATAAATTAAAGAAAAATCTTACTTGAAACCAAATTTTAACTTGAGTGGCGCTTAAATTAATTGTTTGGGCAAGTTGCTCTCTTTCTGGAGCGGATAAATATTTTTGACTTCTAAATCTTCTTTCCAATGCAAATGTTTGAGCTTTGGTGAATAAAACTCTTCTCTTTCGCTTTTTTCTTTTTCCATCGGGTCCTATTTGACCTTCCTCTTCCATTTCCATTATTTCATCCATTGATGAACCTTTGGGGGAACTAAAAAAAATAAAATAAAATTCATAAAATAAATATAATTGCGCTTTGCAAAGTAAAAATTTTGGTATAAAAAACTGTTTTTTCGGAATTTGGGGGATTTTTTTAATGCAAAGAATTTTTATTTAACTGAAGTCAATTAAAAGCGCCGGTTACAATTAATGAAGAAGAAAAAAACTGTAGCCCGTCGTTGAAGCTTTTTTTTAAAAAATATATGTTTAAAACTGCAATCACTTGTGGTATATTTTATTCTAGGCTTATATGTATTTGAAATTAATTTGCATAATTACCACAAACTATAGTGAAAAAAAGCAAAAAACTTGTTAATTATTAATTTTTATAATTTTTTACTTGGCAATTAAAAACTGATTTTGCATTATTTTTGGCTTTTTTTTTTAAACTGTCATGTCGATAGTCGAAGATGGTAACTGATATGTTTAATTGACGGTATTTAATATCATCGGCTTTTTTTAAAAGTTTTATTAACTTAAACTTTTTTATAACTCAGAACTAAAAATATTTTTAGTTAAATAATTTAAAAAACTGTTCACTACTGTTCAAATTTATGATGCAAAAATTTTAATAACGAATCGCCTTTAAAATTGTGGTATTTTTATGCAAATTTATAACAGAAAAAGGAGATATCAAAGTATTAAAAACGCTGAACAAAAATATTTGTCGAAAAAGGAACCATGATTTTCACTTTTTTTTATTTGAAACAAAAAAAACTATCTATAACAAAGAGAGTATTCTGATTTTTTAAACTGTGTTGGCTTTTTAACAAGATTGTAAAAAAGTAAAAAAATTGCATAATAAAGAAATTTGTGAAAAATTTTTTTTTATTAAATAAACTAAAACTGCTCCAGTCTTATGGCGGTTTATGAAGCTATCATCATACCATTTTAGGAAAATGCTATAGTTTTTGCAAAACTTTTAAACTATAATTTTAAATTTCACGAAAATTCTTTTTTTTAAACTGCGTTCTCTCTTCATGACCGGATTAAAATTGCAAACATTTTTTAAGTTTTTTAAATTAAACTGCCACATAAATAATAAACCCCAAAACTCACCCATTTTTATCAATATCACTTTCTTTTTCATTTATATCAGATAATGGAATTCCTCCTCCACCTCCACCATTCATGGTGGATTGCCCGGATGACATCATAGTCAATAAATGATCATTTCTTCCCGCTGCAGCCACCGCTGCAAAATGATCCGATGGAAGCATACTGTAGCTATATTGAGGATGTAAATAATTATTTCCAACTGCAGCATTAAAAGCCGAATTTTGATCATACATATATGCCGCCGCAGCTGCATTGGATGTGGTTCCAGGTCCTCCTCCTCCATTATTTACCACTCCATTACTATCCAATGTGTAACCTGGAAAAAAAAGGATGGAATTATTAGATATTTTTTTAATTAATTTTAAAACTGTTTATGATGTTTTTCGGGTATCAAAAGCCAAATAAACTGAAAAATAAGTATTTAAAATTTTTTTTATTAAACTGTAGCAGCTTTTTGATGGCGATTTTATTTTTTCAAACTATTTGACCAAAAATATATTTTTTTTAAATTTTAATTGTCCGGAATTTTTTTTTTTCACTGATTCTTGATTATAAAAAAAAGTCATTTTTAACTGTCTTTCTCCTCCATTTTTGAAACACTTATTTCTCATTGATTTTTTTCTGTTAAAAAAATACAAAACTTTATGAAAACTGCATCCTTTAAAACACCACGGGAATCCTTTAATGGAGTTATCAAAAAATGGACATAAATAAAAGAAAAGTTTATAATGCCACTTTTTATTTCGAAAAAAAAGGACGCAAAAGAATTAATTTGTTTATTAAATTTTTAAAACTGTATCTTTTGGTTTGCAGTAGTTTTTAGCCATATATATTCGAACATTCAAAAATGACTTTATTAAACTGCATTTTCTTGCTTGAATTTTTTTTTTCACGCGATATTGGCTGAAAATATTTTTTTATATATTTAAACTGTTCGAGATATTCGATTATGAAGTATCAAATAAAAATTAATTTTTTAAACTGTTATAGTGAATAAAGAGATTTTCACATTTTGTGAAGGAAATTTTGTAACTGTTTTTTTCCTTCAATTTTTATGGTTTTTTTTTTATTCGAGAAAGCATCTTTAAAAAACTGTTTGAGAATATAACGTTTTTAATTAATATTTCTACTGTTTTATTTAAATTCTTTGATATGCGAATGCGAAAATAAATATACAAAACTGAAGCTTCTGTTATCATTAGGTTAACTGTAAAAGTAAATTCATATCAAAAATTGGAAATAAAACTTAATTCTCAATTTTCCATTTCAAAACGAAAATATTTTTAAATTAATAAAACTGTTTGAGTGTTTTTTTTTATTACATTTTTTTGACAATAAAATAACTGATTTGGAACGTAAGAGGTTTATTAAGCCCGCTATAAATTAAGCGTGCCGAATTAAACAAAAAATTTGATTAAAATAATAACAGTTTGGTTTACAAATTTTAATCAAAATCTCAAGTTTCGATTTTGTGTTTTTGAGCCAAAAAATTCGGGTAAATTTAAAAAAAAAAGACTGCAATAAATTTTATTTATTTTTTTAATTATCATATTTATGGCTTTAATAAAACTGTCTTATACCATTGTTTGATGATTTTTAGAGCTTTGAACTTACCTCCAAGTAAAGGCAAATGTTCAGCCCAATTTGTATTCGTGGAAGTTGTGTAAAGGCAATTTTGTGCATCGATTATTTCTTGTTTGAATTCAGATCTAAAAAATTAAAAAACTTCATTGATGAGTCTTCGGATGTAAAATTTTAACTGGATACCGAGAAAGTGGATTTTTTATTTAGAAGGATTAAAACTGTTTAAAACAAAGAAAGCAAAAAAAGGAAATTTTAAATTTAAAAAAAATGAAACTGGAGATGGGTTTTTTTGGTAGCGAAAAGGAATTAATAAATTTGACGATAAACTTAATTTTTTTTCTTATTATAAAACTGAATATTATTTATATATTTTTATTGTTTTTTTTATATACCAAAAACTGTCTTTCAGGTGCGCGTTATTAAAAAGTATCAAATTAAATAATAAAAATTTTTAAAAAAAAAACTGCATTTTCATTCCAAAACAGAAATTTATAAAACTGTGTGTATTTTTGTTATAGAGAATTTAAAAAAATAAATAGCCAAAAAACAATGGATTAACAAAGATAAAAAATAATTAATAATAAATTTTTTTCGTCTCAAAAAAAAAAACACTGAAATTTGATCGCTTTCTTTTTTTGGGCTATGCGCGCACCCTCGTGCTCTTGAACTACTCGACGACCCTCTCAATAAAAAGCCTATCCTTATTTGTGACTTTTTTTATTTTTATTTGTAAGCATTGTTTCATTTTTTTAAAGTAAAATAGAGAAAGAGAAGGAAGAAAAGCAACAAGTGAGAGAGTGTTTGCTGTTTTTGTTTTTCATCTTTTATTTCGCCCTTTGAAATTTTTACTTTCTTTTATTTTTTCAAACTCCCACTGAGAGTTGAGTTAAGTGAAATGAAAAGAGGAAAGATGCTTAAAGCCGACACCTACAAAGAATCAAAAAAAAATATGTATCATTGGAAAATCGCATCATCGAAAAAAACTGTGTATCGAAAAGAGAATGGGTAAATTTTATTAAAAGACATTTTTATGTTTATGAAAATATTAGAAAAAAGATATGTTTCTAAATGAAAAACAAAAAACATATTTAGAATGGCATAAAACTGTTGTCCGAATAATTTTGGTGGAATATTTGTATTTTTTTTTTGGGCATTAACTGGCGAAAGTGGAGATAATTGAAAAATTAAGCCAAAACTAATAAAAAAAGTGACACACCAAAAAACCGAGTAATCGTCGCCTCAGAAATTTAAAGCGTTATTTAAAAAATTGTTATTGATATTTTTATCATCAACATAAACATTTTTTTTATAAAACTGCAGTGAAAGTTGTTATTGTGAAACAACATAAAGTTTTATTAAATTTTTTTTAAAATTTAAACTCATACAAACTTGTTTTTTTTTGTAAAATTAAAATAAAAACTGTAGACATGATAAGTTACTTGGTTTTTGTGATTTGTTTTACACAAAAATGGTTTTTTTTTTCTTCATTGAATTAATTTGATAAAACAAAAATATTTCGCTTTTGGAGTGAGTAACTTTCATTAATTTGCAAATGGAGTCCGTAAAAATGAGTTCGCTTTTTTATAAAGGAAAATAAATAAAAATATTTTGTTTAAGTTTATAGGTTTATTTTTAATTAACTGATTTATATTTATTTTTGTGTAACAAAACTGTCGATTTTTGTCATAGTTGTGATCAACGCAGTAGCTTAATTTTTTTTGGCTAGCTCCATCGTTATTTTTTTCTTCAAAGAAATAATTAATGGAAATTTAAGAAAGAACAAAACTGGACCATTTTTTGTTTGTTAAAAACAAATAAATTTTAAACTGCCATCAGTTGTGTAAAATAAAAGGTGGACAACTTACTTGGAATCAAGGCCATTGTTATTATTATTATTTAATCCCGACGAAGCTGTTGTGGAAGATGAGGGTATGGTAGTGGTGTTGCTATTATGGCTACTACTATTCCCAGCTGCAGATGCCGCCAATGCAGAGGCAAATGCTGCATTTACAGCGTTAAACATATTTTCTAAAAAAAACTGAGAGTTGTCGAGAAATTTAATTTTAAAACTGCAAATAACAAAAAATTTTCGCGAAAATTCACGAAAATTCAAGAAAGTTCCATTGGTTAGCAAGAAAATAAGAATTTGATTTTAAAAACTGCAATAATAATTTTAAATTATTTTTGGTAATCTTAATTTTTTTTTTAAATCCGACGAAAGCCGAATTAAGGTTAACAAAAATATTGAGGAAAAAAAAACTGAGAAAAATTAGCTTGATTTCTAAATATAAAAAAACTGTATTTATTTCAATCAATTTGTTCCACCATTTTTAAACTTTTTGCCAAAACTTTTAAAAAACTGAACATTTTGGAAAATTCTTGCGAATAACTGACGTAATTTGTATGTGTAAGGCCTGACAAAGCTTATTCATCAGCAATGGATGGTTTCTCACTCAATAAAAAAAAATCACCCAAGTTTATTTCATACTTCCATTTTAGATATAAAAAAACTGTACAGGATTTTCTTCCAATAAAAAATTGAAATATTAAAAGATTTAAAAAATTTTAATTATTTCTTGCTTTCGGTTTATTATTAGACTTTTAACTGAAAAAATATTGATAGAAAAAAATGATACTAATTTTTTTTTGAATAAAACTGTGTTTTAGATTACCTATTAATTTACCAACTTATTTTTATCTCCTTATTAATTATCTCAAGTTTTTTTTGCCAAGGAAAACTCACGAAAATTACGAGTATCTGAAATAATTTCCAAGTACCTATCAATTTTAAGTTTTAAAAAAATACTTAATAATAACAACAACAAGAACATCTCAAGTTTCTAAAAGGTTCTCGACTTTCATTCATTCATGCCTTTGAGAGTTTTCTCTCGTTGAAACCCTCCAACTTCATATCTCCTCTCTCAAAGGTGAAGATGTTGTTGTTGCTAATGTTGGATGATGGAGGATGATTACCACTTTTAATGAAGTTAAGTAAGTCTTCAACATCGTCGTCGTCGGCTTCTTATCTTCTCCACAAATGAATGAGTAAATGAATCTCCAAAATAACACTTCCTTGAAGAGTCACTCACCCTCTACCTTTACTTTATTTCCTCATTAACTAACTAACTAACCTAAGCAGGCACTTTAACTTAAGTCTTAAGTTTCTTTTCTTCCTTCTCATCTTTAAAACACTCCATATACATGAAGAAGAAGAGAGAGAACCTATCAGTTAGAAGTAGTGATGTTCACGATCTTGAAATTTAAAAAAAAAGTGAAAACGGAAAATGGATGGAACAAATAAATAAAAAAAAAAGCCGCGTTCAAACACACAACAAAAACAATTAACTCTCTCTCTTGATTATTTTTGATGGCATACTTGAGTGCCACCACTCACTCCACTACCTTCCATCGAGATTATACTATATAAAAGAATCATTCAAAAATCACTCCTACTTTTTATTTTATTTTAGTCATTTCAAAAAAAAGTAAGTGAAAAAATTGAAATATTTGTTTCGAAAAGCTACAAAAAAAAAGAAGAGAGATGATTTTGAAGGAGGGATCTCTAAGTTTTCATTTTGCTCATTCATTCATTCGTTTGTTGCTTCTTAAAGTGTTTCATAGTAGCACACGATGGATGGATGGATGGAAAGAATAAAAGCTAGCTAACGACGATAAAGAGAGAAAAGAAAACTAAAGAGTTAAAACGCACTTAAGTGGGTAAATCTACTTTTAAATTATTTGTTACTGTTAACATTGCTCTTGAAAAAATATAAGTATACGAAAAAAAGATGGAAGGTAGGAAAATAATAATAAAAAACTTTTTTTCTCTGTTTTCTGTAAGTTTTTAAACTTAAAAAGAAAAAGAAAGATAGATATATAGTGAAACAATAATAAAGGGAAGCAACAGCAGCAATAACAACAACTAGCTTGTTGCTTCTTTTCGAAGGATAAAAAGAATGGAAAGTAAAAAATTGAAGATGATGACACTTGAGCGGAGGATCAAGTGGATTCAATAAGCAAGCAAGCAAAGGAATGGAAAGGAAAAAAATATTAAAAAAACTGTAGAAAACGAAAGACGAAGCTTTCTTCTTTTTCTTTTCTTTTTTGTTAGCAGAGAAGTAAGAAAAGAAAAATGGAGGCGGAGCATTGGAAAAAATGATGGAAAGATTTTTATTGGTTGGATTTTTTTAACTGATGGTGATGGAGTTGGGGATTGTTGGGGTTCAGAGAAACTGCTAATCTATTTTACATGGTTATGATTTTTTTAATTTAATTAAACTGCGATTCACGATACCTATATCGAAGGCTATTAAAAAACTGTCTTGAAACTCCCCATTTTTCGTTGTGGGTTATGGGCATTAAGAAGTAATATTTTTCAATTAAAAAAAACTGTTTCCGTTGTTTTTATATGTTTAAAATTTTTATTAAATTCTATTTATTAAACTGAATTAATAAAAAATTAAACTTTTATGTTTTTTTAAAACTGAATTTGTAATTATGGAATGGCACTACTTAAACCTTGAAAAAAAAGGTTATTTTTCTTAAAATAAAAAACTGTTCGAGAGTATGTTATCTTGAAATTATTTAAAATCTTTTGATAAAATTTAAGGCAATGAGTTTGTGAGAATTTTGAATATTTTTCATTTTTTAACTGTTTTACATAAAAAATATATAAATTAATGAAGATATTTAAAACTGTTTACAACCTTTTTGTTTGTTTTTCGAGGAAAGCCCTTTCTTAATTGTAAAAATAAACTGTATCGAAATTTTGATCATGAAAACTTTCGAGATAATTTCATTTAAAAAAACTTTTCCATATTTATACCAATGATTAAACCATCACCATTATTACATAAAATTTAACTGGATTCGAATTAGATGGGGTTTAATAAATATTTTTTTAAAAACATTATTCATGTTATTTTTAAACTGTAATTTAAAACGGTGCTTCGTTCTCGGTAAAAACTGACCAAAATTCGTCAAGGGCTTTTTTTAGATTTCATAAAATATCAATGAAATCTTTTTAATAATACTGTATAAGATATCTAAATATGCCATGAAGTTTTATTTTCAAAATTGAAACTATAAATAATAAAAAATTTCGCTTAAAAAACTGTAACAGATTGTGCAACTATAAAATTTCATAATTTTATCCCATTTTATTTTCTTCATTTTCTTTAATCCAATGTAATCCACTTGCATCAAGCCAAAAAAAAAAACATTGTTTTCTTGCCCTTTTTTGACCGAGGCTGCTTCTTTCTTCTCTCAACAAAAATACCTAAATCGAAATTGAATCCTCGCATAATTTTTGGGTTTAGCTGCCTCACCTTTTTTTCTTTGCTCGTTTGTTTGCAAACAGTATTCTCCGTTGCAATTTGAGATCGTATTCTCCCCCGAATTTTTTTGCTTGCTTCTCTCCTTTTTTTAATTCTTTCGCATTTTTTCCATATTTTTTCTTTGTGGCAAAAAAAGAAATGCCCGACCCAAAGAATTTTGATGATCAAAGCGCGCCAAAAAAAACTTTGATGTATTTATCCCAAAAAGGAGCAGCTTCGTTTTTTTTAGCGGCCCATTTCAAAGAAAAATGCTTGCTCGGCGGCCTTAAAAGTTTACCCTTTTTTTATTATTTGAAACCGATATGTTTTTTATTTGCTTATGACTTTTAATGAACTTCTTTTTTTGCGCGAAATAAATAAAGACGAGTAATTAATTAATTAAGATCAAGAAAAAGCCTTTTTATTTGTCGATGCTTTATTATTTAAAAAAATATTTGGGGTAAAGAAATAACTGTAAATTAAATTTGTCCTTCTGACTGCCTATTTATAAATAAAGCAGAAAAAAACTTATTTTTTTAATGCTATTTTCGTTTGACTTTGTTGAACAACAAAAAAATTTCAGGTAAAAATAACTGAATATGGAAATTTTAATCTCTAACAAGAAGCGCAACCATCAATCTTGAATTTTTTACAACCATCAATCTTGAATTTTTTAAAAAAAATTTTTGTATAAAACTGGGTTTTTCATTTTAAGGAGCCAATCAAAAAATCTTAGCTTTACTTAAAATTAAATATTAAAATTGTCTGCAGGATTGACACTTGTGTTTGTCATCTCATTTAACTGAATCACCACAAATTAAATTTCTGCGTTCTGAGCCAAAATCAATGATGAAAAAAAACTAAAATATCTTCGATTTCAAAATCAGCAATAAAAAAAATAGTTTTTGAAAAAAAATTAACTGCATTACGTCCAATGGTTTATGAGTTTTTAAGAAGTTTCATATTTCTTTTTTTATTATTAACTGTAACAATATATTTTTTATTGTTGTTATCCCAGCTTATTTCAGCTTTCTTTAATCCAATGTAATCCACTCACTTGCATCGAGAAAAAAACAATGTTGCCTTTTGCTCGCCTTTCTTGACCAAGAATAAACTAACTTAATCGAAACTGAATATGCGCATAATTTTTTTGGGTTTAGCTGCCTCACCTTTTTTTTATATTCCGTTTGTTTGCAAACAATATTCTCCGTTGCAATTTGAGATCGTATTCTCCTCCGAATTTTTTGCTTGCTTCTCTTGTTATTTTTATTCTTTCGAATTTTTTTCACTGTCTTCTTTTTTTTTTTTGAAGCTTTTCTTTTCTTTTCTTTTTTTTTCTATTTACTTTTTCAATGAATATCAAAGTATTAAAGCCCTGATTTGAGAAGCATATCAATTTTTTTTAAATTTTTTTATTAACTGTTTCAGACTTCTCATATTTGTAGTGGAATGCTTTAGTGCGCAATTAAAAAAACTATAAAAGAATTATTTTTTCATACAAAAAACTTTTGGAAATTATCCTTATTACCAATTTTTTTTTATTTTAACTGTCAGCACCAAAATAACGGCCGTTTTCCATTTAAACTGTAACAAGTTGTTTGAGAACGAGAAAAAAAACGCCTGAACTTAAAATGTAAATTCAAATGCATTGCAAAAAAAAAACTGAATCGTAAAAATTTCAATGAATATAATCACACATGGGCATTGGGTACCTTTGGGTACCTTTTCAGGTACCTTATAGGCAGCAGGCAGCATGAGATTTTGGAGATAGACAGCAAGCAAAACAAGAAAAAAATTAAAAAAGTTGAGAAAAAATGGTGTAAGTGAGAGAAAGTAATAAAAAAAGAAAGAGGAAAGAAAAAAGAAAGGAAAAAAGTAAAAGAAAAATGAAAAGGAAGACGGAATATAAGTTAATAATGTGCTCTTTTACCTTTATATTATTTATAGGCATGGCGCTTGCTGCCTATGATTTCTTCTTAGGCATCAATGCTGCTGTATATGAATATTTTTAATAGACGGCTGTTAGTGCTGTCTATGAATTAATTCAAAGACAGCAATGGTTTCTGAATTTTAACAAAATGTTAAAACGCACCATTTGCTGCCTATTAATTTATTTTAAGGCAGCCATGTTTTAGGCCTTAGAATTTATTTAAAAATTGGATTTGCTGCTGCCTTTAACTTGTTAAAAGGCAGCAATGATTACACACGCGCTTTCATTGATAAGCAGCATTTTATTTAATCATGAAGCCAAAAATATAAACAATCTAAAACTTTTTTTGACACGTTTACGAGTAATTTCTTTGCTTTGAAGTTCGAAAAAATTTAAGTTTTTTTAAAATATTCAAGTGATTTCATTTGCTTTCATACATTAAAAGGAACTTCTTTACTTTAAGCACTCCCGCCTTTGAAATTTTTTTTCATTTTTTTCTCTCTCGAAATTTGCATTTGAAAATTTTTGCAGTATGTAAGGTAAGAGAGCAAAAATAATATTTTAGAGAAATTGATTAATTGTAAATTGCGATCCACAATTAGGTTTAAAAAAATTTACGATTTCCAAAGAATATCATAAGATGGAGGAATGCGGTTCCAAGAACTTAAAAATTTTCTTAATTTTTATTTTCTACTAATAGCATAATATATTAAAGTCGTGGTAATATCCCAATTTTTTTTTCAAAAAAATAATATACAATATTTATTTACATCTCGAAATTGTGGTACTCCAGCTTTTTGAAAAGTTGCTTTTTGGATAAGGTTTTAATTAAAGAAATAATTTAAACGAAAGTTATGAAAGTTTAAAAAAGGGTTGGTGTAGTATTGAGTACATACTCCTCCTTTTTTGGATTCGACTATATCAGTGTTAGAAGAAAATCTGAAATTTTAATAATTCTTGTAAAATTGTTCTACTTTTGAATGGTCTAAACTAAAAATGATTCTCATCTAACAGCTATACTCTTTATTGATTAAAGTTAAATCGAAAAATGCAAATGTTAAATGAAGCATTTATTTTTTTACTAATAAAGTAAGCTGAACAATACCTAAATTGCTAACTTTTTTTTAATATTTACGAAAACATAATTATTTTTTTAACAAAAAGTCTTATAATTTATTTATTGTTATTAAGAAATTCTTAAAATCTTTAAAAATACTTTATGAGCTACTATTTAACGATTTTTAAAATCGAATTGATCCTATTCGCTTTTTAATTTTCCAGGTTATTGATGATTTTTTTCAATCACCGTATGTAAATTACGGCAAAGACAAAACTTTTAGTTGCTTCATCAAGCTTTCCAAACTTGATTAATATTTGTGAAAAAGAAAATCAGATCTGAATTTTTTTATCTCGAATAACTCGGCCATATAATTTAAATTGAATGACTAATAGACAACTAAACCAACTTTTTAAAACCAGTTAATCACATGCTTCTGAAGACTTTAAAAAAAAATTAAAATTCTTTAGCTTTGCAAAGAGCTAAATGATATTAAAAAAATATTAAATTAGTTTAACTAATTTTTCTTCAGCTTTTAAAGATTATAAAGTTTGAAGTATTTTAGATGCAAAAAATGATTATAAACTTTAAAAAAAATAAAAAGTCTAGCATGCCAATTTTCGATTTTTAAAGTCGCAAAATTAGAACATTGGGGGTGAGTTAAATTGCCGAATATGAGAAAAAAATTAAGAAAAAAGCACAGGGAGGACCCTTTGCTCATTTATAGGCAGCAAAATTTTCAAAATCTAAGGTACCTATACGCCCATGTGTGAATATAATTATTTTTAGTAAACCAACAAAAAAAAGATTGCAAAACTGAAACAAATAGAAAAAAGCAACAAAAAAAATTATTAAAACAACAAGAAATTTTTTTAACTTTCCGAAAGAAATGTTTCATAAATTTATTCGAATTATTTAATAATATTTAATTAAAAAAAAGTTTGAATTTAAAAATGCAAACTTGCAATTTAAATTCATAAAATTTGTAAACTGTAGCAGCAATTTAAATATCAAAATTTTATTAAGAAATTCGAATGAAAGAAATAATAAACAAATAAAATTGCAAAATTCCAGAAGTATCGAACGAACCCGATTAAAAAATAAAATAAATAAATACTAAACGTTTCTAGCATTAAAAATGGTTTTTTAAAATCAACACAAAAAACATAATTTAAAAACTTCGACCTTTATTAACTCAAATTAGTTGACGACGACCTGGATCTTGAAATATTTGCAAACATTTCAGGTGGACCTTTTCGATGAATCACTCCATCAGACATTTCAATAATGGTATCAAAATTTTTTAGCCCACTCAATCGATGCATAATAGAAATTACGGTGGTTGTGGGTAAAGTGTATCGAAGTAAATTATTTAAAATTATATGAGTTTTTTCATCCAAATGCGCTGTGGCTTCATCGATGAGAACTATTTTGGGTTTGGATAAAATTAATCGACAAAGACAAATAATTTGTTTTTCACCAAATGAAAAGTTTGCTCCACCTTCCGCTATTTCAGCATCCAATCCTCCAACTCGAGCAAGCCAATCACCTATAATAAAATAATTTAAATTTTTGTAACGAAAATAAAAAAATTTCGTGATAAAAGAAAAAATTTCGTGTCGAGAATAATAAAAATTTTCTTGCCCAAACCAGCTTTATTAATAATATCCAAAATTTCTGCGTCAGAAATCACACAATTAACACAAAAATTTTCTCGAACCGTTCCACTAAATATGAATGGACTTTGAGTAACTATTCCAAAAATAGATCGAACTGCTTTAAGTTCAAGTTTTCCAAGATCGATGGTGGAATCAATAAATATTTTTCCGGTTTCAATTGGGTGAGCTCGAAGAAGGGCCTATAAAATAGATTACTATTATTTTCTTAAATTTTTCTGAAGAAAAAAAAATTATTTACTTGAAAAATGGAACTTTTTCCAGCACCCGTTCGACCAATGATTGCAACCCGTTGCCCTGCATCAATGGTAAAAGAAACATTTTTTAATGCCCATGGAAGTCCTGGGCCATATCGTAAACTAACGGATGCGAAGCTAATTTCTCCATTGATTCGGCGACAATACTAAAAATTAAATTATTAAATTTTTATAAAGGTAATTTAAAAGACGAAAGAAAGCAAGCCACATTTCAAAATACATTTTTTTTATGTTTAGCTTTAATATACGAATTTTAAAAAAAGAAGGAAAGAAAAATAGAAATATTGGGCCTCGATAAGAAAATAGTAAAAAAAGATGTTTTTTTTTTTGCATTTCTGTAAACTTTTAAAATTAATTTTAGAATTTTGTGCTTTTTAGTGATCTTTAATTTTTATAACAAAATTTAAAATAGCTAGCGCGTACATATATAAAAGAATATCACAATAAATAAAGAAAATACGAATTTTCAAGCAGCAAAAAAAATCTTGGAAAAAAACATGAAAAGCAAAAAGAAAAAAGCTTTTCACTTTTTTTGCATTCGCTTCGATACAGAAAAATGATTCTTTTGATTTCGAGATAACAAAATTCCTAATATCACGTTGAGATTCGAACATAATTTTTAACTATTGTTTCAAGACAAAAGCTTGACTTAAAAATAGCTTCTCTTCCTTTAAAGTAAATGAGCATAAAAACTTACCAAAAATTTATCTACATCTTCTTGTTGGACATTGGTATCTTCCAAGGGGACATCTTCAATATAATCTGCAACCCTTTCAACGGCAACTAATTCTTTTTCCGTATCAATAAAAGAACAAAGTAACGAATTTAATAAATTATTCATTGATAATGCATAAGTAATCGCCAAACCAATAAGTCCCGTTTCAACATAATGTAAACGAATTTCTATTACAGACATAAATGCGATGAGCGAAATCATAACCACTCCCAAAAGTTGTAATCGAACTGAAAGCCATTGGGAAGCAGCAAGGGATGAAAATTGAGCGGTTAAATTTGCACCTAATTTTTCATGCAATATATTTGTAAATCTTTCCACGAATCTATGAGCTCGAATTGTTACTAATCCAGTTACGGTATCTGTGATATGACTATATAGGGGTGAAAGAGATAAAGATGTCAAGCGTTTAACTTCGCAAGTTGTATATCGGTAATATCGCTGAAAAAAATTATTTTAACAAATTAATTGTAACTATCATTTGATGGAATAATTTCCATTTTATGTCCCACCAAGAAAATATTATTTAAATTAAAACTTGCAACGATTTCTCAAATTCTCGTTGAGATACCACAATGACAAATCAAAAAAAAACTTACTTGAATAAAATAATACACAATAAAAAGTGCAATAATGAATGGAATTAAAAATGGCAAAGCCACGGATGTAATAACTAATGCACCAATTAAATTTACCAATGATGCAAGGCAAATATTTAATTGAAATGGAAGGGAATCATCGATGGTATAAATATCCGAGCACAGACGATTGACTACTCGACCCCATGGAGTTTCATCCCACCATGATATTTTGGACTAAAAAATAAAATATTAGATTGATTTAGATTAAATTAATTGGAAACAAGGAAATGGGTTAAAAAAAACAAATGAAAAAAGCAGGCGATTCACTCTTTTTTTTTGAAAAATAAAAAAAAGTCGTTATTTTTTACTTTCTTTTTTTTTGCAAATATAAAAGCTTAAAATAAATTTGGTAATTTTTTAGAACTTAAAAATGCTGCAAATTTTTTATTTTAAAAATTTGAGTTCTGTTCAAATGTAAAAAATCTAATCATTGATACAACTTTTCTTCTAACAAAAATAATAAATTTAAAAAATTCAAAAAATTATATTTTCTTAAAGTTTTTTTAGGCTTTTTTAGTAATTTTTAAAAGTAGCAAAAATCATGGTAAAAATAAATTAAATTTTTTGCGCATAATTTATTTTTTATAATATTGAATAAATTAAAAATAATCGACCTTTCTAATCCCAAAAACAACTTACATTCAAAACAACATTGAGTAATCGTTTATGCAATTTTCTTGCTGAAACAATTCCACCATATGCAAATAAAAATGCTCGAACTAATGTAATCAAAGTATTAATAGCTGCAAGAATAACATAAACCATTAAAAAATATTTAGTTTTTTCCCATTCTTCATCTTTTAATGGAATGGATTTTCTTTGTCCCAAAGGAAAATATAAATCTTTTTCTATTATTACAGAATCCCATTTCGTTGTTGTGAGATTATCGCCTCCATTGGTTGTGGAATTAACCGTCCATTTGCTTAACCAAGCATCAGATAAATTTTTAGATATTTGCATAATAATTATTGAAAATCCTATTGCGAATGAAAGAAAATAACCCGTGGCTCGAAGATACGACCAATATATTCCAAGTTTAACTGTGCCCGCTCGAGATTCCTCTTCACAAATTTCCATGGGTTCAGTGGAATCAAAAATAATTGGATTTTCACTTGTAAAAATTATTGTCTTTGAAATTTCTTCTATCGTCGAAGAATTAGTTGTTGTTGTTATTGGAGTTAAAAATGGTTTAGCTTCAATGGATTCCAAAACTTCGGCGGGTGAACCAGTTTTAACAATATTTCCAAAATAATTAATACAAATTAATTCATCCACATAATTTAAATATTCTGTATGATGGGTAGCAATAATAACTAATTTTCCTCGTTGTTTTAATAATTTTTCTATGCAATTTTCCCAAATATATTTTCCGACTTTTACATCCAATGAAGAAAAGGGATCATCGAGGAGATAAACATCGGAATCCTGAAGAAAAAAATATTATAATTTCCATTAAAACCGATTTGGAATTTTCAAAAAAAAAAGTAATTCTAAGATTTGCGGAAATTTGTTTATTGAGAAAAGCTTAAAAAACATTTCTTATTAAAAAATATTCTTCTAATTTATTAAAGTAAACTTAAATTTTGCAAAAAGTTTTAAAATTTTGTAGTTTTTTTACACTAAAAAATGTTCTAAAAAATAAATAGTTTAATTTATGGAAAAAAATTGATGGAAAATTATTTATTTCTTATAATTTTGTAAACCTTTTAAAATAATAAAATTTATCAAAAAAAGAAGCTTTAAAAACTGGGAGAAATAAATAAATCGATTTTAATTATAAATCAATTCTCAATTTCCCTAAAAGTTATTCATTTTTCTTTTGAAAAAAACCAACTTTAATTAATGCAAATTCTATAATAATTTTTTTGACATTGTTTTTATCGACTCAAAAATTGTTATCCAACGTAAAAAAAATTCAGCCTTACCTGGTAAAGAGCCCTAGCTAAAGCCAATCGGGCCCGTTGTCCTCCACTTAATGTAGTTCCATCATCTCCAATTAAATATTCATCTTTATTAGGCATTTTTTCAATATCATGATCCAATGCGGTTGCACGAATCACAGCATTATATAAATTTGCTTGAAATGGACTTCCACATAAAATATTTTCTTTTACACTTCCTCGACGAAGCCAACATTCATGGCCGACATAGGCGAAACCTTCATTGATGCATCTTTGAGGAATTCGAATGGAACCTCGCTCAAGTAAAGAAGTGGAATCAGCGCTATCATCTATTTCGGTTTCACCCAAAATTCCAAGAAGTAAAGTGGATTTTCCAGAACCCACTGGGCCAATGACTCCGATTATTGAACCCTAAAATATTTTCAAAAATATTTATTGTTTTGAAATCAAAAAATTATGCAAATTTTGCAGACACAAAATTTCTTTAATATCTACAAACAAAATTTTTTTGGAAGTTATGAAATTCCATAAAAAAATATGCAAATTTTTAAGAACTTCTCAAATAAAAAAAATAATCGACAAAAATAAGTTTTTTGTTTTATAATTTAGAAACCGAATCCTCCGAAACTCCAAATCCAAAATTTAAAATAAAATAAAATTATTTCTAACCTGAGTTCCAGTAATTTGAACGTCTTTAACGCTAACGCTTGAATTATCACACCAGCTGAAAGTACTTTTTTCAACTTCCAACATTTTTCCTTCACCTTCTATCAAAGCATATAAACCATGCATATCAATATTTTTGAGATCAAAAAATCCTTTAAATCTTTTTACTGAAACATATGCTTCCACCAAAGCGAGTAAAACCCATGGAAGGGCATTGAGAGGCATAATTAAAATATTGATTAAGGAAAGACTTGTAAAAACCTAAAAAAATATATATTAAAATTTCGAAATTTTTTCAAGAAAAAAAAAGAAATTACTTTAGCGGCTGTGAGTTTTTCATGCATCACTACAGTATACGTGCTTAAAATGGCGATGGTAATTAAAACGGGCGCGGAAGCCCATAAATATACGCATACAGCATCCAAATATTTTCTTCTAGATAAATATTTTAATTCTTTTGCACGAATTCGTTCAATACGATTTTCAAAAAATTTTTCCCAATTTGAAAGTTTCACCGTTCGAATGGCTCTCATGGTTTCGGTAATTAACTAAAAAAATAGAATACAAAAATAAATTTAAAGAATAAATATGCAAATTTTTTAGAAAGAAAAACCTTTAAAAAAATTTATTGATAAATATGCAAAAAATTTTTCTTTCAACAAAGCTGAAATTAAACTTACTCGCATTCTTTGATCTTTGTATGCCATCATTTTTCCAGACATTGAACCTATTTTAAAGGTAATCCATAAATTTAATGGAACCATTAACAAAGCTGCTCCAAAACCAGATAAAAATGCTAATCCCACTTCTCGATATAATAAATACAAAGCCACCATAAGTTTAAAGATTAAACTCCAAAGTGCATGAAAACTATTAAAAAAATTAACGATTCTATCAACATCGGTGGACATAAAATTTATTAATTGACCGGATGAAAATTTAGCTAATCGACAAATTGGAACTTCCAATAATTTATCGTAAAGGGAAAGAACGGTGGCACATCGAACTCGAAGGGATACTTTATTAACATAGAAATTGAAATTAAAATCGCAGAGAGCTGAGAAGAATGAAGTCACCATCATGAGAGTAGCAAAATAATAGCCATTAGCCTGAAAGAAAAAAAAGGAAGGGATTATTAAGGAGGCTTGGAAATGGTAAAGAAAGGTATCGGCGAGACTAAATAAAAAATTATTCTGATCGAAACACGAGATTTTGGTTTCAACGAAATTTCAATTATTAATTAATTTTATATATGCGAAATTGTTTTTTATCAAAAAATTCTCTTAATTTTTTTATTATTAAAAAATGAGTCTCAAAACGGTAATTTTTTCTGTCGAGAGACCTAAAAACTTAATACTTTAATTTCGAGAAGAAGAAAATAGTTAGTTGACGATCGAGCACTTCTAAAGCCAAGAATCAAAGCCTCGTCGACACTATTACTAAAAAACTTACATTTTGATCGCCATCTTCTAATTCGGTAACAAGATAATGAAGTAATATTGGGCCTGCAAAAGATAAACAATCCCCGGATAATCTTAATATTCCCAAAGCTAAATATTGAAATCCAAAAGCATGAAATAAACTTTTCGGCAATGAAAAAGGTGAAGCATCCGTATAAAAGCTTGGTGCAGCTTCAACAAATTGCTGTTCAATTGTATCCACTTTTAAACTAGGCGGCAATGGAAATAAATCATCAATGGTTTTAAGTTTGCCATCATAACCTTTTTTTATTAATGGATTTACCCAACAAAAGAATAATTTAGAAAATATATTTGCATCTTCATCCCCCGTCGAAATTAATGGAACCTCATCTTCTTCTTGAAGGTGTTGGAAAGCGTTTAGATCTCTAAAAAAACGGATTATTATTCTCATTATCGTCTGGTTTTTTTATTAGTTTATAATAATTTTTAAAAACTCTTTCAAACCTCGCAATTTTCCATTCAATAATATTAAAAACATAATTTAAAATATGTGCAACATCGATGATTAAAAGCAAATATGTTCGAGGATCATAAAATCCATAAACGAGCCATCGCAAAACTGTAATCATAAAAAATGATTTTGAAGTTATGCTGTAAGTAATGTTCAACCAAAATGGTCGAGTCCATCTAAAAAAAGCACATGATAAACTATCTTCAAAAAAATTTAAGTAAAAAATGCTTACAAATTATTTTGAATTGAATTAATCCAAACTAAACTATATGCAAACCATGCAGTTGCCAATATGCAATATTCAATAATAAATACATCTCGAGTTTTATATGGACTTATATAAGTTAAACCAATAATCACAAATAAAATAATGGATGAAATAAGAGCAGTAAAAATTTTAAAGCAAACTATTAATCGAACTGCTTTAGTTGGATGTGGCGTGGCACGACGCTGAAAAAGAAAGAAAAAATTATGTTTCAAATTTTAAAAATAAGAAGCAAAGACATTCATGAATCATGAAAGAACGATTTTAGATTATAATTTTTTATATATATTCCCAAACCAAAACCAAACAAAAAATCCAAGAACAAAAAAATGAAGTGAAGCAACTAACCAATCCAAAAACATGAATGATGCTTAGCAACAATAAAATGCATTGTTCAAAAGTAATAAATGCAAATTCTCCGCATGGCGTTAAAGTTTTCCATTTACCATGATAAACATATTTGGAAAAAAAATTTGTTCCACTTTGATTAAATCCACAAAATTCTGTTAAATCATCAGGTGTTGAATCGAATAACAATAAGTTATTATCCATTTATAAAATAAATTTGTTAATAAAACAAATATATAAAAAAATGAAAGAAGCAAACTAATTTTATTTTTATTTTAATTTTTTGTTTCCAATGACTTAACTTAAAAATAATAAAGAAAATCGAATGAAATGATTCAATAAGTTTTATTGTTGTTGATAATAATGAGTAATAATAATATAACCACCACAACTGCTGCCGATGTTGTATTTGTTGATTGGTTCTTGGTCAGCCACTTTGGACCTTGAAAATAAAATAAAAACAGCAAAGCAAAGCAAAAAAAAAAAAGATGCAACATCGCCTGCTTTTTTTCTTTCTTAGCGATGAGATAAATTTTCGTTTTAAGATTTTTAATGACACATAAAAAGGAATTTGAATATCATTATTTTTTTCGATCAAAGTAAATCTCAACTTTGTTTTTGGTTTCAACGAAAATAGTTCACATCGGAATAAAGACGGAATGGAAATGGCAGGCCCATTTATTATCATATAAAATGAAATCCTATTGAAGTATTGGATGAAATCTTTGTTTCAAACGATAGCTTAGATTCTTATAAACATTTTTGTATACGAGTATTTAAGATAATAGATTTCTCTACCAAGTTATAGTTAATTAAACTTTTTGTTAAATAATAAAAATCAAATTAGTGTTCATTTTTGCCTTTGGCATTAAGTTCCTTTTACGTCTTTCACTTCTTTCAATTTATCTTGCTACAAAAATTCCTAATTTTCGTTAGCGTGAGAAATGGAGATGTGATTACCATTAAGGGATGATTTCTATCTTAAATGAAAGCTGGTAATCTTTACTACATTATTGTAGAAGGAATTGTTAAAAAATCAGAAAAACTAAAAAGTTTGAGGCGATTAAAGTTTGAAGATGCCCTTTTTGGTCCTTTTTTATCCAAAGATTCTCGTAGGAGTTAGCGTGGAAAATGGAGATGTGATTATCAGTATGGGATGATCGTTGGCTTAAAAAATAGATTGGAGTCTTTACTATATTATTGTAGAAGGGTTTGTCAAAATATCGGAAAATTAAAAAGTTTCAGCAAATTGAAGTTATGAAATCATAAAAAATTTAGAAAAAAAGTTAATTTTAGTCAAAGAAGAAAGGGGAAATCGTGGTAAGACCTTATTTTGGTTCATTTCCATTTCAAATCCGTCTTTGACTGATTTTTAATCCGATGTGAGTTGTAAATTTCTTTCATATCTTTTTTTTGCTTGCAGAAAGTTTTTCAGAAAATTTATCCTATTTCATTGTTAAATTTATTTATGTCAAAAAACTATTTTGTATCCGATATTCCTTCAACATGAACTAAAATCGGTTTTGTAGCACAGGACATCCTTGTACATATTTATCAATACTGTAACAAAAAAGTAAGCAAATCTAAAATCGTTTGCTACTATTTTTAATCTAAAAAAAATATAAGCTTAAAAACAATTTTTTTGTTGGTACATTTTTTTATTGAATTGACTATACTTTTTTTATTTTATTGTAAACTGTTTTTTTTCTTTCGAAAACATTTTAATCAAAAAATTTTTTATTGAAAAATTATACAAGAAAGAAGGAGAAAATTAAACTGAAGCGGAATGCTTGGTACATGATTTTACGTATAAAAGCAAGCGAGAAAAAAATCAAAAAATGCATATTCAAGATTTTCACTTTTTTTAACGTAAAAAAAATGCTTTCAAGATTGATTATTTGCTTTTTTGCTGCTGAATTTGTTGTTTATACTTTGGTAAATATTTTTTTTTAACTGACACCAAATATTTTAAGTTTATGGCAGCGTTTTTTTTTTTCAGGGATGTATGGCAACTCAAACCGCTCAATTACCTGGTGAACCTGGAGATCCAGGCATTCCAGGATTACCTGGAATTAGAGGCAAACGAGATGCTGAAGAATCCCATAATTTATTGTATATTATGACTCAAGAAACAAGCTTTCAAAAAGCTAAAGAATTAGTTGAGACACAGCGTGATGAACTTCTCAAAAAGGTTGGTTTATGTGAATTTCGAATTTCAAGATTGAAAAAAAAATAAAACTGTTGCGAATATTCCAAAAGTTAAAAAAAGGCATTAAAGAAATTAATGGATTTTTATAAATCTTAAAAAAATAAAACTGCTTTGAAGAAAATGACCAGAAAATATTTTTTTCGGTGCTTTATTTAGCAAAATAAAAAACGAAACACCCGCCAAATAATAAGTAAATGGATAAAGTTGTAATTTTGATTTAAGAAAAAACATACTTTTAAAAAGCTGTGATTGTTTTGTGCCAGATTAATCTAATTAATTTTCTTATTGGAATTTAACTGGTGTTTTATTTTATTTAAATTTGAGGAATTAAAAGTGTGCTTCATTATTTCCATTTTTTAAAATAAAACTCTGTTATTTGTTTTTCTCGAAAATAATTTGAAGAAGAAAAAAAAACTGATTGAAATAGAATTTCTTTGTATTTTACGATAAAATCAAATCTTTTCCATATTTTTTTTAGCTCAAAACTTCTGAAAATATTTATGAATCAGCTGAAAAAGACTTAAGCAAACCTTTAACATTCGATGATGAAGGTGGATATCTTACTTCCGTGATCAGTTTGAATTCATTCCCTAACGATGATCCCAAAGAATGTTATAATTTTGCTGAAAAAATTATGGTTTTAAATAATAAAGGTGATAGTTTAAAAAATGGAATTAAAATGGTCGCAAATTGCAATGGCGAACAATTTTATTAAAACAGAAAAGCAGCGTTTTTTGATGTTAGAAAGATTTAATAAATATATATATTTTTTTAATATTTTGATTAGGCTTTTTTATATATTTTTATTTTGTTAATAATATTTTTTATTTTAAAAAAATAAATAAATACTGTAGTAATTTTTGTAATTTTTTTTATCGTTTTCCCATTTTGAAAAAACAAAGAATAATTAATTTTTTGATAAATCTTTTTTCTGTAATTTCAAAAAAAAAAAGTTGCTTTAATTTAAATAAACATTTTTATTTTGCTTAATCAAAGTTTTTTTATTTTTGTTTGTTTAAAAAAAAAGCTTAGCTTTGAGTTTTTTTCGATTCCTTCAAAGTTTTTTTCCCATCAAAATTTGACATATTTTTTTGGGTCAAAAAACTTTGAACAATTCACTTTTTTGACAACCCTGGGAAAGTTGTTTATCTTTTCTTTTTTTGATTACGGAACAAAGTAATCCATCATTTTTTTTCTCCTTTCCTTCATTTGTGATTAATTAGATGTTCCATTATTTTTTTAAATCTTTTTGAACTAAATTTCTTCGCACTTTTCAAACTTCTCTTCTGTGTCTTTTTTATCAAACAAATTTTGCAACTATGTACGTGTATTAAAAATTTGTTAGAAAGAAAAAGAAAAAAAGCAATAATAATTCATCATCCAAATTTTCCTTGGATAACAATGAAATTGAGTTGGCATGGTTGTCTTATTTTGAAAAAAATGAGGTCTGAGAATGATAAAAATAATTAGCCTTGAAAAATCAGAAAAATTTATAAAATAAACAAGTAAAAAAAATTTCATGATAATCTTTGAAAATTACAACTCAAACCATAATTGGTCGCATATGTATGCAAAGAGCGTGATGCTTTACCATTCACAACAAAAGTCATGAATCTGTAAGTTTTCAAACAAATAAAACATCAAATTTGTTATTATGATACTGATGTTGAGGATGAATGTAAAATAAAAAGCTAGCTATCAATAATGAAATGGAAATGTTTTCAAAGTAAAACATTCAAGAAAAGGTTTTCTATAGAAAGACTGTTGTCGTGAAAACATGAGTAAAACCATACATGGGCAATTGGGTGTGTCGAGATTTTTTTTCTAGCGGTACCTCAAGAAATTTAACAAAGTGTTACGAAGTGTAACGAAGTTTAACAAAGTGCTACAAAATCTTACAAAGTTTAACAAAGTGCTATAAAGCTTTGTAATATTGCGCAGATCGATAAAAGCAATATGCGAGTATTTTCCACGTTTTTGGTTTTTAATATTATATTAAAGTTTCCTTATTCTATTTGTCAAAAAGAAAATGATACCATTAAAATTAAACTTTTCATTATTTTATTCTTGTAATGCTTGTATGCTTTTACTTAATGAACTTAATAGCCGTTCTATTCCAAACTTGGCGGACGGATAATGAATTAGAGAATTAGTTTATAAGCTTAAAATTAAGGGTTGCAAATTGCAATGTAAAAATGATGATTCTTACACAATTCTGCTTTTTAAATTGCATCCGAAAAACACAAAGCCATTAATGACCCCGCATTTTGCTTATAACTAATTTATTTAAAAAAGATTTTATGGTAATTCTAAATTTGAATTCAAATTTGACGATAGCAAGCTTAGTTATTTCGTAGAAGGTAAGAGCGAGATGACAATGATCGAATTTTTACAAAAGGAAGGCAAAACACAAATGATGACCATGCAATCCATCCTCATGCTTTAATATAATTAAAAATAAATAAAAATGACAAATCAATTAGTGCAAAGCTTAATGATTTTAAATATGCTCATTTTGATGCTCATGGAGATCCAAAAAAATAAGGAGTGATCTTAATTTAGTTTTTGTTTTGTTTATTTTTAATCATTTGAAATAAATCTTAGAAGAAAAAAGAAAAATAATTCACTGTTTTTTTCTTATTTTTGCTATGAAAGAAGAGAAAAAATAAGTGACAAATTCTTTTAAGTAATGAAAAAAATAAAAGAAAAAATCCTAACTTTTTGGAGGAGAGTATATGCTTCGACTTTGACTCTCTAATCTTCGAATAAAAAAGCGCTCTTTAAAAAAATATGTATTGCGAAAATTTGATTCTTAAAAATTATGAATTTTGAGGCAATAAAGAAGGATTGAGCGGACTTTTACTTCTGAAAAAAAAGTTCTAGAACCATTAATGGTCCAGATGATAGGGGTTTTCACTTTGAAGAAGCTAGCAAATTTTTGTAGCAGATTTAAGTGAAAGAGGTCGGAAGTTTGTAATTTTTAAAAACTGTAAAGCAGGTTTTTGCTAAATAAGTATTCTTATAATTTTTAAATTTACAAAAATGCCTAATCAAAATTTTCTTTATTGCTCGTGAATAAATATAATTTGACTGAAACTTGAAGCCTTAAGAAACTGTCATTAAAGATTATATAAAAAAATTAAGAAACTGCAGGCATAATATCTTTTATATCTTTTTTTTTTGGTATTTAAAAGTAAAATTATTATTATAAACTGAAAAACTGAATAAATATCAGCCATAATTTTCATAAATACAACAACAAAAAATATAACTGTAATTAAATGCAATTTCTTCTAAGAAAAAATAATCTTATTTTTTATTTAGTATCTTCAAATAAAATATTTAAAGAAAGACACTGTCGTACCGATAATTTCTTGGATACTAAATTAAAAGAAATTATCAATGAATAAAAAACTGCAAAATTCTTTTTCAAACAACCAAAATTCTTTTTTTGTTTAAATGTATCATTTCATCAATCATTGTATTTCATAAATTTAAGGTTTTCAGCACTTTTCTCTTTGGAGCATAGTTGTGTTAATTATTTCAAGAAAAACTAAGGGAATGAAAACTGTTGAATTTGATAAGTTTTCTTAGAGAAAGATTTTAAAACTGATTCCAAATTTCCAAACAAGAAAACTTTTCATCAAATAGCTTTAGTTTTTTTTAATAATTGTTCTTTGTTGATTTTCCTCAATATTTAGATTTTTTAAAATTTGCTTGCACAAAATGTGAGGGAAAAACTGTAAAAAAAGTAAAGAAATTTTTTTATGAAGAAAAAATTTAAACTGGACTGATGTTTTTTTTTATAATATTTTTCTAACAATCAACAAAGAAAATTATTAACTTTTTTATAAATGCTTCTAGGTTAATAATATTTTTAAAACTGCTAATAAAATTTTTTTAAAGGGAAGTCATACTGATACACAAAAAAAGAAGTGATCACGAGATATACTCTTGGCTTTTTTTAATGAGAAACAAAGAAAAACTGGATGAACCGAGAAGAAAAAAATATGTGAAAATTTTTTTACTCGATTTTGTCTTCAATAAAATTTCTAACTTATTTTACATAAATTAAGCAATTATTAACTGATTTCGCTGCCATTAACAAGCAAAAATAAAATAAAATCAAAAAAACTGACGTAGTATATATAAATAGGTACGACGAGAAACTTTCAACAATAATGCAACAGATATAATTTTTTTAAACTGTCTGATAACATAATTATTTGAATATTTCCTGAAATTCAAGTAAAATAAATAAAGAAAACTGCCAAAAATAGCAAAAATTCCAACAATTATACGCGTAACACAAAAACCCATTTGTCTAGCTAACAGGGTTGCTCGGTCGATCGAGGTTCGGAGTTCGAAGTTCGGATTTTTGAGGTTTTTTTGAATGTACGAAGTTCGAATCGACAGAAAGGCAAGATCGAGCAACCCTGCCCCGCATTGTGACTATCTATCACACTGCAAACGCACAAAAATGAAACGATGATTTACATAACACTCTTTATTTTAGTTCTTTTACCACGTTTACAAAAATACATACATCTCAATCAATAAAACTAATAGCACCATCGTTATGGATTATACCAATCCAAAAATAACAAAGTAAAGGTTAAAACAATTAAACAAAAAAGCATAATCAATCTTCGGCTTGCACTATTTTGAATAGCTTGTCGAACGAAATCAAACGCAGCTTCAAGATTATCCAATGTATGAGTCGTTGTAACAGGAATTTGTTCAATTTCTTGTTCTTGTTCAAGTAATTACGGCATGGAACTTCTCTTTTGATGCCTCGGGCAATTCATTCGATGTAAAGCAAAACATTAAAAATGCTACATTTACTTCTTTTATGAATATGGATAATGAATCATTTATTAGTTTTCCAGTAAGAAAATTTTAGCAAATTAGACGCAACTCAAAAGGATAAAAAAAACTTTCTCAATAATGGAATGTGCTTGCCTTTGGCTATGAAAAATATCAAAAAAATATGCAATTCAAAGCTTAAAAAATTTAGTCAAGCGTTTCTACAAAAATACAATTCTATTTTTGATATTTTATTCGATTCTTTTTTTTAATGCATAATGGCGGCAATATGCGTTATAGAGTGAATTTCTGTTCACTCTTGCGATCTGTAATAAATATCACAAAAAATGATAATCAAAATACTGCTAAAACAAAACAAATTTTTTCGAAATTATTACTTTTGGCAACTTCGAAGCAAAAATAAGTCTAAAAAAACGAAAAAACTTGTATTTCGATGAAAGCGCGCGCGTTGCTAAAATTTTCAGCGTAAAATAGCCATCTTTTTAAGTCGGGTTTTCGTAGACAAAGTTAAGCACATTCCTTCAGAAATAGTAAGAAATTGATTAATTAATAACTTTTTAAAGGCGCTTACCAACGATTTAATTAATTCATTTAAAAATGGTGAACCTTTAATTATTGGATACTCAAAGCTTTTTTTCAACATTATTTTGGCTGATGGAAAAACGAATAAATTAGTGAATATGGAAATTCAAAAAGGAAAATTATTATTTAAAAAAGCTAATAATAATTCATTAACTTTATGGATGATTGATTTTGATTGGATTAATTCTGAAGTTCTCAAAGCTGAAACAAATTTAGATAGGAATAAAGTTATTCCAGAAATTTTAAAATTAGAAAATGTGAATAATAATTTTTTGAATGCATTGAAGCTCGGCGAAAATCTTCAAATTTATATTGATGGATTGAATAATCAAGAAGTTGCTTTAATGACAGGTTTTGAAGGTAAGGAAAAAAATTATTTTATACACATAATTTTACATTTAAATAAATTTTTATAGATTCTTCTGAAATGAAAATTTCGAATAATGCAAAAATTATTATTCAATCTTCATTAAATGTTTCTGGAAAATATGAAAATATAGTTGCATTCAAAATGGACTTTTTAATTGGAAATATAATTGAAATCAGTTCTGGACATGTAAGTTACCATAAAACTTTTCCAAAACCGTCAAAAAATAAATATACTTTTTTTAAGTTAAATTTTGATGATGGCACACAAATAATTTTTTCTAATGGATATATTCAATATCAATATGAAAAAAAACTTTTGTATTGCGAAACTAAAAATGGCCAAGAAAAGTTAATTAATTATTTTGAATATTCTGCAAATTTAAATAATGGCGGCAAAATAACTTTAAATATTAAAACTGGATTGATTTCGGATAATTTTATTAATCATTTTAATTCAATAATCAATTTGAATAATAATGTTGAAATCTCCATTAATAATGGTTTAATTTTCCGCAATGGCACAAACAGCTATGTGATTGTTAATTCTGAAATCAAAGCTCATGGAATGGATTTATCCGGCACAGGTAAAAAATTTATATTTCAAAAGCTTTGAAACGAAAATATTTCCACTTCTTTTTTTTGTAGGATTAAAACCTCAAAGTTTGTTAAATGTGAATTCACAAATATCACTTAGCAGCATTATGGGAAATATTTCTGATTATTTAAATGATTTTGGAACAAAAATGAATAACGAACAAATGAATACCACTGCCACTTCAATTCTTAGCATAGCTGATAATATTTCTGCCATGCTTCAAGTAGCTTTTACAAACCCTCTTCAATCGACTATCAATTCAGCAATTAAATATGAAACTGAGAATTATAATGATATCTTTAATGTTCTCCCAATTAATCCAAGTAATCCCTTTAAATTTATTTTTTGGAATTAAATTAACATACACTTTTTTAGAAGATATAAGATACATTGATTATTATTCGCAAAATGAATGGGAATCAGAAGCCACCTTTCTTTTACAACAACGGCTCGGTAGCATAATTCTGAAATCAATGAATTCTATGATTTCTTCTTTTGAAGATGCAAATGTTAAAATCTTTTTGAATAATGGAATAATTTCTGGCACATTTAGTTATAAGGTAAAGAATTTGAATCTTTGCGAAAAAAATAAACTAAATATATAAATAAATTATTTCTAGGCTGGAGAAACAAGTTTATATGTAAATTTTGGAAGATTGAGTGAAATTTTATTGAACGATCACATGTGTAATGAATGGACGGTGGAACTCCCTCAAAATGCTTCAGATATAAATGTTCCTGAATTAAACGATTATTCTTTGACTCGGCTTTCATTAATTTGCCAAGAAAAGAATGTTTTTATGAACACTGAAAATGCTCCCTTTTTAATTTCTTCCGGATATGTAAATTCCACTTTAAAAACTATTGATGGAGAAAAAATTAAAATTGAAAACACTTTGGCTCCAATAATTGTAACCGGACCAACAGGAATTAATCCCAATGAAGGCATAACTATTGTTGATGGAGATTTTAAAGAAGGCGAAATTTTAACTATGCATTCATTTTTAACCACCCAATGGAATGCCACGATGTTAATTGAAGTAAATGTAAAGGATGAATTTGCGGATATTACAAATGCCAGCTTTTTTATGGCCTTTCAACGTTTACCTGGACCTTTGCCCAACGATCAAGATTTTAATGTGACTCTTGAAAATTGTAAGTTTTTATTTTTGTTTCATTTATTTTTTTTTTTAATCACCAACTTTTTTTTCTGTCAAATATGCTTTCTGGGCATTCCATAGAATTTCAAATTTGAATCCACATTTTATTTTTTTTAGTTAAAACTTTTGCCTTCATTGATCAAGATGCAATGATAAATCGAACTGGAAGATACTTTATTGGAATGGGTTACAATTGGATGGACAACCTCACTTTTTGGTTACCAATCAACGGCGGAAAGGGTCGATGGCGCGGACTTATTCGGAAGGAATTATTAATTTTCCAAATGTTTTGCGGCTTATCAATCTGTTTATGGCTCTCTACAGTTTATGTATCAAATTATGACGGAAAAGCAGATGCAATATTTATTCAATTTGAAAATCAACCATTTTTAAGTGCCAAATTTTCTTATTTTGATGTAAGCTTAAAATTAAAAAATTCAGACTAATTAATCAAAATTTTACTTTTTTTTAGTTAATTTGTGCCTTCTTTATTGGTACATTCCTTTCATTCTTACTGCATATCCAGCTTATGATGCACAGGTAACCTTTTTATTTTAAACACTTTTCTCTGATTAAAAATCTTTGGTGTCTATCTTTTTTTCTTACTTCACGCAATTCTTTGTGGCAAAATTACTTTATTTTAATTTTTGATGTTAAAAATTAATTGGGAACAGAAGAAAAAATGACGGTGGAAAAAGCTTTCTCATTATTGTTATCAATTAAAATTTTACACACCCTTGTTTTGTCAAAAATCCATATCGCTAATTTTTTAGAGATAAGGCACTTATCTAATTTTCATATGAGAAAAATGTTTCAAACAACAAAAATCGAACCTTTTTTATTTGTTTAAAGAAAGAAAAAGTTTAGCATATTAATTTCCTCATATTTTTTACTTGCAAAAATCAAAATTAAAAAAGAATTACTTTTTTTTGAATAATAAATTTTCATTGAAATTGAAATTATAAAAAACTTAAAACTTTTTTTACAAAAATAAATGAATAAATAATTAAATTAAAAATTTTAGAGCAACCATCCTTAAATTTAGAGATTATTATTTGCAACAAAAAAATGCATTTCGTCGTGGATACCCATATTTGCATATTTTTATTGGAATGGTTTGCGGTGGCTCACAAATATATTTAGTGAAAGAAATTTTTTCCCAGCAATAGCCAAATTTGCCACATCCCAAAATAGTGACCAAATTAAAAGAGTCACTCAAATGTTTTTCTATATAATTATTGGATGGGTTGTTTGTGATTTCATCAAAGCATACATCCTCGCAATTATTAATTTAAAATATTTCAAAGACTGGTATTTGTTCTCGAACTCCGAAAAACGCGACTTAAAGCCTCATTCAAATGAAACATTCGATGGTGAGTTTTTATAATTAATGTTTTGTTTTTTTGTTTGTTTGTCTGAAATTCTGAAATCGGAAGCTAAGCTTATAAAAGTTTTCGATAAAAAAAATCAAAAAGAATGATTTTTTTTGGTTTGGACCTCCAAAAAAGATTCGGCTGAAAAGAAGAAAAGAAAACATTTTCGAGAGTTTTTTGTTTTCCATTTTTTTACTTTTCGATAAAAAAAATTCTGTAAAAAATCCCAAAAGCTTATTTGTTTTTTCCCGAATAAAAAACACCAAAATATCCAACAAACAAAAAATCAAAATATAAAATAAAATAAAATCGATACAAATTATTTTAAATTAATTATTTTTTCTTTTTATAGATGTTCGCCAGCCTGATGGTGATTACAAATTAATTATAACCGAAAAAATTCAAATTCCCCTTGAATTTTACTGGAAATTGAGTGATGAAGAATTATTTTTGCCCACTCTAAGAGAAGGTTTAATTACTTTCTTTTTAGCGGTTATTGTTTATGGGTTTATAATTTTCCCACAAATTGGAAATGAAGGATATTGGACTCAAGGACATGTAAGTTTTTTTTGTTTGTTTTTTTGATTTTTGGTAATGTACAGCAAAGAAGAAAAATATACAAAAACTTAATAAAATCATTTTTTGATTTCTATTTATTTTTTTAGCTTTTAAAACTTTTTAATGCGGATTGGCACGATACCACTGCAAATTATGGAACTCAAAAATTTTTGGATATAAATAAAATCGATGATTTTTGGAATTATGCCCAAAATGATTTAATAAACATTATTTTTTTGAATAATTCCGAGGATGGTGAACCCGCATATGGCATGAGAGGATATTGGAATGATTATGTTAGTCGATCCATGGGCTTAGGAATCATTCGACAAGTTCGATCTTCTCCGCTTGTTTTGAATATTGATAGTAGTGAAAGTGAATTCGATGAAGCTTATAATAGCGAATGTACAATTCCTGCATGGTCAAAAGGATGGAAATATCCTGTAAATGTTAGTGATGCTGAAGCTCCTTATATTTATCGAAGTGCAGAAGATTTAGACAGTGAGTTGTTGGTTTAATATTTGCAGCCCAGTAATAAAACAAAAATATAGCAAAAAAGATTGTTGTTGTATCATTTTAATCAAAAAAACAAAATATCATTAATTAATTTCGCAAAAGCCTATTTTTGTCTTTTAAAAGAGAGAGAGAGAGAGAGAAGCACCTAACATAAATTTTTGATTACGACTTTAAATTACAGAGCAAAAGTCTTTTTGTCAAAAGCATTTCGAATGCTTTATATAAATTTTCTTTTTATTTTTGCCAATGCTTTCAAAAATCAAATTTAGTTAATTAAACAATTAAAAATCGTTTATGAGTCAATCATGAGACAGACTTAGAAATTAAAAAACTCTCTTTTTTTCGGTTTATTATTAGATTGAACTTTTATTTTTCAAAAAAAGAATAAATTTTTGAGTCCATTCCGAAGTCTTTCACTCTCTGAATTGGAGTTGATAAATGCATCTGATAAGATAGTTTAGAGCAAAGGAAATTTTTTTAAAAATTTTAATTATTTATTCTAAAAAATAAATTTGATAAAAAAAACTTTTATTGCAGGTCTTTCTTTCGCTGGGAATTATATGACATATTCTGGAGGCGGATACACAGTATTGTTAAATGGAACCATGAATGATTTAAAAAATCAATTAATTAAATTGCAAAGTGAAGGTTGGATTGATCGATACACGAAAGCCGTGTTCATTCAACTTTCCTCATATAATGCAAATGTAAATTATTTTGGTTTTATTCGTTTGGTTGTTGAACAATACAATGGATGGTTAGTAGTATTCCATAGTGTAAAACGAACGAAACACTTAAGTGTCACTACGTTTTTCCCTAATCACTTACTTAATCTGGTTTCATATTAACACTGGTTTCATAACATGAAATAAAATATACTGGTTCCATAAATAAAATATACTGCTTTCATAACATATTTAGATCGTCAATAAATAAAGTCAAAAAGCCAATAAAAATAATTTCAGAATTGTGTCAATAAAATGTTTCACATCATCAATAAATAAAGTCAAAAATCAATAAAAATAATTTGAGATCTTTGCTGCGACAATAAAGACAGCTTTAAAATCATTCAAACATTAAGCTTGCTTTTTTTAAAAGTCAAAGCAACCTATATATTTGTTTGATTTTTTAATTGTCAAATTAAAAAATACAAATGGAAAAAAATCATCCACGGGTTGAAAAAAAAATGCCCAAGGTAAAAGAGAGAAAAAAATAAAAAAAGCTAATGACTGATGTGAAAAAAAAAGCACGACGTGTAAAAAATGAACCACTGATGGTAAAAAAAATGCGCAAAGAGGAAAGGATGCCGCTGACCTAAAAAAATACGTGTGTGCATGCGCCGCTGACCAAAAATAAAAAAAAGGACGGATAAAAAAATGCGCAAAGAAAAGGAAAGAAAAAAAAAGGACGTGAGCAAATAAAAAAATGTATTCGTCGCTGACCCAAAAATGAGCAAGAAAAGGAAGTGAAAAAAAGTGGACGTGTGCAAATAAAAAAAAAAGACAAGTAAAAAAAAAAGTGGACGTGAGCAAAAAAATCAGCGCATGCAAACAAAAACTTTTTTATTATATACCCGCCGTCACACTACGTCGGCCATCGTCGACCACCACTCCAAAAAAGAATCACTTAGAACTTACTTTAAAATTTCATCGAGTGTGGTTTACACAAAATAGACAGAAAATAATAAAAATGATGCCAAAACTTGTTGCTGACCAAATAAAAAAAGGACGTGAGCAAACAACCACTGACCAAAAAAATGTGCAAAGAAAACGATTCTAATAATTAAAATCAAAAAGTCGATAAAATAAATTGAGAAAAAATATCTTTGTGGCGACAATAAAAATCACTGCTTCATAAAGACATTTTTAAAATCATTCAAACATTAAGCTTGCTTTTTTAAAGCTAAAACAACCTACATATTTGTTTGATTTTATAATCGTCAAATTAAAAAATACTCAATAAAAAAACTAAATGCGGAAAGAAAAGAAAAGACAAATAAAAAAACATCCACCAGCTGATACAAAAGAAAAACCAGAGCATGCAAACAAAAAGTTTTTTATTATATACCTACCATCACACTACGTCGACCACCGTTTCCACTCCAAAAAGAGGGCTATCATCTTTAAAAAAAACCACTTTGAACATACTCAAAAATTTCATAGAATGTGGTTTATATGTTTAAAATAAACAGAAAATAATGAAAATACTACCAAAACTTGTTGGGTTTCTTTAGTTTTTATTTTAAATTTTTCAAATAGTTGTTTTCTCCGGAAAAAGGAAAGCAAAAAGAAATATTTTTGTAAACATGTCAGGAAACACGTTTTTAAAAAACAAATACATATTTTTTTGTAAGAGTGAAAGGTGTGGAAAAAATACATGTTTTTTGGGAAATAAAAAAAGAGAAGAGAAAAAACACGTTGAGCGCTTTTATTTTTTCCTTTTTGTTGCTCGTTCAAAAGCAAAAAATATTTCGTTTGAAATGTAAAAAAAAGTGAAACCAATCCGCCATTTTTTCACATTTGATAACACCCATGAGAACATTCTCTGAACAAAGCTGAGGATTATCAAACCTAAAATTTTTTCTCGAAAGAAAAAAGAAAGCATGTTCTGCATCCTTTTGAGTCCATTTTCTAAAAACACATCATCATAATTTGAAAATTTATATTAAATCCTTACGTATCACCTGTTGTTGATCCAATTTGTAGAGTAATTTCTCCAAGTTTTTGAAATGACAAAGAAACCGTCATAAAATTTTAGTTAATTTTACCATTGATACTCTTCTTGTGCAACGGGTTGTTGCTTGTGCGACACAGATGAAGTTGTTGGAATAGGTGTTGATGAACTTCCCGCATCAGTATAACCTTATGGATCCTTTGTTGTTGAAATTAATGCTATGATAATTTTGGAAATGAGCTGAAAGTTAAACTAACAGTAATTAAAACGAAAGAAACAAAAGAAAGAGACAGTCAAGATCGACAAAACGATTCATGAAAACAACAAAGAAGGTATTAAATCAAATTTCCATAAACAAAAAATTAATTTATGAAGTATAAATATTTATTATTTAATAACAAGAAGAATATATTAATTTAACGATTCCCAATATCGAATTACAGTGCAACTCCTTCTTCGCCACCACCTGTAAGAGATAAAACAACCAAAAATAATACTGTAGGAACAATATACAACCGCTAAAAAAAACAGGGTTTCATTATTGCAAACACCTAAATCACAATAACTTATATATTTAGCTAAGAATGGTATATTATCTGTAGAAGCACCATGTCGACGATTACATTTTTTCTTCTTCCATTCTTTGAAGATATGCACCGGTTTCATGAGCAGGTAATTTATGAACTACTGTAACATCCACACCACTTGTAAGTTGTGGAGCTGATTGTTCAAATAATGGCGAACATCCAGTGTCAGCATCATATAAACCACCAGGAAATACTGTTAAGGTTTCGATAACACCAACATCTTGATCATTTGTAACTGCTAGTTTATGAACGAGATTCGATCGTAACATATAACACCAAAAATGTAAAAAAATTTTCAAAGTAACAACGAAGGAAAACTGACAAACATACAGCTAAATATGAAGATAAAAAACTACCAGATTGAATATAATATAAACTTTTGGGTGATGAATCAACTTTTGTACGAATTATTTTTAGCAATTTTGAAGATATCGTTGAATTGTTTTTAATATTTACAGTATAATTTAAACTATGTTTATGCTGTAAATCAAGAGAACCTAATCTTGAAAATGATGCACATGGAAAACAAAAACATTAAGGAAGGGTTATTGAAAATCAAATTAAAATCATACCAGCAAGTGAATATTCAAGTTCCACATTAAAATCATTTGCTGTTGTTAATGATAATATTGAAAGAATACAAATAATTAGTACTCGAATAAATGACAACATTTCTGAAAGAAACAAAATATAAGTAAAAAACCGAAGAAACAAAACCGAGATAAAACAAAGTTTATAACGGTGAGAAATAAATAGAGCTTCATAACTTTTCACAAACCATTTATTTACCATTTCCAATGTCCTAAACGCTACTAAATTCATTGTACAAAAAAATGAAGCGAAAAAAAAACCAAATTTAGGTGTAAAAATAGAAAACGAAAGATCGAAATCGGTGGAGAAACGATAAATTAAAAAAACCAATCAATATTTCACATTTGCAAGGTTTTACAACTCTGCATCGAAAGAATAAAAGTTTTTAAGAATTTTTTAAAATTTATGACCAGCAACAGCGGCGAATGTGTTTCTTAAGAATTTCTGTTTCATGGAAGAAATTCTTTATTTTGTAAAAGAAAGACATCGGGATATTTGTTTGAGTTTTTTGTGAAAGCACGGTGAAGAATGTTTATGTACATGTGGAACAAATAAGAGGCGATGTGTTTATTGCCTTAATTCTGTGATGTTTTCATGATCGAGATAGATTTCTCGAACAAGGTTTCTTTTATTTCCCTCAAATTTTGAAGTTTTTTTGAAAAACAAGTAATAATTGCACGCTTTTCATTTTTTACTAAGCGAATAAAGATAATGTTTACTCATTAGCAATAATAGTTTCAACAACCTTCTGCTTCATTAATTATTGACGGTAGCAGGACGGGATGACAGATTTTGAGGATCATAATGAATGTTGTGATTATTTTTGGATAAAGGAATATCCATTGTTCAGAATGTTTGGGCTCATGAGAATTAAGAATTTTAAAAAATCCAATATTGGTTGTATGAAAAACAGATGGGGATGTAAATGAAAAATACATTTCAGGATTTAAGGTTTCTTTAATTGGAATCTGAAAGTTTGACAATGGCATTAAATTTTACATTGAAACAAAAATAATAATAAAAAACGAAAAAAAGTTAACAAAAATTCATTTGAGAGAGCTACAGTAATAGGAATGAGAAGAATGATAGTAGTAACGTTAAAAATTTGGACTTTTTTGCTACCGAATAAAAAACAATTATTCGTTATAGGTTTAAATACAAGAATTATTTTTATTTATAGAACCACCGAAAATGATTCCACCATCAATAATAGTTCTGAAATGGATATTTCATGTTTAATTTTGAAAGTGAGAGTATGGATTTTCAAAACAAATAACATAAATAATAACCTTAAAAACCTTAAATGAAGCTGAACTAGTGAATGATCATCCAAATTTAAAGCTTTCCGAAATTCAGGAAACTCCAAACAAAAGCAAAGAAAGCTAAAAGATTTTTTCCAATGTGAAAATTCTAACACTAATAATAAAAAACTAAACATTTCTAATAATTTTGGCTTGTTTTTATAAGCTTTTTATTCTAATCAAAACAATTTTAATTTCTGATGCATTATTCATGGAAATCTGTGAATGACTATTATGAAAACAATTAGAAAAGAAACAAAACAAAAATAAACAAAAAATATTGTTATAGTTAAAACAAACATTCAAACGTTAGATCCTGAAACCATCATCCCCACTTCTACAGCCGTAATATGCTTGTTTTTACATTAAAAAAAGTGGAGAGATGGAAAATAAAGAAAAAAGTTAAACATAGAAACAGTGAATCAAAACTTCACCAACACATTCCACGTCTACATGATCGTGGTGTACACATGCCAAAATCACAAGAAACAACCAATAGCACAGAACTTATGAGAGAGATGTATTATGATGATTTTTCTGAATTGTTCAGTTTCAAAATTGCACCAAAAAAAAAGAGAGATTGTGCTGATATTGTTTTTCCAAAAAAAAACTCAAAAAACATCAAAAATGTAACGATCCATGAAAAAATAATAATTTTATTAGGATGGAATTTCAAAGTAAACGAAGAAAAAGAGAAAAATCAAAAAAGGTGAAATTGAAGAAGGAAAAAAGTGAGAGATTTAAAAAAGTAACTGATATTGTTTTATTGTTTGCTAATTATTTCTTTTATATTGATGAAGAAAATAAAAAAACTGTTTCCAAGTGTGAAAAAATATAATTCGAATGGAAAAATAATTTATGTAAAATAGTTTCTATTGTATTTTTTATTTATGAAGAAAAGAGGCTTAAAAATTTTGACACCAAAAAAATGAAGAAAAAAGTTTGACAATCGCTAAAGTTTTTTCCAAACTATTTCTTCTAAACAATTGTTCTGACCATTTTATATTTGAGCGAAGAAATAGTTTTCAGGACAAAGAACCTTACTCATTTCCGTAAATAATTTTAGTACAAAGCAATGAAAAAAAAGTAAAACTTCCAACAAGGAACATCAACAGCAAAACAAAAAAAAAACCAAAAAACGCGAACGTTGCTTACCTTTATTTCAAGCTGTTGTAAAAAAAGATGATACATTAACATTTCCACAACAAATCCATTTTTATGCATTTGCTTCGATAATAGCAAAATGAAGTATACTGAAGGGAGAAGAAATCATTTTTTTTGCCACAAAATAAAAAAGGAATGTGAAAACAAAAACATACAATGAAAAGATTTGTAAATACAAAAGAAAATTTTTTATAGTTGAAGAAAATGTATATCAAGCTTTTTCTTGAGATGGATATTGTAAATATTTTCAGGGAAAAGAACCAATGATTGTTTGACAGTTTTCATTGGATCTTCATAAAGTCCCAGTTGAAATGTTTTTGGATTATTTCCAAGTTTTAATATTCTGATTTCGTTATACTCACTTTAGAACAAAGTAATGCCAAATTATAATGAGCTTCAAATAAATATGAACCTTTGGCACATGTGTCCACGCCAGGTGCCAAAGCCCGGTGATTATCACTTTATTGTCCTGGTCCATCATAAAATTGGCTAATACCTCAGCAAAACGCATTAACTTAAAAATTTCTTCCTAAATGTAATGTAAAAAATTACTCATACTTTTCTAATTTTATCATAATATACCAAAACATATGTTATAAAACATTATCGATTAAAGGAAAAAAGCGCAAACATTTGTTTAATTAAGCCTCAATAGTTGTTTATTAATGATTTACATACAATAGTTTATAAAAAAGTAAGGTAGAACAATTCATTCAACATTTGTTTTTATTTTGTAAAAATTTTTTGCTCTAATTATTTAAAAAGTTAGTCAAAAGAGCAAAAAGAGAAATAAATATTTTTTCTATGTAATCTTTGACTACCTATCATTGGTGTATGGGTGTTAAAGGTAATATAGCGTTTACGATCAAAACTTAAATCGAGAAGTTTTACAAATGATACTTTTTATTTAAGTTTTTCTTTGTGAGATTTACATACAAATAAAGAAAAAACAAAAGAAAATTAAATATTCAAAGTAAAAGAACATGTTTATTCTTTTTTTAGAGAACCACAAGACGAAAAATAAATCAATGCTCTTTTTTTCTCGCACATCGACTGATTGTTACACAGAGTAGATAAAAAATATTTTATAAAATGATTGTATAACACAGAAAAAATGTAAATTCTAAAATGTCTTAGATATTAATTTTGTTAAGCATTTACTTATCCACCTATTTTTTAGAAAAATAATTGTTTTATATTAAATTTTTAAATTGTTATGTATTGAGCCTTTTCAGACGTTAGGTGATTTTTTGTTACTCATTTAACGTTTTTTACCACCACATTTTTTATTATTCATCATGCTGTTGTTTACAATAAAAAAACATATACATAAAACAAAAACAATGATGTGTGCATAGGTAAAATGAAATAGAAAAAAAATGGTTCATTCGAAAAAATTTTTTGGTCATATCTTTTTTTCATGAAGCCACTTGTTGCACTACTTTTTTATTTTTCCAGCTGTTGATACCCAACAAAGGGTGATAACTACCAATTGTAGAGAGGTGATCTGGGGTGATTGTTATAGGTGCTGACGAGAGCAAAAGTATGTAAAGATAAATGTTAAGTAATACTGTAATCTCGTAACATTAAGGTACGCTGAACCAGTAATATGTGTAAAATACGGATATGTTTTAAAAAAAAAAGTATTTCCGTCTGTTGAAGAAGAAGAAAGTATTTGTTTTTGTATTCCAAAAAGTTAAATGAAAGTATTTATGACCATAATAGTATTGTCACAGATGTAAGAACTTTTTTAAATAAAACTTCATTTAAAAAAGAAGGTATTATTCCCACATGTTTAAACAATCAATCCCATGACATTGATATTGAAAAATACAATGAAACACATACCCGTCAAATTGTATTAATGAGTGACCAACTGTCATATTTATTATTAAATATCAATAAAAAATACTAATAAGGATGAAAATTTTGATTTATACATAAATACTACCTTAATTAAATTCATGGAAACTTTTGACGCTCATACAGAAATTTTTTATTGAAAAGTTTTTTCAAAACTTTAACATCATTGAAAATATGTTCCATTTTCCATTAATGTAAGTCATGATAACTCTAATGAATTTAAAGATAGTTTTCACAACTCCCAAATTTTTATTAAAGAATATGAGTAATATTGTTTATGAGAACACTATCAATCAGTCCTTTATTATTCAAGAAATGACTAGAGAACTCAAAAAACGAACAAATAGTGCATATCGTTAAAAATGTTAAGAAGTTAAACGAAAAAATTGAAAATATCAAAACATCTGTTGAATATCAGAAAACTTATTTATTTTAGCTTATTTTTCACACTTTTCATTATGTTTCTTTTATTCTACGTTTTTGGCAAAAGTTTAAAAGTTGAAATTAGACAAGAGTCTCAAAAATGTAACATTTGAGAGTACCCAAAGAACAGGCTACTCAGATGTCTCATGAAGTATAATCTTTGATTAAATATTTGTATTTTAACTTAATATTTGAAACATTTCCATGTATGAATTAATTATTTCTAAGATTGTCTCAATCATTAAAAATAAATGAAATTTTTCATTATAACTAACAAATATATTTTTAAATTCAAACGTTTTTTATTAACAAAAAAACGTCATTTTCTAGTGTTTAAATGAAAAGACTTATCAATTTGTGAACATAATTCATCGATAGTTTCTTTAGACAAATGGATATTGGACAAATCATTTTTGAGTCGGTATTTTTTCACAAGCATGTCTGTATAACGACATGCTTTGCCTCGGGGAGTTGCAATAATACTAAAAGGATCCGCCATTAAATAGGTACCTTCTATCTTTACCAAGTTTTTGCGGAATGATTCGTTTGACAACTGTTTGTCAGTGACTAAATAAAGGGTACACTGAGCTTTAGTGTTATCACTCGTCCATTCAAATGGTTTTGCAGCATGACGTTTAATGTAAGCTTTTTCAATAGCAGCCAAAACATCATATATCATTTTTTGAGCATCAATAGAACAATAACGGCATTCACAATCATAAAAACAAAAAGTTTTTTGATACTTGGCATTTTCTAATAAAGCATTTTCAATGTTAACCATAGGTAACATGATTAAAACAACACACTTTTATGTCAAATTAGTAAAAACTATAAAAGATCTCCAAGTTAAAAAAAATGGCTGCAACTTGTTAGTTATGAAACATACAGTTATTCTTCACTCTTTAAGGGTCTCATAAATATAAAATGAGACAATTTCTGATACTTTTATACTCTTCTAAACTATTCTTGAATTCACACCATCACCAGTTTCTAAAGAAATATTTGTTCTAGAAAAATATCAAGGAAAATAACCTCATCAATTTTTAATTTAGGTGTTTCGAAAAATAAATTCTTAAATGAATGTGTACTCGCAGTTTTATTTCGAAACACCTAAATTAAAAATTGATGAGGTTATTTTCCTTGATATTTTTCTAGAACAAATATTTCTTTAGAAACTGGTGATGGTGTGAATTCAAGAATAGTTTAGAAGAGTATAAAAGTATCAGAAATTGTCTCATTTTATATTTATGAGACCCTTAAAGAGTGAAGAATAACTGTATGTTTCATAACTAACAAGTTGCAGCCATTTTTTTTAACTTGGAGATCTTTTATAGTTTTTACTAATTTGACATAAAAGTGTGTTGTTTTAATCATGTTACCTATGGTTAACATTGAAAATGCTTTATTAGAAAATGCCAAGTATCAAAAAACTTTTTGTTTTTATGATTGTGAATGCCGTTATTGTTCTATTGATGCTCAAAAAATGATATATGATGTTTTGGCTGCTATTGAAAAAGCTTACATTAAACGTCATGCTGCAAAACCATTTGAATGGACGAGTGATAACACTAAAGCTCAGTGTACCCTTTATTTAGTCACTGACAAACAGTTGTCAAACGAATCATTCCGCAAAAACTTGGTAAAGATAGAAGGTACCTATTTAATGGCGGATCCTTTTAGTATTATTGCAACTCCCCGAGGCAAAGCATGTCGTTATACAGACATGCTTGTGAAAAAATACCGACTCAAAAATGATTTGTCCAATATCCATTTGTCTAAAGAAACTATCGATGAATTATGTTCACAAATTGATAAGTCTTTTCATTTAAACACTAGAAAATGACGTTTTTTTGTTAATAAAAAACGTTTGAATTTAAAAATATATTTGTTAGTTATAATGAAAAATTTCATTTATTTTTAATGATTGAGACAATCTTAGAAATAATTAATTCATACATGGAAATGTTTCAAATATTAAGTTAAAATACAAATATTTAATCAAAGATTATACTTCATGAGACATCTGAGTAGCCTGTTCTTTGGGTACTCTCAAATGTTACATTTTTGAGACTCTTGTCTAATTTCAACTTTTAAACTTTTGCCAAAAACGTAGAATAAAAGAAACATAATGAAAAGTGTGAAAAATAAGCTAAAATAAATAAGTTTTCTGATATTCAACAGATGTTTTGATATTTTCAATTTTTTCGTTTAACTTCTTAACATTTTTAACGATATGCACTATTTGTTCGTTTTTTGAGTTCTCTAGTCATTTCTTGAATAATAAAGGACTGATTGATAGTGTTCTCATAAACAATATTACTCATATTCTTTAATAAAAATTTGGGAGTTGTGAAAACTATCTTTAAATTCATTAGAGTTATCATGACTTACATTAATGGAAAATGGAACATATTTTCAATGATGTTAAAGTTTTGAAAAAACTTTTCAATAAAAAATTTCTGTATGAGCGTCAAAAGTTTCCATGAATTTAATTAAGGTAGTATTTATGTATAAATCAAAATTTTCATCCTTATTAGTATTTTTTATTGATATTTAATAATAAATATGACAGTTGGTCACTCATTAATACAATTTGACGGGTATGTGTTTCATTGTATTTTTCAATATCAATGTCATGGGATTGATTGTTTAAACATGTGGGAATAATACCTTCTTTTTTAAATGAAGTTTTATTTAAAAAAGTTCTTACATCTGTGACAATACTATTATGGTCATAAATACTTTCATTTAACTTTTTGGAATACAAAAACAAATACTTTCTTCTTCTTCAACAGACGGAAATACTTTTTTTTTTAAAACATATCCGTATTTTACACATATTACTGGTTCAGCGTACCTTAATGTTACGAGATTACAGTATTACTTAACATTTATCTTTACATACTTTTGCTCTCGTCAGCACCTATAACAATCACCCCAGATCACCTCTCTACAATTGGTAGTTATCACCCTTTGTTGGGTATCAACAGCTGGAAAAATAAAAAAGTAGTGCAACAAGTGGCTTCATGAAAAAAAGATATGACCAAAAAATTTTTTCGAATGAACCATTTTTTTTCTATTTCATTTTACCTATGCACACATCATTGTTTTTGTTTTATGTATATGTTTTTTTATTGTAAACAACAGCATGATGAATAATAAAAAATGTGGTGGTAAAAAACGTTAAATGAGTAACAAAAAATCACCTAACGTCTGAAAAGGCTCAATACATAACAATTTAAAAATTTAATATAAAACAATTATTTTTCTAAAAAATAGGTGGATAAGTAAATGCTTAACAAAATTAATATCTAAGACATTTTAGAATTTACATTTTTTCTGTGTTATACAATCATTTTATAAAATATTTTTTATCTACTCTGTGTAACAATCAGTCGATGTGCGAGAAAAAAAGAGCATTGATTTATTTTTCGTCTTGTGGTTCTCTAAAAAAAGAATAAACATGTTCTTTTACTTTGAATATTTAATTTTCTTTTGTTTTTTCTTTATTTGTATGTAAATCTCACAAAGAAAAACTTAAATAAAAAGTATCATTTGTAAAACTTCTCGATTTAAGTTTTGATCGTAAACGCTATATTACCTTTAACACCCATACACCAATGATAGGTAGTCAAAGATTACATAGAAAAAATATTTATTTCTCTTTTTGCTCTTTTGACTAACTTTTTAAATAATTAGAGCAAAAAATTTTTACAAAATAAAAACAAATGTTGAATGAATTGTTCTACCTTACTTTTTTATAAACTATTGTATGTAAATCATTAATAAACAACTATTGAGGCTTAATTAAACAAATGTTTGCGCTTTTTTCCTTTAATCGATAATGTTTTATAACATATGTTTTGGTATATTATGATAAAATTAGAAAAGTATGAGTAATTTTTTACATTACATTTAGGAAGAAATTTTTAAGTTAATGCGTTTTGCTGAGGTATTAGCCAATTTTATGATGGACCAGGACAATAAAGTGATAATCACCGGGCTTTGGCACCTGGCGTGGACACATGTGCCAAAGGTTCATATTTATTTGAAGCTCATTATAATTTGGCATTACTTTGTTCTAAAGTGAGTATAACGAAATCAGAATATTAAAACTTGGAAATAATCCAAAAACATTTCAACTGGGACTTTATGAAGATCCAATGAAAACTGTCAAACAATCATTGGTTCTTTTCCCTGAAAATATTTACAATATCCATCTCAAGAAAAAGCTTGATATACATTTTCTTCAACTATAAAAAATTTTCTTTTGTATTTACAAATCTTTTCATTGTATGTTTTTGTTTTCACATTCCTTTTTTATTTTGTGGCAAAAAAAATGATTTCTTCTCCCTTCAGTATACTTCATTTTGCTATTATCGAAGCAAATGCATAAAAATGGATTTGTTGTGGAAATGTTAATGTATCATCTTTTTTTACAACAGCTTGAAATAAAGGTAAGCAACGTTCGCGTTTTTTGGTTTTTTTTTTGTTTTGCTGTTGATGTTCCTTGTTGGAAGTTTTACTTTTTTTTCATTGCTTTGTACTAAAATTATTTACGGAAATGAGTAAGGTTCTTTGTCCTGAAAACTATTTCTTCGCTCAAATATAAAATGGTCAGAACAATTGTTTAGAAGAAATAGTTTGGAAAAAACTTTAGCGATTGTCAAACTTTTTTCTTCATTTTTTTGGTGTCAAAATTTTTAAGCCTCTTTTCTTCATAAATAAAAAATACAATAGAAACTATTTTACATAAATTATTTTTCCATTCGAATTATATTTTTTCACACTTGGAAACAGTTTTTTTATTTTCTTCATCAATATAAAAGAAATAATTAGCAAACAATAAAACAATATCAGTTACTTTTTTAAATCTCTCACTTTTTTCCTTCTTCAATTTCACCTTTTTTGATTTTTCTCTTTTTCTTCGTTTACTTTGAAATTCCATCCTAATAAAATTATTATTTTTTCATGGATCGTTACATTTTTGATGTTTTTTGAGTTTTTTTTTGGAAAAACAATATCAGCACAATCTCTCTTTTTTTTTGGTGCAATTTTGAAACTGAACAATTCAGAAAAATCATCATAATACATCTCTCTCATAAGTTCTGTGCTATTGGTTGTTTCTTGTGATTTTGGCATGTGTACACCACGATCATGTAGACGTGGAATGTGTTGGTGAAGTTTTGATTCACTGTTTCTATGTTTAACTTTTTTCTTTATTTTCCATCTCTCCACTTTTTTTAATGTAAAAACAAGCATATTACGGCTGTAGAAGTGGGGATGATGGTTTCAGGATCTAACGTTTGAATGTTTGTTTTAACTATAACAATATTTTTTGTTTATTTTTGTTTTGTTTCTTTTCTAATTGTTTTCATAATAGTCATTCACAGATTTCCATGAATAATGCATCAGAAATTAAAATTGTTTTGATTAGAATAAAAAGCTTATAAAAACAAGCCAAAATTATTAGAAATGTTTAGTTTTTTATTATTAGTGTTAGAATTTTCACATTGGAAAAAATCTTTTAGCTTTCTTTGCTTTTGTTTGGAGTTTCCTGAATTTCGGAAAGCTTTAAATTTGGATGATCATTCACTAGTTCAGCTTCATTTAAGGTTTTTAAGGTTATTATTTATGTTATTTGTTTTGAAAATCCATACTCTCACTTTCAAAATTAAACATGAAATATCCATTTCAGAACTATTATTGATGGTGGAATCATTTTCGGTGGTTCTATAAATAAAAATAATTCTTGTATTTAAACCTATAACGAATAATTGTTTTTTATTCGGTAGCAAAAAAGTCCAAATTTTTAACGTTACTACTATCATTCTTCTCATTCCTATTACTGTAGCTCTCTCAAATGAATTTTTGTTAACTTTTTTTCGTTTTTTATTATTATTTTTGTTTCAATGTAAAATTTAATGCCATTGTCAAACTTTCAGATTCCAATTAAAGAAACCTTAAATCCTGAAATGTATTTTTCATTTACATCCCCATCTGTTTTTCATACAACCAATATTGGATTTTTTAAAATTCTTAATTCTCATGAGCCCAAACATTCTGAACAATGGATATTCCTTTATCCAAAAATAATCACAACATTCATTATGATCCTCAAAATCTGTCATCCCGTCCTGCTACCGTCAATAATTAATGAAGCAGAAGGTTGTTGAAACTATTATTGCTAATGAGTAAACATTATCTTTATTCGCTTAGTAAAAAATGAAAAGCGTGCAATTATTACTTGTTTTTCAAAAAAACTTCAAAATTTGAGGGAAATAAAAGAAACCTTGTTCGAGAAATCTATCTCGATCATGAAAACATCACAGAATTAAGGCAATAAACACATCGCCTCTTATTTGTTCCACATGTACATAAACATTCTTCACCGTGCTTTCACAAAAAACTCAAACAAATATCCCGATGTCTTTCTTTTACAAAATAAAGAATTTCTTCCATGAAACAGAAATTCTTAAGAAACACATTCGCCGCTGTTGCTGGTCATAAATTTTAAAAAATTCTTAAAAACTTTTATTCTTTCGATGCAGAGTTGTAAAACCTTGCAAATGTGAAATATTGATTGGTTTTTTTAATTTATCGTTTCTCCACCGATTTCGATCTTTCGTTTTCTATTTTTACACCTAAATTTGGTTTTTTTTTCGCTTCATTTTTTTGTACAATGAATTTAGTAGCGTTTAGGACATTGGAAATGGTAAATAAATGGTTTGTGAAAAGTTATGAAGCTCTATTTATTTCTCACCGTTATAAACTTTGTTTTATCTCGGTTTTGTTTCTTCGGTTTTTTACTTATATTTTGTTTCTTTCAGAAATGTTGTCATTTATTCGAGTACTAATTATTTGTATTCTTTCAATATTATCATTAACAACAGCAAATGATTTTAATGTGGAACTTGAATATTCACTTGCTGGTATGATTTTAATTTGATTTTCAATAACCCTTCCTTAATGTTTTTGTTTTCCATGTGCATCATTTTCAAGATTAGGTTCTCTTGATTTACAGCATAAACATAGTTTAAATTATACTGTAAATATTAAAAACAATTCAACGATATCTTCAAAATTGCTAAAAATAATTCGTACAAAAGTTGATTCATCACCCAAAAGTTTATATTATATTCAATCTGGTAGTTTTTTATCTTCATATTTAGCTGTATGTTTGTCAGTTTTCCTTCGTTGTTACTTTGAAAATTTTTTTACATTTTTGGTGTTATATGTTACGATCGAATCTCGTTCATAAACTAGCAGTTACAAATGATCAAGATGTTGGTGTTATCGAAACCTTAACAGTATTTCCTGGTGGTTTATATGATGCTGACACTGGATGTTCGCCATTATTTGAACAATCAGCTCCACAACTTACAAGTGGTGTGGATGTTACAGTAGTTCATAAATTACCTGCTCATGAAACCGGTGCATATCTTCAAAGAATGGAAGAAGAAAAAATGTAATCGTCGACATGGTGCTTCTACAGATAATATACCATTCTTAGCTAAATATATAAGTTATTGTGATTTAGGTGTTTGCAATAATGAAACCCTGTTTTTTTTAGCGGTTGTATATTGTTCCTACAGTATTATTTTTGGTTGTTTTATCTCTTACAGGTGGTGGCGAAGAAGGAGTTGCACTGTAATTCGATATTGGGAATCGTTAAATTAATATATTCTTCTTGTTATTAAATAATAAATATTTATACTTCATAAATTAATTTTTTGTTTATGGAAATTTGATTTAATACCTTCTTTGTTGTTTTCATGAATCGTTTTGTCGATCTTGACTGTCTCTTTCTTTTGTTTCTTTCGTTTTAATTACTGTTAGTTTAACTTTCAGCTCATTTCCAAAATTATCATAGCATTAATTTCAACAACAAAGGATCCATAAGGTTATACTGATGCGGGAAGTTCATCAACACCTATTCCAACAACTTCATCTGTGTCGCACAAGCAACAACCCGTTGCACAAGAAGAGTATCAATGGTAAAATTAACTAAAATTTTATGACGGTTTCTTTGTCATTTCAAAAACTTGGAGAAATTACTCTACAAATTGGATCAACAACAGGTGATACGTAAGGATTTAATATAAATTTTCAAATTATGATGATGTGTTTTTAGAAAATGGACTCAAAAGGATGCAGAACATGCTTTCTTTTTTCTTTCGAGAAAAAATTTTAGGTTTGATAATCCTCAGCTTTGTTCAGAGAATGTTCTCATGGGTGTTATCAAATGTGAAAAAATGGCGGATTGGTTTCACTTTTTTTTACATTTCAAACGAAATATTTTTTGCTTTTGAACGAGCAACAAAAAGGAAAAAATAAAAGCGCTCAACGTGTTTTTTCTCTTCTCTTTTTTTATTTCCCAAAAAACATGTATTTTTTCCACACCTTTCACTCTTACAAAAAAATATGTATTTGTTTTTTAAAAACGTGTTTCCTGACATGTTTACAAAAATATTTCTTTTTGCTTTCCTTTTTCCGGAGAAAACAACTATTTGAAAAATTTAAAATAAAAACTAAAGAAACCCAACAAGTTTTGGTAGTATTTTCATTATTTTCTGTTTATTTTAAACATATAAACCACATTCTATGAAATTTTTGAGTATGTTCAAAGTGGTTTTTTTTAAAGATGATAGCCCTCTTTTTGGAGTGGAAACGGTGGTCGACGTAGTGTGATGGTAGGTATATAATAAAAAACTTTTTGTTTGCATGCTCTGGTTTTTCTTTTGTATCAGCTGGTGGATGTTTTTTTATTTGTCTTTTCTTTTCTTTCCGCATTTAGTTTTTTTATTGAGTATTTTTTAATTTGACGATTATAAAATCAAACAAATATGTAGGTTGTTTTAGCTTTAAAAAAGCAAGCTTAATGTTTGAATGATTTTAAAAATGTCTTTATGAAGCAGTGATTTTTATTGTCGCCACAAAGATATTTTTTCTCAATTTATTTTATCGACTTTTTGATTTTAATTATTAGAATCGTTTTCTTTGCACATTTTTTTGGTCAGTGGTTGTTTGCTCACGTCCTTTTTTTATTTGGTCAGCAACAAGTTTTGGCATCATTTTTATTATTTTCTGTCTATTTTGTGTAAACCACACTCGATGAAATTTTAAAGTAAGTTCTAAGTGATTCTTTTTTGGAGTGGTGGTCGACGATGGCCGACGTAGTGTGACGGCGGGTATATAATAAAAAAGTTTTTGTTTGCATGCGCTGATTTTTTTGCTCACGTCCACTTTTTTTTTTACTTGTCTTTTTTTTTTATTTGCACACGTCCACTTTTTTTCACTTCCTTTTCTTGCTCATTTTTGGGTCAGCGACGAATACATTTTTTTATTTGCTCACGTCCTTTTTTTTTCTTTCCTTTTCTTTGCGCATTTTTTTATCCGTCCTTTTTTTTATTTTTGGTCAGCGGCGCATGCACACACGTATTTTTTTAGGTCAGCGGCATCCTTTCCTCTTTGCGCATTTTTTTTACCATCAGTGGTTCATTTTTTACACGTCGTGCTTTTTTTTTCACATCAGTCATTAGCTTTTTTTATTTTTTTCTCTCTTTTACCTTGGGCATTTTTTTTTCAACCCGTGGATGATTTTTTTCCATTTGTATTTTTTAATTTGACAATTAAAAAATCAAACAAATATATAGGTTGCTTTGACTTTTAAAAAAAGCAAGCTTAATGTTTGAATGATTTTAAAGCTGTCTTTATTGTCGCAGCAAAGATCTCAAATTATTTTTATTGATTTTTGACTTTATTTATTGATGATGTGAAACATTTTATTGACACAATTCTGAAATTATTTTTATTGGCTTTTTGACTTTATTTATTGATGATCTAAATATGTTATGAAAGCAGTATATTTTATTTATGGAACCAGTATATTTTATTTCATGTTATGAAACCAGTGTTAATATGAAACCAGATTAAGTAAGTGATTAGGGAAAAACGTAGTGACACTTAAGTGTTTCGTTCGTTTTACACTATGGAATACTACTATGGTTGTATCCTCAAACTTGGATAGAAGTATTTCGATTGTATAAATATTTGGAAAATGCCAATATTGTTATGTTTTTTGAAGCTTCTTACGTTGTTCTTTCGATATATTTATTGATTAGAGATCAGACCGAGTACTTTATCATTGCTTGCATGAAACGTAAGTTTCTTCTTTTTTTTTATAAAATAAAAATCAAAAAAAATTAACATATTTTTTTTGTTGTTAGAAGAAAGTAAAATAAAAGAGGATATGAAAAAGCTCGTTTTTTCCGTGCAAACTGTAAAGTCAAAAATTTCTAAGAGAAAAAATTTAAACTATTTTTGAAACTTTTTAAAAAAAATTTTAGCAGTTAAAAGTTTGAAAAAACTATTAATAAACCAACAAAACAAAAAATAATTTACTTTTAATATATCCAATAAAGTAAGATGGATCATTTCTAATTTGATTATTGAGAAAAGGCTTAATTAATTTTTTAATTACCTAAAAAAACTAATAGGAATTAGACATATTTTTTCGTTCATGTAAGCAGAAGCGGAGATTTTTAATATACCGACTTTTTTTATTGGATTTTTAAAAAAACCTTTTTATAATAATAATTTTTCTTATAGCTTAAAAGATGAATATATTAGAAATAAATGGTATGTTCTTCGTGTGCTAATAATAACTTGCATGCTACCTTCCGTTGCTTTATATTATTATCGAATGCATAGACTTACGGAATTAATGGATATTTTTGATAAAACAAATGGAAATGTTTTTATTAATATGGAAAAAACTGTGATGGCTGAATTATATTTTAATTATTTAACCTATCTTACCGGAATTTTTGTTAGCTTTGCATGGATGGAAATTTGGCTGTAAGTTTAAGAAAAATTTGAATTTTTAGAATATTTTTAACTTTAAAATTTATTATTTAATTATTTATAGATTTAATAAACGCTGCGCCGCTATCGTCGAAGTATTAGTTCGTGGCTATGAAAATAATAAAAGAGTCGTTCCAACTTTCTTTGCCATTTATATTTTATACACTGGATTCTTTTATTTAATTTATTATAAAGAAATTCAACAATACAGCAATTTTTGGGATTTATGCTTAATAATGTTTTGTGATTTTCTTAATTGCACTAATAATGTTTTGCTCATTCTCGAAACAAGATGGTGGCGTAAGTTTTCTTTTTTTACTTTTTTTTTGCTATTTTAAATTTTTATAAATAGAATTAAAAAAAAATGTTTCGTGCAAGTTTCAATTCAAAAAAAGGCGCGTCTTATTTCAAAGCTTTGAAATATTTTAATTGCAAAAAAATGATTAAAGAAAATTAAAAAAGTGTCAAATTGAAAAGCTCTTCTTTTTGCTATCAAAAATAGATAGGCTCGATCGACTATTTTGCATTCAAAGAAGGAAAAAAATGCGATTTAGAAGGTAGTGGCAAAACGAACTAACTTAGATTTGTTTTTTTATTTTGGTTTTAAACATAAAATAAATAGAAACTCGGCTCTCTTAATTAACAAATTATTTTAAAACAAAATTTTTGGTGATCGAATTCAAAATCCATAACTTTGTTAAAAAAAACACCAAATTTTGAGAAATAATAATAAAATCTCGTGAAACAATGTTTTGTATTAGTTTCTGTAAAATAAATAGATAGGTAATAAAGAAATTTTCTATAGCTTCTTTATGCCTAATAAAAATTAGTATTTTTTTTGCCACCAAATTTATTTCATAAAAAAATAATTAATTTTGTTTAAATTCCAAAAAATAATGGTACACATTTTATTTTATTTATTTTTTAGTTTTCCCAATGTATACATTTTACATTGTTTGGTTAAGTCGAGTAATCATTGAACGATTTGTTAATGAAGTTGTTGATGAAGTCGATGCAATTCGTGATGAACCTCAATGGTTGATTGATAGTCGATATAATATTGTTTCACATATTCTTTTTAAGGTAAATTTTCTTTTTTCTTTTTTAGCAAACAAAAAAAAATTATACACTGAAATTAATATACAAAAATTTTAAGCTTAAACACATTTTTGGCCTTCGCAGATATTTGCCTTATGATAATAATCCATATAATGTACCTTTGGATATGCAAAATGAAGAAACCTATCGTCGTTCAGGAAAATTGGTTCATAAAACGGTAAAGCTATTATTTTTTTATAAATAATAAATAAGGATTTTTAAAAAATTAAAATTATTTGTTTTTAGGAATTGGATGTAATCCTTGCACATTCAGTTTGGGAAAAGCGACGACACAATATTCCACCCCTTCAAATTACTGGAGTTGTTCAATAAGAAACAAATATTAAACAATTCTCAAATAAAATTAATAAAATATTTAAAAAAATGAACGTATTTACTCTGTTTTTTTGTTCTTCGGCTTTCTAAAATATAATATATAATCCTAACATTAATTTTTTTGCATGAATAAGTATTCTGTTTTGTGTTTAATAAAAATTTTGCTTTTAATTAAAAAATCGGTTTCTTTAAACAAAAATTGTTAGCAACAAAAAAAGATTTCGTCTTCCAATATCTTTGAAAGAAAGAAAAAACACTGAAAAAATTATTTTACTTTGCCACCGTATTGTGTCAGAATGAAAAATTAATAATCCATATCAACAAAATGAAAACTTGAAGGATACGGTTTTGAAAATCCTTGAACCACAAGAATAAATATCAAAATTTTGGGGGAGAAAAACTGATGGTGATTTTGGCGCACGAAATAATATCCTTTATTCAAATCTAACAAATATTTTTGTGGATAATAAATTTTCTCAATAATTTTAAAAGACTTTTTCTTTTCCAAAAATGGTTTTACTCACAAATTTTAACTGAACTTGAAAGAATTCTTTCTTAACAAAATTGTAATGTTTTTGTTATGGCTGCTATTATTAATATAATAGCAGTTTGCTTGATTCATTTCCGCAATATAGGTTCTCATCGACGCTGTGGTGCATCTCTCTTCATTTTATCTCATTAAATATAAATATTAAAACTGAATTTATACGACATCTTTTTTAAAAAAAATATTTTCTCGCTTTTCTGTGCCAAGTAGTGTTAAATTCCTGATCCGACCGACAAAAAAGACGGGAAATTCAAAAAAAGTCGGGATAGAAATTGCTCTCGGTCGGAAAAGTCGGGAAAAAGTCGGGATAAAAATTTTTGTCGGTCGGGAATTCGGGGGATCGAAAAGTAGGGTATGGTGCTGGAATTTTTTTAATTAAATTAATTGTAAGAATTTAAATATATAAAAATGAGCTATTAAATCTAAATAAAGGGTTTTTGGTTAAAATAAAGGCGAAAATGAATGATTTTTAAAATTAATATTAATTTTTTTTAATTTATCGGGATAAAAAATGAGTCGGTCGGGAAATTCGGGAAAATGTCGGGATAGAAATTATCGTCGGTCGGGAAGTCGGTCGGGAAAAAGTCGGTCGGGAAGTCGGGAATTTAACACTAGTGCCAAGTTGCGACTAAAATAATTAATATAATAGAAAAAACTGGAGTCTCTCTTAATTTTAATATCCGAATTTTAAAAAAAACATTTGATATTTAACTTTCGTAAAAACGTGTTTCTGAGGGATTTTTAGGTTTTTATTTAACTGTGTCCATGAAGTACTTTTTAATTAAAAAACGAAAACTGTCATTTAATAACTTTAGAATTATTTTAACAAGCCAGCCTGATTAAAGAAATAAAATTAAAAACTGAAATTTAGATAACTGTATGAATAAATAAGAAATAATTGTTTAAAAAATCGTTAAAAAACTGGAGAAAGCTTTTAATATAGAAAAAAATCTGAAAACCATGCATTGTCATATATATAAAAAAAAATAATAAAACTGCATACATTTATTTTATATGCGAAAAAAGTTTTTTTTTGTGAGATCGATTTGAACGAAGCTAAAATTGAGAGAAATCAAGCATAAAATTAAGTTAAACTTAATAATTTTTTTCGGTAATTATTTATTTGTTTTTTTTTCTTAATCAAAACTGTTTACTTGTTTGACTTCCAACTTGTGAAATATTTTTTTTTTCACCGTCTTCAAAATTTCAAACATCATAAAACAAAAAATAAAAACAAGCATGATTATTATTTTTTTAATTTAAACTTTCTTTTCTTTCTTTCTTTTTCTTTTGTTGCCAAAGTAACAAAAGAAAAACCCTTGCTTTCGGTTGCTTACATTTTTCTTCTTCTTTCAAATTTGATGACCTCACAAATTTTTTTTTCTTACGTCAAAACGGGATAATCTCTCTCTATTTCTTATACATATATATTTTTTAACGAAATATGAAAATTTGGAGGGAATGAATCCTCATATCTACATACTTAATTTATTATCCTCTCATCCATAAGAGGCAGGCAAGCAACAACACTGCATCGACGACGACTCATAGCCGCCTCGAAAAGCCAGCAACCACTAAGACATTCAAGAGTTTTCTTTCTAAATTAAAAAAAAAATAAGATGGAAAAAAGTAAGTCTTCGAAGATTAACTTCGAGAAGAAAAAAAAGAAGCTAAAGTCCCTATTTTTCATATTCATATTTCCTATTTTGTGACCCTTCGTTTTCGTTGACGCTGACATCGAAAAAAAAGTTTATGTCTCTCGTTTGCTTCTTTTTTTTTATTACAGGAAATGAATTTGGATGTTAAATGTTTTTTTACTTACTTTATGAATTTTTAAGCGTTCCAAGTCCCCCTATCTTCTTAGTATTTAAATATATGTATTTTTTTAATGAATCATTTTCATGCCAAAGTTGTTTATGTCTTATTTTTTGTAGGGAAAAAAGAAAAAAACATTTTTTTAGAAAATGCGTGGATATTATTTTTTTGTTTGGAAATAAACTTAAAGAGGTGGTCTTAGAAATTGTTGCTGTCGGTCATTTTTGATTTAAAGTTCATTTTTAAAAAATTTCTTTAAAAAACTGTGAATAAATTTTTTCAATTCACCAAAAAATAAAACTGGATTTAAAAGATTACTCCTAGCCGAAGTCAAATTTAAATACGATTTTGCCGTAGTAATTCTAGTGAGGATGAATAAGTGAGTGATAATTTTTTGAGTTACAACAAACAGAAAAAAAAATCATAAACTGTGATGATTTTTACTTTAGGAAAAATTTAACTGTTTTGAATTTTAATTTTGGTACGAAAAAAACTGTTGAGCTTGTACGGATGGTTTTATGCCAAAAAAAATGTCGAAAATGTTTTTGGTTCCTAGGAATTTTTTTACAGCTTTTGCAATAATGAAAACTTTTACTTTCAGAGAAAATACATTATTTAAAAACTGATGACCTTTAATAAATTTTGTTAAGTATCGTTTTTTTACTACATATCTAAAAAAAATCTTATTTAAAACTGAAAATAATTATATTAACATTTATCTATTAAATGTAAAAAAATATTTAAAAAATAAAACAATAAAAATATAAAATTTCATGATAATTTTAAATTCTTGTAATATTTTTTTAAACTTTAATTTTATTACAACTTTTTTTTCAAACGTGTAATTCATCTTTCATGGCATTTATTTATGTATAAACATTAATTTTTTATGTTCATTTGAACACTTTTCTTTTTTTTTATAAACTCTCGCTATTTTTTTTTTTTGCCTTTTTTTTAATTCTATGTTTATTGACAAATGCCGCCTTCCTTCCCATTTGAAAAGGTTAAAAAACAACAAACAAGAATGTCTAATTGGCATCTTTTAACTTTTATAGAAAAAAACCTTTTCATTATTTATTCTTCATATTCAAAACATTTAATTCTAATGTCTAATAATCAAATAAAAAAAACTCCTCCCACACCTCCGCCCAAAGGAGGAGCAACAACAACATCAGGAGCAAGCGGAAGTTTGGCTAAAGTAAAAACAAAATCAAAAACAACGACAATTCTCAAAGGTCCCATTATAAGTGTGGATGTTCATCCACCAGAAGAAGACGAAATAATGATTGATAGCTCTAAAGAAAATATTGGTCGAAGCAGCCGAGGCAATAAAAATAAGGATAATGGATTTTTAGTAAGTTTTTATTTTATTTATTTTTAACTCAAATCACATGAAAATAAATTATATTTTCAAAAAACAAATTTCTTAAATATAAAAACTGAATATGCCAGCTCATAAAATCCATAAAAAAATAAAAATTATTCCTTCTTTTTTTTAATAACTGTCATGACAACTTAAGCCTTGCGTCCTTATTTAAACTGTACCAGCATTTGGCCGAGCTGACTGAGATACTTAAATTTTTTAATTAAATTGAAGAAAATTGAAATTGGTTTGATTTTCTTAATCAAAATATTTTTTCGAAACCAAATTTAAAATTTATTTTTGCCAAAACAAACTGCTATGTTATTTTTTATTTCAAGTAAATATTTTTTAAAACTGAAGCTTGTTTCTTTGTATTCACAAATCCGATTTTTATTTTTGTACTTTTTTTTAAAATTAAAAACTGTTTCATCCTTATAAAATTTTTTCATTCTTTTTTTTTATTGTCTTTTTATACAATAATTTAATTTTTTTTTTGTAAAACTGAAATTTAACAACATTGGTGTTAAAAACCCCTACTTTCTTTCTTTATTTTTGTTACACATTTTTAAAACTGTTGTGTTGGTTCGGTATAGGAATCTTCCTGCTTTTAGTAATATTTTTTATTTTTCTTGGCAAAAAAATTAAGAAATAAAAAAAAGAAGATAAAACTGTACACCAAAAAGCTTGAGAAAGATTTGCGTGTTTCATTCACTCATGTATTATTTTTTTCTTCTTCAAAATTGCTCATATTTTTTTACACAGAGAGAGAGAGAGAGAAAAAAAACTTTAAATGAATAATAAAGTAAAGTATTCATTTATCTTTTATTAATAACGCAAGCACATATTTCATTAATCCTTTTTTCTTTTCTTTCTATTTTATAGCTATAATTTTTTATGTAAACACCTTACTTTTTCTTTTTTCGTCTAAAGGTCTTCCAATGAACTTTTCCTTTGTTAGAGATTTTTTTAATTAACGCAAAAAAGAAAAAAGTGTTTTGAGTGAATTAAAATTAATATAGAAAAAAGTCTTAAGTAAAACTGTGCTTCTTATGACTTTCATTACTCATGGAGGGGAATTATTATTTAGGAGGCATTAGTAAATTGTTCACTGCTTTAATTAACCCAATGCACTTTTAAACTGATACCCTAGCAGAATTTAATTAAATTTAAACATTTTAAACTGAGAAGTAGGAAAACAGAAAAAAAATTATATTATTAACTGATGACTTCAAATCTAAAGTAAAAAAGCTTCACAACAAAAAAGAAAAATAAGGAAACAAATACACTAACTTTTTGTGCTGTGAGACACGACAATAAACTTTGTTTAAAAAAACTGTCTTCCCAGTTGTTAATCCTTTCATAAACTAAAAACTTTTTTTTTAAATATCAATGAGTCATTTGTAAAAACTGAAGAAATTTATGATGTATGGCAATTAATAAATATATCATGGAAAAAATGATAACATACTTTTAGTCTATTTTTTTGGAAAGGATTAAAACTGGATTTCGGATCGTGAATTTGAAAAAAGAAATATTTAAAAAATGTTTTTTGGATTCAAAGAACAAAAACAAAAGTGGAACATTTTTTTTGTTAAAGAAAAAGCAATAAATTTTATGCCATCGGTTCATTTCAAAGACCCAAAACTATGGTGATTTCATTGTTTTTGAAAAATATATATAATAAAAAAATTTTATTGCTTTATTTTTTTTTCATTCTTCCAAAAATATTTGCATCAAACATCATATTTTTATTCTAAAAAAGTCTTACAATGGCGGGTTTGAAACATGAAACAACAAAAGGTACTATGGCAAAACTTTAGGTCACCGGACTTTTAGATTTGAAAAAAAACTGTCTTGTTGGTAATTAAAAGGTTTAAAATAAAATTTGAATATTTTTAATTTCTTATTTAAAAACTCTGATGAAGCGCCATGTCTGCAGCCTTTAAAAACTTTACACTGTTTTTTTATACTGTTTTTACTTTTATAAAAAATAAAAAATAAAAACAAACGTAAAATATCTTTTTTTTTCGATAATCCTAAAAACACGAGTCATCATCGAAGTACGTCACAAAAGAAAAAAAATTATTTGTTCAAATATTTCTTACGGTTCAAAAATCGAACCTTATTTATTTATTTCTACGTCTGTTACAGATTTGTTTTTTCCGTTTCACAAAGCATCTTCTTTTTTTTAACTGCGGAGATAATAAAAAAGCGGATTATAAAAAAAAGTAATACTAAAAAGTATTACAAATAATTTATAATTACCCGCTTTTTTTTTGTTTTTGAATTTTGTTTTTGGGATAATTAACTGTAAAGTATTTATTTAGAAGGTATCTTCGCTACAAAACAAATAAATATAATAAACTTTAAAAAACTGAGATGCGTGATGTAATGAGTAAAGAAAAACAAACCAATGAAAATAATTAAAAACTGTAAAAAATAATAATTCAAAATGCCTTTTTAAAACTGTCCAGCAAGGCTTAAGGTTAGAATAAAAAGTTTAATTCTTGGATAAAATTGATGATTATTTTTTTTTGTTTCTTAAGACTTTCGTGAAAGATATTTAGTATAAATTTTTTTAACTGTCTACCAGAAAATAGATAGGGAATTGCTTGAAAATGAATAACTTTCAAAGATAAAATAGGCTTTTTTAAACTGTATAAAAACTCTAATACATAATCAAACATAAAAAAAAAAGTTCTGGAAAAAAATTATTTTAGCCTTTTTTTTTAGCAAAATTTGAAAAAAGATAAGCATGATATTAAATTTTTAAAACTGGTGTGAGGAGTAGGGGTGGAAAAAATAATTAGATCTGAATAAAAAAATATAAACCTTTTTGTCATTCCTTTTTGACAACAAAACTGTTTTGAATTCTTTAAATTTATTTATCTAAACTGGATTCCCAACCAACCGCATAGTGGCATTAATTCGGTTGGAAGCTTTGATTAAAAAAAATTAAAACTGCACCCAAAATTGGTTTCATGAGTCAATAAATGAATGTTTGGCATTTATAAATTATAATTTTATTTTCTTTAAACTGTTATTCTTATTGCATGTTGGTTTTTTTTAAACTGTGTCCATATTTGACATTTTTAAAGCAAAATACTAACTTTTACAAGCCATAAAAATCTTTTTCAAGAATTTTAATAGAAAAAAATATAAAAACTGCGACGGAAATGGTTGTGTTAATTTCAATATTAAAAACATTATTAATTTTCTATAAAACTGTATACCTCTTTAGCTTTATTATTTGTTAAACTGAAGAAAAAAAACTTGTGCCTTTGACTTTTTATATTTTTGTAATCAAAACTGCGTAACTCTTTTTACATTTTTTTTATTTAACAAGTCTGAGCAAAAAAATATAGCCATACATATCCCGTGCAACTAACTACTCACGATTTCCTCATTTTTTTCGTCACAAAAAAATATGAATATATAATATAAATGTTTTTTTGGCAACCAAACATTCTTTTCACATTCCATGCATCTTCTTTTTCGCTACCCTTTTTTAAGCAAGCAATTTTTAATCCTATTCCTTCAATGTTTTTTTATTTCTTTCTTTGCCAAGCAAGCTAAAGAAAGATTAAATAAAAAAATATATATATATTATTCTTTGACTCTTTTATTTATTTATTTTTTTCGACTTTAAACAAATTCCAAAACATTTGCGTGTGTATCCGTCTTTTTTTCTTATCTGTCATGCCACACACGCTATAAAATATGCTTGCTACTTAAATATGCTTATAAAGTAATTAAAAATTTACGTTTTACAAAGCTTAAAAATTAATTTAAAAAAAAACATTATTTTTATATTTTATAATTTTTCTAAAGCTTATTTTTTTTTAGTCATCCTCGCATCGAAAATTTACAACACCCACAACCAAACAACGTGATTCTTCTAATTCAAATTCAACTTTACGCCAACCTCGAATAATTCGAGCTGTATCAGTTGCATCCGGTGAAATTCCATTACCTTCTCAAACTATTCCTAAACTAAAACAGCGACAATCGTCTGAAGGGGAAAATAATCAGCCAGATATTGACGGACATCGTCGACGCTTACAAAGGCTTAATATGCCTGTTGTATATCGACTTTATGAATCTCAGGTAAAGTTTATTTTTGGATTTGATTAATTTGGGTTGAAAAAGATTATTAAAATAAATAAATGAAATTCTTTAAAACTGAGTTGCTACAAGTTAGTATAATTTTTAAAAAAAATAAAATAAACTGAAGTGTTCCGAAAATTTTCGAAAAATTCTTATACTTTAATTTTAATTAAAAAAAATGTGATACATATGAAAAGAAATGGGTGTTTGATAAAACAAAATTTTCACGACCTCTTTAGACTAACAATTTACAAAAAATAAATTATATGGAAACCTGCTATTCCAAAAGATTAGGATATTTTTACAAAACTGATAAAACAACTCACATATATGCTTATTTTGTTTTCTTTTTAAACTGACTCACTCAATATTCTTTTTTGAATAAATTTTTAACTGTCTTTTTTAACCAGTGCTTGTATTTAAATTAAAACTGCACTATAAATACATTAAAGAGGGATAAAAATGCTATAAAAAGCTTTGTTGTAAACTGTCAATATTTTCCTTGATATGAATTGTCAAAGGCTTTTTTTATACTGAACTTTATAAATTTTCCCTTGTTACATTTACATTTTTTCTCGTTAAGGGGTGTTTTTTTTTTATTTAAACTGAGCAGATTTAATTCAGACATAAATTTTCTAATTAAACTGACTAAATAGTTTCCAAGTTTTTTCATATCCTCCATAATTTTATTATTTTTTTAATTCCCAAAAAATTAAATAAAATTTTCATCATTTATAAACTGTTATTCTTCTTTTCTTCAGTGCGAAGAATATCATGGAACCATCAATGGTCCAGATGATGATAATTTTCACCCGGAAGAAGCCAGCAAATCTTTGCGACAAGCTTTAAGCGCAGGAATTCGTAAGTTTATCTTTTCATTTTTAAACTGTCCTGAAGATTTTTCGAAGGATAAATTATTCTCAAAAAATTTTTTTGAGATTTTTTAAATTTTAATAATTAAACTGGAGCAACAAGTTTCCCCCGAGAAAAATAACAAACTTTAAAACAATATTTTCAAAATTTTTAGAATGCGATGATAAAGTATTAATTCATGTTTTATTGCGGCATAATAATTTTCAACGACAAAAGATTGCAGCTGCTTATGAAGGTCAATGTGATCGAGTGTTAGTGGCTGATATCGAAGAAGTCCTTGGAGGATTTTTCTTGGATTGCATTTTAGCTTTACTTCAACCCGCCCATCTTTATTCCACTAAATTATTACATTATGCCATTTCGGTAAGAGAAACTTTTTTTAAACTGCCATCCGTTGGGATACTATACTTTTTTAAACTGTTGATCATTTGTTTAATTTTACTACATTTTTTAAAGACAAATTTATTTTTATTTAGGAATAAGGAAAAGCAAAAAAAAAATAAGTAATAAAAACTGTTTTGTATGCTTTCATTATTTTGGAAAAAATAGTACAGTAAAAAAGCAAACTTCATTTTTTTATAACCATTCTGTTGAGAGTTTTAAATAAATGGTATGGTTCTTTTTAAGAGAGAAAAAACTGTACAGAGCAAAAATGTTTTGGATTTAAAAATATTTTTAAATCATTGAACAAACTGAAGTTTTTTGTTAATTTGCAAAACTATTAAATTATCTCTTTTGTTATTAAAAAACTTAACAATGGTCAGAGCTGTCGTTTCGCTGATTTTCGCTAGCGACAGCGTTTTTTCATTCAGCGTTTTTCCAGCGACGCTGAGTTTCAGCGAAAACAAAAAACGCTGAGCGTGGGCGCGCTGAAAAAAAAAAACGCTGACGCCAGCGTTTTCGCTGAGCCGCTGGCAATTTCCAATTCTGAACCCCAATAAAAAAAATGTTGAAGGACTATTTTCGTGGTGAAATTTTTTTTTTGTTGTATTTCTTACGTAAAAAGCAAAAGTGTTCAGCGAAAACGCTGGCGTCAGCGTTAAACGCTGAGACTCAGCGCAGCGCTAAAAAATTTATTTAAAAAAACGCTGGCGTTTCGCTGGCGTTTTTTGAAAAAAAAAGCGCTGAGCGTTTTTCGCTTTACGCTAGCGCAGCGAAAACGACAGCTCTGACAATGGTTTATATTTTTTTTATAATTCTTGATTAAAGTCTTGAATAGAATTTTATAACTTTTATTTACACTTATTTTCAAGAAGAAAAAAACTAGAAAACGATTTTTTATTAAAAAAATAATAATAGTAACTGCATGAGTTTCTTCCAGGTTTAATAAATCTGTGTTTAACTGTATTTCAAATTTCGTCTTACAATTTTTGAGTAAAAAATTTATTGTTTATTTCTTCTTCGAAATTAAAATTAAAACTGTAAACGAAGACCTTTTATTTTTATAAAATTTATGCTAATCCATGTTTGTTCATCAAAATTATGTTTGAAAAAAAAAATAACAAAAAAATATTATAAACTGCGACATCTTATTTTTTTAGTTTTATTTTAAAAAATTTTTTTGGAAAACTGGACGAAGCCGTGTGTATAGTTATTTTTTTTAAAACTGTTCTCTAAACTTTTTTTATTCGAAGAGTTTAAAAATCAAAACTGCAATTGTAAATTTTTTAATTTTTATAAACTTTTACATTATAAACTGTAAAAAACATCAATTATTTTTTTCAAACTGTTTTTTACTGTTTTCAGAGTCGATCAGCAAATCGTCAAATAGCTGTGGAAATTGCATTGACAAGTTCCTCATCTGTAAGTTTTTTAAATTTATTTTTAAACTGAGCCCTGGTATTTGAGAAGGATGATAATATAAATTTTATTTTATTTTTTTAGCAACTCAAAGTTATTCGTGATACTTATTACACCGAATATCGAATATCCTTGGAACGGGATTTAAATGTAAAAGTTGAGGGGCTCTTTGGACAAATGTTGAAGGATTTACTCCTTCGAAAACGTGATCCAGATAGTACTGCCGTGGATTTGGATTACGTTGATCACATGATTGAAATTGTAACAAAAGTAAAACAATTTTTTATTTCAAAACTGTCTGCTAACTTTAAAACTGGGATAATTTTTAAGGTTGAAAATGGGATTGAAGAACTCGGGCGAAATTATGAATTATTTGAAAAAATATTTTTACATCAAAGTTTAATTCAACTTCGCTCATTTTTTGATCGATATGATAATCAAGCGATGAGAGCTTCATGCGATTCAGATTCTCCCAAAGTTAGGGATTTTGAAACGGCTGTTCGAAAAAGCGTCAACATGCATTCAGATATTCGAAATATGATTTTACTTTTTAGTAAGTTTATTTTGAAATTTAATTTTTATTAACTGTTATACGACACTAAAAATTGAGTTAACTCTGATATAAAAAACAAAACTGAGCAAAATGCAAAAAAATTTAAACAAACTGCGTTTAATAAAGTTATAAAATTATCGTTTTTTTCTTAAACAGTGTAAGTGGGATACTCAACTAAATTTTACTCTGCAAAAAATAACGCAAATAATAAAAAAAAATAAAAAAAAAATCGTGCTAAAACTCGCAGGAAATTTAAAAATAGTCTTTATTTAAATTATTTTTTAAAATAAATCGGGAATTTTTTTTTTATTAAACTGTATTAGATATTTTAATATTGTCCATTTCTTTATTAACTGGCGTGTGAGAGATTCATCGGAAACAATTACACCCATGTAAATCAAACAAATCATTAAAAAACAATAAATTAAACTCCTTGCGGATGACCCTCTCACATTGCTATTAAAAATGGAAAGTTTTATTTTTTAAATGAGATTGAAAAAAAACTGAACAGAAAGAAATTATTGTAGGTTGCAGAATGTTTGAATCAAAAAATCTGTTTTTTAACTTTGAATTTTTTTAAAACTGTGGTAAATGTAGCAGAAAGCTCCTTTTCTATTAATATTTTTTTTCTCATTAACTGCAAATAAGAGGTTTATTCTTGAAAACAAATATAATAAAACCAAGAACAAAATCTTTTAAAAAACTGTTTTAAAAATTTTCAAAAAGAGAACTATTTTTAGATCAAATTAAAAATTAAAACTGGATGCGATCACTTAATTAATGAGTAAGATTAATTAAAAGTAACCCCGAAAGTCCAAGGGAATTTTAAAACAAAAACAAAAAACAGAACAAAAAATATTTTTGATTTTTTTTAAACTTTTTTAATGCGCCAAAATCATAGATTTGAAACTGTGTTTTTTGTTGATAAAGTCCTTTCATAAAAAAAAGCCCATTTTTAAAATTTATTTCTACAAAATTATTTATATTTTAACTGAAACTTGAGATGCGTGTTGTTGTGTTGTGTTGTGTCCAAGGTTTCTTCCTCCAATAAAAGAAAGCTCAGAGAAACTAAAAAAGAAAGACAAAATTTTTTAACTGCAAACTTTTGGAAGAATATCAAATTTATTATAAACTGAGGCAATTAAATCTATATTTGATGCTTTTTAATTTTTTCTAGTTTGCAACATTTTTTTCTGGAAATTTTAAAACTGTCTTTAATTCGTTTTTTGCGTACTTTTTTCTTAAATTTTTTATTTAAACTGCGTATCGAGAGAATTGGTACTAAAAATTGCTAACCTTTTCTTTCTAATTTTTTGTTTACTTTTTATTTAAAACTGTAATCTTTTTTTAAAACATTAAAATTTTTTAGTTAAAATAGCTCGAAATTTTCAACTTTATTTCGCTGAAAAACTTCATGAAGCTATTATTGGTGCCCGATGTGATCATTCAACAATCGTAAGAATTTTGGTATCTCGAAGTGAAATAGATCTTTATGAAATTTGTGAAGAATATAAACGGAAATATAGTCGAAGCATTGTCGCAGATTTAAAACAAACATGCTCAGGAGATTTTTATCGTTTATTGAGACAACTCGTGGATCCGCAAAATAATCATGCAAGCTTTGAAGATTCTTAATTTTATTTTAAACTGTCAGCATTTGTTTTTGTTGTTGATGGAACAACTTATTTTTATTTTACGTCTGTGAATATAACTGTAAAATTAATTACTACCTTATATCCTCCATTTAATTTTTTATTTATTTATTTGTTTGTTTGCTCATAATTATTTTTTTATGCTTTTTATCAATATTTTTCTTATAACTTTTTTTTGAAAAAACAATTAGTATTTATTTTTCGTTGCTTTGTTTGTAAATTTTTAATTTTAAATATTCGCTTTAAATTTTTTTTTTTGATTATAAACTGATCTCGAATGTCGTCACGATTTCACAAATGATGGAAATCAATAAATACGTTTTTTTTAAATGTCTTTTTGATTCAACGGCACAAAAAATATTCAACGTTGGTTTAACTGTAAACAAGCAAATCGTTCTTTAAAGTTTGATAATTAAATTGCATTAGCTTGAAGAAAAGGGGAGAGAAAAAAGAAACTTGTTTAAAAACTGAATTTTCTCATCACAACTGTAAAAAAAGAAAAGAATAATCGTTGTTTCCCATTAATATGCTTCAAAATTCAAGCTTTAAATGTGGCAACATGGAAATCTTCCATTGATTATAAAGTTTCACAAAAAAAATTATAATAACTTTTCTTTGTTGATAATTTTTATTGTAAAATATTTAAAATGATTTTACAGCTATTATGATATTCCACACACACAGGCTTTGTATTGATAAATGAAATAATAAAAACTGTATCACATCAAAGCTTTCATTTTTAACCGAACTTTTCGCACAAATTTACAAAGCTTTATGAACACAAAAAGTGCACTGCAGGGATGGTCGGAATTCCGTTTCCGTTTCCGTTTTCCGGTATTTCCGGGTGTTTTTCATTTCCGTTTCCGTTTCCGGAAAAAAAATTTAAAAAATATTTAATTTTCCGTTTAGATTTACGGGAAAAAATTTTGAGTTTTTAACGTAAAATTTCCGTTTCCGTTTCCGGCATTTCCGGGGCATTTTGGTTTTCCGTTTCCGTTTCAGGTTCCGGAAACAAAATTATTAGTTTTCCGTTTTCCGCGGAAACGGAAAAAAAGTTTTTCCCACCATCCCTGGTGCACTGATAATGTAACTTTGAAGGGTAAATAAAAATTGGTTTTTCCTTTTATTGCTTCTTATAAGTTCGAATTGTTAAGTTGATTAACACAAAAAGAAGCATACAAATACACATATAAATTCTTTATTAATAATTTAAACATACATCCTTAAACATGAATTAACAGGTAACAAAATTATCATCATTATTACTTTTGCTTTTGAAAATATTCTTTGCTGTTGTTTGGATTGATAGTATCTTTGCCTGGTGTCCAATCAGCAGGGCAAACTTCGCCATGTTTATCAACAAATCTAAAAATGGAAGCAATTAGAAGTGTAACAAAACCAAAAGAAACATACTGAAAAGCTTTAACAAGTCGAAGAGTTTCATCAACGCTGCGTCCAACAGGTAAATCATTGATTGTAATTTGACGTAAAATACCATTTGGATCGATGATAAAGAGACCACTGAAAATGAAAAGTTTACATAAATGAAAGATAACAATGGCAACAAGGTAGTAATTGTGTCAAAAGAAAGATGGTTGGAAACATTGTCTACTGCTTCTAGCAGAGAAATACAAAAGTTAGCAAAAGCATCGTGTATCGAAGATGCTATAGGCATATTCAAAAGTTATAATGCTACCTATAGGTAGGTTCAAAAACATAGTAAACATACCGATAAGCAATACCATCATCTACTTTAAGAACGCCATAAGCACGAGAAAGTTTGCGAGAAGTATCAGCGAGAACAGGAATATTCATTTCACCGAGACCACCTTCTTTACGAGGAGTACCAATCCAATCAAGATGAGAAAATTGTGAATCTGTTGATGCAGCTAAAACTACAACATCAAGATCTTTGAATTCTTTAATACGATCAGAGAAAGCAATGAGTTCAGTTTGACAACCAAAGGTGCTAAAAAATCAAAAATGAGTAAAGAAACAAGTTAAAAGGCCAACAATAAACTTACAAATTATGAGGATAAAAGAAAAGAATAACATATTTTCCTTTATAATCATCAAGACTAACAGTTTTGAATTGACCGTCGACGACTGCAGGATTGCTAAACTTTGGAGCAGGACGCCCAATAAAAGGTCGAGGAATAAAAGTTCGATCATTAAAAGGTCGATCATTAAAAGGTCGATCATTAAAAGGTCGTCCAATAAAATCTTTCATTGAAACGGCAGAGGTACTCTGAAACATGACATTTTGCAAGATCACCAATAAAACATTAAGATTATGATCATAAAAATCAAGTTTAAAAAGCAACCAATAAATTGACTTACCAAAGTTCGATGCATTGAAAATGAGTTGAAACTTGAACGAACAACTTTTTGAAAAGCCATTCTTCCCAACATGTTTTATTTTACTAATAAAGCAGGAGCAACCTAAAACGTTGATGATGAATGAGAGAATAAAATGATGAATGAGAGAATAAAATGATGAATGACGACACGAAAATGACAGAAGAGGTGGAGAATGGCAACAACAAAAAAATGAGGGAAATCGAATGATGAAATATTTACATCATTCAAATTTTAGGTACGAAAAACCCAAAAAATACATTGAGCGTATTTCGCCAAAATTTTTTGTTGTGCAACATTTTTCAAAGCTTTCAAATTTTTTCTTTCAAAGTTTGATTGCTTCAACATAACTTTTGAATTAATTATGTCATTAAATAAAATTGCTAAACTTGATTAACGTACATATGGAGAACGTTCAATAATTTTACAAATAATGGTTTTTCTTGCTTTAAAAAAACAGAATACTTTTTTTCCAAGCAGTTTAATATGAAACTTTTGAGAACACACCAGTTTAAAAAAATATAGAACATATTATCTTTGATACAGATTAATCCCCTTTTCTTAAAAAAAAACAGTTAATTTAAAAAGAAATTCAAATGTACATTTTTAGAAGAAGAAAAAAGTGATGGGGATGTTTCATTAAAAAGGTGGCAATCGAATATATTATTCACAAATATTGATTTTCGCAGTTTATAATATAGTAGAAAAAAAATTTCTTGATATAATTTTTTATTTCTTAACTTCCAAATTTTCCAGTTCTAACAGTTTATAAATATGCAAAAATAAAATCCTATAAATCTCACCATGCGTTCTAACAAAAGATAGTCGAGTAACAGTTTATAAAAAAGTAAATAATATAATTTTATTAGAATTTTCTTCCACAATGTAACAGACGTCGTCACAGTTTATAAATTAGTAAAAAAGAAATATATTCATGAACTTTTAACTGTACCAAATAATAGATTTCAGTTAAAATATTCTATGCCTAAAATTGACATGCCTTTTTTTGCCTTGAAAAAAAAAATACGCATAAATTTAATTTATAATAAGTTGAATAAAAAGGTGTCAATTTAATTATAAAAATGTTCCCTTGTCAATTCAAATTATCGAAACAAAATCTAAAGTTGAAATACGAGACCAAGAGAAGCGGCACTTTGAATAGTTCTGCCGGAATTTTGTTTATTTTGTGTCGTGACAGAGATACAACAGTTACAAAAAAGTATTCACAGTTTTTTGATAATAAAACAAAATTGTAAAATCACAAAGTTATTCAGCAGCTACCTGCTGCAATTTCAAAAAATCCCACCCAGTTTTAAAAATCTTATAAAAAAATAAATTCTAAAATCATGCTTAAAAGTGAGAAAAACAGTTATTTAAAAAAAACAATATTTTTTTTTTTATGGAATTGAAGATGGATTTTTCAGTAATTTTTAATGCAAACATAATTCATCTGATCGCTGTGTCACATAATACAAAAAACTTTATTTGATTTTCTAAAAAACTTTACTTTTCAATGATTTATATTTTTAGTAAAACTGGATGTAAACTTCAGCAATCAAATATAATATTTTTTATTAGCTTTCATTTCCCTTTTTGTTTAGTTTGAAGAATATCATGGAACCATTAATGGTCCAGATGATGATGATATAATTTTAACTCTTACTCCATTTTCATTTCTAACCATTAAAGAGTCAATACTTTTTTTTATTTCTCTTTGCTTTATACCATTAATTTATAAGCTAATAAGTTGTAAACTTCGATAATAAAAATGATTTAAAATAGTTATGGATAAAAAATGCATAAAACATGTTTGTTTTCTAAAAAAAAGGATGCATAGTTTAAATATTTGAAAGAAGGAAGTAAAGAAAAATGAAAGATGGTTGAGTGGTTGAAGGTAGTGTTAAATTACCGACCGAAAAGTCGGGAATTCCCGACCGACTTTTTCCCGACCGACTTCCCGACCGACGATAATTTCTATCCCGACATTTTTTGAATTTCCGGACTTTTTTGTCGGTCGGATCGGGAATTTAACACTAGTTGAAGGAGAAAAGTTTTTGCTTTTGTCAAAGGTTCGACTTCCGACGGTTAAAGAAATTTTTAAAAATGAAAGGGAATTTTTGTGTTAAGAACATTGCGTTCCGTTCCGATGGCTGTTCAAACGTCTTGGTAATGGATTGTAAGTTCGCATTGTTTAGTTGAGTAATACAAAAAGAAGAATTCAAATACATATATAAACCCTTTATTAATAATTAAAAATATATTCTAAAAAATGAATTAACAGGTTACAACATTATCATCATTATTACTTTTGCTTTTGAAAATATTCTTTGCTGTTGTTTGGATTGATAGTATCTTTGCCTGGTGTCCAATCAGCAGGGCAAACTTCGCCATGTTTATCAACAAATCTAAAAATGGAAGCAATTAGTAGTGTAACAAAGCGAAAAGAAACATACTGAAAAGCTTTAACAAGTCGAAGAGTTTCATCAACGCTGCGTCCAACAGGTAAATCATTGATTGTAATTTGACGTAAAATACCATTTGGATCGATGATAAAGAGACCACTGAAAATGAAAAGTTTACATAAATGAAAGATAATAATGGTAACAAGGTAGTAATTGTGTCAAAGTTATCCCGCCATATAAGCTACCAAAGAAAAAGTTAGCATAAGTATCATGAATCGAAGATGCTATAGACATATTCAAAAGCTAAACTGCTACATATAAGTAGCTTCCAAAACATAGTAAACATACCGATAAGCAATACCATCATCTACTTTAAGAACGCCATAAGCACGAGAAAGTTCATGAGAAGTATCAGCAAGAACAGGGATATTCATTTCACCGAGACCACCTTCTTTACGAGGAGTACCAATCCATGCAAGATGAGAGAATTGTGAATCTGTTGATGCAGCTAAAACATGAACATCAAGATCTTTGAATTCTTTAATACGATCAGAGAAAGCAATGATTTCAGTTGGACAAACAAAGGTGCTAAAAAATCAAGAATGAATAAAGAAACAAAGTTGAATGACAAAAAAAAACTTACAAATCAAGAGGATAAAAGAAGAGAACAACATATTTTCCTTTATAATCATCAAGACTAACAGTTTTGAATTGACCGTCGACGACTGCAGGATTGCTAAACTTTGGAGCAGGTTTTCCAATAAATGGTCGCGCAACAAAAGGTCGTCCATCACGCCCAATAAAATCATTCATTGAAACGGCAGAGGTACTCTGAAACATGACATTTTGCAAGATCATTGATAAAACCTTAAGATTTTGATCATAAAAATCAAGTTTCAAAAGCAACCAATAAATTGACTTACCGAAGTTCGATGCATTGAAAATGAGTTGAAACTTGAACGAACAACTTTTTGAAAAGCCATTCTTCCCAACATGTTTTATTTTACCAATAAAGCAGGAGCAACCTAAAACGTTGATGATGAATGAAAGAATAAAATGAAGAAAGACGACTCGAAAATGGAAAAAAAAATGTAACAAAGACGCAAAGGTTATAAAAATGCTAATATATACAAATTCCAATTTAAAAAACTCTTGGGTGTGTTTATTAACGCTTGAACAAGTTTCGCGACAGTTTTTTTTATTACATGGAAAAAAGGAGGTGGAGGAGAATGGCAAAAAAATAAGAAAGATGGAAAACGAATAATGAAAGTTTTCATCATCCAAATTTTAGGTAGGAAAAATCCAAAAATACATTGAGCGTGTTTCGCCAAAAAATTTTTTGTTGTGCAACATTTTTTCAAAGCTTTGAAATTTTTTTCTTCCAAACTTTGCTTTATTACAACTTTTTAATTAATTATGTCATCACTACGTAAAATTGCTAACCTTAATCAACGTACATATGGTGAACGTCCACAGGTATCTATCTATCTTACTTCTCTAACATGTTCCCAAACTTTTATCCTCAACTTTTTCAGAATGAAATTTGTCCAACTTTAAATCATTTTTTTCAAAATAAATTTGATAGAATTATACTAGCTCAAAATATTCCTGAAACTATCAAACGTTTATGTTCATGTCAACCAGTATCGCTTGACCATTATCGATTAATCAATGAAAAGCTTGAACTTCTTGATTCTGCTATTGTAACTTTGGATCGTGATGTTATTATTTATGTAAGCTTTTTCTTCTTCTTTTAACTATTGTCTCTTTTTCACTTTTGTTTTTTTATCATTTTAGATAGTGCTGTTTCTCAAAAAATCTTTATCCAATTCATGCTTTCATGAAATTTTATTCTTCAAATCTTCTGCAGCCAATGCTTACATTTCCTATCTTCGTGAATGTGGTGATCCTGAAGAACTTATTGATTTTTTGTATGGTATAGGAAATAAAGATGAAGCTGCAATGGTGGAATTTATGTTGGCATCAAAGAAGCAGCAACCTGATGATGAATTAAAGAAACCTTCGGAAGATTCAAAAGGAAGCGAATTCAAGCCTAAATTGGTAAAGAAAAGTACAACAACGATAGCAACTGTTTACAAATGGATTTATGATAGAAAGAAGTAATAATAATAATGTTATTTTTTCATGTTTTATTGTTTTTGTAAATATTAATAAATTGGATTAATACGATACACGTTGTCATTCAACTCAGCAAAGTTAAAGTTCTTGTGCTGTGGCGATTAAAGATATTTTTACTTACTTGCTTTTGTATTGTCTTTTAATCCATCAAATCTGGTCGCTTTCGTCTTTTGATGATGATGATTTACAACAACTTTTTTTTAACTTTTTCTTTTAGATTTTTGGTGAAGATGATACATATAACTATAACCCGAGACTCTTTTTTAACTGTAACCATTGCCATCAATCATTTCAAAGAAGGCTAAATTCTAAGATTTTCTTTTAACTGTGGAAGCTTGCTTGGGTAACATACAAATATAAATATTCTCGATGATTTGATGATTTATTACTCAAAACTGAAGCCAAAGAAAAATTTCAAACTTTGAGAATCAAAAGTTTAACAAACTGAGTAATATTTTAGAAAAAGTTTACAGAAGACCGTATACATAATATTTGTTAAATTTAATTTTAAAACTGCGCTTGCAGAGTTTTGTGTTCTCTTATTTTTTTTCAAGGCTTTTTTTTATTCTATGAAACTGTTTGTTCAGTTGGAATAATAAATGATTTAAATAATATTTTTTTACATTTTTGTTTTAAACTGTAACAGCCGAAGTTTTCGAAATTTTTGTTATATGATTGTTTATTACAAGTAACTGCGGCTTTGTGATAAACACTGCGATTTATTACGATGAAATTTTTTTATTAGCTTTTTTTTTATTAAAATTAACAAAAACAAACAACAAACATTTTTTAATTTGGAATGTAAAAATACATATAAAAAAATCTAGCAAGAATTAATAATACAATTTTTATTTTTTTTTAAAGAATACACCTTTGGAAAGTTTTTTTTGTTGTGTTTTTACCCGAAAAATTAAATCATTAAGAAAAAATTAATATGTAAAGTTTCTTTTTTAATTTCAGATTCCATAAACCTTTTTCATTTTTTGTTTATTATTTTTCAACAAAATTAAGTGCCATCGAATTTTTTTCTGCTAAATTTTTAAGAATATCTATGGTTTCTTTTCCATCATCTGCGCCTTTTTTAGCTTCATTCACCCATAAATCATCATAAATTCCAATTGGTTTTATATGATAAAGTAAATTATCGAGGGCATACATGGTTCCTTTATTCACATAATGAAATGATATCATATAATCCGAGCAACATTCTTTACCCTGAAAAATATTTTTTTAGGAATATTTAAGATTTTTTTAATAACTGAGAAATGGTTTTTCTAGTTGCAAAATTTAATGATAAATCTTTTTGTTTTCTTAAATTTCATTTTGAAACAAGCTGACTTTGTTATGGTTAAAAGATTTATTAAACTCTCTCTCTCTTTTCTAAAGGGTTTTTATTTACAAACTGTTTCTTCGCTCGCTTCGAAGGGAAAATAAAAGTAATTAATAATAAAAAAACTGGAGATTGATCCACAAAGTGGCTATGAATATCTAAAATTTGATCAAACACAGGTATTATGCTTTCTAATATTTTTATTAACTGTCTTTTTTTTTTATTAATATTGTTTATCAGAAAATTTAATATAAACTTTTTTGAATATTAAAACTGCATCAGACGCTGTTGTGTTGGTTGTGGTGGTGCAAAAAAAAAAACTGGCAATAATATACACAAAAAATGGCGTTAAACTATCTTATTTAAAAAAAAAAGCTTTGGAATAAGAATAATGCCTCCTTTTAATGATTTTAAAATTAATTTAAATTTTAAGAAATTAAAATAGAACTGCGTTTATGCCATTTGTTTTTTTAACTGTGTTTTTGACTATGTTTTTGTTTGTTCTTTTTTTTTTTGAAATAAACTGTCACCCATCGTCATGGAACTAATAAATTTTTAATTTAATAATAAAATAAAAAATGGGAAGTTTTTTTCTCCATATTTTTAAAAACTGCTTAATAATGGGTTCAAGGGAAGGAAAACTAACCTGTTCATATGGATAATACATATATTTATAAAACCATGATGGCATAGTTTTATTTCCTCCTGCTTGTAAATGAGAAAGGGGAGAAAATGGAAGCATTCTATGTCGACCCTAAAATATTATATTTTTTTAAATATTTATAACTGTTCTTAATCTTTGTCGATGGATGACATACTTGAGAATCTCTTGAATCTCCAGCTATAACTTTAACATTTTCTAAACATTTTCCTAATTCTGCATCTTCGGCGCCTGTGCCTTTTTCTTTGCATTTTTTAGGATTTGGAATTGCTTCGGTTACAAATCGTTTCACTGCTTCTCTGAAAATTTTTTTGGGGCGTTATTAGAAAGAAAAAAAACTGGGTGGGTTGTTAGCCATTTAGTGATTTTTTTAAAACTTAAAAGAAAAAAACTGAAATGCTACAAATTTGCAGTGGGTCTATTTTTTTAACTTTAAACTCAAATATGATTATTCAAAAAAACTGAAATATGATGGAAGGAATAAGTAAATTTAAAAAATGGATATCGTTTTCTTGTTTTTTTTCTTTTTGAAAACTGTCAGGGATTAGAAGGGTTTTAATATTTGCACTATCAAAATTATAAATAATATTAAAAAAAATAACTGAATTTTTTTGTGTGGTGGAAATTAATATCAAAGAGCAGCCAATTTTTGATTAATAAAGCTTTCAAAATCAAGGGAAAAATTTAACTATTCTTTCATTTTTTTAACTGAAAAGGAGGACCAAACCATTTTGGATTCATAATTTTTTTATTATTAACTGCTTCTTAATTTAAATGTAGGAAATAAAAAAATTTGAACAATTTTATAATGCTTTTTTCTCGAGAAAAATACAATTTTTTTTAAATTTTATAATTTTTAACTGGCAACTTAGATAGTTGGTCCTTTTGGTTAATTCACTCCCAAAAATTTAATTTTATTTTTCCTATGTTTAACTGTGTATCTCTTTAATTGTAAGCTTATCTTTTTTTAAAAACTGAAAATTAAAAAAAACCGTCGCTCTAATTTTTGGGATAAAAAATAAAAAAATTTTATTTTATTTTATAAATTTAACTGCATTTTCGATTTCACATGTGTAACTAACCTGCTTAAAACATAACCCGATCCACCACTCATATATCCTTGTTTGGTGAAAGGCTTAAATTTGCATCCAAAATATACGGGGTCATCGGGAGAATACGCGAGTAACATAAATCTCAAATTTTCCACAATAACATATGTGTCATCATCGGCTTTTAAAAACCAATCATAATTATCTATTTCATTCTGAAAAAGTTAAAATTAATTAAAACTGGAAATAAATTTCATTCAATAAAAACAATTGAAAACTTTGATAAAATATGTATTAAAAAATTTCATTTTTTCGAATAATTAAAAAAACTATAAAGAATTAATCAATTAAGATTTTGAAAAAGAAAACTGGTAACAATTAATCAAATGGGATCCCAGCATTAAAAAAATAATAAATTTTTTTTTGGTTTTTAGTATTAACTGTGTTATTAATTTCAAGAAGGTTTTTAACTGTATTGATTTTCTTCGGTCAGACAAAAATATTTTGTTGTGAAGGAAAATTGCGCCAATTTATTTTTATAAATTTGAATCTGGAAGCAATAAAAGGAGAATCCTTTTCTTTCACTATTAATTTTGTTTTAGCTTGCTCTTCTTCTTTTCTTTTTTTTATAAATAAAAACTGCGACAAAATTTGTATTGCGGTTGAACTGTACTCCATGGAAACTAAAGCCATTTTAGTGACAATTTTCTTTTAAAATTGCTTACAAAAAAACATTAGAAAATTTAATTGCCATTTTGAAAACAAATATTTTAAAAACTGATCTTCATGATGTGCTTAAACTTTCGATAATTTACTTTTTCGAAAGGGAAAATTTAAACTGAGTTCTTTGGCAGAATCTTTTTTTAATTTTCGTTGATTTCAATTTTTTTACTTTGAAAATTATAACTGGGTTTTTTATTTTTTTTTAGTTTTTTAACTGAATTTTTTCCCCTAACTTGGCTTTAAAGGGGTACTCCCACCTGACTCAAATTTGAGCTTACGACATGTTTTACCTCCTAGCGCGAAAGTTCATTGTCAAGTCCGTTTCGAAAGCTTTCGAAAAATTTACAAAGTCTTACAAAGTTTTTTTCAGTTTTTCGAAATTTTTTTGCATTTTCAAAATCTTTCGAAACCTTTCGAAATGGACTTGACAAAGGACTTTCGCGCTAGGAGGTAAAACATGTCGTAAGCTCAAATTTGAGTCAGGTGGGAGTGCCCCTTTAACTTACATCATAAATCCATTGAAAGGCTGCTTTAGTTTTAGCCCATAGATAACTTCTTCCCTCTGTGACATTGAGATCAACGGTTGGTAATCCACTATTCTAAAAAATAAATTTTAAAAAAAACTGTAATCCGTAAAGTTTGGATAATTTCTTACTGGTTTACTGGTAATAAAAACATATTTATTGCATCGAGGCGCCCAAGTGGCATTAACATGAATTGCGCGGGATTCAGTGTTATTTAAACTTGTCATAATCCAACAAAGCACTCGAACCGAACCTTTTAAAGCTTGGGAGACTTCGCTTTCACCTAAAAAAAAAATGGAGTGGAATTTTGAATAATAAAAAATTATTGTAAAAAAAACTGGGAAGAATCAACTAACAAGATTTTGAGAAATTTCAATTAATTATTATTTTATTTTTAAAACTTTCTTCCCCAAAAGGCGGCTAGTTTATTATTTTTTTAACTGCGATTTTGTTTCTACAGCAACAATGGTATCTATTTTTAAACTGTAGTACGAAATGCGTTTTTATTTTTAATATATGAAAATATTGACAATGTCTAAAAAAATTTCATAAAGTTATAATGGTTTTATATTAAATTCTAAACTGTACTTCTTGTCTGATCTTTATCAAATAATTGGGTCCTTGAATTTAAAATGCAATTTTATTTCTTCGTTTAAATAAAATAATTAACATTTAGGCGAAATTTATACCAACAAAAAAAACTGAAATGATTTATAATTCGTTGAATTTTTACACACAAAATTATAACTGTATTATTATTCTAATTATTAATTAAGTTTATTTATTTTTTTAAACTTGGTTTGCCATAATTATGAAAACAAAATTTTAAATTTTAAAAACTGTTAAGACATTTGAGTGTTTTAAAATGATTGAATTTCGAAAAAAAGCAATCTTATGGTATGGAAACTGGATAGTGGAAGAATGTTTTCTAGGAATATTTTTTTTTCTATCAATATAAAAACATTTTTACAATATAACTGGGGCCAAACTTTTCTTATAAAACTACAAAATAAAAAAAATCTTTAAACTTTATACGTAAAAAATAGAAGGAGATAAACTGAAACAGTTTGAATGCGCCGGTGATATAAAAATTAAAAAAGTAATTAAACTGTTGCCGCTTTTTTATTTAATAAACAATGAAGCTAAAAATAAAGTTCTTCCAACTAAAAAACTGAATTTTTTATATAAAAGAATTCATTTCTTTTTATAAAGTTTAAAAATAAAAACTTCAAATGTCGTTTGACGCAGGCTTAGGCTTTGAATAAAAAGAAATTCAATTGCCTCAAATTTTACGCTTGAAAAAGAAACTGCTCCCAACAAAAATTGAAAGAAAAATTCTAAGGAAACTTAAAAAAATAATTTTAAAAACTGTTATTGACCAAATTAGAATGAAGAATTTTTTTAAAATTATTTTAAAAAATAAAATAAACTATATTAAATTAAAACTTAAACTAACCATGTTCGTGCTGAAACATGCCTTCATTTTGATTATGTTGATTATCATCTTCATCGTGTTCGCGGTGGTGTAAATCTCGATCATGAGGATCTTCAAGCTCTTCATTGCTTCTTCGCAAAAATTCAACTTTTATTGGTTTTGAAGTTATTGTTGGAATATCGTTGGTCTTTTTAATATTATTTGGTATATATTTTACATGGCTTCTTCTTGAATCATTATCATTAGAAATATAAGTGGTTTGAATAAAAAATATTAATGTTGCAAAAATAAAACCAAAAATAAAATAAAAAAAATTTGTTCTTCGAAGTGGAATCATAATCTAATGAACATTATTTTTTTATAAGAAGTAGTAGACAAACGGGAAAGGAAAAGAGATCTGAAAATGGGATGGATTTTGATTTTGATTTATGGTTAAAAACTGTGCTGCGTTAGAGACTTTGAGCGAAACGAAAAAAAAATTACAAAAATTGAACAAAAAAAAAACAACGGTCAAAAAAAGGGAATATTTGGATTAAAAATTTTAAACTGAAAAAAGTTAAGCAGATAAAAAATATATATAAACTGAAGAACCAAAAAAGCGGCGCATTTTGATTTGGCAAATGAATTTTTTTAAAGTAAAAACAAATTTTTTTTATTTAACTGTCAAGTCGAGAATGCCACCAAACATTATTCTTTTTGTTTTTTTCAACTTAAAAATTAACTGACAAATACGAATTCTTTCTGACTGCTTGAATAAATTTTCAAATAAAACAAATTTAAAGGCCAATATTAATATTCAATCAAAATAAAGAAAATGAAAATTTTTGGATACCGAGTGAAAACAACATATTTAATGGAAGCGAAAAGGCAAAATTAATAAAACTGAATTCCCTATTTTTTAGCACATATATTTATAAACTGGATAGCTGGAAAGGTCCATATTTTATTTGGGTAAAAAAAATTTTTCTAAATAAACAACAACGAGAAATTTTTATATATAACTGAGATGATGAAAATGGTAAGAAGTTTTAATTTATTTTTTCATAAGAAAAAAACTGACATTTGGATGTTTGAATATGTTTATAAGTTTAACAAATTTAGCTGAAGATGGGAAATACATTATATCAAAATTTAGAAACTGGATCGGAATCCATTCCAAAAAAATAAAAGAGATGGAAAAAATATGTAAATCAAGAATGTGGCCAATTTTCAAACAAACAAAGAAAAATTTAAAATCAAAAGAAAACTGCTCTCTTTGAATAAATTTGGGTGGCATATTTAAGCTTAAAAATAAAAATAAGTTAATTTGCCAAAATATAAAATGTTTTTTTAAAAAATAAACTGTATCCTTTCATAGAAAAAAAAAGAGTCAAGAAGCAATAAAGACAAATTTAAAACTGCTCGTTCTCGTCTTCGTTGTCCTATGGATTTTTTTTCTTGAAGGTAAATATAAAATGATGAAACGTATTGGCCGAATAAAAAACTGATAAAAACAGCAACGACAAAAAAAAATCAATCCACGTTTCAAAACAATCGAAGCAAAAAGAAAAAGAAAACTGCACAATAAATCTAAGCAAGAATTATTTAAAATCCCCATAAAAAAAGAAATCCAGATTAAATTTCTCGTACTTTTTTCAATTACAAATAAAAAATTTAAATTAACTGTTCTGGATTTTAAGCATCAAAAAGCTTAAATTTCTTTCACCCCCGCTTTAAACAAAAAATTTTTTTATTTAAACAATCAAAACGAAAAATTCAATGGAAAAAAAGATAGTACCAAAAAAAGAATCGTTTCATTCCATTTTTTCCTTTTTCTTTTTTTGCATTTGCTTTGATTTTCTTTTAATATCAAAAAAAATAAGCGCAAACAAAACAATAGGCAGCAACCAAGCAAGCGAAGCAAAAGAAGGAAAAAATCAAGCAAGCCGCAGCAAAGAGGAGAGAGAAAAAAAAAGAAACCATGTATTCACCTTTCTTTTTCAATGGTTGGTGTCCCATGTTTCTCCCATTTTCTTCTTTTTTTTCTCTATCGCTTGCTTGCTCTTGTTGCTAACTCCTGTTATTATTTTTTTTTCTTTGTGTCATTTTTTTCTCCCACAAAAAAAAAATAAATGATTCATTTTTGTTAGTTCGCTGGCTTGCTGCTGCTTTAATTTTTTGTCAAAGCTTTAGATTTTTTTTCGTTTCATTTTTGTGCTTTGGGTTTTTTTTTCCCGCGAGTAAAAAAATAAATAGTCTAAAATTAAAAAAACTGCAACGTTTTAATTTTATTCAATTTTTTTTGTGGGTTTTTGATTGGAATTATAGAAGATTTTTAGTTTTATTTATGAATGCTTAGTTTTTTTGGGTTATAAAAGGGAATTTTTTTGGAAGTATTAATAAAACTGTTGAGGTGAAACGTCATTTTATATATATGTAAAGTAAAACTGAACATGTATGTTGATTACGGAAGAATATGCAAGGAAGAAGATAAAAATTTTTGAAGGAGAAAAAAACTGAAAACGAGATGATTTTTTTGCCACTTTTAAGGTTTAAAAAATCAAAAAAACTGGTAGCTTTGGCATAATCGTTAAATTTTTTTGGTAAGCATATTAATTTATCAAATTAAGAATTTAAAAAAAATCTACAAAAAAAACTGAATAAAACATTATATAAATACAATTAAGAAATTCAAATCCCTATGTTTTGATTTTTAACTGGATATACACTGATATTTGGGGTTTATAAACATTAAAAATTAACTAGGACACGAATCAATTAAAAAAATTATTTTATAAAATTAAACTGAAACGAGATGAGCGCGGCGGTTAAAAAAAGTAAAAAAAATTCAGACATTCTGAGGTAAAAAAAAGAAGGCAGCAAAATTTAAAGTTGTGAAGATTAAAACTGTTTTCACTGATACTTATTTGGCTGAGATCAAAGAAGGGGAAAAAATTTTGTTTTCAAGAATGAAAAAAACTGTTGCAAATCAATTATGATGATGATAAAATTCAAGCTTTACTTTTTAAGGAAGTTAATAATAAAAAAATATATAGAAAACTGTTTAGAAAAAATACCTACGTTTAAAGCGATTTTAAATTTTTATTACCAAAAATACAACAAAAAAATTTCATGGTAATATAAATTCTTAATTTTGATATTTGTTTATCGAAAAAAAAGCTTGTTGAATAAATACTTTTTTAAAAGAAAATTAAAACTGCCAACCCAAGAAATGCTTTGTCCACCACGAGCTCATCAAAAAATAAATAATGAAAATAATAAAAAATGGAGGCTTATAAAGCTTTTCAAGCATGTTTCAAAAGAAAAAAAAAAGAAAAAATCAGAGTCAAAACAAACTTTTTATCATCAATAATAGAAAAAAGTGTTAAATAAAATGCAATGATTTGATCGAAGCGAATGAGAAAGAAAAAAAATACGTTTATTTTTTTCTTCTTCTCCCTCCTTTTTTTGGTTTAAACTTTAAAGCATTTCCTGTTTTATTTTTTGATCGTCATCATCGCAATCGCTGATATTTTTTTTTTGCTGTTAATTTGAATGATGAATGAGTCAAAATGTTTTTGGTTTGGATTTTTTTACGCATCTTTTTTTTTTATTCTCATTTTGCTTCTCCCCCAGAAAAATACGTGTTGTTGCTTGGACACTATCGATGAATGGATGCTGGCGGTGGTGTTAAGCAAACACAACAAAAACGCAGCCAACAAAATTTTTAAATATATTTTTTTATCAATCAAATGAAGCGTCAAAACGTAAGAAGAAGAAAAAGAATGCAACTGATTATATTTTTTTCAAACAAAAAAAAGGAATTTTTTAATCGATAAAAACTGGGAATTGGAAATGGGGAGAGAGAAAAAAAGTTACTCATAATGAAATAAAAGAAAATAAATAAATAAAAATAAAACAAAAAAGATTAACTGCTTTGTGTATTAAACAACGGTTGTTTGTAAAACAAATTTACAACAACAAAAAAAGAATTTAAAAATATTTAAAAAACTGGGCCCCATGCTTTTTGGTTGCCATAAAATTACACATTAATATTTGAACTTAAAAAATCGCTTTGAAGGTGATACAGAAATTACTATAAAATTAAAATAAAATGGTAGACAAAAAACTGAATTAAAAAAATAATATCTAAAACAATGTTCAAAAAATAATAATAGCTGCAATAAACTGTTTTGGGTGAAAATAACATGGTTTAATTTATTTTTAACAAAAAAAAGCTACCTAAAAAATGAATTAAAAAAATCAAAAGTTAATATATTTAAACTGTGAAAGCCGAAGCTGCTTTAGGAAAATATATGTAAAAAACAAAAGCCAAAAAGGAAAACTGTTTTCATCAAAAAATATAAAAAGTTTATTAAACTAAGAAGAAACGATAATGAATTTTTTGTGAGGTGGTGGTACAATAAAAATTCAAAGATAACCGGGGCAGGGATTGGATTAAAAAATTTTTTTTTAAATAAAGGTTTTTATTAAGGGTGGAAACGGGACGGGACGTAAAAATTTGACTTTTTAATGGAAAAAATGACTCAAAATTCGAAAAAATTGGGACGTCCCGTCCCGAAAAGTTTGGTCCCGGGACGGGACGGGACGGAACTGGAAAAAGTCGTCCCGTTTCCACCCTTAGTTTTTATTTAACTGAGCACTTGAAGCGATGGGTTTTCTATCAAAATGCAATCATAAATAAATAAATAAACTGTATTTTTGGGCTCCGAAAAGTCAGCATTATTGTCAAAAAAAAATGCTAAAAATGGATCCATTTTAAAGGCATAGAAGATTTTAACTGAAATCTGCTATTTGCCCTTTTAAAAGTTTTAGAATAAATATTTTTTACTTATTAATAAACTGGACGAACGACTCTTTCGATGAACAAAATTCCTTTAAAATTTTATTATTTACTTTTTTATAAACTGTGACAATCAAAGATAAATCGAAAATTTAATTAAAAATTATTTTTTGTTATTTTTTAAACTTCGTAAAAACTGATACGTTTTGGGATGGTTTGGTAAGATATTTTGAAAGTTAAATATTTTTATAAATTTTTATAAAACTGAGTAGGTATCCTTTAATTGGTAAGACAGACCCACGTAATTTCAAGGAATATTTTTCTATATACAAATTTTATAAACTGAGACAACGCTAAATTATTTGCTAGACGGCATGGCAAGATTTTTATGATAGAAAATTTATTATCTGTTATATTGTTATAAACTGTGCGAAACAACCAATCGATTAAAAAAATAATATGGACCGATCGTTACCTGTTTTTGTGCAATTTGTTGCGAGATAAAGCTTCATTTTATTTTAAAACTGGGGATGATGGATATTTTTGGGAAGAAAAAACTGACAGGACATAACTACGATGGAAAAAAAAGGTAATAAAAGTTATTAACTGAATAACATGAGCGTTGAGTGATATAATAAAAATTCAAAGTTAACTGATGACGGAGATTTCGAACTTAAAATCCTATGTATAACAATTTTGGGTTTTAGTAAACTGAGATAAAAAAATTCATTCAAAAATAAAAAGAGGATAGTAAAAAAACTGTAATACTTTTTACGTTCGTGTTTTTGATCCAAAAAAATATTAAAAAATTTATTAAAACAAAACTTTTCTTTTTTTTCAAACTGTCCACCAAAAAAAAAGAGTTCACGCGCATTTTTCTCTCACCTCTACCATTTTTCCTTTTTTTCTTCGCCTGTTTTTTTTTTGTTCATCGTTTACAGGTTTATTTTTTTTTAATTTCATTCTCCATTTTCTTTCTTTTTTTGATGGAAATCAGATTTAAAAAAACGATCAAAAATGGTGATCGAAAAAAAGAGACAGAGAGAGGAAAGAAAGCAATTGACACAAACTGAACGAACCAGAAAAAAATAAAAATACCTCATTTCCATACATACACATACCCCTTCGTTAAGTTAAAAGGCCATGAAGATAGATGAACGGGGCATCAAAGACAAAAAATAAACGTATACGCGCAACAACAAAAAAAAAATTTAAAAAAAGTCAAGTGAGGGAAATGAATTGGAAATAAAAAAAAATTTGAAAAGCGACGAAACGAAAAACGAAGAATATCTGGTTTTTATTTTTTTGGGAAGGTATCAACGAAAACAAAAAAGGGAGAAGAAAAAAAGAAACAAAAAAGAAAGAGAAAATGTTTTTTGGGAAAAAAGAAAGAAAAAGAGAAAGGACAAGTTTAGTTTGTTGTTGTTGCTTTGTCATCATCTTCAGCGTATTTTTTTTTCTTTGCTATGCTTATCGCAATTTTTTAGTTTTCTGCCATAAAAAGGTTTGAAAATGAATGCAAGAAAAAAATAGCAGGCAGGCAGCTTGGCAACAAAAATAACAAACACAAATAAATATATTTCATAGAAACACACGCTGAAAGAAAGGAAAAAGAAGAGGATGAATAAAACTAAAAATATATGAATAAATATTAATAACAGCTGTTTTAAAAATGAAAATTTTTTTCCATTTTTAGGACTACTAAAAATGGGGAAGAAAAAAAATGATAGATACAAGATGTAATTTGATACACTAGCTAGCTAAACGCTTGGTCAAAAAAAATTTTAAAGGAAAATAAACTGAATTTATCAAAACGATTTTATTGTTTTTTACTTTGAAAGCAATGAATCGAAAGGTTTAAATGATAATAAAAAAACTGTGACCAGAGGATCTCATGCAGAAAATAAAGGAAAGTTTAACTGTTTTAACCTTCTTTTTTTTGAAGTTTTTACAAAAATATTATTTTTGCGTGGTGTAAAGTCGCAGCAATAAATTGATTGTATCACTTTTCAAAAAAAAACTTCATAAAAATCTTTCAAAAATTAATAATCAAAAAAGATTTTTTTTTTGAATTCGATTAAGCGTAAAAGGGAGAAAGGCAAGGGATTCGTTGGTTATTGCTTTAATTCTTTAGTGAAAAAGATTATTAAATATTTACATAAAAACTGTCAATTGATGCAGTCCCAATTTTCTAACAAAAAAGCTTTTTTTTTTATTGCAAAACAACCTCAAAGCTTCATATTATTTTTACCATAAAAAAAATAAATCACGTATGAATTCATTTTATTTTTGAGAAATTAAATTAAAATGATGAAAAAAGAAGAAGCAAAACTGCAAAAAAAAAATAAATTTTTGTTTCTTTCAACAAAAAAAAGGCAAAGAAATGAAACGCAACGTGCGTCATTTTTTCGATACATCAAAGTGAATTTCGATGAAAGAAAACCTTGGCTTTTTTTAGGAACGTTTGTTACTGCTGCGGCTTTTTGCTATAAGATTGAAAAGTTAAAAAAAACGCTTTTTGTCAAAATTTTATTGTATATATGTTTTAAAACAAAAATAAGATAATTAATAAATTTATTCAAAACAAAGAAATTACATTTAACACACACAAAATTAATCATAATTTTCTGATTCGAAACATAAATAATTCTTTTTTCTTTTTTTTGTTATTTATTCATCTTTCGTTTCTTTTCTTCATTGTAAAATCTCCATTCACGTTCATCCAAGATAGAAGGATTTCTTCGATAAAGTTCTTCATACATTGTTGGAATAGGATGTTGCAACTTTTTGATTGTTCTTTTTGAGAGAGCTTTGAAAATTAATCTTGACTTTTCACTAGAAAAAAGTAAATAAAATAATGGCACAAAATCCAAAAAAACAAACATACCGCATGATTTCTAATGCTAAAATTCTAATCCATTGTGGAACATCTTTGAGTATCACATAACAATATAAAATCGAAATGGGCATTTGTAAAAATCTTTCTTCCATGGTTGAATAATTATTGTTGAATGTAAATAAATATTTGAATTCATTTGAAAATGACCATAATCGATGATATGGTAAAGTTGAAGCATCGTTAATCCATAATCTACCATTATCTGAAACAATCAAACATTCAGTTGATGGATCAATATGACAATTTTGAAGATCAGCAGTTATTTCGCTTGTTTTTCTAAAATACAAAAAATAGAGAGAGAGAAATAGGAAAGTTATAAAAGCATACGATAATGATGTGGCTTGATTAACAGCAAATAAAATTGGAGCTTTGAATAATGATATTTCTTCGTCATCAGATTTTTGCTTTGGTTGGGATGAATAATTCCTAAAAAAATATATGTATGTATATATTAAACTAGCATTGAACGTTAAGTTTTAGAATGAATCAATCACGAAAGATTTTATAAAAACATAAACTATCACCAAAGACTAACATGCTAATAAACTTTTTTTTGCTTTGTCACTTACATTACAAGAAACTATGAAATCAAAGACGAAAGAAACCATCAAAACTTACTTTTTCATTTCTTCAAAAACCATAACCATTTTATCTCTTCTTTTTTTTTCATCTTCAGTATTCAATGTACTTTGAGCGGTTTTCGATGGATCATTAGTTGTGATTGTTGTGACTGTTGTTGTACCTTCTTTATTGGATGGTGATGAAATTTGTGTAACATCCATAGGATCTTCACGCCTTTTTCTATCCCAATCATCCATCAACCATTTCCATGCAGGACAATAATCAACCATTTCATCAATTGTTTCAATGCTCATTGTTCTCGGTGTTTTATGAGTTTCATGTGTCTTTGTTCCTTCTTTATCATCCATAGATATTGTTGTGATAACCTTCTTTCTTTTCTTTCTATTGCTTTTCTTTGATGTACTTTTATTTAAACTTTTAGTTGTTGAACAACGTTTAAGTTTTCCACCAACATTTACAATAGCATCATGAACTCTATCAACAGCGGCTTTTCTTTTTTCTTGCATTGGAGCTCCTTCATTGGTGGCTTTAGGTTGTTGAACAGCAGCAGCACTTAATGAAACTTGTTGTTGTTGTTGTTTGATTGGATTAGCAGATAATTTTTTATTTGATATTTTTGTTTCATCCAAAATCACCATACTTTGTTTTTGTTTTTGTTGTTCGTTGATATTGGTTGCTTTTTTATCAGGTGATTCTTTATTGGATTTATTCTTTCTTCGACATAACCAAATTACCAATATTATTAGCCTAGAAATGAAAAATGGAATTAATAAGTAACATGGCTTCTCTTAACAGAAGTTGCAACTATATGTTATGTTCGCATACTTCTGCGTCTAAGAAAAACAAAATTAAAAACTTACAAAACCAGAATGATTAAAACAACAACACCAAGAACGATGAGAACAGTTTGATTTTTCTTGAAAAATGTTTCTTCTTCTTTTGTTGAATCATCCACCATTTTGTTTGCCGATGAAGTTGTATGAAGAACGTCGGTTGTTGTTTGATTTGAAACTACAATTTTTGAAGAATGATGAAAGATTGATTGAAAATGAAATGATTGAAAATTAAAAAATGCGATGAAGACGCTGGAAAGAAAAAGAAGTGAGAATGAGAGAACTCAAAATAAACGAGAACGCGAATATGCAAATTTATATTTTTTTTTGTCTTCAGAAAGTTATGAGGAGAAAAAAACGGTGAAAAGCCGCAAAATGTATGCTATCAAAGTAATGGAAACAGAAATGATTTAAAAAAAACTGTGTTGTGTTCAATGAAATCAAAGAATAAAAAACTGTGAATTAAAACTCTCAATTAATAATAGGCAAAAAATCGAAAATATTTTTTACTATTTCTTTTTTCATTACAAAGTATTTTTATTTATATTTTTGTAAAACTGTAGTCAATTGAATGATTGCATGTGCGGTGAAAGCATCGAAATCCATTTATTATTATTATTCATTTTTTCTTTATAAAATATTTTTAATTTTATGAACATTTTTTTCTTTTAACTGTGAAGAATTAGATTTGGTAAGTTTGTCCAAGTAAACAACGACTCTTTAATTACTGTAGATAAAGATTTAAAACTGATATACTTGATTTTGGCACTCTGATTGAGAGTGTTACATTCATTCATTGCTTTCTTTTTCTTTTCTTTTTTTGATTAAGCAAAGGTTGTTGTTTTTTAAAAACTCATAAAAACTGTATTTTCTAATAAATTAATTGTTTAATTTTTTACAAAAGCTTTTTACTGAATTCATTTAAAAGAAAATTATTTTAAACTGTTAGCGCTTTTTGTTGTTTGACAATAGAAACAAAAAAGTTGAATAAGCTATTTGTTTAATTGATTTTTTTAACTGCTTCTGCTGGTGGCGGCGAACTACGACCACATGGCTTTTTTTAAATAATCATCACTGAATATAGGTTAATTTATGCATTTTTTAAATCAAAGTAAACACATAAAAAAATCTTTCCCTTTATAAAATTTTTTGATAATAAATTAATGAAAAGTTGAGGATCCAAATAAATTTTTAAGAGAAGTTAAAAACTGTCACAAGCATTAGTGATTGGCCAAAATAAAGGTTCTTCAAATAAGCACATAATGAAAGAAAATTATAAAACTGTCATACGAATTTTTTGGTTGTGGCTAAAATTATGTATTTATAGCACAAAAATAAATAATGAAATTTATTCTTTTTTCATTTTCAGTAAAAATATTTTCTTTTGTTGATTTTAACTGGAGGACAAATTGATCGAAGGATGGTAATTTTTTTTTCATTCGTGATTTTTTATGACATCAAATTTTCCATTTTTTTGTTTTTAAACTGAGGTGAGTGCAATTGTCTGGTGGTTAAGTTTAGTTTGTTTTATTATTTATGTACTATGCTTTAAAACAAATTTTATTCAATTATGTTTATTGCTTTCGTACTTTCCTTGCATTTTTTGTAAAACTGCATCGCCATGACCTGAGCTGAAGAGGCATCTAAACTTAGTAATTATATGTACAAAACTTATCAAGTTTATAAAAATTAAAAATATGTATATATATTTTTTTTTCAAACTGCAGGCAAACATTTTTGATTTATGTTTTACAAATAAACTGCAATTGAATTACTGTAGCTTTAAATTTAAAACTGGTGCACCATTTTGCTAAAGGGATTGAAGGAGGTATAACTTTTATTTTTATTTAGTAAAACCAAAGCTTGTTTGCTTGTTTTGGAATTATTAATGAATAAACACTTTAAAAACTGAGAGTACCACTAACAGCTCATTAATTAAATATTTTTATTTAAAAAATCCTTGGGCTAAAATTATTAAACTTTTCTATATATGTATTAAAACTGCAGTTACATTTGTTTGATTATAAAGACAATAAAATTTAATTAATTAATTTTTTTAATCTTTCTTTTTTTTTGAACTGTTTTTGATGGCAGTGGTTGTAAACCACGACATTTGCCTCTTTTCTTATAATCACTGCAACAAAAAAAAATCGATTAAATTTTTGAAACTGTAAAATTTTGTCTCGGCTTTTTACTTGGCTAACAATGTTTGTATTTTTTTATTTATCTTTTTTTTTAAACTGAGCAGGTGTGTTATTATGGTGAAATAACTATTTTTCGAATAATCACTTTATATATGAAATAAAATTATAAAAACTGCCATAAGATATTCATAATTTTGGTTTTGTGTTAAAAAATCACAAATTTATTATTTTCAAGAAATTTTGGAAATAGTAGGTATTGTGTTTTTGTGGATCAAGTCGCCGGGCTAATTTTAATCGACAACTAAAATTTTCATTTTTTTTCATTAGTTTATTTTTATAACGCCAAATTTTCATTTTTTTTAAACTGAGTTGGTGCATTGCAGCGGATTTTATGTTTAGTTTGTACCATTATTATTATTTATGTACGCTTTGAGAGAAGAAAATGTAATCCGATTATGATAAATTTCGAATTCCTTATTTTCGATATATAAATAAAAACTGCCTTCACCAAAGTATGTAAGTGAAATATTTTTTCGTCATCAAAACTGTTCAATATAAGTTTTTTTTGATAATAAAAAAATATTTATATTAAAATACATACAAAAAAACTATGTTTTTTCATTTGCTCTTAGTCCTTCAAATAACAAACACATGCTTTCCATATTTGCTTTTTTGAATTTTTGCTTGATTGATTTTCAACCCTTTTTTCGGTCGTTTAAAGCATGCATGTCGTCTTCCTTAAACAAATATGTATTTATAAATAATGATTTTTTTTTTAAATCGACTATTAAAATAATATAAATATTTAAAAAAAATATATTATGTATGTAATTTCCCTCTCTTTTTTTCTAGCTTGCTTCAAAAAATTTTTTGTTTTTATTCTTCCCTTTTTTTCTGTCATCATCATAGAAACACAACAACGAATGGTGAAACCACCACCCCGTCGTTGTCCTCTTCCACGTTTTTATTATTTTATTATTATGGCTGTTCCTCTTCCTTTTATTTTTCCTCAAAAATTTATTTTTTCATGTTCGCATGGTTTTCTTTTCACTTTTTTGGACAGGAAAAAAGCAATAAGAAAAAAATAAATAATGCTTGCTTTTTTTCTCAACCGACAACCACCGAGGCTAATAGCATTTTTTTGTATACAAAAAAGGCTACGAGAAAAAATTATTATTCGTGGATTGTCATCGTCGTCTGTGTATTGATTCTTCCTTTTTCATTCTTTTTTTGAAGCATCGCCTTTTTTAAAACTGATAGGAATAATTAAGCATATTGATTTCGATGAAAAAAAAATCATTTTTTTTATTTGGCTGATAAAAACTGAGAAACGCTTTTTAATGATTGCTGAAAAGCAATTAAATGAGCCAAGCAAAACTTTTAGGCGTTGTATTCTTCCACATTACTCTTTGAAACTGTGAAAACGTAGCAGCGGTTGTTTATTTAAAGAATAAAATAAAGAATTTCTTGTCATTTTTTTATTATAAATTTTAACTGTAAAATCCTTCTCCTGGTTTTTGCGTTATTTTATTTTTATTTTTTTAACTGAAGAGTGTCGAGGCAGTATTGACTCATTTGATCCATAGTTTATTTTACGGTTTATAGCAGCTAGCTTCTAATAACTTCGTTTTAATTTAATTAATCATAAACTGGGTTGAAAATTTTTTATTTTAACTGTTTAAATCTTTAACTTTTAATGTGTGGGGTTAAGGAATTATAAACCAGGGAATTATTTTTTATTTATTTAACTGTCGGGACCATATTTCAAAGTGGTAAAATTTTTTTAAACTAACAGTATTTTTGGTTAGATATTATTTTTATCGAAAAAGCTAACAAAGAAAAAACTGTGATGATTCGCTAACTATAAAATTATTAAGATTTACCTTTAAAAAAACTGTCGTCTATTGAAAGAATTGTAAAATTCTTAAAATTTAAGATTGCTTTTATATATTAATTATTTTTATAAAAATATAACTGAAAACTAAACATTTGTTTAAAAAACTGTAAAAATAAACTGAATTTTCGAACACATTTTTGCATTTAATAGAATCAAACTGTAAAAAGAGAAAAAAAATTTTTGGCAAAAATAAAAATAAATACAAAAGTAAAAACAATTTTGGAGGATTTTTGGTTTTAAAGACAACGTTGAAATAAAAACTGATTCAAGATTAACAAAAAAAAATTTCATTGTTTCTCTTTTTTTTCTCTTAGAATTTTTGAAAACTGTGATGTAATAATAAGGTTTGTATTTCGTTTATACAAAAGATTTTTTTAAAACTGTGACACATTTTTCTTTGATTCTAATTTCCAAAAAAAAAAAATGGTCGCGATTTATCGTTTAGATTTTGTTGATTTTTCTTATTCGATTTGTTTTTTTTTATTTATATAAAATTTGTCTATAAAACTCTGAAAATTTTCAGGTAATTCATCCCCCTTTATAGTTAATCTTTATAAAAATAGATGCAGTGTTTCAACGATTAATAATTATTGTTTAAAGAAAAAAACAATGAGGACGTAAGTATTTATTTTATTAACGCAAAATATTTTTCCTCAAAAAAGGCAAGAATAAATATTATTCGTACATATTTCTATTCTAATAAAGCATTTTGCTATGGTTATAAGAAAATTAAACTGTTTGTGAGGTTCGGTAGTTGTTGATAAAAGTCTTTCATTTTTGGCACGATTATCTCGTCCAAGAAGCTTTACAAAGTTTCGTTATTAATTTTTTTAAACTGCCAGAATTTTTCTTTTACTTTTTATAAACTTCCAGCAATAGCTAAAACTGATTACGTATTTCTTTAATTATCGGAGCAAAACATGCCTTTTTTTAGATTTAAAAAAATGAAATTTACTTCTTTTTTTTGTTCTTTTTTTTATAAATAAAACTGTGTTGATGTTCTCTAATATGAAATTGAGAAAAAGAAGTTACTTTTGAACAAGAAAAAATTTAACTGGATTTCATTTGTTATTTTAGAATCATTAAAAAACTGACCAGGATTTTTTTTGATTTATTACCAAAAATAAAGTAATTCATCCAGCCAAAGTTGATTCAATCCAAAAAACTTTTTTAATTATTCAAAACTGTGGAATTCTAAACTTTGACATTATTTTTTTGGCAAACTTCAAAGAAACATAAAAAGTTCCAGGCATCTTTTGAAAATTTTTATAAAACTTAAAAATGCGATTCTTTCTTTTTTTTTCTCGATCATTAGAATTTTTGCTGCGCAAAATTAAAACAATGTTATAAAGATTTTTTGGTCTTTTTGAATAATAATAATAATTTATTTGCTTTCTTACATTCTCATATTTTTTCAGTGCAAATCCGAGATTCTTTAATCAATGCTTTTGTTTAACTTTATTTGGAACTCTTATGGTTTTATTTACTTTTTATGGTTTATCTGGAAATAATCCGTATTTGTTTAATCCAAATCAAAATGAAATTGTGAGGCTTTTTTGGGTGCTATTTTTTTGGAAATACATAAAATTATTTAAATATATTTTAGAGAACAGAAAATGATATATCATCTCTCAAATTAGTGCTTAAAGCATTAAAAAATGAAGTTATTGTTGATCGAACAAAAATTGAAGAACTTCAAAATCAAATCAAAGAACTCAAAGAATTTCAATCAAATATTGGCGGCAATGGTAATGGCTTTTTTTTCTCGGAACTTCTAAAACTAACGAACATTAATTTTTTTAGATAAAGAACAAAGACTTCTTAAAGATGATGACGATGAAGATGAAGGTATTCCTGCTGAAGAAAAGACTCCACCACCTCTACCAATTCATTCATCAAGAAATAAAGCAGCTGTAGTATATCAAGAGCTTCATAAAACTCAAAAATCTAAAAGTGATTCAAATTTGGGTAATTCATGTCCAGCAAGAAAGTTGTTTTATTCAAATGAAGGTGATATTCAAGTAAGCTAATTATATTTATGGAAATTGCATTATGAGTATTTTTGTTATTTTTAGATGCTTCACGCATATGAAATTATTCCATTTGATGATAAATATGGTGGTGCATGGGCTCAAGGCTTTGAAATAACATATGATAAAGAAAGAATTAAACAAGAAGAACCTCTGGAAGTTTATGTTGTTCCACATTCTCATAATGATCCTGGTAAGTTGAATGGCTTAGAGCAAAGAAGGTCACTGTTTACGAAAGTGTCATTAGCACCGATAATTAAACTAACAAAAGTCACCCATAACAAAGACAGAAACTTTTTTGCTTATATTCCTTTACATATTAAAACTCTTTTGCCGCCACCTTGCAACATGTCCATATTAACTGTCTTTAATCCTTTTCGCTTTTTCAGGTTGGTGGTATACCTTTGAAGGATATTATGATATGTATTCAAATGATATTTTAACAAATATAATCAAATACTTAAATACATGGGATGATATCAAATTCATTTATTCTGAAATGTCATTCTTGGAACTATGGTGGAAGCGTCATTCCGAAGAAGATCGAAAAAAGATGAAAGATTTGATTCAAAAAGGAAAGCTTGAAATTCCTACTGGTGCTTGGGTAATGACTGATGAAGCCAATGCTCATTTGTATTCCATCGTAACTGAAATGTTTGAAGGACATGAATTTTTAATGAATACTATCGGTAAATTTTTAAACTTTTTAACTATCGTTTTTGACCTTTATTTTTTAGGTGTTCGTCCAAAGAATCATTGGTCGATTGATCCATTCGGTTTATCTCCAACTGTTTCTTATTTACTTCGACAAGCAAACATTACCAATTTGGCCATCAATCGAGTTCATTATGCTGTGAAAAAGTTTTTAGCTGAAACAAAGGATTTGGAATTTCATTGGAGGCAACTTTGGGCAGGAAAATCAGATAAAACCGATGTCTTCACTCACATGTTTCCTTTCGGCGGTTATGATATACCAAGCACTTGTGGACCTGATAAAAAGGCATGTTTAATTGAAATTCAAAGAAGAAGAAAAACTATTTACTAATTTGAGTTTTTCAGATTTGTTGCACATTTGATTTTCGTCGAATTGGAGGCACCGGATGCGATGAATATGGAACTAAATCGGTCGCAATTACAGATGATAATATCCAAGAACGTTCGACCACTTTAGCTGATCAATATCGAAAGAAGGCTCAACTTTTCAAAACCAATGTCATTTTAGTTCCACTTGGTGAAGATTTTCGCTGGAATTGGGATTCAGAATGGAATGCTCATCATTCAAATTATATCAAACTTTTTAAATATATGAACGATCAAAAAGATTGGAATATGAAAGTTAAATTTGGAACGTTGGAAGATTATTTCGAAGCTGTTAAACGACGAATTAAGCCTGAAGATATTAAAACTTTAAGCGGAGATTTCTTTACCTATGCCGATTATGCTGATCATTATTGGAGTGGTTATTATACATCTCGTCCATTTTATAAACATATGGATCGTACTGTTCAACATTATGTAAAGTAAGTAAAATAGTAAAATAATTGTGCCTAAAGTAAAAATGGATTAATTGACATTTGATTATCTTCAAAAAAACTTTTTAAACTGCATTATTGTTTTAGAGCTGCTGATATTGCTTATGCTTCATGGTTATGGAAATCCATCTCATCTGGTGTTCCATTTAATCAATTTCCTGGTGTTGGTTTATATGATTTATTGGTTACTGCTCGAAGACATCTTTCTGTTTTCCAACATCACGATGGAGTTACTGGAACTGCAAAAAATGATGTTGTTATGGATTATGCAAGAAAGTAAGCTTTGTCCTTAAACAATACTTTTTTCATCAAATTTGTTACATATTTTTTAGGATGTTAGAAGCAATCGAAAATTGTCAAAAGATTATTACAGCTGCTTCAAATGCTTTAACAGGCAATTCTGTTATTTCCAATAACAATGTAAGCGTTCAATCAGCTGTGGATGAAATTTACACTTTCGATCGACTACCAACAAAGAAAGTTTTCAGTCAAATTGGAAAGTGAGTTTTCATTGTTTTACATTTCAAAACTTTATAATGCATTCCATTTTTTAGATCCGTTAATCTCTTCAATTCATTGCCATATGATCGTCAGGAGCTTGTTTGCATTGTTGTGACTGATACAACTTTTGGAGTTGCTGCCGCCATCGATGATAATAACGAAGCAATCGAACAAGAAATTTATCCATATTCTCCATTATTTAATGCATCTTTGATTCTCCCTGAAAATCTTTATGAATTATGTTTCATTGCAAAAGTTCCTGCATTTGGTTTTAAATCATACAAATTGGTTAAGAAAGAAGATCAGAAATTGGCTACTGTATCGGCGAACTTTGAAACTGGTTTAAAGTAAGCTACATAGATGGTTTTGGTTTGGTCTCTAATTTTATAATTTTTCAGGAAATTTACTGTTGCTAAACATAATGGTAAGCTTGTGTTCCTTGCCTTTGGGCTTAAATAGTTGCATAAAAAGTCCTTGTATTACTCGAAGATATTGACAACAAATTTAACTACCGTTTATAATCACATTCTTAATTTTTAGGAAATGATGCATTAAAAGCTCCTCTGGAATTCAACAATGAACGAATGAAAGTTATTTTGGATTCATCAAATGGTTTTGTAAAAGTAAGTTTGGTATTCTCATAAACTTTCGTTAATTTCTTGGATCTAATTACTTTTGATCCTTCATTCATACGTTAATTATTTGTATTTATTGTTCTTGAAAAACATGGCTATGATGACGAAAACTATGCTCCATAAAGGTTCATATTACTCTACCATTTTTTAGGCAATTACACTTAATGACGACGAAGAAACTACCATCGATTTACATTTCATTACATATGGTGCTCGAGAACATTTTAAAAGTAAGCTCTTTAATGCTTTGTAAACTTCCATAATTTTTATGTTGTTTGATTTTTTAGATTGGTCTTCTCCTGGACCTGCACCAAATTCCGTATCCGGTTCGTATCTTTTTCTTCCAGATGGTCCAGCAAAAGCTTTGAATATTGTATCAACAAAATTATTGATTATCAAAGGTGTTTTAAAACAACAAATTTTTGCTCAACATTCCACTATTATTCCATTACTTCAAGTTTTAACTCTCAAAAAAGATGACAACTTTATTGAAGTGAAAAATCTCGTTGATATTCGATCAACAGATAATTTTGAACTTGGAATGAGAATCAAATCAAATGTTAAAGGTGATAATTTCTTCTCTGATCTCAATGGATATCAGGTTAGAATCTTTTTTAATTAGCAATTATGTTTACATATCCATGTTTATTTTTTAGATGATTAGACGACGACGTTTCAAAGAAAAATTACCTATTCAAGCTCATTTTTACCCAATGCCAAGTTCAGCTTTCATCGAAGATGATCAACAACGAATTACACTTCTTGGACGACAAGCAGGTGGAGTTGCAAGTTTAGAACCTGGTATGTCCAAACTTTCTTAAAATAAACTATAACTATTGATTTTAGGATGGCTTGAAGTAATGCTTGATCGACGTTTAAGTGAAGATGATAATCGTGGGCTCAATCAAGGCCTCAATGATAATTTATTAACTCAATCATCGTTTTATTTATCTGTTGAAAAATTTGCCAAGTCAGCATCATTAAGTGAAGAGGATACAACCATTGGATATCATTCGTTAGCTTCTCAACATGCTTCACTTCGACTCCATTCTCCTGTCATCATTATGGAATCATCCACCGATTCACAAAGAAGCTCTTCCATTCTCAAATCGTCTCTTCCGTGCGATGTTTACACTCTTTCACTTCGACCACTTTCTGCTCCAACAATTTATTCAAAGCCAAATGTTTATGTGACATCTCCAACAAATGCTTCAGCAATTATTCTTCAACGATTTGGTGCTGAATGTTCTCTCAAAACTCCTATGAGTTCTGCAACTTCATGTCCAATGGAATCTTCATCAACTGATGCCTCATTTGATCTTAAAGCTTATTTATCCATGGTTCCATCAGAACTTCAATCAATTTCTTTAACAATGTTATATGAAGGTGAAAAAGCTTCAACAATTGAATTGGATCCTATGGAAATTAAATCACTCAAAATGACGTTTTGATTATGTCTAAGGATTTTTGGGTAAATGTTTAATATGTTGTTGTTTTGCGGGTTGTTGTTTAATAATTTTTAAAAATATGTGTTGTGTTAATTTTAATAAAGTTATTTGAAAAAAGATCTATGTCCTCGATTTCATGCGACTCAATTCTTGCAAAAGTTAAGAATTTTTATCGTGAAAATTTATTCTTGAAAAATAGCTTGATAACTTTATTTTGGCTTGTATTTCCCATAATTCCTGCCTCCAAGGAAAAACTCTCATTCACGAGAAAACAACAACGTAAATACTTGATGGATTGAAGTGTTGTGCTTTGGTTAAAGTTCATTCAAAAAAGATTTCTTTTTATTAATCACTTTCTCAATCTTATTCTCAAAAACAAAAAATGGCTGAAATTTATATTGACATTCCAATTAATCATAGTGCTTCTGGAATTACTGAACCAAATACTTCAAATGCCCCACAACCCAATGAAACTAAATGGTGGATAGCAAGTTTTTTTAAACATAAGTATGCAATTAAAATACTAATAAAAGTTCTTTAGGAATTTTCAAAATTAAATTTCATTGACCCAATATGTTTTATCATACAAATCTTTACTATCGTCTTTGCATTCCAATATTATTTAACGTCATCAAGTGATTTAGAATATACTAAATATGTCTATTTCAAAGCTTTAGTTGCAGGTAAATCTTAATTTTTTTATATGCAAATGTTCCTAAATGTTTTTAAGGTGCTATAACAAATGCTCTAGAGCTTTATCAACATCGTCAATATTTTACCATTCCTCGAACATGGGAACAATTAATAAATACAGCAGATGATTCTATGCATTATCTCTTTTATAGTTTAACTTTTTCCTTGTACCATCCATTTATGAGTAAATTTTTTTCTATTTTTATTTTAACTAAAATGATATCTTACAGTGACACTTTTTCCAATTATTTTTCATACATCTTTCAAAACCTTTCCCTTTATTTTGAAAATTGCCAATGGAATTCTATCTGGTTCAAATTTGATTATTCAAAAACTTGAAAGTTTCAAAAGCCGGCAGTTAAAAAATATATTGATGTTTGCTTCTTGGATTGAAATCATCCAATTTCCATTAATTATTTATAATTTTTTCATTATTTCAAATATAAAAAATTATTTACTAATAGTTTTGTATAGCACATTTTTGAACCTTCGTTACTACGCATCTTCCCGAAACCCTCATACACGCGAATGCTTTCGGTAATATTTTTTAATCACTTTATAATTTACGGTGCTTTTTTAGAATTGTAAATGCTTCTATCGTTAATTATATGAATGCTCAATGTCACCGCTCTCCAACATTTGAAGTTACAGCTCGCAAAATCATTACCCTCTATGAAAATATGATGAAAGATTAGTGTAGCATACTGTATTTTAATTTATCTTTTATGACTCTTAAAAATCAAATCACATAACTTGTCAATGGACTCTTTCTTTGTATTTGAATAGTTTTGCATTTTCAAACAAATAAATTTGAGTTTTTATTAGCAAATAAAGAGGAGAAAAATTTGGATTAAAAAATCTCATGGAATGTGAAGGAAAAACTTTTAAAAAATGAATGAACCGAATTTTTGGACACGGTAATGACAAAATAAAACTAGTATCGTTTTTGATTGAGTAATAATGATTTAGATCTTATGCCCAAAATTTTACAGAGAAAAAATAGCGCGAGAAAATCGGAGAATTAAAGAAGACAAAATTCGGGCGAAGAAGAGAGTGACACTGAGAGAGAGAGATAGAGAAAAAAAAAAACAAGTTGGCCGAGAAGCAGAAAACATTAATTAGTCTTTGATTACATCCATTCAAAAAATATATTGTAAACGTTAGAAAGATGTATGGATTTGAAAACACTGCTGAAATTAATACAATTGAAGGATATATTATTCATTATTCTGAAGTTGCAATTGAAAATTTTTTGATTTTTTTGTATTATTTACATGGTTTTACAAATTTGGCTGTTAGCTATTTATTATTATTTATGTATTATTTTGTAAGAACGTTTTATCTGCTACAGTTTTTGATTCGCGTTTTTTAGATATGCGTCTTTGATATAGTTGGATTTTTTATAACTAAAATAATTAGCTTATTAATCGAAGTTAGTTTTTTTACAACATTTTTTTGCATACCCTTTTTTGTATACGTGTTTTAGGGTAAAAAAGTTGCAAGAAGGAAAAGAAATCGAAATGAATATAAAATATCTGTCGTTAGTACTAGTATTGGATTGGTGTTTGTTATTGGGGCTGTTTGGGCTATGGGAATTGAAATACCATATGTAAAAGAAAAAATTCAAGATGTAAAACGACGAATCAAGCCAGAGGATATCAAAACTTTGAGCGGTGATTTCTTTACATATGCTCATTATGCTGATCATTATTGGAATGGTTATTATACTTCTCGACCATTTTATAAACATATGGATCGTACTGTTCAACATTATGTTAGGTATGTTAAAACCAGGGCTGGCAATTTTTCTTTCTTCTTTGCTTTACAAAATTACATCATCACTCATTTATATTGTATTTCAGAGCTGCTGATATTGCATATGCTTCATGGTTATGGAAATCGATATCATCCGGTGTTGAAATTTCACAATTTCCTGGTGCTGGTTTATATGATTTATTGGTTACTGCTCGAAGACACCTTTCTCTTTTCCAACATCACGATGGTGTTACTGGTACAGCCAAGAATCATGTTGTCCTTGATTATGCAAGAAAGTAAGCATTGTTGTTTTTATTGCTGCATCATTCTGAAAAGTTTTTAACTCTTCGAAGGTTTTAATGACACCCACTCACTCATATTTTGTATTTTAGAATGTTAGAAGCTATTGAGAATTGTCAAAAAATTATTACATCTGCTTCAAATGCCTTATCTGAAAGTGCTGTCTCTTCGAATGGTATTGCTAGCGTTCAATCAGCTGTGGATGAAATTTACACTTTTGATCTATTACCAACTAAAAAAGTTTTCAGTCAAATTGGAAAGTAAGTTTTCTTTGTTTGGATATCAAAACTTTATAATCTTTTACTTCTTTCAGATCAATTGCTCTCTTCAATTCACTACCATATGATCGTCAAGAACTTATTTGCATTGTTGTTACTGATACAACTTTTGGAGTTGCTGCCGCCATCGATGATAATAAAGAAACAATCGAACAAGAAATTTATCCATATTCTCCTTTATTTAATGCATCTTTGATTCTCCCAGAAAATCTTTATGAATTATGTTTCATTTCAAAAGTTCCTGCATTTGGTTTTAAATCATACAAATTAGTTAAGAAAGACGATCAGAAATTGGCTACAGTATCGGCAAACTTTGAAACAAGTTTAAAGTAAGCTACTAAATTTATTCATTATTATATGTCTCATGACTTTGTTTTTCAGGAAATTTACTGTTGTTAAACATAATGGTAAGCTTGTTTTCATTGCTTTTGGACTAAAGCATTTGCATATAATGATCATCTTGTTTATTGGTTAATCGAAGATACCGACAACAGATTTAACTAACGTTTATAATCACATTCTTAATTTTTAGGAAATGATGCATTAAAAGCTCCTTTGGAATTCAACAATGATCAAATGAAAGTTAGTTTGGATTCAGCAAATGGTTTTGTCAAAGTAAGTTTAGTGTTCACGTAAATCTTTTGTTAATTTATTGGATCTAATTACTTTCGTTTCAAACGTTAATAATTTGTACTTACTGTTATAATGAACTGAACTAGGAAGATGAAAACCATGTGCCATAAAATTCTTATTACTTTACCATTTTTAGACTATTACCCTCAATGATGATGAAGAAACTATTATTGATTTACACTTTATTCAATATGGGGCTCGAGAACATTTTAAAAGTAAGCTCTTTAATGCTTTGTAAACTTCCATAATTTTTATGTTGTTTGATTTTTTAGATTGGTCTTCTCCTGGACCTGCACCAAATTCCGTATCCGGTTCGTATCTTTTTCTTCCAGATGGTCCAGCAAAAGCTTTGAATATTGTATCAACAAAATTATTGATTATCAAAGGTGTTTTAAAACAACAAATTTTTGCTCAACATTCCACTGTAATTCCTTTGCTACAAGTTTTGACCCTCAAAAAAGATGACAACTTTATTGAAGTGAAAAATCTCGTTGATATTCGATCAACAGATAATTTTGAACTTGGAATGAGAATCAAATCAAATGTTAAAGGTGATAATTTCTTCTCGGATCTCAATGGATATCAAGTTTGTTTTTCTTATTTGAAGAAAATGTTTAATTTATCCATGTTTATGTTTTAGATGATTAGACGACGACGTTTTAAAGAAAAATTACCTATTCAAGCTCATTTTTACCCAATGCCAAGTTCAGCTTTCATTGAAGATGATCAACAAAGAATTACACTTCTTGGACGACAAGCAGGTGGAGTTGCAAGTTTAGAATCTGGTATGTTTTGAACTTTCTTAAAATATGAACTATAACTTTTGATTTTAGGATGGCTTGAAGTGATGCTTGATCGACGTTTAAGTGAAGATGATAATCGTGGACTCAATCAAGGCCTCAATGATAATTTATTAACTCAATCATCGTTTTATTTATCTGTTGAAAAATTTGCCAAGTCAGCATCATTAAGTGAAGAGGATACAACCATTGGATATCATTCGTTAGCTTCTCAACATGCTTCACTTCGACTCCATTCTCCTGTCATCATTATGGAATCATCCACCGATTCACAAAGAAGCTCTTCCATTCTCAAATCGTCTCTTCCGTGCGATGTTTACACTCTTTCACTTCGACCACTTTCTGCTCCAACAATTTATTCAAAGCCAAATGTTTATTTAACATCGTCAACAAATGCTTCAGCAATTATTCTTCAACGATTTGGTGCTGAATGTTCTCTCAAAACTCCTATGAGTTCTGCAACTTCATGTCCAATGGAATCATCATCAACTGATGCATTATTTGATCTTAAAGCTTATTTATCTATGGCTCCAACAGAACTTCAATCAATTTCTTTAACTATGTTATATGAAGGTGAAAAAGCTTCAACAATTGAATTGGAACCTATGGAAATTAAATCACTCAAAATAACTTTTTGATTATGTCTAAGGATCTGTCGTTAATGTTTAATTTGTTGTTTTGCGGGTTGTTGTTTAATAATATTATAAAATATGTGTTGTGTTAATTTTAATAAAGTTATTTCTTTTAAAGTTTACATTTGGAAGATCGATAATTTGTTGAATGTGTTACACCAAAAACACACTCGATTGCTATCTGCTGCTTTTCTCAATTCAAAAATAATTCTTGAAACGAAAACGCGTGAATGAACAAAAATTTTACATTGCATTTTTTTTGCTATGGATTTTTCTCGAAGAAAAAAAAGCAAAGCATTTTGATCAACGTTCACTTTTTGTGTTGTTTCATTGATCGTTGCTTTTTCTTTCTTTCCACATTTTTTTTACTCATTTACTTTAACTCAAATTCGTTGAATCGAAACAATTTTAAAATTGATCACTAAACTATCTAGCATGACAGATTTCGAAATATTTACATACTTTTTTCTTTGACCATTTCTTTCAAAAGTATTCATTCATTTTTTCTCGAGCAATAATACGTCATTTTTTTTACTTTTCCCATTTCTTCATTACACTTTGCGTTCTCTCATCGTTTTTTTATTCCTCGTGAAATTTGTATATATAAAGCTTTTATTTGAACTTTTATCTTTTCTAATTTGTATTTATTTTTAGTTGAAAACTTTCTCAAATATGCCTCGTCGAAGTAATGCTCGTGCCTCGTCTCCACGTGCTTCAGCTCCTGTTCGATCTTCACCACCTATGAGAAATGCATCTCCACCATCATCTCAACAACGATTTGGCGGTTCTCCACCACCTTCTGGAGGAGCTGGGGCAAGACCTGGTATGGGTGCTGCTGGTGCACCACCTCCACATATGCCGCCTCCAGGTGCTGCTGCTGGTTCAAAAGGTCCTGGATTAATGGGTCAAATGGCTGCAACTGCAGGTGGTGTTGCAATTGGTTCCGCTGTTGGTCATGCTGTTGGTGGTATGTTTACTGGTGGTCGTGGTGAATCTGCTCCCGCTCAACAAAATGAATCTGGTGAATCAACTCAATCTCAATTTGGACAACAACAACAACCTCAACCTATGAACCTTTGTGAAATTGAATGGCGTCAACTTGTGGACTGTACTCAACGTCAAAATGATTTAGCTCAATGTCAAGCTTTCCAAGATCTTTTCAAAGATTGCAAAATTCGTAATAATCTTTAAATGTTCTGATTCACAAACTTTTAAACTGATTGATTATATTGTATTGCTGTAGGAATATATAAATTTACTGGTGGATTTTATTAAATAAAGGATTTATTTCATCAATTATTATTGTTCGTTTCATCTGTGTGATAATTTTCAATGGCAGTAATGAAGTTAGCATATGTTTCATTGAAGTTTTGATAGGTTATTTGAATCTTCGCATCCGTGGTTTTAGAGTTATTCATGAGTCTCTCATAATGACAATTGAATTGTTCTGCCACTTCTTCTATTTTTCTGAAGAAAAAAATATTATGGAGAGTTTAGGATTACTTTTTTTTAGTAAGGGTATGATTGGGTTTCGAGGTTGAGCCACAAATAAGAGTGTTTTAACTTATTCATGGGATCACTTTTCGTGATTTTGGTTGGAATCGTTAGCTATTGTATTGGATGGAGCTTCAACGGGGTTAGCTTTGTATAAAACTTTTAAACCTAATTAGTCGATTGGAAGTTATTGGAAGAAACAATGATATCTCGTAAATTTGGGGAAGTCGACCAAAAAAATTTTTTTTTTGAAACTTTTGTTTTGCGAATTCGAATTTTAAGCTTTACCGTAGCCGCATCATTTTAGCATATTGTAAATTAAGACCTTTGTTGAAGCTTATCATAAAATTTTTTGAAGCTACAAACAACTATTTAAAAAACCTACTGTTTTTTATCAATAATTTTTCCATCCACAATTTCTTCATCAACTTTAGCATTTTTTTCATTCTCTTTTTTATTTAATCTGCATCGTTTCACGGCTTCATTATTATTTTTATTAATATTATTGTTTGACGAGAACGACGATGGCGAAGAAGCAGTCGATGAAGATGAAGACGACGAAGGCGACAACGGCGACAACATTGATTTATTTTTTAACTTTTCTTTTTTCTTTTTAAACATTTTTATTTTTTTGACAGGCAACATCCAACAAAATTCTATTCTCAAACAAAAAACAATAATAACCGTTCTTCGTTCTTTTTTGTTATCAAACTCTCCACGAATGAAGAAGAGATGCCTGTCTTTTTATGGACCTCTTTTTTTCTTCTTCTTTTTTGTCTTTTTATATGTTAGTGAATATAATACTTTTTAACACCACCACTGCTGATAAGCTTTCTTTTCTTTCTTTTATTTTTTTTACAAGTAAAAAAGTGAGGTTTATTCATTTGTAGCCGAAAAGAAAGGAGAAGAAGAAGAATCACTTTTTATGTTTATGTGTGGGATGCGTGGGTGTATTGTATGTATGCATGGAAAAAAGCTGAAGCAAAATGATTCATTTTGGAGATTCTTCTCATTATTCAAGAAAAACGGATTAAACTAAAACAAAGTGAAAAAAAGATATCGAGTTTCCATTAGAAAATTATAATTTCATAGTTTTTTTATGAAACCGTTTATTCTTCAATTTAACTACTGTATTTTTTTTTTTGCTTTTTTCTTCTTCTAATAATCTTATCAATTTTACTCAAAATTCGAATTACTTCCAGTAAACAGAGAATTTTATCCGATGAAAATCATAAAGAAGAAAATAGTTTTTATAAACAAATTTTTTTCTGTTTTTGTGTTTTTAACCGTTTATAAACAATGTTTTTTTTAGATGATTCCTTCCATATCTCCTAATTTTTTCTTTATTTGACTTTAAATAATTTAAGCAATGATCCATCAAGCAATCTACCGTATTCTGAAGTTTAATTTTTATTATGATCTAAAATGAAAAAGCTAACTCTAATAATACCCATGATTGATAGAAACTTCTTTTCAAAATAAATCTTGATTTATTTTTCTTTTTTTCTTGATTATCGAAAATTAAGTTCAATCGGGCCTCATTTCTTGGAAAGAATTTTAAAAGAATATAGTTTTTTTTGAAATTTTTAAACCCATTTTAATTCTTCATTGATATTTTAGAAATTTCGATACCAAAAATGAAAAGATCAATTTTTTTCACGTGAATTTTTCAGTCACTTACCAGCCAGCTATTGATTTGTTGTTTATTTTCTTCAGCAAAAAAAGGAAATGTGAGCAAGAAAACAACAGAAACAAACAACACTCTTTCATAAAGCATGTTTTCACGAAATAAACAAAAATAGATCGTCGCTGTTATTTTTCTTTAATAGTTTTACTCTTCCAGCATGGTTGTCATTGTCATCGTTGGTTGCAAACATATTTAGTCGATTTTTGTTTAAAATATTTTTGAGTTTTTTTTTCTTCATTTGAGCTTTATAAAATTATGGATAAAAAATTACTGTTAAAATTTTGTTCGGATTATTTGATTATTATTTTAATTTTTTATGGATTTTTGATTCCATCTTTTTGGGGATTGGAATGTAATCAATATATGCATTTAGAAAAAAATATTCATTGTGGAAATAATGGATATTTTCTTAGTTTTGGTAAAAAATATTGTGATCGCTTTCGAATTCAAGGTTAGTGATGCATATTTTAAACTTTTTTTTTCAATTTTTTATGGTTGATTTTGGGAAATTTCCTTAGCTTTGATTCCCAAACTAAAGACATCCCAAAAAAGGCTAATTTTTCAAATAAAAAATTACACAAAAAATTCGTTTTTAGGCTATCGAAAATTATTTGATCTCAAAGGTAAAAAATTTGTTGACTGCGCTGGAAATTGTTTATTAAAGGAAATGGGTAAAATTATTCCAAAAGGTAAGTAAAATTTTACTTTTTTAAATCCATGAAACTTTGTTTATTTTTGTTTTTTCAGAACATGAAGGAAAGAAAAATTTAACTGAAATAGATTGTTCCATTGCGTCTTATCACGCTTTTAATTCCCATACAACTTGTTATATAAAATGTAATATTTGTGATGTGTGTAAAACAAACAAATTAGCATTTTTAAAATCATATGATTTTTATGATTTTCTTTCATTTGATGCTTTGAAACAAGTATTTAAAGTTATTGGACATTGTGGAATATTTTCATGTTTTCTTTAATAAATTTTTTAAAATAAAATTTTTTAAATTAAAATAGCGTTCGTGAATTTTTTGCAAGATTTTTTTCTCGAAATTCAAAATGATTTATTACATTTTTTTGTTTGAACCAATCTTTTTTCTTAAAAATTTTTCTTTCGCCGATCATTTTTGTTTGTTATTTCTTGAAATTAACAAACCTCAAAAAAAAAAACAGCTGTCAGTCATTCACTAATCATAATTTTGATTTTATGAAAGCTGCTTTTTTTTATCTCCCAATCACCAATTTTTTTCTTGTCTGTCAAAGGACTTACTTTTTCACTTTTTTTTTCTTTCTAATATTTTTTTTTGACATCAAGCATTCGTGATTTTTTAACAAAAAAATTGATTGATTAAAAATGTTTATTTTTTATTGCTTAATTTTATTATTATTATTTTTATTTTCTCCATTTACTTTTGGTGGATTTATTTTTGATCCAACTGAATGTAATGAAGAAAATCAATATATTTCTCGTGGACGATTTCAAATGACTTGCTTGAAAACAGAGAGTGAATTGGTGAATATTTTATTTTTATCCAAGCGATGTCATTGCAATCGAGGATTTTATCGACTTGGAAATCAATGCGTTGATACTTTTAATTGTAGTAAGTATTTATCATAAAAAAAATTAGAAAAATCTCGCAACGAATTTATTTTTCTCAAAACATTAAATAATTTTCGTTTCAAGATATTATATTTTCATTTTTGTGGAAAGTGTTTATTTTTTTTTTCAATAAAAAAAAATGATATAAAAATATTGATTTTTTTTAGTGCTGGCATGTCGAGAAGCTCAACCTCGATATGGAAATAATGTGGATTGCTTTTGTGACACCGCCACAGGAACCATGTATAATCACATTAGTTGCGCATGGAATGCTAAACCACCTATTGGTAAATATGTTAAATGGAATAGCCGGGATTTATATAGTGATAAAGAGCCACAAAGTAAATGAATAAATTAATTTATAAATAGTTTTATGCTTTTGCGTTTAGTTGTTAGTTTATTGAGTTTTGGATTTTCTAATAAATAAATAAAAATTTAATTTTATTATTGCTTTAAATGATTTTTATTTTGATTTTGGAAAAATAAAGAAATATTTAAAAAAAATTTGGATTCAAAAAAATGTAAATAAAAAGCACAACTTTCATTTTGCTTTTATTTTTTCAAGTTTTGTTTTTGGGCTAAAAAGTTGTTAGTTTTCATCGATGCACTAATTTTTGAAAAATGCATTTATTTTTAGTTTGTTAAAACTTTTTTGGAAACAATAAATATTTATCATAAAAAACGTTTTTATTGAATAAATAATAATTTACAAAAAAATAATAATTAATTTTTAAAAACAATAAATTGAGAGATCATTTCGACAATGGGAATTAAAAGTATTTTGAAGGCCTTTACAACACCATAAAATTGGCTCTTCCGCTGAGATCGACGTTGTAGAATTAATTGTTGTTGTTGTTTCATTATTATTTGTGGAATCTGGAGAGAGGAAAAAATATTGGTAAAATAAAAAAAAATAATGAGAGATGAAACAACTCACTTAAATAGGAATCATCCAAATGTGGCATTTTTAATTCTTTGCTGAATAAACCCAAATTATACCATATTGCAACTAAAAATTTTTTTTATGGTTTTTAAAAGCTTAAAAAATACAAACAAATTTTTATGGAAATTTTCTAGTTTCGAAATTAATAAGTTTTTTCCTACAAAAAAAGAGATGATAATAATAATAATAAACTCACGAATTATAAGCATCACCCAAATTAAGCCAATTCCACACCAAAAATCTTTTCTATCTTTTTTTGGTTCACCAATAATTATTCCATTTTCTTTAACTTCAGAAGATGAAGAAGAAGAAGAATATCTCCAAAAATTCATCATTTTTACTTCTTTCTTTTTTTCTTGAATGAAAATAATTTTTTGACTTTGACTTTTACTTCTGTATTCTCTTTCCACTTATCAAAAAACATACATACGTGTCTTCGCCAAATATATCATCAACAAAAAAAATTTAAAGAAATAATAATCACATGTATTTTGATTGCTCCGTTATTTTTTTGTTTTGTTTTTGTGGGTTGAATATTTTTATTTGCAAAATAAAATAAAAAAAATGAAGAAGAAAAAAACAATAAACACAGAAAATAAAAAAAAGCACACGTTTCTAGTTTCTAAAATTTTATACACTACATTACATTGGTCGGGCCGAAAAATAAATTAATTAGAGGGGCGTGGCTTTCGTGATTCCTTTTTTTTGATTTGGATTCAAAGGACAATAATAATAATTTCTCGTGATCGTAAACGATTTTGTGTCCCAAAAAAAGTAAATGAGTATGGCGAACTTTTTTTGTTTTTGTCGTTTTCACAAAAATCCAAATTCTTTTAGTTCTTTGAATTAAATTTATTTTAATATATGTATTTGATTGATTTATGGCTTTTCTGCTCTCTCCCCACATTTTCTCTTTTTCTCTTTCATTTGGTAATATAATTTACAACGAGCATAACTTTACTTGAAACAGTAGAATTGAAAACTTTTTTAAAGGCCTTGCAATAAAGTTGAGCACAAATTGTAATGTTTATTGCACCCAAGGTTAATGCGGTCGAACCTATATATTGAGCGAGGGGTTTTGCGGTTATCTGTAACAAAAAAAAGAATTAATTATTAATTGAAATAAAAAGGTTATTGATTTTTGAATTTAAAAAAAGCGAAGGTGTCTCAACACAAAATTTTTTAATTAATTTCTTTGGTTTTTGATCCAAAAATTAATTTTTTGAAGTAATTTTTAAATTAAAATTCTATTGAAAATAATATTAAAAAAAACTCCCTTTATTTTCGGGGGGAAATTCCGGGAATCCTTTGGAGCGAAATTAAAAAAACCTACCAGTTGAAAAATTTCAGCCATCACATTTGGAAATAATTCGAAAAAAGTCGTGGAAGCAATAATAATTAAAACAGTTTTATTAATTTTCTTGGTTCCCGCATTATCACTATTTAAAATAAATTTAATTAAAATAAATAAAACAAATCCACCAAAAACATTTATGGCAGTGAGGCAAATTTTAGTTGGAAATATATTTACATATATCGCTAAAATACCTTTTTCTGAAACCAAATGCTCAAGTTTATTCTTTTTATTTTATTTTATTATGTTTATTTTTTGAAGAAAAAAAACACAATGATCGTAGCAACAAATAACCCAACAACGCCCATGCATATTATAAAATTTTTATGACGCCCAGCCCGCCGGCTTTTAAAAGCGATCAAAAAATAAAATTTTGTGTTTGAAATTAAAAATTTTTTTAGTGTTTGAAAATACTTTAAAAATCATGGGAATTTTATTGAAAGGCCCTTTAGCAACCATAGAAAAGTATGAATTTTTCGAATTTTTTGTTAATTATTTTTTATTAGAAAAATTCTTATTATAATTTTTTAAAAACTTTCTGAAAAAAATGTATGTATTAATTTTCGGTAATCATGAAATATTCAAAACTTGTGTTAAAGAATGGGGAAAACAAAAACAAATAACAATGTGCTCGATTTATTGCTGCTTTCATGAAGAAAATGGCACTCTTTTACTTTATCCCCCTTTTTAACATTAACTTTTTTTTGAGTTTTTTTTCTTGGTAAAATTTCTTTTTCTTGCAAAGGCTGTTTTATATCAAAAAACATAATCAAACTATTACAATTTTTTTTGATAAAACTTTTCTTACAATTTCTAAGATTTCTGGATTTTGGATTATTCTTAAATTCAGTCCTTAATTCTTATCTGTAATTAAATATTCATAATCTTCAGGTTTAGTTTTATCTACCATAGTTTTAAATATTCTCAAATATTTCCCAAAAATCCAAAAAACTTTAATTCCGTTTCGAAAAAAAGAGAATGAAGCTCTCAAAAAACTTAAAAAAAAGTTAACGTTAAAAAGGGTGATAAAGTAAAAAAGTACCGAAGAAAATATATGTATGTTCCTTCTTTCAAAATATCAAACAAATAAACAATGACTTTAAAAAAAATATTCTATCGTAATAATTATTTCTTTTTTGTTTCAAAACTGATAGAAAAAAATCTTTAAAAAAATACTTTGCTTTTAATTTTACAATCAATCATTAAAATCAAAAACCCAAAACTAAAAACTTTTTTTTATGTTTTCAAGCCACATTTGCCAATACCAAAATTGAAAGATAAAAAAAGATAAATAAGGAGTAACCAAGCGACGTCGTCGGGCTACTCCTTTAAATTTTTTAAGGACTTTCTTTCCAATTTTTAATGCTCCATAAATTTTTTAAAATGTGACCTTTCCATATATTTTTTTCATCTTAATTTTTGTTAGGTGTGCTTATGGAAAAAAAGCCAGCCTATCCTTATTTTTTTCTTCCTTTTTTGATTAACATTTTTCACTTTTTTGGTTTCAATTTTGATGACTAATCAATATTTGACTTGTGACACCTTTATTTCATTTTTTTTTGCTTTTGTGATTGCTTACATATATGTATGAATGTATGACGCAAGGCTTATTTGCGGAGACGAAGACTCAACATCATCCCTTTTGCTTGCTTGTTGACGTCGGACGACGTCGTCGTTAAAAAAAATCAAACAACAATGAAATATATTTTTTTTAGAGCTTGAGAGGCCTTATCAGGTTCGTATAAAAACCCTATAAATTTTCTCATATTTTTTCATAGTCTTCTTCAACGACTTCTTTCATCGCTTGCTATTTTATTTTTTCTTCACTCTTATTTTCAATAAATAAATAATTATGGGTCACGGACACGAACATCACGATTCTCATCATCATGATCATCATGATCAACACCATCACGACTCCCATCACCATGGAGAAGGACACCATCATGGTGGTGGACTTATAAATAGGTATGTTAAAAAAATTAAATTAAATAATTTTCTCCGCAATGAAATTCAATTCTTTTTTTATTATAGAATTTTTGGTCACAATGATCATCATCACCATGATCAACATCATGATGAACATCATCATGGTGGACATCATGGAGGACATCATTAAATTAAACCAATTAATTTGGCGGTTGTAAAAAAATCTAAATCAATTATATAAATACATTCCCTTAAAATTTAATTAAAACAGTTATAAATTTAAATTTTTTTTCATTTAATTTTGAATTTTTCAAGCTTTAAATTAACATACATATTTATGTTTGTTTAATTTTCAAAAAATAATCACTCCACCATTTTGTATATTAAAAAATAAAAAATTTATCTAATTTTAAAAGTTTTTCTTAACAAATGATTTTAAAAATTTCAAAAACACAATTTTTTAAAAATTTAAAAATTGCTAAAATTTTGTGGAAAAAAAATGAGAAATAGCTGCTTTCATAACAAAAGTTGTGTTTTTGTTTTTCTTTCGGTAACTGAAAATACAATGAAATCTTAACATTATCTTTTCAAGGTTTCAAAACTTTTTCATTTTTATTATCAAAAATTAAAGAAAAATTAAACAAGGGAGGATAAAGTAATTTTGGTTATTATACAATATTTTGTTCTTTTTTTAGTTGATTTTTGTTTCTTTCCAAATCGGTCCAATGCCTCCTTTCTTCAAGGGCCTTTTAAATCACAATTTTTAGGCTTTCTTTATTATTCAGTATTTTGACATTTGGTGAAATTAAAATGTTAATGTTGTTAATCTTTGCTTTCAATATGGAGACTCCTATTTTTTGTTTACCTTTAAGACTCTTTTTCTTCACTACAACTTTTAAATTGCCATTTATCTCGAATCTTTTGTACTTCAGGAGAAGAAGAAAAGGCACACATATTCTGATTCTTCATAAAAATTTACCCGTAGGTGTGAAAAAATATCAAAAAAATAGGGGCCTTCGATATTCATTTGATTCGCTAATAGCGTAAAACTTCGATATATCCAAATGTAAATGGTTGCACAAATTGCTATATAAATATATTCGAAAAGCTGTAAAAACTTTTATAATTTTTTTAAAATTAAGATGAATTAAGCTTTCGAATTACACAAAATTTTCCATTATTATGCGTAACTCCAAAAACAGGCGTAGTTACGGAAAACCATGTTTGAAATGTAGGCTCGCATGCGCAGGCAGAGAAAATATTTTTTTTTTGCTCGATTGCTTTCCCATCATTTTTTTTCTTGCTTTTTTCTTAGCTTTTGTTGGCCAAAGGAAAATAGCAAAAGATTGCAGAAAAAGTGATCACTGCTGCTTCTTTTTTTCTTCTTGGATGGGGAAGAATAAGAAAAAAGAGAAGAGGCTAGCAATTTTGATGAGAACGGACAAATCCCAACCTTTTCATTTTTTGCCTTTACTTGGTTTATTTTGGTCAAAACTGAAAAGAAAAGAGGTGACCCCCTGCGATTGTCTGGCAAATTTTATTTATTTATTGAAAAGAAATTTAGCGATATGATCTTTGATTTAAAAAAATGGAATGAAAAACATTGAAAATTATCGTATAATTTTTATAAAACATTTTTATTTATTGAAAAAGAAATGATCAGAAGCAACAATATTTAAAAAACGGTTTTATTATTTTTTTAAATTGAATTCAACTTGAATTAGTTTAACCTTTTTTTAAATTACATAATTTATTGAAGATGCTTTCATCTAAATAAATATATGCATATAAATTTAACCTTTATGAAATCTCAGAAAACAAGGTATGCGTTATGACGTAAAATTGATCGACAGAACGTGACAAAACTGTGACTACTTATTTCGTGGTGATTATTTAACATTTAATTTGAAAATGTTCTTTTTACAGTTTAAACACCCTACTTTCTCAATTTTTCTTTCAGACAAATTAGGCTGGCAAAGTAAAACAATGTTTTCAGTGTTTTTTCTTTTCTTTCAAAGATATAGGAAAACAAAATCTTTTTTTTGTTGCTAACAATTTTTGTTTAAAGAAACCGATTTTTTAATTAAAAGCAAAATTTTTGTTAAACACAAAACAGAATATTTATTCATGCAAAATATTAATGTTAGGATTATATATTATATTTTAGAAAGCCGAAGAACAAAAAAACAGAGTAAATATGTTTATTTTTTTTTAATATTTTATTAATTTTATTTGAGAATTGTTTAATATTTGTTTCTTATTGAACAACTCCAGTAATTTGAAGGGGTGGAATATTGTGTCGTCGCTTTTCCCAAACTGAATGTGCAAGGATCAAATCTAATTCCTAAAAAAGAAGTTTTTATTTAACAAAAATCCTTATTTATTATTTATAAAAAAATAATTGCTTTACCGTTTTATGAACCAATTTTCCTGAACGTCGATAGGTTTCTTCATTTTGCATATCCAATGGGACATTATATGGATTATTATCATAAGGCAAATATCTGCGAAGGCCAAAAATGTGTTTAAGCTTAAAATAAAAAATAATTAATTTCTGTGCAAAAATTTTAAAAAATATGTTTTTTTTTGTTTGCAAATAATTTACCTTAAAAAGAATATGTGAAACAATATTATATCGACTATCAATCAACCATTGAGGTTCATCACGAATTGCATCGACTTCATCAACAACTTCATTAACAAATCGTTCAATGATTACTCGACTTAACCAAACAATGTAAAATGTGTACATTGGGAAAACTAAAAATAAATAAATAAAATAAAATGTGCATCATTTTTATTGGAATTTAAAAAAAATTAATCATTTTCATGAAATGAATTTTGGTAGCAAAAAATACTAATTTTTATTTGGCATAAAGAAGAAGTAATAGAAAATTTCTTTACTACCTATTTATTTATTTTAAAGAAACTTATATTTTTTTAAATACAAAAAAGGGTTTCTCGAGATTTTAGTCAAAATTTGGTGTTTTTTAACAAAGATATGAATTTCGAATTCGACCACGAAAATTTTGTTTTAAAAGAATTTGTTAATTAAGAGAGTCGAGTTTCAATCATTTTATGTTTAAAACCAAAATAATAAAACTAAACAAATTTCGTTCGTTTTTGCCACTAACTTCTCAGTCCCAATTTTTTTATTTGAATGTAAAACACTCGATCGAGCCTATTTCTTTTTGATAGCAAAAAGAAAAGCTTTTCAATCTGCCATTTTTTATTATATCTAATCATTATTTTGCAATTAAAATATTTCAAAGCTTGGAAATAAAACGCGCTTTATTTTTAATTGAAACTTGCCCAAAACTTTTTTTTTTAAATTAAAACCCTCTAAGAAATCATGAAAGCGCGATTTAAAACTATCAAAAAAAATTTATTCCTAAAATCAATTTAAAATTCGTTTTCCTTTGGTTTTAGAAATTTTGTTTATAAAATAGCAAAAAAAAGTAAAAAATGAAAACTTACGCCACCATCTTGTTTCGAGAATGAGCAAAACATTATTAGTGCAATTAAGAAAATCACAAAACATTATTAAGCATAAATCCCAAAAATTGCTGTATTGTTGAATTTCTTTATAATAAATTAAATAAAAGAATCCAGTGTATAAAACATAAATGGCAAAGAAAGTTGGAACGACTCTTTTATTATTTTCATAGCCACGAACTAATACTTCGACGATAGCTGCGCAGCGTTTATTAAATCTATAAATAAATAATAATTTTAAAGTTAAATTTTTCTTAGACTTACAGCCAAATTTCCATCCATGCAAAGCTAACAAAAATTCCGGTGAGATAAGTTAAATAATTAAAATATAATTCAGCCACCACTGTTTTTTCCATATTAATAAAAACATTTCCATTTGTTTTATCAAAAATATCCATTAATTCCGTAAGTCTATGCATTCGATAATAATATAAAGCAACGGAAGATAGCATGCAAGTAATTATTAGCAAACGAAGAACATACCATTTATTTGTAATATATTCCTCTTTTAAGCTATAAAAAAAATATTTAAAATAATTATTAATAAAAGGTTTTTCTTAAATCAAATTAAAAAAAGTTGGTAAAAAATTAAATATTCGAAAAGCTCATTCGCTGCTCGCATGCTTTTAAAAAAATTGTCTAATTCCTTTTTGTTTTTTAAGTAATTAAAAAATTAATTAAGTCTTTTGTCAAAAATCAAGAGAAAAATGATCCACCTTTCTTTATGGATATATTAAAAGTAAATTATTTTTTGTTTTGTTGGTTAATTAATTGATTTTTCAAACTTTTAACTGCGAAAAAAAGTTTTTAAAAAGTCCATAAAAATAGGATTACTTTTTTTTCCAAAAGTTTTTAACTTTCCTCCAATTTGCGCAAAAACAACGAGCTTTTTCATATCCTCTTTTTTTTTACTTTCTTCTAACAACAAAAAAATGTGTTAATTATTTTTTTGATTTTTAATTATTAACAAATTATTATAAAAGAAGAAACTTACGTTTCATGCAAGCAATGATAAAGTACCCGGCCTGATTCTCTAATCAATAAATATATCGAAAGAACCACGTAAGAAGCTTCAAAAAACATAACAATATTGGCATTTTCCAAATATTTATATAATCGAAAGACTTCTATCCAAGTTTGAGGATACAACCATCCATTGTATTGTTCAACAACCAAACGAATAAAACCAAAATAATTTACATTTGCATTATATGAGGAAAGTTGAATGAACACGGCTTTTGTGTATCGATCAATCCAACCTTCACTTTGTAGTTTAATTAATTGGTTTTTTAAATCATTCATGGTTCCATTTAATAATACTGTGTATCCGCCTCCAGAATATGTCATATAATTCCCAGCGAATGAAAGACCTGCAATAAAAGTTTTTTTTATCAAATTTATTTTTTGAGGATTCAATTAGTTTATTTTTTAGAATAAATAAAAAAATTTTAAAAATTTTCCTTTGCTCTAAACTATCTTTTCATATGCATTTATTACCTCCAATTCAGAAAGAGAGACTTCGGAATGGACTCAAAAATTTATTTAATTTTTGAAAAAAAGAAATATAAAAATAAACCAAAAAAAAAAGAAAGTTTTTTTAATTTCAAAGTCTGTCTCTTGATTGACTCATAAACTTTTTTTAATTGTTTAATTAACTAAATTTAATTTTTGAAAGCATTCAAAAATATTCGAAATTTCCTTGAAATAAAACTTTTGCTCTGTAATTTATAGTCGTAAGCAAAAATAGTTGTTAGGCGCCTCTCTTTTTTAAAGACAAAAATATGCTTTTGCGAAATTAATTAAGGATATTTTATTTTAAATTAAAATGACGAAACAGCAATCTTTTTCACCATATTTTTGTTTTATTATTGGGTTGCAAATATTAAACAAGCAAACTCACTGTCTAAATCTACGGCAGTTCGATAAATATAAGGAGCTTCAGCATCACTAACATTTACAGGATATTTCCATCCTTTTGACCATGCAGGAATTGTACATTCGCTATTATAAGCTTCATCGAATTCACTTTCGCTACTATCAATATTCAAATTAAGCGGAGAAGATCGAACTTGTCGAATGATTCCTAAGCCCATGGATCGACTAACATAATCATTCCAATATCCTCTCATCCCATATGCGGGTTCACCATCCTCGGAATTATTCAAAAAAATAATGTTTATTAAATCATTTTGGGCATAATTCCAAAAATCATCGATTTTATTTATATCCAAAAATTTTTGAGTTCCATAATTTGCAGTGGTATCGTGCCAATCAGCATTAAAAAGTTTCAAAAGCTAAAAAAATTAATAGAAATCAAAAAATGTTTATTAAGTTTTATGTATGGTTTTTATCTTTGCTTTACATTACCAAAAATCAAAAAAACAAACAAAAAAAACTTACATGTCCTTGAGTCCAATATCCTTCATTTCCAATTTGTGGGAAAATTATAAACCCATAAACAATAACCGCTAAAAAGAAAGTAATTAAACCTTCTCTTAGAGTGGGCAAAAATAATTCTTCATCACTCAATTTCCAGTAAAATTCAAGGGGAATTTGAATTTTTTCGGTTATAATTAATTTGTAATCACCATCAGGCTGGCGAACATCTATAAAAAGAAAAAATAATTAATTTAAAATAATTTGTATCGATTTTATTTTATTTTATATTTTGATTTTTTGTTTGTTGGATATTTTGGTGTTTTTTATTCGGGAAAAAACAAATAAGCTTTTGGGATTTTTTACAGAATTTTTTTTATCGAAAAGTAAAAAAATGGAAAACAAAAAACTCTCGAAAATGTTTTCTTTTCTTCTTTTCTGCCGAATCTTTTTTCGAGGTCCAAACCCAAAAAAATATGAATAAAAGAAAAATCTATCTTTTAGGATTTTTTTTTTTCAAAATTTTTATAAGCTTAGCTTTGGATTTCTGAATTTCAGACAAACAAACAAAAAGCAAAGAAAAAACATTTATTATAAAAACTCACCATCGAATGTTTCATTTGAATGTGGTTTCAAGTCGCGTTTTTCGGAACTCGAGAACAAATACCAGTCTTTGAAATATTTTAAATTAATAATTGCGAGGATGTATGCTTTGATAAAATCACAAACAACCCATCCAATAATTATATAGAAAAACATTTGGGTGACTCTTTTAATTTGGTCACTATTTTGGGATGTGGCAAATTTGGCTACTGCTGGGAAAAAAATCTCTTTCACTAAATATAATTGTGAGCCACCGCAAACCATTCCAATAATTATATGCAAATATGGATATCCACGACGATATGATTTTTTTTGCAAATAATAATCTCTAAATTTAAGAATGGCCGCTCTAAAATTTTTTATTTAATTATTTATTCATTTATTTTTGTAAAAAAAGTTTTAATGAAATTTATTATTCAAAAAAGTAATTCTTTTTTAGTTTTGATTTTTTTCAATTAAAGGAAATTAATATGCTTAACTTTTTCTTTTTTTAAACAAATAAAAAAGGTTCGATTTTTGTTGTTTGAACTCATAGAAAATTAGGTAAGTGGCTTATATTTTAAAATTAGCCACATGGATTTTTGACAAAACAAGGGTGTGTAAAATTTTATTGGATATGAATAATGAGAAAGCTTTTTCCAAAGACATTTTTTCTTCTGTTCCCAATTAATTTTTCACCTCAAAATTTAAAATAAAGTAATTTTGCGACAAAGAATGGCGGGAAAAAAGAAAAAAACATAGACAAAAAAGGTTTTTTTAATCAGAGAAAAATGCATAAAATAAAAAGTTTACCTGTGCATCATAAGCTGGATATGCAGTAAGAATGAGAGGAATGTACCAATAAAGAAGGCACAAATTAACTAAAAAAAATTATTTTTATTTAAAACTAATTAGTCTGATATTTTAATTTTAATCTTACATCAAAATAAGAAAATTCAGCACTTAAAAATGTTTGATTTTCAAGTTGAATAAATATTGCATCCGCTTTTCCGTCATAATTGGATACATAAACTGTAGAGAGCCATAAACAGAGGATTAAGCCGCAAAACATTTGGAAAATTAATAATTCCTTCCGAATAAGTCCACGCCATCTACCTTTTCCGCCGTTGATTGGTAACCAAAAAGTGAGGTTGTCCATCCAATTGTGCAAACGAAACGCTTCCACAAATGTATTAACATTTGTTTCGACGTCCACCATTCGCTCGAACTAAAAAAATAAAGAATTTATTGCATTTTGGAATTATTTAGTGCCAATATAGTTTTTTAGGTTTCAGCTTTTCAATTTTCTTATTAGTACGACCAAAAATGTTAATTAACAAATAAATATATTTATTTATTTGAGTTTTAAAAAAAATGGCTAAAGTAAAACTTAAATATTTTGTTTGTTTCGAAACAAAAAAAAAACAATTTTTTCGCATTTGCTTCGAAACCAAAGTTATAATATTATTTTTTTTTAAATGTTTTAAAAATTTTTTAGGTGTTTTAAAAAAATGAAATATGCGACTTACGGGAGCGTTGTAGTCCACAGTGGGTTCATCCAAATCATTTCGAAACCAGGCTTTAACTTTAAATAAATATGATTTATCACTTTGCATATCTCTTATTTCCACAGTATCGCAATACCATGACAAATAATTTTCCCGTCCAGCGATATCGGTCCAAATGCGAATTTGTTTGATATCACCAAGAGGCCTAAAAAAACTCATATTTAAATTAGTTAAAATTTAATTTAAAAAATGTTTTATTACCTTTCAGTGCAGAGTAAAAATCTTTCACGGCTTCCCCATGTGAGTCCTTTTTTAGTTTGATTTGCAATTGAATTAACTCCAATTAAATTTCGTCGTTCATCCACGCCTTGTGTGCCCACAAGGGAAATTATTGCATTGCTTTCTGTTTCAGCAAGATTTACATATCCAGTATCTATCAAAATCAAATACATGTAAGCTTGCTTATTGTCGTTGCTCGGAATGTTAAAAATGCTACCGCTATTAAATGGAATTGTTTTATCATGTTGGGCCAAAATATAATAGAAAATTATTGATAATAAAATTGCAATAATTACAATGCATAAACTATTATCAAACTAAAAATATTTGTATTAATAAAATTCAGTAAAAATTAAAGAAAAAAATCTTACATCTTCAATTTCAATCATATTTTTATATTCAAAATCTTTATCAATATCGAGATTGAATTGGCCGTTGGAGAAAGTTCCCAAACTTTTCGTTGAAAATTTTCCTTTACCGTTTTCATTATGCTGAATATTCTGAAAAAGGAAAAAATTCAAGTTTTATAATTAATTAAAAGTTTTATGGAGAAAAAAATACAGAAAAAATGAATTGGTTTCTGCTTGATGTTTCAATTTTTTTAGTTAGTTTAGAATCAAAGAAAAATAATTAGGAAAAATTTTAAATTAATTATTCTTTCTTTTTGCAAATTTCTATTTCGAACTTTTTGATAAAAATAAAAAATTAAAACAATGAATTTATTTTTGTGGCTTTGGTTTCAGAGATTATAAAAAAAAGAGAATGTTTTTTTTAATTTTGAAGTAAGAGGTTTTAATATGAAATTAAGAAATAAAATTACTTACTATTATTCCATTACTCAAAAATTTATTTTCTTCAATACTCAAAATATATCCGCCTTTTGTGGATGCTTTAATAGAATATTCGAATGGGAGAGCGATTTCATAAATTGAATTTTTAGCTACATTTTGATTTTTAACATTTACATATGAAACTGTATTATCAGTTTCTAAATCAGATAAAGTCAAATATCGAATATGATTGGTTGCGTAAATGGATTTTTCAGGTTTTGAGATTTTTACAAATGATGTTGGGCGATAACCCATTCCAATAAAGTATCTTCCAGTTCGATTTATCATTGCATCTTGATCAATGAAGGCAAAAGTTTTAACTAAAAAAAATAAAATGTGGATTCAAATTTGAAATTCTATGGAATGCCCAGAAAGCATATTTGACAGAAAAAAAAGTTGGTGATTAAAAAAAAAAATAAATGAAACAAAAATAAAAACTTACAATTTTCAAGAGTCACATTAAAATCTTGATCGTTGGGCAAAGGTCCAGGTAAACGTTGAAAGGCCATAAAAAAGCTGGCATTTGTAATATCCGCAAATTCATCCTTTACATTTACTTCAATTAACATCGTGGCATTCCATTGGGTGGTTAAAAATGAATGCATAGTTAAAATTTCGCCTTCTTTAAAATCTCCATCAACAATAGTTATGCCTTCATTGGGATTTTTGCCTGTTGGTCCGGTTACAATTATTGGAGCCAAAGTGTTTTCAATTTTAATTTTTTCTCCATCAATCGTTTTCAAAGTGGAATTTACATATCCGGAAGAAATTAAAAAGGGAGCATTTTCAGTGTTCATAAAAACATTCTTTTCTTGGCAAATAAGTGAGAGCCGAGTCAAAGAATAATCATCCAATTCAGGAACATTTATATCTGAAGCATTTTGAGGGAGTTCCACCGTCCATTCATTACACATGTGATCGTTCAATAAAATTTCACTCAATCTTCCAAAATTTACATACAAACTTGTTTCTCCAGCCTAGAAATAATTTATTTATATATTTAGTTTATTTTTTTCGCAAAGATTCAAATTTTTTACCTTATAACTAAATGTGCCAGAAATTATTCCATTATTCAAAAAGATTTTAACATTTGCATCTTCAAAAGAAGAAATCATAGAATTCATTGATTTCAGAATTATGCTACCGAGCCGTTGTTGTAAAAGAAAGGTGGCTTCTGATTCCCATTCATTTTGCGAATAATAATCGATATATCTGATATCTTCTAAAAAAGCTTTTATTTAAATTTAATTCCAAAAAATAAATTTAAAGGGATAACTTGGATTAATTGGAAGAACATTAAAGATATCATTGTAATTAGCAGTTTCATATTTTATTGCTGAATTGATAGTCGATTGAAGAGGGTTTGTAAAAGCTACTTGAAGCATGGCAGAAATATTATCTGCTATGCTAAGAATCGAAGTTGCAGTGGTATTCATTTGTTCGTTATTCATTTTTGTTCCAAAATCATTTAAATAATCCGTAACATTCCCCATAATATTGCTAAGTGATATTTGTGAATTCACATTTAACAAACTTTGAGGTTTTAAACCTAAAAAAAAAATAATTGTAAATATTTTCTTTTTAAAACTTTTGAAATATAAATTTTTACCTGTGCCGGATAAATCCATTCCATGAGCTTTGATTTCAGAATTAACAATCACATAGCTGTTTGTGCCATTTCGGTAAATTAAACCATTATTAAAGGAGATTTCAACATTATTATTCAAATTAATTATTGAATTAAAATGATTAATAAAATTGTCCGAAATCAATCCATTTTTAATATTTAAAGTTATTTTGCTGCCAATATTTAAATTTGCAGAATATTCAAAATAATTGATTAACTTTTCTTGGCTGTTTTTAGTTTCACAATACAAAAGTTTTTTTTCATATTGATATTGAATGTATCCATTCGAAAAGATTATTTGTGTGCCATCATCGAAATTTAACTAAACAAAATAAGTTTTTTTATTTGAGGGTTTTTGAAAAGCTTTATGGTAACTTACATGTCCAGAACTGATTTCAATTATATTTCCAATTAAAAATTCCATTTTAAATGCAACTATATTTTCATAATTTCCAGAAACATTTAATGAAGATTGAATAATAATTTTTGCATTATTCGAAATTTTCATTTCAGAAGAATCTATAAAAATTTATTTAAATAATTTTCTGTGAATAAAATAATTTTTTTCCTTACCTTCAAAACCGGTAATTAAAGCAACTTCTTGATTATTAATTCCATCAATATAAATTTGAGTATTTTCGCCGGGTTTCAATGCATTCAAAAAATTATTATTCACATTTTCTAATTTTAAAATTTCTGGAATTATTTTATTCCAATCTAAATTAGTTTCAGATTTGAGAACATCGGAATTAATCCAATCAAAATCAATTATCCATAAAATTAATGCATTATTATTAGCTTTTTTAAATAATAATTTTCCTTTTTGAATTTCCATATTCACTAATTTATTCGTTTTTCCATCAGCCAAAATAATGATGAAAAAAAGCTTTGAGTATCCAATAATTAAAGGTTCGCCATTTTTAAAGGAATTAATTAAATCGTTGGTAAGCGCCTTTAAAAAGTTATTAATTAATCAATTTCTTACTATTTCTGAAGGAATGTGCTTAACTTTGTCTACGAAAACCCGACTTAAAAAGATGGCTATTTTACGCTGAAAATTTTAGCAACGCGCGCGCTTTCATCGAAATACAAGTTTTTTCGTTTTTTTAGACTTATTTTTGCTTCGAAGTTGCCAAAAGTAATAATTTCGAAAAAATTTGTTTTGTTTTAGCAGTATTTTGATTATCATTTTTTGTGATATTTATTACAGATCGCAAGAGTGAACAGAAATTCACTCTATAACGCATATTGCCGCCATTATGCATTAAAAAAAAGAATCGAATAAAATATCAAAAATAGAATTGTATTTTTGTAGAAACGCTTGACTAAATTTTTTAAGCTTTGAATTGCATATTTTTTTGATATTTTTCATAGCCAAAGGCAAGCACATTCCATTATTGAGAAAGTTTTTTTTATCCTTTTGAGTTGCGTCTAATTTGTTAAAATTTTCTTACTGGAAAACTAATAAATGATTCATTATCCATATTCATAAAAGAAGTAAATGTAGCATTTTTAATGTTTTGCTTTACATCGAATGAATTGCCCGAGGCATCAAAAGAGAAGTTCCATGCCGTAATTAATTGATTCCGAGTTTCAAATTTTCCATATGAAACCTAAATTTTAAACGTTTTTTAAAAGCATTTTTCAATAAAAAAAATTTGTTTTTACTTTTGTTTTTCCAAGGAATGAAACGCCTGATTGTGATGCACCAAGAGGAAATTGCCGAACAACTCCATTATTAATTTTTGCAGAAATTTTATTATTGGTGGCCAAATTAATATTACTCGAAAGTTTCGAGAATTTTTGTTTTAACTAAAATAAATAAATAAATATTTTATAATTTTTATTTAATTAATTTAGAGCGACTTACTTTAAAACTATCCAATTTAGAACTTTTCATAAATTTAGCCATTCGAAAATCTCCATTTAAATGAATAATATTGTTTTCAATTCTAATAAATCCATTCGACAAAATCATTTGATTATTTTGTGAATTCATTCGAGCATAAATTATTTTTTGACTGTTCAAAGCTGAAGCATCAAACGTAAAACTCATTGAATTTTTAATCAAATTTGAAGTCGTATTTAATAAATTTATTAAAGTTGCGGGAGAATTGATTGAAACATTTTTAATTTGCCCAGTTAAATCTTCAAAAATCTATAAAAACAAATTTTAAAATTATTAATTATGATTTTAAAATTAATTAATTACTTTAGCTTTTTCATCATTCATGCAATTCATGGCCAAATTTAAATAATAACAAATTTGATTGAAATTCAATCCATTATTTTGATTTAATGCATTTTTAATTCCATTTAAAACGTTGTTTTGATCCTAAAATCACATTTAATTCTTTCATTTAAAAGTTTTTATTTTTACCGAATTTTTAAAATAAAATTGCACAAAATCTTTAACATTTTGTGGCATATTTTGATCACAAGTTGTATTATCCCATAATTTTTCAAAGCCAGATCCATTTTTGATTTCATTAAGTATATCTTCAATTTTTCCAAGGATTTCAATATTTACTTCCTAAATTTTTATTTTTTATTTTTTAAATTTAAAAATTAAATATTTACCGTTAAAAGACTGTCTTCATCATCATCATCAACGCCAATATTGGCGAGAGTAGTAATTTGGGCATTTTCACTTGAATGAGTTAATTCAAAACTTTGAGAAATTAATTTATGGGTTTCAGTTTGTTGCATGACCGAACTTTTTAAATTAATAAGCGGAGTTGTGAATTCACTGAAGTCGCCGCCTTTATCAGTTGAATATTTATCATTTACTTTCAAGGAAGTCATTAGTTTGTTATTTACTAAAGTGGATTCATCACGAATGCTTGAAACCGCAGAAAAATCAACACTTGAGAATTCACTCGAAGAAATGCTACGTTCTTGTGGAAGAATGGAACTTGATTTACCAAAATTTTCTTGAGTCATCAATTTCGAAGTTTTATAATTATCTTGCATGCTTGAACTCGTGTCTAAAGGAACAAAGCTGGTTGTAAATTCGCTGGAGACACCACCTTCAGTTTTTTCAGAAATCATTTGAGATTGATCAATGATATTCAAAGGAGTAGTAAGTTTATCAATTTGTGAAGTTGGCGTTGGAGTAACAATATTATCAATAATAGTTTCAGTTGAGGCCTCTTGACTTATTTCAGATGGAATGGCAGCTACAGTAGTTTTTACAAAAACATTTTCTTCATCCGAATGGGTTAAAATTTTTTGAGTGCCAATATTTTCTTGATTGGTTGAACTTGCAGTAAAAATAGGCGCTGTTGAAGATTCTTGAATGAATTCAACTTTATTCTTTGTTGTTTTCTCATTTTTGTTTACAGTACTCGTCGTCGGAATATTATCGACCAATGTGGATTGATCTGAAACGATTTTAGCTCGCGTCGATGGATGGAAAGCTGTTGATGGCTTTAAATTGGTTTCTTCACCATCCGTAATCATCGTTTTTGGAGTTACCGTATCCATGTTGCTAGTTGAGGCGTGTCCAATATCAATTGAAGGAGAAGGTTTTTTGGTTTCAAGTTTAAGTGTTTGATCATGATTTTTTAAAGTTGTCATTGGATCCGAACTTAAAATATGTGTAGTAATAGAAGGCTCATTTGTAAGCTTTTTTGAAGAAGGATGAATTAAAGGCGTTGCTGTAGAAGCTGGTTCATATTTTTTTACAACAGTTGTTGCTTGATCAGATGATTCATCATCGGCAAATTTAGGTGTTGCAGTTACAAATGTGGATTCAAAAAAATTTTGCTCAGTTGTAATGGTGACCAATAATGACGTTAATGGTTTTTCTGATTTCATTGTTGATTGTGCCAAAGTGCTTTTTTGTCCTTCATAATCTGTTTCAGAATTAAATGTAAACGATTCTTCAATTAATGGATGAGGTGAAATTTTTTGTGAAGTAATACTTTCAAAATCAGTAGGTTTATTTGATGAATGGAATTCTTGAGAAAGTTTTTGAGTTGTTAAAATATTTAAAACTGTGGATTCCTTTTCATCATTAATTAAATCCTTTTCATTTGAACTAGCTTTGAAGCTATTTGAAGTAATTTTGGCCAATTTAGTTTCATCAGTAAATTTCACATTTGGATCATTTGTGGATTCAGTGTCGAATTTAATTGTGCTCGAGCCATCATTTTTATTATCATTTTGAGTGCTAATAATATTTTTAGGAGACAATGTAAAACTATTTAAAGCGCTCTGTGAAGTTGATTGCGAACTTTTTGCAGATGTATCAAAGGCATCCAAAGTTGAAGAATGTGCCGAATTTTTTCCATTTGAAGAAGTCATTTGACTTTGTTCAGTAACATCAAAGGTTGTTTCATCTTTTGTGCTAGTATGACTTGGTGGCATTGTTGTTGTTATGGTTTTATAATTATTACCTTCAGTAGTCGTAGCTTTTTTAAATTCGGTAATGGTTTTTGTTGATTTATCCAAATCATTTTCAATACTTGTCACAATAGTTTGTTGATATGGCACGGTTGAGCTTGGAGGTTCAACTTTAAAATTACTAGAAGCTGTAATATCTTTAATTGTTTGGGATGGTACACTTCCGCTTGAAACTGAGGCTGAAGGAATCGTAGTTGATAAATCTTCAGCCTTTTCCAAGGTTGGAGTTACTATCGTCGAACTCGATTTTTCAACTTTAACATTATCAGAAGTTGATACAACAAAACCATCACTCTTTGTGGATAAAGTTTGAATAAGTGGACTTGGAGAAGCCAATTCATAATTATTATTCAAAAATGAGGAAGTTTTATCCTTTGTGGAAGCTAATGCGATGTCAGTCGAACGAGAATCATAATAATCAACAGAAGAAGACGTTAAATCGGTTTTAGAAGTTGAAATTGACTCTGAAGTAACAATATTTGTGAAAGTTCCTGCAACACTGGTTGTTGCATCCGTTGCAATTACAGGTGAGCTTGAAATTAATTTATCCGGAATTTTTGAAACTGTACTCGGCAAAACAGTTAAAGCAGAATTTTTCGAAGCTTTAACCGATGAAGTATCATCATAAACAATAGAAGTTTCAGCATTAGAAACAAAATCCGTAACGCTATCAAAATGACTCGTAGGTGAAGGACTTTCAGTTAAATCAATAAAATTTGAGGTGGCTTTGGCAGTCGAAACCTTTTCGCTTTTTGAAGAACCAACTTCCATTTGAGAGGAGGAACTATCCGGTGAGTTTTCAAGAGTCGTCTTCACAGATGTTAAATCAAAAACATTGCTTGAAGTTGATAAATCGTTTAAATTTGATTCAGTTGTTGGAGGAAGAGTAACAACAACATCATTTAAGGTTGATTTTGTATTTTCAATTTTAACCGAACTTTGAGTATTGGTAGAAAAAATCTTTGAGGAAGGTGAAATTTTAGTGATATCCTTCACTTCTTGTGTTGAGGTTTGTTCCGTTAAAATAATTTCAGTAGGATTAATTGTAAAAGTGTCTTCGATGGATGTTGGTAATTTTGAATTGGATTCAGAGCTTGCTTTATTCAAATCCGAGCTTGGTGAAACACTAAAACCATTCGTTGCAATTTGATTCGTCGTCACAGGCTTAGTTGTTGTCGATTCGCCTGTTGAAAATATGCTATCAGTGCTCGTAAGTTTATCCGTACTTGTAGGTTTTAAATTTTCTAAACTCAATGTTGACATTGCAGGTTGGAAAGTTTCTGAATGAAAAACTTTTGAATTATCTGAAGTTGGCGAATTTGTGCTTTCTCCTTTTGTTGATGATGCAATGGGTTCTAAGCTATTTGTGTCTGCTGATGCTGTTGCGCTTGAAGATAATTCATTCGTGCTTAAAGACGTTTCTCTAAAATCCGTTGTTTTTGTTGTGGCCGAGCTTGAAGTCTTAATTTCAAGAGGTGAAGAAATTTCAGATAAAATTGTCGTTGGTTCAGGAGATGTGGCAACGGAAAAGCTTTGAGATGGAGCTGTTGGACTACTTTCGCTTTTAGGCGTAAAAGTTTTTTCGTTATCGATCGAAGTTCTTTGATCAACGCTGGATGGACTAATATCGGATGTTGCAGAAAAAGGAGAAGACGAATGTGTGGCAGCAGTAATTTCATTTGTGAACAATTTTTCAAGTGGAGTTGTAGCGTCATAAAGAGTTGTTGTAACTGTCGTTGCTTCTGATTTTTGAGCAACAGAAGAAGGAGATGACAAATCATTTTGGTTTACTTCTTTTGAAACAACTTGGGTTCGCGTGCTATTGACTGTAGAGGAATCAGTTGTTAAAGAGACCGAATGGCTTGTCTTTGATACGGGTGATTTTGTTGTAGCTTCAAATGATAAAGTTGGATCAATAGAAGATGCTTTATCCATTGGCGCCATAGGTGTTGTTGAGGTGATTGGCAAATTCGTAGTTTTATCCATTTTCTCAGTACTTACAATATTTGAACTTGAAGGCATATCCGAACTTTTTTCAATAGTTATCATATCGGCGGTAGTCGTGCTTGGTTTAGTTGATTGCTTTTCATAAACTTTGCTGCTGGATAGTTGCAAAATATTTGAGCTTAAAGTTGTAATGGGTAAAGGCGTTGTTAAACCCCCTTCCATCATTGTTGTTCTTTCATCTCTCTTTGCAGTCATCGTAGTCAAAGGTGCTTTTGTGCTTTCTTCTTTAGTCACTAAAGTGGTATCTGAGCTGGCCATTCTTTCTTCAACAACACTTATGGTAGAAGGCGACATAGTTGAACTTAAAATTGAAACTTCCGTTGATGGTGATACAGAAGTGGAATCAACCAATAAAGTTTTAGTTTGCGCATTTGTTGCTTCATCCGTTGTCGAACTTTTTTCAGCAGTTGACAATGCTTCAAAAGTATCTTGCGTTGATGATATTGCCGTTGAAGGTTGAGATGAAATTGAATTTGATGTCATCGTTTCAGAACTCATCCGATTCGTTTCCATTTCTCTTAATTGCATCACTGTCGTGCTCGTTGTCTCAGGTAAATTAGTTGTTATTTGTACCGAAGAGCTTTCTGAAGGTGATGTGTCAGGAGGATCCGTTGTAACATCAGCAATTGCATCCATTGTTGTCGTCGGAGTTATGACCTGGATGGATGTGGAGGGCATACTCGATGACATTGATGCTTAAACACGGAATTTAAGCCAAACTAATTTAATTTTTTAAAACAGTAAAATCCAAAAGAAAGATTTTATAATTAATTTAAATATTTTAAACAAGTAAAAGTAAAAATAAGAAGTTAGTTATTTCACCAAAAAAGCTCTAAAAGTTGATAGTGAAAAATAACATAGTAAAATAAGGGGTATTTATTTTCACTTTAAGTTATCAAGAAGCATTTTGTTCAAAATTAAATTAATTTAATACAAGTTTTGGCTTTAAAAAATAAAGTTCAACTTAAAATTTTTCGTTAAAAGCATTTTTTATAATCGAATTTTTTTTTTTAGATTTTGTAAGTAAAATGGAAATGAATTGAATCTTTAAAGCTTTTTGATTATGCGAAAAATAATAGAAGCACGTAGCTTCTTTAAGTTTAAGGTTTCCGAAAAGTCAAAAAATAAAATAAGTAATTCCAAAAAAATTCAAGTCCTCAAAATGTTAAACAAAAATAAATTAATTATACGGCGAGAAATTAATTATTCCCATCGCTAGGTTTAATACGAAACAAATAAAATGGTGTTAAGTTTAAATTTTTTTTCTAATTTTAAACTTTTTTGAAGAAAAAAATTATTAAAAAATGTTTTTTTAGTAAATAACAACTTTTTAATGTTAGATTAGCCGGATTTTTAAAGTTTAGCTTGTCCATTTGAAAATAAAAAGTTTCGTTTTTCATTGTCATTTTATTTTGTAAGCGAAAATTGTTAAAAATTTGCATGCTATTAATTTTTGTGATAATTTAAAAAGATTTTCATTTGGGAAGAGAGAATCAATATAAAATTTAAAAAATATACATTTAAAATGAGCAAACTTCACAGACGTCTGAAGGAGAGACAAGCTTAATATCCCTTAATAAATAAAATTTTGGTTAGAATCAAGAAAGTAGAAAAGTTAAAAAAAAGGGAAGTTAAAATTAAATACAATAAAGGTTTTTTTAAATATCTTAATCCTTCCTAGTAAATTTCATTGTGCTTTATTGAGTTAGTCACTTGCAAATCCTTAATGAGAAAATTTCAAAATAAAAAGAACGAAAAAATTTTCATAACTTCATATGATTTAAAACAGTCAATTCTCGAGCTTTGGAAACGAATAATTCTTATAGTTTGCAAACACGAAAAGTCAATAAAAGCGAAGATTTACAAGCAAATGGCTGCTTCAGATAAAGTTTGCAAACTTGCTCGCATGCAATAGCATTGAAGCTCTTTTCTTAATTGTTGTAAAGTAAAAAAAAGTTTCTCTTTTTACTATTTTTATCAAAATGCAAAAAACCTAAGCATGGTAAAATTAACTAATCAATGAATGTGGAAAGAAATGAAGTTAGAAATTAACACAAAATTTTTAATATTTTTATTTTTCATTTTTATAGCGCTGCGATAAGAAAAAAATAAAGATTTGAAAGGCGTTAGAAAGTTTGAAATGTAAGTTTTTACAAAAAAAATAGCAAATATGCAGTGTAAACGAAAAATCATAGCAAATTCGCTTGAACAATGCTATCATTTTTTTCAAAATTAAAACAAAAGGAGTACTTTTGAAATTAAATTAAAATTCAAAAGAAAGTAAAAGAAATTTAAAAAAAAGAAAAGAAAAAAAGCGAAAAAATTATATTCATGAAAGAAAAAATAAATTTTATCGCAGTTGATTAAGAAAAACATTGCATCCACTAGATTTAAAAACTTTATGAATGAAATAATTAATTAAGTAAAGCGCTTTAGTTTGTTTTGCAAATCCAAATATTGGAGCCAAAGAATTAAAAATAAAAATGAATGGAGCTTAGAAGAATAATTATCGTTTTGGATTTTAGATCTTATGAAAATGGATAAATTTTGTTAAAAATGAGTCATCTTTACTTTAAAGATTTTTTTTAATAATCTAAGCTTGAGCTTGAAAATATGCAAATGTCTAAACTTTTTTATTTTTGCGAAGTGAAATCATAGTCAATATTCTCTCTCAAAAAATTTATATTAAAGGCGCCTATGCGAATGATTGTATTGATTCAGAAAATAAATAAAAATATTTGCTCGGTTAAAGTAAAAGTAAGCCAAAAAAATTACAACAATTAAATTGCTTTCTATTGTCCGGAAAAATTAGTCAAATTATATATGAATTATAAATTCAAGTTTTTTCATTCATTAAAAAATCTCAACTAAAAATCAATGAAAATAAGTTTCAATCGAAATTTTTTATTTTTTTAGTCTTTGACTTTCAATCATATCGTTTTTTTTGAATTGAAAAGAAAGAGAAAAAAATCAAAAAATAAAAGAATTGCCAAAAATAAATAGACACCAAAAACAAAAAGCCGATTTAATGTTGGGTATTTTACCGTTTCGCGCTTGCCAGATTGTTAAACAAAAAAAGAATCTCGTTTTTCAATCTCATTTTATTTTGTAAGCAAAATTGTTAAAAATTTGTATGCTATTTGTGTTCGCGAAAATTAAAAAAAGATTTTTCGTTTGGAAGGGATTTTTGATGAAATTTAAATAATTTGCATTAAAAAATTAGCAAGCATTTACTTTTACATTCATGCTTCAAATTTGCAAAAAAGACCGATTGAGATTTGAATTCGAGCTTTCTGCGCATTCTTTGAAGCTAATTATTGGTTGATCGCTTTCCATCGCTCTTTCAAATTTTAATGTTTGAAAGTTAAATTTTGGGTAAAAAAATGCGGGCATGCTAAATTGATAAAAATTGCGAGATGCTTTTGAAAGAAATATGGACGCTTACATTCTCAGAAGACAAAAAAAATTTTAGAGAAATAATTATAGAAAAAGTTTAAAAAGAGGAAGCATAAAAATTAAAGAGAAGCACTCAAAAGCTTAAATTTCTTCATTACTAATTATTATATAAATATTGAGTTAAAAAAAGAAAGAAAAAAGCAAAAGAAAAATTTTTTTTGGTTTATGAAAGAAAAAATTGGCGAGTATAAATAATAATTAAGCTCACAAAAGTCGACACCTTATTAATTTATTAAATTTATAAAGTTTAATTTTGTCATTTTTTATGTTAAAAACAATAATTTGGACATTTTTGGTATCGACAAAAAGTATTTTGTATTTGATTTTTTTGTGGATATTTTACAAAAATGGAGACCTTAAAATGGGTAATTTTTGTTGATAAAAAAAAGCTTTAAAAATGCTTATGAAATTTTTTTATAAGCTTATTAGCGGAGTTTTAGAATTATAGAATTTTTTTTTACTCAATATTTTGGTGGTGCCAATTTTTGTTTTGTTTAATTATTATTTATCTATTTAAAAAATATTTAACCAACCTGTCGTCGATCCATCGGATGTAATCTGGACTGTTGTTGTTGCTGTTAATGTCGTGTATGATGACAAAGTGGTGGTGCTCGTATCTATAAAATTTTATAGTGTTTTTAATACATTAAGTTTTCTTAAATTTAACAATTAAAAAACAAACCTAACGGATAATTAAATATAAGTAAAACATTTTCTATGCATTCCGGGGTTACTGTAGTACTGCTTCCAAACGTTCCAGATGAATTTATAAGCATTATGTAAATCTAGAAAACAGTATTTATTTTTAAAAGTTTTGAATTTTCCTATGATTTTTTTATTACCAAAATAAAAATCAAATTATTTAATAAAACCATTTTTGACATAAAATTATCCCACAATTACTTAATTATTAAATACCATAAGAATATTATTAGAGAAAATTAAATAAATTTAACGCAAAAAATATAAGAATTCTACGAAAAGTTGCCACAGCAAGTTGGAAAACTGGAAAACTGTAGAAACGCAACCTCTCTCAAAGAGGAGAAAATGGAAAGAATGGCTAAAACATGGTTGAAGCCTTTCGAGAAGAGCTAAATTGTCAAGGCAATGCTATGATATTTCAAATTAAAACCCCGCAATGAAGCCCTTCCATTGTATTTCATTTTTGATAACAAAAGTTACTCCGGGCTACTATCGAACGTGGCATAACAAAAAATAATAATATCATACACAAACATCAGCAACAACATCTTCAGCTCCATCATGCTTGTGCTTCTTCTTCACGTGTGTTTGACATGATAAAATTCACGTGATTTTCTAATGTTTTTATTCTCAAATTTGGCACAATTCCATGACCAGTTTTTGTTAATAGAAAATTTTTTTATCTCTGCTGCCAAACCAAGCTCCACTTTTTCATAAAACCAATGTATTTTAAAAAAGTATTCTAAAAACAACTCTCAATTTATGTGTTCACACATTTTCTCATGATAACAATTTTTAAAAAATTTAATCTCCACCATTTCCACCACCGCCTTTAATTCCCTTTCAAAATCAGCTTAAAATAGCTATCAAAAGTAAAAAAAAAAATAGATTCCATTTACAACTCTTTTTCTTTTTTTGGTTCTTGAAAAAATGAAAGAAAATTCAAACATTTTTTTTACTCATTTCTTCGACAACAAAAAAAGAGTAAAAATAACTTTCATTTTCTGTTCAAAAAATTTAGTTTTAAAATGATTGAATTTTTGATATTTTTTATTGGTATTATTTTATTAATTTGGGTTGGCCTTCACAATAAAAATTCAAGAAAATATAAAATTTGTAAGTAATTTTTTAAAGCCAAAATTGGATAATGTAGCTTTCATGATCTTTTCTACCTTTTGCTTCGAGAATCGAAACGATTTTAACCATTCTGGATTTTATCCATTTTTTTCTATAAAACTTTTTTTCTAGGTTTCATAATTTATGTTTTACTAATTTCAATTATTTTTTATTTTTATGCTAGCTTTGAAGCTTCAGAAAATAATAATTCAAACAACTCATTCATAAATTCTAAAAATCAAATGTGGCCCGAACATTGGAAATTTATTTTACACCATTCAAATGATTTACAACTAATTTTGCTTGATTCTGACGCATTAAAATGCGTTTATGATAATCATGAGGAACCTCATAAAAAGGGTTGTCAAGCATTATTTGGAAATAAAGTTATGAGACTTGGCACAAATATAGCGGATTTTCAAAAGTTTATTCAAACCATTGATTTTATTTTGTTAAAAGTATGTAAATAAATTTTCCCGAGGCGTTTTTCTTGAAAAAATCTAACATTTATTTTACTCAAACAATCGCCTGCTTTTTTTTCTAGAACTCCGAAGTCGAGATTACCATAGATGAATTTCTTCCAAATAAAAATCCTGACACCATTATTCTCAAATACAAATCAAAAGCAAATTACAATAAATTTATTTTTATTACTCAAATCCAATTTCCATTATCAAAGAAAACTAATAAAAATTTTCATCCTCTTCGAGGCGGAAATATTGCAGCCACAATAGGAATTCGAGAATTTGAAATAAATTTAATTTATTTAAATTTATTAAATATAAATATTTTGGTTCCAAAAAATATTAAAAAATATTTATTTTTTTATGAAAATGGCGAATTTTTAGAATGCAATAAAAATTTAGCTTTGCGGTTTGTCTAATTTTTGATTTTCTCCATTTTTTAATATTTCGATTTTTTTAGGAGAGTGTTTGAAGAACAAAATCCATCGTCGGCACTAAATGAAAATCCAACGATTCCATCAGATGCAGCAACAAAATTATTGAGTGAACTTATTGATGAATTTATTGAAATGGGACAAATTCCATTTATGAGTTTTGGAACTTTACTTGGTAACTTTTTCTTTGAATTAAACCAACAACAAAAAATAATATAAAAAATTTTCAACAAAACAAAATAATGTTAGTTTTTTTTTTAATTTAGAAAAACAAAAACTTTTGAGAATTAACCAATTCAAAAAAAAGTCTTTTTTCTTTTTTTGTTCGATACATTCTTCGTCGATCTCCGTCGACGACTAATATCCATGGAAAAATGGCCTTAAAAATTGATGAATTAATTTACTGATTTTGTTTAACCAATTTTTTATAGCAATATTAATTAGAGATTTTTTTCTGTTAGACTAAAGCTTTAAATCGCTGACTTTTGAACCAAAGAAGCGTTTAAAAAATTTTTTTTTCGCACTCAAATATGAAAAACATTAACTTAAAAATATTTGTTAGCCTTCATAAAATTTTTTCAAAAATTTCAAATACATATATCTTTTTTCTTAAAAAACTTTTTTCTAGGTTGGTATCGAGATTGCAGTTACATTCCATTTACAAATGACATAGATTTTTATATTTTTGCAAATGTATATATTGATGATTTTGAGCAAATTTACATAAATCATACAAAAACTCCGGTTTCAAGAAAAATTGGAAAAAAGGAACATGGTTTAGAACTAACTTTTAAACTTCAACATAATTTTCAAGGATATAATTCGACGTTGTTAGATTTCTTTTATTTATACGAAAATAATCATACAACTCAATGGTCTTCAATTTTATTAGATTTTTCTAATCTTGCTAGAGCGAGGTTAGTTGTTCAAAGGTTTTGGGTAAACTTCATAAACGCAAAGGGCAAAAGAGGCATTTAAAACAAAAGTTAAAAAATTATTTAAAAACTATGATTTTTTTGAAGAAAAAAATATTAAGTTGAGCGTCTTTCGAGGTGTGAAATGTGACTTTTTTATTTTTCACCAAAATTAAATATATTTTCTAATTTTAGATTTCCATAAAAAACTAAACTTTTGTTTTAAAGTTTTCTTTTTTAATCCAAAAAATATATATATAAATATTTTACAGATGTGTGATACCAAAGGTTGAAAAACTTTGCACTGGAAGCCTTTATGGATATTTATTTTTTATTCCATGTAATTATATGAAAATTATTGAAGCTACTTTTGGACCAAATTGGAATATACCAAACAAAAATGCAGGATATTTTGATGATGGAATGCAAACATTTTTTGATGGGTTTTGGAATCTTTCGAAAGATGAAATAATTAAATATTTTTAATTATTCGCATTTTTGTTAAAAAGAAAAAAATATATAGTTAATAAATTTTTTAAAAACCTTGAAATAAAAATGTTTATTTTTTTAAATATTGCGAAAACAAAAAAAGTGCAATTCAAAGCCGTACAAGTGTTTAAAATTTCTTTGGAACGCTTTGATTATATATAATTTTTCTTTGGACGGAATAAAAGCGAAATTTCCTCTTTAATTATCATAGCCTTTTACATGTAAAAATTATATTTTAAAGTGTGAGTCTCACCTGATTCAAAAAACTTTGCTTACGACAAACATATTTTGTGGGGAAAAAATAAGCAAAAAAAGTATATCATGAAAAAATTTGACAACATTCAACCTGCACGATTTATTGTACATATTTTACATTTCATCATACAGCTATACAAAAAATATATATATAAAAATTACAACAACAAAAAAAACTAAAAATATACAAATATTTACAAAAAAATTAAATTCACCGATGTAAAAAAAAAATATAAACATAAATTAAAGATGGGTAAACGGAAGAATCAAAAACTCTGTCAGCTACTACTGCTCCTATTGTAAAAAATTTTCTACCATGAAACCAATGATATTCGAGTCTTCCATGAAGCTCAAACTCTGCCACTGTAAAAATTTTGGGAATGAACAGTAACTTTCTGAAAATAAATATAAAATTTTGCATATTAAAACCTATTTTTCGGGAGACTTAATTAAGGGACTTACTTGATATTTCATTGAAGCTGGAAGGGAATATCTTCCTTTTTTATTAATACTTGCAAGTGAAGCCATTCGTTTTGGAGCCATTAAAAGATTTTCAATAAATTTAGTTGGAAGTGATTTTCTTGGAGGTGTTGGTGGAGGAAGTTTATGATGATGATAGTCTTCAACTTCAAGTTCAAATTGGAGTTTGAAAGGTTTGGATGAAGAAGAATAAAAATTTGGTGTTGATAAAGAAGCATCAAAAGGTTGAAATAAAGCTTTTGGACGACATTTGCTCAATTGTTTTGGAGCATTTAAAAGCGATTCATAATGTTTCAATGGAATAGGCTTTTCAGGAGTTTTAAATTCCATAGCTTTTTTTTCCAAAGAATTTTTTTGAGGCAGGAAAGAAAGGAAAAAATAATATAAAACCAGACGATTGATGATGAGTAGCAAACAAGCAGGAGCAAGCAGCAACCGGGTGCGGGTTGAAAATATATGATATAATGAAATGCAATAAAAAAAAACCTTTGCTTTATTTGAGTTCATTCAAACAAAAAAAGAAAGACAAATGTCTTTCTTTCTTCCTTTATTTTTGCATGTGCTTAAGTCTCTTCTTTTAAGGTATATATTTATAAGTTTAAGATGTCATTAATAGCTTTTAAGCTATGACCTTATTTACACATTTGTCCGTCATTAGCTAAAAATAATATTTTTATTGAATGCAACAACAACAAAAAATAAATTCATGCAAGGAAGGAAGGTTGACGACCTAGTTGTTGTTTACCTGCAACCACCCAAACAGCTGCAGCTGAGAGTGAAAGGCATGCAAAGCCAAGCAGCTTCCACATATCTTCTGAGCATCGACTGATTCCAAAAATAATCAAACTGATGAAATTTTAGATTATGGTAACTGGAAAAATATATTCCATGGCCTCGAGAAAACAAAAAATCTCTTAAAGGTGAAAAAGTTTGCAGACACGCTAATTAAAAATTTTCCAATCAATCTTTTGTCTTTGGATTTTTTGGTTATCATAAACCTTAAAATCCAATTAAATAAATATTTCTCTGACTGTCAAGAAAAACTTTTGGATTCTTCTTATTCAATTCTTTTAGCAGTTTATTTTTCTTAGAGGATTGCTGCGAAGTTGGATTTCGAGGCTATCATTTATAAATAAAAACATGGATGGAAGCGTTGCTTAGAAATGGAATTGGCTTGAAAGAAAAAAATAGACAATGGCAGCATAAACTATTGAGGAAACCGCATTCAACAAAAAAAAACATATTAATTCTAAAACTTTTTTTATATGTTTAAATTTTAATCAATCCCAAAACAGTCATTTATTAAAATAATAAAAAATTATATTTTAAAACAAACTTTTAAAGGCGAAACAAAGTGACAAAAATTTGATTGATATATTATTTATTTTCTTTGAAATTTCAAACACAAAAAACGAAAGAACAAAAAAATAAAAATAAAGTTTATAAATTTTAGAATTAAAAATTTAGAGATCGTGGCATTCTTTGACAATTGAAGGAGTCATAGCGATCCTGGTCGATCATAAAGTTCTCTTTTGTCGCCATCAGCAGCAAAAGCAGCAAAGGTTTTCAAAAAATGAAGAAAAGCAGCAGCAACCAACATTTTTGAAGTTAAAAGGAATGTAAGTTGTTTTAGAAACGGAGGAATGGCTTTGGTTTGCTTCTTTCAAAGCTTTTTATGTAAAACCCAAACAATTTTTTTATGAGTAACTAAAGCTCCTATAAATAACATGGGCGTGATTCCTCAACCTTTAAAAGCTTCTAAAATTTATCACAACTAAAATAACATTATTACCCCAAAACAAAACGGCCAAAAAAATAACATAAGGGGATTGAAAAAAAAGAAAAGAAATAAGAAAGAATCAAAAAGTTTACAACAACTTTCTCTCATTTTTTTCTTCCATAAAAAACTTTTATGTTGATAGTTTGGCCTGATCGCTTCTTTAAAAGTAAGAGGCTTTTCTCTCTTTTTTGATCAACCAAATAATTAAAAAAATTACCAATGATGACTAATAAAATGATTTTGTCTGTATTTGCAATACTAACTCCTTTGCAAACAAATATTTTTATATTTATTTGCTGACTACTGTAAAAGAAAGAAGTTTGTATTGGATTTTTTTTTCTCGTTTTGATTTAGAGGAGGATAGATAAATATTTTCTGATTTTGAACTTACGAATTAATGCCATAATACAAAGACTTGTTAACCATGTTTACCAATGCCAATCTTATGTGAAATGCATCCCCATTAGCTAAACTTTCACAAATATATATCAACAAATTTATTATGTAAAGCATATTTATAAATAAATAAATGATTAAAAACAACTAAATTTTGTAATCACCTAAAAAACAAGCTTGATTAAAATTTGTACATGGAAATATAAGAGCAATGAACGAAAAAAGATTTGCAGCAGCAAAAATCAAATGTAAGAAAAAGAAAATCAACGAATGAATAAAGTAAAAAAAATTTCTGCAACCATTATTTTTTGTTTTCATTAATTTTTTTGCAAATTTCTCCAACTTTTTTTATTTTTTATGCAACGCCTTGAGAATGAAAAATTATGGAGTTTAGGACAGGCGAATAATGAAAAATTACTTTAAAGGTGAGAGATTTTTTTTATTGAAGCTTTGTTATTAAAAATTAGTGATTGAATTTCTTAGATTCGATTATTTTGTTTTAGAGCTATTTTTTGATTTTATGAAAAAACATCTTTTTTTCTTTCTTTGTCATTTATATTTAAGTCCATTTTTTTCTCTAACATTCTGATTTTTTTTATACCATCAAAATGAATTTGTATTAATGAAGCCGAGGATTTTTTTAAAGTAAGTTTACTACGTCTTTTGTTGCTATAACAATTTTTGTAAAAAAGTGAAGAAAATATTTTTTGAGAATTTTGTTTGTATGTTTAAAAAAACAAAAAATAAGTACTTTTAAACTTTTTATTTTTCAAATATTATTTATATAAAGTAATTAATCAAAGGGGAAACAATTTGTACAACAAAAAAACGAAAACAAAATGAAACTCGAAGCATTATTGGTTGTCGTCGTTGAAACATGGAATGAAAGCTTTTTTAGTGTGGAGCATAGTATCTTTGATTTTTTGAGATGATGATTTAGTTAAGATTAATGGGTCGTTCATAAAGTTCATCATCGCCGGCAGCTTTATGCATAGTGAAGGACTTGAAAATTGTAATAAAAGTAGCAGTTACAGTTGAGAATGCCATTATTGAAAGTGAATTTCTTGGAAGAAGGAAGTCAAAGTAAAGGAGCGATTGGAAGCAAAGTTGATGAAGCAAACGATAACCATCGAAAACTTTTATACATTTTTTTTAATATTACCAAAAACGATAAATAGGCGGAGTTTTTGATTACAACATGATGGTGGAAAGCTTAACACCTAAAGAAAAACTAAAAGCGCTAACGCCCAAAGAAAATTTATGAAAAAGCTTAACCAAATAAGAGTTTTTTCCATCACTAAAAAAGCTAGCATCAATGTAGGCAGAAATGTAATTAGGGAGGATTTTTTCGTCGTCACCTATTTTTTTGTTAAGCAGCTTCATCGAAGAAAAAAATGATAAAGAAAAAGGAAGGAAAAAAAGTTACTGAAAAAAGAAAGACGATAATAAATGAATGATGAATCTTTTTTTTCTTTTGTTTTTTGATAATGCTTTTTGCAAAAAGTATTTGAAAAAGATTAAAACTTTAATGTTTTTGAAAGTCATTAATTTTTTTCTTGGAAAATGAAAGTTTACAGTATTCTTTTTCTGATTTAATGATATCACTTTTTATTTTTTTGGATTTGCTGACTGTTGTTTGAAGAAAAAAAATGGATGAATGCCAATCAAAAACAGTCAGCTTTTTTTTAACTTTTCAAAGTTTATTGTTTTTAACTTTTTTTAAATTTATTTTAATACTCTTACTTTTTTTCGAAGCATTGCTATAATAAAAAAATTTTCGAATCACAATACATGAGTTTACTTTTTTTTGTTTTGAGAAATTTTATTTTACAACAAAATTCCAAATAATTCTAATTATCTTTGATGGATGGACGGACAAACAATAATTTCATCGAAATTTTTACACAAAAAAGTTTTATTATTTTCGCATTTACCTTAAAAACTTTGCAATTTGAATGGTTAAATTATGTTGAAAAAAATTGTTAGAAAAATATTTATTAATAAAAATAAATTTAAAAGCCTCATAAATAATTATGAAGAAAAAAAAATAATAAAATCATCGCCGAAGACTTTTTTTCCGCCAAATATCAAACTAACCATTTGCAACGAAAAAAAGCGTGCTTCAATTTTTTTTTCTTGTAAAAAGTTGTTTCAAAATTATTAATGCATATATCCTTAAAAATTTATAATCCAACAAAAAATTAAAAAAAGATATGGGAAATAAAAACAAACACAATAATTCAGCGAATTTGAGTAATGCCTTTCATTTCATCCATGCTTTAACAATCAAAAAATTTAAAGAAATCAAAAACCCAAAAAAAATTTTTGTGTAAAAAGCTTCGATAATATTTCATTGATTAAGCTTGTATTTGTAAACTCAAACAAGCCAAAAAGAATGTTAATGCAAAAACAAAAACAAAAGAAGCTTAAAGTTTATATTTATTTTTACAGAAAACAAATAAAATTATTTAAACGAAATTTGCATAATTAAAAATTACAAACAAGACAAATTAAATATATAAAATCGTATATAAAATTTTTTTGAAGGTTTAATTTGAATAAAGAAAAAAAAATTATGAAAATACAGTAATCATTTTAAAAATAAAATAAAAAATTATTTTTTTAGGCTTTTAGGTTTAGCATTTGTTTCTTGAAAGTTGAGTAATGAATGGTAAAGTAAAGTTGAAAGGTATACTGTAGCAAATAAATTAAGTTAAATAGTTGCATTGGCTGAAATTTATTGAATTGAATAAATTTACTTTTCTTTCTCCTCCAAATCTTTAGGACGATAATAAAGTTCTTCTTCGTTATTATTATTATTATTGGAATTATTATCAGGGGTTTGATTATCATCGGATGAATTATTGGTATATGGCATCGTAGTTGGATATCTGCCTGCCTTTCAGAAGCTAAGTAGGTGATTACTGTATTGAAACTCGGTTACTTACTTACAAACAAACAAAAAAATTAACGTTTCTCAAACTCACTTTCAACCTTTTATAACAACGCTCACAAAAAAAAATTACAGAATGAAAGAAGAAAAAAGATTTATATTTATTTTCTTGACTCATTTTTTTTGAAAAAGCTAACGATGAAGAAGAAGAAAAAAACTTTTTGACCTCTCTCTTATTTGCTGTTGTAAAAACACTTTTTTGTTTTGTTTTTTGAACAACATAAATAGATGATAGATAGATAAATGAAGTAAGAGACGCCACCACACCCAAGCTGATTATATTTATTTTAAAAGAAAGATTTAACTAAATAAATATTATAACGAGAAAAAAAAAGTTTAATTTATTTTACTTACTTTTTTTTGAGGCAAGAAAGAAATATTCTTTCTGTAATCAAAAAATGGAAAAAAAATTGCTTTGTCGTTGTTATTATTGCACTTATCACTTTTGTCCTTTTTCCTTCTTTTCTTTTTTGTGGGTGAAATAATACTTATATTTACAGCTGCAAAAAAAAAATTGAGGTTAAAAGTACTACTAAAAAAACATAGACACAATGATTGTGTAATATCATCCATCAATGCATGCTTAAAGGCGTTGTCGTCGTCAACCAAAAATAAAACACAAAATAATATTAGTTTAGTTTTTTTTCTCGCCACTAACAAAACATTAAAAATCAGCAGTAGAAGAAAATAAAAGGTTAATTTTCTTTAAAGAAATGTCCTCAAAAAATATAGTCGAAAGCATTCACCAAAATCGAAATTTGAAATTCGAAACAGCTTCGTGAAACAAGCAAAAGCCCAAAATAGCAGGCAACAGCAGCCATTTGTATCGCCAATGGATCTTGAAAGGAAAATTACAAAGGTACGGTTACTCTTCTCTCTCGCTTTTTTTCATTCAAAGCTTTCAAACTTTTTCTTTCCATTTTTTACTTCAAATTTTTCTATCGAAACTTTTTAAAAAGTTTTTTTGATTGAATCTTTTTGTCCTGTATTCAATTGCAATAGCAAGAACGATGGTCTTCGACACAAAGGTTAGCTACATTTCTCTGTTTTTTTCTTTCTTATTATAACTCATTTTTTAGGAAGAAGAAATAGAAAAACTTGCTGATTATCTTTATGGTGGCTATGAAGATATCAATGATGTTGTAATCGATGATTCTTCTGTTACATATGAAAATCTTTCAACAACTCAATCAAACAAGCGTCTTTCAACTTCATCATCGCTAGAATTTGTTTCTGCTCCAGAAAGCATTGGAAATGATTCAATCTTCGAAGAATTTCCTGGTAATGCTCCATTTATGGCTGAAAATGAATATATTCCAATGATTGAAAATGAAGATGAACTTCGTAATGGTGCTCAACTTGAAGAAAAAGAAGTTCGTCAATATGTTCCATCACTTCCACCATTCAACATCGATGACTTCAACATTGATTGGGCTCCTCATCGTGATAATCGTCCACATGAAACTTTCATTAATGGAAAAATTGTAATTAAAGTAAGTTATTATACTTTTATATTTTCTTCTCTACTAACATGCTTATTTTTTAGAGATACAACACTTTTCCATTCAGTGAAACCATCTCATTTCTTCCACCAACTCGTCGTCATCTTGAATGAAGAAGAAAAAAGAGGGTAAAGCCTCTTTCTTGTTTTTAAAGTTTTTTGTATTTTCACATTTTGTTAACTTTTTCATTTTGTTTGTTTGATCAAAATTTTTTTTTTTGAATAAATTTTGTTGTTTGTTTGTGTTTTTAGACTATGAAGGTATGGCACTGTTAGTTATAACTAGCGATACATATTTGTGCGGTCGTTATAGTTACTTTTTGAAAGGTATCAATGAAAGGTATCTATGGCTTTGTTAGAATATGATTAATGCGAGTAACATGAGGATGAACATACATAGGATTGTCTATAGCAAGCGTTGTGTGAAATGGAGCTATTATAGTTTTAGCGAGCTAGAAAAAGCTTTGATTTCATTGTAAGAATTGAGTCAATAGAATGGTAAGAACTCAACAAAGGAAGATGCAGCTATAAACTTCTTTGATTTTCATGGAAACTTATCTGGCTATTGATCCACAGGCATTGCATTTGGTTATGGTAACCGTTTTACTTTTATGAGTGCTAATTATTTGCTTTCTTTCATCATTTTCAAAGTCTTTCATTTTGGTGTTATTGTTGATGATCATGAAAGTTGCTGCCATGTTGCTTATTTTAGCAACTAACTACCGTAGTTGAAAATGTTAGTCATCATTAAATATTTGTAGAAATTTAGGAATACATTCAATGTGTTCTAGATACTAACCGAAGAAGAAAATACAATACTGTAAAGCAACAATCAAAAAAATAAACTTTGCAAAGTTAAAAAAAGCTGACTGTTTGTGATTGACACTCATCCCTTTTTTTCTTCTTCTAACCACAGTCACCAAATCCAAAAAAATAAAAAGTGATATCATTAAATCAAAAAAAGAATACTGTAAACTTTTATTTTCCAAGAAAAAAATTAATGACTTTCAAAAACATTAAAGTTTTAATCTTTTTCAAATACTTTTTGCAAAAAGCATTAACGAAAAACAAAAGAAAAAAGATTCATCATTCATTTATTATCGTCTTTCTTTTTTCAGTAACTTTTTTTCCTTCCTTTTTCTTTATCATTTTTTTCTTCGATGAAGCTGCTTAACAAAAAAATAGGTGACGACGAAAAACTCCTCCCTAATTACATTTCTACCTACATTGAAGCTAGCTTTTTTAGTGGTGGAAGAAGAACAAAAAAACTTTGTTCTGTTAATCCACCAGTTTTGGGCGTTGTTATTTTAGGTGTTAAGCTTTCCACCATCATGTTGTAATCAAAGACTCCGCCTATTTTATCATTTTGGAAAATGAAAAAACAAAGTTATAAAAGCTTCCAATGGTTATCGTTTGCTTCATCAACTTTGCTTCCAATCACTCCTTTACTTTGACTTCCTTCTTCCAAGAAATTCACTTCCAATAATGGCTTTCTCAACTGTAACTGCAGCTTTTATTACAATTTTCAAATCCTTCACTATGCATAAAGCTGGCGGTGATGATGAACTTTATGAACGACCTGATTTACTTTTATAAACCAAACACCCTAAATCGAAAATGCTCCTTCTCCAAAAAACTTCCATGATTCAGCGACGACTAAAAATCCGTTTAGTTTAATTTTTGTTTTTGTTGTACAAATTGTTTCCACTACCTTTGTAAATTACTTTATAAAAATATATTTCATTGAATAAATAGTTTAAAATTATCTAATTTTTGTTTTAAAACATATGGATCTCCATATTTTATCGATGTTTCAAATATCTCAAACAAAAGAAAGCTGCAGAAAAATTTCCATCAACTTCATCATCTGTTTAAAAATAATTTTCTCATAAAAAAACACTAACATTTTAAATTGTCTTTGAATATAATAAACTTTATTTGATAATAAAAATAAAATCAATACCTTAAACTTTCTAACACGGTAGTCAGCAAATACATACATAAAAATATTTTTGTGGAAAGTTATTATTATTGCAAAAACACAAACATAAAATCTTTTTATTAGTCATCATTGGTAAATTTTTTTAATGTTTTGGTTGATCAATCAAAAAAAGTTAAACAGAAAAGCCTCTTACTTTAAAAGAAGCAAGCGATCAGGCCAAACAAACTATGAACAACACACATAAAGTTTTTTTTTCCAATCAAAGAAGAAAAGACGATAAAAAGAGGGAGAAAGATGTTGTTGTAAGCTTTTTGAATTTTTTTAAAATGCGCTTATGTAATTATGGGCGTTTATTTTGGGTAATAATGTTATTTTAGTTGTGATAAATTTTAGAAGCTTTTAGCTGATTGAAAATCTACCACACCCATGTTTATATGAGCATAAAAAAGTTATTTGAGGTTTCATATAAAAAGCCTTGAAAGATGCAACTCAAAGCTATTCAAATTCTCAAAACAAAATCCATTCCTTCATAGTTTAACAATGTTCGCCTTTTATGCTATCATCAAAACTTTTCTTTCATTCGCTATTGATGGCAACGAAACAGAACTTTATCATCGGCCAACAACGCTTTAACTAAACAGCCTTCATTCTGAACACATAATCAATGAAACATAAACTTCCACCGCTGCCAATTTACTTTGATTTTCCGCTGAGATTATTGTATGCCTATAAAATGCTTCCTCCTCCTCCTTCTATTGTTTGATCCATTAATAAAACTTTATCAAAAAGTAAAAGACAAGGAAAGTTAAAAATACATAAGAAAAAATAACAACCAAAAGAAAAAATAATATTACAAAACAATATCAAGATCATCGCGAACAAAGTGATTGGTTTCGGTATTTTGAATTCTCGGATATCCAGCGACCAAAGCATCTTGACTACCAAGGATCAAATTGTTATAAACTTTCCAGCATGGATCACGAACTTTTCGAGCAGGATGGAAGAGACCTTGAAGACAATATTGCATAACCTTAATAGGACCAATCGCAACTCTCATAGCATCACAAGCAAAGATAAAACGTTGAATAACATGAGGTGAAATTTCAAGAAGATTTGGCCATATATGATTAAGAAGATGAACAAGAGCATCTTCACAGCCAAAACCAACGACACCAAGAGTTAAATGAGCTGTAGCATCGATAGCAATTTGACGATGAACAATATCCCTAAAACCCATAGTGTAAAAGAGAATCGTAAAAGTAAAGAGGACTTACCTTTCTTGAAGAGCATCAATAAGAAGAGGAGTAACAGCATAAATATAATCCTTCGCCATTTCACCAACATATTCAAATAAGAATGATAAAGCTTTGAGAACACCATTTTGAACATTGATTTCAGGTACACGATATTCATTCATAATTGCAGGTAACACAGTAAATGGCGCACAAGTTTCAGCAACGATGGCAATAGCAACAGTAGTACAAATACGAAGTTGACGTTCTTGAACTTTCAAATTATTGAGTAAAGTTGCTAAGACATCATGTGGACCAATAGCTTTAGCAATATAACCAAAAGTATTGATAGCTGCTCTTCTGATTGATTTTCTATGAGCTTTCAATAAATCAAGCAATTCAAAGCAAATTCTCATCCATTCACGTGCTGAAACAAATTCGGATCCTCTATCAGCAATGCGACCAACAAGTTCGATAGTGTTTTCTTGTACTTTTTCATGACTAAAAATGATCAAACATTATACCACGAGTTCAAAAACGTAACAACATACCGATTTTTCAAAATAGGAGTTAAACGAGGAAGTAAATCTTTGATTGGTGGCGTCATCTTGGTCATTCCAACAACTTCCACGACAGCTTTCAATGCACTGATAATTGATCCAAGTACTTCAGGATATTCTTCACCAAGATATTCGAATAGCACGACACCCAAATGGCACAAGAGTTTATCTTCTTTACATATTCCCATTACAGGTGCAATCTTCGAAATCAAATCAGCAGCTTGTTGACGAACTTTTGCTGTTTTGTTGTTTAATCTCCATAGAATAGTACCACAAATTTGAGGTAAATAACTTTTAGCACGTTTACCAAAGCCATTGCATACAGTACCAAATCCATTTAACATAACAGCTTCCTAAAAACAAAAGTATGAAAAAGCGTTAAAGTTAAAACCGTAAAAAACTTACGTCTTGAGATTGTTCTTGAAAAGCATACAAAATACCATCAAAGATTTGTTGTTCCAAGCGATCATCGATATCCGTAGTTCCCATTAGCACAATAATATTATCAATTGTTTCCATAACCATTTTACGATATTGTTCATTTTCATCTTTCAAATCATCCACGATTCTTTGAATAATAGATACTCCACCAACTTTTTGTGCAATTTCTACAGTAGTATCAACCAGCTGCTTGTAGTTTCGACGATCCATGGCCATTCGATGATTCCAAAAAGCTTTGAAGAAAGGTCCCAAAATTTCATCTCGAACATATTCAGGTTCCACGCCATCCGTTGAACAACACTGTTTCACCACTTTGAGAACAATTTTTTTCATTTCTTCATCAGGAGATATAAATTCACGAATAAGAATAAGCATGACTTCTTTTGTGTAATAACTTGCATATTCAGCATCCATCAATGGAATCAAATAACCAACAGCTTTGAGTTGAGCAGCTAAACCTTTTCCACGATGTGAGCGAATTCCCTTCCATAAAGGTTTTAAGATGGAATCAAATGCTTCAATACCATATGGAGCTGAAGCTTCAGCTAATGCAGAAATACATAGAGCAGTCATCGTTCGAACTTTCTGTTGTTCATCAGTTAAACCATTTTCAACAATTTCGACAAGTTGTTTGAGATATGGAAGAATTGCGCAGCCCATGAGAATAGCAATTTGTTGAACAATTTTGATACCAGTATGACGAGCTTGCCAACTCTTCTTACTTTTACATACAGCTTTCAAGAATGGTAAAAGTGCAGGAATACCAAGAGAAGATGCAACCACAGCAAAAGCACGAGCAGTAGTATTTCGAACATATTCATCAACATTATCAATATCAGGACGCATAGTTGAAATCATAGTAGCTAAACCAGCAGCTTTGGCAAGATTTGAAATAATTTCACGGCCTTCAACACGAGCATAATAATCTTCATCAATCAAGAGTGGTTCAATAACAACTAAAATTTTGTGAACATATGGTCGAACAAGATCATCAAGTTTGTACAAAACTCGGTCGATAACTTTAACAAGCAAATGTCGTTCTTGATCCTCCAAAGTTGGTGACATTAACAATGGTAGAATTTGATGGAACAATGGACCAGCACCAAGTCGACGAGCATTTTCTGTAATCTTTCGTAAACCACTCTTTCGTTGTTGTGGAGTTCCATTTTTGATTTTTAACAGATAACCCATAATTTCACGTTCAGCTTTTTCTTGTTTCGATAGAAGAGATTCATCAACATCCATTAGAAGCTTGTCGAAATATTGCATGTCTTCAGGTTTGAGAGCTGGCAATTCTTTATCCTTTGGTTGAGTATCGAGAATGGCAGCTAATCCTTGATCGGTACCTTGTCCACGAGCAGGCGTTGCTTGCATTGAGAAACCATGAACACTACCATGCATAGGAGTTGGTGTAGCAAATAACTTTCTTGATGGTGTACGAAGTGGAACATAAGTTGAAGGAGGCGCCCAAATTTTATAGCCTGGTGGAAACAATGCATCGAGTTCTTCATCAGAAATAGGTTGATTCCGAAGTTCAATATCCATTTGATGCCGTTGTAACGCAACTTGTTCAGGAGTTCCTGGGACAGGAATATGAGCAGGAGTTTTAAGTCCTTGAGCCATTGGACCAATAGGGGTTGCACCTCCTGGCGTCATTGTGTACGATGGCGTTGAATTTCCTGCTTCCATCTTTGGTGTAAAATCAAATGAACGTGGTGTTTCAGCTGATGGAGTCATATCCCAACGTGATCTTCGACGAGCCGATGCACTTTCTTTTGATTCAAAATCATCATCGGCATCAGGATTATGCCATTGTGGAGTAGCAGCGCCAGGTGCTATAGCTGATGCATCATCCCATCGATTCCTTGTTGGAGTTGCTGCTGCAGCGCCATTTGAGATGTGACTTGGAGTAGCATCGCCAGGTTGAAGATTCATTGGAGTTTCTTCCCATCGATCAAAATGTGGAGTTTGAGCCTGAAAATGAATGTAAAGTTAACGAAACCCTTAAGAATCGATAGTAAATACTTACATCCGGTGCAACTTTTGCACTAACAGTAGTAATTCCAAGTCGTTTTCTTTGTCCACCAGATGGAGTTGGAGTAGGTTCCACTTCTTTTAATTCTCCAGATTTATACTTATCAGCCATTTCACGTTCAACTTGTTGCTTATCTTCATAATAAGCTTTTTCTTTCATAACATCGGCATAACTTCGTTGACCATGTTGAGGTGTTTGATCCAAAAATGGATCAACTCTTTCAGGCGAAATAGGACGAATTCTTGCTCGAGATTGATATTCATTTTGTCGTTCAGCAATTGTACGAGGTCGAGTTGGAGCCATTGGATCAATATCATCATTATCTCTTGCAGCTTCTTCTAAGAATTTTGTTGGTTCTATTTGACGTTTCTTTGCTGACCGCACCATTAATTCATCGACATCATCTTCATCATCTGATGCAACACCAATCGATTGATGATATCCATCACCACCTTTCTTGGAATCATAAACATCCTAAAAAGCACAAAGTAAACGTGGGAAAACCTTTTTATGCAAAAAAACTAACTTCATCATATCCACCTGCACCACCAAAAGCAACTTTTTCTATGACATTACCATCTTCATCAATATTATCAGGTATTTTTCGTTTTCTGGTGGTCATATGAGATTCGATTTCTGAAAAAAGAATGGAAAGGATTAGTTATTCAAGAAAACATTTTAAAAAAACTACAAACCTTCATGAGTTCGAGCTGGTCCAGACATTGTCGTCGTTAAAACACAAGTTGAGGTTATTATGGATATTCAATAAAATTTGGTTAATAACCCTAAAAAACGTTGAAAGGTAATAAAGTTTTGTTGGATAAAAAAATATTGGTTTTTTTTCTTCAAAGCTTTCAAAGATTGAAAAAAAACTCTTTCAAAATTTTGAAAGATTGAAAACAAGCTTGCGTTGGTTAAAACACTTTTAGCCATAAAATGTGGAATGCAAAAAAAAGCAGCAGCCAACCATCGAGAGAGAAAAAAGAGAAAGCACCTAATAAAGCTAGCTACTAACAAATTTTTCTTGTAATGTTACAAATAAAATAACCAATAAACTCAAAGCTTATTTCCTCGATAAATGAGCTATTAAACTTTCTCAATCAAACAACAGTGAAGAATTCAAAACTCCTTCAAATATATTCAAACTTTGGAGAGAGAAATCAACCAAAACAAAAAAAATTTCAATACAAAACTGCTTTATTTAGTCAAATCAATCTTTTTTATTTTTTATACAGAAATTAGAAGTACATAAGAAGACAATAACATAAATTTAAACAAATGTAATAAAACTACGAAAAATAATATATAAAAAAGGTGGATGCATCATCATCATCATCATCGTCGTCATCAGTATGAAACAAAATTTTCTTTCTTTTGATGTTCTTCGATTTAACGTTGTCCAGGAATATTACTGCTGCTGTATGATGGAGTTGAATAATTTCGAGGATGTTGATGATAAATTGGTGGAGTCCTGCCATATGTTATCATAGGATCCTCTCTCTTGATCGGCCTACCATAAGGTGTCATAGGTTGTTCATTCTTAATTGGAGCATAATGACGAGGTGTTTGTTGATGACCATACCTAAAAAATGAAAGAAGATTAGCAAGGTAAGAAAGAAATATGTTATCCCAATGTTCATAAATGCACAACAACAAAAGTTTTTCACGACTCGATTCGCGAATAAGTTAGCGGTTAAAATTTTAAAACACGCTTTAGGATATACTCGAATGACAAAAAATAAAAAGCATCAAACTAAGTAACACGCAAAAATTATCGCGTTAAATGTCCCGATAAACAATTACAATAAACGAACGCGGATGATTTAGGAGTATACACGGAAGGTGGAGCAGCTCCTGGATAAGCAGTTGTTGTTGGTGTTGAGACTCTTGGTGATGGAGTAGCACCAGGATAATTTGAAACAGGATAAGGTGGAGTAGCAAATGATGGAGTTGAAAGTCGTTGAACACCAGGATATGAAATTGGTGTAGAAGGAATTGACATAAGTGGAGTTGGAGGTGGAACACTTCGAGCTAAATCCACTCTTCCAATCGAAGCAGCATGAACAGGAGTACCATAAACATCCAATGGAGGTTGAAGGCTAAGTTCTTTTTGAAGTTTTTCACGAAAGTAAAAGTAACGCGTTCGAGAGTCTTTGTATTGATCATACAAGTTTTTTAGTTCACTAAAATGGAATCACATTAAAGGAGTTAAATCACATTATTAAACTTTACAGATTTGTAGGACATGGTATTTCAGCATCGGAATCAACTATAGTTGGTACAGAATAACCCCAGCAATTCGGTCCACCAGGTGTATTTGAAACATTTGATCTTGTATTTGGCCGTTTAGCAGAGATACCATCATTTTCTTCTCTCCTAAAAATGATTTGATTATAACAAAATAAAGTGGGAGTAATAACTAACGGTCTTTTCGTTTTCCTTGAATTTCCTTGCTCTTGAGGACATTGAGGTGTTTTATGATCATCATCGCCACATCTGGAAACTTCAATAAATCAAAATGAAAATAACAAGACATTGGACACTAACGTGAAACATTTGTCAGACATTCCAGGTTCTTTCCTTAACCGCGAAGTTGAACGTTCAATATGAATTTCTCGTCCTTCTAACATTGCTTTATTGAATTTTTCAATTACCATAGTTGCATCTTCTTCCGTTGCTACATGCTGAAAAAGAGCATCATCAATAGTGAAAACATGAAAATTAGCAGAAAAGTACATACCACAAAAGCAAAATGCTTTAAAACATCACATTCTTGAACGTTGACATGCTGTAAGAAGAAGTTTTTGAGTCGATGTGAATCAATGGAATCAGCAAGATTTCCAACAAATAATTTTACCATTTTGTCTTAATCAACAACTGAAAAAAGTTAATCATGAGCAATTTTAGTCTTGTGAAACGTCAAAAAGTAAATAGGTTAGGTTCAAACCAATAAAATTATCATGCTTTTTACATCAATTTACATAACATATAAATAAGTGTTTATTCAAGTACAGAAGAAGAAATAATAATAAATAAGAAGACAATATCATAAGTTAAAAAAGTAACAAAGCAAAACAAAATGATTTCATTGTTGAGTAGCATCAGAATTGTAGCGATCTTTTTCACGAAGGAAATATTCACCCAAGAATTGAATAGGATTAGCTGGACGTTCACGAGCAAGATGTCCAAGAGCTTGTAAAAGTAAAGGAACCACAGTTTGATCAAGATATTGACGAGTAGGAATATTTTGAAGTGCCATATGTTGAGCATCGTTTTGTTGATCCTTTTTAGGTTCTTGTGATACAGCTTTTGCAGTTGGTGGAGGCATTGCAGCTGTGGCAGCAGTATCAGAAGCATCTTGTTGTCCAGCATTAGCCATATGAGTAAAATCCATTGATTCTGTTGGTTTAGGTTCATCAGTTGTTGTTAGTTCTTGATTGGCTTCAGCAGTTGGTGGTTCGGATGTTGGAAGAGCTGGAGGCGGCATAGTAGTTTGTTCAGCTTCAGACATTATGAATGTTAATAGTTCAAAATATTACCAAAATAGAGATTCTTAGCCTAAAAATGAAAGAATAAAGTTTCGAGAATGGCAAAAAGTTTTTAGAGTTAGTTTCAAGTATTCATAAAAGCTTATAAACCTTCAAAAAGATCAAAAACACAAAAATGCAAAATATGAATTTATTATACTATATAGCACGAAAAATAATATGACAATACGCAGGTCATCTAACTAATCAATTACTAATATGATTTATTTATTTGCAGCTACTTGTTTCATGCGATTCAACGCGGATCCAGCTTTAAACCATTCAATTTGTTGTTCGTTGAAAGTATGGTTGAGAGTGATTTCATCCTTTGATCCATCCTTGTGTTTGAGAAGAGCCTTGAGTGGCTTACCAGGAGCAAATTCAGTAAGACCAAGAATGGAGATGCGATCAGAAGGTTGAACTTTGTCATAATCCAATGGATTAGCAAAAGTCAAAGGAAGCATGCCTTGCTTTTTGAGATTGGTTTCTAAAAAATAAAGTAATAAGTTTGCTTAAAAGTTAATGATAAAGTTACCATGAATACGAGCAAAACTTTTGACGATAATAGCACGTCCACCAAGATGACGAGGTTCAAGAGCAGCATGTTCACGAGATGAACCTTCACCATAATTTTCATCTCCAACAGCAACCCAATCGACTCCTTTACTTTTGTAATAACGAGCGGTATCGTTGACTTTGCCAAATTCATTTGTAAGTTGATTGCGAATGTTATTCATTTCACCATTTTCAGCGTTAACAGCAGCAAGGAAAAGATTGTTTGAAATGTTATCAAGATGTCCACGATATTTGAGCCATGGTCCAGCAGCACTGATGTGATCGGTAGTACACTTTCCTTTGACTTTCATAAGGATGACGAAATCTTCAAAGTTTTTGCCATTCCATGGTTTGAATGGTTCAAGAAGTTGAAGACGATCGCTTTTGGGATCAACAACAACCTCGCCTTTCATTGATGGAGATTGGTAAGTATCCTCACCAGGATCAAATCCACGAGGAGGAAGATCTTTACCAGTAGGTTCCTTGAGCTTGAATTTAGTTCCATCAGCAGCTGTAAGTTCATCATGGCGAGGATCAAAATCGAGAGTTCCAGCAATAGAAAGTGCAGTGACAATTTCAGGAGAAGTAACAAAGGCATGAGTTTGAGGATTGGCATCATTACGTCCAGTGAAGTTTCGATTGTATGAAGTAACAATGGTGTTCTTCTCACCTTTCTTAACATCTTTACGATCCCATTGACCAATACATGGACCACATGCATTAGCAAGAACAACACCGCCAAATTCATCGAAAATTTTTGAAAAGCCATCACGTTCAATTGTTGCACGAACTTGTTCAGATCCAGGAGTAACAGTAAAAGCTGTTTTTGATTTTAAACCTTTGTCAAGAGCCTAAAAAGATATGCTTATTATCTAAGTTAAACTAAATATATGTAAACGTACTTGTTGAGCGATTGAAGCAGCACGTCCAACATCTTCATAAGAACTATTGGTGCATGAACCAATAAGACCGACTTTGATTTCAAGAGGCCATCCATTTTTCTTGGCATTTTCTCCAATTTTACTGATAGGATGAGCTAAATCAGGAGTGAAAGGACCATTGATATGAGGTTCTAACGTATCCAAATTGATCTCAATAATTTGATCATAATGAGCTTTAGGATCAGCACTGAGAATATGTTTGAATTTGTTGGCTTCACCAGCAATTTGATCACGTCCAGTAGCTTTGAGATATTTTTCCATGCTTGTATTGTATGGGAAAACCGATGTTGTGGCGCCAATTTCAGCTCCCATGTTGCAAATAGTTCCCATACCAGTAGCAGAGATAGCATCAACACCAGGACCAAAATATTCAACGATAGCGCCAGTTCCACCTTTAACTGTAAGAATATCAGCAACCTTTAAGATGACATCTTTGGCTGAAGTCCATCCACTGAGACGACCAGTAAGTTTGACACCAATGACATTTGGACATTTGAGTTCCCATGGAATATCAGCCATAACATCAACAGCATCAGCACCACCAACGCCAATGCAAAGTCCACCAAGTCCGCCACCATTGGGAGTATGACTGTCGGTACCGATAAGAAGAAGTCCAGGAAAAGCATAATTTTCTAAGATGATTTGATGGATGATACCGCTGCCAGGTTTCCAGAAGCCGACTCCATACTTATTACCAGCAGATGATAAGAAGTGGTATACTTCTTTATTCAAATCCTAAAAACCAATGATAAAAAACAGTTAGAAAACTAAAATCAAAGATGATACCTTAGCACGTGCAAGATCTTTAACGCCGCCAATTTGAGCTTCAATCAAATGATCACAATGAATGGTTGAAGGAACAGCAACATGAGGAAGACCAGATGAAATGAATTGAAGCATAGCCATTTGAGCTGTAGCATCTTGCATTGCAACACGATCAGGACGAAGACGCAAATAGCTTACTCCACGTTGAATGTCTTGATTCTTTGGATCATCAAGATGGCTGTATAAGATTTTTTCTGAGAGCGTAAGAGGACGATTCAAACTAAAAGAAAAAAGAGAATTAGATACAATTAGTTGGACATAATAAATAAAGTTAAATCATACCGTTTGCGAACAATTTCAAGATTCTTTTCAAGCTTTTCATATGGCAAATGCTTGTCAGTTTCGAATTTGCTCATGCTAACATTTGCAAAACATCCGAAGGTGCCATGTAAGCCACGAATGGATTGAATTTGAATAGGAAGTTGTCGAAGCATGTTGTTGTTGATTGGAACAAGCCCTTGAAAAGTAATCAAAATGATTAGAAAGAGATGAAATGTGACGACAACGACGACGCAACTGTTTGAAGCTTTGAAAAATGTGAGAAAATAAAAATGCGCTCGATCGACAAACACAAACTAAAAAAAAGTTATGCTAAAATAGTTTCATTGGCTAAATGAGCGAAGAAGCAAAATGGATGGGAAAAACTTTTTTTCCGCGAAGAATGAATAAATCAAGCAACAAAGCTTTTTACTGTAAATTTTTTTTGATTAGCAAAAATTAGGATTCTTTGTTTGCTTGTTGCTGCTTCTTCAGATAACTCTCATCTCAATCGTTGGATAAAAAGATAGATCAAGCAAATATCTAAACACATGTGTGCCATTAGAGAAATCAATTATTGAACAACTAAACTTCCTTCTTTGAAAAATGGGAGTTACTTTTTTTAATTTAATTTTTTCTTTAATGAAATAAAATTTCTTGATTTAGGGTTTTATTATGGATGATGTTAAAGTCCATACAAAAGTATTCCCATTGTTTACATAAGTTTTCAACGTCAAACTTTTTTTCTTTCATTCTTGATTTTTTTAGTTTTATGTTTTCAAGCTTAGAAACTTTGTTTAAACAAAACCAATTTCTTTATTTATTAATGAGTCATTTTCGGGCATTTTTTAGTTACACTAGTATCATTATTATTATTATTATTAGATTTAGGATAATTTTTATCTAAAAAATTATTAAATTTTCTTATAAATCCAGAGGCTCTTTTTCGTCCAAGTTTTGATGTCGCTAATTCTATCGGCGACATAGAACGTTTAATTCCAGGATGAATATTAAATACATGAGACATTACAAGAAAATCATATCCTTCTCGACATAATTGATGGCACTGCAAAAACGGGAATTATTAGAAAACTTTTAGAAGCTGTTAAATATTATATTTTATTTTTACCAAAATTTGATGATCGTTGAAACGAGTTGGAACAAATTCCAAATGATATGGATCTTGTGCAAGCATAATAAATTGGGGTTCCCATTCTTCTCGACTAAAAAAATAATTGGATTTCATTTTTTTGATCAAAGATAAATCGAAAAATAAAAATTATTTCACCAAAATGGAAAAAATTCGGTGAAGCTATGTTTCTTAGAAAATTGTTTTACTTTTTTGTTGTGATTTCTAAAAACTTACAAATATGGTTGAATTTCATATTTAATTTTATCGTTTGAAACTGAATAATCCAACCATTGTTTCAATTTTGGAATGGAATGGCCGGCTTTAAAAAAATGCCAATGAAATTCAAAAACTCTAAAAAAAAAATTTAGTACAATAAAATTTTTACATAATTCTTACTTTTCTTTAAATAGTTTTCTTAATTCTCTGACATTTTCTGGGAATGGTATTCCTGAATTAATTTCAAATCTTCGAAAAACTAATACAGCTTTCCCAAATTTTTTATGTAATAAATTTTTAGTTAAGTTTTGAACATTTTCTGCAAAATTATTAGAAAATCGAGTTTCAATATCTGAAATTAAATGAATTTTTGTGGATGCTCCTCGACGAGCTTCATTTCTCATAATATTTATTGGATAATTAGCCATTGGAATTTGAAGGGATTTAAGTTCCACGGTTACTGAAAAAAAAAATCTGTTCGAAATATAAAAATTTCTTTTTAGCATAAAATTTTCAAAAGCTTACGTTTAGCTAAACTAAAATCCGAGCAATCAATTATCATTGAATCAATTTCTCGCAAATTTTTTATTAATTCTTCATTAATACAATTCATTTGAAAAAATCCTCGATTCCATACAAGATGAATCGAAACTTTTGAATTTACTTCAGAATGACATAGATGAAGTTGTTTAAGGAGAAATAAAAGAGGTTCATTTCCAGGTAATAAATATATTGAATATGAAATTAAATCTGACCATGTTTGAGCCTAACAAATTAAAGAGAGAAAAAATGTTTTGAGGATAAAAATTAACAAAACAAAAAAAATTTATGTTAGTTAGTAAAGTTACCTGTTGAACAATATAATAAGCATAATTAATGGTTGAATGTAAAGCCAATGAAATGGGTTCATAAGGTTTGTTTGATCTAAAATTGCACAGAGTTCTTAAATCCCAAATTTTTGTCGTTAAATATATTTTTTTTCAAGTTCGAAATCAATTTTTTTGTTTTATGTTTAAAATTTTTAACTTCAACCAACAATTTTGATTCCAAAGCCTAAATGTCGCTTTTTTGGGAGCGCTTCAAAAATCAAAGCCTATCCTATTCGTTTCTCAATAAAAGACTTTACCTAATGGAAGAATTATTATTATTTTTAACAAAATTATATAAAACGCAATGATCTTCATTAATTTCAGATTTTTGAATGTGTTTTATTTTTTTCTTGTAATCTTCCTCTTCCTTCTCCAAAGATGGCGGCGGCGGCACATTGAGAAAAATATTATTATTATTTACTTCAACTTTTTTCTTTATTAGGATTTTTTCTTTTTCAATAAAATTTCCAACATTCATTTTTTGATATTCAATATTTCTTTGATGCAAAATTAAAACCACTAAAAATAATGATGCAAATATGGAAGAAATAAATGTCAGTGCTATGAGTTTCAAGTAATGATTATTTGGAGGTTGATGAATCATGGAAACACGTGTCTTCTGGAAGAAAAAAAAACATAAAAGTTAGTTTACAAAGCAGTGGGATTAAACCGGAATACTCGTATTTTTTAGTAAAAATTTTCTCGAAATCAAATCGGTCACGTTTTTTATGTAAAATAATAAAATGGCTCGCCGAAAACAAAATTACACTTTTCAAAAAATGCATTCGTCAAAAAATACTTTTTTAAAAATAATAGGGTTTTTAGAAAAGCAATTATTAAATCCATTTACATTTTCGTTAATTGTCGAAAGAAAAAGAAAATTCTCGGAGCTTTGATGATGATTCAAAAAAAGATAACTTTTTAATGAATTTGCTTTTATGAAAGCAAAATAAAGTTTATTAAAATTTAAAAAAAATGATTGCAACCTTTTTTTCCTTCATTGTTGTTTCAGAGTAAGTAATCAATCAATAAAATAAACAACTTTTTTTATAAAGTATGCGGATAATCTCATGTCCTCCTCGTACATATAAATATTGCTCCCATGAGCAACCAAAGCTAGCAAAATCCCTCGGTAGTTAGTATTAAGGTGGGCATTATGAAGTACAAAAAAAGATAAAAGTTTAACTGAAAAAAATATATAAAAATTAATGAAGAAATGCGGATCCAATTGGCATGGACAAAGATGGAAGTCTTAGACGTTAAGTTGAGGACAAGATAAATGGCAAATTAACAAAGCCAACAAATGAAAGAAGAAGAAAAAGCTTCCATAAAATTGGTACATTTGCTTCGTTCTCTAAAAATTGACCTTTTATGAGACACCAACTTCATTAAAACGCAGCAGCGAAGTTCACATAGTTCATTAACATCGTATGGTTTAGGTGGTGATGAAATAAACAAAAAACAGAAACAAGAATTATTTGTGTCAAAACACTCGGATTATCTCATTTCAGAAAAAATGCAATACATGACATTCAAAGACAAAAAAGAATGTAAAAATTTTACAGAAACATACAAAGAATAAATCATTTATTGTTGGAAAGCAAGAAAAAAACATTACATAGTAAAATACATATGAAACTTTATCACAAATTACATTATATATATCCTAAATCCTAATATGTTTCTTCTAATATGTAAAGGATGAAATTGTTGTTATGGAACTTTAGCAAAAGGATTTTCAGCTGATTTTTTCTTTTTATCATCTTCGGGATGTTGTTGGAGTTGTGTTTGTTGTTGTTGTTGTAATGGTTGACCACCAGCAGCAGCTGGAGCATCTTGTAATGGTTGTTGTTGACCACCAACAACAACATCTTCTTTCTTTGTTTTTTGTGTATCCCAATCTGAAACCACATCAGCCATAGTTGGATAATCAGTTGGTGCACAACGAAGATCAAGAATATCAATCCATTGCTAAAAAAAATTTAGTTAGTTAGGTTATAAAAAAAAGTGAACAGAAGCTAATCAGGATTCTTCATCCAGACACAAAAAAGGCAAAAGACTCAAATAACTTACTTCTTTTTCATTTTTAGAAAATTGACGAGGTTTCAAAACATTTTGTTGTTGTTCTTGTTTTAGATTCTTTCCACTGATAGCAACATCATTTGGCTTTTTCATAGCTGCTTTATCATCAACTTTCTTGGGAAGCTAAAGAAAAATAACATAAATACGAAGAATGGATGCCAATAATGAAATAAGCTTACAACAGATGATAAAGTAAGATTTTGTCCATCAGGAATATCAATATCATCATCAAGATTCATTGGAGATTGATCAAGTATGTTACCAGGTGTACGACCACGATGTCTCTGAAATAAAGGACATCAGTTTAATTAATCGATTTTGTTAGAGTATAATTAACATCAATACACTCTAAAGAAACAAGCTGAATACCAGAATTCGGATAAAGCAAACATACATCATAATCATCAACATGATGAAGAGTTTTAGAAGCTGCAGCAGCAGGATTATCTTTAATTGCTTCATGACTTGGTTTGAGTTGAGGTTGATATACATTTTGATGATGAAGATCAGGACCAATATGTTGAGATGGCTATAAACATAGTTGTTTGCATTAGTCGAGTTAGTTAAACTTTGTAAAAAAACTTACTTTAATAACATTTTCATTGCTTCTTGGTTTTAAAGCTGGTGCTCCACCTTTCTTTGTACTTTCTGCTGAAGTTTTCTTCTTTCGTGCACTTTCAGCTGATGAAATTTTCTTCTTCTTTAAGCTTTCAGCCGACGTTCGCTTCTTCTTTAAACTTTCCGCTGATAAAGCTTTCTTCTTCTTTAAACTTTTCACAGATAATAAAACTTTCTTCTTTCGAGCACTTTCAGCCGAAGGTTTCTTTTTCTTTGCATCTTCAGCTGAAGCAGTTGTTTTCTTCTTTGCATCTTCGGATGAAGTAGTTATTTTAACATTTTCATTTGACTTTGATTTTTTTCGATTTGTAGGTTGACGAGTAAGCTTCTCAGCACTTTCCTTTGATTTGGATGGTTTAAGATCTTTTGAATCATTCAATGTTTGAGGTTTTACTTCATCCGTTGATTCTTTGGTTTTGATTTCATTTTTGAGGTTTCCATTCAAAGGTTGATCATTATTTGCTTTTGGTTTAGTTGCTGCTACAGGAGCTTCGTTTTGATTCTTTCGAGCAGCTTCAGCTTCTTTCTTTGACTTTGATTTACGAGAACATGAAATAAAAACCAATGTTGCTAAAAATGATGCAACAATAAAATTGATGACGAAGATTCCACCAAAAATTGAAGACGATGAAAAGATGGTTGAAAAATTGACGAACACCATTTTTTTAGGATTGAAAGCAGCGTCAAAGCTTCGATTGAAAAACGCCAACGTTGTTGACAATGAAAAAGGCGGGAAAGAAATAAAGTTTTGAAAACAAAAATGCAAAATCAAAATTTTTGTAGAATTTGCATATTTCTTTTTTTGTTGCACTTTTTTTCAAGCTTATGCTTTCTTCTTTTTTTAAAATCAAAAATCAAATCTCTGCTAAATAAGAAGTTATGTCAAATGATAGAATTTCCTTTATTGATATTCCACCAAGTGAAGCTTCATCAACAAGAAAAAAGCCAAAATCAAGATCAAAAAATCCAAATGAAAAGCATCAACCATCACCGTCATCATCTCATGGATCATTCAAGAAGAAGAACATTTCGGATGGAAATAATGAAGCAAAGGTTCGAAAAAATGTTGTTAAACCATTGTCGTCCGCAAGTCGACGACATTCAATAAGCAGTAAGTTTTTTTTTGGATTTGTTTATGATTGATTGAAATTTGGGATGTTACAGGAAGTTTTTGGTTCTAATAAAACCTTTATCTTTTTAGGTGCAAATTCATTAAGCAATGGATTCAACAAAGCTGGAAAATCATCAAAAAGTTCAAAATCTAAATCTAAAGCTCTAACAAAAACAAATGTAACTCAAAATGAATCAAAACCAAGCAAAAAAGAACCATCCAAAGCTGAAATTCATCAACCTCAACCAACTCAACTTCAACCACCATTGGCTCAACCTGTTTCTACAACAACACCTCCTCCACCTCCTCAACCACCAATGACAACAACGGCTGCTTCAAAACCAAAACCAAAAATATCTGGTTCACCTCCTCAACCATTATCAGCAACAACAAATTCAAAGCTAGCAGCAGCAGCATCAAAGAATTCATCAACCAATCGTGAACAACGTGATGGAAGTGTTAAAATTGATATGGAAAAAAATAATAATGGTTCTAAAACTTTATTATATAGACGACCTGATTCTCGACGAACTATGAATGCTCAAAATTATTCATATCGAAATAATAATAAGGAATATGATGAATTGAATACAGCTATATCAAATAAAGTATCGTATAACCAACAACATCAACAACCATCAAGAAACGCTAAAGCTTGTATCGAATTGGATGAAACAAAGTAAGTTATTTTCGGAGAAGAATTGCACCATGTTACTTAACCTACATACATATGTGCCTTATTAATCTCCTTGTTTTTTATTTTCAGGATTGTTACAAAAGTAAATCTAAGTTCAAAAAAATCTCCTCAATGCTGTTGCTTTCAAATTCGATGGGTTTTACTTTTATGGAGTCTCATATTATGTTCGTATGATTCAACAATGATTTTAACAACATTTTTTACGAAGGATACTTTTCTCAAATTTACTTATCATTATGTTTTTATCTTAGCATTTCCAAGTGGTCCTTCTCTTCTTTATTTGATGATTTCTGAAAAGGTTTCAATATTTTGGTGGAAAACTCATATTTCATGTCAAGTTCGTCGTCGTGGTTATTTCATTTTTTGCTATATAATGCTTCTTTGTTTTTTCAGATCTTTCGTGTGCTTATGAATATTTACCTGTTTATTGATTATTATTGTGCTCGTCAAGATGAATTCGATATTATTGAAGTGTATCAATTTTCAAATCATTCTTGGTCACAAGAAAATCAAATGGAATTACATCGAATTGTTGATAAATATTTTGCTATTTTTTCTGCTATCCTTTGTCTTGCAACTGTTCTAACTGTAATTATGTTTGGTTTTGCTGTGAATTTATATTTCTATGAAAAAGATGCATTAAAACGAAAGCAAGAAAAATGGCGACGTCGGGTGAATGAAATATTTGAATCTCAATCTCAACACCAACAACCTATTATTCTACCTGAAACCGATGAATTAAGTTCAGATTATACTGATGTTGTAACTTTTAAACGTCCTAGATTTTAATGTTTTTGTCTAATATTAATTTTGTTTTGTGTAAAAAAATTTTTAATAAAAAGAGTTTTTCATGTTTTTGCTTTTAAAGTTTTTGTTACTTTTTTTGGATTTTCAAAAACTTTGTTGATTGATTTACTTTTACTGATTTTTGTTTGTTAGAAAAAGCAAAAATATATTTGCCTCTGGCAGGGGTCGAACCTACGACCTTCGGCTTATTAGACCGACGCTCTAACCGACTGAGCTACAAAGGCATGGAATACGATCGATAAAAGTATGATTGCATATTTTTTTTGTGCAACCATTTTAGTTTTTAAAAAATTTATTTTTATCGGTGAAAAAATTTTGACATAAAAATAATTTTTTGTGAACAAACAAAAGTATTTTATTTTCCAAAAGGCATTAAAAAATTACTTATATTTGGTTGAAACAATGATGAATCTTTGAGTTTTGGTTTTACCGAAAAACCAGGTTTATTTGATTTGGAATCGATGGAAGTTGTTGTTGAAAGGTTTGATTCTTCCACTTTTAAATTTTTTTCATTTGATTCTTCGACGACAACCAAAGTTGTTGTTGAAGCTTTGAAGTTTTCAGAATTATTATTATTTATTTCTGATTCCGGAGAACCAATTTCATTATTAGAAATTTCATCAAAATTTGTTAATTCACTTGAAATTTGTGATGATGGTCTCTCTTGATTAAAAGAAGCTTTTTCAAAATCTTTTGAAAGTTTTTCATTTATCGTCATTATTGGATGTAAATTACAAACAAATATTAATTTTTTGGTGCAATTTTCTTGTGACCAAGTCTAAAAAAATTAAAAATCCATTAATCATTTTCAACAACAATTTCCCTGGAGTTTCATAACAATTTTTTTAAAACATTAGTTTTGGTACCAAAATAAAAAAAAAGTTAAAGTTACCATATCTCCATTTTGTTTAATACAATCTCCTTGATCCATTTCAACTTCTAAATGTTTTGAAAGGTTTAGTTCAAATTCATCTAATCGACTTCCATCCGACCATTCCATTTTTCCCAAACTTCCTCGTTTTAATCCAATCCAAATGGTATCTATAAAAAAAAAGAGAGATGGGAATGTGTGTGACTAATTTTTTATTTGGTCGCTTTGGAATTTTCAACCGAATAACTTTTTTTTATTTTTTTTTCGCAAGAAAATATTTTTTTTGACAAAGTTTTTTTTGCTCATGTCAAAAACATTTTTTTTGTAGGATTTTTTAAACAATTTTTTCCAAGTTTTTAGTTTTAGAATTATTAATTACTCAAAATTTTTTTGATTAAGAATCACTAAAAAATTTTTGCAAAAATAAATCCAAATTTGATTTTTTTAATTTATTTAAAGTAAGGAAACTTACCTTCAATAATTTTTCCTTCATCATCCAATTCAATAATGGAATCATTTCTAGAACTTTTCCAAAATTCTTTTGCAATCGAATGAATATCTTCAGTTGATAATTTTGTGGTTTTAAATTGTTCTGTTTTCATTTTCCTTGGTTGTCCCATAAATGCTATCGTTGAAGGAGATACAATTAAATTTTGTTGGTGAATTTTAACTCCACCATTTTTTTGATGTTGGTTTTTTCTTTCAAAAATATTTAGAGTTTCATCGTGAAGAATTAAAAAGGGAGAATTTCGATATGCATCTTTCTCATCAGAAATTATTAATTTATTGTTTTTATTAATATTTTCCATGTTTGTGGCGGCGACGATTTTTGTTTTTGATGGATTTTCATCCACCGCGGCTTCATTATTATTCGGTGGAATGGAGGAAGGTGGAAAAGTTTTTTCTTGGCTTATAAAACCATTCTTTGAGCATAATTTTGTTGAAATTTCTTTAACAATCGTTTTCATATTTTGGGAATGAATTAAATGATTTGTGGATGTTGCAATTTTTTGAAGGTTTATATATTCAAGATCCGAGCCAATCCCAATCGCAAATGATGTAAATGTCTAAAAAAAATTCTTTAAATGGTTCCAATAAAAATATGGCTCAAAAACAATTATAAAAAAAATAAACATCAAATATGTAAAGTTTTTTGTTACGTATCTCGAGCCTCAAGGTGTAGCCGCAAAAAAAAGGGGTTTTGAAATGAAAATAATTGCTTTTTTTTAGAAGAAAAAATAAATTTAGTTTCGAAAGTCTTAACCGAGTGTTTTTTTTAAGAATTTAAAAAAAAATCACTTTAAAAACTGCATAAATTTATTGCCTAAATAAAAACAAAAAAACTTTTTTTCAATTTTTTTTTCGGTTAAAAGTCACGCGGACATTTTTGGAATTTTGTTAACCTCTTATTTTTATTAATTATATTATAATTATATCTTCTCACTCACCTTGCTATTTTTTAACATTTCAAAATCATCCAATTTATCTTCGCTATATCCATTGGTTAAAGAAATCATCCAAATGAAATCACTTTCACCTTCCATTGAATATTTCATAGCTAAATCCGCGACATCCACCAATGAATCACCCAACCGATTTCCAGGGGATCTTCTCCATCCAATTAAAGCTAAATTCCTTCGAAAATCATCTAAAGTATCAAAAGATTTTCGATTTATTTCTATCACTGCGGGTCCAGCCGTTCCAATTTGAATTATAGAAATTTTCCAAAATTCTGTTATCTCATGAATTCCCGTAACAATTTGATCAATTAAATATATGGATCGATTAAATCCATTATAATTCATTTTAGCTGAACCATCTATCGCGAAAATTAAATCTATTTCAAGATCTTCACACATTTCAAATAAGCAATCATGTCGACGATCAAAAAAAATTGATAATGGTTCGATTTGATCAAAAAAATTTATGTGATTTCGACGGGATTCTTTTGCAAGGATGCATTGTTTCACGGAACTATAAAATTATTATTAGTAAAGCATTAAACTTGGACGTCGAAGACCGGGAAAATTTAAATAAATAAAAAAAATGGTTTAAAAATAAAGAATTTTTGATTTAATTTAAATATTTGTAGCCTTCGAAAGAAAATTATTTTTTGAGGTTTTATTTGTTTTCCAAATTTCATGATAATTTATTTTCATTAATCATGGCAAAATTTGAAAAATAAATAAATAAGAAATTACGGTTAGGCTTTAGTTTCGAAATAAATAGAAAGAATTTCCAAAAATTGTTAAAAAAAATTTTTGGGAACCATAAATTATGTTTGACGATTCTTTCTTATCTTTTGTTTTTTTTTATTTTTTTGCATTTTCTTTTCGCAACATTTTTTATTCCCCAACAATAATAACTATGGTAAAAAAACATTACGGATAATATGTCACAGATTTACATGGATCTTGTTCCTTTCCAAGACATTCATCACATTTCCAACATTTACTTAAACATTCTCTTTCGGTGACATTATCATGAATTTTGTCAACAAATCCAACCAATGATGAATGTTTAAATTTTGTGAAACAACTTCGAATTCCTGTTATTTCTCCTTTTTTGGGTTTATAAAATCCATTTTTTGGGATGGAAGAAATTTTTCCACTTGGGAGAATGGTATTTTCATTGTCGTCTCCTGAAACGAAAATCAATCAAAAATTAATTAAATTTTTAGTTTCGAGTAAAAAAAAATTTTTATTACCATTTTCCGATTTATTATTTATTTCACAAAATTTTTCATAATAATCAATATTTTTAGATATTTCTGGATCTTCAACAAATATAGCATCAGTATCATTTTTAGTTTTATCATTTAAAACGCATTCCTTTGATTCTTTATACCATAAAATGGATTTACATATTTGATCATAACGATCTTGAGATTTTTCACATTCTTCAATGCATTCTTCAGCGGTTTTAATATTGGAAGGGGACATCTGGAAAATTTTTATTAATTTTTTTTGGAGAAAAAAAATAAGCTTTCATAAATCTGTTACAAATTGCAATTCCCTATTCAAAAAAGTAAAAACATACCACTGAAGCCCCAAGCAAAGCTGCATTTGGAGTTTTAGAAAAGCAATCCAAAAAATCTTTACTTCCTGAAACTAAAATTTTTTAGTTGCATTAAAAATTTTCATAATAAAATTAATTATTTGAAAGTTAGTTAGTTATTACCTCCTTGATCAAAAAATTTAAAATCATTTAAACCATTATTATTATGTTTGGGAAGTTTTGAAACAAATGAAGCCTCTTTTTCACTTTGTATCGTAGCTAGCGAAGCTCCATAACGACCATGACACTCTGAATCGGCTTCAAGCCAAGTATTTTCATGAATGCTGAAAAATGAATGTGGCTTTTTACCTTCGTAAAATTAAAAAAATTTGCCAATGAATGAATGACTTTATTGGATCAAGAAAGGCAAATAATTATATTACCTTTTAAACCAACATTTTTCACCAAAATATGTCCAACCTTGGGGGCAAACTAAAGCATTAGAAAAAGAAAATATAAAACTATTTGCAAAAAATAAAACTACAAACATTTAACAGAAAAAACTTGAGAAATGAGAACATAGAATTCGAAAAAAAAATTTTGGACATCGAAATTTTTGTTTACTTTTTTTAGTTTCAACAATTTCTTAATAACCACTTTCTTTACTTGACCTAATCTTATATTTTAAAGGAAAAGAAGAAGAAGAAAAACTAGTTAGATTTTGAATAAACAAACAAATAATAATATTTTTAAAAGAAAAAATGAATCAAAAAATAATCGGAGATAGTGAAGGACAGGAGGTCCAACAAACTTCAAAAGATTCATTTGAAAAAATCTCTTTTTTTGAAGATAACAAAAAAATCCCAAACACTTTATTTATTGAAAAAAATCAATTTATGTATGTTGTTGGTTAAAAATTTAACAAATAAATTTATCATTATTGGCAGCAAGTTTCAGTAATTTACAGAAATAAATAAATTAGGTATGTAATTGATAGCTCGAAAACAAATAAATACCATGCAATTCATCACCAAAACAAACGTGTTCGACTCTTGTAACGACAAAAAAACATCGGCAATTTTTTGTTGCTGCATCTGCAGTTTGCATTTTTTAGGTGTTTGAAAAACAAAAATGTGCTGAAAAATTGTTTGACAAAAACCCTTCTTTTTTCCATTTCATTTCGTGTTTTGTTTGTTTGTTCATCATCGTCGGATTTATTATTTCAATTCGTTGCTTGTATTTTTCGTGGCTTTACCTTTGCTTTTTTTAGTGAACATAATGGTCGATCTTTCAAATGTCGAATTCAATACATCAGAAGATGTCGAAGTTATTTCAACTTTTGATAAAATGGGCCTTCGTGAGGCTTTGATTCGTGGAATCTACTCTTATGGTATGTTTTCTTGTTACTACTGCACTTACATTTTCATATATTCTTTTTATAGGATATGATAAACCGTCAGCAATCCAGCAAAGAGCTATACGCCAAATCATCAAAGGAAGGGACGTCATTGCACAGTAAGTTCACTTTTCTTTTCATTGTATTCGATTTAACTTTTTTACTTTTTAGATCGCAATCCGGTACAGGTAAATCTGCTACATTTTCAATTGGAGTTCTTCAATCAATCAACACTCAAACTCGAGAGACTCAAGCTCTCATCTTGGCACCAACTCGGGAATTGGCTGTTCAAAGTCAAAAAGTTATTCTTGCTCTTGGAGACTTCCTGAATGTTCAATGTCACGCATGTATTGGTGGCACTAATGTTGGAGAAGATATTAGAAAGCTCGATTATGGGCAGCACATCGTTTCTGGAACACCTGGTCGCATCTTTGGTATGATTTTTGGCTCCATTGCTTTGTTCTATTATAAACTAAACCACATTCTTTACTTTAATATTTTCTTTTTAGACATGATCCGCCGTGGAAATCTTCGAACTCGAAGTATCAAAATGCTCGTAATTGATGAAGCAGATGAAATGCTTACCAAAGGATTCAAAGAACAACTTTATGACATCTATCGTTATCTTCCACCTGGTGCTCAAGTCGTATTGCTCAGTGCTACGCTTCCTCATGAAGTTCTCGAAATGACTGCAAAATTCATGTCTGATCCAATTCGTATTCTTGTCAAACGGTTTGCTTTTGGTTTTACTCTTTATCCTTTAACTTACCTGTTAACTTTTTTCAGTGATGAAATTACTCTTGAAGGAATCAAACAATTCTTTGTTTCTGTTGAACGTGAAGAATGGAAATTCGATACTCTATGTGATCTTTATGATACTCTTACAATTACTCAAGCTGTTCTCTTCTGTAATACTCGTCGCAAGGTTGATTGGTTAGCTGAAAAACTTCGTGAAGCAAACTTCACTGTATGTGCAATGCATGCTGATATGGAACAAAAAGAACGTGATGAAATTATGAAACAATTTCGTGAAGGTCAATCTCGTGTTTTGATTTCAACTGATGTATGGGCTCGTGGTTTGGATGTTCCTCAAGTTTCGCTAGTTATCAATTATGATTTACCCAACAATCGAGAACTTTACATCCATCGAATTGGTCGATCTGGTCGTTATGGACGCAAAGGTGTTGCAATCAACTTTGTCAAAACTGATGATATTCGAATTCTTCGCGATATTGAACAATATTATTCAACTCAAATTGATGAAATGCCTATGAATGTTGGAGAACTTGTCTGAATTACTTTTTCTTTGTTTGTTTGCGTGTTTTTTTTTGTTTGCATTTTATGTTTATTGATGTTACAAAATAAAAACTTTTATTACTGATTTTTCTTGTTATTTCTTTGAATGGAACCTTTTCTTTAGTGTGGAAACAGTGGTTTTATTAGTTTAATCAGCAGCAACAAAAACCAACAACAATGCGAGGTTTGACAACTACAACAAAGAAAATATTCACGAATTCCATGATTTTTGAAGAGCTTGAAAATAAAATTTTTGTTCATTTTCTACCGTTAATTTTCTTCCCGTTACTGAATAAAGTATGAGTTTAGATGGTTTAATGGAAGCATTTCTTTGACCGATAATTTTTCTTCTCCTAAAATCAATCACATTTTTCTTTTTATATTTTTTTGATCCTCTCTTCACTTTCGAATGTGGTGGATCGATTTTTTTAAAACTAAAAAAACTTACAGTAACCTTCGAAAATATCGACTGTTATAAATAAATGGAATGGGATATAAAATAGCAAAAAATGAGCATAATACATGCCAAAAAGCTTGAATATAATTAACATAAAATTGATGATAATCATCCGTAAAAAATACATAAACAACAATAATAAAAGTTATTGAAAGAAAATTATATGAATTTGCGAATAATGAAAAAGTTAATACAGGTTTTAAACATCGAATATTTTCAGATAATTGATATCGAATGGATAAAAGTAAGCTGCCTTGAGTTTTGGAATAATTTCGTGTATTAACTTTAAGTAAAAAAATGCATAACTAAAAAAAGGTAATTTTTCGATTGACGATGCTAAGTTAGTTATTTTTTTGTGGAAATTTTTAAACTTTCTTAATATATTTTTTTTCGCCCTAAAAAGTTTGGTTTATTTTTTTGTGATAATAAAATGGATGAAAAAAGAACTATGTATATAGCTAGCAACCATTTTAGAGTCCAATTTTGTCTTGTGTTAATTTTTTTTTTGAAGAGATAAATAAAGTTGCTACAGTACATCCATCTCAAATGCTTTTTATGTAAGTCGTTGAGCAAATGAAAACACACACTTTTTAGGATTTTTTAAATAACTGTTTGAGCAAGATTTAACTTTAAATATAACAAATTTAAACGTGAAACCTTTGTGTTGTTATAAATAATATTTGGGAAGCTAATTTTTTTTTGTGGAAACAAATGAGATTATTAAAGTTCTGGAGGAAAGAAATTAGAGGATTTTCTTTGCTTTAGAAATTTTATCGAAATTTAATGGTCAAAGTTTGTGAATTCAGAGTATTGTAAGTTTGGAAGTGGATTTTTTTTTTGGGTAAAAATATTCACCATTAACTAACTTTTTGTTATCGAAGATTAGGATGATTGATAGCTAGCTTCCTTTTCAAACTAATTACTCATTTAAATAAACCAAGCTTTGAGTTAATAAGTTTTTTTGGTTCTCAAATTTTTGCATTTTTTTCTACCAAGTTTTAAACCTTTTTCAAAGCGTTTAAAAAAGCAAAGATTTTAATGTATGTAATAACTAGGGGTGGAAACGGGCCGGCCCGGGCCTTGTCGAGCCCTTAGCGGGCCTTGGGAAAACTTTTTTATTTTATCTTTTTTTTTTAAATCTGTTTTAACAGAGCTGTAGTATTTGAGTAGGGCTACAAATATAACCTTACCTTTTCGAGGTCAGTATTCAAATTATCAGAGATATTTGACGTACGGGCCTAGATTTTTTTTTTTTGGCAAGGCCCGGCCTGTTTTCGAAACTGCCTTTAAAACTCCACCGGGAATCGATGTTTTGAGATTCTGTCTATTGGAAGAGGTAGATATTCGAAGGGCCCGGGGGGGTTACCTGATGGAAAAACAATGGTTGTAAAGCTTAAAAAAAAGTTATGATGATTTTGGCGAAGTGCGGCGGGCCCGACAGTCCACCCCTAGTAATAACCTACAGTTCCAACAATAATTTCTAAACCAACTAAAAATCCCGCAGCTATGGCGTAATTATCTAAAAAGCCCAAAAATAAATAATATAATCCAATTGTAATGAGCTCCTAAAAAAATATTTACAAATTTTATTTATTTTTTATTAAATTAAACATAGCTTTTTTTTCGATGACGTCAATCAAAAAAATTAAAGAGAAAGACAAACCGTAAAAAATAAAAATGTTATCCATCGCTTTTTACTTGCATAATTTTCATATACTTTAACAAAATATGTTGCTAATGATCGTTCGATCGCTATGCAAGCATGAGTGGTATAACAATGAGTAATAATAATATCTCGAAAAATTTTTAATATTTGATCTATGCGTTTTGAAAATAATTTGGATGATAAATACCAATTAAGCGAAATTGGATAACTAAAAAAACAAAGAATCAAAGTTTATATTTTCATTTTTTTTTAAATTTTCGATTTACCGTAACCAACAACTATTAATCATAATTAAACATTGAGCATAACAAGATAATTTTAAATTCCAATGCATAATGGAACTTTTTTTTAATGCTATTATCCAAAAAATATAAAATAATATTGCAATTAAATTTAATATTCCTTCAATTCCATAACAAATTAATATAATTGTTGCACCATGATCCATGGATTCTTCTTCAAGAATCAAATCTTTACTAATAAATATTGCAGAAATAATTAATATTAAATAATGAAAAAATATTAATAAAATTGAAGTGAAATAATTCAAACATTTTTTCATTTTTTTTTTTGTTGATGAAAATAAAGTTGTGAAAGACGAAAGAGACTACTGTAAAATATGTTTTTTTAAATATAAAGAATTTATGGCAACAAAACAAATTTAAAGGGGAAAAAGTTTTTGAAACAAACAAAAATAATTAATTCAAGAAACAGACGCCCGAATAAAAAAAATGAAAGGTGAAATGTTTCAAATAAAAAACTATAAAATACTAAAATTTTATTTTTAAAAAACTAATGTTTCTTTTTCCAAAATTAATTAATCCCAATGGTTTTTTTTGTTATTGTTGTTAGTTTTAGTAAGTTTAGTTATATGATTCACAAAATCAACGTGAAGCGCTTTTGATATGGTTGAAGAAGAAAAATGAAGCAACCGTAAAACTTTGATTACAAATTTTGGGAAGTAAAGTTTTATAAATGGCAGAATTTATTGTTTGTGAAACTCTCGGCTTTCAAAGCTAAACTTCTTGTTAGTTTATGAAACTTTTTTCGATGTCAAAAAAGGATAAACAAAAATTTTTTTTATCAACAAAAAAAGTTACACGAATCAATTTGATATTTAAATATTTTTTATTTCCAATCCAAGCATCAAAAACAACAACATCGCTATTTATTTTTTTAGCAAACTCTCTTGCAAACAGGGGTGAGCGGACATGACTTTTCCTTAGACGGACGGATACGGAAACGGACGTCAGGCAGTTCCGTAAAAGCGGATACGGACACGGAAATCCAAAAGTGCCCGGATATCCGCGGAAACGGACACGGACACGGAAATTTTGTATTAGAATTTTCATTTTTAAGGCTTACACGGATACGGATACGGACACGGATATTAAAAAAAAAATTTTCGGACGCGGATACGGATACGGACGTGAAAAAACCACGGATATCCGCGGAAACGGACACGGACACGGATATCCGCTCACCCCTGCTTGCAAACAATCGTCATGGCAAAGCTATATAATTACTTACGAAAAACAAATATTTTTATTTAATTATTATGAAAAAAAGAATTGGCTACACAAGAACCAACCAACTAAATAAAAAAATAATAACCGTAGCAAAAAAATGTTATTTTTTAATAAATATTAAGTTTAATTTGCCAACCTTCTTTTATTTTGGAACTTTAAAACATTTAATATGTATGTATGTTGGAAATAAGGGCAATTAATTAGGAAATGGAAAATTTATGGGTGCATTTAAACAAAATAAATTTTCATCAACAACCTGCTTCATTTATTTCTTTGTAATCATAAATCATTATTCGCCAACCGACTTTTTTTACCATCATTGAACTATGAAATTATGGTATCTCAAAATACCAAGAAAATCCAATAAAAAAGATTATTTACAGCTTTATTATATTACTACGACAAAGAAAAATAAAATAACAAAATTAATTTATCCAAATTTAAATTAAAAAATGCAAAAAAAAATAATAATACAAAGTCAAGAACAAAAAATGCAAAACCTAAGCAAAAGAAAATATAAAGTGAAAAAAGCCTAATGAATTACAACATAATCTTCCAATCAAAGAAGATGGTTTGTTTCTCAACTGTTGAATGATTCAATTTCAATAATTAAATCTCCAGCCGAAACCTTTTCACCTTTACCAAGATAAATTCTTTTTACAGTTCCAGCAACTGGGGCTTCAATATTCATTTCCATTTTCATTGCGGAAAGAACAAATAATGCATCCTTTTGATTGACTTTATCACCTTCTTTAATCCGAACTTCAAGGATTTCACCTGGCATAGGAGCGCCTATATGTCCCCGAACACCTGCAAGGGCTTTAGGACGAACTACGATATCTTTCGATGCTTCTTCATCTCTAACAAATATTGAACGCATTTGACCATTAAGTTCAAAGAAAACTTCTCTTTCGCCTTTATTATTGAGTTTACCTCGAGCAAGAAGTTGAATGGTTAAGGTTTTTCCTTTTTCAATTTCAACCTAAAAAAATTTTTTTGAAGGGATAAAATTCATAAATTTTATAAATTTAATTTACATCAGTTGTTTCAGCAACATCTAAACCAGTTAAAAAGATTCGGGTATTAAGTTTGTCAACTGGGCCATGAGCATGACGGAATCGTTCAAAATCATCAAATTCTTTTGGAAACATTGCTGAAGACATTACATCCACTTCACGAAGATTACGTCCATGCTTTTCTTCAAGATCTTGCTTGAGTTTATCCAAATCAAGAGGAGGTAAATCTTCTCCAACCCGTTTATCTATTTTAGGTTTGCCCCGTAATACTTTAGTTCGAAGAGGTTCAGGAAATCCATATGGAGGTTGACCTATTTGGCCTTGTAAGAATTCAACTACCGATTTAGGAAATGATAATTCATCAGCTCTATCAAGCACGGTTTCCTTTGTAAGATTATTTTGTACCATAAATTGTGCTAAATCTCCTACAATTTTTGATGATGGTGTAACTTTAATAATATCTCCAAGAACTTCATTGGCTTCAGCATACATTCGTTTGACTTCATCAAATTTCTCTCCAAGTCCAAGTGAAAAAGCCTAAAGATGCTTCTTAGATAAAAAAAAAAAAGATAAAAGAATAAGGTTTACTTGAAATTGTAAATTAGTATATTGGCCTCCAGGAATGGCGTGTTGGTAAACATCAGCATTTCCAGATCTCATAGTGGTTGCGCATTCAAATGGTTGATAAAGTTGTCGACAAATTTCCCAATATGCGCTGTATTTAGAAATATTGGAAAGCTTTAAACCTGTTTCAAATGGAGTTCTCTCTAATGATGCAACTATTGCACCCATGGATGGTTGAGATGTCATACCTGACATTGAATCAACGGCTGCATCAACAATATCAGCACCTAAAGATTCATTCATTCAATGATCGAACAAACAATCGATAGAGAAAAAAAAACAAAAACAAACCAGCTCGGGCACATTCAAGCATCGAAGCAACTCCTGCACCTGCTGTATCATGAGTATGAACATGAATGGGAGTATCAGGATGACGATCACGAATTGCGCCAATAAGCAATTTAGCCGCTTCAGGTTTGAGTACCCCAGCCATGTCCTAACAAAAAAAAAATATGAAAAAGTGTATTTACGGAATCAAGGCTTATAAAGAAAAATTACTGTAGCGAACAACAAAAACTAACTTTGATTGCTATAATATGAGTTCCAGCTTTAACAAGCTGATCACTTAAATCCAAATAATATTTTAAATCATATCTATCTGCTTTGGGGTTAGATACATCACCGGTATAACTTATAGCCTAAATTTATTTTCATGAATAATAAAAATTTCATAGAAAAAAAGCGTAAGTTTACCGCTTCAATAACACCGCCAGCATTTCCAACAGCTTCCATTCCAACATACATATTAGGTAAATAATTAAGTGAATCAAAAATTCTAAAAACATCCATACCAGATTTGACTGCCAAATCACAAAATTTATGAATAACATTATCGGGATAATTTTTATAACCCACACCACTTGCCCCACGTAAAAGCATTTGAAATGGAATGTTTGGAATTAATTCTCGTAAACGTTCAAGCCTTTCCCATGGACATTCATGAAGAAATCTCATTGAAACATCAAAAGTGGCGCCACCCCAATTTTCAAGTGAAAAGAGAGATGAAAAAGAATGAGAGAGATATGGGGCAATTTTGGCAAGATCATAAGTTCGAACCCGAGTAGCAAGGAGTGATTGATGAGCATCACGAGATGTAGTATCAGTAATAAGACAACCTTGATGATTTCGAACTGCTTTAGCAAACCCTTCTGGACCATCTTTTTTAAGAATATTTCGCCATCCTCCAGGAGCAGTTTGACCTAATAAAAGGATAATAATTTTAATGAAAAAATTTGATTTGCAAATGAGCTTTAATTAAATGTTTTTCACATCTTTGAAAAAAATCATTCACATTTTTTAAAAACTAACCATGAGCAATAACAGGAACAGGAGGTTCAACATTTTTTGGTAATAAATCTGTTACCAATGGAGTTTGAGGTCCATTAACTTGTACTTCTCCCAAATATCGAAGGAGTTTAGATGCACGATTTTGAGATGGTTTAAATTGGAATAATTCTGGATGTTCATCAATGAAATAAGTATCAACTGACCCATCAACAAAATTTGGTTGATCAAGGACATTCATTAAAAATGGAATATTGGTCTGAAAAAAATGGAGGAATGTGTAATAAAGAAATTTCAATAATGAGAAACAATTACTTTAACACCACGAATACGAAATTCTGTTAAAGCCCGCTTCATTTTTGCAACGGCATTAGGATGATTTCGGGCATGAGCAATAACTTTAACGAGCAATGAATCATAATGAGGTGAAATGATTGAACCTGCATATGCTGAAGCAGAATCCAATCGAATTCCCATTCCTTCACCTGAACGAAATACTTCTATTCTTCCGCTATCTGGTTGAAACCCTAATGCTGGATCTTCAGTAGTTACTCGGCATTGAATAGCTGAACCATGAAGTTGAATATTATCTTGAGTAAGTTTGAGATCTTCAAGAGATTTTCCTTCAGCAATACGTATTTGAGCTTGAACAAGATCAACGCTTAAAAATTAATTTAAAAAAGTTAAGGGTGAAATTATTATTTATTAATCCAAACTCACCCAGTAATTTCTTCACTAACTGTATGTTCAACTTGTAGCCGAGCATTAACTTCCATAAAGTAATGATTACCTTTATTGTCCAAAAGAAATTCAACGGTTCCAACATTTTCATACCCCACAGATTTGCAAAGCTTTAATGCATCATGAACCATTTTTTCTCGAATGGTTTTATCCAAATGTGGCGCAGGTGCAACTTCCACAACTTTTTGATGTCGACGTTGTACCGAGCAATCACGTTCATATAAATGAACCATATTACCGTATTTATCACCCATAATTTGTACTTCGATATGTCGAGGACGTTCAATGAATTTTTCAACAAATAATGAACCATCACCAAATGCAGCTTGAGCTTCTGAGAATGCTCGGTGAAAAGCATTGTCAACCTACAAAATGGGAGAATGGGTTAAAGAATGAAAGTGGGGAAACATACATCTTTAGGGTCATCAACTTTCCTCATACCACGTCCTCCACCACCATAAGCCGCTTTAATAATGATGGGACAACCATATTGATTAACAAAATCTCGAACTTCATCCGCTGATGCAACAGGCCCTGAACTACCTGGAACTACTTGAACATTGGCTTTTATTGCAGCTTCACGTGCAGCAACCTAAAATTGTTTTTTGAGACAAAGGTGTTGCATAACCGTCAGTCACTCACTTTATCACCCATTTGCCGCATAACTTCTGCAGATGGACCAATAAAAACTATTCCATTATCTTTACAAGCTTGAGCAAAATCAGCTCGTTCTGACATAAATCCATATCCAGGATGAATAGCATCCACTTTATGTTTGAGAGCAACTTCAATAATTTGATCTATATTTAAATATGCTGCAACTGGGGGAAGTCCTTTACCAACCATATAAGCTTCATCAGCTTTTTGACGATGCATTGAAAGTTTATCCTTAAATTATTTTTATTGAATCAAAGTTTTAAAAAGAAAAAAGTTTCACTAACTTGTTCAGAATAAATTGCAACGGATGTTTTATTTAATTCCGTCAAAGCACGGAAAACCCGAATAGCTATTTCGCCTCTATTTGCTACCATTACCTATTAAAAAAATTAATGAAGTATCCTTTACAAACAAATAATTTAATCAAACCTTTGAAAATTCTTGAGTTTGACGACTTTTGTATCTAACAAGATCAAAAAGTTTCACAGTTTGAAGGAGTCGATTAGAAGCATTGAAAGCCATAGGACCCGATCGTAGAATAGTCATGTTTGATTAAAGTTTTGATTGGTGATATTATTAATATTAATTTAAAAGAATAATAAGTTCTTGTTGTCGTTTGTATCAACCCTTAAATAAAACAATCAATGAAAAAGTAAAGTCAGATAGTGGAAAAATTGAGATCAAAAAATGCGATTTTTACGGAAGTTGAGGAAGAGGAAAAACGCGCAAAGATTGAATGTTTACAAATTTACTAAACTATGTTTTAGTAATAAATTAAACACCTCAAAATCTCCAAATGTTTAAACTTTAAAGGGAAAGCCAAAGTTAATAACTAAAAAAAACAAAACCAAGAACAAAGAAAAACAAAAACTAGCCAAAAAAAACAAAAAAAAAATATAATGTTTTTGTTTTTCTTTTTTAAAAAAAGTTTAAAAAAGCAATCGACCAACTAACAAAAAAACTTGAGGAAAAACAAAACAAAAAACAATCCACTGGACGACCTGGACGACGACGAGAAAGTAATTTAAATAGAGTGAATTGCAAGAATAACAACAAAAACATCATGCTTGGTGAATAGCGTGAGTGCAAGCAAAAAAATCAGAGAAGCCTCAAAAAGCATTAAAAAGGCGATCAAATCAACAAATCAAAAAAGTTGCAATAAAAGCTATAAAACTTTTATTATTATTTAAAAGTGTTCCTTTTTTTTCATAAGTCATCTGTCTTCCAATAATTTTATAATTTAGTTTATTTTTAAAAAGTAAAAAGAATCAACAACATTTTTTTATTTGTCGATAATAAAATAAACCGTTTCTTTTCTTTTTTTGTCCTTTGCCTTCAAAATCAATCAACAACAAACGATAAACAAAACAAAAAAAATATATAATAAAATTAGTGGAGTCAAAAGTCAAAAAAAAGTTTATCAATGTTTTTTGATTGGAGAGAAGAAGAAAAAAATAAGGGGAAGTACATGAATGCATGTTATGCATGAACCACGCCAAAAAAATCACGATGCAATAAAAAAAATAAGGCAATAAGAAAGAAAGAAAAAAAATATAGGGAAAGATCTACCTCGAAGGAGAAAACAAGAAAAGGAAAAACTATGAGGAGGATGTTCTTTGACCAAAAAAAAAATATGTCCAACAACAAACAACAAATTCAAAAAACGTACACTTTTTTTTTGACTGACTGACTGACGATTGATTTAACAATAAAAATAATAATAAGAGTCTAGTCGTCGCTAAAAATATCTAAAAAAAACTATTCAAGTGAGTGACTGACCACCACTAAATTATAACTAAAAAAGCCAAGCACACGAGAGAGAAGGAGATAAAGGAGGAGGTTGTTTTTTTTTGTCTAAACGTTTAATGAAGGAGGAACAAACAAAAAAATAGTTTAAGCCCATCGAGATAAAGATAGAGATAGGGAAGAAATAAGGAGAAAACTTTATGATACGGAATGATACGGTTTTTTCTTCTTCGTCGTCGTCAACTGCATCGTTTGCTATTTTTTATGTTGTTTTTTGATAAAAAAAATATTTAAAAAAAGTTTTTCTTTCTCGAAGGAAGAAGGAAAGTTAGTTCTATGAACTTTTATGATTTGAATGTTGTTTTTGAATGTAAAAAAATATTAAAACACCTATATTGATTGAATAATAAATATAAATCTTGATGGAATTTAAAGGATGTTTCCTTTTTTCTTTCTAATAAAATATTTTTTTATCTGTGAAAAAAAAGAAAAAGATTAGCTTGGTTTGTTTTTTTTGCATCAAAGAAGAAGACGAAGGAAGGATGAAGCAAGAAGCAATGTTTATTTGTTTCCAATCATTCTTCCAATCTTTTTTTGATTATTATTTTCTTTTTATTGTGCTTGTTGGAATTTTCAAGCAAGCATCTTATGAAACAAAAAAAATTCGCTAGATTGATAATTTTTAGTATTACAAAAAAAAAGAAAAGAGAAAGAATAAAGCTGGAAATTGTGTAGCATGATTGAAATGGCTTTGAGATTTCTCCAAAAACAAACCAAATTTTAAACTATCGAAAATTGTAATTCTAAGATATTCAAATGAGTGAGCAAAATAGTTTAAGGAAAATCAAGAGGATTTGAGAAACATTAGAAATTAGAATAAAAAAACTTGAGCTACCAGTTTGCAAAAGGATATTCGAAAAGGTTAACGCTGGGCGAAAGAATCAAAATGAAAAATGATATTGGAAATTACGAATGTTCGAATATGTGGCTTTTTGAATTACCAAACGTATGAGAATAATAACATTGCCACGGTTATAAAAATAAATATTCAATTCATAAAGTTGCTAACGCTTGAATTCATAAAACAAAACAAAATAAATGAAAGCACTTTCGGGAAGTTAAAAAGCTTTGAGGAGTTAAAAGAAGAGTGACAGTTGAAACCAAAAATAAAAACAACTAAAGCAATGTCCACTTTTTTTCGTTGTTGGTGCAAAAGAAAAAAAAGCATGCTACTTATTTTGCGTGAAACTCTTTTCTTTTTTGCGTCAGTAACAAAATAAAAGAAGAAGAAGAAAGAAACATAGGCGTTTTTACTTTCTTCATTTCATTTGCTTGTTTTCCATCTTTGAAAAGTAAGTATGCACATAAAAGCAAAAGAAAAAACAAAGCATTTCACTGAAACATTTTCCTTTTCATTCGCCCTCAAGCAAAAATAAGATTCTCATAGTTTAATTAGCTAAAGTTTATGGACTTCATTCTCAAATCAAAATCTTCTATATTCCACGAAAATACACAAATGAAAGAAGGCATTTATAAAAGTTTATTTTCAACATCAAAAATAAAAAGATAAACATGAATGAACAATAACACACAAGAACACATATCACAGAAAAAGTTAACATGAACAATAAATTAGATGGCTTCTAAACGTTCCATTAATTCATCAACAGCTTGACCATATTGAACTAAGTTGGGTTGACGGAAATCGAAGACTTGAATACGAGAACGATGAACATCCTAAAAATCAATCATTGAATAAAGAAGTTATGATAAATATATGTACAAGCAAACTAACATTAAAGATTTCCCATTTAGCACGACAACGAAAATTGTAACATCCAAACACTTTTGAATTTAAGATGGCTTTGTATTCGTCATTCTAAAAACCAAAGCATTAGATGTATCAAAAGAAAAAAGAATATAAACTTACGTTAGAGGTTTGCAATTCGCCCATTTCAGTAGCAGTTTTACCAAAAAATGTTGAAGCTTTATCATCGAATATTGTTACCCAAGTTGGACCACATACATCTGTAATTTCCATCGAAACCATGTAGCGATATTTAAATTCTTTAACGGACTTGTAACACTTCTCACATCGGTAAAATCCACCATCAAGTTCAATAACCTTCTTGGAACATTCAGGACATGATTTGTAAATAGCATTTTCAGATCGGATGGAAGTGATGTATGCGATGTTTGAAAAGTAAATACCACGATCATTATGACGGAAGACATCAGCGTTAGAAAAGATGGAAAAGAGTCGAGCTTCTTCAACTAAAAAAAGGAAAGGTAAAAAAGACAATAAATGCAAGAATAACGTACTAAAGTTGCCACCGCCATTCGATGTTCCATTGCTACTAATTGATTTGACTTCTGCATTTGGACGTTCATTTTCAAACCATAATGAAAGGAGTTCGGTATCTTTTCCTTCAGGATCAATTTCAACTCGTGTACCATGGTTTATGGAGAGAGAATAAGTTCCATTGAATTCACGAACATATGCACCTTTGATTCCAATAACACGACCTTCTTCAGCACCAAAGTTGAGAGCTTGTTCACCCCAAAGAGTCAAAGAAACAGATGTTGAACTTTGATCGATCAAATGCACATTTCGTCGAGATACTTCGCTGTTAGCTTTTGTTTTGATCTAAAAATGTATGGATATATTTGTGCAAGTAAAAAAAGTAAATATTTACAATAGCAGGTTCTTCAATTTTGTCAATAACAGCAAGAATATCAACCATATGACCAGAGCAAGTTGAGATTTGATCCAAAGAAGTCTTCTTCAATACAAACTTAGGAGCTTCATAATGCTGATCATCAGATTTTTCAATTTGAGATTCGTTGTTGAGGGTAATTTCGTAATCAAGACCAGTGGAGTTGAACCTTCGATTAGCTGGTTTGATACAGTTCTGGTTTCCTGTCACAAAGTAGCTATTCCCATCTACAATCATTCCATAAATCTTTTCAGCAGTTGCAGCAAAAGCAGTAACTTTGATTGAAGCTCCTTCTTTATCATTCAAAACAAACGAGAATACTTTCATGGGACCTTTTTTTGAATTGATATCACGTAGTTCTTCTTTCCCGTTCACGACACCACAGATTCTCCATCTGAAAAAAGAAAGAAAGGAGAAAGTTAATGAATATAAACAAAAGAAGTTAAAAAAATACTCACCTTCCACCAATGTAAGGTGAAATTCCACCAATTGGCAACATAGGAACTCCGCCAGAACCATCAGTTTTTGCTAGCTTTGTTGGATTAGCAAATGGATCAGTTTCGTTTCGCTTTCTTTTGACGCCATCATTGACAACCATTTTGATCAGCAAAGTTTTTTGAGGAAATGCAACAAAAAAGGTTTTTGAAAAGTTTTTGAAGCAGCTATTTCGCGCGTTTACTCATGTTTCGTGTAAAAACAAAAAGCATTTGAAATGGAAACGAAAGACAACGTTTTTTTTTTGTGTCAAACTTTGATTTATTAAATTTTTTTATTAAAAAAATGAAAGAAAGATTACAGAACTTTTTTTTTTATTTTCAGTAATAAATTTACGAACTTTTTATGTTTCTATAAAAATCAATTACATAGAATCGAAGAATTTTTTTGGCAATGATTTTTTGCTGTTCCTAAATATGAGAGATTGCAAAGATGACGACTGACTATTTGGCTGTTCGATTATTATCAAAGCTTTACATAGCAAAAAATTCCGACAAACTATTATTTGATTTTTTTCTTGTTAGTCTTCATTTATCTTTTAATTTGGGATACATAATTACAAAAATATTTTAACCTTAAATTTAGTTTAAAATTTGTTAGTTAGTTAGGAAGCAAATTCGCTGACAATTTATTTAAACCCCTTTATTTTTTTGATTTTGCACTCCCATTTCACAATTATTTTTGTTGCTTGATGCTATTTTATTTTATTGTTATGTAATTGTCAAAATACATTTTTAAGCTGCTGCTTTAAAAAAATTTCAAAATGAATGTCATTGATGGTTTTTTTTTGCTCATTGATTTATTTTGTAGTAATATAAACCAAATTAATTAATTACAAACAATATTGCTTTTGCCCATTTTTTACTCCCATGGCAGATTACTTAAAGCAATCGCTTGTTTCTATGGAGCTACATCAAACTTAACTGTCGTCATTGATAGAGATTTTGAATTTGAAGATAAACATTTTTTTAAACTTTCTTTTTTCGTTTATGGAAATGGAAGAATATTTTTAATTTGCAAACTTACAAAAGGAAATATCTCTCATTTGTAATTATTTTTCTGAGGTGTTTCTAAATTTCTGTGTCGCATCTTTTTCTCGCATTTTTTTAAGGGTTTGCCTGTCTCTGTTTTTTTTTCTTTCTCGTGTGTTTTGTTGTTTCAAGCATCCTTCTTCTTTTTTTTTTGTTCTCTGAAAAAATAAAAGAACCCAACAACAACGACAAATGCTTCACGTCACTATTTTTTTTATGTCTGTCATGTCCATTTACCAACGACCAGACGACTACGACTACGAGAACCGAACATGAAAGTGAGGAAAGTTGGGTGGACTTAAAAAAAATTTCGTAAAAAAATATTGAAATGTTTTTTTAAAGCTTTTTTTCTTCAAATTTTTTATTTGTTTAAAAAAAATGTTTTTTGATCATTGATGAATGTGAAAACACATTTTTATTTTTTCTTTCTGTGATGTTTAGTAACGAGAAAAAAAAGAAAGAAGAAAGAAGCTTTGAGTTTATTTTGGTTCATTTATTTCGCAAAAAACAACAAAAAAAAATTTCATCCTTTTTTTTGCTTGGGAAATCTTTTTTTTCTTCTATAAAACTAAAAACATCTGTGCTTCAATAAATCAAATTTTTTTTTATTTTAATTTTAGTGGATGTAAAAATATTTGAAAATGGAAGATGAAAGAGATTTTGCTAAAGTTTTGGTAATATATACTGGTGGAACCATTGGCATGAAAAAGCAAAAAGATACAGGAAGTAAGTAACTTTTTGAAAAATTGTTTTAAAAAGCTTCAAAATGTCCAAATAATGAAATTTCTCCTAATAAAATCCTTAAAAATTAAGAATTTCGCAAATTTACATTTTTTAACAGTAATTTTTTATTCGAGTATTTTTTTATTTTTCAAAAAGGCTTGCTTTTACTTTTCCAAGATTAGAGTTTTTGTAGCAAAAAACAAAATATGATTGGAAAATGCAAAATAAGCAAAATTTGCATTTTTTAGATAAATTTTTGATTCTAATTTTTGGTTTTTTTTTAAATATTTCCTTTTCGTTTTAAGATTCAAAGTAATAAAAATGTTTCCAAGTAAAAATGAAAAACTTTTTTAAATTTTTTAAATTTTCTTTTCCCTAATAAACTAATTTTTTTGGATATTTCTTCTGAAATTATTTATAAACAAAAATTCCAAACATTTTAATTTTTAATTTTTAGCATACGAACCCGAACCAAATCATTTTGCTGAAGCAATTCGAGATGATCCAACATTGGATGATAAACCATTCGTAGATAAACATTTTGGTGATGTCAAAATTCAACCATATTGTTTACCTTCGCATCATGAAACTAAAAAGCGAATTGTATATTGGTTGAATGAATATGATCCTTTGTTGGATTCGTCAGATATGCAATTTGATGATTGGATTAGAATTGCAAAAGATATTAAAACTTTTTATGATGATTTTGATGGTTTTGTTATTTTACATGGAACTGATACCCTTGCATATACCGCTTCAGCCCTTTCATTTTTACTTGAAAACCTTTCTAAACCCGTTGTATGCAGTGGAGCTCAAATAGCTGTGGTTGAAGAAGATTCAGATGGACACGATAATTTAATTGGAGCCCTTATGGTTGCTGGAACGTGTAATGTTCCAGAAGTTACAGTATTTTTTAATGGTAAATTAATTCGTGCGAATCGTTGCGTAAAATTGGATAGCGTTAGCCTTGGAGCTTTTGATAGTCCCAATGTTGAACCCTTAGCTATTATGGATAATGTTATTAAAGGTTAGTTGAAGAGAAAAATTTGAATATTTTGAAGAAAAATGTCTTTGAGAAGAAAATTAAAGAATGAAATTTTTTTTCAAATATACTTGTTTCGAAGTGAAAGTTTTTAAAAATACCTAAAATTTTAAATTAAACTTTTTTCTATTCAAAAAATTGAGTTACTACTAAATTTTTATTAAAATAATAATTCCTAAATTTTGTTTGTTTTTTCATAATCCATAAATTGAATGAACAAAAATTATTCTCTCGATTCTAAAAGCGAAAAGCTGATTTTTTTTGAGTTTTTTCGTCGCAGGTGTCTGTCTCACTTTTCAAAAATAACACTATGTATTTTTAAAAATCTTCTTTTTTAGTAAACGTCAAAGAAGAATTTAAGCAACCCGAAAATAAAAATTTAATTGTCATCGATAAACTTTGCAAAGATGTTAGCATCGTTTTTATGTATCCTTTTATTCGAATTGAAATTGTAAGTTTTAATTTTTTTTTTACTTTTTTCCTTTAAACAAATTTTTTTAAAGGTTCGCGCTGCTCTTCAAGACCCCGTTAAAGGAGCGATAATAAAAACCTATGGCGCAGGAAATATGCCATCAAAAAGAAAAGATATCATCGAAGAAATTAAAGATGCCGTTAAACGAGGCTGCATCGTTGTAAATGTTTCACAATGCGTTAAAGGTCACGTGCATGCAAATTATTCCACGGGGAAAATCCTTCATGATGCAGGAGTAATTTTTGGTGGAGATATGACTACTGAAACAGCATTCGTTAAATTATCATATATTTTGGCGAGGGATGATTGGGATTTAGAAACAAAGAAAAAAATGATGACTAAAAGTTTAAAAGGTGAATTAGATGAAAATCAAGAAGATGGTGAAGAAGATGGAAATGGAAATAATGATATAAATGATAATGAAACGGAACCTGAATTTAAAGCAGTTTAATTAATTAATTAATTAATTAACTAAAAACTTTATTTTCACTTATTTATTTATTCTTTCTTTTTTTCATTTAAATAATAGTTTTTTTGTGTTTTTTTGTTCCAAAATTATAATATTTTAATTTTTTAAGAAACACAATTATTTACCAGTAAATTAATTAGAGATACCAAATAACTTTTAAAAAATGGCGATAGTTTTAACGAACAAAAAAAAAATAAATTAAAAAAAAATAAATTAATAATTAAGGCTTTTATATTAATTTTGATTTAATGGAGAAAAAAATTATTAATATTTAACACATGGCTGAGCGGATTCAAATATATTGAAAACACTAACGAGAGGAAACATGATTGAAGTTCCAATGAATGAACCAATCTAAAAATTTTATTTATCAATAATTAAAATACGAAAGTCTTGAAAAAAAATGAAAAAATGGGAGTATAAACGAAAATTTATTTAGATTTAAAGAATGTAATTAATTTTCTGCTTCGAGACATGCAATTTTTTTTGTGAATAATAAAAGTTTCTATTATTTATTTTTCTCTATTTTTTTTGTTTATTAACTAACCTGCATAAAAACTCCACACCAAAATAATCTTGATTCACTTTCAGGATTATCTTCACGAATGACCGAAGTAAAAACAGTTCGAAGATATGCATGAAGGGCGGCAGCCATAATGGAAGCAAAAATAGATAAAAATCCACCCCAATATGAATTCATTAAAAGTGGGGTAGGACTTTGAGCAGCGAGAAGCACGATATACCCACAAAAACTTGATGCAATTATAGTAAGTAAAGTTAAAATAGGAATGGAACGAGGTTGAATCCAAAGTGGAATAAAGCATGCTACAGCTTGAGCTAAATTTCCTAGGGCTAAAGCCAAATGATATGTTAACTAAAAAAATAAGTAAATTAATTACAAAATTTAAAAAAAAGAGGAATGAATTTCTTGGATTCCAAAATCAAAAAAAGTTTCGCGAAATTTTTTTGTTGTTCTAAAAAGAAAAAATGGTAAAGTTTTTATTGAAATAAATTTTTTTTTAATAAACCTTCAAAGCTTTTGATTTTTTCATTGACAAAAAATTTTGTTTGGAAAGATGTCTTTAAAATTATGTAATTTGAGACAAATCATAAACAAAAAATAAGCTATTCTGAATTTAGAATAATTTTTAAAGAAGCTTCTTAAAAGCCATAATTTTTCTATTTTCTCGATTATAAATGGGCCAGAAAGTTTTGAAAAGATAAAAAAAAGTGTGTCTAAAATGGAAAATAGAAAAATGTTTTTTGGATTAATTTAGTTTTTTCTTGATTCCAAAAAGTGCCATTTTATAGCCACTTAATTAAAATAAAAATCTAACCGGAGTATATGAAAGTGCGGAATAACTTTGAACATTTGGAACTATTCCATTCATTTGTGCACAAATAAATGCTAAACAACTAAGTAAAATACAATATCGAATAAAGCTAGTTCGTTCATCCTTTTCAGATTCAGTTAAAATTTGTGTTGTATTTAATGGAGAAAATTCATCCGTTGGTGAAGAATCAGTTGAAATATTATCTTTTTGAGCATTGGCGGCATTTTGATGAGAAGCTTGTTTAGATTTTTCTGATTGAATTAAATGCCTTCCCCAATGAAGAAATGCAAAGGAAATCACGGTTAACGACATCCATACAAACATAATCAAATTATATCCACGCACTTCAAATCTTGGAGAATAATAATGGGGTGAAATGCTTTTTGTGGTTTCATTATAAATGCAATCATAGCTTCCAGTTCCTTAAAAAAAATGATGGTAAAAACTTAGAGAAATGATAAATCCAAAAAAGAAAAAGTTGAATGAGCTTTATTTTTATGAAAAAATAAAAAAAATCCGAAATTTGCGCATAATTTTTTAAATTTAACTTTATTTTCCATATTTTAAGATTTCTAATTAAATTTTTCTTATGAAAATCTTTGAGTTTTTATGGATTTTTAATTTACTTCACAACATGGCTATTAAAATGTAAAAAAGCCTTTATTGAAAACTTTTGCTTTCTTTATTACAATAAATTAATTAAAAAGTAAAAAGTTTAAAATTTAAAAGAGTTTCAAAAAACGCAGCGTTCTTGGAACTTATGTTACTTAGATTATTCCTTTTGTTTTTTTGTTGTTGCTATTTTCTCATTCCTCATTAAAAATAGCCCATGGTCAAACTAAATTAAAACCCCCGAAATCAATCAACTAACCTTGAATAAGAGAAAATATGCTTGGAATTAATGAACTTAAACCCATTCCAACAAAATATGCAGTTAAATAAGTTGGATGAAATGTCGCCATATAAGGCATAAATAAAACATTGGATGTTGCATTAACCAAAGCCATAAAAAACATTATTATTATTAAACATATTGATCGCTCATAACCAAATATGATTGAAGTTTTATCCCATAAAAATGCCATCGCTAAACTACATGTTGAACATAAAATTAATAAACCTTGAATTATTGGAGCTTTAGGTATATCAAATTTTGTGCATTTATGAATTATTGAATATAATAATGGTCCAATACATGCTAACTAAAAATACAAAAGGATTTAGTTATATTTGGAAAACGAAAAAATAAATAAAGATTTTTTTAGAAAAATGTGTGTTTGCTAGGAATAAAGTAGCAAGCGAGAAAAACAAACAAAAAAATGGAAGAGTTGAAAGAAGAAGAAAAAATGGATCATTGGATATCCAAAAAAAGTTAATCCGAGATTTTGCGATTATCCAGTATCAAAGCTGCAAAGTATTATACCAAATATTAAAATCGAATTAAAAGTTGTTTCGATAATAAAAAAAAAGTGACAGTAATCTTCGCATGTTTTTTATTTTGTTTCCTTGAAGCAACAAACTCGTAAATATTCCTAAACGAAAGAGCGCTGAAAGTTTTGTATTCGAAAAAAAAAAGCTTGTTTGAGGTTAAAATTTTCTCTAAAATTAAAGCGCAAAAAAAATTCAGCTTCGCTTTTTTTTTCAACTTTATCAACTCATCGATCATTTTTTGTTATTCCCGAAAACTCCTGGTTTAAATGTGCGAATAATTTAAAAGTATTCAAAAATGCGGATATAAAAAAAATACTAACTTGTACAACCGCACTTAAATATGATGGAAGGGTCCAAGCTTCAGGTAATTCTTCAACCATCAATGATAATTCCATCCATACTGAATTTGTTGATAACCATGAACTTGAACCAAATATGGCCACAAGAATATATGTAAGTAAACTAACCATTACTATTACTTACAAAAAATCTGCAAAACAAAATCTAATAAAAAAAGTTATAATCAAGCAAAAAATCAATGATGGTGGTAAATGTAAAGGTCAACAATGGCTTTGCTTTCGCTGCAAAAAAAGGTAAAAAATGACATTGAATATATAAAAAAAAATTTCGTAGATAAGACAAGAAACAAGAGGGGCAAAGAAGATAAACAACGACTTCTTTAAAAGCAGACGATGATGAATGTGAAAAGAAAGCAATCGAGCAAACTGAGTGATTTTGTTTCATCCTTTTCGATATCACACGAAAAAAGCAGCCGATTGTAATAATGTGATGACTAGGCAAGAATATATAATGTTTAAAAAAAACGGAATTGTTTTTCTTTTTGCAAGAAAAGTGTTTTTTTTATTGTAAATATCGCAATTGAAGCCGCACAAAAAAAATATAAAGAGATAGGTTGATAGACATAAAGAAAAACAAAAATTATTTGGTTTGGTTTTATACCACTGAAAAAAAATGGAGCAAGAAAAAAGAGAAACGTCAACATTTATGCAAAGCTTGCTTTTAGTCCGAAAGAAAATCAAAAGCAAAAATAAAGAAAAAAAGTGGCATCGAGCAAAGTACAAAGTTTGCACTTTAATTTTGAATGAAGCTTTAAAAAGGTTAGGCAAAAGCTTATAAGTCTATAAACTTTTTAATCTTGAATCAAGGAAACCAAGAAGGATGAGTGCTTGATAAATTGAAAAAAAGAAAAGAAGAACATGGTCCATTGAAATAATGAGCATCGAGCAAACATTGACCGTGACCAAACAAAAATTTTTTTTACTAACCAATGAATATTTTTCGTGAATAATAACACTAAAAAAAATTCGCTACCATCACTAACACATTTTTGAATCTTTAAAAACAAAATATATAGCTTTTGATTTTTCAATATCGAACACTAATCCATGAAGATTTGATTACAACAATCAAAAAAAAATTAGAGACTTGTGAAATGGAAAAATTTAACTCAAACTTTTAATATTCATATATCAACAGGCAATAATGGCCCATAAAGAAACTTTAGTTTTCTCTACAGCTCCGTTTAATTTCTCATTTCATTCAAAATACTCATCGCTTCCGAGAAAAATTCTTTTTTCTCTGTGCTCACAGACTTCACAGTCTCTTTCTCTGTTTTGGGTTGGGTCTACTTTATTAGCAAGCAAAAAGCAAAATACATACAACCAAAAAACTGACCAACCATGGCCCTAACATTAAACAAACAATAACAAAACCAATAATAATTATTAATCCGGGATATCATTCTTCTTGATGCTCCATGATACAGCGTAGTAAAGAGGAAACATTTTGAGTTGTTCTTGCACTTCGTTGAACATAAGATTTCTTAGACGTTGAAGATTTCCATCGAGCTCCACGATCTAATTCAGCTTCTGTACATCCGGCTTCAATAGCAGCAGTAGCAGCACTTCCACGAAATGAATGGAGCGTTAAGTTCTTCCGGATTCCAATTTTCTGAGCAGCTTCTTTGAGTTCTTTTAGAGCGGCATCATAGGACCATGGTCGATCAGCACCTGAAAAAGAGGGAAAGAGGAAAAGGGAAGGAGGACACTTTAAGACCCATTCTTCCAGAATGGCAACTGGGCATGAAGAAGATTTCAATCTTGATATGAAAACAGGTTCCACCGGTCCATTTTGATTACATTTCGACTTCCGGAGATCAATTCTAACATTATTTTCACAAAACACAAATTGATTCTTTTCCAAAGATAACACTTCTGATGGACGAAACAACCCAGCAAATAAAGTAATAATCAAAGTACCAATTCTTTTCTCCATACGATTAGACGATTTAGCCAGTGGCATAAACAACATTAGTTCATCCGGTGTTACTTGTTCCTTGTGTTTGACAGGTGGTGCCTTCTTTGAAATTGCTTTCATTACCAAATTTCTGTAATAAGAGACTTCCGGTGTGTAGTTTTCTTTGTTCCCAGAGATCTTCCTCTTTTCAAAAAATGATACCGCAGCGGTAATAGTAACAGCTTTTGATTTTGATTCTTTTGCAACTGTCATCAAATAGAGAGGTAATATGTATCCGGTATCGTTTTCATCTTCCTCCAATAATAGAGTTTCTTTCCATTTTTTATATTTACCATATTCACGAACATAAGTAGTTTGAGTTGATTTTGCAAATCCAGATAAAACGAAGTTTGAGATCTCTTCCGGTGGTGCTGTCTTTCCTGGGTTCCTCTGAGCGATCCGGGCCAACCTTTGTTCTGAAAAAATAAAAATTGTTAAAATTATAAAAGACTTACCTTAAAAAATCTAAAAATTGAAGGGGGTTAGGATGGCTAGGATCAAGCACAGAGAGGGTTTTAGGGAATTCCTTTTGACAATTAGTTTTCAGTTATTCTTAAAATAATTCCCGATTCTGTCGGCTCACCTGTAGTGAGTGCACGGAGCTTTGCCGACCGCAAAGGACAACGTCGTGCTAACTTTAACAACTTAATAGGGAGAAGGAGGGGATGGAGGGCGGGGTTCAAAACGTTGCAAGCTTGCAAAAAACGCAGAATGAAGAAAAACACTTTTTTCATTTGCTTCATCAACGTCGAAACAGACTGCTCGTCTTTTCGCTTCGAGAATTTCTATAGCAGCAGTTGCAATACTTCCAAAATTTGAATGATGAGTTATGTTCTTCCGGATTCTAATTCTTCTTGATGTTTCTTTGTGATCCTCCAGTGCAGCTTCATAGGACCATGGTCGATATATATCTAAAAAGAGAGGGGAAAAGGAAGGAGAAAACTTTAGTACACATTCTTCAATAATGACTTGATAAGAAAAGCTTCTTAGTTTTGATGAAAATCCCAGATGCACCGGTACATTTTGTTACATTATTAACTTCCGGTTTATGTTTCTCTTCTTCCACTAATATCTTTCTTTTCACTTGTCGATTGCAACCATATGTTTTCTGTGTAACTTCTCTTAATCGATTAAGCACAAATTTGAGATTTCTTCCGGTGGTGCTGTCTTCTCTGGGTTCCTTTGGGCGATCCGGACCATTGTTTGATCTGAAAAATCTGAAAGGTTAAAAATAAAAAGGACTTACCATATCTAAAAAAGTGAGGAGAGGACGAATGGTCTGGATCAAGCCCAAATGGAAAGGGAAAAACTTTTTCTATGTTTCCGATTCAGTCGGCTTGCATCCAGCAAGTGCACGGTACTTTGCATCCAGCAACGGTTAACGTCGTGCTAATACTTTTTCAAGGAAGGGGATGGCGGGCGGGCGTTCAACAGGATTACAAGCTTGCTAAAAGCAGAATGAAGAAAAACACTTTTTTCGTAGCTACTTCAACGTCGAAACAGACTGCTCGTCTTTTCGCTTCGAGAAAAATGCAATTTTCTCTACAGCTCCGTTTAATTTCTCATTTCATTCAAAATACTCATCGCTTCCGAGAAAAATTCTTTTTTCTCTGTGCTCACAGACTTCACAGTCTCTTTCTCTGTTTTGGGTTGGGTCTACTTTATTAGCAAGCAAAAAGCAAAATACAGAATATGGAGCTAAAGGTTCGAGAACAAGTGAGGTTCGAGAACAAGTCTGGTTGTTTTCTTTTAATTTAGGTACATATCAAGGATATAAATAACAGACATCCAGGAACAAAAAGTTCACGCTATCGAACACTTATGTAATCACTTTTGTATTGACGCAATCGAATAACAAATATACTTTTTACTTTTATTAAAAACAACAAAGATACATTCAAATGCTTGAACAGATCAATAACTTAAAACAATTGAACAAACACGAAAAAGTTTTTCAGGAATGGATCAGAGAACTTCGCATTATGAGGACCTTCCGGGAGATAGAGAACAACGACAATTATGAATCCTGAAAGAATCAGTAAGATTTCTTTAAGTTCTAAGCAGTTAAAGATATTTCTTATTCTCTTTTTATATAAGGAAAAAAAGCGGTTACTGGAGGGATGTATCTTAAAGATTGTAATCCGGGAGACGACATATAACTGAAAATGTTAACTCTCATCACATAAGCTGGGGCATAACTTCCTCCCAAATTTTAACCTCTAGAAGTTAGAGAGCATAACCGTTAATGTTAACGTTCATCACATAAGTTGGGGCATAACTTCCTCCCAAATTTTAACCTCTAGAAGTTAGAGAGCATAACCGTTAATGTTAACGTTCATCACATAAGTTGGGGCATAACTTCTTCCCATATTTTAACCTCTAGAAGCTAGAGAGCATAACCGTTAATGTTAACGTTCATCTTATAAGCTGGGGCATAACATCCTCCCATATTTTAACCTTTTGAAGCTAAAGAACTACGTACAAAAAATGCTATAAAACACTTACCATTTATTTTCCTCTTCCGGTTTCATTTCTTAGTATGGAGCTCTTCTAGTTGTGTTTCTTCTTGCTGTGCAGTCCTTCTTGAGATGAGGTCCTTTGCAGATGAAACATGGTCCAGGTTGTCTAACACCTTCCATAAGACTTGGGATTCTTTGTTGATTTCCGGAGTAAGCATTTGAGTTGTAGTATCCATAATAAGATCCGTTGAACGGTTGACCAAAGCTTTCTTCAATTCCACGATATCGATGAGTTCTTCCGGTTCTGTCATTGAGGATTGAATCACGGACATCTTTGGAAAGATTCTTTGAAATATCATCAAGCTTCTTGGTTGCTTCATGAGCATCAGCAATAGCAAAGGCGCGAGGATTTTTGTCGGCGAGTTCCAAGAGAGCATAACGGTCGTCCACATCTTTGATCACATCTTTTACCATCTTAACCAGTTTATCCGGGTCATCTTGCTTCATAGCTTCGTTTAGCTTGAGCTTTATCTTCAACAGGATGGAGCATTGTCTTTCGATTCCGGGATTCTTGAATTGGTTTACAGCAACTTTATGAGCAACAAGGTCATCAATGGTGAGGGCATCCGGTTCCTTCTTCTTGTTCCTTTGAATATCGTTCATCATCGTGGTTAAATTACCAATTGCGCCTGTCATAGCCAACAACGTATCACGAACATCAGCATCTACAGCTTTCTTCTTTCTTACAGGTGATTGACTTCCGGTACTATCGTCATTTCTTTTACGTGTTCTTTTCTTTGGAGCTCCACCATCACAAAGTTCATCTTCATCAGGTTCCATATCATAGACAATTTTCTTTCTTTTCTTCTTTTGAGGAGTTCCGCCACCATAATCTAGTTCCGGGTGTTCCATTTCTTGTATTTCTCTTTGAAGACGAGCATTGAGAGCTTCTTCCGGGTCCGTGTCAGACATACTTGAAATACACGTACGAAGCAGAATTATATTGACGAAAAATTCAAAAAATATTCGCAGAAAAATAATAAATCCGGTAAAAATACGTTCAACAGGATTACAAGCTTGCTAAAAGCAGAATGAAGAAAAACCCTTTTTTCGTAGCTACTTCAACGTCGAAACAGACTGCTCGTCTTTTCGCTTCGAGAAAAATGCAATTAAAATAGTTGAGAATACAATTAACTAATAAAAATAATTATTTAAGATTTTATAATTCTGCAATGAGAAAATTGACTCAAACTTTTACTCAAGAAAAATCAATATCAAAAAAAGGTTCTAAAATTCTTCATTAAAAAATTAGTGAACATTCCATTAAGAATGATAATATAATGTCTTTAGTTTTTAATGTTGTCAATTTTTCTAATAAATTAATTGCTTCATCAAAAAGTTTATCGACGACGACTTTGGTAAATAAATTTTGTTTTTGAATTTACAAAAAAAAGATTTGGAAAAATTTCCATTCTTTTTTTGTGTTCGGGAAATGAATGTTTCAAAAAAGCCACAACTCTTACAGCGTTTTTTTTCCTCCACCGGCTAACTCTCTCTCTCCAATTTCCTCTTATTGCTGCATGCATCTCTTTTTGTTTTCTTTCATTTTCAATGTTATTTCAATATTTTTTCTTCCACTGGCAGCAAATAATCAACAACTTTGAAAAATAAAAAATGAAAAAGAAAAACAACACATTTATTCGCGCGTTTTCCATATTTTGTTTTACGATTCGAATTTTTTTGTTAATTCAGCCTTCATTCTTCAATTTTTTTAGGGTATTTCTTCACTCGTATTTCAACATGTCGTCTGAAGCGGCACCAGAAGAAAATCCATCGACGAAAACAGAAAATCAACCACCTTTTGGTGCAGAATATGCTAAATCTGGTCGTGCTAAATGTAAAGGATGCAAAGAAACTATTACAAAGGTATGTCTATGGATTTTTTACCATCATTTGACAATTTTTATTCCATGACTTTTTAGGATTCATTGAGAATGTCTGTTCGAACCCCATCGAGTTTTTTTGATGGTCTACAAGACAACTGGTATGGTGTACTATTTCTTTAAACATATGTTCATCTTTTGTTTTTATAGGTTCCATTATGAATGCTTTTGGAAGCGAATCAAATCTGAGAACCTATCAGAAGGCAACATTCGTGGAATGGAATCACTCAAATGGGATGATCAAGAAAATATTCGTCAACGAATCGTGGAACTCAAGAGTATTTTTGTTAGATTTATGAACGAAACTTATCCTAATGGTTTTCAGAGAATGCAACAGAAGTTCCAACACCCAAATCTCATGTTCCAAAAGTTGAAATTGCAAAGAGTTCAGCAGGAAAATGCTTCCAATGTAAAGAAAAAATCTCTAAGGGTGAACTTCGTATTCAACTCAAAGCATCAAACTTTCATCCACAATGCTTGAAATCTTTAGAAATTATCACAAATGGCGTCGAAAGGTTGGTGGAAAGATTTTTAAACTCTTTAATTATATCTTTTTCTTTTTAGCATCCAAGGTTATGAATTCCTCGAAGATGATCAAAAGAAGATTCTTGATGGCATTTTTGGCAAAGCAGCTGAGTAAGTTTTCTTCGTGGCTAAACTTTAATACATTGCCATTTTTAGGAAACGTAAAGCACCTGAAGATGAAGTACCTGCTACTCCTGCTAAGAAGGCCAAAATAGAACCTGAAATTGATGAAGAATTGAAAGCAAAACTTAAGGTCACTAATTTTTTTTACTTTCATCGATTAACTCAAACCGTTTCAGAAGCAATCGGAAGTCCTTTGGCAAGTTCGCAAAGACATCGCTGAAAATGTAAGCCAAGATGAAATTGTTACTATTCTTCGAGCTAATGGTCGATTTCGACGTAAACGTGATGGTCCTTCTGGAGTAAGGATTTGTGAAACTTTTCAACTTGTATGATATTGACATTTTTAGACAATTGAACAATTTGTTGATTGTATTATCTTTGGTGTACCTGAAACATGTAATGAATGTGATAACGGTGTTTTCTTTTACAGGTAACTTTTTGCTACTGTCATTGAACCTTTTGATTATCTTATGTTCTTCCTTTTAGTACTTCTCAACATTCTTACAAATGTTCTGGTCATATCTCTGAATTTACTTTTTGCACTAATAGCAATCGCATTCCATCTCGAAATGCTCTCAACATTCCAAAGGCTGTTAAAAAAAGCAATGAGTTCCTAAAAAATCATATTTTTCCTGCTCTCGATCAACGATATTATGCTCCTGGAACGGATAAAGTTGACTCGTAAGTAAATCTTTGGTTATAAACAACATTTTCATCATTCTTTTTTAGACCGCTCTCAGAAAATCCTATTGATAAAATCAAACGTAAACGGCATGGTACTGAAGATGAAATGAAATCAAACAAACAAGCTATTGTTAAAAATGGATGTTCCGTTGATGGCAATTGCGAAGTTGCTGAGATTGCTCATGTTTACATTAGTGATAAAAGTAAGTTTCACTTATCTTAAGCTTTTACTTTGTTTAACATTGACTTTTTTTCAGAAACTGTTTATCAAGCAACTCTGGGAAATACGAGCATTGCTGAAAATCGTAACTCATATTACAAGCTTCAACTTTTGAAACATGATAAAATGAATGAATATTATGTCTTCCGTTCATGGGGCAGAATTGGTACAAATCAAGGTGGATACAAAACTGATTTCTATGAAGATGATCTTAAAGGTGCAAGAAAGGAATTCAAAAGGTTTGTTATTTACTTTCAACTACGTCTTTTAACATTCTCTGTATTATTTCAGGCTTTTCTTAGAAAAAAGTAAAAACGAATGGAAGAATCGTCGAAGTTTTGAAAAGAAGCCTGGTTTAATGAACATATTGGAAATGGAACTCAATGGACAGGTAAGTAACTGTTTAACGATGATGCACCTCTAACTCACTGATGTTTTAGGATGTCAAGAAATCTCATGCATTCAATGCAAAGGAATCCAAATCAAAGTTGCCAATGCCAATTAAGGAACTTATCAGCACTATCTTTGACGTCGACACCATCACTGAAACTTTGAAGGCGCTTGAAATTGATCTCGAGAAGATGCCATTAGGAAAGATGTCAAAGAACAACATCATGAAAGCTATGTGCATATTAAAAAAACTCGAAGAAGTATGTTTGTATTTCTTTGTTCATAGATTTTACTGTTGCGCATTTTTTAGTTTGTTGCTGAAGGTGCAAGAGAAATAGACATTCTTGATTTCTCCAATCGTTTCTATGCTCTAATCCCTCATGCATGTGGTACTGAAGCTCCACCAAAACTCAACAACGACAAACTCATCCATGATAAAACCAACCTGTTGAACGATTTGCTTGAAATTGAAATCGCATATTCGATTATCAAATCTAATGATGAAGCAGCTGATGATAAAATTGATCCAATCGACACCCATTATGAAAAACTTCATTGTGAAATTGTACCATTATCTCGTGATTCAAATGAATTCGAAATTGTTGAAGCTTATGCGAAGAAAACTCATGCTCCAACTCACGATTGTTACACTCTTGAAATCGTCGATGTCTTCAAAGTTTCTCGGGATGGTGAAGATGCTCGATTCAAGAAAGATATTGGTAATCGAAATCTTCTTTGGCATGGTTCAAGAACTTCAAATTATGCTGGAATTCTCTCTCAAGGTTTACGAATTGCTCCACCTGAAGCTCCTGTCAATGGTTACATGTTTGGTAAAGGCATATACTTCGCCGATATGGTTTCAAAATCTGCAAATTACTGTGGTGTCAATATCTCTGATGGTGAAGGTTTCTTATTGCTTTGTGAAGTTGCACTTGGTGAAATTCAAGAAGAAAAGAATGCTAAAGAACATATCACAAAGCCGAAGAAACAAAAGTCAAGTGTCAAAGGTAAATTATTTTCTTCTGTTTTACTTTTTCTAACTCAAATATCTTTTTTAGGTCTTGGTCAAATAGTTCCTGATGAATCTGATCGTCGTGTAATTGAAGATGGTATCATAGTTCCTATTGGCAAACCAATGAAATCAAAAAGCGGTAAGAAGCAACTTGATCTTCTTTACAACGAATACATTGTCTATGATGAAGCACAAGTGAAGATGCGATATCTTATTCGAACAAAATTCAGCATGAAATAAGAACACATGGATGGATGATAATGAATTTGTATCAAACAACAACTTCCTGATTTATGTTTATAGCCTCTTTGAACTGACTTTTTTTGTACCTCTTATTGTATTGTTTTTATACCATTGTATTCTTATTTTCCTTAGCTTTATTGTTTATGATGACTTTTTCCTTTTGCTTATTGTATGATTTGTTACTTGTATTAAACAGTGTTTTTTTGTTTAAATAATAAAGTTTTTTTGTTACATTTTTGATTGTCTGTCTTTTTTTACTTTATGACGAAGCAGCATGGAAGAAAAAAGACTTTAAAAACAAAATATATAGCTTTCGTTTTTTAATATCTAACACTAATCCAAGAAGCTTTTATTACAGCAATCAAAAAAATAATAATTAGAGCTTTGTGAAATGGAAAAAGTTAACTCAATCCATTTGTGCATGACCATTACTCCATGCTTGAACAAATTGGGGTTTAGTAAGAATTGCATATAACCTTTCAGGTGGGACTTTCAATGTTTCGGTTATTTCAAAAGATTCGAAAGCTTTTCCAATTATCTTGTTGGGCTTTCAACAGTTGGGGCATTAGAAGATGCAATAACCTTTTGTTTTGACATGATGAATATAAACTTCGATATTTAGCAACATTATGACACAGCTATACGATTTAACAATAAACGAACTTACAATTTAGCAAAACTTATTGAATTTTTGCAGCAGGGAACAAAATCAGGTTCCAAAGCGATCACTATTCGATGAATAGGACCCAAAATCAGATTCTAGAGTTTTGAGCCTATCAATAGCTTTCTTCTTCGAACAATACTTTCAAGAGATACCAATTGTTTAACTTCTTTTATTATCAAAACAATAATACAACCTCAAGAGCCATGTCTAGTTTTTTTTATAAAAGGTAGCTTTTTTTGTTTTTTGTTTTTTCGATGAACAGAATTATTTATAATATTTTTTTATTTGAAAGGTCAAACAAAAATTTCTCGTTTTCTTTTTTTTTTTATTTGCATAAAATACATAATTTTTTTGATATCCAGAAACTACTAACAAATCCCCAAAAAAAACCCAAGGAAGGTCACATTTGCCTTGGCTTGAATAATGGTTGTTTGGTTTTATTTGATGGGTTTTTGTTTTCTTGAGTCAAAAGTCTTTAAAATTTTTAAGGAAATTCAAATAAAAAAAAAACCAGGCTAATTCCCTTCCATTTTTTTTATTGGTGGTGGCAATAGTTTTGGTGGAAATAGAGGTGGGATGAATTTTTTTTAAATATTTTCAGTGTTGGGTGTTTATGAACTTGACTTCTTTATTTTCTTACAAACAAACATAAAAAAAGTTTCTTTTTTCATACTATTTTTTTTGTTGGTTTCAATAATGCCGCCTCGGTTGCCGCGTTTTAATCTCCTTCTTTTCTTCTTTTTTTTCATTGAAAAAATCCCAAAATCCAGATGATGATGATGATCCGCTTAAAGTTTTTTTTTTCTCAATGTCCTATTTTATTTTATTTTATTTTTGATTCATGCAAATACAGACAAGGGATTCACGTTTATTTAAAAAAGTCAGTGTCAAAGAGTAGTTGTAAAAATATATCTTTTTTTGTTGTTTCTTTTATTCATTTTTATGAACATGAAAAAAAGGAGAGAGAAAAAAACCTTTTTTTGTTCCAACAAAAAACTAAAAAAATCTTTGAGGAATCACTATAATGGATGAGTAAAAGCCTGAACGTTATAATTTTTTTTCTCCCTTTTGATTAGAGGCTTGCTTTTATAGTTCCCATTATTTTTGGATGTATTTTTCCAAAAATTTAATTTGAGTAGTTAATTGTAATTTATTAAAATTTGTTAAGCATTTTTTTTGTTCCATCCCTTTAAAAAAACATTTCTTCAAGTTTTTTATTTTCACGAAATATGGCTGGCTTATTTTTAACACAAAAAAAAGAAGCTTTTTTTTACACTAAATAAAAATAAATCTTATCCTGTTGGCTTTCCTAATAAAATAATAAAAAAGAGAATGAAAAAAGGATTATATTTATATAATATTTATGCCTGCCAACCACCACCACCACCCGCAGGTGAAATCCTCCTTTTTAAAAACAAAACTATTTATTTATTTTCAGAACTGTTGCAGTTGCTTTTGTTGTGGTTGTTGTAAAATAAAAACCATCAAAGCCGCCACCGCTACCGCGCACAACCAAAAAAAGAATAAAAACAGGCTCCTAAAAATATTTTTACTTTATTTTTCGCGATTACGCTTTCATGCTTTTTTCTTTTGTTAAAAACCAAAAAATTAATCCGATTATAAAAAAAAAGAAAAAGAAAAAAAGAATAAAAAATTCCGTAACTTTTTTCTATCTTTTCGAATAATATATTAAAAAAATGGAAAAGAAAATTACCCGTTTCTTTTGATTTTTCTGAGAATTGTTTGCAACTAACTTTAATAAATAAAATAATAACCCCTTTTTTTCAAAAGCCTATTATTCTTTTTTCTTTTTTCAGGTTTTTTCTTTTTTTCTTTCAAGTTTTTCCTTACAAATTTGTTTAATTTTTTTTCTTTCGTTTGTTAGATTTCTGGATTCTTCAAAAAAAAAATAATAAAAATAATCGCCTGCTACTTCAAAGTAATATTTTTTTGAAGGAGGATAATTTGCATAATTTGGAAGATCCCTTTCTTTTTATAGAATTGAAACTTTTTTTCTTCGTATTTTTTCCTGATTCGAATGACACCAGTCTTCTTCCCCAATCCGGATTTCCTTACTATTTTTAATTTTCTTTTTACTCTGAGAAAAGTTTGAAGAAGTTTGAAGTTTTTTTTTTCGGCGCTCAAAAGTATTCCTTTTTTATTTTTGAATATCGTTGGTTGATGATTGTTGAGAAAAAAACTTTTTTAATCGCTCACTTCTCTCAATTTCAATTCCAAAGTTTTTTAATTTTTCCTTTTGACTCAATTTTTTTTTATTTTACAAAAAAAGAGATTGTTTCCATTTTTTTTTTTGGAAGTGGAGAAAGGAAGGGACGGGATAGATCAATTTCGCAGCAATTTTCCGCGCAATTTTTTCATTTTAATTTTTTGGAAGTGAATGAAATTTAAAAAACCTTTTTTTTTCTTCGATGTGAAAATATTAAATAAAAAATATTTCCCGAAACCATTTTATTAAAATTATATTTAAAATATTTATACAAAGTGAATGAATGGGAAAGTTATTAAAATTTTAATATTTGTGAAAAAAAATAAATCTTTAAAATATTAAAATTTGTAATTTTTTTCTAAGGCTTTTAGAACGGTTAAAATCATAGTTTAACATTAAATTGGAAGGTTTCTTCGAAGAAAAAAATTTATTAAAAGCTTTTTAAAATTATGGATGCTTCGTTGAATTTTATTACAGTAATCCATCCATTTATCCCTCCTCAATAAATATTATATTTTTATCATTTTTTTTTGTTCCAATTTTTTTATTCCATTTTACAACCAACTAATTTTTTACAACATCCATCCATAGCTTTTATTTATCCATTTATCCATTTTTGAGTAAAAAAAAGAAGAAAAAGAAAAGTAAACGAGAGAGATTGCGCCATTTTCTTTCCTACATTTTTTCCACAATAAAAAAATCATTGAAGCAAATCCATCAAAAAAATGGCTTCATTGAGCTTTCATTCAACCGAAACCCACAAACCTAAGGAACCATTATTAAACAAAAAATTTTTTCTTTTTCTTTCTTTGGTTTTTAGTTTTAGGAATTTCTGGCAAATCTCTTTTCTCTTTTTTCTTCATTCAAGTGCTCAACCAATAACTCCCATCCTTCTTCCTATGTTTTTCCTTAAAAAGTTTAGTTTTTTTTTTCTTTGACGATTGTAAAACCTTTTTTTTATGGAGGATATTTTACTTCTGGTTTTTTTTGTTGTACTTCTTTTAACATATCAAAAAAAATTTGGAGCAGCACACTCAAAATAAAAAGTGATACATAAAATAATACAAAAATGGTTTATTTTGGAAGAAGAAAAAAACTTACTTTTTTATTTAAAAAAAGAAACGTGAGAGAAGAGAGACATGGCCTCCTGGGTTTTTTTGATGGCGATGAGTGGTTTTCATTTCATTTTTTTTCTGATCTTCTGCAGCAGCGATGAGATCACTTTCACTTTCTCTTTCCGTTTTCCTTGTTCGTGTCGATTATCTCTCTTTCTCAAAATCAGTAATCTCAAATCTATCTATTCCATGTTTTTCGCTCATTTGCATCTTTTTTTTTCTTCTTTTTCTAATTTGTGGTTGGGCATGATCATACCGCTGAAATATAAAAAAAGAAAGTAATTGGACGACGACGATCGATGATGATGGTTAATTTGTTTTGTTATTGTTGTACTATTATCGATGACTTTAATTTATTTTCTCTTTCAACTTTTTTGTTTTTGAACATCGATTCCAAAATATTTTTTTGTTCTATTTTATGCATTATTTTTTAATTTACTTCGGATCTTTGATTTTGACGCTTTTGTTAGTTTTTTTTAGATATTTTTACTCGCTTCTAAAATGCCATAAAGCAATTAATTTTAATGTAAATTTTGTAAACGTTTTTTAACAAAATAAAAATAAAACCCATTAATTTTTTATTTTTTGAATTTGGTTTCAAAACCATAAACAATTTTAAAGACCGCTGTATTTTTTTATTTCTTCGTTTCTTTCCTTCCATAAAAAACTTTTACCTCTTAAAAAAATTGCGTTTTGTTAATCCATTAAAAATGGCTTGTTGTTGTTTTTTGTGTTTTAATTTCCTCTCATCTTCCACCACTCTTCCATGAGAAGCCTCTATTTTTCTCTTTCCATTTTACCCATAAATATGACCTTGGATTTAGGGCAGCAGGCAAAAAAAGATTTTTTTTTCATCACCTTCATTCGCCTCGACGACCACTAACTATCTCTTCCATTTCCTCTCTATCTAATTTGCTTTTTTTTTGTTCGAATCAATTCCATCCATCTCCATCAAAAAATTTTTTTTGATTTGTTTTTTGATTGCATAATAATTAGGGATGCATTCCCTCAATTATTATTTTATTTTTATTTTTATTCTTTACCGCACTCATCAAAAAATCAAAAAGAGAGATGAATAATCAATAAATTTGAATTTGAAAAATTTAAAGATAGAGAGTGTTTTTTGTTTTTAAAAAATGACACATTTTTTTCACTTTTCTTTTCTTGGTTTTGGGGTTGTTGGTTGGAGTTGGATTAAATCAATTATATATATTCTTCTTTTTTGCGTGTTTGTTTTTTAAAAATTTGTTTTTAAAATAAAATTTTAAAGATTTGATAATTTTCATTTTGGTTTGCAAGACTTTTATTAAAAATTTCCTGTCTCGAATTTTGATAGTAATTCAGAGAATTTTTTTTAGAAAATTACTGTACTTTTTCGTACATTCAAAAAAAGTTTTTCCGTATCACTTTTTTTTTCAATTGACTTACTGAATTATTATTATTATTTGATTAATATAAAAAATAAAATGCATTGAGCAAACTAAAATCGTTCTTTCTTTGTTTTATTTTTTCTTTTTTCTTGAAAGCTTCCAAAAAAAAAAAAAAAAATATAGTTTTTTATGGGATTTCTTTTTTTTTGTGGGGTTTTTTTACTTCGAAAAAACAAACATTGAATTTTTTTTCTTTTTTTTTTGACTGGTTTCTTCCGTTCTTTTTTTCTTCTTTGATTGTTACCCCCTTCCTTCCTTTCTTCCAAAAATGTCTTTCTTCAATAAATAAATAAATATATAGTTTTTTTAAACTTTTTTTTTATTGGTTGTTGGTTGCATAAGGAATCCGGAAATAATACCATACAATTCAAAGCAATGCATTGTCCAGTTTTTTCTGAGTTTGTTTCGGCGAGTGTCAATCATTTTTTTTTCTTTTCTTTCTTTTTTTTTATTGAACTTAAGTGTTTATTAAAAAACTTTAAAACTGCGTCGTCGAATAATCTTTATTTCTTTTGTGGAAATTTTTTGATTTATATTATGAGACAGTAGACAATTCTTTTGTTGCCTATTGTCTGTTTGTTTGAAAATTGTAATTTTTAAAGTAATTTAATTTTTTATTTTATTTATATTAATTTTCTATTTTTTTTAATTCCTTCCATGTTTTCTAATTTTTAAATATTTTGTTTATTTTTTTTAAATACGTTGCTGAAAAAATAATTTTTTTGAAACAGGAACTTCCAGAATTTTTTGAATTGGTAATTTTTGTTTTTTTATTATTATCATTGATCTCCTCTACTCCTCATATATACATTGAAAAGAATTATATTTATTTTTCATATTTAATCCAATGTTTTTTTTTGTTGTTGATCGGGAATGTTCTTCCTAAAAAAAAAGAAGTTTTTTTTTATCCTTTTCACTATTTATTTTCTGTTCCATATGGATGGAATTTAAAACCCTCTTTTATTTTTGACAGATGCTTTTCTTTTTCTTTTTTCAACACCAAAAAAACACCGAATTATTATTTTTTTATTTTTAAAGCAGCAGTCAAAAAAATGAAAGCATGTATTTATTTTTTTGTTCATGGAAACAACATTCCTTTGCTTTGCTTTTCCTTCCTCCACCTTCTCTCATTTCGATGGTGTCCGCGATGCGATGGTGGTTTGTGTTTGTAGTGGACAATCATGTTGTTAGCTTAGAGCAGCTATCTAGCTTCTGACCCTCTCTCTTCTAAAATTTGAAAAGTGCGAAAAAAGAAATATGCAAACAAACACTCCTCGCTTTTCCTTTCTTTCATTTTTTTGTTCTAGCTCCTTCTTCAATTTCTGGCTTCTTTCGCTGCTACATACATTTTTTTGAAGCTTCGAAGTTCGAAATAAAAAAATTCTTCTTTGTTGTTGTCATTTCTTTTTTTAGTTACTTTTTTAAAATATTTTTTTGATTTGACAACCAATTTCTTTCTTGCTTGGTTGGAACTCTTTTTTTGTTTATTGTAAGCTGAAATCAAAACCGAGAGATCAAAAAAATTTTTTTTTGAACAAAATGGAATTTTTGATAATCTTTAGGTTCTTTTTTTTTTTGCTCTTGGATTTCATCTATTTTTGACATTCATTTTTTCGAATTTTTATTCTAGCCATTTAATTATTATCGGTAAAAAGGACTTTTCTTAAAATTATTCAACTTTAGTTTTTACCATACCTTGAAATTTACTGTAAAACCCACTTTTCAAGTTTATGCTTTCATTGTTTAAGTTTTTTCATTTTTGAATCAAGGATCTCTATTTTGTTTTTAAATTTATAAACCTCAAATTCCAAACTCATTGTTTCATACCTTTCAACAAACCATTTCATAAACTTTTTTTTTTCTTCTTAAATCCAAATATTTCCTGTCCATTCATTCACCTCCGCATTTTTTGTATATTTTTTTTATTGTATGAGATCGTCGAAACAAAAACTCGTTTCTATCAAATATTTTTTTTCTCCCTCAAATTTCTTTCTCGCTTTAAACCTTTTTAAAGCCGATTTGGTTTCCTATTTTTTTATATATAAACATTTATTTATGTACAAAAATTCAGCTGACTGACTTTCTGACGTCAAAAATTTTCTTATTTTACAACTTATTTTTAGTCAAAGTCCCTCAAAAAAAAAAATGCAACAACGTTGGTTTCTAATCCCAGCAATTTAGTATGGTTTTAGGTGTCCTCCATTTTTACGTGGTATCATTTTCATTGACGACTTCTTATATTTCTTCATCTTCGCCACTTTTTTATTTCATTCATATACCATTTTTACCATTTTAGGGAAGAAAAATATGTAAGTACACTGACGACACCTGATCTTCCTTTACATTTTCATACTTTTTTTCTTTTTTGTTCGTGATCATCGTATTCTTCTTCTTTTTTTTCGTTTTAAATTTGGCTTTACGACTTTTCAATTTTAGAGCTTTGTAAAAAAAAACCCCAAAAAACTTTAAACTTTTTACTATTTTTTTATTTTCAACCAAAAATTAAGCAACAAATAATTAAAAAAACAGCTCCAATGTTTTTTTTTTGCTGTTGGTGGTGTTGGTAATCCTCTTTTTTGAAATATCCGATCGACTTATTTTTTTTGTTAGAGCCTTCTCCAAATTATTTGCGTCAAGTGTTTTTTTTTCTTCCAAAATCAAAAAAAGGAAAAAAAGCGAAACCCTCCTTTTAAAAAAATGAGAGTCAATCTCATGAAAGAAAAAAGTTCGCTGCAGCAACAACAAAAAAATATTTTGATCTAAAGTGAATGGGTCAATTGGAGGCAATTCAAAAAAAGAAAAAGAAAAGAAAAAGCTTTCTTTGATTATTATTTTTTATTACCAAAAAAAGTTTTCTAATCTTATTAAAAACTTTTTGCATTAATCATTTTTTTGTCTTTAGTATATTTTTTTTGTGACGTTTTCGTATTCGATTTAAAAAAAAGACGGCTGTTTAACTTTGTTTTTTCTTTATGGAAATGAGTTGCCTCATGTTCGAAAAACACCGGTGTTCTTTAGTTGTACTTTTAAACCGTCGACTTTAAGTTTTATTAATACTTTGCGTGTTTTTTGTCTAGCATAACAAAAAAAACTTATTAACAACTGCTATCATTGATGTTAGAGAAACCACGAAAAGTTTGATACTTTTGATTTGAAACTTTTAAAACTAAAATCAAGCGTTGTTCCCTTGTAATTTCTTCGCGCTTTCTCGTTTTACAATTTTTGTTTTGTTTAACCTTTTGCTTCGTGAAAATAATACCGAATAAAAAAGCATTTTTAATTTTCTTTATTAGTTTCAATTATTAATAATTTACTAAACAAATATATTTTTTAAGAAACATGTTGGATACATTTGTGGATAAAGCTTGGACATGTTTCAATCGAATTTCATCCGTAGTAGACAACAAAAAGCCTCCAGATCGAAAGAAGAAAACTAAGCCTAAATTTGGTGAACATGGAGTTGATTGGATTTGTCGGCCTGAAATGGCTTCAACTTTAAGTGGAGATCATGGAACCCTTTCAAAATCATTTGCATCATCCAATCAAATGCCAGATCATGAAAAACTTGAAGCGGCATTTATTGAATTACTTGTAAGTGCTGCTTTTATGGAAAAAAAATATACTATGTTAATATGTGTTTGTGTGTTATAGGAAGAGCTTGATTTGCCACCAGAAAAGCAAAAAGAGTTACAGCAACAATCAGCTGATAAAAAATGGCATATGATCGTGGAACAATCACATCGAAGAGTATGTACATATTTTTAAACCGCTAATCCATGTTTTTAATTACGATTCATGGTTTAGGACTCAACGAATTGTGGAACAGTTATTGCACGATTATCTGAATTTGCAGCAAATTTCCCAGATTCTTATGATTGGCCTTTGCTTGCTCGTCGATTAGAAGGTCTCTCCATATCCCTTCGAACCGAATCATTCAGCTTCGTGCAAGATTTCCTTGAATCAGGTGGCGTGGAACTTCTCGTGGTTTTGTTGAATGAAGCTCGAAATCATGATGCTTCTTCAGTTGCTGTACCTTTATTATCAGCATTTCGAACACTTTTAAATTCAACAGTAAGTTTTACTTTTTGTTCGTTTTGCTGACTAACTTTGTACCAAAAATATCCACAGCAACACCTTTTCAATAATAATTTGTTAGTTGGAGGGAGTATTTTTAATTAAAACTTTCAACAATGTTTGTTGTTTGTTTTTGTCTTTGGAGAAACAAAGTTTTTCCTCCTTTTATGTATTCACACACTCCTACATGAAAGAATAATTTATGAGTAATTTGAGATAAAACTGAACCTTGTTATAGTTTTAGTTGTCAAAAAAATAAGCTTTCTTATTTCCTCGTTAATTTTTTTTTATTTCTTAATTTTTTAGGCAGTTCGTACAACAATTTTGGAGAATAAAGAAGCCCTTCTTTCCATTGCCGCGGCTTTGGATTTTCATAATCCCAAAACAAAGGTTAGTTATTCCTTTTATTTATTTCTTTATTGGGATGAAGTATACTGTGATTTGATAAAGTGTTTGCCTTGGAAAATTTCTTGTTAGTTTTTTTGATTTAAATCTTTTGGCTTTCATCCAACATTGAAAAAACTTTAAAGTTTCTTTTATCACCAATTTTTTTTTCTCTCACGAGCCTAAGCGATTAAAAAAGGTATCGTCGCTGCTCATTTGCTTTAAGTTTATTGCAAATGCTAATGATCGCAATCGCATTCGCAAACTTGAAACTCCTTTTTCACGCATCATTTTTTTAAACTCATAAAAACACATTTTAAAATGGAATGTGAACAATTTTTGCGTAAAATGTTTCAAATAGAAAATTCTTTTGGTTTGTTGGTTTATTTGATTTTTTTTGCACACAAAAATCTTTTGACCATCGGTCGCATTTATTTTTCAAGGACGACGTTCGTTTCCCATTTTTCTTTTTGACTTTTTCTTGGATCTTTTTGAAAAGAAAGAAAGAATTTTGTGGCTTTGAACTTGTTGCATTTTTTTTATGAATTTACAACTTTTATTGCTGTTTCTCTTCTTCCTCTTCCCAATTTTTTTTACTGTTCCAATCATAAAAGGCTTTTCCCAAACATAAATTTATGCAAAATAAAAGGATTATATCCTATTTTTGGTGTCAAAACTCGAATTAAACATGTTTTTTGATTTTGATTCCACTTTTATTCCATTTTTTTTTATCCGATTCCCTTTTCCACGCCGCAACAACAATAAAAAAAAACTTGTAAAAAACACACTTCTTTTTTTTCACTTTCATAATTGCTGCTGGCTGCTATTTGATGGAAATAAATGCTGCATCTTCACTGACACGAATCCAAAAAAAATGTTCTTCTCTTTTTTTTTTGATTTTGACACTTTAAAAAATGGAAAAGATTCATATATTTTTTTCTTCTTAAAAATTTGATATTTTCTTCTCATATTATAGCCTCCATTTTTTTAAAACCTTGTTGATATTTTAAACTTGAAGTTTAAAAGTAACAATTTTATTTTAGCTGCAAGCCATTACCATTTTTGGAAATAAGAAAAAAAAGAAAAGAAGTATAAACTAGTTTTATCTCTTTAGCCTTGTCCTATCCTAATCTTACAGCATTTTTAGTACCTTTCCTTTCCGGTATTTCTAAAGAAAAAATAATTTTGGGTTTTGAGCTGTTTTTTTTTTTTGAATTTTAAAAGAATAGTTTTTGTATTTCTTTAAGTTAGGTTTTTGAATTTATAGTTATTAGAGATAAATTGCATATTTTAGCCATTTCTTTTTTATTAATAATAATTTCTATTTATTTTCGTCTATGTAGCATATGCTCTTTTGGTGCCGATTTTTCCTCGATTTCGAAATCATTCATGAGCTCACTACTTTCTTTTTTAAAAACTTACACCGTCGTTGTTAAGGTTTTTTTTTGCGCGCAACACAAAAAAAAATTGAATTTCATTCTTTCGAAATTGCGTGCTTAACGATGTGTTTAATGGTGGCGCAAAGAAGCAAAAAATGTCACAAACCATTGAATAAAAAAATAATAATAATAACGGATTTCATAAAAATGTCGTTAACAATATTAAATTTAAAAAATGAGCAGCAATATTTGATGATGAACATGGTCATTTTTGATTTTAAGAGTGAAAACTAGAATTACGACTACTAAAGCCAGCCATCATTCAATTCAAGCATTTTTTGTTTGTTGTTGAATGGAGAAGACTTGCCATTATTTTATTGCGAGAGACTCTTGCTTTGAGTTTATTAAATAACTTCTCGCTTCCATAGTTCATATATTTACTTATACCTAAAAGAGTTTTTTCTTATATTATTGCTGTTTGTTATTATTGTTATTATTTCGGCTAATTGCATTTTTTTATTTTTACAAAAGCGAAAACATCCCATTGATGATGCGCTACTCTACTCTTTTTTTCCATCCATTTCCATCATCAAAACAATTGACGACTCTTTTTCTTTCTTTCTTTATATTTGTTTGTTTGTGAGGTTCAAGAAAATGCGATGACTGACTTTTCAAGAGGCAATAAACGGGTCTAATTTGAAACCAAAAAAATTTTTGAACACATAAAAAGAAAATAAACGGCCTTTCTTATATATATTTTTTCATTATGCAAATTTTTATTAAAGCATCTGCCTCATTTTCTTTGTTGTTTTTCAATTTTCCAAAAAAAAGTTTTGGATCTTTACTGTCTGGGAAACATTGTTTTGCGATAATGGGTTTCTTTCTAATATAAATTTTACTTAATTTTTCAGATTTTAACCCTTGAAATTCTATCTGGTTTATGTTTGGCATCTGAAAGCGGCCATGAAGCTGTTTTACAAGCATTAACAGAAGCTCGAAAACTTCTTGGTGAACGAACAAGATTTCAACGTTTAGTGGATGACTTACATCGATCTCATGGTGATTCAGCTCGTGATTCTGAAAGAGTTCGAATTGCATTAATGAGTTTAATAAACGCCCTCCTTCGATCTGGCCCAGCTGAGGTAAAGTTTTTCACTATTTTATTATTAAATTTGATCCCTTGATTGCATTTTAAAATTATTTTGTTATCGAAGAAGCAAGCTATTTACCCATTTTGGTGATACTACTCGCATTTACGTTTAGTCTTTATTTTTATTTTTTTTTACCGTTAAACAAATGTTTGCTTTCCACAACACAAAAAAAAATTATGAGTCATATTCGTTCCTTGAAGCCTGCGGCGACGACGACGAAGTATTAAAATTTTTATCGTTAGCTAGATAGGTTCTCACGATCGAAGAGAATCGCTGCTGCTGCTTTTTCTTTCTTTCAGATGTTTTTATGCTTTTTTTTTTGGTTTTTCTTTGAGCTTGAAATTTAAAACTTTTCTTTCAAGTACTTTTTTATTTTTGACCATTGATTTTTATTTATTTTTTTTTTTTGCTTGAAAAATGATGACTTTAGTTATCTATTGTAAATTAGTAGTACCAAAATAGATAAAGCTTCAAGGATTTACTTTTACTAACAAAATTTAAAAAAAGTTAAACCTTTCTTATTGTAGCTTTTTTAAAGACTTAAAAAAAGTAACTTTTAATTCTAAAGAAGATTGAGAAGCTGCTCACTTTTTTTTTATTGAGACCTCAATACTTTTAGCAGTAAAATAACAATCCCTTTTTTTACTCCATTTCCTTTACAAGATTTATATTTATTTACATTAATCCGTAATCTGTTTGTTCCTTCTCGAACAACAGAAAAGGAAAGAAAAAAAAACACCTTTTGATTTGAGTATTTATTTTTTCCGGTCAACAAACTTTTGTTCCATTTTTTTTCTTTTTCTTGCGTAAATTCGAACTCAATTTTTCATTTTTCCGGTTTTGATCTTCCCAATCCTTTTATGAAGAAGCTGGTTTTCTTCTTTTTTCCCATTGATGCGATTACACAAAAAAATGAACTTTTCGCAAATACATCCTTTTGTTGTGTTTGTCTCGAACCTCCAACAACAATTTTTGCAAAAATAAAAAAGCATAACACAAAACTTTCTTCTTTTTATTGTTTTATTTTTTTAGAATTCAATCGAATTTCGATCTCATCTTCGTCATGAATTATTGATGCTTGGAGTTCAAGAGGCTATCGATGAACTTCGAGATATTCATGGATCCTCACTTGAAGACCACTTTGATTTATTCGAAATGATGAGGCAAGAAGATGATCAAGAGCTTCTTTCAAGGTAATTAAATTTTAAAAGATTTTCTTTAAATTATTTCTAATATTTCAACTTTAAGTGACTCTGATTCCGGTGTATCAAGTCCATCCCTTCCCGAAAGTCCAATAGAAATGGCAGAATTACTTGAAAAGCGTCTATCAAAAACTAAAGCATTGCCACATTTTGTTTCTCTTCTTCATCATTTGCTTTTGATACCAAAGAATGAGAAGACGGAAGTTTTATGGAAATTATTCGATATTATTTTACAACAATTAAGCTTACAAACGAGTATGAAAGAATATGAAACATCGATGGATGCACAATTTTATGAATCCCCTGCAAAAATCGAAATGGATGCAGTGATTTCAAAACTCAAAACTCATTTGGAAGTGGAAAAACTTGAAAAAGATTTGGAAAATTTACAAAAGGAATTGAATGTTGAGAGAAGGAAGAATTTGGAACTTGAAAATCGAATTTCGGATATTCAAGAAGGAAGTAGCAGTGATGGATTTTCTATCAATTCATTCCTTCGTGGTGGTACAGCTTCTGATACTTCATCAAATCCATCTGATCCTTGTCCTTCATCACCTCAACCATCATCAAGGCTTTCATCCATTCCAGAATGTCGTCCACCCATGTTTGTTCCACCTCCGCCCCCTCCTCCATCAGCAAAAGATCTCAAATCATTTGGTGCATTCGCTGGAAATCAATCAAAGAAATCGTCATATCCTAAACCACCCCAATCCATGAAAGCTCTAAATTGGAAAGTATTACCAGCAGCAAAAGTGCCAGGAACAATATTCGAAAAAATTGAAGAAGAAAAAATGTTGAAAATGTTTGATTTGAATAATGTTTCCATGTTGTTTGCTTCTGGAAAGGATCATGATGATCGAGCTTCAACTTCTGGAACTCTTCGACGAAGACCTGAAAGTGTTAGCATCAGCGTTTTAGAGCCTCGTCGAGCTCAAAATTGTACCATTATGTTATCAAAACTCAAATTATCTCATCGAGAAATACGTTCAGCGGTTTTAAGTATGGATGAAAATAGTAAAATTCCTAAAGATATGATTGAACAAATGCTTAAATATGTTCCAACTTCTGATGAATTATTACTTTTGGATGAAATTGTTGAGAAACAAAAGAGTCCATCCATTTTGGCTTTAGCTGATCGATACTTTTATGAAATAGGAAAGATTCCTCGATTTGAGCAAAGATTACGATGTTTGAATGCCATTCGAAGTTTTCAAGAACGTATCGAATCTATTACTTGTTATGTTAATGGTTAGTTTGTTGTTTAGAAGTTAACTTTAACCTTTGCTTGGCTATCTTTTAATCCTTTACCAACTTTCTAACTTACACTTTTTTATGTTAGAAATGCGTTCGTATTAGGTGCTTTTAATTAAGCTAATAGTTTCTTGTTTTCAGCCGTTCTCAAAGCTTCAACCTCAGTACAATCAAGTAAGAAATTGAAACAATTTGTTGCGGTTGTTCTTGCACTTGGAAATTATTTAAATCATTCAAAACATAATGGAAATGCTTCGGGTATATTTTTTCTTTCCCCTATCATTTTTTCTTCAACATTTACCTTTTTAGGTTTCATGGTTGAATCGTTTAGAAGTATTACGGATGTCCGTTCAAATCTTCGACATGAAATGAATTTGCTACATTTCATTATTGAAACATTAGAAAAAAAACTTCCAGAAGTTTTAAAATTAAACAAAGAAATATCTGCTGTATTTGAAGCAGCTAAATTTTCTCGAAGTGAAATGGAAATGGAGTTGAAAGCTATTCAAGCAACATTGAAAGAGATTGAAAATGAATTGAATGCCCAAAAGACAAAAGCCCGAGCAACAATATCTGAGACAATGATCACTGATCCCCAACCCTTAATTACTTCATCATCAAAGTTGGATATCATAAAATGCAAAGGTGATAAATTTATTGAAGTGGTTGAAAGCTTTCTCTCAACTGCGAAGAAACAAATGATGGAAGTTGAAAAACAAAATGCAGAAATGTTAAAGAAATTTTCTTCATGTGTTTTATATTTTGGTGAAGATTCAATCAAAGCTACCCCCGATGAATTCTTTGGTCATTTTTCAAAGTTTTTGATTCAATTCACCGAGTGTCAACACTTTTTATGGGAACTTCGAGAAGAGGAAGAAAGACAAAAGCGTCAAACTTTCGCAAAAACTCTCTTTGCTAAACGTGGAGGTCGTCGATCTCGAGCTAATGCTGCTTCAGCTGCGGCGGCAAGTAATAAAGATTCAAGCCATCGTGATTTTGAACGCCTCATTGATGCCATTCAATCTGGTGATATATTTTCTGAAGATTTAACTCGACTTCGAACATCTTTTAGAATTCCCAAAAGAAAAAGTATTCGACGTTCATAGATTTTTTTTAATTCACTTTTTTAAAATTCGAGGTTTTTGTGATGTTTGTTTATTTTGTCCATAAAAAATTCATTTTTGTATGTATTCGTTGAAAATAAAGCTTTAATATTGCTGAATTTATTTTAATAAAGTTGTATTAACATGTTTGATTCCTTCTCAAATGACTCTTTAATTTTGCATCATTTATTGTTTTTGATTTCATTGGCTGGTTGATATGTATCGGAGAAGGCAAATGTGGTGTGTTTTCAGCTTTTGTTTTACTACATAAAATGAAGATTGTTTCAACCACATTTTTAAAAAGTTTAAGTAAAGCTGTTAAATATATAATTAAGGAAGCTACTAGCAAAGATACCGAATTAGTAAAAAAAAATCTGTTACACAACCGAAATAGTCTGCTTTGCTACAGCTGCTTCTTATTGAAACGATCATTGTTACTCAAGCAAGTGGTGGAACAAAACAAATGTTTAATAATTTGTTAATACCTGGAATTTATTGGAAAATAATCAAACAGCTTTATTATTAGAATCTAAAAATTTCGAGAAGAATGACTTTCAAGGATTAAAAATAATATTTTCTGGTTTTTTGTTTAGCTTTTTTGCCACTAAAATCACTTTGAGTTATGAATATTTTAATGGAGAAAAAAATGAATGTCAAATAAATTTACAAAAGTTTAAAGAAATTTAAAACAAAAATTTTTTTGCGGTCAAAGGTTTGCCAGCGAGAGGAAGATAAGAAAATCCTTACACAAATTTTTTTAGTGATTTTTATGTGTTTCGATTTTTTTTTCTAATTTTGGTCCAAACAGCCCCTATTTTCAAAGGAACTGCTCAGTTTTTTTTCCAATTCATTTATATTGAAGATAACTCGCTGACGCCGGACCGCAAAAATGTGCACCTTTTTTCTTGCTTTTATTTAAGGGTCCAACCTAAAATTGTGATGGAAAATGAAATCGAATGGGGAGGAAGACATTGAAAGAGATACACTCTTTACATTGCAAAAAAAAAATAAGAGCAAACACATATTCGTCGTCGTCTTTTTTTTGTTGTTGATTTCTCTCGTAAAACAAAAGAAAAAGGTTTTTGTTGGATGAAAAAAATAAACGAATGCATTGAATTAGTTTTTATTCTTTTTTTTTACAAAAATCAAAAGTGATTACATTAATCCATCTTACAAACATATAAATAATCAATCTAATCAACCTAATTTTCACTATCAGTACTTGAATAATTGCTTTGAGAAGATGAATTCTTTGATCGACGGCGTTTACTTTGATTTCCATTTATTTTGTCCTTCTTCTTCTTTGACATTTTCTTGGATTTTTTCTTCTTTTTTGACTTCATTTTTTTCTTTTCTCCATCAGATTCATTATAAGCCGATGTTGCTGAAGGATAAGCCCTTGAATAACAAGATGATGATGAGCCATTACCATCGTCGTCGTCGTCGTCGATACTTGAAGAAGATAAATTGAGTTTTTTCATAGATTTTTCAATTCTTGAAATATTATCATTTTCATCACATGTAACATAAGTTTGTCTTGAATATCGATTAAAATTTTGATATCTCATTAATACTTTTGAATCATGTTTTCTAATTGCAAAGAAACCAAAATGATATGAATATGATACTTTCCTAAAAAACAAGCAAGACCCAAGATTAGAGAATTTTTTAAATGATGAATCAAAATAAACGTACTTAAACCATGAATCAATACGAAAATCTTCTTTAGTGATAGTTTGAACTTTTTGAATCATAATTGATTTTAGTACATGATGAAATCGTCGAACACTGATATATATTTCTCCACCATGTAATTCTTCTGATCTAAAAAAAGGTAAACGTCAGTGAAGCAAAAGATAAAAGAAAAACCATACCCATTAAAAGCTCGAAGAACTAATAAAGCTGCAGCACGTAAACCACAAGACCAATTATCATTTTGTGCGTATACAAATGTTTCAAGTTTACATGGAATTATTCCATTCAAAATATTACTATCACCATCATCATTAGTAGTAGCAGCATTTTTTGTTGTTGTTGTTGAAGGATAAATGTGATCAAATAATCGAAGAAATTGAAACTTGAATGAATTATTGAACTAAAAAAACAAGTGTTGTTATTGTTGTAAAAAATACTGTAACAAAATAAACAAAAACAAGCAAAAAAGGTGGTAGCAAGAAGGTAAGGCATATGTGAAGGTACATATTGCAATGATTTTAGGTAACTAAACAAGAAGGTTTTAAAGCTACTTGAGTAAGTTTTCCACAATATGGTTATACGTAAAAAGCTTGTGACGACCAAGTGTTAAAACCATGGATAAAATAGTTATCAAAATCAAGTCAAGCAATATTCCTTTCATCCCAAAAAAAAAGAGAGAAACCACTTACAACATGTTCCATATCATTTGAATTTTCAATCAATGAATCATAAATGATTACACCACGATCTTTAAATTTTGGATTCCATTCAAGTAAAATATAATGCTTTCGATGTGAATCAAGAATAATTTGAAGTACTCGTTTCTTTCCAGTAATTATAGTTGGAATAATTTCAGGCATCAACTAAAAAACCAACAAAGTAATTTCGTTAATATAAAAGAAGCAAACGAGTAAATACATAAAAATATAAGAAGCAAACATACATGAACAGTTTGAATAGCCATAAATCCTTCCAATTCTTCATCAGCAGTTGCTTGAACCTTATCACAAAAACTATTCAATAAATCATCAGTAAGTTGTTCACCATAATGAAGCTTAAAAAATATTCCATGTATATATTGAGAATAAAATGAAGGAGAAATAAACCACCATACTCCTGTAACCTTTGTAGTTGCATCATGTGAATTAATTAATTGTGCACGATAATCTTCATCAGTTATTTCATTATTCTTTTTCTTTGTATTTTTTCTTTTTGAACTTTTCTTCTTTGTTGAATTATTTGATAATGAATTACTAAAACATAATAAAAATGATAAACTATAAAATTTTTGTGTTAATCATTATTTGTGTCAAAAAAGAAAAGAAAATGTTAACTCACCATGAAGATGATCGTGGTTGTTGTTGTTCATTGGGATCTGAAGTACTCATAGTTGATTAGATGGATGGATTTTGAAAGATGAGAATGATGAAGATTTGTTGTTGATTGAAGTAGCAGCACCAGCAAGAATAAAGTTGAGAATGCAGCAAAAAAAAAAATGAAGAACAAGCAACTGCGACGACGACGGTGATTTTGAAAAGTAAAAGAGACTAAAAAATTTCAAACAAATTTGCAGTTGCTGCAAAAAACAAATTTGAATGAATGAAAGCAAAGATTTTTGTAATTTGCATTTTGAGATTTGCATATTTTTTTGTGAAATCAATGACGTTTGTATTTTTTGATATTTTTAATTTTCAAACAAATAATAAAAAGAACTTTGAAATTTATTTTATGCTTGTAAGCGCTAGATTTTGCTTTGTATTAAAATAATATAATAAATAGTGCTTTTCGATGTCATATTTTTTGCGGGTTTTTTTATTATTAAAACTTAGAAAATAGTTTGAAAGTGCAAAATTTAATAAAAAGGCTGAGGATTCTCGATGACTTTCAATGATTTTTTTGTTGTGTTTGTTTATCGAATGATTTTAATAAAAAACGTTTTATTTATTTTTCGTTTTTTTCAAAAATAAACTCCATTACCAAAACCTAAAAATTGTGTATTTTGTTTGTTAGAAAAAAATCTTTCAAAATCATTAATAGTTAAATATCCTTTTTGATTGATATCCAAATCACGAAAGACGTAACTGGCTCGATGTTGGCATGCTTTATTAAGTGCTTTTTCTTCATTATTTTTGAGATCAGAGACATTGGAATCCAAGCGTAATCGTTTTTCTCGTCCAACAAGAAGGAATACTGATTTCACAAATTCATGAAATTCCTGGAAACAAAAAACATTGTTTAGAAGTTGTTGGGAAATTCACGATTTTCGTGACGAGACAGAAAATTTTGCTTTTCGCCTTGAGACAAGAAATTAACTTTTATTTTAAAGTTTTTATACATAAATTTTTTTAAGACTAAAAACTCACAGTAAAAGTCACTCGATCGGATGATCGTCCATGAATTAATCTCATAATCCATTGAGCATTAAGCCTTGGCTCATTTTTATGGAGTAAAGCAATAGTTTCAAGTAAATCCTAAAATCACTGACTTTAAAAAAATGGTTTTATGTTAAAATAATTTTTACTTTAAAAGTAATTTTATCTCTTGTAAAACTATTATAACTTATTGCACGAAACATTCGCTCCAAATATGAATCACTTAAGCGATATGGAACAAAAATACCAAATACTCGTTTAAATTCCGGGAAAGTCATTCGACCGGTTGGACATTCCTGAAACAAATAATTAATAAATCAAATATTTAAACATTAAAGCGTTTTTCAAATTTTTATTGGGGTTAATTTAATTAATAAATAAAATGAAGTATTTTTCTTACATTTTTAAATTTTGCATACATATATTTAATCCATTCTTTAGAAAATTGTTGGGTCGTAGCTTCAATTAATATTTCCATTGGTGGTGGCTTTTCGGGTGGTTCATGATTTAATAAATCTGATATACTATCTATATCACTTTCTAAAAAAATGGAATACAATTATTTAATTTTAAGAACTATATTTTTTGAAGTTCTTATAAATTTTAAAAATATTATTTAAAAAAAAGTATAGTCCACAAACTTACTAAAATTTCGAAAACTAAAAGCTTGAAAAAGTTTAGCAGGCTGTCGACGAAGGCTACCAGCAAACATGCCCATTTTTGAATGCTTTCTTGTTTCAGGCATTTTTTTAAAATTATTATGCATCTATGTATTACAAACAAAAAATAATAAGACGCACTTTCTTTTCCGGCTTTTAAAGAAGCAGACAGGTGAAAATTAAAAATAACGAAAAACAGAAAAAAAAAATGAAGCAAGCTTAATTTTTTGAGAAAAAAAACTTTAAAAATGCATTCTAAATGAGCAAAGTCGGAAACTTTCTTTAATAAAAAAAAATGGGATTGGATGGTTGACAGATGGTCTCTGGCCAGTGAGAGATAAACAATTTTAAAAGAAAAAAGAAAAAAATAGTGAAAAAAGTGGATCGTCATAAAAAAAATTTATCCATCGACCATATGTATTTTTTATGTTTTGAATGTTTCAGATAAAAAAAGTAACTAACTAACCTTCATCTTTATAAAATATTTTAAATTGGGCATGTCGAAAGGTCCAATATGCTCGAACCCATGCTTGATCCAAAGTTCGATTAACGAATAAACTTCTTGGTGGAGCAAATACACGATGAATTGCTCGATCATACTGGAAAAAATATTTACAAAAAATAATAATTTGCATTTCAAAAATATTAAAGCAAGCTTATTTCAAATTTTTTTGTTTTGTAAATATTTTTAAAACATAACAACAGATTTCAGTGACGAACACATAAATTCCAAAAAATTTATCGTTTTATATATCGGTAAATTAATTTTTTTATCATCGAAAAATTTTTCTAAAATTTCTTAGCAAAAAAAACTGTTTTCTTTTGGAACTTTTGATTTTTTTCTACGAATTCAAAAGTAATATTTTTAAGCACTCTTCGAACTTCCATAATTTAAAGAAATTTTTTAAAATATAAATATTAAAAAAGAAATTTCCTATTTAACCAACGCAGACATTTAAAAATGCGACTTTTTTTCTTATTTTTTGTGAACTTTGAAAGCAAGCGAAAATAAAAAGATAAACTTTAAAAAATCCAAAAGAATCAGAAAAGATACATACAAAAAATAATTTTTTATGATTTTACCAATGTTTCATTTTCCAAATTAATGTATTACTTTTTTAACCTTCAAAAATCGAATTCATTTCACTCACCTCTGATGCCCTTCGAGGTTGTCGAGGACGTTTTTCACTTAAAAATACATTTTTTCCTGTAAACATTTTTTTACATCCGTGCCGCCTATTTTAAAGACCGGAAGAAAAATGAAATCCTAAAAATGAGATTTTAAAACCTTTTAAATTTTAATCCTAAATTTTATTATTTATTAAATCCATAAACAAAAAATTTATAAAACCGCGAAATTTAATTCTTTAAATTTTTTAAATAAAAAAATGAAAATGACTTTTCTCGTCTTTTTTTCATTTTATTCAATGTCTTCCTTTTTTTACTCATTCAAAAAAATAAAATAAAGAATAAAAAACAAATTGCCAAAATTTGGTGTTTTCTTGAAGCTTCGTCGTCTTCGCCGAAGAAAAAAAGAAAAAAGACAGAAGAGTCAAGTGCCAAAAATGATGCGCTCTTTTTTTCTTTTTCCTCGAGAATGGGGCATTCGAGGGCGCAAAAATAAAAAATAAAAAATAACGGAATAACGGAGGAAAAGATGAGGGTAAAAGTAATGCAATTGAAAACCCGTGGAAAAAAAAGAAGAATGAAATAAAAAAATAAAATAACTCAAGAAAGTAAAAAAATGCTTTTCTTTTAAAGGAAAAAAGCAATAAAAAAATTTTTTTTGAAGCAAAAAAAAGAATGAAAAAAAGGAACAAAGTTGATTGAAAAGATGACTGACGACTGACTGACTTTTTAAGGTTCTTGTTTTTTGTTGTTATTAAAAACATTCTTTTTTTCCCAACGCTTGCTTCTTAAAAAAGATTAAAATTTAAAAAACCTAAAATTTCAAGTTATTTTTGATCGATAAAAAAGAATGAAAAAATCTTACAAAAGCAAATAGTAAAATTTCATTAATTTAAAGAAAAAATAAAAATTCTGCATAAAAATTATGGATCGAAATATTTTGTTTCCGACCGACTGGCTTTAATTTAATGAAACTAAAGCAATTAAAAGCAATTTAAAAAAATTTGAAGAAAAAAACATATTATTTTTTAGCTGTCGTCTTCTTCTTTAATAGACTTTTTCTTTATTTATTTTTAGTTTTGTACTTATAAGCAGCGTCGATTAAAATTATTACAAATATGACACAAAAAACACTAAAAATTAATCCAGAATCAATATTTAAAATGAAAATTTAAAAAGTTCATAACTCTTTAATTTGGAATTTGCGAATGAAAAAATATTTTACATCAAATTTCAAAATTAACAAAGGTTTTTTGATTTTCGAAAAGAAATAAAAAAAATAAAGATAAAATTTTTATGCTGTAAATTTTAACAACAAAAAACGACCACAAATTTTTTTTTTCAAACCAATTAGTTAAATAAAAAAATAAAAAACGAAAAACCAAAAAAATCCATGTCTTTATTGTTTTTTGTTTTTCTTTTTATGATCTTCATTTTTATTTTCTGTGTGTTTTTCGTTTTACACCCATAAAAATAACATTCAAACGCGAAAGAAAGAAAAAAGAATTTTTTTGAAATGGAACAACTAACCCAACAGCAACAACAGCTGATGAAATGAGAATGGATGGCAGCGGTGTGTAATGTTTTCATTTTTCAATAATGAAAATGGCGACCGACGACAATGGCAGCGATAATAATAACTAATACGAAAGTAGTTAGTTAGAAAGAAGCTAAGAAAAGAAAGCATTGGTCAGTTATCCATCAATCAAAAATAATAAATAACTCATGAAAATGTGACAAAAAAATATAATAAAACGAACAACGAACACGCATCCTTAATTTTTTTTGTTGTTGCTGCTTTTGCCTTAAAAATATTTAACAAAAAAATGAAAATTGAAAATTGTAAAGTTATAAAGAAAAATTTATGAGTAAAAAAAATAGAAAATGTTATAATTAAAGAAGTGCATGGAAAAACCCGTCAGTAAAATGGACAAAAAAAAGATTAGATTTTTTGCTTCAATGAAAATTTTGAAAAATAAGTAAGCTTCATTAAAATATAATTAATTTATTATTTTAAAAAATTTATTTTTTATAAAAAAATTTGTAGAAATTTTGAATATGAGACAAGTTTAAAAATAAATGAGGATATTTGAAACATATAAAAATAATTTTTTAGTTAACAAACAAAAATTTGCAAAAATCATAAATTTTTTGATTTACTTTATTTTCTTGGAACCAATTTAATTGTGACGCTTTCAGGATAGAAAACATGTGAGCCACGAATGGTTAATTTTTCCTGAAACATAATAAATTTTAACCGAATCAATTTTTTAATTTAAACAAAAAATTTTTACTTCAGTTTCATCACATTTAGTTAAAATAAAGTTTCTTAAAAGTTGAATCAAAATCATTTTTTCTTCTAATAAAGCCAACCGCATTCCAAGGCAAATTCGAGGTCCACCACCAAAAGTAAAAAATGATGCAGGATGGCGGCGATCAGAAGAATCGGACCATCTGAAAATGCATTATTTTTTTTTGTTTGTTAATAAAATTCATTTCTGAAACAGCTTTACGGGAAAAAAAGCACAAAAAAATTGTGGAAAGGTTAGACGAAAAAAATGTTCACTGCTTTCTCGAAGCTTTTTTCTTCTTTGTTTTCTTTTTTTATGGGAGTAAGAAATAAATAAAAACATAAAAACGGCAAGCAAAACAGTTTGATAGCAATCTAAAGATTGATTTTGAGCTCTACGAAAAAAAAGTTACAACGCATCATTTTTTTTTATTTGTTGCGAAAATTGAATGCAAAAGCTTTAGTTTTCTAGAAATTTTTAACTTTGAATATTTTTTTGGATTTCTTTTTTATTCTTTTTTTATAAATATTTTTGCTAAAGATTTAAGAAAAATCTAAAATAAACAAAGAAGTAAATTTAACGAAAAAAGCTATCAAATGTTATGTGTGTAATGCAAAAGAAGATGTCGCCTCCTGGTGTCGTCGAATGGTTATGGAGAAAGCTTTCAATACCTATCTAGCCTTCCCAATAAACGCCAACATCGATTTTTGTTTCTTGAAATGTGCAATTTATTAAAGCAAATAGTAAAGTCTAATTTTGATATAAAAAAATTTGTCGGAAACTATTTGATTCCATCGACTAATTACTTCCAAGTAGAACAAAAGCAATCTCAAAAAAAAAATAATTTACATACCGATCAGGATTAAATTTTTCTGGTTCATCACCCCAAAGCTTTTCTGAATAATTAATTGATAAAACATCAATGGAAATTCCAGTGCCTTTTTCAATAATTAAATTATTATTATCGTTGCCAATTTTCGTGGTTTCCATGCAAGTTCGATTTACAGCTCTAAAATCAATTTTTTCCCGCCAACTTTCAAAAAAACTTTAAACTTTGCATTTTAAAAAACTCACTGAGCTGCAATTGGATGAAGTCGAAGGGATTCTTTAACAACACAATCCAAATATTTCATTGAATTAATTTGTTCATAATTTAATAATTCATTTGTTGGGAAATCATCAATTTCTTCAAGAAGTTTATTCAAAATTTCTGGATTTTTTACAAGCTCATAACAAACAAAACTTAAGGAATTTGCTGAAAAATAAATTACGACTTTAGTAATTACAAAAAAAATAGCAGTGCATTTTTTTGATTTTAGAATATTTAACTCCAAAATTTCGACTCGAAAAAAAAAAATTAAACTTTAAATGAAAAAAGGCCCATTTTGACTATCGTAAAAAAATGAATCCCAGAAATTTAACAAAAATTAATTATTGAAAAAGTTAGTGTATTAGTTTTAATAAATAAATAAACTATTGAAAATAAAATTTACTGATTCTCAAAAATTGGGCAAACAAAAAATTGTTTTTTTGAAAACTCTAATTTTTTATAATAGAAAGCGTCTTTCTTGACACCACGGCTCAGTATGATTAATTTTTTTGGTTTTTATCTGCACAATGAATTTTTTAAAGTAATTTTCTTTAGGCTATCATAAGCTTTTCTTGTGTGTCCTCCTTACTTACCTGTAGTGTCATAACCAGCAAGCAAAAAAATGAAACATTGTCCAACAATTTCCATAACCGATAATTCTTTAACAACTTTTAAATTTCTTTTATCCAATTTTCCTCCGGTCGTTTCTCCTTCATGCTCTTGTTGAGGGACTTCAGCATCCAAAAATAAATCAATAAAATCTACGCCAGCCACCACGCCATCGCTAGCTGCTTTTAAAGAATTTTCGGCGGTGGCGGAATCAGAATTTTTCTTTGCTGTTTTTTGATTTTTGCGTTTAATAATTTCTTTAAATAAATTTTCATGCAAATTATGCGCAGAAGATCGAGAACCAATTTTAAAATTATTTACTAACCATCGAAGAGGCGTTCGTAAAAATGGAAAAATCTGGGGAAGTGTTGAATGAAATCCATCGATGGGACTCATAAATATTTCTTTAGCAAAATTTATATATGGATTCTTAAATAAATTTGATCCTTTTTGGCCTAAAGCAATTCGAGAAATAACATCCATGGTAACTTCTTGAAAAATTGGATGAATGTTTATTGGAACATTGGAGATGGAAGAAAAATGATTCATTAAATGATTTATGGAATCATACATCGTTGGCATAATCTAGAAGAAAAAAATAAAATGGGAATAAAAAAAGAAAGATTTAATAATTTTTTAAAAAAATTTGTGTCCAAAACTTAATTTCGAGAAGTTATAAATTTTTTAACTTCGAAAAGCATTTTTTGTTTAAAACCAGCAAAATTATTGAAAAACGTCTATCACATTTTTTCGGTCCAAAAACTTCAAAAAATTTTGTAAATAAAAAATAAAGAAATAATCAAAGCAAAAAAATTTAGAATGGAAAAGAGCAAATTTTTTATATAAAAAATTCTTAAATTTTTTTAGTTTCATTATTTTTCCATAACCTTTGATCAACCATGTTTTCAAAGAAAAATTTGCATTTATTTTTTTTTAATAATAAAAACAAAAGTTTGAATCCCAAAAAACATTAACAAATATTACCTTTTTTAAATTGCTGACACTAAAAATGGGATTACTCGTAGTTCTCAAACGTTTCCATCGAAGTCCACGAGAACTAAAAATATTAACTCTCTCAGGATTTTTATCTGGGTTTTCTTCCAAAGGTTGTAATTCATGAGAATGAAAATATTCAAATTTTTTAACTAATATTTCATGCGTCAAATCTGGATCACTCACAACCAAAGTATTTCTTGAGCCTTTTTTAATTCCATAATAATTTGGAAATTTTTTAGACCATTCACGAATTTGAAATACATTTATATATTCTCGACCAATAATGTATTTTAAATGTCCCCAAAATAATTCTCTTTCAGGAGGGCTTGGAACTCCTCGGTGTGACCAATAATTTAATTCATGAGAGTAATAACTATAAAAAATAGAGAAGGAATCAATGTGTGTCTAAAATTTGGGGAAAATACTTACAAATAAATCCCAAAAATTAATGTAATCAAAGATAAAAATAATAATAAACCAATCGATTCAAACATATTTCTCGAACAAACTTTTTTTTCTTCGCTGTTTTGAGTTTTAACCTTTTAAAAAATATTTTTTAAAGAAATTTTTTTGAATCACAAAAAAATATGTCAGTTGAAAACCATCAAACTAACTTTTTTTTTTATTTTTAACATTGATTTTATAGGTGCTGCAAAAAAAAAATGTTGTGACAATAAACGAAAGTTATTTTTGATTGTAAAAATACTTAATCATTTTATTTATTTCTTTTTTTTTCCATCAAAAAAATACGTCAGAAACTTACATTGAACATTTTTTTGTGTCATATTTGTTTCAAAAATGTTTGATATTTGTTACCCAAAGGAAAAAAATTATTATCGATGTTAAGAAAACGGAAAAGAATCGTTTTTATTTTTATGTCGGAGAATTAGGAATAATTGTTTGTGTCTAAATTGTTTTTGAGAAAAGTCAATCGTTAGTCGCCAACTCGAGAGAAAAGTTGCAAAAGAAATGTTTTTTTTCAAATTAAAAAAATTATAGCAACTTTTTTGATTGACTAAAGAACGCATAGAAAAATCAAACTGGAAAATGATATTAAACAAAAAATTAAGACAAAAGGGTAAACGCCAAAATTTTAACAAAAATAACAAAAAAATGTAATGTTCAAAATGGTTAAGCTTTAATTATTCAATATGGATATATTTATAAACGACCTTAATCTTTTATGCGCTATCAGCGAGATTATTTTTGGGCAAAAAATGTTATCGCCCATAAAAATTAATAGGGTCAAAAGCTCACACAAAGGGTGTAATATTTCTTTAAAGCAATAATCAACAAAAAAAATCAAGAAAATAAAATAAGTTATTCCCTCGTATTTCATTATAGAAAATTTAAGGCTTATTTTTAGATTTTTTTGTTTAATTTTTTTATTATATCGGATGAATTCCATTAAAAAATATACTTTTTCTTCACCGCGTCATCAAACTTTTTCATTACCTGCTGATGTTGTTGTTTCATATATTTTAATGAATCCATTATTATCTACGAATGGACTTGAAAAATTATATAAAAGTTGTAAATATTTTTTTTCAAAAAGAAAAATTTTAATTTTAAATGATTATTCTCATACTTATGATGATCCCATTCATCTTCCCAATGATGATGGATTAGCAAAAGAAATAAAAAATGCTTTATTTTGGTTTACAAATTTTATGGAATTTAATGGAATTGAATCATTTCCAACTCAAAAATTATATCGATGTACCATATTTTATTTTCAAATAGTATCTTCTACAATAAATTTATATGAATTTGATTTAATTGTAAAAGAAAATACAATAAAAGAATTTCATTTGCTTGGATCCAAAATTATTAAAAAAAAATTTCTTGATAGCAGCGGCGATGATGAAATTGTGCCCTGTGATATAATTTTGCAAAAGCTTCCAAATGTTCAGAAATTCACATTTGCTTGTGATGTTTTAAATTTAAAATCAGAAACTTTAGAAAAAATGAATTCATACAAATTATGGAATAAACTTCAAAGGTTTTCACTTAAAATTAATTTCTCAATTGATGATAATACTTTTAATCCTTGGCAATTATGCAAATTTATCGAACTAAATGCTGATCCATCAAATTCTTTGTTTAAATTCTTTATACCTAAAAATGATATTAATTCTAAAAGTATTAGCAAAGCTTTAAACGATGCGATTGGAAAGTTGTTGGAAACTTGGAAAAACGATGAAAAACCAACTATAAACGTTGTTGATGTTGAATATTAAATAAATACATAGGTTGTATAAAATATTTATGATTTTATGCATTAAAAGTTTATTATCTTTTTTTGTTGAATTCAATGAATTTTATATTCAAAATAAAATTAATAATTAATAATTTTTTCTCAAAAATAAATTTTTAAGTTACTTTTTTGTTTGCTAATTTACTTTGTCTTTTTTTTTATTAGTTTTATACCACTTAAATTTTTTTTCACCCTCCTAAAAGAATGCGGGAAAACAATGCATAATAATTTCCCTAATGCAAAACTAAGAAATAATAAATAATAATAATTGTCATAGCAGCAACCGAAGCAGCATTATTTATAACAAAAAAATCTTCATTACGCGATAAAATAACAAAAAAACAAAAATGATCGAGAAAAGGAAGATGAAAATTTTTTTTACGAATTATGCGATGCAAAAAAAATGCAAAGGAAAAAAGCGGCAGCGTTCTTTTGGTTCATCAATAAAAAAGAAAGGAAAAAAATTCGAATAACAAGATAAAAAAATTATTTCGAAATCAAAAAAAAAAGTAAGATCGCTGATTACGAAACTGTTATTATTGAGTATAAAAAGACAGGCGTCAAAAAGTCATTTTTTTTAATTCATTCTTAAAAATATATTTTTGTGCTTACATATTTATTTTATTTTTTTCTGTAGATTTGAAAAAAAATAAAATAAAAATGATTGCTGATATTTTTTGGCCCAATGTTATGATAACTTCCGATGGCGGCTTGATTCCTCATGTCAGTTATGATTTAAAAGGTCGAAAAATTCGTGCGTATGGAACCATTCGGGGATGGATGATGGGTTATGGAACAAAGGTAACATCTAAGATAAGAAAGTTATTAAAGCATAACCTTTTACCTTGTGATGATATTGGACATATCATTCCATGTTTATGGGGTGGAAGTGGAGCCCATCCAAATAATTTATTTCCACAAAATTCAATGGTAAGCTTAACTTTTATTTATCTTTGGCTTATTTCATTAATTCCATAATAATTTTTTGTTTTAGAATAATCGAGCTTCAGCCTGGGTTGAAAAGGATATAGCTAAAATTTTGGCTGAAAATGAAAACAATTATATTCGATTTGATTTATGGTTTAAATATAAAGATGATGAAGATGAACGTCCTTCTGAATATGAAGGGTATACGTATATACATAGTGTACGTGAGGGTGCACGAAACTATTCATATACTGATACAAATTGGAAAAATGATGTATCACAAATTGCTAAAGTTGCTGGATCTGCAGCTAAAGCTGGTTCCTCCACTGCAAGTGCAATAGTCAAAGGAGCATCATCAACATTTGTTGCAACTGCGCCAGCTATGAAAGCTGTATCCAATGTAGTTTTGCCCGTTGCGGCTGCAGTGGATGGAGTTAGAATTATTTCATCCATAAAAAGTGGAAATCCTAAAGAAGTTGTGAAAACCACAGCCAAAGTTGGAGCGGAATGGGGTGGAGCTTATGGAGGAGCAAGTGCGGGTGCTGCAATTGGATCAGGTAATATATATATATATAAAATTTTAATATCAAATAATATTTTTTATTTATTTTAGTTTTGGGCCCTGTTGGCACGATAGCTGGTGGAGTTACTGGAGCTATATTTGGTTGTATAGGAGCTAGCAAGGTTTTTAAATGCTTATTCGATGATTAAACTAAATGAAAAAACATGTGTGTTATATTTTTATTTATAGTTTTGTATTTTTTTTATTCAAGTTTTTTAATAAAAAATATTTCAATAAAAAATTTTTTTTATTTATGTTGATTCTATAGGAATTTTTAACACTCAAAAAAAAGAATGCGGGAAAACAATTCATAATAATTCCGTGACCAAAACTAACTAACAAATAATAATAAAAATGTCATAGCAGAAGCAGCAGCAACCAGCTGTCACACATTTTTGGTGGTTTGGATTATTTGTTTTTTCCTGTGACACCAAACAATAAAATTCGAGATTGACACCTGTTAATTTATTTCATTGGTTCGAGAGAGATTAAATTACTTCCCAAAAACCTAAAAAATGCGGAAACAAATAAGCTTAAATAATTGTTTTTACACATTTTTGTTTTCTCAATTAAGGAAAATATGCTAACTCAGCGGGAGAGGAGAAGCTAGGAAAAAAATTTAATGCGCGAAAAAGATAGGCACTCAGCCACCCAGCTTGCTTGGTTGAAGGTTATTAGTTGAGTAAGTGAGATTATTTGTTGTTGAATAATTAAAACAAATATTTGGATTGTTTTAGCAGCAACTGCCACTTATTTATTTATTTATTTATTTTGACCAAATTAAACTTCCTAAAAAAAAGGTTATTTTTTTTTGCTCTCAATAATTTTAGCAACCGTGAAATAAATTGTTTTCAAGATTATAACTTTCGAGGAAGCTGACTTTCTTCTATTTTTTTCTTGAAATTGCAATTCGATCTTTCTAAGAAAGAAAAGCAAGGCAAGCAGGTGGCTGAACCAAACAGATTTGAGACACATTTGTTCTCGGTCGATGACGAAGTGCTGAAACATTGCAACAACATTTTTTTGAGTGATTTATGTTTCTCACTCTTTCTTTCACTTTCATTTTGACCTCAAAAACAAAAAACACTTGTTTATTTGACAAATCAAAACAAATGAATTATTATTTATTGGATTTAAGCTAAAATGAAAACAGTTAAAACTTGTTTCATTTTTCTCGTTTCACAACTATCATAAATTCTTTAATTTTGTGGGAATAAAAAAAAAGAAATCAAAGCATCTCAGAAATTTTCTAGAAATTTTTTTTTCACCGAAATCAATTACAGTAATTATTTGATCATTTACACTTTGACTTTTTTCTTTCATTAGCTTTGTTGGAAAATAATCGTTTTTCCATTGCTTTTTTTCTCTTCCAATTTTATTGGTCATATATTTTTTCTTGCGTAATTTTTGTCGTCAATTTTCGTTTTCGTCGGCTGCTTTCCTTTTTATGGTTGAAATTCCCGCGGGAGATTGCGGCAGCAACGCAGCGGCGATGAAGGAAGTGGCGGTACATCACTTTGCAATTTGGCACCTTATTTTCAAATAAAAAAAACATAGTCGTTTTTGACGATGATTCTCTTAGAAATATGAGAAAAAAAAATTGAAGAAGCTTCAAATCGCTTCTTTTTTTTTTTGCTTGTTGTCCTCAATTGAGTGAGTGAAAAGCTCTTCCTTTCCAATTTTGTGTTATTGGTTGTAACTGTTTCACTTTCAAAAAGAAAAGCAAAAAATCTACCGACAAAGAAAAAATTTACTCACTCACTTATTTTTGATATTGCTTTGGCAAACAAAATAAAAAAAGAAAACAGTATCTTTTTACAAATCTTTTTCACTCACACAAATTTTTCTTTTTTCCCGCTCAGTTTATTTGTTTTTTTTTGTTTTTTTATACATTTCTTGAGTTTTTCTGAACCTTATTCTTTTTTTTGTCTATATTATTATTTTAAATTAAAGACTTTCTTCTTTCTTATGGATTAAGGAATGGATGGACCAAACATGCATGTCTCCGGATTAATATGTATTTTAATAAAGTCAATCTTGCATGTTTGTTTTTTTGGAGTGAATAAATTAATAATTCTCAAACAACCGATCGAACGACTCAACGAGGGATTGACTGAGAGTCGAGTGCGCCAGATTGTGTCCACAATTGGATAGAAAAACAAGGAAAGAAGGAAGGATAGTGACCGGATTAATTGCAAAACAATTATGAGATACTTAAGAATGCAGTCAAGATGTTTTTTTTAATATGAAAAAAATAAAATACATAAAAAAATATGGTTTAATAACTCAAAAAAATATTTAGGAGCTTTTTTAAAGAAATAAAAATTATTTTATTTTGAATTTTGGCTTTAGCTCTGAATGGAAAAATCCTACAAAAATTAAATTTCAAGACTGCAATTTTGAAATGAATTTTCATATTTTTTTACGACTGCTTTTTTTCATCTGCAATAAACTAGCCGCCTTTTCTTTGTTTGCCATAAAAAAATTAAAAGTTAAAAACAACTTTTTCAAGAATAATTACTTCTCTTGCTATTAAAACAAATCTTTATTTTACCGCACTTTTTCAATTGCATTGCCTTGACCGCCAAAAAAAACCCACAACAAAAAAAAGGCGACAATGCGCACAATTTGAGAAGCATCCGATCTTCCTTTTTTTCGGGAATGCAAAAAGAAGGAAAAAATTAAGTAATCGTTTTTGATGCTTTTTTGATTTGGAAGAAAAGGAAAGGAACACTTTTTTTTCAAGGTCGATAAATAGATGCTACCAAAAACTAAAAAAGGAAAAAGAAAGAAAGAAAGTCGGGTGGCACGAATGCGCTCGTTCGCTCATCATTTTTTTATGTATGAATCTTCTTTTTTTTTTGTGGTCACAATAAAAAGCAATGTCCAGTGTTCATTCACTTTTTAGTTGGTTCATTGAATTATTCAAACCATTTAAAAAAGAAAAAGAGAGATCATAAAAGTTTGATGACAATAAATAATAGTAATATACAACAAAAAAGTGGACATCAGTAGTTTTTTATTTTCCTTTCTTTTTTTAGGACAAATTTTCGAGGCCATCTTCTTGACTTTCGTCGTCGTCAAGTCAAGTCAAATTGTCGATTTTGTTTTGTATGCAAACACAAATGTGCCATACCGTAATAATAAAGAAAGTCAAATGGCAAATTTTTTTCTTTTTAACGCAATACTTTTTTTTTGACGACCAATGCCGGGGAGAAAAAAAAAGTAATATTTGATGGGGTTTACTAAAAAAAATCAAATACATAAATTTACTTAGCAAAATAAGATTTTTATGAGCCAAACAAAAAAAAATATTGGTGAGTGAGTGTGACACGAGTTTGGCGCATTTTTTCCTTCAAATTGTTTATTCAAGCTGACACATTCATTTTTGTTGGATTTGATTTGGTGGAAAAAATAAATAAAAAAACACCTGTGCACACTTTTTATTTTATGGCAATTAAATATTTATTTTAAAGCAGCTATTTTTAGTTTTCCCTTATTATTTTTTTTCATCGCTGCTTCCTCTCTCTTTTTCCTTCAAGCAATAAATAAACAATCGGTTGCTTCTTTCTTTTATTTCTTTTTCCTTGGAGACTTACATTCAAAAACTAAATAATCAAACAAAATTCATCCCATTTTTCAATGATTTGTCTCTTCAAGATTTATGTTTGTTTTTTTCTGTTTTCTTCAAAAAAGAAAAGTCATTTTTTGATTTGACATAAAAAAACACATTTATGCAAATTTTGCGGTTCCTTTGTTTTGAAAGAAAAAAAGCAACAATTTTTTAGCGCATTTTTTTTTCTTTCAAAGCTTTGATTTATCGCTAAAGGTTGGCTTCCTTCGAGAAAACCGTTTTGAAAAAAAAACACCGATGCCGCCTTTGAAATTTTGGTAAAAAATAAAAAAAAGAAGATTTAAAGCTTGAAATGTTTCAAACACAAAAAAAAGCAAAAAATAAGGTTAATTAGATACCTTTGAAAATTCTGCTTTAAAAATAATCTGTCGCCAATCAAGAAAAAAAATATGGAAGACTTATGTCTGCATGATTTGAAAAAAATAAAACAGTAAATGCCAATAATCTGCTGCTTGACCCCATAAATTATAATATTATTACCGCGCCCGAGAAAAAAAAAATTATTTGCAACAACAGTTGGTTTAATTTTTGAAGATTAGGTTGGTTGGTTTGGAAACAATAAACTCGATTCGACGAAAGCTGTTTTTTCTCTTCCATCTTTAAAGGGAGTGTCCCAAACGATGAGAAAACCCTTACAGCGGGTGTTCCTAGCCCGAAAGTTTTTCTTCACTGTCTCAAAGTCTAACAAAGTTTTACAAAGTTTTTTCAAAAGTTTACGAAATTTTCTCTAAATGCTACAAAAAGCTACAAAAATTCGTAGCACTTTGTAAGCTTTTGAGACAATGAAACTTTCGGGCTAGGAACACCCGTCGTAGTAAAATTATTCTCATCGTTTGGGACACTCCCTTTAACACAAATGAAATGTGTAATTAGAAAAAGAAAATTCTAGGACCAAAAAAAAAAATACGGTAGCAAAAAAGCAAAAGAAAAAACCAACATCAAAAGATGAGTGTTGGCATTCTTATAAAATATCGAAGATGATTGATGTCGGCTTTCAAAGAAACACCAACAAAAAAGAAAAATGCCACAAAAGAGAAAATAATATTATTATTGACACCCAATCAAACTTGTAAGAAAAAAAAAACCGGTTTTAAAAAAATTAAAATTTTATTAATTCCTTGGGTTTTGCACATTTTAGTAATAATTTTAAGTATATTAACATAAAACTTTTTAGAAAATAAATACAAATAAAGTTTTAAATGTAAGAATAAAAGTTGAAAGCCATGAATTTTGCGATGATGAAGATTTGGTAATTTTTAAGGAATCCAAATATGGGCCAAATTCATCAGAAATTTTTATTAATTGAAGTGCGGCTTCGAGAAGGTTTATGGATTCTGGGTTCATTTTTGTTGTTTGAGTTTCAATGGATCGAGTCAATAACAAAGGTTTTGAAATTATTGGTTTTGTTGTTGGTTGTTGCTTGGATGAACATGAACAAGATGGAAATAAAAAAGGATCATACAAACGAGATGCAAATGATGGGATTACGGTAGTTGGAGAAAATGTGAGCATCTGGAAAAATTGGAAAAAGGTTTAAAAATAAAATAAAATTAAATTTCGCGCATTTAAATTTATTTTAAAAAAATTTAGAACAATGAATAAAGAAAAAATTATGAAATAATTAAAATTAAAAAAAATAAGGTGGCAATTTGGGATTTGCGACGACAATGTTCGTTCGCGGAAAGAAAAGGAAGCAAATAAATAAATAAATGAATGAATGTCACTCAAAGCAGCCACCAAGCTTGACGACGACGACAATGATGATGGTAATTCAGTTAGTTAGTTAGTCTGTTGACAGTCGCTGGCTGCTCTTCAGCCATGAACCGATGAAGGAAGGAAGTAAAAAGAGGCGGAGTTTTATGGCATAAATGGTGCACTCCTCCTCGAATTTGCATTTTTTTTCCTTCAACGTTTTTTCTTCTTCTTCGAGTAACTGCAAGGATTCGAAGCTGTCATAAATAAATCACAATTTTTGCACTTTATAAATCATTTTTTTTAACCTTTGGCATTTATTGTTGCAAAACAATGGAATCTCAATTTCTTCATTAAACACAAATAATTATTATTAAATTATGCCAAAACACGCATATTTATGAAACATTTTTTTGGTTGTTGCTTTCCTCAAACAAAAAAAATAAAGCAGCTGTGCCAGTAAGAAAATAAGTTGCGCGAGCGATCGGCCCTACTTGACTTGAGTCTAATGTGTTGAATATTGAAACTTTCTCAATCATCGCGTTTTTATAATATTTTTTTTTCTTTTCGGCATCTGTTTTATTCTTTTTGGTCATTGTTTCTATTATTTTCGTGTTTACTCAAAAACAAATAAAAACTTTTTGCAATATTTTATTTTTTTTGCGTTTCTTTATTTTCTTTTTTTCTTTCTTCCGCTTTCATCCAAAATTTTCTTTTGATCCCGAAAAACAAAACGAAAAAAATTAGTTAGTTTAACCTTTGATGAACTTTTTTTGTTGTTTGATTTTCAAGTGTCATTGAATTCGGCAAAAACAAAATAAAGTTTCGTGTGTTTTTAAAGCATTTTTTCCGCCGTGAATCTGAGTTTCGTGCAAGTTTATAAAATTTATTAAAGCAAAGCAAAATATTTATAAAAAAATATACAATAATACACAAAAATTAAAGCAAGCAAAAAATAATTAGTTTTTGACTAGTAAAGAAATAAAATACGCGTAATAATAAGCAACAAATTCAAAATTTCAAAATTAAATTTCATCGACATCTCCAGAAATAATTTCATCAAATCCAGGTTCCAATTTGATTATACCTTTTTCTTTCAAATTTAATAATGAATCAGCAATAATTCCAGCACTTTCACGAGTATATCCTCCGGATGTTACCATTACAATTGGAATACGATACTTTCTTGCTTGACGAAAAACAAATTCATCACGAATTTTGATACACTAAAAAATTTTGTTAATTAAAAAAAGTAAAAATATATTTGCCTCTGGCAGGGGTCGAACCTACGACCTTCGGCTTATTAGACCGACGCTCTAACCGACTGAGCTACAAAGGCAGTAAGAGCGCATGCTTGGAAATGCACCTTTTTTGATAAATGAAAGAAAAAAAACAATACAAAAAACATGTCTCACTTTTGCTGATAAACTTAAACAACCCAATGGATCAGCTTCAAAACAATCAGTTCCAGCATTATAAATAATTATATCAGGAGTAAATTCATTTAAAGCTTCTTTAAGATTAAGTTTGAGTTCTCGAAGATATTCTGCATCTTCGGTATATCGGCGAAGTCGGACACAACGTGAAATGGCTTCTAAAAACAAAAAAAGTTAAAAGCAAACCAAAAAATTGAAACGATTTTACCCTTAGCTTCTTGATCTCTTGGATATATGGAATAATTAAACATATCAAAAATATAAAGTCGTTGGTCACCTTTAAAATCTCGTTCATGTCCATTTCCTTGATGAGCATCCAAATCGATAATCATAGCTTTTTTGATTGGTTTTGAAAGTGATGGATCATTGAAAAGAAATTGAAGAGCAATCGTAATATCATTGTAAATGCAAAAACCTCCACCACGATTTGAACTTGCATGATGAAAGCCGCCACCTAAAAATGAAATAATAAAGTATTGCAAAACTTTTATAACCGCAGTTTATAAAAATAAAAACATCAGAAAAGCTCTTACCAATATTAATAGCCCATCCACGTTGTAAAGAAAAATATGCAGCAGCCACGGTTCCGCCAACATGAAATCGAAATGGTTTTAATAAACATCGTTCAATGATACATGGAAATAAAATAGCTACAATTGGAACTTCTACAGCTTTTGCAACTTCACATGGACAATATAAAGATTTTAAATATCTTGATTGTAGAGAAATCAATAAATCATTTTCTTTTGCTTCTTTTGGTTCAACAATATTTTCTTTGGTTAACCAACCAGCTTCTAAAAGAAAAAATGAAACAAGTAATTTAGGGTTTTGAACAATGAAAAAAAGTTTGAAAAAAGTAACGACTAACCTTGACAAATTTTAAAAACTTTTCCCCATTTAGTTGAATCAAATGGATGTAACCGTTCAAGACCCATACAAGTAATATTATAATGAGATGAATATAAAATTGGCCATTGATTTGATGAAATTTCAATTTTTAGTTGGCTATCTCTAACTCGTCGACGTTGTTTCATTTGATGTTTATCAATTAAATTATTTGCTTCAGATTCTGATGGTGGAGGCAAAGAATCATCGTTGTTGGAATTGTTTGAAGTATTCATTGAGTCGTGATATTGCTGAAAGAATTATATGTAATTTGTGAGAAAATTGACGACAGAGAAAAAACGATAGCATTAAATGTAAAAAGAAAAGATAAATAAAGGCGCAGCAAAATTACAATAACACGAAATTTTTTATTTTCAAAGCTCATAAATTTGGAAAGCATTAAGCTATAGCCAAATATTAAAAACAATTTTTTAGCTGCATAAAAATTGGTACTACTAATCTCAAAAAAGGAGAACACTGTTAAAAAAATTTAAGGAAAAACAAAAAAAAATCATCGAAATCGTTTCTTTAGCTTTTTGGAAATATAAATTTTTTTTGTCATCAAAACTACTCAAATGGATGACTTCGAAGAACTCCACTACTTCGAGAGATTGAGAATATCATGAAAATATTTTTTAAGCTTTTTCATTTTTTTTCACAAACCACAAATACGACGACAACAAATAATTAAAATTATTTTTGTAAGCGTTAAAACGCTTTTTTTCTAACCAATCATAAAACTTTAAAAATAAAAATTTGTAAACCAATAAAAAAACATAAATCATAATTCCTGTATTTTTCCAAAAAAAAAATAACACACACATAAAAAATTTAAGAAAAGTAACCCTAAAAAACAATTTATAAAAACAGAGGCATAATAAATAATATTTTAATAATAAAAATTGTAAAAGACTCTATATAAAAATAATAATTCAAGGCAAAATATAATAATAAACAACTTAATTAACAGAAAATTTGTTATCGAAGAAAGAAAAAAGTTAAGAAGCACACAAAAAACAATAATAAAGACCCGAAATGTGTGCTTTCTTAAATTTTTTTTAAAAAAATTTGAAAATATATATTTATGAAATTCTTGCGTTTTTACTGGTTTTCTTTTTGGCGAGTTTAATTATAAAAATAATAAGCAGAAGACAAATAATATAATAATTTTGAGAGAGAGAAAAAAGGCACAAATAATTTTTTGTTTAATTTTTGAATTTTGAAGTGAAGAAAGCCTATGTTAAAAGGCAAGCATTGTTGTTGTTGTGGGATAACTCATAGATAGTTGAGGGATGGATGAGGTGGAAGAAGTATTTATTTATTTAGTTTTCTTTCCTTCTGATTTTTTAGTTGTTGTTTCTGTTGTTGTTGTTGTTGATGATTTTTCAGTTGATGAATCTGAAAATTTTATCGAATGGTTATTAATTTGTTAAAAAACTGCAGTTTTAAAATTGCAGCTAAAATCCATGGAAAATGCCAAACTTTAGTTTTTAAATTTTTTTTTTATAAACAAAATTCATCGAAAAATTATGCTTGCTTTAGTTATGTGGCAAATCCAAAACTGAAGCTTATGAAAGAAATTTTTTTGGTTTAAAGCTTTTTGGAAAAATGCATTTTTCTTTGATGACAAAAAATTATTTTTTTCTTTTGAGATTAGAGTAACTAACGAACCTTTATTAGATTTTTCAGGTCCTTTACCATTTTTCTTTGCTGCTGCTTCTTTTTCTTTTTTAATAAGGGCTTGTGCAGCTGCACCAGTGGGGAATACATAATCAATTACGCAAACGATCATCTAAAATTAGTTATTTAAATTATTTTTATTTCCATGGCTTTCATGAACTTACAAAACCAAGAACGCAACCAAGGGCAAGAGTAACAGTAGCAAAAGCAAGATAAGAAGCCCATGAAGGAATTCCAACATTTTCAACTAAATGATTATGAAAATCTCGAACGGCCATAGATAATTTAAAGAATACAGCTACGACACCCATTTGGGGTGAATTAGGATGTTTATATGATGGAAGGGGTTCAATGGTGGACCAACGTTTATCTTCAATAAATGAAATAAATGCATTTTTATCTCGAGGTCCTTGATATTGTCTAAAGATTCCATCTTTGACACTGAAAAAAAACATATATATATAAAAATTAATTAATTAAAAGTAAAAAATTTGAGCAGAAAAAACTATGGAAAAATGTGATTTTTATGTTTCTAAAAAAGCAGTCGATGAAGTAGCTGTTTTTCAAGCGACATTCAAAAAGTAACTTTAAAAACAATAAAAATAAAGGAATATATATAATTTTTTCATAACTCTGAAGATTTAAAAGCTTGATTTACTACTTACTGATAAATAGTTGGAAGAGCTGTAACTAAAAAGCGTCCAGATAGCCCGGGATTAGTTGTAACATCAACATCCGCAACTTTAATATTTAAATCTTTTGACCAATCTGCAAATGAATTCCATGCTTTTTGAAGATCTTTACATGCTGGACACCATGGGGCATGACTATAATAAAAAAAAGTTATTTACTTATTTATATATTCCAAAAAAAATTCTCGAAAGCTTCAAGAAGCTCACGATAGAATTTTTTTGTTGTGTTATTTAACTTACAATTCAACCATCCATTCACCTTTTAAAACATCCTCCCAATTTTCTTCATGCAAACTTAATAATGAACGAGATCGGGATGCAGCATAAGCACAAGCAAAAATGGAAAAAATAAGTAAAATCCGCATTATTTTTTTTTTTTTTGTTTTTTTTCTAATAACTATAAATAATAATATAAATCTGAAAATGAAAATATGGGATAAGAGAAATTCTTCAACAAACAAACAAAATGTTTCACGAAAATTTTGAAAGTTAAAAAAAATTTGAGTGAGTAAAGTCGATATATAAAATAAAACACGCATGAAATTTTGCAACACTGAAAAAACATTCCAATTTCAATTTCAAATTTTTTTTCATTCAATGCAATGCAACGCAACACTAAAGCATGCATATATGTATTTGAGAGAGAAAAGTTAAAGTGAGGAAGATGATGAGGAAACAACAACAACAAAAAAAACAAGTAAGCAGGCAAGCAAGTTGCTGGATGGGTTTTTTTTAAATAATGGAGAAAGAAAAGCGGGAAGATTGAAATTGGTGGATGGAATATAAAAAAAATAGCAATGGAGTTGCAAAAGCTTGATCGGGTAGTTATTAGTTTTTTGATTAGAAAGCAATCAAAAGTAATAATAGCAATTAATAGCCTGAAAATGCTAAAATCAAAATATATGAAACATAAAAAATGGATCGAAAGTAGCTAAAAATCATTTCCGTTGAATGGGCTTTAAAAAAAAGGATTTAAAGGTTTTGGCTTGGGTCAAGGTTGCAAAAATAGCTAAAATCCATATAAAAAATTGATGCTAAACCGCAAAAATTAAACTTCCATTAAATACTCTAACCAATAATAAATTTTTCAAACAAATAAATAAACAGATTTTCAACCAACCTTACACTTTTTCCATTTTATGAAGCTTCTAGAAAAAAATATAAGCACACGTAAAACAAAAAAATGTTGCAACAGAAAAAAATCCAGTTTCAACCCAAAAGAAATAAATATCTCCTCAATTTTATATATATATCCTTCTCTTTTTTTATTTAAAGAATGCCCGCCACATCAGTTCCAGAATATAAAGAAAAGAAGAAGTATGTAAGTATGTAGATAGATAGATATTTACTTCTTCATTTCGCCACGTCAGCGTAAAGAAAATTTTTTGAAAATAAAAAAATTGAATGTATGCGCAACCAACGACAAAAAAAAAGCGCCGAACTGCTTTCTCTTCTTTCCTTTTCTTTTATTTTTATTCTTATTTTTTGATGATTGGAGAAAAATATGAGAGAGAGCGATAGATAGATTTTTTTACTTCTTCTTCGCCTTTCAACCAAAAATGGTTTTAGTTTTAGTTCTAAAAAATAAATGAAAAGAAAAAAGATGCGCAAAGGCATGTTGATGAGTTTGGGGCGTTCGATACGTTCCACGTTGTCGTCGTCGTTGCTGCTGCTCGCCGCCATCTCAAAAGGCAGTTGTTGTCGTTGTCGTTATGTTTGAGCCTGGTCATTTCTTCTTCTTCTTTCTTCCATTCTTAGTGGTAGTGAAAATGGTTTTGATGATGGTAAATGACTGACCTATATTTTGTAATTCAAAAAAGAAAAAAATTTATGAGGAGCAACAAAAAAAAACAAGAATTAATTTCGTGGAAGCTACTAATTGCTGAGAAACAAATGCGATGGGAAGTAAATATTTTTTAAAGCTAGCTAATCAAGTCCACTAACTAAAAGGCTAAAACCAAAATGCCCATATTTCAGTACCAAAAAAATCTTCCAAACCAAAACAAAAAAATATAGTCTCGCTTGCTCGCACACAAAAAAAAATGGAAAAATAAAAACTTGACCTGTAAATTTTTTTTCTTTTACTGACTGACAAAAAAAAAGAGGAAGGAAGCCATTTTTTTTAAAAATAAAATTTTAATCGTCCTTGACTTCATTCTAATCAGATCGACTGGGAACTAGTATAGTTGTGCACCCACTTTTTCTTTCTTCACTTTTATCATTCTTTTTTCATTACTGAGAGGATAGAATTTTTTGGTATTCTAAAGAATCGCAAAAAAATTCAAGATCTTTTAAACTAAATGAGCCAAGAACCCAAATATTAGGGTTCAAGATCCATAAAAGGAAGGATCCAAAGTCCAAAAATAGTAAATGATCTAAAAACTCTAAAATGCATTCAAGATCCATAAAATCCAAGCTAAAAGATCCAAGATTGCAGCATTTTTTTTTATTGTTAATCTATTGGTAAGAAAAGTAAAAAATGAAGGAATGATTTGCTAAAAAAAGAATGATAAAAGTGAAGAAAGAAAAGTGGGTGCACAACTATACTAGTGCCGATCGACTGACCTCGATGATGATTTTGGTGTGATAACTACTAACTTAATGGATGTATTTTTTTTGTTTTAAACGACAAAAAAAAGTCTGTCTCGGATAATGGTGATAACAAATTTCTAATCAGAGATATAAAATAAATAGGTAATAATCGTTAATCGTTGAAATAAGGTTAGAAGTTAATAAGAAAAAGTCACATAAACCATGAACAAAGAAAAGAAGGGTTAGAACGTAAGTTTTGACATTAAAGTAAATTAGCAAAAACAAAAGTAAAGACACCACTCAAGAAAAATAAAGGATTGCATAAGTCTAGCATTGGAAGAAAAATTTTTAAAAAGGCAGGCAGATCTAGTAGCTTTGTTAAAATATCATAAACAATATGTTTTCTTACGAAGGCTCAGAATAGTGGCTAAACTTAAAACCTTTTAAGGACTTACATCCTACAGAAACGAAAGAAAGAAAATTATTACTATCGGATTTGTTACTTATAAATCTTTTTGTAAACAAAATGAGTAAAGAATAATAACTCCATGTTTGCCTTCAAAAAAATATTACAAAAAAAAGTAAACAAAAGCTACGCCTTCCTTTTTTTCTTCCTTGCTTTCCTTCTTTGGTATTTCTTGCTTTTTCCTCCGATCGCGATCGCCATCTTTGGCTATTTCGAAATAAGGTAGAAAATATTACAATAATAAAAAAAGAGAGGTGTGTTCGCGTTAATTAACTAAAACACTTACGACATTTATATCCTATATTTCATTTCCTCTAAAAAAACGAGCGAAAAACCATAATTAATTGAATATTTAGGTTTAAACAACAAACAAAAAATAAATTTACAAAAATAAAGGTAAACAAGCTTCACCCTTTTTTCAGTTCTTGCTTTGCTATTGCTTGCTTATTTATTTTTTTTTCCACCGATCGCCGCCGTTCTTTCTCTTTCTCCTTCGTCGTGTGTTTCGAAAGAAAAGAAAAAATCAAAAAATCAAAGGTGTGCTCTCGAATTAAACGAGGACTAGGTCTTGAAGGGAGCAAAGATGGGAGGAAAGAATGAAGAGAAAAACTTTTTTCAGCTTTGATTTTTTTTTTCGTTTGCGCAGAGTCAATGAACAAAAACTTTCTTCGAATTTTTTTGTGCAAACATTTTTTTTGAGTTTTGATTTGATTGTAAAACTTTTTTATCTTCCCTACTTACCCACTTTTATGTGACACCATAATATCCTTAGTTTAAGCAAATGTATGGTATCGTGATCGTGTTTTACTTGTGTTTGAAACTGTGATAATTAACATCGTACATTTTTTTGTTTTCAGCAATACGGGTTCTATGGAATGAGGCAAAGTGGTGGTATTCCGATATTTAGTAATGTATCATCTGGAACTTCATCATCAATACCACCAAGAATTTCACGATCAAGATCTCCATCATCAACACGATCAGTAAGTTTTATAATATTTTTGGATGACGATTGAGTAATAATATGTTTGTTTTTTAGAGTTCATCAAGAAAACGTCCTCAATTTGAAAGAGGTGAAAGGTCTGTTATGTTCTTTATCTTCTTTTAATGCCAACGAAAAATTATGTCTTTTGATTTTACAAGCTTTTTGCTAAAGCATACAGTAGCTAAAGTCACTTGACTGGATTCCTGTAAAAGATGGCTTTTTACACTTCTTTCTTGAAAACAAATTTGATTCTTTCTTACTTTTCATTTACCTTTTTTCGGTCTTGTTTATCATTCTAAATTAACCTTTTCGTCTATTTTAGCATAAAGGAAAAGAATTCGTCTAGTTTCTTTGGGATCTCTTTCAAATCTTTCAATTTCAGTATAAAAGAAAAAACTGCTCAATTCTTTGGTATACCTGCAGATGAAACAAACGATCCAGCTAATGACAAATCAAATACTCGATGGCAAAGAAAACGATTGAGGCATTTGGAACAACAATATGGCCTTAAACTTGATTCAATACCTTCAACAGCTGCTCAAACTCCATCTCTTGCTTCGTTTAGTGGTAGTATCGGTGATCTTGTAGCTGATTTACCACCTGCCGATGGATATTCTGTTGCAACTTCAGTACCAAAATTGGATAGGGTATGCAAGAAATTTACGAGCTATTCTTATGTTTTCTCTTTTAGGATGCAGCAAAGATTGCTCGAGCTTTATCGGTTGAGCAACGTCAAGGTGGTCAGGAAAAAAAAGAATCAGTGATGAAAATGGCTGTGGATGCTGTTGAAAGCATTGCACGAGGGTATTACTATTTGTTACTTGTAGCTTTATCTTCAACTAATTTGTGTATGTTTTAGAACTCCTTTTCGTCGATCGCGCAAATATCATGTCAATCGATCTCCTGGTAGCTCATTTTCAATTCGTCGTGATCGTGCTCTGTTAGCTTCCAATTCATCTTTTCCAACAGCACGTCCCATGCAATGTTTACCTGAAGTTAGCACAGAAGATGCAGAAACATCATTTACAGCTGAACCTGATAGACCTGATATAAGTTATTTACCTGATCCTAACGAAAATCCTCTTTCTCCGAGAAAGCAAAAGTTGCGAAGAATTCAATTACCCACAATCAATCAAGTAAGCTTTTCGAAATATTTCGAAGCTTTTTGGATTTCTTTGTATATTTATAAGTAATTATTTGTAATCTTTCAAATATCTTTGAAATTTTTCACATCGCTTTGAAGTATTTCAAGAAACTTTGTAATATTTCGCTTAAAATTGCTAAAACTTTTATCTCATTATTTTTTAGTTCAACGATGAACCATCCATTTCAACTTCTCCGTCACGTCCGGAAACGCTTAATTTGTATCCGAATAAATCAAAGCTACAACGTGCTGTTAGATTTCCTGCGGAATCTAAACCAAAGTTAAAAATTGCTGGTATGAATGGGGAAAATGTAAGTTTATCTTTTTATTGTTTACTTTGTTTGACAACAACGTTTGCTTTTTTTGTGGTGAATTTTGAATTAACTTTTTCTTTTTTTCAGATTCCTCTCCAGCAACTTCATTCTCAAAAAACTGTTGATGAAGAAGATGAGCTCTTTTTCGATTATGGTGGTCGCTATGTTCAACCTCAAAAGCCTGCATCATTTATCATCGAAATGGGTCCTGATCATGCTCTATTACCTCAACAAAGAGATGCTTCAACTATGCCTCCACCATTTCCAAAGGATCTTGAAACTCCTGTCAGAATGCGAGACAAATTGATTGCTAAAGAGAGAAATATTCAAATACATCGTGTACCATGGTGGCATCGTTTTCGTCCAAGCTTTCGTCAAACTTTTCCTGATACTGCCAAATCTTTGTCATCTGTAAGTTGCTTTTTATCTTAATGGTTAGCTGCTAGCTATGAGAATGATTTATGACATCGTTGATACGTACTAATATAACTCTTTTTTAGTTCATTGTTGATCGAAGCAAAAGAAGAAAGCTGCCACGTAATTTACCTATTGGTGGACCATTTAAGATTCATGATCCGCTTAATCAACATCTTTATATTGAAAAGCAGCTTCAAGATGAAAGTTTGGATGATAGGTTGGTTTTAAACTTCCATTATTACTTCCACCATTTGATTATTATTTTTCAGGCCTTTCTTCACATATTTTGTAACAACCGTCCAAATCATTATTATGCTATTAGCTTTATATCGATATGGTTTTGGAACATCCTTCAACTCAAACTATTTTGATGTTACTGAAAGAAAGGGTGATGTTATGGCTGCTTCGTTATCCAACGTTCATATCGTTGTTTGGGAACAGAATAATATATGGATTGGTCCACGGTATGCTGATCTGGTTCATATGGGAGCCAAATATTCGCCATGTATGAGACGAGATCTGAGGATTATGGAACTAATTGAAGAAGAAAGAAGAATTGAATCTGAAGATACTGGTTGCTGTATAAGTGCTGAAGGTTGTTATCAAACATCTGAGTGTGCGGTATGTTCTTTTGAATGATGTTTTATCACATATGCTAATTATTGTTTATTTTAGAAGCAATTTTCTCGCTTTATCAAATGGACAAATGATTCAAAAAGTTCAACTCCATCTCGTGCTGTATGTGGTCAAGATCCTCGATACTGTAGAAATCCTGAATCGGTTCCTCCTCATCAATGGAGCAAAGATATATCTAAGTGGAAGGTATGGAAGTACTTACATTTTCTTCTTTCATACTCGTTTTTTAGACTTGCACTGAAGTATCAACTCGTATTCCATCATCTGAAGCTCATATGAAATGTGAAATTCGTGGACGTCCTTGTTGTATACAAATGCATGGTCAATGTCGAATAACAACTCGAGAATATTGTGATTTCGTTCAAGGGTATTATCATGAAAATGCAACATTATGTTCACAAGTTTCATGTCTTGGTGATATTTGTGGAAATACTCCTTTTCTTCGTCATGATATTCCTGATCAACTTTATCGTCTCTTTACTCCATTGTTCATTCATGCTGGGTAAGCATTTGTTAACTTTTAAAGCCTCACTTATTTTGTTTCTTTTAGGCTTATTCAAATTGTCATTACTGTATGGATTCAAGGAATGTATATGAGAAGATTTGAACTTATGATTGGATGGGTCAGACTTGCAATTATATATTTTGTTAGTGGCATGGGTGGTTATCTTGCTAGTGCAACCTTTGTTCCATATATGGTATGTTTTTGTTTGTATATTATTCTTGCTTATTATAATGTAAACTTTTTAGCCACAAGTTGGTCCTGTTGCTTCTCAAAGTGGAGTCCTTGGTGCTATGGTTGTCAATGTCCTGTATAATTGGTTAGTATCTTTTGACATGATTTTTTGTACCATTTTTATTAACTTCAATGTTTTTCAGGAACTTGATAGGTAAACCCATGTCAGCACTATGTTGTCATCTTGGTATAGCGATCTTCCTATTCGTATGTGGTTTCTTACCTTTCATCGACAACTTTGCTCAAGTGTTTGGTTTCTTATTTGGTGCTATGTTAGCTTGTGGTAAGCTTTCTTTACTGTCTCTTTTAATCATGACATTATTTTTTCTTTTTTAGCATTGATTCCATACATTGAAGGATTCTCTCTTCGAAGCCGTCTAATCATCGTGGTCTCATCTCTTACAGCCACCGTTGGATTGTTCATTATTCTCTTCCTTCTCTTTGCTGTTACTGATCCATCGTCTCTACCAGATTTAAGCTGGATGAGCTGCATTTTCAAAGGTGAAAGATTATGTGATCAACAAAGTCTCAAACTCAAGGATTGGCTTCCAATTTAAATGTTCTCTTCATCAATTAGAATCAATCGTCATCATGATGCAAAAACGTGTATACCTCTCTTTCTCTTCTCAAATCAACAATGTCTCAATCAAATTATTAGTCAACCTCCTGTTCTTCTATGTCTGCCATCCATATCTCAGAACTGCTCTATTTAAACGTTAAGCTCATATCCTACCTTTAGGGGTTAAGAAATTATTGCATATTTCACTTTTCTTTTGTTTATTTATTATTTAATTGCAAGTTTTAAATTTTTATTTGTTCTTCATTTTTGATGTTTACATAGTTATCTTTTAGAACTTGCAAAGTTTTTCCTTTTATTAGTTTCTTTGTTTCCTTTTGTATCTATTTTTGTATTTGTAAATAAGCTTTGTATATGTATTTATTATTTAATAATATAGGTTGTTTGTGTTTATTTAATAAAGTTGTTTTTTTGTAAAAAAATCTAATAGTTTGTTTATAACAACATTGACATAGTAACATGAAACAAAAACTGATACAATAGAAAATAGCCTAAGGTGATTTAGATTTTTGAATGCAAAATATTTTTACGGGAAACATTCGTTCTTGAGCAATTGGAAACGATTCTTCATAGGTGAAAGAATCAGTCGAGGAATTAGTTGAAGCTTTGAAGGATGTGGATTCTTGAGACCATTCAAAAGTTTCAATGATGTTGAGAGATGAAGCTTTGAGTTGTTCAAAAAGGAGAGATAAAGTTGAATCATTTCGAATGGTGCAAGCAAGATAGCAAATTGGAGAAGGTGACGACGATGTGGATGAAAGAAGTTTGTCCAAAGTTGAAGCCAATGCAGGAATGATTGATGGATCATAAACCACGTCTAAAAATGGCACAATCAAGAGATGAAAAAGTTAGTTAACAAAGCAATCAGGGATGATCATAAACGATTTCGTTAATGATGGAAAACCCAGTGAAAGTTAGCCGAATAGCAAAGAATATGATAAAAGCACACGTACCTGCTGCAATAATAACATCAGGAATATCTTCCAGATCGCTCATTTCAAATTCACTCCAATCCAATCTTTCCACTTTCGTTACTTCATTTTCATTCAATTCCACATTGATTCTAAGCTGGTTCAAAACATTTGAATCGACGTCAGTCATTACCATGCTTTTAGGTTGACAAAATTTTGCCACCACAATTCCAGTCAATCCACAACCAGCACCAAGTTCAAGAACATGTTTATTTCTAATTAATTGAGGTTTATTTTTAAGGAATTCAGCTAACACAAATGCTGCTTGCCATGATGATAACCCAGTGGTGCCATTTGAAAGCTGTTCAGTTTTTTCTTTTAAAATTATTGGATTTCTTCTTGAAGCAGCTGCTGATTTAGAAGTTGTTGGATTAATGAAAATTCTGTAGAAGTGATCACATGATTTTAGAGAGCATAGACGAGAATAAATTTCATCGACATCATAAAAGTTTAAGGATTCTAACTAAAAAAGAAAGATAAATACATAGAAATTTGTTGAGAGCAAGAAAGCCATCCATACCTTAGAAGTTAACGATTTGAGAATTTTTGTTTCAAAGCTTGGTTTACCAGGAAAATATTCACGAATTTCAGAAGTAAAAATTTGTCCTAATATTGGATTTTTCATTAATGAATTGGCGAAGGAAGAGATAATGGAATCAGGAGGTGAAACACCAGCAAAATAATATTGAATGAAAGTTTTGATGTTCTAAAAAAATGGAAAGCATGAAAAACAAAATTTCGAATAAGAAACGATTTACCTTTCCTTCTTCACCATCATCATTTTCATCCATAATGAGATCATCAATTTTGCCAACCATGTCCTTTAAGAGTGGTGGGTTTAAATTTTCCTTTATTAACATTTTGATACGATGTTGATGGAGGCAAATATTCTGGTCGCTCGTATGGAATTTGATAATGTTGACTGATGGTTATTCGCTTTTCGGTAGCTTGAATTAATTTTCCAATTGTTTCTGGATCAGTTATCTAAAAAAACTTTGCTAATTAAAAAGTAAAAAGTAAAGAAACAAACATTTTTATTTTCTCGAAATTTCTTGCTTGCTTCGTTTTTGATATATTTTCTTTCTATTTCTGTTTGAGATGATTCTGTTGCTTCCCAATTTTGAGCTATTCGAAGAATTCGATGATAAAGGGATAAAACTTTTTGTCGATTAGATAATGACGACATAAAAAATATTATATAAAAAGTTTGAACAAGTTTTGAACCTTGAAGTTTGTGTTGAAGAAAATTTTGTTGATTAGATGTTGCTCGTTTGCTTCTTTCAATTTGTCATTTGAAGAACGCGAAGCCAAAATGTGGCTATTTTAAATTTATGAATTCATTGGATTCCTCAAATGGAAGACATTGATGGTGATCAAGATCGAACGATGCATATTAACAATTTTTGTGCTTTTTTTGAAGCTATGCATGCATCCAGGATACTGTAGTTATTAATAATAAAAAAACTTAAAACTGCCATTTTCAAATTTTTGAAGGTTTAATTTTTTTTTTGTTGCTGTAAATATTTTTTTTGTTATGCTTGATTGGTAAAACTGTTTATAAATTTGACTTAGGAAAAGTTTTAGTAAATTTTGAGGTGAATTAATTCTGTTAAAGACTTTTTCTCCTAAAAATTTGCTAAAAATTTCATTTATCAATTTTCTGCTGTTTTTTTTTTTTGCTGGATATTTTGCAAGTGAATTAACAGTCGTAAGGAATTCTTTTAATGTTTGCAATTTCCTATTTTTATTATTGCTGCAAATATTTAAAAAAATTTCAAGGGAAAAGTCTTAAATCAAAATTGAAATAATCAATTACTTCTTTTAATTTTTATTATTACTTAAAAATTTCTCTCATTTTGAGAGCTCACAAAGATCACAAAGATATCGTGCTGGCGAAAACTTAATTCTATCTATTTTTATCTTTATCAAAAAAGTAAACACAATTACACAAAATTGCGATAACCTCAAAACAAAACAAAAAAAGATACTTCTTTGAAGGTAGAAGCAAAAATATTCTTCTCCTTTTTTTTCTTCACATGTCCACTCAACCTTATTATTTTTTTGGTGCCATATTATTGATGTTTTCATTTCTTATCAGAAAAGGAAAAAAGAAGGTCGGTCTTTTTAACCAAACATTCTCTTCGGTCGATAGCTAACTAACTAATCAAAATAATGTCATTGAGTCTCCTTCTTCTAAAAAAAAAAGATCAACGGCAGCAGAGACACATAAGAAGAAGAAGAAGAAAAGCGACGAAGTAAACAATATTTTTTTTGTTTCATCGAACAAAACTGCTTCGATATTTGTTTTGATTATTCTTTATTGTTAATTTTTTTAAAACTGAACTTAATACGAGAAATTTGGATAAATTTATTTTTATATTTAATTTAAAACTCTGAGAACCGTTTTTGATAGGCAAAAATTTAATTTAACTGGATTCAGCATTTCTTTGGTTGATCCAAAAAATGAATAATAATAATTCTTTATTTTATTCTTCAACACCAAAATTTTGTGGTGATTTATTTTGGTTTAATAATGAATTTGGTTCTCCGTTAAGTCAATATTGGGTTCCACCATTAACTTGGTGCTTTATTCATTCCGTTCTTGCTTCCATTCCAACTTTATATTTATTATTTATGATTCCAATAATTTTAATTCAAATTAAAACTAATTCATTTCCATCCATTCCATGGCAGTTTTTAACTTCAGTGAAATTTGTAAGGAATTATTTTTTTTTATTACTTTTTAAAACTGTGAGTCACAATATTAGGTGGCTAAAAAAATATCTTGGGTGAATTTTAAGGCAGTCATCATAAAAATAAACTGTCTTCTATGTAGTTAGTTTTGGATAAAATTAAAAAACTGTTTTTATCGAAATTTATGATTTGTAAATATTCATTCCATTAACAAAAAACTGTTACAAATAGATTTCCTTTTCCAGAAAAAAAAAACTGTACCAAAAATTTTTTTTGTAAATAATTTAAAATAAAAACTGAGTTTTATAAATGCAATATAAAGAATATCCTTTTTTCTAGATTTTAACGATAGCCTTATTGATAATAAAAATTATATTATTACTTCGAACTTTATGGCAATCATTTATTGATGGAGAAAATGTTCCCATTATTGAATATGTTTATCCCATGGAACATATTATTACTTTGGTAAATTTATTTTTTATTTTTCTCCTAAATTTTCCTTTTTTTTATTTTTATAAATCCAAAACTGTAAACGATCGTGCTCTTTTTTATTTATAAAACTGAATCCGTTGGTTGATTCGTGGCGATTTTTTATAGTTTGAATAAATTCAGTCAAAAACTGGGTTTCCATGTTCATCTGCAATTTTTTTTATTTTACTTATCAACCTCCAGATTATGTAGTGGTTTTTTTTAAATTTAATTTTCAAATTCTAAAACTGTCACCATTATTTTTACATTTTTAACTGTCTCCTTGCTCAAGTTATTGGAATTTCAAACACTAAAATATAAAATCATTTATAATTTAAAAAGAAAACTGCTTAGGAACTTCTTACGGTGTTAGATTTTTATGGAAAAAAAATTAATTTTCTAAAACTTTTTTTATAATTTATTTTTGTTTTTTTGACATATTTAATTTAAACTGCTTGTTTGTCATCTACCATTTTTTTCTTCTATGTTAGAAATATTTTAACTGTATCAAATTGTTATGATTTTTTACATATTTTGCAAAAATTATTTTTATAACTTTAAAACTGCAAATTGACGAGTCAGGTCCAATAATATTTATTATATAACCGGACATATCTCACATAATTTTGTGATGTTTTATTTATTTTTTTGCAATTTTTTCATTTTAAAATTCAAAAACTGCCAGCTGAAACGTATCTTTGCTTTTGTTTTTAACTGCAATATTCCCCTGCCATTTACGTTTCCAAACATTAATTATAAAATTATTTTAAATTTAAACAAAAAACTGTTTTTTCTGGCTCAGGAATATGGATAAATTTTTATTAAAAAATTAATTTCTTAAAAAACTGTTCATTTTTTTTTAAATTTAGTTTTGTCATTTTTTGATTTTTGACATATTTTTTATTTTAACTGTATTGACTTTAATTAAGGGAATAATTTAATTTTCAGTTAATAATTCTTTGGTTAAATAATGAATGCCGCAAAGCAGGAATAACTTCATCAGGAATTTTATTTTCCACTTGGGCTTTATTTGTTTTGACTGGAATTCCAGAATTTTATACATGGTTTCAAACTGGCACAACTCCAACTGTAAGGAATTTTTTAAACCTTAAACTGCATCCCATTATGACCTGTGCTTTTAAAACAGCCGTTTATTTTAATAATTTGGCCACCAAAATCTAATGATGGCCATTTTTTTTTGAATTTTAACTGCGTTTCTTTTGTTTGCTTGTATTTCTTTTAAACTGCGATTTATTGAATTTAAGCCAATATTAACATAAAAATTCTTTGTTATAAATTTTTAAAACTGTGTTGTTGTATCTAATTTTTAATTTCTCATTTATTTTTTAGCTTGTGGCCACAGTGGATTTTTATCGATATGTATTATTTTTGGCTTGGTTTCCATTAACCATTTTACAATTATTTGTTCATCTTTTTGCTGAACATAGTGGTGATCCAATTTTGGAGGTAAGTGAATAACTGCATTCAAAGATAAAATTTGAAAAATCTCTTTTTTTAATATTTAAAACTGCGTTCACAATACATAGAATTCTGAGATTCACGAGATGCATATATTTTTTATTTTATAAACTGTCAATTGAAGTGCAGGAGGGAATTAAAATAACAAAAATATACCGAAAACTTTTTTAATTGATAAAAGTGTAATACAAAGCGACGATTTGAAAATTCAACATAAATGCAGATTTACTCGGTAATAAAAATAATAAACTGTTAAATGAAGAGGTTAATTGAGGAGGGAAAGTTAAAAAATAAACTTTTATTTAAAACTGTTTTGAATATTGTCAAATTTTATGAATGCTTTTTTTGAGCATAAAAAACCAAAAAACTGTGAATAGAAATTATACAATAAATTTATAACTGGAATTCACATTTCAAAGATTGAGAATCACAAAGCTCATATTTTAACTTTTAAAATATTAAAAAACTGAATTTTTGTATTTCACCATTTAATTTTTTTTTTCAGGGAACTTCACCCGAATCAACTTCATCATTTCTTAGTCGACAATTTGTTTGTTGGTTTAATGACATCGTTTCAATTGGATATAAAAAAGCTTTACAAGCAACGGATTTATTTCGATTGGAAATAACTATGACGGGAGGGCCTTTATTTAAACAATGGTTAAATATTTATAAACCAAGAGCAGAAAATTATTCAGATAAAATGCGGGAAGCTAAAATCAAAGCGGCTTTGGATGCTTCGTATGCCGCACCTTTGCTCATTTCGGATTCCACTCCACTTTTAGGTGATGAAAGAGGAGTTTTGAGAGTTAAAAGTGAAAAGAATAAATCTGTTATTGAGGGGTATGGTTCCACGGATGCATTTCGAGCTGCGGAAGCTGAATCAAAGAAAAATATTCCAATTCCAAATGCCCCTAAGCCTCCTTCAATTGTGGCAGTGATATTTTCAATGTTTAAATGGTCTTTCTTGGGCGCAACTTTAGTTAAAGTTTCATCGGATTTATTGCAATTTGCTAACCCACTTTTATTAAAGTAAGTAAAGGGTTATTTTTATAAAAACTGTTTGGACGTGAAATAACTTTAAATTAAAGTTTAAAAAACTGGAGCTTGTCGTTTTGCATGGCCGTTTTTAATGTTTTCTAAAACTGCAATGTGGTTGGTGGGTCAAACTAAAGTTAAAATAAACAACATTGAACAAAAATTAATTTGTATTTTTATTAAAAAACCGTGGCGATGAAATTATGATGAAATTTAAATTATAAACTGATAAAAAAAATTGTTCATTTTAGTTTATAAAATTTTTTGGTTTAAAATTTTTTAGTTTTTTTCTTCTAAAATTATAATACGACGATAAAGGGTTTAACTTAATTTAAAAAAACTGAAAATGAAATTTTTGCATAGTGGTTTTTTTAAATTTTATTTTTTACATTCATTGCTTTGAAAAATTGGAACAATTCGAAAGCAACTTTAGAATAAATCAAAAAATTAGTAAACTGTAAAGACACGTTTTTCCCGAGACTATGTTTTTAATTTTTTGCTTTAAATTTGTTCAAGCCAAAATAACTTTAATTAATGAAACAAAACTGTGAGATATTTATGTTTTTTTTAAAAAAAAAATTTTTTATGAGATTTATTACACTTTTCAAATCCACATTTGTTAAAAAAAAATTAAACTGTTGTTGAGCTGTATAAAAAAATTTAATTTAATTTAAAGTAAACTGCAACGAATAATTTCCGAAAAGCTTTTTTTTAATGGTTAAAATTTAAATTTTTTTTAAACTGTGGAGAATCTAGGCATATTACACACATGTAAATTTAAATTTTAATAAAAACTGAGATTCACTTTTTAAGGGGCGTTTTTTGTTTCAAAATTAAGTCATGGCTTTTTAAAACTGTCACAATGCGAGATTGTTTTAAGTTAAAACTAAAAAATCAAAAAACTGGTCGATATAATGAATATTTTTAAAAGTTTTTTAAATTTTTTACTTCAAAATAGAATTTTAACTGTTTGTTTTTTTTTTACCTTTCAATTATTTGGGTTATGAATTTTTTGACTGTAATCTTGATTATTTTAAATTTCTTATTAGTAAATAACTGTGTACAGATTTGAGCATATGTATTTTCAGTTTTTATCATATTTAAAATTTAAAAAAAAACTGAACATTTACGTTATTCGGTGGCTAGGTTTTAGAATTTATCTTTTAAAATTCAAATTAAACTATAAACTGGAGCGCCTCCAACTCTAACATTATTATTTTGTGGAAAATTTTTTTTTGTGTTTTGGAATTTAGTTTTTTAAAATTTTAATTTTGGTATAAACTGAGCGCCACCTCCCACTAACTTTTTTTCATATCATAATTTTTTGATGATTTGTTTTTAAACTTTAATAAAATTAAACTTTCAAACAAAAAAAAACTGTAATTGATATTTTTTTTTCAGTGCTATAATTAATTTTACCGAAAAACCTGATGCTCCTTTATGGGAAGGCCTTGGAATAGCAATATTAATGTTTGTATGCGGTGAATTACGTTCGCTATTTTTAAATAATTATTTTTATATTATGATGAAAACTGGAGTTCGCATTCAAAGTGTTTTAACTGACGCTGTTTTCCATAAGGTAATTTATGAGGATTTTTTAAAACTGTGAGATCGTAATTTTCGTTGCAAATTTTATAAAGAAAATTATTTTTTTAAAATATTTTTAAAAATTATTGAAAAAAGGAAAAAACTGTTTTGAAGAAGAAAAATATTTTTTTAATTTGTGAAATAAAAATGTATCCAATTGCTGGAAATGAATATAACTGTTTTTTGATTTTTTCATCAAAATCCTTATAGTTTTCTAGCAAATTTAAAATTAACTGTTTTTGTTTTCGCTTGGTTTCTAAAAAATATACAAAAAAAATTAACCGCGATAAAAAAACACACTAAATTTTTAGACCCTTCGTCTTTCAAATTCAGCGAGAAGAGGCAGAACGGTGGGTGAAATAGTTAATTTAATGGCAATTGATGTGGAACGATTTCAAACGCTCACTCAACAATCTCAACAATATTGGTCTACTCCATTACAGGTAAAGTAAATTTGATATTTATGAGGAAATTAATTAATAAACTGTCAACATCTATTTTAAGAGGAAATTATGATTTCATTTGGAAATAATAAAATTTAAAAAATGATAGGTTTTTAATTTTTTTCAAAAAAATCTATAAAAATTAAAGTACATTGAAGAAACTAAAACTGCAATTCCATTATTGCTTGTTTTACAATTTGGTTTAGCGCAATCAGCCTTTTTTAAAAGCTTAGAAAATATGTTCAAATAAATACTGTAAAAACGAAAACATTTTTAAATTAAACTGTGACAGTGGAAACATTCTTAGCCAAAATTTTATAACATTAAGGGGCTAAAAAATAATTTATTTACCTATGAAACTGTCTTTGATGCTTGTTTGGACTTATAACAAAATATCTTTTTTTGCTTTTCAAAGTTTTATTAAATTTAAAAAAAATCTATTGTTTTTTTGGAAAAATGTTCAAAAAACGTCTTTGATTAAAAACTGAGGCTTCTTATAAAGAAATAAAAAATTATAATAATAAACTTTTGTGTAAAAAAACTGAGGCAGCAGGTTGGCGACGGAATTTATATCTATGTATTAGTTCTAAATTTTTGAGTTTTTAATTTCTTTAGAAATTTTTCATCAAATTTTTTTTCGTTATTAACTGCCACTTCCAAAAGATTGGTATCATTTTCTGGTCATCGAACATATTTTTATAAAAACTTTTAATTAAAATAATAAAACTGTATGGCGATGTTTTACAGTGGCATTGTAAAAAGAATAAAAAATCAAAATAAAATTTGTATTTTAATTCATCAAACTTTAAATTTTAAAATAAAAAAACTGTATCAACAAAAGCGCGATTGAAGATAAAAAAATATGACTTTTTTTATTTATTATTTGAATGTTAAAAGGTTTGTAAAACAAAATAACTGTATATCTTTTTTCTAATTGGTTATACTGAAATTTATTATTTTTAACCTTCTTTTTGTTTATTAATCGCTAATAAAAAAATAAACAAATAAATAATTAGCTTTGGAAGAAAAAAATTAAACTGGAATAAGACCTTGATATTGGAATATTTTAGTTATTAATTCTAGCAATTTTTATTAACAGGCTAGCAGACTTTGGAGGGAATTATTTGCTTTATTATAAACTGTCATTTCGTGGAATCCTTTTTAAGTTTATTATAGTCAAACATAAAAAAATTTTATTAAAAAAATAAAACTGCATTTTTTTTTAAAATTAGGATAATAAAAAGAAAAAAATCCTTTTGTCAAACTGCATTTAAACGAGATGAGATAGTTGCTACTGAATTAAACAAAAAAGTAACAATATCAAACTTTTGAGAAGAATAATAAAAACTGATCTCCGTGGATGTTATTGGAATATTTTCGACCATAAAATTCGGCGATTTTTCTTTTGAAAATTTTCTTCAAAATTAACTGTCACAATACCAAAAAAGACTAAAGTCATTTTTCTTGCCATCAAGCATTTCCATATTTTTTAAGTTCTAATAAACTGGTTGAACTTTTTTCAAAAAGCTTAAAAAAAATTATAATTTTCCAAATATAACTGATGCATAATGCTCCAGGGGGAAAGGATCCTTTTAATTTTTATATTAAAAACTTTTTTGGATATAAAAATAATTATTATTAACTGTGTTCCAATTACCCCGGCAATTTTAAGCAACAATTTTTTTATTTCAGATAATTCTGTGTTTGGTATTTCTTTACATGACCCTTGGTTTGGCATTTATTGGCGGCGTGATAGTAATGATTTTATTAATTCCATTAAATATGGTGGTTTCAATAAAAGTTAAGAAATGGCAATCGCTACAAATGAAATACAAAGATGAAAGGCAAAAAATGACGAATGAAGTATTAAATGGTGTAAAAGTAATTAAACTTTATGCATGGGAAAAACCTATGTTAAAAGTGATTTCGGATATTCGAAAAAAGGAAGTCGCGCTCATTCGAAAAGCATCCATGACTCGAACATTTATTGATGTAATTAATAGTGCTTCGCCATTTTTGGTAAGTTGGGGGGTTTTTGATAATGGAAGGATGTATTTAGAAACTGGCTATTATGATAAATTTTGCGGTTTAAAAGTAACTGGGGTGTGGGATAAAGGTTTGTTAACAACAAAGAGAATCAAAGAAAAATTAAACTGACCACATTAATAACGATTGGATTTTTAAAAAAATATTTCTATTTTATCAAACTTTAGAGCAAAGAAATTTTTATTTTAAAAAAATAAAATTAGGTTCATTTTTTAAAGATTAAAATTGAAATTGTTTTATTTTATAACTAAAAAACTGAAGCTTGAAATAAAGCCTTTTATGGCAAAATAATAAATGCAGTAATCGAATTAAATCCTGAAAATTATCATTCTCATTATATTAAAAAATTTAAATAATAGCTGCATCAATAATAACATACATTACGGGAAATATGAGAACAAAAAAAATTAAACTGTATTTTATAAGTATTTTCGGTATTAAAAAAACTTATTTCTACTTTTGTTAAACTGAGTTTATTAATTTAATTTATTACAAAAAAAAAAACAGTAGAGAAAGTTTAAACTTTTATTTTAAAATAAAATTTAAATAAAAACTGTCACATATTTATTAAATTTGAATCCCATACTAAGACTAAATATTTAATTAGAAAAAGAAAAAAACTGCATTTTGAAATCCTGCATATTTACTTTTAGTTTAAAATAAAATTAAAAACTGCCCGGTTTTTTACTTCGTTGAGTAAAAAAATAACGCATGGGTTTATGATATTAAAAAAAACTGAGAACTTTTTTTTCTTTTGGCCATCCATATTTTAACGAGTTCCATGAATGAATGATGGAGGGTTTTAAATTTTATTAACTGTTAGCAAAATTGACTTCATTAATTTACGAATTTGCCGTCGTTAAAAAAAGAATCAATAAACCAAATTTTTCAAACAAAAAAACTGTCACAATTAAATTTTGCGAATTTAAAACTGCCATCGATAAATTTAATTCCGTGTCATTTATTCTTTAGCTTTATTAACTGAAGACAGAAATTTTGAAACTAATTAATTTGATTATTCTTTTTTTTTTAAATAATTTTTCGACGACAATTTCTATGCCGTTTTTTCTAAATTACAAAAGCCATTAAAAAATGAAGAGGAAATGAAAACTGAATTCTATTGGGTGAGGAAACAGGGAAATGTAAACTAATAAAAAGAAAAAATTTGAAAACTGCAAAATTTTTGGCACTTATTTATTTATTTTCGATAACAAAATTTAAAAATTTATAAACTGCGAACATTCAAAAAAATTTGGAAATAAAATAATTATTTTCAACAAAACTGTATTCATTTTTTTATTTTTTAAGGTTGCAATGGTTACATTTACAACATATCTTTTGGCTTCATCCGAAAATCAAATGACTCCTCAAGTTGCATTTGTTTCTTTAACATTATTCTCCCAACTTCGTGTGCCACTTTTTATGATTTCTGAAATGATTGGTTTAACCGTTCAAACCATGATTTCAAATGAAAGGCTTAAAACTTTTTTTGTTGAAGAAGAACTCGACCCAGAGGCAATTCAACGAGAAAATATTTCAAATTGTATGATTTTTTTTAAACTGTGGTGTAAGAAATAATTCGGGAGTTTTTTAGTTGAAAAAGCAGTGGAAGTTCAAATGGCCACATTTTCTTGGGATTCAGATCGAAGCATTCCAGCAACATTAAGAAATATTGATTTAAGTGTTAAACATGGTCAACTTGTTGCTGTGGTGAGTCTCTCGCGTTTTTTTACATTAATTGATTGCTTATGTTTTTTGTTTTGCAAACTGAAAGCCGAAAACATTAATGGTTAGAGTAACCCAAAATAAAACTGGGTTCAAATAAAACACGCAGAAAAAAAAACAAATATTTTTTTCTTTTTCCATTTCATTCCAAACTTAAAAAACAGGAGTTGTTAAAAATTCGTCTTTTTTTAAATAAAATTTAAATTGAGATTGGAATTATCCTAGGCAAGAGGCAATAACCATTATCTTTATTTGCAGTAATTTGTTTAGCAACAAAAAAAAATTATATGATTAAAACTGTCAAAATTCATTTTATTTTTTATAATAATAAAAACTGCAAAAGCATAATTAAAATTTTTTGAATATAATTTTTGAAACTGATTAAAAACAAAAAAGTTGGAATTTTCTAATCTTAATTAAATCTAATTTTAAAAAACTGCGATGATCGTACTTACAGTAAACAAATAAAAAAAGTTAATTAATTTTCAAATTAATATTTTTTGTTCTTGATATAACTGTTTTTTTAAATATGGATAAATGCAACAAAAGCTATCGCTTTTAATTACCGTAACCATATTTCGATAATTTTTTTTGTAAGAATTAAAACTGAAAGTTACGAACACAATCGCTTTTAATTATTTTTTGTCGTTTTTTTAAATAATATATTCTTCATTCAAATCAAAAACTAATAAACTGCAAAATATTTTACTTTAAAAATTCAAAGATTTAATAAATTTATAAACAGCCAAAACTTTTTTTCTTCTTACCTCCTTAAAAACTGAATCAAACTTTGAACAAAATTCAAAGATGTAAAAATATTTTCTCCTCGCAAAATTTGAATTTATTTAAACTGCTTTATTCAATAAAAAAAATAGATAAAATTTAAATTTCTATTTTAGGTCGGAAAAGTTGGAAGTGGCAAATCCTCTTTGCTCAGTGCAATTTTGGGTGAAATGGAAAAGCAACAAGGTTATGTAGGAATTTGGGGAACTTGCGCCTATGCTTCCCAACAAGCATGGATTCAAAATATGTCCCTTCGAAATAATATTATTTTTGAAAATGAATTTAATCAACTGCGTTATAAAGAAATTATTGATGCTTGCGAATTGAAGAGGGATCTCGAAATATTGCCTCATGGTGATTATACTGAAATTGGTGAAAAAGGTAAGCTAAAAGTTAAAAACTGCAAAATGGCGAAAAAATGAGTGAAAAATAATTTTGTTTGTGAGTCACTTTCAGAAGGCTTTTAAAAACTGAGTTGCCTTTTGATTTTTGAAATCCAAAATTATAACTGAATTCCAGTAATTTGCAGACTTTAATAGAATAGAAATTTTTTTCCTCTCTGGCTATACAATAAAATATTTATTTGTTTAAAAAAAAGCCAAAAACAAATATATTGGTATAAAATAAACTGAATCTTTCTTTAAAAGACGGAAAAAAGCGTTTCGAAATTTTTTATAACACATTATTTAATTATGATTTGCTTACATTAAAAAAAGCAAAAATTTACAAAGACTTCCACTTGCAAAAAAATAAAATAATTTTTTTTATAAAACTGTCCATGATTTTCAAGTTGGCTTTAAATTTAAAACAAAACTGATTGTCGCAATTTTCTAGGGTGTATTAAAATATTTTGATCTAATTTAAAACTGGATCAAATTGAAGAACAGGATAAATGAAGCTGCTATATTCTAAAATTTTTATTATACTAAAACTTTATGAATCACCCTTCCTAAAAGGCAAGAATTAAATAAAAATCTAAAAGGAAACTGTAAACAGTCGACAAAGTTAAAAAACTAATTTTTTAGAAGTATTTTAGAACTGCTTCATTTTACAAAAATCTTAGAAAAATAAAAACTGTATACTTTTTTGCTTAGTTGATATTCAAAATTAAACTGGAACCAGCGTTTCAAATGCGTTTGTTTCCTTTGATATCAAAGTTTAAGAATAATAAAAACTGTTCGTTCTTTTTAAAAAGTTGAGTTCTAAAATAAAACTGTAATCAATCAATAGAAGATGATTTTGATATCGAGTAACTGTCTTTGTTTGACAGTAAATTTAACTTCAGTGCATAGGTTTAAAAGAAAAGTTTTAAAATTTTTGAAAAAAAAACAACAGTAAAATAAACTGTGTCATATTTGGTGGAGGTGAAAGAATAACTTTGCTTTGTTTTAAAATTAAAAAAAAACTGGTGCGAAATGTTGTTAAAGCAATAGCATATAAAATAAATCTGTTCAAATTTTGATTTGATCACAAAAAAAAACAAGAATTTATTTTCTTATGACTTAAAAAAAAGAATTTTTTTCGGAGTAACAATATTCGTAAAAACTACAAAAAAACTGAATTTCCTTGGAAAAGGTTTGAAAAAGATTTAAACTGTCATCCCATATATATTCTGGGAATAAGAAATTCATAAATTTAACTGTGCTTTTTGATACAAGTTGGAGGTTTTGATAGAGGTAAATAGCTTTACAAAAGATTATGTATTTATCAGAAAAAATCTTAAAAACTAAATTTGTCCATAAATGGAATATACAATAAAAATTAAAACTGGTGATGTTCATAGCATGTTGTATTGGCTAGGGTTCCGATCCTCCCCCGAAAAGAGAAAAAGTCGGGGAACGGGGAATCCCCGAAAATGGATTTTGAGTCGGGGAATTCCCCGGCCGGGGAGAGCATCTGTCGGGGACGGGGAATCGGGGAATCCCCGAAATTCAAAAAATTTTCCCCGACATTTTGAAAAGCCATTTTTTAAAGGAAATTTTTTCTTTTGTGTAAATAATAGCATATTTAGTCTTAATTAATAAGAATCTAGAGTTTGGGCTAACAAAAACCCATGTTTTAAACAAAATAAAAATTCTCCCCGTATTTTTCCCCGTGAAAAATGGATCGGGGAAGGGACGGGGAATTCCCCGATTGGGAAAGCTGAATCGGGGAATCCCCGGCCGGGGAACGATATTGGTCGGGGACGGGGAATCGGGGAGTTTCCCCGGCCCGGGGAATCGGGGAAAATCCCCGAGTTCGGGGGAGGATCGGAACCCTAGTATTGGCCAGAATTCCGATGAGAAAACGCATAAAAAAAGAGAAACTGTTGTTAGATGTTCAATTCGGTTTAAAGGGACACTTTCACCTGACTCAAATTTTTGCTTACGACATGTTTTACCTCCTAGCGCGAAAGTTCTTTGTCAAGTCCATTTCGAAAAGGTTTGTAAGTCTTTGTCAAGCTTCGGAAAAAATTTCAAAAATTTCACAAAGTTTGACCAAGCCTTACAAACCTTTTCGAAATGGACTTGACAAAGAACTTTCGCGCTAGGAGGTAAAACATGTCGTAAGCAAAAATTTGAGTCAGGTGAAAGTGTCCCTTTAATCAAAAAAACTGTTTCATAGCCTGCCTATTTGATTTGGGAGATAAAACTGAAGAAAGAAAAAAGAAGATTTTTTTACATAGAATAACAAAACTGTTTTTTAAAACAAAAAATAAAAACTGCATTATCTTTATTTATTTTTAGGAATAAATTTAAGTGGCGGCCAAAAAGCACGAGTGTCTCTTGCTCGAGCATTATATCAAAATTCGGATATTTATTTCCTTGATGATACTCTTTCGGCTGTGGATGCAATAGTTGGAAAAGAAATATTTAAAAAAGCTATTGGACCTGAAAGTATTATAAAAGATAAAACTCGAATTTTGGTAACCCATTCTTTGGATTATTTAAGCGAATGTGATTTTATTGTGGTTCTTAATGGTAAGAATTTATTTTTATAGGGTTTTTTTAAAACTGTTTTCCAAATAAATTTATTTAAATTTTTAAGTATTTATTTTTTAAACTGTATATTTTGTTTCTTTTTCGATTTTAGTTTTTAATAATTTTTTAAACTGCCTTTCTCATTCTTTTTAGAAGGGATAATAACCCATACTGGAAAATTCGAGGAACTCGTGGATGACCCAAATGTGGCAGATGTATTTAAAACATTACAACATTCTGATCAAGAGGAAGAAGAACCTTCCGAAGAATATTTAGCACCAGGCAGCAGTAGCAGTAAAATTAAAAATGATGATGATGCAGAATCGGAAACCACTGAACTCAGTGCTCCTGGTTCCATTAAATCGAGATTTAGTCGACACAGCACTCTCCGTTCTAAACGAAAATCCCGATTAACCGTTGATAGTCAGGTAAGTAAAAATATTTTAAAAAATGCTTTAATAAACTGAAACTGGAAAGAAATTACCAAAACTAACAACACTTAAGATTTTTTTCAAAACTGGGACTGGTTGTGCAATGTTTATAAAGGTATACAAAAAATTAACTGTAAATAAAAATTCCACTTTTTAAATTTTTAAATCAAAAAAATTTTGAAGTATATTTTTTATTTATTTTAAACTGAGCGGATCTGCATTTTTCCACTTACTTTAAAACATTTCTAAATTCCATTTCATTAGTAATAATAGCTTCAATTCTAAAAGCCTATTACTTTTGGTATAATTCTTTGTTTTTTTAAATTAGTTTTAAACTGAAATATTTTGATAAAGGTTGCTTAACTATTTCTAATTCTTTAATTAAAAAACTTGTCTTCTGACTTTTGGAATAATTTTCTTATCATTTTTTTTATTCAATTAAAACTGTCCCCATTTTTTCATAAGTTTTAATTAATTAAAGCTGAATTTTTTTAAAGATTATTCAAAAGTAAAAATAAAGAAACTGTTTCGGAAGCTACAAATGTTTTTTATAAACTGTTAAGTATAACTAATACATAACTTTTTTTGTCATTTGCAACAGGGTAACAATTTAATAATTAACTCAAACAAAGATAAGATAAAAAAGATGTTTTTTAACTGTGGTACCTGTTATGCACAGGTTGAGATACACACAAATTAATATTAAATATTTATTGATTGAGACAATCACAACAGTACAAATCCAAAGAACAACAACAACAAATAGCTTAGCAAACATTGCTGCAGCTATTTCGCTGCCGCGAGCGAATCACGCTAGCAGACTACGATATTCGCTTTAGGAGTTGGCTATGCTCGAATGCATGCACAACAGTACCAATGTTGAATTTTTAATTTTTTAATAAACTGGAGTTGAAATAAAAAGTTCCATTATTAAGTAAGGAAATAACCAAAACGGTTTTTTAAATATAAAGTGTTATATGCCGGGAAAATTTTAATAGTAATATTTGAAATTTGCATATTTATATTTACATATATTAATTTTTTCATAATAAAAATAAACTGTTGTTGTAGTTCAATCCTGGCATGTTTTTATTTCTTAAACTGCATATAAATAGTTAAGTCGGAATAATTTCGCTCAACGCTTTGTTCTAATAAGGCTGAACTCATTTTATGCATCATTTTTTTAAATAAAAATAAACTGTACCAGGAATCGGGAACCTGTAAGGTTTAATTACTATTTTTTTTTTTGAGCAAAACAATCGCTTCTCTTTTTTTTCATATTTCAAAAATTTAACTGCATCTTAGATAGTTAATATGAGAGTGTTGAATAGTAAAACTGCGGCAATTCTTGTTCCATTTTTTTAACTAATAAGGCCAGTGTTTTTTCAAGTTTCTTTATTTAGCGTCTATTAACATCTTACTTATTTGAACACATGTATTTCATAATTTTTGAGGAATATTTTTTTATATTAAACTGCCCGCGCATCCATTATCGAATGCCTGTTTTAAAATAGCATTAATGCTTTTTCATTTTACCAAATATTTTAAGCTGAGTACGGTGTGTCAAAATGGAAAAAGAAATGCATCTTTTTACACTATTATTTTTTATCACGAGATTTTATTAACTGTTTCTAATTGGTTTTTCATTTTTAACTCAAAAAAAAGTTTAAAACTGAGGTCTCTAACGGAAGTTGGAAATACAATTGATCTTCGTTTAATTTTTCTATCTTTTAAAAAAAATTTATTAACTTTTTCTAATGCGTTATGCTTAATAAAATCATCAAAAATTTAAAAGTGAGAAAACTTGATAATTGTGGAAAAAATAAAAAAATTCATTAATAATTATTTTATGATTTTTAAAATCTTATTAACTAACTGTCTTTTATCGCTTTTTATATTTAACTAATAAAATAAAACTGTTAAATTCTGTGTGATTTTTAAGATAACGAAAACTTCATTTAAATCCACGAAATCCGCGAAAAATCAAGAAATGGCAACTAAAATGATTCAAGAGGAGTTTGCTGCCACGGGTCGAGTGAGTACCAGCGTATATTATTCATATTTTCAAGCTATGTCCGTGATATTATTTTTACTTTTTGTTGCATTTTTTATTGCTAATTCTATTGCCACAGTTGGTCGAAGTTTATGGCTATCTGATTGGTTAGTTTCGTCATCGAAATTTTAAACTGTAGTCTTTGATTCGATTTTCTTAGGTCCGATTCAGTAATTATAAAACCCGAAGAAATGCAAATGTCTTCATTCCGTAGACTCGGAATTTATGGTTTAATTGGAATTGTTGAAATGATATTTTTATTTCTTGGAAATATTTTGCTTGTTACTGGTGGGATTAATGCTTCCTTAAATCTTCATAATCCTTTAATTAATAATTTACTTCGTTCGCCTCTTCAATTTTTTGATACCACTCCGCTGGGAAGGATTTTAAATCGAACTGGAAAGGTAAGGAGAAAAGATTTTAAAAAGTAAATAAAAAATAAACTGGCAGGGTCGAAATAAGCAGAAAGGTAAAAGAAACTTTTAATAAACTCATTATTTTTTTTAATTTAAAAAAGATATTAAACTGGCTTTGGTGGGAGTGGTTTATAATTTAAAAAATATCACTGATAAAAATTATTATTGATGGAAAAGGAAACACGTCCTTTAATTATTTTTAAAAATTTAACTGGTAAAAAAATTGATATCAGAAAACCGATACCTTCTTTTAAAAAAATATGTTTTTTTCTTCAAAAACTAAAACTGCAATGTTAAACGTTTCAGTAAGCATCCAAAAATTTTGGACTAATTTTAAATTGAAAGGGAAATGTAAAGGAAGAGATTAAAACAATATAAAATAAATTGCACCGACAATTAAAGCAGTTGGTTGAATTGCATAAGAATTTTATGGATGCATTTTGTTTGATTAAATCTTTAAAAAAATTAAAACTGTCTTTCATGAAAGCATATTTCGAATTAAAAAAAATTAAAACTGAAATAAATAATTATTAAAAGGAGATAGAAATTGTTTTTCCTCGTTTAGAAATAAAAAATAACTGTGGGGTTTCTTGTTTTATGGAAAAAATAACTGAAATCACAAATGCATTTCATTAATCCAAGCCTTGAAATCTTTTGAAATAAGAAATTTAAGTTAAACTGAGCCCACTGCGAATTTATTGATAATATTATAATTTAAAATTTTAATTCTTTTTTTATGAGTTTAAATATTCATTTATTTTTTTGTGTTGGAGTCTAAACTGTATCAAATTCAAGGAAAATTTAAAATTATTTTCTTTCAAAGTTTAAAAAAAAAATTTGCGTAAAAAACTGTTGATCTCTATTTACTTTTAGAAAATTAAACTAGAAAGACTAATGTTTTTTCCAAGTTCAATGCACTTTTTCTTGATTAAACTGTTTAAAAACGCTTTGATTTTAAGCTTCAATTATTTTCCATGTTTGAGAATTTAGCAAAGTTAAACATACAAAAAATAAAATAATTTTATTCATCTTCCATAAATTTACCTTTTTTTTAACTGTTTTAAACGAGTGTGATCAGAAAAATACATTAATATTATTTACTAAGTTTATGCTTTTAAATAAAACTGAGCTATAAGCCACTAAATTTGCATATTAAAAACTGCCATCCATTTTGCCTCTTTTTCAAAGGTTAAAAAAATTTAGGGTTTAACTGATCAGGTTTTCACATTGGAGATTAAACTATTCCATAGCATTCTTCAAAAATGCCGTTTAAAATAATTTTTATCTTTCAATGATTGAAAATAAAATTTTGTGTTTAACTGCGGACCTTTTTTTCTTCTTCTCTAAATTTAAAAGATATTTTTATTTTTTCAAACTGCTTAATGATGTTTTAACGTGGAATTAAAATTATTTTCTTCTAAAATTCAAAGCTTTTTTTAAACATTTATACACAAAACTGCCACGCATAAATACCTGCTATTTACTTTAGTCCATAAAGTAATTTTTATTCATAACTGTTTCATATTCTTGCTAAATTTTTTTGGAAACAGGAATTTTTACAAATAAAAACTGACATAAGTAAACTAACATATTTATTTTTTGTAAGCTTTAACTGTTAAAATCGATTTGGTTGTGGAAATCAAACTGTCTTTTTCCGTCATAAGTTTTCTTTTTTTTGCTTTATCAAGTTTTAAAAGATATTTTCTTGGATTAAACTGATTATAAAAAAAATTACTTCGTAAAAACCTTTTTTCTTCTTCTAAGAATAACAAAATTTAAAAAAATAAAATACATACTTTTAGAATTTAAATACTAAAATAAAAGTTTTTTTTGCTCCATAAATTTATTTTTTATAACTGTTTCTCATTTTTACATAATTAATTATTTGATGAAAAGAAATTTATTTTTTACAATATAAAAAACTTTATTTTGTGTTACTCTCTTTTTACAAAAAAAAAAAGTCGTCGAACTACCACATTCATTTGGTTATAAACAAATTTGGGATTTAACTGTTTTCTAAATAAACATTTTTTTTCTATGTCGAGGTTTAAAAGTCAATTTTTTTTGATTAAACTGTTTAAGAAAAGAATTTTATTGATTAATTTAAAAAAATTTTGTCCTCTAAGATTTAAAACTGTTTTTACAAGCAATACTTTGGAATTTTTTGATACAAATAAAAAAATGGATTTTTTACTTTCCATTAATAATTTTTTAAACTGTTAATGGTTTTGTATGTCGGTATTTTCTCGATATCGAAAAAATTATATAGAAAAACATAAAAAACTGTGTTTTATCATTAATTCTGAAACTTACTATTTAAAAAAATAAAAACTGGGACCCAAATTAATATTTTGGTTTTTAAATATCTCCATTTTTTTAGGACATGGAAGTGGTGGATCTCAAACTTCCTGGAGCATTTAGATTTTTAGCTACCAGTTTTCTCGCTGTTGCTCAAACAATTTTTGTTATTTCTTTTTCAACTCCGCTTTTTATAATTGTAGTTATTCCAATTGCAATATTTTACATTGCAATTTTGAGATATTTTATTTCAACTTCTCGACAACTCCAGCGTCTTTCATCAATTACTCGTTCGCCGCTTTACGCTCATTTTGGAGAAACCATTCAAGGTGCATCGGTGATTCGTTCATTCGGGGCGAGTGAAAGATTTTTTAATGAATTTTGTGAAAAAGTTAACGAACATATTATGTGTAAATATCATTCGCTCGTATCCAATCGATGGTTATCAATTCGATTGGAACTTTTAGGAAATTTTATTATTTTAGCTGCCGCCACTTTAGCTGTATTGGCAAAATATTGGGGTTCTATGACGCCTGGAGTTTTGGGTTTAAGCATTTCATATTCGTTAAATGTAACATTTATGCTTAATTTTGTTATTCGACAAATATCCGAAGTTGAAACAAATATTGTGGCTGTGGAAAGAATAAAAGAATATTCTTCAATCCCAAATGAAGCCCCATGGGAATCGAAAGATCCAACAAAAAAGCCACCCAAAAATTGGCCAAATGATGGAAAAATTGAATTTATTGGTTATGGAGCTAAATATCGAGATGGATTGGATTTGGCTTTAAAGGATTTAACTGCGATGATTAAACCTAAAGAGAAGGTTGGAATTGCTGGGAGAACGGGAGCTGGGAAAAGGTAAAAAATTTATTTATTATGCAAATATTTAAAAAACTGACCTTCAGAAACACTTTTGGATAATTTTTTTTCGTGAAAATTAAAAAAACTGTTTTTCGAAAGATAAAAACAAACTTTTTTTTATTAAATAAACTGCAAAAACCTTTTCTTGATTTATAAATAATTTTAACTGGCTGAAATGATCATAAATTAATTTAAATTTGTTTATTAAAAAACTGCATTGCAAGAAAAAATTTATTTCATAAAAACTATTTTTACTTTTGTTTAAAAAAAATGAATATTTTCGAACTCAATTGTCTCAAATTAACTTGAGAATTATAACTGAGTCCAGCAGAAAGTTTAGTTTTGATTTAACTGACTCAAAACTTTTTTTAAATTTAAAAACTGCAGCTTGTATAGACAATAGAACATTTTTTTAATTCAGAAGAGCTCGTTTCGTAGCAACTTGATAAAAAAAATATTTTTGGGATAAAATTAAGATTTTAAAACTGTAGTTCTTTTTAGCGAATAAAAAAAATTTTTTTATGAAGGGACTTCAAAAAAAAGAGAAAATTATTGGAATTCAATCGAATAATAAATTTTAAAAAAAATAAACTGAGATTTTTTGTTGCAGCATGAAACTAAAAAAAGATATTTTTTTTTCATAAAACAAAATGTCCAAATTTCGGGATTTTTAATTCTTAAAAAACTGCCAAGACCAACGCCATACAATAGTAAATATCGATGCAAAAGATATTTAAGAAAAAAACTGAAATTCATATTCAAAGATTTGAAAACTTTATTTATTTTTTTCTTTTTTTTACGAAAAAACTGAATCTTTCATAACACTTTTTTAGTTCCTTGACTTTGGCCCTTTTCCGTATTATTGAACCATCCGAAGGTAAAATAATGATTGATGGAATTGATATAACTTCAATGGGATTGCATGAACTTCGTTCACGACTAACTATCATTCCTCAAGACCCTGTGTTATTTTCTGGAACCCTTCGATTTAATCTTGATCCATTTGAAACTTTCAAGGATTCAGATTTATGGTCGGCGCTCGAAGAAGCGCATTTAAAGAATTTTGTTGAATCAAAACCCGAAAAATTACAATATGATATTGCTGAAGGTGGAGAAAATATTAGGTAATTAATATTTTAATTTATAATTGCAGTTTAGCAAAGTTTTTGGAATAAAAAAACTTATTTTTTTAGCGTCGGTCAACGCCAACTTGTTTGCCTTGCTCGAGCCATCCTTCGTCGAACAAGAATATTAATTCTTGATGAAGCCACAGCTTCCGTGGATCATTTTACTGATTCATTAATACAAAAAACTATTCGACAAAAATTCCTTGATACTACGGTTGTTACCATCGCTCATCGAGTGAATACCATTCTTGATTATGATCGAATTATGGTTCTAAATCATGGAAGAGTCGCTGAATTTGATACACCCGATAAATTACTTAAAGATTCTAAATCAATTTTTGCTGAAATGGCTAAAACTCATGTTGAATAATAAATAAATAAATAAAAAATAAAGATATGTTTCTTTCTTTAAACCAAAAAAAAAAATGTTTTTAAAAAATAATAAAGTTGTATTATTATTTATCAAAGTAGTTTACAGCCCAAACATTCCTTTTAACTCATTCAAAACAACTTTTTAAATTTTCACAATCCGTTGAAAAATTCAGTAAGATACAAACTCTTTAAAAAAGCTATAAAAATGATCTCGACTAAAAGCTTATGCTGCTGCTAACAAAATAAGAACGAAAGTAAATAACCATCGTTAATCATTAGCAGCCAAAAAAATAATAACTTTCAAGGGTAAAAAAATCGGCGGCAATGCCAGTGTGAACAACGTAGTTATTGCCATAAACAAAATACAGTAAAACAATAAAGATTTTATTAACAACAAAAATATAAAACATTGACAAATAACAAAGTTGAAGCAAGTCATCGATGATTTAGATTCAACAATAGGCTTTGAATGTTGTTAGTTTTGTTTATCAGCAAAATGGATGGTTTCTTTAGCATTTGAGTATCATTGTTTTAGTCATTAGAATCTAAAAAAGCAACACATTGAGTAACCGTATACAAAGGTTAGAAAAAAGCTAACTTTGATTTTGAAGTAGTGAAGGAACGTTTGACATAGCCAAAATGGTTTTGATTTTTGTTTGACGATCTATAGCTGTTTCGAGATCATTAACTTCATTAGCATGATATTCATCTGGATTAACAAGTTGCCATTCAACAGCAGCTCGATTAAATTCTGCAATAAGGTCTTGACATACAGCAGTAAACTAAAATTAACGAACATAAAGAGTGAGTGAGTTGATGAACGAAGAAGAAGAAAAACTTACTGCTTTCATGTTCATTTCTACTGATACTTTGATATTTGTTTGTGACGGCATTCCTGGTTCTGGCATAAAAATATGGATAAAATTATTGAAAGTTAAATCCAATCGATCAGCAAGAGGATCACCACCATCGATAGCCATAATGAATTTAGATGAAACTTGACAAGTTAAAACACCTGAAAAAAATGAAGTATCAATAAAAAAGGAGGTGAAGAAAATGCGCGAATACACGATGCAAAGAAACAAAATTGAAAGTATGCTTCAACAAGTAGAGCGAACGATTATTAGTAATATTCGACATAGGGTAAATAAGGATTGATATAAATAACCATAACGATGCTAATCGAACAAGCAATTACGTTAGCTTCAGATTATGGAACTTTGATTGAAAACAATCCTTTAATAATCATCGAGTTCAACGTTTGTGGAAAAATACATTCAAAGTTCTCTCCTTAACCTTCTTGTTAAGGTTCTTAAAAACTACGGAGAGCTAAAAGTTCGAAAAATTTAGCTTTGATTGTTAGAGAAATGAAACGTTAAGTTAAAGCTACAGCTAGCAACTTTCCTAATCGACGCTAAAGCAAAATAACAATGTTACAGTGAATGTCAAAAGGAAAAAGCTAGAAACATTCCTTGCAAAAATATAAAGTTAATGTTAACGATCAAGGACAAAAATGAAAGGAAGAATGTTTCATCACATTAATCAAGCCTCACAGCCAATGAAAAAGCTCATATCCTATAGCTAAAGCTTACGCGGAAGCACTTTCACGCAATCAGCGTTAAATAAACATATTGAACAAAAGGAAAAATATCTTCGATGGTTAACATATCCCATTAATTCCTTTTCCAAAGAGATAAACAAAAAATACAGTAAAACAATTAAGATTTTATTTTCAGCAAAAATATAAACCATTGACGAAATAACAAAGTTGAAGAGAGCCATTTATGCTTTGGATTCAGCGACAGGCTTTGGATGATGCTTGTTGTGTTTCTTAGCAAAGCGCAAGTTTCTCAAGAATTTAGGATCAACGCCTTTCATTGACATAAAGCGTTGCTTCTTTGGCTTTGAAATACCATTACGATAGTCCTTGCGATCTGAAAAACGAAAACAATGGTAAAAACTATATATAAAGATTACAAAAAAGCTTACTTTGATGATGATGAGAAGCATTCTTAGACTTGGCCATGATGAATCAGACGAAGGTTGACAAGTTTTAAAGCCTGAAAATGAAAATATTGTAAAAAACAAATACGATGGAAAATGAAGTAAAATCACGAAACTACCAAAACGCTTACATAGAAAAAGTTGGAAGCAAAAAATGAAAAAATGAAATTTCTTTGATCGATCTAAAAGAAATCGTTTAGGAACCTTACCGTAGCTCCAGAAAATGAGGGAGATTTGAAAGTTGCTCTAGCAAACGTTCGTCGAAAGCAAAAATACAACAACAACAAAGAAGGTGAAACAAAGCATTAAAAAAAAGTATGAAGACATGTTTATTATATTTATTGTTAGTTAATAAACCCAACTATGGCTATAAATAAAGCTAATGATCAAAGTAAAGAAAAGGGGGTTTAGCGATTATCAGTCGAAAGTTAAAGCTTTTTTTAACTAAAAAATAATTCTGGCATGTAATATAAAAATGGGTATGTTTATAACTAAATTAGTAATACCTTTGATAACAAAAAATTGTTGGGATGTTAATTAATCAACAACATTTTTTAGTAAAAATCAAGGATCGCAAAAAGAGGTAAACGTGGCAAACAAAAAACTTGAAATAAACCATTACAAACAAATTTGTTTTCTTTCTTAAAAATGGATGTAAGTAAATCAACCATAACTTTGTTCTTTAAGTATCTCAAACAAAAAATGTAAAATAAGCAAACCCCAATAAAGAAAAGCAACTAAATAAATAAAACAAACAATGATTTTGAGTTTGAAACTTTGAAAATTTCGAATATTTTTTTTGTGAAAAAGCGTCTTTTTTTAATTTCACTCAACTTCTAACACGAAAATTCAGTGACTTCGCCTTCCCTAAAAGCGACTTTGATGTAAAAAAAAATTTCAAACGGTTTTCTTTCAAGTTCATTCATCGTTTGACCTTATCAACGTCTATTATAAGTTATTTGTTTTTTTGAAATGAATTATAATCGTACACCTCAAAAGCGTCAAGAGTATCCTGAAGAGGATTATCATAATACACCGCAAAAGAATTTTCCTGCTGGTGGATATCAAAACACGCCTCAAAAGAATTTTCCTGCTGCTGATAGATATCACAATACACCACTAAAGAATCAAAACTTTTCTGAAGATGATTATTTTCGAACACCTCAAAAGCGTCCAAATATTCCATCTATTGCATTCTCACGTGTAAGTTTTATTTCTATTTTTTTCTCTCTCATTGAACAACATGCTTTTTTTAGTCTCGACCACGTGTTCAACCTGAAGATGACTTTGATCGACAACTTTATGATGAACTTTTGCATGCTCTTCACGTTTCAACGACTGAACCTGTTGCTGCTGGGTATATTCTTCAAACCCTTTCAAAGAATCATCTGAATCGTAATAATTCATCAACTTCAAATCGTGGTAATCGATATGAACCATATGCAAGAGATCGACCAATGCCATTGCGTGAAATACCAGAACAAGTAAGAGAAAATTTCAGCACTTCTTCTTTTTTATATCATTCACTTTTTTAGGATCCTCGACAATTTCAAGCATCACCAATCAAAGATCCTCTACAGATGGCGTATACTCGAACAGAATGTTTGACTGATTTTGAGAGAATATGTCCTGAACCATGTATGTTTATTCTTTCCATATTCAAAAGTTTGATTTTTCCTTTTTAGGTTTGAGATTCATCCCATCATCTCAAGGATTTGTCAACTTGATGTCACCAATGCATTGTGTGTTTAATGAAAAATCTCGGGAATGGATTGTTGCTGATCGTCAACAAGGAATACTTTTCTTGAATCAAGATGGTTTCACCATTCGTCGCAAACTAAACAATTTCAATGATCCTTGTGCTGTTATTATCTTAAACGATGGTGATCTTTTGGGCGTTCTTGATAACAATGGGATCTTTGTCTGCGATATCCTCACTGGTGAAAAACGTCAAGTGTTTTCTCAATCAAAATGCAGGGGATTGGCTATGTCAACAACTGGTGATTTTATCACTATTCATCCATGGCTTAAACGCATCTTTATTATTCCTCAAGATGGTGGAGATGTATGGATTTCAATTTACTTCAAACATAACCTGCCTTTTTTTAGCGTATTTCTCATGTCTATGAACCTCTTCGAGAAGCCAACAGTGAAGGTCATACCTCTTCTCCATCTTTCATCAATGTTTCAACCAACAAACTTTGCGTCGTTGACCTTGGTAAGTTTTTTTATGCTTTACATCGCCGTTGTAAAAGATTGTTTTGTAGCTATTGGATCGTTCAACCTCTACGAATATGATCCTGAAACACGTTCAATCGACCTTATTGTTAAACAAGATTGTTCTAATGGTGTTGCTCATTGTCGTCTTTCTGGTGGATTCATGGATTGCAAAGGTCGAATGATAGTTTCAAATTGCACGGAACGTGTTAATATGGTAATTTGTTCTTTATCGTACCTTATTTTCATATTTGACCATTATTTATTTTTAGCTTTTTGATCATAATGGACAATTTCTTCAGACCATTCCCTCGCATGAAACTTTTTGTCGTTCTCAATACATCTATGTCAACAAAAGGGGCCAATCTCTTGTTCTTGATACAACTTCAAAACCTCATCGTGCTCGATTGTATCTGCTTGTTCCTGATCCTGATATCAAATCTAACAATACTCCATCACATGCTTTACCTCATCCTAATGGAAATGATGCATCATTCAATGAAGAATCCATGGATGCAACTTCTCATCAACGACATGCTTTATCTGAATGCAAAGAAAGAATATCTCATATGAACATGGAAGATGGTAATCGTCAATGAATATTTGGTTGCTAACACATTTTTGTTTGGTTTTTTAGTTTATTTATTTCTTATTGTTGTTAAAATTATTGTGATTTTACTTTTTTGTTGTTGTTTAGTTTTATCAATAAAATGTTTTTTCTTTATGATCGACGACAACGGATTTTATTAGGATTAACTTTGCTCAATTCATTACTGATTTTATTTTGACGAGCAATAGCTTTTTCGAGGTCTTTGATTTCATCAGCAAAATATTCTTTGAGATTTACAAATTGCCATTCAACCGCAGCTCGAGTAAACTCAGAAGAAAGCTCTTGACAAGCATCTCGAAACTAAAGGTTGTGTAAGTAAATGGAGAGTTTCAACTTGCAAGGTCAAAGAAAAGCTCACGGTTTTAACATTGAATTCAGCTGATTCTTTAATATCCACTTGCGTTGGTGGAACAATTTCTGTTTCAGGCATAAAATCAAAGATAAGATTATTAAAGCTCGAATACAATCGATCCACACAAAGCATTAAGTTTATTGCTGGAAGAGGATCATCGCCATTTTCTCCATTCAAAGCGAATTCCAATTTTGTTGCTATTTTTTTGGGGGAGAATAATCATCAATAGGAGATTCTGGGGGAAAGAGATATGGTTGTTCTTCATGAGGAAATTGTTGCTGATATACATAGTTTGTTGATGAATGAGGTTCTTGTTCAAGTGATGTATCATCTGTTTCTTCAATGATATCAAAAGGGTTGAACAAATAGCTATGTTAGTAAACCAATTTAAAGTCATATTTAACATACAGAAGCAGTTGTTAAAACTAGATTGATTTTTTGATTCCTTTAATTTTGGAGATAACGATAGCTAAATTAGCGCTTCATGAATGAATAAATTTAGTTTACGAATGAAGAAGATTAAAGTTGATATAAAAAAATGTGAGAATATTTTGGAACATCGTTCAAGAGGAGCCGCAAAAAAAAAGTGAAGAAAAAAAGCAAGAAGCTCGCAAAAGACTTTAATGGCGCCTGTCTCTTCAAAAGAAAAAGTTTGACTCGCGAAAATTCTTGTGAAGCAAAAAAATGAATGAAAAAAGTTTTTTGTTTTTGGAATTCAAAAAATTTGTTTGATCTCTTTTCTTCCATTTGCGTGTCTGTCGGTCTTTCATTCCATTCATTCCATTGCTTCTTGAGAAATATTCATAATTTTATTCTAATTTTCAGATTGCAACGACGACGACTTATTGATACGCTACGAAAGTGCTTTTTTTGGTTGTTCCACAACAATAATATTTACTATGGATTCATCTGGGTAAGTTTGGTTTTTATTGAAGCTATTATATCAATGGACTAATTTTTTGTTTCTTTTTTTAGAATGCTCAACCACTGTCGTATCCTGCAATTTCTCAACAAAGCAACAGAAAAGTTGCATCAAATCTTCCGCCGCCGATGGTTAATTTATGAACAACTTGAAGGAAATCTGCGAGCAGTTGGATGGCAAGATAATGAAGAATATGGTTCCAAAATTGTCAGCATGTGTCCACAACAAAATACACCAGAAATGGAAGAAACATTGAGAACTGGAAAAGTGGATATTTGGGATGTTACTTTGACCAATCTTGCCATTCAAGCTATCACCGATGTTATTCGACGACATGGAATCAAACCAAACAAGCAAGAAGATGAGATTATTGCTGAAATCAGAAACATCAGAAATGCTGTAACTCATGGAAGTATGGTTTTAAACTACGTTTGCATTCTTATAATGAGCTTGTTTTTTAGAGTTTCAACTGTCAGATGACGAATTTTCAATATTTTTTCGACAACTTACCAACATTATGATCAGAGCTGGAGACAATCCCAATACAGTTGAAGCATTCAAGCATAAGCTTTTGGGAATGTGTGGAGAATCGTCAAATAATGGATCGCCTACTAAACCAAGATATGGTCGTCGTGGAAGAGAATCAACAAAGTTTTCCAAGGTTAGCTTCATTATCTTACCTTCTTATTACTTTACATCTTTGTTTTCAGTTTGATGTTCTTTCATCTAAAGAACCTTCTGAAAGATCTGTTCAAATTCCTGTGATTGTTCATGTCGAGTTAGTTTATTCCGATAATTCCATCTTCTGTGTTTAACCATCTTTCTTTATAGAAACGCTCAAAAATTCTTACAAATCCTTCAACGTAAAATGAAAAATATTGGTCCAAGTGCTTTGGAGAATAGCAGAGATATTCATAACTTGAGAAAAAAGTAAGTAACTTACTCCTTTTGTTGATTCTTTACTTTCATTATTATTGTCTTTAGATTTATTCGTGAATGTGAAAAAACCTTTATTGCTCCAGAATGTCGTTCAAAAATGTATGAAATTTTATGGAAGAATGCTTATTACTCTTCAATCTTTGTTTACTTTGGAGCATGGCAGAAGAATCAACGTTTAAAAGCTCGTGATAAAGAATCATACAAAACTTTTGCTTTGGATACAAAAGCTTATTTACTTCGATTGGTTAAAGCTTATCCTGATCTTTCTTATCCTATCTTCAATTCAATTGGTGATATTCATCGTTATTCATCTGAACTTTTGAAGAATCATTCTGAAATCAAAGAAGCCATCAACTGTTATGGATATGCAGTGAAAGCAAAACCAAATGAAGGTCATCCATTCAATCAACTCGGCTTCCTTTTATGTGCTGATTCACCATGGAATGGTGTAATAATGTTTTTACGAGCTGGTATTACTGCTGAACCTCATACCAAAGCTTTGGACCATTTGAAAATGTTGAAACCTGAAATGTTTGAAAAGTTTAAAGAAATTTCATTGAAATATGTGAATGTGATGACTTCACCATTTAATGCACTTTCACTCAATGCTGCTAGAAATGATTGGACTGAACAATTGAAATATGAACTCAAAATGGATAAATGCGACCATCAAATGATTTTGGAAGCATTTTCTGCTGTTGTTTTAGGATCTTTGAATGCAATTGACAGAGGTTTGTTTTTCTTCTTTTACCTTTCAACTTTCTTTAAGCTTTCTCCTTTCAGAAAAAAGTGAATGTCAACGGTTTTTGATTAAAGCAATATCAGAAGATTTCAAGTTATTGTTCAAAGAATTTGGTGTTCATCAACGAACTACTACTGAAGAAAGCACAGAAGATGGATATTGCAGTCAAGATGATGAAGACACCGACGATGATGAAAACAGCAAAGAGGATGAAAGTACGGAAGATACAACTTCTGAAAATGTTAGCAATTCTTTAAATTCTGTTTTTCCGTTGCTTGCGCTTTCATTTGAATGGTATAACTTTGTTGATACTCGAGTGATTGATAAACGACCACCTGCTGCTTTGAAAATGGTAAGATTCTATCAACCTTAACATTTCTTAACTTTTTTTGCATCTTTAGACATTACAAACTATGTGTCAAATGATCGTCGACAATGCCAATGAATACATTCAACTTCTTCAAGTTACTGCGGATGTTTCAACTAGTTCATCTCAAGTTATTTGGTTGCTCAATACTCCTTGTTTCTCTCGTCCTGAATCATTCTATTATGAACTTATTCCAGTTCTTTTAAAATCTGCTGAAACTTGGACTTCTTTTCCTATTTATTTCGATGGTCTTTACAAAATCCGTGGTGAAAAACAAGGACCTATAATCAAAGTTAATTCAACCATGCGTGAAATGGCTCTTTTACGTCTCAAACATGCTTCAACAGCTCCGCCAACTATCAAAGAATTCAAAATTGAAGCATTAATGGTTCAATATTCTAATGTTGTTGATGATCTTCATCGACCTCGAAGTGCTTGCACTCATTGTGGCATATCTTTTCCTGATAAACATTCTCATGCTTATTTACGACATTTAGAAATGCATCTTCAAAACCTTTTGAGCGTCAAAGAAAATCAAATTCCTCGACCAAGACCATTTTTCATGTCCAAAGATGTAAGTGTTTAGGATGTTTTACCTTGTTTTTATTGTGTGTGTTGATTTTTAGGAATGGATCAACTTTGATGAATTTGCTGAACACAATAGCAAACAAGTATGACATTCAAGAACGCATGGTAAGGTTTTTACTTTGATATCTTCGCATCGATATATTTAAAATCATCTTTTTTAGAAGCTCGTGGTGGCTAAATTTATTGGCACTTTAACTATTGATCATGTTCGTACTCGTCTACAAATGGCTAAGCAATTTCAAATGGATGATCTCAAAAAATGGTGTATCACTTTTTGTGTTCAAAATGATATTTTTAATTTTTAAATTTTTGCTGTTTTCACTTTTTTGTTTATAAAAGACTTGTTTTGATTTTTTTGTTTTGTATTAATGCAAAGTTGTTAGGATTCTTTTTCCAAACTGCACATGAAGAATCAACCCAGAGTTTGTGTGGTATCGCAGGTGATAGGCTATCATATTTTGTTTTGTACCCTCAGCTTGCTGGTGGCGGTCATAGACAATGAATGAGATGATTTCATGATGGTTTATATAATAATTTTGGCATCATTGGAAGCGGTTGTTTAATAATAGTAATAATAGAATGAAGTGGCATATTGGTTGCACTGTCAATAATTTGGTATTTGGTTGCTGTTGCTCAGTAAGCAATGAATAATCATCTGCAGCAGTATTCGTAGCCAATTTGTAAATGTTGTTTAGTGCCCTTACATTAGGTTGTTCGGTAGCATGCATTTTTATATTTAGACTTCGAAATATGGAAGAAATTTATTATTATCATCGTTTTTAAAAACATGAAACACGATTTTCAATTTCTTCACCAATTATTTCCCAAAACCAACTTAAAATCATTAAAATTCCAAAAAATACAATTAAAAATGAAACAATGCAAAGTGAAATCAATTTTTCTAATGTTAAAATCGCCGTCGATTGAAAGGCTAAAGGCACATAAATTCCAAGGAGAAAGAAAAATGCGATAGCATAAAAAATATAACTTAATAAAATTTGAGTGGAAGACATGGAAGTAAAAATGGAAGTTTGAAGATAGCATTCAAGTTTATGAATGCCATGAAATTTGCTGTTATAATAAATGGGTGAAAATCTCAAACAAAAAGTTAAAGTAAAAAAAGCAAAAATGGGTAAAATAACAAATAAATGATAAAAATCTTGTGATAAATTTGATACATAAAAGCATGCGAGACAAAGGCAATGAAAAGGCGCAAAAATGATAGATAAAATAGCAAAAAAATTAAAACCAATTTTTTCAAAATTATGCACGGTTTTCGTTGGAATTTGATTTCGTGATTCTCGATAATTAGAATTTTTACGGTCATAAATATTTTTTTCAGAAAATTGAAGAGTTTTAAGAAAATATTTTTTGCTATTTTTATCACAAATTATTTCAGGACATTGTGAAATTTGAATAATTCTCAATGATGGGTTTTGATCGTAAAGGTCAGCTTCAATAAAAATATATTCATTGAAATAACAATTATCGAGGTAAAGCTTCTTCAATTTGGTGCAAGGAATTATGAAGGAAAGGAATTCAGATTTCGAACAATGAATATTTCGAAGTGACAATTCTTTAAGAAATTGTGTTCCTGGCAAAATGTGTCGCAAGATGGAATCCCAATAAATTTGCCATGGATTTGAAAAAAATGTTGGATCTTGTTCCAAAAATATTTCTGAAGCCGGAAATCTATGCTTCAAATCAATTTCATAGAATATTAATCGAAGGATTTGATTGGGTTCCATAGATTCTATTGAAGTTTCAACAAATTGAACGTTAAGTTTTTTAGGTGTAATTTTAATATAAATTGCACCTTTATTAGTGAATGTTTTTAAAAATGGTTTACAAAATGAATAAAAAAATCGATTTACTTGAGCTAAATGGGTTATTTGAAGGAAGGATAAATATTTGATTATTTGTCTCCAAACATCCGATGGAAAACAATATGCATAATTGGGATTGGCATTTATTTTATCCGTGGCTTCTATGATTTGAATATCTTGGTCGTCAGAGGAGGAGGATGTTGGAAGAGGATAAAAATCAGGGGTTGGAACCATAGTTATAAAATAAGTAAACTGAATCAGTTTTTGATGAGTAAAAATTTAAAATAAAATAAATCACAGTTTTTCTTTTTCTTCGCGCTTTTGACACTTTTTTTTGAAACTGTTTTTTTCGATGATTAAATAAATAAATGAATAAAAAGGAATAAAGATCAAAAATGGCGGCAAAAATACATTTTTCTTAACATTAACAAAGAAAGAAATTTAACTGTGATAACTCACTCGATTTTAGTGAATCAAAAACGTTTCAATTTTTTTTTTCCAATGCAGTGAAGTGTAACAAAAAAAAGTTGCTTGACCACGCGCCTTTTTTTTTCTTTCTTTCTTTTTCTTCCAAATGACCATCCTACAAATTTTGTAGTTTATTTTGCTCGGCCCTGGTTTCGATCTTTTTTATGTTTCATTTTATTTAACTGTTCTTTTCGCATCTCAATCTTTCTTTTTCATTCAATTTTTTTTAAACTGAACATTAACTTTTTTATTTGAACTTTGACCTAAAAAACTGTTTTCTTGCTAAAACATTAAAGATTTTATATAAAGAATCTATTTTCAAAAGCAGCTTTATTATTTTTAATGGTAAAAAACTGTGGATTCTGTTTAAAACTTGTCAGTTTGGGATTATTTATGTGATTTCATAATATTTTTAAAACTGCAGTTCTTTATTTATCCTTTTGGTATCTTACATGTAAAAAATAAATTCTTACAACATATAAAAAGAAAAAACTGGCTAAAAATAACTGTGTTGGGATTAATAAAACATATTTTTTGTTTTACCTTTTATCGTCGTCAAGCTTTTAGACTAAATAAATTTAAAATAAATGTATCATAACATTTTTTATTTGACTTTTTAAATTTTTTTTTTAAACTGATAGGTGGAAAACAAGTGGTACTCTTTTTTTAATAGAGAGGAATTAACTGTTATCGAGGATTTATTGGTTTGAATTGCACATTTTTCTAGGGCTTTTTTTGTTGGTATTTTTAGGAAATTTTTTTTATTCGAAATTATCTAAAAAAAATGAGACGATTTGGATTCTTTGGATATTAATAATTTTTTAAATAAAAAAAACTGTCTTTCAGAAGCACTTCTTTTTAAAGAATAAATAATTTTGAAACTGGTTGAATTTGATATTACGCCATTATTGTAATTAATTTAAAACTGCCTTGAAACTTCGTTTCTTAGATTTTAAATATATAATCATTTTTAACTGATTGCTTTTTCAATTTTTTTAAAAGTCCATAAAGGCTCTCAAGGTTGAAAGTGTTAAAACTTTTTGTTTTGTTTTTTTGTTTGAACTTTAATTAAAAAATCTGTACGATCATTATTTGACTGAATTTTTTTTTTTAGTTTTATTCTTCGCAAACAAATTTCACCACAAAAATTATGTTGAAGATTAAAAAAACTGTAGCAGAAGAGAAGCCCTGATTTTTCATGTAAATCAAAAGTATGAAAGCTTCTTTCGTTGAATAAAAGTAATAAATTTTTTTTTGAAACTGGCTGTCATGGATTTTTGTAATTTCATTAATTTTAAATATAAACCAAAACCATTAAAACTGTAACTATTTGCTTTTTTCTAACTATTTTTAAACTGGGAAAAACACAAAAAATAAAAATTTCGTTTTTTATTTGTACTTTTTAAATTTTAGATTTAATAAAAAAAAACAAGAAAGGAATAATTATAAATCTTTTGTTTTGTTTATCTTTTAATATTATTATTTCTATATATTTCTGATTCATAAGTACTTTTTAATAAATGAGATCGAAGAATATATTCTTTTTTGCCTTTTTTATTTTGACGCTCTTCAAACACCCATGGACCATCAAAATACATCATTTGATCTTCCCTTCGAGGCGCGGGAGGCGGATTCCAACTAGGACTCTTTTTTATTGGACATGGCATTGTTGGAGCAGCAAGGAGAATGGGATCTGAAAAAAATAATGGAATGATGAAGAAATCAAATTGTAAATGAAAGAAAAAAAGGTTTTTTTAAAAACTGAGTTTATTTTTCCAAGGATTTACTGCGACCGTAAATTATTTTTTTGATTTCGGCAGCTTTTTTTTAAAAAGTCTTTTAAATTTAAATTTATTTTCTGGTTTTTAACCGTCCTGAATTAAGCTGGAAGGGTGTAATTTTCGAAAATTTCAAATAAACTGCATGATCTTGCGCTCACAGGAAAATTCGAATATTCTCTTCATAAAGCGTTTAGTTTATTTAACAATTTTCAGTGATCGTATGCTTTCTTTTTTTTATTTAAAATAGCGATGTTTTAAAATGTGCCTCTTTGCTCCAGTGTTTTTTTCCTTTTGTTGTTATTATAGTAATTTTTAACTGTCCACAACTGAATTTTACGGTCATAATTTTTAAGTTTTTTTAAATTAAGCTGTAGCATCTGCCGCTTCACTGCAGAAAAATTTAAAAATATTTTTTTCTTCCTGAATACTGTTTCACCAGGTATTTCCTGCGACCATGTTTGCTCCTTTGATTTTAGGGAAGCTTTTTAAAACTGTTTTTTTAATATAAATAAAATTTCTTTTGTTTTTAAACTGGCCAAATTAAATTTTGTAGGTATTAATTTTTGGATTTCTCGAAAAAATAAAAAAATGACATAGTCAATAAATAAATCGAAGGGAAAATTTTTCAAATATAATATTTTTTCAGAAAACTGCTAAGCTTTTGGGATTTTTTTAGTGATCTTAGGTTGTTGCCACAATTAAGATCGATTTATAAAACTGGCATTTTGTGTAACGTTTTTTCTATACTTTTGGATTTTAACTCTCCCAAATAAATAATTACGGCTGCATTTTTTATAGCATTCACAAAATAAATTGTTTAATTTGTTTCAAAACGGAAAAATTTTAAATATAAATTTTTTTCCACTGAAAACTAATCAGTTTTATTATTAAAACTATTTTTGCTGATTGTATGCTTCTTTGATTACAATAAATTTTTAAACTGACTTTGTTCTTATTTTTTTTGGATTTTTATTGTAAATTTTAAACTGGATTTGGATGTAAGCACATACATACAGGAGGCTATTTTTTAGCTCTCACAAATAAACTGTCTAACATCAATTTATCTGGGTTTAACATGGATTTAGGAAATTTTAAAATAATTTTTTAGATAACTGAGTAGATTTAAAACTGCATATTTTTACGATTACAGTACTTTTTTAAAACTGGAAAACTAAATAAAACTTTTTTGATTCATTATTTTTTATTGATTTTTATAAATTTTAAACTGGCATGAAGATTCCAAGCGTACACTTTTTTAGCTTTCCCAAAACACTAGTATTTTTTTTTAAACTTAATAACTGCCAAGACTTTGACTTAGAAGGCACGAAATTAAAATAAATAATTTTGTTTAGAAAACTGCATCAGTTTTTTTTTTAATTTTTTTAGTGACTGCGTACTTTGACTGACTACAGTAGTTTTTTTAACTGCAATCATACATTTCTTTCTGATCCTTTTTTTTGTATTTTTAACTGCCCTAAATTAACTTGATTGGATTTTTTTAACACTTTTTTCAAAATAAACTGCTTTTTCGTTTTTTTACCTGGAATTCGCCTTCGCCCCACACGAAATCTCCAACAACAATCACATTCAGCTTCAGCGGGATAAATCCATATCGAATTATTGGTGGATTTTGTAAAATTATGTAAACTTGAAAACCCATTTAATAAAAGCCATTCAGAAATAATTATTCTTAATTTGTCAATGGGAATATTAGAAAAATTATTTTCTTCATCAGCTTTTAATAATGCAGCTATTTCTGACAATTGTGGTTGGGTTAAACGGAAAATAGTTGGCATAGAAAAATCTATAAAAAAAACTGTCGTTGGATTTTTAGTAGTGAAATAAAAATTAAATATAAAAAGAAAAAAACACGTTTAAAATTATTATTAATAAAAGAGAAATTAAAACTGTCACGAAATGAAGCCGTTTGAAAAAAAAACTGAGTCCGACCTTTTTTTACGTGAAAAAATATCTTTACTTCTTTAATTTTGTCTATTTCAGAAAAATACTTTTAAAAAACTGTTCCATGTTTTGAACATTAGTAATCCAATTAAAAATTTTTAATAAAAAAATAAACTGCACAGGAAAGAAATGATATTTTTGGAAAATAAAAAAGAATTCAAAAAACTTTAATGGATGGGGTGGTTAAAGCTACACTGAGAAAAATGGAATTGTGACATTTCATCGAAATGTGACATATCGTCACACTTTCATGAAATGTCACGGCTGTGTGAATGTGACAAAAATTGTGTGAAAATTTTTTAATGTGACCAAAAAAAAGGTGAAAAAAATAAATGTGAAAAAAAAATAAAGTGACAAAATTAATGTGACATTTTTTAAATGTGACAAAAATTTAAATGTGACGACAAAAAATGTGACCAAAGATTACTGTAGCTGGTTGGCCCGATAAAAAAGTACTACCAAAAAAATTTTTTTTTCAAGAATGAACGAAATAAGCCAAAACTAAGAAAAAAAAATTTTTTTGGTAGTACTTTTTTATCGGGCCAACCAGCTACAGTAATCTTTGGTCACATTTTTTGTCGTCACATTTATTTTTGTCACACCTTTTTTAAAAGGTGTGACAAATGGATAATGTGACAAAAAATCTGTGAAATTTTTTGGGTGTGAAAAAAATTTGTGTGAAAAAAATAAATGTGAATAAAATTTTTGTGACCAAAATTTTTTGTCTCATGTTTATTGTACAATAACGTCACACATTTTTCTCAGTGTAGTCACGCTTTTTATTTTTTTAATTGCGAGGAAAATTACTTAAAAATTATAAACTGGTAATAACGTAGATTGTCGAGAGAAAAAAAACTGTAGTAATTTTTCTCCTAAAAAATATTATGTAAACTGGGTACGAACCCAGAGAGCGGTATCATTTTTTTAAAATAAAAATTCAACAAAGTTTGTTACAATTTTTTTTCTCCAATAAATAAATAAAAACTTTCTCAAAAAGAGTAAATAAGATAAATAGTTTTACAAAGCTGTTAAGTAAATTTTAAATTTTCTTTTGTGTTACATAAAAAAATGGAAGGGAGAAAAAAAGGAAAAAATACACTGAGATCATTTTTTGTTGTTGTGTTGAGAGGAAAGTAATCAATCTTTGGTTTGTTTAAATAAAACTGCGACAACAAATTGAGGAAAGATTTTAATAAGAAAAAGTTAAAAATTTTTGGAAGATTTAAAAAAAAAAAATATATCGAAAATAATAAAAATAATAAAACTGAATAATATTATGCACGAGAATGGTTTAAGAGACCAAAGTAAAAAAAAAATTTTGTATCGAAAACAATAAATTTAAAAAAAACTGTGTTCCGTGTTCGTTGTTTTATTATTTGGTGGCTTTTCTAAATTAGTTAATTTTTTAAAACAATATTTTCTTTAATTTTTAAACTTTGAAGATTTCTTATTTGACATATAATATTTAAAAAAATATATATGAAACTATTCACTAATTCAATAAATAATAAACTGACATCCAAAAAAGAAAGTTGCAAAATTGCAAAAAAATAAATTTGATATGCAAAATCACGAGTGAAAATAAAAGCACAAAAAAAAGAGACACAAAAAAGCTAAAAACCCGCGCTTCATCATTTTCTTTTTTTGGTATTATTTTTCCTTTCTTTTCCTTTTCCCACTCTCCTCTCTTTTTTTTTTTTACAAGTAAATCCATTTGTTTTTATATATGTAAGCCTAAGCCAAAAATAAAATACTTAGCTTTGCTGCTGGCTTCTTTTTCTTTTCTTTGTCAAGGTAAAAAAATGAAATAAATATAAATATAAATAAAATGAAAGGGAAACCATATAAAGTATATAAAAAAAGAGAAGAGAAAGTTTCCGTAACATAGCAGCTCAGCAGCAGAGCAGTCGTCCTCCTCGTAAACAAGCTATGAGTCCTTCTCCTTATTTCGGCTTTCATTTGCTGCAGTCATGTAAATGGAAATGAAAAAAAATAAATAAAACTATGGGGAATAATCATTTCTTTCTTTCTTCTTCGTTTTTTTGTTTATAATTTTTTTTGTTATTGCTTTTTTTTGGAATGAAAAAAAGATTATTATTTTTTTGTGTTTTGAGAGAAAAACTATGGGCTGGGAATAATTTTTTGTTGTTGATGTGAGAAAACTGAGTATAAGAAAATAAGTTTATAAATGCCGAAAATTTTTAAACTGTCGGTGGATAAACATATTGGCCGATCTTATTTAGAAAGAGGAAAATCAGAAAAAAAAAAGAAGAAAGAATTTTAAACTGTCACTAACTACTTGTTTTCAAGAATAAAAATAGGTAATTAATTATGTTTTTTTAAATCATTATTAATAAGAATGCAAACTGGGTAAATCTTTTTTACGGTTTAATTCTAATAAAAAAAATAATTAAAAAACAAATAATTATTTTTGGTTTAACTATCATACAAAAAAATCGAGGGATTCAAAAAATAAATACTTTTTTGGATAATAAAAAATATAATGAAAAGATAAACTGTTTGCTTGAAACGAATGAATACCAATAAATGGAATGATTTGTAACTGCCATTATTGGCTTAAAAAAATTTTCTAATACAAAAATGATAAATGATTTATTTTTGTTAATATAAACTGGAAGAGAATGAACTTCAGTAACACTTTTTTTATTAAAGGGTTTTTGTTTTCTAATTTGGAAAAAATATTTATAAACTTATTTTTTTTGTTGTTGGTAAAAACTGTTGTACATTAAGAACGAAGGATCTAAGAAGAAATATTTTTATTTTCAGAGAAAATTAAACTGCGAAGAGACAGCGAGTACTATTTTCAGCATAAAATAGCATTAAAAAAAATAAAAGAGATTTATAACTGCCATCCGTGAATAATTTTTTTCAAACATAAAAAAGTAATTAAATTTTAATTTTTTTAATTAATAAAAACTGTAATTTATTGTTCAGTTTAGAGCTCGTTTTAGTGGTTTTACTTTTAATTTGAAAATGGATTTAAAAATCTTTACTTTTTTATTGACGAAACTGACATGAATTAGGGAAAATGGAATCGATAAATTAATTTTTCTTTTGGAAAAAAAATAAACTGGCTTAAAAATATTTATTGTTAAAGAAAACAAAAAAAAAAGAAAAGAAAGAGTTTAAACTGCCATCACCAAACGAATGAAAATCGTTAATTAATTTTTATTTTGTTTATTAATAAAAATTGCAAACGCGTGTTTAATTTTTCAATGGATATTTTAACTTTTAAAAAGGATTTAAACTTTTTACAACTATGGAATAACTGGAATTGAAGTAAACATGGTGGGTTTAATAAATACATACATTTGTTATTGAAATTAAATTTAAACTGACATGACCAGATTCCGTAAAGCTTCTTTATTTAAAGCATCAATTACGTCAACAACAACAAAAAACTGACCAATATACTTGTGTTTTAATTTTTAAGGACTTAAAGATTACTTTTTTCATTAAAATTTTAAGGAAACTGTAAAACTGGAATAAAAGTTTTTTGGTTTGCCACCAATAAAGAAAAAAAGATTTTAAAAACTGGGTAATTATTTCTTTTTTTTATGCTCATTAACTATACTAAATTTTTTGTCAACAAAAAAAGGAGAGAAAAGCCTCAAAATTTAATCAAAAAAATTAAAACTGAATCAAGGAAGAACCACATCAAAAAAAATAGATAAAAACTGTACACTATTTATATTTTAGATCGTTTTAAATGATAGAAAATTTAAAACAAACGACAACGACTATGCGAAAAAAAAATTAAAACGGGTAGAAGAAGAAAAAAAACGTAAAAAAATTAGGGAGAAAAGAGAAAAAGAAAAAAAAGAGTGGAAAGAAACATGATTGAAATTTGTTTGTTGTTGGGAAACAAAAACATGAAAAAAAGGAAAAACAAAAAAGGATTAATTTTGTCCCTTCTTTTCCTTTCTTCAACATATAAAATTATTTTAACTGAACGTATTAAAAAAACTAGTTTTTTTATGTTTTGTTTTGTTTTAACGGAAAAAAATAAATTAACCGATGTTTTGAGGTAGGCGTTTAAAAAAAGTCGAATGGAATTTTAATTTGGGCAATGCAGCGGATTTTTTAGGGAAGGTTTTTAAATGTCACAAAAAGAAGAGAAAAAAACTGAATTTTAAATAATAGCTTTGATTTTAAACTGTCATGTAAAAATTTTTTTCAAATCAAAAAGTGAAGAAGAAACAATAAAGATTGAAAAGCTCTAAATTCTATGGGTCATGGAAGCATAATCTTTAGCAACTATTAAAACTTTGGATCTTTATGGGTTCTTTCTTTCAAAACCCTGATTGAAATTAAATTTATGTAGCTTTTAAAAAAATTTCATCAATCATGTTTGGGTATTTTACGATTAAAAAAACTGTTGACCTTTTTAGGTTTGTGAAAATTAAAAAATTATCACAAAGAAAACTCAAAGAAAAAAAAGAAAGATAATTTCTGGGTTTTTTTCTATATAAAATTGCATGGAATTTCTTTAGTTTTGAAAACAAAAAAAAATAAACTGTGAACCGTCGGGAATTCAGGTAATAAAAGAAAATAAAATCAAAAATTCGAACAAATTAAAAAGTTTTAAAACTGGATCCATTAATGGACAATGGTGGGCAAGAATTAACTGAATAGCAGTTTTGGCAATAGGCAAGCCCATGAACATAAATATAAAAAATTAAAATTTCATTGAAATATGTATTTAATTTTTTGGCGTTAATTTTTAAGCTTCAATTTATCCAAAATATAATTTAAACTGTCCGTTGAACAACTTCTGTTGGGTAAAATAAAATTTTAAGGAAAAAAATAAATTAAAAGAAAAAATATAACCAAATCTGTCAGATTCATCAAATTCAACTAAAAAAAGTGTAAACTAAGACAAAAAATTAATTTTGCCCTTCACCAGCTTTAAGGATTTTTTTATTGGAGAAAAAACTGGATAAATTTATAAGTTTTTTTTAATAATAAATTTTTTACGGAAAATTTATATTTTTAACTGAAAAATAAAAGTTTTCTATGATCGAATGCTAGATTTAAAAAACTGATTTCAAAACAATAAATCCAATCAAGAAAAGAAAACTGGAGAAAGTAAAGCGGATATTGTAGCCTTGAAAAACTGATTTCAAATTTTATATAATTTTACAAAAAAAAAAACTGAGTCGAGAATAATTTTATTTAAATTTATTTATGTAAAAACTCAAAAAAAAAACTGAGTAAATTTGAATAATTTCCTATAAAACCCAAAACTAAATCAATCCAATTTCGAACGCCGCGAAAAGAAAAAAGTACAAAATAAGAAAATTAAAAACATTATCGCGTTCAAAAAAAAAAGAAAGAAAAAAAATTAAAATAAACTCAAAATGAAAACCGTTCCGTTTGTTCCATTTTCTTCTTCAAAGGTGTCTTGTCTTGCGTGTGTGACATTCGCTCATTCACTCAATCAAAAAAATTTTTTTGAATGAATGAATGAAAAACATGTCAAAAGTGTAAGTCGTCTCACATTGTCAAAAATTCAATTTTTTTCCTCAAAAATACTGCAAAAGAAAAAAAATAAAAAATCGATTATTATCGTCATTTTTTGTGAAAATGATCTCTTTCCCTCATTTTTTTTCAAACAAAAAAAAGAAAAAGAAAAATGAGTTTCGATTTCTGTCAAATCAAATTACTTTTACAACAACTTTGACAAGTTAGTTTTCCATTCTCTTTATCCTCCAATTTTTTGACAGGCTTATCTGTCCCCTCTTTTTTTTTAACAACGAAAAAAAATAAAAAATGAAAATTGATCCATCCTTCTTTGTTTTAATCTACGAAACAAAACAAAAAACGTGAATGTAAAATTTGCAACAACAAAAAAAAAGAAAAGAAAAGCAGAAAATTTTTTAGCAACATAGCCACTGCATTTTTAAGTTACTCTAAATACTCAAAAACTGATTATCAGTGAACTTTGTTACTTTGGTTTAAAATATTTCAAATAATTTCAATAAAAAAATATACACATAAAATCATAACACAAAAATGCTCGAAAAAAAGATTAAAGAATTTTTTCTGATGCTCATATTTGTGAAAGAAGAGTATCCATTTAATTTTCAAAACATTTCAAAACTTTACGAAATCCTTCGAAAAAATTCATCCTAAAGAAAAATCTTTTTTTTCTTTCTTTCTGGTTTTTTTCCTCCTCCATGCTTGACCCAAAATTTAATATCGAAATCCACGCAAAAAAGGACATTAACATGCATGGATTTTTCGTGTCTTGGTTAATAAAATTCAAGCCAAAATATTTAAACTTCACACATTCCAAAAACTGTTTTGTAATTATTTTAACCTCTTGGGCAGTTTTCATCATCACTATCTGTCTTCCAGTTTTTTCTTGAAAATAATTTTGTATCAATTAAAAAACGTACTTTTTTTTTTATATTTCAGTTAAAAAATATTGTAAAGCCACAGTTATATTTTTATTTTTTGAAGGCTTTAACAACCTTCATCTCAGTTTTATTTTTTTTGCGTGATTTTTATTAAATTGAAGTAAATATGATTTTTATTTGAGTTTTTTTTCTTTATTTGGAAAGTGTTCCCATTTTTTAAGGAAACAATCGAAGTAACACAGTTAATTTTTTTCAAAAATAATTTATTAAAAACTCATTTTATACAACAAAAACAAAATATTGCAAAATTTATTTTTTACTGTTTTAAAGAAACGCTACTATTAGACAAGCGTATTGAGCCTGCTCCTCCTCAGTTTTATTATTATGGTATTTGAGTTGATTGTGGGCCTTCTAAAAACCGTTGCTATTAATTCAAATCAGTTTATATTTTTGGTTAAAAAAAACTTACCACAAACGCAAGACAAAGTGTCGCATATTCCATTAATAAATCCTTGACTTTCGCAATAAATATTGCATTTTTCATCATCGAAGCATGGCCCTAAAAAATTATTGACTATGTAATATCAGTTTTATTTTTCACAAAAAGGGAGATGATATTTTTATCAAGCCAGTTTTTAATAAAAAAAAATTTTCTTCCAATCTTTAAGAAGGATCTCAGTTAATTTTAAAAATATATCTAAAAAACATCGCTTACCCATAGCTAAAAACGATCGAATAGGTTCGGGAATTCCATCAGCTTCAACTCTTATAAGTAAGAAAAAAACAAAAAATAAAGCAACAGTTATTAATTTTAAAGCCATATATGTTCGGTGAATGCAGTTAAAAATTTATAAAAAAAAAGACAATAAATCAATGGAAGCAACAAAAACAAGAAAAAATTTTTATGTTTCCACGATTTTTTTGAAAAGAATCATAAAACAAAAAACATTTTCTTTTTTTAATTTTAAAAAAGGTTTATAAATATTTTAATGTTTTGATGTCCAACTTGGTGTTTTGATAATCAGTTTAAAAAATGACGTGAACTTTAGAAAAACGTAATAAATTGAAAATGAAAATTTCCACAATTCCAATGCCTTAATTGTCTGCAGTTTTAACAAAAATATTTAAACATTAATTATTGCATTTACCCCCCAGAAAATACCTTTATTCAGTTTAATAAAAAATTCTTTAAATTAAATTACTTAATTTCCATATTTTTTTTTGTATCAAATCCATGATATTTGAGAGTAAAAGAATTAAAAAAACAGCACAGTTTTGTTAAAAAAAGCTTTTAGATAAAAAAAATTTTTAAAAGTAAATCAAAAATCACTTCTCTTCGCAGTTTTTAGTTTAATTTATTTGAAGAAAGCAAAAAGGCAGTAACCAATTAATCAGATAAAAAAATCATTCTCTTATTCGAAAAAAAACGCTTCTGAAACAACAAGACAATAAAAACTCAGTTAAAAAAAGCCAAAAAAAATAACGGTTGGATTTACAGTTTAAAAAAATTTATTAAAATAGATACAAAAAATTATGTTTAGTAATAATTAAAACTTCATTATGAAAAACAAAAGCGCTTCAAAAGAGAAGAAGAAAAAACGGTGAAAAAACAGTTTAAAATTTTAAATCCCAAAATATTATGAAGGACCTTTCAATGTGGGCCAAAACAATCCAGCGCAGTTAAAAACAAAGTTTGATCAAAATCAATTATTTTTTCTGGAGTTCAGTTTTTAAAAATTATAAACCAAAGAATGTTGCCTGCCCAATTATAATAAATGGATTAAATTTGAATTCTTTGGGATTTGAAATGGTGTTTATCAACAGGGCAGTTTAAAAACATAAAAAATGAGAAAATAAAAGACTTTGTTGAAAATGAAAAAATTTATTATTCCTTAAAACTCTTCGTTTACAGTTTTTTTTTCTCAATGTCATTCGATAAATAATGGAAGGGCAGTTAAAAAAAACATATGAATTTATAATAAAAGACTACTACGAAGCAGTTTTCAGAATAAGATCCAGTTTCTTTGCAGTAAAAAAACTATTAAAAATAAAACCAAAAACAACAAAAAAAAAGTGAAATAAATTCATTTATTTTTTACATACATAAATACTACCCATTTTTATACTACAGTTTTATTTCTAAGATACAGTAATCGTCATTGTTAATACTACTACGTACATATACAAAAAATGAAACAAAAAAAAGTGGCATAAAAAAATTTACAAAGTTTTACAAAATTAAATATTTTTACAAAGTTAGTTGATTGATTGATTATTTCTTTTCTCAAAATGAGCCTTCGTTGATAATAGTTCACAGTTTTCTCCTTGATTTAAGATTCATCACCAATTTTAAACATAGCTTGTCGACCATGATAATCTTCATATGGACTTTCAGGCAATGTTCCATTATGCTTTTTTGATGTTGTTGTTGATTTGACACCATTGGTTGTTGAATCAGATTTAGATGGAGAAAGTTTGAGATGTAAATTATGATTTTTGAGTTGTTTCTTGTTTCTTGGAAGGAAGAGATTTAGAATTTCAAGGATATCATTACGTTCCATAGCTTTTGCTTCTTGAAGTGGAGAAAGAAATTCCAAAGTTGTCAAATGAGATGGGACACGCGCCATTTTCACAAAGATATTCTACCGCAGGTATTTCACCAGCCACCACAGCTGCATGAAGAGCTGTACGTCCATGATAATCACGTTCTTCAAAAGTAGCTCCAGCAGTTTTCCAAGCTTTGAGAAGATCGAGATCACCCTTACTTGCAGCCAGACAAAGATTGATACCTGAAAAAAAGGATGATAATTAAAGTTAGCAATTTAGTTTCCAATTCATTAGCGTAAACAAACAATGACAGTTTTAAAAATTAACACTAAATTGTCCTATACAAAATCGAAAACAACCCATATGGCTTTACAGTGATTATGTGATTTCAATAAAGGCAAAACAGGAATAATCAGTTAATTTGCAAAAAATGTGAGACTATCTTTTACCCGTAAGACTTCAAACACAGCTTAAAAAACCAAAAATATGGTAAGTAAGTAAATAATGGAATAGTTTTATTGAAAATAATCTTATCAGTCTACAACATCACAGTTTTTACATAACCGAGCTCAAAGAATATACAGTTTATAAACTTTTTTAATGCAACTGCTCGCAGGGTATCACAGTTATTAAATAAAAGAAAATAAACATACCTAATTCCAATGCTGTTTGACCCAATACACCACCAGTATCTTTGAGTAATTGAATGACTTCACAATTTTTTGAATGTACAGCTTTAGTTAAAGCACTTTCATTTTTAGAATCACTAAAACATTTTCAAAGTCAGTTTTATCATTTACAAAAATGGAAAACTCACCGAGCATGAACAGATCCACCATGTTTAAGTAAATATTTAACCGCTTCTAAATGACCCGCTTCAGCTGCAACATGTAAAGGTGTCGTGGTATTACAATCAGGTGCAGATAAATTAGCTCCACCAAGTCGAAGATTTTCTAATTGTGCTATATCATTCAAACGAGCATAATAGCATACAAGTGGTGGAAATATAGCTGATCGAAGGAGTTCCACTTCACGAGATGTTGAAATTCCAATATTCTTTGCCAAAGATGCAACTGAAAAAAAGAAAATAATTAAAACTACAGTTTTATTCCCTCCGAAAAAACTTACCCAAAGCATGAGCATCGTGTGTTTCAACATGTGATACAGTCATTTCACCACGTAAATTTTTTGCAACCATTTCTTTCTTTTTCGCCAAATCCCAATCATCGTGTCCCAAAACATATGATAATTTCATTAATGCAGCTTCTGTCGTTAAATCCGATCCAGGAATAGCACCGACATCATATAAGATTTTTCCAGTAAAATAATTTGTATCCACGTGACCTTTAACGCATTGAGAAACATTCAAAACGATACAACCACGTTTAACAGCTTTATCAATTTCTTCGATGATATCTGTTCGACGAGATGGCATATTTCCTGAACCAAAAGTTTGTAATACGACTCCTTCCATAGAAGGTTGAAAAGCAGCTCGAACCTGTAAAAAATTTGGATTAATGAAAGTTTTGTCTTCAGTTAAACAAACACGGTTACAGTTTAATCTTAGTGAAACATGAAAAACAACTTACACATTCGATACTCATGGATGGAAAAATTCTTAATATGCTAACATTTCGGCAAAGATTATCTTGAACACGAAAATGTGAGATATTACCAGATCGAAAGATTGATTCATATTTAACTAAAAAAGCAAACATTAGTTATCCATCCATCTTAGTTTAAAACCAAAAAATTACTATTAATTGTAATATCCATGGATGCCAAAGGATTCATATTAGGTGTATCAAAAGCAGATAAACCTGAATTATCTAATTTTGTGCAACGATTGCCACGCAATAATTTGTTATTGAAATACACAGTTACTTCAGGAATATCGTAATTTGCAGCAATTATTAAAGCACCAATTAAATTTTCTCTACCATCTGATCGTACTTCTGCTACGGGTATTTGAGCACCAGTTAAAACTACAGGTTTACCAAGATTTTCCATCATAAAAGAAAGTGCTGAAGCCGTATATGCAAGTGTATCCGTTCCATGTAGCACAACGAAGCCATCATATTCATGATACGATTTTCTAATATCTTTTGCAATTCTTATCCAATCATCGAATGTCATATCAGACGAATCCAAAAGAGGTTCATATTCGACCAACCAATATACCACTCGCTTTTTTGTATGTCGAACTGGGGGCAAGCAATATGGTTGAACTTGATAATCACCATAATATTGTTCCACATATTCTTTATCATTCAATGGTGGAATATCTCGAATTGCTAATGGAAGATAATGAGGTTCAGGTTCATAGACTAAAAAGGTGTTTGATTAGTACAAAACAAGATTTTTTCTTCACAGTTTTAGAAAAAGTAAATTGAACAAAGTTAAAAAGTAACAAAATTTGTTATGGTTACCGACTATGCTCATACTCATTTGTTATTACAGTTTTAACATATAAAAAACATACCTCCATTATTTTTACATTTCATTCCAACTGTACCACCAGTGTACAAAACAAGCACACGAGCTTCAGGCATTGGTTTATCTTCGGGTGGAACACCACTTATTGAATTCAATCGAGCTCGAGTTATTTCTTCGCGATTTATGTCTTTTACAAAATGCTAAAAACACAAACAAAATTATTAACTTCCAGTTTAAAAACCAAAAAGTTACAGTAATCGAGTGCTTTTTGACTATTGTATTTCCATCTTTTGCAAAAATGAGATGTTTGGGTCCGATATAATGATCATCGATCGGTTCTCGTTCGGGTGTGGCTTCGTCATCTTCTGTTTGACATCCGATTGATGAAGATAATGATGTAGCGGAAGCAGCATTTTCCTTTTTAAGGGTTTCAACTTCTAACAACTTTGGTATCATCATTTCGTTTAACCTTTCTGTTCCATCTGCTTTCCAAGTATAATATCGAAATATTCCTTAAAAATTTTTTGACATTTAGTAAAATTATTCGACAGTTAATAAAAAGTATGATAAAAGGAACACAGTTTAAATTACAGAAAATCATAACAGAAAATTTCTGAAAATTTCGATACCCTCGAAACCGTTGACAGTTTAATAAAAAAAATTTGAAAGGAAAAAATCCTTTAAACAGTTTTTTTCCGTTTTTCTTGACTCCAAAGTTTACACCTTCAATGCCAGTTTATAATTTAAAAAAAAAGGAATAAAAAGTTAAGAATGTTTAAATCTTTACAAAACAATGCAATTTTTAGTTTGAAAACATCAAAATACAATTGGGGATAATGCTTTTAATAATACCATTCTTAACGGTAACTCAATATGCAGTTTAAATATTATAAAAATTTTATTTTAAGTAATGTACAGTTTTTACTTATCTCACTATAGTGAAAATTTCACCAAAAATTAATTTAAAAAATGAAAAGAGATCTCTATTTTAATTTATGCTTTTAATAAAATATTGTCAATTTGCTGAATTTTTACAACTAAATTGATTGTTATTGATAACTAAAGAAAATTGTAAGACAGTTTAATATGTTTTTAGAGAGGAAATTCCATTTACCAAAAAAGTAAAAACAAACACAAAAATAGAAAAGTCCAGTTAAATAAAAACTTAAAGAAATGGTGACTAAAACGTGAAAGAATATTTAAGTTTTGAAAAGTAACAAAATAAACACAGTTAATTTTAACGATTCATGGAGGAATGGAGGAACTAAATAATTATGCTGACAGTTTTCAAAAAAAATATAACGAAAAGAATAAAGTTTTTTTAAAAAACATTTACTTTTGATCTTAACCGATAGATAAGCAAGCAATGGGAGGGAAAAAAATTTTTTAAAAACAAAAAAAAATGTTTCTGAAATATTCGCTCTTTTTTTATTTAAAGGGAAGAAACAAATAATACTTTCAAAATAATTTTTCCAATCGATCAATCATGTCTGAAACAAACTTTCAGAAGAGAAAAAATTTTAATGTTAAAGATCTAAAGGTTCAAAAAAGAATGGGAGGAAGGGAAAACAACAACAATTTCATTGTGTGTTTATTTTTAGCTTTTTGCTAGACTAGAAAAAAATGGGGAATCCCCCATTGATTTGTGTGATAAAAAAAATTGGGAGAAAAAAAACATTAGAAAAAAAACTTTTTAAAAGTAAAAACAAAAGAATAGCCTTCAGTTTTGAATAATTTAATTTAAAAAAGTTTCAAAAGTTCAAAAAGAAAAAAAAACCATTCACAAAATTCCGGGAGTCACAATACATCTCAGTTTTTTAAAAGCCATTCGTTATTAGTCAACCTCTAGCAAAAAAAGGAGAAAGAAAGGGTAATGAAATACGAAGCTCCAAAAAAACTAATGGAGCAATAACTCAGTTAAACAAAACTTTTCCTTAAAAAAACAAAAACATAAAAAAGCAGTTGTTAATTTAAATACTCAAAATTTTGAAAACTTAATTTCTAATTTCTACCGCAGGAAAGAATATGCAGTTTACTTTTTTTAAAGCCAAAAAAAAAGAATTATTTCAGTTTAAAAGCGAATTTTATTTTTTTTCAGGACATTCAACGCTTTAGAAAAAATTCAAATAAAGGAAGAAGAAAAAAAGCGTCATCATCATTGAAAAAAAATGAACAACGACACACGAGTGAGTGCACCAAAAAAAAAACCAAAATAGCAAAAAAAATAAGCATGTGGCTATTTAGTCTTCGTTGACTGAGGAAACTAAAGAAAAAAAGACGAGTGACATTTGAAAGCAGAGAATGAAAGGCAAATGTTTGCTTCTTGCTAGTGGGGAGCAAAAAAATGAGAGCAGTGAAAAAAAAAGACAAGAAAAAAGAAACGAAACGTGTGCGGAATGCGTGGTTTACTTTGAAAAAAAAAGAAACATTAAAAAAAGTGATGTGGATTATTTGGTTCTAATTTTTCTGGACATAGAAGCAAATTGGCCCAGTTTTTTTACTAAGAAATTTCTTTGGTTGGGCCAGTTTTTAATGTGTAATAATTTATTTATCGTCAAATGCAGTTATAAAAAATTTAATAAAATATTTGTGATATATTTTGGACGAAATGATTGATCTCTCATGGCAGTTTTATCAATATATTATGTAAAGTTAATCAACAAAATAATGAATTTTTGTTAGTTAAAAATATTTCCATGTTGGAGTACAAAAAGACAGTTTTTAAATATCATTAACTAAATCAACCAAAAGCTTTAAAAAAATATTTAATACTTTCCTAAAGTTAAACAATTATTATTGTTTCACTTCGCCTATTTTTACACAGTTTTCATGATGGCCATAATAATAATTTATTATTGTAAATAAATGTTATGCCAATAACCCAAAATTTACACCGTTTTTGTTAAGGTAATTCAGTTTTAATTCCAAGCCCCTTATTTTAAAAACATTTTTTTTATTTCTTTTTCCCCTCAGAAAGCATCTGATTGCTATCATTAATATTTATTTATCGGGTGACAGTTTAATTTTGTCAAAAAAAAAAGAAAAAAAGAAAAAGCATGCATGCGACAAATAAAAAAAAACGCATTAAATTTTACGTACGTAGTTTTTTTTCCTTAGCTTAGAGTTTAGTTTGAATGCACTCTTTCACGTTTTTTATGTAGCAAATAAAAAAAGGAATGTACGAATGTTAATGTTAAATACAGTTTATATGATTTTGTTTTTTAAGCTTAAAAATACACAACATTTGTGCTTGAAAAATTTGAAGAAAGAAAAAATTAAATGCAGAGATGAGTGAGCATCAGAAATCAGTTTAAATTTTTTTTTTTAAATGGCAAAAAAAACGTCGCAGTTTAAATCAAATCACCCAAATTCAAGAAATGCCCCATCCATGATCAAAATATTTGTAAATAATCAAAATAATAACAAACTCAAGAGTTTTTAATACCATCTATCCTCCTTTAGATAGTAAAGATAGCGTAGTATGGGACAGTTAAAAAAGAGCAAAATTTATATCCAAAAACTCTCCCAAATGTATTCAGTTTAAAAATATAAAAAAATAAATCAAAAGGGTATAGTCGGTCTGATAAACTTCTTGACAGTGTAAATGTTAAAATGATTTCCTAACTAACCAAAATAAAAAGCAGTTTAAAAAAGACAAATTAGTATTGAAGGGTTACAACAAATAATGAAATTTCCAGTTTAAATAAAAATTCAACTAAACAAAGCCAAATGATTAAAAACTACACTAATTTCAACTCAAACAGTTAAAAATAATGAAAAGAGTCCATCAAAATAACACAACCTTGTTCAGTTTATAAAAAAAAATTCTAACAATCAAAAAATAGCTCGACAAAAAAAGATGTCAGTTTAATTTTTAAAATTGAACCCAACCCATCCTTAATAAAAAAAAACAGTTTAAAAAAATCCCCGCTCGAAATGGGAAATCAAAAAGATAAGAAAAGAAACAGTTAAAAATGAAGCAAAACACCCCTCAAAAAAAAATTATCCCGTAAAAAACTTGCTCAGTTAAAAAAATATTCATAGTAGCAAACAGAGAATAACTTCGACAAACTAAACTTCTCCTAGTCAGTTAAATTTTTAAACGACAATCCAAATTTGTCTCAAATATAAAAAAACAGCTAAAAACGTGTAAATTCGCATTGAAGAATTCACATCTATTGCGACACGCCCAGTTTAAAATAAAATTCAACTAAACAAAAAATAACTTCGAAACAGTGTATTTTTTAAATTAGATGAGATGTATTCAAAGATAGTCAATAAAGATATTAAATGCCACAAAGGCTATTAAGGGTATTAATTAGAAAAGTATCCAGTTTAAGAAATAAATAATATACCCTTCTCAAACTTTTAAAAAAAGTTAAAAATATGATGATCCTTTACCATGAAATCAATACAGTTTATTATATTTTTTGAAGCTATAAAACGTCAAATCAGTTTCTTTAAAAATCAATGATAAAAATCTTAATTAGCTTTGATCCCTAACATATTTTCCTATATCAGTTTACAAAAATAAAATAAAATAAATAAATGGACCCACCTGAATCACTTTTCAAACTATTCAATGAACTTGTTGATGAAGAAATTTCAGGCATTCCTTGTTGATATCTTCGATGTTGTTGATTCAAAGTAAATAAATTTGGACTAGAATTGTTATTATTTCTAAGATAGTTTTATAAATTCCACGAAGGTTAACGAGAGAAAAAAGGGCCAAAATTTTAAGTAAGAAACTTTTAAATAACAAATAAAAAAAGGAGCGCATAAAGAAAAGTATTTTTTAAAACAAGCAAAAAAGAGAAAAGAAAAGAAAAAAAGGAAAATATAAAAAGGGCGGAGAACCGTGGAAGAATAGTTGAAAGTCGTCTTCGTCGTTGGTGAACATAGTTTCAAAAAAGGCGAACGAATATAAAGCATTTTTATGCGTCAGTTGTTTAGCGTCAAAAAAAAAGAGAGAAAGAAAAAAGTCAAGGATTTTGATGAGTAAACTTTTAAAATTCGAATAGTAGCAAAAACAAAAAATAAATGACGACAAATCATGGAAAAAAAATTTATTATAAAAAAATAATGAAAAATTTGCTTAGTGACAAAAGAGAAAAAAAGCAGTTTAAAATTATTATTTTTTATTCATGATTGTTTAAAAGCATTTTTATTAGAGACGTACATGCACATTTTTTTGATGCTGTAGTTTACTGGCGAACACAGTTTTTTTTGTTAATAAAATTTTATCTGAGTTGAAAAAAGTGTAGTAAGGCATTAAGAAATAACGCTTAATACCATCCAGTTTTATCTTATCAAAGATTTTTCCAAAATTATGATAAAAGCAATCATTAAGACACTTGAGACTACTAATGTAGTTTTTTAATCCTTCTAATTATAATTATTATTTAAATATTTTGCATTATAAATGAATCCGCCGACCATTTATAAGAAAGACAGTTAATAAAAAAAATTTGTAAATCAAAATATATGAATTCTGCTGGTTCATGACACCAGTTAATAAAAATTAATTTAAATTTTATGGCGTTGCAAAAAATACAACCAAAGAAAATTGATGATTGCAGTTTAAACTTTATTTCAATGCCTGAATTTTTTTTATTGTCAATAAATAACCCAAAATGCAATTTTTAATTATAAAAAAAAAAGATGCTGTTTAGAATATTAAATAACAGTTATAATTCCCTTTTAATAACTAAAAATAACCCCAAATTTTGAAGAAGCCATAACAGCTTAGATTAAAAATACGTAACTACAATACCAAACTTAAAATACTAATTTTTCAGTACTATCACAGTTTTAACATTTAAAGATATTAAAAATTTACAAAAGAGTACCCAGTTTTTCCAATAAGCTTGATCCAAAGTTCATAAAAGTTAAATCAAAAAAACAAACAATATAAAAGGCTAACATTTCTTTTCCCACGAACAAAAAATAAAAAATAAATCAAGAAAAAAAAGTAGGCTTAAAAACACCACTACGAAGACAAAAAATCAACGACACAAAAAAAGACGACGAAGCAAAGCAAAGTAAATTCGTAAACGCCAAAATAGTTTTTTTTTTGTGCGCGCGAGCATTTTTTGTTTCCCATCATCGCTGTTGCATCCCTGTCGCGGCGCTACTGGTTTATAAACTTCAACTTTGACACCAAAATGCTTTCGATAAAATAATATAAAAAAATAAAACAAAACAAAACACAGACATTCTTCTAAAATGAAAGAATAAATAAAGCGAAATCGTTCATGCTTTTGTGTCTATCGCTTGTGTTTGCTCATAAATATTTTTTATCGTGGGCTTTGTTTTTTTTTATCTCTTTTCTTTTCATTTATCGTAAAAAAGGCTAAAAAGATTATTGATAATCGTGTGTTTTAGTTTATCTATTTTGCCTTTAAACCAATAATAATAACCTTCTGGAAAAGAAAGGAACAGTTTGAAAAAAAAATATTTAAAAAAGTGAGACTGAAGCAAGCAAATAATCTTTGGCCTAAAAATAAATAAAAAATTTGGGACATTTTTTTGGGTGCTTTCCTTTTCTTTTTTTTTCAATGAAATTATCAGACAATTTTTTTATTATTTTGATTTTTGAATAAAAAAGAGACGAGTCATTAAAAAAATTTCTAAAAGTTTTTATTGTTTTTCCTCCTTCTTTGAAGTTAAGTTTTTTACGATTAAAAATAAATATATGTACTTTGACGAATGAAAAGAAAAAGACAAAGAAAAGAAGAAGTAAATACGCGGGTTAATGAGAAGTTTGTTTTAAACAGGTTTTTTCGAAATAGGGATGCCATGCACTCTGGGAGAGGGTTACGGTAGAAAGCACTAAAATAGAACCCATAAAAAATTTAGTTTTTTTTATTTACTCGAGAGTACTTGAAAAAATTAAGTTGAACGATCAGGCGGAAAAATTCCTTCCATAAATAGTTTGGCTGGTTGCGTTTTAAAATGTAAGTAATAAAATTTTATGTTTTGACATCATTTTTTGAAATTGGCTGAAATAATACATAAAACAACAGATGCAGTTTAATATTTTTGAAAAATCAAAAAAACAGAAGATTTCTTCTACAGTTTAAAAATTCATCAAAGCCGTTTGTTAACTATAAAAATTTATGACAGTTTTCTTTGAATTAATCCTTTACATGTGAAAAACCAACTCAGTTTGAAATCCCATTTATCCAATTCAAAAAATTTGGTTAAATTTTATGATGAATATTATTTAATAATTTATGTCAGTTTTTTATCTGAGAAAAAATCCGCTATTAAATTTCTCAACCAGTTTAAAGATTCTTAAAATTATTTTTTACTAAAAAAACAAAAAATACTCAGTTTTATTTTGACTAACTTTTTATATTTGGAATCAGGGATTCCGTTTTTTTGGTTGGTAAAAAATATTACTCCTACATACATACAGCTCCAGTTTAAAAAATAATAAATTCTTTAATATAAATAATATCACACAGTTAATATTGAATTTATTTTTTTCCTACAAAATTTTATGTAAAAATTCCACTTTTATTTTCTTGTTTCTCTTCCAAAAGCAGAATATTGAATTTTTTTTTTCAGTGAATCCCTTTAAAAAGTTTTAAAAATTTTTGTTATGTTTTTTTTACAGTTTTGTATTTAATTGTCATTTAAAAGAAATCATCGTTCTCCAGTTAAATTTTATTTCTTTTATTTTCCAAGCAAAAGCAAAAAAATTGATCCAGTTTAAAATTCTTTTTAAATAATTTTTTAAAGTTCGAAAATTCCAGTTAAAATTCAAAATTCAGTTTAACAAAGATTAGGCGTTTTTCCTCATAAAATTTCTTTAAATTAAAAATAACCAGCGGTCTTTGTAATCTCCAGTTAATTAATAATTTATGTAATAAACATGGAAGACCTTAATTTTGCATAAATCAAATGATAATTATTTTTCGTGTACAGTTTTTTCTTTAAATTAAATTTTGTCTTAATGATGGCAAAAAAAATCAAAACCAATAAGAAAAAAAAGGTACATTGAAAAAAATAACAATATTAAATAAATTCTTAACTTTTTTTCTTGCTAATTTCCAGTAATCTCAGTCATCAACAGTTTTATATGTATTTAAAAATGTCGTTTTTTTACGACTATAAAAAAACCTTTTTGCGGTCTGCCTTGCAGTTATTTTCTGTAAAGAATTCATAAAAAAAAGCAATTTATAACCAGGATATTTAATTGAATGCTCAACTATTGAATTCAATATCAACAGTTTTTATTTAAAATTATAGTTTTAAAAAATTAATTTTTACTCAAAGCCTTTTATTACCCGACAAATTTTGACAGTTTTCTTTGAATTAATCGTTTTATTGACAATGAAGAATTCAGTTTAAAATTCCATAATATCATTCATTATAAGGCTGAATATTTTTAAGAATGTGCTAAAATTTTACTCTGGATATTGTTTAATAAATTAAGTCAGTTTTTTTATCTGAGAAAAAAATAGACATCCTATTTTGGCTGCAGTTTTAAATTCCAAAAAAAAACTTTATTTTCATAGTAAAAAATTTATTTAGGGGTTATTTTCACTGTCCAAATAAAAAAATAAGTTTTTTTTACTAAATATTTTTAAAAACCCCTACTACCAAACAGTTTTCCTTCAATATTTTTGCTTTGAATCTTGTTTTGTTTTTAAAAATTAAGAAAACGGAATTTATAATTCCTGTCCAGTTTTATGCATATTTTAAAAAAAAAAAATAATGGCCTTTGTTAAATCATTTTTCCCCTCCAGATAAAAAGTTATTCAGTTTAAAACTTTTAATAATCTTTAAAGTCTGGCATTCAAAAAAATAATTTAGATTACAGTTTCACAAAGTTTTGGAATTTTCTTTTTTGATTTTTTTTAAATTAAATCCACCGGTCTTGATTATATACAGTTAATTTTTTTAAATAAAACTTATAAAAAAAATTATTATAAATGTTTAATAATTTTGAAAAAATATGATACTTTGCTTACCAGTTTTTTTTTCAGTTCGAAAAGATAAATTTTGTTTATTTTGGATAAAACAAAGCCGTTATTTGCAAAATCATAGTTTATTTTTATTAATTTTTTTTCTTTGCGCCAAATGTTATTGGAAAGAAAAAATTATTACCTTAAAGATGCTACTAAAAAGAAGAATTTTCTTAAATCTAAAAAAAACCTTCTCATTCTCCTCAGTTTTATTAAGTATGAAAAAGTTTAGCAGATGATATCAAATTTTTATTTTTCACTGAATCAAAAATTTTCTTTTATAGCTCAAAAAAGTATTCTTGATAGTTCTGTTCAGTTTAATATTTACGTCCAATAAAAAAGGGCATTCATAAACCTGTTATGCAGTTAATAATATTTTTTCCCCACCATTTCAGTTTGCTCAGTTTAAAACTTTTTTGATATATCTTTAAATCAAGGATTACAATGAAAATAATGATTTCGATGTAACAAAAAGTCAGAAATCTTAAAATAAATTTTTAAATGACCTCTGCCTTTTAAAGCTTCCAGTTAATTATTAAATTATGTAAAATAAAAATATCGAAAACTATAGTTTTTTTATAAATCGAAATATAATTTTTAAATTTTTATAAAAAATACCCAGTTTTATTTTTTAATTAAGCTTCATCTTATTGGCTTGGCTGTTGAACAAAGAAATTCATTGCTTAAAAAAAAGAAGAACACAGTGATAAAAAAAATTACTTATATATAAAAATTTTTTTTACTTTTTTTAGTTAAATTTTAAATCCAAACACTTCATGGTTTTACAGTTTTATGTATTTAAAAATATTCTTTTATTCTACAACAACTAATTCCCGCAACTCAGTTTTTTAAATAAAAAATTCCAAAAAAAATTTAAGACGAGAGAATTTTAATTCAATTTTACACTCATATATCAATGTCGCCAGTTTCATTTCTAATTAAAAATAATTTTAAAAAATGCTAGCTGTTTATACCGAATAAGTGCCGGTGTTAAATGAAGAGCGCAGTTATAAATGTTAAATAAATTTAATTTTTTTGTGTGCCGAATCTCTAGCTAACAGTTTTAAAAAAACCCATAAAAGCTTTCATTCATTCTCACAAACGCAAGAAACACAGTTACTTTGATATTTTTTTTATTATTGAAAATACCGAGTCCTTTTCAATTACACAGTTAATTATTTTTTATGGGGATCTTGCAGTTTTTTTCCTCAATTATTTTTAAATATTAACTTCAAATGGAACGTTCTCAATTTAAAAAAAAGAGGCATAAGCGACAAATATAAAATAATAAATATTAATTCCTTGACTTTCCAAATATCAAAAGCCGTCCGACTCATCCAGCAGTTTTATCTAAAAATCAAAGTTTTTAATAATATAAATAATTACCGAGTTTAAAACCTGCCACAGTTAATTTTTCTGTTTATTATTTATAGGAAATAAGTTTATCACGATACATGATAGGAATGAAGATTGAACATATGTTCAAAGGACAGTTTTTTCACTTCGTAAAGATTAATTTAGTTTAATTCGATAAATATCGAAAAAATTGGCTATCATAGATTTAATATTTTTCTTTCTAATTTTTTGGTAATTACTTTGTGGCAGTTTTAAGAAATCCCAAAAAGCATTCATTTAATAAACCAAAGACAGTTATTTTGGATTTAATAATCTTTGAAATTTTTAAAAATCAATTCCAAAATATTTTTCAATAATATTGCATATTAAAATTTTTTTCGCCATATTATATTATTACCACCAGGGTTTGGCGGAATTGAAAAAAATTCCGCTTCCGCGGAAGGCGGAATTATAAAATTCACTTCCGCAAAAGCGGAAGCGGAAGCGGAAGTAAAAAAAAGGCGGAATTCCGCAAAAGCGGAAGCGGAATTACCAAAAAATTTTTTTTGTTATTACACATACATTTTTTTTCCATTATAGTCCACGGTAACGATTTTAATATTGTATGTGTCTGTATCAAATCCTTTGTATCCAAAGTGGATAAATTTTATTTTTTCTATATGACGATAATCAAAAGCTAAAAGATTCTTTGAGACTGTTGCATGCTTTATTAATGCAAATTTTGACCTTGAAAAATGGGGACTTTAGAGTAAAAAAGTGCGATAAAGAGCTTCTTTACTTTAATGTTGCCGGGAAAAAGATCAATTTTGATTAAAAAATTTCTTTAATATGGGTAGCATGCAAAGATAATGTATTAATGAACTAAGGATAAGTTTAGCCACAATATTTTTTCTTATAGCACCAAAAAGGTTTGTTTTTACATCTAAAAGCATGTCGCGCTTTCACAATCAAAATTATATATATTTTTACGATATTAAGAATTCCTAAATCTTTTAACCATCTATAGATATCATCATTATTTATACCAATTTTAACATAAATATCCCACTTTTGAAATTTTAAAGAATGCCAAACGATTTATTTCAGCTATTTTTGATTGCAAAATTAGTTTCAAAAAGAACCAAAAAACATTTTGTAAGAAACTAACTTATTTCTAATGCGCAATAAAAAAATCAAAAATGAAAGAAAAGTAAAATATTCTCCATGTACGCAAAAATAAAGAAGAACATATTTTTAATTTAAGTTTGTCTTACCCTACTGATTTCATTCGTTACAATGTACTGAAATAAAATTTGATTTCCCAGTGTAAAAGTGTTTACACTTTTATTATTTTTAAAGGCTTCTTTGGGCATTTGATCACAGAATTTTTTTATTATCAAACTCCCGCAAAAAAATGTAAAAGTTTTTGTTAAATATTTTTTAAAATTTGTTTAATTCCGCTTTCGAATTCCGCAAAATTTTGCGGAATTCCGCGGAATTTGCGGAAGTCCAAAAACACGCGGAATTCCGCAAAAGCGGAATGCGGAAGCGGAATTCCGCCAAACCCTGATTACCACATATTTCAGATGACTGCAGTTTTAATGGAAACCCAACATTACAAAACAGTTAACAATAATTTCAAGAAAAACAGTTTTTTTGACACGAAATAATTAAGAACTTCAGTTAATTTTTATTTCAAAAATTTGTTATCAAATACAATTATTGAAATCCAAAATAAAACATTTTTTTTCATACGTAATTATGGTGTACAGTTTATACTTTACTTTTTATAATTTTTCGAATGTCAAAAAAACCAACTCTAATATTCCATCAGTTAAATATGTACATAGAATGAAGCTAGTAATTATTTATAAGTTAAAATTTCCGACAGACTATGAGGTCTACAGTTCTACTAAAAATGTTAGGCAATAATTGGCATTGAAGAATTCACATCCATTGTGACACGCCCAGTTTAAAATAAAATTCAAATAAACAAAAAATAACTTCGAAACAGTATATTTTTAAAATCTTTCCACAATGATACGCAGTTATCCTAATTTTTAGGCAGTGTAAAAATGCAAATGCTCCTCCCAGTTTAATAAAATGATGAGATGATGTATTCAAAGATAGTCAATAAATACCACAAAGGCTTTTAAGGGTATTAATTAGCACAAGTATCCAGTTTAAAAAATAAATAATATACCTTCCTCAAACTTTTTAAAAAAAGGTAAAAATATGATGCTCCTTTACCATGAAATCAATACAGTTTATTATATTTTTTGAAGCTATAAATCGTCAAATCAGTTTCTTTAAAAATCAATAGTAAAAATCCTAATTAACTTTGACCCCAAATATTTTTTCCCTTAACAGTTTACAGAAATAAAATAAATAGAAAGAAAAAAGGGAAATAAAAAAAAAAGGCGGAAAACCGTGGAAGAAAAGTTGAAAGTCGTCGTCGTTGTCGTTGTCATCGGTGAACATAATTTCAAAAAAGGCGAACGAATAAAAAGCATTTTTTTATGCGTCAGTTGTTTAGCGTCACAAAAAAGAGAAAGGAAAAAAATCAAGGATTTTGATGAGTAAAATTATAAAATTAGAATAAAACAACAACAACAAAAAATGAATCCCAAATCAAGAGAAAGAAAAATTGTAATAAAATTTTTTTGGCATAAACAACAAAAATAACAAAGCAGCAGTTTAAATTTTTTTACTTTTTTCAAAACCGTTCTAACAAACACAGTTTAAACTTTAAAGCATAATTTTTGGAATGTGCACATTTTTTTCATGCAAATATTATATCAAAAAAACAGTTTTTTTCTTTAAATAAATTTTTTTTCTATTATGGAGAAAAATTATAGTAAGACAGCAAAAAATAATACCAAGCACTTCAAAGTTTTATTCATACATACAATTACTTAGAAATAATAAAAAAAAAAGTTAATTGTTTAGCTATTGGATGGATTTCGCTCCAGTTTTTTTCATAATCTTCGATTATTATTTCTTCTAAATATCTAGCATTTTTGAATGAAGCCATCCCGAAATACGTATATCAACATAGTTAATAAAAAAAGAATTTTTATTATACGAAAACAAATGAAAGTGATTCAAAAAGAATTTTTTGGGTGCTTTCCTTTTCTTTTTCTTCAATGAAATGATCAAAGTTTGTGATTTTGGAATTTAAATAAAAGAGAGACGAGTCATTAAAAAAGTTTCTAAAAGTTTTTATTGTTTTTTTGAAGTTTATTAAACCCTTTGTTTTTACGATTATAAATATATTATGTACTTTGACGAATTTAGAAAAATACGAAGAAAGAAATATGCGGGTTAATAAGAAATACTTTTTTTATTATTAAAACAACGGGTTTTTTGTCTTTGTTTAGATAGGGATACCATGCACTCTGGGAGATGTTACGATAGAAAGCACTAAAATAGAACCCATAAAAAAGTTAGTTTTTTTATTATCACGAGTGTACTTGAAAAAATTAAGTTGAACGATCAGGCGTGGAAATTCCTTCTTTTTTTAGAAAATAAAAGGTTGGGTCATGTTTTAAAAATGCAGTTAAAATTTTATGTTTTGACATCATTTGTTGAAATTTGTTAAATCATCAAAATCAGTTTTATATTTTTGATAAATCAAATAAATGTAAACCTTGATTGGGACAGTTTTAAAATACTTAAAAGCGTTTTTAATAAAATAAAAATAATTATAAATGCAGTTTTCTTTGGATTAATCCTTTTATAATGAAAGAAGAGCTCAGTTTAAAATTCCATTTTCCATTTTAAAATACAGGGTTGGTTGTTTTAAAACACATGGTTACAGTTTACGAGGAATAACGTTTATTTAATGTTATCAGTTTTTTTTATCTGAAAAATAATTCAGTAATTTAAGTTTTATCGCAGTTTTAAAATTTTTTAAAATATTTTACTTACAAGCAAATAAATTCATTTTGCTTTGGGTTTACTTTAATTAAATATTAGTCAATTAAATTTTTTCTTTGTTTGTAAAAAATTATCATTTCTCCATAAATGTTGCTCCAGTTTAAAAGAAAATAATAAAATCCTTTAATAATAATACATTATTTTAATAAAAATTTCTTTTTTATTTTAAAGTTTCTTTTTAAAACTCAGTTATCGAAAATTCTTTTAACCGAGTTTTGTTTTTAAAAAAATAAAAAAAAACTTTTAATTTATTCTCCAGTTTTTATGTTTATTGCTTATTTAAAAAATATGACACATTGATTTGCAGTTAATTTCTTCTTTTTTTTTGTCGAATCCGAGAAATAAACAGTGGCTCAGTTTAAAACTCTGTTTTTTAAATATAAAACTTCAAAAGCTGGATTTCCCCTTGAAAATTTAGATTTCTCTTTAACAAAATTCTACAGTTTTAATAAATTTAAAATAACAAAGAATTAATTTAACCTAAAACGTGGAACTGCAGTTTTTTTGTATATATTTTTTTCAACTGCAAATGAGAACTGCAATTATTAAAAAAATACAAAAGTGATAGACAGAATATAATTAGCGCTGGCGACTTTGCTTTCCTAATTCCAACAAAGTGATTAATATGAATGTTTAATGATTTAAAATAATGTTTAATGTTCTGCAGTTTTTTTTTTCAATTCAAAAAGACTAATTTGGTATTTTATAAACCGAATAATTAAATGAAATTCAGTTTATTTTAGATAAATTTTTTTCGCCAGAATTAGAAAGAAAAGTTCATTATCAATTTCGCTGGTCTGATAATATAGCTATTTCCATAAAATAAAAAAATGTGTACGTAATTTTTTATAAATTCGTTTTTGTTGAGTAAAAATCATACAGTTATCAAATTTTCATTTTGAATCCTCATTAATTGTGTTAAAAAAAGACTAATGATAGCTTTCATTTTTCAGTTTTGTATTCTATGCCCATTATAAAAGAACATAAAGAAACCCACTTTTTTATGAATTTCATAAAAATACAGAGCAGTTTAAATTTCTTTTATTCATAAATCTTTAAAGAAATTGTATTTTGAATTCCAGTAAAAAAATAATGATTTCAATGAAACAAAAATTTGATATTTTTGGAACGGAATTTTTAAAATTATAAATTTCCCTTTTTTATTCATAAAGAATCATAAAAAAAATATCAAAATAATTTTAATTAAATGTTCCCCCATATGTTTTGGTATATCCAGTTTTTATTTAAAATTTATTTTTACTTTTATAAAGCTTGCGTTAAAAATAGTGCAACTATAAATTTTATAAAAAACTATTTTTTTCGTTAGTTATCGTTGTGGCAGTTTCTAAAATTTACGTAAAAGCATTCAATCACTAACAATAATCCAAAGACATTTATTATGGAATTAGTTTTTGAAGCTTTTTATTCATACAGTTTTGAAGAATTTTAATAATATTTTTGAAATTTGTCGCCCCATAATTTTATAAATTAAACATCATTATGTAGTTTTACAAGAAAGTTTAACGAATAAAATACAGTTGACCATAATTAAATTAATTAAAAACACAATAATTTTTTAGCAAAGGAAACAACATTTTTTATATTTCAAAAAAAAAAGGAAATCCAGTTAAATTTATAGTAAAAAAATTTTTTTTGATATCAAATAGGATAATTTCTTGTGAAACGAAACAAAATGCTACAGTTTTTTTTTGCCAACTTTATTCTTAGAGTCATCACTCAGTTTCAATTCATTGATCACAATTTTACTGATGTTGTAAGAAGTTTATTTTGAAATCTAAAATAAAAATACGAGAAAGCTTGTTCTTTTATTTTCTGTTAACTAAGTAATTACCGTTTTGTAACCAAGGTCTATCATCGGTCACAGTTTTTTTTTCTCGATTATAAAATTTATTTTTAAAAAAAACCTTTACAACAGAAATACATAAAAATACATAATAAAGTAAACAAAAAATTGTTTTTTAAACCAAATAAAAATAATATGAATGCTAGTGTAATAAAAAAACAAAGAAGGTCAAACACTCAAGCAAAAGGAATTCCAGTGTTTTGATTTTTAAATAATAAAAATGAATACATAAAAAAATATACACAGGTTTTTAAAAAAAGGGAGGATACTGTACAAAAAATAATGATTTCACAAATTCTGTGAATTTACATATTTATTTTACATTTTTTTCTTTAGAACCATCCAGTTACATCATTTCGATAATCAGGTGATGGAGGGCAAGGAGTGGCTTCTTTTTGATGTTTACGATAAATGGGATCTTCTTCCATTTTACTTAAAATTGCTTCTACATCACCTTTGCATTCTTCTGAAATGCCTGTCAACCATCCATTACAATTATCAAAACCTAATTCATTTACAAGGAAATCAACGGCAGATTGAATTTGTTTATCTGAAAAAATAAAAAATTTATTTATTAAAAAAATCTTTTTAGCTTTAAAAATTAGGAGTTTCTAAGGATTATAAATTTTTTTTGATGGGACTTTTAATGAAAAAAATTGCGTTAACAAATATTTTTCTCGCTGTGATTGCTAGTTTTAAGGATGAATAATTTTTTATATATAAGCCATTTTTTGTAAGAATCGCACTTTTTCAAACGATTTTGGGATTTCAAAAAAAAATAAATTTCGTAAATTGACTTTTGTTCAATCCCCCTTAGGTTTTCGGGGTCGCTGATCACGAATCTGACCTTAGTTTAATTGGTCTCATAGCGAAAAACACTAGATCCAGAGGTCTCCAAACGAAAAGTCAACTTTTTTTTAAGATGCTTTTTTTAAAAAGTGTTTACATGGAAAAATAGTAAAAAATACGCTGATTATTTTCGTAATTGATGTCGATAATAGAAGTATAGGCACAAATGGGTCAAAAGTCCATTTTAACAAAAAATTCAATGTTTCGCTTGGAAAAAATCGAAATCTGCGGCCGCGTGATTGCCATTTGAAGACATATTCGGATTCCTCATGAAATTTCACCCTAGAAAAAGGGAATTTTAAGAAAAAAAAGCGGGACACCTTGAATACCATGACTCTATGAATGAGTTACAGCAACATGAGGTATAAGAACAAGTAATGAATAAACACATGTGAAAAATACAAGCTCTTTACTAAAAACGTAGAAAAAATTATTTAATGATTTTACAAATCGATAAAACTTCATGATGTTATGCTTTTCGATTTTTCCCACATTTTTAAAGTTTAATACTAAGAAATAATGGTCAAAAAATCCAAAATTCTCAAAATGAGGTATTTATTTTTGAAACCCATCATTTCTAGACCTAATTTCGGTCGTAGAAACCGAATTTGATAACAGTTTCTAAGGTTGACAATATCAAAATTGAGTTATAGCATTGCCAAAAATTTGCATATTTAAAAAATTCATAACTCAATAACCAGCTTATGATATATTTTTTTAATTGTCAAATTCGGTTTCTACGACCGAAATTAGGTCTAGAAATGATGGGTTTCAAAAATAAATACCTCATTTTGAGAATTTTGGATTTTTTGACCATTATTTCTTAGTATTAAACTTTAAAAATGTGGGAAAAATCGAAAAGCATAACATCATGAAGTTTTATCGATTTGTAAAATCATTAAATAATTTTTTCTACGTTTTTAGTAAAGAGCTTGTATTTTTCACATGTGTTTATTCATTACTTGTTCTTATACCTCATGTTGCTGTAACTCATTCATAGAGTCATGGTATTCAAGGTGTCCCGCTTTTTTTTCTTAAAATTCCCTTTTTCTAGGGTGAAATTTCATGAGGAATCCGAATATGTCTTCAAATGGCAATCACGCGGCCGCAGATTTCGATTTTTTCCAAGCGAAACATTGAATTTTTTGTTAAAATGGACTTTTGACCCATTTGTGCCTATACTTCTATTATCGACATCAATTACGAAAATAATCAGCGTATTTTTTACTATTTTTCCATGTAAACACTTTTTAAAAAAAGCATCTTAAAAAAAAGTTGACTTTTCGTTTGGAGACCTCTGGATCTAGTGTTTTTCGCTATGAGACCAATTAAACTAAGGTCAGATTCGTGATCAGCGACCCCGAAAACCTAAGGGGGATTGAACAAAAGTCAATTTACGAAATTTATTTTTTTTTGAAATCCTAAACCAAGTGCGATTTTTAGAAAAAATGGCTTATATAAAACTTACTTGGATGTTCAATTAAACATTGGCGAGTATGTTTAAATTCAGCAAAATATTGTGACATATCATAATATGCTGTACCAGCCATACATTTATTTGTTTCTTCTTGTGGGGGAGCAGTTGCACCACCATTATTTAATGCTGGATAAATTTGATTATTGGATGAGGTTGATGAAGATGAACCTGCACCCATTTGTTGTTGTTGTTGTTGACGAGGTGGAGGTTGTGGAACAGCCGCAGCAGCAGCAACAACAACGACAGGTGTTTCAATTGTGGATGTTGTACGTGGAGCTGGAGTTGGTGCAGTTGCAGTTACTGTATTAGCTGAAGTAGGTTGATCAACAATTATTTGAGCTAAATGTGGATATGCAATAGCTACAGCTGGAGCAACAGCAACTGGAGGAGCAGTAAAAAATGGTGCTGTTGGAGGTGTAACAACTTTGGGTGTTTCAGGTGTTGGAGTTGTTGGTTGCTCTTGTTGTTCTTGAGGAATCATAGTCATGAAAGGATTTGGAATATCAATCACAATTTTTTCTGGGGTTGCAGATTTTGCTTTAGGTTGTTGTTGATTATTAACTTCTGAATTAGCTTTAGATCCTTCAGTTGATAATCGAGCACTTTCATATCGACGACACATATCTTCATAGCTACCTTGGCTCAAAACCATCCATCCATCACCACCATCCATAATTACTTGACCATCTGATTCAATTCGAGGTTCAGTGGGATTAAGAACATCGGATTCTTCTCCTTCTTCTTCTTGATCATCATCATCTTGAACAGAAATAACTTCAACATCAGAAAAGATTGACATTCGACTACTTGGAATATCATGAGATTGTTCACGATCATCATTATCATTGGCTGAAGGGACATCCCAAAAGATATCAATATTAGAATTTTGGGTGTAAGCCATAAGAGAATCAAGCATTTCTTGACTACAATGTGCTGGGGCATGATTGGAAGATGCATTGCTGCTGCTTTGAGTTTTAGCTGTATGGGTCGACTCATCCATTCGTTGATCTTCGTTAGGTTCTCGTCGATCACCTCCGACATTGCTTGCTGAATCTTCGGGTGCAATAGCAGTGTAAGTTGACTCATTCATAACTGAATATGTTTCACTTTGAGTATCATTTTCAGCAACCACAACTTGACTATGTTCTTCAAATTCAGATGGTTTTTCAGCTAATAAAGTTGTATCAATATTTTCAACTCTTTCGTTTTCATTTTCATTTTCTGTTTCATTTTCAGGTTGTTCATTCATAACTGTATCCCAACGATCCATATTTATTTCAATTTCATTTTCATGATTTTCTTCACCTTCTTGATGAGGTTCAGCTGGGGTGGTTGTTGGATCAGTATTTCGTGCAGGGGAAGCAATATTAGCTGGAGTTGAAGCTGGGGCTCGAGGAAACATGGTACTTGTTGAATTTCCTGATTGGTGTTGTTGTTGATTATTTGAATTTAATGGCCCAAGAACATTTGCTAATTGATTCATAGCATCACGAAAATGTGGATTGTTTGTAGCCATTTCACTTGCTTGAGTTAAATGTTGACTGGCTAATTGTGCTGCTGCAGCAGCATTATATTGAAGTTGTTCAATTGTGGGTGCATTAATTGGAGGTGGATTAGATACAGCTGAATTTATATGTCCTTGAAATCGTTCGTTTGCTGTTTGATATGCTTGACATGCCATTTGAAATGCATTTCGAAGCGCATCAGCAAGAGGAGGAGGGCGAATCTAAAAATATAAATAGGAAAATTAATTTTAATGTTTGATTGTATTAATTTAAAATTAATCTTACTTCTGGTTGTGGCTCAGCATTAGCATTAGCTTCATTATTTTCATGTGGAATATTAGGCATTTCAATATCAGGATAAAGACGTTCATGAGTTGGAGCTTCATCATTATTTGGAGCTTGATGGCCTGTTGCTGCTTGTTGGGCGCGTTCACTAATTTGACGAGCTTGTTGTTGAGCTTGTTGCTGAACTTGACGAGCTTGTTCACAAACTTGGGTAGCGTGTTGCTGAGCATATTGTTGAACTCTACCAACTTCGCTCATATAATCCCTCAAAGAATCACCAAAATTATTTTCATTATTATTTCGTGATAAAGTTTCAGTGGATTGTTGATGAGTTTGAGGTGGAGGAGGAGTTTGAGTTTCAGCTTGAGTTTGATTTTGATTTCGTCCTATATCACCCATAACATCTCTCATAGTTTCATTAAAATTATTTCGTCGACAATGACGTTGTCGAGGTTCAGCATTATCAGGGCAAAACCAACGACGCCGGCGAGAACCAAATCCAACTCGAGATGCAAGAATAAAAGGTGGAAAAGGAGTTTGTGGAGTAGCTCGACGAAGCATTGGATGTTCTCCATGCATTCCAGTCTTTTCACAAGTTTCACATAAATCATAATCATCGCATGTAATACATTTATATCGAATTCCAATCACAGCTTGATCACATCCATCACAAACTATTCCAGGATGAAGTAAACCTGCGGATCGACGAACTTCGGGTGCTGGAGCTGGAGCAGGTTGGGGCATTGGTGGTGGAGGAGGAAGTGGAATAGCTTCACCTTGAGCAATTGCAGCAGCTTCAGGGGATTTTTCTTCAGAAATTGTTAACATTTCCATTTGTTTCTGATAATTGACTTTTCGTTCAGTGGATTTAATTTTAATGGTTGAAGAATTTAATGATCGACTAATTGCAATAAGTTCGTGAAGTTCAACTGTGGATGAAAAAGTAATACAATCGCCTTCGTCATCTGCAAAAAAAAATTTAGTAAGCAACGGTCGCAAATTTTAAAAATATATGCAAATTTACCAATATATCCAAGTTCATTATCAAATTGAGGATTAATTTCTAAAATTTTTGAAACTAAATCCGCAAAAGTTGCAGCGGGTTCCAGGGAAAATCGATGAAGGGAATCATTATGGTCCCATTTAACTCGAATGGCATCAGGCGATAATGCAGCCGATGAAGAAATGGATGAAAAAGATAAGGAACAAACAGACATCTAAAATTATTGAAAATGAATATATAAAAATCTTTGCAATGGTTAAAAAAAGTCAAAAGTAAAAAAGATATTTCAGCGTTAATGAAAAACGCTATACATTTTTTTTAGTCATCACGAATCAATAAATTTCAAAATAAAAATTATGTACATGTATTTACAAATTATTTTTAAATTTACAGTGAAACCACAAACACACACGCGAGAGCAAAAAAAAAGAATAGAGAAAAAATATTTACAAAATGGGGAAAGAGAGAGATTACGTTATTGGCTTCTATGTTCTGCTCCAAAAACAGCTGTTCTTAAACAAAATAAAAAAAAATTGCAATTAAAAAATAAAGACACGCTTCATCATTTTTTCTTAAGAAACAATATTTAAAAAAGGATTGTATATATAAAAATTATTACACGACATAAAAAAAATTATTTCTTCTTTTTTTTTGATAAGCTTATGGTATTTGGAAAAAGACATCAACAACAATAATTTTAAAGCATCCTTGCTCAAGAAAAAAAAAATCAAAGAAAAGAAGACAAGAAGAAAATAAAAAATCTTAAAAAAAATGAAGAAGCTTTTTACCATACAAAAAATTAGAAGCAATCAGCTATCAGCAACAACAACAACCTATTATATATACATACTAGTGAGACTTTATATGTGCATGGGCAAATGAAATATTTTTTTTAGATGATGATGAGTCAAACAAAAAAAAATTGAGAAAAAACCTTCGAAGAATAAAAAAGAAAGAAAGAAATAAATTTCAATGACGATGATTTTTCAAAACAAAAAAAAAAGAAAGAAATATTTCGAAAGAAAATATTTTTTTTTATTAGCAGCCAACGATTGCGGCTTCGTCGTAGTATTTGTTGTTATTGTTGTTGTGCATCGTCAGCATTTTTTATTTTGTTTTTGGTATATTATTTGGCGCCACCATCACTCCCGGTGCCACTACCGCCACTGCTACTATGAACATATACCACATTTAATTTCATTAAATCACATACATGTATCAATTCTTTTATACCAGATGTTGATGAAATTTGTATGAAATCACCTTCATCATCTAAAGAAAAATAATAATAATGAAAATGGTTGAGTGAAAGAGTTTTAAAGCAAAGGGATTTTTTTGACGAGAAATATGAAGAAAAAAAAGGTGTGGCCAAATACATAAATTTTTTTTTTTATCCGAACTAATTATTTTGTAAATCGCACAAAAAATTTTTAGTCTATGGAAGAAGAAAAACTTTTATATCTTCTAACAAAAAAAAGTATGTCCACTAGCGGAAGTTAATTTTAATACAAATTAGCTTTAAAAATTTATTTAAAATTAAAGATTTCGAAATTCTTGATTTTTATAAATAAAATTTCGCAATTTTCTAAGCGCGACGTTTTTCTTCTTCTTTGGGGTATAATTTTTCATTTTTCCATTCCTTATAAAATAAATAACTTACCAACATATTCCAATTTTCCATTAAATTCAGGTTCAACAGAAATTAAAAAATCCAAAAAACATTTATATTCCAATCCCGTTTTAGGTATGGCAAATCTTCGCCATCGATCAAAATGCCTCCATTTTATATGTAATACTTCTTCATTACCGTATATCATCATCCTCGTTGATGAGGTTGTGATAGTTGTTGAATCATTCATTTTTAATTGCACCTTGAACTTGACCTTTTTATTTTATTTTTTATTTGTCAGCAAAAAAAGTAAGTAAGTTAAACCCTTGCTGCGTCCTCAAGCCAAGAAATATGAAGAAGAACACCCGAGAAGCAAAACCAAAGGGAAGAAGGCAGCGGGGAAAAAGGAAAAAAGTTGTTGTAAACACACACGCGGACGACGCTAATAAACTCTAAAAAAAATTGAATGAATGAGAGTTATTATGAAATTTCTTTATTTTAAAGGACGAAATGAAACAACAAAAAAACCTTTTTTTTTTTTTTTTTGCCCAAATTTCTTCTTTCTTTCTCACTTTTTCTTTTTTTTTTGATAACGAGACAGAAAAAAAGTAAAAAAATTATTGAGAAATAAGTATCCAAAAAATAAAACATACACGCGTTAATAAAAAAAAATAACAAAGTAAGAAAACGTCAATGAAAATGTGAGCAAAAAAAAAAAAGCAAGCAAACGAATGAAATAAATATGTGAAAAGAGAAATGAGATGGTTGTTGTTAGTCATCTTTTTTTTCCTTTTTGGTTTGCTGAAAGAAGAAAGACTGCTGACTGAAAATTGATTGAAATTTGTCAACCTTTTTTTTGGTCTGGTTTGGTTGGTTTGGGTGCATCGTTCACTTCTTTTTTTGCATTTTGCAATTGCGCAACAACAAAAAAATCGAAGAAAGGAAAAAAGCAAACTTGGGATATTTGAAATTTCAAAGAATATATAATTTTTTTGTTTGGAATTTACAGGAATTTATAATGACTATGAAGCTCAGTTTTTAAATTTAAAAATACATTTGTTTTCCAAAATCGAAAAAATTCGTTTCAATTGAAATTGAAAATGAAATCGAAGCAAAATGCAATGGAAATGCAAGAAAAAATTTTAAACGATAGAGAGCAAGAGGAGAAATGAGAAAAATAAATATATATAGAATCAGCTGACTTTATGGATGGAAAGGAAAAACGACGGACATTCATCACAACCACCAGTGCAACAACAACAGCAGGCAGCAGCGTCCAAACCGACGACGACCTCTCTTCTTTTCCTCATCTTTTTTTGCATTTGCCTTTGCTCGAATTTTCTCATTTTTTTTTCTTTCATTGTTGTTTGCTGCAGAAAAAGGAAAAATTTTTAGTTGATTCGCTGTGTCCCGAGTTTTATTTTTGCTTTGCCTTGTTTACGACTACCCTTTTTTTTACTTGCATACATACATGCATGTGAGATGGCAAAGGCAGAAAAAAAAGCTTATGTTTTTTCTTTTGTGGATAAGGAAAATGAAAATGAACGAACGAATGTTGGAAAAATAAAAATATTAGAGAGGAACCTTAAAAAGTCTCTTAAAAAAGCGGAAGAAAAATAATAGTGATAACAACATTAATCACATTTAACTGCAGTTTATATGTTGAAAGAAAAATATTTGTAAAATAACATAATTTCGCAGTTGTTAAAATATTTATTACTGTTTAAAATAATAAAAAAAACATATATCAAAAGAAGTAAAAAAAATCGAAAAGAGAGAAAATTAACAAAGCCGCAAACAAATCGTAATTGCAAGTGCATTTCTTATTCCAACAAAATCATGCTATGCCAGTTTTGCAAAAAACTTTTATTTAGGTCCATTGTAATCATGAGCAATTGTATTACCATCTTCCGCTTCAGCAGCGCTAAAAGGAGCACCTTCTTCTTCTTTTCCTTCTTTAGTGGGATTTTGAGTTGCATCAGTTTCAGCGAAACTTTTTTCTTCGTCTTGTTGACCAGCTTCATGAGGATGAGGACCTTCAGAGTAAGAATCCATTTTGTTTAGAGGATGAAAGAACACAACTGCACACGAAAGAGTTTAAATAACTCGACTAAAGCTTTTCAATTGCATCGTTCCCCTTTTATACTATTTTCTTTGCAATTGTTAGATTCGTCTCTAACAACGTTTGCTTTTTATTTTTGTTAATGATTCATTTTATTATTGACTGAAAGCGAGAAGCAGATCTTTAACCGGCACTCGCTGTCTGTCTAACCGGAAACCGGAAATAAGCTATTCACCAATTTTAGCTGTATTTCGACCAGTATGAAAGAAGAACCCATTTTCAATCATTGATGTTTAGTTTTTCTTAATATATTTTATTTATTTTGTATTTGTGATAAATGGTGTTTTATTTTCATCAAAAAAAAAAAATAACGAAAATTTTAGTTTTAAAAAAATTAGAAAACCATTAATATCCAAACTCAAGAAATTTAACACACAATTTTAATTTCAATCAAACCTTAATCTTTTCCTCGTCTTTTTCCACTGCTTTGCCTCAAATTACCTGACCCGATTTTAGTAATTAAAAGTTTCTTGAAATTCTATTGTTTAAAAATTACTTTTGCTTGAAGAAAAGCAAATATTTTATGATTGCGGATTTCACATGCTTTAAATAAACTATACCCAAATTGCACTCATTTTTTATTTATTCACCCTGAATGGCATGCATGCATTTAAACATGTGGCTTTTTACTGATTTTTTCTTTTAAGCTAACACCTTTTTTACAAAATAATCAAAAACTTTACAAAGAAAATCGATAAGGAAGGAAGACGAAAATGAACAAACGAATGCTGAAAAAAATAAAAATATTAGTGAAGAACCTTAAAAAGTCTTTAAAAAGGCGAAAGAAAAATAATGGTGATAACAAATAAAATAATCACATGGTTCGTGTTTAAATTTTAAAAGAAAAATATTTGTTAAATAACATAATTTCATCGATGTTTAATTATTTTTTACAGTTTAAAATTTAAAAAAAACATATATCGAAAGGACAAGAAAAATCGAAAGCCGCAAATTTAACAAAGCCGCAAATAGATCAGATCGTAATTGCAAGTGCACTTATTATTCAAACAAAATCATGCTATGCCAGGTTTGCAAAAAAATTATTTGTAAAAAAGTTTTCTATGATAACAGTTTTTAGTTTTGAGGAAATTCGTCACAGTTTGTTTTAAAAAAAATGTTGGAAAAAAATCAATGTATTTAAATTTGAAAAAAATAAAAAAAGCAAATAATCAAAAGGCAGAGAGAAAGAAGAAAAAAAACAAGCAAAAGAAAAATGGAGCTAAAAGGGTAGCTAGAAAATTTGCTATTTGGATCTAAAGAAATAAAATAAGTAAATGGACAATATTCAGTGGAAATTTCCTTTATTTATGTCTGTCAGAGATAGTAGGTACATTAACGAGATTGAAAATATATTTTTCAAAATCACAAAATTCGCTAAATGAATGAATGACTTTCAATAATGAAAATCTATAAAATCTCAAGCTTTCCTTGTATTCCAATCAGGGATGAGCGGAAGTAACTATTCCTTAAACGGAAGGAAGCGGAAACGGAACTGAGGCAGTTCCGTAAAAGCGGAAACGGAAGCGGAAATATTAATTATTTTCTACGGAAGCGGAAACGGAAACGGAAGTGAAAAAAGGGAGGAATTCCGCGGAAACGGAAACGGAAGCGGAATTTTTTTATTTTTTAAAATTTGCTTTCTAAAATTTTTCTTTTGAAATTGACTTCTTAATGCTAAGAGTTTAATATATTGTTTTCTCTTTAAAAAAATTTAACTTTTAGTTAAAATGAATAGGCTAAAAGCTTTTAATAAAAAATTCACAAATGTTTTTAAACTTTTTGATATCATGTTATTGTAATTAGTATAGTTTTATGCTCACTCCTATTTGCAATGTATCATAGAAACGAAAAATATACATGTGGTTGCTCTTTGAATGCTTATGAGATATTGGTTAATTATTTCTGATTAATTTGAATGAAAGAGATTTTCGAAGTTTTTTGACTTCAAAGAATAATAATTGATAAAAATTAACACTCAAACAAGCATGTTTGCGGCTTTTTTAGCAACATTTAAACCGTGTAAGTATAAAAATTAGGTATAAAAAAGTTGGTAAATAAAAAAATTCACACCAAAAGGTGAAGTTTTCTGTAATTTTTCTGTGAAAAAATAAAGCACTTCCGTTTAAGATTTCCGCTATTTTTACAGCGGAAGCGGAAACGGAAACGGAAATTTAAATATTTTTTTACGGAAGCGGAAACGGAAACGGAAGAAAAAAAACTACGGAATTCCGCGGAAACGGAAACGGAAGCGGAAGCGGAATTCCGCTCATCCCTGATTCCAATAATCATCTTATATTTTACGCTTTAAAGCACAATAAAAAGTTTCATACAATTGTTTAGTCAAAGAAAAAAAAGGAAGAAAAAAACATTTTAAAAGCTATCAAACAACAACAGCATACTAATAATAATCACCAATACAGTGAAAAAGGAAAAGAAAAAAGCATAGTTTTCGTAAGAAGCTTGTGGAAAAAGATATAAAAAAAAAGGGATTGAATTATTTATTGAATCAAAAAAAAGTTATCCATATTTTTTAGAAGAAAAAAAGAAGAAGCAAAATTGATGTTACTCAAATAATTAATCATAAAATTATTTTATGAAAGCAGAAAATTCAATGATTGACTTTTTTTTTGTATCTGCGCTAATATGGGCATTATGCGATTCAAAAAACATCGTCAAATTTGCTATAAAAAAAAGGTTTGCATTTTTTTGTTGTTGCAAACTTTTCAAAACCTTCAAACTTTGCTTCTTCATCATTTTTCTAATTTATTCCATCCAATCGCAATATTTTCCATTTTCCATTTCCGCCAAAATCCATATGTTTATTTGATTATGTTTAACTCTGCCTTTTTTTTTTAGGACAATGTCTTCATCTACGCTCAAATCAGATCAATCAATGGTGAAAAATACTCGCAATCTCATCCTTCGACTTTTCAACCTTCTGTTATGGTTTTAAAGGCTATTAAACTCGAATTGAAGAACTTCGTGAAAAGAAGAAATAACTCTTTGAACTTTTACAACAATCAACCAATCAAGATGAAGATGAAATCGTCGATGTTCATTGTAAATTCTTACTTTTTATTTTTCTTTAACTTTCACGAAACTTTATTTTTAGTAAAGCAACTTTATACTGAAGACAAACTCAAAGCTGTTGGAAAAAGTATCAACCGAACTGGACGTCATCGTCAAAGTAAGTGCCTTTTTTATATTTATTGCTATAAACTTGCATGTTTTCACCTTTGTATTTTCAGAAACGACGAAGAATGGACTATATCGTAAATAACTACATAACACTGGTGCTTCGAAAAAATGAATGGAAAGAAATTGAATGGAAAAATGTATGTTTTTTGTTGTTGTTCATTTATCAATCATGCCACAAAACAAACTCAATTTACTAACCTTTATTTTGTTTTAGGTCAAAGTTGGAGATATTGTCAAAGTAACTGATGGCCAAGTATTCCCTCCAGATGTCATTCTTCTAACTTCAAGTGAACATCATGGTCTTGCATATATTGTAACATCAAACCTGGATGGAGAAACAAATCTCAAAATTCGTCATGCTCCTATTGGATCGATTCATTATAATGCCATCGAGAAACTTGAAGAAATGAATGCTGAAATAAAGTGTGAAGGACCAAACAAAGATTTAGCAAATTTTTCTGGAACTTTAACAATTGATAATCGAAGATATGTTCTCAAATCCAATGAATTGTTATTGCGTGGAGCAAAATTGAAGAATACTGCATGGATTTATGTCGCCGTGGTTTATACTGGACATGATGCAAAACTTTTAAGAAATTCCAAAACTGCTCCATTGAAATCATCCACAATCAACACCATCACAAATTATCGAATCCTTTTTTTGTTCGTCGTCTTAGTAATACTTTCTGTAATTTGTGGCGGAATTGCTACGATCTATAACAAGTATTATCTCAACAATGTATGGTTTCGTGGAAATAATATTGAAAGAAATTATGGATGGAATATTCTTGCATTTTTTCTTCTTTATCACAATTTGATTCCGATCAGTTTGCAAGTAACGCTCGAATTGGTTCGATTCTTTCAAGCTTTCTTTATTAGTCGAGTAAGCAACCTTTTGCTTTTTTGTTTTCTTTACTTTACGCTTGTTTTTAGGATAATAAAATGTACGACGAAGAATCGGATACATCTGCAACCGCTCGAACTTCAAATCTCACTGAAGAACTTGGTCTCGTGCAATCATCATGACTGATAAAACTGGAACTTTAACAAGAAATTTCATGAAACTCAAACGATTCTCGGTTCAAGGAATAAATTATGGTAACGATAAAGATGACTCATTTCGAGATTTTACAATTATTGATGATTACAAAAATGAAAATGCATGTTTTTTTCGTTTTCAAATAAACTACTAATTAACTGATCCATTTTTAGTCGTGCCTCATCAATCACTTTCTCACGCTCATGGCTGTTTGTCATACAATTGTACCTAAAAGAAATACTGATGGAAGAATTGAGTATCATGGATCATCGCCCGATGAAACCGCCATTGTTCGAAGTGCTGCTGAACTTGGAATTGTGTTTCAAACAAGAACACCTGAATTTGCTGTTACCAAGAAGCTGGGTGAAAATTGCAAATATTACATTGATTACTTTGTTGGTTTTCCATTGTTTGTATTACATGTTGTTTGTTTTGCCAAATATAATATAGTTTGATGCATGTCAAAGTGTTTCATCGTTGTTTGATTTCTTTCATTATTTTTTGTTGCTGGTTCATCCCTTTTTCGGCCTTTCTATTGTTGCTTTCATTTGAAGAGTTGAAGCTTTGAAATTCTTGTTTGAAGCATTTGCCAATACATCGTTGAAGCATTATGTACAAGATCCTTATTAAAGTCAGTGAATACAGATCTTATAAAAAAGTCAAATAAAGCTTATGCATTTGAATCCAAACTCCTAAACTCAGAAAACGCAAGATCCTTAACTTTCATGAAGCAAGATCCAATCAAAAATTCGCAGACAACTTATGTTCGACTAACCAGATACTTTTAAAAGTTTTGTGACAAAAAAATACTTAAGTATAAAAGGGTGCATTAATTCCATAGGTTTTAAGCATTTCAAAATACCTCAATAACTCAATTATGCCATTTTAAAGTTATCCGACTAGTCAAAAAAGGTGAATATTATGATTTTTCCAAGTTGATAAATTACAAATTGCAAAGAAGACAAGACACAAAAAAGATAAGAAATAATCATTTTATTTATACTTCACAAAATATAAAATTGGATTAAATACAATTTAATATTAGAGAGGAGAAGAGAAGACGACGACGACCATGACGAGGATGATTGAAGCATGATGAAAGAGGAGCTCTTATTTAGGACCAAGATAGCAGGAAACATCAGCGCACGATTTATGTCCAAGATAGCATGAGACATCAGCACGTGATTTGGTGACGCCAGGAGTGTCAGATCCAGCAGGATTGTTATTTTGATCAGGAGTTGATGATCCACCAGCATTTGAGCCACCAGATGATGAACCAAAGGCATATTCTTCACGTTGATATCCACCACCACCTGAAGAACCACCATATGAACCACCACCACTTTCGCCAACAACAGCAGCAGCAACAACAGGAGCTCCTTCTTCATTTCCTTCTTTAGTGGGATTTTGAGTTTGATCGGTTTCTTGGCATGAATATTCACCAGGTTGACCAGCTTGCCATTGACTACCAGGAGCATATTGACCACCAACGGATTGACCATACCATTGTTGACCACTAGGTTGACCAGCTTGATATTGACCGGGTTGGCCTTGCCATTGACCACCAGCAGGTTGTCCAGACCATGGTTGTTGTTGACCAGCTTGCCATTGACCACCTTGTTGAACCCATTGTTGTCCACCTAAAAAAGAGAAAGGATAAAAAGGAAAAAAGTAATAAAAAAAACCAACCTTGTTGAGGAGCACCAGAGTAAGAAGTCATTGAAGATTCGATGATGCAGCGACGTCACGAAAGAGTTAAAAATTGAACTCGACTGAAGATTTACAATTGCATCGTTCGCCCTTTTATACTATTTTCTAAACAATCATTCCTCAAACGATTGCAAATTTGCATGGGAAAGAAAAGCCTGAAATCTTTTCTAAGCATTTTTTTTCTCTTTGTTGTTTCTTCCTCTTTTTTTGGGCATTGTTGATTGATTCATGTTCAAGTGAATGCAACATTTTGGTTTATTATTTGTTGCTAATGGCTTTGCTGAATATAATGATGAATGCTGCTGTTTACTAAATGGAAGATGATTAGATAAGTTTCTTTACGTTAGTTTTCTTTGTGGTTTTTTGTACTCATTTTTAGGCAATGATCTCTGAAGATGGAATCAAACATTGAAAGTATTTCGATTTATGAAGAAGTTTATGGACAAATGAAACATGCAACTTATCTTCCACATGCAAGATGCCACAGCTCAAATGGATATGCTTCAATTCATTTCTTCTGGTCTTCCTCATGTTGCTGTACCTTCCACCATTCAAAATGGATGGCCTCTTGAAATCAAAGTCGGTCTTATTGGTTCATGCACCAATAGTTCTTATGAAGATGTTGGACGTGCTGCTTCAATCGCTCAACAAGTACGTTTTTACATATTTAGTTAAACTTTGATAATAAGCATATCTTTTTAGGCTCTTGACAAAGGATTAAAATCAAAAACAGCTTTTACTGTTACTCCTGGATCTGAACAAGTTCGTGCAACAATTGAACGTGATGGCTTTTCAAAAATTTTCGATGAATTTGGCGGTGTTGTTCTTGCTAATGCATGTGGTCCATGTATTGGTCAATGGGATCGTAAAGATGTCAAGAAAGGTGAGAAGAACACCATTGTTACTTCATACAATCGAAACTTCACTGGACGTAATGATGCCAATCCTCAAACTCATGCCTTTGTTACTTCTCCTGAAATTGTCACTGCACTTTCTATTGCTGGAACTCTTGATTTTGATCCTCGCCATGATGAACTTACAGCTGCTGATGGAACTAAATTCAAGCTCAAGGAACCTACTGGTAAAGATCTTCCTCCTCGTGGATTTGATCCTGGTGAGGATACTTACCAATCTCCATCAATGAAAGGCGAGGTTGTTGTTGATCCCAAAAGCGATCGTCTTCAACTTCTTGAACCATACAAACCTTGGAATGGCAAAAACTTTGAAGATTTCGTTATCCTTATGAAAGTCAAAGGAAAGTGTACTACCGATCACATCAGTGCTGCTGGACCATGGCTCAAATATCGTGGACATCTTGATAACATTTCAAACAATCTTTTCCTTGCTGCTGTTAACGCTGAAAATGGTGAAATGAATAGCATTCGCAATCAACTTACAAATGAATTTGGCAAAGTCAACGATACCGCTCGTTATTACAAAAGTAAAGGAGTCGATTGGGTTGCTGTTGGAGATGAAAATTATGGTGAAGGTTCATCTCGTGAACATGCTGCTCTTGAACCTCGTCATCTTGGTGGACGTGCTATTATTGTCGAAAGTTTTGCTCGTATTCATGGTAACTTGATCAATAACTTTTAAGCAAACTTATTACTTTTTGTTTTTTAGAAACTAATCTTAAAAAGCAAGGCATGCTTCCTTTGACTTTTGCTAATCCATCGGATTTTCAAGGCTTTGAAAGAAAAGAAATATGTAAGTTTACTTTTTATGCTTGATTTACTTTGTCCGACTGATGGAAGGTGGTTTATCTAACTGTTTATGAATATGAAAAGAGTTTCTTCCATTGAACGTTTTCCTTCTTTTGAAACAATTGCCATAAACAATGTTTTAACTTTCATGTTTTTCAGATAATGCGAACAATTGAAAGATCAGCTACATGCTGCTGCTAGAAGAATGGAGGATTAGATAAGTTTATTTATGTTAGTTTTCTTTGTGGTTTCTTTCTTTTTTTTTATAGGCAATGGTCTCTCATTATGGAACTTGAACCACTACAACATCTTGATCAACTGCTTGAAAAAAAAGATGAACCTCAGTATCAATCTTGTTGACTGGATATCAGATAAGTGACTTTTTTCGTAGTTAATTTTGGTTCTTTGTGTCGTTTTTCAGGTTCTTCATGTATGTTTCAAGTATGCTCGAGGTTATGGAAGTTAATGGATCTCTTGGTCGACGAATTATTAAATGTTTTTTATTGCCATGTTTCTATGTATTGTAAATTATTTTTGTTGTTATTAATGTTTTTGAAAGGTGAAATGATTTGAATGGTGGCGTGAAAATCAGTTTTGTTGGTGTTTTTTTTTTGAAGGTTGAGGTAAATTAGTTGTAAAACGATGTGGTACATTGAAAGCGTTTCCCATTCATTTTTAACCCATTTTGTTTATTTGTTAGGAGATTTTTTTGTTATCGTTATAACACTTTTATTCTTTATTGATATAGCCATTTTTTAAAAGAGAAAGATAAAAAAATGCTCAAATTGTCAAAATTTATTTTTACCTAAAGTCAATAGTAATCCCATTGGCTTTGATCATCTAACAGATAATTTTGATGATGGTTATTAAAGTAGTAATTTTGGCTTCGGCTGTTGTCTGGAAGCTGGCAACCGACAGGCATTTTAACTCGATTAACTTGCGAAGCAGCTCAAAACGATTATAACAAATTAAAAGCTTTATAATCATCCCTTAAACGAGAAATAAAACTTACTAGCTCTTGGAGAGAGTTACCGTAGTAATGGCTTTGCTGGAAGTAATGGTTGCTGCTTTTCTTGCAGCCGATAAAGTATTTTACTCGATTGTTAATGAATTTACTTTGTGTTGTTTCAAGCAAAAAATATTTTATAAAAGTCTGGCGGCAATGGACTTTGACGTTCTTTTGCTAGCTTGCATAATTCCCAAATGCAAGTTTACGTAATGACATAATTAATTAAAAAGTTATGATCAAGAAGCAAAGTTTGGAAGAAAAAAATTTCAAAGCTTTGAAAAAACGTTGCACAACAAAAAATTTTGGCGAAACACGATCAATGCTTTTTTTGGATTTTTCCAACCACAGCGCAATCATTTTCAATCAAAGGCGGAGTAGAAACGGTATTCGGCATTTATCGCCGCGACATTTATCGCCGACGAACATATATCGCCGATTCATGATTTTTTGTAGACATTTATCGCCGGTGATACATTTATCGCCGGACATTTATCGCCGCTTAACATTTATCGCCGACCGACATTTATCGCCGGACATTTATCGCCGACGTTATATTTTCCAAGGAATATATTATTCCAAAAGGGTTAATAAAATTAATTTTTTATTTACCACAAACTTTTTGCTTTTTTTTAAAGTTAATATTTAAATTATTTTATTCTTTTTTTTTCAAATGTAAATACAAATATAAGGCAAATATTTAAAACATAAAAAAAGAAGCAGAAAAAAGTATTTTTGATAAATTGGAATATATCCTATTGGTAACATTGTTGTAATTTTTGCTTTTGATCTGCTAAAATATATATAAAGACTTTGTGTGATGCCAGGTAAAGCAAATAACTTATTAAGAGTTTTGTGGCGGCGGCAATTGGTATGGGTAGTCATCGAAATCATCAAATCTTGGTGCAAAATATGGGTTAGATAAATTTAGCGTCAACTGTTCATTTTGGATAAAATCTCCTCTGCCCATTTCAATGTCAACCTCGTTTTGATGAATTGGGGCTTCATCAAAATTTTGCTCTTGTTGATATTGTTGAAACGGTGGTTGATAGATATTATTAATATTATGGTTCTGCAATTGTTCAACAACAGGAATTCCTGGCTGATAATTGCTTTGTTGAATATTTTGTGAAACAACATTATTTTGTACTGCTAAGTTTCTTATTAGTTGTGGATTTTGCATCGGATCTTCATTTTGAGAGTAAGGATAATGTTGCTGATTAACTGGATTTCTAATTAAAGGTTGGGATACACTTCTTTCAATTTGTCTCCTCTGCATAGGTTGTTGCTGCATTTGATTTAGTTGATGCTGCAAATTTTGTATAGGTGCAATTGGACGTGGTTGAAATGGAGGAATTGGAGGAAGTGGAAGCTCTGGAAGCTGTGTAAGTGGGGGATTTTCCTAAAAATTTGGTTTATATAAATATTATTGTAATTTAATCCTACTTGAAGTCGAATATTAAATTCAAAATCTCTATTAGTTTGATTATTAGCCCTTGGTGTGCTATGTAAGCAAACATGTCGGCAAAATTTTAATAATGTTTCCATTTGAATTGGACGTCGAGCATTATATTCAATAGTTATTAAATCAGTTGCTCGTATAATTGAAGCTTCAGAGCGTCTAAGCATTGAATGTCTCATTAACAATTCTGTTCCATAATTGGATTTATCAAACTCAATTGCACTCTGTGAAAGTATATCTTTTATACTATGAAAAGCAAAAGCAAATTCTGGGCGATTTCTAAAAGTTATTAAACCATTAATGTTTCATTTTTAATTTACTTACTGAGGAATCAATGTTCTTAAAGCATTGTGAAAACCTTCTGCAATATTTGTTGTTCTAATGCCACCTTTTCCATAAAAGTTTACCATTGCCATTTTTCCTAACCAAAAATTGTTAAAATAAAGCATAAATGTATCGAGAGTATATTGGTTTTGTTGAGGTACAAAAGGAATATTTTCTGGTAAGAAAAGATAACCAATTACTCTATTTTGTAACATGGGAGGGAGATGACATGAACCTATAATATTATAAAAAATGAATATATAAGTCTTTTTTAAACTTTTCACCTAAAAGTTCATGAATCCATTTTTGAATTTCAGCATTTCCCATAAGAGCTTGTCCCATTTTTGAAGTAATATTCTGGAAATATAAATTATATGTACATGATTTTTTAAAATTTTTTTTTTACTTTATAAAAATGAAAATAACATGAATGAAGAGTCCACTCCGGAAATGTTTCTCGCATTGCTGCAAAAGCTGCCTCTTCATGATCAAAATGACAAACTTTAGGTCGACCAATATCACCAAATTCACTAACAAGTTCATTCCTAATAGTTGTAAACAAGCGGGTATAAGTAGGAATATCTTTGTTTGGTAAAAATGCAATTCCTAAATGAAAAAAATAATTTTACTTTTTAATATAGTAATGTTAATCTTACCAACTACAAAGTTTCTAGAGTGATCCGGCAGATTGTGATATGATGCATGCATAGTATAAACTTGCTCAAAACCAGCAGGTCGAACACGAAAAGTTCCATCAAAAATTAAATCAGTTGCATCATGAATAGTATGTAAATTAATATGATCCATCATAATTACAAATGGTCGGTCATTCTCTTCTTCAGCAGCATATCGCACAATTAAATTTCTATTAATATGTGGCACGCAAATGGGTGAATGCTAAAACAAATTTTTATAGCCTTTTTTTTCAAACAAAAAATTACCTTTAAAGATTCTGGTATGTTTTTAGGATTCATTGTACCAGGTCGAGTGTGTGCTGCATTTAATCTCAAAACTCTTTTAACCTTAGGAGCAGCTGGTAGTTCACGAGCAATGGCTAGGCCATGAATTGGATTTTCACGAAGAATTTGAGAATTTAATTGGCTGTAACTAATTGACGGAGCTGTTGGATTTTCTCTTTGCTTTTTAGCGTATTTATTTAACAGATACCAATATTTTTTTAAATTTGAATTGATTTTAGAATCGATGATGAGAAATAAAAATTGAGAAGAATGAAGAAAATGTAAAGCAGATGGAATTGTTAAAATTATAATTTCAAAAGTTGTTTTTAACTACTAAACTGTATGCTTTTGAATGAGTAAGACTGATGAAAATTTATTCAATCAAGAAATAACAAAACAAAAAATAAAAAAGCTGACAATATTGAAAAAGTGATAAATGAAGAAACATAAAAATGAAGAAAAGAACATGAAAATTAAAACATTTTGCTGCACACAGAATCATCACCAAGAAGATCTTTATATTGTTGAAGTTTGAAGTGGAGTAACTTTGATGTTCATTGGAAGATCTCTTGGTGAAAAATCTGCGATGGAATCATCTTCAAAATTTGGATTGAGAAAGACGCCTTGTGTGACGACTTCAACTTGATGATAAATGTAATAAGTAAATAAGGCATATAAAAATGCGAAGAACAAATGGATAGTCATCAAAGCAATGCACCAGTTTCTCAAAATGTTTTCGTCTAAAAATTTTGGAAAAAAATGTAAATATGGTGTTTGAAAACCACACTTACTATCATTGATGATAAAATCACAATCATCGGTACAATCTTCTGGATACTTGATAATATCGTTTGTGAAGAATGGATGAATGATATTGTTGATGTTTGAATTATCCATAATTAGACAGTAAAAACTGTATCCAGACAAAATGACCATAATCAAGCTTAATAAAAGCTGAAAATAATCGTAGGTAAAAATTTAGTTCAAAGAATAAATGCGATTAAGAATCATAGTAAAATTAAAGACTAACCGAGTTATAAATAACCCAAAACTGTAAATTTCTTTGAGGCTTCGATGAACAGTGAAGCATTATTGATGATAGCAAATGTGGAAAAATAAGAATTGGAAGGATGAAAAATGATGGATTGAAAATTGAAAGGAACAAGCCATAACACATCAACAAAGCATCGATTGAAATTGCAGTAAAGAGAACGATAGCCATTTTTTGAGATTTCTAATCAGCACCAAAGATATTTGATAAGACTGATTAGAATCTAATGGCTCTTCTTATTTAAAAGTCAAAATTTATAGAGGTGTTAAAATATATAAATAAAGGTGACAAATGCTTTATTTCTTCTCTTTGAGGCTATGAGGTCACACATTTTTGCGTTAAGGTCACCAACTTTTATTTGCCGCCAACTTTTATTTTTGTTGTTGATGAAATTATTGAAAAAATATAAAAATTTGAAAGAAATAATTTATAAAAAAGGTATAAATAGAAAAAACAGTAAATATGGTTGCATCGGGGCTTTAAAACAGAATAATTCTAGGTTTTGTATTTGAAAAATCATTAGAGCAGCTAAGATTTTCTTTTGTTTCTTTTATTTCCATTGAATCGTGAAGAACCAATAGGCCATTTATTTCAAATTCATCCGTAGTTTGGAGTAAACTATCTTTTTGCTTTTCATTCTTCTTTCGAAAAATGTTAAAAGGTTGATAAATCTTTTTACATGCATCAATGCGAACTATGCATTGTTTAGGTACAAATTTCACAAATTCATATTCATCAAATTCGTTTTCTTTAATGTTAAAATCAATCCACTTTTCTTTAGGTATTTGTGAATTATATAACAACGAGAAAAGTAATTGCTTAGTATTTGAAAACCAAATTTTTTCATCTTCGCAGAATTTTGTATGACTAAATATTACTTTAATTCATAATTATTTAAAACTTAATTTCCTCATAATCTTACACTTTGTTTAATAATTCTGAAACACTACTTGCAGTTTCGCCAAGTTCTGCAGAAATTTTTCTTTTAAATAAATCTTCCACTTTGTCCTTATAATTCGAAGGTCTTAATCTTAAAAACAAATTTAATGTTAATCTTCAGTATAATAGTTATAAACAACCTTTTTGACATATCACTAATAGCATATTCTATGTTCAGATCCGAAGAAACAATATTGCTCTCTTTTATAATGTAATCTGTTTCATTTGAAGTTTGGAAGTTATTAACAGAAAAATCATAGTTTACTGGAATATTTTGAGAATCACAAATACTAACAAAAAATTCCAATAAATTTAAAGAGATAACCTTAGAATATTGAATACTTTGAACGCTATAGGCAAACAAATTCTTTACTTTTGAACTTCTTCCAAAACGAACAGCAACATTGACATCTTTAGTTGCTGCTAAGGTTAGAAAAATATTTAAATATATTAGGATCTTCATTAGTTTTTGTACAACTTTTAATACTATCGATAACTTCTTGGCAGCCACAAATATGGATTAAAAGATTGATACTTCAATAGTTTTTTTATCGAAAAAAAATAAATGAGAGAATAAAACGCCTTTATTTTTTAACGAGAGTATGATGATTGAGGTCAATCTTTCAGTAAAAATAATAACAATAAAAATATCCTAAAGCTTTAATTGATTGGCTGGACCGTTATCATAATTTCTTTCCATAATAATAAACAACTTTAATGAAGCCTTTTATATTTCTTTTTTGTTTCCATACCATTTTTTTATCAATATATTTACTATCAATTTTCTTGAGCATAAAGTTTGGGAGTTACTGAATTTGTTTTTATTTGTTGATGATTATTGCAATGGCTGGAAATTTGATAGAAATTTCATTTTGGAATACACCTGCTTATTATGGTTCAGTGATTGAAACTCCAATAATGTTAGAAAATAATGCTCGTTTGAATTTATTATTTCGAACACTTTTTTTAACAACGTGTTATTCAACTTTAAATATGGAAGTGGAACATAAAGTTGTCGCTCCCAATTTCCGCAGTGATCCCAATCAATATTTGAAGGAAGCATGGGATTTTCGACGAAGACCAAATGCAACAGAGTAATATTTTTCAAATTTTTTGTTACAACATACATGTTTACTTTCAGGTTTGATAAGAAGTGGAATAGAAGCCATAACCATTACAATAAAATGGTAAATGCATTTGAAAACATTGTTGAGAATTTGTTACTACCTTCACAATTTACTTTTGTTGAGAATTATCCAAGTGGACTATTGTTAAAACAAATTATAAAATGTCAAAGAATTAGTGGAGGAGCTAATAATTATATTATTAATACAATCGGAGAAAAAAATGAATTATATAATAGCCAATTACTCGACCAATTTAAAATTATTGGCTACATTGATAGGCCTTTAAAAAACTATGGTCAAAAACAACCATGGGAATTTCAATTTTTTAATTCAGAAACAACTGTTAATAAATACCACGCTGAAGTAAATATTTTGGATGGTTATGTCCATCATAAAGCATAATTTGTTTATAAATCCACTTACTTACTGGCTGCTTTGGTTTTAATCATTTAGTTGAACTTTATCAATAAAAAAATATATATATAAGATTACATAACAACATAGGGTCTTTATTATAAACATTTTTAATATATATATAAAAACATTAAACCGTTTAAAAAAAAATCGGCGATAAATGTCGCATGGCGATAAATGATCGGCGATATATGCTCGGCGATAAATGTAGCTCGGCGATAAATGTATCGTCGGCGATAAATGCTCATAAAAATTTATAAATCAGCGATAAATGCTCGTCGGCGATAAATGTCGCGGCGATAAATTCCTATAATCGTAGAAACCGACAAGCTCAATCGCGTTAAGAGACCAAAGGAAAGCAAAGAGAAAGGGGAAATCGAAAGAAATCATGCATTTTTTGGATTTTTTTGTAGTTTTTTAAAGTTAACGACTAATTAAAAAATCCAGAATCCCTTTAAAAAAAATTGATTCCAGACGTTCTTCAAGTTAAGGCATTAGCTACATCTTCGTACAAGCAGTTTTTAATTCTATCAACAAAGAAAAAAATGGCTCCAGCCTAACTTTTTTCAATCTTGGCTAAAAAACGCGTTTTTATGTCATCTCATTCATTTCGACTAGGAGTAAAAAAACATGAATATGGTTTTAAAAAATTCTATTCCAGACGTTTTTCAAGTTAGATAAACATCTATCTTTCCATGCAGGCCAGTTTCAATTTGATTGGAAAATAAAAAAATGGCTCCAGCGTAACTTTTTGCAACTTTCGATGCATCAAAACTTCACCTCCAGATGCCTTAAAAAAGTGATTGTTTTACTTAAACATATCTCCTTAATACTCTTTAGTCCTTTGTCAATCTTATTAAAACGTGAGAAAAAATGTTTGCACCTTTAATTTAGTAATTCTATCACCGATATAAAACCTGTAGCTTTGCTTTCTAAAAAAAATCATTGCTTTTGCCTTTGTTTGACATTTTGGCAACATGCAAAAGGGATCGTCTGCTTGGCCGTTTCAAATCCGCCCTGATTACGCTGTGCAACCTAAAATTTGAAAGATGAAAGCTTTCATTCGTTATTCCATCATTTTTTTTTTGCCATTCTCCGACTCCTTTTTTCTTTACTACTAAAAAAACTTTACAAAACTTGCTCGAAAGTTAATACACCCAAATTGTAAAATTTACATTAGCATTTTTACAACCTTTACGTGTCTTTGTTACATTTTTTCATTTTCGTGTCGTCATTCATCATTTTATTCTTTCATTATTTTTCGTCATCACTTTTAGGTTGCTCCTGCTGCTTTATTGGTAAAAAAAGAAAACATGTTGGGAAGAATTGCTTTTCAAAATATTGTTCGTTCAAGTTTCAACTCATTTTCAATGCATCGAACTTTGGTAAGTCAATTTAATGGTTGCTTTTGAAACTCGATTTTTATGGTCAAAATGTTAAGGTTTTATCGATGATCTTGCAAAATGTCATGTTTCAGAGTACCTCTGCCATCTCAATGAAAGCTTTTATTGGACAACCTGCTCCAAAGTTCAACAATCCTGCAGTCATCGACGGTCAATTCAAAACTGTTAGCCTTGATGATTATAAAGGAAAATATGTTGTTCTCTTCTTTTATCCTCTTGATTTGTAAGTTTTTTTTTGTCATTCAACTTTGTTTCTTTATTCATTCTTGATTTTTTAGCACCTTTGTTTGTCCAACTGAAATCATTGCTTTCTCTGATCGTATTAAAGAATTCAAAGATCTTGATGTTCAAGTTTTAGCTGCATCAACAGATTCACAATTTTCTCATCTTGCATGGATTGGTACTCCTCGTAAAGAAGGTGGTCTCGGTGAAATGAATATTCCTGTTCTCGCTGATACTTCTCATGAACTTTCTCGTGCTTATGGCGTTCTTAAAGAAGGTGATGGTATTGCTTATCGGTATGTTTACTATGGATTGCAAATTACCTATAGGTATCATTATAGCTGTTGAATAAGCCTAGCATCTTCGATTCACGATACTTTTGTTAACTTTTCCTTTTTCATGTTATCTTATAATATGGGAATACCATCTTTCTTTTAACACAATTACTACCTTGTTACCTTTCTTATCTTTCATTTATGTAAACTTTTCATTTTCAGTGGTCTCTTTATCATCGATCCAAATGGTATTTTACGTCAAATTACAATCAATGATTTACCTGTTGGACGCAGCGTTGATGAAACTCTTCGACTTGTTAAAGCTTTTCAGTATGTTTCTTTTTGTTTTGTTACACTACTAATTGCTTCCATTTTTAGATTTGTTGATAAACATAGCGAAGTTTGCCCTGCTGATTGGACACCAGGCAAAGATACTATCAATCCAAACAATAGCAAAGAATACTTTCAAAAGCAAAAGTAATAATGATGATAATTTTGTAACCTGTTAATTCATGTTTTAGAATGTATGTTTAAATTATTAATAAAGTATTTATTTGTGTGTTTATCTTCTTCTTTTTGTATTACTCCGCTAAACAATGCGATTATAAGAAGCATTAAAAGGAAAAAACCAATTTTTTTATTCACCCTTCACATTTACAAAAGTATCATTGCAATTTTCGTGTTCATAAAGCTTTGTAAATTTGTGCTAAAACCTGGGATAAAAATGAAGCACATTAATGTTAAACGTTTATTCTTTTTTATAGGTATGATGAAAGTACTCAGTTTTTAAGGAAGTTTCTTTCCTTCCCGTCGTTTTCTTTAAGTTAATTGATGCAGTTAAAGCACGGTAGCTTTAGAGAGTAATGCATCTTCCAAAAGCTTGAGAGTTGTGTTATTACCCAGCAAATATTTTTCTGCATCCTTAAACTTATGACAGGACACGACGACGAATAAGTTCTTTGAAAATAAATTATTCACTTTTTCTTCTCCTCCCATTCGTGACTATCTTTTGTTGCTTATTAAATTGCATTGGTTTTCAGTAACGGATGTTAAATTGTTTTTAGCTAGCTGCTTATTGGTTAAAATTTGATGCTATTTGTACCAATTAAAATGCCATTGTGTTGTTTTTGGAGAGAAGCATTCTGTGAATGGTTTTACGGATGGAACAAGAGTTAATAACGCGTGGATCAACTTGAATGGTAAAATCAAGAGTAACAATGGAGCCAAGAATAATTTTTGTCGTTTCTGTTGGAAGAATATCAGCAGCAGTTGTTGCTTCTGTGGCTAATGTTGCAGGTAAACAGGAAAGAAGTTGAGCAAGTAAAAAGGTTTAAAAAAATTTTTTATTCTTTCTTTTTCAATGGCGTCAAAAAACAGAAAAAGGGATGATGCTGCACACTTTTCTGCTGCCACATTCACAAAAATATAAAACTCCAACTAAGTTAACTTCTTCTTTTTTCTTCGGCTCCAAAGATCGTGTTTTCTCCCTTTATTTTTTCAACTATTTCTTTAGGAATTCATTATTAGACTTTAATAATGTTTTTTCTTCTTCATTTTTTAACACAATGATTACCAACATTTTTTTGTTTTTAAGTCAAAGGTTTTTTTTTGCCCCAACTTTTTGTTTTTGTTTTAATGCTTCTTCTTATACAATAATGATGTTGCCGACCAACGACGTCTAAAAACAAAAGGTAGTGTTTCAAAAAAGTGATACCTTGACTTGACGTATTTCAATTTGTGCCATTTTTTATTCCCTCAAAATGATGATTTTCTTTTCTTTTAAAATGGAGAGTTTAAAAAAATTTAAAAATGGTCACAAAAAGAAAATGTGAATTTGATTTTGTTCTTTCTCTCTGTAATTTATCTTCGGCAATTGAGTGATAGTTATTTTCTAATTTCCTTTTTTATATGTTTTTTTTCTTCATGTACTCACTCAATTTCCATAGACAAGGGCAACCGGTGCTGACTGACGCTTAAAAACTACAATGGCCAATCGCTTTTTGATTTTTTTTTGTATTTTCTTCTTTTTTTGTTGCTTAGAATTTTTTTTAAAATAGTAAAATTAAGGATAACACATTTGTTACTGCTATATTGATTTGTTTTTTTATTTACTAAACTTGCAAATATTGCAAATATATTTATCTTCTTTCGAAAGGATCCTATTTATGATATTTTTTTTTAGCTTTTTTAGTTTTGGGTGAAATTTATAGCGGGTTTGTTTATGTTTAATTTTTTTCTTAACAAACAACATAAATCGTTCAGTTAAAAAGATATTTTTCCACCACCCCAATACCAAAAGAATCTGATAGAATTTTTTATTTTCACGATGGCAGACTTCGAGTTTGTTTTTAAGTTGAGTTTGAGAGTTTTAGGAAGCATATTTGGGATTTTTCGGAAGAGTTTGATCGTGATAATCAAGTGGTTTGGGTAATAAGATTTCGTGAAAATTGGCCACCAGAATGTCGACATATTTTCCCTTTTTTTAAACCTGAGTGAAAGTTTGTTATTTCCCATTTTTCATGTGTCGTAAAATTAACTAATCCCTTTTTTTTAATTTTTACTTTAACCAATCTTCGGTCTTACTGATTTGGATTTTTGAAAGCTTTCGAAATTGTTTGAATTCTTTTTGTAAAAATTTTATAAAGATTTTCAAACTGTTTTTAAAGCTTTCAAAAACCCAAATCAAAGACTTTGTCAAAATGGGTGAGAGTGTGAATGAGGAAAATGACAAAATTTTTCGACGAAACTTTTTTTTCACCATTTTTTGTTGAAACGCTTATTATTTTTCCTCGATGTTCAGAATTCTTTGTTTTTGTTGCGCGCGCACTTAATATTATTTTTCGCTTGGATTTAATTTTTAAATTTTTAGGTTCCATTTGTTACTGAATCAAAAATACATTATTTTATGAAATGAGTTATAATACAAGAAGTAAGAAGAATGAACAAGGACAAGGTGACATGAAAGAAGAATCGACACAAGAAAATTGGATAGATGACAAACCTTCCGGTAAGTTTTATTTTAATAAAATATTTTTTGGGCTTTTTTTATTTTTCAAAACAACCCTGATATTTTTGTTATTACATATTACAAATTTAAAAATATTAAAAGTGAAAATTATTTATTTAAAGAAGATTATTAGGATTTATGATTTATTACTTTTATCTAATCATTGTTTATTTTAAGTCTTACAACCAAATCAATCTAATTCTTCGACTGAAGATAGTTCAAATGTAACAAATCAAAGGTTTGTTTTTTTCTTAATTTATATTATTATTTGTAATAGGAAAATAATTTTAGTGAACCGAAAATTATAACGACAGAAGGATCAATTACAAATGAACTAGGAAATATCAGTCATAATTTGGACATTTCTTCACTAGATATTCGAGAAGATCCAGCAAAATTTAATGAAAGCACAATATATATTCTTAAAACAGGAATGACAATCAGAAGTGGTAGTAATTTGTAAGTTTTTGATTTTTTTTATAATTAAGCTTTTATTTTTTTAGACTGCGGAATGAATACCGTGTTATATGTAAAGTTGGTTATGGTGGATTTTCACTTGTATGGCTTATTCTCGATATGAACACCAAAGAATTCAAAGTTGCGAAAGTTTTTAAGTGGAAAAAAAGTGTTTCCAAGTTGGAGTTAAATGTAAGTTTAATTTTTAAATAAAAGGGATTAACCAATCAAATACCTCGCATTTCTTATTACTTTGAAATTGATTCATTTTTACGGTAAATCAACTTCGAATAATTAGGGAGGGAGTTTTTTTTATCATACAAAAATATTAATCATTTATTACTTTGTTATAGACTCTTAAACAAATAGAAAATCATCCAAATATTCTGCGCATTTATGAACACATTGGATTAAAATATGAGGAAACTCTTGCTTGTGTTGGTATTTTTGAACCTTTGGGAAAAGATCTTAATATCTTGATGAAAGAAGCTTCAAAACATGGTGGATTATCAATTTCCGTGGTCAAAAAAGTCGCAAAACATGTTCTATTGGCTCTAAAAACTGTTCATGATCTTAAAGTTGTTCACAGTGATATCAAACTCCCCAACGTTGCAACATGTATATCTCAATTAAGTTTACGCTGTCTATTCGAAAAAATTGTGGAATCTATGAAATCTGGTAAAAATCTCTCATCGCTTCGAATGGTATGTGACAAGTCTGAATTTGATCCAAATCAAAAAGGAAAGTTGTTGGAAAAAGAACTTGAAGAAGTATTAAAGCTGGAACTAAAAGATGAGAAAGAATTGATCTTTAAATTAATTGATTTTGGAAATGTTTCAGTAAGTTTTGCTTAGTTCATTTCTTTTATTTGTTTGACATATTTTTTTAGAAAGAAGGAGTGATAAAGTGTACTGGTACATTTGGGTTTCACCCTCCAGAATATTTTTTTGGTGCTCCTTTGCTAAGTTCGTATGATATTTGGTCGCTTGGTGTTACGGTAAGTTTGTTTTTTACTTTCAAAAAGAAGCTATATTATTTCATTTTTAGATAGTTGTATTATTAACTAACGAAATGTTTCTGGTTAAAGGACACAACGAAATCGATGCAATTAGATGTATGTTTGGAAGGCTTTCTCGTCATCATTTTAAAGACTTCAAGGATCCTGATGATTATAAAACAAAACTTACAACGAGATTTTATTCGTCATCAAAAGCAAAAGAACAACTTCAAAAGCTTCTGGAATACAAATTTGAAAAACTTCCAATGGATGATAACGATCGAAAGGAGCTTATTGATTTCTTGATTCAAATGCTTAACACTGTTCCAAACGAAAGAAAATCTGCTGAAGAAATGCTCTCTCATCCTTGGTTGAACGCGGGTCGTGATGAACATAAGTATGTAAACATACATATTATTCAAAATCCTATCAAAAATTTTCCATCAACTGATCCAAAACATTCAAAAAATGGTTGTGAAACTACAAGAAAAAGGAAGCAAGCAACAAAGAATAATCGAAGACATGGTAATTTTTTATTCTATTTAATTATCTTTTTTAACCTTTTTTTAGATTCATTTATTTACAAAGAAGATGATGGTAAATTCTATTTATATCACAAATACTGGAAAATACCATATCGGGAGACAAGAAAACTCTTCCAATGCTTAAAGTAAGTTTTTTTTAAATGTTGATTATTTTGAATAACATTTGCAACAAAACTTTACACTTCAAAATACTTTATAATTACTAAAATATTAACAAGTTTAGTTGATTAATATACTAAAATTTCATAAACATGTATTTATTATTTAAAAAAATGGTTGCAAAATTATTTACAAAATAATATTTAAATTATTTAAACTTTTTTAGATGTGAAAAGAGTATAAGAATTGAACCTGAAATTGGATTTGTTATGATAAGTGATAAAAAATGGCACGCACCTAAATGTCCACGTAAGTAAATTTTTAAACGTTATTTATCCTTTTAATGTGATAAATTTTACGACCCTTATTAAATTTCATAATTCTTACATATACCGTTTTTTCTGTAAAACTTGCAAAGTTTTCTTTAAGTTTCAAAATAAAAGAAATCGCTATAAAAATTAATATTTATGAAGTGTCATATTTTTTACATATTAAACGAAATACATTTTTTGTTTTCTAAATTTTGATTTCTAATAAACCTAGCTCGGCTTTATTTTAAGAAGCTATTAGCGCTGCTTTTGAGATCACAGAATGAAACGTCTATTTTTTTCTTAAATTCTTATAATAAAAAATTTTGTTTGAAGCGATTCAGAGGAGCTTCCATTACCTGCGCATCGACCTCCGGAGGCGGTAGTGAAAAAATAAAAATGCACTGTTAATATTTTTACGTTATAATGCTTTAATGACTTCATACAAAATTTTTACAATTGATTTTTAGTTTGCAGAGAAGCACCATCAAGATATAAATTTACTCAATATAGTAATGAATGGATTACAAAAGAAGAAGTTGATCGAAAAAGAAAATTGCTTGAAGATCAAGGTTATAAACCTGTGTTTGATACTGTTTCTCCTGATGAGATTATTCAAAAAGAAGCTGAAATCAATGAATTTGATGATCTTTATTATGAAACAAGTTCAGTTAAAACTGATGATACAGTAGATTCAGACTCAGATGAAACGGAAGAAGATTCCTTGAAAACTATCAGTGGTATGTTTATTTTATTTATTTATTAACGAACTTGAATCTGTTTATCTTTTTTATAATTATTCATTAACTTTTTTTGTAGACTTTGGATCAGGTGAAAGTTATTACGAAGAAGATTCATCATCATTTGTATGTTTTAATTATTTTTGTTAACTTTTTTTAATTAAATTTTTAGATTGAAATTTTATCGGATGAAGAATTTAATGATGGATATGATGACGAAATTGGTGAAACTATAGAAGGATATGTGGAAAAAACAGTGAAATATTATGGTAATTAAAATAAGCCATTTTAAAATTTGTTAGTTTTTTTTTATAATAATTACACATATTTATTCTTTAAACTTTTTAGATAGCTGCTTGAAAGTTTTGGTAACATAATGGATGAATTTTGAAAATGAACGAATGATGAAGAAAATCTTAGATTATTTACATTTGTTAACCTTAAATATAATTTTGTTATTGTTTCTTTTTTATGGTTGAATAAAGTATTTTCCAATAAATGAATAAAAAAATTTTTCTAAAATTGATAAAGTTTATTAACATGCCTGTTTGATTTCGAGGGAGTAATAAGGACGCGCAAAACTTGCTTCTCATGTTACAATTCTTTTCATGCAAGAAAATAAAGAGAAGATTTAATACAATCCAGGACATCTTATCAGCCCATTGAAAAAATAATATTCAAATTTAGAAATATAAGACTTTCTCCATCTAAATTCTAACTTTGAGGCTTTAAATTTGCGGTGAAATTTAAGAGAATTAATGTTTTATTCAACAAAAATTAGAAAATTAAGTCTGCCTTAAAAATGAGATAAAGGTTCAGAAAAAAAAAAGAATTTTATTTAAATCGATTTAGTAAGGGCGAGATTTTTAAATTAGTAAGCCTCTTTTCAGAGTTAATGTTTTATTCAACAAAATTTAGAAAATTTTGTCTGCCTTAAAAATGAGATAAAGGTTCAGAAAAAAAAAAGAATTTTATTTAAATCGATTTAGTAAGGGCGAGATTTTTAAATTAGTAAGCCTCTGTTCAGAGTTAATGTTTTATTCAACAAAAATTAGAAAATTTTGTCTGCCATAAAAATGAGATAAAGGTTCAGAAAAAAAAAGAATTTTATTTAAATCGATTTAGTAAGGGCGAGATTTTTAAATTAGTAAGCTTGTGTGCTTAGTAATTATTTTATTCAACAACTTCACAATTTTTTGTCTGCCATAAAAATGAGATAAAGGTTCAGAAAAAAAAAAGAATTTTATTTAAATCGATTTAGTAAGGGCGAGATTTTTAAATTAGTAAGCCTCTTTTCAGAGTTAATGTTTTATTCAACAAAATTTAGAAAATTTTGTCTGCCTTAAAAATGAGATAAAGGTTCAGAAAAAAAAAAGAATTTTATTTAAATCGATTTAGTAAGGGCCAGATTTTTAAATTAGTAAGCTTGTGTGCTTAGTAATTATTTTATTCAACAACTTCACAATTTTTTGTCTGCCATAAAAATGAGATAAAGGTTCAGAAAAAAAAAAGAATTTTATTTAAATCGATTTAGTAAGGGCGAGATTTTTAAATTAGTAAGCCTCTTTTCAGAGTTAATGATTTAACCAACAAAAATTAGAAAATTTTGTCTGCCATAAAAATGAGATAAAGGTTCAAAAAAAAAAAGAATTTTATTTAAATCGATTTAGTAAGGGCCAGATTTTTAAATTAGTAAGCTTGTGTGCTTAGTAATTATTTTATTCAACAACTTCACAATTTTTTGTCTGCCATAAAAATGAGATAAAGGTTCAGAAAAAAAAAAGAATTTTATTTAAATCGATTTAGTAAGGGCGAGATTTTTAAATTAGTAAGCCTCTTTTCAGAGTTAATGTTTTATTCAACAAAATTTAGAAAATTTTGTCTGCCTTAAAAATGAGATAAAGGTTCAGAAAAAAAAAAGAATTTTATTTAAATCGATTTAGTAAGGGCGAGATTTTTAAATTAGTAAGCCTCTGTTCAGAGTTAATGTTTTATTCAACAAAAATTAGAAAATTTTGTCTGCCATAAAAATGAGATAAAGGTTCAGAAAAAAAAAGAATTTTATTTAAATCGATTTAGTAAGGGCGAGATTTTTAAATTAGTAAGCCTCTGTTCAGAGTTATTGTTTTATTCAACAAAAATTAGAAAATTTTGTCTGCCATAAAAATGAGATAAAGGTTCAGAAAAAAATAGAATTTTATTTAAATCGATTTAGTAAGGGCGAGATTTTTAAATTAGTAAGCTTGTTTGCTAAGTAATTATTTTATTCAACCAACTTCACAATTTTTTGTCTGCCATAAAAATGAGATAAATGTTCAGAAAATAAAGAATTTTATTTAAATCGATTTAGTAAGGGCGAGATTTTTAAATTAGTAAGCTTGTTTGCTAAGTAATTATTTTATTCAACCAACTTCACAATTTTTTGTCTGCCATAAAAATGAGATAAATGTTCAGAAAATAAAGAATTTTATTTAAATCGATTTAGTAAGGGCGAGATTTTTAAATTAGTAAGCCTCTGTTCAGAGTTAATGATTTAACCAAAAAAAATTAGAAAATTTTGTCTGCCATAAAAATGAGATAAAGGTTCAGAAAAAAAAAGAATTTTATTTAAATCGATTTAGTAAGGGCGAGATTTTTAAATTAGTAAGCCTCTGTTCAGAGTTAATGATTTAACCAAAAAAAATTAGAAAATTTTGTCTGCCATAAAAATGAGATAAAGGTTCAGAAAAAAAAAGAATTTTATTTAAATCGATTTAGTAAGGGCGAGATTTTTAAATTAGTAAGCCTCTGTTCAGAGTTAATGTTTTATTCAACAAAAATTAGAAAATTTTGTCTGCCATAAAAATGAGATAAAGGTTCAGAAAAAAAAAGAATTTTATTTAAATCGATTTAGTAAGGGCGAGATTTTTAAATTAGTAAGCCTCAGTTCAGAGTTATTGTTTTATTCAACAAATATTAGAAAATTTTGTCTGCCATAAAAATGAGATAAAGGTTCAGAAAAAAAAAGAATTTTATTTAAATCGATTTAGTAAGGGCGAGATTTTTAAATTAGTAAGCCTCTGTTCAGAGTTAATGATTTAACCAAAAAAAATTAGAAAATTTTGTCTGCCATAAAAATGAGATAAAGGTTCAGAAAAAAAAAGAATTTTATTTAAATCGATTTAGTAAGGGCGAGATTTTTAAATTAGTAAGCCTCTGTTCAGAGTTAATGTTTTATTCAACAAAAATTAGAAAATTTTGTCTGCCATAAAAATGAGATAAAGGTTCAGAAAAAAAAAGAATTTTATTTAAATCGATTTAGTAAGGGCGAGATTTTTAAATTAGTAAGCTTGTTTGCTAAGTAATTATTTTATTCAACCAACTTCACAATTTTTTGTCTGCCATAAAAATGAGATAAATGTTCAGAAAATAAAGAATTTTATTTAAATCGATTTAGTAAGGGCGAGATTTTTAAATTAGTAAGCCTCAGTTCAGAGTTATTGTTTTATTCAACAAATATTAGAAAATTTTGTCTGCCATAAAAATGAGATAAAGGTTCAGAAAAAGAAAGAATTTTATTTAAATCGATTTAGTAAGGGCGAGATTTTTAAATTAGTAAGCCTCTGTTCAGAGTTATTGTTTTATTCAACAAAAATTAGAAAATTAAGTCTGCCATAAAAATGAGATAAAGGTTCAGAAAAAAAAAGAATTTTATTTAAATCGATTTAGTAAGGGCGAGATTTTTAAATTAGTAAGCCTCAGTTCAGAGTTATTGTTTTATTCAACAAAAATTAGAAAATTAAGTCTGCCATAAAAATGAGATAAAGGTTCAGAAAAAAAAAGAATTTTATTTAAATCGATTTAGTAAGGGCGAGATTTTTAAATTAGTAAGCCTCAGTTCAGAGTTATTGTTTTATTCAACAAATATTAGAAAATTTTGTCTGCCATAAAAATGAGATAAAGGTTCAGAAAAAGAAAGAATTTTATTTAAATCGATTTAGTAAGGGCGAGATTTTTAAATTAGTAAGCCTCTGTTCAGAGTTATTGTTTTATTCAACAAAAATTAGAAAATTTTGTCTGCCATAAAAATGAGATAAAGGTTCAGAAAAAAAAAGAATTTTATTTAAATCGATTTAGTAAGGGCGAGATTTTTAAATTAGTAAGCTTGTTTGCTAAGTAATTATTTTATTCAACCAACTTCACAATTTTTTGTCTGCCATAAAAATGAGATAAATGTTCAGAAAATAAAGAATTTTATTTAAATCGATTTAGTAAGGGCGAGATTTTTAAATTAGTAAGCCTCAGTTCAGAGTTATTGTTTTATTCAACAAATATTAGAAAATTTTGTCTGCCATAAAAATGAGATAAAGGTTCAGAAAAAAAAAGAATTTTATTTAAATCGATTTAGTAAGGGCGAGATTTTTAAATTAGTAAGCTTGTTTGCTAAGTAATTATTTTATTCAACCAACTTCACAATTTTTTGTCTGCCATAAAAATGTGATAAATGTTCAGAAAATAAAGAATTTTATTTAAATCGATTTAGTAAGGGCGAGATTTTTAAATTAGTAAGCCTCAGTTCAGAGTTATTGTTTTATTCAACAAATATTAGAAAATTTTGTCTGCCATAAAAATGAGATAAAGGTTCAGAAAAAGAAAGAATTTTATTTAAATCGATTTAGTAAGGGCGAGATTTTTAAATTAGTAAGCCTCTGTTCAGAGTTATTGTTTTATTCAACAAAATTTAGAAAATTTTGTCTGCCTTAAAAATGAGATAAAGGTTCAGAAAAAAAAAAGAATTTTATTTAAATCGATTTAGTAAGGGCGAGATTTTTAAATTAGTAAGCCTCTGTTCAGAGTTAATGTTTTATTCAACAAAAATTAGAAAATTAAGTCTGCCATAAAAATGAGATAAAGGTTCAGAAAAAAAAAGAATTTTATTTAAATCGATTTAGTAAGGGCGAGATTTTTAAATTAGTAAGCCTCTGTTCAGAGTTAATGATTTAACCAACAAAAATTAGAAAATTTTGTCTGCCATAAAAATGAGATAAAGGTTCAGAAAAAAAAAAGAATTTTATTTAAATCGATTTAGTAAGGGCGAGATTTTTAAATTAGTAAGCCTCTGTTCAGAGTTATTGTTTTATTCAACAAAAATTAGAAAATTTTGTCTGCCATAAAAATGAGATAAAGGTTCAGAAAAAAAAAGAATTTTATTTAAATCGATTTAGTAAGGGCGAGATTTTTAAATTAGTAAGCTTGTTTGCTAAGTAATTATTTTATTCAACCAACTTCACAATTTTTTGTCTGCCATAAAAATGAGATAAATGTTCAGAAAATAAAGAATTTTATTTAAATCGATTTAGTAAGGGCGAGATTTTTAAATTAGTAAGCTTGTTTGCTAAGTAATTATTTTATTCAACCAACTTCACAATTTTTTGTCTGCCATAAAAATGAGATAAATGTTCAGAAAATAAAGAATTTTATTTAAATCGATTTAGTAAGGGCGAGATTTTTAAATTAGTAAGCCTCTGTTCAGGGTTATTGTTTTATTCAACAAAAATTAGAAAATTTTGTCTGCCATAAAAACGAGATAAAGGTTCAGAAAAAAAAAGAATTTTATTTAAATCGATTTAGTAAGGGCGAGATTTTTAAATTAATAAGCTTGTGTGCTAAGTAATTATTTTATTCAACCAACTTCACAATTTTTTGTCTGCTATAAGAACGAGATAAAGGTTCAGAAAAAAAAAGAATTTTATTTAAATCGATTTAGTAAGGGCGAGATTTTTAAATTAATAAGCTTGTGTGCTAAGTAATTATTTTATTCAACCAACTTCACAATTTTTTGTCTGCCATAAAAACGAGATAAAGGTTCAGAAAAAAAAGAATTTTATTTAAATCGATTTAGTAAGGGCGAGATTTTTAAATTAATAAGCTTGTGTGCTAAGTAATTATTTTATTCAACCAACTTCACAATTTTTTGTCTGCCATAAAAATGAGATAAAGGTTCAGAAAAAAAAAGAATTTTATTTAAATCGATTGAGTAAGGGCGAGATTTTTAAATTAGTAAGCCTCTTTTCAGAGTTAATGTTTTATTCAACAAAATTTAGAAAATTTTGTCTGCCTTAAAAATGAGATAAAGGTTCAGAAAAAAAAAAGAATTTTATTTAAATCGATTTAGTAAGGGCGAGATTTTTAAATTAGTAAGCCTCTGTTCAGAGTTAATGTTTTATTCAACAAAAATTAGAAAATTTTGTCTGCCATAAAAATGAGATAAAGGTTCAGAAAAAAAAAGAATTTTATTTAAATCGATTTAGTAAGGGCGAGATTTTTAAATTAGTAAGCCTCTGTTCAGAGTTAATGTTTTATTCAACAAAAATTAGAAAATTAAGTCTGCCATAAAAATGAGATAAAGGTTCAGAAAAAAAAAGAATTTTATTTAAATCGATTTAGTAAGGGCGAGATTTTTAAATTAATAAGCTTGTGTGCTAAGTAATTATTTTATTCAACCAACTTCACAATTTTTTGTCTGCCATAAGAACGAGATAAAGGTTCAGAAAAAAAAAGAATTTTATTTAAATCGATTTAGTAAGGGCGAGATTTTTAAATTAATAAGCTTGTGTGCTAAGTAATTATTTTATTCAACCAACTTCACAATTTTTTGTCTGCCATAAAAACGAGATAAAGGTTCAGAAAAAAAAAGAATTTTATTTAAATCGATTTAGTAAGGGCGAGATTTTTAAATTAATAAGCTTGTGTGCTAAGTAATTATTTTATTCAACCAACTTCACAATTTTTTTTCTGCCATAAAAATGAGATAAAGGTTCAGAAAAAAAAAGAATTTTATTTAAATCGATTTAGTAAGGGCGAGATTTTTAAATTAATAAGCTTGTGTGCTAAGTAATTATTTTATTCAACCAACTTCACAATTTTTTGTCTGCCATAAAAATGAGATAAAGGTTCAGAAAAAAAAAGAATTTTATTTAAATCGATTTAGTAAGGGCGAGATTTTTAAATTAGTAAGCCTCTGTTCAGAGTTAATGTTTTATTCAACAAAAATTAGATAATTTTGTCTGCCATAAAAATGAGATAAAGGTTCAGAAAAAAAAAAGAATTTTATTTAAATCGATTTAGTAAGGGCGAGATTTTTAAATTAATAAGCTTGTGTGCTAAGTAATTATTTTATTCAACCAACTTCACAATTTTTTGTCTGCCATAAAAACGAGATAAAGGTTCAGAAAAAAAAAGAATTTTATTTAAATCGATTTAGTAAGGGCGAGATTTTTAAATTAATAAGCTTGTGTGCTAAGTAATTATTTTATTCAACCAACTTCACAATTTTTTGTCTGCCATAAAAATGAGATAAAGGTTCAGAAAAAAAAAGAATTTTATTTAAATCGATTTAGTAAGGGCGAGATTTTTAAATTAATAAGCTTGTGTGCTTAGTAATTATTTTATTCAACCAACTTCACAATTTTTTTTCTGCCATAAAAATGAGATAAAGGTTCAGAAAAAAAAAGAATTTTATTTAAATCGATTTAGTAAGGGCGAGATTTTTAAATTAATAAGCTTGTGTGCTAAGTAATTATTTTATTCAACCAACTTCACAATTTTTTGTCTGCCATAAAAACGAGATAAAGGTTCAGAAAAAAAAAGAATTTTATTTAAATCGATTTAGTAAGGGCGAGATTTTTAAATTAATAAGCTTGTGTGCTAAGTAATTATTTTATTCAACCAACTTCACAATTTTTTGTCTGCCATAAAAATGAGATAAAGGTTCAGAAAAAAAAAGAATTTTATTTAAATCGATTTAGTAAGGGCGAGATTTTTAATTTAGTAAGCCTCTGTTCAGAGTTAATGTTTTATTCAACAAAAATTAGAAAATTAAGTCTGCCATAAAAATGAGATAAAGGTTCAGAAAAAAAAAGAATTTTATTTAAATCGATTTAGTAAGGGCGAGATTTTTAAATTAATAAGCTTGTGTGCTAAGTAATTATTTTATTCAACCAACTTCACAATTTTTTGTCTGCCATAAAAATGAGATAAAGGTTCAGAAAAAAAAAGAATTTTATTTAAATCGATTTAGTAAGGGCGAGATTTTTAATTTAGTAAGCCTCTGTTCAGAGTTAATGTTTTATTCAACAAAAATTAGAAAATTAAGTCTGCCATAAAAATGAGATAAAGGTTCAGAAAAAAAAAGAATTTTATTTAAATCGATTTAGTAAGGGCGAGATTTTTAAATTAATAAGCTTGTGTGCTAAGTAATTATTTTATTCAACCAACTTCACAATTTTTTGTCTGCCATAAAAATGAGATAAAGGTTCAGAAAAAAAAAGAATTTTATTTAAATCGATTTAGTAAGGGCGAGATTTTTAAATTAATAAGCTTGTGTGCTAAGTAATTATTTTATTCAACCAACTTCACAATTTTTTTTCTGCCATAAAAATGAGATAAAGGTTCAGAAAAAAAAAGAATTTTATTTAAATCGATTTAGTAAGGGCGAGATTTTTAAATTAATAAGCTTGTGTGCTAAGTAATTATTTTATTCAACCAACTTCACAATTTTTTGTCTGCCATAAAAATGAGATAAAGGTTCAGAAAAAAAAAGAATTTTATTTAAATCGATTTAGTAAGGGCGAGATTTTTAAATTAGTAAGCCTCTGTTCAGAGTTAATGTTTTATTCAACAAAAATTAGATAATTTTGTCTGCCATAAAAATGAGATAAAGGTTCAGAAAAAAAAAAGAATTTTATTTAAATCGATTTAGTAAGGGCGAGATTTTTAAATTAATAAGCTTGTGTGCTAAGTAATTATTTTATTCAACCAACTTCACAATTTTTTGTCTGCCATAAAAACGAGATAAAGGTTCAGAAAAAAAAAGAATTTTATTTAAATCGATTTAGTAAGGGCGAGATTTTTAAATTAATAAGCTTGTGTGCTAAGTAATTATTTTATTCAACCAACTTCACAATTTTTTGTCTGCCATAAAAATGAGATAAAGGTTCAGAAAAAAAAAGAATTTTATTTAAATCGATTTAGTAAGGGCGAGATTTTTAAATTAATAAGCTTGTGTGCTTAGTAATTATTTTATTCAACCAACTTCACAATTTTTTTTCTGCCATAAAAATGAGATAAAGGTTCAGAAAAAAAAAGAATTTTATTTAAATCGATTTAGTAAGGGCGAGATTTTTAAATTAATAAGCTTGTGTGCTAAGTAATTATTTTATTCAACCAACTTCACAATTTTTTGTCTGCCATAAAAACGAGATAAAGGTTCAGAAAAAAAAAGAATTTTATTTAAATCGATTTAGTAAGGGCGAGATTTTTAAATTAATAAGCTTGTGTGCTAAGTAATTATTTTATTCAACCAACTTCACAATTTTTTGTCTGCCATAAAAATGAGATAAAGGTTCAGAAAAAAAAAGAATTTTATTTAAATCGATTTAGTAAGGGCGAGATTTTTAATTTAGTAAGCCTCTGTTCAGAGTTAATGTTTTATTCAACAAAAATTAGAAAATTAAGTCTGCCATAAAAATGAGATAAAGGTTCAGAAAAAAAAAGAATTTTATTTAAATCGATTTAGTAAGGGCGAGATTTTTAAATTAATAAGCTTGTGTGCTAAGTAATTATTTTATTCAACCAACTTCACAATTTTTTGTCTGCCATAAAAATGAGATAAAGGTTCAGAAAAAAAAAGAATTTTATTTAAATCGATTTAGTAAGGGCGAGATTTTTAAATTAATAAGCTTGTGTGCTAAGTAATTATTTTATTCAACCAACTTCACAATTTTTTGTCTGCCATAAAAATGAGATAAAGGTTCAGAAAAAAAAAAGAATTTTATTTAAATCGATTTAGTAAGGGCGAGATTTTTAAATTAGTAAGCCTCTGTTCAGAGTTATTGTTTTATTCAACAAAAATTAGAAAATTTTGTCTGCCATAAAAATGAGATAAAGGTTCAGAAAAAAAAAAGAATTTTATTTAAATCGATTTAGTAAGGGCGAGATTTTTAAATTAGTAAGCTTGTTTGCTAAGTAATTATTTTATTCAACCAACTTCACAATTTTTTGTCTGCCATAAAAATGAGATAAATGTTCAGAAAATAAAGAATTTTATTTAAATCGATTTAGTAAGGGCGAGATTTTTAAATTAGTAAGCCTCAGTTCAGAGTTATTGTTTTATTCAACAAATATTAGAAAATTTTGTCTGCCATAAAAATGAGATAAAGGTTCAGAAAAAAAAAGAATTTTATTTAAATCGATTTAGTAAGGGCGAGATTTTTTAATTAATAAGCTTGTGTGCTAAGTTAGTATTTTATTCAACCAACTTCACAATTTTTTGGCTGCCATAAAAATGAGATAAAGGTTCAGAAAAAAAAAGAATTTTATTTAAATCGATTTAGTAAGGGCGAGATTTTTAAATTAATAAGCTTGTGTGCTAAGTAATTATTTTATTCAACCAACTTCACAATTTTTTGTCTGCCATAAAAACGAGATAAAGGTTCAGAAAAAAAAAGAATTTTATTTAAATCGATTTAGTAAGGGCGAGATTTTTAAATTAATAAGCTTGTGTGCTAAGTAATTATTTTATTCAACCAACTTCACAATTTTTTGTCTGCCATAAAAATGAGATAAAGGTTCAGAAAAAAAAAGAATTTTATTTAAATCGATTTAGTAAGGGCGAGATTTTTAATTTAGTAAGCCTCTGTTCAGAGTTAATGTTTTATTCAACAAAAATTAGAAAATTAAGTCTGCCATAAAAATGAGATAAAGGTTCAGAAAAAAAAAGAATTTTATTTAAATCGATTTAGTAAGGGCGAGATTTTTAAATTAATAAGCTTGTGTGCTAAGTAATTATTTTATTCAACCAACTTCACAATTTTTTGTCTGCCATAAAAACGAGATAAAGGTTCAGAAAAAAAAAGAATTTTATTTAAATCGATTTAGTAAGGGCGAGATTTTTAAATTAATAAGCTTGTGTGCTAAGTAATTATTTTATTCAACCAACTTCACAATTTTTTGTCTGCCATAAAAATGAGATAAAGGTTCAGAAAAAAAAAGAATTTTATTTAAATCGATTTAGTAAGGGCGAGATTTTTAATTTAGTAAGCCTCTGTTCAGAGTTAATGTTTTATTCAACAAAAATTAGAAAATTAAGTCTGCCATAAAAATGAGATAAAGGTTCAGAAAAAAAAAGAATTTTATTTAAATCGATTTAGTAAGGGCGAGATTTTTAAATTAATAAGCTTGTGTGCTAAGTAATTATTTTATTCAACCAACTTCACAATTTTTTGTCTGCCATAAAAATGAGATAAAGGTTCAGAAAAAAAAAGAATTTTATTTAAATCGATTTAGTAAGGGCGAGATTTTTAATTTAGTAAGCCTCTGTTCAGAGTTAATGTTTTATTCAACAAAAATTAGAAAATTAAGTCTGCCATAAAAATGAGATAAAGGTTCAGAAAAAAAAAGAATTTTATTTAAATCGATTTAGTAAGGGCGAGATTTTTAAATTAATAAGCTTGTGTGCTAAGTAATTATTTTATTCAACCAACTTCACAATTTTTTGTCTGCCATAAAAATGAGATAAAGGTTCAGAAAAAAAAAGAATTTTATTTAAATCGATTTAGTAAGGGCGAGATTTTTAAATTAATAAGCTTGTGTGCTAAGTAATTATTTTATTCAACCAACTTCACAATTTTTTGTCTGCCATAAAAATGAGATAAAGGTTCAGAAAAAAAAAAGAATTTTATTTAAATCGATTTAGTAAGGGCGAGATTTTTAAATTAGTAAGCCTCTGTTCAGAGTTATTGTTTTATTCAACAAAAATTAGAAAATTTTGTCTGCCATAAAAATGAGATAAAGGTTCAGAAAAAAAAAAGAATTTTATTTAAATCGATTTAGTAAGGGCGAGATTTTTAAATTAGTAAGCTTGTTTGCTAAGTAATTATTTTATTCAACCAACTTCACAATTTTTTGTCTGCCATAAAAATGAGATAAATGTTCAGAAAATAAAGAATTTTATTTAAATCGATTTAGTAAGGGCGAGATTTTTAAATTAGTAAGCCTCAGTTCAGAGTTATTGTTTTATTCAACAAATATTAGAAAATTTTGTCTGCCATAAAAATGAGATAAAGGTTCAGAAAAAAAAAGAATTTTATTTAAATCGATTTAGTAAGGGCGAGATTTTTTAATTAATAAGCTTGTGTGCTAAGTTAGTATTTTATTCAACCAACTTCACAATTTTTTGGCTGCCATAAAAATGAGATAAAGGTTCAGAAAAAAAAAGAATTTTATTTAAATCGATTTAGTAAGGGCGAGATTTTTAAATTAGTAAGCCTCAGTTCAGAGTTATTGTTTTATTCAACAAAAATTAGAAAATTTTGTCTGCCATAAAAATGAGATAAAGGTTCAGAAAAAAAAAGAATTTTATTTAAATCGATTTAGTAAGGGCGAGATTTTTAAATTAGTAAGCTTGTTTGCTAAGTAATTATTTTATTCAACCAACTTCACAATTTTTTGTCTGCCATAAAAATGAGATAAATGTTCAGAAAATAAAGAATTTTATTTAAATCGATTTAGTAAGGGCGAGATTTTTAAATTAGTAAGCCTCATTTCAGAGTTATTGTTTTATTCAACGAATATTAGAAAATTTTGTCTGCCATAAAAATGAGATAAAGGTTCAGAAAAAAAAAAGAATTTTATTTAAATCGATTTAGTAAGGGCGAGATTTTTAAATTAATAAGCTTGTGTGCTAAGTAATTATTTTATTCAACCAACTTCACAATTTTTTGTCTGCCATAAAAACGAGATAAAGGTTCAGAAAAAAAAAGAATTTTATTTAAATCGATTTAGTAAGGGCGAGATTTTTAAATTAATAAGCTTGTGTGCTAAGTAATTATTTTATTCAACCAACTTCACAATTTTTTGTCTGCCATAAAAATGAGATAAAGGTTCAGAAAAAAAAAGAATTTTATTTAAATCGATTTAGTAAGGGCGAGATTTTTAAATTAATAAGCTTGTGTGCTTAGTAATTATTTTATTCAACCAACTTCACAATTTTTTTTCTGCCATAAAAATGAGATAAAGGTTCAGAAAAAAAAAGAATTTTATTTAAATCGATTTAGTAAGGGCGAGATTTTTAAATTAATAAGCTTGTGTGCTAAGTAATTATTTTATTCAACCAACTTCACAATTTTTTGTCTGCCATAAAAACGAGATAAAGGTTCAGAAAAAAAAAGAATTTTATTTAAATCGATTTAGTAAGGGCGAGATTTTTAAATTAATAAGCTTGTGTGCTAAGTAATTATTTTATTCAACCAACTTCACAATTTTTTGTCTGCCATAAAAATGAGATAAAGGTTCAGAAAAAAAAAGAATTTTATTTAAATCGATTTAGTAAGGGCGAGATTTTTAATTTAGTAAGCCTCTGTTCAGAGTTAATGTTTTATTCAACAAAAATTAGAAAATTAAGTCTGCCATAAAAATGAGATAAAGGTTCAGAAAAAAAAAGAATTTTATTTAAATCGATTTAGTAAGGGCGAGATTTTTAAATTAATAAGCTTGTGTGCTAAGTAATTATTTTATTCAACCAACTTCACAATTTTTTGTCTGCCATAAAAATGAGATAAAGGTTCAGAAAAAAAAAGAATTTTATTTAAATCGATTTAGTAAGGGCGAGATTTTTAATTTAGTAAGCCTCTGTTCAGAGTTAATGTTTTATTCAACAAAAATTAGAAAATTAAGTCTGCCATAAAAATGAGATAAAGGTTCAGAAAAAAAAAGAATTTTATTTAAATCGATTTAGTAAGGGCGAGATTTTTAAATTAATAAGCTTGTGTGCTAAGTAATTATTTTATTCAACCAACTTCACAATTTTTTGTCTGCCATAAAAATGAGATAAAGGTTCAGAAAAAAAAAGAATTTTATTTAAATCGATTTAGTAAGGGCGAGATTTTTAAATTAATAAGCTTGTGTGCTAAGTAATTATTTTATTCAACCAACTTCACAATTTTTTTTCTGCCATAAAAATGAGATAAAGGTTCAGAAAAAAAAAGAATTTTATTTAAATCGATTTAGTAAGGGCGAGATTTTTAAATTAATAAGCTTGTGTGCTAAGTAATTATTTTATTCAACCAACTTCACAATTTTTTGTCTGCCATAAAAATGAGATAAAGGTTCAGAAAAAAAAAGAATTTTATTTAAATCGATTTAGTAAGGGCGAGATTTTTAAATTAGTAAGCCTCTGTTCAGAGTTAATGTTTTATTCAACAAAAATTAGATAATTTTGTCTGCCATAAAAATGAGATAAAGGTTCAGAAAAAAAAAAGAATTTTATTTAAATCGATTTAGTAAGGGCGAGATTTTTAAATTAATAAGCTTGTGTGCTAAGTAATTATTTTATTCAACCAACTTCACAATTTTTTGTCTGCCATAAAAACGAGATAAAGGTTCAGAAAAAAAAAGAATTTTATTTAAATCGATTTAGTAAGGGCGAGATTTTTAAATTAATAAGCTTGTGTGCTAAGTAATTATTTTATTCAACCAACTTCACAATTTTTTGTCTGCCATAAAAATGAGATAAAGGTTCAGAAAAAAAAAGAATTTTATTTAAATCGATTTAGTAAGGGCGAGATTTTTAAATTAATAAGCTTGTGTGCTTAGTAATTATTTTATTCAACCAACTTCACAATTTTTTTTCTGCCATAAAAATGAGATAAAGGTTCAGAAAAAAAAAGAATTTTATTTAAATCGATTTAGTAAGGGCGAGATTTTTAAATTAATAAGCTTGTGTGCTAAGTAATTATTTTATTCAACCAACTTCACAATTTTTTGTCTGCCATAAAAACGAGATAAAGGTTCAGAAAAAAAAAGAATTTTATTTAAATCGATTTAGTAAGGGCGAGATTTTTAAATTAATAAGCTTGTGTGCTAAGTAATTATTTTATTCAACCAACTTCACAATTTTTTGTCTGCCATAAAAATGAGATAAAGGTTCAGAAAAAAAAAGAATTTTATTTAAATCGATTTAGTAAGGGCGAGATTTTTAATTTAGTAAGCCTCTGTTCAGAGTTAATGTTTTATTCAACAAAAATTAGAAAATTAAGTCTGCCATAAAAATGAGATAAAGGTTCAGAAAAAAAAAGAATTTTATTTAAATCGATTTAGTAAGGGCGAGATTTTTAAATTAATAAGCTTGTGTGCTAAGTAATTATTTTATTCAACCAACTTCACAATTTTTTGTCTGCCATAAAAATGAGATAAAGGTTCAGAAAAAAAAAGAATTTTATTTAAATCGATTTAGTAAGGGCGAGATTTTTAATTTAGTAAGCCTCTGTTCAGAGTTAATGTTTTATTCAACAAAAATTAGAAAATTAAGTCTGCCATAAAAATGAGATAAAGGTTCAGAAAAAAAAAGAATTTTATTTAAATCGATTTAGTAAGGGCGAGATTTTTAAATTAATAAGCTTGTGTGCTAAGTAATTATTTTATTCAACCAACTTCACAATTTTTTGTCTGCCATAAAAATGAGATAAAGGTTCAGAAAAAAAAAGAATTTTATTTAAATCGATTTAGTAAGGGCGAGATTTTTAAATTAATAAGCTTGTGTGCTAAGTAATTATTTTATTCAACCAACTTCACAATTTTTTGTCTGCCATAAAAATGAGATAAAGGTTCAGAAAAAAAAAAGAATTTTATTTAAATCGATTTAGTAAGGGCGAGATTTTTAAATTAGTAAGCCTCTGTTCAGAGTTATTGTTTTATTCAACAAAAATTAGAAAATTTTGTCTGCCATAAAAATGAGATAAAGGTTCAGAAAAAAAAAAGAATTTTATTTAAATCGATTTAGTAAGGGCGAGATTTTTAAATTAGTAAGCTTGTTTGCTAAGTAATTATTTTATTCAACCAACTTCACAATTTTTTGTCTGCCATAAAAATGAGATAAATGTTCAGAAAATAAAGAATTTTATTTAAATCGATTTAGTAAGGGCGAGATTTTTAAATTAGTAAGCCTCAGTTCAGAGTTATTGTTTTATTCAACAAATATTAGAAAATTTTGTCTGCCATAAAAATGAGATAAAGGTTCAGAAAAAAAAAGAATTTTATTTAAATCGATTTAGTAAGGGCGAGATTTTTTAATTAATAAGCTTGTGTGCTAAGTTAGTATTTTATTCAACCAACTTCACAATTTTTTGGCTGCCATAAAAATGAGATAAAGGTTCAGAAAAAAAAAGAATTTTATTTAAATCGATTTAGTAAGGGCGAGATTTTTAAATTAGTAAGCCTCAGTTCAGAGTTATTGTTTTATTCAACAAAAATTAGAAAATTTTGTCTGCCATAAAAATGAGATAAAGGTTCAGAAAAAAAAAGAATTTTATTTAAATCGATTTAGTAAGGGCGAGATTTTTAAATTAGTAAGCTTGTTTGCTAAGTAATTATTTTATTCAACCAACTTCACAATTTTTTGTCTGCCATAAAAATGAGATAAATGTTCAGAAAATAAAGAATTTTATTTAAATCGATTTAGTAAGGGCGAGATTTTTAAATTAGTAAGCCTCATTTCAGAGTTATTGTTTTATTCAACGAATATTAGAAAATTTTGTCTGCCATAAAAATGAGATAAAGGTTCAGAAAAAAAAAGAATTTTATTTAAATCGATTTAGTAAGGGCGAGATTTTTAAATTAATAAGCTTGTGTGCTAAGTAATTATTTTATTCAACCAACTTCACAATTTTTTGTCTGGCATAAAAATGAGATAAAGGTTCAGAAAAAAAAGAATTTTATTTAAATCGATTTAGTAAGGGGGAGATTTTTAAATTAATAAGCTTGTGTGCTAAGTAATTATTTTATTCAACCAACTTCACAATTTTTTGTCTGCCATAAAAACGAGATAAAGGTTCAGAAAAAAAAAGAATTTTATTTAAATCGATTTAGTAAGGGCGAGATTTTTAAATTAATAAGCTTGTGTGCTAAGTAATTATTTTATTCAACCAACTTCACAATTTTTTGTCTGCCATAAAAATGAGATAAAGGTTCAGAAAAAAAAAGAATTTTATTTAAATCGATTTAGTAAGGGCGAGATTTTTAAATTAGTAAGCCTCTGTTCAGAGTTAATGTTTTATTCAACAAAAATTAGATAATTTTGTCTGCCATAAAAATGAGATAAAGGTTCAGAAAAAAAAAAGAATTTTATTTAAATCGATTTAGTAAGGGCGAGATTTTTAAATTAGTAAGCCTCTGTTCAGAGTTATTGTTTTATTCAACAAAAATTAGAAAATTTTGTCTGCCATAAAAATGAGATAAAGGTTCAGAAAAAAAAAAGAATTTTATTTAAATCGATTTAGTAAGGGCGAGATTTTTAAATTAATAAGCTTGTTTGCTAAGTAATTATTTTATTCAACCAACTTCACAATTTTTTGTCTGCCATAAAAATGAGATAAATGTTCAGAAAATAAAGAATTTTATTTAAATCGATTTAGTAAGGGCGAGATTTTTTAATTAATAAGCTTGTGTGCTAAGTAAGTATTTTATTCAACCAACTTCACAATTTTTTGGCTGCCATAAAAATGAGATAAAGGTTCAGAAAAAAAAAGAATTTTATTTAAATCGATTTAGTAAGGGCGAGATTTTTAAATTAATAAGCTTGTGTGCTAAGTAATTATTTTATTCAACCAACTTCACAATTTTTTGGCTGCCATAAAAATGAGATAAAGGTTCAGAAAAAAAAAGAATTTTATTTAAATCGATTTAGTAAGGGCGAGATTTTTAAATTAGTAAGCCTCAGTTCAGAGTTATTGTTTTATTCAACAAATATTAGAAAATTTTGTCTGCCATAAAAATGAGATAAAGGTTCAGAAAAAAAAAGAATTTTATTTAAATCGATTTAGTAAAGGCGAGATTTTTTAATTAATAAGCTTGTGTGCTAAGTAAGTATTTTATTCAACCAACTTCACAATTTTTTGGCTGCCATAAAAATGAGATAAAGGTTCAGAAAAAAAAAGAATTTTATTTAAATCGATTTAGTAAGGGCGAGCTTTTTAAATTAATAAGCTTGTGTGCTAAGTAATTATTTTATTCAACCAACTTCACAATTTTTTGGCTGCCATAAAAATGAGATAAAGGTTCAGAAAAAAAAAGAATTTTATTTAAATCGATTTAGTAAGGGCGAGATTTTTAAATTAGTAAGCTTGTGTGCTAAGTAAGTATTTTATTCAACCAACTTCACAATTTTTTGGCTGCCATAAAAATGAGATAAAGGTTCAGAAAAAAAAAGAATTTTATTTAAATCGATTTAGTAAGGGCGAGATTTTTTAATTAATAAGCTTGTGTGCTAAGTAAGTATTTTATTCAACCAACTTCACAATTTTTTGGCTGCCATAAAAATGAGATAAAGGTTCAGAAAAAAAAAGAATTTTATTTAAATCGATTTAGTAAGGGCGAGATTTTTAAATTAGTAAGCTTGTTTGCTAAGTAATTATTTTATTCAACCAACTTCACAATTTTTTGTCTGCCATAAAAATGAGATAAATGTTCAGAAAAAAAAGAATTTTATTTAAATCGATTTAGTAAGGGCGAGATTTTTAAATTAGTAAGCCTCATTTCAGAGTTATTGTTTTATTCAACGAATATTAGAAAATTTTGTCTGCCATAAAAATGAGATAAAGGTTCAGAAAAAAAAAGAATTTTATTTAAATCGATTTAGTAAGGGCGAGATTTTTAAATTAATAAGCTTGTGTGCTAAGTAATTATTTTATTCAACCAACTTCACAATTTTTTGTCTGGCATAAAAATGAGATAAAGGTTCAGAAAAAAAAGAATTTTATTTAATTCGATTTAGTAAGGGGGAGATTTTTAAATTAATAAGCTTGTGTGCTAAGTAATTATTTTATTCAACCAACTTCACAATTTTTTGTCTGGCATAAAAATGAGATAAAGGTTCAGAAAAAAAAGAATTTTATTTAATTCGATTTAGTAAGGGGGAGATTTTTAAATTAATAAGCTTGTGTGCTAAGTAATTATTTTATTCAACCAACTTCACAATTTTTTGTCTGGCATAAAAATGAGATAAAGGTTCAGAAAAAAAAGAATTTTATTTAAATCGATTTAGTAAGGGCGAGATTTTTAAATTAATAAGCTTGTGTGCTAAGTAATTATTTTATTCAACCAACTTCACAATTTTTTGTCTGCCATAAAAATGAGATAAATGTTCAGAAAAAAAAGAATTTTATTTAAATCGATTTAGTAAGGGCGAGATTTTTAAATTAGTAAGCCTCATTTCAGAGTTATTGTTTTATTCAACGAATATTAGAAAATTTTGTCTGCCATAAAAATGAGATAAAGGTTCAGAAAAAAAAAGAATTTTATTTAAATCGATTTAGTAAGGGCGAGATTTTTAAATTAATAAGCTTGTGTGCTAAGTAATTATTTTATTCAACCAACTTCACAATTTTTTGTCTGGCATAAAAATGAGATAAAGGTTCAGAAAAAAAAGAATTTTATTTAATTCGATTTAGTAAGGGCGAGATTTTTAAATTAATAAGCTTGTGTGCTAAGTAATTATTTTATTCAACCAACTTCACAATTTTTTGGCTGCCATAAAAATGAGATAAAGGTTCAGAAAAAAAAAGAATTTTATTTAAATCGATTTAGTAAGGGCGAGATTTTTTAATTAATAAGCTTGTGTGCTAAGTAAGTATTTTATTCAACCAACTTCACAATTTTTTGGCTGCCATAAAAATGAGATAAAGGTTCAGAAAAAAAAAGAATTTTATTTAAATCGATTTAGTAAGGGCGAGATTTTTAAATTAGTAAGCTTGTTTGCTAAGTAATTATTTTATTCAACCAACTTCACAATTTTTTGTCTGCCATAAAAATGAGATAAATGTTCAGAAAAAAAAGAATTTTATTTAAATCGATTTAGTAAGGGCGAGATTTTTAAATTAGTAAGCCTCATTTCAGAGTTATTGTTTTATTCAACGAATATTAGAAAATTTTGTCTGCCATAAAAATGAGATAAAGGTTCAGAAAAAAAAAGAATTTTATTTAAATCGATTTAGTAAGGGCGAGATTTTTAAATTAATAAGCTTGTGTGCTAAGTAATTATTTTATTCAACCAACTTCACAATTTTTTGTCTGGCATAAAAATGAGATAAAGGTTCAGAAAAAAAAGAATTTTATTTAATTCGATTTAGTAAGGGGGAGATTTTTAAATTAATAAGCTTGTGTGCTAAGTAATTATTTTATTCAACCAACTTCACAATTTTTTGTCTGCCATAAAAACGAGATAAAGGTTCAGAAAAAAAAAGAATTTTATTTAAATCGATTTAGTAAGGGCGAGATTTTTAAATTAATAAGCTTGTGTGCTAAGTAATTATTTTATTCAACCAACTTCACAATTTTTTGTCTGCCATAAAAATGAGATAAAGGTTCAGAAAAAAAAGAATTTTATTTAAATCGATTTAGTAAGGGCGAGATTTTTAAATTAATAAGCTTGTGTGCTAAGTAATTATTTTATTCAACCAACTTCACAATTTTTTATCTGCCATAAAAATGAGATAAAGGTTCAGAAAAAAAAAGAATTTTATTTAAATCGATTTAGTAAGGGCGAGATTTTTAATTTAGTAAGCCTCTGTTCAGAGTTATTGTTTTATTCAACAAAAATTAGAAAATTTAATCTGCCATAAAAATGAGATAAAGGTTCAGAAAATAAAGAATTTTATTTAAATCGATTTAGTAAGGGCGAGATTTTTAAATTAGTAAGCCTCTGTTCAGAGTTATTGTTTTATTCAACAAAAATTAGAAAATTTTGTCTGCCATAAAAATGAGATAAAGGTTCAGAAAAAAAAAAGAATTTTATTTAAATCGATTTAGTAAGGGAGAGATTTTTAAATTAGTAAGCTTGTTTGCTAAGTAATTATTGTATTCAACCAACTTCACAATTTTTTGTCTGCCATAAAAATGAGATAAAGGTTCAGAAAAAAAAAGAATTTTATTTAAATCGATTTAGTAAGGGCGAGATTTTTAAATTAGTATGCTTGTTTGCTAAGTAATTATTTTATTCAACCAACTTCACAATTTTTTGTCTGCCATAAAAAAGGGATAAAGGTTCAGAAAAAAAAAAGAATTTTATTTAAATCGATTTAGTAAGGGCGAGATTTTTAAATTAATAAGCTTGTGTGCTAAGTAATTATTTTATTCAACCAACTTCACAATTTTTTGTCTGCCATAAAAATGAGATAAATGTTCAGAAAATAAAGAATTTTATTTAAATCGATTTAGTAAGGGCGAGATTTTTAAATTAGTAAGCCTCAGTTCAGAGTTATTGTTTTATTCAACAAATATTAGAAAATTTTGTCTGCCATAAAAATGAGATAAAGGTTCAGAAAAAAAAAGAATTTTATTTAAATCGATTTAGTAAGGGCGAGATTTTTTAATTAATAAGCTTGTGTGCTAAGTAAGTATTTTATTCAACCAACTTCACAATTTTTTGTCTGCCATAAAAAAGGGATAAAGGTTCAGAAAAAAAAAAGAATTTTATTTAAATCGATTTAGTAAGGGCGAGATTTTTAAATTAATAAGCTTGTGTGCTAAGTAATTATTTTATTCAACCAACTTCACAATTTTTTGTCTGCCATAAAAAAGGGATAAAGGTTCAGAAAAAAAAAAGAATTTTATTTAAATCGATTTAGTAAGGGCGAGATTTTTTAATTAATAAGCTTGTGTGCTAAGTAAGTATTTTATTCAACCAACTTCACAATTTTTTGTCTGCCATAAAAAAGGGATAAAGGTTCAGAAAAAAAAAAGAATTTTATTTAAATCGATTTAGTAAGGGCGAGATTTTTAAATTAATAAGCTTGTGTGCTAAGTAATTATTTTATTCAACCAACTTCACAATTTTTTATCTGCCATAAAAATGAGATAAAGGTTCAGAAAAAAAAAGAATTTTATTTAAATCGATTTAGTAAGGGCGAGATTTTTAAATTAGTAAGCCTCAGTTCAGAGTTATTGTTTTATTCAACAAATATTAGAAAATTTTGTCTGCCATAAAAATGAGATAAAGGTTCAGAAAAAAAAAGAATTTTATTTAAATCGATTTAGTAAGGGCGAGATTTTTAAATTAGTAAGCCTCAGTTCAGAGTTATTGTTTTATTCAACAAAAATTAGAAAATTTTGTCTGCCATAAAAATGAGATAAAGGTTCAGAAAAAAAATGAATTTTATTTAAATCGATTTAGTAAGGGCGAGATTTTTTAATTAGTAAGCCTCAGTTCAGAGTTATTGTTTTATTCAACAAATATTAGAAAATTTTGTCTGCCATAAAAATGAGATAAAGGTTCAGAAAAAAAAAGAATTTTATTTAAATCGATTTAGTAAGGGCGAGATTTTTTAATTAATAAGCTTGTGTGCTAAGTAAGTATTTTATTCAACCAACTTCACAATTTTTTGTCTGCCATAAAAACGAGATAAAGGTTCAGAAAAAAAAAGAATTTTATTTAAATCGATTTAGTAAGGGCGAGATTTTTAAATTAATAAGCTTGTGTGCTAAGTAATTATTTTATTCAACCAACTTCACAATTTTTTGGCTGCCATAAAAATGAGATAAAGGTTCAGAAAAAAAAAGAATTTTATTTAAATCGATTTAGTAAGGGCGAGATTTTTAAATTAATAAGCTTGTGTGCTAAGTAATTATTTTATTCAACCAACTTCACAATTTTTTGTCTGGCATAAAAATGAGATAAAGGTTCAGAAAAAAAAGAATTTTATTTAATTCGATTTAGTAAGGGCGAGATTTTTAAATTAATAAGCTTGTGTGCTAAGTAATTATTTTATTCAACCAACTTCACAATTTTTTGGCTGCCATAAAAATGAGATAAAGGTTCAGAAAAAAAAAGAATTTTATTTAAATCGATTTAGTAAGGGCGAGATTTTTTAATTAATAAGCTTGTGTGCTAAGTAATTATTTTATTCAACCAACTTCACAATTTTTTGTCTGGCATAAAAATGAGATAAAGGTTCAGAAAAAAAAGAATTTTATTTAATTCGATTTAGTAAGGGCGAGATTTTTAAATTAATAAGCTTGTGTGCTAAGTAATTATTTTATTCAACCAACTTCACAATTTTTTGGCTGCCATAAAAATGAGATAAAGGTTCAGAAAAAAAAAGAATTTTATTTAAATCGATTTAGTAAGGGCGAGATTTTTTAATTAATAAGCTTGTGTGCTAAGTAAGTATTTTATTCAACCAACTTCACAATTTTTTGGCTGCCATAAAAATGAGATAAAGGTTCAGAAAAAAAAAGAATTTTATTTAAATCGATTTAGTAAGGGCGAGATTTTTAAATTAGTAAGCTTGTTTGCTAAGTAATTATTTTATTCAACCAACTTCACAATTTTTTGTCTGCCATAAAAATGAGATAAATGTTCAGAAAAAAAAGAATTTTATTTAAATCGATTTAGTAAGGGCGAGATTTTTAAATTAGTAAGCCTCATTTCAGAGTTATTGTTTTATTCAACGAATATTAGAAAATTTTGTCTGCCATAAAAATGAGATAAAGGTTCAGAAAAAAAAAGAATTTTATTTAAATCGATTTAGTAAGGGCGAGATTTTTAAATTAATAAGCTTGTGTGCTAAGTAATTATTTTATTCAACCAACTTCACAATTTTTTGTCTGGCATAAAAATGAGATAAAGGTTCAGAAAAAAAAGAATTTTATTTAATTCGATTTAGTAAGGGCGAGATTTTTAAATTAATAAGCTTGTGTGCTAAGTAATTATTTTATTCAACCAACTTCACAATTTTTTGGCTGCCATAAAAATGAGATAAAGGTTCAGAAAAAAAAAGAATTTTATTTAAATCGATTTAGTAAGGGCGAGATTTTTTAATTAATAAGCTTGTGTGCTAAGTAAGTATTTTATTCAACCAACTTCACAATTTTTTGGCTGCCATAAAAATGAGATAAAGGTTCAGAAAAAAAAAGAATTTTATTTAAATCGATTTAGTAAGGGCGAGATTTTTAAATTAGTAAGCTTGTTTGCTAAGTAATTATTTTATTCAACCAACTTCACAATTTTTTGTCTGCCATAAAAATGAGATAAATGTTCAGAAAAAAAAGAATTTTATTTAAATCGATTTAGTAAGGGCGAGATTTTTAAATTAGTAAGCCTCATTTCAGAGTTATTGTTTTATTCAACGAATATTAGAAAATTTTGTCTGCCATAAAAATGAGATAAAGGTTCAGAAAAAAAAAGAATTTTATTTAAATCGATTTAGTAAGGGCGAGATTTTTAAATTAATAAGCTTGTGTGCTAAGTAATTATTTTATTCAACCAACTTCACAATTTTTTGTCTGGCATAAAAATGAGATAAAGGTTCAGAAAAAAAAGAATTTTATTTAATTCGATTTAGTAAGGGGGGGATTTTTAAATTAATAAGCTTGTGTGCTAAGTAATTATTTTATTCAACCAACTTCACAATTTTTTGTCTGCCATAAAAACGAGATAAAGGTTCAGAAAAAAAAAGAATTTTATTTAAATCGATTTAGTAAGGGCGAGATTTTTAAATTAATAAGCTTGTGTGCTAAGTAATTATTTTATTCAACCAACTTCACAATTTTTTATCTGCCATAAAAATGAGATAAAGGTTCAGAAAAAAAAAGAATTTTATTTAAATCGATTTAGTAAGGGCGAGATTTTTAATTTAGTAAGCCTCTGTTCAGAGTTATTGTTTTATTCAACAAAAATTAGAAAATTTAATCTGCCATAAAAATGAGATAAAGGTTCAGAAAATAAAGAATTTTATTTAAATCGATTTAGTAAGGGCGAGATTTTTAAATTAGTAAGCCTCTGTTCAGAGTTATTGTTTTATTCAACAAAAATTAGAAAATTTTGTCTGCCATAAAAATGAGATAAAGGTTCAGAAAAAAAAAAGAATTTTATTTAAATCGATTTAGTAAGGGAGAGATTTTTAAATTAGTAAGCTTGTTTGCTAAGTAATTATTGTATTCAACCAACTTCACAATTTTTTGTCTGCCATAAAAATGAGATAAAGGTTCAGAAAAAAAAAGAATTTTATTTAAATCGATTTAGTAAGGGCGAGATTTTTAAATTAGTATGCTTGTTTGCTAAGTAATTATTTTATTCAACCAACTTCACAATTTTTTGTCTGCCATAAAAATGAGATAAAGGTTCAGAAAAAAAAAGAATTTTATTTAAATCGATTTAGTAAGGGCGAGATTTTTAAATTAGTATGCTTGTTTGCTAAGTAATTATTTTATTCAACCAACTTCACAATTTTTTGTCTGCCATAAAAAAGGGATAAAGGTTCAGAAAAAAAAAAGAATTTTATTTAAATCGATTTAGTAAGGGCGAGATTTTTAAATTAATAAGCTTGTGTGCTAAGTAATTATTTTATTCAACCAACTTCACAATTTTTTGTCTGCCATAAAAATGAGATAAATGTTCAGAAAATAAAGAATTTTATTTAAATCGATTTAGTAAGGGCGAGATTTTTAAATTAGTAAGCCTCAGTTCAGAGTTATTGTTTTATTCAACAAATATTAGAAAATTTTGTCTGCCATAAAAATGAGATAAAGGTTCAGAAAAAAAAAGAATTTTATTTAAATCGATTTAGTAAGGGCGAGATTTTTTAATTAATAAGCTTGTGTGCTAAGTAAGTATTTTATTCAACCAACTTCACAATTTTTTGTCTGCCATAAAAAAGGGATAAAGGTTCAGAAAAAAAAAAGAATTTTATTTAAATCGATTTAGTAAGGGCGAGATTTTTAAATTAATAAGCTTGTGTGCTAAGTAATTATTTTATTCAACCAACTTCACAATTTTTTGTCTGCCATAAAAATGAGATAAATGTTCAGAAAATAAAGAATTTTATTTAAATCGATTTAGTAAGGGCGAGATTTTTAAATTAGTAAGCCTCAGTTCAGAGTTATTGTTTTATTCAACAAATATTAGAAAATTTTGTCTGCCATAAAAATGAGATAAAGGTTCAGAAAAAAAAAGAATTTTATTTAAATCGATTTAGTAAGGGCGAGATTTTTTAATTAATAAGCTTGTGTGCTAAGTAAGTATTTTATTCAACCAACTTCACAATTTTTTGTCTGCCATAAAAAAGGGATAAAGGTTCAGAAAAAAAAAAGAATTTTATTTAAATCGATTTAGTAAGGGCGAGATTTTTAAATTAATAAGCTTGTGTGCTAAGTAATTATTTTATTCAACCAACTTCACAATTTTTTGTCTGCCATAAAAATGAGATAAATGTTCAGAAAATAAAGAATTTTATTTAAATCGATTTAGTAAGGGCGAGATTTTTAAATTAATAAGCTTGTGTGCTAAGTTATTATTTTATTCAACCAACTTCACAATTTTTTGTCTGCCATAAAAATGAGATAAATGTTCAGAAAATAAAGAATTTTATTTAAATCGATTTAGTAAGGGCGAGATTTTTAAATTAGTAAGCCTCAGTTCAGAGTTATTGTTTTATTCAACAAATATTAGAAAATTTTGTCTGCCATAAAAATGAGATAAAGGTTCAGAAAAAAAAAGAATTTTATTTAAATCGATTTAGTAAGGGCGAGATTTTTAAATTAGTAAGCCTCAGTTCAGAGTTATTGTTTTATTCAACAAAAATTAGAAAATTTTGTCTGCCATAAAAATGAGATAAAGGTTCAGAAAAAAAAAGAATTTTATTTAAATCGATTTAGTAAGGGCGAGATTTTTAAATTAATAAGCTTGTGTGCTAAGTTATTATTTTATTCAACCAACTTCACAATTTTTTGTCTGCCATAAAAATGAGATAAATGTTCAGAAAATAAAGAATTTTATTTAAATCGATTTAGTAAGGGCGAGATTTTTAAATTAATAAGCTTGTGTGCTAAGTTATTATTTTATTCAACCAACTTCACAATTTTTTGTCTGCCATAAAAATGAGATAAATGTTCAGAAAATAAAGAATTTTATTTAAATCGATTTAGTAAGGGCGAGATTTTTAAATTAGTAAGCCTCAGTTCAGAGTTATTGTTTTATTCAACAAATATTAGAAAATTTTGTCTGCCATAAAAATGAGATAAAGGTTCAGAAAAAAAAAGAATTTTATTTAAATCGATTTAGTAAGGGCGAGATTTTTAAATTAGTAAGCCTCAGTTCAGAGTTATTGTTTTATTCAACAAAAATTAGAAAATTTTGTCTGCCATAAAAATGAGATAAAGGTTCAGAAAAAAAAAGAATTTTATTTAAATCGATTTAGTAAGGGCGAGATTTTTAAATTAATAAGCTTGTGTGCTAAGTAATTATTTTATTCAACCAACTTCACAATTTTTTGTCTGCCATAAAAATGAGATAAATGTTCAGAAAATAAAGAATTTTATTTAAATCGATTTAGTAAGGGCGAGATTTTTAAATTAATAAGCTTGTGTGCTAAGTTATTATTTTATTCAACCAACTTCACAATTTTTTGTCTGCCATAAAAAAGGGATAAAGGTTCAGAAAAAAAAAAGAATTTTATTTAAATCGATTTAGTAAGGGCGAGATTTTTAAATTAATAAGCTTGTGTGCTAAGTTATTATTTTATTCAACCAACTTCACAATTTTTTGTCTGCCATAAAAATGAGATAAATGTTCAGAAAATAAAGAATTTTATTTAAATCGATTTAGTAAGGGCGAGATTTTTTAATTAGTAAGCCTCAGTTCAGAGTTATTGTTTTATTCAACAAATATTAGAAAATTTTGTCTGCCATAAAAATGAGATAAAGGTTCAGAAAAAAAAAGAATTTTATTTAAATCGATTTAGTAAGGGCGAGATTTTTTAATTAATAAGCTTGTGTGCTAAGTAAGTATTTTATTCAACCAACTTCACAATTTTTTGTCTGCCATAAAAACGAGATAAAGGTTCAGAAAAAAAAAGAATTTTATTTAAATCGATTTAGTAAGGGCGAGATTTTTAAATTAGTAAGCTTGTTTGCTAAGTAATTATTTTATTCAACCAACCTCACAATTTTTTGTCTGCCATAAAAATGAGATAAATGTTCAGAAAATAAAGAATTTTATTTAAATCGATTTAGTAAGGGCGAGATTTTTAAATTAGTAAGCCTCATTTCAGAGTTATTGTTTTATTCAACGAATATTAGAAAATTTTGTCTGCCATAAAAATGAGATAAAGGTTCAGAAAAAAAAAGAATTTTATTTAAATCGATTTAGTAAGGGCGAGATTTTTAAATTAATAAGCTTGTGTGCTAAGTAATTATTTTATTCAACCAACTTCACAATTTTTTGTCTGCCATAAAAATGAGATAAATGTTCAGAAAATAAAGAATTTTATTTAAATCGATTTAGTAAGGGCGAGATTTTTTAATTAATAAGCTTGTGTGCTAAGTAAGTATTTTATTCAACCAACTTCACAATTTTTTGTCTGCCATAAAAAAGGGATAAAGGTTCAGAAAAAAAAAGAATTTTATTTAAATCGATTTAGTAAGGGCGAGATTTTTAAATTAATAAGCTTGTGTGCTAAGTAATTATTTTATTCAACCAACTTCACAATTTTTTGTCTGCCATAAAAATGAGATAAATGTTCAGAAAATAAAGAATTTTATTTAAATCGATTTAGTAAGGGCGAGATTTTTAAATTAGTAAGCCTCAGTTCAGAGTTATTGTTTTATTCAACAAATATTAGAAAATTTTGTCTGCCATAAAAATGAGATAAATGTTCAGAAAATAAAGAATTTTATTTAAATCGATTTAGTAAGGGCGAGATTTTTTAATTAATAAGCTTGTGTGCTAAGTAAGTATTTTATTCAACCAACTTCACAATTTTTTGTCTGCCATAAAAAAGGGATAAAGGTTCAGAAAAAAAAAGAATTTTATTTAAATCGATTTAGTAAGGGCGAGATTTTTAAATTAATAAGCTTGTGTGCTAAGTAATTATTTTATTCAACCAACTTCACAATTTTTTGTCTGCCATAAAAATGAGATAAATGTTCAGAAAATAAAGAATTTTATTTAAATCGATTTAGTAAGGGCGAGATTTTTAAATTAGTAAGCTTGTTTGCTAAGTAATTATTTTATTCAACCAACCTCACAATTTTTTGTCTGCCATAAAAATGAGATAAATGTTCAGAAAATAAAGAATTTTATTTAAATCGATTTAGTAAGGGCGAGATTTTTAAATTAGTAAGCCTCATTTCAGAGTTATTGTTTTATTCAACGAATATTAGAAAATTTTGTCTGCCATAAAAATGAGATAAAGGTTCAGAAAAAAAAAGAATTTTATTTAAATCGATTTAGTAAGGGCGAGATTTTTAAATTAATAAGCTTGTGTGCTAAGTAATTATTTTATTCAACCAACTTCACAATTTTTTGTCTGCCATAAAAATGAGATAAATGTTCAGAAAATAAAGAATTTTATTTAAATCGATTTAGTAAGGGCGAGATTTTTTAATTAATAAGCTTGTGTGCTAAGTAAGTATTTTATTCAACCAACTTCACAATTTTTTGTCTGCCATAAAAAAGGGATAAAGGTTCAGAAAAAAAAAGAATTTTATTTAAATCGATTTAGTAAGGGCGAGATTTTTAAATTAATAAGCTTGTGTGCTAAGTAATTATTTTATTCAACCAACTTCACAATTTTTTGTCTGCCATAAAAATGAGATAAATGTTCAGAAAATAAAGAATTTTATTTAAATCGATTTAGTAAGGGCGAGATTTTTTAATTAATAAGCTTGTGTGCTAAGTAAGTATTTTATTCAACCAACTTCACAATTTTTTGTCTGCCATAAAAAAGGGATAAAGGTTCAGAAAAAAAAAGAATTTTATTTAAATCGATTTAGTAAGGGCGAGATTTTTTAATTAATAAGCTTGTGTGCTAAGTAATTATTTTATTCAACCAACTTCACAATTTTTTGTCTGCCATAAAAAAGGGATAAAGGTTCAGAAAAAAAAAGAATTTTATTTAAATCGATTTAGTAAGGGCGAGATTTTTTAATTAATAAGCTTGTGTGCTAAGTAAGTATTTTATTCAACCAACTTCACAATTTTTTGTCTGCCATAAAAAAGGGATAAAGGTTCAGAAAAAAAAAGAATTTTATTTAAATCGATTTAGTAAGGGCGAGATTTTTAAATTAATAAGCTTGTGTGCTAAGTAATTATTTTATTCAACCAACTTCACAATTTTTTGTCTGCCATAAAAATGAGATAAATGTTCAGAAAATAAAGAATTTTATTTAAATCGATTTAGTAAGGGCGAGATTTTTAAATTAGTAAGCTTGTTTGCTAAGTAATTATTTTATTCAACCAACTTCACAATTTTTTGTCTGCCATAAAAAAGGGATAAAGGTTCAGAAAAAAAAAGAATTTTATTTAAATCGATTTAGTAAGGGCGAGATTTTTAAATTAATAAGCTTGTGTGCTAAGTAATTATTTTATTCAACCAACTTCACAATTTTTTGTCTGCCATAAAAAAGGGATAAAGGTTCAGAAAAAAAAAGAATTTTATTTAAATCGATTTAGTAAGGGCGAGATTTTTAAATTAATAAGCTTGTGTGCTAAGTAATTATTTTATTCAACCAACTTCACAATTTTTTGTCTGCCATAAAAATGAGATAAATGTTCAGAAAATAAAGAATTTTATTTAAATCGATTTAGTAAGGGCGAGATTTTTAAATTAGTAAGCTTGTTTGCTAAGTAATTATTTTATTCAACCAACCTCACAATTTTTTGTCTGCCATAAAAATGAGATAAATGTTCAGAAAATAAAGAATTTTATTTAAATCGATTTAGTAAGGGCGAGATTTTTAAATTAGTAAGCCTCATTTCACAGTTATTGTTTTATTCAACGAATATTAGAAAATTTTGTCTGCCATAAAAATGAGATAAAGGTTCAGAAAAAAAAAGAATTTTATTTAAATCGATTTAGTAAGGGCGAGATTTTTAAATTAATAAGCTTGTGTGCTAAGTAATTATTTTATTCAACCAACTTCACAATTTTTTGTCTGCCATAAAAATGAGATAAATGTTCAGAAAATAAAGAATTTTATTTAAATCGATTTAGTAAGGGCGAGATTTTTTAATTAATAAGCTTGTGTGCTAAGTAAGTATTTTATTCAACCAACTTCACAATTTTTTGTCTGCCATAAAAAAGGGATAAAGGTTCAGAAAAAAAAAGAATTTTATTTAAATCGATTTAGTAAGGGCGAGATTTTTAAATTAATAAGCTTGTGTGCTAAGTAATTATTTTATTCAACCAACTTCACAATTTTTTGTCTGCCATAAAAATGAGATAAATGTTCAGAAAATAAAGAATTTTATTTAAATCGATTTAGTAAGGGCGAGATTTTTAAATTAGTAAGCCTCATTTCAGAGTTATTGTTTTATTCAACGAATATTAGAAAATTTTGTCTGCCATAAAAATGAGATAAAGGTTCAGAAAAAAAAAGAATTTTATTTAAATCGATTTAGTAAGGGCGAGATTTTTTAATTAATAAGCTTGTGTGCTAAGTAAGTATTTTATTCAACCAACTTCACAATTTTTTGTCTGCCATAAAAACGAGATAAAGGTTCAGAAAAAAAAAGAATTTTATTTAAATCGATTTAGTAAGGGCGAGATTTTTAAATTAGTAAGCTTGTTTGCTAAGTAATTATTTTATTCAACCAACCTCACAATTTTTTGTCTGCCATAAAAATGAGATAAATGTTCAGAAAATAAAGAATTTTATTTAAATCGATTTAGTAAGGGCGAGATTTTTAAATTAGTAAGCCTCATTTCAGAGTTATTGTTTTATTCAACGAATATTAGAAAATTTTGTCTGCCATAAAAATGAGATAAAGGTTCAGAAAAAAAAAGAATTTTATTTAAATCGATTTAGTAAGGGCGAGATTTTTAAATTAATAAGCTTGTGTGCTAAGTAATTATTTTATTCAACCAACTTCACAATTTTTTGTCTGCCATAAAAATGAGATAAATGTTCAGAAAATAAAGAATTTTATTTAAATCGATTTAGTAAGGGCGAGATTTTTTAATTAATAAGCTTGTGTGCTAAGTAAGTATTTTATTCAACCAACTTCACAATTTTTTGTCTGCCATAAAAAAGGGATAAAGGTTCAGAAAAAAAAAGAATTTTATTTAAATCGATTTAGTAAGGGCGAGATTTTTAAATTAATAAGCTTGTGTGCTAAGTAATTATTTTATTCAACCAACTTCACAATTTTTTGTCTGCCATAAAAATGAGATAAATGTTCAGAAAATAAAGAATTTTATTTAAATCGATTTAGTAAGGGCGAGATTTTTAAATTAGTAAGCTTGTTTGCTAAGTAATTATTTTATTCAACCAACTTCACAATTTTTTGTCTGCCATAAAAATGAGATAAATGTTCAGAAAATAAAGAATTTTATTTAAATCGATTTAGTAAGGGCGAGATTTTTAAATTAATAAGCTTGTGTGCTAAGTAATTATTTTATTCAACCAACTTCACAATTTTTTGTCTGCCATAAAAATGAGATAAATGTTCAGAAAATAAAGAATTTTATTTAAATCGATTTAGTAAGGGCGAGATTTTTAAATTAATAAGCTTGTGTGCTAAGTAATTATTTTATTCAACCAACTTCACAATTTTTTGTCTGCCATAAAAATGAGATAAATGTTCAGAAAATAAAGAATTTTATTTAAATCGATTTAGTAAGGGCGAGATTTTTAAATTAGTAAGCCTCAGTTCAGAGTTATTGTTTTATTCAACAAATATTAGAAAATTTTGTCTGCCATAAAAATGAGATAAATGTTCAGAAAATAAAGAATTTTATTTAAATCGATTTAGTAAGGGCGAGATTTTTTAATTAATAAGCTTGTGTGCTAAGTAAGTATTTTATTCAACCAACTTCACAATTTTTTGTCTGCCATAAAAAAGGGATAAAGGTTCAGAAAAAAAAAGAATTTTATTTAAATCGATTTAGTAAGGGCGAGATTTTTAAATTAATAAGCTTGTGTGCTAAGTAATTATTTTATTCAACCAACTTCACAATTTTTTGTCTGCCATAAAAATGAGATAAATGTTCAGAAAATAAAGAATTTTATTTAAATCGATTTAGTAAGGGCGAGATTTTTAAATTAGTAAGCTTGTTTGCTAAGTAATTATTTTATTCAACCAACCTCACAATTTTTTGTCTGCCATAAAAATGAGATAAATGTTCAGAAAATAAAGAATTTTATTTAAATCGATTTAGTAAGGGCGAGATTTTTAAATTAGTAAGCCTCATTTCAGAGTTATTGTTTTATTCAACGAATATTAGAAAATTTTGTCTGCCATAAAAATGAGATAAAGGTTCAGAAAAAAAAAGAATTTTATTTAAATCGATTTAGTAAGGGCGAGATTTTTAAATTAATAAGCTTGTGTGCTAAGTAATTATTTTATTCAACCAACTTCACAATTTTTTGTCTGCCATAAAAATGAGATAAATGTTCAGAAAATAAAGAATTTTATTTAAATCGATTTAGTAAGGGCGAGATTTTTTAATTAATAAGCTTGTGTGCTAAGTAAGTATTTTATTCAACCAACTTCACAATTTTTTGTCTGCCATAAAAAAGGGATAAAGGTTCAGAAAAAAAAAGAATTTTATTTAAATCGATTTAGTAAGGGCGAGATTTTTAAATTAATAAGCTTGTGTGCTAAGTAATTATTTTATTCAACCAACTTCACAATTTTTTGTCTGCCATAAAAATGAGATAAATGTTCAGAAAATAAAGAATTTTATTTAAATCGATTTAGTAAGGGCGAGATTTTTTAATTAATAAGCTTGTGTGCTAAGTAAGTATTTTATTCAACCAACTTCACAATTTTTTGTCTGCCATAAAAAAGGGATAAAGGTTCAGAAAAAAAAAGAATTTTATTTAAATCGATTTAGTAAGGGCGAGATTTTTTAATTAATAAGCTTGTGTGCTAAGTAAGTATTTTATTCAACCAACTTCACAATTTTTTGTCTGCCATAAAAAAGGGATAAAGGTTCAGAAAAAAAAAGAATTTTATTTAAATCGATTTAGTAAGGGCGAGATTTTTTAATTAATAAGCTTGTGTGCTAAGTAAGTATTTTATTCAACCAACTTCACAATTTTTTGTCTGCCATAAAAAAGGGATAAAGGTTCAGAAAAAAAAAGAATTTTATTTAAATCGATTTAGTAAGGGCGAGATTTTTAAATTAATAAGCTTGTGTGCTAAGTAATTATTTTATTCAACCAACTTCACAATTTTTTGTCTGCCATAAAAATGAGATAAATGTTCAGAAAATAAAGAATTTTATTTAAATCGATTTAGTAAGGGCGAGATTTTTAAATTAGTAAGCTTGTTTGCTAAGTAATTATTTTATTCAACCAACTTCACAATTTTTTGTCTGCCATAAAAAAGGGATAAAGGTTCAGAAAAAAAAAGAATTTTATTTAAATCGATTTAGTAAGGGCGAGATTTTTTAATTAATAAGCTTGTGTGCTAAGTAATTATTTTATTCAACCAACTTCACAATTTTTTGTCTGCCATAAAAATGAGATAAATGTTCAGAAAATAAAGAATTTTATTTAAATCGATTTAGTAAGGGCGAGATTTTTTAATTAATAAGCTTGTGTGCTAAGTAAGTATTTTATTCAACCAACTTCACAATTTTTTGTCTGCCATAAAAAAGGGATAAAGGTTCAGAAAAAAAAAGAATTTTATTTAAATCGATTTAGTAAGGGCGAGATTTTTTAATTAATAAGCTTGTGTGCTAAGTAATTATTTTATTCAACCAACTTCACAATTTTTTGTCTGCCATAAAAATGAGATAAATGTTCAGAAAATAAAGAATTTTATTTAAATCGATTTAGTAAGGGCGAGATTTTTAAATTAGTAAGCTTGTTTGCTAAGTAATTATTTTATTCAACCAACTTCACAATTTTTTGTCTGCCATAAAAATGAGATAAATGTTCAGAAAATAAAGAATTTTATTTAAATCGATTTAGTAAGGGCGAGATTTTTAAATTAGTAAGCTTGTTTGCTAAGTAATTATTTTATTCAACCAACTTCACAATTTTTTGTCTGCCATAAAAAAGGGATAAAGGTTCAGAAAAAAAAAGAATTTTATTTAAATCGATTTAGTAAGGGCGAGATTTTTTAATTAATAAGCTTGTGTGCTAAGTAATTATTTTATTCAACCAACTTCACAATTTTTTGTCTGCCATAAAAATGAGATAAATGTTCAGAAAATAAAGAATTTTATTTAAATCGATTTAGTAAGGGCGAGATTTTTTAATTAATAAGCTTGTGTGCTAAGTAAGTATTTTATTCAACCAACTTCACAATTTTTTGTCTGCCATAAAAAAGGGATAAAGGTTCAGAAAAAAAAAGAATTTTATTTAAATCGATTTAGTAAGGGCGAGATTTTTTAATTAATAAGCTTGTGTGCTAAGTAATTATTTTATTCAACCAACTTCACAATTTTTTGTCTGCCATAAAAATGAGATAAATGTTCAGAAAATAAAGAATTTTATTTAAATCGATTTAGTAAGGGCGAGATTTTTTAATTAATAAGCTTGTGTGCTAAGTAAGTATTTTATTCAACCAACTTCACAATTTTTTGTCTGCCATAAAAAAGGGATAAAGGTTCAGAAAAAAAAAGAATTTTATTTAAATCGATTTAGTAAGGGCGAGATTTTTTAATTAATAAGCTTGTGTGCTAAGTAAGTATTTTATTCAACCAACTTCACAATTTTTTGTCTGCCATAAAAAAGGGATAAAGGTTCAGAAAAAAAAAGAATTTTATTTAAATCGATTTAGTAAGGGCGAGATTTTTAAATTAATAAGCTTGTGTGCTAAGTAATTATTTTATTCAACCAACTTCACAATTTTTTGTCTGCCATAAAAATGAGATAAATGTTCAGAAAATAAAGAATTTTATTTAAATCGATTTAGTAAGGGCGAGATTTTTAAATTAGTAAGCTTGTTTGCTAAGTAATTATTTTATTCAACCAACTTCACAATTTTTTGTCTGCCATAAAAAAGGGATAAAGGTTCAGAAAAAAAAAGAATTTTATTTAAATCGATTTAGTAAGGGCGAGATTTTTAAATTAATAAGCTTGTGTGCTAAGTAATTATTTTATTCAACCAACTTCACAATTTTTTGTCTGCCATAAAAAAGGGATAAAGGTTCAGAAAAAAAAAGAATTTTATTTAAATCGATTTAGTAAGGGCGAGATTTTTAAATTAATAAGCTTGTGTGCTAAGTAATTATTTTATTCAACCAACTTCACAATTTTTTGTCTGCCATAAAAATGAGATAAATGTTCAGAAAATAAAGAATTTTATTTAAATCGATTTAGTAAGGGCGAGATTTTTAAATTAGTAAGCTTGTTTGCTAAGTAATTATTTTATTCAACCAACCTCACAATTTTTTGTCTGCCATAAAAATGAGATAAATGTTCAGAAAATAAAGAATTTTATTTAAATCGATTTAGTAAGGGCGAGATTTTTAAATTAGTAAGCCTCATTTCACAGTTATTGTTTTATTCAACGAATATTAGAAAATTTTGTCTGCCATAAAAATGAGATAAAGGTTCAGAAAAAAAAAGAATTTTATTTAAATCGATTTAGTAAGGGCGAGATTTTTAAATTAATAAGCTTGTGTGCTAAGTAATTATTTTATTCAACCAACTTCACAATTTTTTGTCTGCCATAAAAATGAGATAAATGTTCAGAAAATAAAGAATTTTATTTAAATCGATTTAGTAAGGGCGAGATTTTTTAATTAATAAGCTTGTGTGCTAAGTAAGTATTTTATTCAACCAACTTCACAATTTTTTGTCTGCCATAAAAAAGGGATAAAGGTTCAGAAAAAAAAAGAATTTTATTTAAATCGATTTAGTAAGGGCGAGATTTTTAAATTAATAAGCTTGTGTGCTAAGTAATTATTTTATTCAACCAACTTCACAATTTTTTGTCTGCCATAAAAATGAGATAAATGTTCAGAAAATAAAGAATTTTATTTAAATCGATTTAGTAAGGGCGAGATTTTTAAATTAGTAAGCCTCATTTCAGAGTTATTGTTTTATTCAACGAATATTAGAAAATTTTGTCTGCCATAAAAATGAGATAAAGGTTCAGAAAAAAAAAGAATTTTATTTAAATCGATTTAGTAAGGGCGAGATTTTTAAATTAATAAGCTTGTGTGCTAAGTAATTATTTTATTCAACCAACTTCACAATTTTTTGTCTGCCATAAAAATGAGATAAATGTTCAGAAAATAAAGAATTTTATTTAAATCGATTTAGTAAGGGCGAGATTTTTTAATTAATAAGCTTGTGTGCTAAGTAAGTATTTTATTCAACCAACTTCACAATTTTTTGTCTGCCATAAAAAAGGGATAAAGGTTCAGAAAAAAAAAGAATTTTATTTAAATCGATTTAGTAAGGGCGAGATTTTTAAATTAATAAGCTTGTGTGCTAAGTAATTATTTTATTCAACCAACTTCACAATTTTTTGTCTGCCATAAAAATGAGATAAATGTTCAGAAAATAAAGAATTTTATTTAAATCGATTTAGTAAGGGCGAGATTTTTAAATTAGTAAGCCTCAGTTCAGAGTTATTGTTTTATTCAACAAATATTAGAAAATTTTGTCTGCCATAAAAATGAGATAAATGTTCAGAAAATAAAGAATTTTATTTAAATCGATTTAGTAAGGGCGAGATTTTTTAATTAATAAGCTTGTGTGCTAAGTAAGTATTTTATTCAACCAACTTCACAATTTTTTGTCTGCCATAAAAAAGGGATAAAGGTTCAGAAAAAAAAAGAATTTTATTTAAATCGATTTAGTAAGGGCGAGATTTTTTAATTAATAAGCTTGTGTGCTAAGTAAGTATTTTATTCAACCAACTTCACAATTTTTTGTCTGCCATAAAAAAGGGATAAAGGTTCAGAAAAAAAAAGAATTTTATTTAAATCGATTTAGTAAGGGCGAGATTTTTAAATTAATAAGCTTGTGTGCTAAGTAATTATTTTATTCAACCAACTTCACAATTTTTTGTCTGCCATAAAAATGAGATAAATGTTCAGAAAATAAAGAATTTTATTTAAATCGATTTAGTAAGGGCGAGATTTTTTAATTAATAAGCTTGTGTGCTAAGTAATTATTTTATTCAACCAACTTCACAATTTTTTGTCTGCCATAAAAATGAGATAAATGTTCAGAAAATAAAGAATTTTATTTAAATCGATTTAGTAAGGGCGAGATTTTTAAATTAGTAAGCTTGTTTGCTAAGTAATTATTTTATTCAACCAACCTCACAATTTTTTGTCTGCCATAAAAATGAGATAAATGTTCAGAAAATAAAGAATTTTATTTAAATCGATTTAGTAAGGGCGAGATTTTTAAATTAGTAAGCCTCATTTCACAGTTATTGTTTTATTCAACGAATATTAGAAAATTTTGTCTGCCATAAAAATGAGATAAAGGTTCAGAAAAAAAAAGAATTTTATTTAAATCGATTTAGTAAGGGCGAGATTTTTAAATTAATAAGCTTGTGTGCTAAGTAATTATTTTATTCAACCAACTTCACAATTTTTTGTCTGCCATAAAAATGAGATAAATGTTCAGAAAATAAAGAATTTTATTTAAATCGATTTAGTAAGGGCGAGATTTTTTAATTAATAAGCTTGTGTGCTAAGTAAGTATTTTATTCAACCAACTTCACAATTTTTTGTCTGCCATAAAAAAGGGATAAAGGTTCAGAAAAAAAAAGAATTTTATTTAAATCGATTTAGTAAGGGCGAGATTTTTAAATTAATAAGCTTGTGTGCTAAGTAATTATTTTATTCAACCAACTTCACAATTTTTTGTCTGCCATAAAAATGAGATAAATGTTCAGAAAATAAAGAATTTTATTTAAATCGATTTAGTAAGGGCGAGATTTTTAAATTAGTAAGCTTGTTTGCTAAGTAATTATTTTATTCAACCAACCTCACAATTTTTTGTCTGCCATAAAAATGAGATAAATGTTCAGAAAATAAAGAATTTTATTTAAATCGATTTAGTAAGGGCGAGATTTTTAAATTAGTAAGCCTCATTTCAGAGTTATTGTTTTATTCAACGAATATTAGAAAATTTTGTCTGCCATAAAAATGAGATAAAGGTTCAGAAAAAAAAAGAATTTTATTTAAATCGATTTAGTAAGGGCGAGATTTTTAAATTAATAAGCTTGTGTGCTAAGTAATTATTTTATTCAACCAACTTCACAATTTTTTGTCTGCCATAAAAATGAGATAAATGTTCAGAAAATAAAGAATTTTATTTAAATCGATTTAGTAAGGGCGAGATTTTTTAATTAATAAGCTTGTGTGCTAAGTAATTATTTTATTCAACCAACTTCACAATTTTTTGTCTGCCATAAAAATGAGATAAATGTTCAGAAAATAAAGAATTTTATTTAAATCGATTTAGTAAGGGCGAGATTTTTAAATTAATAAGCTTGTGTGCTAAGTAATTATTTTATTCAACCAACTTCACAATTTTTTGTCTGCCATAAAAAAGGGATAAAGGTTCAGAAAAAAAAAGAATTTTATTTAAATCGATTTAGTAAGGGCGAGATTTTTTAATTAATAAGCTTGTGTGCTAAGTAAGTATTTTATTCAACCAACTTCACAATTTTTTGTCTGCCATAAAAAAGGGATAAAGGTTCAGAAAAAAAAAGAATTTTATTTAAATCGATTTAGTAAGGGCGAGATTTTTAAATTAATAAGCTTGTGTGCTAAGTAATTATTTTATTCAACCAACTTCACAATTTTTTGTCTGCCATAAAAAAGGGATAAAGGTTCAGAAAAAAAAGAATTTTATTTAAATCGATTTAGTAAGGGCGAGATTTTTAAATTAATAAGCTTGTGTGCTAAGTAAGTATTTTATTCAACCAACTTCACAATTTTTTGTCTGCCATAAAAAAGGGATAAAGGTTCAGAAAAAAAAAGAATTTTATTTAAATCGATTTAGTAAGGGCGAGATTTTTAAATTAATAAGCTTGTGTGCTAAGTAATTATTTTATTCAACCAACTTCACAATTTTTTGTCTGCCATAAAAATGAGATAAATGTTCAGAAAATAAAGAATTTTATTTAAATCGATTTAGTAAGGGCGAGATTTTTAAATTAGTAAGCCTCAGTTCAGAGTTATTGTTTTATTCAACAAATATTAGAAAATTTTGTCTGCCATAAAAATGAGATAAATGTTCAGAAAATAAAGAATTTTATTTAAATCGATTTAGTAAGGGCGAGATTTTTTAATTAATAAGCTTGTGTGCTAAGTAAGTATTTTATTCAACCAACTTCACAATTTTTTGTCTGCCATAAAAAAGGGATAAAGGTTCAGAAAAAAAAAGAATTTTATTTAAATCGATTTAGTAAGGGCGAGATTTTTTAATTAATAAGCTTGTGTGCTAAGTAAGTATTTTATTCAACCAACTTCACAATTTTTTGTCTGCCATAAAAAAGGGATAAAGGTTCAGAAAAAAAAAGAATTTTATTTAAATCGATTTAGTAAGGGCGAGATTTTTAAATTAATAAGCTTGTGTGCTAAGTAATTATTTTATTCAACCAACTTCACAATTTTTTGTCTGCCATAAAAATGAGATAAATGTTCAGAAAATAAAGAATTTTATTTAAATCGATTTAGTAAGGGCGAGATTTTTTAATTAATAAGCTTGTGTGCTAAGTAAGTATTTTATTCAACCAACTTCACAATTTTTTGTCTGCCATAAAAAAGGGATAAAGGTTCAGAAAAAAAAAGAATTTTATTTAAATCGATTTAGTAAGGGCGAGATTTTTTAATTAATAAGCTTGTGTGCTAAGTAAGTATTTTATTCAACCAACTTCACAATTTTTTGTCTGCCATAAAAAAGGGATAAAGGTTCAGAAAAAAAAAGAATTTTATTTAAATCGATTTAGTAAGGGCGAGATTTTTTAATTAATAAGCTTGTGTGCTAAGTAAGTATTTTATTCAACCAACTTCACAATTTTTTGTCTGCCATAAAAATGAGATAAAGGTTCAGAAAAAAAAAGAATTTTATTTAAATCGATTTAGTAAGGGCGAGATTTTTTAATTAATAAGCTTGTGTGCTAAGTAAGTATTTTATTCAACCAACTTCACAATTTTTTGTCTGCCATAAAAATGAGATGAAGGTTCAGAAAAAAAAAGAATTTTATTTAAATCGATTTAGTAAGGGCGAAATTTTTAAATTAATAAGCTTGTGTGCTAAGTAATTATTTTATTCAACCAACTTCACAATTTTTTGTCTGCCATAAAAATGAGATGAAGGTTCAGAAAAAAAAAGAATTTTATTTAAATCGATTTAGTAAGGGCGAGATTTTTTAATTAATAAGCTTGTGTGCTAAGTAAGTATTTTATTCAACCAACTTCACAATTTTTTGTCTGCCATAAAAATGAGATGAAGGTTCAGAAAAAAAAAGAATTTTATTTAAATCGATTTAGTAAGGGCGAGATTTTTTAATTAATAAGCTTGTGTGCTAAGTAAGTATTTTATTCAACCAACTTCACAATTTTTTGTCTGCCATAAAAAAGGGATAAAGGTTCAGAAAAAAAAAAGAATTTTATTTAAATCGATTTAGTAAGGGCGAGATTTTTAAATTAATAAGCTTGTGTGCTAAGTAATTATTTTATTCAACCAACTTCACAATTTTTTGTCTGCCATAAAAATGAGATGAAGGTTCAGAAAAAAAAAGAATTTTATTTAAATCGATTTAGTAAGGGCGAAATTTTTTAATTAATAAGCTTGTGTGCCAAGTAAGTATTTTATTCAACCAACTTCACAATTTTTTGTCTGCCATAAAAATGAGATAAAGGTTCAGAAAAAAAAAGAATTTTATTTAAATCGATTTAGTAAGGGCGAGATTTTTAAATTAGTAAGCCTCAGTTCAGAGTTATTGTTTTATTCAACAAAAATTAGAAAATTTTGTCTGCCATAAAAATGAGATAAAGGTTCAGAAAAAAAAAGAATTTTATTTAAATCGATTTAGTAAGGGCGAGATTTTTTAATTAGTAAGCCTCAGTTCAGAGTTATTGTTTTATTCAACAAATATTAGAAAATTTTGTCTGCCATAAAAATGAGATAAAGGTTCAGAAAAAAAAAGAATTTTATTTAAATCGATTTAGTAAGGGCGAGATTTTTTAATTAGTAAGCCTCAGTTCAGAGTTATTGTTTTATTCAACAAAAATTAGAAAATTTTGTCTGCCATAAAAATGAGATAAAGGTTCAGAAAAAAAAAGAATTTTATTTAAATCGATTTAGTAAGGGCGAGATTTTTTAATTAATAAGCTTGTGTGCTAAGTAATTATTTTATTCAACCAACTTCACAATTTTTTGTCTGCCATAAAAATGAGATAAATGTTCAGAAAATAAAGAATTTTATTTAAATCGATTTAGTAAGGGCGAGATTTTTAAATTAATAAGCTTGTGTGCTAAGTAATTATTTTATTCAACCAACTTCACAATTTTTTGTCTGCCATAAAAAAGGGATAAAGGTTCAGAAAAAAAAAGAATTTTATTTAAATCGATTTAGTAAGGGCGAGATTTTTTAATTAATAAGCTTGTGTGCTAAGTAAGTATTTTATTCAACCAACTTCACAATTTTTTGTCTGCCATAAAAAAGGGATAAAGGTTCAGAAAAAAAAAGAATTTTATTTAAATCGATTTAGTAAGGGCGAGATTTTTAAATTAATAAGCTTGTGTGCTAAGTAATTATTTTATTCAACCAACTTCACAATTTTTTGTCTGCCATAAAAAAGGGATAAAGGTTCAGAAAAAAAAGAATTTTATTTAAATCGATTTAGTAAGGGCGAGATTTTTAAATTAATAAGCTTGTGTGCTAAGTAAGTATTTTATTCAACCAACTTCACAATTTTTTGTCTGCCATAAAAAAGGGATAAAGGTTCAGAAAAAAAAAGAATTTTATTTAAATCGATTTAGTAAGGGCGAGATTTTTAAATTAATAAGCTTGTGTGCTAAGTAATTATTTTATTCAACCAACTTCACAATTTTTTGTCTGCCATAAAAATGAGATAAATGTTCAGAAAATAAAGAATTTTATTTAAATCGATTTAGTAAGGGCGAGATTTTTAAATTAGTAAGCCTCAGTTCAGAGTTATTGTTTTATTCAACAAATATTAGAAAATTTTGTCTGCCATAAAAATGAGATAAATGTTCAGAAAATAAAGAATTTTATTTAAATCGATTTAGTAAGGGCGAGATTTTTTAATTAATAAGCTTGTGTGCTAAGTAAGTATTTTATTCAACCAACTTCACAATTTTTTGTCTGCCATAAAAAAGGGATAAAGGTTCAGAAAAAAAAAGAATTTTATTTAAATCGATTTAGTAAGGGCGAGATTTTTTAATTAATAAGCTTGTGTGCTAAGTAAGTATTTTATTCAACCAACTTCACAATTTTTTGTCTGCCATAAAAAAGGGATAAAGGTTCAGAAAAAAAAAGAATTTTATTTAAATCGATTTAGTAAGGGCGAGATTTTTAAATTAATAAGCTTGTGTGCTAAGTAATTATTTTATTCAACCAACTTCACAATTTTTTGTCTGCCATAAAAATGAGATAAATGTTCAGAAAATAAAGAATTTTATTTAAATCGATTTAGTAAGGGCGAGATTTTTTAATTAATAAGCTTGTGTGCTAAGTAAGTATTTTATTCAACCAACTTCACAATTTTTTGTCTGCCATAAAAAAGGGATAAAGGTTCAGAAAAAAAAAGAATTTTATTTAAATCGATTTAGTAAGGGCGAGATTTTTTAATTAATAAGCTTGTGTGCTAAGTAAGTATTTTATTCAACCAACTTCACAATTTTTTGTCTGCCATAAAAAAGGGATAAAGGTTCAGAAAAAAAAAGAATTTTATTTAAATCGATTTAGTAAGGGCGAGATTTTTTAATTAATAAGCTTGTGTGCTAAGTAAGTATTTTATTCAACCAACTTCACAATTTTTTGTCTGCCATAAAAATGAGATAAAGGTTCAGAAAAAAAAAGAATTTTATTTAAATCGATTTAGTAAGGGCGAGATTTTTTAATTAATAAGCTTGTGTGCTAAGTAAGTATTTTATTCAACCAACTTCACAATTTTTTGTCTGCCATAAAAAAGGGATAAAGGTTCAGAAAAAAAAAAGAATTTTATTTAAATCGATTTAGTAAGGGCGAGATTTTTAAATTAATAAGCTTGTGTGCTAAGTAATTATTTTATTCAACCAACTTCACAATTTTTTGTCTGCCATAAAAATGAGATGAAGGTTCAGAAAAAAAAAGAATTTTATTTAAATCGATTTAGTAAGGGCGAAATTTTTTAATTAATAAGCTTGTGTGCCAAGTAAGTATTTTATTCAACCAACTTCACAATTTTTTGTCTGCCATAAAAATGAGATAAAGGTTCAGAAAAAAAAAGAATTTTATTTAAATCGATTTAGTAAGGGCGAGATTTTTAAATTAGTAAGCCTCAGTTCAGAGTTATTGTTTTATTCAACAAAAATTAGAAAATTTTGTCTGCCATAAAAATGAGATAAAGGTTCAGAAAAAAAAAGAATTTTATTTAAATCGATTTAGTAAGGGCGAGATTTTTTAATTAGTAAGCCTCAGTTCAGAGTTATTGTTTTATTCAACAAATATTAGAAAATTTTGTCTGCCATAAAAATGAGATAAAGGTTCAGAAAAAAAAAGAATTTTATTTAAATCGATTTAGTAAGGGCGAGATTTTTTAATTAGTAAGCCTCAGTTCAGAGTTATTGTTTTATTCAACAAAAATTAGAAAATTTTGTCTGCCATAAAAATGAGATAAAGGTTCAGAAAAAAAAAGAATTTTATTTAAATCGATTTAGTAAGGGCGAGATTTTTTAATTAATAAGCTTGTGTGCTAAGTAAGTATTTTATTCAACCAACTTCACAATTTTTTGTCTGCCATAAAAATGAGATAAAGGTTCAGAAAAAAAAAGAATTTTATTTAAATCGATTTAGTAAGGGCGAGATTTTTAAATTAGTAAGCTTGTTTGCTAAGTAATTATTTTATTCAACCAACTTCACAATTTTTTGTCTGCCATAAAAATGAGATAAATGTTCAGAAAAAAAAGAATTTTATTTAAATCGATTTAGTAAGGGCGAGATTTTTAAATTAGTAAGCCTCATTTCAGAGTTATTGTTTTATTCAACGAATATTAGAAAATTTTGTCTGCCATAAAAATGAGATAAAGGTTCAGAAAAAAAAAGAATTTTATTTAAATCGATTTAGTAAGGGCGAGATTTTTAAATTAATAAGCTTGTGTGCTAAGTAATTATTTTATTCAACCAACTTCACAATTTTTTGTCTGGCATAAAAATGAGATAAAGGTTCAGAAAAAAAAGAATTTTATTTAAATCGATTTAGTAAGGGGGAGATTTTTAAATTAATAAGCTTGTGTGCTAAGTAATTATTTTATTCAACCAACTTCACAATTTTTTGTCTGCCATAAAAACGAGATAAAGGTTCAGAAAAAAAAAGAATTTTATTTAAATCGATTTAGTAAGGGCGAGATTTTTAAATTAATAAGCTTGTGTGCTAAGTAATTATTTTATTCAACCAACTTCACAATTTTTTGTCTGCCATAAAAATGAGATAAAGGTTCAGAAAAAAAAAGAATTTTATTTAAATCGATTTAGTAAGGGCGAGATTTTTAAATTAATAAGCTTGTGTGCTAAGTAATTATTTTATTCAACCAACTTCACAATTTTTTGTCTGCCATAAAAATGAGATGAAGGTTCAGAAAAAAAGAGAATTTTATTTAAATCCATTTAGTAAGGGGGAGATTTTTAAATTAATAAGCTTGTGTGCTAAGTAATTATTTTATTCAACCAACTTCACAATTTTTTGTCTGCCATAAAAACGAGATAAAGGTTCAGAAAAAAAAAGAATTTTATTTAAATCGATTTAGTAAGGGCGAGATTTTTAAATTAATAAGCTTGTGTGCTAAGTAATTATTTTATTCAACCAACTTCACAATTTTTTGTCTGCCATAAAAATGAGATAAAGGTTCAGAAAAAAAAAGAATTTTATTTAAATCGATTTAGTAAGGGCGAGATTTTTAAATTAATAAGCTTGTGTGCTAAGTAATTATTTTATTCAACCAACTTCACAATTTTTTGTCTGCCATAAAAATGAGATGAAGGTTCAGAAAAAAAAAGAATTTTATTTAAATCCATTTAGTAAGGGCGAGATTTTTAAATTCGTAAGCCTCTATGCAGAGTTAATGTTTTATTCAACAAAAATTAGAAAATTAAGTCTGCCATAAAAATGAGATAAAGGTTCAGAAAAAAAAAGAATTTTATTTAAATCGATTTAGTAAGGGCGAGATTTTTAAATTAATAAGCTTGTGTGCTAAGTAATTATTTTATTCAACCAACTTCACAATTTTTTATCTGCCATAAAAATGAGATAATTGTTCAGAAAAAAAAAGAATTTTATTTAAATCGATTTAGTAAGGGCGAGATTTTTTAATTAATAAGCTTGTGTGCTAAGTAAGTATTTTATTCAACCAACTTCACAATTTTTTGTCTGCCATAAAAAAGGGATAAAGGTTCAGAAAAAAAAAGAATTTTATTTAAATCGATTTAGTAAGGGCGAGATTTTTAAATTAATAAGCTTGTGTGCTAAGTAATTATTTTATTCAACCAACTTCACAATTTTTTGTCTGCCATAAAAATGAGATAAATGTTCAGAAAATAAAGAATTTTATTTAAATCGATTTAGTAAGGGCGAGATTTTTAAATTAATAAGCTTGTGTGCTAAGTAATTATTTTATTCAACCAACTTCACAATTTTTTGTCTGCCATAAAAAAGGGATAAAGGTTCAGAAAAAAAAAGAATTTTATTTAAATCGATTTAGTAAGGGCGAGATTTTTAAATTAATAAGCTTGTGTGCTAAGTAATTATTTTATTCAACCAACTTCACAATTTTTTGTCTGCCATAAAAATGAGATAAATGTTCAGAAAATAAAGAATTTTATTTAAATCGATTTAGTAAGGGCGAGATTTTTAAATTAGTAAGCCTCAGTTCAGAGTTATTGTTTTATTCAACAAATATTAGAAAATTTTGTCTGCCATAAAAATGAGATAAAGGTTCAGAAAAAAAAAGAATTTTATTTAAATCGATTTAGTAAGGGCGAGATTTTTTAATTAATAAGCTTGTGTGCTAAGTAAGTATTTTATTCAACCAACTTCACAATTTTTTGTCTGCCATAAAAATGAGATAAAGGTTCAGAAAAAAAAAGAATTTTATTTAAATCGATTTAGTAAGGGCGAGATTTTTTAATTAATAAGCTTGTGTGCTAAGTAAGTATTTTATTCAACCAACTTCACAATTTTTTGTCTGCCATAAAAAAGGGATAAAGGTTCAGAAAAAAAAAAGAATTTTATTTAAATCGATTTAGTAAGGGCGAGATTTTTAAATTAATAAGCTTGTGTGCTAAGTAATTATTTTATTCAACCAACTTCACAATTTTTTGTCTGCCATAAAAATGAGATAAATGTTCAGAAAATAAAGAATTTTATTTAAATCGATTTAGTAAGGGCGAGATTTTTTAATTAATAAGCTTGTGTGCTAAGTAAGTATTTTATTCAACCAACTTCACAATTTTTTGTCTGCCATAAAAAAGGGATAAAGGTTCAGAAAAAAAAAAGAATTTTATTTAAATCGATTTAGTAAGGGCGAGATTTTTTAATTAGTAAGCCTCAGTTCAGAGTTATTGTTTTATTCAACAAAAATTAGAAAATTTTGTCTGCCATAAAAATGAGATAAAGGTTCAGAAAAAAAAAGAATTTTATTTAAATCGATTTAGTAAGGGCGAGATTTTTAAATTAATAAGCTTGTGTGCTAAGTAATTATTTTATTCAACCAACTTCACAATTTTTTGTCTGGCATAAAAATGAGATAAAGGTTCAGAAAAAAAAGAATTTTATTTAAATCGATTTAGTAAGGGGGAGATTTTTAAATTAATAAGCTTGTGTGCTAAGTAATTATTTTATTCAACCAACTTCACAATTTTTTGTCTGCCATAAAAACGAGATAAAGGTTCAGAAAAAAAAAGAATTTTATTTAAATCGATTTAGTAAGGGCGAGATTTTTAAATTAATAAGCTTGTGTGCTAAGTAATTATTTTATTCAACCAACTTCACAATTTTTTGTCTGCCATAAAAATGAGATAAAGGTTCAGAAAAAAAAAGAATTTTATTTAAATCGATTTAGTAAGGGCGAGATTTTTAAATTAATAAGCTTGTGTGCTAAGTAATTATTTTATTCAACCAACTTCACAATTTTTTGTCTGCCATAAAAATGAGATGAAGGTTCAGAAAAAAAGAGAATTTTATTTAAATCCATTTAGTAAGGGGGAGATTTTTAAATTAATAAGCTTGTGTGCTAAGTAATTATTTTATTCAACCAACTTCACAATTTTTTGTCTGCCATAAAAACGAGATAAAGGTTCAGAAAAAAAAAGAATTTTATTTAAATCGATTTAGTAAGGGCGAGATTTTTAAATTAATAAGCTTGTGTGCTAAGTAATTATTTTATTCAACCAACTTCACAATTTTTTGTCTGCCATAAAAATGAGATAAAGGTTCAGAAAAAAAAAGAATTTTATTTAAATCGATTTAGTAAGGGCGAGATTTTTAAATTAATAAGCTTGTGTGCTAAGTAATTATTTTATTCAACCAACTTCACAATTTTTTGTCTGCCATAAAAATGAGATGAAGGTTCAGAAAAAAAAAGAATTTTATTTAAATCCATTTAGTAAGGGCGAGATTTTTAAATTCGTAAGCCTCTATGCAGAGTTAATGTTTTATTCAACAAAAATTAGAAAATTAAGTCTGCCATAAAAATGAGATAAAGGTTCAGAAAAAAAAAGAATTTTATTTAAATCGATTTAGTAAGGGCGAGATTTTTAAATTAATAAGCTTGTGTGCTAAGTAATTATTTTATTCAACCAACTTCACAATTTTTTATCTGCCATAAAAATGAGATAATTGTTCAGAAAAAAAAAGAATTTTATTTAAATCGATTTAGTAAGGGCGAGATTTTTTAATTAATAAGCTTGTGTGCTAAGTAAGTATTTTATTCAACCAACTTCACAATTTTTTGTCTGCCATAAAAAAGGGATAAAGGTTCAGAAAAAAAAAGAATTTTATTTAAATCGATTTAGTAAGGGCGAGATTTTTAAATTAATAAGCTTGTGTGCTAAGTAATTATTTTATTCAACCAACTTCACAATTTTTTGTCTGCCATAAAAATGAGATAAATGTTCAGAAAATAAAGAATTTTATTTAAATCGATTTAGTAAGGGCGAGATTTTTAAATTAATAAGCTTGTGTGCTAAGTAATTATTTTATTCAACCAACTTCACAATTTTTTGTCTGCCATAAAAAAGGGATAAAGGTTCAGAAAAAAAAAGAATTTTATTTAAATCGATTTAGTAAAGGCGAGATTTTTAAATTAATAAGCTTGTGTGCTAAGTAATTATTTTATTCAACCAACTTCACAATTTTTTGTCTGCCATAAAAATGAGATAAATGTTCAGAAAATAAAGAATTTTATTTAAATCGATTTAGTAAGGGCGAGATTTTTAAATTAGTAAGCCTCAGTTCAGAGTTATTGTTTTATTCAACAAATATTAGAAAATTTTGTCTGCCATAAAAATGAGATAAAGGTTCAGAAAAAAAAAGAATTTTATTTAAATCGATTTAGTAAGGGCGAGATTTTTTAATTAATAAGCTTGTGTGCTAAGTAAGTATTTTATTCAACCAACTTCACAATTTTTTGTCTGCCATAAAAATGAGATAAAGGTTCAGAAAAAAAAAGAATTTTATTTAAATCGATTTAGTAAGGGCGAGATTTTTTAATTAATAAGCTTGTGTGCTAAGTAAGTATTTTATTCAACCAACTTCACAATTTTTTGTCTGCCATAAAAAAGGGATAAAGGTTCAGAAAAAAAAAAGAATTTTATTTAAATCGATTTAGTAAGGGCGAGATTTTTAAATTAATAAGCTTGTGTGCTAAGTAATTATTTTATTCAACCAACTTCACAATTTTTTGTCTGCCATAAAAATGAGATAAATGTTCAGAAAATAAAGAATTTTATTTAAATCGATTTAGTAAGGGCGAGATTTTTTAATTAATAAGCTTGTGTGCTAAGTAAGTATTTTATTCAACCAACTTCACAATTTTTTGTCTGCCATAAAAAAGGGATAAAGGTTCAGAAAAAAAAAAGAATTTTATTTAAATCGATTTAGTAAGGGCGAGATTTTTTAATTAGTAAGCCTCAGTTCAGAGTTATTGTTTTATTCAACAAAAATTAGAAAATTTTGTCTGCCATAAAAATGAGATAAAGGTTCAGAAAAAAAAAGAATTTTATTTAAATCGATTTAGTAAGGGCGAGATTTTTAAATTAATAAGCTTGTGTGCTAAGTAATTATTTTATTCAACCAACTTCACAATTTTTTGTCTGGCATAAAAATGAGATAAAGGTTCAGAAAAAAAAGAATTTTATTTAAATCGATTTAGTAAGGGGGAGATTTTTAAATTAATAAGCTTGTGTGCTAAGTAATTATTTTATTCAACCAACTTCACAATTTTTTGTCTGCCATAAAAATGAGATAAAGGTTCAGAAAAAAAAAAGAATTTTATTTAAATCGATTTAGTAAGGGCGAGATTTTTAAATTAATAAGCTTGTGTGCTAAGTAATTATTTTATTCAACCAACTTCACAATTTTTTATCTGCCATAAAAATGAGATAATTGTTCAGAAAAAAAAAGAATTTTATTTAAATCGATTTAGTAAGGGCGAGATTTTTAATTTAGTAAGCCTCTGTTCAGAGTTATTGTTTTATTCAACAAAAATTAGAAAATTTAATCTGCCATAAAAATGAGATAAAGGTTCAGAAAATAAAGAATTTTATTTAAATCCATTTAGTAAGGGCGAGATTTTTAAATTCGTAAGCCTCTATGCAGAGTTAATGTTTTATTCAACCAACTTCACAATTTTTTGTCTGCCATAAAAATGAGATAAAGGTTCAGAAAAAAAAAGAATTTTATTTAAATCGATTTTGTAAGGGCGAGATTTTTAAATTAATAAGCTTGTGTGCTAAGTAATTATTTTATTCAACCAACTTCACAATTTTTTGTCTGGCATAAAAATGAGATAAAGGTTCAGAAAAAAAAAGAATTTTATTTAAATCGATTTAGTAAGGGCGAGATTTTTAAATTAATAAGCTTGTGTGCTAAGTAATTATTTTATTCAACCAACTTCACAATTTTTTGTCTGCCATAAAAATGAGATAAAGGTTCAGAAAAAAAAAAGAATTTTATTTAAATCGATTTAGTAAGGGAGAGATTTTTAAATTAGTAAGCTTGTTTGCTAAGTAATTATTGTATTCAACCAACTTCACAATTTTTTGTCTGCCATAAAAATGAGATAAAGGTTCAGAAAAAAAAAAGAATTTTATTTAAATCGATTTAGTAAGGGCGAGATTTTTAAATTAATAAGCTTGTGTGCTAAGTAATTATTTTATTCAACCAACTTCACAATTTTTTGTCTGCCATAAAAATGAGATAAAGGTTCAGAAAAAAAAAAGAATTTTATTTAAATCGATTTAGTAAGGGAGAGATTTTTAAATTAGTAAGCTTGTTTGCTAAGTAATTATTGTATTCAACCAACTTCACAATTTTTTGTCTGCCATAAAAATGAGATAAAGGTTCAGAAAAAAAAAGAATTTTATTTAAATCGATTTAGTAAGGGCGAGATTTTTAATTTAGTAAGCCTCTGTTCAGAGTTATTGTTTTATTCAACAAAAATTAGAAAATTTAATCTGCCATAAAAATGAGATAAAGGTTCAGAAAATAAAGAATTTTATTTAAATCCATTTAGTAAGGGCGAGATTTTTAAATTCGTAAGCCTCTATGCAGAGTTAATGTTTTATTCAACAAAAATTAGAAAATTTTGTCTGCCATAAAAATGAGATAAAGGTTCAGAAAAAAAAAAGAATTTTATTTAAATCGATTTAGTAAGGGAGAGATTTTTAAATTAGTAAGCTTGTTTGCTAAGTAATTATTGTATTCAACCAACTTCACAATTTTTTGTCTGCCATAAAAATGAGATAAAGGTTCAGAAAAAAAAAAGAATTTTATTTAAATCGATTTAGTAAGGGCGAGATTTTTAAATTAATAAGCTTGTGTGCTAAGTAATTATTTTATTCAACCAACTTCACAATTTTTTGTCTGCCATAAAAATGAGATAAAGGTTCAGAAAAAAAAGAATTTTATTTAAATCGATTTAGTAAGGGGGAGATTTTTAAATTAATAAGCTTGTGTGCTAAGTAATTATTTTATTCAACCAACTTCACAATTTTTTGTCTGCCATAAAAATGAGATAAAGGTTCAGAAAAAAAAAAGAATTTTATTTAAATCGATTTAGTAAGGGCGAGATTTTTAAATTAATAAGCTTGTGTGCTAAGTAATTATTTTATTCAACCAACTTCACAATTTTTTATCTGCCATAAAAATGAGATAAAGGTTCAGAAAATAAAGAATTTTATTTAAATCCATTTAGTAAGGGCGAGATTTTTAAATTCGTAAGCCTCTATGCAGAGTTAATGTTTTATTCAACCAACTTCACAATTTTTTGTCTGCCATAAAAATGAGATAAAGGTTCAGAAAAAAAAAGAATTTTATTTAAATCGATTTAGTAAGGGCGAGATTTTTAAATTAATAAGCTTGTGTGCTAAGTAATTATTTTATTCAACCAACTTCACAATTTTTTGTCTGCCATAAAAATGAGATAAAGGTTCAGAAAAAAAAAAGAATTTTATTTAAATCGATTTAGTAAGGGAGAGATTTTTAAATTAGTAAGCTTGTTTGCTAAGTAATTATTGTATTCAACCAACTTCACAATTTTTTGTCTGCCATAAAAATGAGATAAAGGTTCAGAAAAAAAAAAGAATTTTATTTAAATCGATTTAGTAAGGGCGAGATTTTTAAATTAATAAGCTTGTGTGCTAAGTAATTATTTTATTCAACCAACTTCACAATTTTTTGTCTGCCATAAAAATGAGATAAAGGTTCAGAAAAAAAAAAGAATTTTATTTAAATCGATTTAGTAAGGGAGAGATTTTTAAATTAGTAAGCTTGTTTGCTAAGTAATTATTGTATTCAACCAACTTCACAATTTTTTGTCTGCCATAAAAATGAGATAAAGGTTCAGAAAAAAAAAGAATTTTATTTAAATCGATTTAGTAAGGGCGAGATTTTTAATTTAGTAAGCCTCTGTTCAGAGTTATTGTTTTATTCAACAAAAATTAGAAAATTTTGTCTGCCATAAAAATGAGATAAAGGTTCAGAAAAAAAAAAGAATTTTATTTAAATCGATTTAGTAAGGGCGAGATTTTTAAATTAGTAAGCTTGTTTGCTAAGTAATTATTGTATTCAACCAACTTCACAATTTTTTGTCTGGCATAAAAATGAGAAAAAGGTTCAGAAAAAAAAAGAATTTTATTTAAATCGATTTAGTAAGGGCGAGATTTTTAAATTAATAAGCTTGTGTGCTAAGTAATTATTTTATTCAACCAACTTCACAATTTTTTGTCTGGCATAAAAATGAGATAAAGGTTCAGAAAAAAAAAGAATTTTATTTAAATCGATTTAGTAAGGGCGAGATTTTTAAATTAATAAGCTTGTGTGCTAAGTAATTATTTTATTCAACCAACTTCACAATTTTTTGTCTGGCATAAAAATGAGATAAAGGTTCAGAAAAAAAAAGAATTTTATTTAAATCGATTTAGTAAGGGCGAGATTTTTAAATTAGTAAGCTTGTTTGCTAAGTAATTATTGTATTCAACCAACTTCACAATTTTTTGTCTGCCATAAAAATGAGATAAAGGTTCAGAAAAAAAAAGAATTTTATTTAAATCGATTTAGTAAGGGCGAGATTTTTAAATTAGTAAGCTTGTTTGCTAAGTAATTATTTTATTCAACCAACTTCACAATTTTTTGTCTGCCATAAAAATGAGATAAAGGTTCAGAAAAAAAAAAGAATTTTATTTAAATCGATTTAGTAAGGGAGAGATTTTTAAATTAGTAAGCTTGTTTGCTAAGTAATTATTGTATTCAACCAACTTCACAATTTTTTGTCTGCCATAAAAATGAGATAAAGGTTCAGAAAAAAAAAGAATTTTATTTAAATCGATTTAGTAAGGGAGAGATTTTTAAATTAATAAGCTTGTGTGCTAAGTAATTATTTTATTCAACCAACTTCACAATTTTTTGTCTGCCATAAAAATGAGATAAAGGTTCAGAAAAAAAAAAGAATTTTATTTAAATCGATTTAGTAAGGGAGAGATTTTTAAATTAATAAGCTTGTGTGCTAAGTAATTATTTTATTCAACCAACTTCACAATTTTTTGTCTGGCATAAAAATGAGATAAAGGTTCAGAAAAAAAAAGAATTTTATTTAAATCGATTTAGTAAGGGCGAGATTTTTAAATTAATAAGCTTGTGTGCTAAGTAATTATTTTATTCAACCAACTTCACAATTTTTTGTCTGCCATAAAAATGAGATAAAGGTTCAGAAAAAAAAAAGAATTTTATTTAAATCGATTTAGTAAGGGAGAGATTTTTAAATTAGTAAGCTTGTTTGCTAAGTAATTATTGTATTCAACCAACTTCACAATTTTTTGTCTGCCATAAAAATGAGATAAAGGTTCAGAAAAAAAAAGAATTTTATTTAAATCGATTTAGTAAGGGCGAGATTTTTAATTTAGTAAGCCTCTGTTCAGAGTTATTGTTTTATTCAACCAACTTCACAATTTTTTGTCTGGCATAAAAATGAGATAAAGGTTCAGAAAAAAAAAGAATTTTATTTAAATCGATTTAGTAAGGGCGAGATTTTTAAATTAATAAGCTTGTGTGCTAAGTAATTATTTTATTCAACCAACTTCACCATTTTTTTGTCTGGCATAAAAATGAGATAAAGGTTCAGAAAAAAAAAAGAATTTTATTTAAATCGATTTAGTAAGGGAGAGATTTTTAAATTAGTAAGCTTGTTTGCTAAGTAATTATTGTATTCAACCAACTTCACAATTTTTTGTCTGCCATAAAAATGAGATAAAGGTTCAGAAAAAAAAAGAATTTTATTTAAATCGATTTAGTAAGGGCGAGATTTTTAAATTAATAAGCTTGTGTGCTAAGTAATTATTTTATTCAACCAACTTCACAATTTTTTGTCTGCCATAAAAATGAGATAAAGGTTCAGAAAAAAAAAAGAATTTTATTTAAATCGATTTAGTAAGGGAGAGATTTTTAAATTAGTAAGCTTGTTTGCTAAGTAATTATTTTATTCAACCAACTTCACAATTTTTTGTCTGCCATAAAAATGAGATAAAGGTTCAGAAAAAAAAAGAATTTTATTTAAATCGATTTAGTAAGGGCGAGATTTTTAAATTAATAAGCTTGTGTGCTAAGTAATTATTTTATTCAACCAACTTCACAATTTTTTGTCTGGCATAAAAATGAGATAAAGGTTCAGAAAAAAAAAAGAATTTTATTTAAATCGATTTAGTAAGGGCGAGATTTTTAAATTAATAAGCTTGTGTGCTAAGTAATTATTTTATTCAACCAACTTCACAATTTTTTGTCTGGCATAAAAATGAGATAAAGGTTCAGAAAAAAAAAGAATTTTATTTAAATCGATTTAGTAAGGGCGAGATTTTTAAATTAGTAAGCTTGTTTGCTAAGTAATTATTTTATTCAACCAACTTCACAATTTTTTGTCTGGCATAAAAATGAGATAAAGGTTCAGAAAAAAAAAAGAATTTTATTTAAATCGATTTAGTAAGGGAGAGATTTTTAAATTAGTAAGCTTGTTTGCTAAGTAATTATTTTATTCAACCAACTTCACAATTTTTTGTCTGGCATAAAAATGAGATAAAGGTTCAGAAAAAAAAAAGAATTTTATTTAAATCGATTTAGTAAGGGAGAGATTTTTAAATTAATAAGCTTGTGTGCTAAGTAATTATTTTATTCAACCAACTTCACAATTTTTTGTCTGCCATAAAAATGAGATAAAGGTTCAGAAAAAAAAAGAATTTTATTTAAATCGATTTAGTAAGGGCGAGATTTTTAAATTAATAAGCTTGTGTGCTAAGTAATTATTTTATTCAACCAACTTCACAATTTTTTGTCTGGCATAAAAATGAGATAAAGGTTCAGAAAAAAAAAAGAATTTTATTTAAATCGATTTAGTAAGGGCGAGATTTTTAAATTAATAAGCTTGTGTGCTAAGTAATTATTTTATTCAACCAACTTCACAATTTTTTGTCTGGCATAAAAATGAGATAAAGGTTCAGAAAAAAAAAAGAATTTTATTTAAATCGATTTAGTAAGGGAGAGATTTTTAAATTAGTAAGCTTGTTTGCTAAGTAATTATTTTATTCAACCAACTTCACAATTTTTTGTCTGCCATAAAAATGAGATAAAGGTTCAGAAAAAAAAAGAATTTTATTTAAATCGATTTAGTAAGGGCGAGATTTTTAAATTAATAAGCTTGTGTGCTAAGTAATTATTTTATTCAACCAACTTCACAATTTTTTGTCTGGCATAAAAATGAGATAAAGGTTCAGAAAAAAAAAGAATTTTATTTAAATCGATTTAGTAAGGGCGAGATTTTTAAATTAGTAAGCTTGTTTGCTAAGTAATTATTGTATTCAACCAACTTCACAATTTTTTGTCTGCCATAAAAATGAGATAAAGGTTCAGAAAAAAAAAGAATTTTATTTAAATCGATTTAGTAAGGGCGAGATTTTTAAATTAGTAAGCTTGTTTGCTAAGTAATTATTTTATTCAACCAACTTCACAATTTTTTGTCTGCCATAAAAAAGGGATAAAGGTTCAGAAAAAAAAAAGAATTTTATTTAAATCGATTTAGTAATGGCGAGATTTTTAAATTAGTAAGCTTGTGTGCTAAGTAATTATTGTATTCAACCAACTTCACAATTTTTTGTCTGCCATAAAAATGAGATAAAGGTTCAGAAAAAAAAAGAATTTTATTTAAATCGATTTAGTAAGGGCGAGATTTTTAAATTAATAAGCTTGTGTGCTAAGTAATTATTTTATTCAACCAACTTCACAATTTTTTGTCTGCCATAAAAATGAGATAAAGGTTCAGAAAAAAAAAAGAATTTTATTTAAATCGATTTAGTAAGGGAGAGATTTTTAAATTAGTAAGCTTGTTTGCTAAGTAATTATTGTATTCAACCAACTTCACAATTTTTTGTCTGCCATAAAAATGAGATAAAGGTTCAGAAAAAAAAAAGAATTTTATTTAAATCGATTTAGTAAGGGCGAGATTTTTAAATTAATAAGCTTGTGTGCTAAGTAATTATTTTATTCAACCAACTTCACAATTTTTTGTCTGCCATAAAAATGAGATAAAGGTTCAGAAAAAAAAAAGAATTTTATTTAAATCGATTTAGTAAGGGAGAGATTTTTAAATTAATAAGCTTGTGTGCTAAGTAATTATTTTATTCAACCAACTTCACAATTTTTTGTCTGCCATAAAAATGAGATAAAGGTTCAGAAAAAAAAAGAATTTTATTTAAATCGATTTAGTAAGGGCGAGATTTTTAAATTAATAAGCTTGTGTGCTAAGTAATTATTTTATTCAACCAACTTCACAATTTTTTGTCTGGCATAAAAATGAGATAAAGGTTCAGAAAAAAAAAGAATTTTATTTAAATCGATTTAGTAAGGGCGAGATTTTTAAATTAGTAAGCCTCTGTTCAGAGTTATTGTTTTATTCAACAAAAATTAGAAAATTTTGTCTGCCATAAAAATGAGATAAAGGTTCAGAAAAAAAAAAGAATTTTATTTAAATCGATTTAGTAAGGGCGAGATTTTTAAATTAGTAAGCTTGTTTGCTAAGTAATTATTGTATTCAACCAACTTCACAATTTTTTGTCTGCCATAAAAATGAGATAAAGGTTCAGAAAAAAAAAGAATTTTATTTAAATCGATTTAGTAAGGGCGAGATTTTTAAATTAGTAAGCTTGTTTGCTAAGTAATTATTTTATTCAACCAACTTCACAATTTTTTGTCTGCCATAAAAATGAGATAAAGGTTCAGAAAAAAAAAGAATTTTATTTAAATCGATTTAGTAAGGGCGAGATTTTTAAATTAATAAGCTTGTGTGCTAAGTAATTATTTTATTCAACCAACTTCACAATTTTTTGTCTGCCATAAAAATGAGATAAAGGTTCAGAAAAAAAAAAGAATTTTATTTAAATCGATTTAGTAAGGGAGAGATTTTTAAATTAGTAAGCTTGTTTGCTAAGTAATTATTGTATTCAACCAACTTCACAATTTTTTGTCTGCCATAAAAATGAGATAAAGGTTCAGAAAAAAAAAAGAATTTTATTTAAATCGATTTAGTAAGGGCGAGATTTTTAAATTAATAAGCTTGTGTGCTAAGTAATTATTTTATTCAACCAACTTCACAATTTTTTGTCTGCCATAAAAATGAGATAAAGGTTCAGAAAAAAAAAAGAATTTTATTTAAATCGATTTAGTAAGGGAGAGATTTTTAAATTAATAAGCTTGTGTGCTAAGTAATTATTTTATTCAACCAACTTCACAATTTTTTGTCTGCCATAAAAATGAGATAAAGGTTCAGAAAAAAAAAGAATTTTATTTAAATCGATTTAGTAAGGGCGAGATTTTTAAATTAATAAGCTTGTGTGCTAAGTAATTATTTTATTCAACCAACTTCACAATTTTTTGTCTGGCATAAAAATGAGATAAAGGTTCAGAAAAAAAAAGAATTTTATTTAAATCGATTTAGTAAGGGCGAGATTTTTAAATTAGTAAGCCTCTGTTCAGAGTTATTGTTTTATTCAACAAAAATTAGAAAATTTTGTCTGCCATAAAAATGAGATAAAGGTTCAGAAAAAAAAAAGAATTTTATTTAAATCGATTTAGTAAGGGCGAGATTTTTAAATTAGTAAGCTTGTTTGCTAAGTAATTATTGTATTCAACCAACTTCACAATTTTTTGTCTGCCATAAAAATGAGATAAAGGTTCAGAAAAAAAAAGAATTTTATTTAAATCGATTTAGTAAGGGCGAGATTTTTAAATTAGTAAGCTTGTTTGCTAAGTAATTATTTTATTCAACCAACTTCACAATTTTTTGTCTGCCATAAAAATGAGATAAAGGTTCAGAAAAAAAAAGAATTTTATTTAAATCGATTTAGTAAGGGCGAGATTTTTAAATTAATAAGCTTGTGTGCTAAGTAATTATTTTATTCAACCAACTTCACAATTTTTTGTCTGGCATAAAAATGAGATAAAGGTTCAGAAAAAAAAAAAATTTTATTTAAATCGATTTAGTAAGGGCGAGATTTTTAAATTAATAAGCTTGTGTGCTAAGTAATTATTTTATTCAACCAACTTCACAATTTTTTGTCTGCCATAAAAATGAGATAAAGGTTCAGAAAAAAAAAAGAATTTTATTTAAATCGATTTAGTAAGGGAGAGATTTTTAAATTAGTAAGCTTGTTTGCTAAGTAATTATTGTATTCAACCAACTTCACAATTTTTTGTCTGCCATAAAAATGAGATAAAGGTTCAGAAAAAAAAAGAATTTTATTTAAATCGATTTAGTAAGGGCGAGATTTTTAAATTAATAAGCTTGTGTGCTAAGTAATTATTTTATTCAACCAACTTCACAATTTTTTGTCTGGCATAAAAATGAGATAAAGGTTCAGAAAAAAAAAGAATTTTATTTAAATCGATTTAGTAAGGGCGAGATTTTTAAATTAGTAAGCCTCTGTTCAGAGTTATTGTTTTATTCAACAAAAATTAGAAAATTTTGTCTGCCATAAAAATGAGATAAAGGTTCAGAAAAAAAAAAGAATTTTATTTAAATCGATTTAGTAAGGGCGAGATTTTTAAATTAGTAAGCTTGTTTGCTAAGTAATTATTGTATTCAACCAACTTCACAATTTTTTGTCTGCCATAAAAATGAGATAAAGGTTCAGAAAAAAAAAGAATTTTATTTAAATCGATTTAGTAAGGGCGAGATTTTTAAATTAGTAAGCTTGTTTGCTAAGTAATTATTTTATTCAACCAACTTCACAATTTTTTGTCTGCCATAAAAAAGGGATAAAGGTTCAGAAAAAAAAAAGAATTTTATTTAAATCGATTTAGTAATGGCGAGATTTTTAAATTAGTAAGCTTGTGTGCTAAGTAATTATTGTATTCAACCAACTTCACAATTTTTTGTCTGCCATAAAAATGAGATAAAGGTTCAGAAAAAAAAAGAATTTTATTTAAATCGATTTAGTAAGGGCGAGATTTTTAAATTAATAAGCTTGTGTGCTAAGTAATTATTTTATTCAACCAACTTCACAATTTTTTGTCTGCCATAAAAATGAGATAAAGGTTCAGAAAAAAAAAAGAATTTTATTTAAATCGATTTAGTAAGGGCGAGATTTTTAAATTAGTAAGCCTCTGTTCAGAGTTATTGTTTTATTCAACAAAAATTAGAAAATTTTGTCTGCCATAAAAATAAGATAAAGGTTCAGAAAAAAAAAAGAATTTTATTTAAATCGATTTAGTAATGGCGAGATTTTTAAATTAGTAAGCTTGTTTGCTAAGTAATTATTGTATTCAACCAACTTCACAATTTTTTGTCTGCCATAAAAATGAGATAAAGGTTCAGAAAAAAAAAGAATTTTATTTAAATCGATTTAGTAAGGGCGAGATTTTTAAATTAATAAGCTTGTGTGCTAAGTAATTATTTTATTCAACCAACTTCACAATTTTTTGTCTGCCATAAAAATGAGATAAATGTTCAGAAAATAAAGAATTTTATTTAAATCGATTTAGTAAGGGCGAGATTTTTTAATTAATAAGCTTGTGTGCTAAGTAAGTATTTTATTCAACCAACTTCACAATTTTTTGTCTGCCATAAAAATGAGATAAATGTTCAGAAAATAAAGAATTTTATTTAAATCGATTTAGTAAGGGCGAGATTTTTAAATTAGTAAGCCTCAGTTCAGAGTTATTGTTTTATTCAACAAAAATTAGAAAATTTTGTCTGCCATAAAAATGAGATAAATGTTCAGAAAATAAAGAATTTTATTTAAATCGATTTAGTAAGGGCGAGATTTTTTAATTAATAAGCTTGTGTGCTAAGTAAGTATTTTATTCAACCAACTTCACAATTTTTTGTCTGCCATAAAAATGAGATAAATGTTCAGAAAATAAAGAATTTTATTTAAATCGATTTAGTAAGGGCGAGATTTTTAAATTAGTAAGCCTCAGTTCAGAGTTATTGTTTTATTCAACAAAAATTAGAAAATTTTGTCTGCCATAAAAATGAGATAAAGGTTCAGAAAAAAAAAGAATTTTATTTAAATCGATTTAGTAAGGGCGAGATTTTTAAATTAGTAAGCTTGTGTGCTAAGTAATTATTGTATTCAACCAACTTCACAATTTTTTGTCTGCCATAAAAATGAGATAAAGGTTCAGAAAAAAAAAAGAATTTTATTTAAATCGATTTAGTAATGGCGAGATTTTTAAATTAGTAAGCTTGTGTGCTAAGTAATTATTGTATTCAACCAACTTCACAATTTTTTGTCTGCCATAAAAATGAGATAAAGGTTCAGAAAAAAAAAGAATTTTATTTAAATCGATTTAGTAAGGGCGAGATTTTTAAATTAATAAGCTTGTGTGCTAAGTAATTATTTTATTCAACCAACTTCACAATTTTTTGTCTGCCATAAAAATGAGATAAAGGTTCAGAAAAAAAAAAGAATTTTATTTAAATCGATTTAGTAATGGCGAGATTTTTAAATTAGTAAGCCTCTGTTCAGAGTTATTGTTTTATTCAACAAAAATTAGAAAATTTTGTCTGCCATAAAAATGAGATAAAGGTTCAGAAAAAAAAAAGAATTTTATTTAAATCGATTTAGTAAGGGAGAGATTTTTAAATTAGTAAGCTTGTTTGCTAAGTAATTATTGTATTCAACCAACTTCACAATTTTTTGTCTGCCATAAAAATGAGATAAAGGTTCAGAAAAAAAAAGAATTTTATTTAAATCGATTTAGTAAGGGCGAGATTTTTAAATTAATAAGCTTGTGTGCTAAGTAATTATTTTATTCAACCAACTTCACAATTTTTTGTCTGCCATAAAAATGAGATAAATGTTCAGAAAATAAAGAATTTTATTTAAATCGATTTAGTAAGGGCGAGATTTTTTAATTAATAAGCTTGTGTGCTAAGTAAGTATTTTATTCAACCAACTTCACAATTTTTTGTCTGCCATAAAAATGAGATAAATGTTCAGAAAATAAAGAATTTTATTTAAATCGATTTAGTAAGGGCGAGATTTTTAAATTAGTAAGCCTCAGTTCAGAGTTATTGTTTTATTCAACAAAAATTAGAAAATTTTGTCTGCCATAAAAATGAGATAAAGGTTCAGAAAAAAAAAGAATTTTATTTAAATCGATTTAGTAAGGGCGAGATTTTTAAATTAGTAAGCTTGTTTGCTAAGTAATTATTTTATTCAACCAACTTCACAATTTTTTGTCTGCCATAAAAATGAGATAAATGTTCAGAAAATAAAGAATTTTATTTAAATCGATTTAGTAAGGGCGAGATTTTTAAATTAGTAAGCTTGTTTGCTAAGTAATTATTTTATTCAACCAACTTCACAATTTTTTGTCTGCCATAAAAATGAGATAAATGTTCAGAAAATAAAGAATTTTATTTAAATCGATTTAGTAAGGGCGAGATTTTTAAATTAGTAAGCCTCAGTTCAGAGTTATTGTTTTATTCAACAAAAATTAGAAAATTTTGTCTGCCATAAAAATGAGATAAAGGTTCAGAAAAAAAAAGAATTTTATTTAAATCGATTTAGTAAGGGCGAGATTTTTAAATTAATAAGCTTGTGTGCTAAGTAATTATTTTATTCAACCAACTTCACAATTTTTTGTCTGCCATAAAAATGAGATAAATGTTCAGAAAATAAAGAATTTTATTTAAATCGATTTAGTAAGGGCGAGATTTTTAAATTAGTAAGCCTCAGTTCAGAGTTATTGTTTTATTCAACAAAAATTAGAAAATTTTGTCTGCCATAAAAATGAGATAAAGGTTCAGAAAAAAAAAGAATTTTATTTAAATCGATTTAGTAAGGGCGAGATTTTTAAATTAGTAAGCTTGTTTGCTAAGTAATTATTTTATTCAACCAACTTCACAATTTTTTGTCTGCCATAAAAATGAGATAAATGTTCAGAAAATAAAGAATTTTATTTAAATCGATTTAGTAAGGGCGAGATTTTTAAATTAGTAAGCTTGTTTGCTAAGTAATTATTTTATTCAACCAACTTCACAATTTTTTGTCTGCCATAAAAATGAGATAAATGTTCAGAAAATAAAGAATTTTATTTAAATCGATTTAGTAAGGGCGAGATTTTTAAATTAGTAAGCCTCATTTCAGAGTTATTGTTTTATTCAACAAATATTAGAAAATTTTGTCTGCCATAAAAATGAGATAAAGGTTCAGAAAAAAAAAGAATTTTATTTAAATCGATTTAGTAAGGGCGAGATTTTTAAATTAATAAGCTTGTGTGCTAAGTAATTATTTTATTCAACCAACTTCACAATTTTTTGTCTGGCATAAAAATGAGATAAAGGTTCAGAAAAAAAAAGAATTTTATTTAAATCGATTTAGTAAGGGCGAGATTTTTAAATTAATAAGCTTGTGTGCTAAGTAATTATTTTATTCAACAAATATTAGAAAATTTTGTCTGCCATAAAAATGAGATAAAGGTTCAGAAAAAAAAAGAATTTTATTTAAATCGATTTAGTAAGGGCGAGATTTTTAAATTAATAAGCTTGTGTGCTAAGTAATTATTTTATTCAACCAACTTCACAATTTTTTGTCTGGCATAAAAATGAGATAAAGGTTCAGAAAAAAAAAGAATTTTATTTAAATCGATTTAGTAAGGGCGAGATTTTTAAATTAATAAGCTTGTGTGCTAAGTAATTATTTTATTCAACCAACTTCACAATTTTTTGTCTGCCATAAAAATGAGATAAAGGTTCAGAAAAAAAAGAATTTTATTTAAATCGATTTAGTAAGGGTGAGATTTTTAAATTAATAAGCTTGTGTGCTAAGTAATTATTTTATTCAACCAACTTCACAATTTTTTGTCTGCCATAAAAACGAGATGAAGGTTCAGAAAAAAAAAGAATTTTATTTAAATCCATTTAGTAAGGGCGAGATTTTTAAATTCGTAAGCCTCTATGCAGAGTTAATGTTTTATTCAACAAAAATTAGAAAATTAAGTCTGCCATAAAAATGAGATAAAGGTTCAGAAAATAAAGAATTTTATTTAAATCGATTTAGTAAGGGCGAGATTTTTAAATTAGTAAGCCTCTGTTCAGAGTTATTGTTTTATTCAACAAAAATTACAAAATTTTGTCTGCCATAAAAATGAGATAAAGGTTCAGAAAATAAAGAATTTTATTTAAATCGATTTAGTAAGGGCGAGATTTTTAAATTAATAAGCTTGTGTGCTAAGTAATTATTTGATTCAACCAACTTCACAATTTTTTGTCTGCCATAAAAATGAGATAAATGTTCAGAAAATAAAGAATTTTATTTAAATCGATTTAGTAAGGGCGAGATTTTTAAATTAGTAAGCCTCTGTTCAGAGTTATTGTTTTATTCAACAAAAATTACAAAATTTTGTCTGCCATAAAAATGAGATAAAGGTTCAGAAAAAAAAGAATTTTATTTAAATCGATTTAGTAAGGGCGAGATTTTTAAATTAGTAAGCCTTTGTTCAGAGTTATTGTTTTATTCAACAAAAATTACAAAATTTTGTCTGCCATAAAAATGAGATAAAGGTTCAGAAAAAAAAGAATTTTATTTAAATCGATTTAGTAAGGGCGAGATTTTTAAATTAGTAAGCTTGTTTGCTAAGTAATTATTTTATTCAACAAATATTAGAAAATTTTGTATGCCATAAAAATGAGATAAAGGTTCAGAAAAAAAAAGAATTTTATTTAAATCGATTTAGTAAGGGCGAGATTTTTAATTTAGTAAGCCTCTGTTCAGAGTTAATGTTTTATTCAACAAAAATTAGAAAATTTAATCTGCCATAAAAATGAGATAAAGGTTCAGAAAATAAAGAATTTTATTTAAATCGATTTAGTAAGGGCGAGATTTTTAAATTAGTTTGCTTGTGTGCTAAGTAATTATTTTATTCAACCAACTTCACAATTTTTTGTATGCCATAAAAATGAGATAAAGGTTCAGAAAAAAAAAGAATTTTATTTAAATCGATTTAGTAAGGGCGAGATTTTTAAATTAGTAAGCTTGTTTGCTAAGTAATTATTTTATTCAACCAACTTCACAATTTTTTGTCTGCCATAAAAATGAGATAAATGTTCAGAAAATAAAGAATTTTATTTAAATCGATTTAGTAAGGGCGAGATTTTTTAATTAGTAAGCTTGTTTGCTAAGTAATTATTTTATTCAACAAATATTAGAAAATTTAATCTGCCATAAAAATGAGATAAAGGTTCAGAAAATAAAGAATTTTATTTAAATCGATTTAGTAAGGGCGAGATTTTTTAATTAGTAAGCTTGTTTGCTAAGTAATTATTTTATTCAACAAATATTAGAAAATTTTGTCTGCCATAAAAATGAGATAAAGGTTCAGAAAAAAAAAGAATTTTATTTAAATCGATTTAGTAAGGGCGAGATTTTTAAATTAGTAAGCTTGTGTGCTAAGTAATTATTTTATTCAACCAACTTCACAATTTTTTGTCTGCCATAAAAATGAGATAAATGTTCAGAAAAAAAAAGAATTTTATTTAAATCGATTTAGTAAGGGCGAGATTTTTAAATTAGTAAGCTTGTTTGCTAAGTAATTATTTTATTCAACCAACTTCACAATTTTTTGTCTGCCATAAAAATGAGATAAATGTTCAGAAAATAAAGAATTTTATTTAAATCGATTTAGTAAGGGCGAGATTTTTAAATTAGTAAGCTTGTTTGCTAAGTAATTATTTTATTCAACAAATATTAGAAAATTTTGTATGCCATAAAAATGAGATAAAGGTTCAGAAAAAAAAAGAATTTTATTTAAATCGATTTAGTAAGGGCGAGATTTTTAATTTAGTAAGCCTCTGTTCAGAGTTAATGTTTTATTCAACAAAAATTAGAAAATTTAATCTGCCATAAAAATGAGATAAAGGTTCAGAAAATAAAGAATTTTATTTAAATCGATTTAGTAAGGGCGAGATTTTTAAATTAGTAAGCTTGTGTGCTAAGTAATTATTTTATTCAACCAACTTCACAATTTTTTGTCTGCCATAAAAATGAGATAAATGTTCAGAAAATAAAGAATTTTATTTAAATCGATTTAGTAAGGGCGAGATTTTTTAATTAGTAAGCTTGTTTGCTAAGTAATTATTTTATTCAACAAATATTAGAAAATTTTGTCTGCCATAAAAATGAGATAAAGGTTCAGAAAAAAAAAGAATTTTATTTAAATCGATTTAGTAAGGGCGAGATTTTTAAATTAGTAAGCTTGTGTGCTAAGTAATTATTTTATTCAACCAACTTCACAATTTTTTGTCTGCCATAAAAATGAGATATATGTTCAGAAAATAAAGAATTTTATTTAAATCGATTTAGTAAGGGCGAGATTTTTAAATTAGTAAGCCTCAGTTCAGAGTTATTGTTTTATTCAACAAAAATTAGAAAATTTTGTCTGCCATAAAAATGAGATAAAGGTTCAGAAAAAAAAAGAATTTTATTTAAATCGATTTAGTAAGGGCGAGATTTTTAAATTAGTAAGCTTGTTTGCTAAGTAATTATTTTATTCAACCAACTTCACAATTTTTTGTCTGCCATAAAAATGAGATAAATGTTCAGAAAATAAAGAATTTTATTTAAATCGATTTAGTAAGGGCGAGATTTTTAAATTAGTAAGCTTGTTTGCTAAGTAATTATTTTATTCAACCAACTTCACAATTTTTTGTCTGCCATAAAAATGAGATAAATGTTCAGAAAATAAAGAATTTTATTTAAATCGATTTAGTAAGGGCGAGATTTTTAAATTAGTAAGCCTCAGTTCAGAGTTATTGTTTTATTCAACAAAAATTAGAAAATTTTGTCTGCCATAAAAATGAGATAAAGGTTCAGAAAAAAAAAGAATTTTATTTAAATCGATTTAGTAAGGGCGAGATTTTTAAATTAATAAGCTTGTGTGCTAAGTAATTATTTTATTCAACCAACTTCACAATTTTTTGTCTGCCATAAAAATGAGATAAATGTTCAGAAAATAAAGAATTTTATTTAAATCGATTTAGTAAGGGCGAGATTTTTAAATTAGTAAGCCTCAGTTCAGAGTTATTGTTTTATTCAACAAAAATTAGAAAATTTTGTCTGCCATAAAAATGAGATAAAGGTTCAGAAAAAAAAAGAATTTTATTTAAATCGATTTAGTAAGGGCGAGATTTTTAAATTAGTAAGCTTGTTTGCTAAGTAATTATTTTATTCAACCAACTTCACAATTTTTTGTCTGCCATAAAAATGAGATAAATGTTCAGAAAATAAAGAATTTTATTTAAATCGATTTAGTAAGGGCGAGATTTTTAAATTAGTAAGCTTGTTTGCTAAGTAATTATTTTATTCAACCAACTTCACAATTTTTTGTCTGCCATAAAAATGAGATAAATGTTCAGAAAATAAAGAATTTTATTTAAATCGATTTAGTAAGGGCGAGATTTTTAAATTAGTAAGCCTCATTTCAGAGTTATTGTTTTATTCAACAAATATTAGAAAATTTTGTCTGCCATAAAAATGAGATAAAGGTTCAGAAAAAAAAAGAATTTTATTTAAATCGATTTAGTAAGGGCGAGATTTTTAAATTATTAAGCTTGTGTGCTAAGTAATTATTTTATTCAACCAACTTCACAATTTTTTGTCTGGCATAAAAATGAGATAAAGGTTCAGAAAAAAAAGAATTTTATTTAAATCGATTTAGTAAGGGTGAGATTTTTAAATTAATAAGCTTGTGTGCTAAGTAATTATTTTATTCAACAAATATTAGAAAATTTTGTCTGCCATAAAAATGAGATAAAGGTTCAGAAAAAAAAAGAATTTTATTTAAATCGATTTAGTAAGGGCGAGATTTTTAAATTATTAAGCTTGTGTGCTAAGTAATTATTTTATTCAACCAACTTCACAATTTTTTGTCTGCCATAAAAATGAGATAAAGGTTCAGAAAAAAAAGAATTTTATTTAAATCGATTTAGTAAGGGCGAGATTTTTAAATTATTAAGCTTGTGTGCTAAGTAATTATTTTATTCAACCAACTTCACAATTTTTTGTCTGGCATAAAAATGAGATAAAGGTTCAGAAAAAAAAGAATTTTATTTAAATCGATTTAGTAAGGGTGAGATTTTTAAATTAATAAGCTTGTGTGCTAAGTAATTATTTTATTCAACCAACTTCACAATTTTTTGTCTGCCATAAAAATGAGATAAAGGTTCAGAAAAAAAAAGAATTTTATTTAAATCGATTTAGTAAGGGCGAGATTTTTAAATTAATAAGCTTGTGTGCTAAGTAATTATTTTATTCAACCAACTTCACAATTTTTTGTCTGCCATAAAAATGAGATAAAGGTTCAGAAAAAAAAGAATTTTATTTAAATCGATTTAGTAAGGGTGAGATTTTTAAATTAATAAGCTTGTGTGCTAAGTAATTATTTTATTCAACCAACTTCACAATTTTTTGTCTGCCATAAAAACGAGATGAAGGTTCAGAAAAAAAAAGAATTTTATTTAAATCCATTTAGTAAGGGCGAGATTTTTAAATTCGTAAGCCTCTATGCAGAGTTAATGTTTTATTCAACAAAAATTAGAAAATTAAGTCTGCCATAAAAATGAGATAAAGGTTCAGAAAATAAAGAATTTTATTTAAATCGATTTAGTAAGGGCGAGATTTTTAAATTAGTAAGCCTCTGTTCAGAGTTATTGTTTTATTCAACAAAAATTACAAAATTTTGTCTGCCATAAAAATGAGATAAAGGTTCAGAAAATAAAGAATTTTATTTAAATCGATTTAGTAAGGGCGAGATTTTTAAATTAATAAGCTTGTGTGCTAAGTAATTATTTGATTCAACCAACTTCACAATTTTTTGTCTGCCATAAAAATGAGATAAATGTTCAGAAAATAAAGAATTTTATTTAAATCGATTTAGTAAGGGCGAGATTTTTAAATTAGTAAGCCTCTGTTCAGAGTTATTGTTTTATTCAACAAAAATTACAAAATTTTGTCTGCCATAAAAATGAGATAAAGGTTCAGAAAAAAAAGAATTTTATTTAAATCGATTTAGTAAGGGCGAGATTTTTAAATTAGTAAGCCTCTGTTCAGAGTTATTGTTTTATTCAACAAAAATTACAAAATTTTGTCTGCCATAAAAATGAGATAAAGGTTCAGAAAAAAAAGAATTTTATTTAAATCGATTTAGTAAGGGCGAGATTTTTAAATTAGTAAGCCTCTGTTCAGAGTTATTGTTTTATTCAACAAAAATTAGAAAATTTTGTCTGCCATAAAAATGAGATAAAGGTTCAGAAAAAAAAAGAATTTTATTTAAATCGATTTAGTAAGGGCGAGATTTTTAAATTAGTAAGCTTGTTTGCTAAGTAATTATTTTATTCAACCAACTTCACAATTTTTTGTCTGCCATAAAAATGAGATAAATGTTCAGAAAAAAAAGAATTTTATTTAAATCGATTTAGTAAGGGCGAGATTTTTAAATTAGTAAGCTTGTTTGCTAAGTAATTATTTTATTCAACCAACTTCACAATTTTTTGTCTGCCATAAAAATGAGATAAAGGTTCAGAAAAAAAAAGAATTTTATTTAAATCGATTTAGTAAGGGCGAGAATTTTAAATTAGTAAGCCTCTGTTCAGAGTTAATGTTTTATTCAACAAAAATTAGAAAATTAAGTCTGCCATAAAAATGAGATAAAGGTTCAGAAAAAAAAAAGAATTTTATTTAAATCGATTTAGTAAGGGCGAGATTTTTAAATTAGTAAGCTTGTGTGCTTAGTAATTATTTGATTCAACCAACTTCACAATTTTTTGTCTGCCATAAAAATGAGATAAAGGTTCAGAAAAAAAAGAATTTTATTTAAATCGATTTAGTAAGGGCGAGATTTTTAAATTAATAAGCTTGTGTGCTAAGTAATTATTTTATTCAACCAACTTCACAATTTTTTGTCTGCCATAAAAATGAGATAAATGTTCAGAAAATAAAGAATTTTATTTAAATCGATTTAGTAAGGGCGAGATTTTTAAATTAGTAAGCCTCTGTTCAGAGTTAATGTTTTATTCAACAAAAATTAGAAAATTTAGTCTGCCATAAAAATGAGATAAAGGTTCAGAAAAAAAAAGAATTTTATTTAAATCGATTTAGTAAGGGCGAGAATTTTAAATTAGTAAGCCTCTGTTCAGAGTTAATGTTTTATTCAACAAAAATTAGAAAATTAAGTCTGCCATAAAAATGAGATAAAGGTTCAGAAAAAAAAAAGAATTTTATTTAAATCGATTTAGTAAGGGCGAGATTTTTAAATTAGTAAGCTTGTTTGCTAAGTAATTATTTTATTCAACCAACTTCACAATTTTTTGTCTGCCATAAAAATGAGATAAAGGTTCAGAAAAAAAAAGAATTTTATTTAAATCGATTTAGTAAGGGCGAGATTTTTAAATTAATAAGCTTGTGTGCTAAGTAATTATTTTATTCAACCAACTTCATAATTTTTTGTCTGCCATAAAAATGAGATAAAGGTTCAGAAAAAAAAAAGAATTTTATTTAAATCGATTTAGTAAGGGCGAGATTTTTAAATTAATAAGCTTGTGTGCTAAGTAATTATTTTATTCAACCAACTTCACAATTTTTTGTCTGCCATAAAAATGAGATAAAGGTTCAGAAAAAAAAAGAATTTTATTTAAATCGATTTAGTAAGGGCGAGATTTTTAAAGTAGTAAGCTTGTTTGCTAAGTAATTATTTTATTCAACCAACTTCACAATTTTTTGTCTGCCATAAAAATGAGATAAAGGTTCAGAAAAAAAAAGAATTTTATTTAAATCGATTTAGTAAGGGCGAGATTTTTAAATTAGTAAGCCTCTGTTCAGAGTTAATGTTTTATTCAACAAAAATTAGAAAATTAAGTCTGCCATAAAAATGAGATAAAGGTTCAGAAAATAAAGAATTTTATTTAAATCGATTTAGTAAGGGCGAGATTTTTAAATTAGTAAGCTTGTTTGCTAAGTAATTATTTTATTCAACAAATATTAGAAAATTTTGTATGCCATAAAAATGAGATAAAGGTTCAGAAAAAAAAAGAATTTTATTTAAATCGATTTAGTAAGGGCGAGATTTTTAAATTAATAAGCTTGTGTGCTAAGTAATTATTTTATTCAACCAACTTCATAATTTTTTGTCTGCCATAAAAATGAGATAAAGGTTCAGAAAAAAAAAGAATTTTATTTAAATCGATTTAGTAAGGGCGAGATTTTTAATTTAGTAAGCCTCTGTTCAGAGTTAATGTTTTATTCAACAAAAATTAGAAAATTTAATCTGCCATAAAAATGAGATAAAGGTTCAGAAAACAAAGAATTTTATTTAAATCGATTTAGTAAGGGCGAGATTTTTAAATTAGTAAGCTTGTTTGCTAAGTAATTATTTTATTCAACCAACTTCACAATTTTTTGTCTGCCATAAAAATGAGATAAATGTTCAGAAAATAAAGAATTTTATTTAAATCGATTTAGTAAGGGCGAGATTTTTAAATTAGTAAGCCTCAGTTCAGAGTTATTGTTTTATTCAACAAATATTAGAAAATTTTGTATGCCATAAAAATGAGATAAAGGTTCAGAAAAAAAAAGAATTTTATTTAAATCGATTTAGTAAGGGCGAGATTTTTAAATTAGTAAGCTTGTTTGCTAAGTAATTATTTTATTCAACCAACTTCACAATTTTTTGTCTGCCATAAAAATGAGATAAAGGTTAAGAAAAAAAAAGAATTTTATTTAAATCGATTTAGTAAGGGCGAGATTTTTAAATTAATAAGCTTGTGTGCTAGGTAATTATTTTATTCAATCAACTTCACAATTTTTTGTCTGCCATAAAAATGAGATAAAGGTTCAGAAAAAAAAAGAATTTTATTTAAATCGATTTAGTAAGGGCGAGATTTTTAAATTAGTAAGCTTGTTTGCTAAGTAATTATTTTATTCAACCAACTTCACAATTTTTTGTCTGCCATAAAAATGAGATAAAGGTTCAGAAAAAAAAAGAATTTTATTTAAATCGATTTAGTAAGGGCGAGAATTTTAAATTAGTAAGCCTCTGTTCAGAGTTAATGTTTTATTCAACAAAAATTAGAAAATTAAGTCTGCCATAAAAATGAGATAAAGGTTCAGAAAAAAAAAAGAATTTTATTTAAATCGATTTAGTAAGGGCGAGATTTTTAAATTAGTAAGCTTGTGTGCTTAGTAATTATTTGATTCAACCAACTTCACAATTTTTTGTCTGCCATAAAAATGAGATAAAGGTTCAGAAAAAAAAGAATTTTATTTAAATCGATTTAGTAAGGGCGAGATTTTTAAATTAATAAGCTTGTGTGCTAAGTAATTATTTTATTCAACCAACTTCACAATTTTTTGTCTGCCATAAAAATGAGATAAATGTTCAGAAAATAAAGAATTTTATTTAAATCGATTTAGTAAGGGCGAGATTTTTAAATTAGTAAGCCTCTGTTCAGAGTTAATGTTTTATTCAACAAAAATTAGAAAATTTAGTCTGCCATAAAAATGAGATAAAGGTTCAGAAAAAAAAAGAATTTTATTTAAATCGATTTAGTAAGGGCGAGAATTTTAAATTAGTAAGCCTCTGTTCAGAGTTAATGTTTTATTCAACAAAAATTAGAAAATTAAGTCTGCCATAAAAATGAGATAAAGGTTCAGAAAAAAAAAAGAATTTTATTTAAATCGATTTAGTAAGGGCGAGATTTTTAAATTAGTAAGCTTGTGTGCTTAGTAATTATTTGATTCAACCAACTTCACAATTTTTTGTCTGCCATAAAAATGAGATAAAGGTTCAGAAAAAAAAGAATTTTATTTAAATCGATTTAGTAAGGGCGAGATTTTTAAATTAGTAAGCTTGTTTGCTAAGTAATTATTTTATTCAACCAACTTCACAATTTTTTGTCTGCCATAAAAATGAGATAAAGGTTCAGAAAAAAAAAGAATTTTATTTAAATCGATTTAGTAAGGGCGAGATTTTTAAATTAGTAAGCTTGTTTGCTAAGTAATTATTTTATTCAACCAACTTCACAATTTTTTGTCTGCCATAAAAATGAGATAAATGTTCAGAAAATAAAGAATTTTATTTAAATCGATTTAGTAAGGGCGAGATTTTTAAATTAGTAAGCCTCAGTTCAGAGTTATTGTTTTATTCAACAAATATTAGAAAATTTTGTATGCCATAAAAATGAGATAAAGGTTCAGAAAAAAAAAGAATTTTATTTAAATCGATTTAGTAAGGGCGAGATTTTTAAATTAGTAAGCTTGTTTGCTAAGTAATTATTTTATTCAACCAACTTCACAATTTTTTGTCTGCCATAAAAATGAGATAAAGGTTCAGAAAAAAAAGAATTTTATTTAAATCGATTTAGTAAGGGCGAGATTTTTAAATTAATAAGCTTGTGTGCTAAGTAATTATTTTATTCAACCAACTTCACAATTTTTTGTCTGCCATAAAAATGAGATAAAGGTTCAGAAAAAAAAAGAATTTTATTTAAATCGATTTAGTAAGGGCGAGATTTTTAAAGTAGTAAGCTTGTTTGCTAAGTAATTATTTTATTCAACCAACTTCACAATTTTTTGTCTGCCATAAAAATGAGATAAAGGTTCAGAAAAAAAAAGAATTTTATTTAAATCGATTTAGTAAGGGCGAGATTTTTAAATTAGTAAGCCTCTGTTCAGAGTTAATGTTTTATTCAACAAAAATTAGAAAATTAAGTCTGCCATAAAAATGAGATAAATGTTCAGAAAATAAAGAATTTTATTTAAATCAATTTAGTAAGGGCGAGATTTTTAAATTAGTAAGATTGTGTGCTAAGTAATTATTTTATTCAACCAACTTCACAATTTTTTGTCTGCCATAAAAATGAGATAAAGGTTCAGAAAAAAAAAGAATTTTATTTAAATCGATTTAGTAAGGGCGAGATTTTTAAATTAGTAAGCTTGTTTGCTAAGTAATTATTTTATTCAACCAACTTCACAATTTTTTGTCTGCCATAAAAATGAGATAAATGTTCAGAAAATAAAGAATTTTATTTAAATCGATTTAGTAAGGGCGAGATTTTTAAATTAATAAGCTTGTGTGCTAAGTAATTATTTTATTCAACCAACTTCACAATTTTTTATCTGCCATAAAAATGAGATAAAGGTTCAGAAAAAAAAAGAATTTTATTTAAATCGATTTAGTAAGGGCGAGATTTTTAAATTAATAAGCTTGTGTGCTAAGTAATTATTTTATTCAACCAACTTCACAATTTTTTGTCTGCCATAAAAATGAGATAAATGTTCAGAAAATAAAGAATTTTATTTAAATCGATTTAGTAAGGGCGAGATTTTTAAATTAGTAAGCCTCTGTTCAGAGTTAATGTTTTATTCAACAAAAATTAGAAAATTAAGTCTGCCATAAAAATGAGATAAATGTTCAGAAAATAAAGAATTTTATTTAAATCGATTTAGTAAGGGCGAGATTTTTAAATTAGTAAGCATGTTTGCTAAGTAATTATTTTATTCAACCAACTTCACAATTTTTTGTCGGCCATAAAAATGAGATAAATGTTCAGAAAATAAAGAATTTTATTTAAATCGATTTAGTAAGGGCGAGATTTTTAAATTAGTAAGCCTCTGTTCAGAGTTAATGTTTTATTCAACAAAAATTAGAAAATTAAGTCTGCCATAAAAATGAGATAAATGTTCAGAAAATAAAGAATTTTATTTAAATCGATTTAGTAAGGGCGAGATTTTTAAATTAGTAAGCCTCTGTTCAGAGTTAATGTTTTATTCAACAAAAATTAGAAAATTAAGTCTCCCATAAAAATGAGATAAATGTTCAGAAAATAAAGAATTTTATTTAAATCGATTTAGTAAGGGCGAGATTTTTAAATTAGTAAGCTTGTGTGCTAAGTAATTATTTTATTCAACCAACTTCACAATTTTTTGTCTGCCATAAAAATGCTATAAATGTTCAGAAAATAAAGAATTTTATTTAAATCGATTTAGTAAGGGCGAGATTTTTAAATTAGTAAGCCTCTGTTCAGAGTTAATGTTTTATTCAAAAAAAATTAGAAAATTTTGTCTGCCATAAAAATGAGATAAAGGTTCAGAAAAAAAAAAGAATTTTATTTAAATCGATTTAGTAAGGGCGAGATTTTTAAATTATTAAGCTTGTGTGCTAAGTAATTATTTTATTCAACCAACTTCACAATTTTTTGTCTGCCATAAAAATGAGATAAAGGTTCAGAAAAAAAAAGAATTTTATTTAAATCGATTTAGTAAGGGCGAGATTTTTAAATTAGTAAGCCTCTGTTCAGAGTTAATGTTTTATTCAACAAAAATTAGAAAATTTAGTCTGCCATAAAAATGAGATAAAGGTTCAGAAAAAAAAAGAATTTTATTTTAATCGATTTAGTAAGGGCGAGATTTTTAAATTAGTAAGCTTGTGTGCTAAGTAATTATTTTATTCAACCAACTTCACAATTTTTTGTCTGCCATAAAAACGAGATAAAGGTTCAGAAAAAAAAAGAAATTTATTTAAATCGATTTAGTAAGGGCGAGATTTTTAAATTAGTAAGCTTGTGTGCTAAGTAATTATTTTATTCAACCAACTTCACAATTTTTTGTCTGCCATAAAAATGAGATAAAGGTTCAGAAAAAAAAAGAATTTTATTTAAATCGATTTAGTAAGGGCGAGATTTTTAATTTAGTAAGCCTCTGTTCAGAGTTAATGTTTTATTCAACCAACTTCACAATTTTTTGTCTGCCATAAAAATGAGATAAAGGTTCAGAAAAAAAAAGAATTTTATTTAAATCGATTTAGTAAGGGCGAGATTTTTAAATTATTAAGCTTGTGTGCTAGGTAATTATTTTATTCAATCAACTTCACAATTTTTTGTCTGCCATAAAAATGAGATAAAGGTTCAGAAAAAAAAAGAATTTTATTTAAATCGATTTAATAAGGGCGAGATTTTTAAATTAATAAGCTTGTGTGCTAGGTAATTATTTTATTCAATCAACTTCACAATTTTTTGTCTGCCATAAAAATGAGATAAAGGTTCAGAAAAAAAAAGAATTTTATTTAAATCGATTTAGTAAGGGCGAGATTTTTAATTTAGTAAGCCTCTGTTCAGAGTTAATGTTTTATTCAACCAACTTCACAATTTTTTGTCTGCCATAAAAATGAGATAAAGGTTCAGAAAAAAAAAGAATTTTATTTAAATCGATTTAGTAAGGGCGAGATTTTTAAATTATTAAGCTTGTGTGCTAGGTAATTATTTTATTCAACAAACTTCACAATTTTTTGTCTGCCATAAAAATGAAATAAAGGTTCAGAAAAAAAAAGAATTTTATTTAAATCGATTTAGTAAGGGCGAGATTTTTAATTTAGTAAGCCTCTGTTCAGAGTTAATGTTTTATTCAACAAAAATTAGAAAATATAGTCTGCCATAAAAATGAGATAAAGGTTCAGAAAAAAAAAGAATTTTATTTAAATCGATTTAGTAAGGGCGAGATTTTTAATTTAGTAAGCCTCTGTTCAGAGTTAATGTTTTATTCAACCAACTTCACAATTTTTTGTCTGCCATAAAAATGAGATAAAGGTTCAGAAAAAAAAAGAATTTTATTTAAATCGATTTAGTAAGGGCGAGATTTTTAAATTAGTAAGCCTCTGTTCAGAGTTAATGTTTTATTCAACAAAAATTAGAAAATTTAGTCTGCCATAAAAATGAGATAAAGGTTCAGAAAAAAAAAGAATTTTATTTAAATCGATTTAGTAAGGGCGAGATTTTTAAATTAGTAAGCTTGTGTGCTAAGTAATTATTTTATTCAACCAACTTCACAATTTTTTGTCTGCCATAAAAATGAGATAAAGGTTCAGAAAAAAAAAGAATTTTATTTAAATCGATTTAGTAAGGGCGAGATTTTTAATTTAGTAAGCCTCTGTTCAGAGTTAATGTTTTATTCAACAAAAATTAGAAAATATAGTCTGCCATAAAAATGAGATAAAGGTTCAGAAAAAAAAAGAATTTTATTTAAATCGATTTAGTAAGGGCGAGATTTTTAATTTAGTAAGCCTCTGTTCAGAGTTAATGTTTTATTCAACCAACTTCACAATTTTTTGTCTGCCATAAAAATGAGATAAAGGTTCAGAAAAAAAAAGAATTTTATTTAAATCGATTTAGTAAGGGCGAGATTTTTAAATTATTAAGCTTGTGTGCTAGGTAATTATTTTATTCAATCAACTTCACAATTTTTTGTCTGCCATAAAAATGAGATAAAGGTTCAGAAAAAAAAAGAATTTTATTTAAATCGATTTAATAAGGGCGAGATTTTTAAATTAATAAGCTTGTGTGCTAGGTAATTATTTTATTCAATCAACTTCACAATTTTTTGTCTGCCATAAAAATGAGATAAAGGTTCAGAAAAAAAAAGAATTTTATTTAAATCGATTTAGTAAGGGCGAGATTTTTAATTTAGTAAGCCTCTGTTCAGAGTTAATGTTTTATTCAACCAACTTCACAATTTTTTGTCTGCCATAAAAATGAGATAAAGGTTCAGAAAAAAAAAGAATTTTATTTAAATCGATTTAGTAAGGGCGAGATTTTTAAATTATTAAGCTTGTGTGCTAGGTAATTATTTTATTCAACAAACTTCACAATTTTTTGTCTGCCATAAAAATGAAATAAAGGTTCAGAAAAAAAAAGAATTTTATTTAAATCGATTTAGTAAGGGCGAGATTTTTAATTTAGTAAGCCTCTGTTCAGAGTTAATGTTTTATTCAACAAAAATTAGAAAATATAGTCTGCCATAAAAATGAGATAAAGGTTCAGAAAAAAAAAGAATTTTATTTAAATCGATTTAGTAAGGGCGAGATTTTTAATTTAGTAAGCCTCTGTTCAGAGTTAATGTTTTATTCAACCAACTTCACAATTTTTTGTCTGCCATAAAAATGAGATAAAGGTTCAGAAAAAAAAAGAATTTTATTTAAATCGATTTAGTAAGGGCGAGATTTTTAAATTAGTAAGCCTCTGTTCAGAGTTAATGTTTTATTCAACAAAAATTAGAAAATTTAGTCTGCCATAAAAATGAGATAAAGGTTCAGAAAAAAAAAGAATTTTATTTAAATCGATTTAGTAAGGGCGAGATTTTTAAATTATTAAGCTTGTGTGCTAGGTAATTATTTTATTCAACAAACTTCACAATTTTTTGTCTGCCATAAAAATGAAATAAAGGTTCAGAAAAAAAAAGAATTTTATTTAAATCGATTTAGTAAGGGCGAGATTTTTAATTTAGTAAGCCTCTGTTCAGAGTTAATGTTTTATTCAACAAAAATTAGAAAATATAGTCTGCCATAAAAATGAGATAAAGGTTCAGAAAAAAAAAGAATTTTATTTAAATCGATTTAGTAAGGGCGAGATTTTTAAATTAGTAAGCTGTTGTGCGAAGTAATTATTTTATTCAACCAACTTCACAATTTTTTGTCTGCCATAAAAATGAGATAAAGGTTCAGAAAAAAAAAGAATTTTATTTAAATCGATTTAGTAAGGGCGAGATTTTTAAAGTAGTAAGCTTGTTTGCTAAGTAATTATTTTATTCAACCAACTTCACAATTTTTTGTCTGCCATAAAAATGAGATAAAGGTTCAGAAAAAAAAAGAAATTTATTTAAATCGATTTAGTAAGGGCGAGATTTTTAAATTAGTAAGCTTGTGTGCTAAGTAATTATTTTATTCAACCAACTTCACAATTTTTTGTCTGCCATAAAAATGAGATAAAGGTTCAGAAAAAAAAAGAATTTTATTTAAATCGATTTAGTAAGGGCGAGATTTTTAAATTAGTAAGCTGTTGTGCTAAGTAATTATTTTATTCAACCAACTTCACAATTTTTTGTCTGCCATAAAAATGAGATAAAGGTTCAGAAAAAAAAAGAATTTTATTTAAATCGATTTAGTAAGGGCGAGATTTTTAATTTAGTAAGCCTCTGTTCAGATTTAATGTTTTATTCAACCAACTTCACAATTTTTTGTCTGCCATAAAAATGAAATAAAGGTTCAGAAAAAAAAAGAATTTTATTTAAATCGATTTAGTAAGGGCGAGATTTTTAAATTAGTAAGCTGTTGTGCTAAGTAATTATTTTATTCAACCAACTTCACAATTTTTTGTCTGCCATAAAAATGAGATAAAGGTTCAGAAAAAAAAAGAATTTTATTTAAATCGATTTAGTAAGGGCGAGATTTTTAAATTATTAAGCTTGTGTGCTAGGTAATTATTTTATTCAATCAACTTCACAATTTTTTGTCTGCCATAAAAATGAGATAAAGGTTCAGAAAAAAAAAGAATTTTATTTAAATCGATTTAATAAGGGCGAGATTTTTAAATTAATAAGCTTGTGTGCTAGGTAATTATTTTATTCAATCAACTTCACAATTTTTTGTCTGCCATAAAAATGAGATAAAGGTTCAGAAAAAAAAAGAATTTTATTTAAATCGATTTAGTAAGGGCGAGATTTTTAATTTAGTAAGCCTCTGTTCAGAGTTAATGTTTTATTCAACCAACTTCACAATTTTTTGTCTGCCATAAAAATGAGATAAAGGTTCAGAAAAAAAAAGAATTTTATTTAAATCGATTTAGTAAGGGCGAGATTTTTAAATTATTAAGCTTGTGTGCTAGGTAATTATTTTATTCAACAAACTTCACAATTTTTTGTCTGCCATAAAAATGAAATAAAGGTTCAGAAAAAAAAAGAATTTTATTTAAATCGATTTAGTAAGGGCGAGATTTTTAATTTAGTAAGCCTCTGTTCAGAGTTAATGTTTTATTCAACAAAAATTAGAAAATATAGTCTGCCATAAAAATGAGATAAAGGTTCAGAAAAAAAAAGAATTTTATTTAAATCGATTTAGTAAGGGCGAGATTTTTAATTTAGTAAGCCTCTGTTCAGAGTTAATGTTTTATTCAACCAACTTCACAATTTTTTGTCTGCCATAAAAATGAGATAAAGGTTCAGAAAAAAAAAGAATTTTATTTAAATCGATTTAGTAAGGGCGAGATTTTTAAATTAGTAAGCCTCTGTTCAGAGTTAATGTTTTATTCAACAAAAATTAGAAAATTTAGTCTGCCATAAAAATGAGATAAAGGTTCAGAAAAAAAAAGAATTTTATTTAAATCGATTTAGTAAGGGCGAGATTTTTAAATTATTAAGCTTGTGTGCTAGGTAATTATTTTATTCAACAAACTTCACAATTTTTTGTCTGCCATAAAAATGAAATAAAGGTTCAGAAAAAAAAAGAATTTTATTTAAATCGATTTAGTAAGGGCGAGATTTTTAATTTAGTAAGCCTCTGTTCAGAGTTAATGTTTTATTCAACAAAAATTAGAAAATATAGTCTGCCATAAAAATGAGATAAAGGTTCAGAAAAAAAAAGAATTTTATTTAAATCGATTTAGTAAGGGCGAGATTTTTAAATTAGTAAGCTGTTGTGCTAAGTAATTATTTTATTCAACCAACTTCACAATTTTTTGTCTGCCATAAAAATGAGATAAAGGTTCAGAAAAAAAAAGAATTTTATTTAAATCGATTTAGTAAGGGCGAGATTTTTAAAGTAGTAAGCTTGTTTGCTAAGTAATTATTTTATTCAACCAACTTCACAATTTTTTGTCTGCCATAAAAATGAGATAAAGGTTCAGAAAAAAAAAGAATTTTATTTAAATCGATTTAGTAAGGGCGAGATTTTTAAATTAGTAAGCCTCTGTTCAGAGTTAATGTTTTATTCAACAAAAATTAGAAAATTAAGTCTGCCATAAAAATGAGATAAATGTTCAGAAAATAAAGAATTTTATTTAAATCAATTTAGTAAGGGCGAGATTTTTAAATTAGTAAGATTGTGTGCTAAGTAATTATTTTATTCAACCAACTTCACAATTTTTTGTCTGCCATAAAAATGAGATAAAGGTTCAGAAAAAAAAAGAATTTTATTTAAATCGATTTAGTAAGGGCGAGATTTTTAATTTAGTAAGCCTCTGTTCAGAGTTAATGTTTTATTCAACCAACTTCACAATTTTTTGTCTGCCATAAAAATGAGATAAAGGTTCAGAAAAAAAAAGAATTTTATTTAAATCGATTTAGTAAGGGCGAGATTTTTAAATTAGTAAGCCTCTGTTCAGAGTTAATGTTTTATTCAACAAAAATTAGAAAATTTAGTCTGCCATAAAAATGAGATAAAGGTTCAGAAAAAAAAAGAATTTTATTTAAATCGATTTAGTAAGGGCGAGATTTTTAAATTATTAAGCTTGTGTGCTAGGTAATTATTTTATTCAACAAACTTCACAATTTTTTGTCTGCCATAAAAATGAAATAAAGGTTCAGAAAAAAAAAGAATTTTATTTAAATCGATTTAGTAAGGGCGAGATTTTTAATTTAGTAAGCCTCTGTTCAGAGTTAATGTTTTATTCAACAAAAATTAGAAAATATAGTCTGCCATAAAAATGAGATAAAGGTTCAGAAAAAAAAAGAATTTTATTTAAATCGATTTAGTAAGGGCGAGATTTTTAAATTAGTAAGCTGTTGTGCTAAGTAATTATTTTATTCAACCAACTTCACAATTTTTTGTCTGCCATAAAAATGAGATAAAGGTTCAGAAAAAAAAAGAATTTTATTTAAATCGATTTAGTAAGGGCGAGATTTTTAAAGTAGTAAGCTTGTTTGCTAAGTAATTATTTTATTCAACCAACTTCACAATTTTTTGTCTGCCATAAAAATGAGATAAAGGTTCAGAAAAAAAAAGAATTTTATTTAAATCGATTTAGTAAGGGCGAGATTTTTAAATTAGTAAGCCTCTGTTCAGAGTTAATGTTTTATTCAACAAAAATTAGAAAATTAAGTCTGCCATAAAAATGAGATAAATGTTCAGAAAATAAAGAATTTTATTTAAATCAATTTAGTAAGGGCGAGATTTTTAAATTAGTAAGATTGTGTGCTAAGTAATTATTTTATTCAACCAACTTCACAATTTTTTGTCTGCCATAAAAATGAGATAAAGGTTCAGAAAAAAAAAGAATTTTATTTAAATCGATTTAGTAAGGGCGAGATTTTTAAATTAGTAAGCTTGTTTGCTAAGTAATTATTTTATTCAACCAACTTCACAATTTTTTGTCTGCCATAAAAATGAGATAAAGGTTCAGAAAAAAAAAGAATTTTATTTAAATCGATTTAGTAAGGGCGAGATTTTTAAATTAATAAGCTTGTGTGCTAAGTAATTATTTTATTCAACCAACTTCACAATTTTTTATCTGCCATAAAAATGAGATAAAGGTTCAGAAAAAAAAAGAATTTTATTTAAATCGATTTAGTAAGGGCGAGATTTTTAAATTAATAAGCTTGTGTGCTAAGTAATTATTTTATTCAACCAACTTCACAATTTTTTGTCTGCCATAAAAATGAGATAAATGTTCAGAAAATAAAGAATTTTATTTAAATCGATTTAGTAAGGGCGAGATTTTTAAATTAGTAAGCCTCTGTTCAGAGTTAATGTTTTATTCAACAAAAATTAGAAAATTAAGTCTGCCATAAAAATGAGATAAATGTTCAGAAAATAAAGAATTTTATTTAAATCGATTTAGTAAGGGCGAGATTTTTAAATTAGTAAGCATGTTTGCTAAGTAATTATTTTATTCAACCAACTTCACAATTTTTTGTCGGCCATAAAAATGAGATAAATGTTCAGAAAATAAAGAATTTTATTTAAATCGATTTAGTAAGGGCGAGATTTTTAAATTAGTAAGCCTCTGTTCAGAGTTAATGTTTTATTCAACAAAAATTAGAAAATTAAGTCTGCCATAAAAATGAGATAAATGTTCAGAAAATAAAGAATTTTATTTAAATCGATTTAGTAAGGGCGAGATTTTTAAATTAGTAAGCCTCTGTTCAGAGTTAATGTTTTATTCAACAAAAATTAGAAAATTAAGTCTCCCATAAAAATGAGATAAATGTTCAGAAAATAAAGAATTTTATTTAAATCGATTTAGTAAGGGCGAGATTTTTAAATTAGTAAGCTTGTGTGCTAAGTAATTATTTTATTCAACCAACTTCACAATTTTTTGTCTGCCATAAAAATGCTATAAATGTTCAGAAAATAAAGAATTTTATTTAAATCGATTTAGTAAGGGCGAGATTTTTAAATTAGTAAGCCTCTGTTCAGAGTTAATGTTTTATTCAAAAAAAATTAGAAAATTTTGTCTGCCATAAAAATGAGATAAAGGTTCAGAAAAAAAAAAGAATTTTATTTAAATCGATTTAGTAAGGGCGAGATTTTTAAATTAGTAAGCCTCTGTTCAGAGTTAATGTTTTATTCAACAAAAATTAGAAAATTTAGTCTGCCATAAAAATGAGATAAAGGTTCAGAAAAAAAAAGAATTTTATTTAAATCGATTTAGTAAGGGCGAGATTTTTAAATTAGTAAGCCTCTGTTCAGAGTTAATGTTTTATTCAACAAAAATTAGAAAATTTAGTCTGCCATAAAAATGAGATAAAGGTTCAGAAAAAAAAAGAATTTTATTTAAATCGATTTAGTAAGGGCGAGATTTTTAAATTATTAAGCTTGTGTGCTAGGTAATTATTTTATTCAATCAACTTCACAATTTTTTGTCTGCCATAAAAATGAGATAAAGGTTCAGAAAAAAAAAGAATTTTATTTAAATCGATTTAGTAAGGGCGAGATTTTTAAATTAGTAAGCTTGTGTGCTAAGTAATTATTTTATTCAATCAACTTCACAATTTTTTGTCTGCCATAAAAATGAGATAAAGGTTCAGAAAAAAAAAGAATTTTATTTAAATCGATTTAGTAAGGGCGAGATTTTTAAATTAGTAAGCCTCTGTTCAGAGTTAATGTTTTATTCAACAAAAATTAGAAAATTTAGTCTGCCATAAAAATGAGATAAAGGTTCAGAAAAAAAAAGAATTTTATTTAAATCGATTTAGTAAGGTCGAGATTTTTAATTTAGTAAACCTCTTTTCAGAGTTAATGTTTTATTCAACAAAAATTAGAAAATTTAGTCTGCCATAAAAATGAGATAAAGGTTCAGAAAAAAAAAGAATTTTATTTAAATCGATTTAGTAAGGGCGAGATTTTTAAATTAGTAAGCTTGTGTGCTAAGTAATTATTTTATTCAACCAACTTCACAATTTTTTGTCTGCCATAAAAATGAGATAAAGGTTCAGAAAAAAAAAGAATTTTATTTTAATCGATTTAGTAAGGGCGAGATTTTTAAATTAGTAAGCTTGTGTGCTAAGTAATTATTTTATTCAACCAACTTCACAATTTTTTGTCTGCCATAAAAACGAGATAAAGGTTCAGAAAAAAAAAGAAATTTATTTAAATCGATTTAGTAAGGGCGAGATTTTTAAATTAGTAAGCTTGTGTGCTAAGTAATTATTTTATTCAACCAACTTCACAATTTTTTGTCTGCCATAAAAATGAGATAAAGGTTCAGAAAAAAAAAGAATTTTATTTAAATCGATTTAGTAAGGGCGAGATTTTTAAATTAGTAAGCTGTTGTGCTAAGTAATTATTTTATTCAACCAACTTCACAATTTTTTGTCTGCCATAAAAATGAGATAAAGGTTCAGAAAAAAAAAGAATTTTATTTAAATCGATTTAGTAAGGGCGAGATTTTTAAATTAGTAAGCCTCTGTTCAGAGTTAATGTTTTATTCAACAAAAATTAGAAAATTTAGTCTGCCATAAAAATGAGATAAAGGTTCAGAAAAAAAAAGAATTTTATTTAAATCGATTTAGTAAGGGCGAGATTTTTAAATTATTAAGCTTGTGTGCTAGGTAATTATTTTATTCAATCAACTTCACAATTTTTTGTCTGCCATAAAAATGAGATAAAGGTTCAGAAAAAAAAAGAATTTTATTTAAATCGATTTAATAAGGGCGAGATTTTTAAATTAATAAGCTTGTGTGCTAGGTAATTATTTTATTCAATCAACTTCACAATTTTTTGTCTGCCATAAAAATGAGATAAAGGTTCAGAAAAAAAAAGAATTTTATTTAAATCGATTTAGTAAGGGCGAGATTTTTAATTTAGTAAGCCTCTGTTCAGAGTTAATGTTTTATTCAACCAACTTCACAATTTTTTGTCTGCCATAAAAATGAGATAAAGGTTCAGAAAAAAAAAGAATTTTATTTAAATCGATTTAGTAAGGGCGAGATTTTTAAATTATTAAGCTTGTGTGCTAGGTAATTATTTTATTCAACAAACTTCACAATTTTTTGTCTGCCATAAAAATGAAATAAAGGTTCAGAAAAAAAAAGAATTTTATTTAAATCGATTTAGTAAGGGCGAGATTTTTAATTTAGTAAGCCTCTGTTCAGAGTTAATGTTTTATTCAACAAAAATTAGAAAATATAGTCTGCCATAAAAATGAGATAAAGGTTCAGAAAAAAAAAGAATTTTATTTAAATCGATTTAGTAAGGGCGAGATTTTTAATTTAGTAAGCCTCTGTTCAGAGTTAATGTTTTATTCAACCAACTTCACAATTTTTTGTCTGCCATAAAAATGAGATAAAGGTTCAGAAAAAAAAAGAATTTTATTTAAATCGATTTAGTAAGGGCGAGATTTTTAAATTAGTAAGCCTCTGTTCAGAGTTAATGTTTTATTCAACAAAAATTAGAAAATTTAGTCTGCCATAAAAATGAGATAAAGGTTCAGAAAAAAAAAGAATTTTATTTAAATCGATTTAGTAAGGGCGAGATTTTTAAATTATTAAGCTTGTGTGCTAGGTAATTATTTTATTCAACAAACTTCACAATTTTTTGTCTGCCATAAAAATGAAATAAAGGTTCAGAAAAAAAAAGAATTTTATTTAAATCGATTTAGTAAGGGCGAGATTTTTAATTTAGTAAGCCTCTGTTCAGAGTTAATGTTTTATTCAACAAAAATTAGAAAATATAGTCTGCCATAAAAATGAGATAAAGGTTCAGAAAAAAAAAGAATTTTATTTAAATCGATTTAGTAAGGGCGAGATTTTTAATTTAGTAAGCCTCTGTTCAGAGTTAATGTTTTATTCAACCAACTTCACAATTTTTTGTCTGCCATAAAAATGAGATAAAGGTTCAGAAAAAAAAAGAATTTTATTTAAATCGATTTAGTAAGGGCGAGATTTTTAATTTAGTAAGCCTCTGTTCAGAGTTAATGTTTTATTCAACCAACTTCACAATTTTTTGTCTGCCATAAAAATGAGATAAAGTTCAGAAAAAAAAAGAATTTTATTTAAATCGATTTAGTAAGGGCGAGATTTTTAAATTATTAAGCTTGTGTGCTAGGTAATTATTTTATTCAACCAACTTCACAATTTTTTGTCTGCCATAAAAATGAGACAAAGGTTCAGAAAAAAAAAGAATTTTATTTTAATCGATTTAGTAAGGGCGAGATTTTTAAATTAGTAAGCTTGTGTGCTAAGTAATTATTTTATTCAACCAACTTCACAATTTTTTGTCTGCCATAAAAACGAGATAAAGGTTCAGAAAAAAAAAGAAATTTATTTAAATCGATTTAGTAAGGGCGAGATTTTTAAATTAGTAAGCTTGTGTGCTAAGTAATTATTTTATTCAACCAACTTCACAATTTTTTGTCTGCCATAAAAATGAGATAAAGGTTCAGAAAAAAAAAGAATTTTATTTAAATCGATTTAGTAAGGGCGAGATTTTTAAATTAGTAAGCTGTTGTGCTAAGTAATTATTTTATTCAACCAACTTCACAATTTTTTGTCTGCCATAAAAATGAGATAAAGGTTCAGAAAAAAAAAGAATTTTATTTAAATCGATTTAGTAAGGGCGAGATTTTTAATTTAGTAAGCCTCTGTTCAGAGTTAATGTTTTATTCAACCAACTTCACAATTTTTTGTCTGCCATAAAAATGAGATAAAGGTTCAGAAAAAAAAAGAATTTTATTTAAATCGATTTAGTAAGGGCGAGATTTTTAAATTATTAAGCTTGTGTGCTAGGTAATTATTTTATTCAATCAACTTCACAATTTTTTGTCTGCCATAAAAATGAGATAAAGGTTCAGAAAAAAAAAGAATTTTATTTAAATCGATTTAATAAGGGCGAGATTTTTAAATTAATAAGCTTGTGTGCTAGGTAATTATTTTATTCAACCAACTTCACAATTTTTTGTCTGCCATAAAAATGAGATAAAGGTTCAGAAAAAAAAAGAATTTTATTTAAATCGATTTAGTAAGGGCGAGATTTTTAAATTAGTAAGCCTCTGTTCAGAGTTAATGTTTTATTCAACAAAAATTAGAAAATATAGTCTGCCATAAAAATGAGATAAAGGTTCAGAAAAAAAAAGAATTTTTTTTAAATCCATTTAGTAAGGGCGAGATTTTTAAATTAATAAGCTTGTGTGCTAGGTAATTATTTTATTCAACCAACTTCACAATTTTTTGTCTGCCATAAAAATGAGATAAAGGTTCAGAAAAAAAAAGAATTTTATTTAAATCGATTTAGTAAGGGCGAGATTTTTAATTTAGTAAGCCTCTGTTCAGAGTTAATGTTTTATTCAACCAACTTCACAATTTTTTGTCTGCCATAAAAATGAGATAAAGGTTCAGAAAAAAAAAGAATTTTATTTAAATCGATTTAGTAAGGGCGAGATTTTTAAATTATTAAGCTTGTGTGCTAGGTAATTATTTTATTCAACAAACTTCACAATTTTTTGTCTGCCATAAAAATGAAATAAAGGTTCAGAAAAAAAAAGAATTTTATTTAAATCGATTTAGTAAGGGCGAGATTTTTAATTTAGTAAGCCTCTGTTCAGTGTTAATGTTTTATTCAACCAACTTCACAATTTTTTGTCTGCCATAAAAATGAGATAAAGGTTCAGAAAAAAAAAGAATTTTATTTAAATCGATTTAGTAAGGGCGAGATTTTTAATTTAGTAAGCCTCTGTTCAGAGTTAATGTTTTATTCAACCAACTTCACAATTTTTTGTCTGCCATAAAAATGAGATAAAGTTCAGAAAAAAAAAGAATTTTATTTAAATCGATTTAGTAAGGGCGAGATTTTTAAATTATTAAGCTTGTGTGCTAGGTAATTATTTTATTCAACCAACTTCACAATTTTTTGTCTGCCATAAAAATGAGACAAAGGTTCAGAAAAAAAAAGAATTTTATTTTAATCGATTTAGTAAGGGCGAGATTTTTAAATTAGTAAGCTTGTGTGCTAAGTAATTATTTTATTCAACCAACTTCACAATTTTTTGTCTGCCATAAAAACGAGATAAAGGTTCAGAAAAAAAAAGAAATTTATTTAAATCGATTTAGTAAGGGCGAGATTTTTAAATTAGTAAGCTTGTGTGCTAAGTAATTATTTTATTCAACCAACTTCACAATTTTTTGTCTGCCATAAAAATGAGATAAAGGTTCAGAAAAAAAAAGAATTTTATTTAAATCGATTTAGTAAGGGCGAGATTTTTAAATTAGTAAGCTGTTGTGCTAAGTAATTATTTTATTCAACCAACTTCACAATTTTTTGTCTGCCATAAAAATGAGATAAAGGTTCAGAAAAAAAAAGAATTTTATTTAAATCGATTTAGTAAGGGCGAGATTTTTAATTTAGTAAGCCTCTGTTCAGAGTTAATGTTTTATTCAACCAACTTCACAATTTTTTGTCTGCCATAAAAATGAGATAAAGGTTCAGAAAAAAAAAGAATTTTATTTAAATCGATTTAGTAAGGGCGAGATTTTTAAATTATTAAGCTTGTGTGCTAGGTAATTATTTTATTCAATCAACTTCACAATTTTTTGTCTGCCATAAAAATGAGATAAAGGTTCAGAAAAAAAAAGAATTTTATTTAAATCGATTTAGTAAGGGCGAGATTTTTAAATTAGTAAGCCTCTGTTCAGAGTTAATGTTTTATTCAACAAAAATTAGAAAATATAGTCTGCCATAAAAATGAGATAAAGGTTCAGAAAAAAAAAGAATTTTTTTTAAATCCATTTAGTAAGGGCGAGATTTTTAAATTAATAAGCTTGTGTGCTAGGTAATTATTTTATTCAACCAACTTCACAATTTTTTGTCTGCCATAAAAATGAGATAAAGGTTCAGAAAAAAAAAGAATTTTATTTAAATCGATTTAGTAAGGGCGAGATTTTTAATTTAGTAAGCCTCTGTTCAGAGTTAATGTTTTATTCAACCAACTTCACAATTTTTTGTCTGCCATAAAAATGAGATAAAGGTTCAGAAAAAAAAAGAATTTTATTTAAATCGATTTAGTAAGGGCGAGATTTTTAAATTATTAAGCTTGTGTGCTAGGTAATTATTTTATTCAACCAACTTCACAATTTTTTGTCTGACATAAAAATGAGATAAAGGTTCAGAAAAAAAAAGAATTTTATTTAAATCGATTTAGTAAGGGCGAGATTTTTAATTTAGTAAGCCTCTGTTCAGAGTTAATGTTTTATTCAACAAAAATTAGAAAATATAGTCTGCCATAAAAATGAGATAAAGGTTCAGAAAAAAAAAGAATTTTATTTAAATCGATTTAGTAAGGGCGAGATTTTTAAATTAGTAAGCTTGTGTGCTAAGTAATGATTTTATTCAATCAACTTCACAATTTTTTGTCTGCGATAAAAATGAGATAAAGGTTCAGAAAAAAAAAGAATTTTATTTAAATCGATTTAGTAAGGGCGAGATTTTTAAATTATTAAGCTTGTGTGCTAGGTAATTATTTTATTCAATCAACTTCACAATTTTTTGTCTGCCATAAAAATGAGATAAAGGTTCAGAAAAAAAAAGAATTTTATTTAAATCGATTTAATAAGGGCGAGATTTTTAAATTAATAAGCTTGTGTGCTAGGTAATTATTTTATTCAACCAACTTCACAATTTTTTGTCTGCCATAAAAATGAGATAAAGGTTCAGAAAAAAAAAGAATTTTATTTAAATCGATTTAGTAAGGGCGAGATTTTTAAATTAGTAAGCCTCTGTTCAGAGTTAATGTTTTATTCAACAAAAATTAGAAAATTTAGTCTGCCATAAAAATGAGATAAAGGTTCAGAAAAAAAAAGAATTTTATTTAAATCGATTTAGTAAGGGCGAGATTTTTAAATTATTAAGCTTGTGTGCTAGGTAATTATTTTATTCAACCAACTTCACAATTTTTTGTCTGCCATAAAAATGAGATAAAGGTTCAGAAAAAAAAAGAATTTTATTTAAATCGATTTAGTAAGGGCGAGATTTTTAATTTAGTAAGCCTCTGTTCAGAGTTAATGTTTTATTCAACCAACTTCACAATTTTTTGTCTGCCATAAAAATGAGATAAAGTTCAGAAAAAAAAAGAATTTTATTTAAATCGATTTAGTAAGGGCGAGATTTTTAAATTATTAAGCTTGTTTGCTAGGTAATTATTTTATTCAACCAACTTCACAATTTTTTGTCTGCCATAAAAATGAGACAAAGGTTCAGAAAAAAAAAGAATTTTATTTTAATCGATTTAGTAAGGGCGAGATTTTTAAATTAGTAAGCTTGTGTGCTAAGTAATTATTTTATTCAACCAACTTCACAATTTTTTGTCTGCCATAAAAACGAGATAAAGGTTCAGAAAAAAAAAGAAATTTATTTAAATCGATTTAGTAAGGGCGAGATTTTTAAATTAGTAAGCTTGTGTGCTAAGTAATTATTTTATTCAACCAACTTCACAATTTTTTGTCTGCCATAAAAATGAGATAAAGGTTCAGAAAAAAAAAGAATTTTATTTAAATCGATTTAGTAAGGGCGAGATTTTTAAATTAGTAAGCTGTTGTGCTAAGTAATTATTTTATTCAACCAACTTCACAATTTTTTGTCTGCCATAAAAATGAGATAAAGGTTCAGAAAAAAAAAGAATTTTATTTAAATCGATTTAGTAAGGGCGAGATTTTTAATTTAGTAAGCCTCTGTTCAGAGTTAATGTTTTATTCAACCAACTTCACAATTTTTTGTCTGCCATAAAAATGAGATAAAGGTTCAGAAAAAAAAAGAATTTTATTTAAATCGATTTAGTAAGGGCGAGATTTTTAAATTATTAAGCTTGTGTGCTAGGTAATTATTTTATTCAATCAACTTCACAATTTTTTGTCTGCCATAAAAATGAGATAAAGGTTCAGAAAAAAAAAGAATTTTATTTAAATCGATTTAATAAGGGCGAGATTTTTAAATTAATAAGCTTGTGTGCTAGGTAATTATTTTATTCAACCAACTTCACAATTTTTTGTCTGCCATAAAAATGAGATAAAGGTTCAGAAAAAAAAAGAATTTTATTTAAATCGATTTAGTAAGGGCGAGATTTTTAAATTAGTAAGCCTCTGTTCAGAGTTAATGTTTTATTCAACAAAAATTAGAAAATATAGTCTGCCATAAAAATGAGATAAAGGTTCAGAAAAAAAAAGAATTTTTTTTAAATCCATTTAGTAAGGGCGAGATTTTTAAATTAATAAGCTTGTGTGCTAGGTAATTATTTTATTCAACCAACTTCACAATTTTTTGTCTGCCATAAAAATGAGATAAAGGTTCAGAAAAAAAAAGAATTTTATTTAAATCGATTTAGTAAGGGCGAGATTTTTAATTTAGTAAGCCTCTGTTCAGAGTTAATGTTTTATTCAACCAACTTCACAATTTTTTGTCTGCCATAAAAATGAGATAAAGGTTCAGAAAAAAAAAGAATTTTATTTAAATCGATTTAGTAAGGGCGAGATTTTTAAATTATTAAGCTTGTGTGCTAGGTAATTATTTTATTCAACCAACTTCACAATTTTTTGTCTGCCATAAAAATGAGATAAAGGTTCAGAAAAAAAAAGAATTTTATTTAAATCGATTTAGTAAGGGCGAGATTTTTAATTTAGTAAGCCTCTGTTCAGAGTTAATGTTTTATTCAACAAAAATTAGAAAATATAGTCTGCCATAAAAATGAGATAAAGGTTCAGAAAAAAAAAGAATTTTATTTAAATCGATTTAGTAAGGGCGAGATTTTTAAATTAGTAAGCTTGTGTGCTAAGTAATTATTTTATTCAATCAACTTCACAATTTTTTGTCTGCGATAAAAATGAGATAAAGGTTCAGAAAAAAAAAGAATTTTATTTAAATCGATTTAGTAAGGGCGAGATTTTTAAATTAATAAGCCTCTGTTCAGAGTTAATGTTTTATTCAACAAAAATTAGAAAATTTAGTCTGCCATAAAAATGAGATAAAGGTTCAGAAAAAAAAAGAATTTTATTTAAATCGATTTAGTAAGGGCGAGATTTTTAAATTATTAAGCTTGTGTGCTAGGTAATTATTTTATTCAATCAACTTCACAATTTTTTGTCTGCCATAAAAATGAGATAAAGGTTCAGAAAAAAAAAGAATTTTATTTAAATCGATTTAATAAGGGCGAGATTTTTAAATTAATAAGCTTGTGTGCTAGGTAATTATTTTATTCAACCAACTTCACAATTTTTTGTCTGCCATAAAAATGAGATAAAGGTTCAGAAAAAAAAAGAATTTTATTTAAATCGATTTAGTAAGGGCGAGATTTTTAAATTAGTAAGCCTCTGTTCAGAGTTAATGTTTTATTCAACAAAAATTAGAAAATTTAGTCTGCCATAAAAATGAGATAAAGGTTCAGAAAAAAAAAGAATTTTATTTAAATCGATTTAGTAAGGGCGAGATTTTTAAATTATTAAGCTTGTGTGCTAGGTAATTATTTTATTCAACCAACTTCACAATTTTTTGTCTGCCATAAAAATGAGATAAAGGTTCAGAAAAAAAAAGAATTTTATTTAAATCGATTTAGTAAGGGCGAGATTTTTAATTTAGTAAGCCTCTGTTCAGAGTTAATGTTTTATTCAACCAACTTCACAATTTTTTGTCTGCCATAAAAATGAGATAAAGGTTCAGAAAAAAAAAGAATTTTATTTAAATCGATTTAGTAAGGGCGAGATTTTTAAATTATTAAGCTTGTGTGCTAGGTAATTATTTTATTCAACCAACTTCACAATTTTTTGTCTGCCATAAAAATGAAATAAAGGTTCAGAAAAAAAAAGAATTTTATTTAAATCGATTTAGTAAGGGCGAGATTTTTAATTTAGTAAGCCTCTGTTCAGAGTTAATGTTTTATTCAACCAACTTCACAATTTTTTGTCTGCCATAAAAATGAGATAAAGGTTCAGAAAAAAAAAGAATTTTATTTAAATCGATTTAGTAAGGGCGAGATTTTTAAATTATTAAGCTTGTGTGCTAGGTAATTATTTTATTCAACCAACTTCACAATTTTTTGTCTGCCATAAAAATGAAATAAAGGTTCAGAAAAAAAAAGAATTTTATTTAAATCGATTTAGTAAGGGCGAGATTTTTAATTTAGTAAGCCTCTGTTCAGAGTTAATGTTTTATTCAACAAAAATTAGAAAATATAGTCTGCCATAAAAATGAGATAAAGGTTCAGAAAAAAAAAGAATTTTTTTTAAATCCATTTAGTAAGGGCGAGATTTTTAAATTAATAAGCTTGTGTGCTAGGTAATTATTTTATTCAACCAACTTCACAATTTTTTGTCTGCCATAAAAATGAGATAAAGGTTCAGAAAAAAAAAGAATTTAATTTAAATCGATTTAATAAGGGCGAGATTTTTAAATTAATAAGCTTGTGTGCTAGGTAATTATTTTATTCAACCAACTTCACAATTTTTTGTCTGCCATAAAAATGAGATAAAGGTTCAGAAAAAAAAAGAATTTTATTTAAATCGATTTAGTAAGGGCGAGATTTTTAAATTAGTAAGCCTCTGTTCAGAGTTAATGTTTTATTCAACAAAAATTAGAAAATTTAGTCTGCCATAAAAATGAGATAAAGGTTCAGAAAAAAAAAGAATTTTATTTAAATCGATTTAGTAAGGGCGAGATTTTTAAATTATTAAGCTTGTGTGCTAGGTAATTATTTTATTCAACCAACTTCACAATTTTTTGTCTGCCATAAAAATGAAATAAAGGTTCAGAAAAAAAAAGAATTTTATTTAAATCGATTTAGTAAGGGCGAGATTTTTAATTTAGTAAGCCTCTGTTCAGAGTTAATGTTTTATTCAACAAAAATTAGAAAATATAGTCTGCCATAAAAATGAGATAAAGGTTCAGAAAAAAAAAGAATTTTTTTTAAATCCATTTAGTAAGGGCGAGATTTTTAAATTAATAAGCTTGTGTGCTAGGTAATTATTTTATTCAACCAACTTCACAATTTTTTGTCTGCCATAAAAATGAGATAAAGGTTCAGAAAAAAAAAGAATTTTATTTAAATCGATTTAGTAAGGGCGAGATTTTTAAATTAATAAGCTTGTGTGATAGGTAATTATTTTATTCAACCAACTTCACAATTTTTTGTCTGCCATAAAAATGAGATAAAGGTTCAGAAAAAAAAAGAATTTTATTTAAATCGATTTAGTAAGGGCGAGATTTTTAAATTAATAAGCTTGTGTGATAGGTAATTATTTTATTCAACCAACTTCACAATTTTTTGTCTGCCATAAAAATGAGATAAAGGTTCAGAAAAAAAAAGAATTTTATTTAAATCGATTTAGTAAGGGCGAGATTTTTAATTTATTAAGCTTGTGTGCTAGGTAATTATTTTATTCAACCAACTTCACAATTTTTTGTCTGCCATAAAAATGAGATAAAGGTTCAGAAAAAAAAAGAATTTTATTTAAATCGATTTAGTAAGGGCGAGATTTTTAAATTAATAAGCTTGTGTGATAGGTAATTATTTTATTCAACCAACTTCACAATTTTTTGTCTGCCATAAAAATGAGATAAAGGTTCAGAAAAAAAAAGAATTTTATTTAAATCGATTTAGTAAGGGCGAGATTTTTAAATTAATAAGCTTGTGTGATAGGTAATTATTTTATTCAACCAACTTCACAATTTTTTGTCTGCCATAAAAATGAGATAAAGGTTCAGAAAAAAAAAGAATTTTATTTAAATCGATTTAGTAAGGGCGAGATTTTTAATTTAGTAAGCCTCTGTTCAGAGTTAATGTTTTATTCAACCAACTTCACAATTTTTTGTCTGCCATAAAAATGAGATAAAGGTTCAGAAAAAAAAAGAATTTTATTTAAATCGATTTAGTAAGGGCGAGATTTTTAAATTATTAAGCTTGTGTGCTAGGTAATTATTTTATTCAACCAACTTCACAATTTTTTGTCTGCCATAAAAATGAAATAAAGGTTCAGAAAAAAAAAGAATTTTATTTAAATCGATTTAGTAAGGGCGAGATTTTTAATTTAGTAAGCCTCTGTTCAGAGTTAATGTTTTATTCAACAAAAATTAGAAAATATAGTCTGCCATAAAAATGAGATAAAGGTTCAGAAAAAAAAAGAATTTTTTTTAAATCCATTTAGTAAGGGCGAGATTTTTAAATTAATAAGCTTGTGTGCTAGGTAATTATTTTATTCAACCAACTTCACAATTTTTTGTCTGCCATAAAAATGAGATAAAGGTTCAGAAAAAAAAAGAATTTTATTTAAATCGATTTAGTAAGGGCGAGATTTTTAAATTAATAAGCTTGTGTGATAGGTAATTATTTTATTCAACCAACTTCACAATTTTTTGTCTGCCATAAAAATGAGATAAAGGTTCAGAAAAAAAAAGAATTTTATTTAAATCGATTTAGTAAGGGCGAGATTTTTAAATTAATAAGCTTGTGTGATAGGTAATTATTTTATTCAACCAACTTCACAATTTTTTGTCTGCCATAAAAATGAGATAAAGGTTCAGAAAAAAAAAGAATTTTATTTAAATCGATTTAGTAAGGGCGAGATTTTTAATTTATTAAGCTTGTGTGCTAGGTAATTATTTTATTCAACCAACTTCACAATTTTTTGTCTGCCATAAAAATGAGATAAAGGTTCAGAAAAAAAAAGAATTTTATTTAAATCGATTTAGTAAGGGCGAGATTTTTAAATTAATAAGCTTGTGTGATAGGTAATTATTTTATTCAACCAACTTCACAATTTTTTGTCTGCCATAAAAATGAGATAAAGGTTCAGAAAAAAAAAGAATTTTATTTAAATCGATTTAGTAAGGGCGAGATTTTTAAATTAATAAGCTTGTGTGATAGGTAATTATTTTATTCAACCAACTTCACAATTTTTTGTCTGCCATAAAAATGAGATAAAGGTTCAGAAAAAAAAAGAATTTTATTTAAATCGATTTAGTAAGGGCGAGATTTTTAATTTAGTAAGCCTCTGTTCAGAGTTAATGTTTTATTCAACCAACTTCACAATTTTTTGTCTGCCATAAAAATGAGATAAAGGTTCAGAAAAAAAAAGAATTTTATTTAAATCGATTTAGTAAGGGCGAGATTTTTAAATTATTAAGCTTGTGTGCTAGGTAATTATTTTATTCAACCAACTTCACAATTTTTTGTCTGCCATAAAAATGAAATAAAGGTTCAGAAAAAAAAAGAATTTTATTTAAATCGATTTAGTAAGGGCGAGATTTTTAATTTAGTAAGCCTCTGTTCAGAGTTAATGTTTTATTCAACAAAAATTAGAAAATATAGTCTGCCATAAAAATGAGATAAAGGTTCAGAAAAAAAAAGAATTTTTTTTAAATCCATTTAGTAAGGGCGAGATTTTTAAATTAATAAGCTTGTGTGCTAGGTAATTATTTTATTCAACCAACTTCACAATTTTTTGTCTGCCATAAAAATGAGATAAAGGTTCAGAAAAAAAAAGAATTTTATTTAAATCGATTTAGTAAGGGCGAGATTTTTAATTTAGTAAGCCTCTGTTCAGAGTTAATGTTTTATTCAACCAACTTCACAATTTTTTGTCTGCCATAAAAATGAGATAAAGGTTCAGAAAAAAAAAGAATTTTATTTAAATCGATTTAGTAAGGGCGAGATTTTTAAATTATTAAGCTTGTGTGCTAGGTAATTATTTTATTCATCCAACTTCACAATTTTTTGTCTGCCATAAAAATGAGATAAAGGTTCAGAAAAAAAAAGAATTTTATTTAAATCGATTTAGTAAGGGCGAGATTTTTAATTTAGTAAGCCTCTGTTCAGAGTTAATGTTTTATTCAACAAAAATTAGAAAATATAGTCTGCCATAAAAATGAGATAAAGGTTCAGAAAAAAAAAGAATTTTTTTTAAATCCATTTAGTAAGGGCGAGATTTTTAAATTAATAAGCTTGTGTGCTAGGTAATTATTTTATTCAACCAACTTCACAATTTTTTGTCTGCCATAAAAATGAGATAAAGGTTCAGAAAAAAAAAGAATTTTATTTAAATCGATTTAGTAAGGGCGAGATTTTTAAATTATTAAGCTTGTGTGCTAGGTAATTATTTTATTCAACCAACTTCACAATTTTTTGTCTGCCATAAAAATGAGATAAAGGTTCAGAAAAAAAAAGAATTTTATTTAAATCGATTTAGTAAGGGCGAGATTTTTAAATTATTAAGCTTGTGTGCTAGGTAATTATTTTATTCAACCAACTTCACAATTTTTTGTCTGCCATAAAAATGAAATAAAGGTTCAGAAAAAAAAAGAATTTTATTTAAATCGATTTAGTAAGGGCGAGATTTTTAAATTAGTAAGCTTGTGTGCTAAGTAATTATTTTATTCAATCAACTTCACAATTTTTTGTCTGCCATAAAAATGAGATAAAGGTTCAGAAAAAAAAAGAATTTTATTTAAATCGATTTAGTAAGGGCGAGATTTTTAAATTAGTAAGCCTCTGTTCAGAGTTAATGTTTTATTCAACAAAAATTAGAAAATTTAGTCTGCCATAAAAATGAGATAAAGGTTCAGAAAAAAAAAGAATTTTATTTAAATCGATTTAGTAAGGGCGAGATTTTTAAATTATTAAGCTTGTGTGCTAGGTAATTATTTTATTCAATCAACTTCACAATTTTTTGTCTGCCATAAAAATGAGATAAAGGTTCAGAAAAAAAAAGAATTTTATTTAAATCGATTTAATAAGGGCGAGATTTTTAAATTAATAAGCTTGTGTGCTAGGTAATTATTTTATTCAACCAACTTCACAATTTTTTGTCTGCCATAAAAATGAGATAAAGGTTCAGAAAAAAAAAGAATTTTATTTAAATCGATTTAGTAAGGGCGAGATTTTTAAATTAGTAAGCCTCTGTTCAGAGTTAATGTTTTATTCAACAAAAATTAGAAAATTTAGTCTGCCATAAAAATGAGATAAAGGTTCAGAAAAAAAAAGAATTTTATTTAAATCGATTTAGTAAGGGCGAGATTTTTAAATTATTAAGCTTGTGTGCTAGGTAATTATTTTATTCAACCAACTTCACAATTTTTTGTCTGCCATAAAAATGAAATAAAGGTTCAGAAAAAAAAAGAATTTTATTTAAATCGATTTAGTAAGGGCGAGATTTTTAAATTAGTAAGCTTGTGTGCTAAGTAATTATTTTATTCAATCAACTTCACAATTTTTTGTCTGCCATAAAAATGAGATAAAGGTTCAGAAAAAAAAAGAATTTTATTTAAATCGATTTAGTAAGGGCGAGATTTTTAAATTAGTAAGCCTCTGTTCAGAGTTAATGTTTTATTCAACAAAAATTAGAAAATTTAGTCTGCCATAAAAATGAGATAAAGGTTCAGAAAAAAAAAGAATTTTATTTAAATCGATTTAGTAAGGGCGAGATTTTTAAATTATTAAGCTTGTGTGCTAGGTAATTATTTTATTCAATCAACTTCACAATTTTTTGTCTGCCATAAAAATGAGATAAAGGTTCAGAAAAAAAAAGAATTTTATTTAAATCGATTTAATAAGGGCGAGATTTTTAAATTAATAAGCTTGTGTGCTAGGTAATTATTTTATTCAACCAACTTCACAATTTTTTGTCTGCCATAAAAATGAGATAAAGGTTCAGAAAAAAAAAGAATTTTATTTAAATCGATTTAGTAAGGGCGAGATTTTTAAATTAGTAAGCCTCTGTTCAGAGTTAATGTTTTATTCAACAAAAATTAGAAAATTTAGTCTGCCATAAAAATGAGATAAAGGTTCAGAAAAAAAAAGAATTTTATTTAAATCGATTTAGTAAGGGCGAGATTTTTAAATTATTAAGCTTGTGTGCTAGGTAATTATTTTATTCAACCAACTTCACAATTTTTTGTCTGCCATAAAAATGAGATAAAGGTTCAGAAAAAAAAAGAATTTTATTTAAATCGATTTAGTAAGGGCGAGATTTTTAAATTATTAAGCTTGTGTGCTAGGTAATTATTTTATTCAACCAACTTCACAATTTTTTGTCTGCCATAAAAATGAGATAAAGGTTCAGAAAAAAAAAGAATTTTATTTAAATCGATTTAGTAAGGGCGAGATTTTTAAATTATTAAGCTTGTGTGCTAGGTAATTATTTTATTCAACCAACTTCACAATTTTTTGTCTGCCATAAAAATGAAATAAAGGTTCAGAAAAAAAAAGAATTTTATTTAAATCGATTTAGTAAGGGCGAGATTTTTAAATTAGTAAGCTTGTGTGCTAAGTAATTATTTTATTCAATCAACTTCACAATTTTTTGTCTGCCATAAAAATGAGATAAAGGTTCAGAAAAAAAAAGAATTTTATTTAAATCGATTTAGTAAGGGCGAGATTTTTAAATTAGTAAGCCTCTGTTCAGAGTTAATGTTTTATTCAACAAAAATTAGAAAATTTAGTCTGCCATAAAAATGAGATAAAGGTTCAGAAAAAAAAAGAATTTTATTTAAATCGATTTAGTAAGGGCGAGATTTTTAAATTATTAAGCTTGTGTGCTAGGTAATTATTTTATTCAACCAACTTCACAATTTTTTGTCTGCCATAAAAATGAGATAAAGGTTCAGAAAAAAAAAGAATTTTATTTAAATCGATTTAGTAAGGGCGAGATTTTTAATTTAGTAAGCCTCTGTTCAGAGTTAATGTTTTATTCAACCAACTTCACAATTTTTTGTCTTCCATAAAAATGAGATAAAGGTTCAGAAAAAAAAAGAATTTTATTTAAATCGATTTAGTAAGGGCGAGATTTTTAAATTATTAAGCTTGTGTGCTAGGTAATTATTTTATTCAACCAACTTCACAATTTTTTGTCTGCCATAAAAATGAGATAAAGGTTCAGAAAAAAAAAGAATTTTTTTTAAATCCATTTAGTAAGGGCGAGATTTTTAAATTATTAAGCTTGTGTGCTAGGTAATTATTTTATTCAACCAACTTCACAATTTTTTGTCTGCCATAAAAATGAGATAAAGGTTCAGAAAAAAAAAGAATTTTTTTTAAATCCATTTAGTAAGGGCGAGATTTTTAAATTAATAAGCTTGTGTGCTAGGTAATTATTTTATTCAACCAACTTCACAATTTTTTGTCTGCCATAAAAATGAGATAAAGGTTCAGAAAAAAAAAGAATTTTATTTAAATCGATTTAGTAAGGGCGAGATTTTTAAATTAATAAGCTTGTGTGCTAGGTAATTATTTTATTCAACCAACTTCACAATTTTTTGTCTGCCATAAAAATGAGATAAAGGTTCAGAAAAAAAAAGAATTTTATTTAAATCGATTTAGTAAGGGCGAGATTTTTAATTTAGTAAGCCTCTGTTCAGAGTTAATGTTTTATTCAACCAACTTCACAATTTTTTGTCTTCCATAAAAATGAGATAAAGGTTCAGAAAAAAAAAGAATTTTATTTAAATCGATTTAGTAAGGGCGAGATTTTTAAATTATTAAGCTTGTGTGCTAGGTAATTATTTTATTCAACCAACTTCACAATTTTTTGTCTGCCATAAAAATGAGATAAAGTTCAGAAAAAAAAAGAATTTTATTTAAATCGATTTAGTAAGGGCGAGATTTTTAAATTATTAAGCTTGTGTGCTAGGTAATTATTTTATTCAACCAACTTCACAATTTTTTGTCTGCCATAAAAATGAGATAAAGGTTCAGAAAAAAAAAGAATTTTATTTAAATCGATTTAGTAAGGGCGAGATTTTTAAATTATTAAGCTTGTGTGCTAGGTAATTATTTTATTCAACCAACTTCACAATTTTTTGTCTGCCATAAAAATGAGATAAAGGTTCAGAAAAAAAAAGAATTTTATTTAAATCGATTTAGTAAGGGCGAGATTTTTAATTTAGTAAGCCTCTGTTCAGAGTTAATGTTTTATTCAACCAACTTCACAATTTTTTGTCTTCCATAAAAATGAGATAAAGGTTCAGAAAAAAAAAGAATTTTATTTAAATCGATTTAGTTAGGGCGAGATTTTTAAATTATTAAGCTTGTGTGCTAGGTAATTATTTTATTCAACCAACTTCACAATTTTTTGTCTGCCATAAAAATGAGATAAAGTTCAGAAAAAAAAAGAATTTTATTTAAATCGATTTAGTAAGGGCGAGATTTTTAAATTATTAAGCTTGTGTGCTAGGTAATTATTTTATTCAACCAACTTCACAATTTTTTGTCTGCCATAAAAATGAGATAAAGGTTCAGAAAAAAAAAGAATTTTTTTTAAATCCATTTAGTAAGGGCGAGATTTTTAAATTAATAAGCTTGTGTGCTAGGTAATTATTTTATTCAACCAACTTCACAATTTTTTGTCTGCCATAAAAATGAGATAAAGGTTCAGAAAAAAAAAGAATTTTATTTAAATCGATTTAGTAAGGGCGAGATTTTTAAATTATTAAGCTTGTGTGCTAGGTAATTATTTTATTCAACCAACTTCACAATTTTTTGTCTGCCATAAAAATGAGATAAAGGTTCAGAAAAAAAAAGAATTTTATTTAAATCGATTTAGTAAGGGCGAGATTTTTAAATTATTAAGCTTGTGTGCTAGGTAATTATTTTATTCAACCAACTTCACAATTTTTTGTCTGCCATAAAAATGAGATAAAGGTTCAGAAAAAAAAAGAATTTTATTTAAATCGATTTAGTAAGGGCGAGATTTTTAAATTATTAAGCTTGTGTGCTAGGTAATTATTTTATTCAACCAACTTCACAATTTTTTGTCTGCCATAAAAATGAGATAAAGGTTCAGAAAAAAAAAGAATTTTATTTAAATCGATTTAGTAATGGCGAGATTTTTAAATTATTAAGCTTGTGTGCTAGGTAATTATTTTATTCAACCAACTTCACAATTTTTTGTCTGCCATAAAAATGAGATAAAGGTTCAGAAAAAAAAAGAATTTTATTTAAATCGATTTAGTAAGGGCGAGATTTTTAAATTATTAAGCTTGTGTGCTAGGTAATTATTTTATTCAACCAACTTCACAATTTTTTGTCTGCCATAAAAATGAGATAAAGGTTCAGAAAAAAAAAGAATTTTATTTAAATCGATTTAGTAAGGGCGAGATTTTTAAATTATTAAGCTTGTGTGCTAGGTAATTATTTTATTCAACCAACTTCACAATTTTTTGTCTGCCATAAAAATGAGATAAAGGTTCAGAAAAAAAAAGAATTTTATTTAAATCGATTTAGTAAGGGCGAGATTTTTAAATTATTAAGCTTGTGTGCTAGGTAATTATTTTATTCAACCAACTTCACAATTTTTTGTCTGCCATAAAAATGAGATAAAGGTTCAGAAAAAAAAAGAATTTTATTTAAATCGATTTAGTAAGGGCGAGATTTTTAAATTATTAAGCTTGTGTGCTAGGTAATTATTTTATTCAACCAACTTCACAATTTTTTGTCTGCCATAAAAATGAGATAAAGGTTCAGAAAAAAAAAGAATTTTATTTAAATCGATTTAGTAAGGGCGAGATTTTTAAATTATTAAGCTTGTGTGCTAGGTAATTATTTTATTCAACCAACTTCACAATTTTTTGTCTGCCATAAAAATGAGATAAAGGTTCAGAAAAAAAAAGAATTTTATTTAAATCGATTTAGTAAGGGCGAGATTTTTAATTTAGTAAGCCTCTGTTCAGAGTTAATGTTTTATTCAACCAACTTCACAATTTTTTGTCTGCCATAAAAATGAGATAAAGGTTCAGAAAAAAAAAGAATTTTATTTAAATCGATTTAGTAAGGGCGAGATTTTTAAATTATTAAGCTTGTGTGCTAGGTAATTATTTTATTCAACCAACTTCACAATTTTTTGTCTGCCATAAAAATGAGATAAAGGTTCAGAAAAAAAAAGAATTTTATTTAAATCGATTTAGTAAGGGCGAGATTTTTAAATTATTAAGCTTGTGTGCTAGGTAATTATTTTATTCAACCAACTTCACAATTTTTTGTCTGCCATAAAAATGAGATAAAGGTTCAGAAAAAAAAAGAATTTTATTTAAATCGATTTAGTAAGGGCGAGATTTTTAAATTATTAAGCTTGTGTGCTAGGTAATTATTTTATTCAACCAACTTCACAATTTTTTGTCTGCCATAAAAATGAGATAAAGGTTCAGAAAAAAAAAGAATTTTATTTAAATCGATTTAGTAAGGGCGAGATTTTTAAATTATTAAGCTTGTGTGCTAGGTAATTATTTTATTCAACCAACTTCACAATTTTTTGTCTGCCATAAAAATGAGATAAAGGTTCAGAAAAAAAAAGAATTTTATTTAAATCGATTTAGTAAGGGCGAGATTTTTAAATTATTAAGCTTGTGTGCTAGGTAATTATTTTATTCAACCAACTTCACAATTTTTTGTCTGCCATAAAAATGAGATAAAGGTTCAGAAAAAAAAAGAATTTTATTTAAATCGATTTAGTAAGGGCGAGATTTTTAAATTATTAAGCTTGTGTGCTAGGTAATTATTTTATTCAACCAACTTCACAATTTTTTGTCTGCCATAAAAATGAGATAAAGGTTCAGAAAAAAAAAGAATTTTATTTAAATCGATTTAGTAAGGGCGAGATTTTTAAATTATTAAGCTTGTGTGCTAGGTAATTATTTTATTCAACCAACTTCACAATTTTTTGTCTGCCATAAAAATGAAATAAAGGTTCAGAAAAAAAAAGAATTTTATTTAAATCGATTTAGTAAGGGCGAGATTTTTAAATTATTAAGCTTGTGTGCTAGGTAATTATTTTATTCAACCAACTTCACAATTTTTTGTCTGCCATAAAAATGAGATAAAGGTTCAGAAAAAAAAAGAATTTTATTTAAATCGATTTAGTAAGGGCGAGATTTTTAATTTAGTAAGCCTCTGTTCAGAGTTAATGTTTTATTCAACAAAAATTAGAAAATTTAGTCTGCCATAAAAATGAGATAAAGTTCAGAAAAAAAAAGAATTTTATTTAAATCGATTTAGTAAGGGCGAGATTTTTAAATTATTAAGCTTGTGTGCTAGGTAATTATTTTATTCAACCAACTTCACAATTTTTTGTCTGCCATAAAAATGAGATAAAGGTTCAGAAAAAAAAAGAATTTTATTTAAATCGATTTAATAAGGGCGAGATTTTTAAATTAATAAGCTTGTGTGCTAGGTAATTATTTTATTCAACCAACTTCACAATTTTTTGTCTGACATAAAAATGAGATAAAGGTTCAGAAAAAAAAAGAATTTTATTTAAATCGATTTAGTAAGGGCGAGATTTTTAAATTAGTAAGCCTCTGTTCAGAGTTAATGTTTTATTCAACAAAAATTAGAAAATTTAGTCTGCCATAAAAATGAGATAAAGGTTCAGAAAAAAAAAGAATTTTATTTAAATCGATTTAGTAAGGGCGAGATTTTTAAATTATTAAGCTTGTGTGCTAGGTAATTATTTTATTCAACCAACTTCACAATTTTTTGTCTGCCATAAAAATGAGATAAAGGTTCAGAAAAAAAAAGAATTTTATTTAAATCGATTTAGTAAGGGCGAGATTTTTAAATTATTAAGCTTGTGTGCTAGGTAATTATTTTATTCAACCAACTTCACAATTTTTTGTCTGCCATAAAAATGAGATAAAGGTTCAGAAAAAAAAAGAATTTTATTTAAATCGATTTAGTAAGGGCGAGATTTTTAAATTATTAAGCTTGTGTGCTAGGTAATTATTTTATTCAATCAACTTCACAATTTTTTGTCTGCCATAAAAATGAGATAAAGGTTCAGAAAAAAAAAGAATTTTATTTAAATCGATTTAATAAGGGCGAGATTTTTAAATTAATAAGCTTGTGTGCTAGGCAATTATTTTATTCAACCAACTTCACAATTTTTTGTCTGCCATAAAAATGAGATAAAGGTTCAGAAAAAAAAAGAATTTTATTTAAATCGATTTAGTAAGGGCGAGATTTTTAAATTAGTAAGCCTCTGTTCAGAGTTAATGTTTTATTCAACAAAAATTAGAAAATTTAGTCTGCCATAAAAATGAGATAAAGGTTCAGAAAAAAAAAGAATTTTATTTAAATCGATTTAGTAAGGGCGAGATTTTTAAATTATTAAGCTTGTGTGCTAGGTAATTATTTTATTCAACCAACTTCACAATTTTTTGTCTGCCATAAAAATGAGATAAAGGTTCAGAAAAAAAAAGAATTTTTTTTAAATCCATTTAGTAAGGGCGAGATTTTTAAATTAATAAGCTTGTGTGCTAGGTAATTATTTTATTCAACCAACTTCACAATTTTTTGTCTGCCATAAAAATGAGATAAAGGTTCAGAAAAAAAAAGAATTTTATTTAAATCGATTTAGTAAGGGCGAGATTTTTAAATTATTAAGCTTGTGTGCTAAGTAATTATTTTATTCAATCAACTTCACAATTTTTTGTCTGCCATAAAAATGAGATAAAGGTTCAGAAAAAAAAAGAATTTTATTTAAATCGATTTAGTAAGGGCGAGATTTTTAAATTATTAAGCTTGTGTGCTAGGTAATTATTTTATTCAACCAACTTCACAATTTTTTGTCTGCCATAAAAATGAGATAAAGGTTCAGAAAAAAAAAGAATTTTATTTAAATCGATTTAGTAAGGGCGAGATTTTTAATTTAGTAAGCCTCTGTTCAGAGTTAATGTTTTATTCAACCAACTTCACAATTTTTTGTCTGCCATAAAAATGAGATAAAGGTTCAGAAAAAAAAAGAATTTTTTTTTTAAAAATCCATTTAGTAAGGGCGAGATTTTTAAATTAATAAGCTTGTGTGCTAGGTAATTATTTTATTCAACCAACTTCACAATTTTTTGTCTGCCATAAAAATGAGATAAAGGTTCAGAAAAAAAAAGAATTTTATTTAAATCGATTTAGTAAGGGCGAGATTTTTAAATTATTAAGCTTGTGTGCTAAGTAATTATTTTATTCAATCAACTTCACAATTTTTTGTCTGCCATAAAAATGAGATAAAGGTTCAGAAAAAAAAAGAATTTTATTTAAATCGATTTAGTAAGGGCGAGATTTTTAAATTATTAAGCTTGTGTGCTAGGTAATTATTTTATTCAACCAACTTCACAATTTTTTGTCTGCCATAAAAATGAGATAAAGGTTCAGAAAAAAAAAGAATTTTATTTAAATCGATTTAGTAAGGGCGAGATTTTTAATTTAGTAAGCCTCTGTTCAGAGTTAATGTTTTATTCAACCAACTTCACAATTTTTTGTCTGCCATAAAAATGAGATAAAGGTTCAGAAAAAAAAAGAATTTTATTTAAATCGATTTAGTAAGGGCGAGATTTTTAAATTAGTAAGCTTGTGTGCTAAGTAATTATTTTATTCAACCAACTTCACAATTTTTTGTCTGCCATAAAAATGAGATAAAGGTTCAGAAAAAAAAAGAATTTTATTTAAATCGATTTAGTAAGGGCGAGATTTTTAAATTAGTAAGCCTCTGTTCAGAGTTAATGTTTTATTCAACAAAAATTAGAAAATTTAGTCTGCCATAAAAATGAGATAAAGGTTCAGAAAAAAAAAGAATTTTATTTAAATCGATTTAGTAAGGGCGAGATTTTTAAATTAGTAAGCTTGTGTGCTAAGTAATTATTTTATTCAACCAACTTCACAATTTTTTGTCTGCCATAAAAATGAGATAAAGGTTCAGAAAAAAAAAGAATTTTATTTAAATCGATTTAGTAAGGGCGAGATTTTTAATTTAGTAAGCCTCTGTTCAGAGTTAATGTTTTATTCAACCAACTTCACAATTTTTTGTCTGCCATAAAAATGAGATAAAGGTTCAGAAAAAAAAAGAATTTTATTTAAATCGATTTAGTAAGGGCGAGATTTTTAAATTATTAAGCTTGTGTGCTAGGTAATTATTTTATTCAACCAACTTCACAATTTTTTGTCTGCCATAAAAATGAGATAAAGGTTCAGAAAAAAAAAGAATTTTATTTAAATCGATTTAGTAAGGGCGAGATTTTTAAATTAGTAAGCCTCTGTTCAGAGTTAATGTTTTATTCAACAAAAATTAGAAAATTTAGTCTGCCATAAAAATGAGATAAAGGTTCAGAAAAAAAAAGAATTTTATTTAAATCGATTTAGTAAGGGCGAGATTTTTAAATTAGTAAGCCTCTGTTCAGAGTTAATGTTTTATTCAACCAACTTCACAATTTTTTGTCTGCCATAAAAATGAGATAAAGGTTCAGAAAAAAAAAGAATTTTATTTAAATCGATTTAGTAAGGGCGAGATTTTTAAATTAGTAAGCTTGTGTGCTAAGTAATTATTTTATTCAACCAACTTCACAATTTTTTGTCTGCCATAAAAATGAGATAAAGGTTCAGAAAAAAAAAGAATTTTATTTAAATCGATTTAGTAAGGGCGAGATTTTTAAATTAGTAAGCTTGTGTGCTAAGTAATTATTTTATTCAACCAACTTCACAATTTTTTGTCTGCCATAAAAATGAGATAAAGGTTCAGAAAAAAAAAGAATTTTATTTAAATCGATTTAGTAAGGGCGAGATTTTTAAATTAGTAAGCTTGTGTGCTAAGTAATTATTTTATTCAACCAACTTCACAATTTTTTGTCTGCCATAAAAATGAGATAAAGGTTCAGAAAAAAAAAGAATTTTATTTAAATCGATTTAGTAAGGGCGAGATTTTTAAATTATTAAGCTTGTGTGCTAGGTAATTATTTTATTCAACCAACTTCACAATTTTTTGTCTGCCATAAAAAAGAGATAAAGGTTCAGAAAAAAAAAGAATTTTATTTAAATCGATTTAGTAAGGGCGAGATTTTTAAATTAGTAAGCTTGTGTGCTAAGTAATTATTTTATTCAACCAACTTCACAATTTTTTGTCTGCCATAAAAATGAGATAAAGGTTCAGAAAAAAAAAGAATTTTATTTAAATCGATTTAGTAAGGGCGAGATTTTTAAATTAGTAAGCTTGTGTGCTAAGTAATTATTTTATTCAACCAACTTCACAATTTTTTGTCTGCCATAAAAATGAGATAAAGGTTCAGAAAAAAAAAGAATTTTATTTAAATCGATTTAGTAAGGGCGAGATTTTTAAATTAGTAAGCTTGTGTGCTAAGTAATTATTTTATTCAACCAACTTCACAATTTTTTGTCTGCCATAAAAATGAGATAAAGGTTCAGAAAAAAAAAGAATTTTATTTAAATCGATTTAGTAAGGGCGAGATTTTTAAATTATTAAGCTTGTGTGCTAGGTAATTATTTTATTCAACCAACTTCACAATTTTTTGTCTGCCATAAAAAAGAGATAAAGGTTCAGAAAAAAAAAGAATTTTATTTAAATCGATTTAGTAAGGGCGAGATTTTTAAATTAATAAGCTTGTGTGCTAGGTAATTATTTTATTCAACCAACTTCACAATTTTTTGTCTGCCATAAAAATGAGATAAAGGTTCAGAAAAAAAAAGAATTTTATTTAAATCGATTTAGTAAGGGCGAGATTTTTAAATTAGTAAGCTTGTGTGCTAAGTAATTATTTTATTCAACCAACTTCACAATTTTTTGTCTGCCATAAAAATGAGATAAAGGTTCAGAAAAAAAAAGAATTTTATTTAAATCGATTTAGTAAGGGCGAGATTTTTAAATTAGTAAGCTTGTGTGCTAAGTAATTATTTTATTCAACCAACTTCACAATTTTTTGTCTGCCATAAAAATGAGATAAAGGTTCAGAAAAAAAAAGAATTTTATTTAAATCGATTTAGTAAGGGCGAGATTTTTAAATTAGTAAGCTTGTGTGCTAAGTAATTATTTTATTCAACCAACTTCACAATTTTTTGTCTGCCATAAAAATGAGATAAAGGTTCAGAAAAAAAAAGAATTTTATTTAAATCGATTTAGTAAGGGCGAGATTTTTAAATTAGTAAGCTTGTGTGCTAAGTAATTATTTTATTCAACCAACTTCACAATTTTTTGTCTGCCATAAAAATGAGATAAAGGTTCAGAAAAAAAAAGAATTTTATTTAAATCGATTTAGTAAGGGCGAGATTTTTAAATTAGTAAGCTTGTGTGCTAAGTAATTATTTTATTCAACCAACTTCACAATTTTTTGTCTGCCATAAAAATGAGATAAAGGTTCAGAAAAAAAAAGAATTTTATTTAAATCGATTTAGTAAGGGCGAGATTTTTAAATTAGTAAGCTTGTGTGCTAAGTAATTATTTTATTCAACCAACTTCACAATTTTTTGTCTGCCATAAAAATGAGATAAAGGTTCAGAAAAAAAAAGAATTTTATTTAAATCGATTTAGTAAGGGCGAGATTTTTAAATTATTAAGCTTGTGTGCTAGGTAATTATTTTATTCAACCAACTTCACAATTTTTTGTCTGCCATAAAAAAGAGATAAAGGTTCAGAAAAAAAAAGAATTTTATTTAAATCGATTTAGTAAGGGCGAGATTTTTAAATTAGTAAGCTTGTGTGCTAAGTAATTATTTTATTCAACCAACTTCACAATTTTTTGTCTGCCATAAAAATGAGATAAAGGTTCAGAAAAAAAAAGAATTTTATTTAAATCGATTTAGTAAGGGCGAGATTTTTAAATTAGTAAGCTTGTGTGCTAAGTAATTATTTTATTCAACCAACTTCACAATTTTTTGTCTGCCATAAAAATGAGATAAAGGTTCAGAAAAAAAAAGAATTTTATTTAAATCGATTTAGTAAGGGCGAGATTTTTAAATTAGTAAGCTTGTGTGCTAAGTAATTATTTTATTCAACCAACTTCACAATTTTTTGTCTGCCATAAAAATGAGATAAAGGTTCAGAAAAAAAAAGAATTTTATTTAAATCGATTTAGTAAGGGCGAGATTTTTAAATTATTAAGCTTGTGTGCTAGGTAATTATTTTATTCAACCAACTTCACAATTTTTTGTCTGCCATAAAAAAGAGATAAAGGTTCAGAAAAAAAAAGAATTTTATTTAAATCGATTTAGTAAGGGCGAGATTTTTAAATTAATAAGCTTGTGTGCTAGGTAATTATTTTATTCAACCAACTTCACAATTTTTTGTCTGCCATAAAAATGAGATAAAGGTTCAGAAAAAAAAAGAATTTTATTTAAATCGATTTAGTAAGGGCGAGATTTTTAAATTAGTAAGCTTGTGTGCTAAGTAATTATTTTATTCAACCAACTTCACAATTTTTTGTCTGCCATAAAAATGAGATAAAGGTTCAGAAAAAAAAAGAATTTTATTTAAATCGATTTAGTAAGGGCGAGATTTTTAATTTAGTAAGCCTCTGTTCAGAGTTAATGTTTTATTCAACCAACTTCACAATTTTTTGTCTGCCATAAAAATGAGATAAAGTTCAGAAAAAAAAAGAATTTTATTTAAATCGATTTAGTAAGGGCGAGATTTTTAAATTATTAAGCTTGTGTGCTAGGTAATTATTTTATTCAATCAACTTCACAATTTTTTGTCTGCCATAAAAATGAGATAAAGGTTCAGAAAAAAAAAGAATTTTATTTAAATCGATTTAGTAAGGGCGAGATTTTTAAATTAGTAAGCTTGTGTGCTAAGTAATTATTTTATTCAACCAACTTCACAATTTTTTGTCTGCCATAAAAATGAGATAAAGGTTCAGAAAAAAAAAGAATTTTATTTAAATCGATTTAGTAAGGGCGAGATTTTTAAATTAGTAAGCTTGTGTGCTAAGTAATTATTTTATTCAACCAACTTCACAATTTTTTGTCTGCCATAAAAATGAGATAAAGGTTCAGAAAAAAAAAGAATTTTATTTAAATCGATTTAATAAGGGCGAGATTTTTAAATTAATAAGTTTGTGTGCTAGGTAATTATTTTATTCAACCAACTTCACAATTTTTTGTCTGCCATAAAAATGAGATAAAGGTTCAGAAAAAAAAAGAATTTTATTTAAATCGATTTAGTAAGGGCGAGATTTTTAAATTAGTAAGCCTCTGTTCAGAGTTAATGTTTTATTCAACAAAAATTAGAAAATTTAGTCTGCCATAAAAATGAGATAAAGGTTCAGAAAAAAAAAGAATTTTATTTAAATCGATTTAGTAAGGGCGAGATTTTTAAATTAATAAGCTTGTGTGCTAGGTAATTATTTTATTCAACCAACTTCACAATTTTTTGTCTGCCATAAAAATGAGATAAAGGTTCAGAAAAAAAAAGAATTTTATTTAAATCGATTTAGTAAGGGCGAGATTTTTAAATTAGTAAGCTTGTGTGCTAAGTAATTATTTTATTCAACCAACTTCACAATTTTTTGTCTGCCATAAAAATGAGATAAAGGTTCAGAAAAAAAAAGAATTTTATTTAAATCGATTTAGTAAGGGCGAGATTTTTAATTTAGTAAGCCTCTGTTCAGAGTTAATGTTTTATTCAACCAACTTCACAATTTTTTGTCTGCCATAAAAATGAGATAAAGTTCAGAAAAAAAAAGAATTTTATTTAAATCGATTTAGTAAGGGCGAGATTTTTAAATTATTAAGCTTGTGTGCTAGGTAATTATTTTATTCAATCAACTTCACAATTTTTTGTCTGCCATAAAAATGAGATAAAGGTTCAGAAAAAAAAAGAATTTTATTTAAATCGATTTAGTAAGGGCGAGATTTTTAAATTAGTAAGCTTGTGTGCTAAGTAATTATTTTATTCAACCAACTTCACAATTTTTTGTCTGCCATAAAAATGAGATAAAGGTTCAGAAAAAAAAAGAATTTTATTTAAATCGATTTAGTAAGGGCGAGATTTTTAATTTAGTAAGCCTCTGTTCAGAGTTAATGTTTTATTCAACCAACTTCACAATTTTTTGTCTGACATAAAAATGAGATAAAGTTCAGAAAAAAAAAGAATTTTATTTAAATCGATTTAGTAAGGGCGAGATTTTTAAATTATTTAGCTTGTGTGCTAGGTAATTATTTTATTCAATCAACTTCACAATTTTTTGTCTGCCATAAAAATGAGATAAAGGTTCAGAAAAAAAAAGAATTTTATTTAAATCGATTTAATAAGGGCGAGATTTTTAAATTAATTAGCTTGTGTGCTAGGTAATTATTTTATTCAACCAACTTCACAATTTTTTGTCTGCCATAAAAATGAGATAAAGGTTCAGAAAAAAAAAGAATTTTATTTAAATCGATTTAGTAAGGGCGAGATTTTTAAATTATTAAGCTTGTGTGCTAGGTAATTATTTTATTCAACCAACTTCACAATTTTTTGTCTGCCATAAAAATGAGATAAAGGTTCAGAAAAAAAAAGAATTTTATTTAAATCGATTTAGTAAGGGCGAGATTTTTAATTTATTAAGCATCTGTTCAGAGTTAATGTTTTATTGAACAAAAATTAGAAAATATAGTCTGCCATAAAAATGAGATAAAGGTTCTGAAAAAAAAAGAATTTTATTTAAATCGATTTAGTAAGGGCGAGATTTTTAATTTATTAAGCCTCTGTTCAGAGTTAATGTTTTATTCAACAAAAATTAGAAAATATAGTCTGCCATAAAAATGAGATAAAGGTTCAGAAAAAAAAAGAATTTTATTTAAATCGATTTAGTAAGGGCGAGATTTTTATTTAGTAAGCCTCTGTTCAGAGTTAATGTTTTATTCAACCAACTTCACAATTTTTTGTCTGCCATAAAAATGAGATAAAGGTTCAGAAAAAAAAAGAATTTTATTTAAATCGATTTAGTAAGGGCGAGATTTTTAAATTATTAAGCTTGTGTGCTAGGTAATTATTTTATTCAACCAACTTCACAATTTTTTGTCTGCCATAAAAATGAGATAAAGGTTCAGAAAAAAAAAGAATTTTATTTAAATCGATTTAGTAAGGGCGAGATTTTTAATTTATTAAGCATCTGTTCAGAGTTAATGTTTTATTGAACAAAAATTAGAAAATATAGTCTGCCATAAAAATGAGATAAAGGTTCTGAAAAAAAAAGAATTTTATTTAAATCGATTTAGTAAGGGCGAGATTTTTAATTTATTAAGCCTCTGTTCAGAGTTAATGTTTTATTCAACAAAAATTAGAAAATATAGTCTGCCATAAAAATGAGATAAAGGTTCAGAAAAAAAAAGAATTTTATTTAAATCGATTTAGTAAGGGCGAGATTTTTAAATTATTAAGCTTGTGTGCTAGGTAATTATTTTATTCAACCAACTTCACAATTTTTTGTCTGCCATAAAAATGAGATAAAGGTTCTGAAAAAAAAAGAATTTTATTTAAATCGATTTAGTAAGGGCGAGATTTTTAATTTATTAAGCCTCTGTTCAGAGTTAATGTTTTATTCAACAAAAATTAGAAAATATAGTCTGCCATAAAAATGAGATAAAGGTTCAGAAAAAAAAAGAATTTTATTTAAATCGATTTAGTAAGGGCGAGATTTTTAAATTATTAAGCTTGTGTGCTAGGTAATTATTTTATTCAACCAACTTCACAATTTTTTGTCTGCCATAAAAATGAGATAAAGGTTCTGAAAAAAAAAGAATTTTATTTAAATCGATTTAGTAAGGGCGAGATTTTTAATTTATTAAGCCTCTGTTCAGAGTTAATGTTTTATTCAACAAAAATTAGAAAATATAGTCTACCATAAAAATGAGATAAAGGTTCAGAAAAAAAAAGAATTTTATTTAAATCGATTTAGTAAGGGCGAGATTTTTAAATTATTAAGCTTGTGTGCTAGGTAATTATTTTATTCAACCAACTTCACAATTTTTTGTCTGCCATAAAAATGAGATAAAGGTTCAGAAAAAAAAAGAATTTTATTTAAATCGATTTAATAAGGGCGAGATTTTTAAATTAATAAGTTTGTGTGCTAGGTAATTATTTTATTCAACCAACTTCACAATTTTTTGTCTGCCATAAAAATGAGATAAAGGTTCAGAAAAAAAAAGAATTTTATTTAAATCGATTTAGTAAGGGCGAGATTTTTAAATTAGTAAGCCTCTGTTCAGAGTTAATGTTTTATTCAACAAAAATTAGAAAATTTAGTCTGCCATAAAAATGAGATAAAGGTTCAGAAAAAAAAAGAATTTTATTTAAATCGATTTAGTAAGGGCGAGATTTTTATTTAGTAAGCCTCTGTTCAGAGTTAATGTTTTATTCAACCAACTTCACAATTTTTTGTCTGCCATAAAAATGAGATAAAGGTTCAGAAAAAAAAAGAATTTTATTTAAATCGATTTAGTAAGGGCGAGATTTTTAAATTAGTAAGCTTGTGTGCTAAGTAATTATTTTATTCAACCAACTTCACAATTTTTTGTCTGCCATAAAAATGAGATAAAGGTTCAGAAAAAAAAAGAATTTTATTTAAATCGATTTAGTAAGGGCGAGATTTTTAATTTAGTAAGCCTCTGTTCAGAGTTAATGTTTTATTCAACCAACTTCACAATTTTTTGTCTGACATAAAAATGAGATAAAGTTCAGAAAAAAAAAGAATTTTATTTAAATCGATTTAGTAAGGGCGAGATTTTTAAATTATTAAGCTTGTGTGCTAGGTAATTATTTTATTCAATCAACTTCACAATTTTTTGTCTGCCATAAAAATGAGATAAAGGTTCAGAAAAAAAAAGAATTTTATTTAAATCGATTTAATAAGGGCGAGATTTTTAAATTAATTAGCTTGTGTGCTAGGTAATTATTTTATTCAACCAACTTCACAATTTTTTGTCTGCCATAAAAATGAGATAAAGGTTCAGAAAAAAAAAGAATTTTATTTAAATCGATTTAGTAAGGGCGAGATTTTTAAATTATTAAGCTTGTGTGCTAGGTAATTATTTTATTCAACCAACTTCACAATTTTTTGTCTGCCATAAAAATGAGATAAAGGTTCAGAAAAAAAAAGAATTTTATTTAAATCGATTTAGTAAGGGCGAGATTTTTAATTTATTAAGCATCTGTTCAGAGTTAATGTTTTATTGAACAAAAATTAGAAAATATAGTCTGCCATAAAAATGAGATAAAGGTTCTGAAAAAAAAAGAATTTTATTTAAATCGATTTAGTAAGGGCGAGATTTTTAATTTATTAAGCCTCTGTTCAGAGTTAATGTTTTATTCAACAAAAATTAGAAAATATAGTCTGCCATAAAAATGAGATAAAGGTTCAGAAAAAAAAAGAATTTTATTTAAATCGATTTAGTAAGGGCGAGATTTTTATTTAGTAAGCCTCTGTTCAGAGTTAATGTTTTATTCAACCAACTTCACAATTTTTTGTCTGCCATAAAAATGAGATAAAGGTTCAGAAAAAAAAAGAATTTTATTTAAATCGATTTAGTAAGGGCGAGATTTTTAATTTATTAAGCCTCTGTTCAGAGTTAATGTTTTATTCAACAAAAATTAGAAAATATAGTCTGCCATAAAAATGAGATAAAGGTTCAGAAAAAAAAAGAATTTTATTTAAATCGATTTAGTAAGGGCGAGATTTTTAATTTAGTAAGCCTCTGTTCAGAGTTAATGTTTTATTCAACCAACTTCACAATTTTTTGTCTGCCATAAAAATGAGATAAAGGTTCAGAAAAAAAAATAATTTTATTTAAATCGATTTAGTAAGGGCGAGATTTTTAAATTATTAAGCTTGTGTGCTAGGTAATTATTTTATTCAACCAACTTCACAATTTTTTGTCTGCCATAAAAATGAAATAAAGGTTCAGAAAAAAAAAGAATTTTATTTAAATCGATTTAGTAAGGGCGAGATTTTTAAATTAGTAAGCTTGTGTGCTAAGTAATTATTTTATTCAACCAACTTCACAATTTTTTGTCTGCCATAAAAATGAGATAAAGTTCAGAAAAAAAAAGAATTTTATTTAAATCGATTTAGTAAGGGCGAGATTTTTAAATTATTAAGCTTGTGTGCTAGGTAATTATTTTATTCAACCAACTTCACAATTTTTTGTCTGCCATAAAAATGAGATAAAGGTTCAGAAAAAAAAAGAATTTTATTTAAATCGATTTAGTAAGGGCGAGATTTTTAAATTATTAAGCTTGTGTGCTAGGTAATTATTTTATTCAACCAACTTCACAATTTTTTGTCTGCCATAAAAATGAGATAAAGGTTCAGAAAAAAAAAGAATTTTATTTAAATCGATTTAGTAAGGGCGAGATTTTTAAATTATTAAGCTTGTGTGCTAGGTAATTATTTTATTCAACCAACTTCACAATTTTTTGTCTGCCATAAAAATGAGATAAAGGTTCAGAAAAAAAAAGAATTTTATTTAAATCGATTTAGTAAGGGCGAGATTTTTAAATTATTAAGCTTGTGTGCTAGGTAATTATTTTATTCAACCAACTTCACAATTTTTTGTCTGCCATAAAAATGAGATAAAGGTTCAGAAAAAAAAAGAATTTTATTTAAATCGATTTAGTAAGGGCGAGATTTTTAATTTATTAAGCCTCTGTTCAGAGTTAATGTTTTATTCAACCAACTTCACAATTTTTTGTCTGCCATAAAAATGAGATAAAGGTTCAGAAAAAAAAAGAATTTTATTTAAATCGATTTAGTAAGGGCGAGATTTTTAATTTATTAAGCCTCTGTTCAGAGTTAATGTTTTATTCAACAAAAATTAGAAAATATAGTCTGCCATAAAAATGAGATAAAGGTTCAGAAAAAAAAAGAATTTTATTTAAATCGATTTAGTAAGGGCGAGATTTTTAATTTAGTAAGCCTCTGTTCAGAGTTAATGTTTTATTCAACCAACTTCACAATTTTTTGTCTGCCATAAAAATGAGATAAAGGTTCAGAAAAAAAAATAATTTTATTTAAATCGATTTAGTAAGGGCGAGATTTTTAAATTATTAAGCTTGTGTGCTAGGTAATTATTTTATTCAACCAACTTCACAATTTTTTGTCTGCCATAAAAATGAAATAAAGGTTCAGAAAAAAAAAGAATTTTATTTAAATCGATTTAGTAAGGGCGAGATTTTTAAATTAGTAAGCTTGTGTGCTAAGTAATTATTTTATTCAACCAACTTCACAATTTTTTGTCTGCCATAAAAATGAGATAAAGTTCAGAAAAAAAAAGAATTTTATTTAAATCGATTTAGTAAGGGCGAGATTTTTAAATTATTAAGCTTGTGTGCTAGGTAATTATTTTATTCAACCAACTTCACAATTTTTTGTCTGCCATAAAAATGAGATAAAGGTTCAGAAAAAAAAAGAATTTTATTTAAATCGATTTAGTAAGGGCGAGATTTTTAAATTATTAAGCTTGTGTGCTAGGTAATTATTTTATTCAACCAACTTCACAATTTTTTGTCTGCCATAAAAATGAGATAAAGGTTCAGAAAAAAAAAGAATTTTATTTAAATCGATTTAGTAAGGGCGAGATTTTTAATTTATTAAGCCTCTGTTCAGAGTTAATGTTTTATTCAACCAACTTCACAATTTTTTGTCTGCCATAAAAATGAGATAAAGGTTCAGAAAAAAAAAGAATTTTATTTAAATCGATTTAGTAAGGGCGAGATTTTTAATTTATTAAGCCTTTGTTCAGAGTTAATGTTTTATTCAACAAAAATTAGAAAATATAGTCTGCCATAAAAATGAGATAAAGGTTCAGAAAAAAAAAGAATTTTATTTAAATCGATTTAGTAAGGGCGAGATTTTTAATTTAGTAAGCCTCTGTTCAGAGTTAATGTTTTATTCAACCAACTTCACAATTTTTTGTCTGCCATAAAAATGAGATAAAGGTTCAGAAAAAAAAATAATTTTATTTAAATCGATTTAGTAAGGGCGAGATTTTTAAATTATTAAGCTTGTGTGCTAGGTAATTATTTTATTCAACCAACTTCACAATTTTTTGTCTGCCATAAAAATGAAATAAAGGTTCAGAAAAAAAAAGAATTTTATTTAAATCGATTTAGTAAGGGCGAGATTTTTAAATTAGTAAGCTTGTGTGCTAAGTAATTATTTTATTCAACCAACTTCACAATTTTTTGTCTGCCATAAAAATGAGATAAAGTTCAGAAAAAAAAAGAATTTTATTTAAATCGATTTAGTAAGGGCGAGATTTATAAATTATTAAGCTTGTGTGCTAGGTAATTATTTTATTCAACCAACTTCACAATTTTTTGTCTGCCATAAAAATGAGATAAAGGTTCAGAAAAAAAAAGAATTTTATTTAAATCGATTTAGTAAGGGCGAGATTTTTAAATTAGTAAGCTTGTGTGCTAAGTAATTATTTTATTCAACCAACTTCACAATTTTTTGTCTGCCATAAAAATGAGATAAAGGTTCAGAAAAAAAAAGAATTTTATTTAAATCGATTTAGTAAGGGCGAGATTTTTAAATTATTAAGCTTGTGTGCTAGGTAATTATTTTATTCACCCAACTTCACAATTTTTTGTCTGCCATAAAAATGAAATAAAGGTTCAGAAAAAAAAAGAATTTTATTTAAATCGATTTAGTAAGGGCGAGATTTTTAAATTAGTAAGCTTGTGTGCTAAGTAATTATTTTATTCAACCAACTTCACAATTTTTTGTCTGCCATAAAAATGAGATAAAGGTTCAGAAAAAAAAAGAATTTTATTTAAATCGATTTAGTAAGGGCGAGATTTTTAATTTATTAAGCCTCTGTTCAGAGTTAATGTTTTATTCAACAAAAATTAGAAAATATAGTCTGCCATAAAAATGAGATAAAGGTTCAGAAAAAAAAAGAATTTTTTTTAAATCGATTTAGTAAGGGCGAGATTTTTAAATTAGTAAGCTTGTGTGCTAAGTAATTATTTTATTCAACCAACTTCACAATTTTTTGTCTGCCATAAAAATGAGATAAATGTTCAGAAAATAAAGAATTTTATTTAAATCGATTTAGTAAGGGCGAGATTTTTAAATTAGTAAGCTTGTGTGCTAAGTAATTATTTTATTCAACCAACTTCACAATTTTTTGTCTGCCATAAAAATGAGATAAATGTTCAGAAAATAAAGAATTTTATTTAAATCGATTTAGTAAGGGCGAGATTTTTAATTTATTAAGCCTCTGTTCAGAGTTAATGTTTTATTCAACAAAAATTAGAAAATTTTGTCTGCCATAAAAATGAGATAAAGGTTCAGAAAAAAAAAAGAATTTTATTTAAATCGATTTAGTAAGGGCGAGATTTTTAAATTAGTAAGCTTGTGTGCTAAGTAATTATTTTATTCAACCAACTTCACAATTTTTTGTCTGCCATAAAAATGAGATAAATGTTCAGAAAATAAAGAATTTTATTTAAATCGATTTAGTAAGGGCGAGATTTTTAAATTAGTAAGCTTGTGTGCTAAGTAATTATTTTATTCAACCAACTTCACAATTTTTTGTCTGCCATAAAAATGAGATAAATGTTCAGAAAATAAAGAATTTTATTTAAATCGATTTAGTAAGGGCGAGATTTTTAAATTAGTAAGCTTGTTTGCTAAGTAATTATTTTATTCAACCAACTTCACAATTTTTTGTCTGCCATAAAAATGAGATAAAGGTTCAGAAAAAAAAAAGAATTTTATTTAAATCGATTTAGTAAGGGCGAGATTTTTAAACTAGTAAGCCTCTGTTCAGAGTTAATGTTTTATTCAACAAAAATTAGAAAATTTTGTCTGCCATAAAAATGAGATAATGTTTCAGAAAAAAAAAAGAATTTTATTTAAATCGATTTAGTAAGGGCGAGATTTTTAAATTAGTAAGCTTGTGTGCTAAGTAATTATTTTATTCAACCAACTTCACAATTTTTTGTCTGCCATAAAAATGAGATAAAGGTTCAGAAAAAAAAAAGAATTTTATTTAAATCGATTTAGTAAGGGCGAGATTTTTAAACTAGTAAGCCTCTGTTCAGAGTTAATGTTTTATTCAACAAAAATTAGAAAATTTTGTCTGCCATAAAAATGAGATAATGGTTCAGAAAAAAAAAAGAATTTTATTTAAATCGATTTAGTAAGGGCGAGATTTTTAAATTAGTAAGCCTCTGTTCAGAGTTAATGTTTTATTCAACAAAAATTAGAAAATTTTGTCTGCCATAAAAATGAGATAAAGGTTCAGAAAAAAAAAAGAATTTTATTTAAATCGATTTAGTAAGGGCGAGATTTTTAAATTAGTAAGCTTGTGTGCTAAGTAATTATTTTATTCAACCAACTTCACAATTTTTTGTCTGCCATAAAAATGAGATAAAGGTTCAGAAAAAAAAAAGAATTTTATTTAAATCGATTTAGTAAGGGCGAGATTTTTAAACTAGTAAGCCTCTGTTCAGAGTTAATGTTTTATTCAACAAAAATTAGAAAATTTTGTCTGCCATAAAAATGAGATAATGGTTCAGAAAAAAAAAAGAATTTTATTTAAATCGATTTAGTAAGGGCGAGATTTTTAAATTAGTAAGCCTCTGTTCAGAGTTAATGTTTTATTCAACAAAAATTAGAAAATTTTGTCTGCCATAAAAATGAGATAAAGGTTCAGAAAAAAAAAAGAATTTTATTTAAATCGATTTAGTAAGGGCGAGATTTTTAAATTAGTAAGCCTCTGTTCAGAGTTAATGTTTTATTCAACAAAAATTAGAAAATTTTGTCTGCCATAAAAATGAGATAAAGGTTCAGAAAAAAAAAAGAATTTTATTTAAATCGATTTAGTAAGGGCGAGATTTTTAAATTAGTAAGCTTGTGTGCTAAGTAATTATTTTATTCAACCAACTTCACAATTTTTTGTCTGCCATAAAAATGAGATAAAGGTTCAGAAAAAAAAAGAATTTTATTTAAATCGATTTAGTAAGGGCGAGATTTTTAATTTAGTAAGCCTCTGTTCAGAGTTAATGTTTTATTCAACCAACTTCACAATTTTTTGTCTGCCATAAAAATGAGATAAAGTTCAGAAAAAAAAAGAATTTTATTTAAATCGATTTAGTAAGGGCGAGATTTTTAAATTATTAAGCATGTGTGCTAGGTAATTATTTTATTCAACCAACTTCACAATTTTTTGTCTGCCATAAAAATGAGATAAAGGTTCAGAAAAAAAAAGAATTTTATTTAAATCGATTTAGTAAGGGCGAGATTTTTAATTTAGTAAGCCTCTGTTCAGAGTTAATGTTTTATTCAACCAACTTCACAATTTTTTGTCTGCCATAAAAATGAGATAAAGTTCAGAAAAAAAAAGAATTTTATTTAAATCGATTTAGTAAGGGCGAGATTTTTAAATTAGTAAGCTTGTGTGCTAAGTAATTATTTTATTTAACCAACTTCACAATTTTTTGTCTGCCATAAAAATGAGATAAAGGTTCAGAAAAAAAAAGAATTTTATTTAAATCGATTTAGTAAGGGCGAGATTTTTAAATTATTAAGCTTGTGTGCTAGGTAATTATTTTATTCAACCAACTTCACAATTTTTTGTCTGCCATAAAAATGAAATAAAGGTTCAGAAAAAAAAAGAATTTTATTTAAATCGATTTAGTAAGGGCGAGATTTTTAATTTATTAAGCCTCTGTTCAGAGTTAATGTTTTATTGAACAAAAATTAGAAAATATAGTCTGCCATAAAAATGAGATAAAGGTTCAGAAAAAAAAAGAATTTTATTTAAATCGATTTAGTAAGGGCGAGATTTTTAATTTAGTAAGCCTCTGTTCAGAGTTAATGTTTTATTCAACCAACTTCACAATTTTTTGTCTGCCATAAAAATGAGATAAAGGTTCAGAAAAAAAAAGAATTTTATTTAAATCGATTTAGTAAGGGCGAGATTTTTAATTTATTAAGCCTCTGTTCAGAGTTAATGTTTTATTCAACAAAAATTAGAAAATATAGTCTGCCATAAAAATGAGATAAAGGTTCAGAAAAAAAAAGAATTTTATTTAAATCGATTTAGTAAGGGCGAGATTTTTAATTTATTAAGCCTCTGTTCAGAGTTAATGTTTTATTCAACCAACTTCACAATTTTTTGTCTGCCATAAAAATGAGATAAAGGTTCAGAAAAAAAAAGAATTTTATTTAAATCGATTTAGTAAGGGCGAGATTTTTAATTTATTAAGCCTCTGTTCAGAGTTAATGTTTTATTCAACAAAAATTAGAAAATATAGTCTGCCATAAAAATGAGATAAAGGTTCAGAAAAAAAAAGAATTTTATTTAAATCGATTTAGTAAGGGCGAGATTTTTAATTTAGTAAGCCTCTGTTCAGAGTTAATGTTTTATTCAACCAACTTCACAATTTTTTGTCTGCCATAAAAATGAGATAAAGGTTCAGAAAAAAAAATAATTTTATTTAAATCGATTTAGTAAGGGCGAGATTTTTAAATTATTAAGCTTGTGTGCTAGGTAATTATTTTATTCAACCAACTTCACAATTTTTTGTCTGCCATAAAAATGAAATAAAGGTTCAGAAAAAAAAAGAATTTTATTTAAATCGATTTAGTAAGGGCGAGATTTTTAAATTAGTAAGCTTGTGTGCTAAGTAATTATTTTATTCAACCAACTTCACAATTTTTTGTCTGCCATAAAAATGAGATAAAGTTCAGAAAAAAAAAGAATTTTATTTAAATCGATTTAGTAAGGGCGAGATTTTTAAATTATTAAGCTTGTGTGCTAGGTAATTATTTTATTCAACCAACTTCACAATTTTTTGTCTGCCATAAAAATGAGATAAAGGTTCAGAAAAAAAAAGAATTTTATTTAAATCGATTTAGTAAGGGCGAGATTTTTAAATTATTAAGCTTGTGTGCTAGGTAATTATTTTATTCAACCAACTTCACAATTTTTTGTCTGCCATAAAAATGAGATAAAGGTTCAGAAAAAAAAAGAATTTTATTTAAATCGATTTAGTAAGGGCGAGATTTTTAAATTATTAAGCTTGTGTGCTAGGTAATTATTTTATTCAACCAACTTCACAATTTTTTGTCTGCCATAAAAATGAAATAAAGGTTCAGAAAAAAAAAGAATTTTATTTAAATCGATTTAGTAAGGGCGAGATTTTTAAATTAGTAAGCTTGTGTGCTAAGTAATTATTTTATTCAACCAACTTCACAATTTTTTGTCTGCCATAAAAATGAGATAAAGTTCAGAAAAAAAAAGAATTTTATTTAAATCGATTTAGTAAGGGCGAGATTTTTAAATTATTAAGCTTGTGTGCTAGGTAATTATTTTATTCAACCAACTTCACAATTTTTTGTCTGCCATAAAAATGAGATAAAGGTTCAGAAAAAAAAAGAATTTTATTTAAATCGATTTAGTAAGGGCGAGATTTTTAAATTATTAAGCTTGTGTGCTAGGTAATTATTTTATTCAACCAACTTCACAATTTTTTGTCTGCCATAAAAATGAGATAAAGGTTCAGAAAAAAAAAGAATTTTATTTAAATCGATTTAGTAAGGGCGAGATTTTTAAATTATTAAGCTTGTGTGCTAGGTAATTATTTTATTCAACCAACTTCACAATTTTTTGTCTGCCATAAAAATGAGATAAAGGTTCAGAAAAAAAAAGAATTTTATTTAAATCGATTTAGTAAGGGCGAGATTTTTAAATTATTAAGCTTGTGTGCTAGGTAATTATTTTATTCAACCAACTTCACAATTTTTTGTCTGCCATAAAAATGAAATAAAGGTTCAGAAAAAAAAAGAATTTTATTTAAATCGATTTAGTAAGGGCGAGATTTTTAATTTATTAAGCCTCTGTTCAGAGTTAATGTTTTATTGAACAAAAATTAGAAAATATAGTCTGCCATAAAAATGAGATAAAGGTTCAGAAAAAAAAAGAATTTTATTTAAATCGATTTAGTAAGGGCGAGATTTTTAATTTAGTAAGCCTCTGTTCAGAGTTAATGTTTTATTCAACCAACTTCACAATTTTTTGTCTGCCATAAAAATGAGATAAAGGTTCAGAAAAAAAAAGAATTTTATTTAAATCGATTTAGTAAGGGCGAGATTTTTAAATTATTAAGCTTGTGTGCTAGGTAATTATTTTATTCACCCAACTTCACAATTTTTTGTCTGCCATAAAAATGAAATAAAGGTTCAGAAAAAAAAAGAATTTTATTTAAATCGATTTAGTAAGGGCGAGATTTTTAAATTAGTAAGCTTGTGTGCTAAGTAATTATTTTATTCAACCAACTTCACAATTTTTTGTCTGCCATAAAAATGAGATAAAGGTTCAGAAAAAAAAAGAATTTTATTTAAATCGATTTAGTAAGGGCGAGATTTTTAATTTATTAAGCCTCTGTTCAGAGTTAATGTTTTATTCAACAAAAATTAGAAAATATAGTCTGCCATAAAAATGAGATAAAGGTTCAGAAAAAAAAAGAATTTTTTTTAAATCGATTTAGTAAGGGCGAGATTTTTAAATTAGTAAGCTTGTGTGCTAAGTAATTATTTTATTCAACCAACTTCACAATTTTTTGTCTGCCATAAAAATGAGATAAATGTTCAGAAAATAAAGAATTTTATTTAAATCGATTTAGTAAGGGCGAGATTTTTAAATTAGTAAGCTTGTGTGCTAAGTAATTATTTTATTCAACCAACTTCACAATTTTTTGTCTGCCATAAAAATGAGATAAATGTTCAGAAAATAAAGAATTTTATTTAAATCGATTTAGTAAGGGCGAGATTTTTAATTTATTAAGCCTCTGTTCAGAGTTAATGTTTTATTCAACAAAAATTAGAAAATTTTGTCTGCCATAAAAATGAGATAAAGGTTCAGAAAAAAAAAAGAATTTTATTTAAATCGATTTAGTAAGGGCGAGATTTTTAAATTAGTAAGCTTGTGTGCTAAGTAATTATTTTATTCAACCAACTTCACAATTTTTTGTCTGCCATAAAAATGAGATAAATGTTCAGAAAATAAAGAATTTTATTTAAATCGATTTAGTAAGGGCGAGATTTTTAAATTAGTAAGCTTGTGTGCTAAGTAATTATTTTATTCAACCAACTTCACAATTTTTTGTCTGCCATAAAAATGAGATAAATGTTCAGAAAATAAAGAATTTTATTTAAATCGATTTAGTAAGGGCGAGATTTTTAAATTAGTAAGCTTGTTTGCTAAGTAATTATTTTATTCAACCAACTTCACAATTTTTTGTCTGCCATAAAAATGAGATAAAGGTTCAGAAAAAAAAAAGAATTTTATTTAAATCGATTTAGTAAGGGCGAGATTTTTAAACTAGTAAGCCTCTGTTCAGAGTTAATGTTTTATTCAACAAAAATTAGAAAATTTTGTCTGCCATAAAAATGAGATAATGTTTCAGAAAAAAAAAAGAATTTTATTTAAATCGATTTAGTAAGGGCGAGATTTTTAAATTAGTAAGCTTGTGTGCTAAGTAATTATTTTATTCAACCAACTTCACAATTTTTTGTCTGCCATAAAAATGAGATAAAGGTTCAGAAAAAAAAAAGAATTTTATTTAAATCGATTTAGTAAGGGCGAGATTTTTAAACTAGTAAGCCTCTGTTCAGAGTTAATGTTTTATTCAACAAAAATTAGAAAATTTTGTCTGCCATAAAAATGAGATAATGGTTCAGAAAAAAAAAAGAATTTTATTTAAATCGATTTAGTAAGGGCGAGATTTTTAAATTAGTAAGCCTCTGTTCAGAGTTAATGTTTTATTCAACAAAAATTAGAAAATTTTGTCTGCCATAAAAATGAGATAAAGGTTCAGAAAAAAAAAAGAATTTTATTTAAATCGATTTAGTAAGGGCGAGATTTTTAAATTAGTAAGCTTGTGTGCTAAGTAATTATTTTATTCAACCAACTTCACAATTTTTTGTCTGCCATAAAAATGAGATAAAGGTTCAGAAAAAAAAAAGAATTTTATTTAAATCGATTTAGTAAGGGCGAGATTTTTAAACTAGTAAGCCTCTGTTCAGAGTTAATGTTTTATTCAACAAAAATTAGAAAATTTTGTCTGCCATAAAAATGAGATAATGGTTCAGAAAAAAAAAAGAATTTTATTTAAATCGATTTAGTAAGGGCGAGATTTTTAAATTAGTAAGCCTCTGTTCAGAGTTAATGTTTTATTCAACAAAAATTAGAAAATTTTGTCTGCCATAAAAATGAGATAAAGGTTCAGAAAAAAAAAAGAATTTTATTTAAATCGATTTAGTAAGGGCGAGATTTTTAAATTAGTAAGCCTCTGTTCAGAGTTAATGTTTTATTCAACAAAAATTAGAAAATTTTGTCTGCCATAAAAATGAGATAAAGGTTCAGAAAAAAAAAAGAATTTTATTTAAATCGATTTAGTAAGGGCGAGATTTTTAAATTAGTAAGCTTGTGTGCTAAGTAATTATTTTATTCAACCAACTTCACAATTTTTTGTCTGCCATAAAAATGAGATAAAGGTTCAGAAAAAAAAAGAATTTTATTTAAATCGATTTAGTAAGGGCGAGATTTTTAATTTAGTAAGCCTCTGTTCAGAGTTAATGTTTTATTCAACCAACTTCACAATTTTTTGTCTGCCATAAAAATGAGATAAAGTTCAGAAAAAAAAAGAATTTTATTTAAATCGATTTAGTAAGGGCGAGATTTTTAAATTATTAAGCATGTGTGCTAGGTAATTATTTTATTCAACCAACTTCACAATTTTTTGTCTGCCATAAAAATGAGATAAAGGTTCAGAAAAAAAAAGAATTTTATTTAAATCGATTTAGTAAGGGCGAGATTTTTAATTTAGTAAGCCTCTGTTCAGAGTTAATGTTTTATTCAACCAACTTCACAATTTTTTGTCTGCCATAAAAATGAGATAAAGTTCAGAAAAAAAAAGAATTTTATTTAAATCGATTTAGTAAGGGCGAGATTTTTAAATTAGTAAGCTTGTGTGCTAAGTAATTATTTTATTTAACCAACTTCACAATTTTTTGTCTGCCATAAAAATGAGATAAAGGTTCAGAAAAAAAAAGAATTTTATTTAAATCGATTTAGTAAGGGCGAGATTTTTAAATTATTAAGCTTGTGTGCTAGGTAATTATTTTATTCAACCAACTTCACAATTTTTTGTCTGCCATAAAAATGAAATAAAGGTTCAGAAAAAAAAAGAATTTTATTTAAATCGATTTAGTAAGGGCGAGATTTTTAATTTATTAAGCCTCTGTTCAGAGTTAATGTTTTATTGAACAAAAATTAGAAAATATAGTCTGCCATAAAAATGAGATAAAGGTTCAGAAAAAAAAAGAATTTTATTTAAATCGATTTAGTAAGGGCGAGATTTTTAATTTAGTAAGCCTCTGTTCAGAGTTAATGTTTTATTCAACCAACTTCACAATTTTTTGTCTGCCATAAAAATGAGATAAAGGTTCAGAAAAAAAAAGAATTTTATTTAAATCGATTTAGTAAGGGCGAGATTTTTAATTTATTAAGCCTCTGTTCAGAGTTAATGTTTTATTCAACAAAAATTAGAAAATATAGTCTGCCATAAAAATGAGATAAAGGTTCAGAAAAAAAAAGAATTTTATTTAAATCGATTTAGTAAGGGCGAGATTTTTAATTTATTAAGCCTCTGTTCAGAGTTAATGTTTTATTCAACCAACTTCACAATTTTTTGTCTGCCATAAAAATGAGATAAAGGTTCAGAAAAAAAAAGAATTTTATTTAAATCGATTTAGTAAGGGCGAGATTTTTAATTTATTAAGCCTCTGTTCAGAGTTAATGTTTTATTCAACAAAAATTAGAAAATATAGTCTGCCATAAAAATGAGATAAAGGTTCAGAAAAAAAAAGAATTTTATTTAAATCGATTTAGTAAGGGCGAGATTTTTAATTTAGTAAGCCTCTGTTCAGAGTTAATGTTTTATTCAACCAACTTCACAATTTTTTGTCTGCCATAAAAATGAGATAAAGGTTCAGAAAAAAAAATAATTTTATTTAAATCGATTTAGTAAGGGCGAGATTTTTAATTTAGTAAGCCTCTGTTCAGAGTTAATGTTTTATTCAACCAACTTCACAATTTTTTGTCTGCCATAAAAATGAGATAAAGGTTCAGAAAAAAAAATAATTTTATTTAAATCGATTTAGTAAGGGCGAGATTTTTAAATTATTAAGCTTGTGTGCTAGGTAATTATTTTATTCAACCAACTTCACAATTTTTTGTCTGCCATAAAAATGAAATAAAGGTTCAGAAAAAAAAAGAATTTTATTTAAATCGATTTAGTAAGGGCGAGATTTTTAAATTAGTAAGCTTGTGTGCTAAGTAATTATTTTATTCAACCAACTTCACAATTTTTTGTCTGCCATAAAAATGAGATAAAGTTCAGAAAAAAAAAGAATTTTATTTAAATCGATTTAGTAAGGGCGAGATTTTTAAATTATTAAGCTTGTGTGCTAGGTAATTATTTTATTCAACCAACTTCACAATTTTTTGTCTGCCATAAAAATGAGATAAAGGTTCAGAAAAAAAAAGAATTTTATTTAAATCGATTTAGTAAGGGCGAGATTTTTAAATTATTAAGCTTGTGTGCTAGGTAATTATTTTATTCAACCAACTTCACAATTTTTTGTCTGCCATAAAAATGAGATAAAGGTTCAGAAAAAAAAAGAATTTTATTTAAATCGATTTAGTAAGGGCGAGATTTTTAATTTATTAAGCCTCTGTTCAGAGTTAATGTTTTATTCAACCAACTTCACAATTTTTTGTCTGCCATAAAAATGAGATAAAGGTTCAGAAAAAAAAAGAATTTTATTTAAATCGATTTAGTAAGGGCGAGATTTTTAATTTATTAAGCCTTTGTTCAGAGTTAATGTTTTATTCAACAAAAATTAGAAAATATAGTCTGCCATAAAAATGAGATAAAGGTTCAGAAAAAAAAAGAATTTTATTTAAATCGATTTAGTAAGGGCGAGATTTTTAATTTAGTAAGCCTCTGTTCAGAGTTAATGTTTTATTCAACCAACTTCACAATTTTTTGTCTGCCATAAAAATGAGATAAAGGTTCAGAAAAAAAAATAATTTTATTTAAATCGATTTAGTAAGGGCGAGATTTTTAAATTATTAAGCTTGTGTGCTAGGTAATTATTTTATTCAACCAACTTCACAATTTTTTGTCTGCCATAAAAATGAAATAAAGTTCAGAAAAAAAAAGAATTTTATTTAAATCGATTTAGTAAGGGCGAGATTTATAAATTATTAAGCTTGTGTGCTAGGTAATTATTTTATTCAACCAACTTCACAATTTTTTGTCTGCCATAAAAATGAGATAAAGGTTCAGAAAAAAAAAGAATTTTATTTAAATCGATTTAGTAAGGGCGAGATTTTTAAATTAGTAAGCTTGTGTGCTAAGTAATTATTTTATTCAACCAACTTCACAATTTTTTGTCTGCCATAAAAATGAGATAAAGGTTCAGAAAAAAAAAGAATTTTATTTAAATCGATTTAGTAAGGGCGAGATTTTTAAATTATTAAGCTTGTGTGCTAGGTAATTATTTTATTCACCCAACTTCACAATTTTTTGTCTGCCATAAAAATGAAATAAAGGTTCAGAAAAAAAAAGAATTTTATTTAAATCGATTTAGTAAGGGCGAGATTTTTAAATTAGTAAGCTTGTGTGCTAAGTAATTATTTTATTCAACCAACTTCACAATTTTTTGTCTGCCATAAAAATGAGATAAAGGTTCAGAAAAAAAAAGAATTTTATTTAAATCGATTTAGTAAGGGCGAGATTTTTAATTTATTAAGCCTCTGTTCAGAGTTAATGTTTTATTCAACAAAAATTAGAAAATATAGTCTGCCATAAAAATGAGATAAAGGTTCAGAAAAAAAAAGAATTTTTTTTAAATCGATTTAGTAAGGGCGAGATTTTTAAATTAGTAAGCTTGTGTGCTAAGTAATTATTTTATTCAACCAACTTCACAATTTTTTGTCTGCCATAAAAATGAGATAAAGTTCAGAAAAAAAAAGAATTTTATTTAAATCGATTTAGTAAGGGCGAGATTTTTAAATTATTAAGCTTGTGTGCTAGGTAATTATTTTATTCAACCAACTTCACAATTTTTTGTCTGCCATAAAAATGAGATAAAGGTTCAGAAAAAAAAAGAATTTTATTTAAATCGATTTAGTAAGGGCGAGATTTTTAAATTATTAAGCTTGTGTGCTAGGTAATTATTTTATTCAACCAACTTCACAATTTTTTGTCTGCCATAAAAATGAGATAAAGGTTCAGAAAAAAAAAGAATTTTATTTAAATCGATTTAGTAAGGGCGAGATTTTTAAATTATTAAGCTTGTGTGCTAGGTAATTATTTTATTCAACCAACTTCACAATTTTTTGTCTGCCATAAAAATGAAATAAAGGTTCAGAAAAAAAAAGAATTTTATTTAAATCGATTTAGTAAGGGCGAGATTTTTAAATTAGTAAGCTTGTGTGCTAAGTAATTATTTTATTCAACCAACTTCACAATTTTTTGTCTGCCATAAAAATGAGATAAAGTTCAGAAAAAAAAAGAATTTTATTTAAATCGATTTAGTAAGGGCGAGATTTTTAAATTATTAAGCTTGTGTGCTAGGTAATTATTTTATTCAACCAACTTCACAATTTTTTGTCTGCCATAAAAATGAGATAAAGGTTCAGAAAAAAAAAGAATTTTATTTAAATCGATTTAGTAAGGGCGAGATTTTTAAATTATTAAGCTTGTGTGCTAGGTAATTATTTTATTCAACCAACTTCACAATTTTTTGTCTGCCATAAAAATGAGATAAAGGTTCAGAAAAAAAAAGAATTTTATTTAAATCGATTTAGTAAGGGCGAGATTTTTAAATTATTAAGCTTGTGTGCTAGGTAATTATTTTATTCAACCAACTTCACAATTTTTTGTCTGCCATAAAAATGAGATAAAGGTTCAGAAAAAAAAAGAATTTTATTTAAATCGATTTAGTAAGGGCGAGATTTTTAAATTATTAAGCTTGTGTGCTAGGTAATTATTTTATTCAACCAACTTCACAATTTTTTGTCTGCCATAAAAATGAGATAAAGGTTCAGAAAAAAAAAGAATTTTATTTAAATCGATTTAGTAAGGGCGAGATTTTTAATTTATTAAGCCTCTGTTCAGAGTTAATGTTTTATTCAACCAACTTCACAATTTTTTGTCTGCCATAAAAATGAGATAAAGGTTCAGAAAAAAAAAGAATTTTATTTAAATCGATTTAGTAAGGGCGAGATTTTTAATTTATTAAGCCTCTGTTCAGAGTTAATGTTTTATTCAACAAAAATTAGAAAATATAGTCTGCCATAAAAATGAGATAAAGGTTCAGAAAAAAAAAGAATTTTATTTAAATCGATTTAGTAAGGGCGAGATTTTTAATTTAGTAAGCCTCTGTTCAGAGTTAATGTTTTATTCAACCAACTTCACAATTTTTTGTCTGCCATAAAAATGAGATAAAGGTTCAGAAAAAAAAATAATTTTATTTAAATCGATTTAGTAAGGGCGAGATTTTTAAATTATTAAGCTTGTGTGCTAGGTAATTATTTTATTCAACCAACTTCACAATTTTTTGTCTGCCATAAAAATGAAATAAAGGTTCAGAAAAAAAAAGAATTTTATTTAAATCGATTTAGTAAGGGCGAGATTTTTAAATTAGTAAGCTTGTGTGCTAAGTAATTATTTTATTCAACCAACTTCACAATTTTTTGTCTGCCATAAAAATGAGATAAAGTTCAGAAAAAAAAAGAATTTTATTTAAATCGATTTAGTAAGGGCGAGATTTTTAAATTATTAAGCTTGTGTGCTAGGTAATTATTTTATTCAACCAACTTCACAATTTTTTGTCTGCCATAAAAATGAGATAAAGGTTCAGAAAAAAAAAGAATTTTATTTAAATCGATTTAGTAAGGGCGAGATTTTTAAATTATTAAGCTTGTGTGCTAGGTAATTATTTTATTCAACCAACTTCACAATTTTTTGTCTGCCATAAAAATGAGATAAAGGTTCAGAAAAAAAAAGAATTTTATTTAAATCGATTTAGTAAGGGCGAGATTTTTAATTTATTAAGCCTCTGTTCAGAGTTAATGTTTTATTCAACAAAAATTAGAAAATATAGTCTGCCATAAAAATGAGATAAAGGTTCAGAAAAAAAAAGAATTTTATTTAAATCGATTTAGTAAGGGCGAGATTTTTAATTTAGTAAGCCTCTGTTCAGAGTTAATGTTTTATTCAACCAACTTCACAATTTTTTGTCTGCCATAAAAATGAGATAAAGGTTCAGAAAAAAAAATAATTTTATTTAAATCGATTTAGTAAGGGCGAGATTTTTAAATTATTAAGCTTGTGTGCTAGGTAATTATTTTATTCAACCAACTTCACAATTTTTTGTCTGCCATAAAAATGAGATAAAGGTTCAGAAAAAAAAAGAATTTTATTTAAATCGATTTAGTAAGGGCGAGATTTTTAAATTATTAAGCTTGTGTGCTAGGTAATTATTTTATTCAACCAACTTCACAATTTTTTGTCTGCCATAAAAATGAGATAAAGTTCAGAAAAAAAAAGAATTTTATTTAAATCGATTTAGTAAGGGCGAGATTTTTAAATTATTAAGCTTGTGTGCTAGGTAATTATTTTATTCAACCAACTTCACAATTTTTTGTCTGCCATAAAAATGAGATAAAGGTTCAGAAAAAAAAAGAATTTTATTTAAATCGATTTAGTAAGGGCGAGATTTTTAAATTATTAAGCTTGTGTGCTAGGTAATTATTTTATTCAACCAACTTCACAATTTTTTGTCTGCCATAAAAATGAGATAAAGGTTCAGAAAAAAAAAGAATTTTATTTAAATCGATTTAGTAAGGGCGAGATTTTTAATTTATTAAGCCTCTGTTCAGAGTTAATGTTTTATTCAACAAAAATTAGAAAATATAGTCTGCCATAAAAATGAGATAAAGGTTCAGAAAAAAAAAGAATTTTATTTAAATCGATTTAGTAAGGGCGAGATTTTTAATTTAGTAAGCCTCTGTTCAGAGTTAATGTTTTATTCAACCAACTTCACAATTTTTTGTCTGCCATAAAAATGAGATAAAGGTTCAGAAAAAAAAAGAATTTTATTTAAATCGATTTAGTAAGGGCGAGATTTTTAATTTATTAAGCCTCTGTTCAGAGTTAATGTTTTATTCAACAAAAATTAGAAAATATAGTCTGCCATAAAAATGAGATAAAGGTTCAGAAAAAAAAAGAATTTTATTTAAATCGATTTAGTAAGGGCGAGATTTTTAATTTAGTAAGCCTCTGTTCAGAGTTAATGTTTTATTCAACCAACTTCACAATTTTTTGTCTGCCATAAAAATGAGATAAAGGTTCAGAAAAAAAAATAATTTTATTTAAATCGATTTAGTAAGGGCGAGATTTTTAAATTATTAAGCTTGTGTGCTAGGTAATTATTTTATTCAACCAACTTCACAATTTTTTGTCTGCCATAAAAATGAAATAAAGGTTCAGAAAAAAAAAGAATTTTATTTAAATCGATTTAGTAAGGGCGAGATTTTTAAATTAGTAAGCTTGTGTGCTAAGTAATTATTTTATTCAACCAACTTCACAATTTTTTGTCTGCCATAAAAATGAGATAAAGTTCAGAAAAAAAAAGAATTTTATTTAAATCGATTTAGTAAGGGCGAGATTTTTAAATTATTAAGCTTGTGTACTAGGTAATTATTTTATTCAACCAACTTCACAATTTTTTGTCTGCCATAAAAATGAGATAAAGGTTCAGAAAAAAAAAGAATTTTATTTAAATCGATTTAGTAAGGGCGAGATTTTTAAATTATTAAGCTTGTGTGCTAGGTAATTATTTTATTCAACCAACTTCACAATTTTTTGTCTGCCATAAAAATGAGATAAAGGTTCAGAAAAAAAAAGAATTTTATTTAAATCGATTTAGTAAGGGCGAGATTTTTAATTTATTAAGCCTCTGTTCAGAGTTAATGTTTTATTCAACCAACTTCACAATTTTTTGTCTGCCATAAAAATGAGATAAAGGTTCAGAAAAAAAAAGAATTTTATTTAAATCGATTTAGTAAGGGCGAGATTTTTAATTTATTAAGCCTCTGTTCAGAGTTAATGTTTTATTCAACAAAAATTAGAAAATATAGTCTGCCATAAAAATGAGATAAAGGTTCAGAAAAAAAAAGAATTTTATTTAAATCGATTTAGTAAGGGCGAGATTTTTAATTTAGTAAGCCTCTGTTCAGAGTTAATGTTTTATTCAACCAACTTCACAATTTTTTGTCTGCCATAAAAATGAGATAAAGGTTCAGAAAAAAAAATAATTTTATTTAAATCGATTTAGTAAGGGCGAGATTTTTAAATTATTAAGCTTGTGTGCTAGGTAATTATTTTATTCAACCAACTTCACAATTTTTTGTCTGCCATAAAAATGAAATAAAGGTTCAGAAAAAAAAAGAATTTTATTTAAATCGATTTAGTAAGGGCGAGATTTTTAAATTAGTAAGCTTGTGTGCTAAGTAATTATTTTATTCAACCAACTTCACAATTTTTTGTCTGCCATAAAAATGAGATAAAGTTCAGAAAAAAAAAGAATTTTATTTAAATCGATTTAGTAAGGGCGAGATTTATAAATTATTAAGCTTGTGTGCTAGGTAATTATTTTATTCAACCAACTTCACAATTTTTTGTCTGCCATAAAAATGAGATAAAGGTTCAGAAAAAAAAAGAATTTTATTTAAATCGATTTAGTAAGGGCGAGATTTTTAAATTAGTAAGCTTGTGTGCTAAGTAATTATTTTATTCAACCAACTTCACAATTTTTTGTCTGCCATAAAAATGAGATAAAGGTTCAGAAAAAAAAAGAATTTTATTTAAATCGATTTAGTAAGGGCGAGATTTTTAAATTATTAAGCTTGTGTGCTAGGTAATTATTTTATTCACCCAACTTCACAATTTTTTGTCTGCCATAAAAATGAAATAAAGGTTCAGAAAAAAAAAGAATTTTATTTAAATCGATTTAGTAAGGGCGAGATTTTTAAATTAGTAAGCTTGTGTGCTAAGTAATTATTTTATTCAACCAACTTCACAATTTTTTGTCTGCCATAAAAATGAGATAAAGGTTCAGAAAAAAAAAGAATTTTATTTAAATCGATTTAGTAAGGGCGAGATTTTTAATTTATTAAGCCTCTGTTCAGAGTTAATGTTTTATTCAACAAAAATTAGAAAATATAGTCTGCCATAAAAATGAGATAAAGGTTCAGAAAAAAAAAGAATTTTTTTTAAATCGATTTAGTAAGGGCGAGATTTTTAAATTAGTAAGCTTGTGTGCTAAGTAATTATTTTATTCAACCAACTTCACAATTTTTTGTCTGCCATAAAAATGAGATAAATGTTCAGAAAATAAAGAATTTTATTTAAATCGATTTAGTAAGGGCGAGATTTTTAAATTAGTAAGCTTGTGTGCTAAGTAATTATTTTATTCAACCAACTTCACAATTTTTTGTCTGCCATAAAAATGAGATAAATGTTCAGAAAATAAAGAATTTTATTTAAATCGATTTAGTAAGGGCGAGATTTTTAATTTATTAAGCCTCTGTTCAGAGTTAATGTTTTATTCAACAAAAATTAGAAAATTTTGTCTGCCATAAAAATGAGATAAAGGTTCAGAAAAAAAAAAGAATTTTATTTAAATCGATTTAGTAAGGGCGAGATTTTTAAATTAGTAAGCCTCTGTTCAGAGTTAATGTTTTATTCAACAAAAATTAGAAAATTTTGTCTGCCATAAAAATGAGATAAAGGTTCAGAAAAAAAAAAGAATTTTATTTAAATCGATTTAGTAAGGGCGAGATTTTTAAATTAGTAAGCTTGTGTGCTAAGTAATTATTTTATTCAACCAACTTCACAATTTTTTGTCTGCCATAAAAATGAGATAAATGTTCAGAAAATAAAGAATTTTATTTAAATCGATTTAGTAAGGGCGAGATTTTTAAATTAGTAAGCTTGTGTGCTAAGTAATTATTTTATTCAACCAACTTCACAATTTTTTGTCTGCCATAAAAATGAGATAAATGTTCAGAAAATAAAGAATTTTATTTAAATCGATTTAGTAAGGGCGAGATTTTTAAATTAGTAAGCTTGTTTGCTAAGTAATTATTTTATTCAACCAACTTCACAATTTTTTGTCTGCCATAAAAATGAGATAAAGGTTCAGAAAAAAAAAAGAATTTTATTTAAATCGATTTAGTAAGGGCGAGATTTTTAAACTAGTAAGCCTCTGTTCAGAGTTAATGTTTTATTCAACAAAAATTAGAAAATTTTGTCTGCCATAAAAATGAGATAATGGTTCAGAAAAAAAAAAGAATTTTATTTAAATCGATTTAGTAAGGGCGAGATTTTTAAATTAGTAAGCTTGTGTGCTAAGTAATTATTTTATTCAACCAACTTCACAATTTTTTGTCTGCCATAAAAATGAGATAAAGGTTCAGAAAAAAAAAAGAATTTTATTTAAATCGATTTAGTAAGGGCGAGATTTTTAAACTAGTAAGCCTCTGTTCAGAGTTAATGTTTTATTCAACAAAAATTAGAAAATTTTGTCTGCCATAAAAATGAGATAATGGTTCAGAAAAAAAAAAGAATTTTATTTAAATCGATTTAGTAAGGGCGAGATTTTTAAATTAGTAAGCCTCTGTTCAGAGTTAATGTTTTATTCAACAAAAATTAGAAAATTTTGTCTGCCATAAAAATGAGATAAAGGTTCAGAAAAAAAAAAGAATTTTATTTAAATCGATTTAGTAAGGGCGAGATTTTTAAATTAGTAAGCTTGTGTGCTAAGTAATTATTTTATTCAACCAACTTCACAATTTTTTGTCTGCCATAAAAATGAGATAAAGGTTCAGAAAAAAAAAAGAATTTTATTTAAATCGATTTAGTAAGGGCGAGATTTTTAAACTAGTAAGCCTCTGTTCAGAGTTAATGTTTTATTCAACAAAAATTAGAAAATTTTGTCTGCCATAAAAATGAGATAATGGTTCAGAAAAAAAAAAGAATTTTATTTAAATCGATTTAGTAAGGGCGAGATTTTTAAATTAGTAAGCCTCTGTTCAGAGTTAATGTTTTATTCAACAAAAATTAGAAAATTTTGTCTGCCATAAAAATGAGATAAAGGTTCAGAAAAAAAAAAGAATTTTATTTAAATCGATTTAGTAAGGGCGAGATTTTTAAATTAGTAAGCCTCTGTTCAGAGTTAATGTTTTATTCAACAAAAATTAGAAAATTTTGTCTGCCATAAAAATGAGATAAAGGTTCAGAAAAAAAAAAGAATTTTATTTAAATCGATTTAGTAAGGGCGAGATTTTTAAATTAGTAAGCTTGTGTGCTAAGTAATTATTTTATTCAACCAACTTCACAATTTTTTGTCTGCCATAAAAATGAGATAAAGGTTCAGAAAAAAAAAGAATTTTATTTAAATCGATTTAGTAAGGGCGAGATTTTTAATTTAGTAAGCCTCTGTTCAGAGTTAATGTTTTATTCAACCAACTTCACAATTTTTTGTCTGCCATAAAAATGAGATAAAGTTCAGAAAAAAAAAGAATTTTATTTAAATCGATTTAGTAAGGGCGAGATTTTTAAATTATTAAGCATGTGTGCTAGGTAATTATTTTATTCAACCAACTTCACAATTTTTTGTCTGCCATAAAAATGAGATAAAGGTTCAGAAAAAAAAAGAATTTTATTTAAATCGATTTAGTAAGGGCGAGATTTTTAATTTAGTAAGCCTCTGTTCAGAGTTAATGTTTTATTCAACCAACTTCACAATTTTTTGTCTGCCATAAAAATGAGATAAAGTTCAGAAAAAAAAAGAATTTTATTTAAATCGATTTAGTAAGGGCGAGATTTTTAAATTAGTAAGCTTGTGTGCTAAGTAATTATTTTATTCAACCAACTTCACAATTTTTTGTCTGCCATAAAAATGAGATAAAGGTTCAGAAAAAAAAAGAATTTTATTTAAATCGATTTAGTAAGGGCGAGATTTTTAAATTATTAAGCTTGTGTGCTAGGTAATTATTTTATTCAACCAACTTCACAATTTTTTGTCTGCCATAAAAATGAAATAAAGGTTCAGAAAAAAAAAGAATTTTATTTAAATCGATTTAGTAAGGGCGAGATTTTTAAATTAGTAAGCTTGTGTGCTAAGTAATTATTTTATTCAACCAACTTCACAATTTTTTGTCTGCCATAAAAATGAGATAAAGGTTCAGAAAAAAAAAGAATTTTATTTAAATCGATTTAGTAAGGGCGAGATTTTTAATTTATTAAGCCTCTGTTCAGAGTTAATGTTTTATTCAACAAAAATTAGAAAATATAGTCTGCCATAAAAATGAGATAAAGGTTCAGAAAAAAAAAAAGAATTTTATTTAAATCGATTTAGTAAGGGTGAGATTTTTAAATTAGTAAGCTTGTGTGCTAAGAAATTATTTTATTCAACCAACTTCACAATTTTTTGTCTGCCATAAAAATGAGACTAATGTTCAGAAAATAAAGAATTTTATTTAAATCGATTTAGCAAGGGCGAGATTTTTAAATTAGTAAGCTTGTTTGCTAAGTAATTATTTTATTCAACCAACTTCACAATTTTTTGTCTGCCATAAAAATGAGACTAATGTTCAGAAAATAAAGAATTTTATTTAAATCGATTTAGTAAGGGCGAGATTTTTAAATTAGTAAGCTTGTGTGCTAAGTAATTATTTTATTCAACCAACTTCACAATTTTTTGTCTGCCATAAAAATGAGATAAATGTTCAGAAAATAAAGAATTTTATTTAAATCGTTTTAGTAAGGGCGAGATTTTTAAATTAGTAAGCCTCTGTTCAGAGTTAATGTTTTATTCAACAAAAATTAGAAAATTTTGTCTGCCATAAAAATGAGATAAAGGTTCAGAAAAAAAAAAAATTTTTATTTAAATCGATTTAGTAAGGGCGAGATTTTTAAATTAGTAAGCTTGTGTGCTAAGTAATTATTTTATTCAACCAACTTCACAATTTTTTGTCTGCCATAAAAATGAGATAAATGTTCAGAAAATAAAGAATTTTATTTAAATCGTTTTAGTAAGGGCGAGATTTTTAAATTAGTAAGCCTCTGTTCAGAGTTAATGTTTTATTCAACAAAAATTAGAAAATTTTGTCTGCCATAAAAATGAAATAAAGGTTCAGAAAATAAAGAATTTTATTTAAATCGATTTAGTAAGGGCGAGATTTTTAAATTAGTAAGCCTCTGTTCAGAGTTAATGTTTTATTCAACAAAAATTAGAAAATTTTGTCTGCCATAAAAATGAGATAATGGTTCAGAAAAAAAAAAGAATTTTATTTAAATCGATTTAGTAAGGGCGAGATTTTTAAATTAGTAAGACTCTGTTCAGAGTTAATGTTTTATTCAACAAAAATTAGAAAATTTTGTCTGCCATAAAAATGAGATAAAGGTTCAGAAAAAAAAAGAATTTTATTTAAATCGATTTAGTAAGGGCCAGATTTTTAAATTAGTAAGCTTGTGTGCTTAGTAATTATTTTATTCAACAACTTCACAATTTTTTGTCTGCCATAAAAACGAGATAAAGGTTCAGAAAAAAAAAGAAATTTATTTAAATCGATTTAGTAAGGGCGAGATTTTTAAATTAGTAAGCTTGAGTGCTAAGTAATTATTTTATTCAACCAACTTCACAATTTTTTGTCTTCCATAAAAATGAGATAAATGTTCAAAAAAAAAAAGAATTTTATTTAAATCGATTTAGTAAGGGCTAGATTTTTAAATTAGTAAGCTTGTGTGCTAAGTAATTATTTTATTCAACCAACTTCACAATTTTTTGTCTGCCATAAAAATGAGATAAATGTTCAGAAAATAAAGAATTTTATTTAAATCGTTTTAGTAAGGGCGAGATTTTTAAATTAGTAAGCCTCTGTTCAGAGTTAATGTTTTATTCAACAAAAATTAGAAAATTTTGTCTGCCATAAAAATGAGATAAAGGTTCAGAAAAAAAAAAGAATTTTATTTAAATCGTTTTAGTAAGGGCGAGATTTTTAAATTAGTAAGCCTCTGTTCAGAGTTAATGTTTTATTCAACAAAAATTAGAAAATTTTGTCTGCCATAAAAATGAGATAAATGTTCAGAAAATAAAGAATTTTATTTAAATCGATTTAGTAAGGGCGAGATTTTTAAATTAGTAAGCCTCTGTTCAGAGTTAATGTTTTATTCAACAAAAATTAGAAAATTTTGTCTGCCATAAAAATGAGATAAAGGTTCAGAAAAAAAAAAGAATTTTATTTAAATCGATTTAGTAAGGGCTAGATTTTTAAATTAGTAAGCTTGTGTGCTAAGTAATTATTTTATTCAACCAACTTCACAATTTTTTGTCTGCCATAAAAATGAGATAAATGTTCAGAAAATAAAGAATTTTATTTAAATCGTTTTAGTAAGGGCGAGATTTTTAAATTAGTAAGCCTCTGTTCAGAGTTAATGTTTTATTCAACAAAAATTAGAAAATTTTGTCTGCCATAAAAATGAGATAAAGGTTCAGAAAAAAAAAAGAATTTTATTTAAATCGTTTTAGTAAGGGCGAGATTTTTAAATTAGTAAGCCTCTGTTCAGAGTTAATGTTTTATTCAACAAAAATTAGAAAATTTTGTCTGCCATAAAAATGAGATAAATGTTCAGAAAATAAAGAATTTTATTTAAATCGATTTAGTAAGGGCGAGATTTTTAAATTAGTAAGCCTCTGTTCAGAGTTAATGTTTTATTCAAAAAAAATTAGAAAATTTTGTCTGCCATAAAAATGAGATAAAGGTTCAGAAAAAAAAAGAATTTTATTTAAATCGATTTAGTAAGGGCGAGATTTTTAAACTAGTAAGCCTCTGTTCAGAGTTAATGTTTTATTCAACAAAAATTAGAAAATTTTGTCTGCCATAAAAATGAGATAAAGGTTCAGAAAAAAAAAAGAATTTTATTTAAATCGATTTAGTAAGGGCGAGATTTTTAAATTAGTAAGACTCTGTTCAGAGTTAATGTTTTATTCAACAAAAATTAGAAAATTTTGTCTGCCATAAAAATGAGATAAAGGTTCAGAAAAAAAAAGAAATTTATTTAAATCGATTTAGTAAGGGCGAGATTTTTAAATTAGTAAGCTTGTGTGCTAAGTAATTATTTTATTCAACCAACTTCACAATTTTTTGTCTGCCATAAAAATGAGATAAATGTTCAAAAAAAAAAAGAATTTTATTTAAATCGATTTAGTAAGGGCGAGATTTTTAAATTAGTAAGACTCTGTTCAGAGTTAATGTTTTATTCAACAAAAATTAGAAAAATTTGTCTGCCATAAAAACGAGATAAAGGTTCAGAAAAAAAAAGAAATTTATTTAAATCGATTTAGTAAGGGCGAGATTTTTAAATTAGTAAGCTTGTGTGCTAAGTAATTATTTTATTCAACCAACTTCACAATTTTTTGTCTGCCATAAAAATGAGATAAAGGTTCAGAAAAAAAAAAGAATTTTATTTAAATCGATTTAGTAAGGGCGAGATTTTTAAATTAGTAAGCTTGTGTGCTAAGTAATTATTTTATTCAACCAACTTCACAATTTTTTGTCTGCCATAAAAATGAGATAAATGTTCAGAAAATAAAGAATTTTATTTAAATCGATTTAGTAAGGGCGAGATTTTTAAATTAGTAAGCTTGTTTGCTAAGTAATTATTTTATTCAACCAACTTCACAATTTTTTGTCTGCCATAAAAATGAGATAAATGTTCAGAAAATAAAGAATTTTATTTAAATCGATTTAGTAAGGGCGAGATTTTTAAATTAGTAAGCCTCTGTTCAGAGTTAATGTTTTATTCAACAAAAATTAGAAAATTTTGTCTGCCATAAAAATGAGATAAAGGTTCAGAAAAAAAAAAGAATTTTATTTAAATCGATTTAGTAAGGGCGAGATTTTTAAATTAGTAAGCTTGTGTGCTAAGTAATTATTTTATTCAACCAACTTCACAATTTTTTGTCTGCCATAAAAATGAGATAAATGTTCAGAAAATAAAGAATTTTATTTAAATCGTTTTAGTAAGGGCGAGATTTTTAAATTAGTAAGCCTCTGTTCAGAGTTAATGTTTTATTCAACAAAAATTAGAAAATTTTGTCTGCCATAAAAATGAGATAAAGGTTCAGAAAAAAAAAAGAATTTTATTTAAATCGATTTAGTAAGGGCGAGATTTTTAAATTAGTAAGCCTCTGTTCAGAGTTAATGTTTTATTCAACAAAAATTAGAAAATTTTGTCTGCCATAAAAATGAGATAAAGGTTCAGAAAAAAAAAAGAATTTTATTTAAATCGATTTAGTAAGGGCGAGATTTTTAAATTAGTAAGCCTCTGTTCAGAGTTAATGTTTTATTCAACAAAAATTAGAAAATTTTGTCTGCCATAAAAATGAGATAAATGTTCAGAAAATAAAGAATTTTATTTAAATCGATTTAGTAAGGGCGAGATTTTTAAATTAGTAAGCCTCTGTTCAGAGTTAATGTTTTATTCAAAAAAAATTAGAAAATTTTGTCTGCCATAAAAATGAGATAAAGGTTCAGAAAAAAAAAAGAATTTTATTTAAATCGATTTAGTAAGGGCGAGATTTTTAAACTAGTAAGCCTCTGTTCAGAGTTAATGTTTTATTCAACAAAAATTAGAAAATTTTGTCTGCCATAAAAATGAGATAAAGGTTCAGAAAAAAAAAAGAATTTTATTTAAATCGATTTAGTAAGGGCGAGATTTTTAAATTAGTAAGACTCTGTTCAGAGTTAATGTTTTATTCAACAAAAATTAGAAAATTTTGTCTGCCATAAAAATGAGATAAAGGTTCAGAAAAAAAAAGAAATTTATTTAAATCGATTTAGTAAGGGCGAGATTTTTAAATTAGTAAGCTTGTGTGCTAAGTAATTATTTTATTCAACCAACTTCACAATTTTTTGTCTGCCATAAAAATGAGATAAATGTTCAAAAAAAAAAAGAATTTTATTTAAATCGATTTAGTAAGGGCGAGATTTTTAAATTAGTAAGACTCTGTTCAGAGTTAATGTTTTATTCAACAAAAATTAGAAAAATTTGTCTGCCATAAAAACGAGATAAAGGTTCAGAAAAAAAAAGAAATTTATTTAAATCGATTTAGTAAGGGCGAGATTTTTAAATTAGTAAGCTTGTGTGCTAAGTAATTATTTTATTCAACCAACTTCACAATTTTTTGTCTGCCATAAAAATGAGATAAAGGTTCAGAAAAAAAAAAGAATTTTATTTAAATCGATTTAGTAAGGGCGAGATTTTTAAATTAGTAAGCTTGTGTGCTAAGTAATTATTTTATTCAACCAACTTCACAATTTTTTGTCTGCCATAAAAATGAGATAAATGTTCAGAAAATAAAGAATTTTATTTAAATCGATTTAGTAAGGGCGAGATTTTTAAATTAGTAAGCTTGTTTGCTAAGTAATTATTTTATTCAACCAACTTCACAATTTTTTGTCTGCCATTAAAATGAGATAAATGTTCAGAAAATAAAGAATTTTATTTAAATCGATTTAGTAAGGGCGAGATTTTTAAATTAGTAAGCCTCTGTTCAGAGTTAATGTTTTATTCAACAAAAATTAGAAAATTTTGTCTGCCATAAAAATGAGATAAAGGTTCAGAAAAAAAAAAGAATTTTATTTAAATCGATTTAGTAAGGGCGAGATTTTTAAATTAGTAAGCTTGTGTGCTAAGTAATTATTTTATTCAACCAACTTCACAATTTTTTGTCTGCCATAAAAATGAGATAAATGTTCAGAAAATAAAGAATTTTATTTAAATCGATTTAGTAAGGGCGAGATTTTTAAATTAGTAAGCCTCTGTTCAGAGTTAATGTTTTATTCAACAAAAATTAGAAAATTTTGTCTGCCATAAAAATGAGATAAAGGTTCAGAAAAAAAAAAGAATTTTATTTAAATCGATTTAGTAAGGGCGAGATTTTTAAATTAGTAAGCCTCTGTTCAGAGTTAATGTTTTATTCAACAAAAATTAGAAAATTTTGTCTGCCATAAAAATGAGATAAAGGTTCAGAAAAAAAAAAGAATTTTATTTAAATCGATTTAGTAAGGGCGAGATTTTTAAATTAGTAAGCTTGTGTGCTAAGTAATTATTTTATTCAACCAACTTCACAATTTTTTGTCTGCCATAAAAATGAGATAAAGGTTCAGAAAAAAAAAGAATTTTATTTAAATCGATTTAGTAAGGGCGAGATTTTTAATTTAGTAAGCCTCTGTTCAGAGTTAATGTTTTATTCAACCAACTTCACAATTTTTTGTCTGCCATAAAAATGAGATAAAGTTCAGAAAAAAAAAGAATTTTATTTAAATCGATTTAGTAAGGGCGAGATTTTTAAATTATTAAGCATGTGTGCTAGGTAATTATTTTATTCAACCAACTTCACAATTTTTTGTCTGCCATAAAAATGAGATAAAGGTTCAGAAAAAAAAAGAATTTTATTTAAATCGATTTAGTAAGGGCGAGATTTTTAATTTAGTAAGCCTCTGTTCAGAGTTAATGTTTTATTCAACCAACTTCACAATTTTTTGTCTGCCATAAAAATGAGATAAAGTTCAGAAAAAAAAAGAATTTTATTTAAATCGATTTAGTAAGGGCGAGATTTTTAAATTAGTAAGCTTGTGTGCTAAGTAATTATTTTATTCAACCAACTTCACAATTTTTTGTCTGCCATAAAAATGAGATAAAGGTTCAGAAAAAAAAAGAATTTTATTTAAATCGATTTAGTAAGGGCGAGATTTTTAAATTAGTAAGCTTGTGTTCTAAGTAATTATTTTATTCAACAAAAATTAGAAAATTTTGTCTGCCATAAAAATGAGATAAAGGTTCAGAAAAAAAAAGAATTTTATTTAAATCGATTTAGTAAGGGCGAGATTTTTAAATTATTAAGCTTGTGTGCTAGGTAATTATTTTATTCAACCAACTTCACAATTTTTTGTCTGCCATAAAAATGAAATAAAGGTTCAGAAAAAAAAAGAATTTTATTTAAATCGATTTAGTAAGGGCGAGATTTTTAAATTAGTAAGCTTGTGTGCTAAGTAATTATTTTATTCAACCAACTTCACAATTTTTTGTCTGCCAAAAAAATGAGATAAATGTTCAGAAAATAAAGAATTTTATTTAAATCGATTTAGTAAGGGCGAGATTTTTAAATTAGTAAGCCTCTGTTCAGAGTTAATGTTTTATTCAACAAAAATTAGAAAATTTTGTCTGCCATAAAAATGAGATAAAGGTTCAGAAAAAAAAAAATTTTTATTTAAATCGATTTAGTAAGGGCGAGATTTTTAAATTAGTAAGCTTGTGTGCTAAGTAATTATTTTATTCAACCAACTTCACAATTTTTTGTCTGCCATAAAAATGAGATAAATGTTCAGAAAATAAAGAATTTTATTTAAATCGATTTAGTAAGGGCGAGATTTTTAAATTAGTAAGCTTGTGTGCTAAGTAATTATTTTATTCAACCAACTTCACAATTTTTTGTCTGCCATAAAAATGAGATAAATGTTCAGAAAATAAAGAATTTTATTTAAATCGTTTTAGTAAGGGCGAGATTTTTAAATTAGTAAGCTTGTGTGCTAAGTAATTATTTTATTCAACCAACTTCACAATTTTTTGTCTGCCATAAAAATGAGATAAATGTTCAGAAAATAAAGAATTTTATTTAAATCGATTTAGTAAGGGCGAGATTTTTAAATTAGTAAGCTTGTGTGCTAAGTAATTATTTTATTCAACCAACTTCACAATTATTTGTCTGCCATAAAAATGAGATAAATGTTCAGAAAATAAAGAATTTTATTTAAATCGTTTTAGTAAGGGCGAGATTTTTAAATTAGTAAGCCTCTGTTCAGAGTTAATGTTTTATTCAACAAAAATTAGAAAATTTTGTCTGCCATAAAAATGAGATAAAGGTTCAGAAAAAAAAAAGAATTTTATTTAAATCGATTTAGTAAGGGCGAGATTTTTAAATTAGTAAGCTTGTGTGCTAAGTAATTATTTTATTCAACCAACTTCACAATTTTTTGTCTGCCATAAAAATGAAATAAAGGTTCAGAAAAAAAAAAGAATTTTATTTAAATCGATTTAGTAAGGGCGAGATTTTTAAACTAGTAAGCCTCTGTTCAGAGTTAATGTTTTATTCAACAAAAATTAGAAAATTTTGTCTGCCATAAAAATGAGATAAAGGTTCAGAAAAAAAAATAATTTTATTTAAATCGATTTAGTAAGGGCCAGATTTTTAAATTAGTAAGCTTGTGTGCTAAGTAATTATTTTATTCAACCAACTTCACAATTTTTTGTCTGCCATAAAAATGAAATAAAGGTTCAGAAAAAAAAAAGAATTTTATTTAAATCGATTTAGTAAGGGCGAGATTTTTAAACTAGTAAGCCTCTGTTCAGAGTTAATGTTTTATTCAACAAAAATTAGAAAATTTTGTCTGTCATAAAAATGAGATAAAGGTTCAGAAAAAAAAAAGAATTTTATTTAAATCGATTTAGTAAGGGCGAGATTTTTAAATTAGTAAGACTCTGTTCAGAGTTAATGTTTTATTCAACAAAAATTAGAAAAATTTGTCTGCCATAAAAACGAGATAAAGGTTCAGAAAAAAAAAGAAATTTATTTAAATCGATTTAGTAAGGGCGAGATTTTTAAATTAGTAAGCCTCTGTTCAGAGTTAATGTTTTATTCAACAAAAATTAGAAAATTTTGTCTGCCATAAAAATGAGATAAAGGTTCAGAAAAAAAAAAGAATTTTATTTAAATCGATTTAGTAAGGGCGAGATTTTTAAATTAGTAAGCTTGTGTGCTAAGTAATTATTTTATTCAACCAACTTCACAATTTTTTGTCTGCCATAAAAATGAAATAAAGGTTCAGAAAAAAAAAAGAATTTTATTTAAATCGATTTAGTAAGGGCGAGATTTTTAAACTAGTAAGCCTCTGTTCAGAGTTAATGTTTTATTCAACAAAAATTAGAAAATTTTGTCTGCCATAAAAATGAGATAAAGGTTCAGAAAAAAAAATAATTTTATTTAAATCGATTTAGTAAGGGCCAGATTTTTAAATTAGTAAGCTTGTGTGCTAAGTAATTATTTTATTCAACCAACTTCACAATTTTTTGTCTGCCATAAAAATGAAATAAAGGTTCAGAAAAAAAAAAGAATTTTATTTAAATCGATTTAGTAAGGGCGAGATTTTTAAATTAGTAAGACTCTGTTCAGAGTTAATGTTTTATTCAACAAAAATTAGAAAAATTTGTCTGTCATAAAAACGAGATAAAGGTTCAGAAAAAAAAAAGAATTTTATTTAAATCGATTTAGTAAGGGCGAGATTTTTAAATTAGTAAGACTCTGTTCAGAGTTAATGTTTTATTCAACAAAAATTAGAAAAATTTGTCTGCCATAAAAACGAGATAAAGGTTCAGAAAAAAAAAGAAATTTATTTAAATCGATTTAGTAAGGGCGAGATTTTTAAACTAGTAAGCCTCTGTTCAGAGTTAATGTTTTATTCAACAAAAATTAGAAAATTTTGTCTGCCATAAAAATGAGATAAAGGTTCAGAAAAAAAAAAGAATTTTATTTAAATCGATTTAGTAAGGGCGAGATTTTTAAACTAGTAAGCCTCTGTTCAGAGTTAATGTTTTATTCAACAAAAATTAGAAAATTTTGTCTGTCATAAAAATGAGATAAAGGTTCAGAAAAAAAAAAGAATTTTATTTAAATCGATTTAGTAAGGGCGAGATTTTTAAATTAGTAAGACTCTGTTCAGAGTTAATGTTTTATTCAACAAAAATTAGAAAAATTTGTCTGCCATAAAAACGAGATAAAGGTTCAGAAAAAAAAAGAAATTTATTTAAATCGATTTAGTAAGGGCGAGATTTTTAAATTAGTAAGCTTGTGTGCTAAGTAATTATTTTATTCAACCAACTTCACAATTTTTTGTCTGCCATAAAAATGAGATAAATGTTCAAAAAAAAAAAGAATTTTATTTAAATCGATTTAGTAAGGGCGAGATTTTTAAATTAGTAAGACTCTGTTCAGAGTTAATGTTTTATTCAACAAAAATTAGAAAAATTTGTCTGCCATAAAAACGAGATAAAGGTTCAGAAAAAAAAAGAAATTTATTTAAATCGATTTAGTAAGGGCGAGATTTTTAAATTAGTAAATTGTGTGCTAAGTAATTATTTTATTCAACCAACTTCACAATTTTTTGTCTGCCATAAAAATGAGATAAAGGTTCAGAAAAAAAAAAGAATTTTATTTAAATCGATTTAGTAAGGGCGAGATTTTTAAATTAGTAAGCTTGTGTGCTAAGTAATTATTTTATTCAACCAACTTCACAATTTTTTGTCTGCCATAAAAATGAGATAAATGTTCAGAAAATAAAGAATTTTATTTAAATCGATTTAGTAAGGGCGAGATTTTTAAATTAGTAAGCTTGTGTGCTAAGTAATTATTTTATTCAACCAACTTCACAATTTTTTGTCTGCCATAAAAATGAGATAAATGTTCAGAAAATAAAGAATTTTATTTAAATCGATTTAGTAAGGGCGAGATTTTTAAATTAGTAAGCTTGTTTGCTAAGTAATTATTTTATTCAACCAACTTCACAATTTTTTGTCTGCCATAAAAATGAGATAAATGTTCAGAAAATAAAGAATTTTATTTAAATCGATTTAGTAAGGGCGAGATTTTTAAATTAGTAAGCCTCTGTTCAGAGTTAATGTTTTATTCAACAAAAATTAGAAAAATTTGTCTGCCATAAAAACGAGATAAAGGTTCAGAAAAAAAAAGAAATTTATTTAAATCGATTTAGTAAGGGCGAGATTTTTAAATTAGTAAGCCTCTGTTCAGAGTTAATGTTTTATTCAACAAAAATTAGAAAATTTTGTCTGCCATAAAAATGAGATAAAGGTTCAGAAAAAAAAAAGAATTTTATTTAAATCGATTTAGTAAGGGCGAGATTTTTAAATTAGTAAGCTTGTGTGCTAAGTAATTATTTTATTCAACCAACTTCACAATTTTTTGTCTGCCATAAAAATGAAATAAAGGTTCAGAAAAAAAAAAGAATTTTATTTAAATCGATTTAGTAAGGGCGAGATTTTTAAACTAGTAAGCCTCTGTTCAGAGTTAATGTTTTATTCAACAAAAATTAGAAAATTTTGTCTGCCATAAAAATGAGATAAAGGTTCAGAAAAAAAAATAATTTTATTTAAATCGATTTAGTAAGGGCCAGATTTTTAAATTAGTAAGCTTGTGTGCTAAGTAATTATTTTATTCAACCAACTTCACAATTTTTTGTCTGCCATAAAAATGAAATAAAGGTTCAGAAAAAAAAAAGAATTTTATTTAAATCGATTTAGTAAGGGCGAGATTTTTAAACTAGTAAGCCTCTGTTCAGAGTTAATGTTTTATTCAACAAAAATTAGAAAATTTTGTCTGTCATAAAAATGAGATAAAGGTTCAGAAAAAAAAAAGAATTTTATTTAAATCGATTTAGTAAGGGCGAGATTTTTAAATTAGTAAGACTCTGTTCAGAGTTAATGTTTTATTCAACAAAAATTAGAAAAATTTGTCTGCCATAAAAACGAGATAAAGGTTCAGAAAAAAAAAGAAATTTATTTAAATCGATTTAGTAAGGGCGAGATTTTTAAATTAGTAAGCTTGTGTGCTAAGTAATTATTTTATTCAACCAACTTCACAATTTTTTGTCTGCCATAAAAATGAGATAAATGTTCAAAAAAAAAAAGAATTTTATTTAAATCGATTTAGTAAGGGCGAGATTTTTAAATTAGTAAGACTCTGTTCAGAGTTAATGTTTTATTCAACAAAAATTAGAAAAATTTGTCTGCCATAAAAACGAGATAAAGGTTCAGAAAAAAAAAGAAATTTATTTAAATCGATTTAGTAAGGGCGAGATTTTTAAATTAGTAAATTGTGTGCTAAGTAATTATTTTATTCAACCAACTTCACAATTTTTTGTCTGCCATAAAAATGAGATAAAGGTTCAGAAAAAAAAAAGAATTTTATTTAAATCGATTTAGTAAGGGCGAGATTTTTAAATTAGTAAGCTTGTGTGCTAAGTAATTATTTTATTCAACCAACTTCACAATTTTTTGTCTGCCATAAAAATGAGATAAATGTTCAGAAAATAAAGAATTTTATTTAAATCGATTTAGTAAGGGCGAGATTTTTAAATTAGTAAGCTTGTGTGCTAAGTAATTATTTTATTCAACCAACTTCACAATTTTTTGTCTGCCATAAAAATGAGATAAATGTTCAGAAAATAAAGAATTTTATTTAAATCGATTTAGTAAGGGCGAGATTTTTAAATTAGTAAGCTTGTTTGCTAAGTAATTATTTTATTCAACCAACTTCACAATTTTTTGTCTGCCATAAAAATGAGATAAATGTTCAGAAAATAAAGAATTTTATTTAAATCGATTTAGTAAGGGCGAGATTTTTAAATTAGTAAGCCTCTGTTCAGAGTTAATGTTTTATTCAAAAAAAATTAGAAAATTTTGTCTGCCATAAAAATGAGATAAAGGTTCAGAAAAAAAAAAGAATTTTATTTAAATCGATTTAGTAAGGGCGAGATTTTTAAACTAGTAAGCCTCTGTTCAGAGTTAATGTTTTATTCAACAAAAATTAGAAAATTTTGTCTGCCATAAAAATGAGATAATGGTTCAGAAAAAAAAAAGAATTTTATTTAAATCGATTTAGTAAGGGCGAGATTTTTAAATTAGTAAGCCTCTGTTCAGAGTTAATGTTTTATTCAACAAAAATTAGAAAATTTTGTCTGCCATAAAAATGAGATAAAGGTTCAGAAAAAAAAAAGAATTTTATTTAAATCGATTTAGTAAGGGCGAGATTTTTAAATTAGTAAGCCTCTGTTCAGAGTTAATGTTTTATTCAACAAAAATTAGAAAATTTTGTCTGCCATAAAAATGAGATAAAGGTTCAGAAAAAAAAAAGAATTTTATTTAAATCGATTTAGTAAGGGCGAGATTTTTAAATTAGTAAGCTTGTGTGCTAAGTAATTATTTTATTCAACCAACTTCACAATTTTTTGTCTGCCATAAAAATGAGATAAAGGTTCAGAAAAAAAAAGAATTTTATTTAAATCGATTTAGTAAGGGCGAGATTTTTAATTTAGTAAGCCTCTGTTCAGAGTTAATGTTTTATTCAACCAACTTCACAATTTTTTGTCTGCCATAAAAATGAGATAAAGTTCAGAAAAAAAAAGAATTTTATTTAAATCGATTTAGTAAGGGCGAGATTTTTAAATTATTAAGCATGTGTGCTAGGTAATTATTTTATTCAACCAACTTCACAATTTTTTGTCTGCCATAAAAATGAGATAAAGGTTCAGAAAAAAAAAGAATTTTATTTAAATCGATTTAGTAAGGGCGAGATTTTTAATTTAGTAAGCCTCTGTTCAGAGTTAATGTTTTATTCAACCAACTTCACAATTTTTTGTCTGCCATAAAAATGAGATAAAGTTCAGAAAAAAAAAGAATTTTATTTAAATCGATTTAGTAAGGGCGAGATTTTTAAATTATTAAGCTTGTGTGCTAGGTAATTATTTTATTCAACCAACTTCACAATTTTTTGTCTGCCATAAAAATGAGATAAAGTTCAGAAAAAAAAAGAATTTTATTTAAATCGATTTAGTAAGGGCGAGATTTTTAAATTAGTAAGCTTGTGTGCTAAGTAATTATTTTATTCAACCAACTTCACAATTTTTTGTCTGCCATAAAAATGAGATAAAGGTTCAGAAAAAAAAAGAATTTTATTTAAATCGATTTAGTAAGGGCGAGATTTTTAATTTAGTAAGCCTCTGTTCAGAGTTAATGTTTTATTCAACCAACTTCACAATTTTTTGTCTGCCATAAAAATGAGATAAAGTTCAGAAAAAAAAAGAATTTTATTTAAATCGATTTAGTAAGGGCGAGATTTTTAAATTATTAAGCTTGTGTGCTAGGTAATTATTTTATTCAACCAACTTCACAATTTTTTGTCTGCCATAAAAATGAGATAAAGTTCAGAAAAAAAAAGAATTTTATTTAAATCGATTTAGTAAGGGCGAGATTTTTAAATTAGTAAGCTTGTGTGCTAAGTAATTATTTTATTCAACCAACTTCACAATTTTTTGTCTGCCATAAAAATGAGATAAAGTTCAGAAAAAAAAAGAATTTTATTTAAATCGATTTAGTAAGGGCGAGATTTTTAAATTAGTAAGCTTGTGTGCTAAGTAATTATTTTATTCAACCAACTTCACAATTTTTTGTCTGCCATAAAAATGAGATAAAGTTCAGAAAAAAAAAGAATTTTATTTAAATCGATTTAGTAAGGGCGAGATTTTTAAATTAGTAAGCTTGTGTGCTAAGTAATTATTTTATTCAACCAACTTCACAATTTTTTGTCTGCCATAAAAATGAGATAAAGGTTCAGAAAAAAAAAGAATTTTATTTAAATCGATTTAGTAAGGGCGAGATTTTTAAATTATTAAGCATGTGTGCTAGGTAATTATTTTATTCAACCAACTTCACAATTTTTTGTCTGCCATAAAAATGAGATAAAGGTTCAGAAAAAAAAAGAATTTTATTTAAATCGATTTAGTAAGGGCGAGATTTTTAATTTAGTAAGCCTCTGTTCAGAGTTAATGTTTTATTCAACCAACTTCACAATTTTTTGTCTGCCATAAAAATGAGATAAAGTTCAGAAAAAAAAAGAATTTTATTTAAATCGATTTAGTAAGGGCGAGATTTTTAAATTAGTAAGCTTGTGTGCTAAGTAATTATTTTATTCAACCAACTTCACAATTTTTTGTCTGCCATAAAAATGAGATAAAGGTTCAGAAAAAAAAAGAATTTTATTTAAATCGATTTAGTAAGGGCGAGATTTTTAAATTATTAAGCTTGTGTGCTAGGTAATTATTTTATTCAACCAACTTCACAATTTTTTGTCTGCCATAAAAATGAAATAAAGGTTCAGAAAAAAAAAGAATTTTATTTAAATCGATTTAGTAAGGGCGAGATTTTTAAATTAGTAAGCTTGTGTGCTAAGTAATTATTTTATTCAACCAACTTCACAATTTTTTGTCTGCCAAAAAAATGAGATAAATGTTCAGAAAATAAAGAATTTTATTTAAATCGATTTAGTAAGGGCGAGATTTTTAAATTAGTAAGCCTCTGTTCAGAGTTAATGTTTTATTCAACAAAAATTAGAAAATTTTGTCTGCCATAAAAATGAGATAAAGGTTCAGAAAAAAAAAAAAATTTTATTTAAATCGATTTAGTAAGGGCGAGATTTTTAAATTAGTAAGCTTGTGTGCTAAGTAATTATTTTATTCAACCAACTTCACAATTTTTTGTCTGCCATAAAAATGAGATAAATGTTCAGAAAATAAAGAATTTTATTTAAATCGATTTAGTAAGGGCGAGATTTTTAAATTAGTAAGCTTGTGTGCTAAGTAATTATTTTATTCAACCAACTTCACAATTTTTTGTCTGCCATAAAAATGAGATAAATGTTCAGAAAATAAAAAATTTTATTTAAATCGTTTTAGTAAGGGCGAGATTTTTAAATTAGTAAGCTTGTGTGCTAAGTAATTATTTTATTCAACCAACTTCACAATTTTTTGTCTGCCATAAAAATGAGATAAATGTTCAGAAAATAAAGAATTTTATTTAAATCGATTTAGTAAGGGCGAGATTTTTAAATTAGTAAGCTTGTGTGCTAAGTAATTATTTTATTCAACCAACTTCACAATTTTTTGTCTGCCATAAAAATGAGATAAAGTTCAGAAAAAAAAAGAATTTTATTTAAATCGATTTAGTAAGGGCGAGATTTTTAAATTAGTAAGCTTGTGTGCTAAGTAATTATTTTATTCAACCAACTTCACAATTTTTTGTCTGCCATAAAAATGAGATAAAGGTTCAGAAAAAAAAAGAATTTTATTTAAATCGATTTAGTAAGGGCGAGATTTTTAAATTATTAAGCATGTGTGCTAGGTAATTATTTTATTCAACCAACTTCACAATTTTTTGTCTGCCATAAAAATGAGATAAAGGTTCAGAAAAAAAAAGAATTTTATTTAAATCGATTTAGTAAGGGCGAGATTTTTAATTTAGTAAGCCTCTGTTCAGAGTTAATGTTTTATTCAACCAACTTCACAATTTTTTGTCTGCCATAAAAATGAGATAAAGTTCAGAAAAAAAAAGAATTTTATTTAAATCGATTTAGTAAGGGCGAGATTTTTAAATTAGTAAGCTTGTGTGCTAAGTAATTATTTTATTCAACCAACTTCACAATTTTTTGTCTGCCATAAAAATGAGATAAAGGTTCAGAAAAAAAAAGAATTTTATTTAAATCGATTTAGTAAGGGCGAGATTTTTAAATTATTAAGCATGTGTGCTAGGTAATTATTTTATTCAACCAACTTCACAATTTTTTGTCTGCCATAAAAATGAGATAAAGGTTCAGAAAAAAAAAGAATTTTATTTAAATCGATTTAGTAAGGGCGAGATTTTTAAATTAGTAAGCTTGTGTGCTAAGTAATTATTTTATTCAACCAACTTCACAATTTTTTGTCTGCCATAAAAATGAGATAAATGTTCAGAAAATAAAGAATTTTATTTAAATCGATTTAGTAAGGGCGAGATTTTTAAATTAGTAAGCTTGTGTGCTAAGTAATTATTTTATTCAACCAACTTCACAATTTTTTGTCTGCCATAAAAATGAGATAAATGTTCAGAAAATAAAGAATTTTATTTAAATCGTTTTAGTAAGGGCGAGATTTTTAAATTAGTAAGCTTGTGTGCTAAGTAATTATTTTATTCAACCAACTTCACAATTTTTTGTCTGCCATAAAAATGAGATAAATGTTCAGAAAATAAAGAATTTTATTTAAATCGATTTAGTAAGGGCGAGATTTTTAAATTAGTAAGCTTGTGTGCTAAGTAATTATTTTATTCAACCAACTTCACAATTTTTTGTCTGCCATAAAAATGAGATAAAGTTCAGAAAAAAAAAGAATTTTATTTAAATCGATTTAGTAAGGGCGAGATTTTTAAATTAGTAAGCCTCTGTTCAGAGTTAATGTTTTATTCAACAAAAATTAGAAAATTTTGTCTGCCATAAAAATGAGATAAAGGTTCAGAAAAAAAAAAAAATTTTATTTAAATCGATTTAGTAAGGGCGAGATTTTTAAATTAGTAAGCTTGTGTGCTAAGTAATTATTTTATTCAACCAACTTCACAATTTTTTGTCTGCCATAAAAATGAGATAAATGTTCAGAAAATAAAGAATTTTATTTAAATCGATTTAGTAAGGGCGAGATTTTTAAATTAGTAAGCTTGTGTGCTAAGTAATTATTTTATTCAACCAACTTCACAATTTTTTGTCTGCCATAAAAATGAGATAAATGTTCAGAAAATAAAGAATTTTATTTAAATCGATTTAGTAAGGGCGAGATTTTTAAATTAGTAAGCTTGTGTGCTAAGTAATTATTTTATTCAACCAACTTCACAATTTTTTGTCTGCCATAAAAATGAGATAAATGTTCAGAAAATAAAGAATTTTATTTAAATCGTTTTAGTAAGGGCGAGATTTTTAAATTAGTAAGCTTGTGTGCTAAGTAATTATTTTATTCAACCAACTTCACAATTTTTTGTCTGCCATAAAAATGAGATAAATGTTCAGAAAATAAAGAATTTTATTTAAATCGATTTAGTAAGGGCGAGATTTTTAAATTAGTAAGCTTGTGTGCTAAGTAATTATTTTATTCAACCAACTTCACAATTTTTTTTCTGCCATAAAAATGAGATAAAGTTCAGAAAAAAAAAGAATTTTATTTAAATCGATTTAGTAAGGGCGAGATTTTTAAATTAGTAAGCTTGTGTGCTAAGTAATTATTTTATTCAACCAACTTCACAATTTTTTGTCTGCCATAAAAATGAGATAAAGGTTCAGAAAAAAAAAGAATTTTATTTAAATCGATTTAGTAAGGGCGAGATTTTTAAATTATTAAGCATGTGTGCTAGGTAATTATTTTATTCAACCAACTTCACAATTTTCTGTCTGCCATAAAAATGAGATAAAGGTTCAGAAAAAAAAAGAATTTTATTTAAATCGATTTAGTAAGGGCGAGATTTTTAATTTAGTAAGCCTCTGTTCAGAGTTAATGTTTTATTCAACCAACTTCACAATTTTTTGTCTGCCATAAAAATGAGATAAAGTTCAGAAAAAAAAAGAATTTTATTTAAATCGATTTAGTAAGGGCGAGATTTTTAAATTAGTAAGCTTGTGTGCTAAGTAATTATTTTATTCAACCAACTTCACAATTTTTTGTCTGCCATAAAAATGAGATAAAGGTTCAGAAAAAAAAAGAATTTTATTTAAATCGATTTAGTAAGGGCGAGATTTTTAAATTATTAAGCTTGTGTGCTAGGTAATTATTTTATTCAACCAACTTCACAATTTTTTGTCTGCCATAAAAATGAAATAAAGGTTCAGAAAAAAAAAGAATTTTATTTAAATCGATTTAGTAAGGGCGAGATTTTTAAATTAGTAAGCTTGTGTGCTAAGTAATTATTTTATTCAACCAACTTCACAATTTTTTGTCTGCCAAAAAAATGAGATAAATGTTCAGAAAATAAAGAATTTTATTTAAATCGATTTAGTAAGGGCGAGATTTTTAAATTAGTAAGCCTCTGTTCAGAGTTAATGTTTTATTCAACAAAAATTAGAAAATTTTGTCTGCCATAAAAATGAGATAAAGGTTCAGAAAAAAAAAAAAATTTTATTTAAATCGATTTAGTAAGGGCGAGATTTTTAAATTAGTAAGCTTGTGTGCTAAGTAATTATTTTATTCAACCAACTTCACAATTTTTTGTCTGCCATAAAAATGAGATAAATGTTCAGAAAATAAAGAATTTTATTTAAATCGATTTAGTAAGGGCGAGATTTTTAAATTAGTAAGCTTGTGTGCTAAGTAATTATTTTATTCAACCAACTTCACAATTTTTTGTCTGCCATAAAAATGAGATAAATGTTCAGAAAATAAAGAATTTTATTTAAATCGTTTTAGTAAGGGCGAGATTTTTAAATTAGTAAGCTTGTGTGCTAAGTAATTATTTTATTCAACCAACTTCACAATTTTTTGTCTGCCATAAAAATGAGATAAATGTTCAGAAAATAAAGAATTTTATTTAAATCGATTTAGTAAGGGCGAGATTTTTAAATTAGTAAGCTTGTGTGCTAAGTAATTATTTTATTCAACCAACTTCACAATTATTTGTCTGCCATAAAAATGAGATAAATGTTCAGAAAATAAAGAATTTTATTTAAATCGTTTTAGTAAGGGCGAGATTTTTAAATTAGTAAGCCTCTGTTCAGAGTTAATGTTTTATTCAACAAAAATTAGAAAATTTTGTCTGCCATAAAAATGAGATAAAGGTTCAGAAAAAAAAAAGAATTTTATTTAAATCGATTTAGTAAGGGCGAGATTTTTAAATTAGTAAGCTTTTGTGCTAAGTAATTATTTTATTCAACCAACTTCACAATTTTTTGTCTGCCATAAAAATGAAATAAAGGTTCAGAAAAAAAAAAGAATTTTATTTAAATCGATTTAGTAAGGGCGAGATTTTTAAACTAGTAAGCCTCTGTTCAGAGTTAATGTTTTATTCAACAAAAATTAGAAAATTTTGTCTGCCATAAAAATGAGATAATGGTTCAGAAAAAAAAAAGAATTTTATTTAAATCGATTTAGTAAGGGCGAGATTTTTAAATTAGTAAGACTCTGTTCAGAGTAAATGTTTTAATCAACAAAAATTAGAAAATTTTGTCTGCCATAAAAACGAGATAAAGGTTCAGAAAAAAAAAGAAATTTATTTAAATCGATTTAGTAAGGGCGAGATTTTTAAATTAGTAAGCTTGAGTGCTAAGTAATTATTTTATTCAACCAACTTCACAATTTTTTGTCTTCCATAAAAATGATATAAATGTTCAAAAAAAAAAAGAATTTTATTTAGATCGATTTAGTAAGGGCGAGATTTTTAAATTAGTAAGCTTGTGTGCTTAGTAATTATTTTATTCAACAACTTCTCAATTTTTTGTCTGCCATAAAAACGAGATAAAGGTTCAGAAAAAAAAAGAATTTTATTTAAATCGATTTAGTAAGGGCGAGATTTTTAAATTAGTAAGCTTGTGTGCTAAGTAATTATTTTATTCAACCAACTTCACAATTTTTTGTCTGCCATAAAAATGAGATAAATGTTCAGAAAATAAAGAATTTTATTTAAATCGATTTAGTAAGGGCGAGATTTTTAAATTAGTAAGCCTCTGTTCAGAGTTAATGTTTTATTCAACAAAAATTAGAAAATTTTGTCTGCCATAAAAATGAGATAAAGGTTCAGAAAAAAAAAAAAATTTTATTTAAATCGATTTAGTAAGGGCGAGATTTTTAAATTAGTAAGCTTGTGTGCTAAGTAATTATTTTATTCAACCAACTTCACAATTTTTTGTCTGCCATAAAAATGAGATAAATGTTCAGAAAATAAAGAATTTTATTTAAATCGATTTAGTAAGGGCGAGATTTTTAAATTAGTAAGCTTGTGTGCTAAGTAATTATTTTATTCAACCAACTTCACAATTTTTTGTCTGCCATAAAAATGAGATAAATGTTCAGAAAATAAAGAATTTTATTTAAATCGTTTTAGTAAGGGCGAGATTTTTAAATTAGTAAGCCTCTGTTCAGAGTTAATGTTTTATTCAACAAAAATTAGAAAATTTTGTCTGCCATAAAAATGAGATAAAGGTTCAGAAAAAAAAAAGAATTTTATTTAAATCGATTTAGTAAGGGTGAGATTTTTAAATTAGTAAGCTTGTGTGCTAAGAAATTATTTTATTCAACCAACTTCACAATTTTTTGTCTTCCATAAAAATGAGATAAATGTTCAGAAAATAAAGAATTTTATTTAAATCGATTTAGTAAGGGCGAGATTTTTAAATTAGTAAGCTTGTTTGCTAAGTAATTATTTTATTCAACCAACTTCACAATTTTTTGTCTGCCATAAAAATGAGATAAATGTTCAGAAAATAAAGAATTTTATTTAAATCGTTTTAGTAAGGGCGAGATTTTTAAATTAGTAAGCCTCTGTTCAGAGTTAATGTTTTATTCAACAAAAATTAGAAAATTTTGTCTGCCATAAAAATGAGATAAAGGTTCAGAAAAAAAAAAAATTTTTATTTAAATCGATTTAGTAAGGGCGAGATTTTTAAATTAGTAAGCTTGTGTGCTAAGTAATTATTTTATTCAACCAACTTCACAATTTTTTGTCTGCCATAAAAATGAGATAAATGTTCAGAAAATAAAGAATTTTATTTAAATCGATTTAGTAAGGGCGAGATTTTTAAATTAGTAAGCTTGTGTGCTAAGTAATTATTTTATTCAACCAACTTCACAATTTTTTGTCTGCCAAAAAAATGAGATAAATGTTCAGAAAATAAAGAATTTTATTTAAATCGATTTAGTAAGGGCGAGATTTTTAAATTAGTAAGCTTGTGTGCTAAGAAATTATTTTATTCAACCAACTTCACAATTTTTTGTCTTCCATAAAAATGAGATAAATGTTCAGAAAATAAAGAATTTTATTTAAATCGTTTTAGTAAGGGCGAGATTTTTAAATTAGTAAGCTTGTGTGCTAAGAAATTATTTTATTCAACCAACTTCACAATTTTTTGTCTTCCATAAAAATGAGATAAATGTTCAGAAAATAAAGAATTTTATTTAAATCGTTTTAGTAAGGGCGAGATTTTTAAATTAGTAAGCTTGTGTGCTAAGAAATTATTTTATTCAACCAACTTCACAATTTTTTGTCTGCCATAAAAATGAGATAAATGTTCAGAAAATAAAGAATTTTATTTAAATCGATTTAGTAAGGGCGAGATTTTTAAATTAGTAAGCTTGTGTGCTAAGAAATTATTTTATTCAACCAACTTCACAATTTTTTGTCTGCCAAAAAAATGAGATAAATGTTCAGAAAATAAAGAATTTTATTTAAATCGATTTAGTAAGGGCGAGATTTTTAAATTAGTAAGCTTGTGTGCTAAGAAATTATTTTATTCAACCAACTTCACAATTTTTTGTCTTCCATAAAAATGAGATAAATGTTCAGAAAATAAAGAATTTTATTTAAATCGTTTTAGTAAGGGCGAGATTTTTAAATTAGTAAGCTTGTGTGCTAAGAAATTATTTTATTCAACCAACTTCACAATTTTTTGTCTGCCATAAAAATGAGATAAATGTTCAGAAAATAAAGAATTTTATTTAAATCGATTTAGTAAGGGCGAGATTTTTAAATTATTAAGCTTGTGTGCTAGGTAATTATTTTATTCAACCAACTTCACAATTTTTTGTCTGCCATAAAAATGAGATAAAGGTTCAGAAAAAAAAAGAATTTTATTTAAATCGATTTAGTAAGGGCGAGATTTTTAAATTATTAAGCCTCTGTTCAGAGTTAATGTTTTATTCAACCAACTTCACAATTTTTTGTCTGCCATAAAAATGAGATAAAGTTCAGAAAAAAAAAGAATTTTATTTAAATCGATTTAGTAAGGGCGAGATTTTTAAATTAGTAAGCTTGTGTGCTAAGTAATTATTTTATTCAACCAACTTCACAATTTTTTGTCTGCCATAAAAATGAGATAAAGTTCAGAAAAAAAAAGAATTTTATTTAAATCGATTTAGTAAGGGCGAGATTTTTAAATTAGTAAGCTTGTGTGCTAAGTAATTATTTTATTCAACCAACTTCACAATTTTTTGTCTGCCATAAAAATGAGATAAATGTTCAGAAAATAAAGAATTTTATTTAAATCGATTTAGTAAGGGCGAGATTTTTAAATTAGTAAGCTTGTGTGCTAAGAAATTATTTTATTCAACCAACTTCACAATTTTTTGTCTTCCATAAAAATGAGATAAATGTTCAGAAAAAAAAAGAATTTTATTTAAATCGATTTAGTAAGGGCGAGATTTTTAATTTAGTAAGCCTCTGTTCAGAGTTAATGTTTTATTCAACCAACTTCACAATTTTTTGTCTGCCATAAAAATGAGATAAAGTTCAGAAAAAAAAAGAATTTTATTTAAATCGATTTAGTAAGGGCGAGATTTTTAAATTAGTAAGCTTGTGTGCTAAGTAATTATTTTATTCAACCAACTTCACAATTTTTTGTCTGCCATAAAAATGAGATAAATGTTCAGAAAATAAAGAATTTTATTTAAATCGATTTAGTAAGGGCGAGATTTTTAAATTAGTAAGCTTGTGTGCTAAGTAATTATTTTATTCAACCAACTTCACAATTTTTTGTCTGCCATAAAAATGAGATAAATGTTCAGAAAATAAAGAATTTTATTTAAATCGTTTTAGTAAGGGCGAGATTTTTAAATTAGTAAGCCTCTGTTCAGAGTTAATGTTTTATTCAACAAAAATTAGAAAATTTTGTCTGCCATAAAAATGAGATAAAGGTTCAGAAAAAAAAAAGAATTTTATTTAAATCGATTTAGTAAGGGTGAGATTTTTAAATTATTAAGCTTGTGTGCTAAGAAATTATTTTATTCAACCAACTTCACAATTTTTTGTCTTCCATAAAAATGAGATAAATGTTCAGAAAATAAAGAATTTTATTTAAATCGATTTAGTAAGGGCGAGATTTTTAAATTAGTAAGCTTGTTTGCTAAGTAATTATTTTATTCAACCAACTTCACAATTTTTTGTCTGCCATAAAAATGAGATAAATGTTCAGAAAATAAAGAATTTTATTTAAATCGTTTTAGTAAGGGCGAGATTTTTAAATTAGTAAGCCTCTGTTCAGAGTTAATGTTTTATTCAACAAAAATTAGAAAATTTTGTCTGCCATAAAAATGAGATAAAGGTTCAGAAAAAAAAAAAATTTTTATTTAAATCGATTTAGTAAGGGCGAGATTTTTAAATTAGTAAGCTTGTGTGCTAAGTAATTATTTTATTCAACCAACTTCACAATTTTTTGTCTGCCATAAAAATGAGATAAATGTTCAGAAAATAAAGAATTTTATTTAAATCGATTTAGTAAGGGCGAGATTTTTAAATTAGTAAGCTTGTGTGCTAAGTAATTATTTTATTCAACCAACTTCACAATTTTTTGTCTGCCAAAAAAATGAGATAAATGTTCAGAAAATAAAGAATTTTATTTAAATCGATTTAGTAAGGGCGAGATTTTTAAATTAGTAAGCTTGTGTGCTAAGAAATTATTTTATTCAACCAACTTCACAATTTTTTGTCTTCCATAAAAATGAGATAAATGTTCAGAAAATAAAGAATTTTATTTAAATCGTTTTAGTAAGGGCGAGATTTTTAAATTAGTAAGCTTGTGTGCTAAGAAATTATTTTATTCAACCAACTTCACAATTTTTTGTCTGCCATAAAAATGAGATAAATGTTCAGAAAATAAAGAATTTTATTTAAATCGTTTTAGTAAGGGCGAGATTTTTAAATTAGTAAGCCTCTGTTCAGAGTTAATGTTTTATTCAACAAAAATTAGAAAATTTTGTCTGCCATAAAAATGAGATAAAGGTTCAGAAAAAAAAAAAATTTTTATTTAAATCGATTTAGTAAGGGCGAGATTTTTAAATTAGTAAGCTTGTGTGCTAAGAAATTATTTTATTCAACCAACTTCACAATTTTTTGTCTGCCATAAAAATGAGATAAATGTTCAGAAAATAAAGAATTTTATTTAAATCGATTTAGTAAGGGCGAGATTTTTAAATTAGTAAGCTTGTGTGCTAAGTAATTATTTTATTCAACCAACTTCACAATTTTTTGTCTGCCATAAAAATGAGATAAATGTTCAGAAAATAAAGAATTTTATTTAAATCGATTTAGTAAGGGCGAGATTTTTAAATTAGTAAGCTTGTGTGCTAAGTAATTATTTTATTCAACCAACTTCACAATTTTTTGTCTGCCAAAAAAATGAGATAAATGTTCAGAAAATAAAGAATTTTATTTAAATCGATTTAGTAAGGGCGAGATTTTTAAATTAGTAAGCTTGTGTGCTAAGAAATTATTTTATTCAACCAACTTCACAATTTTTTGTCTTCCATAAAAATGAGATAAATGTTCAGAAAATAAAGAATTTTATTTAAATCGATTTAGTAAGGGCGAGATTTTTAAATTAGTAAGCTTGTGTGCTAAGTAATTATTTTATTCAACCAACTTCACAATTTTTTGTCTGCCATAAAAATGAGATAAATGTTCAAAAAAAAAAAGAATTTTATTTAGATCGATTTAGTAAGGGCGAGATTTTTAAATTAGTAAGCTTGTGTGCTTAGTAATTATTTTATTCAACAACTTCACAATTTTTTGTCTGCCATAAAAACGAGATAAAGGTTCAGAAAAAAAAAAGAATTTTATTTAAATCGATTTAGTAAGGGCCAGATTTTTAAATTAGTAAGCTTGTGTGCTTAGTAATTATTTTATTCAACAACTTCACAATTTTTTGTCTGCCATAAAAACGAGATAAAGGTTCAGAAAAAAAAAAGAATTTTATTTAAATCGATTTAGTAAGGGCCAGATTTTTAAATTAGTAAGCTTGTGTGCTTAGTAATTATTTTATTCAACAACTTCACAATTTTTTGTCTGCCATAAAAACGAGATAAATGTTCAGAAAATAAAGAATTTTATTTAAATCTTTTTAGTAAGGGCGAGATTTTTAAATTAGTAAGCCTCTGTTCAGAGTTAATGTTTTATTCAAAAAAAATTAGAAAATTTTGTCTGCCATAAAAATGAGATAAAGGTTCAGAAAAAAAAAAGAATTTTATTTAAATCGATTTAGTAAGGGCGAGATTTTTAAACTAGTAAGCCTCTGTTCAGAGTTAATGTTTTATTCAACAAAAATTAGAAAATTTTGTCTGCCATAAAAACGAGATAAAGGTTCAGAAAAAAAAAGAAATTTATTTAAATCGATTTAGTAAGGGCGAGATTTTTAAATTAGTAAGCTTGTGTGCTAAGTAATTATTTTATTCAACCAACTTCACAATTTTTTGTCTGCCATAAAAATGAGATAAATGTTCAAAAAAAAAAAGAATTTTATTTAAATCGATTTAATAAGGGCGAGATTTTTAAATTAGTAAGCTTGTGTGCTAAGTAATTATTTTATTCAACCAACTTCACAATTTTTTGTCTGCCATAAAAATGAGATAAATGTTCAGAAAATAAAGAATTTTATTTAAATCGTTTTAGTAAGGGCGAGATTTTTAAATTAGTAAGCATCTGTTCAGAGTTAATGTTTTATTCAACAAAAATTAGAAAATTTTGTCTGCCATAAAAATGAGATAAAGGTTCAGAAAAAAAAAAGAATTTTATTTAATTCGCTTTAGTAAGGGCTAGATTTTTAAATTAGTAAGCTTGTGCGCTAAGTAATTATTTTATTCAACCAACTTCACAATTTTTTGTCTGCCATAAAAATGAGATAAATGTTCAGAAAATAAAGAATTTTATTTAAATCGTTTTAGTAAGGGCGAGATTTTTAAATTAGTAAGCCTCTGTTCAGAGTTAATGTTTTATTCAACAAAAATTAGAAAATTTTGTCTGCCATAAAAATGAGATAAAGGTTCAGAAAAAAAAAAGAATTTTATTTAAATCGTTTTAGTAAGGGCGAGATTTTTAAATTAGTAAGCCTCTGTTCAGAGTTAATGTTTTATTCAACAAAAATTAGAAAATTTTGTCTGCCATAAAAATGAGATAAATGTTCAGAAAATAAAGAATTTTATTTAAATCGATTTAGTAAGGGCGAGATTTTTAAATTAGTAAGCCTCTGTTCAGAGTTAATGTTTTATTCAAAAAAAATTAGAAAATTTTGTCTGCCATAAAAATGAGATAAAGGTTCAGAAAAAAAAAAGAATTTTATTTAAATCGATTTAGTAAGGGCGAGATTTTTAAACTAGTAAGCCTCTGTTCAGAGTTAATGTTTTATTCAACAAAAATTAGAAAATTTTGTCTGCCATAAAAATGAGATAAAGGTTCAGAAAAAAAAAAGAATTTTATTTAAATCGATTTAGTAAGGGCGATATTTTTAAATTAGTAAGCTTGTGTGCTAAGTAATTATTTTATTCAACCAACTTCACAATTTTTTGTCTGCCATAAAAATGAGATAAATGTTCAGAAATTAAAGAATTTTATTTAAATCGTTTTAGTAAGGGCGAGATTTTTAAATTAGTAAGCTTGTGTGCTAAGTAATTATTTTATTCAACCAACTTCACAATTTTTTGTCTGCCATAAAAATGAGATAAATGTTCAGAAAATAAAGAATTTTATTTAAATCGATTTAGTAAGGGCGAGATTTTTAAATTAGTAAGCCTCTGTTCAGAGTTAATGTTTTATTCAAAAAAAATTAGAAAATTTTGTCTGCCATAAAAATGAGATAAAGGTTCAGAAAAAAAAAAGAATTTTATTTAAATCGATTTAGTAAGGGCGAGATTTTTAAACTAGTAAGCCTCTGTTCAGAGTTAATGTTTTATTCAACAAAAATTAGAAAATTTTGTCTGCCATAAAAACGAGATAAAGGTTCAGAAAAAAAAAGAAATTTATTTAAATCGATTTAGTAAGGGCGAGATTTTTAAATTAGTAAGCTTGTGTGCTAAGTAATTATTTTATTCAACCAACTTCACAATTTTTTGTCTGCCATAAAAATGAGATAAATGTTCAAAAAAAAAAAGAATTTTATTTAAATCGATTTAGTAAGGGCGAGATTTTTAAATTAGTAAGCTTGTGTGCTAAGTAATTATTTTATTCAACCAACTTCACAATTTTTTGTCTGCCATAAAAATGAGATAAATGTTCAGAAAATAAAGAATTTTATTTAAATCGTTTTAGTAAGGGCGAGATTTTTAAATTAGTAAGCATCTGTTCAGAGTTAATGTTTTATTCAACAAAAATTAGAAAATTTTGTCTGCCATAAAAATGAGATAAAGGTTCAGAAAAAAAAAAGAATTTTATTTAATTCGCTTTAGTAAGGGCTAGATTTTTAAATTAGTAAGCTTGTGCGCTAAGTAATTATTTTATTCAACCAACTTCACAATTTTTTGTCTGCCATAAAAATGAGATAAATGTTCAGAAAATAAAGAATTTTATTTAAATCGTTTTAGTAAGGGCGAGATTTTTAAATTAGTAAGCCTCTGTTCAGAGTTAATGTTTTATTCAACAAAAATTAGAAAATTTTGTCTGCCATAAAAATGAGATAAAGGTTCAGAAAAAAAAAAGAATTTTATTTAAATCGTTTTAGTAAGGGCGAGATTTTTAAATTAGTAAGCCTCTGTTCAGAGTTAATGTTTTATTCAACAAAAATTAGAAAATTTTGTCTGCCATAAAAATGAGATAAATGTTCAGAAAATAAAGAATTTTATTTAAATCGATTTAGTAAGGGCGAGATTTTTAAATTAGTAAGCCTCTGTTCAGAGTTAATGTTTTATTCAAAAAAAATTAGAAAATTTTGTCTGCCATAAAAATGAGATAAAGGTTCAGAAAAAAAAAAGAATTTTATTTAAATCGATTTAGTAAGGGCGAGATTTTTAAACTAGTAAGCCTCTGTTCAGAGTTAATGTTTTATTCAACAAAAATTAGAAAATTTTGTCTGCCATAAAAATGAGATAAAGGTTCAGAAAAAAAAAAGAATTTTATTTAAATCGATTTAGTAAGGGCGATATTTTTAAATTAGTAAGCTTGTGTGCTAAGTAATTATTTTATTCAACCAACTTCACAATTTTTTGTCTGCCATAAAAATGAGATAAATGTTCAGAAAATAAAGAATTTTATTTAAATCGTTTTAGTAAGGGCGAGATTTTTAAATTAGTAAGCTTGTGTGCTAAGTAATTATTTTATTCAACCAACTTCACAATTTTTTGTCTGCCATAAAAATGAGATAAATGTTCAGAAAATAAAGAATTTTATTTAAATCGATTTAGTAAGGGCGAGATTTTTAAATTAGTAAGCCTCTGTTCAGAGTTAATGTTTTATTCAAAAAAAATTAGAAAATTTTGTCTGCCATAAAAATGAGATAAAGGTTCAGAAAAAAAAAAGAATTTTATTTAAATCGATTTAGTAAGGGCGAGATTTTTAAATTAGTAAGACTCTGTTCAGAGTTAATGTTTTATTCAACAAAAATTAGAAAATTTTGTCTGCCATAAAAATGAGATAAAGGTTCAGAAAAAAAAAAGAATTTTATTTAAATCGATTTAGTAAGGGCGAGATTTTTAAATTAGTAAGCTTGTGTGCTAAGTAATTATTTTATTCAACCAACTTCACAATTTTTTGTCTGCCATAAAAATGAGATAAATGTTCAGAAAATAAAGAATTTTATTTAAATCGATTTAGTAAGGGCGAGATTTTTAAATTAGTAAGCTTGTTTGCTAAGTAATTATTTTATTCAACCAACTTCACAATTTTTTGTCTGCCATAAAAATGAGATAAATGTTCAGAAAATAAAGAATTTTATTTAAATCTTTTTAGTAAGGGGAGATTTTTAAATTAGTAAGCCTCTGTTCAGAGTTAATGTTTTATTGAACAAAAATTAGAAAATTTTGTCTGCCATAAAAATGAGATAAAGGTTCAGAAAAAAAAAAGAATTTTATTTAAATCGATTTAGTAAGGGCGAGATTTTTAAATTAGTAAGCTTGTGTGCTAAGTAATTATTTTATTCAACCAACTTCACAATTTTTTGTCTGCCATAAAAATGAGATAAATGTTCAGAAAATAAAGAATTTTATTTAAATCGATTTAGTAAGGGCGAGATTTTTAAATTAGTAAGCTTGTTTGCTAAGTAATTATTTTATTCAACCAACTTCACAATTTTTTGTCTGCCATAAAAATGAGATAAATGTTCAGAAAATAAAGAATTTTATTTAAATCGATTTAGTAAGGGCGAGATTTTTAAATTAGTAAGCTTGTTTGCTAAGTAATTATTTTATTCAACCAACTTCACAATTTTTTGTCTGCCATAAAAATGAGATAAATGTTCAGAAAATAAAGAATTTTATTTAAATCTTTTTAGTAAGGGCGAGATTTTTAAATTAGTAAGACTCTGTTCAGAGTTAATGTTTTATTGAACAAAAATTAGAAAATTTTGTCTGCCATAAAAATGAGATAAATGTTCAGAAAATAAAGAATTTTATTTAAATCTTTTTAGTAAGGGGAGATTTTTAAATTAGTAAGCCTCTGTTCAGAGTTAATGTTTTATTGAACAAAAATTAGAAAATTTTGTCTGCCATAAAAATGAGATAAATGTTCAGAAAATAAAGAATTTTATTTAAATCGTTTTAGTAAGGGCGAGATTTTTAAATTAGTAAGCCTCTGTTCAGAGTTAATGTTTTATTGAAAAAAAATTAGAAAATTTTGTCTGCCATAAAAATGAGATAAATGTTCAGAAAATAAAGAATTTTATTTAAATCTTTTTAGTAAGGGCGAGATTTTTAAATTAGTAAGCCTCTGTTCAGAGTTAATGTTTTATTGAACAAAAATTAGAAAATTTTGTCTGCCATAAAAATGAGATAAATGTTCAGAAAATAAAGAATTTTATTTAAATCTTTTTAGTAAGGGGAGATTTTTAAATTAGTAAGCCTCTGTTCAGAGTTAATGTTTTATTGAACAAAAATTAGAAAATTTTGTCTGCCATAAAAATGAGATAAAGGTTCAGAAAAAAAAAAATTTTTTATTTAAATCGATTTAGTAAGGGCGAGATTTTTAAATTAGTAAGCTTGTGTGCTAAGTAATTATTTTATTCAACCAACTTCACAATTTTTTGTCTGCCATAAAAATGAGATAAATGTTCAGAAAATAAAGAATTTTATTTAAATCGATTTAGTAAGGGCGAGATTTTTAAATTAGTAAGCTTGTGTGCTAAGTAATTATTTTATTCAACCAACTTCACAATTTTTTGTCTGCCATAAAAATGAGATAAATGTTCAGAAAATAAAGAATTTTATTTAAATCGATTTAGTAAGGGCGAGATTTTTAAATTAGTAAGCCTCTGTTCAGAGTTAATGTTTTATTCAAAAAAAATTAGAAAATTTTGTCTGCCATAAAAATGAGATAAAGGTTCAGAAAAAAAAAAGAATTTTATTTAAATCGATTTAGTAAGGGCGAGATTTTTAAACTAGTAAGCCTCTGTTCAGAGTTAATGTTTTATTCAACAAAAATTAGAAAATTTTGTCTGCCATAAAAATGAGATAATGGTTCAGAAAAAAAAAAGAATTTTATTTAAATCGATTTAGTAAGGGCGAGATTTTTAAATTAGTAAGACTCTGTTCAGAGTTAATGTTTTATTCAACAAAAATTAGAAAATTTTGTCTGCCATAAAAATGAGATAAAGGTTCAGAAAAAAAAAGAATTTTATTTAAATCGATTTAGTAAGGGCCAGATTTTTAAATTAGTAAGCTTGTGTGCTTAGTAATTATTTTATTCAACAACTTCACAATTTTTTGTCTGCCATAAAAACGAGATAAAGGTTCAGAAAAAAAAAGAAATTTATTTAAATCGATTTAGTAAGGGCGAGATTTTTAAATTAGTAAGCTTGAGTGCTAAGTAATTATTTTATTCAACCAACTTCACAATTTTTTGTCTTCCATAAAAATGAGATAAATGTTCAAAAAAAAAAAGAATTTTATTTAAATCGATTTAGTAAGGGCGAGATTTTTAAATTAGTAAGCTTGTGTGCTTAGTAATTATTTTATTCAACAACTTCACAATTTTTTGTCTGCCATAAAAACGAGATAAAGGTTCAGAAAAAAAAAGAATTTTATTTAAATCGATTTAGTAAGGGCCAGATTTTTAAATTAGTAAGCTTGTGTGCTTAGTAATTATTTTATTCAACAACTTCACAATTTTTTGTCTGCCATAAAAACGAGATAAATGTTCAGAAAATAAAGAATTTTATTTAAATCGATTTAGTAAGGGCGAGATTTTTAAATTAGTAAGCTTGTGTGCTTAGTAATTATTTTATTCAACAACTTCACAATTTTTTGTCTGCCATAAAAACGAGATAAAGGTTCAGAAAAAAAAAGAATTTTATTTAAATCGATTTAGTAAGGGCCAGATTTTTAAATTAGTAAGCTTGTGTGCTTAGTAATTATTTTATTCAACAACTTCACAATTTTTTGTCTGCCATAAAAATGAGATAAATGTTCAGAAAATAAAGAATTTTATTTAAATCGTTTTAGTAAGGGCGAGATTTTTAAATTAGTAAGCTTGTGTGCTAAGTAATTATTTTATTCAACCAACTTCACAATTTTTTGTCTGCCATAAAAATGAGATAAATGTTCAGAAAATAAAGAATTTTATTTAAATCGTTTTAGTAAGGGCGAGATTTTTAAATTAGTAAGCCTCTGTTCAGAGTTAATGTTTTATTCAACAAAAATTAGAAAATTTTGTCTGCCATAAAAATGAGATAAAGGTTCAGAAAAAAAAAAGAATTTTATTTAAATCGATTTAGTAAGGGCGAGATTTTTAAATTAGTAAGCTTGTGTGCTAAGTAATTATTTTATTCAACCAACTTCACAATTTTTTGTCTTCCATAAAAATGAGATAAATGTTCAAAAAAAAAAAGAATTTTATTTAAATCGATTTAGTAAGGGCGAGATTTTTAAATTAGTAAGCTTGTGTGCTTAGTAATTATTTTATTCAACAACTTCACAATTTTTTGTCTGCCATAAAAACGAGATAAAGGTTCAGAAAAAAAAAGAATTTTATTTAAATCGATTTAGTAAGGGCCAGATTTTTAAATTAGTAAGCTTGTGTGCTTAGTAATTATTTTATTCAACAACTTCACAATTTTTTGTCTGCCATAAAAACGAGATAAATGTTCAGAAAATAAAGAATTTTATTTAAATCGATTTAGTAAGGGCGAGATTTTTAAATTAGTAAGCTTGTGTGCTTAGTAATTATTTTATTCAACAACTTCACAATTTTTTGTCTGCCATAAAAACGAGATAAAGGTTCAGAAAAAAAAAGAATTTTATTTAAATCGATTTAGTAAGGGCCAGTTTTTAAATTAGTAAGCTTGTGTGCTTAGTAATTATTTTATTCAACAACTTCACAATTTTTTGTCTGCCATAAAAATGAGATAAATGTTCAGAAAATAAAGAATTTTATTTAAATCGTTTTAGTAAGGGCGAGATTTTTAAATTAGTAAGCTTGTGTGCTAAGTAATTATTTTATTCAACCAACTTCACAATTTTTTGTCTGCCATAAAAATGAGATAAATGTTCAGAAAATAAAGAATTTTATTTAAATCGTTTTAGTAAGGGCGAGATTTTTAAATTAGTAAGCCTCTGTTCAGAGTTAATGTTTTATTCAACAAAAATTAGAAAATTTTGTCTGCCATAAAAATGAGATAAAGGTTCAGAAAAAAAAAAGAATTTTATTTAAATCGATTTAGTAAGGGCGAGATTTTTAAATTAGTAAGCTTGTGTGCTAAGTAATTATTTTATTCAACCAACTTCACAATTTTTTGTCTGCCATAAAAATGAAATAAAGGTTCAGAAAATAAAGAATTTTATTTAAATCGATTTAGTAAGGGCGAGATTTTTAAATTAGTAAGCCTCTGTTCAGAGTTAATGTTTTATTCAAAAAAAATTAGAAAATTTTGTCTGCCATAAAAATGAGATAAAGGTTCAGAAAAAAAAAAGAATTTTATTTAAATCGATTTAGTAAGGGCGAGATTTTTAAACTAGTAAGCCTCTGTTCAGAGTTAATGTTTTATTCAACAAAAATTAGAAAATTTTGTCTGCCATAAAAATGAGATAATGGTTCAGAAAAAAAAAAGAATTTTATTTAAATCGATTTAGTAAGGGCGAGATTTTTAAATTAGTAAGACTCTGTTAAGAGTTAATGTTTTATTCAACAAAAATTAGAAAATTTTGTCTGCCATAAAAATGAGATAAAGGTTCAGAAAAAAAAAGAATTTTATTTAAATCGATTTAGTAAGGGCCAGATTTTTAAATTAGTAAGCTTGTGTGCTTAGTAATTATTTTATTCAACAACTTCACAATTTTTTGTCTGCCATAAAAACGAGATAAAGGTTCAGAAAAAAAAAGAAATTTATTTAAATCGATTTAGTAAGGGCGAGATTTTTAAATTAGTAAGCTTGAGTGCTAAGTAATTATTTTATTCAACCAACTTCACAATTTTTTGTCTTCCATAAAAATGAGATAAATGTTCAAAAAAAAAAAGAATTTTATTTAAATCGATTTAGTAAGGGCGAGATTTTTAAATTAGTAAGCTTGTGTGCTTAGTAATTATTTTATTCAACAACTTCACAATTTTTTGTCTGCCATAAAAACGAGATAAAGGTTCAGAAAAAAAAAGAATTTTATTTAAATCGATTTAGTAAGGGCCAGATTTTTAAATTAGTAAGCTTGTGTGCTTAGTAATTATTTTATTCAACAACTTCACAATTTTTTGTCTGCCATAAAAACGAGATAAAGGTTCAGAAAAAAAAAGAAATTTATTTAAATCGATTTAGTAAGGGCGAGATTTTTAAATTAGTAAGCTTGAGTGCTAAGTAATTATTTTATTCAACCAACTTCACAATTTTTTGTCTTCCATAAAAATGAGATAAATGTTCAAAAAAAAAAAGAATTTTATTTAAATCGATTTAGTAAGGGCGAGATTTTTAAATTAGTAAGCTTGTGTGCTTAGTAATTATTTTATTCAACAACTTCACAATTTTTTGTCTGCCATAAAAACGAGATAAAGGTTCAGAAAAAAAAAGAATTTTATTTAAATCGATTTAGTAAGGGCCAGATTTTTAAATTAGTAAGCTTGTGTGCTTAGTAATTATTTTATTCAACAACTTCACAATTTTTTGTCTGCCATAAAAACGAGATAAATGTTCAGAAAATAAAGAATTTTATTTAAATCGATTTAGTAAGGGCGAGATTTTTAAATTAGTAAGCTTGTGTGCTTAGTAATTATTTTATTCAACAACTTCACAATTTTTTGTCTGCCATAAAAACGAGATAAAGGTTCAGAAAAAAAAAGAATTTTATTTAAATCGATTTAGTAAGGGCCAGATTTTTAAATTAGTAAGCTTGTGTGCTTAGTAATTATTTTATTCAACCAACTTCACAATTTTTTGTCTGCCATAAAAATGAGATAAATGTTCAGAAAATAAAGAATTTTATTTAAATCGTTTTAGTAAGGGCGAGATTTTTAAATTAGTAAGCTTGTGTGCTAAGTAATTATTTTATTCAACCAACTTCACAATTTTTTGTCTGCCATAAAAATGAGATAAATGTTCAGAAAATAAAGAATTTTATTTAAATCGTTTTAGTAAGGGCGAGATTTTTAAATTAGTAAGCCTCTGTTCAGAGTTAATGTTTTATTCAACAAAAATTAGAAAATTTTGTCTGCCATAAAAATGAGATAAAGGTTCAGAAAAAAAAAAGAATTTTATTTAAATCGATTTAGTAAGGGCGAGATTTTTAAATTAGTAAGCTTGTGTGCTAAGTAATTATTTTATTCAACCAACTTCACAATTTTTTGTCTGCCATAAAAATGAAATAAAGGTTCAGAAAATAAAGAATTTTATTTAAATCGATTTAGTAAGGGCGAGATTTTTAAATTAGTAAGCCTCTGTTCAGAGTTAATGTTTTATTCAAAAAAAATTAGAAAATTTTGTCTGCCATAAAAATGAGATAAAGGTTCAGAAAAAAAAAAGAATTTTATTTAAATCGATTTAGTAAGGGCGAGATTTTTAAACTAGTAAGCCTCTGTTCAGAGTTAATGTTTTATTCAACAAAAATTAGAAAATTTTGTCTGCCATAAAAATGAGATAATGGTTCAGAAAAAAAAAAGAATTTTATTTAAATCGATTTAGTAAGGGCGAGATTTTTAAATTAGTAAGACTCTGTTCAGAGTTAATGTTTTATTCAACAAAAATTAGAAAATTTTGTCTGCCATAAAAATGAGATAAAGGTTCAGAAAAAAAAAGAATTTTATTTAAATCGATTTAGTAAGGGCCAGATTTTTAAATTAGTAAGCTTGTGTGCTTAGTAATTATTTTATTCAACAACTTCACAATTTTTTGTCTGCCATAAAAACGAGATAAAGGTTCAGAAAAAAAAAGAAATTTATTTAAATCGATTTAGTAAGGGCGAGATTTTTAAATTAGTAAGCTTGAGTGCTAAGTAATTATTTTATTCAACCAACTTCACAATTTTTTGTCTTCCATAAAAATGAGATAAATGTTCAAAAAAAAAAAGAATTTTATTTAAATCGATTTAGTAAGGGCGAGATTTTTAAATTAGTAAGCTTGTGTGCTTAGTAATTATTTTATTCAACAACTTCACAATTTTTTGTCTGCCATAAAAACGAGATAAAGGTTCAGAAAAAAAAAGAATTTTATTTAAATCGATTTAGTAAGGGCCAGATTTTTAAATTAGTAAGCTTGTGTGCTTAGTAATTATTTTATTCAACAACTTCACAATTTTTTGTCTGCCATAAAAACGAGATAAAGGTTCAGAAAAAAAAAGAATTTTATTTAAATCGATTTAGTAAGGGCCAGATTTTTAAATTAGTAAGCTTGTGTGCTTAGTAATTATTTTATTCAACAACTTCACAATTTTTTGTCTGCCATAAAAACGAGATAAATGTTCAGAAAATAAAGAATTTTATTTAAATCGATTTAGTAAGGGCGAGATTTTTAAATTAGTAAGCTTGTGTGCTTAGTAATTATTTTATTCAACAACTTCACAATTTTTTGTCTGCCATAAAAACGAGATAAAGGTTCAGAAAAAAAAAGAATTTTATTTAAATCGATTTAGTAAGGGCCAGATTTTTAAATTAGTAAGCTTGTGTGCTTAGTAGTTATTTTATTCAACAACTTCACAATTTTTTGTCTGCCATAAAAACGAGATAAAGGTTCAGAAAAAAAAAGAATTTTATTTAAATCGATTTAGTAAGGGCCAGATTTTTAAATTAGTAAGCTTGTGTGCTTAGTAATTATTTTATTCAACAACTTCACAATTTTTTGTCTGCCATAAAAACGAGATAAATGTTCAGAAAATAAAGAATTTTATTTAAATCTTTTTAGTAAGGGGAGATTTTTAAATTAGTAAGCTTGAGTGCTAAGTAATTATTTTATTCAACCAACTTCACAATTTTTTGTCTGCCATAAAAATGAGATAAATGTTCAAAAAAAAAAAGAATTTTATTTAAATCGATTTAGTAAGGGCGAGATTTTTAAATTAGTAAGCTTGTGTGCTAAGTAATTATTTTATTCAACCAACTTCACAATTTTTTGTCTGCCATAAAAATGAGATAAATGTTCAGAAAATAAAGAATTTTATTTAAATCGTTTTAGTAAGGGCGAGATTTTTAAATTAGTAAGCATCTGTTCAGAGTTAATGTTTTATTCAACAAAAATTAGAAAATTTTGTCTGCCATAAAAATGAGATAAATGTTCAGAAAATAAAGAATTTTATTTAAATCGATTTAGTAAGGGCGAGATTTTTAAATTAGTAAGCTTGTTTGCTAAGTAATTATTTTATTCAACCAACTTCACAATTTTTTGTCTGCCATAAAAATGAGATAAATGTTCAGAAAATAAAGAATTTTATTTAAATCGATTTAGTAAGGGCGAGATTTTTAAATTAGTAAGCCTCTGTTCAGAGTTAATGTTTTATTCAACAAAAATTAGAAAATTTTGTCTGCCATAAAAATGAGATAAAGGTTCAGAAAAAAAAAAGAATTTTATTTAAATCGATTTAGTAAGGGCGAGATTTTTAAATTAGTAAGCTTGTGTGCTAAGTAATTATTTTATTCACCCAACTTCACAATTTTTTGTCTGCCATAAAAATGAGATAAATGTTCAGAAAATAAAGAATTTTATTTAAATCGATTTAGTAAGGGCGAGATTTTTAAATTAGTAAGCCTCTGTTCAGAGTTAATGTTTTATTCAAAAAAAATTAGAAAATTTTGTCTGCCATAAAAATGAGATAAAGGTTCAGAAAAAAAAAAGAATTTTATTTAAATCGATTTAGTAAGGGCGAGATTTTTAAACTAGTAAGCCTCTGTTCAGAGTTAATGTTTTATTCAACAAAAATTAGAAAATTTTGTCTGCCATAAAAATGAGATAATGGTTCAGAAAAAAAAAAGAATTTTATTTAAATCGATTTAGTAAGGGCGAGATTTTTAAATTAGTAAGCCTCTGTTCAGAGTTAATGTTTTATTCAACAAAAATTAGAAAATTTTGTCTGCCATAAAAATGAGATAAAGGTTCAGAAAAAAAAAAGAATTTTATTTAAATCGATTTAGTAAGGGCGAGATTTTTAAATTAGTAAGCCTCTGTTCAGAGTTAATGTTTTATTCAAAAAAAATTAGAAAATTTTGTCTGCCATAAAAATGAGATAAAGGTTCAGAAAAAAAAAAGAATTTTATTTAAATCGATTTAGTAAGGGCGAGATTTTTAAATTAGTAAGCCTCTGTTCAGAGTTAATGTTTTATTCAACAAAAATTAGAAAATTTTGTCTGCCATAAAAATGAGATAATGGTTCAGAAAAAAAAAAGAATTTTATTTAAATCGATTTAGTAAGGGCGAGATTTTTAAATTAGTAAGACTCTGTTCAGAGTTAATGTTTTATTCAACAAAAATTAGAAAATTTTGTCTGCCATAAAAATGAGATAAAGGTTCAGAAAAAAAAAGAATTTTATTTAAATCGATTTAGTAAGGGCCAGATTTTTAAATTAGTAAGCTTGTGTGCTTAGTAATTATTTTATTCAACAACTTCACAATTTTTTGTCTGCCATAAAAACGAGATAAAGGTTCAGAAAAAAAAAGAAATTTATTTAAATCGATTTAGTAAGGGCGAGATTTTTAAATTAGTAAGCTTGAGTGCTAAGTAATTATTTTATTCAACCAACTTCACAATTTTTTGTCTTCCATAAAAATGAGATAAATGTTCAAAAAAAAAAAGAATTTTATTTAAATCGATTTAGTAAGGGCGAGATTTTTAAATTAGTAAGCTTGTGTGCTTAGTAATTATTTTATTCAACAACTTCACAATTTTTTGTCTGCCATAAAAACGAGATAAAGGTTCAGAAAAAAAAAGAATTTTATTTAAATCGATTTAGTAAGGGCCAGATTTTTAAATTAGTAAGCTTGTGTGCTTAGTAATTATTTTATTCAACAACTTCACAATTTTTTGTCTGCCATAAAAACGAGATAAAGGTTCAGAAAAAAAAAGAATTTTATTTAAATCGATTTAGTAAGGGCCAGATTTTTAAATTAGTAAGCTTGTGTGCTTAGTAATTATTTTATTCAACAACTTCACAATTTTTTGTCTGCCATAAAAACGAGATAAATGTTCAGAAAATAAAGAATTTTATTTAAATCGATTTAGTAAGGGCGAGATTTTTAAATTAGTAAGCTTGTGTGCTTAGTAATTATTTTATTCAACAACTTCACAATTTTTTGTCTGCCATAAAAACGAGATAAAGGTTCAGAAAAAAAAAGAATTTTATTTAAATCGATTTAGTAAGGGCCAGATTTTTAAATTAGTAAGCTTGTGTGCTTAGTAGTTATTTTATTCAACAACTTCACAATTTTTTGTCTGCCATAAAAACGAGATAAAGGTTCAGAAAAAAAAAGAATTTTATTTAAATCGATTTAGTAAGGGCCAGATTTTTAAATTAGTAAGCTTGTGTGCTTAGTAATTATTTTATTCAACAACTTCACAATTTTTTGTCTGCCATAAAAACGAGATAAATGTTCAGAAAATAAAGAATTTTATTTAAATCTTTTTAGTAAGGGGAGATTTTTAAATTAGTAAGCTTGAGTGCTAAGTAATTATTTTATTCAACCAACTTCACAATTTTTTGTCTGCCATAAAAATGAGATAAATGTTCAAAAAAAAAAAGAATTTTATTTAAATCGATTTAGTAAGGGCGAGATTTTTAAATTAGTAAGCTTGTGTGCTAAGTAATTATTTTATTCAACCAACTTCACAATTTTTTGTCTGCCATAAAAATGAGATAAATGTTCAGAAAATAAAGAATTTTATTTAAATCGTTTTAGTAAGGGCGAGATTTTTAAATTAGTAAGCATCTGTTCAGAGTTAATGTTTTATTCAACAAAAATTAGAAAATTTTGTCTGCCATAAAAATGAGATAAATGTTCAGAAAATAAAGAATTTTATTTAAATCGATTTAGTAAGGGCGAGATTTTTAAATTAGTAAGCTTGTTTGCTAAGTAATTATTTTATTCAACCAACTTCACAATTTTTTGTCTGCCATAAAAATGAGATAAATGTTCAGAAAATAAAGAATTTTATTTAAATCGATTTAGTAAGGGCGAGATTTTTAAATTAGTAAGCCTCTGTTCAGAGTTAATGTTTTATTCAACAAAAATTAGAAAATTTTGTCTGCCATAAAAATGAGATAAAGGTTCAGAAAAAAAAAAGAATTTTATTTAAATCGATTTAGTAAGGGCGAGATTTTTAAATTAGTAAGCTTGTGTGCTAAGTAATTATTTTATTCACCCAACTTCACAATTTTTTGTCTGCCATAAAAATGAGATAAATGTTCAGAAAATAAAGAATTTTATTTAAATCGATTTAGTAAGGGCGAGATTTTTAAATTAGTAAGCCTCTGTTCAGAGTTAATGTTTTATTCAAAAAAAATTAGAAAATTTTGTCTGCCATAAAAATGAGATAAAGGTTCAGAAAAAAAAAAGAATTTTATTTAAATCGATTTAGTAAGGGCGAGATTTTTAAACTAGTAAGCCTCTGTTCAGAGTTAATGTTTTATTCAACAAAAATTAGAAAATTTTGTCTGCCATAAAAATGAGATAATGGTTCAGAAAAAAAAAAGAATTTTATTTAAATCGATTTAGTAAGGGCGAGATTTTTAAATTAGTAAGCCTCTGTTCAGAGTTAATGTTTTATTCAACAAAAATTAGAAAATTTTGTCTGCCATAAAAATGAGATAAAGGTTCAGAAAAAAAAAAGAATTTTATTTAAATCGATTTAGTAAGGGCGAGATTTTTAAATTAGTAAGCCTCTGTTCAGAGTTAATGTTTTATTCAAAAAAAATTAGAAAATTTTGTCTGCCATAAAAATGAGATAAAGGTTCAGAAAAAAAAAAGAATTTTATTTAAATCGATTTAGTAAGGGCGAGATTTTTAAATTAGTAAGCCTCTGTTCAGAGTTAATGTTTTATTCAACAAAAATTAGAAAATTTTGTCTGCCATAAAAATGAGATAATGGTTCAGAAAAAAAAAAGAATTTTATTTAAATCGATTTAGTAAGGGCGAGATTTTTAAATTAGTAAGCCTCTGTTCAGAGTTAATGTTTTATTCAACAAAAATTAGAAAATTTTGTCTGCCATAAAAATGAGATAAAGGTTCAGAAAAAAAAAAGAATTTTATTTAAATCGATTTAGTAAGGGCGAGATTTTTAAATTAGTAAGCTTGTGTGCTAAGTAATTATTTTATTCAACCAACTTCACAATTTTTTGTCTGCCATAAAAATGAGATAAAGGTTCAGAAAAAAAAAGAATTTTATTTAAATCGATTTAGTAAGGGCGAGATTTTTAATTTAGTAAGCCTCTGTTCAGAGTTAATGTTTTATTCAACCAACTTCACAATTTTTTGTCTGCCATAAAAATGAGATAAAGGTTCAGAAAAAAAAAGAATTTTATTTAAATCGATTTAGTAAGGGCGAGATTTTTAATTTAGTAAGCCTCTGTTCAGAGTTAATGTTTTATTCAACCAACTTCACAATTTTTTGTCTGCCATAAAAATGAGATAAAGTTCAGAAAAAAAAAGAATTTTATTTAAATCGATTTAGTAAGGGCGAGATTTTTAAATTATTAAGCTTGTGTGCTAGGTAATTATTTTATTCAACCAACTTCACAATTTTTTGTCTGCCATAAAAATGAGATAAAGGTTCAGAAAAAAAAAGAATTTTATTTAAATCGATTTAGTAAGGGCGAGATTTTTAAATTATTAAGCTTGTGTGCTAGGTAATTATTTTATTCAACCAACTTCACAATTTTTTGTCTGCCATAAAAATGAGATAAAGTTCAGAAAAAAAAAGAATTTTATTTAAATCGATTTAGTAAGGGCGAGATTTTTAAATTATTAAGCTTGTGTGCTAGGTAATTATTTTATTCAACCAACTTCACAATTTTTTGTCTGCCATAAAAATGAGATAAAGTTCAGAAAAAAAAAGAATTTTATTTAAATCGATTTAGTAAGGGCGAGATTTTTAAATTATTAAGCTTGTGTGCTAGGTAATTATTTTATTCAACCAACTTCACAATTTTTTGTCTGCCATAAAAATGAGATAAAGGTTCAGAAAAAAAAAGAATTTTATTTAAATCGATTTAGTAAGGGCGAGATTTTTAAATTATTAAGCTTGTGTGCTAGGTAATTATTTTATTCAACCAACTTCACAATTTTTTGTCTGCCATAAAAATGAGATAAAGTTCAGAAAAAAAAAGAATTTTATTTAAATCGATTTAGTAAGGGCGAGATTTTTAAATTATTAAGCTTGTGTGCTAGGTAATTATTTTATTCAACCAACTTCACAATTTTTTGTCTGCCATAAAAATGAGATAAAGGTTCAGAAAAAAAAAGAATTTTATTTAAATCGATTTAGTAAGGGCGAGATTTTTAATTTAGTAAGCCTCTGTTCAGAGTTAATGTTTTATTCAACCAACTTCACAATTTTTTGTCTGCCATAAAAATGAGATAAAGTTCAGAAAAAAAAAGAATTTTATTTAAATCGATTTAGTAAGGGCGAGATTTTTAAATTATTAAGCTTGTGTGCTAGGTAATTATTTTATTCAACCAACTTCACAATTTTTTGTCTGCCATAAAAATGAGATAAAGTTCAGAAAAAAAAAGAATTTTATTTAAATCGATTTAGTAAGGGCGAGATTTTTAAATTATTAAGCTTGTGTGCTAGGTAATTATTTTATTCAACCAACTTCACAATTTTTTGTCTGCCATAAAAATGAGATAAAGGTTCAGAAAAAAAAAGAATTTTATTTAAATCGATTTAGTAAGGGCGAGATTTTTAAATTATTAAGCTTGTGTGCTAGGTAATTATTTTATTCAACCAACTTCACAATTTTTTGTCTGCCATAAAAATGAGATAAAGTTCAGAAAAAAAAAGAATTTTATTTAAATCGATTTAGTAAGGGCGAGATTTTTAAATTATTAAGCTTGTGTGCTAGGTAATTATTTTATTCAACCAACTTCACAATTTTTTGTCTGCCATAAAAATGAGATAAAGTTCAGAAAAAAAAAGAATTTTATTTAAATCGATTTAGTAAGGGCGAGATTTTTAAATTATTAAGCTTGTGTGCTAGGTAATTATTTTATTCAACCAACTTCACAATTTTTTGTCTGCCATAAAAATGAGATAAAGGTTCAGAAAAAAAAAGAATTTTATTTAAATCGATTTAGTAAGGGCGAGATTTTTAAATTATTAAGCTTGTGTGCTAGGTAATTATTTTATTCAACCAACTTCACAATTTTTTGTCTGCCATAAAAATGAGATAAAGTTCAGAAAAAAAAAGAATTTTATTTAAATCGATTTAGTAAGGGCGAGATTTTTAAATTATTAAGCTTGTGTGCTAGGTAATTATTTTATTCAACCAACTTCACAATTTTTTGTCTGCCATAAAAATGAGATAAAGGTTCAGAAAAAAAAAGAATTTTATTTAAATCGATTTAGTAAGGGCGAGATTTTTAATTTAGTAAGCCTCTGTTCAGAGTTAATGTTTTATTCAAAAAAAATTAGAAAATTTTGTCTGCCATAAAAATGAGATAAAGGTTCAGAAAAAAAAAAGAATTTTATTTAAATCGATTTAGTAAGGGCGAGATTTTTAAATTAGTAAGCCTCTGTTCAGAGTTAATGTTTTATTCAACAAAAATTAGAAAATTTTGTCTGCCATAAAAATGAGATAATGGTTCAGAAAAAAAAAAGAATTTTATTTAAATCGATTTAGTAAGGGCGAGATTTTTAAATTAGTAAGCCTCTGTTCAGAGTTAATGTTTTATTCAACAAAAATTAGAAAATTTTGTCTGCCATAAAAATGAGATAAAGGTTCAGAAAAAAAAAAGAATTTTATTTAAATCGATTTAGTAAGGGCGAGATTTTTAAATTATTAAGCTTGTGTGCTAGGTAATTATTTTATTCAACCAACTTCACAATTTTTTGTCTGCCATAAAAATGAGATAAAGGTTCAGAAAAAAAAAGAATTTTATTTAAATCGATTTAGTAAGGGCGAGATTTTTAAATTATTAAGCTTGTGTGCTAGGTAATTATTTTATTCAACCAACTTCACAATTTTTTGTCTGCCATAAAAATGAGATAAAGTTCAGAAAAAAAAAGAATTTTATTTAAATCGATTTAGTAAGGGCGAGATTTTTAAATTATTAAGCTTGTGTGCTAGGTAATTATTTTATTCAACCAACTTCACAATTTTTTGTCTGCCATAAAAATGAGATAAAGGTTCAGAAAAAAAAAGAATTTTATTTAAATCGATTTAGTAAGGGCGAGATTTTTAATTTAGTAAGCCTCTGTTCAGAGTTAATGTTTTATTCAAAAAAAATTAGAAAATTTTGTCTGCCATAAAAATGAGATAAAGGTTCAGAAAAAAAAAAGAATTTTATTTAAATCGATTTAGTAAGGGCGAGATTTTTAAATTAGTAAGCCTCTGTTCAGAGTTAATGTTTTATTCAACAAAAATTAGAAAATTTTGTCTGCCATAAAAATGAGATAAAGGTTCAGAAAAAAAAAAGAATTTTATTTAAATCGATTTAGTAAGGGCGAGATTTTTAAATTAGTAAGCTTGTGTGCTAAGTAATTATTTTATTCAACCAACTTCACAATTTTTTGTCTGCCATAAAAATGAGATAAAGGTTCAGAAAAAAAAAGAATTTTATTTAAATCGATTTAGTAAGGGCGAGATTTTTAATTTAGTAAGCCTCTGTTCAGAGTTAATGTTTTATTCAACCAACTTCACAATTTTTTGTCTGCCATAAAAATGAGATAAAGGTTCAGAAAAAAAAAGAATTTTATTTAAATCGATTTAGTAAGGGCGAGATTTTTAATTTAGTAAGCCTCTGTTCAGAGTTAATGTTTTATTCAACCAACTTCACAATTTTTTGTCTGCCATAAAAATGAGATAAAGTTCAGAAAAAAAAAGAATTTTATTTAAATCGATTTAGTAAGGGCGAGATTTTTAAATTATTAAGCTTGTGTGCTAGGTAATTATTTTATTCAACCAACTTCACAATTTTTTGTCTGCCATAAAAATGAGATAAAGTTCAGAAAAAAAAAGAATTTTATTTAAATCGATTTAGTAAGGGCGAGATTTTTAAATTATTAAGCTTGTGTGCTAGGTAATTATTTTATTCAACCAACTTCACAATTTTTTGTCTGCCATAAAAATGAGATAAAGGTTCAGAAAAAAAAAGAATTTTATTTAAATCGATTTAGTAAGGGCGAGATTTTTAAATTATTAAGCTTGTGTGCTAGGTAATTATTTTATTCAACCAACTTCACAATTTTTTGTCTGCCATAAAAATGAGATAAAGTTCAGAAAAAAAAAGAATTTTATTTAAATCGATTTAGTAAGGGCGAGATTTTTAAATTATTAAGCTTGTGTGCTAGGTAATTATTTTATTCAACCAACTTCACAATTTTTTGTCTGCCATAAAAATGAGATAAAGTTCAGAAAAAAAAAGAATTTTATTTAAATCGATTTAGTAAGGGCGAGATTTTTAAATTATTAAGCTTGTGTGCTAGGTAATTATTTTATTCAACCAACTTCACAATTTTTTGTCTGCCATAAAAATGAGATAAAGGTTCAGAAAAAAAAAGAATTTTATTTAAATCGATTTAGTAAGGGCGAGATTTTTAAATTATTAAGCTTGTGTGCTAGGTAATTATTTTATTCAACCAACTTCACAATTTTTTGTCTGCCATAAAAATGAGATAAAGTTCAGAAAAAAAAAGAATTTTATTTAAATCGATTTAGTAAGGGCGAGATTTTTAAATTATTAAGCTTGTGTGCTAGGTAATTATTTTATTCAACCAACTTCACAATTTTTTGTCTGCCATAAAAATGAGATAAAGTTCAGAAAAAAAAAGAATTTTATTTAAATCGATTTAGTAAGGGCGAGATTTTTAAATTATTAAGCTTGTGTGCTAGGTAATTATTTTATTCAACCAACTTCACAATTTTTTGTCTGCCATAAAAATGAGATAAAGGTTCAGAAAAAAAAAGAATTTTATTTAAATCGATTTAGTAAGGGCGAGATTTTTAAATTATTAAGCTTGTGTGCTAGGTAATTATTTTATTCAACCAACTTCACAATTTTTTGTCTGCCATAAAAATGAGATAAAGTTCAGAAAAAAAAAGAATTTTATTTAAATCGATTTAGTAAGGGCGAGATTTTTAAATTATTAAGCTTGTGTGCTAGGTAATTATTTTATTCAACCAACTTCACAATTTTTTGTCTGCCATAAAAATGAGATAAAGTTCAGAAAAAAAAAGAATTTTATTTAAATCGATTTAGTAAGGGCGAGATTTTTAAATTATTAAGCTTGTGTGCTAGGTAATTATTTTATTCAACCAACTTCACAATTTTTTGTCTGCCATAAAAATGAGATAAAGGTTCAGAAAAAAAAAGAATTTTATTTAAATCGATTTAGTAAGGGCGAGATTTTTAAATTATTAAGCTTGTGTGCTAGGTAATTATTTTATTCAACCAACTTCACAATTTTTTGTCTGCCATAAAAATGAGATAAAGTTCAGAAAAAAAAAGAATTTTATTTAAATCGATTTAGTAAGGGCGAGATTTTTAAATTATTAAGCTTGTGTGCTAGGTAATTATTTTATTCAACCAACTTCACAATTTTTTGTCTGCCATAAAAATGAGATAAAGGTTCAGAAAAAAAAAGAATTTTATTTAAATCGATTTAGTAAGGGCGAGATTTTTAATTTAGTAAGCCTCTGTTCAGAGTTAATGTTTTATTCAAAAAAAATTAGAAAATTTTGTCTGCCATAAAAATGAGATAAAGGTTCAGAAAAAAAAAAGAATTTTATTTAAATCGATTTAGTAAGGGCGAGATTTTTAAATTAGTAAGCCTCTGTTCAGAGTTAATGTTTTATTCAACAAAAATTAGAAAATTTTGTCTGCCATAAAAATGAGATAATGGTTCAGAAAAAAAAAAGAATTTTATTTAAATCGATTTAGTAAGGGCGAGATTTTTAAATTAGTAAGCCTCTGTTCAGAGTTAATGTTTTATTCAACAAAAATTAGAAAATTTTGTCTGCCATAAAAATGAGATAAAGGTTCAGAAAAAAAAAAGAATTTTATTTAAATCGATTTAGTAAGGGCGAGATTTTTAAATTATTAAGCTTGTGTGCTAGGTAATTATTTTATTCAACCAACTTCACAATTTTTTGTCTGCCATAAAAATGAGATAAAGGTTCAGAAAAAAAAAGAATTTTATTTAAATCGATTTAGTAAGGGCGAGATTTTTAAATTATTAAGCTTGTGTGCTAGGTAATTATTTTATTCAACCAACTTCACAATTTTTTGTCTGCCATAAAAATGAGATAAAGTTCAGAAAAAAAAAGAATTTTATTTAAATCGATTTAGTAAGGGCGAGATTTTTAAATTATTAAGCTTGTGTGCTAGGTAATTATTTTATTCAACCAACTTCACAATTTTTTGTCTGCCATAAAAATGAGATAAAGGTTCAGAAAAAAAAAGAATTTTATTTAAATCGATTTAGTAAGGGCGAGATTTTTAATTTAGTAAGCCTCTGTTCAGAGTTAATGTTTTATTCAAAAAAAATTAGAAAATTTTGTCTGCCATAAAAATGAGATAAAGGTTCAGAAAAAAAAAAGAATTTTATTTAAATCGATTTAGTAAGGGCGAGATTTTTAAATTAGTAAGCCTCTGTTCAGAGTTAATGTTTTATTCAACAAAAATTAGAAAATTTTGTCTGCCATAAAAATGAGATAAAGGTTCAGAAAAAAAAAAGAATTTTATTTAAATCGATTTAGTAAGGGCGAGATTTTTAAATTAGTAAGCTTGTGTGCTAAGTAATTATTTTATTCAACCAACTTCACAATTTTTTGTCTGCCATAAAAATGAGATAAAGGTTCAGAAAAAAAAAGAATTTTATTTAAATCGATTTAGTAAGGGCGAGATTTTTAATTTAGTAAGCCTCTGTTCAGAGTTAATGTTTTATTCAACCAACTTCACAATTTTTTGTCTGCCATAAAAATGAGATAAAGGTTCAGAAAAAAAAAGAATTTTATTTAAATCGATTTAGTAAGGGCGAGATTTTTAATTTAGTAAGCCTCTGTTCAGAGTTAATGTTTTATTCAACCAACTTCACAATTTTTTGTCTGCCATAAAAATGAGATAAAGTTCAGAAAAAAAAAGAATTTTATTTAAATCGATTTAGTAAGGGCGAGATTTTTAAATTATTAAGCTTGTGTGCTAGGTAATTATTTTATTCAACCAACTTCACAATTTTTTGTCTGCCATAAAAATGAGATAAAGTTCAGAAAAAAAAAGAATTTTATTTAAATCGATTTAGTAAGGGCGAGATTTTTAAATTATTAAGCTTGTGTGCTAGGTAATTATTTTATTCAACCAACTTCACAATTTTTTGTCTGCCATAAAAATGAGATAAAGGTTCAGAAAAAAAAAGAATTTTATTTAAATCGATTTAGTAAGGGCGAGATTTTTAAATTATTAAGCTTGTGTGCTAGGTAATTATTTTATTCAACCAACTTCACAATTTTTTGTCTGCCATAAAAATGAGATAAAGTTCAGAAAAAAAAAGAATTTTATTTAAATCGATTTAGTAAGGGCGAGATTTTTAAATTATTAAGCTTGTGTGCTAGGTAATTATTTTATTCAACCAACTTCACAATTTTTTGTCTGCCATAAAAATGAGATAAAGTTCAGAAAAAAAAAGAATTTTATTTAAATCGATTTAGTAAGGGCGAGATTTTTAAATTATTAAGCTTGTGTGCTAGGTAATTATTTTATTCAACCAACTTCACAATTTTTTGTCTGCCATAAAAATGAGATAAAGGTTCAGAAAAAAAAAGAATTTTATTTAAATCGATTTAGTAAGGGCGAGATTTTTAAATTATTAAGCTTGTGTGCTAGGTAATTATTTTATTCAACCAACTTCACAATTTTTTGTCTGCCATAAAAATGAGATAAAGTTCAGAAAAAAAAAGAATTTTATTTAAATCGATTTAGTAAGGGCGAGATTTTTAAATTATTAAGCTTGTGTGCTAGGTAATTATTTTATTCAACCAACTTCACAATTTTTTGTCTGCCATAAAAATGAGATAAAGTTCAGAAAAAAAAAGAATTTTATTTAAATCGATTTAGTAAGGGCGAGATTTTTAAATTATTAAGCTTGTGTGCTAGGTAATTATTTTATTCAACCAACTTCACAATTTTTTGTCTGCCATAAAAATGAGATAAAGGTTCAGAAAAAAAAAGAATTTTATTTAAATCGATTTAGTAAGGGCGAGATTTTTAAATTATTAAGCTTGTGTGCTAGGTAATTATTTTATTCAACCAACTTCACAATTTTTTGTCTGCCATAAAAATGAGATAAAGGTTCAGAAAAAAAAAGAATTTTATTTAAATCGATTTAGTAAGGGCGAGATTTTTAAATTATTAAGCTTGTGTGCTAGGTAATTATTTTATTCAACCAACTTCACAATTTTTTGTCTGCCATAAAAATGAGATAAAGTTCAGAAAAAAAAAGAATTTTATTTAAATCGATTTAGTAAGGGCGAGATTTTTAAATTATTAAGCTTGTGTGCTAGGTAATTATTTTATTCAACCAACTTCACAATTTTTTGTCTGCCATAAAAATGAGATAAAGTTCAGAAAAAAAAAGAATTTTATTTAAATCGATTTAGTAAGGGCGAGATTTTTAAATTATTAAGCTTGTGTGCTAGGTAATTATTTTATTCAACCAACTTCACAATTTTTTGTCTGCCATAAAAATGAGATAAAGGTTCAGAAAAAAAAAGAATTTTATTTAAATCGATTTAGTAAGGGCGAGATTTTTAATTTAGTAAGCCTCTGTTCAGAGTTAATGTTTTATTCAACCAACTTCACAATTTTTTGTCTGCCATAAAAATGAGATAAAGTTCAGAAAAAAAAAGAATTTTATTTAAATCGATTTAGTAAGGGCGAGATTTTTAAATTATTAAGCTTGTGTGCTAGGTAATTATTTTATTCAACCAACTTCACAATTTTTTGTCTGCCATAAAAATGAGATAAATGTTCAGAAAATAAAGAATTTTATTTAAATCGATTTAGTAAGGGCGAGATTTTTAAATTAGTAAGCCTCTGTTCAGAGTTAATGTTTTATTCAACAAAAATTAGAAAATTTTGTCTGCCATAAAAATGAGATAAAGGTTCAGAAAAAAAAAAGAATTTTATTTAAATCGATTTAGTAAGGGCGAGATTTTTAAATTAGTAAGCTTGTGTGCTAAGTAATTATTTTATTCACCCAACTTCACAATTTTTTGTCTGCCATAAAAATGAGATAAATGTTCAGAAAATAAAGAATTTTATTTAAATCGATTTAGTAAGGGCGAGATTTTTAAATTAGTAAGCCTCTGTTCAGAGTTAATGTTTTATTCAAAAAAAATTAGAAAATTTTGTCTGCCATAAAAATGAGATAAAGGTTCAGAAAAAAAAAAGAATTTTATTTAAATCGATTTAGTAAGGGCGAGATTTTTAAACTAGTAAGCCTCTGTTCAGAGTTAATGTTTTATTCAACAAAAATTAGAAAATTTTGTCTGCCATAAAAATGAGATAATGGTTCAGAAAAAAAAAAGAATTTTATTTAAATCGATTTAGTAAGGGCGAGATTTTTAAATTAGTAAGCCTCTGTTCAGAGTTAATGTTTTATTCAACAAAAATTAGAAAATTTTGTCTGCCATAAAAATGAGATAAAGGTTCAGAAAAAAAAAAGAATTTTATTTAAATCGATTTAGTAAGGGCGAGATTTTTAAATTAGTAAGCCTCTGTTCAGAGTTAATGTTTTATTCAAAAAAAATTAGAAAATTTTGTCTGCCATAAAAATGAGATAAAGGTTCAGAAAAAAAAAAGAATTTTATTTAAATCGATTTAGTAAGGGCGAGATTTTTAAATTAGTAAGCCTCTGTTCAGAGTTAATGTTTTATTCAACAAAAATTAGAAAATTTTGTCTGCCATAAAAATGAGATAATGGTTCAGAAAAAAAAAAGAATTTTATTTAAATCGATTTAGTAAGGGCGAGATTTTTAAATTAGTAAGCCTCTGTTCAGAGTTAATGTTTTATTCAACAAAAATTAGAAAATTTTGTCTGCCATAAAAATGAGATAAAGGTTCAGAAAAAAAAAAGAATTTTATTTAAATCGATTTAGTAAGGGCGAGATTTTTAAATTAGTAAGCTTGTGTGCTAAGTAATTATTTTATTCAACCAACTTCACAATTTTTTGTCTGCCATAAAAATGAGATAAAGGTTCAGAAAAAAAAAGAATTTTATTTAAATCGATTTAGTAAGGGCGAGATTTTTAATTTAGTAAGCCTCTGTTCAGAGTTAATGTTTTATTCAACCAACTTCACAATTTTTTGTCTGCCATAAAAATGAGATAAAGTTCAGAAAAAAAAAGAATTTTATTTAAATCGATTTAGTAAGGGCGAGATTTTTAAATTATTAAGCATGTGTGCTAGGTAATTATTTTATTCAACCAACTTCACAATTTTTTGTCTGCCATAAAAATGAGATAAAGGTTCAGAAAAAAAAAGAATTTTATTTAAATCGATTTAGTAAGGGCGAGATTTTTAATTTAGTAAGCCTCTGTTCAGAGTTAATGTTTTATTCAACCAACTTCACAATTTTTTGTCTGCCATAAAAATGAGATAAAGTTCAGAAAAAAAAAGAATTTTATTTAAATCGATTTAGTAAGGGCGAGATTTTTAAATTAGTAAGCTTGTGTGCTAAGTAATTATTTTATTCAACCAACTTCACAATTTTTTGTCTGCCATAAAAATGAGATAAAGGTTCAGAAAAAAAAAGAATTTTATTTAAATCGATTTAGTAAGGGCGAGATTTTTAAATTAGTAAGCTTGTGTGCTAAGTAATTATTTTATTCAACCAACTTCACAATTTTTTGTCTGCCATAAAAATGAAATAAAGGTTCAGAAAAAAAAAGAATTTTATTTAAATCGATTTAGTAAGGGCGAGATTTTTAAATTAGTAAGCTTGTGTGCTAAGTAATTATTTTATTCAACCAACTTCACAATTTTTTGTCTGCCATAAAAATGAGATAAAGGTTCAGAAAAAAAAAGAATTTTATTTAAATCGATTTAGTAAGGGCGAGATTTTTAATTTATTAAGCCTCTGTTCAGAGTTAATGTTTTATTCAACAAAAATTAGAAAATATAGTCTGCCATAAAAATGAGATAAAGGTTCAGAAAAAAAAAAGAATTTTATTTAAATCGATTTAGTAAGGGTGAGATTTTTAAATTAGTAAGCTTGTGTGCTAAGTAATTATTTTATTCAACCAACTTCACAATTTTTTGTCTGCCAAAAAAATGAGATAAATGTTCAGAAAATAAAGAATTTTATTTAAATCGTTTTAGTAAGGGCGAGATTTTTAAATTAGTAAGCTTGTGTGCTAAGTAATTATTTTATTCAACCAACTTCACAATTTTTTGTCTGCCATAAAAATGAGATAAATGTTCAGAAAATAAAGAATTTTATTTAAATCGATTTAGTAAGGGCGAGATTTTTAAATTAGTAAGCCTCTGTTCAGAGTTAATGTTTTATTCAACAAAAATTAGAAAATTTTGTCTGCCATAAAAATGAGATAAAGGTTCAGAAAAAAAAAAGAATTTTATTTAAATCGATTTAGTAAGGGCGAGATTTTTAAATTAGTAAGCCTCTGTTCAGAGTTAATGTTTTATTCAACAAAAATTAGAAAATTTTGTCTGCCATAAAAATGAGATAAAGGTTCAGAAAAAAAAAAAAATTTTATTTAAATCGATTTAGTAAGGGCGAGATTTTTAAATTAGTAAGCTTGTGTGCTAAGTAATTATTTTATTCAACCAACTTCACAATTTTTTGTCTGCCATAAAAATGAGATAAATGTTCAGAAAATAAAGAATTTTATTTAAATCGTTTTAGTAAGGGCGAGATTTTTAAATTAGTAAGCCTCTGTTCAGAGTTAATGTTTTATTCAACAAAAATTAGAAAATTTTGTCTGCCATAAAAATGAGATAAAGGTTCAGAAAAAAAAAAGAATTTTATTTAAATCGATTTAGTAAGGGCGAGATTTTTAAATTAGTAAGCTTGTGTGCTAAGTAATTATTTTATTCAACCAACTTCACAATTTTTTGTCTGCCATAAAAATGAAATAAAGGTTCAGAAAAAAAAAAGAATTTTATTTAAATCGATTTAGTAAGGGCGAGATTTTTAAATTAGTAAGCTTGTGTGCTAAGTAATTATTTTATTCAACCAACTTCACAATTTTTTGTCTGCCATAAAAATGAAATAAAGGTTCAGAAAAAAAAAAGAATTTTATTTAAATCGATTTAGTAAGGGCGAGATTTTTAAATTAGTAAGCCTCTGTTCAGAGTTAATGTTTTATTCAACAAAAATTAGAAAATTTTGTCTGCCATAAAAATGAGATAAAGGTTCAGAAAAAAAAAAGAATTTTATTTAAATCGATTTAGTAAGGGCGAGATTTTTAAATTAGTAAGCTTGTGTGCTAAGTAATTATTTTATTCAACCAACTTCACAATTTTTTGTCTGCCATAAAAATGAAATAAAGGTTCAGAAAAAAAAAAGAATTTTATTTAAATCGATTTAGTAAGGGCGAGATTTTTAAATTAGTAAGCTTGTGTGCTAAGTAATTATTTTATTCAACCAACTTCACAATTTTTTGTCTGCCATAAAAATGAGATAATGGTTCAGAAAAAAAAAAGAATTTTATTTAAATCGATTTAGTAAGGGCGAGTTTTTTAAATTAGTAAGCCTCTGTTCAGAGTTAATGTTTTATTCAACAAAAATTAGAAAATTTTGTCTGCCATAAAAATGAGATAAAGGTTCAGAAAAAAAAAAGAATTTTATTTAAATCGATTTAGTAAGGGCGAGATTTTTAAATTAGTAAGCTTGTGTGCTAAGTAATTATTTTATTCAACCAACTTCACAATTTTTTGTCTGCCATAAAAATGAAATAAAGGTTCAGAAAAAAAAAAGAATTTTATTTAAATCGATTTAGTAAGGGCGAGATTTTTAAATTAGTAAGCTTGTGTGCTAAGTAATTATTTTATTCAACCAACTTCACAATTTTTTGTCTGCCAAAAAAATGAGATAAATGTTCAGAAAATAAAGAATTTTATTTAAATCGTTTTAGTAAGGGCGAGATTTTTAAATTAGTAAGCTTGTGTGCTAAGTAATTATTTTATTCAACCAACTTCACAATTTTTTGTCTGCCATAAAAATGAGATAAATGTTCAGAAAATAAAGAATTTTATTTAAATCGATTTAGTAAGGGCGAGATTTTTAAATTAGTAAGCCTCTGTTCAGAGTTAATGTTTTATTCAACAAAAATTAGAAAATTTTGTCTGCCATAAAAATGAGATAAAGGTTCAGAAAAAAAAAAGAATTTTATTTAAATCGATTTAGTAAGGGCGAGATTTTTAAATTAGTAAGCCTCTGTTCAGAGTTAATGTTTTATTCAACAAAAATTAGAAAATTTTGTCTGCCATAAAAATGAGATAAAGGTTCAGAAAAAAAAAAAAATTTTATTTAAATCGATTTAGTAAGGGCGAGATTTTTAAATTAGTAAGCTTGTGTGCTAAGTAATTATTTTATTCAACCAACTTCACAATTTTTTGTCTGCCATAAAAATGAGATAAATGTTCAGAAAATAAAGAATTTTATTTAAATCGTTTTAGTAAGGGCGAGATTTTTAAATTAGTAAGCCTCTGTTCAGAGTTAATGTTTTATTCAACAAAAATTAGAAAATTTTGTCTGCCATAAAAATGAGATAAAGGTTCAGAAAAAAAAAAGAATTTTATTTAAATCGATTTAGTAAGGGCGAGATTTTTAAATTAGTAAGCTTGTGTGCTAAGTAATTATTTTATTCAACCAACTTCACAATTTTTTGTCTGCCATAAAAATGAAATAAAGGTTCAGAAAAAAAAAAGAATTTTATTTAAATCGATTTAGTAAGGGCGAGATTTTTAAATTAGTAAGCTTGTGTGCTAAGTAATTATTTTATTCAACCAACTTCACAATTTTTTGTCTGCCATAAAAATGAAATAAAGGTTCAGAAAAAAAAAAGAATTTTATTTAAATCGATTTAGTAAGGGCGAGATTTTTAAATTAGTAAGCCTCTGTTCAGAGTTAATGTTTTATTCAACAAAAATTAGAAAATTTTGTCTGCCATAAAAATGAGATAAAGGTTCAGAAAAAAAAAAGAATTTTATTTAAATCGATTTAGTAAGGGCGAGATTTTTAAATTAGTAAGCTTGTGTGCTAAGTAATTATTTTATTCAACCAACTTCACAATTTTTTGTCTGCCATAAAAATGAAATAAAGGTTCAGAAAAAAAAAAGAATTTTATTTAAATCGATTTAGTAAGGGCGAGATTTTTAAATTAGTAAGCTTGTGTGCTAAGTAATTATTTTATTCAACCAACTTCACAATTTTTTGTCTGCCATAAAAATGAGATAATGGTTCAGAAAAAAAAAAGAATTTTATTTAAATCGATTTAGTAAGGGCGAGTTTTTTAAATTAGTAAGCCTCTGTTCAGAGTTAATGTTTTATTCAACAAAAATTAGAAAATTTTGTCTGCCATAAAAATGAGATAAAGGTTCAGAAAAAAAAAAGAATTTTATTTAAATCGATTTAGTAAGGGCGAGATTTTTAAATTAGTAAGCTTGTGTGCTAAGTAATTATTTTATTCAACCAACTTCACAATTTTTTGTCTGCCATAAAAATGAAATAAAGGTTCAGAAAAAAAAAAGAATTTTATTTAAATCGATTTAGTAAGGGCGAGATTTTTAAATTAGTAAGCTTGTGTGCTAAGTAATTATTTTATTCAACCAACTTCACAATTTTTTGTCTGCCATAAAAATGAAATAAAGGTTCAGAAAAAAAAAAGAATTTTATTTAAATCGATTTAGTAAGGGCGAGATTTTTAAATTAGTAAGCTTGTGTGCTAAGTAATTATTTTATTCAACCAACTTCACAATTTTTTGTCTGCCATAAAAATGAGATAATGGTTCAGAAAAAAAAAAGAATTTTATTTAAATCGATTTAGTAAGGGCGAGTTTTTTAAATTAGTAAGACTCTGTTCAGAGTTAATGTTTTAATCAACAAAAATTAGAAAATTTTGTCTGCCATAAAAATGAGATAAAGGTTCAGAAAAAAAAAGAATTTTATTTAAATCGATTTAGTAAGGGCGAGATTTTTAAATTAGTAAGCTTGAGTGCTAAGTAATTATTTTATTCAACCAACTTCACAATTTTTTGTCTGCCATAAAAACGAGATAAAGGTTCAGAAAAAAAAAGAAATTTATTTAAATCGATTTAGTAAGGGCGAGATTTTTAAATTAGTAAGCTTGAGTGCTAAGTAATTATTTTATTCAACCAACTTCACAATTTTTTGTCTTCCATAAAAATGAGATAAATGTTCAAAAAAAAAAAGAATTTTATTTAGATCGATTTAGTAAGGGCGAGATTTTTAAATTAGTAAGCTTGTGTGCTTAGTAATTATTTTATTCAACAACTTCACAATTTTTTGTCTGCCATAAAAACGAGATAAAGGTTCAGAAAAAAAAAGAATTTTATTTAAATCGATTTAGTAAGGGCCAGATTTTTAAATTAGTAAGCTTGTGTGCTTAGTAATTATTTTATTCAACAACTTCACAATTTTTTGTCTGCCATAAAAACGAGATAAAGGTTCAGAAAAAAAAAGAAATTTATTTAAATCGATTTAGTAAGGGCGAGATTTTTAAATTAGTAAGCTTGAGTGCTAAGTAATTATTTTATTCAACCAACTTCACAATTTTTTGTCTTCCATAAAAATGAGATAAATGTTCAAAAAAAAAAAGAATTTTATTTAGATCGATTTAGTAAGGGCGAGATTTTTAAATTAGTAAGCTTGTGTGCTTAGTAATTATTTTATTCAACAACTTCACAATTTTTTGTCTGCCATAAAAACGAGATAAAGGTTCAGAAAAAAAAAGAATTTTATTTAAATCGATTTAGTAAGGGCCAGATTTTTAAATTAGTAAGCTTGTGTGCTTAGTAAATATTTTATTCAACAACTTCACAATTTTTTGTCTGCCATAAAAACGAGATAAAGGTTCAGAAAAAAAAAGAATTTTATTTAAATCGATTTAGTAAGGGCCATATTTTTAAATTAGTAAGCTTGTGTGCTTAGTAATTATTTTATTCAACAACTTCACAATTTTTTGTCTGCCATAAAAACGAGATAAAGGTTCAGAAAAATAAAGAATTTTATTTAAATCGATTTAGTAAGGGCCAGATTTTTAAATTAGTAAGCTTGTGTGCTTAGTAATTATTTTATTCAACAACTTCACAATTTTTTGTCTGCCATAAAAACGAGATAAAGGTTCAGAAAAAAAAAGAATTTTATTTAAATCGATTTAGTAAGGGCCATATTTTTAAATTAGTAAGCTTGTGTGCTTAGTAATTATTTTATTCAACAACTTCACAATTTTTTGTCTGCCATAAAAACGAGATAAAGGTTCAGAAAAATAAAGAATTTTATTTAAATCTTTTTAGTAAGGGGAGATTTTTAAATTAGTAAGCCTCTGTTCAGAGTTAATGTTTTATTGAACAAAAATTAGAAAATTTTGTCTGCCATAAAAATGAGATAAATGTTCAGAAAATAAAGAATTTTATTTAAATCGTTTTAGTAAGGGCGAGATTTTTAAATTAGTAAGCTTGTGTGCTAAGTAATTATTTTATTCAACCAACTTCACAATTTTTTGTCTGCCATAAAAACGAGATAAAGGTTCAGAAAAAAAAAGAATTTTATTTAAATCGATTTAGTAAGGGCCATATTTTTAAATTAGTAAGCTTGTGTGCTTAGTAATTATTTTATTCAACAACTTCACAATTTTTTGTCTGCCATAAAAACGAGATAAAGGTTCAGAAAAATAAAGAATTTTATTTAAATCGATTTAGTAAGGGCGAGATTTTTAAATTAGTAAGCTTGTGTGCTTAGTAATTATTTTATTCAACAACTTCACAATTTTTTGTCTGCCATAAAAACGAGATAAAGGTTCAGAAAAATAAAGAATTTTATTTAAATCGATTTAGTAAGGGCCAGATTTTTAAATTAGTAAGCTTGTGTGCTTAGTAATTATTTTATTCAACAACTTCACAATTTTTTGTCTGCCATAAAAACGAGATAAAGGTTCAGAAAAAAAAAGAATTTTATTTAAATCGATTTAGTAAGGGCCATATTTTTAAATTAGTAAGCTTGTGTGCTTAGTAATTATTTTATTCAACAACTTCACAATTTTTTGTCTGCCATAAAAACGAGATAAAGGTTCAGAAAAATAAAGAATTTTATTTAAATCTTTTTAGTAAGGGGAGATTTTTAAATTAGTAAGCCTCTGTTCAGAGTTAATGTTTTATTGAACAAAAATTAGAAAATTTTGTCTGCCATAAAAATGAGATAAATGTTCAGAAAATAAAGAATTTTATTTAAATCGTTTTAGTAAGGGCGAGATTTTTAAATTAGTAAGCCTCTGTTCAGAGTTAATGTTTTATTCAACAAAAATTAGAAAATTTTGTCTGCCATAAAAATGAGATAAAGGTTCAGAAAAAAAAAAGAATTTTATTTAAATCGATTTAGTAAGGGCGAGATTTTTAAACTAGTAAGCCTCTGTTCAGAGTTAATGTTTTATTCAACAAAAATTAGAAAATTTTGTCTGCCATAAAAATGAGATAAATGTTCAGAAAATAAAGAATTTTATTTAAATCGATTTAGTAAGGGCGAGATTTTTAAATTAGTAAGCCTCTGTTCAGAGTTAATGTTTTATTCAAAAAAAATTAGAAAATTTTGTCTGCCATAAAAATGAGATAAAGGTTCAGAAAAAAAAAAAGAATTTTATTTAAATCGATTTAGTAAGGGCGAGATTTTTAAACTAGTAAGCCTCTGTTCAGAGTTAATGTTTTATTCAACAAAAATTAGAAAATTTTGTCTGCCATAAAAATGAGATAAAGGTTCAGAAAAAAAAAAGAATTTTATTTAAATCGATTTAGTAAGGGCGAGATTTTTAAATTAGTAAGACTCTGTTCAGAGTTAATGTTTTATTCAACAAAAATTAGAAAAATTTGTCTGCCATAAAAACGAGATAAAGGTTCAGAAAAAAAAAGAAATTTATTTAAATCGATTTAGTAAGGGCGAGATTTTTAAATTAGTAAGCTTGTGTGCTAAGTAATTATTTTATTCAACCAACTTCACAATTTTTTGTCTGCCATAAAAATGAGATAAATGTTCAAAAAAAAAAAGAATTTTATTTAAATCGATTTAGTAAGGGCGAGATTTTTAAATTAGTAAGCTTGTGTGCTAAGTAATTATTTTATTCAACCAACTTCACAATTTTTTGTCTGCCATAAAAATGAGATAAATGTTCAGAAAATAAAGAATTTTATTTAAATCGTTTTAGTAAGGGCGAGATTTTTAAATTAGTAAGCATCTGTTCAGAGTTAATGTTTTATTCAACAAAAATTAGAAAATTTTGTCTGCCATAAAAATGAGATAAAGGTTCAGAAAAAAAAAAGAATTTTATTTAATTCGCTTTAGTAAGGGCTAGATTTTTAAATTAGTAAGCTTGTGTGCTAAGTAATTATTTTATTCAACCAACTTCACAATTTTTTGTCTGCCATAAAAATGAGATAAAGGTTCAGAAAAAAAAAAGAATTTTATTTAAATCGTTTTAGTAAGGGCGAGATTTTTAAATTAGTAAGCCTCTGTTCAGAGTTAATGTTTTATTCAACAAAAATTAGAAAATTTTGTCTGCCATAAAAATGAGATAAAGGTTCAGAAAAAAAAAAGAATTTTATTTAAATCGATTTAGTAAGGGCGAGATTTTTAAACTAGTAAGCCTCTGTTCAGAGTTAATGTTTTATTCAACAAAAATTAGAAAATTTTGTCTGCCATAAAAATGAGATAAATGTTCAGAAAATAAAGAATTTTATTTAAATCGATTTAGTAAGGGCGAGATTTTTAAATTAGTAAGCCTCTGTTCAGAGTTAATGTTTTATTCAAAAAAAATTAGAAAATTTTGTCTGCCATAAAAATGAGATAAAGGTTCAGAAAAAAAAAAGAATTTTATTTAAATCGATTTAGTAAGGGCGAGATTTTTAAACTAGTAAGCCTCTGTTCAGAGTTAATGTTTTATTCAACAAAAATTAGAAAATTTTGTCTGCCATAAAAATGAGATAAAGGTTCAGAAAAAAAAAAGAATTTTATTTAATTCGCTTTAGTAAGGGCTAGATTTTTAAATTAGTAAGCTTGTGTGCTAAGTAATTATTTTATTCAACCAACTTCACAATTTTTTGTCTGCCATAAAAATGAGATAAAGGTTCAGAAAAAAAAAAGAATTTTATTTAAATCGTTTTAGTAAGGGCGAGATTTTTAAATTAGTAAGCCTCTGTTCAGAGTTAATGTTTTATTCAACAAAAATTAGAAAATTTTGTCTGCCATAAAAATGAGATAAAGGTTCAGAAAAAAAAAAGAATTTTATTTAAATCGATTTAGTAAGGGCGAGATTTTTAAACTAGTAAGCCTCTGTTCAGAGTTAATGTTTTATTCAACAAAAATTAGAAAATTTTGTCTGCCATAAAAATGAGATAAATGTTCAGAAAATAAAGAATTTTATTTAAATCGATTTAGTAAGGGCGAGATTTTTAAATTAGTAAGCCTCTGTTCAGAGTTAATGTTTTATTCAAAAAAAATTAGAAAATTTTGTCTGCCATAAAAATGAGATAAAGGTTCAGAAAAAAAAAAGAATTTTATTTAAATCGTTTTAGTAAGGGCGAGATTTTTAAATTAGTAAGCCTCTGTTCAGAGTTAATGTTTTATTCAAAAAAAATTAGAAAATTTTGTCTGCCATAAAAATGAGATAAAGGTTCAGAAAAAAAAAAGAATTTTATTTAAATCGATTTAGTAAGGGCGAGATTTTTAAACTAGTAAGACTCTGTTCAGAGTTAATGTTTTATTCAACAAAAATTAGAAAAATTTGTCTGCCATAAAAACGAGATAAAGGTTCAGAAAAAAAAAGAAATTTATTTATATCGATTTAGTAAGGGCGAGATTTTTAAATTAGTAAGCTTGTGTGCTAAGTAATTATTTTATTCAACCAACTTCACAATTTTTTGTCTGCCATAAAAATGAGATAAATGTTCAAAAAAAAAAAGAATTTTATTTAAATCGATTTAGTAAGGGCGAGATTTTTAAATTAGTAAGCTTGTGTGCTAAGTAATTATTTTATTCAACCAACTTCACAATTTTTTGTCTGCCATAAAAATGAGATAAATGTTCAGAAAATAAAGAATTTTATTTAAATCGTTTTAGTAAGGGCGAGATTTTTAAATTAGTAAGCATCTGTTCAGAGTTAATGTTTTATTCAACAAAATATAGAAAATTTTGTCTGCCATAAAAATGAGATAAAGGTTCAGAAAAAAAAAAGAATTTTATTTAATTCGCTTTAGTAAGGGCTAGATTTTTAAATTAGTAAGCTTGTGTGCTAAGTAATTATTTTATTCAACCAACTTCACAATTTTTTGTCTGCCATAAAAATGAGATAAAGGTTCAGAAAAAAAAAAGAATTTTATTTAAATCGTTTTAGTAAGGGCGAGATTTTTAAATTAGTAAGCCTCTGTTCAGAGTTAATGTTTTATTCAACAAAAATTAGAAAATTTTGTCTGCCATAAAAATGAGATAAAGGTTCAGAAAAAAAAAAGAATTTTATTTAAATCGTTTTAGTAAGGGCGAGATTTTTAAATTAGTAAGCCTCTGTTCAGAGTTAATGTTTTATTCAACAAAAATTAGAAAATTTTGTCTGCCATAAAAATGAGATAAATGTTCAGAAAATAAAGAATTTTATTTAAATCGATTTAGTAAGGGCGAGATTTTTAAATTAGTAAGCCTCTGTTCAGAGTTAATGTTTTATTCAAAAAAAATTAGAAAATTTTGTCTGCCATAAAAATGAGATAAAGGTTCAGAAAAAAAAAAGAATTTTATTTAAATCGATTTAGTAAGGGCGAGATTTTTAAACTAGTAAGCCTCTGTTCAGAGTTAATGTTTTATTCAACAAAAATTAGAAAATTTTGTCTGCCATAAAAATGAGATAAAGGTTCAGAAAAAAAAAAGAATTTTATTTAAATCGATTTAGTAAGGGCGAGATTTTTAAATTAGTAAGACTCTGTTCAGAGTTAATGTTTTATTCAACAAAAATTAGAAAAATTTGTCTGCCATAAAAACGAGATAAAGGTTCAGAAAAAAAAAGAATTTTATTTAAATCGATTTAGTAAGGGCCATATTTTTAAATTAGTAAGCTTGTGTGCTTAGTAATTATTTTATTCAACAACTTCACAATTTTTTGTCTGCCATAAAAACGAGATAAAGGTTCAGAAAAATAAAGAATTTTATTTAAATCTTTTTAGTAAGGGGAGATTTTTAAATTAGTAAGCCTCTGTTCAGAGTTAATGTTTTATTGAACAAAAATTAGAAAATTTTGTCTGCCATAAAAATGAGATAAATGTTCAGAAAATAAAGAATTTTATTTAAATCGTTTTAGTAAGGGCGAGATTTTTAAATTAGTAAGCTTGTGTGCTAAGTAATTATTTTATTCAACCAACTTCACAATTTTTTGTCTGCCATAAAAATGAGATAAATGTTCAGAAAATAAAGAATTTTATTTAAATCGTTTTAGTAAGGGCGAGATTTTTAAATTAGTAAGCCTCTGTTCAGAGTTAATGTTTTATTCAACAAAAATTAGAAAATTTTGTCTGCCATAAAAATGAGATAAAGGTTCAGAAAAAAAAAAGAATTTTATTTAAATCGATTTAGTAAGGGCGAGATTTTTAAACTAGTAAGCCTCTGTTCAGAGTTAATGTTTTATTCAACAAAAATTAGAAAATTTTGTCTGCCATAAAAATGAGATAAATGTTCAGAAAATAAAGAATTTTATTTAAATCGATTTAGTAAGGGCGAGATTTTTAAATTAGTAAGCCTCTGTTCAGAGTTAATGTTTTATTCAAAAAAAATTAGAAAATTTTGTCTGCCATAAAAATGAGATAAAGGTTCAGAAAAAAAAAAGAATTTTATTTAAATCGATTTAGTAAGGGCGAGATTTTTAAACTAGTAAGCCTCTGTTCAGAGTTAATGTTTTATTCAACAAAAATTAGAAAATTTTGTCTGCCATAAAAATGAGATAAAGGTTCAGAAAAAAAAAAGAATTTTATTTAAATCGATTTAGTAAGGGCGAGATTTTTAAATTAGTAAGCCTCTGTTCAGAGTTAATGTTTTATTCAACAAAAATTAGAAAATTTTGTCTGCCATAAAAATGAGATAAATGTTCAGAAAATAAAGAATTTTATTTAAATCGATTTAGTAAGGGCGAGATTTTTAAATTAGTAAGCCTCTGTTCAGAGTTAATGTTTTATTCAAAAAAAATTAGAAAATTTTGTCTGCCATAAAAATGAGATAAAGGTTCAGAAAAAAAAAAGAATTTTATTTAAATCGATTTAGTAAGGGCGAGATTTTTAAACTAGTAAGCCTCTGTTCAGAGTTAATGTTTTATTCAACAAAAATTAGAAAATTTTGTCTGCCATAAAAATGAGATAAAGGTTCAGAAAAAAAAAAGAATTTTATTTAAATCGATTTAGTAAGGGCGAGATTTTTAAATTAGTAAGACTCTGTTCAGAGTTAATGTTTTATTCAACAAAAATTAGAAAATTTTGTCTGCCATAAAAATGAGATAAAGGTTCAGAAAAAAAAAAGAATTTTATTTAAATCGATTTAGTAAGGGCGTGATTTTTAAATTAGTAAGACTCTGTTCAGAGTTAATGTTTTATTCAACAAAAATTAGAAAAATTTGTCTGCCATAAAAACGAGATAAAGGTTCAGAAAAAAAAAGAATTTTATTTAAATCGATTTAGGAAGGGCCATATTTTTAAATTAGTAAGCTTGTGTGCTTAGTAATTATTTTATTCAACAACTTCACAATTTTTTGTCTGCCATAAAAATGAGATAAATGTTCAGAAAATAAAGAATTTTATTTAAATCGTTTTAGTAAGGGCGAGATTTTTAAATTAGTAAGCCTCTGTTCAGAGTTAATGTTTTATTCAACAAAAATTAGAAAATTTTGTCTGCCATAAAAATGAGATAAAGGTTCAGAAAAAAAAAAGAATTTTATTTAAATCGATTTAGTAAGGGCGAGATTTTTAAATTAGTAAGACTCTGTTCAGAGTTAATGTTTTATTCAACAAAAATTAGAAAAATTTGTCTGCCATAAAAACGAGATAAAGGTTCAGAAAAAAAAAAGAATTTTATTTAAATCGATTTAGTAAGGGCGAGATTTTTAAATTAGTAAGACTCTGTTCAGAGTTAATGTTTTATTCAACAAAAATTAGAAAAATTTGTCTGCCATAAAAACGAGATAAAGGTTCAGAAAAAAAAAAGAATTTTATTTAAATCGATTTAGTAAGGGCGAGATTTTTAAATTAGTAAGACTCTGTTCAGAGTTAATGTTTTATTCAACAAAAATTAGAAAATTTTGTCTGCCATAAAAATGAGATAAAGGTTCAGAAAAATAAAGAATTTTATTTAAATCTTTTTAGTAAGGGGAGATTTTTAAATTAGTAAGCCTCTGTTCAGAGTTAATGTTTTATTGAACAAAAATTAGAAAATTTTGTCTGCCATAAAAATGAGATAAATGTTCAGAAAATAAAGAATTTTATTTAAATCGTTTTAGTAAGGGCGAGATTTTTAAATTAGTAAGCTTGTGTGCTAAGTAATTATTTTATTCAACCAACTTCACAATTTTTTGTCTGCCATAAAAATGAGATAAATGTTCAGAAAATAAAGAATTTTATTTAAATCGTTTTAGTAAGGGCGAGATTTTTAAATTAGTAAGCCTCTGTTCAGAGTTAATGTTTTATTCAACAAAAATTAGAAAATTTTGTCTGCCATAAAAATGAGATAAAGGTTCAGAAAAAAAAAAGAATTTTATTTAAATCGATTTAGTAAGGGCGAGATTTTTAAACTAGTAAGCCTCTGTTCAGAGTTAATGTTTTATTCAACAAAAATTAGAAAATTTTGTCTGCCATAAAAATGAGATAAATGTTCAGAAAATAAAGAATTTTATTTAAATCGATTTAGTAAGGGCGAGATTTTTAAATTAGTAAGCCTCTGTTCAGAGTTAATGTTTTATTCAAAAAAAATTAGAAAATTTTGTCTGCCATAAAAATGAGATAAAGGTTCAGAAAAAAAAAAGAATTTTATTTAAATCGATTTAGTAAGGGCGAGATTTTTAAACTAGTAAGCCTCTGTTCAGAGTTAATGTTTTATTCAACAAAAATTAGAAAATTTTGTCTGCCATAAAAATGAGATAAAGGTTCAGAAAAAAAAAGAATTTTATTTAAATCGATTTAGTAAGGGCGAGATTTTTAAATTAGTAAGACTCTGTTCAGAGTTAAGTTTTTATTCAACAAAAATTAGAAAAATTTGTCTGCCATAAAAACGAGATAAAGGTTCAGAAAAAAAAAGAAATTTATTTAAATCGATTTAGTAAGGGCGAGATTTTTAAATTAGTAAGCTTGTGTGCTAAGTAATTATTTTATTCAACCAACTTCACAATTTTTTGTCTGCCATAAAAATGAGATAAAGGTTCAGAAAAAAAAAAGAATTTTATTTAAATCGTTTTAGTAAGGGCGAGATTTTTAAATTAGTAAGCATCTGTTCAGAGTTAATGTTTTATTCAACAAAAATTAGAAAATTTTGTCTGCCATAAAAATGAGATAAAGGTTCAGAAAAAAAAAAGAATTTTATTTAAATCGTTTTAGTAAGGGCGAGATTTTTAAATTAGTAAGCATCTGTTCAGAGTTAATGTTTTATTCAACAAAAATTAGAAAATTTTGTCTGCCATAAAAATGAGATAAAGGTTCAGAAAAAAAAAAGAATTTTATTTAATTCGCTTTAGTAAGGGCTAGATTTTTAAATTAGTAAGCTTGTGTGCTAAGTAATTATTTTATTCAACCAACTTCACAATTTTTTGTCTGCCATAAAAATGAGATAAATGTTCAAAAAAAAAAAGAATTTTATTTAAATCGATTTAGTAAGGGCGAGATTTTTAAATTAGTAAGCTTGTGTGCTAAGTAATTATTTTATTCAACCAACTTCACAATTTTTTGTCTGCCATAAAAATGAGATAAAGGTTCAGAAAAAAAAAAGAATTTTATTTAAATCGTTTTAGTAAGGGCGAGATTTTTAAATTAGTAAGCATCTGTTCAGAGTTAATGTTTTATTCAACAAAAATTAGAAAATTTTGTCTGCCATAAAAACGAGATAAAGGTTCAGAAAAAAAAAGAAATTTATTTAAATCGATTTAGTAAGGGCGAGATTTTTAAATTAGTAAGCTTGTGTGCTAAGTAATTATTTTATTCAACCAACTTCACAATTTTTTGTCTGCCATAAAAATGAGATAAATGTTCAAAAAAAAAAAGAATTTTATTTAAATCGATTTAGTAAGGGCGAGATTTTTAAATTAGTAAGCTTGTGTGCTAAGTAATTATTTTATTCAACCAACTTCACAATTTTTTGTCTGCCATAAAAATGAGATAAAGGTTCAGAAAAAAAAAAGAATTTTATTTAAATCGTTTTAGTAAGGGCGAGATTTTTAAATTAGTAAGCATCTGTTCAGAGTTAATGTTTTATTCAACAAAAATTAGAAAATTTTGTCTGCCATAAAAATGAGATAAAGGTTCAGAAAAAAAAAAGAATTTTATTTAATTCGCTTTAGTAAGGGCTAGATTTTTAAATTAGTAAGCTTGTGTGCTAAGTAATTATTTTATTCAACCAACTTCACAATTTTTTGTCTGCCATAAAAATGAGATAAATGTTCAAAAAAAAAAAGAATTTTATTTAAATCGATTTAGTAAGGGCGAGATTTTTAAATTAGTAAGCTTGTGTGCTAAGTAATTATTTTATTCAACCAACTTCACAATTTTTTGTCTGCCATAAAAATGAGATAAAGGTTCAGAAAAAAAAAAGAATTTTATTTAAATCGTTTTAGTAAGGGCGAGATTTTTAAATTAGTAAGCATCTGTTCAGAGTTAATGTTTTATTCAACAAAAATTAGAAAATTTTGTCTGCCATAAAAACGAGATAAAGGTTCAGAAAAAAAAAGAAATTTATTTAAATCGATTTAGTAAGGGCGAGATTTTTAAATTAGTAAGCTTGTGTGCTAAGTAATTATTTTATTCAACCAACTTCACAATTTTTTGTCTGCCATAAAAATGAGATAAATGTTCAAAAAAAAAAAGAATTTTATTTAAATCGATTTAGTAAGGGCGAGATTTTTAAATTAGTAAGCTTGTGTGCTAAGTAATTATTTTATTCAACCAACTTCACAATTTTTTGTCTGCCATAAAAATGAGATAAAGGTTCAGAAAAAAAAAAGAATTTTATTTAAATCGTTTTAGTAAGGGCGAGATTTTTAAATTAGTAAGCCTCTTTTCAGAGTTAATGTTTTATTCAACAAAAATTAGAAAATTTTGTCTGCCATAAAAATGAGATAAATGTTCAGAAAATAAAGAATTTTATTTAAATCGATTTAGTAAGGGCGAGATTTTTAAATTAGTAAGACTCTGTTCAGAGTTAATGTTTTATTCAACAAAAATTAGAAAAATTTGTCTGCCATAAAAACGAGATAAAGGTTCAGAAAAAAAAAGAAATTTATTTAAATCGATTTAGTAAGGGCGTGATTTTTAAATTAGTAAGCTTGTGTGCTAAGTAATTATTTTATTCAACCAACTTCACAATTTTTTGTCTGCCATAAAAATGAGATAAATGTTCAAAAAAAAAAAGAATTTTATTTAAATCGATTTAGTAAGGGCGAGATTTTTAAATTAGTAAGCTTGTGTGCTAAGTAATTATTTTATTCAACCAACTTCACAATTTTTTGTCTGCCATAAAAATGAGATAAATGTTCAGAAAATAAAGAATTTTATTTAAATCGTTTTAGTAAGGGCGAGATTTTTAAATTAGTAAGCATCTGTTCAGAGTTAATGTTTTATTCAACAAAAATTAGAAAATTTTGTCTGCCATAAAAATGAGATAAAGGTTCAGAAAAAAAAAAGAATTTTATTTAATTCGCTTTAGTAAGGGCTAGATTTTTAAATTAGTAAGCTTGTGTGCTAAGTAATTATTTTATTCAACCAACTTCACAATTTTTTGTCTGCCATAAAAATGAGATAAAGGTTCAGAAAAAAAAAAGAATTTTATTTAAATCGTTTTAGTAAGGGCGAGATTTTTAAATTAGTAAGCCTCTGTTCAGAGTTAATGTTTTATTCAACAAAAATTAGAAAATTTTGTCTGCCATAAAAATGAGATAAAGGTTCAGAAAAAAAAAAGAATTTTATTTAAATCGATTTAGTAAGGGCGAGATTTTTAAACTAGTAAGCCTCTGTTCAGAGTTAATGTTTTATTCAACAAAAATTAGAAAATTTTGTCTGCCATAAAAATGAGATAAAGGTTCAGAAAAAAAAAAGAATTTTATTTAAATCGTTTTAGTAAGGGCGAGATTTTTAAATTAGTAAGCCTCTGTTCAGAGTTAATGTTTTATTCAACAAAAATTAGAAAATTTTGTCTGCCATAAAAATGAGATAAAGGTTCAGAAAAAAAAAAGAATTTTATTTAAATCGATTTAGTAAGGGCGAGATTTTTAAACTAGTAAGCCTCTGTTCAGAGTTAATGTTTTATTCAACAAAAATTAGAAAATTTTGTCTGCCATAAAAATGAGATAAATGTTCAGAAAATAAAGAATTTTATTTAAATCGATTTAGTAAGGGCGAGATTTTTAAATTAGTAAGCCTCTGTTCAGAGTTAATGTTTTATTCAAAAAAAATTAGAAAATTTTGTCTGCCATAAAAATGAGATAAAGGTTCAGAAAAAAAAAAGAATTTTATTTAAATCGATTTAGTAAGGGCGAGATTTTTAAACTAGTAAGCCTCTGTTCAGAGTTAATGTTTTATTCAACAAAAATTAGAAAATTTTGTCTGCCATAAAAATGAGATAAAGGTTCAGAAAAAAAAAAGAATTTTATTTAAATCGATTTAGTAAGGGCGAGATTTTTAAACTAGTAAGCCTCTGTTCAGAGTTAATGTTTTATTCAACAAAAATTAGAAAATTTTGTCTGCCATAAAAATGAGATAAAGGTTCAGAAAAAAAAAGAAATTTATTTAAATCGATTTAGTAAGGGCGAGATTTTTAAATTAGTAAGCTTGTGTGCTAAGTAATTATTTTATTCAACCAACTTCACAATTTTTTGTCTGCCATAAAAATGAGATAAATGTTCAGAAAATAAAGAATTTTATTTAAATCTTTTTAGTAAGGGCGAGATTTTTAAATTAGTAAGCTTGTGTGCTAAGTAATTATTTTATTCAACCAACTTCACAATTTTTTGTCTGCCATAAAAATGAGATAAATGTTCAGAAAATAAAGAATTTTATTTAAATCGATTTAGTAAGGGAGAGATTTTTAAATTAGTAAGCTTGTTTGCTAAGTAATTATTTTATTCAACCAACTTCACAATTTTTTGTCTGCCATAAAAATGAGATAAATGTTCAGAAAATAAAGAATTTTATTTAAATCGATTTAGTAAGGGCGAGATTTTTAAATTAGTAAGCCTCTGTTCAGAGTTAATGTTTTATTGAACAAAAATTAGAAAATTTTGTCTGCCATAAAAATGAGATAAAGGTTCAGAAAAAAAAAAGAATTTTATTTAAATCGATTTAGTAAGGGCGAGATTTTTAAATTAGTAAGCTTGTGTGCTAAGTAATTATTTTATTCAACCAACTTCACAATTTTTTGTCTGCCATAAAAATGAGATAAATGTTCAGAAAATAAAGAATTTTATTTAAATCGATTTAGTAAGGGCGAGATTTTTAAATTAGTAAGCCTCTGTTCAGAGTTAATGTTTTATTGAACAAAAATTAGAAAATTTTGTCTGCCATAAAAATGAGATAAATGTTCAGAAAATAAAGAATTTTATTTAAATCGTTTTAGTAAGGGCGAGATTTTTAAATTAGTAAGCCTCTGTTCAGAGTTAATGTTTTATTGAACAAAAATTAGAAAATTTTGTCTGCCATAAAAATGAGATAAATGTTCAGAAAATAAAGAATTTTATTTAAATCTTTTTAGTAAGGGCGAGATTTTTAAATTAGTAAGCCTCTGTTCAGAGTTAATGTTTTATTGAACAAAAATTAGAAAATTTTGTCTGCCATAAAAATGAGATAAATGTTCAGAAAATAAAGAATTTTATTTAAATCTTTTTAGTAAGGGGAGATTTTTAAATTAGTAAGCCTCTGTTCAGAGTTAATGTTTTATTGAACAAAAATTAGAAAATTTTGTCTGCCATAAAAATGAGATAAATGTTCAGAAAATAAAGAATTTTATTTAAATCTTTTTAGTAAGGGGAGATTTTTAAATTAGTAAGCCTCTGTTCAGAGTTAATGTTTTATTGAACAAAAATTAGAAAATTTTGTCTGCCATAAAAATGAGATAAATGTTCAGAAAATAAAGAATTTTATTTAAATCGATTTAGTAAGGGCGAGATTTTTAAATTAGTAAGCTTGTTTGCTAAGTAATTATTTTATTCAACCAACTTCACAATTTTTTGTCTGCCATAAAAATGAGATAAATGTTCAGAAAATAAAGAATTTTATTTAAATCTTTTTAGTAAGGGGAGATTTTTAAATTAGTAAGCCTCTGTTCAGAGTTAATGTTTTATTGAACAAAAATTAGAAAATTTTGTCTGCCATAAAAATGAGATAAATGTTCAGAAAATAAAGAATTTTATTTAAATCTTTTTAGTAAGGGCGAGATTTTTAAATTAGTAAGCCTCTGTTCAGAGTTAATATTTTATTCAACCAACTTCACAATTTTTTGTCTGCCATAAAAATGAGATAAATGTTCAGAAAATAAAGAATTTTATTTAAATCTTTTTAGTAAGGGCGAGATTTTTAAATTAGTAAGCTTGTGTGCTAAGTAATTATTTTATTCAACCAACTTCACAATTTTTTGTCTGCCATAAAAATGAGATAAATGTTCAGAAAATAAAGAATTTTATTTAAATCTTTTTAGTAAGGGGAGATTTTTAAATTAGTAAGCCTCTGTTCAGAGTTAATGTTTTATTGAACAAAAATTAGAAAATTTTGTCTGCCATAAAAATGAGATAAAGGTTCAGAAAAAAAAAAGAATTTTATTTAAATCGATTTAGTAAGGGCGAGATTTTTAAATTAGTAAGATTGTGTGCTAAGTAATTATTTTATTCAACCAACTTCACAATTTTTTGTCTGCCATAAAAATGAGATAAATGTTCAGAAAATAAAGAATTTTATTTAAATCGATTTAGTAAGGGCGAGATTTTTAAATTAGTAAGCTTGTGTGCTAAGTAATTATTTTATTCAACCAACTTCACAATTTTTTGTCTGCCATAAAAATGAGATAAATGTTCAGAAAATAAAGAATTTTATTTAAATCGATTTAGTAAGGGCGAGATTTTTAAATTAGTAAGCCTCTGTTCAGAGTTAATGTTTTATTCAAAAAAAATTAGAAAATTTTGTCTGCCATAAAAATGAGATAAAGGTTCAGAAAAAAAAAGAATTTTATTTAAATCGATTTAGTAAGGGCGAGATTTTTAAATTAGTAAGCTTGTGTGCTAAGTAATTATTTTATTCAACCAACTTCACAATTTTTTGTCTGCCATAAAAATGAGATAAATGTTCAGAAAATAAAGAATTTTATTTAAATCGATTTAGTAAGGGCGAGATTTTTAAATTAGTAAGCCTCTGTTCAGAGTTAATGTTTTATTCAAAAAAAATTAGAAAATTTTGTCTGCCATAAAAATGAGATAAAGGTTCAGAAAATAAAGAATTTTATTTAAATCGTTTTAGTAAGGGCGAGATTTTTAAATTAGTAAGCCTCTGTTAAGAGTTAATGTTTTATTCAACAAAAATTAGAAAATTTTGTCTGCCATAAAAATGAGATAAAGGTTCAGAAAAAAAAAGAATTTTATTTAAATCGATTTAGTAAGGGCGAGATTTTTAAATTAGTAAGCTTGTGTGCTAAGTAATTATTTTATTCAACCAACTTCACAATTTTTTGTCTGCCATAAAAATGAGATAAATGTTCAGAAAATAAAGAATTTTATTTAAATCGATTTAGTAAGGGCGAGATTTTTAAATTAGTAAGACTCTGTTCAGAGTTAATGTTTTATTCAACAAAAATTAGAAAATTTTGTCTGCCATAAAAATGAGATAAAGGTTCAGAAAAAAAAAAGAATTTTATTTAAATCGATTTAGTAAGGGCGAGATTTTTAAATTAGTAAGACTCTGTTCAGAGTTAATGTTTTATTCAACAAAAATTAGAAAAATTTGTCTGCCATAAAAATGAGAAAAATGTTCAGAAAATAAAGAATTTTATTTAAATCTTTTTAGTAAGGGGAGATTTTTAAATTAGTAAGCCTCTGTTCAGAGTTAATGTTTTATTGAACAAAAATTAGAAAATTTTGTCTGCCATAAAAATGAGATAAAGGTTCAGAAAAAAAAAAGAATTTTATTTAAATCGATTTAGTAAGGGCGAGATTTTTAAATTAGTAAGCCTCTGTTCAGAGTTAATGTTTTATTGAACAAAAATTAGAAAATTTTGTCTGCCATAAAAATGAGATAAATGTTCAGAAAATAAAGAATTTTATTTAAATCTTTTTAGTAAGGGCGAGATTTTTAAATTAGTAAGCCTCTGTTCAGAGTTAATGTTTTATTGAACAAAAATTAGAAAATTTTGTCTGCCATAAAAATGAGATAAATGTTCAGAAAATAAAGAATTTTATTTAAATCGTTTTAGTAAGGGCGAGATTTTTAAATTAGTAAGCTTGTTTGCTAAGTAATTATTTTATTCAACCAACTTCACAATTTTTTGTCTGCCATAAAAATGAGATAAATGTTCAGAAAATAAAGAATTTTATTTAAATCTTTTTAGTAAGAGCGAGATTTTTAAATTAGTAAGCTTGTTTGCTAAGTAATTATTTTATTCAACCAACTTCACAATTTTTTGTCTGCCATAAAAATGAGATAAATGTTCAGAAAATAAAGAATTTTATTTAAATCGATTTAGTAAGGGCGAGATTTTTAAATTAGTAAGCCTCTGTTCAGAGTTAATGTTTTATTGAACAAAAATTAGAAAATTTTGTCTGCCATAAAAATGAGATAAATGTTCAGAAAATAAAGAATTTTATTTAAATCGTTTTAGTAAGGGCGAGATTTTTAAATTAGTAAGCCTCTGTTCAGAGTTAATGTTTTATTGAACAAAAATTAGAAAATTTTGTCTGCCATAAAAATGAGATAAATGTTCAGAAAATAAAGAATTTTATTTAAATCTTTTTAGTAAGAGCGAGATTTTTAAATTAGTAAGCTTGTGTGCTAAGTAATTATTTTATTCAACCAACTTCACAATTTTTTGTCTGCCATAAAAATGAGATAAATGTTCAGAAAATAAAGAATTTTATTTAAATCTTTTTAGTAAGGGCGAGATTTTTAAATTAGTAAGCCTCTGTTCAGAGTTAATGTTTTATTGAACAAAAATTAGAAAATTTTGCCTGCCATAAAAATGAGATAAATGTTCAGAAAATAAAGAATTTTATTTAAATCGTTTTAGTAAGGGCGAGATTTTTAAATTAGTAAGCCTCTGTTCAGAGTTAATGTTTTATTGAACAAAAATTAGAAAATTTTGTCTGCCATAAAAATGAGATAAATGTTCAGAAAATAAAGAATTTTATTTAAATCGATTTAGTAAGGGCGAGATTTTTAAATTAGTAAGCTTGTGGGCTAAGTAATTATTTTATTCAACCAACTTCACAATTTTTTGTCTGCCATAAAAATGAGATAAATGTTCAGAAAATAAAGAATTTTATTTAAATCGATTTAGTAAGGGCGAGATTTTTAAATTAGTAAGCTTGTGTGCTAAGTAATTATTTTATTCAACCAACTTCACAATTTTTTGTCTGCCATAAAAATGAGATAAATGTTCAGAAAATAAAGAATTTTATTTAAATCGATTTAGTAAGGGCGAGATTTTTAAATTAGTAAGCCTCTGTTCAGAGTTAATGTTTTATTCAACAAAAATTAGAAAATTTTGTCTGCCATAAAAATGAGATAAAGGTTCAGAAAAAAAAAAGAATTTTATTTAAATCGATTTAGTAAGGGCGATATTTTTAAATTAGTAAGCTTGTGTGCTAAGTAATTATTTTATTCAACCAACTTCACAATTTTTTGTCTGCCATAAAAATGAGATAAATGTTCAGAAAATAAAGAATTTTATTTAAATCGATTTAGTAAGGGCGAGATTTTTAAATTAGTAAGCCTCTGTTCAGAGTTAATGTTTTATTCAACAAAAATTAGAAAATTTTGTCTGCCATAAAAATGAGATAAAGGTTCAGAAAAAAAAAGAATTTTATTTAAATCGATTTAGTAAGGGCGAGATTTTTAAATTAGTAAGCTTGTGTGCTAAGTAATTATTTTATTCAACCAACTTCACAATTTTTTGTCTGCCATAAAAATGAGATAAATGTTCAGAAAATAAAGAATTTTATTTAAATCGATTTAGTAAGGGCGAGATTTTTAAATTAGTAAGCTTGTGTGCTAAGTAATTATTTTATTCAACCAACTTCACAATTTTTTGTCTGACATAAAAATGAGATAAATGTTAAGAAAATAAAGAATTTTATTTAAATCGATTTAGTAAGAGCGAGATTTTTAAATTAGTAAGCTTGTTTGCTAAGTAATTATTTTATTCAACCAACTTCACAATTTTTTGTCTGCCATAAAAATGAGATAAATGTTCAGAAAATAAAGAATTTTATTTAAATCGATTTAGTAAGGGCGAGATTTTTAAATTAGTAAGCCTCTGTTCAGAGTTAATGTTTTATTGAACAAAAATTAGAAAATTTTGTCTGCCATAAAAATGAGATAAATGTTCAGAAAATAAAGAATTTTATTTAAATCGTTTTAGTAAGGGCGAGATTTTTAAATTAGTAAGCTTGTGTGCTAAGTAATTATTTTATTCAACCAACTTCACAATTTTTTGTCTGCCATAAAAATGAGATAAATGTTCAGAAAATAAAGAATTTTATTTAAATCGATTTAGTAAGGGCGAGATTTTTAAATTAGTAAGCTTGTGTGCTAAGTAATTATTTTATTCAACCAACTTCACAATTTTTTGTCTGACATAAAAATGAGATAAATGTTCAGAAAATAAAGAATTTTATTTAAATCGATTTAGTAAGGGCGAGATTTTTAAATTAGTAAGCTTGTGTGCTAAGTAATTATTTTATTCAACCAACTTCACAATTTTTTGTCTGCCATAAAAATGAGATAAATGTTCAGAAAATAAAGAATTTTATTTAAATCGATTTAGTAAGGGCGAGATTTTTAAATTAGTAAGCTTGTGTGCTAAGTAATTATTTTATTCAACCAACTTCACAATTTTTTGTCTGACATAAAAATGAGATAAATGTTCAGAAAATAAAGAATTTTATTTAAATCGATTTAGTAAGAGCGAGATTTTTAAATTAGTAAGCTTGTTTGCTAAGTAATTATTTTATTCAACCAACTTCACAATTTTTTGTCTGCCATAAAAATGAGATAAATGTTCAGAAAATAAAGAATTTTATTTAAATCGATTTAGTAAGGGCGAGATTTTTAAATTAGTAAGCTTGTGTGCAAAGTAATTATTTTATTCAACCAACTTCACAATTTTTTGTCTGACATAAAAATGAGATAAATGTTCAGAAAATAAAGAATTTTATTTAAATCGATTTAGTAAGAGCGAGATTTTTAAATTAGTAAGCTTGTTTGCTAAGTAATTATTTTATTCAACCAACTTCACAATTTTTTGTCTGCCATAAAAATGAGATAAATGTTCAGAAAATAAAGAATTTTATTTAAATCGATTTAGTAAGGGCGAGATTTTTAAATTAGTAAGCCTCTGTTCAGAGTTAATGTTTTATTGAACAAAAATTAGAAAATTTTGTCTGCCATAAAAATGAGATAAATGTTCAGAAAATAAAGAATTTTATTTAAATCGTTTTAGTAAGGGCGAGATTTTTAAATTAGTAAGCTTGTGTGCTAAGTAATTATTTTATTCAACCAACTTCACAATTTTTTGTCTGCCATAAAAATGAGATAAATGTTCAGAAAATAAAGAATTTTATTTAAATCTTTTTAGTAAGGGCGAGATTTTTAAATTAGTAAGCCTCTGTTCAGAGTTAATGTTTTATTGAACAAAAATTAGAAAATTTTGTCTGCCATAAAAATGAGATAAATGTTCAGAAAATAAAGAATTTTATTTAAATCGTTTTAGTAAGGGCGAGATTTTTAAATTAGTAAGCCTCTGTTCAGAGTTAATGTTTTATTGAACAAAAATTAGAAAATTTTGTCTGCCATAAAAATGAGATAAATGTTCAGAAAATAAAGAATTTTATTTAAATCGATTTAGTAAGGGCGAGATTTTTAAATTAGTAAGCTTGTGTGCTAAGTAATTATTTTATTCAACCAACTTCACAATTTTTTGTCTGCCATAAAAATGAGATAAATGTTCAGAAAATAAAGAATTTTATTTAAATCGATTTAGTAAGGGCGAGATTTTTAAATTAGTAAGCTTTTGTGCTAAGTAATTATTTTATTCAACCAACTTCACAATTTTTTGTCTGACATAAAAATGAGATAAATGTTCAGAAAATAAAGAATTTTATTTAAATCGATTTAGTAAGAGCGAGATTTTTAAATTAGTAAGCTTGTGTGCTAAGTAATTATTTTATTCAACCAACTTCACAATTTTTTGTCTGCCATAAAAATGAGATAAATGTTCAGAAAATAAAGAATTTTATTTAAATCGATTTAGTAAGGGCGAGATTTTTAAATTAGTAAGCTTGTGTGCTAAGTAATTATTTTATTCAACCAACTTCACAATTTTTTGTCTGCCATAAAAATGAGATAAATGTTCAGAAAATAAAGAATTTTATTTAAATCGATTTAGTAAGGGCGAGATTTTTAAATTAGTAAGCTTGTGTGCTAAGTAATTATTTTATTCAACCAACTTCACAATTTTTTGTCTGCCATAAAAATGAGATAAAGGTTCAGAAAAAAAAAAGAATTTTATTTAAATCGATTTAGTAAGGGCGAGATTTTTAAATTAGTAAGCTTGTGTGCTAAGTAATTATTTTATTCAACCAACTTCACAATTTTTTGTCTGCCATAAAAATGAGATAAATGTTCAGAAAATAAAGAATTTTATTTAAATCGATTTAGTAAGGGCGAGATTTTTAAATTAGTAAGCCTCTGTTCAGAGTTAATGTTTTATTCAACAAAAATTAGAAAATTTTGTCTGCCATAAAAATGAGATAAAGGTTCAGAAAAAAAAAAGAATTTTATTTAAATCGATTTAGTAAGGGCGATATTTTTAAATTAGTAAGCTTGTGTGCTAAGTAATTATTTTATTCAACCAACTTCACAATTTTTTGTCTGCCATAAAAATGAGATAAATGTTCAGAAAATAAAGAATTTTATTTAAATCGATTTAGTAAGGGCGAGATTTTTAAATTAGTAAGCCTCTGTTCAGAGTTAATGTTTTATTCAACAAAAATTAGAAAATTTTGTCTGCCATAAAAATGAGATAAAGGTTCAGAAAAAAAAAAGAATTTTATTTAAATCGATTTAGTAAGGGCGAGATTTTTAAATTAGTAAGCTTGTGTGCTAAGTAATTATTTTATTCAACCAACTTCACAATTTTTTGTCTGACATAAAAATGAGATAAATGTTCAGAAAATAAAGAATTTTATTTAAATCGATTTAGTAAGGGCGAGATTTTTAAATTAGTAAGCTTGTGTGCTAAGTAATTATTTTATTCAACCAACTTCACAATTTTTTGTCTGACATAAAAATGAGATAAATGTTCAGAAAATAAAGAATTTTATTTAAATCGATTTAGTAAGGGCGAGATTTTTAAATTAGTAAGCTTGTGTGCTAAGTAATTATTTTATTCAACCAACTTCACAATTTTTTGTCTGCCATAAAAATGAGATAAATGTTCAGAAAATAAAGAATTTTATTTAAATCGATTTAGTAAGGGCGAGATTTTTAAATTAGTAAGCCTCTGTTCAGAGTTAATGTTTTATTCAACAAAAATTAGAAAATTTTGTCTGCCATAAAAATGAGATAAAGGTTCAGAAAAAAAAAAGAATTTTATTTAAATCGATTTAGTAAGGGCGATATTTTTAAATTAGTAAGCTTGTGTGCTAAGTAATTATTTTATTCAACCAACTTCACAATTTTTTGTCTGCCATAAAAATGAGATAAATGTTCAGAAAATAAAGAATTTTATTTAAATCGATTTAGTAAGGGCGAGATTTTTAAATTAGTAAGCTTGTGTGCTAAGTAATTATTTTATTCAACCAACTTCACAATTTTTTGTCTGACATAAAAATGAGATAAATGTTCAGAAAATAAAGAATTTTATTTAAATCGATTTAGTAAGAGCGAGATTTTTAAATTAGTAAGCTTGTTTGCTAAGTAATTATTTTATTCAACCAACTTCACAATTTTTTGTCTGCCATAAAAATGAGATAAATGTTCAGAAAATAAAGAATTTTATTTAAATCGATTTAGTAAGGGCGAGATTTTTAAATTAGTAAGCCTCTGTTCAGAGTTAATGTTTTATTGAACAAAAATTAGAAAATTTTGTCTGCCATAAAAATGAGATAAATGTTCAGAAAATAAAGAATTTTATTTAAATCGTTTTAGTAAGGGCGAGATTTTTAAATTAGTAAGCTTGTGTGCTAAGTAATTATTTTATTCAACCAACTTCACAATTTTTTGTCTGACATAAAAATGAGATAAATGTTCAGAAAATAAAGAATTTTATTTAAATCGATTTAGTAAGAGCGAGATTTTTAAATTAGTAAGCTTGTGTGCTAAGTAATTATTTTATTCAACCAACTTCACAATTTTTTGTCTGACATAAAAATGAGATAAATGTTCAGAAAATAAAGAATTTTATTTAAATCTTTTTAGTAAGGGGAGATTTTTAAATTAGTAAGCCTCTGTTCAGAGTTAATGTTTTATTGAACAAAAATTAGAAAATTTTGTCTGCCATAAAAATGAGATAAAGGTTCAGAAAAAAAAAAGAATTTTATTTAAATCGATTTAGTAAGGGCGAGATTTTTAAATTAGTAAGATTGTGTGCTAAGTAATTATTTTATTCAACCAACTTCACAATTTTTTGTCTGCCATAAAAATGAGATAAATGTTCAGAAAATAAAGAATTTTATTTAAATCGATTTAGTAAGGGCGAGATTTTTAAATTAGTAAGCTTGTGTGCTAAGTAATTATTTTATTCAACCAACTTCACAATTTTTTGTCTGCCATAAAAATGAGATAAATGTTCAGAAAATAAAGAATTTTATTTAAATCGATTTAGTAAGGGCGAGATTTTTAAATTAGTAAGCCTCTGTTCAGAGTTAATGTTTTATTCAAAAAAAATTAGAAAATTTTGTCTGCCATAAAAATGAGATAAAGGTTCAGAAAAAAAAAGAATTTTATTTAAATCGATTTAGTAAGGGCGAGATTTTTAAATTAGTAAGCTTGTGTGCTAAGTAATTATTTTATTCAACCAACTTCACAATTTTTTGTCTGCCATAAAAATGAGATAAATGTTCAGAAAATAAAGAATTTTATTTAAATCGATTTAGTAAGGGCGAGATTTTTAAATTAGTAAGCCTCTGTTCAGAGTTAATGTTTTATTCAAAAAAAATTAGAAAATTTTGTCTGCCATAAAAATGAGATAAAGGTTCAGAAAATAAAGAATTTTATTTAAATCGTTTTAGTAAGGGCGAGATTTTTAAATTAGTAAGCCTCTGTTAAGAGTTAATGTTTTATTCAACAAAAATTAGAAAATTTTGTCTGCCATAAAAATGAGATAAAGGTTCAGAAAAAAAAAGAATTTTATTTAAATCGATTTAGTAAGGGCGAGATTTTTAAATTAGTAAGCCTCTGTTCAGAGTTAATGTTTTATTCAAAAAAAATTAGAAAATTTTGTCTGCCATAAAAATGAGATAAAGGTTCAGAAAAAAAAAGAATTTTATTTAAATCGATTTAGTAAGGGCGAGATTTTTAAATTAGTAAGCTTGTGTGCTAAGTAATTATTTTATTCAACCAACTTCACAATTTTTTGTCTGCCATAAAAATGAGATAAATGTTCAGAAAATAAAGAATTTTATTTAAATCGATTTAGTAAGGGCGAGATTTTTAAATTAGTAAGACTCTGTTCAGAGTTAATGTTTTATTCAACAAAAATTAGAAAATTTTGTCTGCCATAAAAATGAGATAAAGGTTCAGAAAAAAAAAAGAATTTTATTTAAATCGATTTAGTAAGGGCGAGATTTTTAAATTAGTAAGACTCTGTTCAGAGTTAATGTTTTATTCAACAAAAATTAGAAAAATTTGTCTGCCATAAAAATGAGAAAAATGTTCAGAAAATAAAGAATTTTATTTAAATCTTTTTAGTAAGGGGAGATTTTTAAATTAGTAAGCCTCTGTTCAGAGTTAATGTTTTATTGAACAAAAATTAGAAAATTTTGTCTGCCATAAAAATGAGATAAAGGTTCAGAAAAAAAAAAGAATTTTATTTAAATCGATTTAGTAAGGGCGAGATTTTTAAATTAGTAAGCCTCTGTTCAGAGTTAATGTTTTATTGAACAAAAATTAGAAAATTTTGTCTGCCATAAAAATGAGATAAATGTTCAGAAAATAAAGAATTTTATTTAAATCTTTTTAGTAAGGGCGAGATTTTTAAATTAGTAAGCCTCTGTTCAGAGTTAATGTTTTATTGAACAAAAATTAGAAAATTTTGTCTGCCATAAAAATGAGATAAATGTTCAGAAAATAAAGAATTTTATTTAAATCGTTTTAGTAAGGGCGAGATTTTTAAATTAGTAAGCTTGTTTGCTAAGTAATTATTTTATTCAACCAACTTCACAATTTTTTGTCTGCCATAAAAATGAGATAAATGTTCAGAAAATAAAGAATTTTATTTAAATCTTTTTAGTAAGAGCGAGATTTTTAAATTAGTAAGCTTGTTTGCTAAGTAATTATTTTATTCAACCAACTTCACAATTTTTTGTCTGCCATAAAAATGAGATAAATGTTCAGAAAATAAAGAATTTTATTTAAATCGATTTAGTAAGGGCGAGATTTTTAAATTAGTAAGCCTCTGTTCAGAGTTAATGTTTTATTGAACAAAAATTAGAAAATTTTGTCTGCCATAAAAATGAGATAAATGTTCAGAAAATAAAGAATTTTATTTAAATCGTTTTAGTAAGGGCGAGATTTTTAAATTAGTAAGCCTCTGTTCAGAGTTAATGTTTTATTGAACAAAAATTAGAAAATTTTGTCTGCCATAAAAATGAGATAAATGTTCAGAAAATAAAGAATTTTATTTAAATCTTTTTAGTAAGAGCGAGATTTTTAAATTAGTAAGCTTGTGTGCTAAGTAATTATTTTATTCAACCAACTTCACAATTTTTTGTCTGCCATAAAAATGAGATAAATGTTCAGAAAATAAAGAATTTTATTTAAATCTTTTTAGTAAGGGCGAGATTTTTAAATTAGTAAGCCTCTGTTCAGAGTTAATGTTTTATTGAACAAAAATTAGAAAATTTTGCCTGCCATAAAAATGAGATAAATGTTCAGAAAATAAAGAATTTTATTTAAATCGTTTTAGTAAGGGCGAGATTTTTAAATTAGTAAGCCTCTGTTCAGAGTTAATGTTTTATTGAACAAAAATTAGAAAATTTTGTCTGCCATAAAAATGAGATAAATGTTCAGAAAATAAAGAATTTTATTTAAATCGATTTAGTAAGGGCGAGATTTTTAAATTAGTAAGCTTGTGGGCTAAGTAATTATTTTATTCAACCAACTTCACAATTTTTTGTCTGCCATAAAAATGAGATAAATGTTCAGAAAATAAAGAATTTTATTTAAATCGATTTAGTAAGGGCGAGATTTTTAAATTAGTAAGCTTGTGTGCTAAGTAATTATTTTATTCAACCAACTTCACAATTTTTTGTCTGCCATAAAAATGAGATAAATGTTCAGAAAATAAAGAATTTTATTTAAATCGATTTAGTAAGGGCGAGATTTTTAAATTAGTAAGCCTCTGTTCAGAGTTAATGTTTTATTCAACAAAAATTAGAAAATTTTGTCTGCCATAAAAATGAGATAAAGGTTCAGAAAAAAAAAAGAATTTTATTTAAATCGATTTAGTAAGGGCGATATTTTTAAATTAGTAAGCTTGTGTGCTAAGTAATTATTTTATTCAACCAACTTCACAATTTTTTGTCTGCCATAAAAATGAGATAAATGTTCAGAAAATAAAGAATTTTATTTAAATCGATTTAGTAAGGGCGAGATTTTTAAATTAGTAAGCCTCTGTTCAGAGTTAATGTTTTATTCAACAAAAATTAGAAAATTTTGTCTGCCATAAAAATGAGATAAAGGTTCAGAAAAAAAAAGAATTTTATTTAAATCGATTTAGTAAGGGCGAGATTTTTAAATTAGTAAGCTTGTGTGCTAAGTAATTATTTTATTCAACCAACTTCACAATTTTTTGTCTGCCATAAAAATGAGATAAATGTTCAGAAAATAAAGAATTTTATTTAAATCGATTTAGTAAGGGCGAGATTTTTAAATTAGTAAGCTTGTGTGCTAAGTAATTATTTTATTCAACCAACTTCACAATTTTTTGTCTGACATAAAAATGAGATAAATGTTAAGAAAATAAAGAATTTTATTTAAATCGATTTAGTAAGAGCGAGATTTTTAAATTAGTAAGCTTGTTTGCTAAGTAATTATTTTATTCAACCAACTTCACAATTTTTTGTCTGCCATAAAAATGAGATAAATGTTCAGAAAATAAAGAATTTTATTTAAATCGATTTAGTAAGGGCGAGATTTTTAAATTAGTAAGCCTCTGTTCAGAGTTAATGTTTTATTGAACAAAAATTAGAAAATTTTGTCTGCCATAAAAATGAGATAAATGTTCAGAAAATAAAGAATTTTATTTAAATCGTTTTAGTAAGGGCGAGATTTTTAAATTAGTAAGCTTGTGTGCTAAGTAATTATTTTATTCAACCAACTTCACAATTTTTTGTCTGCCATAAAAATGAGATAAATGTTCAGAAAATAAAGAATTTTATTTAAATCGATTTAGTAAGGGCGAGATTTTTAAATTAGTAAGCTTGTGTGCTAAGTAATTATTTTATTCAACCAACTTCACAATTTTTTGTCTGACATAAAAATGAGATAAATGTTCAGAAAATAAAGAATTTTATTTAAATCGATTTAGTAAGGGCGAGATTTTTAAATTAGTAAGCTTGTGTGCTAAGTAATTATTTTATTCAACCAACTTCACAATTTTTTGTCTGCCATAAAAATGAGATAAATGTTCAGAAAATAAAGAATTTTATTTAAATCGATTTAGTAAGGGCGAGATTTTTAAATTAGTAAGCTTGTGTGCTAAGTAATTATTTTATTCAACCAACTTCACAATTTTTTGTCTGACATAAAAATGAGATAAATGTTCAGAAAATAAAGAATTTTATTTAAATCGATTTAGTAAGAGCGAGATTTTTAAATTAGTAAGCTTGTTTGCTAAGTAATTATTTTATTCAACCAACTTCACAATTTTTTGTCTGCCATAAAAATGAGATAAATGTTCAGAAAATAAAGAATTTTATTTAAATCGATTTAGTAAGGGCGAGATTTTTAAATTAGTAAGCTTGTGTGCAAAGTAATTATTTTATTCAACCAACTTCACAATTTTTTGTCTGACATAAAAATGAGATAAATGTTCAGAAAATAAAGAATTTTATTTAAATCGATTTAGTAAGAGCGAGATTTTTAAATTAGTAAGCTTGTTTGCTAAGTAATTATTTTATTCAACCAACTTCACAATTTTTTGTCTGCCATAAAAATGAGATAAATGTTCAGAAAATAAAGAATTTTATTTAAATCGATTTAGTAAGGGCGAGATTTTTAAATTAGTAAGCCTCTGTTCAGAGTTAATGTTTTATTGAACAAAAATTAGAAAATTTTGTCTGCCATAAAAATGAGATAAATGTTCAGAAAATAAAGAATTTTATTTAAATCGTTTTAGTAAGGGCGAGATTTTTAAATTAGTAAGCTTGTGTGCTAAGTAATTATTTTATTCAACCAACTTCACAATTTTTTGTCTGCCATAAAAATGAGATAAATGTTCAGAAAATAAAGAATTTTATTTAAATCTTTTTAGTAAGGGCGAGATTTTTAAATTAGTAAGCCTCTGTTCAGAGTTAATGTTTTATTGAACAAAAATTAGAAAATTTTGTCTGCCATAAAAATGAGATAAATGTTCAGAAAATAAAGAATTTTATTTAAATCGTTTTAGTAAGGGCGAGATTTTTAAATTAGTAAGCCTCTGTTCAGAGTTAATGTTTTATTGAACAAAAATTAGAAAATTTTGTCTGCCATAAAAATGAGATAAATGTTCAGAAAATAAAGAATTTTATTTAAATCGATTTAGTAAGGGCGAGATTTTTAAATTAGTAAGCTTGTGTGCTAAGTAATTATTTTATTCAACCAACTTCACAATTTTTTGTCTGCCATAAAAATGAGATAAATGTTCAGAAAATAAAGAATTTTATTTAAATCGATTTAGTAAGGGCGAGATTTTTAAATTAGTAAGCTTTTGTGCTAAGTAATTATTTTATTCAACCAACTTCACAATTTTTTGTCTGACATAAAAATGAGATAAATGTTCAGAAAATAAAGAATTTTATTTAAATCGATTTAGTAAGAGCGAGATTTTTAAATTAGTAAGCTTGTGTGCTAAGTAATTATTTTATTCAACCAACTTCACAATTTTTTGTCTGCCATAAAAATGAGATAAATGTTCAGAAAATAAAGAATTTTATTTAAATCGATTTAGTAAGGGCGAGATTTTTAAATTAGTAAGCTTGTGTGCTAAGTAATTATTTTATTCAACCAACTTCACAATTTTTTGTCTGCCATAAAAATGAGATAAATGTTCAGAAAATAAAGAATTTTATTTAAATCGATTTAGTAAGGGCGAGATTTTTAAATTAGTAAGCTTGTGTGCTAAGTAATTATTTTATTCAACCAACTTCACAATTTTTTGTCTGCCATAAAAATGAGATAAAGGTTCAGAAAAAAAAAAGAATTTTATTTAAATCGATTTAGTAAGGGCGAGATTTTTAAATTAGTAAGCTTGTGTGCTAAGTAATTATTTTATTCAACCAACTTCACAATTTTTTGTCTGCCATAAAAATGAGATAAATGTTCAGAAAATAAAGAATTTTATTTAAATCGATTTAGTAAGGGCGAGATTTTTAAATTAGTAAGCCTCTGTTCAGAGTTAATGTTTTATTCAACAAAAATTAGAAAATTTTGTCTGCCATAAAAATGAGATAAAGGTTCAGAAAAAAAAAAGAATTTTATTTAAATCGATTTAGTAAGGGCGATATTTTTAAATTAGTAAGCTTGTGTGCTAAGTAATTATTTTATTCAACCAACTTCACAATTTTTTGTCTGCCATAAAAATGAGATAAATGTTCAGAAAATAAAGAATTTTATTTAAATCGATTTAGTAAGGGCAAGATTTTTAAATTAGTAAGCCTCTGTTCAGAGTTAATGTTTTATTCAACAAAAATTAGAAAATTTTGTCTGCCATAAAAATGAGATAAAGGTTCAGAAAAAAAAAAGAATTTTATTTAAATCGATTTAGTAAGGGCGAGATTTTTAAATTAGTAAGCTTGTGTGCTAAGTAATTATTTTATTCAACCAACTTCACAATTTTTTGTCTGCCATAAAAATGAGATAAATGTTCAGAAAATAAAGAATTTTATTTAAATCGATTTAGTAAGGGCGAGATTTTTAAATTAGTAAGCTTGTGTGCTAAGTAATTATTTTATTCAACCAACTTCACAATTTTTTGTCTGACATAAAAATGAGATAAATGTTCAGAAAATAAAGAATTTTATTTAAATCGATTTAGTAAGAGCGAGATTTTTAAATTAGTAAGCTTGTTTGCTAAGTAATTATTTTATTCAACCAACTTCACAATTTTTTGTCTGCCATAAAAATGAGATAAATGTTCAGAAAATAAAGAATTTTATTTAAATCGATTTAGTAAGGGCGAGATTTTTAAATTAGTAAGCCTCTGTTCAGAGTTAATGTTTTATTGAACAAAAATTAGAAAATTTTGTCTGCCATAAAAATGAGATAAATGTTCAGAAAATAAAGAATTTTATTTAAATCGTTTTAGTAAGGGCGAGATTTTTAAATTAGTAAGCTTGTGTGCTAAGTAATTATTTTATTCAACCAACTTCACAATTTTTTGTCTGACATAAAAATGAGATAAATGTTCAGAAAATAAAGAATTTTATTTAAATCGATTTAGTAAGAGCGAGATTTTTAAATTAGTAAGCTTGTGTGCTAAGTAATTATTTTATTCAACCAACTTCACAATTTTTTGTCTGACATAAAAATGAGATAAATGTTCAGAAAATAAAGAATTTTATTTAAATCGATTTAGTAAGGGCGAGATTTTTAAATTAGTAAGCTTGTGTGCTAAGTAATTATTTTATTCAACCAACTTCACAATTTTTTGTCTGCCATAAAAATGAGATAAATGTTCAGAAAATAAAGAATTTTATTTAAATCGATTTAGTAAGGGCGAGATTTTTAAATTAGTAAGCCTCTGTTCAGAGTTAATGTTTTATTGAACAAAAATTAGAAAATTTTGTCTGCCATAAAAATGAGATAAATGTTCAGAAAATAAAGAATTTTATTTAAATCGTTTTAGTAAGGGCGAGATTTTTAAATTAGTAAGCTTGTGTGCTAAGTAATTATTTTATTCAACCAACTTCACAATTTTTTGTCTGCCATAAAAATGAGATAAATGTTCAGAAAATAAAGAATTTTATTTAAATCGATTTAGTAAGGGCGAGATTTTTAAATTAGTAAGCTTGTGTGCTAAGTAATTATTTTATTCAACCAACTTCACAATTTTTTGTCTGACATAAAAATGAGATAAATGTTCAGAAAATAAAGAATTTTATTTAAATCGATTTAGTAAGGGCGAGATTTTTAAATTAGTAAGCCTCTGTTCAGAGTTAATGTTTTATTGAACAAAAATTAGAAAATTTTGTCTGCCATAAAAATGAGATAAATGTTCAGAAAATAAAGAATTTTATTTAAATCGTTTTAGTAAGGGCGAGATTTTTAAATTAGTAAGCTTGTGTGCTAAGTAATTATTTTATTCAACCAACTTCACAATTTTTTGTCTGACATAAAAATGAGATAAATGTTCAGAAAATAAAGAATTTTATTTAAATCGATTTAGTAAGAGCGAGATTTTTAAATTAGTAAGCTTGTGTGCTAAGTAATTATTTTATTCAACCAACTTCACAATTTTTTGTCTGCCATAAAAATGAGATAAATGTTCAGAAAATAAAGAATTTTATTTAAATCGATTTAGTAAGGGCGAGATTTTTAAATTAGTAAGCCTCTGTTCAGAGTTAATGTTTTATTGAACAAAAATTAGAAAATTTTGTCTGCCATAAAAATGAGATAAATGTTCAGAAAATAAAGAATTTTATTTAAATCGTTTTAGTAAGGGCGAGATTTTTAAATTAGTAAGCTTGTGTGCTAAGTAATTATTTTATTCAACCAACTTCACAATTTTTTGTCTGCCATAAAAATGAGATAAATGTTCAGAAAATAAAGAATTTTATTTAAATCGATTTAGTAAGGGCGAGATTTTTAAATTAGTAAGCTTGTGTGCTAAGTAATTATTTTATTCAACCAACTTCACAATTTTTTGTCTGACATAAAAATGAGATAAATGTTCAGAAAATAAAGAATTTTATTTAAATCGATTTAGTAAGGGCGAGATTTTTAAATTAGTAAGCCTCTGTTCAGAGTTAATGTTTTATTGAACAAAAATTAGAAAATTTTGTCTGCCATAAAAATGAGATAAATGTTCAGAAAATAAAGAATTTTATTTAAATCGTTTTAGTAAGGGCGAGATTTTTAAATTAGTAAGCTTGTGTGCTAAGTAATTATTTTATTCAACCAACTTCACAATTTTTTGTCTGACATAAAAATGAGATAAATGTTCAGAAAATAAAGAATTTTATTTAAATCGATTTAGTAAGAGCGAGATTTTTAAATTAGTAAGCTTGTGTGCTAAGTAATTATTTTATTCAACCAACTTCACAATTTTTTGTCTGACATAAAAATGAGATAAATGTTCAGAAAATAAAGAATTTTATTTAAATCGATTTAGTAAGGGCGAGATTTTTAAATTAGTAAGCTTGTGTGCTAAGTAATTATTTTATTCAACCAACTTCACAATTTTTTGTCTGCCATAAAAATGAGATAAATGTTCAGAAAATAAAGAATTTTATTTAAATCGATTTAGTAAGGGCGAGATTTTTAAATTAGTAAGCTTGTGTGCTAAGTAATTATTTTATTCAACCAACTTCACAATTTTTTGTCTGACATAAAAATGAGATAAATGTTCAGAAAATAAAGAATTTTATTTAAATCGATTTAGTAAGGGCGAGATTTTTAAATTAGTAAGCCTCTGTTCAGAGTTAATGTTTTATTGAACAAAAATTAGAAAATTTTGTCTGCCATAAAAATGAGATAAATGTTCAGAAAATAAAGAATTTTATTTAAATCGTTTTAGTAAGGGCGAGATTTTTAAATTAGTAAGCTTGTGTGCTAAGTAATTATTTTATTCAACCAACTTCACAATTTTTTGTCTGACATAAAAATGAGATAAATGTTCAGAAAATAAAGAATTTTATTTAAATCGATTTAGTAAGGGCGAGATTTTTAAATTAGTAAGCTTGTTTGCTAAGTAATTATTTTATTCAACCAACTTCACAATTTTTTGTCTGACATAAAAATGAGATAAATGTTCAGAAAATAAAGAATTTTATTTAAATCGATTTAGTAAGGGCGAGATTTTTAAATTAGTAAGCCTCTGTTCAGAGTTAATGTTTTATTGAACAAAAATTAGAAAATTTTGTCTGCCATAAAAATGAGATAAATGTTCAGAAAATAAAGAATTTTATTTAAATCGTTTTAGTAAGGGCGAGATTTTTAAATTAGTAAGCTTGTGTGCTAAGTAATTATTTTATTCAACCAACTTCACAATTTTTTGTCTGACATAAAAATGAGATAAATGTTCAGAAAATAAAGAATTTTATTTAAATCGATTTAGTAAGAGCGAGATTTTTAAATTAGTAAGCTTGTGTGCTAAGTAATTATTTTATTCAACCAACTTCACAATTTTTTGTCTGACATAAAAATGAGATAAATGTTCAGAAAATAAAGAATTTTATTTAAATCGATTTAGTAAGGGCGAGATTTTTAAATTAGTAAGCTTGTGTGCTAAGTAATTATTTTATTCAACCAACTTCACAATTTTTTGTCTGCCATAAAAATGAGATAAATGTTCAGAAAATAAAGAATTTTATTTAAATCGATTTAGTAAGGGCGAGATTTTTAAATTAGTAAGCTTGTGTGCTAAGTAATTATTTTATTCAACCAACTTCACAATTTTTTGTCTGCCATAAAAATGAGATAAATGTTCAGAAAATAAAGAATTTTATTTAAATCGTTTTAGTAAGGGCGAGATTTTTAAATTAGTAAGCTTGTGTGCTAAGTAATTATTTTATTCAACCAACTTCACAATTTTTTGTCTGACATAAAAATGAGATAAATGTTCAGAAAATAAAGAATTTTATTTAAATCGATTTAGTAAGGGCGAGATTTTTAAATTAGTAAGCTTGTTTGCTAAGTAATTATTTTATTCAACCAACTTCACAATTTTTTGTCTGACATAAAAATGAGATAAATGTTCAGAAAATAAAGAATTTTATTTAAATCGATTTAGTAAGGGCGAGATTTTTAAATTAGTAAGCCTCTGTTCAGAGTTAATGTTTTATTGAACAAAAATTAGAAAATTTTGTCTGCCATAAAAATGAGATAAATGTTCAGAAAATAAAGAATTTTATTTAAATCGTTTTAGTAAGGGCGAGATTTTTAAATTAGTAAGCTTGTGTGCTAAGTAATTATTTTATTCAACCAACTTCACAATTTTTTGTCTGACATAAAAATGAGATAAATGTTCAGAAAATAAAGAATTTTATTTAAATCGATTTAGTAAGAGCGAGATTTTTAAATTAGTAAGCTTGTGTGCTAAGTAATTATTTTATTCAACCAACTTCACAATTTTTTGTCTGACATAAAAATGAGATAAATGTTCAGAAAATAAAGAATTTTATTTAAATCGATTTAGTAAGGGCGAGATTTTTAAATTAGTAAGCTTGTGTGCTAAGTAATTATTTTATTCAACCAACTTCACAATTTTTTGTCTGCCATAAAAATGAGATAAATGTTCAGAAAATAAAGAATTTTATTTAAATCGATTTAGTAAGGGCGAGATTTTTAAATTAGTAAGCTTGTGTGCTAAGTAATTATTTTATTCAACCAACTTCACAATTTTTTGTCTGACATAAAAATGAGATAAATGTTCAGAAAATAAAGAATTTTATTTAAATCGATTTAGTAAGGGCGAGATTTTTAAATTAGTAAGCCTCTGTTCAGAGTTAATGTTTTATTGAACAAAAATTAGAAAATTTTGTCTGCCATAACAATGAGATAAATGTTCAGAAAATAAAGAATTTTATTTAAATCGTTTTAGTAAGGGCGAGATTTTTAAATTAGTAAGCTTGTGTGCTAAGTAATTATTTTATTCAACCAACTTCACAATTTTTTGTCTGACATAAAAATGAGATAAATGTTCAGAAAATAAAGAATTTTATTTAAATCGATTTAGTAAGGGCGAGATTTTTAAATTAGTAAGCTTGTTTGCTAAGTAATTATTTTATTCAACCAACTTCACAATTTTTTGTCTGACATAAAAATGAGATAAATGTTCAGAAAATAAAGAATTTTATTTAAATCGATTTAGTAAGGGCGAGATTTTTAAATTAGTAAGCCTCTGTTCAGAGTTAATGTTTTATTGAACAAAAATTAGAAAATTTTGTCTGCCATAAAAATGAGATAAATGTTCAGAAAATAAAGAATTTTATTTAAATCGTTTTAGTAAGGGCGAGATTTTTAAATTAGTAAGCCTCTGTTCAGAGTTAATGTTTTATTGAACAAAAATTAGAAAATTTTGTCTGCCATAAAAATGAGATAAATGTTCAGAAAATAAAGAATTTTATTTAAATCGTTTTAGTAAGGGCGAGATTTTTAAATTAGTAAGCTTGTGTGCTAAGTAATTATTTTATTCAACCAACTTCACAATTTTTTGTCTGACATAAAAATGAGATAAATGTTCAGAAAATAAAGAATTTTATTTAAATCGATTTAGTAAGGGCGAGATTTTTAAATTAGTAAGCTTGTGTGCTAAGTAATTATTTTATTCAACCAACTTCACAATTTTTTGTCTGACATAAAAATGAGATAAATGTTCAGAAAATAAAGAATTTTATTTAAATCGATTTAGTAAGGGCGAGATTTTTAAATTAGTAAGCTTGTTTGCTAAGTAATTATTTTATTCAACCAACTTCACAATTTTTTGTCTGACATAAAAATGAGATAAATGTTCAGAAAATAAAGAATTTTATTTAAATCGATTTAGTAAGGGCGAGATTTTTAAATTAGTAAGCCTCTGTTCAGAGTTAATGTTTTATTGAACAAAAATTAGAAAATTTTGTCTGCCATAAAAATGAGATAAATGTTCAGAAAATAAAGAATTTTATTTAAATCGTTTTAGTAAGGGCGAGATTTTTAAATTAGTAAGCTTGTGTGCTAAGTAATTATTTTATTCAACCAACTTCACAATTTTTTGTCTGACATAAAAATGAGATAAATGTTCAGAAAATAAAGAATTTTATTTAAATCGATTTAGTAAGAGCGAGATTTTTAAATTAGTAAGCTTGTGTGCTAAGTAATTATTTTATTCAACCAACTTCACAATTTTTTGTCTGACATAAAAATGAGATAAATGTTCAGAAAATAAAGAATTTTATTTAAATCGATTTAGTAAGGGCGAGATTTTTAAATTAGTAAGCTTGTGTGCTAAGTAATTATTTTATTCAACCAACTTCACAATTTTTTGTCTGCCATAAAAATGAGATAAATGTTCAGAAAATAAAGAATTTTATTTAAATCGATTTAGTAAGGGCGAGATTTTTAAATTAGTAAGCTTGTGTGCTAAGTAATTATTTTATTCAACCAACTTCACAATTTTTTGTCTGACATAAAAATGAGATAAATGTTCAGAAAATAAAGAATTTTATTTAAATCGATTTAGTAAGAGCGAGATTTTTAAATTAGTAAGCTTGTTTGCTAAGTAATTATTTTATTCAACCAACTTCACAATTTTTTGTCTGCCATAAAAATGAGATAAATGTTCAGAAAATAAAGAATTTTATTTAAATCGATTTAGTAAGGGCGAGATTTTTAAATTAGTAAGCCTCTGTTCAGAGTTAATGTTTTATTCAACAAAAATTAGAAAATTTTGTCTGCCATAAAAATGAGATAAAGGTTCAGAAAAAAAAAAAGAATTTTATTTAAATCGATTTAGTAAGGGCGAGATTTTTAAATTAGTAAGCTTGTGTGCTAAGTAATTATTTTATTCAACCAACTTCACAATTTTTTGTCTGCCATAAAAATGAGATAAATGTTCAGAAAATAAAGAATTTTATTTAAATCGATTTAGTAAGGGCGAGATTTTTAAATTAGTAAGCCTCTGTTCAGAGTTAATGTTTTATTGAACAAAAATTAGAAAATTTTGTCTGCCATAAAAATGAGATAAATGTTCAGAAAATAAAGAATTTTATTTAAATCGTTTTAGTAAGGGCGAGATTTTTAAATTAGTAAGCTTGTGTGCTAAGTAATTATTTTATTCAACCAACTTCACAATTTTTTGTCTGCCATAAAAATGAGATAAATGTTCAGAAAATAAAGAATTTTATTTAAATCGATTTAGTAAGGGCGAGATTTTTAAATTAGTAAGCTTGTGTGCTAAGTAATTATTTTATTAAACCAACTTCACAATTTTTTGTCTGACATAAAAATGAGATAAATGTTCAGAAAATAAAGAATTTTATTTAAATCGATTTAGTAAGGGCGAGATTTTTAAATTAGTAAGCTTGTGTGCTAAGTAATTATTTTATTCAACCAACTTCACAATTTTTTGTCTGCCATAAAAATGAGATAAATGTTCAGAAAATAAAGAATTTTATTTAAATCGATTTAGTAAGGGCGAGATTTTAAAATTAGTAAGCTTGTGTGCTAAGTAATTATTTTATTCAACCAACTTCACAATTTTTTGTCTGACATAAAAATGAGATAAATGTTCAGAAAATAAAGAATTTTATTTAAATCGATTTAGTAAGAGCCAGATTTTTAAATTAGTAAGCTTGTTTGCTAAGTAATTATTTTATTCAACCAACTTCACAATTTTTTGTCTGCCATAAAAATGAGATAAATGTTCAGAAAATAAAGAATTTTATTTAAATCGATTTAGTAAGGGCGAGATTTTTAAATTAGTAAGCTTGTTTGCTAAGTAATTATTTTATTCAACCAACTTCACAATTTTTTGTCTGCCATAAAAATGAGATAAATGTTCAGAAAATAAAGAATTTTATTTAAATCGATTTAGTAAGGGCGAGATTTTTAAATTAGTAAGCTTGTGTGCTAAGTAATTATTTTATTCAACCAACTTCACAATTTTTTGTCTGCCATAAAAATGAGATAAATGTTCAGAAAATAAAGAATTTTATTTAAATCGATTTAGTAAGGGCGAGATTTTTAAATTAGTAAGCCTCTGTTCAGAGTTAATGTTTTATTCAACAAAAATTAGAAAATTTTGTCTGCCATAAAAATGAGATAAAGGTTCAGAAAAAAAAAAGAATTTTATTTAAATCGATTTAGTAAGGGCGAGATTTTTAAATTAGTAAGCTTGTGTGCTAAGTAATTATTTTATTCAACCAACTTCACAATTTTTTGTCTGCCATAAAAATGAGATAAATGTTCAGAAAATAAAGAATTTTATTTAAATCGATTTAGTAAGGGCGAGATTTTTAAATTAGTAAGCCTCTGTTCAGAGTTAATGTTTTATTGAACAAAAATTAGAAAATTTTGTCTGCCATAAAAATGAGATAAATGTTCAGAAAATAAAGAATTTTATTTAAATCGATTTAGTAAGGGCGAGATTTTTAAATTAGTAAGCTTGTGTGCTAAGTAATTATTTTATTCAACCAACTTCACAATTTTTTGTCTGCCATAAAAATGAGATAAATGTTCAGAAAATAAAGAATTTTATTTAAATCGATTTAGTAAGGGCGAGATTTTTAAATTAGTAAGCCTCTGTTCAGAGTTAATGTTTTATTGAACAAAAATTAGAAAATTTTGTCTGCCATAAAAATGAGATAAATGTTCAGAAAATAAAGAATTTTATTTAAATCGATTTAGTAAGGGCGAGATTTTTAAATTAGTAAGCTTGTGTGCTAAGTAATTATTTTATTCAACCAACTTCACAATTTTTTGTCTGACATAAAAATGAGATAAATGTTCAGAAAATAAAGAATTTTATTTAAATCGATTTAGTAAGGGCGAGATTTTTAAATTAGTAAGCTTGTGTGCTAAGTAATTATTTTATTCAACCAACTTCACAATTTTTTGTCTGCCATAAAAATGAGATAAATGTTCAGAAAATAAAGAATTTTATTTAAATCGATTTAGTAAGGGCGAGATTTTTAAATTAGTAAGCTTGTGTGCTAAGTAATTATTTTATTCAACCAACTTCACAATTTTTTGTCTGACATAAAAATGAGATAAATGTTCAGAAAATAAAGAATTTTATTTAAATCGATTTAGTAAGGGCGAGATTTTTAAATTAGTAAGCCTCTGTTCAGAGTTAATGTTTTATTGAACAAAAATTAGAAAATTTTGTCTGCCATAAAAATGAGATAAATGTTCAGAAAAAAAAGAATTTTATTTAAATCGATTTAGTAAGGGCGAGATTTTTAAATTAGTAAGCTTGTGTGCTAAGTAATTATTTTATTCAACCAACTTCACAATTTTTTGTCTGCCATAAAAATGAGATAAAGGTTCAGAAAAAAAAAAGAATTTTATTTAAATCGATTTAGTAAGGGCGAGATTTTTAAATTAGTAAGCTTGTGTGCTAAGTAATTATTTTATTCAACCAACTTCACAATTTTTTGTCTGCCATAAAAATGAGATAAAGGTTCAGAAAAAAAAAAGAATTTTATTTAAATCGATTTAGTAAGGGCGAGATTTTTAAATTAGTAAGCTTGTGTGCTAAGTAATTATTTTATTCAACCAACTTCACAATTTTTTGTCTGCCATAAAAATGAGATAAATGTTCAGAAAATAAAGAATTTTATTTAAATCTTTTTAGTAAGGGCGAGATTTTTAAATTAGTAAGCCTCTGTTCAGAGTTAATATTTTATTCAACAAAAATTAGAAAATTTTGTCTGCCATAAAAATGAGATAAAGGTTCAGAAAAAAAAAAGAATTTTATTTAAATCGATTTAGTAAGGGCGAGATTTTTAAATTAGTAAGCTTGTGTGCTAAGTAATTATTTTATTCAACCAACTTCACAATTTTTTGTCTGCCATAAAAATGAGATAAAGGTTCAGAAAAAAAAAAGAATTTTATTTAAATCGATTTAGTAAGGGCGAGATTTTTAAATTAGTAAGCTTGTGTGCTAAGTAATTATTTTATTCAACCAACTTCACAATTTTTTGTCTGCCATAAAAATGAGATAAAGGTTCAGAAAAAAAAAAGAATTTTATTTAAATCGATTTAGTAAGGGCGAGATTTTTAAATTAGTAAGCTTGTGTGCTAAGTAATTATTTTATTCAACCAACTTCACAATTTTTTGTCTGCCATAAAAATGAGATAAATGTTCAGAAAATAAAGAATTTTATTTAAATCTTTTTAGTAAGGGCGAGATTTTTAAATTAGTAAGCCTCTGTTCAGAGTTAATATTTTTTTCAACAAAAATTAGAAAATTTTGTCTGCCATAAAAATGAGATAAAGGTTCAGAAAAAAAAAAGAATTTTATTTAAATCGATTTAGTAAGGGCGAGATTTTTAAATTAGTAAGCTTGTGTGCTAAGTAATTATTTTATTCAACCAACTTCACAATTTTTTGTCTGCCATAAAAATGAGATAAAGGTTCAGAAAAAAAAAAGAATTTTATTTAAATCGATTTAGTAAGGGCGAGATTTTTAAATTAGTAAGCTTGTGTGCTAAGTAATTATTTTATTCAACCAACTTCACAATTTTTTGTCTGCCATAAAAATGAGATAAATGTTCAGAAAATAAAGAATTTTATTTAAATCTTTTTAGTAAGGGCGAGATTTTTAAATTAGTAAGCCTCTGTTCAGAGTTAATATTTTATTCAACAAAAATTAGAAAATTTTGTCTGCCATAAAAATGAGATAAAGGTTCAGAAAAAAAAAAGAATTTTATTTAAATCGATTTAGTAAGGGCGAGATTTTTAAATTAGTAAGCTTGTGTGCTAAGTAATTATTTTATTCAACCAACTTCACAATTTTTTGTCTGCCATAAAAATGAGATAAATGTTCAGAAAATAAAGAATTTTATTTAAATCTTTTTAGTAAGGGCGAGATTTTTAAATTAGTAAGCCTCTGTTCAGAGTTAATATTTTATTCAACAAAAATTAGAAAATTTTGTCTGCCATAAAAATGAGATAAAGGTTCAGAAAAAAAAAAGAATTTTATTTAAATCGATTTAGTAAGGGCGAGATTTTTAAATTAGTAAGCTTGTGTGCTAAGTAATTATTTTATTCAACCAACTTCACAATTTTTTGTCTGCCATAAAAATGAGATAAAGGTTCAGAAAAAAAAAAGAATTTTATTTAAATCGATTTAGTAAGGGCGAGATTTTTAAATTAGTAAGCTTGTGTGCTAAGTAATTATTTTATTCAACCAACTTCACAATTTTTTGTCTGCCATAAAAATGAGATAAAGGTTCAGAAAAAAAAAAGAATTTTATTTAAATCGATTTAGTAAGGGCGAGATTTTTAAATTAGTAAGCTTGTGTGCTAAGTAATTATTTTATTCAACCAACTTCACAATTTTTTGTCTGCCATAAAAATGAGATAAATGTTCAGAAAATAAAGAATTTTATTTAAATCTTTTTAGTAAGGGCGAGATTTTTAAATTAGTAAGCCTCTGTTCAGAGTTAATATTTTTTTCAACAAAAATTAGAAAATTTTGTCTGCCATAAAAATGAGATAAAGGTTCAGAAAAAAAAAAGAATTTTATTTAAATCGATTTAGTAAGGGCGAGATTTTTAAATTAGTAAGCTTGTGTGCTAAGTAATTATTTTATTCAACCAACTTCACAATTTTTTGTCTGCCATAAAAATGAGATAAAGGTTCAGAAAAAAAAAAGAATTTTATTTAAATCGATTTAGTAAGGGCGAGATTTTTAAATTAGTAAGCTTGTGTGCTAAGTAATTATTTTATTCAACCAACTTCACAATTTTTTGTCTGCCATAAAAATGAGATAAATGTTCAGAAAATAAAGAATTTTATTTAAATCTTTTTAGTAAGGGCGAGATTTTTAAATTAGTAAGCCTCTGTTCAGAGTTAATATTTTATTCAACAAAAATTAGAAAATTTTGTCTGCCATAAAAATGAGATAAAGGTTCAGAAAAAAAAAAGAATTTTATTTAAATCGATTTAGTAAGGGCGAGATTTTTAAATTAGTAAGCTTGTGTGCTAAGTAATTATTTTATTCAACCAACTTCACAATTTTTTGTCTGCCATAAAAATGAGATAAAGGTTCAGAAAAAAAAAAGAATTTTATTTAAATCGATTTAGTAAGGGCGAGATTTTTAAATTAGTAAGCTTGTGTGCTAAGTAATTATTTTATTCAACCAACTTCACAATTTTTTGTCTGCCATTAAAATGAGATAAATGTTCAGAAAATAAAGAATTTTGTTTAAATCGATTTAGTAAGGGCGAGATTTTTAAATTAGTAAGCCTCTGTTCAGAGTTAAAATTTTATTCAACAAAAATTAGAAAATTTTGTCTGCCATAAAAATGAGATAAAGGTTCAGAAAAAAAAAAGAATTTTATTTAAATCGATTTAGTAAGGGCGAGATTTTTAAATTAGTAAGCTTGTGTGCTAAGTAATTATTTTATTCAACCAACTTCACAATTTTTTGTCTGCCATAAAAATGAGATAAAGGTTCAGAAAAAAAAAAGAATTTTATTTAAATCGATTTAGTAAGGGCGAGATTTTTAAATTAGTAAGCTTGTGTGCTAAGTAATTATTTTATTCAACCAACTTCACAATTTTTTGTCTGCCATAAAAATGAGATAAATGTTCAGAAAATAAAGAATTTTATTTAAATCTTTTTAGTAAGGGCGAGATTTTTAAATTAGTAAGCCTCTGTTCAGAGTTAATATTTTATTCAACAAAAATTAGAAAATTTTGTCTGCCATAAAAATGAGATAAAGGTTCAGAAAAAAAAAAGAATTTTATTTAAATCGATTTAGTAAGGGCGAGATTTTTAAATTAGTAAGCTTGTGTGCTAAGTAATTATTTTATTCAACCAACTTCACAATTTTTTGTCTGCCATAAAAATGAGATAAAGGTTCAGAAAAAAAAAAGAATTTTATTTAAATCGATTTAGTAAGGGCGAGATTTTTAAATTAGTAAGCTTGTGTGCTAAGTAATTATTTTATTCAACCAACTTCACAATTTTTTGTCTGCCATAAAAATGAGATAAATGTTCAGAAAATAAAGAATTTTATTTAAATCTTTTTAGTAAGGGCGAGATTTTTAAATTAGTAAGCCTCTGTTCAGAGTTAATATTTTATTCAACAAAAATTAGAAAATTTTGTCTGCCATAAAAATGAGATAAAGGTTCAGAAAAAAAAAAGAATTTTATTTAAATCGATTTAGTAAGGGCGAGATTTTTAAATTAGTAAGCTTGTGTGCTAAGTAATTATTTTATTCAACCAACTTCACAATTTTTTGTCTGCCATAAAAATGAGATAAATGTTCAGAAAATAAAGAATTTTGTTTAAATCGATTTAGTAAGGGCGAGATTTTTAAATTAGTAAGCCTCTGTTCAGAGTTAAAATTTTATTCAACAAAAATTAGAAAATTTTGTCTGCCATAAAAATGAGATAAAGGTTCAGAAAAAAAAAAGAATTTTATTTAAATCGATTTAGTAAGGGCGAGATTTTTAAATTAGTAAGCTTGTGTGCTAAGTAATTATTTTATTCAACCAACTTCACAATTTTTTGTCTGCCATAAAAATGAGATAAATGTTCAGAAAATAAAGAATTTTATTTAAATCGATTTAGTAAGGGCGAGATTTTTAAATTAGTAAGCTTGTTTGCTAAGTAATTATTTTATTCAACCAACTTCACAATTTTTTGTCTGCCATAAAAATGAGATAAATGTTCAGAAAATAAAGAATTTTATTTAAATCGATTTAGTAAGGGCGAGATTTTTAAATTAGTAAGCTTGTGTGCTAAGTAATTATTTTATTCAACCAACTTCACAATTTTTTGTCTGCCATAAAAATGAGATAAATGTTCAGAAAATAAAGAATTTTATTTAAATCGATTTAGTAAGGGCGAGATTTTTAAATTAGTAAGCTTGTGTGCTAAGTAATTATTTTATTCAACCAACTTCACAATTTTTTGTCTGCCATAAAAATGAGATAAATGTTCAGAAAATAAAGAATTTTATTTAAATCGATTTAGTAAGGGCGAGATTTTTAAATTAGTAAGCTTGTGTGCTAAGTAATTATTTTATTCAACCAACTTCACAATTTTTTGTCTGCCATAAAAATGAGATAAATGTTCAGAAAATAAAGAATTTTATTTAAATCGATTTAGTAAGGGCGAGATTTTTAAATTAGTAAGCCTCTGTTCAGAGTTAATGTTTTATTCAACAAAAATTAGAAAATTTTGTCTGCCATAAAAATGAGATAAAGGTTCAGAAAAAAAAAAGAATTTTATTTAAATCGATTTAGTAAGGGCGAGATTTTTAAATTAGTAAGCTTGTGTGCTAAGTAATTATTTTATTCAACCAACTTCACAATTTTTTGTCTGCCATAAAAATGAGATAAATGTTCAGAAAATAAAGAATTTTATTTAAATCGATTTAGTAAGGGCGAGATTTTTAAATTAGTAAGCTTGTTTGCTAAGTAATTATTTTATTCAACCAACTTCACAATTTTTTGTCTGCCATAAAAATGAGATAAATGTTCAGAAAATAAAGAATTTTGTTTAAATCGATTTAGTAAGGGCGAGATTTTTAAATTAGTAAGCCTCTGTTCAGAGTTAAAATTTTATTCAACAAAAATTAGAAAATTTTGTCTGCCATAAAAATGAGATAAAGGTTCAGAAAAAAAAAAGAATTTTATTTAAATCGATTTAGTAAGGGCGAGATTTTTAAATTAGTAAGCTTGTGTGCTAAGTAATTATTTTATTCAACCAACTTCACAATTTTTTGTCTGCCATAAAAATGAGATAAATGTTCAGAAAATAAAGAATTTTATTTAAATCGATTTAGTAAGGGCGAGATTTTTAAATTAGTAAGCTTGTGTGCTAAGTAATTATTTTATTCAACCAACTTCACAATTTTTTGTCTGCCATAAAAATGAGATAAATGTTCAGAAAATAAAGAATTTTATTTAAATCGATTTAGTAAGGGCGAGATTTTTAAATTAGTAAGCTTGTGTGCTAAGTAATTATTTTATTCAACCAACTTCACAATTTTTTGTCTGCCATAAAAATGAGATAAATGTTCAGAAAATAAAGAATTTTATTTAAATCGATTTAGTAAGGGCGAGATTTTTAAATTAGTAAGCCTCTGTTCAGAGTTAATGTTTTATTCAACAAAAATTAGAAAATTTTGTCTGCCATAAAAATGAGATAAAGGTTCAGAAAAAAAAAAGAATTTTATTTAAATCGATTTAGTAAGGGCGAGATTTTTAAATTAGTAAGCTTGTGTGCTAAGTAATTATTTTATTCAACCAACTTCACAATTTTTTGTCTGCCATAAAAATGAGATAAATGTTCAGAAAATAAAGAATTTTATTTAAATCGATTTAGTAAGGGCGAGATTTTTAAATTAGTAAGCTTGTTTGCTAAGTAATTATTTTATTCAACCAACTTCACAATTTTTTGTCTGCCATAAAAATGAGATAAATGTTCAGAAAATAAAGAATTTTATTTAAATCTTTTTAGTAAGGGCGAGATTTTTAAATTAGTAAGCCTCTGTTCAGAGTTAAAATTTTATTCAACAAAAATTAGAAAATTTTGTCTGCCATAAAAATGAGATAAAGGTTCAGAAAAAAAAAAGAATTTTATTTAAATCGATTTAGTAAGGGCGAGATTTTTAAATTAGTAAGCTTGTGTGCTAAGTAATTATTTTATTCAACCAACTTCACAATTTTTTGTCTGCCATAAAAATGAGATAAATGTTCAGAAAATAAAGAATTTTATTTAAATCTTTTTAGTAAGGGCGAGATTTTTAAATTAGTAAGCCTCTGTTCAGAGTTAATGTTTTATTCAACAAAAATTAGAAAATTTTGTCTGCCATAAAAATGAGATAAAGGTTCAGAAAAAAAAAAGAATTTTATTTAAATCGATTTAGTAAGGGCGAGATTTTTAAATTAGTAAGCTTGTGTGCTAAGTAATTATTTTATTCAACCAACTTCACAATTTTTTGTCTGCCATAAAAATGAGATAAATGTTCAGAAAATAAAGAATTTTATTTAAATCGATTTAGTAAGGGCGAGATTTTTAAATTAGTAAGCCTCTGTTCAGAGTTAATGTTTTATTCAACAAAAATTAGAAAATTTTGTCTGCCATAAAAATGAGATAAAGGTTCAGAAAAAAAAAAGAATTTTATTTAAATCGATTTAGTAAGGGCGAGATTTTTAAATTAGTAAGCTTGTGTGCTAAGTAATTATTTTATTCAACCAACTTCACAATTTTTTGTCTGCCATAAAAATGAGATAAATGTTCAGAAAATAAAGAATTTTATTTAAATCTTTTTAGTAAGGGCGAGATTTTTAAATTAGTAAGCCTCTGTTCAGAGTTAATGTTTTATTCAACAAAAATTAGAAAATTTTGTCTGCCATAAAAATGAGATAAAGGTTCAGAAAAAAAAAAGAATTTTATTTAAATCTTTTTAGTAAGGGCGAGATTTTTAAATTAGTAAGCCTCTGTTCAGAGTTAATGTTTTATTGAACAAAAATTAGAAAATTTTGTCTGCCATAAAAATGAGATAAATGTTCAGAAAATAAAGAATTTTATTTAAATCGTTTTAGTAAGGGCGAGATTTTTAAATTAGTAAGCCTCTGTTCAGAGTTAATGTTTTATTGAACAAAAATTAGAAAATTTTGTCTGCCATAAAAATGAGATAAATGTTCAGAAAATAAAGAATTTTATTTAAATCGATTTAGTAAGGGCGAGATTTTTAAATTAGTAAGTTTGTGTGCTAAGTAATTATTTTATTCAACCAACTTCACAATTTTTTGTCTGCCATAAAAATGAGATAAATGTTCAGAAAATAAAGAATTTTATTTAAATCGATTTAGTAAGGGCGAGATTTTTAAATTAGTAAGCCTCTGTTCATAGTTAATGTTTTATTCAACAAAAATTAGAAAAATTTGTCTGCCATAAAAATGAGATAAAGGTTCAGAAAAAAAAAAGAATTTTATTTAAATCGATTTAGTAAGGGCGAGATTTTTAAATTAGTAAGCTTGTGTGCTAAGTAATTATTTTATTCAACCAACTTCACAATTTTTTGTCTGCCATAAAAATGAGATAAATGTTCAGAAAATAAAGAATTTTGTTTAAATCGATTTAGTAAGGGCGAGATTTTTAAATTAGTAAGCCTCTGTTCAGAGTTAATGTTTTATTCAACAAAAATTAGGAAATTTTGTCTGCCATAAAAATGAGATAAAGGTTCAGAAAAAAAAAGAATTTTATTTAAATCGATTTAGTAAGGGCGAGATTTTTAAATTAGTAAGCTGGTGTGCTAAGTAATTATTTTATTCAACCAACTTCACAATTTTTTGTCTGCCATAAAAATGAGATAAATGTTCAGAAAATAAAGAATTTTGTTTAAATCGATTTAGTAAGGGCGAGATTTTTAAATTAGTAAGCCTCTGTTCAGAGTTAATGTTTTATTCAACAAAAATTAGGAAATTTTGTCTGCCATAAAAATGAGATAAAGGTTCAGAAAAAAAAAGAATTTTATTTAAATCGATTTAGTAAGGGCGAGATTTTTAAATTAGTAAGCTTGTGTGCTAAGTAATTATTTTATTCAACCAACTTCACAATTTTTTGTCTGCCATAAAAATGAGATAAAGGTTCAGAAAAAAAAAAGAATTTTATTTAAATCGATTTAGTAAGGGCGAGATTTTTAAATTAGTAAGCTTGTGTGCTAAGTAATTATTTTATTCAACCAACTTCACAATTTTTTGTCTGCCATAAAAATGAGATAAATGTTCAGAAAATAAAGAATTTTATTTAAATCGATTTAGTAAGGGCGAGATTTTTAAATTAGTAAGCTTGTTTGCTAAGTAATTATTTTATTCAACCAACTTCACAATTTTTTGTCTGCCATAAAAATGAGATAAATGTTCAGAAAATAAAGAATTTTGTTTAAATCGATTTAGTAAGGGCGAGATTTTTAAATTAGTAAGTCTCTGTTCAGAGTTAATGTTTTATTCAACAAAAATTAGAAAATTTTGTCTGCCATAAAAATGAGATAAATGTTCAGAAAATAAAGAATTTTATTTAAATCGATTTAGTAAAGGCGAGATTTTTAAATTAGTAAGCCTCAGTTCAGAGTTAATGTTTTATTCAACAAATATTAGAAAATTTTGTCTGCCATAAAAATGAGATAAAGGTTCAGAAAAAAAAAGAATTTTATTTAAATCGATTTAGTAAGGGCGAGATTTTTAAATTAGTAAGCCTCTGTTCAGAGTTAATGTTTTATTCAACAAAAATTAGAAAATTTTGTCTGCCATAAAAATGAGATAAAGGTTCAGAAAAAAAAAGAATTTTATTTAAATCGATTTAGTAAGGGCGAGATTTTTGAATTAGTAAGCTTGTTTGCTAAGTAATTATTTTATTCAACCAACTTCACAATTTTTTGTCTGCCATAAAAATGAGATAAATGTTCAGAAAATAAAGAATTTTGTTTAAATCGATTTAGTAAGGGCGAGATTTTTAAATTAGTAAGCCTCTGTTCAGAGTTAATGTTTTATTCAACAAAAATTAGAAAAATTTGTCTGCCATAAAAATGAGATAAAGGTTCAGAAAAAAAAAGAATTTTATTTAAATCGATTTAGTAAGGGCGAGATTTTTAAATTAGTAAGCTTGTTTGCTAAGTAATTATTTTATTCAACCAACTTCACAATTTTATGTCTGCCATAAAAATGAGATAAATGTTCAGAAAATAAAGAATTTTGTTTAAATCGATTTAGTAAGGGCGAGATTTTTAAATTAGTAAGCCTCTGTTCATAGTTAATGTTTTATTCAACAAAAATTAGAAAATTTTGTCTGCCATAAAAATGAGATAAAGGTTCAGAAAAAAAAAGAATTTTATTTAAATCGATTTAGTAAGGGCGAGATTTTTAAATTAGTAAGCCTCTGTTCATAGTTAATGTTTTATTCAACAAAAATTAGAAAATTTTGTCTGCCATAAAAATGAGATAAAGGTTCAGAAAAAAAAAGAATTTTATTTAAATCGATTTAGTAAGGGCGAGATTTTTAAATTAGTAAGCTTGTGTTCTAAGTAATTATTTTATTCAACCAACTTCACAATTTTTTGTCAGCCATAAAAATGAGATAAATGTTCAGAAAATAAAGAATTTTGTTTAAATCGATTTAGTAAGGGCGAGATTTTTAAATTAGTAAGCTTGTGTGCTAAGTAATTATTTTATTCAACCAACTTCACAATTTTTTGTCTGCCATAAAAATGAGATAAATGTTCAGAAAATAAAGAATTTTGTTTAAATCGATTTAGTAAGGGCGAGATTTTTAAATTAGTAAGCTTGTGTGCTAAGTAATTATTTTATTCAACCAACTTCACAATTTTTTGTCTGCCATAAAAATGAGATAAATGTTCAGAAAATAAAGAATTTTGTTTAAATCGATTTAGTAAGGGCGAGATTTTTAAATTAGTAAGCTTGTGTGCTAAGTAATTATTTTATTCAACCAACTTCACAATTTTTTGTCTGCCATAAAAATGAGATAAATGTTCAGAAAATAAAGAATTTTGTTTAAATCGATTTAGTAAGGGCGAGATTTTTAAATTAGTAAGCTTGTGTTCTAAGTAATTATTTTATTCAACAAAAATTAGAAAATTTTGTCTGCCATAAAAATGAGATAAAGGTTCAGAAAAAAAAAGAATTTTATTTAAATCGATTTAGTAAGGGCGAGATTTTTAAATTAGTAAGCTTGTGTGCTAAGTAATTATTTTATTCAACCAACTTCACAATTTTTTGTCTGCCATAAAAATGAGATAAATGTTCAGAAAATAAAGAATTTTGTTTAAATCGATTTAGTAAGGGCGAGATTTTTAAATTAGTAAGTCTCTGTTCAGAGTTAATGTTTTATTCAACAAAAATTAGAAAATTTTGTCTGCCATAAAAATGAGATAAAGGTTCAGAAAAAAAAAGAATTTTATTTAAATCGATTTAGTAAGGGCGAGATTTTTAAATTAGTAAGCTTGTGTGCTAAGTAATTATTTTATTCAACCAACTTCACAATTTTTTGTCTGCCATAAAAATGAGATAAATGTTCAGAAAAAAAAAGAATTTTATTTAAATCGATTTAGTAAGGGCGAGATTTTTAAATTAGTAAGTCTCTGTTCAGAGTTAATGTTTTATTCAACAAAAATTAGAAAATTTTGTCTGCCATAAAAATGAGATAAAGGTTCAGAAAAAAAAAGAATTTTATTTAAATCGATTTAGTAAGGGCGAGATTTTTAAATTAGTAAGCTTGTGTGCTAAGTAATTATTTTATTCAACCAACTTCACAATTTTTTGTCTGCCATAAAAATGAGATAAATGTTCAGAAAAAAAAAGAATTTTATTTAAATCGATTTAGTAAGGGCGAGATTTTTAAATTAGTAAGTCTCTGTTCAGAGTTAATGTTTTATTCAACAAAAATTAGAAAATTTTGTCTGCCATAAAAATGAGATAAAGGTTCAGAAAAAAAAAGAATTTTATTTAAATCGATTTAGTAAGGGCGAGATTTTTAAATTAGTAAGCTTGTGTGCTAAGTAATTATTTTATTCAACCAACTTCACAATTTTTTGTCTGCCATAAAAATGAGATAAATGTTCAGAAAAAAAAAGAATTTTATTTAAATCGATTTAGTAAGGGCGAGATTTTTAAATTAGTAAGTCTCTGTTCAGAGTTAATGTTTTATTCAACAAAAATTAGAAAATTTTGTCTGCCATAAAAATGAGATAAAGGTTCAGAAAAAAAAAGAATTTTATTTAAATCGATTTAGTAAGGGCGAGATTTTTAAATTAGTAAGCTTGTGTGCTAAGTAATTATTTTATTCAACCAACTTCACAATTTTTTGTCTGCCATAAAAATGAGATAAATGTTCAGAAAAAAAAAGAATTTTATTTAAATCGATTTAGTAAGGGCGAGATTTTTAAATTAGTAAGTCTCTGTTCAGAGTTAATGTTTTATTCAACAAAAATTAGAAAATTTTGTCTGCCATAAAAATGAGATAAAGGTTCAGAAAAAAAAAGAATTTTATTTAAATCGATTTAGTAAGGGCGAGATTTTTAAATTAGTAAGCTTGTGTGCTAAGTAATTATTTTATTCAACCAACTTCACAATTTTTTGTCTGCCATAAAAATGAGATAAATGTTCAGAAAATAAAGAATTTTATTTAAATCGATTTAGTAAGGGCGAGATTTTTAAATTAGTAAGCTTGTTTGCTAAGTAATTATTTTATTCAACCAACTTCACAATTTTTTGTCTGCCATAAAAATGAGATAAATGTTCAGAAAATAAAGAATTTTATTTAAATCGATTTAGTAAAGGCGAGATTTTTAAATTAGTAAGCCTCAGTTCAGAGTTAATGTTTTATTCAACAAATATTAGAAAATTTTGTCTGCCATAAAAATGAGATAAAGGTTCAGAAAAAAAAAGAATTTTATTTAAATCGATTTAGTAAGGGCGAGATTTTTAAATTAGTAAGCCTCTGTTCAGAGTTAATGTTTTATTCAACAAAAATTAGAAAATTTTGTCTGCCATAAAAATGAGATAAAGATTCAGAAAAAAAAAGAATTTTATTTAAATCGATTTAGTAAGGGCGAGATTTTTGAATTAGTAAGCTTGTTTGCTAAGTAATTATTTTATTCAACCAACTTCACAATTTTTTGTCTGCCATAAAAATGAGATAAATGTTCAGAAAATAAAGAATTTTGTTTAAATCGATTTAGTAAGGGCGAGATTTTTAAATTAGTAAGCCTCTGTTCAGAGTTAATGTTTTATTCAACAAAAATTAGAAAATTTTGTCTGCCATAAAAATGAGATAAAGATTCAGAAAAAAAAAGAATTTTATTTAAATCGATTTAGTAAGGGCGAGATTTTTAAATTAGTAAGCTTGTGTTCTAAGTAATTATTTTATTCAACCAACTTCACAATTTTTTGTCTGCCATAAAAATGAGATAAAGGTTCAGAAAAAAAAAGAATTTTATTTAAATCGATTTAGTAAGGGCGAGATTTTTAAATTAGTAAGCTTGTTTGCTAAGTAATTATTTTATTCAACCAACTTCACAATTTTTTGTCTGCCATAAAAATGAGATAAAGGTTCAGAAAAAAAAAGAATTTTATTTAAATCGATTTAGTAAGGGCGAGATTTTTAAATTAGTAAGCTTGTTTGCTAAGTAATTATTTTATTCAACCAACTTCACAATTTTATGTCTGCCATAAAAATGAGATAAATGTTCAGAAAATAAAGAATTTTGTTTAAATCGATTTAGTAAGGGCGAGATTTTTAAATTAGTAAGCTTGTGTTCTAAGTAATTATTTTATTCAACAAAAATTAGAAAATTTTGTCTGCCATAAAAATGAGATAAAGGTTCAGAAAAAAAAAGAATTTTATTTAAATCGATTTAGTAAGGGCGAGATTTTTAAATTAGTAAGCTTGTGTGCTAAGTAATTATTTTATTCAACCAACTTCACAATTTTTTGTCTGCCATAAAAATGAGATAAATGTTCAGAAAATAAAGAATTTTGTTTAAATCGATTTAGTAAGGGCGAGATTTTTAAATTAGTAAGCCTCTGTTCAGAGTTAATGTTTTATTCAACAAAAATTAGAAAATTTTGTCTGCCATAAAAATGAGATAAAGGTTCAGAAAAAAAAAGAATTTTATTTAAATCGATTTAGTAAGGGCGAGATTTTTAAATTAGTAAGCTTGTGTGCTAAGTAATTATTTTATTCAACCAACTTCACAATTTTTTGTCTGCCATAAAAATGAGATAAATGTTCAGAAAAAAAAAGAATTTTATTTAAATCGATTTAGTAAGGGCGAGATTTTTAAATTAGTAAGTCTCTGTTCAGAGTTAATGTTTTATTCAACAAAAATTAGAAAATTTTGTCTGCCATAAAAATGAGATAAAGGTTCAGAAAAAAAAAGAATTTTATTTAAATCGATTTAGTAAGGGCGAGATTTTTAAATTAGTAAGTCTCTGTTCAGAGTTAATGTTTTATTCAACAAAAATTAGGAAATTTTGATTGCCATAAAAATGAGATAAAGGTTCAGAAAAAAAAAGAATTTTATTTAAATCGATTTAGTAAGGGCGAGATTTTTAAATTAGTAAGCTTGTGTGCTAAGTAATTATTTTATTCAACCAACTTCACAATTTTATGTCTGCCATAAAAATGAGATAAAGGTTCAGAAAAAAAAAGAATTTTATTTAAATCGATTTAGTAAGGGCGAGATTTTTAAATTAGTAAGTCTCTGTTCAGAGTTAATGTTTTATTCAACCAACTTCACAATTTTATGTCTGCCATAAAAATGAGATAAATGTTCAGAAAATAAAGAATTTTGTTTAAATCGATTTAGTAAGGGCGAGATTTTTAAATTAGTAAGCCTCTGTTCAGAGTTAATGTTTTATTCAACTAAAATTAGGAAATTTTGTCTGCCATAAAAATGAGATAAAGGTTCAGAAAATAAAGAATTTTGTTTAAATCGATTTAGTAAGGGCGAGATTTTTAAATTAGTAAGTCTCTGTTCAGAGTTAATGTTTTATTCAACAAAAATTAGAAAATTTTGTCTGCCAAAAAAATGAGATAAAGGTTCAAAAAAAAAAAGAATTTTATTTAAATCGATTTAGTAAGGGCGAGATTTTTAAATTAGTAAGCTTGTGTGCTAAGTAATTATTTTATTCAACCATCTTCACAATTTTTTGTCTGCCATAAAAATGAGATAAATGTTCAGAAAATAAAGAATTTTGTTTAAATCGATTTAGTAAGGGCGAGATTTTTAAATTAGTAAGCCTCTGTTCAGAGTTAATGTTTTATTCAACAAAAATTAGAAAATTTTGTCTGCCAAAAAAATGAGATAAATGTTCAGAAAATAAAGAATTTTGTTTAAATCGATTTAGTAAGGGCGAGATTTTTAAATTAGTAAGTCTCTGTTCAGAGTTAATGTTTTATTCAACAAAAATTAGAAAATTTTGTCTGCCATAAAAATGAGATAAAGGTTCAGAAAAAAAAAGAATTTTATTTAAATCGATTTAGTAAGGGCGAGATTTTTAAATTAGTAAGCTTGTGTGCTAAGTAATTATTTTATTCAACCAACTTCACAATTTTTTGTCTGCCATAAAAATGAGAAAAATGTTCAGAAAATAAAGAATTTTATTTAAATCGTTTTAGTAAGGGCGAGATTTTTAAATTAGTAAGCCTCTGTTCAGAGTTAATGTTTTATTCAACAAAAATTAGAAAATTTTGTCTGCCATAAAAATGAGATAAAGATTCAAAAAAAAAAAGAATTTTATTTAAATCGATTTAGTAAGGGCGAGATTTTTAAATTAGTAAGTCTCTGTTCAGAGTTAATGTTTTATTCAACAAAAATTAGAAAATTTTGTCTGCCATAAAAATGAGATAAAGATTCAAAAAAAAAAAGAATTTTATTTAAATCGATTTAGTAAGGGCGAGATTTTTAAATTAGTAGTAACCTTGTTTGCTAAGTAATTATTTTATTCAACCAACTTCACAATTTTTTGTCTGCCATAAAAATGAGATAAATGTTCAGAAAATAAAGAATTTTGTTTAAATCGATTTAGTAAGGGCGAGATTTTTAAATTAGTAAGCCTCTGTTCAGAGTTAATGTTTTATTCAACAAAAATTAGAAAATTTTGTCTGCCAAAAAAATGAGATAAAGATTCAAAAAAAAAAAGAATTTTATTTAAATCGATTTAGTAAGGGCGAGATTTTTAAATTAGTAAGCTTGTGTGCTAAGTAATTATTTTATTCAACCAACTTCACAATTTTTTGTCTGCCATAAAAATGAGATAAATGTTCAGAAAATAAAGAATTTTGTTTAAATCGATTTAGTAAGGGCGAGATTTTTAAATTAGTAAGCTTGTGTGCTAAGTAATTATTTTATTCAACCAACTTCACAATTTTTTGTCTGCCATAAAAATGAGATAAATGTTCAGAAAATAAAGAATTTTGTTTAAATCGATTTAGTAAGGGCGAGATTTTTAAATTAGTAAGCTTGTGTGCTAAGTAATTATTTTATTCAACCAACTTCACAATTTTTTGTCTGCCATAAAAATGAGATAAATGTTCAGAAAATAAACAATTTTGTTTAAATCGATTTAGTAAGGGCGAGATTTTTAAATTAGTAAGCTTGTGTGCTAAGTAATTATTTTATTCAACCAACTTCACAATTTTTTGTATGCCATAAAAATGAGATAAATGTTCAGAAAATAAAGAATTTTGTTTAAATCGATTTAGTAAGGGCGAGATTTTTAAATTAGTAAGTCTCTGTTCAGAGTTAATGTTTTATTCAACAAAAATTAGAAAATTTTGTCTGCCATAAAAATGAGATAAAGGTTCAGAAAAAAAAAGAATTTTATTTAAATCGATTTAGTAAGGGCGAGATTTTTAAATTAGTAAGCTTGTGTGCTAAGTAATTATTTTATTCAACCAACTTCACAATTTTTTGTCTGCCATAAAAATGAGATAAATGTTCAGAAAATAAAGAATTTTGTTTAAATCGATTTAGTAAGGGCGAGATTTTTAAATTAGTAAGCCTCTGTTCAGAGTTAATGTTTTATTCAACAAAAATTAGAAAATTTTGTCTGCCATAAAAATGAGATAAAGGTTCAGAAAAAAAAAGAATTTTATTTAAATCAATTTAGTAAGTGTGAGGAGCAAGTCACACCTTTATTGTATGTACAATTCCGTCACTGATTTTTCTTAGTGTAAAAAAGGGTAACAACATCACATTAAAATTGATAATTTCCCTAACATTTTGTATTTTGATTATGAAAAATCTGATTATTGATGCCAGTTTTATAAAATATGCGGATAAAAACACAGTTTTAATATTATTTCTTTTATTATTTATTCTCCCGCTTCAAAACAAAAAAAGATCACACAGTTTTTAATTTTAAATAATATTGCTTCTAACTGATCGTTGTTGGCGATTTTCCCATTTTTTTAAACGTTGTTGAATTCGTGGCAGGGAATTCCATTGTTGTCCTCCTTGGGCCATATGTTTTGTTGGTGGAGGATTTAATGATGCAATTAAAGCATCTGAACATTCTTTGGGTACTGTAAATATTTTTTAGCCATCAAATTAAACAATGATACAGTTTTCTTTAAGGGAGCTTTGACTTACATTTATTACATTGTTGTAAAAGTTCATCATTTTCAACACAAATTTCAGTTACATCATCACATTTTATTTCACACATATCTAACACTGGGATCCATTGAGCATCGGAAAATGGTTTGCCGCCTTAAATGATTATTAACCGTTTACAGTTTTTGCTTTAACGAAAAATATTTAAAAAGTTTTAAAGGTTTATGACAGTTTAAAAATTAATTTTAGACCATATTTACTGGTTTATATAAATAAATAAAAATAGTTTAGTACAATCCCAGTAATCCAATTTTCAAAGCTACTGTTTTTTTATTAATCGAAAATTTAAAACAAAAATTTTATTTTCTTTCTTTACAAAAAGCACAACTCACAAGGGAACCACCAGACATGTCACATCGATATTGAAATTCTGTTTCGGTAGAAAAATAATTTAGCACTTTTTAAAACATATGGCAAAATCTTAGCGGTGAATGGAAGATGAAAAAAAAGTTATGACTCCTTGAATATTCTAATTTTTGGTGCTTTTCCTTATCAGTTGCTAAAGCTATTTCCTATTTGTTGTGAGTATGGTGTAGGCGAGAAAGGCGGAACGGCCATGCGATGGAAGTCGCAGGTTCGAATCCGCCTTGTGATTTTTCGTGTTTTTACCCTTATTAAATCTTGTTTTGCCGCTTTTTATGTTAAATATTAATGAAAGTTATTGATTTTTAAATATTTTTTCTTATTTTATGGCTATTTTTAAATTATTTAACCCATTGAATTTTTGAATAAATTTATTTACGAAAATTCGTTAATTGAAATCTAATTACTTATTGAAGTAAAAGAATCTTTGTTGGTGAATGTTTTTTATTTAATTGCGCCTATTTACTTTTTTTATAGAAGCGTTGTTTTTTTTAAAGAAAAATACGCTCGCACTTTTCCTTGTGAAGCATTAGTAACAAAAAAAGATTGGGAGTTTTCTATGAACTTATTACACAGTGATTGAATAGGTGAATGAACTTTCATATGGGTATCATAAAACTTTAAAACATTTTTTCATAATTCCAGAATAAACGTTGCATTTTCAATTTTAACTTGCAAATCTTTATTTAAATTTTCTTTGTTTTTTTTCGCGCCCAAGTTCTAAAAATTTTGAGAATACCCTTTAAGGATGGGTGGGTGGGAATTTTTGTTAATGCTGATAAAAATTGCTCATTGACTGATACAACCAGAGCTGTTGATTAATCGACCGATTAATCGAAAATCGATAATCGAAAAACTTCGATTATACTCGATTAATCGAAATCGATAATCGAAGGTTTTCGATTAATCGACAGCTCTGCTCTCAACTAATTGATAAATATCTCTTGAGAATATCGATTTATTAGAATTTTTGGGTTTTTGGAATTAAATTTTTTTTTGATATTAGCTGACTTTTATTTATTTTACTTTTTTAAATTACTTAAAACGGAACTTTCCGCTTTTTGTGGTTTATTTTTATAGTATTTAATTAATTTTTTAAAAGTAATTTTACAAAATCTTGATTAATAGTTTTATATTTTAAAGCGTTTTTCTTTTTTTGGCCCTTTTACATAAAATAGAAAAACCAACTTTAATTTTCAAAATCCCCTTACTCGTTCGAAGGTAAAGCAATAAGACAAAAAACATGAAAAAAATATTTAAAAATCAATAACTTTCATTAATATTTAACATAAAAAGCGGCAAAACAAGATTTAATAAGGGTAAAAACACGAAAAATCACAAGGCGGATTCGAACCTGCGACTTCCATCGCATGGCCGTTCCGCCTTTCTCGCCTACACCATACTCACAACAAATAGGAAATAGCTTTAGCAACTGATAAGGAAAAGCACCAAAAATTAGAATATTCAAGGAGTCATAACTTTTTTTTCATCTTCCATTCACCGCTAAGATTTTGCCATATGTTTTAAAAAGTGCTAAATTATTTTTCTACCGAAACAGAATTTCAATATCGATGTGACATGTCTGGTGGTTCCCTTGTCAGTTTTTTCTAATGTTTACCAAAAATTAAACATTCGGCTGCGAATACACTTTTAAAAACAAAAAAATGCAAAAAAGAATGATTTGCCTTTTCAATTTGGTTATTCATTCACCTTCAAATTCAGTTTCTAATCACTACGCTCAATGAGAAAAAAAGCTCCACAGTTTTCTTTTCTCAAATCAGGCATAAGCGCAACCACACAGTTTACCAAAAAACAAAAAACTTACACAATTCTTGATGGCTCATAAGAAATTTAACAATTTTCAGCATTCGATCTCCCGTTACAGTATAAACAAAAAATATTGAAAACAAAACAACTACAAAAGCTAATCTCATTTTCTGCGAATCCAAAAACAACAACAATGAAAAAATCCAAGCTTTGCAAATTACGTCTTTTAGAAAGCCACCGAAAAAATAACTTTTGCTTTTTGTTTTTTTCGTTTTCAAGGTTGGCTTCTTCCCTTTCCTTTCATTTCTGAAGATAGCAATCTAATAATCAAAGGAACCTGTTTTTCTCCAACCTCCTAAATCCAAAAACTGGATAAAAGCTTTTGTTGTTAATCCTATGCATTCAAGTGTAAAATCATTACGTAATCAAAAAAACAAAAAACACAATACACAAAAATTCAAATAATATCTTTATTGAACAATAATAAACTTAAATATTTAATAATAAAACAGAAATCAAAACTCGCACGAACAAAGAAAATATGGATCACAATAATCAAATGACAAAAAAAAACATAAAAATAATAAGAGAAAGAAGCATCAGCATTGAAAAACGAGCTTTGATCATTTTGAAAGAAGAGACCAATGGATCATTACGACGAGTGATGAGTTAAATACGTTTCATTTTAGAAAATTTTCATACCACAACCAAATGTACGACCAATACTTTGAACATAATAACGATTGATACCTTCGCGAGTTTCATCCAAGTATACAGCAGGAACATCAGAAGCATTGATGATGAGATCGGTACTGTCATTCTGAAAAATGAGGATATGAGTAAGTTACAAACATAAAGAAGCAACAACAAGGTAAAAGAAAGCATCAAAAAACCCATACCTTATCTTTTAACGTCATTGAAATATTAGCGAAATGATTAGTTGGATATTTCTTGAGTCGCCATTTCATAACCAATTCTTGATTTTCTTTTACGGAATCAAATGTACCAGTAATTTGTCCGCCAAGAAGTGAAAAGGATCCACCAGCTTTGACATCCATTTGTGCAGGACCATTACTCCACGCTTGAACAAATTGAGGTTGAGTAAGGATTTCATATAGTCTTTCAGGTGGAACCTTCAATGTTTCGGTTATTTCAAACGATTTGACTTCTAATGGACCATCTAAAAAACACAACAGTTACTCAAACATGTTTAAAACAGATTCGAAAAGTAACTCACTTGATTCAGGTTTAGCATGAGCAACTTTCTTATCAGCAATAACTTCATTTTGAAAAGCACGTTTATCAACAACATTTGTTTTTTCTTTGGCAATGACTTGAGGTTTAGGTTTATCTGTAGGCAAGATTAAACCTTTGCTAAATTCTTCCTTCAATTCGCGGAGATAAGCTTCGAGTTGTTTGCGGATGAGATCACGCATTTCATGATTACCAAGTTGTTTGACTTCATTTTCATGAGTTCCACGAGTTGCAAGTTCAACAATGACATCAACTTCATTTGCATCATTTTCATCAGAAAGATTTGGAATTTCAACTTGACCATCATAAACGGTATCTGATCCAGCAACAGTGGCTAAAATGAAACAAGAACATTAATCATATCTTTGATATAAGCAACAATAAAACCAACCTTGAAACTTGATTTCAATTTCCCATTCAAAGAGGAAGATCAATTTAGCTTTCCTGTTGTTAGCCGTTGCTTCTCCTTCAAGCTTCTTAAATTCCATCAGCTCAAATTTCACTGGACCTTTAGTAACGCTTTGACCGATGAGGAGCGTTTTCAATCGATCTTTTGACCATGGAGTTGCATTCTTTTCAACCCTGAAACATAATAAGTTATTAGAAAATCAAGCAAAAGAAGATATCGTGATTCAACAAAAATACATATTCCTTTTTTGTCGAGTAATAAGATGCTTGAATGAGAGTTTGAAAGTCTTACCAATGCCAATTATTACAATTTGCCGCATCAGGACGTTCTTCAACAATCCATCTTGGATCACCTTCACCCCATTTAGCCATTTTTGAATAAACTTGATTGAAGAAATGTAAAGCAGGAGTATCGACGATACAAAATAATAAGATGAGAAGAGTTGAGGCTTTTTATCAAACTCCTAAAAAACAAAATTATTATCGTCAAGCAATTAATTATAAAATAGTGGAGGAATATAAGAAAGAATCGCGAAGTTTTATAGCAACAATATTTAATTTAGAATTAGAGGCACACCAAAAATGAAAGATTTTTAATTAAAGAAAAGAACAAACAACAACAAAGAAAGAAGATTGTATGAAGTTCAAAAGAAAAACCTCGAATATTCTCGATTTTCTCGATAGAAAGAAAGTCGTTGAAATGTGGCTAAATGAGAAAATTGAAAAAATGTGCTTTCAATGGAGTTTATTGAATGACACGGAAAAAGACGATGAAGCTTTAGCAGCTTCCATTGAGCTTTTCGATTCGATCTTTATCTTCTTTACATCTTTTTTTTTTTGTAATCCATGTGAATTAAAAAAATCATTAAATTTAACTTTAAATTTTTAATAAAGCACAGGTAATTAATTCAATCTAAAATTCTGGTAATGTCCAAGCAACAACTTTGGCTTGTAAAAGTGTCTCTCATTCATCCAAAAAGCATGCAATCATCCCTTCAAATAACAACTTGATGGTCAGCTGTCCATTATTCCCCATCCTAAATCTCAAGTTTGATATAAAAGCAACGTTAATTGATTTTTTTTGCTTTTTCTTCAAAAATAAACAACAACGGCGATAGCTTAAAATTTTATTTTATTTTACATTTGAAAGGCGCTGAAAGAAATTTTGATGATGCGTAAATTTGCTGATATTGTAAGTGATGCAAGCGCGGATATTACCTTTCGATCTCAAGCTCCTCATTATTATTTAGGAAATCATATTAGGGTAATAGCTTTAACTAATATATTTAGATAACTTTTAAAACAACTTTTTTTTTATAGTTTTATTATTATTTTCATGTTATTGGAACAGTAATGGTGAATATAGGTGGAATTGTTTTATGCGTTCTTGCATTGATATATCCTCATTTTCATCGTGAAAGCCCTTTTTTTACACAAATTTTACAGGTTTGTTTATTCATATAGCTAAAGGCATAAAAAGACACGTTTCAAAGGTTTTGGGTTACGTGTGTTCGAAAAATGAGTTTGATGAAAAGCTTTTTTATAATCGAAAAAAAAAACAACCGTGCTTGTTATTGGGATTTGTTTAGAAATATGCATAAAAAATTTGATTCAAGCGTGTTAGAGTTTTTAGAAATAAAAATTTTAGATGGAGGGTTTTTTAGAAACAAAAAAATCTGCTAAAGTTTTGGGAACCAATGAAAAATAAAGGATTGCCTTGTTTTTTGACTTACATTTTGAATGAAATTTTTTTATACTGTTTTTTTCTTTGATTATTTGCTTTTATGGATTTAATAAGTTTGTTTTAAAAATACATATAAAAATCACATATTTTCTTGTGGTTTCAGTTTATAAAAAAAATATGTCATATTGAAAAATTTTGTCAAATTATCTCAGTTTTATAAAAATAAATTTATTTATTGTATTTTTTTATTTTTTGCAGCATTATGAAAGACTTCATCAACATTCATATTATTTTTGGTATAATTTGATTATATTCTTTTTTATCGCAAATTTTTCATTACAAATTATTTCATCCATTGTTGGAATTGTTGGAACCAAGGTATCAGTTAAAAAGGATTTTTTATAAATTTAAATTTTTTACATATATTCGAGATCAGCGAAATTGGAGCAGTTTTTTTTAAATCAAACTAAAATTTTTTATTGAATTTTGGAGTTCTAATTGCCCAGAAAATCCGAATGGTCCCAGTTTAAAACCATTTGCCGAAATATTTGGCTTTAAAATACTTTTATGTTTCGTTTACGAAATAATGGGGAAACCTGGTTTACAGTTTTATTCATTAAAAAAACTCTGAAACTTTATTTTGTTCAAAAAAATCGAAAAAAGCTCCGTAAAAAAATTTTTATTTCAGTTTTAAACCATCGTTCTTTAATAAAAAGTTTTTTTTTCTAAAATTTCTAGAAACTTTCAGTTAAAAAATTTTTTTCTCTTATTTTGATCTCATTTACCAAAAATCAGTGGTTGCAAATTCCAATATTATCCAGTTAAAATAAAAAATTTTTATAATTATAAAATAAAATAGCAAACTTTTTAGATCCAAAAAATTATAGTAAAAGAGTCTAAAAGGAATTTGATTACCAGTTTGTGAACTTTATATGCAGTTTTATTAAAAAGCTCTAAAGAAAAAAACGGAATGGCAGTTAAAATTAATTTTATTTTTACTCCTTTTTTAGTTAAAAAAAGCCATTTAAATATTTACACACTTCCCAGTTTTAAAAAAAATACCATAAAAATCGCTCCAAAGAGAAGAGACTTACTTGCTTGAAAAACTTCAAAGTAATTAAAAAATTCTTTTGAAGATAAACTTTAACTTATTTTTTATATTTTTGACAGTTTGAAAAAATAAAATATTAAAAAATTAGATTTAAAGTTAAAAAAATATTTTTTATGGCGCTAAAGATCTCAGTTTTAAGAAAGTGAACCGACTAAAATCAGAATAAACAGTTATCAATAAAAATTTAAAAAATTAACCCCATTTTTTAAAATAATTAATGCTCAACAAAAAAATGAAACACAGTTTTTTTTAGCTTCAAAAGCCATATTTATTATTTCCACATTTGCTTCTAATATTTTTTCATGTGGGTTTAATAATTATTTTATTTGTATGTTTTGCTGTAATGAATTTTTTGTTGGACAAATGGGTTTATGTTATGCCACTTATAGTTGGAATATTTGCCATTTCTGCTGGGTAAAATAAAGCTTTTCAACCCTAAAAAACTCAATGCAGTTAAAAAAATAAACAAAAGTTAAATTTTTAGGTTTGATCTTTTCATTACAGTAGCCACTTATCATTATGTACATGAGCGACAAATTTTAATTAAAGCTTATGCAGCTGAAATGCTTGCAAGAACTAAACAAGTTCATTTTAAGAAAAAGAAGAAGCAAAAGCAACAGCAGCGAAGGCATCGATAAAAATAATATTTCTTTCAACAAAAAACAAAAGTTAAATATAGCTATTGCTAACGACGACATTTTATAATTGCGTTTTTTATTTTTTTTAAATTTCTTTGTATAATAAAACAAACAAAAATATTATTGTAGCATACCTAAATAGCTATAATAAAGCTGAAGTGTTCATTACTAATTTTTCTCTCTTTTCATAAACTTTCATTCATACTGAAACGATTCGAATCGTCATTTCTTGCTATAATAATCCAATTTTGTTATCAACCCCTTTAGGTTTTGAAATTCACTCCATCAAAACTACTCTAATACATACAGCTCTCATTAATCCGCAATAAACCATTTTCCATGTTACTGTAACCCGACGACGACAAATACGATTTCAAATAATTTTATTAAGACAATACATAAAACATGAAATCACTAATCATCATCAAAATCCTATTATTACATATTCAAAACAAAATAAAATAAATAATAAGGCAAAAAATCGAAATCATTTTTAACTTTGACGACGACGACGACTAACATGATTGCGATAACATTCATCACAATTCCACCATGGAAAAATTTCAGGTCCTTTATTTGATGGATCAATCATTTGATAAATTTCATAATATTTGATTAAATCTCCAATTGATTCAAAACATGGAGCAGGTTCACCATATTCAACTGAAATTTGATTGATGGATGATGAACCCTTGATTGAACGTGATTTTTGTTTGATGATTTGATAATGGCTAAAAACAATAACAACAATCAAGTTTAGAACATAAAACAATGGTAGAAGAAAAAAACATACTAATAATCTCCATGAGCATTACGATAAACAATAAATAGAGGAATTTCAGGTGTTAAAGCATCACAATTATCAAAAGCAGATGATGGAAGACGATGATAGATACGAAATGTGCTTCGATGCAATCCTTTTTGTTCAGCTTGCTTTGAAGTCAATATACCAAGATAAAAACGTTGAAGCATGGTGTCATTTGAGGCGGCAATAGTCGCCTTCTTAACATGAGGTTTTTGGTTGCTGAAAAACAAAATATGTAAAGTTATAACACAAGGAAATCAAGCATCTTTGGTATCCACCAATCCCACAGTAAAAACTCACATAGGCTTTACTGCTTGTGTTTCTTCCATAAGAAGTTTATCAAGTTCTTCATCAGCAATTTGTTTAGATGTCTTCATTTTATTAAGTTCCTTGTTCTTTTCACTTGATGTTGTTGGTTTACTGTAGCGTTTATCATCCTTTGATTTTTCTTTATGCCCATGAAACTTTGAATGTGCAGCTCCACCTTTTTCATTTGAAGATTTTTCACTTTGATTTGGAGGAGATGCAGCTGATTTAGTACTAGTGTCACCATCAGTTAAAGAAGCAAGACGTCGAGAAGCTTGTGGAAGATTTTCATATTTGCTTGAATTTGAAAGATCTTGTGGTAAAGCAGCAGCGACATCAGAAGATGAGATTGACTTCATTTCAAGAAAGTTATTTGTTGCTTCATATCCTCCGGATTTCTAAAATAATGAACACATAAGTAAAAGTTAAAAAAAAAATGCTTAAATCACTAAGAAATAAAAGTAGTTATAAGTCAAAAACATATAGCGATAACTTAAAAAGCTAGTAATACAAGACATTGATAAAAAAAATTAATCATGCAATATGAGCTACAATAGCTAATCCAACATACATCATCGTCAAAGCAATTGGCTTCAATCATTTTCTTCTTGTTCTTCAAAGCTGATGATTCAATTTTTAAACCTCTTTGACATTTGATATTTCCATGGAGGCAGCAACCCAATTCTTGCGTTTGGTCCTTTGGTGCATTAAGTTTGATTGGTTCTTTAAAAGTTGGTACTGAACATCGAGAACTTGGTTCAACATCACTTTCACTTGATACAGGCTTAACAGCTTTCAAATTGAGAGCATGATCACGATGATGAATAAGTTTTCCAGCAGTTTTGTAATCCTTTTGCTGAAAAATACATAGAAAGCATAAGAAAAGAGAAATTTAAAAGAAATATAAACTAACCGCAAAACATTCAAAGAACTTTTCCATACGTTCATATTCACCTTCATCATTGGTAAAAGATAAACTTTTAATAATTGGAGCTTTTTGTTTTGATGAAGCCAACTTCTTTTTTGTTTTCGTTGTTGTTGATGATTCTTTGAATTTCTGGTGATGATGAGAAGAAGGAGGAGGAGAGGTACGATCACAACGGCAATATTTGTGTTGAGACATAACTTTGATTTGAAAAATGATCAAAAAAGAAAAACCGCGCTTTTTTAAGCAAAGCAATCAAAGCTTTTGAATGAAAATGGCGAAGAAAGGCAAACAAAAAAAAGAGAAAAGTATACAAATTTTTCGCTCAAAAATATGAAAGTCAATAGTAAATTATTAAACAGCTTCGATTCGTGAATGATTGCTTTGAAAAAATTATGTAACGCCTTGGATTTCAAACTTTTTAAAACTATAAAACCTTCTATGATTTGAAGCCAATCTTAGGTAAACGATGCCATACTTTTTTGAGCTAGTAACATCGCAAATTAACAACAACTTCAACAAACAAAAAAAAAGAATTCGTTTCTGCAGTTTAATTTTTTAATAGTTTAGGTTTATGGGCTTCATTCTCCATTCAAAACTCTTGATTCTGGAAAAAACACAAAAAATGCAATTATAAAAGTTTATTTTCAACCATAAAATAAAAAGATAAACATGAATGAACAATAACACAAAAGAAAACATAATACAGAAAAAAGTTAACATGAACAATAAGTTAGATGGCTTCTAAGCGTTCCATTAATTCATCAAGAGCTTGACCATATTGAACGAAGTTGGGTTGACGGTAATCGAAGACTTGAATACGAGAACGATGAACATCCTAAAAATCAATGAACGAATAAAGTTGTGAAGAACATACTAAACAAACTCACATTAAAGATTTCCCATTTAGCACGACAACGAAAATTGTAACATCCAAACACTTTTGAGTTCAAAATTGCTTTGTATTCGTCATTCTAAAAACCAAAGCATTAGATGTATCAAAGCAAAAAAGAATATAAACTTACGTTAGAGGTTTGCAATTCGCCCATTTCGGTAGCAGTTTTACCAAAAAATGTTGAAGCTTTATCATCGAATATTGTTACCCAAGTTGGACCACATACATCTGTAATTTCCATCGAAACCATGTAACGATATTTGAATTCTTTGACGGACTTGTAACACTTCTCACATCGGTAGAATCCACCATCAAGTTCGATAACCTTCTTGGAACATTCAGGACATGATTTGTAAAGAGCATTTTCAGTTCGGACGGAAGTGACGTATGCAATGCTTGAGAAGTAAATACCACGATCATGATGAAGGAAGACATCAGCGTTTGAAAAGACTGAGAAGAGTCGAGCTTCTTCAACTAAAAAACAGAAAAAGTTAAAAAGAAAATCAAATGCAAGAATAACATACTAAAGTTGCTGCCAGTCGATGTTCCATTGCTACTAATTGATTTGACTTCTGCATTTGGACGTTCACTTTCAAACCATTGCAAAAGAGCTTCGGTATCTTTTCCTTCAGGATCAATTTCAAGTCGTGTACCATGGTTGATGGAAAGAGAATAAGTTGAATTGAATTCACGAACATAAGCACCTTTGATTCCCATAACACGACCTTCTTCAGCACCAAAGTTGTCAGCTTGTTCACCCCAAAGAGTCAAAGAAACGGAAATTGATGATTGATCGATGAGATGGACATTTCGACGAGATACTTCGCTGTTATTAGCTTTTGTCCTGATCTAAAAACGTTTTGGTATATCAGTACAGGAAAAAGTAAAAACTTACTTTAACAGGTTCTTCAATTTTGTCAATAACAGCAAGAATATCAACCATATGACCAGCGCAAGTTGAGATTTGATCCAAAGAAGTCTTCTTCAATAAAAACTTAGGAGCTTCATAATGTTGATCTTCTGATTCTTCAAGTTGTGATTCATTGTTGAGAGTAATTTCGTAATCGTGGCCAGTTGAATTGAATCGTTTGTTTGCTGGTTTGATGCAGTTCTGGGTTCCGCAGACGTAATAACGTTTGCCTTCTTCAACTTGTCCATAAATCTTATCAGCAGTTTCAGCAAATGCAGTTATTTTGATTGATTGACCATCTTTATCAGAAACAATGAAAGAGAAAACTTTCATAGGACCCTTCTTGGAATTGATGGTACGAAGTTCTTCTTTACCACTGACGACGCCACAAATTCTCCATCTAAAAAACGAAAGTAATGAATGTAAAATAAGTTTAAAAGATACTCACTTTCCACTAATAAAGGGTGAAATTCCACTCAATGGCAAAATAGGACCTCCTCCAGAACCATCAGTTTTTGCAAGTTTCTTTGGTGTGGCAGACGAGTAAGATTCCAATGGATTTGTTTCATTTAGCTTTCTTTTTGCAGCGCTAATACCTCTGAACGTTTCAGGATCACCAGTATGAGCTATGGGATTTCCTATCTTTCCAAGATCAATGGCGACGAGTTCATAATCTTTGATAAGCATGGCGATTTTACTGAAAAACAAAAATGAAATATTTGCATACTTTCTAAAAGAACAAAGCTCACCCATTTGTGTTTGTACCAGTATATTCTAGTACGGTGATGACAGGAAATCTGTCAGGTTCATTGAGGCTATCTTCTTGAACACGAGCAGCAAGTGAAGCAGCGAAACCACATTGAATATAAGAGAAATGTCCATCAGAACATCGAATTCTTAAGCAAATTGTGCCTTGTTCAACTTGACGAGATTGCAGAATTTGAAGCGTTGGTTGAGGATTTGCAAGTTCATGATCTTCGAGAAATTCCTGAAATAAAGAAAGTGGTTAAAATATTCACCAAAGAAGTAATTAAAAGGACATACTTGGAAAAAGTTATTGGAAAGTTTGATATTTTCAACCATTTTTTTGTTGAATTAAAATCTCAGCAGAAGATGACAAAGAATAAACTTTTTTGATGAGAAAAGCAAGAAGCAAAAAAAGTTGTTGATTGATTTCAACAGCAAAAGCAGCAACTAAAAAAAGTGGTTGAAAAGGCGCGAAAGATTTGAAATTTTTTTTGAAACAGCTCTCTCGCGCATTTACTATGATTTCGTTGTAAAAACCAAAAGCATATGAAATGGAAACAAACAAAACCATTTTTTGTTTTGTCAAACTGAATTTTTTTTTGAATGAAAAATTTTTAAACGTGGATTAAAAGCTTATCATCGCAGCACTTTAAAGGACCATGTTCATTTGCTTCCTTTTTTCAAACACGCGTTTGATTATTCGCCGCTTCAGGATCACAAAATTCGTGTGAAGGCGGGAGAATTTCCTTCTTCAAATTTTTTAAAATTTTTTGGATTTTCTGAAGATAAGCATATGTATTTACTCTTCGAAGTAGCTTACGACCACTCAACATATTGATAGTAATGAATATGGGTATTATTAATGCTACTAACCTTCTTCATGTAGGCGAAATCTTCAGAAAATCCAAAAAATTCTAAAAAATTTGAAGAAAGAAAATTTTCCCGCCTTCACACGAATTTTGTGATCCTGAAGCGGCGAATAATCAAACGCGTGTTTGAAAAAAGGAAGCAAATGAACATGGTCCTTTAAAATCCATTTAATTGCTGCTCTTAAATTTTTTATAATAAAATATTTTAAAAATTTTTTTTTCAAATTTGTCTACTAAAACCAAATGAAAAACGCAGTTTTCTAATTTATCAAGAAGTTAGAGAGACATTTTAAAATTTACCAAATCAGTTTAAAAAAGGTATTTCAGTTGCATTATTGCTTAAAATTCTTCGATGTAAAATATCTTTGGTCAGTTTTATTTGCAAATTTTTATTTTTTAATAATTTTTTCTTGGAAAAAAAGAATGTGAAGCATCCAGTTAATAATTGCTTTTACTTATTTTGATTTGTGTTAAGTGAATTAAAAATTATTTATCCTATAACTTAATCGTGTTCCAGTTTCTTAATAAAAATTTTTACTAAATTATTATAGTTTGAGAATTTATGCTATTAAAAAAATTCATTGACGCTAAACAGAAGACGTCAACACCCACTTTTTTTAATAAATATAATTTTTTAAATTTCATTTAATTAAATTACAACTAAAGGAAATCTGTTTCAAAATAAATGAAAATTATGAAGTTGCTTTAAAAAAAGCAGGAAGTCTTTAATTTTTTCATTTGTCTTAATCTTTCTCAGTTAAAAATAAAATTTTTTGAAGATTTATAAAAATAATAATTAAAGAAACAATTATAGGAATTCAGTTTAAACAACAAAAAAAAGTTTGATATATTTTCTCTATTCTTTATACAGTTTTTTTTGCCTACAAAACATCATCGAATTTGATGTTTGATCAACTTTTATTACAAAATGACAGTTTTGATTTTATTTATTCCGCCATAAAGGAAGTTCTTGCAGTTTTTTTAAAATGAATTTTTCGTCAAACACACGGCTTCTAAATGTCGCATAAAATTACATGGATCAATTTTTTTAAAATTAATTTTAGGTATATTTATTATTTTCCAGACATAAATTTACTTGGATGCTTAAATTTTTTTTGACACTTTTTATCATCGGCCATCTCTTAGCAAATTCATTTTTTTCCGATTGAAAAGAAAAGAGGTTGAAATGAATAAAGCAATTTTCTTTTTTAAGATCCATTTTAATTTTTTTTGCTTTATTAATTCAATTTTTTTTACCGGAATTTTGGTTCATCCAGTTTTAATGATAATAAAAATACTTTTGGGATGTTCAACTTTAATTTAATTTATTAAAAATCACATCGGCGACTCAGAACAGTTTTTTAAAAAATAATTTTTTTGGCATATACCACAAAACTCAAAAATAAAAAATAAAACAATAATCAATGGTTGAAGACAGTTTAATCCATGGCTTTCAAATGCCTTTTTTTTAATTCCCTGATTATATTTTGTTAATAACCGGCATTACAGTTTTTTTTATCCATGTTTATATTTTTTTACCATCATTCCTTTCTTTTTTATTTTTAAGGAAAGGATAAATCTCTCTCATCATCAAAAAATTAGAAAAATTCCTTACACTTTAACCAGCAACAATAAGAAAAAATATGACAAATGTTTATTTATACACTTGAAAATCAAGTAAAAGAAAATCTTCACGTTTTTTTTATTGTTGTTATCGTCGCTGCTTCTTCCTGTTTTTCTTCTTTGTTTCATTAAAAAAAACACAAATAAATAAATCCCGTGCAGCTCACTTTTTATATGTATCAGTTTTTTGTTTTGTTTAACCTTTGTCTCCCACTTGAAAAAAAAATTAAGAAAAAGATCAAAAGTAAAGTAAGAAAAGCAAAATAAATGTTGAGTAATGAAATCCATCTTGATTCCTGTCATTAAGCTCTAGCTAGCTAGTTAGTTGCTGATCTTCATTTTTTCCCACTAAAATCACAGAAAAAAAAAGAAAAAAAAGAAAGAATTTTTGATGTTTATCCATCCAACTTTATCCGAAGCATCATCATCATCAAGAGAGACATCACATCGAGGATGTTTGGAATTCAAATAACTCCCATCTCTCCTCGCATCACCATTTCATTAAGTTAGTCAAGAAGGAGGCGGGAAAGGAAACAAAACTTTTCTTCTTTTAGACAGCTGAATCAAAAAAAGAAAAAAGTATAAAATAAATTTTTTTTAAATCAAGAAAAAATTTTTATTGTCTTTATTTTTTGTGTTTGTGTTTAAACAGTTTTTTTATAATATAATTTTTTCTTCTTCTTCTGTATTTGTTGTATTTATTATCCAGTTTATGCATTATTTGCCTAAAATGTCTCGAACGGTTGCATTAGATTTAAATGCACAAATGTATGAAAGTGGTGGATTTATTTTTGGTAAATGGAAGGATTGCAGAATAATACTTTATTCTGATTCAAGACTTGATTGGTTTTTTGATCAGGTAAATTTTATTTTATTTATTTGATTTGCAGTTTTCCAGCCATATATTACCTACTTTTTCAGTTTACAAAAACCATTAAAAACTTTTATTCTAATTTTGCAGAAAATTCTTCTGAACAAAAAAAAGTTCGCTCCAGTTTTACTTTTTTCCCTTAAATATTTTCTTTTAAATTTAGCATTTTTTTATCATCTTTCCTACAAACAAATATTAAAAGTCTCGATAATGGGCAAACGAAATGTACAGTTATAAAAGAACCTAAAAAAATAACTTATTCTACAAAAAATTTCCTTGTTATAATCATGAACTCAGTTTTATTTTTATTTATTTTTTGTTCAAAACTTTCTTTTAAATTTAGCAGTTTCTTTCCCAGACTTTTTGTTGAAACAAAAATACAATACTTTGAGCCAAATATGTAAATGTAATAAAAAATTTATCTTTTTTGAAACTGTGATTAATTTGTTCACAGTTGCACAAGTGATGACAGTTTATTGAATTAAAAATATTTTTTCGTAACAAATAAGAAAATCGGGATTTTCTTTTTCAAATCGAACCCGGGCTACAGTTAATTTTTTTTGTTTTTGATTAATTATGAGAATGTAAGATCATTTAAACTCAAAACCTCCAGTTTATAAATTTTCTTTAATCTCTAAACACTGATTCTTCACAATTTATAAATTTAATGCAGTTTATTTAATTGATAGAAATTTTTGGTTAGCGAGAAATCTGTTTTTTATACAGTTTTTTCTAAATTATTCTTTCCAGAAAAAAAAAACTAATGCTTTTTTTATTTTGTAAAGTCTTTAACATTTTTTTTTCGTTTACTTTTAAACTTTAAAAATGAATGCAAAATCATTTGACTTATTTCAGTTTTTAATTTTCTTTTACAACTCCAACATTTTTTTTCTGACAGTTTCAAAGATGAAAATTAATGTGAATGAGTTTAAAATAATTATTCTAGAAAATTTGTTATAAAAATTTTAAAGGAATTTTTGAGCTTTTTACCATTCGTAACTAATCTGGTCCAGTTTAAAAATTCTTATAAATTTTATTTTTCCAAAATGGAAAATCTTTAACGAAAACCAGTTTTAAATACAAAATTAAATAAATTAATAAAACATTGTATTTTTTTAGACGAAACTTGCTGGAACTGTATTTCTTAAAGATTTAAGAAATTTAATATCATTTGATGGAGTTTCGGCAAGTGCTCCACAATCTCGTCCATTTGTTCCTAAAATAATGAGAGCAAATTTATTATTTTCTGTTGCCACCGATAAAACAGCGAAATATTATCATTGGTTTTTATTTGAATCTAAAAATGATTACAAGTAAGTTATCTTGCAACAGTTTTTATTTTTATTACCTTTGCCATCGTGAATATGGGATCGCAGTTTAATAATTAATAAATTAGAAATATTTAAATTTTTAAATTCTAAAGTTTTTTCCTTCTTTTTTTTGAAATTCATTCAGTTAACTTTCCTCAAAATCGCTTACCTACAGTTTTAATCGTTTTCAGTTTTGCCAAAAAAATTAATGCAATTGTATCTGATTACAGTTTTTTAAAAAAATATACTTTACCTCCAAATTTTTTAAACTATATTAATAATAAATTTTTTCTTAAACTTCGATACTTAATCATCAGTTTTTTACTATCTTTAAAATAAATGTGTGGCCAAAATTATATTTTTTTTATCCGCCTGGAACACATAAGACCAGTTTTGTAATTCATTTTCCTAACATAATGAATACCACAAAATTCATTGTGAAACTTTTTATATGTATAAAAGCAGTTTAAATTTGCAGTTGTTGAAAAAAGTTTTTATTACCCTCGCTTCAAGCAAAACCCCAGTTTTATTATGATCTCTCAAAAAACAAAAACAAAAACAAAAAAAGCGACACCAAATTAAATTTCTTATCCGCTTGCAAACCCTACATACTATACTGCAGTTTTTTTCGCATCTGTTTTTCATTTTAAAAAATGTCATAAAATTCTTTATATTTTTTGCATTACATAATTTAAAATAAAAAATTTAAAAGAAAAAATTGTTTTTTTAACCATAGACCTTCTTTGGATTCAGTTTATTTACCATCATTAAAAAATATGGAACTATTTTTCCATCGTTTTTTAACTAGGAGAACCGATCAATAGTTAGGCTTTCGGCGTTGAACATAAATCGCTTCGCGATTAACGGCTGGTTCTAGTTTTTTATTATGAGCACGTAAAAGTTTTTAAAATAAATGAGAACCGATTTTTTTTAAACATATTTGGGAGAACCGATCATACCATTATCCCGCTGGCATATTTGGGAGAACCAATCATGTCATTATCACCGCTGGCATATTTGGGAGAACCAATCATGCCATTATCCCCGCTGGCATATTTGGGAGAACCAATCATGTCCTTATCCCCACTGGCATAATCTTGAGAACCGATCATGCCATTATCCCCGCTGGCATATTTGGGAGAACCAATCATGTCCTTATCCCCACTGGCATAATCTTGAGAACCGATCATGCCTTTTTTGCCTCAGGCATATTTGGGAGAACCGACCATGCCATTATCCCCACTGTTTGGAGAACCAATGGTGTCCTTATCCCCGCTGGCATATTTGGAGAGCCAATCATGTACTTATACCCGCTGGCATAACAACCGATCTTGTCTTTATGCCCACATGCATCAAACACATCAAGCTTACAGACATACCAATATTCCTTCCAAACTTTCAAGCATATCGTTGAAAACCGATCACGCCTTTATCCCCGCTGGCATATCTGGGAGAACCGATAATGCCTTTTTTGCCAATGGTATATTTCGGAGAACCGATCAGGCCATTATCCCAGCTGCTATCACACACTTCAAGCTTAAAGACATACCACTACTCCTTCCACACTTTTATGCCATTAAGGACATATCGTAATGTATTCAAACCATTTGGATATGCCTTCCACGTAAACATGCCCCAGGGGTTTATCATTTCCTAACTCTTACATGTCACTCATGTCTATTTATAGTTCCCTTTCTTAATTTATTGAGAACCGCTCAAGAACCCACTTTTTTTTTTAAAAAAGAACACCACCATTGGATTCCTCATGCAAAAATACAACGGAATTCAAAGATTTATTTGCATTCTTAAGAAATCGGATATATGCATATCCTCTGGCACTTACTATAATCACATACTTATTTTAATCACTCAATTTGGTTATGCTTTCAAAACTTTAGTAAAAATTATTCAATCCATTTCAACCCTGGCATATCATGGACAACCGTTGATGCCTCAATGCATTTTTCCCCGCTTGAATAATATTTAGGAGAATCGATCATGCCTTTATCCTAATTTGGGAGAACCGATAATAAGTTTATTCTAATTTTCCCCGCTGGCATATTTGGGAAACCAATCATGCTTATATGCAATTTTCCTCTCTTGCATAACTATGATAATCGATAATGTTTAGCAATTTCCCTACTGGCATATTTCGGAGAACCGATCAAACCTATATGCAAATTTTTCCTTTGGCATATATTTGATAATCGAACAGGCCTATGTGTATTTATAACCACTGGCATAATTTTTGATAATCGATCATGTCTTTTTGAAACATTTCCCCTTTGACAAATTATTTGGAAGAACCGATAATGGCTCCAAACCATCTAGTCATTCTCTTAATAGCTCACTCTCTTAAAACCTTATAATTTAAAAAATCCATGAAAATTAGTACAATAATCTCAAAAAAACATTAAAAAAATAATTTGCTTTTTATTTTTCCTTCAATTCCATAAAAAAATATAAAAAAATCGATTTTTGTCAAATCATATAGAAATTTGCATATTCTATATATCGCTAATATTTTTAAAATCCATTAAAAATAATTTAAAAATTATCTAAAATATAATCCATTGAATAATTTCATCAAAATAGACAAAAAATAGTATCTGTGATTCGAACCAAACATCTCCTTTCACAGTCAAAAGCGCTATACCCACAACGCCAAAAAGACAAAGAAAAGGGCGGAAAAGACGCATTTTTGAATTTTAATGTTAAACATGCGTGTATCTCGATATCCATGTTGACTCATGCTAATGCGACAAGTTTTTTCGTAATCTACGGGTGAAACTACCCCATCCTAGCTAGATAGAAAGATCGGGCCTTCGGCCCGATCTTTCTATCGAGCAACTACCCCCTTGTTTTTTTCATATTATAACCAGTGACACGGGATCCACATATGTTTTTAAAAAAAAAATATAAATTAAAATAGATAAGAATGAGCTCTTCATTTTGATACCAAATATGTAGTAAGGAGAATGAAAAAAGGGGCGCTTCGCGCCCCTTGAAGTGGAAGTTATCATCCATCCACCCAAAGATCCATCAACCCAAAGATCCATAAACCCAAAGATCCATCAACCCAAAGATCTATCAACCCAAAGATCCATCAACCCAAAGATCTATCAACCCAAGGATCCATCAACCCAAAGATCTATCAACCCAAGGATACCGAGAAATCCACCCAAAGATCCATCAACCCAAAGATCCATCAACCCAAAGATCTATCAACCCAAGGATCTATCAACCCAAGGATACCGAGAAATCCACCCAAAGATCCATCAACCCAAAGATCCATCAACCCAAAGATCCATCAACCCAAAGATCCATCAACCCAAAGATCCATCAACCCAAAGATACCGAGAAATCCACCCAAAACAGTAAAGAGATCCATAAAAATCCACATAAAGATACATCCACCCTAAGATCGATCAACCAAAAGTTCGATCTACCTTAGTCAAATATCCACCCGAAGCTCTCCTAATATCCACCAAAATATCCACGAAAATCCACCGAAAACAGTTGAAAGATCCATGGAAATTCACCCAAGGATCATTCAAATTCCGCGGAAGGATCTATCATAACCCACCCGAAGATCCATAAAAATCAACCCGTGGATCATTCAAAATCAATCCAAGAATTTTTCTAAATCCACTCAAAGAACGGTAAAAATCCATAAAAATCCACTCACAGATCCATAAACCCAAAATCCATAAACACAAAAACCATCGAAAATCCACCAAAAGATCGATCAACCAAAGATACATTACCCCAAATTTGGTCAAAAACATTAAAAATATGCTAATTTTTCGATAAATATCGCTTTTTTATTATTCTAATTATGTTATAAAATTAGCATAAATTATTTTAATAATATTTCCCTCCATTTTATAGTTAAAGATATTCAAAAAAATTATTTACATCTCCGCGGTTTCGAACTTCCATCAACCTTTCAATACACCGCCTTCCACCACTGAGCAAGTGCGACAAAGGAAGGGAAAATGCATGTTGCAAAATTTTTTCATCGATTTTTGAAAAAAAAAAATGGTACCTTAATAATGCAAACGGGGCCAACTTTTCTCTAAGCCCAATAACTTTAGTTAAAATATAAAAAGGAAAATCAAATTTGTCATATTCTGAAGTTCTGCACCTCCTAGTTTCATAGTTAAACCATTGAATGGAAAAAAAGTTTTAGTCAAAAAACTGTGATTTTCGCGAAAAACTTTAAATTATGCTAATTAATCGTTAAAAAGCCAAGATATTATGATAAATAGCATTAAATAATGATATATAATTAGTTTTGAAATAGTTACTAACCACTTTAATAGGATGGGAACCTCCCATAAATTTTTCTGTGTTTAGAGGAACCAGTGACACGGGATCCACATATGTTTTTAAAAAAAAAATATAAATTAAAATAGATAAGAATGAGCTCTTCATTTTGATACCAAATATGTAGTAAGGAGAATGAAAAAAGGGGCGCTTCGCGCCCCTTGAAGTGGAAGTTATCATCCATCCACCCAAAGATCCATCAACCCAAAGATCCATAAACCCAAAGATCCATCAACCCAAAGATCTATCAACCCAAAGATCCATCAACCCAAAGATCTATCAACCCAAGGATCCATCAACCCAAAGATCTATCAACCCAAGGATACCGAGAAATCCACCCAAAGATCCATCAACCCAAAGATCCATCAACCCAAAGATCCATCAACCCAAAGATCCATCAACCCAAAGATCCATCAACCCAAAGATCCATCAACCCAAAGATACCGAGAAATCCACCCAAAACAGTAAAGAGATCCATAAAAATCCACATAAAGATACATCCACCCTAAGATCGATCAACCAAAAGTTCGATCTACCTTAGTCAAATATCCACCCGAAGCTCTCCTAATATCCACCAAAATATCCACGAAAATCCACCGAAAACAGTTGAAAGATCCATGGAAATTCACCCAAGGATCATTCAAATTCCGCGGAAGGATCTATCATAACCCACCCGAAGATCCATAAAAATCAACCCGTGGATCATTCAAAATCAATCCAAGAATTTTTCTAAATCCACTCAAAGAACGGTAAAAATCCATAAAAATCCACTCACAGATCCATAAACCCAAAATCCATAAACACAAAAACCATCGAAAATCCACCAAAAGATCGATCAACCAAAGATACATTACCCCAAATTTGGTCAAAAACATTAAAAATATGCTAATTTTTCGATAAATATCGCTTTTTTATTATTCTAATTATGTTATAAAATTAGCATAAATTATTTTAATAATATTTCCCTCCATTTTATAGTTAAAGATATTCAAAAAAATTATTTACATCTCCGCGGTTTCGAACTTCCATCAACCTTTCAATACACCGCCTTCCACCACTGAGCAAGTGCGACAAAGGAAGGGAAAATGCATGTTGCAAAATTTTTTCATCGATTTTTGAAAAAAAAAAATGGTACCTTAATAATGCAAACGGGGCCAACTTTTCTCTAAGCCCAATAACTTTAGTTAAAATATAAAAAGGAAAATCAAATTTGTCATATTCTGAAGTTCTGCACCTCCTAGTTTCATAGTTAAACCATTGAATGGAAAAAAAGTTTTAGTCAAAAAACTGTGATTTTCGCGAAAAACTTTAAATTATGCTAATTAATCGTTAAAAAGCCAAGATATTATGATAAATAGCATTAAATAATGATATATAATTAGTTTTGAAATAGTTACTAACCACTTTAATAGGATGGGAACCTCCCATAAATTTTTCTGTGTTTAGAGGAACCAGTGACACGGGATCCACATATGTTTTTAAAAAAAAAATATAAATTAAAATAGATAAGAATGAGCTCTTCATTTTGATACCAAATATGTAGTAAGGAGAATGAAAAAAGGGGCGCTTCGCGCCCCTTGAAGTGGAAGTTATCATCCATCCACCCAAAGATCCATCAACCCAAAGATCCATAAACCCAAAGATCCATCAACCCAAAGATCTATCAACCCAAAGATCCATCAACCCAAAGATCTATCAACCCAAGGATCCATCAACCCAAAGATCTATCAACCCAAGGATACCGAGAAATCCACCCAAAGATCCATCAACCCAAAGATCCATCAACCCAAAGATCCATCAACCCAAAGATCCATCAACCCAAAGATCCATCAACCCAAAGATCCATCAACCCAAAGATACCGAGAAATCCACCCAAAACAGTAAAGAGATCCATAAAAATCCACATAAAGATACATCCACCCTAAGATCGATCAACCAAAAGTTCGATCTACCTTAGTCAAATATCCACCCGAAGCTCTCCTAATATCCACCAAAATATCCACGAAAATCCACCGAAAACAGTTGAAAGATCCATGGAAATTCACCCAAGGATCATTCAAATTCCGCGGAAGGATCTATCATAACCCACCCGAAGATCCATAAAAATCAACCCGTGGATCATTCAAAATCAATCCAAGAATTTTTCTAAATCCACTCAAAGAACGGTAAAAATCCATAAAAATCCACTCACAGATCCATAAACCCAAAATCCATAAACACAAAAACCATCGAAAATCCACCAAAAGATCGATCAACCAAAGATACATTACCCCAAATTTGGTCAAAAACATTAAAAATATGCTAATTTTTCGATAAATATCGCTTTTTTATTATTCTAATTATGTTATAAAATTAGCATAAATTATTTTAATAATATTTCCCTCCATTTTATAGTTAAAGATATTCAAAAAAATTATTTACATCTCCGCGGTTTCGAACTTCCATCAACCTTTCAATACACCGCCTTCCACCACTGAGCAAGTGCGACAAAGGAAGGGAAAATGCATGTTGCAAAATTTTTTCATCGATTTTTGAAAAAAAAAAATGGTACCTTAATAATGCAAACGGGGCCAACTTTTCTCTAAGCCCAATAACTTTAGTTAAAATATAAAAAGGAAAATCAAATTTGTCATATTCTGAAGTTCTGCACCTCCTAGTTTCATAGTTAAACCATTGAATGGAAAAAAAGTTTTAGTCAAAAAACTGTGATTTTCGCGAAAAACTTTAAATTATGCTAATTAATCGTTAAAAAGCCAAGATATTATGATAAATAGCATTAAATAATGATATATAATTAGTTTTGAAATAGTTACTAACCACTTTAATAGGATGGGAACCTCCCATAAATTTTTCTGTGTTTAGAGGAATAACACAATGCTATTAGTTTTGTTTTGGATCTTTTCAAAATTTATTCTGTGCTTGAAATTTTGACTAACCAAGTATATCAAAAAAGTTTCAAATTGTAATTTAAAAAAAAAAGAATGCTTTTAAATAATTCCATCAAGCAAATATTCCATTTTCATTATTGTCTCGAGAAAAAAAATGAGAGCCCAAATTTTTTTTTTGTTTTTTCGCTCGATACTCTGATGCAGTTTTTTTGATGGTTGTTTTTGAATTAAAAATATGCCACAAGATTCTTTCATTCACCGTTTACGCATAAATCCAGTTAAATTTGTTATTTAAAAAAAAAGTAGTTTTAAGCCAAGAACACATTGACGCAGTTTAATTATCATTTGTAAAAAAAATAGCGCCTATTTTTTTTAACTCAGAACAGTTCTCTCTTTTAAAAAATTTCATAATTTGGCTTATTTTGTAATCAAGGATAAACCTGACCAGTTTTTTGAATTTTAAAATTAAATGTATTTTACCAAATTTACTTTCATATGTTTAGAAGAAAATTATGTTCATCGTTAAAGGGTTTTATTCTTTCGATTATTTTATTATTTTCTTAAGCGTCTTTTCCGTTTTCCGAAAAAAATATTTTTTCATTTTTTAAAATTAATTATTCATTTGTTGCCTTTTTTTCGGAGACTTCGAACACTCTCCTCTTTTTTTTCTTCTTTAACAAATCGCAGCAACAACGGTCTCCTCATTAACTTCTTTTCAACACAATTTTTTTTTACAATAAAAAAATATACGATGATTTAATGGGATATCATTTATTTCCTTTTTACACAACGAAAAACAAAAAAATAAAAATAATATCATTTCATTGCCATGGGTGGTCGTCGTCGCCTCGCCACCGTCGCCCGTGATTTTTTTATTTTTCTTTGTAAATGTTTCTTTATTACCGCCGGCGTCAATGGCGGCTATTTTTCATATCCTTTTAAAAAATGGTGATGGATCACCAATTTTTTTTATTTTATTTTGTGCGAGGTCTTTCTTTTCGTTTTTATTTCCAGTTTTTTATATATTTTCTTATTGGGTGGCATCCTCTCTTTTTTTTCTTTTTTTCTTAAATTAGTCATTTTTAAAGAAAAATAGGTTTTCCGCAGTTTTGAATGACATTGAAACAAAAAATATTGCATTTGCTTTTTGGGTAAATTATTCGAAGAAAGGTAACAGAAACTTTTGGTTACTGTAATTAACTTGGAACAAAAAAGAATTAAATTTCAAACAGTTTAAAATTGAAAAGCCATTCACAGTTTTAAAAGGTTGTTAAAAACTGGTAAAATTCAAAATTCAGTTAAGAAAATTCAAAAATTTGGGGGTTTGAATATGCAGTTTTCATATTTTTGGAGAGTAATCAAGTAAACTTTCCATTAAAAATTCGCTAATCCAGCGACAATTTTTTATACACAGTTTTTTGAGTTCGTTAAATGCCAAAATTTTTTCATTTTAAATCACTTTTTTTTTAAATTAAAGCCGACGAGTTTTTTTCTAGAAACTTCTTTTCATTTTAAGTTTTATTTTTTAATGAATGCGCAGAGGCACACAGCTTGCTTTCTTATTTCTTTTTTCATTCCTTTTTCGCATACAAAAAAAAATAGATCGGAAATATTTACTTTTTCTTTGCAGTTTAGTAATCTCTCTAATTTCAACGAAGAAAAAAAATGGAATCACTTTCCAAAAACTCTAAAAAAAGATGCCTTTTCAAAACCAAACAAAAAATATTACTTAAAATAATTCTTTCAACATTTTTTATTTTCCAGCAAATTTTGTGATATTGTTTGTTCACAAATTGGTAAAACACGTGCATGCAAAAAATCTTCACGTCGTTCCCCTTCCGTTGATCCATCAAAGCGAAAGCCGCGTTCTCATTCGGCTGCAATTTCAAATAAACTTCGATTTCTTCGAGGAATAAATGGAAGTCAAGAGGGTAGCGAAAGTGGAGATTTTGGTGGATCAACCACAACGATGACAATGACAAACACAAACACAAATAATAATTATGTTAATAGAAAATTTCTTGGTGGCAGAATTTATGGTTCACATACGCCAAATCCCATTCGAAGAATTCTGGGTGGAAATCATCATTCAACTTCAACAAATACAAATAACACTAACACCACTTCTTCAGTTGATGCAATGTTAGATAAATTGTAAAAAAAAATGTAAACAGAAATCTCAAAGAAAAAAAAATTATATTTTTGATGTAAACAATTATTTTTTGTTTTATTTTGACTGACTGCATGTTATTTTTTGATTTTTAAAATAATAAAAAGCTTTTTTTATCGAAATGCATTTTTTGTTTTTCTTTTGTTGTTGCATTAAATGTGTAGCTCTTTTTTTGAGCGTCCAATTCACTGCCTTTGTAGCTCAGTCGGTTAGAGCGTCGGTCTAATAAGCCGAAGGTCGTAGGTTCGACCCCTGCCAGAGGCAAATATATTTTTGCTTTTTTAACGAATAAATGTCTTTTTAAATGTTCTATTTTTCTATGCTACCATATTTTTTTCAAGTGCCATTGAAATCGGTAAGAATAAATAAATAAAAGTCCATCAAAGGTTAAACTAACTAATTTTTGCTTTTCGTGTTCAAAAGAAAATTTTGGATGAAAGCGGAAGAAAGAAAAAAAGAAAATAAAGAAACACGCAAAAAAAAGAAAATATTGCAAAAAGTTTTTATTTTTATTTTTGAGTAAACACAAAAATAATAGAAACAATGACCAAAAAAAATAAAACAGATGCCGAAAAGAAAAAAAATATTATAAAAACGCGATGATTGAGAAAGTTTCAATATTCAACACATTAGACTCAAGTCAAGTAGGTGACGATCGCTCGCGCAACTAACTAACTTCTCTGACTGGCACAGCTGCTTTTTTGTTTGTTTGAGGAAAGCAACAAAAAAATGTTTCATAAATATGTGTGTTTTGGTATAATTTAATAATAATTATTTGTGTTTAATGATGAAATTGAGATTCCATTGTTTTGCAACAATAAAAAACAATAAATGCCATAGGTTAAAAAAATGATTTATAAAGTGCAAAAAAAATTATTTGTGATTTATGACAGCTCGTGTCCAAGTTGTTACTGGAAGAAGAAAAAGCAATCCAACAATAAGCGATCGAGGAAGGAAATTAACACCCAAAAAACAATGCACGACGAAGAAGGGAAATGCTCCACCCGCATGGCCGAAAAATGCATTGTAAGGAGGAGGAGTGCGCCATTTTCAGCCTAACCTTCCTCCTTCCTTCATATTCCTTCTTCGGTTTATGGCCAGTTGACTACTTGTGACGACGACTGTCAACAGACTAACTAACTAACTGAATGACCATCATCCTTGTCGTCGTCGTCAAGCTTGGTGGTTGTGAGTCCCATTCATTCTTTTATTTTTTATTTGCTTCCTTTTCTGTCTCCGCGGACATTGGAGTCGCAAATCACAAATTGCCACCTTATTTTTTTAGTTTTAATTATTTCATAATTTCTTCATTATTCATTGTTCTAAAAAAATTTTTAAATAAATTGCGCGAAATTTTATTTTTATTCTCAAAATTTTTTAAATTTTTATAAAAATTTTCTAGATGCTCACCTTTTCCCCGACTACCGTAATTCCATCATTTGCATCTCGATTGTATGATCCCTTTTTGCTTCCATCTTGTTCATGTTCATCCAAGCAGCAACCAATGAACCCAAAATATTCAAAAACCTTGACTCGATCCATTGAAACTCAAACAACAGCTATGAACCAAGAATCCATAAACCTTATCGAAGCCGCACTTCGTTTAATAAGAATCTCTGATGAATTTAGTGAATATCTAGATTCCATAAAAAATACGAAATCATCCTCCTCAAAAAATTCATGGCTTTCCACTTTTATTTTTGCATTTAAAGCTTTTTTTGTATATTTTGTGTGATTGATTTTGTATTATTATTTCCTTCAAATCAAAGTTTTTATGCTTGCTTTTCAAATGTAAAAAAACTAATAAAATTGTATTTTTATAATTACGGTAGAGAAACAGGTTTCATTTTTTCTTTAACTTTTCGGAGGTGCCAGTGTTTTTCTTTTTTTTATGTATGTTTTTCCATTCAAGTCTCTTTTTTTTGAGTGTCAATAATATAATTTTTTTCTTTCGTTGCATTTGTTGTTTCTTTGAAAGCCGACATCAATCATCTTCGATATATATTTTTTCTTTTCTAAATGAATTCCAACACTTTGTTCGGCATTTTTTCTCCTTAATTTTTCCTTTTAAACGCGTTATTTAAAATTACGAAATTAAAAGACACATCGAAACTGACCTAATTAAAATGGGTGTTGCATTCACTCTTTTTTTCTTCTTCGGTTTGGTGTATCAAAATTGGCGATCAATATTTTTTTCAATTGTTTTACCAACTGTTGTTGCCAATTATTTTTTTTTTTGGACGCGGCGGTAATACTATTATAATTTATGGAGTCAAGCAACAGATTATTGGCATTTATTGTTTCCAAATCGTGTATGCATAAGTCTTCTCTCTCTTTTTTTTTTTTGCACCAGATTACCTTTAAAGCCGTTTTTTAAAGATATGTAATTAACCATTTTTTGTGTGTGAAACCTTTCAAGCTTTAAATCTTCTTTTTTTATTTTAACCAAAATTTCAAAGGCGGCATCGGTGTTTTACAAAAAGTGGTTTAAAAAAAGATGTGTCTTTCTTTCTCGAAGGAAACGTTTTTTGGGTTTTAACGATAAATCAAAGCTTTGAAGAAAAAAATGCGCTAAAAAATTGTTGCTATTTTTTTCTTTCAAAACAAAGGAACCGCAAAATTTGCATAAATGTGTTTTTTTTTAAATTTATTTTTCAAATCAAAAAACTACTTTTCTTTTTTTGAAGAAGAAAACACAGAAAAAAACATACATAAATCTTGAAGAGACAAATCATCATCTAAAAAAAATGGAAAGAAATTTATTTATTTTTTGTTGTTTTTTAACTATTTCGAATGAGAAAAAATAAAAGAAGCAACCGATTGTTTATTTATTTATTGCTTGAGGAGAAAAAAAGTGAAAGGAAGCAGCCAGAAAAAAAATGAAAAAATAAACTAAACTATAAATAACTGTTCGACCACGTGTATGATTCACTAAAATAACTGTTTACATATATTCCATAAAGAAAAGAGTGTGGACAGATGTTTTTATTTTTTGATCATCAAATCAACAACAACAAAAAAATGCGCCAAACTCGTGTCTCTTTCACCATTTTTTTTATGGGCTCTTCGCAGACTTTCTTTAAATTATGGTACATTTGATTTTTTTTAAACTGCATCATTTTGAGTGGCGTTGACTAAATAAGAACGACCTCGTCACATTGAAATTTAAAAAAACTGAGCTAAATCTCGATGATTTCATTTTAATGGATTATTAAACTGCATTACTAGATGAACACATTTTTAAAAGAAATGATTTTATTGCTTTTTTTTTCACTTACAAAATAAATTCATATGTCTCGCAGCCGCCTATTTCGAACCTCGTCAATTTGTAAAAAAAACTGCAGTTTGTTTTTGCTGTTGTCATACTTTTATGATCTTCTTTTTTCTCTTTTGAATAAATAATTTAATGAACCAACTAAAAAGCGAACACTGGACATTGGCCATGAATCAAGCATAACAAAAATATGATCGAACGAACTCATTCGTGCCACCCGATTTTTTTTCCTGGAAGTCGACGACCTTGGAAAAAAAAGTTTTCCTTTCCTTTCTTTCAAAGCAAAAAACATCAAAAATGATTACTTAATTTTTCTTTGTTTTTGCATGCCCGGAAAGAAAAAAGAAGGAAGATCGGATGCTTCTCAAATTGCGCGCATTGCCTCCTTTTTTGTTGTGGTTTTATTTTTTTGGCGGTCAAGGCAATTGAAATTGAAAAAGTGCGATAAAAAGATTTTGCTTTTAATCGAAGAAGAAAAATTGAGTAAGCAAATTATCCATGAAGGAAACTTACTTGTTTTTAACTGAATAAGTATAAATCGAGGAGTTAGTTAAAGGGACATAGCTATTTCATGCCTTTTCTGAAATTTCGATACTGGGGACTGAAAGTTACACTTGGTAAGGCGCGTGTTTGAATTACCGTGTAAGACAGAAGTGACACGGTAATTCAAACACGCGCCGCCCAACTGTTCCTATCAGCCCCAGTATCGAAATTTTCGAAAAGGCATGAAATAGCTATGTCCCTTTAAATAAATTAACGAAACATAGCAAAATAAAAAAAAATTAAGCTGAGATAGTAGGAGAATTGGAAGAAGCAAAACATAATTTTAGAAATATTTTTATATTAATTTTCTTTAACTGTGCATCAAATTATCTTTTTGAATGTAACTTTTTCATAAAACATTTTTTAATTTTTTAGAACTTTTTTATAATTTTAAAATTTAAAACTGTTCTCGGATGATTTTTTTTTTAAAAACTATTTTAGCTCTTTTTATAGCAACTTTTTTTCTTCTTTTTTTTTAACTGAACAGCTGACTTTTTTTATAAATTTTTTATAACACTTTTTTTTTCTGATATTAATAAAATTTAACTGAGTACAAGATTCAGAAAAGTTTTGTTTAACCGTAAAAGATAGTTTGAAGATTGTGTTTTAAAGTTAAATCATTTTTCCTACAATTTTTGAACAAAAAATAATTTTTGCGACATTGAAAAACATTAAACTGCATCAGAAAATAAAAATTAAATTAAATCCTTTTTTTAACTGTCAAGGAGATTGTCGAGCTTTTTTTCAAATTTCTTAATACCATATTTTTATGTATTTTACTTTGATATTAAAAAAACATCTTAACTGCATTCTTAAGTATCCCATAATTGTTTTGCAATTAATCCGGTCACTATCCTTCCTTCCTTCTTTCTTTTTCTATCCAATTGTGGACACAATCTGGCGCACTCGACTCTCATCCCTCAATCCGCTGCTCATTCCCTCGTTGAATCAATCGTTCGATCGGTTGTTTGAGAATTAATAATTTATTCACTCCAAAAAAAACATGCAAGATTGACTTTATTAAAATACATATTAATCCGAAGACATGCATGCATGGTCCATTCCTTCCTTAATCCAGAAAAAAAAAGAAGAAAGTCTTTAATTTAAAATAATATAGTCAAAAAAATAAAACTGAAGAGTTCTGTGATTTTTTATGGTAAAAAAAAGATAGGAAAAATATGGTGGGAAAAATGATAAAACTGTGTCAAAAAAATTATAGAAATAAAATAGATTTGTAAAAAGACACTGTTTTTTTATTTTGTTTGCTAAAGCAATATCAAAAATAAGTGTATAAGTAAATTTTTTTCTTTGTCGGTAGTTTTAGCTTTTCCTTTTGAAACTGAAACAGTTACAACCAATAATAACAACAACGACAAGCTCAAAATTGGAAGATAAGTGCTTCAACGAGGACAAGCAAACGGGATTCGGGAGAAGGATGAGAAGAAGCTTCTTCATTTTTTCTCAAATTTCAGAGAGAGAGAAAAGAATCATAATCAAAAACGACTATGTTTTTTTTATTTGAAAATAAGGTGCCAAATTGCAAAGTGATGTACCGCCACTTCCTTCATCGCCGCCGTCGTTGCTGCAATCTCCCGCGGGAATTTCAACCATAAAAAGGAAAGGAAAGCAGCCGACGAAAACGAAAATTGACGACAAAAATTACGCAAGAAAAAATATATGACCAATAAAATTGGAAGAGAAAAAAAGCAATGGAAAACGCTTATTTCCCAACAAAGCTGTAAAAAAAAGGAAAACTGAGTACCATAAAGATGGGAGGATTTAAAAAGTAATGTTTATATATTTCATTTGTTAAAATAAACTGAAATTTGCTAAGAGCAATAAAATTATCAAATATGAATTAATAAGAAGAATGAAAGAATTTTGAACCATATCTCTTGTATTTATTAACTGTGTGTTTTTTATTCAAACTTTTTTTTAAAATTTTTGGTTTAATTTAGAAACTGTGAACCCGTGTTGGTGATTGAAAAAATAAAAACTGGTAACCATTATCAAAAATGGTAATAATTAAATAAATTAAAAAAAACTGTAATCCAGCACTTTTTCCAATTTCAGGATATTCTTTTAATGTATAGTTAAACTGCATTTCCAAAATCACCATGGTTTTTTTATAACCGTCGATTAGATTCATAATTGAATGAATGATTTTTTGGTATTTAAACTGATTCAAATTAAAATACTTGGATTAATAAACTTTTTTTTGAATTTTTCAAAACTGGCATAGAAAAATTTTGGTCCTCATAAATAAATATTCCCAAAACAGAGGAATCTATGATAACTGTGAACCATCAACAAGTTTTAACTGTTTTCAATTTAGCTTAAATCCAATTATAATAATTTGTTTTGGTTTGTCAAATAAACAAGTGTTTTTTTGTTTTTGAGGTCAAAATTAAAGCGAGTGAAAGAGTGAAAACATAAATCACTCAAGAAAAAAAAAAATGTTGTTGCAATGTTTCGGCACTTCGTCATCCGACGACTTCGACCGAGAAATGAGTGTTTCAGCCACCTGCTTCTTGTTGCTTTTTTTTCTTCGAAAGATCGAATTGCAATTTGTCCATCGAAAAAATGGAAGGAAGTCAGCTTCCTCGAAAGTCATAATCTTGAAAAATAATTTATTTCATGGTTGCAAAAATTTTTGAGAGCAAAAAAATAACCTTTTTTTCAGGAAATTTAATTTGGTCAAAATAAATAAATAAATAAGTGGCAGTTGCTAAAAGAATCCAAATATTTGTTTTAATTATTCAACAAACAAATAATCTCACTTACTCAACTAATAACTCTCACAACCAAGCAAGCTGGGTGGCTGAGTGCCTATCTTTTTTTTCGCGCATTAAATTTTTTTCCTAGCTTCTCCTCTCCCGCTGAGTTAGCATGTTTTCCTTAATTGAGAAAACAAAAATGTGCTAAAAACAATTATTTAAGCTTATTTGTTTCCGGATTTTTCTAGGGCTTATTTGGGAAGTAATTTAATCTCTCTCAAAACCAATGAAATAAATTAACAGGTGTCAATCTCGAATTGTCACAGGAAAAAACAAATAATCCCAAACCAAACTAAAAAAATGTGGGACAGCTGGTTGCTGCTGTTTCTGCAGCTATGACATTTTTATTATTATTTGTTAGTTTTCATCACGAAATTATTATGTATTGTTTTCCCGCATTTTTTGGAGTATAAAAAAACTAATAAAAAATAGTATTAAATTATGAAACAAAAGGCTTCTTTGAAAATCGAGAATATCGGCATTCAAAGAATCAAAGTGAATTTTTATTAATCAAGAAATTAAAAAACCTTGCATAATTAAGTTAAAAGTATCCACTTTAAAAACAACGAAAAAAGGCTCCTAAAATTGAGTATCGGTATCCCAAAATCTATCAAAGTGAATTAGTTAGTTAATCTTATTAAAAAATAAAAATAAACAAGCATGCATAATTGATTGAGTAATACAAATATCATAGACGAAGAAAAAAACCGAAAAATGGTCTTTGAAGTTAGTTGCGCAATTAGAAATTCCAAGAGAAGAAGATTATCCACATCAAAAAATTTTTTGTTGGTAAATGTTGTGATTCACGGGTTAAATCCAAAAATGCAAAAAAATAGGTTTAAAAAAAATTTGCTTCATTTTTGCGTGAAAAGTAAATGGGAATATAAAAAAATATATTTGCAAGTAAAGCGCTATTTTACACCCGCCTTACTTTTTTTCCTTCTTCGATTCATGGATGGGCAGCGACTGTCAACAGACTAACTAACTAACTGAATGACCATCATCATTGTCGTCGTCGTCAAGCTAGTTGGCTGCTGTGAATCACATTCATTCTTTTATTTTTTATTTGCTTCCTTTTTTTCCGCGAACATTGGCGTCGCAAATCACAAAATGCCACCTTTTTTTTTAATTTTAATTATTTCATAATTTTTTCATTATTCATTGCTCTAAAAAAATTTAAATAAATTTAAATGCGCGAAATTTTATTTTTATTTCCAAAATTTTAAAAAAGTTTTATTATCTTTTGTCTAGATGCTAACATTTTGTCCAACTACCGTAATCCCATCATTTGCATCTCGATTATATGATCCTTTTTTATTTCCATCTTGTTCATGTTCATCCAAGCAACAACCAACAACAAAACCAATAATTTCAAAACCTTTGTTATTGACTCGATCCATTGAAACTCAAACAACAAAAATGAACCAAGAATCCATAAACCTTCTCGAAGCCGCGTTTCAATTGATAAAAATTTCTGATAAATTTGGCTCATATTTAGATTCCATAAAAATTACCAAATCTTCATCATCGCAAAATTCATGGCTTTCAACTTTTCTTTTTACATTAAAAACTTTATTTGTATTTATTTTTTAAAATTTTTTTATGTTAATATACTTATTACTAAAATAAGGAGCAACCAACAAACTAATAAAATTTTAATTTTTTTTCAAACCGGTTCTTTTCTTTATTTTTTCATTTTTTTACAAGTTTGATTGGGTGTCAATAATATTATTTTTTCCTTTGTGGCATTTATCTTTTTTTATTGTTTTTTTTTTGAAAGCCGACATCAATCATCTTCTTTTTATTATAAATGATGAATGCCAACACTCATCTTTTGATGCTGGATCTTTTTTGGCTATCGTATTTTTTTTTATTGAGCCTTCGTTATTCTGGTTCTATTTAAGTCTTCATTTGAAGAAAACGAAGAAAACAAAAAACAGCTTTCGTCGAATTGAGTTTATTGTTTCCAAACCAACCAAGCTATCTTCAAAATTAAACCAACTGTTGTTGCAAATAATTTTTTTTTTCTCGGGCGCGGTAATAATATTATAATTTATGGGATCAAGCAGCAGATTATTGGCATTTACTGTTTTATTTTTTTCAAATCATGCAGACATAAGTCTTCCATATTTTTTTTTCTTGATTGGCGACAGATTACTTTTAAAGGAGAATTTTAAATTGTATCTAATTAACCTTATTTTTTGTTTTGTTTTTTGTGTTTGAAACATTTCAAGCTTTAAATCTTCTTTTTTTTATTTTTTACCAAAATTTCAAAGGCGGCATCGGTGTTTTTTTTCTTTCAAAACACTTTTCTCGAAGGAAGCCAACCTTTAGCGATAAATCAAAGCTTTGAAGAAAAAAATGCGCTAAAAAATTGTTGCTTTTTTTCTTTCAAAACAAAGGAACCGCAAAATTTGCATAAATGTGTTTTTTAGATTTATTTTTCAAATCAAAAAGTGACTTTTCTTTTTTGAAGAAAAACACACTAAAAAACATACATAAATCTTGAAGAGACAAATCATCGAAAAATAGGATAATGAAATTTGTTTGATTCTTTAGTTTTTGAATGTATGTCTCCAAGGAAAAAAATGAAAGAAGCAACCGATTGTTTATTTATTGCTTGAAGGAAAAAGAGAGAGGAAGCAGCGATGAAAAAAAAATAAGGGAAAAATAAAAATAGCTGCTTTAAAATAAATATTTAATTGCCATAAAAATAAAAAAAGTGTGCACAGGTGTTTTTTTTTATTTATTCTAAATCAAATCCAACAAAAAAAGATGTGTCAGCTTGAATAAACAGTTTGAAGGAAAAAATGCGCGAAACTCGTGTCACTCATCTCCAATATTTTATATTTGTTTGGCTCATAAAAACTTTATTATTGCCAGTAAATTTATTTGGGCTTTTTTAGCCATTCAAATATTACTTTTTTTTTCTTCCGTCATTTGTCAAATAAAAAAAAGTATTGCGTTAAAAAGAAGAAAATTTGCCGTTAAATTTTCTTCTTTATTACGGTATGGCACATTAATGTTTTGCGTACAAAAAACGTCGACAATTTTGACTTGACGATGACGAAAGTGAAGAAGATGACGACCTCGAAAATTTGTCTTTTAAAAAAACTGCTGATGTCCACTTTGTTCTATATAATATTATTTATTGTCATCAAACTTTTATGATCTTCATTCTTTTTTAAATCTTTTGAATAAATAATTCAATGAACCAACTAAAAGTGAACAACACTGGACATTGCTGCTTTTTATTGTCACCACAAAAGAGAAATGATTCATCCATAAAAAAATATGATGAGCGAACGAGCGCATTCGTGCCACCCGACTTTCTTCTTACTTTTTTTTTAGTTTTTTGGTAGCATCTATTAATCGACCTTGAAAAAAAAGTGTTCCTTTCCTTTCTTTCCAAAAGCAAAAGCATCAAAAACGATTACTTAATTTTTCTTTGTTTTTGCATGCCCGAAAAGAAAAAAGAAGGAAGATCGGATGCTTCTCAAATTGCGCAGAGTCGCCTACTTTTTTTTTTGTTTTGGGTTTTTTTGGCGGTCAAGGCAATTGTAATTGAAAAAAGTGCGGTAAAAAAAGATTTACTTTAATCATGGTGGAATAAAATGAATTAATAATTATCAATAATAATAAAAAGCAAGCTTTAATATACACAATTCGAAAACCATTATTTTTTATATTTTGGATTAAATAAATTTTTGGAAATAAACTTTATTTTATTAAACTACTAAACTCAAATATTAATATTCCATAAAACGTTCTAAGTCATCAGCGAATTTGTTAAAACAAATCGTGAGAAAATTTGGAGTAAATGAATCATCAAGGCGCATGAGCTCAATTATGCATGTAAAAATAATTCTAAAAAGTATTTTGCTTTTATTTTTTTTAAAATGTGAAAGAATAAAAAATACCGAGTGTACGGATTTTGACGAGATGAATAACGAAGTTTTAAGAAATGTAAATAAAATAGGATGAAAAGAATTTTACCGCTAAAATATAATGTTTTTTTGGAAAGTAAAGTAAATCTCTGTAATTATTGATTTTGTTTTTGCAAATTTTTTCTAAGCCGTCTTTGGAAGTTATTAAAAATTTAATAAATAAAAAAATTTAATGACGCCTTTGTAAAGTTTTATTTGTTGCAAAATTTTAAAAAAATAATTCACTCATTTAAAACCATATACTTCATGATTTCAAAGATAACTGAGACAAACCAAACCCTTCGATTAAAGTTGAAATTTCTGTCAAAGCAATAGCTCCCAAAATTCTTTTAGAATAATGTATTCGGAAATTAACAATTTTTTGAATCATAAAATTAGTTTTGCCAAATCCAGTTTCGTTTGTAATTTTTGATAAAAATGGGATTGCATCGTAGAAGGCACAAATAACAATGGGAATTAAGGCCTCTGTAAAAAAAATTTATCAAAGTAAATTATTTAAAGAAAAAAAAAACACTTGAAACTGGTTGGGCCATGGCAAGAAAAATGGAGCAATAAAAGTAATAATGAAACGAATCTTCTGTTTTAATAAATTCTTTGGTTGTTGTTGTTCGAGGAATAGTGACAACATTTTGAGTTCGTTGACAAAGAATAAGAAAATTTAAAGTAGCTCCTAAAAAACATACAAGGAATACAAAATATATATTTTAACTTTTAGGTTTATGTTATTTACCTGCAATAAAAGCTTTGTAATACCCGGAGAATGTTTTTGATGTTTGATATTCTTTATCATCAATGGATGATTGGAAATTATATTGAAGGGCAAATATTATAATTAATAAACGTAAAATAAAATATATTATATTCATGGGATAAACTTTTACAAACTCCTAAAAAAGAAGGAAATTATTTTTACAGAATAAAACCCATTTTTTTTATTATTTAAAACTTACAAACAGAGTCTTAGTTTCAACTCGCGGAACTTGTTGGTTAGGCGAAGTTTGTAGTCATTATTATTTTCTTGAAACAAAAGTTCAAAAGCTTTTTAAAACTCTCAAAACAAAAAAGTTTCATCAAACTTCAAAATTTCTTTGATCGTAATTTGGACTGATTTTTTATTTTCACTACAAAAATTCCAGAGTTTCACATGCATATATAATTAATGACGAATCATTTTGATGATGACAAATGTTTTTTTTCTTCATTGGCTTTGCACTTTGTCATTTTTTCCTTGTATTTTTTTTTGTTAACCTCTGAAAGTAAATAAATTTACTCATTGCATTGTCAGCAACAAACAAACAAAAAAAATAACAAGAAAAAAGACGCAGAGTAAAATAAAAATAAACAAACAGCAGCAAAAAAAAAGTGTGTCGTGTTTTTTTTATGAAATTTATTTTTCTTTCTTTGGGTGAAAAATGAAATAAAGAAAGAAAAAGAAAAAATTATGAAAGAAACAAAGGCGGCTGAACAAGAAAAAAAACCGCCATCATTGACGCTGTTGCTGCTTCTTTGGTTGCTGCTTTCGAAGAAGGATGAGTCATCACATTTTTTCTTTTTTTATTTCTTTAAAGACAACGACGCAATTTATTTACGAAGAAGAAATATAAATGTTTCATTTTTAGCAACGCAATAATTTTTTTTTTCATATTTAAATATAAACTTTTTTTTTCTGCGTGGCTTTTAAAATTTTTTTGTTGTTCATTTCTAAATTTTTTTCCCCACCACAACCGTTATTTTTTTTACGCGCTTTCTAATTTTAAAAGATAAAAGTAAAAATAAATAAATATAAAAACTCGTGAGCTATTTCCTTCTTCCACCTTCCTATTTCGCTCTCTCTGCAACTAACCTTTGCGGCGGCCTATGCTATTATTATTTCTGCTGCTGTCGCTGTTGTTATTTGCTGATCAATCGATTTCGATTTTGAAGTTAAAAAAAAAAGATTGTTTGTTTATATTTAATGTTTTCTAGTTTTTTTTCTCTCTCTTTTTTTTATTCATTGAATTGGCTTTTAACCTTTTTACCTTGCTTTTTCTTATTTCATTGAAACTTTTTTTTTTATCTTTTATCGTTGTTGATTGTGTGGCTAATTAAAAGTTGAGTTCTTGACCAAACAAATCAAATAATTTTAAATAGTCTGCTACTAACTATAAAAAAATATTTTTGCTTTTACTCTCAATCGTTTCATATTGGCCAAATAGTTTTCTTCATCCAACCAAAGAGAGGTATGAAGGAAAAAAAGTTTATCTTCAAGTCCAAAATTCAAAGCCTTTATCTTCCCGCTTTTCGGTTTGCATCTCAACGCGACTTTTTTCATGGGGGTTCTAAATTTTTGCGATGTTTGATCTAAAAAAAATTTTCATTCATTCAAGCTTGTTTGCTTTAGTTGTGTTTTACCTTTTCCAAGAATCTGTAATCCTCGAGTATATTTTTATTATCTGCTGAAATTTCTATCACTTATTCCGATTTACTATGTCCGTGTTAATGTGCAGCGTATTTTTTTTAAACTCAGTGCTTATTTACTTATAAAAAACTAATCCATTTTTGTTTTTAGAGTTATTACATTTATCAATATGGGAATATTCTCTGATAATCGAATTCACTATCCATGTAAGTTTCTTTATATCATACTGCTTCTTGAAACTTTAAATTACGTCAAAATGACTAAACTATGGGTTTTTTCGTAATTGGCTATGACTCATCATCTATTTATGAAACTAAAAACAATCCTTCTCTTTTGTTTTTTTCAAAAAAATCAAACTCTAATGTTAAATAGTTTTTAAACAAAAGGAAATTGCATTTTGTCGTCCTTCTCCCTTTTTTTATTTCTTGTTTATTTGTTGGTTTGTTCATTGGTCTCTGCCATTCCTCTCTTCTTATTTTCTTTTTTTTTGCCAATTTAGTTGCTGCTAGTGGGAAGGCGGCATAGTTGAGGTCTCGTGAGAACGAGAATGTTTACGAAAAATATGGAACAAAATGAAAATCGATTGGTTTTGAAACTGCATATTTGCTCGTGGATTCTAGAAACATGAATAATTTTAAGTTCGTAGATTATTGGTTTTTGCTTATTTCCGTTGTTTTCTACTCTTCCATATTTATGTCGCATTTTTACACGTGACCTTTTGGGCGACTATTCATTCCTTAAACTTAACCAATCCATAACATTTTTTAAGAGTTTTTTTTATGTTGCCATAGGAAACCTTTTTTCTTTAAGATTACACGCCATTGAGCAATTTTATGCTTTGAAATACATTCATTCTTTCATTCCATAAACTTTTTCGAACTTATAATCTTTCTTGTTTATTATTCACTGATACTCAGTTATTACTTTGTTAACTAAAATATTTCGTAATCCTCTAAATTTCATCACATTACTATTCATTCAAGATTTATGACGTCATGCTTAAAGCCAATTGAAAGTTTATATGTTTTGAAACACTTTGAAGCTTTAACTTTATGCCGCTGAACTTTATTTGCATGCTTTTACTATAAAATAAATCCGAAACTTTATCTTTTATTTCATTTTTTTGGAACCGATGTGTTGCTCTTCAGCAGATGCTATTGCTGGTTTGTTTTAACCCAACTTCAATAGCGATTTTTGTTAGTCATTTTAGTTTCACTTTTAATCACATTTTTAGTACCTTTTCATTTACAAACTTTGGCTAAAGTTTTTTATTGAGTAATATCCATTGATTTTCAAAAATTTCATTCTTGTTTTCCTTTTTTTCATGCTGTTTTTTTGAAACTTTGCAATGGGCTGTAGCAACCCAATAACGAAAAGAACAACAAAAAGTGCATCCGCCAATCCACCTGTTGTAGCAATATAACCCAACAAAACAACATTTTTTAGTGTCCTCCTTATTTTACGTGCTCTCTCACTTTCTTTTTTTAGTAAACAAGTTAAATAGCCGTCAGCAATGCATTGTTTCTCTTTCGTTCTCATTGATATTCTTTTTTTTGTTTTTAAATTTTTTGAAAATTCGTTTGAAATTTGCTGATATTGTTATTTTTTCAGCAATGGATTCTCGCAAACTTAAAGATGGAATGCTAAAACGCTACAAATCTGGAATACTTGGAAGCAAATGGAAAGATTGTTATGCTGTACTTTATTCCGATTCAACGCTTTCATGGTTTGATGAAAAAGTACGTTTCTGACAAAATTTGAACGATCAATGAGATTTATGATGAATTTTTACGCTTACTTAATATTATGTTTTTCAGGGTGATAGCAAACCTGTTGGATCCGTATTTCTCAAAGATGTTGTTCCATATATATGTGTTGGAATTTTAACTGATCGTATGCCAATTCGTCGGCCTCAACTTCCAACTGGTGGATCGGTTCATCATTTAGTTGCAATTGGTATGGATCCACGAGCAGAAAAAGTTTATTGGCTTTTGTTTGGTTCTGATGCAGATCTTGAAGGATGGTTTGGTGAGATTGTCAAAACTCTTCCAAAACCTGTTACTCCTCCACCTAATGCAAATCCATCTGGTCCTCCACCACCTGGTTTCAATCCTTCTGTACCTGGAAATGATTTCAGTAAGCTTTTATTACTTTGATTTTTAAAACCATATACTAATTCTTTTTTCATTTTAGAACCTCCTGCTCAATATCCTCCTGCACCACCTCCTTATGCTCCAGCTGGCTATTCTCAAGGTGGAAATAATTATCCTCGACCTCAAGTTTCTTATGGTGGCAATGGTGGTGGATCTTATCCATCCCCAAATATTGGTGGTCAATATCCTCAACCTGGTGGTTATCCTCAACAAAGCGGTGGTGGATATTCAAATCCTGGTCCAACTACTGTTATTATTGATCGTGATCGTGATCGTGGTGGCTATGGTGGCCGAAGCAGCAGTGGATTTGGTGGCGGCGGACTTGGTTTAGGCACTGGTTTACTTGGTGGTGCTTTACTTGGTTATGGTCTTGGAAGCTTTTTCACTCCTCATTATGGTGGCGGCTTTGGTGGTGGAGGATTTGGTGGTGGATATGGCGGTGGATTCGGAGGCGGTTATCCTGGTGGAGGTGGAGGATATGTTTCGGTAAGTTTTTTTTGTGTTATTTATAATTCCACTTTTCTAACCATTATTCTTATTTTAGGACAATGACACAACCATCAACAATTATTACAATACTACCAACAATGATTCAACGACAAATAATCACGATACTACTACTCCTGCAGCTAACGATCAAAACGATTATGGAAGTGGCTATGATACTGGAGCTGGAGACTATGGTGGTGCTGATTATGGTGATATCGGTGGAAATGATTACGATGGCGCTGGAGGTGATTTCGGTGGCGGCTTCGATGATGTTGGTGGTGGAGACTTTGGTGGAGGTGACTTTGGTGACTTCTAATGGCGATGCTTCCTATTTTATTCACCAGCAATCCTAAATGTATCTCTTTTATTGTAACAAAATCAGATTCTTGTATTTTCATTTTTTTCCTCTCCTTTTTTGTTGTTGTACATATGTTTTGATAAAAAATGTAAAACATAGTTTAATAAATGCTTTTTTGATTTAAACTTTGGTTTTTGATTTACAGTATTTTATGTTAACAATCAGTGCTTATCACTGCTGCCGTTTTTATTCTCTTACAGAAGAGAGTCAATGTTACATACATAATCTTACAACAACGGAGTTATTACTGTTAGCATTTTGTTCACATTTTTCTTCGAAAAAACTAAAAGGCTTTGATAAATTTTAAAAGAACTGTATGTTTCTTTTTTTTTGTGGATTAATTATTCTTTTTTTTATAAAATTTTTTATTTCCATGCATATCTGTAATCAGAATACTTTGTGCTATTATTAATAATCCAAACAAGTTTCAAAGATATCAAGGCCTTTGTTTAAATAAATTCCCAATAAATTTGGAAGAAATATTTCATAAAGACGAAAGAATTCAACCAAACATGTAAAAATAATTCTAAAAAGTATTTTGCTTTTAGTTTAAAAAAATGTGAAAGAATAAAAAAATACCGAGTGTAAGGATTTTGAAGAGATGCACAACGAAATTTTATGAATAAAATAAATAAAAATGGTAGGAAATAAAATCTGTTATTTCTGATTCCACTGAAATTTTTTTATATGTAATTTCTTTTTAATAAAGTGAATCATTTTGTTAGTGATCTTGTTGTTCCATATTTCCTTAGTTTTCAAAAAACCTCAAAAAAATTATTTATAAAATTTGACTGCGACTTTGTAAAGTAAGTATCCGCAAAACCCATAACAAATAATTCACTCCTTAATTAAAAACGAACATACTTTTCGATTTCAAGCAGCATTGAGTCGGTGCAAATGTTAAAATTAAAGATGTGAATTTCGGCAAAAGCAATAGCAAGTAAAATACTTTTAGAATGATGAGTTCGGAAATTAACAATTTTTTGAATTATTAAGTTTGTTGAACCAAATCGAGTTTCATTTGTAATTTTTGATAAAAATGGGATACCATCGTAGAATGCACAAATAACAATGGGAATTAAGGCCTCTGTAAAAAAACTAGTCAAGCTATTAAGAAACGAAAACGCCAAAACTAACTTGAAACTGGCTGGATCATAATGAGAAAGATAGCGCAGTAAAATAAATAATGAAATGAATCTTCTGTTTGAATAAATTCTTTGGTCGTTCGAGGAATGGCGACAACATTTTGAGTTCGTTGACAAAGAATAAGAAAATTTAAAGTAGCTCCTAAAAAAATATGCAACGACACAAAATATATATTTTAACTTTTAGGTTTATGTTATTTACCTGCAATAAAAGCTTTGTAATACCCGGAGAATGTTTTTGATGTTTGATATTCTTTATCATCACTGGATTCGAAATTATAATGAAGGGCAAATAGAATAATTAATAAACGCAAAATGAAATATATTATATTCATGGGATAAAGTTTTACAAACTCCTAAAAAAAGAAGGAAATTTCACAGATTAAAACTCATTTTTTTGTTATTTAAAACTTACAAACAGAGACATAGTTTCAATTGGCGGAACTTGTTGGTTAGGTAAAGTTGGAAGTTCAGCATTTTCTGAAGCAGCATCATGATCATTCGAAGCTGCTTCGGTATTTGATTCCATAATTATTCATTAACTTATGAACAAAATAAAATCCATAAAGAATTATTTACCAAAGTTTTTTAACTCTAAAAATATATGAGACAAGCATTTTTCTTCGTTGTTTCATTGCGTTGTTGTTATGCCATGGTACAAACATGGATCTAATAACCTTGAGAGGTTTACCTCGCACCTTTTACATAAATAAAGGAAATAGCAATCAGTACTTTATCACTGTTGCCGTTTTTATGCTCATACAGAAAATAATCAATGTTACTTACATAATCTTATAACAACTGCTTATTTACACTTGACGATTTTGTTAAACTTTTTCTTCTAAGAAACTAAAAAAAGACTTCCAACTTTTCATAAACAATCCAAAAAGCAATGAAAAAACTTTATTCAATATTATGAAAATAAACAATAAAATCTTTAATTAACAATGTGATATCAATGTTGCTTCAGTGTTAACAGAATTTTCTTGGCTCGTTGTTTCTTCTCTATTGCCATTTAGAATATCATCAGTTGTTATTGTGGCTATTGGACGATGTTTATCTCGAAAGCGTTGCAACATTCCATGTAAAATGCTACCAGGTAATCTTTGATGTTCACGGATGAGATCAGCAACCTAAAAAAAATCTGTATAAAAAGGATAAATAAAACAAGATAAAGCTTATTACTGCATTTCTAATCACACGTTTAACATCTTCAGGTTCAGAATTTTCAGGAAATGTTATAGGTTGACCAAGATGTGTAATCATTTTGACAGGAAATCCACCATAAATTGGACAAAAAGGTATTTTTGTTTTTTCATAAAAACTACGAAAGCATTTTCTTCCCCATTTTGGTGTACGAAATGAATCTCTTGAATTTTCAGTAAATAATGGAATAATAGGCTGAAAGTTTAAGTAACATAAATGAAGAAAGAAATTAGCAAGGTACTTACCACATTAGCTTGAAGTACAACTTTAGCAAAACCCAAACGTTTACCCCATAAAATTTTATAATTGACTGGATTGGAAAAAATTGCTTCTCTTGCTCCACCAGGTAGAATAATGAGTAAATTTCCTTCATTTAGATCTTTAACACAATCATCAATGGTACCAGGAGTAACACCAAAAACTTTGAACATTTTTCCCCAAACTGAAAAATTAAACGTTTATGTAGGTAGGTTAGAAAGAAGGAAATGCAGACAGCTTACAAGGAAATTTGAAGAGAAATTTATCAGCTACTCCATGTACAGCACCTAAAAAAAGTACTCATAATTGCATGAAAGTTGTTGGCTAACGAAGAAGCTTACGCTTTTTGTAGAGAATACATTTAGACATAAAATAAATGACATCGAATGGAAGAGTTGAATGATATGCGACAATTAAAGCAGGACCTTCATCAGGAATATTTTCAAGACCATGACATTCATAACCTGGAAATATAAAAGAAACAATAATCAAAAAAATAAAGTGAATGAAAAACCAACCATGCCATACATAACCAACACCATCCCAAAATGATGCTATACTTGTTCGTGCACCATCCCAATAACTTGATGCATAAGCTTCACGAATTCGATTACGTAAACCATAAATATGTAAAAAGATTACACAACCATAAACGAAGAATAATAAAACCAAAGGAAAAATAAATATAACAAATATTGGAATTAATAACCATAGAAGATACTAAAAAATAATTCATTGAATTTTGATTACTTGAAAGAAGAAAAAAACGAACCTCCAAATAATTGTGTTGGCAATGATCAAAGATGTTATTAATCCACTGAACAAATGATTCATTCCATGGTTCCATAAATTCTGTCCAAGCCACCATGTTGTTGTTTTTGTTTGTTGTCTTCAGATTATAGCAGTAATATGTGAACGAAGTTAGAGAGATAATGCATTGAATTTTGGACTAAAAAATAAATAAGTAAATTTGATGTTTATGCAAATTTCAATTCAGCCTTCTTTTGATTTTGTTTTGTTGAAGTAAATTTGCGCATATGTAAAGTTTTACCGTGAAACGAAAGGAGTTGTGAGAGGCGAAGTGCTATGAAATCATTGAAAGCTTTTTTCTTTGAAGTTTTTTTAGGTAAAAAAAACAAAGTATGGCTTTCAAACATTTTAAAAAATAAACAGATTTTTATCTTAATTTTTTGATAGTTAGCAATTTCCTACTGAATAGTTGGAGAAGCTGGACAAACCTCAAAATTTGTTGCTTTTGAAGCTTCCTTTTGGCAATTTTGTTGAATACGAAACTTATGCAATCAATATTTTTTGCTAAAGAAATCCAACTAAAACACATTTATTAATATATAAAATAAACAAGAACAATGATACAAAAAAAAAAGAAGAATAATATTATAGCAAAGATAATAGCAAACAAGAAATATCAACAAATATCAAAATTTATTCGGTACTTTGAAATTGAACAATATAACCTTTAGCAGCCATAATCGATCGTCGCCGAATCCAAACTGAATATCGGGCTGCCCAAGTAGGAATAAAAATTTCTCGGCATACTGGAGCATCTTTATTTAAGGTGCAAATGGTCTGAAATACTTCACGTAATGGAAATGGATGAGGATCATTATGGGTGAGCAATTGGATATCATTTTCTTGGGCATATGCTTGAAGTTCGGGTGGAACCTTAAAAATGGGAATTGTTTATAGCCAAAATTAAAGAATCAGTAATTAGCTTGCTTACAACGCAGCAACCATCAATACTAAAATGATTTACACATGGTTTAATATCCACATTTTCAACTAATAAAGTTAAAGCCTTTAAATTAAAATCTGCTACACCAATACTTATTACTTTACCACTTTGAACGAATTTTTCTAATTCCTTCCATACCGTTGAAACTTTTTCTAACCATACATTATCAACGTCATCATCACCTTGATGAGGAAAATCAACGATTAATTGTTCAATGGAATCAACTTTAAGTTCATCAAGGATTGCAGCAACAGCTGAATCAACTTCATTAATAGAAAATTCATTTAAGAAAACTTTGAGAGTTATTTTAAGATCATCTCGTTCATAAGTTAATGGAGCATCTTTGGCTGATAAAAGAAGAGTTCCATTGTCACTTAAAAATGGATTGGATTAAAGTTAACTTTAAAGCTTCTCATGAAGGGCAGGCAAGGAAGGAATATATAAACCAAAAATCTTATTTACCTAACTTTAACATTTTCACTTAAATTTGAAAATTGTACATCCAAACATGCAACCAATTCTTCACTTGATGATTTAAATCGTTTCATTTTAAGTTCAACATAATTATTTATATTTCCTGTATGAAGTCGAAAAGATTTGAATGATTTCAAACGTTCGACAAGAGATTCCCATGCTTTTGCATTCACTGATGTCATATCGTCGTTGTCGTTCTAGCCGTTGAATGAAGCTTTGTTTGATAAACAAAAAAAAATTCTCTTAAACATAAACGTTGTTTTAAAGAGTGAAACACATATTCAGAAATAGTAATAGCACGTGTTGATGATGATGATCGTGACAATAATGATGATAAGAAAGGTGGAAAACGAGAATTAGAAAAAGTGGAATTAATAATGCACAAAAAGTAAGGAATATATGGGTAAAATTAAAACTTGAATGGAATATTTCCAAGCTTTTAAAAGCTACAAAATAAAAAGAGGAAAAACGAATTACAGCTAAGAACTAATATTATCAGAAATATGTCTAAACAAAAAAGGCAATTAACTTTCCGAAAAATTGTTTTTTACATCAAATTTAAAAAAGCCAACTATTAAAAACTAATTTAGACTACTTCCTTGTTTCTTCTAATTCGTTCAAGAACATCTAATGCAACAAATTGATAATTATTTATTTACCGACAAAAATAAATAAGGAGATGACACTGATACAAAAAAAATATATTAAAAAACTTGTATGTAGCAAAAGCAGCATTGCCTAACGTCGTCTGTCTAAATAACTGCAAAAAAAGAAAGAAATGAAGGAAGAATGAAAAAATAAAAATTTGCTCTCTCTCGCTCGCTTGCTTTTTTTGTCCATTCAAAAAATGGTGATGATGATGATGCACAAACTATAATTCCACCAAACAACAACAAAACCCACAAAAAAATGTTTCAAGCAGCAGCACACAAAAAAAAGGGGGAAGAAAGCTAACGACAACAAATTGAAAGAGGGTTGTGGTCGTCGTCGTGAAGCTAGAAAAAAATGTGAAAAAATAAAATCATCAAAACAATGCTTTATGGAATTATTATTTGGATTTATTTATTTTTGGATGAAATTTGTTAACTCTTTTTGTTGTTGTAAAAACTTTGTCTTCAGTGAGAAGAAGATTATTGTTTAAAATAAAACAAATTTCAAGTTGATCGCAAAAAAAACAAAAACAAACAACGAAGAATACAAGTAACACAACATTCACAAAGTCGTAATTTATTTATACTCAAATACATAACATAAAAAGTAAAAAGTGAGATCAAAAAACAATAATAATTTCACAAAGATAGAAAAAACAACATTAAAGAAAAATGTTCACATGGAAAGAAAATTACTCGGCATTAGTTTATCATTCTTCATCAGTTTACTTGATTAAAGGGAGATCATAAATGTATCCCATAGCATCAACAGCATTATACGCATAGAAGTTCTTAAGTGGAGCATCATTTTGAGAAAGAGATTTGATTGCTTCTTGACCAAGTACTCCACCAACGATTTAACATGCAGCTGGAAGAGGAGGATCAGTAACAACTTCAAAATTATTCTTCAATGCTTCTGAAGTCTGCCAAATCAGACAACGAGAAAAAAGAACAGCCAATGCAGTAGTTTTTATTGCTTGATGTCGACGTGGGCAGCTTTTTAATCAATTTTTTTTTACTGAAGATGTTGGCTCTAAGTTTCTATCAAATGATTTAACGAAAAAATATTTATTTATTTTATTGCTTTTAAACGTTAGTTCGTTTTATTTTATTAATGTTCAACGAAATTTATGTATGGTATCATAGTTTATCATCCAAAAAAGTTTGTTGTTTTAAAATTTTTAAATGCAACATGGACGTTCTTGTTATTGGTGGTATTCCATTTTGACAGCATTTTTTTCATTGCTTGTTGAACATGGTTTTCATGATTTTCAAATTCGTAATGTAATCTGAAAATGTAATCACCATTTGAAGCCGTGGTTTTAGTAATAAATGAAAATAATAAATCTAAATCAATATTTGCTTCAATTTTAATATTTGCAAAACAAATTTGCTCAATTTTTTTGCAAAAATGAAAATTATTTAAATTTTTCAATATTTGATTTGAAATAATTTCAACCTCTTTGACATTCGATGAATCTGCTGCTGTATAAAGAAATGTTTCAATATGAGGAAGCAATACTTCTAAAATAATATCAAATGAAACATGGCGATTGTTTTCGTCCACAATAAAATTATGTTGTAAACTTGTTTTATAAATAGCTGAATCCTTCGTTAAAATAACAAATTCTTGAATGGTAAATGTTTGACAAATTATTTGTAAATATTTAATATTACAAAGATGAATATGTGAAATAAGTAAAGAGCATAATCTAAAAAATTGCATTTTTTTCTGAATATTGAGAAGAAGAAGAAATGCAACAATAAAACAAACTTTGAATAATCATAATCCACAACACACATGGGCATTGTGTACCTTTGGGTACCTTTTCAGGTACCTTATAGGCAGCAGGCAGCATGAGATTTTGGAGATAGGCAGCAAACAAAACAAGAAAAAAATTAAAAAAATTGAGAAAAAAGGGTGTAAAAAAGAGAAAGTAATAAAAAAAAGGAAGAGGAAAGAAAAAAGAAAAGAAAAGGAAGATGGAATATAAGTTAATAAGATGCTTTTTTACCTTTATGTTATTTAAAGGCATGGCGCTTGCTGCCTATGATTTCTTCTTAGACATCAATGCTGCTGTATAGGAATATTTTTAATAGACGGCTGTTGGTGCTGTCTATGAATTAATTCAAAGACAGCAATGGTTTCTGAATTTTAACAAAATGTTAAAACGCCCCGTTTGCTGCCTATTAATTTATTTTAAGGTAGCCATGTTTTAAGCCTTTGAAATTTTTTGCAGCATGTAAGGTAAGAGTGCAAAAATAATATTTTAGAGAAATTGATTAATTGTAAATTGCGATCCACAATTAGGTTTAAAAAAATTTACGATTTCCAAAGAATATCATTAGATGGAAGAATGCGGTTGCCAAGAACTTAAAAATTTTCATAATTTTTATTTTCTTCTAATAGCTTAAATTATTAAAGTCGTAGTAATATCCCCACCAATTTTATTTTTTTTTTTCGAAAAGTAATATACCATATTTATTTACATCTCGAAATTGTGGTATTCCAGCTTTTTGAAAAGTTGCTTTTTGGATAAGGTTTTAATTAAAGAAATAATTTAAACGAAAGTTATGAAAGTTTAAAAAAGGGTTGGTGTAGTTTTGAGTACATACTCCTCCTTCTTTGAATTTGACTATATCCGCGTTAGAAGAAAATCTGAAACTTTAATAATTCTCGTAAAATTGTTCTTCCATTGAATGGTTTAATCGAGAAATGATTCTTATCTAACAGCTATACCAGAGTCCGGCGAGACCAAATTTTTTTCAACCAAGACAAAGAGTCTCGCTATTAAATTTTTTTTCACCAAGACCAAAACCAAATGTCTTGGTCTTGGTGAAAATAACCAATATTTCGAGACAAAGACTCTTGGTCTAGCCGGACTCTGAGCTATACTCTTTATTGACCAAAGCTAAATCGAAAAATGCAAATGACAAATGAAGCATTTATTTTTCTTAACAATAATGCAAGCTGAACAATATCTAAATTACTAGCTTTTTTTAATATTTACGAAAACATGATTGTTTACCTTTTTTTAACAGAAAATCATAGAATTTTTAAAATACTTTATCAGCTATTATTTATGAATTTTAAAACCGAGTTGATCTTATTCGCTTTTTATTTTTCAAGATTATTGATGATTTTTCTCTATCACCGTATGTAAATTACGGAAAAGAAAAAACTTTTAATTACTCCATCCAGCTTTCCAAACGTGATTAATATTTGAATACGAAAATCAAATCTGAATTTTTTTTATCTCGAATAACTTCGGCCATATAATTTAAACTGAATGACTAATAGACAGCTAAACCAACTTTTTAAAACCAGCTAATCACAGCTTCTGAAGACTTTATAAAAATAATTAAAATTCTTTAGCTTTGCAAAGAGCTAAAAAATATTTTAAAAATATTAAACTCGTTTAACTATTCTTTCATTATCTATTAAAGGTTATTAAGTTAGAAGTATTTTAGCTGCAAAAAAAGATAATAAACTTTCAAAAAATAATAAAAAGTCTGTAGCATGCCAAATTTGAATTTTTAAAGCCGCAAAATTAAAATAAGGGGATTAAGTTAAATTGCCAAATTTGAAAAAAAAATACGAAAAAAGAACAGGGAGGACCCTTTGCTCATTTATAGGCAGCAAAATTTTGAAATTCTACGGTACCCATACGCCCATGTGTGATCCACAATATGCAATTTATCGGTAAACCAAAATTTAGCTTCAATCTTTGTATATTCTAATTTTCTTTTTCGTATTTTACTGCCCAAAGTTGGCCAAATTAAATATCCAAATCTTCCATCATCAGTAACAAGAATTTTATTTAATGAAAAAATGTATTTGCATGTTTCATATAAATTTTTTAGAACTTTTATTGAACAAGGATTACAAGTAATATAATAAATTAAACTTGATGGAAATGAAAAACGTTGAAATCTTGGAAATTTAAAATTATATATTGAATTGTCAACGTTCATCATGGGTTTTATTAATCTAAAAATTTTATATCATAAAAAGTTAGTCTTAAAAGAAAAATACTACTAAAATTTTGTGGTTATCTTTAAAAAAAGAGCTGCTTAAGTAATTCCAAATCAATAAAAAAGAAATGGAAACCTAAACGGGAGAAACTCGTTATAACGAATATTGTGCCAACTACCTTTTTACAACATGCACTCAAAAAAAAAAAGGCAGAAAGTGTTTGCTCAAACCAAAACTTGACCAACAAAAATTGTTCCAAATCAAAAAGCTTGCTTGCAATGGCCAAGAACTAAATAATCAAAGCAATTTAGAAGCAAAGCTTTAGGGGCAATGTTAGCAGTCACTCAACATTGACAACAAACTTGAGATAATTACATTGCAACGGCATGTAAAAAGAGAGAGAAAATATAAATTTTCAAAAGTTACCAAAGTCTGAGAAAGAAGCTACAGTATTATCCTTTACTTCGTCAAGCATAGGGTTGTTGATTTCCCGGGAATTTCCCGGGAAATGCCTCAGGGCATTTGGACATAATTCAAATTAATTTTGGTTTTTTTATAAATTTGTAAAGAAAATATTAATTCACCATGCTTTTTCTATGTAATGCAAAAAAAAAAATACATAAAAATAAGTCATCAATAAAAAGTTATGCTGAAATTTCCCGCATTTCCCGGGAAATTTCCCGAGAAATTCGACAACCCTAGTCAAGCAGCAACATTTGCCGCCAAAATTTGCATAGCTTTCAATGATTTTTTTGCAGCATAAAAAAATGAGTCATTCTTCATTTTTGTTTCATTCATCGCTTCAACCTTCGTTCTTTTCTTCCTTCTTCGTCTTCTTGTTGTTGCTGCGTGCTTGCTTGCTGGAGAAAACTTGTAAAAAAATGAGTGAAGAATCAAATCAAAATGAAAAGCTTCCACAACTTGGTGAAATTATTTCAAGTAAACGGCATCAATATGAAGTAAGTTTAATTTTTATCTTTCTTCTCATTCTTTAATAACAAAATTATTACATTTATTTATTTTTTTAGGTATCAAGGTTGTTGGGTAAAGGTGGATTTGGAGCTGTATATCATATCATCCGAGCCAATGATCAACAAGCATTTGCAATGAAAGTTGAAACTTATGATGTTAAGAAACAAGTATGAAATATCCTTTTATTTGCTGCTGGAATCTAAGTTGTTTACATGTTCAATTTTTAGGTGTTATCAATGGATTGCAAAGTCCTCCGTGGAGCCTTCCTTATTCGTTCACCTCACTTTTGTACTGTATTGGATCGAGGTAAAGTACCTGATAGATTTCGATTTTTGATAATGAAATTGGTATGCTTACTACTTGCTTGCTTGTTGATGCATCAATATTATGTTCCTATTAATTTGTTTTTTAGGTTGGGAAAAACCTATGGGATCTAAGAATCAATCAACCAACAATGAAATTCTCCATAAGTACATCACTGAAAGCTGCTGAACAATGTCTAATGTCGGTGGAAGACTTACATCGTGTTGGTTATTTACATCGTGATATCAAGCCTGGTATGGCTTTTTTTTGTTAATCCTTATTGGACCTTTAAATCTTATTTGTGTGTTTTTAGGTAACTTTGCTATTGGAAGAGAAATAGGTGATGAAAACCATCTAATTTATATGCTTGATTTTGGTTTATGTCGAAAGTTCATTGGGTAAATTTATCGTCACATATTTCTCTTATTTCATTCACCTTTTGTGTTTTTCAGTGATCAAGAACAAAAGGATTTGCGAATGCCTCGTGCATCAGCACCATTCCGTGGAACAACTCGTTATGCTCCATTAGCAGCTTTGAAACAAATTGAACAATCAAGAAAGGATGATATTGAAGGATGGCTGTATATGGTCGTTGAAGTAAGTTAAACTTTTGGACATAAAGATAAATAACAAGTATGTGGCTTTTCAGTGGACAACAGGACAATTACCATGGAGAAAGCTCAAAGGTGCTGATAAAGATGAAGTATTACGGTGGAAAGAAGATGTTCGAAATGGTGAAGCATTGGATGAATTTTTGATTGGTTGTCCCAAGCGTCAATTTACAGCAATTATGCAATATTTGGATAGTCTATCATATCAATCAATTCCTGATTATGATTATGTTTATTTTTGTTTGAATCATGCATGCAAATCCAACAATATTGATCCTGCAGAACCATTGGATTGGGATCCAAATAAGCCATATCATGGTCCAACTAAAGCTGATCGAGATCGAAGAATGAAAGATGCTATTAAAATGAATGATGGTAAAACACCTTCAATAATGATAAGCGATGATAAAAAATCTAAATAAACTTTGAAAATGAAATTGGTGGTATATTTATTTTGTATGTACTTTATTTTGTCGTCGTATAAAATAATAAATTTTTACTGATTTTATGATTAATAATTGTGTTTTCTAAATCTTGATTCTAAGATAGCGCAGAAAAAGAAGGAATAAGTAACAAACATAAAACTTGGAAGTTAAAGAATGTGTTAACATTGGTCATAGTAGTTTGAGCAAAGGCAATTTTGCCATAAAAGCCAAGCTTGACAGAAGCTGGGTTTTGCATTCCATGAAAAAAAGGAAACAAGATCTTTCAAGAAACGATTGCTGCTTTCAATTTTCAGTAAACTCTCACCACACCTAAGTAAGTTAATTGTATCTCGACTTAACTTTAGGCTTCTTCTTCAATCATTGGTGAATTAAAAAATCAATGGTTTCTAATCAAATTCCACTACAAAAAAGACTCTACCAAAACAAAGATTGAAAAAAAAACAAAGATTTTTTTGGGCATCAACTGATGAAGAAAAGGAAATCATTCTAAAATACCAAAATCTCGCTTGATATCTCGAATTTTAAAATTTACAATGTGTACTGTATTTTTACTGGAAAAATAACAAATTTCTTGTTTATAAAAAACGATTTCATGCATTGAACAAAAAAAAATACGGTGTCTCTTGCTCGTTCAAATTTCGCTGCGTGTCACAAAATAACGAGCGTGCGATCGTGAAGCCAACAAAAGCGACTCCTTTTTTTCTTTCGTTGCTTTGAAACTTCAAACTTTTTTTTTTTATCGTCATTCATTTTCTGTTGAATACTAACATCAACTAATTAATCGGGTTGATACCAAAATATTGCTGGAAAAGAAATAATGTGGGATATCGAAAGATTACCATTATTTACTCAATATTTTCAACATACCGTTCTTGTATGGATTCCATGCATATTTTTCTTTTGTGTATCACCAATACTAATATTTCAACTATGGATGGAAAAAAGTTCACCTCTACCATGGACAAAGCTGTTATTAACCAAACTAGTAAGTTGTTGTTATTGTTTGCCTTTTGATGATAATACTAATGAACTTTCTTTTTAGATCCTAACCTTGGTATTACTGATGGATGGTCTGTACTTACTTCTGTTGAATGTAAATGAATCGTTAACAACTGGTGGTTCAAACAGTGCTGTCAATTTTGTTTATCCATTAATTCTCATGTTACTGATGGTATGATAAATTTCCATACTTTTGAACTAACTTTTATTTATGCTTTTTTCAGGCTATACTCACTTTCTTCATTGTTGCTTGTCAAAGACGTGGAAAAGTTACAAGTGGTGCTATTTTCCTTACATGGCTTCTCTTGCTGATATGTGGTCTTCCTGAAACATATTTGTGGTTTTCACAAGCAATGCTTTCAAGTCATCTACAAGATGAAAGAACTTTTCATTTCATTGGTCATCTCTTATGGTCTCTTCTAATCATGGTTCAAGTTATTCTTTTCTCATTTGCTGACAAACCTGGTCAAAATTCTTATAAGAGGTTACATCGTCAAGAAAACGATTCACCTGAACAACTTTCTTCCTTTATCAATCGTCAAACTCTATGGTGGTTTAATCGTGTTTGTGCTATCGGTGCGAAAAAACCTTTAGAAATATCCGATTTGTACTCGCTCAATGATGAAGATAGTTCGCCTGTTTTGGTTCCAAAATGGTCATTACTGTGGGATCCTGTTGTGAAGAAATATATGGTTAAAAAAAAGGAAGCTGTTCTTGATTCAATCAATTCAAAAGAAATTGCTGATGGAGCTACACCTTTATTGAGTGCTAATTATGATAAACTTGGAGTTGTATGTTTTGATACTCTTCTGTGTGTATTGTTAATATTGTTACCATTTTAGAATGACGTTGATCATGTTGTTCCTCATATCTCAGCTAAAATTTCGCGGCCATCTTTGATTTGGAGATTAATTTGGATGTTCAAAGGAGACATAGCATCTGCCATGGCTCTAAAGTTTTTCTCTGATATCCTTCAATTCTCTAATCCGTTGCTTCTCAAGTTTGTTATAAACCTTTTTCTAACTTTTTTTCAATCTTATTTTTCAGGAATTTGATTGCTTTTACTGAAGATCAAACTTTACCTCTATGGTTGGGTGTTTTTCTTTCGCTTTGCATGTTCTCTGCATCTGAGTTGTCTTCTCTTCTTCTCAATCAATATTACTACCTGATGTATCGAGTTGGAACGAGACTTCAAACATGCCTTACTTCTTCTGTTTACAACAAAACTCTTCGACTTTCAAACAGCGCTCGTCGAGAAAGAACTGTGGGTGAAATAGTGAATTTGATGGCAATTGATATTAATCGATTTCAACAAGTCACACCTCAAACTCAGCAATATTGGTCAACTCCAATGCAAATCTGCATTGCACTTTTCTTTCTCTGGCATCAAATTGGAATTTCTGTCGTCAGTGGTGTTGCTGTGATGCTTCTTCTTTTGCCTATCAACTTTGTTATTGCTATGCAAATCCAGAAATATCAAGCTCAACAAATGAAGTTCAAGGATAATCGAACAAAAATGGTTAACGAAGTGTTGAATGGTATCAAAGTGATCAAACTCTATGCATGGGAACCACCAATGGAATCGGTTATTACCAACTTGAGAAATAAAGAACTGGGGCTGATTCGAAAAACTGCATTATTGGAAAGTTTCACCGACATGCTTAATTGTGCTTCACCTTTTCTCGTGGCTCTCTGCACTTTTACAACTTTCATCCTCATTGATCCTCAACATGTTTTAACTCCACAAATTGCTTTCGTATCTTTGACGCTCTTCAATCAACTTCGAACTCCTATGAGTACTGTAACTGAATTAATTTCTCAATCAACTCAAGTTATTGTTAGCAATCATCGTTTAGTAAGCTTTCTTGTTTCCGATGAACTTGATGATTATGTGGAAGATCAATCTGCAGATGAACGTAAGTTTTTAACAAATATTCTTTACGTGATTAACAATTCCATTTAATCTTTTCTCTTTATAACGATGTTAATTTTTAGGTGATGATAATAGCATTGAGATGAAAGATGCTTCATTAACGTGGGATCATAAAATTGCTCCATCTCTTCAAAATCTCAATCTTAACATCCAGAAAGGTCAGCTGATTGCAGTTGTTGGTAAAGTTGGTACTGGAAAATCTACACTCCTGATGTCATTGCTTGGTGAAATGGAACGTCTTCGAGGTCGTATTGGTGTGAGTGGTACAGTAGCTTATTGTCCTCAACAACCATGGGTTCAAAATCAAACCGTTCGACATAACATCACTTTTGGAAAATGCTTTGATGAATACTTTTATTCACGTGTAATGGATGCTTGTGCGCTTTATCCTGATATGGCCATACTTCCTATGGGTGATATAACTGAAATCGGTGAAAAAGGTATCAATCTTAGTGGCGGACAAAAAGCTCGTATTTCTCTTGCTCGTGCTGTTTATCAAAATCATGATGTTTATCTCCTTGATGATCCTCTCTCAGCTGTTGATAGCCATGTTGGTTCACAACTTTTCCTCAACGTTATTGGTCCTGAAGGTATGCTAAGAAATAAAACTCGTATTCTCGTTACTCACGAGCTGAGTTATCTCAAATATGCTAACTTGATTCTGGTAATGAAAGATGGTAAAATTGTTAGCGAAGGAAGTTATTCTGAAATGATGAACATGGGTGCATTTTCTCAATTGATTGAAGAATGTAAGGAAGAAGAACAAACTGCTGCGCAACTTATGAAAGCAAAACAAGAAGAAGAAGATGCGTATGTATCCGAAGAAGAAATCGAGGAAACTTTTGGTGATGATGACAATGTAAATTTTTTTTCTCTCTTTTCTTGTTATAAAGCTTTTGTTAAATTTTTAGTTGAGCCTTGGTCATATGTCTACCGTATCTGGAATTGTTTCAAAAAGACGTCAATTTTCTGTATCTCATAATAAAGTTAAAAGAAGAAGATATTCAACTCAAGCTTCAATGTTTTCAACAAGCGAAGGTCAACATAGGCAGCTTACAGGAATTGAAAGAGTTGAAACGGGACGAGTGAAACCGATCGTGTATGCTCGATACTTCCAAGCTATGGGCCTCTTCTTCACAAGTCTATTTATTTTTGGAATGATTTCTTCAACGGTTGCATCAATGCTAAGGAATCTTTGGCTCACTGATTGGTCGAATGATAATGCTGCATCTGATACGAACAACACTTCCACTGGAAAGGCAATGAATATTGGACTTCGATTAGGTATCTATGCTGGTATTGGATTCTCTGAAATTTTCCTCATGTTTTGTGGAATCTCATCTCTATTGTTTGGTGGTGCTTCAGCTTCACGAAATCTTCATGCTCCTCTTCTTCGTGCAATCTTTCGTGCACCCATGAAATTCTTTGATGCTACTCCATTTGGTCGAATCTTGAATCGCATTGGCAAGGTATGTTTTTTTGTTTCAAAGAATCTGCTTTTAAGCTTACGTTGTTTTTTAGGATATTGAAACTATTGATTTTTTGATACCGTATAATATTCAATTTTTCACCCAATGTATTTTACAAGTATTATCAACGCTTATCATCATCATCATTTCAACTCCCATGTTCAGTGTTGTTGTTATTCCACTTTCGATCATGTACTTGCTTGTATTGGTAAGATAAAGTTATAAGATGGTTATCTTTATTCACATCTTTGTTTTTTCAGAACTATTACATTGCAACATCGCGACAACTCAAACGTCTTGAATCAATAACTCGATCTCCAATTTATTCTCATCTAAGTGAATCTATCAATGTAAGTTTGATTTTTTGTTTGTTAAAATTAGCATGTTTTTGACGATTACATGTTTTAGGGATCTTCAACCATCCGAGCTTACAAACTTGCTTCACGATTTAGTCGTACTTCTGAAAATAAAGTTGATACTCATGTTCAATGTCGTTATCTCAATTATGTTGCAAATCGATGGCTTTCTGTGAGGCTTGAATTCATTGGAAATTGTGTTGTTCTTTTTGCTGCACTTTTTGCTGCTTTAACACGTGATTCAACATCCGCTGGAAACATTGGTCTCTCAGTTTCATATTCTTTGAACGTATGATTACTTTAACTTTTTCTTGTTTTTACTAATGTCATGTTTTGTTTTTAGATTACCTTTGTTCTTAACTTTGCTGTTCGTCAAATAAGTAAGCTCGAAACAAACATTGTATCTGTTGAACGTGTAAAAGAATATTCTGAAACTCCTACTGAAGATGAATGGCATCGTGAAGAGAAAAAACCACCAAGAAATTGGCCATCGGAAGGCAAGATTATGTTTGATAATTATTCAACTCGATATCGTCCTGGTCTTGATCTTGTTCTCAAAGGAATAAATGCTGATATTGGATCACATGAACGAATAGGAATTGTGGGTCGAACAGGAGCTGGAAAAAGTTCAATCACTTTGGCACTTTTCCGAATGATTGAAGCTTCTGAAGGCAGTATCTGGATTGATGGAATCAAAATTTCTGAACTTGGTCTTCATGATCTTCGATCGAACATTACAATCATTCCTCAAGATCCTGTTCTTTTCTCTGGTACTCTTCGATTCAATCTTGATCCATTCTATCGATATGATGATGCTGAAGTATGGCGAGCTCTCGAACATGCAAACTTGAAAGAATATGTTCAAGGACTTTCATCTGGTTTGGATTATGAAATAACCGAAGGTGGTGATAATATCAGCGTGGGTCAACGTCAACTCGTTTGCCTTGCTCGAGCTTTGCTGAGAAAGAGTAAAGTCCTCGTATTGGATGAAGCTACAGCGGCAATTGATATGAATACTGATGCGCTGATCCAGAAAACAATTCGAGAAGAATTTCGTGATTCTACCGTTCTCACTATTGCTCATCGTCTCAATACAATTATGGATTATGATCGAATTATTGTTCTTGATGCTGGTCGAGTAAAAGAATTTGGCTCTCCTGAAACATTAATGGGTAATCGACAATCAATATTCTATTCAATGGTCAAATCAACAAATCCATTGAACACTTCATTTTCTTAAAAATATGTAATTTTTAACTGTGTTTTTTGTAATAATAATAAATTTATGCTAACATAAATCTTGTCGATTCTTTATTTCCTTCACGAAAAAAAACTTTGGTTTGAGTACCAAAAAAATTGGTAAGGTGAAAAATCTCCAACCTTTGATATTTACTTCGCTAAAAGTCAATACGAAATTCAAACGAGGCTATTTGCCCCGCAACGACACTTTGCTACTGTAAAAGCGCGCAGCTTCTTTTTTTGTTTGCTTTTTTTATGCGATTTCCAAGTTTCTCTTTGGCAATTTCTGCGTTATTTTACTGAATGAAGTTATTATTATATTTCAACTGTTTTTGATTGCGATCGTAAACTCTATGCATTATTACAAAAACACTCTCCCTCTTTCGCTTTTTTTGTTTTATTTGAGATTCTTCAATGATTTTTTACACATTTTTGTTTTTGCCTCGTTCGCGTTCTTTCAACTTTATTTTTTCATCCTTGTTTGATTCCATTTTTCATGAGCTTTATTTTTAGCAGCAACAAAAAATGTCTTCATTGAAAAAAACTTCATCAAATTTAACTCCATCAAGGAATATGGATTACCAAGGAATAGCGGATGGTGATCGATATGTCCCTCAACACTCGAAAGAACAAATGGAATTTGTTCAAGCGAGTTTCAAGCAAAGAAGATCAAAATCGGCTGGTGATGAGTCGAGTATGCTTCTATATCGACGACAAGAAGCTCCTTTGATTGCTGGAAAGAAGACTCAAAATGTACTGTACAAATGTATGAATCCATCAAGTTCTTCACACAAAGTCAAACGTGTATATCCAAAGTTACCAACGCAAAGTCTCGACGCTCCTGAATTAGTTGCTGATTTCTGTGAGTTTTGTTTATCTTTTTGAAACTTTCAAGCTTCTTGACGCTTTGCAACCTTTTCTTTATGGCTTTATTTTCAGATTTGAATATTCTTGATTGGTCATCCAAAGGTATCCTAGCTGTTGCACTCAATGACAAGGTTTACACCTTCAACTCTATAACGGCTGAAACTTCATTGTTCAAGGATTTCAACAATATGTCAACTGTCGTCACCTTATTGAAATTTTCAAGAGACGGAACTTATCTTGCTGTTGGTTTGAATAATGGATTTATTCAAGTTAGTTTTGAAACTTTTGAACATGACTAATCATCCTATTTACAGCTTTTCAAATGTGATACTCAACAATCCATACGCAAATTTGGTAATGAAAACTGGCGGATTTGTGCTGCTGCTTGGACAAGAAATGGATTACTCAGCTTTGGAAACCGTGGTGGAATTATTCAAAATCATGATACATGTCAACGACTTTCCTTTTTATCGTAAGTTTACTTTCATCTTTGATTTTATCTTTCATCTTCATTTTTAGTGAAACTGAACATCATCAAGCTGAAATATGTGGTCTTAATTGGGTATGCGATGATGAGTATCTTGTATCTGGAAGTTGTGATTCTTTGGTCAATGTTTATACTGCTGGTGATGCTATCTCTAGTAATCCGGTAAGTTGGTTATATTTCTCAACATTTTCTTTATATGTAATTTTTTCAGAGAATACTCTACGAACTCGATGGTCATAATTCAACAGTAAAAGCTATCACCCAATGTACGATTTTTGGTGGAGGAAAGATTATTGCAACAAGTGGTGGACTTCATGATGGTACAATCAAGCTATGGAATTTATCAACTGGAGAATTGTTTACTGATGTTAAAACTAATAATCAAGTAAGTTTAGTTTCTTTGTTTATGGATGATGGAGCTTACGTTAGTTTCGAAATTTGTGAAAGTATGTGCTACTAATTTATGACTTTTCTTTTTCAGACATCTGCTATTGTATTTGATAAATATTATCTTGAAATGGTTACAACTCATGGAGGAACATCGAATTCAATAATAACATGGAAGTATCATCCTCAACAAACCGAATTTGAAGCTGTTAATGTAATTGAACTTCTTTCACGTCCATTGAATATGGTTGTTTCTCCATGTAATGAATATATTGCACTGACGACAGAAGCTCAAGAAATTTCAATCTTTCATATGTTTCAAAAGGATGAACGATTTCGACAACAATCTCTTGAAGATCGAGCTAAACAACTTAGTATCAAATTTAATGGTGTTCGTCAACGAATTCGATGATGTCTCTTTCTCCTGTTATTAAAGCAATGTTTTTATTTATTGTATCTCATTCGTTTATTATTGTGATTTATTTATTTCTTTTTTTGTTTGTTTATTATCATTGTTTTTGTCTTTTAACACTTTTGAATAACTTTTTTGTATGAAATAAAGTTTTTACTCATTTTTTGTTATTAATGTAAAAAGAATAAGGAAATGTTGTTAATGAAGTATGTTGAATCAGGTTTAAATCTTTGATGATTACAACTTTGAAAACCTTTTTACGTTTAATTTATTGCTTTTAAAAGGCAGAAACTAACGAAATCGTTTTAGTAGTAAAACTAAAAATTTTTTGACATTCATGGGCGGCAAGCAGGTACAGTAAGCAAAGAATAAAAAGAACCCGACCTTACAAAGGACGAAGAAATCAGGTAAACGACTAAACCAATAACGAATCAGGTAAAGCGCGCCTAAAAAACAGGTCGTTCTCAGGTAAAGGATATTTTCAGGTAAAAATCATGGAAAGGAAGAATTCAGGTGATAATCAGGTAGTAATCAGGTGGCATGTTTTTCTTTGGTTATCTAATGCTCAAAGCGCGCCCGCATACTGTTTATGTTTACCAAGATGCATATATCCTTCTGGTTTAGGTTAACATTTAACAAATTTTCTATTATTTGAAAAGGAATTATTAGCTACAATTATAAAAAAAAATAGGTTTAAAAACTTCATTCACCTCGAAGTGTCTGAAAAAAAAAAAATCATTTTTGAGCTTGTCCGGAAGGATTAAGTAAGAGCATTGTAAAAAATGCAAATTTTTGGATTAGTTGTTTATTATAAACACTATTAAAATAAAAATTAAAATAATTTATGGATAAAAAATTCTCATTTTTTGCCGCCAAATTTTTGCAAAATTCAGGTAAAGCGCATGAACTTCTCAGGTAACCTGTTTTCTGTTGGCTGCTGCATGTAGTTTACCTGAGAGCGACCTGATTTCTTCCCGCTTTGTAAGGTCGGGAAAGAAAGCATTTAGCAAATTACCATGATTTTTCTTTGAACGCGTCCAGCGAGATAAAAATTTTCTTTGTTGTGTTTCAACTTTCTTTTTTCCTTCATTCATTTTTGTTGTTTGGTTTGAAATTTGTTTGTTGAAAGGTATTTTTATTAGACGAAAATTTTTTTATAATAAATTAAAGCAAAATTATTATTTTTATTATTGTTTAAACTTAAAAACCCATGGACACAGTTGAATGTGATCGATTTTCTTGTTGTTGTTGTTGTCGATGAGGATGAAGGCCAGAATTTTGTGGAATACTATGATGTCGATTTTCACTAACTGAATCAAATCGAATAGTTCGTCCAGGAACTGCAATATTTGTGGTGATGCTAAAAGCATTGCTCACTCGATTACGCATAATTATTTCAGTTTTTTTTAATTCTAATTCATGTTGAGGTAAACCCGTTTCAGTATAAATTTGTTCAAACCACCATGGACAAAAATAATCTCTTAATACCCATAAATTAAATGCTAACCATCCAATAAGGCATAATAACCCGAAAAAATAATAGAGCTCATTGCGATGCTCAGCAAAATCAAATAATACTTTCACCTAAAAAAAGAATGAAAGAAGTTAGAAAAATTGTTTTACCTTTGAAAAAAAACTTTTTTTGTTCAATGAAAAATTCTTTTTATTTTCCAAAAATGAAACATGAACCGACAGTTTTTTTAAACATAAATCCATAAGTTTTTGTTTTGTTGGAAAAAGTAAAAAAACTTACTTTGGCGACTTTTTATGAAACTATTAACCAAAAATATATTAGTGAAAGCGAAGGTTTTAAAATATTGATTTTACAGTTATTATTTTTTACCATATAAAACACGCGGCTATTTCAACACAGTTTTAATTTTTCTAATTCTTGAAATTTATGATTATCGGCTTCTAAAATATATATTGATAATTATCAGTAAATTAATGAAATATGAAATTTAAAACGTGGAATTAAAAATCACGATTTTTTTTTAAACAAAAATACTTGGAAAGACAGTTTTTAAAAGTTTCCGATAAGGAAAGAGGTTCACAGTTTTTTCTTGCTCGAGTGTTTACACGAAGAAAATGCTTTACAATACCGAAAAAATCAAATGTTTCAGTTTATTTTTATTTTTTTGATTTAAGCTTTCAAAATTTTTTGTTAACACAGTTAATTATAAATATTAGAGTACCAAAAAATACTTTGAAACTATTTTTTTTTGTAATATTAAATTCTTGAATGAAATACTAAAATGATTATTATTTTGTCTCACTTTTTTACTCAAACATCCCACAGTTTTATTTATTTTATTTATGCTTAACTTGGAAAAAAAAGCTTACAGTTTTTTATATTTTCTTAATGAATTAAAAAAAAGTTAAATTTGTCGAAATTTGAAAAAAAAAACGAAAAGAAAAAAGCCCAGTTTCAAAATTTTAAAAGAAAAAATAGCCCGCCACAGTTAGAAATAAAAAAAAACTAAATATCTAATATTACAGTTTACTTAAATAAGCCATAAAATATTTTTTGAACAAAATTCCTTAACGTTTTAAAGTTTACTTCATAGACCAAAGCCACAGTTAAAAAAAAGCTTTAAAATAAAAAAAATTTCTTTTAAAATTTTTAGAAGTTTTAAAAAGAAAAGAAAACTTTTTTATTCATTCATTAATGATGATGATGTTTTTTTTTCTTGAAGTTGGGTTGGATGATGATGCTCTCTTGCTATATATCTCATTTACAATGCTTTTATCTCTCAACCACCACCACCATTTCCTTTTCTTTGGCATTCATCGCTTCCTTTTTTTCTATTAGTTCTTTTTAGAAATGAAAAAATAAAAGCTGTCATTTGCCACCAAAAAGAAGGGAAAAAAAGGAAAGTTATTTTTTATAAACTTTTTTTTCTGTCATCCATCGGCGTAAATTTTAAATAGGATGAGACCAAAAAAAGAAAAAGAAAGCTTAGTAAAATTTTAATGGATTTTTTTCTTCTAAAAAAGATGTAATATTTTTTGTAAGTGACGACTAACTCGTACAGTTTTTTACAGTTAAACTTTAGTTTCTCCATTTTTTTCAAAAGCTTATTAGATTGATTAATTCTGCCACAGCTTATTTCGGTTAAAGTTATTTAAAATACTCCCCAGGTTATCAGTTTTATATGAATTTATGAGAGGCAAATAAAAAATGATATTTGCGCAATTTTTTATCTTTTCGAAAAGTGGAAATAAAGTAAAAATTAATAAATTCAGTTTTTACAAACCACTCATTACTAATTTTGGCTTCTTTATTTAATTTTTAAAAAAATTTCAAAAGTTTTTTTTAAAACCGTATAAAGCTAAAAAGCCAACACAACACGTAAGACCAGTTAAAAAAAGTTTTGAAAATAAAAAAGTTTACAAATTCACATTTCGCATTTTTACTTTGCAGCCGAAATGTGGAAACCATATACAGTTTTATAAAAAACCAAATTTTTAAGAGATATGTAAATTCATACCAAATCTCCATGATCTCCAGTTTTTTTATAGAAGAAAAATATAAAACTAAATCTGATCAACAGTTTTAAACTTATGAATTCTTCTACTGTATAAACGGAAGAACATTTACGAGATGTTAACGTTGTAACCAAGTTTTAAAAAAGTCAGCAGTTTATTTTTTTTCCTAAATTTTATTTATACCAACAAAAAAGTTCTCTAATAAATTTTAAGAGCAAATAGCTCTTCGAGGAGAGGAAAGACAGTTATTAATTTTGGAAAAAAATAATAATTAATTTATCCAGTTTTATATTTAATATTTTATTTTTTTAAAGCTTCAAAATTTTTATAATGCTTAGTTTCTCAACGCATCATCTCAGTTTTAAAATAAAATAAAACAATGATGAAAAATTCGAAATAAAAATTCAAAGTTTCAGTTTTTGCAACCAAAAAAGAAAATAATTTTAAATTATTTATTAACTCCCTACCATATATCCCTCCGCAGTTATAAAACAAAAAAAGCAATCATGATTTTTCTTAAAAACTACATATAATTTTACTAAAAAGTTGTGATTGCTCCTAGACAGTTTATTTTCTTCTTTCTATTAAGCAAAGTTTATGTAAAAAAAAAGTTTTATTAAAATTCTTAAAAGCTTATAAAACCGAACTAGAAAAAAACCTGCACAGTTAAAACTTATAAAAATAAATACAATGGAAAAAGTAGGCTCGCAGTTTGAATATCTTATTATAAATGCCATTCAAAAATTTGTCAGCTTATAAAACAAATGAATATATAAAAATTTTAAATTAAATAAACATAGTTAATTTTCAAAGCAAAAAATATTATTTCTTTAAAGAATTTAACAAAAAACCAAGGAACACAATCAACAGTTTATTTTTCCTTTAATCTATTTTATAAATAACCCAAATATCAAAAAATAATTTTTTATTATAAAAATTCCCAACATTTTTATTTTGCTGTTTGTTTACGTCAGTCAGCATCAGAAAAATCGCAAGTAAAGTTACTCGACTTTTCTTTAAATAAAAAAATGAAAGCGAAAAAAGAAAAAAAACTAAATATATTTTTTCTTCTGAAAAGCCGAAGAATGAACGAACAAAAATAATTTAACGCAATTTATTAGCGCGAGATATTTACTCCTGGAAAAAAAAGAAAGCCAAATAAAATAAAGTAAAATTGAAGTTGAAAGAAAAGGGAAAATTAAATAAAAATGCAGCACAGAGGGAAGAAGAGAGACATAAGAAAAAAAAAATGATGAAGATATCTTTTCCGGCTTTTTTCTTTCCTTTCAACAACTTTTTTTATTCTCAGAAATAAATTGTTGTTGCAAAAATATAATAGAATTCTTTGAAAAATAAATATAAAAAAAGGTTTATTATTTTGCTTCGAAAAAAAATGAAGGCTTGTCAATGTTGATTTAATTCAAAAAAGGCAAAAGAATGAAAAAAATAAAGAAGTGTCAGTTTTAAAAAAAATGAAATACAGTATTACGATGGTTATAAAGAATGGAACGCAAGTTTACAAAGTGATTTATTTCAACGTGATTTAGAATAGTAAAAATTATTTACAATTTTAATCCCATTTTTTTGAGATTTACCTCACAGTGTTTATTTTTGAATTTGAAAATTACTTATTTTTTATTTATAGTTTTTATGAATGATTTGCAGTTGATGAAAGTTTGCAGTTTAGAACTTTTTATTTTTTAGCATATCCCTTCCAAAGCGCTAATAAATGAAAAATAAAATAACCTCTTTTTACTTATGATCACCCAGTTTTAAAAAAAAGAAAAGTATTTTGAATCAAAAGTCAAAGTGGTTCATCACAGTTAAAAAATCAAAGCTGAAACTAGATAAAATAAAGTTGTTTTTGTTATATTGATTTCATATCACCGAAACCATGAGCAATAAAAAAAGTGCTTCAATAACATTGTCGCTCCTACTTACCAAATACATTTCAGTTTAAAAGAAGAAAAAATTTGTAAATTTCGTGAATTGAAAGCACACGAGTTAAGCCATTATTCCAGTTTTAAAAAAAATTCGAAACTAAATAAAGTTGCTTTCAAGAATTCCGTGGTACGAAATCAGTTTCAACATAAAATGCTTCACTGACACAACTAATTCTAAAATTTGTCAGTTAAAAAAATTAAATTTTTTGAATTAAAACTACACGCTAATGTTGTCAGTTTTAGAAACCAAACATAAAATAAAATAAAATTATTTTTAGACATAATTATTTACAGAAAATAAATTTATTTGGATTATTTATTTCAACAAACTTTAGTAATTTATCACATTTAAAATCTTAAAAGAATTTTAAACTTTGCCTCATTTTACAATTTTAAATTTCCTCGAACATTAAATTAGTTAAAATCGGAACTAAAAATACTATCCTCCAGTTTCCATGACTCAAAAGCTTTTTCCAGTTTTATAATTTCATATTTCTTTAATATGACTGACAATGGTAAAATGAAAAACATTAAAAGTCAAGAAATTAAAAACTTTACTGTTTTAAACGAAAAATTTTAAGCGTAATGTATTTTTGCATTTTTTTCTTTTTTCGTCAGAAAAATTATATCTCCAAAATTTTTTTTAATCACGTTATTTTTTATATTTTATTTCTCCTTTTTAAATTATAAAATACAGTTGTTCTTTTGGGTTTTAGATAGCAACTCCATTTTCCCATCAGTTTCATTTTGTCATAATTAAAACTTTTCTTATTTTGTTTTTGCATCTGAAATTCAGTCAGTTTTTTTTCTTCTTTACCAATAAGCAAAAAAAGACAGTTTTTAACGAAAAATAAAAATAATTGACAAATTAATTAAGTTCAGTTTTTCTACAAACTATTCAGTTTGAAATTGCCCTAATATATGAAAGAGAAAATAAAATGACTTAAGATTAAAATGGAAACCAATAATATCCAGTATTACGCAGTTTAATATTTTTAAATTACATAATTTTTTTAGATCCATTTTTCTAAAGGCTTTAGTTATAAATTGTCACTTATTATGTTTGAAGAATCCAGTTTATTATCAATCAAAAGGATATTTTATTGCTAAAAATTTAAAATAGTGGCATTTAACCGTAAATTAATGTTGAATTTCTGTTTAATTTTCTTTTCTTCATTAAATTTATGAAAATATCCTTCATGTTATTCATGACACAGTTTTAACTAAAATAAAAAAAATACATGTCGATATTAGACAAACAAAAAAACGAAAAAGCTTTGCCAAAAATAATTTACACATTGCTTTTATTTTTTATTTTTCCACAATTAACTTATGCTTGCATTTATAATATCCAAACTTCCGCTGATCTCAGTTTTAATTTTAAACTTATTGCTGAAGGCCGATAGATAATTAATGTTGATTAATTTTGTAATGAACAGTTTAAAATAATTATATTTTGCACTACTTAAATATCGATTCATTCATCTTCACAATTTATTATAACTAAATGCAGTTTTAAAAAAAGAAATTGAATAATAAGATACTTCTTTATCGATGGTAAAAAAATTAAAAGAAACAAAAGCATTTTATGAAAATCAAAAAAGGCTTATTACGTTATTTTCAGTTTATTTTTTAAATATCTTTGAATTAAATTTTTCTTCTTCAGAAAATCTTAAATATAAAAAATTTCTTCTTTTCAAAAAGTTAATTCCAAAGTTTATTTTTAAACATCCAATGAATGGTATCCCTAATTTTTGGTTTACTAAAATAAATATTTTTGTTTAGCCATTCAAAATTTTTTCTTTCAAAAACTATTTAATGCTAATCCTACTTTACTTACTTTTTATGAATAGGCTCATTTAGTTTTTTTGTTAAATGTGAGATTGCCTCATTTAAAAGTTGACTTTAATCTTTGATAAAATAAAAAGTTAACAACTCTTTTTTAGATGAAATGCCCCAGTTTTACTTTTTTTTATTTTTTTACTTCCCTTTTCCTTCTTTATTTTTATGTTTGGATAAACTAATATCGTAAGAAGTTTATCTGCATCGGCGTCTCTCAAAAAAATAAATCTTTTTTTTAAATTGTTATTTTACCCTTTTTTTGTTTGGTGTTCAGTTTTTTTGTTGAAGAAACGAAAATGGAAAGCTTTGTTTTTTTGTAATTAATCTTTTTTAAGTTTTGTTTTTATCCCATCAAAACAACCGATCTGGGGAAAAAGGAAAAACAATGGCTTCTTTTCTAGAAGCCGCTAAACGTAAAACTAAAAAATAACTTCCTTATGGATACTTTTTTTTGTTGTGTTTTTTTCATTTATTTAAAAGCTTCGACGTTTCGAACTTTTCCAACCTAAAAACTTTTTTTCTTTTTTTGCAATGCCGCAAAAGCAAAGAAGCCTTTTTTCTTTGTTATCCAAATTCACCAACATTGAAACATAGGTCTTTCCTCAAATTGCGGCAACAGTGAAAAAAAAACGATGATGAGATAACAAAAAGTAACAAAAGTAACAAAAGAGAAACCTTTAAAATAAATTAAATTAACTTTTCTCTCTTTCAACTTTTTTTCAACGCTTTTTTACTTTGACGTCAGATTTTTTTGCTTTTGCTGTTTTTTGCATCATTGCATTTTTTCTTTTATTTTTATTGTTCTCTCCTGGCGCCACCATTCCCGTCATTTCCAGCCATCGGGTGCTTCTTCTTTCTTTTTTATGGGTTTCAAAGCTTGGAAAAGAAAAAAAGTTGGTGGTGGGGCGCAACTTTTTTTTCTTTCACCGATTTCTGCATTTTTTGGTTGTTGTTTTTGCTCCCACCAAAAAAAAAAGAGAATTTAATTATTTTAGCAACTTTTTTTGAGGTTTCTTAACGCATTTTTTTTTTGTTCTTTGGTAATTTAATCTTTCTTTTTTGTGTGTTAGTGTTTCTTTTGCAAACATATATAACAGAAAAGGAAATCTTTCTTCCAAATTTATTTACAAGGAAGAAGATGAATGAGAGAAATAAAAAATACGAGAGAAAATTTATTTATGGGTTTTAAACCTCATATCTTCTTCCTCCATATTTGATAGACTTACACAGTTTTTTGATGCCATCAGAAAATTTTTTTTCACTCTGATATTTTTTTTTTACAAACATACTTTTTAAACATATTTTCAGTTTTAACATATAATTATTTAATTTATATTTTTCCAAAACTTGACTTTTTTGTATAGTTATTTTGAAAATGACAAAATGCTTTATTGAAATTTCGAATGTTTATTTTTTTTAAACTTTTGTACTTTTTACATACAGTTTTGCGCTTCAACAGTTTTATTTTCTTCATGAACCGTTCTGAAAATTATTTGGCAGTTTTTGAATTTAATTTTATCTTGCCTTTGATCTTCCAGTTTTTTTTATAATTAAGATTGTTAAAACAAACTTAAAAGCGTATTTTGCGAATACAGTTTTGACCTTTTTAAATTTTTTTATATTCCTTTATTAAAAGAATTAATATATTACATATTTAATAATCCATGGTTGTTATCTTCCAGTTTTATGTTTTTGAGCTTTTTTGCTATTCTTGGGCTCTTTCGAAATAATTTTATAAATAAAATACCTCCTAAATCCAGTTTAAAAATATTTATTTTTTTTTTCTACTTAATTTTTCCCCCCTGTTTCGTCATACACAGTTTTTTTTTACGAAACCTATTTTAAAAATTATTTTTAACAATTTCTTAAATTTTTTTTTGTTACCTTGACAAGGAAAACCACAGTGATTTATCTTTCGGTTTGCGTATTATTTTATTTATAACATGGCTAAGGCTAACTTTTATCAACACCACACCTATGTTAAATCAGTTTTGACATTATAAAAAATTTTTTCCTGAAATCTTATCAACAATCCAGTTTTATTAATAAAATAAGTTGTTGTAAATGCAATTACAGACAACCAACCTTATGGTCACCCAATTTTGTTTTATTGAAAAATTTCTTTTGCTATACTTTTGGGACCCTTTTTTAAATAATTTTTTGAAGTACCACGTCGTATACAGACATACATGAATGAAGAAATCAAGCTAAAAAATATTGATAATATTATTTTCTTACGAACTAGTTGTAAACGCAGTTTTTTTCTTCTTATTTTATTTATCCGGTTTTGCTCCTTAATTACAGTTTTTTCTCTCTCAAAATTTCCATATATAACTAAAAGCATTTTCGAAATGGCCATCGTTTTTCTAATCTTTTTTTTCTTGCCACTATCTTTAGATTGTACCAGTTTTTTTCTTTTTTTCATGAACCTTTTAATAATATTTATTTCCTCAGTTTTATGATTTTATTTTTTTGTCTTAAATTATGTAGGTTAAATTTATCCTGCATTGAGACCAGTGTTGTGACTTTGTCTTTTGGTCGCACCAAGCACCGCACCGGGCACCGGAGATCCAAAATGGTCGCACCGGGCACCGCACCGAGCACCAGCCATTTTTAAAAATCGCACCAAGCACCGCACCGGCACCAAATTTTTTTTTATTAATTTTTATATAATTGATATTTTTGAATATAAAAATAACAAAAGGCTTATTTAAACGTGTTTTATAGCGTTTTCCACCACTTTTGAGCTTAATAAAAGTCAAAAAAAGTTGAAAATTCCAAATTTTTAAATTTAAAATTTTTTTATCGCACCAAGCACCGCACCGAGCACCAGGGTTTCTAAATATTAGCACCGAGCACCGCACCAAGCACCAGCCGGTGCGCACCGGTGCGGTGCGGGTGCGGTGCGAGTCACAACACTGATTGAGACACTTGCAGTTATTTTTATAATTAAACCCGTTAAAGTAAGCTCCAATTAATCCTAACGGTACACAGTTTTTTTTAATTTTCGATAGATTTTCTTTAAGCAAAAACTGCTAACATTCCTGCCAGTTTTATTTTTTAAAAATAAATTTCGTAAATTGTGCATTTACAAATTTTTTATCATTTTCTCAGTTTTTTTAATATCATTTTTTATTATTTTACCACAGAACTCTATTTTTATTAATAATTTTTTATCGCAACATTTCGTCGAATACAGATACGATGGAACCAATTAATTTTCCACCAATCCAGTTTAATTTTTAAAAATATTGTAGAAAATTTCATTTTAAACCAACGCAGTTTTAACGCCGTTTTCTTATATATATTTTTGTCATTTAATTGTAAAGTTGGATGGATATATTAATTTATGGAAATAAAGCTCCATCGATTAACTGTGATCAGCTTTTTTATGTTTTAAATCAATATTTTTAATTTCTTCATGTTTTCTTTTGGCGTACTTAATTATATAGAATTTCCGTTCATTTCAGTTTTATTTTCATTAATTTATTTTACTTCCTTTTTAAATTAAGAAATAAGTGTTTGAACCAAAGATAATAACTCAACACAGTTTCCATTATTTTATTGCAAAATAGCCCAAGAATATTTCAGTCAGTTTTTTTTGTTTGATAATAAATATTTTCCGTTAAATTTTATTGTCTGTGTTTTTTTTTACATTTTTTTGATTGATTTTATTGTTGAAAAAGTAAAAGTGATTTGATTTAAGGAGGAAGTGAGTGAGTGACAACTTTGTTTTATTTTTTATATGTTTTTTTTATTTTTGTTAAACTATGGAACATCAAAAAAAGAAAAAAGAAAAAAAATGAAAAACATTTGTTTAATGGGATGGATTTTTTTAAATTGTTCTTTGTTGTTGTTAAGGGAGATGAGATGATCGCAGCTAAGGAAGGCAGTTTAGGAATTTATGAAAAGATGTCGATGACGTTTTTAACGGAATTTTTTTTATTATCTAGTTTGAATTGTTTGAAAATGAGAAATGAGAAATTTAATATTTGACATTTCAAAATTTTTTTTTGAGGGTGGCATTGTTGTTTTGAAACTATGATGCTCAGAAAAGAATATGATAGTTATAAAATTATTTTTTTAAAACAAAAAAATGATTGGAATGAAAGTGATCGCGTCGCGTCAGCTGATTTTTTTAAACTTGAATCTTCTGATCTTTGATAAAAAAAAAATAGAGTTATTAATATTTTTCTCAATTTTTTATTTTCTTAGTAACAAGCTTTGGAAAATTAAACTCTAGGTTTGTGATTTCGTCTTCAGTTAAAATTTTGGGTTAATTTTTATTTAAGCTTGATAACGCAGTTTTCTTTAAATTTTATATTATTTTGCATACAAATTTAGGCTTCAAGTAATCTTTTTTATTGTCTTTAATTAATTCAACAAATGAGCATACAGTTTAAAAATGTTTATAACTCCCAAATTCCCTTTAATTTTTTATGTTTTTTTAAACAAAAAAAATATGAACATTTATTACAGTTTTATTTTTTAACAAACCTAACCTTGCCCAACCCGCATCAGTTTTTACGCAATTATTTTTTTTAATGGTTCAAAGGTTGCTCTCTAGTTTCTTCCATTTTACCTTTCGTTTCTCTTATTTTATTTTCTCAAGCTTCTCAAATGTTTTATTTATTTTTTTTTGTGTTTCTAAACGCATAAAATAAAAAATAAATAGAATAAGGAAGTAAGTATTATATTTTACTATTACTACTTGCGAGTGAGTTATGAATATTGTTTGAACTACATCATCAAATTTTTTTCTTTTTTTTGGTTTTAAAAAAGCAATCCTATGAAATAAACCAAAAAACGGATCCTTTTTTCCGCTTGTTTTTTGACGTAAAATTGAATTCCATGGTTTAAATCGGCCAAATTTTTGTGTCAATTATCATTGATTTATTTTTTCTCGACCCCACTGCCTTTGTAGCTCAGTCGGTTAGAGCGTCGGTCTAATAAGCCGAAGGTCGTAGGTTCGACCCCTGCCAGAGGCAAATATATTTTTGCTTTTTTAAATTAACAAATGTATAATATTTTTAAATTTAAAAGTGCAAATGTTTTTTATTTTATTTTTTCCCTTTGAAAAACACCCTTTTTACGTATTTATTAGTTGACGACGACGACGCTTTACTTTCTTTTTTTATTTAAAAAAACTTTAAAAAAAAAGCTCGCAATAGAAAATGAAAAATTATTCCCATGTGAGTAATTTTTGAAGCTGTTGTGTTTATTTTTTTTTTTTTTTTGTGTCCTCGCACATTCATTTTCTTTTTTCTCTTTGCATCCAGAAAGACAAATCTTTTTCATTTATATTTTACTTAATTTTTATTTTTATTTTTCGCATAAAATAAAATAAAAAAATCTTGATGTCAGACATTTTTTTGCTTTTTTTTTTCATTAAATTTTAAAGTTCATTTTTCATTTTAATGCTTAAAATCCATCCTTTTAGTTTAAAAAAAAAGAAGCTTAGATTTAGATTAAGTTAGTTTGATTAAAATCCGTCTTTGCAAAAATCTTAAAATTAAATGTTCGATTAAAGACTAATCCTTTCTTTTTTAAATTTTCTAAGTTTAATCTTCGAAAAAATAAAATATAAAAAATTAAGATAAACTTTATTTTGGAATTTTGTGAGCCTATTTTTTTAGAAAATTTTGTCATAGTTGATGCTTAGAAAAATATTTGTTTTTTTGTTTTAAAAAAATGAGTTTATAAAAAAGTTTATTCTAGAAAACATGCCTCTTTGGGGAATTTTAAGCTACAGACAAGACAGATTTTGATAATAAAAAAAATTAGACAACCAAAAATCATACCTATTTTTTTCTATTAAAAATATGCAATGCATTATTTTTTTCATTTTTATAAAATAAAAAATATTTATTTGTTGCACTGATGCACTTTTGTTTCATTTTTTGAAACCAAATTCCTAAAAAAAAGTATTTAGGCAAAAAAAAATAAACCATCAAAGGTCAAACAAATAATTTTCTTTTTTTACCTATTTTTTGTCTCTCTTTTTTGTTCGTTGATCCTTGCCCTTATTTTATTTTATTTTTCTCGATTTTGGTAGTGACTTTTAGACATTTTTTTTTGTTTGCCGCCGCTCCCAAATATTATAAAGCTCAAAGTTTATAAATTCCAGACAGCTAAAAACACAAAAAAAAAGAAACAATTTTGATATTATTTATTTGTCAAAAAAAAAAATAAATTCTTGAGAGTGAAATAAGAAAAAATATTTTAAAAACTCAAAACTCAAAAAAAAAATTTGGGACAAAGTGAAAAAATATATGGAATATCAAATTTCACAAGGGAAATGAGACAGAAAAAAAAAAGAAAGAAAGAAAAATTGTTAAAATTTTTGAGTTTTTTTTTTCATAAATGCCCAAGGGAAAAAAATGAAAAAGACAATGGCGTGTGCGTGGTTTTGGTTGGTTAAAAACAAAAAAAGAAAAAAAATTGAAAGTTAGACTACTTTAAAAAAAATAAAACTCAAAACAATTGTTTTTTCTTTTCGTTTTACATTTATTTTTGACGGTCGAATGTCTTTCATCTATTGTTTTTTTTTTCAAATTAGTTTTTTTTTGTTTTTTGAAAGATTACTGTAGTTTTTTGTTTGGTGCGTTCCTTTTTTACAAACCCTAAAATGCTAAAGTATAGCATTTTGTTAAAAAAAAGTTTTATTTCATTTTTTTTGCATCCATTTAACTTAGTTTTTTATATTAATTTTTAGAAAATTAACGGAAAAAAAAATTTAATTTATTCTTTTACATGAGTTTTTTTATTTAAATAAAAATCATACCATTAAAATTTTTTATGACCATTTTTTTAGTTTTGCACATTTCATGCCTTCAATTTTTTTTTTCATACCCTCAAATTTATAGACTCAAAAATTCAATTTTTTACTATAAAAAAACAACGTAGAAAAAAGTAAACCAATCTTTTTTAGTTCAAAAAAGAAAAGAAAGATTAATCTTTTTCTTGTTTTGTTGGACACAAAAAAAAAGCAAGCAAATGTGTCAAATTTGAAGTGGAACAACAAGTTGAAAAAGAAAAGAAAAAAATTTGACAAGTTTAAACTTCTTTTTTTTTGAAAAATTGTTTCTTTTTTTTTTTTGCCATTTGATACTGCCAAGCAAAGCAGAAAAAAAATATTTTGATGAAATCACGGGTTTTATTTTTTGAGGATAACTTCTTTTTTTTTTATTTGCTTCACGGCCGATGGGGTCGGATAATAAGGAATTTTTATTTTTTTATGTTCTTTGATTGAAAGGAGGAGGTCATCCACCATCGCAACAACAACAGCAACATTCCTTTCTTTTTCTTTTCATTTTTTTCGTGTCGTTTAAACTTTAAAGCAAAAAAAAATCAAGGAATGATGGGTGGAGCGAAGGTGTGTAGTAAACTAAGAAGGAAAAAAACAACACCTGATTAACAAAAAAAAGAAGAGAGATGTTGTTCAACGACAAACTTTGAAACTATAAAGTTTAATATTTTTTGGCGCTTTTTTCTTCATGTGTTAAAAAATTTGTTCGGAAGTTTTCCTGATTTTGACACTTTCTTTTTTGTTTCAACTAAGTCCATATAAAAAAAAATTATTAATAAAAAGCCATTTTGAAAAGTATCAAACAAAATTGGAACAATTTTTAATTTTTTTTAATGTAAAATTATTTTTTTAAATGTCTAATTTTTTAAATTATTAGCAAACGAATAATTTAAATATTATTTGTTTATTTATTTAAAATAATTAAATCCTTTTAAAAAAATTGCTTCTTCTTTAGATTAAAATTACTGTAAAATAAGCGAGAAACCAAATAAATGTTTCCCATTGTTTTTTGATTCCTTCATTCGGACCGTTTTTTTTATATTAACTTTTGTTTAGGATTTTAAAATGGTTAAAAAAATTTATCCCGCCCGAATTCATTTAAAAAAAATATAACTTCCTTTATTTTATTTTCTGTTTTTGTAAATTTTTGCTTTCTTTTTTTCTTGCCATTTTTCTTTTATCCAATCAAAAACTTTTTATTTTATTTGTTTGACCCTTTTTTGCTTTATTTTTTTACGTGAAAAAAAGAACGAAAAACATTGTTCGCGAATTTGTTCCTTTTTTTGTTACTGAATTAATATTCTCAATCAATTTGTGAAATGCTTTTTACTTTTATCTTTGTTCAACAATTTTTTTTCTTTCAGAAAAACAAGAAGCCGCTTCTTAACTTTTTATTGTTTGCAAGTTTCAAAAAAAAAGTAGCTAAATTTTATTTAAACAAAATAGAATTTTTTCTGCTTCTTCGCCTGCTGCAACTTTTGAAGCTTCAAAAGAAACTAAAAAACAAAACACATAAAAAAAAGAAAGAAAAGAAAATTTTTTTTTTGTTTGAAGTTTTGAAGTTTCTTCTCATTTATCATATATTTTTTTGTTGTTGCTACATCTTCCTTCGCCTCCTCCTTTTTTTCTTTTGTTGGGAAAAAACTTGCTTCACAAAAGTTTAAAAAAAAAGAAAAAAAGTCATGGGAAATGAGCATTCATCATCTTCACCACAAAATTCTGCTCGAACTACAAGTCCATCATCCATTTCCTCCACCATAATAACTAAACAACATATTGATCAAAATCAACAAGAAAATTCCCAACAACAACATCCAAAAATATATAAACATCGTTCGCTATCACCAGAAAAATCTTCAACTCCTCAACGTCAAGCTCGAATGAATCGATATCGAGCTTCGTTTAGAAATGGTTTACCTCCTCCATCGGTTGCTGCTAATAACGGCGGCACACAACAACCATCATCCGGTGGAGGAGGAACTATGTTAGTTACAATTAATTCAGGGGTTGAAAGTGCTCGACTTCCAAGAAGAACTAAATCCTTTCGACCTGGAGCTCAACGGTAAGTCTGATTTTTTTTTTCATTGTTGGCTTGAGTGGGAAATTAAAAAAAGTGTGTCAAAGTTTGGTCTTTTTCTTAAGTAAATTAAACTTTTGCTTTGAGATTTCTTGTAATTACAAAAAAAAAATGCTAAACAAAAAACATAAAAATTAATTTAAACCTTCCGATAAAAGTTTTATTGAGAAATTTTAATTTTAATTACCAAAGAAAAAAATCTTTCAAGTTCCAAACTTTTTGGGAATTTTCATAAGTAAATTTAACTTTCTCTGTGCAAAATGCAAATGGCATTGGCCCAACTAGTCTTGTAAGCAACAAACTATAAAAGCCTACCGTTTTTTTAAATTTCTAACTTTTGTAAATTTTTATTTCTTAAAAATAAATAAGTGAAAATAATTTTTTGTTTTTTAGTGCCCCAACATCTTTTCGTCTTCCATCATGCCAAATCACTGGATTAACAATACATCAAAAAGCTTTAATTACATCAAAATGGAAAGAAATGGATCGAGCTACGGCGCTTGAATTATGTCGAAATGTATTTGAAACTATGTTTAAGCGAGAACCAAGATTTTTAAAAGTTATCGATTTAAAAGAAATTGATGAATGGAAAATTCATTCAAATTTTCGAATTCATATTCGTCGATTTTGTGATACTATTTCTGATGTGATTCGTCATTTAAATGAGCCTCAACTTTCATTAAATAGTATTCGAGAATTTGGTAGTTCATATGCTTCCGAACCATCCCCAGAAGGGTCAAGTTCACCACGGCCTCATGTGCCAAGTGCATTTTGGGAAGCATTTATTTTTGCTTTAAATAATGCGGCAAAGGATATGCAAATTGAAACCAGTAGTCGAAGTAGCGAAGTAAGTATTTTTAATAAATAAATTTTTTATGAAAAGTTTTGAAAAAAAAAGTTTAAAATTAAAGAACTAAAAATTTTATTTTCAAAAAAATTTAAATAATATTTTCGCTAACTTTTTAATTTGTAAAACAAATACAAAATAGAGAATAAGCAGCTGCAGCAATTTTTTTCTCTGTTGGACTCCGGGTTAGTCTATTTTAGGCAACTTTTTAATTAATTGGAAGCTAATTCCTTTCTTTAAAAAGTCATAAAAGCAAAAAAACTTTTCGGTTTATTTTAATTTTGGATTTCTTGAAACAAATTCCATAAGTTTTTTTAATTAAATTGGCGAAGAAAAAAACATGAGTTTCTAATGACTAAAAACATTTATCTTTAAAATTTTGAATTAACAAAGTTTATAAACTCTTTTTTCTTAAAGTTTATGTTTTCTTTTTTTAGAGTCCAACATCCATTGATCGTCGATTTTTATTACCCACAGCGATGGATGATTCGCCTTCACCACTAAATAATTATTCGTGTTCATCATTAACCCTTCATTCATCATCCGCGCCTCATATGCGTCGATTATTAACAAATATGTATTCAAATACAAATGGAATAAATTGTGGTTCTGTATGTCCAAGAGCGGCAGAAGCATGGAATATTCTTGCTATATTTATTGTAGGACAAATGAGATTTGCATATGAACTTGAAAGATTATTACAAGTTGAAATAAAACGTTTGGGAATTTCAACCACTTTATCAGCAGCAGCTGCGGCTGCGGCGGCAGTGGCAGCTTCATCGCCTCCTTCTAATTCTTCATCGGTGGTAGTCGCCGTCAGTGGCGGCAATAACCAACAACAACAATCTCCGCAACAAAATGTGCAATTTTCTATTGCATAAAATTATTATAAATATATGTTAATTTAAAATTTGTGAGGGGCATTAATAATAACTTCCAAAATAATACTTGTTTCTATCATAAATGTATGTATGTGTTCCGGTAATAACCAATTATTTATTTTTTTGATCTGTTATTTTTTATTTAACGGGTGATATTTAAATAAAACAGTAATAAAGCTTACAAAAACTATTTTTATTCAACAAATATTTTAAAACAATTTTTTAATTAAAAAGTTGATCGTTAGCTACTAAATTTTTTTTGCTCAAATAAAAAAGACACCGAAAAAAGAGGATTTTTATTATCAAAAATAGTATTTTCTGTGTATTCTTTAACACGCATAATTAGATGAATTGGAAATTGGTGGTGGACAAGTTTTAGAATTTTTTGGTACTTGCTCGCATATGTGTTGCACATAGTTATTTCCATTACTACTTAATTCACTAAATTGCCAACAATTTCTGGTATTATTCCATGAGCAGTAATTGAAATTTGAAGCTCCATTATAATATTTCATTGCCACTGCATCTTCAATAGGCGAATCCGATCCATCCATAAAAACACAATTTGCTACTGCATGGCATGGTACAGGAATATCTGTACCATTATTTTGATCCTTTGCTTGCTTTCTTTGTTTATGCATCCAATTATTATATGCATAATCTACTTTCTCATTAAGTATCTTTATACCATCATCAACATTTATCTCCCAATTCCAAAGATCATCACAAGTGGGAGCTGGCGATTTAGTAATTTGATAAATTCCATATCCATAATCAATTGAATGCGATGGATATCCAAGAGGTTGTTTTCGACCAAATTGAAAATATTCATTTTCTCCTTTAGCTACATACTTTGCAAACCAAAGTGAAGTTTGTTGTGTAATATAATCAATAACATCATTATTTGATGGCTGAGTACCCAAAATTATAAATTTTATTGTTCCATTTTTTTGTTGGCTATCTGACCAAGTTAATGTTGCATTTCCACCTCTTACATTTGTGCCAAATGGTATATCCCATGGTGAACCATATCCATTATTTTCTTCATGACATTGTTTTATGTCTGTTTTACAACACGTTGCAGTTTTATTACATTCTTCCAAACAAATTGTATATTCATATTCCACTTTTATTTTCCATGTAATTGTAGCACCTTGTGAATTTTGTGCATCACAATAATACGCTGTTAATGAAGGCATTAATGCTTCTTTTGTAATATAAGCAATTCCACCATTTTGAATTTCATCTGGACCCGACATAAGGTGTACCAATGAATTATCTTTTAAAAAGTTATTGTTACATGGAGAAAGGCAAGGCATAGTAAAATACCATCCAGTGTCAGTAGTTCCATCACAATTAGGCTCAACGTCAACTCGTAATTCTTGGGATTTACCCGAAAATGTGATATTTACACTTTGTTCCCCATTAGTTCCCACACAACCGCTATCAAATAAACTTGCTCCTTCATATGTTACTGTTACATGATCTGGTGCAACATAGGTTTCATAACTAAACATTAAAGTTCCAGATGTACGACCCATTTTATATCGACGTGTAACAGGAGTATTAGCTCCTGCAACTTGTTGACCATCACACGATGTACAACTAGATGAAGCACATTGAGAATTTGATGCAACATCACATTGTGAACCACATGCAATTGGAAGGGGATTATCAAAATTTCCAGGTGAGCCTTCATTTGAATTCGAAATTGAATATGGTTTCCAACTTATTACGCTGCAAGCACCTTCAGCTGAATTAGAACACATATTTTCAGCCATACGTATTTTTAATAGATAAATTCCGCTTGAATCGGGTAATTTTCCAGCTAAACTAAGACCCGAATCATATTTAGATGCTAATGATAATGGTATGACATTGATGAAGGAAGAATTACCAAAACGTATACCAATATTACCTTGAACCTCCGCATCGCTAAAATTAACTTTCCATATAAATATTCTTTTTTATTGCTATTTTAAAAACAAACCCTTCCATTCTAATCACATTTGGAGGTGGTAAACGAATATAAAAAAAACTCATACGGCCTGTTTCAGCTACAAACGAGGAATTATCCACATTAATTCCAATTTGATTAAGTAAAGTTATATTTACTTCTAACGGAGCATCTTCTGATGAACCTTGACTCAATTCATTTATATCAAAAGTTAAACTTCCATTTGGAAAAGTTGAATTTAAACTTATTTCATCATCTAATAATGGACCTTCAGGTGTAGTACTTTCGAATATCATAGTCGTTGTTATCTCTGTAGATAGCAAGAACGAAGTGGTGGAAGAGCTGGGTTCATCATGCTTCTTCAAAGCTAAAACTAGCGTAATTACAATAGCAACAACAATAATTATTGATATTCCTACAAAAATACAAGCCCATGTTGTCTTCTTCATGATCATTCATTCCATAACATAAAAAATAATTCCTATGACAATGACAAAACTTTTTTTTGTTTTCTTTATGACGACATTCTTTGGTGTCTTATAAAAAATTTGATAACTTTTTGCTCCATTTTTTTCCTCCTTAAGCCGCTTTAAGTTATTTGATGATAAAAAATAATAATGAGTGCATAATTAGCTTTCAATATAATTTTACTGGACTGTGTTTTTCATCATTCAAGTCTAAGCAAAAATGAAGCCTTTACTTCATTCAATTAACAAGCTTCTTTCTGCCTTATCAGTGGTACTAAGTGCAATCAAATTTCCTTTTGCATAAAAACAAGAGCAATAAAGTTACTTTAAAACAAAACACAACAAAATGATTTTCGATATTATAAAATAAAAGAGAAATGTGTTACAGCAATCATAAATATTCATTTATTTTTTCTTTAGAAATAAGTTTAATAAAGACAACAACAAAAAAGTATTTCAAACAATAAAAGACAAAACTTAGACAAAAATCAACAACATCAACAACGAGAAAAAGTTAATATAAATCATCTAAATTAAGACACAGTTTTGATAGCAGTAACAAGATAACCTGATGCAACATGAGTTTGAAGCATAGGATGACATCGATCACGTAACACTTGCATTTCACGATTAGATTGTTCATGAATATGAACGCTAATTGCATCATTTGCTTCCAAAAATTCAACCACATCATACACTTCTTCTTGAATAATAGTATACACCACAATAGTACCAGAGGATCGAAGAGATTTATAACATCGTTGAAGGAGTTCGAGTGGACTAACAGAATTACCAACAATGATGAGAGAATCTAATAAACTTTTCTCCAAAATTCTTTCATGTATCCAAATCAGTTGTTCTTTAGCGCTAACTTCAGCAAAAATATTTTCATTCGTATAATCATTTGATTCTTCAATCGTTGGTGTTTCATTTGATTCATTTTCCATCATTTGATGAGGTGGCAGAGGTGTTTCATTAACAATAACTTTAGCTAAATTTGATAATCGTATAGGTCGAAATGGCATTGATTCAATTGGATTGAAATTCATTGCTTGTAAAGCTTCATGTGAATTAAAGGTAAGATTTTTGTAAAGTAGATATAATTCTCCTTTTCCATCAAGACGTTGAAGGATTGCAGCACTGATGAGACCACAAGCTTCATCAAACACTAACACTTTTGAACCACCGATGATTGAAGCATGATACAAAATACTTGAAAGCATATCAGGTCTAAAAATTATTAATGGTTAAAGTAACAAAAAGGCGAGAGTACCGTAAATAAGCACAAGATTCAGAATTTCGTCGATAAATGGTTTGTGCAATCATCCGAATTGTTGGCGCAAGAATATAAACTTGATCTGAATGATGTTTAGCTTTTTTAGAAACATATTTTTCTTTTGAATAATCTGTTCGTTCAGCAAAATTGACATTTCCTTGAACCAATGTTGAAACCTAAAAAACAAACGTCGTCAATGTCGAGAGCATTTAAGAAAAAAGAAACCATACAATCACGCTAGTGCTAGCACCCGAAGTTTTCATAGCAGTAATTTCTTCCATTGTAACTATTTGTGCAGTAATTTTTGCTGGTGGAGCTTCATTATCATCGACATCTTCTTCTAATGGTCGTTTACGACTTTGAGCAGTTGAACTGGTAACATTTGGGCGAAAATCTTCTAATGCTAAAATATCAAACATAATTTTATACATGTATACCTTTCAAAAAAAACCTTACTTTTAAGATGTTCACTACCACCATCGGTTGGAGTTAAAGATGCACCAATATGACCATTTTTAACTTCAAAAAGACCATAAGCTTTACCAATAGCATTTCCAAGATTCACTCGAAGTTTTTCAATTGTAACATTTGATCGTTCATTCACTTTAGCTAATCTTAAATGATCACCTTTTTGTTTTCGAACAATTACATATTTTCCTAATTCTATTATTGATGCCGATGCCATTATTTCTAAAAACAAAAAAAGAGGTAAGAAAATGAGAAACAAAAATACAAAACAAAATAAATCAAAGCGCAAAATACAAAACATTGCCACACGAATGGATGCGAACATTTTTGACGATAAAATGGTGGAAGAGGAAGTGTTTGTTACATAGATAATGGAGTGTTTTTTAGGCCAAATAAATTATAAAATTATAAGAAAAAATGTCGAATACTAACAAAGTAATAAAACTTTTTTTAAAAGAAGTTCCTCTCATCAAATAAAATAAAAGTTTGATAAAAAAGTGTTTCAGCGGCGATCTGAACTCTCAAAACGAAAAAAAAGCAAAGGTAATAAGTTTTTTTCAAATTTTTTTTTCAAAAGCTTTCGAAGAAATTATTTTTTGTTCCACAAATTTTATTTGGTTTTTTTGATAATTGGATTATTTTTTAATATATATCTCTCATTAAAAATTATGGAAGCCCCTATTGTTGTTGTTACTGCTGCTACTTCTGTTGCATCACCTTCAACCTCATCATCGCCTTTATCTTATACAGATTCATTATTAAAACTTAAAGCTGATGTTGATGATGTATTAGCTCCATTAAAAGCTTTAAACGATGAACAACAACAACATCAACCAAATAAACGACAACAAAAGCATCATCAAAAATCAATGGAAATTGAACAACAAATTTTTTTTATGAAAAGATTGGAAAGTTTTAATAAATTTGTAAGCCTTTAATGAAACCCTTTTTTTACTAATAACTTTTTTTTAAGCGGGGAAATTGGTTAAATTTACCTCCTCGTATTAGTCCTATATCCCTTGCTTCACATGGATGGAATGCATACAACGAGGATACGGTGAAATGTGAGCAATGTAATGCATTTTTAAATGTTAAAGTTTCTTCCTCCAACAATTCATCATCATCATCGGCTAATGGAGATTTGAATGAACAAAAATTTGCTATTAAGTAAGTTAGTTCCTTTTTTCCCTTTCAAAAAAATATTCCAAAAAATCCTTAAATAAATTTTTAATTATAAAAAACCTTTTTTTAAAGATATATTTCCAATCAAATTCGTTCGAAACATGATTCAAGTTGTATTTGGTATTCGAAAGTTATCACTCAACTTCCCGATGAAGATTTTAATCTTCGTGAAGCATTCATTGCAGTTAAATTACTTCTTCGAAAACATAAAAATCAACCATTTGATTATTATAAAACAATAAATCGTGAACCAATATTAGATGAAAAAATGACGGAATATCTTCAAACTTTATTAAAAGAAAATGAAAAAGCTTGTTTAATTTCATTTCATGCATGGTTGCCCGACGACGATACAAATTATTCCATGATTGATGGGCTAAAATGTCGATTATGTGCAGCTCGAATTGGAATAGATCCATATATAATGAAAATGCCATTTAATCCAATAAAATTTCATGAACGATATTGTCCTGTTCGGGTAAATACTAAAGCATTTCAAGAAAATATTTTATTAAGAAATATGGATGATTTAAAGGTACACATAGCTGCTTTTTTATTCCAAAACTTATTAACGATGAAAGAGAAATTTTAGGGTCCAAATAATATTGCTGAAAATTTGCGAGGAATTCATGATTATATTGATTATTTCAATACTTCAACCGAAAGCATCGTTGGTGAATCAAATCAAACTTCATCAGTTAATTCAAAGAATTTATCATCTTGATCTGTTAGTACACTTTGTTATAGTATTTCTTTGTTTGTTAAAGGAAATAAAAGTTTAAAACAAAAAGGCACAGTGTCTCATGGTATTCAAGAGCATTAAAGTTTGCACACAAAAAATCCAACATCTTTATTAAACTCAACAACAATAAAACATAAAACATCACGAAACAACAACAACAAGATTACTATTACTTCTTTCGATCATAAGTCCATTTGTAAACAGCTGCTCTTGTTGTTGTACCTTTCTTTACCAATTTAGGCTTCAATTCGCTTCCTTTTGAATCATCCAAAGCTTTCTTCAATTCAAGTTTTTGTAAGACGATTGTAAGTTCCTTTTCTCGTTCGATTCGTAATTGAAGTTCTTTGTATTGAGCTTGACGTTGCTTTTCAATCTCCTAAAAAATGAGTGGATATAAGCAAAAACTATGGAATGTGAATAAAAGCATTACCTTGACTTGTTGTTTATCATCTGCAATAACAGCATTCTTAGCAATTGAATCTTTAGTTGGTCGATTATACTTTCGTCCAAGCATTTGTGGTTCAGTATTGAAATATTCAGCGGGATCAAAGTTTCTCGCTAAAAAATGACATTGTTTACATTTCATAAGTTACATTCAAAAAAAGGAAACCTTCTTCTTCATCATCAACAAAGATTATGTGTTGATTGTGAGTTGTTTGAGCATCGGTTAAATGAAGAGTGGACTTCAACCTTTCAATTTTCTTTCTTTCCACGGATAATTTATGTTTGACATAATGAAGATCTTTAATTCCTTCAAATTTCTTTTGAAGCACTGTTTCATCATCTGAATCAGGATCAAGTTCGCGATGAATTCCATCAATCTAAAAAATGTCAAAAGATTATAAAAAGTTGTAATAGAAAATAGCTTACAGTTAAACCACTTCGAACCATATGATGCCGATATTCATCTGGATTCTTTTCTAAAACTTTTTGACGAAGATGCTTGAGCTTCTTTTTTCGTTCAGATACATCATGAGCTCGTTGAAGCCAATCCTTTTTATGTTCGAGATAACCAAAAGTTGAGCGACTTTCAGGCTGAAAAAAAAAGTTTTGTTATTAGCTTTTAGTTTGTTGAAATGGTTAAAATTACATACCTGTGGACGTTCACGATGTGTACGTTGATTAAGTTTAGCAATTTTACGTAAAGACATAATTGATTCAAAACTGACGATGAAGCAAAAAAGTTGGATGAAAAAAATGCAAAACAATGCTTTGAATGAAGAAAAATTTTTTGTGGTGCATTTGACTGAAATTGGCAAAAGGATTCCAATGAATAGAGTAACTTTCTTTGGAGCTCGATCGAGCATTTCTTTTTCTTAAAATTTTTGTTGCTGTTCTTCAATTTCTTACACCTTTTCTATCTTTTTCCTGTAATTTTTTTATATCAGAATCGCTTTAACCAATATTCCAAATTTCCTTCAACTATTAATAAAAACATTTTTCAGATGTCATTCCTCAAATCTTTGACAAAATTAACTCTTGCAACAACTTCACGACATCCTCTAATAACTCAAGCTGCTTCAATTCATCTCTCTTCAATATTATCAAAATCAATTCGAGATGTCCATAAAGCTGGTACCAAATTCATGAAAGGTGAATTGAACACTTTCGAAGGAACTGATGGTGCTCAAAGGTATGCTTTATTTCAAAATGATATTATCCATTTTCACATTATTTACTCTTTTAGTTATGTCGCTATAAACACGCACAATGTAAGCAAATTCTTACCGCTTGCTGAAACGATGAAAAAAGAATTTGCTGGAACTACCTTTGATGAACTTCCAATTCTTTATATCAAAGCAACAAAGAACAATACACTGATGCATGCTCTTGATTACAAGGTAACTATTTAACCATTGGACTTCGCTGACTAACTCATCATTTTTTATAGTTTAATTCACTTATGTATACCTCATGTCGAATGGAAGGTTTTAAGAATGCGAAAAAGAAGACAAATATTGCTGGTCAAACTACTGGTGTTGCTGCTGGTCAAAAACTTCTTCGACGTGGTATCAATGCTGTTCGAGTAATTATAAAAGGAATTGGTCCAGGAAGAATGACATCTGTTCTAGGTTTATCATCTGTTGGAGTCAACGTCATCTCAATTACCGATAATACACCTCTCGTTGAACTTGGTCCTCGTCCAAAGAAAATTCGAAGAGTATGAAACGTTTTGTTATTTGTCTTTATTTATTTTATGTTTGTAAATAAATGGTTTATCTTTGTTGTTTTTGGATACTTCTTTATTATTCTTTACAAGTGATAGTTTTTTTTTCTTTCTGATGCTTATTTAAGTATGGCATTGTAATGCTTACCAACCTGTCGCTTTGTTGTTATCAATATGGTTGCAAAAGCGACCAGATTTTGATGGATTAAAAGACAATACTAAAGCAAAAAAGTGAGATGATCCTTTAATGGGTTGAGCACTAACATTTTAACTTTGCTTGCTAAGTTAAATCACAACATTGAGTTCTATCTTCCACCATTTCTCGTATTAGTCCAATTCATTCGCAAAGTTTCACATTAACACATATAACTTTATTTATTACCAAGAAATATTTACAACAGAATTACAAAATTTAAATATGTACATACAAATTAATTAATTTTTCCATTTATATGCCTAAAAAATGAGAGAAGTATTGTATTTTCATTTGAAAGAAGTTATTCAAATAAATTTACCGTATTTGCTAATGCAATATGGGCTTTATTATGTTCAACGGTATGAGGGATCATTTTCTTTATCAATGCATTAAGCTTTTGACGATCTTTGAGAGCAATTAAAGTTTCGATTTGAATTTCACGAGCTTCAGTAGTCATTTCGCAAATTTTCAAACGTTCTTCCAAATCAGATATTGATCGAATCCATCGATAGAGAAACTTAAAAAAGAACATTAACGACTTTAAAAGATACAAGTAAAAGAAAAACTTACTTCTTTTGGTGGTGCACCATATTTAAAGATGAGACCAAAAAATGCTATCCATGAAAAAGGTGAAACAATTTTTGAAGTTCCAATCAGCTTTTTTGTTGTCATCAAACTTTCGATATCTTTGTAACGTTTGAGCCTAGATAAAGCTGAAATAGCCATCCAAGAAAATTCTTTATCAGTTAAATTGAAAAATTCTTTGACAGATAACGGTGAAGAATATGAATTCTAAAAAATAGCATCTTTCAATGGTTCTTATTAATAAATTGTAGCCATATCATACCTTTGGTAAATCATAATGATATAAGCAGCAATAATACAGCGTCGTCAAAAGCGGTTGTCCAATGAGTGAAGCCTTTTTTGGAAATTGATTGAATATTTCATCTTTACCACTTTTAGCAACTTCTTCATCCGTGGAATCAATAGGTATTTGACGTTCTAATAGATTGATGTAATCACAAACATATCCACTTTCAGATGATAAAGTTGGATCAGTGAAACCAGAGATGAGAGATTTCTTTAGTGATTGAATTTTAGCATCAGGTTGTCGTTTCTTTGAAGCTAGCATAAATTCCACCATTGCAGCTTCATCACTTTTTCCTAAAGAATAAAGAGAATCAGTGAGTTCATCATGATAACCAGATTCTCGAAGATACGATATGTAAGCATTAGCTGCGGAAGGTTTAAAGATTAAAATTTCACGAAAACTTGAATTTGATAAAGATTTTTTGAGAAACAAGACCACCTAAAACCAAAAGACATGAAGATATTCGTCATTGGGAAAAAGAAGTTTACTCGAATAATAACATCACGATCCAAAGTTTCTACAGCAGCATCAAGAAGTTCAACCTTTTCATCCTTTGTTCGATAAAGATCTAATGATACAGGTTGACATGAACATAAACGTTTGATGGTTTCATAAAGTGGAGGAGCTTTGAAGCGTTCCAATCGAACAATCTGAAAAAAATTAATATAAAGCAATAAATGAGTCAAAGAAACTTACTTCAAGATGCTTTTGAAGCTTACGATGTTCAGATTTTAGTCTTGAATAATCTAAACTCACGGTTGCTGCTTCACTTGTGTATGATCCAATACTTCCATCAGAAACAACTGAAGCAGGAGGAAATGGCGGACGTGGTGGAGTTGTTTCATTTATCTGAAAACAAAGTTTTGATACTTTTAAAGTTTCATTTCCAAGTTTTTCTTCCATAATGTTTTCATTCATCAACAACAAGTTGCAAAAATAACTTTAATAAGCAAAACAGCAATGAATGAAAAATTTTGTTGCTTGAAGTTGTATATGCAAATTTTATGTAAAATCAATATTTTCCCGTTTGTGAAACTTGGATGAATAACTAACTACAAAGCTGTCAAAAGAATATATATATAATCAATTACTTACTTTATTATTATCACCACCATAACTTGAAGTTCCACCGCTATCATTGAATCGAGTAACATCCGGCCTTGCTAATGGCGTTGAAGAAAGTATTGATATTGAAAATTTTGAATTCACTTCATTATTTCCCAATTCACTTAAAGGTTTATCACTTTCTGCAATGGAACCAGTTTCATCCAGAGCTGTTGTTGAACCACTAAATTGTTCACGACTTTCAGATAATTCTTCTAAAGCTTGTCGAGCAGTCGCCTGAAAAATGAATGAGTTTGTTGTTAATAAACAAATTGGGTTTAAAGATAAAAGAAATGAAAAATACTTACCGCTGCTTCTCTTGGATCATCAAAAAATGATTCATTATTATTTCCATTTTCACTTTCATTCCAATATGAATCTTCAGGATTATCAAATGAAAATTTCTTGTGAATATCCATATTCTTATTTTTAAGGATTTAAATGAAATCCCAATAATCGATTAAAAAGTTTGAGAATAATGAGAAGTATTAAATACACTACTTTTTAAAAACAGAATCGCAGCAAAGTTTACATTTTGTTTTTGTTGTAAAAAAGGAAAACAAAAAGATTCGAGGGAGAAAAAGAAAATAGCGCGAGTCAAAGTTGCGCGTTCCGAAGAAAAAAAATTGGATCATTGCCAAATGTTCAAAAATTCCATTCTTTTTTGATGAAAGTTATTTTATGTTTAATTTTAAAATAGGTATTTAAAACCAAAATAAAATTTTTTTTCATGAAATTTATTTTTAAAGTAAATAATTCTGAAAATAAGTAAATTTATAGAAAAATTTAACATAGCAAATTAATGAAAGTTTCGTAATGCCTCCCTAATGGTCTAGTGGTTAGGATTTCTGGTTTTCACCCAGGCGGCCGGGGTTCGATTCCCCGTTAGGGAAGTTATTCTTTTTCCATTTTTTTAAATAAAAAATTGCTAATTGTTTTTGCATTTTTACATTCAAAGTTTTTTTTTACTTTTTTATTTTATTTTTTCTTAACAAACATTTTTATTATTATTCTTTGGTGAACTTTTAGATTGAGCAACAATAATTTTAACTGAATTTTCAGCTTGTTTTTTTAATCGTTCAATAGTTTTAGAAAATATTATCGAACATATGAAACCATTTAACGAAGAAATCACGCGAATATATGAACCAAGAATATTGCTAGGTGATTCATGAAAAAATAATGGAGTTAAAAATGCGAAAGCATTAATAATAAAATCAAGAAAAATTTGAATAAATACTATTTGAATTGTTAGCAAAGTTGCTGCTCGATGGGTGGGAGATTTAAAATGTAATGTTCGAATAAAATATCCAAGTAAACATGCTCCAATTAAACTTATCGATGCTATAGCTATCGTAATTGCATTTAAATGGGAATCGACGATGTTATTTTGACTCAAACAATTTGGGGATAAACAAGCTAAAAAAATAAAATTGTTTTATGTACTAAATAATTTCTCGGTCTCAAGTGGAAATTTTATTTATTTTTTTTTTATGCAAATTTTTTTGTTTAATTAAAAATATTTCTTTTGGAACTCACAAGTGGTATCCAAAAATTCGATGGGAGCCGAAAAAATAAAAGAAAAAATCAGGATAGCCCATACTAAAAAAGAAATAAAACAAGTGGAAATAAATAAAATACATTGAATTCTTTTAATGGTATTATAATTATGAAATATAAAAATTGCACATCGTTCAAGGGTGGAAAATAATAAAGCCACCGCTGGAATGGGAACCAATGATAAACTTGCCATTCCAGTATACCATAAAATTTGAGGATTAAATTTAATTGCTGAAAATAAAAAAATAATTATTTCATTTTAAAAACTTTGGGGTTATTTAAATAAACCGTGAAAAAAATTTTTGTAAGTCTAATAAGTTTTCAGAAACTAATTTTCAAGGTCCATAAAATTTGTGAAGAAGACGATCCTTTTCAAAATTTATAAAATTAAAATCTTTCCGCGAAATGAAATTAAATAGAAAAATATAAATTTTAGAATTTTTCGTTCGAAACAAAAATTTTCGTTTATGGTATCGAAAAGAAAGTTAGGAAGTCAGGGATTTTCTATTTTTTGAATCTTTCGAAAGAATTTTTGTGGCATTCCAAAATTCTGAATTGTTTCAGCCACAAAAAAGAAAAATAATCAACTTACTATTATGTTTCCAAAAAATTATTACATACGTATTTTGAATTAACCAAGCAATGGAAAGAAAAATCCAAAAGGTTACATGAAAAATTAAAATGGGTGATAAATCAATTTTACGCTTTTTTAAATAAAAAAATATTATATATAAAATTCGTATATTTATTATTACAGTTAAAATACATGAAATTTCACTGAATATTGATTCACCCAAAACTAAATAAAATAAATATGGTTGACGAATAATAACAGCCGACGACGAAGCTACCATAATTTTAAAAATAAGTAAACCCGAAGATTTAAAGTTTATTATTAAAACTTTGAATTTTTAAACATAAAAAATTTCTGTTTAAAAATCCCCAAAAACAAAATTATTAGTTATATATTTAAGTATTCTTTATTTTTTTTATAAGGAAGTAAATTTATTTCACCTTTATGAAAAAAAATTTTTAACAAATACAAAAGAAGAAAAAATTCGAGAAAAATTTTTGTCGCTTTTATATATGAATCTCTAATAAATGGAGTAATTATTAAAACAAATTACATCATTAAAAAAAGAAGAAATTATCGTTTTTTTTCTGGCAAAAATAAATAAAAGTAAAATAAAATAAAAGGTGGGAGGATAATTATTTGTCGACAACGACCACCACAAAATTTTTTTTATGAAACTTTGCTTCCGCTATTTAGAAAAAAAAGCTTTGGCGTCTGTGACTTATGAATGTTTATTTTTCTTAATTTTTTAAAAATAATTTTTTAGAGCAAAATTAAAAGATTTATTAATTTTATTAAAAATTAAGAATGCAAATATTCAAAAGTTTAAAAAATCAAATAATTGTAAATACAAATAGAAATCCTTTTTTTTTTGATGTACTGTAAAAATAATCCAAACACAAGAAATTAAAGATAAAAAAAGCTGTGTCTAGTTTCTAAAAAATTTAAGCTTTAAAGTTAAACGGCAGATTCAAACTATAATTCATTAAAAATAATTATAAAAAAGCAACGATAATTATTTATTTTTTATAATGAAATTTGCGGAAGTGTTTTAATTTTTTTTGTTCTTTTATAAAACACACAATTAAATTATTTCTAAAACTTTTAGACAAAAAAAAGAAATCCAAAAATAAAAATAATTTTTTTATAATTGCATCGAAAAAATTTTTTTTATTTATAAATCCTTTAAAACATACATAGTTTTTATAAACAAAAAAAACACTTTGATAAAAATAGTTAAATTTAAAAAAAATTTCAGTTTTGTTAAATAAAAATAAAATTTACATAATTTCTTAATAACATTTTTTTATACTAAAATTCCAATATTTTTTGTTTGTGATTAACGTGGTCGTCGATTATGGACGGTTAATGAATTTGGATTATAATTATCTTCATCATTTTCAAATCCATCATTATCGTGTGCTTCATCTTGATCAAGCTTTTGAAGTCTTTCCTTCCATTCATCTGAATGCTCTTGAACTATGGTATTGTGAAGTTCGGTTTGAACCACACGATGAAGGGTTGCAAGTCTAAAATAAAAATAAAACAAATTATAAAGAAATAATTAAAGCTAGTATTAATTTCTTTTTTGGCTTCAAAAATTTGAGTTTTTCCATTTTATTTTAGCTTTAAAAAAATGATAAAATTTCCATAAGTTTTTTTTTTGGAAATTTTTGGTCGTAGAAATGTTTAGGTAACATAAATCTTGATTTAATTTACGGTAAAAACTGAATTTGACATTTGTCCGTTTTTATTCTTTCTTTTTTTAGAATATATAGGAAAAACTGTAAATGATAATTATTAGAGGGATTTTTTGTGGCACTAAAATAACAATTTTATAAGTTTTTCCTAACCAAAAGATTTTTTTAATTAAAAAACCTAGTTTTTCGATAATTCTACTTACTTCATTAACGCAGCGGGTAAAGATTGTTCCAAACGATTTACATCCAAATCATCCATAGTGTCAAGTAATGCTTTGCCTTTAGTATCAGGTTGAATAAAATATCCAATAACGAGAGTGGCAACAATCATGGCACCAGGAACAATAAAAGCAATAATTTTCTTTTTATCATCTTTAAGCAAATCATCATGCATAATTAATATTCCTGCTATCGTTCCAATATGTTTGACGGAATGTAAACATCCAAATGCAATGCAACGAATAACCGTGGGATATCGTTGAGTTGTAACTTGAACGATATTCATCCAAAATGCTGAATCATTTACCATTGCTCCAATAATTAATGGAACAGCCACAGCAACGGATGTGTAACTATAATCTCTTGCAACTAAAGCTATTACAGCTATAAAACAAGCAGCCATAATAGCTGAAAATAAAAAAATTTTAATGAAAAAAGTTTATAAAAAATTTTTCAGTAAAAATGTGTGTGTAAAAAAAACTTGAAAACTTTAGCTTACTCAAAGATCCAAGAAACTGAGTTCTCCGAGTAAAAGAACGAACATTGTAATCGAGAAGAATAATGAGAACAGGAATGATAGATCGACAACATCCATCAAGAAATACAAGTAATAAAGGACTGATCCCTAAAAAATAAATAAATGAAAAGTTTTTATTATCATTTTTTATAATTAATTTGTAATATAAAACTGCAGCACGAAACCTGGGATTTAATTTCATTTTAAATATGCATATTTTATTTTATTGTCTTTTCTTTTTTTAGCAAGAGCCTTCTTGAAAATAAAAAAAAATTAATATTAAACTGAGCTCTTTAAGGTTAGTTTAAAAAAATACGCTTTTTTATAATATTTTTTTTGTTTTGGATTTAAAAAAATAAAAACTGCACCATCACAGAAACTTTTTGAGATTAACAACTAAACAAATACAATATTAAGTTTAAAAAAACTGTTTTTCTTTTTCAACCTCCATTTGATTCCGAAATATAAACAATAATAACAAAGAAAATTTTTCATAAGCTTTTTTGTTTATTAATAAATATGGAAAAATTATCCACAATTTTTAGAGGAAAATTTACGATAAACTGTTTTCATATGCATATGCACTCTCTGATCAAGCTTTTTTACTTCTTTTTTTAAAAATTTTAATATAATTAAACCATAAATTTTTTTAAATAGTCATTAAACTGTTCATCACTTTTTTAAAAAGGGTGTAAATATAAAGCTTAATATTTATGTATTTTTTGGAAAAATCTACCTTTCCAGAACAAAATTTTATAATATAAACTGTCTCCAGGAGATTCGGAACCGTAAGGTAAAATAAATTTAAAAAAGAATCAAAACTGTCAGATAGGATTTTCGTCGGTTTTTTTCCATTTGTTTATAGAAGCATTTTTTATTAAATTAAATATTAAGAAAACTGTTGCATAATGAGGGAACATGGGGTTTTTGTGATTCATGAAAGCTTTATGAATTTCAAGGTTAAAACTGTAGTGAAAATTAGTCGTTGTTTAAAAGTATTATTAAGTTATACTATTACTTTTCTTTAAATTAAAAAAAATTAATAGGAACGAAAGACGTTAAAAATAATCTTTCATCGGACTCAATTTTAAAATATTTTTTCTTTATAAAGAAAAAGGTTGGTGAAACTGCCATATTGCGTTACCTCATACAAAGCTCTTATTTTAGTCAAATTTTATGAATAAAAAATTTAAAAAATAAAATTAAATCTAAAAACTGTGATAACGCGTGGTTATAGGTGGTTAAATTGGTTAATTTTGAAATAAAATACAAAACTGTGGGACCATCATCAAACATTCTTTTTTTACCCTTCCATGGTGCTTTATTTCAGCATTTATTTTTTCTATTAAAAAAAACTGAAAAACGCATTATTTTAGGGTTCATGAATGAAACCTTTTAAATTTTGTAAAATAATAAAATTTGGAATAAAACCATTTTGAATTTTTTTCCTTCAAAAAAAAATTCTGTAAAAAATAAATACGTGTTTTAAATATTAACTGGCATAAGTTTTGATCAATTTGAATAAACGCAATTCCAAAAATTCGGAAAGTATTTTAACTATGCTCTTGTTAATTTAATTTCTTTTTTTATAAAATTAGCTATTTCTTTTTTCTTTAATAATTTTTAATTTTTTTTAAAAACAAAACTGCGCAAGAAGCCATCATGACTTTTTTTTCTAATGGATTTATAGTGGGAGCATTTATTTATTTATTTTTTAATTTAAAGAAAATAAAACTAGCGTAGTCAGCTTTTGGTTTTGCGATTTTACAATTTTTCAAAGCCTTTTTTTAAATATATGGAATAAAACTGCGCAAAATAAAAGATGTAATATCAGCCCTTGCTTTTAAATTAAAAAAAAACTGATATACATGGGATGAGAAAAGTTCTAAAATTTATGGTATTTTGAAACTATCTTTCACCAAAAAAAATATTTTTAATTTATTTTGTTTTTTTGATAAAAAAAAAAGATGATGAAACTGTCTTTAAAAAAAGCGAAGCCAGGCTTTGACCTTTTTCCTCAACAAACTTTTACGGAAGAAATGAAAGACATTCTTTAAACTGTAATCAATGTTTATAATTTCGCAAAACTTCCAACCATGATAGATTAGAATGAATTTGACTAAATTTTGAATAAAATTTTTTTTTAATAAACTGAGTTCTTTAAATCAAGTAGGGTAAGCTTTAAGTATAAAAAACTGCGGAACATAACACCTTTTTTTTGATTTTTGCTTTGTAGCTATTTAAGAAATTTTGATTCAATAAACTGTCCTTGGGTGTTATTTGTTCTATTGCTTTACGATTCTTTAAAGCCTTAAAAATTTGAGAGTTTATAATATAATGAAACCAAAAAATTTTTTAAAAATCATTAAACTGTTAATATTTTTGAAAAATGGGCGTAAATCTGAAGATTGAGATGTATTTTTGAAAAGATTTTAACTGCATAACAGATTTTTTTCTATGTAAACTGTGTCTGTGAGATTAAGAATCATAAAATAAAATTTTAAAAAAACTGGGAGCAATTTATTTGGCTTCGGGTTTTTTTTGCCGTTTATTTATAGCAACATTTATCTTTTAATAAAATCAAAACTAAAAAAACTGTTCAGATTCTTTTGAGGAGGAATGGTTTTGCGACTAATAAAAATCATTTATAAATTTTTAGGTTAAAACTGAGAGCCGATAATATTTTTTTGTTATACAATTACTTAATTTTCTAATATTAATAAAAACTGTTATGTTGTAAGAAGTTTAAAATTTTGGGGATAAAACTGTAATATAACAGACACAGACACAATTTTTAAATCGTCTTTTTTTTTTAAGAAAGCATATGAGAACTGTCATGTCCGAAATGTTTTTTTTCTTAATTTTTTCTTTGAAAATTTCGAATTCAATGAAAACTAAGAAATAGAATAAAAGAATCTTAAAACTGCATTTCCAAAAGGCGTAGATATCAACCATGATCTTTGAAAACTATTTTGGCTATGCTTTCTCATATTTTTTATTATTTTTAAACTGTATAATTAGGTGGATTTAGGAAGATAAATTTAAATTTAAAAAACAAAACTGTGAAGACGACCCATCGCTTTTTTGCTTTATTTAGTATCCTTTATTTTTGTATTATATTTAAAAAAACTGTTGATTCCAGTATGTTATTTTAAGTTTCAAGAAAGCCTATTAAATTTAGTCAAATAAATTAATGGATGTAAAGTTATCCAATTATTTTTTCCAAAGGAGAAATCTTGAAAAATAAAAATTTTAAACTGTCTTACATTAAAAATTTTTGAATAAAAACAAATCAAAATTTTTTTTGAAGTGTTTTGAGTATTCTCTAATAATTTAATCTTTTTTTGTTTTAACTGTGCTTGGCTGTTTGAATGGGAAATTTTAAAATAATAAAAACAAAATGCGATCATCATCCAAGGCATTTTATTTTGCAATGGATTTTAAATAGAGCATTTTTTTAAATTTAAATAAAATAAAAACTGGTGAATGTGTGTGGGGTTGTGCTTTTTTACAATACTTGAAAGCCATTTAAATTATATGGAATAAAACTGAAGTTGTCTGGTTTATATAGGAAATAAAGTTTTAAAATTAAAGAAAACTGAGATGAGTGAATAAATTTTTTTTATAAAAAAGAGGTTTGTGAAACTGTCCAAAAGTATGTTGTAAGGCTTTTTTTCCAAATTATAATTTAATGGATAATAATAAAATTAAGGTAAAATTTAAATTTTAAACTGTTACATTAGTTCGAATTCGGCGAAAATCAATGTAAACTTTTTTTGAAACTAATTTCGACATTTCTTTTGCTTATTAAATTTGTTTATAAACTGTGTAATGCTGAATGGACAGGAAAATTTTTGTATTAAAGAAAACTGAAAGAGCCAACAAATGCCTTTTTTTATTTTTGCTTTAAAAAAAGCATTTATTCGGAATTTTAAAAAAAAACTGATGCTTCCTTTCTTTATTTTTCAATTCTTGAAATTTTTTTGATATTTTTTGGATGAAAACTGGGTTTTAAAACAATGTATTTATCAATAATTTTAGTATTCATTTAAATTTTTTAAAATTGGCTGGCTGGTGCAAAATGTTGTTTATAAACCTTAAAATTTGTAAGGTAAAAAAGAAACTGGGATCAAAAAAACTCCGGTATTTTGGTAAAAACCCTTGAATAAAAAAAACTGAAAAAACTTTAAAAGCTCATAATTTTGGGATTTAAAACTGCCATATTTTTAAATTTTTTGTAATTAATTACCTGTAAAATCTTTGATTACATAAAGATAACAAATTGATACCAATGAATAAGTCAACATGGATAAAATTTGCATAAGCGATTGTTTAAGGAATCGTATATTATTGAATAAATGATAAAAAGTATATTTTTTCTGTTTTGTTTCATGCTTCAAATGTTCTAATTGTCGAGAAGTGAAAACCACTTCGGTGCCATTCCATCTTTTATTTGAAATATCGTTTAGAACCTAAAATTAATTTTTAAACTGCCCCAGAAAAAAAATGCTGGATTTTTTTAAATAATTTTTTTAAAACTGTGCCAAAATAGTATCGATCGCAAAAAAAAGTTTTTTTTTCTTACATTGACTGCTTTTGAAATTCTTCCAGTTGCAACAAGCCATCGAGGACTTTCATGAAAAAGCATAAAAAGCATAATAATTGGACTTGCAACTGCATTTAAAAATACGAAAAATAACTGCCAATCCTTGGTTAAATATGCAATAAGGGAAATAACCATATTAGCCACGTTTGCTTGATAACAGGCATTTGGAATCATTCGATATCTAAAAATATTATTTTAATTATAAAAACTGGAAAATGACTGGATTTCTTCATTTTTTTGGATTTTATTAAATGAATAAAATATTTTAAAATAATTTTAAATTTATTATTTAACTGTTTTAACCCATTTTTTAGGGTAAATAATATTTTCTTACCCACCATTTTTTGGATATATGCACTTTTTATTTAAAAAAATTTAAACTGTAACTTAATTTTTTTTCTTTTATTTTTACAAAATAACTGATTTATAGGTCCCATAAAAATTTGTTGAGCAATTTTTTAGAAATTAAATAAACTGTACAAGAAAAAAAACATAATTTTTTCAATTAATACTTTGCTTCGCTTTCAATTACAAACATTTCTTCTTTTTCTTTAAAAAATTAAACTGTTTATTGAACAAGGTTAATAATAAAACTGAATTTAACAAGAATTGCCTCTTAATTAGGCCTTATACAAAAAAACTGTCTATATACCTTTTACACGGTAATTTGTAATTTTCAAAAAAAATAATGTTTTTTTAAAAAGAAAACTGATTAAATAAGTGGCCATCGGAAATTTAAAACTACAAATTTAAATTTTTTTTAAAGTAAACATTTAAAAACAAAGCTCTAAAATTCGAGAGCATTCAAAAAAGATTAAAACTGAGTTTTTCTTCCCTAGGAATTTTAATAACTGCGAAGAAATTATTTTTTTTTGATTTGATGAAACTGCGATTTGTTATACATATTCGTAAACTTCATTTTGACTTATAATGATTTAAATAAAAATTAACTGTTTTTTCATCAGATTTTTTAGGTTATTTTTAAAATTAAAAAATAAAAACTTTTTTTAGAAAAATTGATTTAAATAAATGTTTCTTTGATAATAAAAAAATAGTGGTAAATCCACAAAAAAAGCTTTTTTCGAAAAGCTTCAGAATCAATTAAAACTGTGTAAAAAATTTTAATTTCTTGTTTTTTAAATACAAATTTAAATAATTATCGACATTTATCCTAAATTTAAAAAACTGGTTCTTTCTTAATATCCCTTCCTTCCAAAACTTCAAAAATTTTATTTTTTTCTTATTTAATTAACAAACCTATTATTTGTGTATTCCATTAACAAAGTAATTGATTCCACTTCAAGCATTCCATACATAACTCCATTTAAAGCTTGACAAACGGAATAACCTTGCCAATCTTTTGCTGCCGTGGTCATACAAGAAGTTATTACAATGCCCAGTTGGCACATGTAAAATAAAAATTGCCTTCCATACCAATCACCCAAATGTCCACCAATTACGGAACCAAGTAACTGAAAATCGATTTAATAATTTCATAAGAATTTTTTTTATTAAACTGTAATTTTTTTCAAAAGTTTGAAAATGAAAAAATATAAAAAAACTGTGCACGAGTTTGTATTTTTTTATAAATCATTATTTTTTTGATTATATTTCAAAATGTTTTAAATAAAAGTTTTTTTATTACTGACTCCGATTTTTTTTTCTTGATTTTTTGCCACGCACAGTAAATTATAGAATTATTTTCTTTTTTATAAACATTAAACTGGAGAATTTAACGAATGACGGCTATACTCGAGCTGTCATTTGGGATTAAATACAATATTTGCCAAAAAAATATTTCACTTCATTTTTTTTTTACTTTTTTTTAACCTATGAATTTTTTGAGTTGACAACAAAAATCGAAAATTTGGATAAAATAAATGCACATACATTTCGCTTTTTTATGCAAACATTAAACTGTGGATAATATCTTTGTTGGTTTTTTTTAAAGAATTTTAAATGTTATAGCGGTGTATCGCTTTGATTTAAAAAAGTAAAGAAAAACTGTTGTCGGTCAATATTGGCATAAAAAAAACTACCAAAAGTTTAATAACCTTTTCATAATTCAATACAATACAAAACTGAGTCATGTTGATCATACTCAAGCCCAAAGTATTTTGGTTTAAAAAATTTAAAAATAACTGTATCCTTAGGTTTTAATGAAAAAATTTTTTATTGTTTTTTTTACGCCATTTCTAAATATTTTTTGATGTAAAACTGGGGTTGATTTTAATAAGAGGAAAAATTCCTTAACTAAATTATTTTTTTTGATTTTAAACTGTTTCGTTTTGTTGGCGTATGAGTTAAAAATAAAAAAACCTATATTTGACAAACATTTTGCTATAATGGAAAAAACTGTAAAAAGCTTGGTAATTTTTTTACGAAACTGAGTCATTTGAAATTTTGTCAAACCCTAACTTTTATTGATTATTAAAACTATTAAAAGAAACTGGGTCCAGGAAAAATATTGGAAAAATTTTTATTATTCCAAGTTCATAAAATTTTTTGTTAAAAAAAAACTGGGTTTCTTTAATCGAAGATAAATTTTTTAAACTCAATACTTTTTTATTTCAAACAACCAAATCAAAACTTTATTTTTTTTTTTGTAATTTAAAAAACTGACAACCCTCAAGCTCGGCGGAATAAAGAAACTTACCATTGAGCAAGCGAGAACAATTTGAATGGTTTCAGGTTTATTTTTATCATCACAAATCATTTTAAATGTTGCAACAATTGAATTAAAATCTGTGGAATTTTTGAGTGCAGTGTAACTATCACATTGTGTTAAATTTGAACATTTAATTTTATTTTCAACATCATGTTTAATAATGCTTAATGAACCACTTTTATTGCATAGCCAATCAGGTTCAGCTGAACCCACGATGTTTACGAATGAAAAATTACCTAAGAAAAAAATTTATTTATTTATTTTTTTGTCTTGGAAAAACAAATTAAAATCTTTGTGGTTAAATTAATGAATTTTTTTGGGGCTTATCTATAAAAAATTTAAACTGCAGGACATTGTTCAGAGGCATGTGTGCTTCTTATGAGCTAATTAGTCGAAAAAGAAAGAAAAATTTAACTGAGCAAAAGAACTTTTTTCGTTTGATTGATAAAGTAATAAAAAAATTTTTTTTGACATGATTAATGATGCTTGCTTGCTTTTTGAGAACAAAATAAATTTTTTTTATTCTGCTTCAAAAAAAGGCAATTTGCTTGCTTCACTGTTTGTTTGCGATTGATTCTATTGTTAAAGAAAAAAAAATTTCATTCATTTAGGTAATTTAAAAACTGAAATGTATTAGGAAGGAGGAGATATTTTTTGAAATGTTTTGATTTTGTATTTCGCTTCAAATAAATCTCATGTTTGATAGACGACAGTCAGAAAATTATTAATTACTTTGTTTCAAAGATATAATAAAAAACTGAATAAAACAGAAGGTTTTTTTTGAATATAAATTTACTTTTTTGGATATACCATTTTCTATAGATAAAACTGAAGAGGTAGAGTAAAGACAGCAAGCATTAAAAAAACTTGAAAATTTTTTTTGAAATGTCCTCGTTTTGTGCCTCAAAAAACTTAAATTAAACTGGTACTAATAATTTTAGGTGGGCGGTGACTAACAATAAAAAATAATCAAAAACTGGCGATTTTTAAAAAAATTTTTGGTCTTTCATACCGTTTGTAAAGGATAAAACTGTTATGAGGAGAAAATCATTGACAAGAAATAAAAAATTAATATAAAAAATTTAAAGAAACAAAAAGAAAACAAAAAAATAATCTTTAATTTTTTTCGTTTATTTTTCAAACATGTTTTTAACTGAGAAGCCAAAAATATATTCCAACTTTTTTTCATCAAAAAAAAAACTGTGGATTTGGAAAAAGGGATGTAACAAAAGTTGCGGTAGAAAAAAAATACTTACCAGCCCATTCAATTTGTGCAAAAATAATACAAAAGCATGCAAAAATTTGATAAACACCAAATGGTTTAATTTTTTCAAGAACTTCTTCAAAATGATCATATGAAACTAATTCACGCATTTTTCGTTCTTCTAATCGCATTTTTTGTGATCCACTGAAACATATATAATTAAGTAATAATTTTTGCTTAAAAAACTGTGATGGCGATTGCGATGCTTTTTTTAAAAATGCAAAGAATATGCTTTTTGCACTTTTAAAAAAATTAGGTTTAAACTGTAATTTAGATTAATTAAATATAAATAAAAAAGTATAAAACTGGATACGACGGTTTTTGCTGGAAATTTTGGAAATCCTAAATCGAAAATAAGTGCCTTCAAAAATCGTTTAGATTTTTTAGAATTTAGCTTTTCTAAATATTTTCTTCATCTTTTTTAAAACTGTTTTGAGTTATGATTTCCTTTAAATTTATTAAACTCACCTTCTTTGCCGTTTTCCAGTGGCTGTAGTTGCTAGAGGCTTAGATGGATTCATTTCAATTCAAATAAAAAAAAACTGAGCTTCCTAATAAAGCCACAAAACAATTTTTCTTAATTCAATTTAAAAAAATATAAGCTTCTCTTATTTTTATTCAATCAATTATAGTTGTTTCACTTATTTAATTTTACAACAACAAGAAAGAAAGAAACAAAAATCAAGAGTGAAATGCTGCATGCAAAAAAGGAGGCTTTTTTCCTTCTTTTTTTTTGAACACAAAACATTGATAAGAAAAGGAAGAAGAAAAAAAAATTACCGGATTCCGGTAACATCGAGAAAAAAAAAAGAAAGAAGCAAATCAATTTACAGCTTAAAAATATATAAAGATAATTTTGTGCTCTCTTTTTTATGCTTCTTTTTCGTTTGAAATTTTGAGCCCGAAAAAAATGGAAAGCATATGAAAAATTTCTTGGTTTCAATTGAAAAGTTATTTCTTTTTTCATCATGACTATTTTGCGTCTGCTTGGCCGAGTGGTCGAAGGCGCAACTTTCAGGTAGTTGTTCACTTACGTGAGCGCAGGTTCGAATCCTGCAGCAGACAATTCTTTTTAAATTTTATTTATTATTCTTTTTTGCTGTTAAACTGATAACGGTTTATAAAATTGGACGAATATTTTTTTTCAACCATGCATGATTAATTATTCTTTGGAATTTAAAACTGGGTTCAGGATGACAGTACCAATTTTTTTTTTCAACGGACAATGTTGAATAGCATCGAGAAAAGTATGAAACTGCCATGGAGCGTTGGAATTGATAAATTTTCTTAAAAAATAATTTTATAAAACTGCATTGGTCCCTTTTTAAATGACCAAAATTAAATCATTTTTGATGGAAATAAAAATAAACTCATTGAAAAAATTGTTCCAAATTTTGATGATTTGGAATTTTCAATTAAAAAAAGTTAAAAATTTAAACTGTGTTTTGTTTTTCTTTGTTATTCTTGAGTGCAAAAAAGAAATTAATTTTTAGTTATCTATTTTTTTAAACTGCAATAATTTTCTCTCCGTTCACTGACAAAATTAAAACTGTTATACGCTTTAATTGGCGGAGTACAAATTTAATCAATAAACTGAAATGGAGCTAGCTTTGAAGAGATGTGGCAACTTCGCTTTTTCGTTTTATTTTTTAAATGAAAAAAAAGAGAGAATATCGAAAGAAATTAAACCCTTTAATTATATAATCACACTGTCACTTTGTAACAAAACTTAAAAGTAAAGAAAAAATTTTTAATTCTACAAAATGAAGAGAACGAATTTAGGGAAAAATTTAAAAATGAGTAAAGTCTAATGGCGATTCTTTAACATACATTACTTAAACAAAAAAAAATTAAACTGCGATGATCTCCATCAATAATTATGTAAATTTTGAATACAAAATATACCAAATTTTTTCTTTTATTTTTTAGAGTATTTTTCTTTTTTTCTCTTTTATTTTTTAATAAAACTGTGGCACTTTTTTAAAATATAAACTTATTTAATTCATTTTGTCAGAGTGTTTTTTTTTGTATAAAAGCATAGGCTTTTTTACGAATCTTAAAAATTATGCTCTTTTTTATGCTCACTGCTTTTTTTAGTTTGTTTTTGGGTTTAACTGGGTTTCAATCTATAAAATGTCTGACAATTTTTCTGGAGTATTTCATATTAAAAAAAACTGAGGAGGTGTTTTCTTTCACCAGAATAATGAAAGATAGTCGAAAGTCAAAATTTCGGTAAGGAAAAAGGGAGCATAATTGGGAGTGTAAAAATATCGAAGAAGAAAAAAACTGTAAAAGAAAATATTCTTTGCGCATCTTCAAAAAAACTAATAACCAACCATCTTACTTGTTTTTTTAAATTATAATTAACTGTTTGCAATTTAATTGAAAAATACAATAAAAATAAAAAAATTAAACAGAGAATTCTTTTTTTTTATACGGACATTGTTTGAAAGCAAATGAGAAATTAATTTTTTGTTTATCTTTTATTAAACTGCGATCATTTTTAATATTGCAAAAATAATAAAACTGTTGTTGACATGGAACTGCAGAATCCAAGCTAATCATAAACTGCACCGAGTAATTTTTGAATGAAGGTCGAAATTCATTTTTCTTTTCTTTTTTTGTTTCTATTAAGAAACTGGAAATGTCCGATAAATATGGAAAAATTATTTTTAGATCATTTTAATTATGCCTGTTAAAACTGAGACCCCAAATAGGAGGTGGTTAAGAATTTATTTAATTCGATTAAAGTTTAGATATTTTTGAAGAAAGTTTAAAACTGTAATAAACCAATGATTTGTAAATATCTTAAAAGCTATTTTTTAAAACTGTCTTGATTTCCTTCGAATAATAAAAATAAAATTATTTTTCGCTAAAATAAAAATAAATTCATTGAATAATTTTAGAAATATTAATGGTTTCGAATTTTTGTTTAAAAAATGTGTAAATGCATAAAAGTTAAACTGCAGATATTCTTTTCTGTCGGACATCACCATCTTAGATAACAGCAAATAAATGCTAATATAATTTTTTATTTATATATTTTTTAAAACTGTGTTGTGCTTTAAGGTCCGACTGTAAAATTAAAACTGTTCTGCATTCTAAATGACGGAGTGCAATCTAAACAAAAAAACTGTAGCGAGATTTGAGAGATACGCTATTTTCGAATTTTTGTTTAATTATTTTTTTAACTGTTTTTGGACGAGGATATTGTAAGAAATTCAAAAAAATTATATATATAGTCAAACTATTGTATTTTTAAAAAGCGGGAAGTAAAGAAAAAAAAACTTTTAACCATATAAAATGTTTCAAAATTTGAAGTAAATTTAAAACTGAGAACACAAGGGCGAATTTTACTTACATTATTCAAACTGCATTTTTACTTCGATAATTAAAGATTAAAATATTTCGATACAAATAAACTCATTTGAAAACTGTTTTAAAATTTCAATAATTTGAAATTTCAGTTGAAAAAAAATTAAAAAATTTAAACTGAAATGATCCCTTTTTTTTGTACAGACTGTGCCATATTTTTTTGAGAGCAAAAGAGAATTGAATTTGTTTTTTTCTTTAACTGTGGCGATTTTACATTTACATGGCAAAACTGACTTACGAAGCATTCGAGGGAGTTACGTTTATTTATAAACTTTGTTTGGAGAAATTTTTGGTTTAAGAACGAGTCTCATTTTTTTGATATTTTTTAAAACTTTGAACTGGATAATGAAGAAACACGGGAAAATAATTCGTATATAATCAAACTGTTTTTTATACTTCTAACCAGAAAAGTTAGAAATTTTAGAAATTCAAAAATTAAAAAAAATAAAACAAAAATTTCTTTGGGAAATGTATGAAATTAAAATATTAAAACTGCCTTTCCTTTTTTTATAGGAAAAAAATTATTTAACAGAAAAAACTGAATATTTGTAAATATGTGTTTACAATAATAATATTCCAGTGGTGGAATATTTTTCATATCGATTAATGGATTTAAAAGCGCTCCAATAAATCCAAATTGCTAAACAAAGAAAGCATTCCATGAAAAGGAAAAGGCCTTGTGCTTGATATTCATAAAACATGGTTGAAGTCATTTTCAATATATCCAATCCACCAATAATTGGAAATAAAAGAAATATGAAAAGAGATAACTGAAAAATAAAAATTTTTTTATTAAAATTTAAACTGCGTCAAGATAATTGGCTTTGTTTTAATAAATTTTTTTGGATGATTTTTATATTTTTTTTAAACTCTTCCAAAATTTACAATATCAATTTAATCGAAAAAGATAAAAATTTAAGTTTGATAACTGAAAACGATAATTCATAAATTTTTTTTGCATACATAAACTTTTTTTATTGTTTTCATAGAATGGAAAAGATTTTAAGAAAATATTTATAAACTGTATACAATAAACGCAGAGGGTCCCTTATTGCCCGCTGCATTTTAATTTGGGAAAGAAAAAAATTAAGCCCATTTTTTATGAGTATAGTTCGCTTTTCACTTTTAATTTTTTAATTTTTAAATAAAACTGAATCTGAGTACCAAAATAGGTATAAAAAACTGAAAATGCATTTTTTTGTTTCAACGTTTTTTAATTAACTAAAGCTTGATAATCGTATTTTACAAATATTTTTTATATTCTTGATGCTTTTATTTTTATTTTGTTTTTTTTAAGGAAACTGTCGTACGTGGTTGATTATGTATGATTAAAGCCCGATATACCAAAAATTAAATGGAAAACATTAAAAAGGATTTTTTTAAAGTTAAGATTAAACTGCTTTTTTAACAGAAATTATTTTTTTTGCAAGAAAAAGTTAAACTGAGATAAGAAACGCTCATTTTTTGTGTAAAATAAGTTTTACGACATCCAAACTTCGGGAGGAAAAATAAATTTAAAACTGTGTTAAATCGAAAAGAAAGTTGACTTTTTAAAAGTTTTTTTTGGAAAATAAATTAATAAACTGAAATCCAAACTTTTTTTCGTTCATAAACTTACAGTATAAATCAAAATAGGAAAATAATAAAATTTATTCCTTTTTCTTCCACCAAAAATTGCGATCGGTGAAATTCCAATATAAATAAATGCATTAAAAACAATTAAAAGTTCCACAGTTCCATAGGGTTTTGAAAAAAGGGAGCAACTGACGAGAAATATTCCAGGAATAATTGGAATTGAAATAATAAAAATTAACATTGATATCCATGTTGCATAACGACATTTTTGTTTTGAATATGCAAGAAGTTGGTGGCCCACGGGTTCAATAATTGCAGGTCGATCAAATAAATCTTTTGCAGGGGTATCTATTTTATAAAACATAACTGCGAATACGTATTTTTACTGTTTTTGGATTAAAAAACTGAGCAGTGCGAAACTTTGATTTTCACGCTTTTTTATTGCAACAAAGAAAGATAAAAAACTGATTGCTATTGCGCGAGCCTGGAAAGCATTTAAAGAAAAAATAGCAAACAAAAAACGATTGCTTAAAGTTGGTTGCAAAAACTGAAGGTAAGCGTAGAAAAGTTGGAAAACATTGTTTTTTAAGTAGTACCACTCAAAAATGAAAAGTTCATGGAGAAACAAAAAAAAAAGACATGGATCGATGAATTGTTTAAATTTCTACTTTTTCTTTAGATATTTTTAAAAACTGAGTTAGACATTTTCATTTGTTGCACAAATATGGATTTTATAAAACTGTTAATACATAAGCACGTGAATATTTTTTAGTGTATTTTTAACTGTCATAAATGAGCTTAATTTTAAAGACAAAGTTCACAAAAAAAATTTATTTATTTTCGATTTTTCCTTATCAAAAATTGATTAATCGAAGTTAAAATCAATCAAAACTGCGATATCCTTTAGAAAGTAGCAGCGAACAAAATTAAAAAAATAATTTTAATATCTTCTTTTTGTTCAAAAAATTATTTTAATTATAAAGTGTTTTAATAAAATAAATATTGGAAAAGCAAGTTTATTAATAATTTATTTTTAACAGGATATCCATATTTTTATGATAATTGTGGCATTGTTTATTTTGAAGAAAAGTTTGAAAACTGATTTATTTTAAGCGAAGGACACCTAAAAAATTTATACGTTGGTGAGGTGGTTGAAACTGCATGGTATTTTTGTAAGCGGTAATAAACTGAAAATTACTTTAACCAATTGCCATCAAAATGGAAATTAATTTTATTTATTTTAATCTTTTTTAAACTGTCTTCCAAATTTAGTGCAGTAAAAATGAATGAAAATGTAAGGAATTGTTTTTTTTGCTTGTTTGTTTGTTTGTTGGGAATAATTTTGATAAAACTGGAATAGGTGATAAACATTTTAAATTTTTTAAACTGTTTTTTTTGAAAGTAACTTGGAAATAATGCACTTTATAAACAATGATAAGGCATAATAACAAAATGTTTGATTTATGGTTTATAATAGAAAAATGTAGTTGTTTCATTAATTATAAATTTTTTTAAATTATTTGAAATTTAAATCCTCCTTTTTTTTTAAACTGCAGCATCAGGCACTCTTTCCGTTTTCCCATCCCCATTTTTGGTTTTTTTTATTTCCAAGTTTTTTTCAAGCTAATGATAAACTGTCACGCAAAATTTCGAATGAAGAACGAGACTCATTTTTTTGTTTCTATTAAAAAACTGCGAACTGGCCAAAATTTCGTGGAAATATTTTTATATCATTTTAAATATGCTTTTTAATTTAAAACTGTTATGAAAGATTTGATGCGGTTAAGAATTTATTTATAATTCAACTAAAGTTTACTTTATTTGTATGAAGATTTTAAACTGAAATTAGAAAAAGTATGTTAAAATTTCTTAAATGCTATTAATTAAAGCTGCGATTATTTCTAAAAAATATAATCAAAATTAAATTTCTTTTATGGAAATCAGAATTTGTACATTTAAAAAAACTGTTAGGAGTTTCAGCAATTTGAATTTTAATGGGCAAAAAGATAGGAGGTCGATCAAATAAATCTTTGCAGGAGTATAAATTTTATAACACATAACTGCAAATCGGTATTTATGATTTTTAGATAATAAAAAAAACTGTTCACCGAGGAAAATCGCTTTCACGCTTTACAGAAGCGAAAGATAAATAACTGATATCAGCTCGAGCCAAGAAACACTTTAAAAAAATTGTAAACAAAAAAATGATTGCTTAAAATTTGTTGCAAAACTGAAGGGAAGCGTAGAAAAGTGGGAAAACATTGTTTCTAAGTACCCCACTCAGAAATGAAAAGTGCATGGAGAAAGAAAAAAAGAGTTAAATCGATGGATGATTGACAAAATTATTATTTTATAAATATTAACTGAGTTAGACATGAAGCACTGGCAAGAAATTTTCAAAACTGGGTTTATTTGCCATTTGGGATAATATTCTAATCGATAATTAACTAACAACGTCAAATAAATATTAAACCCTACAAAAATAAAATAATTTAATTTTACTTTAACAAAAACTGAGAAGCTGGAAATACTGGATTTTTATCATATTTTTTCTTCGAGATATTGTTTAAAATTACAATATTAAAAAGTTTTTTACGTTTTTGGGAAATCTTTAATTCATGAAAAAGGGAAAGTACTCTGGACTATTTGTAAATGAGAGTCATATTTTAATAATAAACTTTAAACTGTGGTACATTTTGTAATGTTGCGACGGTGACAACTTTGAATAAAAATCTATGAAACTCTGTTATTCTTTTTTTTTCTTCTAAAAAAATTAATTTGACAATAAACTGAATTTATCAAAAGCATAAAAAATAATAAAATTTTAAAACTTTAAATTAAAATACTAAAATGATTAATGATTAATTTTAGCATAGTTTTTTTTTGTAATGAAGATGATGTTTAAAATTCATGAAGCTAAAGCGATGGATATTTAAAAATTTTTAATGCAGGTGGTGGTTGAAAACTGAATTAAGTTGTAATTTGGGACGGAAATAAACAGAAATAAATCTTAATCAATTACCATTGAAATATTATTAATTTTGTTTAAACTTTTTTTTAAAACTGTTTGAATGATAGGAATCAGGTAATTGATGAAATATACCAATTTCGGTAAAATGTATTTTGAAATCAAATTTTTATGAAAGAAAAACTGTTTGAAGTATTTTTTCTCTGTGAATAATAGAAATAAAACTGGAATACAAGGCTTCATACTTAATGTTAAAATATTTTCTTTTAATTTTTAAAACTGTTCCTTTTTTTAAAAAGTATTTGAACAATTGCACTTTTAAAACTGAAAAACTGATATGGCTTAATAAAAAAAATTTTGATTTCTGATTTATAAAAAAAATCTGTTATTGTTTCACTAATTTTTTATTTTTTTGAAATTTAATTTAAAATTTTAAACCCCTTTTTTAAACTGCATTTCCGTTTATCATAAGAATTATCAAACTATTTTTTTTGTGCAAAACTGTCCATTTAGAAAAAACCCCCTAAAAAATAATCTTGTTTTTTGTATCAAAAAAGTTCAAGGTTATTTTTGCATTTTCATCAAAAAAAAAAGCAAAGCAATGATGACATTAATCTTTATTGACAAAAAAAATGATAAAGACTAATAGGAAAACACCATAAAAAATGTTTCTCTTTCCCCCCTCTTTTATTTGCTTAGTTATTTTTCCATTTTCATGTTCCCCATTCAAATCCAAAAACACTATTTTCCAAAAAAAGAAAAAAAATGATTTCAAAATTTTTTTTCGTTTACCTTTTTCTCGATAGCTTTTTTATGCTTGTTTTTTGTTGATTGCAAAAAATAAAATAGCATGCGACCTATTTGCAGCTGCTGTTGCCTGCTATGAGTTTCATAGCCTTTTATGGAATGAATGATCCATGAAGGCTTGTTTTTAATTTGTTTTTTAACTGGTGGATGTTATGGAATTTGTTTAAATCGAGAAAAAATCAAAAATGATTATTATTATTGTTTTTGTTTTTATTTAAAAAAAAAGCTACAAATTTATTTGCATTATTTTAAACTTTTGTGACTCTTATTATTTTTTGGGTCGAAACTGAATTAAACAAATGGTTTTTGTTTTTTATCCATTGAAAAAAATATGGGTTAATCGAAAACAAGCTTTTTCTCGAAAAAAAAGAAAAAGAAAAATAAGCCTCAGCTGAACTAATAAATAACAAAAACTGTGTTTAATTTTGAAACCTTCATTCAATAAAAATAATAATTTTTTACTGCATCGAAAATTACAAAAACATTCTCTATGCTTTTTTTAAAATTAAAACTGGTTCACCTCTCTAACTTCCAGAAAGATTGGCAGGAAATGCATACTTTTTTTGTCAATCAAAATTCAAATTTTTATTTAAATATAAAAAGCAAACATTCAAATTTTATAATAAAACTGTTTCGATTGATGCGTCGTTGTTAACTTAACTTTTTTACACTGTCTTCCATGATACTGAAGAAATATTCAAACTCTAATTGGTGGAAAAATTTTAATTTTATTTCAAAATTATAATACATTTTAAATTATAAAACTAAAAGCAGGATTAATTTCCTATAAGTAAACAAAAAAAAGCTGCTGACATTGAATTTAATTCAATAATTTAAATCAAATTCAAAAAACCTTGATAATTTAATCATTTTTATATGAAAAATATTTTAACTGATTAGAACTTGGTTTGGAGGATTTGTTGAGAAGAATTTTTAACAAAAAATTTAAAAAAAAATTGGGGTGAAAAACTGTTAGCGTGGGAAATTAGATGGTAAAAAAATTACTTTCTAAAGAATAAACAAACGTTATCAATTGCATGTAACATGCAAAAAAATTTCACAATGAAAATTCAGCAATGAAAAATTCAGCAATGAAACATTCAAAATTTTCGTGTTGAAAGTGAGCACTTTTGCAAATTTTTGAAATTAATCGAAAATGTTGCAAACTTTTTTATGCGAATATTTGAAGATTGCTTTTAGAAAGTTTATGATGTAAATTTTTTATATATAGATTATCGAAATATTGGTGAAGCCCATATATCCAACATGGGTTGTTATTGTTTTTGCTCCCATTTTTAGCGAAATTTAATCTGCTTTTTTGAAAAGTGAGTGCATCTGAGTTTTTTGGAAATTTTTTAAAATATTATTTGTAATTATGTATTAATCTTCTAGGCGGTGTAATTTAATAAATATCCAAATACCCTTAACTTTTATTGCTGTATTTTTTTAAGCGGCTTTTTAGTGCGTTGTTGAGGGCATTATAAACGCAGCAACCTTTTTCTTAATAGAAAAGTAATCTATAGAGATAAGATACTAAATGGATAGCAATCGTTTCGAGGCTATGGGACTCATATATCACCCATGGGATTAAGGCAATGCATGGCTTCCGGACAATCTCCTACGTATCTCCCTTTAGCTTACTTATTCATTTTTTTTGAAGGTCCTGTAGCAATTGGATGACAAGAAAGGCATGCAATTGCCGAAGGCAATGCATGGCTTCCGAACAATCTCTTATATATCCCATGGGCTTTTATCTAAATACTATCTCCGAAATTCACATAGCTTTATCGCCCCTTGGTTTACCCAAACAATGTAATCAACCAAATCCATAAAAGCGGTATTGCGTAGCAATACCGCTGGTTTTATTACAAAAGAAAAACTGTTTTAAAATATATGTAAATTCAACAAAAGCATTTTAAAAATAATTATCTACCCATCAACTAATAAAAAAAAGAAGAGAATAAATAAAGCCTTTTAAAAACTGGATAAAACTTTAAAAGCTGAAAGGTTTTTAACTGACATGTAAAATTTTGAATTAAATCAATTTTTAAGCATTAAAGCTTTTTGTTGGGTTTTATTAATTACTATGTTAAAATAAATATAAATAAAACTGTAATGCATCTATCAAGTTTGCTATTATAAAACTATAATTTACAGAAGCAATAAAAATAAATTTTACTAAAAAAACTGTTTTTGATTTTTTTTAATATTTGAAACTAAATTTTTAATAAACTGATGACACAAGTATTCGCTTTATTTATGAAAATTAAATCACCATTTTTCTTGGATTTTAATTTAAAAAAAACTGGACACTATAGATTTTTCATATTAAAAATTATCCAAAAAACTGTTGGATATTTTCAATAAAGGAAAGAAAAAAATAAAGAGGTTCTGATAAAACTGTTAAGATGTTTTCCAAACTCTTTTTTATAAAATTGACAGGAAGGGAAAGATTTAAGAAAAATAAAAAAAAGATTTTATAAAAACACATTTAAAAAATTCGGGTAATTTAAACTGCGGAATGAAATATCTAATTATATTTTCCATTTTTAAAACTGGTTACGTTCGTTTTTTTCTATTTTTTTGTTTTCTAATTTACACCGGTAAAAAAATTTAATATTTAATAAAAAAAACTGAGTATGTATTTCTCACATTTTTTTAATATTGTACTTTCTTTGTAATTTATTTTTGTAAAAAAAAACTGTCACATTATTCCTTTTTTTTTATTTACCAAACAAACAAAATAAAAAGAAAGAGAAAAAAAACTTTAAAGAAAAAAATGATCTCATTTTGCACCTTGAAAGAAAAAATAAACATGAGTTAGCTAAATAACTGTTGACTCTGTCTTTTCTTTTCTTTTTTTTTTGTTGCTTCGTCAGTCATCATCATCCTTTTTGTTCCTCGAAGCAGTGATTAAATGAACAACCGAATGGGGTGAATGAATGAATGACTCATTTCGTCGTTGTCGTCAAAAAAAAGTAATTCATCCAACTTTTTGATTGCTTTTTGTCTGGGTTTTTTCGGAGCTCTAAAAAACGTGCATTTTTAACACAAAAAACTGACTTTGACGAGAGAAAGGTTGATAGAAGACCAAAAAATTGATTTGGGTTTTTTTCATAGAGGCGGAGTCTATGTCACAATAAAGTGATAGAGTGGAAACAAGAGAGACACATACACATGAGTCGTCGTGTTTATTGTTATTTTTTTTCTTTCTATTTTTGTTTATAACAAAAAAACAACGCATTATTGCATTGTTGCGTGAATAAGCGACTATCAATCAAGAATTGGGAAAAAAGGGGTATAAAAAGGAAAAGGAAAATAGCAGAAAAAAGGTCAAATTTAAACTGATTCCGACAATAGTTTATGGGAATCAAATAAGGTAGGAATGGATTAAACTGAACCAGAGTGTTGTTGGATATTTTTGCCAAAAATTTAAAACTGAGCATTTTTTCTTTTTAATAAATATTTAAAAAAAGTTGTCTTCCTAATTTTTTCGTTTATTTTATAAAACTGTTATTTCAAGATTAATTTCAGTGATTTTTTGCTGCGTTGAATAGTTTTTTTTTCTTTGCTTAAATAAAATTTCTTTCTTTTAAATTTTAAAACTGAGAACTAATAATGAAGATGATTTTTTTAACTGTCGAAAATTTTAATGGTTTTTGAAGGGATTTATTAAACTGAGCAAGATAGAATCATAGAGAACTTTGCATTATAATTTTTTTTAACTGTCGAAGACCAAACAGGCTTTCCAAAAATATTTTTATTTCGATCCAAAAAAAAGTTTAATCCAATTTAGTGAAGCTTTTGATAAAAAAAATAAATATTAAATAATGGTAGTAACTGACTGACGATGATCGTTTCGAAAAATTTGAGAAACTTCGTGAATAAATGCTTTCTTTTAAACTGTTCCTGGCCTTTGTCATCTGAGATTTTTTTAGCTTTTTTTTTTAAACTGTGTAGTGGCTTGTTTAATTATTTTCAGAAAAAATGAAACGATAAAATTATTTTAAAAAAATTTCTTACTTTTTTCTTGGAACTTTTAATGGGATTTTAAGGGAGTAATAACTGTAAACTTCGATACTTGTTTATAAAATTAATTCAATTTTTACTTTTTTTATTTTAAGAAAACATTTTATTTGCTTTTCTTGTTAATTAACTGTCGTCTGATTTTTTTAATGCCTTTTTTTAAAGATCATTATTTTTTTCCAAAACTGGCCTTCATCATTGCAGGCGAGTGTTACTATAGCAATGTAGTCAATAACCATTAACTCATTAAAAACATAATATTTTTTTAATAAACTGTCTTTGAGAGCTCTGAAATTTACACTGTTTATCATTTTTAAGAAAAAGTCTTTCTAAAAACCCATAATCGTCTGTCTTTTTAATTATAATAATTAGGAATAAATTAAACTGAACATTTGCTGCTGTTGAAATGGTGTAAATTTTAAAACTACACTTTGCAGAAAAAAAGAATCGCTTTTGAATTTTGCGAAAAAAAAATTTATTTTTTCTCACGTTTTTAGAATTATTCTTTTCTTTTTTAAACATAAACTTATCTAATTCATTTTCTCAGAGTAGTTTTTTATTGTTGTATAAAAAGCAAAAGTTTTCGTTAAAATTATTCTTTTTTTTGATTCTCTCTATTCCCTTGTAGTTCTCTTTTTTAGGGTTAATTATATGTATGTCTATAAACTGTTGGGAACTTTTTACATGAGTGATTTCATAAAAAAACTGAGATTCGGATTTTAATTTTTATGGTTAAAAAAACTGTTACATACGTTTATGCCGGGTAATGAAAGGTAACCAGAACTTGGTGGAAAAAAAGTACCGTAAACTCGAGTTACAGAATTTAGTAAAAAAAGTGTAAAAAAAATTATTTTTTCATATTTACAAAAAAAAACTGATATCCATTTTTGCGTAATTAACTGATTTCATTTTACTGATTGTAGGTAGGTTGACCTTCCCTTTTATCTTTTTTTTGTTTGCAAACTATGGTCTTTTTAAAACAAAAAATTGAACTCTCTGTCTCCTTTTCTTTTTTGTTTAGTAAATTGGTTAGACTTTTGTTGGTGTATGTATACTTTGGAGTCATTGTTGTCATCGCAATATTTTAGTGCACATAAAAAAGTACAAATGAACGAACGCTGCTGAAGCAGACAATAATAATAGGGAGAGAAAAAATAAAACAGAGAGAAAGAGATTATTAAAACTGTTGCCTTGTTCATTGATTGGATAATAGAAGGAAAATTATTTTTTAGGTAAACTGCAGAAAGCTTGAGATTGATAATTTTAACTGTTAGAAAAATAGTAATAAACTGACTTTGATAGAAATAGTTTGTTTTTTTTACTAAAATTAAAAAAAAATAAATTTTTTGATAAACCAATAAACTGATAACGATTAGTATAAATATTTTACTTTTTTCGCACTTTTTCCATGTTTTTCAAAAATTTTAACTTTTATCATTGCCGCTTCCATCCATCTTTTTTTCCTTTGATTACCCATTTTAGCAAAAAATACAAACAAGCAAGGTGTATCAGTAAATAGCTTCCTTCTCTCGCGTCATCACTATTTTTTATTTAAAATTATTATTATTTGCTTTTCCAACCTTTTTTCACATTATTTATTTATCTTTCACTAAAATTAACTAACTCAAATAATAATAAAATAATAATAATTTTATTTAATCTCGTTTGTATAAAAGAAACGTTTAGAGTCTATAACTTCCTTTTTTTTTCATGTGCAGCAGGTGTCTCATTAGTTAGTTGGGTCCAAAAACTTTGCTCTTTTTTTTGCGTGGAAAAAAAAAAGTACAACCTTTTTTTGTTCGTTTTTGTTAGTTAATCTTTTTATTTAAAATAATATATTTATCCTACACTCATTCCACTCATGAGATTTATAAAATCATGCATAGCTATAAAAATGTTATAGTCTTTTTTTGTTTGAGTTCAAATATCCAATCTCCTTTAAAAATGATGACAAACGTGAATTTGTTTCTCGTTCTCATTTTTCTTTCCCATACATTTTCGCGTGTGTTTGCGCGATAGCATTCTTTCTCGCGGCGTGCGTTTTGCAAAGAAATAGCACTTTTTCGAAAACTGTTTTTGTTTGATTGAATCTGATTTGAAGCAACTTTTGTTTGATAAAATCAAAGTATTTTTTTCCAGAAAATATGATTAAACAACTAACCATGAAACCGCTGCTATGCGCTTTCATAAGCTTATTAATTATTGGTTCAACTTATGGTAAGTTAATGGTTTCTTCTTTTGTTTGTTGTGATTTTGCTGTTAGCAATTAGCTACCATAACTTACTCCATATTTTATTTCTCTAACTGTTCTTCATTTTCAGCTGAAACCAAGAAACTTGTAACTGAAGCTGATTGTAAAGAAGGTGAAAGATTTCTTGAATGTGGAACTTGTGAACCAACATGTTATGCAATGGTAAATCCACTTTTCCTTTTTTACAAACACTCATCATAATGATTTTTAGCCAATGTGTACAATGCAATGTCGAGAACCAATGTGTGCATGTGATGTTGATAAAGTTCGAAATCCTGAAGGCAAATGTGTTTTACAATCTGAATGTGAACCTTTAAATTCAACCAATCTTATTGCACCCGTGGCTCCTGTATTACCTGCACCAAGTATGCAAACACCAGCATGTCAAGAAAATGAAGGCGTTAAACATTGTTCTGGTTGTGAACCAACTTGTGATACTCCAAGAGTAAATTATTCAAGTTAAATTAAACTCATCCTTTACATTGCTTTTATTTCAGCCATTCTGCACCAAAATTTGTCGTCAATTGAACATTTGCGAATGCCTTCCAAACTTCTATCGTCATGGTCAAACTAAGCAATGCGTTCCATCCGAAAAGTGCCCAGAAGGTTCTGGTGCTCGTTTACCAATTTTTGAACATCCAAGCAATGATACTGAATGTGCTGCTAATGAAGTTTTGAAACAATGTTCAGGATGTGAGAATCAATGCGGTCGACCTGCTGTATGTTTACTTTTCTTTTAATGGTATAAATATTTTCATTGTTTCATCTTTTAGATCATGTGCATAATGATCTGCAACCACATTCCAAAATGTGAATGCGATCAAGGATTTTTCCGTAATAATGAAACTGGTGAATGTGTTCCACAAGAACAATGTCCTACTTCATCTTCGAATTCAAATGATGAAAAATGTGGCAAAAATGAATACATGAAAAGTTGTCCTGGTTGTGAACCAACTTGTGATAACCAAAATGTAAATTTTACTCTTATTTTTTTCCTTGTAAAACTTGCCTTAACCTCAACTTTTTTTAGCCCATTTGCCCTATGATTTGTCGATTAGGCCAAGAATGTCAATGCAAGCCTGGTTTTCTTCGAAATGCTAAAGGAAAATGTGTAAAACCAACTAAATGCCCAAAGAAGAAATGTGGCGGAAATGAAACTTTGAAAAGTTGTCCAGGCTGTGAACCATCTTGCGAAAATCCTAATGTAAGTTGTTTTGCTTCAGTATTTATTGAAGTTGATGTTTGTTTAAAAGATAAACTAATAAGTTATTTTTTAGCCAATATGCATGGAAATGTGCCGAACTGGACAAGAATGTGAATGTTCAGATGGTTTTGTTCGTAATGATGCAGGAAAGTGCGTTCGTCAAACTGAATGTCAAAATACTCGTAATCCACGTGACAACGGATCTCAACCTGATGATGGCAGTAATAAGAAATGTCATGAAAATGAAGTTTTAACAAGTTGTCCTGGATGTGAACCATCATGCACTAAGAAAAATGTAACTCATTCTTATTCATTTTCGATTATTTTCTTTACTTTAATTTTTTAGCCCATTTGCGCTCTTGCTTGTCGTGAGGGAAAAGAATGTCAATGCAGTAAAGGATTCTACCGTAATTCAGCTGGAAAGTGTGTTACTGAAAATGAATGTGATATCGAAAATCCACCATCACCTGGATCAAATAATTGTCGTCAAAATGAAAAATTCCTTGATTGTGGAAGTTGTGAAGCTTCATGTTCTGAACATAACCCCATGTGTACAATGGATTGTAAACCTGCTGGTTGTTATTGTGTTGCTGGTAGTGGTTTTGTTCGTGGACCTAATGGTGATTGTATTCATCCATCTTTATGTCAAAACTCTAATGGAAACGGCACTGATGATGGTAGTTATGATCGTAAGAAACTTTGGTTTTCTAAAGGGATGAATTTTGATTGATGTTTTTTTAGCTTGCATTGCAACAACATGTCCAGTTGGTTCAATATGTGTAAAACAGCAAGTTCAATGCATTCGTGCGCCATGTCCTCCTCAAGGTCGTTGTGTTGCTCCTGAACCACGACCTACACGTTCAACTGATGATGGAGTTCCAACTAATCGTAAGCTTTTTGGATGATTTTCTTTATCTGGATTATAATAACATTTTTATCGTATGTTTTTCAGCTTGTGCTGCTATGTTGTGTCCATTTAATACTCGTTGCGAAGTCCAACAAGTCCAATGTTTTGCACCTCCATGCCCACCAATGGCTCATTGCGTTCCTATGAATGAACCACGACCATCTCGTGCAACTCCTGCTCTTGATAGTGAGTTTAAAATTTGCCCTTTATGTTCTTATTTTTAATGATGATATTTTAGAATGTGCCACAATTCTTTGTACTGCTGATTCAACATGTCAAGATGGAAAATGTGTTCCAATTGATGTAAATCGACCACCTCGTGCCGAAGATGATATTCAAATTTCTGATCGTAAGCTTTTTATCCTCTCTAAAACTTATTTGACCTTATTTTCTATTTTAAGCATGTGCTACAATGAAATGTGCAGCTGGTACTAGATGTGAAAGACTTACAATTAATTGCTTTGTAGCACCTTGCCCTCCTCAAGCACATTGTGTACCTATCACTGAAACTGATTCACCAACTTTGAGTAAGTTTATTATTCTTTTTATTGCAAAACTAATTACTAAGTACCGAACTAAATTTTTTAGCTTGTGCAACTGTTAAATGCGCAGCTGATCATGTTTGTAAAATGGAACAAGTTCAATGTGTTCGTGCTCCATGTCCTCCTCTTCCTCGTTGCGTTCCTATTCATGAAACTGAAACACCAAATGATCGTAAGCATTTTGATGGCATTGAAATTTGCAAATAAAATTTGTCATTTTTTAGCTTGCATGACTGTTAAATGCACAGCTACAACTCAATGCATCAATGGAAAATGTGTGCCAAATGATACAATTGATGATATTCAAATTTCTGATCGTATGCTTTTAGCCTTTCTAAAACTTATTTGACATTGTTTTCTCTTTTTAGCATGTGCTACAATGAAATGTGCAGCTGGTACTCAATGTGAAACAATCAAAGTTAACTGTTTTGTATCTCCATGCCCTGCTCAAGGACATTGTGTTTCAATCAATGAAACATCAACTCCTCGACCAACTCGTTCAACTGATGATATCATTGCTAGTGATCGTATGCTTTCATTCTTTTCAATACATTCAGTTTAGTGTTTGGTTTTTTAGCTTGTGCAACTATTCGATGCAGAGGTGGAATGGTATGCTCTAAAATTCTTGTAAATTGTCTTCGTACATCTGAAGCTTGTCGTCCACGTGGAGTTTGTGTTCCTGCTGATGCTAATGGTAAACCGTCTGTAGTTCGTCCATCTCGTTCACCACAAAATGCTGGAAATGAAGATCGTAAGCTTTTAAAAATATTGTGTTGTGTATTTTCGCTAAACTTACCTTTTCAGCTTGTGCATTAATCGATTGTCGATCTGGTATGAGATGTTCGGTAATTATGCCAGATTGTATTGAAGGTGCAACAGATTGTGGTCCACGTGGTGTTTGTAATCCTATTGATCCAACTCAAGAACCCGTAACAGCTGTATTACCACCAGCTAAAGATGATCCTATTGAAGAAATTCAAAATAATTGTAAGTTTCTTATGACATCAGTTTATTACCCTAATTCTTATTTCTTTATAGTCTGTATGCGTGCTCGATGTGCTGGATCTTGTATCACCACTGGAATCAAATGCAATGAAGATGGATCTGAATGTGAATATATTGGAGCTTGTGCACCATCAAATAACAACATTACTGGTCTTGATGTATGTGAAAATTCCACGTGTCCTACTGGCAAAGTTTGTGAAGCTCAAGTTGTTCAATGTTTCGCTCCTCCATGTCCACCAATCCCCCGCTGTGTTGATCCATCATCTGTCAATTCTGATGTTTGTGCAAATTATCAATGTCCTGCAAATCAAGAATGTCGTGAACTTCGTCTTCGATGTAATCGAATTGTTAAAAATTGTAAACCACTTCCAATGTGTGTTAACAAAAAGCAATGAGTTCTGTTTTAGATGTATTTTGTAAAGGTTTATTAGTAATTTAACAACAACAACATTCCTGTATATTTTAATTTGTTTGTTTGTAATATATTTATTTTTATTTTGTGATTATTATTGAATAAATTGAAGCATAATTATTAATTTCTTTGTGTCTGATTGAAAAAAAATTGCGACAATAAAAAATTACAAAGATAGCACATTCTTTTGAATTTTGCTAGTCTCAAAGCGAAAAATTGCTTACATTAAAATTCCCAAAAGTTTTTTTGCTTTCTTTACAAATCCAAGTTTTTTTTGTTGTTCATTTGCCTTGCTTTTTTTCTAAGAATGTCAAGTACTCAACCTCCGCTATTTGTTCATGGAGAAGGTATCGGTTCAGCAGTACACAAATGGCAATTTCGTCATCGAGTTTGTCGAGTTAAACTTTCATCAACACAACGACATGGTACTTCACAAACTCAAACTCAATCTCAAACTCAACTACCTCATACTTCATCAACTCAACCACTTCCTCAACGTCAAACTCAAGGTTCTCAATCTGATCTAAATTTCGATGTTAATGAAGAAGATGTTCAAGATGTTGTATGTTTTTCCTCATTTTTTGTTTTTTGATTAACTTTTTGAATCGTTTTAGTTAAATACATTAACCGAAGTTGCACACAAAAATGATTCTTCTAAGGCTCTTACTGAAGTTCAAGTAACTATTTTAACTGATATTCGTGATGCTATGCGTGGAATTGTTAATCAACTTGTACTTGATCGAAAGCCAAAATCTATATTTTTGAAGACTGAAAAAGTTGTGTATGTTTCTTTTTTTGTTTTCTACAACAGAGGATAACTCAAAAATTTTCAGATTCAAAGGAAAAAACAAAACTCCAAAGACTATCAAAACATCGATGCGATGCAATGTAACAAATCTTCGTCCACTTGCTGTGAAAGTTCGTATCCTTGAAATCATCTTTCAAATGATTCTTACTCGAACATATGCTACAAAACGGTAATACCTTTCTCAAATATGGATGATGCTTTTAATACTAACAATTTCAGTGATATTTATTACAAACACAAGCAACTCTTCGGTGTTCAAACTAATGTTGATCGTGTTTTAACAGATATTTGCGCTTTTCTCAATGCTGATCGATACCAACTAAACGTTGTAAGTTTTTTATTGGTTGATGTTTTCTCTCTCATGGCTTCTTTTTCTTTCAGTTGAGTGCTTCCCGCGGTTCTCTTATTGGTCCAATGACAATTGAAACACCTAGTGGACAAGTTGATTGTAGAATTACTCCAATTTCCATCGTGCAAAACTTCGTTGATTTTACCATTAACTTTGAAGCTCGAGTCGTTCTGGTTGTTGAAAAAGATACAATCTTTCAAAGATTGATTGAAGAAGGGTTTCGTAAACATTTTCCTGACATCTTACTTGTTACTGGAAGTTTATTAACTTTATAAATGTTAGATTACTGAAGTTTGTTGTTATTTTAGGGTTGTGGCTTTCCTGACTTTGTTACTCGTCAATTTTTGAAGAGGCTTGAAACAGAATTCAAAATTCCTATTTATGCTTTGGTTGATTGTGATCCTCATGGTAATCGTTCGCTATTTGTTTGGATCCTTTTCATTGACATATTTTAGGACTTCACATTGTTCTCACCTACAAATATGGTTCAATAAGATCAAAGAGTCAAATAGAAGGCGGTCATGCTGCTTCAACAATTCCATCCATTCAAATGATTGGTCTTCGTCCTTCTCATCTCGAACAATATCATAATCCATTTCAAGAAATTCCTTTCGTTCGTAGCGATTTCACTACCATCAATCTTGTTAAACGAAGAGCTCGTGAACTTGGTGATCAATCAATTCTTCGAGAAGTAAGTTTACTTTTTATCCTTTCTCTTGTTACTCATACATGAACTTTTTTAGGCCCTTCTTCTTGCTGAAAGCAAAGTGAAAGTGGAACTTGAAGCTTTGGTTGCTTATTCACCTCAATTTCTCATCCAGTATATCAAAGATTGTCAACAACAAATGCCATGGGTTCTTCATAATGATAGCATTCCAAAAAGTACGCCATTTGCAAGAAAAAGCAATGATTCTGTAACATTTGCTGATGAACTTCCTTGATCGTCTTTATTATTATGTTTTATAATTTTTGTTTATTGTTGTTATATTTATTATATGTGATAATTTTATTTCTTAATGTTAAAGTTTGTTAAAGTTAATAAAGTTAAGTTCTAATCATTTGTTTTCGGATTTTTGTTGTAACATACATATAAACAAGATAGTAATCTTTCTAAAATTTTGACAAGAGAAATGAAGGAACTGCTTTAATGGAAAAAACCACTGCAACAGTGATACTACAAACTACAAAAATGGGTTATCAAAAAGCAATTAAAAGATGAGAAAAACAAAGATGGTTTGTTAGTTGTATGTAACGATGTGGATGAAAGACTAAAAGTCTATTGTATTTGATTGTTTCGCGTTTCATAGAGATCACGCTTTTCATTGAAAAGCGTTTATTCATTTTTCGTTTTTGCTTTTAACAAAAGTTAGTTTTGGTTTATGACCTCTAATTTTCTGGTTTAATATTTGTATTTGTTTATTGACTAAAAACTAATTTTACGTACATACAAAGGAAGGTGGAGGATGTCATTATCAAAGCGAGCAGAAGCTGGACTTGCAATATGTTTCAAATCTGAAGGTTTGAATGATTTATATGCTAATGATCCTTATGATCCTGAAACAAATCCAAATGTATGTAAGAGCTTTTTTTTACTTATTATTAAAGCTTTAATTTGTTTTTTCAAAGACAAAACTAACAAAAATTTTGTCACTTTTATGCTAATTTTTTTCAGGGATTTATTAAACTTTGTTCAGCTGATAACATCCTTTCTCGAGATATGATTATTCAAAAATTTACACCCGAAATTTATTCTTCTTTCGATACCGCTGAACTTAATTTTTATCCTCGCCCTGGAGGAGAACCATCAACTCGAGAATCCATTGCTTCATTTATCAATGAATTTTGTGCTCCTGGACTTCATGATTTTAAAGTGGATAAAGATGAATTGGTTTTAATTCCTGGAGTCACTGGGGCTTCAGATTTATTATCTCAATCTATTTTTGATGAAGGCGATGCATTAATAACTTTTGCACCATTTTATTATCGATTTCCAAATGATTTTGGTGATCGTGGTTTAATTCATGTGGAATATGTTAATTCGTATATTTCGGAAACGAATAGCCTCGAATTGAGAGTTGAAAAATTTGAAGAAAAATTTCAACAACTTAAAAATGAAGGAAAACCCGTGAAAGCTATATTACTTGTAAATCCTCGAAATCCTGATGGAGGGTTTTTTACTTTGGATGAATTGAAGCCCATCGTGGATTGGGCAATTAAAAAGTAAGGGATTATTTAAAAGTTTTTTTATTTGTTAAAAGCAGACGGTTTTTAATTTTAAAAAAAGTGAAACCTTTGACTTTCAATTTTTTTAAGGCATTCCCTTTACGTAATTTTTGATGAAATTTATAATCTCACAGTATTCGATTCTCCAGCCAATGGCCAAAAATTTGAATCAGGAATTAAACTTTTTGATGCTGATTCTTCCCTCGATCGAAACAGACTTATTTGGATGTGGGGTTTAAGTAAAATATTTTCAATTCCCGGCCTTCGAGTTGCAGCCATTTATTCGCCAAATCAAAGACTTTTGGAATCCATTAAACGTTCTTTAATGTATCAAGGTTTAAATGTAATTACTCAACATTTTGTTCGACAACTTTTAAATGATCATCGTTAGTTTCGAAAAAAATCTATAAATTTACCCAAAATATTTTTAATTTTTTTAGAATGGATATCAAATTTTTTTCAAATCAATAAAAACTTTTAAAATCCGCAAGAAATTATTGTCAAAAAAAGCTTGAAGCCCTTTCAACTTCAACCAAGCATATTCGATTTTTGGATGCACATTCAGCATTTTTTATTTGCGTGGATTTTTCTGATTTTTTACCCACAAAAAGTTTCGATGAAGAAGAAAAGCTTCAAGAAAGATTTAAATTAGCTAAAGTTTTGATTGTTCCTGGACAATGCCTTTCCATGCCAAATCCAGGATGGTTTAGAATTGTATATTCTGCGGGTTCGAAAGATGAATTGGAAGAAGGTAAGAAAAAACTAAACTAAAACTTTCTTCTTTTTTTTCTTCGCGGAGAAAGAAATTCTTTCGCAATTAGACTAACGATAATTTATTTTTAGGAATTCGCAGAATTGGAAAAGCATTGGTTGTTGCTGATTCATAAAACAAAATAAAAAACACAGTAAACTTTTTTTTCAGCATTTATAAAACAAAAAAATTTCTAATATTTTTCGCGACAAAAAAAATGAAAAGGTGATAACAAAGGTATAAAAAATAAATAAATAAACAAGTAAAGAACAAATTGGCATATAATCATTTCTTTGAACTTAAAACTTGACTTCGAAAATTATCTGATTCTTTTGGTGAAGGAGGCGAAATAGGAGGTGAATCATCAAGAATTGAATCATCGATAGCGATGGTAGCTGTTGTTGTTGTAGTGGGTTCATCAGAAGCGTCAGCGGCAGCGGCATCATCCATTTTTTCATCTTTTCCATCGTCACTTTCAGATTCTGTTCCAGCTTCTTCTTCATCAGATGAAAAATGCAAATTCATAGCTCGTTTAGTTCCACGTCCTTTTGAATGAATAATATGTTCACCAATTTGAAATGTTTCTTCTTGAGGTTGTTGTTTTTCTTGTTGCATCTTTTTTTCTTCTTGTTCATTCAAATATGAATCTTCTAAACCTTTTAAGCTTGGATCATTAAAAATTCGAGTATCATGTTCAAAATTCCATGGCTAAAAAAAGAAAGAAAAGTTAATTAAAATTCAAAAACATAGAAATTGAGTGATTAATTAATTATTTTTCTGCAAACATTTTTTTTTGTGAAAGTGAAACAACAAAGAAAAAAGAAGCGAGAAAAAGAAATGTAATGAGTTTCAGAGCTTTTCTTTATTTTTGTTGTTGTGAAAATAAGATGCTTGGAATTAGTTAATTTTCTTCAGCAAAATTTGTCATTAACGAAAAGAAGATTTCTAAGCTACAAAACCATGGTTTCAAGACAAAGTTAATTCACAATTTTACAGAATCTCTCAAGTTTTAACAAACTCCAAATTCTACCGATAAAAAAAAAGCAATATTCTTACCAATTCTTTACCAGTTGAATCAAAGACATTGATGCCACCTTTGAGACGATTGAGACGTTTAGTATTTGTAGCTAAAAAATCAAATCATACCATAAAAAACTTTTTTCCAAACACAAAAAAATCTTACCATTAGCACGTTCAGATCGATATTCGGTATTTGCTGTATTACGATTAGACTTTTGAATTTCAGATTGTTTTGCATAACGAAGAATTAAAATTTTATTTGATGGTAGATGCTTGGTAACTACACGCCATTTACCTTTAGGAACTTTGAATTTCTTAACATCGATTGAAACTTCAGCATTGCTATCATTAACATCATCATCATGAAGAATTAAAGGTTGAAGAGGTTCTGAAAAATCAAAAATAATTATACATAGTTTAGTAAAACAAAAAACAGGAAGTAAAAAAACTTTGAAAAATCGAATAGGTTGGGCTACTGTAACTTTTTTTATGTAGTCAAAGAAAAAAGTAAAAATGTCCCTCAATTTTTTTATTTAATTTTTTTGTTGCGTGAAAAAAATATAAATAATTACCAACAACAAGGAAGAAAAAGAAGAAGACTCGTTTTATACGTGACTTTTTTTATTGTAATTTTCTTTTAGCGTTGTTAATAAAAGATAATTATATTTTTTTTAGTTCTTCAATTCACTCAACAAAAGGTCAGTCATCTTCACCTTTTTTTTGACTTTTTATTAACTTTTTTTTCTTATTGTTGAAAAGTATCTCATCTGAATTCTAATTTCGAAAGACATGAAAGAGACTGTAAGAAAAAATCGTGGATTATTTTTAAAAGCAATAATTAAAACTTTTAAAACTTTGCAATAAATTTTTTTCTTAAAACTTGTAAAACCCATTTATCAAATAAAAATAAATTTTTCTTTCTGTATGTAATTTAAAAAAGAAGACAAAATATGCAATTAACAACTTCAGCAAGTAACGACTTTTGAAAGATAATTATTGCGTTGCTTGCCTTTTTAACAAAAAATTTATGTATTTTTTCGTCAAAAAATCTAAAAACCCCTACTTTTTTTTCAAGGATAAATAACATACATGACTGACAGAAGAGAGACTAACAGTTAACAGAAGAAGAAAGAATACTAAATGTTTTTTTTCTTCATCTTTAAAAAAATGCCATTTATTTTCTTTAAAAAAAGAAAATGTTAATTAGGGCGCTTAAAAAAACTAGTAGTCGTCGTCAGACGGTTGACAATTTCATAGAAGTAATAAATAAATTAGTCATTTCATTTTTCCAAAGAACAGACAACATAATTTTTTTTTATTCCTAGAACTTGTGGCGCTACCATAACCCAAACTAACAAATATATTAAATCGCTAGCTTTCTACTATTGAAGCAGCTTTCTTTTATTTATTTTTTTGCAATTTTGCTTTCAAACAAAAAAGCTTTAAATTATGCAAAATTTAAAAACCCAAAAAGCCATAGTTTCAAGATAAAAAAAGAAGAAAGCATACCTTTATTAACAATAAGAATAATTTCACCATCTTCAGTTTTGGTTTGACCTTCTTCTTCTTCTCCATCAGAATCCATGATTTCACCTTCTTCTTCAATTTTCTTTGCTTTTCGAATGCGTTTAAGTTTTCGAGTCATACCAATAAGCATTTTTGCGGCGTTTCGAGATTGACGAAATTGTACGATGCATGAATTTGATTCAACAAAAAGAACAATATGTGGATGATATTCAGCAAAAACTCTGAAAAAATAAATATAATTTATAAATGTTTTTTATTGAATGGAAAAATTAAAAATATGCATGTAAGGAAAAAAGGATAGCAGAATACTGTAGCTTGATCATCAAAAAAATTTGCCCCATAAAAAGGCATTTTTGGATTTCCATGTAACCCAAGAATTAGAAGTTTGTCCCTCAAATAAATCACTGCAGCTATTTTGGTCAAAAAACTTTGTATTATATTGCAATTTATGTTTTTTTTGTGCTGTCTGTCACTCTTCTTTTTTTTTGTAATTAATCATTCTCTGTTTTTTTATGTTCAAACTTTTTTTTAAATGGGCATCCTTAGAAAAAACTTCTTCCTTCACACTTCAAATTTTTTTTCTTCTTCTAATTTCAAGATTGCCAGCACTGATTATGAAATGCAGCAGCAACAACGAGAACCGCCGCCATTTTAAGAATGAGACAGACGACCTCGATGACTTTGAACAAATCTTATTTGTTTTTCAATGGGATTTTGCTTTATTTTTATTTTTGTTGGATTTTTTTGCGATATTAAAAAAATGAAAGTAAAATGCATGATTCTGTCTCATAAATAAAATGAAGCTCAACAATTCCAAAGATATTTGTTTGAGATTAATGTGTTGCAACTATTTTTAAAGCAGCTCAAAATGTTGGACATCGAGAGTTAAAAACTTGGGAAGCAAAAAAAGCCAAAACGTATAATTTTTTTGATGTAAAAAAGCAAAACCCCTAATTTTTTCTAAAAAATATTTATCCCTAAAGACAGAAAAAGAAACATTTTTTTCCTTCTCTCCTACAATTTTTTTTTTCAAAACTCTGTCATGCAAAGAAAGGCAAGCAAGCTTGCTCAATTATCCCTCTCATCTATGTATTCCTTGATATATATTTTTTTGCGCGTTTACATACATACTTTCAAAACAAAACAAAAAAAGTTTTCTTCTAATTTTCTTTCTCCATCTTCTCCTCCTCTTATTTTTTTGCTTCTGCCGCTGATGCTGCAAAAATATGTATATTTAAAAAACTTTTTATCTGAATAAAAAAGAAAGAGTTAGCTCCTCGTTGGTTGTTTTAAAAAAATAATGGGATAACAACAGAAAGAAGAAAAAAAATTTATTCATTTATTACTTCCTACTTTCTCCATACTTTCTCTTTTTAGTTAATTAATTGTCTTGAAAAATGTATCAAAAATCTATGAAGTTGCTTTAGTGTCTATGAGCTTGCTTTTTTGGGCGTTGTTATTTCATGCTATTTCTTGTGTCACAAATTTTATTCACCCTAATCAATCTCTACTACATCTAAAGCAAGAAAGCAACGAGCTAGCGATTATATCAGATGGATAATTTTACTTTGAAGAAAAACAAAAGATAGATAGAAAAAAAAAATGGAGTAATGGAAGTTGCAACTTTTTTTGAAGGATAAGTTCGAAGAAAACGAAAGAAAATAGGCAAAAAGAGCCATGTTTCTAGAAAAGCTCTAAACTCGAAAATAAAAACTATTGACGTAAAAAATAATTTAACGTTGGCATTAAAATTAATGGATGCATTTAAAAATGGAAAAAACTCGACTGCTCCAATGCAATATTTACCTCAGACCCCCAATTGCCTATTTAGAAAAAAAAGCAAGCTATAATAATAAAAATAAACATACTTTTCAAGTTGATAATGAGTCATTCCTTCAACGCCATAAACATAAATTGTATTAAGTGGAATTGAATCATCATCCATGTCAACATCCAATGAATCAAAGAGTAATGCGACATCAGTTTTAGATAAAGCCTAAAAAATACAGAAATAAAGTAAATTATTAAAAATTATTAAAAATTATTAATTTCATAAAATTCTAAGTTTTCAAATTTTGATTTTGGTTTTTGTTTGTTTTAAAATTTCAATTTGCCTCATAAATTTTTTTGTAATTTTTTTTCTCCATTTTCCAAACAATAGAGACACTTAAAAGAAAATAAACATTATTTTATTTTCTTAAAATTCTAAAAAAAAGAAAAATTAAGACATTGGACGTTGTTGTTTCAAACCTCGGTGTTCAATTCCATTTCTTTTTTGCTGCTTTCAAGTCTTTTTATTTTTGTAAGTTTCTAATTTCACTTTTTGACTTATAAAAGAAAAAAGTCAAATAAATAAATTTTGCTTTTTCTGATTTTTTTAACTTTGATACAATGAAACTATTGCTAAGATACGACAGCATAATTTTTTGTTTTGTTTAACATTAAAAATTGTTGCTCAGCAACATTAAAAAAATTTGGTACTTCCTATTTTAATTCAAAGATCAATCAAATCCATTCATTCATTCATTAGAAATTTATGATTTTTTTTTGCAAAAAGAAAAGTTTGAACTCTTGAAAATCGAATAACTAAAAGCACCCGATAAAAAAAAGTAGCCAAAAATAATATATTTTTTCCTTGTCTCCATTGTTTATTTGTCAAAAAAAAAATTAAAAATAGTCATTACTTCAGCTCGGCCCAAACATAAACGTTGATTCAGCCGTTTCTCATCGCAGGGCAAAAGCATATATATTTTTTTGTTGCTGTTGTCAAATTTTTGGTGTTGCTGTCTCTGTTATTTAAGCTGTTGAAAAAAAAAGAGATGAAATCCATATTTATTTGCACACCAACCAACAACAACAACGCCAAAATGTGTTGTTGATATTCTCATTAGCACATTTTTTTAATATTTTTGATAAAAATAAATAATAAATTTTGCACTTTTGACTTTTTGCTTCTTCCTTGTTTTGTTTTTCTCTCTTTTTTTTTCAAAGGTGGTCATCGTCGTCGACGTTTATATGTAAATCAAAAAAAAAGAAAAGCCAAACAATGACGACTGACTGACTTTTTCTCGTTCATTCGGGTGTTTTGTTTTGGCTGCGCCAAATTTTTCATCGCTTTGTTTTTATATATATACAAAAGAAGTAAAGGCAAAGGCAAAAGCAGACGACAGACAATTGCAATTGTGAAATAAAAAAAAGAGAAGATGAGACGTAAAAAATCTAGCTAGCTTGTGTTTATGGATTAACACGAAAGTGAAAGAGCAAACTTTATGCGAGAATTATTAGAATTAAACAAATACTCAAAACAAAAAACTTCAATTGGGCCCAAAAAATTTGATAGTTATCTTTTCATTTTTCATTTAAATTTTAACACAATTGAAAAATATTTTCTAAAACAAAAACAATACCAATCTTTTTTAGGTTTTGATTGTTCAAAAAAAGAAAAAAAATAGTACATACAGTAAATGTTTTTATTGTCTCTTTTTTTGTCTGATTCGAACAAAACAACCTCGCAAAAGTAAGAATGGAAAAAAGAGATGAGCAACAAAATTGTATGTATGCATATTCATCAAATATAAAAAATAAAATGGTAAAATAAATGCTGCAAAAAAGACTAGAAAAAAATTACAACAATCGCTTTTCTTTTTTCACAAAAAAAATTTGAGGAAGTTTCAAACACTTAAACATAGTCATCCATCACACATTAAAACAAAAAACAGGATAAATTTAAGTTTTCAAAAACCCCATTAAATTTTTTTTTCTCAAAGGTCAAAAGTAAATAATTTTTTTCTCTCTTTGTTCATTGTTGCCTTATTTCAATTATTTCCCTAACTCTTTCACTCTCATATTTTTAATTTTATTTTTGAAATGTTTCAAATAATAAAAAATTTTTTATACTACTTCTTTTTTGTTGCCTTCAATTTTGATGATGAAAAAAATAAAATAACGACAACAACGACAATCAAAGTTAGTCATAATAACTAACAGCAGCAAAGCAACAACGGCCATGATGAAAATGAATGAATGTATCTAAATTTTATCCATCCACATCCCTCAAAATAAAAAATTCTCTCAATTTTTTTTTCTCCTCCGAGTTTTATAGCACAAAAACCATCAACAACCACCAAATATAAAATATATAAATGCGCAGAAAAAAATTGCGATGTGAAAAAGAAGAAAGGGTTATTAATTTTGATTGACTCAAATTCAATTTTGGAAGAACCACAGCGACCGACAGACCGGCGTGGTGCAACAAACATGGACAAAGGAAAGTAAAAAAAGAGAGAACAGAAAAAATATTTATTTTAAAAAATCTATGAAAAAAAGAGATCGGAAAATCTGCAGTTTTCATCCAACAAAAAAAAATTAGTAACAGCAAAATTAAGTCAGTGAAAGTTTGTTTAATCGAAAAAAAGTATTAATATTAATATAATATTTAAAAAGGGTGAAATCCTTAAAATTATTTACCCCCAACTTTTTTTGTTGTTGCCATGTCTGTCTCGTCTCCTTATTTAAAAACAAAAAAAAACAGAAATTAAAAGAATGAACTAAAATAAATGTAACCTAATTATATCTGTGCGTATGCATGCCTTCCTTTCTCTTTATAGCAACAATTACTTCTTCTTCTTTTTTTCTCTCTCCTAAAATATGGCGCTTTAACTAACTAAACCACTCAAAAGTTACTTTTTTATAATTTTTTTTAGTTGAATGAATATTGAAGCATGAAAAATAACAACAGCATACATTTTTATCCCTCACTCACTCATACTTTTTTTTGCTTTAATACTCGACTACAATTTTTTTTGTTACTGGTGCTAGCTTTTTGTGGCTCTGATGTTGTTGTGTTAGTTACAAAAAGAAAATATTTTTTTCTCTTCAAAAGCGTTGATGCGTAAGAAAAAGAATTATGTACCAATTTATTTTTATTTTTTTCAACAACTTTTTTTTTGCATTTTTTGCTTCAATAATTTTTTCGTTTTTAATTTACTCAAACACATTTAGATATATTTTTTTTAAGTACATAAAATAAAAATATAAGTGTGGGCTGCCTGCTTAAGAATTATTTCAAGCAAAAAAAAAAAGCGAAGAAGAAAAAAAACTAACTAACAACAATTTAAAAAAAAGCTGTCGTTGCTGCTACTAAAATACTTAAAATAACCCATTCCATCCTATTATTATTATTATCGATAAATATATAAATCATAAAAAGATATTATGTTTTTTTTTCGTTTGCGTCAAAAAGCATCCCCTAAAAAATTTTGTTTTTGCTGCCATCTTTCAACAACAGTCTAAAATAAACTATTATAATATTTGCATTTAATTTTTCTTTTTTTTTTCACTTCCTTCACTTAAAGAAAAAAAAATTTTTTTTGTTGTTATTTGAAAAAGAATTTTTTTAGTTGTCTTCATCTTCTCACGGCTCTATGTAATCGGACACAACAAAAACTAAAAACTATAAGGAAGAAGAAAAATGAAAAATATAAGGAGGTCGTCGAATTCACTGACACACTTTTTTGGTTGGCGTTTACTACCTCTTTTTTTTTGTTTTGTTTCCGAATGTGGAGGTCGTCGTCGCCATCTTCATCATCGTGTATTTATTATTTGGTTGTCGGTGGTGGTGTTATTGTTGTTGTTAGAAGAAGAAGAATAGACTGACTGTCTTCATCTGCATCATCTTCTTCGTCGTCACCTTTTTATATTTATATTATTTTACTTTTTTCTTTCTTTTTTTTCTTTTTACCTATTTTGCGCCATTCGTGTCGCTACTTTTCACTCACTTATATCTACTACCTCTTATATTATTCTTCTCATTTTCTGCGCAAATAAATATAACCTATCTATCTATCCAACCACCAAATATAAAAACCTTATACGTCGTCGGTAGTCAATGAATTTTGAGTTTAAAAATTTTTTTTCATTTTTATTTTGATTCTAAACTAAAGTAAGTAAGTAAAAAAATAATGATGAGAGAGAAAGAGAATAGGATGGATGGAGGAGAACCTCTTCACATATACAAGTGCGAACAAAAACAGTGGTGTCATCGACCACCTGGGGTTAAATTTTAGTTAAAGGTTTTTTTAAGTGCAAAAAATACTTAAATACTTCCGTTTTTTGTGTGTTGAGGAGTTTTTAAACAAAAACAAAAAAGACAGAAAGCGAAAACAAATAATAAATAAAAAAAAGAGCGGATCAAAACATTTTTTTTTGATTAAACGAAAACCCTTAATTTTTAGGTAAAAATAATAAAGCAAAGAAACCAAATTCAAAATCCCCAAAAAAGGTGTTTCAACAAACAAACAAAAAAGTAAAACATACTGGATGATCATCAATTACATCTTCAATAGGTTCATCAGGATCTTTTTCATCAGGAAAGAATATTGCTGGTAATAATTGTGGTTGATATCGAAATCTTTTATTGTTGCTTCGTCCACGGATAATATCTCGACCAGGTTCAACTTCATCTTCATCATTGATGATGCCACGATTCCATTTAGGTGGAGATGATTTACGTTTGCGTGATTTAGGGAAACTTGTAATTGGAACCTAAAAATTAAAAAAATGGTTAGAAATAAATTTAGTTATGAAAAACAAAAACAAAAAATCTTAAATAAATAAAGTAAAACTACCTTTTATAAAACTTAAACCCTTTATTTAATGAATAAAATTTAATTTAATTTTTCCATTCTCAAAATATTATTATAATTAATTCATAAAAAAAAACAACAAACTGCTTAATTTACACACTTTAAAAAATATTTTATAATTATTATTGATAGATAAAACATTCTTGCACACCTGAAACTTTGCTCACCTTGAATTTCAAAACCCTTAACAGAGGTTGAGTCGAAGTTCCAGGCCACAAGTATGTTTATCAAATAAATAAATTTTTTATGGAAAAATTATAGGGGAAATTTAAATTTTCATTTTAAAAATAAACAATATTTTTTTTATTTAAAAAACAAAGAAATTCAGAAAGATTGATTGATACCCTTCGTTTTTTAGTTATTTTTAAATAGGATAAAGAAAATAGAAGGAAATAACACCAAAATGAATAAAAGAATTTTAGGAGAGAAAAAAAGCAGAAACAGTAAGAAAGAAAAATGAAAAAAAAAATTTAATTAAAATTAAAAATATTTTTACGCATATTTTTTTTCTCTAAAGAAAAACTTAATTATTGAATTATCAGATAATAATGAAAAGAAAGGAAAATATGAATAAGTCCGTCCGTTTATAAACGAAAAATACCCATGAAAAATTATCGACGATTTATTAAAACTAAAATATATTTTTTTTTAAATAAAAAAAGGGTCTAAAAATTTTCACAAGCCAAAAGAAGCCAGCCACTTCTTTATACGTGGTGAAGTAGTAGAAGCATTTTTTTTTGAAGGGAAAACTCTGAGGCACACGAAATAAATAAATAAATATAAAAAAAAAAGAATAGAAAAAAAAGAGGGAAAAAAATTGAATGCAGCGGCAGCCGAAAGTATAGAGGCAAGAAACAGCCAACATCGTTGTCGTCGTCGTCGATGTCGCTTGCGTTTCTCCGCCCTTAAACAGAATGATGAAAAAAAAAATAATACATATAACCATCCCATTTTTTTTTTTGGTGTTGCCTCCTCTCTCCTCTCTTTCTTTTTTTCTTCTTCTTGCTTGCGCCACCAACATCAGAACCATCGTCCTTCGTTGTTGTTTTTTTTTTTTGCCGACGTGGTCGTCGCTTTCTTCCTCGTTACTCCTCTATCCCTCTTCCTCTCCATTTTATGATGGTGTTGTTGCTGCATTCAAAAAAAAAATATTTTTTTTCCAATTTAACATTGCTCAATATGCGTCGACGACGTCCCTCAAAAAAAAAAATAAAAATAAATAAATAACAACGTCGATATTTTTTTTTTGTTGGCTTGCTTGTTTCAAGCATTTCTTATGTCAAAGTTTTAAAAATGGTTTTTTTAGATTAAGGATTGGAAATAAACTTTATTCACACTATTTCTAAGTCAGGTAGATTATCTGATAATCAGCTATAGTAAAAAAAATAATGAAATCATATTTTTTGTTTTGTTTACACTCTTAAAAGCTTCTAAGATTATTATTTATAAAAAAAATAAACCACGGAACTGCTTTATCAAAGGTCTTAGAAGTCTCAAGAGAACAGAGGTTTTATTTTATCAAAGATTATTCAAAAAAAAAACTAACCAAAAATCCATTCTTTTAATCTAAACCTAATCTTCTTCTTTTATTTTTTTTATTTTTCTTGTGGGCATAGAAGAAAAAGTCTTACATCTGTTAATCTAAAGGAATGAAGGAAGGGAATAAGGAAAAACCAAAAACGTTTAACGCATTCGAATAAAACGAGAAAAAAGAGTTAAAAGTGTAGGCGGTCAAAGGAGGCATGAAAGCTAAAGTTCTTCATCGTCTGCTACTACTACTATTACTTCGTTTTTGACATTCTTCGACTTGAAGAAGAAGAAAAAAAGCTGCTTCTTCTTCTTCCTATCCTTATTTTTATTTTTTTCTCATCAATTTACGGACGAACAAAAAATCCCATAGTCTTCTCTTCTTCTTTTTTTTTTCTTGTTGCATCAGTCGTCAGTCAGAGAGGGTCGCATCTTCTTTTATATTTTTTTTTTCTAAACTCAAATAATCGAATCGGCACCCTTTTTCAATGCTATTCTAAAAAATTAAAGCAAGAAATGTTTAAAATCATTTTTTTGGTTGAAGGCAAGTTATAATTGAAAAAAATAAAAAATCATTTAAAATGAAAAAAAATGCATTGCTAAAGTATTGGAATTCTTAAAAATCTGCTTAGAGAATAAAATATTCATGGCGAGGTAAAAAAGAATGCAAGTTTCTCAATTACGTGAAAAACTACCAACAAAAACTTTTTTTAGATAATATTTTTCGAATTTTAAAACCTTTTTTTAAAAGAATTTTAATGACAACGACTACAACAGCTACTCATTATAAAAAAAAGGCAAAACAACACAATATAATAATATAAACTTTAAAAACAACAACGACGGCGACGTCGGCAATGAATGCTGCTACTTCATCGACTGACTCCTATTTTTTTTTTTGATGGTGGTGTTACAGCTACTACTACCGTTGCGGGCAGCAAATAAATTTTTTTCATTCTTTCTTCTTTTTTTGGAACACGCATACCACCAGGCGGAAAAAAAAAGAAAGGAAGGAATGGAATGGAACTCCGCCTACTTTTTGTCAAGCTTTAAAACGACTAAAGAAAAACTAAATAAAAGTATGGCATAAAATGAAATAAAAACAACACCACCAACGAAACAGACACAAACCGAAAAAAAGCAAGCAAGCAAACTATTGGCTTTTTTTCATTCCTTGAAAAACAAAACAGACTATGGCGAAACAAACAAAAAAAACTTTTCGTTTTTGTGGCATCTATCGATGTTTTTTTTTTCGACGTTATCCAGAAAAAAAAAATGTGAAGACGAAGAAAAACATAGCATCAAAGTAATTATACGAGACGAGACTGCAATGTTATTTGGTGCTACTACAACAACTGGAGCAGCCAGTAGCAGCATACATCGATGGCGGCGATGCATTTAGTTATGTTAGTTCGTTCGTTTTTTTGTTGGAGTGTTTAGATGGAGAAAAAAAAATGCATAGTCTAAATGGAACCCTCCCCCTTCATTTTTTTATATACATATATTTTATTTATTCCTTCAAAAGAGACTTCCTTAAAAAAAATTGATGAAAAAAAGGCAAAAGACAGGGTTGTTGAAAAGTGAAACATTTTTTTTATTCCTGCTAACCAAAACCAAACTCACCAGAAGAAGAAGAAGGAGAAGAATCAATGAAAAGCTTCAGAGTTTTTTAGCTTTGTTTTTTTTTTTTTTGTGGAATAATACTAAGGAGAAGAAAAAAAAGAACTCCAAGTTAAAAAAAATATATATTGACAAAAAAAGAGGACGGATATACGACACTCATTCTATTTTATTTATTTTTTTCTGTATGTATGTGTATGTAACTAACACAAGCAACAACAACAAAAAGCAACGTCACAAACCGCTGAAGAAGAAGAAGACGACAAGGAGAAAAAAAAACTAAATAAAATTTTTTTGTTTAACGCCTACAAAGTTTTTTAGAAGAATAAGAAAATGGTCAAAAAGAAGGAATGAGTTTCGTTTAAAACAAACAAAAAATTTTTTAAAGAAAGTTTTCTTTTTTTTTTGATTCTATAAACAACAATGAGAAAAAAAAATGACGACGACAACGAGAACGAGAACGAGAACCAGTGTTGTCGATTATTCGATTAATCGAACGATTAATCGAAAAATAACCGATCGAAATTCGATTATTTTCGATTAATCGAGACGATTAATCGAGACTTTCGATTTTCGATTAATCGATCGATAATCGATAATCGAAAAATTTCGATTAATTTCGATTAATCGAAATCGATAATCGAAGCATCCGATTATCGATTAATCGAATACAAAATTTACGTTTTTCGCCTCAAAATAAGCCCTAATTTGGCTATTTTTTGCCTGAAATTTTTTTCCAATTCTGTTTTTTTTGTGTATTTTTTACCTATTTAAATTCTATAAGCTATTTTTTCCTTATTTCTGAATTCTCAAAAATATTTTTTCATTAGTTTCCTTCTCATGTTTCCAAAATTTAAGAAAAGATTCTTGTGGTTTTATAACTTTAACAAATTAGTCATGAAAATCTGGATACTCTCATAAACTAATTTAAAAATAGTGTAATACATATTTTGATAAAATGTGTAAACAATTATAGCCTCTTTTTTAATGCAAAATTATGAATTCCAGACTTTTGATGATTCGACAATACTTTAATGTATTCATAAAAGAAATTTTCAAATCAATTATTTTAGACTAAAAAAATTTTTTTAAATGTGTTTTTATGTCTTTGAATTCGAATTTAAAGTCGAAATTTTTATCATGAAAACCCTTATTAAATTTTGTAATAAAAAAATATGGTTTTTAATAACTAAAAAAATTCTATTAATCGAATCGATTAATTTGTCGATTAATCGAAAATCGATAATCGAGACTTTCGATTTTCGATTAATCGATCGATAATCGATAACCGAAAATTTTCGATTAATTTCGATTAATCGAAATCGATAATCGAAGGATTTCGATTAATCGACAACACTGACGAGAACCAGCAGCAGTCAAGCAGGCAGGCGCCACACAGTCTCGACCGACAACTAACAAGACGATGACTATCGTTTATGATTCTGTTTTTTTTTGAAAGAAAAAAAGAAAAAGGAAAAATGCAATAATAAATAAACCATTTCTATTTATTTTTTTACATATTAAAAAAATGTGAGGGAAACTAAGAATTTATGCTTGTTTTATCATTTTTTTTCTCAACTCGATGATCGCTAAAAAAATTCTATTTTATAATTATTTTTTTGTTTTATTGTTAAACCTTCAAAAAGCTATGCCGACAAAAAAATCTATGGATAAGTAAGTTCCAGAGCTCAAGAAAGAAGATAAGTCGTGAGTGAGTCTTATGAATGGATTATTTTATTGTGTTGTTTACTAACAAACAACAGACCAACATCCGCTTAAAAATAAAATATTTTTATTTTTTATCATACAAAAAAAGGAAAAGGAAATACTTTTAACACTCACACCACCAACCAACCCTTTCATTTTTTTTTTGTTGTTAAGCACTCCCATTCAAGGAACAACGACTAAAAACGCATCAATATTTAGAAGAGAAAAAGAGAGAGGGGCTAGGCTAGCAAAGCATCCATCAAAAAATATATAAAATAAAATACTTATTTACATTTAGTTTTTTTTCTTCATCAATTTTAGAGTTGTTTGTTGTTTTTTTTTGTTTCATTAATAAAAAAAGAAAGAAAGAACAAAAAAAAAACGCAACAAAAAATAATTTTACTCCACTAATAACTAAGAAGAAGAATGGAAGGGATAGATAATACAAAAATAGGAAAGAAAAAAATTAATCCGATTTCCGTGTTATTATTTTTTTTTGCCTATAAAAATTTATGCGTAAAATAAAAAAATATACAAAGATAGATAGATCTTTGGAACCTATTTTATTTTTATCTTCTTCAGCCAGCCAGCCAGCACCAAAAAAAGGAAGGATATTAAAAAAAGTGATATAAGAATGCAAATAGGAAGAATACTAAAAAGCTGAAAGCCCCAGAAGAAAATACAAAAGAAGTAAGTATCTCTTCTTTTCCCTTTTTAAACCCTTTAGATATGGAGATATAAGAATGAAACCGAAAAAGATTTTAAATATAAAAATCAAAAATCTACAAATTCTAATTCTTATTCTTATTTTTCTATAAAAAATTGTTGAGATCAAAAGAAAATGCATTAAAAGACTAAAAAAATAATGGAAAAATACGTGGTAAAAAAAGATGATTTTTTTGTTAGTTAGTTAGAGGAGACACATTATCGAAGAAAAAAATCTTCCGGATTTCAAAAAAAATAAAAAAGACGACCTCCTCTTCTTCGTTCTCGTTCTTTCTTATTATTTAGGAAAAAAAATTGAGGTCAAAAATTAAGAGAAAAAAAAGCGATGTTTTGTACTTAAAAATCAAAAAGCAGCAAGTTTTATAAATAAAAAAGAAAAAATTGACTAGAAAAAATAAAATAGAGACGGGTGGGCTCCTTTCACAAATGTTTGTATTATAACCGTTAAAAATAAACTAAAAAAAGTGAGAAAGGGCTGACTAACAATAACACGACACAATATTTTGAGACAACAATGAAAATAATAAAGGATAAAAAAAATAATATCGTCGGACACAATAGAATAGAATAAAAAAACGGTTGGTTTTTATTTCGTCGGTAGAAATACTATCCTCCTCAACTGAAAATGGAAAAAAAATGGAAAAACTTTTTAACTACTGATCAATGTTTTTCTTTTTATGAAAGAATAAAAGAGAAGATTAAAATCAATAAAAATACGGTCAGGCGACGCTGATGGTTGGTACTAAAAATAAATATAGGTAAGTTCTCTCAGGTTTTTTAAGCTACAGTAAAACAGTAGGTAATTTTGCCTCAAAAAATTATAAAGGTTTAAAAATAAAAATATATTTTTTGAAAACTAAAAAAGTAATAAAAGCCTGAGTTGGCTTTGTCGTCCTTGAACTTTTTATTTTTTTTCCCGACAAAAGCAAAATGAAAATAATTTGCCGACGACGACATTTTTATATTTTCCTTTTCATTTTTAGCAATCAAAAAAAAATATTTTTTTTGTGTTTAATTTTTTTTTCTTCAAATAATTAAAAGGAATACAGGATTCTTTTGTTTGTTCTTAACCTTTTAAAAATAGCAAGAACAATAAAAAGTTTAAAGGTTTCTATTTTTTTAGATGCAAAGAAAAAAAAGCCGTATATATTTAAAAAAAAAGTTCAAGTTTCATGCTTAATTAGATGTAAAAAAGAAAAAATATATATATGAAACAACAATCACCAACAAAAGAGCCAGCCAATCTTTTCGAATCCCAGAAAAACAAAACAAAGGAACAATGAAAAAAAGAAGTTTGTATGTTTAATGCCGCCGCGGTAAAATTAAAGAGAAATGACTGAAACAACGACAGTACAAATGAAAGAGAAAAAAAAGTTGTTTTACATTCACCCAAAAAATTTGTAACTAATAATTAGCAGCAGAATCGCAAAAAATTTTAGTTCACAAAAAAAAGTTTTTTTTGTTGCTGTGAAAAATTGTAAATCTCATCTAACAAACAAACAAAAAATTTATCTAACCCATCAATGACTAAATGGAAGAAGGATGTATCGCTGACATAGAAAATCCTCACTCAAAAATAGGAAGAAAAAAGATTTTTTGTACAAAAAAAAAATTGATTCGTTATTTTTTTTTGTTTGATACTCAAGTTGCAATTTTGCAACAAAAGTAACTCAGACGACACAAAAAGTACCACCTAACTACTTTTTAAAAAAATTGACACAAAAAAAGTTAAACTTTGATTTTTTTGTTTATAAAACGTTTGGTGTTATTTCTTGAAGAAAGAAAAATGTAAAACAAACATGGTTTATTTTCTTTATCATATTATTTTTTTTGATGGGAAGAAAAGGCGTTATTTTTATTTTTGATAGAAGGAAAAGTAATGATAAAACGCAACAAAAGGAAATTAATCGCTCAAAGTTGATTTCTTTTTTTTGCAAAAAAGGGTCCAAAAACTTAAAAATATTTTTTGTTTGTTGATAAAAAGTTTAAAATTAAAATCATTTTTCGATAATGCTTATTTTTTCTCGCAAAAAATTTATACCCAAACAAACAAAAAAGATGGTTCAACTAATTTATTCATAACTTTATGAATAAAAAAAAGCCGATTAATTTCAATAAAGCTGAACCTAAAAAAATGAAAGAATGGGATTTGTTTAATGCACGCATGCATTTACTCGCTTTGGAGCCTCATTGTTGTCGTCGTGGCTTTTTATTATTACACAAACATATCATCCAAAAAATCATCAAACAACTAAAAACTAAAAAAAATCCCATTTTTTCTCGCTCAACTCATTTTCAAACATGGAGAAAAATATTAAAAAAAAGAGGGTGGATGGAAAAGAATTGAATCGAATCGACAGCTAGTAATAGTAGTCGAAAATGGGTATACCTTTTACGAGGTCGGCCATCTGTCGTCGCTGCCTTGTCGCAGAGAATCAAAAAAAAAATGAGCGCCGTTCTTCTTTTCAAACACGCCATCAAACAATCAGAAAACGGGTCTCAAATAAAAATTATTCAAACAGAAAAAGAAAACAGAAAAATATAATTAACCGATTTTTAGATTCTCTTATTTTCCATAAAATTTTTGTAAGTAATAAAAAAATATTTTATTTTTCCATTTTTTTTCAAAAAAAGCTTTTATTGGGAAAAGGAAACCATAAAACCGTCGATCGTCGTCGTCATAATTTTTTTTTCATTCGTCTAAAACATCGAAGAAGAAAAAGTGAAGTCCGGCAGTTTTTGGGATTTTTTACAACTATGTAACTAAAGAAAGAAAATTGCCGTCAATTTTAGAAGAAAAAAAGGAATGGGAAAGGAAAAAATAGAAGAAAAAAATTTGGTGACAGGTTGGGTTGGGTTGATGGGAGCAGCAAAACTTTTTTTCTTTACAATTTTGATTGAAAAAACCTTGAAAAAAAGTTTAAAAAAAATTAAACATGGTTCAAAAAAAGAAAATAAAAGCGTTCACAAAATGAATTTAGTGGCGATGGTGTTCTTCTTCTTCATCTTTCTCAATTTAATAGCCTTCAAACAAAAAACTTTTTTTACTGTCGTCTGTCATCTTTTGTTAGATAAAAATTCAAACAAACATAAAAGTTTTTTAAAACCCTAAAGATTTTTGATAATTGGTCGCTCTCAAATTTTTTTATTATTGTTGACAAGGTTAAACGAACGAGTTAGATGAATGACCAGTAGTAGTCACTCAGTCAACACCAACAAAAATATATTTCGAAAGAAAAAATGTCGGACGAAAAAAAAATAGCTTGGATTGAAAGAAGTAAAAATAAGGATTTCGAAATAGCTAAAATTAAATGGAAAAAATAGGGTAAGGTACATAAGCAAACGAGAATAAAATTGGTTATTTTTGCGGTTGCGGTTATTACATAAAAAATAAATAAACTATGTATTTCGAAACTTTTGTGTTTTATAAATTTGAAGGAAATTGTTTTTAAAAATTGTGAAGGACGGCAAAAGCTTGAGGTTGACTAACGAAGGTAAGTTAAAAGTGAGGGATAAAGTTCAAAGAAAAAAAATAGAAAAGGAAAAAAGTGAAATAAGCAGTTTGTTTTTCATCCAAAAAATCCTAAATACAATAATACTAGCATTCTTACCAGGGAAAAGTTTTAAAAAAAAGGCATAGTTTATGGGTTTTACTCTAGGAATGAAAGAAATTTCTAAACCATTAATGATTTTTTTAGTGAAAACTATTCAAAGTTATTTAACCTAACCCAAAATTTAACAATAAAAAATAAAATCTATGTCAAAAACAAAAAAGATAAAGCTTACAGATTTTTTGTTGATTTCACCATCACTTTCTCCATCGTCTTCTTCAGCTGCTGCATCATGATCATCTACATCGTCACCTTCTTCTTCTCCATCATCGTCTTCTTCATTTGATTTACTGATGGGACGTGCAACAGCTTCAGCAACTTCTTTAGCTTTACGAGCTTCTTCAGCTTCATAATCTAGCTCAAGTTCTTCTTCTAAAAAATTAAATGGAATATTAGATATCAAAAGCCATAAAAAAATGATGATGATAGGTTCATCAATTGAGCAAAGTAAAAATAAAAAAAACTTACCAATACCAAATGTAAGATCATCCATTTTTTCTTCTTCTTCTTTTTGTTGTAGTTGAAAAGAAGCTGAAAAATGTAATAATAACTATAAATAAGGAGAATATATTATGGATAATAGTCAGTAGCAATATTATTTATGATTAAAGCTTGATACAGATCTAAGTCTTCGGTGTCTCAGCCAAAAGCAACAAAAAAAGTACACGGAAAAATTTCAAATTTGCCCGTTAAAAATTTCGTTGTAAGAATTTTCTTTAGTTTTGTCTCTCAAAAAAAACAGAGATGCTGCTTTTTTTTTGTTTCATTGCTGCTTAGAAACGTGACTTTTTTTGATTGAAAATTGCTGAAAGAATTAATGAATTTTCCGTGAACAAAATAATTGTTGTTACATTCCATCCATCCATTTTATTATTCTTGTATTATTAATACTATTCCCCTTAGTCTTTTTTCGTATTGTATCGCATCGTATTTATTTATTTTGTTAGCAGAAAAAAAGGCTTCCATAAAGTCTTTTTTTAACCATCATTAGTCAAAATTCCAGGCATCAAGAAATATTTATCAAATTTATTCAACTTTATCGTCGGTGACAGCAACAATAAAGAAGAAGATCATTGGATTATAATGGGAAAAGAATTCGTTTATTATGAAAAGGTAAGCCATTTTTCGTAATATCACAGTTGAAGTTTAATATTTCCATTTTCAGCAGAATGATCTGATGTGTGGCCAACATGCATTGAATATGCTTCTTCAACGTAAAGAATTTGATGCTTCTCATTTCACTCAATATGTTGAACGTCTTGATCAACGTGAAAGAGAACTTACTGGTGTTCCATCCGAAACCTTCAAAAGTCAAAATGCTTCAGAATCTGGATATTTCTCAATTCAAGTTTTACAAGAAGCTCTCATTTCTCAAAATTTAAGTTTGCATGATATCAATAAACCTAATTATGCTAAGTTTATGTTCCATCCTGAGTAAGTTACCACTCTTTCTTCATCATTTCTTAACTTGTGAAAGTTTTAGAGAAGCTCATGGTTTCATAGTCAATCAATCTCAACATTGGTATGCTCTTAGAAGATTCGGTGAAATGTGGTTCATCCTTAATTCAATCTCAAATGGTCCTCGTTACATTTCTACTCCGTTACTTCAACCATATTTGGTCAAACTCATTGAAAATTTCTCATCCATTTATGTTGTTGAAGGTGATCTTGGTGTATGTGAAGCTGATATGGCCGCAATGCGTGGTGAATTGACTGTTATTGATGCAATATTAGCTCGTCATCAACTTGATAAGGTCGTACAAACTGTTGGAAATGATAATGTGGATGAAGAGCTTCTAAGAGCTATAGCTGCAAGTGTTGAAAATGATAATGCTGATGGAGATCTTCAAAAAGCTCTTGCTGCAAGTTTAGAACATGATAAAAAGGAGGTACGTTAAACTTCATTGATTCCTTCTTAAATCGCTATTTTTAGGCTCACCTTCAACAAGATCAAGATGTTCCTATGGATACTGCTCCTCCTCCTCCGCCTGCTGCTGCTGCTGCTGTACCACCTCCAACAACAGAAGAAGTACGTTCAAAGCGAGCTGAATTTCTAGCACGATTTGGTTAATCTTCCTGAATGCTTCAAAAATATCTTCAAAAACGTGTATTTTACATTTCATTTTTATCCATTTTCCTATGTATTTCGTTGTTGTAAATAATGCGTTTTGAATTTACATTATCTCTGTGTTTTTTCATATTCCTTGTGAAATAAAATATAATTATTTATCATTTCTCTCTTGTTTTTTATTGAAGCTTGTTTTAACAGTTATTGTATCTTGACTTTTAATGATTTACTAACGCACCATTGCAACAGATGTCAACTCTTTCTGATCTCATTGCCGCAGATGATACTTCACCTGAACCAGAACCTCAATCATCATCAGCAAACTATGCATATCAGCAGCAATTTCTGCATGAAGGACAACCATATCCTTTTCCCCCAGAATCTCCCATTGAAGTTGATTCTCCTCCAAAAATTGCAACAGAATTGGATATAGCTTTGAATGGAGAAAATGGCGATGATCCTCTTCCAGCAACAAACTTAATGCTTTGTGTGGATCGATTGTATTCGAGCTTTAATAATCTTATCCTAGATTTTATGCCTGAGCCAGGAATTGTTCCGCCAACGCAAGTGGATATTAAAGAATCAGCTGAATTCAATGTTAAAACCGTAAGCTTTCATTAACCATGCAAGGTGGAACTCTCCCTTTACTTACTTACAACTTTTAGTTTCGAGATGCTTGCCAAGAGCTTTCTGCTGAATTTACTCGAACTGCGGTTGAATGGCAACTTGTTAATCCCAAAGAATATTTTGCTGATGAAGTTAAAGACCTCGAAAAAGCTATTGCTCGCCAAACTGAAATCCAAAAGCGTGTTGAAAATAAAATAAGTAATGAATTGAACAAAGTTAATTCTGATAAAATCCGCCGTCCTTGATTGATTGTAATAAAAAACAAAAAATTTTATTGATAAACTAAACACAAGAAAAATGCAAAATAATAATAATTTTAACAACAATAAGAAATTAACACACTAAAGACCAAACAAAAAAATTCATTAGCAATCAAATTAATTATTGACGATTATCATCTTTCATATTCAGACGAGTTATTCCTTCTTTGCAATCGGATAAAGCATGTCGTTGATGAGAAGTTGCGTTCATGGATTCTTGATTTAATGGAGCGTCATTTCGATAAGGACGAGGAAGGGCATGTGATGGAGTATCAGTTGATTTAACATTTGGATCAGGAACAAGTAGATAAAATCGAGCTCGATGAGGTTTTGAAGTTGTATCAAGAACAAGTGAATGGCCTCTTTTGTTGACACAGATGTATTGAGAACGACAAAAAGTTTCATTCGAAGAAATAGTTTGAAGAAATTGTCCATTATGATCAAAAAGCTAAAAATAAGCAATGGCAAAATATGAAAATAAGGTACGATAAAGAACAAATTACCATGTTTATCCGTTCCTTGCAATTTGATACTATCAATCGACCTTTACAATCCATAAATCCACCGGTAAGACGACATTGCGCAACACCATTAGTACAATCTTGTTTGACAATAAGTTGGATTGAACGTGTTTCAGGATCATATTCGTAAAGGTTGAACGCTCCAATAGCTAAAAAAAACAATTTTTTACAACGGGCGATGTAAAGCATAAAAAAACTTACTGTAGTCAACGACGCAAAGTTTGTTGGCTGAAACGCTGATGAAAGATGGAGAAGAGTAACGATCTTCACTGTTGGTTTCTCGAATAGGTTCATAATGATGGACAATAGGCTGAAAAAAAGGTAAGTTAGATTTGAAGTTAATTGAAATGCATACATATTCACCATCTTGAGGAATTATAATGATGAGTTTACGACGTGGATGAAGAGTTATGAAATCACCAGATGTTGACATGGCCAAGCCTCTGCATTTTGAATGAGAAAATATTAGACGTTTTTCACCAGTGAGGATATCGCAGACAAAGATTCCATTGTTATCAAGGACTCCCAAAAGATCGCCACCATTTAACAGAACCACAGCACAGGGATCATTGAAATTGTTTAGTTTCCGACGAACAGTGAAGCCATCTTGATTCACGAATATTACACCTTGTTGTTTATCAGCAATAATCCATTCACGAGAGCCTTCATTAAACACACAATGCATTGGTGACATTAAGTTTACAAATCCTTGAGATGATGGTATGAGTTTTAAACCTAAAAGAGGAAAATCAAACTTTTAAATATGGAAAGAATAAACATACATGGTTTAGGACATATCCACTGAAAATCAGTCAAACATTCTGTTCGAGTATACGCGATTCGTTGAGGATCTTCTTTGAATGGAGATGCTTGTAATGGTCGAGAAATCTAAAAATCGAAAGATCAAAAAAAAACAAGTGCCCACCTAACTACTTTTTAAAAAAATTGACACAAAAAAAGTTAAACTTTGATTTTTTTGTTTATAAAACGTTTGGTGTTATTTCTTGAAGAAAGAAAAATGTAAAACAAACATGGTTTATTTTCTTTATCATATTATTTTTTTTGATGGGAAGAAAAGGCGTTATTTTTATTTTTGATAGAAGGAAAAGTAATGATAAAACGCAACAAAAGGAAATTAATCGCTCAAAGTTGATTTCTTTTTTTTGCAAAAAAGGGTCCAAAAACTTAAAAATATTTTTTGTTTGTTGATAAAAAGTTTAAAATTAAAATCATTTTTCGATAATGCTTATTTTTTCTCGCAAAAAATTTATACCCAAACAAACAAAAAAGATGGTTCAACTAATTTATTCATAACTTTATGAATAAAAAAAAGCCGATTAATTTCAATAAAGCTGAACCTAAAAAAATGAAAGAATGGGATTTGTTTAATGCACGCATGCATTTACTCGCTTTGGAGCCTCATTGTTGTCGTCGTGGCTTTTTATTATTACACAAACATATCATCCAAAAAATCATCAAACAACTAAAAACTAAAAAAAATCCCATTTTTTCTCGCTCAACTCATTTTCAAACATGGAGAAAAATATAAAAAAAAAGAGGGTGGATGGAAAAGAATTGAATCGAATCGACAGCTAGTAATAGTAGTCGAAAATGGGTATACCTTTTACGAGGTCGGCCATCTGTCATCGCTGCCTTGTCGCAGAGAATCAAAAAAAAAATGAGCGCCGTTCTTCTTTTCAAACACGCCATCAAACAATCAGAAAACGGGTCTCAAATAAAAATTATTCAAACAGAAAAAGAAAACAGAAAAATATAATTAACCGATTTTTAGATTCTCTTATTTTCCATAAAATTTTTGTAAGTAATAAAAAAATATTTTATTTTTCCATTTTTTTTCAAAAAAAGCTTTTATTGGGAAAAGGAAACCATAAAACCGTCGATCGTCGTCGTCATAATTTTTTTTTCATTCGTCTAAAACATCGAAGAAGAAAAAGTGAAGTCCGGCAGTTTTTGGGATTTTTTACAACTATGTAACTAAAGAAAGAAAATTGCCGTCAATTTTAGAAGAAAAAAAGGAATGGGAAAGGAAAAAATAGAAGAAAAAAATTTGGTGACAGGTTGGGTTGGGTTGATGGGAGCAGCAAAACTTTTTTTCTTTACAATTTTGATTGAAAAAACCTTGAAAAAAAGTTTAAAAAAAATTAAACATGGTTCAAAAAAAGAAAATAAAAGCGTTCACAAAATGAATTTAGTGGCGATGGTGTTCTTCTTCTTCATCTTTCTCAATTTAATAGCCTTCAAACAAAAAACTTTTTTTACTGTCGTCTGTCATCTTTTGTTAGATAAAAATTCAAACAAACATAAAAGTTTTTTAAAACCCTAAAGATTTTTGATAATTGGTCGCTCTCAAATTTTTTTATTATTGTTGACAAGGTTAAACGAACGAGTTAGATGAATGACCAGTAGTAGTCACTCAGTCAACACCAACAAAAATATATTTCGAAAGAAAAAATGTCGGACGAAAAAAAAATAGCTTGGATTGAAAGAAGTAAAAATAAGGATTTCGAAATAGCTAAAATTAAATGGAAAAAATAGGGTAAGGTACATAAGCAAACGAGAATAAAATTGGTTATTTTTGCGGTTGCGGTTATTACATAAAAAATAAATAAACTATGTATTTCGAAACTTTTGTGTTTTATAAATTTGAAGGAAATTGTTTTTAAAAATTGTGAAGGACGGCAAAAGCTTGAGGTTGACTAACGAAGGTAAGTTAAAAGTGAGGGATAAAGTTCAAAGAAAAAAAATAGAAAAGGAAAAAAGTGAAATAAGCAGTTTGTTTTTCATCCAAAAAATCCTAAATACAATAATACTAGCATTCTTACCAGGGAAAAGTTTTAAAAAAAAGGCATAGTTTATGGGTTTTACTCTAGGAATGAAAGAAATTTCTAAACCATTAATGATTTTTTTAGTGAAAACTATTCAAAGTTATTTAACCTAACCCAAAATTTAACAATAAAAAATAAAATCTATGTCAAAAACAAAAAAGATAAAGCTTACAGATTTTTTGTTGATTTCACCATCACTTTCTCCATCGTCTTCTTCAGCTGCTGCATCATGATCATCTACATCGTCACCTTCTTCTTCTCCATCATCGTCTTCTTCATTTGATTTACTGATGGGACGTGCAACAGCTTCAGCAACTTCTTTAGCTTTACGAGCTTCTTCAGCTTCATAATCTAGCTCAAGTTCTTCTTCTAAAAAATTAAATGGAATATTAGATATCAAAAGCCATAAAAAAATGATGATGATAGGTTCATCAATTGAGCAAAGTAAAAATAAAAAAAACTTACCAATACCAAATGTAAGATCATCCATTTTTTCTTCTTCTTCTTTTTGTTGTAGTTGAAAAGAAGCTGAAAAATGTAATAATAACTATAAATAAGGAGAATATATTATGGATAATAGTCAGTAGCAATATTATTTATGATTAAAGCTTGATACAGATCTAAGTCTTCGGTGTCTCAGCCAAAAGCAACAAAAAAAGTACACGGAAAAATTTCAAATTTGCCCGTTAAAAATTTCGTTGTAAGAATTTTCTTTAGTTTTGTCTCTCAAAAAAAACAGAGATGCTGCTTTTTTTTTGTTTCATTGCTGCTTAGAAACGTGACTTTTTTTGATTGAAAATTGCTGAAAGAATTAATGAATTTTCCGTGAACAAAATAATTGTTGTTACATTCCATCCATCCATTTTATTATTCTTGTATTATTAATACTATTCCCCTTAGTCTTTTTTCGTATTGTATCGCATCGTATTTATTTATTTTGTTAGCAGAAAAAAAGGCTTCCATAAAGTCTTTTTTTAACCATCATTAGTCAAAATTCCAGGCATCAAGAAATATTTATCAAATTTATTCAACTTTATCGTCGGTGACAGCAACAATAAAGAAGAAGATCATTGGATTATAATGGGAAAAGAATTCGTTTATTATGAAAAGGTAAGCCATTTTTCGTAATATCACAGTTGAAGTTTAATATTTCCATTTTCAGCAGAATGATCTGATGTGTGGCCAACATGCATTGAATATGCTTCTTCAACGTAAAGAATTTGATGCTTCTCATTTCACTCAATATGTTGAACGTCTTGATCAACGTGAAAGAGAACTTACTGGTGTTCCATCCGAAACCTTCAAAAGTCAAAATGCTTCAGAATCTGGATATTTCTCAATTCAAGTTTTACAAGAAGCTCTCATTTCTCAAAATTTAAGTTTGCATGATATCAATAAACCTAATTATGCTAAGTTTATGTTCCATCCTGAGTAAGTTACCACTCTTTCTTCATCATTTCTTAACTTGTGAAAGTTTTAGAGAAGCTCATGGTTTCATAGTCAATCAATCTCAACATTGGTATGCTCTTAGAAGATTCGGTGAAATGTGGTTCATCCTTAATTCAATCTCAAATGGTCCTCGTTACATTTCTACTCCGTTACTTCAACCATATTTGGTCAAACTCATTGAAAATTTCTCATCCATTTATGTTGTTGAAGGTGATCTTGGTGTATGTGAAGCTGATATGGCCGCAATGCGTGGTGAATTGACTGTTATTGATGCAATATTAGCTCGTCATCAACTTGATAAGGTCGTACAAACTGTTGGAAATGATAATGTGGATGAAGAGCTTCTAAGAGCTATAGCTGCAAGTGTTGAAAATGATAATGCTGATGGAGATCTTCAAAAAGCTCTTGCTGCAAGTTTAGAACATGATAAAAAGGAGGTACGTTAAACTTCATTGATTCCTTCTTAAATCGCTATTTTTAGGCTCACCTTCAACAAGATCAAGATGTTCCTATGGATACTGCTCCTCCTCCTCCGCCTGCTGCTGCTGCTGCTGTACCACCTCCAACAACAGAAGAAGTACGTTCAAAGCGAGCTGAATTTCTAGCACGATTTGGTTAATCTTCCTGAATGCTTCAAAAATATCTTCAAAAACGTGTATTTTACATTTCATTTTTATCCATTTTCCTATGTATTTCGTTGTTGTAAATAATGCGTTTTGAATTTACATTATCTCTGTGTTTTTTCATATTCCTTGTGAAATAAAATATAATTATTTATCATTTCTCTCTTGTTTTTTATTGAAGCTTGTTTTAACAGTTATTGTATCTTGACTTTTAATGATTTACTAACGCACCATTGCAACAGATGTCAACTCTTTCTGATCTCATTGCCGCAGATGATACTTCACCTGAACCAGAACCTCAATCATCATCAGCAAACTATGCATATCAGCAGCAATTTCTGCATGAAGGACAACCATATCCTTTTCCCCCAGAATCTCCCATTGAAGTTGATTCTCCTCCAAAAATTGCAACAGAATTGGATATAGCTTTGAATGGAGAAAATGGCGATGATCCTCTTCCAGCAACAAACTTAATGCTTTGTGTGGATCGATTGTATTCGAGCTTTAATAATCTTATCCTAGATTTTATGCCTGAGCCAGGAATTGTTCCGCCAACGCAAGTGGATATTAAAGAATCAGCTGAATTCAATGTTAAAACCGTAAGCTTTCATTAACCATGCAAGGTGGAACTCTCCCTTTACTTACTTACAACTTTTAGTTTCGAGATGCTTGCCAAGAGCTTTCTGCTGAATTTACTCGAACTGCGGTTGAATGGCAACTTGTTAATCCCAAAGAATATTTTGCTGATGAAGTTAAAGACCTCGAAAAAGCTATTGCTCGCCAAACTGAAATCCAAAAGCGTGTTGAAAATAAAATAAGTAATGAATTGAACAAAGTTAATTCTGATAAAATCCGCCGTCCTTGATTGATTGTAATAAAAAACAAAAAATTTTATTGATAAACTAAACACAAGAAAAATGCAAAATAATAATAATTTTAACAACAATAAGAAATTAACACACTAAAGACCAAACAAAAAAATTCATTAGCAATCAAATTAATTATTGACGATTATCATCTTTCATATTCAGACGAGTTATTCCTTCTTTGCAATCGGATAAAGCATGTCGTTGATGAGAAGTTGCGTTCATGGATTCTTGATTTAATGGAGCGTCATTTCGATAAGGACGAGGAAGGGCATGTGATGGAGTATCAGTTGATTTAACATTTGGATCAGGAACAAGTAGATAAAATCGAGCTCGATGAGGTTTTGAAGTTGTATCAAGAACAAGTGAATGGCCTCTTTTGTTGACACAGATGTATTGAGAACGACAAAAAGTTTCATTCGAAGAAATAGTTTGAAGAAATTGTCCATTATGATCAAAAAGCTAAAAATAAGCAATGGCAAAATATGAAAATAAGGTACGATAAAGAACAAATTACCATGTTTATCCGTTCCTTGCAATTTGATACTATCAATCGACCTTTACAATCCATAAATCCACCGGTAAGACGACATTGCGCAACACCATTAGTACAATCTTGTTTGACAATAAGTTGGATTGAACGTGTTTCAGGATCATATTCGTAAAGGTTGAACGCTCCAATAGCTAAAAAAAACAATTTTTTACAACGGGCGATGTAAAGCATAAAAAAACTTACTGTAGTCAACGACGCAAAGTTTGTTGGCTGAAACGCTGATGAAAGATGGAGAAGAGTAACGATCTTCACTGTTGGTTTCTCGAATAGGTTCATAATGATGGACAATAGGCTGAAAAAAAGGTAAGTTAGATTTGAAGTTAATTGAAATGCATACATATTCACCATCTTGAGGAATTATAATGATGAGTTTACGACGTGGATGAAGAGTTATGAAATCACCAGATGTTGACATGGCCAAGCCTCTGCATTTTGAATGAGAAAATATTAGACGTTTTTCACCAGTGAGGATATCGCAGACAAAGATTCCATTGTTATCAAGGACTCCCAAAAGATCGCCACCATTTAACAGAACCACAGCACAGGGATCATTGAAATTGTTTAGTTTCCGACGAACAGTGAAGCCATCTTGATTCACGAATATTACACCTTGTTGTTTATCAGCAATAATCCATTCACGAGAGCCTTCATTAAACACACAATGCATTGGTGACATTAAGTTTACAAATCCTTGAGATGATGGTATGAGTTTTAAACCTAAAAGAGGAAAATCAAACTTTTAAATATGGAAAGAATAAACATACATGGTTTAGGACATATCCACTGAAAATCAGTCAAACATTCTGTTCGAGTATACGCGATTCGTTGAGGATCTTCTTTGAATGGAGATGCTTGTAATGGTCGAGAAATCTAAAAATCGAAAGATCAAAAAAAAACAAGTGCTGAAATCTTTTCTTACATGTGATGGTAAACTTATTTGACGCTTTGAACTTGGTCGATTATTAGCATAAGGTGCATAGCGATTGCCACGATTTGTCGATGATGAACTGCGACGATTCAAATGAGTGTTTGAAAGGGTTTGAAGAATGAACCCAGCAGCAACAGGTTCAGCCGTTGACACGTGAAGAGCATGCAAAAGTTTATCATAGAGTTGTCGATCATAATCAACTTCAGGATGAACACGAGACCGAGACTGAAAAAAAAAGTCATGATGTTTAATGAAAATAAATAGAAATAAAACTTACTCGTGTGAATACAGGAGTAGGAAAATTTGGACGTTTTGAAGGTGTATGATAATAATCATCTTCAGAAAAGTTTTGATTCTTTTGAGGTGTATTGCGATATCCATCAGCAGGAAAATTCTTTTGAGGCGTGTTTTGATATCCATTAGCAGGAAAATGTTTTTGAGGTGTACGTTGATGAAAGCTTCCTTCAGGAATACCCGGACTCTTTTGAGGTGTACGGTTGTAAGTCATTTTTAAACAGGTAAATTATAAAGGTCGATGAATAATTCAAACAAATCAACAACGATGAACAACGATGAATGAATGAAGGTGAAAGAAAACTTGAAAGAAAAAAAAACTTTGATGTCAAAAATTTTTTCAAAGTCTTTTAGGAAAGGCTTTGATTACTGTAATTTCGTGTTAGAAGTGGAGTTAAATTTAAAAAATAGATGTCTTTCTCAATAAAAAAATTATATTTGACAGCTTCAAAGTTTCAAACTCTAAATCATTATTTACTTTATTTATTTAATTGCTTTTCTTTATTTATTGGGGTTTGGATATTTTACATTTTTGTTTGGGATAATTAAAGAACAAAGTGATGGTTGATTTACATCCATTTTTGAGGAGCAAAACAAATTTGTTTGTGATGGTTTATTTCAAGTTTTTTGTTTGCAACAATTTGCCTCTTTTTGCGATCCTTGATTTTTACTAATAATGTTTTTGATTAATTAACATCCCAACTATTTTCTATTATCATAGGTGTTACTAATTTAGTTATAAACATACCATTTTTATGTTACATGCAACAATTATTTCTTAGTTTAAAAAAAGCTTTAACTTTGGACTGATAATCGCTAAATCACATTTTCTTTACTTTGATCATTAGCTTTATTTATAGCCATAGTCGGGGTTTTATTAATTATCAATAAATAAATATAATAAACATGTCTTTCATACCTTTTTTAATGCTTTTATCTTGCTTGCTTTCTTTAACCTTTTTTGTGGCAAAGTCCCAATTTTCGGAAAGTAACAACCGAACGTTCGGTTTCTAACCGAACGTTCGGTTCTCACTTTCCGAAAGCTTTGACACTTTTGTTGGCAAAACGTTATTTTGTGTATCGTTCGGTTTGATGCTAACGAACGAATGTGTTCGGGTTCGATAACCTTATCCATAATTTTTTTATCAATTTTTTTTGAAATAAATATTTTTAAAATTTAAATTGCTCTTTGAAGATAAAATAAATTGGAATAACACTAATATGTACTATTTAAAAAAGGCAGAGGAATAACCAAAGCTGTTGCTAAAGTTTTTTTAAATCACAAAAATATCCCTATCACTATCTTTTCATTGAAATAAGTAATTATTTTTTTTAAATCTAGTCGTTTTTATGTTATCACAGATATTAATGAAACAATTTAAAAACTCAATCTGCAGCTTTGATGAAAAAACTAATCGATCAAACAAAACCAATTTGTCATAGCTGCATGGTCATTGCTTTAAAGTTTAAACATACAAATGAAACCTTCGATATTTATTACCAAAAATACCTATGTACGCTTAGTTATATTTTTCTTGTGCATATGTTATTAAATTACAATAAGTGAATTCAATGCAAAACAGTTTAAAAAAAAGCTCGTTTCCATTAATTTTTGAGATGCCTTCAACTTTTTGTTTTTGTTTTTTTCTCTCTCAATATTTAGGATTGAAAATGGTTTTCTTTTTTCTCTGCTACATCTCAATTGCAAATCAAGCGGCATCTTCATTCGTAAGTAAGAATCACATTCGGAAACTAACTTTCAATGGAAGCCCAAAGTTTAAAACAACAGTTTTTTTTCTTTCCAAAGATTTTTTTTATCGAATAAAAAATTTCGGCAAAAAAAGTACAAAAAGAAAGATGTAAACATTTTAATCGAAGCAAGGGATAACATTTACCAAAAAAAAAGATCCGTTCTTTTTTATTTGAAAGTAGACCACGGGAATGGTTATCGATGGTGTTTTAAAGCAGATGGTGCGCAAAAAAAAAGTGCCGATAAAGAGCTTTTTTTCCCAATTTAGAAATTGATCGAAATAAATATTGCTTTTGATGTTTTATTTTGGATAAAAGTGAAAAGTGTATTGTAATAAATTGTTTGATTTTTGTTTTAAAAAATATTTACTCTCTTTTACATTTTTATATTTGAATCAAATTGTTTGAATGGTTTACGGTATTTGCATTTTTGATCGTCTAAAAATTTAAATTTTGGAAAGTATTTTCAAGTTTTTTTAAATTTATTTTTTACTCAATCAAAATTCTGTAAATTTGCTTATTTTATTTCATTGTCAAAAAATGTTTCGTTCAATAAAAGTTATTTTATTTATCATTTTAATTGTTAATCCTGCTACACTTGCCACAGTTTTGGATGAAAAAAACCACCTGATAATCAACAGACAATTCTCGGCAAAGTACGTTTTAAAAAAAATTTCTTATTATTTTCCTTTAAAAAAACTTTTTAATTTAACCATGGCTTTCCACCATCCGCTTATTTTTTGTTTATTTATTTAAAAAAAGACTAAATAAAATCTAAAATTTTGTTTTGATAATAGGGTAATTCGAGAAATTTTTATTGAAAGTAAAAAAGACGCATTTACATTTATCGATAAATATAACCAAAGTTGGATTTATCGTAAATTTTCTGTGTAATTCAAACATAAAAAAGTAGCCTTTTATAAAATTATGTTGACAGTCCATTCAATCACTGCACATTAAAATGTAAAATAACTACTACCATTTTAGCATTTTCGAAGAAAAATCTGAATATTTTCGAACATTTGAATTAGATTATTCGTTATTTTTAATTCCATTACCACCTGGTTTAAATGAAATTGCTGATGAATCAACGCGACATGAATGCTATCTTATTGCTCAAGAAATATTGCAAGAACCCAATGAGCATATCCGAAAGGAATTAAGTTCTTGTTGTTATGAAGAAGGTCAGTTAATCAAAATGATAAGGAAAAAAATCTAATTTTAGCTTATTTAGATAATAGTGGAGGAAGATATAAAAGACTTGCTCCTTTAATTATTGGTTTTATAATATTATCTATCCTTGGTACTGTTGGTGTTACTGCTGCTGGAGGTACTTTGTTAGCTATTAATTTTTTGGATATACGTGCTCTAAAAGCCGAAGTTAGCGAACTTAGAACGCAAAATCAATACCTTCTTGAAACTATGGCAAGACTCAATAAAGTCACCCACAAACAAGTCCAACTCAATAATTTTCGAATCCAAACATCTTTGTACGCAAGAAATGCTGAAAGAGTAATTATGAAGCTTTTAAAGCTTCTAATTACAAAAGGACCAATCAAATTTGATTCTATGCCCTCGACAATTGCATCGCACTTTAACGTTACTGATACACCTGATACTTTTTATTTTTTTCAATTGAAAAGCTGTAGTTCCACCAGTCTTGTTATCCAAATTGTCGCAGCACATTCAACTTTAAAGCAGACCTTGGAATGCAAGTATTTTACACATTTTGGTTATTTCGTGAATGACCTTTACCATCAACCCAAATTTCCAACACCATTTTGCAAATCTGGAACTGGAAATAAATATTTATCCCTTGATACAACCAAATGTTTAAAAGAATTTGTGAGTAAATCACTTTTTAAATTTTTAAATGTATTTTATGTGGTGCTTGCAGAACTCGCTTAAATGCACTTCTTCGGCACTCACAGTAGCGAAGTGTAATCCAATGCAAGTAGAAAATTGTGAATTTGTGAGCCAAATTGCTGGACCCAACTACAAAATGGTTTTACAAATAGACACTTTCATCGTAATAGCCACAAAAATCAAGGTAAAATAATTTGTTTTTTTATAATAAAAATAAAAGCATGTTATGTAAAAAAGATTATTTTATACTTATTCCATCGAAAATCCTCATGGTCAAATCGTTACCAAATCAGTTCCAGATAGTGGAATAATGGCGATAATGTTAAATGCCGAGGATAAATTGATTCTTAGTGACTCCACATTCCAAGGACAATCAAGATTTCCAACTCTCGTTACACATATCATTGATCCATCATCAATCGGAATTAAGCCAATCCCCGAATTCGAAGCTATAGAGCAGAGTCTTAACAACCAAGATTTTAGTTCTAAAGCGAGAAGTTATTTTGAAGAAAATTTTTTGCTATGTACTATTATTATTGTTTTGCTTTTAGTTTTATTGATTATGAGTATTATTTTATGTGTTAAACTTTGTTGCGGAAGTCCCACATATTATAATAATGTTCGTTAATGTATATATGATTTTCTTTTGTTTGTTTTTCTTTTAATAAAAATTTGATAAGTTCCAAAATATTTTCTGTGAAAAAAACTAAATGTTTTATTCAAAATTATTTTACTTCTCTTTACATATTTAAAAACTAAATTTATTAATATTTCAGTAAACACATTTACGGCTGTGAACTACTGTATCATCCAGCCATGCGGTTTACTTTGAAAGAGTAAGGCTTTTATTAAAACTATGACTTAAAAATTTTTTATTTCTTTTTTTTTTTGCAGATTAAAAGCTATTGAAGCTTTAATTATTATTGATAAATTAGAAGTGGAATCGGCGATTGTGCCATGCGTGTCACAAGATGACATTGATTGTTTTGGTCGATTTTCACCAACTCGAAGAAAACTCATTAGGAAAAACAAAAATGCTATCGAATTTAATTTTATCATAAGAAATTTTCGATATGCCCGAGGAGAAAATGAAGCACTTAATCGACTTCGGAAATTATTTAATTTTAATGGCATTAACTTCCTATCTAGCGTATATGAATCCATAAATCATAACATCCTGATAACAAAGGCAATAATGGTAATTACAACACAAATATTCATAAAAAATAATTATTGTTTATTTTTACAGGAAGAGCAAATCAATTTTTTTTCGGTACTAATGAACATCTCATCATTGGAAAAAATGGTCGGTGGCGCTGATGAAGATCCTGATCCTATACCTCCCAAAAGGTAACATAGTAATTTCATTTATATATATTATAAAACTTGAATTTTAGAGCGAGATATGATTGGGATCACCCAGAAGTCAAAAATTTATTAACCATTTACCTGAAGCAAGAAGAAAAAGGGATTAAAATTAAACTTCCTGATCTAATTGCAGATTTGGAACCCTATTTTAGGAAAAGGGTTCCAAAATCAACTTTATCTGAAAAATTAAGCTTGTTGAGACAAAAACCTAAAATTGACATTCAAAAAACGATTGAAGTAAGAAAAAATACCATGTAAATTGATGATAAAAATATATTTTAGCCCTTCCTCGAAAAGCTTGGGCAAGCACAAATAAAAGTTGATGTTCCAAAAGAAGGAAAAGAAAATGTTCCGGAATTGATCAAAAAAGCCTTGGGTGATTATCATGAAGCCCACCAACAGCTTTTAAAAAATTTACAATCAAGTCTGATTAATGCTATTGATCCAGAAGCTCCATCCACATCGACTTTTTACCCAAAACTGCCCGATTTTAATAATGCCAATGATTTTGATATGGATAATAATTTTTCTTCACTTTCTGTAAGCACTTAAATTACTTTTTTTTATTTTTTTAAAAAGAATGTTTTTTATTTTAGCCAAAAAATGCTGATACCAATGAAGATTTTAATTTGAAGAGTGTTAAAAAAGCAAGAGTGAAGAAAACTCCTCGACGCTTGATCAAGAATAAATCTTTAATTAAGGTTTGCAATATTTATTGAAAAACTTTTTTTAATTGGAACTTTTAGGTTTATACTTTTGGATATAATGAAAGGCTAACTAAAAATATGATTCAAATTGAATTCGATGATCACATCATTGAATATACCCAAGAAAATGATAAGAAAAAAGGTACATGTTATTATAAATGTTCGCGGTGTGGATCCAATGGAATATTATATTCTGATAAAGAATTTTGGGTGGATGATCATAAAGAAGATTGCAACCCCATTCCCAAAGATCAACAAAAGGCTTGGCAAGCACAATTAAAAGCAAAGGAACTCGTAAGCATTGGAGTTAAAATTCCACAAGCTTATAACATTGGTTATCAAGAGGCTGTAGATGCAGATGCAGAAATTTATTATAAAGCTTTTTTTAAATTAAGAAAGCAATTGTCAAGAATTTATGGAAAAAATCTTGTTGATTGTGAGTGTGGTTCAACAGCTGTTGAATATCAATACCTTCAATTTGCAAAAAGAAATATCCGTTGGCTTTTAAAAGAATCCAAAAAATGTGCTATTTTTGCAAGTGATAATATGTTAAGAGTAATGGCAAAAGCTGAAGTTCTTGTAGTTGATGCAACATTTTCCATACGCCCATTTGGTTCTTCACAGGTAAATAAATGCGAGATGCATATTAAAAGAAAAAATGCTTTAATTTTTTAGGTCTTGACAATGCATGCTCTTGTTGTTGCTGATGGAGGGCAAGAGTGGGTTCCAGTTTTGATGGCGGTGATGACTAGTAAAAAGCAAGAAGATTATGAAGAAATTGTGGCGGCTATTTTGGAAGCTTGGAAAAGATTGGATGTCAAACCATCTTTCGGCCGAATTCATAGTGATTATGAATTAGCATTGATGAACGCCATGAAAAACTTGGGAGGCGAATCCAAACTTCGAGGATGTCTTTTCCATTCGTCACAAGCAATTTATCGTATGATTGTGTCATCGGGTTTATATGAACATTATAAAAATGGAAGAGATGTTGATAGCAAATTCTACAGAATTAGGACTTGGCTAAGAGATATTTTAGCTCTTCCTTTATTAATGAAACCCGATATTCAATTTTATTGGAAATATGTCTTAAAATTTCCACCGAAACCAGCGACAAAAGATGAAACTTGGCCCACTGAAGCTTTGAACAAAATGCGAGATTATATTGAAGCAACCTGGATCAGCAGAAATGACAACAGTTGGTGTTTCTTTGGATTAGATAGAGTAAGAAACACCAACAAAGCTGAAAGTCACCATAGCGTTGGAGAAAAAACATTTTCTCGGAAACCACGATATAAGCTCTTTGTATATGAGCAAAGATTGTTTTACTCTCAATGTGAAACCCGAATTTCACAGCTTGCTCATGGTGATGCTCCTCGTGGTCGAATAAAAAAATATATTAATTTGGACAATAAACTTAAAGAATATGAAGTTGATTATATGGAAATCCGAAACAAAGTAAAAAATCTTTTTGTTTTTTTATTAAATTTAATTCTTTTTTGTTCTTTAGGTCAGGACACAAGCAGAACTTGTGCGCTTGCTTAGCTTGCACATTAGACGTGTAAGCCATTTGCTTCATGACATTCGCAATCGTTCTTGCAAAACCGTAAAATCAGGAAATTCACAAAAAGTAAAAGAAGCTGCAGCTCGAGCAATAATTTGGAATCCCGCCCTTAATAATATGTCAATGGAAGATCAACTTGATACCATTGAAAAAAGCGTTTTGGTTAACCTCGAAGATGGCATTGAAGAAAAAGATATTCATGACATTGAACTTGAAAAAATGAATGCAACGATTTTGTTTGAAAGTATGGAAGAGCAGAATGAAAAAGGAGAAGAACCGATTTCATCTGAAGATGGTGAGAATCCAATTAAAGTGTCACAAAAAAGAGATGAACCTTATTTTGGAATAAAACCATCAGATATTGCAGATGAAGATTTTATACCAGTTGAACCAGGGGTAATATTTATTATATCATATTAAGTTAGCAATCATCATTTTTTTATAGTTTTTTTGTGGCCCCGTAACTCGTCGTTCTTGTTTTTATTATTTGAATCCACCATCAGAAAAATGGTGCAGAAACGTGTGCATAAAGTTGGGGTTAGACTTCAAACAATTTCTTCACCCTTCCTTGAATGGAAGAAAACAACCAATTATTATTGAACAATGTAAAATTATTGATTTCTTGCAAGTTCGTGGCGATGGAAATTGTGGCTATAGAGCGTTAGTGATGTTATTAACTGGATGTGACGATCAACATCCTCTTATGCGACATATTCTTTGTAAATATATCCTCGAAGATAGAATCAACTCTAACAGTAAGCTAAAACATTATTTTACAGTTTTTTAAATAATTTTTTTAAGGATTGGAAGGCGTTTATCCAAATATGATTGAGGAAGTAACTGCAAAAATTCGTGTTGCACCCAGCGCTGCATTTCCTGAACTTTGGTTAGGCGAAGGTGATCTAGCATTCTTCAGTCGTTTGGTTGAATGTAATATTATTGTTTATTCAAAAGAAAATGAAAAATGTCAAATACACAATCATTATCAATTTGCTGGACCTTACGGAACACAAGATCCTAATCTCCCCACATTGTTGCTTAGATATTCACCCGGGCATTATTGTCCTATTTTTGATGTAAAATAAATTAGTAAAGTTAAAGTACAAATGTAAAAATTAAGCTTTGTTTGTATATATGTATTTGTAATCATACTTTGTTTGTATATATTTGTTGAGTTACTTTATGCATGTAAAATGATAATATTTAAAAAAATAAATTATTGAATCAATAAATAATATTCTGATGGACAAAACAGTTGGAAAACTATAAAAATCAAAAATTTGAGGCAAGCTTTCTGACTGTAAGTTGTTGGAACAAAATGCCACTAAATTTGAATCTCCCGCCAAAAAAGGGCTCAACTCTCGGAAAGTGAAAAATTTTTACTTTCCGAAAGATGTAGACCCACCTTTTTTGTTGTTGTTTGTCTTTTTTTGCTTTCGACGAACATTTGCTAAAGCAACTTTTAAATTTCCCGCTCTTCCTTTGGATACTGTAAAGTTCCTAAACGCTTTGTTTTGCTGCAGCAAAAATTTTTTTCTTCCTCTGACACTTTTTTTGCTTCTCCACCATTTTCAACGCGTTTTCGTGATTTTACTTCATTTTCCATCGAATTTTTTACAATATTTTCATTTTCAGGCTTTAAAACTCGTCAACCTTCGTCAGATTCATCATGGCCAAGTCTAAGAACGCTTCCCATCATCATCAAAGTAATTTTTTTTGTAACCTTTATATATAGTTTTTACCATTGTTTTCGTTTTTCAGATCGCAAGGACTATCGTAATGGCATCTCAAAGCCAAAGAAGCAACGCTTTATGTCAATGAAAGGTGTTGATCCAAAATTCTTGAGAAACTTGCGCTTTGCTAAGAAACACAACAAGCATCATCCAAAGCCTGTCGCTGAATCCAAGGCATAAATGACTCGCTTCAACTTTGTTATTCGTCAATGGTTCATATTTTTGTTGAAAATAAAATCTTAATTGTTTTACTGTATTTTGTTTATCTTTTTGGCAAGGGAATCAAGGGGATATGTTAGTCATCGAAGATATTTCTCACTTTGTTATGTTTTCATGTTTGTGATGCATATTTCATTACTAGAGTTTGTATGTTAACTTTGGGTGATGATGACCTTAGAGCAAAGTTATGTGATTTGATTTTCGCATTCGAGCACACTTCTTTTTCGTTTATGTTCACATCGTTTGTAGTTATCATTTTCGTAAACTTTGTTTTTCTGATACCATGATATTGCCTTGCTCGATATGTGATAGCACAGCATTGTCATCTTCTCATATCATTGCTTTAGCATGATTGCAAGCTATAGCCTTTGATTCTATGAACAAATCTTCAACAATCAAAGCTAAGCTTTCCTTGATTTTTGCTCTTTCGATGTTTTTTTAGAACTTTAGTATTAATGAATATGAGAAATCTTTGAATGGTTTTTTCCAACGCTTTTAACTACCGGATTAGTAAATGATAATCAAAGCTCTAAAGTCTGAGGCTAATGGATGTAATTACATATTCGATTAGCATAACCATGGTAATATGATTTGGTGCTAATTTGTGCCGAAAGCGGATCTTACTTTTAATCTGTCCATTCGATATCTTGCAGCTCGTTTCACGTTCTTTCTTTTCATCGTATATCGACGCATCTTCTTCACTTTATTTTTATTGATGCTTCATTTTTTTCAGGTGTTTCAAATTGTCAAGTTTCATCTAAATTCATTATGGCTATCGATGGTGATGATTCTCTTGCTGATCGATTGGTTTCAACTTTCAATAATTTTATCCATATTTTTATGCCACAACCAGGAATGCCGTCACAAGCAAATATCAAAGTATCAGTAGAAATGAACATGAAAGCAGTATGTTTGTTCTTCTTCTTCATTCATCAACTCACTCACTCTTTATATTCCTAATTTTCAGTTTACTACTGTATGTCAAGACCTTATTGCAGAATTTAATCGAGCTGCGGCTGAATGGCAACTTGTTAATCCAGATGAATATCATGATAATGAAGTTGAAGATCTCGAAACAGCTATAGATCGTCAAACAAAGATTAAAGACATTTTGGCTATGTCAAAGGTTCCTTCACTTCTTCAAAATCAAAGTAAGATTTTTTCTAACCTTTGTATACGTTTACTCAATGTGTTCCTTTTTTTAGATTCTAATGACTAATACAATGATACTCAAATGCTAAAGAAACAATCCATTTTGCTGAAAAACAAAACTAGCATCATCCAAAGTCTATTGCTGAATCCATGACTTGCTTCAACTTTGTTATTCGTCAATGTTTTATATTTTTGTTGGGAATAAAATCTTAATAATTGTTTCAATGTATTGCTTTTGGCTTATTTATTTGGTCATCAAATGATGGAATAAGTTATTTGAGAGATTTTCCATGGGACATGGATTCGATGTTTGACTATGTTTGCACAAGCGCGGTGTCCATTCCATTTTCTTTTTGCTTGCCTTTTAGAGATACATATTTTTGGAAGCTAATGAAAACGAATGATGTTCATTAATTATTTTGGTTTTTGAAAGCAGCTAACATGAGCTGCTTATGGTCATGGTTATTTTTGATTTGTATTCTTAGTTTATTTATACCTTTTGGAACTTGTCAACGTAATTGTGGATTTTTAAAAAGTTGCTCCGAATGTGCTAATGGAACCGATTGCACTGGAACAACTTGCACGTAAGCTTTAAGGAGTTACATTGGAATGTTTTTGAAAACAGTAAGATTTAGTTGGTGCACCGAAACCCAAACTTGTGTTCCATACATATTTAACGTTTGTCCATTGAATGCTAGAGTCGATGTTGCATATAATTGTCCATGGAATGTTATGAATACAGAAAATTATAATGATGCATTCGTGCGACAAACAATTACCGATTTGATTTGTGCTTCGAATCAACAAGATGCAGTGAACATTCAAAAAGCTCTTCAAACCAAATATCCTGGATCTTTAGTAACTAATTTTTACACAACTAATTGTTGGAATGAAACTTTAATTTGGCCATTTAATATTAATAATTCCAATACAATGCTTTGTTTTGCTTACACGGTTATTATGGATTCCACAAAATTTATTGCTATCGTATTTACTTCAACTCCAAATGTTCCATCAATTGTTGCTAAACTATCGAATCCTTTTGGACTTCCAAAATATGTGGATCCACAAAATTTGAATGGAAAGGTTTACGACATTTTTGCTTATCCTTTTAATGAACTTTGGACTTCTGGATTAGCGAATGATTACAATTCATTAATATCTAAAGTACCCGAATATAAAACGATTGTAATTGGTTATTCTATTGGAGGAGCGATGGCTTCATTAGCAGCCGATATAATTGCTCAAAGATTTTTGGGCGATGAACCTTCTTCAGCTAATAATAATAAATTGGAATTGTATACTTTTGGAGCTCCAAGAATTGGCGATCTTAAATATGCTATGAATCATGATCAATTGGTAAATATTAATTAATTAACTAACTCCCATTTTTTTCTAGCAACAAATACAGTAACCCAATTTTCTCTAATTCGTAACTAATAATTTTTTAGGTACCAAACACATATCGAATAATTAATAAACTTGATCCTGTGCCACTTTTTCCATCCAAAATATTTGTAAATGATCCACCATTTCATTCAAGGCACGAAGTATGGTATAAAGATTCAACAAATTCTAATACTAAATTTACGATATTTCATATGGCTGAAGACCCATCTGGACGAATTTCATCCATTTTAACGGATAATAATGATCATTTAAATTATTTTGGAAGAAATATGCAAACATGTTTACCTTAATCGAATACTTTTTGGATTTTGTATTTGGAAATTGTAAAAATAAAGAAATAAAGTTTTTTGATTCAATGAATTTTTTTTTGCAAAATCAAGAAAGCAAAAAGTATGCATTTCTTTGGTTGTTTGCCACCCATTTGCAATTCATTTTTTATTTTCATTCCTTAGACATCCGACGAATAAAAGCAACATCGTTTATTTAATTTTTGTTCGATCCAAACGAACACATTCTAAAATTGGAACAATACAGAGAAGATTAGCATGGCCCCTGCGCAAGGATGACACGCAAATTCGTGAAGCGTTCCAAATTTTTTGACTTTTTTTCCTCTAAATTTTTCATTTACTGTATTATCGAATTTTTTGAAACAAAAATATTTATTTTTGAAGAATTATTAAAGACTAAAAAAAACTGAGCAATCGAGAGAAACCAAAGTTAAGATCAAAATAAATTAAACACGCGTTTAAGTAATTAAATAATAAATAGTTTTAAGTGAAACAAATTTTTTTGTGAGGTAATTCATTTTATTAAAGTTCATCCTTAGAATGGAGACTTTCTTTATTGATTCCTCGAATAATATCAAATTCATAATGTTTAGTTAAGAGAGCCCAAAATTGAAGTCGATCACCAAAAATTGGGGCTTTCATTTCAGGCGAAAATGGTTTCATTTCCAAATATCTCAATGCATTATCTTTATTTGCTGGAAGCCATGAAATGTCATCGGTGGATGGGTTACTGAAAGGAAAATCTGATTATTTAAAACTGTATTTTACAGAAAATTTATTTATTAAAATTAAACTGAATTTTGACGTTTTGAAGTTCCATAAAAAAGCGAATTTTTAAGAAAATTTTTTAATAATTATTCACAAATTTTTTGCTTTGTGACACTTCGTAATTTTTTTCCTGTGACTCACCCATTTTTAATAAATGCAACCATAGTATCAATTAAAATATTAATAAATTCTTTATCGTCATCATCAAAATCAAATTTCTTTCCAATTGGAAGGGAAGTGATGTTAAAAATGTATGGATATTCATAACCATGCAAAGCTTCTAAAAAACACCCATTTTTAAAAAAAAATTTGATTTTGAAAACTGTATCGGTCTCACTTTTGATTGGAATATCTTTGGGGAAAGCATTTCGATTCATATAAACTGAAAGGTAATTATAAATTTTCCAACCAGCTGTAACCTTTTGTCTCATTTCATTAATCATGGGAATATTGTATCGAATATCGGAAAAAATCTAAAAAATATGAAAAATAGATTTAGAATTAAAACTGGATTGCTTCATGATTGGTTTAAAATTTTAATTTAAATATGTTTTTTGAGCTAAATTAAAAAAGGTAGGAAAACAATTTCGCGATTTTTTTTTATAAACTGCGCCATCGTGTTTAGGAAAGGGCTCAAAAAGGATTAAAAACTGAATTCTTTATTCTGCGCTCATTATTTAAGTTTTAATATTAAATTTGGTTTTATTTTTTTTAAAAGTTAAGAAATTAAAAAAACTGTGATATTGTGTTTCTTCAGATAACTTTGATCAAGTTTATAAATGCTTGAAAAAAATGTAAAATATTATTTTCCTTTCAATTTTTCAATCCTATATTAATTTAACGAGAAGAAAAAAACTGAAATCATCGAAACGTTTTTTATTCAAATTCCCCGATTTATTTTAATGAACTACCGAAAGCAGCCACTTTTTAAACTGATATATCGCATTTGCAAAAAAAAAGTTTTTATTAATAATTATTTGATTTTTTAACTTTACAAAATCAATATTTATTAAAAAAAACATTTTTTGATTAAAAAACCAAAATTTTGGTTATAGCTGCGGAATATTTTCTTTATTTTTTTTAAATAGGTTTAAAGCAACAGCAAAAAAAGATATATAAAATAGAAGAAAAAAAACTGTGGATTTTAAATATATTTTTTTGAAATTTTTTTAAACTGTGTAATATTTATAGCGATGGAAAACTGTATCTTTAATTGTAATTTAAATTTTTTTCTTATTAATCATAACTGAGCAACTTCTTTTTAGTCTAATAACTGAGTTAAGATGTTTCTGGTTTAATTTTAATGAATTTCCATAAATAAATATAAAAAACTGAGTACCTTTTTTTTCAGGATTTACAGAAAAGAAATTTAAATCTTACTAACTTCTTCTTCGAAAACTTTAATACAAAATTAAAAAACTGTGCCAGCAAACAAATTTACAAAAAAAAACTTACTTGAGCATATTTCCTTAAATAAAAAACATAATCCTTTTTGGCTGGAGCATCCTTGGAATTTAAATAAAAATTAATAATTTTATTTTGAACTTCCTTAAATTTATTAGGAAATAATTTATCCAAAGCCACTTCTTCTTTAACAAATTTAATGAATTTTTTTTCACCAAAATCTTTAAATTCATCTGGAAGTAAACCATTTGGAAATTTGGGGCTCATAACTGAAATTTGAAAGTTTAAATTTTGAAGGAAATTTTTTTAAATTAAAACTGTTTGCAGCATTTTTTGGGGTTTGATACTTACCCATAGTTAACCCTTCTTCCAAAGCCAATCCAGCCAAAGTGGGTTTTTTAGGAGCTTCTTTAACCAATTCGGGTAAATCATTCGTGAAAAAATCGGCATCCAAACGAGGTTGAAATTTAAATTGGGTTATATCTTCTCGAGTTGGACCCTTTAAAAGAAAATTAATTATGAAACAAAATAACTGAGCAACAAAAGTTTCCGAGGGTTAAGGACTTACAACATTCGCGGTAGCATCCCAAATTTCATCAATAGTTTTATCTTTTAAACAATTTTTAAATTTATTCGAATCTTCTAAATCACAAAGTAATTCTTTTCCCAATTCTTCCGTGGCTTGAATCACTCGATTCGTGATAGCCCATTCACCAAATGATGAACCAGAATTTTGGATTGCTTGAGCAAAGAGATCTAAAATTTAAGAATATTTTTTTAAAGAATTAACTGTCTTCTTTTAAATACGAAAGATACTAAAATAAAATAAAAAAACAGAGTTCAAATTTTCGTTGTTAATTATAAAACTGTCAGTGAGGTTAATAGACGGATTTTGTACTGATAATTAAGCACCGAAGAAAAGAAAAGAAAAAGGATTTAAATTTATAATAAATTTTTTATTATTAACTGTGTAGAAATAAAGGTGAAGCCTTTTTGTCTTCATGAATAAGGAATTTATTTAACTGGGCATCTTCGTGTGCTATTTTTAAACTGCGTACGAATAGTTCTTTATAAAAAAATAAGCATAAAGAAATTTATTAAAAAAATTAGTCTTTTTTATTATTTAGAGAGAACTTAATTATTAATTAATGAATAATTTTATAAATTAATATTAATTGCCTTATTTATACCTGCAAAATATTTCTTATTCTTTTTTTAGAAATATAACAGTTAAGCAAGAATGACTTTTTTTTTTTTTTATTTATAACTGTACATCCGTAATTATGGGGAGAAAGACTCGAAGGGATAATTTGTAAGGGCAAAAAAATAACATATGTAAGAATTTTAAACTGAATTCAGCTTATCGCTTCTTTTATGGAAGGATTTAATAAAAGCTGTTTGTTTATTTGGGTTATTAAATATTTTAACTGCAACAATTTTCTTTAAGAATTTTTTAAAATAAAACTGTTTGCTACAAATATTTGTCTTGCTCAAAAATATTTTTTACTTTTCTAAAAGCATATGGAAAAGAAAGGTCGAAATTCAAAGAAATGAGCCTTTGACAAAAATTTATTTCTTTATTTTTTAAACTGGAATTTTCTTTTTCGTTTTTGAGAAAAAAAAATTGACGAGATATGCATTTAGTTAATTTTAGTCATAAATGTAAAGATTTTTAAATTACTTTGGGGTGAGAAGTGAAGAAAAAAGTTTCGAGTGCCACTAAGAATAAAGTTTGAAATTTATAAACTGGATCTTCAGATAGTTTCGTTATTTTTACCCGCAAAAAATACTGAAGACTTTTTAAAACTATTTATAAAAACTGAATTTGAATATATTTAACAGTTTGTTAATTTCAAACTAAAATTAATATTTTTGAGTAAAAAAACTGTGGTCCATAATACCCCTTTTCGCGACCAATTTTTTTTACATATAACAAAATTCAAAATAGTTTCATTCTAATCCCCTAATAAATACCGCAACCTTATCTTTAATTATTTAAAAAAAACTGTCAGAAACTTTAATTTTATTGTATTAATTTTAAAACTGTCAGGATTTAAGATTTTTTCGCACAAAAAACTGTGTTAAACTCAATTATACACGTTTTTTTTTCAAAAACTAAAAATTAAAATAAAAACTGCAGTTTTCAGAAATTTTAACGTCCATTTTTTGCTTTATTTAAACTGGTTTTGAAAACATCTATTTGGAATTTTTAAACTGAAAATAATTTTGTGAGAAAAAAACTGTTTTATATTTTGTTTTCCAGTCAAAAAAATAAAAATAATAAACTGTATTTGCATACTTAACGCTTTACTTTTTAACTCCCATTTTTTGTGGCTTACCTCTAGTTTCAGGAGATAAAGTCATGGCTGACACCGCCGCAGCTCCAGCAGATTGACCCCAAAGTGTAATTCGTTTTGGATCTCCACCAAATGCTTTAATATTCGTGGATATAAATTTCAATGCGGCTTTCATATCCCATAAACCATAATTTCCAGGGAAGATATCATCTCCCCAAGCCATAAATCCAAGAGGGCCAAGTCGATATTGAATGGTTACAACAATAATTCCATGCGAAACAAAATGATTCGTTAAAGCTTCAAATCCATGGAATTTAGCATTTCCACCAATAAATCCACCGCCATGAATGAAAAAAAGCACAGGATATCCATCGGGATTAGGGCTGGGATTTTGTGGGGCAAAAATATTTAAATAAAGACAATCTTCAGAAGCTTTAAATTCTTCAGCTTGAAATCGAGCAATTGGAATACATGCAGGCTTGAATTCAGTGGCTTGTAAAATGGTTTTCCATTTTTGTGGGGGTTTGGGTTTCTGAAAAAAAAGAGTTTAATTATGGAAATTTTAAAACTGACATCTTTTGTGATTTGGTTGTAAAAAAACTGAGTATACGAAAAACACAGTAAAATTAAAAACTGCTTCCGGATTTTATAAACTTTCTACCCTTTCTTTTACAGAAATTAAATCAACTGTAATTTTAAAATTTATTTTTGTATTTATTAAACTGATTTGGTGATTTTTTTATAAACAGTTTTCTCTCTCTTTTTCTTACTCCGATAAAAGTTTTTTGCTTTATAATTTTCAAAAAAAAAACTGGATAGGAGTATTTTCAAAGGACTTTTTTAAACTGGCACCATCATATTTCAAGGAAAGCTTTATTTATTTACCATTTTTAAGCAGATTCAATATTTAAAAAAAATTAAATTTTAAAAGGATTAATTTTAATTTAAAATTTCGTTCAGTCCCTTTTTGGGTTTTGTTAGATAAAAAATAAAGATAAAAGAAATCTAAAGAAATTATAAAAACTGTCGAATATGTAGTATTGGAGAAAATAATTTCCCAAAAAGAAGCATTTCTCTTGATACAATAACAAAACAAAAAATTTTATAGTTAAAAAATTTAAAAAATAAAGCTTGGGTTTTATTTTAACTGAGCTCTTAGATCTTCATTGGTTATTCAATAACTTTTATTTAGAAATTAACTGCACCAAGCTCAAGCATGGGAAAATTAAGTTTCGATTTAAAGCACCGAATTTGTAAAACTGCGATAAAGATACAACTTCGGTATTTCTATAGAATTATTATTTAATACCCTTTTTTAAGGTTTATCTAAACATATAAACTGAAAGACATCATCTTTGAGTTTTATAAAATCTCAATTTTCTTTCGAAATTTTTTAGAATGGCTTTTAAAAACTGAAAAATCGCTCATTACATTGTATTTCTGCAAAAATAATTTAACTGTTCACGAGGTTTATATCCTAAAAGTTCGCTAAATTTTTTATGGAACTTTTTTACTTTTCTTTTTAGTAAAAAGAGTTATAAAAAAAACTGAGACAAAGTAAAAACTGAAAAAGAAAACATTTTTGTAAATTTAAAAAAGCTGTAAATTTAACATAAGCCTTAAACAAAAGTTTTAAGGTTATATTTTTTTTAAACTGAGTCAAAAGAAGATAAAATAATTATAAAACTGTCATCATAATTTTACTGAATTGAATTAAATATCATTTTTTATAATAACATTAAAATAAAACTGAGCAAAGGCGGCGTACTTTTTCACATCAAAAAAAAAACTAAACTCACTTCAAGTCGAAGTTTTTTTAATGGAGGTTCGGCAAATGGAATACCCAAAAATATATTTGCAATTGATTCATCTTTTAGAGAATAATCAAACCCTTGAACTTTTCCATATTTAGTTTGAATTATTGGTCCTTCCGTTAATTCATCATCTTCATCTCCTCCTCCTCCTGCTTCTTCTGTTGCTCCTGAACATAGAAGCACGAAATGAAATATAACTGCCAAAAATAAAAGCTTGTCTTTCATATTTTTAGGAATAAAAAAACTGAAGAATAGCAATCGAAAATATTCTAATTAATTTTCTCCAAAAATAGTTTTCTTTTTTACACGGGTTCGCTGTTAGCTAAAGATGATGAAGCATAAGCAAGCGAATAAGAAAAAAATGAAATAACGACCACAAAAAAAAAACAGCAAAACAACAAGCGATAGCAAAAAGAAAAAATACACTTTTTTCCGTTTTCCTCTTTTCTCTTCTTTTTTTTTGATTCAAGAGCAATGCTGCTGAGTTAGTTGCTTGCGCGTCTATTTATGTACGTGGTGGAAAATATTTGCTTGTTTACTCGTTTGTGAAAAGTTAATCGTCGACCGATGGAGAAATAAAAAAGAGAGAAGCAAAAAAGGACACAAAAAAAAAGAAAGAAAGCAAAGGTAAGAGCAGCAAAAGCAGCAGCAACAACTCCGACGATGGCGACGACGACCTCTGAGACACCAACGACGACCAAAATAAAAAAAAGTAAGCAAACATTTTTTCTTTTTGAAAGCGGAAGAATACTTATTTGTTTTTTGTTGATTCAAGAGGTTTGACAACGGAAGAAGAAAAAATAAGAAGATAGGTTTTAAAAAAAGAAGCGGTCAGTCGAATAAAAGAAAAAAAGAAAAAACAATAACGACATTGATTGATTTTGGGTTTTATCTTAAGTATGAACATACATACCAGAAGTTTAAGAGATAGAGAAGAAAAAAATGGAGGAGATAACCTTTGCTTTTGTAGTATTATAAAAAGAAGATTTAACTAACTTGAGGTAAAAAAGGTTTAGGTTTAGGTTCAATGAGATAAGTATTTGTGTTCACAAAAGAGGAAAGTTTTGAGACTCATTAAAACCAACAAACAAAATAAAGCAAAAAAAGCCAATGAGAATATTTTAGACTTGAAAGAAGTTTAATTAGTAGTAGCGTCAAAGTAAACCAAAACCAAAGAATTACAAAGTAAAAGAAATTTATTACATGAAAAAACATCTAATCAAAAAGTTACAAAGAGAAAAACAATTAACAGAAAAGGTAAGTAAATAAGAAATAAATCACAATATGATAAACAAAATACAATAATAAATAAATACAATGAAAATATTACAACAACAATGCTTACATAAGAACATAAAAAGAAGAGATCATTGAATTCGTTGACGAACACCATTAAATTTGATGCTAAGTTGTTTAGATCGATCTTGAGAAGATTGTTGACGAAATCGTTCATCCTTTTGAAACATATGAAAGATTGAAATTTCTTGAGCTTCTGTCGTCAATGCAATATATTCATTACATGGTGAGACAACCATATTCAATGGACGTTTTGGAAGTTCAATCTCATTAACAGCTTTAAATTCGGTTTGCTGAGGATGATACTTCCATGTTATTATTGAATTCGATGTTACTCCATGAGCTGTAACCATTTCACGATAATATTTATCAAAGATGATAGCAGATGTCTAGAAAAGAGATTAACATTAAAGAGTTACTAAATAGAAAGTACTTACTTGTTTATTAGTTGTAATATTAGAAAACAATTCACCAGTAGATAAATTCCATAGCTTGATTGTACCATCGGGGAGACCACCGCTTGTTGCAATAATCTTTCCATCACCAACGATGTTACATTGTGTGATAGCTTTTACTGTTGAAATATGACCATCGAGTTCGTAGAGTATTCTCTGCAAAATAACATATAACGAAAATGTTGAGAAATCTAACCAACATACCGGAGTACTAGAGATAGCATCACCAGCAGTATAAACATTGACCAAAGAATCACAACTTCCAGAAACAAGAAATTCATCATTGCATACCCAACTAAGGCCACATACTTCAGCTTGATGATGTTCAGTTTCACTAAAAGTAAACTTTAATAATAAGGAAAGACTATGATGAAGTAAAGATACGATAAGAATGAGAGTCGATGACGAGGATCATGAGTTTGAATAACTCCTCCACGGTTTCCAAAGCTGAGCAATCCATTTCCAGTCCAAGCAGCAGCACATATTCTCCAATTTCCATTGCCAAATTTGCGAACTAATTGTTGAGTATCAAATTGGAAAAGCTATGAATGAAAAGATTAGGCATGTTTAGAAGTAACAAGAAATTTACTTGAATGAAACCATTATTCAAGCCAACAGCAAGATGAATACCATCTCTTGAAAATTTCAATAAAGTGATTGTAATTCCAGTATTATTGAAGTCCTTGAATTGGGAAATTTCAGCCGTTAGAGAGTTAAACGTGTACACTTTATCTTTAATTGCAACAGCTAAGATCTCCTTTGATGACCAATCAAGAATGTTGTAATCTGAAAATAAAATCATAAAGACAATGTTGCGAAACGACAAGAAATTTGAAAGCTTCAACAAAGGTAAAAAGAAACTCACAATAATCGGAAACAAGTTCAGGAGTATCGAGACTTTGAGTTGGTAACTTTGGATAAACACGTTGTTTGACTTTTGGAACAGAACTTGATTGATTCACGCATTTGTACAAGATCTTTTGAGTGTTCTTTCCAGCAATCACGAGAGCTCCTTGTCGTCGATAAGCAAGCATACTCGATTCTTCACCATTTGAAGAAATATCACTGGTTGATTTTGCTCTCCATTGAATGAAGCTTGGAGCACGATATGTTTCTGGTGTATCAATTAGAGATGTGTGCTTTGTTCGTACATCCTGAAATGTATGACAAATTAATATTGAAAGTACAAAAGAATAAATTACCATGAAAGAAGCTTTAGCGAAATCCATTTGTTCTTGACAATGTTGAGGAACATATCGATCACCTTCAGTTACACCTTTGTAGTCCATATTCCTTGATAGTGTAATATTTCGGCTATTGAGCACCTTTTTGATTGGATCATTGAATTCTTCAAGTAATGGAACAGCTTTGGTTTCTTTGAAGCGTCCGTGAAATACATCTTGTTTTGAGGTTGAAGTCTTGTATAATGATGTCATAATGTATTGCTGCTGTCGCTGGCTAAAAAAAGAATTTGATGAAATGTGATGATGAAGAAAAATTGAATTAACGCGAAGGATGAATAACGAAACACAACAAAAAAAATGGAATGAAAAACTTGAAGAAAGAAGAATGAAACAAAATTTAGAGAATGAGAGAGATTCCCTTTTCGCGCCTTTTCGTATCGAGATTGATTATTTTTGTCGGAAGCAATGAAATGAATTCAATTAACAAAAAGCAGCAACGTTTGAAACAAGCTATATTTCCAAAATTTTAAAAAGATCATTTATTTTCATGAAATTATAAAATTCTCCTCACATTGTTATAAACTATTAAAAACATAATAATAATAAAAAAAGAATCGAGAAAGAGAAACATGAGAGAAAAGCTTTTAGATGATTATTTATTTTCTAATTGTATTTACTTGAGTTGGATTAAGTAAGAGAGTTTTATCAGGAGTTGTTGCTGCTGCTCCATGCTTTCGCATAGATTTCTTCACATCTTTTCGGCTTAACTGAAATTTAAACAAATTCATTAATAAAACCAAAGAAATGTGTTAGTAAAAGAGCTTACATTTTGCTTTACAGATTTTTTGGATCTTACAGACTTCTTGTTCATTATAGATTCTTGATCCATATCTGCCCGTTAATATCAGAAAGTTATTTGGTTTATTACTAAAACGCTTTCGTTAGTTTTGCCATTTTAGAAGCAAAAAATTAGACGTAAAAAGTTTTTCAAAGCTTTAAACTTGATGCGACTTCATACTCAATCAACAAACATTTCTTTATTCCGTTTACTGCTAACAAAAAGAGTAAAAATTTGGGAAAAAAAAACTTTATTTCACACAAAAAAGCTATTCAAAAGTAAAACAAACAGACAACAAAAACAATGATAATAAACAAACAAAAACAGATGAAATAAATAAATCACAATGATAAACGAATGAGATACAATAAATAAAAACATGGCTTTAATAACAGGAGAAAGAGACATAATCGAATTCGTTGACGAACACCATTAAATTTGATGCTAAGTTGTTTAGCTCGATCTTCAAGAGATTGTTGTCGAAATCGTTCATCCTTTTGAAACATATGAAAGATTGAAATTTCTTCGGAATCTGTTGTCATTGCGATATATTCATTACATGGTGAAACAACCATATTCAATGGACGAGCGTGTAATTGAATTTCATTAACAGCTTCAAATTCGGTTTGTTGAGGATGATACTTCCATGTTATTATTGAATTCGATGTTCCTCCATGAGCTGTAACCATTTCACGATAATATTTATCAAATACAATGGCAGATGTCTGAAAAAAGAAAAGTCACAAATTAGTTGCACAAGTTTTATCCAAAACGACACTCACGTAAACTCCATCATCCATAAACAAAGAAGCTAAACTTACTTGATTATTAGTTTTGACATCAGTAAACAATTCTCCAGTTGATAAATTCCATAGCTTGATTGTAGCATCGTGAAGACCACCACTTGTAGCAATAATCTTTCCAGCAACAATGGTGCATTGAGTGATAGCTTTTACTGTTGAATTATGATCGTCGAATTCGTACAATACTCTCTAAAAAATGATAAGAATGAAAATGTTCACAAAGTTAACTAACTCACTGGATTAGTAGCAATTGCATCACCAGCAGCATAAACATTGACCAAAGAATCACAACTTCCAGATACTAGAAATTCATCATCACAAACCCAATTGAGACCACAAACTTCAGCTTGATGATGTTCAGTTTCACTAAAAATGAAGATGAAAGATAAAATCAAAGATGGAATAAACCTTACGATAAGAATGATAGTCGTTGGCGAGAATCATGAGTTTGAATAATTCCTCCACGGTTTCCAAAGCTGAGTAAACCATTACTAGTCCAAGCAGCAGCACAAATTCGCCAATTTCCGTTACCAAACTTCCGAATGGATTGTTGAGTATCAAATTTGAAAAGCTATAAATGGAATGATTAGACACGTTTAAAAAGTTACAAAAAACTTACTTGGATGAAACCATTATCCAAGCCAACAGCAAGATAAGCACCATCCCTTGAAAATTTCAATAAGGTAACAGTTATGCCAGTATTGTTGAAGTCCTTGAAGAGAGAAGTTTCAGATGTTAGCGCGTTGAAGGTGTATACTTTATCTTTTATTGCAACAGCTAGGAACTGTTTTGATGACCAATCAAGGATATTATAATCTGAAAATGAAGCAAATAAGAAAACAGTAAATAGAGACAAAGAAGCCAGAAAGCTTTAAAGGTAAAAAAAACCCACAATAATCAGAAACAAGTTCAGGAGCATCAAGACTTTGAGTTGGTAGTTTAGGATAAACACGTTTAGCATTTCGAACCGAGCTTGATGGATTCATACACTTATATAGAACATTTTGAGTTTTCTTTCCATGGATTACTGGAGCCCCTTCTCTACGATAAACGAACATACTGGTTTCTTCTCCGGATGATGAAACGATATCACTGGTTGATTTGCCTCTCAGTAGACTGATACTTGGAGCACGATAAGTTTCTGGTGAAGTTGGTAAAGATGTTGAAGTATTGAGCTTTGGTTTATCATCCTGAAATAAAGTACCAATTAATAAGTAAAGTAAATTTAGAAAGAATAACTTACAAAACAAGCTTTAGCAAAATCAATTTGCTCTTGAGAATGTTGAGGAACATAGCGATCACCTTCGGTAGCACCTTTGAAATCCATATTTCTTGATGGCGTAACATTACGACTTTTGACGACTTTTTTACCAGGACCATTAAATCCATCAAGAGTAGGAGTTTTGGTTGTTGATTCTTTGTTATTGTAGCGTCCATGAAGAACATCATGTTTTGAAGTTGGAGTTTTGTATAACGAAGCCATGCTATTGCTGCTAATGCTAAAAAAAATGCGGATGAAAATAGTGATAAAGCCAAGATGAAAAAATATTGGATTAACTCGGACGAACGACGGAAACGCAAATTGAAAAAATGGAAAAAAAGGTTCAAGACTGAATTTTTGATTGAAAAGCAAAACCAAGAGAATTTTTTTTGAATGAAAAAAATGGCGCGTCTTTCATCTCAAAAGTTAAGTGTCATTGGCATCGATGGACAAAATGGCAAAAAAAAAGCATGCATGGCTTTATTCAACTAAAATGCTTTCATTTTTTTTGCTGAAGTAAAGGAAGATTTCAACTTCGATGCTGTTGTTTATTTGCTTTATTATCCTTGCAAGCCCTAATTCCATCTGACTTTGAGGAAATTGAAACCAAAGTTTTAAGGCTTTTCATCTTACCTATTTTTTTGATACTCAAATCAAAAACTTTTTATTATGAAGCAAAGCAAGATTCGAATAGATAAATGTTAGCATAAATTTATTAGTTATTAATAAACTTAACAAATTGGAGTAAAAAATAGCATATAAATCATTAAAAGAATATAATATAGTAGGATGAAATAATAATTGAGAATTCGGCTCGGCCTTGGAAGCAATGAAATGAATTCCATTAACAAAAGCAACAACGTTTGAAACAAGAATTTAGAAAAATTATTAGGTAATTAGAAAAAAATTCCAACAAGCATTTGAAGTTTAGCAGCAAAGCAAATAAGAGAAGCTTAAATTTAAGCTAGTAATTAGATTTCCATTTAAAGTGACTAAAATGTTTGATTGTGGCAGACCTAGATTGAACCTTATGATCTTTGCCATCGTTTAACCTACAAAGAAAGCTACGGTAAATATGTATTTGGCGGAAATTACTATTTTAAATTTTCCAATGCAAGTTTTGATTGGAAACGCACACGCATCATCCAGTTGTTTGGTGGAATTTTATAAATTTGCATACAAACTTTTTATTTTTACCTTAGAAAAACAAAAACATTTTTCATTTTGACTTTTTTCATTGACACAAATCAACAACGACAACAATCAGCTGCAATAAGAAAAAATGGGTGAGTTTATTGCTTTTTTCTTTCAAGGTTTTTAACTTTTTTACAACAATAATCTTTTCTTATTTTTAGCCGATGCTGGTGGTGGACACAACAAACATGGATTTGAAATGAAAGATGCTATTCCAACGCCATCAACAACAAAAGTTCATGCTGCTGTTCCTGAAATTGCGATATGTCCATTAGATATCGTTCAATTATATAAAGGTGATAAAATTGGTCCATGGGATATTATAAAGAAACTTGGTGAAGGTACGTTTTTCCATTTTAGCTAACTTTTGTTTAACTTTCTGCTTGTTTATTTTAGGCGGCTTTGGTGCTGTTTATCTTGTTAAAGATTCAACTGGACATAATGGACATGGAGGTTAGTAAATGATTTATGGGGTTACAGCTACTTACATATTGCTTGCGAATGATCATGATTAACTATCTTCTTCAATGTTACTAATGCTTGCTACTTTTTTAGAATTCGCATTGAAAGCTGAAAAAGCAACTGAAACAGTAAAAGTATTAAAAATGGAAGTTTATGTTTTGGCCGAACTCAAGAAATCAAATGCCAAACATTTTTGTGATATCATCGATCGTGGACGTATAAATGGATATAACTTTGTTGTAATGACTCTTGTTGGTCCATCATTTGATGTAAGTTTTTTCCTTTGATTATTGAAGGGCTATGACTGCAGCTTATTGTGTTACTTTTGATACAAGTGGAATGATAAAAATATGTTCAACAATTTCATGTTTGGTTGTTTCAGAATCTTCGACGAGCTCCAACAGATAAAGCTAAACAAAAATTTTCAATGGGTTGTGCAATGTCAATTGGAATAAAATGTGTTGAAGCAATTGAAGAACTCCATAATATTGGTTATTTGCATCGGTATGTTTGTTTTATCTGGATAATATTTACTTGTATATATGTCGCGTCTTTTTAGTGATATAAAACCCGGTAATTTTGCTATTGGTAAATGTGATCTTCGACGTGTAATAATGCTTGATTTTGGTATGGCAAGAAAATATCTTGATGTTCAAGGTAAACTTCGTACACCTCGATGGGCTGCAGGATTTCGTGGTACTGTACGTTATGCTCCATTAAGCTGTCATATGTATCGTGATCAAAGTCGAAAAGATGATCTTGAAAGTTTTTTATACATGCAAGTAAGTATGCTGCTTCTTAACACTTACATAAACAGCGACAATCGAGTGGTGTTGATAAACGTGTATTTGTAAAACTGTACATTATTATTTTTAGATTGAATTAACTAAAGGTTGGTTACCATGGAAAAGCCTTGAAAGTCGAGATGAAATTGGAATTTACAAAGACAAATGCCGTGCTGAAACTCTCAAAGAACTTTTTGGTGGTTGTCCTAAAGAATATGTGGATATCTTGGATTATATTGATTCGCTACATTATGATACAGTGCCAAATTATAATCAAGTTAAAGAATATTTCAAAATTGCTCTTCGCGTGAATAATCTTCAAGAATATCCATATGATTGGGAAGTTAATCCAGTACCAAGCTGAATTGAATATTGATTGTATTTTTTCTTTGCTTTTATGTATTTATAACTTTGTAAACTGTATTTTTTGTATGATAATTTGAAAATTTGATATAAAAAAAGTAAATAAAGATTTTTTGAAACTGCAACTGAGAGCAAAGGAGAAATGAGATTTTGTGACTTTATTAAACTGTAATCTTTGTTTGTTACATTTCCGGGTTTGGTTTAATGATTCAAAGGTTAAAAACTGTATAATTAGATTATATTTTGTTATAAAATTACTTTTTGATATGAATTATTTTTAATTTCCAAAAAGAGCTTCGTTTACTTTCATTGTTTTCATTCACGTCGATTGATGTTGCAAACTTTAAAACTGTTTAATGTTACAATTAATAGGAAATTTTTTATGGAATAATAATCAAAACTGGAAAATGTTGTAATAAAAATTTTTCATGGAATAAAAACATGTGCAAAAGCAAAGGTAAAAAAAACTACGTAAGTAAATATATTTTTGTTATATCGATAATAATATCTGACTGAATACCCTTCTAAATAAAAAAAATCTTTAAGTCACTATAGCGCATTTTTATAAGTGATGAAACAAAATTTTGTTAATTGGAAAATCATGAATTAAACTGCGCATGTTTTTTTTCTGTCTATTTGTGAGCCAAATAAAGGACATTGAATTCAAAGAATGGAATTTTATGAATCTTCACTTCATCAAATCCAGCATCATTGAGAAGTTTGGTGCCTTTTTTAGTTCCCATCATGGTTCCCATTCCAAGGGCATCTAAAAATATTTTTTTATAAAATTGATTTAAAAAACTGAGTTTTGGATAAAGTAAAGGGAAAAAATACAAATTTTTTTAAAAGGAAAAATATATTTAAAACCAATGGGGAAAATATAATAAGAAGATAAAAACTGTATAGAACATAAACAGTATTCACATCGAATATTTTTAAAATATATTTTTTATGGAATTAAAGGTTATAAAACTGGGATAAACCACAAAGAAATCTTTTTGTGCAATTTTATTTTATTTAGTAGCTACCGTAATTTAATTGTTTTTAAATAAATAAACTGACAAGCGAGTTGAATAAGAGGATTTGAAATAAAATAAAAACTATACAAAAAATATTAAAGTTTTGTTTTTAAAATTTACAACAACCCATTTAAGCATTCAAAAAAAAGAGAGGTTAAACTGAGATTTACAAGACATTGAATTTCTTTTCATTTTTTTGTTAGAAGTCCTTATTTATATTTAAGATTTTTTTAATAAACTGTTTTGAAATGAGAATCAAGTTTTAACCATCTCAAGCTTATTATTAAATTATAACTGAAATAGCATGCGACTTCATTGAATTTTCCAATATGCATCCAAAATTATATACCTTTTTAAAATTAAAACTGATGTTTTGAAATTACTTGGCTTATTAGGAAGATGGATTAAACAAAAAATGTTCAAAGCCGTGTGAAAAGTCGGATTTTTTGTTTCCACTATTTTGGGAAAAGTAAAAAAATATAATCAAAAACTGGATGATAAGGTTCATTTGTATTTTCATAAACTGATTTACAATTTACAAAATATGTAAGGTTGCTATCTTTTTAAAAAAACTTTTTTTTATAAACTGAGCATCTCCAATTTATTCGTAGCAATTTAATAAAAGTTGTCATATTTTTCTTCTTCTTTATTTTAGAATAAACTGTTATTTCAGAAAAAACTGGATTTAAAAAAAAATTATAATATTTTTTAATAAACTGTCTTCAGGATCGGTATATCCGTTAAACTCGTTTCATGTTTGTAATTTAATAAAAAAAACTGTAAAAAAATTCTTAATCTTGAAATTTTTAAAGAGCAAAAGAAATAAATAATTTTGGAGAGAAAAAATTGAGGTCTTTTACTTTATTTTTTAATAAAAGTTAGTAATTTATAGATTAAAAAAATTTTTAAAAAACTGTTAAGTAATTAATTAGCTTTGATTTTTTTCTTTTATTTTATTTTGAAAGAATAATAAAACTAACCTTGACTATTACTTCCAACAGCTAAGCAATGAAAAACGCTCGCAGAATAAAAAGCACACGCGGAAGGTCCAAAAGTGCTTTTATCTTCAAAAACATTTGAAGTTCCATCAATTTCGACCATAGCAAAAATTCCCCCGGGTTTAAGAACTCTGTGGATTTCTTTCACAGCTAAATCGGGCCGACATTGATCATGGCAAGCATCAAAAATCATAACCATATCAAATTTATTTGTCCACGATGAATCCATGGATTTTGCATTTTGTTCCAAAAATTCCACATTTGGAAGAAGCATTTGTGATTTGCGTTCATTGGCTTTAGAAATGGCGGATTCGGTTAAATCAATCCCAATGAAATGGGATTTAGGAAAGGCTTGGGCTAAAAAACAAAAACTAATTAGTTTTTAAATCTAAAAATTATTTTTTAACTGAAAAATCGGAAGTAATATTTAAATTTCTTTTATTTAACTGGTTATAAAAACGGATGAGGAAAAGGCTAAATCAAAAAATGTTAAAAATTTCAAACTCAATAACATTTTGACACCAAAAAAAATTCTAAATTTGATCAAAATCATGAATCAGCCTATTTTATTTTTAATAATTTTAAAGGCAAAGGAAAATACTATATAATTGGAAATATAATATTTTTTCATATCTTTTTTCTCATATTCGGAACAAAACTGTGGACCATATAGGTAGGTAGCATTTAAAATTAAAAGATTTTTTCTTTTTTTCTCGTCAAGCTTTTAGCTTTATTTTTTTAAATCTTTAAATTTCTAGTTAAACTGGTAAAAGAAAATTCTCATTTAAAAAAAAAATAAATATTTAAATAATTTAAACTGGTTAATATTTGAGAAAGAAGAAAAAAGATTTTTCAAAATCATTTAAAGATTTTTATTATAAAAACTTAGTCTTTTTTGCTTTGATTGTTCAATCAAATCGGGTATATATAATATTAAAAAATTATCAATGACTTGACGACAATCAATAAATATGAATCAAAAATAATAAAATAAATAAACTGTTTCAAGGTGTGTGTGTCGAATAAAAAAAGAAGGACTTTGTTGCCATGAAAGAAAGAAAAACTGCAAAGTTGCATTCGAATGTTTAGAAATATTTTCGCAAGTTTAAACTTGACTAAAAAAATGGTAAAACGCCGCCGATGTTATAAAATTTGAATAAAAACTGTATTCGAAATTAGTTCTTTTTAAATTAAATAGACGGATTTTATTAAAAACAACGCTTCCTTTTAGAAATAATTATAAAAATTAAAAATTTTAATTTAAAAAAATATTAAACTAATCAGTAGTTAATTAAAATTGATTTTCGCTTGTTCGCTAAAAATATTTTTTAAAATCATAACTGAGGGCCGTTGAGCATATTGTGTAGCAACTAAATTAAGGATTCATAAAAGTTGTTTACAAAAAAAGTATTTTCAAAAAAACTGGGTTGCTTTTTATGTCATTGGTAGGTAGGAATCAAGCAAAAAATAAATGCTTATTACAAAAAATAATAAAAGAATTAAAACTGGGGCCTTTTCAGAAATTATTTCGGATTTGCTTTTTATAAAATTAGCCATAAAAAATTGCAAATAAATATATAGGCTAGCGACATTCATTTTTTCTTCTTCTTCCTGGTTTCGGTTAATAAAAAAAATAAAACTGTGGTGGGATTTTCATAGGTGTGTATTACATAAAATGAATCAAAAAGAATAAATAAAAACTGCAAAATTGGGTGCAATTTGTAATAGCCTTTTGCGATATAAACACAAAAATTAGTAACAAAAAAAACTGTCATAATTCTCAGGCGTCGCGTTTTTGTCTATCAACAATAACGAAAAGAAAAAAACTGACACCTCGTGCTTTTTTTTTGTGCTGGTTTTTTGTTAATAAAATATAGTAAAAGTGTTGAGCATTTATTTACACTACTTAAAAAAATAGTTTTTTAAATTCATAAAAAAAACTACGAAAATTTAAATTTAATAAAACTGCGAACACTCGTTCTTTTCGGTATTTTCTTTAAAATGATATTAACTGTCAAGAATTTTCTGGTTTAAAAAAAATTATCAATAAAAATTGAGGGATTAAAACTGCAGTTATTCGGTTTTTGGTAGTAACAATAAATGCGTCTTTTAATTTCACAGACATTAATTACGATAAAAAAATGGATTTTAAATTTCTGTATAAAATCAGCGATATAAAAAAAACTGTGAACCAACCTGCTGCAATGATTTGTTTTTAAAATTAAATAAGAAAGAAAAAGTAAAACTGACAACATGTGTTCCCATCGGGTATATGATAAAAACTGTGAGTTCTACTTTCCGTTTGAGTTTATTCAAGCATTATCGAATGGAATTTTAGAGTAAAAACTGATCCTTAAAAATTTTGGTGGGGCGTGTCGAATTCGTTTCAAAAAATTTTAATATATTTTAAAATAACTGAGTTGTTCTTTTGATATTTAAAATTTTAGGACTCAAAAACTGCTTCCATAAAATTTTAGGGGCCTTAATAAATACTTCATTTAATTTTTAATATATTTTAAATAACTGAGTTTCTCTGCTTCATTTGTAGCTTTTTAATTTTTAGCATCACTAAACTTTACAAATAAAAATACAAAAAGAAAACTCACCCAATTCACAAGCATGAAATCCACTTCCGCATCCAACATCCAAAAATTGTATTCCCTCTAATAATTTCTCTTTCATTCCGGTCATTGGAATTAAATCAGGAATCAAATGTTTTTTATGAAGGGCAATGGAAAATTGATCCATGATTGCATAAAATGAACCATAATTAGAATAATCCATTCCAAGAGGTCCATCTTTCTTTATTACTTCCGCGATCGAATCAAAAACCGAAGCATGCAAAGGCACAAAAGAACAAAGAGAAATGGATTTATCTTTAATTTCAGAAGTTAAAACTTCGATACTGGCTTGAGGCATATAAAAATGATCTCCATCGGGTGTAACTTCAATCACATCGCTACAAGCCAATAAAGCCAAAAGTTCTTTAGTATATCGAGGTTTAAGATTGGCCTTTTCTGCCACAGCTGAATAATGAGCAGGCGATGCTTCAGATCCAACAGATGCAAGGGCATGAAAAAGATTGAGTTTATCGGCAAGTGCAATACCAAGGGTAATATTTGCTTGAACCGCAGCGGTCTAAAACAAAAAAAAATGGGGAAAATTAATAAAAAAACTGTATAAACAGTAAATCCTTTTTAAAATTTTTAATAAAATAAAACTGAGTCTTTGTATGTGATTTTGGGAGATAATTTTTATTAAACAAAAAATCAAGTTTGTGGAGGCGGTTAACGATTTTTTTGAATAAATTTTAAAGTAAACTAAAGCTTTCAGTAATTTAAAAAAATTTTTTAAAACTGTTTTTTTTACTAAAACAAAAAAATTTCATTTTAAGCTCAACAAAATTTAAATTAATTAAACAAAAAAAATATATAACAAAACTGGAACAAAATTTTAAAACATTATTCAAAGCAAGCAAAAAAATAACGTTTTCATGGTTTTTTAATTAAAACTTTTTTCGATTTAACTGTAAAGATTTGAGATTATTTACTGAGGTTGTTCTTTTTTTTATATTTATAAAACTAAAATTAACTGGGACAGTATGTATGTGAAGGGTTTAGAAATCGCGGTTTTTTGCGACAGAAAAATTGCTAAATTTTTAAGAATTAAGGAAAGAAATAAAAACTGTTTCAGGAGAAATCATTGATTGGAAAGACAAAGAATAAAATGCTTTTTTCTATTTTAAAATTTAAACTGTTAACTGAATCTTGTTTCTGATGAAAAAAAATAACTGAAAACTTTCGGTAAATTTTAAAAAACCCATTTTATTTTTAGAAAATTCAAAATAAAATTTAAAATATTTTTAAAACTGAATACGATGGTTCCGTCACATTACATAAAAAATAATAAACTTACCATGAGTTTATTACGTAAAGCTTCGGCCATGCTGAAACAAAGAAATAAAATTATTATTATTAATATTTAAATTAAACTGATACATGCGAGACAAAATCAGTTAACTAAAGACACTTTTTTGAGATGACTAAATTAAATCAATATTTTTTTATTTGATTGCGCGTTTTTCTTTTTTTATCTCTTTTTTTAACGATTTTTTTTGTTGGTATCAATCAATTTTATGTACTTTCTATTTTGTGCACACTTTTTTTTTTGCTGTGGCAAATAAAAAGTTTGATCTTTTGCGCCGATATTTAATTATGGTTATTAACACACGTGGGCAGCTGGGTGCGACAAATTTTTTTTTTCGGGCACGAAGCACGATATACCCAAGGGTCCACCATGTTAATTTTAAAAAAAAATATTTTGGGAAAATTTCATTCTTAGCACATCGATTTTTTTTTATTAGATTTTCAAAATTTTGAGGCACGAAGCTCCAAAAATTTAGGCACGGAGCACGAACAGTGTTGTCGAATATCGAATAATCGAATCGAATTTCAAACGAATATTCGATTCGAAATTCGAGACCTCGAATATCGAATATTCGAATTCGATTTTCGAATATTTTTGAATAAATTTTATTAATTCTTTGTTTTAAGAGCCGAAATAGTTTTAAATGTTCTCAAATGCTCTAAAAAGGGCTTAAAAAGCATTTTATAGCTTAATTTAAATGTATTAGTGCCAATTATAAAATTTAAAAATTTCGAATATTCGATTCGATTCGATTCGATTCGATTCGATTCGATTCGATTCGATTCGATTCGATTATTCGAAAATATCCGAATCGAATCGAATATTCGAATTCGATATTCGAAGGTTTTCGAATATTCGACAACACTGAGCACGAAGCAGGGTGCGATAATCGCACCCAATCGCACCCCGTGCCCACGTGTGGTTATTAAAATAAAAAGAAGAAAAAAGCAAAAATCACGTATGCATTATTTGCTGTTGCAAATATTCAATCAACGGTTTAAAAGGAAATGCTCAAGGGAAAGAGAAAAGTAAAATTAAAAGGTTTAATTAACTGGAATTTTCTACAACATTTAGGAGTTATAGCTTAAAACTTAAATTTTAAAATTAAACTGAAATAAATTCCTGGTAAGAAAAGCATTTTCTCTTGACTTTACTTTTTCAGAAAATTTTTAATCGATTTAAAAAAACTGTTATCTACGTTGTTTTGTTTTTTGGTTTTAATCAAGGTTTTCAAAACAAAATTTAACTGAGTACCCCAATGTGCCGGTGAAAGAGATTCTCTCCTTCCATGAATATAAAAAATTTAACTGTTAACGATTGCAGGCTAATATTTAGTAAAAAAAACTGTTATTAACAAAACAAAAGCCTCTATTTTCAAGATGATTAACAATAATCTCGAATTGTTAAATTAGATTTGAAAACGCTATAATTAATTAATTAATTAATTATATATTTAACTGCAATAAAAAGCCGGCGCTTTGAGTAGTTCTGCCAAGGAAAGAAAAAAGTTCTTCAAATGCGAAAAAATAAAACTGTCGAAGATGGTTTTAAGGAAATTTTTTTTTATGAATGAAATTTTTTTGCATGTTTCTAATTAAAACTGTATTGATGTTTCCATTAATGTATCAAAAAAATTTTATGGATGCGAAAAATTGTTATTCGATGTTTTTAAATATTCGTGTTTGCCGCAGCTAAATAAAAAAGTAACTGTGTTTAATAATTCTTGTTTGTAAAAATAATAAAAATTCTCTAAATACTTAGAGAAAAAAAACTGTAAATAATTGTTTTAAAGGCGCTTTTTATTAGGCATTTTATAAAACTGGGAAAACTATTTTTAGTTGCTCATTTAAAAAAAAGTCAAATATGTCTTAAAATGCATAGCCAAATTTTTTTAGATTGCAAATATATAATCATAGCTTTCTTTACTATTCGCGTTGATTGTAAACAAAAACTGAACTTGAAGATAATTGCGAAAGAAATAAATCAGGAAATATTATTTAATAATCAAACAAAACTGGACTTCTTACTTACTGAAGCGATTTTTTTTAACAATTTTTTATTAACTGTAAATAAAATAAGCAAGGGGTTGAATTGAAACTGAAAAAGCTGAATTTTTGCGATCACAAAAAATGTCAAGATGGTGATACATCGCTCTCGTTAAATTATTTTCTCTTTTCGCCCGTCAAAAAAAACTGTGTAGCGATGAATTTGTAAAGAAATTAAAGGTGGAAAGAATTCTTTAATACCCAAAACAAAAAAAAACTGTGACATAAGACGAAAAATGGATTGCTAAAATTTTTTAGATACTGACATAAACCCTTCGCTCTTGTTTAATATTCTCTATGATTCATCGCCAAAAAAATGTGAGTTAGTAAAAACACTAAAGTGGGTTTTTACAATGGTCAAAAAAAAATATTTATAACTATTTCTAGAAATCTATTTTAATTTTTTTAAACTCTTAATTAAATCATTTCTCGGAAGAATGAAAATGGAGAAAAAAACTGCATTTAATAAAAAAGGGTCGTAAAAAACTGATCAAGATAATATAACAAAGAAATGACAAACAAAGAGACTTACCGCTGTAAAAATTACAATAATCAAACAAAATGCAACAGGGAAATATAAAATATTTAAATAAAACTGAATCTACCGGAGTTTAATAGAAAATTGAAATTAATTCTTTTTATTTTTTGATAAATTTTTAATAAACTGTCTGCACTACAGTTCAAATTTAAAACTAAAAAAATATATTTAATATTTTTATTCCAAAGCTTTTTCTTACGATTGATTCTTTTTTTAATTTTCGAATAAAATTTTATTGAATATTTTTTATTTTTTTTTGACAACAAAAACACATTCATAATTAATACAAATGAATGAAATGAATGAATTTGCTTTTGACAACATTTATTTTTTGTTTATTATTGCACCAAAAAAAATAAATATGTATGAAATTAAGGAGACAAATTGAAATATAGGCAAGTTCAATTTGTTTGTTTTTAAAAAACTTATTTGTCTTGTGTGTGTGCGTGTGAAAAAGCTTCCTTGTTTTTGTGTTTTGTTGTTATTTTTTTCTATCTTTAATGTCTCGGGTGCTCGCCTTGCCCAGAATAATCGTTACTTTTTATATTTTTTTCGTAACTTTTTTATTTCTTTAAAAATTAAACTAAATTTGAGGATTTTTTTTAAACTGGCGTGAGAGGAGGTGTTTGGTTTTTTTGAAGGAATGGTCTAAAAAATAAGGAAGAGAGAAAACTGAGAATCAGTATCAAAAGAAAAATTTTCAGAGATCAATGAAAAAATAACAAACTTTCGAGAGAGAAAAAAAAGAGAGAAGGAAAAAAAATATTTCAAAACTGACCACTAAATTTGTTTTCCATAAAACTTCAATGAAAGAAAAAATGAAAAAAAGAAAGCGAACTCGGGTAAGTGAACACATTTGTTTTTTTTGCTTATATTTTTTTGATTGATGAAAGAAGCAAAGAAAGAAAGAAAAATGTGTGAAAAAACAATATTAGTTGTCCTTTTGCTTTTTTTTTCATCAGCGATGTTATTGCTTGTTTTTTTCTTTTTCTTCGCTGGCTGGATTTTGTAACCTCTTGTATTTGATTTTTTTGATTGAAAAAAAATAAGCGCGGAAAGGAAAAAAGAAAAAAAAGAAAAGATAAAAATGAAATAATTATTTTTTTTGTGAGAACAAAGACACCTGCGAATAGAAGAAAACAGAAAGAAGCAAATAATGAGATGACGTGATTTCAACACCGACAAAGAAAAAAAAACACACAAACATCATATTTTTTTGGTTTTGATATTTTAAAACTTTTTTTCCGTGAAAAATAATAAATATAATTGCGGATTTGAAGAAATATGAAAGTTTGTTCATATGTCTCTCATTTTGATTTAGTAACTGGGCTTTGGGTTTTTTATTGTCAGAAGGGTATAAATAGAATTTTATTTTTTTAATATAAAACTGAATAAGAATTCGTGAAAATTTTATTAACATAACTGAGTTTTTCTTTGACTTTTAAATATCAAATATTTTTAAAGATTTTTTAAAGATTTTTTAAAGATTTTTTAAACTGCCAAGAAAAATTGCAAACACAATTTTGTAATATTTTCATAAATTTCAATTTTGAAAATTATATTTTTTAAGTGATTTATTTTTTCATATAAAAAACTGACATGTTGGTCTTTCATTTTTAAACATGTTTTTTACTTTTATCCATCTAATTTGCCTATAGCTTTATTTTTTTTTCTTCGAATTTTTGTTTTAGAAAATAAACTGCGCTTTAGTTTTTTTTTATAAAATTTAGAAATATAAGAAAAATTAAACTGTCAATGATTTTTATTCATAGAAAAGAAATTCTTTCTTAATTTTTTTTGGCTTTTCTTAAATAAAATTTATTTTAAACTGTCTACATCCGTGGTTGTAGGAAATCATTTCAAATGATTTCATTTTATACATGTTTTTAATTTTAAACAATCTAAAAAACTTTTATTATAATTTTTTATATAATGTTTTCGAGATACAATTATTTTCCTTTGTATGAAATTTTTTTAACTGCAGTTCATTATTTACATATATTTATTTAAAACTGGGTTCCTAGCAAAAATTTGGGGAAAATTAATGGCTCTTATTCCATTGAAAGAGGCATTTATTTCGAAATTCATTCATTATACAATAATTTTGTTTATTAACTGTTAACATCACTTCTTCCATAATTTTTTAAGCCTTTCAAAAATACCATGTTTTTTCTATTCATCCTTGAACTTTTCTTTGAAAGATTTATTTATGTATTAATTGCAAGGAAAAATTTATCCATTTTTTTCAAAAATACCTAATTGATTTATTTTTTTATATTTATATTTATTTTAATTTTAAACTGCCAAGGCGTTTGACAAGCGGAAAATATGCTAGTTATTTCATAAAATAAGCAAATTTTTACTTTGTTCAAGTTTGTTTATTAAATATTTTCTTAATAGCCCAATTTAATGTTTTCTATATAAACTGTTTAGTGAGGCGGTTTTTTGTTAGCATTTTCTCATATTTTTTATTTATTTTTAAACTGAAGTTTAAATTTCAAACAGGAAATTTTTTAAACTGTATTTATTAGAAAAATGACCTTTTTACCTTGATTGAATGCATTTTTTTAGAAAACCTAAAATTTTTAGAATGTTTTTTATAATTTAAGCTGAATTGCTTCAAAAGGGTAGCGCAGAGTTTTTGGGTAAGCGTGCTACCATGCCCGAATGAATAACTGATTGAACAAACTTTTGGGTTTTTTGATTACATAAAATTTTTATAACTGGGTTTAATTTTTGGTTCTATGTTTTCGACTTTCAATTGTCAATCATCGTAATTATTGGACTTAAAAAACTGCGTTTCTTCTTCTATAAATGTTATCCTTTATTTTTATTTTTTGAAATGTCTTGTATCGCATTTTTTGCAATAAAATTTTTTGTGGGAAATTTATAATATTTATTAACTTTTTTTAAAACCCATGCATCGCTTTTTTATATTTAAAACGTTTAACTGAGGGAATTTTTTAACTGAAACACAAAATTACAATTTAATAATATAACCCTTTTTTATTCTTTCTTTTTTTTAATTTATTTAACTGACAGCTTGATATTCATCATCGAATAAATATGCGATGAAATTTACTTTTTATATTTTTTTTTCATTTTAACTGTCTCATCTTCAAACATTTTTGTATTCAAATTTGCGATTAATTTAAGTTGATTTAAGATTTTAAACTGTGCTCTAAATTATTTTTTTTTTAAATTTTAATTATTCGAACACTTTTTTTAAACTTTAACTCTCAGCAAATTTATTTTAAAAGTAAAATATGTTAAGTAAATGCTTCAAATTTTTTAAACTGTCTTCGTTTTTTATATTGTAGATTTTTTTTTAAAACTGTGTTGGATTTTTAGGAAAATTTTTTCATCTGAAATCAAAATTGCCATTTCCTACTTTGATCGCGCCTCTTTTTAAATTCTATTTTTAACTTCAATTTATAGTTCTCGTTAGCTTTTTAGCTAAAAAAAACAAAGGATTATTCATTCTTCTTCATTTTTTTAAAAGAAATTTTCTTAGTATTTTTTTAATAATTTTTTCGTGATAGAATGAGTTTGTTTTTCATGAAATTTTTTAACTGTTCTTCTTTGATTCTTATTCATAATTTTTTTAAACCTGAATTATCAACTTAATTTAGGAAAAAATGTAATATCTTAATTAAAATTTGCATTTAGTTCGGAATTCCATCCGATTTATTCAATAATTTTCTTTATTAACTGACATCATCTGAGTTTTCATATTGTGTTTTTTAAACTGTACACCAATAGCAATTTTACTTATTCATCCATGAAGTTTTTTGGAATTTTTTAAAATGCCATATTTACAAAGAATATTTTATCCATTTTTATAAAAAAATATTTTAACTGATTTATCGTCTTCATTATTTTTTTATTTTAAAACTGCACTATTAACCCCAAAAACGAAAATATAGTTTATTGTTTCATTTAAAACTGTTATATTTTTACATTTTTTCAAAACTTTTTTATTCAATATTTTCTTACCTAACTCTAATTATATGTTTTCTTTTTAAACTGTCATTAAATAGTGAAGCTGTCTGTTTTCGACCTATCAAAAAATTCTCCAATTTTTTTGGTTAATTTTTTACACGTTTTTCTAATTATATTATTTTTCATATATTTATTTCATTTTTTAACTGCCATATCCTCTTCAATAATCAAATTATGATTATAATTCCATTAAAACGAGCCATTTATTTTTTACTTTAATCAAAATATTTTTTGTTCATTCATGCTTTTAAACTGACATGCATCTTGAAGTTGTGTTTTAAACTTTGAAACAACAACAAAGGATTAAGTCATTATCTTTTTTTCCCCAGCAAATTTGCTTCCATATTTTCTATCAAACAGAAGCTAATGAAAATTTTCATTATCATTATTACCAATAATTTTAAACAATATTAGATCTTTTGACGTCAAACTTTTATTTTTTTTCTGTTGATGTATGTTTGTGTTACTCATATTTTCTGTGTTTTTATTTTTTATTTTTGTGTTTCTCCGCGAATTTTCCATTCTTCTCTTTTTTTTCTCTTTGCTTTTGCTTTTTGTGGAGCAACCCTTGACTATCTCCATGTTTTTTTGATTATATTTTTCAACTCTGGCCTTTCTCTATTTTTTTGTGAGTGATAAACACCGGAAACACAATCATTACCTTTGCCCGAGTTTTTTTGCAACCCCATTTTTTGTTATCTTTTTTTATGTCATCAGGTCATTAGATACAGAAAAGAAAATTTTTTTTTTCTATCCGCCCTTTTTTGTACATATTTTTTAGTTTTATATTCTTTTTTACTTTTGCCTTTAAAAACTGTTGAAATATAATGGTGACCTTTTTTGCCAAAGTAAAAATTCATTTTATCTTAATTTTTTACTTTCTTTAAAGCTTTATGGCTTTTTTGGGAGCAGAAATGGTAATGAAAAAAAAACTGTCTTTACTTTTTTGAAATAGTGTTTAACTGCGGGACTTTTGTCTTTGAGTTGCTTAATAAATATTTTTCTTATTAAATATTGGTAAACTGGGTTTCAAAATTTTTTAATCTCTTTCATATTTTTGACATACGAGGTTAATTGTTCAAAAAATACAATTTCGATATCAGTAATAGCAATAAATATAAACTGTTAAACCTTGTAAAAAACTGGAAATTTTCGTGGAAATTTTTTTTAACATATCTTTATTTTTTTGAATAACTGCAATCAGTCTTTTTGCTTTTAATCAAGAGCTGGAAAAAATGAAAATTTTATTTTAAGCAATTTCTTAAATTATTAAAAATAACTTTCGTCATCTTAGAGAGTGGTTCTTATTTTATCCACATTATTTTTAAAATTTATAATTGCTTGTTTTTTGTTGTTGATTAACAATGTTTTTATAGAATTAAATAAAACTGAAGTCTTTTTTGTTTCTCGATATTTGATTTTTCTTTAAATAATGATAAAAACTGTTTATAGTTGTCTTCGACCTTTTTAAATTCGCTTTTTTATATTTTTTATGATAATTTTTAACTGGGAACAACATCTCCAGCATTTCTTTTTTATCAACTGAAGACCATTGTAATAAAAACAAAATTTTAAACTGAATTTTTCTAAATATCAGTGACAAATCGGCTTGAATTATTAACTTCAAAAGTGCCTTCACGAGGAACATCTTTTCGAGAAAATATACTTATTTTTTGATAAAATATTTCCCTTTCCAAACAAGAAACGGAAACACGCTTTAAAAAGGGTGACGCGATCTCGGTATTCTCCATTTTTCTTGTTTGTTTCGCGGTTGAAATAATTCTCACTTCCCCATTTTATGTTATTTGTTGTTGTTAATTTTGAAACTCCTCGAAAAAAGCGAACGACTCCACCAAACGCCTTGTTTTGCTGTTTTTTTCCATCGTCTTTTTTCGTTGCAAATGTTATTTTCTCTTTTGTTGTTGCCTATTTTAACTTTTGAGTATGAATAAGAAAAGCAAATAAAAAAAAAGGGCAGGCGCGATTGTTGTTGATGTTTTGGTCAAAAGTATTTATTTTTTCCATATATATATATGTGCATTTAAAACTGTGAGATGTTTTAGTTAGCTGATTTTCACAAAAAATCTTGAAAGAAAAATTCTAATGATAATAACTGGTGTATCTTTCGCTATTTCAAAGTGCTTTTATGAATTAAATTTTTATTAAACTGAGTACTTTAAAAAAGATTTTATATTTTCTACTTCCAAATCAAAAAATTTGAATTTTAAAACTGTATTCATCAATGACGTGCTTTTTTTAATTAAAAGAATATTAAACTGCGTTGCTTGCAACTATTTTTATTTTTAACTGTCATCTCTTATTCATGAGGAATTTTTTCTTAAGTAATTAACTTCGGAACCGTTTTATTATTGCTCGAAATAGGTTATTATAACTTGAATGATCAAATTTAAAACTGTGCGATTTTGCCTTTGCAGGTGGATTTTTCTTTTTTTTAAATCAAGAATATAAAACTGCAATAAAAATTTTTTTATACACCTGATTATGTTTATTTACATATTATTATTGTAGAGTATCTTTCTAATTATTCATTTTTAGATACGTTCATTAGTGAAAAAATAAAGTGAAAAAAATAAACTGTTTTGCTTAAGCTTTTAATAAAATAAAAATTTTTTTAAACTGCAAAAACTTATTCTTTATCCTTTTTAAATATATATTTTAAAAAAATATTATTTACACTTTATTTTAGAAATTTTATCAAAAAATTTCTATGTAAAGCTTCGTCTTTTTTTTATTAAAATTTTTAAACTGGAGCAATCATTAGCACCAGAAATTTTTATGTTAAAACTGTAATATATTTACCATCACAACTTCCGATCATATGCATCATTTTTTAAAATTTATTATCTTTTTTCTTTCACATGCCTTTTATTTTTCATCCTCCTTAAATTTTTTTTATGAAACATAAAAAGCCTCGTATTCGTGAAAAGTTTTCAAAAGAATAATAATTTTTTTATACTTTCAAAACTGATATGACTTTCGATTTTTTTTTTAAAGAGAGAATGGCTCTAGGCGTTGGTAATTTTTTTTGTTTTAACTGGCGTTCATTTTTCAACTGTAAAAAGTCTTCATAAAACTTTGAAATTTTTCTAAGAAATACTTTATTGTTTATATTTTCATGTTTCTTCGATATGAAAAAACCCCGGGTTCGCTAAAAAATATTTTTTATTCAAATCGTGTAATTTTTTTAAAACTGCATTGGTCAATCATTAGCAGCAGCACCTTATCATTTTTAAATTATTTTTAGATTAAAAAACCAGCTTATTTTACAAAAAAATGACTTCAATTAAAATTATTTTTGAAACGAATCCACCAGTTTTTTCACCAAATTCTGAAGTATTTGGAAGTGTCCTCGTGGAAACTTCAAAACCCATTAAAGCTGATCAAATTCTTCTCAAAGTTTCTGGAAAAGCTTTGACAAGTTTTTTCCGATCCAAACCAAAAAATACACTTAAAAATTTCACTAAACCTTTAATTAATTATAAATCGGAAGAAATATATTTAAATGAAAAATATATTTTATGGCAAAATTCTTCGAGTTCTTCATCGTCAAATAAATTTCCAATTGGAACCCAAAAATTTGATTTTGTTTTTATTCTTCCTAAAAATTGTCAACCCTCGTTTGCGTGCAAAGAAGCCAAAGTGGTTTATTCGTTAAAAGCGGATATAATTTATTCTAAAAAATCCATTGCGAATGATGAAACGGTTTTTAATGTTTCATCGAATCCCGATTTAACTTTGAAAGATGTTCTTGGACAACTTGGAAAAAAGGAAGCCAAATTTCTTTCCAATCATTCTTCTTCCAAACCTGTGGAAGCTAAAGTGAGTTAAATCAGTTTTTTTTCTTGTTTGGGAAAATATTGAAAATTAAATTTATAACTGCCAGTTGTTTCGATTGATGGATTTTACAATAGAAAAATTTAAACTGAATAAAATGACTTCATCATGCCTTTAAACAAAAATTTAAACTGTACCAAAAAAATAAAATAGAAGCTTAAATCAGAAGCAATAAAAAATACTGCAGTTTTTTTAAATTCAATAATAAACTCTTTTTTATTTATTAACTGTACAAAATGTTTTTTTACGGAACAAAAAATCCAAATTAATTTATTAATATTTTTTTTAAAAGTATATGGAAGAAAAAAAATATAACTGATTCGAAAGAATAAAATTTAGCTTTGCGTGTGCTTTATAAAAATTTTTTTAAACTGGATGAATTTTACTTTTCTTTGGAATTTCAACTAAAATTAAAAACTGCCATATTCTGTGAATGAAGGTGGAGGAGTGCCACATGTTGTTCGGCTATCTTTAAAATTTTAATTCCCATAATTAATATATTTTTGGTTTATAAACTGTATACCGATGTTACTTAGGGATTAAAATCAAAAACCTTCAAAATTATATCATGCTAGTAACTGAATTAAATAAGTATTTATTTTCTTTTTTTAACTGAGTATTCAAATAATATTCTGTAAATTTTAACAAAATCATTTTTTTTTTCTCGAGAAATTCCTTTGGATTTTTGCATTTTTGGCAAGAAATTTATATTAATATAATAAATAAACTGGCAATGGAATTAGTGGTTTATGGAATTTATAATTTTATTAGTAAGAAAAAAAATTATATTGTTTGCATTCTCCCATGGCTTGAGATTAACTAATTCTAATAATAAAATTAATTTTTAACTTAAGAAATAGAAAAAAAAATTTATGTTAAAATATTATTAGAAAAGATTAAAAACAAAACTGTCATCCAAAATAACTAGTTTTTTTCGTTGCCAAAAACTTTTTTAAATAACAAAACTGCCGGGTTCATAATCGAAGCGAAAAAAAACTGACATTTTCTTAACAAATCTTTAAAAAATCGAATAATAAAAACTGAGTAATTTTTTTTTCAGATTTCAATCCCAAAAAAAGTTTATTCTCCCGATGAACAATTAAAACTCACGATAGAAATCACAAACAATTCTTCAACAATTTCGATTGATTCCATAAATACAGGAATTATTGCTCTTGCATATTTTAAAGGTCAAGCAATGTTCGGTAAAACCAATCCAATCACGAAAGAAGAAACTGAAAGCATTAAATCTCAAGAAGGGGTGTTGGAAGAAAAAATTATGGTAAAAATTTTAAAATTATCTTTTTTTATAAAACTGAGTAATTGGTTAATTGCAGGTGAAACCCGAAAGTTATTATAAATATACGCGTTTAATTAAAATTCCTAAACTTATTCCAAGCATTTTTGAATCCAATCTTATTTCAACTGTTCATACTGTTTATGTAAGTTTTTTTATTTGTTTTTGTTTATTAAAACTGCGTTGAGTCTTATCTGTTTCACTTTCTTGATCTAAAAACTGACATGCCGAGTTGGGATATTTGAATGTCTTTTATTTCAAAGTAAAACTTAAAAGCTCATAAAAAATGGAAAAAATTAATTATCTAAAATTTAAAATATAACTGGTTTGAGTCATTTGATCTTAAATTTAACTTTTCAATACCAACCAATAAATTACTTTTTTAAATTTATAAATTATAATCTGTCAAATTTTAATTCATTTTTGGCACGCTTTCTTCTAATTTTTTTGTAAAAATAAAACTTACTGCATTTATTATCGCTGAACTGAGTATGTTTTTGCGGTCATTGGTGAACAAATTTTATTAGAAATAATTAACTGTACACAAGGAGCAACACGATTTTTAGCTACCACACTACTTTATTTTTCAACGCATTGAAAGCATAAAATTATTTATTTAATTAAAAACTGAACAACATAAATCCAAAATGAGGAAGAATGATTAAATCCTTAAATTAAGAATAATGTCCGAATAGGGATATGAGTAATTAAAAATATTAAAAACTGAAAATATTTGCAAAAAGACAAGATTTTAGTCATGTCTCAACAAAAAAATATTTTACCAAAAAAATTAAAAACTGTTTTAACAAGAAGTTCTTTAATTTTTGGAAACTCGTAGGTTATTAGATAAAAAAAAATTGAGAAGGTTTTAAAACGAAGGTAAAATTTTAAACTTTTTATTCAAAAAAATATGCAAAATTGTTTGATAAAAACTTTGTAGAAAAACAAGCACAAAGGCGATAGCAAGTTAAACCCACAAACAAATCAGCACTACCAGAAGCCCACTTGAAGTTGCACCAGATTTATTTGAGTTGAACTGCCCAGAGGCACCAATGTTGCGGCGATCAGGACACCACAAACAGTATATTGAGATGAGAAAGAAGAGACGACTGTTTTCCAAATACTTTATTCTTCCACAATGAACTTCTTATAATATTACAAAACAAATGATAACAAAGATATTATGCTAATTTTAGGTTAGAGAAATGAAGATGATCACGAGTGTCGTGACATTCCCGGCCAGCGATGAGATGATTGATAGATCAAAGAGCATATAGTTGAAATTGGATCATTAAAAGGATCATTCATAGAATTGAATCATAGCGGTATTATAAATAAGCAAGTTTGATCATGTTGATTGAAGGAGAATATAAATAAGATCATAGAGTATATAAGCGATAACTTTTTAGAAACAAAGAAGAATAATTGAGGTGCTGAGGTTGAATGTTTATGAAGTTGATGTTTGAGATTTGATGGTTGTAAAGTTGATGGTTTAGATGCAGTTGGTTTGAGTCGAAAGTTGTTTGAGTTGAAAGTTGTTTGATATGTGGTTGATTTGAGATGAATTTGGTTTGAGTTGTGATGACGTTATAATGATGATGAAGTTGGTTGATCTTTGCGACGATGTTTCCAGTTTTGTAAATGATGCTCCAAGAGCCCTTCCCCGCGGCCAGCAAAAAGGGAATTCATATGCTTATGAAATTCAAGTTTGCTAATCGTTTCAAATTTCGAAAATTCGATATGTTTTACGATTTCGTTAATTCGATTATCTTGAGGATTTATCCGATTTTTAGGAATATGTTCGATGTATGACCTTGTCCGATCTCTTGATACTTCGATGTATGGTTCGTTATCGATAAGTTTTAGTTGATAGTTCGAAATGCTTTCTTTAGCATCGATAGAATCACGTGGTCTCGTTTCAATGATTGAAGGGGTTTCTTTTACCTTTTCAAAATTCGCATCAACGTTGGAAGCTTTAGAATCCGATTCGATAAAAGAAGCAACTTCTTGGCTTTTTCTCGATGAAACTTTGTTAAAGAAAATCGTTGAAGGTAATAGCTTCGTTGGATCAATGCAATCTGTTTCCATTTCCAATATACTTTCAAGGATATGAAGTTGCTTTATCACTTCGTTAATGGAATCAAAAAACTTCGGGTTTTTAATCCATTCTTCAATAAGTTGTTTCTCGGAACTTCGGATGTTATCAACCGTGGTACTTTCAATTTGTTCAATCCATTGTATAAAGTAATCGTTCAGTTTCATTACCTTTTCTTTAAGGCGTATGAAGTAAACTTCGAAGTCCACCTTTTGTATGGGATTCCATGGAGTTGGTGTTATCGATAATTCGTTTTGGTACTTTGCTAAGTAATCCATTAGCCATTTATGATCACGATCAAGACTGTGTCTTATTCGATTAAACATTTTCAAGTTTTCTTATGAGAAATGCAAATATGTATTCGATCGATTAATTCAACGTAGTTGAAAACCGAAAGAATGTCGTTCAAATGTTCTGTTTTCGTTTAACAATAGATGAAATAGCTCAATTATAAGAAGATCTTATCCTCAAACAAGAGCAAAAAAGCAGTGATTGATAAAGTTGTTCCTTTAACTTTTAATAATATGCTTAAATAACGATCAAAATATGCGATTCGCTGATCACAGTGATTTTATAACGTTATAAAAAGAGCGATATTCGATGACCTAACACTTTGGAAAGTCAAAGAATGTAAGATGAAATTTTCACCAACAATGAACCAAGCCAACGGTTTTGGTGGTCAAAGCTTTAGAAAAATCACGATGTTAAAATAAATAAATGAATTCACTGATTCAAATATAAATTATTAAGCCAAATGGCGATAAAGGGCCAAAAGGCGATAGAAAAAAAGTTAAGCCAAAAGGCGATAAAGAAGTAAAGAGCCAAAAGGCGATAGAGAGTCGAAAGACGATAAAATTGTTAAAGCACAAAGGCGATAGCAAGTTAAACCCACAAAAAAATCAGCACAATCAGAAGCCCACTTGAAGTTGCACCAGATTTATTTGAGTTGAACTGCCCAGAGGCACCAATGTTGCGGCGATCAGGACACCACAAACAGTATATTGAGATGAGAAAGAAGAGACGACTGTTTTCCAAATACTTTATTCTTCCACAATGAACTTCTTATAATATTACAAAACAAATGATAACAAAGATATTATGCTAATTTTAGGTTAGAGAAATGAAGATCACGAGTGTCGTGACACTAAGAGCTAAATATTTTTCATAGAAAAATATGGAGATATACTTATTGGTATTGCAAAAATATTTTAAACTGTATTAATACGTGGAATATTCATAATTTTTATTCGAAAAACTGACATTGAAACAAATAATTTGTTAGGGCGAAATGTTTCAAATTTTCAAGAAAAAGTATTCTAAAATCTTTGCAAACAAGGAACTTATTTGTTAATTTTTAATTTAAAAAACTGTATTCTTCATTGTCTATTTTTATTATTACATTTTTTTCATATTTAAAAAATATTTTACGAGAAAATATTAAACTGAATAAGTTGATGGTAGTCAGCATAAAAATTAGTGTACGATAAAATATTTCTTTTTTTTTCTAATTTAACTGTCCAGAAACAATTCAAAATGGGATCCATAAACCAAACCTGACAAGGGCGATGGAAGCTAAAACTGGTGTTTATCGTTCGTATTTTTATGTCATACAAAACTGATGTTTAGAAAATCGATGAGATAATTTTTTTTTTGCAATAAAAAAAGTTGATAGTTTTTTATTGCTTTTTTTTAAATTTTGTATTGTTTTAAAACTGCCATAATATGCTTCCGCGGCGTGGAAAAATGTGGAAGTGCTCTCACTTTTTTTAAATTTTACAAACGTGTAATATGGCTAAGTAAATTTTATATTAAAATTACAAACTGACTATCTTCCTAAATCCTTTTTATTTTCAAACGAAACCTTTTTTTATTGAAAAAAAGGGTTTTTGGCAAAATCAAAACTGAATACAAAGTTGCATGGATAAAAAGAAATGATAGAGCTCTCTCTATTGTTTTAATTTTGGAGGATATTCTTTTTTATTATTAAAACCAACTTAACTAGCTGCTTGTAAAGAATCCATTACATTTTTGTGGAATAAATCAATGAATATTGTTTATTCTTTATTTTCATTTTTTTTAACTGGATTCCGTGAAAAATTTCATGAAACTTTAAAGCTGCTGTCTATTTTAATTTTTCTTTTTTTAAATATAATTTTTTATTAAATTCAAAAATATAGTTATTTACGATTAAAAATTTTTTAACTGTCATAACTTAGAATTTTTGGAAAAGAATAAGATATTCCATAATCTTAATTTTTTTAAACTGAGTTCTATAATAACTATTCGAAATTAAAAAAAAACTGTATTAATTATTCAATTCGTTCAAATTTTAAACAAAATCTTTTTTTAGGTCACAATTCATTCATCAAATTCCACCGTTTTAATTGGTTCATTACCAATTGTAATTTCCACTCATATTTCTTCTTCTCATTCCGATTTATTACCTCCTCAACATCCTCAACATCCTCTTCAAAGTGCTCAAGCCCATTTAGTTCCTCCTCCTCGATTTAACAACAATCATTACCAAAATAATTTGGATGACTCAAATCCATCTGAGAAACCTTCGTCAACCCATCAACCATTAACCTCAAAATATAGTAATGCATCGAATGCAAGTAGCTCCATTTCTCGACGATCTCCATATTCATCGCTAAATACTTCAACGTCGTCATTGGCATCATCAAATTCATCGACAGATAAACCAAAGAAAAGTGTTAGATTTAATGATCAATTAAATATTAAATTTAATAATGATAATTTATTACGAATTTAACTCAATATAAATGATATTAAGGATTTTTGGATTTTGGATGAAAAACTGTTATTTGTTTTTAATACGTGGAAATAATTTTTTTATGTAAAAACTGCGAACTTTGAAGTTGTATGAAAGGGTATTATTAATTTTTAATTGTTTTTGTATTTAAACTGTGATTATTTTTTAAAATTGTATTTGTATCAATTTTTTTGGTGGTGAAAAACTGTGCAAATTTTCAAGATTTGGTTTTTAATTTAGTTCTTCTTTTTTGTTATTGTATTTTAAACGTACTAATTATTCTGTCTTGCATTTTTTTCACATTTAGCTTTTAATGCAAAAATTTTAAAATTATTGTTTAATTAAAAAATAAATTTTTGTGAGCTTTAAAAAAAGAAAAAATCATTTTTTCAAATTAAAAATCTGCCACGAGTTTGTACCAAAAGCTTTAAATTAAGGCAATATTTTTTGTTGTTTTAAAACTGGGAATGGCGATGATTTTCTTATTATAAAATTTCATAGAGATTTTTGAATTGGTAAAAACTGTTAAGCAAGATATGAGAATTGAGTACAAGTATGTCGTCAATTTGTAATTTTCAAATACAAGTTTTTCCTGTTAAAAATTATAAAAATGAAAAAAAAATTATTTTTTTTCGATTTAAAACTGCAGCTGCCCATTATGGATGGAAAATTTATAAATAATAATAAAACTGAGTAACATTTATTATGGGGTTATTAATATTTGGAATAAACTGGTTTTTGATTTCTTAATGGTATTGTTTGCAAAAAATAATTAACAAAGAAAGCAAGAAATTATCCATCCCTTTTCCAATATGACTTTTTTAAACAAAAAAAAATAAAAAATATTAGATTTAAATTTTTTAAACTTGGATAAGTTTCTCAACTGGGAGAATTCATGGCTACGATTAACTTTTATTTAATGTCTTTTTTTAAAACTGCGAATGGTTATTATTTTGTAAAAAAATTAAAAAAAATATATAAAAAACTGAATTATTTTGAAACATGGTGTTTTTCGAATAATACTTTTTTCTTTTTAAAATAAACTGCAATGTCTTCTGGAAAGCGGATTTACGTAACAAAAAATTTTTTCATTTACAAAATCCATTCCAATAATCCTTATCTTTTCAATTCGCTCAAGATTAATTTGTACGAAAACTTAAAAAATAAATGTAAAAATCGAAATATAAATTAAAAAAACTGTAGCTTTCTGAGTTGTGAATAAGCAAAAAAAGATTAATTCATAGGAAAATAAACTGTATTACACAAGATTAAAATGATGCCATTTATTCTGATATCTGACAAAAAAGGAATGATTTTATTCGTTAAATATTTTTTTATAATTCATAAATATTATTTTTTAAATTAATTAACTGCTTTACATTCTTTCTTTTTTTTCGTAGTTGAATTCAAACAAAATACATGGTTAAAATGCCTCATATAAACTGTTAATCAGTATTTTTAAGGGACTTTACTTAAATAATCATTAAAAAAATATTAAAAAACTGGACATTATGTTTGTCAAGGGAGCGGAATTTAAAAACTGATGATCATTAAATTCGTTGTTAAAATTAAAAAATAAAACATTTGAATTTATTCACAAATAGAAAAAAAACTGTTTATGACTTTTCATAATTTTCTAAACTTTGGTATTTTTATTTTAAACTGTCATTGGCTATGCTTTTCAAAATCTATGTATGCTTATGGATAATTTTATTATATATTTTTAATAAACTAGCATCATAATCGTAAAGCGGACTTTCAAAAGCAAAAATCAGTTCCGAGCGGCTTTTTTAAAACAGTTTAGATTTTCAGAATAAAAGTTAAAAAAATTAAGTAATAAACTGGAGAACGAAAGGACGACCTTATTTAAATATAAATAAGTTTATAATTATTTAAGAAAAAACTGTTTGACTTTTCTTTTTCTTTAAAAAATAATATTTTTATTTTTCAAAAAAAAACTTGTTAAAAGCAATCACAATTTTTTTGTGATGCCTTATTACTAATGTCATCATCAAATACCCCCTTTTTTCTTTTTGTTTGTAATCTTCGCCAATAGCTTTATTTTCTAAATAATAATATTTAGTTGACTGATTCATAGCTTAAACAAATTTTAAAAAAGTAACAAAACTGGATTCTTTATACGATTGCATTTAAACAATTATAAAGTTAATTGAAAGTAAAATAAACTGTCATCCCATACACTCACGGGTCAAATGACGCCATTTTTTTCTTTCGGTTAAATGCTTGAAATTTTTTCTAAAGTCTAAATTTAAAACTGCCACTAAATTTTTTGGTATTAAATTTTTAAATCATAATATTAAAAAATTCTTTTTTCAAATTTTTTAATTAAAACTGTAAAAATTAATATAATATACAAAAAAATGAATTGCTCAGGAATATATGATTTATAAAAACTGTGTTTTGTAATCCTTGATTCTTTTTTGCCATCAAATTTTTTTTATTAAACTGTCCAGAAATTCTTTTATAGGTTAAATTAAAACTGTTTTATAAATATTTCTTGGGCTACAATAAGTATTCAAACATCTGTGTTTTTTTTTGTAACAATTTTCTGACATTCTTTAAAAAGGTTTTTTTGCTTTATTTTCCAAAAAAATAAAAAGTTTAAAAAAAAATGAATCATAAAATAAATATTAAAAAGAAAAAAAGGAAGGAAGGAAAACTGAGAGCTTCCTTTCTTCTTGGATTTTAACTGTCAAAAAATAAAAAATCAAAAGTAAATAATAATAAAAAAAGAATATTTTTTGAGGCAAAAGGAAATTAATCGAAGGTTAAATAAACTGTGTTTGAGTAAATCAATCTCTGGAAATCAAATGACGCTGATTTTTATTAGAATTTTTTATAGGTAAAAAAAAGCAATCACGAGAAACTTAGGTGAAAGAGCGAAAAAAAAGAGAGAAGTATAAATAAAGAAAGTAAACACTGAAAATTTTTGAGGTTCGAGGAAAAAATATAAACTGTCAAGATCAATCAGATTTATTTTTGAAATTGTGGAAGAAAATAAACTGAGTTCCGTTAATAAAATAATTTTTTAATTTCCAACAATGCCTGCTGCTATTTCTTCTTCAAAATTTTTAAATATTTTTATTGTTATTCTAATTCTTTCCATTACCAATTTTGGATTAGCTGATTTTCCAAGTAATCGATTTAAAGGTAAAATAAAAACTGTTTTAGATCTTGAAAGTGCGGGAAAACTAAAATTTTGGCGTTTTTTTCAGGTATGTGCTTCAGCGACAATAATTGCGATAACATTTGTCGAACTGAAAATGCTTATACTGGGCATTGCAGCTGGTTTAAATGTTATTGCGGTAAGTAAAAAAAAAAATTTTTTAAACTGAGCAGAAATTGAATAATAATTTTTTTAAGATAATTAACTGCACCGAGAAGATCAAGTGGCTTTTTAAAACTTTCTAAAAATAATAAAAATGTTAATAAAATCTATGAATTTATTGCTGTTTAAAAAAAGAAATTTGTATAATAAACTGTTCGGTAAAATAAATTTTGTTATTTTTAACTTTTAGTTTCGGAAAAAAAACTGCACCAGATAGCTAATAAACATTTTTTATGAATAAAAAACTGTAGCCTGAAAAGTAATTGTTAAGAAAATATTAAAAAATTTTATACAAAAATTTAGTTTTAACCAATGAAGCAAATTTAACATTTATCAAAAGGCATAAATCTTCTGATACTATTTCTTCTGCTGACTAAAGATAAAGTTGGTTAGCTTCGATTTTATTAAGGTCCTTAATTCTCAACAACAAAAAAAAAGCCGCATTAGAAAAATTTCTGGAAAACTTTGTTTTCGTATCATCTCTAAAAATTTTTACTTTTTTAATAATTTTTAAAACTGAATTACGTTTCATAAATAGGGTTCAAAGAAAATGATAAGTTTTTATTTTTTATTTTTAAATCAAAAAACTGGATTAGCGTTGGAATATCGGTGTAAAATACCTAACAAAAACAAGAAATAAAAAATTTATTTTAAAATCATAAAGTTCAAAAATATTTTTATAACTGAGTTTTCGTTCTTTTTTATTTACAAAACTGTAATAAATGGATACTCTAAGGAAGTGTCTTATTTCTTACTTATATGAAACTATAAATTTTAGAGGGGCGAAAGTAAAAAATATGGTTGTTGCAAAAATTGTAACAAAGGAAAATAATAATTTCAAATTTAAACTGTGATGAATTTTGAGAATCTTTACTTTACAAAAGTCGAAAGTGAGTGTTTAGGAAATATAAATTAACTGCCTTATCAATTTTGTTTAATATAATTTCAAAAATAATAATATTATGGAAAATAAAACTGAGCCAAAATTCATAAATATTTTAACTACTTTAAAAAATATTTGAAGCAATAAATTTTATAAACTGGAACGATGTCTGTGTTGGGAAATAATTAATTTTTCAACACTTCTCATAGAAAATATATATACTACAATAAAACTGTATAACATGGGTAATCTACTATATTTCCAACAAAAAATCTATTAAAAATAAATCATAAATAAAAACTGTTTCACTTTGAAGATTGTATTTCTTCAGAAAATTTTATTCAAAAACATCTAACATTTTTATTGAAAAAAAAGAAAAAAAATTAAAAGAATTAATAAAACTGAAAAGATCAATAATAATAGGGTGTTTTTTGCTAGACCATTGAGGAAATTAAGTTAACGGCTGCAACCGTAAAATTTAAAACTGTCAGGTTTTATAAAGAACAAATTATATTATTTTAAATCAAAAACTGAGGTTCCATCAGAGTAAAAGTGACGATATTAATTTTTTTTAATAATTACTTTTTAAAATATTGGACAGCTTTTAGATAAACAATCCGTAAATAAACGAGAAACACATTTTATGAATAGAAAACGCAGATGTGAAAAGAGAAAAAATTTCATGCGAAAACAAATTTTTATTTGCAAAAAAACTGTGAATTGATGATCAAGATTTTTAATTTTTATTATATAAAAAATTTACTTTTCATTATTTTCCTTTAAATTTTTTTGATTAAAACTGAGTTACGGCGATGGAGACGGCAATTTTTTGTGAGGCATAAAATAAAATAAAAAACTTTTTCTATTTTTCATAATCATTAAAATCCCATGAAAATGTTCCATATTTTTTCACCCAATTCCATTGATGAAATTTAATTTTATTTAAAATCCTAAAAATAAACTTTTTTTATAAAACTGCCATTTATTAGGGAGAAAGGTTTACTTAGTCCATAATTTCATTGCCGTATGTTTAATTCCAATTTCGATGGATAATAATAAAGCTGCAATTCCAAGGCCTCCAAAATAAACATAAAAAGCATCAATTAAAGCACCAAGTTTAATAGGGGCAAAAGTTAAAATCTAAAATTGTGTGACATTACACACTGTGGGTTTAATAAAAAATAAATAAATAAAACTGCAGAATGAATAATCTTTATAAAAAATCAAGTCTTCTTATATTTATCAGAAATATAAACTGTGTTTTGTTAAATAGGAGTGCAAAAAAATTTGAAATTGATAAAATAAAAACTGCATCGGTATTTTTTTCAACCAAAATTTTTAAATTTTAATTTAATACCGCGGAATGTGACAAATTAAATTTTATATAATTATAAAAACTGCACGAAATACAATTGTATTATGGAGGAATAAAGCTTTAATATATATTTTTTTTTAAAACTGTCCCATGATAAATAACTTTAAAATATTAGAAATTAGTGACGAAAAATAAATTTTAAAGAAATTAAAAATTGCAATTATTCAATTTTTGGATATTTTTGTAAGAATAATTAAAGGCTTAAAAAATGTCATTACTTCTAATTTCTTTTTTTATGTAAATTATAAACTGACAAATTTGGATTTAATGAAGAATATTTAAAAAAAACTGTACACGACGAAATGTATAAGCATAGAACCATTCCCCAAATTATTCATAGAGAAAAAAGTCCTTCGTTAGTGTTTGTAAAAAACTAATGCAAAAATTATTAAATTTAAAAAAAATAAAAACTGCCAAAATTTAATATATCTTTTATTTACGAAATCTTTAAATTTAATTCTTAAACTGCAGTATTTATTTCGCGTTGGATTTAATGCAACTGAATTAATAAAACTGGATGACGAAGAATTGTTATATGTAAAAATAATCATTTTAAATATATACAATTTTTTTCTTCATAAAAATAAAACTGTTCGATGATAATTAAGTATAACAAAATAGTGCAAAAATTAGATATTAAAAAGTTTTTTCAATCCTTTCTGATTTTTTGCAACTTACAGATTTTTAAATTTTGAATAAAAAAGAATTCACAATTTGGTGATTTTATTTAAAAAAAACTGAATGATATTGTTGTTGAATATTAAAACAAAAACTGTTCAAGTATTAATTCATCGCAATTTTTACTCATTTTTCATTCTCAATCGAAAAAATCCATTAATCTCAAATTCAATTTTTTAGAAATTATATTTAAAAACTGTTCATCATAATTTTCCCAAAAGAAACATATCAAGGACAGAAAAAACTGAACACGTTTTTGAGGGCTGGTAAAATTAAATTAACTTTTAAAATAAAAACTGCAAGAACACTGTTTTGTTGAATTATATTTAATAGGTTATAAAAACTGTCCAACCATTGACAATGGGTTTATTCAATAACTAAAGCTTCCCGTATTTTTTCAACAACAAAAAATGTTCCATGTATAATTTTGAGGAAAATAGTGCAAAAATTAAATATATGTACAAACGTTAAAAACTGGGAAGTTTGAGTTGATTTTGATTTATTTAAAGTAAATACAAAATCTAAATTTTTTTGTTGTTGATAAAACTGAGTGTCACAATGTGTTTTTGATTTTATTTGACAGGCATTAATTAATGAAATAGATCAAAAGTTAAATTTTTGAAAAAATAATAAAACTGTGATTGGTTAAAAGAATTCAATTTTTATTTCTCAACTAAATAAATTTATGGGTCAAGAAACTGTGATATATTGTAGAATCTTGTGAATAAAAAAACTGTACAATCATATCCGCTTAAATAACTATAATAAACGAAAATGCCTTTAAAAAAACTGAGACAACTTGCTCCAAATTAAAAATAAAAACTGCAATCAAAAAATTTTTCTTAATTTTTTACTCTATCATTTTTTTAAAATCAAAAGTTATGTTTACCTGTGTCGTTTCGGTGTAATAACTTTGATATATTCTAGCCCAATGTCGATTAAAAGCATCCACGGAAAATAATAAATGAAAAAATTCTTCGATTCTTTCTCGAGTTTTTTTAGGCAAATTTTTTCGATATCCAATTGTAAGAAATGTTTCAATACTTTCATTTCCTCCAATATTATTTAAACTGGAATTTATTTTTTTAATTTTTGGGTGGATTAAAACTGAAGGGGGTAACTCACATTCGAATAATGCAAGTTGATTTTGCATACCAAATTCCACTCATTTGTGCAATATTTCCATAATAAACCATTTTTCGATTATTACAAAGTCTTTGAACAATATCTTCATAATTTTTTATAATTGTTGGAGGATTTTGGCGGTAAGTGGAAGAGTCACTAAAAAAAACCGTTTTTAATTAATTTTCATTTTTAAAAATAAACTGTGATGTTTTTTTTTGTCTTGGTTAAATTTTTTAAATTTATTATTTTAATAAAACTGTGATGGCCTTTAATTTTCATTTTTGATGAGAAAATATTATGGAAATAGCTTTATATAGCTAACTTTTGCTTCAAAAAACATCAAACATTTTTATAGTTGTAAATAAAATTAAAATAAATGAATTAAACTAATAATAAAAAACTGGGCAATTGAATGGCGTTTTTTTGGCATGACAGTAAAGAAAGTAATAGTTTAACTGTACTCCGTGGAAAAATGCTATCGGGATTTTTTAAAAAATTTTTTTAAAAACTGTATTGAGTTATTCTGCTCCTTGAGTGGACAACAAACATATATTATTTATTTGAAAAAACTTTTTTTTGTAGAATAATATATTTTTTAAAAACTGTTTCCGTTTTTACATTATTAAAACCTCAATTTTTTTTAAACCTTTTCAAAACTGACCATATCTCAGGGACGTGGCATTCTTACTAAAAGAAAAACAAATGAAAACAATACCATTGCCACCACCACTAAACATTAGATATTAAGAAATTAAAGATATAAATAGCTGCAAACCAGTTTTGATTTCTTTCTTTAAGGAACCAAAACAAAAATATTATTTATAATAAAACTGTCGTTGAAATTTAAGTTTTGGTTTAAAAAATAGTTTATAAATGAAAATTTTTAATATTTTAATATTTTTAATTTTATAAAACTGACATTAGATGTTGACGTAGGTTTTTTATGGAAAGCAAAATTGTGCAAATTTTCCCAAGAGTTTTAAATGTTTTTTTATAAAACTTTTTTTAAATTTACTAAACTGAGGTGGGTCGTTAAAATGGGCTTTTTTATCCAAAGTAAAACAAGGGGAAAAAATTATATCATCAAATTTGGTCAATTTATAGTTTTAAAACTGTAAGTTTCGGGAACTTTTTGATTAGAAAAATAAAAGTTATCACTTTATTTTATATTTAACTGTTTTTAAAAATTGTAAAAAAAAATTAATAAAATAAATTATGGATGTTTTAAAAAATGAATAACTGACAATGCGATACCAAATTTGGTTCTCATTTTTTAAATTTTAAGAGAAAAATATTATTGGAAATAAAACTGACATGATGAATGTAATTACATCCTTACGAAAATATTTATCAATAAAAATATGATCATTTAGAGGAAAAATATAAAAATTTTCTTGAAAGTTTTTTCAAAACATTTTATAACTGAGTTTCAAATACCTTAATTTCTTTAAATTATAAAACTGAAGAGGAGTGTGACTTATGTCTTTTTTTTTACAATGCAAAATATATGAAATAACTTATATAGTTAACTTTGGTAAATATTAAAAATTAAAAAAAACTGTAGCTTCATGTAACTTTCTTCTTTTTTTAAATTATATTTCAAAAAAACTGTTTTTAACAGAAATAAAAGCTATCAATAAATTTTACATTCGACTGTGTGAAACCTTTGACGAAATAATAAAAAAAAACTGCGGTAAAACAAAACGAAAAAAATAAACTTACAAATATAAACTTTGGACATTTGAAAGCATACTTGCGTCAGCAACTAAAATTTGAATGGATTTTTGTCGCAATTTTTGATTTAAATTTTCTATAGTTTTAAATGGCTGATGCGAAAGTGAACTGGAAATGGTTTGGGATCGAAATGCAGCGGAATAAAGTAAATAAATTTGATAGTATCCCAAAATTAATATTGGGTTTCTTGGCATTTTTTGAATTTCTATAAATTCATGCAATCGCTTAATTGAAATATTTAAACTTTGACTTTTTAAATAAAAAATTGAAAAAATAATAATTAAAAATGCAATAATTATTGAAATCGTGGCCCAATCAAATACATTTATTGCGATTCCTTGATCCATGGCTGTTTCACCATAGGCAAAACCCAATTTGTATGTAGTCATCACGGGACCCAAATTAATTGCCCGAATTCGAATATCATTTGGTGTTATTAAAGAAAGGGTTGCGTCCACTTCTCCATTCACGAGACCACTAAGAATTCCATAATATTGTTCCACCGTGTCATTAAATCCACCATAAAATGGATATTGTTTTATCTGTAAAAATTAAAGAAAAAACTGAGGAACATTAAAATGGGGAATTTAAAAGCCATTTTTTGTAAGAATCGCACTTTTTCAAACGATTTTGGGATTTCAAAAAAAAATAAATTTCGCAAATTGACTTTTGTTCAATCCCCCTTAGGTTTTCGGGGTCGCTGATCACGAATCTGACCTTAGTTTAATTGGTCTCATAGCGAAAAACACTAGATCCAGAGGTCTCCAAACGAAAAGTCAACTTTTTTTTAAGATGCTTTTTTTAAAAAGTGTTTACATGGAAAAATAGTAAAAAATACGCTGATTATTTTCGTTATTGATGCCAAAAATAGAAGTATAGGCACAAAGGGGTCAAAAGTCCATTTTAATCAAAAATTCAACGTTTAGCTTAGGAAAACTCGAAATCTGCGGCCGCGTGATTGCCATTTGAAGACATATTCGGATTCCTCATGAAATTTCACCCTAGAAAAAGGGAACTTTAAGAAAAAAAAGCGGGACACCTTGAATACCATGACTCTATGAATGAGTTACACCAACATGAGGTATAAGAACAAGTGATGAATAAACACATGTGAAAAATACAAAATCTTTACTAGAAACGTAGAAAAACTCATTTAATGATTTTACAAATCGATAAAACTTCATGTTGTTATGCTTTTCGATTTTTCCCACATTTTTAAAGTTTAATAGCAGCACACGATGCTCAAAAAAATAAAAATTCTCAAAATGAAGTATTTATTTTTAGAACTCATCATTTCTAGACCTAATTTGGGTCGTAGAAACCGAATTTGATAACAGTTTCTATGGTTGACAATGTCAAAATTGAGTTATACGATAGTGAAAAATTTGCATATTTAAAAAATTCATAACTCAATAACCAGCATATGATATATTTTTTTTGATGTCAAATTCGGTTTCTACGATCCAAATTAGGTCTAGAAATGATGAGTTCTAAAAATAAATACTTCATTTTGAGAATTTTTATTTTTTTGAGCATCGTGTGCTGCTATTAAACTTTAAAAATGTGGGAAAAATCGAAAAGCATAACAACATGAAGTTTTATCGATTTGTAAAATCATTAAATGAGTTTTTCTACGTTTCTAGTAAAGATTTTGTATTTTTCACATGTGTTTATTCATCACTTGTTCTTATACCTCATGTTGGTGTAACTCATTCATAGAGTCATGGTATTCAAGGTGTCCCGCTTTTTTTTCTTAAAGTTCCCTTTTTCTAGGGTGAAATTTCATGAGGAATCCGAATATGTCTTCAAATGGCAATCACGCGGCCGCAGATTTCGAGTTTTCCTAAGCTAAACGTTGAATTTTTGATTAAAATGGACTTTTGACCCCTTTGTGCCTATACTTCTATTTTTGGCATCAATAACGAAAATAATCAGCGTATTTTTTACTATTTTTCCATGTAAACACTTTTTAAAAAAAGCATCTTAAAAAAAAGTTGACTTTTCGTTTGGAGACCTCTGGATCTAGTGTTTTTCGCTATGAGACCAATTAAACTAAGGTCAGATTCGTGATCAGCGACCCCGAAAACCTAAGGGGGATTAAACAAAAGTCAATTTGCGAAATTTATTTTTTTTTGAAATCCTAAACCAAGTGCGATTTTTAGAAAAAATGGCTTTTAAATAATTAAAAGAAAAAAATATAATTTTGATTTATTTAACTTAATTTCGTATAAATATTATTAGGTTTCAACAATAAAATCTAAACAAGAAAACTTTTATTATATTGGAAAATTTTTTGTTTTCTATTTTTATTGTTATTTTGAAAACTTCGATTAAATATTTTTGTTAATGTTTAACTGTCAATCTTGTTTCTATTAGGGTAAATACGAGGAGAGGAAGCACTTACGAATTACACCAAAATAGATTTTAAAAAATTTAACTGAATTACAAATTGGAGATCTTTTATAAAAAAAACTGTGTTTGAAAAAATTAAATGATTTATAATAAAAATTGTTTTTTGGATTAAACTGTTTAGTTAATAACATCCAGGTTCATCGTAAAAAAAATATTGCTTGATAAATAATAAAAACTGGTATGTATGGCGATAAATGGATTAAAAATAATTAAGAAAGGAAAGAAAAATTTTTATGGAATAAACTCGAGATAAAGTTGATTCAACTTCGGTTTTATCTGTTTATTAAAGGCAAAATCTTTTTGAGATAATTTAAAGCGTTTTTTTGTTGCTAAAATCAATTTCTAATGCTTGAATCGCTGCAACTTTATAACCAAAAATATATTCGACTAACTATTCCTTCCTAGTAATTTTCATTGTGCGTTTTTTCGTCATTTCGTGCTTGGAAATGCTTCATGGGAAAGTTTACAAAAAAATGAATAAATTTGCATTAAAAAAAGAATAAATGCGCGAGGAAAGAAAACGCGTTTGCATTTCATAAAAAGGACGCGATGATGAACGGTCGTTTGTTTTTTGATGAAGCGATTGTTGTTATCCAATGATTCAATAACAAAAAATATATCCAAAGCCCCAATAGCAAGAAAAAGATACAAGACCCGAATAACAAGGAAGAGATCCCAGACTCCAATATGAAAGAAAAAATCTAAGAAGCTAATTTTGAGGAGCAATTAACAATTGGGGATCTTTGAAAATGGTTTTGTAAGATCCAAATTGAGAGAAAGCTGAGAAATCGTTTGCAATTGATTAGTATGCTATAGGAATTGTTAGGGGCAATTTAGAGCAAGCTTAGAGGACCTTAATAAAGAAGTAAATTAGCATGCGATGTTGCGGAGATGGCGATCTTATCTTCCAGAGTAAAGATCAAAATAATTAATGACAAAATTTTCGTAATAATTTACATAAAACAAGCTTCATGGCGGACCGAAGGTCCGCGTAGCGCCTAGTAAGGGGATTAATTAATTATAAGATTTTTAACTGTAAATATATATAAAAGTGAGGACAATAAAACTGAATTACTTTATTCAAATTAAAAAAAACACAAAAAATTAACTGAAGACAGGAATCTCATTTTAAAGTTATATCACGAAAACTGTTTTTGGGATAAATATTGCATTAAATTTTTTTTGTATTTTAACTGGTTTCTGAATTGGAATACGGACAGGGCAATATTAGCAAACAATTTCGTCTAAATGGATAAAAAAATTTATTTAACTGTAAAATACATTTATAAACTGTGTACAAAAATGTCATCTAGGAATTTTTGGATTTATTATAAAAAAATTTTGTTGTGTTGTATTAATCTGTAAAGTTCATCTCACATGGTTTCACAATTAAAAAGGTATTTTTGCCTTCAATAAAATAAAATGGAATGTAGGGTAATAGAGGGAATTAAAATAATTAAGAAAAATATATTTTTTTATTGGATTAACTAACACCCAAAGAACCATAGTTCAATTTCAATTTTAACTGAAAATAATAAAATGAAGAATTTTTTGGATGTTATTTTATTACATTTTTATTTGCTTGTCTAAAAAAACAGCAGAAGGCTTTACTTTGGTATTAAGATTTTTAACTGAGCCCCAGAATTAAGAAAGGAAACCAAACCCCAATAAATTCGTTAAAAAAACTGAAAAATAAACTTAAAAGAAAGTTTTGGGTCAAAAGCATTATCCAAATAATTGCTGTTAATTTTAATTGAATTCATTCACCATAAAAGGGATATTGTTTTATCAATAAAAAAACTGTAGAGCTTGAGCATTGAAAATATATAAAATTAAGAAAAAAACTAAATTTATATTATTTAAACTATTCGACAAAAATAAAGTTGTTTGGCTTCAATTTTAACTGAATTTTACTTAACATATATTTTTTTTGAAGGTAATTATATTGCATTTTATTTGTGAGATTTAAAAAACTGCCATGTGCTTTTAATAAGCGGACAATTTTAAACTGTAAGTCAAAGTTAAAAAGAGAACAAATAAATTTGTTAAAATAAAAAAGCAAAAGAAAAATTTAGCAGAAAAGTAAAGTTTTTAATTTAAATCTTTATCTTGAGAAACTGCTTTACAAGAAATACAACTCTTTTATTTAATTTTTTTATTAAACTGTATTGGTTACCAAACAGATTATTAATTATTAACTGAGTAGATTAAATCCACAATAAAATGGATATTGTTTTATCTGCAAAATTTAAAGAAAAAAACTGGATAGGTGTGTTATTGAGAGATCTAATAATTTAAAATTTTTTTTATCTAAATAAATAAATGAAAAATGAATCCACTATAAAATGTATAATATTGTTTTGTCTATAAAAAACTGTCTAAGATTGTGACGGTTAATTTAAATAATTACAAAAAAAAGGTAAATTTTGGAAGAGTAAACTGAAACAATAAATTTCAGGCATTATTAGATCCTCCATAAAATTGAGATATGTTATATAAAATTTAAAAATAAACTGCGGCATAGCTTGCTTGAATGAGGTAAATTACTAATGAAAAGAATATCTTTTGAGTTATTAAACTGAGAGTAACATTCGATTCAGCTTTGATTTTAACTGTAAAAAATTTTTTGATTTCTAAACTGCAGTTCATTTGATTTAATGATTTACATTTCTTAACTGCAGAATTCCTCAAAAAAAAGGAAAAGAATAAAACATTTTATAAATAATTTTATGTTTACAAAAGCTTAAATTTTTTACCAACAATCAAAATTTCCTTTTTAAATTTTTATAATAAAAATAACTGTTCATTTTTTTAGAAGGCTTCAAGCATATATTAAATTCTTATTTAATAAAACTGTCCTCATAAGCTTAACCATCTCCACCATGAAATGGATCTCGCTATATTCATAATACATAAAAAAAACTGAGGTGAGACTGGTGGATTTAAACTATTAAAAAAATTCATATAATTAAACTGAATTCGTTTTTTTTAATAGGTTTTCAACCATAAAATTTGAGCAACAACTTCTTTTTCAATTTTTAATTTTGATGTTTGGGACATTTAGCGGCGTTTAAATATTTTTGTCAATTTTTAACTGTGTATTATGTTTAAAATAGGACTAAAACAAGTAAGCAACTTCAAATTACGAATTACGTTAAAATAGGTAGGAAATTTTTAAACTGAATATAAATAGGCTTTATATTTCTTACAAAAAACCTATGTTTGAAGAAATTAAGGATTTATTATAAAATTTCGTTTTTGGATAAAACTGTCCAGTTGTAATCAGCGGAGTTCACCGAAGAAAAAAGTAAAATTTTTTACTTTCAACGAAATAAACTGGAGAAGGTGTTTATTAAAGGATAAAATAATTAAGAAATTAATAATAAATTTTGGTTGATTAAACTTGCGTCACAAAAACAGTTACTTAACTTAGGTTTTAATTATAAACAAACAAAAAACCCCACAAAAAAATTTTTTGAGATTATTTTATTCCATAATTTTTATAGGTTCAAAAACTGTCATTTATTATTATATAATTTTTAACTGAAGTCAATTTAAAAAATAGGCGGAAATGCGCGAATAAATACGTTTATGAAAATCATAAAACGCTAATAAGTTTGATAAAAATGGATAACAAAATTTATTGATAGCTTGTTTTTATAGTAAGAAATTATTTAGAATGTTTAGTCCTTATATATTTGATTTGTTCGTTTAAACTGACTACAATAGTTGCGGGTGGCTTATAAATTAAACAAAAATTTTTTTTTGCTTGTTTGCTACTAAGAAATTTTAACTGTGTATTTCAAATTAAAAAGAAAAATTTTTTTTTTTAATTGTAAACTGAAAACATTCCATAATTTTAAGAAAGACAAAAAAAATTATAAAAAAGGTAGCGAAGAAGATAACACCTTTAAATTCAAAAAAATATTATATTAATAATAAACTTCTTGCAAAAAATAACCATTTTGGTTGTGTTAAAATTCAAAACTGTTATTGCGAAGGATAAATCCTTAAACAACTATAAAATTTAAAACTGAAGAAACCCAAAAATTTTTTTCATTGTCAATAGTAGCACCCGAAGCAGGAGTTATAAAGGGGCTATGATAAAAGCAAATTCTTAAAGCACTCAATTTCAGGATTACAAGTATTTAAAAAAAACTGTGGGTGGATTATGTAAACGGGCTTAAAATCCCTGTCGATTTTTTCTTCATTTTTTTTAATAAAGAGAACTGTGTTGAGAAAAGTAGATAAAAAGAAAGAAAATTATTTTAGATTCTTTAAAAAAGATCAATGGAAAAAACTGTATCTTTTTTGTTTTGTTTTCGGGATTAAATTAAACTGAGTAAACAAAAAACAAGTTTTTTGATCAAAGCAAAAGTCTCTTACTTGAATATTATAACCATAATAATCAGCAAATTGCATCCATGCTTCACTCATAATTCCAGAATTTTTACATTTTCTTAATGTTTCATTAAATAATGAACAATCAGAAATATATGGAAAATTTTCTCGAACATAACCCAACCGAAATATTCGACTATTTTCATTCATCTTTTTTTTAAAACAAAAATAAAAAACTGACCTTCAAAAATTAACCAAAAAATTCAAAAATTCTTGAATCTTTAATCTTATTTTTAATTTTCATGCGTCAAAGTAAAATGTAATTTGATATTGTAAAAACTGAATAAGGAACCAAAAACGGGAGTGCAAAACCACACAAAAATCGACGGACTAAAAAAAGCGAATGGTAGTGCTTTTCTCTTAAATTTTTAATTATGTTTACTTTTTTTTTATAAAATTTTAAATTGCAATGTCTTTATTTATTCGAAAAAAGATCGCTCCTTTTTCTTTTTTTGAAGAACCAAAAAGAAAGGAATATAAATAATTTTAAACTGTGGCGAATTGTTGGTGGTGTATCAAAATTATAGGGAACTTGAATAAAAATGATGCATTAAGAAACCCGGAACAAACAATAATTGAACTACAGAAGTTAATAGTTGCTTGGTTGTAACTGGCACTTGTGTTTGCTAAATTTAAAAAGAAAAACTGTATTACAAGGTTATATCATATTTTTTGTTACTTACTTCCCAATTTAAAGACTAAATAAACTGTTCCTTTCTTTATTTTGTCAAACCCCGAATAAATCTTTGACAATAAAAAAAATGAAAGCAAAAAAAAGATTTTCAAAGCAAAGCAAAAATAGTTATTTCTTTGGTTGTTTGTCTTCCATTTTCATTTCATTTTATCTTTTTATTATAAAGACATCCGACGAATAAAAGCAACATCGTTTATTTCATTTTTGTTCGATCCAAACGAACACATTCTAAAATTGGAACAATACAGAGAAGATTAGCATGGCCCCTGCGCAAGGATGACACGCAAATTCGTGAAGCGTTCCAAATTTTTTGCATTTTTTTTTTCAAGAAATTTTTTGTTATTTGTTGATTCGCCATAATAATATTAAATTAAGAAGTACAATAAAAAATGACTTATCTTGCCTATTACAAATATTCCCTAAAGGAAATAAGTTACAATCGGATTTTTCTTTAAAATCTAGTTCATAATTAAATTTTTTAAACAGAAATAGCACCCATAAATTTTATTTCCTATTTGAACTTAATAAAAATTTGACATGAAAATAAAGCAATTTTTATTACACTTTTGATAGAAAGAAAGAGTCTTTTTTTACTCCCACCGGATAAAAAAACTGCTTTTTTGAATTTCCGTTATTTGTAGTTGAAGTTGATATTTACAAACATGGTTTTTAAATACTTTAAATATTATTACTCAGGGGAAAAAAGAGAATATAGTTACACAACTTTTTTTTCTACGGTATTTGACTTTTTGACTTTTTGGATTTGGAATTTTGGAGTCTCCTCCCTTCTTTTTTTTATTATCACAAAATCAAATGCCAAATACCGGGAAATAAGGATTAGGTCAATAAACAAGAAATGTATTTTTTAAAATTATGGGTTTTTGTAATAATTTTTTTATGTTTTAAATTGACTGTTTGAAAAAAAAAGAAATTTTTATGTAAATATCTGTGTGACAGATAAAAAAAGTATTTTGATAAAATATGAATTCAACAACTTTGCCAATGTCGTCAATTTTTATTTCCTTGATTTCTACGCCACCAATTTTAACATCAACAACGATGGCTACATTAGCAGTTACTAATATCGGCAAAGGTATCGTTTAAAAAATTTTATAAAAAAAGTAATTCGAATTCTTTTTCCAAAAATTCCGTTTAATATTCCCAAAAGAATAATTTCTTATATTTTTGTTATGCTTTTTGGCAAAATTTTAAATCCACAAAAAAAGGCTTAAATAAATTTCAAAGATTTTCAACATTTTTTGAAACAAAATGATGACATTTAAATAAAACCATTTTTTTAATTTAATTTAATAAAAAAAGTTTCAAAAAAATATAAATAAAACATCTGCTTTCTATAGTTTTAGATTAGAAAAGGCTACAACTTTAATTTTAATATTACTAACAAAAAAAGTTCATTTAATTTTTTTTTCTTCTTTGTTCCAGCTAGGGTTGTCGAATTTCCCGGGAAATGGGAAAATGGGGAAATTTCCCGCTACAAACCTTCACAAAGTCTTACAAAGTTTAACAAAGTTATAGCAATTTTTGTAGAACTTTGTTAGACTTTGTGAAACTTTGTAAGGGTTTGTAGCGGGAAATTTCCCAGGAAAAATCGGGAAATCTTTTTTGACAACCCTAGTTCCAGCAAGGTGCATTCATTTTTGGAGTATGTCATTTTTTTCTGTTTTGCGGTGACCAAAACTTATATCTACAATAACATATCATTTTTTTTCATACAAAACCACGCAAATTTTTTCTAATAAGTTTTTTGTTCAATAATTTTTTTCTTGCGTGGTTTATCTTTTTTTTGTATGCTATAATTTTAATGATATTTTTTGCTTTTTCTTTTTTTTCTATGTTGCCAAAACTTAAATCGAGAATTTCGTAGTTTTTCTTTTTTTCTTACTTTTTGATTTGCGTATTTAAAAAAATTATAAGCGCTTATTAAAGAGCTACTTGGTAGTTAAAGTAATGAAAACGGCGATGCTTTATAAAACAAACATCAAAAACTAACTACAAAGCTTGTTTCAAAAAAATAGCGATTTTGATATTTTTAAATTTGCTCGAAATAGAGAATTCCAAAAGTCATGCTGCACCATAACTTCGTGTAACATTTTTCTTTTTTAATACCAAAATGAAAATTTTTTTGGTCTCAAGTGTGAAAAATCTATTTCTCTTTTTTTGCTGCACTCATTTACTAATAATCTCAATAATCTTCTTCCATGTAAAATTTTATACTAAGAAAAAAACCTTTTTATCTTTTTGTGATTCCTTTGAGTAATAAACTTTTTTTTCCATGTGCTTGCTTTTCTTAAATATTTGACATTTTTTAAAATTGGTACTTTGACTCTTTCTTTTTTTTCCCCAGGTGTTTGCGTAGTTGCTTTCTTCTTTTTCTTTTTTTGCCAATAAACACCACTCATCTTTTTTTCCCATCCCTCGAACTCGAAAGCTTGCTTACTTCTTGGCTCATTATAAAAATGTGTGGCATCGTCGTTCTTCAACTAACTCACAGAGAAAAGAAAAAAGAAAAATTTAACCATTTATTAAAAAAATAAATATTTTTTTGCTGTAAAAATTTCTTTCAAACTTTTCCAAAAAAAAATTAAAGAAGAAAGAAAATGTCATCAAATTCTGTAACAATTTATGTTCCAGGTTCTTCAATGGATTCCGGACTTCAAGTTTTATCAATTTTTACATGGGTCACCAAAATTTTTACCATCTTTAGCACAGCCTTTTCTGTTCCATTATATATGATTGTAATTTATACGGTAATTAAAAATCGTAAAAAATCACCATTTAATTCAAAATATTTTACTATTTATATTGCTTTGGGATTTGTGGATATTATGTAAGTTTTTGAAAATTAAATTATTAGATTTTGTTTAGCTAAAAAAACACATAAATAAATTTGCATTTTCTTCGGCAAATAACTAACTTTTTATTTAATTTGCAATATTTTTTTTCAGATCATATTTATATTATATAATTAAAAAATGTCCATATTGGGATGTGGATTTTGGAATTTTTAAACCTTATGATCAACCAAATATTTATATGCAAATTTTATATTTTTGTATTTGGTGGTTTGGTAAGTCTTTCTATTAGCCAAACATCGATCGAACGTGTAAAAATAAAATTAACCGACTAAATTCGAAAAAAAATTTATTGTTTCGAGATATATTTAGAAATTTTATGTTTTTAAAATTAATAGAAATTTCTTTTTTTAGCTTTTGCTCAATATCAACTTACAATCCTTATTTCATTTAATCGTTTTGCTTCGATTGTTTTTTCACATTGGTATCAAAAAGTTTGTTGTTTTACACACATATTTTGATTTTTTTTTAATTTCTCGCCCATTCATTTCCAAATTCAAAGTTCCTTACTTAAAAAAAAGAATAAAAAGATTTAAAATATATAATTTTCCGCCGTCGAAGACTCTCCATAATTAAATAATAATAATAAAGGCAGCACTTTTTTAGTATTGGACTGAGCGAGTTACATTAGTGGCTTTGGCAATAATATTCACTCAATGCGCATGCATGGCAGCACCAATATTTTCTACTAAAGTCACAGTTGCTACAACGTTTATGAGTTTTTCTGATGGAACTATCACTCGTCATTCAGGCCCAGTATTTATGGTATCTGGATATGGAGTAAGTTTTATAAATAATTTTCCTTGATTTTTTGCATCGCTTGCTTTTTTATTTTTTTTACTATCAAAAATGTTATTACTAAATTTTTGTTTTGAGGCCAATAATTTTTTTGTTCTTTAAGATCTTGTGATTTTCTAGGAAATTTAAAATAACATTAAAAATTATTTATCAGCCGATAATACTTTTGGGAATTACGAAATGCTTACAAACAAAATCTTTTTTGTATTAAAAAAAAGTTCACATTTTTCTGTCTCTATCTCTCTCGGGATTATTTTTTATTTACAAATAATTAACAAGAAGTCATTAGCTTTTTATTTATTTCTAAATTTTTTAAAGTTTGTCTGACTTTATTTTACTTTTTTACTGATGACGCATTTTACAAATAAATATACAGTATTTTCCGAAAAAATGGTGACTAAAAATAAAACTACAATTTTTTTCTTCAAAAATTACAATTATTTTTTTTTTCAGATGGTATACAACCTTGCATGGAAAATTCATATTTACACTATCATCGCTGGCTGCTTAGTTATTTATCCAATAATGTTTTGGAAGATAAAAACTTTAAAATCAGGCTCAAATAATAGCAATTCAAAAATTCGTAGCGAAATAAGACTTATGTATTCGGCATTGGTTTTATTTTTAGCTAATTTACTTTTTGCTGCATATTTTGTTTTTAGGTAAATTTATTTAATTTTTTAACCCCTATTTTTTACGATAAAAAAAATTTGTTTAGGGACCAAATGATTTCACAATATCAAGAATTTGGTAAATATTCAGAATGGACATTATTTTTGCTATCAGATATTTATGATTTACATAATAGTTATGCATTAATTTTAACTTCAAAAGATGTGAGAAAAGCTGTATGGCGAACGATAACCATGTCAAATGAAGATTCAACTATAATTGGAACAGCTGCATTTTCGCATGTACCTCCGCATAAAATAGCTAATAGCAGTAATTATACAAATAATAACAATAATAATAATTTTATGGGTTCTGTAAAAAATGGAGAAAATAATACTATTGTCATTTAATTTAATAAAAAAATAACTTTGTTAAAAAAAGGTTAAATATAAAAAAAAATTCTTCATAAAATGTTTATCAAAAAAATAAAAAAATTTAATTGAATATCAGACTTCGATTTAAAAAAAATTCAAAGCATAGATTTTACTTTTAATATTTAAACCGACCATGAAAAATTTGAATCTAGAAAGCTTTTATTTTTTCCAAGCAAAAACAATAATATGCATTTTCAAGATAAAAATGTTTATCAAAAAAATAAAGAAGTTTCATTGAGAGAAAAAAAGTAATCCTTTTTTTCTATTTTTTTTATTTAAAAAAACTTTCTTTTGAAAGGAAATTCTACAAAAAAGATGATCCCCAAAATTACCTTGTTTGGGAACCTCATGGTTGTGTAATTATAAAGGACTGCCTTTTATTGTAGAATGTGGCTTGACGACCATAAATAGCACTTTTATATTTTCGGATTGAATTTTATTGCGGCTATTACAAATTTTGAATATGCAAACAGCAAAAAATTTTTTGGTTTGAAGGATTGCGTTCGTGATGGTGCTTCTTCTTTCTTCATTTTATGGTGATGTCACGGAAAAGTTGCGACAAATTTATTTGAATTCTCAAAACTCTTTGAAACCATTTATCTTCTTTCTTTCATGCTGAACCAATTTTTTAAGCAATTTTGTCTTTCTTTCAATAACTTCGGAAGCCAAGTTCTTTTAAACTTTTCTAAACTTTTTTTGGAACACATTTTTTTAACAAAAAAAAATTTATAAAAGTAAAAAAACTTTTTAACTTTTTTTACTCATCCTTGAAAATTGACCATCCTTGGCAACAAAAAAAATATTTATTGTCGACAAGAATAAGGAATGAGGAGGCTAAAAAGAGAGAGAGAGTCCAGCATCAAAAAAAAATGAAAAAATATAAAAGCTTTTTGACTTTTGGGTATAAATAAATGATCCCATGAGATTTAAAGGCGGCAGCAAGACCAAGCAGCAATATTGTTGGATGAAGAAAATGTGGAAGACGACCTCCTTTTCTTTTTGTTTAAACTTTAAAGCTTTTTTCGAGATTTTTTAAAAACCAAAAACTGCGCATTTTAACTTTCAACTTTCTTTTTTGGTCCAAGCAAAAAAAGGAACATCGACTTTTTTTTTTATTTGAATGGGTTTTTTAATGGTCTCTTAAAACACAACCGACGACGATAATATTCTTTTTTTTTTATTTTGGGTTAAAAGTTACTGTCTTCAAAAAAATAGTTGGGTGTGCTATATTTTTTTTTGGCAGTGGAAAAAAATAAAATAAAACATGGTTATGCAACATTTAACTGTGCCAGGCGAATCATCTTCAGCCTTAGTTAAATCAGCAGCCACCGATGATAGTAATGGAATTGAAGAATCTCCATCAAATATGGATTTATCCAATCGAAGAATGTCAAATGTTCGAACAAATTTAATTAAAATTCAAAAATCTTTTCGTGATCAAGTAAGTCATAGAATTCTATTTTGGCATAAATCTTTCTGGGCGAAAAAAAATATTTTCTTTTCGAGACATAAAATTATATTCTTCTTTTTCGCGTTGAGAGTCAATGTTTTTTAGGCCCATCATGTAAAACATGCAATTTCCCAAGAAGCACGTCGAGTTCGAAAAGTCCCAAAATGGATTCAAATTGTCCACACTTTATATCATGATTGGGGATTAAAACATGCTTGCCTAATTTTAGTTTTAATATTATATAATTTTTTGGGTGCTGCAATATTTTATTATTGTGAAGCAAGTCATGATGAAAATCAAGAAGTTATATGGAAAGATAATATTCAACAAAATCGAACCCGATTTATTCAAAATATTATTCCTACTATGTTTAATAACACAGATTATTTATTTTTTCTTACTGGAGAACAAACGAGACAGGTAAAAAAATAATTAAAAAAAATTAAGAAAATATTATTTTTTGAATTATTTTTGTTTTAAAGCAAAATTTTCTTTTCTTTATAATCCAAACTTTTTTTCCCGGAATCTAAATTTAAATTTACCTTTGCAGGTTGAAGATCGATTAAATAAAGAATTAAAGCTTTATGAAATGCAACTTGGAGTTAAATATAAACCAGATCAAAAAATAAAATGGGATTTTTGGAATGCAATGTTATATGCTCAAGTACAGTGTCCTTTATAGCTTTGACCCATAATTAAATGCACATATTTTCTTTTTAGACTTTATGCACAACGATAGGCGACGCCCAATTATATACTGTTACAGTATTTGGAAGAATTTTTACAATGATTTATGCAACTTTTGGTATTCCATTAGTTTTGAGCGTTCTTGATGATATGGGTAAGTTTAATAATTATCTTTCGAAAACTGGGTAAAAAATTCGCTCGCACAAAAAAGGTTTACTTTTTTCCATTACTTTTTCACTCCAACAACGTCTGCTTTCATTTTACATTTTTTGTAGTATTTTTAATTCTAAAATGTTTTTATTACTGCAAAACTTCAATCAATTTTAAAAACAATATTTTCTCTATTTTTATCCTTTTTTACATCCAAAAATGAGGACCTCAGAATCCATTTTTTATTTATCCACACAAAAAGTAGTACATAGTAGCAAGCAACTTCATTTTTTGATGGATTAAACCCTTTCTTCTGTCAAAGAAAATAAACGATAGAAAGGAAATAAAAACTGACCAACTTGGAAGATAAAAAGCTTGCGCTCTCCCTTTTCTCTATGCTTTTTTTTGCTTCTGCGCCGTTCGTTGCTTTACAAAAAGAAAAATTCCCATGAGACAAGGAATGCTAAAAATGAAACCATATTCCTCAAATTTTTGTTATCTAAAATGAAAATTTCTCCAGAAAAAAGTTTCATATCTGACAGAGTTAATTTTATTATTCATTTTTATATACAAAGATTTACAATTTATTGGTTACAAGATCAAATAATTACAAAATTAATACTATTTTTTTTTGTTTGTTTGTTAGAAGACAGACACATCCATTCTTTTTTCTTTTTTTGTTGATAGCATTGTTGACGATGATTGAAGATGTTAAACAGGTGCATCAGCAGGTGGAGGAGCATTAGCCATTGATTTCAAGATAGTTTCAGCTTCTTTAGCACAAGCAGTAAAATCAAAATTAGCTGCATGAGCAAGTTTACCAATCAATGCATCAGAAAAGGCTCTTTTATTCATACGTTCTTGACAAGCAATGATTTTTTTATCCAAAATTTTGAGGCGTCGATATACCTGGAAAGAAAAGGATGGATTATTAGTGGTTGTGTTAGATTAAAAATGAAATGAAAAAAAAGAAAGTTAAAGGTTTTTTTGGTTAAAAACAAAGAAATTTTAGTTAAGAGCTTATAGGATATTCAGCTTTAAGCCATTTGGAGAAATCCCGAAAGCTGTGTATCGAAAATTTTAAAGCTTAGAACTCCGAATAGTTGAGACAATCTTAACCGTCTTAAGCTTAGTTAGTTAATCAACTAGCTTCCATAACTTCAAGTGAAGAAAAATATTCCATGGATATGTATGTTCCTAAACATACCAAATAAGAGAGCAGCTATCTCTAAGAAATAAAGCTACTATTAGCAATGTAATAAAAAATAATGAATCTTAAAAACCAAAAAAATGGCTATTGTATTATCATTTCTATCCATCCTGAATATTTTTCTTTGATCAGAACACATTTCACACTTGCGACTGGCCCATCTTTAAGTAACTACTAACGCCCCACTGAATGGACTAAAATATGTGTGTGATATTTACGCAGCTAATCTCTTCGGCCCCCTATTAAGAAAGTAATCTTACAGAATGGACTAAAATAAGTATATGCAAAGCTTCAGTTAGTACTTTGACCACAAAAATCTTGGTTTTTTGTAGCAAAGAAAGTCATCCATCCTCATACCCCAAAAAACAAGTAAAGTAAAATAAGAAAAATAAACTTACAGTAAACAAAACAGTATAAGCATTATACCAATTAAAGAATAATGAAGTTAAAGCACAAATAGTTGCACAGGATAATGTCAAAAGAAGAGCTTTTTCAATTCGAAATGGACCATTAGCATGATCATTTGTTTCAGGAGAATCAAACAATGCATCAACTTCTTTACATGTAAGATGTGTAGTAGAATCTCCATCAGCACAATTTGTTCCACTTTCAATATAAGGTCGAACTTTTCCTTCTAAACCATATCCATAATTGATTAAACCAAAGATGATGAAGACCAAAAAAATTGAAAGAGTTTTTGTTGTTGAATATTTCATTTTTCTTCCAAGAGAAGATGACAGCTTTCAAAAAATGTTGTTGAGACAAAAAAATAGACCACCTTTCTTTCTTTTGTTGAATCAATCAATCTGAAAAATGAAACGGAAGTGAAACAAAAAAAAATTGCGAAAGCGAATGCGAAAATGAAAAATTTGCATAAATCTAACAAAGGTTTTTTTTTGTGCGCGCAAACATTTTTTGATTTGAAAAAAGTGAATTCGGAATTTTTTTAGGAACGATGGGGCGGGAAAATTTTGAATAAATGTTTTAGTAAAAAATTATTATTTAGGTAAAACTTTAACCAAATGTTTAAAAACTCCTTGGTGGTTAATAAAATGTGGATGTCGAAGGTTATTTCGATATTGTACAAAACAAACGATGGAAGAAATAAAAAAATTGGATGCTGAAGATCGGCATGGTTAGTTAGTTTGACTGTTCTTAAACTACTGAAATAAATAAATTAATTTTTTGCCTTGAAAAAGAAAAAGCTTTTTGATTTTTAGACCTCGAAGTTTTTGATCTTCCAATCCCGATAGCTGTTTTTGTTGTGGTTGCATGGATTTTTATTTGTTCTGCAACATTTTGCATTTGGGAAAAAGATTGGGATTATTTTACAGCATTTTATTTCTTTTTTATTTGTTTGAGGTAATAATAATCTTTATTTTTATCTTTACGAAAATTTCTTTCTTTCTTTTCTTTTCTTTGATTAAATTATTTAATGAATCCAAAAATTTTTAGTACCATCGGTTTGGGAGATATTACACCATCGCAACCCAAATTTTTTTTACTTTTATTTATTTACATTATTATTGGTTTATCGTTGGCTTCAATGTGTTTAAATTTAATTCAAACTCGAATGAAACGAACATATGATGTTGGGAGGGTGCAATTTGATAATCTTTCATCCATAGGTGGTTCAGAACATCGATTATCGATTCATCAATTACAACAAGAAAATATATTAAAACCTTCTCGTCGACGAGGCTCTTCATTGGGAGTATTTCGAGGTTGTGGAAGTTCATATTCTCTCAATCGAGATGCGATTCAAGCTTTACTTACAAATCGAAATAAACAAAATAAAACTTGTCAAACAGTTTTATCGTTTCCAAGTCCATCAAAAAATAATTTAGTTTGTCGAGCTGTTAATAATGCAAGGGTAAATAATTAGCACAAAAAAGTTTTTAAAAATGGATTACGGTCACTTGTTTTTTCAGATGAAATTCCTTCCTCGAACTTTATCAATTGATGATGTAATGAAATTGGTGGATACCGAAGAAGGGGATATTTTACTTTTAACTGAATTAACTCGAGATGAAAGTGTTAATTCTGTTAAAACTTCATCATCCACCGATGATTTTAGTGATTCACAGGTACATAAATAAATAATAACCTTTAACGAGAAATGTCACAACTAAAATATCATGGTTTTTAGATTGTTGTGTCCAAATCATTTGATGCTAATTTTAATCCTTCAACTTTAATAGATATAAGTAACAACAGCAACAGAAAAGCAAATACCATTCCAATGGGTTTTCAACCTAAACAACAAACAACTTCAGCTATTCCAATAATTTCCATGACACTTCCACAATCACACAGAGGCAATAATAATGAGGATGTCATTATTCCATTACCTCGAATACGACCTTCGATAATTACATTGCAAGAATTAGAAGCACAAGAAGAGGAAGAAGATCGAGTACTTTTAAGCAATGTTGGTTCATTAGAAAATTCAGCTGTTCATTTTCGATCGAGGTAATACATACATCCATGCAAGCTTTGCTGCATCAATCAAAAACTATCATAACCCATAATTTTTTTTTGTAGGTTAAGTTTAATTCCCGAGCAACATAGCGTAATTGATGAAGATGGTGAACAAACAATAACAACAACAACACCCGATTCTGAAAGTGAAGCATCATCTCGAAGATGTAATGTTAAAAGGAATGTTCCTCCAAATCCTTCCCATGAACCTCAAACTCAATCAAAATCGTCAGATGAAAAACATCCAAAAGCTTCTTCTTCTTCCCATCCATCTTCGAGTTCCACCGCAGGAATAGCAAATAAAATATCCAATTTCCTTGTTAGGCGAAAATCAAATGCGTCATCAAATTCTTAGCTATTAATGCTTTAATGTCTCATTTTTTTGTTTATTGTTATCGTTGCTTTATTAATAATAAAAAACAAAACAAGTTACATATGTAAACAATATAACCACTAAATACTACAATAAAATCAAAAGTTTAAACTCTACGAATTTTTCTTGGACGAGGACCAAGTTCAATGAGTGGTGTATTGTCGGTAATTGAGATGACGTTGACTCCAACAGAAGCTAAACCTAAAACAGATGTCATTCTTCCAGGTCCTATTCCTTTTATAATGACTCGAACAGCATTGATACCACGTCGAAGCAATTTTTGACCAGCAGCAACACCAGTAGTTTGACCAGCAATATTTGTCTTCTTTTTCGCATTTTTGAATCCTTCCATTCGACATGAGGTGTACATAAGTGAATTAAACTAAAAAACGATGAGTTAGTCAGTGAAGTCCAATGGTTAAATAGTTACTTTGTAATCAAGAGCATGCATCAATGTATTGTTCTTCGTCGCTTTGATATAAAGAATTGGGAGTTCATCGAAGGTAGTTCCAGCAAATTCTTTTTTCATCGTTTCAGCAAGTGGTAAAAATTTGCTTACATTGTGCGTGTTTATAGCGACATAACTAAAAGAGTAAATAATGTGAAAATGGATAATATCATTTTGAAATAAAGCATACCTTTGAGCACCATCAGTTCCTTCGAAAGTGTTCAATTCGCCTTTCATAAATTTGGTACCAGCTTTATGGACATCTCGAATTGATTTTGACAATATTGAAGAGAGATGAATTGAAGCAGCTTGAGTTATTTGAGGATGTCGTGAAGTTGTTGTAAGAGTTAATTTAGCCAAAGATTTGAGGAATGACATCTGAAAAATGTTTGATTAATAGTTGAAGAAACTTTGGAATATTGTTTAACACGAATTTGATAAAAATAATTACTGGGAAAAAATAAAAAAGGTGTAAGAAATTGAAGAACAGCAACAAAAATTTTAAGAAAAAATGCTCGATCGAGCTCCAAAGAAATTTATTCCATTCATTGGAATCCTTTTGCCAATTTCAATCAAATGCATCGCAAAAAAATTTTTCTTCAAAGCATTGTTTTGCATTTTTTTCATCCAACTTTTTTGCTTCATCGTCAGTTTTGAATGAATTATGTCTTTACGTAAAATTGCTAAACTTAATCAGCGTACACATCGTGAACGTCCACAGGTAAGTAATTTTATCGAAATTTTAAACTAATAACAAAACTTTTTTTTTTCAGCCTGAAAGTCGCTCAACTTTTGGTTATCTTGAACATAAAAAGGATTGGCTTCAACGAGCTCATGATGTTTCTGAACGTAAAAAGAAGCTCAAGCATCTTCGTCAAAAAGTTTTAGAAAAGAATCCAGATGAATATCGGCATCATATGGTTCGAAGTGGTTTAACTGTAAGCTATTTTCTATTACAACTTTTTATAATCTTTTGACATTTTTTAGATTGATGGAATTCATCGCGAACTTGATCCTGATTCAGATGATGAAACAGTGCTTCAAAAGAAATTTGAAGGAATTAAAGATCTTCATTATGTCAAACATAAATTATCCGTGGAAAGAAAGAAGATTGAAAGATTAAAGTCCACTCTTCATTTAACCGATGCTCAAACAACTCACAATCAACACATTATCTTTGTTGATGATGAAGAAGAAGGTTATCTTTACTTTTGTATGTAACTATTAAAATGTAAACAACAACGTCATTTTTTAGCAAGAAACTTTGATCCCGCTGAATACTTCAATACTGAACCACAAATGCTTGGAAGAAAGTTTAATCGACCAACTAAAGATTCAATTGCTAAGAATGCTGTTATTGCAGAAAATAAACAACAAGTCAAGGTGATGCTTTTATTCACATTCCATAGTTTTTGCTTATATCCACCCATTTTTTAGGAGATTGAAAAGCAACGTCAAGCACAATACAAAGAACTTCAATTACGAATTGAACGAGAGAAGGAACTTACAATCGTCTTACAAAAACTTGAATTAAAGAAAGCTTTGGATGATTCAAAAGGAAGCGAATTGAAGCCTAAATTGGTAAAGAAAGGTACAGCAACAAGAGCAGCTGTTTACAAATGGACTTATGATCGAAAGAAGTAATAGTAATTATGTTATTGTTTCATGATGTTTTATTTTTGTTGATTTTAATAAAGCTTATTATTCGTTTTTTTGTTGCAATGTCAATACACCGCTTTAACTAAGATGTCACTTTCCGGAATTTACTCATTTTGATTTACAAAAAGCATCATTGTTTTTCGTCCATGACTATAGTAAAAAGGTTACAATTCTTTGGACGATATATGAACGTATGCCAATATTCCATTCCATATTTGAAAAGTTTGAAAAGCTTCCAATATTTTTTTCTCTCCATCAAGTCAAATTTTTGGATTCCATTTAATTCATAAATTTCCTTTTTCAATAACTTTTTTTTTACTTTTCCCTCCGTTAAAAATGTGGCATGAAGCTCGTAAAATGGAGAAAGCGTTGTATCATCAAATTAATGTAACAGCCAAGCGAAAAGAACAAACTCGTCGGTTTCATGAATTAAACGTGGGTTTTTTTCTTCTAATAATTAATTTACTTTTTGTCTTTGAATACTAACTTTATATCTTTTATCCATGTTTCTATAGGCTCGAGATCCAGCGGAATTATTAGTGATTTATGGAACTAAAAAGAAAATCCATAATGATCCCATTGTTGCTCAAGGTGCAAGCGAAGCTAATACTATGTAAGTAACCTCCAAATTCGAAGTTGATATTGGACTTTTATTAACCAAAAGCTTTTTTTAAGGACTAAATGGCAAGGTGATGATACAATAATAATAGATAGATTTGATGCAAGAAATTTAATTGAAATGATTCCAAAGAAATCCACTGCCGCCATAGTTGCATCAAAAATTTCATCTGAAAAGTAAGCATCATCATCGTCTGCTTTTTTTTTCATTCCCTTTAAAAGCATATAAATTTTTTTTTTAGTTTGGATGATTTTATTGAAAATATGCAACTTGAATATGAAAGATATAAAGAACTTGTAGCCGTTGACTTTACAGGAGATAGCGAAGAAAGAGTTTTAAAAAATATTGTAGAAAAAGAGCAAAAAGCTAATTTAGTGAAATTACAAAAGCTTGAAAATCGAAAGAAAAGGTACATATCTTTGATTTCTTAAACTTTTATCTTTTGCAAAGATATATTCCATAAATTTTTTATAGAAAAGCCCCGGTCACAAATAAAAAGGCCACGATTGGATTTACATATGAAAACGATAACGATAATGAAGAAGATGATGAAACAACAACAGAAGCATCATCATCTACTTCAAATAAGAAAAATTTTCAAAAACCGGCGGAAGGATCCGAAAGTGAAAGCTCTGATGAAGGTGGAGGAGGAGCTGGAGCCGGAATAGATGATGAACTTTTTTGTATGTAAATTTTTTTGATATGCAAATTTCTTAGAAAATTATTAATAAAGAAAATTTTTCAGCAGCCAAAATAGGTTCCATAATATTTTCATCAAATGATTGGGATCGTTTGAATAAATTAGCAGAAAAATTTAATATTCCCAAAGAGGCTTTCGCTAAATTATATGAAGTTGATCGAGGCTTTGAATTGGATAATGCAAAAATAAATGAAATTGAACGGGAAAAACTTACAATTTCTGTCGGTAATTTTTCATTTTTAGGCAAACAAAAAAAGCTTTTAAAAAATTATTTTTTTGACTCAAATAAAATATTTTTTTTAGGGTAAATCCGGCAAACGTGATCGAGCGAGACTTCGCAAAACAAAGGCTTTAATTTTGAAAGATCCATTAAACGAAGATGCCCTTGCATGTTTAAAGAAATTTGCGGAAAAACGAATTATGGAAGCTGGAGAAAATATTAGTGAAGAGTCCTCCTCGGATGGCGGGGGAGAGGAGGTGGAAGAAAAAACTGTATTTATTACATCTTTTGGTGGTGACGAAGATGAAGAAGCCACAGCGACAGTGGCGGCAGCGAAAAAGAAGAAAAATAAAGCTAAAGCAGAAGAAATAAATTTATTTGATGGTCGCGGAAAAAAAGAAGAAAATAATGAAGATTTAAAAAAGCTTGCGTGAGTTTTTTTAAATTAATTTGGATTAAATGGATTCGAAAATTATTAGAACCAAATTTTGTCAATTCCAAGAATTTTAAAGATTAAAAAAAGAATATAATTTTTTTTAGATTCCTTAAAACTCGTCGATCTAATAGCCCATTTGGTGGCGACGAGCTTGGACCATCATCGTCGTCATATTCGTCTTCTCGACGTTCACCAAATCCTCAAAGTTCCCGAAATAAAAAATCTCCAAGCCCAGTATTTCGTAGCAATCGAAAACGAAAAACTTCGCGATCCCGTTCTCGATCAAAATCAAAATCTCCAAAACCTAAATCAAAATCAGCAGCAAGTTCGAGTGGTGGTTGGCTTCGATCAAAATTACAAAATTTAAAAAAGCCAGAATCGTCAGAAAAATCTGTAATTATTATTATTTCTTTGCTTTTTAAATTTTTAATAATAAAATTTTCTTTTAGCCTCCATTTGGCCGCCGCTCTCGTTCACGATCTTCGATTTCTTCGATATCCTCCGAAAATGAAGTTGATGGAGATAATAAAAATGAAGAACCCTTAGAAATTCGTTCAAGTATGAGTGAATCAGAAAAAGAAAAAATAGAAATAGAAAATCGAAAGCGAAGAATTCGAAAAACTAAAAAAGATGTTAAAAAGCGTAGAAAAATGGATAAAACTAAATCTGACACAGATGAAGATTCGGAAGCTGAAAGAGTATGAATTTATTTATTTTTTCTTTGCCCTGGGTTACAGTATTTATTTTGTTTTGGTTTTTAGAAATCCCTGGCAGCTAAAAAGCTTAAAATTCAATTACATGAAACTTTAAATAAAACTGCAAAAGAATTACAAGCTGAACAAATGGAAAAGAAATTACAGCAAGAAGAGGATAAAGAAGTAAGCTTAAATTTAATCCACAAAAAAAAACACACGAAAAAGATTTAATTCTTAGATTTTTTTTTGGAGCCTTGAACCTAAAAATTTTGCGTGAAAATTTAGTGAACCCAAAAAAATGTGAAATAACTAATTTTCAGAAAGCTATTTTTTTAGCTTAAAACTACAGCAATTTTTTTTTTCAGCGTCGATACGATGAAGAATATATTAAAAATCGTTATATTGCCAGGCATACTCCAAATCGATCCATTTCATCCTCATCTTCATCTTCATCCTCGCCCGGGCATGAACGTGAAAGAAAAAGAAGCTATGACGAGAGAAATAGAGATAGAAAAAAGAAAAATCTTCATCGTGATTCAAGACGACGACGATCTCGAAGTAGCCGATCAAGATCAAGATCTCGTTCTCAACCATCACGTCAACATCGAAGCAGCAATAATCGTGATTATCATCGTAATAGTAATAGCAGACGACGATCAAGAAGTAGCCGATCGAGATCAAGATCGCCTCCTCGAAAGAGGTATTAAATATACTTTACTTTGTGTTTTTATTTATAATTATTTTGAGGTTGATATTTGAAAACTTTTTATTTGCATATTTACCAATCATTTTTACATACATTTATTTTCCCAACAAAAAAAAACATAAAAAGCAAACGATGAATTAATAAATAAATGAAAAGAAAGAAAGGAAAAAGTAATTTTTTTTTTTGTTATTAATACTCCACACTTTTTTGTGTGTGAGTATTATTTCTATCATCTTTTTTCGGTAACAATAAATAAAATATTTTTTGATATGTAAAGCCAACGTTTCTAAGAATTGCTTAAATTATTTATTCGTCGTCGTTCATTTATGTAAAAAGTAAAATATTCGATTTAGTTAGTGTCTGCAAAAAAAATGTTAATTGAAACAGATGTTTTTTTTGAAAACTAAAAAAATATTTTTATCAACAAAAAAAAGGTTTTTTTGCATATGATTTAGGCTACAATCTTTTTTTCTTCTTCACCTAATTCTTTCTGAGGTCATAGTTCCAAAAATCGCCTGCTTTTTTCTCTCTTTCATTCACAGCTTAAAAAATTTTCTGTCCTTTATATGTATGTATTTGTTCAAGTGATTATGATAACAATTTTTATTTTTGGTTTAGAATAAATACTCTCTCATAAATTATTTTTTTTTATATTAGAATTTTTAACACCAAAAAAACAAGGGAATAAAAAAATGTTGTGTTCTTGTTTGACTCTAATATTTCCAATAATATTTTTATATTATATTTTTCGATTTTTGCTTGAATCTTTTAAACTTTCAAATTTAAATCAACGGGCTATATTTATTACTGGTTGTGATACTGGGTTTGGAAAATTATTAGCGATAAAATGCGTGAAATATGGAATCCCAACTTTTGCTGGATGTTTAACTTCCGAAGGAGCGAAAAATCTTGAAAATAAAATTGGAAACACAACTTTATTAAAAACTATTATAGTGGATGTAACTTCGGAAGAATCAGTAAAAAATGCAGTAAAATTTGTTAAAAATAATTTAAAACCAAAACAAAGTAATTTTTAACAAAAAATTAAAATTTTCCGTTCAAGATACTTTTTTTTGTCTCTAAACGAAAACTTTTTAATTTGTAAAAAAAAAGACTTGAGATAATTTAAAATTTTAGAACTTTGGTCAATCATAAATAATGCTGGAATATTATTGTATGAAGGCCCATCAGAATGGATTGGAACTTCGAGTTATCTCAAAACCATGGAAGTAAATACTTTTGGAACGATTCGAGTTTGCAATGTAAGAATTATAATTATTTATTTTTTTACTTTTTTGAAACATTAAAATTACATAAAAATATGTATATTTTTTAGGCATTTTTACCGTTATTACGAGAATCCAAAGGTCGAATAATTACAATTACAAGTTGCGCAGGAAGAATCGGATTTCCATTATTACCCACTTATGCCGTTTCTAAATTTGCTACCGAAGCATATATGGATTGTTTACGGTAACGTTTCTTTGAGCCAAAAATCCAAATTCTTTAATTCAATAAATCTATGATTTAACCACGAAATTTTTTCTTGCGTTGAGAAAGTTTGATGGAAATTTTCTAGTCAACTTTTTTTTTGCCAATTCTTTTAGGTGAATTTTTTAATCTAAATTTTTAAATAAAAAGCATTTCAATATTTTCAAAGCGAACTAATATTTTTGTTCTAAGAACCTTCGAGAAATTTTTAAACCAAATTTATTTGCTAATTTTTATCCCTAAATTTTTTCAGTCGAGATGTTTATGATTTTGGTATCACCTGTCACATTCTTGAACCAGGCCGATTCAAAACTGACATAGTGAGTGCAGAAAGTCGATATCCCAAATCCAAACAAGCTTGGAATTCATTGTCTCAAGAAATCAAGGATGTTTATGGTGAAGACTACCTTGCAAAAGTGGATCAAAAATTTTATGAAATTCTTGAAAATAAATCTAGTTCTCGAGTGGATTATGTTGTAAATGCATATTTTCATGCCATCACAGCTAAACACCCTCGACTTCGATATATTATTGGTTTTGATGCAAATTTTTTAATTATTCCTCTTTGTTTTGTACCCACAGGAATACAAGATTTTATTTTGAGACAACTTGCACGAATTCCTATTCCAGCTTCGGTTCTCAAGCAAGGATTCAAAGAAGAGTGAAATTCTGGGTTTTTTTATGTTTAAAACTGTATAAATTTTTTGACTACGGAAAGGAAATACGATCAAAAAAATATTTCAAAGAGAAAATCATAAAAAATTTTAAATTTTTTGCTTTTCGGTGCGAAATATTTTCATTGCATTTTCCTTTCCCTGATCGAAAATCTTTTTCATTTTAAAAGAAATTTTTATTTTCATTTTGTAATTTAATAAACGAAACATATAAAAACTTATTTTTCAATAAACAATTAAGCTATAAATAAAATACAATTTGATTTGCCTTTTTTAATGTAAATTTTTTAATTTTTTTAAACTGCGAAAATTTAATATTTGCTGCAAAATGCGTCACAATTATTTTGCAGTTATACACTTTTATTTATAAAGAAAAAATAATGCAAAAAGATTCCTTTGAATTGCGTCAAAAATTTTCTTTTTTATGTAAATCAAAAGCCGAAAGGATAATCTCCACTTTCTTTTTATTTTATTTTTTTCGCTTCGCTTGGCAAAAAAAAGATAAAATAATAAAAAAAAAATTTTAAATTAAAAATTAAACAAAAAATAAAGCTCTTTTGCACTCGTTGGCCATCGTTGTTGTTGTTGTCTTGGCAACAACCAATAACAAAAAAATAATAATAATTCCTTTTTTTTTTAATAAAATTTAGAAGAAAAAAAATTCTATGTATAAGACTTCTATTTTCTTTTTTTTTTTGCATTCTAATTTTTTATATAGGCACGTATAATAATAGCAGAGAGGCATGGAGAGAGACTTGTCATGTCATATTCACCCTACTTTTTATAATACATATTTATCCCAATTTTTTTTCCCTCTCTTTCTTTTTTTTTTTACGTTTTTAACAAAAAACAAATAAGCAAAAAAATATGAAAATTGCAGTTGCTCAAAAAAAAAAGAAGAATGAGACGCCACTATTTTTTTGAGTTTTAGAGGCCTTTTTTGAGAACCAGAACCAAATTTACTTGCGTGTTTGTTTCTTACCTTTATGAAAAGTAAAAATTTGCAATAGCGGTAGAGAATAAAAAAAAAAGAAAAACTGCCATGGGAGTTGCGGTCAACCCTTCACTTTTTATTTTACCTTTTTACTCATATTTTTTTTTTCAGTTTCACTTTCTCTTATTTGTTTCAGATATTTTTGGCAATTTTTTTGTTTTGACTCTTTTAATGCACTTTTTATATTAAAATTTTTTTAACTGGAAATTTTTGCCTTTTCCATTGTAGTCTTATTTTTTGTTGTTGACTACTAAAAAATTCCGCCCTCATTATCATTGTCATCATTAGCTTGGTTTTTTTTCTTGTTTAAATGTCTAAAGGCTATCTATATAGCTGTTTTAAATTTAAGCATAATGTTTTATTTTTATTTTAATGGCTTGAGACAAATATTGAAAGACTATCGACTTAAAGTTTAATAAAAATTAAATATTTAAAAAAACTGTTTGAGATCTTTTTTCAGATTTCAAAAAATATGAGTAACTATCTTTTAAAATCAAAATTAAATAATAATTTTATAAAATTAATTATGAGTAAAAAGTTCTAAATTTTTTGTTCCCACTATTTTATAAGGGATCGAAAAACTGAGAGCTTTGGAAGGTTGTCATAATAAAAAATAAACTGAAAAATTAAGCATTGCTATTTTTATTAAAAACTGTTATCCCAAAAATTATTCGGTTTTTTCTCTTCATTTGTTTCATACAACTGTTTTGTTTCTTTACTACTTTATTAATATTTTAAAAATTTTATAAACTGTAGATTTTTTATTTTGAGCCAACTACGCCATAGGGTTACAAACTATTTTAATAAAAAAAATTTAAACTGCCAGTTCATCTTTGTTTCGGTGAGAAAAATGTCAAAATTTCATAATAAAATAGGTTAAACTGTGACAGTTCGCAATACATTTTCTTTAAAAAAATATTAATAAAGTTTTTAATATTAATATTTTTCACTTTTTTTATTCATTTCTTAACATATTTAGTTAGCAAAAATGAAATTTTTTTGGGTTAAATAAACTGGAGGCGATTTTCTTCATTGATTTTTTTAAACTGAGAATGATTATAGCAGTTGGAAAAATATCCAAATTCTTCATAAAGATTTATTAGAAATTTAACTGTATCAGTTGTTGAGTACCGGTAAGAAACATTACGGTTCAATATTTTTTTATTTAAAACTGTGGCAACCTCACATTTTTCGTTCTTTTGTTTCATATAAAACTGAGACCATGGAATTTCTTTAAAATTTATTTAATTATTTTTTTAAAACTGTAACAAACAAATAATACTTTTTGAAAAGCATTAACTAATTTCTGACTTTTATCATTTTTAGTTAGTTTAATTTTCATAATAGAAAAAAAAATGTTGTCATTTTATATGTACTATCTATTTTTAGAAAAACATATACACGCAAATAATAAAAATAAAACTGAAATAAACTTTTTTATCATCCGAGTTTCAAAGAGAAAAAAATGGAGAAAAAAAAGCGATTTTCTTTTGGCTGTTTTTTCTTTCCTTTTTTTGCTGTTTGCTTTTTGTCGGCATTTTTTTTAAATTTTATTTTGGCATGTTGCTTTTTTGCTTCGCTAACTTTTTTTTGTTGTTGTTATAAATATATTCACATCCATATAAACTCTAGCGAGCGAGCTAGAGAGAAACACAAAAAGAGTCTTCTGTCGCGCGCAAAAAAAAAAGAAAAAAGAAGAAAAAAATAATGCGTGAAAATGAGAGAGAAACAGAAGCAAAAAAAGCAAGCAAACAAGAAGCCTTTTTTCTTTTTTACTTTTTTGCATTAATTAAAGCAACTCCCCAAATAAATATATTTTTTTGCTTCTTGCGTTTTTTGAGTTATAACAAACTTTTTCTTTCTTTTTTGATTAGCTTTGTTTTTATTTTTACATATTTTTTGGCGTGTTAGTATTTGTTAGCTTTTTTTAAATGGAAATGTTTTTTATTTGTTAGTTCTCTTTTTTGTTGCTGGAAATAAAAATTTCTGGGATGTGCTAAATTTAAAACTGTTGAAGTTTGCTGACGGATGCTTATCAAAAAAGCAAATTTTAACTGTTCCTTTCACTACTTTTTTGTGAATGCCATAAGTTAATTAAAGGATTTTTCAAACTGTTAACAAAATTATTCGACGGTTTATAATTATAGATACAATTTTTTTCTTCTTTTATCTTTTTTACCCTAAAAATTGATTATATTTATATTTTTTATTCACAACGTTTAAAAACTTAATATAAATATGTTATTACAAATATTAAATGTAATTCGCGTTCATAAAGATAATTTTAACTGAGCAGTTTATTTCATTGATGTTTCCTTACACATAATGACTTCTTTTATATATATAAAAAAACTGTTTGTGCTCTTCCTTCTTAATTCCTACAACAATATTAAAGAAACTGTTTGTTGACACATTTTTTATAACCTCTTAAAACTGGTTCCGGTTAAAACAGTTGATTTATAAAATTTAAACAATATTACACGAAATTTCAGATATTTTAAATTTAGCTTTTTTTTAATTAAAAAAAGAAGAAATATGCTTACAAAATTGTATTGACAAAAACGTTTATAAATAATTTTAAAAAATAAACATAGTATTTATTTTTTTCTCTATAACTGTTCCCGCTCCTAAATTCTTTTTTAATAACAACTAAAAAGGTAAAACTGTCTTGGAAGATCTTAGATCTAATTATTCTCGACATTTTTTTTACTTCTTTTCTTTCTTCTTAATTATAAAACTTTTGGGATATTCTAAAATTAAAACTGTTCTTTTCCATAATACATAAAATAATAATATAAATTTTTTTAAAAACTGAAATTATTTAAAAAAATTGGTTTGTCACTGGTATGATGCTTTAGACAACATTTTCAGAATAAGCTTTTTTATCTGATCATATTATTTTGCTCCTGTGTTTTCAACAATTTGAGTTGTTTTTTTTAAAGAAGATCTTTTACTCTTTCTTCTTTCTACTAAATTTAAAAACTGTTAATCCAAATGAGTAAATACAAACAATGATGTTTTGCAATAGGTAAACTGAGTTAAAATGAATGTTCATCTAAAAATCCAAATCCACTTTTCAAAAAAAAAAAAACAAGAAATATGTTTGAAAAACTGTAATGAGGAAACAAAAAATAAATAATTTGAAAGACTATAAAATTTATTTACTTTTTTTAAATTAAACTGATCGAAGGGTATTTTTTAGAAATAATATTTATGTCGTCAAAACTGTTGATCTCTATCAAACTTGAAGTTTTGATCCAACTTTTTAAATTCTTTTTTCCATTTATCAATTTTGATAAAAGTACCTTTGCTTTTTCTTCGTTATTTTTTAAAATTATTTATTGGCGATAAAAAAATGATTTTGTAGAATTAAAATTGTAAAATGCTTTAAGTGATTAATTATCAGAAAATAAGAGAAATTTTTTAACTGTCTTCAGTGGAAGAAGGTGTGTCATAACATTTATTAATAATTTATTTGTCTTCTCTGATTTTGCGTATATGGTTTTTTTTATGTAACAGTAGATCAAATTTTAATTTGGTTTTTTGTAACCATTTGACCGATTTAAGTTTTTGTTAAAATAAACTGAGAATAACCTTAAATACTGGAAAACAAAAGAAAACTGTTACCTTTCAATTTCATTGTTTTTTTTTTCTAAACTATCCAAAAAACTGTGAGGAGTCTCCTAAATTTCAATCATAGTTTTAACTGGTCCAAATATTCATTGGCTAAATAAATATTTAAAAATTGTTTAAAAGATAAAACTGTGTTCTTCGACTGACATAGAAATATGTCTATTATAAATCAATATAGAGTAATTTCTAGCATAATAATTTGCCATTAGGCGTTACTGAACTTCCCATAGCATAAAAGGTATTTCACCTTAATAAATTTTTTTAAGTGATTCCAAAAGGTCGAAGCAATTAACTCATTCTTGTTTGCTTATATTTCTTCTGCATATCCAAATCAAAAAACTGTGTTAGATTTATTTTAGTCCGGTTTAACTTTTATTATTTTTCAACAAGAAAAGTGAAGGATTTTTGAGAATTAATTAGAACAAAAATAAATGGCTTTTTTAAATCCAAAAAATAAATTAACTGAATACAATCTAGTTTTTCGGGAATTTTTTTTGTAAATAACTTTATAAACTATTCCATAAAATTGTAAATATTTATATTAATTTAAACTGCGTATTCATTAATAAAGTTGTATTCTAAAAAAAATGTCATAAAAATGACACGCTTTTTATTTGACCTTTTATTTTTTTACTTTCTCCTAAAATTTAGAGATATTTTTAACTGTCGAAAGTTTTAAAAATGCTTAGAAAATTAATTATTTAAAACTGCCACCCATTTTAAATTGTTAATACTAATATTATAATTAGATCATAGACACACTTCTTTTTTTATTTTCAAATATTTCTTTAAAAAGGTTTATAACTGGGTTTGATTTTTTATTTTTGAAAATTTCTACGCGTTTTTTGTTTTTCGATTTTGGAATTTAACATTTTTTAAAAACTGTAACTTTTTTCAGAATCAATTTTAACTGTCATTATTTTTTATTAAACCATAATGTGAGCCACCAAAAAAAATATTATATATTTTATTAAACTGCATAATTTTAAACAAAACTTTAAAAAATGTCAACAATAACAAACTTTGAAAGTTCATATGTTCATCAAGTGTATTCTCGACTTGCCACATATGCTTCATCAAATCCATGTTTGCAAGTTTGGCCGAATGTTAAAAAATTTTTGGATAGTTTTCAATCGGGTTCATTGATATTGGATATTGGATGTGGAAGGGCTCAACATATCTCCAAAAATTGTATTACTTTTGGAATTGATACATGCCCGGATATGATTTTGAAGGTGGAAAAACATAATCAAATGGAAATTTTATTAGCTAATGCATTGAATTTGCCTTTTAAGTAAGTACATTTTTTAGAAAAAGGCAGAAAACTGTGATAATTTTCGATTTTTGGAAATTTGCTTAAAAAACTGTCTAAGAATGCGAAAGAAGGCAAACATTGGAATGAAAGAATATGAAAAATTTCCCTTAGAAATTATATGTATAACTGAGCTAACTAAGTCAAAAAAATCAGTATTTTCTGAAATTTAACTGTTACGAAAAAAAGATAACGGAAAAAAACTTTGTAGAATTGTTGGCTTAGAAAATGCTATAAAAACATTGCCAAAGGTGCTTTCATTTTTAGTTTAATATTTTTTGAGCTTATAACTGTCAAGATCTAATTGAATAGGTGTGAAACTTTAATTGGTTAAAACTATAAATAAAACAAAAAAAATTAGTAGACTATAAACTGAATTTCACGGTTTAAAGTTTCGAAACGCGGTAAAGCCATTTAGTAAAGAAATAAATTTAAAAAATTCTTTGATTATTTAACTGAGTTGAACGACTTGAAGAGAGACAACATTTTATAAAGCTTAAGTTAAAGGAAGAAAATTCCCAAAAAAAAAACTTTTTAATTAAAACAAAATTCAGAAAGGAAAAAAGTAAAAATAAATAAATTATTGAATAAAAAACTGTTGTTTCCTTTAATCGGGGAAGTTAAGTATTAGGAACCAAGGATTGTGTTTTTATTAATAAAAGTATTTTATTGAAGAAAAAAAACTGCAATTTTTCTTTTAAATCATTTAACTGAATTTTCTTTAAGTTAAGGAAAGTATTTTTAAATTTTAAACGTAAAAATAAATCAGAAGAAAAAATATTATTAAATTAACTTTTTAATTAAACTATTTCAATGTGGAAAAAACTGGAATAACATCTTCCGTGAAGCTTTAAAATTACTGACCAATTGTTCAATTAGGCAAATCATAATTACTATAAAAAAAAACTGGTAAATTAATTTTTTTAATTTTAACTGTGTTGCTTGTTTTTTGATTTTTGATAATTTTTAGATCTTTCTTTTATTTCTTACAAACAAAAATTTTCGAAAAAATTTAACTTTTTATGTTTTGGAGAAATAAAACATTAAAATTAATAAACTGTTGACTTGCGTTAGGATGTTTTTTAATAAAAATTTCAAAAAAAACTGTGCCTTTGTAAATAAATTATTTTAAGATTAAAAAAATTTTTTAATTAAAACTGCGTAATTCAAATTTTTTTTTTTTTCAGAGATAATTCCATGGATGGCGTACTTTGTATAAGTATTTTGCATCATTTATCGACGATCGAAAGAAGGAAACAATCGGTGAATGAAATTGCGAGGGTATTAAAACCCGGTGCACGAGTAATTGTATATGTTTGGGCTTTTGAACAACCAAATGGAATATTTAAAAATCAAGATGTTCTTGTTCCATTTAATTTACATGAAATTGCTAAAAGTGGCCAATTGCCTTTAATCACGTTTCATAAAGATTCCACAAGAGAAGAACGGGTTATAAATGTGAGTTTTCTTGATGGAAGGCAAAAATAAAAGGAAATTCAAACAAAAAAGCTTTTTTTAATTTTAAAAACTGATAATTCAAAAGATTAAGCTCGACTTAAAATGAATTAAATCAAATCACATTTTGGATTTCCCATTTAATCAAACAAAGTTTGTAGTACGAAGATTATTTAACTGAATATTTATTCTATTTTGGATTTAAATATTAAAACTGAGTAAAGAAGATTTAGAAAACACGTTTGACGGAAATCTTAACTTTGCAAGCCAAAAACGTGAAATTATAAATAATTATTTTTGCGAACTTAGCCCATAAAATAAATGTTCTATGAAAATTTAGTCCAAATGTAAATTTTTTTTTCGTGAAACTCTAAGAACGAAAAATAAAAAAGAAGATTATTGAAAATTTAAGTTTTTCCTTTGAAAAATTATTATTTTTTTGATATATGTAACTGTTGCTATTTATTTCATAAAAGAAACTTTTATCATAAATCTAAGAAAAAACTGTGTCACGAGAAAAAAGAAAGTCTTTATCCATAAAAATCTTTTTTGGTAATTTTGCATATTTTATTTAAAAGTTTTAAATGCTTCAAAAGCCTTCTAAATATTTAATTGTATTTTTTGGGGCAGGCAGGAATTTATGGGCATGATTTTCTTTCCATCATCCACTTCAAAGTTTTCCCAACAATAAAATAAAGGCATTCTAAAAATTTCTATTTAAAAAAACTGTATTGGTTATTTTCTCCATTTTAGAATTCCATTCCCATCACAGTTCCAGAGGAGACTTGTCCAAAATGGTTTAAAAATGTATTCGGTTCAAAATTATGGAAATTAATTCCAACTGGACAATCGATACCTCCAGCAATTCCAGCATATTTGCAACAAATTTCAGTGGAAAATATGCAACAAGTTTTCGTGTCCGGCATTCATCGATGGTCGCCAGCTTTGGGAAGGCGATTAATAAACGTAAAAGTCGAACAACAATTAGCTCAAGAATTAACTCAAAAAATTATGGAAGAAGCATACGCGGAAGCTATGAGCACTTTGAGAGCTGTAAGCTATTATCGATATTATCATGTTTTCAGGAAAAATGAATTGCATGATTTATTTTCGAATATGTCGGATATGGTGATTGATGAATATTCATATGATAGTGGAAATTGGTTTTTAATTGCTCGAAAACGTGATGCTAAAACTGCGGAAGCTGTGAAAAAAATTGGAATATAAAAGTTTTAAATAAAATAAAAATGTTTCTATTATTTCTTTTCGTCTTCATATGAAAAATTTGTAAAATAAATAACTTTTTTTAAACTTAATAAAACTTACATATTTATTTTTAATTTTTTGCGAAATATGGTGGTGTCACACAAGAAAAAAGAAATTAATTCGAAGTCGGTTGCTAAACGTTGGATATTATTGTTTTAAGAATTTTATTTGTCAAAATACACAAAAATAAGTTTTTATTAAGTAAAGAAGAATGTATGTTATTTTTTCTATAATAAAAACCAAGAGCTTTGATGGCATTAATAAATATTTATACTTTAACTTTTTTATTGTTTTTTTATTCTTATCAAGTGTTGGTGAAAAAATTTATTGTTTGAGGAATATTCAGGAGTTGTTGTGAATTTAATATTTCATTTTTTAACAGTTTTATTAAAGTTTTGGTTCATGTGATTGCTGCTTCTTTTTTACGCGCTAGTTTCGCTCTAATCAAGTTCTCCTAATAGCGGACCAAATTTAAATTTAAACACAAAAATGGTTTAAAAAAATATAAAAAAACAAAATATTCAAAAAAATTGTATTAAATTTGGAACCAAAGAAAAAATGTTTTAGTCAAAAATAAAAAACAAATCTGGAAGGAAAGCCAGGGGACATCCATGTAATTTTGTGCATTTCCATAACAACTTTTCTTTAATGGATTCCATCCATCTATTTTCTTTTGTCCATAAGTTTCTTTTGTTATTAAAGTAATAAATTTTATTATTGTCCATTCAAAGAATAAATCCAAGATGACTTTATTTTTTTCAACAAAAAAGTAGAAAATTGAAAAAAAGAACTTTAATTGCTTTGAAAAAAGCTAAAGAAAAAGTAAGGAAAGTTTTAATAAATAATTATAAAAAATGAAAAAAGGGAAATTCGCTCCCGGGTGGGCTTGAACCACCAACCTCACGGTTAACAGCCGTGCGCGCTAACCAATTGCGCCACGGAAGCTGAAATTTTTCGATGAAAAGGTTATGGCCACTCATGGTTTACTTTCTCTTTTCTATTCTTATTTCTCATTCGATCGAGCAAACAAAAAATAACTACAAACTACACCCAATACAACTTTTCCTTATTCATTTTCATTTGCATTTTTTTTTCACCTTCCAATTCTTTTAACTTTATAATCATTTTATTATTAAATTTTTCACAAAATAACAAATATATCGATTAATTATTTTTTTTTGCACAACAAATAAATATTTTTAAATAATTCTTATTTTTTAAAATTTACAATCTTCTCCAATGCCCCGAAATAGGATAATTCAAAAAATTTGCATCAGCTTTTTGCATGGGATTCACGCATCGATGAGTGCAACCATTCCAACAACATTTTTTTCTTCCCTGGCATTGATCATCTTTGGAGCATTCTTGAGTGCAAACTTGAATTAAATATTTTTGATGAGTTGGACATGCACCGGGCTTTTCTGAAGAAGTAAAAAAGTTTTAGTCATAAAACTTTATAAAAATTTTCTTGTCGAGACATAGATGGGACTTACCATAACCTTTAAATTCAAAAAATGATGGCCAAATTTGATTTTGATTTTTTGAGAATTTGAAAGATTTAATATTTTCTCCTCCTCGATGCTTAAATTGATTTGGAGAAGTTTGAAGCAGACGAGAAGGAATATCAATTTTTGGTGGTTTTTCATTATAGTTTTCAAAAATATTTTGATTATTATTTCTTCTCGAATTTGAATTTCTGGGATTCAAAGCAATTTTTGCGGAAGAAGAAGATCGTTGAAAAACATATCGATGACAATCAGCTGGATTGACAAGATTTAATTTGGAATCATAATATAAAGCTTTGCAACCAGTGGAACCACAATTTTGTGAAATGCATAAATTTGCTCGAGGACAAGCTTTTTTATAATAAAAACATGGATCCACTATGCAATTTAAATGGGAGGATGAGCGGCCTGAAAAAAAATTAATGGAATTTAGAAATTAAAACATTTTTGGAAAAATTTTTTTTAAAGTTTGTTAAATAAAAAGTTGCAATTTTATTATTAATTCTCAAAAATAGAAAATGCTAATTAAGTTATAAGAACATTTTTCTTTGAAAGCCAATATTTTTAACACCTCGAAATTGCGGAAAGAGAAAATGCACAAAAAAAAAATAAGTGTAACAAAAAAACATTTGCATTGCAATCGAACGCTTTTATTTTATCGAGTTTTTATGAATCGAAAGACTGTTGTAATCAATGAACAAGCTTTTAGAATGCTATAATTGTTTGTGTTTTTTTACGGCGAAAAAAATACAAACAATATTTTTTTATGATACTATCTGAGCTGCCAGACATTCATTGATTTTTTTTCCAATGCAACGCTTTTTTTAGATTTCTTTCTTTTTTTGAAAATTTTATCTTTTTATTTTATTTTTTTATCCATTTTCATGTAAAAAAACTAAATTAAAATCTTATTTGATATGAATGCAAAATGCCAAAAATTCAAACATTTTATTGAAAAATTGTGTTTAAAGATGGCAAATATTCGAATCTCCCTAACCTTCATTTCATTCATCCTTTTCTAACGATGCTAAATTTTAATATACAAATTTTTTTTTCTAAATTCATCCTATTTAATTACCAGTCGTGATCGACAAGAAAAATCAAATTAGATTTTTAGTATTCAAAATGGAAAAAATGTCTTGCTTTTAACCCAAATTATTTTAAGCGTTACAAAAAATAAAAATAACAAACCTGCGCAACAATTTGAAATGGCAACACATTTAAATTGTCCATGATTATTTAATTTCATTTCATGACATGCGGGACATGAATTTTCCATATCTTCACCCGATACAATTGGATGGCCTTCATCTTCATTTGATGATAATTTTCTTCTCGCTCCATCCACAAAATCATTAAAAAATATTATAAATAATAAAAATATAATCATCGTGACGAAACCAAAATTTTTCATAATAAATTTAACTTTATAAATTGCTTAATTTAAGTTTAGTTTTATTTTCTAATCCCAAAAAATATATATAAATATATTTATTTTGGGCAAACAAAAAAAATCGTAAAAATATAAAATGTCAAAGATTTCCTTTTTTCTTTCTCGATGATTGGTTATTTGAGAAGATTTTTTTGATTCTTTTATTGCCGCCGCCAAAAAATTTTTTTGCTGTGTAATTTTACTTAAAGACAAAAAAATAGAAAGAAAGAGCGAGCAACTGCCACAAACACACACACGTGAAAAAATATGAGACAAATAATGAATGTTAAGAATTTTTTACTTTTTTTGTTACTAAACTCAAAAAAAAATTTCCTTTTAACTTACAAATTTGCTAACTCACTTTTTTTTTCTGGCTTGTCTTAAAGTCTCCAAAAATATATATGGAAAATAGTGTAAAGTAATATTATACTTATTTGTTGTTTTTTTTTTTGCTTCCTGAAGGATAATCTTATCGTGTGCTTGCTATTTTGATGCAGGAAAGCTACATGACTTTGGAATTTTTTTTTACAACTTCCGAGTGCTTTGATCTTGACAAACAAAACTCAAGCTAAAATAAATAAATAAGATGAATAACCTTTATTAGGTAAATATTTTTTTGTTTCTTTTGGCCCACGCTAAAGATATTTCCTTTTCTTTTTTTGAGATATTTTTTGAAGTCTAAGTTTCAGGCTACAGTAGCCAAAAAATTTTCAACCGGGGCTTTCATTCATTCTTTTTTTTATCCATCGACTGCTTTTTTTTGTTTTTAAATCGTCAAAATTTAAAAAATCTGCGAATAAAATGTGCCATTCGTTATCCCATGATTGAAAAGTTGTCGCCGTCTGTCATGACAACCAGTTTTTTTTGTTATTGAAAAATAAAGTTCATCGCTCAAAGTTAAATGAATAATTGATGACGGCAAAATTTTTTTGTGTGCAAAACCTGCAAAATCTATTGAAAAAAAAATTTGAAGACTGCAACAAAAAAACCCCATAAAAAATATTTGCAAATGATTGAAACTTTTTTTTGCCACAAATATTTTTTCTTTTAATTTTACAGAAAAACAAAAAATTTTCTCTTTACTCAGTTTTGAAATAAATATTACACAAAAAAAAGATTTGCTGTTTGTGTGTGTGACTTATTATTATATTTCTTTCTGTCATGACTCTTGATCTTTTTTAAGTTTCATCAGTTTTCTGTTTTCATTTTTTTGGGACATTTTTTTGTTCCATTGTTCAATGGCTTTATTATTTTTCAGTTTAATCTCTTCTGCTGCTGCCATGAATATTTTGCAAAGTCACAAAAAAGAAACTTTCCATTTTTGTTTTATAGATTTTTTGAATTTCAGTTTACCACAATATTTTAAATTAAAATATAATACAAAAAGTAATTTTGAAAAACCTAAATCTTATTGGTACCCAGTTTCAGATTATAATTTATTAATGTAAAATCATATCCATTTATGCATATGAAATTAAAATCCCAAAAACATCCATGACAGTTTTAATGATTCTTAAAACAATAAGTTTTAAATATTCCCACACCTGCTACAGTTTATTTAAAATATTTATTTTTTGAATATTTTTCAAAATTAAAGCATCAGAAATAAATTCTAGTTTATTCATCATGCAAAAGTTTTAATCATAAAAAAATTACTGATCTGATAATTAAATATATTTTTTGCAATCCTTAAAAAAATTTCCTTTTTATTATGTAATTTAAAAAAAATTTTGCAGTTTATTTTGCATCAAAAATTAACAATGTTAATCAGTTTTTATTTAAAAAACCTACTTGTTCACAAAATCTCAGTTTGTTGAAATCTATTGCCTCAAAATTTAGCAAACACTCACACGAAATTTAAAAAAGGCGCTGAACCGACAGGTTATAAATCAAAGAAAATGAGAAAATATTTATTTAAAAAATCCATTTTGGTTTGAAAGGTGACAGTTTTTATCAAAAATTTCTAATTTTGTAAAGCTGATAAAGAAAAAAGCTCATTGAAAATCAGTTTAATAGTATTTGAAATAAATATAGCCAAACCCATTATACAGTTTTTTTTTAATTTATAGACTTTTTAATAAAGTTTTAGTTTGATTCGTTCAAAATTGAACGAACTTTCCTCAGTTTTTTGTTTGTTTTTTTGGAAATGATATTAATTAAAATTCGAAAACAAAATAAATATTGCAGGTTTTATGCATTGGAGAAAAACTTTTATCTCAAGGTATTGACAATGGTCAGTTTATTTAATTTCTTTATAATTAGGCATCGATGGATTACCCTTACGTATAGCACACAACTGAAGTGCTTTATCGATTCAGTTTATTTAAAATCGATAACAAACATCCTAAATCAGTTTTAATTTTAAAAATCACAGTTTTTTGTGGAAATCCATGGCCTCTAAATTTAATAAACATATAATTAAAATAGTGATCGCTTCTACAGTTTATTTAATCCAAAAAATTAAAAGCTATTAAAAAAACAACCAATGGATCAATGATGCCAGTTTTTTTAAATTAAAATTTATTAATTTTGTTACCCAATAATGGAAATTTTTGCTAAGAAAAGAGATTGCATTTTTTGCTTTTTTTTCTCATTTTTAATTTTACCAAATTTTGTAAGAAAAAAATTGTTTTTTGGTTATTCGAGTAAGCAAAGGAGCCAAAAAAATTCAGTTTAATAATGAATAAATTACTGCAGTTTAAAATAAAATGTTTTTATTTTCCCTGCTTCACTAACCTACTCCAGTTTTGTAAGCTTCATAAATAATTTGACTTACTTTTGTTCGACGATAGAAAAAATTAAATATGTTTAATACAGTTTTATTTGTTTTTTAATTATTTTTATTTATAAACGCAGTTATAAAAATTTTTTTAATTTTTAAACCAAAACACTTTCCAACAAAATTATTAAAGTTTTTGTCTTCAAAAGCATCCATCAATTTTTTACCTTAAAAACGAAATAAACAATTTTCTAAATAAAATACTTTTTTCTTCTTTGTAATCGAGTGAAACTATTTAGCCTTTTCAAATTGAAGTATAAATTATTTTTTCACCATCGTTATCCAAGCAAGACAATAGGTTGACGACAGTTTATTTATTTTATTATTTTTATTATTAAAAAAAGCAAATATTAGAGATGAAAAAATAAAGCCAATTTAAATTAAAAATTAGTCATGAATAGCGAAAAAAGAAAAATTACAAAAAGCATAAATCTTTATTAGTTTTCATTCAATGTTCGAAACTTACAGTTTTTTAAATGCTATTGTTTATGATTTAATCAGCAGAAAGTTCAGTTTTTTTAATTTACAAATGAATGTGAAATCACAAACACCGAACTCGTAATCACAAAGTTTGCTTTTGCATCTACTCATAAAGAAACAGTTAATTTTATTACAAAACAAAAAATGATGCCTTTATCAGCAATTAATTTTCCAAAAGACCTCATTAAGCAGCGCACAACAGTTATATTAATACTTTTTTATATTATCGCTCTTATGTATGCATCCGTCACCAGTTTTTATGTTTTATTATTATACTTGTTTCGTTAAATAAAAACCAAAAGTCTTGATTATAGGTTTGTTAGCTGTAAATAAATTTCTTTAAACATTACAAAAATATAAAATTCTCTTCACTTATATCATTATCAGTATTGTTTATTTTTCCTAATTAGAAAGAAACATTTAAAAATTTAACAAAACCCCAGATTCAAAGAACAGTTAATCTTTCTTGCGTTGTTTAAACGTTTTGAAATTATTCTTTTTTTTTTTGCCGAGTCATCTCAGTCTCATCAGTTTTTATTTTTAAGGTTTTAATTTTTTTCCACTAAAAAGCATAAATAACTTTTTTTATGTATTATAAAATATCTAAGAATGAAAGGAAAGTTTTAAATGTCATGATAGAAAATAAAACACTGTATGCAGTTTTGAAAAAGAAAAATAATATATTTTCACCGATATAAAACATTGTATGCAGTTTTTAAAACTTTTTATTATTATATATTTATTTTTTGAAACAGTTTTTAGTTTAGAGTTTAAAATTTTATATTGTAAGAAAATTGAAACTAAAGAAGAGGGATAAAAGAACACAGTTTAAAACAAATTTATGAAAAAATGCAAGTAAAAATCATATTTTTTAAATGGCTTTATTCATTAACCAAAAATTTGATTTTGTAGGCCTCTTACAAATACTCGCACATCGTATCAGTTATTCAAATAAAAAAAAGACATAAAGCTCTTCGAAAAGCTTACCAACAGTTATCAAACAAAATATTAATAAAAAAAAATTCATAAATTCTCAAAAAATGGAGACATGGAGAATTTTTAAGAACGTTTGAATAAATTTGTTAACACAAAATATTTATGTCCTTCGTATTCCAGAAATTATCTTTGATAGAAGTTTATTTTTGTTACCAAAAACATGGTGCTTTTTTTAAATTCATTTTGCAAGAAGCTTAAAGTTTTTAAATATTCCTACAATATTTACTCTAGTTTTTAATTAATTAACGATTAAATTTTTTTTTCTAATAAGTTTGAATAAATTTGATAAAGAAATATTACTTTTTTGCATTCATTACATGTGAGCTTTTATCGCAACAGTTTATTTTATTTTTTTGATATTAGATAAACCAATTTTTATTTATCTATTTTTAACAAACAAAAATTTTGCCTTAAACAAGCCCATCTCTTTTACGCAGTTTTTAATTTTACAACCTTCTTTTATCTGTAACAGTTTATTTATTTTTATTTTATTGACTGAATAATGCAATATTTAAAAAAAATATAAAGAAAAAATACAGTGAATCAGTTTAAATTATTCCATTACTGCAACCTTCTCATCGTGCACAGTTTTTTAATCAACTATCAATACGTTTAATTTGCTTGAATTTAAACAGTTTTCAATGGAATTATTAAATTTTTTTATCCTTAAAAGCTTCCAACTTTTATTTATTATTTTTTTGCTTTACGAAAGACAACAGTTTTCTAAAAAAAGTTTTTTTTACCAATTAGCAATATTTAGCCGTTTAAGTTTGCAGTTTTAAATTATTTTTTTCCCTTGGGAAGGGATTTCGGACAGTTTTGATTTACCTTTATCTTTTTGAAAAATTTAGAATTTTTAATAAATAAAAACTAATCTTGTATTGTTACAATTAAAATAATCGATGCAGATTAGCAATATCGACAACAGTTTCAATTTTCGAAAAAAAAGCCAAAAAACTTTCATTTTCTTTCCTTTTTAATCTTTGGAATTAAAATTAACTTACGAAGATTATAACAATTGCTTATAAAACATCACAGTTTAAAATAAAATACAAACTTACTCCAAAATGAATGTAATCTGAACAGACACACGCTCTGATACAGTTTCAATTTTTTTTCTAAAACATCCGAATTTTTAATTCACATTTCCATAAATTCTTAAAAAGCGTGGAAAATCTTTATCGATGTTTGAATAAATTTTTTAACAAAAAATATTTTTGCTCTTCTTATTCCTATTATTTCCGTCTTTTCCAGTTTATTTGTTTTACCTAAAATGAGATTACTTTTTTAAATTAATTTTGCAAGGAACATAAAGTTTTTTGATATCCTCACTTTATTTGCTGCAGTTTTAATTAATTTTCGATTAAATTTATTTCAAACTATGTAATTTGAGTATTTTTTTTGCCACAAAATCAATTATTTTATTTATTCTATCTATCCTTTTTCTTCTGCAGTTTTTTATTTCTTTCTTTTTTTTTGTAATTTGACAAGCTTTTTTTATATTTAAAAAAAATAAAAGTTTTCTAAAACATGCCCAGCTCTTTTCCGTTGTCTGGTCTCAGTTAATTTTAATTACTTTGTTTTTTAACGATATCATATTAAAAAATATAAAGTAAAAAAACAGTAAATAAGTTTAAAAATTTAGCTTTCCCTAATCTTTTTGTAGAAATACAATTTTTTAAACTATCAACAAGCCATTAGGTTTGTTTGAAACAAACAAAAAGAGCTTTTTGTATCACTGCCAAGCACAGATTGAACCAGTTTTTAAATTATATTCAGCAAATTTTTTTATTGTTTGGCAGTTTAAAAAATTTGTTAAACAAAAATATGCTTTTATCCTTTATTTTAACCGTTGTTATTTTCTTACCAGTTTATTTATTTTTTACCTGAACCATAGCGCTTTTTTCATTTTTAAAAAGTGTGTTTCATAACAAAATATGAATTCATAATTTTTAATTAGCAACCATTGTTGAAAGAGGTACAACAGTTTTTATTAAAATTAAATTATTGAAAACAATAAAAATTTGAAAACGACAAATTTTCGCAATGTTCAGTTTAAAATAAAATTATTTTCTTCTAACCCGACCACTGTCAACGCAGTTTTGTAAGCTATACAAATTATTGAACTTACTTGATTTATGATAAAAAATTGAAATGTCTAACATTAAAACAGTTTTATTTGTTACTTCTTTTTTTTTATTACCGAACCCGGTTAAACAAAAATTGTTTCTCCATTTTAAATTCAAACAGTAGAATTATAATTTTGAGCTTCAAAGGCTACCATTTCTTTGAATACCTTTTTTACCATTAAAAACTCCGTTCACAGCTTTCTAAAATAAAAATTCTTTTTTTTTGTAGTCGTTTAATATTGCAAAAATAAATCATTTTTTCTCCTTCTGTTTTAATATTTACTTTTCAGTTTTGATTTATTTTTTTTCTCATTGAAAAACTTAGAATTCAAATAAAGCAGAATTGACTTTATCGTTATAGTTAAGCTAATCAAAGCAAACAAATTAAAATTACCAGTTTTAATTACACAAAAGAAAATTTTTCAAAATCTTTCATTTTATTTTATTTTAATCTTTAGAATTACAATTAATCGAAGAATGTTATAATAATTTAATATACTAATAATTACTCAGTTTAAAATAAAATATTTTCCCGTATTTTAATATATTCCTTGCATCGACATGGAATAAGCTGCAGTTTAAATTTTTTTTCTTAAACATTAGGCGTTTTTAAAGGTTTTCCAGTTTTAACTTTATTTATCCGAATATTTTAATTTTTGCGCAGTTTAATGACTCTCTAAAAAATGTACTTTGTTCATTACCCTCGAATTTGTTTAAAGGATGCTACCCTTGTCAGTCACCAACTGTTTTGATTAGCGAACACACGAGGAAGAAATAAATAATCGGGGAATGTCCATCGTCGCTATCAAAGAACATTCACTTTCAAAAACAAAAATAGCAAATAGCATACGACAAACAGACAGATGAACAAAAATGTATACAGTTTTTTTTCATTTGAATAAATTTTTTTTAATGAAATAAAAATTCAACTTCAAGCTATTTCAGTTTTTTTGTGAATGATTTTTAAAGTAAAAAATGGTTAATAAAAATAATTAGAAAGTACAAAATTGATCTAATTAATAAAGAATCAAACATGGATTACAGTTTAAAAATAAAGTAAAAGTTTTTTTATAATTGAAAGTAAAGGTCTGCCACCGGTTTTAAATAAATGTGACAGTTAAAATTAATAATATTTTTTAGGGAAAAAACATTTCATTTGCGACATAAAATTAAACAATTGCTTAATTTTGCAATGACAAAATCACATTTCCATGCTTAAGAAAACAGTTTTAATTTTGAACATGGAAATTCTTACAGTTTATTTGGATAACCATTTAAAAATTTTCCAATAAGCACAGTTTTCATAGTTTTGTTTACTTTTGTTAAGGCTGCTTTCTACTCGTCATCCAGTTATTGATCAATCAAAAAAAAGAAAAAAGAGATGGTCATCGATATCTTTTTTTTCTATATAAAGAAAGAACAAAGTACGAAACCTTCTGAAATATTCTGGGACAGTTATAAATAAAAAATAAATTATTTTGAGCGACTTTTAAAAGATATATTTATTCTTTTCAGTTTATTCTTTCGCTTTATTGACAGAACATTTTAATGATTCCGCTCTCCATCAGTTATAAAATATTTAATATTTAATTTTATGCCTTTTTTTGAGCAATTAAAACTCGCAAAAAAAATGAAACAGTTTTATATAATTTTGAAAATCTCGTCTCAACAGTTATATCTCAGATTATTAATTTTTCACCCACCAAAAAGCCTTGGCAGTTTAAAAAACCGAAAAACTAAAAATACATTTTAAAAAAAACTCCACAAAACTTATTTGAATCATTCATTCACGTTTTTGTCCTTTGAAATCATGGCATTCGACAAAAATAAAAGAGTTGTTCAATTTTTGCTTAAAAATCAAAGAAGAGAAATAAGCACATCAAAGAACCATCAAATGTTGGAACGACAAAAAAAATGTTGGAAAATATGTACAATCGAAAATTACCGACATTAAAAAAGTCCAACAGTTTAATTTATTCTTTAATGACTGAGGCACAAACTTCATATTTGGAAAAAGACAGTTTAATTTGAGATAGAAAAAAAGGAAAAAAAAACCTAAATATTTGAATTTGTTGGTGGAACAGTTTAGTAAAATTTTCTAACTCCAATAAATATCCAACGCAGTTTAATTAACTTTAATTTCCGTATTTACAGTAATTCAGTTTTTACTCCCTTGATAACCCTTTAAAAACAAAAAATGATAAGCATCACCAGTTTTAATAATGTTTAGCAATCTGATGAAACCCACCCGATAAAAAAATTGTTTATATTAAAAATAAATTTAAATAAAACCATAAAAAATGTTCTTATAGATAACAGTTTTAGTAAAATTTTTAAAATAAAAAAATGTTAAGAATATCCAATTCAGTTTAAAATATTTTTTTAAATTTTGTAATAACTCAGAATTTTCTCTCCTTCAAAAAAATAAATTTGCATAATAACAAAACAACCTCTGCGCGAACTCTTCCAGTTTTAAAAATATTTTATGCTTATCTCAATTTTATTTTATTTAATAAAACAGTTTTATTTTTAAAAAAAGCATTGGAATATACATGAACAGTTTTAGTATTATTTTTAAATAAAAAAAAAATGAAAAAAATGGTTGATCCAGTTTAATTTTTCTTTTTTCATTATCTAAAAATCCTATATTTTTTCTTTTAAAAAAAAGTGCACTGTGAAAAGAACAAAAACCGACAAGCGACGATATTTCCAGTTTTAATAATTTTTTGCGCTTGCTTAAACGTCTTTTTTCCAACAACAGTTTAATTTTTTCAAAAAATAAATTAAACATGATTTTGTATGCAACAGTTTTACTATAAAAACCCACCGAAGATGTTAACAACAGTTTAATTTTACTTTTTTTCCATCAAGAAAACAAAAAATTTACCCCCGAACATAGAACAAAAATGAATTAATTTGTTGTTTTTATTTTTCCTTTCTTTTTTCCTATTCCGATCCGTGCATTAACGCTGGTCTATTTTTATTTCTCTTTTCGACTCACAATTAAAATGCAAAATAAAGAAAAGCAAGTGAGACTTCACCACGTTTTTCGTGGTTTCTCTCTCTCTCGAACGAGCAAACTTTGATCATCATATTTTTTTCTTCATTCTTTCATTTTTTTGTTCAAAGGAAAAATTAATTGAATTTGTTTTCTTTTCAGTTTATTGATTTTAAAAATAAATACCTTAAAAAATAATGCACACAGAAACCCAGTTTTAAATTTTCTAAAAAAAATCTTTAAAAAAAGTAGCAAAATTTTTTTTGGAAAAAAAGAGTAGGAAAAAAGTGTACTTCTTTCATTGTCTGTCGCCCAATGCTCGCACACGCTATATCATTTTTTTCAACAAAGCAAAGGACTTGGTCTAACTAAAAAAATTTATGCGATGATAGATACTAGATCCAACGCCGAAAGAGCCATAATACATGTGGATAGATTCCCCGGCTGAGCATAATAAATTTTAAAAACAAATAATTTTTGGATAAAGTTTAGCATTTTTCTTTGCTAAAGTTATTGGATAAAAATGAAAGATAATTTTTGGAGAATTTTAGCATACTTTTTTGCTAAAATTATTATTGTTTTGTACAGCGTTAAAACATTTTTTTGTACATTGTTAATACATTGTTAAAACATTTTGAATATGATCAAAAAGGTTCGATTGAACAAGGATGTTTCTTGCACATTTTCGTCGAAGATCCACCTCAACAGTTTAGAAAAACATAATTTACAAATGCCCGATACAATAATGATTTTCTAATAATTTCACTCACAATGTAGCAATAATTATTATTGCGGATAAATTTATGAAGATTTTTGTTGCATATTTAAATTTTAAAAGTTACACAAGATAGAAATTTTGGATTAAAGAAAAACTTTTCTATAGTTGATTTACCATCACAAATGTTGAACCTCAGTTTAAAAATTATGTAAACCTTATTTTGTTGTCTCGAACGCAATAAATGTGTTTTTTTGTCTGCAACTTTGATTTTCATTTTTTGATTGCAATAATTGCAAATCGTCGGAGTACACAACATTTTCCCCAAAATCAAATCTTTAGAAAAGATCAACAACCCCTCAGAGAACCGCCATCATAATTTTTTTATCTTCATCCTTTTCCTTTTTTCGTTTAGAGTACCTCTCTTTTTTTTGATTAACATCTTTCTCTATCTAATGAGAATGGATGATGATGATCAATTTGACGACGACAATCGAGCGTACTTTGAACCCAACAACCTTCTTCAAATTAATTTTTTGTTTAACCACGTGGTGGTGATTAGAAAGGAGAGAACCTTGTGTTGTTTGTTTATTTATTTTTTATTTATTTATTTAGAGGTCGTTCATATTTATGCTTTTTACACAATTTTAAGTAAGACAAACTAATCAATGAAAAAGTATCTAATTAAGAACATTTTCATGCAAATTCTTCCTACAAAGATATTAATTCAAAAGCACAGTTTTAATTCAAATCAAATTTCATTTTACCGATTTACAGTTTTATCTTTGAATTATTCCATAATTTCTTGATTTTTTTGGGATCAGGCACTTGGCGACGACTCCTATTCCCAAATTAGTTATTGGATATGTCTAAAATAAGTATGACTAATTGCGGCAACGGCTCCTTCCTCCCCAAACTTTGGTTTGGACGCACTCTATTTGGCCGTCGGCTGCTGCTGCCGAGTATCATATCTCGCGCAGGCATACTTAAGCTGACCCAGTTCAGTTGATTTCGATCAATTTTTGCCAGAGAGGCCTTATACGCTCTCCAATCAACCATTCGTTGTTTATTTGGATGCTTTTATCCAAATTCCGTCTCTCGTATTTCTCTCTCATTTTTAGTAAATATATTTAGTAATTCTTTTTTTCCTAAATTTTAGTAAATTTATTTTAGTAATTTTTATCTTTTATTTAAATCTTTTGTAAACTCTTTTGCGCTCTCCCAAACAAACCGCTATCATTATCTTATTTTGTTAAATATTTTTATGTGGGTTTAATGACCTAAGTTTGATTTTGAGGTACCCCAATAAATTGATAATAATAATATCGCTCGTGTGATCGCAATCAAATCCAACTTGACCAGCTGCCGCTAACAAAAACTAATAACAAAAAAGTTTCAATTGAAAATGAAAACAAAAGTCCCAAAAAATTTATGTGCAAGTTTTTAAAGAGAACAAGCATTTTTAACTATCAATTTAAATTCATTTCATAGCGCATATATAGGCTCAATTTTTCCTCCCTCTCTCACCAAAATTCTTTAATTTTTTTGTTGTTATTTTTCTTTTATGCTTCATTGAAAATAACATTAATCAATTTTTTTGTTCTATGTTCGTTCTTTAAATGCGATCACCCCTCTCATTTTTTCTCTCCTTTTTTTCTTTAATTAACACTCCGCCTCTTTTGACATTTTATTTTTTCCTTTTTTCGTTCAATTAATGACCACCACCACTAAAACTAACTAATGAACGAAGAAGGAAAAAAAGATCCCAATCAAAAAAATGATTTTTATCGTTTGTCGTCGTCCGTTAATGGGAGTGAATGCCTCCCCTCCTCTCCTCTTCTTCGTTGGCGGCGGCGAATTTTTTTCTTTAATCAAAAAATCATTATTTAAAGGCTGATCAAAGAATCAGTTTTTTTCTTGATAAATTTTTTTTCGCCTTGTCGAACTTTTTTGTCTCTCTCATATTAAATTTGAGTTTTGCCCGTGAATTAAAGATGAAAACAGTTTTTTTATAATATTATTTTTAGATCCATTTTATGGAAAGAAAATATTTAACAAATTAGAGAAAGCAGTCATGTCCCAAGCTAAAAGCTTTTATCAGGTATGTGTGTTTTCTGTTAAAATAAAATTAGTTTTAAAGTTTTTACATAAATTAGTGATCCTATGCAGTTTTTTTCTTTTTTATATAGTTGAATTTATTTTGCCGCAGTGGGGCATAAGGTAAATACCAAAACTTATTGAATTCCACAAAATTTGAAGATTCTCCTCTGTTTCAGTTTTTTATACCATAATTAAAAATGGTATTTTTATTTTCGAACAGTTAAAAAAAATTTGAGCTATACAGTCCTTTTTCCTAGTAATTTTGGTTGTGTGTTCGTTCGTTCGTGCGCACTTGGAAATCGATCATGGGAAAAATGAAAAGAAAATGAAAAAATTTTCATAAATATAAAAGTGAGAAGTTTTCATTGCATAAAAATGAAGCGGTAGTGAGCGGTGGTCAACTTTGAGGTATTTAAATGGTTTGGGATCGTTGAAAACGATTTTGTAAGATCCAAATTGAGGGTATACTTAGAATTATTGGCAATTGATGAGTAAGCTACGGGAGAAGAGGGAGGAAATTTAGTACAATCTTTAAGGATCCTAAGGAAGTAAATTTTACTATGATGTCGCGGAGTTGAGTATCTCATAATTAATGACAAAATTTATGTAAAAATCTAACAAGTTTCAAGGCCGCCCGGAGGGCGGCGGCGTTTCTAGTTTATATAAAAATTAAAAATTTGAAAATCCTGCGTCAAATTTTGAAGCCAGTTTAAAAAAATTTTCTTGTAAAAAAATGTTTGAAATCGTCAGTTTTTTGTTTTGTTTTATGATTCTTGAGCTCCAGCAAAACACGCCGAACAGTTTAGAATCAAACTTTATTTGCTTGCTTATATATAACGGCAATATTTAAAATATAAATCTGAATTCTTTAATTTTAATAATATTGATTAAATTTAAAATTACTTTTTCAATCCAAAAACGCTGTTTGCGAACGTGTTCAGTTTTTATTCAAACTTTTTTCCATTGCGAAATTTTTTTGCTTTTAACAAATATTTTAAAGAATTTTTGATCCCCACACTATTAATATGAATGTCAGTTAAATTAAATTTATCTTCCACCATCCCAAATTTTCACAGTTAATTCATACTTTTTTGATTTTCAAATGAAATTGTTGTAGTGCAGTTTTTTTGAACTTTTTTTTATCAAAACAAAATTTTCTCTTTTTGCATTAAACTTATTTTGTTTATTAAAGCCACAAACCTTAATGGATGAACAGTTTTACTTAAACTTTCCCATATATCGCCAACATTCAAGACAGTTAAAATTATTTATGAGATAATCGAAACAATTAGAAATCAAAATTTTTTCGATCTAAAAAATCCATTAAAGAATTCAGTTTTGATGTTTTTTACCACAAAGTTTTATTTGGGTTTTTTCAAAATTTTCTTTAAAGCCCTAATTATTTGACGAACAAATGGATTCAGTTTTCTTTAATATTTATCTCATCCCAAAGAAAATTCCAAGAGTTAAAATTATTTTTCTAGAAAAAATGAAATCGACAATAAAAATTTTTTTATTAAAAAAACGAACAAACTAATTTTATTTTTTTATACATTTCTTATTAATATAAATAGTTTTTAGTCTCACCAACCCTCAAACATTCTCTTTTACAGTTAACTTATAACTTACTTTATCTTTTCCTCCATGACAGTTAAAAACTTTTTTGTTTTTGGATAATTAATAGGATAATATTAAAAAATTTCTTTAAAGACCATGGAACATTCAAAACATAGCAGTTTTACCTAAAGCTTTATTTCTCTCTCCCTTAAACGCGGCTGCTCGGTTAAATTATTTATTTTTTTAATAAAGAAAAACAAATTGAAAGAGATATGAATTTTTTAAAATCACAAAAGACAACATTTGTGGAACGCAGTTTTTTTAGAAAATTACGACAACAAATTTTTTGGAATTAAAACAGTTTTTTTAAAAGTTGTTGTTAGACCGTTATAAGTATTATATGACAGTTAATTAATAATTTATCTTAATAAATAAAACCTCAACAGTTATATTCTTTTATCTTTTATTAAAAAATAGAATAAATTTAAAAAATTATTTTTCCATTAAGAGAAAAACCAAATATTCACCAGCATATACAGTTTTTTTGGTTAAAATTTTTATTATAATTTTTTTTGAAGTTTTTTTAAGCTTTACAAATATCCTTTACAAACATCAGTTAACTTAAATTTTTATCATTCTGAATTCAAGCAAACGTATTCATTCGCAGGTTCATTCTTCTTCTTTTTTTAGATAATTAAACACGCTCCCAAAGGTCGATACACGGGTAAAAAGCGAAATTATTCCGTGGATGATGTATTAAAGCTTCGAGGTTCCATTGATATTGAACATACCCTTGCAATTCGAGGAGCAAATAAATTATGGCAACTTATTAATACTGAACCCTTCGTAGCTGCTTTGGGCGCTCAAACGGGCAATCAAGCCGTTCAAATGGTTCGGGCTGGATTGAAAGCAATATATTTATCTGGTTGGCAAGTAGCAGCCGATGCTAATTCCGTTGGAGATATGTATCCCGATCAATCGTTATATCCATCAAATTCGGGCCCAGAACTTGCGAAACGAATTAATAAAGCTTTAAGACGAGCGGATCAAATAGAATGCGTGGAATCTGAAGATTATTCAGCTCAACGAGATTGGTAAGGATTTCTTCAGTTTTTTATTTTTTTGGGATTTAATTCGGCATACAAAAAGATTTTCAAAAAAGTTGAATTCTGGAAGAAAAACATTTTTGAAAAGTTACGATTCAGAAAAGAATAAAATTTTTTTAATTTGTCTCACAAAGAATGAATTTCCTTAAAATATTCAAAACGGCATTCTTTAATTTAACTTTATTAAAGCAAAACTCATTTATGGTACTCAGTTTTTAATAATTTTATAGTCTTATTCGTTTCACAACGAACAAATTTTGTTTTCATACAAACATTTCTATTTGAGAATTACTTTCAAAATTTCAGTTTTTAATTTTATGTTTATGAAACTAAAACCGTACTTGATGAAAGCCAGTTTTTAATAATTTTATAACATTTATTTGTTCCTCACCGAAAACATTATCTTTTAAATCATTTATTTTAAATTCTTGGTGGCACTCAAAATTCATTTTACTAAAGACATTTAAAATTATGTGAACCATCAATTTTGACAATGCTATTATTATTTCAGGTATGCTCCAATTGTGGCGGATGCTGAAGCAGGTTTTGGTGGATCTCTCAATTGCTTTGAATTGATGAAGGTTTGTTTGTCTTTTCCCCTCTTTTAATTTTATTATACACATTTAATCTTTGCCCCTTTAAAAATAAAAGAAACAAAGTCCATTTAAAGTTAAAAACGTTGATTGAAAAAATCGTTGAAAAAAAGTTGTTTACATTTTTCTTTTATTCGATTTAAAACCAACTAACTACGACGCATTTTCTTTAAAGTGCTGCATCGGTCTTTTTTCTCAATTTTTTGTTTGATAATCCAAAAAGAAAAGTTTTATCAGCAATCAAAAAAAGAAAGATGGACAACAAAATATCGAGCGAAAACAAGTTTCCTTTTTCTCAGTTATTTTGTTTTGCGTTCCCTTTAACGGAGAAAAAAGAAAAGAAAATTATTTTTGTTGTTTTGTTTACAACGAGAGAGACGAAAAAGACTGATTAACAGCTGCCATTTTTTCGTCGATGCTGTTGTTGCTATTTGAGGGAGTAGACTATGCAAGATAAAAGACAAGGACCTTGACCGCTGCATTTTTTCTTTTTTGAATTAAAAGAAATAAAAAAAATTTTTGAGGGAAAAAGATTAGACAAAATAAATAAAATAGAATCGATTTAAAAAAAATGCAATTTATTTTAACAAAAAAGCTTCAATTTTCTCAAACCTTTACCAGCAAAATGTATTTTTTTGATAAAAAAAATTTGCATAATTTTCCATTCTTAATTTTTTTTGTTTTATTATAAAAAAACTTTTCCGTTCGATTTAAATAAAAGCTAAAATTCAACGTTCTTTTTTTAGGCTTACATTGAAGCCGGAGCTTCAGGAGTTCATTTTGAAGATCAATTGGGTTCAGAAAAAAAATGTGGACATATGGGTGGAAAGGTTCTTATTCCAATAGAAGAAAATATTCGTCATTTAAATGCTGCTCGTCTTGCTGCAGATGTATGTGGAGCTCCCACAATTATTGTGGCTCGAACAGATGCTGAATCAGCTCGTTTGCTAACTAACGACATCGATGAACGAGATCATCCATTTATTGATCATGCAGCCGGTCGAACTCCAGAAGGTTTTTATCGACTTAAAGATTCCACTGCTCTTGAATCTTGCATTGCTCGAGCTAAAGCATATGCGCCATATTCGGATTTAATTTGGATGGAAACTTCTCATCCAAGTTTATCGGATGCTAAAGAATTTTCTGAAGGAGTCAAACGTGATTTCCCTGATCAAATGTTTGCATATAATTGTTCGCCATCCTTTAATTGGCAAAAGCATTTACGTCCAAGCGATATGGAACAATTCCAAAAAGAGCTGGGAAAAATGGGATTTAAATATCAATTTATTACTCTCGCTGGATTCCATGCAAATAATTATAGTATATTTGATTTAGCTAAAAATTATCGAGAACGTGGAATGGCGGCTTATTCAGAATTACAGCAAAAAGAGTTTGGAGCTGAAGCTCAAGGATACACAGCGGTGAAGCATCAACGCGAAGTAGGAACCGGATATTTTGATTATGTTGCCACTGCCATTGCTGGAGGTCAATCATCCACTGTCGCCCTTAAAGGTTCCACTGAGGAAGCTCAATTCCATGTTGCTACGGCTTCATCGGATGAAGATGAAATCGTTAAAATTACTCTTCCCGAAGAACGTGGAGATGAAAAGATTTTAACTCCTGATGCATTAAGATTTCTTCGAGAATTGCATCAAACTTTTGAATCGCGACGAAAGAAACTTTTAGCTAATCGAAAGGTGGTTCAAGCGAATATCGATGATGGATCATATTTCCCTGATTTTGATAAAGAAACTCTCGATATTCGATCAGATATGGAATGGGTTGGAAGCCAAATCCCCGAGGATATGAAAGATCGTCGAGTTGAAATCACAGGGCCCACCGATCGCAAAATGGTTATTAATGCTTTAAATTCGGGAGCCAAAGTATTTATGGCTGATTTTGAAGATTCCAATTCCCCTACATGGCGTAATCAACTTGAAGGCCAAATAAATCTTTATGATGCAGTTCGAGGAAATATTTCGTATACTCATCCTGCAACGAAAAAGGAATATTTAGTTAATTCAAAACCCGCAGTTTTGAATGTTCGACCTCGAGGTTGGCATTTACCGGAGAAACATGTGCTTATTAATGGCGAACCCATGAGCGGCTCATTATTCGATTTTGGTCTTTTTGCATTCCATAATTCTCGAACCCTTCTTGATAAAGGTTCTGGAGCATACTTTTATCTTCCAAAATTACAAAATGCTGAAGAAGCTAAACTTTGGGCTGATGTAATTAAACACACCGAACAAAAACTCGACCTTCCAAGAGGCTCAATCAAATGCACAGTTTTGATCGAACATTTACTCGCCGCATTCCAAATGGATGAAATTATTTATGCTCTCAAAGATAATATTATTGGTTTAAATTGTGGCCGATGGGATTACATCTTTTCTTACATCAAAACTTTCCGAGAACACCGCAAATTTTTATTACCCGATCGCTTCCAAGTTTCTATGACTTCTCCCTTCCTTCGAGCTTACGCGCTTCAAAGTATTAAAGTTTGCCATCAACGAAATATTTTTGCGATGGGTGGAATGGCTGCTCAAATTCCCATTAAACATGATGCTCAAGCTAATGAGCGAGCATTGAATTTGGTTCGATTAGATAAAGAACGAGAAGCCAATGATGGCCATGATGGAACATGGGTGGCTCATCCAGATTTAGTTCCAATAGCTCAACAAATTTTTGATGGAGTCTTTTCCGGCCCAAATCAAATCAACAAAAAGTTAAGCGGTTTTGAAGTTAGCAACAAGGACCTCACCGCCGTTCCTGAAGGATCACGAACTGAAGAAGGCTTACGCCGAAATATTTCTGTCACTCTTGGTTACCTTGATCATTGGCTTCGGGGAGTAGGATGTGTAAATCTTTATCAAGCCATGGAAGATGCAGCCACAGCTGAAATAAGTCGAGCTCAACTTTGGCAATGGCTTCGACATGAAGCCCGCCTTGAAGATGGTCGCCCCATCGATCATCATCTCATGAAAATGACTATTGCCGCTGAAACTGAACGAATGATCATTCGAAGTGGTTCAGTTGTAAATAAAGTTCAACAAGCTAGCGATTTATTGGAGAAATTTGTGCTTGAAAAACAACTCAGCGATTTCTTAACCACAGATGCATATGATCAACTTATTTCTGATGGTAAATAAATAAATAAAAAATCACTGATTTTTTCATTTCTGCCTTTTTTAAATTTTCTATTCTTTGATTTGTATAAAAAAATTTATGTGAACAAAAAAACTAAATAAATCGATAAAGTCAAAAAAATTTGTTTTTTCCTCTTTTTCAAGCACAAAATAAAATCAAAAAATAGTCTATAGTTTTAGTTCAAAAAATTTCAGCTTCCGTGGCGCAATTGGTTAGCGCGCACGGCTGTTAACCGTGAGGTTGGTGGTTCAAGCCCACCCGGGAGCGAATTCTCTTTTTGTTTCTTTTTTATTTTTTTAGTAATTTATTCATTAAAATCCGTCTTACTTTTCTTTAGCTTTTTTCGAAGCAATTAAAGTTTTTTTTGTTGAAGAAATGAAGTCACCTTGGATTCATCCTTTGAATGAGCTATAATAAAATTTTTGCTTTCATTCATAACAAAAGAAACTTATGGAAGAAAAAAGATGGATATGCTTCATTATAATAAAGTTGTTATGGAAATGCTCAACATTACATGGCTGCTGTTTCATGGCTTTCCTTCATGATGGTATTATTTTTTTTATTTTTTTTTACTAAAAGAATTTTCTTACCATTTTTTCTAAATAAAATTATCCAATATCTTTTGAATATTTTGTTTTTAGTTTTCTTTTAATTTTTTTGTGGCAAAATTTAAATTGATCCGATTTTCGGAGAATTTGATTAAAGCGACTATCAAGCTATCACTTTTCAAACACTCGTGAAAAAAAAAATGTGTAACATAAACACAAATTAAATTGAAATTTAAAAAATTTCAAGAAACTTATCAACTACCACTTCATTGCAACCACCGAAGACATGAAATGTTTTAAAATGAGCAAAATGTTAAACAACCGATACAAGAAAGAAAAAAATAAATTAAGAAAAATTATTTATGCATTTAGGCTTTTTTGCAGCAATCTTGCTTTTATTTTGTCAAGACACTTAATTATTTTTTGGTTTACAAAGTTCAAACATTTTTTATTTCCATGAATTTGCATACAAATTAAAATACGCTTCAGTTTCAGCAATTTGTGGAATAACTTTGTTATTCATTGTTCGATAATCAATTTTGGGATTATTATTTTTTGGTCGTTTCAAATACCAATAAAAAGTAAGGCTAAAAATATTGATAAATACTGGCATCACTGAGCAACTTGCAGCTTCCTAAAAATAATTAATATTTTCATTTTTGAAAAGAATTTTTTTATTTTAAACATTTTTCTTACTTTCACAACACTAAAACTTTTTTCCGTTGAAATTATTCCAGTTTTAGTTAAAATTCCTAAAGAAGTTAATTGTCCAATAAAAAGAAATCCAAAAAGAATTGAAAGGCAACAAATTATTTGAGTTGTATGCATTACTTCGGTTAATTGATATCGGCGAGTTAAAGAATGGGATTGAAATGGTTTAAGATAAAAGTCTCTGAAAATTGTTTTTGAAAAAATATTTTTTATGCAAATTTTGATCCCAAAAAAAATAATAAGAAAACCAAAACTTTTGGCAAACAGAAAAAAATGTATTACTTTTTAGCCCATTTACAATAATACCATAACCCTGCAAAGCCCAATGCAGAAAGTAAAGGAGCCAAAAAATTTGAACTCAAAATTATATCTTTAATTTGTAATTTTTCCGCGCCCGATTTGGTGCTACAAAAATCCACCAATAATGTTGCCATTTCTTCGGGCAAAGTAAAAGCAAGATTTAAACTATCATAAATTGCGTAACACCACTAAAAAATTAATAATTATTAAAAAACATACGTTTCGAGACCAAATTTTTTTTTACTTACAATTAAACCACAAATTCCGAGATAAAATTTCAAACAAATTTGTTTTTCATATTTTTTACTTAAAAATGTCGCTGCGCAACGTTCAAGAAAAATAAATGGAATCGTAATATTTACTGCGGCGAAAGGAATGGATTGAATTCCTGATTCATAAGTGCAATAAGATAAAGTTGTGAGAAAGTTACATGGATCCGAGACAATTAAAGCTCGAATGATTCGATGAAGAGCTCGACAAGTCGTTGCAATGGTTCTCAAAAATATTCCCAAAGTGACATTCAAAAGAAGCACACGCAAATTGAAATGAAGCTTCTAAAAAAGAATTTCGTTGTTGTCAAACTTAAAGTAATAATATTTTTTTCTTTTTAAATGTAAAAATGGAAAGCAGCTAGCTTACTTGACTGAAAAGTAATAATTTAAAAACATTGGAAAGTAAAAAAATTCCAATAATATTTAATAAAATTACTAAACCCAATACGCAATTGTAAAATGGAGATTTATAAATTTCATATGCGCTCAAGCATAATTCATCCATCATAGAATTCATAAAATTAAATAATTGATTTTTTTTTAGAATCAAATAAGTTAAAACAAACCACAAAATAAAATGCCTTTAGAGCCAAAAAAAATGTCGACAGCTACTTTCAGAAGAAAAAAAAGAAAATATTTTATTTCAGAAAACCAAAAAAAGTAAAGAAAAAACTTTGAGTAATGGTGTGCCTTGCCTCTGTGTATTAAATAACTCCCCTTCTCTCTATCAAATAATAATTTATTACCTTTAGATTCATCATCAAAAACAGTAAGTAATTTTAGATTTACAGCTGCCTATTTTAAACTAAAGCTTTTTTTTATAAAAAAATGAATTACAGCTGCCAATTTTTTTCTTGATTTGCATAAAAGTAATTGTAAGGTTTTGTTAATTATAACTTTTTGTTCATGAGCAGAAGAAGGAGAGTTGGTGCAAGCTTTTATAAACTACAAAAAAAGCAGGCGTAAAAAATTATTTAAAAAACGAAGGGTAAAATATTTCAGTATCAAACCATTCGATTACCATATCCATGCTTACAAAAAAAAAAGATAGTTCGTGTACGGCGGCTTCGAAGTTCGAACTAGCGCTGACATTCACGCTTTAAAGCGCGTCCCAGTAACCGACTGCGCCATACACGCACCAAAAAATAATAATGGTTGAAATAATAAAAGTACAAAAATATAACATTAAAATTTTCAATGCCATCAAAATTTTTTTATTTTTTAACTTTTACCTTTTTTTAAAATTTAAATTAAAAGATATCTACAGTATTTCTATTATTTTTTGAATGAGTTTTCAGATAGCGGTAGAAAATTGGCTTTATGTTTGTTTCCGCCAAATGAAATATTTATTTATTTTTATTTTGTTTACTCGAATCAAAATTTCTCCATATATTTTTTAAAGATAACAACTTTTTTGTGCCTTTACTATTTTTGTTATTTATTTGAAGCAAATTATAGCTTTTTTAAAATTAAATTTATAATTCTCCAAAATGTCGTTCTCAAAATTTTTGACTATGTCAAATGGTGTAAAAATGCCTATTTTTGGACTTGGTACTTGGCAAGTAAGAAACTTAATTCTAAAATTTAAATATCCTTGATTTCTTCTTTAATGATTTTGATAATAATTTCTTCTTTTTCTGTTTTAGGCATCAAAAGAAGCGGTAATAACTTCGGTTAAAACCGCCATAAATGAAGGATATCGTTTAATTGACACAGCAGCAGGATATTATAATGAAGAAGCCATCGGTCAAGCTTTGAATGAATGTATAAAAGAAGGAAAAATTACACGTGAAGATATTTTTATTACAACTAAATGTCCTCCATCTTTTTTACATCCTGAAAAGCAAGAAACAGCTATTAAAGATTCTCTGAATAAATTAAAGTTGGATTATGTTGATCTTTATCTTGCACATATGGTAAGCAAAAAAATATATATAAAGGAGGAAGACTAATCCGATAGAATTTTTTTTGTTTTGAGCTTTGAAAAAATATTTCGTAAGCTTTCGAAATTTCAAGGTGGAATGAATTTAGTGCGAAGACAAAAAAATAATTTAAAAAATTCTTAGTGGCTTGTCTCTTAGCAAAAAAATTTATGAAAGTTATAAATTTAAATAATAGTTATTTTTTAGCCTTGCGCATTCGATGGAGCTGTAAGCCCCGATAAAATCCAACACGATGTTAAAGTGGAAGATATTTGGAAAGGAATGGAAAAGCTTTATGAACAAAAATTAACTCGATCCATTGGAATTTCAAATTTTAAAATAGATCAAATTCATCGGGTTGCTAAAATTGCACATATTGGAATTCATAATCATCAAATTGAAGCTCATCTTTATTTTCAACAAAAAGAATTATTTGATATTTGTAAATGTTATAGTATCACCATGACAGCTTATGCTCCACTTGGATCACCTGGAAGAAAAACCTTTAAACTTCCTAATGGAAGGTAAGGTTTTTGGGTTTTTTATTTTCCGAGGCCCTTAATTTTATTATTTTTAACTTTTTTAGTTCAAATCTTTCATGGCCTGAAGCCCCTTCACCCCTTCAAAATCCAATAGTTCAACATTTGGCAGAAAAATATTCCAAAACTCCAGCTCAAATTTGTTTGAGACATTTAATGCAGAAAGGTTACGCGGTAATTCCAAAATCAACAAATCCCCAAAGAATTAAAGAAAATATTGAAATTTTTGATTTTGAACTCCAACATTCTGAAATGAATAATCTTAATCACGTGGTTCAACAACCAAGATTATTTTGGCAAGATTTTCTCATTGGTCATCCTGAAGATCCATATAAAGAAGAGCGAGAAGCCAATAATAAAAATATGCAAAACAAAGAACAAAAACCAGACAAACCAAAACAATAAAAAATATATAATTATTTTTGTTTTAGAAAATAGGATTTTGTATATTTTTTTTAAAAATATTTATTTGTTAGTTTTAAAAAAATAAAGAGAAAAATATAAGAAATAATGTTTCATGGTAATTCAGGAACACTTGAAAATCAATACAAAAGTCTGTTAAATATTTTGTGTGTTATTATCGACGTTAGAAGTTAGAACTTTTGTTGCAAGTAAATGGAATGAAGTTGAGTCGGGTGAAAATCAGAAAGCAAAATAACTCTCCTAATTTTCACCTGAATTTTTGCATTAGAAAAAAGAATCAAAAATTAAAATGAAAAAAAAGGTATTCGCATGTTTGTTAAATTTTTGTTAGTTCATTGTGGAAAAAAAATATGCGAATTTTAAAAGTTATTTTTAGATGACAATTTTTATTAAAGAAAATTAAAAAATATAAATGTTTATTTAAACATGAAAGCTTGTTGTTAGATGACTCAAAAATTCATAAAACACGGTTATGTTTGTGCAATTTTAAAAATTTTGTAAACCAAAACAAAAATTAAGAAATTCGAATCATTTTTTTCTATCCATCCAGAAAATATTTTTGTTTGCTGAGTTTAAAGGTTCACAAAAATTTTATAGAAACCATTAAAATCAAAAAACAAGTATGATGCTAAACCCAAAAGTGTAGAATGACGGTCGAGAAAAAAGCTTTTTTTATTATTTGTTCGCTGCTAAATTGGCAAAACAAAAAAAACAGCAATATTAAATAATTTCCAAACAAATCAAATTAAAATAAAAACCCTTTATTTCTTTTTTGGAACATTTTTTGATTTTTTTCGTAAAAAAAAAAAGCTTGAACAATGGAAAATGATTTTGTTGTTTTTAAAAAAAATTGATTAATAATTTTTATTGAATAATATTTTCGTTACATACTTTGATATTTCGAAGGATTAACAAACAACAAACCAAATAAATCAAGCAATGGAAGCTACTATAAAAGCAAAAAGCTAAACCTTCCAAAAAAATAAGTATCAATTCACTTTGATTTTATTTCTTTTATATTCCTCTAAATTATTTAAAAAACCATGACTTCAAATTCTTTCATTTTCAATATTCTCGTTATTGTTGCACTTATTTTGGTTGTTGCTTCTAATTATGCTTCAGCTGATTTTTTGAGTGGCAAATTCCAAGGCAAGTTTTAAAAGTTACGGTACAGAAAATTAAATAAAAAAATTTAATCTTACTTTAGGTGGCTGCTTTTCTGATAACAATTGCGCCACAGTTTGTAAAACAGAAGGTGTCGAAACTGGACATTGTAATTGGTTCAAATGTTGGTGTGGTAAGTTTTTGATACATTTGCATTAAGATGGCGTACTTAACTTTAAAAAAATGTTTTAGATCAATGATTCATTCACCAATATCCCAAACGAAGCAGAACACTTTCACTTTAAATAATTTTTCAATGTATTTATAATTAATTATGTATTGTAATTAAACCGCAATAAAAGCATTCATAAAAATTATTAAAAATTCCAAACAAAATAGCAACCAAAAAATGCAACCTAAAATACCAGGCGTTAAGTGATTTGATTCATGGTCATTTTTATCTCGAATAATTCGAACAAGTAAAACTTGTCCAACCACAAGATTCTCAACATCCGGTAGCAGATCATGTGGTGCAAAACCTTGAAGTTTAGCTTCAAATCCAAGATCCATTACAGCTCCTTTTTCTTCCATACTTTTCACAGTTGCGTTACATACGATGCCATTTAGCAAAGTTGTTGCATTCAAGAAGTCATTAACACGAGATGGACACGTCGATACAATAATTTCTTTTGATTTATTACTTTTGGGTGTTTCAACTTAAATTATTGGTATATTTATTTGTTAATTTTTTAAAAATAATAAAGGAAAAATATTAAAAAAATGTCTCAGGGCAATTCTGGAACACTTGAAAATCAACAAACAAAAAAATTTGTTATATAATTCGATTTTCGAATTTCGAAGTTAAAACTTTTGCTGCAAATAAATGAAATGAAGTTGGATCGTGTGTGAAAATCAGGAAACAAAAAAAAAACTGTTCTAACTTGCAATGAATTTTTGATAGAGAAAAATTAAAGAAAAGCTAAACGTGAAAAAAGAGTTAAAGACAAAAAAAAACTATGTTTTTTGTCGCTAAAAAAGTTTGCAAATTTCAAAAGTTGTTTTTTGATGACAATTTAAAAATACAGATATTAATATTTGAACAACCATGAAGCTTGTTGTTGGATGTCTCAAAAATTTAAAAAAAAATATGATTGTTTGTGCACTTTTAAAATTTTTTTAAACCATAACACAAATTATGAAACACATAAATATTTTTGTTTGCTTGGTTCAAAAGGTTCAAAAAAATAGAGAGAAACCATTGAAATCAAAAAACATGGCAGTTGACAAACCCAAAATAAGCTTTCCTTCTTTGATTGTCGTCGTCCACAAAAAAAGTGTTGTTTCGTGTTTGCTGTTGAATTAGCAATAAAATTTCCAAATAAAACCAAAAACCTTTATTTTGATTTTTTGGTAAAATAAAAAAAAGGCTGGAATGTTGCTAATAAATTGCAAACAAACAAGCTTGAACAATGGAAAACGACTTTGTTATTGATTAATAATTTTTTATTGAATAATATTTTCCTTAGTCATTTTGATATTTCGAAGGATTAACAAACAACAAACCATAAAAATCAAGCAAAGAAAGCTACTATAAAAGCAAAAAGCTAAACCTTCCAAAAAAATAAGTTTCAATTCACTTTGATTTTATCTTTTATTTCCTCTAAATTATTTAAAAAACCATGACTTCAAATTCTTTCATTTTCAATATTCTCGTTATTGTTGCTCTTGTTTTAGTGGTTGCAACTAATTATGCTTCAGCTGATTTTTTGAGTGGCAAATTCAAGGGTTAGTTTTAAAAGTTACGGTAAAATATTCAAAATTTACTTTAGGTGGCTGTTTTTCTGATGACAAATGCGCAGAAGTTTGCAAAACAGAAGGTGTCAATACTGGACATTGTAATTGGTTCAAATGTTGGTGTGGTAAGTTTTTCAGCAATAAGAAGGATGTCATTTTACTAAAATCATGTTTTAGATCAATAATCCATTCGCCCCAAACATTGTTAAAAGCTTTTCAATGTAAATATAATTTCTTTGAATATTAAAATTATGTAACCTTATTTAACCGCAATAAAAGCATTCACATAAAAACTATCTAAAATCATCAGCAAAAAAGCAACCAAAAATGCACTTTTATTATTCAAAAAAATTTATTTCAAACATAACAACAAGGAACATAAAAATAAAACTCCACAAAATGAAACAACACAAATACTTTATATTACTATAATAAATTTATTCAATAATTTCTTCTTCGTCTTCAACATCCATGGAAGTAGCAAGGGAGTCTTTCTTCTTATTCGGTGTAATAAGCTCATTGATTCTTTCATTCACTTTCAAAAGGTGTTCTTCATCTCCACGTAATTTTTCAAAATCTTGCCATTTTTGTAAAAGATTCTTGATGGTATGCATTCCAAGTTTGCTATCCAAAGCACGTTCAAAAAGTAAGCGAGCATCTTCAGTACTTTGATATTTGATGGCTTTATCAATGTAAACATTCCATAAATCACCTCGATTCGGTGCAGCAGCCACAGTTTTTTCTAGCATAGTTTTTCCTCGTTCAAGATCACCATGAGCATATTCAAGATTTGCAAATCGGCATACGAGTTCCATATCTAAAAAAGAGGTTGATTAGAAGTTAACAAATTTTACGACAAAAACATACGATGCTTCTTGGGAATGATTTTCAAAGCACGTTTCATAAGATCACGACCTTCATCTCTTCGATCAGCTTTATACAAGTATGAACCATAAAGATTCCAAACATCACGAGTATGATTACCAAATTTTTTGACCATAACATTATAAAGTTTTTCAAGATCATCATATTTCTTTGTTGTCAAATAAATGTTTGCAAGACGTTTATGAACTTCAAATGAATCAAATGCGTTGATGGCTCGTTCAAAGACAGCTTTCAAAGATTTTTCATCACCACTTGCAACTTCCAAGTTGAGATATGCTGTATACATGTTGAGACGTTCTTGTTCTTCTCTTGGATCAATAGTATTTAGAGCATTTTCAGCTACCTTTCTTGCTTCAGCAACATTATCATCTTGAGCTTGATAAATCATATATGAAATCCATGCTTCCGATGAATGTGGATTACTTAGTACCAAGCGATTATAATCAGCATCATCATTCAAATCAAGAGATTTCTCAAGACCAGATAAAACTTTTTCTTTATGAAGGATTCGAGATGTATCATCACCACCAACATCTGCATCGTCTTCTTCATCGTCAGCTGATTTAAGAGATGAAAGAGATTCAATTCGTTCACGTTTGTTGGAGCCTTTCTCAGCTGCTTCAGCTTGAAGAGATTTTTTTGCAGTAATGAGTTTATCTTTGGTAAAAGCAGAAGCTTTAAAGATATCACCACCTTTGGAAAGTTTCGACATTGCATCTTTGACTGCTTTCATTTCAGCATTTTCATCATCAGCTCCAACCATTTCAATATCAAATTCATCCACTTCATCTTCATCGTCACTTTCTTCTCCTTGATCTTCTCCGCTTTCAGCTTCTTCAGCTGCTTTTGGTTCATCTTTAGGTTCAACTTCACGGATAACTTCAACAACAGTGAATGAAGGAATATTGTTTTTCGTTTCAATAACTTTGAATACGATTAAATCATCAATAGAAATATGACGATCAAGTCTAAAAAATGACTCTCGTTAATAATAGAACTAAAAACAACAAAAACGTACTTTTCAATAGCGATATGAACACCAGGATAAACTTCAACAGTAATATGCTTGTTTCCCTTCAAAGCAATAACATAACCATGATAGAGACGATCTTTGGACCAATGACCATTATTATATTCATGAAGTTCTTCTTTATTAACATCGGCAACAATCCAATCTAAATCATTTTTTGTCAAACATTTGATAGCCAAAAGCTAAAAAAGGTATCATATGTAAAGAAAGCCAAAAAAGATAAAGTAAACTCACATCATCACTTTTTATGTATTGGTAAAGCTTGGTAGCACTAAGTTGTTTTTCTGATGCACCAGAAGCTGAGAGAATTCCATTTCCACCTGATGGAAGAGCAAGGTTAGCACAAAAAGGTTTTCTTGATACAGAAATAACACGAGCATAAGTTTTATCACCAGCTTCAAGCGAAACCTGAAAACCCTTTGAGTAATAAACAATTGTATTAATAGTTTAAAACACACCTTTGATGGTTTATCTAAATCAATGCGCAAAACTTTAGATCTCTTTGAAAAATTAATTGATGTAACTTTTCCTTGAATTGGTTCACCATCACCATGAAGAACAGGAATAGCTCGAGTAATTCCATGTTCATCAGCCACTTCATTTGCAATACATTCCCCAGATTCAGGATTGATTTGAGCTTTGAAAAGAGGATTTACTTCCGCTTTTTGAATTTTTGAATCTTTGCTATTTATCAAATAAGCAGTTACAGTATCACCAATGGAAAATTTTAGTTGATATTGAAAAAGCCGATGTTTCTTTTTAGGTTCATTAAGTTTCTTTGGATCAAACGTGCATTCATAGAATCTCTCCGCATCAATATCAGCTTTAAACTTTTTACGAAAAGATAGAGGAAGGTGCGTAATCTTTTTGACAGCAATAACTCGAACATTAATGGATTTGTTTTTGTATTGTTTGATGAACTTTTTAGCAGACATATTCTTTCCCATTTCAGAAACATGTAATCGGCCAACATTATCATGAGGAAGTTCAATCATCACTGTTGTTTCTTCACTTGTTCCACCATATATCCATGGACCTTTGAGTTTTGCAGTATAAACTCCCAAGTTTTTGACGGGTTTTTGAGCTTTCTGTAAATAATAATGTGAATGATATTATACAATTTTTCAAATAAATCAAACCTTTTCCTTCTTATTCTTCTTGGAATCAGCATTCTTTTCTCCAATCACAATAGTCATTCTTTCTTTTTCTGGATCAACCATAAGAATTCTACCTTTGACAGCTAAACCAGGCCTAAAAAAACACTTCATTGTTAGCATAAACAAAAAACTTTCAATTTTCTTACTTTAATCCAGCAACCTTTTGAACTTCTGAATCTGGTAAAAATGCTTGAACTTTGTTGTAAAAAGTAATAATAGCGCCGTCATCCAAAACTTTAACACATAATCCAACAGTAATTTTATCAACTATTTCTTTGTCGTAAGCGGAAATAATTTCATCATGAGAGTTCACTAAAGCTGGTTTAGCAGTAAGAGCATAAGCATGCTTTTCTTCATTCTTGTACAGCACTCGACATTTAATCTTTTGACCTTCTTTGAATGCTTTCTGCCATGAAGCTACAGGTAAATCAAGGATATGATTAAGAGAAATCGTGGCTCGAGTGTGCAAGCCAATTGTTCCACGCATTCCAATTTCAGTGATGGATTTGACGACGAATGTAACATGCTGTCCAGGTTCAAATTCTTGTTGAAGAGTTGCTGATTTATCCATGAGTGACTTTTTGTTTGTAACAAGAAGAGATCGCTCGAAGATTGAAGCTTTGAGAACGCGAAGTTTATGAGTTGATCCAGGAGCAAATTTTAGTACTAAAAAACGTTATTGTAGTTATGAAGGAGTTAGTAAAGGATTTACTTTTCTCGGTATCTTCCATGTTCTTTCCCATCAATTTTGCAGTAACAAGAGAAACTTTTCCATCATCTTCAGGAATTGAGAAGAACACGTTATTGTTTTTATCCACTGCATAGACTTCGCCTTCAAAGATTGAACCAGTGGAAAACTCATTTGGAATTTGCCGTCTTTCATATTTGCTTAATGCAACAACATCAGGATGTCCAGAAACAACCAGCAACGGTGAATTTTGTCGACAAAGAACCACAACCACGCGGAAAGTTCGCACAAGTTTACTTAGATCAGCTCTGATTCGAGGCGGAAGTTGTTCACGTGGGACGAAAGCTTGAAGTCCTAAAACATTTTACGTGAGTAATAGAAATTACCAAAATATTCTTACCATTCTTGAAATTAACAACAACTCCATCATTTTTAATTATTGAAGGTTCAGCATTCAATACAGTACCAGGCGTTAAGTGATTCATTGTCATTTTCTCTTCTTCGAACGTTTCCATTTCAGGGAAAGCAGAAACTTTGATGAATCGTTGATTATCATTTTTGTCACGAATAATTCGAACAAGTAAAACTTGTCCAACCACAAGATTTTCAACATCCGGTAGCAGATCATGTGGTGCAAAACCTTGAAGTTTAGCTTCAAATCCAAGATCCATTACAGCGCCTTTTTCTTCCATACTTTTCACAGTTGCGTTACATACGATACCATTTAGCAAAGTTGTTGCATTCAAGAAGTCATTCACACGAGATGGACACGTCGATACAATAATTTCTTTTGATTTATTACCTTTGGGTGTTTCAACTCGAAAAGCAAGCATTTGTCCAATTTTGAATATGTCGTCGAGAGTTGCATGAGTTTTCGAAAAAGTTTGTTGATAGACCCTTGAAATGTTCTTTACTGGTACTTTGACTCGAATTCCATTGATTGTTTGAAGCAATATATGGTCCGCTTCTATCTGGAATAGCACGTAATATTAGTCATTGATAGAATATAAAATCAAACCTTTGCAACAGCACCAATTCCTCGAACTTCTTCATCAAGGATATCATACTTGATATATTTATCAAAGATTTTGGGTCCACTTTCATTTGATTCTTCGGTCTTTCGCTTCTTGTTCTAAAAATTATCCATTATCATTTAAATTGTCTCATAAAAATAAGTAAGAATCAAACCTTTGGTCCTTTACGTTCCGTTCTAGCTGGTTTTCGTTTTTGTGGCTCAGATGAGCCTTCAACAGCAGCATGTACGGGTTTACCTTTAACACCGCCTCTAGGAAAATCAACTTCCATCACCTAAAAATGAATGATTGATTCAGTAAGGAAATAAATAATGAAAGATGGCAAAAAATAAATCCTAAACTTTGTTTCAAAAAAAAGTTAGTTTTGTTTTCAAAAAAAAAATTAGAGAAAAAGGCTGATGCTCGTTTCGCGTCAAGAGTATTTTTTTAATGGGAAAAGTCTTTGGGTGCTTTTTTCATTGATAAATTTCTTTGAATTTTTTATGATAGTTTTTGGGAAATTGGAAAGGTGTTTATTTCTTTAGCATGAAACTATTAAATATGTAATTATTCGTTTTTTGTAAATAGATGTGTTCGGCTTTACTTTACATTAAACTATTCTGTTGGTTAGCTTAAAAAAGTGTGTACGAAAGAATAATTTTGGATTTTTGTGATATAAAAAAAATGAAAATTTTGTAAGAGTATTTTGCTTTAAATTTTAAATCATTTATTAACGAATAATATTGTATTTGAAAAAACATTTTGATGGAGAAAAAAACTGCATTGATGGTTTTTTTGTTGATAAAAATCAAAATCGTTTAACGCGGGATGATTGATTTTGATGCTCCTAAAAAAAGTTTACTTTTATTATTTAACTCTTTGAAACAGAAAGAAAAAAGTAACCAAGTAACCATAAGCTAGTAAGCAACAAAAAAAAAATAAAGCGACAGTAAAATAAAAAAGCAAGCAGCGATGAAGCAAAAAGCAAAAAATATTTATAATTATTTAAAAATCATATAAATTGAATGGGAATATTAATTTTTACATTTTCTTTTAAATATGCTAAAGTTTTAAAAACTTTTCCAATATCTTTTTCATCCAATAAATCGGAAAGTTCAAATAACAAAGATTCATGAATTCCCACGGCTTTAGCACTTTCAAGAAAATTTGTTACATTTTCTGCGGATGAAAACTGAGATTTTTTTGTGTTGATTTTAGTTTTAAGGCTTCCGGGATAAGCAGTGTCGAGGATTCTGAAATATTAAAAACTTAAGGGTTAAAAAACTGGACGCAAATAATTGTGGTGGAATAATAAAAAAGAATTTCATTTTATGGTTAATTTGATTAAAAATTTGGGCGTTTAAAAATTTTATTTTCATATTTCTTCGAAAAATATTGGAAATTATGTTTATTATTTTATTTTAACTGTGTATCATAAGATTGGTTTGACAAAATTCAAAACTTTTTTTTTTCAATATTTTTTTTCGATAATTTTTAAAGAAAGAAAAACTGTTCAAAGGCGCTTACTTTTAATCGTTTCTGTTTTATATAATTTTTAAAGAAAGAAAAACTGTCAACAGTTGCTTTAATAGTTTTTGTTTAATCTCTTTCCCAAATTTAAGGGCCATAAATTTTTTTCATTTAATTAAACTGTCAGCTTTTGAATTAGTTTTCTTTATAACTGCTCCATATGATCGATTTTTGTTGTATTCATAAATCCATATTAAATTAAAAACTAACTTACTGGCATAGAATGGTTCCATCTTTAAGCCATTCACCAATTTCACTTTGTTTTGGTGCAAATTTACACGTGATTGTTTCAATCCAATTTATTACATTATGTTCTAAATCAGCATCTCGTTTGCCTTGGATCTAAAATTGTTTTTTATTTTTTTTATTTTTTATGTTTATTAACTGTCTTTTTCGAAGATAGTATTTCAAATGTTCAAAAAGTCAATTTTTTATTCATTTTTAAAAAGGAAAAAAAACTGGGTATTGTAAAACGTTTTCGAAGCATTTTTGCTTTTTTTTTATTTAAAAAAATTATTAAAAAAATTAGGGTTTTGAAACTGAGTATTAAAAATTCATTTTTCGTTTTAGTTTTTAAATAATTAAAAAAATTTAACTGTGTTCTTCAATTTTTCAGAGAATTAAACAAATTTTAACTGCATATGGCTTTTACGTAATTTAAAACAAAAAACTGAATAATACAATTAAATAAATGAAAACTTACCCATGGCAATCTAAATTTTCTATCTGCTTTAACTCCATAACAAAAAGATGAATGAGTTTCATTATGAGTGAGTTCAGGATATTGAGAATTTCCTGTAAATTTATGCCATCCTGCTGCCATGGCTTACTAAAACTGAAATTATTTTTAATATGAAAATATTTAATAAAAATCATTAAAACTGTCAATAAGCTTCTCCGATGGGATTTATTTGGGGCAAAAAAAAAACATTGCAAAATTCAGGAGTTTAAAAAATACAAAAAAAACTGTCTTTTTTTATTTATTCCATAATTTTTAGAGCATTTACAGAATTAAATTTTTTTATGAACAACAAAAAAAAGATTGCAAATTACAAAGCTTAAAAATTTAGAGAATAGTATGGAGAGAATAAAACTGTGGAGGCGTGCATGTTTATTTTTTTGTGATTAAAAACTGAGTAAAAATATAACAAATGCGTTTATTAAAAAATAATTTAAAAACTGACGCTGCAAAGTACTAACGGTGAAGAAAATAAGATTTTTCTTTAAAATAAAATTTGAAAAAAAAGGGTTTCATTTAGAAACAAAAAAGAAAATTTTTTTTACAAAGTTAAACTGCATTGGAAGAATTACGAATGGAAAAAAACTGACCAACATAAAAACTAAAACATTTGTAAAACAAATGAAAAACTTTTTTTGTTTCATTTTTCTTCGATTTTTTTTTACGAAACTTAAAACAAAAAAAGTAAAGTTTAACTGCAAAGAATTTTAAAACCTTCTTTCTATGTCTCTTTTTTTTCTTCTTTTGTAGAGGAGTTTATTTCTCTTTTCTTTTTCCAAATTGTTTGTTTATGGATCAGTCACCCGCTTTTCTTGACTTTTCGATGGGAAGAGAAAAAAATTAAGAAGCTAGCGAGCAAGAAAGTAAAAAAAAAGGAAGCATCACGGATTTACTTACAATAAAAAAATCAGGAAAGAAAAAACTGGCTTGCGAAAATTTGAGCGAAAAAAGAAAACTTTTTTATGAATGAAAAAAATGAGTGATACTTGGGTGCTTGAAATTTATTGAGTGGAGTGAATGAATGAATGATGATTACTCAAGTTCAAGTAGTATACCATCAACTTTCAAAATAAAACTGTTCATTCTGAATTTTTGTTTATTTACAAAGCAAAAAAATATAATGTAGGCGTAAACGTTCCAGAAAGCAAAAAAAAAAAACTGAGTTACTCTTTAATAAGTTGGGGATAGAAAACTGGAGAGACTTTTGCAACAAAGAGTTTTTTTGAAGCAAAAATAAAAATATTTGTATGATTAATTTGCATTAAAACTGTCTAACATTTGAATGTGGGGAAATAATATAAAATATAACTTTTGGAAAATTAAAACTGTGTTGGAAGTTTTTTGGTAGTATTTCATTTTAAAGATTTCACAAAATATAAAAGTTTCAATAACAAAAAATTCATTAAAAAATGAAGAAAATTAAAAAGAAAAAAACTTTAAAAAAACTATCTTAAACGAAGCAACGACATTTTATAAAGCTTTTATTATTAAAATTTAAAAACAAAGGTTAAAAAATTAATTTTTTTACAACTTCAAGCAAATATTATTTTAAATTTGTAAAAAAATATATATGAAAACTAAAATTATTGATATTAAATAAACTGTATCAATAAAAATAATTGCAAGAAAAAAATATTATAATCTCCATTTTTTAAACTGCAAAATAAATAAATATTTCATGCAAAGAACACAAAGAAAAATATTTTTAACACAAAAAAACTGGATTTATCAAAAATACATATAGCTTTTTTTTTTAAACTGTCATCCTTTAAAACTTTTGTGACAAATAATTTTTACATTCTCATAAGTCTATCACTGGTGTCATCCTTTCCACTTCCATTAATATCACTTTCATCGCCACCATCTCCATTTCCTCGACCACCTTCGCCACCTTCGCCATCCTCGTCGTCTCTTTGCTCATTTTCAACTTCCAAATAATATCCATCTGTATTTCCTCGAAGGAATATAGCTAAACCATCTTGAAGTTGGGCAAAGGTTGGACGTTTTGATGGGTCTTCCAACCAACAATTTGATGCAATTTCATAACTAAAAAAATCAATGATAAATTTAATTATTTTTTCATCGAGAATCAAAATCGCTATAAAAAAATTCGTCGCGAAATTTGAATATTTTCTTTCGCAACAAAACCCAAAAATTTTTGTTGTGAGACCCAAGGAAAAACCTTTCTTACATTTCATCACTCATTTTTTCAACCTTTTCCATTCGATTTCCAGCTTTAAGATAATCTGTAACTTCATTCAACCCAATGCCTTGATAAAGTTCATCAGCGAGAGAATAAACTTCCATCATCGTAATTCCAAATGCCCAAACATCTGAAGCTTGTGAAAAGGTTCGATCCACTAAAGCTTCAAGAGATAACCATTTAATTGGGAGGCGTTTATTAAAGGATGATCGATAAATATTCGTATCTTCATCAACATCGCAACATAAACCAAAATCAGCGATTTTTGCAATAAAATGATTTCCTTCTTTTGTGAGTAAAAAGTTTCGCGCTGCGACATCTCTGAAATTAAAAATAAATGTGGAATTATAGTCTGTTGTTTTTTTATTCGATGAATAACAAAATTTTGTCCAAAAATGATGATTAAAAAATGTGGAAGTTTCTTAAATAACGAGAAAATAATAGAAGTGTTTCGAAATTCGAATGAAAAATTTTTAAGTTTTTGATTTTCTGAAGTTTCCCGTTCAATACAAATAATTTTTTTTGTCTGGCCTTTGAATTTTCTTATTTTTAGCTTCCATATAATTTTTTTTAATCTCAAAAATTTGCCATTTGGGCTTCTTAATCTCAAAGTTTTTTCTTTTTGAGAATATCCAAAACTTCGAAATAAATATGCAAATTTTCTTGTCATACCTGTGAACAATATTTTTCGATGCAATATATTCCAATCCTTTCGTGGCTTGCCATAAAATTTGTAAGAAAATTTTATTTTGTTCTTCAGTAAAATCCGGAACAGCAAAATGGTCATGGAAGGATTTGGTTGAGGAAGTATGGGAAATGGTGTCGCTATTATCACCAGCTTCATCGCCTCCGCCACCTTCTCTATTTTCAAGGATTTCATCATTTTCAAAATTTTCATGATCGCCCCCGCCTTCGTGATGGTGATGTGGTTCCTTGACATCATAAATTCGTAAAGATTTAACATAATTAAGTAAATCCAATTCCATGGGTTCAAAAAGTAAACATGGAACATCCAAATGTGGCGACCAACCAAGTAAAGCACAAATATTTGGATGATTTTCAAGTCGACGAGCCGCTTCTATTTCACCAATTAATTCTTCAATTTGATCTCGACCAAATTGATTTGAAACTTTTGCCGCAACAATTAAATCATCGGAAAGAGAATTTTCCAAATTTTTTTTAGGTTTTAAAAGTGGCGCAGCTCCTTTGATTATTGCTTGATAAACAGTGGATGAGGCACCTCGGCCCAAAATGGTATTATAATCAATTACAACCAAACTTCCATCAATGTAAAGTTTATCTCGAGCATTGGAAAACATTTTTCTTTCTTCATCGGTTCTAGAAAAAAAATTAATATAAGTATTTTATAAAATAAATATGCGTTTTCGAATGAGAAAATTAAAACTGTTTTTTTAGATGATCGCCTGGTTCACAGCCTTTGTAGCTCAATCTGTTAGACTCCTGTCAAAGGCAAATATATTTTTTCATTTTTTTAAAATAATTTTTAAGCTTCTTATTTTCGAAGTATTTTGGATTTCAAAGAAACTTTTTTTTGGCAACTCAAAATAAAATTTAATTTTTTGTGTGAAACAAATATGGCTTTTAAAAAATCTTACAATTTCAAAGCATTTGCAATTCGTTCAATGGGATCATGCTTTCTAAAGAATCTCCAATAAAATACATTTGCAGCTATCGCAATAATAATCAAAACTGCCACTCCGATAATTACCCAATAATACCATTTTAATGTTGGAGTAACATGAGTAGTTTTAAAATCAAGTGGTTCCGCTTCAAGATCGCATATTCCAAGCTTTTCAAATTCTTCAGGTTCAGTTGAATTAATCATATACAAATTTATTGTAGTATAATAATTAGTCATACTAACAAAAAATTTCTTTTGTGAATCATCTTTATAATCTTTATCATTTATAAGGGTATCATTGATTAATAAAAGAAATTCAAAACTTCTCTAAAAAAAGTTTTTGCTTTAAAATAAAAATATTTAGGTTTAAACATACTCGATCAGCATTTCTAAAAACTATTGTTGAACCATCTAATTGCTCTGGATAATAATCTGCAAACATTAAATTATATTGAAAATTTGTTGGTCCCATCGGTGAAGCATAAATATTATTTAATCTTCCAACTATATCGGTTATAGCTTCATTGATTTCGTGTCCTAAAATAAATATATTAAGATGATTTAATAAATAGAATTCTTAGAACCGCGGAAAGAAGTTAAGAATTTTTTTTTTATAAATGAGTCCTTCAAGGAAAATACGGTAGTAGCGCGAAAGGTGAAATTTTTTTTACACTTTTATTTAATTCTTATTCTTCTTTTTTTTTTATCTTTTTTAAACAAATTTTTATATTAATTAAAAAAAATAAACGATTTCACAAATATCCCAAGTTTTCTAAGCGCGGTTACAGTATTATTTGTTTCGGATTCACTGCTAAGAATTGTTTTTTACGGCCTTTAAAATCGAGTTTTTTTCTTCTTCTTACCTTTATTATTATAATTCATTAAAGCATACTCCAAATTTTGCTTTAAATAATTTTCAAAATTTATATTATGTTGTTTAAAATCGATAATTGGAATTGAGGTTGCTATAAAGAAATAAATTATTTTTATTTTATTATTTATTTATTATAAAATAAATTTTACCAGTATTAATAAATTTATCTGTGGCAGAAGTTTCGCCAGGTTTTTTAATTCGTAACATAATAAAATAATATGATTGTTCCAATTCGGGTGTCGATAAAGAATTTAAACCGCATAAAGTTGTATTATAAACATGATTTAAAATAAAATCAATCGAATTATTATAATTTTCTTCTGTGACCATTATAAATAAATTTACGAGATTTTTACTTATTGCTTCTCCACCCATCGCTAAAAATAATTCTATGGCCTTTATTTAAATTTTTTAGAAAGTAATCCGAAAAAAACATTTTTGGTTTTTTTCGATCTTTTTGCGAATTTAGGATCTTACCGCGAGTATAAAAAAGTATGATTTAAGTTATAATTTTTTTTAATTTACATACTATTTCGAATTGAAAAAAAATTATTGAACTTTGTTATTTTTTAATTCATTTTTTTGTGTAAATCTAAAAATTGTAAAACTTACAAAAACTTGGATCCATAAATTTAAGATTACTTGTTGAATTGCCGGCATTAGAAATACTTATAATTTGGGTGAGGGTTTTATTAAGATTACCATCACTTGCACACGTTTCAGCAGTACTGAAAAAAAGAAAGAAGAAAATAATAATTATTCTTTCAACTTATATTTTTTTTAAAATGAGGATTATTATTAAATTTTTCTTACTCGGTTAATAAAGCTGAATAAACAGTTGAAGAACTTTTAATTTGTTTTGAACCAAAACTTTTAAATGAATCAAAAGTTTCATTATGTGGACATATATCCGATATAACGATTAGATTAAGTTTGGTTAAGGGATCACGAGATTGATTAAGAAATTTTGAAATGATTGAATGAGTTATCTTAAAAATAAAAGGTAAGTTAATTAATTAATTTATTATTTTTTGAGGGAGGAATATTTGCCTTTGAATTATTTCTAATAAAACATTTTACCCTATGAATTGTTTTTTTTATATATCGAGAATTTACAGTATGCTCGCTATCTAGTAGAATGAAGAAAAATTTTTTGAGCTCAAGAAAAAAAAGTTTGTCGATACTGTAAAATTTATTTTTCGTGTTAAATTTCAGAATTTCTAATTTGGAAATTGGTTTTTTTTTTTGAACTTTTTTTGATGCTTTTTCTATATTTTTTGGTACAGTAACCAACCTATGAAATAAAAAATCGTTGGTGTGTTTTAGCATTTTTTTATTTCCTTTTACTCGTGATTGAAAAGGAAAAAATGAAAAAAGAATTAAAACAATTTTTTAAGCTTTTATTTTTTCATTAATACTTTTCACTTTTTTTTAAAGTAAAGAAAATTGAAGAATTTTCGTACTTAAAGATTGATTTGAGATAGGAGAACCACAAATAAAAAAGTTGTGTGAAAAAAATCTATTGCGTTTTTAAGCTTCTTAAATAAAAAGATTATAACACATTTTTTTCTTAACTTTTATTTAAATTTTTAGGCTACAATTTTTTGTTTTTGTTTTTTACAGTAACCCATAAAAAAATTTTTCTTAAAACCTACCGAAACATTAGGTGGAGCACCGGGATCACTTTTCACTTCTTCAGAAATGTTCTAAATATAAAAAAGTTGAAACAAAAAGTTAAGGGAAATAAATAAAATTTACGGTAATAAATTCTTTATTATTTTCTAAAACCACTAAAGCCGCAGTGGAATTATCCGCATCAGCAGCCCTTAATAAATATGTGGCATCATATTTTCCAAAATGTAATTGCCATGGCAAATTCCCATAATCCACATTTGGAAGATTTGTTGGAATGGTTGAAAACTAAAATTCAAACAAAAAAACTATAATAAAAAAATAAATAACAGATTACAGTATTTTTTAAGAAAAAATCATAAGTTTTTATGGCCAAAATCAAAAAATTTTAGTTTTCGAGATTTACTACGAAAAAATGATTTTTTTAGACAAAACTTTACGAAAAAATATTTTCTAAATTTTTTTTTTAAATTCAGTGGCGATAAAAAAGGTGAAAGGAGTCACGAAGCAAAGAATTTGGATTTGTCGGAATTCTGTAATTTCCACACGAAACTATTTTAAGCAGCCATTTATCCTTCCTAGTAATTTTCATTGTTCGTACGTTCGTGCTCGGAAATCGAACATGGGAAAATTGCAAAATAAATGAAAAAATTTGCATATACAAGAAAAAATGAATGCGCAAGGAAAGAAAACGCGTTTGCATTTCATAAAAAGGAAGCGATGATGAACGGTCGTTTGTTTTTTGAGGAAGCGATTGTTGTTATCCAATGATTCAATAACAAAAAATATATCCAAAGCCCCAATAGTAATGAAAAGATCCAAGGCCCGAATAAGAGGGAAAAGATCCAAGGTCTCTATTGCAAGGAAAAAATTCAAAGCCCCAATTGTAAGGAAAAGATCCAAGGACCCAATAAGAAGGAAGAGATCCAAGGGGCTATCTTTGAGGAGCAATTAACAATTGGGGATCTTTGAAAATGGTTTTGTAGGATCCAAATTGAGAGAAAGCTGAGAAATCGTTTGCAATTGATTAGTATGCTATAGGAATTGTTAGGGGCAATTTAGAACAAGCTTAGAGGACCTTAAAGAAGTAAATTAGTCTGCGATATTGCGGAGATGGCGATCTTATCTTTCAGAGTAAAGATCAAATAATTAATGACAAAATTTTCGTAATAATTTACATAAAACAAGGTTCATGGCGGACCGAAGGTCCGCGTAGCGCCTAGTTTTTTATTAATATAGCTCGATTTTTTTAAGAGTTATCTTTTTCCAATAAAAAAAACTTACCAAAGCCATAAAATCTGTATATTTTTGCATATCGGGTGGAGAATTGGCAAATGTAAAAATAACCAATGTTTCAATATTTTTAGCTCGAAAATGTATATCATCACTATCTTGTCCATTAACCCCACCAAAAATAAAAAGAAGTGGCAAGAAAATTAAAAATATTCCAAACAAAAAAGAATAATATTTCATAGCTTTCTTTTTTTTTCAAAACATAAGTTTCAGCCAAGAAAAAAAATGTGGAACTTTTGTGATTGAAAATAAAAAAAAAGTTTGACTCTTTCTTATTTTTTTTAGGGAGAAAAAAGACTTTTGAAAATTATCAGTATTTTTTCATTTGGAAAATTTTTTAAGCTTAAATAAGAAGCTTAAATATGGAAATTATTCTCACCCATTTTCTTCGCCAACAAAAAAATAAATATATTTGAAAATTGAAGCAAGCAAGGAGGAAGGAATAAATTGAAAATTAAACTCTAATTTTTCTGATTTAAAGGAAAAAAGCTTTTTGAAAGATTATTGAGAGAGAAAAAATAGGCGCAGTCACGCTCATTTTTTTTCTGCTTAAAAATTGTTGGTGATTTACTCAAAAAAATAAATAAATTTATAGTTTGAAACAATGCCTTTATTTAAAGCTTGGAATTTAGTGGAGTTTAAAAACAGCGACAACGACGACGATAAACATCATGGGTAAAACTTTGAATTAAATTTTTTTTTTTATTATTAGAAATACAGATTTATTTTTTTTATTTTTGTAAGTAATGCGTCAATAAAACCCTTTTGGCGCCATTTCCTGGGATTTAAAATAGGACTTAAAAAGGCGTATTTACTTGGTAATTTAAAAAAGTGGAGTTCGAAAATTTATTTCTATTTGTGTCCTTGTTTACATTTAAAATATTTTTAATCATGAAATGGTATATATTTTTTTCAAAAAAACAATTTGTCTCTTCAGTGATTCATGCCATTGCATTTCATTTTTTTTTTTTATAAAGCTAGCACTTCAGATTATTCATTTTGATTTTAGTTTAGACTATTTGTAATTAATTGTGGTACACCCACATATAAATAAGTCTGACAAAATGTTTGTTTCAAAGGTTGCTTCTTTGACATTGAATTTTTTTTCCATTTCATTATTATTATTATTTTTTGTAATTAAAAACCGCATAAAAATTTAATTAAGCTACAATTATATAAAATGGTAATTAAAACCCAGGTGCGCATCGAGTGAATGGAGGATATTGGTGCTTTTGATGTTAACATTTCATATTCAATTAAATATCCTCGATATCCTTTCAAAGGTTCATCATATTCAATATAAATTCGAGGTTCTTCAGGATAATCACTAGCAACAAATTTGAATGTTTGATTTACTTGAGTGATTCTAAAAAATCAACATTTTTTTGTTAATCCGAACGAAGACTTTAATTAATTAATAATTTATATACTTTTGGGTTGGTTGATCAATACCCAAATAAATTAGTAATGAAGCTTTTTTGGATAAATCTAAAAATTTAACCGTCACTTGACAAGTTGCTGTTATTTTATCAGGAATAAGCACGGATTCAATATTATTTTTGAGGATCCAATAAGGATTGCTAAAAGTTGATGGATTAAATACGCCTTTAATAACTTCAGAAGTTTCATATGGGCTTGAATATCCATTTATATCATAATCAGCTTCGCTTGGAGATGTTTCTGAATCTAGAAATGATAGATAGGAATTAATTTTAAAATACATACATATAATAAAATATTATTTTGGAAGTAGTATACCTACCTCTACAGCTTATACTCATAAAACTTATGGTTGCATTTGGAGGAATAATGAAAGAATTTGAGAGACCATATAAAAATAATTTTGACCATGAAGATACAGTTTGAGAACTAAATCTTCTTTTTTTTATATATCAAAAATAAGAAAATAAGTAGAATTCATTTTTTTTTGTTTTGCCACAAAAATTAAAAAAAAACATACTTGAATTCAAAAAATACAAAATTCTCATTCACTTCTGCAACATATTTAACATTTTCAATTGAATCAGTATTTAAATTTGAATATTCCACATATGATGTTTCTGCATAATCATTCCAATACAAAATTGTTAATATACATGGCCCAGAATCCATTGATTTTGCTTTGATGGTTGAATTTGAAACAATTACAACATTATCAAACGTGAGACAATTTTTTGAATGAACTTAAAAAAATGTTTTAGTATTATTATTTTTAAAAAAATGAGCAACAAGCAAATAAATATTCTTTCTTACTTACTTTCTCTTAACCGAAAAAATAATGTCACTAATGGTCCTGAAGTTGTTGATATAAAAAATGTTATTGAATTCGATGTTGATGTGTAAATTCGCAGTTGGTTATACACTTGATGTCGAGGTAAATCATCAAACCTAAAAAAAATAATATTTTTATAGGAGTGTTTTAAAATTTTTATTAACTAAATTTGAATAAAATAAATTTAAAGAAAAAGAGAAAAAATATTTTTTTTCCGTTGTAAAAAAAATGTCTAATTTTTTAAAAAAGCTTTGGAACATCCGTTTATGAAACAACATACATTCCAATAAAATTTTCAGTTGTATTTGAATCATAATAATAAATATATTCATTGTTTGAATCAATCATGCCATCTTCTAAATTATCTATTGCAAACATATCCAATGTAAAATTATTTGGTGCTGTTATTGTTATCAAACGTTGTCGATTCCGATATAAATGTAAATCAAAAGTTACAGTAAAATTTGTTGGAGTTAAATTTATTATTTTTTTTTCAAAATCTATAAAAACTTTTTATTACTCAATTCCTTCTTTTTTTGTTAATAAAAACTTACTTATCAAACTATACATTTGAAATTGAACAAACGGAGCTTTAGAAATTCCAAAAAATCGTGAATCAGATTGAAATTCAATTTTTATACTTTCTTTAGACTTAAAAATATAATCATTCCGCAATTTTGTGTTGGCATTGATGATAGTCAGTAAAGATCCATTTTTAAATATTTTTACTATGTCAGTTGAATTTGGACGCAATTCAAATCGAGGCAAAAGAAATATAGAAAACTTTTTGCATGCTTCCATTGGAACTAACTTTAAAAAAATTATTGTAAAAATTTTTATATTTTCTTTAACAAAAAATGAAAAAAATGATTGGCTTACGGTATATGAACAATTCATTCCGCTGCAATAGGTGTAGCCAAAATTTCTAAGATCATTCAAAATTCCAAAAATTGCATAACTATAATCATAAAAATCACAAGGAATGGATTGAATAGTTTTGGAGCAAACACACGCTAAAAAAAAGTTTTTTTTACAGAGATCGAAGATTGCTAAAAAAAATTAAGCTCATACATATTTCATTTAAAGACGCAGCAAAATCCATTGAATTTAAACTTCCATCAGATTGAAAATTTAATTTTACGTTTTCAGCTTTACTATCGATGATCCAAGGAATGATTTGGGTCCAATCATATTTATTTTGAGTGACATCAAATTTATTTTGGAATTTATCCGTAATTGTAATATTATCAACTCCAGGTTCAATAAAACCTATATAATTTAATAGGAAAGTTTTGTTTTTTGGTATGATTTGGTTTTTTTGACATTGCTAAAAATTAATTTGAGTTTTTTTCGTGAAGTTAAGACCTCTCTCGAATTTACATCATTATTTTTATATTCCATTAACCAGTTTGTTATTCTATAATCATTTAATTTATTTTCATTGTTAAATGAACAATTATGTGTGATCACTGGATTTTCTTGAACAGCAGTCACAATTCCACCAAAACCAAAACCAAAATTATTCCCTTGATGATTTTGTGATTTCTTTTCAAAAATAATTGAAAATTCTGTGCCACCGCTAAAATATTGAACGCTAACAGAATTTATGGTTGACGCCGCCGCCAATAAGCAGCTATTATTGCAAGTGAAAACTTTTAATGTTTCATTTTCATTCAAATTTATTTGTCGAATGTGAACTTTGAGATTGTAGCCTATTGGAATTTTAAAATTCCATTTGCATGTAACTGCTGCTGCAGCTTCTTGAACCAGAAAATTTGGAAAATAATAACTTGATGTTATTGGAATAATTTCGAGATTATCTTGAAATGTAAAAGATTTTCCATCAAGTGGACAAGTGTTTACTTCCGTGGAATCTAGAAAGTTTTTTATAATTTTAATTTTATATCGTAGTTAACATTTTACTTGGAGCATAGATAAATGCTTGAAACCCTCTAAAAGGTGATAAAAATTTTGTGGGGGTAAAAAAATCTTTTGCTTGAAATTCCATTTTTGACGAATTTACATAATGTGAAAACCATGGGGACATCGAATCCCATCTATAAAAGAGCATAATTTTAAAAAGAAAAATAATAATTGAAAAAATTACATAAAATTTCTTTTTACATAATCAATTTCATTTTCTGGAATTTCAGTCAAATAAAAATTTGTAAGGGCACCATTTAATAAAACAAACCAAAAAGTTGAATTTCCATTTGAGACCTAAATCTTTTATCTAATCAATAATATAAAAACATAAAAGTAAAAAAGCTTGTTTTTACGTAAAATTTTCGATAACATTCTAACACATCAGAATTATAATTTATAATATTTGGATAATGTTCGCTTTGAAATTGAATGAATTCATTTTGACTCATTTCAGAAAAATCTATAACCTCCTTCTTTGGTTTATCACTGAAATTATCGTCATAGCTTGATGTCAAAATACAATCAATTACTCGGCTTTCAAATTTTCCAAGCAAAAATTCTAAAATTTAAGAAAAATGAATCAAAAGAAATTTTTACAGAGTTCAAAAGACAACAAAAAAGAAAATACTAACTTGCTATAATTAAAATTTGGAAAATGCTAAATATTTTAAACATGTTACAATTGGAATAAATATTTGAGAAAATTTAGTTTTTTTTTAAACTTTAATATTTTTCTCAAATGTTTTTACTTCTACACTTTTTCTGTTTTAACAAACTACCAATTTTTTTTAAACGTTTTTCCGCTTAATTATAATCCAGGTGTTTTTTTTTGACTGACAACCATTAATTTTCACAATAAAATAGCAATAATTTTGTATGTACTCACATTTTTTTATAAAATTAAATTTTAATGACATTTTATAAAAAAAAATTTCGCGTATCTTTGTGAAAAATAAAAAAAAATAAAAAGTTTTGTGGAAGCTAAAGTTTGTAAAAAGATTTTATCATTTTTTAATCAATCTACAAATCAACCTCCACTTTTTTTTCTGCAGCAAAAAAATTCCCATATAAAAAATATTTTTATTTGCTTGCTCCCTTGCAAGAAGAAAACTTCTCTAAAGCTGGCAATCATAGCAACAACAAAAAAAGTGAGACAGGTGTAATTACACTGAGAAAAATGGAATTGTGACATTTCATCGAAATGTGACATATCGTCACACTTTCATGAAATGTCACAGCTGTGTGAATGTGACAAAAATTGTGTGAAAATTTTTTAATGTGACCAAAAAAAAGGTGAAAAAAATAAATGTGAAAAAAAAATAAAGTGACAAAATTAATGTGACATTTTTTAAATGTGACAAAAATTTAAATGTGACGACAAAAAATGTGACCAAAGATTACTGTAGCTGGTTGGCCCGATAAAAAAGTACTACCAAAAAAATTTTTTTTTCAAGAATGAACGAAATAAGCCAAAACTAAGAAAAAAAAATTTTTTTGGTAGTACTTTTTTATCGGGCCAACCAGCTACAGTAATCTTTGGTCACATTTTTTGTCGTCACATTTATTTTTGTCACACCTTTTTTAAAAGGTGTGACAAATGGATAATGTGACAAAAAATCTGTGAAATTTTTTGGGTGTGAAAAAATTTTGTGTGAAAAAAATAAATGTGAATAAACTTTTTGTGACCAAAATTTTTTGTCTCATGTTTATTGTACAATAACGTCACACATTTTTCTCAGTGTAGCTTCTTTCTTTTTTTTTAAATTGCACGATGCTTTTTATTCCATCTGGCAGGCATATCTTGCTTGATAAATAATTTCAGCCAACTCAAGTTGCTATACAATATTAACAATTTTAATATGTTGTTTGCTCTCAAAATTCTTTTATTTTTCAATACCATAATTAAAAAATGATCCTGCTTTTTTTATATAAAACATTTAAGTATCAAAATTTTAAACAGAAACTAAACATATTTTATTCTTTCTTTTTTTCATAGTAAAAAAAGATGAAAATCTGTTTAAATATGAAAGCTAAAATTTTGTATTCTACAGCAAAAAATAATTAATTAATAGTCTTTTTGATATATAAACGTGCAACAAGAAAAGTTTAAAAAAAATAATTAATAATTATCATAAATTTATAAAACAATTTTTTTAAATAAAAATATACATCCAAAATTAAAGTTTTCCTAAGAAAAATAAAATATAAATTACTGAAAATAGTAAATAAAAATTTTTTTTACGATGGAAATATAAATGGATGATGATCATCTTCATCAACAACAACTTCATCACGTAATTCCACATAACCATATTCATATCCATGACGATCAGGATAATCTCCCAAAATATCATAAAAAATATTTTCAAGATGTGAAAAGGTTGGACGTTGTGAAGGTTGAGTGGACCAACAACTAAATGCAATTTCATACCTAAAAAATTTAATTTAAAATTCTATAAAAGTTAGAAACTAAAAATTTTTTTTTTACATTTGATCTTTCATTTTTTCAGGTTTTTCTATTCTGCATCCAGCTTCAAGATAATCTTTTAATTCATTATATCGAATTCCAGGATAAAGTTCTCCATTCAAAGTATATATTTCAATCATCATAATTCCAAATGCCCAAACATCTGAAGCTTGGGAAAATGTTTGACGAGTTATAGCTTCAATGGATAACCATTCAAGAGGGAGTTTTTTGTGAGTGGTCGAATGATAAACATTTGTAGCTTCATCAACATCACAACATAAACCAAAGTCTGCGATTTTTGCGATATAATGTTCTCCTTCCTTTTTGAGAAGAATGTTTCTTGCAGCCACGTCTCTGAAAATAGTTAAAAGTTTTTAATTTTTTTGGGTTCGAAGTAAAACAAAAAAATGGCCTATTTATTTACTTAAAATGGGTAATTTTTATATTCTTAAAAATTAAAAGCTTGAAAAAAGTAAGTAAATTTAAAATGGGTGTATTTGGAATTTAGAAGGTTTCGATTTTCTGATACCTCAAAGCAAAAAATGAAAATATGCAAATTTTTTGTTTTTTAGGAAAATTTTGATATCGAAAACAATTTTTTTTGACATTTTTTAATCTTTGGAATCTTTGAAGAAATTTTTTTACCTATGTGCAATTCCTTTTGAAGCGACATAAGTCATGCCTTTAGAAGCATTCCATAAAATTTGTAAAAATATTTTTTGTTGAACATCAGAAAAATCTGGAATTGTATAATGTTCTGATAAAGTATGGGTTCTTGATGTGGATGACTCTGATAAACTTATTATATCGCTATCCGGCATTCTTAAAGATATGAGATAATCTTGTAAATTCATATTCATTCTTTCAAATAATAAACATGGAATAGTTTTTAATTGATGCGTCCAACCAATTAAAGCACAAATATTTGGATGATTTTGTAATTTTCGAGTTGTTTCAAGTTCGCCATAAAGTTGCTCTATTTGATCTCGTTCCAATCGATTTATGAGTTTTGCAGCCACGGGTAATTCATCAAAAGCAGATTCGCGCTTTTCAAAATAGTTTATAGGTTTTATAAAATTTGTTGCATGCTTTATTATGGCTTCCACAACGGTGGATGAACAACCTTTACCCAAAACTTTATCATGGAAAAGTAAAACTTTCGTTTCATCGATGTAAAGTTTATCACAAATTTCTTTAAGTTGCCTTTCTTCGTCAGAAGTTCTGAAGCAAAATTGTTATAATATAAATATCCTAATAATTATAATTTAGGACTTACAAATCCAATCCTCTAACAATGGTTTCAAATACATCTGGATTAGCAAAATATTTCCAATAAACAACATTCGCAGTAATTAACAAAATAATTGCAATACCAACTGCAATTCCAGCCCATAAATACCAAGGTAAAGATTTTGGAATTTTTGTTGTAGAAAAAGGTTTAGCTTCAACTTCTTGTTTACATACTGTCAAAAATTGATACGCAGTTGGGTCTTCAGTGGAATTAATGAAATGTAAATTAATTCCAGAATTATTATTTAAAATGCTGTTTGGGGCTTTATTATAGAAATCTATCGTATAATTGCTTTCAATATCAGGATCAGAAGGTGGATAATAAAAAATAATATCAAGGCTTCGCTAAAAAAAAACTTATTTGTTTTTAATTTATTTTATAATAAATATAATTTACATTTTGGTAACTATTTGAATTTTGAAATATTTCTTCTTTTAACCATATAGGTAAATGATCAGTAAATAAAATATTGTGTTGATGTCTTTCTCCGCTCATTTGCGATATGTATATTCCTCTCAATTTATTTTCAATTGTTGCTAATCCATCGTCGTCTTTTTCTATAAAAAAAAGGTTCAAGTTAAATATAAAAAAAACACATTTAAAAATAGTCTGCTCAACACAAAATTTATAGATAAAAATTCGATCGAAAACGCCAAAAAATTTTAAAATTTTTAAACTAACTTTTTAAAGTAAAATTTAAATTATTTCTTAAATATCCTTCAAAATCAATATCCTCATTTTGGAAATTTATCCATGGAACTACAGTAGCTAAAAAAGAATGAATGTTTATTAGTTAGTTTTTTTTCATTTTTAAATTAAACTTATGTACATCTTGTTTCTCCTCCATTTACTTCCATCATAATAAAATATGGATCTTTCATCTTTTCATCAGGCTTGCATAAAGATGAATTATGAATAAAATTCATAATGAAATTTATTGAAGTATCATAATTTTCACCATCAATAACAAAAAATAAATTATATGGATTTGTGTTTATCTCGAGATTGTAGGCTAAAAAATTTTCAAAGTATTTACACAAAAAATACAGTTGATTCGATTCACTCACTAAAAGTTGGATCAACGAGGGGATACACATCTATGTCATTATCAAATTTTTCATTAGGGAAAACTTTTTCATTAATTTTATCAAGAAGTTCTTTGTTACAAACTTTTTCTCTAAATTAATTATAATTAATTATAATATTTATATATTTTTTTATCATTTTTTACCCGTCTTTAGTAATCAAAAAAGATGAAGTGCTTTGAAACTTTTTAGTATTACTAATTTCACCATAATTATTAAAAATGTCAAAATTTGATTGATCTGGACAAACATCAGAGACGACAACCAAATTTAATTTGGTTAGAACTTTTGGATTTTTATCAATAAAATCATTTATTAAGTCGCATAACGTTGGTAGAGATGAATTTGAGTTCCCAACAGTATCATTGCATTTTCCTATGGGATTTTTAAGAAGTTCAGCAGTGATATTCTGAAATTTACAGAATAACTTTATTTTTCTTTTTTAAATTTAAAAAGAATGAATTACCTCAATAAATTCAAGGTTATTAACCAAAACAATCAAAGCAGAAGTGCTGTTTTCAGGATCAGCAGAAATTAAAAGATCTGTGGCATCATATCCACCAAACCATAAATGCATTGGAAGATAATATATTGGATATTTATCTTCCCATAATGAAATGTACTAAAAAAATATATTTTTCTATGATTTCTGCTTTATTAATGAAATGATTGGGAAATTTTTTTTTAACTTTTATTACTAAAATCGAGAGATTTTTGTTTGACTGAAATTAGAAGTCCAAGAGCGAAAAATGAAAAATATGGCCTTTTAATTTTTTTCAAACAAATATATCCAAGATTTAGACGCGAACCAACAACATCCGGGTTCGAAAAGAAACGCATTCGAGGCTTAAAAATGAAGAAAAACTTACATTCGCAAAATATGTGACATATTCAGATAATTTATTAGTTTCTTTATTTTTAATTCCTTCACTAAATGAAAATACCACTAAAGTTTCAACATGATTAGCTGGAAATGTAATTCGTTCAGATTTTACATAAACCAGCAGTAATGGCAAAAGCCCCAAAATTAAATAAAAGTTCAACAACTTCATTAAATATTTAAATTTAGAAAAATAATAAAAAAACTTTTTTTGTACAAATTCTTGCTTGATTTTGTGTTTTTCTATTTTCAATAAATTTATTTTTGCTTCTTCATTTTTTTATTATCAGAAAACGAACAAAATCTTTTAAAACAACATATTTACTTTTTGCCTAAATATTACTACCAAAAAAATGGGAAGTACTTAAAATACGTCAATCGAAAAGGCTATTTTTGAAATCAGCTTGCATGAACGCGATATTTAAAAAGGAAAACATACTTATTTATGTAAACATTCGTACGTTTATAAATAGTTAGTTTTGACCGTTATCAGTAAAAGAAAAAAACCATAAAAATGTTAGTTAAGAGTATGGGAAGCAAGCGTATCTAAATTTATTCAATCAAAAACATAAACAACCGAAGAAGAAGCAAGCAAGCCATCAAAAACCAAAAAAAAGAAGTATCTTCAAAAAAAAGGCATGGAACTCTTTTCGCAACAAAAAAATAAATGCAAATCAAAAAAGGAAGCATATTTTTGTATTGTCTGCAATTCATTTTCATTTAACCTTTTTTCTTTTCATTCTTATTTTCATTCCTAGAAAAAAAATAAGTTCGTAAAAATGAATTTTGTTTGATCAAAATGAAAAAAAGTTTCTAAAATTGGAACAATAGAGAGAAGATTAGAATGACCACTGCGCAAAAAGGATGACACGCAAATTCGAGAAAAGTTCCAAAAATTTTAAATGTATTTTTATTTCAAAAATATTTTTAAGTATTTGCTTTTTTAAACAAAATTTGTTTTGGCAATTTTCATGAATTTTTACTTTATATTTTTATATTCTTAATTTTTTCAAAATTCATTTGTATTTTAGGTTTAAGAACTTTTTGTTTTGCATGTGTACATTCATCTTTTTTCTCGCTGTCACACTGATAACGTAAATGTGAAGAGCGAGGTGATGTTAATTCTTTTTTCTGTTGTGCGTTATTACTTTGCATCGAAAGTGTATGTATGCCTTTATTATATTTTAAGCTATTTTCCAAAAAAAGCTTAGTTTTCAATGATAGTCGTCGAAAAGTGAAAAAAGAAATCAAAAAGTAATCGGTTTATTTTTTTTTTTTGCCAAATTATTACCAAAGACTTATTTAGAATAAAAAAAAGAGATAGAAATTTAACAACTTTTAGGCGAAGAAAAATAATTTTTAGCTAAAGTTTTTCATTTTGGAAAAAAAGGTGTTATTGGTGTTGGTTGATTGGCAACAAAAAAAAAAGATGAAGTTTTTTAATTTCATTGTTGGAATTTTTGTTGTTACTTTTTTATTAGTTGCAAAATGTGAAGCAGAAAATTCTGAAACTTTAGTCATTTTTACTTTCAGCGACAAAGTTAATAATGTTTTTTATTATTTAAATTATTTTGCTGAAGTTAGTCTTTTTTTCAAACAAAAATAAAATTTCCCAAGCTTCCGAGTTTTTTTTAGTTCACTCAACTTGCATCAAAGTATTTTCCAATTAATTTATTAAATGATCCAGTTCAAGTTTTATTAGGAAATCATAATGCTACGGATCTCATTTCTAAAGCTGATTACACAAATATCACAGCAGCCATCATCGTTTTACAACACAATCAGGAATTTATTGAGGTAAGTAAAATTAGAATAACTTTAAAAAAGCAAAAAAAATCCACAAAACTAAATACATATTTATCGAAACAATTTTTTTAAATTCCAAAATTAAAAGTTTTTTTACGTTTTTTAATGTAATTTTTTTAGAACACCACCACTGAAGTCAAAATTAAGCCAAAATTACCATGCAAGGATACTGTAAGTTTTTCATCCATAAATCAACAGCATTTTTATTATTAAACAATTTTTTTTTTGCAGATTGTTTGCAAATTATTTAGAGAATTCTTTAGCTATTCTCGAGATCCATCAACCAAATTAAATCTCATTATTGTTTCGGATGTTTGCCCAGATTCAAGCAACTTTGAATCATTCCAAAAACGTGCAAATAAAAAAAATTCTACTCCAACCACGTATTTGATTACCAAAGCCAAAGATGGGTAAAAATTATATTTTTTTAAATTTATGCAAATTAATAATACTTTTTTTAGGAAAAAAAGTTGCAAAGACACAAATAAATTTATCGATTATCAAATTAATCCAACTCAAAATCTCAAAGATATGGGAAAGGAACTTTAAAAATATATGAGAGATTTGCAATTTTTTTAATCAATAAAAATCAATTTACAATTTCAAAGCTTTAAATAAAATGTTTTTAAAATGAATAAAAAAAGGAAAAAAGATAACTTCCCTAACGGGGAATCGAACCCCGGCCGCCTGGGTGAAAACCAGAAATCCTAACCACTAGACCATTAGGGAGGCATACGAATAAAATATTTAACCAATTATAAAGAAAGGAAAATACAAAATGGAAGCGAATCAAAAAATGGCAAAAATCATTGCTTTTAGAAAAGAAAGAGCAAAAAAAAAATTGGCGAAGATCTGTGCATTTCTTGCTCTTTTTGTAGTTAAAAAATATAGCTTTTCCATAACGTGATATGTAAATTTTAAAAAGCAATAAATGTATTTTCTATTTTTATTATTCAAAAATGAAATAAAAAAGATGAAAAAATCCCAAATCAATCAAACATCAAAACTTTTTTGGTTAAACAAAACAAATTAAAATCGAGGTTTCAGTTTTTTTCAAAGACAAAAAAAAATAAAGGCCTAAAAGGCGGCGGCCATAAAGAAGATGACAAAATTAGAAAAAATGGTTGAAGTAGACTCAAAATAATTATTATAAATAAGAATAAAAAATGGTTAATAAATGAACAGCGAGAGAAAAAAAACTTAACGAAATTATAATAATTATAAAATACAAAAAAGATAAATGGATAAACTAATAACAAACAAAAAAAAAGAGAGGGAAAGAAGAGATCTGAAACACAAACACAAATACAAAAATCAAAGTTTTAAATAAAAAACACTACTAACAAATAATAAAAAAAACAAAAGTGTAAGTCATCCTCATTTTATAATAATAATAAAAAAAATCCCATAATTAATTACTACAGTAGAAAAAAAACTTAGCAAAAAAGTTACAAAAAGATATGAAGTTTCTAAACAATAATAATATAAAACATTTTTTTTGTTTATTTTTTTGGTGTAGAAAAAAAATGGAAGCAATTTTTTAAATTACAAAAAATGAGTCTTTAAAAAATTTCAAGAAGTAAAATAAAAATAAGAAAATGAATGCCTGAGAAAAACATTTTATAAAAAACATTAAAAAAAGGTAATATTTTTTTTTGGCTGAAAAAATACTTATTTATTTGTTTATTTTTTATTTTATTCGGCAGCTTCAGTAGCTTCAGGAGATTTTTGTGAAACGGCATCATCAACTTCCATGCCTTCTTCTCCTTCTCCTCCTTCTTCTTCATCGTGACTTTCTTCTGATTCACTTTCACCATCTTTGGCGGCGGCCTTTCTCTTTTTTGCTGGAGGTTTGCGTGGGCTGGTTCTTGTGGGTTTAGTTGCTGCCTTTCCTCCACGACCTCGGCCACGACCTTTAGCACCTCGTCCACGAGCTGCGGCACCTTTGCCACCCTTTTTACCATATTCTTGATCTCCTTCAGCTTCATCTAAATCTTCTTCAGATTCTTCATCATCAGTTTTTTGTGGGCCACGTTTTGCACTACGTCCGCCACTTGCCGCAGCCGCGGTACCACTAGAAGGTTTACGACCAACTGCAGCACCTCGGCCGCCGCCACGTTTACTTCCTCGTCCACGTTTGGATAAATTAACATCGCCTAATTCTTCATCATCCATTAATGCAACAACTAAAACAATAATTAATTTTAATTTTTTTATATATATTTTTTAACCAATTAGTTAGTTACCTGTGGCAGTGTCAGGATTAGCATAATCAACTTTAGCCCGAGTGGATCGTCTTGGACGTGATAATCCAGCGGGTGGTGAACCTTCTTTATTACTACTTTCATCAGCTGCTGCTGCTTCTTTGGCAGTAGTAGTTTTAGATTCAGTTGTAGCAGCTGGTGCTACTTTTCGAGGGGTTGGAGTTCGAGTGGATGCAGCTGAAGCTCCACGGCCTCGACCTCGTCCTCTTCCACGACCACGACCACGACCTCGTCCACGTGAAGGGCCTGCTGCTTTTTCTTGTGGCTCATCTTCATGTTCTTCTTCTTCACCTTCTTCCTTTTCTTCAGAATCTTTTTTATCTTTATCGCCATCGCCTCCTTCACCTTCTTCCTTTTGTTGTTCATCTTCATCCATATCATCAGCATTTTGGCACATCCATTTAGGCAAAGATTTTTTCTATAAAAAAATATTTTTATTTAACTATTTTTTTGGGTCAAAAAACTATTTATTACCTTTTCATCTTTCTTTTCATCTGATTTACTTTCAGATGAAGATTCTTCTTTTTTGTCTTCTGATTTATCATCTTTGGAACTTTCACCTTTTTTATCTGATTTATCATCTTTTTTTCCTTCAGAAGATGGGTTTTCTTTTTTATCGTTATCAGCAGATGATGATTTTTCTCCGCTATCATCACTTTTACGAAAAACTGATGAAACCATTGAAGCTGAAGAATTAACTGCGGATTTAACCATGGAAGCTGAAGAAACAACCGCATCAATAGCTTTGGCTGCACCAGCTGAAACTGAAGATGCTACAGCTTCAACAACTTTTTCACCATCAGTTTTTTCATGGGGTTTTTCTTCCTAAAAATAATTAAAGAATTAATTTTATTTTTTAATTTTAGGTCAAAGCAAACCTCGGATTTAGATGATTTTTCTTCCTTTTTATCCTTGGTTTTATTGTCTTTATCACCAGAAGAGGAGGATTTACTTGGTTCGCCATTAGTTTTATCATCTTTACTTTCATCTTTTTTATCCTTTTCCTTTTCTTTATCCTTATTCTTGTCAGCAGCGTCCTTCTTTTCAGAAGAAGAAGAGGTATCATGCTTTTTATCGGACGAAGATGATGAAGAAGTATCAGATTTTTTTTCTTCGCCTCCTTTTTCACCTGATTTATGGGAAGAAGAAGATTCATCTTTGCCGCCATTTTTTACGCTTTCTTGAGATGACTTCTTTTCTGTAAATTTTTTTAATAATAAAAACTAATTAACTTAAAAAAAAATAAAAAGTTAGAAACCTTCTTTTTCGGAAATCTTGGAAGATTCCTTTGAATCGCCATGATGTTCTTGGGGTTTGGGAGATGACATTCTATAAAATAATAATATTGTTGTAAGAAAATTAACTAATAATCATAAAAAAAATTATATGGGTGGAATAAGTAAATAAAAAAACATATATATATTTATGGGATGGACAAAAAAATAAATAAATAAAAATAAATATGTAGCTTTCTTTCTGTGTTTTTTTTTTAAAGAAAAGCAACAAAACATAAAACTTGTGTATCAAAATAAAGAAAGAAAAGTCGCGAAACGCCACAAAAAAAAAGAAACTAAAGCATTTTTAGTTAATGCAAAAAAATTTAAATAAATAAATATAAACGAAATAAAATAAAGATGGCATAGAAAATATTATAATAATAATAAATTTTTTCAAGGTTATTAGAAGATGGAATAAAAAAAAGTAAAATGAATTCTAGCAACGCGTTAACTATTATTTATATTTAAAAAAAATAATATTTTGTAACACACTTCATAGATCATTTGCAAGTAAAGTTTTTTTGAGCGCCAAAAAAGCTATTTTATTTTTCTCTCTCTTTGGTTGCTGCTTTTCTTAAAAAGGGGAGAGAAAGAAAAATAAGGCAACAACAAGCAAGGGAAGAATCAAAAACACTGCTACGAACAACCAACGATGATGACAACCCGACGACGCAAACATACATACGTTGCATTGCGTGTATTCGTTTGTCCATACAAAAAAATATAATGAAAAAAAAGCAAGCTAAACAAAAAAAAATGCGCGTCCTTTTTTATTTTTCTTCTTCTTTAGTTGGTCGGTCGTTGTTGTTGGCGCTTGTTTGTGCTAAATATATTTTTTTTATTTAAGGCAATGAAGTAAGGAAATGAAAATAAGTTTGTCGTCTTGCTTGATGACTGACTTTGACTTGCAAAAAGGAAAGAAACAAGCAAGCAAAAATAAATTTTAAAAAAATATAGGGAAAAAAAAATAAAAATAAAGAAGAAAAATTGATGATGAGCGAACAACGAACGAGCGTAAGAAAGGCGGGAAAAAAACCCAAGCGCGAAGCAACCAGCAAGCATAGTATCTTTGGTTGGCCAGCCGCCAACCCCATTACGGTTTATGAATATTGAAAATCAGGGGTTTCGTTGAATAAAAAATCTTCTTTCCTATGCATGTGAGAGTCCCGCTGCCGCTGCTGCTGCCACTCACTTGTTCGTTCGTTGGTTCTTCGAATAAAAGAACAAAAAAAAAAGAAGGGAAGAGAAATAGAAAAAAAAGTGGGGAAAAACCTTTCTTTCTTTTCTGTTGTGTCGTCTCCCATTATTTTATTTTTGTTTTTGTCTTTGAAACATTTTTTTTTCTTCGTTTTTTGATGCTGCTTTGTTATGAAATAAAATGCGAGGGCGCATAATAATGAAATTTTTGTACGATTTTTTTCTTTCTTCTCTATTGAGACATGTGCCAGAGAGAAAAGTATCATAAATTTCATCACATTTAAAATTTATGGGGCACTTTTTTATATGTGTGTTAGTATACGATGTAATAAGGGCGACAACGACTACTAGGATATGGAAAATTTGAGATTTATGCATCGTGTTTTTACTTTTTTTGTGGTATTTTTTTTGTCCATGGCTTAAAGATAATAATTATTATAGGTATAATATATATTAGCAGTAGTAGAATTAGTAGCAACAACAATGCCGCCTCGAGCTGCTTCACATAAACTCCTTCAACGACGTTTACGTCGTACAATGAATTATGGTCAACTTAGAATGGATAATTTAACTATGCCATTGTCAGGTAAAAAAACTTTATAAAAATCCAAGAAAAATAATAAAATTTATGTTTTTTGTTTTATAGAAATGGTTGTTGATTATTTTGATCGTCATAATCCATTTGATTATTTGGATATTGGTTATGCATCTAAACTAGCAAGGTAATTAATTTCTAGAAATATTAAATACACCCAACTAACTTAGATTTATTTTATTTTAGAGATGGCTGTGTTGATCCAACAACCCTCATAGTTGCTATGGTTTATGTGGACAGGTTGCGTCGAGCCAATCCCGAATATTTCATTGAAACATCACCCGAAGATTTGTATTTATCCGCGCTAGTAATAGCAGGAAAATTTCTTCAAGATGGTGGATTAGATGAATATATTTGGAATGATGAATGGGCTCAATGTTCTTCGCGAACTATTCAACGAGTAAATGAATTAGAACTTGAAATCCTTTGCAAAATTGATTGGAATTTACATATATCAGAAAATGATTTTAAAGATGCCGTAGATTCAGCTGAACAATGGATAGCTTTGCGATCTCTTAAAAAGCATAAATTTTTGACTTACAATGATATAACAATTTTGGCTAAAAAATGGGATGCATCATGGAAGCAAATTAAAATGCTGTTTACATACACCAGTGCCATATCTGCAACATATCTTGGAACTCTTTATCTCGCCCTTCTTTGTGCAACTTTTCATCAACAATCGAATCTCATCATCACCAACGAAATTGTTGTTACAGCTAATAATTTATATTCTCAAAAAACAGATTTGGAAGCAACGACGACGAATTCGAACGAATCAATCTCATCATTATCGACGACAACGACTTCTTACAGTAATCTCAATCTCAATGACTTTTTAGTAAATAGTGAATATAGCACCAGCAACAACAACAACGAACATAGCCTTTCTAATGACGCCCCAGCATCTGCCCCGGTTGTTAATGATTCATGTGTGAATGATTATTCAAAAATCGTACAACAAAAAAAGTTTATTATTCCAAATTTTCAAAAATTTATTTTACGCCATCAACCTTTTTCTTCTTCGTCTGTGGTTTACAAAAATCCTTTTGAACAAGAAAATGAACATCAAAGAAGAAAAGAAATTGAATGTTATTGATAAATAAAAAATACATTTTTGTTGTTGTTAGGAACCCTCAAAAAAATAAATATCAATTTGCTGCTATCGTGCTTGTTTTTTCTTCTTTAAATTCTTTTATACTCAATACGGAAAATTATCTATGAAATAATAAACTGGTTTTTCTTTTAACTAACTTTCGAGAGAGTCGTCTAACATAAATCGAATGCAAACATTCATCTTTAAACATAAAAAAAATGAAAGAAAGAAAGATAAGAAAAATTTTAGCCGAAAATAATTATTTATTGTATACCAAAATGAACAACAACTTCAACAGAAAAAAAAAACTTTTGAATTGCTAGTCATTCGGTAATAAAAAGGCGTCAAAACTCTAAAAGCAGTCAGTATTAGTAATAATATTAAAAAAAAGAAGTAATTGCGAAGTCAAAAAATGTTTTACAAAGTCTCAAACTCAAACCAAAACAAAATAAATCAAATGCAATTTTTTAAAAATGGAAGAAATTTCCTTGAGTTTAAAGAGACAAAGCCAATTTGAGCATAATAACATACTTCAGTGTTGGAGTTTAATTTATGATCTTTTTTTATCTTATCCAAAATTAATGTGTAAGTTTGCGATCGACAAACAAACGATGTACCCGTGTCTCAAACATTTTCAAAGACTCATAGACTTTTTTTTATCATAATAGTTTTTTTATTTACTATGTATCCTATTATTGCTGTTATTGAATCTTTCCTCAAAAAGTATGTATCTTCAAACAATGAAAAAAATGCAATCGTAATTTGTTAGAAAAAAAGTTGTTTGATAGTTTACCAAATTTTTTTTGGTTTTTATCTTTCCCGCTCTTCATCGAATGGAGAACACTCAACGCGACAAAAAGTTCTCTCAAAAGTTTGCCTTGTTTTTGTTTTCCCATATTTTTTTTTTTTGATAAACCTTTGCCACTTTTTTTTGCTTCTTCCATCGAACAATATTTTTTCTCTCCAAAAAATTGTTAAAAATAGCATATTCCAATTAATCCTAATGCTTTATTACTTCCTTGTAACAATGTTTCATCGTTTATCTCAATCTTTTCCGTGTTTTTATTAATCCTAAATTTGTATTTTCCCCTTATTTTCTTTGCTAATGGCCTCCATTTTTTAGAAACATTATGGGAAAATCTAGCAAGAAACAACTTACGGCTGAACAAATTGCTGTAAGTTTTTCATTTTCAATCACCTTGTTCTAACTTTTTTTCAATTTTAGGAAACTCAACAAGAAGTAGCTCATGCCGTTCAACCATCAACTAAAGGTCCAAAGCTTTCCGCTTCTGATTGGCCTCTTTTGCTCAAGGTATGTTTTGTTGCTCTATTTACTAACTTTTATATATTATTGTTTGGTTTTAGGGTTATGACAAACTCAATACGCTAACCTCTCATTTTACACCTTTGATTGAAGGAAATTCACCTCTTCAACGTTCGTTAAAGGATTATCTTAGTGCTGGATGTATCAATCTTGATAAACCTTGCAATCCATCAAGTCATGAAGTTGTATCATGGGTAAAGAACATTCTTCGAGTGGAAAAAACTGGTCATTCTGGTACTTTGGATCCTAAGGTTTGTTATATTCCTTCTTATTCAAAGTTTATATTTTGATATTTTTTTAGGTCTCTGGAGTGTTGATCGTTTGCATTGATAAAGCAACTCGTTTGGTTAAATCTCAACAAAGTGCTGGTAAAGAGTACGTCTGTGTTTTTCGCCTTCATAGTGGCGTCAAAGATACGAAAGTGATTAATCAAGCTCTCGAAAAGGTGAGCATATTTCTTCATTTTTAACTTCCATTAACTTCTTTCATTTTTAGCTTGTTGGTGCACAATTCCAACGTCCTCCACTTATTTCAGCTGTTAAACGTCAATTGCGTATTCGATCAATCTATTATTTCAAACTTTTTGATTATGATGCTGATAAACATATGGGTGTTTACTGGGTCAAATGTGAATCAGGAACTTATGTTCGTACACATTGTGTTCAACTTGGAATTCTTCTTGGTACTGGAGCTCACATGGAAGAACTTCGTCGAGTTCGTTCAGGTGTTACATCAGAAAATGATCATGTTGTTACTATGCACGATGTCATGGACGCTCAATATCTCTATGACCACAACAAAGATGAAACTTATTTGCGACGAATTGTTCGACCTCTTGAATCTCTTCTTATTGGACATAAACGTATTATCATGAAAGATTCAGCTGTAAGCTTTTGTTGTATTTCTCATGCTTATTTACATTACATGTTGTCTTGTTTTAGGTAAATGCTATTTGTTATGGAGCTAAAATTCTTGTTCCTGGTATTCTCCGATTTGAAGATGGCATCGAACTTAACCAAGAAATTGTTCTCGTTACTACCAAAGGAGAAGCTATCTGTTTAGGTATTATGTTCTCTCACTTTTTTCATGTCTCATTGATTCTTTTTTTCAGCTATTGCTCAAATGACTACCTCATCTATTGCATCTCTTGATCATGGTATTGTTGCTAAAATTAAACGTGTCATCATGGAACGTGATACATACAGTCGTAAATGGGGTCTTGGTCCATATGCAGCTAAAAAGAAGGAACTCATCACAAATGGACTTCTTGATCCACATGGTAAACCAAATTCTAAAACACCTGAAGGATGGACATCTGTTTATCATTATGTTAATGGTGGTAACAAAGCTGATGTACCAAAAAAGTCAAAGAAAGAAAAAGAAGTTGTTAAACAAGAAGTTGAAGAAGATGACGATGATGAATAATAATTTGTTTGATCTTCTATTGTTGTTATGTTTTTAAATTGTTGATTTATTTTTTTATTTGAGTTTTGTTGCGACTAGAGTATTGTAACATTTTAAAGGATTTTTACCTCTATAATGTTTTTGATGATGTTTCTTATAATAAATAAAAAAAAGTGTTTTTTGTTTGTTTATTGGATGCATGTATTGACTTGGAATCTTTTCGCGTGCTTATGTTTAGCAAATTGTACCGTTGCTTTTGACTTTTCTTTAAACATTCAAACTTTTATTAATGGAGCAACGGTTTACTTTACAAAGGTAAAAAATTAGACAACAAAATCTTGATGAAATACTTTTATCTGTCTATCTTCTCTTGATAAGCCACCACAACCAAATATTTTTACATTTCGCAAATAACAATAATGAACATACAACGTCCAATTAACCCACATTTGAATGATTATTGTTATACCAAGAAAAAAACAAACCAATAAGCAAACTAATATAGTATCTAAAAAAATTTTTTTAAGGTAAAGATTGATAATGAAAAAGGCCACAAACTAACTCATATCAGACATAGCAAAAATAGTCATAACCCATTTAAAAACTGCACTATTTGAATCCGTTATTGACATAATTATGACACACATAATAACTAATGAAAAAATTATTGACAAAGTCTGAAAAAAATTGGATATCTCAATCGAAGATTTTAAATAGGAGAGTTAGTTTTAGGTACGAATGTCGCCGGCATGATGAAGCTGACTTTGAACACTTCAAACACATATTTTTTATTTGTTTGTTTGAGCCTTTCATGAATGGAGTTCAGTTTTTAACGTTTTTTTTCGAAGTAAGCGAATTCAAAGATTTTTAACAAACAAAAAAACTAAACTTTTGTTTTTAAAGATTTTTTTGCGGCGTTTTGCGTCGTTAAAAAAATATTCTCTCCGACGACATTTTTTAAATCCAGTTTTTAATTAAAAATTTTAAATAAAAATATTTTACCGAAAGTATTAAATGCGGTAAAATAAGAAATCGATTATCCTTTTTAATTGCATAAATTAATATGATTTCTACAATACATAATATAAAAAATACTGGGACCATATACCAAACATTCATAATGAAAAGGGTTATAAAATCCGCAAGGAATATTAATAACATAATTATTGCAATATAAATGCATCCTTTCTAAAAAACAAATATGCAGTTTTAATAATTAATATTCAAAAGCTTAAAAAAGTTGGGTTATTGAAAAATATTCCAAACCTCAGTGTGCCATGTTCCAAAGCAAATATAAAAATCTATGTGATTTGGATAAAAATTTCCATTGAAATCTTGGCCAAGTTTAAAGATTAAATGTTTCTGAAATTTGAATATTGAAAGACAGTTTTATTTATTATATAATTTTTTTGTTGATGAATGGAATTTAAATTTTCCTAGCAAATGGAAAAGGACAGTTTTTTAGATCTATTGATACTGTATTTAATGGTTCCCAAAAGGTCAGTGAAGTCCAGTTTTTCGAATCCCATTACATATGTAAAGAACAGTTTATTATTATTGTTTTTCTCAACGAGTTTGGGGATAATTTTGTAAGCTTTAAATAAATAGCGTGAAGAAGGGACAGTTTTTTTTGTAATTTTTTTAATGCTGTAAAGCTCTGGTTTTGATCCGCGAACTCAGTTTTTTTTGGTTCTTTGGTGAAAATGGAAAATTTCTTTATTTTTGATAGTAAAATACCGCATAACAGACAATGCCAGTTTATTTAAAAATTATTTTTATTTATTTTTTTATTATTAGGAAACTCCTATTAAAACCCCTCTAAATTTAATATAAAACAATTTTCTGCTTCTGTAATAAGTTTTATTAATTTATCTAAAGAATTTCTTGCTAAACCAAAGAGTTAAAAATTGAAACAAAAATGCATAATGATTATTGAGTTTGTTTTTTTTACATTGGTTTGGTTTTTGTTGTGGGAAATAACCTATTATAAAATGCTGGGGCTTCAAGCCAGTTTGTAAAGAAAATCACAAAAAAATACCGACATATTTTATTATGTTTTATTAGCTTTCAGTTTCAAAATTAAGCAAGTCTTTGATTGAAAAAAAGAGAATGGTAAAACTTTTTTGGATCGTTACCAGGGTTGAACGAAATTGAAAAAATTTCGCTTTCTCGAAAGACGAAATTGATGAAATTTAAAGGGACATAGCTATTTCATGCCTTTTCTGAAATTTCGATACTGGGCACTGAAAGTTACACTTGGTAAGGCGCGTGTTTGAATTACCGTGTAAGACAGAAAGTGACACGGTAATTCAAACACGCGCCGCCCCAACTGTTCCTATCAGCCCCAGTATCGAAATTTTCGAAAAGGCATGAAATAGCTATGTCCCTTTAAAGGGAGTGTCCCAAACGATGAGAAAACCCTTACAGCGGGTGTTCCTAGCCCGAAAGTTTTTCTTCACTGTCTCAAAGTCTTACAAAGTTTTACAAAGTTTTTTCAAAAGCTTACGAAATTTTCTCAAAATGCTACAAAAAGCTACAAAAATTCGTAGCACTTTGTAAGCTTTTGAGACAATGAAACTTTCGGGCTAGGAACACCCGTCGTAGTAAAATTATTCTCATCGTTTGGGACACTCCCTTTAATTTCGTGGCTGCGAAATGCGAAAATGAAAAATGCGCGAAATTTCGCGAAATTGCGAAACGAAACGAAATTTTTTCTGAAATTTTGGTAATTTTGTATTTAATTTTTTCTACGAAATTTTCAAAAAAATTTCGCGAAACGCGAAACGAAACGAAATTGGAAAAACACGCGAAATTTGGCGAAAGCGAAAGACGAAACGAAATTTCGTGCAGCCCTGATCGTTACAGTTAAAAATTGTATGAATTTGGAAAATTACATATGTTCGAAAAAAGCTTTTGTTTCATCGCTTTTTTTACCTCAAAAAAATAGGAAGACAGTTTTGATCAAGCAAAAAACTTTGCTCACAAAAAAAAGAGAAAAAACATACCCAAATATCAATTGTTTTAATTTCATTAAAATCATTGATTTCTGCCATTTTTAAACTTCTTTAAAAAAAGCAATACAAAAAATAAATTGAAAATAAAATTTTCTTAAAAAATAGAAATAAAAAAAATTAAGAAAACTTGAAAAAAAGTGAAATGAACTTTTTTTGACGCATTTTATTCCAAAGCTTCCTAATTCCTTCCTTTTTCTTATCATCTCATTCAGTTTTATTTTCTTTCTCATCGATTTAAGGTATTTATGTAGTAAAATACATGCATGAATGAATGTCAAAAAAATTTTTGATCTTTTTTGTTTGTTTGGTTGTTTTAAATTATAACATCATCGAAAAATGAACGAAGTTAGTTAGTGAATGTATCTGAAGACATTGGGTTTTTTCAGGGGATAAAAGAAAATTTTAAAAATTCAGTAAAAATTAAAGAAACTTAAAGCCCGATAAAAAAAAAGTGTGTTTTTTTTTGATTCAGTTATTTATCCGTTATAATAAAGAGACTTCAGTTTAAAAAAGAATAAAATTATGTTTTCTTAAAATTCGATTTAACAGTTAAAAGCAAATAAAAAAAAGTCATAAAGAGCAGCCAGTTTAAAATTGAAATTTAATTATTTAAAAATAATGAGAATGAAAGACGGTTTCAGTTTTATTTAATAATTTTATGTTTATATGCATACATGTCGAAAATGATTTATGATGTTTGTTTGGAATGAATTTTATTGTTTAATAATGCTTTCATAAAGGTCCAAAGCTTTATGAATCACAAACAATCTACCTGGCTCAGTTTATAACAATAATGAAAAAATGTTGCAAATATTAATTAAGAAAAATCTTAAATGAAATTAATATCGAATAATAAATTTGTTTATTTATTTATTTCAGCTTCATGGATCAATAGAAAACACGCATGTTAAAATGTGCGCACTTTACTGCCACTGGTGTCCATTCATCCATAAATAAAGACAGTTTTTAATTCAATAACAATCTACCTTTATTCCTGGCAGTTTTCATATAACTTTTTTTGGTTGTCAAAAATCTTGTTGAATTAGCATTGTTTACAGTTTTGTATTTTCATTTAAAATAAATTTATTCATGAAAAGAATTTCTCAATTCAGTTTTATAACCTTTTCTAAAATTACCTAGAAATTTCGTGAAAATTTAAAAACCATTCAAAAAAAACAAATTGAAGTACAGTTTAAACAATTTATAAAAAAATACTAGCCCAATATTCATAACAGTTTATTATGTGTGTTTTATAAATAAAATTTATTTCTTCTATTTTTGCTCGAATTTAAATATTTTCGAATGAATTTCAGTTATTTGCAAAAGCATCTTATTGAGAACGGGTAACAACGGTTAATAATATTTTAAAACAATAAAAAATAAAAATATCTTTATGCAGTTTATTAAATTTCAAGAATTTGCATTGTAAAGTAGCACTCGTAATTGCAGTTTATAGAAAATATAAATGGACAAAATATTATATTCAACATATTCAGTTTTTTTTACTAAATTTAATTTTCTTTAAATTATTTTTTGGAACAGTTTTTATTCGTCATAATCATAAAATTTCAAAACTTATTTTAGTTAATTATTTTTTGATCATTCAAAAAAAGTAGGCAGCAGTTTTTCAAAGATTAAAGCAACCAAAAATTGTTTTTAAAAACTTTTTATTTTTCTCTGTTTGTCTCTCCTCTTCGTGTTCGTCCTGCATATTTTTTTTTCTTCTCCATCCAACACATTTATCCAAAGTGATGATGAACCCAGTTTTTTACTAGAATTTTCTTTCTCTTTCAATTATTTTATTTTTTGAAAAACACACGTTTTTTGGTGGGTTTTTATGCAGTTTTTCTTTTTCTCTCCTCTTTTCTCTATGTTGTCGGCTGCTTCAAAACAAAAGTCTCATGGTTGTGCGTCGTCCGTGTCCGTGTGTTTTTTTTTCTCACTGCCTTGAAAAAAGTGTTTTTTCATTCCTTTTTTTTTGTTGTTTTTTTCGTTTTGATTTTGAAATTCTTTCCCAATAATGGATGGGCCTATATTTTTTTCCACGTCTTTTATTTTTGTTGTGAAAATGCAACGCATCACAATCGATTTTTTGTGATGTTCTCGAACGTTCAGTTTAAATATACGTAAAAATCTAAAAATTGAATATTTTTTGGAAAGTTAGAAAGCGGCTTGCTTTTTTTTGTTATTATAATTTTAAAAAAATGGATGGAAATAATATTTCTATTTCATTATGAGAGAGAACTTTCGAGGCTATCGTTTGTTTTTTAAGGGGTTAAACATCAAAGAAGGAGAAAACGAAAAATGGAAATGGAAACGGGAGAATACTTTTCATTGTTCATTGTTTATTTCTTCCACTGAAATCAATGGTTGGTGGTTTGTAACAGTTTTGTGATTTATATGTAAAATTAATATAGTTTTTGATTATTTTTTTGATTCGATACTGAATTGAAAATTTCGATTTGGAAATACGAGTTTTGTAGCTTCCAGATCATATTCAAAATTCAGTTTTTACTCCAATATTACTTTTTTACAAACCCTGCAATTAATATTGCTAAACAGTTATAATTTTTTTTGCAAGGCTTTTAGCTTCTTTTTTGTTTCAAGAATGTTTTTTTAAATCAAAATAAAGTTCTTGTCTCTCATTTTTTTCTTCTTTTTTTCTTCAAAAATGGAGATCTGTGCACAGTTTTTTGATTATGTTGTTTTTTACAGTTTTTGTAATTGGAAAATTATTGGTTTTAAAAAAAGTCTTTTCAGTTTAAAAATCAGACATGAAAATGATACATTAGGAAATTCAAGAAATTTTTATAAACATTAAAAAATTTTGACACAGTTTTTTTTTTCTAAAACTTTATTCTCGCCGAACAGTTTTTTTTATTAAATTTTATTTTCATTTTTGATCTAGAAAAGCCAATGCTATGTTTTATCAGTTTAAATTAAAAAATAATGATATCTTTATTTTCAAAGATCAGTTTGTTAAAAAAAATTCTAAAACATTCGTTCTTAAAAAATGAGTGTGATTTAATTAATTTTCCTCAAATTCCTGTTTGGTAGGTATATTGCAGTTAAAAGAATTTTTTGTTGTTCAGTTTTATTTTTTTATTTTTTATCATGTAACTAAAACTTCTGTTATTGCTCCTGCAGTTTTCTTTCTTTTTTAAACCATTCTTTTAATTAAATCAAAAAAAAAACGAAAAAAGATATAAATTTTGTTTGATGTTCATCGGTCGCAGCCATCACAGAAAAAAGTTTTTATTTCATTTTTTTCTCTTTTGCTTTTTATTGATTTTTGTTTTTTCCATTTCCTTTCATTTTTTCCCACCGGTGATGATGTGTTTCATTTTACATATGACTTTTTTTATTTTTTGTTTTGTTTTTATTCTTCCCCAACCAACCGACAACCACCTTCCTTTTCCTTTCCTTCAAAATAACCAACAACCAAACTTTTTTTTCCCTTTTCACTTTCAGTTTTTATTTTCGTCGTCGTCGTCGCCATAGAAACAACGATAGTTTTACCCTTTTTTTTGCCACCAACAATTTTTATTATTTGTTATTATTCGGTAATTTAAATGGCTTTTCTTTTTTGGGAATGGGTTTTTTTAAACCTTCTCATAAAGCAGAGCCCAGTTTTGAAAAAAAGAAGATAAAAATCTTTTCTAATTTCTATAATACACACGCCTCTCTTCAGTTAATTATCATCGGCAAAACCCAAAAATAAATGTTTCGAATTAATGCTTTGAAGCGAAGTGAGGCACTAACACAACTGCACAGTTTTTTATTTTACATTAGTTATATAAAACAAAATTTAATTTTAACTTTGTCCTTAAGAAACTATTCAATGCAGTTTGAAACTTTTAAAAAACCATACTTTTTTGATTTCCAAATATAAAATTCATTCATTCGTTAGTATAAATTTCAATATTTCACAATTTAAAAAAAAGAAGCTATGATTCATCTTTTCACAAATATTTTTTTTCTTTGTATCATCACTACTACCATAAAAAGTAAAGTATCGCCATCAAACTTTTTTTTCATCAATCATTTTTTTTTTTTTTGACTTTGTTGACGCAACGAAAAAAAACTGGTACCACCTTTTTTTGTTGTTGATAAGTGTCGTCCGTCCACCATAATAGTCATACACACGCCCTTGACGTTCTAAATATGAGCAATAAAATCTTTTTTATCAGGTAATTAGATGCTTTTATAAATTAAATTTAAATAATCATTTAAAAAAATATTCTTAAATTTTTACATTTTCCTTCAAAAAAGTTCAAACATTTGTTTTTGTTTGCAAAAATTTAAATGTTCCGCATTTTTTTTGGCATTTTATGATTTTTTTGCAACAAACACACATTTTTTTGTGGTCGATAAAAACATTTTTTGTTTTTGTTGTTGTTGGTTTTTTCATTCATTCGATCGATCGGTTGCTGTTTGAAAAGGTATGTTGCTGCTATTTTTTTTTATTTTTCTTCGATCATTTCTAAAAAAACTTCCCACTTTTCATCGCCTCCATTTGCTATAACTAAAAACATCTGCTGAAAACAAAACAAAAACAACCAATTTTTTTTTATTGTTCTTTCCTTTTCTTTGCCATTTTTAAAAGCTTTAAAAAATACACGTCTTTCCTTTTTCTTTTATAATGATTTCTTTGTTGACCATCGATTAATGCTTTCATATTCTTCCTTGTGTGCTTGTAAAAAATAAAATAAAGGTCTTTATGAACTTTGACTTATAACATCCACCATTTTCCTATTTTTCTTCCTTACTGACAGCGTGTGCTTTTTCTCTTTCGTTGACGCCATTTTTTATTTGTGATGATCGCGCTTATCGTGTGTTTATGCTATTTTTTTTTTGATGACTCATCATTTTTGATTTCATAAAAAATGACGAACGTGTTGCGTTGTATTGCTTTTACTTTTTATATATATTAACATTTTGTCTTTTTCAGATTTCAACGTCAAATTGAAAGTGTTTATCCTTAGAAACACATTGTACTGATATTGTAATTATGGCCTATCAACAACAACAAGGTGGATATAATCCTCAAACCGGTTATCCTCAACAACAAGGATATCCTCAACCTAATTATGGACAAGGACCTCCACCTGCTAGTAATGTTGGATGGAATGCTGGAGCTTCTGTTGGTGGTAAGTATTTTTCGGGCTATAAATGTTAGATGTTGTTGCATATTTTTGATACACTTTTTTTTCTTTAATTTACTTCAACTTGAGATTGGAAAACTACCATTCTTGAGCTGTAGCTTTAACACTTTTCACTTTATTCTTCTCCCTTCCTTTCATTTTTAACAGTTATGTGGTTTGTACAAACTTTACTGTTAGCTTGTTTTATTTCTCAGGTACCGAATATTCTCGTTTATCAGGTATGCCGGCTGGATCTTCATACAATGCTCAACCTGGATATGCTGAAAATGGAGAAGCACCCAAAGCTTCAATGTCATTCAATGATGCAAGTATCAGAGCTGCTTTTGTTAGAAAAGTCTTCTTCTTAGTTACAATCATGGTATGTTTAAGCTACTATTAATATATATATTTACAAACGTCTTATTTTTTTTAGCTTGGAGTCGTCGCCATTATGTCTGCTATTCCATTTATACATCCTCAAATGAAAACTTTCATTCATCAAAATATGGCACTTTATTGGGTTGGATATGGTACTTTTATGGTTACTTACCTCACCTTGATGTGCTGTGAAAGTGTTCGTAGATCTTTTCCTACAAATCTTATCATCACTGGCATCCTTACTCTTGCAATTGGATATATGACTATGATGATTTGCTCTGTTCATGATGTTGTATCGGTTATGCTATGTTTGGTTATCACCACTGTCGTCTGTGCCTCAATTATCATTTTCTCAATGCAAACAAAGTATGATCTCACATCCATGATGGGTTTCGTCTTCATCGCTTCCATGGTTATTATGGTCTTTGGCTTTGTTGCAATCATTGGATCTATTTTCTTCCACGTACGATGGCTTTACATGGTATATGCTGGTTTGGCTGCACTCTTATTCATGGTTTATTTAGCCATTGACATTCAAATGATTATGGGTGGACGTAAATTAGAAATCGATCCTGAAGATCATATCTTTGCTGCCATTCAAGTTTTCATGGATATTGTAAGCTTTTTTTAGAGTTTTTCTTCTTTCTTTTCATATATCATTTTTCAGATTTACATTTTCTGGATGTTGCTCTCATTGATTGGTGGATCACGAGGGTAAGTTGGTTGGCTTTGATTCCGTATTTTAACCCTTTCCTACCATTAATAAGCGCTATCTTTTGCTTTACGATATTATCGTTAACCTTTTTTCTTGGCTTCATCATTTTTGCTTGACAACTTTTGATATTTTTCATTGCTGCGCTCGTTTTCTTGAGTTTATTTCATTTGCCATTTTTGAGTTATTCTTTTTCTTTTCTTTTGTTAGAAGAAATCAAGAATTTAAAAGGCTATGATTGAACTTTCAGAAAAGATTAAAAATGCACATATTCGATTCCTCCAAATACCCTACTTCTGTCTTACAATAATCTCGTCGCACCTTTTTTGCTCCTAAACTTTTATTGCTTCCTATTATTCTAACCATATATTTATTTTCAGCGACTAAACCGACGTCTTCAATCAACTCTAATTTATGATGATTTTACTTCTGTACTCTTCTGGACTTCAACTACTTTTTTTCCAAACAACATCTTTTCTAATGTTTTTTCTTATCTTTGTGTTGTATATACTATGTATTATTTCGATTATGATTAGACTCTTTAACATAAAAATAAATCTTTTTTAAACATAATTGCCTCTTGACTCTTTTAATCTTTGTGCTTTTTACGGGATTTTCATCATCACAGACTTTTAATGCTAATGTTTTTTATGTATTCTCGTCTTCTTTTTCGTTATTTCCATTGCAATTTGCAACTTTCTTTTTTTTTGCCCATTATTTTTCTCGTTCTAAAGTTTGATGAATGATTGATTTGAGTTTGGAATAAAGTTTGATAAGCTTAATCATGACACGAGATTGTTGTTTGTTACACATTCCACGGGAATTACGGTAAAGAGAAAGTAAAAAGCATGTTGTAAAGGAATGGAAAGGCATTTAACAAACATTATTAGTCTTACAAGAATTTTAACTAATTCAAGCTTTCATACTTCCAAATTGGATATTCCATCAACCAAGTAAAACGATTTCATCATCAACAACAAAAAAACGCTTACCGAAAATCTTACAACTGAAGCATGATAGCAATCTTTGATTAAAGATTCAGTCATCACTAAAGATTATCCAAGTGGTTATGGTATTGCAAATTTACAAGAATCAAAGCATCAAGCTTCATAAGTTTTGCAAATTAAGCTGGTAAAACCAAAAAGCTTACAGTAGTATTCTAATGGCAAAGTTAAACTCTTCAGAGATCAAAAAACTTGAGCTTATAACTTAGTCGAACAGCTCCTAAACTCCAACTTCAAAACAGTGGAAGCAAAACACAAATTTGTTTAAAAAAAAGGTTTATTAGTAATAATAAGTTTTAACATAAACAGGAAAAGCATACAGAACGATTAAAAAAACAGAACAGAAAGTGAAAAGTGAGAAAGTTGTAAAAGAACGATGATATAATCAAATAATGAAAAGATATTTGCAATCAAAACAAGAGATCATCGAACAAAAATTCATAGAAGACGACGATATGAAGCAAGAAACCAGATGACCATGAAAGATGATGAAAGCTTGATTGACCTGAAAAAAAGCGGTTAAATTAGTGGTAAGTTTACAGATAAAAGAAAACCAAAACTTACTAAGTTCCAAGAAAAGGATGTTTGACATAACACGAACATTGCATATGAATACACTTGATATAACCTAGTCTATCAGCAAAATCTTCGATTGATGCATTCATTCTTTTCATTTCATCAGGATCAGCATTATGAATAATTGACTTCGAAATTTGACATTCTTTACCACGTTGACATCGTTCATCTTTGCAATTGAAAGCATGAAATAATGGTTCCACAGTTTGATCATGAGGAGAAGAACCCTTAGTGATTCCATGATGAAAATCGTAGAGCATACGTAAAGTTGTATATTGAGCATTTGGAAGTTTGTGGAAACTAAATGAACGATATTGTTGATATTCGATGAAGCCAAAATGAGATGAAACCATATCACATTTGAAAGTTGGACAGTGATCGAGAACTAGAGGTTGTTGATTTTCAGGAGAAACATTAGCGATGATTAGAGTTTTCTTATTACTCTTGATATCTCTTCTTAGACGATTCATGATTGTTCCTTTGTTGTTGTTGTTGTTGTTGTTATCATCAGATTTCATTCTTTTTTTCGGTGGACCAAGAGAATCAAGAAATTTGTCATTTCGATTAATGATGTAATCATCTTTGAAATACGGTAGTTGTTCGAAATCACAGTCGTCAAAAAGAGGCTAAAAATTATTGTTGCAATTATTAACTCTTTAGTAAGAAACCCAAAAAAAACTTACACAATCTTCAATGTAACCGAAATCACGAATGATGCCTTGTTTTTTTGCGGTGTCAAGCAAAGTGTTGTAAAATTTTCTCAAAGTATTCATTGAAACATTTCTTTTAGGAGGATCATAGAAGACATAGCTGGTACCAGGTTCAGGAGAACACATCCATATGTAAAATTTCAAAAATCCTCTTTCTTTAGCATCGCATAAATAAGTAAGCAGCATTTGATAATAGACAGTTCGACGCGAATCTTTTGGTTCGAAGTATTTGAGTGAGTCCATGTAAGAGATGTATATACAGCGATGGTTTGGTTTGAAATTTTCATCATAGCCTTCATGAACTTCAAGCGAAAAAATTGCAACATCAGCTCCACCAATATTTTGAAAGACGAAAAATACTTTACGTCGATATGGAATTTCTTTTGGATATCCAAACATTTGTTGTACTTCAGCACGAGTTGAAAATTGTTCATCATTGTTGTAAACCATTCGGACGAAGACTGGTTCACATGGATATCCCTTCAAATCATCTTTAAGTACATCATTGATTCCTCTTTCCATCGCATCAGTAAGATCAGTTCTTGGTAAACCTGAAAAACAATAAAGAATGATTCAAGAAAAATGTGTTAATCATACCTTTAGCAGAATATTTTGAACTTAAAGAAGGTCTACCAGTATGCAAACGACAGCATCGACATTCAAATCCAGCAGGAGAGAAGGCATCAAGGTAAAGTTCGCAACCTTTGTGGAAAATACGATGGCAGCAAGAACATTGAATACGTTGATCAGCATCATCAAAGTCACCAGCACAACAATATCCAACATTTTGAAACAATGGAGTAGCAATTATGACGAATTTCTTTCTTAGTTTAGTTAGACATTTCTTCATATCATCAGGAGTTTTATCATCTTGTTTGACAATGGTAAAGAATTCACGAGTAAAATCACATGGAGTATGAAAACAACCATTACGAATTCTTTGAAAAAGATCAGTCATTCTTCCATTGGTTGTTTTATCGAGTTTCGAGTAAGAAGTTTCTTTACCAATTCTTTCAAGGATGTACTTCAGAAATCGTTGCAGATGGTTTTGATCAAATTCGATTTTCATCTTCGGTGAATTGGTAACAGGAGGCTTGATATCATGGACTCGAAAAGTAAAGAGCTCGATATATTTTACCTGAAAAGGATGATTGGTTAAAAATGTTCATTAATGCAAGTTAAAGAAAATGTCTAAAGGTCGTCGTAATGGCTATTAACAAGCACATATAAACAGTTGTGTATTTACGCGAAAAAAAAGGAAGAGTAAAACAATGGGGTATTGTACAAAAAGAAGCAAGTAAGAGATTTCGAAAAAGGTAACAAAAAGTGAAAAAAATTTAGGAAAAGCGAGTTGAAACAATAGCCACAAGCTTTCGTTTACGTAACTCGCATGATTGATAGGATGAAAAACAAACAACGTTTCAAGAAATAATACATAAAAACTTACCGCATTTGTGGTACTTTGATAACAACGATGTTCGATTTCTTTGATACGGTTTAATATATATTCAGCATTTTCTCCAGATAATGTTGGCATAAATACCATTTGTTCGTTGATGATTTCGGCTCTGACTTTTGTATCAATTTTTTGAAGTTCAAGTTCATCATTACGGCATGAAATTGGCCGACAATCCAAGCGTTTGTTTTTGAAAATAATTGGCGGAAGTTGTGTCATCTTTTCATTCTGAAAACGAAAAATATATAATTATGGTTTGTAAAAATGACAAAATAGGCACGAATTTGCATAAACATAATTAGTCACGCAAATTTTGAGCATTACGGTAGCGAATAATAACATGGAACGCGGAATGAAAGCACGTAAAGGAAAAAATCTCACAAGCTATAAGTCAAATAATCTTTGCAATAGGAATAACAAAAAAAAACACGGTAAGGAAAGCAAAGGCATAAAACTTGATTGTTGTAAGCTTAATAACAATTAGAAAGCAATTTACAATCTACCTATTTTCTTTAGCTAATAGTAAAAGTGATTTATATGAAAAATACACGAATGATAAAGGTGAATGTTGTGACTCGAACAACACGATTGATAAATCAAGTGTGCGCCGCTTCACATCGTATCTCCTGGTCTTGTGTGGAATTTGGAAGCGAAGCTTCCTAGCCTATTTTGTCTTCCATTGTTTGTTTTTTTGTAATTGAAACTAACTTTTACTCTGTATCGTTTGTTAGCTGTAAGCTCTACCGCTCGAGCTACAGCTTTGTTCCTAAATAAATATTATCTATTTATTGTGTGTCACTCTACGGCATTCAAGGAACATCTTTGTATAACCCTGATCGAGGTTATAACAAACTGGTGACGAGAATATTCAACTTTGCGCTGCTCCGCTCGTGCTGCTCAACTTTACCAGATTTTGATTGAAAATCTGCTGCATCTGCTCTTGATACTCAACTATGTCTGGAGATGTTAAAACAATTGCTGCTGCTGATACTCAACGTGTTCAACTTCCGACATTACCACCGTTCATACCTGATCTTGCTGCTGGAGATTCCGCTTCAACATGGTTCGAAATTGTGGATTTCAAGTTCAAGTTATATCCAAATGTCTCACAAATGGATCAAGTTGCTCTTATCTTCACTTCTATGGATCTCGCAACATACAAGAAAGTAGCACAAGCGCTCTTACCAAAGAAAACATCTGATGTTAGAACTCTCAAGGACGTCAAGGATGTCATGCTAAAACTGTTCGATCAAAAGAAATCTCTCTTTGCCAATCGTCATGCTCTATTTCAAATGGAATGGGATGGTAATGAACATGAAAGTATTGCTGCTTTTGGTGCAAGAATTGAAGAATGCTTTTCAACCATTGAAATGGAGAACTTCTCTGGAAATGAAATAAAAACTATGGTCTTACTCAAGTCGATGAAATCGCCTGCACTTGCTCCATATCGTGTTCAAATTCTTCAACTTCTTACCGCTGATGCAAAGATGGACTTCAACAAATGCTTGGAAAGCATTCGAATTATGATTCAAACAAATAAAGAACAACGTTTACCTGAAGAACCGTCAATCCATTACGTTAGTAATCGTCATAGTCCATCAAAAGAAGGAAGAAGTGGCAATGGGGCCTATGGTAACTCAAATATTAGAAGAAGAAGCTCATGTTGCTCGAATGGTTCAAGAAGCTCGAACAACTCAAAAGACTCAACTAGCTCGTGTGGATATTGCATCCGATGTGGTAAACCGAAGGAAAGCCGGAAATTCAGCCACTGCCAAAGATGCTTTCAACGACGAATGAAAAAGAACAATGGATCTAAAGAAGAACCAAGAAGATCAAGTTATGCTAATGCGAATGGAATTCGCAATGGACACAATATGGGTGGAACTCAAAGTGGACATAAAGCTGGTGGCCGACCAACTATGGCATTCATGGAAAAGAACAATGATGATGATATCTCAACTATGAAACATCAACCTAACCCTGGAATCTTTTGTCTAACTCTTCCAAGTGAAACACCAAAGAAGAAAGCTGAAAGCTATGCTCAAGTGGTCTCAAATGATCGAAAGAAAAGTTCGTCAACTGGAAGTATGGATGCTCTTGGTAAAGATGATCTTGCTATGGAACCTGATGAAGCTTTGGAGATGCTTGATGATGTTGTGTTAACGCTCGAGGAAATGGTTGGAGACTTCTCAAATCTTCAATTCAAGGAACTCGTCACAATCGTCAACAAGCTCAATGGGAAGATCGCGGATCGTGATCGTATGTTCTAATCAAGAAGGAAGGAGAAGAGTGTTGTGACTCGAACAACACGATTGATAAATCAAGTGTGCGCCGCTTCACATCGTATCTCCTGGTCTTGTGTGGAATTTGGAAGCGAAGCTTCCTAGCCTATTTTGTCTTCCATTGTTTGTTTTTTTGTAATTGAAACTAACTTTTACTCTGTATCGTTTGTTAGCTGTAAGCTCTACCGCTCGAGCTACAGCTTTGTTCCTAAATAAATATTATCTATTTATTGTGTGTCACTCTACGGCATTCAAGGAACATCTTTGTATAACCCTGATCGAGGTTATAACAGTGAATAAATAATTACGACATGGATTTTTTAAAGTAAAACAGACTTTTTTTTTTCTTCAGAAAGCTTACAAACACATACCCAAAAATACAATGTTTTTTCACTCGCTTTTCCACTTGAGAGAGTGGAAAGCCAATAAGAAGGCGCAAAATTTTTTGTTTCATTTGAAAAGCAGCTAACTGATTACGAAAATTCCAAATAAATATTATGTATGTCTAAAATAAAGTTCAATGTTGCTAAATTATTTTCATTCTAAAAAGTTCGTGATTATGATTAAAAAAATAAGATAACTCTTTTGGGCGATTAACAAAATTTTAGGCTGTAAAACATGAGAGATTTGGTTTTTGACAGCGAAACATTGTTTCATAAAATTGCTAAAAGTTTTGGTTTTTTTGATTACTTTTTTTTTCTAAATATTTATTTGGGCTTCGTTTATATGTTTCTTATCATCTACCTTTCATGGATCTAACAAATCGTTGGAATAAATCAGAAATGAATATCTTTTCTCGCGCTTCTTTGCTTTCTTCCAATTTTTTATTGTTGTTACAAACTTTTCCGCGTTTTTTTGTTGTGTTATAACTTTTATTGCTTTATTTTTAGGATCAATAGTATCAAACGAATTTTGCACAAATGAAGAAGAAAAAATTGATTATGGAATATAAACCTTTGAGGAATGGATTTTCTAATCTCAATTTTGAAGAAAAGACATCACTTGATAATGAACTTAATAAGCAACATGTTACATGGGGACCTACTACCTGTTATGGATATGGTGTGTTTTATTTTAACTTTTCGATTGACTTAAACAATATTTGTGTTTGCTGTATGCTTTCTTGTTATTGTGTAACAACATATTTGTGAAAACTGTTTGCTTTTTTCAATGATTTTTATGTTCTCTTTTTCAGATGAAGATGAAGGCTCTGTTTTCATATCAATTCCATCAGAAACAAAGCAAAAATCACCTGAAAGTACTTCAATTTTCGACACATCATTTGATGATCCAATGGTTAAAGCAATATTAGCTCGAAGGCTTACATTTCTGGTTACGACTTTTGTAAGCTTACACCTTTGTTATTCGCTTGCTATTACCATACCTTCTTTACTTGCATAAGCCTTTTATAATGTTGTTTGTTACTTTATAGCTTGGTGTGATAGCTGTGATGTCAGAGATTCCATTCATTCATCCACCGCTTGCAACTGGTGTTAAACTCAACCTGCTATTGTATTACTTTGGTTATTCAATTTTCTTTGTTACTTTTCTTCTTATGATGTTCTTCCAATCAATTCGACAAACCTTTCCAATCAATTTTGCTGCAAGCTTGATTATTGCTTTTGCTGTTCGATTCATGACAGGCATGATTTGTTCCGTTCATGAAGCTGTGATACTTTGTTTGGTCTTAACCACTATCATCTGTTGCTCAATTATTATATTCTCAATGAAAACAAACTATGATCTTACTGAATTGATGCATTTCGTCTTCACTGCTTCTACGTTTGTTATGATCTTTGGTTTTGTTACAGTATTTGGAAGTGTGGTATTCCATTTTCGATGGCTTTTTATGCTTTATGCTTGTTTAGCTGCTTATCTTTTCATGATTTATTTGGCAATCGACATTCAAATGATTATGGGTGGACGAAAATATTGTATCGATTATGATGATCGCATCTTTGCTGCTATTCAAGTTTTTATGGATATTGTAAGTTTACTTATATTACTTTTATGTGATGCTTGGCAGCAGCTTACCTGTTGCTACAGTAACTCGATGTGCTTTCTTTGCTAATACTTTAGCCATTATTTCATTGTTTTGTTTTTCAGATTTATGTGTTATGGATGGTTCTTTACTTGGTCGATGGATATCCAAATTTGAAAGTTTAAAAGCTCAAATATACTTGTGTATTATTTATGTATGTATTATTATTATTCAAATAATTTTGTAAATATTGTATTTTCTTTCTTGTAATAAACTAACAATAAATGGATTATTTTGCTTTGGTTTCATGGATCACACAAATTTTAAAGAGGAGAAGATGCAGCTTTGAAACATTGTAATTTCGTTAAAACTTTTGATTTCAGAGTTTCAAATCTTAGCACAAAAACACTTTAAAAATCAAACAAGTAAAAAAATAAAAGTACTGTATTTTATTGCAAAACATAACAACTCTAAAACAAATCAAGTAATACACGTTTTATTCAGGGATAAGATCATTTGTAATTTTAACGTGAAGAGTTTCTAATCGAGTTTCCAAGAGTTTTTGAACATCTTCAGCAAGGTCCTCAAGAGAGGTGTATCGCACTTTTTGAAGATTAAAAATTTCAGTAACAAAGGTGTTTACACTTTCCTAAAAAAAGAAGTTTTCAGAGTAGGACGTTAAAGAAATAAACAAACATACTTTTAAGTAAAAACATAATTCTTGGAATGATTTTGGTCCATCACCAAAAAAACCATAAACGAGAATAGGTGTAAAAACTTGAGAGACATCATAAAAATGACTTATAAATCCATCAGCATCCAGCAACCTTTGTTTTTTAACTTTGATAACATTCCAAATAAGATTATTGAGAGTTGATTCTTTCAAGGAACGGCTAAAGAATGGATTTTTAAATAATGCGATGATTGCAGTTGGCGGCTTCTTGAGATCATCAAAAGAATCGAGTAAAATGAAATCCAATAAGACATCCCAAATATTGACAGCTTCAACTTTGTGTAATTCTAATTCTTTTTTAGTTCTTTCAGAGTTATTGGAATCTCTTAAATAATCCATAAATTTGTCATAAGCAGTTAGAAATTCGTCGGGGTTTTTTCCATCTTGAAGCATGAGATCAGATAAAACATTTCTTCCTTGTTGAATGAACCAATGTCGATTTATTTCATCCAAGAAAATTTGATCAAACGCTTTTCGCAAACAATAAACTTTTGCAAGAAAATCATCATCTGAATCACATCCACAAAATTCGGTTCGAAATTTTCGAACTTGAACTTTCTTTTCCACAACTTGTTTTACGCCTTCTTTATAGAAATCACCAAGTTCGTCAAAATCAAGACTTATTGAATTGGAATCAACAAAATCATCAGCCATTCTTCCAGTATCCTAAAATCTTTTTTAATAGATAAAATATGAAAGAAAATTAAAAAATAATTTACAAAATCATCAATAGCTGAAGCAAAGCTATCATCACTGAGAACAGAAAGGGTACTAGCTCGAGGTGTTCGTTGTTCATTGTACCATAACGATCTTGCTAAAAACGTAAATACATAAAAAGTAATTATAAAGGATTGAAAAACCAACCAATGTCTTCAGTCGTAGTATTATTCTGCTTTATTACTTCAAAGTCATTTTTTCGAAATTTATCAAAATCACTTTTAGCATCTTTCATTCGAATTAAAATGGAAAGAATTAAGTCATATCGATTTCTTTGAAGTTCAGATGAATATTTAACTTTTTCTAATTCTTCAAGTAATTTTTCCAAATATAAAATGGTTGTTTCAAGAGAATTGATTGCTAAAAATTATTAAAGCTAAATAAGGGAAAAAAAAGTGCTTCCAACCTTCTAATTCATCAGGTAATCTGGTGATCCCTCGAGATGTTGTTGAAAACCACCATCTAAAAATATTTTGTAAAAATGAAATATTAAATAACAATTTATCTTACCGTCGAAATAATTCAACAGCAGCAATTCCTCCAGCAATTCCAGCAGTTGCTAATATGACTTTTCTCGATGATGGTCGCCATGTAGGTATACTGCTAATAAGTTTAAACATCATCATCAAACATGGATTAGTTGAAAAAAGCTAAAACTAAAAAAATCAAAGTTAAACAAAAATGTGTACAGTAAAAAAACATCACGGATAAAAGAAGTAAACGGGTGAGCTTCATTAGCATACAAAATGAGAAATAAAAAAACCACGAATAAAAACAAAATATGGAAATCACGAATAAAAAAAAAGCCGAAGTAAAATGAAAAGCTTCAATAACAAAGGCTCATTTTGCTCGATGACGATATAAAATTTGAGAATGAAAAAAAAGTGAGAAACGCAAAAAATGCAAAAGCGAAGAATTAAAAAAAAAAAAGTAGGCTTCAAAGAGAGAATGGAAAAAAGTATGGTAATTTTTTTTGTGGCAAAAGTAACTAACTTTTTTATGTGAAAAGAAAACTGGACTTGTTTTTCGTTGATTATCAAAGAAAATGGTGTTTTTTTGAATCATGAACTTTTTTTGTGTAGGCTAATAACATAAATATTTTTTACATCAATTTTTAGAATGGATAAAAAATTGTTTTGATACTCATTTACCTATAAAAAAAAGATGGTATTATTTTTTTACACAGCAATCATCGAGTAAATAAATAATTTCTGTATTTTTAAAACAAAACTGTGGCTTTCTTTTTATTTGAAGAGCAAAGTTTTGTTGAAACTTTTGCTACTTTTTGATTCTCCATTTTTTTAAGCATCTTTAAAATTTAAATTGATTAGTTTATTACTTCTCTTTTTTTGGGTGAAAACAATGATATTCAAGAAAATTAATTTATTTATGTATTTATGCATGGACACTTCAACAGAACTATTTACTGTGAACCAATAAAGTTTGTCCGCCAAAATACTGTGTATTAACTGATTGCAAAAGAAGATATTGCATTCATTGTTTCCGTAATAACAAAAATGGCTGAAGTCAATGGCCACAAATGAAAAGATTTAAAGTTCTCAAATTAAAACTGTTCAGTTGTACTATTCTCTTTTTTTATAAATTTTTTTTCCTTTATTTTTTCAGCTACCGAAAAAAGTATTTGTTTTTACTTTTTTATAATATTTTGCCCGAAATAAATTTTTTCTTCCTTATTATGATTAAAATATCATTTAATTTTTTTAATAGATAAAACTGCCATGTTCTGTGTGACGAGGAAACTATGAAATTCAATAACAAAAAAAAAGTAGGTATAAACTGTTAGATGAGTTCAAATTTTGTATATTAATATTTTCATAAACTGATTGGATATGATTAAATTCGATAAATTCGACCATTTACTTGACAACTCTTCCATAAACTGAATAAAAGTCTTTTTATTTTTTAATCAATATTGTTGTTAGAAAAAACTGTGTTTGCATGAATGAAACTTGAGAGATTGAGTTCATTAAATTTTTTAATAACTGAATTGAAAAATATCGACGCTTTTTATTTATTACGTATATTTTAATAAACTGTCAAGAGCTATTTCCTGGCGATAATGAATGTTGCTGAAGCGGAGTTATTTTTTACTTTATTAAAAAAATTTTAAACTGAATTTTAAAGTCGAAGAAGGGTTTTTTATTTTAAATTTTTAAGGAATTTTTTAAACTGAGTTTTATGTTGTAACATTTTACTTTATTTGGATATAAAACTGTAATATTCGGTATTAACATTTCTTATCCTTCAAAAATAAGCAACAAAATTTTATATAAACTGAATATTCCTATCTCAATTGCCTTTTCTTTAAATTTTAAACATAAACTGAATTCTTTATTTGCGGTTTTCTTCTTAAAACTATTTATCAAAATTTAGACAACATCAAAGCATTTTTTTTTTTTGCAATTTTAATTAAGATTAACTGAAGAGTTCTGCTTCAAAGAAATTTCTTTGTAAACTTTTGTGATAATAAAAAAAAATTATTCAAATTTAGAAAGAAAATTTATTTGTGGCCAATTGTTTTATATTTTTTTATTTTCACAACTTACTTTAGAGGTTTCAAATAAATAAACTGATCTGTGTCATAATATTTTTTAAAACTGCCAAAACCATACTTTTATTTATTTTTCTTAAAAGTAAAAAATTTAAAAAACTTTTTTTAATGCATTTAATTTTTTTTAACTGACTGCTTAATATGTTTCCGCAAAATATAAATTGAGCAATTTTATTTTTTAACCTGATAACTGAGTTTTATAATAGAGGTGAAATTTCTTTTAAAACTGGATTCTTTCGTTATCTGTGGAATGGATGGATTCTGCAAATAAAAAGCACATCAATTTTATTTTAAACCAAATTTGTTCGTAAAAATTAAAAAAAAAATTTAAAGAAATAAAACTGAGTTATTTTGCTTATATGTTTTGGTTTGAAAATAATTTTAAAACTGAAGCAATTTAAGAAAAGATGATTATTTTTTCCATTTTTTTTCCAAATTAAAAACTAAATATAAAACCACGCAAACAGAGGTCTCATATTCGTAATCTACGACCCAGAAAACACATGGATAGTGAGTGAATAGTATGCCGAGAAATGAAAATAATTTTTTTTCCAAAATGCGATTTTTAAAAAAATGTCTTTTAAAGTAAAAAAGTCCTAAAAATATTCAAATTTTCTTTTTTTTGTCTTACAAAAAAGGTATTGTTGTCGAAAATAATAAAAAGGAAAATAGAAAAATGGATGACCCGACAATACCCGACTGACTGACTTCGAACGGAAGAATAAGAAGAATAAAAAGAAAAAAAAGCCGTCAGCATTTTTTCTTGATGATGGTTGGCGGTTGCGCCTTTTCTCATCCCTTTTTTGTTGTTGTTATTGTTTTTAATGGTATTCTCGCGCACGCAAGAGGAGCAGTATTTTTGATCGGGAAAGGAAGAGAAAAATAAAAAGGATAGAAAAAAGGTGAATGAAGAACGAGGGAAAAAAGGAAATATGTAAATGGCCTTGAATTGAGCCATGTCGATTCGATCGTCGTCTTTCGGCTGTGGTGGTGGTGTCGCGCAACTTAACTGAACTGAACGACGACAACTCCACTTTCTCTCCCATATTACTTTTTTTTGTCGTCGTTGTAGTTGTTACTTACCTTCGAAGTTCGAACATTTTTTCATTCCTTCCTTCCTTCCATCTATCTATCTTCCGATTTCCCCTCTCTCTCCTCCCATTTCATTTTTCAATTCATTTTTAACGCTGACTCACCTTTTTTTTTTATTCGTGTTCGTTACAAAAAAAATTTATTTTTCTCGCGTCCATTTACTTACCTTTCTTCTTCATTTTTTTGAGGTTTAAAACTAACCTTTTTTTTACGCAACTCTCTATTTTATTATTTTTATTTTTCATTGATTATCGACTCGGTTTGTCGAGAAAAAGAAAAGTTTTTGTGGAAAAAATGATACCCATCTATTTATTTTTTTTAAATACCCATGGCTTACGATCATGGAGAAAAATTTAGTTAATTTGAAGATGATTCGATTTGACGCCCGACCGACGACGACTTCTTTTTTTCTCCGATATTTTTTTTGTTGTTGAAAGGTTTAAAGTATTAATTAAAAGATTATTATGTATGTGGCTTTCTTCATTGACCCTTTAATTTCTTTTCTTCTTTCTTTTTTTTTGTTTACGATCAATTTTTTTTATTGTTGAAATTGATGGGTGTTTTAAATGACGAAAAATAATTATTCCTTCTTCAGTTTTTTTTCAATCGCCTTCGAGTTTTTTAGAGGCTTTTTTCGGTCCATTTTCTTCTTCTTCTTCGTTTTAATCAAGGTTGGAGAGATTCAATGCCATATCATCTCCACTAAAATTTATTCCCCGCCATATTTTTTTACTCAGTTTAAATTTAAATCTATTAATACCTTCTTACTGTAGATTTTCCTGTAAAGCAGTTTTTTTTGGAAAATATACGTTAATGACAGTTTTCTTATTTTATCCGCCAACTTTTATCTGGCCAGTTAACTTGAATAAATTAATCAAGAAATGTTTAAACAATTTATTTTTAAATATGCTTCCAAAATTCAAACACAGTTTTTTTTTTGTAATTGCCGACATTCTTTGAACAGTTTTTTATGATAAAATTTATTTTTTTTTCTCAGTTTTATGATATTGTTTTTGATTTTTTACATCGCTTCTTATCGGCTTTGATTTGGAAAGCAAAGCTTTTGATTTAAAAATAATAATTTTCTGCTTAAAAAAATCTTGATTATTATCTTTGAGGAATATATTATATATAAAAAAAAAAGACAGTTAATTACACATAAAAATATTATTTATTTTAATTATCGATCTTTAATGATCATCACATGCAGTTTTTTAAATTTTTTTAATATATGAATTTGGATTACTTTGTCCTCAAAATTTTCCTACGCGTGGGGTCGCTTCAACAGTTTTTTTTCCTTATTTTTTAAAATTTATTAACGAAAAACAAAGTCATCTTTTACAGTTTTTTGAATTTAAATACAATTTAAATTAGGGTTATTCAGTTTTATTGCACCCTTTAATTTTTCTCGGATGTCATTATCATTATAAATTTATTTACACAGTTTAAAAATTGATTGGATAAATTTACACTGCTAACATTTAATTTTTTTATTTTTAAATTGCAAAACATAAAACAAGTAACACAGTTTAATTTTGATTTGGATTTTTAAAAACTATGGCGGTTTTTTCTTCTTAAAAATTAATCGTTTAATTATTGACCATACTTTCATAATTCCCATCAAATTTCAATCATATCAGTTTTCTTTTATATTTCTTATTCCATTCTGATAATTCCTTTCCTGCTGCCTTAATTCTGCATTTTAACCAATTCCAATATTTTTTTTCTTGTCTTTTTTACTTTTTTTTTATGGGTCTGGGTATTTCGAGGCAAAGCAATCAAAAAGGCAGGCAGGGTATTTCAAGGCAAAGCGGGGTATTTCAAGGCAAAGCATGGTATTTCGAGGCAACGCAGGGTAAATCAAGGCAAGCATGGTAAATCGAGGCAAAGCAGGGTATTTCGAGGCAATTAAAAAAGCAACGGCTATAAAGCGCTAACTAATTTTATTACTCTTTCTGGTGCATTACATTTATCGAGATTTCGAAATACTTAAAAACCAAATTCTTCTTCCTATTTTCTCATTCCAATCATTCATATATAGCTAAAGCCATTAAAGACTTCAAAACCAAAAATTATTTTATAGCAATAGATTTTCATCCATGCTTGAAGTTTCAATCAACTTCTTTTTGCCTATCAAAGGCTATAACAAAATTTCTTTCTAAGTTTTGTTAATGAAACCCGGCAAGATTCATTTCCAAATTACTTCGATAGAAAATATGTTAAACATTAAAAAATCAAATCAAAGCTTTTATTTTGATTACAAGAGGAAGGAAAAGGTGAATTGAATTTTTCTGACAGACAACAAAAGAAAAGTCAATTTTCGGTTCAAAATTTGCATTTCTTATGTTGTCTGTCAGAAAAATTCAATTCACCTTTTCTTTCCTCTAGCAAGTAATTTAAAAGATTTGATTTGGTTTTCTAATGTTAAACATTTTATTGTCGAATATGTTGAAGCTTTAGGTTCCGGCAAAACCTTAAAGTTTTGACATTTGAGAAATTTCAATAAATGTTATTGAAGCCTTTGATAGGCAAAAAGAAGTTGATTGAAACTTCAAGCATGGATGAAAATCTATTGCTATAAAATAATTTTTGGTTTTGAAGTCTTTAATGGCTTTAGCTATATATGAATGATTGGAATGAGAAAATAGGAAGAAGAATTTGGTTTTTAAGTATTTCGAAATCTCGATAAATGTAATGCACCAGAAAGAGTAATAAAATTAGTTAGCGCTTTATAGCCGTTGCTTTTTTAATTGCCTCGAAATACCCTGCTTTGCCTCGATTTACCATGCTTGCCTTGATTTACCCTGCGTTGCCTCGAAATACCATGCTTTGCCTTGAAATACCCCGCTTTGCCTTGAAATACCCTGCCTGCCTTTTTGATTGCTTTGCCTCGAAATACCCAGACCCTTTTTTTATTAACAAGAAAAAGACGCTGATACAGTTTTTTACACCTATTTTATTACTTTCATAAGTTAAAAAGATTTTTTTCATTTTATTCAATAATAATAATCGTTAATTATTTGGGTTTATAATCATTCATCACCAGATGGGAATGAACCTAAATTTCTTTTCTCTTTGGTTTTGATTAATTGACCAATTAATTTTTTTTTTCTTTTTTTTTGATTATTGATTTAGTAATTCTTTTTTTTGATGAATGAATTTCAAGAATAAATTTCTTTTATTATTCTTTTTACAATTATATTCCTCGTCCCCAGTTTTTATTGATGCTAATAACTTTATTATTATCATGTTAGTTTGAGCTCATCCCATCGAAGCTACAGTTTATTTTTCTAAACATTATTTTTTTCCTTTTAACCTTTCGATTTTAAATTTTTTTTTATTTCACTTGTTTGCAGTTAGACGTCCAAGTTAAACGCCTTTGAAATTTAAGGTTAAAATGCAAAAAAATAATGGAGGTGTCTTTAAAAAAAAGACACGGAATCTAATTTCTTTACAGTTTTTATATATATATTTTTGTGTGTTTTACTGCATAGTTTTTCACATCATGAATTATTTCTTTAAATTTTACACTGTCATTATTACACTCAGTTTACTTTATTATATTATTTAATTTTTTTTATTCATTGCAAAACTATTTTTATACTTTCATTGGATTAAAATTAGCAGTTTTATCTTCCATTTTTTGATAAAGAATTTTTCTCTCAGTTAAAAAAAAGATATTTTTTATGCTTATTATCAGTTTTTGATTAACACAATTTCAAAATCCTCATTTCTATACAGTTTTTTATTTTCGTGTTTTGTCATGATTCTTTTCCCACCATTTTTATTCAATGTTTTTATTTTTCCTCTGAAAAAAACACTATCCCCCAGTTTTTTTCTATCCAAATTTGATCCAACTTTGGTCACGCGTTTTCCTTTTTTTGGATGTTCATAACTTTCTGTTTTTTTAGAATAAATCAATAAACAAAAACCTGTGATTTTTTTTCGATTTTTTTACTTTTGGATATGCCTTCTATAAGGCTGAAAAATAATTATTGTAATTATGAAATTTTATGAATATTTTAAAATATGTAATTACCCCAAATATGGCTCCGTTCAGTTTATTTCATTTATAATATTTATTTTCATTTCATTCATTGCTAATTCCGGTGCAACAGTTTTTTCAAATTCATTACAAATATGTTTGGAACAATGCGTGGATCGAAATCTTGTAAGTCTGCCTACTAATGGTGATGCCAGTTTATAAACATTTTACTCCTTTTTTACGAAGTCTAAAAATTATAAAACTATTAAATTTCATGAAAAAGCCAATTAGAACCCAATCTTTATTCGAACGTAAAGAACATTCTAAGCATTTGTTTTAACCTTTAAAATAAGAAAAACTCTTGAAGTTTTATCCCGTTTGTTTAAATTTATTCGACCTAAAATAATTACAGTTTTTTTTCTGCACTCTAAAAAGCCCATATATTTGGAGGGATTTTTTTTTGTTTTTTTTTATTTTGCCCCTTGTACACAGTTTTTAAATTTTTGATCCAAGAAAATAAAAGTTTGGAAAATTAAGAATATTATTTTTATGGAAGATTGCAGAGGAGCTCAGTTTTTCTAAATCGAATTTTAAATAATTAGTAGCCCTAATAATATGAAAATGCTAACGTTAAAAAAATTTTTATCACACTTTTCAGTTTTCTGTAAATATTAAAAAAATTTGCGTTTATATTCCTTTTTAAACTAAATTAAATAAAAAACTAAAAGAATAAATTAATCCACAGTGTAAAAAATATCCTTGCTATGAAAAGATTTTTTATAGATCTGTTTGTAATACGTACCACAGTTTTTCTTTCCAAAATTTGAACCAAAATTCCAGTTTAATCCCTTTCTTTTTGTTTTTAGGCTATTCCATTAGCAAGTGGTTCACTTAGATGGAGATCAGCTGCTTTTATTGAATGTGATTATCCATGTCACATTGATTCCGTAAGTTGGATCGAAAACCAGTTTTTATATTAAAAAAATAATTAATATTTGTTTAGTGTCAAATAGGATGTAAAGATTTGGAGCAATTAGAATCCACTTGTGATACTCGGTGCTCATCCACAAAAGCCATAGATTCATGTTTTCAAGGATGTTACGCGGTTTCAAATATTTTTTTACATCAAATTCAATGTTTGATTTTTTTAGCCAAAAATCTTTTTTTGCAGCAGTTTAATTTTGTTTTATAGATTTATTAAATCATGTTTCGGTGGAAGCAAAATTGGATTCCTTTCGAGGAATAATTCTTTCATGGAATTTTGGAGAATCCTTTGGTTTAACACTTCAAGAAATTTCTGCCGCCAATATTCAATGGCATGCCCAAACTCGTTCCCATCAAACTTTGCTAAAAGAAGGAGGAGGATGGAAATGGACTGAATTTCCACCTGGGGTAAGTAAACATATGTTTAAAATGATGCAGTTTTTCATATAAAAATTTTTTTTATAACTCAGTTAATTATTTATTAAGTAATCCGTTAATTGCGGTTGCAAACAGTTTAAAATATTCCAAACTTATTTAAAAACTTCACTCACTAAAGAGTATTAAAAAAGTATAGAAAGCTAAAGACAGTTTTTCTTATTTATTTTAGCAATAATAACTTTTTTCTAATCATTAACTTATATTAAAACTACAAAAAATAAAGTAGTATTTATTTTTCACCAATTTTATATTTGTGTCAGTTATTTCATTTTAAATCCATAAATTCTTCACTATTTTTAATATCCATTTAAAAAGTAATAATAGTTAATGTTTCACAGTTTTTTATCAACTCATTCATCTACCTTTAATTAGAACCCAAGACAGTTTTCTTTAAAAAAATTAAAGCTAGGATATTTCGAATTAGGCCTAGCTTAAATGTAAAAACTGGCGCAGTTTATTTATTATTAAAAAAAACTTCTTTCAATAAAAGTTTCATATAAATTCTATCAATTCAGTTTACTTTTTTTAAATATTTTAATCCAAAAACCAGAAGCCAAGGGCGCAGTTATTAAAAAAAATAAATAATTCCAAATTTGAATTAATTTTATCCAGTTTAGTTATTTTAAAATAAAGAAACTATTTTAACTTTTATAAGTTCTAATAAAAACCTTAAACATAGTTTTTATTTTTTCCAAAAATTATTTAAGAATTAAGTTTTTATAAAAAAGCCTGTAAACAATGGGGATAAATTTTAATCTGTAAAAATAATTGCCAAAATGGCAGATAGATTTCTCCTCCGATGAAATAAATGTCCAGTTTTTTTGCAATGTGATAAAAAATGCTTATTTCAAGCTAATTTTATTTTTAATCAGTTAATAATATTAAGGATTAAGGAAACGTGTAATGTCGTTCACAGTTTTTTATTCAAACTAATTTAAAAAAATTTTAATTTTTCCTATCACCTTATATCTAATTATTCATCAGTTTTAGTCCTTCAAAGAAACTTCCACAAATGTCACAGTTGTTGTTCCATTAGAAGATATCCCAGAAATTGAAGTGAGATTAGCTGCAATTTGGCGAGACAAAACCATCGTATCTCAAACATTTTTTCAAACAATTCCTGGAATTCCAATCAAATCAAAAGTTCCACAACTTTTAACCAATATTCAAATTTCGAAGGATAAATTTTTAATTTGTTGGCAAAGTGATCCACCAATTGGAGCCAATGATGGAAATAATTATTTTTTGGAATTATTTAAAGTTGAAGAAAATGAAGACAGTTTAGTTGAAAAATTTGAGATTAATTCTCAATGTCATTTATTTAATGTAACTCCAACTGGGGACACTGAGATTGCAGTTAATAATTATAAAGTAAATATTTGGGAAAAACATGAAAATGAAAATGAAGAAGAAGCAGGCGATGCTGGAAAAGAAGCCACAACCACTACTACCATCGTCGAAGCTAAAGATAAACTTAAAGTTAATGTTACTCTAGAAAAATTACCAGGTAAAGCACAACTCAGTAAAAAATAAAAAAGAAATTCAGCATCCAGTTTAAATTTATAAATAATATTTATTTTTATAGAAAAATCATCTGAAAATGAATCCTCCTTCTTTTTTGTATTTACAAATGGAACAGCTATTTTAAAAATGGATGATTTAAATGATTTTTTAATGATCGAAGATTTGGATGTTATTCCTTTTTCACTCAATGAAAATCAACAAATATCAGGTAAAAATCTATTACATATTTATCATATGTTGTTTTTATTTAAATTCATTAATATTAATCAAATCACAGTTTTTTTGAACTATTTGAAAAACAAATAATATTTTCAATTCTTTGACTGACAACTGCCATCATATTTTTCTTTTCATTCATTTTGAATCTCTGGTATAAATGCAAAATAGTTTATTTAAATTAATTTTTTCTGAATCTTACGAACGAACAAAAGATTATAAAATAGGAACAATAAACAGAGAAATGTCCCATGTGAAAAGGGAGGACACTCAAATTCCTAAAGCGTTATAAAATTTTTTGAAAAACAGTTTTCTTTCCTTTTTTTTCTTCTTGATTTCCCAAAGATTTATAGAAATACAGTTTTAAAAAAAATTATGATAAAATAAAGCAAAATTTCATTTATACAGTTTTTTTAATTAAATCTTCTAAGAACTTTTTTTTTGCAGCTCTTGCAACTTTATCCCATGATCAATTAGTTGTTGGATTGAGTGATGGTTCGATTTATTCCCTTCGAATTTTACCTTCACAAAATTCTATAATGGAAAATGATGAAAAATTATTATTGAATGACATGGCTGCTATAAATGAGACTATGACGACGGCCACCAACGACACAAATAATATTTTGCTTAATAATAATAAATTTAAATATAAAACTGAGCAATCGCTTATTCGTGAAACGGATGGAGTAGAAATTGTTCAACTTGTGGTTGATGGAATTCAAGAACGAATTTATGCAGTTCGAAATCAATCGGGTTTAATTCGATGTTCCTATGAAAATTGTTTAAATGCCACCGTTCTCACCACGAAATCCATAGCCTATATTGAAAGAATTGCAGTGGATTCATGGAATGGATTTTTATATTATTCAACTTCGAATGGAGATGTTTTTATTGCGACTCTTTTTCCATGGCAGTCCCCTTCCACTTATTCCTTTAATATTCACAGAAGGCTGGCACAAATCCCACAAATATATTCCATGGAAATTAATTATGAAACACAAAAATTAATAGCAATTTTAAAAAATGGAACTTTAATTGGAATAAATTTAATTAATCAAAATAATGTTAAAAATTTGCGACCAAATTTAAGTGAATCCGAAAAATATTTATCAGTTAAAAAACAAAAATATTTTAATAAAAAATTATTTTGGATTTCCTCTGCTTGCGGGGATGATCATGAATGGAAGAGTTGCCTTTATGGAGAGGAAAAAGATCCTGAAAGTGGAGCAATTCATTTAAATAGGTAAAAATTATTTAAACATTTCTAAAAATTTTAAAATTTCCTTATTTTTTTCCTTGAAAAGGATTTTAAAAGAAACAAGCAGTTTTTAGAATTAAAATTATTCGATTAATTAACGACAGAAGTTAACAGTTTTCATTAAAAATAATAGATTAAAAAATATTCGGGATATTTTTGTTAGTAAAAAATATTTTATTTTACAATTCAGTTTTAAATTTATTGGAATATCCTCATAACGTAATTATTTTACGCAGTTTTTTATTCCTTTTACCATAAAAAAGGGACCCAGTTTATTTTTTTTTCTTTTTAAAAATAAGTTTTAAGAGAAAAGTGAAAAAGATTTCCTTCTAGTTGTCACGCGGTGACAGATAAGATATTGGCGTCGTCGAGGTTTCGGTTGATAGTCCTTGGGAGCTGGTTGCATCTGCTGTAGCTGGGATATTCCTAATAAAACAAGAACATATACAGAAACATATTTATTCAGGAGACACACACAACCAGCACAACAATAATGTAACATACAACTACAACTACGAAAGTGAAACAGAAGCAAAGCAAACACAAGTATGCAAATAGGCTGCCATCTTGCTGGCTGTTTCGTTACAGGACAATCAAGAGGAGCGCGAAGTTTGAATGAGAAGAGGACGGAAGTTGAGGGAAGCACCAATATATGACATACCGCCACCGCCTCCAAAATGTGTCCTCACATTTTCGTTGAGCATACATACGACCAAACCACGAAGTTGAAACCATTCACATTTCTGGATCATAGAATTTTCTTTCATAACACATTTCTTGGACCAAAGCATCTTTCTCCATATCGGTATCGACATCAGTACAAGACATTAAGCATAAATGCTGTCAGGTTGAATCAAGTCTGCATCCAAGATTTGTTCCTTCATCATGAGTACCATACGAATTTCACCATCTTCATATTGACCAGCTGACATCAAAAGGCTAAGCGATAGCTACAGGTCCAACAAGAACACTGCTGTCATTAAGCATACATCAAAAAAATCAAGATCATTCATAAGAGCCATCGATCTTCACCATTTTAGAACTTTACGAGTATCATATTTGATCGGATTACTTCGTCCTCACAAATTCCATAACCATTAAGAACATAACAGCAAGATCATACCATAAAGCAAGCGCAAATCCATTCATCACAAGAATATTTCTTTCTTCAATCGAGTAGTTCTGGCAAGTTAACATTTTCTCAACCATACTCCATACCATGAAGAAGAATTTTGCGACGAGATACATCTTCATTTCTTCGTTATTTCTGGAGTTGCAACCCAGTGCAAGTTTTAACTTTTGCCACTTCGTTTCCTATCTATGGGTATCTGTGGACTTACTGTCTGGGTCTTGTAACCAGTGCAACTTTTCGACGAGATAACATTTCATTAACATAACAAAAAAGCATTCATAACACAAGAGCATTAACAATCCATAGAGTTTTCCTTTCATAAACACCAAAGTTTCATATCCATAATTCAATCACAAGTTTTTCTATAAGTTCTTTACCAAGTTTAGTTTCTTACATTCCAGTAGCACAGCACATTCGTTGTTGGCTTCTCCATAAGCAGTTCATATTTCACAGGTTGTTTGAGTTCGATTCAATCCATAATTCCACGATTGAGATGAGCAAGAGACCATCAGACCATTACCAAGAGTTCACCAGTATCACCATCATCTTCAAATAGTTCAGCCATTCCTTTGATTCCATCGCTGCAGCAATTTCTTCAAGACAGGAACAAATGGGTAGGGCCCTCCATGTCACGCGGTGACAGATAAGATATTGGCGTCGTCGAGGTTTCGGTTGATAGTCCTTGGGAGCTGGTTGCATCTGCTGTAGCTGGGATATTCCTAATAAAACAAGAACATATACAGAAACATATTTATTCAGGAGACACACACAACCAGCACAACAATAATGTAACATACAACTACAACTACGAAAGTGAAACAGAAGCAAAGCAAACACAAGTATGCAAATAGGCTGCCATCTTGCTGGCTGTTTCGTTACAGGACAATCAAGAGGAGCGCGAAGTTTGAATGAGAAGAGGACGGAAGTTGAGGGAAGCACCAATATATGACATAGTTACAGCGAATACAGTTTTTTATTTATGAATTTCCAAAAGAAAATTATACAGTTTTTTTTACTTTTAATGAAATAATGCTACTCTTTTACCGCAGTTTATTTTTTTTCCTTGGAATTAATCAAGTTTAACCGAGTCTCCACAGTTTTAAATTTCTTTTTGGAAGGTCAAAGTAATAACAAACAGTTTTCAAAATTTAAAATTTGTGAAAATATTTTTAAAACTCTTAGCTTCCATAAAATGAGTTGATTTTATTTTTCTGTAAACCGATTATGTTATTCAGAAACAGTTTTTTGATTTATTTTTTTAAATTACATTCTACACCAAATATTTCCTGTTACAGTTAAATGTGTTTTTTAGATATTTGTATCCTGGACCTGTCATTGATTTGGTTATCCTTCAAGATCATCCCGCACCAGTTTATTTAATGCCACCAGAAAAAGTTAGTTTAATTATTTCTGGAAAAGAAGCTAAAGCAACTTGGACTCCACCCATTTCACTTCCATTTCAAGGTATATTTTTTAACGAAGAATTTCAAGATGGTACAGTTTAAAAATAATTTTTCTTTAGCTCCTGGAATTTCATGGAGAAATTTAAGATATGATTATAAATTTATTGAAACTTCCACAAATTCCATTTTGGAACATTCAGAAACTTCAGAAACTTTTGTATTTTTAAATTCAAAAATTTCCAAAGCCACGAATTACTCAATTTTTGTGAGAGTATGCACCAATAAAAAATTTGAAGAAGACAGTTTTTCTCATTGTTCAAAATTTATTTCATCGTCATTTATGACTCCGGGTTTATTTTCCACAATTCCCATATTTCCAAGTGTAATCGCTTATGTCCAAGAAAATAATGAAGCAGAATCGTTAAAAATGATTGATATCCTTGGAAGAGAATTAAATAAATGCGAAGAAAGTTGTAAGTTTTTATTTTAAAATTTCTGAAAGGAAAATCAATGCCAGTTTAACGATTAAGAAAAAGTCTTCTAAGATTGAAAAAAAGACATCTTCATCTAGTTTAAATTCAAAAAAAAATAATAAAAAATTCTAAACAGAGTTTTTATGAGTTATTCAAAAATGAAAAGAAAGAAATTGTAAAGTAGCAAACAAATGCAAGCAGCGTCTCTCAGTTTTTTTTTTAAATTTTTTTAAAAATATTTAATGTTCGTTGTACCCGAGACAGACATTTCCTTTATTTTATAAAGAAATATAAATTTTTTATGACATTCCTTTAATTTCAAAATGTCTAAAGTCGACAGTTTTCCTACCTTCGTCTTCTTTTAAAAAATATAAAATATTATCCAGTTTATAAACTTGAAAAAAAATGTTTAAAGATAAAGGAAACAGCTACAGTTTATTTTTTTTCGATTTTATGGAAATTCAAATACAACTGCAGTTTTACTTTTAGTTTTTTCTAATTTTCGGTTGCTTTCGTCACCTACGGCTGGGCGCAGTTTAACTATTTTTTTTAAAAAAAAATTATAATCATTCGACAGTTTAAACATTATTTTTCCCCTTTATTATTCTTTTTCTTTAAATTTTAGTATATTTTTTGATTGTAAAAATTTGATAGAGGAAAAAATCACAAAGTTTCAATAAAAGAGGCGACAACGGATGGCAGTTTTTTATGAAATATATTTTAAGTTCATAATACCTTGAACTATATTGCGTCAGTTAACAAAAAAATAAAATTAATTTTTTAAAACAGTTTTTAAAATCAACCTGGTTGGTGTTTTCCAGTTTTTATTATTTCTTTGAATAGCGAACAAAAATTAAATTCTTTAAAATGGTTATTAACTACGCTATCTTCAAATCAGTTAATTATTTTTTTAAATAATGTAAAAATAAGCAATAAATAAAAAAGCAGAAGTCTGCACAATTTTTTTAAAGGTTTTATGCAAACGTGAATGACCAACTACAGTTTTACTTTGATTTTATCTAATTTTCGATGGCTTCTGAAACCCTCCATTGTAAACAGTTTAACTATTCTATGTATTTTAAAAAAAATTATAAAACATTCGACAGTTTGAACATTATTTTTTTCCAAAATATTTCTTATTTTTATTTTCAGTTCCATTAATTCCATCCACATCACCACCGATGGATGTAATAACATTTGATAATGCAACGAAAGCATTTTATTTTGCGGATGCCTCAGATATTTCTGTGTTTCGTTCAATGTCGCCCAAAACCATTCGATATCGATTCCTCGATTTTCTCACCATTACTCATTTATCCATAATTCCAAGTAAAGCTGTAATTATTTTTGCATCCGCATATCAAATCGTTCAATATCGCCTCACTGGAACTTTTGATCGAATGTAAGTTCTGCCTTCAAAGGTATCAATTAATATTTCTCTAAAGAAATTTATCCCACATTCAAACAGTTTATTAAAACAATAGATTTATGTCGAAAAATATTCCCCGGCATTTAATTAGGTTAAAAATGGTTAGCTTTTTTCTGTAAAATGGAATTGTTGTAAGAAACAGTTTTTTCAATCGTTTATATTTCCGCCTAAACGTAGTTCAAAAAAAATATTTTCGCATCAACTCGCTTCTTCGCAGTTTTTAAAGCCAAAAAATTACATTTTTAAAGCAAAAAAATTACAATGAAAGCATCTTTTGATTATGGCTACTTTTATTTTTGTTGCCAAACCTTAGACAGTTTATTTTTCACTTATTTTGATATAAAAATTTTTTTTAAAGATTTTTCAACAGTTTTATTAATTTTTAAATTTTTTGTTTTATTAACAAAGAAACAAAGATTGATCCAGTTTAAAATAAAATATAAAATGTTATTTGAAAATGAGTGAATACCAAACTTTTTAATATCACCAAAAGCAATATCACTCATTTCCGCGCTTAACATAATTTTTAAAAATTAATTAATCTTCATGCTATTAATCATCAAACCAGTTTTAAAATAATATTAAAAAAACGATAATTATTGTTTAAAGAAAAAAGCTATTTTTCTTCCATATTTTTCCCATCTCATTTGGCAGTTTTTTTTATTTTGTTTAACCACATCAAATGGTGGCCCAGTTTTATCTAAAAAAATAAAGTAATCTGAGTTCCTTCACAGTTTCTAAAAGCCCTTAAAATGAAAGTCTCTATTTCCAATAAAATATTTAAAAGAAATTATTACTTTTCTTTATTATTCCAAAACCAACTATTTTCCTTTTCACATTTAAGATTAAAACCTTTTAATTGTGATCCAGTTTAATCTTTTCTAAATATCAAAGTTTTATGCAGTTAATTACTATTTTTTATTCATATTTAGGATATATCAATGTGGACAACAAGATTGTGCTGAAGTAGTCGGAGTTACAGCATCTTGGAATAATGATTCAAAAATATATTATTTATTGCAATCACCAAATGGAAATATTTCTTTGTTTGAATTTCAAATCGATAATTTTGTTTCCGTTTTAATTTCCTCCACCAATAAATTTCCAAAATTAAAACAAATTATTTATATTGAAAATGATTTATTTGCTTTTATAACTCTGTTGGATGGAGAATTTGGAATATTTGATATTAATTTAGAAAACATTAAAATAAATTATGGAATAAAAAATGTTAAACATTTACTTCCATATATTCCAATAGAAAATAAATCAATTTCATTATTTTTAAATAATGAAAATGAAAATGATCGCGGTGAGACAAATAATAAAATTAATACAAAAAATTCAAATTTATTGGAATGGAAAATCAATGAAGAAAATGGAAGCAGCAGCAGCAATAATGAAAATGAAAAAATAATATATAAAATTCAATTATTTAAAGATCGATTTGGAGGGGAAAGAATTGTGGATATTAGTTTAAATAATTCTTACAGTATTCCAACATATATTCTTGAGAAATGGCCTTCCCAACAAAAATATGATATTATTATTGATGCTATAACTCCATGGAATATAGTAACCATAAATTCCACGGAACTCATAGCTCCCACAAAACCTCCCACAGCACCAAAGAATTTAAAACTATTTGTTACTCAACAAAAAACGATCGATGGCGCTCGAGCAATCATAGATTTATTTTGGGATTCTCCAAATGAATGGAATGGAGAAATGTTGGAATATATTGTAAATTGTTCGATTATAGACGGAAATCTTAAATCCACGATATTTGTTCAAAATGTTTCCGCGAAAGAATCCGCGACTTATTCATTCTCAGTAAAATCGGGGAAAGTTAGTTGCGCCGTTGCTGCTTCAAATGAACAAAATTTAATTGGAAAATATTCTGATTTGGTTTCCATTGATTCGAGTGGTGAGTTCTTGTAAAATTGAAAGAGAAACAGTTTTTTTTAATTAAAAAATTAATTTAAATTGGCTGTTAAATAAGCCAAGAAACATATTCAAGTTCAGTTTTATTTCTTCTTCTTTTTTGTATATAAAAAAACTAAAAGTTTTAAGATAAAATATAAAATTTTTGTTTCTTATGTCGAACTTAGTTTTATTTATTAAAAAGATCGTTTGAAGCTTATATCATAAAGCACAGTTTAATACCTTTAAAAAAATTCAGTAAATTTTGATTTTATTTTGTAATAAAAAAAGAAAGAAATATAAAATAAATTTTTAAGTAGGCAAAAAAAAATTACTTTGCTTTAAAAGAGTTTTTTTTAATTCCTAATATTTATCAAGATCCCAGTTTTCAAAATTTAAAACCGAAAAGGATAAAGAAAAATTTATATTAAAAAATAAATATTCGAAACCAAAACAACTTTTGCTGGCGCAGTTTATAGAATAAAATTTATTTTTTGTAAAAATGAAAAACAAAAAAATGTTTTATTTTTCGATAAAGAACCCAAAAGGAATACAGTTTAAAGAAAATCCAATTAAGGTTTTAAAAGTCTTAATCACCTTCATTTTGATTTACGCAGTTTTTTCATTCCTTTGTAGAAAAATAGTAACTAAAAATACTGCATGGAAGTTCTAATGCAATTTCGATTTTTGACTAATATAAAATTTTATCATCAAAATGACAGTTTAAAAAGTTATGAAAAAATCTTAAATTCAAAAACTAGATCATTCAGAAATGAGGATTAAATTATTTCTTAAGATATCTGCACTTGATAAAAAAAAAACATAAGCAGTAAAAACATCCAGTTTTTTTTATTATCACGGACCTAATTAATATCTTCATTCTTTTCTCTTCAAAATAATTTTTATTGGATGAAGTAAATTTTAATAAAAAAAAAATGTTTAATACCCTAAAACCAAAAGTACTGAACAGCATGCAGCAGTTTATAATATCCCATATCTAAAATAAAGAAAGCTTTAACCGTCTTTTTTTTAACCTTATCAGTTTTTTAAGCTTATAAAAACCATTACGGCACAATAAAGTTAAAAAGAATATTGAATTTTTTTTTATTATTTGCAAATTTAAAAAAATAATTTACAGTTTATCTAAATATTTTTGACATTTGTATACATATCTCAGAAAAATAATAAAAATCTCAGTTTATAATTACGAAAGAGCAACTGTGATCAGTTTTTAAAATTATCAAAAGAAAAATTTTTGTTTATAAAAATAACACTCAAAAAATTAAGAATGCAGTTTTTCCAAAAATAAAAAATAAATGTTAAAATTCTTACAGATTTATTTATTATGTATCAGTTAATTATAAATATTTTTTTAGATGTTCGCCCTCTTGTTCGATTATTTGCAATAGATTCATTGGATAATTTAGTGGCAATTTCAAATTGGTCCACAATTTGGGATGGAGTTAGAGTAAAGAGGCAACAAAGTTCAACCCAAAACAATAACAATAATAATAATAATCCAATTTATCAAGGAATGGCATTTGTGGATAATAATTTGTATGCCATTCGAAAAGAGGATTCCGTTCAGCCTTTTGCAGTTTTATTGGATATAAATAATGTTGAAAATGTTTTACATAAAGTTTGTTTTATTTTTATTTTTTGAAGTTGAGAATCAAAGAAGAACGTCACAGTTTTTGGAAAATTTGAAAATGAGAATCCAGTTTATTTAATAACCGTCACTAAATGGTCTTGGCAGTTTTAAAAATTTCCTCAATAATTTATTTTAGGTCCAACTCAACACCGAATTCAGTCACATCGATGCTGTGACAAGTGATTGGGTGGCAAATCGCTTGCTTTTTGTTGCAGGACATGATATTTATCAAATTGTTTTAGACACTTTTGATGTAAGTTTTTGCGCCCATAAAATAACTCAATACAGTTAATTTTAATAATAGAAAAAAATATTTGTTTTAGAGTTTATCAGTGGCAACTCCACAAAAAGTTTTCTCCCTTTCCTCTGGAGCTCAAGATGCAAAACAATTGCTTTTTGATCCATTTTCTAAGTAAGTTTATTATTCTCAAAAACATTTTTTATTGTATAGTTTAAAAACATTTGGGTATTATAAAAAAAATAAGAACTTCCACTCAAACAGTTTTTTAAAAAAAATTTAAATTAAAAATTTTTTAAATAAGTTTATGAACTTCAGTTTTGTTATTGACTTAAATAATGGTAAACTTAATTCCAAAAAAAAGATTGAACCTGACAGTTTTGATTTTTTTTAAATTTAATTTCTGTAACAACACAACACAACAATGCAGTTTTTTTACCATTTTAGCAAAACTTATTCAAGATATTGATTAAAATTATAATTATCCAGTTTTAAAAACATTTTAATTTACTTTCATTTTTTGATTAAATAAAAAATTTGTATTAAAAAATGTGCTGTTCCATTTTCGACGGAAAACGCCTTCAACCTTATTCAGTTTAAAAAATATAATTTTTTCATAGCTTTTAATTTGGAATATATTTATGTTAAAAAATTTATTTTGGACCAAAAATTTAAAAAATCTTTTTTCAAAAATAGTTATTTCCATAATTTTTTGACGATCCCTTCATAATCTTCCACAGTTAATTGGCTTTTCTATTTTAAAAAAAAATTTTCTGGTGCCAGTTTAATTTTGTTTTTTAAATTTTACTTTTGCCAGTGAATTGAAAAAGCTTTTCTCAACAAAATGGATTCAACCGTTTATTTGTGTTTTTCAATAAACCGCGCGTCAGTTAATAAAAAAATATTTTAATATTTTCCCAATTTTTAATGAGATAAATATATTTATCGAAAGCACAGTTTATCTTTTGGTATTAAATTTAGGATTGTTTCCCTCTTAAAAACTTATTGTTCAGTTTTATAAAAAATCTGGAGTGGGGGAATACTATTCAGTTAAAAAAAAATTTAATTTATGTTTTTTCACATTTTAAAATAATTTATTTGTGATTTAAACAAAGCGCACAACAAGATTAAGACAAAGACAGTTTACTTCTTACACTTTATATTTTTTTAGTTCAGCATATTTACTTACCACGAATGGTTCATTATTTCGTTTGGATTTAACTCATGGAACCGAGCAGAATCTCGCCCTTTCCCTTGATTGTTTGAAATCTCAAACAATTACTTCAATTATGACTGATTTTAAATGGAATCGAGCTGCATCACCGATAATTTATGCGCTCACATGGAATGGAATAATTGCAATTGATTCAACTAATTTAAATAATTTTAAATGTTCCGATATTGAAATTCAATGGAATAAATTTGAAGAAACCACGGGACTTAAATCAATTTTAACTATTTCAATCGCAGATAAATTATTTGTTTTTGGAACCGCCACGAATTTAATTATTTATGATCGAACAACGGAAACTCCATCGATTTTACCCATTCAAAATACTCCATTGAAATCCATTTTAGCTGTGAGTCAATCATCTGAGCCATACCCTGAACGAACGTGCTTTCAATTACCCCCGCCAGAATCCATTTCATTTAATGTAAGTAATGAAGGCCGAAGTGGAGCATTTATTATTGTTAAAGAACCCATTCCAACTTCAAATTCATGCGCAAATATTTCGTTTCCACCAACTCAATACGATGTTCATTTTCGTAGATCTAAAACGGATAAAGTTAAACATTTTCGAAGTATCTCGAATAATATTCATATTGAAAATGGAATATTGGATAAAGAAACTGAGTAAGTTCCCATTTTTATTTGATTTATACAGTTAAAAAAAAGGATCGAAAATTTCAAAACAGTTTAATTATTTGGTAAAAAATTTTTAACAAAACATGCAAGTCGGAAACAGTTTCATTAATTGTTTCTTATTTCCCTTCATTTTTTTGAAACTTTTCGTTTTAAACAAAAACTTAAAAAATTAAAATAGCTTTGAGTAACACAGTTTTATCTTAAATTTTTCTCTTTCGCAAGGCGGCTTAAAACAGTTAATATTTCTAAAATTTGATCGCCTGGCAATTGGCCCAGTTTTTTAAATAAATGCAATTATTGAATGCAAAGAATTTTCTTTTTTTTTCCAACCAAACATGGCTTCAGTTTTATAAAGTTAATAAAAAATGTTTTTTTTGAATATCAAATGCTTGCTAAAAGATTTGAATACTCTTATTAATTAATAGCTCAGTTTAATAATGAAAATATTTATTCTGCTACTTTTACAATTCGCAGTTTACAATTTATTTTTTGATAAAAAAAAATTCAAAGTTTTTTTATCCGCTTTTTCCGATGCTCTCAGTTATATTGAAATTTTTTTTTAAATAGCTCTTAATGCCATTTAGAAATTAATGGGGTGGTGCAGTTTTATATAGATTTTTTTTATTGCATGTATGAATGTGGTAATTCTGTAAAGAAGCTTTATACAGTTAAAATATAATTAATTTACCAAAAAACAAATATAGTTTTAATGGTATTCTTTAAGATAGTTTTTAAAAATTTTTTTATTATGGTTGATTATTTTGTTACAGTTAAAATTTTAAAATCTTTTAAAAAACATTAAAAAATTAATAAACAAATTTTGATAAGGGTCAGTTTAAAAATACTCTTTAATTAATTATTTAAAATATACATTGTTTACGAACTTTTTTAAATGAAGATGCAGTTTCCTTTCGAATTAATAAAATTTTCAGTATAATTAGTTTATTTGAAACTAATAGTAAACATAATTATGATGAGAAATACAGTTAAACAAAAATAAAATAAAATTTAATTCAGCCCTATCGAATTCCAAGTGTCAGTTTTTAAATAAATTTTTACGTAACAAAAGATTCAACTTTATTTTTTCATACTTTTATGAAAAAAAGTTTCATTTTTTTATTTTAAGAACATTTAATGATTTTTATTTATCCCTGTGTTGACACAGTTTATATATATCTTTTTTTGATTTTTTATATCAAATTTTTGGGTAATTGTGTTTGCAAGGGTCCGGACAGTTAAAATACAATAAATGTATTTTTACATTGTTACAGTTTTATGACAGTTTTAAAAAAAATTTGAATAAAATTTTGATTTTCGACAATCTCATCATTATAACCTTTTTATAGTTATAGAAAATCCGGAATCCTCTAACAACTTCAGTTTAATAAAAAAAACTTTTTAAATATTAATTTATTTATTTTCAGTTATGATGTATATATTTCATGGTTTAATCGATATTACACATACAAAGATCAAATCTCTGAAATAAAAACCCTTAAAACAGGTTATGGATATCCAACATCACCTCGAGATCCAGCTGCCTTTGCTCTTTCTCCGGATACTGTATTACTTTATTGGAAATTGCCTCAATCATTAAATGCACCAAGAAATGAAATAAAATATCGAATCACTCAACAAAGTTCTTCCTTAGCTTCACCCGTTTCAATAGGAGCTAAACAATTTGAAAATGGAACCTTTTCCACTGCCCTTTCCGATATAGTTTCATGCATCGAAGACCCGTGCCAAGCGAAAATAGCAAATCTTCGTCCATCGGCGGATTATAAATTTTGGGTTTCTGCCATTCATGTTACTCGGTTGCAAGCAACTTTTTCGGAGGATCAAGATGCGATTTCTCCGGAAGCTGTAACTCGAACCATGGATATTCCGGGCACTTTGAGATTGGATAATTTCACGAGTGAATCGCTTTTGCTTCGATGGAATTCATTGGAGCCACAAATATTGCCTCAAACCGTGGATGTTCAATATCGATTGGTAAGTTTATAAGTATTTTTAAAAAGCTTGAAAAATAAAAACGCACAATGACGGCACAAGTTTTATATATTTAAAAAAAAAAAATTTTCAACAACAACAAAATGTTTTTGTACCTTTAAGAAATTTAGTGCAGTTTTACAAATCATAAATTAGATATATGAAAAATGAGTCCTTAAATTTTATAAAACTTATAAACAACACAGTCGTCAGTTTAAGGTATTTTATTATTTCCAAAGAAGCTAATTAAGGTTTTTTGCATTTGATTTTAAATCAATGAGTATTTCATGGATCATGTTTTTCAAGTACACAGTTTATAATGATAAAAAAATTAAGAAAAGCAAAATTTTTCTGCCGCCTAATATCTGATGTTGCAGTTTTTTCCAAAATTTAAAAAATGATTTCCTTAATGTTGTAAAAAGTTTTTTAATTTTTATAAATTCATTTGAAAAAAGGATAAAAAGAATTTTTTGCGCTAATTTAGCGGAACTCAGTTTATAAAAAATTAAGAAGTTTAAGATATTTTAAATATTCAAAGTATTAACCGTCTTGCGGCGTGCTTAGTTTAATTTTATAAAATGTTTAGAACTAATGACATCATGTCGCATAAGATATGAAATAATAAAAGAGTGATATTTAATATTTTATGACTTTATAAAACATATTGGAGCATATTATCATCTCAGTTTTGAAACTAATAAAAATCAATAACAAAGAGAAAACGCTTTGAATTTTTTTAAATTATGAATCCTCAACAGTTTTTACTTTAGAAAATTATGAAAATGTGTTACAGCAATGATTTAATAAAAAATGAGATAAAAATAAATTAAAATTCTCCGGTACAGTTTTTTCTTTAAAGAAAGTGATTATATGTACTCCAAAAATATTGAGCATCGCGTCGGAACGAACCATCAATATTTTTTTGGTTATTGAAAAAATATTAAAATATAGTCTTTGTTGATAATTTAAATCCGTTGTTTGGATATTTTATCTAGTTTATAAAAAAAAATTTCACCATTTGTCATGAAAAATAAATTCAAAAGTTCGTAGTTATTTTTCTTCGTAAAATTTAAATTAAAAACTTCGCCGTAAATTTGTTAAAAGCAGTTAAATTATAATTTTTTGAGTTAAATCCATTTTACATAAAATACAAAGTGTGATAGCACTTTTTACAGTTTTTATTTATAAAGTTTTCAAAATTTATTTGATATAATTTAATTTTTTTTTTGATTTATTATTTTTGTAAACCAAACCAAGCGATTCCACACAGTTTTATAAAATATCTAAATTAAAAAAACTTGTTTAGAGTGGAACAGATGCAACATGGACGAGTTCACCCAATGTCACTTTTGACCCTAAAATTGAGTCATCCCTAAATATAACTATTCCATCCCTTCGTTCATCCACAGCTTATGATTATCGATTTGTTGCCACATATTCGGGCAAATATTCTTACAATGATAGTGAAAAAAGTTTCACCGAACAATTTTTTCAACCCATTCAACAAGGTCGAACTAAAGGTACCGTCTCGATTATTTTTATCCAGTTTAAAAAATTAAAACATAAATGGTTTTTTAGCTGGAACTCCATCATCTCCAATTTTGGTGGAAATAACAAAAGAGAGAGCGTTTTGGATTTTAAAATGGCAAGAGCCGGAAAATGATGGAGGCGCTCCAATTGTTTCGTACGCAGTTGAATATCGGTAAATAATTTTCGTGACGATTCCACAAAGACATTTTACAAATCAGTTTTAGACCAAATAAAACAGCGGAATGGGAAATAGCTGAACGTGGATTATCTTCGGATCGACTTTGGTGGAGAATAGATAAACCTTCAGCATATTCTCCTCAATCCCAATTCCGCGTGAGGGCAGCAAATTCAGAGGGTTTTGGTCCATATGGTTTAACCCAAGAAATAGAAATTGAAAAAGAAACTTCCTCCACTGCGTATTATTTTATTTTATGGATTTCAATCATTTTTGTTTTAACCCTTTTAACTTTATGCATCGCTGGATTATTTTTGAGTAAGTCCTTGGATTTGGATGGCAGTTTTATAAATAATAATATAAATTTTAGTTCGAAAAAATAAGAATAAAGAAAAAAAGAGAAATTATAAAATGACCAAAGAAATTCGATTGGAGGATTTAAATTTTGAAAATAGCGGCAATTTCTCAGAATTGACAAAACCTTTCCAAAATGAACTTCGAAGTAAGTTATTTTTTTAAAAATAATAATAAAATCTTACACAGTTTAAAAATATCAACAAAAACACTTTATTCAAAAAAAGTTGTGTCACATTTTGGCGCAGAAATTCAGGTTGCAGTTATTATTTTGCTTATAATATCTAGCATATTTCAGTTTAATTATAATTAAATTATATTTTTAATCCAAATTTTTGGTGGAGAATCCATTTAAAAAACTAGAGTACTTTAAAAAAGACATTGTCACTTCTCAGTTTTTATAAAGCTAAAGCATTGGAAAATATATTTTAATGCGATAAAATTAAACAAAACCTTGCTTTTAATTTTCCTAAAAGCTTTCTTCAAAGAAGCCTTCCTGGAGTCAGTTTTAATTATGTATTAACTCATTTTATGCAATTTTACTTTGCTTCTTTGTTTATCTGCAATGAAGTACAACGCCCCCAGATTTCCTTCTTTGAAAAAAATTATCATAACCGCAAAGGAACGCAGTTTATTTTTTCTCCAAAATCCACCAAATCAGAAATTATAAATCTAAAAGTTTATAAATATAATTATAACAACTTTTCCATGTATTATTTATTTTTGAATATCTTTTAAATTGAAGCTCTTTTTCTATAAAGACGCAGTTTTAAATTTACCATAAAAATTAATTTTTTCTAAAACTTTCTCTAATTTCCTTATCATTATTAAATAATTATCCTCTAACACCCGTTGACAGTTAATTTTTTTTATTTATATTAAAAACTCTTTTTTCAGACCTTCCCGAAGTTTCTGGAGATAATATAACTTCAATGGAAAAAATTGGGCAGGGTTCTTTCGGGGACGTCCATCGAGGAAATGCATGGAATTTACCCACCGTTGGAACCAAGCGAGTGCCAGTCGCAATAAAAACCTTGAAAATTGGTCATTCCGCGGAAGATCGAATTAAATTTGTTAAAGAAGCTATTTTAATGAAGTAATCGCTATTCTTGATAAAGACAGTTTAAATTTAAATTTTTTTTATAGTAATTTTGATCATCCAAATATTGTAAAATTGCTTGGAGTTTGTTTTGATTCAGAACCCCAATGTTTATTAATGGAATTAATGGAAGGCGGAGATTTGCTTTCCTTTCTTCGAGCTTGTCGACCTTCCGGTCCTGCTCCATCCCAATTATCTTTGAATGAAATATTTTCAATTATTATTGATGTTGGTCGAGGATGCGCATATTTGGAAATGAATAAACATGTTCATCGAGATTTAGGTAAGTTCAACTTTACTTTATTCAGTTTTAATTATATAAAAAGTAGGTTATATATGGAGTATCAGTTTTGTTTTAAAAAAGTGGAATAAAAGCTAGATTTTTAAAAAGCTGTTTTAGAATCGTGCTTTTAAACGTTCTAAAATTAAAACGTTTCAGTTTTAAATTTATTTTATTTTTTTGTTGGAGTTTTTTTCTGAAAAAAGTGAATTAATTTCTTTTATAATTTACAGAAAGAGAAAGAGTTAATTATTGAATTATGTTGGCGATTTCGGTGACAGTTTTGAAAAAGAAACTTACAAAAAAAATGCTTGTTAAAAAAACAAATAAAAATTATTCCTGTTTTACAAATGTGTGAATATATTTATTTGAATGACTATCTGTAAACTTTGTAAAAAACAATCGATCATACTCACCGTCAGTTTTGAGTTCTTTCCAAAAAAAAGTGTTGCCGCTATTCAGTTTTTTAAGTTTTATCTTTAAATGAGCCCTTTTCCTTTGTAAATATATCGTAAATATTATTTAACTCGAATTTACTCGATAACTATCATTTTTTTTAATAAAGCCCAGTTTACTTTTATTTTCGCCACAAAAAGAGAATAACAAGCCAAACTGTTTTTAAAGTTGAGCAAAACATCGTGACAAATCACAGTTTTTTTTTTCAGCTGCTCGAAATTGCCTCATAACTTCTCGAGGTTCATCAATGAGAGTCACAAAAATAGCTGACTTTGGTTTAGCAAGACAAATGTATATAAATGAATATTATCGAGTTAAAGGGGAAGATTTTTTACCTCTTCGATGGTTGGCTGTCGAGTCGGCGTTGGATGGAATATTCACTAATAAATCGTATGATTTTTTACACGGAAAATAACAGTTTTAAAATTAAATAAATAATTTAAGAGATGTTTGGGCTTATGGAATTTTATGTTGGGAAACTTTGACATTGGGCGAAACACCATACAAAGATAAATTAAACAGCGAAGTTTTGCCATGTTTACGTTCGGGAAAGAGGCTTGAAAAACCCATCGATTGCCCAGATGAATTGTAAGATTTAGGAATTTAAAGAAAAAATCTTTTGATGCTGACAGTTTTTTTTGTTTTTAGATTTGAAATAGTTTCAAATTGTTGGGAAGAAAACCCACAAAATCGTCCATCGTTTGCCGAACTTTTAGGATTGGTTGAAGGATTACACAATCACCCGGATATGAGAGTAAGTAACACAGTTTTTAAATTATTATATCATTATTTTCCGCCACTTACCAAAATGACATTCAGTTTTACGAAGCGATAAAGAAATTCCTTAATAAAATAAATATTTAAGAATTAGACTTTTCCCTAAACTTTTGATGAACACACAGTTTTTTATTAATGGTATTTTTTAAATAAAAAAAGTTTTAAAATAGCCCAAACTTATTTTTGTATGTATCAGTTATTTCCCACTAAAAATTTCTGAACTTTGTTGTAGCATAACAATTTTTTGTTAACTGAAGGCTATCAAAAGACACTTATTGCTACAGATTACAAATTTTCAGTGTTTTGATTTATGGCCTTGAAATGAACAGTTTAATGACAATAAATTTTATAAAAGATAAAATTCAGTTTTAAAAATACATAGTAATATAAATTTAATAAACCTCTAAAATTAGACCCGTATATTTAAACACAAAAAGCGTAGCTAAAAAAGTCTAAACATGTCTTAACGGTTCCCTCCAGTTTTAAAATCGATAAAAAAATTTTGCAGAGCAATTCCCCATTTCCTTCAATTCAAAGTGGATATATAAATAATGGATTTGATGCTTCACAAGATTCAAATATTAGCAATCCACAACAACAGCAACATTATCCCCGTCAACAACAACAAAATAGCCATCATCAAGATCGAAGGCATCAAAGTTCAGAATTAATTGGAAATAATAATTCTGGAAGATTTGATAAATCAGGTATCCCACAAATTTTCCATAAATTAAATCAACATTACAGTTTTTTAGATAATGTAAAAAATCATTCGACTGGTTTGCCTTCCCATCTTCGGCAACGAGCTCCATCAACATCGATGTTTTCGTTTGATCGACCTGAAAGTTCCATTTCGGCCCAAACTGAAACAACCACAATTTGTGGCGAAGATATGGAAGGTGGAGGAGATGATTATGAAATACCTCGAAATATTCAATCATCAGCCACCAATCTTTCATCCATTATTTCTGTGAATTCAAATTCAGGAAATAATTTACAAAATTTTAATAATGACGAAGAAAGTCCAAAAAATTCTAAACGCAACGCAGCTAAAGTTAGTCGGGTATAAAAAAGAAGAAAAAAGATTATTTTTAAATATTTTTTATGTTAGATTTAATTTAAAGAATATTATTGTTTGTCTTTCTTATATCGTTTTCATTTAAATAAAGATTTATATAATTAAAAACTGCAAAATAAAACTAATACAGTTTAAAAAATTATTTGTTGAGGATTAACAAGCATCAGTTGCAGTTTTGTTTTTTACGAATATTTTTATTTTCAATGGTTAAAACAATAAAATTTCCATTTCTTTTAATTTATTGGGTTTATTATCATAGTCGATGAAACAAAATAATTTCTTTTCATTTTTCTTATTTTGATTTGAAAATTATCGCCAACTTCAGTTTTTTATTTAGTTTTAGAAATCACAAAATTATTTTTTCATGAAGATAAAGGTTCAGGTATCAGTTTTTTTTAATTATAAAAATAAATATGCAGTACTTTATTCTGTAAAATTTCTACCTCAAAATAAATATTAAGGTCAAAGAGAAGCCATGCTGAGTTTTAAAAAACTATTTATTCTTCAGAAGATTTTTTTGTTGATCTATTTACAAACAGAACAACAGTTTTTTTTCCATATAATAAATTAAAATTCAGTTTATTTCTTCTTCTTTTTTTGATTTTTAGGCCATTCCATTAGCAAGTGGTTTACTGCGATGGCGTTCGGCAGCTTTCATCGAATGTGGTTATCCATCCCACATTGATTCCTTAAACTCTATGGAACGCCAGTTTTTTATTTCATAAACCTCCTCTCTCCATATAATAATTATAAGAATTACAGTTTTTTTATTCTTTCTAAACAATATATAAACTTTGCGGGGAAACTCAAAAAGTTTCCGTTATACACTATTACGATGTCTACTACAGTTTTTGGTTTTCTAAAGGAAATGTTCTTTTTTTTATTACTTGAAATTTTACGTCGATAATTTCGGCGAAGACATCCAAAGGATTTATAGAACTTTATTATTGCTGTTAAACACATAATTTTTGTTTTTGATTTTCGAACAACCCAATTTACTCAAAAACCAAAACAACTCAACAGTTAATATTATTTTTTGCATATCAAAAGAAACTGAGATAAACAAGCGCGCGTTTGCTTCGCATGTCAGTTTATAAATTTAGTATTTGCAATATCCATTTTTTGTCAGTTTTTAAATTAATTTTCTCTGTTATTAAACCCATCATACCCTTTTACTTTTATGCTCATTTTTATATACTTTTAATTTTGAATAGTCTTTTCCACAAAATCAACTCAGTTTTTTTTATAAAAAAAAATTACAAACAGATCCGACGACAGTTAATTTTTTTAAAGATATTTATATCCCCGTCCTTTATTGATTTGACAATCCTTAGCTATACCAGCTACAGTTTTTTTAAAACCCCCAGAAAAAAAAAGTTTGATAATTTCTAGAAAAGAACCTAAAGCAACTTGGACTCCTCCAATTTCACTTCCATTTCAAGGTATAGTTTTTCCACCTTCTTATAAAATATTGTTCAGTTTAAAAATTATTTTATTTTAGCTCCTGGAATTTCATGGAGAAATTTAAAATATGGTTATAAATTTATTGAAACTTCCACCAATTCGGTTTTGGAACATTCAGAAACTTCTGAAACTTTTACCACGAATTACACTATTTTTGTAAGCGTTCGTATCGCGAAAAATCATGAGCATGTCGATGACAGTTTTTCTCATCTTATATTCAAGAAAATAATGAAGCGGAATCTCTAAAAATGACTGATATTTTTGGAAGAGATTTTAATAAAACTGAAAAAAGATGAAAGTTTTTTTTAAAGTTTAGTAATTAAAAATATTTACCGCATTGAAAACCCACGTTAAATTTAAATAAAATTAAAATAAAAACCAATTTATCTAGGAAATATACGTCTTATTCAGTTTTTTAATTAATTAAAATAAAGCCACCATTGTATATTTATATAATACACAGTTTATAGCATCCATAATTTTATTTGTTAAATTAAATAACTACTATGTAAATTTTATGAAGTTTATTTTTTTTAATTTATTACTAAAAAATAAATTTGCCAAGCAGCAAGGTAAAATCACAGTTAAAATGTAAATAGAAAATAAAGTTGGTCAAGATTATTACTCGGATGAAACCAAAAGTTTAAAAAAAATTTCAAGAAATTTTTTTTAAAAATAATAAAATAATTAAAATTCGTCTTCGAGTTCACGCACTCATGTGCGCGCCCGTTTCCAATCAGTTTATTTTGTTAAAAATTTTTTTTATGACTCTGAATCCTAAAAAAGAAGTTCATTCAAGCTTGTGTAGAAAAATCAAATTATTAAAAAAAAATGTTTTTTATGAAAATGACACAATTCGCAGTTTTTTTACATTGCATCCTTTCGTCTAATTTCAAACTTTATATATTCCCGAGAAAAAAATCGAAAGTTGGGAATTTGAAAAAATTATGGACAGTTTTTTTTTGAAAAAAAAATATCGCATTCACCTGGGACTTCAGTTTATAAAAAAAATTTAACTCTAAAAATATTCCATAAATTCCCAATTTTTTCCTGAAATATTTATATCCGAAAAATTTTACAGCCCCAGAAACTATCTAAATGTTGACAGTTAATATAAAAAATACTGCTTTTTTTTAATTTAAATGACAGTTGATATTTTTGAATAAAAATTTGATTAGAAATAAGTCACATAAGTTTTTAACCCTAGCACTAATTGCACTTTACAGTTTTTATTTCTAAAGATATTTTATGTCAATGATGCCTATTACACTCATACCTCAGTTTATAAAAAAATAAAATAATTTATTAGGATAGTTTTGTAAAGCTAATCTGTTTATTGGTCGTCAGTTTTTATAATTATCCTATACTTAAAAAAATATTTTAAAAAGTTTTCCATTTTTTAAAAATATTTATTTAATTTCGAACAAACTATTTAAATTTAAGCTTTTATTGTTTCTGAAATGTTAATTTAGGAAATTTGTTATCAGTTTTGTCTAAATTTAAATTAATTAAAAATAGCTTGCGTAATAACAAACCCCTTTTTTTTATAAATATTTTTAAGAACTTAGAGAAAAAGCAATGAATGAAGCAACAAACCAACCCACTACAGTTTTTAAAAAAAATTTATGCAAATACATACAACGCTGCAACCGTTTTATATTATGATCTTTGAGATCCAAGGTATAAAAAGATGATCCAGTTTTTTAAGTAAGTACAAATTTATTTTATGAAAAAAAGTGAAAGTTTTTGTTTTTTTTTGGTGTTTGATTGTTGCCAGTTTTTTTTATTTAGTAAATGCTTAATGAAGAATGTATTATTACCAGTTAAATTTCTAAAATTTTATAACCTCCCGTAACAACACGCACCAGTTTTTTTAAATACATAAATTGAATCGATGCTTGCAAAAAAATTGTTTTTTATTTTCCATCATTGATTGGCCGATTCAGTTTTCTCTTCAGTCAAAAATAAAAATTATTAAAGATTTGTGCCAAAAAGGATGGCAAAAAAAGAGAGGCAAAAATTTCATCGTTCCACAGTTTAATGAGTAAAAAATCCTTTAATCTTGTTATTGAAAAGTTTTATCTTTTTTATTTTTTAATAAACCGTTTCAGTTTTTTTAATATATAAAATTTAAATAATTTAAGGTAGCCCGAATGCACTTGCAGAAAACTTGAAAATAAAATAACTCACAGTTTTTCTAATGAATTAAATATAGTTTTTTTGAAAAGAATTTTAATTCTCTTCTCAGCAAAGATTCGCTAATCCCTTAATTAACTTTATTTTTTTATATTTCTTTATGTTATTGGCATTTAAAAAATGAAATTTTTTATCGTTTTTTGCAGTTTTTTACTTTTTATTTTCGTGAACATTCAGGACGTTTGTGAAACACAATATTTTTGATCGCAAGTTACAGAAAAAAAATCGTCATTAAAATTTTTTTATCTGAATAATGTCTTTTTAAAAAACAGTTTATATTTTTAAAATAGGAAGCGTTTAAAGCAAACAGTTAAATCCTTAAAATGAAAAATAATTAAACAAACACCGTATTCTTTTTTACAGTTTTTTTAAAATTTAAATATTTTTTGTTTGTTTTGATTTTACTTTGAACAGACAATCGACTAGTGGTTATTACAGTTACAAAAGTCAATCAAAAACTTTGACGGAACATAAAAAAATTAGAATACAGTTTTGCATTAAATTTTTTAAAAAAATAAGGCTGCATCTCCAGTTTAAAAAAAACTTGAAATTAGCGATTTCTTTCAAGTTAATCTTTATATACAATCATAAATTTTGTTTTATTTTGTTTGATTACATATTTTTTCTATAAAAATTAAAAACATATTAGCCAGTTTTTTTACTCCTACGTGACTCAAGAACCAGTTTATTTTAAATTTAAATAATTTCTTTAACGCTTTCAATGATGCATGTGGCAATCATAAAAGGTCACGTTAATCCAGTTTATTTAATAACGTTAAAAAAACCCAATTAAAACACGTGCTCGAAAATATAATTAATGCACTTCATTCAGTTTATTTTTGTATTTAAATAATTTAATTTTAAAAGCCTTGAAGATTTCGAGTTTTGAAGTTTTCCAATAAAATAATACAATTGCAGTTTTAAATATTTAAATATTAATTAATTTTTTGTGATATTTTTCTTATTAAACCTCCAAAATACACTGACAATACAGTTTTAATAATTTTTAAATTAATTTTGTTTTAAGCCTTTAACTTTTGGCATAGCAGCAGGACGCAGTTTATCTTTTCTTATTATTATTAATTTTTGTCCCATCGATAAAATTTTTGAAATACTTTCATATTATGAATTTATTCCTCTGTACTGTAAAAAAAATTACGATATCATATTTTCATGCTTACGCAGTTTTTAAATTATATTAAATTCTTTTTTATTATTTTTTCAAAAATAATGGAAGTTGAAAATATGAAAAGTTAAAAAAAAAACATATATCTTTTTAATTAAAATAATCGGCTCAGTTTAATAATATGAAAATGCCCGCTTTTTAAAGTGCAGTTAAAAAAAATTTAAGGTAAGTTATTATTTATTTTATTATTATTAACCGGGAAAATAATAAAGCTCCTCAGTTAATCAAAAAAGTTATAAAAGTTGTAGTTAAATATTCCCATTTGAAACTTTATCTCGATAGAAATCAGTCAACGCAGTTTTAATAATTTCAATTATTATTTAAAATCAAAGAAACTGTAAAATAAAAGCTGATTATAAAATAATGTAACTATTTTTTAGGATAAAAACCACCTCCTAAAATCTTTACTTCCAGTTTCTTAGCTTTACCGGCGATTTTTTTATTTTTACAGTTTTTTTTAAAATTAAAAATAACAAAACACTTTTTTCTAAAAAATTAAGTTTATGACAATAAGGTTTTTTGTTGTTCTGTCGAGATTCACTGCAGTCAATTTTATGAATTAATAAATCCAACTTTCGATTCAGTTTATTCTTTTTTTTTCATCGCAAGAATCATCAGCAAATGCTCCCAGTTTTTTAAGCGTCACTGTGGCCGCTATTATGAGCATATTAAAAACAATCCCAAAAATAAGACCATTTTCTTGGGTTTCCATCAAAACTTTCATATTTCCATTTTGGAATTAAATCAAATTCAAGACTGACTGGATTGGTATTAAAAATAATTACACTTGAGATGTTCATTGTTGTGTTTGAAGATGTATGTGGCAGATGTATTAATTTTGCTTGAATTAGGCTTTATTTAACCTTCACGTTGGTAAGTGCTGTTGTTGGCCAACAAAATAATATTTTTTACTTTTCGAAGCTGTATTAAAAATAAAATTTCAAGAATCCAAAAGTTTGAATTCAATTTTCCAGTTTTACTTATCTTTTTTATCTGAACCCCTTTTTTATGCTTTTATAATTTTACATTTCCTAATACTGATAAAGTACCCAGTTTATATTTTAATTTTCTTTGATATTTTTTTAACAGTTTTATATAATTTTTAAAAACACAAAACGTTTCGTCGCGATGTTGATAAAAGCTGAATAACCAATCATGGCAGTTTTATTATTGAATTGAATTTTATTTTTTAATGGTGGTATACAAATTAATCGTAATAAAATGAATCAATTTTAAAATCAAAAAAATTAACTTGGAAAAGCAGTTTTTAAACCTTGTATAAATACTTTCTTAAATACAGTTTTTATTTAATTAAATATACCTAACAACTTACACTGACACAGTTTATAACATTAATATTTTTTTTGTTGATGTGACATTCTCTGTTCCCAGTTTATGTATTAATGAATCCTATCACAGTTTTTTTCTTTTTTTAAACATAAATTAAAATATTTATGACTGACTTAATTAACCATCTGTTCACAGTTTTAAAAGTAATAATAATAATTATTTCAATCTTTAAAATATTACACAGTTTTAATTTATCTTAATGGCTATGTGCCGATTCCTTCATCAATTTGGAAATCAAACCCGGATTTATACAATATTTATCAGTTTATTTCAAAATTCAACCGAAACACAGTATTTTCAAATCAAATGTTTTTTAGATTTCAAAAATATTGAACAACAGTTTTCATCAAAAAACAATAAAAAGCTTAAAATAAAAAAGCAAATAATTTGTTTCTAAATTTTTAAACCATGACGAGTTAAGCAAATTATAAAAAACATTGAACAGTTTAAACATAAAAACAAACAAAATAAAATATTTTTGAACAGTTTTATACTAATTTTTTAAATAGTTTTTGTGATCAAACTTTATCATTAAAAAATACAGTTATCAAATTTTTTTAATATATCTCCCCGATAAGGTTGCAGTTAATGTCGTTTTTTTTTTATTTTCTTTCATGAATTTTTTTTTTGTCCATCCTCATCGCATTAATGTTTACAGTTTTTGTTTATATTTAATAGCCTTTTTATTACAACGTGATTTTATCTTTTTTTTAATGACAAATTTTACGTTTTTTTAAATCAACAAACACTGTCGATGAAACATTTTTGATATATATAAAAAATCAGGAACCAAAATAATTTTTTTTTTATTAAAAGAGGTGCACTTGTCAAAAATATAAGAAAATAACAAATTCCCTTGCCTCCCTAATGGTCTAGTGGTTAGGATTTCTGGTTTTCACCCAGGCGGCCGGGGTTCGATTCCCCGTTAGGGAAGTTATCCTTTTTTCATTTTTTTTTACAAATTTTTATCGATTTTCTAGTTGCCCAAGATTTTGACCTTCCAGTTTTAGTAAAATAAAATAGAAGCGCAAAAACAAAAAAAAATTAATTAAGCGATGAAGGCCAAAGTACAAAAAATATATTTGCTTTCTTTTCTTTTTTCTTCTAAAAAAGCGCCAATTTTTTCTATTCCTTTTTTCTTTTTGCTCGCATTTTTCTTTTTTTTGAAAACCAAATATTTATTTATCTTTACTAAATTCATTCAAATAATTAGTTTTAAAAAATGCGTGAACGTCATCCATCTCCATTTCTTCGTAAAAAAGGTTCATCTAAACCAGGTTTTGAAAATCCTGAAGATTTTGAAGTTATTTGTTCTCGAGAAAAAGTGAGTTTTTTATATTCCAAAAAATTTATTGTTTAATTGAAAGTTTTCAGATTCATCGAATTCGATGTCGACGAAATTATCATGCCCAAGTTGTGAATGTAGTTTCACCAAGTGAAATATGGGTTCGTCCAATCAATCACATCGCAAATAAACTTGTTATTTCCACAGAGTAATTTTTTTTTTACCATAAAAACTTACTTATATTCCCCCAAATATTTTCTAGATCCCCAACTATGTTAGCCACAGATCTCAAAGAAGGTGAATATGTAATGACTCCAATCGATAATGAAACTTTAGTTCGAGCGAGAATAATCGAATATTTATCAAACGAAAAACGAGCTTTAGTTAAATTTATTGATCATGGAGATATAGCTTGGAGAGATTTAAATTGTTTATTTGAAACTAAATCCAAGCGACAAATAGTTACAGATTTACAAGATAAAATTGGAGAATATATTATAACTCATCCAGAAAATGAAGGAGGAGATTCAACAAATTCCAATTTAGTTAAAGCTCAAATAATTATGCCTAAAGAAAATGGAGCTTTTGTTTCATTTAGCGATGAAGGAGAAGTAAATTTAATTTGGAGAAATGAAAATGATATATATGAATTATATCCAAAAAGGGATGAACTTCGATGCTTTCCATGGCAAACCATTCCCATAAAGCTTCAAGGTGTTAAGCCATCAAATAATGTAAGATACTTTTTCATAGCAGCAAAATTTGAGATTTTTATATATTCTAAAAAACATCGAAATTTTGGAGTTTGTTAGAATAATTTTGAGATCCACCAAATCGATTTAAAAATCAAAAAAGACCATCGATCTTCGGTGAATGGATTCAATTGTAGGCTTGAAAAAAAAACCTTTTTTTACATCCCAAAAATAATTAGGAAAAACTCAAAAAAAACTCCAGATTTTAGTTAACTTTTTTTTAAGCCAATTATTTTTTTTAACAATCTTCGAAATTTCTGTTGGGTGGCTTAAGGGAGAGAGAGAATAACTAAAAAAAGATTTAAATACACAATTTTAAAATATATTTCATTTTTTGATACAATTTTTAATTTATAAAATTTTTCTTGATTTTTGAGTCTAATTTGGTTCCTCAAAAACTCGATTTTTAGAAATATTTTGTATTTCTTTGTTCTAACCAATTAATTTTCTCAAAACCATGATTTTTTTTATATATTCCTTAATAAAAAATAAATCTTTTGTTTTAGAAAAATTGGACTTTGGAAGAAGTAAACACATTGAAAAAAACTCTTCAAGAATATCCATATATTTATGTTTTACCAACCATTCATGATCGATTTGTAATTAACGATGATTCCTTGCACACGCCTGCTTCGTTGCATGGATTAGAAAAATTTGATTTAAAAGATTTTAAAGGCGATATGAAACCCGCGGAAAATCTTGGAGAATCCATTGCAATTTTATATCATTTAAATTTGGATAATCCCACCGTGAATTATGAACTTGATGATTCTTTTGCAACTTATATTCATAAAGAATATCCCTGCCACAATGATCTCAAAAATTGTTATCCCGAAAAATATCAAGCATTTAATATTATTTCTTCAAATAATTTAGAAATGAATCAAAAACAAGAAATTAAAAATATTGCTGCAGCATTTTTTGATTATGATAAAATTAAGGATGATGAAATTGAGGGCGAAAATGAGCCTCTGGAAGAAGAGGAAGAAGCAAATAATGAAACTGAAGATGGCGGTGAATCAGAATCTCCCAGCGGTGAAACGAAAGAAGAAAATGAAGAAAACAATTAAAAAATTACTTAAACCTTTTTTTTATTTATTTATGTGTATTTTTGAACATTATTAAACTTTATATTTCTGAATGTTACAAAATTGCTTAATTATTTTGTGTCGAAACCAAAAAAATAAATTAAGATAAATCCAAAAAAATGGGAAATTGAACTTTGAAAGAGAAAATAAAGTTCTCTGTCGTCGGCATTTTTTTTATATTGACGAAAAAGCTTGCCAAAATGAAAAATATCAAACACACGAATTTGTTTTTTAAGAATTTCTTTACTAAAACACAATTAAAATTTACACACTCAGGTTTGAGAAAAATTTATGGATTTCCAAAAAAAATTTCCTTACTTCTTTGAATTTTAAAATTGAAACAATTATTTTGGGTTTTATTTATTTATTTTCATTTCTAAAAAATTTAAATAACAAAATAAAAAATACAAACAAAAAACGTTTTTTCTTCAAGTAACATTGGGAGTTAAAACTTTTTTGGTGGGAACAGATTTTTTCGTGGTCGAAGAATTATTACTTTGAATGGAAATGGCATTTCTTTTTCGAATTTTATTTATTGAATGCACAAAAGTCAGACAACATATTAATCCATCCAAAGCGGATAAAGTTCGAGAATATGAACCCAAAATATTATTTGCTGATTGACCAGTCATAAGTAAAACGGTGAAAGCCACACCTTGAATAAATAAATCCAAAAGAGTGTGAATGAGTAAAATCTTTTGAACCAAAAAAGCCATATCTCTTTGATTTTTTAATGTTGATAGAAATTTTGTTTTTTTGAGTAAAATACTTAAAATTCCAAAAGCAATAAAATTAAATCCTGAATTAATTAAACGCAAAATATTTCGGCGGCTTTCTATGGAGCTTTCTTTACTCATTGCACTGGGTGAAAAATTTGCTAAAAATAAAACACATTAAACAGTGGGAAAAAAATTCATCAAATAATTAACAATAAAAAACTTTTTTTTTTAATTTTATTAACCAAATTTTTTTTGCATTCAAACTTTTTGATTTTTTTTAGTTTATTAATTTATTTGTTTCTTTTACTTACGAGTTTTTTCTGGAAATGGATTAGGTGTTGAAGTAATTACAGCTTCAATCATAAATCCAATAACAGCTAAAACAAAAATAATATTTAACCAAAAAATAAATCGTTGAATTTTTTGTAATTTTGTTCTATTAAATATTGCAAAAATAAAACATCTTTCAAGAGTTGAAAATAAAAGAGACACTGCTGCAGCGGGCATAAAACAAAAATATATCATTGCACTGAGGTAAAAATATTTGGGATCATAAATAATCGCTAAAAAAGAAATTAATTTTTTTTAGATTTTTTTGGGTGATAGATTTTGGCTATTTAAAAAATGGGGTCTTGGAGCGTAATTTGGTTGTTAGATAACAAAATATCTTAGAAAAAATTTATCTGTCTAAATTTTAATAAACCAAAACAGAAAATAAAAAAGTTATAAAATTTTATGCTTTTTTTGATTTTGTGTTTAGAGAGACTTTTTAAAATTCATTTACAAATTTAACTCACAATTGGGTCTCCAAAGTGCTAAAACATAAGTATTATGAAACAGCGTAGAAATTGCAATAATAATCCATAAAATTGAATGAAAAATAAGTATCGGTGAAATATATATTTGTTTTTTATATAAATCCATAAAAACCCAATATAAAGTTTTAGAATTATAAATAATAACAATGGAATGAGAAATTTGAACAAAAATAGATTCAACCAAAATTAAATAAAATAAATATGGATAAATTTCAGAAGTCGATGATGGTGCCATAATTTTTTTAATAATAAATAACAAAAAAAATTTTAAGAAAAAACTTTGTAGTTTTTTTTAAAGGGAGGCTTACTGTAGCAATAATGTAGCTAGACTCTTTTTTTTATATTTTTCTATTTCCAACAATTATTTTTCTTTAGTTTTATGTAGGGTAAAAAAAATCTTAAAATTGCCGCTAATTATTTTTTTTATTTCCTCTACCTTCTTTCTGACTCATAAATAATAATGGAAAATGAAAACTTAGACAATTGGATTTAAAAAATATATGTAAAAAAGAAATATGCAATAATTTTCTTAAACCTATGTCTAAATCCTTTTAATGACAAATTAATTATTAGATAATTAGTTATCTTTACTTTCTTTGATTGATAGCAATTAATTAATTAATTATTTTAGTTCAAATTCTAATTAATTTATCGAAAGAAAAATATTGTTTCATGGAATTTAAAATTTTTTAAAAGTCTAAAAAAAATGATGGACAAATATTTAAAAATTTAAATAATAAAGAATGAATTTAATATTTATTTAATTATGTTTTCACGCTTTTCATTTGATTACGGTAGTTCGATAAAAATAAATAAATATGCGCAATTGGCGGCATCATTAATCCTGATGTTTGTTTACGCCTTTTATAAATTATGTGTAGCCAAAATTATAAACAAATTTGTTCCACTTTAATAAATATTATTATTTTTAATTAACAAAAAATATCTTTTTGATTAAAAATGAGTAACTTAATTATATGTACATACAAAACATAAAAAGGGACCATTTTTGATATAACAAAAAACTTAATGGTTTTAGCACGAAAAAGTAAAATGTGAAAAATCAAAAAATTTTCTCGTCTGCTTTTTTTCTTCTAAATTCCATTCTACAAATAAATAATTATTTTATTATTATTAAATTTTTTTTTGTAGAAAATAATGTCCGATTCTCAAGATGGCATTTCATCTCCAATGTCTCCAAGCGTTCATGCATTAAATGATGGAAGTGGAGGAGGAAGCAGCGGCAATACCAACAACAACACCAAACTCGCTGGTGGAGAAATGGATAATATAAATGTTGAAAGAAAAATTCGTGAAATGATTTTAATTTTATCTAATTGTGTTGGAGATGTTTCAAAAGAAAAACAAGTAAGCTAGTTTTACACCCCAAAAAATAATTTAAGGAATATATAAATTTGCATAATTTTTCTTTTTTTTGCAGCTATCAATCAAAAAAATGGAAGACCACACAAATAATTTAAAAAAATGTTTGGCTGATATTGAATTGGGTTTAACGGAACAATTAAAACTCATGGAAGATTCTCTGATGTCCACCGATTTTAATTGTTGCAGATCGCTTTATGATCATCTAATAGAAACCATGGATGACATGTATCAGGGAATGAGAAAATTTTTGGGTGATGCCATTCAACGTAAAAATATAATTCTTGATGACGACGATGAAGAAGAAGGAAATTATAAAAATGAAATAGAAGAAATCGATCCAGCAAATTTTCCCAAACCAGTGTTACCAATGAATCCAGAATTTATTGGTCGAAGTATTCTTAAAATTTCTGAGGATAAAGAAAAAGCAGCCGACGACGATGAAAATATTCTTAAACGCTTTAGAATAAGCAAAAATGTTTATAAACGCTTATTCCAAGCCCCGGAAGAAGAATATCAATATCCTGCCCTTTATCGAATCCCCGATAAATTGGCGTTTCATAAAGCTTTAAAAGATAAAAATATTAATTTTGTCGTTGATGAACTTTGGGAAAGTGAAGGCCTTCTTCGTGCGGAAGGTTTCGCACTTTTAGCTGGAGCAGATAAATTTATTGATGCCGACGACGAAGATGAAGAAGAAAAAGAAATTTCTGAAAGTCGCAAAGTTGACGAAATAATGGAAGGAGTAACAACAAGCGATGATTTGGAAGCTCCCGCACCTTCCTCTTCACCCATGACGGATGATGTTCGAGAATTAGAAACATTAATCGAAAAAATGAAACTCGATTATCAAAAAGCTAAGAAAAAATATGAAGAATATAAAGAAATGTTGGATAAAAATGAAGAACCCAAACCCGATCCAAAATATGTGGATTTGCTTAAAGTTGAAGCAAAGCAACTTAAAATAACTCTTAAAAATGCATTGGAACATCGAAATGAAATTCGAAATTGGAATGACGAAGATTTAAAGCAGCGAAAAAAGGATAAACTTGCTCGAAAGCTTATTGAAGCTCATAAAAAACCTAAAATTTCTAAATCAACAGTTGCAACGGAAGAAAAATCTTTGGAATATATGAGTTCTTCGAGTTCTTCTTCTTCATCCTCCGAATCTAATGGACCTGGGAGTGTTCAATCAGATGCAAGTTTTCTTAATTCTGATTCCAGCGCTCTTTCACCCGAAGAAGAAACTCCTAAAAATAAAAACCAAGAAGCTTCAGAAGAAGGAGGTGGAGAAGAAGAAGCAGGCGATCAACATCAACAAGAACAACAAGGAGATGAAAGTTATGCATCTGGAGGAGGGTATAATTTTGAAGATGAATCTTCTTTACATCAACTTCCATCATCCAATCAAGAAGAAGATGAACAAGATGTTGAGATGGGAGAATCTTAATCTTTTGTATTTTTTTAAAAATTTACTGATTTTTATACTTTTTAAAAAACTTTGTTTGATCTCAAATAATAAAAGTTTAAAAAAATATTCAAATTTTTGATTTTATTAATACACATACAAGTTAACAAAAGTAATGGGAGGAATTAAGATGAAATATTTTCGGGATTGATATCTTCAATAATTTGAGTTATTTCGGTTTGAGTTAATCGAGCTTGATCTGATTTTATCTCGATGGCATTTGAATTTCCACTTGCTTTATCCACAGCTGAAACTTTTAAAATTCCATTTTCATCGATTTTAAAAGTAACCATAATATCTGGAATACCAGCAGCAACAGGAGGGATATTTAGAATGAATGTTCCCAAATGTCGATTTTCCCTAGCAGTCGGGTTTTCTCCTTCAAACACACGGATGTTGACCGAAGTTTGATTTTGGTAGCTCGTTGTAAAAAGTTTAGTCTTTTCAACCGGGAAACGAGTGTTACGATTGATAAGAATTTTAAATATATCTTTAAATCCTTTTTTGAAGGTACCTGCGCTAATTCCAAGTGAATATGGAACGACATCGAGCAGACGAATATTTTTTATACTTGTATCAGTGCATTCAGTTAAATATGCTGCAAGTAAAGTGGCTCCATATGCCACAGCTTCATCAGCATTTATATTAGCTTTTAATTCTTTTCCATCAAAAAAATTTGATAATGTTCGTCGAACAAATGGAATCCGAGTTGATCCACCAACAAGAATAATTTCAGAAATATAAGATTTAGAAAGTTTTGCTTCTTTTAAAGCATCTTTCACGGGTGCAAGAGTTTTTTCAACCAATTCTCCACAAAGATCATCAAATCGTGCTCGAGTTATTTTACATTGAAAATCTATTTCACCATGAATGCAATCAACTTCAATCGAAGCCACCGGATTCTTGCTTAACAATCGTTTAGCTTTTTCACAAGCATTTTTTAATCTGCAAATTGCTCGAGGATCCGTTGACAAGTCAAAATTATGTTTTTGTTTAAATTCATTTACACAAAATTTCACAAGAATATTATCAAAATCTTCTCCACCCAAATGTGTGTCACCCGACACAGCGAGAACTTCAACCCAACCATCTTTAATTTTAATAATGGAAACATCAAAAGTGCCACCACCCAAATCATAAACTAACAAAGTTTTTTTTTCTTTTGTTATTACTCGAAAGCCATATGCCAATGCAGCGGCTGTTGGTTCATTAATAATTCGTAAAACATTTAATCCAGCAATTTTTCCCGCATCAATAGTAGCCTGTTTTTGAGAATCATTAAAATATGCTGGAACTGTTATAACCGCGTCTCCTACAACATAGCCCAAATAATCTTCAGCAGTTTTTTTCATTTTAGTCAAAATTAAAGCGCTAATTTCTTCGGGAGTTAAAACCTTTTTGAAATTCTCAAATTCGATTTCAATTGCAGCATTACCATTTTTTGAAACAATCGTGAATGGCCAATCTTTTAGATCTTTTTGAACTTCAACATCATCAAAACGTTGCCCCATTAATCGTTTCACAGCAAAAATAGTATTTTTAGGATTTCGATGCATTCGATCTTTCGCACCTTCCCCAACTAATTTTTCTTCATCATCAAATGCAATTATGGATGGAGTAGTTCGATTACCAAAATTATTAGCAATAATTTCAACATTTCCATTTTCGAATACTCCAACGCATGAATATGTTGTACCCAAATCAATTCCAATCGCTTTTGAAGTTGCCATTGTAAACCAAAAAAAAAGAAAGAAGGAGAAATTAACAAATAAATGCAAACGTCAAAAAAAAAATTGGCCGCGGTAAAAAAAGGAATAAAAATTTGTAAATAACATAAAAGAAAGTTTATAAAAAGAATAAATAAACCAATTAATCAAATAATTGATAATAAAAAAAAAGAAGTGTGTTTTGTTAAACGAAGGAAACAAACACTCTTGTTTCTTGTGTTTGAAAAAAAGTTTGCAAGAAAAAAAGAAAATGTTTAACAAAAGTAAAAAATCTTTATTAATAATAACAAAATTTAAAATACAATATATTTACATAAAAATCAACAACAATAACATTTTCATTATGATGTTTTCATTTCTAACATAACACTTCTCAATCTTTGAACAACTTCATCAACTTCTTCAGCAGTCATTCCCACTCCAGCTGCAACAGTGATATAAGGAGAAAGTTGTATATTACAGTGAGATCCAAAATCAATCAAATTTAAACCATTTACATTTGTTGCAGATCCATTTGAAACAATAACCCTGAAAATAATCAAAAGTTAGAGAATGATGAATCCAAAAAAGTACAGCAAATACCTTGAACCCGTTACTTTATATCGCGAAAATAATATTCCACCAAGTTTTTTGCATTCTTCTTTTGGGATTGATGTTAAGGACATTGCTGAAAATTATAAATTTACAAGCTAAGAAATAGATACAAAAGCATACCTATCGAAATTCCATTTCCTTCAGGTTCAATAATCACTTCAATAAATTCCTTCGCCAGTGTTTTCATTCGTTGCTTTAACAAAACATATACTTCATCTCTATCAGCTACCATTTTCCTTAATCCAATTTTTCCCATATGTAAAACAGTCAGCAAAAAATCTCTTGATGGTACTGAACTTGCTCGACCCGGATAAAGCTTCCCAACTTTGGTTACAAATTCTTTTCTAGATGAGGCAACTATTGATCCACCAACAGGAGTAAGAAAATTCTTATCAGTTGATTGAACAAACAAATCGATTAAATCAGAAGACAAAGCTGCTTCAAGTTGAGAAATGATTGGCTTTGATTGAAGACCATAAGCATTGTTGACAAGATGAAAGAAGCCATGTTGTCGTGAAAATTTCCCATTTAATATCATTGAATCAGGTTTTCGTGGAGCAAAGCATGAAGTTGTTGAAAGAATACATAGTATATTTGCTTTGTCAACACCTTCCATAGCAGCTTCAAGATCACTCTCATCAATTCCAAGTTCACAAAAAGTGTTGTCTGTAGAGGATGTAATAGGTTTTTGATCAACAACTATTGGAGTTAAACCTAAAATAAGTATGATTATAAGCTATAAAGTTAAATAAAATGTTTACCTGCAGCAAAAATGGATTTCAAACAAGATTTTTGATCAATTCTTGAAAAAATTACATGAGTACCAGAAGATCGAAGTTGTTTCAGCGTTAATAACGATAACGTTAAAGCCATTCCAGTGCAAACAGGTAATACGAGAGCTTTCTTGCAGCTTTCTAAGCCTAAAAATCTTCACATCTATGATAAAGTTAAACATTCAAGTATCCAACCAAGAACTTTCAAAGCTTCTAACGCTATCGTATTTGCCAATGAGTTCAACGTCGATGATCCAAGTGCCTTTGGTTGAGCTTCAGCAACATTACCACTTCTTCCAATTCCATGAGTTAACCTAAAAATTAAAAAGTGAATATAAAGCTTTATCAAAAATGCTTTTAAAAAACCAAACCCAAAACTAAGCCTTCCAACCAGCGGACATGCAATTCTGCCTTCTCTTTCTCCAGCTCCAACAGCATCATCAAAATTATTCGAATCGGCATCAGCTAAGTTTTCCATTAATTGTATTAATAAACCTTCGGAGAAACCATTTTCTGGAAGTTTATGCTGAAAAAAGTAAAACATGGATAAAATAAAATCTTTGAAGGTTAATGGATGGAAGTAATTCTTACCGAAATCAAAAGTTCATCAATTTTATTTGAAGCTCGTTTAACCACATTTCTCACGGCTTTTTGTTGTTCAGATGATAGCATATTTTGTTTATAGAGTTTTGTAATCAAAAAATGGAATGTTAGAAATGAAAAAAACGTTGAAGAAAAACTTTAGAAGAAAAAAAGTGTTTGTATGATTGAAGTTTTTTTGAAAGTCCACCTTATTATGGTGTCTTTTGGCAAAATACGAAGCAATAGCATCTTTCAAAAAAATGTTTCGCAACTTTGAAAAACTTTCATCAATCAATCTTGCTGGATTTCTTTCAATTCTATCTTCTTCGAACTTCTCTGATTTATGAATCGTGCTAATTCGTTATTTATCTATTTACTAACATTACAAACCCAATAATCTCCAAAAAAAATTTCAGATTCATCTCAATCAATTATGGCAAATCGATTACAACGTGAAGGAGCAGTGGTTCGTGGAAGAAATCCTCAAAATTTGATTGAAAAAATTATTAAAACTCGTATTTATGAATCTCTTTATTGGAAGGAACAATGCTTTGGTCTAGCAACAGAAAATATCATTGATAAAGGTGCTGAACTTCGATTTATTGGCGGTGTATATGGTGGAAATTTTAAAGCTACACCTTTTCTTTGTTTGACATTGAAATTGCTTCAACTTCAACCTGAAAAAGAAATTATTGTTGAATTTATTCGTCAAGATGATTTTAAGTAAGTTTTTCTTGCATTTTCTCTGTTAGCTTACATGTTTTTAGTTTATCATTGACCGATGTTTACTCCTTGCTTTTTTTTAGATACATCAGAGCTCTTGGTGCTTATTACATTCGACTTACATTTACTCCTGTTGAAATTTACAAATACTTGGAGCCTCTGTACAATGATTATCGAAAGATTAGATATATGAACAAAGAAGGACGATTTGAACTCGTACACATGGATGAATTTATTGATAACTTGATCACAAAGGAACATTATCTTGATATCAAACTTCCTCAAATTCCAGTAAGCATATCTTTATCTCACTATGGACTTACTAATTGTATCCATTTTTAGCGTCGACAAGCTTTGGAAGAAATCGATCAAATTGAAATGTATGTATCTGTATTGGATGATGAAATAGAAAAGATTGATGTATCAGATGATTCAGAAGATGAAAAACGAAAGAAGCCTAAACCTCGTCTTGTATCGCGTAAACGAAGTCGATCTCGCTCTCGTTCACCCAAACGACGTGGAGGAAAGAAAAATGAAGAAGATGAAATTGCTGAAGCTAATGAACTTCGTGAAAAACTTGGATTGGCACCTTTGGAACGCTAAACATTATTTTTTGTTGTTTTTTTGTTTTTGTGATTTATTTCTTTATGCATATTTTTTAAAAAATAAAAAAGACATTAAAACAAGCAATATTAGACAGATTTATTGATAAACAACAAGTTGGTTATCAGCTTTATGTAAAGCATTATGAAAAACTTTGACAATCATTTCATACATTTCATCCATAGTTTCAATTTGATAATCATAAATTGATGGAGCGCAATTGAATTCAGATGACATAAGAGATTCTTCCATAATATTTAGTTGTTCAGTCAATCCATGTTCAATATCTGCCAAACATTTTCGCAAAGCATTGGTATGATTTTCCATTTTGTATTCAGATACCTATAAATAGCAAACAATTACATATGTATGTTTTTGGGAGCTAAAAAAATTACCTTTGTTTCTTTGGAAATATCACCAATAAAATTTGAAAGAATTTGAATCAAATCTCGAATTCGTCGTTCCACGGTTACAATTTCTTTTGATGGCTTTGTTGATGTTGTCGTTGGTGAATTTTCTTTATCATCATCATCATCCATGAACATTGTTGCTTTTGATGTTGGTACTTCATCTTCATCATCATCTTCTGAACTTGACATATATGACGAAGCCATATTTTAAAATTGATTGTTTGTTGTTTGAATGATTTACTTCTTGGTTGAAGAGTTTAAAATTTTTGTCGTTGATGATGGTTCACGAAATAGGTAAAAAAACGGTGGAGTTTTCGATGCAACAAAATTTAGCGAGAGATAATGTTCTCGTTGTGAGAGCCAATTAATTTAGGATACAATTTTTTTATGTTTCAAACATGTTTTTTTCCTGGAAAACAAAATCTTTCTAATTTAAAAAACTTGAAATCTGAATTTAACTTTTGCTATTTGTTAAATTTGATAAATACCTCTATTTTCTTCTAAAAGACTATCCTTTAAAATTGGAAGAATAAAGCTTTTTACACCAAAATAAAACTATCGATGGAATTGCCATTTTCTTTTTTTCTTATATTTTTTTTGACGAAAAAGAAAACATTGGTGAAATTAACAAAAACAGACAAAGAGCTTATAACATTATCAATAGCCGTCAATGTTGTAAGATTTAGAAAATTGATACATAGTTGCATCGATTTTTTTAAGAACATTGAATGCATAAATTTTTTTTATTATTTCAAACTTGTTTTTGAATATTTTATTTATATTTATTTTTTAAAAAATTATGAAATTTTTGCAGTCATCTTGTTGCCATTTTACATTTTTAATTACACCTTTAATAAATAAAAAAGATTTTTTTAAATATTGGTTGGTTCTCTGAAGCTAAACAATATTTTAATGTCGGTGACAAAAGCAGAGACAAGTTTTGAAGAAAGCCAAAATAGTTGCCTCATCAATAATTTTTCAAAACATTTATCATTAAAATTAAGAAAAGTTTTTTAAAAATAAGTATCATGAACATTACAAATCAAAAAAGCCAGTGACCGGGCTTTATAAAGTTCCATTATTTTTCACTTCTAATTTCAGATGAATTCCTTAAACTCGCCGCTTTAGTTCCAAGTTTTTCAACATTTTGTTTTACTAACGTTTTTAACCTGCATTTTGCTACTCTTATTTTCTCACTTTTATTCTCATTTCCGGAGACTTTTATCCCAAAATTATTATTTTATCCTTTCATTCAAACTCAATAACCTTTTTTTTACTTTTTTCATGGGTTTGCTTTATTATTTTCAAATTTTAACCTTCGAAACGGCGCAATGGAGACAGTGCTAAATCCCTAGCAACGTTCGTTTTTATACCTTTTTTCATGCATTCGCGCGAAGCTGAGAACGGAACACTTTTATGCAAATTAGTCGCCGCCGCTGCAGTACTGTCTCTTTCACCTTTTTTGTTTTGTTTTCCGTTCGCTTGCTTTTTGCTCGCGAGTTATTAGTTTTATATTTTTTGACTGAGGTTAGTTTGGTTTGTGCCCTTTTTTGGCTATGGTCAACGACGGCAACGGCAAGCATCATCGATTTTGGTTTTCTTGCTTGCAAATTTCTTTCTTTTTTTATTTCTTTGTTTGCACACTTTTTTGACCTTTTTAATAATAATAATTTTTTTTGTTGGCATCTTTTAAGAAGAAGAACGGCGTATTATTATTATTATCTCTTTCGTTTCTCTCTCGCTGTGTGTTTTTTATTTTTATTTCAAGAAGAACTGCGAGGAGAGGAGGTCAAATAGCTTCAGTGTTTCTGTTATTTGATCCTTCTTCCAATTTTGATCAGTTTTTTCTTGTTTGAAGTTTATGTTTTTTGTTCGTGTAGTTATTTAGCTCTTAAAAGGCATTTTTTGCTTGAGTCAAGTTTGGAAGTCCAGTTTTCTTTGTTTTCTTTTTAATAATTATTAATATGGCAAAGCCTACAGTTATAAATTATTAAATCCACTACCGACTTTTCAGTTTATTTCTTCTTTTGACCGTGCAGCGATTAAATTTTCTGGACAGTTTTTTTTTATCGGGAAAAAATATGATTACAGTTTTTTTTTAATAATTTTCAATAACTTTTTTACAAGTATTTTTTTGATGAACGAAATTTTGGTTAAAATGCTGCGCCAAATCTCAGTTTTTTCCTACAAAAATTAAAAACCTTTTTTTGGTTATTTTTTTAAAGCCAACGTTAAAGACTTCCATACAGTTTAAAAAAATTTATCCATTCTATTTTCTTTCTGTCACCTCATGAAAGAATTATGTTCTTCAGTTAATAATCAAAAATATAAAATTTAATTTTTACTTTCAAATTCTTAAAAACTTTACACAATTCAAAAGTAAATTTTACAGTTTGATTTGAAATTTTCAACCAATATTCGGCATTTTTTTGTTGCTGCAAAAAAAACTTTTTTATTTCTTTACATAATGCTTAAATCCCCATACGATTTTTGACACAGTTATTTTTGGAAATATTTAACCAATAAAAAGAAGGTCGCAGTTTTCTCTTTACCTAGCAAATAGGTTAATGTTTAATTTTCTTTTATTAAATTCGAATTCAATAGAATTTTATTTCTTTTTAATGATCCGTGGATAATTTATTTATTCAGTTTTATCTCCAAAAAGTATTAAGACTTTCAAGAAATTTTACAGTTTTTTAAATCAACAAAATTATTAAAAGTTTTGGCTTTAAAAAATAAAGATCCTGCCTCAGTTAATAAAATATAAAATTCAAAGATGAGGGTTAATTTCAAATTTAAGAATTAAAAAAAGCTCAACGCTTTAAATGAAATACAGTTTTGACCTACTAAATTAATCAAAGAAAAATTTCCTGTTAATTTTATTTTTTTCCTCAAAAGTTTAGCTCTTTCTAATGATAAAGACAGTTTTATATTAATTTTCCATTCTCACAGCCAATTAATTTTTCTTAAAAAATCAAGACTTAATTTTAAAAGCCATTAATTTTTGCTCCATCGTCCTAGTGAATCTCAGTTTTGAAAATTCTATTACATACTTTTCTTTTTCACACAAGTTTAAATTCCAAATTTTTTTGTGGTTTTTTAAAGCCGTCCAAGGTAAATAACTGCCGTTTAATGAATTTTCTATCCTTGTTTTTGCATTCTCAAAAAAACATATGACTTTAATGGTCTACAGTTAATAAACAAAAAATAAAATTTATTTTAACAACAATTGCAAAAAATTTGATTCAAGCGAAGCAAATTTCAATAAAGTTTTTTAATTTTTTTTAAGCAGCGTTTTAACTCCCTTCCCAGTTTTTCTTTTAAAAAATGACTTTTATTTTATTAGATATTTTCATTTGCACTAACCTACAGTTTAAAATATTAAAACAAAAATAATTAATATTATTTTTTTGAATGAATGAAAAAATAAGATTTTATATTTTTAATCCAACAACGGCACACATGGTCAGTTTTTTAGTGTTATTTTCTTTAAGCTGGTAAAAGCTTTTTGTAGGAAAAAAAAAAACGTTATGCAGTTTTATACATAATTTTAATTGAAATTAAAACCCATATGACACAGTTTTTTTCCGAAGAAATATATTAGTTTTTTGTAAACCCAAAAATTTACAGTTTCAAATAAGAAAAAAATAATCCATTTAATAGATTTCTCAACAGTTAATAAATAATCGAAACAAAAAAAGGTGATAAAATTTTAATGTAAAAATTCAAGAAATTATTTGTTTTAATTGTAATCCAGTTTTGATAATTTAACATTTTACGAAGGTAAAGGTCCCTTTTAATTATTTTCCCTAGTTCCCCTATTATTTTATATACTCAGTTTTTAAATCTTTGATTTAGCAAAAATTTGCTAAAAAAACAAGCATCTTTTATTTTGAAAATTCTATGAGGAGGCGAAAAAAAGAAGAGGAATCACCAATCGCTACTATCACGTTTTTCGTTCTCTTTTTTTTCCTTGGACCTCACTTTTCTGATTATATCTTTTTATGTATGTGTCACTGCTTCTTCTTATTTATTTTTTTTTTATTTCGAGAGATAGTGAGAGCGCCAAAAAAGGTGACTCATTTTTCCAATTTCACTTTTTATCGTTCATCGATCCTTATTGCTTTTTTCCTCTTTGCTTGCTTGTTTTTTTCTTACCGATTGTGGACGAATGAAATATTGTAGAAAAAAATAATTATTTTGACAAAGCTTTTCCTTTCCTTTCTATTTTCTTCCCGCTTATTTTTTTCCCTCACAAAAATAAAAATAAAAACTTCATTCGAGACTGACTGAACGAACGAACGAAGAAGAACGCGCAACAACGAAATTTCTGCAACACAAGGAAGAAAAACGTAAAAATGAAAAAAGACAAACATTAGAATAGCTTTTTTTCTTTTTCTTTTTGGAACACCGAAATGAAAAAAGGTTTATTCATCGACGACGCAACGCAATATAACCTCTTTTTTATTGCGTTTTTCCCTCCTCCTTTTTATTTCTCCTCGCCCTATCGCTTGCTTGTTTGCTTGCTTACTACTTTTTGTTGCGTTGCGCAGAAGAAAAAAAAGGAACAAACTCCCTCCAAAAATAACATTGAACATTGCAAAAATGAATGAATGAATGAATACCTTGTTTTTCTTGTTGTTGCTGCTGTTGCTTCTGCAACTGACCATCTCTCGTGTCATGTTTGATTTCATCAATGGAAAAGTAATAGGGCATTGGAAAATTTTTTTTTATATTAAATTTTTTTTGTAATTTCTTGTTATTTTTAATTTTATGGCGATTAAAATAATGGCAGTTTTTAAATTTAATAATCTGATTTCAGGGCCAGTTATATTTATTATTAATTTATATTTGGATTTATTTTGAGCTCTTAAATTTTTACCATAACGCTGTCCTTCGGCTGGTGACAGTTTTTTAATTTTTATGCTCATTTAAATAAATTCTACCGCGTGAATTTTTCCAATATCGAGCTTTTTCACCGACAGTTTTTTCTATCAAATATAAAATTTTATGTTTTTTTTAAATTTCTTAACACAAAAAGTTTAACAAAGTTGAATACAGTTTTATCTCTCTTTTTTTTTAACTAACAAACTGCATCGGGTTATTTTTTTTATCTGTCTATTTGAATGCAGTTATTTTATATTATGAAACTCAGTTTTTATTTATTTTGTTCAGTTTTAACTTTTGATATTTTATTTATTTATTAATTTTCTCATGACATTCATTTACCCCTCCTCATCTAGATTCTCAGTTTAAAATTAACTTATTAAATATGAGCACATCACAGTTAACATGACAGTTTAAATTTACTTATCGATTTTTATACCAATCATGATAAAAAGAAAATTTCAAAGTAACGTAGTCTTTTTCAAATTCAGTTTATAAAGCAAATAATTTTTTAAAAATTCTGATTACACTTTTATAAATACTAACTTGCCGGGTGATCGTCCTAAGTTAAATGTTTAAAATTTTACTCCGCAATTGGGAGATGTTGCCAGTTTTTACCTTTATTTTTTTATATAAAATCAAGCAAACCTTGCCGCGCTTCTTCCTCTATGTCAGTTAAACTTTTTTTCAACTTTGTTTTTTTTCTCGCAATAAAATCTAAAAAATCATTCATTCATATTTTTTTTTTTGACGCCACCGTGACTTGACTTGACGACGACTGTCCACAAAAGTGTTTGCTTGCTTTATTTTTTTTTCATGGCTATTTTAAGGAAAGAAAAAAAGACGGAAAAAATGTAATCACTTTTTTCCTTCCTTGCTTGTTATTTTTTTGCTTGTTTTATCGATCTTCTTTCAACACAATTTTTTTTTTACTTTTTTTGGTGGCGGCTTTTTTGCGTTTTGATTTTTTTGTTAATTTTCAAAATTTAGTTAAATAAAAATGTAGCACATGAATTTGCAGTTTTTATTTATTTTTTAAAATGGATCAAATAAAACTTTTTTGTTTTCTCAAGGAAATAAATCTTCAAATTTTCTAAAACAAAACTTTCTATTGGCAATGCAAAACGCCTTCCAGTTTTTTTTCATCTAAGGATTAAAGGTTTTTTTTGTTTTCGGCAATGAAATTACAATTTATTCCAGTTTTAAGAAATTTCCAACCTTAAAAAAAATCACTAAAAAACTTTTTTTGTTTATCGCATCGGCACTTTCTTTTCTTTCTTTTTTTAAACTTTTTTTGTTGTTATTTTAATGGTTCGTTATTGACCATTGTTTTGTGTATCCATTGAAAAAAACTTTGTATTTTTATTTTTGTTTTCATACTAAACTTTAATATAATTCAGTTTTTTATATATATATTTACGACATTATGACCAAGAACGCAGTTTTTTTAAAGCTATTAAATTCTTATCTAACTAATAATGAGTAATTTGCTTCTAACTCTCAATTTCAGAGAACTCCAGTTTATTTTTTGCCTTTAAAAATAAAAAATTACAAATCCCTTGAATGAGTAGCATCTCCTTTAACCAAGATTTTTTCCCATTCCGACAATTTTTCTCTCAGTTTATTCTTAAAATTATTTAAAAAAAGAATTATGCAACTTGATTTTATTTTAAGTGACAGTTTTATTTCATAATTGCATTATTTCTAATTAAAAAAGTGATTATTAATTTCTCTAAACAAAAATCCCGCCCGATTGATTTCCAGTTGTCAGTTTATTTTTTATATTTTAAGTTTAATTTTATGTAAAAATTTTTACTTTCCCATATGTTCAAAACCGGAACAGTTTTATTTCCTCTTTTCTTGCTAATGACAGTTTATTTTGTAAATTTTTAATTAAATTTATGCAAATTATATGTTGTTGCTTCTTATTCCATATGTCGAATGTGTGGACAGTTTTATTTTCTCCGAATATTTTTTGATTTTTTTTCCACGAGTTGCAATATGTTGCAGTTTTATTTTATTCTTGCCTCGTTCTTTCAAATCAATGAATTGAAAATTATGTAATTAAAAAATAAGCAAGACCGCGCTCAGTTTTTTTCCTTAAATTAAATGCCAAAAATTTATCTATTTTTTTTTTTGTATATGTTAAGGAACAGTTTTATTTCGACCTTACTACCCTTCCATTTTTCAAATTAAAAAAAATTATATGTATTCAGTTTATTCCTAAATTTTAGATAAAAATTATGCAAATTTTTATTTTTCCAATAAACCAGTTTTATTTCCTTCTCGTCTTGTCTTACTCCTTCTTTTCCTTTAATATCAAAATAGAAGGTAGTAATCTCGTTACAAAAATATTTGAGTACTTTTACATCTCTCTTTTTTTGTTTCCACTTGACTCATCCCGCTTTTTGTGTTGCGTTTAATTCAGTTTTATTTTTCGTTGTTATTGTTTGCTATAAACGTACCTTGTCGACGTCGTCAGTTTCTAAGGTTCGGCTTTTTTTGTTCGTTTGCTTTTCAAAAAGAAAAAAATCAATTTTATGAAACCGCCGCAGCGCCGAGTCCGCTGTTATGCAAATTTTTTAATTTTTATTTGTTTGTTTTTGGGTTTTTCGCAAAGGCAAAAAGTCTTTCTGTTGCGTGCGCGGAAGAAAGAAAAAATTTGTAAGAGTGGAAAAACGAAGAAAACAAGTCTTTATATTGTTAGCTAACACTAATGGCAAAAATAAATTATCAGTTTTTTTGGGAATGAGTAAATCAAATTTTAATAAAAAAACAAAGATTTATTCTTCTTCGTGATGCTCACCAGTTTAAAAAAAGGAAGATTTTTTCTAAAAAAAAGTTAGCAAAATAAAATATTATCAATTCTTCTTACTTTACCGAGATAATTATGTATGAAAACAGTTTATAAAATTTTCTCAAAAATTATTCATCTTCCAACAGTCAATGCAGTTTTTACTTATTGTAATAATATAAAGTCAGCCAATAATGTTGACTTCCTTCAGTTTTTCTATTAATTAAAATTTCTTTATTTTATTTTTACAGAAAAAAATCAAAAAGAGACATTACAGTTTTTAGTTAATTATAATTATTATTAAATATCGTTAAATCATGTTTCAAATTTTTGATTTCCTGGTTGTCTTTTTGAATTTATTTCATTTCCTCCCCCTTCTTTTTTTTGCTTGAAAAAATTATCTCATCAATCAATTTTTTTCCTCTTCAGTTTATTATTTTCCTTTATCTAGCCTTAATTATCCAAGCGACAGTTTTAAAATGAAACTTTTATATAATTTTTGCAATATTTTTTTATTTCTATTAGTATCGTGAACTTTTTTGCGTGAAAAATAAAATTACGAAACTTCCATTTCCAGTTTTTCAGAATATTTCAAATGATTTTGCTGCGCCACTAAACATTAATTTATTTTATTTTTATATTTATTTATTTATAAACAATAATAATGCAGCATTCAATATTTATAACCAATTTACGATTTTGGTTGATAGTTTCAGTGGAAATTAGCTTTTTAGCTTTGGCTTTTTATCGACCATGCTTTTCGCAAATGGTGGAACCCATGGTTCCCGTAAGAAATCCCGGGCAAATGCCCCTTCCTCCAGGGCTGGAAATTCCTCATCAAAGAATTAAAAGCAGTTTGGGTGGAGTATATTCAGAAAATGTAACCCTATTTTTTCGAAACAGTCCTTATCGAGTTGTCTCTGATTTGGTTGTGGAAGCTGGAGCCACTTTAACCATCGAAACTGGTGTTCAACTTTATTTTGATACTGGTGTTGGACTTAAAGTTTGGGGAACTATTCGAGCTATTGTAAGTTATTTTTTCTTTAAATTTGTTTTTTTTAATAAAAGCAAAGAAATCAGTTAAATTTTTCTTTTTAATTTATGATCTTAATTACAATAACTCAGTTAAAAAAATATAATTTTTCAAAAAGTGATGCTCAATCCAGTTTAAATTTATTTTAAAAATGATTTCCAAAATAAAAAAAAAGCAAAATTATTCCATTTATTCAAACAACATGATGCAGTTTTTTACCACCTTTCTCTGGAATTAGTTTTCTTTTTGTGACATCCAATTCCAAAATTTTCAACCAGTTTATTTCCTCGAAAAGTTTTTTTAATTTAAGATTATTCAGATTTTCAGTTAGTTTACAGTTTTCAATTACTTTTTAAAATGTTAACTTACATTCATTTTCGTCTTGCACCATAATATCACTAAATACAGTTTTTTTCTTTTAATTAAAATTCTCAAAGTACATATCATGGCAGTTTTTTTTCTCTCTGTTTATTTCTTGAAAAATGTTGTTAGTTTCTTTGATTTAAAATTTATTTATAACCGATGATCGTCAGTTTTTATTTATCTTTTCAATTTAATTCAAATTAATTCTAAATAAAAAAGATCCCTAAATTTAATTACAGACAATATGTTCATCAGTTTTGAAGTGTACATAGTCTACCTTTTCTGGAAGTCAATTCAGTTTTATCTTTAAAAATAACCCCAAAATTAACAGTTTTTTTCCTCGATGATTTTAGCTTTATTTTAACGAGGAGTGTTTATTTGTTGCAGTTTTTATAAACTTTTAAATCTTGTCTTTTGCCTTTTATAAATAAATTTAAAAAATCTTATTTATTTTAATATAAAATAAATATATTCAATTTTGTAAATGAGTATGAAATTTGTTTTGGTGTATAATCTCTTTTTCATCCAAATGCAAAATTATCCCAATACACAGTTTTTTTACACCTTTTTTCTTTCAAATACAACAGTTTTTCTTTTTAAATTTTAGTTTTTTATGAAAAAAAGACATAACTTTGGTGCAAAACCAATTTATTCAGTTTTTATATAAACCAATTATTTTCTTTTTATTCCCGATTCTTTTTAGTTTATTTTTGCCATTTTCATGTACATCTTTCCTTTAAAAGAAAGAAGCAAGGGAGACTTTTTTAATAATCTTTTTTTATCTTCCCATGCTTCTCAAAAATATATTTTTTCTTTAAAAGATAAAATCAATGTCGATTTCTTCAGTTTTTACTTTATTTCTTGAAAATTTTTCTTTTGATTATAAATAAAAGTAATCTAAATTTAAACAAAGCAAAAAAATATGATTGTCAGTTTTTAAAAACGAATAAAATTCACGAACACTTTTTTTAAGAATAATATAAAAAAATATTTTCTCATTTCATAATGAACTCATTCAAGATATATTAAATTTAAAAAACACAAAATCACAGTTTTTTTTAATAACTTTTTAAACTATCCAAATAATTCAACTCATTCCAGTTTTTAATTTAATTATTTTCCATGCATTCATTTTTTTTTATAGGGAAATGAATTTGCCCATATTCAAATGTTGCCTTTTCAACAACAAACAAATTACGATGAATCTTTCCCAGATTTTAAACTTATTGATGGTCCAACTGTTCGACAAGGAAGATTACAAGTTCGATTCCGTGATCGATGGAGAGGGGTTTGCTCTGCATTAACTAAGTATGTCAAAACCAAACATGGATCCCAGTTTTATGCAAATTTTTTGAATAAATAAATTTTTTAGTTGGACAGCTGTAGACACTTCGACGGCCTGCAAATCCATGGGTTATAATGATGGAGCATTTTATACTTGGTTCCGCAGAAATAATGACACCTATCCTTTTGTTATGCCTGTTCCAGGTTGCATTCCATCCGCAAAAAATTTATGGGAATGTAAAGGTTTTGCAAAACCCGAAAATATTCCATTAAGTGAAAATCTCTGCCAAGGTGAAGATGATTTGGGTTTATATTGTTGGGGTCAACCAACTTTCCAAGGATGGGCGAAACATTGGAAAGGCCTCCAAATTTATAATTCCCCTTATCATTTTGTTTATCAAGATCCGGATGGAGTGTCAGTGATGAGGGAAAGTAGTAGCAGGCTGGAATTTATTGATATTATGTTTGCTGGTTATGATGGGTAAGTTCTAGAAAAATTTAAATTGAATTAAATTCTATTTTTATAAACCATTGAAAAATCAACCGCAGTTTTATTTTTTAAATTGTACAAAATGTTTCTAAATTAAAGGGATGCAAATACAGTTTTAAAAAATTTTCTTTTATTTTAAATGCTTTTTTATTTCGATGTAAAATTCAACATCAGAAAAAATATGGCATTTTCACGGCAGTTTAATTGTTTTATTGTCAAAATAATTGGCTATAAAGTCATATTTAAAATAAATGCGTTTAAATATCCCGACGCTTTTGCTGGCATCCCAGTTTTTTTTAAATATAATTTTTAATTTTTGCCTTCAATTTGAAGGAATTTTCTTCAGTTGATTAATATTTTTTGATTAAACAACTAGAATTTAGTTATCTCACAAAAACGGCCCTTGAAAAAAGCATAATCAAGAAAAAATTTCAATTAAATAATATATAAGGCCTAATTAAAAGGCGCGCACGTATATCAAACTGCAGTTTCTTATATGTAATAACAATATTTATTTATTTTTTTATTTTAAAACAAATTCTCCCCTTTTCAATTCTATTTTACACTTTTATATAAAGATTTAATTAAAATATTCTTTAAAAAAATCTCGAGGGAGGCGGTAGCCAGTTTCTTTTTACATTTTTTTTAATCTTTCGCATTACTTATGCTAGGAAAAATTTCGTTTTGAAAAAAAAAACAGTTATTAGTGAAAAAAATATTTTTTTAAGCTCTAAAAAATTCGCCAAAAAGTGTTTCAGTTTTTTTTTCTCGACTTTATTTCATAACAAATTTCATACAAAAAGTGGAGCTCTCCTACTTTAAATCGTCACTGTTTTTTAAAAATTTCAAATTCTTTTTTCTTTTTTAAAAAAATGAATAAAATCTTTCAAATTTTGAAACTTACAAACAATGACGACGAGTTGAAGTAAACAAGTGCAAAAAAGTGTAATACAGTTTAAATTCTTCTTTTTATATTGAGTAATCAAGTCATTTGGCATAAAAAAAGACTTCTACGACTGAGTTAATTTTCAAATCTTCCATTAAAATTTTAAGATCAAAAAATTCTAAGTTTCTGCAGTTTTTTTTAAATTTTAATTTCCTTTAAAAATCATTAGATGTTCGATTAATTTTTGCAGTTTAAATAATGAAAGTTCAATCCATTTAAAGAGAAAGAGAAAATTTCATCTCTCCCGGAAACAGTTAACATTCTTTTATTATTTTTTTAAATCAAAAAAAGCTTTTTATTTTTTGGAACTTTTAATGTTTTTGAATAATAATTTTTTCTTAATTTATATCGCTAATTCGAAGAATTCAGTTTAAATGTTTTTTTTCTTTGATTAGGCCAAATCCATTATTAACAGAATAAAAATAAAAAAACATCTCATCAATGCAGTAAACTTTTTATTTTTAAACCCCAAAAAAATTATAATTGAAAGAGGAGGAACTCATTCAGTTTTTTAATTTTTATTGCTTCTTAAATTTATCAATGTTTCTATTCAAAAAACCGTACTCAGTTTAATTTTAATATTTTTTAATTTTTTTTAGTCAAACTCGAAATGTTACTCCTGCTTTATATGTGGAAGGAGTGCCACCAATAATGAATGGATTAAAAATACATCGAAGTGCTCGAGATGGAATATATTTTTATCAACCTGATGGACCTATATTAATTGCAAATTCCACTGTTTCATTTAATCGTGGACATGGAATTGCTGTGGATAATACCACCGATGGCCGAGTATTTATTAATATGACTGTGGTTCAAGGAAATTATGGGAATGGAATTTGGTATAAACAACGCCAAGCTGGAATAAATTTAGTTAAATCCCTTGGAAATTTGAGAAATAAAAGGCAAAGTAGTTATTATGAAGAAGAGAAGCCTCGAATAGATATGTGTCACGATCATGAACTTCCTAGAAATTTATTTTTTCCACATTTAATTAAATTAGTTTTAAAATCTGGCACCGTGATTGATTCCCTCATGCCTCCCATTTGTTGGATGGTAAGTCCTTTATTTTAAGATTTTTTAATTCAATAAAGATATTTTTACCCAGTTTAAAAAAAATTTGATCCTTTAAAATAATAAACAAAAAAATTAATATTTAAGTTTCTTCAAATTCAAGCGGATACAGTTTTTATTTACTAAATCTGGAAAGAAAAATTATTTTGAAATTACAGTTTTTTTCTAAAGAAACTGTAAATAATCAAATACCGTTTAAACCAAAAGTTTGTTTTAATGCTTTAACATTGTAACGCGTAAACACAGTTTTAATCCTAATTTTTCCATTGAAATTAAGTGAAAAATAAAAATAAGAAACAAAAAAACTTTGACTTTTTTGATTAAATTTTATTCTTGTTTCTCTCAGTTTTAAACAAATATTTAAAAAACCCCTTTCGTATTGCTCTAGACAGTTTTTTAGTTTCTTATTGTAAAAAATATAGCGTTCCATAGCATAAAATATTACTTTGGGGCAGTTTTAATCTTTTAATTTAAAAAAATGAAATCAGTAAACTCCACCTTTCAAAGCAAGAAGACAGTTTTGATTTTTTTTAAAAGTAAAATAAACGTTTGTTTTTAATTCAAAATGGTAATTCTTCCTTCAGTTTTATAAACACTTACCAAAAATAAAAGAAGCAGGTTTACAGTTTAAAGAGATTTTGCTTTTGTGTTAACTCACACGAAAATTTATTTTTTGGAAATAAAATTCCACTCAAAAAACAGGTAGAAAGGTTTTTAGTTAAATTAAAGATTATTTTATTCAATATAATTTTCTTTTGTTGGCTCTAAAAAGTTATCCGCCTCAAATGGAATAAAATCACAGTTAAAATTATTCCAAAAAAAGCTTTTCTTTAACTGTAAAATGAATTTTTAAATATGAAAAATACTAAAATAAATTATAAACTTTTTATTCCGTTATTAATAATAAAAAGAAAGAAAGAGATAAGAATACTTTTTTTAACCTCACCAGACCCAATGGCAGTTTTTTTAATTAATTCCTCCCATTATAAAAGAAACCACAGTTTCTTTCATGAGTTTTATTAGAATTCGTTCACATTCGAGAACAACTTCGTATACAGTTAAAAATAAAGATTTTGTTATGCTTTCACTAAAAAGACAACAGTTTTGAATAATAAGAGATATAAATTTGGTAAGTGCGACTCCTTACAGTTTTTAATTTTATACAATCAAAAAAGAAAGTTAGAAAAAGAAGATGCAGTTTAAACTTTAAATATAATTTTCGACCATAGAAGTAAAATTTTCTTTTTTCTTTTGATTAATACCAACTAATATAGCTAGAACACAGTTTCTTATCATTAAAATTTATAAAAAAAATTTAGTTTGTTTTTTTCGAAATTAATATGTTCAAAAATTAAATTAAATAAATTTTTGGCTAGAAGGATAAATTACGTATTTTATTCAACTTGTACAGTTTAAATTTTGGCACTTTTTAAAAACTTTCACTAGCCTAGAATGCTATTAAAAAAATTGCAAATTCAGTTACAAATATTTACAAATTTTTTGTTTTGTTTTTGAAACATCACGAACTTCGCCCAGTTTTATAAAAAATAATTTTATTTAAAAACCTAACCCAGTATGTATCAGTTTTTAAAAATAATTATTAAAATAGAATTTACATAAAATGGATAAAATTTTTCAGATAGTAAGCCTGCCTCGTCGATTACCATATGATTATACACTACAGTTTCTTACTGTCACGAATCACAATCCTCCAAGATTGGGTTCCAAAACCCATTTGCTTATTTGTGATGGAAATATTACAAACGTGAATGATTGCGTGGATCGTCGATATAAAATTCCAATATATGATGGAAAATTTCCTCAATCGGTTTCATTGAGATCTTCAGGAAATCCGATTTATATTGCCCTTGATCATGAGCTTGGTCCACTTTCAACTGGGAGAGTTTTGGGTGATATAGAATTGGATTTTAAAATTCATGCATCCGCAACTCATCAAGCTTTTTATGGTTTAAATGTAACTCATTCCGTGGTAATTAATAACACGGGAAATGGAATCGAAGCTCAAATGATTCGAGATCGAACTGCCCTTTGGAATGTCACGGTGGAATCCAATGAAGGAATCGGATTTTATGTGAAAGATGGAGCAGCGGATATTTGGGTTAATGATACTTCGTTGAGTTATAATTGGGTTGATGGCATGAATGTTTCCTATGCTGGAGGTTCGATAAATATAAATGGAACTAAATTTATTGAAAATCGATGGCGTGGATTTGCATTCCATCAAAATATGTCCATTCCTTTCCTTCCATTGAGGCAAGAAATTATAATCAAGGGAAGACCAGTGAATAATATATTTTATCCACCAACAATTTTTAAAGGAAATATTTGGGGTGGATTAGTTATTGGAAATTATTGTATTCCTGAAATTTATGATCATCAACAACTCCATTTTTATGAGCCCAAAGTCCTTATAAATTGGGTCCAATTTATTCAAAATCATAATCATCCTGCAATTGATGTATTTTCGTGTCGAGATCCTCAACCTGCTCCATTAACTTTGGATATAACTGGAAATGTATTTGAATCGAATTCAGAAGTCACAATTCGCATGCAACCCGCAGTCAATGTTATCGGAATAATAAATAGCAATCAATTCCTAAATAATAATTATTCATGTTTGCTAATTAAAAATTCCAATCAACCTCATCTCAAAAATTTAAAATCTGATATAACGATCGCTAAAAATATTTTTAAATTTAATTCTGGTCCATGGATTGTTAATATTGGATTAAATGAAGATGCACCAAATCAAAAAATGGTTTTTAATCAACAAAATGAATTACGCGGAAATAAAGTGTTTAATCCTTTTCCATTTTTAAAGCCCCGAAGTACTCCATATGCGGCGATGGTGGTTTCGAGCAGCAATGTGGTGATTCGAAGAAATTGTTTCAATAATCCTCACGCGGATTATGAAATAGCCACTGAATTAATGGAACATGCTAAAATTATTGATGCAAGAGAAAATAATTGGGGTCATGAACATTATGATAATTTTAAAGATCGCATTTTTGATCAGGTAAGTCCGTTTTTTTATTGATGACAGTTAAATTTCATATAATAGTTGTTCCGCTGAACAAAACATAATGCAGTCTAAAAAATTTATATTAAGCCATAATAAAAAGCAAAGGCTATTAAACTTTCGCCTAAAAGCTTAAAAATACTTTGCGAAGACAGTTTTTTGTGTTTTTACTTTAAAGGAATTTAGATTCAGTTTATTCTTTAATTCTAGAAAAGATGAAATTTCAGTTTTATCAAAAAAAGACTTAAATGATATTCATATTTTCTTTCCCTGATCAGTTAAAAATCTAAATAAAATTCCTTATCCACAAGGTGATTCAGTTTTAAATCTCTTTTTTATTATATAAAAAAAATAGCAGTTAAAGCTTCCTCGATATTTTTCCCTTTTGTTTTTTGCTTGATAGAATGCAGTTTATCCTCCATCATTAAAAAAATAAAAAAACATCAGTTTTTCGGTTTAAAAAAATGACACTTTTAATTCTTTTTGTTTGATGCAGACAATTAAATTTTTTAATAATAAATAATTATTATTCCGTACCGCAAATTACGCTCCAGTTTAAAATTATTATAATTATTTTTTTGTTTGTTTTTTGTAAATTAAATGATGATGACAGTTTTCAAAAAATAATTTCTCTGCCCAATGGGTCTTTGAAGTTCTTTCGCAGTTTACTCTCTAATATCAAAAATTGTAAGAAAATTAGCTTCAACTAAAAAAAACTTATATGATAATAATTTTCGCATATTCCACCACAGTTTTATTTTTATTAAATAACAAAAAATAGTTATTCATGGAAGATTACTCCAACTCAGTTTAAAATTTTTTATTAAAAAAATTCTTGTGTTATATTAGATGAGTAAGTTAAAAACTTCTCTCTCTTTTTTCGATATAAAGTTTTTCGACGCAGTTAATTAAGCCTTTTACCCTTAAAATCACAAAAAAAAAATTTGACAGTTTGTAAAAAAATGTCCAATTGTCATTATTAAAAGAAAAACATCAGTTTAATTATTTTTATAAATTTCAGTCTTTAGTTATTCATTTCTTACAACATATCAGCTTTCAGTTTAAAAATATTAAAATTTGTTTTTTTTCTTTTAAAAAATTGGTTGATGTCAGTTAAAAAAATCCTCTATTATTTTTTTCTCGATTTAATGTGTTTCTTCAAGCAGTTTTATGATTTTATGCCAGAAACCTTAAGAAAAACAGTTTTTAAAAAAATAATTCTAACAAGATTTTAATGGTTTATAGCAGTTTAATTTTTTTTAATTGGAATATGATAGTTAATCCGAAGAACAAATCGACTCACAGTTTTAAAATAATTAAAATTAATTTTCATTTTCTTTAAATGACAAAGGAAGATAGTTAAATTAAAAAAAAATATATCACGTGTTAAAGTTAGAGATTTAAAGGCAAACAGTACTAATTATTTTAATCACACATATGAAGTTAATTAATATTTGGAAAACAAACAGTTAATCTTTAAAAAATAGTCCTGATTCAGTTTAAAAATAATTTTAAAATTTCTTCGTACAAAATGTTATTCAGTTTAAAAAGTCGCCTCTATTTTTTTTAAATTTTATTTTCCTAGAAAGCAGTTTATTCTTTAAAACAAGAAATAAATGCAAAGCAGTTTTGAAAAACAGAAACATTGATCACCTTTACTTACTTATTGTCAGTTATCTTTTTTTTTATTATATCAACGAAAAAAGTATTCCTAGCCCGCTTCAATGGTGCAGTTTTAGAATTATAAAAATAAGCTTTAAATGCTTTTTGAATTAATGACATTTAAGAAAATTTTGCTCCATGTTTTTTTGTTCCAAAAGCAAACTGATACTCAGTTTAAATTTTTAATTTAGAATTTCTTTGAAGCTTCTTCAGAATTTATAGAAAATTTAATAGCTGGATGGATTCACAGTTTTTTTATTATTAATTTTGTTTACTATTTTTTTCAAATAAAATAATAATTATGTAAAAATATTATTTGCAAATAGATGGATTTTATAATTAAAAAAAAAAACAGTTTATTTTCTAAATTTTATTTATCAAAAACGACGCTCTGCTTCAGTTATTTAAAATTTGGAAATAGTGTAAAAGAATATTTCTGTTATGTTTTAAGATTTTAAATTTTTTTTGAGTAAAATGTTTTTGAAAACTGAACATCTTCGTCAGTTTTTAAACTATTTATTAAATTTTTTTAAAGTTAAAATTAATTTTAATTACAAACAAGCTTATATAAATATGCTCAGTTTTATTTTTTCTCTAAATTTAAATATTTTTATTTTCAGTTTAATCGATATTCCCTTGCTTCAATAAATATAAATCCATATGCAGCGATTTGCAATCAACGAACTCCCAAAATGGCTTTGACCCTTCAATCATATCGAAAATTTCAAAGTGAATCAAAGCCCTTTGAAATTGGAGGAACTATTTTTGAAAATCAGGACCTCACACCTGGAAGATACACGGTCGTGGATGATTTACACGTGGCTCCAGGAGCTAAATTAACCATTGCTCCAGGAGCTAGACTGGAATTCATGGATGGAATTGGAATGCTTGTTCAGGGAGAATTATTAAGGACAGATTTTCAAGAATCTGAACTTCCCGTTGTTTTTACTTCCACGACTTCCAAACTTCCAAGCCTCGAAAATATTCGTTTGGTTGACGAAGATGGAAATGAAGAAATCACTGAAGGCAGACTCGAAGTTTTAGTGGAAGGAAATTGGGGAACCATTTGCAATCGATCATGGACCGCTGAACTCGCCCATCTTGCATGCAATCAGTTGGGTTTAACCATGGATCCACAATATTTTGAAAATTGGAGAATTTTTGTTGACAAAGGCGAACTTCCAATGATTATGGATAATATAAGATGTGAAGAAAATGAATTCGATATAACCATGTGTCGACATGATGGATTATTTCATAATGTTGGCGCAGGTTGCAGGGATACAGAAGTGGTGGGATTGAGATGTGCTAAACCATATTGGGCTGGAGTTCGATATTCTTTATTAGCTAATCCTCCAATGGTTACCGGGCAAACGACCATGTATAATTGGTTAATTGAAAAAGCAGGATTATATGATTTCAGGACAAGCACCTTTTCACCCGCTTTACAGGTAATTTGTTTTCAATACAGTTTTAAAATTAATAAAATTGTTAGAAAATAGTTTTTTTTATTGAAAATCGACAAGGATGACAGTTTTCAACTTTTATAAATTTTTCTAAAATAAATTAACCACCACTCAGTTTTTTTTTATTTATTTTTCTTCATAAATTGTAAGAAAATAATTAAAACTATAAACAATTTTTTTAAATATAAAAAATCTAAATATGATTTTACCTTTAAATATTAAACGCGACAGTTTTGTTTTTTATTTTCTCTTTTTTTCCTATGATCATATTCGAACAGAAGCGTCAAAGAATAACAGTTTTAATTTTCCACACTTAATTAATTATTAGCTTAATTTTTAAGTTAAAGATGTGGAATGAAATCCAATTGGATCGCAGTTTAAATTTTACATTTTTTTAAATCCATGACAATAATTGATATTGCTTTTCTTTTACTTTAATTAAAGAAAATTATAAGTTGTCAATAACATGTTTTTAACCTCCATTTCGAAAGCTCACGATCGATCCGTCTTTTTTTTCTTCTCCAGTTTAAAGCAATTTTACTTACAAATTCTTGATAGTTTCTGCTTAATTTTAAAATTTAAGCGAGAATCTTTTTAAAAAAATTTATTAATAAAAAAAGATTAAATTTAAATTTATCGCTTGAAGTTTTTTTCGAACTTCGCATGATACAGTTTTTTACTTTAAAAAAATATAATTCAAAATGCTGTTTCTTTTTTTCCATAAAATGTTTATTTTTAAATAACTTCAATTTATTATGTATTAGAGATATTTTGTAATTTATTCGTCGCTTTTTCTTTGCAACAGTTAAATTTCTAAAGTTGTTCTAAAATTGGCGAACATTATTTTTAATAAAAAAAACATCAAAAAATAAATTCTTTTCCTTTTATGGAACCAATAGACATATGCAGTTTTTAGCCAAATTAAAAAAACAAGGGAGAAAACGCTTTGTTATTTTTTTCCCGAACCATCGAGCAACAACAGTTTTTTTTATTATTAAAAATCATTAATTAAATTGTAATAGCCTACTTATTTTCCATTAAAAACGACTCATCACAGTTTCTTCTTCTCGACAACAAGTTGACAGTTAAAAAATAAATTAGACGTTGAATGAATACAGTTTTTAGCCTTTTTTGAATGATTACCGCAAACTAAGGTCGCCCCAGTTAAAACATTCAAACTCGTTTTAAATTTATTTAACAAATTTTATTGGTGCTAAAAACAAAAAATTTGAACTAATTAAATCAGAAAAAGACAATTTTTTTTAATATAAAATTAATAAAATTTAATTTTCCTTAATGTTTTTGAAGTTGACAGTTAAATTTTTTTTTATAGATTGATTGGAATTATCATTCATTCACCAATATAACAGTTAGAAATAATTATTATGATGGAATCGATATTATTTATAATGATCTCACAAAAAAGCCAGCACTTCGAAATATTTATGTCACCGAAAATCGAAGAAACGGCCTCAAACTTCGTTCAGTTGGAATTACGGTGGAAAATGTTTTGGTTGAAAATAATTTAAATGCTGGAGTTCGATTTAATCCAAGAATCAGCGAAGCTCAACAACGCGACATAGTTTCATGGTTGGATCGAAGAGAGCAACCGGATCTTGAAGCCAATAATGTTTTAGTTTTTCCAAATAATTCCATTGATAAAATTGAAGTTTATGAAAGTCAATTAAATCAAAGAAAATTTTTGGTTGCTAAACCAACTCAAGATTGTCAAAGAGGTAAGCAAATTAAAAAGTTGAAAGGACAGTTTTAAAAAATAACTAAAAATAAAAAATGAAAAGATGGAAGGAGTCAGTTAAATTTCAAAAAAAAAATATTATTCTTTGAAAATGCCAAAGAAAATATCTTTAACAGTTTTGCACCCAAAAATTTCAATTTTTTTTGTATCCTCCCTCACGCTTAGATCAATTACCTACCCTACCACAGTTTTAATATAAAAAATAATTATTTTTTGTATTTAAATTATTTTGATTTTATCGAATTACACCCGAACAAAATTCTTAACAGTTTTATAATAATTTTGTTTTATTTAAATTTCATAACAAAACAAAGAATAAGCCACAGTTAAACATCACTCAAAATAACAAATCTTTTTCCAGTTTTTTTTTATCATTAAAAAATAATAAAAAACTTTTTTTCAAAATACAAAAACTTCCTTTTTTGCTCAGTTTTTATTTGTTTTATTTAAAGTCGCATCAACAGTTATAATTACAAAAGAGAAAAGCATATTTCTAAAGAAATTCAAACAATATTTTGTGCAGTTTAATTTAAAAAGATCAATTATAAGGGCCTTTAAAAAAAGATGTCTTTTCGTACTCTGTTTGAATTTCACAAAATCATATCACACCACAGTTAAACTCAAATTGTATTTTTTTAAATATCTATTTCCTAAAAATCCCGAATTAAATAAGTTTGAACAGTTTAAATAAAAATAAATAATATAATACTTTTTTTTTAGTTCCTTTTGAGCCATGCACATACACATTGGATATTTTTGCTGTGGGACATGAATATGGTTTATCAGCAAAATTGGCTGTACAAATCGTAAATCGAGTTAATAATGAAAGCGATGAAAATGCAATATTTTATGATCGACAAGCGGGCAAATCTTGGTCCGTCAGGGATCACACCGTGCATTTTCCTTTAGTCTCAGCTGGAAATAAATTAACCATGAAATATACTCGGTCTCATGGCGAACCTAAACTTATTTTATTAATTCTATTTTTGGATGGTTTGTTTTTTTTTACCAAAATAGCATTGATGACAGTTTAAAATATTTTTTAGCCCAAGAATATCTCGATCGTTTCTTGCATGTTTATGAATCCGTGATTCGCCATAATCAATATGGGGTTTCCGCGGTTCATTACAGCAACATGACTTTCCAAGATGGAACGGTTCTTAATCGACACACAAATGAAAAACTTTGGTTCCAGAAAGTTAATTTCACGGATAATAGTGATGCCGTGATTTGGATACATTCACCCCAACATGAAGTCATTTATGGAACACCCATCACAGAGGTAAGGGAAATAATTTTCAAATTTATTTTAATTAAATCAAAAATATCTAATAAGATGAAACGACAGTTTTTTCTACAAAAATATAATATTAATATTTTTTGATTAACGTATATTTTAATTTCCGAAATACAAAAAAGTTTTCAGTTTTTAAAATAAAAAAGAAGTGAGGGTTTTTATGAAAACGTTAACTCAGTTTTTTTCATAAAAAAGAAAATTTTATATTATTATTTCTAAAACAAATATTTAAAAATTTGATAGTACCGATGAAATAATATTTTACTCTTCTTCGTACAATGCCTTCTCCAGTTAAAAGAACCATAAAAAATGATTGATATTCTAAAATTTATTCCCATTTGCTCGTTTGGTAAATCAGTTTTACAAATATAAAAAAAATTTGATTTTTGTTAAACTATAACCAAAAAATTATTCAGTTTTTCCTTACTAAAAAAATACAAGACCTCAGTTTTATTAGCAAAAAAATAAGCTGATTTTTGTGAAGCAAACAAACACAACACCACTAAGTTTTTTTCCACCAAAAAAAAATCTTTCAGGAACAAAAAAAAAGTTCGATAAGAATTCTTTTATATCTGTTTCGTTAAGAGCAAAACAGAACATGTCCAGTTTAATTATTGAAAAAAGAAATTCAAAGATTTATAACAGTTTTCTTCATAAATAAAAAATATAAATAAATAAAACTTTCAAAAGCAATATAAAGTTTTTTTTAAAGAAATTTTTTTTGAATTATTACAAATCAAGCTGCCGTTTAATATTTTACTTTTTTTTTATAGATTTCATGGTTTATTGATAATTGTTCAATTCATGACAATCATGGCCCCATAATCGACACCCATCGAGATTTATTTAGCAGTGCCAATGTTTTCCATTGGAATTTTTGGTCGAATACTTTTGCAAATAATTCCAATTCAGGAGTTTACGTGCATTTGCCGGATTCGTATAATATTGCAACTAAAAAGCAACACACATTTTGGATGACAGAAAATAGATTTCAAAATAATTTAAATTTTGAAGTGGAATTAAATGGATTTTATTGTTTTGCAAATATTTCATCCAATAATTTCACCGATAATTTTGCAAACCCTCGAAAAGGAATATTTAGTTTAAATGGAATGGAAAAGCGATTGATTATGGAAAGAAATAGATTTTATGATAATTGGGGACATTGGATGGTTAAAATGGATATCAATTCCCAAACTGTCCAATTTGATTCCATTGAAGTTCCGGCTTATATTCAATTTAATTATTTTGAAAGAAATGTTTTTATGTCGAAACCCGAGGAATATGTGGATTCATGGCCGAGGAGTTTTGCTGTGGGAGTATTTGGTTCTCAAAAGGCTGATATTCATTTTAATCGTTTAAATAATAAATTATTGGATTTTGAAGTCGTTGCTGGATGCAAGGTAAATTATTCTTGTAATTGTATTAAAAAACCGGTCGCGTAATATCACAGTTTTTTATTATTATAAATTTATTTTTTATTTTCTGAAAAACTTAATTTCAAATTTTTAAATTGATTTATTCCAAAAAACTTTAGAAAAAAATACGCAATCTTCGGAAATAGTTTTTTTAAATAATCAAAGTAAAAAACTGCGAGATTATTTTTGGAACAGTTTTGTTGAAAGAAAAACCTTTAAAAAATGACTTTTATTTGCTACGTACAAGCAATTTCAAAAGACAGTTCCAAAAGCAGTTTTAAAATTAAAAATTAAAAAGAATTCTAACATGCAAACAGTAAAATGATAAATTTTTTAAATTAACCTTATCGTTACGCGTCCCTCCTCAAGCGCAGTTTTATTTAAAAGAAAAAGTTAAAATTAAACTTTAATTATTCAGTTATGTAAATATCAAATTCATAAAAATCAGTTATTAATTCCTGTTATCTTTAGGTAACTCAGTTAAAAATAAATGCTTTTTTTTCTCGAAACCATTGTTACTTTTTTGATTTCGAATAATTTTTTTCTTTAACCAGCTGGGTTGAAAAAGCAGTTTAAAATTCTTTCTTTTAATCTTTTTAAAATAAAAAAATAGCCGCCTGTAGACCATTTATACAGTTTAAATTTTTCTTTTAAATAAATTTTCTTTAATATCTTTTTAAAAATATAAACATGCCAAAAGTCAGTTAAAATTAAATTTCAAATATTTTTTAGCCCCAAATCCCAGGATCTGATTTCATGAACATCACTCATAATTGGTGGGGTGGAAATAGTGAAGGAATGATTCCTCAACGAATATTTGATATGGATGATTGGAATTCATTCACGATAGGACAATATTCGCCTTATTTTAATTCAAAAGAAAGATTTAATGATTTTTGGTGGGCTCAATCATATGTAAATTTATAATTTTTGTAAACAGTTTAAAATTTGAAAATTTAGGGACAATTAAATTATGTTTCATATCAAGAACCTCCAGCTCCCGACCTTCATGGACGAATGTATGAAACAAAAAATTTGACGCTTGAAATAGAAAAATGGCCCGGTTTTCCTCGATATTATAAACCTTTTCGCCCTTATCGAATTACTCGAGATTTAACAATTATGCCTGGAGCAACACTTTATATCGAAAAAAATGTTGAAGTTCATATTTGGCCGAATGTTAGAATTTTGGTGCTAGGAAATTTAGTTGTTGATGGAACTTTATGGCAACCCATTAGATTCTTACCAATAAATGCAACGGAAGTTTTGCAAGAAAAAGGAAAGATTGGAACTCGATATAAACGAAGCATCCTCAAAAGGGCACGACATAGAATTATAAGCGATGAATATAAACATATTGAATATATTCGAAAGAAGCGAAGGTTAGTTATTTTTTTCTATGTTTATCGTGGGAATACAGTTTATAATTTCCGAAAAAAGAGGTACTTGTACTCAGTTTTAATTAGAAAAAAAATATATGCCGAAAAAGGCTTTCAGAATATGAAAATTTTGTACCAGTTTTTACATACTCATTCAAAAAAAAAGAAAATAAACAATAAATTAATACGGATTAATGATCCTCAGTTTATTTTAAAAAGATTTTTTATAATCAAAAACTAAGTTAATTCTAACCACCGACAACAAAACATGAAGCCAGTTTTAAAATTATTTAATTTTTTATATTCGTTTTAAAAACATGCAACGACGAGTTACTATAATTTATAAATATAAAAAATATTATGCATTTTTATTTAAAAAGCAAAATAAATATATTCAAAAAAAGAATCTTGATGCATTTTTCCTGCGCCCATTATCTTATACAGTTTTATTAATATTTATGTAAAAAATCTAGAACTTGCCAACACAGTTTTAAGCTTAGTAAATAAAATTAAAAAGAAAGAAATAAATATTTTGTTAGCCTATAATATACAACCTTACTTTTTACCACGCAATTTTTTTTATCAAAAATATATATAAAAATAAAAATTTCCTATCGCTTTGCAAGTTAACAGTTTTTTTTAATTCACAAAAATATGTTCTGTTTAATAAAAATTTTAAAAGAGCATTGATAAGTTTGGAGCCATCGAGGAGGAATTTGACCCAGTTTATAAAATTATTTTAATGATGTCGACAGTTAACCCGCTTAATAAATACGAAAAACGTTTTTGGATATTTTTCCCGCCATACATTGGGCAATTCAGTTTATTATTTATTAAAAAAAGATGGAGGGTATTCGTGCTGTTCTTGTAAATTTATGCCTCATAGCTTAGTCTTCCTTATTTAAGAAAAAATCATCTACAGTTTTCATATATTCCGTTAAAATATATTTCAAAAATATAATAATACCCCCAACTGATTCATGAACTCCCAGTTTTATAAAAAAAATTTAAAATTATTTCGCTTTAATAAATCTTTTGCAACAAAATGATATTAATTTTTGGAGCCGTAAAGAAGGATATTTAACAGTTTTAAAAAATACATTTTATTTTATTTTGTTTACTTTAAAAAAATTTTTTTTAAAATTACTTAAAAAACTTATAATTTAAAAAATAGGGAACATCAATCTTCACAGTTTAAATCAAAAAAAAGCTAATAAAATTCAATGTTTTTTTAAATAAAAAATATAATTGAATATTTGCTTAAAATGCTAATGTAAAATATATTTTTTTTAGTTTTCCAATTCTTTTTGAAGTTAATAAGAAAACTTATCGCGTTCTTGTTTTACACAGTTAAAAAAATAATTTAAAAAAAAAGATTTCAAGCATAGATAAATAATCTAGGTAAAAATTATAAATTTTTTTATATTAAGATCTTGATAAAATAATTGTTTTCTAACCCAAACTTTGATAGATTAATCACAGTTTAAAAAATTCTGAATTTATTTTATGGGAAATATTAAAACGTATATCCATACTTAACAGTTTTTTTACCATAAAATTCAAACTATTCATCTAAAAGAAGGTCACTGTTTTTTCTTTGCGTTATTATTTGCAAATATTTAGAAATCCAAAACTACTCAGTTTTTAATAACCAAACAAATTGATATAGTCAATTTTAAACAATTTTCGGATTTTATTAAAACTAGGAAATTTAAATGTTATATCACAGTTATAAAAAAATAAATAATTAATCTTTAAAACAATTCCATAAAATTCTTCAGTTTAATAAAAAATAAACATTTTTTCAGAGCCGGCACTGATTCTGTGTTTCGCCAATTTCCAGTTCTTCGTCGAGATGATCCATATTTCCAAACCTTCACTGTTTCCCTCACTGAAAATTCCACCCTTTCCAAACGAGCTGGATTCCTTCAATTTTATAATGCAACCACGGGCGAAATTGTGCCTTCTTGCGATCGACAATTTACTCGTCGAAATGCTCAAGTTATTTGCCGCGAATTGGGTCTTGACACTCAAAATGTTTATCATTGGTTAACTCCTCGATGGGATTACAATCCTCACATTCATTTAGTTAAAACATATATGGAACCAAGAGAATGTATTGGAACTGAAACGAGGCTGGATAAATGTAATTTGAGAATGGCAGGAAATGATTCACTTTGGATGTGCATGGACAATGAACATTTTAATTATGTCCACTGCGGATCGAATAGTAGTTTGAGCACCGAATATATTGGAAATTGGGGTGGCATTGCTTTTGGTCATTCTTCCCTTGAAGTTCAAGAAGGCAATACTGAAGGTAAGAAAAAAAATTTTGAAATGGAAAAATGGATAACAGTTTTTAATAACAAAAGTTCTTTCAAAAATAGATTTAAAAAATAGTAAAAAAAATTTGTTTTGTTTTTTACTTTTTTTAGTCGAAATCCTTAATTTTCCTCGTGGAGCACACTTTTTGTTTGCTTTTATTGCAAAACTCTTCGTCCAAAAACTCAGTTTATATTTAATTCTGAAATTTTTTTATAAAATATTTTTAATTTGCTCCACTACTATTATTTTGGTCCAGTTTTTTTTCTAAAATTCTTTTGAAAAACAAAATTATCTCTCTCCTTTAAATCTAAGAAGAATCAAATCAACGATAACAGTTATTTTCTCAATTATTTTTTTAAAAGTAAAACCATTCATGCAGTTTTTTTAAAATTCGTTTTCTTCCTAAACTTTCTTTTTGAGTGACAGCTTTAAATCTTGTTTATCACGATGTTTCAGTTTATTTACTTTATTTTTTGAAGTTTAAATTTTTTTTTCGTCGTTTCTTTACTATGCTGTTTATTTTATTTCTTTCTTTTTTTATGTATCACGTCTCAAATAAAGTCGTGGAAAACACTTCAGTTAAAAATCTTCTTCTGAAATAATAAAACTCGTATAACAATTAAAAAAACTTTTTGGCTGTCAGTTATTTTAAAATCTATATTTATTTATAACCTCTTTGCAAAAATATTAGAAAGAAATTCCTCAAATTTTTCAGTTATTTAAAATCATAACTTAATATTAAATATTTTTGGTATGAAAGAAAAGTCTTAAATATCTGCTCCAACCAGTTTTCATATTATAAATTTGAGATGAGCAAAACAATAAAATAAATAAAAAGGACTTCAAACGCAGTTTTATAAAAAAATTCTATTAAATTTTCAAACCTTTTTATGAAATTTCAGCTTTTTTTATTATCATAATTTGTTAGGATGCAAAACATGAGGATGTAATAATTACTGTACAGTTATTAAAAATAAAACTTTAAATATGCGAACAAAAAAGAAAGAAATAAAAGAAAAGCCAGTTTTATAAAAATAATTTGTTAGAAGTGGAGCACAGTTATAAAAAAAGACTAAAAATCAAAGTAGTTAAAGCTTCCATCGCCCTCAGTTTATTAATTTTAAAATGTGCATTTAAGCATGGAAGCTTCAATTTTTTATTTATATAATTTAATTTGCTATACGAGCTTTTAACTAACCAGTTTAAAATAAAAAATATAAAATTATAGAGATTTAAAATAATTTTCAGGAATATCTATTCTTCGGCATGTTGAAATTGTGGGTGGCGGGCAAGTTCACAATGATTCCTTCCAATCAGCAGCGCTACAAATAATTCGTAGAAATCCTATTCTTGAAAATGTAAATATCACAAATTCTTCCATGCATGGTTTACAAATAATTAGCCCCAGGGATTCCATAATCATAACTCGATTAAATGTATCGGATAATATGGGTCAAGGAGTGATAGTATTTACAACCAATTTAAAATCCTCTCCCATTGATGGTCCAATTCCACATGGACCCATGATGATTCCATACGATGCAGTGGGGTTATTAGCGATGTGTGCTGCGGGGAAAATGGTGGAAATTCGTGATAGAATAATATTATTTTATAAATATGATTCACGACCCGTGGATTGTGTAAAAGTTTTTACAACTAAAACATCCAAGAATTTATCCTTTCGATTTTTACAAGCTAATTTTTATGGAATTCTTAATGGCGTGGGTCGATCCGATGCATTATCAGTTTATTCGGATTCGAGCTTCTCACCAAATTCATTAATACATAAATATAATTCTGAATCAAATAATCATGTTCCAATTCAAAGTCAAACTATAGCTTTGCATTTACGCGCCACAGCCGCGGATGAAGAATTTGGGTTTGTGGTTGAAATAAGTTCAATTCACACTAGTCCAGATTCGAGGCAGGTGGATGAAGTGGCACTAAAAAATTCGAGATTTATTAATAATGATCGCGGTGCATTGCATTATCGAAACGCTGGGGAAATGGGTCCCAATGTTATTATTGAACAATGTTCCATCGATCGAAATGGATATTTTTTGTATGGAAATGTTTCTACGAGTTCTCAAGCAGTCGAAATGCATTTACATAATACTTTGGTAAGTGAATATCAAAGAAATTCATCCTATCTCAGTTTTAAATATTCTTTAAAATCCATCAAAGTTTTGATCTTTCCAGTTTTTTTTTGATCTTAATTTATTAAATTTTGTTTATCTTTAATTTTGACAGTTTTTTCATAAAATCCAATATTTCTTTATTTATTCCATGTTTCTTTCCAGTTGATGTTATTCCGAATGAATTCCCTTACCCATAATAGAGGAGGCTTATTAGTTACAGCTGAAAGCTCGAGTGCCGTGGCCCAACTTAAAGCGGTATTAAAAAATAATGCATTTTTATTAAACTCGAATTCCACAACTTTGGCTTTCCTCGGGAATAATTATCAAGTGAGTTTATTTCTACAGTTTTAAAAAAATTAAGAATTATACTAAGAAAGATTGAATCCTCAAGCGATTCGAAGAATAACAGTTTTATTTTTATTTTCAAACGTTGCTATAGTTTTTTGACAGTTAAAAACGAAAAGCGAAAAAAAATATTTCGACCGCTTATTTTCACATGGAAATTAAAATTTCGAACAAAAAATTCTTTGTCAAATTTTAAAACCGACGTCAGTAATCAATGACAGTTATAAAAAATATTTTAGTATAAAAGAGTTATGAAAAACTTTAACATTGTTTACACAAGTCCTTCAGTGCTACTTTTTATTCACAGTTAATAATCATAAGTGTATGACAAAATTTTTCCAAAAATAATAAGCCTTTTTCCGCATTTAATTATTAAATCTTATAAAAAATCCAAATATCTTTTGGTTAATCTAAAAACCTTTTGATCCAATACACAGTTTAAAAAACATAAATTTTTATATAAACTATATCCATAAATGTCATGGATGAAATTACAGTTTTTACAATTTTAAAATGTAGTTCTTCTAGAATAACAGTTAAAAATAGTATTTTTGTCTTTCTTGTTAAATAAAATGAGCAAAAACATTTAGTATATTATCTATATAATGTACTAAATATCGAAACGGTTAAATTTAAAACCAATAAATTTACTTCGCCAGTTTTTAATAAAATAATAAATTAGTGGAAGTGAAATGGGTAAAGCAGTTTTAAAAAATTATTATTAAAGCAGAAAATAAAAAATTAACTGATTTTGTTTTTCTTGCGTCCAAAGCAAAAGCTAGCTTTTAAGGAAATCTATTAAAAAAAGATGAGTTTTTTATATATATTAAAAATATTAAAAGCGAATGCGGAATAAAATAATTAATATATTTCAAAGTTATCAATGCTTTTTAAAAAGTTTCAGTTTTAACTAGAATTGTTTTAAAGGCTTGAAATAAGTCTTGAGTTAGCATTAAAAAAATAAAAAAGATTAAGCAGTTTATTAAAATTTAATGGATAAAAAAATGAGGCAACATTATAAAACAAAAAACAAAAATATACAGTTTCTAAATTATTTTTTATAAAAAATCTTTTAAAATATGTTATTAAAAAATATATATAATTTTACACAGTTAAAATTACGAACAACAAAAACGTAAAGATTTTTGGTGCCAGTTTTTAAACCATTGATTATTTATTTTCAGAGAGTCACGCTTCTCAACAACATGTTTTGCCTAAATTACGCGTTATATTTTGATACAATTTTAATTCAATCCATGTCCGCAAATTTCTCGAGGAATCTTATCACAAATAACACCGGTCTCAATACGGTTGATACATTTGGACATTCTCGAGTTTCATCGGATACTCAAGTATTTGAACATAATTATTTTGAACATAATCTTGCCCTTGGTCATCAATTACAATATCCTGAAGCATTTGGATTTCAACCTAATGTAATTTTGGATGAATCACAATTACATCCAAGAGTTAAAAAAGAAATTAAAATTGAAAAAGACAGTTTTATTCGACAAAAAAGGCAAGTATTAAATCAAAAAGGTGTAAGCTTTGATTGGTGGACCCATGTTGGAGCTGAAACCGATCGATATCGATCAACCATACTTGCGGGAAGTTCAAATCAAAAATTTTGGCATAATGTTTTCAACGACCCTCTAAATCCTTATGAATTAACTACGAGTTTACAAACTCAATATGATACCGATGCAATAAATGCAAGTCATAATTATTGGGGATACCCGGGAACTCATGGAGTTGCAGCAGGAAAAATTCGAGATCAAGAAGATTTTCCTTTTCTTATCAAAGTTTTTTACACTCCCGTTTTGGAATCCAATACCAGTTTGATTGAAGGCGATTGTGCAGCGGGATGGTTCCAGGCTGGAGTGGAGGAATTTAAATCATGCTTCCTTTTTATTGGAGCCGCAATGACTTATGAAAATGCAGTAAATTTTTGTGAAGAAATTGATGCTTTTATGCCCATATTTCGTGATGATGATCCAAGACAAAAAGAATTAGCGAGAAGGATAGATGATTTCGGCCAAAAATATATTACCGAAGTTGAAAGATATAATTCTTTTGGGGTAAGTAAAAATGAAATAATCTAACACAGTTTTATTTATTTTTTAAATTAAAAACTTTTGAAAAAACTTTCGGTTATCGTAAATAGCAGTTTTTGTATTAAGAAAATATTTATTAAGTTTTGAAGAAATTAAAGAAATTCTATTTTTTGTTAATAAACAGTTTTGACATTTTTTAAATTTAAAATAAGTCAATCCAATGTTTGCATTTAATTAAAAATTAACAAAAATTGTAATTTTTTTTTAAGATTTAGAATTATGAAAGCTTCAGAAACAAAGACAGTTTTTCTCATTCTTTTATTTTAAAAAATTCACTAATTTTAACAAAATTTTACTAAATTAAACTTTGCACCAATCAAATCAAGGCAGTTTTAAAAAAAATTAACAAACAAAAAAATCATAAACTCTTCCTATGAATGAAAAAACAGTTTTAATAAAAATAATAAAAATAAATTCTGTTTCAAATATTCCAAAATTTTGTTGCTTTTTCAACCAAGTTAAACCAGTTATCTCTTTCTTTCTTTATATCAAAAAAATATTTTTAAATTTTTGAATTAGTTAATCCTTCGACAAAATTTTTATTGCAATGTTAAATTTTTTTAAAAGAGAAATTTAATTCAAATACAGTTTATTTTAAAAAATGGTTTAAAAAATTTTTTTTAAATGATTTTGATTAATGCAAAATATGTTACAGTTTTTTTTTTTCACCTTTTAAAAGTTTTGGGCAACGCAGTTTTAAAAAATAATAAGTTTATTTTAAGAAAATTCTAAAATCCCTTCCCACAATTATAGTTGAGTTTTATTTTCCCGTATCTAATAGATAAAATTCAGTTTAAAAAAATAACAAAACATTTTGTTACCACGTTTTGGTATTTTAAATAAACCTGAATAAACAACGCATTATATGATTTTATTAGCAATTTAAAGTTTGTTTAAAACAGTTTTAAAAATATTGAAATTGTTTTTCTCCCGTCTAATAGTCTTCAATGCAGTTTTTTTAGTACTAACTAATTAAATTTTTAAATTTTACAAAATTAATTTTAGAATTCTTTAAAAAAAATTAATGAAATTTTTTAAAATCTTGACAGTTAAATATTTTATTAAAATAATAATTTAAAAAGCCCTTTTTCTTCTTCAAGTGCCAGTTTTATGGGATATTTAAATTTTTTAGAAACTTGCCATAAATAAAATAACAAAGGAAGTCTAAAATCCTTTTGCCACCAATTTTTTATAGAAATCAGTTTTTTGAAAAATTTAAATAAAAACACCCAGAAACCGCATCAGTTTTACTTATTTAAAATTTATTATTTCTAGGATTCCTACGATATTCCTTTATGGGTTTCATCTGTGACTTTACCATCGAATCAATGTGGATCAATGAGTAGTCGATCATCATCGATTCGACAACAAAATTGCAATAATTTATTGCCATTTGTTTGTGAAAAAGGTAAAATAAATTTTATTAATTTTCCTCCTATTTTTTCGAGACCAGTTTTAAAAAAAATATTTTTAGGAACAAAGCCATATCAAGAACCAGTGCTTTGGCGACGAGATATTATAATTGCAATAATTCTTGTTTGTTTATTACTTTTAATTATGGCTTTATTATTTATTGGATGGTGCGCGAAATCCAATAAACGTAAAGAAGATGTAATAATTAAAAAGAATTATATTCGAGAAAGCATTCGACGACAAAAAGATCATCAATCATTTCGAAATTTGCAAAATTCTATGAATGGCGGCGGAGGAGGAAGTTTGTCTTTAAGCGACCACATGGGCGTTGGTGGAGGTAATAATAAAAATGATAGATTAAAACCAATAAAAGCTCATTCCCCAATGATTATTTCAAATAAAAAAGGATCAGGGGCGAAAGGTAGTCGATCATCTGAAACCACTTCGTCGTCGACAACGGGAGATCAAACATATTCAACTCCAACAACAAATACAACTGATACAAATCGAACATGCACAACGGATTCATTTTGCACAGATAATTATACTGAAACTACGTACACTGTTCAAAAGGCAGCATTGCCACTGTGAGTTTATTATATTCGCAATTTAAAAATTCAGTAAAAATTATTTTATTAAAAAAAGTTTAATTTTGGAAACGAAAAATGAAAATTAATGTTTCAATTTTAATCATTTTTTTATTTTTTGGTTTACATAAAAATTTAACCCTTTAAAATTATAAGCAACAGTTTTTTTCAAGATTTTTTATATAATAAAAGCTTAAAGAAATATTTAGTTTCATGGTCGAAATAAAAATTCAGTTTTCTTTTTTACATTATTTTCTTTAATTGTTTTATTTTCAAAGATTAAAAGTTTTTTAAAAACTTTTTTTCTAAAATTCAAAAAGTAATGAAAATTATAGAATTCTTAAACGAAATGAAAAATTGATAAATGATCAAACAACAAAATCCTAATTTCATTTCCCCTCTAAAATCAAATTCTTAAAACCATAATTTTTTTTTAGTCGAAATGCAGTTTCAACGACGCCAAATCCATATTCAGAAATTTCGACCTTTCGTCAAACATCAAAAAATAATATTAAACTTGGACCTCGAAGAGACACTGATCTTTCAACGAGTTCATGCACCACTTGCTCGGGAATATATTCGCTTCAAACTTGCACATGTTCAAATTGTCCAAGTGATTCCATAACTGAGCGAGAATCAACAATCACTGAAGAATCGTATGATAATTCTTCAAGTTCGAGATCGTCACAAATTAGTGACACAACTATCACAGAAAGACCTTTACTTGGGAGACAAGTAATTTCAACTGGAATGGATCGAAGTCAAACTAAATCTTCGATGACCACTTTAAGGGCGAGCAGTCGACCAGATTTAACTCAAAGGTTTGTTAATTGTTTTTTATAAAATAAAAATATTTTCATGAAAAATTTTTTTAGATCTTATGCAGATTATTTTCGTGGAAGTGGAAGACCCATATTAGCTCCATCTCGATCCAATCCTTCCTTGTATCATCAAACTCCAACCACGCCCATTCCAGTTTCATTGCCTCGAGTTCCATCATTTGAAACCCAAATGGTTGAAACATATGATCGAGAACCGGGTGTTTTAAGACCTCGAAAACAATCATGGCATTCAACAAACCCAGAAAATCAAAATCAAAGACAAGGAACTCCTCGAACAATAATGGATTTTCCCCAATCGCCATTTCAAAGGGGTTCCATTCCGATTTATAATCCAAATCCCGAATTAAAGCATGCATTCTCTCATTCTCCAACTTCTTCTACTCATCGTGCATCTCAAATTTCTTCTCCCGGTCGACCACAAATTCCTCCACCAAGAAGGCCCGAACATAATCGATCGTTTGTGGATTTACAAAATTCAAGGATTTATGATTCAGCTTCGGCACTTGAAACTTCCATGTAAATAATAAATAATTTAATAGATTTTACTCACAATCAGTTTTTTCTTTTTCGTTTTTTTTAATTGGGTATTTGATCTCAGGAAATAAATAACATATTTATTTTGTTTCATTAATTAAATTTTTAAATAAATGGTTAAATTATTTTATTCGTTTTTTAATATTAGACAAAATTGCTGGAGCAATTACAAGTGAGCTAAAAGATAAGGATGGTTAAATAAAAACAGAGTGAAAAGTTTATTTACGACTTTGGCCAATATTGAATGAATTTTCTTTTTCTTTTTGTTGCTGTTGTCACTAATCATTTTCTCTCTGTCGAGGTTGAATTCATCAATTGAAAGTAAAAAGGTATGGAGATTTTTTTTTACAGTTTTAGTGTTGCGATATTTTCTTTTTTTGGGGCAATTAATCTGAAGACAATTATCTAAATTTTAATCGGTGGCAGTTTTTTTGGTTAATTTGACCTCTTAAATTTTTATGATAAAAAAATCTAAAAACTAAACGACGCATTTTTTTCCAGCTTTAGCTTAAATTTTTTTATCAAAAATAAAATCTTTGACTTTTTATTTAATTCTTTAATTTTTTTTACACTCAGATAAACGTTATCACAGTTTTATCTTGTTTTTTATTCAACTTGTGGCTACACCCCATTATTTTTTAACTTGTAAATTAAAGTTTATTAAAATCCTAAATTTCTTAACCATTTGATTTTTATAAAAATCTTTTAGTCAAATTCAGTTTTTTTTACTTTTTATTTTTTTATTTATTAATTTATTTTGCCATGATTTACCTTGACATATCTTCGTATTCAGTTTGATATGTAGCTTCTCAACATTTCCGCGCTGGTACAGTTTAAATAACCAGAATTTAGATTCAACTCAGTTTTGAAAGCTTTTTTTTCTTGCTCATAATTATTCTTTGACATTTTAATAACTACGTGGGATTATACAGTTAAATTATTTTGAAATTTTATTTTCCACACTTTTTATAGTTTCTATCCTCATTTTTAATTTATTTTATTTTTATAAAATTAACCGAACCTTAATTTTAAACTCAAGATTATTGTGCAGTTTTTTAAAATTTTGAAAAAAGCTGCAAATAAAACTTCGGGTTTTTTTTTGTAAAAATAAATTTCCAATTTCTCTTCAATTCAAAAATTCCTAGATGCTGATGTTAGAAAATTTTTATTTTACTTCTTACAGTTTTTTCTTCATCTAAAGATTAAGGCCCTTTTGTTTTCGACAGTGAACAACTACAATTTATTTAACTTCTATGACAGTTTTAACCTCTAAAAAAATTATTAAAAACTTTTTTTTCATATTTTACGCATCGACGCTTTCTCTTTACTCTTTTTTTAACCTTGTATTTGTATTATTATTTTTATGGTTTGTAGTTGTCCATTGTTTTATGAATCCATTAAAAAACTTTGAAATTTTATTTATTATTTTTTCTCTCTCTCTCTTTTCATGACATCTATTAGAAGGATTCAGTTTATTTATTAAATATTTTTGTTCTCAAAAAATATTAAAATTAAAAAAACGCTAAATTCATTAAATATCATTCTAAATCAGTTTTTTTATTGTTAAAATTTATCAAAAATGTATTTATTTTTTAGGGGAAAAAGCATGTCCCGAAAAGAAAAATTCCATTTTTATCTATGTATTTTTATTTTAGCGACAATTTTATTAATCAAAATCAATTAGTTTTCTTAAATCATAAATTATGCAATTTTTTTGCCTATTCTTCCGTATGTTATCATCAACTGCAGTTTTATTTCACTTTTAACTTCTTATTTTTGTTATTCGAAAAAGGTGTAATTTGCCTAAAAACTTCTCCCCAGTTTATTTCTAAAAATTTTCTTTAAATTAATGCAAATTATGTTGTTCTTGTTCCATAGATTGCATGTGTTTGTTAGTTTTATTTTTTCCGAATATTTTTAGATTTTTGTTACAACAGTTGCAATCGGCTACAGTTTTATTTTATTCTTTTCTTTTTCTTTCAAATCAATGAATTGATAATTATGTAATTAAAAAATAACAGACAACCGCCTCTTCTCAGTTTATTTCGATTTCTTAAATTTAAATTAAATTTATGTAAATTTCTTTAAATTTGTTTACAACTCATTTTTCTCGTCATTACAGTTTTTGTTGAGATGATGGACACAATTACAGTTTTATTTCCTTTGGTAACAGTGGAAAAATAAGTTTAAAGAAAAAAAAGATTTTAACAAAATTATTGACATTCTCAAACTAAAAACTACAACAGTTTTTTGAATATGTAAATTACAAAAATTTAATTACGATTAAACAATATTTGACATTCGCTACAATCAATTGCTTCATGTTCAGTAAAAAAAATGATTTATTGAAAAAATAGTCTAAAAAAATTTGGAAGTTTTTCAAATTGATTAATTTTTCGCATGGAAACATTTTAAAGCAGTTTATATATTTTTTCTCTTTAACTTAAAAAATTTCAATATTACAGTTTTTATAAATTACTATTGACAAAATAAATAGCAGAAATATTTTGTTTTTAACCACATTTGTTAATCATGTAACAGTTTTCTAATTATGATTCAGAATATTCAATTAATTCAGATAATTTTATTCATTTCATAAAAAAATATATCCAGTTAAATATCCCTTTTTTACTATTACTATTTTTGGTAAACTTCTTTTTATCTCAGTGATGTTTTATTTTATTTATTTTTTACTTGTTGTTGTGAGAGATTGAATAAACAGTTTAATTTTTTTTACCTTTCTTCTTTCCTCTAACACTTTATTCTTTATTTTCTTGCATTTATTTCTAAGTTCGTCCAGTTTTTATTAATATATTTTTTTTATTTGCAAAACATAAATTTTTATTTTTTTTAAACTATAATTCAAGATGCGTCTTCTCAGCTTTCCTTTTAAAATTTTTGTTGTGTAATTATGCCTAAATTTTTTACTCCCATTATAGCAATATTATCCAGTTTATCAAATTGATTTTTATTTATTTTTTATTATTAAAAACAAAATATGAAAGTATTTTAATTTTTTCATTTATCGAAACTTACTTTTCTTTCTTCTACCAAGAAATTTCCGGCACAAAAAATTACCGCTATCAAAAGAACGTACGCAACAGTTTATTTAATTATTTTGACTTTTTTTATTATCAAATTTTAAAGCGTTATTAAAAAAATTTCTTTCCTAATTTTCAAAGATACAGTTTTCACAATTTTTTTTATAAAGAAAATTTTTAAAAACACAGTTTTAATAAATTTGTACTACAAATTCATAATTTTTTAAGCATTAAGTTTCAAATCATAATTTATTTGCCATTTGCCGTAATATATTGTGCTTAAAGAAAACTTCTTTATAAATTGTTGATCGTAAGAGGAAAAAGCAAAACCAAAAAAATATATAGTTAGTTAAAAAAATATTCCCAGTAAATGGTAAACTATTTCAATCGTCTAAAGTATGGTTTTCCACCATCTTTCAAACATCAAAAAGAGAGATATCACATTTCAATCCAAAAAAAATTGTCAAAATACTTTTTATTATTAGACATAGTTAGAAAAAAAAAATTGACAAAAGCTTAAAAATAAAAGCAAATACATAAATAAAATACAAATGTGTTTATTCATTTTTCTGATAAGCTTGAGTTGAAGCCATTTTTCGACAAAGTGACAATGCTTGAGTATTAACACAATTGTAATCATTCCATTTTCTTGGTCCATATGCGGCAGAGGTGTCATCTCTTTCAATAAGGATACAATTTTCAAGAGATGAAATTTCAGCCTTTACTCCATCAGGTTGATTGTAGAAGAAATTATGATAAGTTGAGACAGGAGTTCCATCAACATTGTATCCCATTTTTTCAACAAAGAGTTTTCTCTAAAAATCTAATAACAAAGTTAAGAAAATAGCATGGACAAAATAAACGAATTTACAAATTCTTCGCTGTCTCGGTTTTCATTGATTTCAGATTCAGAAACTCCTCTACCATCATGTCGAAGACCAAACCATATCTCTTTTCCATTGGTTATATCACTGGCGGCACTAATCATATCTGAAAAGGAATAAACAAATTAGAATAAAAAATGTCTTTTAAAGCTGATTACTTTCAACCAAAGTATTTTCACTTTCATCATTGATGGAAGCCAAATTTGAACCTTTAAATCGACATTCCTTTGCCGCACCTTCAAAAGGTAATACATTAGGGTTGAGAAAAAAGCATGATCGAGATTTCATATGAAGTTCCCATCCAGGTTCACAATACATCTTTGGAAAACGTGGCACTTCGCATACAAATGGAATAGTTCTATTGTAATTTGCAGGAGACCATTTCAAATTTTTAGGACCAATCGAAATGTATTGCCCAGTAGCATCATCATTTCTAAAATATAAAAGAAAGTTTTTTTAGTAGACGATTGAAAAAGTAAAAATGCCACTTACCCAGGAATATCAGGATTTGCATCTAATTTAGGAAAAGCAAGATCACGATGGGTGGCGTTAAAGTGAACATTAGTTTTTTCTTCATGAAAGCTTCTATGCCTGCAAAAAAAAATCATTAGTCAAACCAAAAAATTCCAATCAATGCAATCTTCTTACCAAATTTCTTTATCAACAACTTTATTGAACATATCGACTGGATTGAATTTTGTTGCTTTTGCTATAGGCTGATCATGTTCAAGTACCATACCAATACGGAATCGATTAATATCCATATTACTATCACTCCACCAAAAATATTTCTTCATAACTTGATATATATCATCATCCTTATCGTAAATACTTGCAAGAGCACCATTAAATGTATCCATACAATATTTTGCAGCAGCTTCATGATTTAAATCATTTCGAATGACGTAATAATAACAGGACATTGGTTTGGCTTCAGTTGAAACACACATTGTACTTTGTTGAGGCATCATTGTAGTTGTTGTTGTTGCACTGAAAGTAATAAATAAAAAAGATTTGAAGATTTAATAAAAAATAAAGAAAGAATAAAAAAACTAACTTACAGGCATACGCAGCAGTAGCAAATAAACAAGAGAAATACAAAAGATTTCAACACCATTTTGAGTGAAGAATGTTTCAAAGATAAAATGATGAAGGCTTTGAGTTTGAAACGTCGATCGATCGATTTGCCTGCTATGTTGACAATTTTTTTGACATGTATGTAAATTCCTGAAAAATGTGTTTTTTGCGAAAAATAAAAAACATAGAAGAAATGAAGATGCAAATTTTTTCGAAAGTTGAATGGAAAGTAATTTTTGGAGTCTCCTAAAAAAAAGGAACAAAACTCAAATGGCTGAAAGGATAAAAAATTAAAGTTAATATTTTAAAACATCCGAAATTTCTCTAACATGGTTAACCATCGTCATTTTTACTTTAAATAATAAAATACCATACTTTTTTGTTTTCAAGCCAAACAAATGGAAATACACAGTTTTTACGAATGTTCTCTGATACAAAATGTTTCAGTTTTTTTCATGATTAAAATTGTGTGAACCTGTAAACCAAAACGTTCATTTTATCCGCACAAAAGAAAAAAGAAACTTTTTTTAAACAATAAAAATTTTAATTTCCTACGAACAAATAGATTTTCAGTTTTAAAAATAAATAAAAGAGTTTGGAATTTTTTTTATTAATGTTAACTCAGTTTTTTCCATAAAAAAAATTTATATATTTTTCTTTCAAAAAAACTTTAATAACGCCAATGAAATTACTTTTTAACCATCGTAAACTATAATACCCAGTTTATAAAAATAAAACTCATTTAAAAGAAAAAAAGTTTTATTAGAAAAATAAAATTTTTTGTTTTCCCAAGCAAAAGGCCGCACCTTCTTTAATTTCACGCAGTTTTTATTGTTTCGATATTTTCTCTTTTTGTGGTAATTGTCGTGAAGACAGTTATTTAAATTTTAAGTCGGTTTTATCTGTGACAGTTTTTTCTTAAAGTCTTATTTTTTGTTTAATTTGACCTCATAAATTTTTACCATAACCCAATCACACAAGGGCTTCCAGTTTTTTAAATTTTTATTTTTATTTAGATAAATTTCGCCATTTGTATTTTACAATATCCAGCTTTTCCTAAAGCAGTTTTATTAAAATAATAATTTTTCTTATTATTATTTTTTTATTTTCTAAACTCTAAAACATTAATAATCACTCAGTTTTATCTTATTTTTTTCTCCAGCATGCATGTCCTATAATTTAATTCCTTTGATATCGCTATTACTAATATGCAGTTTATTTAAACACAAAACTTAAAAAATCCACAGTTTTTTATAATTTATCTAACCCACAAAAATTCAGTTTAACTTATATTTTGAGTATATTCTGAAAATGTAACCCTATTTTTTCGAAACAGTCCTTATCGAGTGGTTTCGGATTTGGTTGTGGAAGCTTGAGCCACTTTAACCATCGCAACCGGTGTTCAACTTTATTTTGATACCGGTGTTGGACTCAAAGTTTGGGGAACTATTCGAGCTATTGTAAGTTAATGTTTTCTTTAAATATTTTTTTTACGATTAACTAAAACAACTAAAAAACAGTTAAATTTTTCTTTTTAATCAAAAAATAAAAATAAATTATGGAGGGAAAATCAAAAAATATCAATAAAGGAAAGTTTTAACAGTTTAATTTAATTTTTATCAAGATTCTAAAGGAAAAAAGAATTACAATTATACCTTATAAAATCATGGCGCATTTTTTTTTAAAATCATTTTTTCTTAAATTTTTCCATTTCACTTTATTTTTCATGGCTGGCAGTTAAACTTTTTTATAACCAAAAATTCTTTTGTTAAAAATAACAACAATCTTCACTTTGCACCAGTTTTTATTTATTTTAAACCTTTCTTTATGACTCTTTTATAAATCAATAATTCCCAAATTTTATCTCTAAAATATAATAATTCAAATTATAGATAAATTTCATTGAATTATTTTTCTCCTAAATTAAATAGAGTTTAGATAAAGCTAGGGATATAAAACTACAGTTTTTTAGGGGGAGTTTAAATTACCATAAATTCAATCAAAAACCAATGTGAGAAAATAAAAGAAAACAGTTTTTTTTATATTTATTAAATAACCCATCATTCTTTTTTGTGGTTCTCGCTGTTGTTTCTTTTTTTGGATTCAAACAAGACTTAAATTTTTATTTTTATTTAAAAAACTTGTTTTCTGATAAAAAAAATTTTGTTTCTTTAATTTCTAAATCAAACATTCCGTTTTCAGTTTTCCCTCCTGTTTAGACAATTTTTATTCTTCGCTTTTTATAAAACTAAAATATACGCAAATTTTACCTGGTATTATTTTCAACTTCAGTTTTTAAATAAATATTTATTATTTTTCCTTTTGATGTAATAATAAAATACAGTTTTTGGTTGCTTTTTCATTTGCCTTAGAATACAGTTTTTCTTTTTAAAAAATCCACAAAGAAATATTCCTTACAATTTCGCATTTTTTTTGTAACAATGTTTTTAAATTTTTTACAAAAAACTCCATTATCGGAATTTTTTTTTAAAACAGTTTATTACCAAAATTTAAATCAATAAAATGAATTTCTCAGTTTCGATTAAAGCTTTAAATTTCTCCGAATTTTTAAAATTAAAATTTTTTGTCGCCTTTCTTCAAGAACACACAGTTTTACTTCTTTTTTTAAATTTTCTTTTTCCAGATATTTTTTAGTTTTAAATTAGTTTTAAAAGATAAGACGGTTTGACAGTTTCTTTATATTAAAATTACCCTACATTTTATCAATTCAGTTTTTTACCCTTATTTTGAATGTTTGCCGCGAAAATAACAAGCTTCCTTGTCAGTTATAACATTCTAACTTCGTATAAAATTAGCGAACAAAATTTTAGAAACAAAAAATAATTCCTTCCAATTTTTTTTAAAGACGGCAGTTTGATCTCAAATAAAAAAAATTGTGAAAATAATTTTCTTTTTTCTTCTTAAACTCACGAATTAAACAGTTTATTAAAATAGTTTCCTCTTAGAAGGCGGATGATGACGGTTTCTTTTGATCCACTAAGACAGTTTTTTAACCCTTTGAATGATTTTCTTACGTTGAAACTCATACAGTTAATTCAAAAAAATTAATTTTTTATTTATTTTTCCTTCTAAAATATTATTCAACAGTTTTTTTGGTCAAAATGAAAAGCAACTAAAAATAATTTAATTTCAATTAATTCAGTTTTTTAGCCTTTTTTGAATGCTTGCCGGGAACTTCAATATCGTTCAGTTTAAACGCCCACTAAAAATTTATTTAACAAATCCAAATTTGCTGAAAATAAAATTCAGTAGTTTTTTTTGGAGACGCTCAAAATGATCGCTGTAAAAAATGGCTTTTTTAAATATAAATTTAATTTATTAAATATTTACTTTCCACTTCGAAAGTCATCAGTTTTTTATTTATTATTTTTATAGATTTATGCTTAAAAAGTTTGCATAAATCAAAAAGCTTAATTTTATAAAGTTCAGTTTAAATTAAATAACGAATAAGAAAAAAATTAAAAATTTCAGTAAAAAGTTTTTAAAAACTCAGAAATTTCTCATTCAATAAAATCAACGCCAACAGTTTTATTTAAAAAAATATTAAAATTTTCAAAAACAAATACTACCAATGGAAATCTAGTTTTTAGCAGTTTGACTTATGACCTAAAGAGCCAGCCTGCTGATCAGCTTAGGTTGAAAAATTAATGTTTTGTAGTTTTAAAGAAACTAAAAAGCATTTAAAAATAATTTAAAATAGAATTTTTTAAACGACTCTCTCTGTATCTAAATTACCACGATGCACATGGCACATCAGTTTTTATTTCAAAAAAAAAGTTAAATTGTGTTCATTTGAAAAACCAAAAAATACGGTTTTAATGGATGTCAGTTTTATTAATAAAAATATATGTAAATTTTGTTGACTCCAAATGTCCATATTCGAAAAAAAGAAGGTTGGCAATTTTTTTCCATGAACATATAAACATGCTCAGTTTATTATTTCAGAAAAATGGGTAGTGTTCTCACAATTTTAATTTTAAAAAATGACGCATAAACAAATTAGTTACGCTACAGTTTTTTTTCATATTCAATCAAATGATTCAATAATTAAAGTATTATTTTTGCATATTTATTGGTTCAACAGTTTAATAAAAAAAAATTCAATTGCTTACTTAGTTATAAAAGATTTTATTTCATTAAAAAAATACTTTGTTAATTTTAGCAGCCGCCAAAAAGACGCGCCCAGTTTAAAAAATATTTAGTTTTAAGTCTGTCTGTTTATTTTTAAACAGTCACACAAAACCTTTACTAAAATTTATAAATATAAAAAAAATTAAATGCTGTTTTATTAAAAAAGTAAAACAAAGTTTTATACAAAAAGAATATATTTGAAGAAAAAGGAAAGCTTGATGCTTTTTTTCCAGGATTTTTCAGGAAGCGCAGTTTATTATTTATGTAAAAAAAATTATGAATTTTGCCAAAGCAGTTTTAAGCTTTTTAACAAATTCTTCATAATTTATACTTCGGTATAAATTATTTTAAGAGGCTTATATTTATGAGTTATGAATATAAGCGTACGGTTTTTAAAATTATCTCCAAAATAAAATATGTGCACTGTAAAAAAAAATTTATTGTATTTTTTTATTTTAAATTAAAGAAGGGAAATGCAGTTTAATTTCATCAATTAAAAGCAGCAGTAGTGGAATTATTCTTGCATAGAAGTAAACCATTTTTTAATGTTTGTGTCAGTTAATACGCTTAAATAAATTTCAAAAAAGCAAAGAAGTTTTTATTAAGTGCTTATCAACAAGGAACTCAGTTAATTATTTTTTTAAAGGGTGGTTGATCGTGCTCAGTTTTAAATTACTATTATTTTGTGGCAACAGAGTATTTTCATTTTGAGCCAAAAAAAATGGTTAAAAAAAAAGGAAAACAGTTTTTCTTTTTTATTATTCGGCTACTGAGTTTATTGAAGATGAAAAAAAAATACAATAAAAAATAAATTAATATTTGCGATCGCTTATGCGCAGATTCAACCAGTTTTAAAAATTTATAACATCCTTCGCGGTGAGTTATCATAATTTTAAACACGTCAAAAACCATTCCACAGTTTATTTTTACTATAATATTGTAATAAGTTTAGCAAAATTTAATGTTTTTTTAATTACCTTATTTATAGTCATTTCGAGGCAGTTTTTCAAATTAATAATTCTTTTTCTTGTTAGTGACAGTTTAAGTAAATTTTGTGGATTTTTATTTGAGTAAAAAAATAGACTCTGTTTTTTAACGATCACCATAATTGATGTATGGACACAGTTTTTCTTTATAAATCATAAAAAATTAGCTAATCCTATTGAAATAGACGCCTCCAGTTTTTAAATAGCGATTGGATCAAAAAAGTAATTGTTATTAGGAATCGCGATTTTTCTTCAATGCTAAAACCCAACTCTGGAGTGTTAAAAATACCCAAAAATTTCTAAAAAAGAAGAAAAAATATAGACAGTTTTAAAGTTCTTTTTTTTTCAAACATTGCGTTTTTATTTCGATATTAGATTCTTGTAAGAAAAGCTAATAATTTCAATATCAGTTTTATGTTGCTTCTTTTACCAAAAACGAATGAATCAAACATTCAGTTTAAAAAAGTTTGTATCATCCGTCCTATATTTTATTTTTTTTGCAGTTTTTATATGATTAGGTTTTGCATAGAATTTGAAACAATTTTTCTCAGTTGATAATATCATGATTTAATAAGAACCTACACGGAAAAAAAATGGTCTAAAACGAGTATCACCAGCTGAATTTGAAGAATTGATTCATCAATTCACGAAGATTCTATAAATTTATCATTGCTATTTGTTTTGCTTATTTAAAATGTATTTGCTTCTAAGAAAATGAGTTGAATCATTTGCTATTCAATGGCTTAATCGAGGCCAAAATTGTATTTTTTTTTGGTATGAAAGAAAAATGGTCAAAAACTTTTGTACTTCGGAAAAAAAATTTTTGAAGGGGAAAAAAACTGGACAAACCAAAAACAATGTTTTGACGGCCTCCGCGAATATATATTTTTTAAACAACTGTGGAAAATTACTCAAAACAGTCAATGAAATAATTCTTTTATTAAATTTACTACATAAACAAACAATCCCTGGATTACAACAAAATAATAATAATTTAAAAAAGCCAATGTTCTTCTAAACTAAATCCAAGAACAATGTCTTTTCTTCCAAATGTTTTGACCCAAAATGTGAACTTTTCCATGGAGTTTTTGATACCAGCAGCAACAACATATCCATCGTGGCTATGACGAAATCCCTGGTTGATAAGATAGTTGTACAAGGTTGGTTCTCCTTGGACCATAGAAAATACAGCAGCCATGGAGTTATCATTTGAGATTAGTGAAAGAAGTTTCTAAAAAAGCTTAATATTTGATGGAATCGAATTAAAAAGTTACTTACTTCACTGTGCCAATCAAGATGGTAACAAATGCAAAAATCGTCGACAACAAGAACTACTTCTTTGAGAGTTTCTTTATAATCTGATACACCACAATAATATTCGTCGTTTAAAGCGTCGATGTTATCCTCAAATTTTGTGTTGTCGGTTGCACGGGAGTCGTAACTTAAAAAAGAAAAATATAAGCTTGAAAATGGTGAAAAAACAACTTACTATAACTTTTCAAGCCCAGGAGGAAAAAGTTTTCCAATTGTTTCCAAACTTCCATCCAATTCGAAGCGGTTTAGAGTCAAAGCCTTGGTTGATAAGAATGAAGGAAGAACACATTCCAAATTTTCCATACATAACGTTCCATTAATGGTTAGAGATGAAACATCCTTGGTGAATTTCATCCAATTTTCCTTGGGAGCATTGACAGCATCTTTTTTCAAAACTTGAAACAAGAGAACCAGTGCGTCAGCTGCTTTCATATTGCACAAAAAATCACTAAGCACCGGAAGAGCGGAATCCACAGTCATTGTATTACCACAGTTTAATTGAACATCCATGGCTTTGTTGTTGATAACAATTTGACATACGTGCCATCCTTTGTGAATTGGTAAAGGATTGATTTCCTAAAAATCTCTTCATATAAAGAAAGCAATCTTTTTGAATGCCTTACCTCTTGGTTATCATTAGTGAAATTCATCTTTTCCATGGCTTCAATGCATTTTTCTTCATTGTTGCATTCATCAAGTTCTTTGATATATTTGCCTTGGTTGTTGCCCATCCATTGAGTGAATAGCAAATTACTAGATCCTTGGTTGTCATCTTTTTCTTTCATGGTTTCATTTTCTTTGGCATTTCCATCCATTTCTTGCCCAGGAGTATGTTGAAATGGATCATGTTTAACAAGAGGTTGATGTTCGGCAGGATACCAAACATAAAAACCATTCACCATTTGAGAATCTTTAGCACGATGGGGATCGTCAGCAGCAAACTTTGAATTGAGATTCATAGCTATAAAACGAAACAAAAAAGGTTATAAACATAAATATAAAGCGGCCATAATTTCGCGAAATAATGAGAAAAAATTGCAATTCAAGAACGTTTTTTTGAATTTTGAAGAGTAAAAAAGTCATAGAGTGAAAAGAAAAAATCAAACATCAAAAGCTGCAAATTTTTAGGCGAGCAATTGCTCACTGATTTATTCGCGCAAAGAGTAAATTTCGAAGGGCTTTGATATTTTTGCATGTTTGTTTCTTTGAAAATAACATAAACCTCTATTCAACGTTGGACTAGCTTTACAACGTTATGCTGCAGCTATCATTGCCCGGGGCAAAGTCAAGGGAATCTTTTTGGAAGATGTTAACCATGGCCTGGAAAGTGATATGATGCAAGTATGCAAAACCCTGGTTGATCTCGTTCCTGTTTATTGTAAGCGAATCAAAAACTGCAAACATGATCGAATCATTGTGGATGGCAAGGTATTAGTTTACTTTTTTTACAATACCTTTACTTCTTATACAATTTTAGGAGTTTACAAGTGTTCGATCCATGGCTGACCATAGAAAAACAATTGGGCAAAAAGCTGCAATGATCTTACCTTTTCCTGCAAACCAGGGATACAATTTCTTCGTATGCATCGACGATGAGTGTTTAAAAGTAAGTAATTTCATTGATATCATAGTTAACGATAATTTTTTGGTACCAGGAGATTTTGTAGATGCTCTTCAATCAATAGTGGAAATCCATCACATCTTCGACGTCTCTTATGCTAAAGAACTTGAAAACTTCCATATGGTTTTAGAGCATCTTGCAGGACTTGATGTAAAAGGTATGAAAGGCACCAGGGCAAATATTTACTTTGATATCTTGTTCCAACATAGAGGTAAGTTTAATATCTTTTGTAACTTTTGAAATAATCCTGTTGTTTTTAGAAATCGAAAGAACAAGAAGTATCTCATTTTCCCAGGCATCACAAGCTCTCAGCAATTCAACAACTCAATCAACTCTCTCATACTGTTCCACTGTTGTGGCCTTGCACACACAGAAGTATTCAAAGTGCCGCGTTCTCTGGTCCCGTATGGAATGGTGCCGTGGATGGCTGAATGGTAATTCTCAATCACGGACATTCTCATATTTTGTCATAGTTGTTTCTAACTTTGTTCAGTTGTATGTAATTTATCCTTGCCGAGCAGTTGCTCCAATAAAGAACATTTTATATTTGTTGTACCTGATTGAGGTTATAACAAAGTGGTGACAACATCGTGATCAAACAACTCAAAGCCTCCGAAAAGACCGCTCGCATGGTACAAACTTGAAAAGTCAAAATGAGTTACGCTTTACCTCCCGAAAAGCATGATCATGTTCAATGGTTAGCTGGCATGATGTTTTATGTCTTTTTGTTCAAAAGCGAAACTTCCGTTGTTGGTTATCGAGTAAGAAACCATCCGGTTTACGATTTAACCGTTAACTTAAATCTCTGTTCGGGTGATCTCTTGTTCAATGAAGTCAAGTATGAACTCAACAAGAATACAGCATGGTCCAGAAATGGCAAATACTCCAAAAAGAAGAGGGGAAAGGGTCATGGAAGAACCCAAGACAGAAGTCGAAACCTCAGGATGAGCCTATGGTATGGTACTGCAATCAAGAAGCGATTGGTATGTTTTCTGTGGAATCAAATATGCTTATGGTCAAAACCTGGTAAAGAACAACGAATAAAAGCTGAAATCAAAGCTAAAATGCTGATGTCAAACTTGGTAAAGAACTTGATTATGATACTTCTATGGTAACTGAAAGTGTAATTCCCGTGATTTATCTGTACTCGATGGTTATGCTCGTATGTTTATCTCAAAACTCATATTGTATGTACTATGTTCTCCATCAAGTTCGTCGTCCAGAAGATGCTCAATGAAAGCTGCTGAAAGAAGAGTTAAGGCTTAAGCTCTCGAAAAGCTCCGTTTGATGATAGCGAACAATCATCCGGCTTACGATTTGGCCGAGAGCACAAAATCTCTCTCTCTTTTGCTATTTCAACATGGTCAACTCAAGTGATAGCTGATGCTGATCAACATGGTAAATGTGCAATAAGAAAACGTTTTGATGATAGCGAAGAATCATCCGGTCTACGATTTGGCCGTGATCGCTTGGTGAAACCAGCTGTAAATCTCTTGATCGTGAACACATGGGTATGGTAATACTGCATGGAATGGAATCCGAAAAACTTCAGAAAGGAGGGGAAAGGGACATGGAACATGTGCCCAAGACATGGAAGTCGAAACCTCGTGGAAGAACCTCTGATAAATTGGTATGGATTCTGGCGTCGTATATGATCACTTGGTAAAGAAGCTCAAGAAGAAGCTATGGAAAGCTAAGAACAAAACAAGAGCCAATCGTCAACTCAAAGATAGGTGGAAGAAGAGTGTTGTGGCCTTGCACACACAGAAGTATTCAAAGTGCCGCGTTCTCTGGTCCCGTATGGAATGGTGCCGTGGATGGCTGAATGGTAATTCTCAATCACGGACATTCTCATATTTTGTCATAGTTGTTTCTAACTTTGTTCAGTTGTATGTAATTTATCCTTGCCGAGCAGTTGCTCCAATAAAGAACATTTTATATTTGTTGTACCTGATTGAGGTTATAACATCCACCTATGCATAAATCTCTGTCATTTTAGTTTGTTATTATTGTATTTGTTATTTGTTATCCAAGGCTTTGTTATTTGTTATCCGAGGATTTGTTTTTTGTTTGTTTTGATTGTTGTTTGTTTAATAAATCATGATGTTACATATACTGTTGTAATTGGAAGGGAGTAGTTTAGTAAAGAGGCATGAAAAACGAGCATTTAAAAGCAGAATATTAAAAAGTGAAAGGCGAGAAAAAAAAAGATACTGTCCTTATTTTTAACCTCGATTAGTCTAAAATAAAGCCTACAGAAATTCAAAAATATACATTTCTGTATATTTAATAAGACATCTTAGTACCAATTTACAAAGTTTTTTGTACACTTTTTTAGACTTCGTCATATCATTTTAAGACACTGATGGGATTTTTTTGTACATTTTCGTATAAAATGCCTTTGGACATGGTCCAAGAGGTGGATACCGTCAAAAACCCATTGACGTACACTTTTTTAGCCATCCACGGGTGATTTTTTTTTTCAGTGTATGAAAGTTGAAACTACAGTTAAATTAAATAGCGCTCCATAGCATTAAATATTAATTGTTGTCAGTTTTATTTTTTTAATTAAAAAAAATGAAAACAGCAAACTCCAACAATGTTATTGCATGACAGTTTTTGAAAATAAAATAAGTTAAATTAACTTTTGTTTTTTATTCAAATTTTCCCGAGAAACAGAGTTTAATATTTTTGTAAAAATTTGAACTCGACTTTGCAGTTTTATACTTTTAAACAATTGCTAGTTAAAAAGGCTTCAATGGAAAAAATATTTAAAGGGCCCTTAAATCCAATCCTTTTTTTCAATACAGTTTTTAATCCAAAAATTTTCAAAAATAAAAAGCGATTCTTATCATTAAATTTTTCGGCAGTTTTTTTAATTTACAAAATTATACAGTGTTAATAAAAGATTTAATAAACATGCATAATTTTAGAGCCTATATGAAGGCGAAGGAGCAGTTTAAAAAATAAATTAAAATTTATTTTTAATTTAAAATTTTCTTAGTTAGGATTGTCTTAATTTTTTAAAGAATAAGAATACCTTCCCAGTTAAATTTAAACTGTTAAAAGCAGTCATTGCATAAATTTTTGCATAGCAATAAACAACTTTCCAACGATAATACCAGTTTTTTACAATAAGGTTGGAAACCTCATAATCAGGACACAGTTTTTTTTTACAATTTATAAAAAATATGTACCGACCATTCAGAAATCATTCGAATTACGAAAACATAAAGTTTTTAATTTTACATTTGATAATATGAATTAATATTTCCACAGTTTTACTTTACTAATCGCTTTTATACCAACCAAGTATGATAAATACAAGATTTTTAATAACTTTCTAATTGCATCTATAAGAACAGTTTTAAAATGTTTTGTTTTGTTTAAATTCATTCTATTGTGATTACACATTTACAATAGACAACAACAACTACTTTATCCATTTTAATATTCGATTAAATTTAAAATTAAATTATGGAAACAAAGTCAAAAAAAGACGAAGAAAAAATGTTCTAAGTCGTGGTCAGTTTTTCCACTATTTTTTGTATGACTTTCTGTCCCTTTTTTGAGGAAACAAAAATTTATTATTAGTTTTCTCCCTATAACCAAATCCCATATCAGTTTTTTTTCTTCAGCTTCGTTATCGATCAGTTAAATACAAAATAGAAAAAATTGAAAATCGAAAAAAGTTATGTTTAAATTTAATTCTTGAAGCAATGATCTTTTTGTCCCTCCACTATTCATAATCACAGTTTTTTAATTAAAAGAAGGAATAGGAAAAGCAAGATAATAATCTGTTTTATTTAAACCCGAATTTTTAAAATTCATTTTCTCTGGATTCTTTTATTTCGGGATGCAGTTTATTTAATAGGTAAAAAAATGATGACCATAACCAACAATTTTTTTAAAATCAAATTCCTTAAAATAATCGAAAGTCTTTATAGCTAGACTTGATTTATTGCAGTTTTTGTTGTTGGCTGGATTATGATTATGAGATCAATTTTGTAAAAAAAAAATTTTGGTTATTCAATAAAAAAAATATAGTATTATGCATTTAATGAATACCTCCACGACCTTGATATAAAACAGTTAAAAAAGATGAAATTTTTGAGAAAACTTTTTATTTTTAAATTTAATTAGAATATTTGTTTTTTCTTTAAATTAAAAAAATGAAGAAATGAGTACAATTTAAAAAAAAAAATAAAAGATTTTTTTAATGAAAAAAATGTCCGAAAGCTGGTTCAGTTTAATTTTGCCCCATAATTTATTTTAAAATCCTTTTGCTCTATTTTAATTATTCAATAACAGTTTAAATATTTTCCTGATGTTTTTTAGCCCCAAATTGCTACATAAAATAGTCAAGATGATAAAAGTACTGAGTTTTATATTCAAAACTCTTTCAAGTGCAATCAGTTTTTCTTTGTCAAAATTAAAAGATATCCCAAAATTTTTAAAATTAAATTTATCATATTTAAATGCGCTTTTTTCCAATTTAATAAAAAAAACTATAAAATCAAAAAAAAATGGTGAAAAATATTCTTGAAACCGCCAAGAAGTGAAGTTCTATAAAGTTTAAAAAACAAATTTAATTTTTTTGGCTTTTTTAACAACCTCCACAAAAATAACTTTAAAGTCTTATCGTAATTTTAAAACTATGAAAATCTGTATCCAGTTTTTTTAGTTATAAACAAGCTAATAAAAATTCACCATATCTGTTCTGTAAACCGAAATCATAGATGATACAGTTTTAAAAAAATTTCATTTACAAAAAAATCAAAACGCGACATCTTGATTCAGTTTTTTTTAACAAAAATATTGGAAACACGTCAAAAATAATTTTTGGAAATTTTATTTAAGTTTATAAAAATATTTTAAAGAGCATTCAAAAATTCCTCAATAACGCAGTTTTTAATTAACAAGGAAAATAATTTAAAAAAAAAATAGAAATGCTGGTGCAATTTTATATGTAACAAACTTTGAATAAATATGCTTCGAAATAAAAATCCCTTCACTGTTTTTCCTTATCCATTCAAAAGATGAATGAAAAAATAAAAATAAAATACCCAATGTTAAAGAGAAAAATTTTAGTTTATTTTTTTAAAGTATATGGATAATTTTTGTAATCAGGAAGTATGTCAATTCAGTTTTAAAATGATAAAATAAATTTATTTAGAATTTTTTACTTCTTTTTTTTGAAAAATTTATTATAAGTTTTATAAACCGCCAACTCCGAACAACAGTTAAATAGAAATAATGTTAAGCTAGCAAAATTTTGTGATTTTTTTCAAAACATAAATGCTAATAATCACATATCTTTCTTTTAAACCCTCCTAAAAGAGAGGATGTATACAGTTTAAAAATTTTTGATGTGAGTTAATATTCTAGTAAAGACAAGAATTAATAAATATAAAACAGTTTTTTTAAGAAAAGATTCAAAATAATTATCCATTCGAAGTCGACACAGTTTTTTTTAAAGTTCTAACAATCATTAAGAAATTTAACATTTTAATCAATTTTTTAAATAGGGATGTAGAGAAATTAAAAAATATATATATTTCTTAGAAGTGCCAAATTTTTCCAAAATTCTTAAAACCAAATTTTTGACAGTTTATAAAATAAAATTAAATATGTGTGGAGAACTAACGGATATTTTGCGTTTGCAGTTTTTTAAATTTGTTTCGAAATGAACATTGCCATGATTAATATTTTTAAATTATTATTATTTGATTCAATGGAAATAATTCATTAAAAACGAATTTTATCCGAAAGGCTTCTAAAAATTTGTGTTTAAATAAGAACAACACAGTTTATTGCTATTTTTTAAGATGTTTTTTAAATTTTTAACCAAAAATAAAACTTGCAGTTTTTCACAGTTTAAAAAAACCATAGCAGAGAAGACTCAGTTAATTAATAAAATTTAAAAAAAATTCTTTCTGAGACGGCACTGATTCGGTGTTTCGACAGTTTCCTGTTCTTCGTCGAGATGACCCTTATTTCCAAACCTTCACCGTTTCACTCACCGAAAATTTCACCCTTTCCCAACGAGCTGGATTCCTTCAATTTTATAATGCCACTACTGGGGAAGTTGTGCCTTCATGTGATCGACAATTTACTCGTCGAAATGCTCAAGTTATTTGCCGCGAATTGGGTCTTGACATTCATAATGTTTTCAGTTTTTTTATTTTTTCTTAAAAAAATTATTTTAAAATTTGACAGTTTTTTCCATAAATATTTTTTTAAACCCATTATTTCAAAAGAATAATTTTAACTCATTTATAAAATTATGCGTTAAAAGCAAGCATTTACTCCTCGACTAATTAAGTTTATCCAGTTTTCATCAAAAAAAAAGCCAGAATGTACAGTTTTTTAATTTTTTTTTCTTCTCATGTTTTTCGAAAATGCTTTTAATTTCTTTAAAGAAAAAAAGCCCGATAAAATCCAGTTTTTACTTTAGTGTTTTTTACAAAAATTTTGCTCTATTTTTTTTATTAATTAATAATACAAAAGCTTCAATAAAAAAAATGGATCTCAGTTTTAAAGGGGACTTACATCAACGCCAGTTACTTTTAGACATTATAAATTTATTTTTAGCTTTGATTTTTGTTCTTAAAAACCCTAATTTTTCCTTTTAAAAATACACATTGAACAACAGTTTTAAATTATTTTTACATCCCTCAAAAATTTTCTACTAACTCAGTTTTTCTTTATTTAATTAAATTGACCACAAAATTAATATAAATTTATGCCTATTTAATGGATCTTTCAGTTTCATAAAAAAAATTTAAAAAGTGAACTCAGTTTGAAAAGCTTTTTTATAGTCAAAAAAAGAGATTGTGTTAACAACCGCTAATCCCGGAGCAGTTTAAAAAATATTTATTTTTTTTAGTTTTGATTGTTTTAAAATAGTCATAATCAGCGCTGGCGGTTTTCGGTTTTTCGGTTCGGTTTTCGGTGCATTTTCGGTTCGGTTTTCGGTGAACCGAACCGAACCGAAAATCGAAAACCGAAGTATCCCGGTTTTCGGTTCAAACCGATAAACCGAAAACCGAGAAACTTCGGTTTCGGTTCGGTGCACCGATTCGAACCGAAAAAACCGAATTCGTTTTTCATAGAAAAATGTCTCTAGTTGTTATCCAAAGTGTTAGCAAACATGCTAATAATGCATAAAAAGGCATTATTTAAGCAATACCTAATATTTTATCCCAAAAAATAACGATTTTGAATTTCAAACCGAACCGAAAACCGAAAAATTTTATAAACCGAAAAACCGAAAATCGAGGATTTCGGTTTTCGATTTAAATCGAAAAACCGAAAACCGATAAGCTACGGTTTCGGTTCGGTTAACCGAAACCGAAAACCGAAGGATTTCGGTAAACCGCCAGCGCTGGTCATAATGTTCTTATTATGATTAATAAATCTATAAAAAACCTAACACAGTTAAATCTTAAAAACAAAATAAATATACTCGGAAAAAAATGAATGTTGGTGCTTTTTCTGCTTTTAACGTAAAAATACAGTTTAATATTTATGTTTTAAAATAATTGGAATTGCCAACGCAGTTTTAAGCTTTTATACAAAAGATTCCTAATATTTGATTGATATGCAGTTTAAAAAATAATTTTAATTTTGAAAGGAGGTTAGACGATGGTGCAGTTAAATTTAAACACATAAAAGTAATCATGGCATAATTTTTACTTTGCAATAAATCATTTTCCATTGAAAATATCAGTTAAAAAGCTGTAGAAAAAAAAATACGAAAAAAGCACAGGAATTTTTTTCTCGTGATTATTGGACTAAATTTAGTTTATTATTTCTTTTTTTTCGTGGTAGTGGAAGAACATCTGCAGTTTTAAATTTTTTTTAATATTTCCGAAATAGGCTTGAAGATAAAAAAACGCTATGCAGTTTTATATTCAAAAATCTTCTTTTAAATTTTATCAGTTTAACTTTATTAAATCAAAATATATCCTCAAAGATAAAATAAAATTTACCATATTTTTATCCGGTAACTCAGTTAAATTTAAAAAAACTATAAAATTTCTTTCCTTTTTTTAAAAACTTTTTTTGTTGATTAGAAATATGATAATAATTTTTGAAACCGAGAAGAAGAACCGAGGGCAGTTTAAAAAAAATATATTTAATTTTATTTGGATTTTGAACAGATCTTATAAAGAAAAAGGATGGAGTTTAAATAAAGTGATCAGTTCATTATTTAAAATAAAACTGCTGATGATAAAGCCGCAGTTTTAATAAATATAAGCCGCATGACTATGCTTTCTGGATTTTAAAAAAAAAATCTTGACTGTTTTCATTTACAGTTTTCATAAATTCAATCAAAATATAACTCAAAGATAAAATACCTTCAAAATCCCAAACGAATTTACAGTTTTATTAAAAAATATTTGGAACAATTTTAAAGAAATATTTAAATCAATTAGCGGTTTTATGCAATTGTCCAAAAAGGTAATGAAAAGTCTTATTGAATTTTTAAATAAAATCTCATCTCTTTACAGTTAAATTCAAAAAAATTAAAACCTGTCAAAAATAAAAATGAATGTTTTTTATTTTATGCAAAGGATTATACAATGTTTGTTTTATAAACCGATGCAAAAAATTATATATGTACCCAGTTTAAAAAAAATTATTTGATTTTAAAATAAAGATAAGAATTCTGTTAGTCAGTTTTATTTTTTATGAAAAGCTTGAAAACATTCATCAAAAATGAATTTTACACTTTTTTTTTAAAATTTATGTTTTAACGAGCATTCAAAAATTGTATCAATCCTCAGTTTTCAAATAGCAAAAGGCCGAGAATTTGTAAATGCACTTAGCAGTCAGTTTATTAAAAAAATATCAAGGAAAATACAAATGCAGTTTTATATATAAAACTAATTTTGCATAAATATGCTTGCAGATAAAAAACTTTTCACATTTTTTCTATGTTTGTTTAAGAGAGATGATGATCAAAAAATTTTAAAAAATCTTTTTTCTAGCCCCAGGTGCATATGAAAGTTCAGTCTTCCTTTTTAAATTGGAGTGTCGTTTCTGTCTGTCTGTATGTCGGTTCTGCTTTTGTTTTGTTTTGCCCCGATAGCCTAGATCAGTTTTTTACGCTGATTCCGAATATGTTGGTCTCACGCTTCGGAGAGTCAAATATTGATATGTTTTGACCAGTTTAAATTTGCATTTTTTGAAAATTTTCTCGACACGAAAGTTTCCCTTTGTTTTTTTGAAAGCATTTTTGGAAGTGAAAAATTTGTTTTTTCTCTGATTGTCTGCATTGAAATTTTTAGGTGGATATTTAGAGGTTTTTGGGTTAATATTTGGTGGCTTTTGGATGACTTTTGGGTGGCTTTTGGGTGGACATTTAGTTGTATTTGGGCGAATGTTTAGTTGTTTTTGGTGGGATGTAAGATGGTTTTTGGTGGGATGTTTGATGTTGTTTTCGGGTTGATATTTAATGATGTATGGAATGCGTGGCCCGAAGAAACCGTTGATAATTTTAGACGATTTATATCGTAAATTTTGAGGGTCTGCCGAAGGCAGGGCCCCAAAATTAACCATGAAAATGGAATGTTTAACCAAAGGGCCCTGTTGTTTATTGTTATTGCAATAAAATATATACTATGTGGATGCTTGATGATGTTTGGGTGAATAGTTTGGTGGATATTTAATGGTTTTTTGTTGTCTTTGTGTTAATATTTGATGGTGTTTGGGTTGTTATTTGGCGGTTTTTGGGTCAAATTAGGTTTTGCGGCTCGAAGGGCCCATATGTAATTTGGCGTATGTAATGGACCTCGAAGGGGTTAAGATGTAGCTGAATATGAGTGATATGGAAATGCATGGACCGAAAAACCCATTAATTATTGGAGATGATTTGTTTTGTAAATTTAGGAGGTCTGCCGTTAGGCAGGGCTCCAAAATTTAACATGAAAATATAATGTGAACGCGAGGAACCTGTTGTTTAATTTAATTGTATTGTATTGTTGTAGACACACATGGGTATTTAAGCACTGCATTTTTTATTTGAAAAACAATGTACTCCTCTCTTTATTTTTTAATTTTAATTCCTAAAAACAGGTACATTGTGCACTCTTTAGGGTACTAAAAAACTACCTAAAAGAACCCAATGTCCACGTTATGATTGTAAAAATGTAACGGTTTCGTAAATTTTCTTTGTGTGATTATTTGTTTAGTTTGAGGGACTTACCGCAGGTAAGGCCCCAATGTTCTTGTCTTCCTTTTTAATTTGGATTGTCGTTTCTGTCTGTATGTTTGTATGTCGGTTCTGCTTTTGTTTTGTTTTGTCCCGATAGTCTAGATCAGTTTTTTACGCTGATTCCGAATATGTTGGTCTCACGCTTCGGAGAGTCAAATATGTCCATGTTTTGACCAGTTTAAATTTGCATTTTATGAAATTTTTCTTGACACGAAAGATTCCCTTTGTGTTTTTTCTGTTGCAAAAAAGTGTTTTTCTCTGACTGTCTGCATAGTTGTTTTTGGGTGGATATTTGGTGGCTATTGGGTGGATAGTTTATTATTTTTGGTGAGATGTAAGATGTTGTTTGGGTGGAGATTTAGTTGTTTTTGGGTGAATGTTTAGTTGTTTTTGGTGAGATGTAAGATGGTTTTTGGGTGAATGTTTAGTTGTTTTTGGTGAGATGTAAGATGGTTTTTGGGTGAATGTTTAGTTGTTTTTGGTGAGATGTAAGATGGTTTTTGGGTGAATGTTTAGTTGTTTTTGGTGAGATGTAAGATGGTTTTTGGGTGAATGTTTAGTTGTTTTTGGTGAGATGTAAGATGGTTTTTGGGTGAATATTTAGTTGTTTTTGGTGAGATGTAAAATGGTTTTCGGGTGGACATTTAGTTGTTTTTGGTGAGATGTAAGATGGTTTTTGGGTAGATATTTGGTGGTTTTTGACTTGAACCGCCGATGGTGTTTGGATTGAGATTTGGTGGTTTTGGAGTCAAAATGAGATTTGGGTCCCGAAGAGCTCAAGTGTAATTTTGCTTATGGAATGTACCACGAAGATGTCAAGATGTATCCGAATATGAGATATATGGAATGCGTGGCCCGAAGATACCGTTTGGAGACGATTTATATCGTAAATTTTGAGGGTCTGCCGAAGGCAGGGCCCCAAAATTAACCATGAAAATGGAATGTTTAACCAAAGGGCCCTGTTGTTTATTGTTATTGTAATGAAATATAATATTATGTAGGTGCTTGATGGTGTTTGGGTGGATAGTTTGGTAGATATTTAATGGTTTTTTGTTGTCTTTGAGTTAATATTTGATGGTGTTTGGGTTGTTATTTGGTAGTTTTTGGGTTGAAATGGGGTTTTGTAACAGAAGGGCCCATGTGTAATTTGACTTATGGAATGGACCTCGAAATGGTTAAGATGTAGCCGAATATGAGAAATATGGAAATGCATGGCCCGGGAAACCGTTGATTATTGGAGATGATTTTTTTGTAAAATTTAGGAGGTCTGCCGAAGGCAGGGCTCCAAAATTTACCATGAAAATGGAAAGTAAGCCCATAGACCCTGTTGTTTATTTAATTGTATTATATTGTTGTAGACACGCATGGGCATTTCGGTACTCTATTTTTTTCCAATTTTGCACCCTCAAAAAAGACACATAATCTCCTCTTTGATAATTTTTTAAAATTCCTTAAAACAGGTGCACTCTCTAGGTTTTTCAAAAAATACCTTAAAGCGTCCAATGTCCACGTTGTGATTGTAAAAATGTAACGGTTCCGTAGATTTTCTTTGTTTAAAATGTTTGTTTTAGTTTGAGGGACTTACCGAAGGTAAGGCCCCAATGTTCTTGTTAATAATCTTAAAAGAGCATAAATTTTGCTTATAAGAAAGCATTTTTTGTTTCAAAAATTTCATCATATGCAGTTTAAAAAAAACATATAAAATCCATAACGTTTTTGGATAATAAAAAAATTTTTTCTTATTAATCAGTTAAAAATATTATTAGAACGGATATTCGTTTCAGTTTAATTAAAGGCTGAAAAAAAAAATGGTATAAGAGCAAAAAGATATTATATATCTTTTTTATCATTACTCTTTTTGAGCCTAATGGTCCACACAGTTTAATTAAAAAAACATTTAAACAAAAAAAATTTTTTACCCAGTTTAAATATTCGCTTTTTAACCAAGATTCACCTATGAATAACAGTTTGTAAACTCTAAAGTATGTACATATAAAGAGCATTTTTTTATTTTGAGAATTGATAGAATTTAGTTTATAAAAAGAAACTAAAAAGATAAAAAAAAATTATCATTCATATTTTTTTTGCATACCATATCGCAGTTTTAAAAAAATAAATAAATATTTAGAAGAAAAATAGTTTTTAAACATTTGTTCCAAATATGGTATTTCTTTGCAGTTTATAAACCACAAATAAAATCCATCATATCTTTTTGACATTCTAAAAGTCTGTCCTTCATGCAAGCAACAGTTTGAAATAATTTCCCAAGATAAAATCGACAACATGCAGTTTATTAAAAAAATCAATCAAACACCAATTTGTGAATATTAATATTATTTCCCCGTTACTTCAATATTAACAGTTTAAACCACAAAATTATTTAAAAAAATCGTACACAATTTTACAACATTTATTCTAAAAAAAACTTTTGAATTGACCACTTCTAAATTTTTTTTTTTTTATTATGGACTTTAAAGGTAAAAAAATATCGGAAGATAAGGCTTACGAATCAGCTTATTTTAAATTTTGACAAATGATAAATTAATAAAGGTTTAAGATTTTTATCATTTTTATTCCATTACAGTTTTTAACAATCAAATCGTAAAAAACACGACGAATTATTGCCCGAGTTTGTAAACCAATAATTTTTTTATTTTCAGACAGTCACACTTCTCAATAACATGTTTTGCCTCAATTATGCCCTTTATTTTGATACAATTTTAATTCAATCCATGTCCGCAAATTTCTCGAGGAATCTTATCACAAATAACACTTGTCTCAATACAAATTTATATGACAATGTTTTTTTTAAAGAATTGAAATTTAGCCACTAAATTTTTTTTTGTTATAAATAGTAGTCATAAATTTTTTTTCTCTACAAAATTTGACTTTTTTCAATGGAGAAAAAAGAAGCTGAGAAAATGGCACCAAAAAATTGTGTTTTGAACCATATAAAATTTCTAAAACAAAAATGAAGCATTTTTACACCAAAGAAATTCGATGGGAAAACGATTCTTTTATAAATTAATTAATTTACTCTTATTTATAAGCTACGAAAATTTTAAAACCATTCATTGCAACTTTTTTTCTTTCTTTCTTCTATTAAATTTTTTTTTGAAAAGTGTTATTTTGGTAAAAAATTTATTTAATATTATTTATTTTTGGCTGTGAGAATTAAAATGTCAAACATTAAGCATAAAAGAATGGCATCCTAATTACCAAAGTATTCAACCATTAAGGATGTTATTTAAATTTTATTTTTTTGCCACCTGCGTCACAAAAAAAGTTTTCTTCTTTCAAACACAAAAATAAATAAATATAAAAACACAGATTTTTTTATTCTTTTTTTTAATGAAAGAAAATAAATTTCTTGGTGAGCACCGAAAATTTTTATTTCTTCCTCAAATAAAAAAATAAATTATGTCATATTCAACTGAAATTTTGCCATGGATTATTTTATTCAACGATGGAATAACTTTAATTATGTCATTTATTGCTTGCATATTATCATTTATTTTGTTGAGTACTAATTTCACTAAAAATCTTAAAATTCCTTTTTCACCCACCATGACTGTGTATTTTATTTATGTATTTATTTCGGGTTTTGTAACACTTTTACATTCATTTTATTTAGTAATTTTATGGAATCCAAATAAAATTTTTTATAATGCAATTATTTTATATTTAACTGGGTCCGCGTCGACTCAATTACAAGCAGCAGTGCCAATCATGGAATTTTTTCTTTGCCTTGATCGATGTTTTACAATTATTTTCCCAGGAAATTATAATAAAAATCAAAAATTAGCTACAGCTGGAATTTCTGTAATCACAATAATTTTAATTATTATTAGTTATTCAATTATGACTCAAGTAATTGAATTAATCCCAATTTCTACAGTAACCACATGTCGAATAGTTGGGTGTATGAAAACTAATTCAGCTCTAACTCAAAGTGTCGTACAAAAATCCATTACAGCTATAATTAATAGTTTTGCAGCGGTTTTATTGGGTCAGTAAATTACTAAATATTTTTTGATAAGAGTAAAAAAAATTAAAATAGCTGAGACTACAATTTCTTGTTATAAAAAATTCATTGAAAATACAGTATCTTTTTTTGGAGCTTTTTTTCCGGTTGAAAATGAAAGAATATTTCAAAAAAAATCGCAAACACTAATTTTTCTAATTTTTTAAAAGAAAAGATTGAAGAAACTTTTTTAAAAAATGGGAAAGTTTACTCTTTTTTAAGTCAACAATATTAAGACAAGAATTTTGCTCATTTTTCTTTTTTTTATTGGTTCTAAAATATCATTTTTTTGTACCCGCGTTCGTGGGCCTTGAAATGTTTTTATTTCGAACGGTTTTTTTCTTCTTCTAACATTTTTTGCCTAATTATTATAAAAAATCTAGAAACTTTTTTTTGACTTGTTTTTTCTAATGATAACCCCAAAAATCATAAAATTGCGATAGTGGTTCGGAAAGAGCGAGCCAAAAATAATTTTATTAATAATTTTAAAGATTTTTCTTAAATCCAAAAAATGAGCAACAAAAAGTTTTTTCTTTGCTACCGTATCAATTTTGGGTTTCCAATGAACTTCGTTCGACAAAGTTGCCATAAAAATTTATCCAAATTTACATAATTTTTAATTGAAACAAAGATTTCTTTTTTTAGGTTATTTAATGAAAGTAAAATTATCGACAACAAATTCAGTGAAAAAATTAAATCAAGTTGTATTTTCCATTTTAATTATAGCATTTTTTCTTGATTTCATTCCAAATATTCTTGGCACAATTGGTTTGGTAGTAAGCTTTAAAAACATAACCTCAAATTGATAAATATATTTTTTTTAGTTATATGAAATAAAATTCACTAATTATCTTGGTCCATATAGTAATACTTTAACTTCAATAAATATTGCAATTTGTTGTTGTTTGTATTGGAAAGTATTCAAAAAATCTTTTAAACATCGAAACGAACAACCAAGAACCACCACTTTCTCAATGGCTACAAATAATTCGGCGTGGATTACAAACTAATTAATTTTTAAGTGGCAAAAAAGACACAAAAAAATTAAAGAGTTTTTATTAGTTTTCTTTGTTTCCTACCCAGTAATTTTCATTGTTATTTCGTCATTTCGTTCGTTCGGGGTCTGGAAATGCTTCATGGGAAAATTGCAAAGAAAATGAAAAAATTTGCATATACAAGAAAGAATGAATGCGCAAGGAAAGAAAACGCGTTTGCATTTCATAAAAGGAAGCGATGATGAACGGTCGTTTGTTTTTTGAGGAAGCGATTGTTGTTATTCAATGATTCAATAACAAAAAAATATATCCAAAGCCCCAATAGCAAGGAAAAGATCCAAGGCCCGAATAAGAGGGAAGAGATCACAGGCTCGGATAAGAAGGAAAAGATCCAAGGCCCCTATTGCAAAGAAGAGATCCAAGAATCCAATAGCAAGGAAAAGATCCAAAGCACCAATTGCAAGGAAAGATCCAAGGGGCTAACTTTGAGGAGCAATTAACAATTGGGGATCTTTGAAAATGGTTTTGTAGAATCCAAATTGAGAGAAAGCTGAGAAATCGTTTGCAATTGATTAGTATGCTATAGGAATTGTTAGGGGCAATTTAGAACAAGCTTCGAGGACCTTAAAGAAGTAAATTAGTCTGCGATATTGCGGAGATGGCGATCTTATCTTTCAGAGTAAAGATCAAATAATTAATGACAAAATTTTCGTAATAGTTTACATAAAACAAGCTTCATGGCGGACCGAAGGTCCGCGTAGCGCCTAGTTTGTATGAAAAAATGACGCAAAATTTAAAAATCAAAATTAAAGTTTTTCTTTGTTTTGGTTTACATTTTTATTGTTTTTTTTAATTTAGCAAAAATAAAAAATGTGAAGAAAAATAAATTTCATCAACAAAAATAGTGGCAAAAAAAGGTTGTAAAAAACATATAAAAAAGCATTATTGTTTCTCAACAAAAAAATCAACTATTCGACTAACGACAAAAAATTTACAGCAAAAAATGTATGCAAAATTTTATGTAAAAATTTTTTTTCTCAGTTCCAATAGAAAATTTGCATATTTTCTTTTTTTGGAAATGTTTTTCTTCCTTGAAAATTTTATTTTTCAAATCGACAATTTCGACGCTGCTTCTGTTTGACGCGCGCATTTTTTGTTTCCCAAGCAAAAATGTTTCGATGGGATATTTTGCCAAATTTTTTGATACCTAATCATCGATTTCAAACTCTATCAACTTGTATTCCAACGACACGTCAAATCAAAATCAACAAGAATCAATCATCAAAATTTTGTTCAAATGAAATTCACACTTGCAAATACAACTTTATTTCATTTCTTCCAAAATTTTTGTTTGATCAATTTCGTCGATATAGCAATATTTTCTTTTTGGTTGTTACATTGCTTCAACAAATTCCTGATGTTAGCCCTACTGGAAAATATACCACTGCTGTTCCATTCTCGTTCATCTTGTTAATATCAGCTATAAGTGAAATATTTGAAGATTTGGTAAGTGCCTTTTTTATATTTATTACTTTTTGTTGCTATAAATAAACATACATGTTTTTCACCTCTATGTATTTTCAGAAACGTCGAAGAATGGATTATATCGTAAATAATTACTTGACATTGGTGCTACGAAAAAATGAATGGAAAGAAATTGAATGGAAAAATGTATGTTTTTTTGTTGTTGTTCGTTTATCAATAATCATGCCACACATACAAACTCAATTTACTAACCTTTATTTTGTTTTAGGTCAAAGTTGGTGATATCGTCAAAGTAACTGATGGCCAAGTATTTCCTGCTGATGTGATTCTTCTAACTTCAAGTGAACATCATGGTCTTGCATATATTGTAACTTCAAACCTTGATGGAGAAACTAATCTCAAAATTCGTCATGCTCCTATTGGGTCGATTCACTATAACACCATCGAGAAACTTGAAGAAATGAATGCTGAAATAAAATGTGAAGGACCAAACAAAGATTTAACAAATTTTTCTGGAACCTTAACCATTGATAATCGAAGATATGTTCTCAAATCCAATGAATTGCTATTGCGTGGAGCAAAATTGAAGAATACTGCATGGATTTATGGCGCCGTAGTTTACACTGGACATGATGCAAAACTTTTAAGAAATTCCAAAACGGCTCCATTGAAATCGTCCACAATCAACACCATCACAAATTATCGAATCCTTTTTTTGTTCGTCGTCTTAGTAATACTTTCTGTAATTTGTGGCGGAATTGCTACGATCTATAACAAGTATTATCTCAACAATGTATGGTTTCGTGGAAACAATATTGAAACGAATTATGGATGGAATGTTCTTACATTTTTTCTTCTTTATCACAATTTGATTCCTATCAGTTTGCAAGTAACGCTCGAATTGGTTCGATTCTTTCAAGCTTTCTTTATTAGTCGGGTAAGCCACAGCTTTCTTACTTTTTACTTTACTTTACGCTTGGTTTTAGGATAATAAAATGTACGACGAAGAATCGGATACATCTGCAACGGCTCGAACTTCAAATCTCAATGAAGAACTTGGTCTCGTACAATACATCATGACTGATAAAACTGGAACTTTAACAAGAAATTTCATGAAACTCAAACGATGCTCGGTTCAAGGAATAAACTATGGTAACGATGAAGATGACTCATTTCGAGATTTTAGAATTATTCATGATTACAAAAATGAAAATGCAAGTTTTTTCTTTCTGTAACAAACTACTAATTTATTAATCCACTTTTTAGTCGTGCCTTATCAATCACTTTCTCACGCTCATGGCTGTTTGTCATACAATTGTACCTAAAATGAATATTGATGGAAGAATCGAGTATCATGGATCTTCGCCCGATGAAACTGCCATAGTTCGAAGTGCTGCTGAACTTGGAATTGTGTTTCAAACAAGAACACCTGAATTTGTTGTTATCAAGAAGCTGGGTGAGAATTACAAATATTACATTGATTACACCATTCATTTCAACAGTGATCGAAAGCGCTCAAGTGTTATTGTTCATGACGATGATGGTAACTATGTTTTATACACTAAAGGAGCTGTAAGCTTTGATTTGCATTTTTCCATTAATCTCCTTACATTTTTTAGGATAATGTAATGTTAGCACTCGTCAAAGAAGATCAAGAAGATGAACTAAAGGAAGTTGAACAACATTTGTCTGAATATTCCGAGAACGGTTACCGAACTCTTTGCTTTGCTTATCGCTCATTGGATTATGACTTTTACAAATCATGGGAAAAACGATATTCCAAAGCTGTTACAGATGTGCCAAATGATGAAGAATTGATAGCAAATTTGGAAGACGAAATTGAAAAAGATTTTACTTTTCTTGGTGCAACTGCAATCGAAGACAAACTTCAAGATGTTAGTTTCTATGTTGTTGCTTTTTATCATCATTTCCCATTTTTTAGTATGTACCTGAAACGATTATGGCAATGAAAGAAGCAGATATCAAAGTTTGGATGCTAACTGGTGATAAAAAAGAAACTGCAATAAATATCGCTCAATCAAGTTCTCTTATTGATTCCGAAACTCGTTTATATGTTATTCAACACGAAGATGATATCCTTACAATTCAACCTCCAGAAGAAACTAACTTCAGTTTAGCTATAAGTGGCGATGTTGTCAAAGATGTCATTTCGTCGGAGCATGAAAATTTTGTCAAAGAAGTTATGTTACAAGCCACAACGGTCGTGTGCTATCGTTTAACACCATCACAAAAAGCTGAAATCGTTGAAATGGTTCGAAAAGCTTCAAAAGCAGTAGTTTTATCAATTGGTGATGGCGCAAATGATGTGGCGATGATTCAAGCTGCAAATGTCGGAGTTGGAATTATTGGTCAAGAAGGTCTTCAAGCTGCTTCATCAAGTGATTACTCCATTGCACAATTTCATTTTCTTCGTCGTTTACTTCTTGTTCATGGAGCATTCAATCATGATCGAACTGTGAAAGTTATTCTTTATAGTTTTTACAAGAATATCTGCTTTACTATCATTCAATTATGGTTTGCATTATTTTCTGGATTCTCAGAAAAAACTTTCTTTGATCGGTAAGTTTGCTACTTTTTTGGATTTTATGAACAATGATTGTTTTTTAGATGGATGATTGCTGCATTCAATGTTATATTCACTGCATTTCCACCTATCATGCTTGGGCTCTTTGATCGACCAATAGAATCTAAAACAATTCTTAAATATCCTCAACTATATCGAATTCTTCAAGAAAATTCTTTTTCCAATCGTATATTCGGTTTATGGCTCATTCAATCAATATGGCATTCACTGATTTTATTCTTTCTAACTTATTTTATTTTGGGTCATTCAGTTCTATTGGATTCTAATCAAGAATGTGGATGGCTAACAATTGGATGTTCGACTTATGCGGTAAAAAACAAACATATATATGGATTTTTCTAACTTACCTTTTTTCAGTATGCTATTGCAACACTGTGTTTGAAAGCTTTTATTGAAGCAAATGAATGGACATTTCAATTAATTTTATCTTGTATTGCTTCAATGATTTCATGGTTTATCTTTATGATTATATATTCTCAATTATGGTCATGGTTTCAAATTGGAGCTGAAATGAATGGAATGGCATGGATTTTAATGACAAGCCCAATATTTTGGTTTGGATTCCTCTTTGTTCCTATTGTAACATTATTGATTGATGTAATATTCAAATGGTGAGTAATTTTCGAAAAATTTGAGCTAATTAATAAAACTTTTGTTGTTTTTTAGTGTCAAAACTATTTTCTTCCCATCATCAAGTAATTTGTCATCGTCGTCTTTATGTAACATTAGAAATATTTAGTTTGTAATTAAATGTATGTATATATGTATGAATGAATAAATTTGGATTCTTTTTTTGCATTTGTTGATTGCTTTTTCTTCTTCGAATAAGCGCGATGTTGATTTTTGTGTTGCATTTATAATTTTTTACTCATCCATTTCTTCTTTTTTATATGCATTTTATGAATCAAGAAGAAAACAAAACAAAAAAATGCAATGCATGTTGGATTGTTTTATTTTGCATTTGTTGATTGCTTTTTTTATCTGCATTACTTTTTCCGATCGAACAACATTTAACTAACAATTTGTGTTTGACGTGATTGAAAATAAGCATTTCGAAGTTCAAAGTCTGTCACAAAAAAAACATAGACATCGTTGTTACAAACTTTTATATTCGTTTTTTTTTTTGACAAATTTAATTCTCATTCCACTTATTTTTAATTTTGTATAATAATTATGGATAATTGGTTTCCGTCTGGGTTAGAGAAGCAGCATCAATAAAATACAGACAAAATTAAACACTGAAAAAAAAGAAAAAAGTTAGCATATTTTTTCTCACAAAAGTAAGTATTTTTTTCAAAAGCATTTTTTACAGTTTTTAAAATTTTTGTTAAATGAATTCAGAAAATAATAATAATAATTTTTTTTTGCCATGGATAATATTAATCAATAATATTATAACTTTATTTTGTTCTTTTTTTGCTGCAATTTTATCTATTTTACTTTTAATTTGTCATCATCGAAATCGACACCTTGTTCCATATTCGCCGATTATGAATTTATATATATTTTTTATTATTTTAACTGGATTTATTGCATCTTCAGCTTCGACATTTATGTTAATTTTTTGGCGACCAAATAATTCAATTTATAATGCAAAAATTTTATTTATTTTAGGTGGAATTTCTTCTCAAGTTTTAACTTATATTCCTTTAATCGAATTATTTTTATGCGCTGATCGTTGCCTTTCAATAATTTTTCCAACAAAATATACTAATTTTCAAAAGAATTTTCTCGCCTTTTTTGCAACATTTATTTATTTGACTTTTTTTATTATTTATAATTATGCAACAAATATTTTAAGCTTTTATCCAACCACGATTAAAACAGATTGCATGGTTTTTAGTTGTCAAAAAAATCGAGATTCTATGTTAACAACAGTTTTAATAAAATCCATTATTGCAATAGCAAATGTTTTGGGAACTTTAATTCTTGGTTATTTAATGAAAATTAAAATTTCTGCTATTACAGCGATTCGAAGGATAAATTTAGTGGTATTTTATATGCTTCTTTCAACAATTATTTTTGTATTTATACCTAATTTGGCTGCAGTAATTGCGCATGTAAGTTTTTGAGGGAAAACAAAAACTACGGAAACCACAAATTTAAAACTTTGCTCCTCCCAAAACAAAAAATGAAGAAAATCGATCAAAAGTAATTTTCTTTTTTGAGAGTTACAAAATATAACAATTTAATTAATTACATAGAAAGTGAAAAAACGATAAATATTTAATTTTTGCTTCGAAGCACCAAACAAATTTTAAAACATTTTGCATTTTATCCTTCTTTTTATTTTTTTGTTTCATGAATTATTATTTTTTGCAGCTTTATTATTTCAAAATGCCTGATTATATTGGCCCATATGGTGCTACCCTAACCACGGTGAACATGGCGGTTTGTTCATTAATGTATTGGAGAATGTTTCGAAAATCTATTACATCTTCTTCAACTCAACCCAATGTTGTTGCTGCTGTTGGTGGTGCTCACACAAGTTTTGTAACTCCAATAAATAATAAATCATTTTTCTAAAATAAATAAATAAATGAAATTTAAATTTATTTTGAAACTCTTAAAACTTTTTATTTTATTTTTTGTTTGTTCACATTTTATTTATTTTCAAAAGTGATAAACCCATATTTTTCTATTTTATTTCTTCACGCCTGCTTATCTTTATTTTTTTTCGATGATTGCTTTTTCTTTTGCGCCTGAATCAACAACAAAATTTCTTCCTATTTTTTTTTGACTTTTTTTCTCTGACTTCTCTCTTCTTCAAAATGAGTAAAGCGCTTATTTATTCTCCTCACCTTTTTTTTAATGTTATCATGTGGGGGTTAAAGAAATAAATTTCTAGAGAATAAAAAAAAGTGATCAAAATATATATTTGTTTGTGTACGTACCAAAGATGACAAATAATGACAAATAAGGAAAAAATAATCTCTTTCTTTGATTGTTTGGAGTAAAATAAAATTTCTTATAAAAGTCTAAATTTTTTTAAAGGAAAATACACATATTTTTTTCTTAAAGTTCGCTAAATTTAATTTTTATAGTTTTATATTTCTAAAAAAATATGAGCCATCATCACGATTCCCATCATGATCCTCATCACGGTGAACACCATGACGAACACCATAATAGCGGTGGATTAATGAATAGGTAAAAATAAATTTAAATTTACCAACTAAAAAATATAATACTTTTTCCTTATAGAATTTTTGGTTCCGGCCATCAAGACACTCATCATGATGAACATCAACATGGTCATGAACATGGACACGTTGAACAAAGTCATGGATATGCTCATGGTGGAGGAGAACATGGCGGCGGTCACGGCGGTGGTTATGAACATCATCCTCCTCCACATCATGATGGCGGTGGACATGGTCACGGTAATGAACATGGACATGGCGGCCATCATTAAAAGAAATGTTGTTTAAGCTTTAAAATGTAAATGTTTTTTTTTGTAATTTCATTTTAAATGTTGTAAGACTTTTATTTAAGTTTAATAAAATAATGTAATTTTTGATAACTGTATTTTTGAAGCAAAAAATATTGCCAAAGCGCAAAAAAAATTGAAATTTTTGCTGTGAAATTTATTTTAAGAATCTTTGGTTTTTTATTTTGAAATTTTTTCGATTGAAAACAATTTCAAAAAAATGTTTCCCAAGTATATTGTTAAAAAGTCAAGGTTGATATGGTTGTACATAAAAACAAATATATCATTAAAAAAACATAACAACCATACTAAAAAAAAATTGGTGTATTTTGCTCTACAAAAAATTGTTTTGTGCATAAAAAAAGCGATGTTATAATAAAACAATAAAAAAATAGTTTTAAAGAAGAAAAAAATCCAAACGTTAAAAATCATATCAGCGAGTGCACTAAAAAAATCTGTATTTTGTTTTTTTCAAAAAAATTTGGTGCATTGAAAAATATGAAAGTGAGGGTGTTAATAAAATAATTATAATACGCCGCGCATGCACGAGGAATTAAAACTTTTATAATCTCTTTTTTTGGATTTTGGATGAACAAAAAAAAGATTTGAAAACTTTACTGTTTTTTTTAGTTTTGTCTAAATTTAGAAAAATATCATCATTCATTGTTTTTGCTGCGACAGCAGCTTATTTATTTTTTTTATATTGTAAATCAAAACAATAAAAAATCAGGACATCAAAGACTTTATTTAACTAAAAATAATATATAATTTTCGTATATGAAACTAATATATTTTTTTAATTTTCATTTCCGGCTTAATGGAGGGTGGTTTCTAAAAATAATAAAAAAAAGTATAATCGACTACGTTTTTTTCCCGGGGACAAGAAAATCTAATCATCCAAAAATGTGTTTTTATAAAAATAATATGCAAATTAATTTTTTTTGGTTTTGATTTTTGGTTATGCCTCCTCCAATTTTTCCTAATATAAAAGGAACTTCAAAAAAATTTATCAAATATCAGTTATTTTTCCATTGGGAATTCAAACTAAAAATTTATTCCTTTCAAAAAAAATGTCTAAACTTTTTGTTTTAATTATTTTATTAGCTTTCATCTCTGTAGTTTGTATAAATGCTCAAGAACGATTTCAAATTCGTAAGTAAAAAAACTAATTATAATTCTTTTTTGTTTATGAAAAGCATAAATTTAAATAAAAAGAAAATAATTATTACAGCAGGTGGATGTCAACGTGGACCTGATTGCTTAGATACTTGTACAAAACAGAATGCTCACAATATTGGCGGATGCGTTTTACATACTTGCACATGTCGTAAGTTTTTTAAGAAAAAAAAACCATCGTAAAAAGCAACAATAAAATTTTTTTTCAGAGCGTTAAAATTAAAAAATCAACAATGAATGAAACAACAAATAATTCCAATTCGAGCTTTACTGAAAAACTTAGTCGTCAAAAATATTTTGTAAATAATCTCTTTTTTTAATATTAGTTTTACTTTCTGTAAATTTTTTGAAAAGTCTTTTTATTGTTATTCTTTTCAAGCAATTATTATAACTATGTAATTATAAAAAAATAAATAAATATCTAACCAATTAAAGTTAAGACTTTTTTATTTTTCTTATATAGGAAAGGATTAAGAAAGAATGAAACTTGTAGTTTTTTAATTAAAAAAAATTAAATTAGATTTCAATATCGAAGTTGATAGTTTTCTTCATCATTTTAAGTTAAATATAAATGCCAATTTACTATGTAGAATAATAATGGAATTTGTTATTTTTAAGGATTGCAGTTTATTGAATTTTATTTTGTATTTCCATTTTTGCATATATATTTTATATTTTTTCTAAAAAGCTTTTTTTTTATTTTCTTCAAACTGATGTCAAAGTTTATATTTACAAAAAAAAAGTTATTCCACTTTTATAAATTCTTGTTATGATTTTTGTTTTGTTTTTTATAAACTCTCACTCGTGTTTAATGAATTCAGATTTGCATAAACGTGGTAAATTTTTTGTTATTGATAAATCACACATAAAAACATAACAAAATCTATAAAAATGCTTTGTTTTTAAACTCGAAAATTTTTTTAATTTGCTGACTATTTTAAATGATGGCTCTCTTTTATAAATTCACAATAATTTTTGCTTTAATTTTCATTTTTATGATTTTGCAATATATTGATGCTAGAGAATATTTATACGGTAGGCAACCATATTTTATTGTGGCTTGCTTCCATAAATCAATTTTTAGGCACTTGTAGCAACGATCATGACTGCCAAAGTATTTGTGGAAATCAGAATTCCAAAGCTATTCGATGTCTTGTAATTACATGCATATGCGGTAACTTTTTATCCATGAATTTCAAATAAAAATTTGAGATAATTTTTAAAATAGTAAAAATTTTGCCAATGCTTCTTTCAAAATTCACATAAATATTATTCAAAGATGTTCTATGAAAAAACTCGTTTATTTCATATTTTTCCATTTCGCTTGTTTTTTGTTTGTTTTTTGCTTTTTTAAAATTTATATATCTGTAAATATTTTCAAGACAATGAAAAAATGTTTATAAAAATAAAAAATTTATTGATGAAACAGCTGTGATATAAAAAAAGAAGAGCTCTGGACTCGAAAAGCACAAGTTTTGGATCAAAATTGATTTATTGATAATTATTTCCTCTAAGGTAAAAAATTAAGCTGGAATTCATGAATGATAAGTAAATGAAAAACAAACTTTCGAAATTGGTAAATCATAACAAATAACATAAGCAACAAATTCTGGGTTTTTTATTTATTTACTCCAACGAATTTTCATAAATCCTTTATTGTTTTTTTCAAGAACAAAATTAACCAAAATAAATAAATCTCACGTTTTGTTTTATTATTTTTTTCTCATGAAAATTTCAAAGTTTTTTTATTTTTATAAATTTTGTGAACGTGACCATTCGTTCAGCCCTTCTCAATGAACCAATGAACCATGACATTTCAAAAGGATGCAAATCTCTCGAATATGCATGGTTTATTTTGATGACAAAAACAAAACACAAAAACTTTATCCATGTTTTTCTATCATTATTATTTTTTGTTGAAAATACACAAATCCTTTTATTTTTGTAAACAACAATCATCAAAAATATTCTTTTCTTTTTTTTATTTTTATTTTTTCTGTTTCAACCTCCTTTTTTTCCGTTCCGCTAAACGCTAAAATGCAAATTGACGACGACGATGACGGTTTATGATCCTCTAAAAAATTGTATATATATAAAAAGGTTTGGGATAAAAAGAAAAGAAAAACCATACTTTATAGTTTTAAAATAATCAAAATAATAAATATTCATTTGTTTCTTCAAAAAAAATAAATATGGCTTCAAATTCAGTGATTATTGTTAAAGCTTTTGTTTTTATTCTTCTTATAACTATTCTTAATTGTGTTGTAGCTCAAGAACAATTCTATATTGGTAAGAAAGATTCAGTTATCGGAAAGCTTTAGAAAATACTATAGAAAATCAATTTTTAAAAGTTTTTTTTTTGTAAAAATAAATTTATAAATATTTTTAAAGCATTTTTTAATGTCCATTCATTTTGTAGGTGATTGCACTACAAATCCAGTTGGTTGTATCAAACTTTGTCAAGATAACGGTGGCAAATATAATGGTTGCTTTGCTTCACAATGTGCATGCTGTAAGCTTTTTTTCTCACAAAAACCTTCTTTGAAAAAATAAATAATCTTTTTTTTCAGTACGTTAAACAAATACAAATGATGGCCGTGTAAAATATTCTTCCCGTTTTGTAATTAGAAAAGTTTTTAATCCTTAATAAACTAATTTTTTATTTATTGAAAAATTTTTGTATTAATCTATATTATTTTGTATGTAAAAAATTTTTGTGAGTAAATAAAACAGTAGAATTAAAAAATATATATAGTGTTTGATTGAATAATATCGCAAAAAAAAAAAAACCAACAACAACAACTCCGTTTATTGTTTTTGTTTTAAGTTAAGAAATTTTAACTTAGAAATAAAACTTTTTGTATTAAAAGAAAAAGTTTTCAACTTTCCAAGCAGATATTTTTATATTTAGTAAGAAAACTGCTCTCAAATTATAGCTTACATTTTTGATAGAAAAAATACAAGAAAAAAACAAAACAAAAAACATGCAGGTGATAAATTTTGCAACAAAATTATGACATAAAGCTATCACGAAAAAAGCCTAAATTTCAAAATAATAATGTCACATTTATAATTGTAATAAATTAACGGGTAAATTAACCCAGAAAAAAAACAATAACGACGCAGATATTTAGTAATTTGGAAACTTTCGTTTGATGCATACAAGTTTTTTATAAATCGTCATTAAATGTTTTTGATGACAGAAAATATTTCCATAGATTTTGAATGAAGAAAAACAAAGAAAATGGAAAAAGAAAAGCTTTTTTGTTCCCTTGGGAATCTAAGAAAATTTGCATATTTTTGCCAACAAAAATTGACGTCAATGAAAACCAATTTTTTTTTTGTTGTCATCATTTGAAGTTTTTCATCAACTTTTTGTCAAGCTCTCTTCTCTCAATCCTGCAAAGAATGGCCGTTATTGTTGGAAATGGTGTATATGTTGGACCTGATACTGGATGTCATGTTCGAAGAAGGCATATCAGAAGACGCTGGCATGCTCGTAGAAGAAGACATCGTGGTGTTCGTAAAAGAAGCATAAATATTGGTGCAAATAATCTTAATATGGTATTTGATAGCTCTTCAACAACATCTCCTCCATCACCTCCGTCTCCTCCATCTCCACCTTCAAATGATACAAATTATATTCAAATGTGCAATGGTAACAGTGTTGTGAACGTGAATGGAATTTCAATTCAAGGTGCTAATAATATCAATGTTAGTACAATCAATGGAGTTACTTATGTTAATGGTGTTGAAATTCCACCTGGAGCTCATGATATTGAAGTTGCAAGAAATGATGATGTTATTGTTGATGGTGCAGCGGTTATACCTTCATTGGGACGTACTGTAAGTTCCTGCTGTATATTTACTTTAACGATGTTACTAACTCTTTATTGTGCTCTTTTTCAGCTTGCTTCTGCAATCTATTTCTCAATTTCTGCAAACATGTTTTCCATTGCTGAAGCTTGTATTATTTTCATCGAATATATGTTAGCTGTAACAATTGCTAAATGTGGTGTTTATGCTATGAAAATGGGCTGCTTCTCTTCAATTAAATTAGTAATATTCCTTTTTGCTGCTTTTTCATCTTTTTTTCCTGTTGTTGAATGCAATGGTTTAAGAGCACAACGTCATTATCCTGATTTGAAGGATTCTTCTCTCTCATCAATTTCATCAAATGATAAAACTGCTGTTATCGAAAATGTTACATCTGATGTTGGTTATGCTGGAAGTTTAATTGCAACTACTCAAGCAAAAGCCATACCAAGTTCAACATATTCAAAACCAAATCCTCAACCATCTTTTCAAGATTTAGCAAAGCTCGAGATCCGTGTAAAGGCATTGGAAGACGAAGTAAACCTTTAAATTAATTAATTAAATAATAAGTTTATAATTATTTTTAGAGTCTAATCTTCAAAATTATTGCTGTTGTGTTGGCTGTTATTGCTCTTTTCGAAAGGATTGTTTTTGGAGTAAGAGACTGGCGCCGTAAATTAAAAATGGAAACATTTGGTAAAACTCAAGATCGATTGACTCGCAAAACTTTGAAAAAAGAATTTCCCAAAAAGAAAAAGAATAGTCTTAATGATAAATCAAAATCTTCTTCAAGTGGAACAAGTAATGGTGAAATGAGCGACTCAAAAAAGAAGAAAACAAAAAGCTTGACAAAAAAAGTTGGCGGTTTCTTGAAATCAATGGCTAATGCTCCTCCACCTGCTGATGCACCTGTATAACATCTTCAATCATCATCAACAATGCTATCAAAAAAGGGAATGGATGTGTCTGTCTTCTAACAAACAAACAAAAAAAATAGTATTGATTTTGTAATTATTTGATCTTGTAACCAATAAATTGTAATTTTTTGTATATAAAAATAAAATTAGCTCTGTCAAATATGAAACTTTTTTCTGTAGAAATTTTTATTTTAGATAACAATTTTTTTTTTGAGGAATATGGTTTCATTTTTAGCATTCCTTGTCTCATGGGAATTTCTTTTTTGGAAAGCAACGAACAACGAACGGAACAGAAGCAAAAAAAGCATAGAGAAATGAGATCGCAAGCTTTTTATCTTCCAAGTTGGTCAGTTTTTCTTTCATTTTTTCTATCTTTTCTTTTTTTTGTAGAATTTTTTTCTTTCAAAAAAGTTTCTATAAAAAAGATAGAAAAAAGGATTACTTTTTTTTTCTCAATGAAATCTTTTTATTTTTTTTTAACATTTTTATCTTGAAAATGCATATTGTTTCTGCATGGAAAAAATAAAAGCTTTCAAGATTCGAATTTTTTTATGGTCGGCTTAAAAGTAAAACTTATGCTTAGATTTTTTTTAAATCGAAGTCTGATATTCAATTAATTTGATAGTTTTTGATAAACTTTTATGAAGAAATTTTTTTACATTTACACTTTTTTTAACAAAGCTTTTTTATTAAATTAAATGACAATAGTATTATTCTCTCCATTTTTTACAGAACCAACAACAAAATTATTATTAATGTTATTCGTATAATTACTGATATTAGCTATTTTATGTGGAGGAACATGAGAAAATGCAGCGGTTCCAATTATGGTTGAATCTTCATTTGACATCGTTATCGTTCGCCATACAGCTTTTCTCACATCTTTTGAAGTTAAAATTAATGCATAACTATTGTGTAAATCATAAATATCTGAAAGCAAAAATAATGTCCATTCTGAATATTTACCAAATTCTTGATATTGTGAAATCATTTGGTCTCTTAAAACGTTTTTTTTTATCATAAAAAATAGGGATTAAAAATTAAATAAATTTACCTAAAAACAAAATATGCTGCAAAAAGTAAATTAGCCAAGAATAAAACCAATGCAGAATACATGAGTCTTATTTCACTACGAATTTTTGAATTATTATTATTTGAGCCTGATTTTAAAGTTTTTATCTTCCAAAACATTATTGGATAAATAACTAGGCAGCCAGCGATGATAGTGTAAATATGAATTTTCCATGCAAAGTTGTGCACAAAAAAATAATAATTTTAGTTTTATTTTTAGTAATCATTTTTTATTTTTAAAAAATACTGTATTTTTATTTATGAACAAATAGGTTTGTTTTCATATTGTTGGTCAGCAGCATCGAAGTTCAACCATGTATGCGTTAGTAATTCTTCTGCAGATTTTCTTTCACTTGGAACAGTATTAAACATTTGAAACAGGAAATCAATAAGAACACTTCGATCATCTTCATGCATTTTTAGTTTTCTAAATTTCTTTTGTAAAAATTTCTTAATTCGTTTTTCAGTCTTCTCAGAAGAATAAAATCGCGTTGTATGTTTCGATTTATACCGATGAGGATCTTTGAAACCTTTATAATGTCGTCGAGAAAAGTTGCCAAACATATAATGTAATGCTTCTATTTCGTCAACAGCATTCTTTCCATATTTGAGAAACATTTTACAAGTTAATAACTCCACTATCTAAAAAATGGTAAATGAAACTTTTTTTAGAAAGTGAAAACAAATTTACTGTAACGCCAAGGGACCAAATATCATGAGATCGAAGCAAAGGAGCACGAAAATAGTATTCCGGCGGACGATAACCAGGTGTACCAGTACGATGTTTTGATCCTTCTACCTGAAATATGTGAAATATGTAAATGAAACAAATTTATAAGAAACTTACGTCAATATTTCCAAAATCGATTAATTTAAAGATCAATTCGGGTTCATCTTTGAGTTCCAGCTTTAATACTTCTTCAAGTTCTTTTTCCAGCAATTTTCCTTTCTTATTTACATCAAATTCAGAATTGTCACATACCATTCGAAGCGAAGAGAGATTTTTCCCAGATTTCATGGATTCAACAATTTTTTCGAATTGACATCGTAAACTTAATTGAGAAACAGAAGTTGCAATGTTTTGGAGTTTGATATCACTGTGAATAACTTTAAGATCATGAAGAGTTTGAAGTGCCATTAAAATATGTTTTGCAACTTTCTTAGCGATGGAAATTGATAAACCATCATGTTGTGCAGCTTCTTTCATCAACGTACTTAGATCCTTCCCCAATGGTTCATAAATAGCCACACGACCAAGACGTTTACCAGATCTAATCACAAGCTTTTCATAGAAGTGCAATATATTTGGATGGTTTGAAGTTTTTTTAAGAGTCTATAACAACAAAGTAATTAATGACATTTATATTTTGTATGATAAAATAAAAAAATATTAATTCTTCAAAGTTGAATCTCCGTAAAAATAAACCTTTTTCAAGATATTTAGAAAAGCGACATGTTGGATAGGTTAAACCCATTTTTATTTAAAAATTAAACTTACATCTATTTCCAACTGTGGAATGCCACTACGATATTGAAAAACTTTTGCCACTTTGAATTCATGAGTTTTCATATCAATAATGAGCCATACCAATGAGCCTCCACCAACTCCAATTTTGCATATAACACGGTATTTATTCTTCAATCTAAAAAAATATATTCTTGTTAGTAGTAATAAAATTAAGAACTTTCTTTTTTCTTTTCATTTTATCACCAATATCAAGCATGAGTATTGTATCTTCATTAAATTCTTTTGCATTTTCTCGAATATCTTGCTTAAAAACGTCCAAATTATGGTTCACTTTTCCAAGCTCATTTGTAATTAAACTTTTTGTTGTTTTTGTTTCCGATTCACTAAAATTATTTCGTTATTACAAAATAATAATTAAATTTAAAAAAAACTTACCTTTTACTTGTTACATTTGTTATATCTTCTTTCGATGAATTGGATTGATCTGATTGAAGCCCTAAAAATGAAACAATGATTAAGTATGATTTATAATTATCTTCTTTAAATAAATGTTTTGAGCTTTTAGTAATTTTTATATAGTTGTAATATGCAATAGTAACCTCGACATGGCTTTTTTAAAGAAAAAAAGCACAAAAAATATTTTATTAAAAGTTAAAGAAAACTAACCAGAAGGATTGTCAGCTATCGAATTTTCTTTTGTTGATGAATCACAATCCATATCACCTTGTACTCTTTCATTCTTCTTACTTCTTGTATAATAACCCATTTCATGAAATAATATAATAACACAGCTTCGTAAAAGTAATATCAAACAAAAGCATAAAAATTTTGATACAACAACTAATGGAACCTGAAAATTCAAAAATCAAATCCAAGCAAATATGAAATGATGATAAATATAAAGCGCCGGTACAAAATAGAAGACAGAGTTTAAAAAATAAAAATGTCTTTAAAGAAAGTTTTGCCATCTCTAAATTTTTGATGGATAAAAAAAACTGTAAATTACCATTCATCAAATATAAATTAGTCAAAAATTTGGGTCCGTCTAATTCGCGGCGCGGCGGACTATTTTACGGCGCGGCGGACTATTTCGCGGCGCGGCGATTTCAAAAAAACCCATCCGATGCCACGCGAAACGGTCCGCCGCGCAGTAAAATAGTCCGCCGCGTCGCGAAATAGTCCACCGCGCCGTATGTTGCGCCGCGCCGCGAATTAGACGGACCCAACTCTGAAGCTCAAGAAATTTATATAAAAAAAATTAATAATTCTTAAATTTCATGGCCTCGAAGCTACTAAAGAAACTTTCGATTGGAGTAAAATATTTTATCTAATAATACAAGCAAAAGCTTACGTTTTTTGAAACTCTGACCCGGCCGTTTTTTCTAATCCCGGTCCCGGATTGGCAAAGACCTAGTCCCGGACAGCCCTGTTGTGAACTCAAACTAAAACTTTAATCCTTCTAAAAAATCAAAAAATGTCTAAACTTTTTGTTTTCATTATTTTATTAGCTTTCATCGCTGTAATTTGTATAAATGCTCAAGAACAATTTCAAATTCGTAAGTAAAAGCTAATTATAATTTTTTTGTTTATAAAAAGCATATATAAAAAGAAATTTATAATTTCAGCAGGTGGATGTCAACGTGGACCTGATTGCTTAGATACTTGTACAAAACAGAATGCTCATAATATTGGTGGATGCGTTTTACATACTTGCACGTGTCGTAAGTTTGTTTTTTTAAGGAAAAAACCATCGTAAAAAGCTACAATAAAATTTTTTTCAGAGCGTTAAAATTGAAAAACCATTGAATGAAACAACAAATTATTCCAATTCGAGCTTTACTGAAAAATACTCAGTCGTCACAAATATTTTGTAAATATTCTCTTTTTTTTTAAATATTAGTTTTGCTTTCTGTAAATTTTTGAAAAGTCATTGTTACTCTTTTCAAGCAATTATTATAACTATGTACATAATTATAAAAAAAATAAATATCAAACAAATTAAATTCGTGGTGTCTCAATTTGTCATTTAAAAAAGTAAGAAAGAATGAAATTTGTGGTTTTTTAATTACAAAAAAAAATAAATTAGATTTCAATAACGAAGTTGATAATTTTCTTCGTCATTTTAAATAAAATGTAAATAAATGCAAACTTACTATATAAAAAAATAATGGAATTTGTTATTTTTAAAGATTACAATTTATTGTATTTTCCATTTTTAATTTTTATTTTCCTTAAAAGCAGCCTTTTCACATTTTTTTCAAACTCATGTTCAAGGAATTTTCATTTGAATAAATGTGATATTTTTGTTATTCGTAAAAAACTAAACCAATAAAAATGCTTTGTTTTTGAACTCGAAAAGTTTTTGAAATTTGCTGACTATTTTTAAACCATGGCTCTCTTTTCTAAACTCACAATTATTTTTGCTTTAATTTTCATTTTTATGATTTTGCAATATGTTGATGCCAGAGAATATTTATACGTTATGCAGGCAACTCATATTTTATTGTGGCTTGCTTCCATAAATCAATTTTTAGGCACTTGTAGCAACGATCATGACTGCCAAAAAGTTTGCGGAAATCAAAATTCCAAAGCTATTCGATGTCTTGTAATTACATGCATATGCGGTAACTTTTCCATCTTTGGATTTCAAATAAAGATTGAAGATAATTTTTAGAGTAGTAAAATTTTTTTTACCAATAATGCTTCTTCCAAAATTCATATAAATTTTACTCAAATTTGTTCTACGAAAAAACAATTAATCATGTTTATTTTACATTTTTTTCATTTCGCTTTTGTAAAATTTATATATTTGTAAATATTTTCAAGATGACGAAAAAAAAGTTTATAAAAATAGAAACCTTTTTAACGAAACAGTTCAGATCAAAAAAAAGAGCATTGATTCGAAAAGTAAAAAAATCTTTGGATTAAAATTGATTTAATGATAATTAATTTTCTCAAATGTAAAAAATTAAGCTGGAATTCATGAATGATAAGTAAATAGCAAACCAATTTTCGATTTTACAAAAAAAGATTAGCAACAAATTCTGGGTTTTTTTATTTATTTTCACCAACGACAAAATTCTGTTTACTTATTTATTTTCATAAATCCTTTTTTTTGTTTTTAACGAGAAAAATATTAACCAAAATAAATAAAACTCACGATTTGTTTTATTATTTTTTCTCTCATAAAAATCTAAAAGTTGTTTTACTTTTATAAATTTTGTGAACGTGACCATTCGTTCAGCCCTTCTCAATGAACCAATGAACCATGACATTTCAAAAGGATGCAAATCTCTCGAATATGCATGGGTTTTTTTTTGATGACAAAAACAAAACACAAAAACTTTATCCATGTTTTTCTATTATTATTATTTTTTGTTGAAAATAACCAAATCCTTTTATTTTGTAAACAACAATCATCAAAAATATTCTAATCTGTTTTTTTTTCCGTTCCGCTAAACGTCTAAAATGCAAATTGTCGACGACGATGACGGTTTATGATCCTTTAAAAAAAATTATATATATAAAAAGATTTTGAATAAAAAGAAAAAAACCATCAAAACTTTATAGTTTTAAAATAATCAAAATAATAAATATTCATTTGTTTCTTCAAAAAAAATAAATATGGCTTCAAATTCAATGATTGTTGTTAAAGCTTTTGTTTTTATTCTTTTTCTAACTATTCTTAATTGTGTTATCGCTCAAGAAGTATTTTATATTGGTAAGGTTTCGTTATCGGAAAGCTTTAAAAAATACTATAGAAAATCAAGTTTTTAAAGTTTTTTTGTAAAAATAAATTTATAAATATTTTTAAAGCATTTTTTAAATGTTCATTGATTTTGTAGGTGATTGCACAACCAATCCAGTTGGTTGCATCAAACTTTGTCAAGATAACGGTGCCAAATATAATGGTTGCTTTGCTTCTCAATGTGCATGCTGTAAGCTTTTTTTCTCACAAAAACCTTCTTTGAAAAAATAAATAATCTTTTTTTTCAGTACGTTAAACAAATACAAATGATGGCCGTGTAAAATATTCTTCCCGTTTTGTAATTAAAAAATTTTTCTTAACCCTAAATAAACTAATTTATTATTTATTGTAAGAATTATGTATTAATTAATATTATCTGTATGTATGTAAAAAATTTATGTGAATAAATAAAACAGTAAAATTAAAATATATATATATTCTTTTTGATCGTTTAATATCACAAAAAATCCAACAACAACAACAACTCCGTTTATTGTAGTTTTTGTTTTGAGTTAAGAATCTCCAAGTTAGAAAAAAAAATTTGAATCAAACGAAAAAGAAAAAGTTCAACTTTCCAATCAAATTTTTTCATATTTAGTAAGGAAAAAACAGCTCTCAAATTATAGCTTACATTTTTAATAGAAAAAATATAAGAAAAACAAAAAAACATGCAAGAGAAATTTTTTGCAACATAATTATAAAACAAAGTTATCTCGAAAAAGGTTTAAATTTCAAAAAAAAAACTGTCACATTTATAATTCAAGTAAAATTCAATGGTAAAACAATCAAGGAAAAAAAGCAATAACAGAGATACAGTAATTTGGAAACTTTCGTTTGATGCATACGAGTTTTTTATAAATCGTCATTGAATGTTTTTAAATGACAGAAAATAGTTTCAATGGATTTTGACTGGAGAAAAACAAAGAAAATGGAAAAGAGAAAAGCTTTTTTGTTCCCTTGGGAATCTTAGAAAATTTGCATATTTTTGCTAACAACAAATTTCATTAATGAAAAAGTTTTTTTGTTTGTTGTCATCATTTGAAGTTTTTCCTCAAATTTTCATTATCAACTTTTTGTGAATTTCTCTTTCCTGCAAAAGAATGACCACTATTGTTGCAACATCTCATCCATCTCCACCTTCAAATGATTTAAATGATGCCGAAATGGGTAATGGTAATAATGTTGTTAAAGTAAATGGAATTTCAATTCAAGGTGGTAATAATCACAAAGTTACTACAATCAATGGTGTTACATATGTTAATGGTGTTGAAATTCCACCTGGAGCTCATGATATTGAAGTTGCAAAAAACGATGTTGTTATTATTGATGGTGTAATGGCTCCGCAAAATTCTAGTCCTAATGTGAGTTTTTATATTATCGGTATTAATTATGCTAACTCTTTATTGTGCTCGTTTTCAGCTTGTTTCTGCAATCTATTTCTCAATTACTGCAGCCAGCTTTTCCATTGCTGAAGCTTGTATTATTTTCATTGAATATATGTTGGCTGCAACAATTACTAAATGTGGTATTTATGCTTTAATGACCATCATCTTATTTGTTGCAATATGTTATCGCAAACAATTATGGATTTATATCGCTTGCATTGTTTCAACAGGAGTTATCATCATTTTCAACATCATTTCAAGTGTTCTCATCTTTCTTGATCTCCCAATATTTGCTGATAATGTTAGTGGTGGTAGGATTTTAGAATATGTAACACATGAAATTTTTCTTTAACTCAATGTTTATAGATTTTGGCTATGTTGCTCTTTATATCGTCGAATTGCTTGCTGATGGACTTCTCTTATGGCATTGCATATATCTTTACATTATTTGTCGTCGAAATTCAAAAGCAAAAAAAGAAAAATGTTCAAAACATGCTAAAGTACACCAACCTCAACCAGATGATCAAGTTCAAAAATTAAAGAAAACCGAAAAATCCAAATCTCAAACGAAAACTCAAAATCTTGGCTTAAATGAAAGTAAAATTAATGTTATGTCAAAGCCATCACAAAAACAAATTCAACCTGATCCAAAAGTTTAACATCTTCGTACATTGTGTTTACAATTTATATTTGTATCTTTTTAATTCATTAATAAATTTGTATGTAAACGAAATAAAAAATTGAATATTTGTGTTTTTCTTACTTTGTTTGCCATTCTTTGCTTCAACCAAATAACAGAAAATTACTAGAACTAAGAAGGAAGGGAAAGAAGGATCAATAACTTCATTTCTTTCCCCAAGCAACAACTTCAATGAAAGACGAGCGAGTAAATTAATTTCTTCACTCTTTTTCAAAAAAAAAAAAATAATAATGACGACTCATACTTCAAACATTTATTTTTTTGTTTGTACCTTTTTGCGTTTGTTAATTTTTTTCTTTGTTGATTTATAAAGTTTTCAATTGACTATTCAAAAAAAACAAGTAAAAAGAGGATGAGAAAAGACATAAGTAGCAAATTTTTCATAACCCATTATAGCCCCATGTGTTTATAAAAGTTGAAAATTGATTAATTAATGGGAACCACCAAGACCTTCAAAATTCGATAATATTGGCAGGTGCGTTTACGCTCGAAATAAAACTTTTGTATGCTAAGAAAAAGAAGCCCTTCTTCGTGTCCATTACTGATTTATAAAAATACAAATAAAAAGATGTGAAACTATTTTATCGTAAAAAAAAAGGTCTAAAATTCAATGAAACAATTTCCGCTATTAATAAGCTCGACAATTGGGTGGCAAAAAATAATAGCATCGATTGAGAAATTAATAATTTGGTGTTTGCTTAGAAAATTTTACACACATCAATTAATGTATTTTGGATTCAGAAAAATTTCTATGATTTTTTTGAGTGGCAAAAAAAGAAAGAAAATTCGTTTGGGAATCATTAAAAATTTGCATATTTTTGCCAACAAAAATTGACGTCAATGAAAACCAATTTTTTTGTTTGTTCTCTTCATTTGAAGTTTTTCATCAACTTTTTGTGTGAAGCTCTCTTCTCTCAATCCTGCAAAGAATGGCCGTTATTGTTGGAAATGGTTTATATGTTCGACCTCATGTTGGATGTCATGTTCGACCAATGCCAATTAGAAGACCATGTTATGTTCGACCAAGGCCAATCCGAAGACCCTGTTATGTTGGTAGAAGAAGTCCAATAATAAGAAGACATTGTGGTGTTCGTCGTCAAAGAAGCATAAATATTGGTGCAAATAATCTTAATATGGTATTTGATAGCTCTTCAACATTATCTCCTCCATCACCTCCGTCTCCTCCATCTCCACCTTCAAATGATTTCTATGATGCTGAAATGGATAATGGTACCAAGGTTGTTAACGTAAATGGAAATTCAATTCATGGTGGAAATGATATCAATGTTAGTACAATCAATGGAGTTACTTATGTTAATGGTGTTGAAATCCCACCTGGTGCTCATGATGTTGAAGTTGCAAGAAATGATGATGTTATTGTTGATGGTGTAATTACGATGAATAATTCTGTTGTGAGTTTATGCTTTATATAACGATGCTAACTCTTTATTGTGCACCTTTTCAGCTTTTTGTTGGATTCTTTTTCTCAATCATCGCAAACATTTTTTCCAGTATCGAAGCTGCCATTATTTTCATTGAATATATGTTTGCTGCAACAGTTGCTAAATGTGGTGTTTATGCTCTAATGACCATTCTCTTAGGTGTTGCTAGATGTTGTTGTCCTTACCGATTATGGATTTATATAACATGTTTCGTTTCAACCGGAGTTATCATTATTTTCAACATCATTTCAAGTATTCTCATCTTTGTTGATCTTCCAATATTATTTGCTAATAATTATAGTGGTAAGATATTAGTATTTGCAATAGTAAATTTTCTTAACTTATTTACTCATTTTTTAGATCCTTTTTATATTGCTCTTTATATCCTCGAGGTGATTTCTGATGGTTTTATCTTATGGGCTTGCATGCGTCTTTACAATATTTGTCGTCGAGCTTCAAAAGCAAGAAAAGAAAAACGTTCAAAACATGCTCAAGTAAACCAACCTCAACCAGATGATCAAGTTCAAAAATCAAAGAAAACAGAAAAATCCAAAACTCAAACGAACACTCAAAATCTTGGTTTAAATGGAAGCAATGTAGCTGTTATGTCAAAGCAATCACAACAACAACAACCATCTAAAGAAACAGGTGATGGAAAATCAAAAGCAACCACCAAAGAAGAAGCTATATCTAAACCAAGCAAAGAAGACGCTGCATCAAAACAACAACAAAATCAATCAAAATCTCGTGAACCAGCACCAAAAGCAAGCAAAGAACCCGTTGTTGCATCAAAAAAGTCTCAAAAACATTCTAAAAAACATGCTTCTGGAAAATCAAAACCAAGCAAAGAAGAATCAAAGCCATCACAACAACAAATTCAACCTGCAGCAAAAGTTTAGCATCTTCGTACATTGTGTTTACAATTTATATTTGTCTCTTATTTGTATATTTGTAATAATCGAAATAAATAATTAATTGAATATTTGCGTTTTTCTTACTTTTATTGCCATCCTTTGCTTCGAGCAACTAACATCGTAATCGCGTGTTGTTGGCTTTTTGTGAATTATTGCACAAAACATTCACATTGAAGGATAAACTTTACTTTTTGAAATCCTAAACTTTTCTAAAGCTTTCAGAAAAAATTATCAAAATTTGATAGATTTCGTGTGTAAACTTCTTTTATTGTTCATTTTTTTGTTGCTTTTATCATTCCAATTTTAGGCATTATACAAAGGAATGGTAACACATTTGGTTGGTTCAGCTCCACTTTTTGCAATCTTCTTTGGTGGTTGTGCTCTTGGTCGATGGCTTCAACAAACTCACCCAAATCAAAAACTTTCGGCTTTTCAAAATTTCAATGCTGGTGCTTTTGCTGGCATCTTTACAAGTATCATTGTTGTGCCTGGTGAACGTATCAAAATGCATCCTTCAAATTCAATCAAACGAAATCATGATGGCTCTTTTGGTGTTTTTTTACTGTAAAAATTGAGTTCGAAAAATTCATGGTTCGTAACACTTTTTTGTTCAATAATTTACATATATCCTCAGCCAATGACGAAACATTGAAGCTTTCTTCATTTTTTGGATGAAAGACAAAAATTTGCATCTTTCATCATTTCAATGTATTGAATTCTAACGTTCATTTTTTCAGTAAATGCTTGAAGAAAAGTCCGAAGTGGTCGTCGTCCAACAACGCTGCTCTCGTCATGTCTGACACTCTTTTTATTGAAAACTTTTTCGCTGGTGGAGTTGGTGGAGCATGTTCTGTTGCAACTGGACATCCATTTGATACTGTGAAAGTTCGACTTCAAGCTATGTCAAAATCAAAACCAATATATACTGGAGCTTTGGATTGTGCAAGAATAACGATAAAAAATGAAGGATTTTTCGTAAGTTTCATTCATCTCTTATTTCATGTCTTACTGTAGCTTCCCATTTTTAGGCTTTATATAACGGAATGCAATCTCCTCTTATAAGTTCCGTGCCACTTTTCGCAATATTCTTTAGTGGATGTTCAGTTGGTCGATGGCTTCAACAAAATGAATCTGGTGAAAAACTTACACCTCTCCAAAATTTTAATACTGGCGCTTTGGGTGGATTTGTTTCAAGTATTATCGTGGTACCTACTGAACGTGTCAAATGTATGCTTCAAGTTCAATCAAATGCCAATGCTAAAATCTATAATGGTCCTTTGGATACTTTGAAGAAACTATACAAAGATGGTGGAATGCGAAACATTTATCGTGGAACAGCAGCAACTTTACTTAGAGGTATGGATTTTTTTGTTTGTGCGATAACTTTTTATGTATTACTTGTGTGCTTTTTAGAAGTTCATTCGAATGGTGTTAAAATGGCTGTTTATGAATATCTCAAAGATCATTTTTCAAAGAATAACAACCACGATCCAAAATTATCTCCAATTGCATCTTTATTCGCTGGTGGGTTTGCTGGAATGTCTCAATGGTTAGTATGTCTTCCTGCAGATGTAATCAAATCTCGTCTTCAAACTGCTCCAGAAGGTAAATATCCTAATGGAATTCGAAGTGTCATTCGTGATACATTACAACAAGAAGGATATAAAGGATTTTTCCGTGGTTTTGTTCCTGTTATGTTACGAGCCTTTCCAGCCAATGCTGCATTTTTCCTTGGTATTGAATTAACATTAGAAATATTTCGAGATTGTAAAGAATAATTTGTAATAACTTTAACTGATATATATGTATGTATTAATGTAATCAATAAATACTTCATTTGTAATTTGTTGTTTTTCATTATTTGGTATTGGTGCTAGTAATTTTTGCAACTACGATGATAACTTTTCTCTTAAATGCTTTATAATAAATTCCCGCGGAAAGGGTAATGTTTAGAGTTGCCACAGTAAGAGCATATGGACCAATAAATTGTTGAATTTGTTTTTCAGTTATCTAAAAAATGGTTGGCTTTTATTAGAGAAACATATTTCAAAAATACTCATTACACAAAAAAAAATTTGTTTCATTTTTATCGAAAAAACTATTGGATTTTTTCTTTGCTTATTTTCTTTCTAAGCTTTTGGTTATCTCAAAAACTTACCATATAAAATCCTTGAGCAATAAGCAATGGAATAAGTTCAATAAAAGTTGTACATACAACCATTAACAAAACTGTATTATTCATATGTCGAGCATTTTGATTATTGGATTTTAAAACATATTTAATGAGTAAAGCTAAAATTAAAGCCACACAAAGATTTGAAATAATGAAAACAATTTTAATTAAAAGCATCGAATAATTATTCATTTGGACAAAGCAACCAAAAAATCGGCAATTCGTCGTCGAAGATTCTGTTGATGGGTACAAAGTAATCAAATTATTAAAATAAATTACCACGGATGCTCCTCCAATAAATCCGATGATCGTTAAAATTGTAAATGCATGCTTTTTATTTCCAATATATCGAAATGGAAATAACACCGAAAAGCAACGATCAATGCAAAGAAAAAATTCCATAACCGAATTAATCATCATTAAAACCCATGATTGAACTCCCAATAAATACAATATCCTTCCATCATAAATTATTTCATCTAATCTCCAAAAAATAAATAAATAACAATGATAAATAAGAGATACGACAGCAAAAATAAAAACATACACAAAATTTATGGTCATCATAAGCGAAACATTTACACTTTTTTTGAGTACACTTTTTCGAAATAAAACATTGATCGAAAAATACAGTGCCAAAGCTGAAAACAAAAAATCTAGGATTTGATGGAATAATAAAATAAATGGAAAATAATCCATCTCTCTTTTTTTATTATAAAAAACCAACAACTTTTTTAAAAAAAAGTTAGAATAAAATAAATATATAAAATGAGTTAATTAATTTTTCACGGTTCTCTTATTATTTTGGACGTCGACGATGGAGTCCGTTTTTTTGCTTGCCACTAATCTTTTTTTTTTCATGGCGTAAAAAAAGGTAAGCAAGTTAGTTGTGTGACGTTTGAAGGCATTTTTCTAAGAACTTTTAATTATAAAAAATAAAATATTTGTTTGTTCAAGCAAAAATAAATAAATAAAGAAGACAATATTTATTTTTATTTATAACTTTTAAAAATTTTGTATACAAAATACAGTAAGAAAATTATTTAGTTATTTATTCATTTATTTATTTCCGGCGGCGGTTAAAGTGTTTGTAGTACCTATAAAAGTGACTTTGCTTGAATGAATGATTTTAAGGGATTTTTTGAAAGCTTTAAAATAAATTGCTGCCGATAAAGTAATATTTATTGAAATCGCCGTGGTGCCATATGATCCAGCAAAAAGGAAAAGTTGTTGGCCATAAATCTGCAAAAATCAATAAACGATAAATAACTTTTAATATTTATAAAAATTTAAGCTTACCAAAACAAAAGCTTGTCCAATTCCAAATGGAAGCAATTCGATCACAGTCGTGGACGCAATTAAAATAGCCACGGTTTTATTCATTTGTTTAGTATTTTTGAATTTGTTGTGAGAGTATATTTAATTAAAATAGCTAATAAAATTGCGAAAAATATATTTATAATATTAAATAATATTTTTGCGTATAACATATATTTATTACTTTTTCCAAGCAAGCAACCAAAAAATTGACAATTTGTTTCTGAATCCTTTGGAAAATAAAAAACATAATTATTGCAATATGTCACAATTCCAAATAGCGCGATTAAACTTAAAATTGTTCCAATTGCAAACCAAAACTTTTCATTTTTCGAATATTTTAAAGGAAATAAAAGAGAAATGCAACGTTCAATACAAAGAAAAGTTTCAGCTAAAGAATTCGTGGTTAAAAACAATCCAGGTCCAACCCCAGTAAAATATAACAAATACGCATCATAAATGCCATCGTTGGGCCGCCAAAGAAATAAGAGATAACCAAAATAAAATATTGATAAAATAGCCCAAATAAAAATAAATCCAAAATATACTGTAATCGTGGGAGAAATGTTTACACTTTTTTTGAGTACACTTTTTCGAAATAAAACATTGATGGAATAAAATAAAGATAAATTAGCTAAAATAAAGCAACATAAATTATGGCCAAGATTTACAAAAGTTATGTAAGCCATAGCAAATATTTTTGACAGGAAAAAAAATTAAGCAACGCCGCAACTTTTTTTATGGTAGCTTCTTAACTCTCAGAAATTAATAAATTAAATAAATAATGAAAAATAATTAAGTAATTATTAGTTTTCTTGTTTGTGTTTTTACTACAACTTTTTTCTTTTAAATTTGTTGTGTCGCGTGAAAAATAAATAATTTCCTCGAGAATGTTTTAATTTTTTAGCCTGACTCATTTCTTCTTTAATGAAAAAAAATTTGAATTTGCGTACAAAAAAAACATGACTCAAACAAACTTTAATTAAAAAAAGATGAAAAAGCTTGGGTGATAAAAACAATAATAATAATTTCTTGTTGCTTCGATTCACTTCCATTTTTCAATTTATGTAATAGTCATTATTCAAGGTGGTTGATGACGTAAGTAAACAACAGTATCAAATCGGCAAACATAACAATAACATTCAAGCAATGATGAATGACGCCTCATAAAAAGTATGTGTGCCACAAATTTGTTGTAAGGAACTCCATGGTTTACAATGTCCCAAAAATCAATCCAAATTTAAAAAATAACAAATTCAAATAATATCTAATTTTCTGAACAAAAAAATGACAATTCTCCTCCATCCATCAGAATTCATCCTATCCACCTTTGTCAATTTCAAGAAATCTTATAACAGCAGTAACAACAACCACCAACTCACGAGGTACTCAAAAGGAAATTAAAAAAAATGATATCGGGATTCTCCATTACGGTATTCTGCCGTTTCCATAAATATGCACAGTGCCAATCCACATTAAAAACACTGCTGGTTCATGGATTCTTGCGTGACCGGGAATTCTCAACTCCATACATTCTAAACCATTGCAAAAGCATACAATAACAACGTATACTTTTATCGATCATCAACAGCGATATCTTCATCCATAAAGGAGCAACCAGACATGTCCAATGTATCTGATTTTGTACCTTCCACCACTTGTTAGTTATCCACCTCCACTCAACTCCCATAAACCGATATAACCCATCATGGAAACTTCACTCATTTCACTGGGATTAATAATAATCAAAAGTTTGTGATCCCACAAGCTTCTGGAAGATCCAAACAAGCTCATGTCAATGTGAAAAAGGGTCATAACAATAAAACCAAACAAAGCAAAAAGTCATTATTTTTATTTTAAAACATTAAATAATTAAATATAAAATACAAATTATAAAAAAGAAGAGAGAGATAATTTTATTTTGTTGTTATTCGTCTTTGTTACACATTTTTCTTTTGATTCATTTACAGCTGCTTCGACGATACCAGAAATGCCATCTATTGGTTTAAGAGTTTTTCTTTTTCAGGTGTTGGAAGTTGTTGAACATGATCATCATCTTTCTTTTTCTTTTTAGGTGATTCATCTTTCTTCTTTTCTTTCTTAGGAGATTCGACGACTTTTTTGTTCTTTTTGTCTTCGCCATCGCCGTCTTTCTTCTCCTTATCATTTTCTTTATCAAGATGATGATTCTTCACTTTTTCATTTTCTTTATTATCAAGTTGTTGCTGCTGCTGCTTCTCTTTCCTTTTCTTTTTATCAGCCTTTTCTGAATCACTACTTGATGTATCTTTTTTACCATCTAATTTTTTAGCTTTAGCTATTTCATCAGCTTTTTTGATTGCTTCTGGTTCCCAATCATATGGATGTTCCTGAAAAAATAAACAAAGTTAAAAGAGTGAAGACATAAGCTATAGATAGAAACGTGGACATGTAAAGCAATGCAAAAAGGTGGTTAAGAGAATACCATGAATTTACGACATCATCATCAATAAAAGCAAACCTGAGATTTAGTTGAAACCATGGCTTCCTTCATTAACTTATAAAGCTTTTCATAATCGGGTGCATCAAAGAATTTCCATGAATCTGTGAGTCTCATAATATCAATATATTGACGAGGGCATCCACTGAACAGTTTCTTAACAGATTGCTCTTTGCGACATAGTTTTTTGAGTTCAGCAACTTCATCTTGATCCTAAAAGTGTTTCAGTAGTTAGTAATAAAGCATAAATAAACAAAGCAAAAACCATACTTCGATATTTTTCCATGGAAGTTTACCACGTGTTATTTCAACAATCATATAAAGCCATGACTCTAAAAAAAGAGAGATACATTAATTTATTCAATGGGTCTCAGAGAAATAACATACCAACATCATCTTTACGACACAATTCACGTTTCTTATGACATGAAATAGGAGCATATTTAGCAGTTCCAAAGAAACCTGCACTTGTTCGAGGCTTTCTCATTGTACCATTTTCATGAACGAACTTTCTTGCCATGCCGAAATCAAGAACATACACTTTTCGAAGTTCATTCATATCAGGACGACCAATCGTGTAATTAGCAGGTTTGACATCGCGGTGAAGATAACTGAAAAGTGATTGCTTGATACATACATTTAAGATTATCTAAGGAGTAAACATTCAAAAGTAAAATAACAAACTCACCCAATGGTATGTAAATCTTCAAGAGCTTCTAAGCATTGGATTCCAATCGAAATTGCAGTTCCCATAGAAAATTTTCGTTTAGGTTGACTCAGACGCAGATCATGCAAAGATTTTCCAACAAATGTCATAACAATATAATTAAATGTTTCACACTGGCCTTTAGCTTCAAATTTGCAAAAATGTCGATTACCATCATTTAACTTTGCTATTTCAAGCAATACGAAAACTTCCATTATCAATAATCGAATCTTTTCTTTTCTTCCTTCTGTCTTCAATGCATACATTTTGCCATCACAAGTGCATTGATATACGGCACTAAAAGCACCTAAAAAACATTGATGTTAAATTAAAGAAAATATTTGTTGTAAACAAAAACAAACCTTCACCAAGCTTCTTTTCTATTTTCCATTTATCCACCATTGTTCCAGGTTCAAGTATAATCAAATCACTCATGATTTCTTTTTTTGATTGATCGATGGCAAGAAGCAGAGATCAAAAATAGCGAAATGAATAAAAATGTTGGAAGCAATAAACTTTCGAAGAAGTAAAAACCATCCAAACAATTTTCCCATGAAATAAGCATGCAAATTATTAGCGTGCAAAGAGACAACTTTGTTGAATGACTATTTTCATTCCTTCATTTTTTTGTTTTTCACTTTCTTCAAGCAAAAAAACAGTTGATTCCTCTTCTCAACTTCTTCGATTCAATTCAATTTGTTTTTTTCCTGATTCATCTCCTCCTCCTTCAGCAAGAAAAAGCTTCTTCGTCGTCAACAAAGAAAAAAGAAAACATGGGTGAATTAATTCAACTTGATCCTGGAAGAATTGTAAACAAATGGAAAATTGAAAAGAAGCTTGGTGAAGGTAAGCAACTTTTTGTTTGTTTAGTGATTTGCTACTAATAACAACACAATATTTTTAGGCGCTTTTGGTGCGGTATATCTATGCACAAATGAAGGTAAATTGTATGCTCTGAAAACTGAAGGCAAAGAAGAAAAGATTCAACTACTCAAAATGGAAGTTTTCGTTCTGCTTGAATTAGCCAAAACAAATAACCGACATTTTTGTAAAATTGAAGACAGAGGCCAATGTGACAATTTCAATTATGTGGTTATGACATTCGTTGGAAAATCTTTGCATGATCTGCGTCTAAGTCAACCTAAAGGAAAATTTTCTATGGGAACTGCAATTTCTGTCGGCATTCAATGTTTAGAAGCTCTTGAAGATTTACATTCCATTGGGTAAGATTTGTGTTACATAACTATTTATTCTTGCACATGTATAAAGTAATCACATTTCAGTTATCTTCACCGCGATGTCAAACCTGCTAATTACACCGTTGGCCGCCAAGATATGAATGAACTTCGAAAAGTTTATGTTCTTGATTTTGGTATGGCAAGAAAGTTCGTCCATGATGATGGTACAATCAAAAAGCCTCGTGGGGTTGCTGGTTTTCGTGGAACTGTTAAATATGCTCCCATCTCATGTCATGCTCAACGTGAATTGTGTCGATGTGATGATGTTGGTATGTTACTTTTTCTTGGATTCCAACGAGCTTATACATTATTTTACTTTTTAGAATCATGGCTTTATATGATTGTTGAATTAACTGCTGGTAAACTTCCATGGAGAAATCTCACTGTATGTTTTATCTTACTAAACTTAGTTAATCAATGGCTATATTTTAGAATATTGATGAAGTTGGCATGATGAAAAGAGATAGTCGAAGAGACTTTTTAGCTACTAAACAATTGTTCAGTGGTTGTCCCAATCAATATATTGATATTATGAGAATCACCGACTCTTCGAAGTTTTTTGATGCACCTGATTATGAAAGACTTTATAAGTGTATGAAAGAAGCCATGGTTTCAACTAAATCTCAGGTTTGTTTTTATTGATAGTTATTACCAGTGATTTGCAACCTAACTGTTCATCGTGGTTTAAATCAACGTTACCTTATATCGTTTTGACTCACTCTTTTTAATTACTTTGTTTTTTTAGGAATTTCCGTATGATTGGGAACTTGAAATAATGAAAAAAGAAGAAGCTGAAAAGAATAAGAAGAAGGAAGAAGCTGATAAAAAGGAAAATAAGAATGAAGCTGAAAAGAATCAAAAGAAGGAAGAACCTACCAAAAAGGAAAAGAAGGATGAAGCTGATAAAAAGGATAAGAAAGATGACAAGGAAAAGAAGGTCGAAGCTGATAAGAATAAAAAGAAAGACGAAGCTGACAACAAGAAAGAAAAGAAGGTTGAAGATGGTAAAAAGAAAAAGAAAGATGATGATGATCTGAAATCAATTGAAAACCCAAAATAAAATTGTACCTTTTCCCCTCTCTCTTTATGTGTAATCTTGTATTTTTAATAAAGTGATTTTATTTCCTTGTTTTGGTTGCATTGTTTTTAGCTTTATTTGATTTGAGGAAACATTATTGGGTTATCGTTAACAATTAGATGGCTGGTTGGTTGTTGATTGTAATAAACAAAGTTGAATAATAATGAAAACGAACAGCAAAATATATTCATGTACAATACAAAGGTAAAGCAAACATATCCGGAGATTATTGTGTTGTTTGTTTCTAATGTTTAAAAGCAGCTCCAATACGTGGATTGGAGGCAGGTGAATCACGCAAGCCAATAATGTTAACATTGTAATTACAAGAACATTTACAGTTTTTTTAGCAGCCTAAAATTTAATAGTAATGATGGTTTTCAGCTTTTGAAATTGCTGCAATCGGTGCTCCACGTTTCGTCCTTCATATCAAAGATAATTTTTGCATTTTTCCAATAACCTACCAATTGGATGCTTTAGTGCCAATAAATAAATGATCCTTTCCATAAACCTTTTTAACGGAAGTTAGAAAAAGGCAGATAAGCATAATTTTACATTTAAAGTATGCGAGAAGTGTGACCTATCATATTTTGGTGTATGTACATAAAAATAAGAAATCATAACAAAGAAGTATGCAAAATCAATTTATTACAATTACAAATTTAAAATACAAAGAAAAAGAGAGAGATGATTTTGCTGCTAATGTTAGATGCTTTTAGAGTTGTAAATGAATTAAGAGACATCACTTGTTCAAGGTTTTTTCCTTGTCAGATGCTTGAAGTGGAATAATGTTCGTTTTGTCCTTCTTATCAGCATCATCCTTCTTTTCCTTTTTAGTAGGTTCTTCCTTCTTTTGATTCTTTTCAGCTTCATCCTTCTTTTCTTTTTTAGTAGCTTCTTCCTTCTTTTGATTCTTTTCAGCTTCTTCTTTTTTCATTATTTCAAGTTCCCAATCATACGGATATTCCTGAAACACAGAAAAAAGTTATCAAATTTTAAAACCATTATTCATAAAACTAACCTGAGATTTACATGCAACCATGGCATCTCTCATAAATTTATAAACTCTTTCATAATTAGGTGCATCAAAAAATTTAGACGAATCAGTCAGCCGCATAATATCAACATATTGACGAGGGCATCCACCAAACAATAGTTTAAGACATTCTTCTCTACGACAATCTTTTTTCATCATACCAACTTTGTCTATTTCCTAAAAAAGTTTCATTGGTAAACAAGTATGTACAAAGAAGCAAGATAAAATATACAGTGAGATTTCTCCATGGAAGTTTACCAGCAGTTAATTCAACAATCATATAAAGCCATGATTCTAAAAAGTAAAATAATGTATAAGCTCGTTGGAATCCAAGAAAAAGTAACATACCAACATCATCACATCGACACAATTCACGTTGAGCATGACATGAGATGGGAGCATATTTAACAGTTCCACGAAAACCAGCAACCCCACGAGGCTTTTTGATTGTACCATCATCATGGACGAACTTTCTTGCCATACCAAAATCAAGAACATAAACTTTTCGAAGTTCATTCATATCTTGGCGGCCAACGGTGTAATTAGCAGGTTTGACATCGCGGTGAAGATAACTGAAATGTGATTACTTTATACATGTGCAAGAATAAATAGTTATGTAACACAAATCTTACCCAATGGAATGTAAATCTTCAAGAGCTTCTAAACATTGAATGCCGACAGAAATTGCAGTTCCCATAGAAAATTTTCCTTTAGGTTGACTTAGACGCAGATCATGCAAAGATTTTCCAACGAATGTCATAACCACATAATTGAAATTGTCACATTGGCCTCTGTCTTCAATTTTACAAAAATGTCGGTTATTTGTTTTGGCTAATTCAAGCAGAACGAAAACTTCCATTTTGAGTAGTTGAATCTTTTCTTCTTTGCCTTCAGTTTTCAGAGCATACAATTTACCTTCATTTGTGCATAGATATACCGCACCAAAAGCGCCTAAAAATATTGTGTTGTTATTAGTAGCAAATCACTAAACAAACAAAAAGTTGCTTACCTTCACCAAGCTTCTTTTCAATTTTCCATTTGTTTACAATTCTTCCAGGATCAAGTTGAATTAATTCACCCATGTTTTCTTTTTTCTTTGTTGACGACGAAGAAGCTTTTTCTTGCTGAAGGAGGAGGAGATGAATCAGGAAAAAAACAAATTGAATTGAATCGAAGAAGTTGAGAAGAGGAATCAACTGTTTTTTTGCTTGAAGAAAGTGAAAAACAAAAAAACGAAGGAATGAAAAAAGTCGTTCAACAAAGTTATGTCTTTGCAACATGCTAAAAAATTAGCCTAAAATTTGCTTAATTTTTTTTCATTCGTCAAAAAACTTTTCTTCTTTGAAAATTTTACTTCCAACTTTTCATTCATTCATCAGAAAAGCTTGGACAACGTCGTCGTCGTGATCGTGAATTCCAACTTCATCTCAATTTCAAAGTGCCTTCTTCAATCTCCAATCATCTTCATCAACTCAATTACACATGGAAAAGCAAATAGCAAATGAGTCATACTATCATGGCCTGTTACCTCGTGAAGATATGAGATCCATGTTAAAGAAAAATGGAGATTTTTTACTTCGTATGAGTGAACCAAATGCTGGTGAACGGGCTATTATTCTATCAATGATGGTACATGAAGAAGATCAAAAAGTAAGTTTCTTTTATCGTTTTTTGGTTTTTGCAAAGTTGTCGTTGTTTACCTTGAACTTATGTACTAACTAACTATCTTCATTTTTAGATGAAACATTTTGTTATTTACAAAATGGCTGGTGATAAATTTACAATAGAAAAATACAACTTCTCATCCATCTCTGAAATGATCACATATTATATGGCTTCAAGTGAACCTGTTTCAACCAAAGATCCTGATACAATTATACGAAAACCAATTGGACGACAACGATGGGAACTATCTCATGATGATATTGAACCTATGAAGAAATTGGGTGAAGGAGCATATGGTGAAGTACATAGTGGTAAACTCCGATTGAAAACTGGCGCCAAAGTTGATGTTGCAATAAAGATGGCTAAAATGGAATCATTAACGAAAGAACAAATTAAAGAAGTTATGGCTGAAGCTCGTCTCATGAGAAGTTTTGATCATCCTTGTATGTTTCTTTTACCATGTTCTTTGATATGTATTGAGACATTTGTTTTCAGACGTTGTCAAGTTCTATGGTGTTGCAGCTGGTACTGAACCCTTAATGGTCCTAATGGAATTGGTTGATGGTGGTGCACTTGATTCATATCTCAAAAAGAATACATCCCTTCCTGCATCAAAGAAGATGGAAATGTGTGCCCAAGCTTCATGGGGCATTGAATATTTACACATCATCAAAGTAAGTATCTTTCACTTTCTTTTCTCTTTCTAATACATATGTTCGTTTTTAGAAAGTTTTACACCGAGATATCGCAGCTCGTAATTACCTTTATGGAGATGGCAAGGTTGGTTTCTCTTTATGAATCGTTTTCATCTTTAACTTGATTTTTCTTTTTTAGGTGAAAATCAGTGATTTTGGTTTGACTCGCAAAGGAATGACATTTCAAATGGATCCAAAATCTCGTGTGCCTATTCGCTGGTTAGCACCTGAAATTCTTAAAACCGCCATGTATTCACAAAAAACTGATGTATGGGCTTTTGGAATAGTATGCTGGGAAATTTTTGCTGCAGCTGATCCATATCCGGGTATGTCCTGTGCTGAAGTAAATGCTCAAGTTAAACAAGGATATCGTATGACATTTCCTGATGGTACTCCTTCCGAATTGATCGCATGTGTAACTAAATCATGTTGGGCTGAAAATCCTACAGAACGTGAAACTATGACTGAAATATGCCAACAACTTGAAAATATGACTGGTCTACCTCGTCCTAAATTAACTTCTCAACTTTCATTAAGTTCATATCAACCTAATACTATTAGAGACAAGAAATCAAAGGAAAAAAAGAAGAGTAAGAAAACAAAGGAAACGAACTCAAAATTTCAAAAAATTGACTAAACATTCTATTTTAACTATTTGTATGTATGTAAAATAAAGATATTCTTCATATTTGCTTTTTGTTTTTTGATTGTATTGTGTTTATCGTTTATCTCTTTACACATGTCCAACAATGATTTTAAAGTACAATAACATTATGAGATGATTGATTTCTCGCCAACCTTACCTTGTTGCATTGTTGTCGTTAAACTCCACAGGTGTTCGCTAACTTATTACTGTCCCAAAAGTTGTTAAACCATTCTTATCAACAACCAAAAAACTAAGAAAACAACAATGATGTTCGCGAGCTTTCGACCAAAAAATTCCACATAAACTAACTTCTCAAAGAAAAAGCTTCTCATTGGTGACATAAAATAACTAAAGAAAGCAACTAAAAATCAAGGTATTTGTGTAAAACAATCATTTTATTAACAATAAAACAAAAACTTAAAAATACAACTGTTACACATTCAAAGAAACAACAATAAAAAAGACATTAAACACCATCATGAACTTCTCTAGTATCTCCAGGACATTGTTCGATGAGTTCTGCAAAAGTTTCAAATTTTGCTCCACAATAATGACAATAGAAATGTGTTTGTCTCAAATACATTGTTAATGAAGATAATCGATTTGAAAGTTCATCTTGATCAAGTTGATGAGGCTTCTCTTCAAAAATCGCTTCTTTACCATTTGCATAAACATATTTTGTTTCTTGGATGCTATCTTCTAACGATGGTTTCTTTCGTTTTGTTGAAATTGGTTCTTGTTGAACTTCAGTGGTTTTTTCTTTATAAATAGGCCAATACCACGAAACGTTTGGAAGAACTAGATCATTTCTAAAACAAGGTAATCAGCTTAAGAAAAGAAGAAAATCATACTGCAAATCAAGTTCTTGACAAGCTTTCCGCATCTTTGAAATATCTCCAGCAATTTGTCTAACATCCACGGTAGTTCTCTTTCGTTTTCGATATTCTTCCAAAAGTACATGTTGATGATCAGCTGTTTCTTTCATTTGTTTCATATGCATTTCCACTCGTTCTTTTGATATTTCGATTACTTCCGTTGAATGTCCAATTCCACCACGATCAGCTTTGAATTCTAATACCAATGGATCCGTTCGAGCATCAACTTGTTTTCCCAAAGTCATACCAGGTTTATAACCCATTTTTGCTAAAAGGGTAAAACCTTTTGATTCTTCTCCAATTGGTTTTGCTAACGCTTCATCACGTTTTCTTTTTTCAAGTTCAGCTCGAGTTGGTTTAGCTTTCATTTGTTCATATGATGCTTCAGCTCGAGAAAATAAATTCAATTCTCGTCGATGTTGACGATTTTTTGAAACACCTATAAAAATACAATGTAATGAGGACATTAAACAAAGCGTCAAAAAATTACCTGGTCGAACATCTTCCATGCTATTTAATATAGCTTCAGACATATAATCTTCTTCACCATCACTCATCGTTGTTGTTGTTGCTGGAAAAAAGATTGATTGAATGATTGAAGGATGACGAACAGTTTTTTTACTAAAAAAAGTTTTTTGAAGATGCTCAACAATAACAAAATTGTGTTTCCCACACAAAAGCCTTTCGCGTAAAGAGTGCGAAGGATATGAGTTTACTGTTTTTTACTTTCAAAATTGAAAAAATTCATCGATTTTTTTTTTGGTAAAAATAAAATTTATTCTAAACTTTTGTTTATATTTTAATGAAGCTGAATACATACATACATTAGAAAGATAATAAGTATGTGAATGCGACATTGATTGCTTCTCCTCATGTTATCATCCTCGATTTTTTTAAACCAAAAAACTTTTTTCTTTTACAAAATTTTTGCCTTTTTTTTTTGTTTTGGAGTTTTCCATTTTCTAAACTTGTTTTTCATTTTATTTATCTATTAACTTTTTTACAACTAAAAAGGAAGTCGTTGTTATTTTTGTTCTCACATTTTTAACATCTTTTTCAAGTGAAAATGTATTATTTCGGCGATAACTTTCATTTTTTCTTTTTCTTTAAAATGGACATGAAAATCCAGTTTATTGCCGCTGTTTACAATTATTATTATTGTTTGAAAAACTATAAAGCAACTTTCTATTTTTCTTGGAAACCATATTTTAATTATGAAAAGTAAGGAAAAAAGAAATCAAGAAAGGCGAAACTTTCTATGAAAATATTGAAAAAAAAAGAGTCTCCAAAAAAAAAGAAGTTTTTTTTTCTTCTCTATTTACCGTAATTTTTTCCTCTGCCTTTTTTAACACTTCTAATTAATTTTTCTTGTGCAAGCTTTTATTGGGATTTTGCTAACTGAGAAAAACAAACAAGAAGTGAAATAAGCTTCCGGAAATGATTTTGTTAGAGAAGTGCTAATTTGAGCTGAGCCACTTAAAATAATTTTTAGAAAGACAATAAGCTCTTGCAATTTCAATTTTAAAATTATATAAAAACCTATTGTTTTTATTTAGAGAATAGAGTCGAGAGGGTTTGCTTTTCCGGGGATTTAGCTACGAGGAACAACTCAGCTGGAGATAATTAATTGCACAATTTTTTGTGTGCTTCACTGTTCACAATTTCGCGCATACATATTTGACCCTTCAAAAATCTCAAAAAAGAATTGTTAGCTTGTTGTTAGTTAGTCATTTTCTGGATTAGCAATTGAGTGTGTGACAAGCGTAATTTACTTATTTGCTTATAATAATTTTAAACAGGTGTGACTAAAACTGACTGACTGCCTGACTTGTTGTTTTTTCTTGGACTTCAGCAACAGTAGCTGTTGACAGTCAATCTCCACTTTTTCCATTCGCATTGTTGGATTTGGCACATTTGTGTTTGATTGTCCAAAAAAAATTATATTTCCCGCAACAACAAACAAAAAGATGCAATCGAGAGAAAAAAAACTGTTTTGTTGCATTTTCGATTAAAAGCAAGCAGGCGCATGCCGAAACACACTCAAAGCGTTTTAATCCCTTTAATTGAAAACAATACCAACTCATAAAAGAAGAAGAAATAAATAAGAAGCATGCATAATTAAGAAGATGCACCCTTTTGTAAAATAAAAAAAGCCACAAGTGGTTAGTTGGGTTTGTTTGAATCAAAGCTGCGGCCTAAAAAAAATCCTTTGATATGTTGCGCAATAATGAAAGTAAAAAAATACCGATAATTATGCATTGGCAAAAAAAACCCACAAGTGTTGGGTGAAAATTAAAGTTCAAGTTGATCGGTTTTATTTTCTTTAATGAAAAAGTTCATCGTTATTTGGTGGTTTATTAAAGATATGTTTCTTTCATCATTTTTATAGAAGAAAAAAATCATTTAAAAAGTTTCAAAGAAAATGTTTTTTAATTCATGGAAGTATTCTTTTATGTTTTTTTTTGTTATCCGGATAATGGAATTTTTGATAATGTGAAACTTTAATCTTAGACATCAAACAAATTGAATCTTTAATTAAGACATGTCTCTTTCGAAAAGAAAAGATAAGAATTCAGTTAATAATAAAAAAATTTCTTTGACGCATTTTTTTCTTTGTTTCAAAAAATTTCTAAATTTCCAGCCATTAATTAAATTTATTCACATTTTTTCTTCTTCAAATTTTCATGTGCTTAAAAATTAGCAACAACTGTTGCTTTTTCAACTTTTTTGTTTCTTGCATTTCTATTGTTTTAAGACAAACCTCTAAAAAAGTTTCTTGAATAATAAATATTAAATATATTATTTTATTTATAATTTATGAGAGGTCAAATCACCAACAAAAAAAAGTTGAAATATAATAATTTATTGTTTTTCAAAAAAATATAAAAAACAAGTGTTACTCATCTGATTTTGTCGCCTTTTTTCTAGCCAGTTAAAGCTACTTCCTTCCATCCATAAACCTCTCCCATATTTTTTTCTGTTCCCGCCTTCTTTTCTTTTGCTTTGCTTTGCTTTTTTATTTTCTCGGCTGCGCAACCCAAATTATTATGACCTTTTTTCTAATTTTTATGGCTGGTTGGAAAATAAAAAAGAAGCAAAAGTGACCAAATGCTTTGTTACGCTTATTGGTGGTTTGTTGGTTGGTCACTCCTCCACCTCCATTTTTTTTCTTTGGAGAGAGAAAGAAGCTGTCGTCGTTGTTGTTGGCAATAAAAAAAAAAGACGGCGGCGTCGCTGCTGCTGCCGCTGTTTCCGAACTGGCACAATTTTTTTTTCTTGCTTGTCCCTTTTATTTTATTTTATTAATTCAGTCAGTCAGTCATCGTCGAACAATTGAGAAATTATTAACTCGTCGAATAATAAAAAACAAAAAAAAGGGCGCGAAAATAAATAAATATGTATGCGCGAATCTCGGAATATTTTTTTTTCTCTTTCTTTTTCTGTTTTGTTTTTTTTTCGAGAAAGAGAACCCTAAAAATTTAACATGTGTTTGTTTTTCTTTTGTTTCTTTAAATTGTTTTTTCCCGATTTTTTTATATTTATTTTATACTTATTTAACTTTTTAATCACAAAATTTTCGCGCGTGGAAAAAATGTTATACTCGTCATTATTGAACCGAAAATGAGTATAGTAATTTCTAAAAATTCAGTTGAGAAACTTTTTGTTATGTTTTAAATATTTATAAAATATCGAGAAAAAAAATGTCGCGTTTTTTTGTTAATTTTACTCTACCATAAACATTTTTTTTCTTTGCGACATTCTTCGATATTTGATTTTAGACAAAAATGTTTAATTAAAACTTTAACTTATTTTTTTATTTTATTTTCAGGAAAAGCCAAAAATTGACAATGTTGACTTACACATATCCACGAGGAGGAGGAATACCGCATTTTGTTACAAATTTATTTGATCCTTTTTTACCTTCATCCTCATCCACCTCCAACTTCTCTAAAGCGCTTCCACTGCCATCGCTTTCCAAAGCATCAAAGCCATTTCAACGATGTTCCTCATCGACGGTTGCAACTCAAACAACTCCCTCCGAAATGGATACTAACAATAATTTGGCCCTTATTATTGCAGCATTACAATTAATTTCAATTTCGGATGAATTTAGCGAATATTTGGAAGCCCAAAAAAGATTATCAAAAAAGAAAAAGTCGCGATCTCAACAAATTTTTAATAAATATTTACAATTTTATGAAATCTTTGATTTAACTTTAAATTTTTGTCTTTAAAATATCTTTGTTCTTTAAAGTTTTTTTATTTTTAAATTTTTATGTTTTTTTTTTGCCCAGAAATTAAGTATTTTAATAAAATTATTTATCTGATTAAATTCAATGTGTTTTTTTGTTTTGGTAGTTTTCGAAGATTTTTTGTGTGTTGTTGAGTCATTCTTTTGGTTCATTATTTTCATCGATAGTTGTTTGCTTGCTTGCTTTGGTTTTCTATTTTCCTTTCTTTTTATAATTAAAAAATCATTTCCAAGAAAAAGAGAAAGTTGCTTTATAGTTTTTCAAAAAATAATAATTGTAAACAGCGGCAATAAACTGGATTTTCATGTCCATTTTAAAGGAAAATTAAAAGTTGATACAATAAAACAAACCATTTTCTCTTTGAAAAATAACAAAAAGTGAAAACTAAAATAACACGGATCTTTTCTTTTAAAAAAAACTCGTTTAGAAAAGTGGTCATTAAAAAATGTAAAGTTTATTATTTTATAGATTAAATTTCTAAGAAAATAACTGTAGAAGAAGATGATAAAGCTCAATTTTGGTGGTGTTGCGAAAAATTTCTTATTTTTTAAGATATTCTTGTTGACTCTTCCGTTTTTTTTCTATCGCTTTTTTACCGCTTTGCTTTGCTCTTTTTACCGGTATCTAATTTACTTCTGCTGCTTAGGATTTATAAATCTTCTTAATCTTTTTTATATTTTGTTTTTATTGCTTTGCTCATCATCGTTTCTCTTTTAAAAAGAGAAATCCTCCTGCCAGGTTATCGTTGGCGCTTCCTCTTTTAAGTGTTGCATTTATTATTTTTTCTCTCTAAATGAAACCAATCAACTGGGTAAGCTTTTTTGTATTTTTTTAGTGTTCGTTCGTTTGCTTGGTTTATTTATTTGCCAGTCTTCCTTCAACCATCCATGGCTGTTGTGAGATTTACAATGACGACAACAAAATAAAGCAAGCGACAGGTGTTCCTCAACAAAAAAAAGGAAGAATGTTTGCATAAAATTTCGCGCATTTACACACTAAATTTTTTATTTTACTCAAACAAAAATTTTTCTATTTTTTATTTGTTGTTTGTTTTAGCTTTCAATAACTTTCTTTCTTTCTTGCTTCTTCCAAAATTTTTGGATTTGCTGCTGCTCTCATTTACTTTTTCATTCCCAATTGAAAATTATTATTGTCTTTTTGAATCTTTGAATAATAATAACAACCCAAAAACACGAACGACGATAAAAAGTCTTTTTTGAAAAAAGTTTTGACCTTGAGAGTTGTTAGTCACTTGGGTTGTTGGTTGGTTGGCACCAAGCATTCATTCGACTCGGCTCGGCCGATTACTTAATTTGGGTTTCCTTTGTTTCTTTCATCATCATAAAGCAAAGAAGCAGGGTCGAAAAAGATCGGATGTGCTTGATTTTTTCTTTTTTTTCTTTTTTTTCTTTTTTTGGCGGTCATCAAAAAGTTGTTTTGCTTGCAATTTTTTTCTTCTTTGTTTTAAAAAATCTTTAAAGTGACAAACAAATTAGTTTGGGGAAGTTTTTATTATTTTCACAAGAAAAAGGTTGGAATACTGTAAACTTGTCTCATAATTAAAATTATAATAAAAACTTTTTCTAGCATTGGCTTCAAAACCACCACCTGTAACAATTTTTTCCAAAAAGAATAAATTTTTAGAGATTTTTATCTTCGACATTAAAAATCCTCAAGAAAATATTTTTTTATATTTATCTGGCAGTTAATTTATGTTTTTTCTTATTAATAATTAATCCACTTGAAAACAATTAAAAAAAACAGCTTAATAAAAAAATATAAATAAATAGAGAGTCATCAAGTATCTCCAATTAATCCCTCTTTCGAAGAAGGACCATATTTTTGATAGATTTCAATATGTCGCGACTCGCGAACATACATACATCCACACACATACGTACTTGACTTTCATGCTTGTTTTTTTTAAAATACTAATTTATTCATTTCATACATGACTTTGCGATATACCAATATAATTGGCGCACTCACAAAAATTTAATGCTTTTTTTATTTATTAATCTGTCTGTTCCAATAATATTTTTTTTCTTGGATTTTTAAGAAGTGCGCCAAAATTAGGATCGTTGCTGAGAAGAAAAAAAACAAAGCAAATGCAAAAAAAGTTTTTAACGAAGCGAGTAACTTTGCTTCAAAATTTTGCTCTGTAATTCCATACTTTTTTTTCTTCATTAACCTTTTTTTTGCAAAGAAACTATGTTTTCATAAATTTTCCGATACTGTAATAATCTTTTTGACCCAGAAAAGTAACATTTTTTTATTTCTCAATGTTTGCTTACAACAAAAAAAATAAGCAAAAAAAGATTTGTAAATTGACGCTTCTCTTTGCTTCTTCAATTCACTTAACCAATTTAGCGACGCAGCTTTTTTCTTTTTTTCTTTGTTTTGATGATTTCCGCATTTCTTCTTTTTTGGGGTCACTCAATAAAAAAACTGTAACAACATTGAAGCATCTTTTATTTTGATGAGGACATGAGCTTGAGTGAGTTGAATGAAGAAGATCTTCCAAGGATCATGTTTCGACCTTTTATGTATGTATTTCCCGTCAAAAAAAAAAATAGTTACTTACTTATTCTTATTTTGCGCGCGTGTGCGAAGAAAGGCCAAATTGCAAAGAATTGGCGGCACCGCCACCAAATAACCAATCTCGGGGGAATTCATTTCAGCCGATCTCTCACTTTCTGCCGCCGAAAGGATGAAAAACAGGAAACACGATTGCGCAAAAAAAGAAAAAGAAAGAAGGTTCAAAGTCAAAAAGTGAGAAAAACAATTGGAAGGCAATTATGTATGTAAAATATGATGGGTAATTTTCTTGTCGAATAACACGCATTTTTTCTTCGTGTCTTTCTTTTTATTTGAAAATGCTTTTTTAAGTTTTTTTAAACTTTTTTAAAATGAAATTTCTGGTTAAAAAAAGTATTTCACAAAATTCAATATTCTGTAAAGCCATTAAGTGTCAAGAAAGCCACCTGCATTTATGCTTCCTTTCCTCTCGAAATTGAGTTGCAATTTGCAAAATAAACAAAACAAACAAATAAGCAAAATAAATAAAAATAAGGTTCCGGAAGTGACAGACTCAACAGAGGCAGAGACAGACATATTCAAGTGCAATTTTATGCTTTCAATGAAACTGCCTATTTTTAAGGACAACAATAAGCTCAAAATACCACTTCACTTTTTTTTTGTTGGTAATTTAATTGAAAAAACAATAAGAACCTGCTTTCCGGATTATTATTATAGTAGTAACTCTGCTGGAGATAATTAATTGCACAATTTTTTGTGTGCTTCAATGTTCACAATTTCGCGCAAACATATTTGACCCTTCAAAAATCTCAAAAAAGAACTGCTAGCTTGTTGTTAGTTAGTTAGTTTCTGGATTAGCAGTTGAGTGTGTGACAAGCGTAATTTGATCTTACTAACATATTTGCTTATAATAATTTTGAACAGGTGTGACTAAAACTGACTGACTGCCTGACTTGTTGTTTTTTGGGACTTCAGCAACTGCAGTTGTAGCAGCTGTTGACAGTCACTCTCCCATTTCTTTATTCGCATTGTTGGATTTGGCACATTTGTGTTTGCTTGTCAAAAAAAATTATATTTCGCGCAACAACAAACAAACGAAAAAATGCCATCAAGAAAAAAATGTTTTGTTGCATTTTCGATTAAAAGCAAGCGCATGCCGAAACACACTCAAAGCAAAGTAGCGAAAAAAGCGTTTTAATCCCATTAATTGAAAAAATACTCACTCATAAAAGAAGAAGAAATAAATAAGAAGCATGCATAATTAAGAAGAACCCTAAAAAAGCCACTGCGTAATTAAGATGCACCAAAAAAAAGCAACAAGTGGTTTCATTCAATTAAAGATCCTTTGATGTTGCGCAATAATGAAAAAAAGAAATTGAAAAAATACCGATAATTATGCATGGTAAGACACATAAGTATGGGGTGAATAAAAGTTCAAGTCGGTGGTTTAATAGTAATCGAAAAAACTCATGGACGATTTGAAAGGGTTTCTAAACTTGCTTCCTTAACTCAACCTCTTACTCAAAGAATATATTCAAACTACAATAGAACAAACAAAAAATCATGACAAGAAGATAAACAACATGAAAGCATTTATTAATTACATAAAAACAAAAACAAGAACATTCAAAATTTACTAGTAACTTCAACAATAAAGTTAAGCAAAAACTTTTTAAGTGAATTTGGTGCTTTCTTACAAGCTTTTGTAACTTCAGGAAGAAGAGTTTTATCCATGGAACCCATATTCAAAGGTAAAACAAGCGCTGCTTTTGCATATGTTTCATTCCATAGAACATTTTCATCTTCCACTTCTTCTTTTACGATTGTACTTCCAGTAGTTGACCATATAACATCAGGAACATATGGTTCAGAAATTCGTTGACACATTTGAATAATCGATTCTCGAATTTCTGGATAAACATATTCAATATTTGAAAGTTCTTTAGTTGTTTCAATTGCTTCTTGACGAACAACATCGTCTTCAACATACGAAAGTTCCAATAAAACTTTGATAAAATCATATCGTTGCCGATTTCGAGTAAGAACAAGTTCACGTAAAGTTATCATACTATAGGCAGAAGATTCGGGATCAGCACAAGTATTGCGAAGAATAAGAAGAGCCTCTGGATTTATCATAGGAGCTTCGAGAAAGATTCGATGGAAGAGTCTAAAATTAACACAAGCATTAAATAGACACAAAAAGCATGGTAAGAACTTACGTATCATTATGAAGATTTTGATCAAACAATCGATTCAAAGCATTCAACATTATAGCATCATAACGAACAGTATTTTCATCTTCAGCAAAGACACAAGCATCTTCAGAATTCTTTATACAGCAACTAAAACCTTTTGATTGATCATAAAGTTCAGCTAACCATAGAATAATCATGTCTCCTCTTGCTTTCGGATTCTTTAGAGCAAATTCCAGCAGTTGTTCTTCCATTTCAGGAGTTACATCACAATACAATCGAGCCACAAGGAAAACCAAAGTTTTAAAAAGATTTCGACGTTGAATTGGATGATTCATTTGAGTTTCACTTTCTATCATTCGTTTGAAAATAAGTTGACGAAGTTCGCGGGATTCTTTTTCAGGTAATGGTTGAGTTTCGCGATAAATATCGATTACAACATCAACTTTCTTTCTTTTGAATGGATATCCAATTGCAGTAACACCATGTTTTCTTCTTTTGTTTGAATGTTGGTAAGAATAATGCGATTGAAATGGTGGCATTTTTTGTTGTTTTTTTTAAAACTAAACTTCGAAGTTCAAACTTTTTTAAATTTTTTGGTTGTCAAAAATGGTTGAAAACAAAAAATGTTGCGTAAAACACTCGTTTCAAGAGATGTAATAATTTTAAAAAAGCTTTTAATCGCTTTTTTGGGAAGCATTGCAAAGCAAAAAACGTACCTACGTAATCCGAGAAATTTTATAAACAAAAACAACTTTATTTTATAACAATTTTTACAATAAAATACACTCAACGATCAATTTCCAATTTTGTCATTTTCATTTGAGAAACTTTTCCATCTTCGTCACCAATAAATAAAGTTTCACCATTTTCTTGGTTATCGTTGTCGATGTCATTGGTTAAACCCATTCTTGAAACATTCATACAAAGGATGGAACTTTCATGAAAATTCATTACTTTAAAAATAGTGTAATCTGGAACAGAATAAAATTCTATTCGACCACTTGAATATCCACAAAGTAATTTTGTTCCCGAAGCATTATAAGAAATTTGAGAGCATTCAACTCCACTGAAAAAAAAGTTGGATGGTTTTTTGGTTAAAATTTTTTTTGAAAAACAAAGGTAGCTCACGCAAATCCAGTTTTCTTAATTCGTTTAGTCAATTCAAAGCTTTCATTTTCATAAACAATTTCAAAAATTCTTGAACATACTGTTACAGCTATTCTCCATTTAGCTTCTTCAGAATTTTTTGAAACAGCAAATGCAATTAATTGTGAATATTTTGCTGGAGCTTTAAACTAAAAAAAATTCTTTGCATTAAAAACTTTTGTTGCTGAATTCAAAAATCTTATTACCAAATTTATAACTTCTTTAGTTCGAATGTCATAAATTATGAGAGTAGCATCTTCGAATCCAATCAACCATCGATCGCATTCCTCAAAATTAACTATTTCTTTAATTTGTTTTATACCCGAAATGGAACCATTGAAGCAATCATTTTGTGTTAAATCTGTTTCGGGATGTCGCTTTTTGAAGGAAGAAAAAAGAAATTCGGCTCCAAGTGAAATTGTTTTTTCTCCAAAATTTTCATATAAAATTGAAAGCGATTCACAATCATCCTATAAAAATAATTTATGGAGGAATTACGAGGATCGAAAAAATCCATGCTAGAGTAAAGCCAAGAATAAAACCAAAAAAAGCTTACAACTTTTCCAGGAATAAATAATCTTTTTCTTTCATCATCCCAAAATGATTGACAAAATCCAAAATGTGATAAAGAAAAGGATTTAGTTTTAACAAATTCAATTTCTTGAGTTTCAGAAATAAATTTGAGATCAAAAAATAATATTTCTTCTCCACGAAATTGAACGAAAATCGTCGATGATGATTGTTGAGAATTTGTTGAAATTAATCCAATTGCATTTATTTGTGATTCAGATTTATGTTCTAAAAAAATCAAACAAACTTAAAAAGGTTTTTAAAATAAATGCAAAAAAGTTATACCAAATTTAACTTTTGGAATTGCACCCTTTTCAATGGAAACTATTTCGATTGTTCCTTGCAAAGTTCCAACAACAATCATAAACATAAAATTTTTTGAAGCTTCCAAATCATTATTGGAAGAAGAAGGATTAACAAATTGAATTAAACAAAATGCAGTTGGATTAGCTTTAAATCCAGCATAATATCGATCAGGTAAAATTGCTGGTGGTGGCAAAGTTTTTGTTGAAAGCATTTTTTCTATAAAAAAAAAATACGGTAAATTTTTTTATTCCAATTTGCAAAATAAAAAGTTTCGTTGAATTTGTTCAGTAAAAAAATATGGAATCATAAACCATGGAAAAAAAGTCAAACTTTGTGATTCAAAATTTGGAAGTAAAAAAGAATTTTATTTTATATAAAATAATAAAAAACAAATAATACAAAATTAAAGAAATAAAAAACCCGCAAAAGTTTTTTTAAACAAAAATTAAAAATCCCTTAAATTCATTAATCCATAATTATTTTAGGTTCATGGGTTTCTTCTTTTTCTTGCATTATTTGGGCTTCATTTGGAATTTCCACTTCATCTATGGCTTTTATAACTTCTTCCACGCCATCTTTTAACCATTTTTGTTCATCATCTTTATCCTCTCCAGTGCCGCCGCCAGTTCCTCCAGTTCGTCGGCCACCAGCAAGAAAGGCGCTTTGGAGATTATGGGTTTGAATCCAGCCTGTTTCATCCAAAACAGTTGCTTCATTTTTCTATAAAAACAAAATATAAATAAATAATTTTGGGAAAGAAAAGTCCAAAAAAAAATTACCTTTTTATCTTTTTTATTATCTCCTTCTTTTTCAAGTTCACCTTTAACAAAATCAATCATTCTTCGATCGATTTTACGTTGTTGATGAGCGGGCAAAGTAGAAATATAAGTTTTTAATTTTTGTCCAAGTAATGGATCCTTTTCTGAATCTTCAATAAATTTTTTAAATTTATCCCATGTTATTCCAAATAATAAAGCCTAGAAGAAAAAAATTTTCATTATTAATAATTTAGTTTTTTTTTGTTACCGAATATGCATAACCTCCCATAGATTTCACGCATTCTTTAAAAGCTTCCCATGCTTTTGAATCATTTTCCCATGGTTTTTTAAGTGCACATTTAAATAAAGTTTTTGATAGGGAATCTCCTAAACCTTGATGCTTTTCATATAATCGTTGAATGGAATAAAATACGAATGGAGTAATGATTGGAAGATTTGCAAGTTGAGCAATAGCTCCAGGAATTTGATCGGATTCATCAAAGAAATCATTATTTTCATCAACGATTAATACATCAATACCTAAAAAGAATTTATGTGATTGATTAATTATCAAAAAAAAAATTATAATTTTTATAAATAGGGATTATGAATGGAATTTCGAACCATTTTTTAGAACCTCGTTGAATCAAAATTTGGTTAAAAAAATTATATTTAATGGGTTTCTATTATTTTTTTGTAATTTAATAAGCTAAAAACATTTCAAGAAAATGCTTTTATGGCTATTAATTTTTTAGATTTGAACAAAGTTTGTTTAGCAAAATATTTAGGGGTTAAAAAATTCGTTAGCTACTTTATGAAACAAAATTGCAGGGCAACGAAAATTTGTTTTAAAATTTAGGAATTTTAATACTTAAAAACTTTCTAGAAAAAAATTCAAAAACTATTTGATTTTTAACCAACGCAACGAATGCATTAAAACTTCGATTTAAGGCTTTTAAATTTTTATGCATTGACGAGAACTTTGATATCAAAAAAAGAGGTGCTGCGACTTACTTGTTTTTAAAAGGGTTATAGCTTTCGCCGAAACATCTTCAATGGAATGCAATTTCAAAATAAGTTCTGTTACAGTAACCGATGGTTTTTTAGTTACCAAATCTAAAAATTATTTTTAAAAAATTAATCAATTTTTTATTATTTCCAAAAAAATTTAAACTTACTTATTGAACGCAAAATTTTTTTATAAAATATTGGAACCGTTCGTAAACTTGTTGAACTTAAAACAAATTTCGGAACTAAATCGAGGCATTCATCTTTCGTTAAACCAGGAATGATAGGAATTAGCGAACGAATATCAGAATTGTAGCGTTCTTGAAGATTTTTTAATTTTCTAACTAATTCAGGCGAAGGCGGACTTTTGTCTGTTAAATGAACGACAAATCTTGCAATTAATGCTTCGCCTCCTCTTGGACAATTATCTATGGCATTTAAAACATTTGGATCATCTTGAGTTAAATGTTGAGCATATTTATCGATGGAAGTAATTAAAAACATTTTAATTTGTCTTTGAGCTTTTGCAAGAACATGAGTTAATTCTTGAATGAGACTTGTATCCACGGGAATCATATTTAATGCTAAAATTAACCCCGATCTCGCGTAAGATTCATTCCATTGAATTTCTTCAGTTTCCATATTTTCTATTCCACCATTACCAGAATTGGACCAAATCACTGGAGGCACAATGGGTTCTGTGACTCTTTCACACATTTTCACGATAAAATCTCGAACTTCTGGATATATATAATCAATGGTGGATAATTCTTTGGTAGTCGCAATGGACTCATGCCGTACGACATCATGTTCGACGTATGAAAGTTCTAACATAATTTTAAGGAAATCATATCGTTGCCGGTTTCGATTAAGTATTAATTCTCGAAGGGTTATCATACTATATGCACAGGATTCAGGATCGACGCAAGCTTTTCGAAGGATTAATAAAGCGCCCGGAGTTATCATAGGAGCTTCAAGGAAAATTCGATGGAAAAGTCTGAAACGAATTTTTGTAAGTAAAATTATTATGGTTTCTTTGCTTCATTTTTTTGTTGTTTTTTTTACGATATTTTGTAAAATTAAAATATTTCAAGAAAAAATATTCCAAAAAAGTAAATGTAAAAACATTTTAGAGTTTTATCGAGAAAATAAAACTTTTTCCGCGAATGTTAAATCAAAAAAAATTTTTTCAATTAAAATTAATTTTATGAAAGATAAAACTTACGCTTCTCGATGTTGTTTTTGAGCAAATAATCGACTTAAAGCATTAACCATAATCGTATCATAACGAGCATTATTTTCAGCTTCAGAAAAAACAATATCTCCTTCTTCCATTGAATTTTTTACGCAACAACTAAACCCTTTTGATTGGTCATAAAGTTCTGTTAACCAAAGAAGCATTAAATCCGCTCGATTTTTTTGATCTTTAATTATAAATGCAAGTAATTGCTCTTCCAAATCGGGTGTTACTTCACAATAAAGTCGAGTAACAACATAAACTAAAGATTTAAAAAGATTTTGTCGCTGTTTTGGATGATTCATTTGGGTTTCACTTTCAAGCATTCGACGGAAAATAAGTTGACGAAGTTCGCGGGATTCTTTTTCAGGTAATGGTTGAGTTTCGCGATAAATATCGATTACAACCGCGGGTTTTTTAGTTTTTGTTGATGGGAGCTAAAAATAAATACCGTAACTTTAGTGTCGAAAATGAGAAAAGTTAGAGCTTACAAGTGGAACTTTAAAGCCCGATGATGTGTCTTCTTTAGTTGAAGATGGCTTAACTCCAAATTTATTATCTCTTAAATCAGCTGGAGTTGGAGGAATAATAACACCTTCATCTTTTGCTTTTTGTTTAGCTAAAAATATTTATAATAGTTTTTGTTATTGAAAATTTTTAGCCTTTAAAAAATTTACCCAAAATTGATTTCTTTTTAACTTCAGCAAAATACACAGCTCCAGGACCTTTACCTTCTCGCATAAATTGATTTGCTAACATTTTTGCGATATTTCTTTTAACTTCGGGTGAAACATCTGGAGGGACTCCATATGAATTTGCTCGAAATGCTGGAGGCATTTCATTTGGCATTGATAAAAGACTTATATAAACTAAATGTGAAACCAATGAAGAATTATTTTGAATTTTATCCAAAATCCAATTTGTTGTCATTTCTATTGCTTCGGAATGAGCTTTATTTTGAGCTTCTTGATCATCAAAAGCTGTAGCAGTTTTTTGATCATCATATTCATCAATTTCAAAATCACCAAGTTTTGATTTTTTTGCTAATGGTCCTCCAGCAATTCCAGAACCTCCTTGCAAAGCCGATTCTCCACGTTTTAGCGCAGCGGCAGTTGTAGCTTCCACTCGTTTTTTAAGTGCAGCAGAAAGTTCAGAAGGATCAGGCATATTTTTTCTTATTTCAATATCCGAAGCTCCAAGATCATGGAGGAGGCTTTGAATTCGTTGAAGATGCTTTGTAAAAGCTGCGGGGTGTTTGAGCAAACGAAATAAATTATTTGTTAGTTCTTTTCGAACTGATTTAACTTGGCCCGTTCCCAAAGTAGGCGGCAAATTATATAATAAAGCTTCAAAGGCTTCAACCATCTAAAAAAGGCGAATTAAAAAATCACAAAGTTAAAAGTTAAAGTTAAACCTGTGACATAAATTCCGGTCTAGCCCTAGCAATTCTTGCCACAGCCGTTAAAGTTGAAATTAAATGCAATAAAGTTGTATGAGACGAAGAAAGATGATCCATTAAACTTTTAAATGAATGGGCTGCTTCAGTTTCAAGTTGTCGATATGAAATATATCGATGATCTCGAGCTATATGATTTAGCGACATTTCATAGGATAGTTTCGTTAAATCAGACATTTCAGATTTAGTTGTTTGACAAATTACTAAAGTTTCCAAAAATCTCATAGTTAAAACTCGAATTCTAAAAATTTAATTTTAAGGAAGTAAAAAAAATATATAAAAAATCTTTCGAATTTACCCTTCATTTTTAGAATCCACCATTTGCATGATTCTTTCTTTCAATAAATTACAACTTCCCCAAATACTTTCCACACCGCTATCATTTTTCCTGCTAGCAACCCATTGCAAAATAAATGGATAAAGTTGAGTTACAACAATAATAATTTTTTTGTGAACCTCGGAATTTTCGGTAGATAAATTATTTGTTAAACTTTGATGAAAGGGTCGAGCAACTTTGGTGATAATAGTTGGATCAAATTTTACAGCTTTTTCAATAAATTTTACTGTGAATATTCGAACTTTATACGAATTATTTTTATCATCAAAATTAAAAAAGGATAAAAAATTATCGATGAAACTATCCAAAACTGTTCCAACATCTTCCGCACCAAAAATTTTTTCTTGAGCCTAAAAACAAGTTTGTTTGTATTTTGGATGAAATTTTTTTGATTATTAAAAACAGTACCTTTTTTAAATGCCCAATTTTCGTTAAATCATCAACGTTTGGTGAATTAGCATCAGAAAATTCTTTTCCAATCTAAAAAACAAAAAATAAAAATATAAACTTAAGCGCCAAATTTTTTGTTTGTTCTATGAAACTTACGATTCGATAAATTTCATTTGGATCTTCTTGTTCCATGGGTTGGGGAAATTCAAATTCAGTAGTCATTATTAAAATAAATAATAGCAAATTTAGCTTTGAAGAAGAAGAAAAAATGGATGGAAATTTTTTTATATATATAAAAATTGCAAAATTATAAAAGTTTTTATTGCATTAAGAAACATTATGCCAATAAAAAGAATTATAAAAAAAAAGTTAAAGCATTGCTTACGGTAAAATGAATCTATCAAGAAAATGTGGAAATGATACATTCAAGGCTCAATCAAGCTTCTTTAAAAATTAAGAAGTTATAAAGAATATAAAAATCACAGAAAAAAAATTGTGCAAGAAACATTTCATCAAAAAAAATTACCAGAATTTTGTTAGTTTATGTTTTCTTCAAACATTGTTCTTCAAAGATAATAATAAAGTCTGTGTCAAAATCTGAATCATTAAAAAGTTTCATACGAAACCGTTGTTTAATCTAATCTTTTTACCTTTCTTTGTTAGAGAGACAAATCTCCCACCTTTTTTTCTTCTTCATTTTCTTTGGTGTTAAAGTGCATATCCTCAAAAACGTTATTTTTGGAGTTAAGCAAAAAATTCAATTTCCATTATTTTTATCATCGATTATTCAAAATTCATTTTGGCTTTATTCTCATTTATTGGATGAAGTAACAACGTCGTTTGTTTGAAGTTTAAAAAAATTAAAGTTGTTTATTTATTTTGATAACTTTTATTTTTATAAGGTTTAGGCATAACCTTTTTTCTTTTAAAATTTTAATAAATAAAGCTTTAAATAACTAACTTAGTTATTAGAATTAAATATAAAATTTTTGAACAAAAAAAAAGAAGAAAAAATGTAAATTTAAAAATTCAAAAAATGAGAATGACTGTATCCAAGACAACTTTTTAATTGTCAAAGAAATTCTTGCTTTTAATATTTTTTATTACTGCATTTTTCTTTTTAATAAATAAATTTATGATTTATCTTTTTTTTTTATTGAGCTCTGTTAGATTTGTCTCTAACAACGTTTTCTCTTTAATTGAATTTTGTTAATGATTCATTTTATTTATGACTAAAAGCGAGAAGCAGATCTTTAACTGGTACTTGCTGTCTGTCTGACCGGAAACCGGAAATAAGCTATTCACCAATTTTAGCTGTACTTCTACTGGTATAAAAGATGAACCATTTCCCTATCATTCATGCTTAGTTTTCTTTATCTAATTTTATTATTTTGTATTTGTAATTTTAAATAAAAGCGAATTATATTATTTCTTCTTAATTTAGATTCCGAGGGAAACCTTGGGATCTAACAATGGTGCCACGACGAGTGGTTCGAAACATCTGGGGAAAGCAGGAATGCAGGCTAGTGTTCGAAGAACCATTATTGGTTATTGATAATCTTGGAGAGCCCGGGGAGCACACCGCCGGAGGTAAGGCTATTGCTTTGTGCCAGCAAGTAGCAACAACTAGGAAAGCCGAAGTAGCTGAAATGAATGCAAAAATCCCAATGTTTTTGGAATACCAAATGACGTCCAAAAATGCAAAAGTTGAAAATGCATTAGTCAAGGATATCCATAAACTTAACCACGCGTATGAAGAACTATTGAATTCTTTCAAAGAAAAATTTGAAACCATTTTATTCATTGAAGAAGCTGAAATTCGTGCATTGAAAATGGAAATGAAAGAAGACATGGCATCATTCTCCTCAAAGATTAATGATTTGAATCGTGAAGGAACTAAACTTCACAATTTAATCATAAATCCCTTGAATGCTGATTTATATCAGGTATCAAAATTTTCCAGAAAAGAAATACAAGAACTTCCACCTGATATTTTTCAACATCTCAAAGCCAATTCAAAAGCAAGCAATGATCCTGGTGAAGAAAATTCTTTAATTCCTTCAACAACTCGAGAGGCAATTACAACCCATGATGGAGATGAACGCGAAATGCATAGCTTGCGCAATAAGCTTGAAATATTACCAAGGCAATTGCAATTTGCTACTAAATTTGAACTTCTTTTCACTCACACCGAAGTTGAAGAAAATCCTTTATATCCAACTTTGAAATTTCAAGATCACCAAATTGCTGAATTACCAAAAGAAGATAAAGTTGAAAATCCATTCAAAATTTTAACGACCAATATTGAAAATTTTGATGCTCAAAATTTTGAGGAACAAACTATTTTAAATATTGAGATCAATGTAAACTCTTTCTCACTTGAAAAATTTTCTGGGAAGTCGAATGTTTCATTCAAAACTTGGGAAGAAGATTTTATTTTGAGCTTAGGATTTCTTTTCATGCCTCCTACTGATGAGCAACGTCTTGTAAGATTAATTAGACATCTCGAAGGTGCAGCCAAATTGTTTTACAAAACTCTTGATGATGCAACAAAAACTGATTATAAAGCCCTCACAACAGCTCTTCGAACAAAATTTACTGGAGAAGAAGCCACACAAAAAGGGCAAGAATCCATGCTTTCATGTCGTCAAAATCCAGATGAATCTGTTGAAGATTTTTCAACTCGTTTAATGGAACATGTCACGATTGCAATGGATGGAAGCAGTGCCGCGGAGATAAATAAAATTTTATATTTCGCGCTACTCGACAAAATTAAACCACAATTAAAAGTTTACGTTACTGCAAGCAATACAAAAACTTTTGAAGACGTCATAAAAAGAGCAACAGAAAAGGAAAAAGAATTAAAAAGAAAAAGAGAATTATGCACAAACTTCCAAACTCTTAACTTTCATTCCGAATCATCTCAACCATCAAATCCATCAACTTCATCAAATCAAAGATACGAGCATTTTAATCGAAACTCAAATCATCGTTAAACACGAACTTCCAACCAAATTGCCTATTGAATAAAGGAACCTTTTTATGAAAGGAAGCTTTTTCCAAAAAAGGGAGGATGCTAGCTACAAATCCAACTACTGATCAATCTTTATTTTCTATTTCTAAAATAATATTGTTATTTTTAAACTTTTTATCTTTACTTCAAAAACTTTATTTTTATTTTCAAATAGTTTAAATTTTAATTTTTGAAAACATCTTCCTGGAATTAAGGAACTTTTTGGGAAAGGAAGCTTAACTTCAAAAAAGGGAGGATTGTTAGATTTGTCTCTAACAACGTTTTCTCTTTAATTGAATTTTGTTAATGATTCATTTTATTTATGACTAAAAGCGAGAAGCAGATCTTTAACTGGTACTTGCTGTCTGTCTGACCGGAAACCAGAAATAAGCTATTCACCAATTTTAGCTGTACTTCTACTGGTATAAAAGATGAACCATTTCCCTATCATTCATGCTTAGTTTTCTTTATCTAATTTTATTATTTTGTATTTGTAATTTTAAATAAAAGCGAATTATATTATTTCTTCTTAATTTAGATTCCGAGGGAAACCTTGGGATCTAACAAGCTCAAAATTTTTTCTGACCAAGCAAAGTCAAAAAAAAAGCAATTTCCAGAATTATTATTTCATTGTACCAAAATGCTTTTAAATAATCTTCCATCTTCCAGGTAACCAAGGCCTTTTTTTTCTTTGAAATAAAAAATCTTGCCTTCAATGAGCTTCGATTTAAAAAAGTTTTTAAAATAGAGAAATTTTTCCTTCTTTTTTTAAATATCTTTCTTTTTTTGAATTTTTTAATGGATTTTTTTAAAAGTTTTGTTCAAAATTTTTATAAAAATCGATGAAGCGATTTCTTGAATAAATTCATTTTCTGAATTTACAAAACTTAAAAAGTTAAAATAATAAAAATGTGTTAAAAATGTTTCATTCAAGCAAAGATAGAATTCGCAACCATTCTCCAGCTACCGAAGCTTCATCAACATGAAAAAAAAGAAAAGAAAAAATAACAGATTATTCTTCGTCAATAATTAAAAAGAAGAAATGTATGAGTAAAAAATTATAATCTTTCCAGTTTTTTATTGAAATTTTAGTTTTTTTTCACAAAACAAAACTTTAGATCAAAAAAATTTTCGTAAACATTTTTCATCGTTTTTACGAAATTGTGTTATTACATTATTTTATGAAATGGATTATAATAATACAAGAAGTAAGAAGATTGAACCAGAACCTCAAAGTGAAGTAAGAACTATAGAAAATTCGATAGCTGACATTCCTTGTGGTAAGACATTTAAAGAAAAATATTATAAATCATACTCAATCATTGTTTCATTTTAAGGGCTTCAATCAGATCAATCGAATTCATCGAAAAAAGATAAAACAAAGGAAATAAGTCAAAGGTTAGCTTTTTAAATTTAATTGAATTTTTCTTGTGATTAACTAAATAATTTTAGTGAATCGACGACAACTATGATTACCAAAATTACAAATGGTAAACGAAATATTAATCATAATTTGGACGTTTTTAAACAAAATATTCGAGAAGATACATGGAGATTTAATAAACACACAATTCTCATGGTTGATATGGGTTTAGAAATGCATAGTGATAGGTAAATTCTTGATTTTATTATAACTATGAATGAATATATTTTTTAGATCGGGGGCTAAATATCATTTTGTATGTAAAATCGGTTATGGCGGATTTTCAATTGTTTGGCTCGTCGTTGATATGTATAACAGAGACTTCAAAGTTGCAAAAGTTTTTAAATATGGTTATAGCATTTCAAAGTTAGAAAATTACGTAAGTTTATTTTTTAAACAAAAAATGGGTTCAACAGATCAAATATGTCGTTTTTCTTAATGCTTTGTAAATGATTTATTTTTACGGAGAAACAGCTTCGAAGAATAAGAAATTGGCAGTATTCGTTAATAATTAAATTTTGTTTTAATTAAACACTTTTTATAGATTCTTCAAAAACAAATAACTATAAACCATCCTAATATAATACGCTTCTATGAATATCTCAGCTTTAATATTCATTTAGACTATGCTACTGTTGCTATTTATGAACCAATGGGAAAAAATCTTTATACGTTGATGAAAGAAGCTGCAAAACATGGTGGTTTATCAATTTCCGTCGCTAAGAAAGTTGCAAAACATATTCTATTGGCCCTTAAAACTCTGGATTATCTTGCTGTTGTTCACAGTGATATCAAACTTCAAAACATTGCTGTGTCTGGTTCTCAAGTAAATTTACGCCATCAATTAGAAAAAATTGTTGAATCAATGAAATCTGGGAAAAATCTATCTTCGCTTCGAATGGTATGCGACAAGTCAAAATTTGATGTAAATATAAATGGAAAGTTGTTGGAAGAAAGTCTTGACAAAGTATCAAAGGAAAAAATGAAAGATGAACCAGAATTGATTTTTAAATTAATTGATTTTGGAAATGTTTTGGTGAGTTTCTTATAAAATTGTTTCATTTATATATTTAACTTATTTTCAGGAAAATGGAACAGAAAGTCCTACTGGTACTTATGGTTTTCATCCGCCAGAATACTGTTTTGGCGCTCCTTTGCTTCGATCTCATGATATTTGGTCCCTTGGTGTTACGGTAAATTTGTTTTTGCTTTCTCAATAAAAAACTTTTATTTGACGATTTTTAGATAGTTGTGATTTTAACTAACAAAAACTTTCTCAAATTTGCTTTTAGCGAAATCGCTTCATTAAGAAAAATGTTTGGCAAATTTTCTCGAAGTCATTTTAAAGATTTCAAAGATTCTGATGGTTATAAAACGAAATTTACAACCGAAAAATACAATTCTGAAAAAGCTGAAAAGCAAGTTAAAAAACTTTTGAAAAATAAATTAAAAAAACTAAGAATGCATGAAGATGATCGACAGAATCTTATTGATTTCTTGATTCACATGTTTAACACTGTTCCAAGTGAAAGGAAATCTGCCGCTGATTTACTTTCTCATCCATGGTTGAATGATGTCATGGAACGTGGGGAAGATCAATACGAACACAAGCTTAATTCTGAAAATGATAATTTTGATTTATCGAACAAATTTTCTGCTGCCTCAATTATTCAAGAACAACAAACAAATATTGCAGCAATTTGTCATAGAGAAGCTGAAAACTATGACGGTGATAACGAATTAGACTCAGATGAAACGGAAGAAGATTCCAACGAAACAATTATCGGTATGTTTATTTTATTTATTTGTGGTTACGAAAGGCAATTTGTTTATGTTATTTATAATTATTAATTAATTTACTTTTTTTAGAGTTTAGTTCTGATGATGAAAGTTATGTTGAAGGTGATGCGTCACATGGTCCACCTGTATGTTTTGATTATTTTTGTTTTTAACTTTTTTAAATTACCTTTTTTTAGTTTGAAAGCTTTTCTGATAAAAAAGCAGCCTTGGATGATTCGTTTTCCGTTTAAATGGTTTATGATTATAGTGAATATATGCAATTTTGATTTTTGTAAGTTATTTTTATTATCAAAGGTTTTACATACTCATTCTTCCAATTTTTAGATTGTTGCTCGATAGTTTTGAGAATGGATCAAATTGAACAAAAATTGGAGAAAGCCTTAAATAATTTACTTTTGTTAGCATTATTTTTTAATGATTGTTTCTTTTTTTCTTTGTTTAATATTGTTGATTCCAATAAATAAATAAATATTATTTTTGTGAAATTGTGAAAACCAATAACATGGAGGATGAGACAAAAATTTAAAGATACCATATTTTCTTCTTTTTTATCCACAAAACAAAGCTTTTATCTATCGATTTAAAAAAGAAACAAAAAGTTTATGCAAAAATCATTTCAACAAAAAAAATTATCAAAGTTTTGCATGTTTGCAGATAATTCAAAAATGATGTAAAATTGGTGCCAAATTATAATCATATTAAAGAATTCTGTCAACAATTCTTTCCTCTTTTTTTTCTCAAGCAAATATGATTGTGAATAACTACAAAAATTTTCTTTGGAACAACGAAAGACATTTCCTCACATTTTTTAAAATTCTTTTCCTCTGAATAAAGTTTTATTTATTCTTTTTAAAGTTTTATTCTTTTATTTTAATGTTTTTGTATATAAATCATTTCCATTAACTATTAATTTTATTATCGAACAATCAAAATTCATTTTGGCTTTATTCTCATTTATTGGTCGAAGAAGTGATTGCTTGATTTTGGGGTTTAATAAGATTTTTCATTGTTAAAAAATTTTAATTTTATTTTTATAAGGTTTAGTCATAACTTTTTTTCTTTTAAAAATTTTAATAAATAAAACTTTAATTAAATTAGTTATTATAATTAAGCTAATAAATATCCTAAACAAAAAAAGAAAAAATGTAAATTTAAAAATTAAAAAATAAATGGGAGACTTTAAAAATTCAAAAGTCTAAAAATAAAGGATTATTTTTTTTATATTTGTAGTTAAAAGAGATATTCCAAATACAACAATAAAAAATTGTCAATGACTGTATCCAAGGCAACTTTTTAATTGTCAAAGAATCTCTCGTTTGTAATATTTTTTATTGCTTTTTTCTTTTTAATAAATTTGTGATTTATCTCTTTTTTGAATGGACTTGAAAAAGCTGTATAACAAAAGAAAGTCAAATATAAAAATAAATATGGCAACTCGCATGCTATTATTTCAGAAGAATGCTTGGAAATAATCGTCCGTCTTTCAGTGAGTATCCAAGGACCTTTCATTTTTGCTTCAATGAACGATGATTATTAAAAAAAGTTCTTTAAAGTGAAGAAAATTTTCCTTCTTTTTTCAAAAACATCTTTTCTTTATTTTGAATTTTTTAATCTCATCTTTTTTTTTACTTTTGTTCAGAATTTTTAAAAAAAATCGATGAAGCGATTTCTTGAATAAATTCATTTTCTAAATTTATAAAACTTAAAAAGTGAAAATAATAAAAAATGTGTTACAAATATTTCATTCAATCAAAGATAGAACTCGCAACCATTCCCAGGAATCTCCAACATTTTCTCCTTCGTGAAAAAAAAGAAAAGAAAAAAGTACCAGATTTACTAATCGTCATAAATTAAAAGAAAATTAGAGTTTTTAATTTTACACGTTTGTTATGAGAAAAAAAAAATAATTTAAAATTCATCCAATTTTATTAATAAACACTTTTATGATTTTCTTTGATTATTAAAATTTATTTATGAAAGCCTTTTCAAATTGAAAACTTTTATCCGGCAACAAAAAGGTTTTTTTGCAGAATAAAGTCTGATAAAAAGTTCAAGCGTTATTTTTTCTTTCATATTTTCGATCTAAATAGCTATAGTAATTTCTTAATCACGTTGTGTCAAAACAAAAAATAAATTTTCAAGGAACGGGGAATTGTTTATTTGTTACAAAATAAATCTAAAAAAAAATAATTCAATAAAAAAGGGGCAAATAATTTTCGATAAAGAAAATTACAATACTTAAAAAATAAAATAATAAAATCGAAGAAGAAAAAAGTGGAGGGCAAAAATAAAAATAAAGAATGGAAAAATTGATTGTTTTTGATTTAACAAAAAAATCAAAACATTTTTATTTATTTTTTTCAGATTCATTTTCTTTCACTCTCATTTTCACAATAATTTTTTTTATGATGAAGTTGAAATTGCATCTTTCATTGTATTTGGATTAATAAGGGAAAGAATTTTAGATGGTCGTAATGAATCCCGCGGTTCTCGTTCAGGCCCATGTGAACCTTCTCGATTATTTTGTGATGAACCAGAATTGGAATTAAGCAAAGGAGCAGGGGAAGCAAAATTTGCATATGATGTTGTTAGGGATGCACCCAATCCATACATATGTCCTTGAAGTTCAGGAGACATCTAAAAAAAGAAAATATATATATATAATTATTTATTTATTTATAAATTATATTAGAGTCGATTTTAAAAAAGCAAAGATTTAGTGGAGAATGGAATTGGATTCTAAGATTAGATCAAGAAAAAAATTCGGGAAAGTGGGACATTTTTGAGATAAAAAAATAGTTTGTTCAGAATATATAAAAAATTTTCTGGGTTAAAAACGCTTCGAGTATGGATCATGATTTTTGGCAAACACATTAGAAAATTTTGTAAAATTATAAACTTTGAAACTCTTTCATTCTCGAAAATAGAAAAATCTGAAGATTCAAAAACTTTTTGATAAGAAAAGAGGCCGAATAAAACTTGATTAGTAAGTCAAGAAATTATCAAAGCTGGGATCAAGGTACTACAGTGCTGATGAGAGATGCTAAACTTACTTTATCCCAATTTTCACCAAAAAACTTTTCACGAAGTCTAAAGAATGTTCGAGCGGTAAGAAGCGAATCAGAACCAGCCTGATGTTGACTTCCTATTCTCTCAACACAAAGTTGGTCAGCAACCTATAAAAAAAATTGTTTATTTTACTCATTTTTATATCCAAAAAAATGATGGACACTTACATCTTGAAGACCTCCACGAAGTTTAGCAGCTTGAACATTTGGAAATTTCATTAACATTTTAATATCATACGAACGAGGAAATAAAATTTTATGCATTTCAAAGAATTCCTTTTCCGTAACAGGAAGTTGTCGGCCAACGATGGATTTAATGAGATAACCAAAATCAAAGCATGAATGGAATGTTAACCATGTGACATTGCTATTAACAACTAGGTTGGATGTTGTTAAAAGGGCACCAAAATCTTCCACGCGAATTCCATGGGTCTGCAAAAAAATGGCTTATTAGACAAAGGAATATATAAATTTTAAGAAATTAAAAAAGTCGATGATTCTTTTATTTTACAATTTTTTGGAGCAATAAAAGGTTTGAAACTAATTTAAAAATATTTCTTGCCACCAATAAAAGGCTATTTTAAGCTCCAAGAAAGTAGCCAATTAGCAAAGCCACGATTCACGACAGATCTCTGTGAAATTTATTGCCTATTCTATCTTTCACTGCACTTACGCGATGTTTATCAAAATCAATCCCCGACTTCTTCAACAAATCAACCGATTCCACAGCATACATATCATCATTAATGGAAAAATGAAAATTGAATTGCCATATATCTCCGCCGGGTGGCAATTCACCCTTGGAATTCATAAGACAAAAACCAATTTGAATCAATTTGAGAATATTAACATTACATGAGATTTGGTTATATTGAAATTCTTCTTTAGTTCTAAAAGCTCCCATGGGAGTTGCCACAACTCCAGGAAATTCCGTATCAAATGCAATATATGAATATTCTTTAACAAGTTTACGAATTTTAACAAATTCTTCATCCAAATTTTGTTTCCATACATTATGTATTATTACATCTTTGGATGTTACGTTTTTGGACATCGCCATAATGGCGTAAGTCCTGAAAAAAAAAAGAATGAGTTTTATAGTTGTTGAGTGAGAGTTATTTGGCAATACAAAAGAGAGAAAAGTATCGATTGTAAAAACGCGGGTAAAAAGTGTCACAAAATTTTATCTAACACGTTTGAAACTATTATTTACTGACGAAATATGTTTTAGTTGATTCAAAAAGTAAAAAATCCAAAATTTCTGATATATTTTTGCTACAAAAATTTACAAAACCAAAACTTATGACATTGACCAACAAACATGTCGTCGGCGATGTCGTCAACTTCATCATTTTTTTTTCAAATCAAATAAATAAAATAAAGAAAAAATTGAAATAATAATTCCACTTGGCGGACAACCTACAGATGGCCAAAAACGGTCAGCTGACCCCAACTTTTTCATTTTTTCAATCTAAATACATAAATATATTTATTTTGGTTCTTTTCCTTCCTTCCTTTCTTCTTTCTCGAGTCAATAATAAACAATCCCTTTTTTACAGTCCATGCAAATGACAATTGTCATCGTCGTTGTGTGTTACAAAAACGTATGTTATTATCTTTATTACTTTACTAATTTTCAGTTTTGTTTATAAATGTTAAAAAAAAGAAGGAAAATAAATTATTGGTTGGGTGTGTGTGTGACTAACTAACTCTCTTTTTTGAGTATGGGTGTGAGCTTTGACTTTTGTGAATGTCGTTGTTTAATAATAAAAAAAAGTGGGGTTTAAACTTAAAAAAGTAAAATAAACTAATTGAAACACTGTGAAAAGAAAAAATGTTACAAAAATAAGAAAGTTTCATTCATGTTTTGAAGACAAAAAGTTTTTTTTGCCATCAAACTCGAAGTAGCAAAAGATGAAGCTTGAACTTTCAAAAAAAGGTACTAAACCTTTGGTTAATATTATTCAAACTTAAATGCATTAATCAAGTAATAGAAATTTTCAAGTCCAACAACATAAAAGAATCAAAATTTCTAAAATTGCTTTAATCGTCCTTCAGAAATTTTTTTACTAACTTCACATCTTCAAAGTTTACAAGATTTTGGCTCGGTTTATCTTTATCGCCTCATTTAAAAAAAGCTTCAAACTAGAAAGAAAAAAATCTCTCTGTTCAAAGAAAAAATGACAAAGGTTCATTTTTTAAAGACAAATTATTTTCTCAAATCTTTAATTTCTAAGAAACTTCCAAAAACAAAAAAACACTTGAAAAAAAAAACTGCACTTTTAAAAACAAAGCTGTTTCTTCCTTGAAAAGCTTCAAAAAATGGCTTTAAAATAACAAAGATAGTTCCTTCCAATGGTAATGTAATAGCAGCTCCATGAGCTACTTATGTGTCTTGAAAATTATGTACCATGAAACACTTTTTATCATCGCAATTACCTTTTAAAAAATATTAGTTACAAATTTGACTGTCCAAAATGGTTGTAAGAAAACAATTTAAAAAGCCATGAAAGACAGAGATAAAATCCGCCTTCATTTGCTGGTCTAATTGTTTGCCATTGCTATAGCTGTAAAAACCTTTAAAACCATTTTCCTCTTCTTTCACACACAAAGATTGTATCAATAAATTTATTTCGAACACAAATAAATAAAAAAAATTACATGAATGAAAAAAACAATAAAATTGTTATCAAAATTATGGTATATCCTATTTGCTTCACATGAACATAAGAACCTTTGAAATTGTAAGACGAGGAATTAAAATATTAATGTAAAATTGATGCAGGAGCATTTTCAAAGTTTGTTGTAAATGACATGCCAAGACCAAACATATGTCCTTGAAGTTGAGGTGCCATCTAAAAACAAATCAATAGAGAGTGCAAAAAGTAAAGAGAAAAAGTCAACTTACAACTTTCCAATATTCACCAAAGAATCTTTCACGAAGTCTAAAGAATGTTCGAGCAGTTAGCAGAGCATCAGAGCCAGCTTGATGTTGATTTCCAATTCTTTCGATACATAGTTGATCAGCAACCTGTAAAGCGAAATGGATTAACGTATTACGAATGTGAAAAAGCTAGCCATCAATGTGAAGCGTTGCTTTAACCCAAAAGTGTACCAAAAAATGATAACAACTTACACCTTGAAGACCACCAGGAAACTTTGCAGCTTGAATAACAGGATATTTCATTAACATTTTGATGTCATAAGTGCATGGAAAAAGATGACGATGAATTTCAAAGAATTCTGTTTCGGTATCAGGAAGACGAGTAAGAATGGCTTTTATGAGATATCCAAAATCGAAGCATGAATGGAAAGTTAACCATGTAACGTTTTCATTGACAATCAAGTTCGATGTTGTTAACAATGCACCAAAGTCTTCAATTACGATTCCATGATTCTAAAAAATAACGCAAAAATTAATCAACGATTAGTAAGAAAACGCTGCATTAGTTAACACGCGTCAGCAAGAAGTGAGCAATAATTACTTTGCTTCATTTCTTTAGCATCAATTCATCATAAAAACAAACAAAAAGTACGCAAACTTACAGCATGTCGTTCAAAATCCATACCGGCTTTCTTCAAAAGTTCAACAGAATCAACAGCATACATATCTTCAGTGAGCGAGAAATGAAAGTTGAATTGCCAAATATCTCCACCGGGTGGTAATTCACCTTTCGAATTGACAAGACAAAATCCAACTTGAATCAATTTGAGAATATTAACATTGCAGGATATATGACTGTATTGAAATTCTTCTTTCGATGCAAATGCACCGATTGGAGTAGCGACAACACCAGGAAATTCAGTATCAAATGCAACAAATGGATATTCTTTGATGAGTTTACGAATCCTTGCAAATTCTTCTCCAAGATTGTCACTCCATACATCATGAATCACCACATTTTGCGTCGTTATCAGTTTGGATACAGTCATAGCTAACAAAGTGCCTAAAAAATGGATGCGGATGAAACGTTGAAAGATCGATCGATGATTTACAAATACACACGAGAAAAACGAAAAGTAAAGAAGAAACACGAACAAAAGATTAACGGAAAAAAGATGCAAAACTTTTTACTTCTCCTTTAAATTTTATATTTGTTTGCCACCAAAAAAGGTAATAAATAGGCTGCAAAAGTAAGCATACTAAAAGTTGATGACAAAAACTAATGCAAGAAAGAATAAGCAAAGAAACATTTCAATCACAAAAAAAATATTAGGTCTTCGAGAAGAATTTGGCATTATTTTTACTCGCGCGGTAAGACGTTGATAAAGTTTGAAACGCTACATAGGTTTTTTTTGCAAAATGGTGGAACAAAGGTTTTTGTTCTTTTCAAACTCAACAATGCCACTATTATTTCTGATCTTTGGTTCATCGATGATAAATATATGAAAAATTCGAAGATGAACAACGTTTATGTTAGCTGAGATGATTGTGAAAGCATCTTTATTTTTGAGAGCAATCATCAACTTTTAGAAGAATGTCATCTCACATAAAAATAGTAAAACCTTCCACAAAATATGAGACAAAACAGAAATCAAAGATGTCATTAATGATAGCATGATTTTCAACACTTTTATGTGTTTGTTAAAATGAAACTATTGCTCCATGCCATCAATTTTGAGGAGTTTATTGCTTACATTTAGTTAGCCAAGCTACTACTGTGTTTTTGTTTTATCTACTTAGATGGTTCTCGTTTTTGATGACGATTTGAAACTAACGTTGTGAACTCCATTCTAGGTTTATAACATAATGATAAAGCAAAAAGTTACTTTAGCAGAGATTTTAAAGTAAATTTACAAAGCTTCAAAAATTTTGTGTAAAACAAAGAGCATCTTCTTAACCTTATGAATTTGGAAGTCATCTCCCAAACCTAAAAGCAAAAGTAAAAAGCAAAAACAAGGCTCCAAAATAAAGATACTATTTATTGCTTTAAATTATTACATACACATACATACAAACAAAATGAATCAAGGTAATTTTATATTAATGTTTCATTGGACGAGATGATGCTTGAGGACGAGAAGATGATGTTGGTCGACAGGATGATACTTCTTCTTCCCAATCATATGGAGAATCCATATTTGCATTATATAAATGTGCAGCCTAAAAAAGTTATAACTAGTCATTTTAGAATTAAAGAAATAAAGAATAACAAACTTGTTTCAAATGATTGTATATAAAATTATAATCAACTGTATCAGAATATGAAAGGCCATCCAAATATTTTAATGTTTTATCCAAATTATCCGAACATTTTAGTTTATAATAAAGCCTTTCTTTATCACGCCTTGCATCTTCTTTGATTTTTTGTACAGCTTTTTTGTCGGCTTCTTTTCTCCATGGTAAACCAATAGGAACAATACAATCGAGCAATAGATAGAACCATGATTCACAATCATCTAAAACTTGCATGATTAAAGATTTATGTGATAATGAAACTTTTGTTTACCTTTAGGACCCATTTCAGAATTCTTATGGCATGCTAACGAAGCAAAACGTACGGTACCTTTAAATCCAACAGCTTGTCGAGGAGTTTTAAGTTCAAGTTTACCATCATCATTAACTTTCTTAAACATTCGTGCAATACCAAAGTCAAGGATGTAAATTATATGAGCTTTAGCTCCAAGTCCACAAGCATAATTGGCAGGTTTTAGATCCTAAAAAAACACACATGTCAAGTAACAAGCTAGCTAAGAATGAAAGCAACAAACTCGATGAATATATCCAGCTCCATGTAAACCTTCCACGGCTTCCAAACATTGCTGAGCCACGCCTAAGCCAGTTCCAATTGAGAATGTTTTATGTGGACGAGATGATTTGAGATGATCAAGAGATTTACCAACGAGTTGCATAACCAAAAAGAAATATTTTTCTTTTTTTCCTCGATCGATGATATCCGTAAAATGTCGCATAAACCTTTCATTATCGGTGGATGTTTTCCCTTTGAATTCTTTAACATCTTTGAGGATAGCAATCTGAAAAGCAACAAAGAGAGGTAATACAACATTCAAATAAGCAAGAAAATAGCAAAATCACATACTTCCATTTTCAATTTTGAATGTCGACGAGTATCCAACTTCTTTTCAACTTTGAGAGCATATTTTAGTTCTTTGTTCTTTTCATCATGAACTAAGAATACCGCACCGAAGCCACCTAAAAAACAAAGCCGTCAAATATAAAACCAAAAAATGAGTCAAAAGTACCTTCACCAAGTAAACGATCAACGATGTAAACATTTTTACTTGAATCAATTGTAGCACCATGACGAATTCCAAGTTCATCTTGTATTTCTTTATCAGACATATTTGATTTTTGATGTTGTTGAATTGAATTTTTCTAAAGTTGAAAAAAAATGAAGAGCAGCAGCAATGACGACTTTTCACTGATGATGACTGCACGGAAAATGGATTTGAATGAGTAAAAAACTTTTTTTGTTGAAGAAAAATCAAAGATTTTGAATGAAAGTGGTTTATGCAAATTTAATGAATCTTTTTTTACGTCATTTTTTACGTGTTATTTTTTTATGCCAAATTTCATGTCAAATTTTTGATTGATTGCAAAAAAAGTTTTTGTGCTTTTTTGTTTATTGAAATCAAAATAATTTACTAGAGATTATTGCTTGATACTGAAGATAAAATAAAGGTTGATTCTTTTAACAATAAAAAGGTATTCGAAGAAAGAAAGATGTCCTAAAACTTTTTTTTTCTTTCAATAAGTAGCTTTTTAAACTCGAAAGTGTAAAACAAATCGTGCTATTTTTTTATTGAATAATTATGTGCTTTATTCTACAATGGCTTTTTTTCTGTGATTGCATGTTGTATTTTTTCCTTATCAACCGGCATTCATTTTTTTTAAATGTTTTTTGCATAAAATAATTTTGGTAGTATTGCTGTTAGATGAGAAAGTGTCACCACATTATGGTAATCTTCATCCTCTTTATTTTTTTTCTTAATAATCCAAACAATTCACAGAATCTATTTTAAATTTATAATTAGTCCCATTGGAGAATTTTTTATGAATACAGTAACATCCAAATCCAAAAAAGTGATACAAATTTGTAAGAAAGGAAATTTTTCTGTTTTTTTTGTTACACAAACTAAAAACTGAGAGAATGAAAAATAACGAAAGGTTATATAAAAAAAGTGAAGGAAAAAACATTTTACTTTTTTTTAGTAATAACAACTTTTGAGCATTTGAACTTTCTAAATAATAATTCCCTCAAGATTTTGATATGAAAATGGAATTGAAAAAATGGTTAATTAGCTTTGAGATTTGGCCATTTCCCAAATGATTTTACCGTAATTTTCGGAGGATTTTTTCTAGAATGAAAATAAAAAAAACTCAAACAAAGAAGAAAAAGAAAATAAAGAAATTCCTAAAACATAAATAAATTCCTTAGAGATTTGATGGAGCCAATATAAAAGCATTAAAAACATAATCGTTAACTTTTAGTTTTTTTCATATTTTTAAACAAAAGTTTTTTGTTTGACAGTATAACATTTAATAAAATTATTTTTTCATTTTGCTTACTTTGTTTCGCTTGCTTTAAAAATTTTTAATAGTTGCCTCTAACGCTCTCGCCTAATTCGCATTTTTTTACTTTAATTAAAGGTGTTAAAAAATAAATAATAATAAATTTGAAACTTTTTTCTTGTTTTCTTTTTTTGAAAACAAAACTAACATTGAATTGATTAAATATTTATAATTATTAATAATTAAATAAAAAAGTAAATTTTGCGTGGCACAAAAAAATAAAATAAAGTATGACATTTTTAAAGTTTTTTAACATTTTTTTTCAGCTGCTTTTTCACTGACAAACAACGGTGGCAGAAAAAAACAAAAAACAAAACTAAAAAGAAAGAAAAAATGTATTATGAAAATTATGTGGATTTAATTTTTATTTTTGGATATTCAATCAATTTTTTTATTACCCTTGCTTTAGCTGCATTAATTTATTGTTTGATTAAAGTTGAAAGGAAAAGACTTTCGCTTTTTTGTTATGTTCTTAAAATAGAAATATTTTTAAATATTTGGTTTTCAACAATTTTATTTATTTTTCAACCTATTTTTCTTTTTCCAAATTTGTCTGGTTTTTCCATGAATCCAATTTGCTCGTTTATTCCATATTGTTCAAGAATTAATTTGAGTGTTTTCTTATTTTTGTTAATGCATTTTTCAATATTTTTTATTTTTGCTTCCATGTTTCAACTTTCGAGAGTTCGGTTGACGATGAATGAATTATTGGATTATCATAAATTTTATGTTTGCAATCAGTGAGTTTCTTTTATGATTTTAAAATTTACAGTTTTAATAAATTTAAAGCTTGCCAAAGGAAAAATTTGTTCTTAAATGCAGATCTTGAATGGGATATTCTTTGACTTATAAATTATTCGTTTGAGTCAAAAATTAACAACAGTAGCTTTTCTGATTCGGGGAAATTTAAATTTCTGGCTTTTTTTAGAAATAAAAATTAATTTACTTCGAAAAAAGTAAAAAAGGTTTCGAAAAGAAAATATCAATTTACAGAATTCTTAAAACTTTCGCTTCGATAACAAAAAACCATTTTATCCATTTTATTTATTATTTATTTTTTTAGGCATCGACGATTTTGCATTTTTGTGATTATTGGAATAATTGAATTTATACTTTTATTATGTTTTGTTTGCCTCATTACTTTTGGCTCCCAATCTCGATTTGAAACTTCCACTTTACTCAACGCTAATGGCCTAGCATCGTTTATTCCATATCAGCCATATTCCTTTAATTCTTCAATCCCCGTTTTTGTGACTTTGTCTTTTTTCGCAATGTTTTTAATTTTTTCGATTTTTGGTATTTTTTCTTTGATTCTTCGAGTTAGCACAACTTTAACCGAATTTCGTGTGGTTGGGTCTCCGTCACTTTATTATCAAAACAAATTATTACGAATTATTTATAATCAATTAATTCTTGCAAATTTATTTTTATTTATTCCAATAATTTTTTCAATAATTTTTATTTTAATTAAATGGAAATTTTCCAGTTTAATTTCATCCATATTTTTTCTTTTAATTTCATTTTATCCTGTTTTAAGTAATATTGCAATTATAATTTTTACTCCACATTTTTGGGAAAAAATTCATTTAACTTTTAAACCTTTTCTTTGTATTTGTTTGTTTTGTTCTTCTTCGCCATCATCATCGAGCATTGTTGATTCAACAACGATAGCAAATAATAATAATGGAAGCGCTACTTCATTTGGATTTTTTGGTGGAATATATCATCGCCAACATCGACAAAGTCGAGAATTATATCGATATTGACATTGGAAAATGAGCGAGATGTATGTATGCTGTTGCTGCTGGGACTTATATTTGGAGGCAGCAACCGGAAGCTGCTTGTAAAACATTATTTAATTAGCTGTTATTAATAAAATTTTAACCTTTGTTTCGGATCCATTTTTTTCCTCCATAAAAGATTTATATAAATAAATTTAAAAAAAACCATTGTTTCAAGCATTTAGTACTTTTTTCAATCGTGTGCTACTATTTTTTCCTGTCGGCTGCTTTTCCCGTCAAAAAAATGCAGCAAAAGAATTATTTTATTTTATTTCTGGTTCTGATCCTCGCCACTTTGATTCAATTATCATTTGAAACGGAAGCAGCAGCAAATTGTACGGATATTGCATTTGATTGTTATTGTAAAGTCACACTTTGCCGAAATAATGCATATCGAACATTAATGAATAAACAATGTTGTGAAACTTGTACTCGATATAATAGTACTGCATCTGGAGGTGGAACTGGAACTGGTGGACGTCGGAAACGTTTAGCTGGATTTGCTGTTCTTAATAATTTTTAACCAAAAATTATGTTTTGGCTTCGAAACACTTTCAAAATAAAAATTATGTTTTTTGTAGTAAAAATTTTTGTATCTCTAATTTAGCCCTAAAAATCTGAACTTTTATTATTGTTGTTTTTTCAACTTTCAAACAACTCAAACAAAAGCTCTTAGAAAGTATCTAAGAGTAATTAATTAATAAACATAAGACTATAATTTTTGGGTCAAGCTAAAAAATTTAAATACATATGTAATTTTGTTTTATCACTTTTTTATTATAAGAAATTTCCAATGCTTTTTTTGTTTGTTTGTTGTTTTATTTTTGTTTGCAATTAATTATATAATTAATTTATAATTATTTTTTGTTGCTTTTAGTATAAAAGAATAAATAAATAAATATGCCTTTAAACTTTGTCGTTCGGCTCAAAAAATTATTACGCATCAATGTATTTTTTATTTGAATTGCTTCTAAAAGCAAAAACCTAGCAACTTCTTACTGCTTTTTACAAAATGATTCTAGCAGTATTTGTTTTAATTCAAAAATCTCGTGAAAAGTATTATTATTTTTAAAAAACAATACATCCAAGTTTACTTTACTTTCATTTATTTTTATTTTATATTCCGCTGAAATTTATGGTACTAAACTTTAACAAATATTTCATGTTGAACTTGAACTTTTTGAATCTATTCTGGGAGAATATTTCCTTCTTTAAATTTCAAAATTCTTTTGTAAATTTTGGGCGAAAACCTTTCATAACTTTCTTTTATTATGGATAAAAATTTATTTTATCTTATCAAAACACTTCAGTCTAAGTTTTTACTGAATCTTCAGTAAATTAATTAATCTTTAAACAATAATTTAGAAAAAAAAGATAACTAAAATATTCAGAAGAAAAAAACCTTTGCATTAGTCAAAAAAAAGCATTCTTTATTTGCCAAAACATAATAGTTTCCTTGAAAATTTATGGATGCATTGCAACCATGGAAATCTTTATTTATGTCTTCGTCATTTTTTTTTTGGCAATTAAAAAAAAAATTGAAAAATAAATAAATCAAAAAAATTATTTTTATGATGTCTTTGAAAAGATGGAAAATGGATAAAACCACATCGGCAAAAAGTCTAAAAAAATAGGTACAAACAAAAAATCTTTGAGCTTGTGTCAAAATCTCTCTAACATGCATTCAAAAATCCAGCAGCAGAAAAATTAAGCACTTTGATAACCAAAAAAACTAAAATTTGCAGAAACTTGAGTAAAAGCATGCCTTCAAAATTTTTCCCATGAAAAATTTCTTTCCAAGCGCGAAAGAACGAGCAATGAAAATAGCTTGAGAAACCAAAAAAATGGAATGGAAGCAACCAACAACATAAATTTGAATAAAAGCAATCTTTCATCCAAACCATCAAAAATGTTTACTTCTTTCATTTTCCATTCACCTTCAAATAATTAATCATTTTTTGTCTGATTCCTTCTGACTTTTTTTGACGACGACTACGACGACGACGAAGAAGAATTGGTGTGAATAAGAAAATGGAGAAAACATGGCTGAGAATATCAAATTTCACGCTGGCAGCAGTTATTTTAAGCTCTCAAGTTTGTGGTTGTATTGCAACAAATGGAACTGCTGATGAAGAACCATGCAATAAAATAAAAACATGGAAATTTATGAATGTGAAAACTTCAGATTGGTTTTGGATTGGATCTGGTGGAAGTCTTGCTGTATTACTTGGAATTTTTATAATCATTTATGGAACATGTTGGTGTTGTTGTAAAAAAATGAAACATGCTGATCCCAAAGCTATCAAGGTTTGTTTTATCTCAACATCTTTACCAAGTAAAATTTGATGATTTTTTAGAGTGCTGAACATGTTTATCTTCCACAACCTTTAACATTGAAATGGGCTGTGATTGCTTTGGTCGTTATCTTGCTACAAATTTTACAAGTTCGTTTAACTTTAATACAGCTACTAATAGGCTCACGAAGACACGAAGAAAAGCATGTATCCAACGTTTAGAAAATGCCTTAACTTTTGCATCATTTTGACTCATTTTTACAATCCTTTTTCTTTTTAGTTTCTCTCAGCTCTAACAATCGCTATTCTCTTTTGGATTCCAATCACTTATCCATCATTAGAAAAATCTCAACTTCCACATGGTCGATTCATTCCTGAATATGCTTTTCTTCTTCAATTTATGGATGCATCAAGTTTTTCTAATACCACACTCAAACTTAGTGTATTTGGAGTTGTAATCTTTGCTGAAATTTCACTTTTAAGAATCATCATCTTTGTAAGTTTTAGATTTTGCTCCAACACTATCTCATAAAGCTTTATTTTTTCAGCGTCAATCAGTTCTTCGATTTCGAGCTCGTCATTGTTTTACTGCATTTATTGTCATTCATTGTCTATTAATAACTTTATCTGGTCTATTAACTTTTGGAAGTTTACATGCATTTGATCAATTATCATCGAAGGTTTACAAATCACATTCATTAACTCTTGAAAGAATACCATGGATTCAAGGAATGGCACTCACATTTTTCTGTATTCAATTATTCGAATTAGCTGTTTTGATACTTTTACGATGGTATTTTCGGCTAGCTTTTCATAAGAAATCTCTTCCTGAAGATGCAACACAGGTATTGTAATAGAGCTTTGTTGATTGCAAAAGATTGTTATTGTTGCTTTCTCCTTACTCATTTACCTTTTTTTAGAAATCTCTCACTGAATACACTTATGATTCATGTCGAACTGCTGTATCAAATAATTCTGATCGTGAATATGGATTGATCGTAAAGCCAGTTGTAAGTTTTCAATCTTGCGTTAGCTTTTCGCATTTCTCATTGCTTTTCAATTTTTTAGCCATTCATAATCAACTCAAATAAAGGTGGAATTCTTGAACTTACTAATGGATATGATGATCAATGGCTAGCTGTACGAATTTTAACTCGAACTCCTAAAACTTATAATATTTCACCACAAAAACTTTTAATTCCACCAAGTCGAAAACTTTCTGTATGTTTCTTTTAATGCCATTCACATTTTCATTCCTCATCGAATCTCGTTTTTTAGGCTTTAATCGAATTGAATCAATCAACATCAAAAGAAATGTCAAGCAAAACTTTGGATAATGCATTATTGATTGAATTTTATCCAATTGGAAATCGAACACCTTTCTTCACTTGTAATCAACCATGGATAAAGCCTTATATTTGTGATAGAAATATTTGGAAACATAAAGTTGTATTGGTATTTTATGAAAATGTAACAGAATAAAGATAACTGATATTGTAAAAAAAAAATTGTTTTGTAAACTTTAGGATCATTTGGCAAGCTAATACATGGTTAACCTTATTGTTTGTTATGCGAGACAAGTAAACACACTTTCAAATTACGATAAAAAATACTTTATTAACAAAGCTAATAGACATGAAAAAATAAATTTATAATACTTTAATTTAAAACAATAACAAAAATTATGAGAAGAGCAAAACCATAGTAAATTTGATTCTTCTTTGATAAGATCATGGCGTTAAACGTTTTGGATCACGTGGGAAGAGCGAAGAAAGTCGAATATTTCCAGTTCCAAGGAAGAGCATAGTAACACGTTCAAGACCAATTCCACCGCCAGCATGTGGAGGACAGCCATATTTGAAAGCATCAATGTATGATTGAATTTTATCAAGTTCAACTTCATGCAGCTTTGCTCTTTCAATAAGTAGTTGAGGATCATGAATACGTTGAGCACCAGAGAGAATTTCTTCACCTAAAAATGCAAAAGGTAATAAAGCTACAAGTAAAGAAGGAAAAGGTTTACCTCGCATAAACATATCATAACTATTAGAATAACGAGAATCAACTGGATCAGGCATAGTGTAAAATGGACGAACAGCAAGAGGAAATTTATCAAGTACATAAAAATCAGTTTTGTACTTTTCACGAACAATTTTACCAAGCATTTTTTCATTTGCAGTTGAGAGATCATCTTCTTCACCTTGTTGAATACCAGCTTCACGAAGGAGTTTGACACCATCAGCGAAATGCAAAATCAAAGGTTCTTCAGTAAAGATAAAAGGTTCAGATGGATATTGTTTGCGAACGGTATCAATTTCAGTTGGATACTTTTCTTGAAGATGTTTGAATATTCCAATAAGAAGATGACCAATAGTTTCAACAACTTCATGATAATGGAAGTTGAAAGCCATTTCAAGATCAAGCCCAATGAATTCAGTCATATGTCGATGAGTGTTGGAATCTTCAGCACGAAATACGGAACCAATTGTGAACACTTTTTCAAAATCACCAGCAATAGCCATTTGTTTGTAAAGTTGAGGAGATTGTGCAAGATAAGCAGTTCGTTTGAAATAAGTTACTTCGAAGACATTTGCACCACCTTCACTTGCAGCTGAGATAATCTTTGGAGTATGGATTTCGATGAAACCTTTTTGAATCAAATCATTACGAAAAGCAGCACAGATACCAGCTTGAATGGCGAAAATTCCATGATTTGTTGCAGTTCGAATATCAAGAACACTAAAAAGCAAGAAAATAAGAAAAGTAAAGAAAGCATTAACCAACCGATTATCAAGTCGAGTATCTAAATTGACAACAGAGAGTTCATTTGATTCATCAGCAGCACGAGATGCATCTTCAATTTGTAGAGGTAGACGAGGTTCAGATGCAGACACGATGAAGAATTGTTGAAGATGGAGTTCCACATTTTGTTGACTGCAAGATGTGATTTTTTGGTATGTCTTCTTGATGATGCCAGCAACATCAACAATGGATTCCTAAAAAATACAAAAAGTTATTATATTTATGTTTAATCAAAAAGAACATACTTTTGATGCTTTCTCCACAAATTTGATCATTTCTTTGCTAACATTGTCTTTTCCAGCAAAAGCAGCAACTTGAACAGTAGAAATTTGTTGACGAATCACGACAAAACATGTTTTTCCTTTGACACGAGAAGTGTGCAATCTTCCACGAATCCAAACTTCTTTACCATCATAAGCTTCATCGAGTTTCATCACAGGTACAAATTCTATCTTCTTTCGTTCTGTTGATTGCACGAGTCCATAGCTTCCATATTTTCCTTCAGAGATATCTTCTTCTTCTTTTGCAGTTGTTTGAGTTTCTGCTTGATTTGTTTGTGATTCCTGTAAATAATAACTCATTAACCGTTGATGGATGCAATGAAATAACTACTTTCTTGAGTTCAGCTTTCTTCATTTGTTTTGCAAGTTTATTGAGTTCTTTCTTGGAGAGCTTCTTCTCATCATTTGATCCTTCGGGAATATTTGCAGCTTCCGTCGACATGATGTTGAACCAATATTTGAGCAACTAAAAATGAATGAGATTATTGCAACATTTGATGAGTACCACGAAAAGGAAATGTTTATATGAGTGAAAGTTACAAAACGAGTACTAACATTGAGGCAATATTACATCATTGTCTTTATTAAAACTATGGCTATAAAAAGGTGATAAAAGTTATATCAGTTGGTGAGGAGGCTGATTTTAAGGAAATGAGGAATAAAATAAGGGCAATTAATAAAGGTTTATAGAGAGAAAAAAGGTAAAAATAATGATGTAGGATTGTTAAACATTTGAGGATGTCAATCAAAAAAAAAAAAGATGGAGGAAGAGCTCTCAATCTCTCTCGCACATACACGATACATATTATTGTTTCGTTGCAAGAATAAACACATACATAAAAAGCAAATTATTTTTGTTTGGAGATGAGGAGGAAGATGAAGAACCTCAACTAAAAGCTGTAAAATAATTTTTTTTGTTGATTAAAGCGGAGAAACAAAGAAAGGTTTGCACAAAATTTTATTTAACAAAAAATACATTTTTTCTATTGGTTACGTTTGTTAGCTTATTGGAAAAAGTGTTAGATAAAATCTGTGAACACATAAAAGTAAAACTTTCAAAGTTTTCATTTCAAATTTTTGTTATTACAAACACAGCTTTTATTAATTTTTTGACGCTTTATAAATATGGTGAATTCAGATTAGTGGACAAATAACAGCCTTTTGCGAACTTTAAATTCGGCATTATTGAAGTTGATTTGATTTTGGCACTTCAACCCAGCATTTTTCTAAGATTACATTATTTTTTTATTAATCCAAGATGCCTTTTGCAGATCCATTTATTCCAAGCCATTCCATCTCCATCAATTTCAATTTTGAGGCTGTCAATTTATAAATAAAGTTTAAAAACGATCTTTCAAGATGACAATTTTAGGATTAACTCTTTTTTTTTTTGCCATTTTTTGTTGATGGCTCGCTTTTTTATTGGTTCAAAAGGATTAAGAAGAAATTGTCTTTAAAAAAAATTAACCATTCATCATAATTTTTTGCTTTATTTAAATTGATGACCACCGTTTTAGAAACTTTTGATTGTCTGTCTCAATCTTCTTCCAAAATTGCCAAATCTCAAATCTAACTTTTTTTCCAGGAAAATGGTTTCAAAATTAATGCATATCAAAGTTAGAAAAAAAACTTCCTTTTTTTTTGGCTTTTTTCTGGTTGAATGGAGAAAAAAAATAATGAATAAGTTATAATAATATTATTACAATGATGAGATTGGTTTTGGCAAGGCAAAGCACAGCAGCAGACTCAGCAAAAAATGAATGAAATTTCAAAAAACAACGAATGAACGAATGAAAGAAAGAATATCCATTTTCAGAGGCAAAGCAGGCATAGGTTTTATTTTTTTAAACTAAAAAAAAGGAACTGCAACAAGACAGGAAAATGAAACAAAATGCCTAAAGGGTTTTTTCGTTTTTCTTTCGAAAATGGTAATGTAAACACAGACTTGAATGCTTTGGAACAGTTTGAGTTTGAGGATGCCTTTGGAATACCCGGAACTTGTTGCTCCCAGAAATATAATAGACTAACAAAAAAATTTATATTTGTTTTATTTCTTTTTTTTGAAATCCAAACAAAAAATTTTTTTTGTTGATTTAAAAAAAGGCTTTTCAATCCTCTAAAAACATGGAGTGTTCGTTTTTGAGACTCGAAGAGATAGGTTTTTCTTTAGGGTTTATGGATTAAGAAAAAATATATGATTCATTTTTTATTCCATTTTTGGTTTTTTTTTTTAATTTTGTCACCATCCAGTGAAAAAAAGCTCTCAAAATTCACTGATATCATTCCACTTGAATGACTTGATGAGATTCAACGACGATGACGATGGCATTTTTCTTCTTCTCCATATTCTCATTGACATGTGTTTTGCAAAAAAAAAGCAAAGATTTTTCTTATGAGTTTTTTTTTCTGAGTACACTCTTGTTTTTTCTTTACTTTGTTTATGCTTTTTTCATGAAAAAAAATTTACTAATATTAAAAGTTGATTGCAAAAAAAATATGAAAATGAAATCCGAGAAAAAAAACATATCACAAGGTTGCTCTTGGACTTCTCGATGCAAAAATAAATTGAAATTTTTTTTTCAATGATTACAAAATTTTACAGTATTTTTAAATATATAAAATTGGCATTAAAAATCTCTCTCGTTTTTTCCTTAAAAAAATTCCAAAACAAATTACAAATTTTATTGGGACTTAAAAAAAGCCTTTTAAAATTCTTATTATTCCCATTTATTTTTTAGTAAAGCCCTTTCTTTGCCGTTGTTCATTTTTCCTACGTTTTTTTACTTACTTACTCGAAGAAGAAGAGTTTTATTACATCGTCGCCATTGATGTTGGAAAAAATAACAACAACAAGGACCCAATAATAAGATTTAAATTTTTTTACTCATTGTTTTCTAATCCTTCTTCATTTTCGCTTCTTTCGTTTCCGCCCACCCACAACAACTTTTTCTTTTCCTTTTTTGACCTCCTTCAAAAAAAATTTTGAGTTAACTTTTTTGTCAAATTGAGTAAGGAGTAACCGCTGCGCTGATATTTTTCATCGTTCTTTTTTTGGGACTTTTGAAACAAAAAATTTAATGGTCAAAGTATTTTTTTCATGTTTTTGCTACTTTTTTTGAAAATGACGATCGAGTAAAGAAAACCCATTAAATTAAGACATGGTTTTTTAGAACGAAGAATATAAAAATTTAAATCTAAGGTTGTCCCATAAATTTTATTTTAAAATTATTGCTGTGTTTTTTTGTAACTCAAAGAAAAAAGGATTATATGTAAAAAAGTAAAATTTTATTTATTTAAGCTATTTGATGTTTGAAGCTTTTCAAAAAAAACGATCGTCTACTTCTTTGATAAAATTCAAAAAACAGATGGGTTTGGAAATGATGGCGTCGGTTTTGATTTGTCTCTTTGTTTTTATTACATTTTTTCAGTTTTGGATCCTCCAATCATCTCTTTTAGTTTTTATTTTTTTTTTTGATCTTTAAATGTATCGAATTAAATTTGAGCTTCAAACTAAAAAATATTTAACTTCTTATCTTTAGTTTTCTTCTTCTTCTAAATCTCACGAGTTCATTCATGTTTGATCGAATAATAAGTTTCAATTTCAAGTTTTTTTGTTGTTGCATTTTTTGTATCTTTTTTCAAAACAATCTTTACCCAACATTAGTTGTTGCAATTTCAAACAACTCCAAAAAAAAGTATCATATCTTGAAATTTGACTTCTTTTTTTTTCTTCACATATCCACTGTTTTTAATAAGGACACTCCTTGAAATTTGTTGTTTTTATGTATTTATTTAAAACATATTTTTATTTTTCTCATCACAAGCAAAACAAAAAATAAAAGCTCAAGTATCTTTTAGTAAATTTTTTGAAAAAAAAGTATCTTTTTTATTATAAAAGAGCAAAAGTAAAAAAAATTATATAGAGCTAAAAAGTGACAAAAGTCACACAGTAAAAAAGTCAAAAGTCTTCTCATCTCATATTTCCTTCTTCGCCCGTTCGTTTTTGATAGTTATTGGTTTCCTTTTTTCTTTGGCTTGTTTGATGACACTTTTTCTTGGTTCATGACTTTTTGTTTGACAATTATTATTACTTTTTTATTATTTGTTTTTAATTTTCATGAATATATATATTTATTTTTCCCATGAATAAAATTATTATATTTAAAATTTGTATAGTTTTTTATAAAGGTTTTGAAGGTGTGGGAAGGTCGCGATCCGAGTTGTTATAGCATAGAAATAATATAATTTCTTTTGTGGAATTCTTTATTTTTTATTTTTAAAACCTATAAACTTTTCTAATGTTTTTCTTTATAAACTTTTAAAGTGTCAATTGAATTTTATATCACAGAAGTAAAAAAAAGATAGGCTAAGCGGAAATGAAATTTGTTAAAAGATGCTTTTTATCAAGATGAAAAATAAATAAAAAATAAAACACCCCGAATCAATGCCTTTTAAAAAAAGGAGAGAGAAGAACTGTGAAACTTAGTAACGGCTCCTTTTTATTTTTCTTGAACATGAAAATTCTTTATTTTAATAATCCTCGAAAATGTGATTTTTCTGATTTATGAAATACATTAAGAAATTGAAAATTCTTCCATTTTCTTCGCCTAAGAATCGTACACTTTTTTTTCAAACCCTTTTATAAGTTTTTATTATTGAAAGAAAAGCTTAAGATAAAATAAAATTCAATTTAGCTTTAGCAACCCAAAAAAATAAAAAATAAATATTCCATTATTTTTATTTTTACTTTTTTCAATTTCATCCGAATTTTTTTTTTCGTGAATCTCCAAATTTTCTTAAACCTGGAACGATTCCTTTTTCACTCTCAATTTATTTTTTTTATTTCCATATAAAATTACTTTTGAAGAAGAAAAAAAACCATGTATTATTTTATTTTCTTATTTTCTGCTTCTTTATTCACATGAACCTCTCTCACTATCTCTAAATTTTTTTTTTGTTGGATGCCATTTTTTGGGTTAAAGCCTCCTTGAAATTTGTTGTTCCATTTTCTTTTTTTCGGCTTTCATTTCCATTTCCACCATCGTCAGCGCGCATCTTCGTTTTCGTTTTTGCTTTCAGGCTTTTTTTCTCTCTCATCATTTTCACTTATTTTTCACTTAGTTTTTTAAAAGAGAAGGTTAAAAAACTTCTTGGAAAAAATAAAGCTCGACTTTCCTATTTCCATTTTATTTTTTTATTTTTTTTGGGAAGTAAATAATTGGTTTTTTTCCTTTTCGTTTTTGGACAATGTCGAAACCCTCTAAAAAAAGTACATATGTTCTCTACCGATGGAAAATGGAAACACAGGAAATTAAAAGCATTTCCTTGAACATGGGTTATTTTACGTGTGTTTGTTGCTGCTTCCACATTTGGTTTATCATATGTTATTTTGTTTTGTTTTTTGTTGTGTCATTATTATTTATTTATTCCCCAACAGTTTTTGTTTTAAAGCTTCCTTATTGTAAAGGGCTCTTCAGGTTTTAAAATTGTTTAGCCATGGCGTCTGGAAAGGTTAAAGTTCTCAGATTATGCTGCTGATAAGTGCTTTTGTTGTTAAAAAAAGTACACGTTGCTGCTTGTTTGTTTCAAACTTTTCTAAAAAAGTCAAAAATATTTTCTTTGCTATTTTTTTGAAATTTCTTATAAAACCTTGAATCCTCATTTCACTATGCTTTATTTGAACCCAACGACCAATTAGTATTTTTTTTCAAATTTATTTTTGTTGTTGCTATTTTTAAACAATTTTTACATATTTTTTTATTCTAACTTATCTTTGCCCTTTTTCCTATATCTTTTCTAAGCATTAAAAGTTTCGTGATTTCATTAAAAAAAAACAGAAAACAGATTGATTTACATATGTAAAAGGGCACCACTCATATTACTCTTCTCCTCTTTTTTATCCTATGTACTTTTCGTGTAAATTTTGCTTTTTGATAAACTTTTTTTCCATTCAAAGTTAGCTTTATTTTTTTTTCCAATTTATTTCCATTTTTAGAAAGAAAAAAAGGGAAGGAATGTGATATCATGATGCTGCTTAAAAATATAAATAACTGCTACTACTTTTCAATAATATTAATTTTTACAATATTTTTTATTTATCCAATTTATTGTATTCCATCTTCATCGAATAATAATAATAATCATCATTATAAAGATTCTCGGCCATCACTTAAATCCACTTTGATTGCGGAACATTCGCGTAAAACTCATAAAGATTATCGAATTCTAAGTAATGGAGAAAGTAATAGCATAGAAAATATTTTAAACCAACAACAAGAACAACAAGAACAAAATTTTGAAACTTTTGCTCAACGATCTCATCGACGAGCATTTGAAGAAGCTTCAGGCCAAGATGGTTCGCGAATGCCCATTCCCATGCCAGTTTTAAGTGCCGATGAAGAAGAAACTCTGGCTTCTTTTGAAGATAAAAAGAATCCATTTTTAATTCCAAATTTTGATGAAAATTATAAAACTCATTCAATTTGTGAGGAATGGAATTCAGGCCAACAAGGAAATAATGTAAATCTTGAATGGACGGAATCCGCAGATAGATTATTGAGAATTATTGGAAATGGAGTAGTTAAAAATGGTTATAATATGTTTATGGCGCCCGGAGCTTCCCAAAAAGTTCCCACCAATGTTTCTGTGGCAGTTTATATCGAGTCCATGTCTTCATTTCGTGCACAAACAATGGATTATGAAGTTGATATGTATTTAGCTATGGGTTAGTTTTGCCATGGAAGACAAAGTTAAATTAAAGTTGCTTTTTTCAAATTTTGGGAACTAAAAATTAATTTTTTTCGTTGAACTTTTCAATATCAGAAAATTGTAAAACAAAATATTTTTTTCGGTATTCAAAAATGCATAAATAAACTTTTAAAGTTTTAACATTTTTTTTTCGTTTCGTGGCTTCAAGAAAAACTTTTTTTGGGGCTAAAGACTTTCATTTTTAATCTGCATTTCAAAATCCTTCTTTTAGCTATCCTAAAAAACTTAAATAATTTTTGATTTAGGATTCCCAAAAAATAATAATTTCGTTTTTAAGGGTCATTCGCGTCAATCTTAAAAAATCTCACTTTTTTATAGGCTGGTATGATCGCCGTTTAGCTCATAACTGCACTCATCCAATTTTGGTTACACATAAATTTATTGCGGATCGAATATGGCAACCTGATTTATATTTTGTGAATAGTAAATTTGCATATTTGCAAGAAGTAACCACCCCAAATTTTATGCTCATCGTTTATCCCGATGGCCTTATATTTAAATCCATGCGAATTGATGTTACACTTAGTTGCATGATGGATTTAAAGCGATTTCCTATGGATAAACAAGAATGTCCCATGGTTATTCAATCATATGCATACGTGGAAAATTTAGTGAACCTTAGTTGGCATATCGATCCTCCAACATTTCCAATAGGTTCAAATACAGAAATAAAATTAAATGATATGCAAATAACTAATACTCGATTTGAAAAATGTGAAGGCCCATATCCCATGTTTCGGGGTTATGGAAATTGGTCGTGTGTCCGAGGGTTTATTGTTATGAAACGTTTGGTTATGTTTCATGTAATTCAAACTTACATTCCCACTGGAATGCTAGTATTTATTTCATGGATGTCATTTTGGTTGGATCCTCGAGCATCTCCAGCAAGAATAACTTTAACAATTACCACTCTTTTGACTCTCACAACTATGAGTAATGGAGCTCGACAAGATTTACCCCAAGTTGCATATATTAAAATGCTAGATTTATGGTTAAGTTTTAATCAAGGTTTAATATTTATGGTTTTATTAGAATATTCAATAGTTAGTTATTTTTTAACCCGAAGAAAATTGGATTGTGAACATCGTAAACCTTTATCATATTCTCCTTCACTTTGTAGTCATTTACATAAGGTAAGTAGTGCATTTCATTATAACTTTAGTAATAATTATGAAAAATTTTTAAACACCAAAATAAATAACGCCGTTATGTTTAAGAAAATATGGGTTTAATTTTAAAACAACGTTGATCAAAGTTTTTTATTTACCGGAGGTTTAAATTATTTTTCTTCAGTGTTGAAAAGAATAAAATATATTAGCTCATTTTTGTGGACGGATAAATTAATTAATTAGAAAGAATTAAAATGAATTTTTTTCCCCTTTTTTCTTACTTATAATAACGGTAACACTGATTTATTAAAAAATATAATTCAAAAAAGAAAAAAGAAAAATGCGCTATTAAAAAATTCAAAAAAAAATTTAAAAATATATGTAAGAAGATTTAATAAATCAGCCGATAAACAACAGCTTTGTATAAAAAAAATCGATGATGATGATCTTTTTTTCTTCTTCTGTGGCTGTTTTTGCAAAATTATGTATTTATGATTCATCAACACTTAAAACCAAGCCCAAAAAAAAATGTGAACGAAAAAATGATATTTTAAATGCCAGCTATTTGGTGTTGAAAAAAAAAACGCTAACATAAAAAAAATTTCACGATTTTTTTTCGTTATAAAAACTTTTCAATCGATTTACCTTTATAATTCTAGAGCGCAAGTAAAGAAGATCTCAAACAACAACAACAACCACAATTCCAAAGATTTCGTCCCCATGCACCTGGATCTGGAGGTGCTGCTGCTGGACTTGATTCTCCATTAATTGGTGGAGGACATATTTGTGGTGGAGGAATTGCCACACCTCAAAATGGTTTTAATTGTGGAGGTATTGGAGGAGGAGCTGTCCCCATTCCAACAGCCAATGGAACAACATATATGAGACAGCGACATTTTTCAATGGATAATGGACATGGAAAAGTTTCAGCACAAAATTCTAATTTTTCTATTAATCATGGAATTGGACATTGTGTTAATTCAGCAGCTGTAAGATTTTTTTTCTTCTAATTTTAGTTTGATTGATTTTTAAGTTTTTTTAAAGTTTTTTTTTCAAAACCGCTTAATTCCTATTTTATTTATTTTATTTTTTTATTGTTGAATGCTACAAACCCTTGATTGATAAATCTTATGTTTTGTGGCTCCTAAAAAAAATACACCTTTTTTAATTAGGGACCGGCGACGAAAAAATGATTTTTTATATTTTGACTTTGGCTTTATCTAGGTTTATACTATCGAGAATTGCGAATTTAATGGTGTATTTAAAAAAATTATAAGACCTAATTAAAAATCACCAAATAGCTTTTGTAATTCTAATTTTCGATGGTCGAAATCAGTGTTACACGCCTCCGCCTCCGGAGGCGCCTCCTTCGCCTCCGGAGGCGTCTCCACCTCCGGAGGCGGAGGTGGAGGCGATGTTTCAAAAAACTAACGTATTTTTATCGCCTCCGCGCCTCCGGAGGCGCCTCCGCCTCCGGAGGTGGAGGCGGAGGCGGAGGCGGAGGCGATAAACCAAAAAATATGTAACACTGGTCGAAATGGTCATCGAAATACTTCAAAATACAGGGTGTTCCCCTTTGTCTTTTGGTTCAAAATAGTGTTCCCAGCCTTTACGATATCGACTAACACTAACATACCCAATATCTAATGATCAATGCTTTATGCTTTTTTTCGGTCAAAATTATTAATTTTTTTAATTGATAAACTGTAAAAATATCAAATAAATAATATGGAATAATATTGCACCCTTTTTAACCTCAAACTTTTACTCTTTCTCACGCCTAATAATTAGATTAAAAATTGAGGTCTATGAAATAATTTTTTCTTGCTATGATGGGAACACTTTTTTTGTATTTAAAATATGTATTTTTATCTGGGGAATAACATATCTTAAAACCAGAAAAAGTGCAATCGGCACTTTTTTTAAAAGTCAAAAATACTGATTTTTTTGCTGTTTTTCGAGCTTTTTATTTTTAATTTTTTTGACAATCGACCTTTCGTCTGAACAAAAGTTTTTCAATATTTCAAGGGCTATTTTATGGTATTAATAAAAAAAAATATCGTTGAAGAAAAATTTTCGACTTTTTCTCGATCATCAAAAGCAGACGATGACCATTTTTTTGAATTGTCAACGGCTTGGCAAAGTGTCGACGCCGGTCTCTATTTTTAATCCTCAAAAAAATGTTAACAAAAGTTTTGGAATTTCTTTTTTTTATTTTTTGCACGAAAGCTTTTTTTTCGTTTAAAAATTGCAAATTCACTTACAAAAAAAATTTAAGTCTCAGTTTTTTAATTCGAATAACGCTTTTTTTATTATTATTTTACCACACTTTTTTTGTTTAAATTTTTTCAAGGCATTATGTCGTTTTGCTACTGTAAATTCTGCAAATCTTCGATATCGAGGATCTCGACAAAGTTGGTCTGATATTGAAGCTGAAACAACAGTAAGTTTTTTTTTTCAATAAATAAATATTTATACCCTTTTGTTGCTTTTTTGTGTGTTTTTTTCTGAAACTTTCTTAGTTCAAAAAAAATAATTTTAGTTTTGTGAAACTATTTTTGATTCACTTTTTGTGTGTGTGTTTTATTTTGTTTTAATGGCCCCGAGTTGCTTGTTCCAATAAATTTCCTGTAGAAATTTTTTTAGGCTTTAATGGCTGCAACCAATAATTCTAATGCTCCATATAATAAATTTGATTGGACTAAGCCATGCTCAAAATGCGCATATGAAAATGAAATAGTTGCAAGAAAAATTGATCAAAGTAAAAAACAAATTTTTTTTGCGTTTAAAAAGTTTATTAACTCTCAAATAATTTTTTTAGGAAGCCGAATTTTATTTCCTTCTGCATTCGGAATATTTTGTTTTGCATATTGGTTTTATTACGGTTATTGGGATAATCAATAATAATAATAATACAATAATTTGTACATAACTTTTTTTATTAAACAATTAATTTGATTTTTGTATATTTAATAATAACTAACCATGATATAATTTTTTTTCTTCTAATAAATTTGCTCAATAGCTTATGACTTTTAGAATTTTTCAATTTCGTGAAAAGTATATCTGCCTTTGCTAAGTTTTTTTGGCCCAAAAAAAATTTCTTTCTCGCATGGATACAGTTTTTTCTTCTTTAAAAATGTCATAAATTTCTTAATTTTTGACACATAACTTTTTTGAAAACCTCATGACCTTTTTTTTAATAATAAATGAATCCCTATTTTTCTTATCAGGCTGGCTCAATGGCGTAAATGTTGTTATGGGTTACTTTTCAAAAAACGATGATCAACTTTCTAAGAAACAAAAAAAGAAAAAAGAAGAAGAATAGAATTAAACTTGCAAAGGCATTTTTTTAAAAGAAAAACAAAACAAAAAAAAGTGATAAAGAATCTTTGCAATTATATTTTTAAAAAACAAAGAACAAAAACGTCAAAGAAAAATGAAGACAAAAAAGTGGGAGTTTTTAAAACAACAAACAAAAAATGGTAGAATTTTTAAAGACCCGACTAAATTCAAAAAAAATTGCAAAGAACAAAAACGAAGAAGAGCTTTAAACTTTTTTGTTATTTATTTTTAACGTTTCGTTTTTTAAGCTTCCAAATTTTTTTTGGCAAAGTTTTAAAAAAATGTTTTTGTTTACTTCCATTTTATTTGCCGCTACCGTAATCGTCGTCGCTGCTCAAACCACTACAACGACTACAACCGCGAGTCCAAACAAGAATGTTACATGTGTTTGTGATAGTACAGGTGGATCGACAAAAAGTAACAACAAGGGAACTTGTACGATTACTTTCAATAGTAATAACGATCCTTTGGCTTATAATGGAGTTTGTGAATGCCAACTTCCACCCCCAAATTATTATTTATTTGCAAAAGATTTATTGGGAGTTTATACAGTTTCATGTAAAACTGGTACAACGACTACAAGTACGACAGCAACAACTTCAAAACCTCCGACTACTGTGGCAGGGCAAACTACCACGGAAGACCCAATTGATGGAAGTGGAAGTGGAGATGGAAGTGGCGGCAGTGGCGATGATGATGATGGTGCCTCCTCAACCCCAAACTCAATCACAACAACTACCACGCCTGCTCCAGATGAAGAGCTAGTATACACCGGGGAAGCATGTAATGCAACAATGGCATTAAATGGAAATAAACGAAAAATAACCAAATATTTAACATGGGCTGCAAGCATTTGGGTTATTTTATGGACGATTATTACTTTTATTATTAATATTATTCATAAGTATGTTATTTTTTGCTTCTCTTTTTATTTATACAAAAAAAAATTATGGGAGTTACAACAAAAAAATAACAGCGATTTACAGTTTTTTAAATGCAAAAAAAATTGCAAGTTTTGAGTTGTATTTTTATTTGGGTTTATTTTTTCAAGATAGCAATTTTCAGTTTTAAAGAAATATGAGGAAAACAAAGTTTTATAAAAAGTTTAGAATAGAACTCAGTTATTTAAAAAAATCAAAAGAATAAATAAAGTAAATTAAAATTTATGCATTCATAGAAACAGTTTTTTTCCAAGTTTGATTCATTTATTTTTTTATCAAACATTTTTGTTGTTTGATTGAAAGAAATTAGAAATCTGATCCAGTTTCATTTCGAATAATTTTTTGAAAATTCGTAATGGAATATTTGATGCCAGTTTTATTTTTATGTTGTTTGTAATTGTGAAGGAAATCGATCCTTTGAAAATTGAACATAACAGTTTCAAAAAAATCTATTGATATTCATCTGCATCAGTTTTAATCAAAAAAAATTAAGGAAAATACGATACCTCTGAAGATCACAGTTTTAAAAAATAAGAAATAAATATTTTAAAAAAGGAAATTCATAGAAACTCAAAGTTTTGATGATGGAAAAAAAATGTGAATATAATACACGTCTTCAGTTTTTTGATTATTGGTGATTTATAAACCAAAAAATGGTACCATCCGTAGTTTCAAAACGGCAGTTTTTTTTTAAAATTAATTTCCTAACAATTTTACTCTGCAGCCAGCTAAAATTTTTTGTATCAGTTAATTTAAAAAAAATATTTTAGAGAAAGTGGCCATCATCGATTTATTGGAATTCTTGAAGAAATTGCAATAATTGTTTTATGGATTTTTATGGGATATTTTACTTGGAAACCCTTTGATAAAGAAGTAAGCCTCTCCCCAAAAATGTCTGGCAGTTAAATAAAAATAATAAATTATAATAAATTTTGCAGGATTATTGTAAAATTACAACCATAATTCTTCAATTTGTAATGGTTTTAATTCTAGGATTTTGTTTATTTGAAGCAATTTTTGCGAGATCGTAAGCTTCTTTTTTTTTAAATTCAAAATGGTCGGAAAGAAATACAGTTTTATAATTTTTTTAGAATCATTAAAGGTTCATCAACAAAAAATGGAATAATTCCAGCATTTTTAAATTATATTTTTCCATTTATTTTGGCTGCAATTCCCACTGCATTAACATATTGGAAATTAAAAGATTTTTATAATTCCACTGGAGTACAGTAAGAATTTTTTTTGTTAAAAAAGTTTCACCATAATAAAAGCGTCCACAGTTTGAATTTTTTCCAGCGTAAGCGAAACGCCCCAGTTTTAAAGTTTTTAAAAAGCCTTGAATTCTATCAACGAAATTTCATCAAAGTTTCCAACTTCAAAAACTGCAAGCAGTTTTATAATTTTCCCCATCATAAATAAATTAACTACAGTTTTAATGTTTACCAGTATTCATGAATTTATTCAGTTTCCTTTCAACGAAAATTACCCAACCTAAAATTCAAACCTGTTTTATTATTTTCTCCCAAAAAAAAAAAAAACGATACAGTTTAAAATTCACATGAATCGTTAGTTAAATTTGAACCAAAATTTCTTGATTCGAAGTCCAATCATCTTATTGCACAGTTTTATAATTTTCTTTAACATAGAAAAACTTTTCAGTTTAAAAATTTTTTTTAAAACTTCAAAATCAGTCAGTTTACTTTCAACAAAATTTACCGAATCAAAATCACACACGGCGTTCCCCGTTTTAAAATTTTTCATGAAACAAAATGAACAAGCAGTTTAAAATCTTTTTTATAACCGATGAACAGTTTTTACTTCCAACAAAATTTCCCCAACTCAAAATAAATTTCAGTTTTAAAATTTTCCCAAAAAACACTACATGTAGCAGTTATAAATATTTTTACAAAGCTTTAAAACTTTTTCTTTTTGACTTTAAAAATTTTTACCTTAATTAAACTTACAATGCAGTACATTTTCTTCAAAAACAGAAAAAACAGTTAAAAAATTTTTTACAAACCCTTGGTTGGATTGCTATCAGTTAAATTTCCCGAAAATAAATAAATAAATAATTATTATTTTACTTTTTCAGTTGCTTTGTTGCAACATATACGGATATGTTATGGGCCTTCGTAATGCCAAATTGGATTGTATTAATTTTAACATTAATTTTTGGACAATTAGCTTTTTTGGCTTGTGAACAGGCTGATAAAGATGTGGATTTAGAGCAACTTTATTGGTCCAAGTAAGTTTTTCTTTTGCGCCATAAATTATTTAGGATTCACAGTTTTTTTTTACCAAAATTTTGTGTGTTTTTCTCAAACACATAAAAATTAAAGACAGTTAATTTTTCATTTCTAAATTTTCTTATTTTTTCAGAAAAATCTGTAAATCCCTCCCAATTTTCTCCACTTGGATTTTATCAACATATATAATTTTAATGTTTGCATTTGATCAACAAAAATTTTGGCTTTTTATTGTTTATCTCGGTTTATGCTTATTTTTGGGACCAATAATATTTATTTGTCATACATTTTGTTATGAAAATGTTAGTTCTTTCAATCTCATATCGTTCAGTTTTATAAATAAATAATATTTTTAGACTGCAACAAGTCTTTGGAAGAAAACCCATATTCCATTTTATCGTCCATGCCCATTAAAACCTTTACCACCTTTGGGTCCTCCACATGAGCCAGAAAAGCAGCGTCCATTAACTCCAAAACCTGATGAACAACAACAACAACCATATCCAAATGAAAATTACCCCAATCAAAGTGCTCCACCTCCAAAAGATCCATATAGCAGTAATAATCCAGGAAATAGTTTATATCCTCCACAGCCTATGCAACCTAATCAATCACCTGTAAGTTTCATATCCAAAACAGCTGAGTTTCAAAGGCGACAGTTTTATTGTATTTATATTTTTTAGATTAATAATGATCCAACAAATTCTCAACAATTTTATAATTGGTTAACCGATCGAAATCCAAATAATGTTCGAGAAAGTGAAAATATACTTTTTCGACGTCGATAAATAAAACTTTTATCATTGGCTTTACAACCAACCAATCAATCCTTGAGAGTTTATCATCCGCAACCAATTTATTTCAGTTTTCTTTAAAATTATCAATGCTTTGTATTTTAAACCGACCTCATAATTTTTATATGTAAAAGTTTTTATTATTATCTAATATTTGTTTTTTGTTTTAACCATTGAGTTAATAATAAAGTAAAGAAAGTAATAAGAGTTACAGTGTTTTTAACTTCAAAATAAAGGAGTTCATTAAATAAATAAATTCTTAACTCAAACATTAGTCTTAACAGAATTACCGTAATCCAAAACATGTGTGTTAAAAATGTTTGAAGCGCACGCAAACATAGTTTTCTAGCGTTGTATGAATAATTGCCAAAAGCTATAAACCATTGTTGAATTTCTTCATTTTCATTCTTTCTTCTCTTTTTTTGTAGCTGTTGAATCTCTTCTCTCTATCAATCAACGAAAGAAAAAAAACATTTTTACGTTTAACTTTTATTAAACAAAAAACAAATTTATAGAATATTTTTGAATCAAACAGAGGAAGAACACCAACAACAACAATGAGTCGATTTCCTGAGAGTCATGAAGCTTTGAATATGGGTCCAAATGAGGTAAACTTTTTAACATCTAAAATATTTCTTTTCTCATCCTTGTTTTGCCTTTTTTTAGAAATTCAACGTCATTGAAGTCATCGATTCACTTTTTGAAAATGGCGAAGCTATTGATTGTCAAGATATTTATCGCGGACAAACATATTGGATCCAATTTGAATCTCAATTAATCGTGGATAAAGTGAAGGATTACTTTCGATTGATGCCATCTGCAAGGTTGAATATCTTTTTTTCTAATTAATGCTCTTTTATAAACATGGAAAAATTTTCAGAACAGCCGGATTATACCTGATTGGTACTATGATTCATGAAGACTTGAATTGCTCATGGTTAGAAAAAGAACGCGTATTGAATGGTGAGTTAGTTTCGTGTGGATTTAAAGAGAGGGACTAACTTCATGTATAAATTTCAGCTCTCAAATATTACAAACTTCATGATGCTCTTGATAAAATTTATGCTCATATATTGGACTTATTTGGAACTGCTACTAATCGAGCATTTATCAATGATACATTGAATTGGATTATCAACCTTTGCATCGAGATTGTGCACTTTAATCGTCGACGAATGAAATTACCAAACATGCCGTCACCATTAGAAACTTTCAAACAAACTGAATCTGGAACAAGGCTGCTTCATTTTGTTGAGAATATCTTCGTGTTTATGTTAAAGAAATATCCTGATGATGCTTTATTTTCGCTTGTTAGATTTTCTGATTTGAATCGACCAGTGGAAGAACGACAATTTGAATGGTTATTGGCTTTATTCTTGTAAGTTTTAATCGAAAAAAGTGTCTAAAACTTTAGTTTATAACCGTGTTAACTTTTAGGAATCAATTTTCAATATCAATTATTTCTCGTTTTATCTCTTATGGTGGCGACAAGATACGTAGAATATGCAAAGATACCAATGACTATTATCAAGCTGAAGGAATATTCGCCCGACTATATTCTCCGTTGATCCTCATTATGATCGTGGTCCAACAAAGACGTCAAATGGAAACGAACATAGCTTTGCAAAATATTCTTGAATCATATCTCAAAGGAAATTTGGACGATAACTACGACATGATCTTTCTTCTCAAAGTTTGTTGCAGCTCACCAATATTTTTTGACAAAGTGTTAAGTCATATATCACCATTATGTAAGTTTACAACTTCCAAATTATGCTTTAATAACTATCATACTTCTTTCAGTGACTCAACGAAGCATCATTCAACTTTGTTCCATTCTGAAGGATCCATTTTATCCATTAATTCGTGAAGGAGATAAGTCATTTTTCGAATGTCTTACAGCTGCTGCTTATCGTTTTGCACCTATGAAATCTGTTGACTTGCTTGAAATGCTGCATATCATGGCTTTCGATCCTTCAATACTCGAGAATGCTTCAAATTTAGGTTATGTTCAACAAAATATGGTTCGAGAAGCATTAAAGATTGTTTGTGTAAGCTAATTTTTCTTTGATTACTCACTTTTCATCCTTATTTTTTAGTTCGATATTCTCAATACCTTCGTCAAATATATTCATGAAACCAAAAATCTTACTCTCAGCGATCTTCCAAAATACAAGGAACTTCAAACAAATGATCAAATGCTTCGAAGAATTATTGAGCAATCCCTTGAAATCACTGAATTGGGGCAACAAAGATGCAAGCTTTTATATTGTTTATGTGTTATCTCAGATATTGCTTTTGTTCGACGAGTATTTGCTGCTTTTCTGTATTACTCAACTACTCCTGATCAGCTTTCACAATTTACTGCATTTGCTGCTACAGTGGTTTTACATTTTCCATCCGCCATGCTTGAAGCTTTCAAAGAACTTGTAAAACGACCAAATGCTTACATTTCAATATTCGGAGATGAAACTCAACGATTTCAAACTTTTTGGAATATAATGACTCTATTACAATGGGCAAAAGATTCACCTGATAGTGGAAAAGTTCAAACGTCAATGTTTGGGTAAGTTTAACTACAAATTTATGACTGTTATAAGTTCTCATTTTTTAGTCTTCGATATGATCAATTTGTTGATTCAATTTCTATGGCAGAACTTGTTGGTCTTCTTATTCGTTTTGCTGTTACAAACCTTATGATATTCTTGGAAACTATTGATAAAATGGATGAAAATGCTTTTGAAAAGCTTACAATTATGACAGATTTCGTTCAAGAAATAAATGGTGCAGCTCCAATGGAATCTGGAATGTCTTTTGCTATTTCTCGACTACTTTCTTCAATATTTGTTCATTGCTTGCGTTTGATTCGTGTGAATGAAGAAGAACCAAATTATGGTGCTGCTGCTATTCTGAAGTATAACAACATGATCAAACATATTTTGACTCAACGATGGGAATTTTCAAAGAATTTTTTCGTTTCAACACTTGTCAAAGAAGTATTAATGGTTCGTTTGTTACAGCCTTTTTGACGCCTTTACTGAATCCTTTTTAGTGTTCGTCTGATATTTTTGGCAAAGGTGTGGATCTCACAGGTCTTAGAGATGTTTATTATGATGGTTCTGTTGAAGAATGGTTGCTTCCAACTGATAAGGATGAAATTCATTTACTTGAAATGTATCGACAAACTACAGTACGAAATGAACGTGTACGAGAACTTATTCATTCTGGGGTTCTGAAAAGAAGAGGAAAAGCCACACATAATGCTCCACAAATGTCATCTGAACGTGCTCGATCTCATTTCTTCTTTCTCACCGTTCAATGGTTGCTTACAACTCCACCCGAATCTCCTGAAGCAGCGGAAATTGTTTATGATGCTCTAGCAATTCGTGAAGTCGCAAATTCTTTTGTGGATGTCATTTGTTCGGATAAACATCATTCAAGTGTGTATCAAATGGGTGATTGGTATGAAGAAAAAATCAACATTGGTGATCATGTTGATATTGCTGCCAAAATGGATGCACTTCCAATAACTTTTGATCTAATGAATATCTTTGCTGAAGCACCATATCCTTCATTATTCTGTATTGCAACTTTACTTACTGCTCAACTGGCTGTTATTGTTAATCAATGCGAACTAACTATATCCAAATCTTTTCCTGTTACTGGTACACTCTTGGAGAAAATTGAACGAGTATTAACTTTGATAGCAAAAGCTGGAGTTCTCACTGATATTTTGCCTGTTGTTTATGAAATGATTTGTCGATGTACCATGCATGAAGCTTCCTCGCTGATGGTTGAAATTTGGAGAATATTAACTGTTAGTTTTATTTCATCATTTTTAGTCTATTAACCATGTTTAAATTTCAGCTTATAAGACCGTTGGAAGAAAACCAATTGAATGATCTTATGGTTGAATTGAATATTCGCTTACATGAATCACCACGTGGAATCGTTGAAATGCCTGAAATTTCCAGCATCCATTTACTCAAACTTATGAACATTATTTTTATGAGAAATCCTGAGAAAATGTTTGATCTTGCTCCAAAAATTATATCATATTTTCCACCTGAACCTGAAGAAGATTCATGGGAGATGGGTCCATTATTTCCTGTGATAGCTGTTAGTGAAATTTTCAAACGATGATTACTGCAAATGTTTTTTGATTGATCTCTTTGTTTGACTGTTTTTAAATTTATTATGGGTTTCATTATTTGTATTTGTTAAAATGTTTGTTATTAATAAAGAATGATTTTTTTTTTTACGCTTTTGGAATAATGCCTTCGGTGATGAAAGTTTTACCATTAAGTTTATATGGAACCACTCCAAAACGGAATATTCCTTCAGCGCTTTTTTTAGTAATGGTTTCCATGAATTCAGCTTGAGCTTTAACATGTTCTTCCAAAGTTTTTTCATCCGTTAAATCCATGATTCCATAATTTACTCCTTTAATGGAGCAATATGGAGTTGCACCAGCTTGAGCCATTTGGCATGCACATGCTAACAAAGCCGCATTGAAATCATCTCCAAATGGCCATACAATGGCTGATTTGCACACACCATTAAGGAGCTTTAATGGAAGGTCTAAAAAACAAAAACATAAAAAAAATCCAAAAGAATTATGTAACTCACCAAAATCTTGAGTTATTGGACGACCAAGTCCAATGCCATCAGTGGCATTTTCATTTATCGCTTGAACCATTCCTGGTACAGTTCGAAATCCACCCGTTACATAAACTATAGCATTTTTAATAGCGGGTTTAATTTTTTCTGAAAATTCTAAGAAAAATGCTTCACGTTTTACTGTAGTTTCTCGGCGATTATCATCATTTCGATGTTGAAAGGATAAAGATTCATATGTGCCTCCTGATAATTCAATAAAATCAAGGCCAGCTTTCTAGAAAAAATTATGGGATTCAAAGGTTTAATTAACAAATTTATTTTTAGGGAAGTTAGAAAATTTTGAAGCAAACAATAAATGGTTTTGCTTTTTTCTTTCAAAGGCGCATCCTCATACATACATACATACACAAACCAAACTAAAAGATCAATATAAAAATTATTAAAAAATGTAAATTGAATTCACATGAAGGTCAGTCCAGTCAGTCATACACATACACATTCATAAAAGCCAGCAATCCAACCAACTAACATTCCAGCACTAACAAAAAAAAAGCATTGTTTAATTTTTTTAAAAATGCTGCTTTCTAAATCGATTGTTGTTATTTCGCTTGCTTTTATATTGCTATTCACTATGATTAAAAGTGCTTCAGCCGATGTTATTACTATTGGTAAAAAGATTTCATATGGTTTCGATAAATTAGTGATTATCAATTTTTAGGCTCATGTGAAATTGATAAAGATTGCATTGAAATTTGTGCTAAAGAAAAACGCCCAAGTAAAGGTTGCAACAACAAAAATAAATTAAAGGAATGCGAATGTGGAAGTATATCATTTTTACAAACATTAAAAGATGGATTTTTTCTTTAATTCTTCTTTTATTTTTAAAGGTTAATGGACTAATAAAATGCTTGCTTTTCTCTTACAATAAATTTTGCTATTTTGGTGTCTCTAATTTAGCCATGTCAGTAGTAGCTAGCGACATACTACTATCGCACCTCCATCGCTTGCTTTTTATTATTTGTTAGTTAAAAAGAGTTCTTTCCAAAAAATTGAAGAAAAATAAAACTCACATCAATTTCTTCTGCAATTATAATAGCTTCATCATTGGTTAAACCTTCATTTTGAAATTCAACGGAATTAATTTTAATTCCAATAAGGAAACCTGTGCTAATGGGAACTTCTTTTCGAATGGCATTATAAATATCCACAACAATTCTAGCTCGATTTTGTGCAGATCCGCCATATTTATCTGTTCGCTTATTAGTGGTTCGAGAAAGAAATTGTGCAATCATATATCCATGAGCTCCATGAAGTTGAATACCATCGAAACCATTTTCATATAAAAATTTTGATGCATAAACAAATTTTTCTATTACTTCAGTTTGAACTTGCTCAGTTGTAAGGGTTATGGGTTTACCATATTTGCGTCCAAAGGCTTCACCCAATCCAACATCGGAAGATGAAAAAGGATGAGAATTAACAATGAGAGGAGTTTGACGACCAGCATTACTGAGTTGTCCAATAATTAAAGCTCCATGCTTTTTGGATTTTGAAGCAATTTCCGCCCAAATTTTACATCGTTCAGGTGTTTCAAGTTCTTTAGCTTCTAAAATAATACAGATAATATGATGGTTCTCAAAAAGCTAAATTAATGTCCAAAAAACTTACTCCAAAGCAGCGTTACATATTTTTTGGTTTATCGCCTCCGCCTCCACCTCCACCTCCGGAGGCGTGTAACACTGCTCCAAAGCCTCCAGCTGCCCATTTTTCATACATATTTACATGAACATCATTAGCCATCCCAGTAATTGCGGGATTGGATGGATCCCATTCAGCAACATATTCAGATAAAGCAGTTTTTAAAAAACGATTTTTAGCTACTCTTTTAGTTGTTGGAAATGTTAATTCATCTCCCAAAATTTTTGGACTAACTGGGTTTTCAACGTGAATTCGTTTAACCATCTTTTTTTGATGTTCTCTAACTTTGCAGCAAGTTTCAAAGTTATGGTATTTTTAGACTATGCAACTTCGCCTTTTTATAGCCTCCAATAAACACAATGAAAAGAAAAGATGACATTGTTGATTTTAAAATTTACAAGTCTTCAAAAAAAATTATTGTTATTCATTCAATTGCACAACAAAGAATGTTCATTCTAATAACAAACATATTGTGTATGTGTGAAGTTTCATGTGGGTAAACTCCAAATCACAAAGCAGAGAAATAGGTTCCATTCAAATCAAAGAAAGAAAATGATTCTAGTTTTGTATGCTTCCTTCTTTTTAATGTAATACAAAAGCAAAGACCAAAAGATTCAAGGTTAAAAAGTTTTTGCATTCTTGAGTGCGAGAGTCAAAAACGAGTTATTCTTCCTCCATTCTAAAAGTACAATCAAGTCTTGAAAGAAAAATGCATGAAAAATTTGCTACTCCTCCCATAATACCATTAACAAAATGTTTATTTTAAAAAGTATTTACAAAAAATTACATAAACAACATGGAAAAGACAAGAGTACATATAAAAAAGGTAACTTTACAACAAAAACATCAGAACACATTCATCCATCCATTAGAAGCTTGGTCCAATTCCACCAAAGCCAGATGAACCACCGCCGCGACCACCACCAGGACCATGTTGAAAAGGTTGAGGAGGTTTGAAATCAGGAGGATTCATATCACCATGAAGATCTTTCTGTCCTTGTTTGTCGATTTCGTGTTTCAATTGAAGATTTGGATTTGGTTGAACGAAATGACCAAAGCTTCCTGGATCATTGTTGGCTTGATCCGGATGAGGTTCATCACCCTTTCCATCAGGATTTTGACGACCAATTGGTGGTTGTTGAGATGATGATTGATGATGAGGATTCTTATCGTCTTGATTCATATTTGCCTGAAAAAAATGAGTTAAATAAAAGTATGTTTAGAAAAAGCACGCAAAATATCTCGGTAAAAATTACAAAGCAAAAAAGAAGAAAGGTTGGGTGGCGCAGGAAATATCGTTGAAGAGATTAGCCATCGTCGAGCAAAAATTGCCGATGTGGCCAGTGGATTGAAAGACGAACAGCGGCACAAACCAAGGTTGGTCATTTGACCTCGGCATTGAAAAAAGGCAAAGCGCAAAAGAAAAATGGTCGTACAGATCGGCTGACACACATTTTTTACTACTAACGCAAAAGCGATACATGGAAACGAAGGATGAAAGTATTTTACATTAGTGAAAACATTAATAAAACGTCAAATTTTATTTAGAAGCAAACTAAAATAAGCAACGTAGTTAGTTGATGATGATGACTTTTCTAACAACAACAAAAAGTTGTGAAATTTCATTCAACAACAAAAACAACATTTGTCAATGGAACGCCATATTGCCAATATTGGTGGACTTCATTGACTTGATTCATGAATCCAAGAATATTGGATTCATTATTGAAAAGGATTTTATCAAGCAAAAAAGAGATGCATCAAACCATTAAATAAAGGATTAATTAATTGCAAAATGAATGGAAAAAGCATGTGTATCTCCACTTCCTCTTCTGCCTGCACCGAAGATTTTCTCTTTTTGGCAATCTTCTTCTTGCATTGAGGCTTCCTATTTTGCCTAAAAAAATGCATTTTATCTTCTTCATTTTTTAATGCAAAAAATTTTTATTTTTAAAATTTGCTTCTCGTGTTGCAACCTTGTTACTCGTGTTATTTCTCATTCGTTTACTTTTTAATGATGCCATTATTACAACATATTTACTAATCGTTTTGTTTCTTTTTTCAGCGAAAATGGCTACTAAACTTGGCTTATGTGAAAAAATTGCTGGTCTTACTGGTGTTCTTTATCGTCATCAACTTCAACAACTTCCAAGACGTATGGATCTTCTTACTAAAGTCGCTAAGCGTGAACTAGCTCCACCAAAATATTCTGAATGGCCAATTATCAAACAACAATTTAATACCATTGCCAAAGCTATCGAAAATAATCAACACCGCAATTTGACTCTTCGTGTAAGTGTTTCACTTTTATGTTTCTTTGCTTTCACGTTTTATGGCTATCCTTAAACTTTTTACATATCCTTTTTATTATAGGAAGCAGCTGTTTATACTGCAGTTTTTATGGAAATTATTGGATGGTTCTTTGCTGGTGAAATGATTGGTCGTCGCAACATTCCTGGATACTTGGTAAAAGCATAAATACATAATGTAATTATATTGTAAAATAAAGTGTTATTAGCTCTTATATTGATTGTCTTGTTGTACATTTGATTCCTTTTGTTTACCGTTGATATTTTGGCTCTATGTTGTTACTACTGCACCATGAGAATCTGTGTAACAGCTTTTTAGCCTCCTTGTTTGCCCAAAAGGCTATGATTGCTGACACATAGTATGCTGCTGATCGAGAATGGTTATTCAATGTCATTCAATCACAAAAGCGGGAAAAAAATGTACCAAAAAATGGGCTTGATTGATGTTACAGTAAAGTTTAGTAAAAGCAAAGCAACTCGTAATCTTTGTTTTTGACTCGGCTCACACATAAACGATTAACTAAAGAACACAAAAATCGACAATCCCAAAATGTATTAACATGACTTCTCAAAAGCTAAGATAACACAAATTCTCCTCTCATTCCATAAACACATGAAGCAGCTGTGGTAGTAAAAAAGGTTTATTTCAAAAATTAAAAGCAAACAGAAAAAACAATACAATAATACAAAAAGTAAAAAAGTTATAAAACATATTCCAAAAAAGCATTTTTTCATTTAACTTTTTTCATATTCTTTTTTCGAACTGCATCCGGACTATCATGAATATGAAGACGCTTCTTTTTTTGCTTTGATGAAACATTTAGAGTATCAAGAGAGATATTGACTTCATCTTTGATAGCATTACCAGATATTACAGCATTTTGAGTACAATCATTGATTTTGAAAATTCCAATAAGTCGAGCAGCAAGATTAAACATTTGTTCACGAAGAGAGATAATGATAAATTGAGCTGATTCAGCACGTTCTTTAACAAAATGAGCAATAAGCATAACATTTCGAGCATCAAGAGCTGCATCAATTTCATCCATAACATAAAAAGGAGTTGGTCGAAAATGATGAAGTGCAAACACAAGAGAAAGAGATGAAAGAGTTTTTTCTCCACCAGAAGTAAGTTGCATTGGACGCCATCCTTTACCACGAGGTCGAACACTAAAAACCGATAGTTAAACAACACAACAAATAAAGTGATAATGTAACAAGCAAACAATCTTTCCACGTTGGCGAAAAAGAAAACATACCAAAATTTGATTCCTTCAGAGTATGGATCCATAGGATCAACCAATTCCAAATCAGCATCACCACCCATCGTTAATTTTTGATATTGTTCTTTCAAAGATAAAGCAATATCCATAAAACCTTCCATGAATTCTTCAACTCGAGCTCGTTTGATTGCATCCAAGTGTTTTCGAATTCTGTCACGTCTTTCTGTTACTTCAATTAAAGTTTTGTATTCACTTCGACATTCATGAAGCTTTTCACGGTAAGTTTCTATTAGGTTTAGATTCATTGCTACTTCAATGCCAGCTCTTTCATTTTCCAGACTGTTAAGTTGAACTTGAATTGCATCAGAATTGAATTCAGCTACATCAGCTTCACAATATGTTCGAAGAATTCCACAATTAGGATCATTTGGATCAATAGTTACAGCTTCTTGTTGACTTGGTATTACAGGAGTTGTAGCTCTTGATACTGGATCTTCTTCTTCATCAGATGAGCTTATGTCAGAATCGGATGAATGACCATCATTGGAATCGGCTACAGTGACCTTTGCTGCTTTCTTTTTGTTCTTTGTTGAAGCTTTTTTGTCTTTTGCAAGAGTTTTATCACACAGGATTTCTTTGATATCGTAAGTTTTGAGTTTTTGAATCTAAAATCTGTAATTAGAAAATCAATAAATAAAGAAAACAAGCAAACCTTTGTATTGATATCATCGACTTTGGCTTCGGCAAGTCTTGCTTCAGCTTTCAATTTAGCAACTTCTTCCATGGCATTAGCGATATCCTTCTTGAGATTAACTTCTCTTTCATCCACACCATTATTTGCAGCTTGAGCTTCATCCATAAGAACTTTGATTTCTTCAAATTGGGTCTAAAAAAGGATTATTAAGTAAAATTATTCGAGCTTTTCTCAAGCATAAGCTTGCATCAATATACTGTGCGTGTATTACATTAAACAACGCCACTTCCTCCAAATCGTACTATTACAAATCAAAAAATACGGACCTTTTTCTCTTCCAACAATGCATTCAATCCATCGATGTCTTCTTGAGTTTTCGCTTTCTCTTCCTCCAGATTTGCCAATTCTTCATCCATATCAACGATGAGTTTTTGCATATTTTCAAGCTTATCTTTACTTTTCCTCAGATCAATTTCAGCTTTACTTGCAGCAGTTCTCAAACTTGTGATTTTGGTGGTGATTTCATCTCTTCTTGCTTTCTTTTCATTGACTTCTTTTTGCAAACGACCACTGATTTCTTCATAAATAGCATCGATTCGTTTTGTAATTTCATCATAATCACGGTTAATTTTATCAGCAACTTCGGTAAGATTATTACGTCTTCCTTCAAGTTCTTCAATCAATTTAGCAGCTTTTTGAAGTTCATCTTCATTCACATTTGTTTCAGCAAGTTTCTTAGTAAGTTCTCTGACAGCTTTTTCATTGGAAGATAGTTCACTTTTGGCAATTTCTAAAGATTGAAGACAGCGCTTTAGTTCACCCTTTCCTTGGTCCAATTCTCGAGCTTTAGCATCCACTTTTTCTTGAAGAGTTGCGATTTCATTATGAAGTTCATCCAATAAAGCTTTTTTTTCTCGAAGTTGAGGTAACAAATTTTCTGGGTTTTCTGTTGATGCCATTGCTTGAACATTTGTTCCGATACGACCTCTGAAATAAATAATGGGTTAAGCAACCAGAAAAAAAGAAAAGAATTAAACCATACCGTTTAACAGCATTTCCACCGCCAGTAAGTGAACCACTAATATCAACAATTTCACCATCCAATGTAACAACACGAAATTTCTTTTGTTTCCATAAAGTTGATACTCTTCTAGCGGTAACTATGTCATCAACAATGAGGGCATCACGAAGACAGAAATAATAAGCAAGTCGGACATCATCATTATTACATTTGACCAAATCAAAAAGTCGTGGATGATTTTCAGGTCTAAAAAATCAAAGCTTTAATTAACACATATTTTGTCTAACAAAAGAAACTCACGTGTCGATTTGCTGCATTTTATCTTTCAAATGTTGAATTTTATCAAAAGCTATGAAACTTGTACGTCCAAGTTTGTTTTCTTCAATAAACTTCAAACATAATTTGATGGTTTCAAAACTATCACATACAAGCATGTCAAGACCAGCACAAGTTGTGGAAATTGCAGCATCATATTTAGGATCAATGGCACCAAGATTACCCTAAAATAGAATCAAATAATATGAATCAAAATCAGAAGAAGCTACTTACCAATCTTCCGACCAATCCAGGAATATTACCATTTGCTTTTTCTCTCATTAACATTGATAACACTTTATTATTCCTTTGGTCGTTGCTAATATTAGCAGTGGCAGCATCGTATTGTTCTTGCAACTTTGAATGTTCATTAGCCAACTTCGGTTCCTTTTTCTTCAATGTTTCCATTAAGGCTTGAGCATCCTTCATTTCTTTTTCAATAAGAGGATTCCGCTTTTCCAAAGCTTCTTTTTCCCTAAAAAACGAAACTATTAATTTATTCTCAAAGTTAAATATCATACTTTTGTTTGGTTGCAATCTTCTCTTTAGCATTTTCTGTCATTTCTTTAGCTGAAGCGAGTCTTCTTTCATATCGTTCAACTTCTTCTGTCATTGCAATTCGCCGAGATTGAGCCAAAGTTAATTCAGCATTTGCTTCATCCTCTTTCTTTCTAGCTTCAGCAAGTTTATCACCAACTTTTGTTCGTTCTTGATTGATTTCAGCTGTTCTTTGTTGAGATTCAGCAAGTTTTTCTTGTAATAAAGGCTCCTTTTCTTCTATGGAAGTTATTACGGTTTCAAGTTCAATTTTGAGTTCTTCAATTTCAGCATTATTTCTTTCAGGACGATCAGTTAGAGTTGAAATCTAAAACAAAGTTTGTAAGTAAATCAATCTTTGAGTAAAAAATAAAGAGTTTGCTGATCACCGACCAAGCTATTGTTTACCAAAAAATACTAACCTTTTTCTCTTCCTTCACAATTTCTTTCTCTTTTTCTACCTTTCTTGCATTGGTTTTGTTTGAAGTTAAATCATACTTTTGAAGCCTTAAAGTTTCTTCACTTAGTCGCTTTTCAACATCGGCGATACTTAGTTTTTGTTTATCCAAATCCCTAAAATTAACATATTAAAAATGGTTGCTATTTTACAGATGACAACAAACCTTTGATGCTTTGACATGGATTTCTTTTGTTCTTTGATTTGAGTCAAAAGTTGTTCAAGTTCATTCTTTTTTTCATCCAGGGAGTTTTGAGCTTCAACAATCTTAGGTTCAATGTCACCTGCTCGTCGAGAATACTCAATTTTCTTTAAAGAAAAGAGTTTGTTTTTCAAAGCCGAAATCTTGTTTTCCAGCACCAAAAGTGTAAGAAGCTCCCGAACAGGTTCAGATAGATTTTGTCGCTCCATTTCAAGGCAATTAACTCTAAAACAATAAAGATGAAAGAATGAAAAAAGGTTAAAATAGACAAACTTGTTCATTTGAGCTTCTCTTTCGTTCCCAACGTTTTCCATAGTAAGAGAAAACAGCTTTATAGGTTTGCAGTATCTTGATGTCCCAATAATATCATCGAGGTATTCAAGCATTCCTTCTTCGCCTTCTTTTTCAGCTTTTGGTTTCATCAAAGAAATTTGTTCAACTTCACCCTAAAAAGCAGCAATGTTAGTTTGTTATTAAGCAACATAAAACAAACAAAAAGCTTACTTGCAAGATCAAGAACCGATTATGATCCAAATCAACTCCAACATTCTTCAATTTTCGTTGAACATCTTTACAATCAGCTGGGCGTCCATTAATGTTATACTTGCTTTGTTTATTTGAATGAACCGTTCTACCAATAGAAAAAGTATCAAGAAGTTGGCCATGAGTTGGATCATCAGAATCTTTAGAAAATAGCTTGAAATGAACAATGACGGAACAAGAATCAGCTGCACGTTTAGCAGAATGATGAATAAACGATGTTGCTTTTGGTGCTCGTATCCTATTTGAACGAAAACCAAGGACGAAAAGTAATGAATCAATTACATTGGATTTTCCAGAACCATTTGGACCAATAATACAGCTTAGAGCCTGAAAAAAAGGAGATGAAAAGTGAATCAAAATGGCATGGAAAGTGAAGAATATATGAAAGAGTAACTAACATGATGAAAAGGTCCAATTGTTTGCTTTCCAGAATATGATTTAAAATCAACAACATCGATATGAGTAATGAGTAAAGATGATCCTTGTGTAGCTAATTCAGGTTTTGGTGGAATTTGAATTGTAAAAATATCACCAATTCTTTGCAATTCTTCAAGCAAATCATGTCTTTCAGCATCATTTACAGCATCACTTGGTCCAGGTTGATTTGATACACCTTGTTGTTGTTTCTTCTTAGTTCGTTTAGGCGGCATAATTTGAAGCAATACTGGAAAAAAAGAAAGCAAATGAAAATTTGAATGTTTAACATACGCGGAAACAATAAAAAACGACGAATGAAAAAAATAGCAAAGCAAAAAAGTTAGTCGACTCGTTTGTTCTTCACTCTCTCATACAAAAAATTTAAAATAGCATCTTCCCGCGCATTTTTTTTTTGCAACGTCTTTAAAAATGGAATAAAGTGATTTAAAGAGAACTAAAAAGTGAGTAAGTGAAGATTTGATTGGTTATAAATGTAACAACGAAAAAAGTAAGAAAAGTTAATAATCTCCAAGCATATGCCATCTTTAATGTGGATGATTAAAATATGAAGGATGTGAAAAACGTGAGCATCAACATAAAGCAAAAAAAGAGCTACTAGTTATCTAACGAATGGGAATGGCTAAAGAAGAGAATAATCGGTTAATGATGCACCCGAAATTTAGAAAATGGATAGCAATCAGGGATGAGCGGAAGTGACTTTTCCTTAAACGGAAGGAACCGGAACTAAGGCAGTTCCGTATAAGCGGAAGCGGAAACGGAAATTTAAATTTTTTTTACGGAAGCGGAAAAGGAAACGGAAGTGAAAAAAGGACGGAATTCCGCGGAAACGGAAAAATTTTTTTCTTATTAAAATTTGCTTTCAAAATTTTTCTTTTGAATTTTACTTCTTAATGCTCAGACTTTAATATATTGTTTTCTCTTTAAAACAATTTTACTTTTAGTTAAAGTGAGTAAGCTTTTAATAAAAAATTAACAAATAAGTTTTTAAACTTTTTGCATATCATGTTATTGTAATGAGTATAGTTTTATGCTCACTTCTATTTGCAATATGTCATGTGAAATAAAAAATATATACATGTATTTGCTCTTTGAATGCTTATTAGATAATGGTTAATTATTTTGGATTAATTTGAATGAAAGGGATTTTCGAAGTTTTTTGACTTCATAGAATGCTAACTGATAACATTTAACTCTGAAACAAGCATGTTTTCGGCTTTTTTAGCAACATTTAAACCGATTAAGTATAAAAATTATGTATAAAAAATGTTGTAAATAGAGAAATTCCCTTCAAAAGGTGAAGTTTCTATAAGTTTTCTGTGAAAAAATAAAGCACTTCCGTTTAAGATTTCCGCCATTTTTTCAGCGGAAGCGGAAACGGAAACGGAAATTTATATTTTTTTTTGCGGAAGCGGAAACGGAAACGGAAGCAAAAAAACCACGGAATTCCGCGGAAACGGAAACGGAAGCGGAATTCCGCTCATCCCTGATAGCAATGGCTCAAAGTTATTTTGAAGCTAGGGGATAGATTCACGAGGAACATAAACCATATTGAAAAATGAAAAAAGCCAATCCCATTACGCAAAATTAATTACTTTATAATTCCCATTGATAATAATCGAAAAAAAATAGTCAAAGATACAATTTCAAGAAAGGCAAACAAACATATTAAAGCTATAAAACAAATTCTTAGTCGTCGATGATAAACTATCATGGGATTTCGTGAAAAAAAGGTATCCTATTTTTTCAATAAAGCTTGGTTGTTTAACCTTTAGACCCAACTAAACGTGATGATGGATGATATGGCTTTAATTAAAAAAAATTCTTTCAATGTAAAAGCCAAAGCTTCTTATTTTTGAAGGTTTACTATGGATGGATTTCTAGCTAAGGATTGGAGCTTCCTCTATTTCTTGTGGCTATGTGGTTGAAACTTATTGCTTCCTATTATCTTTCTCTAATATTCAGTTTAAAAAAATAATCAAAAAAATGGTTGTAATTAATTATTAATAATCCAAAGACTTTGTAAAAAAAAGTGTTGCAAAAAAGTTTCTAACTTCCAAACTTTTTCTTTCAAACTCAAGTCGAACTCAAAAAACATTCGGTTCTAACACGAATAACATTCAGAGAAGAAGCGAGCGTTACCGTACTCCGCTTTTTTCTCTCTCCTTTTTTTCTCATCCTTCCTTCATTTCTTTCATATTTTTCCCAAGCTTTGTTCGCCGCTTTTATTCAAGAAAATCCAAATATGTGCAGCACAATTACTGGTCTTTTTGACAATCTTTCTCTTCATCCTTCACCATTCAAGTATGAAGAAACTGATTTTTGGCATCCTGCTGCTGTTGTTGCTTCATGTTCTGCAAGCCAATCTGATGATTCATTTGGTGAATATCATGATGATACCTCTCTCTACAGCTTGAAAGTCTTCGTTGGTGGTCTTCCTAAAGGAACTTCTGAAGGTAAGCTTTTACATACTTTTTTCTTTGATCTTTTTACATCCCATTGTTATGTTTTTAGTTCAAGTTCGTCTCAACTTCCGCAAGTTCGCTATTGCTCGCGTTGAAATGCAATCACAATCTGGTTATTGCTTCCTCATCTTCCGCAATCAAACAGCCTGTCAAGAATTCGTCTCTGCTTGTACAACTTTTCCTGATGGTCGAAAGTTCCTCGCCTTCAAAAAGGATGTCATCTTTTGCACTGAAGAACATAAGGTAAGCTTTATATATATTACTCACTTGCTGGTTAATACGTTATCAATTTTTAGGTTGAAGTTCGTCCTTTCAAACTTGTTGATGCTCATTATGGTCGTAATCATGGCCAAGAAAACCTTCCTGCTCGTGCTATCTTCGTTGGAGGGCTTCCTCGTGATACTGCTGCTGAGGTTCTTGCTATGAATCTTGAAATCCGCTATGGGACTGTCTCTGATGTTGCAATTGATCTTGATCCTGATACTATGTATCCTCGTGGAACTGCTTTCGTCATCTTCAAGCATCCAACTTCTGCTGCAAAAGCTATCTGGTCTCAAACTATGGTTCTCAAAAAAGGTACTAAACGCCAACAACATCGTCTTGTAAGTTATCATTTAACAGCTTTTACATGTGTGTTACTTATGTTTCATTTTACAGATCGAACTCAAGCCTTTCTTGGAAATCGACCACACTTGCTTATTGTGCAATCATGTTGGTACTGCTGTCTTCTGCAATCATCCTACTTGCATGCGCGTCATGTGTGATCACTGCTGGGATGCTTATCATATGGGCTCTCCGGAACGCTGCTTCCACACCAAGGTTACTCGTGGAACCTACTACACAACTCGCCGTGTCTCTTCTTAAGTTTCTTGTTTGTTTTTTGTTTGTTTTTAACTTTTTTATATTGTTAGATTATATTTTTTTAAGTTTTTATTATTGTTTTTTTTATAATTACGTAAGTATTTATTGAATAAAAGTTTGTTAAAAATTGCTTTCTCGAAGTTACCATTGATGTCTAAAGATATTTTAACGCGGACTAAAGAGTACTAACGACAGTTTTTTCATGGATTCAATTAGGCGTTTACCCTAGCAGCTGTGTTGTGATTGAGATTTAACGCTATAAGCAGGATACAATGCTAACTACCTACAATCATAATAGTGCTAACATCAGGAGCTTTTACTGGAGATATGTATGATTGAATCAATCATTTTTTAGGTGATTAAAACATAGAAAGTGCTAAAAGATGTGCGAACATCCCTTTTACTTCTTGATGAGTAATTACTTTTGGGATTAGAAAAAGCAGTATTCAAAGGCAATTGCGATAAATTCACTTTATTTTATATTGCACAAATAAAAAACAAAACACGTGTAACAACAATAAATTAGAAAAAACATTACATCATCAATTAGATTCTTGAATTCCACTGAATCCAGATGAGCCGCCGGCACCTCCTTGACCACCACCAAGACGACGTTGAAAAACTTGAGAAGGTTTGACATCAGGAAGATTCATATCACCTTGTTCATCAATGTTTGTTTCCATTTGAAGATTAAGAGGATTTTTGTGTAAAGGATCGTTGCTTCTTGGTAAAGATGGATGACGACAAAGATCGATAAACAGCATTTGTTGATGTGTGACATAAACTGTAACTTCTGGCATTCCACGAATAACTGCTTGCCATGATGTTTGAGAGTTTACGAGATCATCATGAACAATACCAGATCCTAAAAGCTAATTAATAAGTATTTTATACAGAAAATTGAGAAGTTCCATTTAATTTGGGAATAGTCTCAATGATAAAGTAAAAATAAACTCACGTTTTGTTTTCGCAACTAATTGACCTTGAGAGATTTTGAGTTTGTCGAAAATCCAATTGCGGACAATTCCAAATTGTTCGAGCTCGTTAGGTGTAAGATCATCAAAAGCATATTCATTGTCCTTGTAACTAGCAGTGAATTTCCGTGACATTTTAAGTCCTGAAATAAAAGGATGGTTAGATTGTTTGTACGATAACGGCGGAAACAGGAACAAGTATCACAACGTTAAAAATGAAGAGAATAAATTAAATATATCGCGAAAAGCATGATAGCATCGAAAAACGAAAATACCAAAATTAAAATCGTCTTAAATTCAAGAACCCCGACATAAATAGAAATAGCACGTACAAAATAAAATAGACATGAAATTGTTAATATATGATTTTATTAACCATTTCAAGTAAACACGAAGAATAAATGGGTGAATCAGAAAGGAAGCAATTGGAAGAAGAAAAAGAATGCAAGCCTCTTATTTTGGACAATGATCGAAGCAAAAAAAGATCAAAAACGAGGGAGCCAAAAAATTTAGTGTTATGGTTAAAGAATAGAAAGAGAACGAAAATAAGAAAAGAGAAGGAAGCGAGAGTACATTATTGGAAAATTACGGTAGAAGTTTTGCTTTATTTTTTCAATCATCAAAAGTGAAGCATTAATTAACTAAACGAAATAAGAAGTTTTGTTGCAACCCAGAATTGACAAAAATAATAATAATAATATGGGATTTACTGAAGAATAACCAAGCAACTGGATCAGTACAAGCTACAAAAGTTAAAAAAACAAGAATGAAACAATGAAGCAGTTGAGCAGCGTGCAACATGGAGGGAGAAGATTGCACGAAAATAATTTACTCGCGCTTGTTTGGCGGCAGCTTTGAATAATGGAGTTAGAGAAGCGAAAAGAGGTGGACAATAATAATGGGATATTAGTAAAATTTGATATTAAGATCAAAGATCCAACAGATTTTATTTTAGCATCCATAATGATAGAAAACTAAAAATTAAAATACTTAGAAAAGGTTTCTTAAATATTTTGAATTAAAAAAACCAAGTTTGTTCAACGTTTTTACTTGCTTCGTTGCGGACAGATCTTGGGGAAAAAGTTTGTTACACCATTAAGCTTAAATTACAAAGCCCGGCAGCAAAAACAAAATTTAGATTTTATCTAAAATTTAACAGTGACATACATATGCATGAGATTTTTGAATTTCTTCTTCTTAGCATTTATTAACAAGTATTTAGTTAATAAAGTATGGAGGAAATTTATAAATTTGTTATTTTATTATTTTGCAGAAAGGATTTTTTATAACGTAGCTCACATCATAGTCGTTTTCCTGAAAACTTTTAGAACTGAGAATATGTTCAGTGTTAATCAGTGGTTAGCTGTAATTGGTTCTAACATTTTTTTATTAGTTTCCAATAAAAAGGGATAATTAAAAATGTAACAAAAATTAATAAAAGTAAAAATGGACATTATAAATAGCCGTTTCGTTTAATAAAAAATTCTGTAGAAATTGATACATCAACCCCATCACATTGAATTACAGGAGGGCAATATGAATTGTCTAATGTTGCCAAATTAATCGCCCATTCAGTAAAGCTTCGAAGCAGAGTTTTATAGTTTTCTGAGATATCATTGGGAAAACGTAAAAAAAAGGCTATTTTCTTTTTTTCCTAAAAAATATAAATACATAATATTTTTTGGTTCTTTTTTTTTTAAATGTTTGAAAAGCTTTCAATCACAATTTTTCGGAACTCACCTTCATAAAGTCTGAGAAACTAACAAAATCAAATTCCTCAGAAATTGGATCAAGGAAAAAGTGTTGGATATTATGGAAATATGCATTTTCAATAAGAACTTTTACAGTATTAGATGAAACAATCGATTGATTTAGGCCAAAACTTAATTAATTAATTATTATTTATTTATTAGAAATATTTGGATCTATCATCAACTTACTTTGTAAAATGTTTAAGTTTAGGCCAAAGTTCAATTATTTTCTCGATGCATACAGTTGAACCATTTGAATAATTAATATTCACAGAATAAAACATAATTTCATTAATATTTGGCGAAGCTTTGAACAACAAAAGTTCATTAAAAGTAAACGTTTGATAATAGATATGAAGGTTATAAGCTTCAAATCGATAAAACTTTAAAAATAATTTTGGAATATTCACTTCGCCAGTAATAATAAAACGTGAAGTAACCCAAATTTTGTATGATTGATTAAAAAAAATTTCAACTTGAAATTCTTTCTTTGGAGGTAATCCATCCCATTTGGATTTCGGATTCCAAACCTTTAAATAATCAAAAATAATCATAGAATTTTTGGAAAAAAAATATTTGCAAGTTTTTAGCAATTTTACATAGCTAATTGAAATTATTGGTTTCTTATTGATATAATAAACAATGCTTGAAGGAAGTGAAAAGTTTTGATGTTTGGGAGAAGCAAAAGCAGCAGCAGCATTAAAGTTCATAATTATCGGGATGATAGAGCGACGACGTCACGAATGGCTGAAAGTTTAAAAAATAAAATAAAAAAGAAAGACAAGGAGGTTGATTTATGAATGAAAAATGCAACCCAATGTGTATGTATGCACAATCAACATCAGTCCTTCCTCTTTTTAGCCAAAATGCCATACATAATAAACTAGTTGATCTCAATGCAAAACTGTCTTAAAACCAAAACAAAAACCAAACTGGAGAAAAACACTTGAAAAAGTTAATTTCTTGCAAGGCATGATTTGAATAATTCGTTTATAATGTGCCAATATGTAGCTTCGAGGTATTGTGTATTTCCTCCGATAATTATAAAAAGATGTTATAGCATAAAGAATTCAATATTATTCAAAAATAAGCAATTGTTTATTAAAAAACTACACAAATTTACTTTTTGAAAACACGAATAAGATCTAAAGTTACTTCACAACCTAAGAAGCATGCAGCATTGGCAGGAAAAGCGCGTAACATCACAGGAGCAAAACCACGAACAAAGCCTTTAGGTCCTTCATGTTTCAATATTTCTTGAACGACACTTCGAATTCCATTTGGATATTTTCCTATAGGAGCAGTTTGAAGACGAGATTTAATGACATCAGCGGGAATACAAACAGACCATGAAATAACACCAGCAAAGCCACCAGCGAAAAAAGATGCAATTGGAGATAATGCTGTATCACTTTTGTTTTTGGAAAATTGATCTTTGAGATATTCATAAACAGAAAGATAAACACCAAATGAAAAAACATCTGAAAGATGAAAAGAAAGATTAAACAAAATGAATTTGATGAAGCTCTAACCTCTCAACAATGTGGCTCCCATTCCGCGATAAAGGTTTCGAATTCCGCCTTCTTTGTATATCTTTTTTGCCGCATCCAATGGACCATCATACTTTTTCATGTTATCATTTGATTGAATTTGAAGCATGCATTTGATTCTTTCACCAGGCACAACTATGATACTTGTAAAGATGCCAGCGAAAGCACCAGCATTGAAATTTTGAAAAGCCGAAAGTTTTTGATTTGGATGAGTTTGTTGAAGCCATCGACCAACAGCACAACCACCAAAGAAGATTGCAAAAAGTGGAGCTGAACCAACCAAAGGTGTTACCATTCCTTTATATAATGCCTAAAATTGGGAAGGAATGATAAAAGCAAAAACAAAAATTGACCTTTAAAAGAAACATACACGAAATCCTTCATTTTTGATAGTTTTTTTTACACAATCCAAAGCACCAGTGTACATTGGTTCAGCACCAGGAAGAGGTTTAGGCATAGTTTGAAGTCGAACTTTCACGGTATCAAAAGGATGACCAGTTGCAATACAGCATGCTCCACCAACTCCACCAGCAACGAAGTTTTCAACAAAATTGGTTTTTGACATGATTTTCTGTTTGAACACTTTGAAATTTGCAGCACTCTTTAAAAAATGAACAAATGTTTGAAACTGAAGAAGTAAAAAAAGTGAGAACGATAACAAAAAATGAATGAGCAACACGAAGAAAAAATATGCTAATTTATTTTCTTGCATTTCGCAAGCTGAAAAAGAGAAGTTGATTGGAAAAATTTTTGATTCACAAACTTTTCAGAGACCTAGTTTTAGAGTAAAAAGAAGGTTGTAAATTTTGTCCATACTCGAACAAATTTAGTATGTAAGTTTCTTCACTACCTTATCAACTTGTTCCCCTCGTAGTCAAACAACATTAGGACAAGTGTGGGATTGTGCTTCTTCACGAGCTGATGATCAACGATCCTGTTGTTGCAAAATTAAAGACGTCTTTCAACCCGCATGTATGGCCATATTGTGAAACATTCAATGGTGTTTCAAGTGATTATTACCTCAAATATTTTGTTGTTTGCTTATGAGATTTTGTTAAAATTCGTGATCTCTGAAGATCATCCAAATATTTCTGTGAACAGCGAGCAATAATGCTATTGAACAACGATAAAAGGCAAGCACCTAGACTTTGAAAAAACATCTCATTTCAACAACACCAAAAATTCTCAGAATCAGACATTTATTTTGTAAATCATAATCATACATACATACATAAGTTATTAGAAAGTAAAATCTAGACAAATAAGTTTTAGGAAATGTTATTATTATCAGAAAGTAAAGCTCATGCAATCATCAGTTTTTAGCGACATTGTAATAAGAATATTGAAAGACTTTCAATGCAATAACTTCATCAAGATAATCAAAATCAGTGACAGTTTGATCCATTTTAAGGCAAGAAACTAAGAAAGCGATGCATCGTTCTTGAAGTTGAATTGAATTTGAGATGACTGAATAATTTGCGATTTGACAAACAGAAGCATATGAAATTTCTTCAATTAATGAAACTTCTAAGGAATCCTAGAAAACAAACAAACAACAATCCATGAAAGTATGCATACAAGAATAAATCACTTACTTTGAGATCGAAAATAGCATATTTGTTGAGAAATGGAAGAACATCAATCTTTTCTTTGAAGGTTAAAGTTGAAATTTTGCGATTATAACAAAGTTCAAGAGCAATTTTGACTGTTTCAAGAGAGAATTCAGTGATATCCATTTGGCTGTTGTCGTCGTCGTCGTCGTCAGTTGTTGCTTCATTCATTTTGGCATTAAACATTGCATCGAAGAAACGTGAATGAGTTGCAAGGAACGATTTGTGAGCCTAAAACATCAATCAAAGAGAATAAAAGAGTAAAGTATGTATGTAAAAAAGCTTACTTGGATTTGATTTCCACCAACAAAGAAAGTAAAATCTTTATCATTTCGTTTCCATAATTCACTGCAAATATCATTCTTCTCCCATTTGATGGCTTCATATTCACGTTGAACGCTCAAAGTTCCTTGACATTTGACAATTAATTTTCCATTAACGATATATTTCTTTTTAGTGTCAAATAAATCAGCGGTGTTGCAACAGGATATTCCCCAACTTCCTGAATGTTTATGTTCATAACTCATTTCAATAATAGATCCAGGAGTTTCAAAGATATATTTATGATCAGCTTTAACTTTCTGCTCTTTTCCTACTTTGACCATTAAGAATATCCATGCTTGTCCTTGACGTTCTTTTCGACTTCCATTAGGATAAAATGTGAGACAGTATTGTACACCAGGAATATTAGATGCATCGAAGAGATCAGTTTCCAAATATCCATTTTCTGAATTCTTTAAAGCTTGCAATTTTTCTTCATTGATTTCCCATTTGATTGCGAAAGGACATAGTAAGGTTGAATGCATAGGTGCAGAATCCATTTTAGTCTTTTTACCAAAGCATGAAAAGAAATTACTCATATTTGTTGTTTGTTACAATATTTCTTTCACCAAAAGATATTTTAAAGATGAAACAGGAAATTCAAAATCAAGAAAAAGCAGCTGCTTGATGGAACAATGAATGAAAGGAATGAATCAACCAACAACTGAAGAAAAGAGAAAATGAATTGAAGAGAATTCATAAAATTTGCATAACGTTACAATGTTGTGGGAAAGATATTTTTTTTCGCTTTAGAAAGTGTTGTTTGTATCTTCTGCTTACTTTATTATTCGGCTCGAATCTTTAAATAACTATCAAAAACTTTTATTATTAAATAAATCACAAAACAAAGATACATGAAAACTTAAAATAGAGGAACTAATGTAAATCAATTTTTACTGATATAATGAAAGTGATTTTTAAGAACATTGTGAGCAAATTCTTTATCAAGTTGTTCAAAATCAGCTATAGTTCTTCGATTCATTCTAATTGAAGCTACCATATAATCATGACATCGTTTTTGAAGATTGGTGGAGCTTATAAGAAGTGAGAAAGTTGCGATTTCACAAACAGAGCTTAAGGAAATGTCTTCAGCCAATGAACCTTCCAATGAATCCTAAAAACATTTTATAGTCTAAAACGGATATCTAAAAATTACTTACTTTGAGATCAGTGATATCATATTTATCAAAGAATTGAAGAAGAGCCATTTTTTCTTTCATATTCAAAGTTGAAATTTTTCGACCATATAAAAGATGGATGGCAGCTTCAACAGTTTCATAAGAAAAATCGATGATTTCCATTTGATTCTCGATTGATTCCTTCATTTTGGCGCTAAACATTGCATCAAACACAGGTGATCGAGCAGTGAGAACATTTTTATGGACCTAAAAATCATCGAATATTAGACTCTAAAAAATGGAAGGAAATAAACTTACTTGAATCTTTTTTCCATCGACAACAATTGTAAAATCTTTAGCATTTCCATTCCATAAATTACCAAAGAAGCTTTCCTTTTGCCATTTTTCATTTGATTCTTTTGCTGATTCAACCATTCTTTTAACACATAAAGTTCCTTCACATTTAATGGTAAGTTTTCTATTTACAATGAATCGAAGATCATTATATAAATCATGCGTGGTGCAACATGTAGTTCCCCATCCTTTTGTTTTATCATATACTCTATTTGTCATTTCATTATATCCAGCTGATTCAATTGATAATTCAAACGAAGCTTTAACTTTTGATTCTTTTCCAATGCACACATATAAAAAAATCCATGTTTTTCCATCACCATCTTCTCCATCATAATCAGGACAAATTTTAAGATAATATTTGACACCAGGAATATTAGAAGCATCGAAGATTTCTGAATTCAAGTCTCCATCATTTGAATATTTTAATGCAACCAATTTGTGTTCATCTATTTCCCATTTGATTGCAAAAGGACATTCCAATGTTGATCGATTCATATAATGTAACAAGAGCTTGATGAGAATTCTTAGAATTCCATACAAACTTATGCATCCAATGAAACATAAAAGCAAAAAAAACATGAAATCCATTTGAAGAATAGCAACCATTCGACGAAATGAAATTTGAGCGAAATGAAGCGAAAGATGAACGAAAAAAAATTAGAAGAGAAAAATAAAAGAAATGAGCCAAATTTGCATAAAACTCCTTTTTTGGGAATGCAAATTTTTATTTTTAGATAATGGTCTTCTTGAACTTGTTGTTTAGTCTTTTAAAAAATTTATTATTAAAGCTACATGGCGGCGAAGCATAGTAGTAACGATTAGGGTTCCGATCCCCCCCCCCCCCCCCGAAATCAGAAAAAGTCGGGGAACGGGGAATCCCCGAAAATGGATTTTGACCCGGGGAATTCCCCGGCCGGGGAGAGCATCTATCGGGGACGGGGAATCGAGGAATCCCCGAAATTCAAAAATTTTTCCCCGACATTTTGAAAAGCCATTTTTTAAAGGAAATTTTTTTTCTTTTATGTAAATAATAGCATATTTAGTCTTAATTAATAAGAATCTAGAGTATGGGCCAGGGTTTGGCGGAATTGAAAAAAATTCCGCTTCCGCGGAAGGCGGAATTATAAAATTCACTTCCGCAAAAGCGGAAGCGGAAGCGGAAGTAAAAAAAAGGCGGAATTCCGCAAAAGCGGAAGCGGAATTACCAAAAAATTTTTTTTGTTATTACACATACATTTTTTTTCCATTATAGTCCACGGTAACGATTTTAATATTGTATGTGTCTGTATCAAATCCTTTGTATCCAAAGTGGATAAATTTTATTTTTTCTATATGACGATAATCAAAAGCTAAAAGATTCTTTGAGACTGTTGCATGCTTTATTAATGCAAATTTTGACCTTGAAAAATGGGGACTTTAGAGTAAAAAAGTGCGATAAAGAGCTTCTTTACTTTAATGTTGCCGGGAAAAAGATCAATTTTGATTAAAAAATTTCTTTAATATGGGTAGCATGCAAAGATAATGTATTAATGAACTAAGGATAAGTTTAGCCACAATATTTTTTCTTATAGCACCAAAAAGGTTTGTTTTTACATCTAAAAGCATGTCGCGCTTTCACAATCAAAATTATATATATTTTTACGATATTAAGAATTCCTAAATCTTTTAACCATCTATAGATATCATCATTATTTATACCAATTTTAACATAAATATCCCACTTTTGAAATTTTAAAGAATGCCAAACGATTTATTTCAGCTATTTTTGATTGCAAAATTAGTTTCAAAAAGAACCAAAAAACATTTTGTAAGAAACTAACTTATTTCTAATGCGCAATAAAAAAATCAAAAATGAAAGAAAAGTAAAATATTCTCCATGTACGCAAAAATAAAGAAGAACATATTTTTAATTTAAGTTTGTCTTACCCTACTGATTTCATTCGTTACAATGTACTGAAATAAAATTTGATTTCCCAGTGTAAAAGTGTTTACACTTTTATTATTTTTAAAGGCTTCTTTGGGCATTTGATCACAGAATTTTTTTATTATCAAACTCCCGCAAAAAAATGTAAAAGTTTTTGTTAAATATTTTTTAAAATTTGTTTAATTCCGCTTTCGAATTCCGCAAAATTTTGCGGAATTCCGCGGAATTTGCGGAAGTCCAAAAACACGCGGAATTCCGCAAAAGCGGAATGCGGAAGCGGAATTCCGCCAAACCCTGGTATGGGCTAATAAAAACCCATGTTTTAAACAAAATAAAAATTCTCCCCGTATTTTTCCCCGTGAAAAATGGGTCGGGGAAGGTACGGGGAATTCCCCGATTGGGAAAGCTGAATCGGGGAATCCCCGACCGGGGAACGATATTGGTCGGGGACGGGGAATCGGGGAGTTTCCCCGGGCCGGGGAATCGGGGAAAATCCCCGAGTTCGGGGGGGGGGGGGGGATCGGAACCCTAGTAACGATATTAGTAAGCAAGGGATTGGGAGATTTATTTTCCATCTTTGACACGATATTCAGCAAGTTACTCGGTGGATGGTACATATTCAACTTTAAGTCACTTTGATTTTTTAACATACATACATTGGTTTCTAATCGTACTAAAGGGACATAGTAAAACTAAAAGTAAAGAAAGGTTCATTATAAATGAAAAGCTTATCTTCTGTTTATTCATTTTTTCATATATATGAGCATCGATGACTGCTGTAAACGGTGGAATGGCATGACAAAACCTAAATTAAATGAAACTGAAAGCATAGCAGTTGAACCGTATAAAACTATGGAATTTCTGTTATAATTTCCACCCAATAGCTTTTTAAGCGTTTAGTAACATTAGATCTTTATTTACACAAAACATACATACATTAATTGAATAAATATCGTTTAAAAGTTACTTCTTAAAAATACGAAAAATATCTAACGTTAATTCAATACCAAGAAAACATGCAGCATTGGCAGGAAAAGCTCGTAACATAACAGGAACAAAGCCACTGAAGAACCCACGAAATCCTTCATATTTCAATATTTGTTTGACAACACTTCTCATACCATTTTTGTATTTGCCTTCATGAGATATTTGTAGACGAGATTTAATGACATCTGCTGGAATACATACAGACCATGAAGCTAATCCAGCACAACCACCTGAGAATAAAGCTGCCATTGGAGATATCGTTGAGGTTTTATTTTTCTCGGCGAAGTAATTTTTGAGGTATTCATAAACAGATATGTAAACTCCAGAGGATGGAATATCTAAAAGTATCGAGTATGAGAAAACTAAGTGTAAGAAAAAGGTTTACCTCTTAGCAACGTAGCTCCAGTTCCGCGATAAATGTTTCGAATTCCACCTTCTTTGTACAGTTTTTTCAAAATATTCCATGGTCCATCATTTGAATTTCCCTTTGATTGAACTTGAAGGATGCATTTGATATGTTCACTTGGCACTACGATAATACATGAAACAATTCCAGCAAAAGCACCAGCGTTAAAATTTTGAATAAGTGTAAGTTTTTCGTCATGATGAGTTTGTTGAAGCCATCGACCAACACCAACTCCACCGAAGAATATTGCAAAAAGTGGTATTGAACTTAAAAGAGGTGATTCCATTCCTTTGTATAAAGCCTAAAATAATATTAGTTAAAGATAGTTTAAAGCAAGCAAATCTATCAAGAAAGGAAGAAAAAACTTACACAAAATCCTTCATTTTTTACAGTTTTTTTGAGACAATCCAAAGCACCAGTATATGTTTGTCCATTTCCATAAGATGAATTTGACATAGTTTGTAGTCGAACTTTAATAGTATCAAATGGATGTCCACTTGCAATTGTACATACTCCACCAACTCCACCAGCAATAAAATCTTCGATAAAGGTTGTGTTGGATGACATGATTTACCTTTCAACAACAATACTGAATTTTCTTCAGCCTTCAAATGAAACTTTTTTCCGATGGAAGAAAAAAAGAAAGTATGCTAATTTTTGTGTTTACAAAATGGAAGTGAGATAGAACTTTATTAATCAAAAATTATCTAAATTATTATTACTAAAGCCTAATTATGTCTAACGTTAATTCTATTCCAAGGAAGCATGCAGCATTGGCAGGAAAAGCACGTAACATAACAGGAGTAAAACCGCGGAAAAATCCTTTTGGTCCTTCTTGTTGCCATATTTCTAGGATGACGCTTCGAATTCCATTCTTATATTTTTCTACAGAAGCCGTTTGAATACGTGATTTAATTACATCAGCTGGAATACATACAGACCATGAAGCAATACCAGCACAACCACCAGAGAATAAAGCAGCTAATGGAGATATCATCGATTTGTTACTTTTATCGATGAAGTAATTTTTAAGCAATTCATATACAGAGATAAACATACCAGCTGAAGGAATATCTAAAACTACATATGTATGAACAAAATAACAAATTATCTTTTTTACCTCTTATTAACGTAGCTATGGCTCCACGGTAAATGTTACGAATTCCACCTTCTTTGTATAGCTTTTTCAAAACATCCACTAGACCACCGTACTTTTTTAGACGTCCATAAGATTGAACTTGAAGTAAACATTTTATTCTTTCTATTGGTATTTCAATAACAGCCGTACATATTCCAGCAAATGCACCAGCTTTAAAATTTTGAACAAAAGTAAATTTTTCACCAGGTTCATTGTTTTGAAATTTTCGTCCAAGAGAACAACCACCAAAGTAAATTGCTGAAACTGGAGTCATACTAATGAGAGGAGCTACCATTCCTTTGTACAAAGCCTATAAAATGAAAAAAGGAATAGTAAAATTAGTGATGTAAGAAAAAAAACTTACACGAAATCCTTCATTTTTGACTGTTTTTCTAACACAATCCAAAGTTCCAGCATACATTAATCTTCCTCCATAATTTATATTTGACATAGTTTGAAGTCGAACTTTCACGGTATCAAAGGGATGTCCTGTTGCAACAGTGCATGCTCCACCAACTCCACCAGCAACAAAGTTTTCAATAAAGTTAGTTCTTGACATGAATCCCCTTTTAAAAACTTTGATGTGAGGAACTAAAAAAAGAAGCAATGTTAGAAATTTGGCAGTTTGAACAATAAAAACGAAGAGCAAAAAGGATCTGAGAATGAGTACATATTATTTACAAAAAAAGCTTTGTTAAGTAAAAAATATTTATTATTACAAAATTCTAATTATATCTAACGTTAATTCAATTCCAAGGAACATTGCAGCATTGGCAGGAAAAGCACGTAACATAACAGGAACAAACCCACTGTAGAAACCACGAAATCCTTCTTGTTTGAATATTTCTTTGATAACACTTCTCATACCATGTTTATATTTTCCTATAGGAGCAGTTTGAAGACGAGATTTAACGACATCAGCAGGAAGACATACTAACCATTGACAAATTCCAGAACAGCCACCAGCGAAAAAATATGCTATTGGAGATGATAAAATTGATTTGCTGTTTTTGTTGATGAAATGATTTTTTAGTAATTCATAAACAGCAATATAGCCTGCCGAAGATGGAACATCTAAAAATACATATGTATGAGTAGCTAGCAATAAACATAAAAGCCTTTTACCTCTTATTAACGTAGCTATGGATCCACGATAAAGATTACGAATTCCACCTTCTTTGTATATCTTTTTTACAGCATCCAGTGGACCATCATATTTTTTTATATTTTCGTTTGATTGTACTTGAAGGATGCATTTGATTCGTTCACCAGGTACTTTTATAACAGCTGTACAAATTCCAGCGAATGCACCAGCATAAAAATTTTGAACAAAAGTAATCTTTTCATGAGGTTCAATAAGTCGTCGTCCAAGTGCGCAACCACCAAAGAATATTGCCGTAACTGGAGTCATACTTATGAGAGGAGCTAACATTCCTTTGTACAAAGCCTAAAAATGGAAGATAATGGAAAGTGTTAAAGAACAAAAAAGAAAAAATAAACTTACTCGAAATCCTTCATTTTTGACTGTTCTTCTCACACAATCCCAAGCTCCAGTATACATTGGTTCATTTCCATTAGATGGCATTTGTAATCGTACTTTAATAGTATCAAACGGATGCCCAGTTGCAACAGTACAAAATCCACCAACTCCACCAGCAATAAAATTTTCGATAAAATTAGTTCTTGACATGTTTGATGAATTCGTGGTGGTCGTTGTTGGAGAGAGATGGTTTACAAAAAGAATGTTTTATAAAAATTTTCAAAAACTAAAAAAGTGATAACAAATGTTTTGTTCGACTAGAATCAAACGAATGAGAAGAATTTGCATTTTGCATTGAAAAATTAGGCTGTTTCGTTGCAAGAATAAAAATTTTGGCGCTCATTTCCTTATTCCCTTATTTTTATGATGCTCATGATTTTCTTTATCCATCATTGGTGTTACTTATGCTAGCTTTAGCCAAAATCAAATTAAGCCCATTTTTTTAATTTACTAGTTTCTGACGGATGCTATGTAAAAAGTCAAAATGCATTATCGTTTGCTTGGAATTTTTTGTTTATTCATCGAAGCTTTTTTATTGATAATTTATTATTTGCAAATCCAATACTCATAAATTAATTATTATTAAACCAGGATGTTGTTTCCTGAAAGGCAAATAATAAATACGTTTATGGTAATCAAGTTGTCAATCATCATAAATAAATAAGGGTAATAATCTCTGAGAGATTTTTCTGAAAATAAAGGATGTCAAAAAGTTTAGTGCGCGAAAAAAATATACATTGCAAGAGGTAGTAAATAGATTCACTGACACACAAAAATTGACAGGTTTGTCAATGTCCATGGCTCATCATCCATCTCATGTGTTCAACAACAACAACAAACAAAATTATTGAACTCATTATTATTTTGGTAAAACTGTTTTGCTTGAATTTTTTCAAAATTTTATTTTTATATTACTTTTTTCCTTTGTTTTTGTTTTAAAAGCAAGCCTAATAAAAAAAGTTTTTTGTTTTGTTTACTCAAAAATTATTTATTTATTGATTCTTCCGCAAAATTATTAGTTTTTTTCCTGTTTTCTTCTTTGTTTTCATAACCTTTGAAAGCCGTCCATCCATCCATCTTTCTTTACTTTTTTTGGAGCTTCTTTTGGAATTGAAAAAAAAGGAAGACGATAACCTTAGGAATTCAAAGAAAATTTATTTTTGCAGCAACAGAAGCCGCAGAAGCAAAAAAAGTTTTGTTTTACGTTTTTATGCATATTTTTATATTTTATTTTCTTTCCTTCTCCGTCATCGACGACCAACTAACTAAATAACTAAAAATAACGGAAAAGGTGAGAGAGAGAGAAAATAGAAAAGCCCGCAAGCAAACTTTGCAACATACATATTTCTTTTCCTTTTTTTGGGGTGTAAAACATTGAAACGGACACGCGCCAATATTTTTGTATTTTTTTTTTGATCATCGAAACAAAAAAAAGAGAGAAGATTATCTATGAAGCGAAAATATTTTGTTAACCCTCTTTCTAGGTTCAAAATATGTTTGACAAAAATATGTAATAATAATTCGCTGAAGCGACAGCGAAAATGGAACAGTGTTATTTTTTTGTTGTTTTGTATTGTTTTAGCAAAAATTTTTGTTATGCAATAACTAAAAGCAAAAATAAAGGAAAAGAAGCTCTTTGAATTAACTTTTTTCGGCGTCTCGCAAAGTTTTTCTGAAATCAGTTTTTTAATATTTTTTGTTTGTTGGATTTATGGTAGTATTTTTCGTAGAATCTTAATCAGTTAAAAAATAATTATTTTTTTTTTGTTTCTATTATTGAAAATTCTATAATTAACAGTTTTTCTTCTTATTCTCTTCTTTCAAAATAAGAAAGAAGCTGAGATATATGTAATAAAATGTACAAAAAAAAGTTTGCTTATTTATTTTTAATAAAAATTTAATAAAAAATAACTTTCGCGTTTGTAATTTTTTCTTTATCCGCAGCTTTTTATTGTAAATAGCGGAGTTTGAAAATTTATTTCAACATTGATTTTCTTTTACAGTTTATAATCTGAAGAATTCTTGAACTCTGAAAAACATTAATCCAGGAATGAATCTTTCAGTTAAATTTGAAAAAATAATTTTTTTTTTAAATCCGATATGGCTCAGTTTATTAAATTATTATTTATTCTTTTCAATTTGGTCTTACTCAGTTTTTTTTTCTTCAAACCTCCCTATAAACTCATGAAGAAATAAAAGAAGATTTTTAAAAAAATATTTTGAGAAGGCAAATCACCTGTTACTTGCTTTCTTTCTTTTCTTTGTTGATTGTCACTTTTTTCTTTTTCGCGGTTTTGTTTTTCTTTCAAAAAAACAATTGCATATTTTTTGTTGTATGTAATCAATTCTTTTTTTTTAACACTCGGACGGCGGATTGGTACAAACGGTGCAGATTGTAGCCCTGGATTTGGGGAATTTATTCCTCAGCGCAGATTTCAGAAATCGATGTTCTGGAAAAAGTTGTCCCAGCGCGAATGTTCAGAATGCATTTTTATCTTCTATAGCGGCATATAGCTATTTTTTTATTGACAAAAAATATAAATGTTTTTTGCATTCATAAGCTGAGAATCTCTAGTTTATTATGTACTCAAAATATAATTAAAAATTTGAACTTAAAAAAATAATTTCCTTTATCAAACAATAATGGTCCCGAAACGAAATTTTTTAACGTATGCAAATTTTTCTGGACATCTCGATCGAAGAATTTTTCATAGAGGCCATATTAATCACCAGAATCTCTAGTATTTTTGGGTATATAATGTTCGTTGGGTAAGCAATCAAAAGTCCTCTATTTCATAGCAAAATGTATGCGGCATGCTTTTGCGATTATGGTAATTTATCGTTTTTTTCAAAAGTTTTTATTTATATTTTATTTTTATACATTGTAAAAACATTTTTTTCATTGCATTTTTATCATCTATTATTATTATTATTAATAAGGTCGAATCTTTTACTGCGCCAAAGGTTATTCTTTTCTTCTTCAAAAAGGTTTTGAAGGCGCAATTGTTGTCATTCACACTTTTTTCAAAGGGCAATGAATTTTTTAGATTCAAAAAATTTTCTCAATTCATTTCCTTTTTTCATATTCATTCTTTATTCAGATTTTGCTTTGATTTTGCTTCGCATTTTTTATTTTAACTATGACTGAAAAAAGAGGTTTTGATTCAAGTCGTCAAAGTGATGAAGAAGAAAACCCTTTTGAACCTTCTGCTTCTAGAATTCGTCCTGAATATGATAGCGAGGTATTTTTTTGTTTATTTTTTTTCTTTTGTTTTTGAAAACTTTTATTATGTAGAAAGATTTTGATACTTCTGATGATGAAGATTATGTTGAGGAACAAGAAGACGAAGAATTTATCGCTAATGAATTTAATGAGGAAGACAATCGTCGTTTTCTTCAAACAACAAACATTGTTCCAGCCCGAAAAAGAAACTATAATAATTCTTGGACTATTCAGCATCCTGAACAAGTGGAAAATGATTTTACTTTTGAAATTCCCGAATCATCAAGTACCTTTGCTTCAGAAAAGGACGCTTTTGATGCAATGATTTCTGATGGGATAATTAATTTGTAAGCAATTTTTTAATTGAAATTTTTCACCTCCCTTGTTATCTTTAGAATTGTTCAAGGAACAAATTTCGGTTTACAAAAAATTGCACGTAAATTCAAAAGAGAAAGTAAAAACACCCATGATGTAAAAAATACAAATCCAACAGAAATTCGTGCTCTTATTGGCTTGTGGTTGAAACTAGGAATTATGAATTATAATAATTCTTCCGTTGATGAAATTTTTTCAACAAAAAAATCTTCTTCTCTTGGTAAGGGTATTCGCATTTTTTTTTGTAATAAATTAGAGTTTTCAGATGCCCACTTAGTTTTTTCGAAGGATAGATATAAATTTTTGATGAGATGCCTACGTTTTGACTTCAAACCCGACCGAAAGAAAAATGATGATGGGAGTTATGAAGATAAATTTGTTCACCTCCGTGCTGTTTATGACATTTTCAATAGAAATCTCGAAGAATATTACAAACCAGGAGAGTATTTGACAGTCGATGAAACTTTGGTTCATTTCCGCGGAAGATGTAATTTTCGAATGTTTATCCCATCAAAAGCAGCAAAATATGGTATCAAGATTTTCAACATAGTCGACCCAAAAACAAAGTTTTTGTGTAAGAGCGAAGTTTATCTGGGTAAAAATAACCATGGAATTGATGGCCCTTTTGGAGAAGGAGTAAGTAAAAATTATTTCTTTCTAAATATAAAAAACAAATCTTTTAGATTGTTCTCAAATTAGCATCCAATTATTTATCCACTGGAAGAACAATTGTCACCGATAATTTTTTTACATCACCTCAATTAGGAAATATTTTATGGAACTCTAAAACTCATCTCTTAGGGACAGTTCGCAAAAATCGTCATGGCATTCCAGATGATTTTGTAAGAGAAAAATCTGAAGTATGTTTACCTTACTTTTTATAAATTCATAAATAAACCATATTTTGTAGGTTTCGGATGTTAAATATGTCTTTCGAGAAAAAGAAACTTTACTTAGCTTCCAATCTAAAGCAACTAAACAAGTTTTTTTGTATTCAACGAAACATCATTCGATTCAAAAAGCCCGCAATGAAAAACCCCTTATTATTCACGAGTACAATAAAATGAAATGTGGAGTTGATATGCATGATGAAATGGTTGTCAATTATTCTTTTTCTCCTCCAGTCAATCGGTGGCCTGTGCGAGTTTTCATGCATACCATTGATACTGCAGCTCTAAATGCATCAGTCCTTTTTAACAATAGTGCAAACCGCAGAGAGTTTTTGAACAACTTATCTGATCAACTTATGAAAGATCAAAAAGAAATCAAAGAATCTGGAAATTTCTGGTTGACAAAAAAATATGAAACTATTGAAGGATTACAAGAAGAGTAAATTATTATTTGATTTTGATTTAGAAATTAATTTTCTCGTTTTAGTATTCGACAAAAAGTTCTTGGACACCAAAAATCGACTCAAAATAGATGTAAAGTTTGTACAAAAATAGGTCGAGATTATAACAATTGTGAAGTATGCAACGCCCCTATTTGTAATGAACATTTGATTACAATCTGTGTCAATTGCCATGGGAAATCTTCGGCGATGGAAAATGTTCAACCAATTCCTCTTGATCAACGACAAACAAGAAGTTCAGCAAGGGATCTAAAAGGAGGAACTTGTAAATATTGTACAATCAAAAGTAATTATCACTGCCAACTTTGTCTTGGAGTAATTTGCTCTAAACATCAATCGAAAAAGAATCCAAAATTTTGTGAAGCTTGTTTTAATAATCCAGGTGTTATTTCGGGTAGATTGTAATAAATATAATTTAAAAAATGTTTTTACAATGTATAAAAATAAAATATAAATAAAAACTTTTGAAAAAAACGATAAATTACCATAATCGCAAAAGCATGCCGCATACATTTTGCTATGAAATAGAGGACTTTTGATTGCTTACCCAACGAACATTATATACCCAAAAATACTAGAGATTCTGGTGATTAATATGGCCTCTATGAAAAATTCTTCGATCGAGATGTCCAGAAAAATTTGCATACGTTAAAAAATTTCGTTTCGGGACCATTATTGTTTGATAAAGGAAATTATTTTTTTAAGTTCAAATTTTTAATTATATTTTGAGTACATAATAAACTAGAGATTCTCAGCTTATGAATGCAAAAAACATTTATATTTTTTGTCAATAAAAAAATAGCTATATGCCGCTATAGAAGATAAAAATGCATTCTGAACATTCGCGCTGGGACAACTTTTTCCAGAACATCGATTTCTGAAATCTGCGCTGAGGAATAAATTCCCCAAATCCAGGGCTACAATCTGCACCGTTTGTACCAATCCGCCGTCCGAGTGTTAACAAAAAGTGTGGCAAAGAAAGAAAGTATGTGTTGTCACTCAAATCAAAAAATCCAAGCTATTTTATCCTTTCTCACATCGTAAGAGAATGTTTTCAACGGGCGAAGAAGAAGAAAAGGATATGGAGAAGGAAGAGGAAAACTTCCGGGGGAATTTTTTCATTTTCATTCAAGCAACAAATCTTCTTTTTTTTTAATTTTCAACTCATTTTTCGTTTTTTTTTGACAAATGACCTCCGATTTTTCATTCAAACAATTGAATGGAATGAATTCTTATGCTTTATCTTTTAAAAAAAAATTGTCTTTGAAGTTAGTTAAATAATGAGAGGGTGGAGGATGCAACTAAAATGAATGTTTTTTAAAATTTTTTTTTAACAAATCAAGCTTAACGCACTCCAGTTTCTTAAAACAAAAATATGATTAATAAATTTTATAACGTTTGTTGTTAGCGTTTTTCTGTTTATTAAAAAAAAATTTTTTATTTATTTAATTATTTTTGTTTTACATAAATGATTTAATTTTATTTTGTAATAAGTTTTTAAAAAAATTCTCTTTCTTTTTAGAATTCAGTTATTTTTAATGAAACTTCAGAGCATTAAACATTAATTCAGAAAAATACTTTTTGGCTTCACAGTTTTTTTTATTTGTGAATTTTTTTAGTTACCTAACTTTTGTTTGATTCAAAAAAGCGATGGTTTGGTATTATTCCTTAACTCGAAGAAGATTTTGCATTAAAGTTTGTTAGAACGGGAAAAAGCATGCTATGGAATTTTTTTCTGGAAATTTAACTCTGTGGACTTAATCTATTATCAGTTTTTTTGTTAAATAATGGATTCAGGAAATTTTTAACTCAGTTTTTTAAATTTCTTTTGAACTGCCTATTTCTCGTCTCAGTTATTTAAATATGTATTTTTAACTCTGAAAATATATTTTTACGTCAGTTTACAGTTTTTTAATTCCTTTATTTTGCCATTGTCTTTTCCTCCAATTAAGAAAATTAACCCAAAGAATGCCAATAAAAAGAAACATAAAAAATCTTTAAACCAATTCCAACTCAGATATCCTGTTTAAAAAATCTTTTATTTTAGTTTTATTTCTTTTCTTTATAAATCTTGTAAAGAATAAAATTTTTATTATTTTTTGGAAACGAAGCGATTTAGGAATGTATGAGGTTTATTTCCTATTCCTCTTCATTTCTCTTCTTCTTCATAATTAAAGTACATCGAAATAAAAAAAAGGGAAATAAAAATAAAAAAATATCCTCGAAAACCAAAAAAATTAATGACAGCTGTTTCCTCGCGCACATAAAAAAAAAAACCCACCAACAAACACGCGATCAGCGATGGCAGCCAATAGACAAATCTGTCTATCGCAACCGACAGCCCCACACTTTTTTGCGCCAGACAACGAAAGAAATTTTTTTTTACCGTGTCTGTCGGTTGCGATAGACAGATTTGTCTATTGGCTGCCATCGCTGCACGCGATCAACATTTTTTTTTCTTCAATTTTTTTGGAGAGTTTATTTTTATTTATTTTTTTGAGCTTCAAGCGATCACATTATTTACTTTTTCGTTGAATAGCATGAAGACTATTTTTTTTTACAATAAAAATATGGATTTACAGTTTAGATGTTAAAATGAATTTATTCTTGATTATAGTTTTTTTTACCAAGGAAATAAGTACCTATTAAAAACAATGTACCACAGTTTTTTAAAATAAATTAAAAAGGGTTTATTGACCAAATTATTTTTTTGTGAAAACAGTTTAAAGTCTTTCATGGCCTATCGTGTTTTTGGTATATTTATTTTTTAAACCCAAAATTCCCAATTTTATATTATACCACAGTTTTTTTTCTTTTATTCCTTCTCCCTTTTCAATTTTTTTTTATCAAAATATTCAAAACTAACAATTTAAATTTTTTGTTGAAAACCGTAACTTTATTATCAGTTTTTTTATTCTTTTTTTTCTTACAAGATTTTTCGTCTTCAGTTAATTTTAATATAATTTATTATTTTACAATTATTTATTTGAAGTGGCAGTTTTTATAAAAAAAAATTTAAGGCTTTTTTATTTACGATATATTACTCTGACGATGGCAATGATAAAAAGTGATAATATTTCAATTAATCAACCTCCAATTCAACGAATTTCAGTTCATAGCTCAAGAGGAGTTAAAAAGTAAGTTTTATTTTCCACTCCAATTCACGATTCAAAGCAGTTAAAAAAAATTATTTCCTTATTTAAAAATGAAATTTTGCGAAAATAATATCGTAAACAGTTTTTTCTTTGATTTTGGTTCCATGACAGTCGTTACAGTATATCTGTTTTTTTAACATTCCTAATTTTTTCCACTTTTATTCTTATTTCCTCAGTTTTTATTATGCAACCAAAAATAAATATATTCTAAAATCAAATATTTTTTCTATTAATTTTTAAAAAGCTTTTTTTCTCTTTTTTTGTTGTTTGTAATTCATACAAAATTTTGAGATTTTCTTGATCCCTTCTTTTCCCAATTTTTGTTTTGTTTTGTTTATGTATGCAAATTTGATTGAACCATTTATGTATGTTTTTGGAAGGAAGCAGCTTTGCTTTTGTCTCTTTCGTGCGTGTGTAATGCATACATATTTATGTTTGGTCAGTCGTCAACCATCCATTATTTTTTTTCTTTTCAACACTTTTAACTGGTGTTCCTTTTTTTGTTGTAAGTTCAAGGGCTTTATCCTCTATAAATGATCACAAATATACAGTTTTTTTATATGTTTGATTTTGAGGCGTGAAAAAAAGACGCAGAAAATAAAAGTTTGAATCTTGAATGTTGAAAAGATGGATGATAGTCACTTAAACACAGTTTTAAAAAATGCAAAAAATTTTATTTATTCGCGGTAAAAATCAAATAAAAATTTGCATTAAACCACAGTTTTACATACGTTTTTCTTTTTTTCTATTTAAAACGCAAAAAATTTAAAAAATTTAAAGTTTAAACCTGAAAATGGGTTGCACAGTTTTTAAAATGTGATGTTCAAATTTCTTTTGTTCATTATTAGACGTCATCCATGTTTGAACAGAAATTTAAATAAATTTGCAAATCACAATCGACTACACAGTTTTAAGATAAAATAATTAAAATTATTCATAATAGATCTCTGTAAAAAAAACAAAGCCCAAAAATAATTAGAACTTCAGTTTTATTTTGTCGCTCAAAAAATTCTTTTGAGTAAAAAGTTCCTTTGAGTACTGAGTTATTATTTGCTCATATTGCATTTTTTAAACTTCTATCAGTTTTACTTGCCTTTAATGATGCCATAGTGATCATTTTCTCTCAGTTAAAAAAACTTTTTTTATTTGTTTATTTATCCTTTTCTCCCTCGCTATTAAAACGATTATCACATTTTCGGCATCTTTAGATTATTTTCTCTCCTTATCTTTTTTTATTCTTTTGAACCTCAAAAAGCGTGCAACAACAATCATTTATAATATTTATATTTTTTTATTGACCTTCTCTTTTTCTTTCCGCAATTAAAAACCAAAACAAACTTAATCTAATCTATTTTTTTGTTTTGTTTCAAAAACAACTCAATAAAAAACTTTTTTTCGATTGCGCATTTGCGACCGATTTAACTAACTTTTTTTGGGTCATTTTTTTTGGCGATAAAAATCGAGGGAAAAAAAGAGTAACGGCATTGGCGGCTGAGGCTTTTGTGGAAGGCATCAACAACGACGACGACGAAGATGCCGCAGATCGCCGGAAAACAGAGAAAAGAAATTAAGAGATCAAAACAAAAAGTTTTTTTTACAATTACCTCTTTGAGTTTGAATGCGCATTTCCGACTTTTTTTATAGCTTTATCGACGACGCTTCTTTGATGAGCAAAAAGAAAGAAAGAGGCCAAAAGCGCAAGCAATCAAATTGAAATTCCTTTCCCCTATCGTTTTTTTGACAAAGAATTTTGCCGAAGAAAAAATATTGTCACATTTAAATAATGAAATATTTGTGTGAAAATAATAAAAAAAAGTTTGTTGGAATTGGATGAGAGGAAAAATGGGAGGGAGTGAAAAGGTCGATGAGGTTAGAGATACTGGGTCTCTCGGAAGAAAAAAATTTCTGTAAAGTGGAGATTTCATATATAGGACTTTTCTTTCAGTTTTTCAATATTTCTTTAATTGCTCCAGTTTTGTTTCTTTGTAAATACTAAAAAATATTTTTTCGACATTTACTTCCTTAAAAAAACTCCTTTCCCCAGTTTTTTCTTACTTTTTTTGAATTTCTTAAAATTCCAAAATTTTTGGTAAATTTTTTCTATGAATACCACAAACTCACAGTTTTTTTATCCATCAAAAATTTAGAGATGACAAAACTTTCTTCAAAGACAGTTTTATTTTATAAACTCCACCAATTTTTTTGCAGTACAGTTTTAATAAAAGAATATTTTTTACATTCTTCTTAACTCTAATCATCAGTTTTTTTTTGTTGGTTATTATTATAATAATTCTTTTGTCGAAACGAAACTTTTCTCTTTATTCCTTCATTGTTTTCATTATTTTTTTCTTCACTTTTTTGTTCATCTCTCTTCAATCCCTTCCATTCCCCTTCAGCAAAACGATTTATATTATTATTAACAAACACATATATGTATACACTCACTTCTTTTTTTCAAGTGTATCACATTTCATTCACTTTGTTAGTATAATGTTTATGCAAATTTTAAACACTAACACTTTCTCTTTTTTCATTTTTCATTTTTCATTTTTCACTTCGCTTGCTTCTTTTCTTTTTTTTTTTTGGCTGCCCTACTTTTTGATTATTACAAATTGCAACAAAAAAGCAAAGCGGCCGGACCGCAGTTTTACAAAAAAGTGAATTTTTATTTCTCCAATTTTTTGGTGGTTTTACAGTTTAAAAAATTTTTGATATTCAAAATCAATGGATTTTCCAAAGGTACGAGTGAACTCAGTTAAACTATTTTTTTGATCACTATCTCCTTCAAACACAGTTTTAATTGCCACTTTTCTTTGCTATTATTTCATTCTTTCTTTTTCCAAATTTTATTTAAATTTTATTTTTATTGCCTTCGTCGTCCTCGAATTGCCCATCCTTTTGCCCATTATCCTTGGCCTTGAGAAAATAGTGAAATTTTTTATGGGATTTTTCATTCTTTTTTCACTTTCTTGGAACTCTCCCTCGTGTTTATGTTCCTGCAGTTATCTCATCAACATCATCCTTATTTTTGCCACTTAAATTCTTCCTAAAAAAAATTTTTATCGTTTATTTAACAAAAATACAATAAAAAATTAAAATAAATGACTTTTTTGTCGCCTTTAATTTTTATGTTAAAAAATTTTTTTGAAGGCCCTTGTTGTTGCAGTTTTCTCTTTTATTTTAAAAGTCGTTAAATTTCCCATTTGAAACTTGTCAAAAATAAAATGTGAAAATTTAGATCAAAAAAGGCAATGTGAGATACATATAATTTTAATTTAACGGGTTATGGGATTTTTTCGAATGTGTTCTTTTTCGAGATAAAAAGTGGAGGCGAAAAAAAAAGAATAAAACACTTTTGCAACTTTCAAGCTTTGTGACTTTAGAGTTCGAAAGTTTAATTGGTGAATAAACTTTTGATTTTAAAGTATTAAATTTGCATATATTTTCTCCATTTGGATCGTGCTACAGTTAATTCTTATCAAAAACAGCAACTTCATCTGTTTTCAGTTTTATATCTAAAAAAATCCAAAAAAAACTTGAAATTTTTTTTAAACATGAAAATCATAAAACCATAAACTCCAGTTTTTTGGTATTTTATCTTTGAAAAAAGTGTAATAATTTTGAAATTCTTCCTTCTTTTATATTTTGCAAAAAATGCTTTTATCGACCAGTTTTTTTAATTCACTAAAAGTATTATAGCTTTGAATTGTGTTTCTCAGTTTACGAGAGCAACGATACACAAATTTTGGCAGTTTTTTTAATTTGTGTATTAAATATTTTTTAATTTCCTCAGTGCGTGGAAAAAAAATATTTTTTCAAGACAGTTTTTGTATTCTCAATCAAAATTTTCTAAATCAAGATAAATTTGTTTAAAAAAAGTCAAAAAAGTTATTCAACAGTTTTGTTTGAATTTGTGACAAGAAAATCAAGGAAAAGTTTTTTTTATATTAATTTTTCCGAAGCCACCACCTATCCTCATTTTTAAAAACTGAAACAATAAAAATGATTGATCGTTTAATCCACAAATATCGTTGATTATAATTATTCAGTTAACTAACCTTTTTTAATATTGGCAAGCTCCAACTTATAAAAGCTCGCAGTTTATAAACCTGTATATTTTTTACTTGGCTCAAATTAGTCTCTCTAAAAAAAGGGAATTTTTTATGGGACCAAAACGGATGACACTGATATTTTTTTGTTGTTGATCTAATTGTGAATTCATCTGTTATATAAAAAACGATAAAGTTAATTGGACAGTTTTATTTTAAATTATTTTTTAAAACCAATGAAAAAATTTCAATTTTTTTGATTCTCCATCCAAATAAACAGATTTCAGTTTAATGTAAATAATAAAAGTGTCTAATCATGTCCCTTATTAGTATATGGATCCAGGTTATACATGGGCGAACAGTTTTTTTAAATAAAAATAAATAAATGTAGGTAAGCAACTGGTATAATTTTTTTAAATGGGATATTGCTACAAAAAAAGCAACTTTTAATTCATAGCAGTTATATTTTTCCATTAAAAATAATTTTTATTTTGGAGACTTTCATTTTTTATTATTTTTTTGAATTGCAAGTCCATAATTTTTATGTTCATCCAGTTTATAAACCTTTTCTTTTCTATTTTTTATTTCTCCTGACTGTCGTCAAGTTAGTCCAAAATCTGTCTCGCCATAAAAAATTTTTTTTATTTATGAGCTTATTTATTTTTTTTGGCACGCGATCAAATGACACACACAAATGACAAAAATTTCTGACACTTTTTCTCACATATTTTTAAAGCTTTCGTTTCTCTTCCAAAATCAACCCTTAAAAAAATTTTCTTCGTCGTTTTCACCTTTTTTCCATTCTCTCTCTCTAAATCTTCCAAAAATAAAAAAATTATGGAGAAGAAGATGTCTGTCATTCTGAATGAGTCAGAGAGTCAGCAGAAATAAAGAAAAAAAAGTGTCATTTGCGGAAACATGTTTTATGGACTTTCGCTTTTTCTTCCATATTTTCTGCTTGCAAAAAATCCAATTGAAAAAAAAGGCAAAAGGGGCCTTTTTTTATTTTCTCTATCGCGCGCGCGTCGCGAGCGTGGCAATAAATCCACTTTTTTCTTTTTTCTTATTTTTTCATTCATTTCTTTATTTTCATTTCAATCCACCTAACACACCCTCCAATTTTTTGTGAGAAAAAAAAATCGTTCGTAAAAAATTATGTGAATCGAAGAGAGGAAAAAGAAATTTTTTTTTACAGATCATGTTCACTTTTTTTTGGGTTGAGAAAGAACTTTGCTCTTTCCACAGTTTTTTTTTGTTTGTTCCAAATACCTATCACCATTCACCCACAGTTTAAAAATTCCCATATAAATTTTGCCCCTTCTAATTAAGCTGCAGTTTGTTAATTAATAATTCTTGTTGATCAGTTTAAATTTCCAGAGGTATACGAGACTCAGTTTTTAATGCATTTCATTTTTATGTTTTTATTTATCCACGATCATCCTCTTTATTAACATCTTATAAAAGGCTCATTGTTATTTACTGTTTAACAGTTATTATAAACTTTTATATTTTATTTCAACCATGAATTCGTACATGCAGTTTCATTAAAAAAAAATCTTTGATAACTTTATGCCGTTATTCAAAACCGGCTTCAGTTTTTCGATAAATAAAACAGAACAAAATGTCAGTTTAATAAAGTTAATATAAATAATAATCTGTTAAGAAATGAGGAATAATGATTAAAGAATATTTAAAAGCTTATCAGTTTCAAAACTTTTATATTACTTATTTCCTCTTTCCTTGACCGCACTAATGACAGCCCACAGTTTCATAAATATTAATCTCTGGAAAAGTTTGATTCCTACTAACAAACGTCCTCAGTTTTTTTTGATTAATAATATCGCTCCAATTTGCTAAATCTAAAGCAGTTAATAAAAATATATTATCAAGAGTTTAGGCTAATTATAAAAAAAAAAATAGATTCAAAAGTTTGTTACGAAAAATACAAATGATGTCAGAAAGAGTCAGTTTTTAAAAATATTATTTGGATAATTGTTTGAAAGGTATTAAAAATGATTACAGTTTTTTTCTATTTTTAAACTTACCGTTATCTTCGTGGTTCGCAGTTTAAGACCAAAAAAATAATTTTACCCAATCCATTTTCTTCCTTTTTTCCACTTTTTTCATTTTATTTTTTCCCTTTCTTCGAAAACAAAAACAAAAAACAAAAAAGCAAGCAACAAGCAATGATCCAAGAACCTATTTTTTCGTTTCATGTGTCCTCATAAAAAAAAAGAAAGACGATGATACTTAAGTGGTATCATAGTATTTTTTTTATTGCCCAACTGCGAATGAATCGAATCCCCCGTCCTTTGATGATTTTTTTGTTTTTGTTTTTTTCTTTCGTCGGCAAATTTGCAATTACTTTTTTTTTCTTTCATCGCGCAATCAACAAGAAAAAAAGTTTTTTTATGAGTTTTTGTTCCCCATCGTTTATGACTTTTTTGAGCTTCAACCAACAACCCCGCCTTTTTTTATTCCAAAATGTTTGTAATCGAAACCGTATATTGCCTTTTTTTTACATAAAAAAAACATATTTATGGAAGTTCACCGCCAATGCTTTAAGTCGTTTTTTTGTTTTTCTTTTTTTTTGGTTGCCAAAGAAACGGTTAAACCTAATCAGTTTGAATGAAGGATGAGAATTGAAAAGCAAGAAACCTAAAGTATTTTTTATTTTTGTTTTTGTTTGAGAGAGAAATTTTATTTATCTTAGTTGTTCATATATTTCAGTTTTAAGACAATGGTAATAAGATCTTTGAACACAAGACAGTTTCTTTAATAGCCTTAACGTTACATAATCCGGTTTATACTTCCAGTGCTCCGTGAATCAATTTTTTCTTCTTGTTGAATAGTTTATTAAAAATTAAGTTTAACCAAAATTCAATTATTTCATCAGTTTTTATTATATGCTTTTTTTATTTGAACTTGTTTTTGTTTTAAAAGATTTTAGCATAATTTGAAAAAATAACAAATTTTTATCTTATTGTTTCCTCTTTGAAATCATGATTCCAGTTTAGTTTTTTTTATTTTTTGCTTTGATATTATTCATATTTTTGGATCAGCAGGTATTCCAAAGATTGCATCTAGAACACAGTTTTTTTTCACCCTTATTAATTACTTTTATGAAGTTATTATCATGATACAGTTTCTTTATTCTCTTTAAAAAAATTTTTATTTTGGTTTCTTTATTTTATTTCAAAAAAAAGCAACCGATTGCTCCTTTTTTTCTCATCGTTCAGCTTCCGTTTCTTTCTTTTCTTTTTTTTGATTATGCTCTTATGCGAGCGAATTCCCTTTTATTTATTTCTATCGACAAAATCCGATAATTGACCGTTTCCATTTTTCTTCTTTTCAATGCTTTCCAGCTAAAGAAAAAAAAAACAATCCCTAAAAAAATGCAAATGAGAAGCTCCGTTTTTTATTTTTTTATTAGGCGTTTTTTATCGCTATGAAAATAAGCCACAGTTTTTTTTTGCTTTCTTATTTTTTTTTCTATGTTTCAAAAGATTCCAAAAAGAAAAAGCAAGAAAGTGCCGATGCTCGAGAACGTCTTCTTTTTCTATCGTCTACTTTTATGAATTCCTTAGCTTTTTTTCTTTCTTATTTCGTTGCTTTATTTTTTTGACGTCCAGGTGCAATCCAATTTAATCGACATCACAGTTTCTATTTGCCTTTTTTGCAATCGAAAAATGAATTTTTTCTTTTGAAATTCATTCTTTTGCTTTTTTTGTTTTTACTTGAAAAAGAAAAAAATATATTTAATTGGCAGCTTTTTTTCTTCTTACAAAACTGAAAGAAAGAAAAGATAAAAGATGTAATTTGACCCTTTTCTTTCTTTCGTATATATATTTATGTCTTCTTCTTCTTATTCTTCTTTTTGTTCCATCAATTTTCTTCATTCATTCTTTTCTTTTTTTTTGACTCTGTTTTGTTTCAAAAAAGAAAAGAAAGAATTTAAACCGATTTTTTTCTTTTTCTTTTTTTTTTTTGCTCAAAAATACACACTTCTTTTGTTCTGGAAAAGTGCAAAAGGGTGTCGCCTGTTAAATACGTAATTGTTTTAAAGAAACACAAACCGTTTTGATATTTTTTGTTTGTTAAATCAAGCAAAAACAAATTGTCGTCGGCGTCAGTTTATTTTCCTAGAAAAAAAAGTGATTTTAATCTTAGGAATAAAATTTCAAAAAAAGAAGGAAATTATTAAGGATATTTAAATTTGTCTATTTTTAAATGCAGTTTCTTATTTTATTTTAAACTTTTAACAACCTTTTTTCTAAAATCTTTTTTATCTTTGTCTAAATGAATTTTTTACCATTTCAGTTTTGCTTAGAATTTCCAAAACGTAATGGCTTCCACAGTTTAAATAAATAAAAAATAAACACTTTAATTTCGAATTTTGCTTGCCATGATGTCGAAACACTTGCAGTTTTTTTTTCTGGTCACTCCCATTCCACAAAATAAAGGGATCCACACCAGTTTAATATTAGTTGATATTTATACCCGCTGCTTTTCTACAGATCAGTTTATTCTTTAGAAAGTAAAAAATTTTTGATGTTTCATTTTTTCTTAAATTATAAAGCTACTTCTGCCAACAAAAGAAATCATAATTGATTACAGTTAATTTCTTTTCTTTTAATAAAAAATCAATTGAATTGGCTTTTTTTTAATTCAGCGTAAACATACACAGTTAATTTTGGTTTTATTCAACCAAAAATTTTTGAATATAACTTACCATATTATCTTGGTCTGGGCAGTTTATATCCATTTGTTAAATCCACACCAAATCAAGGCTTTTTTTTTACAGTTATATGTTAGAAAATTATTGATACAAAACTATTATTTCATCAAATCAATTATTCCCTTTAATAATAAAAAATTTCTATTTGTTCAAAACTAAAAAAAGTTTATGCAGTTTTACTTAGATAAAGGCTATATCCTGTGCCAAAAAAATAAGCATAATCAAGCTGTTACATTTATCCTCTTTCTTTTTTTAATGAAAAAAATCATTGTATGTCTTTTGATACACTGGTGGTTATGCATATTCAGTTTAATACCACCCTTTAATTTATGGATCCATAAATCCAAATTTTACCTGATATGAAACAGGTTTTGCAGTTTACTTTTTCTCCTATCAAATCCCTGCCAAATTTTTAAACTAACAGTTTTTTTTATTAACTTTTTGATGCCTCCGCATTCTCTTCAAATCAGTTATTTTCTTTAGATTAAAATTTTTTTTCGATCTTCATATTATCGAATTTTTAAAATCTATAGTTTTTAATTCAAGCTTATTTGTGTCAAAAAAATTTATATTTTGGATTTCAGTTTTTTTCTATTACAAAATTATTAAATATATTCTTTTGATTCAAAGAAAAACCCTTAATTCAGTTTTATGAAATCTTTATATTTACCGGTTTTTACTGGTGACAGTTTTACGTGAATTAAAAAGCTTCGTGCTTCACAATTTTGACAGTTTTTAAAATTTAAAAGTGTTTTAATTATTTTACAGTTAAATATTTAGTCAACAAAAAAAAAAAAAATTTCTCCTAAAAAGCATCTATTATTTTCTTTTCCATTCCCTCCTCTCAAAGTCAGTCAGTTTTCTGTCCTTTTATTGACCAATATAATAATGCATGTGTTTTTGTCGAGAGAGAGAATGAGTGAGAAAGAAAAGTATCAAATAACACCTTTAAAAAAATATTGTTCTCTAAAATCTTGAGACTCTTCTTCTTCGCGAATATATTTATTTTTTTTGTTACACAATCTTTATTTTTATTTTTTTTCTCCTCCTCACCACCAACAAATAATTGCATCAGCAAAACAGAGCAATATAAAAATAAAAAGTGGGGTCCAAAGTCATAAAAAAATATATATAAAAAAATCAGTTAGTTTTTCTTCTTTCCAATCTCAGAGAAAGAAGGATTGCGCGGGAGCTTTGCCTTGCTTTCATTCAATTGAGAAGAAGAAGAGAAAGAAAGAGGTCGAAGGCAGCAGCGGCAAGCTTGAAAAAAAACACTAAATTCAGCCAGCTCGTCGGCCAAACATCTGCCTTTAATAAGTCAATGGAAGAAAAAAAAAAGTGAAATTTTTTTATTGAAGGCCAAGGTTGAGTATATTACTCACTCTCCCAACAACAAAAAAAAATAGATTTAATAAATAAAATAATTGCCACAAAAGAAAAAAAGAGGGAGGAAATAGGTTCTCATTACCAAAAAAAACTATTTCTGGGATTTGTGTTTGTCTTTTCTTTATTCTTTCTTTTTTGTTTTTATTCTTATTTGTTGTTGTATTTGATTCGAAAAATAATAGTTGAATGTTTTTTCTTTTCTTTTTTAAAATTTAAAAAACCACAGCTAAAAAACTTGGCCGAAATCAAATCAGCCTGTAATTAGTGGTGCCAGTTTTTAGTGATAATAATAAAAGTCAAATTCTGTTAAATTTTTCTTTCCGAATTTCGTTTACTTCTCACAGTTTATTATTTTGTAAATGACCTCCTATCTATTCCGTTATCAGTTTAATCTTGTTTTGGAAGCTTTTAACTAAAAAAAGTTTTCATAGTTTTCCCATTGATTTGCAGTTTTTTAAAACCCATTGAAAACCAAAGACTGTTTTTTTGTGAATTAATAAATTTAATTTTTTATGTTTATTTATAACCCAAATTTATCCCCAGTTTGTAATATTTCTAATTTTTTGGTTTTTCGAAGAAAAAGAATTTAATGAAATCAAAAACTTTTAATTCTTTTTATTTTGAATATCGAATTTATGAATACAGTTTTTTTTTAAATACTTATGTCTCAAGAAATTTAAAAGCGAATATTGAAAAAGGCAGTTTAAAAAAAAAGTAACGTTTTTGATACAAGAAATTTTGATGTTCGAACATCGTTTATTCAGTTTTTATTTAAATATTTGAAAAATTAAAGCAAAATAAAATAACCATTCTTTTTTATTCAGTTTTTTTAATTACTTCGATTATTTGTTTGTCGTTTTTACCTATGTTTTTTAAAATAGAAAAAGTTTTTATTAAAGGAAAAATTTTTTTAATGGAATAGTTGTTATCACAGTTTTATTTTAAGCATTATTTTTTTAGCAAAATTGAAAAAAAAATTTTTTTTGCTTAATTAACAAATCTTGGTCCCAGTTTTCATTCCTTTTTTTTTGCTACACTCACATGCATATTTGTAATTTTTTTTATTTCTTCTCGAATAAATCCTAACCCAACAAATGCTCCAGTTTTATTATGTTGAAATATTCAATACTTACCTTATGCAGTTTGTTGTAAAAAAAATTTTTTAGTAATTTCTTCGATTCAAGAAATTTTCATTGTGGATTTTCGCCGTCTCACAGTTTTGATATAAATTTTTAAAAAAATAATCAAAAAATAAATAACTAAATATACACGGATCTAAAGTTATTTATCCTTAACAGTTTTATTCTAAATTACTCGATTAGTTTATTCGATCGTTGTTGCCTATGTTTTTTAAATAAGAATATTTTTCCTTTAAAAAAATTCTTACTAAGGCCGTTGTCACAGTTTTACTCCTAACATTAAAGATTTTTTTTGGTAATTAAAAATAAAATGAGATAAATAATATTCTTTTTCTTCTTCTCAGTATCCCCTCCCTGTATACAGTTTTCTTTTCTATCTTTATAATCCTCTCCCGCGAGTGAACAGTTTATCTTTTTTTATGCATTCCGCATGTTTACAATTTTCTAACTTTAAAATTAAAAAATATAATTAAATTTAAAAATGTCACAACATTCGGAAACAGTTAAATTTCATTATTTTTATTTTAGACTTTATCCACCAACAATAATGCTACCACTTTGTGCTGAAAGACAAGCTTATTATTCCACAACCACCGTGGATCCCCGAACATCATCTTCCTCATATCATTCAGAGCAACCATATTCTCGATTGTATCACACTTTGAGTAATTCTGATTCAGCATATTATTCGTCTCTTTCAAACACAGTTCCCATTTATCCAATCCACAGTAACACATTATCGTTGCCGCGAGACGGAAATAATAAAAAGAAAAAACGAAGAAGTCAACATCGACGAAGCAACAAAGATACCAATGAGGTAAGTTATTTTTTTTGAAATGGTGGGCTGTTAAAAAAATGTTAAAGCTAAAAATTGATCAAAGATATGCAGTTTTAAAAAATGATAGTTATAATTTGGAGCCGATTTTTTAAAAGATACAGTTACTATCTTTATGAAACTTTGCAAACAGGTGTGAAAACACAGTTTTATATCTTTTTTGAATAATAAAAAATTAATAATTTTTTTAATGGTAAATTAAGCCACCATGAAGCCCAGTTTTAAAATATTTGGGGGAATTTGCTGAACAGTTTTTACCAAGGTGCAGTTACGATCGGTACCAAAAATTTTTCTAAATTAAAACCCATTGAAAGCTATTCGTGCAGTTTTATTTTTCTATAAAAAAACTTTTTATTTATTTTAAACTTCTAATATTAAAAAAAAGAAAAAAATAAGCAAAGTTAAACTTAGTTAATTTTTACTTCAACCGAACCCAGTTTTATAACTCTTTAATTAATTTAAAATTAATTTTATTTTAAATTTTAAAACTTAAAAAAAAGCCGCATGAACCTAATTTTTAAATAATTTATTCTCGTTTACAGTTAATTCCATTTTCATATTTGATCTTTCTTCTTTAACCAAAATAAAGGTTTCTTGTTACTTGAATTTTTCTTCTCTATAAAACTATAAAAAATTTTTAAATTTAAATTTTAATTAAAATTTTAACGGTTGTATCCAGTTTTATATAAATACAAAGTAATAATTTTTTTAATCATATTTTTCCACAATGCAGTTACTCTCTTTTCCTAAATTCCGCAGCACCCCAAGATATGCAACTCCGCAGTTAATATGTTTAATTTTAATAAAAAAAAAGTCAAAAAGTATTTTATTTTTAATGCCTAAGTAAAAATTCTATCGCATGAAATAACAGTTTATAAAGGCAATAATAATATTTTTTCAACAATAATTATTACTCAGTTACTGTCCTCACCATAAATTTGCAATCAAAATACCCAGTTTTGTACTTTTAATTTATCCACAAAAAAAAAGTTTTTTCCATTTTTTAACTTCCTAAAATTAAAAGGACAAAAAATAAAGATTGGTGACAATTTTCAAAAAAAGCCAATTGCTTCATTTCTCTGTGAAGCAAAGCAAAAAAGCTTGCCTCAGTTTTTATTTTATTTTTTACCTCATTTTTTTCTTCAAAATCCAAAAGAAAAAAAATTGATGGAAAAGGGTTCCTTTTTTTTCAAAAACAAAGAAGAATAGTGATCAGTTTGAGTGAGTGAATGTCTTTCATTAAAAAAAATACGAAGCAATATTTCATTTAATCTGTCACCAAGTTTTTCTTTCTTTTACTTTTATCAAAAATAACAAATTTGTTAATCGTTTTAAAAAAGAGAGGCTTCCATTTTTTTTATTATTTTTTTAAGAAAAGATATATTGAGCAAAATTTTTTGTGGGAAGAATTTCTTTTATTCAGTTTAAAGATTAATTTAATAATTTTTTTTAGTAAAGAAAAATAAAATAATTTTTAAATCTTTTTTCTTCTTCTTCATCTTGTTAACTATGGACATCCAGTTTTTTTTTAATTTCCTTTTGTTTCATTCAAAGTATTAATATTAAAATTTTTAACACTTTTGGTATCTATCATCGCCAGTTTTTTTTTCATTGACTCCTAATTTTATGCGTCTTTTTCAGTTAAATATCTCGAAATAAAAAAAACCCAATCCCATTTTTCATTCAGTTTTTTATTTTCATAATTTGCCCATATAAAAATTACCAACAAAAGTAATACAAAGCAATATAATTTTTAAGCTTTTTGATAGTAACTTTAAAGTGTATTTTTAATATTCAGTTTTGTCATGTTATTGAGATTCACCTCAGTTTTCTTGATTTTGATATTCTTAAAAAAAAATGAACCACTAAATTTTTTGTAAAAATCCATCTGATGAAATCCAGTTTTAAATTTTATCATAAAATTATTTTTTCTTAAATATCCTCCGCTCCAGTTTTTATTGAATAACTAACAACCTCTTAAATCGCAAGTATGTATGCGTTAGTTACCCAAAGGTTCAAATTAACAGTTTAAAAAAAGTTTAAAAAATCCCAAAATCAAAACAGTTGGCAGTTATTTTTTATTTATTTTTCATTCAAAAAATGGCAATAAAATAATGTAAGTTTAAAATAAAATTTATATTTTTCCGAAATCATAAGAGTTAAACAGTTTTTTCATCATTATTTGGAACATTTGGAACAGAAGTAACAGTAGCAGCAGGAACATGAGGATTCTTTTTGGATGGTGGTGCTGTACATGTTGCAAGTGGAAAGATTTCCATATTTGATTTTGATTTATCTTTCATTTCTTTTTTACTTTTTTCATTATTTCTATTACCATTATTAGTTGGTGCAACAACACCTTCATCACTTCCACCAGTTAATTCACATTCACCTCTTTCTTCAGCACGTTTTCGTCGCATTTCATCAAAATAATTTGCGGGATATACTTGACCATTTTTTGTTTTAGCCATTTTCTTCTGAAAAATTTTGATTATACAGTTTTTGTGTTCGAACAAACGAAAACAACGCAGTCCAGTTTTCTTGTAAATACATAAAACTTTGAAAAAAAAGACTTACATTTTTGTTTTGTTGTTTCAATTCCTGTTTTTGTTCATGTTTAATCACAAATTTTGATAACTTTTCTTGTTTGAATGCAGCACAATAACATAATACAGCAAGAACTATTCCAACTACGATAACAATAACACCAATAATTGAAAAGATTACAATAACTGCGATTAAAACACTTGATAATTCACACTGAAAAACAAAAAAATTATTGAGATTAAACACAGTTTATTTTAGTAATACAGTTTTTATTTTATAACCAAAGAATTACAAGAAATTGCAGTTTTGAAAAAAATGATCAAATAAGAAAAATGACAGTTTTTATTCTTTAGGCCTGATAGCTTCGCCATTGTTATACTTCGTCAGTTTTTTCTAATATTTTTTTGTTTGAAAGCACAGAAATGCTACAAAGGATAACAGTTTTCTTCTATTAGATATTATTTTAAAGCTTTCCACAAAATTCTATTATTCTATTCAGTTTTAAAACTTTATAAAAGAGATAATAAATTTGTTTTCCAAAAAAATCCATAGATTCTTTGTCCTTCAAACTTTTAATGTTCGTCGAACTAAACAATGAAAGAACAGTTTTTACTTTTAAGCAAAATAGTAATTTTAATAGCTAGCGACTTTTGCACTTCAGTTTAAAATTTAAAAATTTTGGAAAAAGCAACGTTAAGCAAACGCAGTTTAAAATAAATGTAAAACCTTTTGGTTAATCGTCTTCAGTTAATTGACACTAAAGCAAGTCAGTTATTTCTCTCGTATATACCTAACCACCTTTACAGTTAAAAACCCCTCAAAAAAAGAGAGAAGCACATACCTTTTTTTGATTTCCATCTTTTAGAACACAATCATATCCATTGGAACATTGAGGATCACAAATAATTTTTTCTTCCATTTCATATTCATTTGAGCCATTAGAAATTGTTGTGAAGCATCCAAGAATAATTAACAATATTTTCAACATTTGTAATTTCATTTTTTCTTTTTTCTTTCAAACAAAAAACAGCAGTGGATTTTCAAGCAACAGCAGAGGCAGCAAAAAAATTGAAAACAAAAAACAAAGTTTAAATTTTTCTTTTTTTGGTGGCTTTTTCGTCGTCGTCGTTCGTTGTTATTCGTCGTTGTCGTCGTAGCTTCTTTGTTTTTTGTTTTTGATGTTGATGATGATCGATTGGGATGAATTCAAGTCGCCTCTTTTGAATCGAAGAAAACTGAAAAATGAAAGTTTTTTTAGTTTAATTTTTGTGAAAATGAATAAACGCTTGGGAAAAAAATCGTAATAATGTAAATTTTTCAATTTTCCATTTTCGCAAGCTTTTTAGTGGCGAGAAAGAATATAAAATTAGAATAACTGGTGTTTGTAAAATAAGTTTTGCGCCACTGACGATAGTCGTTTTCAGTTTTTGGTTTTACTAATTTTTTTGTGGAATATTCAAAAATATTTACAGATTTTTTAACTTTCGAATATGAATTTTTAAGAAATTGAAAATCCGATAACTGCATTAACTAAAATTTTCAAGCTTTTGTTTGATTATGAATTTTTGACCCTTTAGGATTTGTTAAAGAAAGTTTTAAGTTTGTCGTTTGAAAGAGTTTTAAACTGTAATTTCAATCTCGGTGGTTAACTTTTTTTATTTTGATGAAACATATTCCTATCATTTCTTTTTTCATTGAAAGAAAAGTATTAATGAATTAAAAATGCCCCATTCTTATTTTTTCAGTTTGTTTTTTTAACTCTATGTCCGACTTGTCCATCTTTTGGCACTTTCACCTTCTTCTTTTTTAAATATTTTTCTAAGTTGATATAACTTTTGAGATTTTTCATAGGTTTGTTTTGCTGCTATCTCGGTCGGCAGCAGCAATGGCAGACAGCAGCATCAATGATCGAATCCCAATTATCTTTTTTTCTTCTTCTCTTTCTTTTCATTTCCGTGTCTTTAAAAAAATTTGTATAATAATTTTTTTTTCGATCTATCTTATTTATTTTTTGACAATCAATCAATCAAAAAGTTAACGAAAAAAAAAGTGACAAATTTTTCTTTCTTTATATATATTTTTTCATCCTTGGATCGCAGAGAAGAAACGTGCAACATTATTTTATTTTTGCTAAAATATAAAAAACTTTGAAATCAGTGATTTGAGTTTGAGAAAAAAAGAATGAATTTGTTTTTCCAATTTTTTTTTTGTCGAAATTTTTTTACTTATCAATACTTTTTTTGCGAGACAAACAAAAAAATTGATTTATTAACTGATGTTCTGTTTTTTCGGTGATAATTTATGTTTCATGTTTGCATATTTTTTTATATTTATAACTGAGACGAGAGAGAGAGTGAGCGGCCACCTATGTTTGTTAGAGCGATAAAAAAAATATATTTGAAACATTTATCACACATTTTTTTTGTCACCTCTCAATTTTTCTTTATTATTTTTTTATTGATCGATAACGCATCATATCATTTATTTTCATGTATGTTTGTTCGTAAAAAAAAGCATGAAACTTTTATGGTTTATTTTTATTTTTTTGGTTTGCTTTTTTAATGTGTCTAAAACAGAGTAATTTTTTGATTAAAAAACTGGCAGCTTGAGAATGGCTTGATTTTTTGATGGTTTTTGTGAAGTTTTTTTAACTGCAAAAAAAACATGGCCTTCGCCTACTTTTAACTGTGTTCTTGGTTTCAAGTTTAATAAATTTAAATTATAACTGAGAAGTCTTTAGTTGGGAGGCGATTTTTTAACACTCGAAAACTCATTCAATTTATAAAAAACTGTTCCATAATTAAGTTCATCTTATTTTTTGTTTGGGAATTTTTTTTTATTGTTTCGATGAAATTTTTACTTTAATTTTTTCACTTTTTAATTTCTTTTTTATTAACTGCTATCATTCTCTTTTATTCAATTTTTTTTAAACTGCGAATTTGATTGACAAAGTGCTAATGTGATTGATGAAAGACAAAACCACAAAAAAAGTAAAAAGATTTTTTTTAATGTTTCAATTGATTTTATGATTTAAAACAAAATCAAGTTTCCATCCATTTTTTATTTTGATTTTTTATATTTTTGGGAGAAAGAAACCAATTGCAATTGGGGTTTTTTGCTTTCATTTAAAAAGGATAAAATAAAAGTTGAAGAAAAATAATTATTTACTTCGAATAACTTTTTTTCTTGGAGAATTGTTTGATGGGTTAAATTTGGGGTAATAATTTAAAACTGTGATCCCAAAAAAAAGGTTTTGTAATAATTTTTTAATTTTCTTATTTTATTAATTTAAAAAATTTAAACTTTTGGTTTTTAAACTGATTTTTGGATTTATCGGTGGTAGAATAAAACTGAGAAGTTCTAATTTATTTATTTCTTTTATTTTTAACGTTAATTTTTAAACTGTGAAACCATGTACAGAGGGAGCAAAACTGACATATTTCCAGGTTGGCTCAATATTAGCTATTTTTTAAACTGCATTTGTAATAGTATTGCCAAGTTATAAAAAAAACTGGACCAACAAAACCTTTTTTTATTATAGAATTTTTTATTTTTAAACTGTTTTTTGTAGTAGTTCGTTGTTTTTTTTATCCGATTTTACAATATTTTTTAGTATTTTTAAAACTGAATTAATTCAAAATTTGTTAATGAAAGTTTTCTTTTTTCAGAATGAAACATACGAAACACATATTAATTTAATGCAACCCCAATATTTATCATTGCCATATCCAAATTATTCTCATCAACAACAACAAAGGTAAGCTTAAAAGCTTTTTTTTAAAAATTTAACTGAATTTTTCTTTTTTTTTTTGCATTTTCACTGTTGCAAATTTTTCTGATTTTGTTTAATTAGTTTCAAAACTGTGTCTTTCTTTTTAAATGATTCTTTGATGTTTGACAAGCAAAAAAAATCCATGCTCATCTCTTCCTTTTTTTTCTTTTTTCTTCGGGAGAATATCAAATTTCAAAAAAGGATGATCAAGCTTGATCGATTCTTATTAATCAAACAACAATTTTTTTGGTTTTTTTGTTTTTAAATATCTCTAATTTTTTTTGGTTGTTGTAAACATAAGCAAATAAGCTTTTTACATACATTGAAAAGGTAAACTGACCATGTTGAAAGGAAGAAAAAGGAAAATGAAGGAAAAATTGAACGCTTGTTTTTGCGATGTTTTTCATAAAAACAAATTCCTTTTTGACGAATTTCGTCGCAGCAGCGTCAGTGGCGGCGGCGGCAAAATGATTGATGTATTTGAATAAATGAAACATCTTTTTTCGGGTGCACACTTTTTTTTGGAGATAAAATATTCTAAAACTGAGATTAATTGAAGAAATGGAAAATCCCGATAGATATCTTCGTATTGCATAAAATTAATAAACTGAAGAGTATAGAGCAAATTGATTTGAGATTTTAAAAATAAATAAATAATTTTTATATTATTTTTTTCTTGTCAGTCAAGTACAAGGTTAATGACACTTTGTTTTTGGGTGTGAAGATTTATCTTTAATTTATCTCTTTTTGATTATTATTAACAAAGATTATATTTTCTGAGTTTTAAACTGTTCGTGGCTGAATTTGAGAATTTAACTGACATGATAGATAATATTTTATTTCACTCACGAAAAAATTATAAATTTTATTTAACTGTTTGTCATCATAGGAAAAATTCAATTATTAAAAACTGCGAATTTGTGTTCTCCAGAGACATCTTTATTTTAAACTGTTACAAATTGTATTAACATTTAAAAAAAAAAGAAAAAAACTGAAAAAAATTATTAACACATCAAAGCTCACGACTTTTTTTTGGTTTTTTGGCAAACATAATTTTTTATTCTAATTAACTGTCTTTTTTTAAGGTGCTTTCCCACAACTTTCTTTTTTTCTTGAAATCCATCTGTTAACTTATTTTATTTCCATAAATTAAGCATGTTTTTTTCTTTGATGAAAACTGCGTTGAAAAATAGCCTTTAAAAATTAGGCAAGCACCATCTGGTTAAAAAAAATAGGCACACCATTTCATTTTTTTCCTTTGTTGACCGACGACTGTCGGAATTTCTGAAACTTTTAATCTTTTCCTTTTGGCGGTTAATTTTAAAAATTATAATTAAAAATAATTCAAAACTGGCGGTCTTTGTAATTCTTTGGGTACTAAAAACTGTAATAGATAAAGTGATACGGAGTTGTAAGTTATATTTGTTCTTTATCGAACAAAATAATTTTTATTTCATAGGTAAAAAAAAACTGTTAAATGCCTAACAAAAAAATTATTATAAAATTAAAACTGATCATGATGGATTCAACAGGATCGAAAAATAAAAACTGAATTTGAAATTACTTTCTTTTTCATTTCAAACATTTAATAAAAAGCATTTTCGTTAATTTTTTACCAAAAAAAAATTAAAACTGCACCAAAAATATTTATTTTAACCAAAATTATTGCAACTATTTTCGAAAAATTAAAAACTGACCAGTGATTTGTATTTGGAGGTAACGCATTTCAAAACCCATTTAATTTTTTTACAACTTTTTATTTTAAAACTGATTCGATTTTATTCCTTATGTCCTTTTTTTGAATCACTCATTGTCTGATTTCATTATCCTTATTTTTCCTGTGTCTGAAAAAAAGCGAACACCTACTATATTTTAACTTCTTCTTTTTGTTCTTGATTTATAGGCTCCTTCCATTTTCGACATCGCACAAAAAAACATTTATTTTCATTCCCTGATTCTAATTCTTTTTATCCATTTTAAACAAAAAAATCAACTAAAAATTTTCCCTTTTTTTGAAACTGCATCTTTCCTCCATATTTGTTTTTTTATGGATCTAACTCTTCTTCTTTTTGTTACCATCCTCCAAATATTTTTTTATATGTTTTCTAATCTGTCAACAAAGATTTTATTAAGCATTCATCAGACAGAAAGAAAGGAGGGAGCAACTTTTACGAGCTATTTTTTTTTGTGATTGGGCATATTTTTTCTTTCTATTTTTTGCGCAGAGTCATCTTCTTTTTTTTCTGTTTTTTATTTATTTATTTTCTTCTTTGGGGATTTATTTATGCAAGAATTTGGCGCCAGGTGGTGGTAAAAAATAACAGAAAGAGTCATAAAGCTCCGTCTCTTGTTTTTTTTTATTTAAGAAAAAGGAGGTCTTTTGGAAAATGGTTGATTCATTCTTATTTTTTTTTTTTGGAAACTGTAGAATTATTTTTTTTTTTTGATAAACTGGGTAATATTAAGTATCTAGGTAGTGAAGAAAAAAACTTTTAAAATTTTTAGATAGATTTTTAAAAGAAATATTAACTGTCTCTATCATGATAATTCTATTTATTCGATTTAAAGATTTTAAATTTCTATAAAATTTATCTTTTTATTTCTTTACCATATAATTGTCTTAAAAGAAAGCTGTAATCCTATATCGAAATCTTTGTTCAAAGACAAAAAAAACTGAACCTACGGCCCGTCGTCGGGCAAAGCCAAAACTAAATATAAGAAATTCAAAACTGTTTCGGTATTCTTTTGTGTCTTAAAATTAGATCGTAATTTTTTATTAAATTGTGTCTGCTAGACAATTTTTGTTTTTCAATTAAACTGACACTTTCTTTGTTAAAGGGAGTGTATCAGCCAAATTACAGCGGGTGTTCCTAGCCCGAAAGTTTTTCACTTTCTCCAATGCTTACAAAGTTCTACAAAAAATTTGTAGCACTTTGTAAGCTTTGGAGAAAGTGAAAAACTTTCGGGCTAGGAACACCCGCTGTAAGGAGTTTTCTTGTTTGCTGAGACACTCCCTTTAAGGCATTAATAAAGAGACATATTAGCTTTTTTCGTTCTTTATCCCTTTTCTTTGGTTTGTCTCTCATTCTCTCACTTTCCTTTTGTTTTTTAGCAAGCTCAATTCATTTTGCAAAAAAATAAGCTAAAAAAATATAGCCGAAAGAAAAAATAACGAACGATTTGAAAAAAAAATAAAGTGATGATTGATTGCAGCAAAAAAAGAAAGAAACGCAAATCCAAAACGATTGCGGCGTCCATTTTTTTTTGTTTTAAAAAAGTCTCGCGAAAAATAACAAAATATGTGTCACTTTTTTAGCCACATTTTATTTTTTGCAAATATCAAATTTGTTTTTTTCTCGTTAAACTGAAGAATTAAAAAAGCTTTAACATAGTTAGTCTAAAATAAGCTGTTCATGGGCGGCTTGAATTTGCTATAAAATGTTAGAGAGTTTAATTTCCATTAGGGTAAAAAACTGAGTTTGAGACTATATCCAGTTTTGATATGTTTCTTCTTTCTTTTTTGTTTAACTCGAAAATTTCTATTAACTGTAAATTATCAAGGCATTATTTAAAACTGTCTTTGATGCTAACTTGGCTATGTTTTCATTTTATATATATTTAATAGTTAATTTTTTTTTTGATTTAAAACTGACATTTGAATCTATTGTTCAAGCGAATATTTTTTATTTTGTAGATAAACTGAGAATAAAAAAGTCCTCCATGTCTTTCAAACATATTTGATCACATAAAATTTTTTAACTAATAAACTGAGTCATTGTGTGTAAATAGGTTGATACAGTATAAGAATTTTGGAATAGTTTCAAACTGTGTGTGATGAAAACGAGGAATTATTCCATCGTCAAAGGTTATATTTAATTTAAAAATAAACTGGGTGGATTTTTATTTTGCTCGAAGGTTTTTGGGTTTAAGAAAATATTTATAAAGTTTTTTTTCTCAAAAAGTTTAACTGAAACAGATTTCAAGAATGCGAATATTAAAGGCGCGATTTTTGTTTGCTATTTCAATAATTCTATGGGTAATTTTTAACTGTATTTTTCAGTATCAATCATATTAAGATTTTACGACACTGATGCTTTAGCAAAAATTAATTTAAAACTGCATTCTCTTTGTTTTTGCCCAAAATCTTTTAAAAAACCTTTTACGTTTTCATTTTTTATTTTTTCCCACAAAAATAAAAACATTCAGGGAATGGAATGGAATGATAAATTTTTGATTTATTTTACTTGCGTAAAAAATTTGCTTTGAAGTCAGTCGTCGGTTGAAACAAAAAAAACATGGGAAAATAAAGTCTAATTTGTTCTTTGTTTTTTTTTCTTCAAAAAATATAAAAGTCCGAAAAAAAAGTAATCCCCCGCAGAGGTTAACAAGATGATAGTTTTTTCTTCTTTTTTCCAGCCAATATTTTTTTGGGGTTTTCTTCCTCAAAAATAAAAATAAGTAAGCCAAGAAAAAACTGAGTGCACACTAACAAATTTCGTTTTTTTTAATTTCTTTTTAGTGTATTTTTTCTTCGAAGGTTAAAAAGCAGAAGAAAAAAAAGAAGCTCATTCAAAATGGAAATAAAAACTGTGGCGAGCTTTGGCGCCATGAATTTTTTTTTGTAGTATAATTTAACTGACCCCGACCAAGCTTCCTTGAACCATTTAAATTTAAAATAAGAATATAAAAATAACTGTTGTGAAAATTAATAGATTGTGTTTAGCTGAAAAAGTTTAAAAAAATACGTATTTCGGCTGCTTTTTTGACGTTTTTTTTAGTTTGTGGTTTTAACTTTTGTTGGTAGAGCTAAACTTGAATCATTTTTTAATAAATTTTTTTTAATAAAATGGATAAAACTGTAGTAACAATAGATAAGCAGCAAGCATAAAACTGTGAAGCGAAAATAATAAAAAACTGCGTTTCCTTCATTTGCTTTTTAAGCTTTGATTTAGTAAAGTTTAACTGTCGAGATCTGTGTTTGTGAGAATAATTTTTTTATTACTACAGTTTTATATAAAATAAAGGATAACTGGATAAGACAAAGTTTAAGCGAATATTAAAAAAAACTGTAAACTTTTAGTTGATTTCTATTCAAATTTTTTAACTGGTAGTGGAGAAGACTGGTCAATAATAAATTTTAAAATAAAAATATCTTTAAATAAACTGGATTTTATTATTAATTTTATTTGATTTGGATTTGCTTTTTTATTTACTTTTTTTTGTAAGTTAATAAAGATGCAGGAGCTTTACAGTTGTGGAGATTTATTAAAAGACTGTGAATCGAACTTCAGATTCTGTATCGTTTCTTGATTTCAAAGGCCTTTTTTTAAACAATATTCGATAACTGGCCTTCTTCTTTTTTCGTCCATTTTTTGGTTTCAACTTAAAAAAACTGACTACCAAGATGGGCATTTTCTTCGGCTTTTTATGCTTTATTTTTTTTGTCTTTGATTTTCATACACAAAGGCAAAATATTTAATAAACTGATATGAGTTGAACAAGAAAGCCATAATTAAAAAAGTAGCTAAATTTAAATGAAAAAAATATTAAAAAACTGTATCCATTTGAGCCAGTAATTAGAAAACAAAAAAATTTAAATATCTTGCAATAATAAAACTGGTTTTGCAGAAATGTTTTTATTAAAAACTGTTTTCTTTGGGGCTCCATTTTAATTTACAAGTATCTCAATTTTTCTTCAATTTTTTGTTGTTGTTTTTTTTTCATCCTTATTTGGATTCTTTTGTTTTTGTTTTTTTGTTCGCCCATCGTCTTTTTTACCCTCTAATAATAAGCTTCAAAAGAGTAAAAGAAGAGTCAAGCTTGCTTAAGAGCAACAAAAAAAGTCAAGTGTTCAAACACACAAATACCTACCTACTTAGCAAGCAAGAAAAAAAATCATTAGTCCCATTTTCTTTTTCTTCTTCTAAAAAAGGAGATCTCTCTCTCTTTTTTTCTTTTAAAAAATACACCGCTGCAAAAAAAAATTGAAGGGAATTCACCTTTGTGTTGATCGCTTTTTTTCTTCTTCTTGGTTTAGTTTTTTTTTTTGCCGCACTTAAATGCATACACATTAGTCTCATCGATACATACACAACGAACACAAACATTAAGCAAAAAAATAAAAAATGAAAAAGAGAGAGAGTAACCAGTTGCCAAATCGTCGCCATCTTCTTTATTTTCGGCAACGATGGCGGCGATGCTATGCAAATTTGTGTTTCACTAATCTCTTCTTTTTCTTCGACACCAAAGAAAAAAAAAATGAGCGGCAAAAAAAAGCTTTGTTTTTTCCTTCTTCTTCTTTCGCTTTTTTAAAGCAAAACAAAAAAATGTGATGCGCTTTTTTCTTTTTCGAATACTTGAACACAATCAAAACTAATTTTTGAGGTTTTTTTTAGTAAACTGTCGTGTCCGATTTCACGGAGCAAAGAATTTATTACTATTGATAGTAATGCTTAAGACGGAATAATTTTCTATTAATGGTTACTGCCATTTATCAATTGGGAATTTTAAAACTGACTTCTATTTTTTTCATTTTTAAACTTTTTTTATATGTATTTAAACTGTCCGCAAGCAAAACTAAGAATTTTTTTATTTTTTAAACCCCTAAAACCTTTTGCTTTTTTCATATTGTAAATGACTGTAACAAATTATTATTCTCATTAGTTTTTTTTATTTAATTGTTTTCAATTTATGCATTCTTATTTTTTGCATGGTAGTATTAACCTTTTATTTAAAACTGCAATATAAATCGGAAAAATTAAAGTTATTAAATACATTTTTATAAAATTCCCAAAAGATCCTTTCTTTTCATAGGAATAATTTTTTTTATAAAACTGGAGGCATTTATTATAATAGGAATTCTTTTACTAGCAATTTAAACTAATATTTGTTTAAAAAACTGATGCGATAAGTGTTCGAGCTTCTTACAAATAGAATTTTTGGGTAAAGATATTTAAAACTGAATTGATTTGATAAAATCTCTTTCATTATTATTATTCTTTTTTAAACTGTCAGCATTTTTGAGGTTTAAAACGATTTCAAAAAAAAAAATTATTTTAAAGTTATTACATATATTAAAAACTGGATGTGAATGTGTTGCTATCAAACAAAATCATTTTAATTTAACTTCTGCAAACTGTATCGTAGGTCGTATTATTTACTTACCTGCCATAGGAGCCGATTTATTTTATTAAAAAAACTGAGTACAAATTTCATTCATTTAAGGCTTTTTACAACCTTTCTTTAAATAATAAACTTTTTATATTAGCCTTTAATATTTATGGTAATATTTTTTCTTATAACTGTTTAGACATGCTAATAGAGGCTTTTAAAAATTTAAATTAATTTTAAAGTAACTTTTTTATTTGCCAATGGCATTTTTGGGATTATTAAAACTGAAATAATTTATCTTCGTCACCTTTTTTAAAAATTTTTTTTAACTGCCAGTGATTACTTCATACTTGTAACTTTTCAACTATCCATTATCAAATTCATCCTAAAAAACTGTTTTCCATTAGTTTTTTTACTATAATCCTTTTTCTCCCATTGATTTTACCAAACAAAAAAATTTTTATCTATTTTTTTTTTATTTTTTTTTACAAAGTTCATTACCCCTTTTTTCTTTCTTCCCTCCACCATCTTTTTTTTCGTCTCCCAAAATTCCTTCTTTTCTTTTCTTAAAAGAAAGCTTAATACTATCATTTTCAACCAAACCCAACAAACAAAAAGAAAGAAAAGCCACAAAAAAGATGGAATGGAACAAAACTAACTCAATCAACTCTGTCCTTTTTCGGTCTTTTTTTTTTCTTGGCTTCAAAAACATTTTTTTTTCTTCGAGTAATTTTTCCTTATTTATTTTTTTGTTCCAAAAAAAATTCAAAGAAAAAAGAAAGAAAATGACGAAGAAATTTTTTTTGTGGCTTTTATCTTTTTCCTTTTATTTTTCCAATCCGATAATTGCTTCTTTTTTCTTTATTTATTTTTTTAAAATTTTCCATTTCAAAAGAAATTTTTTTTATTTGTTTGCTTTTTTGTTTTATTTTACGTTACAGTAATCAAATAATGAAAAAATATATATATCGGAAAATAGGATATTAGAGAAATTTGGCGGGATAATATTAAAAGGATAAAACTGAGCTGGAGCTTAGGTTTGAAAAGATTTTGACTACTTGGATTGGTGGCTAAAAATTATTTAAAATAAAACTGCAAGTTGAAGCGGTAATAATTAAAAAACTTTAATTAACGCCTATTCTTTATTTAAAAGTTTATTTTTATTTTTTAAACTGAGCAAGACTGCTGTTTTGGAATATTAAGTTTTATCACAAAATTTAAAAAATTTAAACATTTCCTAATTATTTTTCTTTGTAAACTTCCCAAACGGCACAATTTTTGTGAAGAAAAATAAATAAATCGACAGTTGATTTTCTTCTTTTTTTTATTATTTGTCTTATGTTTCATTTGTCGGATTACATATATTCCAAGCTTTTATATATCATAATTTTTATATTTTAACTGTGTTCTGGGATCGGGGATGTAACAACTATACATAGCTTCTTTTTTAATTTTTGATTTTGCATAAAACTGTAATGTTTTTTTCTATCTTTTACTCAAAATTTTTAATTAACTGAGTTTAATGAAAATTTCAATAACTCGCTTTATTCATTAATTTTATGAATATTATAAACTGTCATCAATTTTTTTTGCTTATTGTTTTTAAACAAAAAATAAACTGAAAATATGTAGTTATTAAATTTTTAAGAGACATCTCAATTTTTAACTTTTTATAAACTGGGACCTTCTTTTTGTTTCTCATAAAAATTAAATTAAAACTGATTTAAATAATGCTTACAAAAAATTCCGTAAAACATTAGTTTAAAAAAATTTAAAACTGTTGTTCTTCTTTGTGTGTCGTAAATTTCACTCGAATCTAATGCTTTTAAAGCAAATTAAACCCAATCAAAACTGCATCATTTAAATTTTTTTCACCAAACCCAAGTCATTGCCATTTTGAAAATTTTTTCCTTAAATGCCTATACTTGAGCCATAACCAAATTTGCTTTAATTTTTCTCCCAAAAACTGCCAACGAACATTTTCTTTTGACATAATTTTAAAAGTTTCACAAAAGAAAAACTTTTTTCTTTTCCTTTTTTTTTAAAGTTCAAAAATAATTTTACTTGCGTTCGAACTTCGAAGAAAAAAAAGATGGGAGAAAGCTTCCAAAAATAATTTTTTTTTGCGCGAGAATGGACCAACAAAACCAAGTAATGGCATTTTTGTTGTTACATTTTCTCGCAGCTTCGGCTTTTGTGGGAAAAAAAGAAGAAATAAGAAAAATGGAATAAGACAAGCATCATCAAATTAGCGTCCGGTTTATTCTTTTTCTCCCCAAAAATGATGATGGTGGTCATCTTTTTCTTTTTTCTTCACCAAATAAAAATCGTTTTTCTTTCTCATTTTTATCCTTTCTTTCTAAAAGGCGACAGACATAATAAAGCTTTTTAAGCAAATAAAATAAATAAAATACATGCATGAAAAATATACTGAAACGAACGAGCGGGCGACAATTCCTTTACATTCTAATTTTCTTTTTTCTTTTCTTTTTTTGGGTCTTCACTGAAGAATGGTTGGAACATGAAATGAGATGAGGAAAGTGATGATGATTGTTATATTGCGCGGAAAAAAAGGAAAGAATGTAATAGGCTTCTTAGAAAAGATGAATATTTCCAAATAAAAGTCATTCAAGTATAAAAAATTTATAAGGTTTATTTTATATTTTATTTTTTTTTATCACTGTGTCCAATCTTTAGAGGAGGCAAAGGTGATGATTTTAAACTGTTATCAGGTTTCTCCATTGTCAAAATATATGTTTAAGGTTTTTTTTGTAAACTGAATTCCATTCACTGCTCCTCATATTTGGCTTGTGAGGATGGATGTTTCTTACAAAGTCATTATCCTATCACGAAATTTTATGGATTTTTTTTTATAACTGTGTCGACTCGTTTAGCCGTCACGAAACTGATCGTAGCATTTTTGCCAAAAGCAATATTAAAAAGTTATTTATTAAACTGATTCCAAATAGGCCGAACAATGACCCTTTTTGGGTATTAGAAATTTTTTGTTCTATTACATTATTTTAAAAGTTTTGAAACTCGTTTTTCTTGTTTAAAGCTTTTTCTTTCAATTTCATCAATTACACATAATTAGAAAAATTTTAAACTGCGGCTTCCCACACATCCACCAATAAATAAAAAATATTAAACTGTGTTTCTACGTGGGTTTTCTGATTTATGAAGATTTACCAAATTTATGGCTTATTTCTCGACAATTAAATTTTGTATTTTGTTAATTTAAACTGTCTGCAACGACGTTTGCTTTATTTTATCATTATTAGTAATATTTAAACTGAAGATTGTTAGAGGTGTGATAAAGAAGGAAATTTTGTATGATAAAAATTTTTTTAACTGTCGTAGGTGAATATTTCTAGATTTTTTTCCTTTTATTCATTTTACATTTTACTCCACCTTTTCGGTCAACAAGATTTTCAAGTTTAGTTTAAAACTGCGTTAAAAAATTTTCACTCACTTGAATCTTATCCATTTTTGATTCTCTAAATTCTCGTTATTTTTTTAATTAATATAAACTGTGCTGAGTTGATATTTTATAATTTTTTTATTAGGATTTTTAATGAGACTTATAACTGTTATTTGTTAATCAGAATGCCTAAATCATGCTGAGATAGGTTGGATTAATTTATTTTAACTGTCCAACCTTTCCATCGCAACAAAATTTTTTATAAACTGAGTATCAAATTTTTTGATCTTGTTTCTATTTTTTAAAATTTAACTGTTTCAAACTAGTTCATATTTCCTCCTCATCACGTAAAAAGAGAATAAAATCAAAACAAATTATGTATTATTATTTATTAACAATAATAATAAAAAAAACATGCATATAAAATAAAATTATATGCATTTTTGTTGTGTGTAAGCGTCATCGTTGTTGCTACAACATTCCTCCTTGATTTTTTTTTTCATTTTTTTCTTCATACATAACTGTTTTCTTCTCTCTTCTTTAAATTCTTTATTGGACTTGATTATTGTGCAATAATCATTGGTTATTATTTTTTTTGTAACCGGTGGTGCCAGAGCTTGTTTTCCTAATTTTTTTTCTTCTCATTCTTTTTTTTTCTTTTTTGGCCAATTTTTTTATTGCTGATTTTTTAATATTTTTCATTTTTTTGTTTTTAATGACACAAATTTTAACGGATTTCTGGACTAGAAATGAAGAATAATAAAATAATTTAACTATGTTTTAATTTTTCTTTAAAAAAACTGTTTATCATCTTTGTTTTTATATGGCGGCTTTAATAACTGTTGTAGTAAGAGAGGCATCCATCATTTTAAATAAAACTTTAACTGTCTTTTCTTATGTGGATTGAGATTTTTAAAAGGGGATCATTTTTTGTTTGTTGAAAATTATGCATTTTAGAATGCAAGATTACTTTGTTTTTTTTAAACTGTCTTGCTTGGTATTATTCTTACCGAAACACCTTGTTTTTCTTAATTTTAAATCATGAAAAAAAACTGTGGAATTGAATCATTTTAAAAATATCATCATGTTAAAATTAAACTTTAAAATAAGTATCAAAACTGCATTTTTCGATATTTGGTTAAGCTATAAAACACTTTTGAACGTTTTTTAAACTGGAGCAGAAGAAACAAAGTTTATTAAAGCTATGTTGCCATTTTTAAAGCTTTCAATCACTGAATTTCCTTATTCATTTTGGACCATTACCGGAAATTTGTTAATTTCCTTTCAAGCTTTAAAAAATATTTTTTGTTTTCATTATTTTTTTGGTATTGAAAGGCATTAATTTTTTTCTAAATAGATTTTTATTTTTATAACTGGAAACAGTTTTGATCACATTTTTTCCTTAAATTTTATACATAATATTATTTCTTAAATAAAAGCAAAACAAAATTCTTTTTCCATGGCATCGTCTCCGCCTCAACCAAAAAAAACCAACAATGAATCAAAAAAATAAATAAAAAGAAGCTCTTGACACTATTGTCTTTCCAAAAAAACTGGGATAAAAAGAAAGAAAAAAAGCTTTTCCCGACGACGACTTTCTTTTATTTTTATAAATATTTTTATTTTTTGAAACAAACACTTTACGCTTGCTTCTTCCATTTTTCATTTTCTTTTTTTTTTTCATCGTCTGCTACTACTTCTTCTTATTCGAAGCCTTTTTTGGAAGAAGGAAAGGAAAAAAAAATTCATTTCCTCTGTTTTTGTTTTTTTTTGCTTTGGTGTTTTGATACTCGAGATTTTTGGCACTATTTTTTCCAAAAAATAAATCTTAAAATTTTAAACTGCAATGCTTTTTTTTCCTTTTTTTCTTTTTAATTTTTTTTAGGATTTTTTAAAACTTCAAAAAATACTTTTATCTTTCTTTTTCTATTTTGATTGCGCGAAGAAGAAAAAAAGAAAGGATTTTTATAAATTCTTTTGGTCACTTTTTTTCTTCTTTCCGGAACGGAAATTGTAGCTCTTCCTCTTTCCTCATTTTTCTTTTCTTGCTGCTACTGCTTTTTTTTTTTTTGCAACAAGAAAATATAACAATTTTTCACTTTCATTCAATTTTTGAACGACGACCACGACAAAGAAGGAAAGGAGGCGATGAGGGAAAAGGAAAAAAGAAAGGAGGATATCAAAGAAGTCGAAAATGGAGGGAGACGTTCGCTTCTCTTTTTTATTTTGAAGGAAAAGGAAAATAAAAAAAAAATTGAGGACATTCCTTCTGTCTTTCTTTTTTCTTCTTCATCGCCATCGTATTCTTCTTTAGTTTTTTTTATTTTATTACATGTCTTTTTTTAAATTTTTGATTGACTTCGTTCGGCCAATTTAATTCCTATTTTTTTTATAAAAGTTTTATTTTATTGTTATTGGTCAATGGGTGGAAAAATAAAGGGAGGAATGGAGTGATTTTTCTAAAACTGCGAAGTGTTTAGTTAGGCGGATTTAAATAAGGATTTCAACGAGAAAAATTTATTTAAAAGCAAATTAAAACTGGCTTTGATCATCATCATGAAAAGGGATTCTTGAACTTAGAAATATTTATAAAACTGATAATAACAAAAATAAGTTAATCCCTAAATTAGTCTCACGACGAAAATTTAAATTTATTTAATCAAACACATTTAAAATTGAGGATTGGTTTTGAGTTGCTTAACCATCTTTTGAAGAGAAATAACTGTGTGGGGCTTTGACATATATTTTTTTTAACTCACAAATTATATTTTCATTGGTGAAAACAATAAAAACTGTTTGAGCATTTATACCGTTGACCATCAATGAATTGAAAAAAGATTTGGAAATTAGAGGAATTTTTAAACTGAGACGGATTTAGTTTGTTTGAAATGTTTCAAAGCACAAAAATTAAATATATTTTTTGAGATTTTTTTTTAACTGAGGAGGAATAACATTATTTTTTCTATAATCATTGTGATTCATTCATAAATCTTTTTTTTTTTGCATGAAAACTGTCTTCACTAGAAAATAATAATAACTGTGTTCGTGGCTTTATCTTTTTTTTTAAACTGAAATTTACTAGACATAATTTATTTTTTTCAGCCATTTTAATAATAAAATCAACGAACGACAAAATTATACGAAAAATATTGAAAAAGCTCTTCCTTCTTTTTCTTCAATGCCAACAACCACGGCGGCAACCGTATCCGCAGCAGCATTTTCTTCTTCCCCACAACAGCAGCAATCATTATATTCAGCTTTATTGCCACCTCGACATTCTCAAAATCAAAATCACCAACATGACCCAAATCAACCTTCAACTTCAAAAGCATCAGCTATGGCAGAATCTCCCACAGCAAAAGTGATGGTAACGAAATCAAATTCAAATGGAATTTCCCTTCCACCAAATTTATTAAGAATTGTAAATTCCACAAATAAAATTGGATCTAATAAAGTAAGTGAAATAATAAATATTAAAACTGAGTGCGAATGTTAAAATCTGGTTTTTTTCCTGGATTAAAAGAGATATTGTATCAAAAACTTTAAACTGAATTGTTGATTAAACGGACAAGGAAAATATTTGCATAAAAGCTAGGTTTCGAGTAAAAAAATTTAAATTAAAGAAACTTTCAGGTTTTTTCTTTTTAAATCAAGAATGTTTTAACTGTAAAACCTCGTTTTAACAGGTCTTTTTTTAAACCAAAATTAACTGTTTCTTAATTTTTTATTAATAAAACAGTATTTTAAATTTTATTATTTTTCTAAAGGTTCTTTTTAAACTGAGGAAATAGATGTAAGTCGGAAAGTATGGGACATATTTAAATAATATTTAATAATTTTAAACTGCATACATCATTCTTTTATTTAACCCTTTCGGCATAAACTTATTTTCTTTTTCTTTTTTTTCTCTTCAATATTTTTTAAACTGGATCCAGGCTTTTTTTAATAACTGTAACGAATGGCAGAAAAAAATAATTTATACCATTAATTTTTTTTTTCAATGGAAAATTTTCGTTTTTTTACAATATTTTTTTTACTCATTCAAAATTGTTTGAAATTATAAAAAAATTTGAGCTCAATGACTATTGAATCAAGATTTATAGGGAATAAAAAAAACTGGTTTTCCTTAAGCTTTTTGGCAAAAAAAACTTTAGTTTGGCAAGGTTTTGTTTTTCATGCTGGCGGCGGGAGTATAGGTTTTTATAAACTGTTTTTCTTATTAAATAGCTTGAGTTTTAAAAGTTTAAACTGTACCATTTTGTTGACTTTTTTCGGGCTTAAATTAATTTTCTTTTATTAATTATGTTTTAAACTGAAGAGCCTCCAAATCCTTCTCTTTTTTTTAAAAACAAAGGTTTAAATTCCAAATGAAATGAGACAAAGTAAATAAATATAAAACTGAGCATTGGATCCAAAAGTTTGTTAACCATTTTTTTTTCAAAATTAAAGGTTTTTTATATATAAATATTTTTTAAACTGCTTTGCATTGCCACAAAACTTGGAAATTTAATAGTAAAAAAGTTTAACTGCTTTTTAATTCCTCCTTTTTAATGTTCTAAATTTTTTTAGCTTCGATTATATTTAAAATTAAATGAAACTGACGCCACCAATCCAAAAATTTCATTTGAATTCCTTCCAACTGAATACGACTCCACCCAGGAGCCTCAATTCGTGTTTACTGTGGGAAGTCATAAATTATTTAGTTCTGAAACATATGATCTTATATTTCCGCCTAAAACTTCACAAACGGATATTTGTATTAATTGTTTACCAGAATTATTACAAACTTTATTTGCGGGTTTTGATGCAACTTTAATGTATTTTGGCGCCATTTCGAGGCGTAAGTTTTTTTTATTTGAGTTTTTAACTGTCGGTCATTATAAATGTTTTATAATAATTTTATTTATTTATTTATTAAAAAAACTGCTTTCGTTTTCATTTCGATGGACAAATTTTTTTTTACTTTTTTTGTCCAATTTGGATTTAAATATGCCCATCTCGCTTTAAAAAAAACAAAAAATATTTATTCTAATTTTTTCGATTTTAACTGCGTTTTTTTTAAATTTTAAAAACAGAGTTCTCTTATTTATTTATTTTTAAACTGAAACAGCCTGTTTGATAGAAAAAATTGTAAAAAAATAAATATTTTTGCTTTACATTATTTAAACTGGATCATATTTACAAAAAAATTTTGTTTTTAAAATAACGAAATTTTATTTAATTTTGGGATGGCTGATTTAAGACAAAAGAAACTTTTTTTATTTCAAAAAGTGCTTTAAAAATTGTAAAAATTTTTGTTTTTTTTAAACTGCTAATCAGGTTCTTTTACTGAAGAAATTATTTGCGTAAATTTTCACAATATTGCTTTTTCTATTAAATATTTATAGCCTTAGAAGAAGAAAAATTTAAACTGCACCTGGAGTTTTCTAAGTCTTTTAAAAATAATAGCAATTTTATTTAGCTTTTTAAAACTGGGTTAATTTTTTTTATTTTTTAAACTGATTTTTCTTAGATAAAAAAATCGCAAAAAACTAAACATTTTGACTTTACATAAATTTTTTTTCTTAAAACTGAGGCCATTTTTTCAGCGACTTTAAATTTTTAAATTGCCAGAATTATATTTACTTAAAATCAAATTTCTAAAAATTATCATAAAACTGTCATCTTTTTTTGATTACTTTAAAACCATCCATTTTTTTTAGAGAAACAAGATCTCCTTTATTCTCGATTTCAATATTCTCCATCTTCAAATGGAATCTTTGTTTGTGCCATTCAATGGATATTTAAACTTATCGAAGAATATCGCCTCAAGAAAAAAGATATTCGATATTCCATTCGAATTTCAGCTTTACATTATTCACAAAAATCTGATAAAGTCATCGATTTATTATCTGATTTTGCGAATGAAGATAATTCAGAAAATGAAGTTAAATGCACTGAAGATCCAGCATTGGGAATTTTAATTGAAAATCGTAGTGAAATTCGAGTGGAAACCGTTGATCAAGCTTTATATTATCTTGATCGAGTTCATGATCATCGAGCTTCAGGTATGTTTTTAGTGGGGGTTTTTTGGGATGAAATAAACTGAGAAAATGATAGATAAATATAAAATTTTAATAAAAACTGTGATTCCAGAACAATTTTTAGAACCAAAATGAGAGTATTTTTACTTAAATTTTTTAAAGGGTTTAATAACTGCAATTGTTTTGGAAGGTTTTTAACTTTTTAAAGAGTAAAATAGTTAGGTTTTTTTGCTTTTTTAAGATTTTGGAAAAAATTTTAAAGGGAGTGTCCCAAACGATGAGAATAATTTTACTACGACGGGTGTTCCTAGCCCGAAAGTTTCATTGTCTCAAAAGCTTACAAAGTGCTACGAATTTTTGTAGCTTTTTGTAGCATTTAGAGAAAATTTCGTAAACTTTTGAAAAAACTTTGTAAAACTTTGTTAGACTTTGAGACAGTGAAGAAAAACTTTCGGGCTAGGAACACCCGCTGTAAGGGTTTTCTCATCGTTTGGGACACTCCCTTTAAATAAACCACATAACTGTAAACGATATCTTTTGACTTCTTTTTTAGTAAAACTGTAGAAAATTTTTTAATCTTAACATTCTTACTTTTTATACATAAATTACTTATTTTCTTAATAGAAATTTTTTTTAAAACTGAGTCAATTTATTAATAATCGAAATCCATTAAAAACTGACACTCTGTTCCCGATTTGTACTAAATTTCATAAATAAAACTTTTGCTTCATTTGACTATTTTTATTAACTGCACCAGTGATTTTAAAGGAAATTCAATTATAACTGTATCAATTTTTCTTAATTCGGGAAGTATTATAAGAAAAAAATTGATCAGAGATAAAAACAATTTTTAGAAGACGAAGAAATTCAACGATCATCTCATACATTTTTTTATTTAACCCTTTATCGATATGAAACCCAATCAACTGGCTTGCTATCAGGAAAATCTCGATTGTGTTTTATTGATTTGGGTTTGGGTGAAAAGAATTCAAAAACTGGATATATGACTATGCCGGTGTTGGGACAAATATTATTATCTATTTTTCAAGGACAAAAACATTTGCCTTCCAGGTAAGCATAAATCTTATTATTTTAATTTTAAAACTGAATTAAGATTAGTAAAAAGTCAAGGTTTGTGACAACAAAAAAACATTTTTACAACAATATAAAACTTTTTTGAGATAAATTTTAAAACTGTCATTAGTTGACTTTGTTGTAATAATAAAGGTAGTAGTAGCTCGAGATTTAAGGCTAAATACTTTTTGATTAAATTTTTTTATAAAACTGTAATCAATGTAAAGAGTTTTATAATTAAATAACATTAAACTGAAATGAGTTTGTTTTCAAAGTCATTTTAAACCACTTCTTTCAAGTGCTTTTGTGAATTTTTACAAATATTTTAACTGTCCATTATGCATTAATCATATTTTCTGTTAAGCTCAAACATTTTTGTAGTAAGATTGATAAAACTGGAGCCCAATCTTTTTCACTTTGAACTTCAAAAATTTTGTTGCAAAAAATTTAAACTGCGTTACACTTTTTTTTGGCTGTGATATAAAATACATTCCGCTTTTTAACTGTGTACATGTTGAATTAGTTAAATAATTTTAAATCCAATTCAATGCTTCTAAAATTTTCCTTAATCATTTTTTAAAACTGGGATCATTGAATAAGGGCTTTTTAATTAGGTAACATAAAACAGTGATGTGATCTTCCTATTTTTTTTAAAGTCCCATGCTTTCAAATTTCTTGAAAATTTTCAAAAAGTTTTATAACTGATCTCTCAAGGCGCCACATTTTTTTTCTTCGTGGCAATAAAATAAATACACTGATACCATTGTAGGGAGATTTGAGTTGGAAGGCTTGGTTATTTAACTGTGTTTTTTTTCGTTATCTAAAAAATTCGTTATCTAAAAAATTTCAAAGGCATTTTAACTGTTTAGATTTTTTAACGGGGAATTTTTATTTATTATCATTGAAAGGCATTTCCAGATTTAGATGTTTTTTTTAACTGGTTTCTCATCTTTTTTTTTGCATCAAAAAAATATTTTTATGACCTTTAAAGTTTAAACTGCACATTTTTTCTTATTCTTGAAATCAACAAAAAAAGCTTTTTAACTGCACAACATCTTGAACATTTTAAAATTTTAAAAGTTTTATTAACTTCATCAAAGTTTTTTCAATGTATTTTTTTTAGTTTGGCATCAAATTGCCGAATAATTGAAAAACTGTATAAAGTTTTGATTTTTTTACTTTTTTTTATTTTTATTTTGTTTTATTTTATAGTCTCCAAGGCGTCTTTTCTTTTTTAACTTTCTTTAACTTTTTTAAAGGAGCAATAAAAACAAAAACAAAACAAAAAACGATAGGGCGGCAAACAACAAGAAAAAAATAAATTTGTCAAATTCATTTTTTTCTTCTTCGAAAATGAATTCCTCCGCCGTTGGAAATGGTCAAGAATTTTTTTAAGCCGCTCACTTCTTTCTTTACTTTTTGGCGGAGGAAGAAAAATACTTTAGGGAATTCATTTTTTTATTTTGTTTCTTCTTTCTTTTGTTTTCTTCTTTTTTTTCTTTGCCGTCGTCAACGCAAAAAAAAAAGAAAAAAATATATATTTGTACAACAACAACAATCAATTTGTGTGAATCATAAGCCTCGAGGGGAGAAGAAGAAAAGGAAAAATGCGGGAAACATATAATAAAAAAATATAAAAGTAAAAAAGCAGCAAAAAAATTAATTTTTCATTTATTTATTTTTTTTATCGAAAAATTGTTTTTTTTTCTTTTCGGTAACAATAAATCAAAATATCAAAGAAAAGCATGTAAGAAAAAATTATGGCACATCAAAGGCGCGAAAAAAAGAAAAAAATGTTTGTTGAAAAAGAAAAAATTTTTTATATAATTCATGGTTATAGCTGCTTGGAGGCGAGGGAGGAAGAATTTATTTAATGGAAAAAACTGTATAGAGATAACGGAGTCGGAAGTTTTCAAAGAATCAAATAAAATTTTAAAAAAATCGAGGTTCTAAAAATTAAACTTTGAAACTGGAATCTTTTTTTCTGGTCATTACTAAAAGGTGGCCCGGCCCGTGCTGCTAAAAGGTGGCCCGGCCCGGCGGGAATTCAAATATAGCTATTTTTTACAAAAAAAATTTTTATGTTATATATAATTATGTTTGTTGAATATTATTTTTTGGAATTTTTAATTTGTTATTGCTTTTTATTAATCTTATATCTAACGATGGGTTGTCTGTAAAAGGAAAATTGCAGTTGTTTGTTTATTTTTTTAAACATTCAATCTTTTTCCGTTTTTAAATTTTTTCATCAAACTTTTCTACGATTTTTAATTTTTCGTTGCTCAAAAATTTTCTCTGAACTAATGCTGCTGCTGATGATGGTGACAAACTTAATTTCTTGATAACTCTATCAATAGAATTTAGTCACGGAAAAAAGGAATTTTTTTTCTTTAATTTATTACAGAAAACCAAGAATGTTTTTATTTTTTATTTTTTTTAATATTTTAAAAGTTAGATGATATTTTCCTTCATAGTAATTTATGTTGTGCGTGCGTCGCTTCTATGCAAATTTGCTATTTTCAAACATGCAAAGGAAAAAAGAATGAAAAAGAGAATAAAAGGATTTTGCTTTCTCATTTCATAGAAATGAAATGGTGATGAGTGGCGTTTTCTTTTTAGGAAGCATTAAAGACCTAATATCAGGGGAAGGATCTATAGAGCTATTATCCCTGGAAGGATTCAAGGACCAAAATAAATTGAAGGATCCGTTAGCTTGAAAAAAGAGGATAGGATCCAGAGATAGCACGGGATCGAGAAAGGGTACAAGATCCAAATTGTATAAAGTATTCAGAAAAGGTATACGATACAGTAAGTAAGAGTTATGCTAATTCATTTTAATTTTCTTGGCCGACCGAAGGCTGGCGTAGCTTCTAGTAAAAATTAAAAGATATATATTGATATTGTAAATAGAAAAAGAATATTGGAATCTGAATAAGAATATGTAAAAAATAAAAAAATAATTAAAAAAGAGCAGTAAAAAATGCGCAAGAAAAGTTTGTAAGTATATATGTTTCTTCATTATAACTCAAAAGTGCAGTGATTTGAGAGAAAAAAAGTCAAAGGTTCGAATTCTTGATTGATCAAAAATTTTTTTGTAAAAAATAGCTATATTTGAATTCCCGCCGGGCCGGGCCGACTTTTAGCATCTTGGGCCGGGCCACGGGCCGGGCCACCTTTTAGTAATGACCTTTTTTTCTTAAATCAGAATAAATAAGAAATGTTTTAATTGCCCAAATTTTCTATTTTTTTAAGAAACTTTTTAATAATAAACTGTTGATGAACTTATTGATGTATAAATATCCTTTTATTTATAAAACCTTTACAAATTTTTAACTGTCGTCTTCCGTTTCCGATTTATGAAGTCGTCATAACCTAAACTTTTGAGATTCATTGTTTTTTGTTTTTTTTGGGAACAAAAATTTTAATTTAGCAATTAACTGAGAATATTATTTTTCTTCAGATGCTCCATAAAATTCGCTTACATCTTTTTAGCTCTTTTTTGGAATAAATAATAAAAACTGCATGAATCTTTTGATGAGTATATTGCATCAGATTTAAGTTTTAAAAGGAAGCTTATTTACTTTTTGAGTAGCAATAAACAAAAAAAAGTATTAATTTAGGAATAAACTGAGATCCAAGGTACGTTATAGAGTTTGTAAAACATAAGCTAAAACAATTTTGTTTACTAATAAAATTTAATAAAATAAAAACTGAAACCATAAAATCGCAAGAAATTTTTTTTCCATTTAGATAAAACTGTTTCAAAAAATGAAATTTTTATTTTATTTTAAAAATTTATTAAATTTTTATAATAGTAAAAAACTGAGTCTCGCGTTTATCGGCGTAAACTTAATTTAAATTTAAAACTTTAAAAAAGAATAAATTTTGTTTTTAAAAAACTGGATTTTTGTGTCATATCGTAAATTATGTATTTATTTTTCAGACAAAACACTTTGTGTCGATTACTAAAAGAATCAGTTGGAAATTCGAAGAACAAGGCCACCACCGTAATTAGCACATATTCACCCGTGGAAAACCGATGTCCAATTGAAACTGAAAATTTAGTTCAACTTGCATCAAAAATGCATAAAATTGCAAATAAATCCAATACAGCTTCGCCCAATCATCATCGAGCTTCATTCAAGGTTTGTCCCTAATTTTTTTTTATTACAACTTTTTCCATGCTTTATTTTTTTGAATAAACTGTCTTCCGCAAAAAATGGTGTATTTTGTTTTAAAAAAAAGTTTTGAAAAAAAAAATAGTTGACAAATTGCTGAACGTCGGCGGCGCTCGTCTTTGATGAATCAAGAAAAAAATTTTTTTTTGTTTTACCTTAATTTTTTTTTTTTGCGAGCGGGGGAAATGAAAAAACTAAAAGAATTTACATGGGAAAATCAGAAAAAAAAGGAAGCAAAGAATTTCTGAAAGATTTTTATCGTTCATAGTTTTGTATTAGAAAAAAGAGGAATGAATCAAATGAGCTAAGAAAAAAAATAATTGGAATTTTATATTATTTTTTATTTGCTGCTACTAAAAAAATAAAGATGGAGGAAATTGAGAAAAGAATCTTTCTTTTTCTTTTTCTTCACTCTCTTATCAGCTGCTGCATTTTTTTAGATATGTCTTTATTTTTTTTTATTTAAATGGGTTTCTTTTATTTTTTGTTTTGTAAATGGGGTTTGTAAAACTGCGGGTGAATTGTTAGCGCGGTAAAGAAAAAAAAAGAGGGAAACAAAAAACTATGGATGTGATACTAACTTTTTGGGGATTTTGTTACAAAATTTATAAATCTCTGATGGTTAGCCAAAAATATATATTCTTTTAAACTTTAACTGGCAAGGAATTTCCACTTTGGCATAATAAAATTTTTTATTTATAAAAAACTTATTTTTGTACTTAAAAAAACTGGTGCGAAAAAAGGTTTATCGGTTGAAAAAAAAGATCAAAGCTACTTACAACTTTAAAGACACAAAAAATAACTTTCTTTTGTCTTTTTTCATTAAAAAAAATTTTGAAATTCAAATTTAAACTGGAGGTCTTGGTTTTTTTTTAAACTCTAAAGAATTTGTTTTATATATTGTTTTTTTTTTGGTAAGTAAAACTGTAAGTAGAGCAGTATGGTTTCATTAATTCTAACCAAAACTCTTAGGCGTTTAGTAAAAATAAAAAATAAATACGATAGTATTTTTAAGGATAAATCTTAAAAAATTATAAACTGAGGCAATAATTTGACGACGGAAGTTATACAATCAAAAATATCTTATTTTATTTGATTATTCGTAAAAACCTTTCTTTTTTTTGAGTTCAAACTATACTTTAGTAAATTTTTGGAGATTAAAAGACAATATCTTTATTTTTTTGATTTATAAAACTGCAGTTGTCGGTAGTTGCAATGACTTCAGCATTTATCGTAATTTTTTAGCTAAACCACAGACTCAAAACTTTATTAAAATTAAAAACTGTAAAATTCATATCTATTTTCTTTCTTTTTTAAAATAAAACTCTAAACATAGTAATCAAGTTGAGAGGTTCCTATCAAAAAAGGTTTAAAAACTGAGTCTTGATGGGTATTTTTAAAATTTAAAAATTTTTAAAGTTTTTTTTAAAACAAAGTTTCTCCTTTCGAAATAATGCATTTTTTTAATTTGCGGACAAAATTTGTTTTTTTGTGTTAAACTGACATAGATAAATCAAAAAAATTTTCAGGGAGATTATTATCGTCACCCACCACCTCCACTTCCTCCACCAATGGATGCCATGGAATATACTTCATCCTCAGAACAATCATGCGCGGAAACTGTGATTTATGTTGGTCCACAACAACATCAACAAAATCATCAAAACTCATCCCAACCTTCATCCTCGTCAATTGGATATAATGGAGCTTCTTTACCTCCACCATCGAATTCAAATTCAGGGCCTTCTTCGTCGATTCATAGCCCATTGAAGCGGCGATCATCCAAAGGTTCTAAAGGATCTTCGTCATTTGGATCAAATGGTCGAAAATCAAATACAAATATTTCGGGGCATAGTAATAATGGAGCACCGATTTCTGAACCCCAACAACCTATGCAAGTGATCCCAATCGATTGCCCTCCCAATGCGATAATTCATTCATCTGCGAGTTTTCAATCCCTCTCAGTTCATAATTCCCCAAAAAGGCCAACCAATTTATTTCAAAGAATTGGAAATTCTATGCCTGGCACTCCTGTTCTTCAAAATCGATCATCTTCAACTATCACATCTTCCAACAATGCTTCTGCTGCCGCGGCTCGACAATCATCCGTTCCATCGGATTTAATTTTATGCAATCCCATGGCACGAACCATGTCACCCAAAAATCTTGGCAGCAATGGAAATGGAAATTCTTTAAAAAGAACTAAAAAGCAAAAAGAAAATAATTTGGAAGATGAATTTTATAATATTGATCCAGAAAAGCGAGATATGGTTTTGAATTGGATTATCGAACAAAAAGTTGAATATGGAACAGATATTTGTGGAATAGGTAAACCTTTCCCTAATGAACCTCGAATCCTCCTTCAACGAAAAGTGGATGTAAGTATTCAATGTAATGAAGATGAAATCGATGCCGAACTTTTAAATGTTTGGAATCAAGCTAGATTTCTTGATGATATCGTTGAAGATGAAGAAGAAGCTTCCACCGCTTCTGCGAGTGTATTAACTCGAAGTTTAACAACAACAAACACAAATGGAATAATAAATGGAATTAAAAGAGAAGCATTAGCAGAAAAATTGCCATCAAATGAAAATCTTCTTATAAATAATTTAAATGAAAAACAATCTCTAAATTTGAATATTTTGAGTAAAGAATCCGATATTCTTGGAGAATTAGGCCTTCTTGCATTTGAGCGACTTTCAATTATGGGTGACGACGAAAATGAAAATGAAGAAAATGAAAGTGTTGAAATTTCTGATGATGAATTGGAAAAAGCTATGGCTGCATCAATAAGCTCAATAAAATCTCATGAAATTTTATCTAAAATGGTTACAGAATTTCCTAATAATGAAATAGCAACCACGAGTTTATTATTTGATTCATTTACAGCTTCAGCAGCGACGGATTCCACAAAAGTTCCCACGGAAATGGATTTCTATCGTCGGGCTTCTCATTTGGAAGCATATGCCGCGGAAAGATTAAAGGAGCTTCAAGCGATGGATAAAAATAAAAAGGATTTCATTTCAAATGGAATTAAACAAGTTAAAGATGCGATTAGTAAACAACTTCATTGTGCCGCCACATCGGAACCTGAAAAACCTTCGACGATGTCTATCAACGCTGAAAGTTGTTCATCAACATTTTATAATAAAAAACCCGATAATCTTGGGCCAACAAAGAAAAAAGAAGAAACTTCTTTATTATCTAAATTTAAACTTAAACAACTTTCATCATGTTGTCATGCGATGACAACTTCATCAACCTCTAGTGCTTCAATTGGAACAAATACAATTCAATCAAGTTTTAATAATTCAAGCCCATTTAAAACTATTAAAGTTTCAACAACAACAACCACGAATGCACCAATAACAAAAACTAAAACAATGGCAACAGGGAAATCATCCAAAAAAGAAGGACATGATGATGAAGAAGAAAGAAGTGAATCAACAACAACGACGACGACAACGAAAATAGTTTCACCATTACCTCCAGAAATAGCTAAACAAATTACCGATCAACTTAGAAATGCTGGACTTGGAAAAGCTCCATCTCATATTCCTGCTGCAACAACGAATAATAATAGTTTATTACAAAAACCCAAAAATGTTATCGTAGTTCATCATTCTCAATCAAGTTGTAGCAGTCCCATTCGAAGTGGAATTCCTCAATCTGCATCATATTCTCTTAAAGATTTGAGAAAAGCTTCAACAACCACGACAACAACAGCAACAAATAATAGTTCTCGAACGAGAAAAGATTCGGCGGAATCAGTTTCAAGAAAGCTTCCAATTAGCAAAGGAAAATCACGTAGAAATTCGGCGGATTCAGCGAAATCTTCCACCATTGTTGTTGCTGCGGCCGGACATGGACAAACAACAACAAACACAACAACTTTGCCATCGCCATATTCCAAAGTTACAACTGCTAAAATTCCAATTTCAACAAATTCTGGCGGTGGCGGAGGAGCATATTCATCCGGGCATGGTTCAGATGAAACTAATTCAAATTCTGGAAATGTTCAACAACAACAACATGGAACAACTTTATTGCCAAGGCCAATAATTCCATCTGGAACAAGCCAAAACATGAAAACTTCGCCATCTAAAATTCCGTCTGGCACTTCGCTGTTACTCAATGGAGGAAATAATAAAAATCGTCCTAGAAATCGTGAAAGCTTTTCAGCAAGTAGTGGATATGAATCAGGTGATTATGGAAAATATCGAAATGCAACAGCAACTATTCCATCTCCAGATCTCATAATCGATTTTAAACTCAAAGTAAGCATAACAAAAAATTTTATTATGAAACTTTAAGCTAAAATTATGTGCAGAAAAATTTTAGAAACCAACAACATCATCTTCGACGGCAATAATAATAGCACAAAAAGAAATTGCATCACTCAAACAACTTCGAGATTCATTAAAATCACAATTAAGTGATGCTAAATTGAGATTGGGCCTGGATGAAGATGTGATAATTGAAAGTGATGAAAAATATATTGGTTTAGCAGCAGAAATTGTAATCGATTTATTAACACAAGAAACGAGGCAATTAGAAAAACGATTGATTGCATGTCAAAATAGAATTCTTATGGTTACAACATTTTTGTAAAAAAAAATAAAATAATTTCATTCATTGCTTTCTTTTACTTTTCTTATTTTTGGCTGAAAGAAAAGAAAATAATTAAACCTGTCTTCGTCAGCCTTCTTTTTTAATGATTTTTGTTGTTTATTTTTTTTTGGGTCTTTTTTTCCAAAACGTTTGAATCACTTTTTTCATTTTCTTTTAATTTTTTTTGAAGTATTTAGGTTTATCATTTTTTGTCTTTAAAAAATATTTGTTTTATCAAGCCCATTTGTTTGCCTAACTCATATTTAAATTTTCCATTACTTTTTAAAATTTGAGATTTCTCACATTTTTTGACGCCATTTTTATCGATGGTCCAATATTTTCTTCCTCTTTTTTTTATTAATGCTTTATGTGCACAAAATCCGTCCGGTCTTTAAATATATTTTCTCGTTTATTTTTTTGTTGTAATTTTTTTTTTAAAAATGTCAAAATTTTATAAAATATTTATTAATAAAAGAAAAATGTCTTTAAAAAAACTTGTCGCATCCTCCATGTTTTTGGTTTTCACGACTTCATACAAATATTATTTATTTATTTATTTGAATCTACATTATTAAACAATGAAAAAAGAAACAATCATTAAAAAATAAAGTTAACTAACATAGATAATCAAAGGTTTTCTCCAATTTTTGTTCAATTTGATCCATTACCAAAACTTTCAAGCAGTAATCTAAAAATAGAAAAAATGAATTTATTGTATAGCCTTTGACAAAAAAAAATAACTTACAAACATCAAAATCAACAAATTCTACAGGAGTTACAACAGCTTTTATTTCTTTTTTGTAATTGAGTTTTAGATGCATCAGGAAATTTTTGTGGTAAATCATAGTCGCCATAAATTATATTGTTTTTGAATAGATCATCACGAGTCATATTTATATATTCAATTTGAACACCAGTTTTGACATTATTCAACCATGGATGAGAAATTAATTCAGCAGCAGATTTTCTTTCACTTGGAACCGTTTTAAGCATGTGAAACAGGAAATCAATAAGCTCCTCTCGATCTTCATCTTCATGCATTTGTAGTTTTTTAAATTTCTTTTGTAAAACTTTCTTGATTCGTTTTTCAGCTTTTTCAGAATTATATTTTCTGGTCGTATATTTCTTTATATAACCACGACGATCTTTGAAATCTTCAAAATGACTTCGAGAAAACTTCCCAAACATATTTCTTAATGAAGCGATTTCGCTAAAAGCAGATTTGAGAAACTTTTTGTTTGTCAATACCACAACTATCTAAAAAATTTGAAAACAAAACTTTTTTTTAGAAAGTATAAACAAACTTACTGTAACACCAAGGGACCAAATATCATGAGACGAAAGCAAAGGTGCACCGAAAAAGTATTCCGGAGGTCGAAAACCATAAGTACCCGTAATAGGACCTTTAGTTCCTTCTGTCTGAAAATATGTGAAATTTATAAATGATATAAATTTATAAGAACCTTACCATAAGATTTCCAAAATCAATTAATTTAAAGATCAATTCGTATTCATCTTTAAGATCCAGCTTTGATACATCAGCATATTCTTTTTCCAACAACTTTCCATTTTTATTTACATCAAATTTTGAGGTGTCGCATACCATTCGAAGCGAAGACAGATTTTTCCCAGATTTCATAAATCTAACCATTTTCCCAAATTCTTGGAGCAAACTTACTTGAGAAACGCAAGGAGCAATGTTTTCGAGTTTGATATCACTGTGAACAACTTTAAGATCATGAAGAGTTTTAAGCGCCAATAGAATATGTTTTGCAATCTTTTTGACAATTGAAATTGGCAAACCACCACGTTTTGCATGTTCTTTCACCAACGTATTAAGATCTTTTCCCATTGGTTCATAAATAGCAACAAAAGCATCACGTAGACCATAATGAAGGACGAAATATTCATAGAAGCGTAATATATTACGATCGGTTATAGTTTGTTGAAGTGTCTATAAATAAATGTTTAATAACAAAAAAATTAAATTATTAAAGAATATTATTAATTCCAAATTCTTCGAAGCTGATACTTCTCCATAAAAATAAACCTTTTTCAAAGTATTTAGAAAAGCTTGATTGGTTAAATTCATTTTTAGTTAAAAACTAAACTTACATTAACTTCTGTCATTGTAATACGACTTCCATATCTAAAAACTTTTGCTACTTTGATTTCTTTGGTTTTCATATCGATGACGAGCCAAACAACCGAAAATCCACCATATCCAATTTTACAGATAACACAATATTCCTTCTTCGATCTAAAAAATATATTCGTACATAGTTATAAAAAAATCAACAACTTACTTATTGCTTTTTATTTTGCTACCCATATCAAGCTTGAAAATTGTATTTGTATTAAATTCTCTTACATCTTCTCGGATATTTTGTTCAAAAAAGTCCAAATAATGATTAATACTTTCTAGCGCAATTCTACTAACCAATATACATCCACTAAAATTATTTAGCCAATTATAAAAAAATAAATAAAATTTAAAAAATTTACTTTTGATTTGTTAAAATTGTTTTATCTTCTTTCGATGAATTAGATTGATTTGATTGAAGCACTTAAAATTAACAAATAATTATTAAATATAAATTTATAATATTTTTCTTTAAATTTCTTACCAGAAGGAATTTCAGCTGCTATTGAATTTTCTTTTGTTGTTGGTTCATCTCCAATTACACTTTGAGGTTCAGGTTCATTCTTCATACTTCTTGTATTATTATAACCCATTTCATAAAATAATGTAATAGCACAATTTCGTAAAAGTAATATCAATGAAAAAAAATTATTTACCGTATTTTGTAATTTAAAAAAAAAAATGGAAAAATTGATATACAAATTTTACTTTCAAAAAATTCCAAAAAAAATATTGAAATTTTTCTTATCATTTTTTTTTTTTTGGTTTCGAAACTTTGCCTTACATCGAAATTACTTTTCTGAGCTTTAATAAATTTGGAAACTTTCGTTAAATAATTTTATAAATATATTTTTCACCAAAAATAATTATTAATTTTTGTCTTTTTCGTACCAATGTTTTTGCGGGATTTGTTTCAATACCAAAAATTTGAACCTAACTATTTTTTTATTTGTTGCATATTTTTTCCATTTATTTTTATCATAAAAACGCGCACTCTTCATTTTTGTTGTTGTTTTTCTACCAATCATCATTGCAATCTCTCTCTTTTTTTCTCAATGGAGCCACACCTAATCAAATTAAACTTTTCTTTTTCTCTTTCATTTCAATTTTGGTGAAACCAATAATTATGGCCCCCATCCATTACATCTATCTTCGACGACTCTTTTTCACCTTTCTAATTTTCCATTCTTTAAAGTTTAAACCGGTCAAACCTGTCTTCAAAAACGAGAAAAAAACGTTATTACTTTTTTTACTTTCTTTAGAGTTTTAAACTGCTTTACATTTTGTCCCATATTAAAAATTATTTTCTTCCTAAACGAAAAAATAAAATAATGTTGTTGCTTTCTTTTACTTTTCTTATTTTTGGCTGAAAGAAAAGAAAAGAAAATAATTAAAACTGTCTTCGTCAGCCTTCTTTTTTAATGATTTTTGTTGTTTATTTTTTTTGGGGTCTTTTTTTTCAAAACGTTTGAATCACTTTTTTCAAAGTATTTGTTTTAGCAAATCCTTTTTTGTTTGCCTAATCCATTTTTCCATGTCTTTTTTTAAATTTGAGATTTCTCACATTTTTTGACGCCATTTTTATCGATGGTCCAATATTTTCTTCCTCTTTTTTTTATTAATGCTTTATGTGCACAAAACCGTCCGGTCTTTATTTTTTTGTTGTAATTTTTTTTTTAAAATGACAAGATTTTATAAAATATTTATTGATAAAAGAAAAATGTCTTTAAAAAACTTGATGCGAAAATTATTTTGCGATTGAGCCGTTCTTTCGAGGAAAAAAACAATCGATCACTTTGTGCGCAAAAAATTTTAATATCTCTTTCCTTAATTATTTTTATATGAAAGTTTTCCAAAAATTAGACAATAAAGAAGTTTTTGATTTTGGTGAAAATGAAAAAAAGGAAAAATCAAACAACCTTTCGTTGGCAAAAAAAAACAACAACAACATTTTGTCATGCTTAATTTTTAGCGTGTTAATTAACTCTTATTTTTTAATTCATGTTTTTGTTACTTTTAATTTTCATCCAAAAATATACAATGTTTTATAGATCATGAGTAATTTAACAAAACTTTATAGTCCATCTGAATGGAATCAAAAAGGAAAAGATTCTCAAGAGGTAAATTATATTACCTGCCTAATTTCCCTAAAAAAATCAATAATTCAAATAAAATAAATTAATTATAGGTAATTAAAGAATTTTGTCAAATCGTTGAAAAATCATATGAAGAAGCTAAAAAGAAAATAATTGCTCTTCGAGATGTGGATTATGGTCCACAAAAGCTTGATATTTGGGGCGCCAAATCTCATGATGCCACACATGTATTTGTTTATTTTCATGGTGGATATTGGCAAGAGGGATCTAAAGCAGATGTTGGACCTTTAATTGATTTAGTTGTAAATGGAGCTGGAATTCCATGCGTTTCTGTTGGCTACGATATGGCCACTCACAAACCTCTCAAAGATGTCGCGGAACAAGCTTTGATTGCATTGAAATTTATTCAAAATCGTTTTACAAATGCAATTTTTACTGTTTCTGGACATTCTGCTGGAGCTTTTTTAGCCGCCCATGCTGTAAGCCATTTAGAAGATTCACGAAGGATTAAACAAGTTATTCTTATTTCGGGAATATATAACCTTGAAGAATTTGCTCAAACTCCAATGGGACAAAAAATTCAGTAAGCTTTTTACCCCAAAAAAATTTGAAAATTGCTTTGTAAAAACCAAAAATTCAAATTGTAATTGATTTAGTTTACGAGAATCCGAAGCTAAAGAATTAAACATTTGCCCAAAAAAGCTTGGAACAGCAATGTATCGTCGAAGAGTAACAATTTTCATCGCAGAAAATGATTCACCCAAATATCATCAACAAGCCACGGAACTTCAAAAAAGCATCATTGAAGCTTCTGAAGAAATGGTGGAATGTGAACTTCTTGTAAGTATATCAACATTATTGATAAATAAAAAATGATTTTAATAACCAAAAATATTAATAATTGAATTTTTTTTAAGCTCATTCGAGATGATGATCATTTTTCAATCATTCAAAATATGCTCGATCGAAGTTGTGATCCTGCTCGACATCTTTTACGCCGCCTTCGATTTTTCTAATTACCTTTATTTGATGTTTTTTTATATGTAAACGCCAAATTGAATTAATAAATAAACAGAGCTAATAGATAATACTTGACTTTGCAAAGCAAAAAAAAAATAAGTAAATAGGCTTCTTGGCTTAACAGAAACACACACGAAACATTTTTTTTAAAGTAAATTTTGGAGAAACTAGTACTCATATAAAAGAATAATGCAATTGTCCATTATTATCAAGCAAATTCATAAACATCATTAAATAAATAAAGAATTTTTTCGTTAATAAAAAAACAGTTTTGCACCATTTAATTACGATATTTGTGCCTTCACATCATTTTTGGGCTCTTACCGCGAGAAAAAATGCCCAATGTTTGATTGCTTTTTTGCCTAAACTTTTTTTTCGTAGGTAGCAACTTTTTCTTTCATTTTATGTTTTGCTGTTGCTGGTTTATTACTTTAGTTTATTTACAAAAATATTATTATGTTATTATCTCGTCATTTAAAAATATGTTTAACATCTTCACGTTATATGGGACGAACAAAACCAAAACCTGGGTATGTAGCTTTTTTCTTCGTACATTTTTTTGATAGTTTACATTTTTTCAGAAAGCCTCCAATACTTCCGCCATCAAAACAGGTGCTTTATAAAGTTGTACATCCACCATGGCAAGAACCAAGTAATGTTCAAGATCTTCTATGGCGTCGACATGCTTACAATAATGCTGTCATTTCGTTAAGAAAAGTATTCAAAGAAGAAATTGAAGCCAAAGAAGCAGCTGGTGCTGGTATTGAAGCGATGAAAGCTCTTGAAAAGGAAGAATTTGATTCATTAATTCGTGAAAACGATAGAAGAAATCTGCAAGGAGCTTTTAGACGGTATGTTTGTAACACTTTATTCTTTTAATATTATTGTACATATTCCTTTTATAGCCTAAAACAAGAAAAGGATGAATATGAAAAAATGAAAGCTGAATTTCTCGATGATATTGAAAAACGCCTTAAAGCTGAAGCTCAAACTGCTGAAGAAAGTGAAATCGAAGTTAAGAAAATGATTGTATGTTTAACCGTTTGTATTTCTCCTTTATCTTATGCCTATGTTTTTGCAGGAAGAATCAGCATTATTCGTTAACAAAGAAAACTTGGAAGAAAAGTTAAAAGAAGCTTTGGATACTCCTGTCGTCTTTGATTACTGCATCGATCTCAATGGGAATAAGTTCTATGATCCTCTTCCAATGAAATATGTTGAAGGCACACCAACACGTCAAAAATCTCGAGTATTCGACAGAACACTTATACCATCAAGAAATATTGAACCAACTGTTCCTAAAGAAGCTTCAAGTAATGTGTAAAATGTATTTATTAACTGTTTGTTGTTATATTATTGAATAAAGTACATTTAATTGTTTTTTGTTGTTGTTTCATGTATCTTTCATTTTTATGTCGTTTCCTTCGAATCACTTATCTTACAAAAACCATTTAAAGCTGCTTATTTACACGTAAAATTTTAGTGAATGATGAAATTGAGTAAACTTCAGGACATTGAAAAAGTTCGGCTCTGTCGACAGTACTTTTACAGTAAGCCAACTATTGTTTTGTCTTCTTTCTCTTACCTCTTTCAATTTTAGTCGGATTTATGTTCCTTCCAATCGTTTGGTTGATTAACTTCTGGTGGTTCTACGAGTATGCATATCGAAGACATGAGTTTCCTGGCCAAAAATTGATTAAAAAATGTGTTTTTTTCTTGTCTTTATTCTTCTTCTAATTCTGAATCATTTTTCAGACATCAAACTTTCTTTCATTGGATGCATAGCATGGATGGTAGCGCTTCTTGCATGGAATGTTTTATTCCATCATTATCGTACTTACTTCAAGGAATATGCTGATTATTTAACCTTTGTGAATATTGTTGGTTAAAAGTAAGTTTCAGAAGCTGCGAACACTAAAGCAAGTGTGATCGCTCACATTTTTTCATTTGTTTCCCAAGTCAATAGAAATTTGCATCGTTCCATTTCTTTTGCTTCATTTTAACATTTTCACTTTGTAGGTTGTTTATTATTGCTGGTGAAAATTTGAACGCCTTCAACGACGAACGAAAATTTATGTCAAATACAAACTTCATAGAAAATTTCATTGCTGGTGGAGTTGGTGGATTTTTCTCTGCTGTAGCTGAGCATCCATTTGATACAGTAAAAGTTCGACTTCAAACTATGCCAATATTGCTTGATAAAAATGGACAAATGTATACTGGAGCTTTGGATTGTGCGAAAAAAACTGTCAAAAATGAAGGATTTCGTGTATGTTGTTTCTTTGGAATAATCGAGTCAAAAATTTTTGTTTTATAACCATTTTGATTGAAAAGCATTCTTCGAAACTAATCTCTCAATTTTTAGGCTTTTTATAAAGGAATGTCAACACCTCTTTTTGCTGAAATACCTTTATATGCAACATTTTTTGGTGCAGTGGGAATTGGACGATGGCTTCAACAACCTCCTCCTCCTGGTGAAAACTTTACTTTTATTCAAAATTTATTTACTGGATCATTTGCTGGTCTATTTACATGTGTTGTTGAAGTGCCAACTGATCGAATCAAATGTGTATTACAAGTTCAATCTGCAGGAAACTTTACAAAATATGATGGTCCTTTGGATGCTTTTAAGAAACTTTATAAAGAAGGTGGAATACGAAACCTTTATCGTGGAACTGGAGCTACTATTGCAAGAGGTTTGGCTTTTTAGTTTAGCTGTTAGCTTTTAACAAGTGTGTTTTAGAAATACCATTTTCTGGCCTTTACATTGCTGTTTATGAATACCTCAAATATCGTTTTTCTATTGACAAAAACCAAGCAACATTATCTCCAATAGCTTCTTTATTCGCTGGTGGGTTTGCTGGTGTTGCATCATGGTCGGTATCAATTCCACAAGATGTAATCAAATCTCGTCTTCAAACATCTCATGGTAGCAGATATCCTAATGGTATGAGAAGTGTTATCCAAGAAATAATGAAACATGAAGGATTTAAAGGCTTTTTCCGTGGTTATGCACCTGTTTTGCTGCATGCTTTTCCTGCTAATGCCGCATGCTTCCTTGGAATTGAACTAACATTAAATATTTTTCGTGTTTTTTCGTAACTATTTTTTTATAACCATTGTATTTAGCAAATAAATTATTTCTAAAACTGTTTTTTGTTTTGTTTTGTTTGTGTCTATCCTTAAATGAAGCAACATTCAAAGCAAGTATCTCTTCTTTTTCTTTTTCTAATTAACAATTAAGATTTCATCTCATTTAAAAAGGACAGGAGGGAGACGTGAAAGAAATGGCGATGTATCAATTACTAATGAGAAATTTTGCCAAGGGTTAATAAAGATGTTAAGTAAGGTTCAGAATGATAACAACAAAATTTATTGAAACAAATAACAAACAAGAATCAAATCAAAACAAGAAACAAAAACAACAAACATAAAAGTAAACAACAAAAATTACGATGAAGAAGATTTATGCCATTTTGTAAAAGATGTATAAAAATAATTGGATTTAAAGGAGTTGATAAGATTTTCTTTTTCAAGAGTTGCACCAAATGGAATTAAATCATAGATATTGAAGGATAATGAATTGGAGAGATGAAAAATGCAGAAACTAAAACATAACGATTTAAAAGGCTTTGGACTAAGGAGGTAAAAACGAAACTTACTGAAAGACGTCAAGTTGAGTTAAAGTTTTAACAAAATCCATAAATTCTTGTAATGAAGCATCGGATTCAATTCCGGCAGTACATCCAAATCTCTTTAAACCAGGTGGCATAATCATTTTCAAATCATCCAATTTGATACTTCGAACATTGAGAATGAGTCGCTTACATGAATCAAACGTAAATGGTAAAGATTGAAGATATCGAGCATCAGTTTTGAAAAGTTTGTTTGCCCAATTTTCAATTTGAATAAAACTATGAACATCCAATTTCTTTTTCATTGATGATGAAAGACCAGCTTCAGAGATTCCACGACAAAATTCATTTTCTCTGCAAAAACAGGAAAGAGTATATTTGCAAATTGAGATATCATCATTTTCGATTACAGCTTTTTCAATAATATGGCATCGTTTCACGAGATTCTTGGTTGCTGCATTGATTTTGGAAAATGTCTTCAAAGTTGTTGGATCCAAGATTTCTGCAAATCGCTTTTGACAAACATATGGAAAATCAGGAAAGTTGAAAGTTTCTTTTTCTTCATCGAAATTTGATTCCATAAAAGCAGCCGACAAAGAAGCATCATTCATATTTGAAAGAGAATCCATATTTTTGAGAAGAGAAAAAAAGAGAGAATCTGAATTTGAGAAGCAAAAGTAAAAGTTTTTGAATGAATGACGAAAGCAAAAAAGCAAAGTCACACAAAAAAAAGAAAGTGTGACCTTGCTTGTGAAAAAGCCTCTCAGAGCTCAAAAATAAACAAAGCGCCATTGATCGCTTTCTTCAAAGGCAAAAAAAAATTGCAGCGCTTTTTATTGTTAAATTAACTAATCATTCTTCTTTATTTTTATTATTTTAAATCAAAAAAGAAAATATACAACAAAAAATAATTATATCAAAACTACAAACAGAAATGTTTTTTTTAACAAACAAACAAACAGTTTTTTTTGTGAGATTTAAACTTCAAAACAAAAAATAGCTTCTTTTTATTATTATTTTTTTCGATTTCATTCAGTTACATTCATTTTAGCGGTAAACCTTCGACGATTTAATAAAAATAATGAAATCGATGCAATTATTAGAGTAATAATATTACAAATAACTAAAATTATAAATGCTGTTCTACCGTAGCTTTCTTCATTGCATGCGTTTGTTGATGTTGACAATAATTTGGGAGATGGAGAAGCTGAAAAAAAAAAAGATTTTTTTGTTTGTTTTTGTTATAAAAAAATTTAAGTTTCACAAAATCCAAAATGCTTACTTTCATAATGAATTATTGGTGAAATTACTGCTGCTGGATGAGAATGTGGATGTGGAGGAAGGTGTTGTTCAGGTGGAAGAACTAAAGCTTCCCTTTCATCTTCTTCCATTATTGGCTCATCTAGAAATTTATTTTCTTCTGTTGCCGCTTCTTGATTTTCCGTTGCTGTTTTTGTTATTGGTTGAAGCATTTGAATATTAATTCGATGATTATTATTATTATTTCGTTGTAAATCACGAAATTGACGAAAATTTGTGCTTGAATTAAGCATTAATTCATGGACCCCATTTCGAAGGCTACTAAATCGTTTGCCTCTTGAAGCAGCAGATTTTTTTCCATTCGTTTTTCCACAAGCTGGAGGAACAGAATTCTTACACATTATATCATTTTTAGGACACATATATAGCAAACAATTAAAATACATTTTATTTGAATCAGAAAATTTGAAGACTTTACTTTGGGCATAAACAAGATTTAAATTTGCGTCATAAGTTAATTCGGGCATAATTGATGGATCTTTCGAGCATCTGAAATAATAAACTTTTTATGTAATTTTTAAGGGACAAATTTTTTTTGATCATTTTTAAACTTTTTTTAGAAACTTTTAATAATTCTTAAAAAGTTTTTACTAAAACTAACCCATTTTCATCAATCAACATATATCTTCGATTATCTCCATCATGAACATAACATTCATAAACTTTAATAGCATATGTATGAGTTTCACATTTCCATTCATGATAAACTTTATCTCCAAGTTGAGCATTCTCAGCTGTTGGACCACCCAATGAATTAATGTGTAATGAATAATGACAATTTGGAGTATTATTATCTCCAATTAAATATGTTTTTGCATATGGCGCAATTTCCATTACAGTTCCCACTGAATTTTCATGGGCAAAATAACGGCAAACTAGATTATAAAGCTGAAATAATTAAATATTAGTTAATCAAAATTTTTTAGGAAGCATTAAGATTAAAAGTTTGATAAATAAAAAATAATGTTTTTTGATTCGATAATGAAAAGGCAAAGCTTTTATTTTTAAGAATTTGTTCATAAAAATTTTCTCTAAGCCATCCACCAATAAGAAAGCGGACAGTAGTCTTTTTTGATACTCAAGACAAAAATTTTAAGTTATGCGTCTCATTTTTTTTCTTTCTTTTTTGATTTAATAAAAATTCTAAAGAAAAAAAGCGCTTTAATTTTTTAAGTTTTTTGATTAGCAAAATTCTGTCGTATTCTTTTTTTCGCTGCTGCGGGGTTTAGTAAATGATTTTTAACTTACTTCGTCATCTTCAGTCATTCTTGAATGATCATATGAAACTACAACATTTAAAGTATATTCAATTCCAGCGTTTGGATAAGTCTAAAAAAAATAATGGAAAAAATTTAGTCATGACTTTTAGTGGCAGACGACTTACTAATCGCTTAGATTTAATTCCGCATGGCATAAATTGTAATGGCAATTCAAATCTCCTTTCATCTTCGGACTACAAAAATTAAAATTAATTTCAACAAAAAAAATATGGGATTAATTAATGCTTCAAAAAAGTATTTTCTTTTTTCTTACATTTGCAATATATCGAACGCAACTTGGATCATCTTCAAATCGACTAGCAAATATTCGACCACCAGAGAATTGACCTTTATTAAATTCAATTCCTATCGAATTTTCACTGCATAAAACATGAGGGGAAGCTAAAATAAATATGTAAATTTTAATTAAGCAAAGATTTCGTTTTATAAAATCCAATGAATTTAAAATATTTTTTGGAATCTTTGGTTCGCAAAAAAAAAATGCAAGCTAAAAAGTTTTTTTATTAAATTTTGAGTTTAAAATTTGTTTCATCTTTTAAACCATTTATTTATTTTTCCTTTCTCAAAAAAAAATTCATAAAACAAAAAACTTACATAATCGATTATTTGAAGATGGTTGAGAAAATCGAATGTTACTATTATTATTCCATTTTTTAATTTTTGTTTGAAATGGATATGGCACGTGCTATAAAAATGGAAATAATGCTTTTTATATAACAAAAAAATAAATAATAAAATAAAACAACTAACAAATACTGAATTTGTTTCTAATTCTCCTTGTTTAAATCCTCCTAATTTTATTGAAGTTATTGGCGTGGTAGATAAACATAATAATAATATTATCATCAACATATTAATTTGAATAATCAAAAATTTGTTTAATTATGAAATAAAGGAAAAAGAAATTAAATTAAATATATATGTCTAAAAGCAGGCAAAATAATAGAGTAAAAATCAGGGAGCAAAAAATCTTAAAAAGTTAATCAATCTTTTAAAAATCAAATGAAATGAGTAAAACAAAATACAGTAAAAAAATTTCGCGGAGATAAAATAAATTTTAATTATAAAAAACAATGAGTTCTTAAAAAATAATAAGCCAAGGTAAGGCGTGTCAAGAAAAAAACCCTTTGAGACTTGCAGTAACAAATAAAATAATTTTGCTTAGAATACAGATCAAATTTTTTTTGCGAATTATTACATGATTTTATAAACTTCCAAATTCTTAAAGTTTTACGTATCAAAAATAAAAACTTGTTCAAGAGTTGCTTGATTGAGGAAAATTTGTGCCATTTTTAATCCAAAAAACGTAAGAAAAAGAAAGTTTAGTTCTTAAAAAATCGATGTTTCTCGTCCTCTATTTTTTCTGGAAACTTTTTTTTGCTGAAAATGATGATCCTGGAGATTTTTTTTCCTTATTTTCTGGTTGATTGAACTGAACCGAATCTCTCTGTCTCAAGTGTAACTGTTTCATTTTCTTTTTTTGGTGCGCATGGATATGAAACTTTACATACAAATAATAAAAAGTTTTTTGCTCTCATGAAAATAAAAAGTTAAACACACGAAAAAAATTTTTGAAGGTTTCATAAAAATAAAATGAAATGGTTGCCGAAGCGCGAAAAAAGAAAGAAAAAAAGATGTAACAAAACTTATAAAATTCTCTTTCGACAAAATATAACAGAAATAAAAAAACTTCAAAGAAAAAATAGAGTTGTGAAATAAAGATTTAGTGGTATTTGAAAAAAAAAAAATGGTTTATAAAATTATGTTTGTATTAGGCATGAATTTTTTGACCTAAATAATTCAAGAATTTTTGTTTGTTTATTTCTGCAAAAAAAAAAGTTAAGAGTTTTTCTTTTGAATTAAACTTGATTTAAGTAAAATAAGAAAATGAAAGTTTTATTTTTTTTGAAAATGAAACAAAATAAAATGTGTCAAAAATAATTTCATGGTTAATTTGTGTAAATCAAGGATCGTTTCTTAAACTTTTTGATGGAATTAAATTTGAAGAAAAAATGGGGTAAATCAAAAAAAATTTACAACGACAAATACTCCAAATATTTATTAGCGGAAAATAAGCTGTTATGGTAAAGAAAAGCATATTGTAGCAAACACTTTTCTCATTCCATGAAAAATAAAAGTTTAAAAAATAAATAAATCTCAAAGTTAAATTATTTTAAACTTTTTTCCATAAAAAGCTTGCTTTTGCACGTTTTTTGATTAACAAATTTTTCCAGAGATTTCCATAGAATTTTATACTAAAATTATTAAACCTGCGTGGGCTCCTTTTCTAATTAATTAATTAAAAAATTAATAAAGCATTTTAGCGTTTTTTTTTATCCGGTTTTTTAATTCCAAAACAAACAACAAACTTCCTCCTATTTTATTTTACTACAAAGTTAAAACCAAACAAAATAAAATTAATTGCGGCATTCAAGCAAAGAAAATATTCAACGAAAGTGTGGGTGTTTTTTGAAAACAAAAACTTTATAAAAAAGGCTAAAACGTTAGAATTTTTTAAATTCACGAACAATCTTCTTTTTTTTGCATGCATTAAAAAAAGGCTCACATAAACTTTAAAAAGTCAAGATTTTTTATATTTAAAATTAAAACGACAGCTAAAAAACAAAACAATTAAACCGAGAGAAAAAAATTTTAAAAAAACGCGAGAAAAGTAAAGAAAAAATAAAGTTGGAGGATTACCGGAAGGAACAACGCTGGAATTTTTAATAAACACGAGAAAAAAAACACATAGCATCGGCGTCACCATTTTTAAATCCCAACGAACGAAAATAAGAATAAGGAAAAAAAATTGTAATTAAAAGAAGAAATAAAATAGGGAGCTTTGAAACCTTAAAAAAATAAATATACTTAAGAAATGAATATTTAGATGGATGAGTTACTCGCTTGCTTGCTTGCAATGCCAGACAATTAACTTTTTGATAATAAAAATGATGAAGGAAGAAGAAAATCAGCCAAGAAAAAAAAATGATGATTATGACGAAGCTGAAGAAGGCCATCCAGGAAGAAGAAATGATAAAAAAAATAAAAATAAGCCTTTTATAAAAAAATAAATGAGTTTGGTTTTGTTAGAAAAAAGTAATAATATTAATATTTGGATCAAAAAGAATTTAAAAAAAAAAAGAACGAAATATTTTTGAAATCAATTTTCTGATTTTCGGTGGCAGTTTTGGTTTTTATAAACAAAAGATTGAAAATCCAAAATTTGAAAAAGTAAGAATTTTTAGTCTTAAAACGCTAAAGTTAGTTTAAAAAAAATTAAAAAAATTAAAGAATTTCTAAAATTTGTTAACTTTCTTATTACAATTTTCTTTAAAACCCTTTTCAAAACCAGAAATCGCCGCAACTTGAAGAATGTTTGAACATTTTTTCTGTTTTCTGTACCACTTCTCCTCCTCCACTTTCACGCAAACAACATTCACTTTTTTTTTTGAAACGGTAAATTTTTTTATTATTTTTATAAGTTTTTAAGTACCCTCTCATTGAACAACAACATTTTAAATAATAATTTCGCCTTCTAAAATTCTTTCTATTTATGTAATAATAATTTTTTACCAACCAGAAAAAGGGATAGAAAAAGAAAAAAAAAGAAATTTGTTGTATTTTTTTTAAATAAAAAAAAAGATAGCCTTTCTTTCCATTTATTTTTTTTTTTTATGCAAAAAAAAAGGAAGAAAGAATAATGTCTTTTAAAAATAATTTTTTTTGTCATCAAAAAAAAAGGAAATGCGCAACAACCAAATATAAGAAAAATATTTGAAGGAAAAAAAAAGAAATGAATATTTTCTATTAACATCATCATCGTCGTTGCTTCTTGTTCGAAAAAAGGGGAATCCTTATAAATTTATCCATTCTTCATTTTCTTCCTCCTGTTCCATATCCTTTTTATCTTTCTTCGTTATTTTGGAGGATGAGTTTAAGACTCTTCCATTTTTCTTTCTTTCTTGCAAAAATTGCAAAATTGCAAAATAAAAAAATTTGGAAGACTTATTTAACCAAAAAAAAATTTTTTGATGAACTTTTTTAATAAAAATTATGATTATGTACAACCAAAAAAGAAAAAAACGAGCAATAGCAGAACGGATTAAAGAAGAAGAAAAGAAACTAATTTTTTTTTCTCGCGCAAAAATAAAAGGTTTTTTGGTAATTGAAATGAAAACATTATTATATTTTTGCAATTTTCCCAAAAATATTTATCAAAAAATGTGAAACGAAACCATAGAAATTCTTTTTTTGGAAAATAAAATAACTGTTTTTAATTTTTAGATAAAATATAATAAAAATAAATGCATCCTAAAAACTAAAACTTCCAACAACAAAAAAATGTTGTCCTTGTTGTTTCACTTTTTTTTTGAGAATATCAAACTTTCTCACAATTAAACCACGCAAACGAAGAAAGAAAAAAAAACATCTAATGCTTTTGTGGCCTTTATGAATGTTTAAGAAAAAAATAAATGGCGCTATAATAAAAATCGTAGGTTTTGAAAACATGTAATCGTTAGTTCGAACAAGAAACGCCACCGGTTTGGTTTTCTTCCAAAAATTGTCTTTTTTCATTTAAAAAAACTTTAAGCGCACATTTTTTTGCACATGGAAATATAAAGACATAATAATATTGTAATAATTTATGGTTTCATGAAATCTTTGTGATTGCTAGAAGAAAAAATGTTAGTTTAAAACTTTTGCTTCAGTGAATTTTGTTGGATTTTGTTCGCGATTTGGAAGCTCTAGGTTGATCCAAAAAAGGCAACAAAAAAATGTTTTTTTGAGCATGACAGGATTCGAACCTGCAACCGCTGGATTCGAAGTCCAGCGACATGAAAAAGCACGAAAAAGCATGAAAAAGCATGAAAAATCCTGACACGAAAATGTTCTTCCATTGCGCCACATGCCCGTATAAATTATTCTTTGCAACTTATTTTTTTCGCATCTAAAAAGATTAAATCAACGGCCATAAAGTAAGTAAAAGGAGATACAAAAATAAATAACTCAACTTTTTCTTTTAAATGCATGCCCAAAACTTTTTCAAACCCGCAATTTGGATAAAAATATTGCTAATTTTCTTTTTCCGACAAAAAAAAAACAGTAAAAAGCCCGAAAGCAAATTATGCAAATTTTTATTAACATTATTCATTCACTTTCAATCCATTAAAAATTTCTTCTCAATCAAGTGATTTTATTTTCACATTCTTCTTCTCCTGAGAAAATCGAGAAATACAACAACAAATTTCCTGTTTTGAAAATTCTGAAAGTAGTGCTTCTTCTTTGTTTTGGTGTGTGGCTGCTGCTTGCTTATTTACTTCTTCACTGATCTTTTTTCTTGGTAATAATAAACAAATCAAACGAAAGTTTTTAAACAATCAATTGTGAATTTTTGAATGTAAAAGACGAAGAAACCTTTTCAAAAATGATGAATGAATCAACAAATTCTTATGTTACTCAAGTCTTGGTATGTTTGGTTCTTTCGTTTTTATAAATTCCTAAACTTCAAAAATATTTCGACAAAAGCATGGTGAAGCTAATTTCTAAATTTCTAATGCTTACATAATACAATTGCCAATCGCTACTAAATAAGATTTTTAACATCCATTTTCCTTGAATAAAACAAACTTTCCACATTTTGTGGCAGAGTTTTAGATTTTTTTCTTCTTCAAATATTAATCTGTTTTTGCTTTCTTTTTTCAGATATCTTCAATTGTATTATTTCTATTAACAACTTTCATATCAATATGCTGCCGAAAGAAGAATAAAAAAATAAAAACTATAACAAAATCGATATCAAAAGAAAAAAGTAAGAAATCTGTAATGAAAGAATATCCAAGAGCTCCACCAATGTAAGTTTGTTTTGAATTCTGATAAAGCTATTCCTTGTTCTTATTATATTCTTTGAAATATGGCAACTAAAGCATACATTTATTTACCAATTTTCATACTTTCAAAACGTATTAAATAATATGCTTCATTTTTTTCAGCAAAAATGTTCCAATTGCTCCTCCACGAAAAGATGATGATACTTTACGTGGTGTAAATTCTCTCAAACATGAAGCTTCACTTAAATAATAATTACATGGTATTCAATTAATGTTATATGTTTGTGTAATCTCTCACTTTTCTTGAATGCAAAAAAGAATAAAGACTTGATTCATTTTCTTGGTTTTTGGTATACTGTATTTTCATTATAGCTATTCAATGCATTTTATAATCATCTTTCCATGGAATGAAAACACAGTTGTATAAAAGAAATTTTATTACAAAAATACGAATAAATAATAATATGAAAACATATAATAACAAAGATAATAAGAAATATTAAATTCTAATAAAAGCAGCGTTGGGAGCTAATCCCATCGATTCCAATTTGGTCCATCGATCATTCAGAGTTCATTGTAATGACAGCACGTAAACTGAAAAAAGGAGCATTAAACGGTTGAAAGAAGAAAACAAACAACAATAAAGACTCATGAAAATCATCCTTTCGAATGCCATTATCTCCCATGTAAGAAAAATCCTTACCTATCACCACTATGAAGAACATCAAAAGCTTCATTCAAATCTTCAATTTTACCAAATTTGTGAGTAATAAATTCGTCAACTTTCAATTTTTTATTCAAATATTCTTCAACAAGTTTTGGAATTGAATCCATTGATTTCCATCCGCCAAATGCTGTGCCTTTCCATGTTCGACCTGTTACAAGTTGGAAGGGGCGAGTGGAAATTTCTTGTCCAGCACCTGCTACACCAATGATACATGATTCACCCCAACCTTTATGCGCAGCTTCAAGGGCTTGACGCTAAAATATTTAGGAATGAAAGAATCATCTTCAAAAAGTTGGCGATAGTGTTTAGCAAGCGATTACCATAGTATTAACATTTCCAATGCATTCAAAGGTGTAATCAAACCCGCCATTGAATCTTTCAACCAAATATGCTTGAAATGGTTTATCGCCAGCTTCTTTGGGGTTGACGCATTCTGTAGCACCAAATTGTTTAGCTAAAAACAAAATCATAGTTTTACTCTATCAACCAAACATGATTTTACCAATCTCAAATTTCTTTTCATTAGTATCAATGCCAATAATTTGTTTGGCACCAGAAATTTTAGCACCCATAATAACTGCTAACCCTACAGCTCCAAGACCCCATACAGCAACAGTGCTATCCTTTTCAACTTTACATGTATTTAATACAGCTCCATATCCAGTTGAAATTCCACAACCAAGTAAGCAAACAGAATTTAAAGGGGCTTTTGAATCAATTTTGCATACAGAAATATCCGCAACGACTGTGTATTGAGAGAAGGTACTGCAACCCATAAAATGAGAAATGGGTTTTCCATTTTTAAAAAATCTAACAGTGCCATCTGGAAGAGTTCCATTTCCTTGGGTAATCCTGTAAAAAGAATGCTTGAATGAAGGTACACGTAAAATCTGAGCATTTACCGAATTTTTTGACATAAATTAGTTTTAGGATTTTTGCAATATTCACATTCCTTACATTGAGGAACATAAGCTGGAATGACATGATCACCGGGGGCAACATTGGTAACACCTTCACCAATGGATTCAACAATGCCAGCACCTTCATGGCCCAAAATTGATGGAAATATTCCTTCTGGATCATTACCAGAAAGAGTATAAGCATCCGTATGGCAAACAGCTGTGTAAAGAATCTTAAAATTATGAAAGATAAAAGTGTTCGAAAAGCTAGCATTGAGTCGAGTCGACGACGAACCTTGATTCGAACTTCATGAGCTTTAGGAGGATGAACTTCAATTTCTTCAATACTTAAAGGTTTTTTAGGTTCCCATGCTATAGCCGCTTTACATTTGATTATCTTTAAAAAATGAGAAAAGAATATATATAAATTATTGATAATGGAGATGGGGAACTTACTTGTCCAGCAGTTGAAGACATTCTTGGATGATGGCTTTAGTAATTTTGATAAAACTGAAAAATGGAATGTCCAAGTTTATCAGAAGAAAAAAATCAAAGCAATGATAAAAAATGCTCGGAAAATGTGTGTATTAAGAAAAATTATTGCCAAAAAGAGTGGCTTTCATTTTAGACTTTTTTTTATTATCCATTTTTGTTTTTGGAAAGAAAGCGCAGCAATAAACCACGACCTTCTCGGTGTGGGTGAATCGAATCATACAAACAAACAACTTTCACTTTCAATAAAAATGTGCAATGGCCACGATGATAGTGATATAAAAAAATGGAAAACAAAAAAAGAAGCAAAAAAAATAGAGAAGAAAGACAAAATTGTCCATCATGATTGGTCAAAGATCAATGGAAGAAATAAAAATGGAAGTGTTCGACTTGCATAATAACGAACTAATTAAACCATTTTTAAAGCAATTTTAAGAAACAAAAAATAATCAAAAAGACAAATTTTTTATTATAAAACAAAAAAGTAAGAAAAAATAGCGTTGAAAATAAATGATAGCGAGAGAAATGCTCAACTATCTCTCTTAGGTCTGTCGTTTGCTTTTCTCGACGGAAATAGTAACCATGTCAACTCTTCATTGCCTCCCTAATGGTCTAGTGGTTAGGATTTCTGGTTTTCACCCAGGCGGCCGGGGTTCGATTCCCCGTTAGGGAAGTTATCCTTTTTTTCATTTTTTACAACACTTTTGCCGATATTTGGTTGATCGTTAGCTTTTTTGCGCCGCTAATATTGTCATAAAACAGGCTAATAAATGTTCTTTTTCTTTCATAAAGAAAACCTTCTAATTCTCAACAGTGTTCCAAGTTTTACAAGCTGCTGCTAACAACAAACAATAGTATATTACAAAAGCGTACCAAACAAATCAAAAACGTGAAAACATAATAACCATTAAAATTTATACCAAGTCAAAAAGAAATAATTATCATACAAAAAATACATAATTACACAAAAAACTTTCATTTTTTAGATGATGATGCATTATGAAGTTCTTCCAAATTTTTACTTCTACCAGCTTTACCAGGTCGTTGTTGTCGATTGCTTTCTTTTTCAATTGTGAGATTTGAAGAAATAATTGTAACATTTTTCTTTTTGTAAACTGAATCATCCACAGAAATTCTTGGAGGAAGAGCATCAAGAGCAGCCGATGATAAAAGTTTTTGACTTTCACTTTCACGATTGGTTGTTTTGAGTAAAGATCTTTGATGTTGAATTTGTCGTTCACGTACATCATTTTCAGTTCGAAGCATTTTAACAAATTTTGTACAAGCTTGAAGGCGAGCTTTACGACGTTTAACTTCGGTGAAATAATACAGCCACATATTTAGAGGAATTGTTGTGAGGATAACAAGGAGAAGGAAGATTGACATAACCTGAAATTTTAATAACGAAAGTTAAAGAAGCAAAAAAGTTAGGATTGATAGAAACATACCAAAGTGAAACGAAAAATAAATGACGCTTCAGCTTTGAGGCAGCTTTGTTCATAGTAGAATTTGTGGGATGACGATGCGTTGAACTTTTCCATAGCTTTAGTACAGTTTGAATAATAGCAACATGAATCAGGAACGCCGATACGATCTTCATTGATACTGGTTATATTTCGATTATCTGGCTGAAAAGTAAATAGAATAGGATTAAGCGAGTCGAACATTAATGGAAGACAAAGAACGTCAAAACAGTTTACACCACTGTTTGAAAACATCACAAATACGAAGTTGCTAGCAAGTTTCGAATAAACCCATATGAAATCAAAACATACAATGGAATTACCAGAAGCATTAGGATACAATGGTTTCCAATCATCATGTCCATAATATCCACAACATCTGAGATCTTTTTGAAGACGATTAACATCAGAATCAACGTTATTAATATCAGCGAGAAATGTTTTCCTACTCTGAAAACGTAAAGCATAGAATTTTTAGGTTCCAAAACATATCCATCAAAGAAACATACATGAATAGTATAATTTTGTGGATCAAGAAAGTCAAGTTTCCAACGAGGTTCAAGATGCTTTTCGACGCCAATTGAAGTTAAAACAATCACTAAAACCATAACAAGATAACATAACAGTAGGAAAAGCAAGAAAACAAAGTAAATAAAACTTACAAGCAATCAAAATAGGTAAAAAGCATAAAGTTTGAAACCATGCATCAACAGCAGCAAGCCTTTTAGTAAAATTGTAATGTGCTGTAGACATAGATACCAATAAAACAGCATCAAGAATAAATGCAATTGAAGCCATAATTATAAATCCAATGACGATGATGCTGTAACTGATTGTTCGAAGATCCACTTCGATCAAAGGTGATTGAGTTATAAAGAAGTTCAAACATTGAGAGAAGACTGAAAGAAAAAAATGAAAGATTAAAAGATCAAAGAAACGTAAAATATAAAAAGTACTTACTGACATAATAGAAGGAAAGTTTTAGAGCATACAAAGTTGCTAATAAACAACCTTTAGTTGGAGCTGAACCCATTTCTTGCAAGCAAATTGAAGATCAACAATCAAAGTGAATGAAAATGAAGCGACGAAGAATGAATGAAGAATGAAAAAAAAAAGTGGCAAAAAAGTTTGGCACAAAAAAAAGTGAGAAAGAAGAAGGAAATTTGCATGCACAAATTTCAAAGGAAAGCATTTTGAGAATTTTTTATTCACAAAAATTTTTTTTTCACTTGTTGCTGGAAAAAAATTTTATGGAAGATCCTAAATATTTTGTAATCATGGAGAAAATAGGGACAACATTGTTTTAGACGAACCGAATAAACTTTGTTTTTTGGAAGAAGAAAGTCAAAACAAAAAAACGCAGTAAACTAAAAAACAAAACATTGAAGACAAAATTGCTTTTGATTGCGGCTTTAAACAAAAAAACGATGCAGTGTTTGTATTTTTGGAAATCGTTGATTTTTCTTTCGAAACAAACATAAACCGAGGCATAAATTCAATATTGTTGTAGAATGAAAAACTAACATAAATATTTGAAGGCACCACTGTTGTGATGCAAGAACAACAACATGCGGCACTACAAAACAAATGTATCGATGGATGTTTTTAGACATTATTTGACCAAAACAAAGCTTATAATCATTACTACCTGGTGTGATCAAACCCAAATTAAACATAGGCTTTTTACAAATTTAGCAAATATATCGTTGAAGTTTTTCTTGTTCTTCATACTTTCTTTGTTTAGGTGTGCGACGAGGAGAAAATTTACAAGGTGTCAATGTCAAAAATAATCAAATTTTTTGGATAAAGGAGTCATTGAAAATGGCTAAATCGTGTATGTAACTGATAATTTAAAAAAATATTAGGGGAAGAGGAAGTTTATCAGTGAAATATTAGTTTCATCCCAAATATGAATAGGCTATCTTGGCTTTTAGAAGTTTGTTATTTTGTTTGTTCTTTTGTGTTACGTTACAGCTTCTTGTATATGCATATTTATGATAACCTTTTTTTAATTTTCGTGAAGAAGAGCTTTTATTAAAAATGATATCAAGGTTTTGAAAAACTAAATTCAACTTATCAAAATATCAAACAAACAAACTTTTTTCTTTTTCAAGCAAAAGTTTCTGCTTTTTTATTTTTTTTCATTCCCCAAAGTTTTTCTCTTTCGTGTTTGGACATTTTTTTCAAACTAAAAAAACGAGTTTTATCAAAAAAAGAAAAACTTTTTATGTTTGATCGTTTTTTTGTGATTTGCAATATTTTTTTAGATTGCCGAATTTCAATGTATGTTAAAGAAGAATGATAACACCAAAATTCAATCTTCAACAAACGCATGATTGTGTTATAATTGAAATAAATGTTCCATCTGCAAGGCTTGAAGATGCGGATGTCGAATTTTCTGATAAACTTTTCATATTTTCTTGTAAACCATATTATCTTCGAATTCATTTAACTCATGATGTTCGTTCAATTGATCAAGAAAAAGATATATCTAAAGTTATTTCCTGTGATATTGATAAATGTAAGGATTTTTAAATGGATTTTTTGTTTAACTTTTCTGTATGTATCTTTCATTTTTAGCTATATTTACTATTCAATTAACTAAAGCAAATCCTGGTGAAGAATTTGGTAATCTCAATGATCTTTCAAAGCTGCTTAATCCTTCAAGTTCGTCTGAAGTTACGGAAATCAATGGTGGAACATTTGATGCTGATGGAGAACCAATAGAAGAATTTATGAAACAAGAACTTCCAAAAGATGATGAAGAAAAAGACAAAGCTGAAACTGAAGAAGCTATCAAAAAGTATGGGTATGGTTTTGCATTCAAAAAGCATGGAGAACTTGGAAAATTAAAGGAAGAATTGGATGAATTATTTGATATTGCAAAGTTTATTGAAGAATTTGAAATTGATAAAAGAAGTGAATATTCTCATGCTTTGGATAGAGAAAAGTTTGATCCACAATACTTTTTGTAAGACTTTTTTCTTTTCCACTTTTCGTTGTTACTAGTAGCTTGCTTTAGAGCAGATTATTATGATCCACCTGGAGAACTTTCTGAATGTATCGCTTTCAAACTTCAAGATGCTATCTCTTTAACTGCTGCAGACAAAGCTGAACTTTCCAATATTCGTAAACGTAAACTTCCTGAACTTGATGATATGGATTTGAGACATGTTATGCTGGGATTATTAGATGTTTTATTTGCTTATGTTTATGATTTGAAAGTATGCTTTATAACTAACCTTCCTTTAACCACAGAAACCTTTTAGGCGAATCTCGGTGAACCTACTTGTGAATCTTCATGGACTTATGTGAAATTAGCTCCAACTTTTTCTTGCCTTGCTTGTTATGAAACTGTTAGAGAAGCATTATTATCTGGAATTCGAAGATCTCTTTGTTATGCACTTTATCGAAATTGGGATTTTGCTATAAGTTGTGTGGATGAAGTTGAAAAGATTATCAATCAAGGTAAGTTAAAAGCGCTTTAATTCCAGCTTCTGTTATAACCTCAATCAGGTACAACAAATATAAAATGTTCTTTATTGGAGCAACTGCTCGGCAAGGATAAATTACATACAACTGAACAAAGTTATAAAACAACTATGACAAAATATGAGAATGTGCGTGATTGAGAATTACCATTCAGCCATCCACGGCACCATTCCATACGGGACCAGAGAACGCGGCACTTTGAATACTTCTGTGTGTGCAAGGCCACAACACTCTTCTTCCACCTATCTTTGAGTTGACGATAATCTTCTTGTTTTGTTCTTAGCTTTCAATAGCTTCTTCTTGAGCTTCTTTACCAAGTGATCATATACGACGCCAGAATCCATACCAATTTATCAGAGGTTCTTCCACGAGGTTTCGACTTCCATGTCTTGGGCACATGTTCCATGTCCCTTTCCCCTCCTTTCTGAAGTTTTTCGGATTCCATTCCATGCAGTATTACCATACCCATGTGTTCACGATCAAGAGATTTACAGCTGGTTTCACCAAGCGATCACGGCCAAATCGTAGACCGGATGATTCTTCGCTATCATCAAAACGTTTTCTTATTGCACATTTACCATGTTGATCAGCATCAGCTATCACTTGAGTTGACCATGTTGAAATAGCAAAAGAGAGAGAGAGAGATTTTGTGCTCTCGGCCAAATCGTAAGCCGGATGATTGTTCGCTATCATCAAACGGAGCTTTTCGAGAGCTTAAGCCTTAACTCTTCTTTCAGCAGCTTTCATTGAGCATCTTCTGGACGACGAACTTGATGGAGAACATAGTACATACAATATGAGTTTTGAGATAAACATACGAGCATAACCATCGAGTACAGATAAATCACGGGAATTACACTTTCAGTTACCATAGAAGTATCATAATCAAGTTCTTTACCAAGTTTGACATCAGCATTTTAGCTTTGATTTCAGCTTTTATTCGTTGTTCTTTACCAGGCTTTGACCATAAGCATATTTGATTCCACAGAAAACATACCAATCGCTTCTTGATTGCAGTACCATACCATAGGCTCATCCTGAGGTTTCGACTTCTGTCTTGGGTTCTTCCATGACCCTTTCCCCTCTTCTTTTTGGAGTATTTGCCATTTCTGGACCATGCTGTATTCTTGTTGAGTTCATACTTGACTTCATTGAACAAGAGATCACCCGAACAGAGATTTAAGTTAACGGTTAAATCGTAAACCGGATGGTTTCTTACTCGATAACCAACAACGGAAGTTTCGCTTTTGAACAAAAAGACATAAAACATCATGCCAGCTAACCATTGAACATGATCATGCTTTTCGGGAGGTAAAGCGTAACTCATTTTGACTTTTCAAGTTTGTACCATGCGAGCGGTCTTTTCGGAGGCTTTGAGTTGTTTGATCACGATGTTGTCACCACTTTGTTATAACCTCAATCAGGTACAACAAATATAAAATGTTCTTTATTGGAGCAACTGCTCGGCAAGGATAAATTACATACAACTGAACAAAGTTATAAAACAACTATGACAAAATATGAGAATGTGCGTGATTGAGAATTACCATTCAGCCATCCACGGCACCATTCCATACGGGACCAGAGAACGCGGCACTTTGAATACTTCTGTGTGTGCAAGGCCACAACAGCTTCATTAACTTCCGTTTTTTCAGGTCCTCAAGCTATTATTCATTGCCTTTTACAAATTCGCAAATCTCTTGCCATTGAACTTCATTATCGTTATTTGCTCAATAAACTTTTCCTCGATGATTACATTGTATTTTTACAAGATTTACCAGCAAAGGATTTTACTTGGCTTCCAATTGAAATAAGTTATGTAAAGAAAAGGTTAAATATTAGTGATGTTTTTATGGATTTTGATTTGGAAGAATGCATCAAAGAAGGTGGACTTGGTCAACTTGAAGTTGAAGATCCTGCTCTTGTTACTGCTGCTGTTGCTGGTGGTGAAGCTTTAGATTCCGATGATGATCCTGATGAATCTTAGTTAATGCCTTATAATTTGTTTTTGTTTTACAGGTTATTATTATTTTTCCACTTAGGTTGTTTTACATATCAAAATTTCTATTGTATGTATGTATGTGCCTTTTATAATTGTCAAAAAATAAATACAAAATAGAGTAAAAAAGTGTCGAAAACGAATACAAAGTAAAAACAGAGTTAATAATAATCATTAATCCTCATCTTCATCAGAAATAACAATTTTGCGTTTCTTTTTCTCTTCTTTCTTTCTTGCAATATCTTCTTCATCGTCCGATTCAATTTTGGATCGTTCAATTCTACGAGAATCCACTTCTTCATCTTCCTCATCTGAATGAGCATAGCGACGAGTAATTTCATCAAATCGATCAAATCGATTATTCTTGTATGAACGTTTGATAGCTGAAAGGGATTCTGGGTCATCATCAATGTCATCCCGATCTTCCAAGAAATTATGAGATAGCCCAGTTCGATATTGGCGTTCTTTAGCTTTACGTTGTTGGGCTTCTCGTCGCATATTAGCTCGAAGTCTTTCTTCTTCTTTTCGAATGAGAGACTGAAAAAATAAGTAAGATAAGACAATGGCAAATGTGTTGAAATTTTTTTGTTACTGCTCTTGATGATTCAGGATCCAAACCAACATCACCAATCATTTTAACTCGTTGAGATTTATTAGTTTTTTGAGCCATTTGCATTGTCATTTTACGATGAGTAAGGGAATCGGTTGTTGCAGGACGAAATGTGTAACGTTTCTTAAATACTGCATTGCCATGAAGTCCAGCACGCATTCGCAAAAATAGCTGATTGTATTCCTCAATTTTATGTTCGTTTATTTCATAAACTTCTGTACCAAGATTCAATGTCATTCTAAACAAAGGCAATGGTTATTGATTGTTAAGGAAGGGAATTAACAAAAGCTTACGATCCATCCGACCATCGAACAATTTTAGCATTGGATTCTTTAATTTCTTTACCATTTTCATCTCTCATTACATTTCCATCCTTATCTAGCTTATTTCTCCAACGAATACAATTTTCAACTTTTATTTGAAGGCTAGAACGTCCTTCAGCATCAACCGAAGCTCCTACAGCATCAGCAGGGTCATAAGTTTCTTCATTAAATGGACGTTGATCAACCGAAATAAAATTTGGCCATCGCGTGGGAATGGGTGCTTCTTTACCATAATCTCCATGAATTAATGGAACATCATATTCAATTGGTGGTTGTTCAGGTTCGGGTTCATCCATATCTTCTGGTTCAAAATGAAGTCGTGGACCTACGATATCTTCATCGCTATCATTATCATCTTCAGCCGTGGCTTTGGGTGATGTAACTTTTTTTCGTTTTGGTCCTTCATCATCTGAATCAGATAAATCGGGTACAATGTTAGAAGCTTCATCTGGAGATGGATCCGGAGATGGTGAAGCTTTATCTTCTGCATCGATGGAAGAATTAGGCGATACCGAACCAATAGTATCTGTTGGTTTTGAAGGTGCTGGAGGAGGTGGTTCTGTTTCAGATTCAGAAGATGATGAAGAAGATTTTGACTTTGATTTTGATTTACTTTTTTCTTTAGTTTTTGGTTTGATTGGTTCTTCATCCTTTACATTGTCATCATCTGAAGGAGTTGCAGAAGAGGAAGATTTAGAGCCAGGGGTTGGGGATTTTTTCATTTCGGGTGTTTTTGGTTGAGGTGATGATGGTTCTTCATCAGATAATCCCGAATGGGATGATGGACGCTCGTTTACTGGGGCTTCATCTGAACTTGATGAACTGCTATCATCTTCACTGGAAGACATTATTCGGCTTCGAACTATAAAAACGAAGAATTAATATCTTTGAAAAAACGTATGGAAGAAAAATATTAAAGCCGCAACAACAAAAAATCCAATTCAAAGTTATTAGATGAAATAAACTCCATTCAAGCAAACAACTACCTTCAATGATGTTAGCTACATTTCGCCCAAACCCCACAAACAATCAAGCTTTGAAGCAAGCTGCTACGTATCAAAATTCCTCAATGCAACTTGTTAAAGTATCTCCGAAGTTGGATAACTTCTTTAAAAAAATAGAAACCAAACAACAAAAAAATGATAACCGGCACAAATTTATGTCATAATAAAGTTCAAAAACATTGAAAGTAACAAGAAAAACAAGAAAAAAGTAAAAACGAAATGAGCAAGAACACTTTTTGAAAGAGACCATATTAAACATCATCAAACAAGAAGAAAACATTTTAAAGTTGCTTGATTTCTTCTTCGTACATTCTAAGTTCTGAAACCGGAGATTTCTTTCCACGAGCTTCGTCAGCATGAAATTGAAGAGTTCCAATAAATGATAAACATTTTTCTTTGAGAACAGATCTAAAAAACATAGAGTAAAACAAAATATTATAAAAAGAAAAAAACCCATACCTCTCAGTAAAGTTCATTTTGTTTTGTGTTAAAGTAAATTGTTCAAAGATGAACTTTCCCATATTGACGATGTATTGAAGTTCATGAGGTTGACGGAAGAAAGGATCTTGACGAACTTCATTACCAACGATGTGAAGAAGAGCAGCTAAAGTGATTCCACTATCTTTGCAAATCATTGGTAGCCATGAAGCTGGAGCATCCATACGAATAGCTTGCATTAACAATTTACGAAGAATAAATTCAATTGGAACATAATCTTGTGTTGAACCATAAACACGATAAAGCTTTGATAAAGTTTCAGTAATTCGTGTTCGAAGAGTATTGACATCATTGACATTCTGAGAATCTTGATCCAAAATTTCAGCCCATATTTCTTCAACTGCACCAGCTTCGAAATGATTTGCACATTTGAGGATAGCAAGTTTGATTTTAGGAAGGTTGAATGCTTTTGCAAATTCGAGGAACAATTCTGTTAGCGTGAAGAGTTTAGAGTTCAGTAAATCCAACGCAGCATTAGCATCTTGATCAGTAAGTCGAACACCACGAATTTTTTCAATTTCATCACGAGTTGTTTGTTGAATTTGAACCACATCAAGAAATTCTTGAATCCGCTGTTTGAGTTCTTGATTATCACGAGTTTCAGGCGCTGATTGAATGCAAAGAAGAGCATGAGAAAGATATGTAAGCCTTTGTTTAAGATCAAGCGTCCTAAAAATAACAAAATTATGGTACAAAGAAGGTATGATAAAGAAGCTTACGATGATTTTTCAGCGTAACTAAGAAGCAGCTTGGCAGCAGAAATGTAATTTTCATTCTTTTCATAGTACTTCCATAAAAGTTGAAGATAGTTTTCACCACCACCTTGCTCGATTTGATGACAAAGGAATTGTTCAAAGAATCGTTGCGGACGCTGAAAAAATTATGTTAAATAAAGGCTTCAGTAAGACAAAAACAAACATGTAACAATTTCTCTTCCATTCGATTTTTGAGCATCCATTGAAATAAGTTAACTTGAGCCAATTCATCATCACAATCCAAAACCTTCTTGATAATGCTATCACGTTGATCAACAGCAAATGGAATACTTATGTTTGAGCCAGGTCTTGCAATTTGAGATTGTAAGTAATCAAGAGCATTTTCGATGTGTTGATAACATTCGTTTCTTCGAGCAATGGCATCACGGACTCTGGGTTCATATTGGACGATTGATTCACGATAAGCAATAATTGCAACTTTGGTTGGATCTTCTTTATCAGCTCTTTCAAGTGCCAAATCAGCAATGGAATCAAAAGCATTGATTTGTTTTAACAAATCACAAATCAATCCCATATTTACTCGACGAACACATGTACGAAGGATATCCACAGCAGATTGAACAGCTTTTTGACGTTCAAAACTATTAGGAGATAAATTCTTTGCAGTTGAAATGAATTCAGATGCTTTAAGGATGTAAGCATCTTGTGGAGTAAATAATGATGGACATTCTTCGCTTAATCGTTGCGATATTAATGCTGTTGTTGCTTCATCACCAATGTAATGTTTGACAATAGCAGTAACAAATTCGGCAGAATTTTCTTTACATCTTGGAATGATTGTTGATAACGACATATTTCCTAAACCAGTGAAAAATTCATCGGGTAGCAGTTGAGTGAGAACATGAAATTGGTGTTCATCCAAGATTCGCCATAAGTTGAGAAATTCATGAGTGAACGTCACGACTTTTTGGTATTCAGCCAAAGATTTTTGCTCCTCATCATAAGCTCGAACGGTTTCTTGATCATAAATTTTTGAATCGTTATTGTATGTTAAAAGATTATATTTCTCCATAGCAGCTAATAGTGAACCAGTGAGCCGTATAACATCTTCAACTTCATCCATAGGTAAAGCATTATAAGCAATGTTGTTTTGACGAACACAGAGCCGCACATTCCAGATGTTTGAGACGATACTAAAATAAACGTTCTTTACTCAAATCAAAAAGAGAAAACAGAAGCTGAACAACATACCGAGCAAAATAAGTGTACAAAGCTTCATGTCGTTCAGATGCTTTGATTTGTTCATAAGCTGTATGAACGTTCTCATCGTTTGCTTGACCATAAGGAGTGGAAGCTCTTAGAGGTGATTGAAATTGTGAAACATTCGCGATTGTTTGATTAGCACCAGGTGAATAAATTGATCGATCATATTCTTCAGCAATTTGAATCCTTGGAAAGCCACCAAATTCCACCAAAACTCTGATAGCAGTATTTTCAATTTGTGGATCATCAGCTAGTTTGGTTGCAAGAAGACATAGTGCCATAGTACATATTTCAATTCTTCCATGCCATTCAAGAAATTTAATAAATTGTCGCGAATCACATTCATACAGAGTAATAATACGACGGAAGAGTTCAAGAGGCGAAGCTTGTTGAAAAACATAAATCCCTTCTGAAGTAAGAATGTAAAGTTTTTGAAACAGTTGAGCATGATGTCGAACAATCCATGGAGCTTCAATCATTGGAACAACATGAGATGGAAGAGAAGGAGAAGGTTGTTCAGGTAGTTTAGCAAAGGACCAAATAGAACCATCGAATTGAAAATCAGAGAAACTTTCCATAAAGAAATTTGAATATTGAAAGGATGAACCAGAGAATATTGTGATGGTAGATTCATCATCACTTGCCATATGACCAACAGTAAGAGATTCTGAAAGAAAGAAAGAAACATTGAAAGATAAGTAACAAGATTAAAAAACCAACCATGATCGCCATGAGCACAGTAAATAGTGCCACCACGGTTAAAACCAAATACTTCATTAGGTGGATATCGAATATGAACAACTTTCAAAGTTTCTGATCTTGCTTTTTCCTGTTCGCAATGATACACCAGAATGGGATTGCTATAAACAGTAAAGAAGATTCGCATGGCTTTCGTTGTTACAGCTTCTAAACATGCGTAGTGAGATCGTGTTGATGGTATTGCTCGAATATGCGCTATTCCTGCCAAAAAGTCGTCTTCAACTCCGCAACTGTTACGAATTTCTTTCTGAAAAATGCTTTATGAAATCCAAAGTTCATAGTAAGAAACGTTCAAACCTGAATATCAAGCAATGATAAGCTTTTCTTTTTATCAAAACCAAGACCATCTGCACCAAGATCAAACAGCTGAATAGTTCCTTTATCACCCAACGTATACAGAAAATGCCGAGTATCATCAATAGCAACTTGTCGAATTTCTTCCACTGACGTTAAAAATGAAATAGCAGGAAGGAAGTTTGCCATATAACTTTTAGAATGATTGACTTTATCACATTTTGTTCCACGAAACCATCCACCAGTTTGATATATTAATTCATACAAAGAATCTTGTCCAGCGAAAAAGATTCGACCTTCATTAGTTCCAATGATGTGTTGAATGGAAGTGGAGTCAAGAGTGGTCTAAAACAATGATGTCAATGTTTAACAAAAAAAAAATGCAAAAAAGGTTACTTTAAACAATGGTTCAACAAAAATGGACATTTCACTATCAAGGTAATTTATAGCAGAATCACGCATTACTGGTACACGTTCTTGATTGTTGAAACCCATTCCAAATAGTAAAATTTCAGTGCTGGTTACCACAACGACGATGAAATGAACTTTAGGATCAGTGTATTGGTGCTTTGGACGAACAAGTTGAACATGAGTAATGGTATCTTGAATGATTTCAAAGTAGGCAAGATCATCACTAAAAAAACAAAAGTTAAGTAAAGAGGCAAAAATGAAGTAAACAAAAGAACTTACTTTGTATCAAATCTCCAGAAGAAAAGATCACTATCAATACTCATCCATGCACGACCAATGGAGGAAAATAAACCCATAGCAATATGAGATTGTGACTCTAAAAATTGAGCATTATGTATTGAAAGATTGAGAGAAATAAGTTGCTTAAGAATCCATCAGAAAGCTTACTATTAAGTTGTTGACGAAGTTCAGGAGGAAATTGAAAATGTCGATGAGGTTCAAATTCTGCTAATCTTTCATTACCAAATATTTCTTTAAAATCAAAATATTCTGTTTCAGTAACACCAGAGCAATTTACAATCTCTAAAAATTCAATGGATTATTACTTGATAAAAGAAAATAGGAAAGAAGGAACTTACGATTTCGATTTCGAAGCAATTTTACAGCTAAATCTTGATCATTCAGATCATTTTCATAGTATTCTGATATACGAGCCGCCATCTAAAAATTTATGGATAAAAAGTAAATATGTAAGAATAAATTTCAAACACGAAAGAGGAACATTCAAAGAAGATGGAATTGCAAAGACATTGAAAAAAAATTTCATCGAACAAAAAAAATTTTATTTTTTGAACTTTCAAAACCGCCAAACTATTTTTTTATCGTGTCGAGAACATGGAGGTGCACAAAAAAAGAGTGATGATGAAGCAGAGAAAAGAGGAGAACATCAACGTCGGTCGACGCAACCAATAAAGTCTAGTCAACGCTCATTTTTGGTGCGCAAACAAAATAAAAGTGTTGCAAAACGAAAATTTTGTTGTTGTTGTGTCTGTTTCTTTACTTTTTTCATTTTTTGATGAAAATGATAAACTAATAAAGGAGAAGCTAATAAAGAAAAGTGGTGAAAAATGAAAACTAAAAAATGAGGCGAAAAGCGAAATGGTTAAAGTTGCCATCGAAGCAGACAAAGTTAAATAAGAAAAACACGTAAATACATATTAGTCGAGTTTAAACAAATCTCTTTAAATGTCCGGTAATATAGAAATTTACTATTGTCTATCAAAGCTATCTTACTTGATTTTTTTGATACTTATTTTTTGAGCAAAACTAAAACCATCGAATGATAAATAGCCAATCGAGACTGGTTTTTATAGAAAACTTTAACATCGATGAAAATAACTTCAAAGGAGCATAAATTTTTCGTTTGTGGAATTTATTACCGTAATGATTCAATGCTGTAAATACTTTTAATAAAGCAAAATCAGCTACTTTTTTTAACTCAATAAAGCAATCAATCATTATTTGTTTTAAGAAATTTGTTAACTTAAAGTACTCAAATCCCGTACACCGCCTGAATCACTTGAACACACACCCGATGAAAATTTCTTTTTTTGAATTCCCAAAAAGAGTTTGTTTTCGCATGAAAATGCGCAACAGAATCCAAAAATTAACATAAATTTTGAGAGCATTATTTTTTTTTCTTTTCCATTCATTTTTTGTTTTGAAAGCTACAACAAACAACTGACGCTGGTTTGACACTTACTCTTGCTTCTGACGATAACTTTCAATAATAGCGACGACGACGATGAATGATGATGGAATAATGTCAAATGAAAAAGGAATATCTGCAGAAAGAACTTCACCAATTCGAATTCTTGAAAATCAATTAAGGGTAAGTATGTTTCTCGTTTTTACTATTTTTGGTGGTTTATGACTCTTCTTTTTTATCTTCCAACATTTTCTCTTTATTAATATAATTAATTTTTAGGTTAAAAAGAAGCTTCAAAAAATCATCAAAAAATTAACAATCAAATGGAAACCCGAATTAGCACAAAAGTTATTTACTGAAAATGAAATTCGCGAACTATGTTATCGAGCAAGAGAAACATTCTTAATGCAACCTGTTTTAATTGAAGGTATGAATAAATGATTTAACTAACTTTTATAACCTTTTTCTAATGCTGTCTTATTTTTTTTAGTAAAAGCTCCAGTGAAAGTTGTGGGTGATATTCATGGACAATTTGAAGTATGTGTTTCATTCAAAATGGATATGGTTAAACTAATGCTCTCTCATTTTTTAGGATCTCATGGCTATCTTTCATCTAAATGGGTTTCCACCAAAGCAGCGATATCTTTTCCTTGGTGATTATGTCGATAGGTTAGTTTACAATCATTCATACAGCTTTAATCTTACTATTCTCAACTCTTTGTTATCATTAATTTTCAGAGGTCCATTTCAACTTGAAGTCATATGCTTATTATTCGCATACAAAGTGTTATATCCAGATGATGTTATCCTGTTACGTGGCAATCATGAATCTCGACCTGTGAATATTCAATATGGATTTTATATGGAATGTAAAAAGCGTTATTCTTTAACTTTATTTGAAGCCTTTCAATATGCATTTTACTGTATTCCATTTTGTGCTCGAATTGAACAACGTATTTTATGTATGCATGGTGGAATAAGTGAATATTTAACCGATTTGAAACAGGTTTGTTTATAAATATATTGTAACATGATTATTTGCTTGTTTTTAGTTAGAAATGATTGAGCGACCTTGTGATATCCCTGATCTTGGAATACTTGCTGATCTAACTTGGGCTGATCCGGATCCATCTGTTAAATTTTATGAAGCATCATCTCGTGGCGCAGGAAAAATATTTGGTCCTGATGCATTAAAGAAATTCTGTGAAACACATAAAGTTGAACTCATCATCCGTGGTCATCAAGTGGTTGAAGATGGTTATGAATTCTTTGGTGATAAAAAGCTTGTAACAATATTTTCTGCACCAAATTATTGTGGTCAATTTAATAACACTGGATGCATTATGGATGTTTCAAAGGATTTAGTGTGTTCTCTCAATCTTCTTCGGGCTAATGAATCTGATATCGTTAAGAAACCACATAAGAAGAAAGATCAACAACAACCACAACAGCCAAAACAACCAAAAACTGTATGAATGATGAACTTTCTGTATATTAAACATGATTTTATAATAGATTCTTTTACTAAATTGTATTTATGTGAATAAAGATAAAATATAGATTGGATTGTATTTATAATGGTGGCTATATTCGTGTTTTGTAAAGTTTGAGTTTTCATAATTTTTGATTGAGAATTCTTCTTTCCCAAGACCCAATGCTTATTGCCTCGTTGCTTTTTTTCCCGCCATTTTTACTCTCGCACAACACTAAAACAAATTTGCATGAAACTTGCTTTCTTCGTTGTCACTTTTTTCTTTCTTTTTTTTGTTGTTCAACAAACCTTCAATCTTTTACATTTTCAACAATCAACAACAACGGCAACGATGATGATGAATGCAGCGATCGTGGAATATTGGATGGTGTATTTTTTGAATATCGTTATAATCACTTTTGTTTCGTTTATTTCGGTGTGGCAATGCAGTAAAAAAGATCAAAGGTCAAAAAAGAAGAATAAAAAGAATATTGATGATGATGCTGCTGTTGCTGATGCTGGTGTACCACCTCCTGCTCAAACTGATCCACCATCAAAGTCACAACAACAAACAGGAAATGGAGATGATAATGGTCAAAAGTCAAATGGAAATCTTGAAGATGATGGTGTTTCTCAAGATCAATCGTGAGCTTTTTATTCGTTTAATTTTTGGGTTTGGTTTTGCTTTTTAAAGGAAGCTATTTTATGTATTATAACATTAGTCACTAACACATTGGTGGTATTTATTGGTTTCAAAAGTTTATAACTTCCCTACAGACTTAGTTAATAGTTTGCATTTGATAAAAGAGGGAAAACTAAACAATTTTATTAACTTTCTAATTTTTAGACAAAGAAAATCTGAACGTCAACAACCAACAGAAGCAAATACCAACAACAACAATGGTCCATCAAAAGAACTCGTTCCATTCAGCAATGATGAATCAAATAAAACTACTTATTATCCAATTGAACCATCAATGTTATCAAATGAATCAAAGGAGGAAGCCTTAATTGAAACAAATAATACAAATGGTGGAAAAATCTTTCTTGATAATGGTCGACCTTTTTGGCAGCTATGTAAAGAAAATTCTGATGCATCTGATTCTGATGATGATGATACACTATGTGAATTACCTATGAATTCGAAAGCTATCGATGATGTTAAACTAGGAAAGATTCAATTAGTTGATATGCCGCCACAAACCAATGCTAATATTACATTTGATCCATTTGGTCCATTGAAAATGCTTGAATCTCATGACGAACACTTCTTTAATCTTGATGTAATCTTCAGTAATACTATGAGAACAGTTATGAATTTTCCTGCTCCTTCTGCGTCTGCTGCTAATGTTTCATCATCAAAATCTCAACATCAAACACAACAACCACAAGCATCATCATCAAAAGGGACGACATCTCATTCTGCTTCTTCCACTTATGAAAATGGAGTATCATCAACATCAAATAAATCTCAATCACGTAAACAACAAAGAAAAAAATCATCTGAAAGATCTATTTTACGCAAAACAATTTTACGAAAAAAATCTGATAAATCTCAACGTCAACAACGTCATCAAGAAAAGGTAAAAGAAGAAGCAGAAGCCTCCGTCAAACAATCTCCTGTTGTTGTTGTAATTCAAAAAAGAAAATGTCATTTTAAAGTTTCAAAAAAAGTTTTTCGATATTCCAGAAAACATCCTGATGCATTTCAACCTGAAACGTATGTTCCTTATGTTCCAAAAAAGAAACCTGAAAATTGTGAAAAAGAAAAAGTGAATGAAAAGGAAAAAGAAAAAGTGATGGAGAAAAAGAAGTAACTCATGCAATACACCAATCAATCAATCATACCATTTATTAGTATTTAATTTTCTTTGCATTTTTGTTTGTATAAAATTTATATGTATTTTTGTATGTATGTGTTTGTGTGTAACTTATAAATGAGATTTACTATTATTATCTTTCTAAAACTATATGTGTTTGAGTTTAATATGTAAAAACTTTGAAGCTTAGGTGAAATTTTGATAGATAAAATTTGCCCTAGAAAAATTCTAGGAAGCAAACAACTGTAATATCGCAAAATGCTGCAACATTTCAAAAATAAATTTTTGTCAAACACTGTTTATTTGAATCATCCAAAGTTTGTTTGTTTGCTTGCTTCCCAAAAATTGCGTGTTTCTTCACAAAAATGCAAAAGTAAACATTTTATCACATTTCTGTAATTTCATTAATAAAAATTGCAGCTCCTCATGCTGAAGTTTGTTTTCTCGTTGGTGAAGATTCTGAAAATGGTTATCCTATGTTTATTAAAAGACACAATTGAAGAAATGCTTCGGGAATGACCGGAAGAAAGAGTATGAAAAACCCCATATTTCTTTTTCAACTTTTTGATAATAGCCGCCATGTTGTTGTTAATTCTTTTCTTCTTTTTTTTAATAAGTTAGTTGCATGTTTGGTTTTAGGTGAATTATTTAAATGTAAAATTTTGAATCACTTTCTTCATAGTTTTTTTTTGTTGTAAACTTTTTTTTCGTCGAATAACTTCATTGTTCATTTCTCATTTTGGCGTGAAAGAAGAAAAGATTATTTTATGTTGTCTTTTTTTTTTTGCAACGTTGGTTTACTATAGTTTGTTTTTAATCATTTTATTTTTTTTGGAAATTTATTGAAAGCAGCAGCTTACATTTCTTTCAAAATTTTTCCACTCAAAATGTTTTTCATTATTTCATTTAAAATTGCATTAATTTTGTTTCATAAATTATTAAATATTTCAAAAGAAATTCTCCATCCTCGTGTGTTTCTAATACCTTACTTTAAACTTTTTGCTCGTTCGTTCTGTAGTGGTTGAAAATGGTCTTTGGAATTTGCCATTTTGTTTCGTCGACTATAAAAAAAAATTAATTTTATTTTTGCTCTTTGAAGCTTTTTTTTCTTTACCTTTTAGTCAGTCGAAACTTTCTTTGTAGTTTCAAAATAAAAAAGCAAGCGCCATGATTTTTATATTTTATTGAATACTTTTATGAATAAAAATTGAAAAAAAAAATTTTTTTATCATACACAAAAAAGAGAGAGAGAAAATTAGGGGGATATAAAAGTTTAATGAATGTATTTACATATTTTTGAGGATAAAAATTAAGAAAGAAGAAAAGAAGAATTACCGTAGATTTAAATTTAGGAGATGGGATTATTTTTTCAAATGTTAAGGAAGGGCTTTTGCTGATTTTATTATGACATGGAGTCTTGCTACTAAAATTAAAAATTCCAGTAACTCCGAATCTCAAAATGAAAGTTAAAATTCCAGTGATTCGGAATCTCAAAACAAAAAATTATTAAAAGTTTAGGTAAAGAGGCATCGAAATATTTACAATTTTTTGCTTAAATAAATTCTTTTTGAGATCGAAGTTTTAAAGCTTGAAAAATTATTTCAAAATCAATTGTAAATTGGCTGAGTTGATTTGTAATAAATCGAAGAGCAGTCAATTTTTCTCCAGAACTTTTATAAAATATTTCCATTTCAATGTTTAGGGAATTTAGTTGTTCGTTTAATGTTTGAAAAATGTTATTGTTGTTATTGGGTGGAGTTGAACGAAGGACTATAAAGAAAAAGTTTTTTATACGAGTTATTTTTTGCCTTTTTTTTAAACGAGTCAATTACAGAAAAAAAAAGTTTTCTTACCTGTTGAAAGAATAGCCAAATGTAAAGCAAATGCAAGATCCACGAAAGTTAAATTGCATTGAACACTCAAACAACATAAATCATAAATGCTTGTAAATGCTTTAAGCAAAGATCTAAAAAAATTAAAAAATATTTTAAACTCTTGTGCTAAACTATAAAAAGTCAATTCTAAATTTTTATCTATCAAATTAAAAAAAGAATTCATAAAAACTAACTAACAAAAAAACGGCTGTAAAAATACGCTTAATTTTGTTTGTTGGAACTAAAACGACGACAAAATTTTTAAATTCGTTTTTTTAAACTTATTTAAATAATTTCTTTTCTCTTAAAATTTCCCATTCTTTATGGTAGAAATAAAGATTAAAAGTTTAAATGTTTTTTTATATTAGCGACGACAGTAGAAGAAGAGGTGGTCACAAAATTAATTACAATTTCTTTATATATTTTTTTGTTTTTTGAAAAAATGTGTCATTTTTTTTACATTTTTTTCTCAAATGGCACCGTTCTGTGCTCATAGACAGATGACACAGACTCACATGAAAAAATATAAATAATTTAATTATAGCTGCTAGCATTTATTATTTCATCACAGTTTTTTGATGTTAAAAAAATTACGAAAAATGGTGTAATTTTTTTTGTTGTTGTTGAAACTACAAAAAATAAAGACTTTTTTTGTTTCTTTAATTGATGCTTGAAAATAAAGCTCGTGAGTTTATTTATTTATGTACGTATGTAAATGCTCCCAAAACTTTATACTATAGATTATGGTTACCAGTGTTACATATTTTCTTATTTGTCGCCTCCGGAGGCGGAGGCGTGTAACACTGATGGTTACTATTGAATGTAGTTTGGAAAATTGTAAAGAAAAAGTAATGTTTGAAACTTGGAAGTAAAAAAAGCATGAAAAAAAAAAAGTTTAAATAATTTTTGATCAGAAATTAAAAAATAAAATCCATCAAATAAAAATTTGGAAAAACAAATCCAAGTTTGCTAATTATCGTTTTTAGTCAGGATTTTTTTTTTGGGCTTTTATTAGAAAATGCTAACGCAAATTTTTTGTTTACTCTGGACTTCAAAAAAATAAGCGGTAATGCATTTTACTCATTTTTGTTTGACCTTTAATTTTCACTAAATTTTTCTTACTCAAAAACAATTTCAGAATTTCTCAAATTTTTGATTGTTATTTTTTCTAACTTTTCTTCATTTTTTGTAATTCCTTTAAAAATATTTTTTTTTTGATTTAAAACTCACCCAATTAAAAATCCATCTCCAATTTCATCTAAATTTAAATTAAAAGCATTTTTAATTCCATTTAAATTTAATTCCAAATATGTTCCATTATCAAATATTATTTTTCTTTCTTTATGCCCATTTCTTTCTATCGTGGATTGAGTCATAGCCATGGTAATCCAAAGGGAATTTAAATTTAAATTTAATTGTTGCTGCTGGGTTTGTTGCGGTTGTTGTTGATTTGATAAAATTTGGGATGATTGATTATTGTTTTTTGAAGAAGGAAAATTCATTTGATTTAAATATATTTCTAATTTTTCTTTTTGTATTTGATTCCATAATTCAAAAGTGATTGGAGAAAGTTGGGAAAAAAATTGATAATTATTTATTAATGATGGATATTGCATTTTAGCGCTAAAATGCGCAGCCAATATTTGATCTAATGCTATTAATAAATTTGATACAATTATTGGTTGCTGTTGTCGTTGTTGTTGTTTTGGTTTTTTTGGTGACGATGGTGATAGTTCAGAAAAAATATTTTTTAGTGAAGAATTTTTTATTATGGGTGAAGTTTGCAAAGAATTATTTGCGGATGTGTTGATGTTTGACGAAGAAGAAGAAGAATTGCATGATTGAACTTCTAAAACAACAAAAAAAACTTTATTAAATTTTTTTCTCTAATTTTAAAATTTTTGGGTATGCTTGTCAAAGATAAAATTTAAAGTAACAAACAATGGCATCGAAATGAAATTAACACAAAAAGTCTTTGAAAGATTTGTCTAATTTTCTTCAAACTTTTTTTATCAAAACTATTTCCAAAATTCTTAAAGCCCTTTTTAAAGTCATTTTTATTATTTATCGGCTAAAATTTTTCGAAAAGTCGATTAGTAATAAAGCCAACTGCTAGCTAGCTTTGTGATTTTGTTTATACATAAAACACAAATTTTTCTTTTCTTCATGAAGATGTATGTACGTAAGAATTGACATTTCATTTTAGTCTTTTTATTTTTTATTTTTGTAGCTTGAATAAAAGTTTTGGGATAAATAATTTTACTTCCATTTTTTTTTCTCGAACGAGAGATATTTATTTTAAAACGATTTTTATTTTAGAAGAAAATTCTTTAAAAGAAAAAACATAAATTTCTCAGCTGTTTTTTTGTTTGTTTACCTTTCCGCTACAATTTAATAATTTTATTTTTGAAAAAAATAAATTTTACTATGGAAACAAACTTTTAGGAAATGACATAGCTTTTTTTCTTTTTTACATATTTATTTAGTTTTTAAAATTTTGTTAAAATTTTATGTTTTACTTTACATATTTCCCTCTTCCATAAACGACCTTTAAAAAACTATAAAATTAAAAACTTGCCACTTTCTTTCATTCCAGCTTCAAGGCATTTTAAATATCGACAATGACGGCATAATCGTTTGGGAGATCCTAAAACAAAAAAAAATTTTTCTTGTAACATCGAACATTGAAACAAATTTTTTTTGAAGAATATTGTTTTGCTTCAAAACGAAAAATAAACTTACCATAAATAATTGTGCAAGTTCCTTGTTTGCCGCATAAATAAGTTCGTTTACCTTAAAAAAGTTTTTTAGATCAAATAAATTATTTAAGGGAAAAAAACTCATACCTGCAACACTTCGACGAAAAAATGCTGCACATGCATTACATGCAAGGCTACCAAAATGTCGAGTTAATGCTGAATCACCGCATACTAAACAATTGCTATTTGATGTTGTTGATGATGACGTTGAACTAATTTGAACACTGTTATTATCAGCTATCATCATCTTGAAGGTGACTGGTTAATCAGACCACAAAATTAGTTTTAAAAAAATTTGTTCTGTCACAAAAATAATAAATAATTGGTTTCTCAAAGCAAAATTTATTACTAACAAAAAATTGGTCTCTCTCAACACACGTAAATGACCAATAATACACTTTCTTGAAAAAAAATTTTAATTTTAAAACAACCATAATTTTTTATTTTTTTGAGGCCTTTTTATACGAAAGTGTTTAAAAAAGAAAAGTGTAGTCTCCGCCTTTATTTTTTCTGAAAGAGACCAAGGCATCAATTGGATTTAAACAAATTAAATTATAATAACTTAAAAGGTGAAGAAAAAAAGAAAAAAAAGTACTAACAACAAATTTAATTTTTTATTTATTTTGTAGTTGTAAGACTCTAAGTAAGTAAGAAGTAAAATAATTAAGCCAGCCATGTGGTGGTTAGTTAAACTATGGCTTTTTTTTATTAATCCTTTTTTTTCGTTTCTTTGCTCTCGTCGCCTTCATCGCCGTCGCTACCTTTTTTTTTCTTGTTGTTTGTTTCTTTCATCAAACAAACAAACAAAAAATTGTAGTCTCAAATTTTTTGAGAAGTAGTAACTACAAATTTAAATTTGATTTTTTTTCTTATTTTGTTACTTCTTTGTTTTATAGCTTTAATAAATATGTATGTTGTTGTACATACAAATATGAATATATTCATACTCACATGTGTTATTTAATTTATTATTTATTTATTTAATTATCGTCTTTGAGTTAAGATTAAGAAAATGAAAAAGAAAGAAAATAAAAAAATTTATTTATTATTATTTTAAACATTTTATGAGTGGTCGCAGAAATAGGTAGTATGTAATAAGTATGTATGTAAGAACTAGTAAATAATAACTAAGCACGGAGAAGAAAAAAAGTAAAAAAGTAAAGTAAGAAATAAATAAAGAGAGATCTCTAAAAAAATTGAAAAGCTTGAAGAAAAAATTTGTTTACAGAAAGTTTTTTTTTGTGACGCAAAAACCAAAGTTTTTTTTATTACACATTTCCTGAAATTCATTCAGGCACTAGAGGGAAAAATCCCAACAACAATAATGAAAAAAAATGCATCTCCATAAAAGTTTTAAAAAATTGTGTTGAACGAAACTTTGTTGTTGTAAAAAAGTTTTTTTCCTTCTTCTATGAAATTCAAATGCTTCTTTTAAATTAATTTTGAAACAAACTAAAAAGCAACAAAATCACATGGCAAGTTAGTTAATTTGTCTTTTTGCATTGGTGATCGTCCATTTGATATTCGACTTTTGTCTTTTTTTCATTATGATTGCAACTCTTCAAATTTCTTAATGAATAATAAAAACTTTTTTTTTCTTCGATAATTGTCAAAGTTGTAAACCAAATGAATTGCCCTCTTCTCTTCCATGCAACTTCAGTTCCATTTGAATTATATCGATTAAATGCGATTCGATTTTTGGCATTTAAAGTTAGAATTGATTACTGAAAATTCAAGAATGTTGGTTGTTAATTATGAATTATAACTTTTTGCATATACCGTAACTAACTGAAATAAATGTCATATAAAAATTTTGACTTTGCTTATTAGCTCTAATATTTTTACATTGCCTTTGTTTATTAACACCAGATTCTAAAGGAAAAAAAATAATTGCCTTTCTTTGAAACAAAAATGTCAAAAATAAAGAAAGGTCTGTTTCGAAAGTGCCAAAAAAAAAATTAAGAAATGAAAAAGCTGGCATCAATTTTTTGTTGTTGTTATGAAACTTTTATTATTGCCGCTGATTTTGTAAATTTCACCAAAAACTTTATAATCGAAGAAACTTTAACTTTTGTATGTTTCAAAACATTTTTATTTTATGCAACTGCTAAAACTACAATTTCATAATTCATAATACATATATGCTTTTTTTTTAATCCTTCGTTTAAAAAACTACAAACACACATTGATGAAGAAAAAAAATTTAAAGATCATTCATTCGTCTTTTTTTTTTAATTTATTTATTCCAAATAATAATTATAAAATAAAAAATAGTAATAATAACGTAAAACCAAAAAATAATCCATGGAAAAACAAAAATCATTTTATAATTATTATTAATATTAAAGGATTTTCTTTTTCAATGAATGCGATGGGGATTAAAAAATGTTTATGTGTAGTTAAAAGTGAAGGAGGGGATTAAATTTGAATATTAAAATATTAAATTTTATTTGATCTTGTTATTATTTATGCTTAATCCTTTGGTTTTCTTATTTTTTTTCGAAGAAAATAAAATTTAATAAAAATTTATCTTCTGAACTCTTTTTTTTTTTAACATTTAAAGAAGAAGAAAAAGAAACGATGTATGATTAAACTTTTTAAGAAAAAAGCAACAAAATCTTTGAACTTAGCAAAACACCGTATTTTCGTCGTTAAAATTTTTTTGATTGATTCGAAAACATTTTGGAAGAAGAATCCAATAACTAAAAAATCAAAAAAAAGATAATCAATAAAATAAGAAACAACGAAAAATATATGCAAGGCTCAAAGATAGCAGTTAAAAATAAAATAAAAGTAATTCGAAAAATCAAGGATAAAAAAACTTTTGGTCTCTTACACAAGTTATAAACTCACAAGGGAACCACCAGACATGTAAGCTCGATTTCGATATTCTGTTTCGGTAGAAAATTAATTTAGCACTTTTTAAGACATATGGCAAAATCTTAGCGGCGAATGGAAGATGAAAAAAAAGTTATGACTCCTCGAATATTCTAATTTTTGACGCTTTTCCTTATCAGTTGCTAAAGCTATTCCCTATTTGTTGTAAGTATGGTGTATGCGAGAAAGGCGGAATGACCATGCAATGGAAGTCGTAGGTTCGAATCCACCTTGTGATTTTTAGTTTTTTTACCCTTATTTAATCATCTTTTTCCGCTTTTTATGTTAAATATTAATGAAAGTTATTGTTTTTTAAGCATTTTTTCTTGTTTCATGGCTATTTTTAAATTATTAATCCATTGAATTTTTGTATAAATTTAATGTCGAAAATTCGTTAATTGAGATTTCATTACTCGTTGAAGTAAAACAATCTTTGCTGGTGAATGATTTTTATTTAATTGCGGCTATTTACTTTTTTATAGAAGCGTTGTTTTTTAAAAGAAAAATATGCTCGCACTTTTTCTTGTGAAGCATTAGTAACAAGATTGGAAGTTTTCTATGAATTTATTACACGGTGATTGAATAGGTGAATGAACTTTCATATGAGTTACATCATGCTTTAAAACATTTTTTCATAATTCAAGAATAAACGTTGCATTTTCAATTTTAACTTGCAAACCTTTATTTAAATTTTCTTTGTTTTTTTTTCGCGCCAAAGTTCTACAAATTTGGAGGATACCCTTTAAGGATGGGTGGGAATTTTTGTTAATGCTGATAAAAAGTGCTCATTGACTTATGCAACCAGAGCTGTTGATTAATCGACCGATTAATCGATAATCGACAACTCTGGACACAACCAATCTTTTCTTCGAAAAAAAAACAAATTTTTTTCCTTATTAAAATGTCTCTTTATGAAAGTATGTTTATTTTTATAATATTTAATTAATTTTTTTAAAGTGATTTTGCAAAATCTTGATTAATACTTTTATATTTTAAAGCGTTTTTCTTTTTTTTGACCCTTTTATATAAAATAAAAAAACCAACTTTAATTATCAAAATCCCCTTACTCGTTTGAAGGTAAAGCAATAAGACAAAAAACATGAAAAAATGCTTAAAAAACAATAACTTTCATTAATATTTAACATAAAAAGCGGAAAAAGATGATTAAATAAGGGTAAAAAGACTAAAAATCACAAGGTGGATTCGAACCTACGACTTCCATTGCATGGTCATTCCGCCTTTCTCGCATACACCATACTTACAACAAATAGGGAATAGCTTTAGCAACTGATAAGGAAAAGCGTCAAAAATTAGAATATTCGAGGAGTCATAACTTTTTTTTCATCTTCCATTCGCCGCTAAGATTTTGCCATATGTCTTAAAAAGTGCTAAATTAATTTTCTACCGAAACAGAATATCGACATCGAGCTTACATGTCTGGTGGTTCCCTTGTCAGTAAACAGGTTGCGTTAATAAAAGTAAAAAATGATCGCTTTAATATTTGTTATGATAAAAGCAGATATTAATAATATCACAAAGCATCATTGATGGTAGTTAGTTAGTTGAAGCCATGGAAGGAGACGAACAAGAAAATACTAATAAAAAAAGGTTAAAGAAAATCAAACTAATAATTTCATTGCAATGTAGCCTCCATGATTTTTGTTTGATAAAACTCACCAACATTTGTCGTTTCCTGATTTTGAAGTTTGTTATTATTGTTTAAAGTAAAAAAAGAAAAAAAATAAGAATTGAAATGAATAAGTACTTTGCTTTTAAAAGAGAAAACTTTGCCATCTAAATTCAAAAAACGTTTTATCCAAAAAAAACATATTTCATGAAAGCAAAAAGAAGAAAGAGTCTCAAACTTCGTTGAGAATTTTCAAAGTTAATTTTACAAGCAAAAATGAGTCATTGAGTTAAAGGAATTTTACATGTCAAAAAATTGTTTCACGCCTTTTCCAAGCTTAGAAAAAGAAGGTATGCCATTTAAATAAATTATGCATGGTTTTAGCATCAATTTTTTATGTTAAAAGCAAGTTTGCCTTTACTGTTTTTTTTGTGTGGGGTTTATTACAACAATAATTGTGAAAAATAATCTTTCATCTAACAACAAACAACTTCTTTCAATGAAGCAAAAAAAAGAAGAAGAAAAAGAGACATTGGAAAGATTTACAAAATTAACTCTATCAAAATAAGGATTTTAGAATCAACTATATTACCGTTTGCATTTTCAGAGGTACTTTTTTACAAGTAAAAACGCTTTTTTGAATTAATTGATAAAAAGTTTCACCTTTCAAAAAAAAAGTTTTGTTTGTTTCGCAAATTTTTCTAAGTTGTTGTTAGTAAAAAAAGAAAGAAGGGATCTTGCTATAAAAAGTCATTGTTGCTTTATTCTCTCGAACTTCCACAACCTTAATTAATTAATCAATTAATCGAAAATTGATTTATTTTGCTATTCAAAATGCTGCAACAACCAAATTCATCCCAAACAAAAAAAAGAAGCAATAGCTTCCTTCATCTTCAGCATTTTTTAAATTTGTGCAAACGCGAGTCGAAAACAAGCGAAGCATCCCGCTCCGTTGGCCTAATGACTCTATGAAAAACTTCGCTCAAAGTCAGCAAAAAAAAAAAATGAAAGCATTGACCAAGCAACAACTTCATTTTTTTTTCATTCAATGACTTTGCTGCTTTTCTAAACTTTGCCATTTTTTTCTTTCTCCTTGCCCTTCATTAGATTAATTTCCATCCATTTTTTTAAACCATTATTACCTACTACTACTCCTTCTTCTCCACTTATATATTTCGTCTTGTTTATCCCCAATTAAAACCATTACAAAGCTTTGTTAAAAGTTTTTTTCCATGAAAGTTAGCCTTTATTGCAATCTTTCGCGTTGCGTTTGTTTAGCGAATTTGTAAAACTTTGTCGTCATCATTTTTTACTCGTGCTTTCCGTTCATTCATCTCATTTACATCCTTTATTTTAGCTTTATTACAACGCTCTCATCATGGCTGTTCGAAGTGGTGATCTCCTGGAAAAAATGTTTTCAAATGATAAAGACTTCCGGTTTATGGCTGTCAATGACATTATGGAAAGCATCAAAACCAAAACCATCACTCTTGATGATGCAACAGAAAATCAGGTACTATTTTGTTATTTCTTTTATCTCATTAATCCTTACATTATAATTTTCAGCTTGTTCAAAATCTCTTAAAGTTGCTCCAAGATCCAAATGCTGAAGTTCAAAATCTCGTGGTCAAATGTATTGCTATGTTCGCTGGATATTTGCCTCAACCTCGTCTCAATCATATGTTGGATGCTTTGGTAACCAAGATCGCTGATTCGGCTGATGAAGGAACTCGTGATATTGCTGCTATTACTCTAAGATCAACCATCATGGATTTCAACTCTCAAAAGAACGTCTCATTCAGCTGTGTGGTTGATAAAATGATGCCGCAGCTAATCAAACTTATTGGTATGCTTTTTTGAATACTCATGAGTTCTTGAAATTTATCTTTTTGATTTTCAGCTGATTGTCAAGATCATTCCGTCATTGAACAAAGCCTTGACATCATCTCTCATATGTTCGGTGAAACTGGTAAAAAACTTGATTTCAACTATGATCGTTTGGGTGATGTGCTCTTTCAACATGCTGAATCAGAACGCTATGGTGTTCGTCGTCGTGCTCAACATGCCTTAGCTTTATATGCTGATGTTGTGGATAACACTCAGTTTAAAGCGGTCATTACTCGGGTCTATGAATGCTGTAAGAAATACATCTCAAAGCCAGCTTTATTGAAAACATATGTTTCAACAACAACAGCAATATGCAAAAGCAGTGGTCAAAGATTTCAAGATTCATTACCGGCTGTAAGTTTTTATCTTTAGCATGTTTTAAAAGTCTTTAATTTCCTTTATTTTTAGTTTACTGAGCTTTTCCTATCAATTTGTAATCGTTCCCAAGATGATGAGCTTCGTGAAGTTACTATCAACTCGTTTGAAATGTTCTTTCATCGTTGTCCTGATGCTATTGGAAAATTCACTGAAAACATCTCAAAGGTCGTGATTGCGCTCCTTTCTTATGATCCAAACTACAGCTATGACGATAGTGATAATGAAGATGCCATGGATGTTGATGAAGCTAGCAATGATGGAACTGACGATGATGAAGACTCTGATTACTCTGATGATGAAGATGTTAGCTGGAAAGTTCGTCGTGCCTCCGCAAAATGTATCGAAGCAATCATCAACCATCGACATGATCGCCTTCATCAAAATTACAAGACATTTGGAAAACTCCTGATCAAGCGATTGAAAGAACGTGAAGATAATGTCAAACAAGATATTATGAATGCATACATGGCGCTGATTCGACAAACAAGAGTATTAGTACCTGATAATATCGTTCCTCTAAGTGTTGTAAGTTGATTGTTAACCTTTATCATTCTTCCTTTATCAATAATTTCTTTTATAGCGTTCTGATGGCTCGTCAAAATCTGAAAGAATTTCTATGGAAAATTTCAACGAATTTATCAACGATGATTCAAATCCTGCTCGAAAACAAGTCTTTGTTGATTTACGTGAACAAGTCCCATCACTTCTTGGTAGAATTGTGAAAGTACAAAAAACAAAAAACATGAAACTTCTTGAACACACTTTTGTTCTTCTTTCTTCATTGGTTCCGTAAGTATTTTCCTTTCAAATTCCATAAACTAATATGACTTTTTTTAGAGCATATCCTGGTATTATTGGTTCATGTCTTCCTCAACTTGCTCGTGGTATCAAACAATCATTATCTGATCGTGATGGTAATATGAAAATGTATACTCTTCGATTCTTGACAACATTTTTTGCAACCCATGAATACAGTGTAAGTCTTGATAATTTTGAATGATGATCAAATAATTGCTCTTTTTTAGGAATATCGTAATGGTGTGGACAATGTCGCTAAAGATGTCTTCAAACTTGCTGGTGATTCATTTTCAAAGGTCTCGTCTGAAGCTATTGAAGTTATCAACTCTCTTACATGTTCCATGGCAAGCTCATCGTCAACAAAGAATGATCAATTTTTGCGAGAAATTTATGATTTGCTTCTTAGCAAATTTCAAGTTACTGATATGGATCAAGTATGTTTCATTATGAACTCTATTATTTTTAACTTTCGTTTTTGTTTTAGGAAGTCAAAGACAAAACTACTTATGGTCTTGGTTTCTTCATTTCGTTCTTTGGTGATCTTCTTGGGCCACAACTTGAAAAGTGTCTCTCTTTGCTTGTGGATCGACTCTCAAATGAAATTTCAAGGCAATCATCTCTAAAAGCTCTCAACACCATCGCTCGTTCAACTCAAAGCTTTTCCATCGTATCTGTGGTTCCAACGATTACTCAACATTTTGGTGAATTCCTTCGCAAAACTAACCGAAGTCTTCGCATCAATACTCTTACTCTTGGTATTTCTATTGCTGAACGTTCACAACCTGGAAATTTCGATGGTATTGATCTCTCGTCCACTGTTGTTGAAATTCCATCGCTTCTCAATGATAAAGACCTTCAAATCACCCAATTGTCTCTTCGTTTGATGGCGCTGTTAGTTTCAAAATATCCTGCACAAATTGGAAATATCGATGGTGCAATCAATGCTGTCATTGATCTAACGAAATCTTCTTTGGTTCAAGGAAAAACACAGAAAGCGCTCTTGGACTTTTTGGATGCTCTTTCCCGCTCAAACGTTGTTAACAAGCCTCTTTATCGAGTAAGTTTTTCAAACTCAATTCCATTAACCCTTTTCTCTTTTTTAGGATTTTGTTAGCAGATTTATGGAATTTGTTACTTCATGGAAAGGCTTCAATCGTCCTGCATTCTTGACCGTGGCCAAAAGTATCGCGACGCTTTCTCGTGCAACTGAAGATGTCTCAATGGTTTTACCACTTACAATTGATCTAGAGAAATGTGTTATGAAAGGTCAAACGCTTGAAATAAAGATACTCGGCATAATGGCTATTGGTGAATTAGGACGAATCTTCCCTGATGTTTACTCCAACAAAATTTCGATCAAGTAAGTTTTTTTTCCTTTGTTTTATCAATAACATGCTCTTTTATCATCTTTGTTTAACAATGTTTTACCATACCATTTTTTTAGGCCTGATGAAATTGCTGTTAGTTGTTTCAAGCCGACATGTGAAGAAGACCTGAAGATGAGCGCTTCTCAAGCACTTGGATCATTGGCTGTAGGAAATATTCAACGTTTTCTTCCATTTATTCTCAAACAAATTAAAGAACAGCCAACGCGTCAATATCTTCTTGTTTATGCTTTACGTGAGGTAATCGTTTGCTTTTTCTTTGTTGACAAAACTTGTTTTTGTTAAAACTGGTTTTTCTTTTATCGCAACTAATGAATGTCTTTTTTGCAGCTTATTACAAGTGATTACGCTGATTTCGCTGGACAACAACTTTTCACATCTCAAATTGATACTATCTGGCAAGGAATAATTGGACAAGCGAATTCAACTGAAAGTACTCGAATTGTTGTTGCAGAATGCTTGGGTAAACTATGTATCACCAATCCTCAAAAGTACTTACCTGAATTGATCAAATGCTTCCGAAACCGTGATCCACTTGTTCGATGTACTTCATTGGTTGGTATTCGTTATATGATCTGTGATAAACCAATTCCTGCTGATAATGATCTTTATCAAGCTCTTCCAACGTTCTATGAAGGTGTCAAAGATGAAAACATCGATGCTCGTCGTCTTGCCATTGTTCTTGCTTCAACTGTGGCTAATCACAAACCTTCATTGGTATGTATTCTTTGATATTGTTTTTTCCTGCTTTACTTACCCTTATTTCCTTTTTAGATTCGAGATTCATTGAAAGACATTCTACCATACATCTTCCTGGAAACAACGCCTCGTAAAGAACTTCAAAGAGAAGTTGAAATGGGCCCATTTAAGAATACTGTTGATGATGGAATTGAACTTCGTCGTTCTGCTTTTGAATGGTATGTTTTCATTTATCTTCTTTATCTCTTTTGCTTATTATTTTTGTTTTTAGTCTTTACAACTTGGTTGAACATTGTTTGGATCGTGTCGTCTTCCATGAATTTGTTGAAAACGTCGAGAAGGGTCTTGGTGATACTCATGATATCAAACAACTTGCATACCTTACTATTATTCGTCTCACTGAAACATGTCCTCATCAAATTGCTCAACATGCAGATGCCATTGCTGAAACTATGAAGGTTAGTTATTCTTTCATTTCATGCTTGACCTAACTTGACCGTTTTTTAGACTCACCTACTATCAAAAACGAAGCAAAATCCTGTCAAAATTGATAATGATAAACAAGATGAAATGAAGCGAATGGTCATCCGAGCCTTGATTGCATTGAAAGATATGCAAACTCATGAGCGTCTACCAAAGGTCAATGAACTCTTCGACTTTGTTACAAAAGATTTTGCTCAAGTTCTTGCTGAAATTCGTTCCGATGTCAATGCATGAAATTTTCTACTGGTGATTAGTACCTTATTTATCGTCTGAACCATTGTTGATCATTGTATTGTATTGTATTTATTTCTTGTATCATTTTATTACCTTTTGTTTAATAAACTTTAATATATTTTTGTCTGATTTTTTGCGAAGTTAACTAACTGTTTAAAGTAACATTAAATTTCTTTGAATTAGTGGATTCTTTTTGCGCTTTGGTTGATTGAGATTTGTTTGACTTTGACTTTCTTGAAAGCAGCTTTAATAATTTTACAATCAAACTTACTTTTGCTTGCTTTACCTCCCATTTTTTATGCAATAAATCAAACAATAAACTGATTTATTGATACCCTAACCTAAAAATATTTGATTTATTGTAAAACATTGATTAAAGATTATTTCATGTCTGTGAATTACACCTTTTTTGCTTGCTTGTTTGCATTCCGCTCTCTTATCATACTTTTTTTCTGTCTCGAATGATGAACATTTTTTATTCATGAATGATACACTTCCGATTTTTAGGTTCAAATATTTCATTGGAAGCAAATCATCTTCAAAAGCCGGAACTATCAATCATCTTCTTCCCTTTCAACGACGACATTTTGGATCATTGCTGATTTTTAAAATACACAAATCAAGAAAGAATGGGGTAAGTTGATTATTTTGTTTCATTCATTCATTTTATGTTTGGGTTTTCCTTCTCCCGCAATATTTTCATTTTTACATGTTCTTTCAAAACCACGCATTTTCCGCTTTGATAAACCATTGCACTTATTTTTGCAATTTCTGGAGTGTTTGATGACTTTATTTGGTAATAAAAGTATGTCCAAAAATAGCGAAGTATCTTTATCAATACCCGAATCAAATGAAAGTGCTTACCTTTTTAATAATAAAAATGCTTCAACTTCCATTTTGAGTGATGATGATGCGGCGGATGATTCACCATCAAAAAAACCTTTATTTTGTTTATTATGTTGTTCAATTTCTAGGTCAACGATGATAACAATATTTCGTAAAACTATATTAATTGCTTCAATACCTTTCATATTTCTTTATCTTATTGTGCCAATATTATTCAATGTCGTTCCACATTTTACTCAACACATATTTTTCCTGAATTTTGGTGAGTTCGTTTATTTACTTACTCTTAGCTGGAAGAAGATTGATGGTGATGGTTTTCGATGCCTTTAACTTTTGGAGCTTCATTGCAGGCAAATCCACCTTCTTATTCTTTGAGCTATGGACATTGTTGGATATTCTAATGCTTATGCTTCTTTTTTAGTAAAGGTTCCATTTGTGGATTATGATAATCTTACTTCGCATGGTGTAAAATCACTTGGTCGTCAATTTCATTTACAAGAAAGAGGTGCAAAAGTGTTATGTAATGGAATGGAACCGAGTCTTGGTGTATGGCATGTTTTACCTCATGAACTTTCAATCAAATATGAAGAATCAATATCAAATGGTCTTCGTCCACCCTTAACCAACACAGAATTTGAAAATCTTTTATCAGCTGAATCTCATGGTATTGTAGTTTATTTTCATGGAAACTCATTTGATCGTACAAATCCACATCGATGTGATTTATATAATCGTTTATCTGCAATGCAATTTCATGTTCTGGCTATTGATTATCGTGGTTATGGTGATTCAACAGGAAAACCAAGTGAAGATGGATTAATTGAAGATGCACATTTTATTTATAACTATGTTCGTGAAAAAGCTCCAAAGAAGCATATTTATGTTTGGGGACATTCTATGGGTACTGGTGTTTCTGCTCGATTCGTGGCGGAACTAAGTGATCTTGGTATTGCTCCATATGGAACTATCTTAGAATCACCTTTCAATAATATTTATGATGCTGTAAAGAATCATCCCTTTTCGAAACCATGGAAATGGTGGGGTAAATGGTTTGATAAAATTATGATTGATAAATGGGTTGAATCAGGTCTTGTTATGGAATCAGATAAATCAATTCAAAGGTTTCAATGTCCTGTACTTATTATGCATGCTGCTGATGATCACATTATTCCTATCAATCTTGGTGAATCTCTTGCTGATGCTGCAAAAAAAGCTGATATCGATGTAAAATTTATTGAATTTGAAGCAAACTTAAATCTTCGACATAAATGGATTCATCGTGCTCCACACTTTATATCAATTATAACGTAAGTTTGTTGTTTCTTTGTCATTAATGAGTTTGTAAGTGGTTATTATGGATGGGATAGCAACCAAGTATGCATTGGGAAAGGTTTAAGTACTGTGGTATGAGGAGGAGATACAAGAAAGTCTTTATTATTTTATGTTTCTTTTTACTTTTTATTTGGCTTGTTTATGAGATATTAGAGCTTTGGTTGATGTTTAAGGAGTACTTATTACTTTTTCGATTTACTCTTTTTGATTGGGCTTGAAAAAAAAGGAAGACTAAAAATTTCGAATGCCTTTATTTCTCCTTTCTGTTGCTTTAGCTAACTCTTTGTTTTTTGCTTGTTTTTGACGATCTTTTAAGCTCATGTTTCTCTTTCGTTTATTTCCTAACTAAAACTACTAATTCATTCTCAATTTTTCAGTGAATTCTTCAATTATTGTGAACATCATGCGAAATCCAAACATCATCATAATCGTCAACAAGAAGTTCACATTGATCAATAAAATCCTTGCAATGAAATGAAATAATAACTGTTTATAATATTGTAATTTTTTGTTTTATTTTGTAAAATTTTGTTTGTATGTATTTTCTGTTTTATTAAATGAATCTTGTCAACTTTAAACAACTTCTTTCTCTCTTTTTTCCGATGATTTTTTTTCTCTGTTTACCAACTAACTTTTAGCCTTTCTTCGAAACAATTTTTTTACTTGTCATATTTATATTTGATTAGCCACCTTTCAATTATTTGTATTATTATTACTCAAACGTGTTTATGCGAGATTGCGAAATTAGTGAAGTGAAATTTTATTTGTCCATTTTGTTAGAACCCAAAGATTTTATTGTTTGTGTAGTGAATCAATAATTTGTGATAAAATAAAAAGGTTTTATTACTTCCACTAATGCAAGAGTAAACCTTCTGCATTATAAAACTTTTTTTTGACTTACATGTTTACGAATTTTCATTTTCAATTCCGACATCGATGGAGATCATGAAAATCGACAGCAGCAAAGATAGTTATGCATTTTATAATTTTGAATTACAACTACCGATTGCTTGTTTTATAAAAGCTTATTTATTGATGATTGGTGATGGATAAATTTGTCGTTTTTACTCTTCTTTTATTTATTTTTGTTTTGAATTTTTATTAAAACAAAAACTGTGAAAAATGTGTCATTCAGCCTTTCACTTTCCAAAATTTTGCTTTGAGGCATACATACGCATATGCTTCATGGTCAACAAATAAGCCAATCATCGTAAATAAACCTTGCTTTTTTTAATCGTCTAGATCTTTGCCATCCAAAGTATTTCTAACCATTTTTATAATATTTTTAAGATTTGCAGAAATAAAGAAAATGGAAGTTTTACCCTTTTCTTCAAATTCAAAATATTCTTTTGATTCTCCGCGTCATCAATATTTTTCTCTTCCAAATCCAATTATTTCATATATTTCTGAAAACCCAAAATCACCTGAAGGACTTCAAAAACTACAACAAACCTGCAAATATTTCTTTTCTAAAAAGAAGATAGTTTTAATCGATGGAAATTTTTCGTGGGAAAAAAATAATTCATTGTGTTATTGGTCATTTTTATCTAGAAAATCCGCACATAAGCTTGATGAAAAAAAGAAATATTGGTTTTTATGTTCGTTTTCTCATATTGGAAATGGACTTTTTTGGATTTAAAGAAATTTATTTATCGATGCGATGTTTTGAATCTTCAAATTGAAAATCAAGAAATTACTTTGGATGAAATTAATTTATTATTAGCCGGTGGAAAAGTAATTGGTTTGCATTTATGGTTAGTCAAAATCAGGGATTCTCAAGGAATTCCAGTTGCAATCGATAATATTTTATCCAAAGTTCCACAAGCTGAATCAATTAAATATGCAAATGAATGCGAAACATTTACAACCAAAACTTTTGAAAAACTAAATTCTTTGAAATTTAAATCAAAAATCGACAATTTTTATCTCCACATTTTTAATATTTCTGGAATTCTTGACGCTTCGCCTTTAACTAAATTTATAAAAAGAAATTATGAACCAAATACAATTTATTCGGAAGCTTTCTTTAGCATTAAATTTACCGCTGAAGAATTATCTCAATTCAAAGAAGATTTAATGAATCAAACTAATTCCTTAAAATGTATGATTCACTGCCAGTTTAATGTTCCACCATCCAGAATTTTGCAATTATGAAATTTGAAAATGCAGCCATCAAATTTTTTTTTATTTATTCTAATTATTTACTTGTTTTTTTTTCTCCTTTAAAATTATCACTTTCTTGCAATTTTGTTTATTTGACTATCTTTCATTCCATTTTCTCTCCAATGATTTTTTGTTTTGTTTTTTTGCAAAAAAATATAAGTAAAATAAAGGCAATTTTTTTATTACTTCCACCAGAAACAAAAAATGATAAAATCAGTCATAAAATTACTATGCAAAACCATTTTGACTTACATATTTACGAATTTCAAATTCTTTTCGACATCGATGATCTCTATTTGAACATTTTTCTTGATATAACGCGGGTGGGAAGGAAATGGATGGTCGATTAACTGTTGACATTTTATATCCTTTATCTTTTATAAGCCATATATCATCGATAACACCATTTTTTTCTACCGAAATTTGTTGAATATTTATATGAGTGTGATTGTATGCGGTCATGAGAGTATAACCAAAATCATCGGAGCTAAAAATATATATAAATTAAAATGTAAAAAATTAGAAGAATTTTTTTTAGGTGAAAAAAAAAATTGGCCATTAAAAGTATGTATATATAAAACCTACCGATAAGCACTAGCAGGATTAGGTTCACCAAAAGATGCTTTAGGTGTATGACATCCAGCTGAACCCGAAACAATATAAGTTGGAGCCGCAGCATTTTGATATGGATTTATACCATCTTTATATACCGTTCGATTTGCAACTGGATAAAAACGTTCATATGAATGTTCATGACCTTAAAAAAATTTCTTTAAGTGTTTTTGCTTTTATCAACAACAAAAAATGTTTTAAAAGAAGCAAACCCCAAAAACCAATATCCATTTTAGTTTCAATAAATAATTCTTCAAGCCCTGGCATTTCTTCATATCCTGTTCGAACCAACCAATTTTCAAATGCTCGACATTCATATGAATTATCATTGGAACAATAAAATGGTCGATGTTGATATGAAACGATCCAAGGAACATTAGCACGATTTTTATCAGCTTTCTTAAAAAATTAATAAAGTACAAAAAGAAATATTTTTTGGAGATAAAAAATTGCTAGAATTAAATTTAAGCAGCTGCTTACTTTAAGATCATCCGAAAGCCAAGTATATTGATTAAAAACTGGGCCTTGACCATATTCATAAAAATATCCATAATATTCTGTGCTAACTCCAACGAAATGAACTGGGCCAACATCGAAGCTTTAAAAAAATATTCAAAAGTTAAATTTTAGTTTTTAATGTTTTTTTTTGTTGCAAATAATTTTTATTGCAAAATGAATTAAAAATATTTCCAATGAAATTTGATTTCGAAAAATAAAATTTGTGGAAATACTAAATTTTGTCATTTTTTGCTTCGAAACAAAAATTTTCAGTATCGCTTTTTTTGCGTGCATTAAATCATAAAATTCCTTTCAAACATACCTATAAAATTGATTATCAAATCCCGGCATTTTAAAGCGATTTTGATAATGACTAAAATTTTTTCCATCATCCTCATGATTTCCCGCAATCACCATATATGGAACTCGAGAAACTAAAGGCTCCATTTCACGCATATATAAATCTCCTCTTTCTCCATTATCTGTGTGTAAATCATATGCGATATCACCAATATGAATAATCATATCAAAATCACCATTTTCAGCTGCTTTAATTAAATATGGAATCGATGTTCCATTTAAATATCCCAAATCTCCGAATGCGCATACTTTTAATGGAATATTACTTTCAGGTGATGGGAAACTTTTAAATTGATATTGTTTACTCATTCCATCAGGTGAACCAACTTGATAATCTTAAAAATAAAAAATAAGAAAACCCCATAATTTTTAGGTAAATTGCGTCCTAAAACAAAATAAATGTGAGAACATACAGTATAAAGTAGCTGGAATTAAATCATCCAAAGTTACAGAATGAATATATCGATGAACACCATTATATTCAAAATCCACTGTTTCACCCAACTTTGCATTAACCAGTGATGATGGGCCATATTTAATTATTGGTGGACCTCCACTGCCTGAAATAATAAAATTTGGAAATTCAAATATTTTCAAAATGGTTTTTTATTTAAATTTTTTTAGCTGCTGAAGAATTTTCGTATTTAAAAAATGCTAATTCCCAAATTTTGATTCTCAGATCGATAATCAAGAGCTCGATAAAATTCTTTATAAAAAAAAGTAAGAAAAATATTACTAACTTGGCTGCAAAGAAACCCATGTAACAACCATGGAATTTTGATTTTTTCCAATTGCAAGATGTACTTGTTCTGGAACTGCTCCACCCGCGGCTAAAAGTCCCGCATGTATTGCAATAAATATAAATATTAAAAGCTTCAACATCATTTTCATGGGTGTTTGTTGGCTGAAGCAGAATTTAGTAACCCTAAAAAATATTATTATTAAAACTCGAATATTCCGTTTTTATGATAGAGTTTTTTTTAATGAATAAAACAAAATTTTGCGCGTTTTTTTGTTGTTGCGTTCGTTATCATATTTTTTAGGAGACTTCAATTTTGGAGAAATAAAAAAAATACAAGTGAGCCACGAGTTCAAGATTTAAGGGAAAAAACACAAAGCAAGCACGTTTTTTTTATCATTTTTCACTGATTATTTTTTTGTGGGCAAAGTTCAAAGAAAAAATTGGCTGCTGTTTCAAAAAAAAAAAGTGAAGTTTCAAAATGATTTTTTTCTTCAGGATAATCGAATTAAGAAGGCCACCGACAGCAACTCGTAAACGAGATTTTGGATGTAAGCTATTGCATTCAATCTCGAAAATAAAAGCAAAAAAATTCGGGATTTTTTTTTTGAAATATGTATAAATAAAAAAATAAGTTCCAAAAAACCTTTCGAAAACTATCTGTCGAACAAACAAAAAATCAATTAAGGTTAAAGAAAAATTAAAAAATGAAAATATCTCAGACGCTTAATAAATTTATCATCGAAATAATTTTTTCTTCGTTGACGCTGATTCATTATTATTCAATTTTTTCTATTTTCTCAAGAAAGCGAGAAAAAAATACGGAAAACATAAGCATACATACCATTTCTTTTTTTTACCTATCTAAAAATCATTGGGGTTGCTGCTTCCATTTATTTGTGAAAAAGGAAACAATTGATTTTTTTCTTTCGTCGTTGAATAAATGGATGATGCTTGTGTTGAAGAAAAAAATGCTTTATTAGCACAAGAAAAGAAAAATAGGTATTCGTTAAATGATAAGATAGGTAAAAGGTTCAACAGCAATATATATTAAAAAAAATAAGACGCAGAGGTTATTATCTTTTTGGATTTTTAATTAACTCGTGACTTTGGATTGATTAAAGTAGTTGATGACGACAATTTTTTTTGTTGTTCAAACTTTTATTTTATTAAAAACAAAATAACCAATTATTATAAATTAATTTTATTTTTTCCTAAAAAATGTTTTAAACGTTCACGTTCAATAAAATATAAAAAAATCAATTCCATGGAGTCTGAACGCGATCGATAACTCCAAAACGCATATATTTATGTGAATGGCTATTATAACCATTGACTTACACCACCATGATGAGAGCAAGTACCTCGACGATTTTGACTAAAACTATATGTTCCATCATTACATATGGCTGTGGCCCCTAATGGATGTCGTTGAGGTACTTGAGGTGGTGGAGGTTTAATTTTTGGTTCAATCATGGGTGGTTTTGAAATTGGTGGTGGAGGTGGTGGCTTTACAAAGGTTTCCGTTGTTGTTATTGGTTTTAATGGTTCTTCTATTTTTAGATGGGAAATTTGAGGAGGAGGAATTATTGGAACATCAACTTTGGTTTCAGATTGTTTTTGTTGTTTTTCTATGATTTTATCCGTTTGAATTGTGACATCCTTTTTTGATTCAATTCTTTCTTCAACAACAGCATTTCTAATATCTTTATCAATTTGAGATTTGGTGGCGATTTTTTCATTTTTTAAATTTTCCAAAGGTTGTTTGGGTTCACGCAAAATCGATTCAATTTGTAATGAAAAACGTTTATTTCCAAAATCTCCTAGATTTTTTGATTCATGCAAAATTTGATTTCTTTCATTTTCTTTCTGATGTTCTCCTCTTCCTCCACCGCTGCCAAGTTTGTCGAAAGTTGAATCAGTTAAAATTGAATCACGTTTTTGATTTTTAAATATTTCTGTTGTTTTTGCCACTGAAATTGGAATGGGTGGTTTTGGTTTGGAAGACGAAGACGATGAAGAAGAAATATGGGATGATGGTGGAATAATAATTTTTTGATGATTAAAAGGTTGATGCTCAAATTTTTTAGCTGTTTCATGAACATTTGATGATGTACTACTTCCTTTCAAAGAAGAATATAAATTTCCATTGGATTGAGTTTTATCCATCATAGTCGAAGACGACACGTGATATTTGCCTATTTTTGGATGCGTTGTCGTCGATGGACCATCATTTTCTTTTTCGCTACTTTTGGGTTCTTTGATTTTTTGATGTTCTTCAATTTCATGATTTTCATTACTTACTTCAAAATAATGTGGTTCCCCTCTTTCATGATGTCCATCACTTTCAAGCTGTCGAGCAAATTCCAAAGCAGCAATTTTAAAAAAATTTAAACTTTTTACTATTTCTCCTCCATTCGATGGATTAGTGTAAAGCATTTCAATAATAATTTTATCCCAAATTTCTTCATAATTTTTATCTAAAAAAAAATAAAGTATTTAAAAAAATTATTTTTCACTTGAAAAAAAATTCTGGTAAGCATGAATGACTTTGCTATGACAGCCATGTGCCACAGTGAAAATTACAAATTTCTTTCATTGTTTTTTGTTGCTTCAAACTTAATTTATTTTGCCCCACATTTTTCCCTCTAATTTTTCTTACCTCTTTCCATTTTTTTTTGGCTGCTACAAGTTTATTAAAATAAAATCCAAAATACCTGCAAATTTTTACCCTAAAAATTTGGAAGTTAAAATTATAAAAATAAAAACATAAAAATCGCGCTCAAACAAATTAATCAAACTTTTATTATTACTTTTTTTTTAATCCTTTTTCATTTTTTGGAACATAAGTTTCTGGAAAAGTTGATGATGCCTTTTTATTGTTAGATAAAAAAAGGGAACAGAATAAAATAATTTCTTTGTCTTTCTGATAATAATTTTTTTAGTTGTAAAACAAAGAAACAAACAATCAAAAAAAACTAATCATAGATTTTTTTTTAGTTTTTTTTCTTACTTTTGTTTAAATGAAACAACTTTTTTCCCAAATATAATGTTTGTCATTTCTTTTTTATTAGCTTTACCAAAAAAAGAAAAAATCAAAAGCTTTTTTAAACACAAAAACAAAAGTAAATTAGTTTTTGAAAGATTTAAAAGTACTAGAATATCATTGGAATAAGTTAAATGAAGCAACCAGAAAGTTTACAAAATTTTTGCCACATTTTTTTGTTGCTTCAATCAAAAATGGATTAAGCAAAGAAATTATGAGAGCTTTACATCCTTAAAAATTAAAGACGACATAAACAATATTTTTTTACGAATACCGTAACAAAAAGTCCATAAACATCAAGAAAAAAGGTGATGTTTTTCTTCTTTCAAGAAAATTGATACTTTCATTTTGTCAACGAAAAAAAGAAGCTTTTCTCAAAAAATGGTTTCAGTGGATTTGGCAATATCAAATTTAAATAATAATCAGAACAACAACAAAAAGGGTTATAATTTCACATATAAAGCATACATACATAGTTGGTTTTATGAGAGGTATCTCCTCACAGATATCTTTAACAAAAAAAGCTTATCTAAAGTTGCTTGCCCCAAAGTTGATTCATTATCGGCTAACCTTTAATTATGATGCATAAATTTTTAAAGAGAGAGCAAGCAAATATGCTTATTAGTATTCATAGCTGTTTTCGACAAATTAATAAATATCTGCTTCTTACACATCGCAATCATTTGTTCCTTTAATCCAAATAATTATTTGAGTAGTAAAAGAACGATGAATTATTACTAAAACAAAAATGGGTAAAGAAAAAATTCCTCTAAAAAATCGAGCTTTTCTTTCAATCAGTTAAATTATCTTTCAAGCAAGTAAATGTGGTTGGAGATTGTAAGTACATAAATCTGCCGCAAAGTTATTTAACAACTTTTTAATTAGTCTACGAAGAATCTAATCAACTAATGACTATGTTGTTCCGTTCATTTCTCAAACTGCTTTTAAGACACATTGAAAATGATTATATAGGATTTATTAAGAAACCAAAAAACATAATATACATACACAGCACAAAAATATTTTACAAAACAAAATAATAATAAACAAAAGTAATAATACTAAAACTCAAATAAATAAATATAAAAAGCTTAATTAGCTTTAGAAAGTTGAAGAGATCTACGAACGATGGTCTTCTTTTTGGGTGCCCAAGTAATAGGATGTGATCGTCGTTTTTGTTGTTTTAACGAAGATGAAGAATCAGATCGCTGAAGAATGGAAGAAATTCGTCGAGATCGAGGGGCAAATGTGAGCTTCTCAACCATGGATGGTGAAAAAGGTTTTCGAGGTGGAGTGTTTACTATAGCATCCATAATTACATCATCATCATTTTGGGAGATTTCAGAATCATCAGAAAAAGATAAAGATTCAAATCGAAGGTTCTTGGGAAAAAGTTGTCGTCTTTTAGTGGTTCGTGGAGCATTTTGAAGTCTCTCATAAACTTTTGAAGGAATGGGTTTATTTGGAGTTGTAAATCCAACAACAATAGCAGACGAGGAAGCAGAAGATGCAGTGGGAGAATGTTGTTGATCCATAATTTCTTTGATAACAAAAAATATTATTTATAAATAATAAGAGTGAATGAAGGTTGAACCAAGTTGGAAGGAAAAGAATAATTTGGAAATGCGTTTCTAATAATAATAATATTTTTTTCAAGCAATAATCAATAAAAAAAATTTCGAAATAGTTAAAGCGTAAAAAATATTCTAAGGGCTTGCCAATTCGTATATTAGCCACTTGAAAGCTATCAAGGTCACCCAAAATAACAAAATTTCACTTCATTTTTTTCAAAAGCGGTATTATTGAAAGGATTTTTAGCACCTTTTATTCCTTCCTTTGGCCAAATTTGATAAACAAAATTTTTTTTATGCAGAAGCAATAATAAAAGGTGTGAAAAAAAGAAAAAGAAGTCATACAATAAACAAAAAAATGATGGAAGCAGCAATTAGGTCATATTGAATGGATGTAAGTTGCCACAATGATATCAGCTGCATTACCATCTAATGGATATATTGTTGTTGCATCATCGAAACATTGCCTTGAGTTTTTGTGGTTTTGCAACAGGCAATGTTATAACTGTAAAAAAAAACACACATAAAATTGTGCAGGGATAAAAAAAAAGCAAAAAAGAACCACACTTTGAATGGGCATAAATTAATTTTAATGGCAAATAAAATTGCTATAAGCTGCAAGAATTAGTAAAGGAAGCTATAGTGTCTCGCTAAATAACTTTGAAGATACATAATCACAAATAATGAAGCATTCCACCAAAAAATGTGTGAAAACAATAATTTGCTTTCTATGAAAAAATTCCTTTTACCGAATAATAATTAACAAAAAAATTATATATTAGCAATGTTAGTAACTTTTGCCGATTATCGCTAATCCCAAAGAAGCCATTGTGGCTTGATTTTTTCAAAGCCCCGCTTCTTTCATTCTCACAAAACTTTCTCGAACAAACAACTTTGCAGTTTGCTTATTTACGAAGCTATAATTTTTTTGCAAACAAAAAGTTTCTTTGTTTACTTGCAAATTTGCATTTTATTCGTCGACATCGTTTAGAAAATGAAGTTTTCAATCCTTCATCATTTTTTTTGTGATTCATTTTCATTTATTCTTCTTGGATTTGCTTCTGCGAATCAGTTGAATTTTGCGTCTTCTTTCGTTTGTCATTGAAAATTCTTGAACATCATCAAAGTCAACGATAACCATGTCAAATCCTGAAGATGGAAATAAGTAAGTTCATTTTTTAATCCTTTCATTATCTTTTTAATCATAAAATGTTTATTATAGTAATCCTGCAGAATCACCTCCACCTGGCGGAAATGATCCAACTGTAACTGGAACAGAACAAACTATTCAAGGTGATTCACCTCAAAATAGCAAACAAAGTCCTGGTGCCGCTGTTGTTTCATCACCTGCTCCTCTTCCAACACCTGATGGAGAAAAAGATGGAAATAGTCTTATGTCAGACATCGAACAAAAAGATAAAATCGTTCCTGTTATATTGGAACCTGGTTTACAAGAAAAGGATTTCTTTCATGGGTATGTTTCGCTTTCTCCTTCGTTGGTTTAATCTATGTGCTTTGACTACTTTCTTTTTTTAGGCTTCTACCTCGTGAAGATATTGAACTTATGCTTCGTCGAAATGGTGACTATGTCTTACGTATAACTGAACTTCAAGAAAAGAACAAAAAGCCTTCACGTGAACTATGTTTAACCGTTTATTGGAATGGCAATGTTCTTCACTATTTATTACGTCCAAACTCATCCAAGCGCTATACAATCTGTTCGCCATCTCCATCATCAAATGAAAAAGTGATTGAATTTGAAACTGTTGCAGCATTGGTTGAATATTATATGAAAACTGAAACATCTTTTAGTGCTAATAAAATTGTTATCAAAAAACCTATTGGTCGACAGGTAAGTAACTAAACTAATAGCTTCCAAACTTTAATGAAATGTATGGTTTTAGGATTGGGAATTACGTCATAGAGATATAATTTGCAAAATCAAACTTGGTTCTGGTGCTTTTGGTGAAGTATTTTCTGGTGAACTCATAAGAAAGAAAACATCTGTCAAAGTTGCAATTAAGATGCTCAAAGGTGAAAAAGCTGATAAAAAGAAAATCCAAGAAATTATGAATGAAGCTCGTGTCATGAGGCCTATCAAGCACAAACACGTTGTTCGATGTTATGGTGTTGCAGCTGATGTTGAACCACTTATGATTGTTATGGAACTCATTAGTGGAAATGCTTTGGATATCTTCCTTAAAACTCATCCAGCTAAAATTACACTTTCTCAAAAAGTTAACATGGTCTTTGATGCTGCATTGGGTCTTGAATATGTCCATTCAAAGAATGTTCTTCATCGGTATATTTTTGTTATGTGTCTACAATAACTTCTAACATCTGATTATTTTTAGCGATATCGCAGCTCGAAACTGTCTCTATGATTCAAAAATCCTTAAAGTCAGCGATTTTGGCTTGAGCGTTGTTGGTGATAAACATACTTTGGTTGACAACGAAAAGGCTCCAGTTCGATGGCTTTCTCCTGAAGTATTTCGTACACGTGAGTACACTCGAGCAGCTGATGTTTGGGCTTTTGGTGTTTTAACTTGGGTTTGTTTCGTTTTATCCATTTACACTAATAAACAACTTTAACCTCCGGTTTTTTTAGGAAATATTCAATGATGCTGAAGAACCTTACAAAGGAATGACCCAAGCTCAAATTCAAGAATTGGTTGCATTATCAGGAAGTAAATTGGAAATTCCCGATTCTGCTGGACCTAACATGGCTAAATTATTGGCTGAAGTATTTGAAGTTGATCCAATTAAACGTTTATCTATGGCTGATGTGGTTAAAAGAATCGAAAAGTTTGCTCCAATGTATGTTTACGACTCTATTATACGATTTGTGGAATTTATAACTTGATTGTTGTTTTTAGGCGTGATCGTAATGATGAAGAATATTCTCAAGAGGACGGCAAACGTAAGAAATCTTCAAAAAGGTCCAAAGATACTGGTGGAACTCGAACTGAACAAGGAACAGAAGAAGAAAATCTCGATGGAAAGAAATCAAAAGTGCCAAGAGTTACATCAATCAAAGCAACAAAACCATCAAAAATCAAAGGATCTAAAGAATCAAAAATCAAAGGATCTAAAGAATCAAGAACCAAAAAGGGTTTGAGCAAAGAAGGATTCAAATTAAGCAAAGAAAAGCGTCCATCAAAAAATGTTACAAAAGACTCAACATTAAATACTGAAACTGAACAAACGAAAGAAGAAACAAGAACAACTGATGATAATGATAAGAAAAAGGGCAAAAGTAAAGAAAAGCTAAGACGAAAGCCAATAAAAGAATCTGGTAAAAAAGGAGGTGGTATTGGTGGCGGCGCAAGTCGAACAAAAATCCCGAAATCAAAAGGTCGTAAAAAGTAAATGATTCAATCCATTCATCCAGCCTATTTCGTAATTTTCATTGTATGTATTTTCTTCGTCATTTTGTATTTCGTATATAAAGATTTGTAATTGTAATTAGGAAATTTTTTTGTTTAATGGTTTAAATGTGTATTTTTCTGGGAAAACAACGACCAATACTGATGAACAACATCAGAGCAGTTGGATACCTTTACCTTTGCGAAAGGTTTGTCACGCAATTGGATTGGATTTTATAAGATTAGATTGTAAAAGTTAGTTTTATACGGTAAAAATATGTCATTCATTTATTTACAACCAATAGAAATAATTTTAAAAGTTTTAATGAAAAGAAAAAATATTTACAATTTAGCTTTTTGTTGTTGTTGTTAATTTCTTCCTCGTCCACAATTTGCGCATGCAATGGAAGAAGAAATTCCGCCAGCCGCTGATACAGCAGGATTACCTCCAGCACCTGATGATGATACAGGTGTTCCTGCACCCGATGAATAATAACTATAGTATGGATTACCATATCCTTGGTAGCCATAATATCCATAAGCTCCAGAATAACCATAATTATATGCTGGAGCAGCCGCAGCTGCTACAGGAGCTATAGCAACTTGAGCAAAAGAAACATCAAAATTTAAAGTAAAAAATAATAAAATCACGCAACAAATAACTTTGACTTCCATGACTATTTTTTTCTTCAGATACAAATTTTTTTTTGAGAAAAATGCAGATGGCTTTCTAACTTTTTATACTTCCTTCCATGTAAAAAAGTTTTATGGGTTCAATGAATCAATTGAAAAACAAACAAATAAACAAACAAACATTTTTCTTTAATTATCGAGCGGCGCGTTGTTTGTAGTTTTTAAAGCTCAAAGATGTGTTATTTTTTGGTTTTAGAAAACAAAAACAAAACTTTTCTTTTTTTGGGGTTTTTGAATGTTTGATTGCGGTGGCGGTGGTTATTATTTTTTTTTTGGATGGATTGCACGCGTGCGTAACACCATTATAAAATAAAGGAAATTAGTTAGTTAGTTAGTTAGTTATCATCATTGATGCATCATCATAATAAAAAAAAGGTTTACTTTAGTAATAATCAATGACTTTTAAGGATTTTTTAAGTTAGTTTATTTGTTGTTTATTTATAAATGAAAAATGCGTTTAAAGTAACAAACATTGCAAAAATAGTCATAGAAAAGTATTTGGATGAAAATGGAAGGAGATCAGTGCTTTAATAAAGTGACACACAAATTAATTATTAGAATTTTGATACATAAATTTTATGGTAGAAATTGATAGGGAAAAATGAAGGTACATATGTATGTTTTATCTTCGAAGAAAGCAAACATTACATGAAATTGAATTAGGAATAATATCGATAGGAGACATGGGTTCATTCAAATCCGATGAAGAATAATAATTTTCATCTCCTCCCGAAATCATCAAAGCTGCAGCCAAAGATGGATTTAAACCCAATGAAGGTCGACGAATTTGAAGCGCTGCATTATAATCACCATTAGTAAAAAAGGAATAACCGTATCCAGGATCAGCGTGTCCTCCATAAGTGGATAATTGGGTTTCATACATATTTTTTTTGTTGGAAAAGAAATTTCCACAAACAAAAAAATAAGAAATTTAATAAAAGAAATTCGATCACTTTTATAGTTCCCTTTTTTTTCTTGCAAAGTGTTTGAGATTACTTTTTTATGATGAAATTTATTATTTAAAAAATTATGGATAAACAAAAGTTATTATTGGGCAAAAAAGATTGTTATCTCTCTTATTATTTTCTTTTTTTTTCAATAATAAAACAAAAAAGGTTAATTTCTTTAACAGCAGTTGTTAGTCCAATTTTTTGGTGGCGGAGGTGCAAAATTATTAAGAAAAAAAAAACAAGTTTGAAATGCGCATTTCATAAAAAAATAAGAATGAAAGAAAATAGATAGAAAAAATAAATAAACAAAATTTTAAAACCATGTTTTTTGTTGATTGGCCAAATTCCAGTCATCATCTCTCCGTTTCGTGAATAAAAAAAAATTATGGATGTTAGTTAGCAAGAAATGTTTGAAACAAAATTATGGATCGTTGAAGAAAGCTTAAATTTTTATCTTCGTGGATGAGTTTTTACAAAGCTATTGTAATATTTATTTTAAAAAATTAAAGATAAAATTTAATCAGTGTTATACTAAAAAAAGAGAGCAACAACTTGCAGAAGGATTTCGAATTTGAAACTTCACGGAACATTTTAGTTTATAAAAAGCTAAATGAAAGTTATAAGCATCGCTTCAAATTTCTTTAATAAAGTTTCAAAAAAAGGTTTATGGAAAAAAACATGACGCTTTAATTTTGTTAGCTATCCATTGCTCAAACAATCCAACATCACAAAAAGCAGCAGCTACCTCGCCACCTTTAAAAAAATGAAGTTAGAGCAAATTTTTAGTTTCATATTGGCTTTTTCAAAAAACCACATTCTCCCAATGACTCTTGACAGGAGTTTAAAATCAGCCTAATTTCACCGTTTCCATCTTTTTTTTGAATTTAGCATTCATTGTTCGAACTTTTTTTGCATCATTTCATCAATTTTGATTTGTTTGGATTAACTCTCTCAACAACTTTATAAACAAAAAATGGAACCAGATGGTAATGGATGGAATGATCCTCCTGCAAATCTTCCACCAACTAAGAAATCCACACAGCTTTATCGACGTCCACTTGATCCTTCAATCCCATTAAACGTAAGTTTTTTTCTTCATGTTTTTCTGTTATTCCATTGATCCGTTTTTTTCAGACGTATTCTTATAATCAACCATCATATCAACAACAATCACAGCAGCCAGCATATCAACAACAACCACAACAGCCATCTTATCAACAACAACAACAACCACCTATGGTTGGTCAAAATCCTTATGGAAGAAATGAAGAACCTCAACTTTATCAAGCAAACAAAAATCCATCATATCAACAACAACCACAGCAGCCAGTGTATCAACAACAACAGCAACCTATTGGTGGTCAAAATCTTTATGGAAGAAGTGAAGAACCTCGTCCATATCAAGCCAACAATGATCCAAGAAACTTTGGTCATTTCGCTCAACCAAATCCAAATCTTCAAATGAAGCATGAAATTGACAAACAAGGACAGAAAGATCTTCATGGTGATATGAATCCTCCTGATTTCAACCTTCCTCAACCTTTTCAACGTGGTCCTGGTGGTGGTCGCGGCGGCGGTTCATCTGGATATGGTGGAATTGGCCAAGTTTCTAATGGATGGATGAATATGTTCTGATGGTTTTGTTGTAAAGTTATCTTTATTATATGTATTCATTTCTTTTCCATGTTGTTTATGTAACTTTTGTAAATAAACATTTTATTAATGGTATTTTGGGAGGGTGGACAAATGTAACATGCTTTTTTCTTTCAAGAGTTGATTGTAATTTAGCCACATGAAACTTCACACATAAACAATATGTTTGTTATTAGAATGAACATTCTTTGTTGTGCAATTGAATGAATAACAATAAAGATTCTTGTAAATTTTAAAATCAACAATGTCATCTTTTCTTCATTGTGTTTATTGGAGGCTATAAAAAGGCGAAGTTGCATCGTCTAAAAATACAATAACTCAAATAAACTTACTGCAAAGTTAGAGAACATCAAAAAAAGATGGTTAAACGAATTCACGTTGAAAACCCAGTTAGTCCAAAAATTTTGGGAGATGAATTAACATTTCCAACAACTAAAAGAGTAGCTAAAAATCGTTTTTTGAAAACTGCATTGTCCGAATATGTTGCTGAATGGAATCCATCCAATCCCGCAATTACTGGGATGGCTAATGATGTTCATGTAAATATGTATGAAAAATGGGCAGCTGGAGGCTTTGGAGCAGTGTTACACGCCTCCGGAGGTGGAGGTGGAGGCGGAGGCGATAAACCAAAAAATATGTAACGCTGCTTTGGAGTAAGTTTTTTGGACATTAATTTAGCTTTTTGAGAACCATCATATTATCTGTATTATTTTAGAAGCTAAAGAACTTGAAACACCTGAACGATGTAAAATTTGGGCAAAAATTGCTTCAAAATCCAAAAAGCATGGAGCTTTAATTATTGGACAACTCAGCAATGCTGGTCGTCAAACTCCTCTCATTGTTAATTCTCATCCCTTTTCATCTTCCGATGTTGGATTGGGTGAAGCTTTTGGACGTAAATATGATAAACCCATTACTCTTACAAGTGAACAAATTCTTCCTTGCAACACTCCATCAAAAACACAGCATTCGAGTTTACAAGTTTATTACAAAAATACATAAACAACTAAAATAGTGACAATGGAAATAATTGAGGCTTCATTTCTTACGTAATAATGCACGCTTTCCTTGACCAATAGGAGGATTAACAACTTTTCCTCGAAGAACTTTAAGCTCATCTTGAACTTTTCTCCAAATTACGTGATCATCAAAGAAAAGACCATGGATTCGAAGCATTTTTGTTAAATAATGGAACATTGGTAAATTAGGAAAATATGCGACTGTTCTATGTTCTTGTTGTTCCAAAGGTTCAGCAGCCATTACACGGACAACTTTATGTGATCTAAGATCAGTTGGACGAATAACCTAAAACATGAAAGATTGTGATTAATAAACCAATAAAATTAGAGGATGAAGCTTTACCTCGCCAAAAATTCTATTTGAAAGTCGATCAATACGTTTACCATATGCAGTAGGTTGAGATAAACCACGAGTAGCATGAAGAATTCGAGATGGAATTGATGGTCCTGACATTTTCTGAAAATTAGCAGTTACAAGTTAGAAAAATGTGAGACGGAAGGAAAGATGAAATAAAAAGTAAAAGCATGGTTTCGAACCAATGAAAAAATGAGGATTACAAAGTTGCAAATAACATTTTTACTAAAGACATTTTTAAGGTCAAACTTTATAAACCTGACGAAACAAAGTGAAAAAACAAGCAAATAAACAGTACAAAAAAACAAGAGATTATGCATAATTCCACAGATCAATTCCATTATCACACATTGAGATTGGATAACATTCCTTCAATTTCAGCTAATTTTGTGGTTGGTAAGTTTCATCAGTTGTTGTAGGTTTATCATTACCATTTTCTTTTTCTGCTCCACTTTTTGAAGTTTTTCCACCGCCAGACAGCCATGTTTGAGCGAGAAAAGGACAAATGATAAGAACGAAGAAGATTGTTATAATAGCAATAACATAATATTTGAGAGGAAAGCTATCCATTCTAGGATTGGCTTCAGAGCGTTCACTTGATTCATCAGTAGCACTAGATGCATCTTCAATTGGTAGAGGTGGACGAGTTTCTGATGGAGCAGTTGTTCGAGCTTCTATTTGATTTGTTTGTGAATCCTGTAAATAATAACTCGTTAACCGTTGATGGATGCAATCAAATAATTACCTCCTTGAGTTCAGCTTTATTCATTTGTTTTGTAAGTTTTTCAAGCTTCTTCTCTTCATTTGATCCTTCGGGAATATTTGCAGCTTCCGTCGACATGATGTTAAACCAAGATGTTAGTAACTAAAAATGAAAGAGATTATTGCAATGTTTGATGAATTAAACGAAAAGGAAATAATAATTTGATATAAACGGAGAAGATAAGCGAAAGAAAAGAGGAAAAGATTTTCAAACACTAAAAAGTTATACAAACAACGAACACTTTTTTTACAATAAAAAAAATTTCTAACCTAAAAAGATGTGAGAGTAAATGAATGGGAAAGATGATTTTCGTGGTAAAACTATAAAGCAATGAAATTTGCTTTTGGTTTTTGTTGATGATGAAAAATCCTGCTCTTTTTTACTTTTACTTTTTTTGAATTCTAAATTTTTTTTATCAAACCATACATTTTCGGTGTCGTTTAATTAGCTCCAGCCAATCTGTATTGCTATAGTAATGTTATTAGCTACCGTTTAGGCTATTTTTAACCGCTTTATTAGGGAACTATTTTTTTAACTAGCAAATATTAATCATAATCTTCTTCTTCTCAAGTATCGCTATCTCCAACTTCCTCGAATTTTTCTTTTTTTTCACCTTCAAATTCATCCATATTAGCGAAGCGTGGTAACGGTTGTAGATAATCTTTCTATGTTTTTCATATCGTGATAAAATATGAAGCAATATCATATTTCAAATCTATTGGAACTTTGTTTTTGTGATATTTAGTTCCTAATTCTCCATTCTTCATTTTTGATGGCCTTTTTGTAGTTCTAGTATTTTTAAGCTGACTTGAAGAAATTTTTCCCCAGGGTTTTCTTAGGATTTTTACCATAAACCATTGTGGGGTCAACAAGGATATTGTCCCTGAAACCTTCATTAACCTCTACATCACCACCATAATTGAAATCATTTTGTGAAGGACTTTGAGCATCCAAGACCATTGAAGATTATTGAGGTTGATCGTTAATATTATATTCAATGGTATTTTCGGGTGGTGGTAAACCCTAATAAAATAGTGGGTTTACTGATAAAACTATAAAGCTCTCATTCTCCCATATTTTCAAACCGCAGTTTTTATCATGTAATTAAAGATCTTTAAATATTAGGTTGGCATCATCATGATAGCTAATGAGGCGACCATTTTCAATTTGTAAATGTTGTTGAAAATGAATTGAACATAAAAAATAATGTTTGCGGAATTGGGTTATTTGGTCATTGAAATAGCCAAGGATGCGGCTACAATGATGACAGCGTTTAACACAGCTGTGAATTCTGACAACATTTTTATCATTTTGCTTTTGATCAGCATTACAACATGCGAATGTTAAATCATTCAACAAATTTTTCATCGTCATCAAAAACAAAATCTTCAAATCCTTTTTATTCATCTGGATCAGAAGGATATGTTTCTTTAAGAAAAGTAGCAACCCAAGCTGGTATTTCATTTCGCTTGCTAATATCAATGGTTTTTTTTATGTATTAGGAAAGTAATTATACGATAGCATGCATAATGATATTTTCTATTGAGTTCAGAAAGCTCATTTTCGTCAACATAAATGGAGCAAGTGATATGGGCTACTTGTTTGAAGAGAACCTGGTCGAACAAAATAAAATTATCCAATTCACCTGAACGTTGACGATTTTGCTGATTTTTGGATATTTTGAAAAACACCCATTATATTCACTAATAAACTTTTTCAATTGCGCGCCCATTGTGTTAAAGATACAATAACGTTAACTCATAAAACCATTTCAGGGCAGAATCCATGGATGAACAACTTGGCAGCGACACCAAAGTTTAGAAGCTCGGGATAAATGATCATATGCCCCCATAAATTCACATCGAATATTTGAGCAAATGAAAATGGTATTACTGCAACTAGTTTTTTGGGGAAGTAAGCATAAGAATAACTGGATTTAACATAATTACCACTAAATTTTTAAAAAACAAAGTCAAAAAAAGTTTCGATATTATCCCTCTTCCTAATTTTGGTTGTTATGAAAAAAAAGAAGCCAAACATGGAATTGTCCTATAAGTGAATCATTTGCACATGTTGTGTTGCGTTTATTACAGATACAATGGAATTTTTTTGCTAAAAAGGAATACAAAATAATTAATAACATAACAAAGGTTATTATTTGTAAATAAGCGGATAGAATTGTTTTTTCTTTATTAATACATATTTTTTGATTTTCAAAAGCATAGTTTTAACCTTATTTGTCTATCACTACTGTCAACCATGGTAAAGAATCTTTAATATTTATTTGAAAATTTTCTTGAAAGTCGTTATTGGTTGTTGGGTGAAATTTAAGATAAATTCTCCCAAAATCTTTAACATTAACCTAAATAATAGTAGCTTTTTTAAAAATTTCCAAAGGTACAAAAATTACTTTTAAAAATTCAACAAAATCGTTTGAATCGAAAGTTTCGGGAATTGTGTACAATACTACATCAATTAATTTAACAGGAAAATGAATTTTTGATAAATTTTTTGATGAACTTTCTGCGAAATTATCTGTGATAATTCTAAAAGAAAAAAATTTTTAAAGCAGCTTTTTGATATTTTTAGAGATGGGAAAAATAATAAATTCCCCAACCAAAAAATAAAGAAGTTAATGCCTTCTTCCTTTTTCACTTTATTTTTTTTTTGTTTGTTAATAAATTTCGCAAACAAAAAAAAGATTCTTACATCTTTGTCGTAGCATTTGGAAATAAAGGAAGTAAATCTTCAACCAAAAAAATCTGTGCATTTGTATCTGTGATTGTAACACGGATTAATTCTGAATAGTTAATTTGATTACATGGCAGCAAATTAAGTTCTTTCAAAGTTATTGTTTGAAAATGAAGCATAATATATTTGATTTCTGAACAATTAATTGTTTTAATAATTTTTGAAATCAAATCACTGTTTCCTCCTCTAATTTTTAAAAGATTTTTTATACGGTAATTTTTTAATTTAACTTTATCAAAGTGTTTTGGATGTAAGTATAAAGAATGTTCAATAAATGTCGGCAATGTTTTGCATTTCGTTGTGATAGAAAGATTATGACAAAATATTTGCTTTCTTTGATAAAATAAAAATTTGCATGTTTGAAAGAAAATACAATATTTGAGGTGATTATTTGCAAAATCATAAATGTAATTCATGATTGGATTAGGTAAAGATAAATTTTGATTTTTTGATAAATAATATTTTTTAAACTGCCACGGTTTAATATTTGAAGGTTTAGGTTGAATGGGATCTTAAAATATTTAAATATGTTTAAGGAACTTTTCAATATTTCAATGTAAGCGTCTGTCAAACCTTTGGTGTAATCAATTTTAACATTCAAAAAAGTTGTGCGAGGTATGTCAATTTCATCCAAAGACAAGTTGCTTTGTATCGGATAATTTGAATTTAAACTTTGATTTAAAATTTGAAAAATGGAAGATACATTTTCAAAAAATCTTGAAAATAATGTATTTCCAAATTTTGCTTTCCTCGCTTTTAAAACATTTAATAAATATAAAGCAACTTTGGGACAACCAAAATGCTTTTCAATTCCAATATAATCTATCCACCATTTTGTAACATCCATCAATGAATCATCAAGTTTTTTAATTTCCACCAAATATTCATTTCTCATATTTTTATCATAAATAAATAATCGACAATATCGAGAATAAACATTGAGTAAATCTTTTTTTAATTGAGATTTATTTTGCAAAAAGTTTATATAAAATTTCCAAAAATCTTTTGATAAAGGATTTTTTCCAAGTTCCCATTCAATGCATTCAATTGCAAAATCAACTTCAGGCAAAAGATGAGCATATTCTTCAATGGATTTTAATTTGATGCTTTCATAAAATTCAACTGCTTTTTGATGCTTTTCCATGATTTTTGGGGATATTGGTTTCACTAAAAATCATAGAAAAAAAATTAGAACGCGTTTTATAATTTTTATTTCTCCAGAAAGCTTACATGACATTCTATCATAATCACGGATTAACCATTTAACATATTTATGTGGAGAGGTGAAAAGCTTTTCATTTCTGCTTTCCGATGTTGCAAAATAAAAGTGATCAAACAATCGATTATGAAATTCACTTATCTCCTCCCATGAATGAATATTTTCAAACATTTTCCTATTAATTAAAAATAAATCCTTATGATAAAAGCATGATAAAGCTTGAGATTGAATATGCTCCAAATGAAAATTTAATTGCCTTTCATCAAAATCATTAAATCGATCACGGGTTTTCTCTAACCTACAAAAAAAAAAGAAGTTAAGTATCTCTTCATTAATAGAAACAAAAAATTTTTAACCTCGCCCATTGAATCCAATGTTGGGGTAGCATTGTGAATTTGGATGCAATTTCTTGAAAACATTTACGTATTTCCACCAATTTTGGCGGCGGTTGATGATTTAATATTTTTTGTTCAATTTTATTTATAGCATCTAAATATTCCTGTGGCAATGGCATCTTCTTCCAAATAATTGTTTTTTGCAAAACCAAAATTGGTGGCAGCCAACAACCGACTAAGTGATTTATATTCAAAATATAAAACTAAAGTTTTTGTTTTTCGATGGTAAATCATTCATTTGGGATAAGATTGAAGAAATATTCTCACATACCTTAAAGCTATTTTCTCATACTTAAAATGGAAAGGAGAATGGCCCTTTTTCTCAATTTTTGTTTTTACCCAATCCCACCCAAATGAAAAATTATGGTTAAAAACAACCACTTTCAATCAACAACAATCAATAAATAAGTTTACATAAGAATCAGTAGGCATATTTCGAATACTTTTTATAGTCCACCTTCATGATCACCATCTATCGGAATGAAAAAAAAAATTTGTAAACATGTTAGTTAAAAAAAGTTTTACTATCATGAGATTTACTCTTGCTTTGGTGAAAGTAACAAAACCTTTTATTTTATCCAAAGTTATTAAATTCTTCCTTACATCACTCCATCAAAAACACATCATTCAAGTTTACAAGTTTATTACAAAAATACATAAACAACTAAAATATTGACAATGGAAATAAACGAGGCTTCATTTCTTACGTAATAATGCACGCTTTCCTTGACCAATAGGAGGATGAACAACTTTTCCTCGAAGAACTTTAAGCTCATCTTGAACTTTTCTCCAAATTACGTGATCATCAAAGAAAAGACCATGGATTCGAAGCATTTTTGTTAAATAATGGAACATTGGTAAATTAGGAAAATATGCGACTGTTCGATGTTCTTGTTGTTCCAAAGGTTCAGCAGACATTACACGGACAACTTTATGTGATCTAAGATCAGTTGGACGAATAACCTAAAACATGAATGATTGATTAATAAAGCAATAAAAAAAGTGGATGAAGATGTTTTACCTCGCCAAAAATTCTATTTGAAAGTCGATCAATACGTTTACCATATGCAGTAGGTTGAGATAAACCACGAGTAGCATGGAGAATTCGAGATGGAATTGATGGTCCTGACATTTTCTGAAAATGAACAATGACAAGTTAGAAAAAGGTGAGAACGAAAGAAAAACGGAAGCAAAAGTAAAAGAATGGTTTCTAACCAATGAAAAAATGATGATAACAAAGTTAAAAATAGTATTTTTACTAACGACCTTTTTAAGGTCAAACTTTATAAACCCGACGAAACAAAGCGAAAAACAAGCAAATAAACAGAACAAAAAGAGAGATTATGCATAATTCCATTATCACACATTGAGATTGGATAACATTCCTTCAATTTCAGCTAAATCTGAGTTCACATCTCCTTCTCCATTTTCTTTCATTCCTCCTTCATCATAAAGTTGACGACGATTATCACGAGCTTTTTGAGCATAAAAAACTTTTTGTTCAATTTTCAGCTTTCTCCAAATTGAATAAATCACTTGTAAACGATCTTCCCATAGTGGATATTGTTCTTTTAAAAATGGATACATAACATTTGAATATAATACAGGAGCTTTAGTAGCTTTATCACCAAGTTTTTCTGCTTCTTCCCATGTACACTGTTGAGGAGAAAATACAGCTGTAGTTAATTCAGGCGATGTCCACCAATTCATTGTAATTGAATTTGAAGTTGATGAAGATGAGGATGGTTCCATGAAAGTTGGAAAAAAAAATAAACAATTTTTTAGTTTTTAAAAATTTGAGACAAAAAAGTTTCTAGAAAAAAACTAACATCGTTGAACGAGGTTTGTCGTCGCCTCATAAAAGGCCAACATCCCCGGATTATGATGATGGAAACCATCCATGCCTGACAATCGAATGATAAAAAAGGTCAAATTAATTTCAAACAAACATTTATTTATAAAACAAAAATTAACAATACACATAAAGAATGAACAAAATTTAACAGAAAAGTAATAATAACAAAGGATTAATAACCATAATCAATTTCTTTTTCATAATCGTCATCTGAGAACATTTCTTGATATTGTTGATGTGCAGCTTCAAGAACGGCTTTGGCTTGTTGAACATAAGGGAGCATGAAATCAGAAACTTTATCATCATCCAATTTCTAAAAATGAAGAATGATAAAACTTTAGAAAGTGAAAGAAAAAGTGCTCTTACCGATGCAATACTTTGAAGTGTCATGAGATTATAATCTTTTGGTTCATTAGGATCAACAAAAGTTATAGCAGTACCTTTCTTTTGATTTCTTCCAGTTCTTCCACAACGATGAACATAATCAACATAATCATCTGGAAGGTCATAGTTGATAACATAATCAACATCAATATCTGTACCACGAGTTAACAAATTTGTTCCAACGAGAATTCGAATGCCACCAGAAATGAATTGTTGAAGATATTCTTCTCGTTTGTAAGCAGGTTGGTTTCTAAAAAACAAACAAACATTATTATAATCCAAATTAAGAAGCAAAAACTTACCCATGAACTGCAATAGCATCAAATCCATATACTTTGAGACGTTGAGCAATCATATCAGCCAAACAAATTTTCTTTACAAAGATTATAACTTTCTTCTTTTTGGATTTCTTGAACAATGTATCTTTGATGAACGTGTAAAGTAAATCGAATGGATGAGGAATTTCACCAGCATCATAAGGTAGGACGAGAATTTTGCCACAGAAACCACCATAAATTTTTGAATCCGATTTGGTGTTGCATTGCCAAAAATATTGAATAATCGAAGAAGAAACTTCATTGATGCTTCCACAAGCAAATTGATAATAATTCTTTTTGTTTACAAATGCTTCGATATTGGTGCTGTAAGTTGCTGAGAAAAGCATCGTGATTACATCCTAAAAAAGATAAAGTCAATCAAACATGTTTTTTGAAAAATGAATGATAAAACTTACAGGTTCTTCTTCTTTGATGGCGTTAAAAATTTTACGAAATGTATGAGATTCAGAAAGTTTATCAGCTTCATCAATGATCAAATATTCTAATTCATCCAAACAAATTCTAACACCATCGTCATCATCTTCTTTTTTAGGATCATTATGAGCCAAATATCTTCCCATGGTACAGATTCCAATATCAAAGAAGCTATCTCTCAAAAAAGCTTTGCCACCAGTGATCATTTTAATAATAAGTGGAGTTCCTTCAGCAAGTTTCACAGCTGTTTGATAGATGTTCACGACCAAAGGAATTGAATGGGCAAAGATCAAAACTTTTGGTGTTCTTTCAGGATCCTCATTTCTTCCAACCATGGATAAACATTTTTGAATAGCTGGAACGAGAAACGAAACAGTTTTGCCAGATCCAGTGCTGCTAATTCCAATGAAATCAGGATGAGCATGTACTTCGGGTGGAGGTTGATAGAAACAAGCTTGATAAGTTGCAATTTGAATAGGTCGCATTGTGATGACATTCATTTCCTCGAGATTTTTAACCAACACAGGATCCAATTCTCCTTCACCAAATTTACATTCATCGTTGTATTCCGGTTTCAGAAAGTCTTTAAAGCATATATCTTCTCCATCATCATTGGCTTGTAAAGCTAGCCTTGTTGTACAAAAAGCAAATTGAGCTTCCAATGAATTAAAGTTGATTGCTTTGCCTTCTTCAACACCAACAAAATTTACAGCAGTAGATTTGAGTGGACCATGACGAACTCTTCCATTTGATTCTGAAAGTAAATGCTTTTAAAAATAGTTAATTATGGGTAAACAAACTAACCTAAATAACCCTTTTTTCGTTTTCCATCTTGAGATCCCATATTTTATCTTCGTCGAAATCTTTAGCTGGAGGATGTTTCAAATAGAGAACTTTTTCAATAAATATCAAAATCAGACGTAAAATTAAATCTTGTAAAGCCTGAAGAATCTTGAAGCTTGAAGTTGGAAAAAAGAAGCTTTCTGTGGGTTAGTTGGAAAATTTTAGGCAAGCAAAAAGTCATACTGTTTTCGTTTCAAGAATGACGATGAATGTCGCCAAAAAATTTTGATATCATTTCAAAGAAGCCGAAATGAAGTCTTTTTTTTTCCATGTAAAAAATGCGTTTGAGACGATGCAAATTTTTAGCAGCCATGTTTTTGCTATAAAAGAAACTAATGCACAAAATTTTCTTTCATTTCCAAACGGATTGATTGATTCACGATGGCTGTCGTCGCTGCTGCTGGTACTCGTCGTCTTATGATTTTGACTTCTGTTCTTTTACTAATTGGTTTTCTTCCTGGTGCTGAAGCTGTTTCTTCAACTTGCAACAAGAGAGGAATGTGTTTGGCTTCTGGAAGTTTCAATCATTCTGGTATGTTTACTTTTTTCCTTTATCTCTTCTTTTCTCATTGATTGCTTTTTTTAGATTACTTCACTAAACTTGGTGCTGTTAATGCTGAATCTGTAACGTGCGAAGATGGATGTGCAACATTTTCATGCCGGGTCAAAGATAACAAGATTATGGTTGGTTCTGGATGCTACAAAAATTTCCGTGATGCTTGTGCTGATGCTCTTTCCAGCAATGCTTCTTCAATCTCAACTAAAACGAATAGCTGGCATCTTGATGAACAATCATATTTCATCACTTGTGAAAATGGTGAAAATTGTGCTGAAACTCAACTTCCTGGTTTTGTAAGTTTACTTTTTTCTTTTTGCTTTTTGATTATATTCATTGTGGTTTTTAGACATCCTCCAATCTTCCAATTTTCATCAACACTTTCAATTCAAAAGGTAATAAGAATGCTAAAGACGACTGTACTTATAGTGGAACCTTCAATCATTTTGGCTTCCCTCAAGTTCTCGTCTCCATCTTGATCGCATGGGTTCTCACTAATCTCTAATAACTTCCTAATCTAACTATGTATATTATATCATTTGTAATGAATAAAAATTGACTTTTGTATTTTTTGCTTTGTGTTTATGTTTTTGATTTGTACTTGCCACATCACATGCAGCTTTTACCATAATCTGAAAATGGGAATAATTGTAAAAAGCAATTTGCATTTCTTTTCTTTATTTACATTTTCTTCTTCCTTTACTTTTTGTTTTTCTAACATTCGTTCATTTTTAGTGAGTGCTGCACATTCAAAGTGTTCAAACAGAAAATCATGTCAAAAACCAATTTTTTTGAAAACTTTGTTGCTGGTGGAGTTGGTGGAGCATGCTGTATTGCAACAGGACATCCTTTTGATACCGTGAAAGTTCGTCTTCAAACTATGTCATCTAATGGAAATGGACCAACGTATAGTGGAGCTTGGGATTGTGTAAAAAAAACTATCAAAAATGAGGGATTTCGAGTAAATGTTTTAATTGGTAAACTTTATTGCTTTTACCATTCCATTTTTAGGCATTATATAAAGGAATGGTAACACCTCTTGTTGGTTCAACTCCACTAAATGCAATTTTCTTTGGTAGTTGTTCTGTTGGTCGACGGCTTCAACAAACTCATCATGACGAGAAACTTACATTTATTCAAAATTTTAATGCTGGTGCATTTGCTGGAATATGTACAGCTGTCATAGCAATACCTGCTGAACGAATCAAATGCCTTCTTCAAATTCAATCAAACGAAAATATGAAAAAGTATGATGGACCTTTGGATGTTGTAAAAAAGCTATACAAAGAAGGCGGAATTCGAAACCTTTATCGTGGATCTGTAGCTACTTTGTTGAGAGGTAAAAGTTTTTTTTTGCTCTCAGCCATTAACCAATATATTTTTAGATATTCCATCTTCTGGCCTTTATATTTGTATTTATGAATATCTCAAAAATCAATTCTCCATAAACAAAAGTGATACAACATTATCACCAATAGCATCTTTTTTTGCTGGTGGCTTTGCTGGCGTTATTTCATGTTCTGCCTGTATTCCCGCTGATGTCATTAAATCTCGTCTTCAAACTGCTCCTATAGGAAAATATCCAAATGGAATTCAAAGCGCCGTTCAAGAAATATTCAAACAAGATGGATTTCGTGGTTTCTTCAGAGGTTTTGTTCCTGGAATGTTTCGAGCTTTCCCTGCCAATGCTGCATGTTTTTTTGGAATCGAATTAACGTTTTATATAATAAGGCTATTGTAAAAATAAATTGTTAGAAAAAAAATGTTCGTTCTCAAACCGATTCTGGAAGCAACAAAATTTGCTTTTTACTTCTGTGTTTTTGTCCCTTTTGTCATTCACGTTTTATTTCTCCACTTCCCAACATCATTTCATTTTTTTCATTTTTTAGTGCAAAAGTGTTCAAAAGAAAATCCATGTCAAAAACCAATTTTATTGAAAACTTTGTTGCTGGTGGAGTTGGTGGAACATGCTGTATCGCAACTGGACATCCATTTGACACAATTAAAGTTCGACTTCAAACTATGCCTAAACCTCTTCCTGGTGCCGAACGAATGTATACTGGAGCTTTGGATTGTGCAAGAAAAACTATCAAAAATGAAGGATTCCTTGTAAGTTAATTTTGTCTTTTTTGCTCTTTAACATTTTCCATTATTTTCATTTTTAGGCATTATATAAAGGAATGGCAACACCTGTGATTGGTTCAGCACCACTTTTTGCCATTTTCTTTGGTAGTTGTTCTGTTGGTAAATGGTTACAACAAACTCATCCAAATCAAAAGCTAACGACTTTTCAAAATTTCAAAGCTGGTGCATTTGCTGGAATATGTACGGCTGTTATATCTATTCCTGGTGAACGAATCAAATGTCTTCTTCAAGTTCAATCTTATGGTTCTTCAAAAAAATACACTGGTCCCTTGGATGCTGTGAAAAAGCTATATAAAGAAGGTGGAATGCGTAATCTTTATCGTGGATCTGTAGCTACTTTGATGAGAGGTTAGAATTTTTTTGCCAGCCATTAACAACCACTGTACTTTTAGATATTCCATCTTCTGGCGTTTATATTTCTGTTTACGAATTAATTAAAACTCACTTCACCGACAAAAGCAATAATTCAACGATATCTCCATTAGCTGCTTTATTCTCAGGTGGTTGTGCTGGATTATCTTCATTTGCAGTCTCCATACCTGCTGATGTCGTTAAATCTCGTCTTCAAACTGCTCCTAAAGGAAAATATCCAAATGGTTGTCGAAGTGTTATCCCAGAAATATTTCAACAAGAAGGAATAAAAGGCTTTTTTCGTGGTTTTACTCCTGTTATGTTACGAGCTTTTCCAGCTAATGGTGCTTGCTTCATTGGTATTGAATTAACGTTAGAAATTATTAGGTTTTTGTAATTATGAACATATTTTTTTGCTTAATAAAGTTGTTATGATTGTTGTTGTTTATTGTCTATCTCTTTTTTTTTTAAACATCGGAGTTAGCTTGTTCATTTTTTTCCACCAATAAATAGGCATCATTGGTTGATAACGAAAAATTTGACGAGTTTCTTATTGATGCTAAAATGATAGAAATCGTGAGATTCAAATTGCTACAGTAGCACCAAATATTCATTTCATTAAACGATCTTTCATTAAATGCAAATTTCCATCCTTCGATTCACCAAACAATAAATTTTTTCACATTTTTTATTGCACTTTTTTTTAGTTTAAAAGAATTTTCAAAACACCTTCATTTTTAGCGCATCTTTCTCAGCAACCTTTCAAACATGTCAAAAACAAATTTTATTGAAAACTTTATTTCTGGTGGAGTTGGTGGAATTTGTTCTGTCATAGCTGGACATCCATTTGATACTGTGAAAGTTCGACTTCAAATTATGTCAAATTTAAATTCTGGAAGAATGTATGCTGGAACTTTGGATTGTGTTAAGAAAACAGTTAAAAATGAAGGAATTCGTGTGAGTTTTTTTTCTTATTCCTTTTATCTAACTTCTTTGTTTAATTTTTAGGGATTATATAAAGGTATGGTAACACCTCTAGTTGGTTCAGCTCCAATTTTAGCAATATTCTTTGGTGGTTGTTCTCTTGGACGAAAATTTCAAAATAGTGAACCTGGTGAAAAATATACATACGCTCAAAATTTTTATGCTGGTGCATTTGCTGGAATATGTACAGCTGTTATAAAAGTTCCAGTAGGACGAATCAAATGTCTTCTTCAAATACAATCAAATGAAAACATAAAAAAGTATGATGGTCCGTTAGATACTCTGAAAAAGTTATTTAAAGAAGGTGGAATTCGAAATCTTTATCGTGGATCTGTGGCTACTTTAATAAGAGGTAAAATGCGTTTATTTTGATTGCTAGTTACTCATACATATGTATTTTTAGATATTCCATCTTCTGGTGTTTATATATCTGTTTATGAATTACTTAAAAACATCTTCGCTGATAAAAGTAACAAATCAACGATTTCTCCAATTGCATCTTTATTTGCTGGTGGCTTTGCTGGCATGTCTCAATGGTTGATATGTCTTCCTGTTGATGTGATAAAATCTCGTCTTCAAACATCTCATGGAAGCAAATATCCTAATGGTATGAGAAGTGTCGTTCACGAAATTTTGCAACATGAAGGACCTAAAGGATTTTTCCGCGGTTTTACTTCTGTGATGTTAAGAGCTTTTCCAACCAATGCCGCATGTTTTCTTGGTACTGAATTAACGTTAGATATTCTTAGGCTGTTGTAACAATAAATATATTTTTTTGATTAATAAAGTTATTATTTAACAATTTGTGTTCATTTTTAAATCCTTTTTGTAAACATCAAAATCATTCTTCTTTCTTTGTTTGATGAAAAACTTTATTATCTGCCATAGCTTTATTACTTAACTCAAATACCCCAAATTTGCTACTTTCAATACATTTGCAATAAAACTTAAGTATCTTTGATCGTTTTTTTTTGAGACTATGAATTCTGTTTTCTTTTCAAACCTTTATTATTTTCGAGTAAGTTATTGTAATCCAGCTTTTGATGAAAATATAAAGCGTTATGGACGAACCTCAAACCTAAAAAAAACCCTATAAGCTCACATACTTTATTGCTTCAAGCCTTTTTTTCCATAAAACAAATCTCATTTAAAATACTTCCATAAAACAACCGATGCCACTTTATTACTTTCAAACTTCTCTCCTATTTTTTTTTTCAAACTATGTTTACGATTGTTTATTTTCCTTAAATGCCAATGTTGTCATTAAAAAAAATTTTTATTATTTTCACATCAGCCATTTTTTTTGTGAGTGTTGAAAATTTGAAAGTTGTCGTCGTCGTCTCAATGTCAATCAACTTCGACATACATACATTCGTTCATTTTCATCACTGTCGTGTCTCACATTTTTTTTTATGTTTTGCCAAAAACATTTGTCTCTTTTGCTTGTTTCACATTTTTCAAATAAAAAAAAGCTTTTTGTTTCGTTATTTTCTTCTTCTTCTTCTTTTCACCTTTCTTGCTGGCTATTTTTTTTATTTTTGCAATCATCACATTTACCTTTATTTTATTTTTTTTTCAAAAAAAAAACCGATGTAAAAAAGAAGTCAAAATTTTTTTCATTAGTAAAAGACACGAGTGTCGTTTTTTGTTGTTAGATATTTTTACTTGGTTGATGGTCGATCGCCTTTCCTTACGTTCTTCTTTTACTCGCTTTTTTTGTTTGTTTGTGGTTTATTATGTCAGTTTTCTCAAACATCTTTTTATCATTTATTTTGACATATTCGGCCTAAAGTTTTTTAATAATGATTATGGATGGAAAATAACAATTTTCATTTTTCTATTTAAAGATTAGACTTTAATTTTTTTGTTATTTTAAAAATTTTGTTTGCTGATCTCTAGCACCCTTGTTAATTGGAAGATGAATACACAGTTTTTTTGCATTTTTCCTATTCGCGTTTCCGTGACATACTTTCCTTTTACAGTTTTTTTCTTCGTATTCTTTCCATTCTTTTTTACAGTTTAAACCTTTTACAGAATTTTCACCATTGAAATTTTGCAATATTAAAAATTTTCAAAGTAATTATGTGGATTATGATTTGCTTTGGACGTCGTCGAAACTAATCCACTAAAATTTTTAGTTTACAGTTTTTATCATCTAAAATTTAAAGAATCTATTGCCTTGGTTGAAACATCGTAACAAAATTATTACAACCAAAAAATATTTTATTCAGCTGCTGGTTGCTATCGATTGACAGTTTTTTTGTTTGTAATATCCTGTTTTCTGTTGCAATTCAAAATATTTTAAAGCTTTTATTTTTGCTGCAACAAGAAATTCTCCCGCCGCAGTTTTATTTTATTTTTTACAAAAAAGAGAAAATAAATTTATTTCAACCAACTTCATTTTTATTTTTTGCCGTATATTTACTTTACAGCTTATTTTTTCTTTTTACAAGCTTAAAACCTAAACTTTGTCGTTCTTGCTTTTTATTTTTGTATGTAAGAAGCTAGTAATAACAAGCAAAAAGTCAAAGAAACAAAAAGAAAACTCAGTTTTTTGTGATGTTTATTTATTTTTAAAGAAAGATAGTTGTTATCATGCAGTTTTTATTTTCATCAAAAAATTTATTTAATTTTCAATTAATTTTATTTATTTTAATTAATTATTATTTTACATTATCAAATGCCGCAGCATCAGGTGGAGGAGCTTCAACCACCATTTATATTGATGGCGAAAATGATATGTCTGTACCCGTAATTGTTTCACGGTAAGCTAATTCACCAAAGCGCGCTTGAATACCCAGTTTAATTTTTTAAAAAATTTAAAAAGTTTATAAATAAAAAAATTTGTTTAACTTTTTCCAATTTTTTTAATAATGTGCAGTTTTTTTTCTTAAAAATTTCAATCCAAATTTTCATTTCTCTAAAATCCTTGCGCAAAAATGATTTTTTCCTTTGAAAATAAAAAAACTCCAAAAAATATATCTTAAATCAGTTTAATTTTTTTTTTCAGAGCTCAAATAACCAAAATTCGAAGTCAAATGTTGGATGCATTTGGAATTCGTAGCCCTCCATCTAAAAGTCAACAAATTCCCGATAAATTTGTTTCCCGATATATGACAAGTTTATATAAATTTCTTGGACATAATAATGAAATTATTTTTAATCCATCCTTTCGGTGAGTTTTTTTTATACCCAAATTTATTAGTAAAAGAAAAGGGTTTCATTAAAAGCATTCAGAGCCAGTTTTTTGTTTGTTTGTTGAAAAGATTATTTCTATAATCATGTTTTTTGTTTTTTTGAGAATTTGCAAAGCCCTATTGGCCAAAAACTCAGTTTTACAAAAACAATAGTTATTAAATTTTAATTTCCACAAGAGCAAATGACTAATTAAAGATTAGCAATAAAAAAGGAAGGTTTCCTTGTTTTTTTTTGAAGGTAAATAGATATTTTCCAAAGATGCCAACCGTTCATTCAGTTTAAAAAAAATCATTTCCTCTGTCTTACATGCATCCACACTCAATTTATTTTACTCTCAGTTTTAAAATTTAAAATAAATATTTTTTTAACACAAATTTTTCATAATGTCCAGTTTAAAAATAAATTTGAGGGTTTTTAATTGCTTCAGAATAACGAGAAAAAAGTCCTCCCTCTAATCAGTTATAAAAAACCCTTTTAGAAACTCATAATAACCTCCTTCTTTTTTTTTACAGTTACCTCGACAAAGACACCGGCACAGCTGATTTTGATTTCAATAAAATCCTTTCCGATTCGGATGAATTTGATTCCATTGTTGGATTTGTTCCTGAAAGTATTACATCCAATACAGAAATAGCTAAAAATTTTGGAAATAATTTAATTGAATATGATTTCACGAATGATGGCGGCGGCGAAGATTCACTTTCGGATGATTCACTTCGTTTAGTTCACGCAGAATTATATTTTGCTATTGAAAATGATTCCATTCCACTTAATTCCATAAAAGTATATTCACAAAAAGGTGAAGAATTAAAAGAAATTTATGGTAGTCAAACTATTCGAATGAATGATACACAACTTTTGGCTTTAAATGTCACAAAAATAGTTCAAAATTGGATTTTTTATCCAAATTCACAAAGGAAACTTTATGTTAAAATTGATAATAGCAATACTGAAGATGGAAATGGTAAGTATGAAAATTTGATCACAGTTTTAAACCTTTATTTAAACGCGATCGGTTCCAGTTTTTAAAAATAAGAAATTTTTCTTTTATCAAAAATAAAAAAAGGGTAACTAAAGAAATCCAGTTTTTTTTCTTGTTGTTGCATACTTTGCTTTGAATGCCCGGAATCACTTATCCGGAGTTTTAAGGTGCGTCGTTCGTACAAGGTTACAGTTTGAGATTATGTTGATAAATTTGTAAATCAAACTTGGAAAAAACTGTACAGTTTTAACATTATATTGATAAAATGCAATCTTAAAAAAATTTCTTAAATGGTTTTAACAAAAAAATAATGTTGTAACTCACAGTTTTTGAGTACTCTAAAACTTACTAAAAAATTTTAAATGAAAATTTTAAGTCGATTCTTTCCTTTTTTTGAAGATTTTTTTATTGCAAATAACCTTCAACGGACAACGCAGTTAAATTATCGTAAGAGAGACAGAGTGATTATCATTTATTTTTCTTGGAATAAAAAATAATTTACAGAAGTAAAAAAAACTTCATAAAAGAAATTCCATTCCAGTTTTAATTATTTCAAATTTAAAAAAATTTTTCCATTTTTTTCAGATTTTTCCAATCCCCTTGAATCCCCTCTTCTATCTGATATTCATTGCTTTGGAGTTGGATTTTTTGTTGAAAATGATGATATGATTGATATTGGTTTTCCATTTTCTCCACCAATTAATCGTAATCGAATTCGTCGTGATGCTGCAGCTACACAACCACCTGCATCTGCTTCTGGTGTTACTCCATCAGAAAATGATATAAATAATAATGACAATGATGACGATGAATCAGAAAATGATGAAGATAATGAAATCCCTGTAACCTCAGATACATCAAGTTCAAGCCCAAATAAAAAATCACCGATAATTGATATATTAGCTAAACCTCGAGTGGATTCATGCCGAGTTCGAACCCTTTTTATTGATTTTAATGCAATTGGATGGGGCGAATTCGTGGTAGCTCCATCAGGGTATCGAGCAAATTATTGTGATGGAGGCTGTCCATTTCCATTGGATATGAAATTTAATCCAAGCAATCATGCCACCGTTCAAACTTTAATTCATTTAATTGATAAAAATAAAACAGGGGAAGCTTTATGCGCTCCAAGTTTAATGGATAAACCTTTAAGCTTTTTATTTATAGATAATAATCAAGTTAAAATTAAAAAATATTTGGATATGTCTGTTATTCAATGTGGTTGTCAATAAATAAATAAATTAATTAAATGTATAAATAAATAAATATATTTGTTGGGAAAAAAATTATCCGCTTATGAAACTCAGGAACAGTTTAAAATTTATTTTTAGAATAATAAATTCCATAAAAATTTAAATGCTTCTAATCCAAGAAACTTAATTCCGTCTGAAACAACTACGTGCAGTTTTTCTTTATTTTTTTATGTCTTTTTTAAGAATTTTCTGTAAGTAAAAACAGTTTTTTCTATTCCAAAAATTTAAAAACAGTTAATGAAGCTCCAAAAAAATTGTTTATAGTTAAAAACAAACACCTAAAGCAACCTTACGGTAAAAACAAAAAATATTTTCATAAAAAATCATAAAAATAAATAAATATGTTTAATAATATTTTAAAACAAAACCAAAATATAGATATAATAATAATATGTAAGTATGGAAACCGTTTGAAATTGTAATTTTTTGTTTGTTTATTAAATAAATATGTTATTGAAGATGACAGTTTTTAAACTCAAAAATTAAGCATGTAAATCATATGAGTAAAACAAAAATAATTAAAAAAAAATTTTATAGACTAAAACCTGCTAGCAAATGATATAAAATTTACTTGCTTATAAAATTTATGAATCATATCTTATTTTTTGAAACTGTAAAGTGAAGGATTGTTAAAAAATATAAACAAAATTTCAGAAAAAAAAAAACTCATTTTCATAAATCCCCTCCACCCTCATTATTTCTATTAAAAAATTTGGATTTTCTTTCTGTCGTTTTATAAAAAGTAGTATTTAGATCTTTTACATAGTATATAATCATTAAAATAAAAAATTTCAATGTTTGTGAATTAGCGCTTCTGGTCGATACATATTTTTAAATGTTTGTGCATCGAAGATTTTTCTATGCAACTTCTCTTTTTTATCCATCTTGTAAATCGCCGCAAAAAAAAAAGATGCACATTTAAAAATTATAATTTTTTTCTTCGTTCAGCTCTTTCATTTTTTTTCGTTCACTTTTTATTTCTTCAGTTTCAAACTTTTGTTCATTTTTAGTGAGTGCAGTTGCACATTCAAAGTGTTCAAACAGAAAAACATGTCAAAAACCAATTTTATTGAAAACTTTTTTGCTGGTGGAGTTGGTGGAGCATGCTGTATTGCAACAGGACATCCTTTTGATACCGTGAAAGTTCGTCTTCAAACTATGTCATCTAATGGAAATGGACCAACGTATAGTGGAGCTTGGGATTGTGCAAGAAAAACTATCAAAAATGAGGGATTTCGAGTAAATGTTTTAATTGATAAACTTTTTTGCTTTTATCATTCCATTTTTAGGCATTATATAAAGGAATGGTTACACCTCTCGTTGGCTCAACTCCACTTAATGCAATTTTCTTTGGTAGTTGTTCTGTTGGTCGACGACTTCAACAAACTCATCATGACGAGAAACTTACATTTATTCAAAATTTTAATGCTGGTGCATTTGCTGGAATATGTACAGCTGTCATAGCAATACCTGCTGAACGAATCAAATGCCTTCTTCAAATTCAATCAAACGAAAATATGAAAAAGTATGATGGACCTTTGGATGTTGTAAAAAAGCTATACAAAGAAGGCGGAATTCGAAACCTTTATCGTGGATCTGTAGCTACTTTGTTGAGAGGTAAAAGTTTTTTTTTGCTCTCAGCCATTAACCAATATATTTTTAGATATTCCATCTTCTGGCCTTTATATTTGTATTTATGAATATCTCAAAAATCAATTCTCCATAAACAAAAGTGATACAACATTATCACCAATAGCATCTTTTTTTGCTGGTGGCTTTGCTGGTGCTATTTCATGTTCGGCCTGTATTCCCGCTGATGTCATTAAATCTCGTCTTCAAACAGCTCCAGAAGGACAATATCCAAATGGAATTCAAAGCGTTGTTCAAGAAATATTCAAACAAGAAGGATTTCGTGGTTTCTTCAGAGGTTTTGTTCCTGGAATGTTTCGAGCTTTCCCTGCCAATGCTGCATGTTTTCTTGGGATTGAATTAACGTTTTATATAATTAGGCTGTTGTAACATGGATATAATTTTTTGGTTAATAAAGTTATTCATTTAATAATATTTATTTCTAAACCATTTTCTAAACATCGAAATTATTATTTTCCAGCAAGTGAAAAATATCTTTTTATTTGATAGCTATTGATAATCCATTGGTATTGCTTAGGCATAACGGTTCTTACACAGGCTATTCTAAATATGTAATATTTGTTAATGTTTGATTGTGTAAAAATTATCATAAAACTGTGCACGTTGTTTCATTATAATTGTCTCATTTATTTAAAAAAGTTATATCTGTTACATTATATTTAGATACTGTCACAGAAAAAAAAGACTTTCAAAAATTACTACTATTATTTGACATAACTGAGTTACTTTAATTCTTTTCTATAGTTCTCAACATCTTTAATTAAATAACGAAGGTTTAACTGCCACCGATTCATATCCATAATTTTAAAATTTGTTTTAAATACATATATTTAACTGTTTCAATAAGTATGAGATGAGGGCTAAAACGTTTAAGAATAAAATCAAGGTATAAGAAAATAATATCTAAAACAAAAAATAAAACTGTAATCATGGTATAAATATTTTTTTATTGTGTATGATTTTTTAAAACTATAACCCATGCATGGAGTTTATAGTTAATATGAACAAAAGAATTATTCCATGAATGGCTTTATTTTCAATGAAATTCTCATTTTTTAGAACAATCGCAAAATTTTCATTAAATTTTTTGATACCTTCCCATAACATAACTTTAATTTTTTTTAAATACCTTTAAACTGTTTTTTTTTGTTTGTTTGTATTTGTTTCTGTAACCTAAGGATATGTTAAGAGTATTCAAAAAGTTTTTATATAACTGTATTCCCATGAATACCGTAGACATTAGAGCAATAAATTTAAATTATTTTTTATTTTTTTAAACTGTATTCCCAAAATGGTAGTTCTGATTAAATATCTTTGTGTTCTTATATATTTTTCTAAAACTATGTTTTATCACAAACTGGTTAAAAAAAACGAATTTATATGGAAATTTTAAACCAACTTGATTAGGCTTCATTGCCACATTAAACTGAACATCAAAGACATTGAAAATCTTATGACTTTGGTTAATCGGTAAGTTAATAATAAAACTGCTTTTGGATAAAGATTATTAACCAAATATTTTTTGAAAGTTCATAGGAAGTAACACAAATTTTTAAATCTAAACAGAAAATCTGAATGTTCAAAGTTTCTGTTAAAATTAAATTCTAAATTAACTTTACATTAAAATAAAGTTTGCTTCGATCAAAAATTTTAAACTGTAGCTACGGACCACATTCCATTAAGGATAGAAAATAAATTATATCTAATTGTAAAAATTTGAAGTTCATAACTGGCAACACATTAAATTTTGGTATTGGTTTTAACATGCGTTATAAAACTGGAGCAATGTTAACATAGTTCACTGAAATGCCTTATGGGTGAGATTTCACTTTTCTTCACAGAGATAATTTTTTTTCTTTAATTTTTGTTTATCAAATTTCAAATGATAATCGATTTTTTCTCAAGATTTCATAACCTTCAATGCTTTTATTATCTTCTTTTTGACTCTAAGGAGATAGAATTTAAATTAATTTAACTGGCTCCACACGTAAACCATTGTTTTCCCTATTTGATAAAGAAAAAAAATCGTGGTTTATTATTTAATTAATGCTCATTCACAAATAAAGAAACATTTAAACTGTGTTTTTATAATATCAATTGCTTTTTCCATCCTATAAAAAACTCATCGAAAGGATCGATTGAAAATAATTTCATTATTATGTCCAAGAAATTTATATAAACTTGTCATATATCGGGAAACAAATTTATCGGGAATTTGTTGACTTTTTGATGGAGGGCTTCGTATTCCAAATGCATCCAACATTTGGCTTCAATTTTTTTAAGCTCGAAAAATAAAACTGCGGTAGTAATAACATTTTTAATGGTTTTTTAATTTTCCATGTAAAAAAGCATTTTTCGGTTTGTTTAACAGAAAATATAAAAACTGCCCCATATATACAACATTTGGTATGCGAAATAAAATTTTTAATGAAAATATAAACTGCATCGTAGCTATCTTTTATAAAAATACAATAATTGTCAACAAACTGAGTTCTTTTTTATTAATTTCTTTGACTTTTTGCTTGTTATTGATATCTTCCTACATACAAAAATCAACAACGACAACGTTTAAGTTTCAAGCTTGTAAAAAAGAAAAAAATAAGCTGGAAAGTAAGGGGAAAAAATATTGGTTGAAACCAGTGTTGTTACTTGCTCCGCCAGCTCCGGCTCCGGAGTGCTCCGCTCCGCTCCGCTCCAGGTCGGAGCTCGGAGCGGAGCTGGAGCTACAAAATAAATTTAGCCGGAGCCCGGAGCGGAGCCGGAGCACGAAATTGTTTTTCTTGGAGCTGAAAATTTTTGTAAAAAATTTTTTTGTGCTTTTTTTGCGCTATAACTTTATATTTTGAAAGAAGATCAGACAATTTTGGTTTACACCACATATACAGTTTTTTTTCTTTTTAATCTTTACGTTAAAATGTTTTGTCAAAGAAAAAAGATTTGTAATTTCTAAATTTACTGAAAGCTCTTTTTTTCTATACCGTCTAATTTCCTTTTAACTAAAAAAGAGCTTGCATCAAAAATTTTTATTTGTAATTATCCCAAAATTCTTATTTTTGTATTTTTAAATTTATAATCATTTTGATAATACCCTAGATATTTTTCTTGAAAATCTCTAAACTCATTTTCTCCTGCTTTTAAGTTTCATTTGAGAAAATTTGCTTGAAATACTACTTACAATTTTAATGACAATACAAAAATAGATCAAAAGATGATCTGTTGAAATTGGAAGTCTTTTTAAACTCAAACCAAAATACAGTTAAAGATATAGAATAATTTGTTATTGTTGTTTCTTTTTTTAATAATTCATAAAATTACTTAAAAAATAAGCAAATTAAGGTTTAAAAAGAGCCATTTACTAACAAATAATTTTTTTGGGCTTTGAAAAAAATGTGGAAAAAAATAAGTCGGAGCTCGGAGCGGAGCCGGAGCCAAGAACAAAAATTGACTGGAGCCCGGAGCGGAGCTGGAGCCAAAGTAAAAAAATGGCCGGAGCGCGGAGCGGAACTGGAGCCGAAAATTTTAGAAAGTAACAACACTGGTTGAAACAAATTTCTTTTCTTTTTTTGTAATAAAAAATAAAACTGCGACAAAAGAATTTTTTGTTGCAGCAAAAATAAAAACTTTAAAATATTTTGAATGGCAGCACAAAACAGGATATTACAAAGAAAAAAACTGTCAATCGATAGCAACCAGCAACTGAATAATGGGTTTTCTTTTTTAAAATTATAATAGTTTTGTCACTATTTTTTTTAAGAAATAGATTATTATAAAGATAAAAACTGTGAAATAGAAATATCGGAATCTTAGTTTCGACGATGTCCAAAGCTTAATCCATGTGATTACTGTTGTATATTTTAATATCGCAGGATTTCAAATGTGAAAATCCTGTAAAAAAAACATTAATTTAATGCTGCCAAAATTGATAAAAACTGAGTTATAAAAATCAATCTTTTTGTACCTAAAAACGTAGTAAAAATGTTTAAAAAAACTGACAAAATACACCACAAAAAAAAGAAGCGCTTAAAAAAGGTAAGGAAAGGCGTCGATCGACCATCAACCAACTATCAAACTAACAACGACAACACTCGTGTCATTTTTAAAAAAAAAATTTAACTTCTTTTCATTACATAGGTTTTTTTAAATGAATGTAAATGTGACGATTGTAAAAAAAGCAAGCAACAAGAAAGGTGATGAAAAAAAGAAACAAATTAAAAAATCTGATGCACGTATTTTCTGATAAAAATTTTTTTGCACTTTTTTTTTAAATTACTGTTTATTAAAACACATTTATTTGGAACCATTTATTTGGAACTTTTCGTAAAAATAAAGATGTGTTAAAAATTTTTTTCGTATTGTAAAAGCAACTGTTTTCTTTTGTAATAGCTGTACATGTACATGGGTTTTCACCACTCAAATATTACATGTCTTTAAAAAAGTTCATTAAAATTATAAAGGATTTAAAAAAACTGCTTTGTAAATATCTTTAACATTACAAACAATATAATTTAAGAATATTTTTGGAATGATTTAAAATTAAAAACTGGTATTTATTTTTAGAATAAAGTCTAGTAGATGAACTTGTATTGTGATTTTTTTTATTTCATTTTACGGATAAACTATTTTTAGATTATAAAAAACTGTAATCGATCGCTATTAAACTGGGAACTGACCATTGCTTTTTATATATAAAAAAAATATTGTCTGTTAAAAATCAGTATGAAATAAAAAACTGTAAGTACGATTATAATTTTCATATTTTTTTCTCGTTAAGTTAATAAAAAAATTAAAATTTTTTAGTTCAAAATTTATAAAAAAAAAGTTTCCATTTTAAATTTTCCATTTTAAATTTTAGTGTTTTTTAGAATGAAAAAAAAAGAAATTTTTTTAGTAGAATTTTTATTTTATAACTGTAAGTATTTTTTCAAGTTTGCCATCATGATCTCGGTGCGACATCACTTGATATAATTTGAAGCAGCACTTACTGCGCTAGAAAAAAAAAGCTACACTAAGAAAACTCAGGAACAATTTAAAATTAATTTTTAGAATTATTAAAGGGACAAGACACTTTGATGCCTTTTTTCAAATTTCATTTTGCCGCAATTACACGTAAGCGGGAAAATGAAGCGAGCTTTTTTACGTGCAAGTTTACTGTATTACACGTAAAAAAGCTCGCTTCATCTTTCCGCTTACGTGTAATTGCGGCAAAATGAAATTTGAAAAAAGGCATCAAAGTGTCTTGTCCCTTTAATCCCACAAAATTTGAATGCTTCTAAACCAAGTAACTTAATTCCATCTGAAACAAATACGTTCATTTTTTCTTTATCTTCTATGTATTTTATTATAATATTATTCCTCACCCTATTCTGCATATAATATTGTATCAAAAATCCTGGGGTGCAGTAGTCAAGGAACATACTTTTCATCCAAAAACAATAAAATTGGTAGAAAATATGGGTATCATCAGCAAGTAAAAAAAAATTTTGCTTTCATATGCTTTTTTGCCGCAGCATGCAAAAAAAGAAAGGAGAAGAAAACATTTTTCGTTGCAATTTTTTTACTACAGAAGGACATATTAAAACCTTAATATCTTAATTTGGAGTTTATTAAAATTTATTTTCTCTTTTATCATTAAATTCTCCGTATTTGAAAGTACCTATCCCTCAAATAATATATCAAAACAAAGAAACTTCATTTTTTGTTTGCCGACTTCAAAATATAAAACAAAATAATAAAAAAATAGAAGAGAATATAGCTGAGTTGCATGCATTTAGCTACAATACAAAAAAAATTACCATATTTTCAAAACTTTTTACTTTTTTTTTTGTCATAGCTTTTGGCAAGCAACAAAGAGAGTCGTAAACGTAAACAAGAAAATTTGAAAGAAAAAAAATATTTCTTCGATCTCATTTCAAGTTGGAAATTTAGAATGCAGTGGATAGTTATAAATTTGATTTTTGTTTTATATTTGCTTCTTTTTTATGTACATATATATTCGCGTTCAACCGAGCCTCGTGCTGTTTTTTATTTACTATGTATTTTTGCTTTTGCTTACCAAATTACTTTTTTTTACTTTTTTAATTTTCAGGCAAAAAAATACGCTCAACATGTCGTCGTTTCTGCCATCGATGATGATTCAATTTTCTCGTGCCATTCATTTATGTTCTTCTCATCTTCTAAATAATAATACTGCTGCTGCTCCATTAATTTTAATCACTCAAAAAGCTATCAATCGTTTCAAAGAAATTGCAAAACCAAATGAACATTTACGAATTATGGTTGAAGGAGGTGGATGCTCTGGATTTGAATATAAACTTTCATTGGATGATGAAATAATGGAAGATGATTTATTGGTTGAAAAAGATGGGGCTAAAGTTGTCGTTGATAAAGTGAGTTTATTTACATTGTTTTTAGCTTTCTCAAATTAATGAATACACATAACTTTCAGATGTCATTAGAATTGGTTGAAGGCTCTACCGTAGATTATGCTGAAGAAATGATGGGTTCAACTTTTCAACTCATTGATAATCCGTTAGCTGATAAAGGATGTTCATGTGGATCAAGCTTTTCTGTCAAATCGTGTCAACAATAATAATGTTTATATTGGATTAACATAGAGATTTATTTATATATATCATTAATAAAGGTACTTATTTTTTTGTATTCTTTGTTCGATTTTCTATGTAGTAACAAAGTGATGGAATTCATAATATTTTACTTATGTTTCTTATGTTTTGGCTTTTATGGAGTTTGTATTAGTGCTTATTGTTGCTTCATTGATTTTTGAATTGTTTACTAGTAGTTTGGTTGACCAAGTTTATTTGCTTCACAATAGCTTTGAAAGAGTGAATGTCATAATAACAATCTCAAATGAGCCCTGGGTTTATTGATTAATTTGGTTCAACCATATTAGCAATAGTTTAGTCCGTCTTTCTTTTTTTTTTCTTCAGCTATTTTCTTCCAATTTATTTAAGTGATAGCGTTTTAAGAAAAATACTCAGCCGATCAGCAATAATACAGTATACCAGAGTATTTGGAAGACAACCAACAATTTCCAAGACATATCGAAGAAGCTTATCCACGCAATTTAAGTAAGTTAATTTTTTGAATTCGAATCACTCACATTCGTCCAATTTGCTTTAACTCTTTTTCATTTATTGTTTTTTTTAACTTTCAAAAAAGCTAGCAAGAAAAAAAGTGGTAAAACTTTTCTAATAATAAAAGCGAATGCTCTTATTCATTCCAAATTCTTTGGACACTTTTATAATTTGTAAAAATGAAAGGAGTTTAACTAATAGTTTATGACAAAAAAATATTAAAAGAAAATTTATAATTCACTGACAACGTGAACAAGTTGTCAAAAAAATAACATTTTTCATAAAACAAAATTTGTGAACAATAATAAATTTAAATAAAAACAAATAAATAATTGTAAAAAATTAATTTTGATGGCTGAATTCATATTTCATGATTATAAATTCGGAATGGTGGAACATTGAATTCACAAACAACGTGACATTTCAAAGAGTGAGTTTGGTTGATTAAACCTTTTTTGAATTTTATTTGAGATAATTTTTCAGCGGTAAATTTAATGCAAAACATTGCTTTGCAATAAGTTCTAACTGGTTCATAATTTCTTTTAATAAATTCAGTTAATGGCGAAGCATCAAGAATTCCAGAAACATTAAAAATGTGAACAAAAAAAAAGTCGATTTTTGATTTAAATTTCAAAGAATTAAGCTTTTCAAAAGTTTTTGAAGAAAATATTTCGCATTCGTTTGCATAAAAAATTGATTTGGCTTGGGGAACTTTGGATAAAATATTATCGATTGAAACTGGAATTCCTTGAGAATCTCGAATTTTAACTAACCATAAATGCAAATCAATTACTTTTCCACCAGCTAATAATAAATTTATTTCATTCTAAGTAATTTCTTGGATTTTTTTAAAATTAAAATAGTTATTTGAAAGGTAAAAGTGTACGCCAAATCGCCTTTATAGTTGTTTTTGGGGTTATTTAAAATCATTTAAACATATTATGAACCATAAAAAGCGTAAATATTAGTAAAAAATGAAAATCGAATCGAAAATTCGTCGAATCGATTTTCGGTGCACCGAATCGAAATCGAAATTTCTTCGATTCGATTTTCGATTCGGTGGACCGAAAATCGAAGCTTCGATTTTCGATTCATTTCGGTGCACCGAAAATCGAAAAATCGAATCGAAAATCGAATCGAAAATCGAAAAATCGACAGCTCTGTTGATAACCAATAACACAATGAATTATTTTTTTCCCAAGTAAAATTTCCATCGACTAAAACAATTTTATTTTTAGAAAAAAAATATTTGCAGCTTTGTTGAAGATTTTGAAGTCCTTTGGGTGATTTTGGGGTTTCAGAAATATATGAAATAATTGGATTTGGAAGAGAAAAAATTGATGGCGTGGAGAAATAAAAGAATATTTGGAATTTGAAGAAAAGGGTAAATCTTCCATTTTCTTTATTTCGCTGTGGTATTAGTTTGGATGGTTATGAGCCAGACGATTAAAAAATTATGGTTTATTTACGAGTAATGGCTTATTTGTTGACCATAAAGCACATGAGTATGTATGCCTCAAAGCAATTTTTGGAAAGTGAAAGGCCGAATTACACTTTTTCACAGTTTTTGTTTTCTGCCAAATTCAAACCAAAAATAAATAAAAGAAGAGTAAAAACGACAACTTTTATCCATCACGAATCAATCAATAAGCATAAGCAATCAGTAGCTTTAATTCGAGCTTGTAAAATGCTTAACTATCTTTTTTGCTGTAAACCTTCATGATCACCATTTAATTTAATCACAAAGTTTACAAACCAACATTTTTACAAAACAGAAAATGATTTCAATCAGTTAATTTTAATTTGATCGGGATGATTTTTTTAATAATCAATATTGAATTTTTGTTGACGATTATGAGGATGATGAGACTCCGAATGTTGTTCACAATGAAAAATAGAAAATGGAAAAAGCAAGCGTAAAGTGTTTGTTTCAAACAAATTTTTTTTTATAAAAATGAAATAGTCATCGGAAGCTTTTTTTCTTTTTTTCACCTCTTTTTTTTCTTAGGAAACAATACTGTCAAGAGCTTCTTCTTATTTATTTTTTTGATTCATTGTCCGTTTTTTTTTAATAATTATATTTGTTAAAAATATTTTAATCTTGGAAGATTGAAGCAATTTAAAGTTTATTTTTAGAATTATTAATCCCACAAATTTGAATGATAGAAAACCAAAAAACTAATTCCCTGAGACTACAAATACTCAGTTTTTTTAAATATGAAAGTTTTTTTTACAAAAACCAAAAAAAGTCAACAGTTAATAAAAAAATAAGCCCGAAGTACCTTAAAAAGCTTCATTATAGCTGAATAAAAAATTTGAACAATCTTGCAAGAAATAACAGTTTTAAATTCTTTAAAAAATTAAATAACTATGGAAACAGTTTGAAAGTGAAAATATAAATGCCCTACAATTTTTTGATATTGCAGTTTTTTAAACCCAAAAATGTTAAATGAGATAGTTAAAATTTAATAAAACGTTGCTTAAATGATTGCGGCGAATTAAATCATGTTGCAGTTTTTTTTCTAATATTTTCAATAAAACATGAAGTTATTGAAATTTGTATATGCCTAAAAAACGGGTGCTTACAGGTTAAAAAACAATGATTTTAAGATGTCGGGTATGTTGAATACAGTTTTGTTATTGATTTGAATTCAGAAAACTAAAAAACAAGGATCAAAATGAGCGACAAATTCTTCAGGCCATTTTTATTAACCAACAGTTTTTTTTCGGAACTTTCATGGTTCATAGTTTTTTATTATTTGTTCTCCAAAAAAAAGTATCATTTTAATTTAATTTATTTAAAATTCTTTAAAAATTAATATATCTCCACCGCGTTCTTAAAAGAAATACAGTTTTTTGAAACACCTTTAAATAACAAACAATAAAATAACAGTTAAATAATATTTCCCCAAATGTAAAAAACAAACGCAGTTAAAATAAATATACCATTTAAAAAATGTTATTACAACAATTAAGAAAAATAAAAAAATGGCAGTGTTCTTTTTAAAAAAAAATAATTATAATTATTATTAAATTTTAAAGCAAAAAAAAAAAACAAAAAATGAAAAAAAATGTTTCTTTTTTTAATGATTCTTTTTTTCATCAATTGTTTGACGTCTTTTCCATTCAGGTTTACCAATTAAAACCAAAATCAACATATAATATAAAATCACCGAAAGCACAGAGAAATTATGAATGAAATCGAGATGGTTGTCGCAGCTTAAAGTGGCTTCACAACCTGCAGGATTTCCAGGAATATGAATATAATTATGTCCAATGCAAAGTTGAATCACAGCCAATGACATTAAAAAGGCTCCAATTTTAGTATGCCATGGAAGAAACCCTTTTCGAACATTCAATGGAGTTTTAGGAAATCCATAATTAATGAAACCGCCAATAAACTAAAAAATAATATCAAAATTAAATTCTTTTCTGTCTCATCGAATCTTAAACATCTCAAAATAAAATTTTTGGGAATAAAAAAAAATGTCAAATTCTTTGCCGCACAGTTTTAATTAAAATTTAAATACCGAACTTAAAAATAAGTGAATTGATATTTTGGAAGAAGCCAGTTTATAAACCAAAAAATAACTATGACAGTTTGTAAAAACCTGTTATTTTTTTTAAAGGTTTTCATGTTCATTTAAAAAAAGAAACGTCTCCTTTTCAACAGTTTAAGAAAAAATTATTAAAGAAAAAAATTATGTTTTCAGTTTTCCAACAACATAGCTTGCCATCAAATTTCACATGACTTTGTTTTTTCATTTTTATAAAAACAAAAAAAAGTTTTGAATATCAAGAACAGTTTAAAAAATTCTAATAAAAATGAATAATAAATGCTTATAAAAAATAATTTTTTTGATTTTTAATAAAAGTATTTGAGTGAATAGTTAAATTTATTTTCAAAGAAAAAAATGGGAGTTAAGAAAGTTTTTAAGAAGTGAAGGCCGATCTCAGTTTGCTTTTTTTCTCGCAAAATATTGTTTAAATTTTGGATTAAGTTTTAATATTTCATTTTTAAACAAAACAAAAAACGAATATTTTGTTCCAGTTTTACTCTCTCGGACCACAAAATGAACCCAGTTTATATAAAGTATTTGCAAATTTATTTTCTCACCTGAATAATATAAACTATAATTAAAATAGAGCCAATCCATCCATGAAATGAAGTTAAATGTTTGGCGTTGCTTAAAGTTTTATCTCGAATCATTGCAGCTAAACCAAATCCACCAAATCCAATGGCGCATAAATGTAAAATGCCATGAATTAATTTGGATAAAAGTTTATATTCATGTCGATGAATTCGATATGAAATTATTGCTAAAATTTATTTGAGTTACATACATAAATAAAGAATTAAGAATATTGAATGCCAGTTTACAACTAACTAACCTTCGCCTTGACAAAAAACAAATGAAATGGTCATAAAAAATCCATGATAATTTCTTAATCCTCCATTTATTGCTGCTTCGCCATACCAATGAAATCCATTGAAAGCACTTCCAAAAAGAAAACCTATAAAAAATAAGTTTTCAAAGGCACAAAAAGGTAGACAGTTTAAATAAGGTTCGCTAATTTTAGTTTTGCAATATTTTGTTTGGAAAAAACTCATTTTTAGTATTTAGTTAATTTCCCTGCGTTGCAAAAATGCTTACCACTTAAAGCAACCATAATAATTCCAACTCCATGAGCGATTAAAGCAATAAAATCAAAATATTTCATTGATTGTTCATATTTTTTTTGCTCGACTTTTTGATCTTCCATAGGTGGAAGAATTACATCCACTTCATTTGGATATGCATCAGCTGCTGCGGCAGTTGAATACATGGTTTCTAGAAATTTTTGTTAAAAAATAATTTTTTGATAAAATTTTTTGTTTCAAAGGAATTTCGCGAAAAGTTAAATTAATTTTACAATAAAACTATCCGTCTACAAACTCAGTTGTTAAAACGTTCAAATTTTATGTTTTGAGAGAAGTGGAATTTTTGTTTTACGATTGGCGCAAAAAAAAAAACGGACAAAAAAACTCATTTTTTTTTTGTTGAGTGAAACAAAAATTTTTTTACGTTAAACCCCAAATGATAAGCTTAATGGAACACCAGTTATTATTTATCTTTTTTGTTATATTTATTATTTACATCCTTTCTTTTGCATCAGTTTCAAATGGCTACTACACAGTACAAGTTAATAAGAAAAAAAATTTATAGGGTTTATCGACACAAAAAAAATGGTTAGAATCCAAAACTTTTGTCTATACAAAATTTAATCATCGTAAAACAGTTTATTTTTTCCTTTCTTCAAAGGTTCTTACAGTTTTTGACTCGTACATTTAAATTAAATGACGTTATAAAAGCAAAAAAGGATAACGAAATAAATAAATAAATATTTTAAAAGAAAAACCCAACCAAAATCTTAAGAAGACAGTTTATATATAGTTTTTTTTCTCGAGAAAATAAAAGTCAGCAAAAAAAATATTACGGCTTTGTAGTCAAAGGGCTATTATTTTGCATTTTTTCACGTATTTATTGGTCAAAGTCGAAAAATAATTAAAGCAAGCAGCATAAAAACTTTTTTTTTAACATTCTTTGAAAAAAGCAGCGAGGGGAAATCAGTCTCTTATCACTTTGAGCTCAAAGAAGAAGGAGAAGAGGACATGGAGAAAAAAAAACGATGACACAATATTTTTTTTTTGCTTACAAACATGTTCATTAATTTGCGTCCATAATAATAAAAATAATCACACAAAAAAAAGATGAATGATGAGAATAGGAAAAGTAACAAACAAGGAAGCCCAAAAACCGCGGGCAACAAGAAAAAAGGACAATAAAAATAAGAGAAAAAAAGTTAATCAAATTTAAACTTTTAGGGTTAAATCATTGCTACTTCAAAGTGCTCAGTTTAAGAAAAAAAAGTACACTAATTTAGGCCAAAACAAAATAAAAACAAACTTTTATTTGGAACGCTCGAATTCAGTTTTTAACACCTTATCATTATGGAGTCCAGTTATAAATTATTTTTGAGTCTAATTAATCCTCGACCCATCATCCTTTTTGGAAATCAATAACTTATGTTAGCTTTTAAGCAACCATAAAGTTCACCAGTTCGCTATGGTTCAAAAACTAGACTTCTCCTTTTTTTGACAGTGAAAAATGCCTCAAAAAATATTATAAAAATAACTTCAAAAAATTTAGTTAAAATTAACAAATTTAGAAAAACGAAGGAGAAACCATGTTTATAAGAAAATTAAGCTTCAACTCTTTTTTGAAGCATACATAAATGTAAAAACTTGGAAGAAATAAAACGATTCTTCTTGTTTACATATTTCCAAACCATTAAATGACAGTTAAAAATATATTCAAAAAATAAAAGAAAACTTGGGAATGCCCTATAAAACTTTACTGAGGACAGTTTAAAGCCATCTCAAATTTTTGTAATACTCGTTCAACTTTCTTGAAAGAGTATTTTAATACTGCAGACATTCCCAGTTTTTTTTTACAATACCACCATTTTTGGTTGGATAAATTCCTCAATTACATATTTAGCTTTCTAAATTCACAATAAACAGTTATCCTAAAAAAAAATTGGGCAATCGTAAACCCATTTCGCAACTACCTATGTACATACATATAATCCCACTCACTCATATCACCTTATAATCATCACCAAGCTTAACATATACGTTCATCAAAAATTTCAGTTATTCATTCATTCATTCAGTAAAGCAGTGGGAAAAAAAATTAATCATCATCATCTCAAAAAAAATTTGCCAACGCCTTGTAAAATAAAAAAAGTAAAAATAAAAATTAGGTGTGTCTCTTTCTTTCTTTCACCGTCGAGAAAATATTGTTGTCGTCTCCGGAAAAGGAAGAAAGAAGGATAGCAGCAGCGCCTTCATTCTTGAGAATGAAAAACAAATACATATAAAGTTTCGAAGAAGAAGCATTAGCAGCAGCAACATCAAAAAATCAAATTCAAAAAAAGCAAAAGCAGAGGAGGAGGATTGAAGAAGAAAAAAAAACAATATAATGACAACACAAAAAAATAAAAAGCATTCATCTCGAGAATGGAATTTTTTTAAAGCTTAACACAAACTTTTTTTCATGATTGTCATCGTCGTCGTTAAACAACAACGTTGTTAGCCATCCTATAGTTTTTTTTATGTGAGAAAATGCTTTCTTGCTTCTTGCTTGCTGTATTTGGAAGAAGAGAATGAGAGAAGGAATTCAATCAATGAATAATCAATCGGTGATAAAAATAAATTGCAACAAAAATGATATGGGGAAAAAATTTGGCGGGATGAAGTTGTAAAGTAAAAGTATCGCTATAGCTTCCATTCAACGCATACATGTTAAAGATCACAAACATCTAAGCATAATAATTGCAAGATAATTGAACGAGATAGAATTTGTAAACCAAGTGTGCCATTTTGCTTCTCATCGTGTATCTCCTCCAGAAAACCCAAAACATGTATGTATAAAGGATTAAGATTTATTATTACATAAACATATAAACCTAAATATTAGACAATTATTATACATACATACAAACAAAAAGAATGATGTTGTTTTCATTTGAAGCATTTCACATCATTATTCAGCAGCAGAAAGTTTGAGAATAACTTCACCAGTGAGATCGGTTTTAGGTGCATTAGCTTCAAAGAATAGTTTTGGATCAGTTGCATCATCAGGAGCTTGATTGAACATTAGGATAAGTTTATCAGCTTTTGGTTTGCCAGCCTAAAATAAAAAAAGGTTGTAAAAATGTAAGAAAAGATTACAGTGAAAAACATAAAAACAATAGCGAGAGAGCATTCATCGTTAAACCATGAGTATCAGCAGCAAACAAAGTGCTTTATAAAAACAGATAACGTACCTTTCGAGTAATTTCCAAATCAACAGTTTCACCAACACCACAAAAACCAAAAATAGGATTAACACCATAATTTGAATTATTTGATGATTTAACTTTGAAGGCTAAACGAGCAGAACATTGATTGATAAGCTTATGCTTAGATTTTCCACCAGCAGCTGAAATAGGACAAACAGGTGGTTCAACAGCAAGAGCAGAAGTAGACATGATGATGAAGATTTGTTGATTGATTCACAAAAAACAAGACACGAAATACGTTCAAAAGAAGCAGGAGCAGCAACGATTAACAGCAGCGACGACGATGATAAAAGAAATCTCTAACAAACAAAAAATGAAGAGTACTTATATCGATTTTGAAGGTGGTTGTTGAAAAATGGAATATGCAAATTTGGAAGCCATCATTTTCATCGAACAAACAAAAAACAAAAAAATGACGCAGCAAAAATTAGAGTTTCATCATTTTCAAATTGCTTGCGTGTTACGATAATGGCTTCAATCGTTGCAAGAATGAAATGCTTTTGTGAAAACATTTTCTTTCGAAATTTAACTTCTTCTTCTCCTTTTTTTTTTATACTCGATCGTGATCATAAACATTCATTCCTCATTTTTGTTGTTGCTCCAACCTCCTTAGCTATTATTTAATAAGATACTAATAATACCGTATTTCTTCATCAAAGCCAAACGTGTGTTTTTGGAAAAAATAACTTTTTTATTTATTTTTCGGGTATCCTTTTTTTTGTTGCCATTATTATAGCAATCTTCCATTAAAGCTTACTTCTTTATCTATGGTAGTAATAATTTTCGTGTTTTTTTTTACGTGAATATGCACTTTGACATCTTGCGTTTTTGCGCTTATTAACAGTACAAGTTTTTTTTTTCAGGGAGACATTCAGATCCATCATCCATCACCTTTTGGTGAAAAAAAAGAAAAAGAAATGGAATCTCTTTTTCTAACAGACAAACCAATGATGGCAATGTTCAATAATCCATCATCGCTCCCTCAGGGTGTCGTAATTCATGATGTTTGGAGTGAAAACCTTGGAGAAGAATTTGAAAGAATTCGTCAACTCGTCAAAGAATATCCATTTGTTGCATTTGATACTGAATTTCCTGGTGTTGTTGCTACTCCAATCGGTGCATTTGCATCGAAAGAAGAATTTCAATTCAGTCACATTTCATACAATGTTAATATTCTCAAATTGATTCAAGTTGGATTTTGTCTTGTCAATTCGAAGGGTGAATTACCACCCGGTGGAGATATTTGGCAATTCAACTTTCATTTCTCGCTCACTGAAGATATGTATGCTGTTGATTCTGTTGAACTTTTGAAGAAAGCCGGTATGGATTTTGAACGACATGCTGTAAGTTTGTGTACTTTTTGTTTGTTTTTATGATGACGCTTGTCAACTAATACAACGTTTTCTTACTAGTTTTTGATTTATTTATGCTTTTGTTATTTTTTTAGGATCATGGAATCTTTATTGAAGACTTTGGTGCATTTTTAACAACATCCAACTTGATTGTCAATGAAAACGTTACATGGTTAACTTTCCATTCATGCTTCGATTTTGGATATCTCATGAAAGCCATTCTTACTCGTCTTCCTGATACCGAAGCAGAATTCTTTGAAATTCATCGTCATCTTTTTCCATGCACTTATGACATCAAAATGTTAATGAAATATCCTGTTATTCAAGCTGCAAAGTTTCCTGGTGGTCTTCAAGGTGTAAGTTGTTATCATTTTTTGGACAAATTTGGAGTTTGTGCCTTATTAATCTTTTAATCCATTTCACTTTGCAGGTAGCTGATCAACTATGTATTGAAAGAATTGGAAATCAACATCAAGCTGGCTCAGATGCTCTTCTAACTGCTCGAACTTTCTTTAGACTTCGTGAAAGATTCTTTGGTATATATTGGAAAGATGTAAGTTGACTTTATCTCTTTACTTTTTCCACTCATTATTGCTTTGTTGTTTTTAGATGGCACCTCAACTTCAAGGGCACATGTTTGGTCTTGGCATGTCATTTACAACAAACTTTGATGGATCTCCTGATACAATTTTATTTTAATGTTCTAACTCATCATCTTACAATTTTATAAGTTCTTATGTTCATGAAAATAAAAAGAAAGAAAGAATTTGGATGTTTGCTATATTTGATAATGAATTAATGAACTAATTGTTTTTTTTACTTGTTGTAATTATGTATTAATTGATTTGAAATAAACTATTTTTGTTTGGGTTAAATGTTGTTTGGCAGAAATGAATAATTTACATGTCTCCTACTGTATGCCATGGCAATTGCAATTGAACGTACACGTTGAATTGGTCAATTATGAGTCATCCGAAAGATGAATAGCTGCAACTGATATTTAGCAAATCTTAAAAGCAAAATAAACAATTTGTTTATTTAAAAAACTCCCTTAAAAAGTCAAAAGATCAATAAAAAATGAAACTATTTGAGACCGGATATGTCAAATCAAAAGCTTGCAATTCGATTCGAAGACAGCTTTGGAAAACAAATAAAAACAAGTCTTTTTGGTTTTTAGCTTTTTTCGTTCTTTTTTTTCGGGGATGATTAAAAAATGAGGCTCCGGAAGCAAAAGAAAAATGTATTTAAGCTTCCCAAAAATTGCAAATATTGTATTCAATTTTTTGATTAGTTTCAATTATTTTGGAGAAAATGAAAGCAGCCACCGTTATTTTTTGCTTTTCTTTTTTGGGAATGGTTTTAACTTCAAAGGTTTGATACTTGAAAACCTATTATTTTGAACTTTAATATCGAGAGATTTTTAGGCGGCTGATTTACAAGCCTTTGATGGTAATACCCCAATAGATGGAAATGGAAATAATGATTATCAAGATGAAGCAGTTCCTAAAATATCTCCATTGCTTACTTCCATTGTAAAAATTACTCCTTCATCATCCACTGAACTTTCTCGAGTAAAACGTAATTGTGGAAGCTGTGGAGGAGGATGTGGAGGTGGATGCGGTGGTGGCTATGGTGGTGGCGGATGTGGAGGTTGTGGAGGAGGCGGATGTGGTGGTGGTGGATGCGGATGTTGCGCACCACGATGCATTCAAATTAGACCTTGCGGCTGTGGTGGTTGTGGAGGTGGATGCGGCGGTGGAGGAGGCTGCGGAGGCGGTTGTGGTGGAGGCTGTGGAAGAAGCTGTGGCGGTTGTGGAGGTGGATGCGGAGGAGGATGCGGTGGTGGTGGTTGTCGATTATGTGCTACTCCCGTTAATCTCTATGTTCAACAATGCTCTCCTCGATGCTGTGGCTGCGGCGGTGGACAACGATGTGGTGGTGGCGGCTGTGGTGGAGGTTGCGGATGCGGCGGCGGAGGCTGTGGAGGTGGATGCGGAGGAGGTTGTGGAGGCGGTGGATGTGGATGGGGTCGTAAACGTCGAGCACTTAACATGCTTCAAAAAGAACTTGCATCTAATCCTACCAAATTCTTCACTTCTTCTCAATAATTTATCCTCCATTAACATTTACAACCTTTTGTTATAATTAATATGTATCGTTTAAATTATAAATCCATAATAATAAAATTGTTTCTTGAATATTAAAAATTTTCTATCTAACAAGTAACAGCGAACTTTCATAATAAAACTCATACTTTTTTAAACCATTGCATATCAATATGTCATACATTATAAGCATATTGTTTTCACAGCGTTTTTTTAATACCTTTAAATGTTAAAATTAAAAAACGTAGTTATAAAGTTGTAATACCAAAACTTCATAAACTTATTTTTCAACAAAAAAAAAGAAGCATAGTTTTTGTTTTCATCCATTCAAAAAGCCGCTCCTTTCTTTTACTTTACCACGAAAAGTGTAACAGCCTAAAAACTTGATTTTTCATTTTTTTTCTCAATCAAACACTTTATTACTTTTCTTTTGAACGTTTGTGTTTTTTTAGCTCATCGTACAAAAAACATATTTAACGTAATGGAAACAACTATGGAAGAAAATCCAAATGATCTTGTTGCTAGGCTTAAAAGTCTTTATCAAAAGTAAGTATTTTTTAATTTTTTGTGCGTGTGATTAAGCTGATATTGGCTATTAGCTATATGAAATATGTAGTAATTCTTTTCAATTTTAGGCCATCTCTCATCAATCTACAAAGAAAAGTTCGACACGAGGTTCTTCATGCTCTCAAGATCTCCACTACAGTTGAATTGGGTCTTGATCCTCATGCTTTTCAACGAGTTAGAAATTCTCCTCTTCCTGATGCTCGCTTACCAGAAGAACTTGAAAAAGAAAAACTACAAAGAAAACGACCTTTGATTTCTGATGAATTCACCGCTCAAGCTGCCAAAGATTCCTCCATCATAAAGAAACGAAAGAAAGATGAAGATCGACGAAAAAAAGAAGAAGATAAGAAGGAGAAATTAAGATGGTTGAAGCTCAAGCAAGAAGATGAAGTGGGTTATCGTCAACTCTTGGATGAAAAGAAAGATAAACGTCTTGTTTATTTACTGGAAAAAACGGATGAATATATTACATCTTTGACGAAGCTTGTCCAACAACATCAACAGAGTGAAAAGCAGCGAAAGAAGCAAGATCGTGAAGCAACAAGAAGGATTACTGAAAGTGAGTTTTGCTTTTAACTTGAATAACTTATAATGGATGATTTTTTAGGTGACGATGAAATCCCTCATACTGTATCAGATTCTGATGACGATGATGGCCTTGTTGAAGAACCTAAAGAAGCTCCAGCTGAAAAAGAAGATGGAGAAATTCTCATGGCATCTAATCTTGTTGAACAACCAAATGAAGCTCCAGTTGAAAATGAAGATGGTGATATTCTCATGGCATCTGACGTCGTTGAAAAAGAGGATGGAGAGATTCCCATGGAATCTGGTGGCGTCGTTGAACAACCTAAAGAAGCTCCAGTTGAAAAAGAAGATGGTGAAATTCCCATGGAATCTGGCGTCGTTGAACAACCTAAAGAAGCTCCAGTTGAAAAAGAAGATGGTGAAATTCTTATGGATCTCGTTGAACCACCTCAAGAAGCTCTAGTTGAAAACGAAGATGGAGAAACTCTTATGGAATCCGACGTCGTTGCTAAAGAAGCTTCAATTGAAAAAGAAGATGGCGAACTTGTTAGCATCGAAGAAGAACAACCAAGTGAAAAGAATCTTGAAAGAAATGAAGGAGATCATCGTAATCAGGTTCCAATGCAATCATATTATGCCATTGCTCATCGAATTACTGAAAAGATTGTCGAACAACATTCAACGCTTGGTGCAGCTGATCCTGACTTACAACTAAAACCATATCAATTGAAAGGTTTAGAATGGATGGTCTCTCTTTATAACAATAACTTGAATGGTATCTTGGCTGATGAAATGGGTCTTGGTAAAACAATTCAAACGGTCGCTCTCATCACTTATCTAATGGAAATTAAAAAGGTTAATGGACCTTTTTTGATCATCGTACCATTGTCAACTATTTCAAATTGGGTATTAGAATTTGACAAATGGGCACCACATGTTCGCATAATCGCTTATAAAGGTGAAAAGGAAGCACGTAAGCAAATGGATGTTTTGGTAAAGAAAGGAAACTACAATGTTCTTTTAACAACATATGAATACGCCATCAAAGAAAAGAATCTTTTTGGTAAAATCAAATGGAAATATATGATCATTGATGAAGGACATCGAATGAAAAATCACACTTGTAAACTTACCGTGACTCTCAATGCTTACTTTTCTGTTCAACATCGTCTTCTTCTCACTGGTACACCACTTCAAAACAAGCTTCCTGAACTTTGGGCCTTATTGAATTTCTTGCTTCCTTCCATCTTTAGCTCATGTGGTACTTTTGATCAATGGTTTAATGCTCCATTTGCTCCAACTGGTGAAAAAGTGGAATTGAATCAAGAAGAAACTGTGCTTGTTATTCGTCGTCTTCATAAAGTTCTTGAACCATTCCTTCTTCGACGTCTCAAAAAAGAAGTGGAATCACAACTTCCTCAAAAGACTGAGCAAGTAATCAAATGTAATATGACATGTCTTCAACGTCTTCTTTATGAACATATGAAAAATGGTCTCCTTCTTGATAGCTCAGCAAAACGTGGTCGAACTCTTCAAAATACCATCATGCATCTTAGAAAGCTGTGCAATCATCCGTTCCTTTTTCAATCTCTTGAACTTGACTGTAGACAATTTTGGGATCGTGAAGTTAATGGAGTGGATTTGTGTCGTGTTGCTGGCAAATTTGATTTACTTGATCGAATATTACCTAAACTTCAAGCCACTGGTCATCGTATTCTTTTGTTCTGTCAAATGACAACTCTTATGACTATTCTGGAAGATTATTTCCTCTCTAAAGGTTTGCTTTTCTATTTCTGGAATGTTTGATCATTAGTTGATTTTAGGCTGGCTATATCTTCGTCTTGATGGTTCAACTAAGCATTATGTACGTGGTGAACTTTTAAGAAAATTCAACGCTCCTGATTCTCCATATAATATCTTCATGCTTTCAACACGTGCTGGTGGTCTTGGTCTTAATCTTCAAACAGCTGATACCGTTATTATATTTGACTCTGATTGGAATCCTCATCAAGATATGCAAGCTCAAGATCGTGCTCATCGTATTGGTCAACTTAAAGAAGTTCGAGTACTTCGTCTAATTACTGCTCATTCTGTTGAAGAAAAGATCCTTGCTGCAGCTCGTTACAAACTTGATATCGATGAAAAAGTAATTCAAGCTGGTAAATTTGATCATCGCTCATCTGATGCTGAACGTCGAAGAATATTGGAAGAAATTATTTCGCGTGAAGATGATAACGATGAAGATGAAGTTAGTTCTCTTTGATTTTTGACACTTTTTATCTAAATCTTTTAGGTACCTGATAATGAAACTATCAACATGATGATTGCAAGAGGTGATGAAGAATATGAAATCTTTCAAAAAATGGATCATGATAGAATGAAAGAAGAAAAGGCCCGAAACTTTGAGTGCCTCATCCAAGAACATGAAATTCCTGAAAATCTAATTGAAAGAGCTAGAATTAATAATGAAAAAGCTGCTGCTGGTATCGCTAAGAATGCTGATGATTTGGATACAAGTACTGATGTTCGACGGGCTCGTAAAAGCGTTGATTATACGATGGATTTAATGAGTGATAGAGAATGGCTCAAAACATTGGATGATAGCCATGATGAAGATGAATATGCTGATAAATAAGAAAAATAATTTGAATAGTCTATCTCTTTGTTTGTTTCTTTGTTTTTATGTATGAATTTTTTTTTGTAAAATAAATAACTTATTATCATTGTTTTTGGCTACTTTTATCTATGGAATGCATTGTTGTGTTTAGCTTCATTATTAGATTTCGTTTCTTTTAACGATAGATCATAATTAGCAAGGCCCTGACTTTATTGGCGTTATTCACTTGATTCATTTACAGTAAGTTAGTTGGTTGTTTGATTAAAGAAATTTGGAAGTTGAAGAAAGATTTTGTTGTCATGATTTCTGGAAAATGAAGTTATCAACAAAGGTAACGGAAGCGAGAAGTTAATTGGATATGGATATCGTTGAATGTGGAAATAAATTGGAGGTTTGCGAACACTGTTTTCTTCGATGTTAAAGCATCAAATATTCAAGTTTAAGAAAAGTATGTTGCTTTATTTGGATTAGTTTGTATTAGGTTGGTCAAGTTTGAGACTACTAAAGACATGTTTTTTGTTTGTAAATTTATGAGAAGTTGAAGCTTGATTTGACGACGACCTGCATGCTTTGCCATTATTAACTTTATTTTGAGGTTATCATTTATTGCAAGTGTTAAACCAGCAAGTGATGGATATGTTTTTTGTTTTCCAATGGTATCAAGTTAATTCGTTTTTAAGAGATTATTTCCATCGTTTTCATATGCATAAAAACTTGGCTGGCTGGATAAAGTTGATACTAATTGCTTTTTTTTCTTGGATATTTTAGAAGCATTTTTTCCCCACTAATTTACTCATGTTTTTCTGACATTGCTGAAAACATTGTTGCAATGTTTTTTTAGTTTTGGATGAAAGAATAAGATTATCGAGTGCCGTAAGGCTGTTTACTTGCTCGCCAAAACCATTCAATATTTTAGACCCGTTTTCTAAAAGGATTTTTCGTTTGGCTTGTTTGATTGAATATTTTTTTGATGGAAGAAAATCCTTTTATTAGGAATAACAAATTTTTTGAATTATGTTAATTTTTAAAATATAAAATAATTTTTATTGCCAACTTTTTTTTAATTCTTTGAAATGGTGATCTTGTTGGCCTTTAATATTAAAAAGCATATTATGTCCTAAAGTTGTTTTTAATTGTTGAACCGCGGTGGAAGATTTTTGACGTGAAATGCATAACTTAAATATACAGCATTCTTTAATTAATTTTAACACATGAATTCTAAAATCTTCATTGTAAAGAAGGGTAATCGTTGGAACACAAGTTGCATATCTAAAAAAATTTGTTGGTAAGTCGCTAATGTTTTTTTTTGAAATTTTTTAAACTCAAATAAAAAAAACTTACACAACTGTATTTAATTCAAATAAAGTAAACATAATATGCGTTTCAAAATCATTTAAATGTAAAGGTTCGATGAGACCCGTTAAAACTAATAAAACATTAAAAATTGTTACGGGAACTGCCATGGATTTAAAAACCTAAACAAAAATAAGCATCGTTAAAGTTTTTAATTTTGTTAAATAAAGTCTCTCACAGGTGTGCAGAAAATTTTTACGACGGATGTTCTTAACCCCGAAATTTTTTAATTTTCGACGAATTTTTTGAAAAGTTTCGAAAAATATCGAAGTTTTTTTTGAAAGAAAAAAAAGTGACATGTTATAAAATTTTCTAGTTTTCTGAGAGATTTTGCCTTTAAAGAAAAATATTGTTTGTAAAATTTACCTTTGCAGCTTTAATATTTTCAGATAATTGAAATCTTTCACTCAGCGACATACTTTTATATTTTTGATATGCTTTTATGTTATTTGTGCTGTGAAAATAATATCGACGTAAATCAATTCGTTCACAAATTAAATAAATCTGAAATTCAAAATTCAGTTAAAAATTTGTTATTAAACTCAGTTTTTTTATATATTTTTTCTGTAAATATTTATGCAGTTAAAAAAATTTATTTGTTTATTCAAACTTTTGTCAGTTTTAAATTTGGGTAAAAAAAACTTACCATAAAAGCAGTAACATCCAAAACCAAAATAAAAAGTAAAATGATAATTTCTTTAACTTCTGCTAAAAAATTTAATTAAAAACCCTCATTCAACGAACACAGTTTTTTTACCTCGATAATATAAATACATTGAAAAGCAACTTAATGCTAATTCAAGCATAGCAATTATTAAAGGAATATACGGTCGAGAAGTATATTCATAATCTTTAAGTAAAATGGTTGCAAAAACTCTTTCCACAACCATTGAAGGCATACTGTAAGTTGCTAATAGCAAACAAAATCCACGCATGTAAGTCATTAAATAAAATATTTTATTTGTTATTAATGAATCTAAAAAATAATGGTTGTTTTGGCCTGATTCAGTTTTAAATTTACTTTTTTTTCGTAATTATTGGTGCTCAAAAAAATGTATCAAAAAAATAAGGTTCATAGACTAACAACATAACTCAGTTTTTTTTATTGAAAAATTATTACGAAAAAATTCTAACTTTTTGATAATATTGAAAAAATTTGTTTTTATAAACCCATCAGTTTTTTTCTTATGAATAATTTTTTAGGAAATTCCTATTGTTTTTGGGCGATAAATCAAATCGTTACAGTTTATAAAAATTTAATTTCTTTTTAAATTAATTAAAAAAATAGGAGAAAGAAGCTTGTTGTTCAAACTAAAACATGTGTTATCAGTTAAAAAACACTTATTTTAAAAAACAAACATCAGTTTTAAACCTTTTCCCAAAAATATTATTTCGAATCAAACGAAGGAAAGCTTACACAGTTTTTTTTTTATTTCTTCAGTTATTTTTATGTCTAAAAAACGATTGCCGTTAAATTTTTAAATGTTCAGTTTTATGAAAGTCTCTTTAATTCCAAAATTATTACTAAAAGCTTCACAATGAAAACTTCAACTATCACCTTCCAGTTTTTATATAAACTCTTTATTTTATGTTTTTGTTTCACTGTTTTTTTGTTACAAAATTAAAAAAATCTCTTCTAACCATCCACAACAACAGTTTATTATATTTATTTTTGTCCCTAAAACCCTTAAAAATCAAAAATTTGATTCTTCGAAGCCCATTCACCCTATCCTTGCTGTTTTAATTTATGCAGTTTTTAATTTTTTAACCAATCCTTTTTTCAACAGTTTCAACAATTAATAAATGTATGTGTATGGGACTTACCAATTTCATAATAAAATTGCATAAAAATAATCGCAGCCCGAGAAATAGCAGAAAAGAAATATTGAAATCCGAATAAATAAATTAACCAAAGCAAATTTTTATGAAATCTTGGAATTTTTGTGAAAGTATAAAGCGCGAAAAATATTATTCCAACAGCGATAAATGAAAAAAATATTTCTAAAATACAAATAATTCCAAAAATATTTGTTAAATTTTCTGCTTCAAGGTATGTTTTATTCATAATATGAACCAATAGAAATTGTTGCATGGTTTATATTTGGGGAAATATCTAAACAGACAAAGTTGAAGACAGTTTAAAAAAATAAATAATTACATGCGCATAATTTGCGGGAAAGTTTAAAAAAAATAAATTTATGAACTTTTGGTTTCGTTAAACAAAGATAATTGCATTTTAAATATTATAAAAATAAATGGTGTTTTAAATAAATAAAGATTTACCAAAGCAATTAACCAATTATAATTATTTTTATGATAACTGTAAAACCTTAGAATCGAAGACCAAATAAAAAATATGCATGTTAGGAATTTAGAGTAATTTTTTTAAAAAAGGTAAAAGTAAAAAAATAAAAAATTAAATGACAGAAATCCGGCATTTACATCGCAAAACAGTTTTTTTCCATCATAATTTTAAAATATTTATTGTTGTTTTTAGAAAAACAATATAATGCTAAATTCAGTTTAATATAAAACATAACATTCATCAAAAAGTTCTCAGTTTTGAAATAAATAAAAAAAGAATGTCTTAATAATTCATAAAAAAAAGCAGGAGGCCGACGTTTAGCTAAAGAAAAAAAAACTACGAAGAAAGAAAGAAATGTTGGAGAAAAACAAACTTGGCTTTCTAAGCTTTTTTGTTGCTCTAAATAATTATTAGCTTAATTATAAATAGTCTCATCGAAGACAAACAACTCATCATAACAGTTTTTTTCTTTTATATTTAAATGGGGGTTTTCTTCTATCAGACAGACTTAACTATGCCCAGACGCTAAAAAAATGAACGCAGTTTAATTTCTTCATAATTATAAAAAAATTTCAAAAGCTAAAGCAAGATATTTTTTTTCTCATAAGAACCAATTCCTCAACAGTTAATAATTTATTTAAAAAAGATAGAAAATAATGAGCCAGTTTTGACTTACAAAAAATAAAAAGACTTATAAAATATTTCAAAATGAGAATAATTATTAAATTTTTGGCAAAAAAAAATGTTAAAATTAAAGAAAGCAAACGAAGCGACAGTTATATTCTCAAAAAAATGAAGCTTTTTTAATGACACGTCCCATCTCAAATTTGACTCCCAGTTTAAATCTAAAATTTATTTCACGCCCAAGTATTAAAAACCTTTTTTATGACCTACTTTCAGTTTAATTTTGTTTTATTTTAATTTTCCGAAAATTCGTGCTTTATTTCAGTTTAATTATAATTGAATAACATAAAAAAACTTATCAAGATAGTTAATTCTTTTTAAAGTTAAATAATTACAAAATAAAAATAAAAGCCTACAGTTTTGAAAAAAAAGAGTAATTTTTTGCAGCCCATAAGAAAGCATACAAAATTTTGCTTTAGAAAAACAGTTTTTTTTAAATATTATTAACCCTTAAAAACCAAGCAGCAATTTATTCATTAATCAGAAATGAATTTTTCTAAACAACTTAACTCAAATAACCTAAAAAGATTACACAGAAAAAAATTCTAATCCGTTATTCTTTAGACAAAGTGTTTGAAAACACTAACAAAATATTTATTTATTTTTAATTTTAGAACCACGCACAGACGCAGTTTATTTAATAAAACTGCTATGAAGTGCTGTGATTGTTTCAGTTAAAAATAAATAAAACAAAAAAGGTTGAGTTTTAATAAAATTTATAATAAAAATTTTGCATCGTATTTTTTTTAACACATGCTTGCTTTTTATTTGTTTGGCAGCAAATTTATTTTTTACTTTTATTTTTGGGTTAAAGATGGAAAAAAATAACCTTTAAATATCTGACATGGCAGTTTAATAAAATTAACAAAACATTTTATGACACAGTTTAAAAAAGCAAAAACAAAAATTTAGCAATTTTTAAAAGATAAAAATTGTGGAAAAAATTAATTTTTCAAATGCTCGGTTTACAAATCGCACAAATCAGTACAGTTTTATATTTTAGAAAATTCTTCTGATTGGAATTTTTGGACAGCTCTGAATTGAGAAATTAATTTTGCCACACTATCGAGATTCAGTTATTCTTGGAAACAATTTTAAAAAATCCTGGGTTTGATACTACAGTTTTAAAAAAAGTTTATTCTTATTTTCTTTTTTGAAAATGGTTCAAATTTTAATTATGAAAGAATAGCTTTATAGCCATTCATATCAGTTTACATATCAAAAAAAAAATTTATAATGGCTCGAAAAAAGTTTTTAATTAAAAATAATTTTAGTCATTTCAATGCGTGATTAATAAACAATTAATTTCACTTTGTCCTTCAACAAAATTCAAAAAGAAAGACAGTTTTTATATAAAGTTTTTAATAATGAATTTTTTTCAGTTTTTTTGGCGGATATTTTATGGGCGAAAAAGCGCAAAAGCAGTTTTAAAAATGAAAATAAAAAATAAAATTAAAGTTTTTTTAAACTTTTAAAAACGAAAGTGCCGAAACAGTTTTTTAATTATTTAAATACAAATAAATTACTATGTTAGTGAACAAATAAAGCCCTTTCCAAATCTTACTGCCAGTTATAAAAAAATAATAAAAATCTTCGGAATAGTAAAAATATTCGAAGCTTTTGAGCTTTTAATTTATTTTTCACCTGTATCTTTGTACAATTGCTCTTTTCCTCATCAAATTGCCCAAAAATATAATTCGTAATCATAAATCAAGTTCAATTAAAAATTCAAAAAAAACTTTTTTGTCAAAAAAGTGGGCAATTCAAGGAAACCGCCAAAAACAGGTGTTTTATTATTGTAAAAATGTCAAAGAAAAAAACTTTTTTTGTAGTGTAAAATAATTAATTTTTATTATTTTTTTTACAATAAATAAATAATTTAAATATCCAGTTTTTAAAACCTATGTTTTAGTTAAGGTATAATTACAGCAATGAAGCAATAATGTTTACAGTTAAATCCACCCACATTTAATCTTTTGCACCTTTTTTTAAAAATAATTTTGTGAAAACAGCAAAAACATTGACTGCATCGGAGACAGTTATGGACCTTAAATAAATAATTATATATGTATTAGTTGGCTGGATTAATTTGAAATATGTAAAAGACAGAAAATTCAAAGCTCTTAAAAAAATTAGAATAAAATAGTTTGCTAAAGGAACATCTAATCCAGTTTAAGAAAAAAAGAAATTTAATAAAATCATTCGTGGAAATTCGAAAAAACAGAAATACAGTTTCGAAATATATTTTACTGAAACGCCATTCTTTCTTTTGAAAAATTCCGACGTCCGTTTAAAATATTTTTTTAAATATAAGTGTAATGGCTGAGCCATGATTGGTTCCACCGCTGTCCAATCAGCGATAGTCAAGTTAGAAACCAACATGGCCACGCCTGTGCAAACCATGAAACACTTCAGTTAGAAGAAGATGCTCCCTTAAGGAACAGTCGTGTTCTCTTTAGTCTCTTGTATATTTGTATTAGTATGTGTATTATGTAGTAATGTAATAAACTATACCCTCATCAACCCAGAACAACGAACCGCATAACATGGACAATGTAAAGGGATTCTCCCGCTACACTAGGGGTTCCCAAAGCCCCAGAATCACCTTTACAATATAAGTAAAACTTTTACTATAAAAAGATAAAGCTTTTTTGCTCAGTTTTTTTTATTATTTTTTTTTCATATAATTTTTATTTTTAAATTTATTTCTCCAAAACAAGAGAGATTTCAGTTTTGCCTTTTTTTATTTTGAAAATTGATTCACATCCGAGGTCGTTGTCAAACCCGAGTTTAAATTGTAAATTCTTCCTCTCTGCTAAATTATATTTTATTCAGTTTTTTTTTCTAATTTTTTTTTTTTGATAGAAAATATCTCAAAACAACCAAATACGCTGCTACAGTTTTCTTTTGTTTAACTTGGATTCACAAAAGGTGATCACAAACAGTTTTTTTTAAATTTTGCCATTTAAAAATTTTTTCTCCAGTTTTATTAAAATATTAACAATATTTACAAGTTTTAAAGCAATTAGTTTTCATAATTTCAAAATAAATGGGATCAGTGCAAAGGAAATTATAGGAATCACAAAAATTATCATTAAAAATATTTTTGCATTTTGAACTTTTGACATTCAAGGAAAGAGTTGGACAACATTCATTGTCATCGGCACAAACCATATTGCCTTCACATGTGCCATTTACGCAAGCTGAAAAAAAGTAAAAATCATAAATTATTTGGCAAAGTTTCTGAAATTCGCGCAGTTTATAATAAAAAATAATTTTATGATTTTTTTTACTAAAAAACGATGAAATTAATTGGAAGCTTTTGGGAAGTGATCGAGATTTTTAGAAAAAAATGGTTAAAATAAAATTTTTGCCGGTTTGTGGAGATGGCAGTTTAAAAAAATCAAACGAGGGGATTTGGTATTCAGTTAATTTTCTTAAATAAAAAATCAAAGAAATAGCTGTCAACAGTTTATATTTGAAATAAAAATTTAACAATATGAATTTGAAGGTCAATGATCAACAGTTTAATAAAAAAAATCTTTTTTTTTACATTTATGAATTGATTGATTCTTTAATCGTTCGCTTTTTTTTATTGAATTTCAGTTAAAATAACGAAAAAATCCCGGTTAATTAATTTACAGAAAAAATACGTTTCTAAAATTCAGTTTAAAAAAATTTAAATATAATCTTTTTTTTCATTGTAATTTCTCTTTAAAAATCAATCCTAACTTCTTTTAAAACAGTTTTTATTCCTCAAAAAAATTAAATTTGCTTCTTGAAAAAAGTTGCAAACATATATGCAGTTTAAAAAAATATAATTTAAAGAAATAAATCCTTCTTTTTTATATATAAAAAATTCACTTACGTCCAGCTGGATTTAAGCACGATGGTGGTTGTTGAGTTAAAACAGTAACAAATAAAGCAGCAAAAAACAAAATTAATAATAAAAATTTTGTTAACATTCCTTTTCTTTTTTCTTTCGGTTGATGTACTACCACTCCCACGAACAATATGAAACACCTTATGACCTTTCTTTCTTTTACTCCCGCTCGCTTGCTTTTTATCAATCAAAAAAAATAATTGTCTTTGCTTCCATTTTTATAGTCAGTTTTTATTGCCACGTATTTTTTTACTTTTATTGTTGTTATCCTCCCAAAAAATTACCAAGATGCCAGTTAAAAAAAATATTAAATTTCGAGAGTTAAAATATTTTAATTCTGATTTGCGTGACTCAGTTTTTTTTTTCAAATCGCATAGAACTTTTATCTCTCAGTTTTATACTTTTTATTTTATTTTTAAGGGTTTAAATTTTTTTTCAATCGTAGGCGTTGGAACACAAATCAATGTTCTTTTATGACTTTGACTCAAAAAAAAAAAAAGAATGATAAGGTTTGAGTAAATGAATCACGAGAATATAAATTCAGCTGTTAGTGTTCCGTTGTTTTGATTTTCTTTGCGTCGTCCACAGTTTATCTTTTAAACTTCCGGAAAGGAAGCATGGAATTTAAAGTATTTATTTCTTTGTTGCTCAGATGGACTCACAACAACAGTTAAAAAAAGTCTAAAATAAAGAAGTAAAGGACAGTTTTTATAATCTTTTCCATAAAAAGTTTTTGGTTTCAGTTATTTTTTTTCAAAATTAGTAGAAATTGACCAAAAGTAAAAGTTAATTCCAGCTGCTATACAGTTTTAAAGGATCATTAATTTTCTAAAATTATGGCTGCTTATATTTGCTCCACAAACAAGCCCTGATCCAGTTTTAAAATCAACTTCTTTACAAACATCAATCTATATAATTGACGACAGTTTTTTTTTAAATTCGCAGTGATGGTAATTAATTACAAAGCGAGCCACTCATCATGTCCAGTTTTTTTAATTATTAGAAATTTTCAAAAAGTGAAAAGTAATTCAAGATGATGTTTTGCAGTTTATAAAAAACTCGTAAAACTAACTAAAATTATGGCTGATGTATGCTCCTTCCTCCCACAGTTTCAGTTTTAAATTCAAACGGTTTCTCACCGGTTTCATTCACCTGCCACAGTTTTTTTTAAAAAGTTTATTAAAATATTTTTTATACCTCACTTCTAAGCTATCGACTTATATGTTATTCCAGTTTTAAATTTAATATCCGTGCAAATCATGCAGATTGATTATTACTAAATAGTTATTTTCAAAGTTCTGAAAAATTTGCCAATCAACAACACTACAAATCTCAGTTTTTATTTCTTTCAAGCCTGCGACGTTCCATGGCAGTTTAATAAATATTTATTTTGAAAATGCGTCAAAAAAACTTTTCTTCGATGACCAAAATCTTTCACATAAAAATCAAGTGATTAGATAGACTTTATTACAGTTTTCTTTAAATTACCACAAAAGCCATTATAAATAAAAGTAATATAAACATAAAAAAACAGTTTAAAAAAATATTCAAAAATAAAATTTACACTTGGCCATGAAAGTCTTTTCTTTTTATATTAATTTTTGAAAAATTCTTTGAAAATCCCAAGTCATTCTCACGTGTCAGTTTTAATTTTTGACTAGGGGTGGCTCGTGTCATCAATGTCATCGAAAGGTTTGAGTTACGAATTTTTCTCTGGAGAAAATCGGTTAATGGAATATTGTCGGCCTCGTGGAGCTCTACAACATGGCGTTTACAAATTTTTCTCACAGAAAAATTCGTAACTCAAAAAGTTTTGATGACAAGGGCCCGCAGGGCCCGTTGTCATCGAATGTCATCAAAAACTTTTTGAATTAGGAAATTTTCTCTGGAGAAAATCTGTAAAAACCATGCTGTAGAGCTCCGCGAGGCCGACAATATTCCATTAACCGATTTTCTCCAGAGAAAAATTCCTAATTGGATGACATTTTTAAGAGATTTGATGACAATATGACACGAGCCACCCCTATTTTTGACACCCTTTAAAAAAATTTCAAGAATGAAGCATAATTGCATAATTTGTTTGGGTTTCAACTTCAACATTCATCTACAGTTAAAATATTAGCAATGAAATTTTTTTTCTGTTTTTCTTTGTTCAACTTTGTAATTATATTAAACCGCCAATATTTTTAAACAAAAAGTGAAGAATAAACCAAAGTTTAAAAAAAGAAAAATGAACAGTTTTTTTTGACAAAAATTATTAGAAATAAACAAAAAGTAAAAAAGTCGTAACAAATGCTTTACAATTTTAAAGAATCGCAACTTATTACTGGTGATTATTCATTTTTAAAGAATCCTCAATTAGACGGGAAAATATCTCTGATTATTGCTTCCGTACACACACGTCGCTCCAGTTTAAAATCAAAGATTTTCTCACCGTATTTATTTCCACACAACAGTTTTTTTTAAAGTCCATTATATATAATGTAAATTTTTTTATTTCTAGCTTCTCACAAAAATGGCTAAACTTTTGAATCAGTTTTAAATTCAACTTCCCTGTAAACCGTGTTTATTATTAGTAACCAGTTATTTTCAAAATGCTCGTAAATTTATTACCATTAAACGGAAGAAAATATTACTCAGTTTTTTGTTTTGTTTGGATCTTCCGCTATTTGAATACAGTTTTTTTAAATATATATTTTGAATAATCTTTTGCAAAAACGTTAACACAAAGTGAAAAAATTTTATAAATAAACTTAAAGAAAAGATCCAATTTTAATATTAATATTACAGTTTTTAAGTTCTCCAAAAAAGTTTATATATGAAAATTGGTAAATGAAAAGCAGTTTAAAATATCTAAAAATAAAATAATTTTCAATGCATAAATTATGCTCATTTTTTCTTTTTATTGTTAGTTTAAAAAAATCTTGGAAAACCCAACGTATTTTTTTTGTAACAGTTTAAATTTCGAGAAATTTTAAAGATTTTATAAGGAGAAAGCTTAATTTGTTTGACTATTCAACTCAAAAGGCAACAGTTAAAAACTATTTAAAAAAAACTTTTTTTTGTTTACCAGTTAAAATTTGCTTTGTAATTATCTTATAGTAAATTAAATTTTTAAACAATATACATAAATTATGCAACACAGTTTTCTAATGAGTTTTGCAATTCTTCAGTTTTTTGTTAAAAAATTTTCCAACCAGCTTCGCAATTCAGTGAAACCAAAAATAATCAAAAATTTTTTACATATAAAACACCTTTGCGCAATCTTCGTGTCAGTTTAAAATAAAAAAATGCACAAGAAATAAAAGTTCAAAAATGATTCTACGTAGTCAAACTCAAAAGAATCAATGTCATTCATTTATTTTGGGTGGTTGCAAAAGCAAAAAATAGCAGCGACAGTAAAGTCTTGAACCAATTTATTTTTTCTTTGCACGTTTCTTGTTTACCAAAAAATAGTTTCCTTTACTTCTTCCAAATTTGGAGAAAGGTTAAAAGAAGAATGCGCTAAAGAAAAAAACCAATTTGGGTTATTTCTTTTTTTCTATCTTTGAAAAAAATAAGTTTTTGATCATTTGCAATTATAAATAAATACCGCTCAGTTTTGATACTTTTATCACATTTTTTAAAATTTAAACTTTAAAACTATGATTCCCAAACAACAGTTTTGTTTTTATTTATTTTTAATTTCTTTTTTTGTCGTTATTGTAAATTCTCAATATTCATATAACAATAATTATTATTATCGAAATTATGGTCCACAGCAACAGCAAACTTATTATCAGCAACCTGGGACATATAATTACCAACAACAACAAGGCAACAATAATGGATATGGGTACAATAATAATTATCAACAACCCATGAATTACAATAATCAAGGCTATAGGGGATACAACTACCAACAACCATATAATTATAATAACTATTATCAACAACAGCAACAACCATCAAATTATAATAATAATGGATATTATCAAGCTTCAAATGGTTATTATTATCCCTATAGCTCTAATGGCTATAACTATAACAATAATAATTATTATTATCAACAAAATCGAAATATGCTTTCTGGACAAACATCTCAAGGATATAGTTATTATGATGGAAATACTCGAATTTGTGCTCCTAAAATTTCCATGTGTATTATGGGAACTTGCACGGTTCGATGTGGTTCAGATACATTTACCAGCTATAATGAAGACGATGACTAAATAATATTTTTTATTTTAAATTAATTAAAATGATTGAATAAAAATTATTACAGTTATTATTAAAAAATAAAGGAAAGGATACAAAAGCTACAGTTTTATTATTTTTTTGTTTTTCTTTAAAATTTTTTATTCTTGCATATATAAAATTTCCACAAAACAGTTTGTATTTTTTTGTTTCTTTATTTTGTTTGTTTAGTTTTGCAGTTTTGGAGATTTTTATAAACTCAGTTTTTTTTATAAAATAAATTTTTTATAACTCCCCAAAATCTCAAATAGTAATACCGAAAACGAATACAGTTTTCTTGATTTATAAAACACCACTGAAAAAAATATTCATTTCAGTTTTTAAAAAAAAGGTATGCGGAAATAAAAGTTCATAAAAATGTGCACCTCTCTACGTAGTCAAACACAAAAGAGCCAATGTCATTCATTAATTCGGTTGAATTGCAAAAAAAAGCAGCGAAAGAGCAGTCTTGAACCTAATTTTTTTCTTGATTTTTTTTCTCCTGCAAGTTTGTTGTTTACCAAAAAAATTCTTCCCCTTTTTTTATTCATCGCTGGAAAGTTTACAAGAATTCGCTAAATAAAAAATTCAAAACACAATTCGGTTTATTTTTCTTTGAAAAATCAAGGGTGTCGTATTGCAGTTATAAATAGCGCTCAATTTTGATCATTTTGGTTATAGTATTTTTTATTATCCACGAAAAAATTATGATTCCCCAACATCAGTTTTGTATTTATTTATTTTTTATTTCATTAATTTTTGTTGCTGTTGTAAATTCTCAATACTCGTATAACAATAATTATTATTATCGTAATTATGGCCCCCAACAACAATCCTATTATCAACAACCTGGAACTTACAATTACCAACAACAAGGCTACAATAATGGATATGGATATAATAATAATTATTATCAACAACCCATGAATTACAATAATCAAGGAGGTTATTCAGGCTACAATTATCAACAACCCTATAATTACAATAACAATTATTACCAGCAACCATCATCAAGCAGCTATTATAATAATGGATATTATCCATCTTCAACTTATTATCCTTATGGCTCATATAATTATGGCCGAAATGTATTTTCTGGGCAAACTTCTCAAGGATATAGTTATTATGATGGAAGAACAAGAATTTGCGCACCGATGACGAAAATATGTATTTTTGGAAGGTGCACAGTTAAATGTGGTGGTGATACTTTTACCACATTTGGTAATTAAATAAAGAATTAATGATAAAAAAATAAAAATGAAATTTTAGGTTAAAAAAATATTTATCAAGCAGGCGATTAAATTAATAAAGAAAAATGAGAATATAATGATGTTGAAGTACACAGTTTAAAAAAATTAAATTTAATGGAACTTATTTTATTTTTGCTCTGGTTGAATCTCGAAAGTTATTAAATTTCGTTGTAAACAGTTTTAAAAATAAATATTTAATTTGTCCCAGCTTTTTCTTCTCAAACAAGTAAGGGGAAAATAATACCTACAGTTTATAATTATTTTTGTACGAAAAAAACCTTCCAACACTTTTTATGCTTAAATTAAGCTATAATTTGTAGCAATGTAAAAATAAAACACAGTTAAATAAACACACGCATTAATCTTTTGCATCTTTTTTTATAATTTTCTAAAAATTAATAAAAACAAGCTTTCCAGAACCCAGTTTTGAATTTAAAATAATTATAAATATATGGTTAGCATAATTTTGGGTGAAAGAAGAGAGAAAATTAAAAAAGCTTTTATAAAAAAGTAACATAAAATAGTTGCAAAATAAAAGCGTTTGGAGTTTTAATAAAAGAAATTTACTGCAATTTTCAAATATAAAATTATGGAAATTGAAAAAATCTGAATTTCTCGTTAAACCAGTTTTATCTAAAGGCCATTTTTCAAAAGTAAATTTCACAGACAGTAAAAAAACAATTTTTCACGAACTTATTTAGTTTGAAATTTAAAAAGCTTTGCTATAAACCGATAAAGCTTTATTTACGCAGTTTTTAATTATTTTTTCTTTAATCTTTATTAAATTTATTTCCCTGAACAAAATAGAGAAACAGTTTTATTTTTTCTAAATTCCTATCACACTTCTATCCAGCGCCAATTAAAATTGTAAATCCTTTTTGGCCCAACCATTTAAATTACGTCAGTTTTTTTTTGTAATCTTTTTTGAAAGCGTTCCTCAAACAACTTAGACCACCTCCAGTTTTCTTCAGTTTTATTTATTAGAAGATTTTTTAAAAATAAACAATATTCGCAAGTTTTAAAATAATTAGTTTTCATGATTTCCAAATAAATGCGATCAGTGCAAAGGAAATTATAGGAATCACAAAAATTATCATTAAAAATATTTTTGCATTTTGAGCTTTTAACATTCAAGGAAAGAGTTGGGCAACATTCATTGTCATCGGCACAAACCATATTGCCTTCACACGTGCCATTTACACAAGCTGAAAAGAAGCTACAAATAATAAATTATTTGACAGGTTTTCAAACTGGTGCAGTTTATAAAAAATTTAATAATGGTGGAAATTGGATAGTTTTAAAAAATATTTAGAAAACGAGAATGATAAAATGCAGTTTCAAAAAAAAACTCGTTAAAAAGTGTTATTAATTTTGATTTTTAAAATTAACTAAAATTATGTCTGATGTTTGAAGATACCTCTCCAGTTTTAAAATCAAAGGTTTTATCACCGAATTTATTTCTATCCAACAGTTTTTTAAAGTCCATTATAATGAAAAAAAATTTTATGCCATGCTTCTCAGCTAACAACTTAAATGTTATATTGATTCAGTTTTATATTTAATCTCTCTGCAAACTTTTTGTATTATAACAAATCAGTTATTTTTTAATCCACACTGATGGTAACTTTTACCTGTAAAGCTAAAATAAATTTCGTACAGTTTTTTTTTGTTTCTTAACCTCACACGTTGGTACACAGTTTTATAAATATTAATTTTGTTGATGCTTCAACAAAAGCTTTATCATAGCAATAAAAAACCCTACACATAAAATTTAAAGAAAAATCAATGCATTCATAAAAATGAATTACAGTTTTCTTTAAATCGCCAAAAAGCCATTATAAATAAAAGTAATGAATATGCTGAACAGTTTAAAAAAATATTAAAACATAAAATTTCCATTAGGCTATGATAGTCTTTTCTTTTTATATTGAGTTTTAAAAAATTCTTGTAAAATTCCAATTATTTTGGCATGTATCAGTTTTAATTTTGACATACTTAAAAAAATTACAAGTAAGAAGCATAATTTGTTTGGGTTTCAACTCCAACATTCATCTTCAGTTAAAATATTAACAATAAAAAATTTTTTTTGTTTCAGTTCTTCAACTTTGTAATTATATTAAAAAGATTATATTTTTATAACAACAAAAAACGCGGCATTAATTATGGCCTCAGTTTTAATTTTGAAAAATTGTATAAAATTCTAAAAACTCTAAAGACTTTATTCAAACCCAGTTTTTTTATTGCAAATAAATTCTTATAACCCACAAGTCTTTCAAAGCAGTGAAACAAATAATGACCACAATTTTTTGCACTTATAAAAAAATTTATCAAAAAAATTAAAAGTACGAAAAAACAAAAGTTCATAAAAAGTGGATCTCTCTACGTAGTCAAACACAAAAGAAAAGAACCGATGTCATTCATTAATTCGGTTGAATTAGTTCAAAAAGAGCAAGATCAAAAACGACGAAAGAGCATTCTTGAACCAATTTTTTTTTTGATTTTTTGAAAGTTTGTTGTTAACTACAAAAATCCTCCCTCCCCTCTTTTTATTCCATCAGTCGAAAGTTTAAAAGAATTCGCTAAATAAAAAAATAAAAATACATTACGGTATATTTTTTTTTTAGAAGAAAAGGGTGTCGTATTGCAGTTATAAATAGCGCTCAATTTTGATCATTTTGGTTATAGTATTTTTTATTATCCACGAAAAAATTATGATTCCCCAACATCAGTTTTGTATTTATTTATTTTTTATTTCATTAATTTTTGTTGCTGTTGTAAATTCTCAATATTCATATAACAATAATTATTATTATCGAAATTATGGCCCTCAGCAACAGCAAACTTATTATCAACAACCCGGAACTTACAATTACCAACAACAACAAGGCAACAATAATGGATATGGGCACAATAATAATTATCAACAACCCATGAACTACCAAGGCTATAGAGGATATAACTACCAACAACCATATAATTATAATATTAATGGATATTATCAAGCTTCAAATGGTTATTATTATCCTTATAACTCTAATGGCTATAATTATAATAATTATTATCAACAAAATCAAAATATGTTTTCTGGGCAAACATCTCAAGGATATAATTCTTATGATGGAACACGGATGTTTAACTCGATTTTAAAGGGGTAACAATTTCGTACATTTTTTAAAGACAGGTAGAAGACCTCTTCCATGGGCCGATTTTTGACGGCCTTGTTTCTAACCTCATTAAAAAACGGCTCTGGCAGGGACAGGCTGGATGGGCCGAAGAAAGAGGTTTGGTAGTGACACTTTTTCCAAATTTGGCATTTAAATAAATAGTTTGATAATGACAAAATAATAAAAATATTTTTTAAGGTTAAACAGATATATAGCTCACAGGCTATTATTAAATTAATGAAAAATGAGAATAAGAGGATGTTGTTGTTGATGCCCGCAGTTTTTTTAAAAAAAATTAAATTATTTAAATTTTATGTAATTTCTTTTATTTTTCTTGCTTTGGTTAAATTTCGAAATTTATGCAGTATCGTGGTAAACGTTTTTAAAATAAATATTTAATTTTTTCACAGTTTTTTGTTTCAAACAAGTATGGAGAAAATATTACCTACAGTTTATAATTATTTTTGTACAAAAAAAACTTTTCAATATTTTTTAAATGGAAAAAAATCACCGATATGTATCCGGATGGAACATCAAGTCGCAGTTAATAACGATTTTTTTATATAAAATTATAAACACTTTGAAAGAAAATAAACAAATTTTATGAGAATCTAAAAGTTTTTGAAGCTTAAAAAGAAAGAATAGTATTTTCGCCTGGGCTTAATCGAAATGGCAGTTTGAAAAAAAGAGTTAAGAATATATCGTTGCTGAATTCCAGTTTAATCTGAATTAAACATTATTTTTGATCCTCATTTTGCTTGCTTTTCTCTCGCGTAAATTCCCTTGTTTCAGTTTAATAAATGTCTCAACTCTTTGATACGAAAAAATAAAAGCGTTTCATTTTAGCTTTTGAAAGTCGAATAGCTTTTTCAGGATTCATAAAAACAAAATTTCACAGTTCTTAAATAAAGTAAAATGCTTCAGTGAATTAACACTAATGTTTTTTTATCCCTTCTAGTCAGTCATTTATTCAGTTTTAATTGTTTTAAAAAATAAAAAAAGTTTTTTTGAGTAAAATCTTAATCTCCTTGTTTCTTAACTTTCTTTCGGACGCTGCTCGACCATGCGCAAACTTAAAAAAAATCAGTCTCATCATCATCTTTGTCCACCCTCTCTTTCTTTTTTAATATATTTCTCACTCGCGCACATGGAAGAATAAACAAAAAAAAATCCATCTCTCCAAGCAAGTGGTTTCCGTAATCATTAAAGTAAGTACTTTTTGAACGCTTACACAGCCAAAGTGAAAAAAAGATAAGCTTTTTGCGAGAAATGAAAAAGAAAGTGGACAAACAACAATCGCCGCCAATGAGCCGCTTTTTTTGACGACAAAAAAAATACCCGGAAGCTAATAAGAAGTGAGAAACAATAATTATATAATTGATTTTTGTCTTTCTAAAATCAATTTGTAATTATTTCGTTTCAACTTTTTGATTTTTTAAAACTGATATCAGCATAATTATTGTAATTTTTTTTATTATTTATGATTTTTTACTTGTTACTTTTTCTGACTCAGATAAATTTTTTCTTTCAATTAATTTTTTAACTGCGTTGATATCCAAAAACTTTTTCTTATTTTAAGAGATTTTTATCAAGCCTTTTGATTTATCATAAAAATTATTTTATTTTATAAAACTGTAATTGAAATGAATTTTTTGAGATGAACGAAGTCTTTTTGCTTTGTTTACTTTTTTATAACTGTGAATTAACGTTTCATTTTTTTATTTATTATTTTTTTCTGGACTAAATTTTGAAATAAGAGCCACTTTTTCAATTTAAAAAAAACTGTGATTTCTGCTTTTTGCCAAATTTTTTATGAAAAAAGTTCTTCTTAGAATGGCATTTTTATTTTTAAAACTGTATACAAAATAATAAGAAAAATGAATCAAAACTGGGATACTTTTTTAACACTTTTTAGATGCAATCGATATCATTACTTTTTCCATCTCTCATTTTCTCAAACTAAAAACCTTGCTTTTTTTATTTTTCCATGCTTTAATTATTTTTTTAAGAAACTGTTGCCATATTTGATTCGTATATATTTTATTTTTAAAACTGTCTCTTTTCATTTTTTCTTGTATCAAAAATCAAAAAATTTAAATTTGTTATTGTTTATTCCTTTATTTCGGCCTTTATCCGAGTTTTTTTGGGGTAAACAACAATCTTTTTATTTTTATTATATCCTTTTCCGATCTGATGATCGCTCACCCACCGAGCAAATTATTTATATCTCTGTATCCTTCTCATGGAAAAAATTTATTTTGATGGTGTCGGTTTTATTATTTTTTGAAGAAAAAAAAATGTACATAATAAAATCAGTTAATTTTGATCTCCGCATTTTTGAAATAAGTTAGTCCAGGAGTTATTGTCGCCGCTGCCTCCAAAAAAAATTTTTCTCCATAAAAAAAAGAAACAACATCAAAAATTTTTTTTATTTAGTTATTTATATTTCGGCGCTGCGCAGGCACGCAGGCATAGGAAGAGAGGAAGATAGGATTGTCCTTGACCGATTCAAAACATCACATTTCAATTTGATTTGATTCTCGCATAACGTAACTCTTTTTTAATTTTTATTTTTTTGAAACTTTATTTTTGAATTTTAAAAATGATGACTGATGATTTTTTAAATTTAGTAAAACTGTGTAAAGAATTTTTAAAGATTTATTAACTGGGGGCTTGATTTTTAGGTTTAAGCTTCTTCTTTTTTAAATAAACTGAGCGGATTGATTTTTACAGGTGTTAGAAACAGATAATTTCACTTGATTTTTATTTTAACTGAATTTTTTTTATTAATGCGGTATTCATTGTGATAAAATTTTTTCTTCTGGAAAAGAAAGTTTCATTTCAAATGAAATATGGAATATTTTTTTAAAACTGTAGTAATTTTGAAAATTTTGTAATTAAAAAACTGAACGCTTCTTTATATTTTTGTTGCATTCCTGTAAACTGATATTTTTTTGCTCACCCTGTCTCACTAAATATTAAAATAATTATCTGTTTTTCATAGTTTTAAAATTCTTTAAATTGTTTAAAAAAGCAGTTTAAATTTTTTAAACTAAGCTGCGTAGTTTTCAAATAAATTTTTGATAAAAAACTGTTTTCCATTGGCCAGCTTTTATTTTTATTATTTAAAATAAAAATTCAATCTTCTTAAAAACTGTATCACTTTTTTCAAGGCTTGCAACGTTTTTTAATTTTTTTTTAAACTGACGTCTTCTTATAACTGTTGAATTCTTTGTTCTTCTTTTCTAATATCAAAATAATTCATAATTTTTATAAACTGAATTGATAATTGCTTGCTCCATTACAAAAGAATTTTAAACTGTTTCCTTTCATTTTATTAAGAAACCTTTATTTTTTGGGTTATTTTTTCCCATTCAAAAACAAAACTCATAAAAATGTCGAACATTCATTCATCCTTTTTTTTTCTTCGATAACGACTTCTTTAATTTCTTTATATTTTTTTTTTCTAACGGTTTCTTTCTTTCAATGTTCCATTCGACCGACTTCCTGCTGCTTTTTTATTTTAAACTCCTTCCTTTATTTTTTCGAAGAAAAATCCAATGAAAATGACCTTCATTTTTTTTTCTAACTTTATATTTTTCCGGGAAAAAAAGATAGATAGATAGATCGATGCTTTTGTGAAATTTTTTTTGTTATTTAATACTTTTTTTTTATAAACTGTAGTTTTCAAAGACTTTCCTTTTTAGGCATAAATATTTTTTTTTGGGCAGAATATTTTTTTAATGGTGGTATTTATTTAAAAACTGAATATTCTATAGTTAGATTTTAATTTTTTTGGCCCTTCAAAATCATGTCAAAATCTTTAATTATTTACTTTCTCGTTATTTTTGTGGGAATAGTCAAAGCTGAACCAACATGCTTTAATTCGGGTGAATTGGCTGGAGTAATATTTGGTTGCATTTTTGGCACCGTTTTAATTACCACCGCTTGTTATGCGATATTGGCATTTTTTACATATAAACATAAAAAAGGTAAAAAAACTGAAATCTTTAAAAGCTTGTTTTATTAAATAATTTTTTTAGCCCTTAAAAATCAAATCTTTGAACGAGCTCATGGCACTCAAGAAACTGATTCCAGTATTTCAACTTTACATGATTTTTCTGAAAAAGGAATTACCACGGATGCGGTGGAATTTAAAAATAAAGTTTCAATGAAAGATAAAGTAAGTTTTACAAAGCAAAGAAAAATTTTTCTATAAAAAAGATTAAAAAGAAACTGTGAAGAACAAAAAGGGCAAAAACGATTGCCCCCGGTGAGGCTCGAACTCACGGCCTTCAGATTATGAGACTGACGCGCTGCCTACTGCGCTACGGAGGCGGCGATTTTAAACATTAGAAATAAAAAATTTAAACTGAAAAGAATTTTAGCTTCACAATTAATTTAAAAACTGAGATAAATATTTCTTATTTTTGTATTTTTTAAAACTGATTAGGATTATCGGAGCTTGGAAATATAAAATTATAAACTGAGCTCGTTTGAATTAATTAGCATTTTTTTTATAGGAAACTGAAGTAGCTATGCCAACTCCATTACCTCGTCGAAAGGGTCCATTAACTCCCAAAGGATCCTTAGACTCATCCAAACGCTCTCAATCATTAAATATTCTCAAATCAGCTGATGATAATCGACGAGAAAATCAAGAACGTGCATTATCCAATTTTGGATTTAGTATTGGCGGAAATGAATATGAAGGAATTTTTATTGATAAAGTTTTACCTGGAACCCCGGCAGAATTATCAGGAAATATATTTCCTGGAGATAAAATTAAAACTTTAACTATTGGCTTTGATGAAATGTCGTATGATGAAGCGTTAGCTATTTTGGCTTTAGTCACAGAACACACAATTCGATTGGATTTAGAACGAATAATAAAACTGGATGAAGAAACTCAAACTGAAGGAGGATCAATAAAAGCTGATATGAGGTTACCACTAAACTTATTGAAATCATTTTCGATGAATACCATTCGTCGCAAATTAGAAGCTTGCCCACATCGAAATTTTGGTTCCCTTGAACATTTGGATCCTCAAATTCCAGCTTTACCAAAGACGAAAAAATCAAGCAACAAAAATATTCCCCTTCCATCTTGCAAGCATTGTTTTGAAGAAGAAAGAATAATAAAAGTTGTGAGACATTTGGGTGGAAAAATTAAATCCAATCTTACTGTAACTTCTGAAGAATCATCCGAAGATGAATCAAAAAAACAAAAACAAAATAAAATTCCTCCTGGGCATGGATTAATAAGAGCTGAAGAATTTGATAAAAGAATAAAAAATTCATTAAATATTGAAAGTCAAGCATTAAAAATTTCTTCTTTCATCACTCCATCATCAAGTGGAGCATCATCACAAAGTTCAGAAGAAGAAAGCTTAATGGCGGGAGAAATGGGAAAAGTAAGTGATTTATTATTAAATATATAACTGTGCACAAAGAGGCCGCAGCGGCAACTTTCGTTTGATGTAGCGAAGAAAATGTAAACAAACAAAACAAAATAAATTAATAAACAAAAAACTGAGGATTGTTATTCGAAGATGAAATAAGTTACTTCGTTTTTTTTCTTCTTGGCTTGCATTAACTTATAGTTATGCTTTTTATTTAATTTTTAAATTTAACTGGCATCCATTTTTTTTTAGTTATAAAAAACTCAGTATTTCTTTACATATTTACTCTTTTTTTACCAAATAAAACTGATAAGAGAGAATCATTTTTATAAAAAAAAGCTAAAAAAAATTTGGGATAATAACAATTGTTTTCTCGGGCTTTGTAATTTTTTGTTGTTAAAACTCAGTACGAAAATAGAAAATTATACGAATTGCTTTTTTAATAACTGTTAAGAACAAGAAAATTTGTTTAAGTTTTTGTGGCCATTCACGCGCTTTTTTTTACATAGTTTTTTGTTTAAACTGCATCCGATTTAAAGTCGTTGAACTTTTTTTTGTTGAATAAACCCAATAATTTTGAAATATAAAATTTAAGATTTTTTGTATATTTGTTTTTAACAGTGAAAAGTAATAGCTTTTTTGGAGCTTTTCAAAACTGAGTCAAAACTTTACCATTGCGAACCAAAGAATTCATAAAAGATCAAAAATAAATCTTTGTTCCCAAAAATAAACAATCGTTTAATAAACTTTTAATAAATTTTTAATTTTAAACTGGATACTGATGCGCTTTTTGCAATTCACACGATAAAATAAGAAAAATATGGTAAAAACACGAAAAGTGCTGTTCGCGTCTTTACCAAAGACAGGCTTCAATATTTTTATAAAACTGAGTAAAATCGTTGCTCCCTTTTTTTCAGCCAAAATCCGCAGTAATTTTAACGACAGAAGCTTCAATACAAATTTCATCTGAAACTCAAATCCATTTGGAATCAATGGAAATTTCATTGCCTCCACGAATTGTTGAAGAACCTCCAACACCCTTGCCTCAACCTATTGCTTATCAAGTTCCACCTCCACCGCCAACAATAATAATGCCTCCGCCACCGCCGCCTCCATCAACATCTTCCTCTGAGGATGTTTCAGCACCTGTACCAGCACCTTCTCAACCATCACCAGAAAGTGCAATCGAATCTTTACCATCATCGCCGGAACTTAAAATTGAAATCGATTCTTCAATGCAATTAGCAATTACTTCACCCAAAATGCTTGCAGCTTCGTTAACCCCAGATTTCATTGAAGTTCGAGCACAAAAAATTCGGGGGAAAGAAGAAGATGAAAAAATTATGGATCGTAAACTTCCTGAAATTCCTTCCACTGCTTTGAGGAAAAATAAAGGGGTAAACCGACTAATTATATATTATTGGTTTTAATCCATTAGAAACATTTTTTTCAGGGCAAACAAAATGCCGGACAAATGTATCTCAAAGTTCGAAATGGGCTCAGAGAAGTTTACACCACTGATAACCTCGATAATAATAAAGCTGCGTAAGTTTTAAACTTAAAAAAATTACTGTAACTAAATAGCATACGTGGTTGCTAGTCTCGATTTACCTATGCTAAATTTCTTTTCATTTGCAATGTTTCAAATCAACCAAAAAAAATTTTAGTCTCTCAATGGAGCAATATAATACCCTTGAAACAAATCGACGAAAACTTGAAGCTGAAAGACAACAATTACGAGAACTTGGAATTATGTAAATCCCATAAATACAATTATTTAATCAATGACATAAAAAAGCTTACCAAAAATTTTGCCTATATTTTTTTCCCAGGGATACGGTTCATTATTATTATTTTATAAAGAATAACCATAAATAAATGTTTTTTTTATTTCAAAATTAAAACAAAGGTAATTAAATAAAAGTGCTTTGTTACTGTTCATAACAAAAATAATGTAAATCACAACAAACAAAAAACCTTTTAAATAACAAGATGAATACATATATTAACCTTAACATGAATGACTACCAAATTTCTTATCCCATTCAAGATATGAATCCAATTCAGATTTGAGTACGGTTGGTTTAACAGTAGATAGAACATTCGTGAAATCTTTGAATTGGATTGCACGAATACTCTCTTCAGGAACATTTTCAATATCTGTTATGACATCTCTTAATGGGCCATATGCAGCTTCTTTAGCAAAATGAAATATATCTGCACCGGAAAAACCTTCAGTCATATCAGCAAGTTTTGAATAATCTGATTCTATGAGCTCGTTTGAATTATGCTTCATATGTCTTTGTATCATTCCTTTGCGAGCTTCAAAATCAGGTAAGGAAATGTAAAGGCGTTTAGGAAATCGACGACGTGCTGCATCATCAATGTCATCAGGTCTAAAGATTATAAGAGAAAGATTAAGCCATATGATTCGTCAAAGATAAACTAACTTATTCGTTGCACCTAAAACCAATAATCTTTCATCCGAATTTGTTGCAATGCCATCCATTTGAATTAAAAATTCTGTTTTAACTCTCCTTGAAGACTCGTGTTCCCCATCCTTTCGAGAGGATAATAATGCATCAATCTTAAACAAAGAATAATTAAAGAGCTACTATAATCATAAAAATGTAAAAAAAATACTTCATCAATAAAGATAATACTTGGTAATTTCAATCGTGCAATTTCAAATAATGCTCGGACAACTTTTTCACCTTCTCCAACCCCTAAGTAAGTTATTATTAATCTTGCTCTTAAACAATGTAAGAGTAAATCTAACATACATTTAGACATAACAGTTGAAACACTAACATTGAAAAAAGTTGCTTTTGCTTGATTTGCAACACATCGAGCGATCAAAGTTTTGCCAGTACCAGGTGGACCAAAAAGCAAAACACCTTTAGATGGGGCTCGTAAACCTTTGAATAAATCTGGGCGTAAAAAGGGAAAAACAACAATTTCTCTTAGTGTTTTCTTTGCTTGTTCAAGTCCAGCAACCGCATCCCAATTCACATTGTTATTTGATGTAAGGATTTCAGCTTGAATATGCTGAATGATGTGTTTCTCGATATGTTTAAGTGATTCATGATTTACAAGATCATCCGGTTCGTTGGGTTTTGGTGCTACAAGAGGTTTGAATGAAGAGGACGGAAGTGGCTGCGAATGAGAGTTATTATATACCTGTAAAAGATACCTCGAAGAAAAATAATCATACTTTCTATATACTCTACAACAAACATTCGAACCAAATAAAGTTATTACCTTATCATTCAATGGAATAACACTTTTAAATTCTTTAACAAGTTCTGTTGAACCATTAGCCATACGAAAGCCACCCAATTCTTTACTTTTAGCATCTATTTTTTTCGAGGATGATGTTGTTTGAGATGCTCGTTTCTTAGCATTAAACTTTTCAACTTTGTTGTAATCTTTCTCAGGAGCAGTTGGTTTTTCAGATGGTTTAAAAAGTCTACATATGTTTGATGAAAGATTTTTTGGAGAAGTTTCTGGTGAATTTAATGCTGTAACAGAATTCTTATCATTCGAGCTCTTAGGTGAACTATTAGCAGATGAATTCCGGTTAATCGGTTTTCGATTAACTGTTGTTAAAATAGTATGATTTGCTGCTGCATCCGACGCTGTTTTTGGAGAAAGCTTTGACTTCTTTCGTTGGGGTTCATCACTCTTTTTTGAAAAACTTGGTTGTCGAGTATTATTAGGGGCATTTCCAATTGCATTAACGTTGTTATCATGCATGGAATCATGCACGGAAAGTATTTGAATGTCATCATCAGAGTGCATTTTTGATGATTCTTGTTCTTCGGAAGATTGAGTATCAGCAATAAAATTTTTATTAAAATAATCCAGTTCTTGATTTTCAAAATCGGGGGAATCTTTAGAAGCTTTTGACGCTCCAACTTTTCCAAGGAAACAGAAGTCTTAACGACCTTTAAAATAATTCCTTGTTTCAATATTATCAAGATCAGAGTCTTGAAATTCTTCTTCAGATAGTTGAGATAATTCGGATGCTTCTTCTCCAGCCGCCTAAAAAAAGTAAAAGTCAAAGAAAAGAAAAAGGTTTTTTAAAGAACACTTTTTTTTTCATGAATGAAAAGGTTTTTTGACAAATAAAAAAAGTTGAAAAATGGCAAAAAGCGATCAACCGATGACATATATCTTCCTTATCAAATATAAGGATTTCGGAGAAACTAAAAGCTAGCCTCTTTTATTCATTGTTGCCTTCTCTTCTAATAAAACTTAATAGGTGCTAGTAAAGAGTTATAAACACAAGAAAAGAAAAGTAGAAAGCTGAACCAATTTAAACAGCTGAATTTTAACATAATTGAAAGATGTTACTGTAAAACAATAAACTTTATTGAGAAATTTATGAAACTATAAAACCATTTTAAAGCGATTAAAAAGAAATTATACAACAACAAAGACAAATCTTAAAATTATATTTAAATTTTTAGCTATCACAAGACTTTTTTCTTTCGGCCAACTATTATTGTTTGCATTATTTTGCAGTAACATTATCTATTTGAGTTAGCGCTTCTCGTTTAACAAATGGCCTAAAAAATGTTGTCATTAGAAGCTAATCAAGAAAGATAGGAAGAAGTTAGATGAAGACAAGAAAAGCGAATAAGTAAAGTATGACGGATTTTTCATCGACTAAACTTTTTATCTTCTTGCGTTAAAATGCTTTTTGATAAACTTACAGTTCATTCTGATTTCCATTATCATCACGCTTGAAGAAAGACAAAATATTAACATTTTCTTGGTCCACTTTCCTAAATATTTTGCGCTTAATAAATCTTGTAAAACTTATAAAAATTTTAACCTTTTACGATTCTCTTTATTTTGTGGTAAAATTTTTGCTGGAATATTCATATCACTTTCATGTAATCCTATACGCCTTGCCGAAGTATAATTCCATTTTGGATCTTTACTTTTCTCCGAATATTCTTTATGATATTTCAATCTATAAAGTGAATGTGGTCCATCATCGTTAATCACAACCATAGGGGGATTTTCATTTGAATGAGTTTGAATTGGTGTAAATTTTGTATTTTTTGGCCATTGATTATCGTAAATAAACATATTTTCATCATCCAATGAAAGCATGTATCGACCATTACAAGACCAATCAACGACATTTAATTCCATTCCAGTTGTCCCATCAAGTTCGAATTTAGGAATGGTATCGTCTTTAACAATAGGATCAAGATTTGAAGATAGAACATCTCCATAATAAGTTTCTTTCTAAAATTTAAGAAGAATAACAAATAAGTATCGCAAATAGTTAAACAAGAGCGTTGTTATAACTATGCCAAGATGAGTTGATTCAAATGTTTTCATCCCATAATTTAAAACCATAACAATGGTAGTAGCAACTCAGAAAACATACTTGTAAATCATAAATCAAACTATTTGAACCAACAACTCCGGCGAGAAGGTGATCACTAACAGGCGAACATTGAATTCCAGCAATACAACGAGTTTGTTTTGGATATTTATAAGCATAAACTAAAACACATGACTACTCCAATAAGAATAAGCAAAAAGTTTTGTTTACTTGGATTCACACCAAAACCAGTATCATATTCAAGAATATTCTTTCCCGTAGTATTTACAAAAAGTTTATCACCATGTCTGTCAAGGGCGAGATTTAAAGGAATACATCCATCTGGTAAATTCTTAGTATAAATTGGTTTACTGCATTTTTGGTATCGTATATCCCAAAATCTGATTCCACTAAAAGTAGCAACATTAACGATTGAATAAGTAAAGTAATAATTAGCTTACGTTTCTTGATTATTTCCAATTGTAGCAATTAAATGAGGCGAAATATGAATCAATGAAGTAATAGAAATATGAAGAAGATCATAATTTTTTGCTTTAGGTTGATGAGCATTTTCTATTTCAATTTTGGGAAAAATGTGATATTCGTCAAAACTAACATCTTCCGCTTTAGTTTTATTTCGAAGATCCCATATTGAAATAGTACCTGATCGGCCGCCAGTTGCAAAAACAACTAAAAAATAAAGGGATTGTTAATACATAAGTTTTTAACGAAAAAAGTAAAAAATACACGATTCATTTTGATGGAAGGAAATTGATTTGATTGTGCGTTCTGGATATTCGGTTGAATAATGTAACATTTGAATGTTGCCAGTATCAACTTCAATTAAATAAACTTTTCCCGAAGGTCCATGACATGTAATAATTTTAGATTTATAATTTGGAACGAATGATACAGCTGTAACAGGGCCATCGTTTTCAAAGTCGTACAATACTAAAAGATTTAAGTTTTGTTTCAATGATGAAATTATATATACACAAAATAATCATACATGTTGGGGGCTCAAACTTATTTGCAAATCCAAATCCAACTTTTCCATCTTCACTTCCCAGAACTATCCGATGTTCATAAGCTTCATCACGGCAAAATTTTGCACATAACCATGGTATTTCTTCTCCCTAAAATTTACAAACCAAATAATTATCATTTTACAATTTTGGCCATGGAGAATTAAAAGCTTACACCAAATGTTGAATATCGTTTGCCAGTATATTGATGAAAGAATGAATCAAGTATACGATAACCATCCTTTTGATAAGCCCATGATGGAACACATCCACGAGGATAATTTCGTAGCATTAATTATAAAAGGATATAAAAATTTTGTTTGTAAAAAAGTTAGGGAAATATTTTTATAAAAATTCAAATAAGTTTTTTTTATCTTTGAAATTAATTGAAACGCGGGATTTCTATGGCGTTATGCGTTTTTTTCTAACAACAAAAAAAATTTAGACATTCGTATTTATTCATTTAAAAAAAATATAATTTGGATGGGTTTTTGACTTTTGGTTTCTGTGGTTTCCGATCTTTTTTTAGAAAATTCAAAACATTGTTGATTAACAAACAATTAGTGATAAATTAATTGTAGCTCTAATTACGATTCCATTGTTTAATATTATAGTTAAAAACATTGCAACTTTTTCATTGCTCCTCTAATTGCTATTTATTCAAGCAACAAACTCCTCCTTCTAAAAATAAAAGGCTTTAAAAGAGGTCTAAAACAAAAACAAAAAATTGATTCTTCGTAAGCAAACTGCTTTTTCTTTATTTATTTATGTTTGTTTAAGTTTAACTTCATCCTCCATTCTCAACTTTTCGAGACACGAAACTATTGAGTAGTTTTTTTTTCTTTAGCTGCTTCAAGCATTTATTTAATTGTTTTTGACAGCATTTTTTCAGCCTCTCTTTTTTTCAATCCAATCTTTTTCATTGCAAAAAAAAAATATGTAACTTCATACACCAAAGATTTTTTTTTGCAATGCTTTTTTTGATGAAGAAAAAAATGTACGCTTGTATTTTTCTTTTTCCATTCGCGGTCACCATAAATTATCATCCATCTATCAACCAAATAATTCTTTTTGTCTCTATAGTTTATGTTTTTATTTTTATTTCTCATTACATGCTTTCATTTTTTTTATGACTCAAAATGATTGATTCGTTTTTTGTACAATTACACCCTTCTTTCTTTTTCTTTTTGTCCATTGCCCTTTTCTTGATTTTTGAGCATAAGCTTTTACAAGACAAAAGATGTTTAAAAAAAGTTTTTTTTATCACTTTGGAATGCAAATCAAAAGCCACCTTTGCTCTGCTTGCTTTATTTAGGATTAAAAATAAGTGCATACGTGAATATTTGGATTTAGAGTGCTTTGGAAGAATTTTCTATCTTTCAAATAGCAACTTTTTTGATATTTGACTTAGAAATAGCAAACGAGGAAATCTAATAGATGAAAACGATATTGCCATAAAACTTCGGATTATAGTACTCTCAAATTTTCTCTATCTAATTTTAATTTTTTTTTCTTTGCTTTGTTTCTTTTCATCATTGCCACGGTTGATGAAATGTTTGGGAAAGCAACCTTTTAGTTTCATTCATTATCGCAACTTTTAAAGGACAATCCATATTACTCATATTATTTTCCTGACGCATCTAAACAAACTTTGTTGAAATTATAAAAAGGATTTTCGTTTCTTTCTGTTTTTATTTTGCATCATCAAATATTTTAAACCTAAATTTTTTGGAACAAATTTTCAGTGGGCTTTTTTGTCAGCAAAAAATAAATAAACGGTTATTACAATCACATATACATACACACATTCCTTTCTTGTATCCTTTTTTTTTCCTATTCGATGACCTTTTCAATCAACAATGGATTAATTTTTTTTTTTTTCACTTTATTCGTTCTTGGCCCTTCCCAATCATCATCATCGTCATCAAAAAATTTAATCATCAACGTTGTTCATTTTTGATATTTTTTTTGTCACGGACAAAAAAAACTTTCATTTATTTTTATTTTGCAGAAAAAAAAATGAAAAAATCTTTTTAACACCACTGATGATTTTCTTTTTCTTTATTTCGCTTTTAATCCTTTTGATAAATATAATAGTAAAATAATTTTTTTTCTTCATCATCACCCAACTTTGAAGGTGGCTTCATTTATCTCCTTCTTTTTAAATACCTTTCAACAAAGCCTTTTTCTGTGTTGTCTCCGTCTCCAACTGATAATAATAAAAGCTTTAAAATTTAAATTTATTTTTATAGGTAAAATATTGCATTCATTCTTTTTTTGAAGTTTCAATAAAAAATAATTTTTTTATTGGGTTTTTGATCAGTGAAATTTTTGATTGCAAGAACCACTTCTAAAAAAATGGCTATTAGAGTGTAAGTTTTTTACATTGCCTGAAAATTAGAGTAATAAAAATAAATTTTTATAGTGCAACAAAATTTGCTTTAACTGAAAATATTTCTGATTCATTATATGATGCTGTGATTGTTGTATCCCATTCATATAAAGCGATTGAAAAGTATTCGGGTTTAAAATCACTTTTACCCGTTTTGGAAAATTATTCAAAGGTTAGTTTCATGTTTCAAAAGTTAGGGAAATTAATTAGAAGCCATGATAAAAAAAATTTCATTTGGCCACTTTTTTCTTTCAAATTCTTTATTTTTTAGATTAATACTTCATTTGATAATGGCTCAGTTTCCCTTATTCCAACGGAGGCAGTAAAATCTCATCGACTTTTTTATTCTTCCACTGGAACAGTTACCACAGATTTTGATGATGTTCGTCGATATCAAAAAGCTGCATCAAATGCAATTAAATCTGCTATAACTGCAGGGGTTAAACATCCTCTGCTTATTACTATTCCATTTGAACGTTTTCCACAAGCTGAATTGGTTTCAGCTATAGGCGCCCTTCATTCTGCATATACTCCATATCATTTACGTTTAGAAGATAATCAAGCATTAAAGCTTGATGGAATTGGATTTTATCCTATTAATCAACAAAATAATTCACAAAAATTCCTCGATTTAATTCAAGGCATTGAGCGAGCATTCATTGTTTCAAGAGATATTGGTGATGGAGATCCACAACGTATGGCACCAATAAAAGTTGCAGAATATATTCAAGAATTATTTAATGGAAGTTCTTCTTCATCCATTAAAGTTACAGTGGATAAAGATCAAGATAAAATTAAAAACGAATATCCTTTATTAGCTGCTGTTAATCGTTCAGCCAATGATGTACCTGAACATCAAGCCCGAGTAATTTGGTTAGAATATTCAAATAATGAAGAACCATCAAAAAATTGTAAAAAAGAATTTGAAACTCTTATGCTTGTTGGTAAAGGTGTTACTCTTGATACAGGTAAAGCAGTTTAGTTTGTCTAAAAATTATTAATACAAATTGATCCAATTAAAATTATTATAGGTGGATGTGATCTTAAAACCGGTGGACATATGTATGGAATGTGTCGAGATAAATATGGTTCAGCCGTAGTAGCAGGATTTTTTGAAGCTTTAAATTGTTTAAAACCCAAAGGAATTAAAGTTAAAGCTGCAATGTGTATGGTTCGAAATAGTATTGGTTCAAATGCATATACATGTGATGAAATTATTGTTGTATGTTTAAAATCCTTAAAAATAAGCTATTAAAGAGATCGTCTAATTTTGTAATAAATATTTTAGTCTCGTTCAAAAAAGCGCATTGCTATTGCAAACACCGATGCTGAAGGACGTTTAGCTATGCTAGATCCATTAACTAAAATGCGAGAAGAAGCAATAAATGAAAAAAATCCTCATTTATATACCATTGCTACATTAACTGGACATGAAGTTCTTACATATGGTTATCATGCAGCTATAATGGATAATGGCCCTGCTCGACAAGTTCATCATGCTGAAACCCTTCAACATACTAGCGATTTATATGGACAACCAATGGAAATTTCACGGTTACATTCAGAAGATGTTGAATTTAATAATGCTTTATCCGAACATGCTGATATTCGTCAAGGTAATACTCTTCCATCAGTTCAAACTATGCGTGGACATATGTCACCTGCATGCTTCTTAATTCGTGGTTCACGTATTGATGAACATGGAATTGATTCAAATAAACCTATTAAATATACTCATCTTGATATTGGTTCATGCATGACTGAAGCCCCACATGTTTCATATCCAAATCCATTATTTGCTTTGATTGGATAGTAAGTTATTGATTTTTTTTATTAAATCAATGATAGTTTAATCCATAAAAAATTTCTTTTTAGTCATATCCTGCCTCGTTTGGAATAATCCTTTCTGCTGCTATCGTGTCGTCGTTAAAATGTGTTAAAAAAAGCCCGGAAGAAAAAAATGTTTGATTGAAACGAGCTTATTATTAAAGTTATTTAAAAGCAGAAATATTGTGTTTTCTATTTGCTTAAAATTATTTAGTTTTATGATTTTTATGATTTATTTTATATATATTTTTCTTTAATACCTATTATTTCTGTGTTTTGATTGATTTATATAAATTTTGTTAGACTGCCTCCTTGGTTGTAGTTTTACAAAAAAAATAACTCAAAACATTTATAACAAAGTAATCACCTAAACAATGTTTAAAAGCTCAAATACTTCAGATAAAAAAATAAAAGCAAGAAAACAAAATTTACAAAAAATTATTATTCGATAAAAAAAAAGTTTGCAGGGAAACTTTGCAATTTTTAAAAAAGTTTGATTTTCGCCATTTTGGCTTTGCGTTTGTTTGCATCCTTCTAAATTGCTTGCATTTATTTATGGAATAAATTTTTCTTTTCAGCGGCTTTTTTTCGTTAACGAAGAAATACCATTTTTTTTGATTCATTTAATTTAAATATTACTGTGGTTATTAACAATTTATTATTTATTAAATTTTGTAATTTTATTCACCACCAATAATGGGACCACCTCCACAAACATTTGGTAAAAAGCCGCCATCCTTTAAACTCTCAGGTGAAACATATTATATTGGAGCGGATGTTGGTAATTATCTCAAATGTCATCGTGGAAAATTATATAAACATTATCCAAATATGTGGAAACGACCTGCCACATCAGAAGAGAAAAAAGAAATAGCAAATCTTTTAACAGCCCCTGGAGTTTCATCAAATGTCATGCTTGTTCGTGCGGATGAAGTGGAAGAAATTTTTGCGGGTAACGACGAAAAATACCGCACTGGTGGTTCAGGTCGACATGGAACTCCTTTGACTGCCTCAAATACCCCTAACCTTCGAAAAGAAAGTACTCCATTAATTGGTTCCCGAGTTACTCGAAGTTCTGGTGCTCCATCATGGTATAATTCTCATGCAAGTCTTACAATTTTTGAGGGTTTAATAAACCAATGATTTTTTAGATGGTTAATGGTTCTCAAATTGAAAGTGTATCAACATCTTTACCACCTTCAGTGGGAAGAGGTCGGCCAAAGTATCGTGAAAATCTTTATGATGTCGCTGATCAAGCTCATTTGGCTGCGGTTGCAGCTAATGCTCAAATTCCTGAAGAATTAGTTCCCATTCGAATTGATCTTGACGTGGATGGATTACGTATTCGCGATGCATTTACATACAATAAAAATGAAACAATAATTACCCCTGATGTGTTTGCTGAACTTTTTTGTGATGATCTCGAAATTACCAACCCTCAAGTCGCTCAACAAATTGCTGCTTCAATGCGCCAACAGATTGCCGCTTATGAAGAGCTACTACCAATGGAAGGTGCAGTTGATCAAAGAGCACATATAAAACTCAATATTAATGTACAAAATGAAAACTTGAGTGATACAATCGAATGGGATATCGCTGAACCCCAAAATAGTCCAGAAGAATTTGCAAATCATTTATGTCGTGATCTTCAAATTGCAGGCGAATATCTTCCATCCATTGCTTATTCAATCCGAGGTCAAATTGCTTTTTATCGACGAACATTTGCTCATAATGATTCTCAATTACCCGTGATTAGTGGAATTCATCCACTTCGAAATGATAATGAAAGTGAAGCATTTACACCAATAATTGAAATTATGTCTGATGCAGACTTGGATAAAAAGTTAAGAGATTCAGATCGTAATACTCGTCGAATGAGAAGATTACAAGCAACTCCTTATAATAACTTTTAATCATTTTTCTTTGATCTCTTACTTATGCTTTGTTTATTTCCTTTATTCTTTTTTGCCTTGTATTATTTTTTTTTTTTGAATAAACGTTTTGTAAACATATGAGTGTAACTATTAAAAATAAAGCAAAAATCCATTTTATGACGAGCAAATTAAACATGAAACTAATTGATTCACCACCAGTTTTATTTTTTGAGATCAAATAAACAAAACAAAAATTTTTGCTTACAAAATGAATACTCCTCCAATTACAATATTTCCAAATAAAAAACTCCATTCATTTTTCATAATTCGAATTTCGAAAAAAGTTTTAGAACGAAAATCAGCGCTCCATTGTCGAATGAATGATTCAACGAACGAAAAATTGTTGATGATTTCTTTCCAAAGAAGTCATTGCTTTCGGTAGACGTGTTGCAGATTCATTTTATAAGTTTGTTGCTCGCGTTTCGTGTATTTCCTACTTATTGTTAACCAACATATTCGTTTTTTAGTTTTAATCAAAAATGGCGCCTCCATCAACTTTTGTTCATCCAACGAATCGTAAAGGTCTCTATGACATCGCTGACCAAGCTCATTTGGCAGCTGTAGCAGCTAATGCTCAAATTCTCGAAGAATTGGTACCAATCCGAATTGATCTCGATGTTGATGATGTACATATTCATGATACATTCACTTACAACAAAAACGAAACTTTGATTACTCCTGATGTATTTGCTGAACTTTTGTGTGATGATTTGGATTTTAAGAATCCTATGGCTGTTCAACGAATTGCTGCTTCAATGCGTCAACAAATTGCTGCTTATGGAGAACTACAATCAATGGAAGGTGCTGTGGATCAAAGAGTTATTATTAAGCTCGACGTTCTTGTGCGAAATGAAAAGTTAACTGATACGTTCGAATGGGATATCGCTCAACCTCAAAATAGCCCAGAAGAATTTTCAAATCATTTGTGTCGTGAACTTCAAATTGCTGGTGAATATCGTCCATCTATCGCCTTCTCAATTCATGATCAAATTGCTCATTTTCGCCGAACACAAACATATGATAAAATGCGTCCAAAAATGCATCCTCTTAGAAATGGTAACAAAAATAAAGCATTCACACCAAAAATCGAAATCATCACTGCTGAAGATTTGGAAAAGAAATTAAAAGATTCAATCCGAACTTCTCGTCGAAATAGAAGATTTCAATCAACTCCTTATAGCAAATATTAATTGTTTTTCTTCTTTGTTTGTGTTTATCCATTTTTTCTTCTTCGTTTTGTAAAGCTTTCAATAAACAAATTATAACCACTTGTGAATTTTCTTACAATGCAAGCATAAAAATGCAACGATGCGTAAATTAAAGCTTTTTGAGGCAAATCGAAACAGCGCGTGGAAATAGTCATTTCATGTTTTTTATGTTAGTCGCGGTTGTTAAAGCATAAAAATGTCTTCTAAACATAAAGAAAAGACGGAAGATGACTTTGAAAGTTCCGAAGATGATGATGCTTCCTCGATTTTTGAAGATCGTGAAGGTGAGTTTGCTTTAAGCAAATACAATTTTTCATAACTACCTTAGAGCTTTGGAGGAGGATATGGATTATTGTTTTATTACCTTCTTTTATAACACCCACCAAGTATGTAAAAACCAAACAAAAGTGGCTGTAATCCAAAAAGGGAGTTTCGATGATATTGTAGTTTCTAAAGCTTTCAATTAACAAGCGAGTAGTTTAGATATCTTTAAAAAAGTTTTCTTGAGTAATAACCAATTATTTCAGACGCATTAAAATCAAAAATTTATGAAGTTTTAAAAGTTTTTGATCAAAATGGTGATAATACCATTGATGTAAGCGATATTGGAAATGTTTATCGATGCCTTTTAATTAATTTAAATCAAGAACAATTAGCTGATATCGAATCTCAGGTAAGCCAGGGAGAAAACCAAAGCAAACAAAATTAACAGAATGGAATCTCTCTTTCAAGCTTTATTGAGAGTTAATGAATCCAATTTTAGCTTGTGAAAAATGAAAATTCAACAATTTCATGCGATTCTTTGGTTCCTCGATTGCTTTCTCAACTTCAATCATCAGAGAAAGGGTTTAATTCGCCATCATTTGCCGAATTAGAAGCAGCATTTCGAACGATTTTAGATCAACCAAATTCTGAAGGTTTAACAAAAGAAAAGTTGGTTCATCTTATGTCAACTCGAGGCGAACCTTTAAATGAAATGGAAATGGCTGAAATGATTTCACATTTACCAATAAGAAAGAATAAAATTATTGATTGGAAAGCATATTGTCGAGATATTCAATTAACTATTGACAAGCGAGGACCCCGCTTTCGCGGGGTCTCATGTAATCTCATACTTCAAGTATTTATCAATTAAACTAACAAAACTTAATAACATACAAACAATATATATTTTTAACTATCATTTATTAATTATATACATACAAAAAAATATATTAATCTTCAAAAAAATTCCATTTTAAAGCTTCTTCAATCATTGCTTCATCATTCATTTGAGGAGTTTTTGAAACATCGTTAACATTTGTTGATAAAGTTTTATCTGAACTTTCTTCACCAGTAGCATTGTCTTCATTCAAATTTGTAAATAAAGCATTTTGAACAACATTCATTCGATGATTAACATTTACATCTTGAACAGGACTTTTAACATTAGATTCTTTTTCACTTTCACTAACTTTTGGAGGATATGATACTTCATCAGCAGATACAAAATAAGTAAAATCATTTCTTTCACTTTCAGAAGTTAGTTTTTTCATCTCTGACATGATATTTATAAGCATTGTATTCACGCTCAGTTAATTTTTTTGATTTTATATCATCTGCATTTTTTCTTTTTCCATATTCAAAAAATTCTCCTGTTCCAGATGGATAAAATAAAGGATAAATTAAAGGTTCAGTTCGACTATCACCATCTTTCAAAAATTCATTTTGGAATTCACCATCATTATTTCTTTTTATAATAACAATATCTTCTTTTGGTATTTCACCATTTGGACCTGGTTTATAAACAATTGCAACTTCAGAAGCAGCAACAGCATCATAATTTCTTGTTGCATTTGGTTTATTAACAAAAACTAAATTAAAATCTTGAATGGGTTCATTTTTAGCTTCCTTTTCAGCTTTATCTTCCTCAATTGTTTCTTTCAACATAACAAAACTTTGTGCATAAACATTTTCTTGTCTCATAGTTTCATCAATTTTTTTCATTAAATTTTTATCTAAATTTGCGTTTATATTAGCTGGTGCATTCATTCTTTGGTTTGTAGCTTCATCACTTTCCAAAATATAAAGCTGTCCTTCAAATGCATTAGCTTTGTTACTTGAATCAAAAGTTCGACTCATTTTATGTAAAACTCTTCCTTGAAGTTTCAATGCTGGAACTCCTGGAGGTAATTTTACATGCTTTGCATACATATGGGCACAACTATGACTTGAATTATAATTTCGAATATTATCATGAAAATTTTTTATTAATCGTTTATCTTTGTGTTCTTTTTTTATCAACATTTTTAATTCTTCAGGATAATCATCAACTGATACATTCAAAACGATTTTTCCTTGTTGGCTGCATGAATTATAACTACCATTTGGTTGACGCTTTTCTTGTTTAAAATGTTCAGCTCCACAAAAAGTACAAATTTTATCTTTTTTTCCCAATCGATGAGGCTCAATATTTTCAAAGAATGCACCAGTTCTTTTAACAAAAGGTTTTATAACTTTAGCTTCAAATCGTCTTTTATATTTTTCATTATCCAATGCTTGTTGCAATTCAATTTTTTGAGATTGTCTCATAGATTGCTTTGATTCTGCATCAAATTTTTGTCTTTCAAGCTTTTCAAATTTAGTTTCATTTTCACGAATATTTCGCATTGTTTCTGCCTTTTGTTGTTTAATATTATTTTTAACTCTTTGGGATAAAAATTCTTTTGAAAGATTTAATAAGTCATTATTTTCATTATTATTTTCAATTGTTAATGAAAATCTTTTTTGTTTCATTGCATTGCAAATTCTTTCCATTTCATTTATTTTTTCTGTTGCATTCATTTTTGATTTGTTCCAGTCATTTTTTCCTTTAGTATTAGTACTTTTATTGCTAATTTTTTTTCGCGCAGCGTACATTTTCCATGTTTCAACCGACTCATTTTTAAATTGACTTTCATTTTGAAAACTTTTATCTTTAATATCTTCATCAATTTCCATTGATTCATTTTCTATTAAATTTTCAATAGTAACATTATTTTCTTGATTTAAATCTTTTTCAATTTTAATAATTTTTGGTGTGACAACAACGTTTTCTTCAATCGTTTTTCTTTTATTAGTTTTTCTTACTGGTGTAGCATTGGAAATATCAAGATTTTTATTAAATTTTTCGATTACAATATTTTCAGTTGTATCACCTTGAATATTATCGCCAGCACGAATTATAGCCGTAGAAATATAATAATTATAAACTTCTTCTCTCCATCTAATAATTTCTGAATCATCAAATTGTAAAGTTTTATTATTAAAAAATTTTTCTGCAACACGCAGAAAAAAATGGTCCAAAACGAGTATCACCAGCAACGTTAGGGTTAATGACATGTTCCAAATTTTGTCATTAACATGTTAATGACGCCGGCATCATTAACATGTTAATGACAAGCGTCATTAGTTAATGACAAGAATTTTTGTCATGACATTTTTTAATGACATGACAGAAAAAGTAATGACAAGAAAAAATAGTTAATGACATGACAGGAAAAGTAATGACATGAAAAAAATGTTAATGACATGACCTAAAAAGTAATGACAAGAAAAAATGTTAATGACAACAAATTTAATGACAAAAAAATTAATGACCGAGATTCAATTTGGTGTAAATTCAATTTGGTGTCAATATTTTGTTACCGTAATATTTTTTTGCTTGGCCCCATAAAAATTATGCAAATTTTCATTTTATCAAATTTACTGAAATCGAAAATTCTTCGAATTTTAAGAAAATCAAAATTTCTCTTCCTCCTTCCATTTTTTGCTTGGCCCCATAAAATTTGTGGAAATAACACAATTTGGAAATTTTTATAAAAATATTTATTACGTCAATACAAAAAACAAAACAAATACAAAAACAAAGTCCATACATAATACAATAAAAACAAAGAGGCTATGGAGTTTGAACGTCATAACGGAATGCGATGGCATAATTCTTTGCTTTCACAGTTCCATTGTAGACAACATACGTCATCGAAGGCGAAGTATCTCGATTAAGAGCAGGATTGTGACGGATGAGAGGACCACGAGTGAATCTCAATTCATTGACGAAGAAGTCATCGATTTTGTTATCAACATGTTGATCATGAAGAAGAGTGATGTAAGCTCCAATAGCTGTTGCAGGTTCAACGAACTAAAAATTCAAGGTAAATAAATGAAACAAAACAAATAAATTTACTTGGAAAACGTTTCTGAAGTATTTCAAGTCGCATGTCCTCTCAAAGCAAATAAACACTCGCTTGAGCTTTTTTGAGCGGAATCGTTTGGAGAAGTTCAGGAGGTTAATCAACAAAGTACGGTTATCAGTAAGTCGACAATCAAATCTAAAAAACAGAAAGTTGTAAAGCTTTGATATGGGTTAATAAAACGTACTCAAAATCTTCCAAGTCCTGAAGATAGTTTCCTTTGCCATCCAAGAAGTTTTCAAGTCTTCCACCAATATGAAGAGTGAAGTCGATGCATTGGAAAGATTTCATCTTTGCAGGAAGGCTTTGGACAATTAGAACAAGTGGTCTGCTGCACCAGTTACCACTAAAGCTTACCTAAAAAAACCAACATTGAGTAAATAGAAAATAAAAAGATAATAACTTACGCTTTTGCCTTCTTCCCAGAAATTTTGCAAACTTGAAAAACAAGTCCTCAAGTAATCACGTTCCATTTCATTTTCAGGAAAATCTGATTTCACCAAGACATGGTTTGATGGACGGCACAAAGACAGCATACGATTCAATTCGGTTGGCATAATTCGACCACATTCAAGGTGTTCAAAGTCCATTTTGATATTTTTCAATCGGAGGAAAATCTTCTTCACCACTGGCTTTCCATCAATCAGAATACGATGCCGATAAAGCATGTCATTTGAAATTTGACAATAGAGCTTCTTTACCGGACGTTCTTGAACCTAAAAGATAACCTGTAATTGCAAAATATCAACGCAAAATCACATACCACGTCAACCTTCTCCTTTTCTTTTGTTGCTTCCAAAGACAAAGATGATTTGGACGCATCATCAACGAGTGGTTTTTCTTCTTCAGGAACCCATTCATTTCTTTCTAGCCATTGATCTGTTGGAAGTTTAGCAGTAGGAACATCGGATGAATTCAAGTCGATTATAGGAGCTTCCTTTACTTCTTCTTCTTTTTCAGTGTTTGATTCAGCTTCCTTTTTACCATTTTGGTTATCTTCAAACGTCGAAGTAGTAGCTTGCGATATATTTGGAGCAGCATGGTTAGCTTCCAAAGTCGGTGTTGCTTCTTGATTAGCTTGATGATGAAGAGGATCCAACGTCAAAGAAGGAGCTTGTGTAGCAATACCAGCAGTTTGTGGAGCAACCAAATTCGAAAAAGGAGCATCCTGAGCAATAACATCACCATTAGGAGTTTCCAACGTTGAAGCACCAGCTTGTTGAGGAATACCATTAGGAGTTTCCAAAGTCGAAGCACCAGCTTGTTGAGCAATACCAAGAGCTTGTTGACCATCCAAAATCGAAGAAGCAGATTGTTGAGCAAAACCAAGAGGTTGTTGAACTTCCAAAGTCGAAAGAAGAGGTTGTTGAACAAAAGCAGCAGTTTGTTGACCATCCAAAGGCAAAGAAGCAGCTTGTTGGTTAGCTTCCAAAGTCGGAGCACCAGAATGATAAGTAGTTTGATGGTGAGGAGCATTATAATTACCATATGGAACCTAAAAATAAAGAAATTATTCACATATCTCATCAATTTAATAACATACATAAGAAACGCCGTTCCAATAATAGTAATTACCATATTGATCATAATGTACTGTTCCTGGAGAAGTCATAGGTTGATTGCTTTGAGGAGCCATCGAAGTCAAAGGATATGATGGAATAGATTGTTGAGCAACGTATCCATTATAAGCAGTGTTTTGAGTTGGAACAAGCTGTTGGCCCAGAACATATCCAGTTGAATGCGGCGCATAAGTCGAAGCAAAGTACCCACCTTGTTGGGGAGCAGACGTCGAGTATGTACCAAGAGGTGCATAATTAACAGGTACACCATAAACAGGTCGATTTGCAGGAGGAGCATAGTTGTTGCGTGGTTGTGAACGATCACCACCACCACGATAACCACCACGAGAAAAGTTTTGACGCATGATTGATAGCAAGAGATGCTGAAAAAATAAAGTAAAAATTCACGAAAAACAGGTTTGAATATAAAGATAAAAAACCAGAAAAGAAACTGGGAAATTAACATAAGTAATGAAAACAAGATAAAACGTCAAATTTATTCACAAAAAAAGTCAATCAATACAATACAACGTCAAAAAAGATAAAGTAGTTCATCGATCCAAGGCTTGAGGAAAGCCAAATTTGAGACCCTTTTTAAACATTGTTGCATAAGGTCCACGTCCAAAGTGAGAGACATGAGTAACGCCGCCATCGAGAAATCCAACAGCAAGAAGGTGTTCATAAACGTCAAGAAAGAGAGGTGATGAAGAATAAAAAGTGAGATTGAAATCCTTCAATTGTTCATGTTGGCAAACCTAAAAACGAGCTATTACTTTTGAAAGAATGTTACAAAACTTACAGCTACCAATTTTTTGAATTTTTCCAACGAACACAATTCATTTGATTGCATTACCAAAGTCTTGAAACGTTTATAACCTCCATCAGCAAGGAAGTGATCAAGAATATTGTAAACGTCTTTTTTGAAGTTGCATTTTGTGAAGTTGGTTGCGTCAACAATCAAGCTCTCAAGTCCAAGATGAAGTGAATCCAGAAAATTAGCCAATTCAAATTCTTCGCTGAATTCACAATTGCTCACGTCAATGATGGAAGCGGTAGAGGCATCAACGATTCTTTGCAAGTACCTTGGCTTGAAAAGTCCATGGCAGCGAAGCTAAAAAACAAACATAAATAACGGAAAATAGTTAAAAATAAAAAGCCATACAGAGTTCACACTTCCCATAAATCTTTTAAGCATAGGAATATCTGCACCAAAGTAAGCTGATCCTTGAATTTCTTTCGATTCCAAAGTTAATCTTTCATCAGCGCGACAAGTTCGGAAGAGATGCGCGATTAGTTGGCTATTGAAGTCATTGGTTCTACCATTCGAAAACATAGCACGAGTGATTGTTTCTTCGAACGTCAAAACACGAATTCCACCAGCAATTTCAGCAACTTCATAATGTTGAGTTCCAATTGCATTGGCAACATCCAAGTCGAGTTGAGGACGCTTTGTACCATATGCGTTATATGGATGAAATTCATGCAAAGACTGAAAAAACAATATTATTATTGTATTTTATAAACTAAAGAAAATAACGTACAGGTTCCAAATGAGCAATACCACTTCTTCGTTCAACTTGTTGACCATTTCGAGATGTTCCACGTCGATGTAAAGCATTACCAGAAACAGGAGGAGTTGGTTGAGGCCTTTCTTCCTTAGTCGTTAAATCTTCAGAATACGTCGATGAGCTTACAGAACTTTGAGCAGAATCACCAAGGAAGGGACGAGTAAAACGTCGAGGTTGACCAGTGCTTGGATTGATATTGCTACCATCATTAGGTACATTGGAGGTTGATTCACGTCGAACAGCGGCAGAAGCAGAAAAGCCACCACGTTGTGTTGCGGATGAAGTCAATACGCCACCACCATGAGAAGTAGAAAATCCACCACGTCCAGCAGATTCAGGAGTTGCACGTCCACCATGATGAGCAGCATCATTGGTTCCCAAAGTCCTTGTAGCACCATTAGATGTTTGACGAGAAGTCACCTCAGCATCGTCATCATCCAGGAGATTTGGAGGAACATAAGGAAGAGCAATTTGAAGCTTTGCACGCAAGCGTTCGATCTAGAAATCAACAAATAAATGTACAAGTAAATGAAAATAAGAAAAACATACCAATTTATCTTTATCGTCTTTCACAAATTTATCAGCCATTATAGATGGATCAAGCTAAAACGGGAAAAGAAGTTATTATTATTCAAAAAGGACATCAAAATTAGAGATAAACGCGCGATAGGGAAAGGAATGCTTGATGAAAGTATGTAAAAAATTAAAGACAAAAAAAAGCTAACTTTGACGAAAATTTTTTTGAAGAATGAAGAAAGAAAATTTTTTGAAGAAGCAAAAGAAACTTTCGCGCTCAAAATCAATGTTTCACAACGAATTAACAGTAAGAAAGAGAAACGCGCATTTTTGAATATCCAAAAAAACATTTTTATAAAAATTAATTTTTGTGAGGAAATTGAATATTTTGAAAGATTTTGCTGTACCATATTTAATAGCTTTTACCCGCTCGATAGGCTTTAATAAAACTAAAGAAGTTAAAATAACTTACATTTGGTGTACCTTTGAAATGAAAGTACCAACGTCGATTATCACGCCAACCAGTAAAAGAAGTATAAGCATCGAAACCAGGAATTGTTTGACGTTTGAAGCCTAACGAATCCATCCAATTGTAAATATTTCGAGTAGCTGGTTTACCAAAAGTTATGCTGATTACACAAAAGCTTGCAGTAGCAGGTCTAATGTGAAACTGAAAATAAACATCATCAAATAAATTATTGGAAACAGTAAACTCACGTCAATAGCACTTCTTAAACATTCAAAAGTTTCCACGTTGAAAGCATTGAAGTTCATAGATAAGGTGATCAAAGATCTGTCCATGAAACATTGAAGAACAGTTTGAGCAATCCTTCCAAATTGGTCTGTTCCAAAAGGTCCAAAATCAATTCTAAAATAAACAACATTTTTTAGCATAACAAAACTATTTAAAACAACTAACATTAAGTATTTGACGTCAAATAATCTTCCAATGTTTGATTGAAACAGTTGAGAAGGTTCACCACCAATAACAAGATCATAATGAGTGAACGTCAAACGGTTAAGCTTTGAAGGAAGACGCCGAGCAAGTCGAAGAAGATGGTTGAGATTCCATGTTCCATTGAAGTCCACCTAAAAGATATTAGTAGTTATAAATAATACAGATTATAAAAATGAACTTACATTAACACAATGGGAAAAGAAAGTTCTAATTCGATCATGGCCCACATTTCTGATCAAAAAGTCAAAGTTGTCTTCAGTAGGATCAAAGGTTCGAAATTGATCTCCAGCTACTTCCAATTTTTCTGCAGGATAAAAGTCCCAGATGTAACGGCGTTGAGCTTCCATGTTTGAATATTCCACGTCCATAAACTTGGCATTGACATATACAACATGAACGTATTTGTTGTAAAAAACAAATCCATAAACGCGTAGTTGAGGATCATCCCATGAATCTTGACCAAGAACACAATGCATTTTTGTTAACAGCTAGCGATTTAGCAGAAGCTAAAAAAGAAGAATATTAACTTGCAGAAAAAACAAGCAACAAAAATACACCAAAAAAGAGCGGAAGATGAAATAAAAATTGACAGTTTCGTAAAACGAAAGCTTTTTGCAATGAAGGATAATGAAATTTTCAAATGAAGAAAACAATTTTTTCTCATATCGCGCGAAAATAAGCATAACGCGAGAAGAATGAAAATTGCGGGAAAGGAATGAAGTTTGAGATCATTTGAAAATGATTGGCCCCATAAAAAGCTTTTTTCTAATTAAACACTTACAAATTATTGTTGAACAAAAAGTCCATTCACCACTGACAAAAGAATTTCTTCGAGTTTTAGCAACCATTTTACAGCTTTTCACGTCAATATTTTTAAGTCTGAAAATCAATTTTTGTGCTTTTTATCAAAAGTAAAGAGAAAAAACAAGTAAATCACCAGCTAGCAAACTGAATCTGTAATAAGAGTGAAGAAAAGTAATAATAAAACGTCAATTTATTCAAGTCCAAAAACATAAAAACATAAACAAAAACAAAGTCTAAGAGGAAAGAAAACCAAATACAAGATTAGCTTGTTTGTGTTTCATCAAGTCGAATTCGGTGTATGGTTCAAAACAGGAGAATTTTGATTTGAATCCAACAGAAGTCATTAAAGTAAACGATTCAGATTCCATGAAAGTTTTGAGCGAAGGATTCATTGGTGTTTTTGAAAGGACAGCAACTCGGCATTCCCAGGTTATTGCAGCTTTCAATTCCTAAAATTAACAAAAGTAATAAATTTTTACAAATATAATAAAGTAACATACACCAATTTTTTCACGAAAAACTTCATCGGAGACATTTACACCGTTTGTTAACATTGTAATTGAGCGCAAGTTTTTTTCGTGAAGTCCAAAAGATTCAAACCAAAGTCGTAGACAGAAAATGTCTCCACCAAAGTCGGTGAAAGGAAAGGCAGAGGCATCAATACTAAAAACAACAACGGTGATTCACAGTAAAAAATAAGTAAAAATCACTTACATAAGATTTTGAAGTCCAATATCCATTGATTCCAACGTCAATAGCAGGGAAACCTTTTGATCAACAACATAAAACTTTGCAAGCTCAATGTATTCAGCAGAAGTACAGGAGAGAGTTTTGACCAAGTCCCCGCCTTTGAAATACCCATTTTAAGTAAGCTAAAAAAAGGCTTTATTATTGAAAAAGCAAGGCGATAAAAGCGCTTACGCTTTGTACACGTCTCAAAAACTTTTTCAAAGTCCTCATGTTTTGAATCAAAGTACCACCAAGCTTAGCATTTTTTTCCACTTTGAGAACAAATTTTGATGCAGCACTTGAGGAAACCAACAAATCTTGCAAATTTTCCATTGAAAATTCTAACGGACACTTGCAGCAAGTCAATATTCCTTTTGATTTTGATAGCTTGAGTTCACGAACAGCTGCATCAGAATCAGAAAAGTCCATATTTCCCATATCATTTTGACCAACAGAAGGTTGATGATGAGAACCAACAAGTCCATGTAAAGATAAAAAGCGAGTAGGTGAAGCCTAAAATTAAATACGAGGTTTTATCTTATCGGAGGTTCAAATAAATAGCAAATATTACCTGATCTTGACGAACAAAGTTCATAGCATCTTCAGCTTTAAATCCAGCAAGTTTAGCCAAAAACGTCAGTTCAGAGAAAGTCGAATGAGGTAATAAAACCATATCCTTGTTCATACCATAAGAAGGTGCGAAGGAAAGCCAGGTTGGGCGCCATTAAGAGACAAGTCTCTTAAACATCCGTTTGCCTCCTAAAAAACAAATAAAAGTTGCTTGAAATGTAAAGTAAAGAAAAAACTTACATAAAGATGAGGGCTTGAAGAGTTTTGTAGCATTGAGAGAGCATCCATAGCAACAAGAACAGAAGCAGTAATTAGCTAAAAAATTACTTAGATCATTCACATAAATAAATAGCACGGATAAATAAAACACGAATAAAATCTAGAAAAATGTAAAGGACGATGAAATTGCAGAAGATTGAAAAATGAAAGAAGAATGAATCAAAGAAAGAAAATTTAGGTTTCTAGCGTCATAATTGCTCGCTTTTTCTTGCATATTGCAAGCAACAAGCACTTTTAAATGAAAGCAAATGAAGCCTAAAAATAGCTCAAACTTTGCCATTTTTTTCTAAGTAATTTTTTACTGAAACTTTTTCAATCAAAAATATTCTTGCTTTAATTTTTTATTGAAAATTTGCATAATTTGCTTTAATCATGGCAAAAGATATGATTGAATGTCCCCAATTTGAAGTTAATTGGAAGCAAATGGGAGAAATGACTTTGGTCCAATATGTGGATTACCTGCGACTTCACAAAGATGCATCAAAATATCCATTCTTTGTGGTAAAATTTCTTTAATAAAATCAACGAAGTTTAATTTATTTGATTTTTAGATCAAACTTCCTGATCGTTTTAATCATTTCTTTGATATTAAAAATCGGACTTTATCTGACGATTTGACGTTGGAATTCGCAAAAGTTCCTCTTTACAAATGCAATGATGGTGTTTACTTTATGGATCGTGAATATGTAAACGCTGAAGTTGCTGATCTCAATCAAGTGATTGCTCGGATGAATGACAAGGTGGATGTTCGTAACTTGGAAAAGTTTCTTGGAAGAAAGACTTTATCTAAGATCTCTCAATATCAATACATATCTGATTCGGATGCTTCAGTAATGGCAGATATTCATCGTGAAAACAAAAAGGAAATTCCAGTTGGTTGGTGTCTCAATGATTTAACCGATGAATTGAAAAACTTTATTGTTAGTTATTTTGTTTTTATGAATCTTTTATATTGTATTTTATAGGGAGATGTTCGAGGCGTTGTTACTCCGATGATTTATGCTGGTACTTCTAAAACTTTCTCATCCATGCATGTTGAAGATATGCAACTTTCATCTTATCCAAATATGGGAATTCCTGAATTGCCTAATGCTCAAGAAGATGAAGCTATCTCTCAATATGTCAATTTGATTGAACTTGTAATGCGTGACAGAATCACACATATTCGTCCTGCTCATCTTCCTCAAGTTTTGGCAACTTTTCGAATGAGTTTTGCTCGAAGAACAAAAGAACATTTGGAAAAACTCATTTAATCTCCACTTTTATAACGTTGTTTTTTGTTGACTTTTTATTGTTGGATTTGTTGATTTTAATAAAGACTTTTGTTTATTATTTACTGTAATGCATTTCTTTATCAGTACCTTGCTGATTAAACCTTATTTTAAAATCTCATTGAGATGGTTTAAAATCAAAATTTTTCTGTATTTAGAATGAACATTAAATGCAAACATTGTTCCCATGTGGACATAAATATTGCTCTTCATCTTAAACACATGCATGCTCGTCATCTTAACAAAAGACAAAAACTCATGGTGACATGTGCTTTTTGCATCAAAGAAATGCGTTCTGGCTCATACGATGGCCACATTAAAACCCAACATCCTGATATGTTTGAGACTTCGGAAAGAATGGCTCCAACTCAAAATGGCTTGATTCTCCTACCATCCCATGAAATGGATGTTCCAATGGACGTTTCTCCACGACTTCTACCGCCACCTCAATTTGATTTTAATGATTCTGCTGATATGTCTCGACTACATCCGACGGCTCCTCCACCGCCACCTCATATCAACTTGACTTCAATGCAAAAATACTACGAAGAAAAAAAACGAAAAGAAGAAGAGGAAATAATGATAGTCAGAAAATATGAAAATGATGCAAAGATTTTGGTGGAAGAATGTGATAAAGAATATTTGGACTTTCTACAACAAAACTGTGTAAACAACAAGACAGCAGCTATGTTTTATGATAAAATGATGGATCGAACTTTGAAGGTTGCTGAACGTTTTGCTCCTCAAGATCATGTACCTCGACTTTTGTACATACTCAGAAATGCATTTAAGAAACGACGATCAACTTACTTTATGGAGAAATTTTTGAACACCCATGACTTTCATGTCAAACCAAGAAGCCACCTGATCCGCTTTGTTCCTAAAATTGTTCGAAACAAAAGGATTCTCAAGGCTAAAAACGTCACTTATGTTCCTCTTCGAAAGACTTTGGAGCTGCTTTTTTCAATGGAATCTGTTTGTAATGCACTACAATATCCTTCAGACTTTCAAGATAAACCTTTTTTTGGACATCCTTTTACTGGATTTCATGCTGCCGAATTAATGAAGGTAAGCTATTAAATTTTTCGTTTTATTAAATATTTACAAAATGCCTTCAGCATTGCAAAGTGAAAAAATTTATTGGCCTCCAATTGTTTATGGATGGTTTTACAGTTGGTAATAATCTTGGACATGCCAACAAAAGAAACAGCTTACTTGGATGCTATGTTCGTGTCTTGAATCTTCCAATGGAAATGCAAAATAATGACACGATTTTTCTGTGTTTTATTGCTCCTGTAATTGAAACAAAAAGAACTTTACAGACGATTATTAAAGATTTGATTGTTCCACAACTTCTGGACTTATTCGAAAACAAAATTGCTGTGATTAATCAAGGACAAAAAGAAATGCTTCCTGTTCTTCTTTTCAACATCATTGGTGATAATCTTGGTATCCATCAAATTTCTGGATTTACTGAATGCTTTAGTGGCTACAATCCTTGTCGTTTCTGTTTTGTTACCAGCACTGAATTGAAGACAATTTATGATCCATCGACTTTGGATAAACGATCTCCTGCTACTTATGATGATTACACTTCTGGTGATGCTGCATCTCAACGACTTCGTGGCGTAAATACTATCTCACCACTCAATGAATTGCCTTATTTTCACATTCTTCAAGCTCAAACAACTGATATGATGCATGACGTATATGAAGGCTTGCTAAAACATTTTATTCCGACAATGATCCGTGAAATAATCAAAGATGGAGAAACCACTTTAAAAATCATAAATGATGCAATTCAAACTTTTCCGTATGTTGGGTTAGATGTAAGGAATCGACCAGAAATTATCGAAAAAGAACATCTCAAAAATGATCCTTATCTTCCACGATGGTCGGCAGCAATGGTTCTAAATTTCGCAAGACATTTTCCGTTGATAATGGTAATGGCTCATGAACCGCTGAACGAAAATCATCCTTGGGTAAAATGTTATTTACATTTTATTCAAATTTTGGACGTACTGATGATGCATGAAATCCCGAACGGTTCGATGGATGAATTACAAAATAAGATCAAGGATTTCTTGAAAAGATATATCGACTTGGGTGGATACATGACAATCAAACCTCATTTGCTCTTACACTATTTTGACGTAATTATCAATTGTGGATCTCCTCGTGCTAATTGGGTTATGATGCTGGAAGCAAAACATCGCGACTTCAAAAGATACTCGAATGTTAACTCAAACCATATTGATTTATCAAAAACTTTAACAAAAAGAATTCAACAACGTCTTGCACCAAAGTTAGAAGCAATGGCTTCAGGTATCTTTTTTATTCATTTTACATTTAAAGTAAAATCCATTCATTCTTAGGTACTTATGCAAAGGAATCTCGCGATACACTTCTCAGAAAATATTTGATTGCTGATAATGTTTGTATTTATGGTTACGATGAAGAAACGAAAACTCCTAAACTTGGACTTATAAGAAATCTCGATTGCGCAAATGAAACCCTACTTGTCAAAGAGCTGGATGAAATTTATTGGATCACTGATGCTCACGCTTATTTAGTGGAACAAACACATTCATACATGGAAATAAATGTTCGCGACTTGAAAATGATTGATTCATTCCCGATTTATGGAAAACATGTTAGAATATCCGCTGCTATTAATCCGTTCAATTATTAGTGTAAGTTTTGGTTTATAATTTAAACGTAATTATTAAAGCTATTTTTAGAGAAACAAATAATGGACTTTGATTATTTGGACTTTTTGATGAACTATCAATGGACTTCAAATTATTTTACGATGAAATGGATAAAAAAAGTAAGTAAAACCTTTTTTAAATTTTCAAATTATTTAACAATCAAATATAGCTTTTGCTTCTCCAGAAGCTAAAAATTTTTAAATTTCCGCAAATTCTCCTTCTTGCTTCATTTTCCCATGCATTTTAAAACGAGAATAAAAAAATACGGTAATGCAAGTTGCGCATAAATTTTTGAGCTCATCTCTTCTCTTTCTTTCATTTTTTCTTTCAAACGTTTCAAATTTTTCTTCATTGATTTTTTTTATTGCTGAAAATTAACATATTTTGATTTTAGATGCCGCGCTATCTTGTTAATTGCGTTTTATATGCTCATACTGCTAGGCAGCAACTTCGTCGACAGACAATTGATTGGGATGAAGAAGGAACATTTATGGTTCAGGATGCTATGGACTTATGTTCAGCACGGCTTAGAACTCAAGAAGATTTTATCTGCAAACCAAAAATGAAGGTGAATTCTGGTGATGAAGCTGAAGTACTTGGAACTCAAGCTGTTTTGCCAAATGATGAATTGACTTTGTATTTCGAAGGTAAGGTATTTTTACGATTACTTGATTTATTAAACATATGAAAGTTTTAGATAACCAACCTTCTCTTCAATTGACTTCTCCAATGGATTCTCAGTTTGCTCTTCCTTCACCTGTTGCTACTCGACTTTCAGCATCATCTCAGATGAACTCCACACAATCTCAAGATTTCTTTGTTTCTTCTGGTTGTTTCGTCGACGATGAGGATTATGAAAAATGGAAGGCCATCAATGATCAAACTATTCAATTGACATACAAGCAAATTGCAAAAACTCATATTGGCTTCAATGGAGTAAGTTCCTTTAAATCCCGATAATCTTCTAATCGACAGTTTTTTAGGTTCCTTTCTATGAATTTTTCGACTGTACAAAGTATCGTGCTTGTATCATTTTGATTATCCGTCCAAACCTCTTGAAAGATTCACCTGCCAACCGACTTATAACATTGCAAGTTCAACGTGAATTCAATGAGGCAATCCTTGACTTGTTGAAGCGAGCATATCCAGAGTAAGTTCTTTAATCAGTTAATAATACTAATAAAAGCTAAACTTTTAGCTTCAACGCTTGTAAACCTGACATCAAGAAATGTATGCAATACTTGGCTGGATGGTTGAACAAAGATTGGGTTAGAGGTCTTGTCAAAGCTGGTAATCGTTGTCCAATTACATCAATATGGAATCAACAAAAGGCTCGAGCACGCTTGACCAATGGAATGGTTCCACCTTTGAAGAAAAGAAGACTTGAAGCTGAAGAAATTGATGTTGGAGAAATCGAACAACATGCTCTTGACTTGAAAGAAACACGAAATGCTGCCGCAATATACGACTTTTTAGTTCAAACAAGGTAGCTTTTTAATATCGTTTGTATTAAGGTTTTTTACATAACACATTTATGCTTTTCAGTTATATTCGACTCGCTCATCTTAAAGCATTAAAGCCGATTCCTGAACAAAATATTGGAGTTGGTGACTTGTTTTTCAAGAAATTCCCAATCTTCGTTCAAAATATTGATCATGTAAGTTTTTTCTTCGATATTCCTTATTCATTTTCCCTTTTTAGCTACACACTGATTTTGTAAATGTCATGATGAAAACCTATGGATGGGTTCCTGATTTGGGAGCTGAAATACGACGTTATGCTGATTCAATCATTGAAGTTGCAAAGTACAAGGGTGTCGACGTTTATGAAAGCATTGAAGATAAAACTTTAATTGCTGGGAAAATCGTGCCTTTATTATTGAAGAAATATAAATGTGGACTTGCAAAACATTGCTCTTTGCATAAGCTTTACTTGGAAACGGTATGTTTTTCAATTGATTTTAACCTTATTAATCTCTTTCTTTAAGGACAACTTACATGTTGAAGGTCTTATGGAAAAGAAGAAGCAAATAGTTAAAGTACTTGGCCCATCAATCATGGCAACATATTATAATAATGCTCGACATTATTTTATAGCTGTGGATGACTTACATATTCCTGTGAGTTTTATTCTAACAATATTTAAAATACTTTATTATGCTTAAAGGTAAATCAAACGATTTTTGCTGATGCTTTACAAAAATTCTATGAAGTATCTCATGTTTTGAACTTGAAATGTGATAGTGGTATTCAACTTCTTATGGACTTCTTCGATGCTTTAACAGGCGTACACAAAGATCCAAAAGTGGGAATGAAAAGGGTTGTTAGAGATATCCAGCTGTATTCAAGCGACTTTCCTGCTCCTAACGGTAAGAACCTATTTCATTATGATTTCACCTGCTATTTTTAATATTTCTTATTCAGAAGAGATTGATGAAGTTGATGATGAAACTATGAATGATCATAATGGAACTCAACATACAGAAGGTTTGTCTTATGTTTGATCCTTTAAAACATTCATTCTTTTTAGAAGTATCTTCTCAACACCCTCAAGAAGGAATGCAAACACAAAACGAAGTACTTTCATCTCAAACTCAGCAACATTCTCAACGCCTTCAACATGATGAAACGCAATCCCAAAATGATGGAGCTTCATCTCAAACTCAACAACCATTGTCTTCTCAACAACTTGGACTTGATGAAACGCACGCAGAAAATGGTGGACTTTCTTCTCAAACATATCCAAATTCCACATCGGCACCCATTCCATCAACACCTAACAGCCTACTTGGTAATCGTTTGACTAGATTGACGTTAAAGAACTTGGAAAATCCATCTCGAACTCCTGCCTTTGCAACTTCAACTCCAACTCAGCGTAAACGACGACGGTAGGCATTTGTAATTTGTTGTTTTTTATAACTGATCCTTTTTCTTTTAGTGTACGATCTCATGAATATCCGGCCTCAAATATTGATTTTGGACTTTGATTTCATCTTTGTTATTCTGTTATGACTTGTTTTTTGTTTAATGACTTTGTTTTTGTATTTGTTTTGTTTTTTGTATTGACGTAATAAATATTTTTATAAAAATTTCCAAATTGTGTTATTTCCACAAATTTTATGGGGCCAAGCAAAAAATGGAAGGAGGAAGAGAAATTTTGATTTTCTTAAAATTCGAAGAATTTTCGATTTCAGTAAATTTGAAAAAATGAAAATTTGCATAATTTTTATGGGGCCAAGCAAAAAAATATTACGGTAACAAAATATTGACACCAAATTGAATTTACACCAAATTGAATCTCGGTCATTAATTTTTTTGTCATTAAATTTGTTGTCATTAACATTTTTTCTTGTCATTACTTTTTAGGTCATGTCATTAACATTTTTTTCATGTCATTACTTTTCCTGTCATGTCATTACTTTTTTTTTCATGTCATTAATTTCTTTACCATAAAAAAATCTTGTCATTACTTTTTTTTTTGTCATTAGCTAATGACGCTTGTCATTAACGCTGCCGAGTCATTACTCGGGTTTGTCATTAAAAAGTTTACCAATTTTTTTCTGCGTGAAGCATACAAATTAATGCACCACAATTGTACCAATCTTTTTGTTTTTTATATAAATTATATGGTATATTCACAATTACACATTCTTCTCCAGTTAACAAACGACAAATTAATAATAATTTTTCACGTTGTGGATTTGGAATATTAGAGTGTAATGTACAATAATAATTACATATTTTTGTACTTTTTGTTAAAATTGCTAAACCCCAATGTTGTTGATTGATGTTCACAGGAATAATAGCATTTTCAAAAGTTTCACTGTATTGTGGAAATGTTGGTAAACGTATAGCTCCACCTCTCACTGTATCTGTTTCTAAACGCGGAACACCACGATTCAATGGACCCCATTTAGTAGGAGTGTAATCCCAAACAACTGCATCAACTAAAAGTCTATCATCATGACCATCAATAACGTCTCTTTTCATAACAATATTTATTGTTTCATCATTAATCCATTGGTTATTTTTTACTTTGTTCAAAGCATACAATGTCATTTTTTGTTTAATTTCTTCAACGTCGTCAACTCCAACAATAAAATCTTCTTCCATATTTTCATTTTGTTTATTATTATTAGAACAATCTCTTATATGTTCTGTTGAATCAACAAAGTCATTTGCGTGTTGAACAATAGGAGGCCATTCAGTTAAAATTCCATTAAATGCCAGCTTATTTATTATTTGTCGAATTCGTGCTCTTTCTTCAAGTGCACGAAATGGAACTAAAAGTTTATTTTCTCCGTAAAAACAAATTTCTTCAGCTATATGACAATCATGAACACCACAATCGTATCCATTAAACTGTAAATTAACAGTTTCATATTTATGTTCGTATTCGAAAATAATATTAAAATTAGCTTCGATATTAGATTTTAAGATTTCATAGATTGGTGGAAAATGCCAATGTAAGCTATCATAAACAGATATTTTTTTAGAAGTAAATTTAAAAACAACTAAGTACCAATGGCTTTTTTCACAAACTGGAACAATAAGCATGTCAAAATTGATTTTAAAAACTCTTAAATACAAAAAAGGGATTTCATTTGGATTGTCCTTTAACATATCACAGTAAAATGGTGGTAAAACACTAACTTTTCTGATACCTTTCATTGAAACATATTCAGCCACACCGATAATAAATCCAACAACTTGATCTCCAGCTAAATACAAATCTTCAACTTCTTCATAAGGTTCTGTTGGCAAAATAATTTTTATATCTTTTTGCATAAAATCATATTCAAATGGGATTAAAGCATTATCATCATTTTCAGGAGATACACCTCTTCCATTATCACCACCACCAATTCTTCTATCACTTACATATAAAGTTGGTAAAAGTTTAATAGTACCAAACCGAACTTCACCATTAACACAATAAACCATTAAAAATGCATTATTAGCAACACTTGGAAGTGGAGCAAACCAAAATTTATTTTTGAAAACCGATAAACGATTAACAGGACGATTAGCAGCATAAAGATAATGACAATTAAGCCCAACAGATAAAAAACGACAATTACTTTCGACAGATAACAAACAACATGGCGTCCCACTAACATACTCATCAACCTGGTACGTCCCCAGAGTTGAATCATCGCAAAAAACAAATGGCGTCCCACGAACATACTCATCAACCTGGTACGTCCCCAGAGTTGAATCATCGCAAAAAGAAACATTTGCCATAGGCATAAAAAAATTTGAGAAACTTTTAAAGAAAAAGTTGAGCATTTTGTTGAAGAGAGAGCAAAAAAGCAGGAGCGCAGTTCAAGAAAATTTGATTTAAATGAATTATCTTTTCAAAAATAATACAATGCGTAAAATATGCAAATTATAAAATAAAACATTCTTGAATTTTACTTTCATTCTCAAATGCCACATAAAAATCATTTCATGCAAATTTTTTTATCATTCTTTTCATTCTTTTTGCAAGGTACACCTTAAAAAGTGTGTATCTCATTCAGGAACCGTTTCCGGAAGATGAGGTCGCTCATTTCATTTATTTCATCAAATTTCCAATCCATAGACATCCAACATTAACAGACAAAAATCAGATGTAACATACCACAGACATATTTTCAAATAGGTGGCGTGGATGAGCGGAAGAAAGCAGACAAGCAATAAGTACATAGCAACGTCAACCAAGGAAGGCAGATAACAATCCAAAATACATACACAGCAGAATCAATCAATAAAATTTATTTATACAATACAAAAAATTAAAGTCTTTCAAATACAATAGGAAAATAATGTTGCAAATATATTTAATCCACTTTGTATGGAAGTAATGGAGCATAAAAATCAGGTTTTTCTTTAGCCATGTCAGAATCCGTAAGAGCTTGATATTCTTTATAAAAATTTTCAAATAACGTCATACAATCAGCTGGTATTGTTTTGTACTTTTGTGAGAAAGTTAATAAACATTTGAATAGGTATAAATATTGAAGTTCTGTTTGGACGCTATGCATTCTCATATCTGGAAAAAAGGCAAAATGGATGATAGTGAAAGAAGTAAAAAGAGAAAACATACGTCTAAGCACTTTAACACATTCAAGTATTGATAATTTGTTTTCACTCAAGAGCTGTTGATAACATAGTTCCAAAGCCACAACTGAACCAGTTCTTCCAATTCCTGCAGAACAGTGAACGATTGTAGGACGAGGTGAATGTCGAACATTTCTTAATACACGGAATGCAGCAAGAAATGATAGAGGAACACCTTTATCAGGCCTAAAAAACAAAACAAAATTAGATCAATGTAAATAATCAAATAAACCAACCAATTTCTCCAATGATGATGCTTCAAAGTAACTTTCTTATCCTTATCAAAGAGCAATTCAAGAGTTGATACAATTGTTGTTGAATCGGTTATATCCATTTTGACATTTTTGACTTGAATACCAGGCCATTCGACGACGCATCCTTCTTCACGAGGCCAATATTGTTGACATCTGAAAAAGTTTCATCATATAATTTTCCACTTCATCATAAAAAAGGAAAGACAACTAACTTTTCTTTGCCGAGTTCAACAGTATCACAAAGCATAATTATATTACCAACATGTTCTTGAGCGACCATTTTCCTAAAAGACAATCATTAATGAGCTTTGAAACAATGCGAAGTGAAGGAGTAAGCATACCAAAAATCTTTTACTGTATCCATCATCTAAAAATAGTAACATGATTATAAGTAAAAGAATGAAAAGAAATAACATACCGGCCCTTGAGTGCATATAAAGGTGTTTATTAAAGGATCACCACGAACGAAGTTAGCATGTATGTAGTCATTTGATTGGTTCTTCAGTATAACCCTTGTACCATCCACGCATATAACATCGCCATATCGATTTTTCTTTGAATTTGCTTCGAATGCCTTCTTTGTTATTGATGCAGGTACATAAGGTTTCAGGTATGATGCGTATTCTTCCAAGATTCCTTTCACGCCCTTTGTCACAGCATAACGGGTCCATTCTTCAAATCGTTGTTTTTGTAAAGGTGACATAGGACGATCTCGATCAAGCGCTTGTGCTCCTTTAATATTACCATGAACTGTTTGAGTATCTAAAAGTAAAAATATAAGAATTAGAAGAGTCATTCCATTGTAAAGAAAAAAACTTACCACCAACATCTGTTTCATCCTTCGATTTATTGGCCAGAGTTGAGATGACCTTTGTTGAACGAAATGCTCGAGCTTTGACTTGTTCAGTTGCAAGATTATCATCTTGACGTTTGGATTGAGCAGATTTTCTTTTTCTTGCTGCTGTTGCATTTGTTGCTAGCGCTACAATTGGAGCCATCTTTTTCTTATTAGCCTAAAAAAGAGGGTGTATTAAACATTGAATGAATTAATTAACAAGAGCAACAAGAACAGGTACTTATGTTACAAGTAGCGAGTTTATAGCATAACAAAGTTACTCAAAGTACACAGACGTTGAAAAACATAAAGGGATAAACAGCTAAATGCAAACAAACAAACAATATACCTTTGAATCACGTCCCATATTATCTTCCAATTATAATACCAAGCAAGCAAGTAAGTGATCAAGAGGAAATGGATAAATTCTTTTGAATAATAATATTTCAACTTTTCAATCAGCAACAAAGCAGGAAGTGTTGATGACAGAGATTTAGAGAGAAAAATGTTGAAAACAGCCGTCGATGATGAAGGATTTGATTGAAGAATGATGATTCGTAGAAATGAAACAAACAAAAAAAGTTGATGACGACGACGAACAAATGAAATTTCTAAAATTAGCATGAATTTTTGCATCTTTTCAGGAAACACACAATTTATGGGAAAGCAAGCAAATAAACAAACTTCGTTGAATGATTCAAATAAAAAGTGTTTGGCAAAGATTTATTTTAGGAATGCTGCTGCACTTTGCGAGCTTACAGTAAGCTTGCTGGCTCGACTAATCATTTCACAAATTTAGCAATTTCACCTAAGCTTCAAAATTTTTACATATTAAACCCAACACACATAATTTTAGAAAGATAATAATAGTAAATCTCATTTATAAGTTACACACAAACACATACATACAAAAATACATATAAATTTTATACAAACAAAAATGCAAAGAATATTAAATACTAATAAATGGTTTGATTGATTGATTTGTGTATTGCATTGCATGTATTACTTCTTTTTCTCCATCACTTTTTCTTTTTCCTTTTCTGTTACTTTATCTTTTTCACAATTTTCAGGTTTCTTTTTTGGAACAAAAGGAACATACGTTTCAGGTTGAAATGCATCAGGATGTTTTCTGGAATATCGAAAAACTTTTTTTGAAACTTTAAAATGACATTTTCTTTTTTGAATTACAACAACAGGAGATTGTTTGACTGAGGTTTCTGCTTCTTCTTTTACCTTTTCTTGGTGATGATGACGTTGACGTTGAGATTTATCAGATTTTTTTCGTAATATTGTTTTACGCAGAATAGATCTTTCAGATGATTTTTTTCTTTGTTGTTGTTTACGTGATTGAGATTTATTTGATGTTGATCCGTTTTCATAAGTGCAAGAAGCAGCTGTAGCAGAACGAGTTGTCGTCATTTTTGATGTTGCTTGTTCTTGTTGTGTTTGATGTTGAGATTTTGAAGATGAAGCATTAACAGCAGACGAAGAAGGAGCAGGAAAATTCATAACTGTTCTCATAGTATTACTGAAGATTACATCAAGATTAAAGAAGTGTTCGTCATGAGATTCAAGCATTTTCAATGGACCAAATGGATCAAATGGAACATTAGCATTGGTTTGTGGCGGCATATCAACTAATTGAATCTTTCCTAGTTTAACATCATCGATAGCTTTAGAATTCATAGGTAATTCACATAATGTATCATCATCATCAGAATCAGATGCATCAGAATTTTCTTTACATAGCTGCCAAAAAGGTCGACCATTATCAAGAAAGATTTTACCACCATTTGTATTATTTGTTTCAATTAATGCTTCTTCCTTTGATTCATTTGATAACATTGATGGTTCAATCGGATAATAAGTTGTTTTGTTTGATTCATCATTGCTGAATGGAACGAGTTCTTTTGACGGACCATTGTTGTTGGTATTTGCTTCTGTTGGCTGTTGACGATCAGATTTTCGTTGTCTAAAAATTAAATCGTTAATAAACTTATTTAGTTATAAGGTTTTTTTATCAAATGTAAACCATTGACTAAGTCTTTAGGGAAGTTATAAGCATTTGAGACAAACTAATACCACCAATGTGTTAGTGTATAATACCATACAATAGCTTCATTTAAAAAGCAAAGCGAAACCAAAAAAATAAACGAATTAAAAGCTTACGATTGATCTTGAGAAACACCATCATCTTCCAGATTTCCATTCGATTTTTGACCATTATCATCTCCATTTCCTGTTTGTTGTTGTGACTTTGAAGGTGGATCAGTTTGAGCAGGAGGTGGTACAGCATCAGCAGCAACAGCAGCGGCATCATCATCATTCTTTTTATTCTTCTTTTTTGACCCTTGATCTTTTTTACTGCATTGCCACACCGAAATAAACGAAACAAAGATGATTATTACGATATTCAAAAAATACACCATCCAATATTCCACGATCGCTGCATTCATCATTATCGTTGCCGTTGTTGTGATTGTTGAAAATCTAAAAGATTGAAGGTTGGTTGTAAAACAAAAAGTAAGTAAAAAGTGACAACAAAGAAAGTAAGTTTCATGCAAATTTGTTTTAGTGTTGTGCGAGAGTAAAAATGGCGGGAAAAAAAGCAACGAGGCAATAAGCATTGGGTCTTGGGAAAGAAGAATTCTCAATCAAAAATTATGAAAACTCAAACTTTACAAAACACGAATATAGCCACCATTATAAATACAATCCAATCTATATTTTATCTTTATTCACATAAATACAATTTAGTAAAAGTTATAAAATCATGTTTAATATACAGAAAGTTCATCATTCATACAGTTTTTGGTTGTTTTGGCTGTTGTGGTTGTTGTTGTTGATCTTTCTTCTTAGGTGGTTTCTTAACAATATCAGATTCATTAGCACGAAGAAGATTGAGGGAACATACTAAATCCTTTGAAACATCCATAATGCATCCAGTATTATTAAATTGACCACAATAATTTGGTGCAGAAAATATTGTTACTAGTTTTTTATCACCAAAGAATTCATAACCATCTTCAACCACTTGATGACCACGGATGACGAGTTCAATTTTATGTGTTTCACAAAATTTCTTTAATGCATCAGGACCAAATATTTTTCCTGCGCCACGAGATGATGCTTCATAAAATTTAACAGATGGATCCGGATCAGCCCAAGTTAGATCAGCAAGTATTCCAAGATCAGGGATATCACAAGGTCGCTCAATCATTTCTAACTAAAAACAAGCAAATAATCATGTTACAATATATTTATAAACAAACCTGTTTCAAATCGGTTAAATATTCACTTATTCCACCATGCATACATAAAATACGTTGTTCAATTCGAGCACAAAATGGAATACAGTAAAATGCATATTGAAAGGCTTCAAATAAAGTTAAAGAATAACGCTTTTTACATTCCATATAAAATCCATATTGAATATTCACAGGTCGAGATTCATGATTACCACGTAAAAGGATAACATCATCAGGATATAACACTTTGTATGCGAATAATAAGCATATGACTTCAAGTTGAAATGGTCCTCTGAAAATTAATGATAACAAAGAGTTGAGAATAGTAAGATTAAAGCTGTATGAATGTAAACTAACTAACCTATCGACATAATCACCAAGGAAAAGATATCGCTGCTTTGGTGGAAACCCATTTAGATGAAAGATAGCCATGAGATCCTAAAAAATGAGAGAGCATTAGTTTAACCATATCCATTTTGAATGAAACACATACTTCAAATTGTCCATGAATATCACCCACAACTTTCACTGGAGCTTTTACTAAAAAAATAAGACAGCATTAGAAAAAGGTTATAAAAGTTAGTTAAATCATTTATTCATACCTTCAATTAAAACAGGTTGCATTAAGAATGTTTCTCTTGCTCGATAACATAGTTCACGAATTTCATTTTCAGTAAATAACTTTTGTGCTAATTCGGGTTTCCATTTGATTGTTAATTTATTGATGATTTTTTGAAGCTTCTTTTTAACCTAAAAATTAATTATATTAATAAAGAGAAAATGTTGGAAGATAAAAAAGAAGAGAGTCATAAACCACCAAAAATAGTAAAAACGAGAAACATACTTACCCTTAATTGATTTTCAAGAATTCGAATTGGTGAAGTTCTTTCTGCAGATATTCCTTTTTCATTTGACATTATTCCATCATCATTCATCTTCGTCGTCGCTATTATTGAAAGTTATCGTTATTGATAGAAGCAAGAGTAAGTGTCAAACTAGCGTCAGTTGTTTGTTGTTGGAGCTTTCAAAACAAAAAATGAAGGGTAAGAAGAAAAAAAATTAATGCTCACAAAATTTATGCAAATTTTTGTTTCTGTTGCATTTTTATGCTAAAACAAACGTTTTTTTTGGGAATTCATGGCAAATTAGTACATAAACAAAAATACAGCATACTTTTAAGCGAAAGAGATCAAATACAAAAAATAATTTATTTCATCTAAATTTTTATCAATTAATCACATTACTACATATAATCAGATTTAGGCGGTGCCAAATTTTCATCTGGTGTGCGTTCAGGTGATTCAGGAGGTGTACGAGATTTGAGTACTTCAAGTTGAGGTGGAGCAAATATTGGTTCTTTGGATGGTGATTGTTCAGGAACTCGAGAAGCTAAAGCTGGTGGTGGTTGTTGTTGTTGATTAACTCGTGATTCTTGTTGTTTTGGATCAACAGCCGTAGCAGCAGCAGGATATGGAGGTAGAGGAATTATCTTTTCTTTCGATGGACGTGGTGATGGTTGTTTATCACACTGTTGAACAAATGATGGAACTTTTTGAGGAGTTTTCATAAGAGGATTATTAGCTTTTTCTGCTATTAAAGCATCATAATCACGAACAAATAACTTTACACGACCTTCTAATTCTGGATTGGTTTTGAGTACACCAGATGTTTCAGCGAAAGCAATCAAGCATCGATACATGTAAACGAACTAAAACAAGGTTGTTTTATAAGATTCAAAAAAGCGGTAAATAAGTTAAAAGAAGAGCATCTTCGCTGTTCTTGAAACTTACTTGAACATCAGTTTGAATTGATTGCATCCTTTTCATTCGTAAACTTTGAGCAACTTGAATCATATTTAATCGTCTTCCAGAAAGAATATGTTGAAGAGCCATTTCAATTCCAATGATAACTCCAGTTCGGCCAATACCAGCTGAACAATGAACAATGGTAGGTGATTTTGATGATCTTGCAACACGCAATAGTCGGAATGGTGCCATAGTTGATTGTGGAACTGAAAAAGGCTGTTAGTTAAAGTACAAATTTTAAAATAAAAGCAAAATTACCTGATCGATCAGGCCATGATTGCCAATGGTAATGCTTCAACATGAATGGTTCATTTGCTCCAACACAAACTTGAAGTGTTGATATGATTGATGCGTTGTCTGATTTATTATCCACTGCAAGATTCTTTATTGTTATGTCCTTGAAGGTCATTGCAGATCCTTTTTCTTGTGGCCAATATGGATGGCATCTGCAAAAAAAAAGTAGTGATCAGCAAAATGAACAATAAAAACACCAAAAAGCTTACTTTTCTTTATTCAATTCCATTATTTGGCATAACATAAAAATATTGTGAACTTTTTCTTGAACCACCATTCTCCAGAAATCATATGCTGTTGCATGCAAAGGTCCTTGACAAGCGATAAATTTGTTGCACAAAGGTTCACCATCAACCATATTAGCATGAATATACTCATTTTCACCAGGTTTACCTTTCAATACGATTCGAGTTTGATCTAAGCAAGCAACATCTAAAATAACAAATTTCGGTTAATAATGTAATTGACAGCTAACATTAAAATAGGACTAGCCAAACAAGGTAGCAAAAGTGGAACAAATTTTAAACAACTCAAGATGCTTGGAGAAATAACAAACCTTTATATCGATTTTTACCAACATTCTGTCCAAATGCTATCATTGTTGCACCAGGTGGAATAAAAGATTTGATATGATCATTAAATTGTTTGAGAATTCCATTCGCACCAATGTTACAGGCTTCCTAAAAGTTGAAATATTAGCATGTAAGTTACAAGTAAATGGAGAAAGCAAGCTATGGACTAAACTTCCATGAATAGACATACCATCAAGAATTGAGTATAACATTGAAAATGAGCTTTTGATACTGGAACATGTTGGGTTTTTCCATCTTTTTTTCGACGAACACTTCCATCAGTTTCTATTGTTTTGAATTTATCTTCAGCTTCAGTGCTACGAGTTTTGTCCCTTTTTGTTGTTGATTTCTTCTTTTTGATCCGTTTACTTGATGGAGCATCTTTATCTTTATCTTTATTTCGAGTTGCTTTGATACTTCTTTGCGAATCATCTTTTCCTCCACCACCAGCAGCTTTATCACCAGTTACAGTATTATCTTCACGGTTCAAAAGCTTTTTTCGAAGATTTTTCACCTTTGCTGCAAAACCCTGAAAAACTAATCCATTATAACCAAATAAAAAGTCAATCAAAAAACTAAACATACATGTGGTGGTTCACGAACATCTTTGATTTCTCCATTTGAACCCTCTTTTTCTTTGGCTGCTTTGGTTGTTTGAGCTTTGGCGGTGGCAGCGGCATCTTTATCACGTTCACCTCCTTTATGTTGTTTATCTCTTTTCGTTGGCATTGATCACGAACTTTTTGAAGGAGAGACTTCTGTTTGTTGTTGAGTTGAGATGAAAAGTATCAGTATCAGCGGCGGCGGCGTCCGTTCTTCACCAAGCTTTTTTGATTGAGTGAATGAATTTTATTTTTCCATTTTTAAAAAGTTGAGGAATGGAAAACATGTAAGAAATTTGCATGAATGTAAAATAATCAAACGCTGCTGTTGCAAATGCAAAAAAAATGAAAGGGATTTATTTCCCGCCATTAAAAAATTTTCCTTTCGAAACAATTTTTTCTTGTTGCTCTAACTCATTTTTCTTGATTTTGGAGAGTTTCTCTAATTATTTTAAGCCACTCACTTTCCTCACTCAAAAAATGATAAGCATAAAGAAAAAATATCACAGAAAAACAAAGATGAACTATGAATTAGATGGCTTCTAAACGTTTCCATTATTTCATCAAGAGATTGACGACCATGAAGTTGGAGTGATAAATAGATAAAAATCTGAAGAAAAAGTTTCAGGACTTTCTTAAAACTTTTTTTCACTAATTTTTTTGTTTTGGTTGCTATCGTTAAAAGTTAGGATGGATTATTTAGACATTCTAAAAATGCATTTTCTCTTTCATTTTCAAATTTAAACATATTTTTTTGCTTTCCCTTTTTTGAATGAAATTTCTAAACTGTCTTCTTTCTTTATCTTTGGTTCCTTTTTTGCTCTCAAACTTCGGATCATTTTTTTTGATCCTACGATTTTTTTAAAATGGAATTATTGAAGTACTCAAAGAGAACTGAAATCAAACTATCATTATCCATGCATTAGACAGCGAAAATACTAGTTTATCTTTTGTTTTTCTTTCTTCCGACACTCCAAGACTCTTAAAAACTCGAAACTCAAGAAGAGAGAGAGCGATGATCCATAAAAAAAAATTGCAGACAAAAAATGATAGTTACAAAAAAGTAATTGTCGTCTGCTGCTGGCAATGAAATTATTACACGATTAAATTGAGAGAAGAAAATTTGGAAGATTTAATTAAAAATTCATGGGGAAGAATAAACTGGTATTCACAGGAGTTGAACTTTTTTTTACAAAAATTAACACAAATTTTTTTAAATACAAATTAATTACAAAAATATGTTTAATTTTACTGACAATTTTCGTAACAATTTTTTTAAACTGTTTTAATTAAATCTTTGTTGGAAGCATTTTCTGGTATTAAAATGGTGTAAAATTAAAAATTATGCTCTTTTTGGAAAACTGTGGAGTGACGTGGATGGTCGAGTGGACGAAATAAAAATGCACTTGGTTTATTAACTGATAGTAAAAGTCGGTAAAATTTTAACTGATTCAAACAAATTTTTTTCAATAACTTACAAAGGATAAACAAAAAACTGCTATTATTTTTGGAAAAAGTTTCATAGAGAAAAAATAACATTATGAAAACTGAGCTTTGATTTACAGTTATTAGATTTTTCTATCGAAATTTAACTTAATTTTGCCTTTAACTTTTATCAATTAATTATGTTTATAGTTTTTTCTAACTTTATTTTATTACTTTTGGAAATAATTTTTACATTTTTTTATTCTTAAACTGAGGATCATAATGAACTTTTTTCAAAAAAGCTCTTCTATTTTTTAGTTCCAAATTGAACTTTCTTTCTTTTTTTCTTCCTCATCTTCACAAAAAAAAACTGGATTGCGGTTGATATTATTTAGCGAAAGTTGAAAATATCAATGAGCGATCGATCCTTCCTTGATTTTTTTACAAACCTTTTTTCTTTGTTGTTATTTTTGGTCATTTTTTGGAAAGTATTGTTTGCTTTTCTTGCTTTTATTTTTTTTTTTTCTTTCAATTTTTTCCTCTTGGAGAAAAAAAAATAAAATAAAATACCGGTCATTATTTATCTGTCCGCTTTTTTTTTGTTGGTGTTAACTCAAACCAAACCAAAACACATTTTATTTTACCGAAAAAAATAAGAGAAAATTTGTAAAAAACTGCGATTGATACTAAAGAAAGTGAAAATTAAATTTATTACACCATTAAATATTAAAACTGTAATAAACAAAATCGCAAAATTAATGCATAAAAATAATTTTTTTCATTAGAGAAATTATTAATAATAACTGGGAACAGCAAAACTACGAATATATGTATGTATGTTTACTTTCTCGCTATAATAGCATATAGAATTATGGAGCATCAAACTGTTTATTAAAATGAAATAAAAGTCAGAATCAAAATAACTGAAATTCGTGGATGGCGTTGATTTATTTTTAACTATTACAATCATGATATAAATAAAAACTGAGATCATTTATTTACTCAGGGATTTTATCTTTATTTTTTGTAGCCTTTTTAAGGAAAACTGTATTCAGAAAGGATAACACAATTAAAAAGATTATAAAAATTTAATTTAAAAATTAATCTTTTATAAAAATGTTTAAAACTGAATTGTTGTTGTTAATTTCATTAAGAATTTTGAAATTTTTTAATTTATGCTCGTTTTTTAATAACTGACACAAAGATTTTCAGATTTAAATTTTTCCAAACTTTGAAAGTAAAACTGATGCAGTTCATTCATTATATGTTGGCAAACATTGCAAGTTGCCCATTGAACATAAAAAAATACAGTAGAAAATTATGAATTTTAACTATTTCAATTTTATCGAGAAGGTCAGAAATATTTTTTTTTAATTTTTAACTGTTGCTTGACTTACAGGGCTCACTTTTAATTTATCATGCTTTGATGGACCTTTACCATCGTTGGATTATTTGTTGCAAAAAAAACTGAAACTATTCATCAACCCAAAATAGCAGAAAGAAATATTAATGCAATAAAACTTTGATGTGAAAATCCAAGACATAAACTGACGAAAACAAAAACAAAGGAATGAATGATGATGCTTTTTTTGGAAATATAAAATTAAAACTGTTGATGGAGGCATTTTTTATAGCAAAAAATTATAAATAACTGGCCCATATTACACTCCGCGGAAACGTCCACTGATTATTTTCATGGAATTATTATACCTAAAAACTGATACCGGAGTTTTTACGTTACTTTAAAAAAATAGATACTTTTTCTTTTTTCTTTCTTTGCTATGGTTTTTTTCTTGTCTTCATTCGATCGAACATTTTCATTTTAGCTGTGTAGTTTGTAAATCTATTTTCTCTTTTTTTTGTTGTTGCACAGTTCAGACACCGTGACTTTGTAATATACTTTTTTTCTACGAAAAAGGAAAAAAAGAAAAGAAAAAAATGTTAATGAAAAACGACGACGACGAAGAAAGTTAAATTCGAGGTAAAAAAAGGTGTAAGCAATGTCATTGTAATTTTTTCGTTGTGGCCGATGTCTGTGCAGTGTGATCACTAGCATTGCGTATCTAAGAAGATAATCTTTAAAAAAAAGTAGGTAGGTGTCTCATAACATTACTCTCATAGCTTTAGGTCAGCTTAAAAAAAGTTGCGCAAGAATTAAGAATATAAAGTACCCAGCAAAAAAAAAAGAAGAAAAGAAGAAGTAAACTAACAAAAATGAACGATGGAAAATGGACGAACAAATTTCAAATTTTTCTTGGTTGCTGCTTAAAAAAGAAAAAGAAATCGGGAACGCTAGGCTTTTTTAAGTGACCATATAGGCTCGGGTCGTCGTCGTCGTTAACTTAAATCCAGCCGACTGCTCCACCACCGGCCATCCCTTCTTTATCCCTATTCGGAGGGAGAGCAAATTTCAAGAGGCAAAGCACGACCGAATTTGGCTGTGGTATAGTGTATTTCTTCTTCTCAAACAACAAATATTTTTTTTTCTTCATCACAAAAATTTAAATCAAAGTAAAAAAAAGAAAAAAGAAAGAAATATTTTTTTTGTAAAGGGTTGGACTTTATTTTTTTATATATGGTAAAAATGCTTGAATCCAATAATCCTTTTTTCATCTTTTTTTTATTTCGTCGTGGACTTTAAAAACTCTTTATTCTTTCCACAAATTTTTTTTTAAAACTATACTATGGAGCAACAAAAAAAGCTCTGATGAAATTTTTTTTTCTTTTTTCTTCGCCTTCGGACATTAACTTATTTTCTCTTTTGTTTCCATCCACCTCCTCTTCCAATAAAGGATCAAGCAAGCAAGCAAAAAGATAATTTTTTGGAGGAGAAAAGTATAAATTGAAGGAGGAGGCTCTTTAAAAAAAATCTTGAAACTCTTTATTAAAATAAAAATCAACATTTTTTGTTTTGTTTTTGTCTTTCTATCTTTTTTTAAATTTTATTTTTAGTCACTGTTTTTGTTTTATTTTTTGAAATAATTGAAGAGGAGCCGAGCCGGTTGACTTTAAACTATCTGCTTTCATGGAACTTTTTCTTTGTCCATGGTTCCTTGGATCTTGGATAGTAACTGTGTTGATTCGTTAATGTTGCTATTGTCACAATCGTTCGCTTTTCATATTACATTCATTTTGACGCGGGTTTTTATTTTCTTAATTTTATCTTTAAAAAACTGTAATTAAACGGGACAGGATTAGCTTAATTTTTCAAAAATTATTTAATCTTCTTTTTTTTTTCAGGGTTACCCCAATTTTTTGGTTTTATACCTTTATTCATCTTCTTTAAAAGAACAGCCACTCTTCATTCCATTTTCTTAACAAAATGCAATTGACTCGATTTAAAAAACTTTTATTTATTGCATTTTTTGCTGCAATTGCATTAGCGGCGATGTCAAATGCCACGGTTTCACCTCCTTCAACCACCACCACCACCGTAGAAGATGATTTAGAATCCACTACACTTGGATCAACAACGACCACCAAAAAAATGCCCATTGATACAGATGATAATGAAGAAGCTGGAGAAGAAGCCCAACATGATGATGGAACCATTTCACGTGTAAAACGACAATTTGGTTGCCCATCAAATTGTTATGGTTCATGTAATTCCAATTCTCAATGTCGTCGATACAATGTTAGATCTGTATGTGTTCAAGGATGTTGTTGTGGATCATCAACTAATATTTCAAGTAAGTATAAAGAATTATTATAAACTTCATTACCTTTTGATTTTTTGGCGACGTTTAAAAAAAGACAGTAACATAAAACTGCATATTTTTGTGAATTTATTGTTACTATCCTTTAAAATTGATAGTAATTCTAAACTGCAGATTATTGTTTCAATTTTACTACTATTTCTTGCTAGCTTTTTCCCTCAAAAAAAAAAACCGACCTCTAAACAAATTAAATTTTTTTAGCTGCCTGTAGTGGTGGTCCCGCCGTTGCTGGATGTTTGAATGGCTTATGTGGACAAGGATATTTCTGTTCCACAAGCAATTATTGTTGCCGATGTCAATCTGGCGCTGAATCAGGCCCATGCGTAAATAACCTTTGCCCCGCTGGTTATGCTTGTAATACCAATGATTTTTGCTGCCCTATTGGATCTTCCGCTGTTCTTGATGTTTGTGTTAATGGTAAATATTTAAAAATTTTATTTATTTAAAAACTGTGGTTAAATAAATCGGTTTCAGGACTTTGCCCAACTGGTTATACATGCGGCGCAGGAAATCTCTGTTATCTAACTACCACAACTGGATAATAAAAAAAAAGAAGACAAAAATATAATATAAATTTTAAATTATTTTTTTAAATTTAAATAATAATTATAATAAGATTTTGATTCTCAAAACAAACTAAAAAAATAGTCAAAAAAAAAATGAGTAAAGCCCCAAAAATAATAATTTAAAATTAAATAACGATAACAAAAAATGCGATCTTTCCACAAAATGTTTTTTACTCCCCAGTTTTTCTTTCTTTCTCTCTTTTTTTCAGTTAAAAAAAAGAAAACAAAAGTACTTTCAATAAGAATTCTGCTCATTTTTATTTTTTCTGTAATTTTAAATTTAAAATTGTTAGTAATTTTTTTAAACTGTGCTGTATTTTGTAATTTGGTAATATTAATAATATTATTTATTAAACTGATTTTTATCAAAAGGGCTTATTTATTTTTTGTAATAACATCTGAAGAAGCAAAGTAAAAAAAAGTAGTTATTTTTGAAAAACTGTGATTGGCATTTATTTGAACAAAAAAATGGAATATCACAAATAAAAAAAGATATCCGTTTTAAATTTGTAAAAAAACATAAAATAATAATAAACTGGCCGGCCATATAACTGATTTTATTCAAAAAATGACAAAATTAATTTGATATTTATGTTAACTGTAAAATCTACTAATAGCATTAAAAGCAAAACTTTTAATAATATTAAACTGTAGTTGTTGGATGTATCACGTCTCCATGAATTAAGATTTAAAAACATAAAAGAAAAAAAACTGCACCATGAAAATTTCTTCCTACCATTGTAGCTCAATTCAAAATTACAATTAATTTTTTGTTTTACAAATGTCACAATTTTTGTATTTTTATAAAAACATATTTAACTGAATTGTTTTTCTTTTATTTGGAGAGAAAGTAAACTGATATGATGATTATTTAAAGGTCCCACTCACTTCCATGGCATTCGCTAATAACTGAGTTTGGTTATTAAAATCATAGCAAATGCATCAAAAATAAGAAAATAAAAAACTGTTCATAATATAGGACCTTTTTAATGCTATAAAAAAAGATTAAAATTAATTCATTCTTTTGCTTATTGGAATATATTTGGCAAAAACTTAACTGCAAAATTAAATTTAAAAAAATAAAACTGTGTAAGTTGTTAGTATCCAGTCTAAAAATCGAATTTTTTCATTTTTTAAACTGCCAATCCATTGGAAAATTCGAAGAATTACCAATTAATTAATCTTTTTTTCAATCAAAACTTTCTTTTCTTGATTGGTTTAAAAACTGATTAAAGATGTCAAAGAGTTGACCATTTTAAAACTTTTCCCTCTCTCTTTTTAAGGTTTAAAAATTTTGTTTTTCGAAAAAAAATGGGAATGAATAATAATGAGAAGAAAAAAAATAAGCACTTAACGTAACTTTTGTAAATAAAAATAATGGGTTTACTTACTTAAATTTCCTTTCTTTTTTTTCGTGGCGGGTCGCGGCAAGCAAGCAAGCTCAATCGTCGGAAGTAATCTTTCTTCTTTAACAAACAACAACGATGAAAATGAGCGGAAGAAAAGGAAGGTTGGACATTCATTCTTCACTCATCTTTTATTTATCTTCTTTGACCACAACGACGGCGAAAATGATGATGATGGACAAAGCAAAAAAAGCAAAACTAAAGTAAATATTAGAATAATGAAGAAATGAGAAAGAAAGAAAAAAGAGAAGGAAAGTGAAGTTTATCTAAATTAAAATATATTTTTCTTCATTCATTTTGGGTTTGGTTGGACTCGGTTTATTATTGTAACTGACTGTTGGGCGTTAAGATTGAAGTTTTAAAAGAAAATTTTTTTTTTAAAAGAAATTTTAAACTGTGAAGAATTCAAAATCTTGGATTTCATTATTTTTAAATTTTTTTTAAAAACTGAATTGATAATATTAATTTTTTTCATATTTAACTGAGATTCGGCGTTTGGGATTCTTTAATAAATCAAATTTTTTAAAATCTTTTAAACTGCGTGAACTTGATATTGTTCAAAGTAAATTTAATGATGCAATAAATTTCACTAAATTCCTTTTATTTTTACTTTTTAATTATTTTAACTGTCACCGTAGTTTTTAAACGGACTAAATTATGCTTTGAGTTAATTTAAAAAAAAAAACTGTTAAATGTTTTAAAAAAGAATCAAAAAAATTTTTGTTAAAAAGGAGTATCATTAGATCGAACCTGGATGTTGATAAAACTTAACTGTATTTCTCGAGAATACTTTCACTTTATTCAAGTTTCTCTTCCATTCACTTTTTTTTATATCCATGAAATCTCAGCATAAATCTTTTTTTATTTATTTTTATATTCAAACTGTGTGCATTTTTCTTTTTTTAAACAATAAACTGCCTCTTCGTCATGTATAAATAAATAATAGAAAATGACACAATAAACTAATAATAAACTGACCCATTCAGGTATAAAGAAAAGAAAGAAAAAACACCAAACTTTTTTTTCTTTTTCATCTTCAAGTTTTTACTTTTATCCCATTCATTGTTGCTTGCTTCCATTGTAACAAATTTGTTTGATCAAAAAAAAAACTTATGTATTTTCATTTTCATTTTTTTATTCGCGGTCAAAAAAAGTAACTGTGTCCTTCGATATATTTTTATAATAGAAAATTTGACAATAGAGTTTTATACCATTTTTTTGTTTGTTTGTTATTACGTTTGAATAATCTTTTTCATATTTTTTTTTGTTTATTATTCCCGCGTGAATTTTTTTGATTTTTGTTGTCAGATTTTTTTATTATTTTATTGTTCGAAAGCTTTTTTTTTATATAGATATTCGGATTTTTTTATGTAACACGTTTTTTGGTTAACCGTCATCGGGTGTTAGCTAGCTTTTGAATTGTCTCATTTTTTTTTTTGAAGGTTTACACAATTTTTTTTTCTTTCAAAAAATTTGAAGCTTTATTATTTTGCGTCATTTTTTAGTTAAAAAACTGTCAAATTCAAAGTCATTTTAAAATGTTGAGAATATTTTTAATTTGTGGAGCAATTATTTCTTTGACTCATGCCGCTTTTGCCGCTGATGATAATATTCCACCATCGAATACTTCGATGACTTTATCCCGAGTTAAACGACAATATGGATGTCCATCAAATTGTTTTTCATCATGTAATTCCAATTCTCAATGTCGCATTTATCAAGTTAATGCTGCATGCATTGGAGGATGTTGTTGCCCACAAGAAGTTAATTTGGATAGTAAGTTGCTTTGCTTTGGGTTTTGGGAAGGAAAAAAACTGTTTGAGCTTGAAATAAATGGTTTAGGAAATCAAATAAAAAAAGAGTTATTATTATTTTTTTAACTAGCATTATCATTAGTGGGTTAAATTAAGAAATCTTTACAAGGCACTTTTTAAGAAGAAAAAACTGTATTCCTTGTTGACAGGTAAAAATAAAAAATATGTAGTTTCGAATTTTGATACAAAAAACATTTTTAAATGTGGAGGAAAGTTTACGGTTATTTGACCCTAGCAAATCAAAAAAATTCATTTTGAAATCAATTTCTTGCTTTTATGCAAAATTTTTTTCTTCATAAAACAAACTGATCTTTCATGAATTTTTTCAGCGGCTTGCAGTGGCACCGTTGCCGTAGCGGGTTGCATCAATAACCTATGCGGCCAAGGATATTTCTGTTCACCTGATTACTATTGCTGTCGATGCAGTAGTGGAGCCACATCTGGACCATGCGTAAATAATCTTTGCCCCGCTGGTTATGCATGTAATACCAATGATTATTGTTGCCCCATTGGAACTTCCGCCGTTCTTGATGTTTGTGTTAATGGACTTTGTCCAACAGGTTTGTTATTTTCTTTTTGGGTTTTTAAACTGCCACTTGACTTTGGATTTTGAATATTTTTTTAGGATACGAATGTGGCGCTGGAAATCTTTGCTATCAATCAACTCTTACTGGTTAATACAAAGTAAAAACTGCCTTGATTGTTTTTGGCGATGATTATCTATCTCACGATTCTATTTATGTTCTTTAATTAATTTATTTTTTTTTTATCTTTAAAATCGCGGTATCCTACTTTTATTCTTTATTTTTAAACACAAAGATTGTTTTTTAAACTGAATTTCGTTGTTTCTTTGATTTACTTTAAAATAAATATGTTTTTTTAAATAAACTTTTTTAAAAATGTGTTCTTTTCTTTTTGATTTTTGCAACAAAAAAATGCAAAAACGATTGCCCCCGGTGAGGCTCGAACTCACGGCCTTCAGATTATGAGACTGACGCGCCTACTGCGCTACGGAGGCGGCGAATGGGACAAGAGAAAAATTGAAGTTGAGGACAGCCAGAGTGCAAAAAAAAAAAGAAAAGAAAAAAGAAACAACTGGTTTTTTGTTTGATTTGTTTGTCCTTCAAATACCTAACATAAAAATGCTAGGAGCTTTTTGATTTCCCTTTTTTGTTTCACTGTGCATTGCGGATTTTTTTGAAGAGTTACCTGTTACAATTTTTGGAAAAAAGATTTCTTGAGTTTTGATTTTTTAATATATAAAAAATCAAAAAAAAAATCATAATAATTCATTTTTTTTTGAATAATTAAAACTGAGCTAAAGAACGCGATGGCAGTTCTTATCAGACGAAAAACTGTAACCATAAAGAATGTTTAAATAATATATATTTTAATGGCAAATAAAATGCATCTAAAAATCAATCATTTATTTTATTTTTTTCGATAAAACTGAAATAGGCATAAAAATATTTAAAAAAACTGTGGCATCAGCAATAGTTTCTTGTTATAGTTAATTTACATAAATTTTTAAATACAAATAAATGAACATTATATAAAAACTGTCAGATTCAAATTTTTTTTACATTTTTCCATAACTGTAAAGCCTTTCTTCCCAAAATTTGGAGGAAAAAATTAAGATTTTTTTTCTCTTAATACTATATTTGTTTTAAAAACTGTATACAAAATATCAATTGTGTTCTCGATAAATTCTTCAAAAAAAAAAAACTGTGATGAATCGACTTCTTTAACTGATGGGTTTTTTTGTGTCAAAGGAAAAATAAATTACAAGAGATAAATAAATTTTAGCGGAAAATAAAACTGATATAGGTTTTAATTTTTTTTAAACTGAGTCATATAGAACACCATCGTCGTTTAACGAAAAATAAATTTTATCAATTTTTTTCTTTAACTTTTTAAACTGCGAAGAGGCTCCCTGGCACTGCCATTATTGCTTCATGAAATGATTCATATCGAAAAATAAACTGCCTTGAAAATTACCATGTTATTTAGAAATTAAAATAATCAAATAATTTTAAATAACCAATCAAAAATGACTTAATTCTCATTTTCAAATTAAAAACTTTTTTTTAAACTGTGCGCCATCGCTGAAATAGATTGTTAATGAAAATATTAATTTTTTTTGAAGAACTTTATTTTTTTATCTTTTATTTTTAAACTGACCAAAAATAACGCAAAGTTTGTTTTTAAAACTGCCATTAACGTGAACATTAAGTACACGCCACCATTTCGAAATATATGTATATGGGTAATATCAAACTGCGACCAAAGTTTACTTATCTTCATACGCCATTTTTTTATTTTTATTTAAGCATATTTTTAAATTTTTGTTTGAAATTTTAATCTTTTTTTCTTCTCGAAATTTCGACATCAAAAAAATGTTATTCTCCGATAAACTTTCATTTTATTTTTTTCATTTTTTAACTGTTTAACGATAAATAAAAATGTTTGTTTTTAAAACTGATAAAAGCTATTTTTCTTGAAGTCGTATCATCGAAAAATGTAAAAAAACTGAATAATCAAAGAATTAAAATAATGGACAATAATTATTATTATTCATTGACCATTTGGATCCAAAATAATCTTTTTTGATAATAAACAACAAAAACTGATTAAAAGCAAAGTTTTTTTTAAAAATTCTAGTATCTTCTCTTCTTTGATATCATCAAACAAAAATAATTACATATATTTATTTATTTGTCAATGATTTTTTAGTGATCAAACAATATGTTTTTTCTTCCATAAACATTTTTTATGTTTACTCTTTGGTCAATGCATTGCCTCTCTCTAATTTGCATAATCCAAGAAATTTAGTTGGGAAATAATTTTTTTTACAAAATTAAAAAATATAAAAACAAATATAAAAAACTGAGTACGCTTCGTTTTTATTGGTTTTTTTAATATTCTAAAAAACCGTGACTTTTTTAACAAAAAAAATATGGAAACAGAAAAAATTCCTTCTTCCTCATCTTCGTCAACATTTATTTGTGGTAATAAAATGAGATATATTATTTTATTTGTTACGACTGTTACCCTTATTTACGCTTATTCAAATACGATGTTATATAATTTTACAGGTAAAATACATACATTTTTTAAAATTATTTGTTTAAACTGCAATGATTTCAATAACGGAGGAATTAAAAATGAAAAATACAAAAAATTTGGAATTTATAGATGTTTTCTGTTTAGTTAACTTTTTTAAATCAAATTTATTAAGTTATTATTTACTCTAAGAAACAAACTGTTTATAATTTTTTAACTTTATTATAAAATTTAAAAACTGTTTTTGTAAAATGTGAGGATCAAGCAATCTCAATTAAAATATGACTAAATTTTAAACAGCGATTTTTTGTGAACATTGCTTTGAGCCTTCATTATTTTTTTTAGAAACTGCGGCAAGTCTCGTTACTTGGTTTTAATAAATATAAGCTTTTACTTTCTGAAAAAATTTACACAAAAAATTTACTTAGACTTACTTTAAAACTGTGTAAATTTTTTGCAAATTATTTTGCAAGATTTGTTATTTAGCTTTTAGACGTTTCGGTAGAAAAAATAAACTGTATTCGGTTGAAAAGCCATAAAATTTTTTTTTAAAAATAATTATAAAAGTTTAATAAACTGCGAACTTTGAGTATATGTGAAAGCTTTTCAAACTGCGATGAAGTGTCAGATATCCATATCCTTTCAATAATGAGATAGGTACTTTTTAAAACTGTGACATGAAAAAACGAAGTGCAATAGTTTTAAATAATTTATTTTTAATAATTTTAATTATCTTTGTTTAACTGAGACAATACGAAGTGTGATAGAATTTAGTTTCCTTTTCTTGAAAGGTATTCTCCAAAATCATGTTATATTAAAGTTTAAAACTGAGTTGGCATTACATTGACGATTGCAAATTTTTTTAAATTCATTTTAAAATAAAACTGTTTCTTTATTTTGATAAACCATTTTATCAAAGCACACAATAATTAACCAAAAAGTAATCACTAAAATTTTGGTTTTTTTTCAAATTTAAAACTGAGTCAAGCAAGGGATTAAGTAATTATTTTTTAGTTTCCTTTTCTTTTAACATCAAACTGGCTATAATTGTTAAATGAGAATAAATTATTAAATAGGACAAAAAAATAATGAAGCTGGGTGCCTAAAAAATTCTTTCTTTTTTTTCAAACTGAATAAGAGAATTCATGAAATAATGATTAGAAATTTTTTTATCTCTATTTTATGATTTAATAAAAACAAAACTGAATATAGTTGCAATAATAATTATTTTTTGGTTTCTAAATTTTATTTTTTATTTTTATCTTTAAACTGACAATTGCATTAGTTATGGATCCATTTTTAGTGATTTGCATGACGGAAGATAAACTCGTATATTCAAAGCGAAACATGTCTGCCCCGCCTCGAATGAAACCCGTTTCAATTTTTTCTAACGAAGAACAAGCTGCCCTTTATTCTATGATAGGAATAGGCACATTTGTGAGTTCAATAATTATATATAAATTTATTCAAAAATTTGGTGGTCGTTGGACTTTTGCAAGTTATGGAATTTGCAGTGGAATTGCAACCATGTGTTTACCATTTTGCGTGGATCATAGTTTTGCTGCAGCGATTGTTGTTAGATTTTTACAGGTAAAAAACTGGGACAAATTCTTAATAAAGGATTAATTGGAATTTTGAATTTTAGGGAATTGGTTCAGGAATGTCATTTGTTTCAGTTGGATATGTTTCAACTGCGTGGTCACCCATTCAACAACGTGGAATGTTTATGAGCTTTTTAACTATGTATAATCAGGTTTGTAACTGACATGTAATACAGTATTGGGTAGCAAAAAATTATTAAAAATAACAAAAGTAACATTCTTAGAAGAAATTATAAAAATAAGCAGCGGCGATTTCTTCATTTATCGGAAAGGAAAACTTATTTTTTTAAAAAACAATTTTAACATTACTTTAATTATTTTAAACTGATGTGAGCATTTTTTTGGTAGAATAAATAATGGTAGGATTAATTTAAGAAAAACTTTATAAATTGTTATAACTTTTAAGCAACTTTCGAAGAAAAAAAGCTGTTATCAAGATTATTATCAAATTTTATATCATTTTTTTGAGTACATTTTTCAAAAAAGAAAAATAATTCATTTTTTTTTCAAATTAAAACTGATTTCCATCCTGATACTCACCATTTTTTTTTTATTAAAATGGGTGGCTTCACATTGACTGCCATGTTTAGAAAGCATTATTTGTAATAAAAATTAAACTGTTGTACCTTTTTCTCTTCTGTTAGCTTAATATTAAAAAAAACTGTACTTTCTTTTGTTTTTATTAACGATGAAGAAAGGGTAATAAAAAAACACAAGAGAAAATAGGAAAATAGGAAATGAAAAACTGCAATAAGTGTTCACAACAATATGGTTAAATAAAAATATGCAATGGAATCATTGCTGCTTCATTTTAACGTTATTTAAATTATGTTTTCCTTGGCTTTATCAAGTTTCTATTTTTTTAATTTTTAAACTGAGGCCAAAGTTGCTTTATTTTAATAAATTTAATTAAAGTCTTTTCCTAGATGCTTGAGCGAATATTTTTTAAATAATTAATTTCGTCAAGAAATTTATAAATCACATAATATTTTTTTGTAAACAGCGTAATCGCCTCCTTCCTTTAAATTAATCACCTTTTTTTGGATTTCTCTTTCTTTTGGTAAAAAACTATATTTGAAAAAATTTAAATATATAATATCTTGATCCTCTTTCTTTGAGGTAAAAAAAATGATTTGTTTTTTATACAAAGTTACATATTTTGAAGGAAAAAAAATAAACTGCAGCTTTATTATGGCTTGGTGATTTAGACAAAACTGAGGTTTTCTTTTGCTGTGAAAATCATAAAGAACTTATAAAAAATAAAAAAGTTTAAGAATTTTTTAAACAAAAAAACTGCGGGAATTATTTCTTCGGTATTTCATGGATTCAATAGGCAACAGAAAAGAAATAATATTTCATTTTTGAAAATTTAAACTGTTCTTCATGTGGTTTAAATCAATTTGTTCATTTATTTTTTAAACTGTTAACTAGCAGAATTACTGGGATTTTAATTTTTTTTATAAACTGTATCATGCTCGCCATTTGAAAAATTTCAAGGAATATTTCTTAATAAACTGCATGGTAGTTTTGTTTCTTTAAAATTATTACATCTTTTTAGGGGTTTTTTGTTGGTAAATTTTCAAAAAATATATTCGATTAATATTTTGGGATTATAAAGGATTGGTTAGTCAACGACAATAATGTTTAGAAATAAATTTAAAAAACCATTAAACTGCATCATTTAGACTAGCATGGTTAAATAAAAATAAAAACTGCGCTTCTTTTTGGTAGGTAAAGAATAAAAAACTGAATCAAAAACGTTTCACGAATTTTTAAATAAAAAACTGTGTCGCAAAAATATAGTTTAGTGAAATGATGTGCACCTTTGTTTTTATTTTTTATATTATTTAAACTGTCACCTTTTGCTTTTTGAGTTTTTATTATTTTTCTTTTAACTGTATAAAAATAATTAAGAATGGGCTATTTTTTAATAAACTGGATCAGTGTTGGTTCGCCGCCACCGCCATCCGCTCGTCGGCGCAGAAATCCGCGCCGCCGCCGCCGTCGGCGGCGGCGGCGGTGGCGGCGACCTTTCAGCTTCAAATGGCGGCGCCGCCAAAATTAATTAAATTTTTCCAAAAAAACAAAAATAATATTGGGTTGTTCAATACGTTCGTTCGGTGATAAAACCCGTTGGCCAACTATGAGAAGCAAGGCATGTCTGGTGCCTGTTTTTACCGATTTGTAGTACCACTAAGTGTGCTTCAAACGAGTAATAAAAGTTTTCATATACCTTCGGTTATCATGGAATTAATAGCCCCTAAAGCATCAAGATGCTAACCTTGGGTGAACAAGGATGTTTCGGACTTTTTAAGCTTAAAATTATTTTTAGTAAGAGATTTGATACAAATCATTTCTATTTTATAGCAAAAAGTAAGCTAAAGGCAAATAGCAGCCATTTTACAAAAAATTTGATAATGATGAAGAAAGCTATCTGTCGAGTAAAGATATGTTAAAAACGCGCTAAAAATAGCAGAAAAATGCTTGGGATAACAAAAAAATAGCAGTGTAACTCAAAATATAAAAAATTTCAAAAATAGTCAAAAACATCGTTGTTCACCCAACATTGGCATCTTGATGCTTTAGGGGCTATTAATTCCATGATAATCCAAGGCATATGAAAACTTTTATTACTCGTTTGAAGCACACTTAGTGGTACTACAAATCGGTAAAAACAGGCACCAGACATGCCTTGCTTCTCATAGTTGGCCAACGGTTTTTATCACCGAACGAACTTATTGAACAACCCAATAATAGAAAAATCAGAAACTCAACCATTAAAGAAGCTAAAATTTAAAGTTATTCTTTTTCTCCTTTTTAAAATTTCCTTTTATTATTGCTTTACTTTAGTTAAATTTATGTTAAAAACGTCTTTCATTTATATAGAAAAAAAAATTTCTATTTTGGCGGCGTGGCGGTAATATTGGCGGCGGTGGCGGCGGCGGCGCAGACGTCGGCGCCGCCAGAAATTGGACCTCGCCGCCGTCGGCGGCGGCGGCGGCGGCGGCGATGAAATGCAAATGAGACAACACTGAACTGGATTTATCTCACAAATTGAGATATTTTAGAGGATATTTTTTAAATAAACTGTAATACGATACTCTTGTTGGGCTAAAAATTATTACCCCCTTTTTTAGGTTTCATCACTGGTTTCCCAACCACTTGCAGGATTTTTCTGCACCTCTACTTTTGGATGGCAATCAATGTATTATTTTCAAGGCGCCATAACCATTGTAGCTTTTATTATATTTTTCTTGGTTTATTCTGATAATCCACGAGATCACAAGTAAATATTTATTTAAACTGTCAACATTTGAAACGTTTTTATTTTTACCACTCAATTTTTAGATTTGTGAGCGACAAAGAAGCCACATATATTGAAGGCCCGGAACCTTCGATCGCTGTGGATGAATCCCTTCCAAGAGTGTCATATCGAGAAATTTTTAAAGACCCTTCAATGATTGGAACTTTTATTGTTGCAACAGGAAATTTTTGTTGTTTCAATATTTTTATGCTTTTTGCTCCGATTTATTTAAATAAGGTTCTTGAATTGGATATTCAAAAAACGGGAATTATTTCATCCATTCCATATTTGGGAAATATCATTGTTCGAGTTATTATTGGACCTGTGAGTGATCGAATGACTATGATAAGTTCAAGAAATAGTGTTCGACTTTTTATGGCTCTTTCACAGGTAAGTAAGTAAAAGAATATAATATTTATTTTAAACTGGGATGATGTTTTTGTTTCTTTTAAAAAAAAGAAGATTTTTAATTAACGGGCTCTTATTGGAAATTATAACATTGTTGAAAATAAATGGATGGAAAATATTCAAAAATAAAAACTGTTCGATTTTTGGTATAATCTAGAATTTATGGGTTCTAAGTATGCTAGAGAATAAAACTGCAAACCATTGTCAGTGGAAGCTAAATTGCATTAAACGATCAAAATGTGTGGATAAAGAAGATTTTTATAAAACTGACTAAACTTTTAGAAATTGGACATTTTTTGTTCTCACTATTTTTTTGGTTACTAAAAACTGAGAATCCATAATAACAATTTATTTATTACAATGAAAGTAAAATAAAAAATGAAAGGGAATAAAAAAAAAGACAACTAGGGAATTTATTGTTTTCGTCCACTTTTTGATAATTAAAAACTGCGCTTTTCAAAAATCATATTTCTTTATTAAACTTTTCATAAACGAAAGTTTGTTGTTTGGTATTTTTAAAATTCGCCCACTTTAGCACACGCTTTATCATTTTTATTTTTAACTGAGCTTGCTTATCAAAATTTTAAATTTTTAAACTGCTTCTTCAAAAAATGTTTGTGAAAATATTTAAAAAAAAACTGTACCTTTGATTTAAATTTTGGGATAAAACTGAGTTTACATGTTACATCTTTTTAATTAATAAACTGAGAAAACACGATTAAATAGGCCCTGTTTTTATCCTTATTAAAAAGGAAAAAGGCAATGTTAGAAACACTGAATCCTGTTTCTCAAATAATTTATATATATTTTTTAATAATTTCCACGGTTTTTTGATTAAAACAAAAACTGAGACATGGTAGGTAGATTATTAGTAATAGTTTCATTTTTTGATAACTAATTTTCATATTTAAAAAGTAGCAAAAGACGAATTTTAGCCAAAACTGATATATATAAAACATATTGGACAGACAATCGTTTTCCTCGTGTTAAATATTTTTAAAACTATTAAAAACTAGTATTCACAAAGATTTTTTAGTTGCTTTTGGGCCTGGGTAATTTACTGCATGGCAGCACTTACGGCATGCAGGGTATTTTACGGCATGCAGCGGCAAACGCACGCTAATAAAATTCATAAAATTTCATATGAAAAACTTATGAATCAAAAAAAATTTTTTATATGGATGTCCTAGTGATTGAAATCGTCTCATAGGGAAAGCCTATGTCAGAAATTAACGTGAAAAGCCTATGCGCCAAAACCATCAATAGGGAGACTCTATGCCAAAAATCCATTGGGTTTCCCTATGAGACGATTTCAATCACTAGGACTTCCATATAAAAATTTTTTTTTGATTCATAGGTTTTTCATATGAAATTTTATGGATTTTGTTAGCGTGCGTTTGCCGCTGCATGCCGTAAAATACCCTGCATGCCGTAAGTGTTGCCATGCAGTAAATTACCCAGGCCCGTTGCTTTTTCTGAGCATAAAAGTTAATCAAGGCCATGCCGGATTATTTTAATATTTATAAACCACATAATAAAAAAAATTAAAATTTTAACTGATATCCTAATCACTATCTTTTAGACTCGGTTATATTTAGTTTTTCGAATTTTGCATTTAATAAAAAAACTAACGCACATATTTATGGATGCTCTCTCTAAAAAATTATAACTTTTTCTTTAAAAACTGTGTACATGATTTATATTTTTGAAAATTAAAATTTTTTATATCTTTTGGATGTTGGTAAATTTATGAGTTTTGGGTTTTATTGGAGAAAATAAACTGTCATTACCGCCTCGCAGACGAACACTCATTTAAGAGTCAAGATAAAAAAGGGGAATATTAACATAAAAAAATGCTTATAAAAATGAATAGCTTTTCAAGTTGAAAAAAAAACATTCTTTTTTGCAAATAAAACTGAGATTCCATAGTCTATTGCTTTAACTTTTAAATTATAACCAACATTGGCTAAAAATATGTTTTGAGCAATTTTAAACTGCATCCGAAAAAAGAATCTAGCTTTCTTTATTTTCTTCACCGTTTTTTGAATACTAGTTAAAACTGTGTTTTGGATTTTTTTATTTCGACAACAATTAGAAAATCAATGCTTGCTTAAATTTCTAGAATTAACTGATTTTAGCTAAAAAATTTATAAATATTTTTTTTTGTTGATGAAGCAACTCTATTTTGTAGGCACAGTCTTTATTAAATTTTCGGGTGTTAAAACTGCAGACTTTTTTTCCAAGATTATTTTGTTGGGATTTATATTTTAAACTTTGTAAAAGTTAAAATTTGATAAAAAAAACTGGTGAGGCATTTGATTTTTTAATTTATAAAACTGCATCCGTTCATATTACAGCATTTTGTTTTTACCTTAACCAAAGTCGGACTAAAAATATGTTGTAAGCAATACAAAACTGTAAACATTTTTATCTTCCTCATCACTTTTTTGATTAATAAAAAACTGTGTTTTCGCTAAAATGTAGCCTTTTTATTTTTATAAGTATCTACAAAAAATGGTCTTTGCAAGATTTTTTATAATTTAACTGATTTTGATAAAATCATATTATTAAAAATTTAACTGTCCACACATAACTAAGATAGAACTCTATTTATTAGGCTATTTCTTTCAAAACTGTTTTTGATCTTTTTAACTTTAATTACAAAACAGTTGATTTTTAACTATTTTTTTAGTTCACCATGTCATTTTGTTACATTGGCCTAGCATTCATTCCCAATGAAGCTGTAAATGTTGCATTAGCTCTTTATTTCACTGCAATCATTGGATCGGCTTTTAATTCAGTTGGATATTTCAAATCCATTTCACTTTCTTGCGGGCCCTACACAGCCAAAATTATGACAATTATTTCATTTTTATATTCCTTCGTTTTAACAATTCTTCCAATAATAAAATATTTTGTTGCTGGCGATGACGAACCCGAACAATGGCAAATAATGTTTTTTGGAACCGCGGCAATGGGAATCGCGTGTGTTTTAATTTATATTTACACAGTGGAAGTCGATCTTCGACCATGGGCAGAATTACCACTAAAATCTCGACGAACTTCTTTAGGCTCGGCTCAAGTGTCTCGAAGGGGTTCCTTGGATTTGAATGATTCATGCTCAAATTTTCCTGAAACTATATGGGAAAAGAAAGATAAATATTAACTGGTAGCTATGAGAATTTCTTTTGAATAATCGTTTTTGTATATATATAAAAAAAAGTTTATTTAAACATAATAAAATTTATTTATTTAAGAAAAAAGTGGCACATAAATAAATTAAATAGTTAAATTTCAAGATTCTATCACATTCATTCATCCATTCGTTCATCGATCATTAAAATGAAAAATAAAAACTGTATAATACTGTAAATAAAAAATATGGGAGAGAAGTTAGAACATAACAAAAAAAACTGTCAATTTTGCACACGCTGGATATTTTGTATTTAAATTTAGAGTAAAACTGTGGATTACAATTTTTAAGTTTGCAATAGCTTTTTTTTATTATCTTAAACTGGCAGTTCGAAATCTTGGGTTTTCAAAAAGAATCTTTAAATATTTTGTTTGGAGTAAATTATTATAAAACTGTGTTCCTTTGCTCTCTCCTTGAATTGTTATTAATTTCGAGAATTTTTCAAACCCAAAAATTTCAAACATATTAAATAACTGACCCTTGAATTTTTATTTTATTATAACTGATCATCACCTTCTACAACATTTGCCGTGACACAATAAAAAATTAAATTATAAGCATTTTTCGTTCTAAAAAGATTTGCTTGGAAAAAGTTACTAAAAAACTGTCTTTAAAAAAGCTATCAAATCGTATCCATAAATTTATTTATGGCTAGTAAACTGTCTACCAAAGCTACGTTAATTTTTTGACTTTTTATTTTATAAAAACTCACAAGTTTTTTTCCCAGTTTAAAAGCAAACAAAAAATATATCTGTAAAAAAATGAGTTTTTGCTATTTTCGGCTCAAAATAATTAAACATGTTATTTTAAAACTGTGTGCAAGGTTCTTTGCCGGAAAAAAGAAAGCTAAAAAAAATAATGTAAATTTTAAAACTGTGTTCTTGGAGAATTTTGGATTGTTACCGTTAAAAAATTTGGTGAACTAAAGTTATTAATGATAATAACTGAATGATGATTTTTTGTACCTTAGCAAAATTGATTTTAATTTTGGATTAATTTAATAATTTTTTTAAAACTGGAGTTGAAATAAAATCAATGATGAAAAAAGAGACAAAAACATTATATTTATATCTTCAAAAATAAAAATATATAACTGTAAAAGAAAACACCAAAATGGAAGTACTAAATTTATAAAATGGCGATGTTTATTTCTTGATGCATTTTGTATACAAATAGCAACAAAAAAAAGCTATTTTTTAAATTATAAACTGTCGATATTTGTTTGTAAACTTGAAGAAAAAAGGAAAAATTCTTTTTTTTTGTTACCAATCAATGTTTTTTTGTTATTTAAAACTGTAATTGTCATTTTTTTGTTCTTTTATAAGTAAAATTTTTTCCATCACATTTGTTTGGATTAAACTGTGTTCTTTATTAAAGCGATTTTCTTAACTGTAAGTTAGTTTCTTCACTGGAAACAAAAATTTAATATTTTTTTGACTTCCTTCCTAAAATCATGATAAATTTCTTTTTATGAGTTATGCCTCCACTTAATTTGCTTTTTATTTCAATCTTCAATCTTTCTGAAAGTCTCGTAAATTCGATTAAAAAAATATATTGAAAACTGGTAAGCACCAAAAACAAACTACTTTTTCTTAAATATTTTTGATTATAATCACTTTTTTTATAAATAAACTGCGTTCGGAAGTTTTAATATGAAAAAAATAAAAAAGAATTTTTTAGAAATTTAAATTTTTTTTAATTTTAAAAACTGGTAAAAAGCGTTTGCAGCTTTGCAAACAATAATTTTGGGTTTTTTTGTTGTTGTTGGATGAAGTGGAAGTTCACTCACTCACGTAAGCTTTTTTTTGTTGCTTGAATAATTATGCAAATGAAATATTTTTTTAAAACTGAGTATTATTTTGATTTAAACAGAAAAAAGTAAACAAAATTTTTAACTGTGAAAAAATTGAATTGAGGATTTCAGATTCCGAGGGTAAACGGAAATTCATTGTTTGCTTTTTCAAAAAAACTGCCATCCATTTTTCGCGGAAATATGGTAATGAAAAGAAAATACGTGAAAAATTTTAATTTATAATTTTATTAAACTGCATTTGAAATATTTTTTCCGGGGGAAGTAAGTAAATTTTTTTGGGGTATAAAAGTACCAAGATTTCAACTAAAAAATCACACTTTATTTTCAAACCTTTTTAAAAAGCTAAAGCTTAGCTTTTTTTCGGTTGATTCCCATTTTCTTTTGCGTCTGTCAAAACTAAAAACAACGAAGAAAAAAAAATGTTTGGTAAAATTATTCTTTTATCTTTAGCATTTTTTGCTTCCACAATTTATGCTCAAACTTGTTTAACTATGTCCGGAGGTAAGACACAACATTTCGAGAGAAAAAAAACTGAAATAAATATATTAATTTATTAATTTTTTTAGAATGCGTTAGCGGTATGTTTTGCCCCGATGGAGAAACATGTCTCAATGGGGCTTGTTGCACCACTGATGCAAGTCAAAATTGCAATAACACTATGGATGTTACATTTTGCACCAATAATGCCGCAAAATGCTCTGATCCCACTTTAGGAGATGCTATGAAAAAACAATGCGCAAAAACTTGCAAAAGTTGTGCTCAACTCAATGGAAATACCACTACCACCACTGCTGGACCTGGCTCTATTACCACCACCGCCTCTCCAGCCAAGTAAGATTTTGTTTCAAATAATTTTATATTAGGTCAAAAAAAAAATTTCATAAAACTTTGAAAATTGAAATTTTTGTTAAAATAATTAATTTTTTAGTTGCGTCGATAAAATTAATCCAAAGACGGGTGTTAGCGATTGCCAAAAGGATGCATATCTTTGTAACAATGCCGTAAGTTTTATATTATTAAGAAGCTTAAAAGTTAAAATAAAGTTGGCCCAAACACTGAAATTATAAATTCAAATTTTTTTTCTTATTTTCTCTTTAATACAAAAAAAAGCCTGCCTTATCAAGGGTTTTTTTGCCGGTGGACTTTTCTGTTTCATCAACTAATCCTTTAATTTTTTTTTCCAGCAATACTACGACCTTATGACCCAACAATGCCCTAAAACTTGTGGTCGATGCAGTGGTGGCACTTCATCTGGAACACCTGGATCCAGTTCATGCGTAGATAAAATCAATCCCTCTACTGGTGTTAGTGATTGTAATAAGGATGCATATCTTTGCAATAATGCCGTAAGTTTTTGAGAATTAAAAAATGCATTGAAAATTGCAACAACAAAAAAGAATCAATTTGGGAATAAAGGTCTTGTAGGGAAAACTTTGGAAATTTAAATATTTTTCCACATTTTCCTTTCGATACCAATTCTACTGAATTGCATTTCTATGCCATTGGAGTTTTTCAACTTTTTTTTGATTCACCTTTAATCCTCTAATTTCTTTTTCAGCAATACTACGATCTTATGACCCAGCAATGTCCTAAGACATGTGGTCGATGCTAAAGAAAAATATTCCTTCTTCCATGGAAACTTCCCCGGTGAAAATGCTTTTTTCAATAATAAATAAAAATAAATAATAACACGCTTGTTCCCTTTTTTTGTAATTTTTTTTCTATCAAAATAAAAATAAAATTCAATAGCAAATTTATTTTTTTGTGTTTTTTTTTAAAAAAAAACATAGATTAAATTTTTATTATTAAATATGTATGTGAGCAAGATCATTTTATTTTATTTTTATGGATTTGAATTCTTCTAAATTTGTTCACCAAAAAACCTTTTTGGATTTGAAGTTAATTCTTTTTGAAGATTTGTAAGAGCCAAGGATCGACGACGGCGATATCCACCACCTCCACATCCTCCGCAACCTCCTCCACAACCTCCTCCACAGCCGCAACAAGGTGGAGGACAGCAACATCTTGGCGCACAGCAACGAGGAGCGCAACAACAATTAATGGGGTTGACTTGAATGTTAATGGGTTGAGGAGGAGGGCAACAACAACATGGGCGGCAGCAAGGTCGACAACATCCACATCCGCCTCCACAGCCACCACCACAGCCTCCACCGCATCCGCCTCCGCATCCACAGCAAGGTGGAGGACAACATGGACGAGAACAGGAACAAATATTAATTGAAGTACACGTTTGACATCGAGGCGCACAACATCCACATCCACACCCGCATCCGCATCCACCTCCACGTTTCACTCTAAAATTTGATGGAAGAATTGTTGTGGGTTTTTGAGATGTTTGAGAAATTGCGGCGGGAGGCAAAGAAGTCAATTCGGGAGTTTCAGAAGTTGTTGATGAAGATTCTGGGATCATTTCTGGGGGCAACGTTGTTGATGTGCTTGATTCATAATTTTCCATTCTTTTAGTTGTTTCCATTAATATTCTATTATTTGTTTCTGCTAATGGATTAAAAAGTGGAAGAGCCTAAAAAAAATCCGGTTTCATTCTTTCTGCTCAGTTTTTATTAAATATTCAAATTTTTCTATTAAAATTTGAGATCCTCCAAAATTTTGTTTGTAATCATCCTCAGTTTATACAAATTTGTATTTCATTTCTCCACAGTTAACAGTTTAAAAAACTTTTAAAATTAAAAAACGAACCTCAACAAAAAGAATAAAACTTGCGAAAAAGATGATCAAATTTTTAGAAGAAATAATTGCAGATGCTTGCATTATTATCGAATTTAATAATATTTAAATAAATAAAAATATGTAATAACTTATTGTATTTTTTATTTTTTTGTTGCAATAAATAAAAAATAAATAATAAAATGAAATAAATGCAATGCAATGAATGACACAATAATAGTGAAGATTTAGCTCCAACATGGGTCCTTTTATATCCCTGAAAAAAATGGTCATTGTCCAGCCCAACCCCATAAAAAAATTTGTTAGATCAAAATCTTGTTTGCTATTCTTTTTTATGTTTTTTGTTTTACACCCGTCAGACGACGACGACGACAAAGGTCAAAATAAATAAATTTTGACACCTCCGAAATAAGGAGAAAAATAATGAAAAAGCAAAAATGCTAAATTTGTTGGTTTTTTTTTTGTTGTTTCGATGTCAAAGAAAAACAAAAAAACAAATGACTGACAATTTATTTGACAATTAAACTTAGAGACACCATTGATCCACAAAAATAATTATGTCTGGTTTTAATAATCCACAGTTTTCAAAAATAATTTTAATATGAAAAAAATGTTTGTTTTTTGTAATAAAAAATACAAAAGCTCAGTTTTTATTCCAACATCATTGTTTTTTATTTTTAGTTAATTTGAGATGATGAAAGTAATCCCAATAATTAAAATTGGTGACAAAAAAGTAAACATTTTAAATTTTAGAGTAATTTTTATGCTTCGAGTTTTTTCTTACCAATGAGAATCAAATACCCAGTTTAAAATAAAAGTTTATATTTAAAAAAGAAGAAAGGCGAAATCGGTGCAAATTTAGAGAAGACAGTTTTTTTTAATAAAATATTGCTAAAAACTAATTGACACGCTTATGCAGTTTATAAAAATAATTGATTCCAAAAGCATTTTGTTTCAAACAGTTTTGTTTTGTTAATTTTAGATTTGAATGGTGAAGTTTTCAATATATTAATTGATTGGTCTTCAACTTTCTTCGAGCATGGGTTGCATCCATACAGTTAAAAAAATGAAAAATCATAACAAAAATTATTGATTTTATCGGAAAATTCTTTTCGTCTTCAGTTTTTAATATTTTTCCTTTATTATCGTTGCAAATCGAAGCAATGCTAAAGTTAAAAATTCTCGCCACATTAATGGTCTTGCTGCTCAGTTTTAAAGTCAAGTTTGCAAAAAAAAAAAGTCTTTACGCTTGGCATTCAAACAACTTAAGATTGGTTGCATGGACGCAGTGTATTTTATTTTTATTTCAAATAATTTGAAGGGAAAACAATCTGAACTTTAAAAATTAGTTTATAAAAATATATTTATTCAGTTAAACTTTACTTACATTTACTTTTATTTCCTCTCTTTTTTCTTGCTAATAAGCTCCAACCAGGTCAGTTTAAAATAAAGATTTATATTTAAAAAATAATTTCGAAATCAGTGACAATTCTGGTCATGACAGTTTTTAATGAATTTTCTTTAAAAACAATAATTATTGTGAACAGTTAATAAAATGCATTTTTATATAAAGCATTAATTCCAGTTGTAATATTTTTTTATCAGATACTTGCTTTAGATGCTGTAGATCTTCACAGTTTTATTATAAAATATATTTAAATATTAAAAGATATTTGTTAACCCAGCAATTATTTATGTCTTATCACAGTTATTACCAAAGCAATTAAAATAATTTTTTTGTTGATAGCAGTATAAATATAATTTATTACTCTTTATATTTCTTCCAACATATAATCAAACCAAATCAATCAGTTTAAAAAAATGGAAAAAATAAAGCTTTTATCTGAAAATCACCATTATCATCAGTTTAATATTTTACCATTAATTATTGCTTTTAAGATTATAAGTTTTATTTGACAAGTTCACAGTTTTATAATAATAATAATATAATTATTTCATAATTTTTCGTCTAATAATTACTAGAAAGCCATTTTTGGTTAACATTTTTTTAAGCTTCTAAAAAAATAAAATGAAAATGAAGGCAGTGGAATCAATTATGGCATTTTATTATTATTATAAAAAAGGAAAAATTAGAGAAAAAATTTGAAAGTTTACTATCCTTCATCTTGGTTTGAACTTGGTGCGACAGTTTAAAAAAATTATAAATAATCTTTCCCATGCATTGCTGAATATTTCTCAAGTTTTTTTGTTTATTTATTTTTTATTGTATTTTCAAGTACATATTTTTTTTAAAGAAGCAAACATCATTTCGAAGCGTCATGCAAAGCAAGCCATTGATAGAAATCAGTTTATATTTGGTTTCTTTGATTATTAAAAGCATTTTATTAATGTTTGAAAGTTTTTTTTTTCATAATGCAATGCGCCTATGCGGAATTATAATCATAATATCTAATTTCGTAAGCTTTACGGTTTTCTGGTGGCGGAAGTCGGGCAATGTGGTCACTTACGAAGTAAGTGCAACTGTATTAAATTTCATTTTTAGGAGTTTTTTCTTGCTAATTTTGTACAAATTTTAAATAAAAAATGTTAACGAACTTTCGCTCTTACTAATTATAAATTATATTTTTTTATCGAAACTAAAAAAAAGTTAATTAAAACCAATTCTGTCAATTTTTTTAAAACGGCCGGCACAGGCAAAAATTTTTTTTTTGAGATAGCTTTACCAATGTTTTCTCCTATGCTGAATTAGTCTTATTCCAAGAGGAATTGGCCAATTGTTACCATATTCATGGAGATACAGCTACTTGAAGGTTTATGGTTGAATTAATTCAAAATTATGCCATAATTCATTTTTTCGTTATATTTTTATATTCTCTTATGATTAATAGGTTTTCGACCATAGGGAATCCGAATTTGACCACCACAACCCTTGATGTATATACTAAACATCGATTTTTTACCAAAATGTCTTGGTTTTTGGCATGCCACGGGTCACATACTTCCGTCCGCAAGATATGACTATCACCATTCGAAAGAGCATGTTTTTTTACCCCTAGTGGTGACTATATAAATTGATACGAGGTCGATTACTATCATTTATGAATTTTTGAATGTTTCTTTTTACTTAAATCTACCAACAAGATCATAAAGAAAAAAATCGTAAAAATTCATAAACTCATTTAAAAAATCAGGAAAGCTTACACAACCATAAAATCAATGCTCCTGAATTTTTTGGTAACAATTTCAACCATATTTGTTATGGTCTTACGTGCTCCACGACCTCTTGAAGCACTAACAGTGATTAATTAAATTTAAAAATCTGAATAAATTCAAAATCTCTTATTTTTATTCTAGAATTATGTTTTCTACATGTAATCGAGGTCGTAGAATCCGAATTTGACCTCCGTTTCACTATTTTTCCTTGCTAAAAGCAATGTTTTGGAGATATGAAAATTTGCATATTTGAGGCGCTCATAACTCAAAAACTATCAATTCATCCAAGGAAGCGAGCTTCAAATTCGGATTCTACGGCCTCAAATTGATATTGTAAGAACAATTCTAAAATAAAAATAAGAGATTTTGAATTTATTCAGATTTTTAAATTTAATTAATCACTGTTAGTGCTTCAAGAGGTCGTGGAGCACGTAAGACCATAACAAATATGGTTGAAATTGTTACCAAAAAATTCAGGAGCATTGATTTTATGGTTTTGTAAGCCTTCCTGATTTTTTAAATGGGTTTATGAATTTTTACGATTTTTTTCTTTATGATCTTGTTGGTAGATTTATGTAAAAAGAAACATTCAAAAATTCATAAATGATAGTAATCGACCTCGTATCAATTTATATAGTCACCACTAGGGGTAAAAAAACATGCTCTTTCGAATGGTGATAGTCATATCTTGCGGACGGAAGTATGTGACCCGTGGCATGCCAAAAACCAAAACATTTTGGTAAAAAATCGATGTTTAGTATATACATCAAGGGTTGTGGTGGTCAAATTCGGATTCCCTATGGTCGAAAACCTATTAATCATAAGAGAATATAAAAATAACGGAAGAATGAATTATGGCATAATTTTGAATTAATTCCATAGTAAACCTTCAAGTAGCTGTATCTCCATGAATATGGTAACAATTGGCCAATTCCTCTTGGAATAAGCCTAATTTAACATAGGAGAAAACATTGGTAAAGCTATCTCAAAAAAAAAAATTTTGCCTGTGCCGACTTTCTTGAAAATATTAAAATAAATTGGTAGAATTGGTTTTAAATATTCAAAAAAAAAACATCCAGCGTATTGCTTGAAAAACTAAAGAAAATGCTGTGAAATGAAAGCTCTGAAAAAAAAGTTGAAAACAGAGTGCAATCTCTGTGTTTTTTTTTTCTTCGTCTTCGACGGATCTTAACATTATACGAACACGAAGAAATTTTTTGTTTATGTTTTTTTCTTCTTTTTGTGCCCCATTTTTTTTATTGCTTATCGTAGAAAAAAAGAAAGAAAAAAATCGATTTTTTACGCTTTATGAAATTTTTCCCATTCCTTTTCGCAAACTAACGTCGATGTTATACTTTGCTGCATTGCCCCCTCTGACGCGCCATATTCATAATAAATATGTGGAACATATTGCTATAAAAAAAACTCAAAAACATTGACGGGAATTGTCAAAATATTTAAATATATTCTCCTGCTTTTTCCCTTCCTTGATATTTTTTTACAAATTTTTCGCTCAATTTATTATATTTTCACTAAAAAGTGTTAGGCATCTTTCTTTTCTATTCTTATTTTAATTATGTTTTCCATCTTCGATTCTAAACATGCGGTCTTGGTCACAAACGTTTTGTTTGTTGCAACCAAGAACCATTTGGCAGAAATTATTAATAATTTTCTTTTCCTCAATCATTTATTTATTGCTTCCATAATCGTAATATATCAACCCTCTCTTTTCTTTTAAAAATAATAAGGTATATATAACCTTTTTTCAAAACAAATTAAAATAAAAAGTAACAAAAAAGCATTTCAAAAATTCAAAAAATAGATTTTCATTTTTATTGCAAAAAAGAAGAAAAATGAAATGCAGCAACTATGATGAGATGCTTTTTTTTGAAGAAGAGAAAATTTTTTTAGCTGCAACGAATTTGGTTTGATTTTGATCTTTTATTTTTGCAACTGCGATAGCCGACTGCTTCACTTCGCATCAGTGTTGTCTCATTTGCATTTCATCGCCGCCGCCGCCGCCGCCGCCGACGGCGGCGAGGTCCAATTTCTGGCGGCGCCGACGTCTGCGCCGCCGCCGCCACCGCCGCCAATATTACCGCCACGCCGCCAAAATAGAAATTTTTTTTTCTATATAAATGAAAGACGTTTTTAACATAAATTTAACTAAAGTAAAGCAATAATAAAAGGAAATTTTAAAAAGGAGAAAAAGAATAACTTTAAATTTTAGCTTCTTTAATGGTTGAGTTTCTGATTTTTCTATTATTGGGTTGTTCAATAAGTTCGTTCGGTGATAAAAACCGTTGGCCAACTATGAGAAGCAAGGCATGTCTGGTGCCTGTTTTTACCGATTTGTAGTACCACTAAGTGTGCTTCAAACGAGTAATAAAAGTTTTCATATGCCTTGGATTATCATGGAATTAATAGCCCCTAAAGCATCAAGATGCCAATGTTGGGTGAACAACGATGTTTTTGACTATTTTTGAAATTTTTTATATTTTGAGTTACACTGCTATTTTTTTGTTATCCCAAGCATTTTTCTGCTATTTTTAGCGCGTTTTTAACATATCTTTACTCGACAGATAGCTTTCTTCATCATTATCAAATTTTTTGTAAAATGGCTGCTATTTGCCTTTAGCTTACTTTTTGCTATAAAATAGAAATGATTTGTATCAAATCTCTTACTAAAAATAATTTTAAGCTTAAAAAGTCCGAAACATCCTTGTTCACCCAAGGTTAGCATCTTGATGCTTTAGGGGCTATTAATTCCATGATAACCGAAGGTATATGAAAACTTTTATTACTCGTTTGAAGCACACTTAGTGGTACTACAAATCGGTAAAAACAGGCACCAGACATGCCTTGCTTCTCATAGTTGGCCAACGGGTTTTATCACCGAACGAACGTATTGAACAACCCAATATTATTTTTGTTTTTTTGGAAAAATTTAATTAATTTTGGCGGCGCCGCCATTTGAAGCTGAAAGGTCGCCGCCACCGCCGCCGCCGCCGACGGCGGCGGCGGCGCGGATTTCTGCGCCGACGAGCGGATGGCGGTGGCGGCGAACCAACACTGCTTCGCATGCGTGTCAGACAAACACCTTCCTTTTTTTTTTGCTGCCATAAAAAGATGATACGTTCCAAGTTTAAAATATCAAAAGGTATGTTTGAAATTAAAAAAAAATCATAATTCGATATCAAAAAATAGAGATGTTTTAACTGTGGATAAATTAAAATTTCCATCAAAAAACAAAAAAACTAATTTATGATTTAGTAGAATGATGAAGTGTAGTTGATCAACTCAAAAATAAATAATTGAAAACGGCTGCTGTTTGGAACTACTGAAGAATTCGCTTGAAAATCAAAATGAATGTTAATTTCCCTGGAAAAAATAGTAATTTATTTTTCCTAATTTTTCCATATTTACTTGATTTTTATTAATTGGTTTTTGTTCACTAATTTTTTTCCTTAATGCAGCAATTTCGTATTTAAGTTTATTAAATTTTTTTGTTTGGTGAATTTTTTTTGCATCTTTCTTGAACTAATTTATTTTAGGTTAATAAAGTTAAAACAAATTTCTTAGTCGGTTAAAATTCTATTTTTATATTATATTTTTTAAATTCGAAGAACACAAATAAAACCATAAAGTGTGTTTTCAAAACAAAAAAAATTATGCAAATTTTTTTTGTAATTTTTTTTCAAAAAAAACTTTATTCTTCTTTCTTTTGTTGCTTTCTTTTTCATTGCTCAATTCTTTCATCAATTTTTCAGTCAAACACGTGCTTTCTGCTTTTGCTGCAACGATGGTCGAAAATGATTGGGAAGATGTGTTTCTTCTTATTTTTTCAAGGTCTCTTTATTTCTTGATGACTGTCATACAAGATTTCGTTAAATATTTCAACAAATTTGAAGCTTCTATAAATAAAGTAAGTTTTGTTTTTGAATTTCCAAACAATTTGTATATTTTTTGTTTTAGATTTTGATTAAAACAAAGCCTTATTTGCCTGGTGTTGCTCGATTTTGTATTGTTTCAACTTTTATCGAAAATGCTTATCAAAAATGGATATATTGGGATGTTCAACAAGAATATTTGGAAGAAACGTGGAATTGTGGATGGTACACCGCTACATTGTATCTTTATTATGATGTTTTTGGACAACTTATTCCCGCAATTATGATTATGTTAAGAAAACGTGTTGGGGCTGCTTGTTGTCTTTTGGTTAGTATTTTAGTTCTTCAAAGTGTTGCTTATTATGCTTTTCTATGGAATCAAATTGATGTTTTGTTTTTTAAAATGTATGTTTTAAATGCTCTGTTTCTATTATATGATGCAACAACTCAAGGAGAAAACTTTTCACTTATGGCTTTTATATCAGAAATGTATAGTGATAATGTCGCAGATTCCTGGATACTCATATTTTCATGGACCCTTTTATTCTTTCGCATAAGCTATTATTTAACGTTCGGAACTTTATGCATGGGCATTACTTCTTACTCTTTGGTAATGTTGTTCGATTCAGCGATGGCAGCCAATAGACAAATCTGTCTATCGCAACCGACAGCCCCACACTTTTTTGCGCCAGACAACGAAAGAAATTTTTTTTTACCGTGTCTGTCGGTTGCGATAGACAGATTTGTCTATTGGCTGCCATCGCTGGTTCGATTTTATTAAAGGTTTAATATTATTCATTTTTTAGTTTACATGTTCTGTCACTTTCATCTTATTTCTTCCAATTTATTTCAATTACAAAACAAGATTCTTAACTTTGATGGTTGTTTTATGGGTTTTTGGTTATAATCTTTGGTTCAATTCATGGTGGACAATTTCAACTGATAATTACATGGCTCGTGATTCAATAAAATTTTCTTTCTTTCAAATCGTTTCTGTTATTGGTGGATTACTTCTTTTTATTGCTTATGGACCTGATGGAATTTATCTTGATGATGATGATTACAGAAGACGACGAGTTAGATGATTAAAATTTTAACCTTTTTGTTTGTTCATATGATTTATGTATAAATAGCTTATCTGTTCACACGTTAGAGTACATACGTCAGTTTTGAATAAATTTTTGTTGTTGTTTTTCTCGTTAAGATTCATCATTGCTGGTTATAAAAAGCTGCGAATGATATTTCTTCATTCACTTTTAGCTTTTAGGCTCTCATTCTTCTAAACATTGATCCCCAAATTTCGTTATCCTTGGTTGACTTTTTCTTTGTTCTTTTTTCAAATTCATAAATCACTGATGTAAAAAATAATTTGAAGAAGAAAAAAGTTGTTTTTTTTAAACAGTGAAAATGGTGAAAGCGAAACATTGATTATAACTTCGAATTTTATGAAAGCTATTTTTAAACGGAAAATTAAAGTTTAAAAGTTTCAAACCTATTCAAGGTTTTTTTATTATCGATGCGGTAAAAGGTCATTAACGCTTCCTTTAATTTTGTTTATTTTCGCCTGAAACTTGAAAGCCCTAAAAAAAATTCATAAAAAAAAGTATTTTACACTTGTGTTTTTGTTGCATCATTGTTATTTATTAAAAACAATTCACCTTTCGCATATGAAATTTATTGCAGTTTTGGTGCGAATGAAAAAAAGCTTGTCCATGATAAAACAATTCTAAACAGTTATGAAAAAAATATAATATAAAATTTTTATTTAATTTTCACTATGGTGCACTAAATATATTGAAGACAGTTAAAGTTCTTTTTAAAGCTTCTTAATATAATTTTAAACAGTTTTCAAATAATAAGAAAGTTTCAAGTAAGCACCAATGAGGTTTCGAAAAAGAAAAAAAACAATTTTTACTCTTATCTCCAAATTTTTTTAAATATTTAGGAAGGTCATTCACTACCAACTTCAAAATAGCCGTTTCTCAGTTTATTTGTTTTCAAAAGAATTACTCAAAAACTCAATATTTATTTTATTGATAAATTTTAGCTTAAACGCTATCTATCGTCCTCAGTTAAACAAAATCCATTAAATTTGGTAAAACACTTAATAAATTAACATATTTTAAAAACTTATTAAAGATTTGCCTATAATAAAAAAAACCCAAACACAGTTTTATTTTTTTTTTTGTTAAACACGGAAGGGCGATAAAACTCAGTTATTTTGTTGTAGAATTATTTTAAAAAAATGTACATAACTTCAAATACAGTTTTGATATAAATTTGTTTTATAAGAAACCCCTTTCCAGCATGCCGTCAAAAAAAGACCTGCCAAGTTTAAATTTAAAAAAAATAAAACTCACTCAATGAAATACAATAATATGGACCCCAAATATTCTTGCCAATAAAGCACCACACTTTTCAGTTTAAAATAAAGATTTAAATTAAAAAAAATAATTCCGAAATCAGAGTGACTTCTGGGAAAGACAGTTTCAAATGAAATTTTTTTTAAAACCCAACAATAAATTTGAACAGTTAATAAAAAGCATTTTTATATAAAAGCATTAATTTTAGTTATAATATTTTTGCTAGATACTAGCTTTAAATGCTACAGATTTGTTTTCACAGTTTTATTATAAAATATATTTAAATATTAAAAAATATTTGTTAACCCTACAAATATTAATTTCGTATCTCAGTTATTACCAAAGCAATTAGAATAATATTTTTTTGATAGCAGTATAAATTATTTTATCTTTATATTTTTTCCAACATAAGATCAAACCAAATCAATCAGTTTAAAAAAATGGAAAAAATAAAGCTTTTATCTGAAAATAACTTTATTCCTCAGTTTAAAATTTTACCATTAATTATTGCTTTTATGATTATAATTTATAAAGTCTAATTTACAAGATTCAGTTACATATATTATAATAATAAAAATATTTCATGGTTTTTTGCCTGATAATAACTAGAAAAACCATTTTTGATAAACAGTTTTTTAAGCTTCTAAAAAAAATAAAATCAAATAAGGACGATTGAATTAATTACGACAGTTTATTATTATTATTATAAAAAAGAAAAATTAGAAATTTTACTATCCTTCATCTTGTTTTGAATTTGAGGGACAGTTTTAAAAAATTTATTATAATTAATCTTCCCATGCATTGCTGAATATTTCTCCAGTTTTTTTGTTTATTTATTTTTTATTGTATTTTCAAGTACATATTTTTTTAAAAGAAGCGAACATCATTTCGAAGCGTCATGCAAAGCAAGCCATTGATAGAAATCAGTTTATATTTGGGTTCTTTGATTATTAAAACCATTTTACTATGGCTTGAAAATTTTTTTTATTTCAAAATGCGTCTATGATGAATTTTAAACACTTTTAAAATTTAAAAATTTCCAATTAATTACGGGAGAATTGAGTATAATCTAAAAATTATCTGGAGAAAATCGCTACAGTTTGTTTCAAAATTAAAAAAATGAGTATTAATTCTTCTTCGAATTGTTTTATTAAAACAAAAAAAAAAGGACCAAAAGAAAAAGTCCTTTTTCATTTATAATGGCTCATACATACTCAGTTTATTTTAAATCTTAATTTTCTTTTCATCGATTATGTCCTTCAAATATGCTAAACAGTCAAGATAAAAAGCATTAAGGATTCAGTTTTATCGTAAACATTTTTATTATAGTATAATAATATGGTTAGATTTTAGGCAATATGGGTCAAAACCGTTTCCAGTTTTAATAAGTAATCTAAAGAGTTAAATTCGCCTGCATATAAAACTATTATGAAGAAAAATTTCTCACAGTTTTTATTATTATTCATTATTTATGACTTTAAAATTCTATGAACTTGGTAATCATAGATTCCTATATTCTTGCATCTACACAGTTAAAAGAAATTTGAATTTTTTACAAAAAAATATGCTAATAGCTTTTGACAAAATTATGTCATCCAAATAAAAACCCTAACAGTTTTAAAAATATTAAATATGTTTCCAAAAATAAAAGCGAAATGTAAATTTCTATTCATGATTTTTTTTTGTTTTTAACAGTTTATAATTTTTTTTTGAGCAATAATACAAAAGCTCGCTTGCTCAGTTTTTTATTTAATTAAAAGAGGGTCTTTGGAATTCTCAGTTTAAAAAAAATAATAAAGTTAAATAAATTTTTAATTAAAAAAGAAATATGTTAGTTAAAATAATTTAAAAAAGCTACAAATCTTGATTCAGTTAAAACTTTTTCTCATGAATGTTTTTTTTCTTTCCATACCAAAATTTTCCACGCATAAAAATTGCTGCTACAGTTAAAATTTTATTGTTATTATCTTTGATGATTGAAGTAATGCCAATGGAAGATTTCCGTTTAGAGTCTGCTCCGCAGTTTTAATAAAAATTAATAATAGTTTTTTGTAGATTTTCCCCCTTTCATTTTATAATGATTTTTTTACAAAAACCAATTTATCAAAATCCAACTTTTTATTATAAAAATGACAAGTTTCCAAAAAAAAGTGAAATTTTTTTGTCACTAGTCATCCAAAAACAAAAGTCAGAAACAGTTTATATCCAAAAATTTTACACTTGAAATGAAAGTGCTTTGAAAAAAAAGAAGAAGTAAGAAACAGAAAACAACATCACAGTTATTTTACCATTAATTTTGATTTTGTCCCACCTAAAAAAATATTTCTAAAGCATGTAATTATGCGTCACATATTTTTTTGTCCGCAATAGAACCACACTTATCAGTTAAATTTTGACCCATTGAAAAATTTTTTTTCATCAAAAAAAAAGAAAAAAAAACTGTTTTTGCCCGTGCTGTTTCAGTTATTTAAAAAAAGTTTTATTGGTGGCTCTAATTCAAATATTTGATTATTGACTTTCCTTTCAAAAAAAACTATGAAAAAAGTAACATGTCTTTTTAATAAACTCAGTTTATTCTTAAAACCATTTTCTAGGGAACATTTTTCTGTTTATTTGGTTCAATAACGTATGGTTTAATATTTTTTGGCTTTATCGCTTTAATTATTTGGGGACCAGACGGTTTTGCAACAAATGGTGGCAAACTTTTTAGCGACGATGATGGCGATGATGGCGATGGAGGAGGCGAGGAAGGAGGAGGTGAAGGTGGTGGAGGAGAAAGATTTTTAAAGTTAATTAAAATTTGATTCCAATTAAAATCAACAAACTCCAGTTTTTTCTATATTTTTAATAAAAATTATAATTTTAAAATTAAAAATATCAAAAGTGCTCCAGTTTTATTTTCAAAAAAAAATCACAATGAAATTGAAAAATCTTCCGAATGTGTGATTCATTTTTTTGTGTAGAAATATTTTAAAAAAAACGATTCATAAGAAAAACATTGTTTTTATTTCGCCCTAAAAACTTTTGTTGAAAAAAAAAACAAAATTACCCAGTTATGTTTTCCCAAGCCATCGTCTAAAAGAGTAGCGATGAATAATAAATTTAATAATTTTGCATAAATTATAGCGAAATTAATTCTGTTCCAGTTTTGATTTTACTAACATCATTGTTGCTTGAAACAATATTAAGATATTGAAATATATAACTTCTTCACAGTTTATTGTAAAAATTTAAAATTATTTTCCACCTCCATTTAAAGGAAACACAATTCAGTTAAAACAAACAAAAACTTATTATTTGGTTAATTTTTCTTTTACGAAAAATTAAATTGTCGCCTATTGTTAAACAGTTTAATTTTCAAAATAATTATTTTTATCTCGAGGTGTCTCTTGTTTTCTTCAAAACTTTAAATTCTTCACCAGTTAAAAAAGGCTTTTTTAAATTTTTAAATAATTTCACTGCATTTCTTGGCGGTTTGAACAAATTTATTTCCTTGTTTCTATTTACCAAACAAATGTTTTAAAAAAAATTATTTATGTAAGACAAAAATCAAAACAAATGTCTCCGTTTTTTTTATAAAAAGAATGTTGTCTTTTAAAATTTAATGATTATAGTTTTGATAAAACTAAAATGTATTACACTCAACCATTTTTGTAAATTTCAGTTTTTATTTTATTTTATTTTTCATAATTCCCAAATAACCATTGTTGCCTCATTAAAATGCATAAACCCGATTTAAAAAGGTAATTATAAAAGTTTTCTGGAGACCGATCAAAATTTTCAAATTCATTTTTTCAAAATTATAAGTTTGTTGCGGCAATTTTCCGAACTTCTCCACAGTTATAAATAAAATAAAAATGTTTAGTTTTTTTAAGCTAAAACATGCTTTTTTTTATGACACCTAACGCTGCAACTTTCAGTTTTAATACTTTAAAAAAAGTTTTGATCGATATCCCAGAAAAAATCTTGGAATCTATAGAGAAAAATATTCTTTTTAAAATTTTAATTAACAGTTAAAAAATAATTATATTTATATTTATGTTTAATTAAATTAGTAAAAACATTAATTAAAAATTATTTAATTCGGTTCTTTGATAAGTTGGAACATATTTGTATGCAGCCAAAATATCAATAAAGAATGGAATAATTAATAATACCTAAAATTAAAGAATAAATCAGTTTAAAAAATAAAATAAAAGCATATTTATTTACCGCATTAAAAACAATGTTTGCCGCTCGCGTGGGAGTTAAACCTTTCGAAGCATAATCGACTGCTCGAATTCGATCTGAAATATTTCGAGCGGTTTCTCGAACCAAAACATTATTGCATTTACTCCAAATTCCTTGATCCAACCAAATCATTTCTGTGGTTTCATTTAACTAAAAAATAATTTATCAAAATTTCTTTTTGAATTCAGTTTTTTATAATATTATTTAATTGCAATGAGATTTTGGACCTCTTTTTTACGTATGGAACAGTTTTTTCTTTTTGTTAAAAAAATTAATAAATACATATAATTTTTAAAAAATACCAAAAAAAATTATATCTGCCGCTTGGAATGAAATTTCAGTTTTAAAAAAAAGTAAATAAGGCGAAGTAAGAAGAAAAGAGAAAAAAAGCAAGAAAAATATGCACCAAAAATGATTTTATTTTTCCATTGGCAAAAATGTTCCCAGTTTATTTCTATTAAAATTTTTGTCTCTGCCATGTTTTCTATGAAACCAAAAATTGATAAAACGCAGTTAAATAATTCTTCAAAAAAAGAAGCATCGCATCAGTTTGAAAATATATTTGATTTTAGTGTTAACTTATTCAAAAGTAAATAATAGTCTTACGAGTTTCCAAATCCCGTGGCAAACAGCATTACTGCAGTTTGTTTAAATTTAAAAAAAATTTTTAAGTTCTTATTTGCCCTCAACAACAGTTTTTATCAGTTTATATGTATCTTTTTTGTTTCACTAAAATTAATTTTTTTTACAAATAATTGCTAAAAATAATATTAGCTTTTTTGAAAAGGACTTCTTAACTGAGTCAGAATAAAATTAAAACAAAAAAGTATTTGTATAAAAATCATACAAATTCAAACAAAATCAGTTTTTTGTTTGATATGAAACTATTTTAATTGTATTGCTCAGTTTATTTATTCATGTCAAATCCAACAAATATTTTTTTTTTTGAAAGAAATCTTGGACCACAGTTTTTGTTTTGAAAAAATAACTAAAAAGTGTGTTTGCAGTTTTAAATTTTTAAATTTTATTTAAAGACTAAAGGTTTCGATAATCATTAAAATATTCAACAAAAGCGTCATTAAAATTTTTTGAACTTTTTATAGTCAAACTTTCTAAAGTAAATGCAGTTTTAAAATTTAAAGGAAAATAATGTTAGAAATTTTAAAAGTAATTTTAATTCATCTCGTATAAAATTCAGTTTTAAAATTTTTCTCCACATCTTGCAACAACTCAGTTAATCCAAATTAAAAAAAAAGACCCAAATATACTCACCAATGATTGCAAGGTAGCAGGCCTTTTGGTTGCTACAACCAAAAGCGTAATGGATTCAGCCACCCAAACACCAAATAATGTATTTTGGGTTGCTTCCATAGTAGTTGAAAATCCACGCAAAGCAAATTGAGCTGAGATTTGCATAAATATTCCTGTCATGAAAGTTAAATCCACCAAAAATGCTGTAGTGTTTGTGATATAACAAGCAGTGGAAAGAAAATCAATTATTTGACTTTCAAATTCTTTTATTACTTCATAATTCTAAAAAAAATTCTTATTTTCAAATTAGTTTATTGGGGGCAGTTTTTTTTACCATAATAGATCCATTTTCAATGTGAGCCTTCAATGTTTTATTAAAAGCTTTATATTGGCGGCAAATAGCTCGATTTGCGAGTAAATAAATTGTGAGGGCACAAGCACTAATATAAGCACCCCAAACAATGATAATGGCATCAAAGATGAATAATTTTTTGCCAGAAAAAATTGATTGGCTAAAACAAAAATTATCCTAAAGACAGTTTTAAAAAACATAAAAAAAACGGATAAGACAGTTTTACAAAAAAAATTTACAAAATTCCCGAATTTCAAAATCAAGAAAATTATTTTACAAAATATTGCAGATCATAATGAAGCGGCAGCTTTATAAATATAATTTATCATAAAAGCGTATTTTATATACAGTCTTGTTCTTATCCTGCCAAATTATATAAGCTACATTAATAACATGAAACTTTTGTCATCCAAAAAAATGGAATGAAAATTAAAAAAAAGTAGGGAGTATTTTAATAAGAAGCCCAGTTTAAAACAAAAACAATAAAGTGAAATTTTACGAATTTTATTTGAAAAAAAGCCATGTTGAACACAGTTTAATATTTTTTGCTTTAAATTTTACAAAAGAAAATTTAATTTCCATAAAAGGTCTCAGTTTTAAAAAAAATTATATTTATGAATATCATTCATGGGTAACAGTTATTTATAAATTTTTGTGTTGGTTTATTTTTAAATAAAAAGTAACATTAAATAGCAACAGGAGTATCGTATTTTTATATGAATATGCAGTTTAAAAAAGAGTTTTGCTTTAACAAACTCTTTATTTTTGGAGGTTTTTAATTTAATCCAATGACGCACGCGTATTCAATCAACAGTTTTTAACAATAAAAAAATTGTATTGCTTAAGGCAGTTTTTTTTTTTTGAACCCAGACAAAAACAGACATGGCTAACCAGTTTAACTATAAAAATATGCAATCCCAAAAGTGTTTCTTTTTTAGCAAGAAAAAAGACAAAATATTTATAATTTTTTCTTCATTCATTCAACAGAACAGTTAATTCTTTTTTTAATACTGAAGAAATCCTTTACGCAGTTTAATATTTTTAATTTTAAAAAACCCTTAATTAGCCTTCCTTACACGAATACAGTTTTAAAAATTTTTTATTAAACAAAATTATCAGAAGAGAATCTCAATTTTATTTAATAGCGAAAAAACACTCCTACCGAAATCTTGCGGTTTCATTTACGGGCACCGGAGGTTTGCGATTAAGCAAATCAGTGACATCATGATCATACATTTTATAATTTTCAATAACATAAAATATTGCTGGAATTATTAAAATTGCATAAACATTTATTTGAATAATAAAATCTCGCTTTTGTCGTTTGATTATCTAAAAAGAAATTAAAAACACGGACAGTTAAAAAATTAAAATAAAAACTTGGAAAATTAAGATTTTCACCAAAAAAAGGGAATTTCACAGTTTTATTTAAAAATTATTTTAATCACAAATTTTATGTATAAAATGCAAAATTTTTGTCAACTAATTTTTCTGAAAGTGCAGTTTAAAAAAATAGAAAATCCATTAGCCCACAAAACAAAAACAAAACACACTTACTTTATCCCTTGATGAATGACGAATTTTATCAATGGTATTTTGAAAATAATTACTTTTTTTATAAACCATTAATGCCAAAGAACTTATAAATGCATGAAGGGAAAGGAAAAATAATATGGTGCTATAAGCCCAATTTAATGATAAAGCCTAAAACCTTCATGCTAAATTGGATTCAGTTATAAAAAAAATAAAAAAGAAGATTACAATGCTTTGATTCATTTTAATTAACATATAAATGCCTCGAGCCACAAGTAAAAGGGTTGAAATAATTGAAGGCAACCAATGAAGAAAATTTTTCATTTTTGATGGTTGTGGCTCAAATGGAAATAATTGACCCGTGCCTGGAAAAACATATTGAATTTATTGAAAACAGTTAAATAAAATAATAAAATTGATTTTGCTTTGATAAAACCAAACTCAAATTCTTATTCCCAGTTTTTATTTTGTGTAATCGAAAGAATGATTACTCGAATATTTTTAAGCTTCAAAAAATGATTAAGCACCACAGTTTTTTTAAACGTATTTGATAAAAGTTATTTTTAAATATTATTTTCAAGGATTTAAAAAATATCGCCATCGAACATCCTACTCAGTTTTAAATTTACATATAAAATTATAAATATGGAGTATCAAAGAAGCGAATGCAAATTTTTTGAAGTTCAAGAATGTTTTAAATATTATTGTACTTGCAAAAAAATAAAGATTTAGCCAATATAAAAACAATGCTAAACAAAGTTAAATAAAATTTGAAATTAAAAATAATTAAAAATCTTAAATTGTTTAGAAACAATTGACCTTTGACATATAAAGTTTATCGCTGTTTTTGTGCTAATGAAAAAAAAAGTTTGTCCATAACAACATACTCAAAAATTCAATATTTATTTTAATGATAAATTTTGACTTCATTTAAAAAAACGGTCGCAGTTAAACAAAATCCATAAAATAAGGCGATACAGTTAATAAATTACCATAACATATTTTCAAAATTTATTAAAGTTTTGATTGTGGTAAAATACAGGAACTCAGTTTAATTTTTTGTTAAATGCGATGATCAAAAGCGAAAGGTCAAACTCAGTTATTTTGTTGTAAGATTATTAAAAAAGACCTATGCACACGTTAGAATCCAGTTTTGATATAAATTATTTTTATAAGAAATTCCTTTCCAGCAAGCCGCCAAAAAAGAATTCGGACAGTTAAAATTAAAAAAAAATAAAACACACCCAATGAAATCCAATAATATGGACCCCAAATATTTTGTCGAATATCTTCATCCGATGTATCATACAAACATTTATCATTATTATCCACCACATCTATCGTCGCTGCGCCATGTACATCATTATTCGATGTTGTAGCAGCATAATTTGTAAAAGCCATTAATCATCGATTGTTTCTTTTATTTTTTCCACGTGTTTTTTTACTTCAATGGAAAAACATAAAAATAAAAAAATAAAAAAGAAAGTTAACGCTCTGGTTTTTTTTTTATATTATAATATTTTTTTATCGAAAAAAAAATAAAAAGAAAATATTTTTTTGATAAGGCTTAAAAATAAAAAATTAAGGTGCGGAAATTTTTTTCCAATGAACACTTTAAACTTTTTTGAAGGAGCGCCAATGACAAAAATAAAAATTTGGACATAAAACATAAGCTTTTTTTTATTCACAAAATTTAAGCAAACTTTTCACAAAAACAAAAAGGTTGGAAAGAAAAAAAAGAGGGAATGGAGAAGGATGGATGGATGTAGTTAGTGTAAACAAATATGACGCTAATGCTTTTGATGATGAAGAGGTAAAGTGATTCCACGCACCCTTCCTTAGTTTGCAAGCAGCCATAAAATATTCAAATAAAAGTTTGCGTCATTTTGAATTGCAAATTTTTTTTTATTGGATGGGATTGTTTTTAAATTTTTTTGCTTTGATTAAAATGCTATAAGTCATTTTGGTTTTTACGGGTAAAAAAATATTGTTTGTGGTCTGGAAATTATAATGGTCCATGAACATGATTTATACTCAGTTTTATGTAGTTTATTTTACTTTTTTTATTTCACTGTTTTTTTTTTTTGCATCAAAATCACTCACCTCAGTTTTTTAAATCGTTATCATAGAAACTAAATTAATAAAGAGCCTTGTCAGCAAGATGGGAAAGAGATTTTTTTATTTTCTCGCAAAATTTACATAAAAAATAACAAAGTAGAAAAAAAATAAACGCAATAAGGCTTTTAATTGATAGCCGTTGCATTTTAAAAGACTCAGTTTAAACATAAATTTTTGCCATATATGAATAACATATAAATTAATAAAATTTTAATATTTTTTTACAAATCACTAATCAACATCAGTTTTCAAAAAAATATAAAGTTGCTTCGCATTGCAACAAATAATAAATATTTTTGATTTTAATTTAAAATTAAATCAAATGTTGATACGCATGGTCAGTTTAAAAAATCAATTTCTTACATAAATTCAAAAAAAAAATAAAACTCTCGAAAATTAAAGCAAAGTTTGCTACCATATATTTTGAATGCTGCACAGCTTTTAAAAATTTGCTCGCCGGAATGACAATTTTTTTACTTCTTTTTTTCCCCTTCTCTTTATCATTCGAATCAAATTTTTACCAGACAGTTTTTTCCATGCTTTTTATTGATTCGTGAAAAAAAAGAAGAAAAGAAAAACAAACAAACAGTTGTGATTCAAGCAACTAACTTAGTGTCACCCAAATAAATGCGATTATAAAAAAAACTTTTAAAAAATAAAAATGTGTGTTTACAAAAAGAGGGAATCCACTTTTCGATAATGCTCTTGCAATATTTGTTATTTATTTTTGATATTGATTATTTATTATTTCCTTCTCAATGAGCAATTCGCAGTTTATTTTGATTCTTTTTTATTTGTATTAAAAAGTTTTTCCATTCTGGATAATATCAGTAATTTTTGAAAAATTTTGTTGTAAAAATTTCAAAATGTTCCACAAAGTGAGTTTTATTTTAATTCACAAACCTTTGATGCTAATTATATACAGTTTTTTTTAAAAACTTTGATTTGCTAAAAGCACCAGTTTAAAAAATATTCCTAAACATCAGAAGAAAGCCGTTATCTAATTACTTTTTATCAGATCATCTTTATGAAGAGTTTTATGATAAATCAGTTATTTATTTTACTTAAAAAAATCTCCAACACGAGTTTAAGAACACAGTTTAAAATACATATAAAAGTATGATTAAACTTTTTTTAAAAACATCTTGAAAAAAAGAAATCACAGTTTTAATTTTGACACTCAACTTCGCCTCGAGTGATTTCATAAATCGAATCACAATAAAGCTGAACATCAGTAAATTGGCTTAAAAAATAAACCTTTCAGTCGTCAGTTTTTTTTTTACAATTAAATGTCTCATACCATGATCTTCATTTTTATCCTTTTCTCGAAAAGTGGTAAACATTCCCCTGCACATGATATTATGCAGTTTATTTGTATTAAAATGAATATGAAAAGATATCAATTTTAAACAAAATAAAAAATATTTGCTACCACAACATATTTAAGAATGCCAGTTTTTTATATATTCGAAAAATTCGACTGGTGCTAGTTTAAAAAAATCCATTGAAAGCCATCCTGAACAGTTTAAAGAAGAAATTCATAACATAATTTCAAAAAAAATAATAAAACTCACGAAAATTAAAGCAAAGTTTGCTGACCTATTTTCATATTATGTTATTGCCCAGTTTATTTTAAATTTGATCGCCGGAAATGACAGTCTTTTTACAAATATTTTTTCCTTTCGCTTTATCATTCTCATTTTGAATGGACAGTTTTTTCATGCTTTTTATTGATTAGAAGAAAAAGAAATAAAAAAAACAAACAGTTTTCTTTCAGCGACTCAATGTCTCGCAAATGAATGCGATTAAAAATTTCGAGACAAAATATGTATATGTATTTGCAAAAGAATGAATCCACTTTCCGATGATGCTTTTGTTTGTTTATTTATTTATTTTTAACATTTCCGCCTTTATGAATAACCCACAGTTTTTTTTCGAGTTAAAAAATAAATATGTGAGTAATTAAAACAGCAAAGAAAAAATTTATTGAAAACGGAGGAAAAATCCTTGCAAGCTGTAAAAACCTGTTGAACAGTTTTATTTTTAAAATAATGCATTAAATAATTTTGTGTAGAGAGATTTATAAAAACTGAAATATTTGACAAGCGTGAAGCGCTAACTTTCTTCCAAAATTACCATCTCTAACAAAAATGGACAATTTTTTTTAAGTGAAAAATTTTATAATAAAAATTTGCACGACGAATTAATATATATTTCAGTTTAAAAAATTGTTTAAGAATGTCTCAAAACAAATCAGTTTTAATTATGGCATTCAACTTTGCCTCGATTTATTTTATAAATCCAATCACAATATTGTCGCACATGTGTAAATTGACAAAATAAAATTTCGGTGGTGTCAGTTTTAATTATAAAATTTTATTCAAAAAGAGAATTAACGAAAAATTCAATAAAATACTTTAAAATTTCCCTCAAGGTAAAATCGGTGCAGTTAATTATGGAAAATTTTGAAAGTAATCTTTTAGTATTAATAAAATCGATAAAAACGGAGACACCTGTTTAAAAAGTTAATCAGATTTAACAAATCTCAGTTTCTCTTTTTTTTTAATTTTTACTTATTAAAATTCCATCCAAAGCTATCATCTTGAGTTCCAACTTTCCCAACAAATCTTTTCAAACCATTTAAACATTTCCACATTCAGCTGTGGCTTCCAAAAATAAAATAAGAACATGTCAGTTAAAAATCCATAATAATAATAAATAGCCTTGATAGAAGCTTTTCCTCCAATGTCTAAAGATTATCAGTTATTTTCTTTCTTGACATTTATAATATTTATTTTTTCAATGGCCCTAACGACGACATTAGTCATTTCTTTCAATAAATATTAAAATAAATTTCATCCTTTTTGAAAGCGAATCTTTTCGTTTGGGTTTTTTTCTTAAAAAAAATAAAGAAAAAATTGATAACATTTTTCAATGTTGTAAATTTTTTTAATTTCAAGAAGATTTTATAGATTCAAAAACTTTGTCAATGCTAAAATAAAGTTAGACATTTAAGCTTTTGGCAAATTTTTTTATATAATATTATGAATATATATTATTTCAAAGTAATACAGTTTTAATTTTTTGAGATGTAAATAATCAATAAAATAAATTATTTTTCCACTGGCTGTTATTGTCTGTCTACAGTTTTAATTAAAAATTATTGCACGTAAATAATTAAAGGTGGCAATTCAGCGGCACTTCAACACACTTTTCTTCTTATAAATTCTATTTACACAAATACAATGAATTGGTAAAAATTTACCGAACCCTCTTATTAGAACTCAGTTAAAAAGTGATTTTGAAAATATTATATTTAAATTTCAAAACAGAGAAATAAAAAGTTGTTTGTATCTGAACAAAAAAAAACACTTAACAAAGCTCACAAATAAGTGATTTCTATTTTGTTTAACTTTTCTTTATCGTTCGATTTAAGAAATGATCAGTTTAAAAAAAAAATTCGAAACCAATTTGAAAATAGCATTGATAAAATTTTTATTGGTTTAGATTGGAAAAGTAATGAACAGTTTTTTCTTCCAAAAATAAAAGTAAGTTCCTGCCTCTTGCTACTAAAAGTAAACGCCACACATCAAAAAACTGCAGTTTTTTAGCCATAAATAACAACATTTTATAACTTTCTTTAGTTTTTTAGTTTATCATAAAAAAGATAACACAGGTGATGTCAGTTTTATTTAATGAAGTTTTATTTGTTTGAAAGGAGCTAAAAATTAATTTTACATCGACTTTTTTAGAACTCCACAGTTAATTATATTTTTAAAAGTAATTGTATGAAATAAAAAACTTTAAAAAAAAATGCTCAGCTAAAAATTGCAAAAAAATTGACTGAAAATATTTTGTTGAATATTTTTCTATCAGTTAAAACTTCTTTCTTTCTTTAATTTGATCTTCTCTGGAGACCACAATTTATTAAGGGTGGAAACGGGACGACTTTTTCCAGTCCCGTCCCGGGACCAAAATTTTCGTCCCGTCCCGTCCCGGTCCCGGTCCCGTCCCGGGACGGGACGGGACGTCCCTATTTTTTCAAATTTTGAGTCATTTTTTCCATTAAAAAGTCAAATTTTTACGTCCCGTCCCGTCCCGGGACCAAAATTTTTCGTCCCGTCCCGTCCCGGGACGGGACGGGACCGGGACGGGACGGGATTTTGAAAATAGTCCCGTCCCGTTTCCACCCTTACAATTTATTATTAAAACGTTTTTTGATATATAACGTTACTCATAGCCGCGAAAACCGGTCTTGGACAGTTTTAATTATTAAATTTAATACCGAAATTTTGAATTACCCAAGCATATAAAACTAAAGCTAAAAAAATTCATATAAATAAGTTTTGTTCTAGTTTAATAGTGGAGAATGAGGAAAGAAAGATTGCAGTTTTGACTAATATAAAAAATGGAGCTCCAATTAAAAAAATAAATCAAACAATTTTCGCTGGCGGCAGTTTTCTCTTTTTTTGTTTTTACCTTATTTATATTCCATCCAAAGCTATCATCCCGAATTCCAACTTTTTCGCTAAATTGATTCAAAGCATTAAACTTTTCCACATTTTATTTTGATTTCGAACACACAATAAACAACATGACAGTTAAAAATCCATAATAAACATAAAAAGCCATTATTGAAGCCTTTTCTCTCTAAAATCCGACAAAGTGTTCAGTTTTTTTATTTTCGTTTTTCTAACGCAGTTTTTTTCCTTTCAAAAACGCCTCAGACTTATCCTTCCTCAATAATAAAAAAATAAATTTCCCCCTTTTTTTGAATGCCTATTTTTTTATTTTTTAAATTTTTTTTATGAAAGAAATTTTATTTAAAAATTGATATCATTCATTTTCCATAATCGATAATTTATTTTTTCGAATTCAATTTTTATATTCAAAAAAATTGTCACTGATAAAATAAAATCAAACAAGGAAGAATCTTTTCAGTTTTTAAAAAAAATTAAAATATCAGGAATAAATGGTTTTACAACACTATTTAATTTTCTGAGTTAAATAATTAAGGAAATAAATTGTTTTCCCACCATCCTTTATTTTGTCCAGTTTTAATCATATTTATTAGCCGCCAATAACTATGCAAAACCAATACAAAAATTATTTATGTTTAAATCCTAAAAACATTGAGCTCAGTTTTGATTAATATATGTAAATAATGGAAAAAGCATTCCAGCATAATTATTTTTATGATATTAAACATGATTTATTAAATTATCACAGTTTTATTATATTTTATAAAATATTTGTTAAACTACAAATATGTAGCCAAGTTTGATTACAAGAACGATGTGATTTTGAGTTTTTAATAAAAATATTTTTACAAAATTCAGCATAACCAAAAGTTATTTGATATCCAAGTGTATCATATCCATGTTCTCCAAATCCTGTGTAAGCATAACACTTTCGAGAATAAGCATAATCAAAATATTGACAAAATAATGAATGAAGAATTTCTTCTTGAGACTCAAGATCAATATTTTCATCAAAAAACACAAAATATATTGGAACAGAAATAGCAAAAATTGAATTCTTTTTTGACATGGATTTCTGAAAGAAGAAAATATTTATGCCGACGAAAAATGGTTTGTTCAGTTTAAAAAAATTTTACCGAAATAAAATTAATAAAACTTTGTGGAATCCTTTCGCAATCAACTTGAATAACAAATTTTTCAAACTTTTTTTCTGGTTTCCAAAATGCCAACACAGTTTCAAGTTCTTCTTCAGATTCCTCAAACCGAGTATTAAATTTTATAGAATCACAGTTTTTTAAAAGCGATAAATACTTAAATGAAATATTAACACCAAGCATGTCTAATTCAGTTAAATTTTCATGAAATAATTTTAAATAATGAACTTCTGTAAAAATATTAGTCAGCCGATCTAGAAAATAACGGCACAGTTTTAAAAAAAATGAACAGAAATGGTCAGTTAAATTTTAATGGAAAAGTCTTGAAAAAAGGAAATTTGAAAACAGTTTTTTTAATCGATATATAAAATGATTTGTTGTTGTTTGACAGTTTAAAATATTTAATTTAAAATAAAAGCCACTCTGAACAGTTAACTAAATTAAAAAATAATATTGGAGAGTTTTAGAAATTTTTGTAAAGTCTGTCCAGTTTATTAAAAAAAATATTGTATAAATTAAGAGTAAGAGTTAACCCAAGAAAACATAGTCAACAGTTTAGTTTTTTATTGATTAAAATTTTTTGAAAGGTTTTCAAACTCTCCAAAAAATTATGGTTTAATACAGTTAAATTTGGATTTTAAATAAAAAAAAACTTTTACCATTCCATGGATGAAGGATTAAAGCCTTATGTTGCAGTTTTTTAATCCTTGACAAAGCTCTCGCCAGTTTTTCTTGTTTTTCAAATAAATTCTGGCCATTGGGCTTCCAAATTTCGAGTGTTCCTTCACAAACAATATTTTTTAGGAAATTTGGTGTTTCATAACTGCAATTCAACAACATTTCTTTCTTTACAAAATTTTCATGGGCAGTTAATGAAATACCAATGTCGGTGGTGAATTTTGCTCTTCCTACAGTTCCATCTCCAAGAGTCAAATATCCAACACAACGACCACGAATTTTTCGAATTAAATATGAAAGCCCTGAACATGTTTTTGATAAATATGACAGAATCAAGCTGCTGCAGTTTTTAATAATATTATCCAAAATTGTTGAAGGCAAAGAATAATTTTGATTTGAAAATGGCATATTTGCTTTTAATAATGGAATTAAAGCTTGTTCAATTTGAATTCGTTGAATCACATTCCAAAATTGTTCAAAATTAACTTTAGGCATAGTTTTCTTTTCATTTTCTGAATACCATTGAAATGGACTGCCTCGATAAGTTTTTCGTCGAAAAGCATAATTTTGGGGTATTTTTTCTTTAGTATTTTTAGTTGAATTATTTTTTTCCAATCGATGAGAATGGAGACGAATGGACGACGACGACATTGATTATTTTAAAAGAGAGTTTAAAAATAGCGGCGGCAATAAAATGAAAATAAAAAGTCACGAGATTTCTTTTCTTTTTTAAAAATAGAGCTCAAAAAACTTTGCAACAGCTGCTCATAATCAGTTTAATTGCGATTAAAAATAAACGAAGAATGATTTATCCAAGGCAAAAAATCAATTTTCCATTCTCAAAAAAAAAATTACAAAAAGCTAAATATGGCAGAGTTGCACAGTTTTTTTTTTGTTTCTATCCAACACTGATGGACAGTTTTATTTGAATTATTTAACAATATTGCAGTTTAATAACATTTTTTTAAGTTTATTTTTCATTGATAAAAATGATGAATAATTCGCTTGAATATAGCAATTTTTTTTTAAAATAAATATATTTTGGAAGTGTAAACAATATTTTGTTAAAACGCAGTTTTTCTTCCGTGAAATATTATAATTTTTTTTTATTTATTGATGTCATATCTATTTCTTCCCTACATTTTTAATTATAAAAATCAATGAATGCTTCTTGCGCGATAAAAGTAGCGAATTTGCTTCATAGATTGAACTTACTCAGTTTAAAGAATAAAATATCCAAAATAAATGGGTGGACAACCACAGTTTTATTTAAAAAATATTTAAATTGCTTTAAAATACCCAAACGACAGTTTTTTTTCTGAATATTCTCGAAATCTGAATTAACCTTATACAGTTTTTTTATTTTTTTATTCTTTCTTTTCTGGATCCCATGAATCGTCGCAGTTTTATATTTATGAAATTAATTGTATTCCCCGAATGCTTTATTTGTTTACTGTGTTTCCGATATAGAATCCAATTGGCAGTTAATAAGTTCGTCTTTTAAAAAAACAGTTTTATTAAAAAATAAAATAATATTTACGAAAGTTTTTTTAAATTAGTAATGTTAAAATCACAAATAAAAACCATTAAAGACAGTTTAAAACGAAAAATAAAATTACAAAAAAAAAATAAGTTGATAAAAAGTTAATTAAATCTTTAAAATAATTTTACATAATCATTGTCAGTTTTATAATGTTATAATGAACTCAGTTTATTTAGTTTGTTTGAGTGTTTTTAGTCATATCTTTGAGAGCTCGAAGTTGGTCGTCACTGAGCTGAAAAACTATTTGTTTGAAACGCAGTTTTTTTATAAAAAATTTCTTTACCTTTCCATCAACTTCCCCATCTCGAACACCCATGCGACTATTGCTCACAGTATTTCCATTCAAATCGCTATCTCCCGTGTTTTCATTGGAAATCCATGCTCGACAAGTTAAAACTTGAAAAGCTGTTACTCGAAGAGCGGGAACCAAAATGATTGTAAAAATAGGAAAGGTGATAGCAATCCATGGAGCAATGAAGCCAAGTAATACTTCTTGAAATGGCCTAAAAAATATAATAAACTCAAACAAAGTCAATTTTTTAGAATAAAAAAACAAAGTATAACAAAATTCAGTTAAAAAAAGTTTTAATTTTACCATAATTATGACGGTTGCCAGTTTAAAAATATATTATTTATCAACTTTCGAGGCTTGAAAAGCTCCAATTGCAATTGTGTATCACAGTTTTAAAAATTAAAAAAAGTTATTCCCGAATGTCACAAGCCCGGACAGTTTCTTTTTTTTTTGGTTTTTTGATCACTTATCATAATAAAATAATTATTTTTTACCTTTAAATCTTTTTTTAAATTTTTTAAATTTATAATTTTCTTTTGAAGATAAAAGTAAAATTAATAAATGGTTTGCAGTTTTAAAGCCCCTTTAAAATATATTCTATTCTAGCTAAAATGCAGCAGCATTATAAAATGTTTTGTTTTTTAACAGTTATAAAAAAGAAAAGTTTAAATTTAAAATGAATGCAAAAATTGTTGCAAATTAACCAAGTTTCAGTTTTTAAATAATTCCAAAATGTTTGAAAATAATAAAACATTATTTAAAAAAATTAAATTTAAAAAAATGCCAAGTCAGTTTTTGAAATTCTTAAAAATTATCCAAGCTTTAAATGCTACAGTTAAAGGAAAGTTAAAAAGAAACATTTATTTCTACTTTTCACTCGATTTCTTGATAAAACAATTTAAAAATAGACTTACATGCTTTTTTGTCTTACAACGCAAACGATATAATTTGCAGCTAAAATAGTGACCAAAATAATGGGAACGTAAGCGGTAAACATTAAAATTTTAGTGAGCATTATTTGTTCATCCTTTGATTTTCCACTCATTGATTCTTTACCATAATTTTCTGCTTCATGAAGCTTACAATAAACTACAATGGAAATCACAATAATTCCAATGCAAGCTAAAATTACAGTAGCCCCATATATTCCAAGAGATAAGAAGATCATAGGATTTTTTTGATAATCGGATCCAAAAACCGTTTTTTTCGATGCATCAACAAAATAAGACGCTTGAGCTCCGCCGTTTCCATTTGAGCTCACGATGCTTCCAATATTAGTAACGCGAGCCGCCGGAGTATTTGAGGCTGAAGCGCTGCTTTCGTCAGAAGCGGAGATATGAGAGGATTGTGGCGGATTATTATTATTAGTCAGTTTTTCAGCTGCTGATGTCGTTGCTGCTCCATTAGCATTATTATTATTGCCGACAGCAGAAGTTTGACCTTGAATTCCAAGAATATCCGAAAGTCCTTCACCGCCTGATTCTTTACTTCGATTTAATTTTTCTCGAAGATACTGAAAACCCCAGAAAACATTATACAGTTTAAAATTTTCTGAAAGTATTAATTTTTACCGTTGCATCAACAGCCGAATAATAAATCAAAACGGATTGAATAAAACAAAAAATTCCAACAGCGATTAAAAAAATCAAAATATTTTTTCGACTAAATATTGTTGAAAGGGTCGAAGTTTTGCATGTAACATTATAACGATAAAAGAATAAAATGCAAAAACAAATAAGAGTGTAAAGATAAAATCCACATCCAGCTGACCCAATTACATTCTAAAGAAGAAAAGACAGTTTATAGAAAAATAAAATAAAAAATTAGTAAAAAGGAACAAAGTTTTTGATAAAAAAATTTTAAAAAAAGAAGAAAGGTTTTTTTTGGTTTCACATTGTGTAAGTTAAAGTCAAACTATTTTATCCCCAAAACAAAACCCAGGACAGTTAATAAAAATATTAAAATATAAAAGTCAAAACTTTTTTAAACGTTTAAAATTTTTTCTTAATGTGAAAATGATTTTAACTTGCATCAGTTAAATTTTAAACTACCATAGATCCAAAAATGATACAGTTAATAAAACTTTTGAAGAATAAAAAATTACGAAATCGAATTAACAAAAAAAAACGCTAGTTATCAGTTAAACCTTTAAATATGCTTTTGAATAATTTCACATTAATGCAAAGTTTAAAAAGAAAGTAACATAAATCGCAGTTTTAAAATAAATGATGAATATAAAAAAAATTATTTTCTATTGATTTTAAGTTGTGTCAGTTTTTTATGTCAAAATATTTATTAAACTTTTAAAAGCAGTTATGCAAAATTGAATTTTTTTCCAACCATCTGTATTCAAAAAGTGTCGACGGAGAATACATTCGGTGCTTTCTTATTCCACTGATAAAGAGTGTTAACAGTTTATTTTATTAATATTTTAGACATTTATTCGTAAAACAAATGACTTAAAAATTTTTTTCCCTAAATCTAAACTTGGATTAGGCCAAGATTCAAAATATCCAGTTTTAATTTAAAAAAATTTTTCTCGTAATTGTCAGTTTTTCTAAATTAAAAATAAACTTCTAATTGATTTGAAACTATCAAAATCAACACTCCACCAGTAATTTTTTGCTTATAAGTTATAACCTTTGCATATGAACGTCTTCACACAGTTTTAATCAAACCCTTAAATTTTTATGAAACTTACCAAAAAGTTTGAATCAAAATATTCCAATAAACCAAATGGAATTCGAATGGTTGCCGTGCCAGATGTAACACTTTGAGGTGCCACAGCAATCAAACACAAAGCCATTAAAATATATCCAATCGAAATGTTTCTCATAAATACGAGAACTTCCTGCAAAAAAAATTATAAAGTTACTCAGTTTAAAAAATTGCAATTTATTTTCTTTGCAGTTTAATAAAAAAAAATAAGAATAAAACTTACTTGAAATCCTTCAACTCGACGAAGATGAGTTACGAGAAGGAAAAATAAATTGAAAACTATGCTCACAATGCATCCAGCAAAAACATACGTTGGATAAATTGCCATTTCTTCAAGGATATTTTTTAGGGGGTACAGTTAAAAACAAAACCACCAATAACAAATCGTTGCAGTTTTTTAATAAAAGAGGAAATTCTTTCAGTTTTATAATTTCACGAAAAATCTTTAAATTTTATTTAGAGCAACCGCCGAAATTTACGGTAAAGCAATCCAACAAAATATTAATAGAGAAATTCAGTTTTTTAGAGAAAAAAAAATAATAATTTCCAAAATCAGACACGACCACACAGTTAATATTCTTTTTTACCTATTTATTTGTCTTTCTTTATTCTAAAGCTACTTTCCTTCCTTCCAATCTTTATTTTTCTTTTTGTAGTTGAGCTTTTCGTAATAAAAGTAAAATAATCAGCTTCAACCAAAATAAAAAAAATAAGGTACTTATTTTTCAATTTACGTAATTAAAAACAAAGTAAAATATTAATCATTTTTTTTACTTACTCACTTTGTATGTCAAAAAAATTAAGATGACATTGTTTTATTAATTTTATTCCTTTCGTCAAACAACGCCGAACTACAGTTTTTATGCCTTTGATATTTACGTCGACAATATTACAGTTTATATGGACTTTCTTTACTTTAACGGGGCATGAATTTTTTTCTTCGAAAATTTGAATCTTTAACAATGAAAAAGAAAAATGTTTTTGATCTCAAGAATAAAAACTCACTATGCCCCGTTAAAGTAAAGAAGACCCGTTTATATCTTTGACCAAAAAATTTCTTAAAAAATAAAATAAAATTTAAGTACAAAAGAGACTTATATAAAAATGATTACTTAAATGATGAGGTAAGCAACAATGATACAAATTTGGTATCGAAGCTTTAAAAATAAAAAAATTTAAGATTGAAACGTCAAGCTCAGTTTTAAAATTAAAAAATTTTGAATACTCAATTTTTCTGGGATTTGATATTTTGAAAGAAAGAAATTTCAAAATGGAAGTATTCATAAAAACGTTTGATTTTCAAGCATCAGTTTACTTAATTTTTCTTTAATTAAAAAGAATAAAACACCTTCCTCGTATCACATTTAAAAAATGGACTTATGTTTTTTTCAAACTTTAAATATTAAAAGAACAATGATGAGCATTAAATTTTGAGGATGTTATTTGTAATAATAATAAAAAATGAGATTCCCGCTAATGGCATAATGAATTGACAGTTAAAAAGCAAAAAACAAATTAAAGGCTTATTCAGTTTTTTTACTCATAAGTGATGCTCAAGAGAAATATATCACACATAAGTAATTTATAACAGTTTAACTTTTTTTTATTGTTGTTAAAATCAAAATAATTTAGGCATACATAAAACGTATTGGTTTCCTCAAACGTGATGGAGTGTCGACACAGTTAACAAAAAAAAAAATAGAAAATTCAAAGCTTTTTGAATTAAAAAAAGAACAACAAAATTCCAGTTTTTTCAGTTTTATATTTTGCTATTTTTAAATTTAAAAATTCATAAACAACGATCAAGTAAATGGCGGGTTTTTTATTGAACAGTTTTATAAAAGTAAAATTTTTATGAAAGAGTTTATTAAAAAAAATTTATAAATCCAATTACACCACAATGCGTCAGTTTAAATCAAATTTAAAATTTTAGAATTTATAAAAAAACAAATATATGTACAAAAAAATTCATAGAAAAAAACCAGTTTTAAAAAAATGCAAAATTTACAACCATTTAATTTTTTCTTTGAGCATCACTAAAATATTTGTGTTTTCCAAAGATAATGAAGAACTCAGTTTAATTAAAATACGGGCAATGTCACAATATTAGGTTTATTGAGGGTTCGTTTTTCTTCCAAATCCATTTGTTGTCTCATTGATAGCGTAAATGCAATGGGATTTGATGGAGGTTGCAATGGAGATGGAAGATGGGAGTTAGCAGGAAATGGAGTTGGAGTTGCCTAGAAAGTTTAAAAGTTAGTCAGTTTTAATTTAAAAATAAAATAAAAACTTACAGTTATAATTGTAAATAAAAATATTAAAACAAAAGTTGGGTGCCTAAAAAGGAAAATGAACTCAGTTTAAAAAAATAAAATTACCTCATCGCTTAAATAAAATCTCTTCCAGTTTAAATAAAAATTTTACCTAAAAATTACAAAAATTAAAACAAATTTTCGAGAAAAACAGTTAAAAAGAAAAATCGCGATAAAAATATTACATTTATTTCCTTCCAAAATTTGGGTCTACCAAAAAAAGGAAAAAGAAAGGTTTAATGTCAGATTTTGAATGAATTAAGTTTCCGATTTTTCTGCTTCCTTCACCTTTATTTATTTTTTTGTTTACAAAAGTGTCAAAAATAAAATTAAAAATAAGAATATCATTCGCTACTTGCTTTTTCTTTTCTTTTCTTTTTTGTCGTTGGCGCTTTTCAAGTGTCAAGTTCGTTCGTTCGCTTGCGTGCAAATACAAAAACAGACGGAAGACGAGAAAAAAATTAAAGGGAATGAATGGTAAGCGAAAGGTCAAAAAAATATAAAAGCATTGCCAAAAATCGTTTGCTTCAGTTTTATGTTTTAATTTTTCTTTTTTTTCTTTCACGCCTAAATATGATATTAAAATACAGTTTAACAAAAAAGAAGAATAAATCTTTTCATTCGTTTTTGAAATCTAATTTTAAAAAATAATTCAACCGTAGCAAGAATATCCAGTTTATTTTCGTAATATCGAAACGATATTTATAAATACTCAGTTGAAATTAAGTTTTAAAGTTCATAAAATTATGGAACACGAAAATATTTTCATATGTTCAACAAAATTTTTAAATAGTAAATTTTTTTGAAAAGTTAAAAAACCGCCACTACAAAGATTATACAGTTTTATTTGCGAATTTAAGGCTTTATTTTTTCCGCTACTTTGTCCTTCCAAAAATCCTTCCCACTTCCAAGTTTTTTTTTATGAATATCTTAAAAAAGCATGCATTTAAAGTAAAACACAGTTTAATAAATCAAAAAAATTTATTTTTCCCATGTGATTATTTATCTACAGTTTGAAAACAAACTTTTTAAAATATGTATTTTTTTGTGGTCAAATCAAACTTTGGGCCACAATTTTTTGATGACAGTTTAAATAAAATTTTTGGTTAAAAAAGTATCGAAATTTTAACGTAATTTCTTAAGGACACAAATAAATCCAAGACAGTTAAATTAATACACATTAACTCTTCCACAAAAACTATTGCGCCATCAGTTTATAAAATAAAAATAGTATTCTACAGAACTTACATATGTATTTCCAGTTTGAAATAAAAATCTTGAGTTTTCTATTTAAAAAGATTTGATTTAATTCTAAAAAAATATCCGAAAGTTACCAGTTTTTCATTTTATGTTTTTTACTCGAATTTATGTTAGAAAAAAAAAACAACCATAGATTAGAAGTTTTTCATTAACTATGGCTCCAAAAAAAACAGTTTTAATTTTTAAATACACACAGACACTCCAACTTTCAGTTTTTTTAATACTAAAATTAAAAAATATATAAATAAAGATTTATAAGCTTTCGTTCCCGTTGTGAGCGGTATACTACAGTTAAATTAATATTAATAATTCCACATAAACGTTAAAAATATAAATAAAAAATAAATAGAAAAACCAACAAAGCGAGATACAGTTTTAAATAAAAATCTTGGAATTTCTCTAAACATTTTAAAGTTAAATACACCTGCTCAAACTGGTCCAGTTTATTTATTCATAATTTTAAACACCTTAAATTTCAAGCTTTTGTTTCCATATAACGCAAAAATTCACAGTTAAATTAATATTATATACGTTCCAATAAGACATACAACTACCAACCACCCCAAATCGAAAAAGTATTCAGTGTCACAAAAAATGAACAAAAGAAGAAGAAAAAACTTATCACTCTTACCACCACACCACCAATCCAACCCCATCCTTGTTGCCCGTGAAAGAAAAAAAAGTAGAGACGACAACAATTACACTTGAAAAACATAATATCTTTTATTTGTTTGCTTACTCTTATATGAAAGAAAAAAAAAACTTGCCCTCTAGGCATCCCATTCCCAATATATAAAAAAATTAATGCAAACAAACAATAATAAAATAATGTTCTCTTTGCTTGCATGGAAAATAGATAAATAGATAGATCCGAAGAAGAAGAAAAAAAGATGGTAGAGGAAAAGAAGAAAAAAAAAGCAAAAAGGAAGTGGTTGAGAAAAAAGAAAGAGAGAGACACAAGTACATGGAACAAAGGATGAGTTTGTTTACTTACGATTACCACTACACTACTACTACCACTAAGTAAAAAAAAAACACAACAAACTAGATCGAAAAAAAAGAAAAAAAAGATGAAATGATTATGTTTTTTGGATTAATTCCAAGTTATTTTTTTTTCTCTACTCGTCTTGGAGATTTAGACAGTTTAAAGGAAGAAAAAAAAACAGGAAATTGCAAGAAACAAAAAACAATTTTTTGTTTTTTTAAAACCCTGGTCTTTTTCACGACTAAGTTTTTAATAAATTAATTATTTAGAGTTTTTTTATGGAGGTAAATGGTCCAACAGTTTTTTGTGAACTAAATTTTTTTTACTCCTGATGGCGCTCAGTTTTTATATTGATAATTGATTCAAAGTCGTGATAAACCCTAAAATACCAATTCGAAACAGTTTTAAAAAATAAAATAAATTTTTTTTCCTTTTATTTATTCTAAAATTTTATTATCTTGGATTCAAAGCTATCCATGTAATTTTTTTACTATTAAACATCAAAACCAGTTTTATTAAAAAAGAAAATATTCTTATGTAAATTTTTCAATAAAAAGACCCACTTAACAATTTAAATAAATCTAAACGCAAAGAAGCGTAGCACAGTTTATAATTTAAAAATATATTATTTTGGGCTTTCCTTTTAATAAATTCCGTGATTATTATTTAAATTAATACTTGCCAGTTAATTTTAGATAAATTTAAAAAAATTTGGTTTTCACCTTTAAAATAAGTCCGAAGCAGGCCTCTTCCACGGGCCGGGTTTTGCCGGCCTGGCCCGGCCCGTCTTGATTTCGGCCCGGCCCGGCCTGCGGCCCTTTTGGTTTAGGCCAGGCCCGGGCCGGGCCGCGGGCCGGCCCGTCAATTTTTTTTTTGCCTTGGTATTCCCTTTGATTTTTTTTCTTTTTTTAGAAAATGGTCGGCCTCAGCCCGGCCTGGCCCGTTCAAAAGTCGGCCCGGGCCGGGCTGGACGGGCCGAAGGAAGAGGCCTGGTCCGAAGCCAACTAATCAGTTAATTTGAATTAAAAGAACTGACAAAGCTAAAAACAGTTTTTTTAAATTAATAAATCATAAAAAAAATAAATTTAAAAAAAAGAAATAACGCATAAAATAGAAGACATTTGTGTTACGTAAAAATGCTAGCGATGTTAACTGGAGATTTAACAAAATGGCTAATGCCTTTTTTCTTCATAACCAGTTTACTTAGATTAAGTGAATTGTAAAATATATGGAGACAGTTTTTAAAATAATTTACAAGTAAAAAGTAAGAATACAATATCAAAAGATTTTATTTGCTTCACCATGATTATTAGGTAAAAAAATTCACGAGTCATGAATTAAGGGAAAGCCAATCGCAACAGTTTTTTTTAAATTAAAAATAAAAATATTTTATTGTAAATTTTTCAAAAATTTTACAAAAATAACTGTTTGAAAAAAATTTAATTGTTCCTTTTTGGATCAAGACTAAATCGAAGGACGCAGTTTAAATCGAAAAAAATTATGTTTGTGACCCATTTTTAAATAAATCCAGAAATCGTTTTGTTCTCACAGTTTACACTCCATAATTTTATAATTCTACAAGTATTAGCATATTTGGGAGGTTATTTATGCCAGACATCCTGCTTGTCAGTTAACGATCAATAAAAATGTCAAAACTTGAATTTTTTAACTTTTAAATATCCCCTCCTTTAGCAATATGAGTCAGTTAATCTTAATTAATTAAATGAAAGTTAACGAAAATTTTCCCAGTTTTTTTTACCATAAAATCATTCAAAAAAAAAATACAGTTTAGATTAATAAAGCTTAAATTAGAAGGGGCTTCGCCGAAGAGATTTAAAAGAGTCAGTGAAAAAATTTATTATTCGACAAAATATTAATACCCATTTCAGTTAACTTAGATATGATAATAACTTTATCAAATATTCACAGTTTTTAAAATAATTAAAAATTTAAACTTTTGATGGGTTAGCCATATATTTTTGTATCTTTCAACAAAGATTAAATTAACAAAACTGAAGGGCTAAGAAATTTTTTGAAATGCCGGTCCAATAAAAATTTTAAAAAACGAAACGCGGGCCTCATGGTGCAGTTTTAACTTTAAACTATGATAATTATTTATGACTTGTTTGCAGTTTTATATATAAAATCTTATCTCTTTCAAAAGTTAGTCTTAATGAGAAAAAAAGATTATTGAAAAATTATGAAACAGTCATAACAACAAGAGAAAAAGTTTTAAGATTATGGATAAATTCTCTTCGAACACATTTAGGCGCAGTTAATAATAAAAAAAAATTGTTTAACCATGAAGACAAAAAATATAATACAATTTTTTTGTCGCTCACCAAATTGGTAAATAAAACAGTTAAAAATATATAAGAAATTTTTTTTCTATAAATTTACAAAAAAAAATCTTCAAAACAATTTTAAAGTTTTGAATCATTTTTTGCAGCAAAAAAAAAGAAAAGTTTAGTGGAAGAAAAAAAAGTTTGAAAGTAAGGATTAGCCTCAAAAAAATAAATAAATAAACTCTTTTTCTCACACACTCACTTTACTCATACATACATTTCCTTGAACCAAAAGAAAAAAAAGTTAAGCCGACGACGACAAAAAAAATATTTGAATGGATCACAAACTACAGCAACGCAGCTTTTTACTCAACAGTTTATTTTTTATTTGAAAATGTAAAAATAACTTTTGAACTTCTCTCAAAACACAGCTAAATTTTTTTTAATAAGTAAAGGCAAAAAAGTCAGAAAGTGACATGAATAACCCATTAACAAACGTACGATAGATCAATTTAAGTTTAAATGCATAAAAAATTTGACACAAAAAAATTATAATAACATTTTCAATGTTTCCAAAATAAAGTATTTTTGTAGACTTTTTTAAACTGAATTAATGAGTTTCATTCTCGGAAGACATCCAAGTCTCTTTTTTGTAATTGTCCTTGCTTTGACACGAATATCGCGTCCTTTGCAGTTTTTAATTGAACTTCGTTGTTGCTATGATTTATCTTTGTTTAGAGCTTGCTTGGAAATTGGAAATTCACGATTAAAGTCATAATATTTAATATCTATATATTCAATGATGAAAAACACACTCGACAGTTTCAAATTCCAAAAAAATAATTAATAAAAAACCAAATATTTTGATATTTATAAATTTTTCGTATGTTCACACCACATCTTGATGCAGTTTATGGTTACATTCTTTTACGTATCCCGAAGACGCAGTTTTATATTAAAATTATATTTAAAAGCAAATTAAATTTTGAAAAATTAAATATTTCAAATTTTCCTAATAGTGTCAGTTTTTTTGAATTAAAAGTTTCAAAATCATTTTCGCATAAAATAATAAGGAATGGAAGATTAAAAAAAGTTTAAAGAAGGAAGAGCCTTTAAATAATTTCGCTCTGAACAGTTTAAATCTATTTCCTTGAACCATAGGATAACATAAGCCAATAATCGTTTGGAAAAAAAATTATGAACAGTTTTTTTTTTTTTTTTGAATTCAACTCAGTCAACACAAGACGCAGTTTCTAATTAAATGGACAGCCAGAAGACACAGTTTATAAAAAAATCAAAAAGGCTTTGTTTGTAGAACGCTATATCTGCCAAATTTAATAAATAATCATTTTAAGACTTTATTTTTGGCATGCCTGTTAAAAATTGCACGCTTTAGATAATTTGTGCAGTTTTCAAACGTCGATTGTTGTCGGTCGCATGACAGTTAAAAGGTTAGAAAAATGTTAAAAATGATAAAGCAAAATTTTTTAATAAACCAATATTACTCAGTTAACATAAAATAAAAAAAAGTATTTCTCCAAGAAAAAAAAATTTATGGGATTTTTCCTAATAGTTTCAGTTTTAATTTTGTTAAAAAATAAATTACAAAAATCTAACGAACATGTAACATTTTATTAATTAAAGTTTAAAACCTGTAAAGCAGGCGAATACAGTTAAGTTTTTCTTAAAAATAAAAAAAATTCATCTCGTTGAGCTGCTATTGTTGCTCAAGTCAACAGTTTTATTTCTTATTAATTTTAATATGCAAAAATGTAGCAGGGATTTTGATCCCAAAAAAATCAGCAACTCATTCTTGAGTTTTCAATATCCTTTTACTTGGATGCATTCTCTTCAAAATAGTTATTTAAAAAATAAAATTGATTATAAAAGAAATATCTCAAAAAAGATCCACCAAGGCGCCAGTTTATTTTATGATTGATTTATTTAAAATCGGATTTAAAGCAAAGGAATAAATTTCGAGACAGTTTCTTAAAAAATAATTTCTATCCTTTTATTTTTCCCAAAGTTTCATTATTGAGGAATCAAAGCTATCAATGTTTTTACTATTATCTAAAAAACAAATACCAATTCAGTTTTTATTAAAAATACCAATATTTTTTTTTTGTTTATTCTTACTAGAGATTAAAATGGCGCCAGTTTAAAAAAAAGAAGAGTTTTATTTGGATTCAAAAAAAGATTAATCTCTTTTTCAGTTTAAAATCAAAAAAAAATTCATATGCTTTTTTTAAAATAAATTTTTTATTGTTTTTATATAACAGTTTCAATTCTTTAACTTAATTATTTTTTTCAAGCATATATTATGTAGGTATTTTTGTCCAATACCACCGTGTCAGTTAACCATAATTTAAAAAAAAAAATTTTTAGCTTTTATTAGGCGCCAGTTAGTAGTCGCCAGGAACAGTTAATTTAAATAATATGAAAATAAAAAATGGAACAGTTTTTTTCTTCAGAAAAATCTCATGGAAAAAAAGAATTATATCTAAATTTAATGCATAAAACATGAAATCTTTTCAACGAAAAAAAGTAGTATCATTGATAAAATTATGATTTTTAAGTCCAAACTTTAGACGTGAAAATGGATGAAATAATTTAATTTGCATCATGAAAGATTAAATAATAAAAAAATTAAGGGATTAAGGATACTTCTAAACTTCAATTCAGTTTTAAATAATTAAAATAATGAACACTGTGGCAAAGTTTTAAAATATTAAAAAATCGTGAAACACACGTTTTCAGTTTTATAAGTAAAATCAAATATGTGTCCAAAATTGATGCCAATGACAAAAGATGAAAAAAGTCAGTTAATTTAAAACTAAAAAAAATTTGAAAAGTTAGAGCTTGTGGATTAATTCGCTACCAAAATAAATGATAAATTATAGTTTATAATAAAAAATTTGTTTAAATGACAGCATCAAAAAAATATTACAAAATATTATGTCACGCCTTCATTTGGTTTTTGAGACAGTTAAAAACATCAAACAAAAAAAGATTCTATTATTTAAAAAAAAAACTATAAAACAGTTTTTAAAGTAAAAAAATTTTTCAGTCATTTTTGCAGTAAAAAAAAATAAAGTGTTTTGTGGAAGGAAAAAAAGTTTCAAAGTAAGGATTAGCCTCAAAAAAAATAAATAAATAGACTCTTTTTATTTTTCTCACTCATTCACTTTACGCATGCAAATACATTTCCTTGAACCAAAAAAAAAATTAAGTCTATGACGACGACAAAAAAACATTTCGAGGGATCACAAACTAGAACGCCTCAACCATCAGTTTTTTTTAAATCCAGTATTCAAGCATAAAAAATTTTGCAACGAAAAAATTATTTACATTTTTTCGCTGCCAAAATGAAATATTTTTGTTGGCTTTTTTCTAACTTAGTTCAATGCTTTTCATTTTGGGAAGATATACTCACAGGTTTATGAGCTGCAATGCATCCATCTCCTTTTTTGATTGGTCTGTGTCTGGACGCAAATCTAATTTATCGTTTGCAGTTTTCAACTGAGCATCATTGTTATTATATTTTTAGGTTTATTTGTGTTTTGAGTTAGCTTGACATCTCACGAAATTTTATATTTGTTTATTAAATAACAAAAGCAACGCTCACCAGTTTCAATTGCCAAAAAATATTTATTAAAAAAGCCACATTTTCTGGTAATTATAAATTTTTCGTTTGTTCAATCAACATTTTAATTCAGTTTATTTTAGCTTTCTTTTTCGTATTCTCTGACGATGCAGTTTTATTTTAAAATGATATTTAAAAGCAAATTAAATTTTGAAAAATTAAATATTTCAATTTTTTTAATGGTGTCAGTTTTTTGAATTAAAAGTTTAGAATCATTTTTTGCAGCAAAAAAAAGAATGGGTGAAAAAAAGTTTGAAGAAGGATTAGCCTCAAAAAAAACACATTCAAATCAGTTTATGTGCAATTCCTTTAACCAAAGAAAAACTTAAGCCGACAATCATTTCGAAAAAAAATTATGAGTAGTTTAATTTCCTTTTTTTATTATTTGTTATACTCAAGCAAAACTACAGTTTCTATGTCAATGATATGTTTTTTGATTTTGAAAAAAATATGACAGTTTAAAAAAAAATGGGAAAGATTTTCCTTGAAGGAGAAAGATCGAATTACTTCTTGGGACAGTTTATTCTGTAATTATAATATATTTATAAAAATGGATGCGAAAAATTGCGCTTTTTCGCCGATTCTCTAAAAACATGAGAATTTAATAACCTGCTTCAAATAAGTTAAAACAAAAAAGTTGAAAAAAATATTTTTAGATGGTTGCCTTTAAAAGGTACTGCATTAATACCATTACACACTTAAAAATCAACAAAAATTAAATAAAAAAATCTTTTTTTTGAGGAAAAAAAAACAGAAACGACCATGCTGCTGTACAGTTTCAATTTTTTCGATGAAAAAAAAAACACAAATTTAGAAAAATAATTGTAACTTTTTATAACCAAAAATTTAAAATTTTAGAAGAATTATTATGGCAAAATTACCCAGTTAAATGCTTTTTTCTTTAAATGTAAAATTTTTTTGGCTCATTGAGGGGCGATATTTACTCCGATGTAACAGTTTATTTGTCGTTACTTTTTATATTTTTCTAGCAAGGATTTTGCTTCACAAACATAAACTAACGGCTTCAGTTTTTAAGAACCTTTTAGTTTAATGAATTCCCCCAATGCAGTTATTAAAAAAAAGTTTATTATAAAAAAAATATTTCAAAAGAAAAATCCACAGAATTATATATCAACTCCATTTATTTGTACAAACAACTGCGAACAAACAGTTTCTTGTTTTATACTGTAAAAAAATAAAATTTATTAAAAAAAATCTTTGCAATACTGGGATTTTAAGTTTCAAAAAACAAAATTGAATTATTATTATTTATGCAATATTTTCTCGGCTGAGCGCATTTGAGATTTGAAAGTTGCTTTATCCGATCACTTTTTCTTTCTTGGTATTTGCTAGATATTCTTTTTTTTATTAATTATTTAACTTATTTCTTATTTCTTTTTTATGTAGATTTGGATTTGCTGCTTCCGTAATATCTTGCGGCTTTAACGAATGGAGCAAATGCAGGGACAAATCTTGGTGGAGGAGGACCTGGAACAGCGAAGGCTGGTGCAGGAGCTCCAGGGAATGCAGGAATGGCTCCTGGAGCGAAAGCTGGCATGGCTCCTGGGGCGAATGCTGGAACTCCCGATGGAAGGGGAGCCATGGGTGGAGGTGGAGGAGCATACGATGGAACTGCGGGAACTGCGAATACTGGAGGTGGTGGAGGTGGAGCAAACATAGGTGGCGGAGGAGGAGGGGCGAACATTGGTGGTGGAGGTGGTGGAGCAGCGAACACTGGTGCTGCAGCTACGGCATATGGAGCCGCAACGGGAATAGGGGCAGGAACTCCAATGGGAATTGGAGCTGGAATAGGAATGGCTGGTGCTTGAAGGCCTGGTCCACTTGGTGCTGCCGCTACCGGAGATGAGGCTGCATTAAAAAGTTGTTGGAAATAAGGTGAATATGATGTCGCTGGCCACTAAAATATTAAAGCACCATTATTATGAAAAACAGTTTTTTCCTTCTCTTAAATATAAATACTCAGTTTCAAAAAACTTTTTTAAGAGGAAATGTTGTATTCCATTCAAGTTAAAGTCTTTAAAAAAATTTGTTTTGTTTATCAAAAATACAATTTTTAGAATTAATACTCAGTTTTCTTTTCTTTACCAACTTCTGCTTCGCGCTGCAGTTTTAAATCCTTTCTTTCTTTTGAAATTTTTTTAATCAAAAGCTTTGAAGACAACTTTGAAAAAAAACCAAAGAAAAAATTAAAATAATTAAACTAGGCAAAATTGTGAATAAAGTGATACAGTTTTTAGTCTCTTAAAAAGGGTATATTGTTTTTAAATAGAAAGCAAAGCTAGCATGATAGCTGAGACACTGTAACCATAAATATGATTTCGAAAAATATTTTTTATATCCGTTTAATTAAAGCATAATTTGTAATGTTATGCGTCACTGTCAAACACCACCACAGTTTTTTTTTTCTCAAAAAATATAAGCCTTTTATTGTTTTTAAAAATGCCATCAATAAGATAAAAAAATATGCGCGTTTCACGCCATTTTTAATTTAAATTTAATTTCTCTCAATATTTATTTTTTGTTGTTTAATTAAAATATTAAAAATAAATAAAATGAAATACTTACAGCTGCTGCTTGGGCATTACCAGATGTCACGCAAAATGCTAAAGTTAAAGCGATCCTGAAACAAAAAAATTTATTAACTTTATGGGCAGTTTAAATATTTTAAATTATTATTTAGAAACTTACAAGCTCAATTTGCAATACATGACGCTTTAGTTAACAGCTGTCGCTGAGAAAGAAAAAAATTGAAATGTATGAAACTATGATGGACGATCAGAAATCTTTTCAAACATTTTATACTCATTTGTTATAGAAATTTTTTTTCTTCATCATTTTTTTGCATTTTTGTTTGTAAGGGTAGGTATGTCCAAAGCGAAAAAAAGCAGATGATCGAAGTCCGGAAAAACTTGTTATCTCTCATTCTATTCTGTCTTGAGAGAAGAGGGTATTCAATTTTTCACTTTGAATGGGATTTTTTCTTTTTTGCTCAATCACTCAATCTTTTTGCAACCACATTTTTCGCACCTTTCATAAACAAAAAAAATTTAGTTTTTCCGGATCAGAAAAGTTTTTTAAAAAGAGTTTTTTTCTTTCGAACGACAAAAAGAAGCTGAATTTGTTTGATTTTTTGTTTGTTTGCTTTTCCCATTTTTTTGGGTTTGAGAGTAGAGGGCTCTTCTTTTTTTAAAGACGATTTTGAAAATCAAAAAACTTTGCGCAACGGTTTTTTTTCTTTCTTTCATCGATGGTTTTATCTTTCATAGACGACGATTACGAAGTGGACACTCTCGTGATGATGGTTTTGCGGTGTGTGTGATGGTCAATTTTTTTTATTTGTTTGGCTCCTGGAGTTTTCGTAACATACTTTAGGGGATCGATAAAAATTGAATCAAATACAAATAATAAAAAAAATATTGAGCCCCTCTTCTTTTTTAATTTTTTTTCTCTTTTTTTTTACCATTCAAAGAGGCAATTAAAAAACTAATTTTATGATTGCTGTCTCTTTTCTAACGCTTCAGTTTTTTTTTATGAATTTGAAGGATCGTTTAGTTAATTTTTTTATATCATTTTTTTATCGGTCGCCAGTTTTTTCAAATTTTTAAGCACTTAATTAACAAACCGATTATCTCGCTCACACTTATCTCAAACAGTTACTAAAATAAAAATCAAAAAGAAAAGGAAGAAAAAAAAATGTCTGGAAAGATTTTAAAAAAGTAAAGGAAAAAAAATAAAAATAAATCAAAACAAAAAGAATCGCCAAAGCTATGCACAGTTTTTATAATTTAATTAATTTACTTTGCATATTTGCATTAATTTTTAACCACTTGTTTACACAAATTCAGTTATAAGTAAATAAAAAACGAAACCTATGATCACAATTGATCTCAGTTATATTTCTTGCAAAAATAATTTAATGTTTAATTTAAAAATAATTGACTTTTTAAGAAATCTTATATTATTTTTTAATGAACATTTTTCTATGCACATACAAGACGTCCTCCCCAGTTTTTTTTTAAAATATTGGCAGAAAAGGTTTCATGAACATTTTTAATTTTTTTATTTTTCATTTAAATCATACATTTTAATTTTAAAAAAACGTGACTTCTTAGAAATTTGTGCTCAGTTTTTTAAATTTATTTTTGTACTAAAAAAAGAAGAAAAATTTTTAGAAGAAAAATTTTTTTCTTCAGTTAAAATTCAAAATAAAATCATTCGCTCTCAGTTAAAACAAAAACAATAGATGATTCATATTTCCAACATTGGCCAAAACATGGACGTTCGATTACAGTTTTAAAAATAAAAAATATTAATTTCTAAAAATCTATAAAAATTGTGGTAAAATTTATTTTTTTGCAACGCAAAAAGCAATTTTCGACAATGTTTTATTTTAAGTTTCAGTTTTATTGTCAAAAAAATAAAAAAATTACCTTTTGCACGAATGTAAATTAATTCTCTAAAATCATCGATCCTCGAGTTATGCGGTTTATTTTATAACTTAACTCCCATATTTATTGTTCGCAGTTTGTCAGTCTTTTTCATGTAATAAAAACCTAAAATTTTGAAGAAACTCTACAAATCAGTTTTATAATTTTATTTTATTTTTGTTATTTACAGAATGTATCCGAAAGTACTCAAACCACAGTTTATTTATTTTTGTTGATAGTTTTCTCCAAAATATGATGAAGTTCGTTTGCAGTTTTAAAAAAAAAAATTCAAAAAAAAACATTAATTATCTTTCAAGTAAATGTTCGTTCACCAAAGCGGCGATTGTTGCAGTTTTTTTTTAAATTAAAATAAAAATTATTTTTTTTGTGATGGTTTTTGATTTTGGCAGTTTTCATACTTAGATTTTGGTTGATAACAATACTTTTTAAGTTCTGTTTTCTTGGTAATCAATCCACCCTTAACGAAGTATCCCTGTTTTTTTTAAATATCTTTTATGAAAACTTTGTTAAAATTTCACCAAAATACCCGCGATTAATTGTTGTGTACAGTTTCTGAATCCCCTTTTTTATGATTTCATCACTCCAGAAACAACATCGCAGTTTATATATGTATTTTTTTCTTCTTCAAAGTATCAGAAATTTCTGCAGTTTAAAAACAAAAAATATAAAAAGCAATTAATTTTTTGTTTCAAGTGGTGAAAGAAAATATTTTTATTGAAAAAAAGACAGTTTTTATTTTTTGATTTAAATCTTAATTTTTCTTTAAATTTTTTAGTTTTGAAACACATCACATATTCCAGTTTTTTTTATAGAATATCATAATTTTTTTCGTGCCCTTTTTACTTTTTCTCAGTTTCATCTAATAACTTTTATACTACCATTGCTAGAAATATTTTCCTATGTGCGTGCTGCGTTGACATCTCAAAAAAAGGTACAGTTTTAATAAATCCATTTATATGTAAATTCAGTTTAGTTTATCTTCAAATATAACAATAATAATAATGGTATCAAACGCTTTTTTACATACTTTATAAACGAGATTCATAAGGGGAAAAACAAAACAAAGATAAAATAAACAAAAGAAACAAAGAATTAAATACTTTTTTTGGAGAGAGGCATTAATGCCTTAGAATTTTATGCAGTTTATTTTTTACCAAATTCCATCTTTGTTCGTGACAGGTAGTTAGTCTAATTATATTCATGGAATAATAATATTCTAAAATTTTAATCAATCAAGCTATATGACAGTTTTTTTAATGAGTTTTGTTGTAATTTTTACTTACCAGAATGTTATGGAAGTAGCAAAATGGCAGTTTTTAAATTTTATTATTGAAAGCTTTTCTTAAAACATGAAAACTTGTGCAGTTTAAAAACAAAAATCTAAAAAATATTAATTATCTTTTAAATGAAAGTTCAACGTTTCTCATAAAAATGCAGTTTTTTCTATAAAAATAAATTTTTGTAGCCGTATTTAAACTGTAACAGTTTTCTTTCTTAGATTTGTGGCATTTTTAAAACTTTTTTACATTTTTTTCTTTTAACTTGTTCCTCAATATTAAAAAAAGCACAGTTTTTTTGAATAATTATTATGAAACATTCTTGGAAATTTCTACAAAGTTTCCACTCTTAGTCACACGTCACAGTTTATAAAATCCTTTTTATTTTTATTTAATTAAACCAGAAAGTCAATAAAAACTAATCACTGCAGTTTAAATTTTTTTGAAAGCTTTTCTCTATTTGAAAAAACATCTCCAGCTTAAAAACAAGAAAATATTATTTTTTTTAATGGAAAATAAATTAGAAAAAAACATAAAAAACAATTACTATACTTTTTAGAACGTCTTTTTTTTTTTGAAACGCTTTGACGAATGTTAAAAGTGTTTCTTTCAGAAGTCCAGTTTTTTAAAATATTTCTCTATTACATTATGGCTAAGTTTTTTTAACATTATTAAATTTTTTCGGAAATATATGCAAAGGTGCAAAGATCTCCCTACAAAAACAGTTAATTAAAAAATATTTTAAATGAAAAAATAAGACTCAGCCCGCATAAATAAAAGGGGGTTAGAAAAAACAAAAAATAAATTTTTGAGCAGTTTAAAAATTAAAGTGTTAAAAAATTAAACACAGCGAAAAATCTATTCAAAAAGAAAAAAAAAGTTTTAAAAAAATAATTTAAAAAAAAATGTTTTGCGAGACTTAATTTCATTTGCTTTTGTAATGTCAGTAAAATTTCATGGAGTTGCACTTCCCTACAGTTTCATCTTCTTTAAAATTAAAATACACCATAAATAGCAACCAGTTTATAGAAATAAATTAAATTTACCATTTTTTGTTATATTGCATTCTAATATGAGCAAATCCTTTCAGTTTAATTCAAAATACAGTTTTTTTTAAAGAATAATTTACAGAGAAATTATTCCGTGGTCAGTTAATCAAAAAATAAGAAATGCATTATGGCCCAAGTTAAAGTCATAAAGCAATCCAGAGTACAGTTTTCTTTAATAAACGACGATTATAAAGAAAGGTAACACAACATTTTTAGTTTTTATTTTTTCAAAAATATTCCATAATTCTTAATTTCTAGCAGTTTTAAATTAATATATATTGAAGAAAAAAAAAGTATTGCAAGTATTTATTATTTGCTCCATTACCGATTCAGCTAAATTTTATTGAATCGCAGATCGTTGCAGTTTTATGTTTCAAAATAAAAATTTCACCTAAATTTTTAATGTAATGATAAAAAAAATTGAATTTATTTGATTTGCAAATTTTGGCAAACTCATCTAGGTTCAACAATTCACTACTTAATACAGTTTTTTTTTGAAAATGTCCATTGAATTGATCGCATTGCAGTTAATAAAAAAAATTAAGAAAAGATAAAAGTTGAATTGTTTCAAAGCTAATGTCAAATCGACTTCAATCGCAACAGTTTTTATAAAAAAATTTCTTTGAAAAGCATTTAAAATTAAATATCAATCTCTATCAGTTTTACTTTTTTGAAAAATCCATTTTTATTAAGTATTAAATTGTTAAAAATATAACTTTTTGTCCTAGTGTTAATTAATTCTCTAAAATCATGATAATGCATGGAAGATGTAGTTTATTTTATGACTAATTCAATCAATATTTGTTAGTGGTAGTTGTTTGTCTTATCTATTTAATAAAAAGCTCAAAAATTACAAAGAAGTTCTTCTTGCCAGTTTTATATTTTATTATTATTTTAATTTTTACTATCAAGAAACGAAAAAAGTAAATCAGACAGTTTAAATTTATTGTTGAAAGCTTTACACAGTGATAAAAAGATATACAGTTTTAAAATCAAAAATCCAAAAATTATTAAATATCTTTCAAGTCAATCTTCATTCACCAAAACCGGTAGTAGGGCAGTTTTTCTATTTAAAATAAAAATTATTTTTGTTGCATTGTTTTTCGTTTGACAGTTTTAATTCTTCGATTTTGGAAAGTTTACAATAATTTTTCTTTTTCCTTTTCACCTAACCAATTTCCCTGATTAAAAATTCTCCAGTTTTTTAATAACTTTTAAGAAAATTTCCTTGTAAATAATACGTACTATCCAAACTTATTATATGAATACAGTTTTCTTAATTCACTCTTTTATGACTTCATTAAGGCAGAAGGTCAAAAAAAATAAGATTCCACAATTAAATTTTTTTTGAAAGCTCTTTCCAAGATTAAAGGGTGTACGTACGCAGTTTAAAAACAAGAAAAATATAAATTTTTTAAAACCTTTTTCCTTTAAACAACTTTCATGCTTCGATTTGTAAGGCAAAACACAATTTTTTTGGATGTAATTTTAAAGTGACTTTTCCAAATTATTTAAAATTACCCAGTTTTTTTTTAATTTTCCCCCATTCTAAATCTTCGTCAGTTTTTTATAGTTTTTATGCTAATTTCCTTGGAAATATTTCCAACGTTTTGTTGCTCTGCCAACTACGAAGACAGTTTTTATTTAAAATTTATTTAACTGTAACCACAGTTTACAATAATTCAAATATAACAATAAAAATAATAATATCAAACGCTTTTATATATATTTTTTATATAAACGAGATACATAAGCAAGCGTAAAAAGTTAAAAAAAGCAATAAACAAAAGAAACAAAAAATTAAAGACTTTTTTGGATGGACTAAAGAAAGTTTAAAAAAGTACATAGAAAATTATTTTCTTAAGTAAAAAATATAAAAAAAATAACAGTTAAATAAAATTTTATATTTAAAAAAAAAGAGGGATGACCCGCATAAATAAAAGGGGGTTAGAATAAAAAAACAAAAGGAAACAGTTTTAAGAATCAATGAAAAATATGAGAAAAAATGATACAGTGATTTTAAAAAATACTAATTAAAAAAAACGAGATTATTTAGGGCTATTAAAAAGATTTAAAAGTTGACAGTTTTAACAAATCCGACGCCAAGTTTAAGCAAAAATCTTCAGTTTTATTTTTAAGTTGAATCTGAATCCTCTTCACTTGGTACACTACTGGTTGATTCACTAACTGATTCGGATTCAGTTTTAGAATGACCATATGGAACAGGAATATCAAAAATGATAGGACCATGATCAATTCGAAGTTTATGATCACAAATAGATGCATTTACAAAAGTTGTTGAACCATTCGTAGTAGCTCCATGCATATCATGAATATGACCAAAAACATGATATTTAGGTTTAACACGAAATTCCACCGTATTTAATAATTCTGCGCATCCTGCGAGAACTCCATCACATTTATTCCATGCATTATAATCTCCATGTCCAAGTGGAGGGGTATGAGTAACCAAGACATCAACTTTCGCAGGAATATTATTCCATTTATGTAAAATTGCTTGGCCCCGAGAACGATAAAATGAATATCCTGGCATTGGATGCCACGGGGCTCCATAAATTTTTAATCCATAAACATCAAAAGTTCGATCAACAATATATTCACAATTTGTAAGCATTTCATATGGCTTGGATACACCCAACATGGATAATCCAGCCAATTGACGTTCAGTCATTTCTTCACCCTCTTCAAAACCAAGCTCATGATTTCCAGGCACAACTATTTTGTGTTTGTGTGGAAGTTTACCTAAAATAAATTGTATTTTATAAGTAAAAAAGAGAATTTGTTTTTTACAGTTTTTTCTTCTTCAAAATTTAAATTTTTTTTTGCGAACTTTTGTCTAAAAGTTTTCTAACTTCGACACGCTTATTCAGTTTTAATTTAAAGCAAAATTCATTATGATTCTTTAAAAACTCATAAAATGGATTCGTGAAAGATCTTTATTTTGTTTTCAGTTTGGCAAAACTAATAAAATTCAAAACAGTTTTATTTTTTAAACATTGAACCCGACACACAGTTAATTAAAAAAAAAGAGAGAGTAAAATTTTCTTTTTAGCAATATCAACGAAAAAATCATTGATGTGCCCAGTTTTTAATATTATTTTATTCTATGGAAGCTTTTAAATTTAATATTAAAACGACCGAAAGACAGTTTTATTTAAAAACCTCCAAATATCAAACAATCAAAGAGTTTCAACAGTTTAAAGAAATAAATTTTAAAAAGATCTTGTGAGCCTTTACTTACATTCGTTTATTTGTAATGTCATTTAAATTTGCGAATTTGCATACTGCTACAGTTTTTTTATGCAAATTTACATATTCATTTTAATCGAGCTTTATGAGTTAATTAAAAAGTAAATTAATTTATGATTTTATTTATTTTTAAAATGTTAATTAATCCATTTAATTCCTTCGTCATTCATATGTACCAGTTTTTATTTGTTTTGAAAAGTATACATTTCAATCAAGAATTCTCAGTTAATTAAAAAAGTATGAATTTTATTTTTGGCACAGATAGTGACAAAAAAATTTAAAATCGACAGTTTTTTTTAAAGAAAAATATTCCCTTCCAATAACAAAATGATAGCTTGAAAAAATAAAAATTCGCAAGACTTTATTCAAGTGAATTTGTAATGGCAGTTAAATATCCTTGAGATGCACTCTTCTACAGTTTTATAAATTTATCATAATAAAATTACGCTTTGATCTTTAATCAGTTAATAAAAAAGAAATAAACTCAAGTATATTAGTTATATATTGCCTTGCTAATTTTAACGAATCCTTTTAATTTCTTGACTTAAATTATAAGAATCAGTTTTTTATCGACAAATGCAAGTTGCATTAACGCAGTTTTCTAAAAACTAAGAATAAAAACTACAATACATATTGCCCTGCTAATGTCATAAAAAAGATGCAACTCTTGTTACAGTTTTATTTGATACATGCTTAAAAAGAATGAAAAAAATCATATTTTTCAGTTTTTTTGCAAAAAAGCAAAGTCAATTTAATTAAGTATTAAAATTAATGAAATGAAAAAATCTATCGAGCAATTATAAAGTACATTTCTGATTCAGTTAAACTTTACACTATAGCGGAACGCCGCAGTTTTTTTTTGGCAAAATGCAAATTGTGTCTTAATTTTAGCCAGTTAATAAAAATTAATTGAATTTAGTGGCTATATTATCTTTGACAAACCCATTCAAGACCCTGTGTCGAAATGGGAAAGCAGTTTTTTTTATAAATTATACATTGCATTCAACAATAGAACTAGTTAATTAAAAAAATTAAGAATAACAGTTAAATTTTAGGATATTTAAAGGCAGATCAATATAACAATATAAATGTGCTGTTCATTTTTTTTCCACAAAATTTTTGATTGAAAAAAGTAGTATAAAATCAATATGGAAATAAGAGCAAGAACAGTTAAAATTTTGAATATGTAATATCCCAAACAAATAATTTGTTTAAAAAAATAATTTTTAGAAAACGAATGCGATGTGAAGCTTTAACGAACCAATACGTTATCCAGTTAAATTTTCTATATCTGTGGATATATCACATTTTTCCTCTTTTTAGCAAAAAAAGAAAAAAAAGAACTTAAAATCTTTACACAGTTTATAAATTTTTTTTATCATTTAAAATTTGGGAAGCGCTTTTCCGACACTATTTTGCACAGTTTATAGTAAACAAAAAATTATTTTCCTTTCCAAAAAAGAGACAGTGAAATTTTTTCCTCGCTATCAAAAAGCCGTATCCAGTTTAAAAGTTTTAATAAAAATCCAAAAATAAAAAAACAAACCTATTTCTTGATTAAATTTAATAACTTCTGCAACATCGCCATAATTTGTGAAATCTCCAGCATGAATGAGAACATCACCATCTGGAATCATGTGTAACATTTCACCCAATTTTTCATGAGTATCCGAAATACATACAAATCGAACTTTATTTTCATATATTGGAGTATTAAGCCTGAAAACACGCAATTATCGAGATGCAGTTAAGACCCTTAAAAAATATTTTCCACTCGAGACTATGGAAAAAAATTTCTTTCGAAACCAAAACATATTTTCTTACCTTAACGTTTTAGCTGGTTCAACAACCCGTCCTTGTTTGAGATATTTTTTCCATAAATCTATAGGTTTATGTGAAAGTGGATCAGCTCGAATTATACCGTTTTCAAACATTTTGCTTTTTTGTGATTGTTCAAGTGACGACAAGTGATGATGAGATTAAATAAAAACGGATAAGATTTAGAAAACTCCAAAGCTTTTATACAATCCAATCTGAAAATGTTAAAATTTTTCTAAATCTTAAGTAACTGACAACTTCCACGACATCATTTAGTTAAGTGAAAAAAGTAATCATATCCCAAAAATTTGGTGGACGTAAATAAAAATAAAAACAATAAAGAAAATTTTGCAAAAAACACGAGATTTAAAATTCTGATAATTTAATTAAGTGCTGGGATGAGGCGACGAAGGCTTGTTTAGAAAAAAAACATTTAAAAAGGAAAATGTTGCAAAAGGAATTTTTTTACGACAAACTGTTTTCTGTTTTGAGGAGATTTATAGAATTAAATTGGTTGAAATTGCAATAAAGATTTTACAAAAAAGAGATAAAAAACTGAAGGTGGGTGCTTTTGGAGGTTATGAATAAAGTAGAGATGAATAAATGGTAATAAATTTTGTTATTGTTAAAAAAAATGCAAAAAAATATACTCTTTTATTGTTCCGGGTAAACTGAGTTGAGCACAAGAAGATAAAAAAAGATAAAAAAAATTAACTGTGGCATGATGTTAATTGTGTCACACTTTTAGAGATATCTTCAATAATAAAAAAAAACTTGAATCATTTTTATTTCAAGGCATTTTAAACTGAAATAATTTAAATTAAAAAAGAGACCTTGTAGCATTGTGCTATAAAAAATATTGGTTTATTTAGGTCTTCTTCTATCATTAAAGAATAATTACATACTTTGTTATTGGTTTAACTGCTTTCCGAAAAAAATGCAGGGTTTTAAAGAATTTTTTTAACTTGCTTAAAGCTTATTTTTTACAATTAAACTGCCTTCTTTTTTAAGAGGGTTTTTTTTATTAACTGGAAGGTATTGCTATTGTCTTTTCGTAAATTTCAAAAAAATGTAATTGTCGAATTATTTTATCGAAGAAAAATGCTGCATGCTTTCTAAAAGCTTATGGAACAAAAAGAAAACTGTAGCGAGAATTGATTTAAGAATACATATTAATTTTTTTTAATATAAACTGCCACCTGGAAACACTGGCTCCTTCATTATTTGTCATTTTATATATTTCGCATAGAAATTTAAATAAAAAATAATTAGAATAAAAACTGTTTCTAGCCGTTTTAGACTTAATAAATAAAAAAATTTTAACAAAAAAAACTGTTACAGTTAAACATTTCTTCGCTGGAAGAAAATGTTTAGGTTCCAGCGATTCGTGAGGTATCGTACTTTTAAATAACTGTCAAAAAAATAAAGAAATATTGGAATTAAAACTGAGGATATTTTGGCAAGTAAATAAAATATTTTAAATTTAAACTGTGTTCCACTAACAAATAACATAAAAAATATGTATTTTCAAAAGAAAAAAAAGTCAAACAACAAATTTTCAAAAACCACAAAAAAAATTTTTGATAAAAGAAAAAAATGTTTGTAAGATTTAAAAAACTGAAATTGTGTGTCTTTCCTTTTAACCTTGACCGCCCTTGCTTTTGTACTCTATTCTTCTTTTTTTGTTTGACTAAATAAATCTAAATCGCCTTATTTAACAAACAAAAATAAAAAATAATTCTTTCCTTTTTTGATCTCTCGTCGTAAACAATCCATTCTCGATCATTTTATTTTTTTTTCAATGGCCGCCGGACGTGAGCGATCCATTCTTTGTATTATTTTTTTTGGAATCTCGTGATTCCGACTTTATGAAAGGCAAAAAAAAAGAAGAGTTAAGGATGGATTTAAAAAAATTCAATTGAAATCAAAAGAAGAAAAAAATAGAAAGGAAGGATTAACTAACTTTTATATATTTGGAAAACTGAGTCTAAAAAATGAAAGATAAATAAAAACTTTGAAAAAAAAATGGTGGCTGGCAATGGCCTTGGAAAGATTTAAAAACTGAATAGAATAAAAAATGGATTATCTCTCACTCAAAAAAATAAGTGAAAGTTTCTTTTCAAAAAAAGAGTATCAAATAGCGTTCAAGTAGAAATTTTCTTGATTTTTTTAAAAGAATCATGAAATTTAAAAACCTTAGAATAAAAACTGTTTCGCAAGTAATTTCATTTTTTTTTTACTTTGAAAATAGTGCAAATTACCCTATTATTATTTTTCTTTATAAACAAAAAAAACTGTAGCTGTTAGTTAAATCGGTGAACTTAGAAGAAGCTAATTTTAAAGCATAAAATAGTCATTTTAAGATATAGTTATTTTTTATATAAAACTGTCTTCATCAGACCATTGTAAATAAGATATGGCAAAACAGTCTTCGCGACTGAAGCAAAAAAACATAAAATGAACGTAAATTGATATGATGCACAAAATAATGAGCAAATAAAAACTGAAATGAAAAGAAAGCATGCGCATATCCAATTTTGTCGATAGAAAAATTTTTCCTTGTTTTTGTTTTTTATTTAACTGTGGCCAATATTTGCCGCGTAATTTTAGCAGAAAACTATTATTTAATAGTTTTCCAATCTCAAAATGTTCATTATATCGAAGAATTTAAATAATTTTTTTAGATCACTGACATCAAGCGTATCTTTATGATAATTACAAACATTTTTTAAAATTAAACTGTTTTCAACAAACATTATGTCTCCATACTTTCTTCTCTAATTTTTATATGTTAAAAGTAAACTGGTCTGAACAAAGGCAGCATGTTAAAATATTTAAAAAATATGTAAAATAAACTGAGTTTATGTACAACAAGATTTAAAAAGTCACCGGGCTTCTTTCATTTCCATAAAAGTCTTGAAAACTGCACCAAAAAAATTATTACTTTTTGCTTATTCGTAAAAAAAACTGTCACTTCTAATAATTTGATGAGGTTATGGAATATTAAAGCCATCAAACTAAATTAACATTATAAAAAACTGATCAGGAAAACAACAATTGTTGCAAAGGAAAGAAAAAATTACTGGGTATTAAAGGGAGTGTACCAGCAAAATTGCAGCGGGTGTTCCTAGCCCGAAAGTTTTTCACTTTCTCAAAGTCCTTCAAACAGTTACAAAAAGTTTGAAGTTCTTTGTAAGCTTTTGAGAAAGTGAAAAAACTTTCGGGCTAGGAACACCCGCTGTAACGAAAACTCTGTTATCTGGTACACTCCCTTTAACAGGCTTAAAAATAGAAGCTTCTTTTTTTGAAATAAAAAACTGGGTTTTCCTAATTCAAAGGCATCATTCATTATGGAAAGTAATAAAAGTTAAATAAATTTTATATGAATAAAACTTTTTGAGGACATGGATCTCTATTTTTTAAAGCTTTAAAACTGTTCACTACATTTTTTGCTAAACACAGAAAACTGTTCACGAATTATAAAAGTGACGGATAATAAAAAGTTTAACTGTCACTAGTTGTTATTTTTATAAACAATATAATTTTGGATCAAAATATTTGGCGTTTTTACCAAGCCAAGGATTTTCGTTTTCTATAAACTGAATAGAAAATAACCAAATTTAAATAACTGTAAGCTTCTTTTTCGGAAGAATACAATATTTTTTTTTAAAAATAAAGAACAAAAGTCAAAAAAAGGAATGAAAAAAAAATAATAATTTTATTTCAAATGTATTTATTTATTATTATTTATCGGCCGACAAGTTTTTTGAAGAAAAAAAGCGTCAAAAAAATTCTTTTCTTTTTTTTTATTTTCAAAACAAGATCTCTTCTTTTCTACGATGGTGCAGCACAAAAAAAAATGAAGAAAGGAAAAAGGGAAAAAAGGAAGGAAAGGATTTGGATGATTTTTCAAAGAAGAAAAAAATGCAAAAAAGAAACAACTTTGTGAAATATAAAAAAAGAGAGAAATGGAACGAAAGGGAAAAAGGATATAACGGATCAAAAAAAAAATTATGGCAGTCACTATCCTAGCCACTCTAAATTTATGATGACAATGACAATGAAAACTGTGAAATAGAAAACTGACTTTAATAAGCTTAATTTTATTTATATCTTTTTATTTGTTTCATTTTTTTTTGTTTCTTAAGAAATGTTTGATTCCTCTATTATTTATTCGAAAAAAACTGGACTCAACGGACTTTTTTATTTTGTAAAACTGCATCTTGAGAAAATTTAAAAAAAGCGGGATTTTTTGGATAAAAACTGAATGATTGAAAATTTTAGTTTCTTTTATAAATTAAACTCCCAGGGATTAAAAGCGGCGGTAAAAAATTAAAAAATAAAATAAAAATTTTAACTACAAATTAAATTTCATTAAATGATATTCCTCTAATGGGAAAGTTAAAAATGGAAATATTTAAACTGGCGAGTTAAAGATACTTTTTTTAACAAACAAAAAACTGTGCATCTTCAATTGGAAAAAAATAACCACAAAATTTTTTTCTCTCAGAGAAACTGGAAAATGCCAAAAATACGGGAATCAGCCCATTTTTTTCCACGAAACAATTTTTGTGTATAAAAAATAAACTGTATTTACAAATTCGAATACAAAAAAAATTTATTTTACGTGTTTTTTTTCTCGAAAAAAAAAAGAATATAAAGTGGCTCAATTTTTTTCTTATGCCTATGATCCATAAAAATAAAATAAAAACTTTATTTATTTATTTATTTTTGCACACACATGATTTTGTCATCATCGTTTCTCTCTCTTTTTTTTTCCAGTGCATGCATTCCTTTCGTCTGACATAAAAAAGAAAAAAAGAAAATGAGTCGTCGTCATCTTCTCTTTTTCTCGGTATACGTATTGATTTTTGGTTCATTTTTTAGGACATTTCTTAAATAAAAAAATATTTCGTTTTATAAACTATATTTTCGAGATATAAATCTTTGAAGTGTTTTTTTGAGTGTCTCTTTCAAAAGAGATCGGCGAAAATATAAAAAACTGTAACGCATGAAATCAAATAAGGAAATATTAAGAAACTATGTTTATTGAGTTACGACCTCTTAAAAACTGACATTCTTGTAAATGGGGCGATTAAAATTAATGCACAGAAAACTGACACAGGACAAAATTTGATGGCAAAATAATAATATTTGAAATAACTGGGATATAAGGAAATCAGAAAACAATGAATGTTAAAATGCAAAAGAAACTTAATTTGGCCTGTTAATACAAAGCCAAAAAAGAGGATAAATTAATTTTGATTTTTTATTATTACGTGGAAAATTAAACTGTGGTAAACGGACCATATTGTCAATTTATAATTTTTTTAAATAAACTGTGAATCCATATATTAATGTTAAATGGAGCTTCAAAGCATTTTTTTACAAAACTATTAAACTGATTTATGGAAGATATAAATTTAAAACTGTCAATTATTGATATTTGGAGGCAACTTTAAATGCAGCGCCAAAAAATATAAAAAATTTGCAAAAAAGCTGTTTAATTTTAAAATTTAAAAAAAACTGTCGAAAGCATAAATATAGTTTATAAACTGGAGAAGTGGTAGAAGAAGAAGGAAAAAGATTTTGAAAGCGCTTCAAACACGTAATCGTTATTTTTAAGAAAATAAAAAACTGTTGAGGATTCTTGAACTTTGGGAAAAAGAATCAGAATAATAATGTTTACAAAAATTAAAACTGTGTAAAATAATCCAAAACGGTAACAAAAATTAAAAAAACTGTCAATTCTAAGCATATTTTGTTTAACCTAAAGTTTATTTTAACTAAAAAAACATGTCTAGAATAATTTGTTAAAATCTTAAAACTGAGCATTTCCAAAGTAATATTTAAAACCATTACTAATTTTAAGAAGAAGAAAAAAAACATAACGTCAACGTTCCCATTTATTTATTTATTTCCGATTCATAAAAAAAAAGACGACACGAAGAAGAAGAAAAAAGTCGTCAAAGACGAACGAACAACAGGTTTAAAAGTAGGGAAAATGATTTTTTTTCTTTATCTTTCATAATGCAGCGAATATGAAAAAAAAGTTTTTTAAAAAAAGAATGAATCAGTTTCGATTCAAAAAATCAAAATCAAAAAAATTTAATTAGGATGAAATCAAAAAAAGGCAAATAAAAATAAAATTTTTAAAAAATAATGCAGCAAAGCGAACGAAGGCAGGCGACACAAATGACGTGGATATATAAAAACGGATGAAAGGGGAAATGGATGGAATGAGAGATAGAGAATATTGATTGATTGGATGCGAGAAGCGTGAAAAAAAAAAATAGGGTTAACTTTTGGGTCAGAGTTATTAGTTTTTTTGGATTTTGTGTAACTGTAAAGAGTAAAAAAAATTGGGAATAAATAAAAATAAAAAATGTTGTTTAAATGCATAAAATTAAGGCAAAAAAAAAAACAAAAAATAATGGAAAATTTTCAGTGAAGCTGTTTTTTTTGTAATTGATTTAACTGTGATCACGTGGAATTTTGGCCAATAAATAACAAAATAAAAACTGGAAAAATATTGGGAAGTTTTCTTATTAATTTAACTGTGGTTTGAAAGAATTTTGCTGTCAAATAAAAATTCAGAAATAAATGACCATGAAAACCCAAAAGAAAAATAGAAAATTTAATTACGACACTGTGTAATAAAGAAAGAAATATTTTTGTGATAATTTCAGTGTCTTACGAAAATACAAAATAAATATTAAAATAAAACTGGGTGCTATTAGGATTCGTTATTTACCAAACAAAATGAATAAAAAAAATTTTTAAACTGTTTCATTCTTTATCGACCTTTAGAGAATTATTTTTATAATTTAGAAAACTGATCTTCTTATTAGCATTTTTTCACATTAAACTGTTGTATACAAATTTTCAATGAAAACTAACAAAATACTTTAAATTTTAAATTTAAAGAAAAATCATACAAAACTGATTCATTAAAAAGAATTTATAAAGAAAGAAAACTGTCATCCTCCTTCCCAGCTTTTTTTGTTCTAAAGCAAAAGTAAAATTTGGAAATAAAATTTAAAAAACTGTAGCATCAGCCTTATGATAAAAAAGAAAAAAAAATCAATAATGGAATATTTTTGATTGGAATTATAAACTGTAAAAATTCTTAAGATAGTTGGCATTATTCGTCGGAAATAAAAATAAAATAAAACTGGTGTCGCGAGTGATTTGGGAATATTTTTAAAAAAGTACAGTAAAAATTAATCAAAAAAAAAAAAGAATCAAAAACTAGTATAACTGTTTACAAATTATTTCCAAACAAGAATCAAGAAGACACGTTTATTTCACAAGGATGTTTCAGTTCAACATCCTTCCTTCCCATCTTCTTCCATCACTCAAATAATAAATATATTATAAAAAAGAGTTACTTTGATTTTTTTCTTTCTCTTTTTTGCCTCTTTGAAAGACTGCGTTGCGTGCACGCAACCAACCAGACGCAGCAGAGGAGAAAGGTGCCGTTATCGGACTTTGGGATCTTTGGGTGGCGTTTACGAGTTTTTTTTTTCTTCGCTTCTCTTCAAAAAAAAAAGGAGAGTCTTTCGTTAGAAAATCTTTTTACACGCAAAACAAAAAAAATAAGGAAAGAAATGAGAGAAAGAGAGTCTTCTCACATATTTTTTTGCCTTTTGAAAGAAAAAAAATATGGAGATTATTATCTTTGAAAAAAAAGCAAACAGCACCAAAATATAAAATAAAAGCCGACTGACTATGAGCTGTGATCATTTTAGCGCATATAAGAAATTTTGTGGAAAAATAAATGAGGAAAGAAAACTGAAAACTGGTTTTTTTGGAACTTACAAAAAAGTTTATAAGAAATTTAACTGTCACACATCAAACAAGCCTTTATGGAAAATTCAAAGTATTAAAAAATCCAAACTTTTATTTTTTTAGAAAACTGAGGGTTCATTTGAAAGAGCTCTGACCAACAGAAAAGTTCGACAAAAACGTTTTTTTACAGTATAATTCTTTTTTCGATACATTTTTTTAAATAATTTTTTCAATTGGAAAATAAACTTTATTTTTTCAAATGAATTTTAAAACTGCGACATCAAGTTCAGGGTAGAACAAACCCCACGATCATAAAACTTAGTGTTATCAATCTCAAGTATATTAAATAAGGCAAAGAAAACTGTACCATTTTGGGCCAGCGCAATAAAAGTTCAATGGCCGAAAAAATTTCAAATCCTTGTTTTTTTTAAACTGGCTAAGTCGTCACATCTTGGGTTTTTATTAATAAAATTTATATTTATTTTTAACATAATAACTGTTTTCCACATTGTTCGTTGTAAGACGATTAAAATATTTGCCCAATAAAAAGAGTAAAAAAATAGAATAAAACTGTAGCTGACATCAATGTAAGTAAGCCCATTTTATTTTTTAGTGGAAAATATGCATTAAAAACTGAATATTTACAAAATCAAGGTTAAACAAAATAAGGAAAAATAAAACTGTAAAAATGGGGAGGGCGCTAAAAATATTTTTAAGGTTAAGAAAAACTGTGGATGAAAAAAATTCATTTAATAAAAGTATTTAACTGTTTTACACTAGAAAAGATAATAGGATGACCAAAAAAGAAGATGGATAAAAGTATTTTAAAGTATTAAACTGCTTTAACATTTTTTTACATTATGTAGTTCTTTAAATTTTCAGCTTAGCGGACTTTTTCGATTATTCTATTTCAAGAAAAAGAAAAGAAAAAAACAATGCTTTTTATAACTGTATTTCGGAAACTCAAGAAGAAAGGTAAAAGCATTTTTTAAGAAAAAAAACAAAATATAACGAAAATGAAATAAGGTCTTTGCATTTTTTGTTAATAAAAATGCTTAAAATAAAAAAACTGAATTAGTTCGGCAATGTTTGACAGTAAAAAAAAATCAAATTAATTTTAACTGTTGAAGATTTATATCTGTTGGAAAGGGTCCAATTTAAATAATTTTATTATTGCTTTGATTTATAGCATAAATATAATAGAAGATTTAATAAACTGAAATTTTATTTTTTTTTGGAAAATTTATATCCAAAAAATAAGTATTTTGCAATTTATTTATTGGCGATAGCTTTAAAAAGCTTGAGAAAAAATTATAAAAACTGCATTCAGTCTTTTAAACCTTTTCTATTTTTTAAACTGGATTGTTTGTGTTTGTAAAGGAAAAAATATGGATACAGTTAATGTATTTTTTCAATATTGGAACAAAGCTATTTATATAGAATATCAGTATAATGGGCATATTAGTGAAAAATGGCCAAAATAATTAAATGGTCAAGTCTCATGGAAAAAACTGTTTTTATAGAACATTTATTGTGAGTTTTAAAGCAAATTAAACTGTAGTGAGGAAAAATTCGTCATAACCAATCTCGTCATTTAAAACTGGAAGTTCCTTACATAGTAAGAAAAATTATTTCTTTAGTAAATTTTCCAATGAAAAGCTTTTATGTTAACTGAATTAATTTGTATATATGGAATTTTAACCAAATTTTTTTATAAATAAAAAAATGAGAATATTAAAATTTATTTTTGCATCCGTGCAAAAGAAATTTTAAAAAATGAATGACATAATTTATTTTTGTTATTGTGGGAAATTTTTTGAGCTTGCAATAAGTGAAAAAAAAAATTTAAATTTCAAGTGATAACTGTCGCATAAAATTTGGCCGACACATGTGTACATAAATTGCCCACAGATTTTAGGAGTTTCAGGCATACACTATTGAGACAAAACTGATAATAGAGGTGCTTGATGAATAAAATTTTTTTATAATTAAATTTAAAACTGTTGAAGACTGTAAAAAGAAACTAACAAAGACTAAATCCCAAAAGTTTATTTGGTAAAAAAAAAAGTCTGAAGGTTTATGGCAATATTTAATTTTAGTTTTTCTGAAAACAAATTTTAATAAATATAAAAATAACTGCAACAATTTTTAAAAATTTTGAAATTAAAAACTGGTAAAGAGATTGAAAAAAATTTTTGAGTTGCTTTTAAATTTTTTAGCAACAAAAAAAATTAAATTTTATATATAAAAAAAAGAAATAACTGTAATTCAATTTACATTTGGAATGAAGAAAAAACTGGACGATCATGTATTTTGTTGCGAAAATGAAAGCACAAAAAAAATTGGGCTCCGGGCTTGACTGAAAATAAACTGATGAACACTTTTTAAAATATGAAAAAAGGAGAAATAAACTGTTTGTTTTGAGAATCGCCTTAGATTCAGGCATGAAAACAAACATAGTAATTTTTTGGTGTGAGTAGAGGAAATAAAAAACATGCAAAAAATTTTTTGTGAACCACATATTTGATTGGAATATGTGCTGTTGTGGTTAAAAGTTATGAGTTTAGTTTTTTTTAACTGCCATGTGTGCTGCTATACTGGAAGCATTAATGTTGGAAAATCGTTAAGCGATTAAATTGTTGATTTATAACATCCAAAAGTGAGAAAAAAAAATCTCAATTTTTGATTTATGCTTAAAATAGATTTTTAAAAGCAATGTCAAAAAAAATTTAACTGTTTTAACTGAATCTTCATTTATTTTTGTTCATAATGTGTAAACCTTTTTTATTGCAAAAAAATTATAACTGAATTTTTGTATAATATTCTTTTATTTTCACGCATCCATGCATTTCAGAGTTATTTTAAAATGAAATAAAAAATTGAGTTGATTCAACGGCACTTTTTGTTTAGTTATTTTAAATTCACCATGTATAAACGAATAAAAAGGGAAGAATACTTTTTGGAAATTTATAAATTGGTAAATAACTGTGCTTCTGTCTAGCATAGGATTCGGCTACCATAAGAACCTTAAACAAGGTGGAAAAAAACTGGAAGAACAATTGATTTTTTTTATTAAAAAAGCAAAAAATTATTGCAATACTTGGATAAATATAAACTGTCGTCGAAATTTTATAATAAAGCAAATAACTGTAACTTTTTGTAAAATTCTTTAGAAATGAAACGTAAGAAAAACTGAGGTCTGTTAAGCTTCCTGAGAAAGAAAACATGAAAAAATAAAGTATTTTCACGCATTTAAATAATGCGCATTCTTAAATGATTTATCTTTCAAGGTTTTAAACTGCATTAAATTGATTTTTTGTTTTTTTTGAATTTCAAAGTTAGAAAAATTTACAAAGATGAAACTGCGGTCGGTGACTTGTATTGAATGATTTGGGTTATAAGAATATTTTTTTAAATTTTATGCAAAAACTGTTTTTGAAACCCTTGCTAAAAAAATAATAAAAAAGTTTTTAACTGTTTTCTTCGGTTTTTTGTACCATAAAAACTTTTTTTTTCTTAGTTGTATCAACGGAAGTTGTTATTAAACTGCCTTTTTCAATGTTTCTTTTTTTACTTTTCAGGTCACCAGATTCTTCACCATTAAAATGATGAAACATCATTATTGCCACAAAACATAGCCATTTTGTTGTTTATGTGTGTTTTGCAATTCGTCATATTATCTTTTTTTTCTGCTTCGCCATTTTTTGTTTTTACAATCACTCACCCATCTTCATATTTTTTTGTTGACCTTTTTTTATTAAAGTCTAACCCAAAAAAAGAAGATGAAGTGATCAACAAAAATAAAACCCAAAAAAGCAAAAGGCAAAGTTAAAAACATAGCATCGGCAAATGGCCAACCCAAAAAAATTTTTTTTTGTGAAACAATAACTGTGAAAATATTTTCAAAGTGGAAAAAGATCAAATTTCTATCGCCGCTAAAAAATAAAAGATGGGTAAGAAAAACTGTGATGGTTTGATTAAGATCAAGGAAAAAATTTATTATGGCTTTAGGCGCAAGCTAGCGCGCAACGCCCTTTTCCTTTTTGACTTCGGCGGCTTCAGCGGAAATCTTTATGCAAAAAAAAAAAATCAAAAGACGCAGCACGGAAAAAGAAAAGGTCAAACCCAAAAAATGGGGTTTTAAAGAAAAATAAAAACTGTTTCTAAATAGAAAAACGGGGTTTAGGTTGTTTAATTTTAGATTTTTTTGCTTTGATTATGAATCAAAAAAAAGGTTGGGTTTGGGTTGGATTGCTTGGAGATATGTTTCTTTTTCTTTCTTCTTTCTAGTTGGACACTTTTTAGATGTTTATTTTATAGCTTTTGTGAAGCTAAAGAGCGGTGGTTTTTTCATTTTTTTGCTATTTTTTTATAAACTGTACTTCATCAGAATTTGCAAACATTTTTTTAAAGCATTGTAAAAACTGTGATATAAATTAAATGTCGGGATTTAATTTTTTTGTCGTTGCCTTATTATCATTTTGATACCCATATAAACTGTCTCTCATCCAATCAAATTTTTCTCTTTTTCTTTTTTTCTGTAACTGACAAAATCTTCGTAAAATTTGTCTTTCTTTTTTTTTTTTTTGCAATTCTGCAAAATTTTAAAACTGAGATCAATTGTTTCAGGAATGGACTTTTAAAACTGTTTTTTTTTCTTTACCCACTTTTATTTTTTAAGTGAATTTTTAACTGTAAACATTTTTTTCATGTTTTTAAACAAAACTTTAATTTCGGGCCATTTACTTTTATTTTTACTAAAATGAATCTTCATAACTTACTTAGATTACTTCTTTCTTCATCTTTTTTAACTGCCGCTCCAATATTTTTTTGAATAGATAACGCAACCAATTTCGATAGATTTTATTAAGTCATTTATGTTTCAAAAGTAATTAAATTTTTAAATAAATTTTTTATGAATAAAAACTGGGAACTGGAATAATGTCTTGGAACCATCGAAAATAAGAAGTTTTTGCTATTTAGAGGCCCAAACTTAAATCTTAAACATACCATTGTCTTGATTGTATGTATTTCTGGGATTAGTGTGTTTTCTTTTTTTTTTATTGTTTTGTGGTTTTTTTGTCACATTTTTTTTCTTTTATTTTTTTAAACTGTCACTTTCTTCTTTCCATTCACTTTTAAAATTTCAAATAATTTTTTTCAATTGCATTCGTTAAAAAAACTGTTTATTTTTTTAGCGCAAAAAACTTTGAATTTTTTAATTTTTCATTTAATTCCTTTAATTCTTTTTCTTTTTTGTTAATGAAACTGTGATGCCGTGAGTATTTCTAATATTGACATGAAAAATCTTTTATTCTTGGGAAAGATTAGTATTATATTTTTTTAAACTGAATTTTTTTAAAATAGACGCTTTAAAATAAAAAATAAACTGAGAATATTGAATTTTTAGTTGCATTTTAAAAGCTAAAAACTGACATCTAGGAAATTTTTTTTAATGACAACTTTGTCAAAGCTTTAATTAAAATAGCTAAAATAAAACTTTCTTAAACCCTTTTTTTCTCGATATTCTTTAAATTTTACAAAAACTGAGTTTTTTCATTTTAAGAAACACTTTTTTTGTTTGTTCGAATAATAAAATAGAATCATAAAACTGTTGAATGCGCGTACAAAAATTTGCCACTGAAAAACTGACAATCAATTGACAATGTTTTTTTTAACTTCTGCCAATGATAAAACAGACATGATCTGTTATTTACCTCTTTTTTGGCACCTTTTTTTACAACCATGAAACGAACCAACCAACCATAAGGTGTTATTAAACTGTTCACATTTTTTTAAACAGGAGTTGGATTTTGGGCATCTGGCTTCTTTATTAGGGATAAACATGTAAATCATTCAAAGAAAAAAACTGATTTGTATTAAACATACTTTTTTACATGATTCCATTTTTTACCCTCAATGTAAACTGTTGTTGTTGTTTTTTGACTTTACGCGATTTTATTTTTTCTTCCGTTAATATTTGTTTTTTTTTGTCGAGAAGAAAAATTTAAACTAAAAAACTATAGAATATTTTAGGATCATTTTCAAGAAAAATTAACTGTTGCTTCAAGCTTAAAATCGCCCCAACAAAAGTTTCATTAATCAACAACTCCAAAAAGTGATACCAAAAGGTGGGTTTTTTTTAAACTGTATTGTTTTTTGTTGGGTGACAAAACCGAAAGAACCGTATTTTTAATAATATTAACTTCTTTTTTTTGCATTATGAGCTTTGTTTCATTCTTTATATATAAAAAACTGCAACAGCTTTTGTGCGGAGCTTTTAACCTTCAAGCTTTGAATCAAAAAGTAGTTTTCAAGTAAAAATAATAACTGAGGAATAAAAAAATTTTAAAAATTAAACTGCTTTAAAAGATAAATTTTTGGAAATTAAACTGCATTTGAATAACTGCCGGGGAGATTATAAAAAAATATTAAATTTTTTTTTGCATTTTTCAAAAAAAAAATTAAAAAAGTGAGCAAAAAATGCTTGATTTCATCAACTAACTTATTTTGATCGTCGCAGTTAAAGATTTTTTATAAAACTGTTGAAGAGAATTCTTGGAGTGAAAAAAACTGTAAAATCTTTTATTTTTTTTGAATAGTACTTGTAATCTTTGGTTTATGTTTGAAAAAACTGTAATCAGCTGCAGATATAAAAAGAGTTCACAATTAAATAAAACTGCACCCTGCTTTTCTTGTTGGTTTTACCTTCAAAGCTTGAAGCAAATTAATTTTATTGCTTCGATTTTTCTTTGCATTTTCCAATAAAAAAACTAACTAAAATTAACCCAATTTTTATGTTAGAATTTAAATTTCAAGCTAAATAATTAAATATTTTTAATTAAACTGCGCGAAAAAAGCTTTAAAGGCATAATAACTGTGTAATACTATGATGTTTGTAGGCCAAAGAAAAAAAACGAAGAAAAAATTTAAACTAAAACAAAAAAGCTGAAGAGAATTTCTTTTTCAGAGGCAACGCGGCGAGGAAGAAGTTTTAATTCTCTATGATCAAGAAACATTTTCGTGGTGAAAGTTATTATCCAAATAGCTTTAAAATGGCTGATGATATTGCAACAGATAATTGTGGGCTAGTTTCCATCGATATTGGTGATAGTAGCAGCATTCCTCCACCACCTGAAACTTTGCCTCCAGCGGTGCCCATTAAAATCATTTCGGGTCATACAATCGCCAAAGCTCCACTTGCCAAATTTGAAGAAAGCACTATTACGATCGTCAAAGATGTTGATCATCACCATCATCGAGTTCGAGGATCAAAATGGACTTGTCGATCATGCTCATTTATTTGCCTTTTATGTTCCACTCTCGTAATTGCGGCTTTGGTTTTTGCTCTAGTTTTTGGTTTACATGATGCAATGATTTCATCTGATCCATCGGGAAAGAATTCCACTGCTGTTGTCGATGGAGAAGATGCTTGGAATCTCAATACATCTGTTGGAGCTTTGATTGGCCTTCCTAAACCAAATAAAACTCAAGAATTTGAAGCTAAATATCCAGGACTTCATCAACCCATTTTTAAAACTGGAACAGCTTTCTCATCAGCAACGACCGCTCCATTCCTTTCAGAACCAGCAACCACCATGGCGCCATTTAATTTGCGACCAAATAAACTTTATGGAAATTTAAATTATTTTATGAGCCAAAATGAACCAATTGTAATTTCTCCATTTGGAATTGATTATATTTTGAGTTTAATTGGAAACCTTGGAAGTGGAAAAGAAAAAGCTGTTGTAAATTCTTATTTTAACTGTAAGCTTTTTTTTGTAATTTTTATTTTTTTATTTATTAAAAACTGTTTTTAAACTTGCAGATCCATCGATTCATGAAACTTTTCATTATTACAATGAACTTAAAAAAGCTTTATTCAAAATGGGCACTGTCAATTACATGTTAAGTAATTTTTTCACTGGTGTAAGTTTTATATTTTCATTTTTTTAAAACTGAGATCTTTGAAAAGTTCATGAATTTTCCTAAATTTTTTAATTTTTTTTTATAAAACTGTGTTTCGTCGGAGAATTTTTAAAAGAATTCAAAAAGACTAAATAAAAATTAAATAAAAAATCAAAGTAAAAAAACTGTAATGCGCCCATTTTTCATATCAAAAAAATAACGAAAAATTAACTTTTGTTTGTCAAAAACTGGGTTCCATAGAAGTAGAAAAAGTAAAAGCATTTTGTTTCAAAGCAAATTAAAAATAAATGCAGCAGTATAGCTCGCAAAAAAAAAAACTGTTATCCATAATGCAACATTTTGTTTAAGGATTTTTTTATTTTAGATTTTTTAAAATAAAGAAACATTATCAAAAAAAACTGAGACCACTAAAAAATTTTCAATAGTAAAAATTAAATTTCTGGGTTTTTTTCGGCTTGTGGCTCTATTATAGCAACTTTTAGCCATGTAAAGTGGGATGATACAAAAAATAAAAACTGTTATCAAAATACATATAAATATTTTTTTTATTTGTTTCAAAAAATAAGCTGTAATTATGCTTATCAAATTCTCAGCAATTTGAGAGATGAAAAACAAAAACATAAAATTTTGGATAAAATAAACTGGGCACTATTCTTTTTTTTGTTGGAATAATTATTCCAAACTAAAAACGTTTGCTAAAAAGCTATGTTTTTTTTGTTACAAGCTTTTATTTTTCTAAAAAAATAAATTTACAAAGAAAAAAACTGAATGGTTTGTAACTTTTTTTTATTCAAATTTTTTGATTAATAAACTAATAATAATAAAATTCTATTTTTTATAAAATTGATTGATATTTATTTTTTCAGAATGAAGTTAATGAATTCATGATTGAACAAACAACCTTTGATGGTGTCTCTGTTTATCACGCTTCAGATCGATTCTATGCTCATTATTTCAATGATATGTTTAGTAAAAATAGTTATAACAAAGAAGAAAATCATCCATTTTTCCATTATAATAATTTTACAACTCCTGAACAAACTGTTGTTGGATTCACCAATCTTCAATATAGTTTGAAATTCTTCCGAACCCCTCAACATGGACTTATCAAAGATCAAGATTTTTATGGAAAGCGGTCAATAAAAGTAAGCTTTTTATATGCAAATATTTTCCGCAAATTTATTCTTACCACGAAAAAAGGCTCTTTAAACGAAAATTTTACATTTTTTTAAAAACTGATTTGTTCTATCTTAGCTTCAAAGTTAAAACCCACCATTTTATAGGTAAATCAATTTGTTACAGTCTCCTATAGCATGAAATTTGGCAAATATGTGTTACATCGAATTCCATTCCAAAATCGCAAATTTGATATGTTTATTGTTTCAAATTTTTTGGTAATATTTTTTTGGTTTCAAATTTTATTTAAAATTGTTTAAAAATAATATATTTAGGAAAATGACGACGCATCAATTTTAACATTCGATCCAACTAAAATTCCACGAATTGATCCAACCGAAATTTTGGCTAATTTCAAACTAAACAAAGACAAAGGCAATACACTTCCCTTGAATCCAATTTGTATCCCCGAAATCAAACAACAAAATACCATCGATATTTCGGCATATTTCAATGAAACTTTGAAAGATTCACCCCTCTACATTTATACTCCATTGAATGCAGTTGAAGCGCCAGGTGGAATCAAATATGAAATAAATAAATTTTATCAAGCTGTAAGTTTTTTTTGTTGATTTTTATTTTAACTGTTGTGGTAGCCGCGAAATTGCGTTTTCAAAGTATATTTTACATTAGCGACAAAAATTTTATGGAACTTTTTTCTAAAATTTCTAAAAAATTTTGAGCTTTTTTCTTCATCGAAAGCTCCGTTAAAATTTAAAAAAGAAAAAACTGTATATCATGTTTGTTCGATGGAAAGCCGAAGAAAAAAATTAGGGATTAAGCAAAACTAAAACCTGAACCAATTAAAACTAAATTTTAAAGCAAAAAAAAAACTGATTACTAATACTTTTTATCGTAACAGGGAAGATAAAATTTTGGATTAAAAATATTTTTTAATAACAAAAATGTTTCAAATGTTTATAAATTCAAAAAATAAAATAATAAACTATCTTCTTTTGTTCGGGAAAAGGAAAAGCAAAAGAGATAAAAAAAAACTGTATACCACGATGCTTGTTAGAAAATATAAAAAAAGATTTTAATAAAACTGACACTTGAAAATGAAATAATTTTCTTTGACGTATTTAAAAAAAACTGATATCTAACTTTTTTTTCCTGGGATATTTGTTGTAAAACTGAGAAATATCTCGAATCTTTTTGCAAAAGCTTCGTCATTATTTTATATTTTTATAAAATTATTTTAACACAAAACGACGATATGAGTTAACTAAACTATATTTAAATAGTGATAAATTTAAATAAATAAAAACATAAACTGTCGAAAAAAGCTGATGAAGGAGAAAGAGATGGAAAAAAAGGATTTAAAAAACGTGCTTTTTGAATCAAATATTTTATTTTAAAGCAATGCAAAACAAACTGATATACATTTAACTTTAGAGCAATGTTTTTAAAACTGGGATGAATTTAAACAATTTTGAAAAAGCTTCGGCATTATTTTATATTTAAAAAATCTTTAAGCCGTACCCATCTAAAAATATTAATTGCTTGTAAAAAAACTGAGTAAAACTTCTGTGTTACTTTTTCTTTTGATTTTATTTTAATTATATTTTTAACTGCGGATCACGACGGCGTTATCAATAAAAATGTTTACTCAATAGTAAAAGCGTATTTAAGGATAAAGAAATTTAAAAAAATTTAAACGGTTGCATCATTTTTATGGTGGAAAAGACAAAGAAAAAAAAGTCCTTCATGATGCTATTTTTTTTTCAATAAAAGAAAAGCAACCTAAGTTTAAAAAAAATTTCATGAAAAAAGGATGCAAATCTGAGTCATTGTTGAATAATTTTTTCCTAAAGTTGATTCGATTTGAAATTTTTTAAACTGTTATTTTTATGGATATTCCGTAAAACGGGAATTTTATTTTTCGTTATAATTTAAAATCAAATTTAAACTGTGGCAACAATTGCAATTGTTAGATTTTTTTGATTAATCAAAGAAAAATTTTTCAGCTCCGTTTCGATCTTTCCGTTGAAGGCCTTAATTACCGGACTCATGCTAAATCATACAAATCCATCACATATTCCGCATGCAAATACACCCTCCGCACGCCATTCATTTATGGACTTATTTCTCAAGATGGAATCATCATTTATTATGGAGCTTTTATTTAAAAAACGCCCCACTTCTTTCTTTAAAATTTTAAAGTTTATAATAATCACTGAATTTATTTTTTTTGTTTTAAACTGTTCTAATCATTGTTATTGTATTCTTGGCTTTATTTTGCTTTAATTTTTTCCTTTTTTTATTTCTTTAATTTGTTAAAAACTGCCTCCAATAATAATTTAATGCATTTTTTGTTGTTGCTTTATCATCAATTTTTTTTTAATTTTTTTAATTTATCCTTTTTTTAACTGTAAGTCGTCATTGAACTCAATTGCCAGCTTTCTTTTTTTATATCAAAACTGAACCAACGTATAAATGCCGGGCTTCTTGCTTTTATTTTGATTCAAAACTGCATTTCCTTTCTTCTGTATTTCTTAGCTTTAAATTAATTTTTGTTTGTTAAAAAACTGAGTTCGTTTTTTTTAAATTTTTTCATTTGAATGAATATTTACCTAAATAATAATTATTAAACTGCGTACATGGTTTTCTGTTTGTAAATATTGTCCCATTTTATATTTTCCTTTTTTTTATTCATAAAAATCATCGCCAGACTCCCGTCTCAAAAACATACACGAAAAAAATAAATATATATTGAAAGATACCAACCAATGGTTAAGAAAAACTGAAACAGAACCCTTATTTTTTTGTGGTTTTTTTTGTTGCTCGTCCTTGTTTGATATCGCTATTTTTTTTTTCTTTTTCTTCTGCTATGCCATATTTTTACAATCATTTTTTTCTTTCTCTCTTTTAAGTTTTTTTGTTTGATTTTGACCTTTTTTAAATGCAAAAAAGCCAATGATCAACAACAAAAAAAAAGAAAAGAAAAAAAAACACCACTCGGACACAACAAATTGGAAGAGATAATAAATTGCCAAAGTATCATTCATCATAAGGCGATTAAATTTCACACTCACAAGTGCCTTTCTTTCTTCTCTCTCTAAAAAAATTGGAACTCATAAACAAAAAAAAACTGTCTTGAGAGATTTGTGAAGGCCCATAAAAAAAGGTTTTTCTTTCATTTTTTTTGGATGGTCAACGTCGGTTGGTTTAATCTAATTTTGGAGAGATCTTTTTTTTGTGGTGGCTTTTCTCCAACAAAAACAAAAAAAAAACAAATGATAGCCGCCACAGCTCTTTTGTCGGTGGCGGCGGCATTTATTGTTTTTTAAGGATAAAAAAAGTGTGAAAAGGAAAAAGGTCATCATCGGCTTGAAGAAGAAAAAGGAAAGGAAAAAAAACTTGTAAGCAGATTGTTTACTATATATATTTATGGCTATTAAAAATGGGGTGTGATGGTATCTAAAAAAGACGAAAGAGATTGGATTGCTTTTGAAAAAAAATAAATGGAATAGATTGTTGCATTTTTTTTAAACTGCAGATATTTTTGATAAAGGGTTTTTCGGAGGAGGGTTTTATTTTATTTTCTATTTTAAAAACTGTAGTCCATAATAAACGGTGAATAAGTGTAATTTAGACCAACAATTCGGGTTTTTTACTAACTAAAAAATAGAAGTTTAGAGTTTATAAAAATTTTCTTACTTTGCATGAGAAAAAAATCCAACTTTTTATTTAAAAAAACTGAACAAAGGACCATCTATCATCGTGATTTGTTAAAAAAGCAACTTCGAAACTTTTTGCTTTAATTTTTAACTGAATTGCATGGTGCTTTCCTGGTTTAAAACCATTTTAAATTTTAATACAAACTGGATGCACTAATCATTGTAAGGGATCTTGATAAAACTGCGCTTTATAATAACTACAATTATTTTAACTCTAATATCTTCCATAAATTAATTTTTATAAAAAAAGCTGTTTTTCGTGCTTCAGACTTTCACTTACATAGATAACTTTTTTTATTCTTAAATTTCAATTAAATTTGTTTTTAAAACTGGGTTGGACTCATACTTGCGGCCGACTGTACCAAACAAAGTTTGTTTTAAGCTTAAAAAATGGGGCAGAAGAAGAGCTTTATTTTGAAAGTAACTTTTGATCATTTTTTTAAAATATTTTTTGATTCAAAGTTATTTCAAGTAGTCAAATTTTATTAAACTGTAATAAGATAGCTTTTTTCAAAATTCGCTTTGTAATTTTTCTTTATTTCCTTTTTAAACTGTGTTGATTGATTCCATTTTTAATATTTAAATGTACTTTTTTTTAAACTGTTGAACGTCAACTTTATAGATTTGGGCAATATTTTGTTGATAGAAAAGACATCAATCGCCCACATCGTCGGTTTTTTTTCGTTTACTTTCTTTACTTTTTTATTTTTTTCAAAACTGAATTTGAGACTTTCGATGTTTCATTTAGAATTTTTTTATTCTTTTTTTATGTTTGAAAGTTTAAAACTGGACATCAATAGTTGATTTGGTAATTTATCACCTCTTTGCTTTTTTAAAAAACTGGCGTCCATGTGTGAATATTTTTTCCTTTGAAATTTGGCTGGCTTTTCTTACAACTATTTTTCTTCTATAAAAAAAAATTTTAAACTGCCAACCATGGTTTATATTTTGTCCATAAAATTATAACAAGGATTACCACACGCATTAACGGATTTTCTTAAAATTTACCATCGAAATTTTAAAAAAAATTTAAGCGGAAGAACAAAGCTTTGATAAATTAGGTAAAACTGCATTAACATATTTTTTTGGCCTTTTGCAAACTCACGTCATAATTATGAGTTTTTTTTCTCGTTGTAAAAATGTATGTGTTAGGATGTCTTTCATTTGGTAGACGGGTGATGGAAGTGACGAATACTCAACAAAAAACTCATAGATGGGTAAAAGGTTAAATTTTTCGAAACATAAAAAAACTGTGATTACAATAGTTATATTTAAGTTCGTGGGCTTTTTTCACTTTTAGGCTTTATTTAAACTGAACTCTAGCGCTTTCTGCTGCAACAGATACTTCTCTTTTTTTTCTCTGCCAATCGTTTCCGAAAAAATGGCCAACCTATTATTTTTTTTAGAGCTATGAACTTTTTTTTATTTTTTTGGGGGCATTTGTCGTCGGTTTTTTGCTGGCTGGCTGCGCATCTGTTTTTTCCCTTTCCACTTTTTTTTATTTGCATACCACCATATTAGGGAAGGAGAATGATAGAAAAAAAGTAAATCATTTTTTTGATATCAGTAATTTTTATTTGGGTGGTTGGTTGACCTGTAAACATTTAAACTCAAAGAAAAAAAACAAGAAAACATGGGTTTTTTACAATTTTTACAAGTAGCTTCCGTTTGTTTTTGATGGTTTTTCTTTTTTTGATTTTATGTTTTATATTTTTTTTTTGCCATTCTATGTTTACCGATCTCTTCGTGATTCGACCGAGCGAGAATTTATGATAGCGAAAAAAATATTGTCGTTTATTTTTTTTATTTTTTTGTGAGGTTAAATAATAAAACTTAAAAACTGTATTCCCCTTTTGTAGGGTTTTCAAGGAAATTTCACTGTTACCTCTGAATAACCACGGCCAACTCTTACCCAAAAGCAGTTGCAGCAACAACCAGTAAATTAATCAAAACTTCATCAATCACAGAGTAGCAAAGGTTAGTTTTTATTTAATTATTTTTCAACATAAAACTGAAGACTTTGATATTTTGAGTTTTTTTAATACAACAAAACTGTGTTCTTCGATGCGCCTAGAATTTAAAAAAAATTGTTAGATATCGGTCTCAAAATCTTTTTAAACCTTTTTTGTTCGAAATATCTATTTAATTTATTCATTTTTCTTTTCTAAAACTGTTTTAACATTAAAATAACGGATCAAAAGAAAAATATAAATTAGTACTCATCTTTATTTGAGCTTTATTTCATGCTTTAAAAAAACTGAACGCTATTTGTTCATTTTTATTTTATAAACTGCGAATTTCTCCATGTTTAATACTATTTAAAACTTGGTCTTTTTATTTAAGTTAACTGTCGGAAAGCGATCAGTTTTTGATAACGAAATCATAATTTTTCAAACAAAAAAAAAACTGAATCTAAAAATATTTGTGAATCCATTCACTTTTATGAAGCGATACTTGGAAATTTTGATTTAACTGTCCAGCAACTAATATCTTTGAGACATATTCGATTTAAAAAAAAACTGCTTTTCTGATTTGAGCTATGCGTTTTTAAATTGCTTTTAAAACTGCGCAAAATCAGAAAAACATTTTTACATTTTTTTTTAACTGAGCCCACATTCTCATATTTTTAAACATGCATGTTTAATTCTAAAAAACCTTCTTTTTTGATTGTTTGTTTTTCACTAACGAATTAATTACTTTCTTCTTTTTCAAAAAAATGAGACTAAAAACTGTTGAATCACTGTGCAAACTGCCAACTTTACTCTTCAACTTAATAATTTTGTTTTCAAATGAAAAACAATAATAAAAACAAAAAATAATATTCTTTAGGGAAGAAAAAAAAGAAGCAAAGCTATTTCTTTTTTTTGGGATTAATAAAACTTTGATGATTTTCAAACTTGAAAGCACCAACACTACTTTTGCTTTTTTTTTGTATTCTTTTAAACTGAACTTGAACGTGGCCATGTTTGAGATTGTTTTTCAAAAATAACTTCATTTTACTTAATGGGATCAAAAACAAAAAAATAGCTCATGTGCTAACCAAAATAATTAAAAGTTTCAATGAAAGGTTGAATTTGTAAATTAATTGGGCCTTCGCATTTATTAAATTTTATTTTTAAAACTGTCATGGATTACTTTATGAGGGGTTGCCTACATTTTTTTTAGTAGAAAACTAGTTCTTGTTCAGCGACACAAAATATTTTTTTTGGTTTTAAAAAGAAAAAACTGAGCTCTTTGTGTTGCGAGTTAAAAAAACAAAAAACTAAAAAAAACTGTAATATAAACTTAAAAATGGTTGCATAAAAATGAGTTAATAACCTTTCATAATGCTTTTTAACTTTAAAACTGAACCAAAAAAGATATTTGTTGAATTATTAAAACTGCGTCATTGATTTTAATGTCTTATATTTTCTTTAAAACCTTTTCAAAACCAAGTCATCCTATCTAATTTTTCTGTCTATTATTTTGCTTTAGTCATATTTTTTTATTAGATTACTTTTCTCTTCTAAAAAAAAGAAAAAACAAAATCAAAAAGAAAGAAAATGATAAAAACAAAACATAGGTTTTTTCGTAAATAAAAAAACTGAATATAAAAAAGAAAAAATAAGCGATTTGCTTTGTTTTATGTTTTGATTTTTTATTTTTATTTTTTCGATGGATGGTTTTTTTGATGATCACACACTGCTCTGATGTGTGTTTGGAAAATATTGGGGATGTATGATGCTGATGATTAACACTAGCGCGCGCCACCATTTTTTTCTTCTGTTTATTTATCGAAGAAAAAAAGATGTGAAAAAAAAACAGAACTGGAAATACAATCCCGGAACATTATCGCCGCCGCTTACAAAAAAAAAATAACACAAAAAAGAACAAATAGACTTTGTTGGTTAGTTTTTTTTTCTATCTTTTTTTTTGCTTTAAAAAAAGAAAGCTTTTTTTCATATTTCAAAATGCCAAAAAAAAAGTGTGACTGAAAGGTGCTGCTGCTTTTGAGAAATGAAAAAAATTACATCCGTTTTCGGTGTTTTTCTTTAACGATCTGAGAAAGTTCACTTTTTTTTTTCAAAAGAAAAAAGGGAGGAAAAGAAAATATGGAAATTAGTTTAATTTTTTTTTTTGCTTGCGTTTTTTTGATTGAAAAATGCCACTTGTTTTTTTCTTTTTCAGCGTTCTAAAAAAGAGTTTAATTTTATTTAAATTTCTTTGAGTAAAAACTGTGATAATTTAGAAGATGAGGATTTTTTGTGAAGTCGGATTTTTTAAGTCCAAAATTGTTGGAATATTTCAAAATAATTTAAACTAAACTGTGTTGCTAGTTTTCGGCATTTGCCCACCATATCTGCCAAAACTAGCTTTTAAAGATTTTAAACTGCGATCTTTGGTGATATCCTGGTACAAAGCCTGATTTAAAAAAAAACTCATTTTTAAAAGTTTAACTAACTGCCCGCCCAATTTACATTCTTACTATAAATTTTTCATTAAAACTTTAATTTTTTTCAATAATAACTGTAATTAATCTATTTCGATTTTTGAAAATTCTAAAAAAACTTTTTTATTTCTTATAACTGGATTGCATTAAATCGTATCAAACATTACCTCTTTTTTATAATTAGTAAAACTGAGGCCAACCTTTATGGATTTGAAATTTTTAAGAAAAAACTGAAATTTTGTTTCTCTCGTGGGATCAATTTTTTTTGACATTGAAAACTTATATATAATAAAAAAACTGTGTGAAGTTGATGTTTGTGTCTTTTTGTTGAGTAATTAATAACTTAGGAAATTGGATAACTAAGTTAGTTAAACATAAAATTAATTTTTTTTATTAAACTGCGTCAGAAATTGTGGTGGCGGAAACAAAATTCTTGAAAAAAATTTAACTGAATAACTGTTTGCTTTTTTATTATTTTTTAATTAAGAGATTTAACTGTGGATGGTGCTGCCACGATTTTGGTTTGTGTTCTTTTTTTAGCCATTTTAACACTGCCATCTTCCTTACCTTCCGTTTGTTACAAACTTTAATATAAACTGCGGAATATTTAGGATGACGGATAAAATTTGATTCAAAAATAACTGTACTGGAGTTTATGAGGAGTCAGATTTGACTAAACAAAAAAATTCATTTTACTTTATTTTTAATAATAATTTGAGTAAAATAATAGAAGGGATCGAAACTGCTGAATCAGAAATGGCTTTTTTCAAAATAATTTTTTATTAAAACTGAGGCTATTTTGAATTGTTGGCATAACTAAATTCAGAGATTTCAAAATCCTTTAATTTTTTTCGTTATAATAAGATTTTTAACTGAATCATCATAACTTTTTTATTAAAATCAAAAAACTGTCATTCGTTAACATCTTCATCTCTTATGTTATTCTTTTTTTTACAAGAGATTTATTTATTTGGTTGTATATTTTTTTGTTTTTAATTTTTTGGTTGAAAAAAATGAAAAAAACTTTGCACCCTCCACGGCAATCTCGAGCTTTAGAATAAAAAAAATAAAATCGTCCAACTAAAAAGCAAAAAAAGAAAAATAAAAGAAACATGATATCATTTTTTTGATTTCATTTTTAACTGACTTTGGTCTTGCTCTAGGGATGATTAAGCGAAGGAAAAAACTGGCGCCGGTTGTGTGATGATGTTGTTTTTCTGGTGAAAAAGATTTTAAGCGTGATTCATAAAACTGTTATATCATAGCACTCGGGGTCAGAGATGCTTTTATAACTTTTTCTTTTCGATTTCTTTTTTTGAACGATACTTAATTGAATTTGCTGAAAACTGTTGGCTTCTAAAACTTCTCAAAAATGTGTGAACGTCCAAGATTTTTTGTTTTGTTAAAAAAACTAATGTTTTTATTTATTAAATATAATATTATAACTGTATTTAATTTTTATAAATATTTTTTATAAAACTGATACACATTATGAAATCATAGAAATGTTTTCATCTAGGGGTGGACTGTCGGGCCCGCCGCACTTCGCCAAAATCATCATAACTTTTTTTTAAGCTTTACAACCATTGTTTTTCCACCAGGTAACCCCCCCCCCCCGGGCCCTTCGAATATCTACCTCTTCCAATAGACAGAATCTCAAAACATCGATTCCCGGTGGAGTTTTAAAGGCAGTTTCGAAAACAGGCCGGGCCTTGCCAAAAAAAAAAAATCTAGGCCCGTACGTCAAATATCTCTGATAATTTGAATACTGACCTCGAAAAGGTAAGGTTATATTTGTAGCCCTACTCAAATACTACAGCTCTGTTAAAACAGATTTAAAAAAAAAAGATAAAATAAAAAAGTTTTCCCAAGGCCCGCTAAGGGCTCGACAAGGCCCGGGCCGGCCCGTTTCCACCCCTATTTTCATCTAATAATTTTTAAAATTTTTTAAGTTTTAATTTCACAAGCATTCATCAAACTTAAATTTTTTTTTACTAATTTTCATTTAAAAATGGATATCAAAAAAACTCTCTTCTGCAGTGCGAATCATAAGTAAAAAAAATTGAAGCTCAAAAAGCCTGCTTTTTGCACATTTTTTAGCGTTAAAAGATAATAAAAACTGTAGGTAATGGTGCGTTTGTTAGATTTTTGCCAATGAATCATCATATTCTTAAACAATGACTAAAGTCATTTCACTGTCTTGAGATCGAACATTCATAGTTGTTGTAAATATTATTTAACTGTGACACCAGGTCCTTCTTTCTTATAACTGGAACCAAGAAATAGACGTGGAAAACCAAATCTATTTGCTTTTCGATGTTTTTACAACTGAGTTATTTTATCGCAAAATTTTACGAAATGATTAATTTTTTAATACAAATTTATTTTAAACTGGTAGTTGTTGTCTTTGTTGTTTGTTGCTTATTTTAACTGTCTTCTGCCTATTGTGTTGAAACCTTTGAGCCTATGATTTTATAGGACTTTGAAATATCAAAGGCATGGATAAAAAAATGTTTAACTGTTTTTTTTGATTCTTTTGCTTTTTTAATTTTTTTTTCACTAAAATTTTCAATTCGAGCAAAAAAAACTAATTCTTTTAAAAATCAAATAACTGGCTTCACGAGATGCTTTCCAAATTCAAAAAACTTCTTTTGTTTTATAACCATTTTTTTCCAATAATTTTCCACAAACTTTTATCTTTCATATTGTTTATTTTAATTTTAACTGTCCATATTTGCCCACGCATACCAAAAACCATTATTTTCTTAAAAAATATTTAAGTTTATTATTTAGAAATTAAACTGTTGCTGGCCGTCGCAATGTAGTTTTAAAACTGTCATTGTGACTTTAAAATTTTGAGAGTTTGGTTGGACAAATTTAACTGACTTGAATAAATTTTACTTTTGAATTTTTCGTTCACTGGAGTGATTTTATTTTTCTTGGGTGAAAAAAAAGTTTTTTAGTCATTCAAATAAACTGTCAACTGTCTTTGTGGAGGGAGGATATTTGTTTAAATTTAAAACTGTCTTCTGTGTAGCACTTTCAAACTTTTCTTTTATATAAAACTGTTTACAACATAGGGTTGGGGTCGCGACCGATTTTCGAAAATTTCATGATCGCGACCGGTCGACCGACAGCTACAAAACCTTACAAAGTCTTACAAAACTTTGTAAGACTTTGTAATACTTTGTTAAACTTTTGTAAGAGTTTGTAAGGTTTTGTAGCGGTCGCAACTTCGGTCGCGACCAGTCGCAGCAACCTCATCGACCGGTCGCGACTGGTCGGTCGCGACCGGTCGAGCGACCATCACCAACCCTATTACAACATCTTTCATTGATTATACAATATTTAACTGCAAATCGTATCTATCATTGATGAACCAAAAAAGCGCCATCATTATTTTATTTAAAGAGTTTTTTATTTAATTGACTATGTTTGACTATATAATTTTTTTTGAGATTTACTAAATAGTACTGTAATTATTTTAATACTGCGCCTTCTTTTAAAAGAGAAGGAATGCTAGAAATAAAACTCTCAACTCCATATTTTAATTTACAAAAAAACTGAGCTTCGTATTGTAGTATTTTTTTATTGGAAAATAGTAAAAACAGATTTCAAAATATTGGGTGATATTCTTTTTTTAAGCAAAAAAAGTTTTAAAACTGTCGTACAGCATTTTTCCCAGGACAAAAAAAATTAATAATATTTTCCAAATTTTTTTTAAACTTCGATTTATTTCGTGTGACATTTTTTTTTATTCTTATAAACAAAAAAAGAATAATGTTGCTGTAATCTCCGGTTTAATACATTTTTCATTCTTTTTTTTGTTTTTCAGACTACTCTGATCCATATGCTAAAGCGACACTTTCGTACAGCAAGTTATTTCCCAAATAACGTAACGATGGCGTTCATCGATGATTCGGCTGATAATTATGATCAACTTGTTTCTCCACCATCTGATACTTCATCCTCCAATCGATCCGATAGTCCTTTACCTCCTCCACCCGATATGTTATCCCCTGGGAAATTAGTTACGGATGAAATCAAAAATGGTTCTGGTCATGCCAAGAAAAAATCTTTAAAAACTGATACCTCGGATATTTCTGAAATTATTATTCATGTTAAAGAAATCGATCAACCTCATCGCCGCCGTTCAAAGTGCACTTGTCGAACTTGTTCGTTTATTTGCGTTTTATGTTCCACTTTGGTTATTGCGGCTTTTGTATTCGCCATTGTTTTTGGTTTACATCATGCTTGGCTTCCTGAAGGATGGGCGACCGCCGCAACTTCAAATGAAACTTATACTGGCGGCGATTTTATTGATTCTGAAAATGTAAATCGAACTTCCCCCGGAGCTTTATTACTCACAACCGCCATTGTCGCAGCCCCTGAAACAACAACTACGACTACAACAACAGAAGCAACAACGACAACTGAATCAGATGTAGGATGGAAACGAATGCCACCATTCAAAAATGTTCCAACCCATTCACGAGTTTTTTCTGTTTCGTCCTCCACAACTTCTACAACTTCATCTACCACAACGAAGACTCCAAAACCAATCACAACAACCACCACAACGAGGGCTCAAAAAATTGAATTTGTTCCCATCACGAAAACGATTACCACTCCCACAACACCTTCAACTACTCCTTCCACGACTATGACTACTACCACTCATATTCCAGCAGCCACAACTCAATTTTATCAAAACCCAAATAAGGTTTATGGTAATTTAAATTATTTTATGAATAAAAATGAATCAGTTTTAATTTCACCTTTTGGGATTGATTATATATTGAGTTTCATTGGAAACCTTGGAAATGAAACAGAAAAAAATGCTGTTCAATCATATTTTCGAGGTTTGTTGATACCAAATAAATTTAAAGATTTTGAATTAAAATGTTTGTAATTTTTTTCAGCCCCACTCGTTGCTGATGTTTACGTATACTACAAAGCTCTTCAAAAAGCTTTATTCAAAAAGAACGATGGTTTCATGCTCAGTGATTTCGTTACTGGAGTAAGCTTTTTTGTTTTAAATTTTGAAAGCCGCTAAGCTAACTTTGCGAATAATTTTTTCGAAATTTAAAACTCCTATCTTTTGACATTAAAAAATTCACCACCAAACTAATTGCAACAAAAAAAAGAAGAGAATTATTGGAATATAAAAATCCATCAAATTTTAGAATGAAGTTGAAGAAGGTTTTATGAAAGAACAAACCAGCTTTGATGATGTCGCCGTTTACCCTGCCTCAGATCTATCATATGCTCATTATTTTAATGAAATGTTCAGTAAACGAAGCTATGATGAAGAAAATAATAGCCCATTTTTCCAAGATGATCATTTTTCCACTCCTGAAAAAACCGCTGTTGGATTTTCACATATCCAAAAAAGCTTACGATTCATTCGAGTTAAAACTGGATTCATTGAAAATCGTCGTTTTCTTGGTGTTGATAATAAACAAAGATTTGTGAGTTAATTTTTAATAAAAATTAAAATTGTGACATTTTCGAGAGTTTTGTCGCGAAAGTTTTATAATTCATTTTTTGCAAAAAAGTCTTGCTACGAAATTTTTTTAAACATTTTTGTTTTATTCTAGGTCAATCAATTCGTTACCAGTTCATTTAATGCTGATTTTGGGGATTATCGCTTGCATGCCATTCCATTCCAAAATAAACAAGTTCATATGTTTATCGTCGAAAATCTCAAGGTAAGAAAAAAAAAAAAACCTCAAAAAATTTTCCAACTAATAAAAAAAATTCTTTTTCCAGGGCGACAATTTAATTCCCACAGTTGATCCAAATGAAATTTTAAATAATCTTAAAGTTGTTTTGGATCCTGAAAATTCCAAACCATTCACACCGATTTGTGTTCCCGAAATTAAACAACAAAACACAATCGATATTTCTGAATATTTGAACGAAACTTTGAAGGATTCGCCTCTTTCAATTTTCACGCCTTTCAATGATGCAAAAATTGGAGAAGTTAAATATGATTTGAAGAAATTCTATCAAGCTGTAAGTATTTTTTGTTGTTGATTTTTTAATTAGCTTCCTAATTTGAAAGATTTCCTGCTTTTTTTCCTATCAAAAATAAAACTTTTCGAGCTTTGACGAAAAAATTACAAACTATTTTTTAATGGCAGCAAATAAAGCAAAATTTTTACTATAATATTCTTGGCTTTATCGAAATTTTACGAAATTGTCAAAAATTATATTGACGCTATTCTTAGAAGCATAAAAGCTTCCAATTTTTTAAACAAAAATAAAAAAAGCTTTTATCAAAAGTAAAACTTCTAAAGAGCAAGAAGAAAATCCAGTTAAAATTTTGAATTAAATATGAGAAAAATGAACCACAGTTTTTTTTTTAAATTTCTTTTCAAATCAAATACTCTTCTTTCTTTTTTTCAGCTTCGTTTCGATGTCTCTTTCGAAGGTGTCAACATTCACCGATCACATTCAGCTGAATCCATCACGTTCAAAGCTTGCCAAGTAATTACGAATCCTTTCGTTTATGGACTTGTTTTTAGAAATCAAGTTTTCATTTATTATGGCGCATTTGCTTAATTTCGTCAACCTTTTTTCTTCATCATTTAATTGTTTTTTTTATTTCTCTGATTTAATTTTGTCTTTTTGTTACAGTTTTTTAATTCATTTTTTTGTTTCGTTTTTATCCTAAAAAATTATTTATTCCTTATTTTTCTTTTAATTAAACTTGCCATCACGATCATTTTTTATTTTTTGCCGTGTTTCTTGTCGATCGATCACCCTTTTTTGCGCCTAATATCTTTTTTTTGTAATTGGGAATAGTAACTCTCTTGTCCTGAACGATTTGCTCAAAGCTTATGTAAATATATTTCCGCCACAGTTTTTATCTATGTTTTTTATATTTTTTTTAAAGACAATAAATTTTATGTAAGTACACACAGTTGAAAGTATGCAACATAAAATAAATTAAACATTAAAATTAGGATGAACAGTTTTTCTTAAATATAGTTTTTGATTATCTATTTGCTCCTGCAGCAATTTATGACGTCAGTTTTTTTTTCTCTTTAATTTCCAAATTTCCAGTTTCATTTGTTTTCAATGTTTTTTTTTTGTTGATAAAAAGCAAAATTTAACGAGAGAGCTTTCAAAACCTTTCTAAATGAAAGTTAAATTTAATAACTATAAAAAACGAGAAAATTTGCAGTTTAAAAAATATATGAATAAATGGTTTTAGGGTGGAAAATGTTTTTTTTATGTCATGAATCCGAACAACGTATGACTGCAGTTTTATTTTGTATATCCCATTTTATCATTCAGTTTTTCCCAATGACCCTTAAACCAAAGTCATTCTCTTTAAATACATAAAATCAAATACCTGAACAGTTAAACACAAAAAAAAAATTTTATAATTCCAAGTGTGTAAAATCCTAAGGTCTGGATTATTCTTTCATAGAAAAAAACCAAAATGACTGTTAAGGTTTAAAACAAATTAAACATAGAAAGACGCAGTTTAATAAATTAAAAAAAGAGTTAAAGCAAAAATTATAGATCGTATTTAAAAAATGTCAATAATAAGAAAGATATTCAGTTAAAAAAAATTTATTTAATTATAAAAAAGGATCAATTGCAGTTTTAAAAAAATAATTTTTGTTTGAAATCGAAAACTTTTAAACTTATAAGTGAAAGCACAGTTTTACAAAAAAACAACAACAAAAAAGTGTTTTATGCTTCCATAAATTTTCTACACCCTCAGTTTATTAATTTCTCCGCCACCAATCAACGTGCCTCCTTCCAATCTCCAGTCAATAATATAAACACATTTTTAATTTGGTTAGGTTATAAATCTTTTTGTAACAAATCAAAATTAAACAAAATATCACAGTTTTTAATGTTATAAAAATTTAATTTTTTTTGATACCTCTTTTAAGTATTTGAAAATCTGACTTTTTGTCTCAAAAAAAAAAAAAAGATACGCAGTTTATATTTTTTTAAATTTATCCAAAACACATTATTTGTTGTTATAAAATTTTTTCATTTTCTTTTTTACTTACACATTCAGTTTATTTTTATGGTCAAACCTACGAAGGTATAGTTATTTCCATATATTCAGTTTTTTTTGAAGTCCCAAAAAGAAAGGAGTTTATAGTTAAAAGAAATTTTTTTATAAAATTATAAAACGTCCAAATTCCAACCATTTTGTAAAAATTTTCCTTTGATATTTAACCCTATTTTTAATTATTTAACTCAGTTTAATTTTGTATTATGTTTAAAATCATTATTCTTTTAAATGCTTAACTACCATTCAAAAAAAGTTTTAATAAAAATGAACAAGAACAATTAAAAAATTACAGACAAAAAGTTTGGGAAAGCATGTAATAATCTAAAAAATTATGAGAGAAAAACCCAACAGTACCTGCCAGTTTTATTTCACATTCAAGCATAATTTTGCTTATCAGTTTTAATTTGAAAATTTGTTTTTAGTAAATTAAAATCAAAAATATTTTTACGAGACTCAGTTAAATTTATAATTTTTGAAAGAAAAAAAACGAGTAACGCTGCCATCGATGCCCGCAGTTTTAAATGTCTATGTTTTGTTAAATATTAATGTAACGATAAATTTATTATATTAATACACCTCCAACTACATACACAGTTTTAAAATTTTTACATAACTTTTTTTGCATTGGATCTTACTACACAAAATTTAAATTCTTCAAAATATACAAACGCGGTTAGAGAAAAAAGTTAAGTTTAATAATTTTTTTAAATAAATATTACGCAGCTTAGTACAGTTTTAAAATTATCGGAATTAAATAAACAAAACTTTTTTTTAATTTTGCATTGAATAAATTTTTTTAGATAACTGAATTCATTCCAAGGATTATTTTGACAGATTTTTTTGATTAAAAAATTAAGTTCTCTCCATCAGGCCTCTTCCTTCGGCCCGTCCAGCCCGGCCCGGCCCGGCCCGCGGGCCGGGCCGGGCCGGGCCTAAGTTCAGACGGGCCGAGGCCGGGCTGAAGATCGGCCGGCCCGCAGGCCTAAGCATTTAAATTTTTTTTAAATTAAAGAAAAATTGGAAAATATTTATTTCTTTTTTCGAAAAATTATTATTGGTTGTCTATCAGGCCTCTTCCACGGTCCGACTTTTGTAGGCCCGGCCCGTCATTTTCCAAAAAATATATTTTTTGTATTTTCATGAAAATTTTTTAATTCTTTATTTAATGTAAATTTTTTTGGTATTATTTTTTACTGTGTATTTTATTCTTGGAGTATTAAAAAAACAACGAAAATTTAAAAAAACAATAAAAAAGGAGGATAAAGTTTCAACGATCTTCGATAATTATTCTTACCTTACAGATAAGCGTCTTGGCATGGACGCTTCAACTATTACAAAAATAATGATTGGAAGATCCCTTGGTAAAATTTCAGAAACTTTCAAATAAATTATCATGTCATTTTCAAATCATTATTTTGTGACAGTTGAAGCATTTAGTTTTTTTTGTTAAAATTTATTTTTGTATTTTTGTGCTTGTTTATCACTTATTTTGTAAAAAATAAAATTTTAATTAATTATAACAATAAAAAAATAATGTCAGAAAACAACGAAAAAAATTTTTTGGAAAAAACAGCGAAAAATTTTTTTGGACGATATTGACGGGCCGGGCCGAAGTCAAGACGGGCCGGGCCGGGCCGGGCCGTCAAAAGTCGGCCCGTGGAAGAGGCCTGCTCTCCATCCAGTTTTTACAATGAATTAGTGATCAACCTCAAAATTAGGGTTATATTTCCATATTTTCGCTCTCAATTTCATATAAATCTCATAATTATTTTTATTTTTTTGCAAATGCTGACACTGTGACTAACAGCCATTCCCTCTTCTTATTCTTTAACATAGCAATGAGAGAGAAAAAGCATCAGAGTCTTCCCCTTTGCTCACTTTTTTCCCCCTACCAGTGTCAGCGTTCCTCCTCACTTTTTATTTTTTATCCTTCTTTTCTTTTCTCTTTTTTTGGAGCATTCTTTCATTTGCAGCAAAGCAACGTGAAGGGGAAAAAGTGAAAAACAATCGATTGATGCATGTATGTAAAAGGGTGAAAGAATAAAGAATAAAATTGGTCAAAAAATATAACACTGCCAAAAAAAATATATCGACAGTTTTGAAACTTTAAATACAAAAAACAAAAACAAAAAAGAGATGGTCACAGTTTTTTGAATCAAAGGAAAAAATACAACTTCTACAACAATATTAGCAATGGTTTCGAATTATTAACTTTAATTTATAATTTATGCAAATAATGGCTACAAAAATAAATTATTCATAATTAAACAATAAAAGTATGAACCACAGTTTTCATTCTTTTATCTAAGAAAATTTAAAAGATGTCAGTTTCACTTTGGTTGTCTATAAAATCTATTAATTAAAAAAATGGGTAACTTTACTCCAAATTCTTAGACAGTTTTTTAAGCAAATTATTTGAGAATTGCATTTTTTTTCAAGAAAAATACAAATCTTTTGATATCTCGTGGATTCAGTTTTTTAACATACAAACAACGTCTTTTTTAGTAAATAATAAACTATGAAATTGAAGTAGACAGTTAAAGAAAATTTTGAAAAACGGATAAAGTATTGAAAAAATAAACAGTTTTAAAAAGAAAATTTTTTTTAATGTTTAAGGATAAATGAAAAGTTACTCTTTTCACTTTGAAGCATAAGAAAAACGTGAAGAAAAAAAGGATTCAGTTAATTAATATTTTATTGTTTCTTACAGTTTTTTTTCCTGAAATTTAAAATTTGATTTTCATTTCAGAGTTTCTTTGCTGTATGCAGTTTCATAGCGTTTCTTAAAAAAATTGATTTTTGGAGACATCAGTTAATAATTTACTAATAAAAAATAAACCTAGTTTTAAAAATAAATTTATGTCAAGGCGGATGATAAAAAAATGGATAACTTACAAATATTTTTGGTCACTTCTTATTATTGTAAAAAAAACCCTCGTCCACAGTTTTAATTTTTTATTCGAATTATTCTTTTATTGTGAAACATAAATATGGCATAACAGTTTAAAAGTAATTATTGCCAAAGCATTGCCCAGTAAATAACAATATCAAAAATTTTAATCAGTTTAAAGGTTTTATACATTTTCATATGTGAAATAGAAGAAAAAAATCCAAGGGTTTAACAAATAAATAAAGTCAAAAAGCTGCAGTTTGAAATTAATTAAAAATCGCATTATTAAATCTAACATAGAAATTTATTTATCATCATGACAGTTAACTTTTTCTATTAAAATTATTATATCTGATTCTTTACATACTTAAAAAACAATTCTATTAAAAAAAATAAGACCATTCAGTTTGTCACTCGAGTATCCATTTATTTTTTGTTAATTTTTTACTTTGCAGTCAAAACAGATTTGCTACAAATATGTATATTTTGTTTTTAAAACTAAGGCTTGCATTTATATATTGATAGTCTATTTTAAAAAATCAGTTTTGTTAACTTTCTTTTTTCAGCCTTTTTATTAAAATAATCAAAGGGACCAAAATACACAGTTTTATAGTTATTTATATGTGGGTAAATGAGCATTAATGTAATAGCTCTGCTATCGTAATGGGTTTAGCTTCCAGAGAATCAATCGTGCCTGCACGAAATCTTCCACTGTCAGAGTAGCTAATTGGTAGTTGCATGATGGATAAACACGAAAAGACACGAAGAAGTTAAATTAAATGAAGTTTATTAAACAAACAAATAAATAATACCAAGTCACAAAAAAAGAGGAGTCGAAAGTCGTCGTCGTTGAAATCGAAAAAAGTGAAGTTCGAAGGAATGAATGTTTTTTTTTCAAGCGTCAAAAAAAGAATGAAGAAAAGATCAGCCAAACATTCATGCAAAAATGAGAGAGCATAAAGAACGAGGAGCGTGCATAAAGAAACATATTGCCAGAGAATTGATGGAGAATTTAGTGGAGATACTCAACATTAAGATTCTCAAACCACAGTCCATCTTTTTAAAAAATATAATCAAATGCTTGAACAGTTAAACATAAAAAAATTCTTCCTTTATAATTCCAAGTTTATTAAATCCTAAAGTATGGTTTATTTTTACGTTAAAAAAGGGAATATGACAGTTAATATATATATAAAAATTATTCATAGAAAGACGCAGTTTCATAAATAAAAAAAATAAAGCAGAAATTAAAGATTATATTAAAAAAATAATAAGAAAGCTACACATTTAAAAAATGCTCAACTAATTATAAAAAAGGGCAAAAACTTTTCAAGACAGTTAAATTTAATCGTTTTAAAGAATTAATTTCAGTTTAATAAAAAATAGTTTATGTTTGAAATCAAAAACTTTTAAACATACATGATTTATTGCAGTTTTTACGATAAAAAAGAGAAAATAATTTAAACCTTCACCATAATTAATATTCATAACTCAATTTAATACTTTCTCCGCCGCAAATCTGCTTGTCGATTGGAATTAAAAATTAATTCTGCCTATTTTTAATTTTGTTATGTTTGTGAACTTTTTTGGAATAAAGAAACAATTTAGATACATGCTACAGTTTTTAATGTTATAAATTTAAATTTTGGTGATGCGTCTTTTGAACCTTTGAAAAGTTATATTTTTCAAGCCTCAGATATAAATCAATCAAAGATTCTATCAATTTTAATGCTTTGTAATAATAATAAAAAAATTTTTTTGACCCAACTGAACGCCTATTTTAAGTTTAATTTTTATTGTAAAAATCTTCATCCTTTTCTATGATCGAATACTTTAAAAAGCACTCAGTTAAAATAATAAATAATAAAAGAAGAATTCCAGCAACAAAAAAAACTGGAAAAAAGTAATACATTGAACAAATGTGGAATCCAAAAAAAGAGTAAAATACACACTACTAACAAAATTTTCAATTATATTTCACATTCACAAAATATTTTAATTGAAAGTTTTATTTTCAAAATAATAATTTGTTTTTTAGTTGATAAAAACCTAAAATATTTTACAAGATTCAGTTAAATTTGAAATTTTTGGGAAAAAGGTAAAGATGAGAACAAGGATAGCAGTTTCAAAATTTTATTTTTAGTTTATTTTTAATGTAAAGAAAAATAAATAATTTGGCTTCGGTAATCAATTTTAAGATTTTTTCCTTTTTAGGCAATAAGCCGTGCAACATATTGAATTTATTCAGGCTACAGTTTTAATTAATTTTTATAAAAATCACGAAACTTACTTACGACTGTTTTAAAATTATATGAATAAAATGAAAAATAGTAAGCAGTTTTATTTTTTTTAAATAGTCGATTTTGTAAAAAAATAATAATTAAAAGAGTTTGTATCAAGTTACTAATATCCGCTTATTGCTCGCTACAGTTTGATTTTGTTATTATAAAAATGGTACTTTCAGTTTTTATCATTTTAATTTTTTAAATTTTTTTTTGCAAATGCTGACACTGTGACTAACAGCCATTCCCTCTTTTTTTCTTTAACATAGCAATGAGAAGGAGAAAAACATCAGAGTCTTCCCCTTTGCTCACTTTTCTCTACCAGTGTCAGCGTTCCTCCTCTCTTTTTTTATCCTTCTTTTTTTCTCTTCTTTGCAACCTCTTTCATGTGCAGCAAGCAAAGAAGCCAAAACGTGAAATGGGAAAAAAGTGAAAATCAATCGATTGATGCGTGTATGTATGTAAAAGGGTAAAAAAATATACCATAAAAATACACAACGCTGCGCCAATCATTTAACACAGTTTTTAAATTTTAAATACAAAAAACGATTCAAAGATTTATTAAAGTGGTCACAGTTTTTTAGAGGTAGAAAAAAACTTAGAAATATTGCAGAATGGTATCCAGTTTATTTAATTAAATTAAAGATTTATGGAAATTATGACCAGGAAAGATCGAAGATATTGAAGAATCTGACAGTTAAATTAATTTCTAAATATATTTCGTGCGCTTAGTAATCATCAGTTTAAAAATAAACAAAAATTTCAATTATTGAATGTGATTCAAATAAGGGGTAGTTAGTTACTCTCTTCAATTTGTAGTATAATGAAGCAAATAAAAATTATCCAGTTAATAAATTTTTTTATCAGTTCTTTTCAGTTTTTTCTCCAAGATATTTTATTTTCAATGCATTTCAATACCGTTAAAGAATACACAGTTTCAAAATGATTATTAATAATTATTTCACTTACCAAACAGTTAAAGACACAAAAAGTAGACCAGTTATAAAAAAAATTATCTCAATACCAATGACCGAAAAATGTGATTAAAAATATTCGTCTTTTTAAACAACGATCAGATTATGAATACAGTTTTAATTTATTTAATTGAATTTTTTTCCATTGTGAAACTTTATTGTGTGATAATAATCATTTCAGTTTTTATTCCCAAAGCAATGGCCTTGTAAATACCCAAGACCCTCATGCCTATTCAGTTTATAAGCGCCTCCAAAAAAATTTCAACTCCCAAAGTTTTCTCTCAATCTATTTTTTTATATAAAAAAACCCAAATTAATTTTAATGAAATATTCACGTACGCAGTTTAAAAGTTTCACAAAATTTTCATATGTGAACCAAAAAATTATTATGAGTTTAAATAAAAAAATTTAAACCTAGAGTGAATATGAGATCCTGTTAAAAATTAATTAAACCACATAACTAAATCAAATCAAACGTACAGAAGAAAACAGTTAATTTTTTCTAATAATTTTTTTCCTCCTTTTTTCCTTCTTTTTCGATTTTTCGATCTTTCAAATTGTTTCAGTTTATGCTTTACAAAAAATTAAGATTGTTGATGGGAAGACTTTTCAAAATAATGTTCAACAACCGACAGTTTTTTTCCTTAATTATATCTGCTTTTAAAATAGATAAAAGCAAAGTATCAATATACAGTTTTCAAAAAAATACCTTTATTAATTGAACACAATTGTTGTAATATAGTTTTGATTTCTTTTTTTTCCTTTCAGCCTCTAACATTAAATTAATGTTGCCCATATAAAGCAGTTTTTAAATTTTTCAAATATAATAATAAAAGCAACCAAGGTCAGTTATAAATTTTATTTAAATTATAATGTTTTTTGTATAAGTTTTAAAACATTTTAGATTTAAATTTTTGTTCCCTCAAAAGAAAATTTTTGCAGTTTTTAAAATATAACGATTTAAGAGAAAAGAAATTTTTAATATTAAGCAGCAGTTTTAAGTACTTTTTTAAATATTGAAAGAGTCCATTTGAAACAAAAAACATTTACCAAATAATGAGTAATTTTTTAACCAAATTAAATTTATGCTTTAAATAAAAAATATTGAAAAGATCAGTTTTTTTTCTATCTGTAGTTTAATAATTTTTTTTTGTAAATGGTTTATGTATAAAATAAATCGAGCATAGATTTACAAAATAAAGTTTTCAACATGTATCAAAAATGTCAGTTTTTTTTTTACTTTTCGATGTAATTAATTAAATTTTCTCCTCAGTTTTGCTTCTTCAGTTTTTTTTTATTCTTTGAAAGCCAAATGACCTTTTTTTCTTTCTTTTTTTGCGATTGAAATTACCGTATCCTTTCTTCATTTATTTCTTTTTTGGCGGCAAATTCAAATGAGAATGAGAAATAACAACAAAAAAAATCAAATAAAAATAATCGCTGTTCCATTTCTCTTTTTTCCTAAAAAAAGCTGCCCTGCCACGACGACGACGACAGTCAACCAACTAAAAACTACCAACATCAAAAAAAACGGTGGTGGTGTAACAGCAGCGCAAGGACATGAAAAAAAAAAATAGTGAAGAACGAAAAAAAAAGAAAAAAACCCAAAAGCGATGAGAAAAAAATATTTGGTGGGGAAGACAAGAGGAAGCGTAAAAAATATTAGTGAACGCACAAAAGATTGGGGGACTAATATGTTTTTTTTCCTTTGCTGCTGTTGTAGGAGCAGCAGCAGTGAAAAAAAAAAATACATACGTATGAACGTCAAAAAAAAAATGCTCTCTCTCTCATCTCGTTTTCTTTTTTTCTTAAACTCTATTTTTTTTATCTCTTCCTCATCAAGCCTGTCTTGCCTGCCTGAAAGAGAAGAAAAAAAAACCAACACAATTTTCATTTTTTCTTTATTTCTCTGTTATTATTGTTTCTTCTATGCAAAGCAGAGAAAAGGGAGTTAGTTGATTCCAAAAAAACGGACAAACCACACGCATGCAGTTTTGTTACATACATTTTTTTTGTTGTTGTTGAAATGACTCTGCAAGAAGAGAAGAGAAAAAAAATGGAGAAAAACGCGAACAACGAAGCTGCCGCCGCCTTGCGTTTTTTTCCTTTTTCCTTTTTCACCCTTTATATATTTTTATTTTATTTTATTTTTCTGCGACAACAGCACAGAGAAACAAGAAATACGCCAGCCAGCCAGCCTGCCTGTCTTTTTGCTTTCCATTTTTTTTCTTTCTTTTCCTTTTCACATTCAAATCTTTTTTGATGCTGCTTCTTTGTTTCTTTCTTTCGTTTTTTACCATTTAAAACCCGGGAAAAAATATTTGATAAAAAAATTTTTTTGGTAAAATTTTAAAAACTTTAGGGTTTTATTTATCTAAATTTGGTATTCTCTGTGAATTTGCTAAATCCTGGGACAGTTAAAAATTGATTTCTTGGAGGCCTCCAAAACACCAAAAATAAAGCGCTTCAGTTAAACATAAAAAATTACTGTTTAAATTTAATAAAAAAATTTAAAACTTTTAATTTAAGTTCGCCACTAAATGAACTAATAGCTTGACGAATTTCTAAAATAATGCTCAGTTACTTTTTGAAAAACAAGCGTTTGGAGGTTAAAGTCTACGGTACGATCTTTGACGAAAAAATCGATTATTTTCGGTTGGCTTTTTAAAATTAAAGCGCTAATTTTTTTTAATCGAAAATCTAGAGAAATCAAGACACTAGTTCTTTCAGTTTTAAATCCAAAAATAAAAACCAAAATATACAAAATGTTCCAGTTTCAATTTTAATTATTTTGTTGCTTATTTTAACTCTAACTTGGAATTCGCTCTCTAAAGCTATTTTCGTCCGTAAGTTCGGGTAAAGTCAGTTTTAATTAAAAACTTAAATAAATAGTTATAAAATATTTTCCGTATACCTCATCTACCCACAGTTTAAATTTTTTTCTTTGGTTTGTTTTAATCGGAAACTTAAAAACACTTTATTAAACAAAATTTTTTCCGGTGGGAGCGTAATTATGCAGTTTTACTCTAAAATTAAACATCGAAATGCAGAATTTTCATATGTTCCTGGTTTCCCGACTGCAGTTTAAAAAAATTCTTTGGTTTGTTTTAATCCGAAATTATGAGAATCCTTCTAAAGCTAATTTAGCTTTTTTTATTTTCCATTCCAGTTTTTTTTTACCAATAATTTAAATTTGAGTTTGCAAACGTTGCATTATTAACTCTTTTGTTGCAACCAATAATTCTAAAATTTTTTAAAACCTTATTGATAAAATCCTCTCCAGTTAATATATGTATATCCCTTTTTTTATATAGTAATTTTTTTTAGGATTAAGGCAGCATAGCCTAATTTCCAATCAGTTTTTTTTTTAAAAATAATAATCCATAGTTTGTAAAATTTCCTTATTTCCTCCCATGAAATTTGAAATTACAGTTTAAAAATTTCTTTACTTTGATCTAAGTCAAAAAAATTCGACACAGTTTAAAAAATCCATTTCTTTATTTATAAATATGGTAAATATATAAAAAAAATAGTAATTTCAAAACCCTTTTTCACCAAAAAAAAAGAAAAAATATAATTTTCAAACACTCTTTTAATTTTCTTAACTGTTGTTGAAATATTTTTTTTATTTGGTGGTGTTACTGTTGTCTGTCACAAGGGTTAGTGAGTGAGGTGCTCTATGTGTTCTCTCTTCCACTAATGCATGTGCAAATAATATGTGTGTGTATGCGTTTCGTTTCACTTTTATTTTTAGTTTTTAGTTTTTTTGGGGTCGTCGTTGTTGTCGGCTATTTTTTTAGTTAGTTTTTTTGTTTGAGAGTCTCGTTGTTTTTCAAACTGATATATTTATTTTCACTCCTTTCATAGTTCCATAAAAAACAAATTTTTTGTTATTAAGCCGGTTTTTTGTTTTTTCAAGGAAACTATAAACTTTTAGTTGTAAGCTTTTAATTCTAGAAAGTTTGATTTGATGATTGCATGGAGACAGTTTAAAAAAATTATTAAAAGTTTTAAGTTTTTTTGTAGATGGATCAAATGTCGATTTTTTCCTTATCTAAAAAGCCTATCAGAGGTCAGTTTTCAGTTTTTCTTTTTTTGCCGCCTCAAGGCCAAATAATTTTAGTTTTAAAGCTCTTTCATTTTTAATTTTATTTATCAAAAGCGCGCTCCTCATGTTTTTGATCTCAACATATTAAACCCTCTTACACAGTTTTGCTTTTTTGTCTTTAAATTTTTTCAAAAAACGAGATTAACGAGCCAAATCATGGCACTTCTAATCTTTTTTCCTCCCCTTTGCTATCATTATCTTGAGATAAATGAAATCAGTTTTTATATGTAAAATTCTTTGGCTTATTTACTATCAAAAAAATATTAAGAAAACATTTTTTGTATAAAAACGTTAGAATTAAAAATATGTTTAAAAAAATAAAATTCAATTTTAAATTCCTTTTGTATGAATTTTTATTTCCCACTATCCTTTAATGTACACAGTTTTTTTAAAATCAAAATAGATGTTTTACAAATTTTTTTTAAGCATTTTGAAGCTGGTCCAGTTTTTTTATTCTTTAATCATTATCCAAAATTTTGGGAGGGATTGGCAATGATTTGAAGTGTCATAAACCAACATTTCTTGCGGTACAGTTAAATACCGTTTTTATTATTTTATTTTTTCTCGCCTATTTTAATTCCTTTTTTTGCATTCATAATTAAAAAATTCCATCAAAGTAATTACCATTTATTTTTTTAATTACAGTTTTTAACTATACAAAGAAAAATCAAGACACCCAGTTTAAAATTATTCTTCCATAAAATTTTTTCTTTTTATTATTATTTTAAACTTATTTTATAAAAAAACTATTTTTCATTGATACTTGTTTTTTACAGTTTCTTTATTCTTTTTCTGTTGACATGCAAAAAGTAGTGCTTGTTTTTCATTGACCTAACAGTTCACAGTTTTTTTCGTTGTCAAGAATCCAAATTCATTTCCCTTAAACTGATTAGCGTGTATTGAATATGGAAAGCAAGTTAAAAAAATTTGTTCTTGCCTGCAAAAAAAAACCAAAGCTGTTTTATTTTGTTCAAATAAAATCACTGACATAAAACACGTTTCAGTTATTTTAAACCTAAAAATTTATGATTAAGGAAGCTCAGTTTTAAATTTCTTTTATGAAAGTCGATTATAGTGTGGTATTGAAATAAAATTTACATCATTATGATTTTTGGTACAACTTTAAAATCAACTCAACAGTTTTTATTCTTTAATAAACCCCAAGAGTTTTTTTGGTCCTGTTCAAAACCGAATCAGTTTATAAAAAAAAGCTTTTGTTCTTTTCGTACTTTTTTTTAGAATGGCTTTCCCAGTTTTTTTATTTTATTTAAATTTTAATATTTTTGTTTTTATCAGTGACATTGGCTGATTCTAAAAAACAGTCATAATTTTATTATTACAGTTTAATTTCCCTAATATTTTATTTCATCAAAAAAATGCACTTTTGTCCTTTTATTTTCCATCTCTCATTTTCCTTATTATTATTTTTAATTTTCACCTTTTAAGAAAAAAATAATATTTGTTGTTTGACTACAAATTATTAATACATATATTAGTTGTTTTTTATTTATTTTGTTTTGTTTGTCTCATTTTTTAGTAGTCAGTCTACCATAATTTCGTACATATGGGTGTTCAATTAATTATTTTAGTCATGTGTCTTGGATTAATTTTCCTTTTATTTTATTATTATTTTTCGTTTAAGATTTTTTTTAAATATCATTGAAAGATTTATTTTTTACTTTTATATTTTTTTGTTACTTTTGAATTAATAACAAACATCAGCCCCAATAAGAAGATGAGGGAGGGTTGGAGTGTTTCTTAATTTATCATATTATAATTTTTTAAATTTATTATGAGCCCTCTTTCCCATAGTTCTCAGTTTTAATTTTTGAATTTTTTTTCGCTTGTTTTTTAATTCCGTAGAAATATTGATCAACAGTTTTATACCAAAATAAACTAATCGATTTTTTTACTTTTAAAATGTAAAATATTAAAAAATTAATAAAAAGGTCAAGACAGTTTTAAAAGAATTCTTATTTTATTGCAAAATTTCCGTGAAAACAATAATTCTCACTTTTATTTGAATACTTTCAAACAGTTATATCTCATTATTTTTTGATAAAAATATTTTACTCATTCCAATAAAATTACCTTTCCTCCTTACAAATACATGTTCAGTTTTTTTTCCTTTATTTTCTTAAATCAAAAATCCAGAAGACTCAGTTTTTTTTTTTTTTCATTAAGTTATAAAAAAAATTTTCTCTTAAAAATATATAAAACTTTCAACATTTCGTGAAATTAAAGTTTATTTTCGAAAAAAAACTACAATGGAACATTTTGGCAAAGAACTTTTTAATTTTGTGAATAAAGAAGACATTATTTGATTGGCGCATAAAAAAAAAGCATATCGCAAACTTTTATTTAAAAATGAATGAAAGAAGGATAAAACCAAATCTGGCAGTTTTCTTTTATATTTAATATCGGGACAAAATTAAGATCTGAGAGTTCCTGGTGCAGTTTTTTGTTTGTTTGAATTAAACAAACTTTCTTCCTACAAATAATATCCTATCGCAGTTTTTAAACTAAAATTAAAAATCTCTCTTTTTTCTCCTTTTTTTTATTATTGTGAAAGCTGAAAAAGAGGCCACCAACCACAAGCTTTCATCAGCAGTTTTTCTTTTCCTCTTTTTTTAATTTTTTTCTTTCTCTTGATTCGACAGAGGGATTTTGCAATCATTATTCATCGGTAAAAAAAAGGTTGCACATTCCACTTTTATCGTTTCATTGTTGCCAAAAAAATAAACAATGTTTCATTATTTTTCTCTCACCTTTTTTGAATATCGATTCAAACAACAAAAAAAGTTAACTTGAGCATGGTCTCCGATATTTTATCTTCAGAACAGTTTTTTTATATTTGACTTAAATATTTGTCATTTCTATCCCTGGTAAAGCTTTATCTATCCAACTATCCCATTTCCCTATGATAAACAAAATGCAGTTTTATTTGGGCTTTTTTTATTTTCTTAAATTTTAACGACGCACAGTTTTTTTAAACAACCTAAATTATTTGTCATCAGTTTTTCTTCCTTTTATTAATTTTACTAATGCTAAAAAGGAATTCTCTTCTAAAAGTATGGTAGTTTTCATTTTTTTCTCAACATTAAAAATTTTATTGATTCAGTTAAAAAACAAACTTATAAGTTGACTTTTATGCAGTTTCTTTATTTAACATTTTTTATTGATTTCATATTTGAAAGTTTTAACCCATTTTGTTTATTTCTTAGCCAAATATAATGAATTATGATGTTAAGATAGTTAGACAGTTTTATTTAACTTTTTTACTCTCTTTTCTGCAGTTACCTTTATTTTTCAACATATTTTTTTAAAAACAATTTTCATAATATCTATTCAAATTTATTTATGTTAAACTTTTTTTTGAAGTTAATTTTTAACATTGCGTTGTTCAATAATGGATCACAGTTTTATTTTTAAAAAATGTATTTTTTAAAAATACATTTGAATAAAGTAATAAACAGTTTTTTTTGTATAACTTTTAATACCTTTTTATAAACGTCTTTTGCCATCCTCTCTGGACTCATTGATTCAGTTATGTTCTTTTTTAACCATTTGTCCATAATTAAATTTGAAGAGACAGTTTAAAAATGAAGTTTAATACTCCTAAAAAAAATTTCGACCGCAGTTTTCTTTCATCCAATCTAAATTTTTAGATCACAGTTTTCATAATTTTTATTAAATTTTTACTACAAGAATTTAACCGTTTCTATTTATATTTTTGAGTTCGTAAACTATCCCAATTTTGTTTGCGTAATCAGTTTCAATAAAAAAACAATACAGTTTTATTTTTTGTAGCAATATTTTTGGCAAACATTTCCGTGCCTTTTTTATAACAGTTATCATTTCAACGCAGTTTTTTCTTGTTTACTAAATTATCAATAAGAATTACACTTTTTTATTCGTGCTTTTATACATCCATTAAATTCGTGACTCTTCAGTTTTCTTTAATCCGTAATAATAATTGGGGCCCAGTTTTTATTATTATTTTTCTTTAAATTTTTACGGCAAAAAATTAGCTGTCCTTTTTTTTATAAACATTTCACTGCTCAAGATGGACCTCAGTTTTATTTGCTTTTTCCGCTTCCAAATGAAGGATTATGCATTTTTTTAAAGTTAATATTTATTATAAACTTTTTCCACTCATTTTTGCCCTTGCATTTATTTTGGCAGTTACATGTGATATTTTTCCAATCACTATTCGTTTACGCAGTTTTTTTCTTTAATTTTTAAATTATTTAAAGATCGATTAAAGCCCCAGGTCACGAGTCCGTCCAGTTTTATGCCTTTAAAAATATTATTTGAATTCGTTTACTTTTAACTTTTATTTTTATTCATTTTTCTCTTTTAAATTTTTTTTAATTTTCACGTGAACGATTATAAAATAAACACCACTCATTCGCTTGCTATTTTTAGACTCCCAAATATTTTTTTATCATTTCAGTTTTTATTTTTAGAACGCAGAATTCATTGTTTCATTTTTTTTTATTATCTTCAGAGACAATGGATTTTCTATTACCCAAACTTGACAAAGAAGAACCCAAACAACAATCATCGAATAATGATATTAGCGAATTCATTGATTTTGGGAGTTCCAAGCCTCCAAATTTGCCAGCCATAAATATGACGACGACGGCTGATAATAATAAAAGCGATGATGACGACATCGTCGTGTTGGATAGTGACGACGATGACGATGATGGCCCTCCAGTATTAGATTGGTAAATATTTTAAACTTTAATTTTTAAAATAAATTTACATCCAATTGTTAATAAGCCGCAATTTTCTTTATAATTTTTTCTGATATGCTAATTTTGAGACACTGTGTTTCCTTTATCAAAGTTAAAATTTAAAAATATTATTAAAAAATAATCAGTTTTCACTTGGCGGTTTAAAAAATTGATTAAATATTAGAGTTAATTTTAATTTTTACTTTATAAAAATTTATATTTATTCGCAAAATAAATGCAGATAACAGTTTTGGAAAAAAAAATTTTTGTTGCTTATTTTAGTCCGCATCTATTGCTACTTTCCAGTTTAAACTAATAATTCTATAAAAATACTTTTTTTTGAAGAAAACTAATAATAAATTACCATCTACGTGAGGCAACATTTTTAATTCAGTATTTTTGAGAGTTGGAAGGCTTGTTCAACCGACAGTTTTATTTTGCAATCACTAGTATGAAGGAAAAGCTTAATAAAAACAAAAATAAAATATTTCCCAAAAAGCCTATTTGCACAATGGCTTACAAAAGTATTTATTTTTCTACATTTTAAATATATATTATTTTTGCCAAAATCAGCCATTTTTATTAGAAATTGTTTTTTCAAAAAGTTTCCTTTCAAAATATTTTAAAAGTTGAAAGTAAAATTTACAACTCTTCACAGTTTTTTTTATTTCTTCTTTTTTTCAGTGCCGTACCAATGCCCTCCAAATTTCCTCGTCGCCCCTCTATTCCAGTTATAAACTTTCCCGTGTCAAAAGAGCAATATTCTATTATTGAATCGCATAAATCCAAGGAACCCAAAACTTTACTTGAAGCTTTAAAAAAATTTAATGAAGATAAAAAGAAAGGCGACTTGGCAACTTTGCATATGCCAAATTTGTCATCTGTTGTTTCTGGTCCATCATCGACTACGCCAATGAAGCCTTTCAATAATGCTTCGTCGTCTTCTACTTCGTTATCCGCCGCATCGTTAACAAAATTGGTTCCATCACTTTTGAAGAAACCCGTGACTCCTTTGGCAGCGCCGCCAACCCATAAAAAATCTTCCATTCCTGTGATAACATTTAAAAAATCTTTGATTGGATTAAAGCCCGAATACATTCCTAAACGAAGAACTTCAAAATCATTAATTTTTCCCAAACCTTTGGCAGCACCAAATCTTCCAAAAGTTTCACCCCTTTCACAAGTCACTATTCCACCTCCCAAGCCAACAACATCGTCTGCTTCTTCTTCATCGTCATCAAAAAATCCTTCAGTTTCAATACAAATTAAAGAAACATCCAATGCTTTTCTTGATAGTTTACTTGCTGGAACAAATAAACCAGCAAAATTATATAATGACAGTTTTGAACCTATGGAAATTGATGAACCTCCAAAACTTACAAACTATTCTTGTGAAGTTATTGCGCCGAATGATAGTTTAAGAGCGGCATTTGAAGAATTCAAGAAATCATTGGTGAGTTTTCTATTCTTAAATCGCACCAAAGTTTTTTTGATACAAAAATTAAATTTTCGATTTAATTTTATGCATAAATTTTACAAATTACAATTTCAAATACAGTTTTAAAATTTTTTTGCCTTACTTTTTGCAAACCAACATTCATTTGATTTTTGTCAATTTGACAATCCAGTTTTTTTAAAGTTTGACACCCAAAAATATTTACGTCATAATCTTCCTCGTCCTTTCCATATTTTCTTTTTTTTTTAATTCTTGTTTTAGTTTTAATTAGAGAGAAAGTTTTTATGATTTAGTACCAAAAATCACTGATAATTCCAGTTAAAATATAAACATTTGACCAAAACTGTTCACAGTTATTAAAAGCTCTAACACCTCCTTACTTTCATCAGTTTTTTCTATTGTAATTAATCCTTTTTTTTAATAATGATTTCAAGGCAAAGCGCAGTTTTAAAATACCTTTTTTTACCAAATTTTTTGCTGAATTGTGCCTATCGATATTTCGAAAATGAGTCATACGGTATCGATGACATCATTTTTTTTCACTTCTCTTCCATTTTTTTGATGACTAAGTTTTGGAAAAAAATTATTTCAAAAGAAAATATCTTTCAAACCAACGAAAAAACCTCAAACGTAAATCACCCATTCCAGTTTCTTTATTTTTTATGTTTGGTCGAGAAAAATAAAAGTTGTAAAATTATTTCTATCATGAAATTCCAAATAGTCCAGACAACGCAGTTTTGCTACAAATTGTGAAATGAAAAATTTGAAACAGTTTTTATTAATTCTTAGAAATTTATTTAACAATTATGCTAACTTTACTTTGGCGAATTAGACTTACATTTAAAATAAAAATTTAATTTAATTTTCAAGACACATAGAAAATATTTTGAATTTATCATCGCTTCTTTTCACGCAGTTTTTTTAAATTACATAGCTTTTTACACGTTCTTTCAGTTTGTCTTTTATTAAAAAAATTATTTTTCTATAATTAGTTATGGACACGGTTTGGAGCTCAGTTTTAAAATATTTATAGCTTTGAGCGTGATCTATTACAGTTTAATTTAATTTTATAAAAATTTCTGGAGAAATCAAAAAATACAGTTTAACTTTAAAATTTTGAAAAAGATTATTAGCAATTACTTATTTGTCCTGTACAGTTTTATGGTCCTTCGTGATTACTTTTTTTTAATGGTTTCATCAAACAAGAATCACCAAAACAGTTTTAAAAACTTTTTAAAAGTAACTCAGCAGCACATATTGCTGGCTGTCAGTTTCATAACGATTACATACAATATTTTTGCGAAAGAGATCAGTTTTTTATGTAAAAAAGTCCGAAGAAATTCTTGCCAACATAGTTAATTTTAATATTTCAACTACATCAGTTAAAATTTAACCACAAAATCCGATTTTACTCTAATTATCCAGTTTAAATTTACTTTTATCAATAAAATATTTATTAAATTAATATTTTGTTGAAATATTTTCTATTTTATTACAACTTTCGGCTCTCGTTCACAGTTTATTTTGCATTTTAAAAGCATTTTTTTATTGTAGTTTGTTGCTTGCTTTTCTTTTCCATCCATTATTATTTTTTGTTTCCCATAAAATTCATTTCAAAAAAAAAAAGCGTTCTTTGCTCTTTTTTCGTTGTTGTCTCTCATGTTTGTGTGTGTCTTTTGTTTTCTCACACATGTTTCAGTTAAAAAAATGAATGTCTTTTTTTTTGAAAAAGTCATTCTCATCGTTGTTCATCCATCCGTCTTTCAACTTTCTCCAATTTTCGAGAGAACTCCGCCTTCCATATTTTTTTTCTCTCTCGTTTGTGTAAATTTTTTCTTTTTTTAAAATAAAAAATAATTTTTTTAGAAGGTTGAAACTTTTAAAAAATTATAGCATTTTTTTAAAAGTCATTTTTCTTCGGTTATTGAAGTTTTCAGTTTTTTGTTTATTTTTTTGAGTAATATTTTTGAGTGGTGACCAAAATTTATTTTGTTTTATTCAAACCTATAAATCTCCACGTGAACAGTTTATTTTTCGTTATTTCTTTTTGTATTTCTTGAGACCATTCTGTTCCTAAAACAGTTAATTTGATTTTATGCTCTTTGTTAAAAAAAGAAATTCAGTTTTATGCATTATTAAATTAAAATATTTAATTAAACCCTATCTTTTTTGTTAAATTAATTTGCTCTTCATCTCTTCAGGTTTTGCAGTTTAAAAAATTATAATTTTTGCTCAATTAGTAAGCGAAATAAAAAAATTAACAATTTGATGGCTTTTTTGGATTTTAAAATCAAAAAAAATATTATCCAGTTATAAAACTTTAAAAATTGAGTTTACTGTTACCTTTTTTCGAGGGACTTAAAAATCCAATATTCCATATCATTCGGGATTATCCAGTTTTAATTTTTTTATTTATATTTTTTATGCTTAATTTTCATCAGTTTTTTTTTTCAGCTTGAAGCTGTGTCAAGGTTAAAAAATAAAAAATAAAAATGTTTATGGAAGTTTGTTAAAAACCTTCCGTTACATCGTTTCAGTTTTATGATTTAATAAAATTCTTTATTTATTAAAATCGTAATTTTATAAAGTTCTTTTTAAACTCCAGTTTTAAAAATTTTGCAAAAAAAGGATACTTAATTTCTAAAATTAACAAAAACACATAAAATATAGTCTTTTTATGTTGACGAAGTGTATCGTCTATCGTTTCTCCTTTTCCTCTTCCCTCTTCCTCCTCCACAATTGACTTCCTGAGACTCATTCTTTCTTCTTTTTTTTTGGAGGCTCTGGGGCTCACGTGACCTTTTATTTCGTATTTCTTTTTTTTCTTTTTTCTTTATTGTGGCCGACCACACTTTTTTAATGTTGTTTTTTTTTGATGACGAAAGAAAAAAACAACAACGAAACATACATAAAAAAGAGGAGTTGAGAGTTGTTTGAAAAATCTTTTTGTTTTCATTCAAATAAATTTATTCAAGCAAAAAAATATTCATCAGATTTTTTTTCAATTTGAATTTAAATTTTGTCCAGTTTTATAACCTTTAAAAATTTATAATTAATATTTTTGCCTTTTTGGTGGTTACTCAGTTTTAAACTTATAAAGAAATAAAAGATAAATGCCTTTTTTTGCCAATTTGTTTTGCCGAGGCAGCTATTTTTTTTGCGTATGGCGTCTCTTTAAACTTCCTCATTTTTCTTCTTTAGTTCCTTATTCTTCTTTTTATCTTTTTTTCTCTCTTTGATTCATAATTTAATTATATTTTCTTTTTTTACTTCTGCTGTTCCAAGACAAAATTTATCTTTCCCTATTGGGCTTGTTTAATCCAAGAAAGATAAAGTTTTTATAATTATTTTTTTCCATTAGTAAATCTATAATACAATTTTATTTTTCTGAAAGGTTTAGTTCTTGTTGAAACTTTTTTAATGTTACTTTCCTTGTAAGTCCTGATTCACCAAATCATTCAGTTATTTTAACCTTTAAATAAAAAGTTTTGTTTTGTCCTTTTTGACAATTTTGTTTGCAGCTTTTTTACCGTTGCTTTTTTAAAGAATGAAATTACCATTAACTTTTTCAAAAAAATGACAGTTTTATTTGATTTCAAAAACTTTTAAATCGAAAAAGTTTATGAATATAAAAAAATTAGGCTTTCAAAAAATTCACATTTTTGTAGCTTTATCTTATACACAGCACCAGTGAACTCAGTTTTTTTACAACGAATAAAAAAGGGCTTCTCGTTATCTTCGAAGCTTTTAAAAATTTCGTACATATATGTACAACAAACTGCAGTTTTTTTTACTTTCGAATAAGCGTCTAATTTATTTCAACCAAAATTTTACCGCTTTTATTAATGAGATGCAGTTTTTTAATATTTATGTAATTAGTTATAAAGCGCAACATTTTCGGTGGGTAAAAATAAAACTTTTTAATAACATCTCTAAGATGCTTCCAACAAAGACAGTTTTTATATATACATAAAAAAATTATACCAAAAAGATATCCTTAAAGTTTTTTGCCTACTTTTATCCAATTTCTTTATCTTTTGAAATCCTCCAATTGCAGCTCCCAGTTTGATTTTCTTTCTTTTTTCTTCTCCATTAACCTTGAGAGAATCAATTATGTTTCTTCTTTTTGGAATTTATTCGATTTGATCATTCAATGATTTCGCGCCCAAAAAAATACGATCGCTTTTTTTATGTTCTCCTTCTTTCTTTTTTTGGCAAGCAAATAAAAAAAAACACTCAAATGAGTAAATAATGAATGAAAGAAGGAGAGCCTGACAAAAAAGATGAATATCCATCAACATTTGAGATTTTTGATTTTTTTTTATAAACATCTGCTTTTTTTTCTTTTTTCCCTGCTGATCCCACTAAAAATTGTTTTGATTTCGCGCGAAAAAACTCGCATTAATGTTTTTCAGTTTAAAATTCCTCCAAATTTTTTATTTCAATTCAGTTTTAAAAGTAAAAATTTCTAAAAATAAATTTTTTTAGTCAAATCAAGAATCAGATTTACCTCCGCCAAATTTGGATAAATTTAATTCGGGCGAAGGTTCAGAAGAATCTGAAAGTGACGAGGAAGAACCTCCTAAATTGGAAGCTGTTCCAAAAATAGTGAAAATGGCGGCAACCAAAAATTTGCCTGATCGTCAATCAGTTTCAAATCAAAAGCGAGGTCGAGGAAGGCCGCCGCAAAAGCGTCAAAGTTCAAAAGGCAAAAATGCTTTTCAAGTAAGTTTTTTTATTCATTGAAAAAAGAAAAATTGTGTCAGAAAAAAATGGGATTAAAGTTATCGCAGTTTATTTAAATTAAAAAAATATAAATAATAAAACGCAGTTAATTAACAAATTAAGAACCCTTAGTTGGAATCAGTTTTTTTTATATCAAATGCGCAAGATTTATGATTGAGACAGTTTCAAAATTTTAATGAAATTTTTTGAATACAATTTTATCGCCAATGTATCCATATACGAGGAAGCCAGTTAGAGTTTTTTGGTTCAAGCGCCGTTAATGTCACATCAAAACAGTTTTTTTAGTTTCTATTTTTGCCTATTTTACCTTCGGTTGATTCCCGAAATAATTTTTTTATAAACCCCAATGTATTCGAAGCCTTTTTTTAAATTCAAAAATCGGTGACATCGTTTTTACAGTTTTTTAATTTTAATTTTAATACACAAATTTTTATGTTCACAAACATGCGACTATGAAAATCAGTTATATTTATTTTTTCTTTTAAGCTTAACTTCTGTACAGTCATTGCAGTTATTAAATACCCTTTTATAATTTTTTTGGTGCTTTATCACCTTCTTCGATATCTGATAGCAGTTTTGTAAAAAAAAGTATAATGAAAAAAAATTGGACAAGATTCTTCAGATAACTCCAGTTTGTATAAAAAAATAACTTGACAATTTTAATATCCATGTATTTATTTTTTAAAGCGTTCAAAAAAAATTAATTCAGTTTTATAATAACCTTTTTCACCAAACTTTAACTCCTGACAGTTTTGAATAAAAAATATTTAAATTTTTTTTTAATTCTCAACAAATAAATTTCTGAATTTTTGGTGAAACAGTTTTCAAAAAATAAATATTACAATTGAATACGCATTTTTTTTATTTAATGAACCAATTCATGTAGGTATGAAAGTGTTTTTAAATTCTCTGTAAAAAAAATAATGCTTTATCGTCGCTAATAACCAACTTTTGACATTTAAATCAGTTAAAATATTTTTAATTCAAACATATGATCATTGCATTTATCAACTCAGTTTTTAAGTTCCCTATTAAAAAATTTTTTCGTGGTTTATCTCCATCGATATTAAAAGAGAAAAGTTGTCAAAGTTACAAAGTAAATTGCAGTTTTAATAAAAAAAACTTTTTTAGATATTTTTAATAATCAACAAAAATATTTTTCGTTTTATTTAGATCTAATAGAATTTTATATTACTAAATTTTACATAACACCCACCACCGACAAGCGCATGTCCAGTTTTAAATTTCCATTCATAAGTTTATTAATCTTTTGTCGACGTATCATATTCAATGCCAGTTTCATTAAAAGCCCCTAAAAGAAAATAGCGACATTAAAAAAGATGCCTCAGATTACAAAAAAAAAACAGGAATGTTTAGAGTTTCAATTATTTAAAAGTTAATTTTTAATAAATTAAAGAAATAAATTCAGTTTTTTAATATTTCATTTTTTGCTAAACCCTTATTTTATATAGTTAAAACTAAAAAAAATGAAAATTTTTATGCGCATTCCATATTAAAGTGTTATACAAGAACTCAGTTTTTTCTGAAAATAAATTTCATAAAATCTCAAAAAATATCATCACAGTTTTTAGAAACAATTCTATTCTTCTTTCTTTAGAGCTCAAATGAAAATGACATTGATGCCCCTCCAGCATTAGATTTATATGGAGAAAAACATTCTCAATCCCGAGCTTCATCAACCACGAGTGGAGTTTCATCCATAGATGAATTTCACCATCATCATTCTTCGCCGCCTTCGTGTTCGCCTTTGGCTCCAATAAATGGAGAATTAAATAGTAATAATAGCAATCGACGTTCATCCAAACGTCTTTCAAAAACTCCCGTTGCGGAAACAACATCCATCAAAAAAGAAGTTATGGTTGTTCCAACAACTCGAAAACGTAAAGCCCCTGTTCCAGCCACAAATAATTCTTCTTCTGAAATTATTAATAGTCCAGCAAAAAAACGTAGTCGAAGAGCTCCCAAAAAAGATGAAAATGAAGAAAGTGAAAGTTTTATTGGAATGCAAAATTGGATTCCAATTGGTGAACCATGGGTTGAAATGATAAATAAAAAAGCTGTGTGTTGTTTCCCGGCCGTGAAACATAAAACTGAAAACATCACTTTTAATACTTTGGATGCCATTTGTGTGGCTGCCGGAGGCGTGGAACCAGATAATATAGGAAAAATAGATCGAATATTTTTGGATAAAAAACGCGGAATTATGGCTAATGTTTATTGGTATTATCGATATGATCAATGCGTTTTAAGAGCGGAAGCAAAAGAAAAAGTTGAAAGCAGATATAATTTTGATGAAAGGGAATTAATTGCATCGAAACATATGGACACTATTTCTTGCGATTCAATACAATCTCATGCTTTTGTTTTAACTTTTTCCGAATATTGTCGGTGAGTATTTTAACAAATTAATTTTTGTTTCTCATTTTCTTTCTAAAGCAAGCCAATGTGTGCTCCTGCAGTTTTAATATTTTCTTAAAGGTTTTTTCCATTAAGAAATTTTTATAACAGTTTATTTTACTTTAATAAAAATTATAAGTATTTTCATTAAATTTGAAATTTTCTTTAGCTGTCCAGTTAAAAAAATTCATAAGAAGCCTATGTAAATAATTGTGAACAGTTATGTAAATTAGAAAAAAATTTTTATCCAATTTTTCTTTCTCTTTCACAGTTTTATTTTTATCGTAAGATAATTATTAAGATTATAATTTCTAAAAAAACATAGTTTCTTACAGTTTATTTTTTATTTCTTTTATTGCTCCATAAAAAATATTGGGTGATAACTGGTATTTTTAATTCAAAACAAACACCCTCGTCAGTTTATAAATAATTTCCATAATCAAACTCTGAAATTTTGGCACTTATTAGTTGGGTTTTTTTAGTTCTATTAAAATTTCGAGTCTTAAATTTTTGATCGACTCCTACAACTACACAGTTTTTTCTTTTTGTTTCTAAATTATATGAGCAATTTTAAACTTTAAAACAATAAGTTTATTTGCAAATTCTCAGTTTTTTTTATTTTTGACTTTTGGAAATATGAAAATATTAAAAGATGCTTTCATTGTTTTACTATTATGCAGTTTTTTCTTTAAAAAAATTATTTACACACACGCCTTCCCAGTTTTGTTTTTCCTTTAATTAATATTTCTTATGCTTCAGTTATGTCGCAGAAAATGCATTTGATTCCCTTCCAAATTCATTGCAATTTCGATTTAAAGAAATGTGGCCTCGTGGAGATGATAATTATCCTCGTCGACGTTTTCTTCCCCATGAAGATACTCCATCCGAATTAGTGAGTTTCCGCTTTACAAATCAATTATCAGTTTTAAATATTTTTAATAAAAAAAATTTAAGGTTTATTTTTGTCGAAAATATTATTCCATTAATCGAAAGGCCATATTTTCATCGGCTCCACTTCCTACGGGTCAAAAGAAAAAGAATCCCAAAAGAAATAATTCTAATAATCGCCGCCCTCCAATGAATGGATTGGTTCCAGTTTATTATGATTCAAATGATGATGATTTTGAAAATAATAATAATAATAATAATAATCGAAATCAAAGAACTCCATAAAAAAATTAAAATTATGTTTTTTATGCTATATTTAATAATGGTTGAACCAGTCATGGCAGTTTTTTTATAAATAATTTTCTTGAGAATTGGTACTAACAAAAAAAATTTTTATTATATATTTTTTTGCCTTGCTTTTTTTAGTTTTTAATTGTATAAAAGTCTTTCGGGTAATTTTGTAATAAATAAAAATATTATATTTTTACATTTTCAAAAAAAACTTAGTTAGATACAGTTAACATAATTAAATCAGAAAAAGTTCGTTTCAGTTTAAATTTTAAAAAATAATAATAAGCTTGAAACTTTGTTATGGCGCACAGAAAAAAATATGTACAGTTTAAAAAAATTTGCAAATAATATAATTCTCTTTTTTACGAATAAAGCCTCAAAATAAACATTCTTACAGTTTTTAAATTTTCATATATTTAATAGAAAATTAATATCGATTAATGTATGTTAGAAACGCTAAGTTTTTGTTTTTGTCTGTCGTTCGAATAAAAAAAAATGTAAGTATTAAAGAGTGCTCGTGTGAATATTCGATTGCTTTTTGATTTGTTCTGTTCAGTTTTTACCACCAAATTTTTTCGTTGTTTTATTGAACGAAGAAATAATCAATATCATACAATTCCCAGTTTTATTTTTTGTTTATTAATAATTATAAATAAAATAACAAAGGAAATCAGTGTTTACTTTTATGTTGCAGTTTGAAAATAATAAAAATAATGTAATTCAAAATTTGATCAGACTGTTTTTTTGAAGATGATTTCTTTGACACAGTTTTCTTTTTATAAATATTGTTATTTTGGTTTTTTTGCCTTTAATGGTGCACTTTTCTAAACAAAACAAATGTTTTCAAAGAAGACGACAACTGACAATTAATAAAAAAACCACAAATATTCCTTCATCATAAAAACCAAAACGCAGTTTTTTACAGTGAATAAAATATTCAAACTTTTTTTAATAGCTTATGGAATAACAAAATGGATACCACCATGACAGTTATATTAATTTTAAAAAACATATAAAAATACTTTATTTGTAAATTAAACATTTTCTTCTTCTATCGACTATTTTGTCGACATAGAAGAAATATACATGACAAATTACAGTTTTAATCATTTAAAAAAATTTTAATATTAACCAAAAACAGCATATTTTTAAAAATTGTTTAAGATAGATTAATTTCTAAAATATTATTTATTTTTGACAAAATATATTAATTTGGTGTAAAGCCTTGGCAAACAAGAAAGTTAAATCTTTTGATGCAATGAATAAATTTTGCATAATTTTATTCAAAAATGAGCAAATGTTGGCAGTTAAAAAATCTTCTGATCTTTATTCCACCTAAAAATTTATAATTGTTAAAGCTCAGTTTTAATTCTTTTGTGAAAGTTGTTTATAATCTGGTAATGAGACAAGATTTACACTATTAGGTTTTTTCTTCAATTCTACCACTCAGTTTTTATTTTTAATAAACCTCAATGCTTTTTGATCCATTTAAACCGAATCAAACAGTTTATAAAAAAAGCTTTTGTTCTTTTCGTCATTTTTTTTAGCATGGCTTTCCCAGTTTTTTTATTGTATTTAAACTTTTATATTTTTGTTTTTATAAAAGATATTAGCAGATTCTAAAAAACTGCCAGAGTTTTCTTTATTTGTGCAGTTTAATTTCCCAAATATTTTATTCCAACAGAAAAACGCATTTTTTGTCCTTTTACTTTCCATTCCCCATTTTCCTTATTATTATTTTTAATTTTCACCTTTTAAGAAAAAAATAATATTTGTTGTTAGACTACAAATTATTAATACATATATTAGTTGTTTTTTTTTTTGTTTTGTTTGTCTCATTTTTTAGTAGTCAGTCTACCATAATTTCGTACATATGGGTGTTCAATTAATTATTTTAGTCATGTGTCTTGGATTAATTTTCCTTTTATTTTATTATTATTTTTCGTTTAAGATTTTTTTAAATATCATTGAAGGATTTATTTTTTACTTTTATATATTTTTTAAATATCTTTATTACTTTTGAATTAATAACAAACATCAGCCCCAAGAAGAAGAAGAAAAAGGGTTGGAAGGTTTCTTAATTTATCATATTATAATTTTTTAAATTTATTATGAGCCCTCTTTCCCATAGTTCTCAGTTTTAATTTTTGAATTTTTTTTCGCTTGTTTTTTAATTCCGTAGAAATATTGATCAACAGTTTTATACCAAAATAAACTAATCGATTTTTTTACTTTTAAAATGTAAAATATTAAAAAATTAATAAAAAGGTCAAGACAGTTTTAAAAGAATTCTTATTTTATTGCAAAATTTCCGTGAAAACAATAATTCTCACTTTTATTTGAATACTTTCAAACAGTTATTAAACAATAGTTTTTGATAAAAATATTTTACTCATTCCAATAAAATTCTCTTTCCTCCTTACAAATTCATGTTCAGTTTTTTTTCCTTTATTTTCTTAAATCAAAAATCCAGAAGACTCAGTTTTTGTTTTTTTTTCATTAAGTTATAAAAAAAATTTTCTCTTAAAAATATATAAAACTTTCAACATTTCGTGAAATTAAAGTTATTTTCGAAAAAAAACTACAATGGAATATTTTGGCAAAGAACTTTTTAATTTTGTGAATAAAGAATACATTAAATGATTGGCGCATAAAAAAAAAGCATATCGCAAACTTTTATTTAAAAATGAATGAAGGGAAGGTAAACCTTAAAACAAAATCACTCAGTTATCTTTTAATTAATATCGCGACAAAATTAAAAGTTCCCTAAGTTCCTGGTGCAGTTTTTTTATAATAAAAATTTCAAAAATAATTTTTTTGTTTCAGTTTAAAATGAAAAACATATGTAAATTTTAAAATCTAATTTTTTTCTGTTTCAGTTTTCACTAATTCTAAACTTTTTTTTCGTTTTTTTTTGTTTGAGTTAACCAAACTTTCTTCCCACAAATAATATCCTATCGCAGTTTTTAAACTAAAATTAAAAATCTCTCTTTTTTTTCCTTTTTTTATTATTATGAAAGCTGAAAAAGAGGCCACCAACCACAAGCTTTCATCAGCTGTTTTTCTTTTCCCCCAATTTTAAATTGTTTTTTCTCTTCATTCGAGAAATGGATTTTGCAATCATTATTCATCGGTAAAAAAAAGGTTGCACATTCCACTTTTATCGTTTCATTGTTGCTAAAAAAATAAGCAATGTTTCATTATTTTTCTCTCACCTTTTTTGAATATCGATTCAAACAACAAAAAAAGTTAACTTGAGCATGGTCCCCGTTTTTTTTGTTATTACAGTTTTTTTAAATATGACTCAAATATTTGTCATTTCTAACCCGGGTAAACTTTTATCGAAACAAATATCCCTTATGATAAAAGCAAATAATGCAGTTTTATTTGGGCTTTTTCTTACTTCCTTAAAATTGACCACCGCACAGTTTTTTTTAATACTCACTTAATTATTGGCACCAATTTTTCTTACTTTTATTAATTTTATTTTTGTAAAAAAATAATTCTCTTCTAAACCGATGACAGTTTTTGTATTTTCAACAACTCTAATTTTATTAATTCAGTTAAAAAACAAACTTATTTAACGAGTTTACTGCAGTTTTTTTATTTAACAGTTTTTTTATTGATTTCATATTTGAAAGTTTTAACCCATTTTATTCATTTCTTATCCAACTCTAATGAACAATGCTGATAAAAACGACAGTTTTTTTTAACTTTTATATTTCCTATTGTGCGGTTACATTTATTTTTCAACAGATTATATTTATAACAGTTTTCATTATTTCTATTAAATTTATTTATGTCAAAATTTTCGATTTTAATTTTTTTTACATTGCAGTGCCAAATATTGGACAACAGTTTTATTTTTAAAAATACATTTGAATAAAGTAATAAACAGTTTTTTTGTATAATTTTTAATGCTTTTTATAAACGTCTTTTGCCATCATCTCTGGGGCGGTTGATTCAGTTATGTTCTTTTTTAACAATTTGCCCATAATTGAAATATGAAGAAACAATTTAAAATAGAAAATTTTTTCAACCAAAAATAATTTTTCGACCGCAGTTTTCTTTAATCCAATCCAAATTTCTTGATCACAGTTTTCAAAATTTTTATTATATTTTTATGACAATAATTAGCCGTTTTTTATTTATTTTCGAGTTCGAAACTCATCCCAGCTTTATTTTCGTAATCAGTTTCAACAAAAAAATAAAAATTTTATTTTTTTGTAATAATGCTTTTGATAAAACATTTCGTTATCTTTTTCATGACAATTCGCAAAATAATGCAGTTAATACTGGTTTACTAAATTATCAATAAGTATTAAACATTTTTATTTGTGTTTTATGCTTCTATTCATTTCGTAGCACCTCAGTTTTCTTTAATCCGGTATTATCATTTGGCCCCAGTTTTTATTATTATTTTATTTTTACGACAAAAAAATATCTGTATTTTTTTAAACATTTCTTAATTCGTGGTGGACCTCAGTTTTATTTGCTTATTCCGCTTCCGAAAGAAAGAACGCACAGTTTTTTTAAAATAATATTTTTTAAAAACTCTTTCTCCCCTCATTTTTGCCCTTGTTGTGTTTGGTAGCCAGTTACATATAATTTTCTGTGGATCAATTTGTTTATTGCAGTTTTTTCCTTTAATTTTTAAATTATTTAAGGATGGATTAAGCCAAACGCAACGATTCATCCCAGTTTTATGTCATCAAAAAATAATTTGAATTCGTGTACTTTTAACTTTTATTCATTTTTCTCTTTTGAATTTTTTTATTTTCACGTGAACGATAAAAAAAATTAATACCACTTATTCGCTTGCTATTTTTGGACTCCCAAATATTTTTTATCAATTAAGTTTTTATTTTTAGAACGCAAAATTCATTATTTCATTTTTTTATTATCTTCAGATACAATGGATTTGCTATTACCCAAACTTGACAAAGAAGAACCCAAACAACAATCATCGAATAATAATATTAGTGATTTCATTGAATTTGGGAGTTCCAAGCCTCCAAATTTGCCAGCCATAAAAATGACGACGATGACTGATAATAATAAAAACGATGATGACGACATCGTCGTGTTGGACAGTGACGACGATGACGATGGTCCACCAGTTTTAGATTGGTAAATATTTTAAACTTTAATTTTGAAAATAAAATTTCTATCCAAATATTAATTCAAAAACACAGTTTTTTTTATTTTTCTTATATTTTTATGCTAATTTTAAGAAACCCCTTTTTCCCATCTCAGTTAAAATTCAAAAATATTATTTTAAAAAATACAGAATTTTCAGTTGGCAGTTTAAAAAGTTGATAAAAAATAAGAGTTAATTATAACTTTAAAATCAAAAAAAAATTCTTTAATATTATAAATAAGAAGCATAGTTCTTGAAAAATTCGTTGAATTTTTTTTCACTTTTTTTTCATCATAATTACACTTGCTCTGTTTATATTATAGATTTTAAAAATAGTTCGACCATTCTAGAAGAAAAAAAATTATTAATTAATATTTTTGAGAGAAGATAACATTTGGAAATAATCAAACAGTTATTTTCTTTAACAAAATCAAAAAAAATATTAAGATTATTAAAAGAAGGTGCAGTTTTTACAAAATTTGGTGGCTTTTGGGTAATGCCTAGCTGTGTTTGGCCCTCTACAGTTTAATCTAATATTTATTAAATTTTGGTTTCAAAAAATATAATTATTTCTTTAGCATCTTTGAGAGGAAATAGTCACAAAACGTTTCTGCAAACAGTTTTATTTTGCAAATTTTAAAATGGAGCAGTTTAACAACAAAAATATTCATAAATTTTTTATAAAAAAACCAAATTTCAAAATGGCTTTCCTATGTCTTTATTTGGCCTCAGTTTTTTAAATTTTTATTTGTTAATGTCAGCCATTATTTTTATTTTTTTGTATGAAGAGTTTTTGCAAAAAACATTTACAAAAAATTTATGTAAAAATGTCACAATAGTTAAATCCAAAATCTCTATTCGAATAACAGTTTTAATTTTTTTTTCAGTGTCGTACCAATGCCTACCAAATCTCCTCGTCGCCCCTCTATTCCAGTTATAAACTTTCCCGTGTCAAAAGAGCAATATTCCATTATTGAATCACATAAATCCAAGGAACCCAAAACTTTGCTTGAAGCTTTACAGAAATTTAATGAAGATAAAAAGAAAGGCGACTTGGCAACTTTGCATATGCCAAATTTGTCATCTGTTGTTTCTGGTCCATCATCGACTACGCCAATGAAGCCTTTCAATAATTGTTCATCGTCAGCTGCTTTATCAGCAGCATCGTTAGCCAAATTAGTTCCATCACTTTTGAAGAAACCCGTGACGCCTTTGGCAGCGCCGCCAACCCATAAAAAATCTTCCATTCCTGTGATAACATTTAAAAAATCTTTGATTGGATTAAAGCCCGAATACATTCCTAAACGAAGAACTTCAAAATCATTAATTTTTCCCAAACCTTTGGCAGCACCAAATCTTCCAAAAGTTTCACCCCTTTCACAAGTCACTATTCCACCTCCCAAGCCAACAACATCGTCTGCTTCTTCTTCATCGTCATCAAAAAATCCTTCAGTTTCAATACAAATTAAAGAAACATCCAATGCTTTTCTTGATAGTTTACTTGCTGGAACAAATAAACCAGCAAAATTATATAATGACAGTTTTGAACCTATGGAAATTGATGAACCTCCAAAACTTACAAACTATTCTTGTGAAGTTATTGCGCCGAATGATAGTTTAAGAGCGGCATTTGAAGAATTCAAGAAATCATTGGTGAGTTTTCTATTCTTAAATCGCACCAAAGTTTTTTTGATACAAAAATTAAATTTTCGATTTAATTTTATGCATAAATTTTACAAATTACAATTTCAAATACAGTTTTAAAATTTTTTTGCCTTACTTTTTGCAAACCAACATTCATTTGATTTTTGTCAATTTGACAATCCAGTTTTTTTAAAGTTTGACACCCAAAAATATTTACGTCATAATCTTCCTCGTCCTTTCCATATTTTCTTTTTTTTTTAATTCTTGTTTTAGTTTTAATTAGAGAGAAAGTTTTTATGATTTAGTACCAAAAATCACTGATAATTCCAGTTAAAATATAAACATTTGACCAAAACTGTTCACAGTTATTAAAAGCTCTAACACCTCCTTACTTTCATCAGTTTTTTCTATTGTAATTAATCCTTTTTTTTAATAATGATTTCAAGGCAAAGCGCAGTTTTAAAATACCTTTTTTTACCAAATTTTTTGCTGAATTGTGCCTATCGATATTTCGAAAATGAGTCATACGGTATCGATGACATCATTTTTTTTCACTTCTCTTCCATTTTTTTGATGACTAAGTTTTGGAAAAAAATTATTTCAAAAGAAAATATCTTTCAAACCAACGAAAAAACCTCAAACGTAAATCACCCATTCCAGTTTCTTTATTTTTTATGTTTGGTCGAGAAAAATAAAAGTTGTAAAATTATTTCTATCATGAAATTCCAAATAGTCCAGACAACGCAGTTTTGCTACAAATTGTGAAATGAAAAATTTGAAACAGTTTTTATTAATTCTTAGAAATTTATTTAACAATTATGCTAACTTTACTTTGGCGAATTAGACTTACATTTAAAATAAAAATTTAATTTAATTTTCAAGACACATAGAAAATATTTTGAATTTATCATCGCTTCTTTTCACGCAGTTTTTTTAAATTACATAGCTTTTTACACGTTCTTTCAGTTTGTCTTTTATTAAAAAAATTATTTTTCTATAATTAGTTATGGACACGGTTTGGAGCTCAGTTTTAAAATATTTATAGCTTTGAGCGTGATCTATTACAGTTTAATTTAATTTTATAAAAATTTCTGGAGAAATCAAAAAATACAGTTTAACTTTAAAATTTTGAAAAAGATTATTAGCAATTACTTATTTGTCCTGTACAGTTTTATGGTCCTTCGTGATTACTTTTTTTTAATGGTTTCATCAAACAAGAATCACCAAAACAGTTTTAAAAACTTTTTAAAAGTAACTCAGCAGCACATATTGCTGGCTGTCAGTTTCATAACGATTACATACAATATTTTTGCGAAAGAGATCAGTTTTTTATGTAAAAAAGTCCGAAGAAATTCTTGCCAACATAGTTAATTTTAATATTTCAACTACATCAGTTAAAATTTAACCACAAAATCCGATTTTACTCTAATTATCCAGTTTAAATTTACTTTTATCAATAAAATATTTATTAAATTAATATTTTGTTGAAATATTTTCTATTTTATTACAACTTTCGGCTCTCGTTCACAGTTTATTTTGCATTTTAAAAGCATTTTTTTATTGTAGTTTGTTGCTTGCTTTTCTTTTCCATCCATTATTATTTTTTGTTTCCCATAAAATTCATTTCAAAAAAAAAAAGCGTTCTTTGCTCTTTTTTCGTTGTTGTCTCTCATGTTTGTGTGTGTCTTTTGTTTTCTCACACATGTTTCAGTTAAAAAAATGAATGTCTTTTTTTTTGAAAAAGTCATTCTCATCGTTGTTCATCCATCCGTCTTTCAACTTTCTCCAATTTTCGAGAGAACTCCGCCTTCCATATTTTTTTTCTCTCTCGTTTGTGTAAATTTTTTCTTTTTTTAAAATAAAAAATAATTTTTTTAGAAGGTTGAAACTTTTAAAAAATTATAGCATTTTTTTAAAAGTCATTTTTCTTCGGTTATTGAAGTTTTCAGTTTTTTGTTTATTTTTTTGAGTAATATTTTTGAGTGGTGACCAAAATTTATTTTGTTTTATTCAAACCTATAAATCTCTACGTGAACAGTTTATTTTTCGTTATTTCTTTTTGTATTTCTTGAGACCATTCTGTTCCTAAAACAGTTAATTTGATTTTATGCTCTTTGTTAAAAAAAGAAATTCAGTTTTATGCATTATTAAATTAAAATATTTAATTAAACCCTATCTTTTTTGTTAAATTAATTTGCTCTTCATCTCTTCAGGTTTTGCAGTTTAAAAAATTATAATTTTTGCTCAATTAGTAAGCGAAATAAAAAAATTAACAATTTGATGGCTTTTTTGGATTTTAAAATCAAAAAAAATATTATCCAGTTATAAAACTTTAAAAATTGAGTTTACTGTTACCTTTTTTCGAGGGACTTAAAAATCCAATATTCCATATCATTCGGGATTATCCAGTTTTAATTTTTTTATTTATATTTTTTATGCTTAATTTTCATCAGTTTTTTTTTTCAGCTTGAAGCTGTGTCAAGGTTAAAAAATAAAAAATAAAAATGTTTATGGAAGTTTGTTAAAAACCTTCCGTTACATCGTTTCAGTTTTATGATTTAATAAAATTCTTTATTTATTAAAATCGTAATTTTATAAAGTTCTTTTTAAACTCCAGTTTTAAAAATTTTGCAAAAAAAGGATACTTAATTTCTAAAATTAACAAAAACACATAAAATATAGTCTTTTTATGTTGACGAAGTGTATCGTCTATCGTTTCTCCTTTTCCTCTTCCCTCTTCCTCCTCCACAATTGACTTCCTGAGACTCATTCTTTCTTCTTTTTTTTTGGAGGCTCTGGGGCTCACGTGACCTTTTATTTCGTATTTCTTTTTTTTCTTTTTTCTTTATTGTGGCCGACCACACTTTTTTAATGTTGTTTTTTTTTGATGACGAAAGAAAAAAACAACAACGAAACATACATAAAAAAGAGGAGTTGAGAGTTGTTTGAAAAATCTTTTTGTTTTCATTCAAATAAATTTATTCAAGCAAAAAAATATTCATCAGATTTTTTTTCAATTTGAATTTAAATTTTGTCCAGTTTTATAACCTTTAAAAATTTATAATTAATATTTTTGCCTTTTTGGTGGTTACTCAGTTTTAAACTTATAAAGAAATAAAAGATAAATGCCTTTTTTTGCCAATTTGTTTTGCCGAGGCAGCTATTTTTTTTGCGTATGGCGTCTCTTTAAACTTCCTCATTTTTCTTCTTTAGTTCCTTATTCTTCTTTTTATCTTTTTTTCTCTCTTTGATTCATAATTTAATTATATTTTCTTTTTTTACTTCTGCTGTTCCAAGACAAAATTTATCTTTCCCTATTGGGCTTGTTTAATCCAAGAAAGATAAAGTTTTTATAATTATTTTTTTCCATTAGTAAATCTATAATACAATTTTATTTTTCTGAAAGGTTTAGTTCTTGTTGAAACTTTTTTAATGTTACTTTCCTTGTAAGTCCTGATTCACCAAATCATTCAGTTATTTTAACCTTTAAATAAAAAGTTTTGTTTTGTCCTTTTTGACAATTTTGTTTGCAGCTTTTTTACCGTTGCTTTTTTAAAGAATGAAATTACCATTAACTTTTTCAAAAAAATGACAGTTTTATTTGATTTCAAAAACTTTTAAATCGAAAAAGTTTATGAATATAAAAAAATTAGGCTTTCAAAAAATTCACATTTTTGTAGCTTTATCTTATACACAGCACCAGTGAACTCAGTTTTTTTACAACGAATAAAAAAGGGCTTCTCGTTATCTTCGAAGCTTTTAAAAATTTCGTACATATATGTACAACAAACTGCAGTTTTTTTTACTTTCGAATAAGCGTCTAATTTATTTCAACCAAAATTTTACCGCTTTTATTAATGAGATGCAGTTTTTTAATATTTATGTAATTAGTTATAAAGCGCAACATTTTCGGTGGGTAAAAATAAAACTTTTTAATAACATCTCTAAGATGCTTCCAACAAAGACAGTTTTTATATATACATAAAAAAATTATACCAAAAAGATATCCTTAAAGTTTTTTGCCTACTTTTATCCAATTTCTTTATCTTTTGAAATCCTCCAATTGCAGCTCCCAGTTTGATTTTCTTTCTTTTTTCTTCTCCATTAACCTTGAGAGAATCAATTATGTTTCTTCTTTTTGGAATTTATTCGATTTGATCATTCAATGATTTCGCGCCCAAAAAAATACGATCGCTTTTTTTATGTTCTCCTTCTTTCTTTTTTTGGCAAGCAAATAAAAAAAAACACTCAAATGAGTAAATAATGAATGAAAGAAGGAGAGCCTGACAAAAAAGATGAATATCCATCAACATTTGAGATTTTTGATTTTTTTTTATAAACATCTGCTTTTTTTTCTTTTTTCCCTGCTGATCCCACTAAAAATTGTTTTGATTTCGCGCGAAAAAACTCGCATTAATGTTTTTCAGTTTAAAATTCCTCCAAATTTTTTATTTCAATTCAGTTTTAAAAGTAAAAATTTCTAAAAATAAATTTTTTTAGTCAAATCAAGAATCAGATTTACCTCCGCCAAATTTGGATAAATTTAATTCGGGCGAAGGTTCAGAAGAATCTGAAAGTGACGAGGAAGAACCTCCTAAATTGGAAGCTGTTCCAAAAATAGTGAAAATGGCGGCAACCAAAAATTTGCCTGATCGTCAATCAGTTTCAAATCAAAAGCGAGGTCGAGGAAGGCCGCCGCAAAAGCGTCAAAGTTCAAAAGGCAAAAATGCTTTTCAAGTAAGTTTTTTTATTCATTGAAAAAAGAAAAATTGTGTCAGAAAAAAATGGGATTAAAGTTATCGCAGTTTATTTAAATTAAAAAAATATAAATAATAAAACGCAGTTAATTAACAAATTAAGAACCCTTAGTTGGAATCAGTTTTTTTTATATCAAATGCGCAAGATTTATGATTGAGACAGTTTCAAAATTTTAATGAAATTTTTTGAATACAATTTTATCGCCAATGTATCCATATACGAGGAAGCCAGTTAGAGTTTTTTGGTTCAAGCGCCGTTAATGTCACATCAAAACAGTTTTTTTAGTTTCTATTTTTGCCTATTTTACCTTCGGTTGATTCCCGAAATAATTTTTTTATAAACCCCAATGTATTCGAAGCCTTTTTTTAAATTCAAAAATCGGTGACATCGTTTTTACAGTTTTTTAATTTTAATTTTAATACACAAATTTTTATGTTCACAAACATGCGACTATGAAAATCAGTTATATTTATTTTTTCTTTTAAGCTTAACTTCTGTACAGTCATTGCAGTTATTAAATACCCTTTTATAATTTTTTTGGTGCTTTATCACCTTCTTCGATATCTGATAGCAGTTTTGTAAAAAAAAGTATAATGAAAAAAAATTGGACAAGATTCTTCAGATAACTCCAGTTTGTATAAAAAAATAACTTGACAATTTTAATATCCATGTATTTATTTTTTAAAGCGTTCAAAAAAAATTAATTCAGTTTTATAATAACCTTTTTCACCAAACTTTAACTCCTGACAGTTTTGAATAAAAAATATTTAAATTTTTTTTTAATTCTCAACAAATAAATTTCTGAATTTTTGGTGAAACAGTTTTCAAAAAATAAATATTACAATTGAATACGCATTTTTTTTATTTAATGAACCAATTCATGTAGGTATGAAAGTGTTTTTAAATTCTCTGTAAAAAAAATAATGCTTTATCGTCGCTAATAACCAACTTTTGACATTTAAATCAGTTAAAATATTTTTAATTCAAACATATGATCATTGCATTTATCAACTCAGTTTTTAAGTTCCCTATTAAAAAATTTTTTCGTGGTTTATCTCCATCGATATTAAAAGAGAAAAGTTGTCAAAGTTACAAAGTAAATTGCAGTTTTAATAAAAAAAACTTTTTTAGATATTTTTAATAATCAACAAAAATATTTTTCGTTTTATTTAGATCTAATAGAATTTTATATTACTAAATTTTACATAACACCCACCACCGACAAGCGCATGTCCAGTTTTAAATTTCCATTCATAAGTTTATTAATCTTTTGTCGACGTATCATATTCAATGCCAGTTTCATTAAAAGCCCCTAAAAGAAAATAGCGACATTAAAAAAGATGCCTCAGATTACAAAAAAAAAACAGGAATGTTTAGAGTTTCAATTATTTAAAAGTTAATTTTTAATAAATTAAAGAAATAAATTCAGTTTTTTAATATTTCATTTTTTGCTAAACCCTTATTTTATATAGTTAAAACTAAAAAAAATGAAAATTTTTATGCGCATTCCATATTAAAGTGTTATACAAGAACTCAGTTTTTTCTGAAAATAAATTTCATAAAATCTCAAAAAATATCATCACAGTTTTTAGAAACAATTCTATTCTTCTTTCTTTAGAGCTCAAATGAAAATGACATTGATGCCCCTCCAGCATTAGATTTATATGGAGAAAAACATTCTCAATCCCGAGCTTCATCAACCACGAGTGGAGTTTCATCCATAGATGAATTTCACCATCATCATTCTTCGCCGCCTTCGTGTTCGCCTTTGGCTCCAATAAATGGAGAATTAAATAGTAATAATAGCAATCGACGTTCATCCAAACGTCTTTCAAAAACTCCCGTTGCGGAAACAACATCCATCAAAAAAGAAGTTATGGTTGTTCCAACAACTCGAAAACGTAAAGCCCCTGTTCCAGCCACAAATAATTCTTCTTCTGAAATTATTAATAGTCCAGCAAAAAAACGTAGTCGAAGAGCTCCCAAAAAAGATGAAAATGAAGAAAGTGAAAGTTTTATTGGAATGCAAAATTGGATTCCAATTGGTGAACCATGGGTTGAAATGATAAATAAAAAAGCTGTGTGTTGTTTCCCGGCCGTGAAACATAAAACTGAAAACATCACTTTTAATACTTTGGATGCCATTTGTGTGGCTGCCGGAGGCGTGGAACCAGATAATATAGGAAAAATAGATCGAATATTTTTGGATAAAAAACGCGGAATTATGGCTAATGTTTATTGGTATTATCGATATGATCAATGCGTTTTAAGAGCGGAAGCAAAAGAAAAAGTTGAAAGCAGATATAATTTTGATGAAAGGGAATTAATTGCATCGAAACATATGGACACTATTTCTTGCGATTCAATACAATCTCATGCTTTTGTTTTAACTTTTTCCGAATATTGTCGGTGAGTATTTTAACAAATTAATTTTTGTTTCTCATTTTCTTTCTAAAGCAAGCCAATGTGTGCTCCTGCAGTTTTAATATTTTCTTAAAGGTTTTTTCCATTAAGAAATTTTTATAACAGTTTATTTTACTTTAATAAAAATTATAAGTATTTTCATTAAATTTGAAATTTTCTTTAGCTGTCCAGTTAAAAAAATTCATAAGAAGCCTATGTAAATAATTGTGAACAGTTATGTAAATTAGAAAAAAATTTTTATCCAATTTTTCTTTCTCTTTCACAGTTTTATTTTTATCGTAAGATAATTATTAAGATTATAATTTCTAAAAAAACATAGTTTCTTACAGTTTATTTTTTATTTCTTTTATTGCTCCATAAAAAATATTGGGTGATAACTGGTATTTTTAATTCAAAACAAACACCCTCGTCAGTTTATAAATAATTTCCATAATCAAACTCTGAAATTTTGGCACTTATTAGTTGGGTTTTTTTAGTTCTATTAAAATTTCGAGTCTTAAATTTTTGATCGACTCCTACAACTACACAGTTTTTTCTTTTTGTTTCTAAATTATATGAGCAATTTTAAACTTTAAAACAATAAGTTTATTTGCAAATTCTCAGTTTTTTTTATTTTTGACTTTTGGAAATATGAAAATATTAAAAGATGCTTTCATTGTTTTACTATTATGCAGTTTTTTCTTTAAAAAAATTATTTACACACACGCCTTCCCAGTTTTGTTTTTCCTTTAATTAATATTTCTTATGCTTCAGTTATGTCGCAGAAAATGCATTTGATTCCCTTCCAAATTCATTGCAATTTCGATTTAAAGAAATGTGGCCTCGTGGAGATGATAATTATCCTCGTCGACGTTTTCTTCCCCATGAAGATACTCCATCCGAATTAGTGAGTTTCCGCTTTACAAATCAATTATCAGTTTTAAATATTTTTAATAAAAAAAATTTAAGGTTTATTTTTGTCGAAAATATTATTCCATTAATCGAAAGGCCATATTTTCATCGGCTCCACTTCCTACGGGTCAAAAGAAAAAGAATCCAAAACGAAATAATTCTAATAATCGCCGACCTCCCATAAATGGATTGGTTCCAGTTTATTATGATTCAAATGATGATGATTTTGAAAATAATAATAATAATAATCGAAATCAAAGAACTCCATAAAATAAAAGATAAAAATAAAATAATATTTTTTATGCTATTTTGCTTTATTTAAAAAATGGGGCACTATTTTACAGTTTTTTTTTATTATTGAAAATCGGTTCTAACAATTCAGTTTTGTTAAATATTTTTTGCCTTGTTTTTTTTAAATTTTAATTGTATAAAAGTCTTTCGGGTGAATTGTAATAAAAAAAAATTATATTTTTACATTTTCAAAAAAAACTTAGTTCGATACAGTTAACATAATTAAATCAGAAAAAGTTCGTTTCAGTTTAAATTTTAAAAAATAATAATAAGCTTGAAACTTTGTTATGGCGCACAGAAAAAAATATGTACAGTTTAAAAAAATTTGCAAATAATATAATTCTCTTTTTTACGAATAAAGCCTCAAAATAAACATTCTTACAGTTTTAAAATCATTAAAAATTTAATATAAAAATAATATCTACAAATGTATGTAATACTCAGTTTTTATTTTGTCTGTCGTTCAAATAATAAAAATGTGTGTGTTTGTTGTTTATTCGATTGCTTTTTCACGCAAAAAAGGGAACAATCGTCTTTGTCTTTGCGTTTTGAAAACTTTTGTAAAAAATTGCACGCTCTTCAACTTTTTTTCCAAATTGATTTGTTCGTCGCCGTTTTTACCACCAAATTTTTTTGTTGTTTTATTGAACGAATAAATAATCAATATCATACATTTCCCAGTTTTATTTTTTGTTTATTAATAATTAAATGAAATAACAATGGAAATCAGTGCTTACTTTTATGTTGCAGTTTGAAAATAAAAAAAATGTAATTCAAAATTTGATCAGACTGTTTTTTTGAAGATGATTTCTTTGACACAGTTTTCTTTTTATAAATATTGTTATTTTGGTTTTTTTGCCTTTAATGGTACATTTTTTAAACAAAACAAATGTTTTCAAAAGATTAGAAGACACTTACCAGTTAAAAAAAAATAGCCACAAATATTCTTTCACCTTCAAAAACAATTACACAGTTTATAGAGTGAATTTAATTTTAAAACTTTTTGTAAAAGTTTATGAAATAACAAAATGTACACGATCCTGACAGTTATAATAATTTTATTGAACATATAAAATACTTTATTTGTAAATTAAAGATTTTTTTCGTCTATCGACTATTTTGTCGACATAGAAGAAATATACATGACAAATCACAGTTTTAATCATTTAAAAAAATTTTAATATTAACCAAAAACAACATATTTAAAAAAATTGTTTAAGACTGATTTCTAAAATATTATTCATTTATTTATGCCAAAAGATATTAATTTGGTGTAAAGCTTTGGCAATCAAAAAAGTAAAATCTTTAAACGCAATAAAAATTTTGCAGAATTTTATTCGAAGCTGGGCAAAAGTTCGCAGTTTAAAAAAATCTTCTCATTTTTATTCCAAAGTGTTTTTTCAGTTTAAACATTATCTTTTTTCCTCAAAAATTTTTATTAATGCATGTACACCTATATAATACCGATAAAAGAAAATAATGACTCGCAGTTAAAAAAAATACTTTGATGTAAAAATGCAAAAAAAAAAATGGTTTAGGAGGAAAAAAATGGTGGCAGTTAAAATTTCAAAAAAATATTAATACATATTTTCATAATTTTCTTTACTCTGACCCTAAATGCGATGAAAGCATTATCAGTTTTTTGCTGATTTTTATTCCTTATAGTCGAAAAAAACTGTTCCCAGTTTTAATTTTCTTAATTTTTAAAATATATGATAAATTGTAATCTCATTATCACTAAATTTTTCATATAAAATTGGAGAAGAAATAACAACAGTTTTTTCTTAGCTTCCTTAAATTAAATTTTGTTATTCAAAACTTACGCCATCCATCAACAAATTAATAAAAAAATAAAAAATTTGAATGATGGAACGCAGTTTTATTTTATTTACCAAACCCAAAATTTGCATGATTTTATATTTAAAAAAATATAAACTTTTCATACTGAAAAAAAGCTTTAGAAATATGAAGTAATTTAAAAAAAAAATACAGTTTAAACTTTTGATAAATAAGCTCAATAACAAGCCGATGTTCTGGGCTACGATTAAAAACCGGCCGCCTGGGTCGCATTCAGTTTCATAATAAAATACTATAAAATGATTTAATATTAGATTCCACTAGATTTTGTGTTTTTACACTTTCAAACAATACAAAATTATTTGAAATTTTCTCACAGTTTAAAATAAAATTAAAGTACTATTTTCTTTGATATTTTTTTTTAATATTTAATTTTATTCGATTTTTCCCCGACTAGCAAGCAGATGCAGTTATTTTAAAAGTAAATAGATGAAAAAACTGGTCAGTTTTGAAAATAACAGAAAGGGCAAAGAATGGAAAGCAAATATAATTTCTTGTATAAAAAATATTGTGAAAAATGAAAAATAAACTCAGTTTTTTCCATGTGACAAAGTCTCCTCAGTTAAAGATTTCAACCTTAATTTGAAAATAATGATTAGTAGACAGTGCAACTAGGCATGGCTCGTGTCATAATGTCATCAAACCTCTTAAAAATGTCATCCAATTACGAATTTTTCTCTGGAGAAAATCGGTTAATGGAATATTGTCGGCCTCGAGGAGCTCTACAACATGGCTTTTACAGATTTTTCTCACAAAAAAAATCGTAACTCAAAAAGATTTTGATGACATTCGGTGACATCGGGGCCTGCGGGGCCTTGTCATCAAAACTTTTTGAGTTACGATTTTTTTTGTGAGAAAAATCTGTAAAAGCCATGTTGTAGAGCTCCTCGAGGCCGACATTATTCCATTAACCGATTTTCCCCAGAGAAAAATTCGTAACTCAAACCTTTCGATGACATCGATGACACGAGCCATGCCTAAGTGCAACAATTATATTAGACCAAAAAATCAAATGTTTGTTCAGCTATAAAAATTTTGAAAAATAAAAATGTTTTAATGTCTTAAAATTTGTACTTTAAAAGCGAAGGAATTCCATTGTTTGATAACCAACAACTTAAAGAACGTCCCAGTTTTAATAATTAGTTTTGCTAAAGTATTGTAAAATATTTATCTTTTTAAAACTAAAATTAACCACTTCCAACATCCCTGAAACTTGTGTAAAAATATCAAAGGAAGATGGGTGAATTATTGCATTCAGTTTTACAAGAAAAGCAACTCTAAAATCGGCAATAATAAATCCGTAAAAACGGGTGCTTTGTATACTGATGACAGTTTTAGACATCTCAAAAAAAATTAAAGCACAACAATCTTTTAAATTATCAAATTTGCTTTCATTCATTTTTACAAGCAGAAAAAAATATTTTGCCGCATTTTTCTTTCATTTTCCAGAATACTGTATTCTTCGCTTTGAGAATTCAACTTGTATGAGAAAGTTTTTAGTTGGCATTATTTTTTTAGTCGTACAAAATTTTTTATATGTCATTTTCTTTCTCTCTCATTGTTTTTTATTGTAATTCGAATTTTACTAAACTTTATTAGCGGTTTTTATTGGGAAAATATATACATTAACAAACAACTAATCATCTTTTCTTCATTTTTAGGGTATAATGAGACGATCTAAACGTTTTCAACCAAATACTTCCATGTCTTCTTCTTCTTCTGATGTATTATTGTCTCTTCCACCTTCATTATCTCCTGTTAAATATGATGTTAAAGAAAATATTGAAGAAGCTGATGAAATTGTACGAAATAATGATTCCGACGATGAATGTCCTCCACCTGTTCTTGATTGGTGAGTTGTTACATTTCACTTTTTATATTTCCATTAATTTGTTTCTCCATTTTTAGTATTGTTCCATTATCTGCTAGAAAGTTCTCTGTCTCAAACGATCATCAATCATCTATCAACAACGAAAATTCTTTACTAAATGGACCAAAGACTCTCAATGAAGCTATAAAACTTTTCAAACAAAATCAAATGGATAAAAGCTCTCAAATTTTGCTACCACCTTTCCTGTCAAATAACGATCAATTATTAGCACCAAATTTTATGAATATTTCTAAGAAACGTGTCATTCCAGTAGCTGCGCTTCCAAAGAAACGACTTTCACTTGCTACGATACAACGAAATGCTAAGAAACATATTATTTCATTAACTACAACAAAACCCAAAGTGCCTTTATCAAGTCGTATAAACTCGGGTGCTTTTGGTAGTATTACTCCATTGGCTGATATAAAATCCATTAACTCATATTGGTCTGATTTTAAACGAAAAGATTTTGATGCTTCTGTTGTTACTTCTTCACTTGCTGCTAAAGAACCAATAGTATCCACATGGAAAAATTTGAAACGAAAGAGCAATGATGCTTTTGATGTTATTCCAAAACGACCAAGGATAAAACTTCCAATGCCTGGTTCACTTGCTGCATTGAAAAATGGTAAGATTATTATTAGTTAACTCCACTTTTGAGACTATTTTCTTAACTTTTCCTTTTTTAGCTATGAAACCAACAATGCCTTCAGCTCCTTCGTCATCTTCAAACTCAACGACTCCATCAATATCAATTGAAATAAAAGAAACATCGAATGAGCTTCTTGATAGTATAATGGCATCTTCAAAAAATTGGAATCATAGTTTGAACTCTGTTGTAAATGATGCTCCTTCAAAGCTGTTAAATTCTCGAGAATGTAGCGACCACGATGACGACGATTATGAAAATGATGAACCTCCAATGCTGATAAAAATATCGCCAATAAAAAGAGGAAGAAAAAGAAATTGTTCAAAATCAAATGTCTGAATCATCTTTGTGAATATTAAAGAAAAAATGTTTAGAATCTTTTTGTTTGAAACATTTTTAGTTTTAGAATTTTTGTTGTTTGCACATTCTTGTATATATATTTATTCTAAATAAACTTTTACGTAATTAATTTTTTGTTGGATTTTTTTATTGGTAGCGAGCGAACAGGCAATTGCATTATTCTCTAAGGACATGATTTCGAAATTCCCATTGAAATAGGCTCTTTGCTTGAATCAAAGTAAATCCAATCTCAAAGGTGTCAGTCTAGCTCTTGGAGGATTAAAAAAAACAGGACATCACAATAATGCATTCTTATGATTTCCATATTTCAACATATTTCATTTCATGACGAAATCATTCTTCAATTTCATCACTATCATTTTTTGTCTATTTTTTGCTTTATTTTGAAATTTTAATGATTTCGTTATCGTCGTTGTTCAACGAATGAATGCATCGTCGATTTTTTGTCATGTTTTTATTTCCGCCGCCGATTACTCATTTTTGATTTTTAACTTTCGCTGGTAAATTTATTATTGCAATTTTCCTAATATTTTTTTTGTCTTCTCCTTCAGTAAATTTGCTTCGCTAAACAAAAAGTTGGATGATTTCGAAATAATCATTTTTTTGGGGCCAGCGAGAGCGCGAAGCGCGAACGCTGGCCCAAGTTGAGTTTGCCTTGACGGAGCGCAAGATCTCTTTTTTTTTCAACTAGCTTATTCATGTGTTTATGTTTATTAACTATGGCTGATTTTTGTAGAGTTATGAGTGCCCATCTATAAATTATATCTGTAAAGAAATCCAGAAAAAAAACTTTATAAATTTAGAGATTCGGCAAAAAATGTGTCCAAAAAATGAATGTCCGTTTGTTTTCTGTCCCCCTTTTTTTTTCTTAGCGCGAAAAGGCCCGATTGTCTTTTCAAAGACAAAAGTTTTTATTTCTTGATTTTTTGAAAGGGAAATTTTTTTTTGATTCAAAATTAATGTTTTTTAATTAATTTAATTAGTTGTAAATTTTCATAAAAATTAGAAATTATAAAGAAACACTCGGCATTTTATCACAATTTTTTTTTGAATTATGTATTTTATTACTTAAACTTCTTTTTATGTGCATAAATACTTATGGAGAATTCTATAAATAAATAAGAGTTTAGTTGAGTATGGGTGAGCTAATATTTTTACGGATATATTGTTTTAGAAGAGGGATTGAGAGTTTGAGAGTAAACTGTTCTTGAAAATAACAAATTTTTTGGAATTTTGTGAGGTCAGACAGAAGCAAATTTTGAAAAATTTCTTTAAACAAAAAAATTGTAGTTTTTAGAGACTAATGTTTTTTAAAAGATTCATATTATCGACATTCAGAATTGTATATTTGTAAAAATATTAATACATATCCCCATTGTGCCCACTTTTTTTTTATTTATATCTAACATGTCACCTTATTAAAATATATCTCTTCGAGATCAATAAAAGAAGGGAAATCAGTACTATATTTAGGCTAAAAGCCAATAAAAGGTGGAAGTTGAGTAAGTCAATAAAAGCATGGAAATTAAAAAAGTGGAAGTCAATAAAAGAAGTGAAATACCTCAACTTCGCGGCGGAAATAAGAGTTTTTTCCTTTTGTTATAATTACCAATATTTTATAGTTACATTTTTTGCAATTTAAATCGATTATACGATTGTTTTGAAAAAAAATTAGAATTACTGTGACACTTATTTCCGCCGCGAAGTTGAGGTATTTCACTTCTTTTATTGACTTCCACTTTTTTAATTTCCATGCTTTTATTGACTTCATTACTCAACTTCCACCTTTTATTGGCTTTTAGCCTAAATATAGTACTGATATTGTAAAACTTTAGGATTTTTTTGCTTCAAATTTAAAATAAACTTGGGTCCTCCGACGAAACTTTAAAAAAATAGTTTCAAATTTCTACGAGTTTGAAAATATATTTATTTTATTTTGTGAAGGTTTCTTTGCAAAGTTTACGTGTGCTTGTTTCATTCCATTATTATTTTTTTTTAAATTCCTCGCGTGTTCTTTAATTTTTTTCTCCTGATTTCTTTATACATATTTTTAGTAGTCTACCCTAAATTTTTGTATTTTAACCTCAAATTTAAAGATATTTTTAAACTTTCAATGTTATTTTGTTTTCTTGTTTATTATTTACTAGTTTTTTTTATCCATGTTCCCTTATTTCGTATTTTATTATTATTTTTTCTCTCTCTCGTCTGCTTTTAAAAAAAATTGTTGTTTTCTTTTTGTGTTGTTTTTTTTTCTCTGAGTTGATGAAAGACGACGTCGCAGCATCAAAAAGAAAAACAAAACAAGCCTTTGAGTTTCCTCTCTGTTTTGCTGCTTTCCAACACAAAAATTTAACATGAGTGAAATCATGAAATCATCCATCCCTCTGTAAAGAAATTCTATACATAATCAGACTCATATATTTTTCTTTATAAACATAACTTTTTAATACATTTTTTTTCATTATGGTGGAACTGTTCGCGGTTGTTGATACTTTTTTCTTTTGTATTTTTTTTCTGCTGCTAGTTATGAACCAAGGAAGTGCGGAAATGATATTTTTTTCCTTCCGCGGAAGCGGAAAAATCAAAATCCATTTCCTTCCGCACTTGCGGAAACGGAAAAAATCAACTTAATTTCCGCGGAAACGGAAGGAAAACGGAAATTTTTAAAATCATTAAATAAGGTATAATTTTTTTTCTTTTTTATTGTTTTTAAGTCATATTTTTTATATATAATTTTTTTTAAAGCGAAATAGGCTAAAATGCTCAAAAAAACTTTAGGTTTACTTGAAAAGTGAGCATATTTTAAAATTTTTGCATCATTTAACTCGTTTTGGATCAAGAAAATTCACATAAAGCATTACTAATTTGAACACAAATCCCTCAAAAAAGCGCGTTTTTCAGCCAAAAATGTAATAATTTTCTTCCGTTTTTCCGCAAGTTTTTTCCACGGAAGCGGAAACGGAAACGGAAATCTAAAATAACATTTCCGTAAACGGAAACGGAAACGGAAATGAAAAATAGGCGGAATTCCGCGGAAACGGAAACGGAAACGGATTTCCGCACATCCCTGTTATGAACGTCTGCTAAAGGTTATAAAACCTTGGTATTATTGGCTGCTTTTATAGTTATGTTTTGTTTAGTTTTCCCTTCCCTTATTCTTTTGCGGTTTTTTTGTTGTTGTTGTCGGTTATGCATAACCATTGATCTTTAGGCTTACTATAGTTTTGCGCTATATATCGACTAACTTCATCTCTTCCGTGGTACTTATTGGAATGGTGCATTCAAATGGACTTAGCTTTAGGAGGCCAATCTGGAGATGTCTATGATATTGTTGTATGGTTACAAGACTTTTATCTGGCCAATCATGTTATGGTTCTCTCTTGTTTTCTCAGAACTGAATTCAAATGCGCGCCTTCTCATTCTCTTGTCTCGAATGGAACTTCTGGAACATTCTCTTCCTAGCCTAAAATGCTTTCATTTTTTTGTATTGCATTGATTCATTCATTCGATGCTTCTTTGTCTTGTGTTGAGTAATTGGCTCTAATAAAGTTCTTTTTTTTGTTGTTGATTTTATTTGCTTTTCGACCATCGCCGATACGACTTTTTGCTGGTTTTTTTATTGCTTCTGTTGTTCGTATTTTATGAAAGATTATGAAGGTTCTGTAATTTTCTTTTTCTTTTTGACTAAACCCAACTCTTCCGTAGCATTTGTATTTATATATGTTTTTGCGGCTTTCAACTTCTTTACATTCTTTACCCATTTCATAAGTTTTTGGTTTTAAATTTAAAAATTATACATGTTTATTATTTTTATGACCTCTTTTACGCTGCCTGCCTACGTAGTTATTAAAATAGTCGAAATTAAATAGCTTTTTGATTCCTCAATGTGATTTTTGTTTTTTAACACAAATAAAAAAACTTGTTGTTTTTCTTTCGCATTTATAATTCTCGTGAAAAAAAAAACATTGTATTTTTCTGTTTGTCTTTTATTTTTTCTGAAATAACCGTTCTCATATGTGGCGTTTGACTATTTTCTATTTTCCCAGGTTGAGTTGGTAATGTAAATTAACTTTTTAATCTTTTATAGGTTCTGCAAATAAAAATGGTTGCAAATAGCTTCACATATCCTGATTGTGCTTTGCTGCAAAATCAATGCCATGGTGGAAAAGGAAGAGAATGTTTGGAAAACAACAATGAAAACATACCGTTTATTCAAGTAAGTTATTTATTTTTCCAACATTTTTTAATCGATGGTGTTTTTAGCCGTGCCACAATGCATCACCAACATCAACCCTTGATTATTATCCTGAAAAGAACTATGATGTCCGGGCGTCTTCAACATCAAGCTTTGTTTCTTCTCTCGATGATCCAAATGTGCCTCCATCTTGCTTTCTTTTGGATCAACGTAAAGATGATATGAAAAGCGTTCGACGATCTTCTCCAAGACTGGCTCAATCTTATCCTGTTGCAACAAAACAACAACATCAATCTGCTCCTCGTAAACGAAAACCTCCACAGCCAAAGTCTCTACAAGCTCCAAAACGTCGTCGAGCTGCACCTAACAAGAAATGTGTATTTACCAAAGCTGCTCTTGAAACCTTGAAGCAGTGGATACCTGTCGGTCAACCATTTGCGGAAAAAGTTTTTGTTTTTGGAGAGGAAAAATCTGTGTGCTGTTATCCTGCTGTCAAAAATATCCAAGAAGACTTCATTTTCAATACGCTGGATGTCGTTTGTGTTCCTGTTGGTGGAAGAGCAAGTTATGGAAAGATCGACAGAATCTATCTTGATGATAAAGAAGGCATGATGATGAACATCTATTGGTATTATCAATATGATCAATGTGTGCTGAGTGGTGAAGCTAAAAAGAAGATAGAAAGTCGGTATCAATTCCACGCGCAAGAACTTATCGCTTCAAAACATTTGGATACAATCTATTGCGACAACATACAATGCCTTGCTTATGCCATAACGTTTTCTGAGTATGCTCGGTAAGCATTTTTATTGCTTTGCTTTTTCCGACAACTATTGTTAATTTCTGTCAAATTTTCACCGGCATTTTTGTTACAGTTTTTGCACTGAAAACAAATTTGATGCTCTTCCAACTTCAATCCAAAATCGTAGCAAAGAATTGTGGCCTCGTGGTGATCCAAATTACAGTCGTCGACGTTTCCTGCCACATGATGATACTCCAAATGAATTGGTACGCAACTTCCTATGCTTTTTAAGTCTTCCTAACTATTGTTTCTTTTAGGTATTTTTCTGTCGTAAATATTATTCCATCGCAAAGAAAGCTATTCTTTCTGGTGCTCCACGTCCACATGGAAAAAGAAGCAATCGACTTAGACCTCCTGCCAATAATGGACTTATTTTCTATGATCAAAATGGTGAAGATGATTCTGAAAATCGAAATGGAAAGACTTTATAAGCTTTTTATGTGCTTTTGACTGTGCATATTTTTTTACTTTGTTAAATGTTTTTGACTTTGTAAATAAACAGACTTTATTAAAGATTTAATTTTGCATATTTTCTCTTTTTTTGATGATTAAAATAAACTTTTTTATCAAGTCGTATAAGTAGGTTTTTTGCATACAAAAGCTTCAGTCGATGAAGTGCAATCAAAATTATTCATCATATTGATGGTTTCACTATCGCATGGAGATAAAACTAACATTCCACAATTTTCCTTTCCTTTATTATCCGGTTTTCCAGGGTTCCAATTTGCAAAGTTATAAACCGAACTATCTGACCATTGCCATGTGTTACCTTCATTTAAAGTTTGTAAACCCACCCAACATTGTTTAGCCCAACATGGAGAATAACCTTTAGACTTAGATAATGCCTCACGTGCAACATCTGTAAAAATAACTTATTTATAATATATTGTGAAACTTAAACCTTAAACCTATAATAAAATCAGCTTCAATTTGATCATGAAATGATGCAAGATGGCCATGATCTTGTACACAATAATTTTCAGCATCCTGCCAATAATATTGTGATGGTACATGAGCATAATAATACATTCCTGTATGATTTAAATATGTATATCCATAGGAACAAATTGGCATGGTAGTAGTTGTCGTTGGAAGCGTCGTTGTTGTTGTTATGATAGTTGTCATCGTCGATGTTGTTGTTGGTGGAAGAGAAATTAAGCATACAAAAGGTTTAGATTTAAAGCAATCTTCCGTGCTCCACATTGCATTTGTTATCGAAGCTTTAACACAATTAAGGGTTGTAGAATTCATAGGTTGTCCTTGGGCCCAATCAGAGTAAGTAAAAGGTGTGTTATCGAGCCATGTCCAGTTTCCTGGAGTTATTTCATTGGTACCGCCAATCCAGAAATCGCTTTCTGAACTATCTTGAAAGCTTGTGCTTGCTTCCTCTAAATTTGCGAACTTTGTAACAGAAAAGAAAGATAAAAATCCTACGACTCAAAAACATATTATCAAACGCGGTAGCCACAGAAGTCAAATGTCCACCATTTTGACGACAATAACCTTCAGCCATAATAAAGGCGGACGAATTGGAGACAAATAAATAGCAATCATTAGGATTTGTAAATGAAGCCGTAGTTCCAGGAGGACAAGCACTATAGCAATTTTGCACAATGAAAAAGAAAGCAGCCACCATCCAAAAAAGTAACATTTTTATTTTCCTTTGTTGACGAAGTAATGAATTTGAATTGATTTATTGATGGTGTTTTTTGATTTTTATCAGAGATTAATTTCCAATGTGGAAACATTTTTTTATCATTAGTTTGTTACTATTAAGGTTGGGTCGTTTGTTACATATATTTTATGCTTCTCTTTCTCACGTTTTTTTTTATTTCCATCAAAAGAGAAAAAAAATGAAAAAAAAATTTAAGCAAATACTATTATCAATTAGTTGACTTTAAGCTTTCACGTGATTTTTAAAAATCAAGTTTTTTTCGTTAAAAAAAGTTTTATCGATGCATAAAAAACTATAGTATTTTTGACAATAAAATTTACACGCTTCGTTTTTCACAAACAAAATCTGTCAACGTTTGTTTTGTTGAAGCAAATTTATTTAGTATAAAATTTCAAAGATAAATTATTGTGAAATAATGTGCATAGGATGAATTAAACACAAATTGAATTATATTATTAAATTAATTAAGATTGGTTTGTTTTTTACAAACAAAGTGTTCCATTTCCATACTGCAAAATTCATTATTGAAAAGATTTATTTTGTCCCCATCACAATCTTCAAGCACTAAATGAGCGCATTTTTCTTGTCCGGGAAAGTTTGGTTCACCTTTAGACCATCCAAGATAATCAAATGGTGTCCCATCCGACCACTCCCAATTTTTGTTGTCATTTGATAAAGTATAAAGTCCAATCCAACATTGTCTAAGTACACAATCAGGATTATAAGCTGCTGATTGACGAGCAAGATCTTAAAAAAAATATAGATTTTAGGAATTTTTGTAAACTGATAGTTACCTCCAACAAAGACAGCTTCATTTGCGCTATGAATCGAAGCAAGATGAGAATTATCTTTTACACACAAATCTTCGGAGGCTTGCCAAGTTTTGTTTAAATTTGAATAAATTTTATAACAAAAATTTGTTGAGTTATAATATGTCCAATCCTTTTCACATTTTAAAGGTTTTGTTGTTGTTAATGGCAATAAAGTGGTCGTTGTTAACAGAGTTGTATTTGGAATTAATAAAGTTGTCGTCGTTGTTTGGATAATTGAGTTTGTTACTTTACAAATAAAAGGCTTTGTTTTTGCACAATTTTCTGCAAACCACATCGCATTTGTTGTTGCAACAGTGATACAATTAGAACTTGGCGAATTATTTGGCTGTTCTTGAGCCCAATCAATGTAATCAAAAGGTGTGCCATCAATCCATGACCATTTATCAGGAATTAATTCATTTGTTCCACCAATCCAAAAATCAGCAGCATGTTTAAAATTCAATTTTGCTTCCTCTATATTATTATTATTTAAACATTTTCAATTATTATTAAGCAAGAACAACAACTTACGACTTAAAAACATATTATCAAAGGCGTTATGAGCTGAAGCCAAATGTCCACCATTTTGTTGACAAAATCCCTCAGCAACAATGAAAGCGGAAACATTTGAAACGAATAAATAGCAATCATTTGGATTTGAAAAAGATGAAATCATTCCATTTGGACATGTTTCAAAACTTAAATTAATTAAAGAGAAAATTACAAGAATGGCTAACATCATAATTTACGGATGCTAACAACCAATACATACATAAAAATTGTATGAAACAGTAATCATTTTTATAGTCACTTTTAATATGGAAAAAAATAAGAGCATACTTCAAATAAATTTTATCTGTTAACCTTTCCTTGAAGCGGATTGGAATTCGACCTTTAAAAGATAAGAAGTAAAAATGTTAAATTGCTTAAGATGGAATTTATAGTTCCGTAATTAAAGGTTAAATTAAATGTCAAAATTTTTAACTATCAGTTAATTCAAGCGGAACACCTATTAAAAAAAATTCTTTTTAAAGGTTATTACCGGTTTATATTCTTAAAATAAAAATATGAAACTAATCTTTAATTTTGCTTTTTTACAGAATTTCTTGTTTTAATGTTTTTTAGCAAAGAAATAAAAAAAGCTCATTTTCATTAGAAATTATCAGTATGAAAACTTTTTTACTCTCATTTTGTTTTACTATTAAAATCGAATTTTTTGATACTTTTATTTTAAGCTTCTCTTTCTCACTATTTTCTTTTATCTGTTCTTCATATGTGTGTATATTAGATCAAATGATTAAAATATAAATGTAATGCTAATTTTATTAGGTTTAATCAGAATATTAAACTATGGTTTATAAACTTTAAAATCTAAACACGTGGTTTTTTACAAACAAAATTCTGAACTTGTAAAGAGCATTCATTATCATTCCAAAGATTTATAATGTTGTCACCTCCACATGGCATGAGCATTAATTGAACGCAATTTTCAATTCCTGCACCATTTGGCTCCCCAGGAGACCATCCAATATAATCAAATGGAGTTCCATCACACCATGTGTAAACTGCACCATTTGTAACAGTTGTAAGCCCTATCCAACATTGCAAAAGAAAGCAAGAAGGAGTGTTTTTAAATATTGAAAAGGCGTGACGAGCCATATCTGTAAATCGAAGGTTTTATGAGTAATTATATCCGAAAATTTTTAAACCTGCAACAAAATCGTCTTCGGTTTGACTGTGAATAGAAGCAAGATGAGCGTTGTTTCGAATACAATATTTTTCCGAATCCATCCATGTCAAATTTAAATTTGAAAATGCTTTATAGCAAAAGCCAGTCGTTTCAAAATACTTCCATCCAGAAGAACATGATAAAGGCTTTTTGGTTGTTGTAGTGGTAGTAGTCGTGGTCGTTGTTTTCAATGTGGTTAAAAGGGTTGTGGCAGCTGCTGGAATTAAGCAAGCAAAATTTTTTGGTTTAAAACAATCATCGGCTGTCCATAGCGCGTCAGTGATAGAAACAGCCACGCATTGGGCGCTCGAAAAATTATTAGGTTGTCCATGTGACCAATCAGTGAAATCAAATGGAGTCCCATCAATCCAAGACCAACGACCAAGATTCAACTCATTGGTTCCCCCAATCCAAAAATCGACATCAGTGCTATCAGAAAATTTTGAGATAGCTTCTTCTGTATATTAAAAAAAATATTAAATTAAATTTGTGTTTTAAATACGAAAAAAAACTTACGACTTAAAAACATGTTATCGAATGCGCTGTGAATAGAAGTTAAATGTCCACCATTTTGTAAACAAAGATCTTCAGCGGTAATAAATTCTGATTTTTCCGAAACAAATAAATAACAATTATCCGGGTTAGTAAATGAAGTTTTTGTTCCATTAGGACAAATACAAAAACAACAATGGAATAAGACGATGAAAATAAAAAACAAAATAAGCATATTAATTTTTAAAGAATAGCAATTATTAATTTTTTAGTTTCGAAAATTTTCAAACAATTGATTTTCCTTTAACTTCGTTATAACTTATAAGAAAATAAATTTATGACTTTTCTCTATTATTACCTAGAATAGAGGCTTGAAAGTGGAAAAGTCTTATCAGTTTGTATCGTTCCTCTTTATTTTGTGTTTCTATCAAAAAGAAGAATCGATTTAAAACTTTTACTTTCTTTATTTTTTTATTTTTTGGATGTAAAAAAGAAAGTTGATAAAAATTAAAACTTCATGGCGGACTAATGTCTTATAAGAATATAAATGATTTTGAGCACTAATTATTTAATATAATGGCATTATGATTGAGCGAATAAAGTGAAAGGTAAAATAATAAAAAAATGCTTTTCTAAAATATACATGTCGGAGAATAAGAGTTGGTGCCAAAGTGTTTATTAATTCTTTAAGCTTTGTGTAATCTTTTCAAGTTTACAAAAATTGCAAACTTACGTTAGAATTAAAATACTATCAAAATTAAATTATTTTTATTTTTACATTTCTTTGTTTGTAAATCTTAGTTTTTACAAATAAAATTAGACATTATATAAAAAAGACATTCGTTCGATATTACTTCAATGGTAAAATTTTATTTATTTAACAATGACGCCAAGGAACTTATTGATCATACATATTTATATATTTAAATCTTAATACTGGGCAATTATCTAATATTTTTTTGCACGCTACCTTCAGACGATTAAAAAAAAATTATATACGCTTGCTACAACAAGGTGAAAGTTGGCTTTTTACAAACAAAATTTTGCATGATATAAGAACATTCCGCGTTATTAAAAAGGTTAATACTATCGCCATTGCAGTTACCAAGATCCAAATGAGCGCAGGTTTCTTGTCCAGGATAGTTTGGCTCTCCTTTAGACCATCCGAGATAATCAAAAGGTGTACCATCAGACCACTGCCAATTTTTGTTGTCATTTGTTAAAGTATAAAGTCCAATCCAACATTGATTATAATAACATGGAGGATAGTAAATATCTCGTGAAGCAGCTGATTGACGTGCCAGTTCTGAATACAGAATACATGTACTACTGATTTCGATATTAAAATTTAAGGCTTACCTCCAATAAAAAAAGCTTCATCCAAGCTATGAATTGAAGCGAGATGTGACTTGTCTTTTACACACAAATCTTCGGAGGTTTGCCAAGTTTTGTTTAAATTTGAATAAATTTTATAACAAAAATTTGTAAAGTTAAAATATGTCCAATCCTTTTCACATTGTAAAGGGATGATGGCAGTTGTGAAGGGCAATGAAGTGGTCATAATCATTGTTGTATTTGGAACGAATAAAGGAGTAGTTGATTGCATATTTGTCGAGTTTGTTACTTTACAAACATAAGGTTTAGTTTTAGCACAATTTTCAGCAAACCACATTGCATTTGCTATGGAAGCCGCAAGACAAGTGGAATCAGGCGAATTATTTGGTTGTTCTTGAGCCCAATCCACGAAATCAAAAGGTGTGCCATCAAGCCATGACCATTTTTCAGGAATTAATTCACTTGTTCCACCAATCCAAAAATCCATCTCAGCGCCGTTTTGAAAATTCAAATTCGCTTCTTCTTTATTTTAAAAAATTATTTTAAAATTGTTTAAAAATAAAGAAAGCTTACGACTCAAATACATATTATCAAAGGCATTATGAATCGAAGTTAAATGTCCTTTATTTTGACGACAAAACCCTTCCGCTATAATAAACTCAGATGCATTGGAGACAAATAAATAACAATCATTTGGATTTGAAAATGAAGCCGTAGTTCCAGGAGGACAATCGCTATTACAAATTTGTATTAAACAAAAAATAAAAAATATAGCAACAAACATTTTAATTAAAGTTTCTGTTTGATCTTTGAAAATAAAAAGTAGCAGCCTAATTTATTGGTTAACCATTGCCAATAAAAAAATTTATCATGTTATTTATTTTTTTTCCATCTTTTGTACAACTTGTTAATGACAAACAAAGAAAAGAATTGATAAGAATCATTCAGCTTGTGCTGAGTTTCTATTATTGGTGAATAAAGTTTGTAGTAAGAATTTTAACATAAAGAAAAGCACTTTTTTTTAAAAATCTTTATATACTTTTTGAATATTGTCAACAAATAATAAAAGACAATTTCATAAGAAAAATTATGAAAAACGAGGCTTTTTACATACAAAATTTTTCATTTTAGAAAGACAAACTGCATCATTCCATAAATTGATTTGATCATTGCCACATGGACTGAGCGTTATTTCTCCACAATTTTCAATTCCTGCTCCATTCGGTTCACCTGGAGACCAACCAACATAATCAAATGATGTACCATCGCTCCATGTGTAAACTGAGCCATTTGTTAAAGTAAACAAACCAATCCAACATTCGTCTGAACATCCTTAGTTTGAAATGACACCTCGAGCCATATCTAGAAAACAAAATTATTTATTAAGGGTATTTTCATCTGCAGGGTAAAAAGTATGAGAGAATCTCATTTTCAAACCTGCTACGAAATAATTTTCTGTTGCACTATGAATAGAAGCTAGATGAGCATTGTTATCAAGGCAATGTTTTTCTGCTTCCATCCATGTTGAGGGCATATTTGAAAATGCTTTATAACAAAAGCCAGTTGTTTCAAAAAATTTCCATCCAGGTTTACAAGGAAGAGGCTTTGTAGTTGTTGTTGCTACTGTAGTAGTTTTTATCGATGGGGTTGTTTTTATTTGAGGTATTGTTGTTGACATAGATGATATCAAACACGCAAAATTTTTTGGTTTAAAACAATCATCGGCTGTCCATAGCGCGCCAGCGATAGAAACAGCCACGCATTGGGCGATCGAAAAATTATTAGGTTGTCCATGTGCCCAATCTGTGAAATCAAATGGAGTCGCATCAATCCAAGACCAACGACCAGGATTCAACTCATTGGTTCCACCAACCCAAAAATCCACATCGGTGCTATCAGAAAATTTTGAGCTTGCTTCTTCTGTATAAAAACAAAATTTGAAAAACTTTAATTTTCGCAAAAAAAACTTACGAGTTAAATACATATTATCGGAACTAGTATAGTTGTGCACCCACTTTTTTTATTACTCTTTTTTCTGTGCGAGCTAATCATTGCCAAAAACTAAAAAAATAATAATTCAAATTTTTTCAATTGATTTTGAAAAAAGAAAATAAGATGAAAAAATCAAAAAGTTAATGAGAAGAATGAAAAAAAAGAGTAATAAAAAAAGTGGGTGCACAACTATACTAGTGCCTATCAAATGCACTGTGAATTGAAGCTAAATGTCCTCCAGTGCTGTCATTTTTCCATTTTGTCGACGCCGACGCCGACGACGACGACGGCGTCGTCACAAAAATTTGGCGTCGATGCCGTCGTCGACGCCGACGACAAATCGACGCCTCGACGCCAAAATTAAAATATTTTTTCCTTTATTAAATTTTGAGCTTTTTTAGCTAAAAATTATTGAATTAAATAATTATAAAACAAGTTTCTATTAACGGAAACAACAATAACTTTAAATTAAAGCGTTTAAAATAGTCTAATTTTTGTATTTTCTATGATTTTTTTTATTTTTTTGAAAAAATCGAGTATTTTTTGGCGTCGACGACAAATAAGAAAAAGTATCGACGACGACGCCGACGCCGACGCCGTCGTCGGCGTCGACGATTTCGTCGACGACGTGACGATTTCGTCGGCGTCGATACAGCACTGATGTCCTCCCTTTTGTTGACAAAAAATATCAGCAAGAATGAATTCGGTTTTATTTGAAACAAACATATAACAATTTTCAGGGTTATAAGATTGCATAGTTTCATTTGGACAAATACAAAAACAACAATGAAGTAAGAAGAAAATAAAGAACAAAATAAGCATTTTAATTTAAATAATATCAATTATTAATTTTTTATTTCCAAAATTTTCAAACAAAACAATTTTACTTGTTGTATGAAAATAAATTTATGGCTTTCTAAAATATTATTCCCAATAAAAGCTAAAATTGATAGCGTTATCAGTTTGTCGGTTCGCCTTTATTTGGTGCTTCTAACAACAACAAAAAAAGTCGATTTTAAACTTTTGCCTTCAATTTTTCAAGATGAAAAAAAGAAAAAGAAAAATAAGTTGATAAAAATTAAAAACGTCATGCCGACGATAACTTTCGTAGCAATGTCTTTGTTAGAATACAGAAGTTACTACCAATGATTCTTGGTATAATGATGTCATAGAAGATGCGAAATAAATCGATTAAGTTTGGTTTAAATTAGTTTCTTTTCTTAACAATTCACTTTTTAAAAAGTTGGCTTACTTAACTCTTAAACAAAAAAAGTAAAAAAGATCATTTTTGATAGAAACATTAAAATAACTAAGACACAATAAAGAAAACAAAAAATATATAAAATTTTATTATTTCAAAAGAGGAGTGAAAGTATTCTTCTTACAGGCGAAAGCTTGCAGGGTATAATTACATAACACATTGTTGAATAGGTTGGAACTATTTCCAACATCGCAATTAGAAAGCAATAACTGTGAACAATTTTCAATTCCTGGATTATTAGGCTCTTCTGGAGCCCATCCATGATAACTAAATGAAGTTCCATCAGTCCATAACCAAGAAGTATTATTTGTTAAAGTATAAAGGCCAATCCAACATTGATTGTAAAAACAACCAATATCTTCGCGTGACGCAATTGATTTGCGAGCAAGGTCTATAAAAAAAGAATTAAAGCATTTTCAAGAAAAGTGTGGTATACCGGCAATAAAAACAGCTTCATTCGCGCTATGAATAGAAGCAAGATGTGAATTATCTTTTACACAAACATCTTCGGAGGCTTGCCACGTAATATTTAAATTTGAATAAATTTTATAACAAAAATTCGTAACCTCGTAATATATCCAATCTTTTCCACATTGTAAAGGCTTAAGGGTGGTTGTTGCTTCAGACACGGCTGGAATCAGGCAAACAAAGGGTTTAGATTTAAAGCAATCTTCTGCAGACCAAAATGCATTGGTGATAGACGCTGCAATACAATTCGATGATGAAACATTTTCTGGTTGTCCTTTATCCCAATCAGAGTAAGTAAAAGGTGTACTATCGAGCCATGTCCATTTTCCAGGAATCAATTGATTGGTTCCACCTATCCAGAAATCGCTTTCTGTACTATCTTGAAAGCTTGTGCTTGCTTCCTCTAAATTTGCGAACTTTGTAACCGAAAAGAAAGATAAAAACCCTACGGCTCAAAAACATATTATCAAAGGCATTAGACACAGAAGTCAAATGTCCACCATTTTGACGACAAAATCCTTCAGCAGTAATAAATTCCGATTTATTTGAAACAAATAAATAGCAATCATTTTGATTTGTAAATGATGCAACTAATCCATCAGGACAATCGCCGAAGCATAAATTTAATAACGCAAAAATGAATAATAAAAAAAGCATAATAAAAATAATGAAAAATATTTTTTTATGTCGGAAAAATTATGGAAGAATTATTTTGTTTTGCTTGAAAACCAACGGATCGATAATCAACAATAGAATTAAAAGAAATAATTCTAAAGACCTTATCAAAGTGATTTTCTTGTTTTTATTTAAAAAATTTTTCAAGTTAAATATTATATTTTGTTTTAAAAAAAACTTTTTAATTTTAAAGATGTATTTAACTTTGGTGTGTCATATTTTTAACACAAAAAATCTTTAAACGAAAAAATATGATTCATTATTTTTTGTTTTGTTTTTGGATTGGAATCGATTTTATTTTCTTATTTTTCGCGATAAGTTTTAGCGAATTAAAGAAATATTTTTAGTAACTTCTTTTCGCTTTTTTTTGGCGTTTTTTTGCTTTTGATGATTACCTTCTTTGAGTATTTTTTTTTTGAATATTTAAACGCGACATTTACTTTTCTATTTCATTTTTGAATTAAATTTTAAAAATTTTTGATCAATTAAAAGCCACCTTCTTTGCATGAGTCAATTTTTTTTAAATTAAAAAAATTGCTGAAAACTGTGACCAACATCGGTCGTAAATTTTATGCAATTTCAGAGCAGAGGTAGTTGCTCGAAACTTTCATGTTGACGATCCATTATGTCTATTTTTAAATTGAAATTAACAAATATTTTTCCCGAAGATATCCAAAATTCTCAGATATAGTCGAAAAATAATTTCGAAGTTAAAGAAAAAAATTTGGAAAAAATTAGCGATGAATGATGCAGTTGTTGAATTGGTCGAATTCCAAATATGTACTTACAAATATGTACTTATTCAGGTTATTTGAAAAGAACATTATTTTTTATTTTATTTTCATCAAAACACATATTTTATTTAAAAAAAACCGAACCTTAAAATTTTTATATTTTTACACTTTGAAAAATCAACAGTCTTCTGTAATTAAAGCTAATTAGCAGAAAAAGAAAAAAAACATAAAAACAAGAAGCTATCTCTAATTTTAATGAGATAAGAAAACACATAGCAAACATGAAACAAGAGCAAAATCAACAAAAAAATTTTGATTGTATTTTTATTTTTGGTCAAAATAATAAAGGAACACGGAAGCTTAAAAATAATGAAAAAGGTGTTAAGCCTTTTTTCAGTGGCTTTAATCCTCGGCTTTTTTGGAATTGTTTCTGGAATAGGCGACGACGATAAAATTACGACTGGCTTGTCTGGAACAAGTTTCAATGTTGTATTTGATCAATATTCGGGATATTTAAATGCAGGAAATAATGGAAAATGGAAATTTTTTTATTGGTAAAAAATTAATTTCAAAGTTTTTGGTTAATAGTAAATTTTTTATAGGCTTTTGGAATCACAAACAGGAAATAAAGAAATTGATCCATTAATTATTTGGTTTAATGGTGGACCAGGTAAGAACTCTTGATCGGTTGTTAAAAAAATCATTAAAAAATGTAAAATTGCCTAGAATTGAAAATGTGAAAAGCTTTTTTAATTTAATTTTTTTTAGATATCTAAAATTAAAATGGCTAATTTTGTTTATAAATTTTTAGGTTGCAGTTCGGTTGGAGGATTATTTGAAGAATTAGGGCCATTTTATGTTAACACCGATAAAGCAACATTATATGAAAATATTTATTCGTGGAATAAGGTAATTTGATTTTACAAGAATTCGAAGCATCTAAAAAAATACTTTCATTAACGCTCGACATTCGTGGAAAATTTGGGTTGCATCTTGCTAAAAAAATTCAAATTTTTCTTTAATTTTTTTGATGTTTTTTAGTATGCAAATATTTTGGCAATTGAATCTCCAATAGGTGTGGGATTTTCATATTCCACAGATAATCCAAAAAATTATACCCTTGGAGATGATTTGACGGCTCAACAAAACCATGATGCTTTAGCGGATTTTTTTGCTAATGTTCAAACCCGATATAATAATACTCAATGGTTTATTGCTGGTGAATCGTATGCTGGGATTTATATTCCTACGGTAACTCAAAATGTTTTAAATTCTATTGTGAAAGGTGATTTTCCAAATACAAATTTTGGCGGAATTGCTATTGGAAATGGATATATGAATATTAAAAATTTAACTAATGCTTTAGTTTTATGGACCAGTTATCATGGGTTAATTGGATTACCGTAAGTAAAGAAGCAACAAAATATATATATAAAAAAAGTTGAATAGTATGGGAAATTTTACATATTTTTGAGATCTTTTTTGAATCAATTTCAAGTTTTGAGAAAAAATTAAATGGAATCTAAAAAATTTAGTCTTCACTAGAAAATCTCGAAAATTATTATAATTTTAAAGTTTCCATTTTAAATCAACTTATTTATTTATCTTTTTTATAACAATCAAAGTTAATAAATCAAAAAGCTTTATTGAATCGAGATAGTTTTAGTCAATGGCGTGATCTCAAGCAAACATGCTGCCCGGATAATCCCGATGTGGATACTTGTGATTTCACAAGTGGATTTAATTATGTCTTTATGAATGATTCAAAAACAGATTGCGGAAACAAAGTATTAATTTTTTTAGGAGACTTTGACTTTTCATTTTTTGTTTTAGGTTATCGCTGCTTTGAGTCTTAATGAAACATAGTAAGTTTACCAACGTCTAAACATTAAAATTTGAGGTTGCTAAATTTCAGCTCGGATCCATATAATTTTTATCAAGATTGTTATTTACAAACTCAACAAGCCAAAACTAAAGCTCACCTTCAAAAAGGATTGCTAAAAATGAAGCCTGTATATCCTCGTGATCCAATTCAACTAAAAAGTTTTAATCCAAATTTACAAAGAAGTCAAGGAGATCAAACAGCTGTAAGGAATATTCAAGTTTATATAAAGCTAATAAGAATAATTCTGAATAATAAAAAAAGGAATCGAATGGAAAATTCAAAGAAATTATTTATATTTGTCATTTTCGTTTCTACTATTCCGAAAATTTTTTTTACAAAAAAACCCAAGCATTTTTTGTTAGACTTAAAAATTATATTGGAGAAAAGTGAATTGTTTTTTTTTTTCAGGATAAAATTTATTATGATTCCTCTGATAATCAACTCGGATATCCATGTGATAATGGAGATCGAGCTCGAGGCTATCTTCGCCAAGCTGAAGTTCTCAAAGCTTACCATATTGATGATGCATGGATTAAAAGTGGATTAAATTGGAGTGGATGCAAGTAAGTAATTCACATATTTACATATTTTAAATTTGCCTACTCAAAATTTTCAGTATGGATTTAAATAAAGATTATCCAGTGACATACAATGATACAACGGAAGTATTTTTAAATATCGTCAAAATTGCAACGGATCCAAAACAATATGTTAAAAATTTTAAAATTTTAATTTATAATGGCGATGTTCGGTTTTTTGAGCTATAAGCAGGGGAAAGAAAAATCTAAATTTTAGGTTGATACAGTTTGTAATTTCTTGGGTGATTCATGGCATATGGAAAATATTGCAAATCAAACGGGAATGAATGTAAGTTTATAAGAATTTTAGTAAATTTTTATTTTGGAAACGAAAATTTTAAAATGAAAATTTTTTAATAAAAGTTTTTGAACTTTAGATAATGCCCCGATATCCTTGGGTGTTTCGAAGCCAATATGCAGGCTACCATCAACCTTATTACGTTGCTTTTAATGATGGAAAAAATAATTTTACTATCGATGTTTTGACAGTTAAGGTAAAAAAATTATTTTATTTTTAGCGAAATTATTAAAAAAATAATTCCTCGCATATTTATTTTGAATTTTTCAAAAATGTTTTACGATTTTTAGGGTTCAGGCCACTTTGTTCCAAATGATCGCCAAGGTCCTTCGCTTCAAATGATAACCAATTTTATTCGAGGTGGAAATAATTATAATTCCACAAATAATATCGAAGTTTTACCTTCTCCTCAACCTGGAATTAATTCAGATGATGGTAATTCTGCTAACAAATTAATGACATGTGAAAGTTGGATTTTGGCTAGCGTCTTTGCATTATTTTTTCACTGATTTTTAATTAATTAATTAACTTTTTTTTCGTTAAATAATTTCATTACATAATTCTTATTTTGTATATATTTTTTTATTAATTTTAATAAAACTTTGATACGCGATGAGACATCCTTTGCCTTATTTTTTGTGATAATAGGCTATTTTATTAATTTATAAATCTTTTTTAGATCCAATAAACAACCATTAAAAAGCCCCAGAAAGCTTTATTTTCTCCCATCTGTTTGTAGACTTTGATTTTTTTAAACATAAATCATAGAAAATAAATGTTGAGCCTTGTAAATTTGTTCATGACGCGCTGCACAAAATGCAAAAAAGCATTTTTCTTGCATCGATGAAAAAAACTAAAAACATTACAACGAAGGAACAACATAAGAAGTCGAACCACTATTTTCCCCACCTACATATATTTTTATATCATATGTACTACTGGCAGGACAAAAAAGCGTCCATCAAAAAAAAAGAACTTTTCCTGCTCTTTGTGAGCGCGTGAAAATAACAACAAAAAGAGTCAGAGAATATTTTTGAGACACATAAACGACCGGCAAAAAAAGGAAAAGAAGACAAATGCATTTTGAAAGAAAAAAAAAATGAGAGCGCGTTGGAAAAAGGAAGAAAAAAAATTATTGGGAAAGAGAGCGCTCCTCTTTCATAAAAAAGAGAGAAAGACAGAAAGAACAAAAAAATATGTTGAAAGACTGACTTACATTTTTCACCCAACCAACCATCCAGCCACATCTATCCATTGCAACGCATCGCGTTGTTATATTTATTTATTGAGTTCTTTCGTTCTTTCTGTTGGGGCTTGGGCGCGCGCGTATATGCGTTGTTAGAGTTTTTTCTCTTTTTTTTTCTTGCATTCACGAAACAAAAAATAAAGGAAAAATTGATTGCATTTTGTTGAGAAAAAACGTGGTTTTTTTGTAATTATTTACTATTCTAATAAAAGTTTCACTTCAATAGTTTTTGAAAACTCTCGAAGAAATCGTATCCCTCATAAATTTATTCCTATTTTTGTCTTTTTTGAAAACTTTTAAATCGATGCACTCCTCATTGAAGCTTTCAATAGTCATTATGAATTTCCCTTAATTAAATAATAATATAAAAGCTAAAAAACAAACCCATTTATTAATCCCGACTGTCAAACACTTCCACGTTTCTTGACAAAATTTTACGCGTGTGTGGCTTTCAAATTTTTTTTAGAATTACCATATTTTCTCTCTATTTTTAATTTTATCATAATTTTTAGTTAATTACTTGCCTTAATAAAATGGCAACAAATATCAATTTTGATGATTCATATGTAAAACGAATAATCCATCATTTTACGGATGAACCATTTCCATCCAAAACTCAAGGATCGTCTCTTCGACCTTTGTTGCCGGAAGAAGCTGAATTTCATTTAGCGAGTATTTATGATAATCAAATAAATTTTTCTGAACATAATATTTTTGTGGAAGCTTTACAAAAATTAATTGAAAATTTATTGGAATGCATTATTGGATTTGATACAACTTATAAAGAACCCGATATTATTGGAGCTTTGAGTTTGGAAAAAGTGCTTTCACAAATGTTTTTGGTTGGGCATCAAGCATGCGAAAATAGGTTAAAAGGTAAATGGAAAAATGATGGAACAAATAAAAATACTAAAAATATTCAAGAAGCTATGGAACTTTATAAAGTAAGAAAAATTTTTAGGTTTAACTAATCTAAAAAAAATTTGCATAATTCCAGAATTTATCTGTAAGCATTTTGGAACGTCGACACCAAATTGAAAACAGCGACCAAAAATATGCTCAACCTATAGAAATAAAAAAAATAATTAAACATGAACCAGAAATCATTGAATTAAGTGACGACGAAGAACCTGAACCTGAAAAGAAAATAAAACTTGAGCCTTCCGAGCCGACTTCAAAAAAATTAAAACTCGAATTAGAACCTACAAGTTCGATAACAGAAGGATGTCAAAGTGAAAAAATTCCAGAAGAAACTAAAAAATATCCATTTGTAATAACAATTCGACCAAAATATACTATCATTCCAAAAGGTATATTTTTATCCCAAATTTTTTTTTGGCATTCTGAAACCCAAAAGACAAAAATTTTATAATTAATAATTAATTTTTTTTTAGTTTCATGTTTAACCTACGAAACTGGCGTCAAAGTGGGATATAGTGACGCAGGGAAAAAACCAATTTTAATAGTTTATGATCCAAAATTAGGTGAAAATGTTTATACTTTTCGTTGCATGATTAAAGGAAGTTATCGATGCTCTTCATGTGGACTTTTAAATGTTCATAGATATGCAAAACTTTATAAAGGAATATTGTATTCGAATATTCATGAATGCAAAGGCAAACCTAAGTTCGTCGTTGAACAAGAACAGAGACTTCGAGCCAATAGATTTGGACATCAAAAACTTCCAAGTTTAATTGAGGCAAGTAAAAATGTTTTTTTATTGGAAAAATATGCAAACTTCCGTTCTCAAAATTTATTCAATTTTAAATTATTTAATTTAAAAAATAAATATGAAAATTTGCATATTTTTCCTTCATTCAATTATCGAGGCATTGCTTAATTTTTCTTGAATGAAAATAAAATTTGCATATTTTTTAATATAAAGATTTTTTTTTTAATCATTTTTTTCATAATTATTTATTCTTATTTTTTTAGTTATCCTCGAATGAAGATCCTCGACCATATCCAGCTTTGCCGAAGCAACGCCCCGTGACACGTCCATCAAATCCAAATTTTTGGGAAGACCTCGTTGAGTATCCCGACTATGAAGAATGCCTTACAAGTTGCCCAGGATATACAGGCTATGTCGCGATAGATAATATAAACCCAAATATTTGTTATGAATATGTTCCTTCATCGAGGGGAAGTTTTCGATGTTCCTCGTGTTTGAGATTGAAAAAACATACCATCGCAAAAGTTGATTTTTCTGTGAGTCTCTATCTTCCATGATTTTATTGGATCAGTTTTTTAAAAGTTGCTTTTTTGTATTTTAGAGAAATATCCTTCAATCCGCGGCTCATATTTGTCATGGAATATCAAAAATTGAAATGGAATCCCTTCAAACTACGAGAAGAGCAGTAACCTCGCAAAATAATATTTCATTTTCAACTGATGATTTTGAATTATAATTTTTATTGGGTTTTTATTTTACTTATTTTTTCCACGGGTTCTTTGCTGGTTCAGTTTAAAAAAGAAAAATAAAAATATAATATAATAAATTTCTATGACACAGTTTTTAATTTAATGAAATTCCATGATTTTCGCGATTTTTTCAGTTTATTTTTTAGTGTAAAAAAACATGTCTAAAATGAATTTGTTTTTAACATTTTTAAAGTTTTTTTCTTTAAATTTATTTTTACACGCTTAACTACTTTCAACAGTTTTTAAAAATATTCTCGTTGGTATGGAGCGATATTTCTCGAAGTCGAATTAAAAAAATTAAAAAAGCCAAAAAAATCGAAGTAAACAGTTTTTATGAATAAATTTAAATTCAAAATTGAAACCACTAACACAGTTTTTTAGTTACTTTAAAAATATTTCCATTGATTCGCCAGTACGCAGTTTTAACAAAAAAATAAATTTTTAGAAACTCGAATCCATCGAAGACATTGAAGCCCAATTAATTGATTTCCTAAAACTTGCAAAATTTATTTCTGATAATGCTTTGGCCATTTTATCCATAACTTTTACGAATGGAATCGTAATAAATATTGTCGCTGAATTTTGTTTGATTTCTTTCGGAGATTATTTGAGTCTTGGAAAAATTACTTTTATTCTTTGGACAGTTTTATCCGCCATGATGATGATTATTTCTGTTGATAAACCTTCAATTTTTACATCATTGGTAAGATAAAGACAGTTTTCATGAAGAAAAAAAATTTTTTAGAGTTGCATAAGCTCAAGCCAGTTTATTTGCTAAAAATTAATTACCACCGAAAATGGTGTTTTTTGACAGTTAACAAAAAAAAACACGATTCTTTTCTAAATTTTTTTGGTTCTTTATACAGTTTAATAAAAAAGTTAGTCAAAAAATCTAAAACAATTTTATTACATTCAGTTTTATTTTTATTGTTGATAAAAAAGGGGAAATTTCCAAAAGCCCGGGATCAATTCTTAAAAAAAAATATGAAAAAATAATTTTCCTCAACCATCTCAAGGTTTTAATAAAACCGTTTTTCTTCATAACAGTTTTGAATCATAAAAAAAATTAATTTTAAAAAGCAGTTAAAATTTTTTTCTCTACTTAAAAAAGTTCCAATTTAATATTACTTTTACCTCACAACCACCAGTTTTTTAACCTTTGAATTAACGTTTTAAAAATTCTTTTACTCTTTTTGCAAAAAAAGAAAATTTATTAGAAAAGCTATAGTTTAAAAAAATATAATAAAAAAAGTATATTAGCATGGCAGTTTTTTTCCATAAGCTTTAGAACCCCATAAAACTTTTTAAAATACCAAAACGCCTAAGTTTCAATAGAAACGTACAACCAAAAACTCCGCGGGAAACGAAAAAATACAATTTATATTATTGATGAAATCAGTTTAAATGGAATCCAATAATTTGTCGAAAATGCTTTTAAATTAATAAAATTGTGGCCGGTTTTAACGTGCTTTTGTTAAAACTTATTACTAAAAATTTTTTATTCTTACATTAAAAAAATTCGTAAGTTCCCGATGATTGCTTTGCAGTTACATTTTATTTAAGAATTTGTAAAGTTTTTTCTTGTATTAACAGTTTTAATTTTGTCTAAAACAATTCACGATAACATAACATTTGAATTTGAAGTTGATAACAGTTTAAATCTTTTTAAAATCAAGTCAGGGCAATAATTTTCAGTTTTATACAATCAAAAAATTCTTCAGTTAATAAAATTAAATTAGTTATTATGAATTTTAATAATTATTAAAACTGATAATCTTCGTGTGTAAAAAAAAGAGTTAAAATTAATTTAATGTGTAACAATGGTCTACAGTTTAATTTTTTATTTTCCTCCATGCTTTGGGTGTTCCAGTTTTAAAATTCAATAATCTCTATTAAGTTTACACTTTTTTGGATTCCGTTTTTCAACCCAAAAGACAGTTAAAAAAATATATAACCTTTATTCCAACAAAATGTCAGTTATTATAAATTATAGAGTCCACCAAAGAAAACAGCTAGTTCCAGCTAAAATAATAAAACAACAATAAAAATTTCAAATAAAAAATCGATGATATATAAATATATTTTCCATCCCCACAGAATTCGTTGTTATCTGTCTTGCTTATGAAAACATAGAACCGAAAATTCCGACGAAAACGAGTTTTACCAGTTTTTTTTAATATTACTTATTAAATGTAGCAACCCATAGACATTAAAAGCCTAATTCAGCGTCAGTTTAATAAAATTATTTACAAAAAAATCGGAATAATTAAAATTATTTAAAGAATTGCTTTAAACTTCTTAATCTTGACAGTTTTTAGATGAATGAAACCATTGACACAATTTATTTGGATCATGGAATTTGGCGTGAATGCCCCGATAACAATGTGAAGCAAGTGGCTCGAAACATTGTGGATCGACTTCATAATTTTAATTATTGCGCGAAAGGCGTTAGTTCAGCCAAAGCCGGAGTAATGGGTTTCAATTTGATTTTTATTTTCCTTCCTTTCATTTCTGCCATTCTCTCCGCTTACAAAGTCCTTCCAAGTTATATTCATCATTAAATCATGTTGCAATTATACACTGTTTTAAATGCCATTATTTATTTATCCCAATTTTGTAAATTTCTCCTATGTTGATAAAAAAAGTTAAAATTTTGTGCAATAATGTTATCTTAAAATTTTATTTTTTAAAACACTCCTTCGTTTGATTATTTATACAGTTTTTAATTTTTATTTACTTATTATTGATCACAATGGCAGTTATCATAATTCAGTTTTTTATAAAATGTTTATTAAAAGTAAATGCAAAAAAAAAAAAATGATTGCTCAAGTTTTTTGTTTTCTTTTGACAGTTTTTTCTTTTCATTTGTTAATCCCCGTAATTTTCTCAAATAGCAGTTTAAAAAAGCAACATAAAGTTAGTTATAATTTTTTATAAAACAAAAATATTTCAAAACTAAAATCTGCTCAAAATGGAAAAATTCCCAAACGGTCTGTGTTCTGACAGTTTATAAAAAATTTAATTATAATTTAAATTTTTAAGACCATCAAAACTGACGCTAAAATTCTTTCCATGCCATACATCAGTAAAAAAATAATTTCGTTGACGTCAACAAAAATTTAAGATTATTTTTTACAGTCTTTTTTTTGCCTGTAATCATTTCGAAGCAGTTTAGTATTTGAATTAAAATTCAAAAAATGCTTTCTTGCTTTCAAAATAAACGTGTAAGGAATCTTCAGTTAAAAAATAATACATAAAGATTTGATAATTCGAATTCAACTTATTTCATAGCCTTTATAATAGCAAAGAAAAAGTTTTTTTTTATTATAAAAATGCATTCAGTTTTATTAAAAGCATAAACCAACAACGATTCTGAACTGCGCGACTCCAACCAGTTTTAATTTAACTTATAAAATATGGGAATTATTGGAATATAAAGCTGGTCTCAGTTTTTTTTTGTAAATTTTTTTATTATTAAAAATCTCATTTAAACTTTATTCGAATCAGTTTAAGAAGATATATTATTTTGTATTTACTAAAAAAGCAATTTATCCTTTTATCGTTTTTTTTAGATTTTTTAACTTTAAAGGGAGTCTCTCAGCAAGCTAGGAAAATTTTTTCCTTATAGCGGGTGTTCCTAGCCCGAAAATGCCATTTTTCCGTGCAATTTCATTTTCGAAAAGTTCCGAAAAAAAAAACAAAGGGAGCCGTCGTAAGGATTCTCATAGCTTGCTGAGAGACTCCCTTTAATTTCAATCAACAAAAAAAATTTCACAGTTTGCTTCTAATTATAAAAACTCAAGATTTCTCCCATTCACAAAATTAAAATCCAGTTTTATATCAATTAATAAATATTCCATACTTGCCTTTTTGCTTTATCCCAAATTTTAATCTCTATAAATATGAAAAAATGTTATTTTTTAGATTTAAAAAATTTGTTCGAAACTTTTTAGTTCCAGTTTATTTTAGTTAATAAATATTGCATTTTGTACTTTTTTAAATGGGCTTATCGAATAGAAAATATGTTTTCAGTTAATAAATATAATTAATTTTTATATCCACCGACATTAAATCGACCTTGACAGTTTATTTTTTTATTTTATAATTAATTAACAAAGGCAATTATTTTCGCACCATTTTTGAGATATTTGAAAATTAAATAGTTTAGTTTAAATTAAATTAAAATAGGAAATTCAGTTTAAAAAAAAATTTAAACGCTATTAACGTTTTTGTTACATCAGTTTATTTAGCTTTTATCTTGCCAATAGTAAAAAGCTTATCCAGTTTTATAAAACCACTTCAATTTATGGTGTCAGTTTTAAAGAATCCAAAAAATATTTGAAAATGCTTTTTATTTAATCAAGATTATTCCCGCAGCAAGTGATTGATTAACAGTTTAACAAACCATTTTTGTAATTATAAAAATATAGTTAATTTTAACGCTCATCAAGACATCTCCGCAGTTACATTAGATTTTTTTGAATTTGAAAATTTTTTCTTTGGTTCACAGTTTTTATTTTATCTAAAAAATTAACGATAACAGAAAATAGCATAGTTATCGTAAGTTTCAAGATATTTTTGATATATCAAATTTTGAAAACGAAGTTCAGTTTTAACCAATCAAAAAGATTTTTAGTCAAGCGAAAAGTAATATGTTGTCATGAATATTAAAATCAAAAATTAATTTCATCCATAAAAATGAATAAAAATTAATTTGAAACTAGTAGCTCCGCCGGCCTTCGCCGGCCATGAAGCTTGTTTTATGCAAATAACAATGATTTCATTTTATTGCGCTTGAAAATTTACTCCAACAGCGTTTATGTAAATTTTTTCATTTTCTTTGCTATTTTCCCATGCATCATTTCCGAGCACGAACGAAATAACGCACTATGAAAATTACTAGGAAGGATGGGCACTACTCAGTTTGTATTTTATTAGAAAAATTTTATTTCACTTCGTAATTTTTGTAAGTTCCCTTTTTAAAAATATTGACCTTCGTTTCATTACGATACATTTTTAAGAAACCGTTACCCGACATAAAAATCAGTTAACAGAAAATTTAATCTTCAGTCAAAGAATCTGTCAGTTAATTCTAATACTACAAACAATACGCCTAAAAACAGTTTAAAAGAAAATAAAAGAATATCAAAACATTTCGATGATTAATTAAATTTTTATACTACCTCAGTTTTTATGAATTTAAAAAATTTAAAATAAATTAATATTTCGCGAAATAAAACAAAGAAAGGGTTATAATTTGATAAAACAGTTTTAAAAAAAATATTACTTGTGCTCCAACAAGAAATGAATAAGTACTCATTCTTCAGTTAAAAATAAAAACAAATTTATTAAAAATAAAATTTTTTTGCTCGTCAAACAAATTTTCGATTCTTTCTGCACGTTTGTGAAAAACAAAAATATTTTTTAGTGACTTTATGAAAAGAATTTACCAAGTTTTTTCATATATATAAAAAAATATTAAAGTTTATTTATATATTTGTAACTTAAAGCAGTTTAAACTTTTAATTAAAATCCCAAAAATTCTTTCTTCCTTTACAAACAAACAAAAGCAATGGAAAGACGACAGTTTTAAAAAATATACAAAAATTCGAAAATTCGTATTCAGTTTATTCTATAGTCTTAATAACCCAACGCCTACATCGTCTTCAGTTTTAATATTTTTTAAAAACAAATGCTATAAAACAAGAATTTAAATAATTGTGTATTATTCAAGGAACCCAGTTTAACAAAAAAAAAATATTTGGTATCATAGCATTAACCGATTGATGTTGATACTAGTGAGCAGGGTTTTATTTTTTGAGGAACAATAAATTTCCGCCACAATTTGTATCAATCAGTTTAAAAATAAAAAAAGGCTAGTTTATCCCCATTTTCAATAAACTTGATCAAAAAATATACCAATATCCTATAGGAATATTTTCGATCTGATTCAGTTAAATTAAAATTTATTTACTTCGAATAACGTTGATGGAAATAAATAATATCCCATTGTCACATTGCTTTTCTCAAAGTACAGGTAATGAACCAAATCATAATTTTTTACACAGTTTTTACTTTTTACTATAGATAAATGAAAGGAGGAGGCGAACAGTTTACTTTGTTTAAGATTTATTTGAATTGTTGCCATAACATACATGGGCAAGTGGGTGTGTCAGATATATTTTCAAAACGATACCCTGCTTAAATTTCGAAAACTTTCGTAATATTTCGTAAAGTTTTATAGGAAATAAGTAAAAAAGAATAGGGTGCGATAGAAACTCTGGTTTATTGTGTTTTAGTTGGGTGGCGCATACGGGTTGTACCAGTTATGTCAGGTTCAAAGCCCATACATTTTTATTTTTTCCCTTCTGATTCCTTATGTTAGTTTATTTTCATTTTGTTTTTTTCATCATAAAAGGGAGGAAAACGTGTTTTCACCACGTAAACAGACATCTATTTCTTTCAAAAATCATAGTTACAACATTTTTTACTTGATAGTTTGGTTGAACTAAAATTATTGGACAAAAGCTTTAAAAATGAGAAGATTAAATTCTTTTAATTTTGCGATCGAAGAAGCGAATATGAACTTATATTTGCTTGCAAATTAGTTAACCAGGAAGTTTAAACAAAATGCAAAATAATTTACATATAAGGAAATCAGAAGGGAAAAAATTAAAAAAAGATTTTTTACTTTAAAAAATTGGTAAATATTTCACAGAAATTGATTTCTTTTTTAAAAAGAAAGAAGAAATGCCGAGCTGACAATAAACAAATCCAAATATTAGTGATAATTTCATAGAAATTAATAATTTTTAAGAAAGGAAAAGTTGTGATAATAAAAACAAATTTTCAATTAAAAATAATTAATAAAACGTCAGCGTTTTTGAAATTAAACCAACAATCTTAAACCTTATTTTAATACGGGAAAAAAGTAATTATTTAGTAAGGATTATATCATTAAAAATAATTTTATTCCCTTTTATCTTTTTTTAAAACTTTGTTTGTTCGAACCAACAAGAAAAAATTGACTATGGCCATTGGCCATTAATCTTTAATCCACCCATATTTATTGACCATTTAAAAAAATATTGTCACAGATCTTGGAGTTACTAAAATGCGTTCTTATATTAAAGTAATTATATTATACATTATAATTGCTGTCAAAGGGGTTTTTTTTTATCATACATATCGCTTGTTATAAGTTTTTTTTATTTTTCGCTTTATTTTAAAAAAGTTTGTTTTTAATGCGCTTTGAGTAAATTTTTTTTCTTTTTTTTTGCTGGAAAAACAAGCATTTTTCAAAATTTTTGAAATTCAAAACGTTACCCTATCCAAAATCCCAAAGCTACCCCGCTACCCCTGGGTGTGTCAAAACACACCCTAACACACCCTGTGCCCATGTATGTGCCATAAAATAAACAAATATATTCCCCAAAACTTGGTAATGAACAGTTTTAAAAAATTCATAGAAAAATAATCATTACCTGTGATAATCAAGCCATCAACCGGTCCAGTTTTTTTTGTATAAATTAGTTATTAAATAAAAATATATTTAATTAAATCTTATTAAGTTACTTACATATTCCAGGACAGTTAAAAAAGGTTTTTAAAATTTGTAAAAAAAAATTGCCAGGATCCTTTTAAATAAAGTTTTTGAATTAACTTTTCGACGGCTTTATTTAAGAATTTCATTGTACAGTTTTTTGTTGAAAATTAAGAATATTATCCATAAAAGTGACAGTTTACTCAACGAAAAGAATCCGTGAACCATGTTCACAGTTTAAATTTTTAATTTTTTGCTTTTATCTTTTCATGTTTTAATTTTCTAACAAAAAAACGTGTAATACAGTTTTATATTTCTTATCAAAAAATTTAAACAAAAAATTGTAAAAAAATTATGAAGAAAAATATAAATTAAAAAAGCCCTTTCACATTTTTTTTATTTTTTTTCACGCTTTTCATTTTCTTGAATTATTAATGCTTTTAGCAGCAACGATCTTTTGTATTTTATTTTAGTTTTTAAATTTATTCCATGGAAAAGGGCCCTTTTTCTCATTGTTGCTTGATTCCCAATATATTTTTCAAAGCAATTTTTTTTCTCGATAACACAAAAAAAAAATTTGAAATTCAATTATATAGTTTTCGCAGAAAATTGTTGTTATACAAAAAGTATTTTTTTTGGTGGAAAAGAAACTCCCATGATAACTCTAAAACAGTTTTAAAAAAAATTTACTCTTGGATACAGTTTTAATAAAGAAAAATTTATATTCGAGCGTTTTTGAGAGATTCTTTTTGGACTATCTTGGGTACCAATAGTATTATTTTTTATACATTCATTTTGATTTTCTAACGGTGAGGAATACTGTTTTTGAAGAAATTAATTCTCTTAAATTTTTTTTATTATTGAAAATTGCCTCTTTAAAATTTGATACTAAAAAGTTTGGCATCAAGCTTATTTTTTAAATTTAGCTAACGTTAAATATCCATGTGTAGTTTTAAAAAAATTTTAATTAAAAAAAATTATATTTTCAAACGTTAGTGTTTTTCTCAGTAAAACACCATTCATTGCCCGTGGTCAGTTTAGAGCTTGGATAATTTCATTGTAAACATGATCACAGTTATTTTACAAACTTATATTGCGCCATTGTTCATTTTTCTTTCTTCAGTTAATTAATTATATTTCAGTGGAAGAAATTAAATTCATTTGTCATTTGACATTTATGATTTGGGTTTTTAAATAAAGAACAGCAATTAATTTTTTTACCTTTGAGAATGAAAAAAACCAAAAACCGGTTGACGGGGTTCACTTTGGATCAGTCATTTATTAAAGAAAAGTTCCACCTTCCTCATCTTTTTTTTTTTTTAATTCGACAAATCAAAAATGATTTGAAAAAAAGAAATTAAAAATAAAAGTTTTTTTCAAGGTCAATGAATTATTAATGTTCGCAGTTTAATTTGGTAATTATATGCCTAGCCATTTTTTGAACATAAAAAATGACAGTTTAATTTTTTGTTATTATCAAAATGAATTCTATTTGTGGCCCAAACAAAATATGTTTTAAAGATTTTCTTTAAAAAAACTTTTTTCTTCATTTTTTGTTTTAGTTTTTTTTCTCGAATCAGTTTAAATTTAAAAATTATTTAAAATTATCGAACCTGACTTTTTAATATAAAATTTTAAAAGCCTTATATTCGATGATCGCAGTTTAATTTCCAAAAGTTTTTACCATCCCTCCTTGCTCATTCATGTTTGATATCAGTTTTTTTTTTCTCCTAAAATTATTTGTAAAATCTATCTCCAATGTTTTCTATTTTGCTTATTTTTTCCGCAAAAAATAACTGCACAGTTTTATTTGCATTAAATGATATTTGCTATTTATCGCAACAAAAAGAAGACAGTTTTATAAAAGTTTTGAAAAAAACCCCTTTAATCTTCTAATAACTCAGTTTATTCATCCTTTTATAAATATCTTTTTTTATTAAAAAAAATGCCTGATAATCATTTATATGCAGTTTAATCCTCTAAAGAAAATTTTTGTCGTCATTTTTTCCTTTAATTTCTTTGTTACCTTTTTTTATTTTTTACTTTTCACACCCCGTCTGACAGTTTCTTATAATCAAAACTACTCTTTTATTTTTTCAATAAAATATTTTAGCCCAGTTTTTTTTAGCAAATTATTATATATTTTTCGTTAAATAAAGTAAAAAGGTACTATCTTATTGTTTGGGTTGCGCGAATAAATCAACTCACAGTTTTTATTTAAAAAATATCCAATTTCTTATCCCTTTTCCTATGCTTCCCAGTTTTATAAAAAAAATTTACAAAAAATTTGATTAAAAAAAGTAGTATATTTGCTATTTTAAAAATTTGATTCAATAAAATATTTGAACAACCAAAATTATTTTTTAAAATTCTTAAAAATGCAATATGTTTCAGTTTTTAATAACTAAAAATTAAGCCATTAAAGTTACCCCATTATTCAGTTTTTTTCTTCTTAATTAAAATATAATATCGATCTTCGTAATGAATGAAAAAATCACAGTTTTTTTAGTGTTTTTTTAGTGTTTTTTTTAAATTCTTCATCCCATCATGTTCTGAATATATTTTATGTTCACAGTTTTTAAGGTGCTTTTAGAAATTTTTTTTTTGATTTATGATTTGTTTTTTAATTTTACTACGGAAAATATACAATTCAGTTTTCTAATTAATAAATAAAAATCATTCTCACCGCTCTTAAAAACATGAATAATAAGTATACAGTTTTATTTTAATTTTAAAGAAACTTAAAAATGTATCGCAGTTAAAAAAAATGATTTTATTATTTCTTTCCTGTGCACTTTTTCAATGCAGTTTTTTTTAGTACAAATATTTAAACTAAGTTTAAGCATATAACATGGGGATTTTTCCCTGCCTTTAAAACTTTTGGTAGATTTCAATTACTCTCTCATCTTTCCATATGTTTATAAAAAATTTCGATTCATGGCGATAATAATATCTCTTGCTATTTTATTTATGAAATCAAGTTTTATCAATACCAGTCAGTTTTTACTTTCCTTTAAGCCATTATTATTGTGGCCAATCTACGGTAGGGTCATTTAATAAAAATTTCGAATGAAAATAAACCCAAATAATACCGCCGCAGTTTCAAGATTATTTTTGTAAATTATTTTCTTTTTACAAATTATTCTTAAATTTAGATAATTTAACGAGGGTTTTTTGGCGAGAAAATCAGAACACAGTTATTTAAAGAGCTTTTTTTAAAGTTAGCAAACGCAAACAAAAAAATTGTTTGGTTTCATTCATGATAAATTTCCTTTAATGCAGTTTTTTCCTTTCTATTGAAAATTCCCTCAACTGCTAACAGTTAAAAAATACCAAAAGGCCAATTGACAGTTTTTTTTATTCAAAAATAATGGAAATCAAAAATCATTAGAAAAAAATCATCAGAAGAAAAAAAACACATTCGAACGTTTTTTTTCTTCTTGCTTTTGCTTTTTCTCTCATTTTTTTTTCTCACAAGAACGAAAAAGAAAGAGACAACATTCCATTTCGTTGCTTCAACCAACTAACAAACACATTATTTTGAAACGAGTCGTTCATGTTGAATAAAAAAAATAATTTTTTCTTTGCTTTTTCACCGCCGCTGCCGATGTTTTTTTAAAGGCGGCAATTTCCTTTATTATTTTTTTTACAGCTTTCTTCGATATAAAAAAAACGAAGAAAGAAAGAAAAAGCAAGCAAGCACACACTTGTTGAGACACGCTTTCTTTCCCAAACACAACAACAACACCATCAAATAAATAATAAAAAATAATAATAACACATTTTCTTTCTTTTTTATTACAAAAATGAGTGAGAAAAAAAGAGAAATAAAAAATTGGGGGTGAAAGAAAAAATGTGGGAAAAAATAATGAAAAGAAAATCATTATTGTTATTTGATTATGATAATGGTGTGATTGTGATCTGAGATTGATTTTTAACCAAAGGAAAAATAAAATTCCTTATTTGCTTCTACTCAGTTTTTTTTCTGTTTTGCCTTGTTAAAGCCAAATCTTATTCAGTTTTTATTATTCCTTCGTTTAAGAAACTCTTATTTTAATACAAAATACAAACCCTGGCACAGTTTTTATTTGTAAGCTTTTTTTTTGTAAAAGCTAAGTTTCCCGTTCTTTTACGTAGCTTTACCACAGTTTTTTTGATTTGTCTTTTTATATTTTGAAGTGCCTTTAGCAAAAATAAATTGCTTAAAGGCTGATTATTTTTCAAAAGAAAATCTTTACAGTTTTTTTTTTGAAAATTCCATAACCTAATAAACAAAGTAATTATGTCCCATTATTTGAACTTAATTAATACCTATACCTTGGTATTGCAGAAGCAACCTATCATGAAGTTTAATTTTTTGATACCTTAAATGTGTAAATCAACCTTTCGCCTAAACCTTTGTGTTTGGAAAAAGATTGCAATGGCTTTAAAGTTTAAAAGCCGTCGAGCATTCTTTTTTCAAATTTTTTTCAAGTATCGTTTGTAAAATGATGATAGGATCTTGACAGTTTTTTAAAATACTTTTTAATATTAAAAACATTTGAATATTGTAACAGTTTCTTTATTTCTAATGACAAAACTAAGCTTCATTTATTTGTTTGATTTTTAAAATCAGTTTTTTAAATTTGGTACAATAATACCCCATTCAAAAGAAGCAAGAATTGGTTATTTTATTTAAGTGTACACAGTTTTAAATTTTTTTACGCTTCAAATAAATTTTTTTAGCATAATTTTTGTGTTCCCCAATCTCCATCTCCCAATTTGTCTTCTCAGTTTTAATTCAATATTAATAAATATTTTTGCCCCATGAAAGTTTCGATACCTATTTGAATAAGAATCGGCAGTTTTTAATTTTTTATTTATTTTAACATAATTTCTTTTGATTGTCTTTAGTAAAATAAATAGCGAGGTTTAAAAAAATTAAAATTTTCCAGCGCGAATTACTCTCCCCAGTTTTTTTAACTTTGTTTTATTTACTCAGTTATCAAATCATACACAGTTATAAAAAAAAATTTAAAAAAGTTTCAACCTTTTTTTTATCATGGTATCTCAAGTGACAGTTATATTTCCTTTAAATTATATAAAACCATTTTTTTCGCGAATTAACCAAATTAATTTCACATTATATTTTTGTGGATTCAAGCAGCAAAAAATATGTGGATGGCTCGGCTCAGTTTTTATTATGTCTTCCCTGACCCCAACTTTCACCTTTTTCATTCTTTGCTCTTTTTTTCCTGCCCTTTTTCCAACCCACAGTTTCACCAACCCAAGATATTTTCTTTATATTTTTAATTGTCATTAAAAAAAATAGATAACATTTTTTTGTTGGTTTATGTTTGTCAGTTTTTTTTTGAGGGCTATAATCTCATAAGTATTTAAACAAAACAAAAAAAGTTTCCTCCCAAATCAGTAGCAATTAAGATAAGAAACCGAAAAAAAAAGAACGATAAGTTTTTCGGTTATAATCCTTTGTTGAGTGTCTTTCTGTCTGTTGGACTCCATTCTTTTTTTTTTGGAGTCCTCCAAAAATAATGAATGTTAAAAGGCAATAAAAAAACAGAAAATAGAAAATGAAGATATCACCGTTGACAACAGTTTTACTATTTTTTGATATATTCTTTTATAGTTTTTTTTAAATTCACAATGTTCAAATGAACTTTAAATAATGTGTCTTTATCAATTTCAGTTTTTAACGTTATTTTAATATTAATTTTTTTGTTGATCAAAACTGTAAAGATCAAATTTGAATTCTTTTTTGGATTTAATTTTGAAATTTTTTTTATTGATTGAAATACTGCCCAGTTTTGATTTGTTGTTTAATAAAAAAAATTTGCCATACGGTCCATTAAATCACCGGTCATCAGTTAATTTAAAAAAATAAAAAATAAAAAAAGATTTTTAAATAAAAATGATCAACGCTTTAGAAAACAGTTTTAATTTCTAACTTTTTTTTGATTGTTTTTAGTTTCTCTAATATCGATCGAAGTTCATTGAACTTTCCCCTCTTAATTTACTGATACCAGTTTTTAATGGGTTTGTATTGATTTTTTAGCGATCAAGGGCAAATTAAAATTTTTTTTCCAAATTAATTTTTATGGTTTTTGTTTCAATTGGTATTGAATTTTGCAGTTTTATTCAATTCCTCCAAACAAATTTTTTTATTCACAATCTATGATTTAAAAGAATCCACAGTTTAAATTTAAAAAAATAAATACAAAAAATAACACGCTTTAAAGCATAATTCCCTGATCTGGATGACAGTTTTATTCAAAGTTCTTTTACATATGCAGTTTTTTTTACATTGCTAATTCTCCTCTGTTGCGAGAACTTTCCGCCACTGATTAAAGTCTTCAGTTTGTAACCTTTTTATTATTGTTTATTTTTATCCTGTTAAAACCAAATGATGACAGTTTGCATTCTTATAGAGTAAAATTTTACCCATTTATTTTAAGCGATCCCAACTCTCTGCAGTTTTATTTTATTATAGCTAAAGCAAATTTTTGGTCATAGTTTATCATCAATATTTTCATTTCAGTTACTTTAAAAAAATAAAAGAAAAAGCTAGCGACTTTAAAGGATGATATTCGGCTTTTAGGAAAAAGTTTATTCAAAAGTTTTTTTATCTTTTACAGTTTTTTATTTCTCAAATTTTAAGAAGATCGGAAAGCCTCCGCATTTTGGATTATTGGGATCCATTTTTTTAAAAATTATTAATGATTAAAGGAAATTAGCGATTATGAATTTTTAACTAATTTAACTTTGAATTTTTATTTCGATTCTATGAGAAGAACATTGCAGTTTTGTTTTATTTGTGTTAAAAAAATTATGATCACTACCAGAGATCAACAACTATTCCAGTTTAATTTAAAAAATTTAATTTTAAAAAATGTGACTTTAGAAAATAATATACTTACCATTGGTAGAACACAGTTTTAATTTAATTTTTTCTCATCAATATCAGTTTTTTTTATATCTCTAATTTTTTCAAAATCCGTGAAATCTTTTACGTTTCCAATTTGTAATACAGTTTTATGGTTTTATATTAATTTTTTACCAATCTAAGATAAGGAAGAAATTTGTTTTGGTTGTGTTTTTGCAGTTTTAATGTTAATATTTTATTTCCAATCATAATAGGAAATTTCAGTTTCTTTTCTTCATTTATTCTTGCTAATATTTTTTTCGTTCTTGATCATAAGAAAATTGCAACCTTCCTCCCTACAGTTTATATTACTAAAAAAAAACCCCGCACCTTTCTATAATGCAGTTTAATTTCAACAATAAAGTTTTTTGTTTCCCTAACTTTAAGTAAATATTAATTCATCATTTAAAGGACTTAAAAATATTTAATTTCAGTTTTACCTTTAAATCAGAATATTAAAAAATAAACTTAATAATGACGGTAAATTTTAACGCAGTTTTTAATTTTAAATGACTCCTATCTTTGTTTGAATATTCTATTTAATTTCAGAATAACCCTCAATAATGCAGTTTAAAAAAAATCAAAACATATCTATTTTTTATCGAGGATAAACTACCACAAAACTAAATATCACCCTTTTCTGTCATACTCGAAGGCTCTCAGTTTTAATATTATTAAAAAAATCTTATTTTTCCTGAAACACCCCAACTTTTTATTCTTTTTTTCCCACATTCTTTTTGTTTTATACATACATCCTCGAATCTTACAAAAAAAGTTAATTTCCGGCTTTCAACTTAAAATAATTTATTACCCATTATTTTTTCTTCTTCCTCAAAGCAACAGCTTAAAACAATCTGTCTTAAAAATTTTTTTTGCTTGTTGCTGCTTTTGCCTCCTATATTCCATTCCATTCCATCCACATTTTTTTTCTTATCCTTCTTCAATTTTTTTTTGATTTAATTATTTTTATAACCTCTCTCTCTATTTTTCAAAAATAGGATCAATAGCAATAGCCACTCTGACGCAAAACTTAAATAATAAAATTTAAAAAACACCAACAACCACCACTATTTTGCTGCTGTTGCCAGTTGGCCGCTTTTTTTTTGCATCTTAAAAAAACCAACCACCCTTTTTTTAATGCAGCATTAAAAAATAAAAATAAAATAGCAAAGAAAAAACACTTTTTTTAAATGCAGCATTAAAAAAGTGCAAAAATAAAAAAAGTTGAAAAAAAATGACATGATGTTGGACCTCATTTTGATGGCTCCTTCCTTTTCTTTCTATGCAGTTTTTTTGTGTTGTTTTGCTTTAAGTCAATAAAATAAAATGTAAGCTAAACAACAATAAAAAAAAAGATAAAGAAAAAAGGACGACGGGAGGAGCAGCAACAAAAAAAGAGAGAGAATAAAGCGAATGATCAATCACAATTTTTTTCTCTGATGTTCAGTTTTTTTTCTTGCTTTGATTTAACTTTAATGCTTTTAAGCAAATATAAAAAAATTAAAAAGAATCATTTTTGAATTCAGTTTAAAGTGTTTTTTTAATTAAGTTTTTAGTTTTTGGGGAATATATTTTAATTTGGAGTAAATGTTGCTCCATCATATTTTCAAAGCCAGTTTTTTGTTTTTGAAATTAATTGTAAAATTCCCAAAATTTTCTGAATTTGATTCGGCAGTCCACAGTTTTCTTATCATTAAAATTATTTAAATTTTTTTCAGCAGTGTTCAGTTTTTTTCATGCAATTGCTTGCAACTATTACAATCTATTGGTGCAAGGTTTTAACACAGTTTTTAATTAAAAGTAAATAATATTTTACCCATCATTTTATACGTTCCATTGTCTTTCAATGGCAAATCAACCCAGTTTTTTTTTTTCAATTATGAATGAGTTTTCACTTTCAAAAAAACAAATCATTGTTATAAAAAAGAAGATATCAGTGTTTTGGTTTTAGCAGTTTTTTTTTCTATCGAAGATATCGGTATGCAGTTTTTTAAATGAACAATTTTTTTACGAGTCCTTTTTTTTATTTTTTTTAATTCTTTTGGCGATTATTCAACATTTCCAGTTTTAAATTATTTTCAAAAAGTTTTTTCTTATTTAAAAATTATACATGGTCAATTAAAGGAACAGTTATGTGCATTACCTCAAGTTGATTAAACAGCGCCAGTGGGATAGGTATACAGTTTTTATTTTAACCCCATGAATTTTATATCTTCTTCTTGGTCCTAAGTTATTTTTATTAATTTAATTATATTATTAAATACTCAGTTAACAAAATATTAAATCCAAAATTATTAGGGTTTAAGAAACGAGAATTTTTCATAAATTTTAAAAAAACCAACAAAAATATTTTGCTTTTTCTAAAGCCCTAAATTTTTGTAAAGTTTCAAGAAAAGCCGTCATAAAAATTGATTTCCAATTTAAAAAAATTTATAATTATTTTAAGATGAACTATTAGGAAGAACAGTTTTTTATTGTAAGCAAAATATTTTTGTTAAATATGCTTATGAATTTAGAATAACAGGCATACAGTTTCATACTTTGTTTTTTTTATAAGTTCTTTTTATTTAATATTTTATTTAAACTTTAAACAACTCATCTCAGTTTAAAAAATAACATAAAACATAAACTCCAAGGACCAGTTTAATAAAAATATTTTTAAAAATAAAATTTTCTAAATTTTTCTGAAACCAAACAAATTAACATGGACAGTTTTTTAAATTTTAAAATTAATTATATCGACGCTTTTAAAAATGCCATTACATTTCTAAATTAAAAAACATTATATTTTTTTTATTGCTTTTATTTACATATTTATTTTTTCCTTTCCCTTTTTTTTCTATGTTTTAATATATCATCTCCCTCTTCATTTTCTTTCTTTTTTTTGCTTTTTAAAGCTTACTTTTATCTTATGGCGGCGGGCGTTAAGCAACAACAAAAAAGAAGGAAAAAAGGCTAAATCAATACGCTCTTGGTTAACCAAAAAAAATATGCGCAGCAACAACGACTAAAAAAACTGACTTTACATTTTTCTTTCATGGCACTTGTGCGTCTGTTTGTGTTTTTTTTCTTTATGTCTCATGGTTTCTGGTGAGTAAAAATGAGTGCCATAGCCGCCGCCAAAGGGCATCATCATCAACTCTACAGCAATAGCAGCAGTGAGTGAGCCCATGGAAGCAGCAACTAGTTGAATACTTTATTTTATTTTTTCTGTGCCTCTGGCTCTCCTCTCTCTTACTTGAAACGAAAAAAGGAAAATGATGAAATTTCTGGATGTATGTATGTCTTTCACTTTTTTAAAGGATTTTCAGCAAGTCTAGGAAAAAAACATGGAATATTTCAAAAAAAATAAAAAAGGAAGAGCTCTTTGGCATGCCATCCAACTTCCCTTCCTGTTTTTTTTTCTTTCTTCTTTTTTATTCGATGAAGCAGCTGAAGCAGAAATTCAGCTGTGTCCGTGGCTTGCTGCTTCTTTGAAAAAAGTCTGCTCTTTTTTTTCTTTCGAAGCTTTTTTTGATCTCTCCACATTTTTTTAATATTTATTTCGTTTGTCCGAAAGTCCGGGAGAATTCAATTTTACATATTTTATTTTGCTTTCCTTATTTTTTCTGCTAAAATACACATATCTCTCCTTTTTTTTATCTTCGTTTTGTTTTTTCATAGTTAGTTTGTAAGTGTTTTTTGTTTTGTGTTTTTTGAAATTTGCTATCATATCTTTGTATTGTTTTTTGTACAAAACCAAAACTTAACTTTTCGAATATTATATTTCACTTTACTTATATTTTAAAAATTTTATCAATAAACTGTCATTAATTTTTTTGACATAATTCTGTTGAGAAAAGCAGTTTATTAAATTTTTTATTTAGACCTTTGATTTTTTAACTGTCATATCTTTTGTTTTTCTTACAAACCTTTCTTGGAAATATTAAAACCTCTGAATTTTATAATATAAAAACTGAGGTTGAGTCAGACTTGCAAATTCCATTGACTATTACACAATCTTCGTTAAAAATTTTTGATTTTCTTTTAAATTCTTTTAAATGCTTTTTTTAAAACAATGTTTAAAAAGGATTTTAACTGCAGTTTTGAAGTTATTAATTCCTTTACTAAAATTTTCTTTTTCTTTTTTTGATTTAAATGTTTCGTGAATTTTATCAATCTCATGTTTATAAAATTAGGATTGGAATTGAGTTTTTTGATATCAATTGTTAGTGCATAAACTGCTGATAAATATTATTAGTTAGGAACTTTTTTCCAAAATATTCGAATTTTGTAATTAAAACTGTATATGTATAATCATCCTTTTCACAAAAAGATGATTTCTTAAAGATTTTTAAGGCAATTTTCTTTGAATATATATTTAAACTGCGCCATGCCACTTGAAGCGGTTAATAATGATTGAAAAGGGAATAAAAAAATTTTTTTTAAATTAAACTGTATCGTTTCGACCAATCTTTTGTGAGACTTTTCCATTTAGACTTTTTTAAAATTTTTTTAAACTGTAACATTCTGAATAAGGATGAATCCAAGGTCATACTTCATTCTTTAATTTTTGTTCATTAAACTTTTTTTAACTGCGGACAAAAGGGTTTATGGTTTCGATGAAAACAAATAACTTGATTGTAGTTTTTATCTAAAATAATGTTTTTTTGGTCTGGTGATCAAGAGCAGAAATTTATGGCTTTTTTTATTTTGAATGCATAAAACTGACAATTATCAAATTTTTTCTATTAAAAACTGAGCTCTATTTCGATCATGATTATTTTATTTTTATAAGTTTCTTATAAAATTTAGACTTTTTTTTTCTTAAACTGCGTTTCCAGTTGACTTACCATAAATTTTCTTTTAATTTTTAAAACTGTGAATATTGGAAATTTTACAAAAAACTATTTTAGTTTTTTTCATTTTTTTTTTCACCAATCAACTTTATTTTTTACTTTTTATTAGACATTTTGTTTTTTCGGTTACACTTTTTTTATTTCCTATTCCCTTCAATTAAGCAACAACGAAGACGACGACATCTTGTCAAAATTGATTTCCATCTTCTTTTTTTCTCTTCATTTTCTTTCATTTAATTTTTTTATTTTCTGACTACTGGGAAAGTAATTGAATGAAAGTTAATTCTTTAAGACGTTTTTTTTGTTTTGACTTTTTACTTTTAAAAAAAGTGAACATAGTTGTGTGCTGCGGTTTTTTATTTTTTTAAACTGGGTAACCATGATGTAGCGGTCCAATAGAAATATCTGTTTGAGAAAAACTGCAGATACTCACGATCGCTCATGATTTTTAACCTCTAATTTGGAAATATTCCTTGTTTTACCCTTTTTAAACTGTTTTTATTTGTTTTAACATGCTTTTATAAAAATTCATACCTTCAAAACTGATTGAATTTGGTAAATTTTTTGAATTTTATGTTAAACTTAAGCTTCTTTATTTCAATAAAAAACCAGAAATTTTGTTTATTTTAATTTTAACTGTAAATTCGTCTTTTTTGCTTATTATCTTTAATTTTTAAGTAATGAAGAATCAACAAATTTCTTCTCTTTTAAACTGTTCTGGATTATATGTGGTTCAAAAACTTATTTGTAACTGTCTTCGCCGCTTTTGCCATAGAGTTTTATTAAATGTATGTCTGTCTACTTTTGACAATCATTTGATTTTTTTAAATTAATAAACTGTTTCTTCGTTTTTACTATTTTTTTAAATATTCATTTTCAAAACTGCATTTTCACATTCTTCCACTTACCTTTTTAACCTTTCCACAATAAAATAAATTAAATTAAATAAAACTGCGCAGGAATGTTGGAGTTCGTAATAGGTTAGCATTTTTAAATTTTACTTCTTTTTTTAAAACTGTATCCTTTTGAGTTATATGATATATTCTTTTATTTCAAAACTGTTTAAATATATTTATTATCGATAAATTTATTGGTTAACTTTTAAAAAAGATTTTGCTTTTGTAAAAAAAATTTACTAAACTAAGAAAAAAATTTTAAAAACTGTAGGATTGTGAATAAAGCAATTACAAACTTCAATGCAATGAATTGGAGGAATGCCTTTTTAAAGTAAAAAACTGAATCTGAATTGAAGGATGTACATACATATATTAGAACAATTTTTTTTTATCTTTTATAAACTTTTGATAAGTTTTAGCGTTAATTAACTGTATTTTAGCGTTATAGCTTTTTAATAACAAAACTGTAATATTATGATGTCTTTTTTGCTACAAAAAAATATTTAAAACTGAGAACTTATGTTTTAGACGGTAAAATACGATTTGAATTTTCCAAATATTTACAAACTGCACTTCTCAAAAAATATATGTTTTTTCGCAATAAAATTCATTTCATTTCTCCATTTTTTTGTTGCCCTTTACTGCTTCATCCCATTTTTTCCATTTTCCCTCTTTTCTATTTTTTTCTTTCCCTAACCCCGCAAATTCTCTTCTTCATTTCCATATTTAGAATATTTAAAACATGAGAAAGAAGGAAAAAAATAAATAAAATAAGATAGAAAAAACCCTTTTTTAGGGTTTCTCTCTCTCTTTTTTTTCTTCTTTAAACTAAACTAAAATAAAAAAATAAAATAATGGAATTTGTCACTCATATTTTTTTTTCTTCCATTTATTTTTGTGACTGTCTCCAAACATACAACCCAAAAACAAAATAAAAACATTTCCGTCTTCTTTTTTTGTTGCATTCGTATATTTTTATTTTTTTCTTCGACTTTAACTTGTTGATTTTTTTGTTTTGAAAAAAAACAAATTCAATGTCAAATTTATTTTTTAAATTTAGTTTCCCAAAAGGCTGGCTCTTTCTTCGCTGAATGCATTTTTTCTTTCCATTTTTTGTTAACGCTCAAATAATTTTTTGTTTATCCCAGAATTTTTATGATTGTTGAAATTTAATGAAGCAAATTTTTTTTGTTTTTATTATTTTTTTATTTTCAAGGAGTAGGCGAATGTAATGAATTGAATGTAAACTGTTTAATCTTGGGAATCTTTTTTTTCTGGGGCTTTTATACTTTTTCTTTAATAAAACTGCAAAAATTGAATTAATCTTGGTAGAATATAAAATAAACTGGTAACTCTAATTTTTTCTTGTTTTTAATAACCATTATATTTTTTATGTAAATTTTTTTTTACTTTTAAAACTAAAGATCAAAAAAATTGATGAGATATCTATTTTTACGTTCATTGTACTGACAAAAATTTTTATTTTAATTAACTTATGTTATTGAGAGATAATAAAAATGGGTATTTTTTAAACTGTACGTGATTTTTAATAGCTGAAGAAATGCATATCGAAATTTATCGTAATCTTTCGTCTATTTGAAACTGTGTCTTTTTTACTAATATTTTAACTGTTCTTTTTAAAAAAGTTTTATAGATTTTTAATATTGAAAAAACTGTAATAAGTTTCGTTTGAGTTATAATCAAGAAATTGTAATAGCACAATTTTAAACTTTAATTCAATGAAAGTTTAAACTTTGTGTTTTCATGATTTTCTTTTTTCCATTATTTTTCTTATTCATTGGTCTTACTTAAAACTGTAAAGCGATCATTAATGGTTATTTATTATCGTTTTCTTTCATATTTCAATACAAAATTTATTTCAATTATTTTTTTCTCTTTTTCTTTAACGAAATAATAAACTGCAGTCTTGTAAGAGAAGTGGCACAAATTGTTGCAAGACATTTCTAAATATTTTTCATTTTTATTTATTTTAACTGTCGAAGCAGATTCATTTTGATTTTTTTATTAACTGTCAAATTTGGGACTTTTATACTAAAATCTTGGTTTCAAATATTTTTCGCAAAACTTTAACATAGATTTATTTTTATTTATTAAACTGAAATTAGCTTTGACAGTTTATTTTTTTCTATTCTAAAGTTTTTTTTATTATCCATGACGACACTTTTGTAACTAAAAATAATAGTTTTTTAAAAAGTTATATTTTGAACTCCACACAAAATTAAAAAAAATCTTTAAAGAAAGAAACGTAATTTTTTTTTCGTTGTTGTTCGTTACTAACCTTTTTTTAGAAGTTTATTTTCTATTTTAAGAAAAATCTTTGCACGGCAGAAAAAAAAGATTTTTTTTGTTTTTTTAAATATCTTTTTTCAATATTTTCTTCTTTTTTTGCAAAAGAAAAAAATAAAAGTAAAAAAAAGGAAAAAAATTTTACGTCATTGCTTCATTGAAAATTTGATTAGTCCCTTCTCTCCTTTTTTTTTTTCTTCTCTCGATTCTCAAAACACAACAACTCAGAAAAAAAAGAAGTTTGCGTGTTTAAGTTTTTCTCTTTTTTTTTATTTCTTCTGATGTTTGGCAAAAGAGCTTTAGCTGTAGTAACCGAAGTTGTTGTTGTAAAGTTAGTAAATGTATATTTTCTGCCAACAACACACTGCAATTAGGAAATTTTTCGTTCTTGGATGGGGAAAAGAAAGAGAAAACTAAAAATATAGGATAATTGGTAGAACTGTTTTTAGTTTTTAAATTTTTTTTTTTGAGAAATTAAGAAGGGTAGAAACTGGTCAATGAGGATATGATTATTAGTTACAAAAATATTTAACTGAGGACCTTCTTGTTCTTTTTAAGATTAACAATGCTGGTGGTTCATCAAAGCAGGAAGTCGATGAAAAGCATTTTTTTTCCATAGATCTCTCCATACTTTGTAGAATCAAAAAAAATATAAACTGGACATTCAAGGTTCTCTTTTTGTGACTGTTTCATTTATAAACTGTGCTTGATCATCAAGGGCAAATGTAATATTTACTTTTCTTGGAGAAATAGTATTTTAACAATATTTTTTAACTGCCACTATTTTGCATATTTTGAACCTTATTTTTAAACTGCCTTGTATTTTTGTTTTTGGGATTTTCGATTTTAAACAAAAGTTAAAATTGTTTGTGTTTCAGAATCTGTCCATTAGAAGTTGATTTTTATTAAAAAGTGGGACTTTTTATATGGGAGCTTTATATCCTCAGAAATGAAAAAACTGTTGCTTCAATATTTGAGCTTTCTTTTTTTATTCTTTAAATTTTTCGTCTAATACTTTTAAATTGCATGTGTAATACTCATTTTATTATTATAAAAAAAGTTTAAAAAACTTTTTATAAAAAATACTGATTTCCAGCAAATCGTTAAAGTACTTTCAATCGATAATCATTTTTGACAAACGTAAAAAAACTGATCGTCTTTTTTTGGATTTGTTATTTTGTTTAATTTACACAATAATTTTATGGTCATTTAGTTACTCCCATTAGAATCTTGAATGTAAGCTTACAATTGGGATAAGGAAACTCACATACATAAATTTAAGAAAATTAAAACTGTCACGGTTTTTATAGTAGGAGATGAAAACAAAAAAAAATTTTCTTTTTTAAACTGCAGTTTCATGTGTTAAAGAATTATTTTCGCATTCCACAACAATTAACTTTATTTTTTATTTTCTTTTTAAAACTGTACTTACGATGGCAAATAGGTATTTTCTTTAAAATATATTGTAATTTAAAAAAATTTCTTTCATATCTTTTTTTTTTAAATATAACTGTATTTCATCGTGATACGTACATGTGCTAATTCTTCATAAGATTTTATCGAGCTTTAATAAGGAATAAAAAAAATTTTAACTGTCTTATCTTCAAGACAACAGGTTGATATCATATTTTTTTTAAATAAAATTTCAAATGATTTTTAAAACTGCATTTGCGCGCCGGCTTCGAAAATGCTTCAAGGTCTTTGCAAACTAGGCAAACATCAATAATTTTTGATTTAAAAACTGTTACACCAGAGCTCATATAAGCTTAAAATTTAACTGTTCCAAAAAAATTTATTTTATTTTATTATTAGATTAAATAAGATTTTAAATGTTGCCCAAACCAACTTTATTTAAAATTAAAATATTAAGAAAAATAACTGTGTATTTGATTCTATAATTTTAACTAAAAACTGGGCCGAGAGAATTTTAAATTTAACCCAAATCAAAACTTTAAAACTGTTATGCTTTAAAAATTTATTCACTGTATAATTTTTAAATTTTCCTTTATATAAAACACTTTTTTTAACTGTGGCGATTTTTATCTTTTGGAAGGTAAAAATAAAACACTGGTAAATAAAAAAGATATAATTTAACGAAAAAACTGATGGATATTGTTATCCCTTTTTTATTTCTTATCTCATATGTTTTTGCTTTTTTACATGCAACCAAAACAAAAACATTAAACTCACTCACTCACATTTACACAGTGGACAAATAGGAGGAAGGAGAGAGAGGACACTACTGCTGCAGTAGACATCGTCCTCATCGTCGTCATAACCCAGTAAGAAGAAGAAGGGAAGGGATAAAAAAAAAGAAGAAGAGGAGAGAAAAATAAAAAAAGCTCATCGACTGCTTTTTTGAACGAAACAAAACGAAACAAAACGGAAACGTAGCCAGCGAGCGAGTCAGTCGTCTGTTGACGACGACGACGACGCCAGAGGGAGAAAGAACGAAAGAGAGCCAACTAACCCAGCAACGCGCAAAAAAAAAAGCAAAAAAAAAAAGACAGAGGACAGAGAAATAATAAAAAAAGAGGACGAGTGAGTGTGCTGCTGCGTATGATGAGAAATTTGTTTACTTCGGAGTTTTATTTTTTTCCCCCAACAAAATAAAAAAAAAAGGACAAATCCTTGCAATGGCGGAAAAAAAACTGAGAGAGAGCGCGAAAATATTTTTATATGTATACTTTTTTTTCTTCGTTTTCTGTTTTGTTTTTTTCACTAACGTGTGACATCGCTTTCTTTGCGGGTTTCAAACCATTTTTTTATTTCATTGTTTTTTAAACTGAGCTTTCTAATTTTTCGTGTTTTCAGATTTCTCAGCGATTTTTAGTTATTTCTTTTTTTTCGCCGTAGATTTAATTATTATTATTATTTAAATTTATATTTATTTCTCAATTTTTATTATTAAAAAAAAGAAAACATTCCTTCGAAAAATATTTCTTTGGATTTTATTTGATTTTTTTTTTTACTTTAACTGGCAGTTCCTTAAATTAACGGCAAAAAAAATTCGATTTAATTACTTCATAATTCTGGCTGATTTAATTAAATATTTTTTTGGTTTAATTCTTTGTATTCAAGCCGGCCGTCCTTAATAAAAAGGAGCGGCCGAGCACCCATAAATCAATAAATCAATCAATAAAAAATTATGGCAAAAGAATATAATTTTAAATTTTGTTCATCCATTCCTAAACTTTTATTGGAAGGTGATACCTTTGATCGATACGACGATGAAACATGCACCTTGGATATTGGATGCTTTGTTAAATTTGAAGAAAGTGGATTTTATATTGTTTGGGAACCCAAAAGTAAAGATGCGGGTTTATTAGATATTTCACAAATTTGGGAAGCTCGTCATTCAGGAACAATAAAAGATGCAAAAATTATTTTTGATTTGGAACAGCGTCCAACGAAAGAAAGTGTGGAAGATCGAACGATTTGGATTACATATGGATGGGATATAGTTACAGTGAATTCATTATTTTTAATTGCTAAATCTGCTCAAATTGCTAAAGATTGGAGGGATGGAATAAATAGTATTGTGCATAATTATAAATTAAGGCATGCATGTCCCACCACGGCTTTACAGAAACAGTAAGTTATTCTTTTTATATTTAAAATAAAACTGGGGAAACTTTTTGAAGAAAAAATCACAAAATGTCAATAAATATAATATTGATTTTTTAAACTGGGCGTTGATTTCTTTAGTATCCAAGGTTCTCGTTAAAATCACGTAAAGAAATCATTAATTTTTTATAACTGTGTTCTTTAATTTTAAAACAAGAAGCTTTACGAAAAGGGTTTTAGTTTTAAAGAAATGAAAAAATAAAAACTGAATTCACTAAAACGATTTGTTGTGAAAAGACAAATATTATTTCGTTCAAATTTTTAAATTTAATAATACAATTTTTTGAACTGATATCGATTATTTAATTTGATTCAAGAGTTTGTTTGTTAAACTTCATCAAAGAAAATTATTAAAATTTTAAAACTGCGCTGAACGAAAATACTTAGCCTTAGAAAAGGGTTAAAAAAAAGAGTAATATTGTAAAAACTGTAACACTATTTGTAACACGGCTTGTTGCAAAATGTTTTCTTGATAAAAAAATGAAAACTACATTTAAAACAGAAAATATATATAAAGATTTATACCTAAAAAACTGTAGGCTATTAGTGCACTTCTAAGATAAATGCGTGGATTTTTTTTATTAAATAAATTTTAATTTTTATAACTGAGGTTTTTTGTTACAGTTTTTTCAAATTAAAGAAAGCATTAAACTGGAGGAGATGATACATTACTGATTTTTTAAAACTGCAATGAACTTAGACGTCTTGAAATCAGTTGCAAAACATTTAATTTTAAGAAAGAAATAAAAGAAAAAAATGAAAATTTTTATTTTTCTGAAAATTTCAAAAAATATAAACTGAGAACCAACGAATAGTAAATATTCAAAAGTGTTTTTTTCTCTCAATAAAATAATAAACTGTAACATAACCTCTTTTTCTGTTTATGAATTCACTGCAAAAATAAATAAACTGTAAAAAATTTTTACTATTAATTCAAGTTAGCATTCTTTTATATTTTTCATAGTTATTTAAAATGCAATATAATTTTTTAAAGCTTACCTATTTTTCTTAAAAAAAAAGAAAAAGGCTTTTCACTATCAATAAATTTAAAAAAAACTGCAACTTGATTTCGTTAGCGGCAAGTTTCTTGAAGTTCATACAACAACAACAAAAAATTAACTTCGAGCTTTGTTGATAATTCAACAAATTATTTAAAATAAAAAAATAAAAATTAATAAACTGAGCCATATTTAAATTGCTGGCTAATCTAAGCAATATTCATGTATTATATGGCTTTTTAAAAGTGTGTTATAATTTTTTAATTGTTACTTCAGAGCATTTTACAAAACAAAACTGAGTCGTTTGGTGCAATTGAGTTTTCATACATTTAAATAATAAAACTGTGTTTCTTTTTTTACTTAGTGCTTTTAATTTTTAGTTAGTATTTTAAAAAATAAACTGTTTTAACATCATTCACTTTATTTTTTAAAAAATTTTAAACAAAAACAATATTTATTGGGTAATAAAAACTTTAAAACTGTTCTCCGTCGTTATTTGGCGACTGGAATTTCGCTTTTTAAAATAATTTTAAAACTGTAATATTTATTTTTGTGTCATTTTCAGTTGGCGTTCATTATGCCTAGCAACGAATGATCGAGGAAAGATACCCCTTCGAAATATAATTAAAACATTTTCAAGTGGAAAACCTGAACGCATGGTTCATAAATGCTTGACTGATTTGGGTTTAGCTGGAGATAAGGTAAGTTCAAAACTGTCTTGATGTTTCCTTGATGTTGTAAACCCATTGTAAAAATAATTTTTATTTTGATTTATTTTTTACCGAATTTTAAAACTGTTTTGATCTTTTTTTTTGATTTTTGTGAATTATTATTTGTGTTTGTGGTTGTTTGTTATTTTTTTTATTTTTTTTACTTTAGTTCATTGTTCGTCGATTGAATGGTAAATGGTCTAAACGTGTATCAAATGTTTATAAATGTCGTAGTGGTCGTAAACGTGCTAAAAAGGTTTGAATGTTTTTTTTAGTTAAAAAATTTGTTAGTGTGGTTTTTAAAAAAGTTTTGTGATTTTTTGGTTGATCAATTTTTTGCATTTTTTTTATTAAACTCTCACATAATTTATTTATTTGTTATTTTTTTAGGAAAGAGAAGAGTTGGATGTATCATTATTTACATTTGAAAAATTTTTGAGATTATATCATAAAATTTGCCCCAGAACTGACGTGCAAGAACTTTTTGTTAAATTGTAAGTTAACATTACAAAAAAGTTTAAAACTGGGTTCTGCAAACATTGTTTTAGAAATAATTCAAAAATTTCTCATTTTTTGATTTTTTTCTAAAAAAGGTAAAAAAACTGTGTTTCTTTATCAAAGATTTTTGGAAGTTTAATTACAGCAACAATTTCATGCTTTTTGGTAATTTTCTAAACTGTCATGTAAAAGTTGAGAAATAAAATAAAAGATCTAGAAATTTTCTTCTTTTTATAATTGCTTAATTTATTAATTTATTAAAGAAACAGTGAAGAAAATTGAAAAGAATATTTAAAATATTGTTTTTTGCTTATTTTAACTGTCATCATCGTACTTCTTGTCTTTCATGAATATTAAATAATTTCCATTTATTTATAAAAAAACCTTTTTTTGGTTAATTAATTATATTTTTTAACAGGCTTCTCAAAAAATAAACTTTTAAATCATTTTTTTAATGTCGAAAAAAACTGTGAATCTTATTGTAAATTCCATGGATAGTATCAAATAAAAATATTATAAAAAACTGACCGACATGTTGATAGATTTTAATAAAATAAAAAACATTTTTAACTGGGAGAACATAAATATTTATTAAAACTGAGTCAAAATGTATATATTTGTTTTTTCAGATCAGGACAAAAAGAATATTTGACTCGAGATAAATTAATAACATTTTTAAATGATGAACAACGAGATTTAAGATTAAATGAAATATTATTTCCATATTTTGATAATGCAAGAGCAGATAAATTAATTGCTAAATATGAAACGGATGAAAGTTATATTGCTCAAGGTAAGATAATTAATTATATTATTATTGGGGAGGAAAGGGATATATGAAACTGCAACATCGCTTGAAAATTAGCTTTTAATGAGATCAAACTGAATATCTTTTGGATTGTCTTATTAAAAAGCTTTTCGATTAAAAAAATATATTAAACTGTTGCTTGATAGCTATTTGTAAAACAACAAAACTGTCACCAATAATTTTTTTCGTTAAAATTTTAAAAAAAGAAGAAAAAAAGTAGGTTAAAAAACTGAGCAGCAAGTTAAACTATATGTCTTTAATCAAGGCAAAGTGATTAACTATAATTTAAAAATTTTTTTATAACTGTAGCCTTTTTTGGTTAGCGGTGGCTTTAAATTATTAGTGTCTTAAAATTAAAATATAACTGTGTTGAATAAAACGTTTATGACTTTTCATAAAGGTTTGGAGCGTTTTATCAAAAAACTTTTCGAATAAAAAAAACTTTAAACTTCATAAATTAAATAATTGTCGCGCATAGTTTAAAAGACGACATGAAAAAAATAATAAAAATTGAAATCTGTTCAATTTAAAACTGATATTTATTTGGAAAAAATATAACTGCAAAGAATTTTGATGCAGCATCCAAATCAGCTGTCTTTTTTGTTTAAATGCAAATAAATTTTTAACAATTTGACATTTTAATCATAGTAATTTGCAAAATAAACTGATTTATACTGAAATAACATGATAGTTCAACAAAAATAATTAAAACTGTTTCTTTCGACTTTTCTTTTGTTTTAAAAAAATATTGAAAAGCTTTTCATTCCCTAAATCTTTAAACTGTTTTCGACTGCCAATGTTGGAACAATATTCAGCCCAATCAAAAATTTAAAAAAACTGTTATAAAAGGAAATATTCTTTACTTTTTCCAGTGAATAAAAAAAACTGAACTAAAACTCCTTCGTTTTAATATTATAAAAGCTGCATTCAACATGGAATAATTTTGATAACAAATAATTACAACCTTTTTAAGGATAAAATAACTGGACATGAATGCATAAGTGGGCGACAAATCAACTGTTTTTTTAAAATTAAAATAAATTTTAACTGTACACCATTAATGTGGGAAATCGGTGATATAAAAGTTTTACTACGTTGGAAAAAAAAACTGTTTTGATTTTTTACTCCATGATTTAAAAAAAGAAAATAACAGTTTTTTAATCAATTTTTCTTTTAAACTGTTCCATCTTTGAACATTCTTAACAAAAGTTTCTTTAACTGTTAGTAATGGTATCCCCCGGATCTTTTTAAAAAATAATGCTTCGGAATTGAAACTTTTTTTGGGTAGCAATCAAAGCTGTCTACAGTGGCGTCTTCATTATGAAAAAAAACATTTTTTACATTTTTTTAAACTGTTGCATATATGGTATTATCATAAAAAACCGTATTAATAATTTGTTTTTATAGGTAAAATGTCGGGTGATGGATTCTTGCGATTTTTAATGTCAGATGAAAATTCCCCGGTATTTCTTGATCGAACCGAAAGATATCAAGATATGGATCAACCTTTGTGCCATTATTATATAAACTCTTCTCATAATACTTATCTTTCGGGAAGGCAATATGGCGGAAAATCTTCCACAGAAATTTATCGACAAGTCCTTCTTTCGGGCTGTCGATGCGTGGAATTGGATGCCTGGGATCGAGAAAATGAACCCATTATAACTCATGGAAAAGCAATGTGCACAGATGTTTCATTTAAAGAAGTATTATATCAAATTCGAGATACAGCATTTTTAAGGACTGATTTCCCAGTAATTTTATCATTTGAAAATCATTGCTCTAAATCAAATCAATTAAAAATGGCAAAATATTGTATGGAAGTTTTTGGAGATATGTTATTAACTAAACCATTGGATGATTTTCCCGTGAGTTATATTCTTCTTCTCTTTTTTTAACTGCAAATACATTTTAATACAAAAAATTAATAATAAAAACTGAACTTTCATGAGCTTTTTTTGATTTAATATATGAGAAAGTTTTTGGGTGGACGAAGAGGGAAATATAAGCGGGATATGTTCTGTAATTTGTGATTAAAGCAAATATTTATCTTTAACTTTAGATTTTTATTTATAAAAACGCAAAGAGATATAAAAAACACTGCAATATTAGACTATTTTTTTAAATCAAAAAAAATAAAAACTGAGAAGAATTTTTACATTTTAATATTTTCAAAATTTAAGTTTTTTTATCAATAAAAAATGTGATTCGCATTCAGCGAGTGTTTAAATAAATAATTACATAAAACTGGATCTGTAACTGGATGAGTGAACAATAATTTTTGTTATTTTTTTGAAAATAAGATGAATTTCTTTGATAGCAAATTTTGCCCTTCTAAAACATAGCGAAATCAAGTTTTTTTTTAAATAAACTGGTAAGAAAAAAATGAGGATTAGTCAAATTCAGGCATACAAAACTGGTACCATTGAATAGCATTGGTTTACGAAATTTCAAAAAAAACTGCATTCAAAGTGATTTTGACTGTAATCATCGATACTTTAAAATCTTTGTATATTTATATATACTGCAAAAGGATAAACCACGCTGCATTTTTTAAACCATTTTTACTTTTAAAAACATGAATAATATTTAACTGCATACGACATTGCGCTGATTTAATTTTTTTATATTTAAAAAAACTGTCCTTCCTTCCCCAAATGAAACACGTAAAAGCAATTAATTATTTATAAATAACCTTCGCGAACATGGATCATAGAAAAAACTGTATTTTTATAAACAAAATAAAGCTTCTAAAACTGGCGCAAGACTTAATTCGCGAAGTAAATTCGGAAAAAAATATATATATAGTTAAAACTGACGTTGGATTATCTCGGTATATGTTTAAAAATTATAATTATTAATAATCAAATAACGAAGAGTGAAAGCATTTATTTATTTGCTTTTTAAGAATAAACTGGCTGCTTTGTCTCCGTTAAAATTTTGCTAGAAAATAAAAAATATTTAAAAAAATTATAAACTGAGGAGCTTAAACGATTTTTTGAATTTGAGTATCCCATTTTTGGAATAAAAAAATAATAACTGAGGTTTGCACTGAATGGTAGCTTATTTGCTAATACACCCACTATAAAAAATGCATCACAATTGAATAAATTTTAAAAACTGCAACATAAAAAAGTGTTCCATTTAAAAAAACTGTGCTGCAAAAATCAAATTTGAATCAAAAATTTAAAAATGTTAAAAAATTCTTTGATAAAAATAAATATTTGGTAAAAGTTAACTGTCACGGATGAGATTATTATTATATTTGCTTAAAAATAACACAGCTTCCAAATTTTGCTTTCACAAAATAAAAAAAAAACTGATGTGAATGTTGAAAAGGAGAAATAAAAAAAAATAATAAAAATTTACTCTTTTGAAAGAAAAAAAACTGTTAAATTCAATTTTAATATTTTCAATTTCATTTCAGCTTGAACCAGGCGTGCCTTTGCCTTCACCAAATCGATTGAGAAGAAAAATATTAATTAAAAATAAACGATTGAAACTCGAAGTTGAAAGGCACCAATTGGATCAATTTATAAGAGAGGGTCGATTGGATGAAGATGATGATTTTCTTGAAACTCCCGAAGTTGTGGGAGAAGATGCTGTGGTAGTTCGTAAGTTTTTTAAGGCTAAAATTAAACTGAATAAAATTTTAATAGAAGATTAACATTTTTTAAATTTATTTTTGCTTACAATTTTTTTTATTATTGCAAAAACACATTTTTTTAATCAACAATTTTTTTATTGCCGGTTTGCATTTTAAAATTTTTTTATTTCACACGAATTTTTTTGCTTCTCTATTTTTTATAATTAAAAAAACTGATATTTTGATTATTTATTTTTGGGCTTTTTTGGGAAAAAAGTTTTTGTCAAAAGTTAAGAAATTTTTTTAAACTACTGTCTACTACCTATCCTCAGACATGGAACATCATCACCTTCAACAACATCGTGGATCGCCTCATCAACATTTAGTGGATGAAATGATGTTAATTGGAACGAGCGATGATGAATATGAATCATCACAATCACAAAATCAACACCATCGAAATAATTCTGGACATGGAGGAGGAGGACAAGCTCAATCTCCATCCACCACAACTTCCGGGATTGTTTCACAATCATATAGCGGCAGTGGAATAGCCTCTTCAGGAGGAGTGTTTTCATCGTCATGGTTTTCAAGTGGACGATTAACTCCATCCAGCAGTCGATCCCTTCAAGGTGGAGGCGGAGGAGGAGGCGGCGGCGGTGGGGGTGGAGGCTCATCATCGAGAAATTCTTCAAGAAATTCATCGCCAAGAAATTCCATTGATTCCAGATCTTTGCTGCTCGCAGCATTTGATTCAAGAAGACAAAAATTTGCTAAAGAACATTCCCTTAAAGCTTCACAAGATTTGGGAACTCCAACTACAACAACTTCAGGAGGTGGAGGAGGCGGAATTGGAATTCCACAAAGTTCATCCATTATTGCTGGAATGGATCGCTCAAACTCATCAAAATCAATTGGAAGATCTCCAAGGTTTCCATTTCGATCTATGACTTCTTCAGTTAAATCTAATTCAACCTCATCTCCTCCAACGTCATCTCGACCTCCAACAGCTCAAGGTTCGGATAATATTAATTGTCAAATAATCGTCAGTTTAGTTTAGTTCAGTTGTCGTCGTTTTTATTCTTCAAAAAACTAAAATTTCATGTGTCCTGGGTTTATTTTTTCTCTTCCCAATGTTTTTAATAAACCTTAAAATATTTTGAGTTACTTCTTACTCTTTCTCTCTCTATATATTTTTCTATTACCACGAATGTTTTTTTATTTTTAACACTGCACTTTTTGAGTTGAAAACTTTTTTTGTCTTTGATTTGTTTTCTTTGCACATTTGATTTTTAATTTTTTTACTGCACAAAACTAGACTCCTATGAACTCTTCTCTTTTTTACATTCCTTAACATTTTTTTAAACTTTTAACTGCGTACTTCATTTTTTTTTGGTTTTTAAAGAAAAAAGGGATTTAAAAAAGGCAAAATTTGAATGAGGAAAAAACTGCGTAGAGTTGTTACATTGTAACCTTTAATTTTTTGGAATAAAACAAAAAATGAACTTTTTTGAAAGCAATTATTTAATTAAAAGAAAATTTAACTGAGGAAGCTCTTAAATCATTATAAACAACTTTAAGACATTATTTATTAGATAAAATAACTAAAAGAAACTGTGTGCAAATCTTTTCGTAGACATATTTAGAATTAAAACTGAATGTCAAAACAAACAAAAAAGATTTGGAAAAGTTCAAAAATTTCTTTGAGGTTTTTTGAATTTTATGAAAAATAAAATAGTTGAGAGACCATGAGTTTGATTGTTTTTGAAAAATATAAACTGTCATTGGATAATATGCATATCATATTGGCTGTTTTAATGCACATATTTTAAAGTATTTTAAAATTTTTGAAAGTTTTTTTATTTAAACAAAACTGGTAAATGCGAAAGCCAACGATAGCCTTATTTTGCAGGTTTATTTTTGCAAAAAAAAAGATAAATTTTATCCCAACTTTTAAAAAAAACTGAATGCCTTTGTTGTAAGTATTTAATTCATAAAATATTTTAGTATTTTTCCAATAAACTGAGTGTAATCAATGTTGCCTCAAATATAATAACAACCATCAAACTTTGCCTTTTTTTAAATCCTCTTCACTTTTACTTTTTTCCAATATTTTTAATTTACACAAAAAAAGCACAACAAAGTTTTTGTAAATGTTCGTTTTTGCAGTGCAAAAAAAAAGCTTCAAAAAATTATTTGAAGCAAAAATCTTATAAACTGAATAATCAGTATTTTATTTTTCAGCTGGTGATCAACGAGCTCATCCCGAAATGGATCCTCCATCAGTGAGTCAAACTCCGCCACCTTTGGGACCAGGTAATTTAATTTTTAATTTTAATTATTTTTTAAACTGACTTTCATTTTTGAAGTTTTAGATCTCAAAGACCCAGATGAAGTTCACGCGGAAATTAAAACGAATTTAATATCCAAATTTAAGCCTCTTTCATTTGCAAAGAAACCAGCGGTTGGTTTTTATTTTTTATATATTTTTAATATGTCTTTTTTTTTAAACTGGCCATAACGTTTGCATTTATTCCTCCAAAAAATATATAATTCATACCATCTGTGCTTTTCTCAATTTTAATGCAAGAAAAAAATTTATTTACGGAAATTTCTTTCTTTTTTTGAATTATCACAAAAGTTTATTTTGTCTTTCTTTGCTTTTAAGTTTTTTTCTTTTAAAGCAGCCTCGCTGCTTCTTTAATCTTTTATTTTCAAAAGATATGTATTTTCCATTACCACAAATATCACTACTTGCATCTTCTTTTTTATTTTTGAACTCAATCATTTTTGCACAAGCTTTCAAAACTGACGAATGATCACACATGGCGAAAAAAATTTAGAAAAGTCTTATTAATATTTGTGATGGGGGTGAATTATTTTAAAAAAACTGTGCCCTTTGAATCAAACATTTATTTCGAAAATAAAAAACTGGTAATAATCACCTCTTCTTGTAATTTTGAAATATAGAAAAACTTTTTTTCTTAAATGTTTTTTTTTCGATGTCTTATTCTTATTTTTTTTCAAAACTGTCAAATCCTTATTTAAGTAGTTGTATACTTGAAAATTGCCAGCATGGTAATTACTTTGTTTATTAGCATATAAATACACATAAGGAATAGTAATTTTTTTATTTAATAAATTTCCTTTTTGATTTTTTTAATTTCTGTAGAATATTTAAAAACTGAAGTGCATTATTATTTTTTTCTAAGATATTTTTTAAATTGAAAAAGTACTGTTAAAAGGCTTAATAAAAAAATTTTTGGTTTAACTATATATGGATTAATAAATTTAACTGTTTTTCATAACTCTTTTATGGCTATTATTAACCGAAACCAATAACCATTTTTGGATTTACATTTTTAAACTGCCGTTTCTCAACAGGATGAAAATAAACTGCGTTAAAAAAATGGAATATTTTATAATTAAAAAAACTGCCTTGGTTTCTTCTTAGTTTTATTTTATTGTTTTAAACTTCAAACATCCATTCATCCTTTGCAATAACTCACTCTTTTGATTTTTAAGTTAATTCTTTTAACACCTTTAAACTTTTAAAAAAACTTTTAACACAACAGCCGAATGTCACATTTATATTTTTTTCTCAATATTCATCTTCTTTATTCTATCTCAAAAAATCTATATTTATTTTTCTTCTAACTTTTCTAAACCCTAATATAAAAATTTAAGTTAAAAAACAAACTAAAAAAAAATATTTATTTCTAACCAAAAACAACAAAATCTTTCTCTTAGTTAACACCCGCCTCCTCCGTGACGATGGACCAACAACAAGAAATTCTACAGAATCCTGATATAATTGAAGATCCAAATCTGTTATTGATTGGCCGAGATAAACGTTCATTTCGACGACCATCAGGAACCCCAGCGGATCATTCCATCTCGGCTGCTCTTTTGGATGCCACACCCAAACGAATGGCATCCACTCGACAAAAACAAGGAAAAAAGGCACTGATTTTTTTAAGTTAAAAAAATAAAATTTAAAACTGAAATTCACTATTTTCGATGGTTTCTTTTCTCACTGTTTTTTTGTAACACGTTCGTGTGTTTCTCAGCACAAAATGTTTGTCGTCTTTGTTGTGTCGTGATGCTTGTCAGCTATTCATAGCTTTTTTCTTATCTTTTTGTGGTTGGTGTCTTTTTTTCATTCTCGCTTTTGCTTTGCATTTTTAAACTGGTTCTTTACTATTTTTTAATTTTTTTTGCTATAACTGTTCATTTTAAAGATTTCTTTTTAAAGCCGTTAAAGTTAAATTACTTTTACCATAAATACATTTAAAAAAAACTGGAAAAAGAACTTTTGATGTTTTGACACAATTTCAATAACTTATGGATTTCTTTAGTAATTAAGATGATCAACAACAAAGGTTGTTAATAGATATATTTCCTTAAAATGAAAAAAGAAAAGGCATAAACATATGCAAAATAAATTCAATATTAAAACCAAAAATTTACAAAAAAAACAGATAACGATCTTTCTTTTTTAAATTTTAATAATAATAAAAAAATAAAATTTTAAAGGAATAAACTGCGGAAACATTTTAATAAAGGCTTTTTCGAAAGAACTCCATCTAAAAGGGTAAAAAAAGACCTTTAATCCATTTGTTTTAAAAAAAATTTCATTTAATTGACCAACATAAAATATGGCTAAAATTTAATTTCACAAATATATATTTTTTTTAAAAACTGGAACAGAATGTCTTCCGTTATTTTTTTGCTTCTAGCTTTTTTAAATTTTATTATTGCTTTTGTTAAGCATAATATTTTTTTTGTGGTTCAAGTATTATAGTTTTTTTTCGATAGTTGCTTCCATTTTTTTTTTTGCTTTTTACTTTTTTGCATTTTTTCCTTTCATTGTCTGTACATAGTTAGTTATTTAGCTTTTTTTGTACACTTTTTTTTTACAAAATTAAAAACATAAAATTAAATATTTCTAATAAAAACTGCTATTTATTTTATATCTTTTTTTCAGCCACTTTTAACTAAAGAAGAGGAAGAAAAAATATTTGCTGAATATAATTACACTGGAGCCACAACGAATATTCATCCATTATTATCGGCAATGGTGAATTACACGCATCCCGTAAAATTTGCTGGCTTCGATGTAGCAGAAATGAATGATTTACATTTTCATATGTCTTCATTCTCAGAATCCACGGGTCTTGGATATTTAAAACAAAGTGCCCCTGAATTTGTTAATTATAATAAACGTCAATTAAGTCGAATATATCCTAAAGGTGCACGGGTTGATTCATCGAATTTTTTGCCTCAGGTATTGTTTTTTTTTGTTTTTGCTTTTATTTATTTATTTAAAACTGTTGATTCAAACTTTGAAGGAAATAAACAAATATTCCCTGAAAAAAATTCTGTCTTTGGGGTTCTGTTTTTTTTAAAGCTGGGATAAATATAAAATTATAAACTTTTTTTTTGTTCCATCGGAACTTATCGTTTCTTTTATTCCAAGCCTTTCATCAATTTTTTTTTTTGTAAAACTGGGGATTTTTTATGCATTTTCGCAAATTCAAAACTGCGTATATAAAATAATTTAGTTTTATAAAACTGTGAACTTGAAGAAACTGAGATTATCAAAGTTAAAAACTTTCCAGAAAAAACTTTTCTTTTATTTATTTTAGCAACAAAAAAAACATATTCTTTTTTGTCTTGTTTTGTTTGTTTTAAACTGAGTTAAATGTAAATAAAAAGAAAATAAAATATAACTTTTACAATTAGTCATACCTAAAATTAATTTTAAGAAAAAACTGTGAACCTTGAGAATATGTCAAAATTAAATTAAAAATCTCACCATTATTTCCATAGATAAAAAAACTGAAACGAAGGCAACTTAAGTGAGAAAAAAAATATTAAAAAAAAACAATTGTTTTTTTTTAAACATAATTTTACTGCATTTGAAAAAAAACTTGTAAAAATATTTAAATTGTAAAACTGTCCTCTTGTCGTCTACTTAATTGGAATGAATTACAATATTTTTCCGCTAAAAAATCTTTATTTTTTGAAACTGCAATAAATTATGCATTTTTTACAACTTTTGCATCTTTTTTTTATCAATTAAAAAACTGAACGAAACAATTTTTATTTGTTCATATCCAAAACATTTATTTTTTAGGATAGCAAATTTTTTCATAAACATAGCTTCTTTTCATTGATATATTTAAAATGGTCAAAAAAAATTCTTTTATTTTAATGCACTTCAATAAATCTATTCCCTTTTTTCTATAAAGTATAAAACTGACCAACTTTTTAAAAAGGTTAAATTAAAAATTTCTGTTTTTTTCTTTCAATAAAAAAAGAGTTCCATAAACTTGAAAAAAAAATAACTGTATCTTTTTTTTATTAAAAATAAACTGCATATGCAAAAGACGTATTTATAAAAATATTTAATTTGTAAAACTGGTCTTTGAATGAACAAGTTGAATTATTTGAAACGATTTTTTGGCACAAAGGTTTTATTTTTTAAAACTGTGATCAAGAGCATTTATTTCACAACTTTCTATTTTTTAAATTATTTAACTGTTCTTTCCTTGCGCAAAACTTTGCTTCATACCTAAATGGTTTATTTAGAGAAGTTTTACAGACTGAAGTATTTTTTTTGTTGTTGATAAAAACTGTTAAAGAATATTCTTTAATGTTAAAGTGCTCCTAGAAATTTGTGAGTCTTTTTTTTGGGATAAAGTATAAAACTGGGGAGCCATGTTGATAGCTGAAATCAAATATGTTTTAAACTTCTAACACTGAACTTAATTTATTAAAAAACTGCATTGAACCTATGTGGCCTTTTTAAGGAATTAAAAAAACTTTTCAAAAAAATATTTCTGGTTTATATAAATAAAGAAATATTTAAAAAATTATAACTGTGATACGAATTCAACTTTTTTTAAAGAAAATTTCCTAAAATCAAACCTATAAATTTTTTAATATATTTTTTATTAAAACTGAATACATAATTTTTAATAGATATTTTGGAATGCGGGTTGCCAAATGGTATCATTAAATTTTCAAACCCCTGATGTTTATATGCAATTGAATCAAGGAAAATTTGATTATAATGGAATGTGCGGATATTTACTTAAACCAGATTTTATGAGAAGACCCGATCGAACTTTTGATCCTTTTTCTGAATCCCCAGTGGATGGAGTGATTGCTGCACATTGTTCGGTTCGAGTTATATCTGGACAATTTTTATCAGAAAGAAAAGTAGGAACTTATGCTGAAGTTGAAATGTATGGACTTCCAACCGATACAATTAGGAAGGAACATCGAACTAAAACTGTTCCGGGAAATGGATTGAATCCAATTTACAATGAAGAACCTTTTGTATTTCGAAAAGTGGTCCTACCCGAATTGGCTGTGCTTAGATTCGCGGTTTATGATGAAAATAATAAACAATTAGGTCAAAGAATTTTACCTTTGGATGGACTTCAAGCTGGTTATCGACATATTTCCCTTCGAACTGAATCAACCATGCCAATGACTTTGCCAACTTTATTCGTTCATTTAGTTCTTAAAACTTATGTACCCGATGAACTTAGTGGCTTGGTGGATGCCCTCGCAGACCCCAGAGCTTATTTGTCCGCTCAAGAAAAGAGGAAAGAAGCCCTTCATAATATGGGAGTGGATGATAGCGATATTATTGAAGTTCAAGAGCAAACTGAAAAAGGCACAGCCACGGGAACAACGGGAAGTGGACCCATTCATGGAGCCATAGCTAAAAAAGCCAGAGAAGAAGCAGCCAAACAAAAAGCTAATGGAACTTTGAGCAATGAGTAAGTTTTTTACAATCAAAAAAAAATAAATAAACTGAAAAATGAGTTTGTAAGTGTTTATATAATTTAACTGCAAAATCTTATTCAAAACCAAATAAAAATAATTTTTCTTTGATTGAAGGTTTCAAAGTTGAAAAAAAAATTTGCTTTGAAAAAAACTGTAAACTTTGATGAACATTTTTAATTTTTTTTAAACACATGAAACATTTATTTTTCAAAGTTTTATATTTAAATTTATTTTTTCACAACTTAATAAACTGTTGCATAGGGATTAGGAAGCAAATATTTATTAGGGTTAACTGTAAAAGAAATTTTTTTATTTGGTTTTTTAAAGCAGGTTTTTCTTATAACTGAAAAATTGAAATTTTGGAAAATTTGCTAGTAACTGAGTAACTTTAAATTTATAAAGTTTGTTTTAAAACTGGAGGGCGACAATTAGGGTTTATAAATGTGAATAAACAGAAATTAAACTGTTAATCATATTGATCATTTTCAAAAAGCTTATATAAGAAATTATAAACTGATGAAAAATTTCTTTTCCTTTATTTAAAAATAATTTTTAAAAACCTCAAAAATAAAATTAGTGCTTTTTTTTTGCATAAATTAACTGTCCTTCATTATTTGATTCTTGTGTTTTAACTCATATGTTTTTTTTTAATAATCTTTTTCTAAACTGTTGGGAACGAACATTATGTTTTTTGACGGATTTAAAAGTTAAACTGAGACATATAAACTTAAATGGCTTTACTTACTTCTGCCTAAAATTTCCATGAAAAAAAAACTGAAACTGAAATCTTAAGCCCAGTTGTGATTATAAAAAAAAAGAGTCATCGTTGAATAATTAATATGTTTAAAAAAAGAACAAAAACTGACCACTTTTTAAAACTGTTTGATCCAATAAAAGTTCGATATTAAAAATACTTTTGAGAGTATGCTTTTTTTTGTAGTTTTGAAACATAATGATAAGCATACAAAAATTTTATAAATTAAAAAATATTAAACTGAGTACTTCATAGGGTCTTTGAAAAAATTAATAGATAAACTGTAATTCGTTGTATCTATTGGTGTTCCAAGTTTGTCAAATTAAAAAAGAAAAAACTGCAGCAGCATTAAGATAGGAGAATTTAAAATATTTGCAATTTAAATTTTGAAATTTATTTATTATTAGGTTTTTTAAATAAAGTTTTTAAACTGTTTCGATTGGTATTTATTTGATAAAACAATGTTATCGAAATTTTTTAAATAAAATTGCAAAAAACGAACAAATGAATGAATTAAAGCATTCTTAAAACTGTTATCAATATTTTTAGACGTCAAAACAATGTCGCCACGCCAACTCAAGAATATAAAGATAATCAAATGGCTTCAACTTCCTCAAAACCAGCAGCGGATGGATTTGAAAATCGTTTTAAGGTTGGTTTAAAAAAACTGTCTTCTTCCTATTTAGTTTTTTTTAATAATAATCCAAGTTTGTCTTTTAATCAAATTTAACTGATTCTCGTTTTTTTTGCTATTTAAAAAACTGAATGATTCTTTTTCAGTTTTTTAAAATTCCCCAAAAATATATTTAAAAAAAGCTCTTTTTAACCCTTTAAAAATAAATAATCGTAACAGAGAACTGCTCGTTTAACTGCTTCCCTCCGTCTTGGCTTTACTGCGGCAAGAAATCGACATAAAAAACTACCGAAAATTGATATCTCCACTCCCGAATATGATGAACAACAACTTCATCAAAAACATTCAACTTCTTCTTTGTCTCCAACTACGATGAGTAAATTGGTGTTGTCTCCAGACTCGAATAATCCCCGAAAAAAATCAGGGCTTGCAGAAGTATCAAGAAAATCTTCTGCAGCGAGCCAAACTTCAAAAAAAGGATCGACAGCGGCCGCGTCGGATCAAGCTAAAACACAATTTTGTAAAATTGCCACCGAAGTTGCTTTACCTTCTACATCGTCTGCTTCTCTTCGACCTGCAGCTGCTGCTGCGGGAAATCAAAAGCCTCGACTTTCCATTAATGCGACTTTAGCTTTGGAAGATACGAAACGGGAATGGACTAAACGACTTTCGCATGATATCACTCCTGCATCGATTGCAACAGTGGTGGCGCAGCAACCAAAAAAATTCCAGGTTATTAAAAAAATAATATATTAAAAAATGGATGTTGTTTCACCTTTTTTTTAAATTTTTTTTGCTGCCAAAAAAACAGGAAACTTCTAACATGCTTCGATTTTGCTTTAATAATTCTCGCTTTGAATTTATTTTATTTTATTTTTCTTCCCTCAAAGTTTTTTTTGCTTAATTAACTGACATCTTCAATTCCCAAGATTCCTTATTAACTCTAATTGCTTAATAACATATACTTCTTCTTCTCACGCATTTATTTTTATATTTCTCATCCCATTTTTTATTTTATAATTTCCCGCAATTTTTAATTTTGATAGAAAAGAAAAAAAAGTGGTGTTAAGATTTGATGTGGTGGAATTGCTTGCTTGAGAAAATACTGGGCCTTGAAACGAAGAAAAAAATTAATTATTTTATTTTTATTTTAAACTGCATTAAGACAATAAATGTTGTTATCACAATGATAACAGGATTTAAAAAAATAAAAGATAAACTGTTTTTATTTTTTCTTAATTTTTTAAAACTGTAATCAGCCGCGTTTCGTCGGCTTTTATTAAAATATAATATTTTATATTTTTTTCGATTTAAACAAAAAACTGTTAAGAACTTTATTTAATTTTATACCAAAACACATTTTTTTGTTTTCTTGTTATTAGAATGATAGCTATTTAGAAAATTAAAATAAACTGAATTTAATAGAACCAGTAGGAATTACATTTTATTAAGAAATAATTTTTTGGCAAAAAAATTTGGGATAAAATAATAAACTGGCTACCATCGATTCATTGATAGATATTATTTTTTTGAGCTTTCAAAGCTTTATCTTTACCATTTAAAAATTTCGTTAAAAAATAGCATTTTAACTAAAAATTCTACTTAATTAAATACAAATCTTTAAAAAACTGTTAACCATCGCTCTTTTTATTACAAAAATATTTTTTTTTCTGGTGATATCCAAATGATGCTAAGCATTTAAAAAATAAAGGTAAAAAACTGTCCAAACATCTTCAAATGAAAAATAATAAACTGCATACCATTTCTCTCGATCTTGGAGAAATTTAATTTAAAAATTTTCTGAAAAAATAATAATAAATTGAGTTATGCTTTTTGCATTTTATACTTCTAAAGCATTAAAAGCTTTGTTTTTAAACAAAAAATATTATAAACTGCATCGAACTTTTTTTTATTGGAAAACATTCGTTTCAAGGTATTTGTATTTTCTCAAAGCAAGAAAGCCCACTCTTTTTTTTTAACACTGCTCCAATTCATACATTTTTTTAATCTTCTCAAATTTTTTTTTCAGCTCGATCCAATAACAATTTTGACATTGAGAAAAGAAAAAATCTTTCATAAAACTGCAAAAAAATTTAAAAAAGATATGGAAGAATTAAATAAGAGGCATCAAAAGCAGAGGGATGCCATACAAAAGCAACAACAATCAAACGTGGATAAATTAATTGTGGATTCACAAAAAATGTCTAAAAAAAGAAATAATTTGACGAGTCGAGAATCCACTGGTTCAAGGCATTCATCTCTTGGTGGACGAGCAAGTGATCCCGCATCATCAACCGTGTCTGATATGTGTAATGATCACAAGGTTTGTGATTATTTTTAAACTGTCAAATCGAAAATTTTGAGGAAAAATAATTACTTATAAACTGTTCTTGCATTTAGAATAGGGGGAAATGAAAAAGATTAAACTAAAACTGTGAAACATTTGTAAAAAAAGTTAGAAAAATTTTCGTAAGAAATATATTAAAAAACTGTAGTTTCGAGTTTTAAGGTGAGGATAAAAAACTCCACAAAATAAATTTCAATTAAAAGAAAGAGATTTTTTTTCTTTAATTTTTTTAAATATAAAACTGTATCTTTATTTATCGGATCTCAAGAGCACTGCATTATTATTTTTCTCAATAGAGAAAATTAAAAAAAATTTTAAATTATTAAAAACTGCATATTCTTGAGGTACGGCAAAATAAATCGTAATATTTAATAAATAGGAAACAAGATCGATGGAAAAGAAAAATTTTTTTTCTTTATTTTGTATAATATTTTTCGTCCATAAAACTGCAAATAAAAAATCTAAAATTTGAGATTGAAGGATTTTTATAAAGTCATGCTTAATTTAAATAACTGAGCTTTTTAACTATCTGATGAGTAACTTTTTAATTAATTGCATTTTTTTTAAACTGTTGCATAAAACGCTGGCATTTTTCGATGATTAAATACAAAATAAAAATCAGCTGATGGGCCACAATATCAAATATGTAGAAAAAAAAATTAACTGTGAGATCGATAATTTTTTTGCTAAAATCAACAAGGCTCTTTTTTTTAAATTAATTTTTTTAAACTGAACATATAGAATTAATTCTGTTTTTTTGAGAAAACTGTCTCTCCATCAACAACTTTGCAACTAAACTATAGCCTTAAGATGATAAGCTTTTTTAAAGAAATAACTGTCATATTTCGCAAATTTTTTTGATCTTTAAACATTTTAAAAATATTAAAGAAAAACAAACTTTTTTCAAACTTTTTCGACATTAAATATTATTTTTTTTAACTGGATTCAATGGATATTAGGCGTCTTTTAACTGAAAATATGGCATAAATTCTTTGGTTAATAAAACTGACACCCTCCACAAATTTGGAACTAAACTGTTTTCTTCAGTTCACTGATTTTTTAAAACATACACGATTTTAAAGAAAAAACTGTCAGATGATATTCCATCATTTCAAAAATATTAGAAAAAATTATTGTTTTTAGAAAATTAGTATTTTATTAAACTGTTTTTTTTAAAGATAAATTTCAGCTTTGTCTTATTTTAAATTTAACGTAATTTTTTTCAAAATTAAAACTGTTTTTCTTTAGATTCGATCATTGGTATCCAATCAAACGGATGAATGGTCAACTTTGATTCGTCGACAAGAAAATGAATTATTTGAAATTAAAAAGCAACAAATTACCGATGAATATGATCTTCTAAAAAAATTGTTGCTTGATGCCCAAAAAACTCAAATGGATACTTTGAGAACTAAATTAGAGGTGGAAACGCGAGAATTAAAACAATCCCAAACTCGAAAATCCATGGAAGATACCCGCCAAATTGAAAATGATCGAAGTATTGCAAGTCGAGCGGAAAAAGAGCGAAGAGTTAAAGAAACAAAAGAACGGAATTTAAAATTATTTGTTGAAGAGCGAAAGCGATTGGCGATGAAGTGAGTCTTTGAAGAAAATAAATTTAAAAAAGATTTTAACTGTATATTATTTTGAAGAGCGGAAATTCATCAAGAACAATTAACTAAAAGACACGCGGAACAAGTAGATACTTTGGAGCGTGAAAAAGCAAAGGTAAGAATTTTTTAATTAAACTGTATTAAAGAAATTAAGAGGGAATTCCATTGTCAAAAAATTTAGGATTCAAAATAAAAAAAACTGTATCAGTCATTGTAAAGTAGTAACTTGTTTGGCTATTCGGGTTGGGAATTAAATAAAAACTGCAGTTTTCTTGTTGATGTTTTTTTGGGAGAAAAATTTAATGCATGAAAAAAGTTTGGGTCAAAAGAAAAAACTGTTGCTAGTTTTGAATATCGAATATCCTTTTTTACGATTATGGCATTGATAAAAATATTAAAAATTGATGATAACTTAAAAGATTTTGAATTTTGGTTATTTCCATAATAAAAAAAATTAGGGTTATAAACTGCAAAAAAAAAGAAGGCCATATCAATCACTTTTTTAATTTTTTAATAAAGCATAAAGCTCACAAAAAATAAAATTAAACTTTCGAAATTATGTTTTGCTAATATAAATAAAAATGGCGTACAATATGATGGATGGAAGAAATTCATTTATTATTATTTTTGTGGGAAAAAACTGAGTACTATCTGACAACTTTTTTTTATATTTATAAAATTTTAACTGAGTCTTTTTAATATTTAAGGAATAAATATATTTTATGATTAATTAACTGTCAATCATGACGTACTTGGAAACTTTTGTTTGTCAATTAAATTAAAATTTGAACTTAGGTATTCCAAAGCAACAGGAAAAAAATGGCAAAAAACAATAACTGAAAACCCAATTTTTGGGTGGTTTAAATAATTTACTTTTAGCAAAAATATATAAAAAATAAACTGTTATACAAAATTCATGTCTTTTAGTTTAACAAAAAATAAAATTTTAAAGTAAAAAAGAAACCGAAAAAAATCAAAAATGATTAATAATAAATCTTTGATTAATTTTTATTTGGCTGGTCATCGTTTGGCTTTAAAGAAAACTAAAAATTAACTGAGAAATCTCACAAATCCAGGATTCACCAAAGACTTTCTAAATGGTTTGTTAATAACATAAAACTGCAATAATTTTTTCGAAGCGATTCAAAATAAATCCAGAATGTTTTTTAAAGATGGTATTAGTGAATTTTCTTTAAATAAAATATATTTTAATTGAAAAATAAAAATAAAGATTTTTAAATTAAGTAAAACTGCTTATCATATTCTGTTTTGGTTTAAATATATTATTACAAACTGAATAAGAATAACTTAATTGTTTTTTTGTAAACAAAAAACTTTTTAATGTTTGGGTTTGAAACTGTGTACCAATTAAAAGAGTGGGGAATAATTTTTTTAATTTAGGTTGAATAGCATAATTAGCTTAGAGGAAAGAAAAGGCAAAATTAAACTGGGTAGTTCGTTTCAAGATTGTAAAAAAAACTCTTCCTCTATTATGGATAATTTAAATAAAACTGCCAAGGCCAAAATATTTGGCAAGGTCAGAAGAAGAATCGAGTTTTTTCTTTTTTCATAAAAAATTTCCGCTCATTTTTCTAAAATCAATTTATTTTATTTTTAACTGAAATTAATAAAGTTCGAACAAAAAAAGAAGCTTTTTTGTAGTAAATTAACTGTGTAGTTGCGTCTCATTTTTATATTTTTTTTCATAAATTTTTTTAGTGGCACAAAATCAAGGCAAAAATAATTAATTAAAAACTGTTATTTAATTTAAATACAAATTTTTTTCTTCCATATTTTTAAATTTATATCTAATTTTTAGGTCCTCGAACAAGAAGATATGAATCATCGAGAATCCATTCTTGCTTCAAAACCTGAAAGTGTCGTTTAACTGAAACACAATCAATAATTCTTTTTAATTTTTATGGATTTAAACTGTGTTGCGGATTTCTATCATGAATATTCATTTAAAAGCATTCCTTTTTTTTGTTGAAATTTTATTTTATTTTAAACTTTTTTTGTTTTTTGTTTTAAAATTCAGATATATTTGCTCACTTTTTTTCTTTTCCTTTTCCTTTTTTTTTTGCATGAAAAACACTCCAAATTTTTTTTGTTTATTTAAAAAAAAACCATTTATCCTATAATTTTTTATAAATTAACTATTTTACCTATTTTAACGGGCAGGAAAAAAAAGAAAAGAAAAGTTATGATTTTTTATCGAGAAAATAATAATTCCATTCTATTTATAAAAAAAACTCTCGACTTCATTTTTTGGTTTTATTTTTAACGATGGATATCAAAATTATTTTTACCCAACCATTCTTTTCTTCTTTTCTTTTTAAATGGAAGAGAGAGACAGTAATTAATTAACTAATTTAAAAAATCGGGCATGTCTAAAATATTTTTTTTTAACTTTTTGTTTTTATAAACTGATTTTCATTTTCTTTTTCTTTTGTTTTTTTGGAAATAAAAATATTTTTATTAAATTTTAACTGATGGTTTATTTTGATTAATTGCTAATGCTACACAAATTGTAATACTGTGTCGAAGCTTTAAAAGCCAACGCTGGGAATTAACTGAATTTGTTAATAACTGGAGAAGAAATTAATTTACATATACAGAATTTGACTATTTTTTAGATAGTCTTACTTCTGACTTTCAATATTTTATAATTTAAAAAAACTCTAATATTTATAATAAATACAATACAGAAAAAAACTGGACACAAAGAACCAAATGCTAAAGGTTAAAAATTTTTATGATTTTCGAATTAAAAAAGCATTTGTAAAATGGTTTATGGCTTGGGCTGCATACCAACTCGCGGAAGACCAACTCGCGAAATACCAACTCGCGAAAAAAAGATACTAACTCGCGAAAAAAATAATACTAACTCGCGAAAACTTAAAAAATCGCCAAAACGTACAACTCGCGAACACCAACTCGCGAAATACCATCTCGCGAAAAAAATAGACCAACTCGCGAAAAAAAGAATACCAACTCGCGAAAGAATAATTTTTCGTTAAATAAAAAAAGAAACTTTTTTGACTGCTACCAACTCTTGAAAAAAATGATTCATAGGCTTTTCTTTGGATTGCTGTTAATCATCCATAGGCTATTCTTGTTTATTATTAGTCCTAAAAAAATTAATATTTAACATTGTTGAATATAAAAAATTGGAGATTAAACCGAACCGTTTCATTTAAGGTAATAAATAAAGAAAGTATGAAACTTTTCTTTCTGGAATCCCATCATTCATCGCCATCGCAATTTTTGCCACAACAATAGCAAAAAAAACAAATAAAAACTGAATATAAATTAATTGATACATTTTCTTCCCCGTCGTTGAGGTTTTTCTTTGGGTATTCTCAAAATTACGTTACTCTTAAATAACGAATGGTGAGAAAAAAAAAATCGAGTCAAAAGAAAAGGTAAAATGCATGAAATCGACCGCATCTGGCTCTTTTGGCGATCAAACGTTTATTTTTATTTTTAACGTCGTTTGAAGAAGACAGACATCACGCTGTGTGAGGTTGTTAGAAAAGAAAATCAAGTTTCTTTTTTTTATTTAACGAAAAATTATTCTTTCGCGAGTTGGTATTCTTTTTTTCGCGAGTTGGTCTATTTTTTTTCGCGAGATGGTATTTCGCGAGTTGGTATTCGCGAGTTAGTCGTTTTATCTTGAGTTTGCAGGTTTTCGCTAGTTAGTATCTTTTTTTCGCGAGTTAGTATTTTTTTTTCGCGAGTTGGTATTTTTTTTTTTCGCGAGTTGGTCTTCCGCGAGTTGGTCATTTGCCTATGGCTTGGCCTATTATTTTTTAGAATAAAACTGTCTTGATTTCAGATGTTCGGCAAACCAGATGTGCATATTTCGAGATAAAAATAAATTTTTAAAAAAGTGGCTACGTTGACTTTCAAGCAATTATATTTTCCTTAAAATATTAATTTTTTTATTATTTTATTTAAACTGAAGCTGTTCAACCGTGCTGACTCAGGAACCAAATAAATTTCAGGTTATTAAAAAAAATGGATGTTGTTTCACCTTTTTTAATTTTTTTTTTGCTGCCAGGAAACTGAGAAATTCTAACAACGGGTATTATAATTAGTTGCCATTGATATGCAAATTTTTACACTGTGATCCAAGTTGAATCATGAAAATCAAACGATGATAATAAACTGCAATGTGCTTATTATCTGTTATTTTTTTTATTATAAATAAAATAGCACTTTATCCACGCTGTTCTTCAAAAAATAAGAATGTCAATAAAATCTCTTTTAAAAATTTTTTTTATTTAAACTGAAGCTGCAAGTGATGATGATATACGGTTTTCATATAAAAAAATTAAAATTCGAAGGGTAATAGTTTAGTTAATAAATACTAATTACAAAAACAAAGTCAGCGAAAAATAAATAAAAATAAATTTTTTTCACGATGGTTTTGATATAAAATGACAAAAAAACTGTGATACAGAAGAAAAAGGCCATTATGATCATCATGCTAATTTTTAGCGGAGGTACAAAAAATTTTTAGGTTATATCTTTTAAGAAGCTTTCAACTGATTTATTTTTTATTAATTAACAATGAAAATTCTTTTGCTTCTTGTTAATGTGAACAAAGAATTTTTATAAATGGATTAGCTGCTATGCCAAGATGTTAATAATGCTACACATTAATCTCGTAAAAAAATTTATGGTAAGTAAACTGCTATTTGCTATTTCGCCTCTGATAAAATAATTAAAAAGACCAAATTAAAATAAGCAAAAGTCAACCCATACCCAGCAATTAATAATGAACTGTGTAAAACGTTAAAATGCAAATATTTACATTTCATAAACAAAACTGTATTGAAGAAACAACATCGGTTTCTTAATTAATCGGAGTTAAATATCTTTTTTTTTACTTTCATTTTTTTTAAACTGTCAATGAAAATCACTATTTTTTGGGAGATAAAACTGCAAAATTTTGAAGAATTCGGCCAAAAAAACAAGATCAAAATTTGTTTGAATCAAAAACAATTTAATATAATTCAATAAAAATTAACTGTGTCAAAAAGTTTTTTTGGTATTTAGTAAAATTTGGGAATGTTTTTAGAAAACTGAGAACGTGAATCCACAATCAATTCATTATTCGAAGACAAACTTTCAAATTTATTGATACAAGTGTTTTGTTTGAGAGAAAAAAATATTCAAAAAAAATACATATTTATAAGAAATTTTGTTAAAACTGTTTAAAAAAAACAAACATTGGACTTTTGATCTTGTTAGATATGCCAAAAAAATTTTTAACTGAAAAAACAAGATTGAATAATAAATTAAGTTATATTTTTATATTTTAAGAAAACTGAGTTACAATAAAACATGAGCAATGAAGAATATATTTTTTAAAGCTTCGAATAAACTGTCATCAGCCGTTGTTTGGTTGTTTGCAACATTTATAAAAAAACAAATTAAACTGATTTGGAAAAAAGGTTGGATAAAACTGTGTTTATGTTATTTAGCGGTAAAATAAAGTCAAATGAAGCGAAGCATAAAAATGGTGATAATTTTACAAAGTTATTCGAAAAATATAAATAAAAACAATTTCGCTTTTTTCCCTTCTCGCACAAAAAAAATTTAGCAAGAACAAACATTCGCAAAAATGCAAAAAAAAAAACTGAGAATTTTGTTATAAATCCCTTGATATTATAAAATAAAAAAATTATAAAAAACTGTACCACAAATTGATTGATTTAGTTGTCGTCGTTTCTATTCTTCAAAAAAAAAACTGAAATTTCATGTGTCCTGGGTTTATACATATTTCTTCTTCCCAATGTTTTTAATAAACCTTAAAATATTTTGAGTTACTTCTTACTCTATCTCTACTTTTTCTATCTCAATATTTTTATTTATTATCCCACGAATGTTTATAATTTTTTTCTATAATTCACTGCACTTTTTGAGTTGACAACATTTTTGTCTTTGATTTGTTTTCTTTGCACGTTGTTTGATTTTTAAATTTTTTTTACTGCACTAAACAAGACAGACTCCTTTGAACTCTTCTCTTTTTTACATTCATTAACATTTTTAAATTTTTAACTGCGTACTTCATTTTTTTTGGTTTTTTGAAAGGACGAATATAAAAAAAGGCAAAGTTAGATTGATGGGAAAAAACTGTGTGGAGTTTTATTGGTTTGGTTTAACTTTCCACTTTATAAAATGCAAAAATAAAATTAAGAATATATTTTGAAATTTTTTAAAATGAATTTATGGGTGTCGATAACTCACGCAGAAATAATTTAGTGATATTTATTACATTAAAAACAACTAAAGCCAAATGGAATACTTTGCGTTATACGCATATTTTAAATTAAAACTGTCATTTTCAACAAAAAAACAATTGGAAAAATAAGCATAATTTATGCAAGACTAGAAAAATTTCTTTATGATTTCAACGAACTTTGTAAAAATTAAAACTGTAGCTTGTGCATTAATTGGTTTATTTTTGGGAAAATCAAAACTGCATTTGAAAGTTTATACTTTTGATTGTTCATTTTTAAAAAAACTTTTATTTTGATTTTAAAGCTTTTTATTTAAAAGATTAATTAAACCTGTAAGCAACTGAACTGCTTCAAAATTAATTTTAAAACTGAATAAATTTATATAACAAGGGCTTTATTAGGAAACTAAAAAAACTGTTGCATGTTGATTGTTCCAAAAAAGAGATAAATGTTATCAAAACTTAAAAAAAACTGAGAACCAATGTTTCATAAAATATTTTAGTTATTTTTCAATAAGCTCAATGTTATCAATGTTGCCCCAAATATAATAACAACCATAAATAAAAATCATCAAACTTTGCCTTTTTTTAAATCCTCTTCACTTTTACTTTTTTCCAAGATTTTTTAATTTATATAAAAACAAGCACAACAAAGTTTTTGTAAATGTTCGTTTTTGCAGTGCAAAAAAAGCTTCAAAAAATTCAATTGAAGCAAATTATTTTTTAAACTGAATAAGTCAATTTATTGTTTTTCAGCTGGTGATCAACGAGCTCATCCCGAAATGGATCCTCCCTCAGTGAGTCAAACTCCGCCACCTTTGGGACTAGGTAATTTAATTTTTAATTTTAATTATTTTTTAAACTGACTTTCATTTTTGAAGTTTTAGATCTCAAAGACCCCGATGAAGTTCACGTGGAAATTAAAACAAATTTAATATCCAAATTTAAGCCGCTTTCATTTGCAAAGAAACCAGCGGTTGGTTTTTAACTTTTTATGTTTTTTTAAACTGTATTTTATCCTTCCAAAAAATAATAATTCTTACCATTTGTGCTTTTCTCAATTCTAATGCAAGGAAAAAATTTATTTATGCAAATTTCTTTCTTCGGAATCACTACGAATGTTTTTTATTTATTTGTCTTTCTTTGCTTTTTAGTTTTTTCTTTTAAAGCCTCCGTGCTTCTTATTTCCTCCTTTTTATTTTTTAATTTAAACTAAAGAAAAGAATATTTTCCAACACCACTAAAATCATCACTATTTGCTTCTCTTTTTTGAATTCCTTCATTTTTTGCACCCTCGCTTTCAAAATTGTCATATTTAAGTTATTACATGACGAAGAAATTCTAGAAAAAACTTATCATTAATTTTTTTGTTTTATTTAGAATTTAAAAAACTGAGTATCCTTTATATTTTAAAAAAATCTCTTCTTTCAAAATTTACAAAACTGGTTCCCATTTAAGCAGACCTTTTTAAAAGATCAGAAACTTTATTTATTATTTATTTTGAAAACTGGTATCCCTGTAGATAATCTGGTTCTTAAATTGCTTGGCAATATTAAAAATTTTAAACTTTATATAAGCATTTAAAATAATTTTTGTTTTATTATACAATTTATTTAAAAAACTGTTTTTATATTTGAATCATTTTAAAAACTGATTATTACATCAAAAAAATAAAAAGAATTTCATTTTTCTTTTCATTATGATATTTTTATTTAAACTGCAGAAAGACGTAATAGAGAGTTGAAAAGAAATAAATCAATGAATATGATTCAAAAGATTCTTGAAAGCTTCACTGTCTTTCATTTATTCTGGGTGCATTTTTGGCATCTTTTAATTTTGACTTAAACTGCAAAAAAATCTTAGTCCTTTTATTAAAATTTTTGTTTATAAACTGTTTGGCTCTTTGAGCAATTTCGGATTTAAAAAAAGTCATAAACTTTTGTTAATTATTAGGAATTCTAATTTTTAAAAAAACGGTGGATAATTGTCAAAGTATTAATTTTTTTCTTGTTAATATTTTGACTTTGAAAAATACAACATCAACCATAAATAACTAAAATTTGTAAATTTCCTATCAAAATATTATTTTTTTTTTTTTTCTAAACTGTCTTTAGCTTTATCCATTATAACTCACTCTTTTGATTTTTTAGTTAATTCTTTTAACACCTTTCTTCTTTTAAAAATACTTTTAACACAACACCCTAATGTCACATTTATATTTTTTTCTCAATATTCATCTTCTTTATTCTATCTCAAAAAATCTATATTTATTTTTCTTCTAACTTTTCTAAACCCTAATATAAAAATTTAAGTTAAAAAACAAACTAAAAAAATATATTTATTTCTAACCAAACAACAACAAAATCTTTCTCTTAGTTAACACCCGCCTCCTCCGTGACGATGGACCAACAACAAGAAATTCCACAGAATCCTGATATAATTGAAGATCCAAATATGTTATTGATTGGCCGAGATAAACGTTCATTTCGACGACCATCAGGAACCCCAGCGGATCATTCCATTTCGGCTGCTCTTTTGGATGCTACACCCAAACGAATGGCATCCACTCGACAAAAACAAGGAAAAAAGGCACTGATTTTTTTAAGTTAAAAAAATAAAAGCAGTTTCTGGTTGATTTTTTTATTGGAGAAAAAATAATACATCAAAAAAATTTGGATCAAAATAAAAAACTGTTGTGCCTTTTTAATATTGGAAATCCTTTGTACGACTAAAATTATGTCAGCGACTAAAATATTAAAAACTGATAACTTAAAAGGTTTTGTATTTTTATTATTTCCATAATAAAAAAATTAGGGCTAATAACTGCAAAAAAAAGCAAGGCCATAGCAATCATTTTATTTATTTTTTAATAAAGCAAAGAGTTCACAAAAAATAAAATCAAACTTTCGGAATTAGGTTTTGCTAATATAAAAAAAACTGACATATAATTTTGTGGATGAAAGAAATCGTTTTATTATTTTTTTTGAGGAAAAACTAGGTACTATCAGACAACTTTTTTTTATATTTATTAAGTTTTAACTGAGTCTTTAAAGATATTTTGAATAAATACATTTTATAATTAATTATTTAACTGACGATCATTATTTACTTGTAAACTTTTTGTTTGTTTGTTTATTAAATAATTATTAAAAATTAGGTGTTCCATAACAACAGAAAAAAAAGGATGGGCAAAAATAATAACTGTCAAACAAATTTTTTTGATGGTTAAAATAATTTACTTTTGATTAAAATATAAAAATAAACTGTGATACGAAAATCGTATATTTTAAATTTAAAAAAAGTAAATTTAAAAGTAAAGAAAGAAACTGCATAAAAATCAAAAATGAATAAAAATCAGTCTTTGATTAACTTTGATTTCGCCAGCGTTTGGCTTTAAAGAAAAATAAAAATTAACTGAACAGATTCACGAATCCGGGATTCACCAAAAACTTTTAGAAATTGTTTGTTAATAATATAAAACTGAGATAATTTTGCAAAAAGGAAAAGAATAAATCCAGGATGCTTTAAAAAAGATGGTATTATTCAATTTATTTAATTTAAATTAATTTTAACTGTAAAATGAATAATAATGATTTAAAAAAAAACTGGAGATGTCGTCTTTTTTTTTGCTTTAAATATATTATTACAAACTGAATAACAATAACTTAATTGTTTTTTTTTGTGTCAACAAAACTTTTCAAGGTTTGGGTTTGAAACTGTAAACACTTTAAAATAATGGGCCAATAATTTTGTTAATTTAAATTAAATATCACAATTAGCTTACAGTGAAAAAAAAGGCAAAATTAAACTGTATTTGCATGGTTTTAGCAAAAATTTCATTAATTATGGATAACTTAAACAAAACTGTCAAGGCCAAGATTTTTTACCAACGTCTGAAGAATAATCGCTCTTTCTTTTTTGACAAAAATTTTTGGCTCATTTTTCTAAATCAACTTATTTTTATTTTAAACTGAATTGAATAAATTTCGAACAAAAAAAAATTTCTTATAGTAAATAAACTGTTTGATTCTGTTGTGTTGGTTTTTATATTTCTTCTCATAAGTTTTTTTAGTGGCACAAAATCAAAGGGAAAATAATTAATTAAAAACTGTTATTTATCAAATTACAAAACTTTTTTGTTCCATATTTTAAATTAATCTCCAAATTTTTAGGTTCTCGAACAAGAAGATATGAATCATCGAGAATCCATTCTTGCTTCAAAACCTGAAAGTGTCGTTTAACCGAAACACAATTAATTCTTTTTTTAATTTGATTTTAACTGCGTAGTTGATTTCTATGTTGAATATTCATTTAAAAGCATTCCTTTTTCTTGTTGAAATTATATTTTATTTTAAAGTTTTTTGTTTTTTGTTTTAAAATTCAGATATATTTGCTCACTTTTTTCCTTTTTCTTTTTTTAGTATGAGAAACACTCCAGATTTTTTTTTTTGTTTATTTGAAAAAAAGCCATTTATCCTATAATTTTTTAAAAATTACCTATTTTACCTATTTTAACGGGCAGAAAAAAAAGAAAAAGAAAAGTTATATATTTTTTATCAAAAAAAAATAATAATTCCATTCTATTTTAAAAAAACTGTTGAAATCGTTTTTGTTTTTATTTTTAAACCTTGGATATCAAAATTATTTTTACCAACCATTCTTTTCTTCTTTTTTTGATTGAAGAGATACATTAATTAATTGATTTAAAAATTCGGGCATGTCTAAAATATTTTTTAAACTGAATTACATTTTGTTTATTTTGTTTTTCTTGGAAATAAAAATATTATTATTAGATTCTTAACTGATTGTCGATTTTGATTAACTGCGAATAATTCAAAAATTATGAAACTGTGATCAATATAGAATCATTAAAAGTCAATGTTGCTGAAAAAATGAATTTGTTAATCAGTGAACAAGAAAACAATTGTGCCATTAAATTTTATACGCAATTTTACCATATTTTAGATAATCTTACTTCTGACTTTTAAAATCTGAAAAAACTGTAATCTTTATAACATACATAACAGAAAAAAACTGGACACCTAGAGCCATGCTTAAGGTTAAAATTTTCATGATTTTTAAATTAAAACTGCATTTGTAAAATGGTTTAAGGCTTTGGCCCATTAATTTTTAAAATAAAACTGTCTCCATTTTTATACATCGGCAAAGCATATGGACATATTTCGAGATAAAAATCAATAAAAAAAGCTGGTGATGTTTGTTTTAGGCAATAACATTCTTCTTAAAAAAATTAATTTTTTTATTATTGTATTTAAACTGAAGCTTCACAGCGGGTTGGCTAAGAAACCAAAAAAAATTCCACGTTATAAAAAATGAATGTTGTCTCACATTTTTTTTAAAATTTTTTTGCTGCCAGGAAACTGAGAAATTCTAACAACGGTTATTATAATTAGTTGCCATAGATATGCAAATTTTTACACTGTGATCCATTTCTAAAGATAAAAATCAAGCAAAGTTAATAAACTGAATTTTGGTTATTATCTATTTTCTTTATAACGGTAGAAGGTTGCACTATTTCTTTTTAATTTTTTTACACAATTATACCATTATTTAATCATGAGAATAAATATTTTTATTTCAAGAAAAACTGTGATGTTTAATGATATAAATACCAGATAAAAACTGAGTACCACAAGCCCATGCTTAATGTCAAAGAATAAAACTTTCATAATTAATTTAATTAAAACTGAGTTTTGAGAATTTTTGTCAATACTTATAAACTTTTAAAATAAATTTGTTTATTATATATACAAGCAAAGCACTCTTCAAAGCTTAGGAATCCTGTAGCAATAATTAATTTAAAAAAAACTGGTGTTTCAGTAATTTACTGGCATGAATATTTATGGATTTTTCTTTAGAAGAACCAAGTGAAGATCCTGAAGAGTTTCTGTTTTTTGACAAACTTACAATTCATCATCTCAAATTTATCTCTCAATTGCTTTCCTGCAGAATTGGTGTCTATGGTGAAGATGGAACTTTGGACAAATATGGTGCTTGGAACAATGGCGAAGATATTATGACTATCCTTTTATCTGTCAAGAATGAAAAATATGCTTTTGTTACAAAAGTTCATGGATAAATGATTATATGGTTATTTTTGCTTTGATTGTTCGTTATTTTGCTTTCGTTTTTTGTTTGAGATTTTGACATTTTATTAGTATTATCACTGTGTTGTTTCTATGTATGTATAATTCTTATTTTTGTTAATGTTAATATAAATTGTTTTAATGTTTGATAATAAATATGGATGTGTTGAAGTTGTTCGATTTTCCTACCATTGTTTAGAAGCGGCATTGCATAATGGTTATAATTTTTTGGTGGAACATATCAAAGCTTTAACTTCTCTTTATCATCACAGCAGCAAGCAGTTAGTTGTTGCTTTTTTTAAGCAATTTTTCTTTCAAATGCTTACTTTCAAGATTGTCGACGAACCTAAATGCAATTGGTGGAAGTAATATTTTTTTGCTGATAATAATCAATATCAATCACAAAAGCGTTTCTTTGTTTTCTTGAAGAATTAATCAATGAAAGAAACAACAAAATAAAAAAGATTATTTTTTTAGAGAGAAAAATGGAAATAAAGATTTTTATGAAGCTGCTTGAAAAAGGGTTAATTAAGAAAAAAGAAATGGATGGATATTTGTGATTTTTTGTTTCTTATTTTTTATTTTTTGTACATACATGTAAAAAGCATCGAAGACGAGTAGCAAAAAAATATTTTGATTTTATTTTTCATTTACAAAGTCCAACAAATAAATGACAAAAAAAAATTAGCAACAAAATATTTAAACTAATTTTTTTAACTTTAAAAAATTAGAGTCGAAAGAAAAAAATGTGTTCAACTAAAGCAAATTTTCTCTGGATTTTTTATTTTTTGTCTTTTTTTAGGAATTAATTTTAGGAAAAGAAGAATTTTATTTACTTCATTTTTCTTCAAAGATTTTTTTATGCTTTCAAAATGTTTTGTTTTCTGTTATTAAAAAATCAAATGCTTTAGATACACAAAGTTTTTTTTTATGATTGCTTCATTTATTTATTATTCTTATGAACTACAATAAGAATATTACTACATGAAATGAAAAAGTCAAAATACAAAATTAAATGGGGATATGACTTTTTTTTAAGGGGAGATAAGCTTGCTGCCGCTGCTGCTTTTTCTTTAAGCACAAGTGCGGACAGTTCGAACAGTGTCGACGAAGCTGGGTTTAAGTTCTTGAACTTTGGTGGTGATGTCCTTGATTTGAGCTTCACGAAGGAGGCGACGAGCTTGGGTGGATGAACGATTGAGGCATGCAAATTGAACCTTCATGGTTTCAGTTCGTTCAGCATAAGTTCCACGAGGGCATGCTTTGATTGGTCGAACTGAGAAGCAAATCTTGTGATTGAATTCTTTGGTGAGGGTTTTGCTGATGGGTTCTAAAAAAAATTTGAATAAAATTAATTTTTTTGAAGTAAATTAAATAAATAAATTTTACCTTGAGTGTTTTCTTGTTCATCATCATCGTTATCTTTTGAGGAGGAAACGGAGGCTTCTTCTTTGCGATCGAACATTTCATAATCGTTGACATCTTCATCATTTTCAAGATCCCATTCATCTTCTGAATCACGATTTTGTTGTTGTTGATTGCGGCTGCGAGAGTTGGATGATTTTTGGGATGATTCTAATCCAAAGAGGGTGGCTTTGTTGTAAATGGTGCTATCGCATTCATCATCAACCATGGAATATGAGCGATGGAAATCTTTGACATCATCAGTGAGGGTGTTATCATTCATTCGGAATTCATCAGATCCTTCACCATCGAAATGACCGCAAAGTCCACATTGGGAATTTTTGTAGTAATGAGACATTTTGATGCTGGCTTGTTTACCATCAAATCGAATTGAAACACCTTGGGGCAAATTGCATCGAACATAATCTTCTGAGTAATCAATGTCATGTTGTTCGCGAAGTTGGTCAACATCATCAACCTTTTCACCATCAACTTTAACGACGAGTTTGTTTCGGATGAGTTCAACTTCAATGGTTTTTTTAGCGGTAACAATTTTGAGGGCTTTAGCAACGGTGTCTTCGCTGATAGATTTCATGAGAACGACGAAGGATTTCTTTGCACAATCTTTTGCAACAACTGAATAACATTTTCCAATGGGTGCTTTGTATGTAACGGCATCAAAGGTTTTAATGCGGCGTCCATCAATGCGGCATTCAGCTCGGCTTGAATCAGAATATTCGGTGGCGGCATCTTCAATGGAATGGATTTCAGATCGGCGGCCTTGTTGTTGTGGTCGAACAAGAGTGAAGGGTTTGATGGTCATTGGAAGTTGGACATTTGTAAAACGAACTCGTTCAGTTGGAGTTTTAACTGAGACGTTGAAGTGTTGACGAGTGCGAGGATCAATGATTAAAGTGGCAGAGATACCATTTTCCCGTGCTTCCATGCCTTCACCATTAACATTCCAGAAGTTCCATAAACGAAGCAAATCAAAGTATCGTTCCATATAGTTTTGAACTGATGGAGAAAGTTGATAATCGGCAACGAGGTCATATTTGTTGATGAATGCTGTGGCAAGTACTCGGCGCCATTCATCTCCAGAAGATTTTTGAATCCATTTTTGTGGGACAGCTCGTTCACCTTGAAGTTTGAGATTGATTTTTTGGATTTCATCAGCTCCCCATTCAACTTTAAGAGTGGTTGCAAGTTTAGTGTGGCGGCGGGATTTTTCTTTATTCAATTCAGAAACATCGCTAACATATTCGGGAAGAAGGATTTGGGATTGAGCTTTAAGATTCCATTCACTTTTTTCTTCAGCAAGCATGGGAGTTCGTTGAAGATCAGCATCAACTTTGCAGAAAGACATTTGAGCATCGCAAATAGCTACGATTTTAGCTGAAGCTTGATGGGTGACAGGGCCTCCAACAGTTTTAATTGAAGTTGTAAGCATGTGGCGGTAGGATGAACGAGTTTTATATTCATCACTAAGATAATTGTTGAGGCGAGTTCGGCGTTGTTCATGGTTATCAAGGTCATCCATATCTTCAACATCTTCATCATAAACGGATTCGAATTTTTTGTTGTTTTCATAAAATTCTTCGAAGCGTGGTTTAGCTGTTGATGATTCGACACGTTCAAAGGTTGAACCACCAATGGTCATTTCGATTCTATCAATGGATTTACGGCTAGTAGGGATATGTTCGATATGAAGGTTATTTTCAGTGGCCCAAAGCATATTCATAAATCCAGAATAGCTCATTTCAGCTGGCATATGATAATGGCCTTCGATTTTCAAAACTGAGGATTGGCTTTGGCTTGGATGAAGTTCAACAAATCGGGATTCCATGGCAATGTTTCGGATGGATTTAACATGAGTTTTGCTATGAAGATTCATTTTAGCATCATATTGGCGGGTGAAGGTAACTGGAAGTGAACGAAGTCCAACAAGTCGAGTTTTTCGATTAGGAACATTAAGGATAAGTTTGACTTTTTCTAGTTCATATGGAGTGACGATGGCTTCCATGTCGATTGGAAGATTGAATTCAAATGAACGAAGAGATTCAACTCCGGTGTTAACAATGGGGCACCATAATTCCATTTTGCGAGTGTGGACTCCAGAGATGAGTGGTTGAACTTTGATGATGGCAAGATATTTAGTGGATGATTTAATTTCAACTTTGTATTCACCATCCATTGAAGCAATAACAGGAAGAGTATGCATAACTCGAAGAGGCATTCCAGAGCTTGTAGCAATTTTAAGGCTGCGTTCATGGAAGGAAAGAGCTGAAGCAAATCGAAGTTCTTTTCCTTGGAAGATGCTTGAATCAAAGGATTTGGCGGATAAACGTTCTCCATTAATAAGAGATTTAAGGATGGTTGGCATGTATTCTTCACCAAGAGGAATGATAACTTGATCAACATCACGAATTCGAAGGTTGATTAAACCGAATGGATTCTTTTCAAAGGATTCACGAGTTTTGATTTTAAGATCATCGAAGATGGAACCAATTTCTTCTTCACCGCTGCGGCGGGATGATCGACGAGCACGGATGTTATCATTATTTTCAGAAGTCATTCCATAAAGGGTTTCCATGATTTGATGGTAAAGGGTTTCAATGTTGTTTTGAGTGAGAGAGATGCTGACAGAATCTTTTTCAAGAAGTCCATTGAAAAGAGAATCAATTGAAAGAGCCATATGTTTTGGCATGGCATCGCTGGTGGAGAAGATGCTGGCCCAATTGAGGAAAAGGCCTTCTTGTTTGTCGGATGAATAAATTGGAATTCGATGATAACGGCATTCAGCATCAAGGTCAACTTTAGCCATCAAAAGGGCTGAACGAAGATGAATGGCAAGTTCACGTTCTTCTGGGATGGGTGAAACTGAGTAAGCTTTGAAGCATGAAACAACAAATGATCGAACATGAGTTGATTGTTCTTTAAGAAGGGTGTAGGCGATGGAATCCATGGTGTCCTTTTCAGGAATGGTATGCATCAACATGGAGAAAGAAGTCAAACGGATTTCTGGAGCTTCAAGAGTGTTGGTGAAAAGAGGAAGAAGGATGCGTTGAATCTTGCGTGGAGCAACATTTCGAAGTCGTCGAAGAGCATCGATGGCTTGAACTCGGACGGTTTTGGATTCTTTGCGATCAACGATGATTCGTTCAAGATTTTGAATGGAAACATCAAGAGCAGAATTTCCGATGGCTTTGATGGCAAGGATTTTTTCATAATGGCTGTCAGCTCGTTTGTATTGATCCCAAAGGATTTGTTCATATTTTACTTTTTGAGAGCGAGGGCACATTTGATTTTCTTCAACGGTTTTTTTACAAACTTCGCTAATCATTGATCCAGCTGTAAGCCAGCAAGCTTGACGAAGGGCTGCCGATTTTTCCATAACACCATGTTGGCAAAGACCAAGAACGATGTTGACTTGTTTTTCAGAGATAGCTGGGAGGCTGCTGAATTGACGGAGGATGACGACGGCTTTGGTGGAAGTGATGTCGCCTTTTTGAATGCGTTCAACAAGGGCGTGGATGGTGTTGCGGGTGCCAGCGATAGCACAAACATCAATAAGAATTTCGTATAAACGTTCATTGGATTCATTTTTAGCTTCAGTGAAAAGTTGTTTGATTTCATGAAGGGAGCACATTCGAAGAAGTTCAACAGCTTGTTGGAGCATAAGGGTGGTTTCAGTTTCGATGCCATGGGTTTTATCTTCAGTGGATTCAACAATTTTGCGGATCATGGATTGGATTTTTGTGACTTTATCTTCGACGCGGGCAAAAGGTGAGCTTTCACGAGTGAATTCATCATCTCCGTATTGGTAGAAGCGTTTTTCAAGAACATCCCATTGGGTGGAGTAAAGGATGGATTCCTAAATAAGGATAAATTTAGTAAAGAAAAATCTATTTTTTAAATTTTTCTTACTTCTTTAGAATCAATTTGGCCAATATTGGAACGTTCTGATTGGGCTTGAACAGATTCAATAACAAGGCGACCAGCAACAACGGTTTGCATAGCATCATCACCAAGGGCATTATAAACATATTGGGAAAGAATTTCAACATTGGCTACACCATATTTATCTTCAGATCCAACAAGTTGATAGCGGATGGTGGTGGATCGATCAAGTTGTTGTTCTTCAAGTTCATGAACCTTGGAATTGAAGGTTGGTTTTTGGATGCGAGAGCCATAATAAATTGTTGGAAGTTCAGAGCAATTTGAGAAGCTAATAGTTTTGGTAACGTTAAAAACTTCGCTATCTTGATCGTTGTTGGAAAGCTTGTTGACAGTGTATGAGACTTTGCATTCACCTTCAAGAGTGACCTAAAAAGGAAGAAAAAAAAATTATTTTAAAATAAATAATTAAGGGCTAATTGCTTACTTCTTTGACATCAAAAACTTTGTTCAAAGAAGGCATATCTTGTCGGGATTGTTGTTGTTCAAATTCGGTGGTTTCAAGGCTATTGCGTTGTTTTAAATTGACTTGGATAAGATTCAAAACTGCTCGTTTGATATTCTTTGACCAAGTATCATCTTTAGCATCAAAGGAAATGCGTTCAACGAGGCCATCGACGAGTTCAAATCTGCATGACATTTGGAGTTGTTCGAGTTTTTTGCTGTCGATTTCTTCATCACGGAAGAGTTGCATGGGTTGAACATTACGGATTTCACGAAGTTCACCATTTAATGAAGCAACGCGGATATCTTCAAGTCGAAGGAATGCAGATCGATCAGTTTCAAAATGAACATTGGCAATAGCAGAAAGACGATGGGTGGCTTGTTGTGATCCCGAGTTCTAAAAAAAAAGACGAGGTTTATTTTTTTAAATTTTGGGAATTATTTTTTTTGACTTACAAAGTTGGTTGATCCAAGGCTGGATGAAACTTGGGAATCATAACGGAAGCGGTAAACATTTCCATTGGTGAAAGGCTTGGCGGTGGAGATAGATTCATCATTTTTCCAACTGCGTTGATTTGATGATGACCATGATGCAACAGCCGAAATTGCTACAAAGGCGAAGAAAGTAAAGGCGAAGAGCTTCATTCAATTCTTGGTTTTAGGAAGAATCGAAATGAAGGGAGTAAAAAAGAAAGAAGAGAGTACTACGAATTTAATGGAAAACTTCAAACTGCTTTTATACTCAAAAATTTAAGCAACTTAAAAGCATGACCTTTGGGTTAAAAGAATAAAAAAGCATGTGAAATCTTTTATCAGTAAATTATTGGCTTTGCTGCTTCCAATAGCTGCTCGATTTTGCCTTGAATTTTTTTTTATTTTCAAATCTGTCAATCTCGAAGTGGCGCCTTTGCCTTTTTTTCTCCATCGGTTTATTCCTTTATCACTCGTTTCCTTAATGTTTCTAAAATGAAACATGCGCTGATTGTTTTTTTACTTCAGAAAAAAAGAATAAAATCAAAAATTTTGACAGGTTTCAAGGATTATCAAAAAAATTTTGTGAAGATAAAAATAATTAATGCATTCTTTTTTTTTGTAGCCGCCAAATTAATGGCGCCAGTATTTTTGAGATGTCAATCTTCAAAAAAAGAAATCATCCTTTTTTTCCAATGGTTACTGTAACTTTTTTTTTCTCAATCGAATTTTGGCATCTTTTGTTTATTTGTTTAAAATAAATTTTAAGCTTATTTTTGCAAAGAAAGTTTGAAGAAGCGTGTGTTTATTGCTGATTGCTGCTGATAACGAATGAAATGCTTGGATGCTTGCTGCTTGCGCTGATTTTCTCTCACATTATCTTTTCTTTATTTTATTCGCTGAATTTTTATTGATTTAGAATTGTCAAAAGTTTTGGTTTTTGTTGAAATTATATTTTTATTAAGAAATTAGGCAAATTTTTGTTATTTATTGTTTTTCTATGAAGCCTAGTATTTTTGACGATAAAATAGCAGAAAAACTCCTTAAAAATCGAAATTTTATAAACTCGACTTTTCATAAGTTTTTGACGCTTTTTAAAAATCAAATTTGACTAAATAGAAAGCCACCATGTTTTTAAAAGTAAGATTTCTTTTTTTTTATTTGCAACAAATAAATTAAAAATTCCTCAAAAAGAAAATTTTACTGTTATCGAAACTTTTCGTACCAAATTTATGTAAAAATTCAAGGCTTTGGACTTTAGTTTTGATGTTTTTGACAGCCAATTCTAATAAAAATTAGTCCATGCATGGCGAATGTTTTGTTTTTCATGGAAAGCGAGTGGCAAGAAAAATCTGAGTAACTTCAACAAAACAAAAAACATCGAAACTATGTAAAACTTTTCAAACTCAAAAATTCGACGTTTAAAAAAAACTTCCACGTTTGCAAAAATTACAGAAATGGCTTTTTTAGTGTTTTAACAGTAACTTTGTATCTTCACAGAACTAACAAATTTAAAAATTATAAGCTTTATTATTTTTTACACAAATTAATATTAAGTAAAAAACGCAATCATTTTACAGTGAGTATCATCAAGAATTTTAGAAAAGTGTAAAAAAAAATTTAAATTAGTTACATTAATTATTTATACTTTGATAATAGGTAAATAACCATTAATGCCATCATTAACTTTTTGAAATAAAATGGTTAATATATCTCGATCATTATTTTCCCAACTTTCAGCACTACCAAATTTACTTAAATTTCCATTTTCATATATTCCAATTCGACATGAAAGAAATTCACAAATAAAAGCAAAATGGGTTTCAGTGATCGTTGAAGAAAATAAAATATCTCCGCCTGAAAAAAAATTAAAAAAAGCTTAAAAAATTGGAGAAAAAAACTTTTTTTTTAAAACATACTAATATTTGGATATCTTTCAGACATATGTTTATTAATCGATAAATTAATAAAATGAAAAGCATCTAAATTTCCAGTAAACAAAACACTTAAACCTTGAAATCCACCCATGGGTTCCATATTTTTCATGGGTTTTATTGAATTTGAAAAAGATTTAATAATTTCAATATTATTCATAGCTGCCCAAATTTGATATGCTTTTCGATCATATTTAATATTTAATTTTTTGCAGCATTCATTTAATTTGAATTCTGAAGGTCGATAAAATTTTAATGATTCATTATTTTCATCGGCTGCTACTTGTTGTTGGTGAGCACCAAGAATAGCTTGTTCTGTTGTTGTTAATCCTTGAGAAAATTGTTCAGCTTTAACTGGAATAATTTCAATAGTAATTTCAGGTAAAGCTCCAGTTGAAATTTCTCTGGGTGGAATGTTATTCATTTCTTCATCATCCTCTTCTTCACCATCTCCATTTTCAGCTCCTTCAGTTATATTATTAATATTGGTAACTTCAGCAGCAGCTGCTTCTGTGGTGGCTTCAGGGACATTTGGGCTAATTTCCATGGGTGTAGTTTGATGATTATCCGCTGCTGCTGTTGCTAGGCTAAAATTATTCGAACGAAAATTATATATTCTGTTTTGTGTAAAAAAAATTTTTTTAAAAGGTTACAGTTGGGTGAGTTGATTCCAAGTTTCATTACTACTAGAAATTACGGATGGCTGAAGAATGGCTGAAGGATTATTAGGTGAATTTGAAGCAGTTGCTTTTATTACTGAGGAATTTTCAGAAGACGCAGACGCACTTCCAATAGGTTTGAAATTTATGGTGGTTGTAGTAGTTTGAGCATTTTGATTTGACCCTTTTGGGACGACAATATTTTGAGCAACAACTGCAGTTGATGGACCTGGAATAGCAATATTTGGAGCAGCCGTTGTTGATGGCTGACTAAAAATATCATCTATAGTTTTACTTCAAAAGAATATAAAAAATTAACAAAGATTTTGATGTAACTTACTTTGAGAATTCAGAATCATTGGCGGGAAAAGGCTTGCAACAAGTAATTGAATGCTTTTTTGAAACAAATAATAAATTATCATTTCCAAAATAATTTGCAATTTGAATCTTCTTTGTTTTTGTATCAAAAACATAGCCTCTGTTTTTCTTAACCTGTTCGGTTTTAACTTCTTTACAACGTTGACATTCAAATCTTTTATTTTGAATTAATGAATATTTTCGAATTTGATTATTTGGAAGAGTGGGTTCTCGAACTATCAAAGATGAAAGTTTTCCATTTTTATAAATTTTTTGAAAATTCTTTGGAAGAATTGAAATATGATTTTTTGAAGCACTAAAAAATGCAAAAATGAAAGTTATTATTTTAAAAAAATAATTTAAACAAAAAAAATACCGTAATTTTGTTATTTCTGTGATACTTTTAGGTCCACTTCCAGGTTTACAAACTTGTCGTGGAGTTGCGGGCTGAAATTAAAATATAAATTTCATTGAGAAAAAAACCCAAAATTAATTAACAAACTTTTGAAGTTGATCTTCGCGATGTTTCACTTGTTGTTGGTGCATCGGGTGACACATCATTAATAGACCTTGTGACGGACCCATCAGAATTATTTCCCATTTTTTTGTGATATAAAATTAAAAATTCACTAAAAATAGAAAGATTTTTAAAATCGTCGAAGAAAATTATGAGTGATGAAAGCTTTTGTTTTTAATTTTTTAATCACAAAAAAGCAATAAAATTTTTTTTCAAGCGCGCTAAACTAAAAAAAGATAACAGTTTCCAAGAAAGAAAGGGAAAAACAAACTGCTTTGACCGAGGAAAAAAAAGTATCCCAAAAAAAGAACAGAAAATTAAAATTTTTATTTATTTATTTACATCCAAAAATTATGCAAGACTTTTGATTAACCTTTTTTAAAAAAAGAAAAATTTGAATTTCAAAAAATTCCCGATTTTTAATTCCAAGAATTCGGATCCGTGAAAGACGACCCCCGTATGAGATGAGCCTGAATATGCGACGAGAAAGATTTTTTACTTTCATTTCAAAAAGACATGAAGAAAAAAAAAACAATCAATAAAAAAACAGAGCGCCGCGCTCACTACTTTTTTTAATGGACCTAAAATTTTACTTTCCCTAAGGCATTTTGTGTGTGAATCAATGATTCACCACCAGTTTCTAAAGAAAGATTTGTTCTAGAAAAACTGCGAGTACACTTTCGCTTTAAGAGTTTTTCGAAAGAAGCCAACGGGTAATTTTTTATGTTATCGTATGCTTTTTAAAGGGAGTGTCCCAAACGATGAGAATAATTGGCTTTTATCTTAGTTCGCGAATTCGCGAACTCGCGAATAAAGCTTTCGTGGCGGGACCATACATTTAAATATCTTATTTCGCGAACTTTTCCTTTGATGGATTTTTCGCGGATTTTTACAGTAATTTGTCAATAAAATTACTTTTTTTTTTAAAATAAATAAATAGCTACTTGAAGAAAGGACTTTGCTTATTGATATGCTTTTGATTATTATTTATTGAAAGCTTTTGAACTTAACTAATTCAGAAGGAAGCATTGCTTTAATTTATTTTTGAACAATCTTTTTATTTATGATATTCTCTTTTTGTGTGTGTTTATGTAATCTATTTATTTGCTCGGCTATTTTTTAATGAATAACAAAGTTCATCAATTATTTCACCAAGTGATGCAGTAGCTTTTTTGTTGTTGTTCCTTTTTATCGATTGAGAATTATTAAGATGTTAAAAACTTTTGAGCCTGTTTATAATAATTTTTATAAATTTTATAAATAAACCATAGTACATACAAATAACAATGTGGAAATCAATAATTTAGGTAGTTAGTATTTCTTATTACTTTTTGAATGATTTTTTGAGTTTCTTCATTATCGAGATCGCTAACAAAGCATTCATGGGTTGCATATGGGAAAGCAGCATTAACACATAGCATAGTTGCACAATATGTTCTTACACCTGTTGCAGTACTTTTAACTCCAGTGGATTTATTTTCAAATTGATAAGGTTCATAGTGAGTAACTACAATGGTATCCTTCTTTTCTCCAAGTTTACGGGAACAATGAATGCAATATCTTTTTTTCCAATCAGTCATTACTCCTACTTTTGCAATTCCTAATGGATTGTAGTTTACATGCGGTTGCATTCGTTCATTCATATGATTACGATAATAAGTGCTAAAATACAAAAATCAGCATATAAATTTTTTAATAAATTAAAATTTCTTACTCAACAGCTCCTTCCACATTAGCATTTGGTTGGGTTTTTAAAACATTTGATTTTTTTGTCGATTTTTTTGCTGGAGGACTAGGATGATCCAAGCTAATAGGAGCACTTCTTAAAGAAGTTGAATTTGAAGCTGAATAATATGCTGAGGATGATGGAATGGTAGGATAAAGAGGACGAGGAAATTGTTGATAATTTTGATGGGATTGATATGCGAATGTAACATTTTCATTGCTTGCTTGAAAATTGTTACGTGGTCGGGAAGAATTGAAAAATGAAATACTTTCATTGCTTCGTTCAAAATTATTGTAAGATGGAGGTGGTCGATAAGTATTAACAATAGATGGATCCCATGGCTCTGGAATATAACCTTGATAAGGAGTTCGGTGTGAAGTAGGTGGTAGTTGAGTTGAATCCAAGTTTTGTCGGGAAATATTTCTTTGAGCCGTAGATATACTTCGTTGGAACGGATGATTAAGTCGATCGGTCATTGAATTCACACTTAATCCAAATTGGCTAACTTCGCTTGCTGAATTTTTGCTTGAACTAAATTCACTTGCTGTTCTTTTTCTACTGCTCATTCCCGTACTTTGAGATGACTGGGTAACTTCTGTTATAATAGATGCTTGATCATCATCATCATCTCGAGTTAAATCAACCATTTGAGTTGAAACTTGGGTTGAATTTCGACTCTTTGAAGTTCCTCTTCTTCTTGAAGTACCTGGTTTAGCTCCATCAGTGGGTTTCATTTGTCTTCTAATTCGTTGGTCATTAGTTTCTTCATCCACGAATTTTTCATTGATTTCTAATACTTTTTCATTCGGGAATTTTGAATTTACAGCCAAAATATGTGGGCAAACAAGAAATTGATTTCCACTTATTTTGCAAGGGCATGTAATAGGTCGATTGCTACAACAAATTTTAAAAACTTCTAAACCACGAGTAACAATATAAGTTTTAGCTTCATTTGGAATTTCAAGCACCGAATACATTTGTGATTGTTTCATAAATTCTCGACGTTGATCTTCACTTAATTTTGAAGCTATTTTTTTTGGAAATGATAAGGTATTCAATTGGAAGCCAGGAATCAAATCAGTATGATCCATTCCAATTGATTTCAATCTTGCAAATTTTTCATCTTCATTGAGCTTCGCCCATATTTGAGGTCCCATAAATTGCCTTTCATCACGTAGTTTACAAGGGTAATCGCTAATTAATGATGAACCTGCATTCAATAATTGACGATCAACATATTTTCCAATTGCTTTAATAACATCTTGGGTGGGAGAATTGTCTTTCAAACTTTCTTTCAATAACATATTTTGGCCTTCAAGAACATTGGTTGAAGCAATTCTGAAACCCCATCCAGCTGCAATTCTATTGTGTAAGTTGTATCGGCGATATTGGCGTTCCATTAATGCACCATTTGATGCCCAACTTATTAATTTTTCATATCGTTGCCATTGGGATGTTTCAGCTAGCTCAGTAACCTTTTCACGAAATCTTTCAAAAGATTTTTCATCAAATAATCCCATTCTTTTAACTGTTCCAGCATTTACTCCAAAAAATGTTTCTTTAATAATTTCATCCTTATCGCAATAATTCGAAACATTTTCTTCCAAATGAATGCCACAAGTTAAGCGTACACATGGTTCTTGGAAAATGGGGTTTTTTTCAAATTCGTCTAAAGCATAATCCCCATCAGTAACAAGACATCGCATAATTTTTCCATTGGGCATAGGAATATTTTCAATTTGTTGATTCATCCATTTATAATCAGCCTTTCGTCGATTATTGGATAACATAACATACCCAATAAATACTGCAGGTTGATTTTGGCTGTTTAAAATATGATGGGAAGAAAACAATAAAATCGTTGCCAAGAAGCGTCCAAGATTAAATGTTGTATCAACATAGCATACGCCTGCTTTTTCGTACTTTTTATAAAAGATTGTTTCTATTATTTCTTTAGCTTGTTGAAATCTTTCATTGTCATCACAATATGATAATTTTTGAGCGTCATTTACCAAAGTTGAAACAGTCATTTTTGGTAATAATGAATGTTGAAATAATGAAATGGACGTTCTGTTAGCAAGGAAAAATCTTTCACCCTCTTCTCCTTGATAATGGGATTGAACAAAATATCCTTCGTTTATCAAATTTTGTATTTCTTCTGATCTTTCAAAACGTGGTCTTCCTTTGTTTGTTACTGGGCCTCGAATCATATTACGGGCTTTAGCTTCAGCTTGTCTGTTGGTCGGCATCTGTCGACCAGACATAAATGATTCATTTTCTTTAAATTGAGTTACAGCACCATATGGGGTTCTGGTATGAAGCAAAGATCCCAAATCGGAAGATGTTGAGGGAAGAATTCTTTGTTTCTTAGGTGGGGAAGGCAAAATAAAATCAACAGCAACTTCATAAACAATAACAACGAAGGTTCCAGGGCGAGGGATTTTGTTTTCAGTTACAGAAAAAATTCTTCTTTTAATTTGTTTGATGAATTTTGGATGCTTTATTGAAGTCATCTTAGCAGAATATTCAGCATCTTTCTTCGTTGAAGTAGTTGCTTTGTATCCACCGTTTTTTCGATATAAATAAACAGTATCACAATTGGCTTTTTTTCCATTTGTATTCCATGGACTTAAAGAATTGACTTTGAGATCATCAATATTTCTTACAAATTGTCCATCAATAATACATTGATAAATTCCTTTTTTATTTGGGGGATTCATAGGAGCTTCATTTAATACTACTTTGTTATTGTTTCTAAAAAAGAATCATCACAATTTAGCCGAATGCTTAAATAAACTAACCTTTCATGGATATTAAACACACTTAACATGCATTCAGTCAAATCATATTTTTCAACTTTCTCATAATCATCATTAACACCCAAAGAATGAAAAGAAGATAGCAAAGATTCATCATCACCATTAACGGGCGAACCATTTAATGATTCAAACATACGATCACCAGAGATATCTTCAGAAACTGCACGATGCATAGTTACCAAAAATAAAAATAATAAGAATAATAGAAAATTCTAACGATCAATAAAATATAGCAGAAGCGAAGAGAAGATAATGAAATTCAGATCCACTGGAAGTATAGTGATTGGTTTCTGATTATTGATTTCTGATTATTGCCTCTAATAAAAAATAATAATAAAAATATAAAAGGTGTCAATAAAGCCTTTGTGATAAATCGAATAACTTCGCGATCATCATTCAAGGAAAGGGCTTACATATATGGTGAAAAAATGCTAAAGGCGCAATCAATATGCGTTTGCGAGAAATCAAACAAATTAATGGTGAGAATAAATGATATCACCTTTCTTTAAGAATTTATTAATATTTATTTTATGCTGCTCTTTGAAAGCAAATTTATTGGATATAGTTAGTCGAATATTTTTTCTTTCAAATATTTATTTACTCTGAAAAATGGCAGAAGCTTTTGAATTTATTACTAATTGCTTAAAACAAAGAATTGAAAAAACCGAAGCTTCAAACAAATCACTCAGTTTCCGAATTAAGCCGTCAAAGAATTGGCAGAAACTTTTGAATAAGCATTTATGCATTGTACGTTAATTTTTATTTTTATTATAGTTAGTATTTTTTTTGCAGGAAGTAAATAATACTTATACTACACCTCCTCAAACATACCATGAACTCCTTACTCATCTTGAAAAACGAAAATGGTGTAAAGAGAGTTTTATTTGTATTGTAAGAAAAATTGGTGAAGAAACAAGAATTGCCTCTATTATTACCACATGTATTGATTTTAAAGATTTGGATAAAGCGAAGGAAGTAAGTCATATGCTTTGTGTTTACTAAAATATAAAATAATTTTAAGATTTGCCCTTTATTTATCGAAGTTGGAAATAGCTCTACTAATTACGCTATTAAACAAGCTGGAAAAATCGTAACAAAGAATTTTTGGAAACCCGTTCAAAAAGCTTCTTTTGTATTGGCTAAAGAAGTTAAGCTAGTTAATTTTGTATGCGAAAGCTAATTATTTTTGTTGTTGTTTATATATTTTATTGTTATATTATTGATAAAAAAATTTACATTTATTTACCTTCGTTTGTCAAAAGGGAGTTAAAATTTTATAATTATTGGAAATAATAGTTGTTTCGGGAAAAAGGAAATTTTGTTTTCTCTGTTTAGAGCAAAGATAAGTAAATTAAAAATGTAATTTATCGCAATCTCGGCAAAACGTTTAGCATTGTTATCGCAACAAAAAAAAGAGATTAAAAGCAACAGTATGTATTTCTGCCTCACAAGTATGAGGATGCATAACCAAATATCACTGAGATGAGAACCTTATTTAGCATAGATGAACAAAACAGGTTAAATGATAACGTTTTGACGTAAAATAATAACATTAGAAATAACTAAATGGATAGGAGGGAAATTCCGCTTTGTATTCAGTTTATATCATTTTTAAGAAATTATCCTTAAACATGGCTTTCATGTTTATAAATTTAAGTAATTTCATTAGCCAGAAACCTATTCAAAGCATTCGAGTTAGTGGTAGCATGGGAAATTATTTATTTGAATCATGTAATCTAAAAATTAGCAAAGATGATGCGGTTCGAGGAAAATTAACTACAGCAACCTCAAAGGCAATTGAATCAGTATTTATCGATAAAAAAACACTTTTATGGATTTCGAAAAAATAATGAAGCCTAACAATAAGGTTATTAAGTTTAATAAATTATTGTTGATGCTTGTTATTCTCAAACACAGAAATTTTAAATCATAATTAAATAAAGCATTGAGGGCTATTTATTTCTCGACCATCAATAATTTTTATCTGTCCAATTTCGAAAAAAAATTAATTTGTAAAAACCTTAAGAAAATACTTTTAAACCTTTCGAAACTATTAAAACCTTTTTAAAATTCTTTGATTATTTTTAATAGCTCTAAAATAAGTAATATATGTACATACCATTAATATTTATCCAAGTCTTGATTCTTTTAGATTTAAGCTTTTTTTGAGCTTCTTAAAAAATATTAAATCATGCTTAATTAAGGGTGAAAGAAAATTATAAATCAGAAGCATTTCGCAAGCGAGTTAGAAACTGTAAAGATATTAACCATTTCTTATATTAATGACGCGTTTATCACTAATTTTTATACGAAACTGAGAAAGCTGTTTATTGCAAATGTTTTTATAAAATTAATCGAACATTTGGTTCTTCGAAGTCCTGAAGCCCATCTCTGAATGCGCGCTTATAAAAAAATACAATTTTGGGAGCTTTAATTATTTAATATTTTTAATTGAAAAATAAGTAAACTTCCGATAAAAAGAAGGACCAAAAAAATAAAGTGGAAGCACAAGTACATGACTCCCAACCAACCACCTTTAGCAATAAAAATTCCCATTAATATGTAATAAAAAATAAACTAAGCTTCTCTTTATTATGTATCAAAGTTCGTGAAAGTAAAAAGATGGTGAACCTGTTGATTTTTATTATTTGAAGTCAACTGTGATTTAACGATGGAGGTGTAAGGCATTTTCATCCCTCTCGGATCTTTGCATTATTGAGTTTAAGACAGTTGATTATAATCGAGACCTCGTTTTAATCATTGAAAATAAACCATTCGTATTAAAGCAAAGAACGTCAAATGTCTTTTATTTTAAATAATTGGAATTTTTGGGGTTTTGCTTCAAGTAATTATTGTTGGATAAAGGAATAATTTTATGAATTGATTGAAAGGCTTTATTTTGTTGGATTTGATTATAATTAACATCGAAAAAAGTTCATTTAATTCCCATCATGACTGGTTATTGAAATTATATTTAAAGGCGCAAAAATAAATCGCCCAAATCCCATTCTTTCCAAAGTATAAAATCAAACGTTAGAAATAAAAAAAAAACAAAGAAATTTTATTAATCAATCAAAACGATACTGCACAACAACATTTTCGTAGAACAAACAAATAAATAATAGCAACGGCTACTAAAATAAAACTAACTAAAATGATAATAAAAATAAAATGATTGAAAAGGAGGTCCATAATTTTAGAGAAAAGTTTGCCAACTGTTTTTCCAAAATCTCCAAGCATCTCCACAAAAATCGATGAAGAGTTTGTTCCATTATTGATAATGTCATCGAAATTTGTTAATCCGGCACCGACTGCATCTGTATAATTTTTAAGTTTTTGTATTTCATGCTCAATATTTGTAAGGTTTATCTGAAAGATGCTTGTATTGTTTCATACTTTTTAAAATTAAATAACTCTTACATTTAAATCAGCTCGGTACATTTTTGTTTGTCCCTCGGATACGCCATGGAATTCGATAGCTCCAATTGTAAGTTTTTCTTCTTTATTAAGTTTAATTAAAAATTTTCCATTGTCAGGGACTTCATGATGCTCAGTTCTTTTATTATCTCCACTAATATAAAAATGTGGAACCTTGGTTAGGATTTCATAAACATCTCCGTGCAACTTCCATTTAACTAAATTGCTAGTAACATTTTCTCGAAGAAGGTTACATTCATGTGGAGTGGAGGGAGTGCATCGTGACATAGTATAAGCAGCGGTATCCAAGCATTCAATTTTTTGGGTGGCATTGGGAAAATAAGTAAATGCACAATCTTTATGATCAAAACATTTCCATGTATCGGTGAATATAAATTCTTTACACAAATTGGTTGGTTCAACATATTGGTCCTTTTCAAACCAACCAAGAGGATCGGACTAAAAAATACTTTTAAAACTATGATTTTGAAAAATTATCTAACAAACCTCTATTACTTCTGCATTAATTGGATTTTGTGTATAATAGCTTATAATATTGAGTTGCATTTGGAATGGAGAACAATGGATAACTGAAATTTTGTAAAAGTCTGGAGTTCCTTCTTGTTGATCTCTAATTTTAAGATGAACGGAACCGGGGAACATTTCAGGCTTGTGCAAAAAGTTTTCGAAAATGCTGTCGTAAAAATGATTCATATCATCCTCACGATCTTTGATAATCGATTTAATAACATTCTTTGCTGCGTTAATAATTTGCATTTCTTTTAAATCTTCAATAGCGCCTGCATGCAATCGTTCCAATGTTCTTAAAGATTGTTCCAACTTTTCAAGATGCGATTGTTGTTCTCTGACTTTTGTTTGAGTATAAATAGATAATGTTAGTGCAGCACCACCTAAAAATTCTCCAATAATTCGTTCCTTTTGATGGTCAAACTTCTGGCATTTTACTCTTCTTTCATTAAACAATCTTTTATTTGCTTGGCCAACTTCATCATTAGCATATACAATAAGGGCTTTTCTAATAGCAAAATTTGAAATATCAAGGATTTGCTGGGGAAAGTCGATTTTCAAGTCTTTGCTATCGAGCTTAATCTTATCATCATAAATTATATGCTCTTGAAACAATCTAAAATAATTTATTTAAATATGCCACCAATATGAGAAAAAAACTAACTGTATGTTTCCAACAGTTGAATTAAGAAAAACATCGTCAGGAAGCGCATAAAACCGGGTTTCTTTGTTCTTTAAGTTTTTGATGCTTCTGGCATTACCATAAACCATAAGCATTGAAGCTATTAAAGCCATGGAAAGCATCTTCATTTTAGCCAAAAAAAATTATTATATTCTTCGCTGGAGAGATAATAAATATATTGTAGCCAAAGTCTTGAAAATAAGAAATAAATTGTTCACAAACGATATGATAAACTGAATGAATCTGAATCTGAATCTTTATCAAAATTCTTAGCAGCTTGGTATTTGGTAAAAATATTCTTAAAGGCCTTTAAGACACTTTTATTAACACCTTTTCGCATAATTCATTTCTTTGATCACTTCTTTGATATTTTTATTCCTTCACACTTTTATTTTGCCGTTAGCAAGCAAATATGTGACCTAATATGATATTCAAATAGTTTGTCAAAAGCATAATTAGTTGCAATGGAAAGATTTAATAAAAGGAATATTACAATAATTAGAATACTATAAAATATGCATTGCCTTAATGCTAAGTTGATAAAACCAGCCAAAAATGAAATAAAGCACTTTGAGTTGAAAGATTCAAACTAAATAAAGTAAAAGCAAATGAGTAATAAGAAAAACACTGAACAAAGATACTTTTCAAAAATTTATTAAGACTAAAATCAAAGCAAATACAAATACAAATACAAATACAAATACAAATACAAATACAAATACAAATACAAATACAAATACAAATACAAACACAAACAAAAAACAATTTATTTAGGCTTTTTAGGATTCAATGAAATATCAACGGATCCAGGAACAATCAAAGAACCATAAGTGTTATCATCTTTAACAAGTTGAACACCACTGCCACCAAATTTAGGTGTTATTCAACACGTTGTTGTTGTTCACTTTTTTTTTCGTTTACCATCTTCAGAACGTTTTAGAATTTCTTGTTTCGCTCGAGCAATGTGAACTTCATCTTCAAGAGTAATACTTACTTTAAGCATTAGAGAAGCTGTTACTTTAGTTGGAGTTTGAGCTATTGATACAAATTCTCTCATTCATGCATCAGATGGTTGTTGAGGTTTCTTTTCTTTTGTTGATCCTTCAGTAAAACCATGTCTTTGTTGTTGTTGTTGTTGTTGTTGTTTAAGCTTCATCTATCGATCATACCAAGTTTGAAGGCTTCATTTTCTTCTTTTGCTCTCCATGTAAATCTATCACACCACTATGAGTAAACTTCCAGCCATATTTGGTGTAAAATCAATCTGAAAATAAAATGATAGTAAATAAATTCATAACCACACGCAAATAAAAACAATATGTAATTAAAAAATATTCATAAATAAACAAAAACAATGCTTCTGATTTAATAATAATCAAAAGCATATTAATAAGCTAGGTCCTTTCTTAAAGTAGCTATTTATTTATTTATTTTAAAAAAAAAAGTAATTTTATTGACAAATTACTGTTAAAATTCGCGAAAAATCCATCAAAGGAAAAGTTCGCGAAATAAGATATTTAAATGTATGGTCCCGCCACGAAAGCTTTATTCGCGAGTTCGCGAATCGCGAACTAAGATAAAAGCCGAATAATTTTACTACGACGGGTGTTCCTAGCCCGAAAGTTTCATTGTCTCAAAAGCTTACAAAGTGCTACGAATTTTTGTAGCTTTTTGTAGCATTTTGAGAAAATTTCGTAAGCTTTTGAAAAAACTTTGTAAAACTTTGTAAGACTTTGAGACAGTGAAGAAAAACTTTCGGGCTAGGAACACCCGCTGTAAGGGTTTTCTCATCGTTTGGGACACTCCCTTTAATCGAAATATATATATTTTTGATTAGTTTTTCTCTTTTTTTATGTAAAACATTGTTTTGAAAGTATTAGAAAAGGGATATTGATGATAATAGCGATTCATTAAGATGCAAAAAACTAAGTTTTTTTTCGCAAAATCACTGAATTAACTTAGATAGTTTTTTTCCAGGAAATGTTTTTCATTTTTAGAATATATTGGTTTTAGACATGCCAAAAAATTAGTAACTAAAGTGTTTTGCATACATTTTTGCCTTTCCAATTTGAAAAACCAATCATTCTTAAGGGTTGCAAAGATGCATAGGCATATCGGTTTAAACCTCAACGATTTTTGTATTGACCATTTTAACCATGAGCATTAAAACATGTTAAAAGCTAATACATTCCTTAAATATTGAATAATTACTTGAAAATCAGAAACAGAAAACGTGAATTACGTTAAATCACTGAATTTGTGATAAAAATTCAAGTTTTCTTCTTCTTGCGCTCCTATTAGCATTAATACGTCTTTTTTAAAACAAATATTAAAAAAAATTGACATTAAACCTCGAAAAACTATTAAAAATATATATATTTCGATTAAAAAGCATACGATAACATAAAAAATTACCCGTTTGCTTCTTTCGAAAAACTCTTAAAGCGAAAGTGTACTCGCAGTTTTTCTAGAACAAATCTTTCTTTAGAAACTGGTGGTGGATTTCGTTTCGGGATGTAAATTTAATTCTGTAACACACACACATATCTTTCTTTAACGAAAATTGGTGGACATGAAAGAAGAACGATCCAACACACATTTTTATATGGAAGTAATTACGCTGATGTGAGAAGAAAATGGAATGCAACGAACACCGGTAAAAAAAGTTTCGTAATCGCAAAATAAAATCATCCAAAAGTCGAGGAGAGAAACATCAGTCACATAGAAGAAAGCTTGGAGGATAAACCAAATAAATGAGAGAAGAAAAAAAAATTACAATCCAAAAAATGCTATCAGTTCAATTTATTTAGGGCATCTGGCGAAAAAAAACATATTTTACACTCCTTTGTTTTTTTCTTCTTCTTTCGCATAGAAAATTTTTTTTTTATTGCTGAAAAAAGTCCTTTTTTTCTGTTGTAATAAAAGAAGAAACAACAGCAAAAAAAGTAAAAACAATAAATTTGGAAGGAACACGAATAAACAAGCTATTATCAAGTAATGATTTTTTTGATATGAGTCATTACAAGAAAATAAGAAAAAGAAAAAGAAAAAAATTTGCAGTTATTATCTTCATGGAAAAAGCAATCAAAAACAAATGAAAAGAAAAAAATTCGAGGAGAAATAAGAAAAAAAAGATTTTGGTTGTGTATTTACAAGTTTTTTAGAAGTTTTTTCGAGGAAAACATTTATCGATTTTTTTTTCTTCATTTTAGCCTTTAAAAATGCTTTTAATTAATGGTTTTAGCGAATAATTTTTTTGTATTAGTATTAAAAAAACTACAGTAAAATAAAATTCTAATAATAATCCGCTTAAAGAATTATTAGCAAGCGAGTAAATAAATATAAAATTATGTAAACAAAAATGTCTGTCTTTTTTTTCATCCTCTTTCGAATTTTTTTATAGTTCTTTTTTTTCTTCGTTGATGTTGCTGCTAGAGTTTGTATTTTTTTTTCTATGTAAAAAATTGATATATTTCACGAAAAAAGAAAGTGATAAATATTTTTGTGAATAATCAATCAATCAATAAATTGATTTATGAAATGAAAAAACTTGGATACAAATCACTTTGAGTTACCTCCTTATTTTTGCTTTATTTTAGTGACCTAGAAATATGAATAACAACGACGAACTTAAGGTGACGATCACTAAAAAAACATTTTTGAAATAAGCTCTAACAGAATTTAATTGGATGTGGTCGAAAGCGAATCAAATAGAATTTTATTTTTGAATAAATTTTTTTACTTTTCAGAATATTTTTTTCTAAACTAAACTTTCAATGTTTTCATGTTTTTTAAGGAGAAACAAAAAAAATGCATTCGCTCTTATTTCAGAAAATCTTAAAACGAAAATTTATGCTTTTTCTGAGTTGGCGAACTACGGTTCGATTATATATTTTTGTCTGTCTCTCTCGAATTGCGTGGTAATCATTCGTGGATGATAAAAATCAAAAATAAATAATTTTAAAAATTTGATTGAATTCTTTATTTTAATCAATAAAGCTACGTGTTTTTATAAAACTTTTGGAATCACAAATAGCCAAAAAAAATATTTAACAACGCTCGCTCGAGTTTGCGAACATTTATTTTTCCACATCGCATTTTTTTTTTGAAGCTGACGTGTCTTTTAATTTTTTCGTGGATTTTCTCGTATTTTTTTTATTCATTCTTTAATTATTTTAATTTCTTAGGGCTTCAAAACCACGAAGAATAAAACTAACATGAAATTAGAAGTGAATCGTAAACTTCTGGCTCGTTCGGATCGAGTTAAATCCACTGATATCCATCCAACGGAATCATGGATGTTGGTTTCACTTTATAATGGAAATGTTCATATATGGAATTATGAAAATCAACAACTGGTTAAATCATTTGAAGTTTGTGATTTACCGGTGAGAGCAGCAAAATTTATTCCAAGAAAAAATTGGGTTGTTACTGGTTCAGATGATATGCAAATTCGCATATTTAATTATAATACCCTTGAACGAGTACATCAATTTGAAGCTCATTCAGATTATCTTCGTGCTATTGCTGTACATCCCACTCAACCTTTTCTTATTACATCATCAGATGATATGATGATTAAATTATGGGATTGGGATAATAAATGGCAACTTAAACAAACTTTTGAAGGTAGGGTTTTTTTTGATTATATCCCTTTACTTAACAATCAATTCTATATATATCATTTTTTTTAGGCCATACCCATTATGTTATGCAATTAGTTATCAATCCCAAAGACAATAATACCTTTGCTACAGCTTCACTTGATAAAACTATTAAAGTTTGGCAATTTGGTAGTACTACCCCAAATTTTACTCTCGAAGGCCATGAAAAAGGTGTAAATGCTGTGGATTATTATCATGGTGGAGATAAACCATATCTTATTTCGGGAGCTGATGATCGTTTAGTTAAAATTTGGGATTATCAAAATAAAACTTGCGTTGCAACACTTGATAGTCATGCTCATAATGTTTCGGCTGTATGCTTCCATCCTGAATTGCCTATTATTATTACAGGATCAGAGGATTCCACTATTCGGCTTTGGCATTCTAATACATATCGGTAAAGATTTTCCTAAGTCTTTGGTTAAGCTAATCGGGAGTTTTTCTAGGCTCGAAACAACCTTAAATTATGGTTTAGAACGAGTTTGGTGTATTACAGCTTTGAAAGGATCCAATACCATTGCAATTGGATACGATGATGGAGCAGTTACAATTAAACTTGGCCGTGAAGAACCCGCAGTATCTATGGATGGATCAGGAAAAATTATTTGGGCTAAACATTCTGAAATGCAACAAGCTAATTTAAAAACCCTCGATCAAGCAACCCTTGATAATGCTCAAGATGGTGAACGCCTTGCTGTATCAGTAAAAGATATGGGAGCATGTGAAATATATCCTCAAACTTTACAACATTCCCCTAATGGTCGATTTGTGGTTGCTTGCGGGGATGGAGAATATATCGTTTACACAGCCACTGCCCTTCGAAATAAAGCTTTTGGTTCATGTTTGGAATTTGTTTGGAGTACCGATCCAAATATTTATGCAGTTCGTGAAAGTGCAACTTCCATAGCTATTTTCAAAAATTTCAAGGTTAGTTAGTTCTCAGCGCTTTGATAATTTAAAATTAAACATAAGTATTTGTTTTAGGAAGTTTCCAAACTTAAACCCGATATCATTATGAGCGGTATTGATGGAGGCCCATTGCTTTCAGCTCGTTCATCAAGTTCCCTATGCTTCTTTGATTGGGAAACTCAAAACCTTATTCGTCGAATTGAAATTTCTGCCAAACATGTTTATTGGTCAGAAAATGGTGAACTTGTTGCCATTGCTGGAGAAGAGTCATTCTTTATTTTGCGTTATAATGCTGAAGCCGTCACCAATGCTTCACCCGCCGATGCAACCATCGATGGAATTGAAGATTCTTTTGAAGTTATTGGTGAACAAAATGAATCCGTAAAAACAGGAATTTGGGTTGGAGATTGTTTTATTTTCACAACTGCTAATAATCGAATTAATTATTATGTTGGAGGCGAAATTGTTACCATCGCTCATTCATTCCGAGCTTTATATTTGGTGAGTTTCAAAGACTTTTTTTCTTCTAAAATGGAATATATAAATTTAATTTTGTTGTTTTTTTAGTTGGGTTATGTTCACAAAGATAATCGACTTTATCTTTGTGATAAAGATCACAATATTCTCTCATACAAACTTTTACTTTCGGTATTGGAATATCAAACAGCTGTAATGCGACGAGATTTTGATTCCGCTGATAAACTTCTCAATAAAATCCCCAAAGATCAACGACCTCGTGTAGCTCATTTCTTAGAAAAGCAAGGCTTCAAGCGTCAAGCCTTAGCTGTGAGCACCGATCTCGAACATCGATTTGAATTAGCTCTAAATTTGGGCGAACTCGACGTCGCGTACGAAATAGCTCAACAAGCTCAATCCGATGAAAAATGGAAACAACTTTCACAAGCAGCAAATCTTAAAAGCAATTTACTTCTCGCCGCTGAATGCATGGGACGTGCAAGAGATTACAGTGGCTTGCTCGTTCTTGCTTCATCATCGGGTTCTTCACATTTAATGAATAAACTTGCTAAAGATGCGCACAGTGCAAGCGAAGATAATATTTCATTTTTTGCTCATTTACTCACAGGAAATGTTGAAGAATGTTTAAATGTTTTAATTGGAAATGATCGACTTCCTGAAGCTGCATTTTTTGCTCATACATATTGCCCTTCCAAAGTTCCATTGGTTGTTTCACAATGGCGTGAAAAAGCTGCTCGTTCTTTAGCAGGCGTTAGTCAACGGGTAAATTTACATTTTTTTATTATTAAAAAAGTTTGGGCGTCAATAAATTATTAAATAGGAATATATTTTGATTCTATTCACCAAATTTTCAAAATCTTATTAATAATTTTGGATTACTGATAGTAATACAATTTAAGCGATAACTTTCAAAAATTGTTTACTGTCTTGTAAGGATAGTTACAAAACTTCGGCAATAATTTTCCGGAAGTGATTACTATCTTGAAAAATTTTAATTTCAAGAAAATCAAAATCTTTCAATTAAAAAATTTTTTGACGCCGCCTTTTTAAATCTTTTTATAAATTTGCTAAACTTCAATAATAATTTTTTTTCTTCAGAACATTGGTGAAAGCCTTGCAGATCCAGTAAAATATGAAAATTTATTCCCAAATTATAATGAAAGTTTAAAAGCTGATAGTTATCTTCAACAATTATTAGCCATTCCCGTTCCGGCTTCTCGTCGACAACCAACATTAAATGAAAGAAATTTGATTGCTGAAATGCAAGCTGCCGTGGATGAGGGGAAATTAACTTTTGATGATGAAGGCCATGCACATTTACACGGAGTATCATCGGATATTAAAATTCCAAGTGAACCTCCAATGGATATTCGTTCGCCTGCTCGAATTGCGGAAGAAGGAATTCAAAAGGCTGAAGAAACGGATAAAATTCCATATAATAAACCAACTTCGCGCCCAACAACTCCGCCTTCGGCTTCATCAAATTCTGAACATTTAAATATTGAAAATGGCGGCGGCTGCGAAAATGATGATGACGAGGATGAAGTTGACGAAGACGAAGAAGAAGACGATGACGATGAAGCTCCAATTAGACGCAACCAACCCAATGTTGTTAATGCGCGACCAGATTTATTGCCACCATCTGGAAGCGGCAGCGGCGGCGGTGGACATACAACTAATGTAACAGCAGCGGCTACTGCTGCAGCTAATCCTCCACCGGTAAAATAATTTTTTTTATAATTAAAGCTAGTCGATAATTAAATTAATTAAAACCCAGGTTTTCATATTTATATTTTTTGATATCCTTATCAAAAAAAAATTGAAGTCTGCCAGAGACATTTTGGATTTTTTTAATTATTGATAAATCCCATCCACAAAATTAAATTTTACATTAAAACAACTCTTTTTTAAAACAAAATTATTCCTAATAAAAATGTTTCTAAAATACAAAATCTTAGCATATTTTCATTTCTTTGTGAATTTTTGTTTTTACCGCAAACCTTAATTTTAAAAAGTCGATTTTTTGTTTATTTAAATTTCATCAACATCGAGAGTTTTTTTTCAAAAAAAAGTATAGGTATTTCGATGTTGTTCAACCTCGATTTCAATGGAATAAAATTATAATCAACTTAAAATTTTTAAGGCTAAAACTGAATCTCAATGGAGTGATGATGATGATGATTTTATGGATCCTCATTCCGATGCCGCAAGTAAAACAACAACGGGTGGCGGACAAGATGATATCAATCTAGATGATCTTGAATTTGGTGATTCTGAACAAGATTGACAATTACTTGACGATCGATCCACCGCGACCACTTCCTCAAAATCATCTTCTAAATCATCTACCACTCAACAACCAGAGAAAAAAGAATGAACAAAAAAGATTAGTTTAAAAAAAGAAAAAGATTTGTTTTGTTTGTGCCTTCCATGTTTTTTATTTAATTTTATTTTTAAATTTTTTTGTTGAAAAAAACTTGAGTGGATCGATCGATCGTCGATAACAACAACAATAAAATTAATATTTATGAGTTTAAAACTTTTTTTAAACTTATTTTTTCCCGTTTTTTATTTATTGTATTTTTGATTCTAACTCCCACAATTTTTTATTTTTGCTTACTAACTTTTTTTTCTTATTGACTTTTTGGTGAAGGCATCTTTTTAAAAAAAAACTTTTCTCTAGCTGTTTCTGGATTTTTCCGTTTAACTTATTTTAACTTATTTCTTCTTTTTTTTTGTATTATGATTATTTATATAGTGGTTACATACATATTATTAAACCTATCTATTATTTATATTATTTTTTTTGATTTGATTATTGTAAATTTTTTTATTTACAATTTTTCATTATTTATTTGCAAAAAAATCAACTTTTTTTATTAGTGTTTTGTAATTTGGATATGGTGTTTTGATGAATAAATTAAATTAAATAAAAATCTTTCAAACTTCGAACAATAATTTAATTAAACAGGAATCAAGAAAATGAGGCGACCTACAATTAAAAACAACAAAGCAAAAAATATGATACAAAGTGCAAAAGAACAAAGTAAAAAATAAGAGAAGCAAAATTAGAGGATTGTATTGCACGATGAATTAAATTAATTTACTTTAAAATTCCATCTGCAATCCCCATAAGATAATTTGCTGGAACGATATGAGAATACGATGGTTGTGATAATTTGAGTTTTAACGATTTTAAATGTTCGCAGAGAGTATTATTATTTACGGACCAATCAAGCTTTCCAGCGAAACATATTCCTAAAAGATGACCGAACGTATTGAACACTCCTCCACCGCTGCATCCATCAGTAGTTCCGGGAGATCCTATTACAAAGTTTTGATTTGGGAGAATCTTTGTGTTTCTAAATCGCCCAGAAAAACAGCTTAGATGAGAGACATTAGGATATTCCGCATCATAGCCCTAAATTTTAACATTAATTTATTTCATCATAAAAGATTCAATTCTAAGAGTTAAAATTTCTTGTACTTACCAAAATAAAATATCGTTCTCCATCGGTTGGCATCGCCAAACAATTTGGAAATTTTGTAAAACTTCCTTTGACAATTTTTAGAATTGCAAAATCATCATTTTGTTTCCCCACTTTTATAGCATTTACAACATAAATATTTCCACCTTCATCATAGAGATTTATGGGGTAATCATTAGGTAAGTCATCCGGAAGGCAATGGCCTGCTGTTAAAGCAATGCTTTCAGAAGCAATTGTAGCACATTTTCTTTGAGTGCCTTCAGCAAATTCACCGGAACTTTGTTTTTCCAAAAGAATGTAGAGCATCAAGTCTCGGCAGCGCATTACGGCGGAATCTTCATCTAAATAAAATAAATTTAGTCAAAATTTAAGATTTGAATAATTCGTAATTACGATTTAAATATTTGCTTATATTCGTCTGTGATTTTTAATTTAAAAGCAACGATGAAAATTTTTCAAAAAAAAAAAGAAAAATATTAGTTCTAAATATGCTTTCAAAACTCAAACCTTTAATGTCCACAGGTTCATCGACTCGTCTTCGCTTACGGCCACTAGCTAAAATAATAAATTTGATAATTTAAAAAAAATGTTTTAAATAAAATAAATGTGTGCAAATGTACCTTCATCGAATGCAAAAGTTCGATAGATGTAAAACATTTTAATTTTATTCCATCCACCATCGGGCGGAAGCAATTTTTTTGTTGTATCTTCTTCTTCATAACTAAAAGTAAATTAAGTTTAAAAGCATTGGAGAGTATATAAAAAACTTACAGAACAGCAATTTCTTGCTTATTATCATCTTCCCCAAAGTAAGTGAGTCCAGCCGCTCCAGGAAAATACTGTTTTAAATTGGCGAGTGGAATTTGCCCTTCTTGGTCAAGAGAAATCGAGACAGTCTTTTCATATTCACGATCTGTGACTTGAATCATTTCTAAAAAAAAAAGCGTTTAAAAAAAATTGCACTCACTATATTCATAAAATCTTAAAACAAAAATTTATGCTTTATTTGACTTTGGCTAACTACTTTTCGATTATATATTGTTTTCCCCTTTGTATCCCTTTTTTGGGGCAATTCATTTTTTGCTTATTTACTCACGGGAAATGTTGAAGAATGTTTAAATGTTTTAATTGGAAATGATCGACTTCCTGAAGCTGCATTTTTTGCTCATACATATTGCCCTTCCAAAGTTCCATTGGTTGTTTCACAATGGCGTGAAAAAGCTGCTCGTTCATTAGCTGGCATTAGTCAAAGCATAAAATTTTTAAAATGATAATTTTTCATAGACAAAAATTTTTAAAATACATTTATAATAATTCTTTCGAAAACAAATCGAAAAATTCTGAGCCATTGAAAAATATGTTGATTTTTGTTTTATTTACCAATATAAAAAATTTTTTAAAATACATTCTTTGATACTGAAAGCGTATTTTCCCTGTAAATTTTAGGTTTTCGAAGAAAGTTTTATGAATGAAAAACTACGAATAAATTATATTTTTTTGATTCTGTTGCGCCCTAATGCGAAAGGATCTTCAATGATTTCGACCGGACTTTTAGCTCTTGTATTGACGGACAGTTAGGAGTTTATTGAATTTCACAACAAACTTTGGGGTAATTAACCTATCTACGAAATATTCACAACAACCGAGGGTCGATCAAGAAATTTTTTGGAAAAAATGTAAAATAAAATTGGACTTAAAACTTAAATGAACTTAGATAGATTTTGCCTAAACTAAAAGATAAAAAGAAAAGACGCCTGCTTTTCAAAGATTTTGTTTCATCAAAACAAAGCAAAATAAAAACAATGCTGTGTTCCTCTTTCGTGGGATATATGTATCTTTAAAGGAGATAAATATGTGAACAGAAACTCGCGCCTTTGCTTATCTTAGTTTCAACTTCAAAAACAGAAACAAACCTGCGGCTTTTGCGACATCAGCTACCACCGACATTCTGATCAGAAGTTGGACTTCAAAGATGAATTTCAATTTGTGAATTTGGTACAATTACTTTTCTGACAATTTCTTTAACAGCGACTTGAGAGCGATTTTCAACTTGCTTTAAACACAAAAGTGAATAAAGGGGATCTAACGATTTTATTTTACAAAAAAATACAGAACATACAAAAACAGATAAAGTATGTAGAAAAGAGAGAAAAAAATAAAAAATCAGGCGGAGCTTGATCATGCCATTTTCTTGCTTCCGTCGATGATCGGAGCTTTTTCAAAACAAAATAAAGAATATGCATTAAAAGTTTCACAACAAAAAAGGCAAAGAATGTGATTTGAAATAAAAATATACTTAAAGCATGTTTACAATAAAAAGGGGGACCAAGCAAATAAAACAAGGATTATAATAAAATTTACAAAAATGATAATGTTTTCTTATTGGTGAAACTTGGGTTGAATGAGGGTAATTAGCATTTGATGGACCGTTGATTGCAAAGGGTTGTTAGTCATAATAAAGTTGATGGACTGTTAAACCAGAGTTTAACATGGAATTTCTTTACAAATCGAGCTCGCTCGTTAAAGCAATGAATATTATTAGCGCTATCCCCAAGCCGAAAAAAAGGACAGGTGAAAAACTGCCGAAAAATAATTGGGATGGACTTTCATCTTCACTATTTCAATACAAATCGGAGAAAAGCAAAGATCACAATTTTGTTTATTTAAATTCATTTTTTAGCAAAGAAGATTTTGATGAAAAACATTTAAAAAATTTAAATGTCAAAAGACGATATCCGCTTTTTCATTGCAAACAAAAATAGGAAAAAGTGCAGAAGAAAAACGACGTAAACAAACTTATTGAAAAGAAAATGTTATCTACCGTAGTAGCCGTGAGAAAGAAAAAAAATAAAATTAATCAGAAATAAAAAAAAGTTTGAAAAATAAATTAAAAATTTACAATTCAAACATAAATTAGAATATTCTTTCAAGAGCAACCACCTCTCAAAAAAGGCACAATTTTGAGGTAAAAGAAAAATATAAAAATAACTTTATTTTTTATTTTATTTTATAACAAATGTTTTTACATTTAAATTTGCAATAAATTTTCAAATAAACACTTTTGACTATTTTAGTCTTACAACTGCGTTGTTTTATTGCCTTTGTTATTAGTTAGAAAATTATTACATATTTACATTTTACAAGGAGACATAGTTTTAGCGAAATCATATAATGAATCATCGCAATATCCACAAGAATGTCGACAAGTACGCATTGCAAATTCGGAGTCTAAAAAAATTTAAACAGCTAATTTAGAAACCTTTTTTGAGACACAAAAATCAATCAAACCTTTGCAAGAATATTTTCCAATTCCATGATCTTTAAATCTTCGACAAAAAGTAATTGACCGAACATCTTTACAAAGGATTGGAGCTTTAAAAATTAATTTTGCATTTTCTGGATGGATTTTATCTGTAAAAAATAGTTTATTTAATGAATTAATGAAAATAATTAGAGAAATGGTGTTTACGAGTTTCAATATAATTTCGACATTCCATGCAACAAAGAGTCGTGTGGAAATCATGATCTTTGAGGCAGCGAAGTTCAAAAAATGCTGCTTGATATTTTCGTAATCCCTGGCACGCAAGTTGGCCAATTCCATCTCGGCAACATGGAAGCTTGGCTAAATCTAAAAGGAATATTTAAAAAAAATTATTATTAATTTTCTGAATTTTAAAATTTAACAAACTTTTTCTCTCTCAAAAATTGTTGGTTTTTTTTATAAAAACAAAGTAAAGGTTTTAAGCTCCTGATATTACCTGGCACCTTTTTTCCTTAATCCTCATCCGTCTTTTTTTTGATAAAACAATGGCTTAATTTTTTTTTATTTTGCAGATTTGCACATTGTTTTTTGTTTTTTTTGATCCGACTATTTATTTCTTTCTTATCAGTGTTTTTTTTTCTTCATCCGTCAAATTGCTTAAAATCAAAAGCGTGATTTGATTTTATTGTTGAACAATAAAAAAATACAAAACTTTTTTTGAAGTGATTGACGACGATTATTGTTCATTTTTTTTTTCATCACTCCATTAAATTAAAATGAAAAGAAATGAATCATAAATTTAAAAGAGAGAAGCCTCTCGATAAATTTTTATTGTTTGATATTTTAAAAAGTTTATTTTATTATTTTTCTTGATTTTTTGTTCAAAGAAATAAAATATAAAAAAACTTTAAAAAGAAAAAGAAATGTTTCTTAATTTTTTATTATTCTGTAATTTTACACTTTTTTTATTTCCTGTCCCCGGTATTTATTTTAATTGAACTAATCTAATAATTTTTGTCCTTTAAAATAATATTTTTTCCAAAACTTTTACCAATCAAGCTTGAATGTGTCAAGTAATAAACTTTCTTTAAGTCGCAAAATGATTATTTGAATAAAAACCAGTCTTTTGCAACTTACAATTCTTTTTTTCTTCTTGGTACTTTGTACCTTCTTTTTTTTGACATAGAGAAAGAAGGATGGATAAATGTTTGATGATGATGATCTAGTATTTTATTTGCGCAACTATTTTAACTTTTAAGTTTAAAACGAAGAAGGAAAAAAACGAATGTAAAGTGAAGCTTTTCTCTTTCTTTTTTTTTTGCGTCATGCTTGCTGTAGTTGTTAAACTTTAAGTAAACTATTGCTTTCAAATTTCTTTATGAGCAAGGGAATATTGAGAAGGAGGCTTGACTAATCATGAATGAATGAAAAAAAGAGAGAAATGAGATGAAAATTGTAATAAAGTTGTTAAAATGATTCGTTTTTTAAAAGTAAGATTTTCTTTAAAATTTTGGGTTTTGGTATAATTTTTTTTCGAATACTGTAAATTTTAAAAATATTCGTTTTGATACCTATTCTCCTAATTCCCAGAAACAAAGAATACTCAAGCCGAAAAGCAATTTTTTTTATAAAACCTATCATTCCTTTACAAAACTCATATTTTTTGCTTTTTTTTTCATGAACACCGCCGCCGCAATCATTGACAAGAGAATGAAAAAAAAATCAATCTCGAAAAAAAGTTGATGATAAAGTTGGTGACATTTTTTTTGAATGATTATCATCATCGCCATCATCTTTGCTGCCATCATTCCATCGTCTGCTATTATTCGTTCATTCTTCAAAAATGACAAAACACAGACAAGAAAAAGAAAAACCCTTCTTTTTTTCTTTCTTTCATTTTTATCCATAATTTTTTCATTTTTCATTTTACGTTAAACTTTTATTTTGTTTTGAAACAATGAAATAGAAAAACCCGAGAAAAAAAATTTTGTCTATCAAAAATAAAGAAAAATAAATTTTTCTTGAAAAAAAGCAGTCGACTGAACCAACCCGAACGCGAAGAAGGAGCGATGAAGATAGAGAACGGGTGATCGTCCCACTTTATTCCTTTTTCTTTTTGGATGAAAAAAAAATGAGAAACGTCAAAAATGGTGATTCTTCCAATTTTTTGGTGGAAAAAGAAAAGATATAACCCAAAACCATTTTCCTTCCTTTTTTTGTTGATATAAATCCTATAATTTTTAAAATTCTCCACCGTCACCGAAATTAAAAACATTCTCGCCTCAAGGCATTTTAAAATAATTTTAATATCTATCCAATTTTGATGATTGAAACAGTCTTTTGTTCAATAATAAAAATTTTCTTTCTACTTTGTCTTTTTGATTTTGGTTAAAAAGAATGAAAACGCCGGAAAGCTTTTTTGATTTATGGCATTGTTTTAGGTTGCAAAAAGTTGTTAGGGAAATTTTAAATTAAATAATAAATAAAAAGTGAAAGGAAAATTAAAAAAGAAAATGACGTGGTAATAAGAAAACAGTTAGTTCTAAAGAACGATTTTTTCCATTCAGAAAATATTCATATTTCTGAACTTTTTGAAATTTGGTAATTTTAAAGACATGGCTTTATTGGTTTTGTTCCAAAAAACTTTTTTTATTAAAACTAATTTTTTTCGGCGTTTTTATATGTATTTTAGGTTTCAAAATTTTGTAAGCTTTCTTTTAAAATTAATGGTTTTATAAATTTCTCGATTATTATCGCTCTATGTATTACTTTTCTCGCCTGCTTATAACACCAAACTAATCCATTTTCTTTTTTTATATTGTTTTAAACTATCTTTTTTTTTGTTTTACAATCGTTTATCTATTTATTGTATCTTCTTCTTCTCCCATTCTTTTTTTTATTTCAAGTAAGCTTTTAAGCGAAGAAAAAAATAATATATAGTAATGACGATGGACGACATATGTCTTTTGCATTTGCATGCAGGAAACAAGCAAATAGAAGCGCGCGAGTGCATGAATTGTTATTGTTTCTTTTTTCGGGATATGCTTTTTTTGTTTTTCTTCTAATTTTGAAGAGTTACAGCAGCAATATTTTTTTTTCTTTCGCGCAGTCTTTTCTCTCCTTAATGCTTTTGCTTGCTTTTCCCAAAAGCTTTTTAATGTTTTCTTGGTGGATTGAAAAAATAAAATAAAAATGAACGGAAAACAATTGACTCAATTTCCGTTCCAAAGAAAAAATAAAAAATACGATTCAATTTCAGCTTCTTTATTGCTTTTTATTTATTTTGTTTACATTTTTCCATTCGTTCGCTTTTTTTGTTGTTTGTTTTTATTGTTTCTAAATAATTTTTTTCCTAATTTTTTACTTGGGTAGTTGAATATTAGCTGAAAAGGTTTGGCGCTTTGATAAAAAAAAGTAATAACTTTGTTACGATAGAAGCGCGTCGAGTATTTAAGGATTGGTCGCTATGCTTTTTTATGACATTTAAATTTCTTCCAAAAATCAAATAATCGTAAAATTTTCAAAAAAAACATAAATAATTTGACTTTTAAAAATTCTTTATTTTCTTCAATTAAATTTAAGACTTGCATTCACACTTTTTTTTACCCAAATGTTTGATTGATAATTTTCAAATAAATTTCGTCACATTTATCAAACAATAAAATTGCCTCATTTGTTATTATTTTTCTCTCTTTAAAACATTCAAGTTTCAAGCAATTTTTCAACTCTTCAATTTTTATTTATCTTTATTTTTTTTTTTTTTGCCATCATCATGCGTCAAAATCATTCATCATTGAATGAATGACAGAAACAAAAAAAAACGAAAGAAAGGTGGAGGATAAATGTCAACAATATATATATATTCATCAACCAACCATCCAACAACCTCAAACAAACGGAACGCAAAGCGAAAGACGACAGCTTTTTGATTTTTTAATTGCAAATTGCTTCTGTTTGTTATTTATTTTCAAAACTTCTTTCCTCCTTGTCTCATAGTTTTTTTTCCTCATTTGAAAAGATCCAATCATTTTTTTCTTAGCAAAAACTTTCAAGGACACCAATGCTGCTTGTTTGCGTGTGCCATCGTAAAAAAGTTAAAAAAAGTATACTATATTGTAAAAACAAAATTCTATTTTTATGCCTATAACACACCTTTGTTTTTTTTACGTTGCTTGCTTTTGGCTGCAAAAAATAGTGTCATTTTTTTTTTTGGGCAACGCACGTTCGTAAAAAAAACTTTGCATCTTTTTTATAATTTTTTATTTTGTTTTTTTCAACGAAAAGAAAAAATACTACACATTTATGGCCCATTAATTCTCTCTTTTCCTTACCCTTCTTTAACAACACCAAAAAAAAGGTGGAAGCAAAAGCAATAAAAAAAAATAAAAAATACCGAACCGAATGTCTTTTTTTATTTTTGAAGGTTTAAAAACTGCTTTTTCTTGCTGCGCTTTTAGGTGTGTAGCAGCAGCAGCAAAAAAAGCAAGCGATTATCAAACCAAAAAAATAAACTTTTATTGTTTTTTTTTTTGCGAAAAGTTTTTTTAATTTATAACTAACTTTTTTTGTAGCCTTTAAGAAAAAAAATCCGCGAAGTAACAACAAAAATATTTCTTTTTTTATCTCGCGCAATTAAAGCTTTTATCTTCTTCTTTTTTTTCTGTTTTGGTTGTCCTCAAATTAAGTAGGTACCCATCGTTTTACACATACATACAAATAAACATTTAAAATAAAAACATGTCTTAGTCTCTTTTTTTTTTAGAACCTCCAAGAATTTACTTTTTTCCTTTTTTTCTTTGATTTTAGTTTTAAATCGTTTTTTTAATTACATGTTGCCCAGAGGCAAAATAAATAAAATACCTGACTATAATCACAAGTTTTTTTCTTTCTTCCTTTTTTTTTGCTTCCTAACCCCAGAAAAAATAAAATAAAAGAAAAGATAGGAATTCCAACGACTCTAAACTCTTTTTTTTTTCTTCTCCCTTCACAACTTTGAATGATGAATACATATTTTAAATTGTTTTGTCAGGTTTTTTTATTTACCTTTCAAAAGTGTGAAAAATCGCTTTCCTTTTTTTCTGTCATTATCGGGTTCATTTTATTTTATATGTTGTTGTTGCTACGAGAAACTTTTCCCCAGCAAAGTCATTCATCGGCGGCAGCAACCAGCCAAAATAAAAACGACAGATGATCGCTGCCGCCGCCACTGCTGCCACTGAAGCCAAGCCGAATGGTGGGTGTCTTTACTCTTTCTTCTTTTTTTTTGATGATGAAGTCATAACCTTGATATTATTATATGTACATAATCAAAAACGAAACGATTATATCTTTTATAATATATATAAACGATGCATGGCAAAAAAAAAAGAAGAAAGAAATGAAAAATAGGTGGCAGAAGAGAAAATGAAAATGAAATAAATGCCAGGTGTATGTTTCATCGCCGCCGCTGCTGCTATGGCCCGAGTTCATTTTCTCTTCTCTTCATCCTAATCTATCTTTTTGGGCATGGGTGTGTTTCCCTTTTTTAAAACTGGGATAGTTAGTATTGAATGACATCAAATCAAATGAAAAAATGAAAAAAGTAGCACACACCAAACACACATACATTTTTGGATGGATGAATGATAGATAAATAATTTATATATATGTTTCGAGTTTTCGGGTTTTTTCTTTGTTTTATTAATCAATCTCAATCGCATTTTTTTTTCTAAGTTAATCGATTTTTACTTTAGTTTACTTTTATTTTTATTATCCCTTTTTTGGACTCCGATAGAAAGCGAATAATATCTTTATCTTTTATTTATTTTTTTCTCGGGTTTTCGCTTTAATTTTTAAAAAGTAAAAAAAATGATTTAAACTTTAAAGTAAAAAGATTTTCTTTGACTTTGGCCTACGTGCGCGTACATGTATTTTTGTAAAAAGAAAAAACGATTAAAAAAATCTCTTGTTTTTTTTTTGAGGTTAATTATAGGCTTATAAAAACAGCATATGTGAGAAGTTTGTTTTAAAATTGTTGAAATTGACACCTAAATTTTTTTTACATTTTTCTTGTTTGCGAAAACAAGAAGACTCGAAAGAGAAAAATTTATGAATGAATGAATCACTCACTTTCTTTTTTGGTTGCTCTCGTTAGAAGTTTAAGAAAATGTTTTTATTTTACGTTTTATTTGTTTTTAACTATACAATCGGTGGCAGAGAGAAAAATAGTAATACTTAATAATAATAAAAATATTTGGTCTTTGGAATCCTTAAACTGTCATGTTTAATTAATTAAACCTTCGTGTCTGTCAACAAAACAATCAATTTTTTAACCTAAAACTTTATTTCCAGAGATTTAACTTTGAAGGAATAAAGTAATAAACTCACAGTCATCTGAGAAATAATAATCCATTAATTTTATGAAATTATTATAATAATCTCAAACATCTGTTAACCTTATGTCAGACAACTGCCTTCCCTTAAATTTATTTTTATACTAAATTGCAATCTAAATATTTTTTTGTTCCTTCTAAGTTTTTTTGATTTCTATCAAGCTTTATTTTTTGCGTGTATTTGAGCTATCGCGATTAGTATTATATTTACTTTTTATTTTCTAAGCCCTAAATTATTTATTTTTTTAGCTTTTCATTACTTTTGCACCCCAGACATAGATAGAGCAAGCAAGAAGCAATGAATCGAGGAAATGTAGTAAAATGTGTATTTGTTGGTGATTCGGGTGTTGGTAAAACTTCTTTAATAGTTGCATATACAACTAATGGGTTTTGTGAAAGATATACTCCCACAACATTTGATAATTATTCAGGTAAGAATTTTTAGAGAGCGAAAGCATGAAAGTTATTTTTAAAAATTTTGTTGCGCAAAAGAAGCAAAGTAAACACACAAAAGAAGAAGAAAAAAACAGTCAAATGATACTCTAAATATTTTATTTTTTTTGCAGTTAGTGTAACCGTCGATAATAAACCTCTTAAAATTGAACTATGTGATACTGCAGGAAAAGTAAGTTTTTAGTTTACAAACATACTTTAAAAAATTTCAAGCCTTTTTTCTCCCCCGTTTTTTTCTTTTCTTTAAAAAACAAAAAATAAAAGTCAAAATAAATAGAAACTTACTAAAATTATTTGAAACCCGTGCTAATGGACCAAGTTCACGATTTGGATTAATTATTGTTCGATTTAAAATAAGTTCAGTTAAATTTAAATCTGGTCTAAAAAATTTCCACTTAAAACTCTAATAGCAGTCTTGAAAAGAAAAAAAACTTACATGGATTCATACATTCTTCGACTTTCAACAATTACAGATAAAGCAAAAAAATAATTTAAAATTAATAATAAAAATTTTGGGAGAACCATTTTTTACAAAAATATAAAAATCAAACTTTTAAAAAGATTCTTAAAAAGCAACCGTTTAAAGATTAGTTTTTGATTTGTTTTCAAGAATGAGAAATAAATAAAAAATTGCTTTTGTTTGATTTTTTTAGTTCAAGAAAAAATATATAATATCGGAGAAAAGAGACGAGATTAGACACCTCAAAACAAAAAAGGTCTCAATTCAATCCTCCAAAAAAAAATAAGCAAGCGAGAGGTGATGGAAATTTGACATCGCTTGCATCCGATCTCATTTTCTCTTTCGATTAAATTAAACAAAACAAAAAGAAACTTCCAAAAAAAGGATGAATTTTATTTTGTTAATTCACTCTTCTTCTTTTTTTCCTTCAAAAATAAAGTTTTCTTTTGTTTAATTAGATCTCAAAAAAGACAATGTTTTTTTTTGTTAAAATTATTGACAGCTTTGGTTCAAAGAAAAAAAACTAAAATCAAAAACCAAAAAAAACTCAAAAAACCAAAATAATTTCGAAAGTTAATTCTTCCCTCTTTTTTTAGTCTGAATTTGATTCCCTTCGTTTATTAAGCTATAATGAATCAAGCGTATTTTTATTATGCTTTAGTGTAATGTCACCTTCGACGATATCATCAATATTAAATAAATGGTTACCTGAAGTGAGAGCTGTAGCACCTGATACACCAGGTAAATTAATAATAAACTTATTTTTAATTTCAACAAACAAAAGCCTCAAAACTTTTTTATTTTTAGTGATCCTTGTTGGAACTCAATCAGATTTACGCCATAATTTATCGAGGGTTCTTGAAGCTAAACGAAGGGGTGTAAATCCAATTGAAGCTAAACAAGCTCATAAAATTGCAGATCAAAATAATATTGATTTTATTGAATGTTCAGCTTTGACTCAACAAAATTTAAAAGAAGTTTTTGATAAAGCTATTTTGCATGCGTTATCGAAAAAGAAAAAATTTGTTGTTCATCAACCTCCTCCTCCACAACCGCCACCTCAAATAAATAATTCGGAAAAACAGCAAAGAGCTCCAACTTCCTTTAAAGAATCCTTCCGAAAACTTGTAACTATGACTAGGCGACTTATTTAGAAATAATCATTTCTGTAGAAAATTAATAATAATTACTAATATTTATTCCAATTAATAATCAAAAAAATGCTTAGGAGACAATGAAAAGAAATAAAAGCAGAAATTAATTTTAAAATTTAGAAGAAAAAAACGTATTTTTTTTGTAAAGGTTTTATGTTTGTTTTTTTGTGCTATGTACTGTCGCAATTTGATCTCGTTTTCAATTTAAAAAAAAATTATAATTAACGAAGTTTTTACATATGTGTCTTTTATTTTTATGTTATAGCTATTTTCACTTATAAAGTATTTAAAAAATAAATAGAAACAATTATTTGTCTAGAAAAAAGCATACAAAAAAGTATCTTAAAAAATGGATGAAAGAAACAAAAAAGTTTGCAAGATTTTCTTCAATAAAAATAAATAATAATAATAAAATATTGCTCAAGGTACTTGATTTTTTTCTTTCCAGTTATCCATGGTTGATAAGATTACCTTATATACCTTCTTGACAGCCGAAGGACGAACTTTTTGTTTGTTCGTTTTTGGGTGCCAAGCTTTATCAAGGCTTCAGAGGATGATGCAGGCTTATTGATCAACATCAACAACGACCCAAATAAATAAATGAAAGACCCATAAACAAATTTGGTTAATATAAAAGCAGAGCTTATCCACGATTTTTATTCAGTTCATTCATTAACTCTTGCTTGGCTTGCATTTATTAAGATCTCTCTTCTTTTTTTGGAAATATATTTATTAAACTTTTTTATTTTATTAATAAAAAATATTTTTCGTTTATTTTTGCGTGATTTAAAAAAACTTCCTTCCAACCATTGAATTTGGACCTCGCTTTTTTCCTCCCAAATGAATTTTTCTTACCGCGATAAGTACTTTCTCGAACATTGAAGAAAATAGAGAAACTTTGAAGTGACTCTTTTTTATGTTCGTTTTTTCTCATCCAAAAACGCACTTTCAGCAATTCAAACAACTTTTTATCGTTGGTTTTTGAAATACCTTTGAAATAAATAAATAAATATGTCTTCTGACGACGTAAGTTTTTCTTTATTAATTTTGTAAATAAATTTTATTTATTATTTCATTTTTCAGGCTATCGCTCAAAAGAACCTCGGCAATGAAGCCTATAAGAAGCGTGACTTTGCCACGGCTCATAAACATTATGATGCTGCAATCGCTTTATCCCCAAAAAATTGCACTTTTTACACTAACAAAGCTGGTAAGGTTTCGATTAATTTGTCTTTGTTAGAATATAAAAAGGATGATTTCAAACTTTTCCATTAGCATTCAATAATATAAGTTTCTAATTAACTTTTTTTCCTTTTTAGCTGTCTTTTTTGAAGAAAAGAAATACCAGGAATGCATCGATGAATGCAAAAAGTCTATCGACTATGGTCGTGAAAGTCAAGTTGATTATAAAGTTATCGCAAAGTTAGTTTTAACCCTTTATATATTCTTCTTCTTCCTTTATTAATACAAAATAACTATTTTAAGAGCAATGGCCCGAATTGCAAATGCTTATGTAAAACTTGATAATCACAAAGATGCGATGTATTGGTATGAAAAATCATTAGCAGAACATCGGGACCCTGAAGTCGTTAAAAAGCATCGACAATTACAAAATGAATTTAAAGAAAAGGAACGCGCCTCGTATATTAACCCTGAAATTTTTGAAAAGGAAAAAGCTGAAGGCAATGTTCTTTTCCAAAAAGGAGACTACCCAAGTGCTTTGAAACATTATACTGAAGCAATCAAACGAAATCCTGAAAACCATGTTCTCTATTCCAATCGAGCTGCATGCTATCAGAAGCTCATGGAATTCCCTAAAGTTATTGAAGATTGTGATACTTGTCTTAAAAAAGATCCTAAATTCAGTATGTTTTTTTATATATTCTTTTATTTTATAACCCTTTTTTACTTTCTTTTTTTAGTCAAAGCTTATCTTCGAAAAGGTGCAGCTCTTTTTGCTATGCGGGAACTTGGTCGAGCTCAACGTTGTTATGAAGAAGCTCTTAATATCGATTCAAACAGCCCTGAAGCTCGTGAAGGCCTTACTAAATGCATGCAACAAAATGATGAAGATCCTAGCAAAGCCCGGGAACGAGCTCTCCAAGATCCCGAAATCCAAGCAATTTTAAAAGATCCAAGCATGCGAATGATTCTTGAACAAATGTCTCAAGATCCTGGAGCGGTTCAAGAACATTTGAAGAATCCTGATGTTCTTACCAAATTATTAAAGTTAAAAGATGCTGGAATTATTGCTATGCGATAAATTATCTTCCCGCATTCTCTGTCGACACTCATCGTTCAATACAATCCGCTTTTTTTTTCTTTTATCTTTTTTTAAACGGTAAAATCCGTCGTCATTTGATTCTCACAATTATTTTATTTATATCTTAGTTTCCTCGTGATTTTTGTTATCTTTGTGAATTTTTTGAAAAAAAAAATAAAAGTTTAAAATATATATGATTGATGTGTTTGGCTTAAAAAGGGACTCTTTGCTAAAGCATGAGGCAACTTTGGTTTATAGTCTTTAAACTCCTCGTAGTAATATTTTTTTCTTTTTGGAAGATTATAGTCTTTTTTTACATCCACAATTTCACTAATGAATGAAAAAAAGTTTTCGTTGGCAGAAGCATCTTTTTATGGAAAATATTGAAGCATCAGCGGAAAACCTTTGCATTCCTCATTTGAACTTTTTGCTTTTTACAGAGACCCGACTCAATATAATTTTTTTAAAACAAAATAAACTCATAGAATGCATATTTTATTTTATTTTTCGTCCATCAAGAAGCAAAGACTGATTTGATTAGACATTGTCGTCTTTTTACAACTACTATAATACTCTAACTGATAACGAAACAAAACAAAAAATGAGACAAATAATTTTGTTTTGCATTTTTATTTTGTTCGTTGTCCGCAAAATTTTATTCATTGACTCCAAAAATGGTTTTAGAATTGTTTAAATTTATTGGATATTATTTATATTTTTGTATTTTAAGATTATTTTTTGAATCTAAATCAGCTAAAAAATTTCGTCGACAAAAACTTACTTTAAAAGAATCCTTTCAAAAATCCGATATTGAAGATTGGAAAATTGAATCGCTTGGAAAGAAAAATGTATGTAAATTATTTTGTTGAATTTTTTTTGATACAAAAATAAGCTTTTTTTTAGGAACGTTTATTAATTAAAGGTTCAACAAGCAATGGAGATTTTATTCTGATTAATTTAACGTTTGGTAAAAATGGAAAAACGATTGGGAGAATACTTCTTCGAACTCAAAATGAAACTTACACTTCCATGGAACTCGAAGGTGAAACGGCGAGGGACGAAAATAATGGATTATGCAAAATTCTTTCATTGGGTCCACTTCGGCTGGAATTAAGAGAGCCCTTTCGACGATGGAGGGTTACCATTCGAGGAACTTTAAAGTTTGTTGTTTTTTGGATTTTTGAATTTAAAAAAATATTAAATTAATTCACAAAAAAATCCATTTCCATTTTTTTAGCCACCAAACAACGGGCAAACAACATTTTGTTCGAGTTTATTCTTGGTTGCTTCCAACTTCGGATGAATCTTATTTTCTTGCATATCTTTCCATTCGACAACTTTCCAAAATTGCTATCAATAATTTTGATTTAGCTTCCTCCCTTTTAATTCGAAATGATTTTCTTCAATGGGGAATTTTGAGATCTAAAATTATTATCGATGAAAATGAACCATATTTTGTTGATTTTCGAACAATTCGATTGAAAACATTAAATTCTAAAGCTGAAAATGAAATAATTGTAAATGAAATATTTTCAAGCATTTCAGAAGTAAATTATTTTTTGAGACTGCTTTAAAAATATTTAAATTTTAGATGGGCGATAGAGTTTTTATGGCAAAACTTGGATTTCCTGAATCATCAAAAATCGCTAAAATTGGCGAAATTTTTCAATCTGATCATATGAGATACAAAATTTATAATTTTAATTCGGATTATTCTGAACTTGATTGCGGTATGTTAAAAATTAAAATATTTTCGTGTCGAAATTCAACTTGCAATAAAGATACTGTAGTTGGGCTTAGCCTCGAAATCTTTTTATTATTATTATTATTAATGAAAACTACTATTTTTGAAAATATTTTTAGGCAAAAAAGATTACATTCTTTCACAATTAAAATCCTCGGATTATTCTTACACTAATTGGCCGGATTTGTCACTTGCAGCAAGAAAAGTTCAATTTAGTCGAAATGATTCCATTGGTTATGCAATTCGACTTCAATCAATTCAAGATTTGCGAATGAGTGTGTCTATGTCTATGTCATTTTCAGAACCCATGGAAATTCCGGTGACGCGAAAATTGCTAAATTATGAAGCAAGTGACGCGGAAAAAGAATTTTTAATTTTACCTTTAACTCATCGATCTTGCCAAGATCCAGCTATTTCGGGTGGAAAGGGTTCAAATTTAGCTAAATTAATGTCCCTTCAAGCTACGGTAAGGAGTTTTCTATAATATTTTAAAAAAAAATTCTTCCAAGAAAAAAGTTTGGTCTTTAATGGAAATTTTTGAATTCCATTCATACATGAATTTTTGGCTTCACAAAAAATTTGCATACATTTTTCTACTAAAATTTAAATCCTTCGTTATTTTTAAAAACGAAAATGAAATTATTTGTTTATTTTTTTTAGTTCACAGTTCCAAATGGCTTTGTAATCACAGTGAATGCATTTGAAAAACATTTGAAAGCCAATCCAACTTTATCCACCCTCGTTCAAAATCTTGTTCATCAACTCAAACCCCATTCCAAAGATTCCATTGAGAAATTTGAAAAAGAATTAACACAAGCTTTTCTTGAAACTTCAATTTCCATTGAACTCGACAAATTTCTTGCTTCAAACCTTTCTCGAATTTTTGGGGATCCAAATGATTCTGATTTATTCGCGGTTCGCTCCAGCGCCGTCGGGGAAGATGGTTCTGAACTTTCTTCAGCCGGTCAACTAGAAACATATTTAAATGTGCCTCGAACAGAAATTCGTAGAAAAATTATTGAATGTTGGTCTTCAAATTATCGTCGCGAAATTCTTAATTACAGACTTCAAAATGCCCAATCTTTAAATGCGCCTGTGGCAGTGGTGGTTCAAAAAATGATTGATGGTTTCCATTCTGGAGTTATGTTTACTAATGATCCAGTTAAAGGAGATCCAAATAAAATTATTATCAACGTCGTGGAAGGGTTGGGTGAAGCTTTAGTTAGCGGACAAAAAACTCCTGAACAAATAATTATTAATCGAGAAATGAAAATAATTTCAAAGGTTTGAATCGCTCAAAAAATTTAAATATTTTTAATTTAATGGTTTTAGCCAGAAAAATGTTTTCTCGAAGATAAAATTAGTAAAGAATTAGCACATTTGGGTTTACTTTTTGAAGATGCATTTGGTGGACGACCACAAGATGTTGAATTTGCGATAAAAGATAATCATGTTTATATTTTACAGGTATGCTAATATTTTTAGGTGCGTGTGTGTCGATAAGCGAAGCAAAAACTTTAATTTAGCTAACTAAAATTTAACAAACTTTTAAACTTTTTTTCTTATTATTCTTTCAGTCTCGTTCCATCACTAATCTTGATATGGAAACTGATTGGGAATTTGAGCATGAATTTGATACTCCCACTGTTTGTGAAAAGGATTTACATTCAACTGCAAATGTTGGAGAAGTTTTACCTCGACCTTTGACTCCTCTTGGGGATTCACTTCTCGTAGATTTGTATGATCGAGGATTATTTGTAAGAAATTATTTTTATATCCATTGAAATTCGAGACGATTTTTATATTTTTTAAATTTATTTTTTTTAGGAAAAGTTAACCAAAAGTAACTTCAGCAAATTTCCACTTTATCGCCGAGTTCGAAGCACTTTTCCAACATTTCGGCAGAGAGCTTTTTTAAATATTTCTGAAGTTTGTTAAATGCAGTTTTTAGACTAAAATAATTCACAGTAATTTTTTCTTTAGATATATCTCCCAAATTGGGTTTCAATAGAAAAGGATCGAACTTCAGAATATTCGGTTGCAGGACAAAAACTTTTCACAGAAAAAGATTTACTTCTAGGAAAATTAAGATTTGGAAAAGACCATGCTCGAAGTAACGCATATTCAATGTTTTTCATGCTAAAAGTAAGCCAATTAAAAATTTTTCTATTAGAAAAAAATCAAAAATAAAATAATGGAAATATTTATAGGTAATGTTCCATGACTCTAAATTAGTTACAAAAGAAGTGGAAAAATCAATTGAACAAATTAAAAAGTTAGAAACCAAAGAAATCGATGACATCGACGATCAAATTCAACTTATTGAACAATTTAATTTATTATTTTTTAATGTAAGAATTTTTTTAATTGAAAGCTAAAATTCGTAGTTCGGCCTTTCCACGGAAATTTAAATTCTAAAAAATGCATTTTCGCTCAGAAACAATACGTTTTAAAAAAATTCGTTTCGAGAGTCCATGCAATAACTATTTTTTCTTTATTATTTTTGAAACAAATTTGACACCACAAATTTTTAGATTCTCCATTGCCATGAAACAATTTCAATGTTTTCAAGTTTCACTTATGTTCTTGTTGCCATGTTTATTCGAGGCTCAGCTGAAGGCGATTTGAGTCCTGAAGTTCTTTCAGATATTGCAACCATTTATGCTAAAAATCCACTTAAACCTATTAGCGCTGATGTTCCAAAAGCTCTTAATCGCTTAGCTAAAAGTATCGTAGAAAATAAACATTTGAGCGAATTTGAAAAAATAAAAAATTCTAAAGAAGCCATGGAATTTTTAAAAAATCAAATCAAAGATTCCACCGGCAAAGAAGCAACAAGATTTATGGAAATTCATGGACATCGTGGAAATAATGAATTATTGCTTCATGGTGTTCCATGGAAAAATGATCCAACTCAAATTGTAAATAATTTAAAATCCATTATTCAACAACAACATTCTCATGATTTTAATAATTATCAAGAAGTCGTCGAGGAAGGCGACGAAGATAACAAAAATAAAGATGACGTTATCGATCAATTAAAATGCACTCGACCTGAAGGATTTAAACGGTAAATTAAAATTAATTTTGAGATTATAATTTGCATAATTTTTCTTTAAATAGCTAACGTGAATGGTAGAATGGCTTCTAGAGACGAAAAGATACAGAAAAAAAAATTTAAATTTAAATTTTCCTTTCGAGACAAGCTTTTTTTAGCAAACATAATTCAACATTGATTTTATTTAAATTTTCCCATTCAAAGTTAATCATACTTTATTTTTTAATATAAAAAATCTTAAAAAATAAGCATTTCTTAAATTTAAAAATTTTTGTTGTTCGAATACCAGTTTTTTTGTTGCATTTTCAGAGACAATTCTTAATAATTCCCGTTTCTATTTTTTTCAGTAAAATCTTTAAATTCCTTATAAATGAAGCTTATCGGGGAGTGTATCTTCGAGAACAAATTAAATCCGATGTTGTTTATGCGACTGGAGCTTTGAGGGATCAATGTTTCCATCTTGGCAAACTCCTTCAAAATGAAGGCCTTCTTTTTGATTCTCATTCAATTTTATTTGCAACTTGGGAAGAAATAAATGAACTTTCTCAACAACAACAATATTCAAATGGAGGAAATTCAAGAATTCTTCATCGAATTCGACGAAGAGAAAAAATATTTGATAGACAATGCGAACAAGAATATTCTTTAATTTCTGAAGGAACTCCAATTCCAAGGGTAAAAACTTAACTTTTTTTTGGGTAGACGAGGAGAGATACAGTAAGCCTATGTTTTGACAATAGAGTTACTGTAACTGTTAAAGTTAAGAATATTTGTGACACTTTTTTTTCAGAACCCCGATAAATATAAAAATATTCAATCCGATATTGAACTTTCTGGAACACCCGTGTGTGAGGGAATTGTTTCAGGAATTGCGAGAGTTGCAAAAACTTTGGATGATGCTTCTAAAACTCAAGTAATTTTTTTAATTTAAATTAATTTTCCCAACAATTAACAAAAACATTTTTTGTTTAGCCCGGTGAAATTTTAATTACTCGTTACACCGATATTGGATGGAGCCCCATTTTTCCGATCATTCGTGGACTCGTCACTGAAATTGGAGGATTACTTTCTCATGGTTCAGTGGTTGCAAGAGAATACGGGCTTCCTTGCATTATTGCAGTTGAAAATGCTACAGATGTTTTTCAAACAGGTTTGAAATTTTTTTCTTTGATTGTCATTTTTAAAATTTTTATTAGTCTTTATTGAATTTGGATTAATATTTGCAATTTTTTTTGGATAAATATTTTCAATTTTTTTAGAAATATTTTTTACCAAAATAAAGCAGCCATTCAAAATTTAAAACTTTTTGATTTTCTTTTATTTTTCAGGTGACGAAGTGTTGTTGGATTCAACCAAAGGCATTATTAAACGAATTCAATCCAAAGCGCCATAAACGACCAACTAAAAACGCAAATATTTATTAATTTTATGTTAACTCAAATTTTTCAATTAATTTTTTACGTTTATTATTTGCTTAAAAAATTAATCTAACAGAAATAAAGCATTTATATTTATCTAAAAAAATTATTTCTTTTTTTATCAAACATCACTAACACGACTGAAACAGAACACAGAAAGAAAAGAAAAAACAATCAATCTTTCTTTCATTTTCTTATTTTTTCAAGCAAAAGCAAAGAAATTTTTTTTTTCCAAACGATAAAGACATTTACTAGTTTTTTTTCTCCACCCATTCAATAGACATACTTTTCATTTATATTTTTTTCCTTTGCTTTCGGACACTACCACCCAACAACGCAAAGAAAAAAAACTCAGCTGACTGAGACTGGCTGAATGCAATGTGAAAAAAAAGCAGCGAAAAAAATGTGAAAAAAAAGAAAGAAGAAATATTGATGGAATGAAAACTAACTTCGACAACGACGAAAACTACGACCAAGGCGACGATGCTTATTTTATTTTAGTTTTTTGCTGGGCTGGCTAGCAATTGGCAGTCACACAGGCAGGCTTTGCACTCTTTATTTTACTTTTTTTTCTTCATAGTAGCAACAAGAAAAAGAAAAAAAGACGTTTCTAGTAGTGTACTTCCTTTCATGCTTCTGCTTTTCTACGTGGTTTTGGATAGAAAATTTTTTCCTTGTTTTTTCCTTCATTTTTCACCTTCTAACGTCGTGACCAGAAACAACAAACTCAAATAAATATCCAACATTTATTTTTTTTACATATTTTCTTTATTTATTTATTTATTTGGTTGTTCGGGGAAACTTTGGACATTTTTCTTTTCATGTTTGCTATTTTTTTTTATGAAGGTAGAAACATTATTTTTTTAATGTACGTTTTTTAGTGGGGTTTTGGCTTTTAACTTTTGTGTTTTTTCTTTTCTTTTTTCGCGTAAAATTTCTCAAACAAAAATTTTCAATGATCTATGAAAGTTTTAAAAAAATCGCTTAAATTTTTTTGAAACTTTATGTTTCATTAAAAAATAAACCTTTCAAAATCCATAGAGTAAATATTTAACCGCCCATCGACCACCAACATCTTTTCATTGTCATCCATACTTTTCTGTTAAGAGTTCCTTCTTCTTTCTTTATAGTCGATTTCTTAAAAAAAAAATAAAGGTTTTTGTCATCAAAAAATTCATTTGAAAGCATTGAAAAAAAAGGTGGAGGTTGTTGCAAAACAAAAAAAAGAACACAGAAACAACAATGAATGCATTTGAAAGCTATTTTTTTCTTCCTAAGTGTGCATTATTTGTAATATTCAAAAAGCTTTTTTATTTTAGAGCTCAGATTTATTTTTAATTCTATGATATATTTTTTTGTGGAATTTATTAATAATTAAAAAAAAGTTAATCTTTTAATTTTCGTTTCCCCTGAGCCATAGTTTAATTCCAATAATTTTTTAAATTCCTTTTTTAAATTTATATCGAAAATTAATTAATCATTCCTTTTAATAATCCTAAAACAAAATCTTGAATCTTCTTTTTTTGACATCAACGTTCGCCATTTTTTGTTTAGTTTCGTTGCTAAATATGATATCACCTTTGTCGTTCGTTCGTCAGTCGCTCGACTTTGTTTTTAGCAACCATCCATAAAAAAATTTATATTGAACTAAAAGCAAACATTTTTTATTTATTTAAAATTCTTTTTTTATTTTAAATGTCCTAGAAAAAAATTGAATAAAATTGAAAAACAGAAAACTCGTTTTGAATTTCTTTGCTCCTTTTTAAGGTCGTTTGTCTCAATTTTTTTATTTGGCCTCGAAACTCAAAGTTTCTACGTATAAATAAATTTTTGTCTGTCGTTGTTTTTTAGGTGTTTCATATTTTTATTTTCACTTTTTACCTTTTTGTCAAAAAAAAAAATAGGAGACTTTAAGCCAAGAAAACATAAATCAGAATTTAAAAGTAACTCTCTTTTTTGCTTTTTTTCTCTTCTTCCATGTTTCTCAAGAGAGATCTATTTTTATTTTTTAAGTGAATTATGACGAGCAAGAAAAAAAGTGGTGGACGCGTCAATACTCTTTTTTCCCGTTACTACCACCATCCAAAACCAAAAAAAAATTGACGCACCACCAACAACAAACAAACACAAAAAATATATAAGAAAAATGGAGCTTTTCTTTGCTTCAAAAAAAGAAAAGACTAATCTGTTTTTCTTTTTTTGATTGAAGCTTTTTTTCGGCGAAAAAAAGAAGCTTTTTCTAAAAATGGCAACATTTAGTAATTTTTTAAATAACTTTTAAAACAATAATCTTAGCAATTTCGTTTTGAGAGTACATATTATTTTTTCATTTTGCATTTAAAATATTTTGCCAGAGATCGATTGACAACGACGTCACATTTATTTTATTTTATTTTCAAGGTCCACCACCGCTGCTCTAAAAATTTGTGATAGTTTTATATTTTTTTCTCTAAAAATTTTTAAGTTTTTGAAACAAAAGTTAACCGATTAAAGTTTGTAAAATGCTTTATTTTATTTAACAAGAAAAAAATCCAAAGTGAACGAGAAGGTGTCGACAACATCGACGACAAATGTCATCATTTTAAAAATTGCTTAACTAACTTAGAATTGCTAATTAATGATTAGACTTTTTTTACACATATCTTTTGAGTTTTCAAAAAAAACTCGTGTTTCGTGAAATCACAAATTTTTTGATTCGTGGAATTGCAATTTCACACCTTTTTTATTCTTAAAACATTATTTATTTTTTCAGGTGTACCACCAAAACCTCAAACTTGACCATTATTTAAATTTAACCCATCAAAAAAGTCTTTCAAAAAAATCAAAAATTATCTCAGTTAATTTTTTCCTCTCAAATAAAAACCAACAACAATTAATTACGGGTAATTAAAAACCTTTTTTTTGGTGGAATTATGAGTAGCAACAACAGCAGCAACAGCAACAACAATCATCATCGAGCCCGTTCTGCAAGTCACGCAGGAACATGGTATAGTGATAATGCAAGAGATTTGGATAAACAACTTAATGAATGGCTTGATAAAGCTGGGGAACGTAAGGGCGCTGCACGAGCTATAATTTCACCGTAAATTTTGATTGAAATTTATTTTTTGATTAAGAATAAATATATATATATTTTTAGACATGCTGGTTATACATATTGCGGGGAAACTGCTGCATATGCATATAAACAAATTGTGCCTGAACGAGTGTAAGTTTTACATTTATTTTTTAAAGCTTATGAAAACAATTTGGAAAGAGATCGTTTCTAATGTCTCAAAATCGGTTTTGCTATGACCAATATGCCTTTGGACTTAATCGGTATCAAAAAAAAGAGAAATTTCATATATTCTTTTTTACCTTTCCTTATTTTTTTTTTGGATGCCCTAAAAACTTTGAAAATATAAAATTTCTACTCCCAGAAAATTGGTTTAAATCGTGACATGAATTTTTTCATATATTAGTGAACCCAAAAAAACGGAGGCTATATATTTATATATTCTTTTTTTTATTTTTTTAAACTTTTCTCATTATTTTTCAGTAATCGCATTTTCATTCTTGGCCCTTCCCATGTCGTGTATCTCAATGGATGTGCCCTAACTTCATGCGCCAAATATCGAACGCCTTTGGGTGATTTAACCATCGATCAAGAAATAAATGATGAACTCATGGATACTGATGCATTTGAAACGATGGATCATCGAAATGAAGAAGCTGAACATTCCATTGAAATGCAACTTCCATTTATAGCAAAAGTTATGGAACATCGTTCGCCCCGTTCATATACAATCGTTCCAATTCTTGTTGGGTCTTTATCAAATTCTAAGCAAGCAACATATGGAAAAATTCTTGCAAAATATATTGAAAATCCAGAAAATTTATTTATCATATCATCGGATTTTTGTCATTGGGGTTCTCGATTTCGTTTTACTCCCAATGATCCACATTCAGATAAATCCATTCATGAACAAATTGCGCAATTAGATCGTCAGGTAAAAAATTTAAATTTGCATAATTTTTTAATATATTTTTTATTAATAAATAATTTTTTAAGGGAATGGAAGCCATTTCAAGTTTAGATCCATCTATTTTTAATGAATACCTCAAAAAAACTCAAAATACTATATGTGGTCGAAATCCAATATGTGTGATGCTGCAGGCAGCGGAACATTTTCGATTAGCTAATAATCATACACATGCAATGGAATTTTTAAAATATTCTCAATCCAATAAGGTTCGTAACAAAGCCCCGAAAATTTATTATTTTCTGAATTAAAAAAAGCATCTCAAAGCGAAATTATTATAAAATTTCAACCTTTTGCTTCGAAATTGTTTTTAAAAATATTTTTGCTGTTTGGAAAAAAAGTATCTATCTTTAAAATTAAAACTATTTTTAAAGCTAAAAAAATAATATAATTAATCCACATTTTTTTTTCAGTGCCGTTCACCAAGTGATTCATCTGTATCATATGCAGCTGGGGTACTTTTTATTCATCCAAAAAAATAATAAAAATCCCAAACAAAATTTGTAATCAAATTGTTGCGATTTAAAAAAATATCTTATTTCTTTCTTTCTTTTTTATTATTCTTTTAAAAAAATTCATGCATTCAACCTTTTTTTCATTCTTTTTTTTGTGATAAAAATCTTTCTTTTTTAATTTCATTTTTTTTATTATTATTTAACATTTTTGTGTATATTTTTTTTATCAAAAAAAAACAATCATTCTGAAAAAAATTATAATTTCTAAAAAACAGAAAAAAATAAATAAATAAAAATGCATTTAATTTTACTAAATTTTTTTAAACATTGTTAAAATTTTTTGTTTGCATTTTTCTCCAAATATCCCATCGATCCAATAACAAATAATCAATTCCACCATATCTTCCATAAATATATAAATAATTTAATATTAAAAATAATAGCGTCAATCGAACTGGAACTAAGAAAGTCATATGCCATAACCAAATAGAAACTACCGTAATCCAAAAGCAAAATCCAAAAACATATACAAATGTTTGTTTTCCAGTATCTTTGGCCCAAATATTTCGACTTCCTCCAGAAGCATCTAATTTGCGTTTATTTTTAGTTCGTTGAGAATAAAATTGGCTTAAACGTTCATCTTTTTCCCGCCAAATTTCCAATAACCAATTTGATAATTCTGTATCATCCAAAGGTAACTCAGCGACAGGGATTTTACGAATATCGTAATGAACCGAGGGAGAACATTTGCCTTTTAAAATTAAATCAGCTTCCGATTGAACTATCTCCTTTGGATAAGCGATAGTTACATCATAAATATATGTAAGGTAATTATCTGAAAAAAATAAATAAAAAGAATGGTTTTTTTTTGTTTAAAAAATTTTTCAAAAAATAAAAAAATCAAAGAAAATTAAAACGTTGTGTCTCAAATCAAAAAAAATAAAATAAAGATTTTTAAAAAATGTTTTGTTTGAAATAAGCTTCATCCTTGTTGATTTATGATTTAATAAACCAAAAATTTCACTGCCTCAAAATGATGATTGTGGAAAGTAATTCCCTTTAGAAAATTTAGCTTCGAATTTCGAAACATGCGCAAACTTTTGTTTTATAAATAATGGACTTAAAAAATTTAAAACTGCCATTTTTTGTTTAAATTTTTAAGCTAAAAAATCTTTTTTTCCATAAGTTAAAAATTTAAATGCGAAATCGAAGCTTCCAAAAATTATTTCTTTTCGAAGTTAGTTAAAGCCAATAAACGATGGATTTAAAATCAGAGAAATTTTTTCTTACTTTTTCTCATTTCATTTACCAAATGAATGAAACCCGCAATTCGAGGATATAGCAAATGTTGTAATTCAGGTAAACCATTCTTTTTTGCATATTCATTACTTCTTCGAGTTGTGTAGGCGGTTTTATCGGTGCCTTCAGGAAACATTAAAATCTGCAAAACTCAAAAACTCAATTATTATATATTTTATCTTTGTTTTTTTTCGCTTTGAGACCCTTTTTACCTGATATGTTTGATTCATATCAGCATAATATTCAATAGCTCGAGAAATCCTGGGGTAATCAACTTTAACATCTCTTCTCAAAAATACATATTCCATTGCTTGCATTCCAAATCCCGTGCCTGGCGCATGTCGAAGCAATTCTTTTAGCGCGATTCGATACGTCGTCATTAACCATGGATTCATTCGCCAAAGAGCTAATTTAAAATATAACCAATCCAGCCGAGTTCGATGATTCATTATTATTATGGCTGGAGAATCACCATCGATAATGTCGCCGGTCACTCGAATTTTTACTCGGTAAATGAAACGAAGAAAAAACTGAAAAATTTTCTCTAAATTTTAGTTATATTTTTCATTTTAAATGGATCAACTCCTCCAACGAAAATATATTTATTTCAAGTTTTCTTTTCGAAACCAATTTATTTATTTTTTTTTAAAAAAACAGAAAACCACGGATTTCAGCAAAATATAATTTACGATTTTGTAGGACTTATTGAAACGTAAAATAGCTTTTTTAAATCTCGTAACGAAACCTTTTGTTTTAGAATGTTTCGTTCAGAGACCCTTATTCTTTAATTTTTGTTAAATTTAAAACAACAAACCATTGGAATAATCATCCAAAATGAAATAGCTCGATCCATTAACGATCTCCATAGACGATGTTTATGTAAAACGGTGACCATCGGCAAAAATAATGTTACAATATAATTTCCAAATAAAGAAGTTAAAAAAATTGTTAAAGCAAAAAATATTCCAATAATGGGCCCCAAAAGTTTATAAAATACTTGACAAATCCAAACCATCTTTCTTTTTTTATGTTTTTTATTTATTCTTTCATCGAAAAAAGAAAAAAAAATATTTACAATTTTTTTTTACAAAATCGATTGGATAAAATAAAAAGGAAGAAAAAAATAAAACTTTTTTTTCCTTCTTTCTTTTGTGTCTGTCTTTTCTTGATTCGATTTGGTTTGGTTTGATTTTGCTGATTTTTGATGTCTTTCATGGATATTCTTCCTTCCTTCCATCCTTCTTTTCTTATTTCAGCGAAAATCGTCGTCGGTGGCGTGTATACCCTTGAGGCGTCCGACGTCTGCTTGCCTGCCTTTTTTTCATGATTTTTTTTTTCAATTTGGATTACGAAAAGAAAAAAAACGATTTTCCACGTTTTAATATTTTTTCTCCATTTCTCTAAATCCGCCGAGATAGATGATCAATGAAAGAATAATGACCATGACCCCATTTATTTATTTTTTTTGTTACCATCTTTCCTCCTCGAAAAAATTTCTTCTCCTTCGTCTTTTTTCTTTGCCCTTTTTGTTGTCTGATTTTTTTTAAACATTTTTATTTCAAAGTTATCGTTTCTCTTTTTTCAACTTCAGAAAAAAATAGATGGCGCTGCTGATCGTAAAAAAAATAAAATAAATGTCATCGTCGAGCTTTGTTGTTTCAATCCAAAAAAATTTTCCCAAAGAATAACAAAAAATTTTTTTTCTTTGTTCAATTTCCCTTTGGCGCCAAGAATCTTCTTATTTTTTTACCTAACACCATTTATTTTTTGGGTTTCCGTTTAAAGTCAAAGTCGTCGTGCCAGTGTGCGCAAAAACAAAAAAACAAAAGAAATAACATTTTTGAGTTTTGCTTGGGAAAAATATGAGTTGTTTCAATGAGGCGTCATCGTTTATTTGGCGCCCTTTAATTGTGTCTTTTTTTGTGATTTTTCATTGATAAAAAACCAACAAACATTGCTTTGTATTTAAATTTAACCCAAAAAACAAATAGATTTTTTTATGGACGTACTAGAATGGAGCCATTAAGGAATGAGTTTGTTTAAATGAAAATTTGTAAATCATCCAATTTTTTTTAAAAATAAAAAGCTTACTGTAGTTGCACCGTCGCCATAAATGCCCTCATATGCTTTTTGGTGTGCCATATTAATTTTCAAGCGTAAAAAAGTGCAACAAAAATATTTTTGATTTGAATCTTTCATTTATTTTGGAAAATAGAAATCATACAAATCTTTTGTTTCGAGAAAAAAAAGGACCAAATTTTAAACTAAAATCTTTTTTCTCCAAAATCTATATTTTACCGTACTTTTATGAGAGCTACATGCATGCTTGATCGATTTCAAAAATTGTTACACTCAAGCCAAAAAAAATTTTGCTCGCTTCTTCGATTATAAATTAATAAAATTATTATTATTATTTTTTTCTTTGTAGTTTAAAACAAAATTATTTATTTACTCTTTTTTCGATTATTTTTATTTTAGATCAAATTTCTTTCTCTCTCAGTTTTTATTTCTATCGCTTGCTTTTTTGGATTCAAAACATTTTTTAACCCCATCATCGTTCGCTCATCGTCGTATGTAATTAATGGTTGCAGCAGCAGTATTGAAAAAACGGGAGGAAAGAAAAAAAGAGAGAGAGAGGTAGTTTTGTTGATAACGATCTCTCTCATTTTTTCTTCTCTCTCTCTAGAAGACACACTTCTTTTTTTTTCGATTTTAATTTTTCTCCGAGACTGCTGTTGCTCTTTTATGGTCGTCGTCGTCTATTTATGCGTTTTGATTTGATTTCTGCTGAGAGACTGTTGCTTCTTGCTTGCATAAACGATTATTACCCACACCAAAAATAAAAAATAGAAAGGTTGAGTGTTAATCGCATTTCATCTATCTCACTTTCTTCTTACCTTTTAAATTCTACCTTTCACCTCCTCACTTTTTTCTTTTTTTATTCTTCTTTGATTGTTTAAGTTTTTGGAAAAAAGGTCTTCGATTTTTTGTTTGGCCTTGAGCAATAAAAATAAATAAATAAATAAAAATTCTTGGGAGAGAGAGACCTCCAACTTGGAAGTTAAATACTTTTGTGAAAACAACAACTTCACGTGAAAAATTTTTTTTCTCCTAAAGAATTTGAATATTTTAAAAGTGAGTTTCACCACCGGAATCTCAATTTTCGTGTGGATATAAATTTTCTTTAAATTTCATATATCTCTTTCCTTTGTGTGTTTTTGGCTTTTTGGTTTCAGATCTTTCTTTATTTTTCAACGTTTTATATATTTTTTTACAATCACTTTTTTTTGTTGATTATTTATAAATTTTAATAATCCTTTGTCTGATTTTTTATACGATCTTTTTTTTACTCACCGCCTCCGCTCGTTTTTTTGCACTTTGAGTTTCCCATAAAACATCTTTTTTTTTCTTCAATTTCTTTGTTACATTATTCTTTCTTTCCTTCTTTTTTTGGCGGGAAACTCATTTTTCTTTATGTTTTTGTTTTGTTACCTAAAAGTCACCATCTCCAGTGTTGGGTTGTGTTGAAAGAGGAATCATTCAAACTCAAACTCATTCACGAACGATCGGTAAATTCTTTTTTTTCCTGCGCGAGCATTTTTTTTTTTGAATTGTCTTTTTCTTTGGTCTTTTTTATTTCATTTTTTTTTCTTCGTTTGCATCCGCCGTTGTCTTTAAAAAAAAGTCACTTGATCACATTTTGTTTTGCATTTTTTTTTCTAGATGCGCGGAAAAAACCGTTGTTTCTAAATAATATCTTTTCTTTATTTTTTTTTGTTATTTCCTAAACCCTGACTGACAGCCTTGGTCACTTTCACTTCTTTCATTTTTTTTGTTGATCAGAAACAAAGAAACATTTTTCTTTATTTTTCTTATTCACCATTTCTTTTAGGCTGAAGAAAAAAAAGTTAAGAAATTCTTGACCTCAAAAACAAAATCCTATTGGCAAGCTCAAGAAATAGATGAATTAGGGACTTTCTTCCTTTCAAGACTCTGATTTTATTTTACTGTATCGTCTTTTTTCGTGGTTTAAAATAACTTTATTTTACGACACCTAAAAAAGATTTGCTTTGATAAAAAATAATACGTTAAATTTTTTCCTACTGTCGTTTTACCATATCGCGTTTTCTATTAAACAATTTCTTACTGTCTTATATTTTTAGAAAAATGCATTCTTTTTCTGGATTATTCCAAAATTTATGTTTCAAGTTCTGATTAGTGTTAAATTACCGACCGAAAAGTCGGTAATTACCGCCTTTTTACCGACCGATTTACCGACCGACCGTTTTTTAATACCGACATTTTACCGACTTTACCGACCGACAAAATTTTATACCGACATTTTTTTCTAAAGTTCTTATCAGGATTTGTTTTTCTTAAAAAGTAACAAGGAATACAAATTTTTTGATCTTATTATCACTTAAGCATTAAAAAAAATGTATTTTTAACTAAAAACTGAAAGTTTTGTTGATTTTCTGACTCGAAAAAAATTTTTATACCGACTTTTTTACGGGCGGATTTATCGACCGACCATATTTTTATACCGACAAATTACCGACTTTACCGACCGGGAGCAATTTCCATACCGACAATTTTCTGAATTTACCGACTTTTTTGTCGGTCGGTCGGTAATTTAACACTAGTTCTGATGTTTGTATTTTATATTAAGTCTTGATCACGAATAAAATATTGTTATTCCATAGCTAAATCAGAGACAGGATACCATATGCTTGAAATTTTGACATTTTCTAATTTCTTTTTTTTCAAAGGTCAAATTTTGAAGAAAAGATAAAAAATTTTTTATGCCTTTTGAAACGGATATGTCTGTTTTATTTATGTCTGCGCGAGCAATGCTGATTCCTTTTCTAATTTTAGTTTTAGCAGAATTGCATTTTTTTGTTATTTAAGAAATATATTTTTCGTAAAAAAAAATTCCGCCGCTTTTTTCTTTTTTGCACTCTTTCATCTCCCGTTTCCAAATAAGCAAAACGAAATTATCTCTTCTTCTTTTCTTTTTTTCAGCGATGCGCTCATTACTTTTTTTTCTTTTCATAAAAAAAATGTTTATGACTTTTTCGGATATATCACCGCCGAAATAAATAAGAAAGTGGCAACATTTAGAAAGAAAAAGGATAAAGGATTTTGTGAAAATAAAAAAGTAAAAGATAGAAAAAAATCGTTCATCTGTTGCGACCAATGGCCTTGGCGAAAAAATGGAATGTATTATTTTTTACGACCCTCAAAAAAAATATCAAAGAATCACTCACAACAGTCATCGTTAAAGAAAAAAAAAGATCCGCGCAGCAAAAAAAAAAGTAACGTTGTTTAACGTTAGAAAATATAGGCAGGGAGGCAACAGCTGGTCGCCAAAAATAAAATATATTTCTTCCTCAGCACCGGTGCAACCGAAGCACTTCGATTCAATGATGCCTTATTTCCAAGATCGCCTCCTATCATGAAAAAATGACATAAATTTTATTTCTTTTATTTTTTGTTTTGTTTAACTGCGCGAAAAAAAACTTTTTGTAGAAAAAAATGGTGTTTCCGTTGTTTTTGGAAATAGAAGAAACACGTTTTTTTCTTTCCTTCGACTTTGTCAATCTCTAAAAAAAACGGAGCGGAAGAAAGAAACGACAAAACGATGGAAGGATGGATGATGGCAAATCAAATGGCCTTGTATTTTTTTCTTTGTCGTCGTTGTTGTCAATGTTTTTGTCGTTGTCGACTCGACGTCCGTCAAAGGCCATCAGCCAACGTTTTTTTTTATTTTTTATTTCGTTTCGTTTCATTTCTATCTTTTCTATCTCCTTCTTTTTTGATTTCTTGGAGAAAAAAATAAAAGATGGAATGTTTTTTCCATCTTTTTTTTCTTGCGCATCAACCAAAGATAGGTAGGTAGGTTGTTGTAGTTCTCTCGAATCAAAAGTAGGCGACGATACCATTTTTTTGTTAAAAGAATTGATTGTCGTCGATTGGTATTTTTTCATTGATTATTTGGAACTTTTTTTGGGTTGCTTTTTTCGTATTTTTTTTGTTTTTCAGTTTTGTGCCAAGCAAAAAATACAACAGGCATGTGCATGATGGCTTAGGTAAGATTATTATTAGAATTTGAATTGTATACCTTTAAGTCATTTTCTCATATGTGAGTGATTGACCCCGCCCTGAGAATAGGTGACCTAAAGTATCATCTTCAAATTCAAAAAATCATCTTCATTACCCTGAAATGGCATTTTCCTTATTTTGCCTCCGCCCATCATAACTATTTTTTACCTCAAAAATGTTTTGTGTATTGGCTGCTGCTTAAAAGAAAAAATTGTTGTTTGCAATTTTGTGGATGGCTTATTTGTCATTTTATTCATTAATGGTCAAATATTTCTGTGCAATGCAGTTGCTTTTTTTCTTCTATTCTCCTTAAAATTAAAAAGCTGGCTATCGAATCATAGTCTGAAAGTTAAAATATTTTTAAATATCTCTGACTAGATTCTATAGCTATCTTTTATAATTTTAAGACACCAAAGACAAAGAATTTTACACAGTTTTATATATTCATATTTATTATTATTTTTATGTAAGTAAAATTATATTAATTTATTTTATTGTTTATTCGCTTATTTTTATTATTTTTGGCAAAATAAAAATATATTGTTTATTTTTAGCCATTAGTCATATCTTCCTTTGATGCATAGTTTTTTTAATAGTTTTGTATCACAGTTTGATATGGCCCATGGCAAAAAATATAAACTTAATTATCAAATGTGTGCATATTGATCTCCAGTTTAATTTTTATATATATGTAATAATGCTTTTTTTGCTTTTATTTAAATAAAAAAATTAACATATTTATAGTAAAGTTCAGTTTTTTATATATCAATATCAACATCTCCATCCTCTTCCCCATCAGCTGCTTCATTTTCACCAACTTCGATATCACTTGGATCCGGCGAAGTTGGAGTTCGAGTTCCATCACTTGGATCATTATTAATGGGTTTTCGAGGTGGGAATGGTTGTTGAGGTTTCTCGGGTTCATTATCGGGAATGAAAGGTTTGTGACTTTCTTCATCGTCGTCTCCGTCGTCATTTCCAGTTTTTTGAATTCGTTTTGGACGCTTGCAAAAAAAGTGACCAATCAAAACAAGAATTAATCCGAGGATGTAACAGAGAATGCAAAGGATCAATTTAATAATTCGATCGTTCGTTTTTGTTGCATCTTTTCTCTGAAAAGAATATTTTTAAAGTTTTGTTAGGCAAAAATCAAAATAAACATCGTGTTCAGTTTTTTATGTTGACGAAAAAGAATACGCAGTTTTACTTTTCTTTAAATGAATGAGTTGGTTTTATTTCAAAGAAATGAAAAAAGGATTTGTTCATCAGTTTAAAGTCTTTTTTTGACAAATATTCATCGTTAATATGATTATTGGCATTATCATTCTGGTCATGACAGTTAAATAAAAATTTAGAAAAAAATTCTTAAAGCTTTATACAGTTAAATTATAAACTTTTTAATAATTAAAAAAGGGTTCTAAATAACAAGAACACAGTATTTTTTTAAAGATTTTCAATGAATCAATGTGGCTTTAGCAAAAACAAAAAAGGGAAGTCAACACCTTTGAGTTGGCGAATGCAGTTTAAAAAAGAGGTTTAATTCAATGAAAAAAGTATTTAAAAGATTTTTGAATTAATAAAAGTCCAAAAAATCTGTGTTTATTAATGCAGTTTTTTAAACCCATTTTGTGCCGATGCAGTTTTGTCTAAAACAAAAATTAAAACCAAAATTGTTCAAAAACAAAACATTTGTTTAACAAAATATGGTCCCTTTGATATTCTCGCCTCAGTTTTTTTTTCTTATATTACAACTTTCAAAGAAAATGAATCGATAACAGTTTTTTTTTCAAACTCTACACCAAAAATTCCTCTTAGACAGTTTTGAAATAAAAGCCCGTCCAAAACCTCTGTGACAGTTTTATATTTAAAAAATGTTACAAACCTGTAAAACAAAGAAAATTCCCAAAATTCTTGATAAAGTTGCAATGGATTCAATTCCAAGTAAAATCCTTCCTCTCCATTCTCTTTGAGTGATGGCGGGCCATTTATCACCTTCCAATGGGGAACAAATAGAAAAAATTAAAAATATTGCAAAATGATCGATGATCGCTGAATTAAATTTAGCGGCTTGAAGAAAAGTTCCATAAATTATTCCATTTGGAAGAAACATTAAAATCGAAGTCAAACATATTCCAATAATCATAAAAACCATGGTTGGAATTTTTCCATAATTATAAAGTGGAGTTGTTACAATCGCGGCAAGGCCATAAATGGAAGCAAGTATTCCAACTTCGGTGGTCCATGAAAGAGAATTATAACTTGTTGAACCTTGAAATATTATGGATGCAATGGAATTTAGAACACTGAAAAATCGAGATCGGTGACAGTTAAAAAATATTTTTAGAACATTCAAAAAACGAAACTCAACTGTTAATTTTTTTCAAGAAAAAATTGGTTTTAAAAATTTAACTAATGAAGGATCTCACCAGTTTATAAATACTATAATTATCAAAAAAAAATCAAGTTGTGCAGTTTTTTAATTTTATAGCAAAAAGCAACTTTTGTACAGTTATAAAAAGGTTTAATGCTCAGTAAAAAGCGTACAGTTTATTTAAATGTTTTTTCTTAGAATTAAATGGAAGAGCTTATATGTTGACAAGAATAATGTCTCGATCGGTTCATTTAAAAATAAATAAAAATAATAATAAAAGTTATAGTAACCCAAGCAAAGGTTCATACAGTTTTTTTTAAATTTAACAAATCGCAAAATATTTTTTTTTGCGAAATAAAAGATAGTTTCATCTCAGTTACACACCTATAAAAAGTGTAAAACGAAACTTTTTTAAAAGGCATCATTACCGAAAAAATTCAAATGATGGGAACAACACAGTTTATTGAATTTAAAAAAATGATGACTTTCTTATATTTACTGGAATTTAAATTTGGTTTGCAGTTTTTAATTTATTTTTAATAAAAAGTATATAAAGTAAAAATCAGTTTAAAAAAAATATTTAGTAATGCCTTCGTTTAATACGTGGCTGCTATTTTTTGGGTTCAGTTTGTTTTAACCAAAAAATATTCTGCGCATTATGCTCATCACAGTTTTCAAGCTCAATGATTATATATAATAGCTTCAGATCATTTTATTCTTTTATAAAATTACTAAAACTCAACTAACATTGTTAATTTTTTTAACACTGTCACCAAAAAGTTTGAAAAGTTCAGTTTAAGAAGCATTCGAGAAATTTTTTAAAGGTACCATTGCTAAAAAATAATAAACGCCAATTAATTTAGAAAAGTTTATTTATTTAAAAATAAATATTTTTTTTTTTGCTAATTATATCATTCAAAATGCTTACACAGTTTTTAAATTTTTTTAAATAATGAATCCAGGTTATTCCAACAGTTTCATTTTAAAGCATAAATCTCGAAAAATAAAGAATTTTCTCATAAAATTTTTATTATTTTAACTAATAAAAAAATTTTTAAACAACATGGACACATTTGAATACAGTTAAAAAAAGTTTTTGTTAGAAAAATAAAATTCTTTTAAAAGGGATAATTATCGAAAAAAAATCCCCGACATGTTAATTAATTACAGTTTATTGGCTTATAAAATAAAATGCTAAACTTAACCTAGTGTACTTGCAATTTTTATAATATTTAAAAGTAATGATTTTTTTGTTAAACTTTGACCTTTATTTTTTAACTATATTTTTTTAGTCGAATTTAAATCAGCTTCTCTAAATTATGTTTACACCCGTGATTTTCTTGGAACATGGACACTTAAAAAAATAAAAAAATCTGAGTATTTTGAAGATTTTCCCTATATATTTTTACAAACCCCAGTTTCTTTTATTTTTTTTATTCATGAAAGTTCATTGCTTTTTTTATTGATGGGCAAAGTTTATAAACTCAATAATTGCACGATGATGATGCAATCCAATTTCTTTATTTAAAAGAAATTACTAAAATCCTACCATAACTTTTAATTCTCCTGGTGTTGGCTACCTTATGTTTAGAAAATCAGTTTAAAAATCTTTTGAAAGAAAATATAATTCTCACGCATCATTAACAAAAAAAAATAAACACCAATGGCATCGAATACAGTTTATTAAAAAAAAAGATTTTTTGTTTAATTAAAGCAAATCATTATAGCACATCATCCAGTTTTCAAAACATTTAGAAATAAACAGTTTTAATTTACTTTCAAAATTTATTCTTAAGCATTAAAGACTTGGGGCAATATGACTTTATTTTAGCAAGAGAAGTTTATTTTTTTATGGATAAAATAACTATGGAATACAGTTTTAAAAAATATATTATGTGTTTAGATATATCCAGAATTGTTACATTGACACAGTTTCTTCTTCTTATTACTATGAGAATATTCTCTGCCGTTTTTACTTATATGAAGCAGTTTTAAAACTCAATAATCAGCACATTATGCCACCTCCCAGTTTTCAATAATTAAAAATAAACTTACTAAAATCCAACCAACATTGTTAATTCTCCGGGGGTTGGTAAGGGTGATCGCTTCATTGGGTCACGGCTGTCAAGATCCTATAATTACTTTTTATTACAGTTTAAAAAAAAATTATTTTTGATGATGATCTTACATCAGCAAAAACATCTTCGCCAGTAATATTTTTTCCTAACTTTTTTCCAAAATCCACCAAATTCATGCTATATTCCGATAATTTTCCATGCTTTCTCAACCATCGAGGGCTTTCTTTTACGAATCTGTAATAATTAAAGAATTTCAAAACTCAGTCTTTTGCTTTTTTGCTTTTACTTTTCACTGATTTTTTCGTTTGTAAAAAAGACGCATTTCTGAAACCTTTTCACGCAGTTTTTTAATCTTTCTTTACCAAAAAATGAATTTCTTTTTATTGATAGTCAGTTTTTTAAATTTGAAAAAAAAACACTCACATAAAAATAAGAATAACGGCAACAATGAGTGTGAAAGGGTGGACAAAGAAAAAAACTTTTCTCCACGATAAATTCCAGCCCATCATGAAACAAACGATGAAAAGGGCAATGGAACGAGTGGAAAACATAAAGTGAATTGCCAATGGTTGATTTGAAGCATAATTCCAATCCAAAACTAAAAAATAGAAGCCATACTCTGTTAAAATTATTAAAAAAAGAAAATAAAAAGCAGTTTTAGAATTTAGGTGATTAATGGAATCTATTCTTTTGTTAAATAAAAAAGATTTGATTATTTCAAAATAAAAGACAGTTTTTTCTTTTAAATTTCCAATATCCTTTAAAACATTCTCTCACAATGCATGACAGTTTTTGTTGTACAATAATATTTAAAATTACTTTTAACTCTTTTTTAAATTTTACTTATTTTTTTCAACCTTGAAAAAAAGCTAATGTTCACATTTAAAATTCCATATAGCCAATATTTAAAGATGGCAGTTTTCACAAAATTTTTGCGTTTTTAAAACAGTTTGATTTCTCGCAAAAAAAAAATTGGATAAACAGGTTAACACAATTTTTTGAAAAAAAAATACAAACAGTTAATTATATTTTTGTGAAAATTAAATAATTTTTATCTAAAATAAACACAGTTTTAAACTTTGTTAACTATTTTGTCGCTTTGATCGACAACACTGTACAGTTCTTCCCAGTTATTTATTTTTTTAGATGAAGCTTTTTTCTAAGGTTTTTTGTTTTTGAAAATATATGACGACAGTAACAAATAAAGAAAGTGCAGTTTTTTTTTATTTCTTTTATTTAATGTTTTCATAAAACATTTTTTGTTTGTGTTTTTTAGTTTAAAAAGCAATATCTTAAACGAAATGATAATATTTTGACTAAAATTAAAATCAACCGATGGTTGTTAAAATGATCAGTTTTCTTGTATTTCAAAAAAGATGGTTACACTTTAAGGTAAAGTTTTTTTCAGATGCTAAGGATGATGTCATTTAAATTTACCAAAGCAAAAAATTTAAGAAAATAAAAACGCAGTTTAATTTTTTTTTAATTTTTGAAAATATTTTTAAGTCTCTTGGACGGTGATGACGAAGTCACAGTTTTTGTTCATAAATTTTAATTAAAAATTTTTTTACTGTTTTTTGTTTTTGTTCAGTTTATTTTCATAAAAATATTTTTTTCTAAATTATATCAAAAAATGACTGCCACGCGACATGGCTCAAATGTTCAGTTTTACTTTTTTCAAAAACAAAAGAAACGATGATAACAGTTTAAATTATCTTTTTTTGTCATTCACAAATAATGAACTACAGTTTCTTCATATTTCAAAAGAGAAAAAAACGAAAAAAAAGTTGCAGTTTAATTTTGTGGACATATGCTTGAGACATCATCGCTGCTTGTATAAATTTTAATTATATCTTTAATTATAAAACATCCAAACATTGCAGCAGTTTATTTTAAAAAAATATTTTCATAAAAATGTTTGAGAATCAAAAAAATATAGTAACAAAGGTATTTTTTTATCCTCATCTACCTTCCTTCCCTCTTCTTTCCCAACCTCCTGAGTTTTAGCATGCCTTAAAAGAAAGGAATAAAACACTTACATAAGAGAGCGACGGAACTTTGCCCGATGGCAACAATAATTCCAGTAAGAATTCGAAAACCAATGAATAACCAAAAATATGGAATAAAACCACTAAAAAATACCAACACCGCATTCAGGGAAATTGCCAAAAGGAGAATAATCTTTGGTCTCAAACTAAAATGAATGAATGAGCTTTGAGGCAATTTGAGAAAATCCCTTCAAAAAAGAATGGGACAAACAAACCTTGAAAAAATAAACCATGAAAAAGAATAACCAATAAAAATTCCTCCAAAAAATGAAACTTGAAGGATGCAACGAGCAAAGAATTGGGATTTGAGGGAAAGTAAAGGATGCTGAAAAATAAATAAAAATAAAAATATTGGTTTTTTCTGCCATCGAAATTTACAAACGCGCAGTTTTTAAAATAATTAATTTGCTTTATTAATGATTAAATTGAAAAAATACAAAAGCAAAGAGTGGAACAGTTAAAAATGCTTTATAAATATTTTGAAATTTATCTAATTTTAAGTTAATGAAAAACTTATGATCCAATTTTTTTAAACACAGTTTAATCAAAAGTGAAAATAAAATTATTTAAACAGCGACAGTTTTTTTTGAAAATCATTAAAAAGAAATATTATTTTTTTGATTTTTTGCTGAATCAAAAGATACAACAGTTTTTAAAGTTATATTTTCTTTGTTTCGGAACAGAGAACTTTGTTTAAAAAAAACTGACAAATGCTACTACAGTTATAATTGCCTTTAATTTATTTAAAACTAATTAACTAATTAATTCTAAATCCAATTTAGCTATAAAAACTCAGTTTTTTTCCGAAATTTAAATTATTTGAAGGAGGTTTTGTTGCAGTTTATGAGAAAACGCATTGATAAATTAAATAAATTTTTGTCTTTCAAAAATAATTTCCAACAATTGGTTCTATTATGCCTCTTTTTTTAACATAAATAAAACAAGCTTTTTAAATGGTAATGCCCAAACACATAGTCAACCAGTTTCATTATTATTTAGTTGAAATGAATTTCAGTTTAAAAAATCTTTCTTTCGTTTAGCCTAAATTTCGGACACTTCAAAAAATTTATGGATCGTCAAACAGTTAAAAAATTTAAAAAAAACTTTTATTACTTTGTCTTTTTAAAGAGTATGTTAATTTAAATTTAAATATCATTCATCTTTCCATCAGTAGAGAATGGTCTTCAGTTTTTATAAATAATTTAGTTAATATGATAAAAGAAAGAATCACAGTTTACGAAAAATTAAAAAGTTGAAATTAAACCCACTCATTTTAATGCTTTATTTTTAATGTATTCAATTACGATAGTTTTGGTGTACCACCAACAAAAAAACGCCAGACAGTTATAACACAAAATCAAAAACTTTTTTTCTTAAAATGAAAACTCATTTACTAAAATTAAATTTCAATAAAAAAATATATTAAGGATTTTACAATTTTTTACAGCTTTAAATAATAAAAAAGGTCTTAATGATAAAACAGTTTTATTTCTTTTGTAAAATTTTGGCTCAAAGCTAGCTAAAATGAAATTTTCATCGTCGTCGATCTGAATTCATGCATCGAAGGGATACAGTTACAGTTTTAAAAATATAATCAAAAAATAGAAACCACAAAACTCCTCAAATTTTAGTGCATTTTTATAGTAAATTCGTAGGCGAGTTTTTGTGAAAATAAACTTTAAGAAATGAAAGCAAATATAATGCAAGATCTTATATATTTTTTTTAGTTTCCTCTAAAGTTATGTATGCACAGTTTAAAAAATCCACGAAAAAATAGATTATCCAGTTTTACATTGCAAAAGCAAAATGTTTTGAAACGGTAATAGTAATATACAGTTTCTTTAAAGTTTTGTTACAAAACCTATATTTTTTTAAATTTAAAAAAACAAAAAATAAAAACGGAAAAATCAGTTTTATTTTAAATCCTTACTTCATAAACCAAATAATGTGGTTGTTGAGTGACTTTGAATTCCGCTTCATCTTCCGATTCCACATGAAATTCATCCACCGCGATTTTATCAAATTCAATTAAATGAAAAATAACCAAAACATTTATAAATAAAATTGTTGAAGTGAATAATAACGAAAAAGTCTAAATTATGGATAGTGAATCGCAGTTTTAAAAAAAATCCTAAAAAAAAGAAAATTACCTGTCGCCTCAAACCATAAAAAAATTTCCCTGATTCTTTTAACAATGCTTCCATTTAAAAAACAACAAAAAACTTAAAAAAATTTCGGGGAAACTACTATTTTAAAAATAAAATGAAAAAAACAAGAAACATTGAATTGAAAGTTGTTGCAGAAACAGCAGCAGCAACAAAAAAATGGAGGAAAAATCTAAGGCAGTTTTTTTTTGTTGGTCATCATTGATGATTCATTTCTTTGTTTTTTTCTTTCTCCAATAAATTTTGTTTCAAACAAAAAAAAGAAGCATTATTTCACTGAAATTTTATTGTTTTATTGTTTTGAAAAGTGAAATGAAGCTTCAGTTTTTACAATTTTTTTTACATTATTTTACAGAAAAATTCAAACAGTTAAAGTAAATGACAGTTTATAAAATGATTTCTGTAATTAAACATAATAGAGGACAAGACAGTTTTTAACAAAATTTTTGAAGCGAAGAAGGCTAGATTATCTAAAAAAATTAGAGTCTTCAAATGTGCTGAGTTATCATCACCAATATTTAAAGTTTTTATCATTTATTTCCTCTGCAGTTTAACGTTGAAAAAATATATGGACGAAATCTAGAATCCTCAGTTTTTTACAATGGCTTTATTAATAAATTTACTTGCAAGCAAGGGAAATGTGATACCACCAAAGACATTATTTATGGTTAAAACTATTATGCAGTTAAAATTATTAGAATAATCAAAAAAAAATTTAAAAACGTTTTGGCCAGTTTTCAAGGAAGTAAAATAATCGGTGTTAGAGAAAAGCTTTCGCATCCAAGATTAACATTTTTAAAATTCATTTCATTTTTTTATTTATTTCCTTGACAACAAACAAAAAAAATATTATTTAAACCTAAAAAAACAAAAACAAATCATCGAATAAATTAAAAATAAAAGAAAATCCAATAATTGGAACCAACATTACAGCCATCATTTGTTTCATCGAAATTATTCCAAGCATGTAAACGCGAATAATATTCATAGTTATTATAATGAGATACGTGAATAACAGATCATTATCAATAAACATCAAATGCATTTGGTCCATAAGAAAAGAATTTGGAGAAACAGTTTCTAAAAAAGAAAGAAAGTTTATTTATAAAAAAAATTTTGAAGACTTACGATTTGTTGTTGGAGTTTCAGACATTTTTTGTTTTTGAATTTGAAAATTTCACCGAAGAATGAAGCAGCAGAATCGTAGCAGAAAATTTGATGAAAAAATTGACAAGAAAATGTTTAATTTTTGAGTTTTTTATGAGTAAAGTTGAAGAAGAAAAAATTGAGCGAATCTCTTCTTTCGAAATTGATTGATTAGAAAGAATGGTTTCATATGTTTGAACGCCAAAACGAAGCTTCGAGAAGCTTTCATCCTTAATTCTCGCATGGGCTTTCACTTTTTATTTTTTGTAGTTCATTCAGTTATTCGCACATTTTTGCTTACTTATTTATTATTGTTTGTTGCTTTCGGAAGTTAGGATAACGCTATTTGGTTTGTAAAAAAATATGGAAGTGCACTGTTTTAATTAAAAACTGTTAGAAAAAAATCAACTAAAAAACGCAATAAAAACTTTTTGGTCAGTTAAAAAAATTAAAAAAATTATTAAGGTTCAGTATTCAAAAAAAATAATTAAAAAATAACAAAGTAGGGAAAATTTTTTTAAAATCAGCTGGTGTTATTATCATTCACAGTTTTATTACAAAAAAGTAAATAATTTATCAGTTACTTAACTTAGTTTTTTTAAATATTTTAATTTGCTAATGCGAACAAAAAATAACGAGGATAGTATGAAATAAGGTGAATTTTCCGTTTAATTTTAAACACATTTAATTTTCCATTGCCAGTGAACAGTTTTTTTGTATTCCAAGAAAATCACAAGCGTAAATTTACTTTTACAGTTAAAAAAATTATATTTAAAAACCCCAAAAAACCCTTTGATTGTCTTATTATACAAAAGCATTTATGTGGGATCAGTTTTGGTATTAATAATTACACACAACACTCAGTTTAAAAAAATATTATAATCTAACTCAAATTCATTTCAATCTTTTTTAGATTGTAAACGCTGGCAGTTAAAATATGAAAGATAAATAAAATAAATTCAGTTTATATTTGCTACAAATATTTTTTTTCTCTAATTCAAACTTAAAATTTGAAAAATAATATTCTTAAAGCTTTAATAAATATAAAAAATATTTTTACTAATTATAATTAAGTTAAACAAAACAAAAAAGTTCCTTTTTATATATACTTATAGCATTCATTGAACAATTCATTAATATCAAGAAATAAGTTTTTAGCTTAAATAATCTAGGCTGCTGTCAGTTTAAAATAATGAAATTTTATATTTGATTTCTTCCATGTAAAAAAAGATGAAAGTTAGAATGAAAAGAAAATTAAAGACTAGGCAGTTTTTTCGCACAAAAAATGTGCCCTTATGATACCACAGTTTCATAAAACATAAACATAAATATTTTTTAATAATAATATTTATCTCTCTCACAGATTCATTAATGGCCAGTTTTAAAAAACAATGACATTAAAATGCAGTTTTATTAATAATAAAAAAATGCAAAATATTTTGAGATTGTTGTGCCCACATATTTGGATGTGCCTGACTCCTGTTACGAAAGTATGTGAAAGTCAGTGACACGCTCATTCTCTCTCGCTTTTATGTCTTTGTTGTAATTGTCTTTAGTTTTGTTAAACTCTTGATTGTAAGCTGTTGTTTGTGCTTTTATTAGTTTGTCAATAAAACTTCTATTTATTCATTGTTGTGTCTCCTGAATCCGTGCACAACAGAGATAAAAGTTATTTAGTTATGTTACAAAGTGAATAATTTATATTTGAAAATTTAAAAAACATGTAATTTATAACACCTTTTTTCGAACAACAGTTTATTATACTCTTACTTCATAAACCAAATATGGAAATCCTGTATAAAGCAAAAGACAGTTTATAAAATACTTTTTGAAATTCAAGAATATTCAGACCACTCAAATACATGATGAAGACAGTTATAATAAAATTTGAATATTTAATAATTTTTTTGAATGTAAATATAAACGCTTTCAGTTTTTTTCTTTTCTGCTTATATCACATGTTCCTTGAATTTATCGAGAACAGTTATAAAATTCTATAAATATAATTTGCCGAGAACGTGATTTTGTTGTTTTGTTTTAAGCGTCATTAAACCCAACAACCAAAGTTGTCAATTCTTCTATCATTGTAAAACCAAAACTTGTTTATGTGTACAGTGGGAAAAAAACATTAGGAAAAAAAGAATTTCTTTTAAGTGTCATTACTTAAAAAATTCATATTATATTTATTAAAAGCAGTTGATTGAATTGAAATGAAAAATAAATTTATACAAATTGCATCACCTTAACTTGGCGCAGTTTTCAAAATTTTGCACTAAACCTAAACGTTTATTCTTGAGAAACATTTTAGTCAAATTTAAAATAATCTTCAATTTATTTTGTTTTAAGAGAAAATCACTCATTTGTATCTTTAGAAATTAGCAACAAAAAAATCCAGAAATAATAAATAAAAAACAAAGAACAAATACGTAAAATTTTCAAGTAAAAATATTACTTATCAGTTTTCTTATATTTAAAATTTATTTTAGAGAATACTCCAACGAATTAAATGCTGTTCGAGTTTTATAAAATTTATTTATTTAAAGTTTGTCAAGCTCTACAAGCTTCAGTTTTTTTATCCCAAATAAAAAACTTTTCATTAAAAAAATAAAATATTATACAAACGAGCAGACAATGGGTTAGCTTTGGTATTAATAATTTATTCTTCGTTGCTTTGTCTGAATGAATTGGTATAGCCTCTTGAATGCCGGTTTCGAAGAATTTGAGTTAATTGTTCAACGCTTTCTTTCATTTCTAAAATATTATTTTGGGCAATCAAAATTGAACGCCGAATTTCTGCGAGATCTTCAGCTTCTCGATATTTGGGTGGAGATGATTCTGAAGAGTCATCCTCCGATTGCATTTGAAAATTAGATGGCTCCTAAAAAGTTGTATTAATTTCAAAATAGATTCATATTTCGCAGTTTTTTTAACCTTAATTTAATTTTTGACAGTTAGTTTTAGTACTAGAAAATTTCGCTCAGTTTTGTTTGTTTTTATGCCAAAAATTAAGTCATTGAAATTATGTTCAAAGTGTCTCCATCAATCCGAGCATTAAAAAAAAAAAAAAGTTATTTTCATAGGCTATCAAAAAAAATCCTATAATTTCCTTGACACCCACTACAGTTTAATATATATTTTATAACAAAATTATTATTGGAAATAAAAGGATGGAAGCTAAGACATTCTTTTATTTATTCTCTTTACAAATATTAAATCTATTTAATTTTTTCCCAATTACAAAAAAGCGCACAGTTATAAAATTTAATTTAAAAAAATAAGTAAAAAATAACTACAGTTTTTATTTTTGCGCTTTGATTTTGATTTTCGGCAAAAAAGATTAGCCAGTGTTTGTTAGTATCACCCAATTTTAAAAAGCTTTTAATCCTCAAAACAAAATACTTACATAAATGGACATTTCTTGTCGCATAGCATTTTTCGAGAGACCCAACCATCGAAAGCATTTTCTAAATCCAGCAATGGAAAACCAATGTTCTTCCTTTTCGGGATCCTTTAATTTCCTAAAACCTCTCCAACATTTTCGCCTTAATGCTTCAGGCATAATTATTTCCACGTGTTGAATGGTTTCTATTTGAAGTCGCATTCTCGTTCTTGAAGCTTTTTCCAAAGCTTTCGTCGTATCACTCACCGCCAAACCCACGAGTAAATTCATGAGAAATACGCTCACGGTGAAAAGAAATAAGAAAAACATAACATAAGTTAATAAAGTGGCTTTGGGAGAAACGGAATCCTCATAATCAAATTCTCCCGTCATCATTACCAATGTTCGGATTAAAGTAACAAAAAATGATTTAATTCCTCTCTAAAAAATTATTTTTGGCTAAAAAATATACAGTTTTTTAGTTTAATTTTTTTAGGATTTGAATGAAAGTTTCCGATTTCAGTTTTTTTATAAAAATTATAAAAGTAAATTAGAAAAGATTTTCCATAAAAGTTGCAAAAAAAGGGAAGTTTTAAGAAAACAAGAAAAGTCATACCACAGTTTTTATTTTATTAAAAAAAAAGATCATTGAAGATTGTTTAAAAAAGCCGAAACAGGCAACTTTTTTTAGAATAAAAAAAAGAGCGAAAAAGGCCCACAGTTTAAAAAAATTATCTAAAAAAATTTCACAGCAGTAAATATTAAAAGAAGAACGCAGTTTATTTATTTACTTGAAAATCAATTTTCTTTTTGTTAAGAAAATGGAAGTATTAAACCCATGCTAAGCTCAAGGCAGTTAAAAATACTTTCCTTATTCCTTGGTTCTTATCAGTTTTATAAATAAATAAAGAAAAAAAAAGGGGATAACTTACTTCTTCACCCAGAAGAACATGAAATGAAACAACGAATGGAAGTAAAAACATAATAAAAACGGGTGAAAATCGAAGGAATGACATCACTGTGTGACTCACCTATAAAATAATTTCCTTAAATTATTTTGTAGTTGGTATTTTTTTGATGATTTTTGCCATATTTAATCTCAGTCAGTTATATAATAAACTTTTAAAGTTTATTTTTTTTGTTATTTATACACAAGCCAATACAAATGCAGTTTTATTTATAAATAAGAGTAAGTTTTAAATTGCTAAACTTTTTTACCCTTTTCCCTTTATTCTTTAACCCGCAAGAATAAAACAAACCCTCTTGTGACAGTTTATTTAATTTGTTTGTTAATGTAAAATAAATTCGTAAATTTTTTAATAATTAATATGCAAAAAACAAATCCAGTTTTATTTCAAAAAAGAAAAGTTTTAATTTTACTTTTAACCCTGCAAAAAGTTGTTTAATTTTAAAACATTTTTAAAAATTTGAAATTTTGTGAAGTATATAGGGCTTTAGAATTAGGTTTTAAAATCTTATTACCCCAGGTCGCATGAAAAGTCAGTTTGAATTTTTTTCTTGAATTGTATATTACTCCTGAAAATTATAAGTGGCGTCACAACAACTCAGTTTTATTTTTATAAAATATCTTTATAAAATTCTTCTTTCATGGATTTTAATTTCATGCAATTAAAATATTGAAGAATTCTAAAAAAAATGAAATGTTTACAGTTTTAAAAATCCAAAAAATAATTCCTAAATCAAACAGTTTTCTACGATATCAACAATTGCTTTTACATTTTTTAATCTCTTTTTTTCTTACACATTTCAGTTAAACCTTACCATTAAAACATAAACACCAAATCGAGGTAATTTTTTAACCAAATTCAATAAATTAAACCATCCACAAAAATTTAGAATAACCAAAGCTCTCCATTGTGAAGTTACATTTAATTGGCGACAAAGGGGTAATCCGGCAGTGAAGGTCAGGAAAACCACGAGAAAATCAAGCCATCGATTTTTTGGATTTCGATCTCGAAAAAGTTTGAATAAAGCCAAAAGCAAATGGAACATTCCAAATACAACCCCAACTTTTTCTTGCCTTGACTGAAAAATATTTAAAAATAATTAATATGTTTAGTAAAACCATCGATGTTTAGTTGGATCAGTTTTTTTGAAAATTAGAAATCTTGAAAAACAGTTTTTTGTTTAATTAAAATAAATGCATTAAAAGAAATTTAACAAAGTAAATTTAAATTTTCTTTTTGAAAATTATTATATTTCTTGTTCGCAGTTTTTTTTTAAATTTGACTTTAACAGATGAAGTAATCATCTTAGAAAAGCAGAGTTTTTTTTTTTTTGAAATTTTTTACGTAAAAACGTCGCATCTTTAACAGTTTTAATTGATTTTTCAATAATTTTTAGCAATGAAATGTAAAATAAAAGTAAATTAAGTTGTTGACAAAAATATTTAAACTCAAATCCTTTGCCAAATAGAAAAGAGTTTACACAGTTTTAAACTAACGATTTAATTATTTATATTTTGTGTTGAAGTGAATGTAAAAAAATATATTAATACATCATTGGAAAACATTTTTAAAGTGAAATGTTAAAAAGAAAAGAGTCATTAAATTTGAAACAAGAGCAAAAAAATGTCAGTTTTAAAACCAAAAATTAAAAAATTAGTTGGTCTCAGTTTAATATAATCAACCTCCTTCTATTCAACAAAAATTATTCAAAAAATACCAAAAAAACTACTCAAAGCGAAAAGTTTTATACCCATCAAATATAATTTATATTCAACAGTTTAGCATAATAAAAATAATCTTCGTGAAACAAAAAGTTAACACGGTTCCTGACAGTTTTATAATCGACAAATATTTTTTTAAATTGTTCAGTTTGCCATAATAATAATAAAAACTCTTTAAAACAAATGTTTTTGGTAATTTCAAAAAAAGAGCATTCTACAGACGATGACAGTTTTATATTCCCAAAAAATGTTTTAAGTACACAGTTAATAAAAAATAATAAAACTAACTTCCATTAAACATTCCCCAGTATAATTAAGCCTTTGCTTTTCTTCATCAGTCATAACTCTTTCAGGTTTAATATTCACCGTCATATAAGTTAAAAATATGACGAAAATAAAGTGATATAAGCATACTGTAACAACATTACCATTAATACTCAGTTATTTATTTTTTAATACAAATCTCTTACACGAATAATAAGCCCATTTAGCAAAATGATTCCATTTTGAAGTTACATAGGACTCAACTAAATCATGAGAAAGCAAATCATAATGATTATGTTTCAACTAAAAACATAAATGGACAGTTAAAAAAAATTAATAAATAAAAATATGTAAAAAAAGCTAACCATCAAAGTCAATGGATGATCAGGGATAATTTGTTCAAAACGAGTTTCACGACTTTTTGCTTCTCGTTTTAATTGGCCTTCATTTTCTTCTCCAACGGGATAATATGGAATTAATTCTTCAGCTAAAAAATAAAAAGAAAAGAATTATTGCTGACAGCTTTTTTTTATTGTTTTTATAGTTAATATATTAATTTTTCATTTTAATATAGAAACATATCAATAGTGTTTTAGTTTTCTAAGAAAGGCAAACATTCTATTATTTGATGTCAGTTTAGAAATAATAAAAAGCACCTCAGTTTATTTAGGTTTGTCAAATTAACAATAAACTTAACAGTTTAACTTTTTTTTTTAAATTTACCAAAACTATCAGTTTATTAATCCAACGGTTAATATTGAGGCTCAGTTTTTTGATTTAAAAAATAAATAAAAATAACAAGAATTATAAAATGAAGCTAATTTTTTATTTTATTTTAATACACTCAATGTTCCATTCTTGAAGACAGTTTATAATTTTAAGTCATTTCCAAAAAAGCTTAAAAAGATAGCATAAATAAAAAGAATTATTATTTTTAAATCTTTTATAAAAGTTTAATACACCGATATTTGTAAAGTGTTACAGTTAAAAAGAAATATTAATTTTATAACTTTTTTTAGTATTCTAAGATAAACACCACATGCGTTTTCTAACAGTTTTAAAATTTATTTTCTATAAAAAAACGGAGGAGATCTTTGTTGTTACACAAAATCGCAGACATTGTGTCAGTTTTAAAGATTAATGCTTCCAAAAAACACGCAGTTTAAAAAAATCTTATCATTAAATTTTAATTTATTTCTTTCCTTCTTTTTTCGGTAAGCCGACTCATTTTTAAAAATGAAATTTACGAACCACTTTTTCTTTATTACAAATATAATTTCTGCTCTAATTTCTGAGCTCACAATTATAAAATTATTTTGAAAAACATTTAATAATGTAAAAAATAACTATACGCAGTTTTCATTTAAAAAAATATTTGATAACGTGGAAATGCAGTTAAACAAAAAAAAATTTTTTATACACACTTATGGCAAGCATTGTAACGCTCATTAACATCCATCAATGGAATAAATTTTAATTTTAATACAATGTAACGTTCGCACACATTTTAAAAACTTTATAATTAAATTTCAAATTTATTTCTTTTCTTTTTTTAATGCAAAAATATGAAAATTAAAATGCTGGAGAAGCTTAATAAAAGAACCCAGTTTTTTTCACCCTAAAGAAATAAATGCTTCGGCTTCAGAATTGACAGTTATAAATTCATTTTTAAAAACATTATAAACCAAAAAAGACAGCTGTGCAGTTTTAACAACAAAAAAAAACGAAAATAACTAGCGACCAACTTAAAAACACAGTTTTTCCCAAAAAATATAATGGGTTTGAATTTTTTTGGCTTCTATTCTATGCTCCTACGAATCCAGTTTAACAACAATAAAATATTCTTTTTCCTTTAAAAAAAGAAATCCTATCTCAGTTTAAATTTTAGCATAAAAAGTTTACAAAGCCATTAAATATTTTGAAAAAAATTATGTAAGACTTTCCCTAAATAAGGTTGATTCCCAGTTTTCTAATATTTGAATTTATTTTTTGAAAATCCTCCCGCCAAGTATTCCCGTCACCAGTTTTATTAAATTTATTTATTTAAAGAACCACAATCTCTGCCAAAAACAGTTATTTCTTTTCAATCAAAAACTTTCCATTTAAAAAAAAATTAAAACTAAAAACTTACTGCTTCGATTTTCATTAATTTCGCATTTTTCTGTTTTACATTCCTCTAAAGTTGGATTAGGAACAAAATAAACATCGTCGAGAAGTTCATAATTATGAAATATTTGATTTCCCACATTTTCAATACATTTATCCAAAACAATTTTAGCCATTTCTGGCATTTTTGTGATTAACATTTGCATGGGACTTTGTGGGTGTGGATCGAGTTCGGTGAAGGGCTTAAATCTCCTTCTCAAAAGTCGTTCCCAATGTTTGTGATTTAAAAGATAATAAACGCCTTCGATGAAATTTGTTTCGATTGCTAATTCCAAACAAGTTTGATTCGATTCATTAACCTGATCTATTCTGGCATAACGTCGCTTAATGACAAGTTTAAGAACTTTTAGTTGCCTTTTTTCCACCGCGTCATGCAATGGGAAAACTTTTCTTGATTCATCTTCATCATCTCTAAGTTCTTCAAGAAGCAATTTAACCATCGAAATATTTCCATCTTTAATTGCAATATCCAATGGAATCTTTTTTCCATCTATTCGAGAAAGGGTATTCGCTCCATTATTAATTAATAATTTAATTAAAGAAATTGAACCATTTTTAACAGCTAAAAATAACGGAGTCGCCTGGTATTTATCCAGCAAATTTATGGAACAAAGTGAAACTTCAAGAAGCAGCCGAGCAATATCATCGTGACCATTCGAGGCAGCTATATGCAAAGGGGTTTGCAAATCGCTATTCCTCAAATTTATATCAGCATAAAAATTTATTATTGTCTAAAAAATATTTTGATTTAGTAATGATCGTGATAAACTCAGTTTTTTTTATTTACTTTAAAAATTTCAACATTCCCTGTTCGAGCCACATTGTGAAGGGGAGTATCCAATTCGATATCAGGTTGTCGAAGGAGCGAACGCATGGTTCCTCGAAAATGGTCATCATGGCTTGAAGACATTAAAAACTAAAAAATAAAATTTATTTGTTTATAAAAAGAATGAAAACAAGTAAAAATGCATTTTTTTTTAATTTTCTTCTCAATTCTCCTTACCATAAATTTAAAAAAAATAAGCTAAAACTCAACTTCCCTTACTGCAGTTTTTTATTTATCTTTTTTTTATGCGAGTAGCCTTTGCTTATTCGCAACAAAAAAAAAATGAATTCCTTTCAGTTTATTTCATGATTTTTCACATTCATCATTAATTATAGCTGACAGTTAATTTTTTCTTAAAAAACTTTTTTATTTATATTTTTGTTGTATATAAATGTTGAAAAGAAAATAATATTAAATTCATTTTTTTAATCAATTATGTTTTTTGAATTGTTTTTTTTTGTTGCTTTTTTTCTCTCATTCATTGATGATGAGAGTCAACATCAACAGTTTATTTAAAAGGTTAAAAATTATTTAAAAGATGCACAAAAATACTCCTCAGTTTTTCATTTTATTTTGTTTTAACTGTAAAATAAAATCATACAGTTTTTATTTTATTTTCCTTTTTATACACTATGTGACAGTTAAAAATCCCACAAAATCTTTATACCAAACTCAGTTATATTTAAAAAAAAGTAAATCTTAAAAGAATTTTAAAACATATCACATAATCAAAGCATCATTGACAGTTTAAATTTTCAAAGGAAAAATCGCTTCGAAAAGGTTTCTTCTTCTTTAATTCTAAAGAAAAATTCTTTATTAGTTCATCTCAGTTTTTAATAATCATTGAAGCCATAAAAAAAAGAGCTTACAAAAATTTTAAAAAGCTTTTTAAATTGGTTATCAGTTATTAATATTTTAAATCTCTAAATTATTATCTCTTTTGTTATTCCTTAACTTTAACATCGTCCAGTTTAATGCTTCAACTCAGTTATGATTTTTTTCGATTAATTTAATAATCTCAAAAGCAAGTAATAATTATATTCAATAACCGAGACCGACGGCACCCAGGAGTTTAAAGCTTTTTAAAAATTGCATATTGGCAAAATTTCCATTCAGTTTATGAAACCCAATATTTAATATTTTCTAAATACTTTTATTATTTTTAAATAAAATAATGAATAAGTTTAAATATTCATAATGATCCTCAGTTTTTATTATTAATTTATTTAAATTATCTCGAAGCCTTATTCTCGCACAGTTTTTAAAAGAGCGAAAAAAGTTTACAGTTTTTTTAAATTTAAAAATTTTTTGAAAGTATACAAATTATTTTCTTTCTTTTTTTTTCGTCCTTCCATCATCTCAGTTTTCGTTCAATGTAAAGCTTCACTTCATTTGATTTACTTTTGCCATCAGTTTAAATTTTTTAGTTTAAAGTTCTTAAAAATTAAAAAAAATATTCTTGCAATTTCGAAAAACCCGGTTTACATAAAATTTTAAATTTCAAGCATTTTAAAGCTATCTCAGCTTTTTTATACTAAAATTTTAGTAATATCTGCGATTCGTAAAAGCAAAATAATACTCAGTTTTTAATTACAAATTCTTAATATTTCCTCTAAATTTGAGTCAGACCGACTATTGATGAACAACCATTACCAGTTTAAAAAATTTCTTTTACACCCTTATTTTGTATGTAGCTTGTTGCCGTTTAAATTTACTGAAGTTTTTATTCTAGGGCTTAAAAAATTTCAATCAAACTACTAATTTTTGCAAGCACATAATATCAAAAAGAGAGAAAAAAAATTATCGCTGCCGATACCGATAGAACTCAACAGTTTAAACTTTAAAGCATTTTATAAATTTGTCTAATAATACCTTGCAAATCCAGTTTACAAACCAAATTTTTTCTAAATATGAAGTTTAGAAAACTAAATAGAATATAATTTCGTCTTTTTTTGAGATATCTCAGTTTTTGTTTTTAAATTATTTTTAATTATGTCAACACCATTTGGTACAGTTTAAAATTAGCTAATATATTTTTTTTGATTTTTAAATTATTTTAAGTATCTCAAAATTATTTTTAATCCCCGTCCTTCGTTAACAATGTGTTACAGTTTAAAAATTACTTACTTTAACAACTTTGGTTGAATTATGTTTGGTTGAAATTCCCAAAATCATTTCACCATAAAATGATAGTGCTGTAATCAAAGCTCGTTCATGCAATAATAACTAAAAAAATAAAGATATTACAAAATCAAGTTTCTTTCCAGTTTTTACCTGAACAACTTTAATACTATCTCGACTTGCTGCAGCCAAAAGAGGAGTATAACCTTTTTCATCGCGAGCTTCTAAATCAGCGTTTTTGGAAAGTAAGCCCTTCACAAGTTGAACGTTATCTTCTTCCGCCGCAAAATGTAATGGAGTTTGGCCGCGATTATCTCGTTCTTCCGTGGACCATCCGTACTAAAAAAAAGTTTGTGATGAATTTATTTTTTTTTCTAATAATTTTGTTTAAAAAAATTGACCAAATTTGAAAGTTACATGATCATGTCAGTTATAAAAAAAATGAAGTTCAAAAGCTTTGAAATATTTAGTTGCCGTAGCAAAGGATGAAACAGTTATCCAAATAAAAATAAAAATAGAACAAAGTTTTAAACTTTTTATAATCATTAAATCAATGTTTTTTTCTCCTCAGTTTATTAATAAATAAATCATTTTTTCAGTTATTAAAAAAGATTTGTAGAATTTTAAATTTAAAAATGAATAATAAGTTATTAATTCGATAAAACTCGAAATATCAGTGAGATTTAATTCCAGTTTTAAATCAAAGTGTCAACAAAAATGACGCTACACAGCTCCAGTTTTGCAACAAACCTTTTCTCTAAAAACTCTATCCCAAAAAAATTATTGTTTCTCAGTTTTCAAAGGATTGATTGAATGAAAGTTTTCATGTAAGACAACATAAGACAGTTTTAACAAATTAATGGAAATTAGTTCTAAATGTTATTCCAAAATAAAAAAGAATGAAAAAATCTACTAGTACAATGCAGTTTTTTTAAAGAAAATATTTAGCTCATCGAAGAAAGTATCCAATCCTGTTTGAAGACTAAATTTAAAATTACTATTGTATTTGAATAAACAGTTTTCTTAAAAATATAAAATTTTTTAAACCATTGTTAACAACCTGTTACAGTTTTACAGAAATCCAAATATATTTTTGTCCCTTTTTGCCTAAAAAAACTCCCATAATAACTATAAAATACAGTTTTCAAAAATAAAAAAAATAAATAAGTTACTCAGTTATAAAATAAATCTCATCCAATAATCTCCTCGTACTTTTCTTATCTTCAGTTTTTTTTTAAATTATAAACTTACTTCAATCAAAAGCGAAACCATATCAACATTTCGTTTTTGGGCAGCTAAATGAATTAATAAAGTTTCATGTTTGTGAGTGTGAGTGGAAACATGAAATTTTAATAAATGTTCAGCAATTTGAAGTCGATTGTGTTCCACCGCTAGTCGCAAGGCGGTGATGCCTCCATTATTTTTAGCGCATACAAAAGCTTCCCTTCGATCTTTTTCGCATAAAATTGAACGAATTAAATCTTTTAATATTTCAACATTATCGCAACATCTCACAGCAAAATGAAGAGGGGTATTTCCATTTTCATCTTTAAAATGGACGTTTGCTTTTTTAGAAATTAAAAGTTTTATTATTTCTTTTTCTTCATATTGACAAGCGAAATGCAAGGGAGTCATTTGAGTGATATCTTGTCGAGAATTAACATTCGCTCCAAGACCGATTAATTTTTCAACTAATTTTATATTTCCCGCCATGCATGCATAATGCAAAGGTGTGGTGTGAAAAGAATCCATAACATCTGGAATTTCTTCAGAATCTGTGGATTTTAAAAATATTTTTGCAAATTCGTCGACATCCTTCGAAGCTCGTAAATGCGAAGGTTGACCTCCATAAAGGGCAATTAAATGCAAGGGTTTGAGTAAATTAAACGAGGGAGCACTCGATCCAAATTTTCGATCCAAATGTGGTCTAACTTCTCGAGCATCATTGGAAAATCCATTTTCAATCAAGAATTTTGAAGTATCCAACGAACTTCCAATCGCAGCAAAATATATTGGTGGTTGACGATATTTTTGTGACTAAAACCGCGAAGTTAAATTGTTTCCAGTTTTTTTTTCTATTGATTTTTTTATATAAGATTTTTGGCAACAGTATTTTCTAAAGAAGTTTTATTTTAAAATAGAAATGATAAAATTGCCAATTTTTAATTAGCTTTCAAGAAAAATAAAGCATTTTACAGTTTATAAAAAAAATTATAGTTGAAAGTTTCTGAAAAGTTATAAGCAGCTGCCAGTTTAAATATTAAATTTTTTATTTCTTAATTAAAGGTTTCGAGGATCTTTTCATACCCCTTGATCCTGAACAGTTTAATTATTATTTAAAATTATCCTTGATTTCTCTAAAACAATTTCCAATCGATTTGGATGCCAAAAATTTTCAAAAAAAACAACAAACAATTACGCAGTTTATAATTTTCGATAAAAAAAAGAATCCATAAAAGCAAGCCACTGGTTGATTTCAGTTAAAAACCTTTATATTCGCAATCAAGTCAGTTTTTTAATGCCTTAATTCGGCATAAATTCAATTGATCAATCAGTTTTTCACATTTCCTTAATGCTGCTTTAAAGTCTCAGTTATTTATTTAAGACAATTAACCATGGCAAACAGTTTTTTTATAATAAAAAGGGATATTAAAAATTGAAATAGTACCACAGTTTATATTTTAACAAGTTTGCAAAAAAATTTAACGATATATTCAATAAAATGAAATCAATAAAACCTGCAGTTTTAAATTTTAAAAGAAAAAACACCAAAAACGCCGCTGATTAATTTTTAGTTTTTAAGTTAAACCCACTTATACCTTTATGCAGTTTTAATATTCCTTAATTCCCTCTCTCTTAATACTAATGGTGAATCAGTTTTTCTCATTTTCTTAATGCTACGTTGGAAGATGCCAGTTTTTTTTATAATTTTAATCTAAAAAACATCGAACCACATTTTTCTTAAAAAATAAAGATATTTTAAAGAATGTTCAGCGATCGACAGTTTTTAATTTATTAAATATCCAAAAAAGCCTTTTTGACATAATCGATTATATTAATTTAAATTTTTAAAATCATCTACAGTTTTAAATTCTTTTAAATAAAAACAAACAAAAAAACCAAAACCAGTTTTTTTCAAAAATTTATTAAAACTTTTTAAATGAAAAAAACTTACTTCATTTTCACTAAAATGTGTATGTCTTTGAATGGGTTGAAATAAATCATTTCCATGTTTTTCACTTAATTCTTTAACCTTTTCTAAATCATTTTCAAATGCTCTCTAAAATTCTTTGACATCACAAAAGAAATTCAGTTTAAATAAAAATTTATACCATATGAATTAAATTTTCTTCCTTCCAATGATCCCTTTCATTTCCGCCAAATTTATTTCGAGCTTTTCGATATCTCAATTCCGTATTTATACTTTCCACTTTCACCGATAATAATTGATTTCTTTTTAGTTTAGCTGCCACCGCCGCCGCCGAAGTTGAAGAAGTTGGGGGAAAATTTATTTGAGTTGGCGTTAGTGAATCTAAATCATCAATCGATTTAACAGTATTTAAATGAGCCATATTTTATAACATATTTTTTCCCCAAAAAATTGATTGATTTTTCTTTTTTGTTTTGATTCAGTTTTTTAAACGTCCATCCAAAAAAGAGTTCATAAATAATGAAAAAAAGTTTTCTCTAACCCACCCACTAAAATGCACGCATCGCAACGTAAATAAAAACAACAAATTATGGAACAAATAAAAAATCATGATTGATATAAATCAAAAAAAAGAAAGAAAGTGAAACTAACCTATCGTTCCAGGCGTTGTTGTTACTTCACTATTATTTGATATTCCACCAGCGCCAATCAATGATGGACCAACAAATGGACCTGAATTTCGATTATTAAGAGGCATGGCTGCTTCACCATTTTCGCCAGAATCATTATTTGTATCATTAATAAATAATTTTCTCCAAGTATGGCCAAAATTTTTCATATTTTGGTGTCAAATCAAAGAAGATAGTAATCAGATTACTTAAAAAATCAGTTAATATTGATTACTCTCATTAATAGACAAATGAAAAAAGTATTATGAAATCATTATTCTTCGATAAACTTTTTTCTTTTCTTCCAGAAATATTTTTTTCCATCCATAAAGGGAGTGCAGCACAAAATATTTTTTTTAAAAAATAAATCAATACCAAAACATTTCATTTCTTTTCATTTTTTTTTTTTGTAACAATAAAAAAAAAGAAAAGAGTCATGATTATGCTTGCTTGCATGTTTGCAAACAACTTTTTTCCTCGTCGTCTCGACTCGACTCGAGCGATAAGGAGTCGGACGAGGAAAAGAAACGTCGAGGAAAAACAAACATTAAAACTTTTATTTTCTCTTTTGTTACTCAGTTTTTTGTTTGACATTTTAGTAACAATGTTTTAAATATTTTTTATTATTGAAAGTTACAAATAAAGGCAGTTAATAATTTTATATTAAAAAAATGAAAAAAGCACTACAGTTAAAAAGTTTTTAAAAAGAAGCGAAAAACAGTTTTGAAAAAAGAAATCACAAAAATCACCCAAAAAATTTACTTAAAAAATATAGTGGAAATTTCTTGTTACTCACCTTTTCATCTTTTGCTGCGTTTGATTTGATGCGTGTAATTGTCTGCTTTGAAATCAGTTTTTAATTCGCCATCGTGATTTTTTTCTTCATTCGTCTGGATTAAATTTGTATGATGGCAGGCTGCGTGGTCTGCAAAAATATTTTGTCCATGGAATCCAAACTTCATCCATCAAATTATTTTGCTACAGTTTTAATTATGTTTAAACGCATTACAGTTTATTTTTTTGCTATTATAAAAAAGAAAAAGGGAAATACCTTTAAAATTCAAGATTACGAGGCTTTCGGCAGTCTTTGTTTATTATTATTTCTGATCATTATAAAAATTTCCACTCTTTAGTTACGGCTCTGAACAGTTTATTTTATCGAGTAACTAAAGGTTTGCTTTCCAAGTTATTACCAGTTTTAAAAAAATCAAGCAAAAGAAAAATTTTATCACATTGCTTTCGCCCCCAATCCATTGACATCCCACAGTTTATAAATTTAAATTTATTGCATTTTAATAGAAACTCATATTAAAGAAAATCGCTCCATCTGATTTAAATCCTCAGTTAAAATAAATTAAATAAAAATTATAAATCTTTTATAGAATTTTATAAATAATCTTTTTTTTAATCCCCATATTTTCTCCCCATTCTTATTCCTTTGATAAATGAGAAGAAATTAAAAACTTTTAAAAATTATCAAAAGCTCCAGTTTTAATGCAAAAAAATTTAAAGGCGAGAAATAATTTGTGAAAAGAATAAAAAAAAGGAGCGTGGCCAACAGTTTGAAAGAACATAAACTAAAACTACGAAAAGTTTTTTATTATTTAAAAAAAATGTTTATTAATCAATCAATAATATTTTTATATAATTACTTGTACATATATCTTTTTTGAATGATATTTCTTAGACCACTGAATTTTAATTAACAATTAATAATTTGTCAAAATTTTTATTATTTTGCTTTATGAGCGCCAACAGTTTTATTTATTTATGATTTCATAGACTTTTCTATAAAACAGTTTTAAAATGATTAATTTTTTATTTATTATTTATAATGTAAGTGGTCCCTTTTCTGATGCCAGTTTAAAATTTCTAATGAATTTGAAAGCGATGATTCCGAGTTACATAAAATGTATCTTAACAAAACCAAGCATGGTTGTTTCAGTTAAATATAAGTTAATATTTAAAAAAAAATGTTATTATTAAATTTTAAAAATTCATTTGAAATCCAAAAAGTAAAAAAGAAAGAAGCAGTTTAAAAACCTTTTTTAATAATTAATTTTTGCAATTATAATGTAAGTCTTTCGCGCATAAAAGCTTTTAAAAAAATTGTTTTTGATAAACAAAATCATTCGCGATTTCTCAGTTTTGTTTATTAAAAAAATTATTTGTTATTGGAGGACCAAACGTTATTGTGGAAATTGATGAAACTCATTTATCCAGCCGAAAATATAATCGTGGACGTGCTGTTGATGGTGTTTGGATTTTCGGTGGCGTCGAACGAGGAAATCACCAAAACTGCTTTATGGTTCAATGTCCAGACAATCGTCGTAATGCAGAAACCCTTTTACCGATAATCCAAAAATTCATTGCTCCAGGGACAACCATAGTCAGTGATTGCTGGAAAGCATACGGTGGCATAGAAAATTTACCTGAAGGCTATAACCACTTAAAGGTAAATCATTCACTCAATTTTGTTGACCCTGAAACGGGTGCAATGACTCAATCCATCGAATCCAGCTGGCAAAAACTAAAGGCTGGTCATAAAGAACGTTATGGCACACATCGTAATTCTTTACCCGCAAGATTGGAAGAATTTATGTGGTTTAAGAAATTCGATGGTCCTATCTATCATTTTTGGAAGCAAGTTTCTGAATTATATAAATTTTAATAATAACTTGTAGTATTTTTAGTTGATAAAAATTTAAAATAAATTATCCTTTTTTTATCCTTTTTATATAAGCAAACTTTTTATTGAGATGTTGTTGAGCAATCGTGGTCGAGTGGTTAAGAGACTTTCCGTCCGATCTGGCAATCTTATAAAAAGTTCGATTCGCAGTCGGAGAAAAAAAAAAGAAAAAATGAATGAAAAAACAAAAAAAAACTGCGGGGTGCTTATACCGAAGAAGTACCAAAAATACTTTACTTATTCTTTTTGTTCTTCGCAGTTTTATAAATAAATAAAAGAAAAAATGGATAACTTACTTCTTCGCCCAGAAGAACATGAAATGAAACCACGAATGGAAGTAAAAACATAATAAAAACGGGTGAAAATCGAAGGAATGACATTACTGTGTGACTAACCTAAAAAAAATTTACGGATGATTTTAACATGACAGTTTTATCAATATTCAAACAAACTTTTATGAATTTTTAATTATGGATTTTAAGAATTAAGTTTTAAATTTTTAATCTTTTTTATGTTCCAGTTTATTTGTTACGCCTTTGACTAAAACATGTGCCAGTTTTAAAAATTCAAAAATTTTGGACGTATAATTTTCTTAACTTTGTTTTATGTTGAATTTTACTTCCAAAAATGGACATTGGTAAATATTTAAAAGAAGAAAGAGAAAAGAGAAAAGAAACAGTTATGTATGAAAACAAAATCTCAGTTTTAATTTCCAAAATTCTTATTTTGGATTTGTTCCATAAAAAAATATTAAAGATCTTTACAGTTTTAATATAATCAAAAATTTTCGAAGTTCAGTGTTTTATTATTTTGTTTTTAGCTAAAACTTCTGTGTAACATGTGTAGGTGCAGTTTATTTTAAAAATTTTTTCAAAACTATCCCAAAATATTCCACTTTATTTCAAACAAAATCCTTTGAACTTCCACTTTCACGGACTTCAATCTCTTTGAACTTAAAAAAAAGTGACAACCGTTTCCAGTTTTTAATTTTCAGAAAAATTTTCTCAAAGAGATTTTACTAATATCAACGTATTCACTGTTTTTGTTTCCTTTGTTCATTATTTCTTTCCAAGTGAAACTTTACCATTAAAACATAAACACCAATTCGAGGTAATTTTTTAACCAAATTCAATAAATTAAACCATCCACAAAAATTTAGAATAACCAAAGCTCTCCATTGCGAAGTTACATTCAATTGGCGGCAAAGGGGTAATCCAGCAGTGAAAGTCAGGAAAACCACGAGAAAATCAAGCCATCGATTTTTTGGATTTCGATCTCGAAAAAGTTTAAATAAAGCTAAAAGTAAATGAAACATTCCAAATACAACCACAACTTTTTCTTGCCATGACTGAAAAATATTTTATTAATAAAATTTATAAATTTTGTAAAATCGTTGAAATTTACAAATCTCAGTTTTTTGAAAATAAAAAATTAACAATTTTGTTTAATTAAAATAAATGCTTTGAAACAAATTAAACAAAGTAAATTTAAATTCTCTTTTTTGAAAAGTATTCTATTTCTCGTCTCCATTTTTTTTTTAAATATTTAGCTTTAACAAATTAGAGTATTCATCTTTGAAAAGCTCAGTTTTTTTCTAGAAATTTTATACACAAATACGTTGCATCTTTGACAGTTTTGATTCATGTTTCAATAATTTTAAGCAATGAAATGAAAAATAAAAAGTTAATTAAGTTGTTGACAAATATATTTAAACTCAAATCCATTGGCACCCGAAAAAAAGAGACTTGGACAGTTTTATAATCGACCCCAAAAATTTTTTAATTATACAGTTTGCCATAATAATAAAAATTCCTTTAAAAAAATGTTTCTGACAATTTCAAAAAAAAACCACCCTACAAAAGATGGCAGTTTTATATCCCTAAAATATTATCAGTACTCAGTTAATAAATAATAAAACTTACCTCCATTAAACATTCGCCAGTGTAATTAAGCCTTTGCTTCTCCTCATCAGTCATAACTCTTTCAGGTTTAATATTCACCGCCATATAAGTTAAAAATATGACGAAAATAAAGTGATACAAACATACTACAAAAAGAAATCAAATATAAATACAGTTTTTTTAATACAAATCTCTTACACGAATAATAAGCCCATTTAGCAAAACGATTCCATTTTGAAGTTACATAAGACTCAACTAAATCATGTGAAAGTAAATCATAGTGATTATGTTTCAATTGAAAAAAAAAAGTTTACAGTTAAAAATAAATTAAATAAAAATATGTAAAAGAAAAGCCAACCATCAAAGTTAGGGGATGATCAGGGATAATTTGTTCAAAACGAGTTTCACGACTTTTTGCTTCTCGTTTTAGTTTGCCTTCATTTTCTTCTCCAACGGGATAATATGGAATTAATTCTTCCGCTAAAAAGGCATCATGAAAGAACTCAGTTTTTTTTTTAATATTAATTTTTTTTAACGTTTATTATTATTGACTTGTCAGTTTAAAATTTAACAACATACATAAATGATTTCAGTAATTTTTATTTAACGTTTTTGAAAATATCATATCTGTTAATTGAAATCCAGTTTTGAAAGGATTTAATCAAAAACACTATCGTTTCCGTACCTTTTTTACCCACTGTGAATGGTGCGACAGTTTGTAATTTTTAAAACCATTTCAAATCAACACCGTTATCTTAAGCTTTATAGTTTTAAAATCAAAAAAATACTAATTTTAACGCCCCGTAAAGATTTGCTCGCCAGTTTTTTTATATTTAAAATTTATTTTAGAAAATAATCCCGTAGTGAAGAAACTTCGTCAGTTTTATTAAATTTATTTATTTAAAAAACCCAAATCTCTGCAAGTTTCAGTTATTCCGCATTCCAAACCAAAAAATGATCCAATTTTACTTTACTACAAATATAATTTTGTTCTCTGATTCATATTCCACATTTATAGAAAATAATATTTTTAAACCTTATAAAGCCATGAAAAATATTTAGAGTCAGCTTTCAATTCCAAAAAGATAACACAGATTAATGCAGTTTAAAAAAACTATTTTTTTTTATCTTTTAAGGCATGCATATTGTACATACACAGTTCGTTAACATTCATCTATGGAATCAATTTTAAGCTTAATTAATATCGCCTTCAGCCCGTAATAGCATATATGGGATTTATATTAAAGTTAAAATGTTTCAAAGTTTATTCTCATTGGACTCAAGATTGGTTTCAAACAGTTTTTTTATTTATTTTGATTCCATAAACATTTTTTCTTTATAAATGTTTTAAAAGAGGATTAATTCTTTATTTTACTATTTATAATATAACCTGCGCTATTGCCACGACACATTTTAAAATATGAGTTCTGCTAATAAGCGAAGTCGTCGCTCGAATACAAAAATATACCTTAATCCACACAGAAGCACAGTTAAATCTTTATCAAAAATAAAAAAACAAAAGCTGCAGTTATTAATTTTAGAAGATGTCATTTGGAATTCAGTAAATTTACAAAATAAAATGAAATAAAAAATTCAGTTTAAAAAATATTTTGATAATTCTTACTGCAGTTTAATAATATACCATAAAAAGCCTTTGAAATTTTTTTTTGGAATTTAAAACACTCAAAATGAAAATGATATGTCAGTTAAAAAAATATTTTAAGAACTTTCAAAAAAAGAAATTTGGAGAGTTAATTTTTTTCAAGAAAAAATTGGTTTTAAAAAATTAACTAATGAAGGATCTCACCAGTTTATAAATACTATAATTATCAAAAAAAAATCAAGTTGTGCAGTTTTTTAATTTTATACCAAAAAAGGTAACTTTTGGACAGTTATAAAAGATTTAATGCTCAAGTACGTAAAAAGTGTGCAGTTTATTTTTATGTTTTTTCTTCTTAGAATTAAATGGGGCTCGCTTATACGTTGACAAGAATAATCTCTCGGGTCATTTTAAAATAATAAAAATAATAATAAAATTAAGAGAACTCCAATCACATGCTACTACAGTTTTTTTTTAAATTTTAAAAATCATAAAAAAAAATTTTTTTTGCGACATATTGAGTAATGTAATCTCAGTTTACACATCTTTGAAATAAAAAATGAATATTTTTTAAAAGGTATCATTATCAAAAAAATTCAAAGGATAGGATTGATGTGCAGTTTATTAAATTAAAAAAAGAAGACTTTTTATGATTACTGCAACTTTATTTCGTTTGCAGTTTTTATTTTATATTTAATAAAAATCATCCTAAAAAACAGTTAAAAAAAACAGAATATTTAGTAATGCCTTCGTTTAATACTCGGTTGCTATTTTTATTGTGTTCAGTTTGTTTTAACCAAAAAGTATTCTATCCATGATTTATATAATCTTCATTGCAGTTTTTAAGCCTTATGATTATTTAATAGCTTCTGAGCATAGTTTTATTTTATAAACTTACTAAAACTCAACTAAAGTTGTTAATTATCTTAACGCTGTCACCACTAGGTTGCAAAGGGTCAATTTAAGCAATTTTCGAAAAAAAATTTTTTTTTAATTCTCATTGCTAGAAAATAATAACATGAAATTAATTCGGAACAGTTTTTTACTTAAAAATAAATACTTATTTTTTGCTAATTACAGCAGCAGCCACAACTCCTAACAGTTTTTAATTTAAAAATTTTTAAAGTACTAAATCCCTGTTTAACCCAACAGTTTAATTCTAAAAGCTTATATCTCGAAAAATAAAGAATTTTCTCGCCAACTTTTATTATATTTAATAATAAAAGATTCTTTAAACATCATAAGACATGTGAACACAGTTTAAAAAAAGTTTTTGTTAGAAAAATAAAATTCATTTAAAGGAAATAATACCAAAAAAATCCGACATAAAATGTTAACGCCCTTGCAATTTTTATAATATTAAAAAGTAACGATTTTTTTTTTGTCAAACTTCGACCTTTATTTTTTGATTATGTTTTTTAAGCCAAATTTAAATCATCTTCTCTAAATTATTTATGTGATTTCCGTAGAAGGACAGTTAAAAAATCGAAAAATCAAAATATTTTGAAAAATTTTCACACATTTTTACAATCAACAGTTTTTTTTCTTCTTATTATCATTCATGGAAAGTTCCTTGCTTTTTTTTCGATCGCAGTTTATAAACTCAATAATTGCTCGACTACGTTTCAATACATTTTATATATTTAAAAAAAACTTATTAAAATCCCACCAAAACTTTTAATTCTCTTGGGGTTGGCAACGCCAAAGTTAGGAAGGTCAGTTTAAAAATCTTTTGAAAGAAAATCTAATTCTCTCGCATCATTAACACACAAAAAATAAACATCAATGGCATCAAACTCAGTTTATTTAAAAAAAAAGAAGGTTTTTTGTTTAAATAAAGCAAATCAACCTCAACTTCCAGTTTTCAAAACATTTAAAAAAAAGTACTTTCAAAATTTATTCTTAGACATTAAAGGCTCGGGGAAATATCCCTTTATTTTAACAAAGGAAGTTTATTTTTTTTATCAATATAATAACTATGTAGGAATCAGTTTAAAAAAATATTATTTGTTTCGTTACATCCACAATCGTTATGTAGACACAGTTTTTTCTTTTTTTTTATTACTTTAAAAATTTAGTCTTAGTATGTGATTTGTATTTATCAGTTTTAAAACTCAATAACCACAAAATATCGCCACAGTGCAGTTTTCTTTTTTTTAAAATAAACTTACTAAAATCCAACCAACATTGTTAATTCTCCTGGGGTTGGTAATGGTGATCTTTTCATTGGGTCCCGACTATCAAGATCCTAGAATTAGTTTTGTATTCTGTTTTTATTTTTTTATTTTTTTGGATGATCTTACATCAGCAAAAACATCTTCACCAGTAATATTTTTTCCTAATTTTTTTCCAAAATCCACCAAATTCATGCTATATTCCGATAATTTTCCATGCTTTCTCAACCATCGTGGGCTTTCTTTTACGATTCTTAAATAAATAAATGTAATTAAAAAAGAATCAAAATTTCTTTATTACTTAATCTGTCTCAACAGTTTTTTTGAATGAATTTAATATAAAGGAGATAATAAATTTTTGTTTTGAACAGTTTAGCCATTACTGCATTTAAAAGTACAGTTTTTTTCTTATTTTCTTTAAAAGTGCGATCTTCAATAAAAGAACAATTCATACAGTTTTTTAAATTTAATAAAAAAGAGATATCAAATAAAAGTTTAATTTTTAACAAACTTTTATGTTGTTTGCTTGCCGCGGTTTTAGAAAATATATTTTAGAGAATTTCCTCAACTCAAAAAGATGACAGTTTTAAAATTTTTGAAATAATAAAAAATCAATTTGAAATTTAAACAAATTGCCTGCAAAACAGTTTTTTAACAAATTTAATTCGGGGAATTATGTACTCAAAAATTTCAAAACACAGTTATTTTGTGTATTTATAGAAAAGTGTTGTATCCATAGTATTTTTCAACCAGTTTATTATGAATTAATTTACCCCAGTTTTATATTATTTACCACGAAAAAACATAAGAATTTGAATTCCTATTTTTAGTTAATTTTTCGTTACCCTTTTTTCTTCCCCAATTTTTTTACCTTTGCTTGAAACTTTTTTTTGTGATAAAATAAATTGCTTTTTTTGTCCAAAGATTATTTTTTCTTTTTCAAAAACCTTTCTTTCTTTATTCATTCATACGATGGGTGGCTTCTTCATATCATAAATCATTTAAGAAAAATAAAAATCGGTGAAACACTTGCTTGTTTTTTTTTCGTTGAAAAAAACACAGACTTTCAACTTTTTTATAACTATTATTCTGACAGTTTTGATTAATTTATTAAATTTATTTTTTTCCAAAAATAAAACAAAAAAGTGTTACTTCATTATGCATTTATTTTTTTATTTTGGAACAACGGCGGGGGGCTATTAAAAAACTAAAACACACAAAACAAAACAAAAAGTATTCTTCTTTCTTCTTTTTTTGGAATCACGCCATATGAAAAAAGCAGGCGATTAAATATACAAAGAAAAAAAAGCACATGGTTTTAAGTTAAAAAACGTGAGGAATGAAAAAAATTGGTGGTCTTTGAAAAAAAGAAAAAAATGAAAGAATTTCCTGTCTCTCTCTATCTTTTTTACTGGCGTGTAGCCAAATGGGACCACCACCACCATCGTTCAGCGCATCATCATTGTCGCCCCACGTGGTTGTTGTCGAGCTCGGGGTTTTAGTTCTTCTTTGTAGTTAATTGTTGGAGAAAGATTATTTTAGAAGTGAAAAAAAACGTAATAAAAAGAAAGAGCAGTGATCATCAAACTAAATATTATTGAAACATTTCTTTTTTTTTTGAGGGCAGACGCGTGACTCGAACGTAAATAGATAGGTTCTCGTTTTCTGTGTTATTTCAGCTGTCGTCGTTGATATCCAAAAAAAAAGAAAAAAATCAGGCGATGAAAAACTTTTTATATTTTATTTAAAGCTTTAAAAAATTTTTTTCCCTGAACTAAAGTAAAGAAATATATACATTACAAACACATAAGAAAAAGAAAAATAACGTCCAAATTTTTTTTTTAAAAATCGAATCACTAACGCGCGATTATTTTTTTTTTTTTTTGCTGCTGCCCCTAAGGCTATTGACGGACACGACAGATCATTGAACAGCCAACTTTCTTTCGTCTGCTGCAAAAAAAAAATATGTCCGAGACAACAAACTTTTTTCTCCTTCATTATTTGTTAGTTAATTTTAGTGTCTATGCTTACTTTTTTATTTCTTCAAAAATATGCTTTATTTTTTTTTTGCTTTCGGAAAAAATAAATTTTTTTTTTTTTTAAAGTTTAAAAATTTAGAATCATTTTGTTCTTTTGTTTTTTATCTTTTTGTCGGGAAATGTGTTTGAAAAAAAAGAAGAAGCAAATGAGTTTAGAAAAAAAATTTTGTTTAGCGGGAATCTTCGGATCGTCTGCTTTACAACAGACGCCGGCCGCCTGTCGTCGTCGCAAAGAACTTAGACGCGTTAAAAACCATTTAAAAAAGCTTTTCATTCACATTTTTTGTTTTGTTTTTGAAACATATTAGTTTTTAAATTAGTTTTGTTTATTACCTTTTTCTTTTTATTTAAATGTTTGCATTTCTCGTTTCAAAAAGTTTGAAAAATATAAGCTTTTTCTTTCATTCATTCATTCATTCGTTCGATTCCGATCGTCCATCGTCCGCAGCAAGCAACAATGTCTTCTTCGATGGCGGCGGCGAAAACCATGTGTGTTTGTTTCATATTTATTTTTATTTTTGACCTTGAATGGAAAAACTTGGATGGAAAAAAATAAGAAACGTTCAAGTCCGGTTTTTATTTTGCTTTGAAAAAAAATATTAACGCGGGAAATTTACTTTATTATTTTTTTTTTTTTGCAACGCACACTAACAATGAAAAAGACTTGCAAAAAATGGAAAAAAGACGCTGATCTTCGATGGAGAAGGAAAGGATGGGGTTTTTCCTAAATGGTTGGTTGGGTGTTGAAAATAAGTAAGAAAATAGATAAATATTCCTGATGTTGATATCAAACAATCTTTGGACTTTGTGGTGGGCCAATATTTTTTTTTTCCATTAATATTTTAAACAAAAAAATCAGTCGTCAGATATTTTTCTTAAATAATAAAAAGAAACTTTAGTCCTGAAAGCAAAACTTAAACTTTAATAAATTTCCAAACTTTTTTTTTTTTCAAACAAAATTTATTTTCATATTTTTTTTATTAAACCCTAAAATTTCTCATCGTCTCCATTTAAAAGAAAATTTAAATTTGGGCCAATGACATTAAATCCATTTTCGATGTCCATAAAAAAATAAATATTGACCCATTTTTTACAAATCTCTTTGAATAAAAAAATTCAGAATTTAAAAATATGGCCTCATTTTCATCTTCCAAACACAGTGCATTTCTTTAAAATAATAATAAATAAATAAAACTTTGACCGACTTTTAATGAAAAAATTTTCTTCCAAAAACAAAAAATTACTATTTTTTGTTTTTGATTCTTCCAAAAAAGCAAAAAAAAGATTTTTAATATTTTTTATGCTCCAATTTTTTTTTATGTCTCTCTTTTGCTCTGATTGTTTTATTTTTTCCTCCAAAAAAATGAGGAAGAAAAAATATTTGCTCAATTATTCACAAGTTTTTTTTTTATTATTTTTTAGTGCATCAAATTTTGTAATAAATTCTCTTCCATTTTTTAAATATAAAACCTTTTCACGAGTTTTTTCTTTTTGGAGCTTTTTTTGAACATTCGTTTTTTTAAGTTCCGAATTAAGGCTAATTGATTTACAAAGCTGCTATTTTTTTTTTGTTTCATGTTTTTTCCTAAAAAAAATTATCTGGGAATTAAAATTATTTTAACATCTCGTTTTTAAAAATAGTTTACTCACAAAATAAAAACAGCTGTTCAAATCAATGTCTACTTTTTTTTATTCCTGGAACAAAATTAAAAAATTGAGAGATTGTACGGATTATTTTTTTTATGAGTTTTTTTTGCTACTGACCAATCTAATCCATTTTTTTATGAACGCAAAAAAATTAGCGCAGTAGCGGCGAAGCAACACCAAAAACCGGCTGTGTCCGGCTTCCTACTTCTTTATAATTTTTTTTATTTCATTGATCGATCGATTTTTATTTTTCTTCTTCGATGTGAGAATTCATTCTTTGCACCTTCTTTCTCTTCCACTTTTTGTTTTAAGATTTTTACAATTTTTTTTATTTTGTTTTTGCACTTTTGTCTTTGTTGTAAAGATCCTTTCTTTATTTTCGTGGTCGTTGTAATTCGGTTTTTGAAGTGGTCAGAAAAAAGGTGTAAAATACTAAAGTAAAGTATCGCGAGAAAGTATAAAAAAATTTACAAATTTTTTGTTTTCTAATTTGATTAAAAAAAATCATTCTTCAAAACACTATTTAATTTACAAAATATTTTGGGTATTTAAAACTTGCAAGAAAAAAGTCAATCTAACAAAACTTAATCCGCCAAAAAATAGTCATTAGTTTGTTAATCGAAAAATCAAACAATCACAACAAACTTTAAAACATTTTAAAACCAACCAGCCTAATTCCGCAATGTTTTCCTTTCAGATTACCTCACGTTTTAAAAATAAATTTCGTCTCGACAACGTCCACCAAAAATAAAATTTTCGGTTAAAAAAAGTAAATCATTATTTTCTTTTTGACTTTTTTTTTTGCAAAAAAACATTTTTTCCATCAAACTTTTTTTCAATCAAAAAATAAAGAAATTTTTTTTTATTTTAACAAAAAAAAAGTTTGTTTATGCATAAAATGAAAAAAGTGTACTGATGATTACTCATCCTTTTTGCTTTGTGATGTTTCATATTTTTTTGTGAAAAAAAAAATCGAATCAAATGAAAAAATATAGTTTAAAGAGGGCAACAATATTGTGAAATCCTCCACCCTCACACTCTTCTCTTCATCAGTCTTTCTTTTTTTTTCACTTAAAATTGCATTCATGCACTTTTTTTTGTCTGTCTCTTCCTCGTTTTCTATGCCCGGAGCAGCAGCAACCACATGAAAGAAAAAGAAAAAACCAACAACAAATGCAAGACGCAGTGCAGCAGTCAGTAGCAATAGTTGCAGTAACTGACTGGCCATTCGGTTTTTTTAGGTCTTTGATCCCTTAAAAAAGGCTTGCTTCAAAAAACTCAAACGACGACGGAAAGAGAGAGAGAAAGAAAAAAAAAACACGTGAGAAAGTCGTCGCTTTTTTTTCTTTCTTTCATCGCGCTATTATCTTTTCCTTCCAATTTTTTTTCATTGTATAAAAAAGTGTGAGGTGATAGAACAACGAACGCAATTTAATCGTATCTCTCATGGTTTATTTTAATTTTATTTAGGAGAAACAACAGCAGTAAGTTAGTTTAGTGTAGTTCCTTTTTTTCGGGGATGGGTTATAAAAAAAAATAAAAAAAGGAGTCGCTTTCGAACGACAACAAAAAAAAACGATGGGGTAAAAAACATGCCATTGCCTCAGGCGACGGATGGAGTTTTCCATAACCGAAAAAAAACATGCGTGTTTTTCTCGTTGCTTGCTTATTTTCGCGCGTGTGTTTGATTATTTATACAAAAAAAGAATAAAATATGATAGCTTTGGATATATTTTTTCTTTCTTCGTAAAATAGCTCCAAATTTTTTTGATGAATGGATGTGTAAGAAGATTTTTAGATGAGAGAAGATTATTTATTGCTGAAGGATTTATTTTTTGATAACCATCACCATCTAGATTATCTTTAAAATAGCTTGCAGGAAGCAAAACTTCTTTAAAATCTCAAAAAAAAATGCACACATTTTAGAATCTAAAAAAATGTCCTTATTTTGTCCTCTAAATAACTAATTTTTTTGTTGCTGTTGTTTATTTATTTTTTCATCTCTAAAAAGTTTTTAATATTTGATTCATTAATATATAAAAAAATAATAGGAGTGTATTTTTTATATTGAACTCTCGCGGGGCAGCAGCGTCAAAATGATTTGATTTTTTTGTTGTTTTCCTATTTCACAACAACAACGACAAAAAAATATTATATAATCGTGATGATGTTTTTCACTCTCAACCTCTCTGCAAAAAAAAAATAAATAAAATAAAACTAACACAAAACAAAAAAAAGAAAAAGATTGACACTGCATTATTTTTTTTTTGAACAAAAAAAAATCAAAAAAAAGTGCGTTGTTTTGTTTATTTTGATTTTTTTCTTTCATTTTTTTCAAAGAAGTCATGGTTGTTGTTTTTATATAATTTTTCAAAGAACCCCAGCAGCAATCACCTTCAGCAATGCAAAAAGTTTTTTTTGAGGCTTTTATGCACGCGATTGAACTTTTTTATTTTCCTTTTTCTTTTGCAAAAAAAAATATGATTTCCATTTAAAAATTATATATTTTTCTTCAACATATGTATTATTTATTTCTATCAATTTTAGCGAATATTCTTCTCCTTCTTTTTTTATGTTTTTTTGCTACTACATACTACTATTTTTAGTGGGGTTTATTATTTTATTTCTTTTTCCCATCTTTTTTTTTGCCCTTAGGATAAACGAACGAAAGAAAAAAAAGTTTTTTATTACTCGATTTTATAAATAATAAAAAAGTGGATTGAAATCTTTTTTTTTAAATGTTTTGGCTCACATCCTTCAAGTTTGGTGAGATATATGGGAATATATAAAATAAAATTCGATATGTTTGTTGTTAGCTTTTAAAACCATTTAGAAAAAAAGAGGTTTTATTGAGCCAACAACAACATTCGAATATTTTGAGAAGAGAGAAAAAAGGAAGGAGATTGCAAATGCCAATGGCAGCAGAGGCTTATAGACATTAACAACATTAGCAGTTTGTCTATTTGAGAATGACCGCCACCAACCAACAACTGCAACCAACCGGACATTGCATTGCGTTGTTTGGAAGACGAAGAAAATGGCTTTTAATCTTTCTTTATATTCTCAAAATAGCTTTGAATGCTTTGAAACGTTCTAAAATGGCACTGCCTATTTTTTTTGTTCGCCTCAATTAAATATGAGTTATCTCGTGTTTGAACGCCAAATGACATTCATCGAATTTTTTTTTGCCTGATGTTGAAATATTTTTTTTTGGATTGATTTTTTGTGAATATGTCTTACCAAACTTTCCTAAACTAATCAAACCATCCTTCTTTTTTTCTTCTCCTGCAAAAGAAAAGAAGAAAGAAATAATTATTTTATCATTTATTTTATTTTATACTTTGAACTCTCTTTCTCCTCTCTGCAAACATCTCATTAGTTGATAGGAGTTTCTGTTGTTGCTGCTCCTCTCTATCATTAAAAACACGTTATACACTCATTCACTCGCTTGCTTTTTTGTTTATTTTTTGATAAACCAAAAATCTTTGATACCAAAATCAACTCTCTTTTTTTTTCTTGCTCATTTTCATGATGTTTATTGCCCTTTATTACTTTTCGTTCGTATAGTTTTCTATCACGTAATTATTATTAATATAAAAACCGTTTTCCTTTATTGAAAAAAAAGAAAAACTTGTGTAGGGATTTTTTTTCTATCAAACAAACAACAAACTTTACAATTGCAAAGTTTATTCTTCTCCTTCTTGCTGATGATGACAGCGATGGATGTTGAAACAACATTGCTTGCTTCATCATTTTCTTTTATTTCCCATTGCATATTCTTTTTTATTTATTCCGCAAGTGTTTTTAAAGTGGTTGCTGCTTCATATTCCTGGCTTTTTTTAAATTAGTAAACGTCCATATTCCATTCATGTTTTAACCTTTCATTTTCGTTTCCGTGTTTCTGATCGAACGTTTTTTGATTTCTTTGTGTTAATTGAACCTTTCTAACTTGCATTATTTTTCAGTTTTATTCCCAATTAGATTTTGTATATGCCCAAAGCCAGCGTTGTTTTGGGTTAATTCCTAACGGGTTGAAAAATCTGTTAACGCTGTGTATTATTTTTTAATAATTTATTATTACTGGTCATATTCCTTTGCAACTAAATATGGATATTATTCATTCATTAACAAGCAATATCAAATACTTTTATAATACTATCAACCCAGCTTCATTGACTGGTGCTATAGATGTTATTGTTGTTGAACAACCAGATGGCAGTCTTCTATCCACACCATTTCACGTCAGATTTGGTAAATATGGAGTGTTTAATAGTAATGAAAAGTACGTGGATATTATGATTAATAATGAGGAGGTCAAGAAGCTCAAGATGAAGTTAGCGGAAAATGGTGTTGCTTATTTCGTTCAAGAAACTGATGCAACTGAAGTACCAGAATATTTAGCTTCTAGTCCAGTACCAGGATCCCCAGTTCCCGCAAGTCCCGTTGTTTTTGACACAGTAAGTCTCCTTCATTTATTGATGTTTCATTCAGCTCATGGTTCGCTTTTTTTAGTCTTTGGATGATCACTTCCGAAAGTTAAAAAGACAACAAAGAGAAGAATCTCGCGCAAGATATGAAAAGAAGAGATTTCCAAACAGCCGAAATACTTCCCGAACTCCATCACCAACATTAAAAGCATCAAAGACTCTTCCTCCAAAACTGTAATGACCTAAACTTACTTTTAACTTATATAATTTCGGCCTTTTCAGATTAGATATATCTCCATCACAACCACCATCGACTTCACTTGATCAAAAAGCGAAAATGAAGTTACCTTACACTTCGTCTATATTCTCCAATAGACGAAATCGTTCATTACCTGATTTATCCACAATTGGAACTGGATTAAATCATATATCAACAGAAGAATCATTCTCAAAAGGTCACACAAGAAAGAGAACTGAGGGAAACATCGATGCAAAAGCCGTTCAAAAAGCGCTCAAAGATTTTCCTCCACCACAATCACCAAATAGAAGTTTATCAACACCTAAAACTAAAAGCACAAAAAGATCGGGTGAAAAATTTGAACTTCAAGAACCTAGCTCAAGCAACCTCAGAAAACCACATGAGATTAAAACTCAGCCTTCAACTCCTGTGAAATCAGTAACTTTTGCTCCTCCTAGCACTGAAAGTAGTGAAGCTTCCGATTCTGAAGAATCTGTAAAGACTATTGAAGCTAATGATGAAATTAAACCTGCCATGCCATCTTCCTCGAGTCTTGACATTATTGCTGATGGAGCATTATCTGATTCAGAAGTTGATAAAACAAGAAAATCACCTGAAGTTCATAATGATACTGTATGGAAATGGGGTGAATTTCCACAATCATCCAAACCCGATGTGAAGAATGAAACAAAAACAAAATCGAAAGGAAATGAATCTTATTGGTCATGGTTTTTTGGAAGAACTGCACCGGAGCCAAAAGGCGATGAAGTTTATCTTGATGATCTTCTCAATAAAGAAGCAAATCCCGATCAAATGGAAAAATATTTAGGTCGAACTTCAAAGAAATCTTGCAGTAGTACTGTGTCTTCTGCAGATGATAGTGGTAATGGAAGATCAGATCACCATCCAGCTACATCACCTTCAGCAGGTTCAATGGATTCATTAAACACTGATGTGACCCAAATTGATGGAATTCCAACTCCCACACAAGGAGAAATAAAAAAAGCAGTTGAAAAGAAAACTGCAATTGAACTTGAAATGCTTGCTGGAACGGATCAATTGGATTCGGAACCTAATACCCAACTTGGTCAAAAAGTTAAGCAACGTCAAAAAAGCGGCAATTCAATATCAGATGGAAGTTATATCAGCGATGAAGAACCTTCTCCTCCAATGACAAAAACTTCTTATATTCGATCACTTCGTTTATCAAGTGATGAACTCAAAGCTTTTCAACTTCAATATGGTTCCAATGAAGCTCGATTTTCTGTTACTACCAAATTTCAAGGAACTTCATGGTGTTCTTGTCATATTTATTTATTTAAATATTCTGAAAAGATTGTTATTTCTGATATTGATGGAACGATTACAAAATCTGATGTTCTTGGCCACGTTATTGCAGCCATTGGTGGACAATGGGCTCACGCGGGTGTAGCAGAGTTATATTCTCGCATCAAAAACAATGGGTATGATACTTTTTTTGGATTAAAGCATTAATATTGTGCCTCGTTTCTTGTTTATTTTCCCTATTATCCTTGCTAATAATTACTCTTTTAGATATAAAATGGTTTATTTATCATCAAGAGCTATTGGTCAATCACATTACACAAAAACTTATTTACAATCCCTTGCCCAAGGTTCCAGAACACTTCCAGATGGACCTGTTTTACTTTCACCAATGTCAGTGTTAATGGCATTTAGAAAGTGAGTTAACCCCTTTTATAGCTTGCTTCTGTAACTTATTTTTCTTTTCTATTTATAGAGAAGTCATAGAAAGGAAGCCAGAAGAATTCAAAATAGCTTGTTTATCCGATTTGAAAAGTCTCTTCCCTGATAAACATCCATTTTATGCGGGTTTTGGTAATCGCGAAACAGATGTTCGTTCTTATGCTGCGGTAGATATTCCCGCTGAAAAAATTCTAATTATCAATCCATATGGTATTGTAAGACGTGCAGATTCTCACGTTTTTTCATCAAGCTATTCAATGATGGCTTTGGAAATGGTAGATTATCTCTTTCCTCCTCTTCATTTATCCCCACGAAGAACGTCTCAAGATGAAGGAATCAATTCAATTAAAAGAGATAAAATGCGTGCAAACTTTACCAAACCTGAAACATGCTCATCTTTCACTCATTGGAGAGATGCCCCAGCTGAAACAGTAATCATTGAAGATGAACTTGCTGCTTATGAACGAAAAAGAAAGGAAATGGCGGAAAAGAATAAAAAAGTAGCAAAGAAATCTAGAAGATAAAAAGCAGCGATTATGCTTATAACTTTTACTTATTACTTTCCATTTTTAAATCACCAATGTTTTTTTATAAAGTTTCAAAACCGGTTGTATATTTTTTGTATATTCTTTCATTTACTTGTTTGTTAATTTTGTTACTATATTATTTATATAAAATTTTAAATGCCAGTATTGTTATTTTAGATGTTATATCCGAGTGTTTAAACTTTAATCATCTTTGCCTTCACTTTTATTTTTGAAAAAGTTTTTTGGTTAATAAAAATTTAAAAATTTATTTTTTTGATTCATTTTATTGTGAAGGAATAAACAAAAAATTTATCAACATAAAAGTTTTTTTTAAACTAAAAGCTCATAATTATAAAAGAGGAAGAAAGGCATTAATAATAATAAAAAAAGAAAAAAAAACGAGATGACTTGAATGAAAAGCCTTCAATTCATAAAAGTGAAGGCGCACAAAACAAAAGAATGCGCAAGTATAATATCACAAGAACGAGAAGAAAGAAAACGAAGAAGCTAGGTAATTAAAAAGCAATAGAATTCATATCATTCCAAAATTCACTTTTTTGACGTTCGAAGGTTGGTGAACGCTTGACAGAAGCCGCACTAACACGTTTCTTGATGGGTTCAACATTAATTTCAACATCAAGATTTTGAGCTGCACATGAGATAGCTTCATCAAAGTTCATGGATGATTTACGATGAGATCGAAATGTTGGTGTATAACCTGCACGTTTATTTTTGGGACTAGGATCATCCAAATTGTCTTCTTCGAGTGAGCGACGCTTAACGGTATTTGAAGAAGTAACTTAAAAAGTTAATATATTCTATCGCCTTATAAAAATAACAGATCTACTTACGATTGGTAGATGAACTCAAGCGAAGAGTAGAAAGTGAAATATATGATGATGATTTCTTTGAAAAGCTTATGGTAGTATGGGAATCAGGCTTGATGAAGGTTGTTGCACTTGGGTGAGGACTAGTAAATTTGACTTCAGAACTAACATTCCTTTTAATCATTTCTAGTTCTTCATCGCTATCAAATTCCTCCGCTAAATCTTCATTTGGATCATACCATGAGCAAAGTTCGAGAATTTCTTGATACAATTCTTCTTCAGTCATATCATTAATATATTTACTAAAATGGATGGAGCAATCAATAGTTAAGAGAAAATGAAATGATAATAGATTTAATGGATAATGAACTTACAAATTGTACTTTTTATATGTTTGTTGAGAATCAACCGCAGAACTTCTATTACTATAATACATGGGATCCAACGAACTAGGGTAAGATGGTTGGGGCTGGTATTGTGGTTGTTCATGCAAAAGATCGTTGCTTTGTTCAGTTCGAGCGAAGCTTGTTGGACTTTCAAATTTTACATGTTTTGTAGGAGGAAAGGATAAATTTTCTTTATCCCAATTACTTGCTGCATCTTCATCAATTCCCATATCCAAATTTGTTGGTTTTAGTTAGTAAATGTTGCTAAAGCAAAAAAAATGAAGAATTTTAGTTAAAAATGTAACGAAAAAAGAGCACGAGAGGTGAAAGAAAAAAACAAAACATTCATTTTTTGAATATATATTTTGAGAAAGGCGATTTGAAAGAAAAATGAAAAGGTGTATGTATTTTTTAAAGTTGAATGGATGAAGGAAAACTAGTCAATGATCGGTAATCACAAAAAAAAAATGGATTAATTGAAATTTTCATTGATGGCAATCAACAACAAAAAAAGAAAGGAAGCCGCTGCAATGATTTTATTTTTGAACGCCATCAAAAAAATTTGTGACTTTTTAAAAAAATGAAAAGGCGCGCATTGCAAAAGATTTTCGTGGTGGATGAAAATAAATTTGTTATAAAAATTGAGGAATCTGAAACCCTATTTTTCTTATAATTTATTAGTTATTAAAAATTAAATAATGTTATAAAATATTAGAACATTAAAAAAGTAACAAAACTAAGGATGAAATAATGAAAGTTGCGTTTGTTGGAAATTTGAAGTCCATAAAAATCGATCAAACTTAACTCATAAAACCAAATCTGAAGATTTTGGTTTAGCCGATCTATTACTGTAGCTCATGGAAGGTACTTCTAAAGTCTCGCAAATTATGATTACATTCTGGTCTTACTACGCCTTGCCTCCCGGGAGACACCTTCCTTTTTATTACCATTTATTTTCTTTCTTTTTATTTCTCTCTCTTTTATTCGTCTATCAGTATAATCAAATCCTAATTAATTAACCTATATATTTTTGACCATCTTTTGTTGCTTAAATTATTAATAATATTTCATTGAGGAATAAAGAAAAAAGAAGTTTTGTCCGCCAAACTTTATTTTTTTTCCTCACTTTTTTTATCTTCATCTCAAAATTTGATGAAAAAGTAAATTATTTATCACTTTCGCCTCTCTTCTTTTTACATCTATCGAACTGGCTGTAATAAAATTGGTGATAAACTTAAAATAAAAACTTAAGAAATGCCTCACAACTTGACTTTGATGTTGCTGACCATCAATGGCGTAACAAAGAGCATCCGAAAAAATTTTCTGCTCTGCCGATCGAAGAAGAAAAAAAATAATTGAGCGATCGAACATCGTTTTTGCAAATGCAAACTGTGAAAAACAAAAAGACATGGAAAGGGATCTATTATTTTTTTATGTTTATGAGAAAGAAGAATAATAAATTTATGTGCCGAAAATAAGATGGAACGAAGAGAAAGTTCTCGCGTTTTTTTTTGTGGCAGCGTTCGATCGCAGCCTTGATCGAGCGACATTCAATGTCTCAAATTATGTATTGCAGAAAAAGGCAGAGTTTTTTTTTCTTGCATTTTTGGGGATTGTAAAATTTAGAATAAGGAAGAAAACAACAGAATAAAACTTTTTAACATTTTAAAACTGTGACAGGCGATCGTCATTAGAAAAAATGGTTTGTTAGAGTACGAAATGAGCCTTAAAAAATACCGTAAAATAATCCATTTCAAAAACTTTTCATTTTTTTTTACAGAATATTTGAAACACTTGTAACATTTCAAAAGAACAAAACTTGAATGGCAGATGTTTTTAAACTTAGAAATGGAAAAAGAAGACAAAAACCATAAAATTGGAAGAAAATGGAAATGGTTTTATTTCCAGAAAAAAAAGTTTCTTTTCCGTAAAAAAAAAAAGAAATGTGTGACCAACTAAAAAATTTGAATGTGATTTGTATCTAAATCATGAAGCAATGGCCTTCAAAAAAAATAAGAATGACATCTTCTTTTTTTGAGCGCGAAAATGCAGTTGTTGTTGCAAACACAACTTCACGAATATCAAAAATTAATCTTCAATTTGAAAATAAAAAATAAAAATATAAGATTTTTATCATTGTCTAAATAAATAATTTTTTTGCGCCAAAATCCATGCCTTATTTTTTTAGTTTCAGAAAAATCTGACGATTCCAAAAAAGTTTCAGTAACAATTTTTAATTTAAATAAATTTATTAATTTTTCAATATATATTTTTTAAGAAAAAGATTATTATTAACAAAACAGAATATAAATTTTTTTAAATGCAAACTAAAAAATAATGAAAAGTACAAAATCATGGCAACAACTTTTTTTTTAATATCGAGTCCAATTATATCGATTAATGATATATCCAAGAAGGATTCCAACAAGGATATATGAAATTCCAGGAAGATATTTTTTGATGAATCTTGGAACTGGTCGTCGTGAACCTGTGAGTTGAGCCATTTGTTTAACTTTATCTGGAGTTAATGGAGGATAACGGGCACTGAAAAAAAAGTCTTGTAAATAGAATCGGAAAAATTAAAGAAACTATTTTTCCAAGGCAAAATCTTTCTCAAAACCAAAATCGATTCTCAAAAATCTATGAATTACCTTGCAAGAGATTCACCAAAATAACCACGTTTAAGAACTCCTTTTTCATGGGTGAAAGTATCAAAACCAAATTTGCCTCGATATCGTCCAATTCCACTATGGCCTATTCCACCAAAAGGTAAAGTATCCACCGTGATATGCATCAAAACATCATTAATTGTAACTCCACCGGAACAAGTTTCATTCAAAAATTTATTAATTTTTGTTGAATCTTTTGTAAAATAATATGCGGCTAAAGGCTTTTCACTACTTCGAATAATTGAAATTGCTTCATCCAAATCTTTTACCGTTAAAATTGGAAGAATGGGTCCAAAGATTTCATCTTCCATAAAAATATCTGATCGATGTGCATCGAGGAGAATTGGTGGAATGAAGAGATCATCTCGATCAACTTCGCCACCTTGGAAAAGGATTGGAGCTTTAGTTCGTTCAAGAAGGGAATTGATTCGACTAAAAATGGAGAAGATTAATTGCAAATATTAGAGCTTCTAATTGCTATGAAGTTGAAAATTTGTGACTGGAAGTCTCGCAACGAAAATACAAAATTTATAAAATTAGTTTTTGGACTAATTAAAATTTTCAAATTAAAATTTCTTTAAAAAATCGGATCTTTCGCTCCAACTCTAATAAATAATATGAATCTTCGTAGAAAGACTTTTTGTAATAATTTTAGGCTCTAATTTTAAGTTAAAGAAAAAAACTTACTCAAAATGTCGAGTATTAATAATTCTTGAATAATCTTTACTCTTTTGAATATCTTTTCCATAAAATTCTGTTAAAGCATTTTTCAATGCTACAATCAATTTGGATTTCATGCTTGGTGTCGTTAAAATATAATCTGGAGCAAGGCAAGTTTGTCCACAATTTAACCATTTTCCCCATGCAATTCGTTTTGCTGCAATTTCCACTGGGGCATCATCTTCAACAACCACGGGACTAAAAAATAAAAATTTAAATTTTTAGCTAAAAATCTTTGATTTTAGCATTGTTTCTGTCTCTCAACGCGAATTTTTTTTGATAAATTTATGTATTATTTTTTTCTTACCATTTTCCACCCAATTCCAAAGTGATTGGAGTTAAATGTTTAGAAGCGGCAGACATGATAATTCGAGCAACGGGTGTGCAACCAGTATACATGATATGATCGAATCGTTCCTTCAATAAATCAGTGGTTTCAGGAATTCCACCTTGAACGACAGCCAAATATCGTTTTTCAAAATATTTAGTAAATAATCGATCAAAAACATTTGCCATATTTGCTGCAACTTCTGATGGTTTAATTATAACAGTATTTCCTGAACCAATGATTGGAATTAAGGGTAGCAAAATCATTGAAGCTGGATAATTCCATGGTCCAATTAAAAGTACCACGCCTTTAGCTTCTTTAATTATCATTGGAGTATCCAATGCCGTGGTAAGGGTCTTCTCAACAAAAGTTGGAGCAGTCCAAGCATCCAAATTTTCCAAGAAATAATCTATTTCAACAATCACATTTGCAATTTCAAGTGAATGAGTTACACCTTTTTGCCGACGTAAATCCTTTTGAACAGCATCCAAAATTTCATCCACATCATCTGTGAGAATTTTTCGAAGAGTTAAAAGTGCCTTTCGACGATGCTTCAATTCGGTTGGAGCACCCGAATTAAAATATTGGCGTTGGAGTTCAACTAACTAAAATAAAACAATTAATTTTGAGTATTTTTTATCTATTATTTTTGGGTTTTTTTGTAAAATAAAAAAATCCATTTGAAAATCCCAAAATCATAAATTTTTGATGGAATTAGGAAAATTTTGGATATTTTTACTTTTGCTTTGATAAAATATAAAAAACTTTTTCCCTATTTTGGTTTTTTTTGTTTGTTTACTAATATCGATTTTTTTAGCGAGAATGCAAAAAAAGAGGAACTTACTGATGAGTATTGTGTTGTCATATTTTTCTTCTTCCTCTATATTTATTTTTAAAAAAATAACAGGTTTATTCGTGTTTTTTGGTTCTAAAAAATAAAAAATGACAATAGAAATTAAATAAAAATGTTTCCAATTTTACTTCTTCTTTTTTTTTAAATAAAAAAGGTTAACTGTCACGATTGGAAATTAAAGGAAAAAAAAGTGAGAGTGGTAATTGAATGTAATTTAATCACAAAATTTTTCAAGGTTATTTGACAAAAGGTAAATCAAGAATAAAAAATTATCAGAAAAGAATGGACACAAAAATAAGTAAAAAAAAGGACAAAAGAAATTAAACTTTTTAGTAAAAAAATAGTAATGAAACTAATTTTATAAAATTAAAAAAAAGGGCAAAAAGATTTAAGCCAAATATAAAATTATACATAGAATCCACGTGCAAAACGAATAATAATAATGTGAAGAAAAAAATCTGCGAAACTATCATTATTCAAGGTTTCATTAAAGCAAAAATTAAGAAAAATGGGAAAAAAGTGCAAGAAAAATATGAGACTACGAAATCTAATCTGTCCGTTTCACTCCATTCACTGAAACAAGAAAAAAGAAAAGAGAAAAAATTAGTGGTGTTGACTACAAAAAATGGTCCATCTTTCTAATCGATTAAGATTGTGGCAAAAGAAAATTTTTGTATCTTTTTTATTTGAAAGGAAAAGATTAGATTTTTTTTTATCAAACACACCAAAAACTTTCTTACTTTCTATGATTACACTCCTTTTTTTCTTGTTTTACTTCTTTAATGACAAAAGTGGAAAATTAAGAGACTAGACTCTAGTCAGTCAAAAAATATCAAAACATAAAAACAAAATTTGTTTCAGTTTCATTCAACTGTGAAACCCACAAAAATAAAAGTTTAATTTTATTCTGTTTTAAAGAAATATCTTTGAGATCGTCAAATTTGAGGGCATCAAAAAGTTATAAAGCAAAACACCAAAAATGCGTCATTGTTGATCATCAAAAAAAGCTTCGGGTGCAAACAAGTTAGTAACCGGAATGGATAAATAAAAAACCAAAATCATAATTAAAAATATGACGTGAAAAGCAATCAGTAAATTAATTTTGGTAAAGCTGAAATGCTAATGGTTGATTTTTATTTCACTTTTTTTGAGTGCAAGAAAATAAAAATGTTAGCTTTTTTTAAAGAAAAAAATAAAGCTTCAAACTACAGAGAATGTAGCGTCGCTTGCTTGTTGTTTGCTGCTTTTACTTGACCGAAAGCAGCACCACAAAAAGCTTTATTTTTTGATGATTGTTTCGAAAGATTTAAGCCACAAAAAAGACACAAAATGGAAATAATAATATCATCAAGTACCAATCTTAAATTATAGAAAAAATTTGAGACTCGTTAAGAGAAAAATTCAAATCCAAATTTTCCTAATCGAGTGATACTTTACCATACTTTACCAATGTCTATCCAATATTTGGTTTTAAAAATAATTCTAAATGTGGAAAAAGTAAAAAAAAGAAAACCATTCACTTTGATTATTGAAAAAAGGGAATGAAAATAAACAAAATCAGCCGGTATGAATTCCTTCTTTTTTCTCTCAAAAATATAAAAGTGAAAACAAGAACATAACTAAAAAAATATTAGAGAGAAATGAATGAATGCGCATGCCTCTATTCGTTTCTATGAAGAGGCCAAGCCACAAATAAAAATGGGACGAGAAACAAAAGTAAGGAGAAAAAAAAGAACACAACAACCCAAACAATTCAATTCCAATAAAAACAGTTTTTTTGGTTGAACATTACTTTTTCTTTCATTTTTTAAGAAAAATATTGAGAGTATTAAATATTTTTTATAAACTTGAGTAAAAAGAAATTTTCAAAAAATAATAAAAACACACACAAAAATGCAAAAAATATGCTTTTTTATTCTGGGATTCGAGTCACCCACTTTTTTCCTTTAATTAATGTAGCATTTTTTAAACAAAACTTTTTCGTTAATTTAGCGTTTCAAAAAAATTAAAAGCTAATCTTTTTTGCATCAAATAAATCCATTTTTTCATTCATTCATTAAATTAAATTTATGAATCAAAAAAAATGATCTATGATTTTTCAATTAATAAAAAATTATACACGAAAAAAAAAATCAATGGTTTTTGAGAACAAAAAAAAGAGTTAGTTTATCCATTTCCTCTTTTTTTTGGTCCATCATGATTTGGGGTTGATGATGGACTTTTTTTTATAAATAATATGACCCGTGTTGTTGTCATTTCCACCTCCACCAAAAAATATATAATTTTGTTGACAATATTTTTATTATTTTGGTATTATTCAGACTCAGCTAAAGCAGCAGCAGCAGCCGTGATAGTTAAGGCAAGAAAAAATGATACTCTCGCACTTACAAATCGATTTAGATCCATGGTTTCTGTTGAATTAAGTCCAGCACAAATAATTAAAGTAAGTTCAGTGTATTTTTTTAAACAATTTTTAAAGCTTCTAAAAATGTAAGAAAAAAATATGCATTTAAAATTTTAAATGTTTTTAGGAATATATTGGAGTTTAAGGAATCTTGCGTCGTATATTGCGTAATTAGTAACTGCTAAATAAAAAAAATGGAAGCTAACAAAAGAATTTTGTCTTTTTGATTTTATTTAGATAAATCAATTTTTCTTTATAACCAATTTTCATGGTAAGCTAAAAATTAATTTCAGTTTGTGAAAAAATAAAATTCTAAAAATAACTAAAGAAATATTAAAATATTCAAAAACGTTTTCGATCGAACATAAAAAATAAAAAAATCAATAAAATGAATGGGTTTTTTTGTTCGAAAGAAAAAGAAAAAATAGGCTGCTTTTATGCTTTTAAAATACATAAATATTTTGATAAAAACGCAAAGATAAATATATTTAAAAAACAAAAGCAATTTCTCAAAAAAGGAAAATCAACTTCGTTTTGTTTCGAAGCAAAGAAATTTTTATTGTTACAATTATCGAACACATATTTTTTTTAGCTTATTCGATCATTGACTGATTTAATGATATCAAATTTTCCTCAATCAAAATTAAATCATGAATTATCCGTTCGACTTTTAAATCTTTTAACACCGTCCCAAAAAATTCATTGGATTACGATATTTGATTGTTATCAAAATAATTTAGGAGAATTTGATACATCCGCGTTATTTCAAAAAACTGGTGAAATAATTGGAAATTTTTTGGTTCCAAGTTTTAAAGAAATTTATGAAAAATTAGAAATCTTTCGATTGGCGGGTTTAAAAACGAAAGAACAAAGAAATTTTGTTGTTTCTCAATTAAATTCAATAATCAATGATGGATTTATTCGTTCAGTTTTTAGTCATTTATCTCAACGATTACCAAATAATGAAATAAAAATTCATTCAAATTGTGGTGGAAGAATTATTATGTTTGGAAAATATTTTAAAACTTAGGAACAAAAAAAAATAATTAATTGTATTTGTTGTTGGAGAAAAATAAAATAAAGGGTTTTCATTGTTACATAAACCTAGAATATTTTGAATGGCATCGCAGAGTTTCATTTGATAAAAAATTTGTACCTTTAAAGTTTAAACATTGGAAAAACACAGAAAAACATGGAAAAGTCTTATAAATTTATTCAAGGCATTTTTGGTCCTACAAATAACCTCTAAAAATTTGCATGAAAATAACCTTGCCAAAAGTTACCTAAAAATTGCTGGCATTGAAGCTGCGTGTCAAACTTTTTCGTTGTTTGTTCCAAACATTCTCGTTTCTTCCTCCATTTTTTCAACGCTTTTTATTATTTCTGCTTTCGATTATTTACTAATTTTCTTTATTTATTTTTTAGGCTTCTGCTGCATCTTAACCACCTATCTTTGATCGATACTAATATACTTTATATTAATTTATTTTTTGCAAATTTGAAGCTCAACAATATGGATGATTCTGAATTTTCAACATCTTCTGCTTATCAACATCAATCAATTCATTCCAACAATAACAACAACAGCAAAACCAATGATGACTTCGTATATCCACCAAATTATGTTCAATTTGTTTCTGTTCAAGGTGTATGGCATCGTATTCCTGTTTATATTCCTTTAGAGGATCAACAAAATCAAAGTTTACATGAAGAAAATGACATGGGTCTTGTTGATAAGGATAATAGCTTTTATCCATCATATGTACGTATATCTCTTTGTGTTTCTTTATGAGTAATAACTATGGTTAAATTTTAGGATTATAAACATGCTACGCATATTTCTGGTGATGCTGTAATGATGGTAAGCTATCCATGTTGCTGGTTTATTATAGCTACTAACGAATGAATGTTTAGCATGGTGATTCACAAATCCAAAGAACATCTTGCGATGATTTAATTGATGATGATATGGCATTTTTAGTAAGTTTACTACCTTTCTCTGTGTCAATATAGGCTGTTAAGACCTTTCAACTGTTACTTGACCATTTTATCGCCTACTTTTTATGTATACTTGTTCACCTATAGTGCTACCATGTTACATTGTTGCTAATCGTTCACTTGTTTTCAGACATCTCCTGACAAAGTACTTCAAGATTTGGGCTCAAATACTTCATGTTATCGTAATAAAGTTAAAGGTTATTATCCTCCACCGCCTCATTCATATTATGATCATTCAACTTATCAATATTCAAACAATCATCAAGATAATGATGCATTCATTTTACCAAGAACTTCAAAGTCAAAGAAACCTAAAACTATTCGAAAACGAACTAAAGAACATGCTGATTTTAAAAAACCTCGTCGTCAACCAATCATTATTCCAAAAAAACGTCCATCTCGAGGTTTATTTTCAACTCGTGCTTCTGCTGCTCTATCATCATCTCAATTTAATCAAGGTTTGTTTTGTTTGCTTTCATCCATATCCATATATGTAAATATGAAGGTTTTTAGAGTTTGTTGGTGTATGTGGTTATTTAAATATCAATCCATATTTTCCTGAATGTAATGGTAATGTTTCAACTGTTAAGGGAGAAGAAGATGACTTCACATATTTTTGCTGTAGTACTTGTGGAACTCGTCGTCGATTTATGGATGAAGTTGTTTCACTTATTCAAAAGAAATAATAACTTCTTTAATGATTCTAATCTAATATGTTTGTAATTGTTTATTTATTTATGTTAAGTTTTGTTTATTTTTTTCGTTATTATCGATCAAAAGCTTAGGTATTATTATTTTATTATTTGCTTCTTTTTTCTACTAATTATTTTTGTTAATAATTTAATTATGTCTTTGTAATAATCATTTTTCTTTTTTTGTATTGTTTAATCGTAAATTTGTTGTTGTATTTTGGAAATAAACAGCTTTCATACAAATTTTCTAATGGCGATCTCGGTGTGATAGGTTTTACTCCCAATTCGAAGCTTGAACTTGCTTGTTTTCGGGAGAAACTCGCTTGTTGTTGGAGTCACGATTGTCCTAATTCAAAGACTTATTGAGCAGTATCATTCAATCCATTCAAATATCCATTAATTGAACTATCAAAAGCAAAGTTGAAAAGTTTTCATTTTGTTTCTTTCATTTATTTTTTTGCGCTTCAAATTTAATTTTCATGCTTCAGCTGTGTGGTGTTCTTGAAATTTTTTCTTTCTCCCTCCATCGTTCACCTTCTTTCTTTCATTTTTTATATTTTATTATTTCTCAAGAAGTTTTTTCTTCCACACACGATTGAGGAAAGAGAGAAAGAACAAAAGCAAAGGCTTAAAGCTTGCTTCATTCAACCAAAAAAGTTAAAAAAAGTTAAAGCTTTGATGTTTGTGTGTTTTGTTTACTTAGTTTCCCGCCTGCGCAAGAAAAATCTAAAAACTTTATCTATCTAACTACCGGAAGAAGGAAGCAGCATGGAGGAAGGAAGGAAAATTCAGGAAGTTGTTATTCCTCAAAAACCTTTTTTTTTGTTACTTTTTTTTCTTTCTTTCATTCAATTTTTTATTTTATTTTTTTGTTGAAAAAAAAAACTTTAACGTTTTTGCTTTTTTATTTTTTGACAGATTTTTTTAAACGTTTTTCTTCTTCCTCCGCGTTTTTCTTTTTGTGTTGGGTTTTGATTTTAAAAGTTTGGTACTAATTCTTTTTTTTTTGAAGAAGGAAAAAATGAACGGTGGATATCCTTCCCGTTCATATGATTCTCTTCATTTGGATACTCAACAACCTGATGTTCTTTATCATCCCGTGCCACAGCGAAGTCCATTAACAAAGGTAAGAACAACCAAATATTTTCGTTTTTGAGAATCCCTGTCACATTTTTTTCATTCGATTTGAGAATCGATATTTTACTTTATTTTTAACTTCAGATTTTTATTGATTCCTTTTATTTTTAGCAAGTAAATCAACTCGCATATGAAATTCCCCAAAATAAATATGCAAAAAATCCATGGTCATATGCTCCAGAATTTTTAAAAGTATTTAGTGATGTTCGAGCACCCGAAGGCGCAAGGGCTGTATTTGATTGCGTTTTATTAGGTTCTCCACGACCTAAAGTATGTTGGCTTTTTAATGAAGATAAACTTGTATTTCCTGATGTTCAAATCGAAGATACCGCAGATATTTGTCGCATCACTATTCCATATGTTCGCCCACATCATTATGGAACTTATACCGTGTTATGCGAAAATGAAGTTGGTCGAGCTGTTACTCAAGCTGAATTAATCCCATATTATTCTGATTATTAAAAATTTTTTTAATTTGATTTAGTATTCTTGCAACAAAATAATTTGATAGTAAACATTTTTAGACAATTTTTTGAGGAAATTCGTTACTATCATAATTTGTTGCAATACTCCAAATCACATTTAAAACTGTAATTTTTTTTTGTTCTCCACACATTTATATTAATTTTTTTTGTATATTTATTTAGAATTAAATTAGCGAACTTAACTTTTTTTTAAATATAAAAATCTATAGCATCAGTTTGTTGTTTTATAAATATTATTAAACTTAACTAAAAATTATTACACTGGATCTCAACAAGAAAAGTTTTTTACATATATATGTTTTTTTAACATGGAGCAACGGGACAATGTGGAGGATTATTATTAATTGAAAGGGTATTATTATTCATTAAAGCTGCCGGGCGCATAGAACCGGAAGTAATATTCATCATAAGTTGAAGGAGGAAATCTTGCCAGGTTGAAGGCATAAAAGACATTGGAATAAAAATATATTTCGCATCCCATCCACATACATATCTTGCTCGAGGGTGTTTAGCAAGGAGAGCATGGATATAAGCATCCGTGACAATGTCAATATTTCGATTTGCAATTAATGAAGTGCCAGCATTGAAACTTTGGATATCTAAAAAATGGATTTGACGGTTCATAAATTTCTGATATGGGACCGAAAACTCTGAATAAATTTTCTTTGTAAAACCCAAATTTTTGGAGATTTATGAATTTTCGTGAAAGGACTAAGAATTATTCTTTAATTTTTGTGTTTCGAGAAAACTTTAAACTTACAATTTTCTTTAAATTCATTTCCATATTCATCTTTGACTTCTTCACTCAATTTCGACCAAACAGATTCAACCCTTCGAGTCATAGCATCGGGATTCATTAAAGTCGTTTTAAAAGCTCCCGGTTCAATGATGGAAACTTTAATTTCAAATGGTTTCATTTCCAATCGAAGATTATCGACATAACCTTCAAGACCAAATTTGGCTGCAACATAAGGAGCAGTGTAAAAACCATGGAGGCGACCCGAAGCAGAAATCATAGTTATTATTCTTCCTTTTGAATGTTTAATTAAAGGAGTAAATTTTTTTGTTAATCGAATAGCTCCAAGGAGGTTGACGGACACGGATTGTTCATATTCTTCAATACCAATCCAATCCATTGGGCCATAAACTGCGAGAAATCCAGCATTATTTATGAGACCCCAAAGTTTTGCATTCTAAAAATTCAAAATTTTAAAACAAAATTAAATTAAAAATTTAAAAAAAGCATTTTTCAGTTTTTTTTATTACAAAATTTTGGCTTTACAAAAAAATCCAAAAATAAAACTTACATTTTCTTTTAAAATTGCATTAACAGTTTCAAAACAATTATCCACACTTTTTTGAGATGTTATATCCAATTGAACAGTATATAATTTTCCAACCAATTGTGAACAATCATGTTGTAAAGATTTTTCTCCCTCTTCCGTAAAACATCCAGCAAAAACATTGATTCCTTTCATCAATAATCTTTCAACGAGTCGACGACCAAAGCCACTATCGCATCCACTTATTAAAACATATCTCCCGGTGATAAGTTCAAGAAATTCTTTTTCTCTACGCCATTTTAATATTCTTACAATTATTAATATTGTTAATATTCCAATTATGTATGGAAGCATACTGAAGATAGGAAAATAAATTACCGAGAGTTCTGCAATGAAAAAATAATAAATTACTCTCCATAAACAGAAAAGGGAAATGCTGCGAGTGGAAAATACAAATCTCAATAGTTGCTTGCTTTACAGAAAGCAAAAAACATTAAAAAGGGTTTCGAAAATTAAAAAAATAATACGCGACATTGATTTAATAATTTTTTTAAAACACAAATTTTTTAATTATTTTTTTTTTTATAGGAAAAGTGAAATAAATTTTTAGCAATTTGAAATCCAAAAAAAGAATTTGAAAGAAAAAACTATCTATTTTTTTTCTGGAAAAAAACTTTTTTTCTTGAAGGTGTCTGCCCTCTCTTTTCCATCTCTTTTTTCTTTTTCTCTACCCTCTTTATTTTTAAAGAAAATAAACTAGGATAAAGTGAGAAAATATAATTGATTGAAGGTCGATTAAATATTCGCTTCCATAAAAAAAAATATTTTTTCTAGAATAAATTGATCAAATAAAAAAAAATAATAAAGACGATGAGAAAATTCAGGTCGCGAAAGAAAAGAAAAAAATCCAATTTTGATCGAGTTCGAGTTCGATGATGTTGATCCAAAAAAGGGTAGTTTGAAAGAAAAAAAAGAGAGACGAAAAAAAAACTTGAGAAAAAAGCAGCGACTAAAAATAAAAGTAAGAATATCACGTTTCACACTTCTTCATTATTTTTTTTAAGCTTTTAAAGAAAAATTTAGGAGGATTAATTGCGTGAAAATGTTGCAAAAAATTTTTAGAAGCTCAGACAAAAGCAACGAAGCAGAAAACAAGGATCAAAAAAGACGGTCAAAAGTTGAAAAGTCGAAATCTAACTTTCATTGTCTAAAATAGCTCGAAAAATAAACAAAGGCTTTGATCGAGGCTAAAAATGGACGAACTCGAGATCGCTATGATCAAAAATTTACGCGTAAATTTTTTCTGATGAAAAAAGACAAAAGCTGACGATAGAATTTTTATTTAATTTCTATGGTTGATTTTTATCGGCAATTTTTTAAACGTTTTTACGTGTGTTTTATTGGATTTGTTTAACTTTTTATCCTCAAAAAAAAAAGATGATCGCCATCAACATAAGCAGCAGCAGGTAAGTGACAATGAGCTCTAAAGTACAAAATATTCAAAAGCTTTGTTCCAGAATTACAAAAAAAACTTTTAAACTTGTGTGTCAAAACATTTGTTTTCAAGAGCCTCTTCTTTTGTGACACGAGAAAAATCACGTAAAATAATATTTGAAAAAATTGAACTTTTTTCATTTTTAACATCGATCAATAACCAGGGATTAATTAATTTACAGTAATAAATAAAAATGAAAAGCATTTTTTTGTTAAATTTCCAACCAAAACTTTAAAGAAAATAGCTATAACCAATTCGCTATGAAACAAAGTAAAATTGAATTCTAAATTCTCGATTTTGATCTCATTGGTCACAGAAATGAATATTTCAAAATCTTAAATATTTTATTTGTTGGTGTTTGCACATCTAAAGTACAAAAATAACTCTAAAAACCACAAACCAAAAACACTATTTTTTTTATTAACTTTTTTCTCAGAAAAAAAAATGAATGAAAAATTGAAAGCAAATATGTCCCTTTAATGCACCTTTCAAAACCCATGTAACGTAAAAATAAAAAAAAGAGCGTTAATCTAATTTATTTTTTTATTTTTTCCTTTAAATTTTTTCTTTGTTATTATTGGTGGCTGAAGAAGAACTCCTGGAGGAGTAATAACAACAATAAAATCATCATCGTCATCATCATCATTTTCCTTATAATTTTTATCTTTAATTTTTTCATTGCTATCTCCATAATATTCGTCTGAATTATAATATTCTGGTTTGGGTTCCATGGTTGTTGAGAAATTTAGTGACGACATTAATGATGACAAAAATTCTAGTGGAGGTTCTGAAGCATCTGTAGAAAATTTAAGTGGTGGTTGGCTGATGGAAAGTTGATGGAAAGTCGAAAATTTAGGATTTTTTTCTAAAAAAAAATACATATTTGTAAAATGAAAATTCTTGAGATTCAAAAAAGAAAAAAGCCAAAAACAAACTTTTTTAGTATGTTTTTTCTAAAAAGCTACAGTAACACCTTTAAAAGTCAGACATACTTACTTATCTTTCGATCACCAATTTTTTTCTGAATATCTTGGCTAAAATTTTCGGCTTCATTAACATTTTCTTGTTCTCCTCGTTGACTCATAGTTATTTCTGGCACTAATATGGTGGCCCCATCTTTATTTCGATATAAATTAAATAATGAATAACCAAAAAATAAATTAATTATAATAAATATAAAACATGAAATAAATATAATTATTGAAAGTTGTTGTCGCTGATTTCGACGCAACACCATTTTTTTGTTTTCGGTAATTAAAAACCTACAAGTTCGAAGGCCATTTTTTAAATTTCAAACTAAAAAAAATTATATATTAGCTTTTTTTAAAAGGAGACGATCCTTTTTTAGTTCCTAGATACTTATAACGCGGAAATGCTCAAAGAACTTGAAATTTACACTCATACTTTTGTACTCAAAACAAAAAAAAATTTTGTGAACTACAAAGCAAAATAAAGAGGAACCGCGAAAAAGATGAGTCGTCGTCGTTGTTCGAAGTAATAATAGAAAGAAGAGGAAATGCGCGAAAACACGCAACCAAGCAAGCAAGAACAAAAAAGTGAGTAAATGTTTGAAACAAAAACTCGCTCGATAGAAAATAAAAAAAAAGAATGAGTAAAGGATTTTCGCAAATCTCGAGCGAAAAAAAAGAAAAAATAGGTATAGGTAAAAAAGGTGTAACAATACAAATCCAATATCATCGTGAAAAATGTTGGCTGTTTTTGAGTTGTTTTACAGCAACAAAAAAAGATGTAATAGTAAAAAAAAAACGTTGAACATCAGAAAAAAGGAAAAAAAGTTACGCAAATATGGCTTACAAAAATAATGGAACATTACAAACTTGCATTATTCTTGCAACGATTTTCGATGGACAAATTTTTTTGTTTGATTTGTTTCGTCGTCGAAAATTATGTTTTCTCAGAATTTTTCAATCCTTTTTAAATTCAAAAAAACAATATTCTTGGAATTTGCATATTTTATTATTTCTCACTTCGTTTTCTCAAACAAGAACAATCATGCATTCAAGCTTTGTTTCACATTTCACTTCGTTCAAACTCAACTAATCATCTGCCGTCGTCATCGTCGTCGTTTATCGTCTGTCATCAATCAAGTTTCATCATCAACCAAATTCAACAACACCAAAGAAAATGGAAGAAAATATTGGTGGAATGCTTTTATTTTTTACAGCTTTATTTGGTTCCATTTCAACTTTAATATGTTATATATTCATTGGATGCTCAAAAAAGAAAAAGTCTGAAGTAAGTTTTACTTTTTTTGTTGCTTGAACGTTTGTTTCAAATTTGTTATCGTTACTTTTTTCAGTCAAAGAAAGGTCCAAGAAATGCTAAGAAAAAAGCTCGATCTCCAAGTATTACAGATGAAAATGAAACTAGTAAGTTTAATGCTTTTATGGGAACTCAAGTATGATGGAATAATCATTGATAATATGGTAGTAACATGGAATATTCTGTAAACTTGTATATATTTGTGCTAAAAAGCTCTTTATTGTTAGTCAAATGCTTTAGTCCATCATATGTTATCTTCAGATTTTGCTATTTACAAGCTATCTCAACTCCCAATTATACTAACTTTATCCATTCTTGTTATTCATGCTTTTACATATTCTTTCACTTTCATTTGCTTCATTTCATTGTTTTTTAGAAAAAGAAAGTGCTGTTTCCAAAAAACCTGGTGGTGGTGATGCCGCTTCAAAATACTCTGTTGAAAAGAAAAGTATGGTCAAAGCCAAAGATGATAACAATGGAGATGATGACGTTAGTTCTTTTTACCTCGGCTGTAACAAATCTCATATCCTATCTTCCTTTTTTTTCACAGCTTCTCTTCATACTTTTTGTTTTTCAGCCACAATCATTAAAACCTCGAAGTATGATGCCACAAAATAATGAAGAATTGGAAACTCTCAAAAAAATCAAACAAGGAAAAGTACGAGCTGCAAAAGATAATGAAACTGTGGATGATGCTGCAAGTGATTGGGGTGCTGTAAAATCATTTATGCCTGAAAAGGAAAAAGAAAAAGATGAATCTGTTGATGAAAAATCTAAGAATAAAAAGAAAAACAAAAAGAAGAAATAAACAACCATCATCGCTTGATTTTCTCTGTATTTTCTTTCATTTTTTGAAATTTTGGTTTTACTAATAAATAATGATATCCTTTTTTGTTTTGGCATAACATTGTAATGATTGCAATAAGAATGGTGGAACTTATTTGTTGAGCCTTTTCTTGCTTGCCTTTGAAGGTTAACTAACATGTTTTTCTATTTACTACTGCTATCCATAATCTTGTTTTCCCATCCATATATTTTTCTTTATCATACTTTTTTTATTTATGGTTTTAATCCATAGCTGTCTGATTAATTCTAATCACGTGAATTGAATTATTTTATTTTTTATTTTTATCGGTTCTTTGCTTCCTTCCTCTCTTTCCTCTTTTTCCTTATCTTTTTAATTCGTTTCACATTTTCACATTAATCCTTTTTTTAAACTCTTTATTATTTATTTTTTTCTCATAAGATCAAAACATTCATTCTCCTTTGATGATAGATAATCATTAAACTCTCTATTTTAAGAAGAAGAAAAAACTTGCGTCAAAGCCGATGGTTAAAAAAATAATCAAACAAGGATGAATGATTAAAAGTTGTTTGAAAAATTAAATTAATCTTATTTGATTGACGTCAACCAATAAATACTTTTAAAAAAGCTTTTCTTTTTTATCAGTTTATAATCCTTTTTTAGTGAAAACAAGTTTAGATTAGCGAAGGTTTTTTTGGCTTTATTCCTTGCAAGTTGCAACTATGGATGCTTTTTAAAAAGCTTTTTTGGACATTTGATTAAATGAATAATTAATTAGTTGGACCATAAATGGATATCACATTTATAGTTTTTAGTACTTTTGTTGACCACGAAAACAGAGAAAAAAAACTTTATTACTTTGTTTACTATTAACTTTTTATTATTACCCTTATCAATGCATCAGCGAGAAATAACAATTGCAATTGATTGACCAAAAAAGACAAAACAAAACAGCTGTGAATTTTGTGACAAGTTTCTCCCTCTCTCACATTCCTTTATCTCGGTTACTTCTTCCTCTTTGTTGTTGTTGGTCAAAAAAAAGTGATCTCTTTTTTCTCTCACTCAAATTCATAGAGGTCACAAAATATTTGTCCCCTAAAAATATTTTTCTTGCTTTTTTTTTACAATCATCATCGAAAAAAGTTGTTATTTTGGTCAAAGAAGAAAGAGATAAAAGTGGGGAGGGGCTAAAGCAAAACATATATTTTTTTTTTTGAGTGACCATCACCGCCACCACAAACTTTGTCGTCGTCGTCGTCATCTTTTCTCAATCGTTTGCTTTTTACTTTCTTTATTTATCTCTTCGAATTAATTTCCTTTTATTTTTCATTCGGGTGCTTTTTTTATTTTTTGGTAAAGAAAAATAAATCATGCGTGATTCATATTTTACAACTTTCTCACAAAAAGCTTCAACATATGGTCCATATCTTGGAATTCCACCCCATCCATTAAAATGTCAATCAACATATATATGGATTGATGGAACGGGTGAAAATTTGCGTTCTAAAACTAGAGTTCTTGATGCCGTTCCCAAAACTATTGAAGGTAAACTTTTTTATTAGATTTTTGTGGACTTTTTTGATGAAGAAAAAAATGATTTTAGATTATCCATTATGGAATTTTGATGGTTCATCAACTGGACAAGCAACAGGAAGGATATCAGATTTAATTTTGAAGCCAGTCGCAGAATATCCTGATCCATTTCTTGGTTGTGGAAATAATCGTTTAATTTTATGTGAAACTTATGATTCACAAAATAATCCCACTGGTAAGTAATAATTACTTCAAAATTTCTTTAACCAATATCTCCCCTTTTTTCCAGAAACCAATCATCGTTATCAATGCAAAGTTGTAATGGATGCAATAAAAGACACAGAACCCATGTTTGGAATGGAACAAGAATATCTTTTCCTCGACGATGACCTTCATCCACTTGGTTGGCCAAAAAAGGGTTTCCCAGCTCCACAAGGTCCATATTATTGCGGGGTTGGAGCAGATCGAATGTATGGTCGAGAAATCGCCCAAGCTCATGCAAATGCATGTTTATTGGCTAATATTCAACTTGAAGGAACTAATGCCGAAGTAACACCAAGTCAATGGGAATTTCAAATAGGTGTATGTAAAGGTATAAATATGGGTGATCAATTATGGATGGCTCGATATCTTCTTCATCGATGTGCAGAAAGAGCTGGAGTGGTAGTTACATTTGATCCTAAACCCGCAATAACTATGGGTGATTGGAATGGAGCAGGATGTCACACAAATTTCTCCACCTCAGCTATGCGAAGCAAAGGTGGCTTGGATGTGATTAAAGGAGCTATGAAAAAATTAGAAATTAAACATTCAGAACATTTAAAACTTTATGATCCTAATGGTGGACAAGATAATCTTAAACGATTATCAGGAAAACATGAAACTTCATCCGTGGATAATTTTACTTGGGGCATCGCAGATCGTTCATGCTCCATTCGAATTCCACGACAAGTTGCAATTGATCAAATGGTAAGTTTATTTTTAAGCATAGGAAATACAATACATAGTCAAGCTAAAAGTTTTGAAATTTCCCTACTAAATCCTTTATTTTTATTTTTTAGGGTTACTTTGAAGATCGTCGACCTTCATCCAATTGTGATCCCTATGTTGTTACTGCAGCTCTTGCATCAGCTATTTTACTTGAATAATCTCTCTCCTTCTTTTTTTATTTTTACTTTACTCATTTCGCTTTTATGTGTTTATATCTTTCCAATTTCATTATGTTTATATTTACTGTAGATAGTTCAAAGCTATATATATGATGTTTATAAAGACAAAAAAATTCTTATTTGATACCTTTCTTTTTTTTTACAAGCAGAATACTCTTAATTTTTTGGTCTAATAAAAAAATGCAACAAAAAAGCTTTTAAAAATTCTCCAACAAAAAAATCAAGTGAAAGTTTAGAAATTTGCATAAAAATTTGTTTCGACATCTTTGTTTGCAAAAAAATCATAAAATTTTTCATTCATTCATTGTTTGAAACTTGAAAGTTTGTCATCATCGTCGTCATCTCATCATTTTTTGATTGTTGCTGCTGCTTGCTTACTTTTTGAAAAGAAGAAGAACGAAAGAAAGATGGTTGTGGTTAAACATATTTTCATCATCTTTGCAATATATTTTCTATGTTTTGCTTCAATTTCAAATGGTGATGATAAATGTTGTGCTGGATTTCGATATGATAAAGAACGTGATATCTGCATCCATGACATAGTAAGCCCTTTTTTTTTATTCATTTACATATATATGGGAAGAAGATATGTTTGGGATTTATAAAATGAACCTCTTTTTTTACTGAGTAACCTTGTAACATTAATAGGGTTGGTTATCTTTGCAACCACTACATTGATTGTCATTCAATCAAGGGCTTATACCTATTCCATTAATCGATTTGAAGGATGGGGATTGATTAGGAAGGCCATTACTAGTTTTTATACTTTCTTTTACTTATGCTTGCTTATTTGAGGAAGGTTTATATATTGAATGAGAAATGGAAAATCGATACAATGAATACTTGTTTTAGACATTGCTTGAGTTAACTAAAACATCTTTTGCTTGTGGGAGTGGGGAATTAGATCTTGATTGCCTTAGTATACACCTATCTTTTGAACGGCGGTATTGGTAGCTTGTCCCATCCTAATTAGGACTTTTAACAAGCTTGTTAAGCTTAAAGCATCTTTGTAGCTTCCTTCTCTTATATCGCTTCTTTGTATTTCCTATTTATAAACTTAAACATAGCTTTTTTTGATATTTAGTTATGTTATAACTTGCTTCTTTTCTCTAATTTCTTTAATTTTTTTCAGGTCAATGTTCAATATGGTGTACGTGATGATTATTGTAAAGCTCTCAATGCTGTTCATTCTGTAAAACGCCGAAAGTGTTATCGATTTCCTAAGTAAATGTTCTTGATTGAAAAAGAATCAAATCATCATCTTCAACTTCAGCTTTAACAAATTCAATGAATTGTATTACTCTATTTTTCTGGTGATTAAAATTATGTGTATATGTTTTATAAAAATTTTTTAAATAAACTGATATTGCTTCAAATCTTTGGAATATGTATTTATTGTTGTTTGATTTCGTTGACACTTATTTATTTGTATGTAATAGTCTGGACTGAACTAATTGAATTGAAACAAGTTTTTACCTTTTTTCTTTGAAAATTGATTTGCAACGTGAAAAATATGTGGAATATGACTGACGATTTTTGCTTCATTACGATCGAAAGTTTTTTTAAAGAGAGTTGAAAGAATGAAAGGTTAAAGTACAACCTTATTGTCTAGGTGTGGTTTTTATTAAACAAAAAATTTTGTAATCCAAAGAAAAGAAGAAAACAGTTTTAAAATGTTCGAAAAAAGAAAGGCACAAAGATATAAAGAAAAATGAGGGAAGAAAATGAATAAAGTTTTGAATGCTAAAACAAAAAATTAGGTTCCACAAAAGGCATTGAACAAATCAAAGAAGTGGTGTCCGAAAAAAAATATTACGGATTGTTTCGAATCGAATTTCTGAAAATCCTATAAGTTTATTAAAAACATTATTCTAGAATCTCTGTTTCATTAATAGAAAATGAAAAACATGTGGAAAATATGTACATACATTATTTCTAAACGCCGCTTCTCTTTAAAAAAAAGTTAGCGAGTTTACTTTTTTTGTTTCAATACCAAAAAAATTAGTTAGTAAAAAGTTTAATAAAACCATTGTAGCCCAAGTTTCATTCTTTGACATTTTTTTCTTTATAATTATTTTCAAAAAAATATTTACGTATCAGCATGATTTGGAATTTTCACGTGCACATACTTACTTACATTCATATTGATAGACGAAGAGAAGACAATTGGAAATAATGAAAGTTCAAAAAAAAATTAACAACAATTTTAAAAGTTATCAATCATTTATTTCATTAAACTTCTTTTTTATATTTCAAACCACAAAATTAAATCGAATCATCTGTCGTCCTAATTATTACATTCATTATTATTACACATAGAGAAGGAGAGATGAGACATAATTTAAAGAAGATTTTATTATTTGAAAAAACATGAAAACCTCGCTATCGATTCGACTAAACTCGGTTGGTGCAGGAGCATCGGAAACAAAAAAATTAAAAATGTGCCATTGTTGTTATTGTTTTTTTTTTGTTGGCTTTAGAAATTCCTTAGCTACCATTTACATTTATTATTTAATATTTTGGTGGTGGTCTAACATATTTTTTTATGAACATAAAACAAACATATAAAATGCATAAAAATTGTGATTTTCTGTTTTGTGTTTAATAATTATTTCGTGAACCCAGGGACTTCTTTCTTCACCTTCTTTTTTTGATTAGAAAGTAAAAAACGAAGGCGGCGACGAAGACAACGTTCAATTATTAAAGTAACCAATCATTCGTTCATTAATTATTTTTTTTAATTTAATTTCTATCAAAGTTTTTAATTATTTATTACTTTTATTTTCTTTGGGTTTTTTTACTCTTTTTTTGATACACCTGTTTTATTGTTTTTTTTTTCTTGTCTATGGAAAGAAAGGTGAAGAATAAAAGTAGCCCATTTTAATAATTTAGTTTTAAACGTTTTTTTGGGTGTGAAATTAGTAACTTTTGAGATATAAGAATTTTCGGTAACAAACTTTTTGAGATTTTAGTACCTTAAAAATTATGTAATTTTTAAAGTTAAACTACGTTTTTGTGTTTTTAGTGGAAAAGCAATTAGTTCTTTTTTAAATTGACAAGTTTTTAATAAATAAATTTATACCCAAATTGCACTCATTTTTTCATTCCATTCACCTGAATGGCATTCATTAAAACATATGGCTTTTCTCCCCATTTTTTTCTTTCTTTAAAGCTAACACTTTTTTTTACAAGCTACAAGATAGAAAACGAAATATAACTTTAAATTAAATACTAAAAAATGTGTCCATTTATATTTTTTAAAGCACATTTAAGCCTAATCATAATTGGCTGTTTTCGGGGTAGCGTAAAGCCATTAACCTTTTTATTTAAAGGGTAAAACCTTGTGGTTTTTCTTTTTTCTTTCTTTTTTTGCTGTTGAAATTTGTTGTTTACATTTTCTTTTCTTTAATAATAAAATATAAATAATACCTAAATTAGAGAGATTTATTTTTTCTGTAGCATAATAGAGTCTAAAACCAAATTCTGCAAAAACTTTTGTTTACAATTTCTTGGTAAAAATAAATTTCAACTTTTTACCTATTTTTTATATTTCCGTGAAAATTCGTGATAAAATCATCTATAATATTTTTTCTTTGAGGCCCTTAGAAATTCCCAAATTTCAGAAGATAAAAATGACAGACTTCAAACTTGAAGAAACTTCTCATCGTAATGATCCTGAAGCAGCTCCAGACATTTCTAACAACAGCATAGTAATAGCAGACGAAGAACCTGAAAAAATTATCGAAGTCTTGGCTGAAGATGATGTGCTTCTTCAACCCTTGGGAAAAACAGACGAAGATAAAAAACATGGAATACAAAATTATGGAGATTATATTAAATTTGGTGGATATATTTTATTTTTTATGTTAATGTATGAAAGTTTAATGCTTCCTCAAGTTGGAATGTTAACTTTTATGGTTTATGGAGCATATTCACCTCAAGTTACTGCGTGTGGAAATAATACTTTTGAGGGAATGAATCAACGAGATATTTGTAAAGGATTGGATGAAATTATGAATAAAACTGGATGCACTCCAACCGTTGTTACTCAATTTGAATCTGTTGGACATGAAGTAAAATTTTCCTTTCGAAACCAAAAAAACTATAGTTTATGTTTATTTAATTTTTTTAGATGGGCTTTTATTGCGCCGGAACACAAAAAGTTAAACGTGCAGTTTCAATTCAAATGATAGGAGTATTTCTTGGTGCACCCATTTTTGGACAAGCTTCCGATTGGTTTGGTCGTCGAAGGGTCATTCAAGTTTGTTGCATCGCTGTATTTATTCTTGGTTTTTGTTCTGCTCGAGCACCAGGTTTAAATTCATTTACTGTTATTTCACTTTTTAATATGTTTTTTGTTGGTGGAATGAATACGTAAGTTAGCTTTCCCCAATCAATAAAAGAAAAAACCCGAAGAATTTTCTTTTCAGTGTAATGCATGTTTTTCTCGTTGAAAATATACCCAAACGTCAAAGAATTTCCATTATGATGCTACTTTCATTTTCACCCAATATAATCATATTTGCCATTATTGCATATTATGCACAAAATTGGAGAACCCTCATCAGTATTGCCTCATATCTCACAATTCCAGCATCCATTTTACTTTTGTAAGTTTTTTTTGTTTTTAAACACATTTATTTTATTTTTCAATTACAAAAGTTTATTCAAAAAAATTATTATTATTTATGAAAAAAATAGTGAGAGCGAGTGAGAGAAAAATGATTACAAATAAGCTGAATTTTCCTTTTTTGGATTCTTTTTTTTATTTCCTTCAGCAGAAGCTTTCTTAAGTGGAGGTGCAGCATATCCACTTCCAGCATTCTTATCTTCAGTTAGTATTCGTTGACTTCGATTTTGCCCAGCAGGATTTTTTGGTTTTGTTGGTGTTGTTGCATCCTTCTTAACTGCAGCTAAATTTTGTTCAAGTGTAAGAGATCTTAAATCGGTTTTATCTCCTCCACTGTCGTCTTCTAAAAAATTTAGGAATGATTAACAAAGTTTAAAAAAAGTACATATTTTTAATCATAAAAACATAATCTTTAAAAAGCTTACTTTTCTTTTCATTTTTCTTTGCAACATCACCACTTCCTCCTCCACCACCTTTTTTGACTCCACCAGCACCAGTACCAGCAGCAGCAGCTGTTGTAGCTTTACCATCAGGATTTTTGTTGTTTCCTTTGTTTTTATCTTTACTTCCTGCAGGCACCTTATTATTATCATCTTCAGTTGTTTTACCACCACCAGCACCTTTCTTTGGTTTGAAAACTCCATCATCCACGCCATAAACCGTTTTATTTAATGGATCATCAGCATCAGCAAATTTGACATTATTTGTTGTTGGAGTTGATGGTTGTGTTGCACTTGTTATTTGTTGTTGAGGAGTTTTAGCTGCTGCTGCTGCAGCGGTTCCTGGTGTACCCTGAAAAAAAAAATGAAGTTTAGTTAATGGATAAAAAGAAAAGAAATGACTTACCTTTGCTACTTGTCTTTTCCTTCCTTTACCACAAAACAATAATATTCCAACCATCATAAAGCCATGAAAAATCAGTATATTGATAGCAATAAATAAATTAGATATCATCATCATAATTCACTTCTTATTTTGATTGAAGAGGAAGAAGGTTCTTTGAATAATAGCCCAAAATTCTTTTAATCCAAAGTTGATTGATGTTGTCGTTGTTGTTGATTTCTTGAAAACACGTTGATGGATGACGATGAAGATTTGGCGTTGATGAAGCTGCAAAAGAAACAATGAAAATAAGCGAATGATGATAAAAACTTTGAAAAATACAAAACAAAAAAACAAAGACGCAAAATATGCAAAAAATTTTTATAGACTTCTTTTGTAAAAGCTTTGGGAAAGATTTATGGGTAAAATATTTTTGCAGAGTTTTTTTAACAAAGTTTCATTGCAAACCTTCGCCCAACTTTTTAAACTTCTAATTTTTATAATAAAAAAATATTGTATTTTAGCTTCTGTTATGAATCACCTCGATGGTTAATAGAAAAAGGAAAATTGGAAGAAGCGAATCGAGTTATACGTAAAATAGAAAAATGGAATGGCACGATGACCGAAGAGAGATCATTAATTTTAAATGAATTAATTGAAAAAGAAGCCAAAAGTTGTATGGAAAGAAAAAAGAAAAGAAAATATTATATGCATCATTTATTTTATACAGCTAAAATGAGTCAATGGAGTTTAACCATCGCATATGGATTATTTTGTACTGCAATCATTTCGTAAGCCTTTTTTTTATTTTAGGCACTAAAATTAATTAAATTTTTTAAAACTGCAAAAGTAAAGTCTAAAAACACTAAAAACTTTAATTAAGCACTTTCATGATAAAACTTTTCCCACAAAAAAATTCTTTTCGATTTGAAACCCAATTTTTTGCATTTTTGTTAATTTTTTTCTAACTAATTTCTACCTATTTTTTATAGTTATGCCATGGTTTTCAATATGGAACAATTTTCTGGTTCAATATTTTTAAATAATATTTTCCTTGGTGTATTTCGTGTCATCCTCAATATTGCCCTTGGGTTTAGTGATTATTTCTTTCCTAAACTTGGTAGAAAAGCTATTCATCAAGGTTCATGTATATATGTAATAACTATGATATCGTTGGTTTTATCAATGAAAACGGGTTATTTACCTTCGAATCCAACACTTGTTACAATGGCTACTTTATCTGCGACAGCATTATGTTCACAACTTTTTGTGGTTAATAATGTTTTAACTGCTGAATTATTTCCAACTTCTATCAGGTAAAATAATTTTAAAAAATTAGTGTCCAGAATAAAGAAAAATAAATTTTCGTGGTCGGATACATACATATAATAATTTTCGTGTTAAGAAAATAAATTTTATCTCACCACGAAACCGACATCTTTATAATTTTTAGCTCTTTTTTTAATTCTTACTTTTGAAACTAAAATTTATTATTTTCTTTTTTTTCAGAAATATTGCAGCTTCATTTATTTCCACTACAGCTCGATTTGGTGGAATTATTTCACCAAATTTATTTTTACTTGAAAATTTATGGCTTGGTGCTCCTTATTTTGTTATAGTTATAATTATGACAATAAATGTAATATTATTTCAAATATATATTCCTGAAACTAAGGGTTCTCCTATGAGTGATTATATGCCAGATAAATCTGAAAGGCTTGGAATGTGGAAGCGTCGAACTCCAATAAAAAAATTAACAGATGAACAAAATAATGTTGAAACTAGATTAGTTAAATAAAAATTATTTGGGTGTTTAGAAATTTTTTTTTTGTTAATGTTTGTTAAAAAAAATAATAAATAAATATTTATAATGTTTTTTGCAAAAAAGCTTTCATAATTTCTGTAAATTGAAAGTAGCAGGCGAGACACGGAGTGAGTCCAGCATGGAAAATCCCATGACGGATTTAGCATACAAACTTATTAGCATTTATGTGCATATTTACTTACGAAAAAATTATGAAAAAATTTCCATAACAAAATTGATTTTAGGAGCCTCGACAAAACTTTCTTCTTATTCTCAGACAGAAAGTAATCTTTTTTTTCCCACAATCGTAGTCATTAATCATGTCTCGCCCGAATCATATCTTTTTAAGTAAAATTTTTTTTGTTGATTGGGTTTTCCTTTTGTCATGTCTGCAACAAATTTATCATAATTAATTACTAAATAAAACAAATTCTTCTTCAAAATTTTCAAGTTCATAAGTTCTCAATGCAAAAAGGTGAGACAGAAAAAAAACAAGTTGTTTCCACCACCACAATCATTTATAATATTTGTTCTTAAAAAGGAAGGTGGTTGAATGAAGTAAGAGACATAAATTTTTTCAATAAATTTTAATACACACGCGTGTTTCAAACAATAAAAATGACAGAGAAAGAACTTGTATTTTTTGATTGAATTACAAATACATAATATATTTTCATTTTTTGGTTTTTTTCACACATTTTTTGTTTGCAATTTAAAAAAGTGACATAAAATTGTGGCCTTTAATTCCATTCTTTTTTTGTATTGAATCAAAAAACTAAAACTTTTAAAACTTTCACTTTAATTTTTTACACGCACGCGTGGAAAAATGGATTTGGAAGAAAATGAAAAAATTATTTTGGATTCGTCGGATGAACCAACAACAAAATTAAAAGTTAAGCGTGGAAGCAAATATATTCCATTAACGAAAGCGGATGGAAAGAAAAATCGTAGGCTTGCAAGTCGAAGAAAGCCAACGATAAATAGTTTTGGAGATTTTCCGAAATTTGGTTATTATTCCATGTTTTTTTTAGTTCTTCAAGAAGCCATTTATTTGCCACAATGCGCTAATATGACTTCGATGATTTATGCAGGTTAAAATTTTTTAAAATTCTTCTCGGGGTTCGGCGTCAAAAAAAATTTTTCCATTTGAGACACTTCTGAATTGTTTTTATTTTTTTAGGTTTTTCACCCAAACTTGAAAGTTGTGGTGAACATAGTTTTGCCAATCTCTCAAGTACCGAAGCTTGTGAAAGACTTACAGAAATCCAAAATCAAACAACTTGCATTCCAAGACTTTCAACTCAATTTTATTCTGTTGCGTATGAATTTGGATATTATTGTTCCACAACTTTTAAAGTTAAACAATCTATTAGCTTTCAAGTAAGTTTATTATCAAAATAAATTTGACTGAAAAAAAATATCTTTCTCGAAGCAAAACCCAAAAATATTTATTTTCTAAATTAAAATAAATTTTTCATTTTGAAACCAAAAGTTTTTTATTTACAGATGCTTGGAGTTCTTATTGGTGCAGTAACCTTCGGTCAACTTTCGGATTTATTTGGTCGCCGAAGGATTATGCTTTTAAATGCGGTTGGAGCAGGAATATTTAATTATTTCGCTTCTGAAGCTGATAATCTTTTTTGGTTTACATTTCATCAATTTATTTCACTCTTTTTTACTGGCGGAATTAATACGTAAGCTTTTTATTATTTATTTATTTATTTATTTATTTATTTATTTATTCAAAAACAAAAACACACAAAAAAATTGATTCAATTCAAAAAAACAAAAAATATGTATGTGTAAATTTATTATTATTATTATTTTTTCTCAGCAACGGCGGCAGCGGGAGCGGCGGCAATGGGAGGATCAACAACACCAGCAACGACGATAACATCTTCTTCCAATTTTTTTAATATTCTTTGAGTTCGTTCTTGTTCAATCACAATTGAATGGGGCCCTTGGGCATTACGTAATTTTTCAAAAACTTTTCGATCACGTTCCTAAAAAAGAAAAGAAATTAGTTGCAATTTTTATAGTTTTTTTATATTTTTGAGAGGGTGAAATAATTTTTTCATTAGAAAAAAAAGCAAGCGATGAAAAAATAATTCAATCAAATTTACAAAAAATGGAGCTAATCTCATTAGGAGACAGACTACAAGGTAGAAAAATAAATATATTTTTTTTAAAATTTTGCAAGGTAAAAAAAAGAGATGTTGCAAAACAAGTTTTAATTTTTGAGGGAAAATAAATACCCAATAAAAAAAATATTCAAAAGACTTACCCTTGCTTTTTCTTCAAACATAAAACTAATTACGCGATAACCATAAAAATATGAAGTTGAAATAATAATCAATATAATAAGTATAAAAATGGTATCCATCCTGAAAAAAATCATTTCATTATAAAATCCATTAAAAAGTTTAACAAAAAAGCATACACATAAATTACAGCATTTACATATTCTTGAGTTGCGATATTATATGTCATTTTTTTAATTTGTTTGTTTGTTTGCGACGACGATGAAATTCTTTTACTTTCACAAAAACACTAAAAATCAAAATAAAAAAATTATTAGAAGCTTGAGTTTCATCCAAAATAAAAAAATTTTATATGCAAATTATATTATTAATATTTTTTAGAATTTGTACAGTATTTTTAATGGAATCCATACCTAAAAAACATCGAGTTTGGACCACTTTAGCTATATCATGGTCGCCTAATTTTATTATTATTGCTGCTATAGCATATTTATGCCAAACTTGGAGAATATTTTACAAAGTTTTAGGTTTATTAAATATTCCTACCATTATTTTATTGTTTCTGGCTTATGAAAGTCCTAGATGGTTAATTCAGCGAGGAATGTTGAAGGAAGCTAAATCAACTTATGAAAAAATTGAAAAATGGAATGGCACAGCCACCCTTGAACGTCAATCAATTTTAGATGATTTAATTGAAAAAGAAGTGGAAATATTAAAAATGAAAGAAAGCACAAGAAAATATTATTTTCATCATTTATTTTATACTTGGAAAATGGTGATTCATAGTTTTGTTCTATCATTTTCATTGTAAGTTGTTTTACCAATGATTTTTGACTAGCATATTAGATCCTTTTGACACTGCCATTTTCAATCGATTTCATTTAGCTTATATCCCATTTTCTGATTTAGTTAGAGCTAATAAGCTTAAATACTGCCTAAGTATTAATTGGTACTTAACGAAGCAAAAAAATGTTGCATATTAGCTAATGTGAGCCATTAGAACACAACGAGTAGTTGTAGTAGGAATACGGTAGAAAGCTACGGTGTATTCTGCTAATGTCTTTAAAAGTGTTGTCAGTGATGGGAAAACAGCAGCAAGACTTATTAGCGACCAAGGTTAACAACAAAATCAACTCATAAAACATTTATTAAACAAATTCAAAAAAGTTATAAATTCAATTCAAAAAAAATAGACAATGCAATCAGTTTGTTTGTTTATTCTTTATTAATGTTGACCAATGCTGCTGTTGCTGAGGCTTCCTTTTCTTTCATTCGTTGAGCAAAAATAGTTTTGAGATAATAATGAGCTTTTTGCCGACGTTCAAGTTGTTGCTTCAATTCTTCTTCACCCATTTCTTCTGTTGCTGGTGATTCAAATACATCATCAATAGGTACTCCTTCTTTTATTGCAGCAGCTACCATTTGTGCTTTTTCAAGTTCCATACATCTTTTGAATAAGTGATTTTGATAAAACATATAGTAAGGATTCGCAAAGTTCATGTGATTCACATTCGATGGATCAGCAACTGAAAAGATATATTATAAAAGCATGTCAAAACGAAAAAAAGCCTACCTGCTAGTAGTTTTTCTTGTTCACATCCATTTTGTGCAACTAAATCTGCTTGATTCGTGATTGTTATAGCGAGTGCAGTTGATGGCTTGATAACTAATGGAATCATGTTTGGATAATATGGTGAAGGTTCATTATAAAATCTTTGATACCATTCAAAATAAAGTTTTGGATCAAGCTGGTTTTCCTTTTCTTTGATATCAAGACCACTTTTTAAAGCAAGTTTCTTTGGTTGTGAAGCTTCTGTAATTTCAGGAGATAGCTTTCTTTTTAACGATGGACCAAAATATAGCGCATTTGGATCTTCAGTGGGTATAGTAACATAAATGCCATCTTTCATTAATGATAAAATAAAGTTGTAATATTCATTTAATGGATCATCAAGTTTGAGAAATATTAGCTAAAACTTTAGCGGGTTAGTTAAAGCAAATAACAAAAAAACTTACCTGTTTATTGGAAGAAGCTTTATCAGTAATTATGGATTCATATTCAGCACCTTTTTCAATAACAAATTTAGCAGTTTTTTCTATCAACAGCGCTTGTTTCTTCGTTGATGGCTGAAATTGTTATAACAAGATATCACAAAACATGTTGCTTTGATAAACAAACTAATACCATTCCAGATGGATAAAATTGATCTTTTGGTGGTTCAAAAGGTTCTTCAGGAGGTGGCGAAGTTGGTGTTGCTTCATATTTCCATGGAACTGTTGCAGAAGTTTTCTTTGACGCAAATGGATTTTCTTCTTTTTCGAGTTCCTTCAAATCCAAATATCTTTCTTCTTCACATAGATAATCTTCGACAAAATCAGGAACACTATTTTCTTTATCAAGAGCTTCACCAATTTGTGATGTCGAATCAAGAAACAAGCGACAATCATATCGATCAACTTCAATTTCTTCAGCATATGGTAATCGAATCATTGGTGGTTCTTCATGGACAATTGTTGAATCATTAGGAAACCATTTTACTTCATAACCAAATACACATAATTCTTCTTCGTCGTCAGCGCTAATCTGCAAACAAAAAGTGTTTTACAAAAAAGAAAAAAGGAAAGACTTACATATTTTTTCGATCGTTTTTTTGTCATCATCAAAGTTTCAGCAAAACACAAAATCTTATTTTTTCTTTATTTTTCCAACAAAATAAACGGCAAAGCTAAAACTCAACAAAGATTTTATAAACCAAACGAAATCAACTCGAATTGAGTGCGTTGATAAAAAGTAATGAAGAACAAGAAGAATCAAACCAATATATGAATGTAGTTGCTGATAAAAAAAATATATATATATACGATGATGCAAATTGTTGTTAGAAATTTCAGCATTTCTTTTGCATTTTTAGCTTGAGTAATATTCTTTGAAGCTGAAAAAAAGATAATTTCTGAAAGCAAGAGTTCCATTTTTTGCAAAAAAAAAGTGTTTGAGTTGGAAAAAGTTTGCAAAAAAAAAATGAAAAGTTTTATTTCTTCAAAATTTTCACACATTGCCAAATTAGGTGTGTATGGGAGAAGCTTGCTACCGTAACTTTTTTTTTATTCAAAAAGCTTGGATGAATCTAAAAAAAACTCGAAAGCAATAATCCATAAAATAATTATTTTTTTGTTTTTTCAGATTTTGTACTGCAATAATTACATATGCTTTAATGTTTAATATGGAAAAACTTTCGGGTTCATTATATTTAAATAACACCATATTTGGAATAATTCGATATACATTTAATTTAAGTTTTGGTTTAGCTGATTATAAAATTCCATCATTGGGTAGAAAAATGGTTCATCGAATTTCAGTTTCATTTGTGGCTTTCATGCTTTTATTAGTTTTTTTCATCAAAGCTTTTGGTAAGAATTTTTTGTTTTGTTGTAAAAACTTTTGATAATAATTTTTACTAATTTATTTTAGAATTCGATTATCCAACAATTTCTAATATTGCAATTCTTTCGGGAACTGCAATGACTTCACAACTTTTTGCAGTGGGATTTATAATTTCTGGAGAACTTTTTCCGACACCCGTTCGAAATATTTCTGCTTCTTTTCAACAAATTTTTACTCGACTTGGAACTATTTTATCTCCACATTTTTTCTTTTACACATCCTTTTGGCCTCCAGCTCCATATTTATTTATGGCAATAATTATGATAATTAATTTACTTTTATTCTTTATTTCCATTCCTGAAACTAAAGGTCATCCAATGATGGATCATATGCCCCATAAATCGGAAAGAATTTTTGCAACTAAAAATGCTAAAGAAAATTTATTAAAATCTGATGACATTGGTAATAGTAATATTAAACTTGATGTGTAATTCATGAGATCATCGTCTTTTTTTGCCTTCGCATTATTTTAATTTTATATAGCTTTTTTATCTGCAAATAAATATATATTTTTTAGTATTTAAATTTTTTTATTCTGTTTTTACATGTAAAAAGGGAGAGAAGAAAGTAATTAATTTTTGGCGATATTTTAAAAAAATTTGTTACTATCAAGAAAAGATAATAACCATTTTTAGCCGATATTCTGCGAAAATTTATTGCTATCGGTAGAAAAGGTATTAATCTATTTTCTTTTGTTATCATCATTATTTTGCAATGTTGTTTGCACTCTTTTTTTCAATTGAAGGAAGGAAGTTATAATCAATCAAACTTTTATTTTGACCAAATTATATGCATTTTAGATAGACAAATAATAAAAAAACATAAAACCATTTAAAAAAAAAATTTGAACATAAATAATAAAGTTTTTTGTTAAAAACCCCACAAATAAATGATGGATTATCACTTTGATATTTTTGTTTTGTGATCAACCTTTGTGTCTCTTAAAAAAATTACGAATGCAGCACAAACTTCGTAGATAAATAAATAATCAAACAAAAACATTTTTTATTTTTTAACTATTTTTTGACAGATTTATTTTTCTTTCTTGTCACAAACTTTTTGTGTGTTTATTGCATTCGGAAAAAAAAGTAGACAGAGAAAAATATATAAATGTTTGACTTTGGTTTATTTTATTTTTTATTTTTGAAGAAATAAAAAAAAATGAAAAATGAGCTTTGCATAATTTTTTTTGAAGTCGTCTCACTTTCATTTTTTTTTGTGGTTCTGGATTATTTGCATTTTTATTGTTTTTAATTTTTTGTTAGTTTGCTTTTAAATAATATTTCCTGTGGGCTTTTTTTAATTTTCTTTAGTAAACAAATCCTCGAAAATATTTTTCGGTGAAATTGAAACTTTTGAACTTTTATTTTCTAAAAAAAATATTTGTTTATGTAAAAATATTTTGGAACTTTTTTTCTCAATTTTTAGTTTCCCCCAAAAATTGCTTGCTAAAAATAAAAATGACTTGATTCTAAAATTTATAAATGTGTTTCAAAGTTAAATAATTTTCAAGATGGGATATTCCTACCAAAGTTGTTTGCACTTTTGTAAACTCAAACTTTTTTCTTTTGGCAAACCTTTATTAATATTTTTTTTATTGCTACTACAAGCCTAAACTTTTTCCGAATCATCGAAGAATCACACCTCCTTTTTTGATTTTTCAGACAAAAAAATAGCTTTAAGAATATTCTCTTTTTTTTATTCGTAAGTGAAACATAAAATATTACGTAGTTTCTGACTTTAAAAATAAGCTATGTTAGATTTTTCCAAGTTTAACATCGCCTGCTTCCATAATACCCCAAAATTTCCGAGAAAAAAATTGCATAAATTTTTCAAATATAAAAATGCTTTGGTTTTATTTTTTCTGATTTAAAAAAGACAAAAGTTTTAAAACCAATTTTTTTTACATATTCTCTTTATTATGTTTCTTCTATCAAACAATTTTTTTCTGTCCAAAGTTTAATAACCTTGAATTGATGAATTCATTTGAAATAAGGCTAAAGAAATAAAAAAAAAGAAATGTATAAATAAAAAATTGGTTTATTTAAGTCTCCTTTTTTTTACAAACTCCTAAAATAATTTTGCTTTTCATACTTTGTGACTTTTTGAAATTATAAACTTCAAGAGTAAAAAACCAATATGTTGCTTACGTCGTCTGTCAAAAAACATTGTAACAAAATAAAAAAGTCTTTTTGATAGTTTTTTTATTTTATTTTTCTTTCTTTTTTTTATTTTATTTTATTTTTCTTTCTTTTTTTATCTTTAAAATAAACAATCCCATGGTTTTCTGGTGTTTTTTTTTATTACTGGGTTAAGTTTACTTTTGTTACTTTTTTTTGCACTCATGTTTATTTATTTATTTATTTATGTGTGTGGATTTTGTGCAAACAAAAATTTAGCATGGAGTTGAAAAAAAAAGAAGGATTTTTTTATTGTTCATTTTTTCTTTTCAATTGTTTTGGTAAAAAAAATAAATAGAAAAAGGTTAAAATTTTAGCTAAACTTTTTCTTTTCAAACTAAAATTTTCTTTCACACAAATTTTCTAAGGCGCTTGAAAAATAATAAATTTCTCGAAATTTGGTAACTAAAGCTTGCATCATATTAAAAGTCATGGATGAAAATTTATTAACTTTCGTTTTCATTTTTCTATTCGATAACCTTCGCTGTGTTCGATTTTTAAGAATTTAAAACCTTATTTAAATAAGTGTATTTCGTGATCCGATCTAAATACGTACATATCATTGACAAAAAAAAGTTTTTATTCATCCGTTCATAAATTTAAAAAAAAAGCATTGACCTATCGTTGCGCGCGTGAATGAATTTGTGGTCTAATTTTTTTATGTTATTCATTCAGAAAAGGATCAAATACATAGTTTAATAAATTCAATCAAAATGGGTTTACCATCATCAATAAATACAATGGATGAAAAAGTTCCTTTTCAAACGGTGAGTTAGTTAAGAAGACGAATAGTCATTTTTTCATTTCTTCTTTCCATTAATTATTTATTTCTTTTTGTTTTTAACATTTAAATTTTTTTTTTGCAAACTTTGAGAGCGATAATTTTGAACTTTTAACCTTTTTTTAAGAAACATCATTTTATTTTTTTAAAAATGTTAAAGAGCTTGTTATTTTCTTGTTTAACATTTAAAATAAAAAGCGTCTCTCTTTTTTTGATAAACTAAATTATTTAAAAAGCAGAAAGATTCATTAATTGTTTTTCCCCGTGAATTGAAGCACTTTTGTCTGAAATTAAAGATTCAATACTTGTAACAAATTTTTTTCGCTCGTTGAAACCAAACTTTAATTTTTGCCTTTATTTATTAATAAAATAAAGCTTCGTTAAATTTCTCTAAAAACTTGTGTTTATAATTTTCGAAAATCCAATAATAATAAATTAATTTACACCCTTTCTTTCCCTTTTCTTTTTCTTCACGTAAAACTTTTATAAAAATAATTGCTTATTAAATATTTTATTTAATGCTTTTTAGTCTTTTCTTGAAGCTGTCAGCCCCTTTTCAAAACTTCGAACGTATGCTTTTTCGAATGAATAAATAAATTTTTTAAAATAATGCAAAACGTGTGAAACCTTTTTTCGTCCATTTTTTTATAAAAGTCTTTTTTTCTATGCATTTTTTAGTTTTTATTTTGAAAAAGAAAGATCGAGCTAAAATTTAAACAAAGCTTTTATTACTTTTAACTTATTAGTCGTTTTTCCCTCTAAATAATGAAAGTTGAGAACAAAAATGATTCATTCATTGTTTTTTCCTAAGTGGACGACGACAACTGCGCAGTTTCACGTCATTTTGCTCTTTTGTTTTGAACTAAATTTTTATAACTAATAAAGGTTGTTAGCCATTTTATTTTTTGTTAATTAAAAAGTATGGTTTTGAAGCAGCCATAGTTACGAAAGTTCTTTAATTTTTTGTTGGTTTATTATTTTTCATTAAAATCAGAAACTTAGGATAAGTTTAAAATTTTCATTTTAGAAGTTTTTTTATGAGTAAAGTTTTTTCAAAAATCTAATTTTTTTAAAGCAAATTTTAAAGAACAAAATTAATCTTTTCTTTGTTTTTTTTATATGATTGTTTTTAAAAAATCTTTTTTTATTGCTTCTTCTTTTGTTCACCAAAAATAGCAATTTATTTCACTTCCTAGCTTCTCATTTTCAAGCGTCTTCGGTTATCTTTTTTTTGTTGGTAAAACAATGGCTTATTTTTAATGTTTGTTTGTTTTTCCTTGTTTTTTTTTTCTCTTCAAAAAGATTATTGAGGCACCAAAGAAGAATGGAAAACAAAAAAGTACAAATATAAAAGGCAATTTAAAATATAACTTAATTTATGAGAAATTTTATTTTTTTGGAGATTATTTTTTCTTTTTTAAATTACCCAAACAAGAATTAAGTGGGTTTAAATCGGAGAAAAAGAAAAGTGGTCATTTGCAATTTTGTTGTTTTTTTATTTGAAGCTTGAAAAAATATAATATGTCTTTTAAAAAATTAAAGAATAGTATTTTTTGTGGAAATAATAATAACAATAATAATAATATAGAGGTTAGTACCATAGAATGTTTTAGTCAATAATTTTAATGATAATAACAAATTCTTGCTAATTATTGTTAAAAAGTGATTACTCTCTTCATTGATAGTAACATATTTTAGCAAAATATCGTTGAAAAACAACTACTGTCTATATTTAAAATAATTTTTGTTCGATTTTAAAAAAAACTTTTATATTATTTTTTTCTTGAACTTTCAAAGATATTTTATAAAATTGTTGAACAAAATAAAAAAATTTTTTAGATGACTTTGGACACCAGCCAAAATCAAATTCAATGGCGTTCATACATATTTGGTCCATATTTTCGCTTGGCTCAAGCTGCATTTCCTTTGAATGATTCAGAAAAACAACCCAAATCAAAAACAAGAATTTTTTTAATCCTTAGTTTGTTGGCTCTCGCACTCGGCGGAATTCCACTTCTTTTTAGAACCATTTGGTTATTTATGCAACTTGCGACCACTACTGTAAGATTTCCAATACTTTTTAAGCTGAAATAATAATTTATTTTGGAATTTTTCAGTTATTTTCCCTTAATTGGGCATTTAATTTTGTATTTACTATGCTTAGCTTACACTCAATTTTTGCTTTGATTACTTTATTCATGCTTGCTAAAAGTGATTTTTATAATGATTTTACTAGACGTTCGTTGATTGCAATTAAAAATAAAGTAAGTTTGGCTTCAAAAAAGTTTAAAAAAATGGAAAAAAATAAATTTAAAAAACTTTTACCAATCAAAATGATTCTATTCATTTCACCTTTTCGCTTTTTGTTCTTTCGGCCCACGTAGTATAGTGGTTAGTACTTCACGTTGTGGCCGTGACGACATCGGTTCGATTCCGATCGTGGGCAATCTTTTTTCATTTTTTACCTTTGAAAATGACTTTTATCACGAATAATTAATTTTATTATTTTTTTAGGTTCCATCACAAAATCCATTCATGAAAGCCCATATAATTCTTGGAATTTTTATGATTTTTTTCATTTATTCTTATGTATTTTATGTTTATGAAAATACCATGGATTTTGATAATTTTGTTACGAATGTTGGAAATTCATCAGCCAATTATCGAAAAAGCATGTTTGGAAACAATAATTATTTCTTTTGGCTTGATGGAATTATTTTAATTTGGGCTGGATTTGTTTCATCTTTGTCTTTAGTGATTTATAATTTAGTTTCAAATAATCTCGTATCGGATTATACAAAATTTAATGATGAACTTAAAGAAGCTTCGAAAGCTGGACAATTGGCTCACGCGGATTTATTAAATAATTATGGAACTCGACAGTTGGAACTTTTGGATCTTGCGAGATTTGCATATTCACAATTTAGTGCATTGGTTACTTTTACATTTGTTGCGGGATTTGTTACTCATGCATTATCTGGATTTGTGATGAGAAGTTTTGCGGATGAAATTCCAAGTGAAATGAAAATTTTAGCTGTTTCTTTTGCTATTTTGGGTGAGTTAATTTATTCAATAAAAAAAAATATTTTTAGTTTGAGAAAATTTTCTAACTTTTTGGAGTATCGTAGCAGACGCTATTCTCATCACGAAAAAAGGCGTATCTCAACACGAAAAATAATTTACATTCAAACTTTTTTGTTTTAATCTAAAAAAACATTTTCCAATGATTGAAAATTATAAATTTTCAGGCTTATTCCTCCTTCTCGCAGATGTTAAAAGAACCTCGGATTTTGCCCATCAACTCACGGAAACTTCCAATATTCTTTTATTTGAGCGATCAATTTATTCTCAAATGGATGAAAAATTATGTCAAATTTCAAATAACATTATTTTTCGAATTGCTCACACTCATTATTTGCCTAAAGCATTTTCAAGCTTTAAAATAAATGAAAAATTCTTTCAAAGAGCTTTTCTTATTTTTCCATTTTTAATTGAATTTTTGAATGCTTATCGAAAATATGTACCCTAAAATGTTTGGCACTTTCTTTCTTTGATTCGTCATTGTTAAATTTTATATATTTTTTAAAAAATTACGCAAAGATATTATTATTTGATTTTTGTTTTTGTTCAAATAAATAAAACTAACCAAAAAAAAAATGTTTGATTTTCCAAGAAAAATTGAAGCTTGTGAAGAAGCACCAAAGCTATCAGCCATAAAAAAGTGCAAATAATTTGATTTGATTTTTGCGTCACATACGAAAGAGTTAAAAATAAACTCGACTGAAACTTTTCAATTGCATCGTTCGCCTTTTATTTTGCAATCATTCAGACTGAAACGATTGCAAATTTGCATGGGAAAGAAAAGCCTGAAATGTTTTCTATGCAATTTTTTTCTCTTTGTTGTTTCTTCCTTCTTTTTTAGGCTATGATTCAATTTCAAGTGAATGCAACTTTTTGGTTTATTATTGATGCTAATGGCTTTGCTGGATATAATGATGATTGATGCCGCTTACTTAATGGAAGATGATTAGATATGTTTCTTTACGTTAGTTTTCATTGCGTTTTTTTGTACTCATTTTTAGGCAATGATCTCTCACTCTGAAGATGGAATCAAACATTGAAAGTAGTTCGTTTGGTGAAGGAGCTTATGGACAAATGAAACTTGCAACTTATCTTCCTCATGCAAGATGCTACAGCTCAAATGGCTATGCTTCAATTCATTTCATCTGGTGATGTGTGGTAGAATAATGGAAGAAAAGAAAGGTGAATCAACAATGAAGAAAACGTTTGATTATCTACGTTTGTAATATTAAAAATTATTTTGTTTTTATGAATGTTGGTTTAATAAAAAGAATTTATTTGTAATCATGTGTAAAAAATAGCTAAATTGAATCCAATAATGCAAATTTTCTTATGAAAGTAACTATAAAATATTGTTAATAATGCATTACAGAAAAATTTTTAAATTTTAATATTTTTTCAGCATTTTAATTCCCTCATTTTTATCACAGTTTAAAAAAAATATATAATAACCAATTGAAATTGGCAATCCCAGTTTATAGCTTAAAAAATATTATTGAGTTAAAAAGATTTACCGCTTAATCAATGTCGGAGCAGTAACAGTTGAAAATAAACAAAATCCCATTAAAAATTAAATCAAATGCAATTAAATTTGAAAAAAACATACCATCATTTCTTTCCTTATCATTCGTTATTTTTTATTCTATCATACTCTCCGCTTTTTATTTTTAGGCATAAAAAACTCAACTTTTATTTAGGTTGTTGATAAGAAAATACACATTAACTTCCTTCTTCTTTTTTTGTTGCTTTTCATAGGATGGATGAATTTTCTTCTTCTTTGATTTTCTGAATATTTTATTAAAACTTTTGTCTGTTTTTTATAAAATAAAATGAAAGGAATCAGCGTTGTTAAAATAACTTTTAATTTAAAATTCTATTTATTGAAAATTATTGTAGAAATCGTTTCACATAAATCGCAAACTCTTTGGAATAAAACATTTACCTCAAAAATGATTCCTATCCTGGATGCAATAATTTTTCAATAATCTTCGCTGCAAAGAATTTAATATCGAAATGAAATTAAAATTAATGTTTCAATTTTTGGTTTCATTTGTCGTCTATTTTTTAAAGGTTATGTTTTTGCATTCTTAATTAATTATTTTACTTGCTTTTAATTTTTTTTTATTTTCCAGTTGTCTGGCCTTTATTATTAGTTACTCCCAAACACATACACACGTCATTAGCAATAGAAAAAAGAAATATGAAAAAAATCAATCAATAAGAAAAAAATATCTTTGAAACAAAAGAAGAAAGAAAGAAGAAAATACTTTTTTTAAACCCAAATATTTGTAGACAAAAATAAAGCTAGCTTTAAAAAAAGCGGAGGGAAACGAAGAAGAAGAAAAAAAGAACAGCTCTTTTTCAAGCAAAAAAAACATTTTAAAGAAAAGCAGCGTTCGATCGATAAAATAAAAAAGATATCCATTCGGCAGTCGAAATATCAAAGAAAACAAGAAAAAATCGTAGAAAGAATGAGATAACGAACGACGGGCAAAAAAAAAGAAGATAAAATAAAAATATTTTTAATGGCAAAAATAAAGAAAATAAAAAGTTTGTTAATTGTGAAAAAAAATTTGTTGGTTGCATTGCATTTTTATTTATTTGATTGAATGGCAACGAGATAGACGGGCATCGGTGTAACAGGTTCAGCATAGGCATTATCGAACCATCAAAAAGTTGAATTAACCAAATAGCAGCTGTCTCAAATAAAATATTCGGCAATGCAATGCAAGAAAAAAATATTTAATTGAAAGTTGAATGAAATAAAAAAAAATATTGGCAAAGAGTAAAAATTATGCTGAAAAATAAATATTTTTTTAGGATTGGGACTTGCATCAAAAAAAGTTTTTATTTTAAATATAATACCTTCAACAGCTTGTTGGGTATCGTTGGTAGCAGTAACAGTAGCATTTTCATCATAAATAACTTCAACATATTCTGGAGGTGGTGGAGGCCATTGGCGTTGATTAGCTTTCACGGGTAAATTATTTTTAATTGTTTCAATTTCTTGCTGCTTTTGCTCTTCAAATTCTGGTGGAGGCCATTGAATTACAAGATTTCGAGAATCTATAAACCCAAGTTTTCCATTTTTTTAAAATGTTTTAAATTTAAAAAATTTACTTGAAAATTCTCGTTGTTCTGATTCATCTTCAGTTGGAGGCCATTGGCGTTCACGAACACCTGTGCCACTGAGTTTTTGACTCCAAGGTGAAATTCCAACTCGTTGTTCGGAGGGGAAATCTTGTTGAATCCATGCACCATCTTCACCGGCTTTAGTTCGGGTGGCTTGTCTGTAAAAGATTTAGAAAACTTATTTAGGTTTGAAAAATGTTAAGAATTTTGGCTAAAAAAACTTTTTGAAATTTGATAAGAAATTTTTTTTGCGTTTGATACTAATTTTATTAAAAACTAAAAGTTTATAAATGCGGTTGTTACTCACCCCAATCCTTCATCATCCTTTTCTTCATAACCTGGTGGAGGCCAAGTTCGACCACTTTTAGATGAATTAAATGAAGTTTTAATAACCACATGTTCGACTTCATTTTGTGGAACCCAATCTTGAGTTTTAACACTTGGAACGCTTTCGCGTGGTTTTTCTTCTTCTTCGGGAAATTCCCATTTAACTCGAGTAGTTTCTGATGGAACTGGAACAATCACGGTGGGTTTAACTTCAATCATTTCTTTAAATTCAGGAATTTGAATTTTTTCTGGCTCATATTGTTTCACCTGTTCTTGTGGAACTCGGCGTTGAGCTTGCCAAATTGTGTCATCCTATAAAAAATAATAAATAATAAATATTTATGAAAATTTTTATAGGGACAAAAATTAAATATAAAAGTTTTTTTTAAAACAAAATCAAAAAAATTAATTTTCGGGTGAATACAAGCAACATTAAAACTTACGAGAATAACTTTGGGTTTGGGAGCTTGACCAGGTTCTGCACTCGCCATTCTAAAACGAGTTATCGATGAACTTGATGAAGTTGATAATAAAGATGGAGGTTGAGAATCGTGTCGAAAGCGTTTTTGTGCAAATGTTGATAAAGCGGAAGAAAAAGCTGATGAAGCCCCACCTCCTGTAGGAGCAGTTGTTATTTGTTGGGTGATTTGATTTGAATTTTGAGGCGGCCAAACTCCTCCTCCAGTCGTTGGTGGTTCTTCTGCTGCAATATTTTTTCCTCCTCTTCCTATTCCTCCTCCTTTTGCCGCCGCCGCTGTCGTTGATGATGCTGCTGCTGCTGGTGCTTGTTGTTTTTGAGCCGTCGCCTGCAAAACAAAAAAATTAGCCCTTTAAATCGTTTCTATTTTTTTTTTTTAAACGAAGAAAAAAAGGAAGAAAGGAAGAAAGGAAGAAAGGAAGAAAGGAAGAAAAAAGCATAATAAAAATAAAAATAAAATATTTTTTATGCAATCGGCGGCCGTCGTTTAAAAATATGCCAATCAATTTGCGAGAAAATAAAAAAAAGAAATAAATACTTTTCAATCAGAAAAAAAAAATTCGGAAGCAAAATAAAAAATTTGCGATAAAATATAAAAATAAATAGTTTTTTTAACGAATTGAAAAAAAATAAGGAAAGCAGCAACAAAAAAAAAGTGTCAAAAAAGCTTTATAAATTATTTTATTAAAACAAACCTGTCCGCTGATGCTGGAAGAAGTCAAAGGTGTTGCGGGATTTGGCTTTTGTCCAAATCGAGATATCCCCGTTGTTTGTTGTTGCTGTTGATTTTGTGGTGGTGGAGCTGCAGCAACTTCATTCGTCGTTGCTGCGGCGGTTGTTTGACGTCCCCATCGAGATTGTTGCTGGACAGGCTGGGCCGTTGCATTTTCGTTTGCAGATTTTTCTATGGTTTTTGTTTGTTGTTTAGTTACTTGCAATTTTGATGTTTGCGCAGAAATGGGTTTAGGTGATTCTGGTTGTTGACCAGGTTTTTGTGGAGTTGGTTTAGAAGCAGGTGTAGCAGCAGTTTGGGTGGTTGATTGCATTCCTTGTCCAAATCGAACTTGTTTAGTTGGAGATGGAGGTGCAGCAGCTTGTTGTTGCTGGGGTTGTTTAGTTGGCGAAGTTGATGCAGGTTTACCCCATCGATTTGTAGTCGCTTGCTGTTGTTGTTGCTGGACAGGTTGTTGATTACCTTGTTTCTGTACCCCAAATTGTCTATTGCCTTGTTGTGGCTGTTGCTGTGCCACCGGTTGTTCTTGTTGTTGACTAACTTTTGTTTGAATTCGTGATGTTTGTTTTTGTTGAATTTCAAATGACCTTCCTTGTTGTTGTTGCTGTTGCCCTTGCGCAGCTGGTTGTTGAATCTGAGTCACCATTCCTTGACGTCCTCCTCCTTGCAAATTAGCTTGATTATTATTATTTTGAGTCGCGGCTTTACCAGACGTCTGTGTAATTTGTTTTGTTTGAGAATGAAGGGTTTGAGGTTGTCCAATCACAGCAGGAGCATTTCCAATAATTTTAGTTTGTTGTTTAGTTTCTTGTAATTTTGTTGTTTGCGCTGAAATGGGTTTAGGTGATTCAGGTTGTTGACCAGGTTTTTGTGGAACCACTGCTGGTTGTTTAGGTTGTTGTTGTTGCTGTTGAACATTTGGCCTAATTGGTTGTGGCCTTTGCAATGGAACGGTATTAGTATTTTCTTGTTCATGAGCTAATTTAGATATAGCTTGTCTTTGCGCAGGTGGTTGTTGAGTTGGCGTAGGAGCATGTGGCCTCTCAATTATTGCTGGTGGTTGTTGCTTTTGAGTGGTACTACGTTGATGAACTTGTACTTGAGAGATTGGAGTCGATTTCTGCTGTGATTGCGGTTGTTGTTGCACTTGAGCCGTTGCTGATTGTTGACTTTGTTGTAATAATTGTGATAAAGATTGCACAGGTTGATTTGGTCGAACAATAGGTGATTGTGTTCTTTGTTGCTGTTGTTGAGGAGCAGGAACTGCTTGTTGCTGTTGGAAACGTGGTTGTTGTTGCTGCTGTTGGGGAGCTGCAGTTTGAGGCCGAATTTGTGGTTGTTGTTGACCTGGACGTTGTTGAGGTGCTGCAGGTTGTTGGGGTTGCTGAGGCCTAACCTGTGGTTGTTGCTGTTGTGGACGAATCTGAGGTTGTTGTGATTGTTGAGGAGCTTGGGGCCGTGGTTGAGCAACTTGAGGTTGTTGAGGACGTTGCTGGGGAGTTTGTTGAGGTTGCTGTGGTCTTGGTTGTGGTTGTTGAGGCCTTTGTTGGGGAACCTGTTGGGGTTGTTGTGGTCGAATTTGCTGACCAGCAGCTTGTTGACCTCCTTGTTGCTGTTGTTGTCTTTCTTGTTGGGCTAATCTTTGGGCTTGCATCATTGCCGCTTGAGCAGCTTGGGCTCTAATAGCTTCTTGTTGAGTCTAAAAAATACAATTCTATAAAACTCTAATTTCTTTCACGATTTCCATGTTCCACAAACTCACTCTCATTTGAGCTTGTTCCTTTTGTCGTAAATCCAATAATTTTTGAGCTTCTTGATTTACAATTTTTGCACCTGCAGCAATTTGAGCCGCTCGTTGATCCGCTTCCGCATCATTTTGAGCCTTGGCTGAAGCTTGACGAAGCATGGCTTCTTGCATTGCACGTTGACGAGCATCCTCTTGACGAAGTTTAGCATCAGCTTGAAGCTTTGCAGCTTGTTCCCTTGCTTTTGCAAGAGCTTCTTGTTGCTTTTGTTTTGCTGCTTCTTGAGCCGCTTTCATTTGTTCTTGCCTCATTTGGGCTATCAATCTTTGCTCTTCCGCTTCTATTTCAGCTTTTCCTATTTCTTCCATTTGCTTTTGTCTTTCATCATCATGAGGTTGCAAAATGGGTTGGATTTGAGCTTGGGCTGCTGCTTGATTTCCTTAAACATTTATGGTTTTATCATTAAAAAATTTGGGGAAAATAAATTTTATAATGGGAAAATTCAAGAGTTTTTTGTATGGACTTAATATTTTCTGTCATAGAACTTACCTGAAGTTGTAGTGGTTGTAACCATTCTAAATCCACTACGTCTTCGAGTTGGAACATATTCTTCTTCCTCTTCTTCTTCTGAAGAAGAACCATTATATTTATCTTTCATAATTAATTTTTTGGTGATCGTTCGTTATCTGAAACACAAAAACAAATTAATCGAAAAATAGTGGCCTTCTTTAAAAATCTTCTTGAAAAAAAATTAAATTTCAGCTAAAAAATAAATGGCAAATAATTTCGTTTACAAACCTTTTAAAAGTTTTTTTAAATTTAAAAATAAATGGTCTTTGAAGCGGTGGTGGAAAAAAAAACAACAAAACAAGATGCACAAACTTAAAAAATCACAAAGGAGATGATTGCTCAAAATGCAAGGATAATCCCGATATATCGACGTAATTTCCTTGCTTGCTTGATTGCTTAACTAACTTAAAGGTGTTCCGGACAGTTGTTGTTCAACCAAAAAAGAAAAAATTTGTTGTTTTGTTTGAAAAAAAATTTATAAAAGAAAATGGCGTGGGCCGCCGATGATTTTTTTCTTACTTCATCATTTAGAAAAGAGAAAGGTTTGAGAGTGATCGGTCAAGAAAAAAATATTATATAATTAAAGCTATCGCTTCTCACTTAAATTTTTTGATGATGGAATACACCTGACGAAGGCAAAAATGCTGATGGGGGAAGAAAAAAAGTTATAAAAAAATCTATTAAAGCAGATTTTTGGAAAATAGAAGAGATAATTAGTTAAGAAAAAAAAGTTTTGCAGAAAACAAAGAAAAAGTTTTGAATGCTATGAAAAAAAATAAAATAGCAGACGACGTGGTGGATAAAACAAAACAAAAAAAAACCAATCAAGTACCTTTCCTTTGAGTTTTGGATCTTCATTCACTGATGAGAGAAAGAAAAAAAATAATAAACAAACATTAAAAAATTAAAGCAATGAATGAATGAAAGAAAAAGAAAAAAGAAGAGATTTCGATTCGAACTCTTGTTGTTTTTTTTAAGTAAGTAAGTAATGAAAATGGATTAAAAAAGTAAACAGAAATACAAAAGAATGAGAAAAATATGGTTTAATTATGGAAAAAATAAATGGGTTTAGGATATCGTGATATCTAATGGCTGCGTAATCATCATTTTGTACAAATTTATTACACAATGCACTTTCATGAAATTTTAGTAGCTTTCCAAAAACCTTTAATGAAAGCTCTAAAAAATCATCCAAATTTGAAGGAAATCGATAGAAGGATTATTTCTGCTGATTTAACGTTAACTGTATAAAGCGATAAAGACCTGTTCAACAAATAAGTTACAAAGCTATATGCAAGAAATTCATAACAATGTTAAAACAAAACAAAAACAAAGAAAAGATATCATTATTTATTAGTAAAAACTAAAATTCCACAAAATGAAAGAAAATACAGAGAAAATCAAGCGATGATGGTTGTTTATTTCTTCTTTTTGTTTTTCTTTTTATTCTTAGACTTTTCATCAACAGATTCATCTTTTTCTTTTTCCTTTTCAGGCATAAATGATTTTACAGCACCCCAATCACTTGCAGCATCATCCACAGTTTCATTATCTTTTGCAGCTCGTACTTTTCCTTGTTTGATTTTTTTGAGAGTTTCCAATTCTTCATTATTTTGTGGCATCATACTTCGAGGTTTTAATGATTGTGGCTGAAAAAGAAAAGGTATGATTAGTAGTTATGGAAAACATTGGAGATAGAATACATGGGTGTAGCAATAAAAGAAACTATAGAAAACCGAAAGGTATAAAAAGTACTCGGCACAAACCCTTAATTTTGAGGTACATTGTTAACAAAGTTGACGCTAAGTAGACAAAGAATCCGTAAAAATGCTATCATTCCCTCCTATTTCATTAGCAGTAGTTACTCTTTTTATTCACATTTTTCAAAGAATTGTAGCCTGTAACTTTCATCAAAGGTTTTCTTGAAAGTCATAATTGCTGTTTACTAACATTTGCAACCCTATTCCAATATCATAATTACCTCTAACGAAATCACATTTTTAAATATTGTGTACTTATGATTTTAAAAATATTTGATACCTTTGGTTCCAAACAATCACAATTATTACAAAAACCTAACTTCCAACTTCTCGAAGAAGAAGCAATTATCTCTTTCGAAAATGTAAAAGTGTAAAGAACTTTTCTCAACCATTTCCCCATACTTTTATAGCTTCCGGTACATTAAATAATATCAAAGAAAGTAAAAAGAACTCACATCATCATCTCCATTGTTATCATCTTTGGCTTTGACCATACTTTTCTTTTCAACAGATAATTTTGAAGCAGCAGCATCACCACCACCAGGTTTTTTGGAAACAGCACTTTCTTTTTCTAAAAAACAATCAGATGAAGCAAATAAAAGTAAAAGAATATGTAAAAGCATGAATAACAAGAATGGATAAGGTTAGTACAATCGCGATCTAAGATAGCTTGAAATAACCAAATAAAAAAATTTAACATATGTTGGAGTAAAGCAGGTGACTAACAATACAGAGCTTTTTAGCACACACATAAACATCAAGTTATAACAGTTGTCCCATGTTACTACGATATTATCCAAGATTATTCCATCATACTTGAGTTCCCATAAAAGCATTAAACTTACTAGTTTCATTTTCATCTGTAATACTTGGAGATCGAGCTTTTTTCTTAGCATTTCTTGGACCTTTCTTTGACTGAAAAAAGTAACGATAACAAATTTGAAACAAACATTCAAGCAACAAAAAAAGTAAAACTTACTTCAGACTTTTTCTTTTTTGAGCATCCAATGAATATATAACATATTAAAGTTGAAATGGAACCAAATAAAGCTGTAAAAAATAAAAGCATTCCACCAATATTTTCTTCCATCTTCTTTGGTGTTGCTGCTTGATGACGAAACTTGATTGATGTCAGGCGATAAACTACGACGATGACGACGGCAGATGATTAGTTGTGTTTGAACGAAGTGAAATGTGAAACAAAGCTTGAATGCATTTCTGTTTTTACTTGAGAAAACGAAATGAGAAATAATAAAAATATGCAAATTCCAAGAACATTTTTTGTTGAAATCAAAAAGGATTGAAAAATTTAGAGAACAAAATTTTCGACGAAGCAAAATCAAAAATTTTGTCCATTGAAAATCGTTGCAAGAATAAAGCAAGTTTATAATGTTTTAAAATTTTTGGAAGTTAACTTTTGTTTAACTATTTTTCTGTTTTCTGATGGCCTAAAACAATATTATTTTTTCGCTAGCTTTTTTTCTTCATAGTTTTCTAATAAACAACAAACTACTGCTTTCGAAAACCATTCTCATTTCTTTACACAAAGCAGTTATGAAACCTGCCAGTCGGCATTTACTAAATTCTTCCTTTTTCTGCACGTTTTTTGTTTTTATTAAAAAAATTACTCTATTTTATTTTTTTTAAATTATCGGTAAATCTTTCATTCTTCTTATTTTGCTTGCCACCTTCTTCCTCATTCTTTTTTGCGACTACAAAGTGTAAATAAAATTATGATTCAAAGATGAATTACTTTCATTCATTTTTTTAAATGCAGGAATTAAAACTAAAATTCTTTATTTTTTTTAAATTTCACAAAAAAAACTTTTTTGTTTAGTTGTTTAGTTGCTGCTTCCGCCACCGCTGCTATTTGGCTACTAATTATTAATAATTCAATAAACTATCTTTATCTTCCTGTTTTCTTTACTTTTCATTCATTTATTTTTTTTTACTTACAAAATCATTATTATTATTATTAGAAGGAAGTAATATTATTTATTATGGCTTTCTTTTCTCTCTTTCGAGTAAATGTGTTTTAGATTGGTTGTTTAGAAATTATCTTTTCTTTTTTAGTTTTGTTTCTTTTTCTCATCAAGTTCCCTTTTATTTTCTTTCGTTAATTTCCTCAAACAATAAAACATTATTATTTTAATTTTATTTATTTAATTTCATTGATAAATAAATTTTGGATTTTTTAATTTTAACATCCGTTTCATAAATTCAAGAAACATTTTTAATCCTTTTAAAATCACAAAAACGAATACATTCAACAACAAAAAATGGAAGTAAAACAAAAAGACAGTAACCAAGCACAACAAAAAAAAAAACACTTTTAAGCCATTTGTAAAAAAAAGAGTGGAGACTTGTGTTTAATGTAAATTGAAAAAGTTAATTATTACCTTCTTTATTCTTCTTTTTTCTTTCTTTCCGTTGAGTTAGTTAGTTTTAAAAGCATTAATTTTAACCTCCTCTTCTAATATTTTTTTAATACTCCAATTTATTTAGTTAGTAATTTCCGTTGTATGTAAATGCATGTGTCGTCCCTTGGGGCATAGATAAAATTTCTATCTATCTAATAAGTAAGCAAATTTATATACATACATGCATTTAACTAACTTTTATTTTCTTTCTCGTTAAATTATCTATCTATCAATTTTTTTTCAACCATAAAAAAACTTCTTTCTTTTTATTTGCCGCTTCCGTTGCTTTGGTTTCAAGCAAATAAAACTTACATTAGTTGTTAACAACTTATGTAAGTTAATAACCCCGCATCTTTTGGGAGCTAAACACCACTTTGCTGTTGCTTGTTGCTTGTTGCTTGGTTGGTGCTGTTGCTGCTAATTGGCGACTTTGCTTACCTCTTCATTTTTAATTTTTAATATATTTTTTCTAACAAATAAAAAGTCAAAAGGGTATAATCATCATTAATTTTATTTTTTATTTTTTCTTCTTTGATGCCGGCGTTGCTAAAACATTTGTTATTTTTCTAACTTTTTTTTATTTTTTAAAACTTTTTTTCTTCGAATCCAAAAAACCAACTACCGTTGTTGTTTCTCAAAGTTTCTTATGTGCCCGCTTTTTATTCGCATTTTCATTTTTTTTCTTTTTTTCAAATTTGCGTGTTTGGAGATTTCATCTTACAGTTTTTTGATTAAATAATACATATTTTTGTATTTCAGTTTTCTAAAAATCAAAGACACGAATAAATGTTCTACGCAGTTTAAAAATTTAAATAAAAATAATATGGAAACCGTGAATATATCAATATTTGATATTGCGACATTAGTATTATCAATAAAAACATTAATAATTTCGATATTTTTGATTCGTTTAATAAAATCAAATCGAAGATATTTTCAAAAAAGTTGTGGAATCCATATTGAAGCAATATTATATTTTACTTTTATTTCGGGTTAGTTTTATAATTTTTTTTATTTCAATCAAAATATTTTCTTGTGCCTCAGTTTAATTTGTTATCAAAACCATTTTAGTTTTTTTATTTTAAAAAGTTTCGTCTCTTAGATTTTTTATTTTTTTGATTGCGCTGGTGCAAAAAACATAATCCTACATTTTTAAAGTTGTACAGTTTTCTTTCAATAAAAAAAAAGTTTTTTTGTTTTCTCCACCAAGTTTTATAATAATGTACAGTTTTAATGTTCTTACGTCTAGGAAAATCCAAATTTTCAAATCCAGTTTTAAATATTTTTCCTTGTTAAAATTTTTTTACAGTTTTAATTTTCAAAAAAAATGATTCTTTTTTTCAGTTATAAAAAATATTGGTTTTGATTCATGAAACCCACTCGTCTTTAGAAAACCCATTAAGATAAAAAGTGTGCAGTTTTAATATTTTTTTCTTCTTTTTAGATTTGGGAATTTTTATTAAGTAAAATACGTTTCCGTGTGTCAGTTTTATCAATTCTTTTTCATGCCATTCTCTCCTTAATTTTTATATTTTTCCATCCTTCCCGCCGTTCTTTTTAAGTGGCAGTTTTTTTCTTTCTAATACCCTTTTTTGCAAACTCAGTTAAAAACTTTTGAAAAGAATCATAATTTTATTCTTTTTTCTTTTGCATTGAAATCCATTGGGGGCATCATTCTTTCATTTTACTAAGAAGCAATGGGATGGATGATTTCATTTAATGTCCTTTGAGACTTCATTCTTTTTTTCTTCATTCTTATTATCGAAGTTTATTACTTCTTAGTTAATTGTATGTGTGAGTGAAGAATATATGTAAAAAATATACAGTAGTAATTCTCAAAACACAGTTTTTTGAAAAAATTTTAAAATTTAGTTTGGTCGCAAATATATTATTGATTGAATAGACAGTTTAATTTGTGTATTTTGTGGAACGAAATTTCGGCCCTTCCAGTTTTAAATATATTTAATTTAATTTTTTTAAATATAAGCTAGTCTTATGAGGTGTCAGTTATAAAATTTTCTCCTCCTTCCTTATATCAACTTTTTGCCCAGTTTTTTAATCGAGCGCTATATAAAATTTCCTAATACAGATACACCAGTTAAAATATAAAAAATTTATTATCATGTTTAAAAAATAATTTTATTAGTGTAAAAACCGGCTAATCTCGAACACAGTTTTAAATATATATTTTTTTACTTAAATTCTAAATCTATGAATTTTTTCCTTTAAAATATTCTCGCTTTTTTTTGGGCTACGGATGTACCAACAAGACAGTTATAATTTTTTTTTGTGGATAACAGATCTTCCTTTATCCAGTATTATTAATAAATATCAGTTTTTTCTTTTTAATAAGTAATTTAATTTGTTTTAATACGGTAACCAGGCTATTAACTTTTAAATCAATTAATTTTACTTTTCTCTTGGAAATATACCAAACATTTTTTTCTTGCAAACAAATCCTCCGAGGTTACAGTTTTAAGAATAATAAACTAACATGATTTTATTGTGTCATCATTATTGCTCTTGAGAATTCTTACCTTTTTCTTGAGCACAGTTTGCTAATTGGATAGTTGCAACGTTGCACAGTTTTTAAATTGACTAAAACTTTTTCGAATTTCAACAGGTATGAAAACTGTATCAGTTTACTGTAGAAAAAATAACTCTATTAAAGTTGACAATTACAGTTTTAAAAATTTTAATAACAAAAGGTACAGCCTCGAAGTTTAATCATTTACAGTTATTTAAATTTAAAAAATGCCTTGAGCCACTTTCAATATTTTATAATTTTCTAAATAATTTACTTTTTACCAACAATATTGCTAAAATCAGTTAAAAATCTTTAAAAAATCTTTATAAACGATCAAACACAAATTTAATTTTTTCGAGCACACATTTAAATAAAAAATGCACCTAAATGTTTTTGAATCTGGCTAATACTAAACAGTTTATTTATTGCTTCAATTTTCAATGCCAGTTTTATTATTATTTATTTTAGTTGCAGTTTTTTAAAATAATGTCAACATTTTAAAAGTTTAGGAGTAAAGTTGCTCAAAATTAAAAGTTAAAAAGTAGCATATTTATTTGTACTTTTCAATTTTATTTAAATCTTTAGAAAAAAAATAATATAAAAAGTTAACAGTTTAATTTTCCGAGTAACAAAAAAGTAAATGTTTTTTTAATGAAAGACTTCAGATTTTTACTTATTTTTGGTTCTTCTTGAAACTGCATGAGAGGTTATATCAGTGCAGTTAATTAGAACTTTGAAAGAAAAAAGTAAAAACACAAAAAATGGAAGACAGTTTTAAAAGATAAGAAATCTGCATGGATATGAAATTTTGTTAAACATAAAAATCGACAATTCAGTTAAAAATATTTTGAAATTAATGTCCTTGGTATAAAAAAGAAGTCAGTTAAAAATTATTTTGGGATAAAGGCAAAAAGGAGAAGCCTCCAGTTGTAACTCTTATTTTAAAAATACAACAAAAAATGTTATGTTCAGTTTTTTTCTTATTTCCATCCATTTATAAAAAAAAGACTATATTTGAGTTTTCAAAACCACAAAAAGTTATGGTTTGTATAATTCATGAAAATTATTTCATTGGTTTAAACATCTCAATTCAGTTTTAGTCTTAATTTTTTATTGTCATCAAATAATTCATTGAAAAACAGTTTTTTTGCTTTAAATTTTCCATAAAGTTTTTCTTTTTCTTGTAATATTTTTTTGTTTTGTTTTGTTATTATTTATATGCTTGAGAAAAACCAACGCAAAATTACAGTTTTGCAAAATTCCAAAAGTAAAATGTCTAGACATTACTCACTCTTTTTTTTATTCAGTTGCTTCCTTTTATTTTTCGAAAATAGAAAAATAGAGTAATTAGTTTTTTTTAATAAAAAATTTAATTTCATAATTAACTAATTTTTTAAATTAATTTAAAAAATCTGTTAACAATAAGCTCAGTTTAATAATCGAATTAAATATTTTTTTAGCGTTAACCGCAATTCCGGCAGTGGGATATTTATTTTATTATGGTAATTTAAATTGTCCAGAATTGACTCTTGCAATTATTTCCCTTCCTCGTATTTTTACTTTTCGTTTTGAAGTTACTCAATTTACTTGTTTGGGAATTGATCGGGTTATAACTACCTTGTTAACAAATGGGTAAGTTAAAATAAAAGTTTCCGCTATAAAATCAAGTGTGCAGTTTATAAAAATTCATTCTGGAACGAAAGGCACAGTTTAATGACTTTCGCATCCAAACCTGAAACCACAGTTTTATATATTTTTATAATTTTTCAGTTATCAAAGACGTGTAAGAAATATGAGTTTCGCAATTTCCTTATCTATCAGTTTTTTATTGTCCATAGCTGATATTGTAGTTTATTTAATTCGAGATAAATATCGACAATTAGCTCCTCAATGTGGAATAGGTAAGGATACCTTAATTTCCACGTGTTACTGATCAGTTTTAAAATTTATAGGAAGTGGAGCGGGAATACATTATGAAAGTTATTTTTTCTTTTTAAATTTTTTATGCTTTTCTATTGCTGTATCTTGTTTTGTATTCCACGCGTATGATACCATGTCCCATCCAAGTTCATCAAGTGTTACATCAAGATTTGTAAGTTTTGTTATTAAAATAAATTTCAGTTTTATAAAAAAAAAGTCGCCAAAAACTTGCACCTTCCCATGAAATATCTCAGTTTTTTCTTTTGTTAATGAACATATTGTGGAACAGTTAAAATCAAAATCATCAAAGATAAAAAAATCAAACAGTTTATTTTTCGAAGCTAAAAAATAATTAGCAAATCATAAAAATAAATTTTATACTTTTGTCCTTTCCAAATAACAAAAAAGGGTAAACCGAAAGTTAAAGTTTTTTAAAGAACACTTTTACTTGATCCATGGGAAACTTATGCAGTTATTTTTTTAATTATAACACAAAATTGCTGCCAATAAAAATACAGGCAAAATAAAGCCTTATTGAATGAATTGACAGTTCTTTTAAACAACTTTTAGTATATTTCTTTGCAAATTACTTCCAGTTTTTTGTTTAAAAGAACACAGTTAAAAATTTCTATAAAAATTGAACAAAAAAATTAAATTTGTTCGTCACCAAAAGAATTTTAATTATTAAACAGTTTTTTTCAAAACAATAATGAAAATAATTGTCAGTTTTAACTAAACTTTTTAAGAAAAATTTGGCTTTTATGAAGATAAATAATACACCGTAATGAAATTTTTTGCCCAGTTTAAAAAATTCCTTAATATTTAGAAAATAAATACCATAATTCGGTATCAGAAAAAGACAGTTTTGAAATAAAATAATTTTATTAAAATTACATTTGTTTTTGTAAAAAAAACTAAATGAAACCTTTTATGCAGTTTCTTTTAATTTTTTTGGGTTTTTTGAGAATAAAATCTATCCGACGGGATCGTATGTTTTCAGTTTTAAATATCAAATGCATAAAAATAAAGCATTTTAATTATGCTTAAACCACCAAAATATACAAACACTCAGTTTTAAGTTTCTTCCAAAAAAGCTTACAAACAAAAAATCTTTTTAGTAAACAGTTTTTTATATTTATCCCATTTTTTTTAGCTAACTCAACAAGTCAATAATTTTCTTTTTATTTTCATTCTAACATTTGGATTTCCAACAATCTTATTAACCATTTATCGAATATTTCATTTTGAAGTCTTTAAATTTATTATAAATTATACGGATGCCGCGATGCAGCTGCAACATGTTTTTGTAAGTTCCAACAACAAATCCCATCATATCTTGTTTCAGTTTATTAACTTTTTATATTATTTTTTTGCAGATAATAATGTCATTTTTATTTTGTTTAAATTCAAAACGAAAACATTTAAAACAAGTTTCAACAACAAATTCCACATTTACGAGTGTTCAACCTCGAAAGAATTCCATTCCAATGCAACCTCAGCAAATTAGTATTGCCGTTCCAATTTTGCCTGGAACTGTATCTTCCACTTCAGACGCAGTCGTCCTCGTCGCTGTAGAGTGAAAATCGTTTCCTACAAATAATAAAATTAAACAGTTTATTTTTTAAAAATATTTATTGTAAAATGGTTTTGTTTTAAAGTTGCTATGTTTATACGGCTAATAATTTTTTTATATTTTTGAATACGGTTTTGGGGTTAAAAAATTTATGTTCAAATAAAAGCATTTGTTATCACTCCTTAGCAATTTAATTTTTAACATATTTTTACATTTAAAAGTATCAAATCCTCCTCCAGTTTATTAAAAAAGAATAAAAACAAAAAGCAAATTTCATATTTTATCCTTTAAATCTTTCATAGTTTTAATTACACAAAAACAACAAATTTATCACCATCGGCAGTTTATTCCATCTCCTTTTTCTTTTTTACGCTTGGATTAGTTTTTTCTTTCAATCAATTTTTTTTGTGGGGCACCATTTTAAATGGAAAGTGTGTTAATTTCAATCACAGTTTTTTTATTTAAAATTTTTTTTTATTCCTATCAGTTTTTTTACAATTCAGTTTTAATGTACTTATGTTTAGAAAATTCATATTCTCCGAATGCAGTTTTAAAATATATATTTTCTTGCTTCATTTATTATTTTTGTCAGTTTACATTAAAAGACACGGATTCCTTATTACAGTTTAAAAAAATATATTAGTTTTGGTTTGATTTATAAAATCCATTTTGGAAAACCAAAATAAAACGAGGCACAGTTTTAAAAATAGTTTTTTTTGTTGCTTACTTGTCTTTGCTTTGGAAAACTTTAACGAAAAATCCAAATTTTTTCAATTACTTCAGTTATAAAATTCTTTTCCATGCCATCCAACCTCCCTCATTTTTACATCATCCAAACCTTCAATGTTTCATGGTACCAGTTTTTCTAATATTTTTTGAAAATCTTATTTTAGCATTTGCAGTTAGTTTTTTGTGTCTAATTAATTTTTTTGTTGTTGATTATCATAAAAGTTTTAAAGATTCTTTTTTTGCATTGAAATTCATTTAAGGCATCATCCTTTCATTTTACTAAGAAGCAATGAGATGGTTTAAAAATTCGCAGTTTTCTCATTCTTTCTCAATTATTATTTATTCAGTTATTTTTAAAATATTAATCAATGTTTAAAAAGTGGTTTTGCAGTTAATAAAAGTTAAATGAATGTTACCAACAAATTAATTTGTAATCCTTAATTTTTTTAAAGTCAAGTGAAAATCATCGATAAAAAAAGCTGCTTAACAGTTTTAATTTTCCAAATAAAAAAAAGTAATTTTTTTTTAATATTATTGCATAGATTTGAAATTTTGTTAATCAAAAAAAAATCCGAAATTCAGTTTAAAATATTTTTAAATTAATTTTCCTGATATAAAAAAATAACTCAGTTAAAAATTATTTAAGGATAAAGGAGAGATTGTTAGCCTCCAGTTTGTAATTTTAATTTAAAAAATCCAGCAAAAAACCTTTATTACAGTTTTTTAATATATTTTTAGTATTTCCTTCGCAAAATACCAAATGCAGTTTAAAAAAAATCATTCTGAAAAGAAACATTTGTAGTTTTTACTTTCTTGTAGCTCATTAATTATTTTTTCTAATTCTCAAAAAAGTTTTAAAGATTCTTTAATTTCCTTTTGCATTGATATCCATTGGAGGCATTATTATTCGCACATTTTTTCTTCATTGTTATTTTCAGTTTTTTTTTGTTTTTTGCTTAATTAGATGAGTAATTGCACAAGGTTAAAGGTTTCAAGTACGGTTTTTTATGTTGAAAGATTAAAATGATCTTTATGCGGCAATTAAAAAAAAAAACACAGTTTTAATATACATTTGTCGTAAGAACAACCGCAGCTCAAAAGTTCTAACTAATTTCAAAAAAAAAAATTCGAGTTTGGTATTAAAATGCTTGAGTAATTTAATTTACAGTTAAAAAAACTATTTATTTTGTGATTATTTTTAGTTGAAGATTTATAAAATGTTTTCTGTAAACTCACGAGAACACCAGTTTTTAAAAAAAGAATAATAAAAAGAGGTGTTTACATTAAACAAACGTTTATTATTTAAAAAATCCTGCAACAGCAGCTCCCAGTTCAAAAAATATTTTGTTAATCTATAATTAAATAATTTTCTAAAATATATGCCTTTAATTAAATGTATTTACATTTACAAGATTTAGATTACAATCTTTTTTCAGTTTTACAGTTTTTAAATATTACTTATTAGATAATTATTTAAAATAGATACATTTAGATAAAAATATTACAAAGCCATCCCAAATGTTCTACCTCTTCAGTTATTTAAATTTAAAAAAAATCTTGCTTCATGTCACACAGTTTTAACCTTTTTGATTTAATAAGAAAATACCTTAATTTTCTTACAATTATGGTTCACGCAAATCAGTTAAAAAAAATTTCCAACAACCATTAATTTAGATTCACGAAATTTTATCATTTTAGCAAACTATTTATTTGTAACTTAAAAAATACCCAAATGTTATGATTCAGTTTTTATAAAATGAAAGTATAAAATTATAAGGAGGATGGCTATGAAAAAATTGCAATTTATTTTTTCATTTCTGTTTTTTTAATATTAACCAACACTTTAAAGAATTTTCTGCAGTTACTAAAAGTCAAAAATTAAAAAATGCAGCGAATTAAATGGTGCATTTTCACTTTTTTTAAAATCATAGGAAAGTCAACCATAAAAAAAAGCTGCCCGTTTAATTTTCCTACTAACAAAAAAGTAAATCTTTTTTTTAATGAGTGAGTGACACTTGAGATTTTTGCTTCTTTCTTGGTTTTTCTTGGAAGTGCAGGAAAGTTAACATAAGTGTAAATTATTTGAACTTAAAACACGTGTAATAAAAAGAAGACAGTTTAAAAAAATATTTAGTTGCAAAAATGTGAACATTAATGTAAAGTTCTTCGACACTAATTAAAAAAAATCCATCCAATAACGTTTCGCACAGTTTTTATATATTATTTTCATAGAATTATCTAAAAATGAAAATATTATTTTAATTCGCCTCAGTTTTTTTTTGTAAAAATTTTAGCTAATGGGTAAAAATCTTCCATTCACAAGAGAGCAAAGCATAAAGTCTTTCAAGTTCGATCAACTCAGTTAAATGACTTCTTTTTAAATTTATGTTATTTCCAGGCAACATAAAGTTTTGTCAGTTTTTATAAAAAAATTCTCGTTCGAAAACCAAAATAAAGTAGTTGTTTGTAAACCTTATTATAATTGCTTCAGCATTTTGGATTATGTATTCAGTTTTAACATTAATTTTTTATTTTAATAAAATAATTTTACCATGTCTCATCCAAGTTCATCAAGTGTTAAATCAAGATTTGTAAGTTTGCTCTTTCCAGATTTCAGTTTAAAAAAAATCGCCAAAAACTTCTAACAAAAACAAAACTACACAGTTTTATTGGAATTAAATTATGCTGGCCATAAAAAAGATGCCAAAGTTTAAGGTTAAATAAATAAAGCAAATGAAAAATTTATCACAGTTTTGACTTTTGAAGTTTAAAAAAATGAATAAACCTTTTAATTAATTTTATACTTTCATTCTTTTCAAGAAACAAAGAATGATCTAAACAAAGAAGTTAAAGTATTTAAAAATATTCATGGGAAATTTTCAAAAAATTTATATTTATAAAAAAAAAAGTTAAGCCAAAAAAATAGGCAAGATAAATTCCTCAATCGAATTTTACTGTTTTTATAACCCAAAAAATGTTTATATGCTATATTTATATTTGGACGATTTACCTCAGTTTTTTGATATAACCTTATTAACTCTAAAAAAAAGGAATACACTTTATAATTTCCATAAAAAATCAAAAAACAACAAAAAATTAAATTTGTTCGTCACCAAAAGGCAAGTTTTTTTTGAATATCTTTCCTTTATGCATCACAAGAAAAAAATGTAACAGTTTTAGCGGTGAAAAAATAATAATTATGCTGTGCAGTTAAAATAAAAATTATTCAAAAAATAATTTACAAAAAAAACAACGTAAAGAAAGTCAGTTTTTATTTAATCGAATAACTTGTTAAAATTCGATTTTTTTTGTACAAAAAATTAATGAAGAAAAGTTTTATACAGTTTATTTAAATATTTTTTATAACATTTTTGAAGAAAAGTTTATTCGCCTCACTTGGGTTATTACAGTTTAAAAAAAATAAATAAATAAAATTAAAGCTTTTTTATTATGCTTAAACGACCAAAGTACGCGAAAACACAGTTTTTAATAATTTTCAAGCAATATAATTTGCAAAACAAAAAATCTTTTCAGTAAACAGTTTTTTATATTTATCCCATTTTCAGCTAACTCAACAAGTCAATAATTTTCTTTTTATTTTCATTCTTACTTTTGGTTTTCCAACAATTTTATTAACCATTTATCGAATATTTCATTTTGAAATTTTCAAATTTATTATAAATTATACGGATGCTGCAATGCAGCTGCAACATGTTTTTGTAAGTACCATTAACTACCGTAATTTTTAACATGGACCAGTTTATTAATCTTTATTTTAATTATTTTTGCAGATAATAATGTCATTTTTATTTTGTTTAAATTCAAAAAGAAAACATTTAAAACAAGTTTCAACAACAAATTCCACATTTACGAGTGTTCAACCTCGAAAGAATTCCATTCCAATGCAACCACAACAAATTAGTATTGCAGTTCCAAATTTGCCTGGAACTGTATCTACCTATAATTAAAGGAGCACTCCAACTTTGTTCAAGAAAGGTTACATCAAAAGCTATAAATGAAGAAATACCATTTACAGCTTTTTAAAACACCAATGATGATTCAGCTCGATAAAAGGAAACAAATAAGTTTTTTATCTGACAAATAATATTTTTCACGATAAAGAAATTATCGAAGACTTACAACTACATATTTTGTGCTAGCTTCATTCAAAGCTGACATATCTACTTTAACATGTGAACAAATAACATATTTATTATTAAAACACTTATACATACATAAATTATAAAAACAAACAAACAAAAAGAAAGGTTAAAACTTTAATCATCTATCATATATTCGTCGTGACGTCTTATGTAATCATCATCATCAAGATACATTCCATCAGGTCCATAAGCAATAAAAAGAAGTAATCCACCGATGACAGAAATGATTTGAAAGAAATAAAATTTTATTAGATCACGAGCCATGTAATCATTAGTTGAGATTGTCCACCATGGAAAAGACCAAAGATTATAACCAAAAATCCATAAAGCAATAACCAAAGTCGAGAATCTTGTTTTGTATTTGATAAAGATTGGAAGAAATAGGACGAAAGTGACAGAAAAAGTAAGCTAAAAAATATAAAATATTAAACCGTCAATTAACTCGAACAACATTACCCAAGAGTAATAAGTAATAATTATGCACATAATTTCGAACATTAAATATAAGAGTATACGTATGAATAAAAGGATCCTTGAAAATAAAAGTATCCCGGAATCTACGACATCATCATCACTATATATTTCTGATATTGATGCAATAATTGAAAAGTGTTCTTCTTGCGTTGTATCATATAATAGAAACAGAACATAACCAGCAGAAATTTTAAAAAACACGTCAATTTGATCCCATAGAAAAATATAATAAACAACACTTTGAAGCACCCAAATACTAGCCAAAAGACCACAAGCAGCACCAACACGTTTTCTTGACATGATCATAATTGCAGAAATAAGTTGTCCAAAAACATCATAATAAAGGTACATTGTAGCAAGATACCATCCACAATTCCATGTTTCTTCCAAATATTCTTGTTGAACATCCCAATATATCCATTTTCGATAAGCATTTTCGATGAAAGTTGAAAGAATACATAATCGAGCAACATGTGGTAACAAAGGTTTGGTTTTCAACAAAAACTAAAACATAAAACGCTCATATTACTTCTTTACTCGTCAAACAAGAAAAAAAAACTTACTTTATTTGCAAAAGCTTCAAGTTGGTTTAAGCATTTCATAAAATCATGGATGAGAGAAAAAATAAAATGAAGAGACCTTCTAAAAATGTGAAGAAACACATCTTCCCAATCATCTTCGACCATAGTTACAGCAGCAGCAAGCACGTATGACTGAAAGGATAATTGATGAATGAATTGAGCAATGAAAAAGAAAGCAACAAAAGAAAGAATAATAAATCATGAAAAAATCACACACTAAAAAATTTTCATAATTCTTTTTCCACAAGATTTGTGATTTAAAAAAGTACTGAATGCTTTTGTTTGTTTTATAAAATATTTATTAGGAAAACGAAATAATATTCTTGCTGGGTTTTTACATATCATACAATTCCAATGTAACATGTTCAGAGTCTAAAAGAAAGCAATCAAGGTTCGCATTTTTTTTTTGAAAGCTCGAAGAAGTAATAGTAGCTTTTTTGTGCTCCTTTTTTTCTACTTTTGATTTCCAAGCAAGTTTTTACTGTTGTAGGCAGAATTTGTGTCAAAAAGAAAGATAAGAAAGAATACGAGATAAACTATTTTTATTCAAAACAATAATACATACATAAATCAAAAAAACATGGTTTAGAATATTAATTATTATTATAAATTCATTTCTTTACTCGATTATTCTATTACCATCAACATCAAGACAAATTCCACCAGGTCCATAAGCAAGAAAAAGAAGTAAGCCACCAATAACAGATATAGCTCGAAAGAAATACAATTTCATGAAATCACGATAGAAGTAATCAGTTGGAACCATCCACCATGAATTGAACCAAAGATTAAGACCAAAAATCCAGAGAACAACCATCATAGTAAAAAGCCTTGATTTGCATTTGAAATAGAGAGGAATAAATAGAACGAAAGTAACAGTAAACTAAAAAACAAATATTTATAAAGCTAAATTAACGATGTATCTTACCAGAGTTTTAGAAGAAAATCTTAAGCAATAACCTTCTAAGCAGAAATACATTAATCTAAGCCAAACACGACCAACTAAACGCATCCATGGATTTAGTTGATGATCATCATTATTTCTTTGTGAATTGAAAGCAAGAAAAGAAATTTCACCTCCTCCAGTAATATCATATAGAAGAAACAAAGATTCAAGGACAGAAAAATTAGAAGTTATAAATTTAGAATAGTATGATACATTATAAACAACAATTTGAAGGTACAAAATATTAATAAAAATAAAACATGGAGCAGTGACATATTTTCTTGACAAGATCACAATTGCAGGAATAAGTTGCCCAAAAACTTGATAAAAAACAAATAATGTAGACGAATACCATCCACAATTCCAAGTTTCTTCAATAAATCCTCGATGAGCATCCCATTGCATCCATTTTCGAAAACCATCTTCGATAAAAGTTGAAACAATACAGAATCGAGCAACATCGGGCAAATATGGCTTTGCTTTAATCAAAATCTAAAACAAAAAATATACAAATTGCTTTAAAATTAAAAAGCAAAACTTACTTTATCTATTGAAGCTTCAAATTTGTTGAAATATTTCACAAAATCATGTATGACAGCCATCAAAAAATAAAGTGTCCTTGTAAAAATGCGAAGAAATACATCTTCCCAATCATCTTCGACCATTTTTGCAGCAGCAGCAGCAGCAAGCAAGTTGACTAAAAATTGATAAATGAATCGAGCAATGAACAAGAAAGCAAAAAAGAAAGAAGAATAAAGCATTTTTTGGAAGAAAAAAGAATGGAAAAAATTTGCCTAATTTTTTAGTGTGACAAAATATGTTTTTGAGAGAATATAAAAACAAGCAAAGATAGTAAAAATATATACATAAACCAAGACAAAAACGACTACAGCAAAAAATACCGATGGTTCTTATTAGTGATATAATCAATTGCAATATGTTTTTGTAAGTCCAACAACATGGAATGTTCGATCAAGTTACTTTAATTACAATTTTATTTTATTAGTTTTTAAAATTACATACATATAAACACAATACAAATTACAAATAAACATCAAAAGTTTACAAAAATCGCAAATATGATGTATCTATCATTGAGCGGCAGTTGAAGCAATAGCATTTAAGGATTATAAGATAAATTGAAACCATCATCAAAGTTGTTATTGTTGTCATTGGTATGGTGGATACATTCAATATCATCATCATCTTCATCACTGTCATCTTCACTTTGAGTTTCATCAAGGAATAAACTTCGGCGATGAGTATCAGCAACACCAATATCAGCGACATCAGCAGAAGGAGCGGCAGCATTTGTTGAAATTGTCGTCGCTTGATTTTGAGACATTTGAATGAGATCAGCACGAAATTGTTCACGAAGATTATCAATTCTTGCATCCAAATTTGAAATGAGTTTATTAATGAGATTATTGAGTTTTTTCATTAATTCTTCCATTGGATCATTACCATTATTATTGAAAGTTGTTGTTGTTGCTGAAGCAATGGATGTTTGAGTTTCAGGTGATGCAATAAAACTTGGAGCAAGAGATGAGACATCATATTTTGATGAAGTTGAAACCATATGATGCGGAGTTGATACATGTTTTGAATGATGAGGATGGTGATGATGATCGAAATGAACAGAAGCAGCATTTTTTGCATCAGATAATGAATGAGAAGAATGATCACCCACTCGAGATCTTTTATATTGAGGACCAATTATTGGTGGATATGGAGTTGGAAAACGTCGAACCTAAACAAATAAGTATGTATAAGGTAGCATAAGAAAATGTTGTTAAAGCATAAACTTACATCAGGATATGGTGTTAATGGATGAGGTCGCTTTCGTTTTGAATGTTGTGCATCTCCACCGTCTCCATTGCTGGTATCCATGTGATGATGATGATGATGAGTTGTTGGAGTTTCAGACATTTTTTCTTTTTGACTTTGAAAATTTCACCAAAAAATGAAGCAGCAACAGCAGCAACGTCACAGAATTGATGAAACGATGAGAAAATGATTTGAGTTCATGAGTGGTGGCAGCAAGTTTGTTGTTCAAAAAGAAGTATGCAAATATTTATGAGAAAGTTAGCAAACATAAAAAAAAGAAAAAGTTGCTTCAAAGTTTAGAATGAAAAGACTTGGTAGCAATGTTTCGTTCTTCCCATGGAATATTGTTATCTTGCAACGATAACGCTAAATATTTTTGTTCCTAATTTCAAGCATCCTTTTACAACTCTAATGTGTAAACTACTTGCTTTTATTTGTTGCTCATTGGTGAGGTGGATGTCCGCAAAGTGGATTGAACACTGGATTCCATGGTTAAAAAGCAGCAATTTAATCGCAAAAACTAAAATCATCAATTGTTGATAATGCTGCTTCAGCCATGAACGCAAAAGTTTAGTAAGACAAAGCTGCATTCCTCTAAACAATCAAAAAGCCTTTTTTGCCTTATAATCGCCTCATCTGTTTATGCTGCATTCCAAATCCAATGTTCCAAATATAAGAGACAGTTTGAAAGTTAAAAAAATTACACTTTATTTATAATTAAATTACTTAAATTAAATGTCAAATATAAAACAAAATATAAAAATGCAAAGATTACAAAATAAAAAATTTGACAATATTGAAAAAGTGATAAATAAGGTTAACATTTGAATGCGTGTAAACACAATCAAATATTATTACAATTAAAAAAAAAATTAAACAGATGAACTAAAGAGGAATGAACAATAAACTAAAGATAGCTCATCACAATTACCGTATGAAACGAGCTAAAAGACAACAAACTTAAAGAACTACGGTAAGTCTAATGAAGCTAGAAGCTAATCTCAACGAAACGACAAACTACGAAGAAGTTAAAAACAAATAGAACATTAGACAGCTGTCATTGGTGGAGCGAAACGATAGAGGTAGAGACGATAATCCTTGCTAGCAACGACGACAGAACCATCATCAATCAGAGCCATATCGAAGCATTGAGCATGTTTGACTTTACTTTCATAAGCGGTGATGACCTTTCCAGCCTAAAAAAGTAAAGTTATTGTATATTGTTTATAAAGGTTAAAGAAGAAGAAAAAGCTTACTGGATCAAAGACAGTAAGGTTGAAGTTATTGTGGTTATCAGCAACAATAATATCACCACTTGAATTGATTCCAACACCAATGGGATAGTTGGTAACACCTTCACCACCAATTTGTCGAAGATATTGTCCTTCATAGCTGAACACTTTGATACAATGAGCACGATTGTCGCTGATCAAGATTTCTTTGTTTCGAGATGCACAAACACCATTTGGAAAGTCGAGGTAACGAGAGCAGCTAAACTTGTGTAAGAGATTGCCAAAGGAGTCGAAGATGATAACACGCATAACCTAAAAAACTAAGGTATAATCAAAAGGTAAAATAGTAAATAAAACTAACCTTGCATTCAACAACGATGATTCGGCCTTCATGATCAACGCAGATACCACGAGGATGTTGCAAAACATCAGCACCAAACTTATGCAAAAATTGACCATAAGCATTGAAAACTTGAATTTGATGAGTTGGTGAACGTTCAGTAACGATGAAATCACCGGTGCTTCGATTAACAGCAACACTAAAAATGAATGGAAATGTTAGCAAAGAAAGAAAAATGATAAAAAGATGATACCGATTAGGATAAAGGAGTTGACCATCACGTTTTCCACATTCACCGAAGTGAAACTTGAAGCGACCATCTCTATCGAATACTTGAATACGATGATTGTTAGTGTCAGCAACAACGATATCACCTTGAGCATTGACAGCAACGCCGGATGGCTCAGTGAATTGCCCTTGAGTAACACCAAATTCACCAAAATGACAATAATAAATCATCTTTTGACGTTTTACTTGAGGACGAAGAGGGAAGACTTGATATTGAACGACAGGAGAGTTTGAACCATCAACATCATTTGGCAATACACTAACACTTTCATTTCTTGCTTTGGCATTATTATTTTGTACATCCGTATCAGGAAAGAGATTGAAAGGAGCAGAGGTTGCAGGAGGAGTAGCTGTATTCTTATCCATAGGAACAAAATGCTGTTTTGAAAGTTCTAAACAAGGTGGAGCATTCTTTGATGGAGATTCAACACTTCGTGGACGACCAGGTGTACGACAGAATCCTTCGGTTAAAGAGCCACGATTACTTGAAAGAGGATTCTTTTCAGCCATACTGATAGATATGTCGGATGGAGAATCAACATCAAAGCCAGCTTGAGCAAAGATTTCCGAGATGGCGCCATAGCAATCTTCATGGCTTACAGGAAGGATATGAAGTTCACTGATGCGTTTTTCAATTGAACCAAAGTTTGCATCATATTTGAAGAAGCTTTCAATACGGCTTTCAATTAATGGTTTGAAGAGCATAATTTCAGGTGGAGAGCAATTAGCAAGCAAACGACGAGTGAATTCAAGGAATTGTGCCATTCGGCTTCGCATCTTTTCAGAATCATTCTTCTGGACATTGAGAGCGATCTAAAGGTAAGCTTTTAAGATGAGAGATATAAATAAGAAAAAACAAACCTGTTTCATGCCAACTTTTGCTTCAAGATCAGTGAGGACTTTCTGACGAAGTTCATAGACAACATTGAGCAATATTTGACAGATACCATGAATTGTTGAGATAGCTTGTTGGTGATTTTCCTTCAAACCATTTTGAACTTCATCAACGAAAGATTCATTCATAGCTTTATGTCCAACAGCTTTATTGACCATTTCTTCTAAACGTTTGATTTCTTGACCAGCAATAACATCAATTGGTTGAATTTCATGAGGATTCTTATGTTCAGTTTCAATACATCGGTAGCAGATAGGAATATTGCAGGTGAAGCAGAAGAAAGATAAACTTTGATTTGGATGCTCCAAACAGTTACACGATGATTTTCCATTGACACTTGTTGAACCAAAGATGCTTTCATTGCTTGAACTTTTGACATGAAGAGGTTCGACTTGATGACCTTTGAAGCAGTGCATGAACTTATGAGCCATTTGACAGTTGTCACAAAGATAACCACAGGTGCTACACAAAGCCTTGACACTATCACCACTAGTACAGCTAACACATACGACATCAGCGTTGTTGCTTGCTACCTGAAAGAAAAACAATAAGTATAAACAAAAGAGTAAAAAGTTTAAGAGAAGATAAAAAAAGCTAACAACTTTGGTACTTTGAAGTGTTAAGTACTTTAGTTAACAGTCATGTAACAGGCAAAGAAGTCAAATTTCTCAGCAAAAGTTAGTTGAATCATCAATAGAATAAGATACTTACCGAGCTATTACGAACACCATCAGCTTTGGGAGGAGATGAAGAGAGGCTAGTTAAGCCAGGAACCATTTCTTTGATATTTGTTGATGCTCCATTAGCTTCTTTTTGACTTCCATCCTTAGCATTTACAGCATCAGCATGATTTTGCTTCTCACAAACACTTTGAAGACCATAATCATTAAGGAGACCATCAATACCAAAGACAGGAGAAATGATGGTTGAAGCATAGCAGAGAGGACAAGTAACATAACCAGCAGCAGATGGATCAGAAGATTGACATTGAAGTAAACATTGCTTGCAAAAGCTATGAAAACATGTCAAAACTTTGGGTGATGAAAAGCTTTGCATACAAATTTGACATTTGAGCTCCTAAAAAACGAGCAAGTTAATAAATAAAGAAATAACATAAGAAAATAAAACTAACTTGTTCCATTGGCTCCATTTTTAATTTTGAATAATCAGCAACAGCAGATATTGAAAAAAATTCAGACAGCTGTGAAGATGAAAAATAATTGAAAGAAATCTTTGCTGATGAAAACTTTTTTTTTCAGTCTTTTTTGCTCTCTCGCTTGTGCGCGAGCGAGTGAGAGTGCAATCTTTCATGGAAGCGAGCGAGCAATCATACGATGCTTTCGCTTAATGGAAATTCTTGTGCATTCTGCCAACACGATGCGCAAAATTTGAAATTTTAGGCATCATTAGATTCCATCATCGCCTTCTGCTTGCTTGATTTATTTTTTGTTAATCAAAAGCTTATTAATAATTTCATGTAAAAAAAAAAATGGTCATCCACGTATTAGAGTTGCTTTTAACATTTGAAACAACACAATAATCTCAGGATATGTTTGCTTTACCTATGTTTTGATCATAAATAAACTTTGCTGTTCGTTTTCATTATTATTCAACTTTGTTTACAACCAAAAAAGCAAGCTAATTGTTAACGATAAAAACAATAATGTTTCTTCCTATCAAAGAAAGCTAAAGCAATGCAACCAAAAGAAGAAGATAAAAAACTTTATTGAAAATACAAGATTACATACAAAGAAAAAATGATACATTATTATTAAGAGTTTTCAATTCATTTCAGATAATCTTCATGTTTCTTTGTTGAAGGCATTAATGTTCATTCGGATCAGCTGCTGCTTGGTTTACAAAAAGATCAGATTGCTTCTTTTTTAGATCCCAATTTTTGTATATAAAGATCACCCCAATTGTTCCAAAGAAAGTAGTTTGCAGAACATTTGATAGGTTGACGTAAAAGTTCCCAGCTTCATACCAAGATGAAGCATTCAACTTGTCAATTTGAGCTTGAAATTTTTCAAATTGTTTTGGATCGTTGTTAAAAAGCTGGAAAAAATGGATATGAGTATATGTACAATAAGACAAAATAAACTTACATTCACAATAATAACATCAAAATCTGATTTGCCATACTTGAAGGTCGACGTTTTAGTATAATTGGAGGTGTATGATGATAATTGAAATTGATAAAATTCTGCACCAACACTTGTATGAACAAAGATGCCGCCAGCCCCAATCATTTGAGCATCATCATCCAAGATGCAACTTCTAGGTGCAATTATTGTATTTTCAGAATAATAATTACCCAAACACTAAAAAATAAATAGAAAATTAATTTTGTAATAATAACATCGAAAAAGAATATCAAAGGGGTTGTTTGAAAACCCTAATACCACAAAAAATAAATAGTACTAACTTTTTTGGATGAGATAACATCATCGTCAATAAATATAACGAAGTTAAAATACACTCGTTCACGAACATTTGAATTAGGAACATTTGAAGTAGCATCAGCAGAAAATAAAACAAGAAAAACGAAGAAAATTTGATTCTTGAAGAGCATTGTTGAGATATTGAAAAATTTAATTGTAATTGTATCCGTTGATGATGTTGAGATAAATCGAGTAGTTTGAAGAAAGAAGTTGTAAAAGCAACAACAAAAGAAGAAGGATTGAATGAAAGTAAAAAAGTCGTTCAAAGTTTTTTCTGGAACATGCTTAAAATTTGCATAAAATTTGCAGATTTTTTTTTCTTTCGTGTAAAATTTTTTCTTCAATGAAATTTTTTTACTTGCAAGTTGCAACCTTTTCATTCATTCATCATAAAAGTAAAATAAAGATATTCTTCATATTTGCTTTTTGATTGTAATGACTTTATATTTATCTCTTTACACATGTCCATCAATGACTTTAAAGTACAGTAACATTATGAGATGTTATTGTTTTCTCGCCAACCTTACAATGTGGCAGTGTTGTTGTTAAACTACACACAACGTGGAATCTTCGATCAAATTACTTTAATTACATTTTTATTTTATTAGTTTTTACTATTACATACATACATATAAACACAATACAAATTACAAATAAACATCAAAAGTTTACAAAAATCGCAAATATGATGTATCTATCAATGAGCGGCAGTTGAAGCAGTAGCATTTAAGGATTATAAGATAAATTGAAACCATCATCAAAGTTGTTATTGTTGTCATTGGTATGGATACATTCAATATCATCATCATCATCATCACTGTCATCTTCACTACTTTGAGTTTCATTAAGGAATAAACTTCGGCGATGAGTATCATGAGCAACACCATTATCAGAATCAGCAGCAGAAGGAGCAGCAGGAGTAGTTGAAGTTGTTGTTGGCGCTTGATTTTGAGACATTTGAATGAGATCAGCACGAAATTGTTCACGAAGATTATCAATTCTTGCATCCAAATTTGAAATGAGTTTATTAATGAGATTATTGAGTTTTTTCATTAATTCTTCCATTGGATCATTACCATTATTATTGAAAGTTGCTGTTGTTGCCGAAGCAATGGATGTTTGAGTTTCAGGTGATGCAATAAAACTTGGAGCAAGAGATGAGACATCATATTTTGATGAAGTTGAAACCATATGATGCGGAGTTGATACATGTTTTGAATGGTGATGATGATGGTGATGATCGAAATGAACAGAACCAGCATTTTTAGCATCAGATAATGAATGAGAAGAATGATCATCAACTCGAGATCTTTTATATTGAGGACCAATTATTGGTGGATATGGAGTTGAAAAGCGTCGAACCTAAACAAATATGTAAGTATAAGATAGCATAAGAAAATGTTGTTAAAGCATAAACTTACATCAGGATATGGTGTTAATGGATGAGGTTGCTTTTGTTTTGAATGTTGTCCATCTCCATCACCACCTCCGCCTCCATTGCTGGAATCCATGTGATCATGATGATGATGAGTTTTTGGAGCTTCACACATTTTTTCTTTTTGACTTTGAAAATTTCACCGAAAAATGAAGCAGCAGCAGCAGCAACGTCACAGAATTGATGAAACGATGTGTAAATTATTTGTGTACATGAATGTTGGCAGCAATTTTGTGTTCAAAATAAATATTCAAGAAGAAAATCATACTGCAAATCGAGTTCCAATACAAATGGATCCTTTCGATCATCAGCTTGTTTTCCCAAAGTCATACCAGGTTTATAACCCATTTTTGCAAGAAGGGTAAAGCCTTTTGATTCTTCGCAAATTGGTTTTGCTAAAGCTTCATCACGTTTTCTTTTTTCAATTTCAGCTCGAGTTGGTTAAGCTTTCATTTGTTCATTTGAGCTTCAGTTCGAGAATGTCAATTCAATTCTCTTCGAGGTTCACGATTTTTTGAAACACCTATAAAAATACAAAGTAATGAAGTCCGTTAAACAAAGCATCAAAAAATTACCTGGTCGAACATCTTGATTGCTACTTAATATTTCTTCAGACATATAATCTTCTTCACCATCACTCATCGTTGTTGTTGCTGGAAAAAAGATTGATTCAAGAAGGATGACGAACAATTTTTTTTACAAAAAAAAAGTTTTTTGAAGATGCTCAAAAATAACGAAAATGTGTTTCAAACACAAAAGCCTTTCGCCTTAAGAGTGTGAGGCTTATTAGGCTACTGTTTTTTACATTCAAAAATAAAAAATTTCATCGATTTTTTTTTCGGTAAAAATAAAATTTATTCTAAACTTTTGTTTATATTTTAATGAAGCTGAATACATACATACATTTAAAGGATAATAAGTATGTGAATGCGACATTTGCTTCTTTCTCCTCATGTTAGCATCCTCGATTTTTTTTAACCAAAAAACTTTTTTCTCTTACAAAATTTTTGCCATTTTTGCCATTTTTACCATTTTGAAGTTTTATCCATTTTCTAAACTTGTTTTTCATTTTATTTATTTATTAACTTTTACAACAAAAAAAGGAAATCATTTTTCTTTTGTTTTCCCATTTTTGACATCTTTTTCATGTGAATGGTTTTATTGCGGTAACTTTCATTTTTTCTTCTTCTTTAAAATGTAAATGAAAATCCAGTTTATTGCCGCTGTTTACAATTATTATTGTTTGAAAAACTATAAAGCAACTTTCTCTTTTTTTTGGAAATGATTTTTTAATTATGAAAGTAAGGAAAAGAGAAACTAAGGAAGGCAAACATTCTTTGAAAATATTTAACAAAAAGAAAAGAAAATCTCCAATCAAAAGTTTTTTTCTCGATTTACCATAATTTTTTTTAACCTCTCATCTAAAAATTTAAAATACATTTTTCTTGTGCAAGCTTTTATTTGTGTTTTTGTTAACCAAAAAACAAAACAAGAAATGAATAAGCTTCCGGAAATGATTTTGTGAGAGAAGGGCTAATTTGAGCTGAACCACTTAAAATAAATTTTTTAGAAAGACAATAAGCTCTTGCAATTTCAATTTAAAAATTATATAAAAACCTATTGTTTTTTAGAGAATAGAGTCGAGAGCTTGCTTTTCTTGGAATTTAGCTACGAGGAACAACTCAGCTGGAGATAATTAATTGCACAACGATAATTTTTTCTTCCAATTTTCACAATTTCGCGCATACATATTTTTTGACCTATCAAAAAATTGTCAATTTAAGATAGTTTCTGGGATTAGCAGTTGAGTGTGTGACAAGCGTAATTTGATCTTACTTATTTGCTTATAATAATTTTAAACAGGTGTGACTAAAACTGACTGACTTTTTTCGACTTCAGCAACTGCAGCTGCAGCAGCTGTTGACAGTCACTCTCCACTTTCTCCATTCGCATTGTTGGATTTTGCATATTTGTGTTTGCTTGTCAAAAAATTGTATTATATTTCGCGCAACAATGAACAAACAAAAAAATGCCATCAAAAAAACGATTTGTTGCATTTTCGATTAAAAGCAAGCGCATGCCGAAACACTTAAAAGCGTTTTAATCCCATTAATTGAAAACACTACCCACTCATAAAAGAAAAAATAAATAAGAAGCATGCATAATTTAGAAGAGGCACCCTTTTGTAAAATAAAAAAGCCACAAGTGGTTTGTTGGGTTTGTTTAAATCAAAGCTGCTGTTTAAAAAATCTTTGATATGTTGCGCAATGCGGAATAAGGAAAGTAAAAAATACCGATAATGATGCATGGATGAAAAAAGACACATAAGTGTTGGGTGAAAATTAAAGTTCAAGATGATAGGTTTCATTTTCTTTAAAGAAAAAGTTCATCGTTATTTGGTGGTTTATTAAAGGGAGTGTCTCAGGCAGAGCTGTCGAATCACTCGATAAGTGAAGGATAAGTTTCACTTCACTTAACTTTTTTTTGAAATAAGTGAGTGATAAGTGAGTGAGCAGAGAAACAAAGAAAAAATAAGTGAGTGAAGTTAAGTGAAGCTTCACTAAACTTTAGTGAAGGCTTCACTGAAGCCAGAGTGAAGCTTTGCTTCACATATGTTAAAAAATTCTGATTTCATATTTTTGCTTTTCGGCATTATATTTTAATAATTCTTGTTTCAATTTTAATTATGATAAACTCAAAAATGATATAAGAAATAAAAAATAATTAATTTTGATATAAAAAAATTGTTAAAATAATAGTTTGGCCTTTTGTGTCTTCACTTAAGTTAAGTGAAGCTTCACTAATGATAAGTGATAAGTGAAAGTGAGTGAAACTTTTTCACTTATTTTTGAGTTTCACTAAAGTTTAGTGAAAAGAGAAATAGTTTCACTTCACTTAGTTTGGTTGTTTGACAGCTCTGGTCTCAGGCGATGGCAGGATTCCTTACGCCGGGTGTTCCTAGCCCGAAAGTTTTTTCACTGTCTCAAAGACTTCCAAAGTGCTACAAAAAGTTTGAAGCTTTTTGTAGCTATTTGCAAAAAAAGTTCCTTCCACGAAAAACGTTTCGAAATGTTTCGTAAGCCAAAAACAAAGGGAGCCGGCGTAAGGATTCCTGCCATCGCCTGAGACACTCCCATTAAAGAAAGATTTGTTTCTTTTTTCATTATTTTTATGGAAGAAAAAACTCATTCAAAAAGTTTCAAACGCAGTTTATTTTTTAATGCAAGAAAACTTTTTTTCGAAAGCATGTTTGACAAGTTTTTTTGTTAATTATTATCTTAGTAATTTTTTAACTTTAGTTTGCAACTTTAAACATAGACGACTTATTTAAATTTTAACCTAAAAAAGCTTTAAATAACGTAAGTTTCGAAAAAAAATATAATTTTTTATGTTTGAAACTTTTCCTTCGAAAGCCAAACTTCACTGTATTGCGTTTTTTAGTTCTTAAAAAACTTTGGTAATTAATTAAATTTATTCATCATTTTTTTCTTCAGATTTTCATGCTTAAAAAATTAACGACAGTTGCTTTTTCAACTTATTGTTTCTTGCATTTCTTTTGTTTTAAGAGTAAACAAAAAAGTTTATAATAAATATTAAATATTAAATATTTTATTTTATTATATTTTATTATATTTTATGAGAAGTCAAATCACCAAAAAAAAAATTGAAATATAATAATTTATTGCTTTTCAAAAAAATATAAAGTGTTACTCATCCGATTTTGTCCTATTTTTTTTCCAGCCAGTTAAGCCACTTTCTTCCATCCATAAACCTCTCCCATATTTATTTTTTTTTCTGTTCCCGCCTTCTTTTCTTTTGGCTTTAATCAATTTTATTTTGAGTGTGAAAACACGCTCTAAAGAAAGTTTGGTCGTCAACATTTTGATTCTAATATTTTTTAACCAATTTAATTATTATTCTAAAATTTTCAACGGCAGAAATTTCTAAACGTTTTTATATAAATCAATTTTATTTTGAGTGTGAAAACAAGCTCTAAAGAAAGTTTGGTCGTCAACATTTTGATTCTAATATTTTTTAACCAATTTAATTATTATTGCAAAATTTCCAATGGCAGAAATTTCTAAACGTTTTTATATAAATCAATTTTATTTTGAGTGTGAAAACAAGCTCTAAAGAAAGTTTGGTCGTCAACATTTTGATTCTAATATTTTTTAACCAATTTAATTATTATTCTAAAATTTTCAACGGCAGAAATTTCTAAACGTTTTTATATAAATCAATTTTATTTTGAGTGTGAAAACAAGCTCTAAAGAAAGTTTGGTCGTCAACATTTTGATTCTAATATTTTTTAACCAATTTAATTATTATTCTAAAATTTTCAACGGCAGAAATTTCTAAACGTTTTTATATAAATCAATTTTATTTTGAGTGTGAAAACAAGCTCTAAAGAAAGTTTGGTCGTCAACATTTTGATTCTAATATTTTTTAACCAATTTAATTATTATTCTAAAATTTTCAACGGCAGAAATTTCTAAACGTTTTTATATAAATCAATTTTATTTTGAGTGTGAAAACAAGCTCTAAAGAAAGTTTGGTCGTCAACATTTTGATTCTAATATTTTTTAACCAATTTAATTATTATTCTAAAATTTTCAACGGCAGAAATTTCTAAACGTTTTTATATAAATCAATTTTATTTTGAGTGTGAAAACAAGCTCTAAAGAAAGTTTGGTCGTCAACATTTTGATTCTAATATTTTTTAACCAATTTAATTATTATTCTAAAATTTTCAACGGCAGAAATTTCTAAACGTTTTTATATAAATCAATTTTATTTTGAGTGTGAAAACAAGCTCTAAAGAAAGTTTGGTCGTCAACATTTTGATTCTAATATTTTTTAACCAATTTAATTATTATTCTAAAATTTTCAACGGCAGAAATTTCTAAACGTTTTTATATAAATCAATTTTATTTTGAGTGTGAAAACAAGCTCTAAAGAAAGTTTGGTCGTCAACATTTTGATTCTAATATTTTTTAACCAATTTAATTATTATTGCAAAATTTCCAATGGCCTAAATTTCTAAACGTTTTTATATAAATCAATTTTATTTTGAGTGTGAAAACAAGCTCTAAAGAAAGTTTGGTCGTCAACATTTTGATTCTAATATTTTTTAACCAATTTAATTATTATTGCAAAATTTCCAATGGCAGAAATTTCTAAACGTTTTTATATAAATCAATTTTATTTTGAGTGTGAAAACAAGCTCTAAAGAAAGTTTGGTCGTCAACATTTTGATTCTAATATTTTTTAACCAATTTAATTATTATTGCAAAATTTCCAATGGCAGAAATTTCTAAACGTTTTTATATAAATCAATTTTATTTTGAGTGTGAAAACAAGCTCTAAAGAAAGTTTGGTCGTCAACATTTTGATTCTAATATTTTTTAACCAATTTAATTATTATTCTAAAATTTTCAACGGCAGAAATTTCTAAACGTTTTTATATAAATCAATTTTATTTTGAGTGTGAAAACAAGCTCTAAAGAAAGTTTGGTCGTCAACATTTTGATTCTAATATTTTTTAACCAATTTAATTATTATTCTAAAATTTTCAACGGCAGAAATTTCTAAACGTTTTTATATAAATCAATTTTATTTTGAGTGTGAAAACAAGCTCTAAAGAAAGTTTGGTCGTCAACATTTTGATTCTAATATTTTTTAACCAATTTAATTATTATTGCAAAATTTCCAATGGCAGAAATTTCTAAACGTTTTTATATAAATCAATTTTATTTTGAGTGTGAAAACAAGCTCTAAAGAAAGTTTGGTCGTCAACATTTTGATTCTAATATTTTTTAACCAATTTAATTATTATTCTAAAATTTTCAACGGCAGAAATTTCTAAACGTTTTTATATAAATCAATTTTATTTTGAGTGTGAAAACAAGCTCTAAAGAAAGTTTGGTCGTCAACATTTTGATTCTAATATTTTTTAACCAATTTAATTATTATTCTAAAATTTTCAACGGCAGAAATTTCTAAACGTTTTTATATAAATCAATTTTATTTTGAGTGTGAAAACAAGCTCTAAAGAAAGTTTGGTCGTCAACATTTTGATTCTAATATTTTTTAACCAATTTAATTATTATTGCAAAATTTCCAATGGCAGAAATTTCTAAACGTTTTTATATAAATCAATTTTATTTTGAGTGTGAAAACAAGCTCTAAAGAAAGTTTGGTCGTCAACATTTTGATTCTAATATTTTTTAACCAATTTAATTATTATTGCAAAATTTCCAATGGCAGAAATTTCTAAACGTTTTTATATAAATCAATTTTATTTTGAGTGTGAAAACAAGCTCTAAAGAAAGTTTGGTCGTCAACATTTTGATTCTAATATTTTTTAACCAATTTAATTATTATTCTAAAATTTTCAACGGCAGAAATTTCTAAACGTTTTTATATAAATCAATTTTATTTTGAGTGTGAAAACAAGCTCTAAAGAAAGTTTGGTCGTCAACATTTTGATTCTAATATTTTTTAACCAATTTAATTATTATTCTAAAATTTTCAACGGCAGAAATTTCTAAACGTTTTTATATAAATCAATTTTATTTTGAGTGTGAAAACAAGCTCTAAAGAAAGTTTGGTCGTCAACATTTTGATTCTAATATTTTTTAACCAATTTAATTATTATTCTAAAATTTTCAACGGCAGAAATTTCTAAACGTTTTTATATAAATCAATTTTATTTTGAGTGTGAAAACAAGCTCTAAAGAAAGTTTGGTCGTCAACATTTTGATTCTAATATTTTTTAACCAATTTAATTATTATTCTAAAATTTTCAACGGCAGAAATTTCTAAACGTTTTTATATAAATCAATTTTATTTTGAGTGTGAAAACAAGCTCTAAAGAAAGTTTGGTCGTCAACATTTTGATTCTAATATTTTTTAACCAATTTAATTATTATTGCAAAATTTCCAATGGCAGAAATTTCTAAACGTTTTTATATAAATCAATTTTATTTTGAGTGTGAAAACAAGCTCTAAAGAAAGTTTGGTCGTCAACATTTTGATTCTAATATTTTTTAACCAATTTAATTATTATTCTAAAATTTTCAACGGCAGAAATTTCTAAACGTTTTTATATAAATCAATTTTATTTTGAGTGTGAAAACAAGCTCTAAAGAAAGTTTGGTCGTCAACATTTTGATTCTAATATTTTTTAACCAATTTAATTATTATTCTAAAATTTTCAACGGCAGAAATTTCTAAACGTTTTTATATAAATCAATTTTATTTTGAGTGTGAAAACAAGCTCTAAAGAAAGTTTGGTCGTCAACATTTTGATTCTAATATTTTTTAACCAATTTAATTATTATTCTAAAATTTTCAACGGCAGAAATTTCTAAACGTTTTTATATAAATCAATTTTATTTTGAGTGTGAAAACAAGCTCTAAAGAAAGTTTGGTCGTCAACATTTTGATTCTAATATTTTTTAACCAATTTAATTATTATTGCAAAATTTCCAATGGCAGAAATTTCTAAACGTTTTTATATAAATCAATTTTATTTTGAGTGTGAAAACAAGCTCTAAAGAAAGTTTGGTCGTCAACATTTTGATTCTAATATTTTTTAACCAATTTAATTATTATTGCAAAATTTCCAATTGCAGAAATTTCTAAACGTTTTTATATAAATCAATTTTATTTTGAGTGTGAAAACAAGCTCTAAAGAAAGTTTGGTCGTCAACATTTTGATTCTAATATTTTTTAACCAATTTAATTATTATTGCAAAATTTCCAATGGCAGAAATTTCTAAACGTTTTTATATAAATCAATTTTATTTTGAGTGTGAAAACAAGCTCTAAAGAAAGTTTGGTCGTCAACATTTTGATTCTAATATTTTTTAACCAATTTAATTATTATTCTAAAATTTTCAACGGCAGAAATTTCTAAACGTTTTTATATAAATCAATTTTATTTTGAGTGTGAAAACAAGCTCTAAAGAAAGTTTGGTCGTCAACATTTTGATTCTAATATTTTTTAACCAATTTAATTATTATTCTAAAATTTTCAACGGCAGAAATTTCTAAACGTTTTTATATAAATCAATTTTATTTTGAGTGTGAAAACAAGCTCTAAAGAAAGTTTGGTCGTCAACATTTTGATTCTAATATTTTTTAACCAATTTAATTATTATTGCAAAATTTCCAATGGCAGAAATTTCTAAACGTTTTTATATAAATCAATTTTATTTTGAGTGTGAAAACAAGCTCTAAAGAAAGTTTGGTCGTCAACATTTTGATTCTAATATTTTTTAACCAATTTAATTATTATTGCAAAATTTCCAATGGCAGAAATTTCTAAACGTTTTTATATAAATCAATTTTATTTTGAGTGTGAAAACAAGCTCTAAAGAAAGTTTGGTCGTCAACATTTTGATTCTAATATTTTTTAACCAATTTAATTATTATTGCAAAATTTCCAATGGCAGAAATTTCTAAACGTTTTTATATAAATCAATTTTATTTTGAGTGTGAAAACAAGCTCTAAAGAAAGTTTGGTCGTCAACATTTTGATTCTAATATTTTTTAACCAATTTAATTATTATTGCAAAATTTCCAATGGCCTAAATTTCTAAACGTTTTTATATAAATCAATTTTATTTTGAGTGTGAAAACAAGCTCTAAAGAAAGTTTGGTCGTCAACATTTTGATTCTAATATTTTTTAACCAATTTAATTATTATTCTAAAATTTTCAACGGCAGAAATTTCTAAACGTTTTTATATAAATCAATTTTATTTTGAGTGTGAAAACAAGCTCTAAAGAAAGTTTGGTCGTCAACATTTTGATTCTAATATTTTTTAACCAATTTAATTATTATTCTAAAATTTTCAACGGCAGAAATTTCTAAACGTTTTTATATAAATCAATTTTATTTTGAGTGTGAAAACAAGCTCTAAAGAAAGTTTGGTCGTCAACATTTTGATTCTAATATTTTTTAACCAATTTAATTATTATTGCAAAATTTCCAATGGCAGAAATTTCTAAACGTTTTTATATAAATCAATTTTATTTTGAGTGTGAAAACAAGCTCTAAAGAAAGTTTGGTCGTCAACATTTTGATTCTAATATTTTTTAACCAATTTAATTATTATTGCAAAATTTCCAATGGCAGAAATTTCTAAACGTTTTTATATAAATCAATTTTATTTTGAGAGTTAAAAAAAGCTTTAAAGAATGTTTGGTCGTCAACATTTTGATTCTAATATTTTTTAACCAATTTAATTATTATTGCAAAATTTCCAATGGCCTAAATTTCTAAACGTTTTTATATAAATCAATTTTATTTTGAGTGTGAAAACAAGCTCTAAAGAAAGTTTGGTCGTCAACATTTTGATTCTAATATTTTTTAACCAATTTAATTATTATTGCAAAATTTCCAATGGCAGAAATTGGTAAACTTTTATATATAAATCAATTTTATTATGAGTGTGAAAACAAGCTCTAAAGAAAGTTTGGTCGTCAACATTTTGATTCTAATATTTTTTAACCAATTTAATTATTATTCTAAAATTTTCAACGGCAGAAATTTCTAAACGTTTTTATATAAATCAATTTTATTTTGAGTGTGAAAACAAGCTCTAAAGAAAGTTTGGTCGTCAACATTTTGATTCTAATATTTTTTAACCAATTTAATTATTATTGCAAAATTTCCAATGGCAGAAATTTCTAAACGTTTTTATATAAATCAATTTTATTTTGAGTGTGAAAACAAGCTCTAAAGAAAGTTTGGTCGTCAACATTTTGATTCTAATATTTTTTAACCAATTTAATTATTATTGCAAAATTTCCAATGGCAGAAATTTCTAAACGTTTTTATATAAATCAATTTTATTTTGAGTGTGAAAACAAGCTCTAAAGAAAGTTTGGTCGTCAACATTTTGATTCTAATATTTTTTAACCAATTTAATTATTATTGCAAAATTTCCAATGGCAGAAATTTCTAAACGTTTTTATATAAATCAATTTTATTTTGAGAGTTAAAAAAAGCTTTAAAGAATGTTTGGTCGTCAACATTTTGATTCTAATATTTTTTAACCAATTTAATTATTATTGCAAAATTTCCAATGGCCTAAATTTCTAAACGTTTTTATATAAATCAATTTTATTTTGAGTGTGAAAACAAGCTCTAAAGAAAGTTTGGTCGTCAACATTTTGATTCTAATATTTTTTAACCAATTTAATTATTATTGCAAAATTTCCAATGGCAGAAATTGGTAAACTTTTATATATAAATCAATTTTATTATGAGTGTGAAAACAAGCTCTAAAGAAAGTTTGGTCGTCAACATTTTGATTCTAATATTTTTTAACCAATTTAATTATTATTCTAAAATTTTCAACGGCAGAAATTTCTAAACGTTTTTATATAAATCAATTTTATTTTGAGTGTGAAAACAAGCTCTAAAGAAAGTTTGGTCGTCAACATTTTGATTCTAATATTTTTTAACCAATTTAATTATAATTGCAAAATTTCCAATGGCAGAAATTTCTAAACGTTTTTATATAAATCAATTTTATTTTGAGTGTGAAAACAAGCTCTAAAGAAAGTTTGGTCGTCAACATTTTGATTCTAATATTTTTTAACCAATTTAATTATTATTCTAAAATTTTCAACGGCAGAAATTTCTAAACGTTTTTATATAAATCAATTTTATTTTGAGTGTGAAAACAAGCTCTAAAGAAAGTTTGGTCGTCAACATTTTGATTCTAATATTTTTTAACCAATTTAATTATTATTGCAAAATTTCCAATGGCAGAAATTGGTAAACTTTTATATATAAATCAATTTTATTATGAGTGTGAAAACAAGCTCTAAAGAAAGTTTGGTCGTCAACATTTTGATTCTAATATTTTTTAACCAATTTAATTATTATTCTAAAATTTTCAACGGCAGAAATTTCTAAACGTTTTTATATAAATCAATTTTATTTTGAGTGTGAAAACAAGCTCTAAAGAAAGTTTGGTCGTCAACATTTTGATTCTAATATTTTTTAACCAATTTAATTATTATTGCAAAATTTCCAATGGCAGAAATTTCTAAACGTTTTTATATAAATCAATTTTATTTTGAGTGTGAAAACAAGCTCTAAAGAAAGTTTGGTCGTCAACATTTTGATTCTAATATTTTTTAACCAATTTAATTATTATTGCAAAATTTCCAATGGCAGAAATTTCTAAACGTTTTTATATAAATCAATTTTATTTTGAGTGTGAAAACAAGCTCTAAAGAAAGTTTGGTCGTCAACATTTTGATTCTAATATTTTTTAACCAATTTAATTATTATTGCAAAATTTCCAATGGCAGAAATTTCTAAACGTTTTTATATAAATCAATTTTATTTTGAGTGTGAAAACAAGCTCTAAAGAAAGTTTGGTCGTCAACATTTTGATTCTAATATTTTTTAACCAATTTAATTATTATTCTAAAATTTTCAACGGCAGAAATTTCTAAACGTTTTTATATAAATCAATTTTATTTTGAGTGTGAAAACAAGCTCTAAAGAAAGTTTGGTCGTCAACATTTTGATTCTAATATTTTTTAACCAATTTAATTATTATTGCAAAATTTCCAATGGCAGAAATTTCTAAACGTTTTTATATAAATCAATTTTATTTTGAGTGTGAAAACAAGCTCTAAAGAAAGTTTGGTCGTCAACATTTTGATTCTAATATTTTTTAACCAATTTAATTATTATTGCAAAATTTCCAATGGCAGAAATTTCTAAACGTTTTTATATAAATCAATTTTATTTTGAGTGTGAAAACAAGCTCTAAAGAAAGTTTGGTCGTCAACATTTTGATTCTAATATTTTTTAACCAATTTAATTATTATTCTAAAATTTTCAACGGCAGAAATTTCTAAACGTTTTTATATAAATCAATTTTATTTTGAGTGTGAAAACAAGCTCTAAAGAAAGTTTGGTCGTCAACATTTTGATTCTAATATTTTTTAACCAATTTAATTATTTTTCTAAAATTTTCAACGGCAGAAATTTCTAAACGTTTTTATATAAATCAATTTTATTTTGAGTGTGAAAACAAGCTCTAAAGAAAGTTTGGTCGTCAACATTTTGATTCTAATATTTTTTAACCAATTTAATTATTATTGCAAAATTTCCAATGGCCTAAATTTCTAAACGTTTTTATATAAATCAATTTTATTTTGAGTGTGAAAACAAGCTCTAAAGAAAGTTTGGTCGTCAACATTTTGATTCTAATATTTTTTAACCAATTTAATTATTATTCTAAAATTTTCAACGGCAGAAATTTCTAAACGTTTTTATATAAATCAATTTTATTTTGAGTGTGAAAACAAGCTCTAAAGAAAGTTTGGTCGTCAACATTTTGATTCTAATATTTTTTAACCAATTTAATTATTATTGCAAGATTTGCAATGGCAGAAATTTGTAACAGCTTTTATTCAAAAAACATTAATTATGAGAGTTAAAAAAAGCTTTAAAGAATGTTTGGTCGTCAACATTTTGATTCTAATATTTTTTAACCAATTTAATTATTATTGCAAAATTTCCAATGGCCTAAATTTCTAAACGTTTTTATATAAATCAATTTTATTTTGAGTGTGAAAACAAGCTCTAAAGAAAGTTTGGTCGTCAACATTTTGATTCTAATATTTTTTAACCAATTTAATTATTATTCTAAAATTTTCAACGGCAGAAATTTCTAAACGTTTTTATATAAATCAATTTTATTTTGAGTGTGAAAACAAGCTCTAAAGAAAGTTTGGTCGTCAACATTTTGATTCTAATATTTTTTAACCAATTTAATTATTATTGCAAAATTTCCAATGGCAGAAATTTCTAAACGTTTTTATATAAATCAATTTTATTTTGAGTGTGAAAACAAGCTCTAAAGAAAGTTTGGTCGTCAACATTTTGATTCTAATATTTTTTAACCAATTTAATTATTATTGCAAAATTTCCAATGGCCTAAATTTCTAAACGTTTTTATATAAATCAATTTTATTTTGAGTGTGAAAACAAGCTCTAAAGAAAGTTTGGTCGTCAACATTTTGATTCTAATATTTTTTAACCAATTTAATTATTATTCTAAAATTTTCAACGGCAGAAATTTCTAAACGTTTTTATATAAATCAATTTTATTTTGAGTGTGAAAACAAGCTCTAAAGAAAGTTTGGTCGTCAACATTTTGATTCTAATATTTTTTAACCAATTTAATTATTATTGCAAAATTTCCAATGGCAGAAATTTCTAAACGTTTTTATATAAATCAATTTTATTTTGAGTGTGAAAACAAGCTCTAAAGAAAGTTTGGTCGTCAACATTTTGATTCTAATATTTTTTAACCAATTTAATTATTATTGCAAAATTTCCAATGGCAGAAATTTCTAAACGTTTTTATATAAATCAATTTTATTTTGAGTGTGAAAACAAGCTCTAAAGAAAGTTTGGTCGTCAACATTTTGATTCTAATATTTTTTAACCAATTTAATTATTATTGCAAAATTTCCAATGGCAGAAATTTCTAAACGTTTTTATATAAATCAATTTTATTTTGAGTGTGAAAACAAGCTCTAAAGAAAGTTTGGTCGTCAACATTTTGATTCTAATATTTTTTAACCAATTTAATTATTATTGCAAAATTTCCAATGGCAGAAATTTCTAAACGTTTTTATATAAATCAATTTTATTTTGAGTGTGAAAACAAGCTCTAAAGAAAGTTTGGTCGTCAACATTTTGATTTTAATATTTTTTAACCAATTTAATTATTATTGCAAGATTTGCAATGGCAGAAATTTGTAACAGCTTTTATTCAAAAAACATTAATTATGAGAGTTAAAAAAAGCTTTAAAGAATGTTTGGTCGTCAACATTTTGATTCTAATATTTTTTAACCAATTTAATTATTATTGCAAAATTTCCAATGGCCTAAATTTCTAAACGTTTTTATATAAATCAATTTTATTTTGAGTGTGAAAACAAGCTCTAAAGAAAGTTTGGTCGTCAACATTTTGATTCTAATATTTTTTAACCAATTTAATTATTATTGCAAAATTTCCAATGGCAGAAATTTCTAAACGTTTTTATATAAATCAATTTTATTTTGAGTGTGAAAACAAGCTCTAAAGAAAGTTTGGTCGTCAACATTTTGATTCTAATATTTTTTAACCAATTTAATTATTATTGCAAAATTTCCAATGGCAGAAATTTCTAAACGTTTTTATATAAATCAATTTTATTTTGAGTGTGAAAACAAGCTCTAAAGAAAGTTTGGTCGTCAACATTTTGATTCTAATATTTTTTAACCAATTTAATTATTATTCTAAAATTTTCAACGGCAGAAATTTCTAAACGTTTTTATATAAATCAATTTTATTTTGAGTGTGAAAACAAGCTCTAAAGAAAGTTTGGTCGTCAACATTTTGATTCTAATATTTTTTAACCAATTTAATTATTATTGCAAAATTTCCAATGGCAGAAATTTCTAAACGTTTTTATATAAATCAATTTTATTTTGAGTGTGAAAACAAGCTCTAAAGAAAGTTTGGTCGTCAACATTTTGATTCTAATATTTTTTAACCAATTTAATTATTATTGCAAGATTTGCAATGGCAGAAATTTGTAACAGCTTTTATTCAAAAAACATTAATTATGAGAGTTAAAAAAAGCTTTAAAGAATGTTTGGTCGTCAACATTTTGATTCTAATATTTTTTAACCAATTTAATTATTATTGCAAAATTTCCAATGGCAGAAATTTCTAAACGTTTTTATATAAATCAATTTTATTTTGAGTGTGAAAACAAGCTCTAAAGAAAGTTTGGTCGTCAACATTTTGATTCTAATATTTTTTAACCAATTTAATTATTATTGCAAAATTTCCAATGGCAGAAATTTCTAAACGTTTTTATATAAATCAATTTTATTTTGAGTGTGAAAACAAGCTCTAAAGAAAGTTTGGTCGTCAACATTTTGATTCTAATATTTTTTAACCAATTTAATTATTATTGCAAAATTTCCAATGGCAGAAATTTCTAAACGTTTTTATATAAATCAATTTTATTTTGAGTGTGAAAACAAGCTCTAAAGAAAGTTTGGTCGTCAACATTTTGATTCTAATATTTTTTAACCAATTTAATTATTATTGCAAAATTTCCAATGGCAGAAATTTCTAAACGTTTTTATATAAATCAATTTTATTTTGAGTGTGAAAACAAGCTCTAAAGAAAGTTTGGTCGTCAACATTTTGATTCTAATATTTTTTAACCAATTTAATTATTATTCTAAAATTTTCAACGGCAGAAATTTCTAAACGTTTTTATATAAATCAATTTTATTTAGAGTGTGAAAACAAGCTCTAAAGAAAGTTTGGTCGTCAACATTTTGATTCTAATATTTTTTAACCAATTTAATTATTATTGCAAAATTTCCAATGGCAGAAATTTCTAAACGTTTTTATATAAATCAATTTTATTTTGAGTGTGAAAACAAGCTCTAAAGAAAGTTTGGTCGTCAACATTTTGATTCTAATATTTTTTAACCAATTTAATTATTATTGCAAAATTTCCAATGGCAGAAATTTCTAAACGTTTTTATATAAATCAATTTTATTTTGAGTGTGAAAACAAGCTCTAAAGAAAGTTTGGTCGTCAACATTTTGATTCTAATATTTTTTAACCAATTTAATTATTATTGCAAAATTTCCAATGGCAGAAATTTCTAAACGTTTTTATATAAATCAATTTTATTTTGAGTGTGAAAACAAGCTCTAAAGAAAGTTTGGTCGTCAACATTTTGATTCTAATATTTTTTAACCAATTTAATTATTATTGCAAAATTTCCAATGGCAGAAATTTCTAAACGTTTTTATATAAATCAATTTTATTTTGAGTGTGAAAACAAGCTCTAAAGAAAGTTTGGTCGTCAACATTTTGATTCTAATATTTTTTAACCAATTTAATTATTATTGCAAAATTTCCAATGGCAGAAATTTCTAAACGTTTTTATATAAATCAATTTTATTTTGAGTGTGAAAACAAGCTCTAAAGAAAGTTTGGTCGTCAACATTTTGATTCTAATATTTTTTAACCAATTTAATTATTATTCTAAAATTTTCAACGGCAGAAATTTCTAAACGTTTTTATATAAATCAATTTTATTTAGAGTGTGAAAACAAGCTCTAAAGAAAGTTTGGTCGTCAACATTTTGATTCTAATATTTTTTAACCAATTTAATTATTATTGCAAGATTTGCAATGGCAGAAATTTGTAACAGCTTTTATTCAAAAAACATTAATTATGAGAGTTAAAAAAAGCTTTAAAGAATGTTTGGTCGTCAACATTTTGATTCTAATATTTTTTAACCAATTTAATTATTATTGCAAAATTTCCAATGGCAGAAATTTCTAAACGTTTTTATATAAATCAATTTTATTTTGAGTGTGAAAACAAGCTCTAAAGAAAGTTTGGTCGTCAACATTTTGATTCTAATATTTTTTAACCAATTTAATTATTATTGCAAAATTTCCAATGGCAGAAATTTCTAAACGTTTTTATATAAATCAATTTTATTTTGAGTGTGAAAACAAGCTCTAAAGAAAGTTTGGTCGTCAACATTTTGATTCTAATATTTTTTAACCAATTTAATTATTATTGCAAAATTTCCAATGGCAGAAATTTCTAAACGTTTTTATATAAATCAATTTTATTTTGAGTGTGAAAACAAGCTCTAAAGAAAGTTTGGTCGTCAACATTTTGATTCTAATATTTTTTAACCAATTTAATTATTATTCTAAAATTTTCAACGGCAGAAATTTCTAAACGTTTTTATATAAATCAATTTTATTTAGAGTGTGAAAACAAGCTCTAAAGAAAGTTTGGTCGTCAACATTTTGATTCTAATATTTTTTAACCAATTTAATTATTATTGCAAGATTTGCAATGGCAGAAATTTGTAACAGCTTTTATTCAAAAAACATTAATTATGAGAGTTAAAAAAAGCTTTAAAGAATGTTTGGTCGTCAACATTTTGATTCTAATATTTTTTAACCAATTTAATTATTATTGCAAAATTTCCAATGGCCTAAATTTCTAAACGTTTTTATATAAATCAATTTTATTTTGAGTGTGAAAACAAGCTCTAAAGAAAGTTTGGTCGTCAACATTTTGATTCTAATATTTTTTAACCAATTTAATTATTATTCTAAAATTTTCAACGGCAGAAATTTCTAAACGTTTTTATATAAATCAATTTTATTTTGAGTGTGAAAACAAGCTCTAAAGAAAGTTTGGTCGTCAACATTTTGATTCTAATATTTTTTAACCAATTTAATTATTATTGCAAAATTTCCAATGGCAGAAATTTCTAAACGTTTTTATATAAATCAATTTTATTTTGAGTGTGAAAACAAGCTCTAAAGAAAGTTTGGTCGTCAACATTTTGATTCTAATATTTTTTAACCAATTTAATTATTATTGCAAGATTTGCAATGGCAGAAATTTGTAACAGCTTTTATTCAAAAAACATTAATTATGAGAGTTAAAAAAAGCTTTAAAGAATGTTTGGTCGTCAACATTTTGATTCTAATATTTTTTAACCAATTTAATTATTATTGCAAAATTTCCAATGGCCTAAATTTCTAAACGTTTTTATATAAATCAATTTTATTTTGAGTGTGAAAACAAGCTCTAAAGAAAGTTTGGTCGTCAACATTTTGATTCTAATATTTTTTAACCAATTTAATTATTATTGCAAAATTTCAAATGGCAGAAATTTCTAAACGTTTTTATATAAATCAATTTTATTTAGAGTGTGAAAACAAGCTCTAAAGAAAGTTTGGTCGTCAACATTTTGATTCTAATATTTTTTAACCAATTTAATTATTATTGCAAGATTTGCAATGGCAGAAATTTGTAACAGCTTTTATTCAAAAAACATTAATTATGAGAGTTAAAAAAAGCTTTAAAGAATGTTTGGTCGTCAACATTTTGATTCTAATATTTTTTAACCAATTTAATTATTATTGCAAAATTTCCAATGGCCTAAATTTCTAAACGTTTTTATATAAATCAATTTTATTTTGAGTGTGAAAACAAGCTCTAAAGAAAGTTTGGTCGTCAACATTTTGATTCTAATATTTTTTAACCAATTTAGTTATTATTGCAAGATTTGCAATGGCAGAAATTTGTAACAGCTTTTATTCAAAAAACATTAATTATGAGAGTTAAAAAAAGCTTTAAAGAATGTTTGGTCGTCAACATTTTGATTCTAATATTTTTTAACCAATTTAATTATTATTGCAAAATTTCAAATGGCAGAAATTTCTAAACGTTTTTATATAAATCAATTTTATTTTGAGTGTGAAAACAAGCTCTAAAGAAAGTTTGGTCGTCAACATTTTGATTCTAATATTTTTTAACCAATTTAATTATTATTGCAAAATTTCCAATGGCAGAAATTTCTAAACGTTTTTATATAAATCAATTTTATTTTGAGTGTGAAAACAAGCTCTAAAGAAAGTTTGGTCGTCAACATTTTGATTCTAATATTTTTTAACCAATTTAATTATTATTCTAAAATTTTCAACGGCAGAAATTTCTAAACGTTTTTATATAAATCAATTTTATTTAGAGTGTGAAAACAAGCTCTAAAGAAAGTTTGGTCGTCAACATTTTGATTCTAATATTTTTTAACCAATTTAATTATTATTCTAAAATTTTCAACGGCAGAAATTTCTAAACGTTTTTATATAAATCAATTTTATTTTGAGTGTGAAAACAAGCTCTAAAGAAAGTTTGGTCGTCAACATTTTGATTCTAATATTTTTTAACCAATTTAATTATTATTCTAAAATTTTCAACGGCAGAAATTTCTAAACGTTTTTATATAAATCAATTTTATTTTGAGTGTGAAAACAAGCTCTAAAGAAAGTTTGGTCGTCAACATTTTGATTCTAATATTTTTTAACCAATTTAATTATTATTCTAAAATTTTCAACGGCAGAAATTTCTAAACGTTTTTATATAAATCAATTTTATTTTGAGTGTGAAAACAAGCTCTAAAGAAAGTTTGGTCGTCAACATTTTGATTCTAATATTTTTTAACCAATTTAATTATTATTCTAAAATTTTCAACGGCAGAAATTTCTAAACGTTTTTATATAAATCAATTTTATTTTGAGTGTGAAAACAAGCTCTAAAGAAAGTTTGGTCGTCAACATTTTGATTCTAATATTTTTTAACCAATTTAATTATTATTCTAAAATTTTCAACGGCAGAAATTTCTAAACGTTTTTATATAAATCAATTTTATTTTGAGTGTGAAAACAAGCTCTAAAGAAAGTTTGGTCGTCAACATTTTGATTCTAATATTTTTTAACCAATTTAATTATTATTGCAAAATTTCCAATGGCAGAAATTTCTAAACGTTTTTATATAAATCAATTTTATTTTGAGTGTGAAAACAAGCTCTAAAGAAAGTTTGGTCGTCAACATTTTGATTCTAATATTTTTTAACCAATTTAATTATTATTGCAAAATTTCCAATTGCAGAAATTTCTAAACGTTTTTATATAAATCAATTTTATTTTGAGTGTGAAAACAAGCTCTAAAGAAAGTTTGGTCGTCAACATTTTGATTCTAATATTTTTTAACCAATTTAATTATTATTGCAAAATTTCCAATGGCAGAAATTTCTAAACGTTTTTATATAAATCAATTTTATTTTGAGTGTGAAAACAAGCTCTAAAGAAAGTTTGGTCGTCAACATTTTGATTCTAATATTTTTTAACCAATTTAATTATTATTCTAAAATTTTCAACGGCAGAAATTTCTAAACGTTTTTATATAAATCAATTTTATTTTGAGTGTGAAAACAAGCTCTAAAGAAAGTTTGGTCGTCAACATTTTGATTCTAATATTTTTTAACCAATTTAATTATTATTCTAAAATTTTCAACGGCAGAAATTTCTAAACGTTTTTATATAAATCAATTTTATTTTGAGTGTGAAAACAAGCTCTAAAGAAAGTTTGGTCGTCAACATTTTGATTCTAATATTTTTTAACCAATTTAATTATTATTGCAAAATTTCCAATGGCAGAAATTTCTAAACGTTTTTATATAAATCAATTTTATTTTGAGTGTGAAAACAAGCTCTAAAGAAAGTTTGGTCGTCAACATTTTGATTCTAATATTTTTTAACCAATTTAATTATTATTGCAAAATTTCCAATGGCAGAAATTTCTAAACGTTTTTATATAAATCAATTTTATTTTGAGTGTGAAAACAAGCTCTAAAGAAAGTTTGGTCGTCAACATTTTGATTCTAATATTTTTTAACCAATTTAATTATTATTGCAAAATTTCCAATGGCAGAAATTTCTAAACGTTTTTATATAAATCAATTTTATTTTGAGTGTGAAAACAAGCTCTAAAGAAAGTTTGGTCGTCAACATTTTGATTCTAATATTTTTTAACCAATTTAATTATTATTGCAAAATTTCCAATGGCAGAAATTTCTAAACGTTTTTATATAAATCAATTTTATTTTGAGTGTGAAAACAAGCTCTAAAGAAAGTTTGGTCGTCAACATTTTGATTCTAATATTTTTTAACCAATTTAATTATTATTGCAAGATTTGCAATGGCAGAAATTTGTAACAGCTTTTATTCAAAAAACATTAATTATGAGAGTTAAAAAAAGCTTTAAAGAATGTTTGGTCGTCAACATTTTGATTCTAATATTTTTTAACCAATTTAATTATTATTGCAAAATTTCCAATGGCAGAAATTTCTAAACGTTTTTATATAAATCAATTTTATTTTGAGTGTGAAAACAAGCTCTAAAGAAAGTTTGGTCGTCAACATTTTGATTCTAATATTTTTTAACCAATTTAATTATTATTCTAAAATTTTCAACGGCAGAAATTTCTAAACGTTTTTATATAAATCAATTTTATTTAGAGTGTGAAAACAAGCTCTAAAGAAAGTTTGGTCGTCAACATTTTGATTCTAATATTTTTTAACCAATTTAATTATTATTGCAAGATTTGCAATGGCAGAAATTTGTAACAGCTTTTATTCAAAAAACATTAATTATGAGAGTTAAAAAAAGCTTTAAAGAATGTTTGGTCGTCAACATTTTGATTCTAATATTTTTTAACCAATTTAATTATTATTGCAAAATTTCCAATGGCCTAAATTTCTAAACGTTTTTATATAAATCAATTTTATTTTGAGTGTGAAAACAAGCTCTAAAGAAAGTTTGGTCGTCAACATTTTGATTCTAATATTTTTTAACCAATTTAATTATTATTCTAAAATTTTCAACGGCAGAAATTTCTAAACGTTTTTATATAAATCAATTTTATTTTGAGTGTGAAAACAAGCTCTAAAGAAAGTTTGGTCGTCAACATTTTGATTCTAATATTTTTTAACCAATTTAATTATTATTGCAAAATTTCCAATGGCAGAAATTTCTAAACGTTTTTATATAAATCAATTTTATTTTGAGTGTGAAAACAAGCTCTAAAGAAAGTTTGGTCGTCAACATTTTGATTCTAATATTTTTTAACCAATTTAATTATTATTGCAAGATTTGCAATGGCAGAAATTTGTAACAGCTTTTATTCAAAAAACATTAATTATGAGAGTTAAAAAAAGCTTTAAAGAATGTTTGGTCGTCAACATTTTGATTCTAATATTTTTTAACCAATTTAATTATTATTGCAAAATTTCCAATGGCCTAAATTTCTAAACGTTTTTATATAAATCAATTTTATTTTGAGTGTGAAAACAAGCTCTAAAGAAAGTTTGGTCGTCAACATTTTGATTCTAATATTTTTTAACCAATTTAATTATTATTGCAAAATTTCAAATGGCAGAAATTTCTAAACGTTTTTATATAAATCAATTTTATTTAGAGTGTGAAAACAAGCTCTAAAGAAAGTTTGGTCGTCAACATTTTGATTCTAATATTTTTTAACCAATTTAATTATTATTGCAAGATTTGCAATGGCAGAAATTTGTAACAGCTTTTATTCAAAAAACATTAATTATGAGAGTTAAAAAAAGCTTTAAAGAATGTTTGGTCGTCAACATTTTGATTCTAATATTTTTTAACCAATTTAATTATTATTGCAAGATTTGCAATGGCAGAAATTTGTAACAGCTTTTATTCAAAAAACATTAATTATGAGAGTTAAAAAAAGCTTTAAAGAATGTTTGGTCGTCAACATTTTGATTCTAATATTTTTTAACCAATTTAATTATTATTGCAAAATTTCCAATGGCCTAAATTTCTAAACGTTTTTATATAAATCAATTTTATTTTGAGTGTGAAAACAAGCTCTAAAGAAAGTTTGGTCGTCAACATTTTGATTCTAATATTTTTTAACCAATTTAATTATTATTGCAAGATTTGCAATGGCAGAAATTTGTAACAGCTTTTATTCAAAAAACATTAATTATGAGAGTTAAAAAAAGCTTTAAAGAATGTTTGGTCGTCAACATTTTGATTCTAATATTTTTTAACCAATTTAATTATTATTGCAAAATTTCCAATGGCCTAAATTTCTAAACGTTTTTATATAAATCAATTTTATTTTGAGTGTGAAAACAAGCTCTAAAGAAAGTTTGGTCGTCAACATTTTGATTCTAATATTTTTTAACCAATTTAATTATTATTGCAAGATTTGCAATGGCAGAAATTTGTAACAGCTTTTATTCAAAAAACATTAATTATGAGAGTTAAAAAAAGCTTTAAAGAATGTTTGGTCGTCAACATTTTGATTCTAATATTTTTTAACCAATTTAATTATTATTGCAAGATTTGCAATGGCAGAAATTTGTAACAGCTTTTATTCAAAAAACATTAATTATGAGAGTTAAAAAAAGCTTTAAAGAAAGTTTGGTCGTCAACATTTTGATTCTAATATTTTTTAACCAATTTAATTATTATTGCAAGATTTGCAATGGCAGAAATTTGTAACAGCTTTTATTCAAAAAACATTAATTATGAGAGTTAAAAAAAGCTTTAAAGAATGTTTGGTCGTCAACATTTTGATTCTAATATTTTTTAACCAATTTAATTATTATTGCAAAATTTCCAATGGCCTAAATTTCTAAACGTTTTTATATAAATCAATTTTATTTTGAGTGTGAAAACAAGCTCTAAAGAAAGTTTGGTCGTCAACATTTTGATTCTAATATTTTTTAACCAATTTAATTATTATTGCAAAATTTCCAATGGCAGAAATTTGTAACAGCTTTTATTCAAAAAACATTAATTATGAGAGTTAAAAAAAGCTTTAAAGAATGTTTGGTCGTCAACATTTTGATTCTAATATTTTTTAACCAATTTAATTATTATTGCAAAATTTCCAATGGCCTAAATTTCTAAACGTTTTTATATAAATCAATTTTATTTTGAGTGTGAAAACAAGCTCTAAAGAAAGTTTGGTCGTCAACATTTTGATTCTAATATTTTTTAACCAATTTAATTATTATTGCAAAATTTCAAATGGCAGAAATTTCTAAACGTTTTTATATAAATCAATTTTATTTAGAGTGTGAAAACAAGCTCTAAAGAAAGTTTGGTCGTCAACATTTTGATTCTAATATTTTTTAACCAATTTAATTATTATTGCAAGATTTGCAATGGCAGAAATTTGTAACAGCTTTTATTCAAAAAACATTAATTATGAGAGTTAAAAAAAGCTTTAAAGAATGTTTGGTCGTCAACATTTTGATTCTAATATTTTTTAACCAATTTAATTATTATTGCAAGATTTGCAATGGCAGAAATTTGTAACAGCTTTTATTCAAAAAACATTAATTATGAGAGTTAAAAAAAGCTTTAAAGAATGTTTGGTCGTCAACATTTTGATTCTAATATTTTTTAACCAATTTAATTATTATTGCAAAATTTCCAATGGCCTAAATTTCTAAACGTTTTTATATAAATCAATTTTATTTTGAGTGTAAAAACAAGCTCTAAAGAAAGTTTGGTCGTCAACATTTTGATTCTAATATTTTTTAACCAATTTAATTATTATTGCAAGATTTGCAATGGCAGAAATTTGTAACAGCTTTTATTCAAAAAACATTAATTATGAGAGTTAAAAAAAGCTTTAAAGAATGTTTGGTCGTCAACATTTTGATTCTAATATTTTTTAACCAATTTAATTATTATTGCAAAATTTCCAATGGCCTAAATTTCTAAACGTTTTTATATAAATCAATTTTATTTTGAGTGTGAAAACAAGCTCTAAAGAAAGTTTGGTCGTCAACATTTTGATTCTAATATTTTTTAACCAATTTAATTATTATTGCAAAATTTCCAATGGCAGAAATTTCTAAACGTTTTTATATAAATCAATTTTATTTTGAGTGTGAAAACAAGCTCTAAAGAAAGTTTGGTCGTCAACATTTTGATTCTAATATTTTTTAACCAATTTAATTATTATTGCAAAATTTCCAATGGCAGAAATTTCTAAACGTTTTTATATAAATCAATTTTATTTTGAGTGTGAAAACAAGCTCTAAAGAAAGTTTGGTCGTCAACATTTTGATTCTAATATTTTTTAACCAATTTAATTATTATTGCAAAATTTCCAATGGCCTAAATTTCTAAACGTTTTTATATAAATCAATTTTATTTTGAGTGTGAAAACAAGCTCTAAAGAAAGTTTGGTCGTCAACATTTTGATTCTAATATTTTTTAACCAATTTAATTATTATTGCAAGATTTGCAATGGCAGAAATTTGTAACAGCTTTTATTCAAAAAACATTAATTATGAGAGTTAAAAAAAGCTTTAAAGAATGTTTGGTCGTCAACATTTTGATTCTAATATTTTTTAACCAATTTAATTATTATTGCAAAATTTCCAATGGCAGAAATTTCTAAACGTTTTTATATAAATCAATTTTATTTTGAGTGTGAAAACAAGCTCTAAAGAAAGTTTGGTCGTCAACATTTTGATTCTAATATTTTTTAACCAATTTAATTATTATTGCAAAATTTCCAATGGCCTAAATTTCTAAACGTTTTTATATAAATCAATTTTATTTTGAGTGTGAAAACAAGCTCTAAAGAAAGTTTGGTCGTCAACATTTTGATTCTAATATTTTTTAACCAATTTAATTATTATTGCAAAATTTCCAATGGCAGAAATTTGTAACAGCTTTTATTCAAAAAACATTAATTATGAGAGTTAAAAAAAGCTTTAAAGAATGTTTGGTCGTCAACATTTTGATTCTAATATTTTTTAACCAATTTAATTATTATTGCAAAATTTCCAATGGCCTAAATTTCTAAACGTTTTTATATAAATCAATTTTATTTTGAGTGTGAAAACAAGCTCTAAAGAAAGTTTGGTCGTCAACATTTTGATTCTAATATTTTTTAACCAATTTAATTATTATTGCAAAATTTCCAATGGCCTAAATTTCTAAACGTTTTTATATAAATCAATTTTATTTTGAGTGTGAAAACAAGCTCTAAAGAAAGTTTGGTCGTCAACATTTTGATTCTAATATTTTTTAACCAATTTAATTATTATTGCAAAATTTCCAATGGCAGAAATTTGTAACAGCTTTTATTCAAAAAACATTAATTATGAGAGTTAAAAAAAGCTTTAAAGAATGTTTGGTCGTCAACATTTTGATTCTAATATTTTTTAACCAATTTAATTATTATTGCAAAATTTCCAATGGCCTAAATTTCTAAACGTTTTTATATAAATCAATTTTATTTTGAGTGTGAAAACAAGCTCTAAAGAAAGTTTGGTCGTCAACATTTTGATTCTAATATTTTTTAACCAATTTAATTATTATTGCAAAATTTCAAATGGCAGAAATTTCTAAACGTTTTTATATAAATCAATTTTATTTAGAGTGTGAAAACAAGCTCTAAAGAAAGTTTGGTCGTCAACATTTTGATTCTAATATTTTTTAACCAATTTAATTATTATTGCAAGATTTGCAATGGCAGAAATTTGTAACAGCTTTTATTCAAAAAACATTAATTATGAGAGTTAAAAAAAGCTTTAAAGAATGTTTGGTCGTCAACATTTTGATTCTAATATTTTTTAACCAATTTAATTATTATTGCAAGATTTGCAATGGCAGAAATTTGTAACAGCTTTTATTCAAAAAACATTAATTATGAGAGTTAAAAAAAGCTTTAAAGAATGTTTGGTCGTCAACATTTTGATTCTAATATTTTTTAACCAATTTAATTATTATTGCAAAATTTCCAATGGCCTAAATTTCTAAACGTTTTTATATAAATCAATTTTATTTTGAGTGTAAAAACAAGCTCTAAAGAAAGTTTGGTCGTCAACATTTTGATTCTAATATTTTTTAACCAATTTAATTATTATTGCAAGATTTGCAATGGCAGAAATTTGTAACAGCTTTTATTCAAAAAACATTAATTATGAGAGTTAAAAAAAGCTTTAAAGAATGTTTGGTCGTCAACATTTTGATTCTAATATTTTTTAACCAATTTAATTATTATTGCAAAATTTCCAATGGCCTAAATTTCTAAACGTTTTTATATAAATCAATTTTATTTTGAGTGTGAAAACAAGCTCTAAAGAAAGTTTGGTCGTCAACATTTTGATTCTAATATTTTTTAACCAATTTAATTATTATTGCAAAATTTCCAATGGCAGAAATTTCTAAACGTTTTTATATAAATCAATTTTATTTTGAGTGTGAAAACAAGCTCTAAAGAAAGTTTGGTCGTCAACATTTTGATTCTAATATTTTTTAACCAATTTAATTATTATTGCAAAATTTCCAATGGCAGAAATTTCTAAACGTTTTTATATAAATCAATTTTATTTTGAGTGTGAAAACAAGCTCTAAAGAAAGTTTGGTCGTCAACATTTTGATTCTAATATTTTTTAACCAATTTAATTATTATTGCAAAATTTCCAATGGCCTAAATTTCTAAACGTTTTTATATAAATCAATTTTATTTTGAGTGTGAAAACAAGCTCTAAAGAAAGTTTGGTCGTCAACATTTTGATTCTAATATTTTTTAACCAATTTAATTATTATTGCAAGATTTGCAATGGCAGAAATTTGTAACAGCTTTTATTCAAAAAACATTAATTATGAGAGTTAAAAAAAGCTTTAAAGAATGTTTGGTCGTCAACATTTTGATTCTAATATTTTTTAACCAATTTAATTATTATTGCAAAATTTCCAATGGCAGAAATTTCTAAACGTTTTTATATAAATCAATTTTATTTTGAGTGTGAAAACAAGCTCTAAAGAAAGTTTGGTCGTCAACATTTTGATTCTAATATTTTTTAACCAATTTAATTATTATTGCAAGATTTGCAATGGCAGAAATTTGTAACAGCTTTTATTCAAAAAACATTAATTATGAGAGTTAAAAAAAGCTTTAAAGAATGTTTGGTCGTCAACATTTTGATTCTAATATTTTTTAACCAATTTAATTATTATTGCAAAATTTCCAATGGCCTAAATTTCTAAACGTTTTTATATAAATCAATTTTATTTTGAGTGTGAAAACAAGCTCTAAAGAAAGTTTGGTCGTCAACATTTTGATTCTAATATTTTTTAACCAATTTAATTATTATTGCAAGATTTGCAATGGCAGAAATTTGTAACAGCTTTTATTCAAAAAACATTAATTATGAGAGTTAAAAAAAGCTTTAAAGAATGTTTGGTCGTCAACATTTTGATTCTAATATTTTTTAACCAATTTAATTATTATTGCAAAATTTCCAATGGCCTAAATTTCTAAACGTTTTTATATAAATCAATTTTATTTTGAGTGTGAAAACAAGCTCTAAAGAAAGTTTGGTCGTCAACATTTTGATTCTAATATTTTTTAACCAATTTAATTATTATTGCAAAATTTTCAACGGCAGAAATTTCTAAACGTTTTTATATAAATCAATTTTATTTTGAGTGTGAAAACAAGCTCTAAAGAAAGTTTGGTCGTCAACATTTTGATTCTAATATTTTTTAACCAATTTAATTATTATTGCAAAATTTCCAATGGCAGAAATTTGTAACAGCTTTTATTCAAAAAACATTAATTATGAGAGTTAAAAAAAGCTTTAAAGAATGTTTGGTCGTCAACATTTTGATTCTAATATTTTTTAACCAATTTAATTATTATTGCAAAATTTCCAATGGCCTAAATTTCTAAACGTTTTTATATAAATCAATTTTATTTTGAGTGTGAAAACAAGCTCTAAAGAAAGTTTGGTCGTCAACATTTTGATTCTAATATTTTTTAACCAATTTAATTATTATTGCAAAATTTTCAACGGCAGAAATTTCTAAACGTTTTTATATAAATCAATTTTATTTTGAGTGTGAAAACAAGCTCTAAAGAAAGTTTGGTCGTCAACATTTTGATTCTAATATTTTTTAACAAATTTAATTATTATTGCAAAATTTCCAATGGCCTAAATTTCTAAACGTTTTTATATAAATCAATTTTATTTTGAGTGTGAAAACAAGCTCTAAAGAATGTTTGGTCGTCAACATTTTGATTCTAATATTTTTTAACCAATTTAATTATTATTGCAAAATTTCCAATGGCCTAAATTTCTAAACGTTTTTATATAAATCAATTTTATTTTGAGTGTGAAAACAAGCTCTAAAGAAAGTTTGGTCGTCAACATTTTGATTCTAATATTTTTTAACCAATTTAATTATTATTGCAAAATTTCCAATGGCAGAAATTTCTAAACGTTTTTATATAAATCAATTTTATTTTGAGTGTGAAAACAAGCTCTAAAGAAAGTTTGGTCGTCAACATTTTGATTCTAATATTTTTTAACCAATTTAATTATTATTCTAAAATTTTCAACGGCAGAAATTTCTAAACGTTTTTATATAAATCAATTTTATTTTGAGTGTGAAAACAAGCTCTAAAGAATGTTTGGTCGTCAACATTTTGATTCTAATATTTTTTAACCAATTTAATTATTATTGCAAAATTTCCAATGGCCTAAATTTCTAAACGTTTTTATATAAATCAATTTTATTTTGAGTGTGAAAACAAGCTCTAAAGAAAGTTTGGTCGTCAACATTTTGATTCTAATATTTTTTAACCAATTTAATTATTATTGCAAAATTTCCAATGGCAGAAATTTCTAAACGTTTTTATATAAATCAATTTTATTTTGAGTGTGAAAACAAGCTCTAAAGAAAGTTTGGTCGTCAACATTTTGATTCTAATATTTTTTAACCAATTTAATTATTATTCTAAAATTTTCAACGGCAGAAATTTCTAAACGTTTTTATATAAATCAATTTTATTTTGAGTGTGAAAACAAGCTCTAAAGAATGTTTGGTCGTCAACATTTTGATTCTAATATTTTTTAACCAATTTAATTATTATTGCAAAATTTCCAATGGCAGAAATTTCTAAACGTTTTTATATAAATCAATTTTATTTTGAGTGTGAAAACAAGCTCTAAAGAAAGTTTGGTCGTCAACATTTTGATTCTAATATTTTTTAACCAATTTAATTATTATTGCAAAATTTCCAATGGCAGAAATTTCTAAACGTTTTTATATAAATCAATTTTATTTTGAGTGTGAAAACAAGCTCTAAAGAAAGTTTGGTCGTCAACATTTTGATTCTAATATTTTTTAACCAATTTAATTATTATTGCAAAATTTCCAATGGCAGAAATTTCTAAACGTTTTTATATAAATCAATTTTATTTTGAGTGTGAAAACAAGCTCTAAAGAAAGTTTGGTCGTCAACATTTTGATTCTAATATTTTTTAACCAATTTAATTATTATTGCAAAATTTCCAATGGCCTAAATTTCTAAACGTTTTTATATAAATCAATTTTATTTTGAGTGTGAAAACAAGCTCTAAAGAATGTTTGGTCGTCAACATTTTGATTCTAATATTTTTTAACCAATTTAATTATTATTGCAAAATTTCCAATGGCCTAAATTTCTAAACGTTTTTATATAAATCAATTTTATTTTGAGTGTGAAAACAAGCTCTAAAGAAAGTTTGGTCGTCAACATTTTGATTCTAATATTTTTTAACCAATTTAATTATTATTGCAAAATTTCCAATGGCAGAAATTTCTAAACGTTTTTATATAAATCAATTTTATTTTGAGTGTGAAAACAAGCTCTAAAGAAAGTTTGGTCGTCAACATTTTGATTCTAATATTTTTTAACCAATTTAATTATTATTCTAAAATTTTCAACGGCAGAAATTTCTAAACGTTTTTATATAAATCAATTTTATTTTGAGTGTGAAAACAAGCTCTAAAGAATGTTTGGTCGTCAACATTTTGATTCTAATATTTTTTAACCAATTTAATTATTATTGCAAAATTTCCAATGGCAGAAATTTCTAAACGTTTTTATATAAATCAATTTTATTTTGAGTGTGAAAACAAGCTCTAAAGAAAGTTTGGTCGTCAACATTTTGATTCTAATATTTTTTAACCAATTTAATTATTATTGCAAAATTTCCAATGGCCTAAATTTCTAAACGTTTTTATATAAATCAATTTTATTTTGAGTGTGAAAACAAGCTCTAAAGAATGTTTGGTCGTCAACATTTTGATTCTAATATTTTTTAACCAATTTAATTATTATTGCAAAATTTCCAATGGCCTAAATTTCTAAACGTTTTTATATAAATCAATTTTATTTTGAGTGTGAAAACAAGCTCTAAAGAAAGTTTGGTCGTCAACATTTTGATTCTAATATTTTTTAACCAATTTAATTATTATTGCAAAATTTCCAATGGCAGAAATTTCTAAACGTTTTTATATAAATCAATTTTATTTTGAGTGTGAAAACAAGCTCTAAAGAAAGTTTGGTCGTCAACATTTTGATTCTAATATTTTTTAACCAATTTAATTATTATTGCAAGATTTGCAATGGCAGAAATTTGTAACAGCTTTTATTCAAAAAACATTAATTATGAGAGTTAAAAAAAGCTTTAAAGAATGTTTGGTCGTCAACATTTTGATTCTAATATTTTTTAACCAATTTAATTATTATTCTAAAATTTCCAATGGCAGAAATTTCTAAACGTTTTTATATAAATCAATTTTATTTTGAGTGTGAAAACAAGCTCTAAAGAAAGTTTGGTCGTCAACATTTTGATTCTAATATTTTTTAACCAATTTAATTATTATTGCAAGATTTGCAATGGCAGAAATTTGTAACAGCTTTTATTCAAAAAACATTAATTATGAGAGTTAAAAAAAGCTTTAAAGAAAGTTTGGTCGTCAACATTTTGATTCTAATATTTTTTAACCAATTTAATTATTATTGCAAAATTTCCAATGGCAGAAATTTGTAACAGCTTTTATTCAAAAAACATTAATTATGAGAGTTAAAAAAAGCTTTAAAGAATGTTTGGTCGTCAACATTTTGATTCTAATATTTTTTAACCAATTTAATTATTATTGCAAAATTTCCAATGGCCTAAATTTCTAAACGTTTTTATATAAATCAATTTTATTTTGAGTGTGAAAACAAGCTCTAAAGAAAGTTTGGTCGTCAACATTTTGATTCTAATATTTTTTAACCAATTTAATTATTATTGCAAGATTTGCAATGGCAGAAATTTGTAACAGCTTTTATTCAAAAAACATTAATTATGAGAGTTAAAAAAAGCTTTAAAGAATGTTTGGTCGTCAACATTTTGATTCTAATATTTTTTAACCAATTTAATTATTATTGCAAAATTTCCAATGGCCTAAATTTCTAAACGTTTTTATATAAATCAATTTTATTTTGAGTGTGAAAACAAGCTCTAAAGAAAGTTTGGTCGTCAACATTTTGATTCTAATATTTTTTAACCAATTTAATTATTATTGCAAAATTTCCAATGGCCTAAATTTCTAAACGTTTTTATATAAATCAATTTTATTTTGAGTGTAAAAACAAGCTCTAAAGAAAGTTTGGTCGTCAACATTTTGATTCTAATATTTTTTAACCAATTTAATTATTATTGCAAAATTTCCAATGGCCTAAATTTCTAAACGTTTTTATATAAATCAATTTTATTTTGAGTGTGAAAACAAGCTCTAAAGAAAGTTTGGTCGTCAACATTTTGATTCTAATATTTTTTAACCAATTTAATTATTATTGCAAAATTTCCAATGGCAGAAATTTGTAACAGCTTTTATTCAAAAAACATTAATTATGAGAGTTAAAAAAAGCTTTAAAGAATGTTTGGTCGTCAACATTTTGATTCTAATATTTTTTAACCAATTTAATTATTATTGCAAAATTTCCAATGGCAGAAATTTCTAAACGTTTTTATATAAATCAATTTTATTTTGAGTGTGAAAACAAGCTCTAAAGAAAGTTTGGTCGTCAACATTTTGATTCTAATATTTTTTAACCAATTTAATTATTATTGCAAAATTTCCAATGGCCTAAATTTCTAAACGTTTTTATATAAATCAATTTTATTTTGAGTGTGAAAACAAGCTCTAAAGAAAGTTTGGTCGTCAACATTTTGATTCTAATATTTTTTAACCAATTTAATTATTATTGCAAAATTTCCAATGGCCTAAATTTCTAAACGTTTTTATATAAATCAATTTTATTTTGAGTGTGAAAACAAGCTCTAAAGAAAGTTTGGTCGTCAACATTTTGATTCTAATATTTTTTAACCAATTTAATTATTATTGCAAAATTTCCAATGGCCTAAATTTCTAAACGTTTTTATATAAATCAATTTTATTTTGAGTGTGAAAACAAGCTCTAAAGAAAGTTTGGTCGTCAACATTTTGATTCTAATATTTTTTAACCAATTTAATTATTATTGCAAAATTTCCAATGGCAGAAATTTGTAACAGCTTTTATTCAAAAAACATTAATTATGAGAGTTAAAAAAAGCTTTAAAGAATGTTTGGTCGTCAACATTTTGATTCTAATATTTTTTAACCAATTTAATTATTATTGCAAAATTTCCAATGGCAGAAATTTCTAAACGTTTTTATATAAATCAATTTTATTTTGAGTGTGAAAACAAGCTCTAAAGAAAGTTTGGTCGTCAACATTTTGATTCTAATATTTTTTAACCAATTTAATTATTATTGCAAAATTTTCAACGGCAGAAATTTCTAAACGTTTTTATATAAATCAATTTTATTTTGAGTGTGAAAACAAGCTCTAAAGAAAGTTTGGTCGTCAACATTTTGATTCTAATATTTTTTAACCAATTTAATTATTATTGCAAAATTTTCAACGGCAGAAATTTCTAAACGTTTTTATATAAATCAATTTTATTTTGAGTGTGAAAACAAGCTCTAAAGAAAGTTTGGTCGTCAACATTTTGATTCTAATATTTTTTAACCAATTTAATTATTATTGCAAAATTTTCAACGGCAGAAATTTCTAAACGTTTTTATATAAATCAATTTTATTTTGAGTGTGAAAACAAGCTCTAAAGAAAGTTTGGTCGTCAACATTTTGATTCTAATATTTTTTAACCAATTTAATTATTATTGCAAAATTTCCAATGGCAGAAATTTGTAACAGCTTTTATTCAAAAAACATTAATTATGAGAGTTAAAAAAAGCTTTAAAGAATGTTTGGTCGTCAACATTTTGATTCTAATATTTTTTAACCAATTTAATTATTATTGCAAAATTTCCAATGGCAGAAATTTCTAAACGTTTTTATATAAATCAATTTTATTTTGAGTGTGAAAACAAGCTCTAAAGAAAGTTTGGTCGTCAACATTTTGATTCTAATATTTTTTAACCAATTTAATTATTATTGCAAAATTTCCAATGGCCTAAATTTCTAAACGTTTTTATATAAATCAATTTTATTTTGAGTGTGAAAACAAGCTCTAAAGAAAGTTTGGTCGTCAACATTTTGATTCTAATATTTTTTAACCAATTTAATTATTATTGCAAAATTTCCAATGGCAGAAATTTGTAACAGCTTTTATTCAAAAAACATTAATTATGAGAGTTAAAAAAAGCTTTAAAGAATGTTTGGTCGTCAACATTTTGATTCTAATATTTTTTAACCAATTTAATTATTATTGCAAAATTTCCAATGGCAGAAATTTCTAAACGTTTTTATATAAATCAATTTTATTTTGAGTGTGAAAACAAGCTCTAAAGAAAGTTTGGTCGTCAACATTTTGATTCTAATATTTTTTAACCAATTTAATTATTATTGCAAAATTTTCAACGGCAGAAATTTCTAAACGTTTTTATATAAATCAATTTTATTTTGAGTGTGAAAACAAGCTCTAAAGAAAGTTTGGTCGTCAACATTTTGATTCTAATATTTTTTAACCAATTTAATTATTATTGCAAAATTTTCAACGGCAGAAATTTCTAAACGTTTTTATATAAATCAATTTTATTTTGAGTGTGAAAACAAGCTCTAAAGAAAGTTTGGTCGTCAACATTTTGATTCTAATATTTTTTAACCAATTTAATTATTATTGCAAAATTTTCAACGGCAGAAATTTCTAAACGTTTTTATATAAATCAATTTTATTTTGAGTGTGAAAACAAGCTCTAAAGAAAGTTTGGTCGTCAACATTTTGATTCTAATATTTTTTAACCAATTTAATTATTATTGCAAAATTTCCAATGGCAGAAATTTGTAACAGCTTTTATTCAAAAAACATTAATTATGAGAGTTAAAAAAAGCTTTAAAGAATGTTTGGTCGTCAACATTTTGATTCTAATATTTTTTAACCAATTTAATTATTATTGCAAAATTTCCAATGGCAGAAATTTCTAAACGTTTTTATATAAATCAATTTTATTTTGAGTGTGAAAACAAGCTCTAAAGAAAGTTTGGTCGTCAACATTTTGATTCTAATATTTTTTAACCAATTTAATTATTATTGCAAAATTTCCAATGGCAGAAATTTGTAACAGCTTTTATTCAAAAAACATTAATTATGAGAGTTAAAAAAAGCTTTAAAGAATGTTTGGTCGTCAACATTTTGATTCTAATATTTTTTAACCAATTTAATTATTATTGCAAAATTTCCAATGGCAGAAATTTCTAAACGTTTTTATATAAATCAATTTTATTTTGAGTGTGAAAACAAGCTCTAAAGAAAGTTTGGTCGTCAACATTTTGATTCTAATATTTTTTAACCAATTTAATTATTATTGCAAAATTTCCAATGGCAGAAATTTGTAACAGCTTTTATTCAAAAAACATTAATTATGAGAGTTAAAAAAAGCTTTAAAGAATGTTTGGTCGTCAACATTTTGATTCTAATATTTTTTAACCAATTTAATTATTATTGCAAAATTTCCAATGGCAGAAATTTCTAAACGTTTTTATATAAATCAATTTTATTTTGAGTGTGAAAACAAGCTCTAAAGAAAGTTTGGTCGTCAACATTTTGATTCTAATATTTTTTAACCAATTTAATTATTATTGCAAAATTTCCAATGGCCTAAATTTCTAAACGTTTTTATATAAATCAATTTTATTTTGAGTGTGAAAACAAGCTCTAAAGAAAGTTTGGTCGTCAACATTTTGATTCTAATATTTTTTAACCAATTTAATTATTATTGCAAAATTTCCAATGGCCTAAATTTCTAAACGTTTTTATATAAATCAATTTTATTTTGAGTGTGAAAACAAGCTCTAAAGAAAGTTTGGTCGTCAACTTTTTAATTCTAATATTTTTTAACCAATTTAATTATTATTGCAAAATTTCCAATGGCCTAAATTTCTAAACGTTTTTATATAAATCAATTTTATTTTGAGTGTGAAAACAAGCTCTAAAGAAAGTTTGGTCGTCAACATTTTGATTCTAATATTTTTTAACCAATTTAATTATTATTGCAAAATTTCCAATGGCCTAAATTTCTAAACGTTTTTATATAAATCAATTTTATTTTGAGTGTGAAAACAAGCTCTAAAGAAAGTTTGGTCGTCAACATTTTGATTCTAATATTTTTTAACCAATTTAATTATTATTGCAAAATTTCCAATGGCAGAAATTTGTAACAGCTTTTATTCAAAAAACATTAATTATGAGAGTTAAAAAAAGCTTTAAAGAATGTTTGGTCGTCAACATTTTGATTCTAATATTTTTTAACCAATTTAATTATTATTGCAAAATTTCCAATGGCAGAAATTTGTAACAGCTTTTATTCAAAAAACATTAATTATGAGAGTTAAAAAAAGCTTTAAAGAAAGTTTGGTCGTCAACATTTTGATTCTAATATTTTTTAACCAATTTAATTATTATTGCAAAATTTCCAATGGCAGAAATTTGTAACAGCTTTTATTCAAAAAACATTAATTATGAGAGTTAAAAAAAGCTTTAAAGAAAGTTTGGTCGTCAACATTTTGATTCTAATATTTTTTAACCAATTTAATTATTATTCTAAAATTTTCAACGGCAGAAATTTCTAAACGTTTTTATATAAATCAATTTTATTTTGAGTGTGAAAACAAGCTCTAAAGAAAGTTTGGTCGTCAACATTTTGATTCTAATATTTTTTAACCAATTTAATTATTATTGCAAAATTTTCAACGGCAGAAATTTCTAAACGTTTTTATATAAATCAATTTTATTTTGAGTGTGAAAACAAGCTCTAAAGAAAGTTTGGTCGTCAACATTTTGATTCTAATATTTTTTAACCAATTTAATTATTATTGCAAAATTTCCAATGGCAGAAATTTGTAACAGCTTTTATTCAAAAAACATTAATTATGAGAGTTAAAAAAAGCTTTAAAGAAAGTTTGGTCGTCAACATTTTGATTCTAATATTTTTTAACCAATTTAATTATTATTCTAAAATTTTCAACGGCAGAAATTTCTAAACGTTTTTATATAAATCAATTTTATTTTGAGTGTGAAAACAAGCTCTAAAGAAAGTTTGGTCGTCAACATTTTGATTCTAATATTTTTTAACCAATTTAATTATTATTGCAAAATTTCCAATGGCAGAAATTTGTAACAGCTTTTATTCAAAAAACATTAATTATGAGAGTTAAAAAAAGCTTTAAAGAATGTTTGGTCGTCAACATTTTGATTCTAATATTTTTTAACCAATTTAATTATTATTGCAAAATTTCCAATGGCAGAAATTTCTAAACGTTTTTATATAAATCAATTTTATTTTGAGTGTGAAAACAAGCTCTAAAGAAAGTTTGGTCGTCAACATTTTGATTCTAATATTTTTTAACCAATTTAATTATTATTGCAAAATTTCCAATGGCAGAAATTTGTAACAGCTTTTATTCAAAAAACATTAATTATGAGAGTTAAAAAAAGCTTTAAAGAATGTTTGGTCGTCAACATTTTGATTCTAATATTTTTTAACCAATTTAATTATTATTGCAAAATTTCCAATGGCAGAAATTTCTAAACGTTTTTATATAAATCAATTTTATTTTGAGTGTGAAAACAAGCTCTAAAGAAAGTTTGGTCGTCAACATTTTGATTCTAATATTTTTTAACCAATTTAATTATTATTGCAAAATTTCCAATGGCAGAAATTTGTAACAGCTTTTATTCAAAAAACATTAATTATGAGAGTTAAAAAAAGCTTTAAAGAATGTTTGGTCGTCAACATTTTGATTCTAATATTTTTTAACCAATTTAATTATTATTGCAAAATTTCCAATGGCAGAAATTTCTAAACGTTTTTATATAAATCAATTTTATTTTGAGTGTGAAAACAAGCTCTAAAGAAAGTTTGGTCGTCAACATTTTGATTCTAATATTTTTTAACCAATTTAATTATTATTGCAAAATTTCCAATGGCCTAAATTTCTAAACGTTTTTATATAAATCAATTTTATTTTGAGTGTGAAAACAAGCTCTAAAGAAAGTTTGGTCGTCAACTTTTTAATTCTAATATTTTTTAACCAATTTAATTATTATTGCAAAATTTCCAATGGCCTAAATTTCTAAACGTTTTTATATAAATCAATTTTATTTTGAGTGTGAAAACAAGCTCTAAAGAAAGTTTGGTCGTCAACATTTTGATTCTAATATTTTTTAACCAATTTAATTATTATTGCAAAATTTCCAATGGCCTAAATTTCTAAACGTTTTTATATAAATCAATTTTATTTTGAGTGTGAAAACAAGCTCTAAAGAAAGTTTGGTCGTCAACATTTTGATTCTAATATTTTTTAACCAATTTAATTATTATTGCAAAATTTCCAATGGCAGAAATTTGTAACAGCTTTTATTCAAAAAACATTAATTATGAGAGTTAAAAAAAGCTTTAAAGAATGTTTGGTCGTCAACATTTTGATTCTAATATTTTTTAACCAATTTAATTATTATTGCAAAATTTCCAATGGCAGAAATTTGTAACAGCTTTTATTCAAAAAACATTAATTATGAGAGTTAAAAAAAGCTTTAAAGAAAGTTTGGTCGTCAACATTTTGATTCTAATATTTTTTAACCAATTTAATTATTATTGCAAAATTTCCAATGGCAGAAATTTGTAACAGCTTTTATTCAAAAAACATTAATTATGAGAGTTAAAAAAAGCTTTAAAGAAAGTTTGGTCGTCAACATTTTGATTCTAATATTTTTTAACCAATTTAATTATTATTCTAAAATTTTCAACGGCAGAAATTTCTAAACGTTTTTATATAAATCAATTTTATTTTGAGTGTGAAAACAAGCTCTAAAGAAAGTTTGGTCGTCAACATTTTGATTCTAATATTTTTTAACCAATTTAATTATTATTGCAAAATTTTCAACGGCAGAAATTTCTAAACGTTTTTATATAAATCAATTTTATTTTGAGTGTGAAAACAAGCTCTAAAGAAAGTTTGGTCGTCAACATTTTGATTCTAATATTTTTTAACCAATTTAATTATTATTGCAAAATTCCCAATGGCAGAAATTTGTAACAGCTTTTATTCAAAAAACATTAATTATGAGAGTTAAAAAAAGCTTTAAAGAAAGTTTGGTCGTCAACATTTTGATTCTAATATTTTTTAACCAATTTAATTATTATTCTAAAATTTTCAACGGCAGAAATTTCTAAACGTTTTTATATAAATCAATTTTATTTTGAGTGTGAAAACAAGCTCTAAAGAAAGTTTGGTCGTCAACATTTTGATTCTAATATTTTTTAACCAATTTAATTATTATTGCAAAATTTCCAATGGCAGAAATTTGTAACAGCTTTTATTCAAAAAACATTAATTATGAGAGTTAAAAAAAGCTTTAAAGAAAGTTTGGTCGTCAACATTTTGATTCTAATATTTTTTAACCAATTTAATTATTATTCTAAAATTTTCAACGGCAGAAATTTCTAAACGTTTTTATATAAATCAATTTTATTTTGAGTGTGAAAACAAGCTCTAAAGAAAGTTTGGTCGTCAACATTTTGATTCTAATATTTTTTAACCAATTTAATTATTATTGCAAAATTTTCAACGGCAGAAATTTCTAAACGTTTTTATATAAATCAATTTTATTTTGAGTGTGAAAACAAGCTCTAAAGAAAGTTTGGTCGTCAACATTTTGATTCTAATATTTTTTAACCAATTTAATTATTATTGCAAAATTTTCAACGGCAGAAATTTCTAAACGTTTTTATATAAATCAATTTTATTTTGAGTGTGAAAACAAGCTCTAAAGAAAGTTTGGTCGTCAACATTTTGATTCTAATATTTTTTAACCAATTTAATTATTATTGCAAAATTTTCAACGGCAGAAATTTCTAAACGTTTTTATATAAATCAATTTTATTTTGAGTGTGAAAACAAGCTCTAAAGAAAGTTTGGTCGTCAACATTTTGATTCTAATATTTTTTAACCAATTTAATTATTATTGCAAAATTTCCAATGGCAGAAATTTGTAACAGCTTTTATTCAAAAAACATTAATTATGAGAGTTAAAAAAAGCTTTAAAGAATGTTTGGTCGTCAACATTTTGATTCTAATATTTTTTAACCAATTTAATTATTATTGCAAAATTTTCAACGGCAGAAATTTCTAAACGTTTTTATATAAATCAATTTTATTTTGAGTGTGAAAACAAGCTCTAAAGAAAGTTTGGTCGTCAACATTTTGATTCTAATATTTTTTAACCAATTTAATTATTATTGCAAAATTTTCAACGGCAGAAATTTCTAAACGTTTTTATATAAATCAATTTTATTTTGAGTGTGAAAACAAGCTCTAAAGAAAGTTTGGTCGTCAACATTTTGATTCTAATATTTTTTAACCAATTTAATTATTATTGCAAAATTTCCAATGGCAGAAATTTGTAACAGCTTTTATTCAAAAAACATTAATTATGAGAGTTAAAAAAAGCTTTAAAGAAAGTTTGGTCGTCAACATTTTGATTCTAATATTTTTTAACCAATTTAATTATTATTCTAAAATTTTCAACGGCAGAAATTTCTAAACGTTTTTATATAAATCAATTTTATTTTGAGTGTGAAAACAAGCTCTAAAGAAAGTTTGGTCGTCAACATTTTGATTCTAATATTTTTTAACCAATTTAATTATTATTGCAAAATTTTCAACGGCAGAAATTTCTAAACGTTTTTATATAAATCAATTTTATTTTGAGTGTGAAAACAAGCTCTAAAGAAAGTTTGGTCGTCAACATTTTGATTCTAATATTTTTTAACCAATTTAATTATTATTGCAAAATTTTCAACGGCAGAAATTTCTAAACGTTTTTATATAAATCAATTTTATTTTGAGTGTGAAAACAAGCTCTAAAGAAAGTTTGGTCGTCAACATTTTGATTCTAATATTTTTTAACCAATTTAATTATTATTGCAAAATTTTCAACGGCAGAAATTTCTAAACGTTTTTATATAAATCAATTTTATTTTGAGTGTGAAAACAAGCTCTAAAGAAAGTTTGGTCGTCAACATTTTGATTCTAATATTTTTTAACCAATTTAATTATTATTGCAAAATTTCCAATGGCAGAAATTTGTAACAGCTTTTATTCAAAAAACATTAATTATGAGAGTTAAAAAAAGCTTTAAAGAATGTTTGGTCGTCAACATTTTGATTCTAATATTTTTTAACCAATTTAATTATTATTGCAAAATTTTCAACGGCAGAAATTTCTAAACGTTTTTATATAAATCAATTTTATTTTGAGTGTGAAAACAAGCTCTAAAGAAAGTTTGGTCGTCAACATTTTGATTCTAATATTTTTTAACCAATTTAATTATTATTGCAAAATTTCCAATGGCAGAAATTTGTAACAGCTTTTATTCAAAAAACATTAATTATGAGAGTTAAAAAAAGCTTTAAAGAATGTTTGGTCGTCAACATTTTGATTCTAATATTTTTTAACCAATTTAATTATTATTGCAAAATTTTCAACGGCAGAAATTTCTAAACGTTTTTATATAAATCAATTTTATTTTGAGTGTGAAAACAAGCTCTAAAGAAAGTTTGGTCGTCAACATTTTGATTCTAATATTTTTTAACCAATTTAATTATTATTGCAAAATTTCCAATGGCAGAAATTTCTAAACGTTTTTATATAAATCAATTTTATTTTGAGTGTGAAAACAAGCTCTAAAGAAAGTTTGGTCGTCAACATTTTGATTCTAATATTTTTTAACCAATTTAATTATTATTGCAAAATTTCCAATGGCAGAAATTTGTAACAGCTTTTATTCAAAAAACATTAATTATGAGAGTTAAAAAAAGCTTTAAAGAATGTTTGGTCGTCAACATTTTGATTCTAATATTTTTTAACCAATTTAATTATTATTGCAAAATTTCCAATGGCAGAAATTTCTAAACGTTTTTATATAAATCAATTTTATTTTGAGTGTGAAAACAAGCTCTAAAGAAAGTTTGGTCGTCAACATTTTGATTCTAATATTTTTTAACCAATTTAATTATTATTGCAAAATTTCCAATGGCAGAAATTTCTAAACGTTTTTATATAAATCAATTTTATTTTGAGTGTGAAAACAAGCTCTAAAGAAAGTTTGGTCGTCAACATTTTGATTCTAATATTTTTTAACCAATTTAATTATTATTGCAAAATTTCCAATGGCAGAAATTTCTAAACGTTTTTATATAAATCAATTTTATTTTGAGTGTGAAAACAAGCTCTAAAGAAAGTTTGGTCGTCAACATTTTGATTCTAATATTTTTTAACCAATTTAATTATTATTGCAAAATTTCCAATGGCCTAAATTTCTAAACGTTTTTATATAAATCAATTTTATTTTGAGTGTGAAAACAAGCTCTAAAGAAAGTTTGGTCGTCAACATTTTGATTCTAATATTTTTTAACCAATTTAATTATTATTGCAAAATTTCCAATGGCAGAAATTTGTAACAGCTTTTATTCAAAAAACATTAATTATGAGAGTTAAAAAAAGCTTTAAAGAATGTTTGGTCGTCAACATTTTGATTCTAATATTTTTTAACCAATTTAATTATTATTGCAAAATTTCCAATGGCAGAAATTTCTAAACGTTTTTATATAAATCAATTTTATTTTGAGTGTGAAAACAAGCTCTAAAGAAAGTTTGGTCGTCAACATTTTGATTCTAATATTTTTTAACCAATTTAATTATTATTGCAAAATTTCCAATGGCCTAAATTTCTAAACGTTTTTATATAAATCAATTTTATTTTGAGTGTGAAAACAAGCTCTAAAGAAAGTTTGGTCGTCAACATTTTGATTCTAATATTTTTTAACCAATTTAATTATTATTGCAAAATTTCCAATGGCCTAAATTTCTAAACGTTTTTATATAAATCAATTTTATTTTGAGTGTGAAAACAAGCTCTAAAGAAAGTTTGGTCGTCAACATTTTGATTCTAATATTTTTTAACCAATTTAATTATTATTGCAAAATTTCCAATGGCAGAAATTTGTAACAGCTTTTATTCAAAAAACATTAATTATGAGAGTTAAAAAAAGCTTTAAAGAATGTTTGGTCGTCAACATTTTGATTCTAATATTTTTTAACCAATTTAATTATTATTGCAAAATTTCCAATGGCAGAAATTTCTAAACGTTTTTATATAAATCAATTTTATTTTGAGTGTGAAAACAAGCTCTAAAGAAAGTTTGGTCGTCAACATTTTGATTCTAATATTTTTTAACCAATTTAATTATTATTGCAAAATTTTCAACGGCAGAAATTTCTAAACGTTTTTATATAAATCAATTTTATTTTGAGTGTGAAAACAAGCTCTAAAGAAAGTTTGGTCGTCAACATTTTGATTCTAATATTTTTTAACCAATTTAATTATTATTGCAAAATTTTCAACGGCAGAAATTTCTAAACGTTTTTATATAAATCAATTTTATTTTGAGTGTGAAAACAAGCTCTAAAGAAAGTTTGGTCGTCAACATTTTGATTCTAATATTTTTTAACCAATTTAATTATTATTGCAAAATTTTCAACGGCAGAAATTTCTAAACGTTTTTATATAAATCAATTTTATTTTGAGTGTGAAAACAAGCTCTAAAGAAAGTTTGGTCGTCAACATTTTGATTCTAATATTTTTTAACCAATTTAATTATTATTGCAAAATTTCCAATGGCAGAAATTTGTAACAGCTTTTATTCAAAAAACATTAATTATGAGAGTTAAAAAAAGCTTTAAAGAATGTTTGGTCGTCAACATTTTGATTCTAATATTTTTTAACCAATTTAATTATTATTGCAAAATTTCCAATGGCAGAAATTTCTAAACGTTTTTATATAAATCAATTTTATTTTGAGTGTGAAAACAAGCTCTAAAGAAAGTTTGGTCGTCAACATTTTGATTCTAATATTTTTTAACCAATTTAATTATTATTGCAAAATTTCCAATGGCAGAAATTTCTAAACGTTTTTATATAAATCAATTTTATTTTGAGTGTGAAAACAAGCTCTAAAGAAAGTTTGGTCGTCAACATTTTGATTCTAATATTTTTTAACCAATTTAATTATTATTGCAAAATTTCCAATGGCAGAAATTTGTAACAGCTTTTATTCAAAAAACATTAATTATGAGAGTTAAAAAAAGCTTTAAAGAATGTTTGGTCGTCAACATTTTGATTCTAATATTTTTTAACCAATTTAATTATTATTGCAAAATTTCCAATGGCAGAAATTTCTAAACGTTTTTATATAAATCAATTTTATTTTGAGTGTGAAAACAAGCTCTAAAGAAAGTTTGGTCGTCAACATTTTGATTCTAATATTTTTTAACCAATTTAATTATTATTGCAAAATTTCCAATGGCAGAAATTTCTAAACGTTTTTATATAAATCAATTTTATTTTGAGTGTGAAAACAAGCTCTAAAGAAAGTTTGGTCGTCAACATTTTGATTCTAATATTTTTTAACCAATTTAATTATTATTGCAAAATTTCCAATGGCAGAAATTTCTAAACGTTTTTATATAAATCAATTTTATTTTGAGTGTGAAAACAAGCTCTAAAGAAAGTTTGGTCGTCAACATTTTGATTCTAATATTTTTTAACCAATTTAATTATTATTGCAAAATTTCCAATGGCAGAAATTTCTAAACGTTTTTATATAAATCAATTTTATTTTGAGTGTGAAAACAAGCTCTAAAGAAAGTTTGGTCGTCAACATTTTGATTCTAATATTTTTTAACCAATTTAATTATTATTGCAAAATTTCCAATGGCAGAAATTTGTAACAGCTTTTATTCAAAAAACATTAATTATGAGAGTTAAAAAAAGCTTTAAAGAATGTTTGGTCGTCAACATTTTGATTCTAATATTTTTTAACCAATTTAATTATTATTGCAAAATTTCCAATGGCAGAAATTTCTAAACGTTTTTATATAAATCAATTTTATTTTGAGTGTGAAAACAAGCTCTAAAGAAAGTTTGGTCGTCAACATTTTGATTCTAATATTTTTTAACCAATTTAATTATTATTGCAAAATTTCCAATGGCAGAAATTTGTAACAGCTTTTATTCAAAAAACATTAATTATGAGAGTTAAAAAAAGCTTTAAAGAATGTTTGGTCGTCAACATTTTGATTCTAATATTTTTTAACCAATTTAATTATTATTGCAAAATTTCCAATGGCAGAAATTTCTAAACGTTTTTATATAAATCAATTTTATTTTGAGTGTGAAAACAAGCTCTAAAGAAAGTTTGGTCGTCAACATTTTGATTCTAATATTTTTTAACCAATTTAATTATTATTGCAAAATTTCCAATGGCAGAAATTTCTAAACGTTTTTATATAAATCAATTTTATTTTGAGTGTGAAAACAAGCTCTAAAGAAAGTTTGGTCGTCAACATTTTGATTCTAATATTTTTTAACCAATTTAATTATTATTGCAAAATTTCCAATGGCAGAAATTTGTAACAGCTTTTATTCAAAAAACATTAATTATGAGAGTTAAAAAAAGCTTTAAAGAATGTTTGGTCGTCAACATTTTGATTCTAATATTTTTTAACCAATTTAATTATTATTGCAAAATTTCCAATGGCAGAAATTTCTAAACGTTTTTATATAAATCAATTTTATTTTGAGTGTGAAAACAAGCTCTAAAGAAAGTTTGGTCGTCAACATTTTGATTCTAATATTTTTTAACCAATTTAATTATTATTGCAAAATTTCCAATGGCAGAAATTTCTAAACGTTTTTATATAAATCAATTTTATTTTGAGTGTGAAAACAAGCTCTAAAGAAAGTTTGGTCGTCAACATTTTGATTCTAATATTTTTTAACCAATTTAATTATTATTGCAAAATTTCCAATGGCAGAAATTTGTAACAGCTTTTATTCAAAAAACATTAATTATGAGAGTTAAAAAAAGCTTTAAAGAATGTTTGGTCGTCAACATTTTGATTCTAATATTTTTTAACCAATTTAATTATTATTGCAAAATTTCCAATGGCAGAAATTTCTAAACGTTTTTATATAAATCAATTTTATTTTGAGTGTGAAAACAAGCTCTAAAGAAAGTTTGGTCGTCAACATTTTGATTCTAATATTTTTTAACCAATTTAATTATTATTGCAAAATTTCCAATGGCAGAAATTTGTAACAGCTTTTATTCAAAAAACATTAATTATGAGAGTTAAAAAAAGCTTTAAAGAATGTTTGGTCGTCAACATTTTGATTCTAATATTTTTTAACCAATTTAATTATTATTGCAAAATTTCCAATGGCAGAAATTTCTAAACGTTTTTATATAAATCAATTTTATTTTGAGTGTGAAAACAAGCTCTAAAGAAAGTTTGGTCGTCAACATTTTGATTCTAATATTTTTTAACCAATTTAATTATTATTGCAAAATTTCCAATGGCAGAAATTTGTAACAGCTTTTATTCAAAAAACATTAATTATGAGAGTTAAAAAAAGCTTTAAAGAATGTTTGGTCGTCAACATTTTGATTCTAATATTTTTTAACCAATTTAATTATTATTGCAAAATTTCCAATGGCAGAAATTTCTAAACGTTTTTATATAAATCAATTTTATTTTGAGTGTGAAAACAAGCTCTAAAGAAAGTTTGGTCGTCAACATTTTGATTCTAATATTTTTTAACCAATTTAATTATTATTGCAAAATTTCCAATGGCAGAAATTTCTAAACGTTTTTATATAAATCAATTTTATTTTGAGTGTGAAAACAAGCTCTAAAGAAAGTTTGGTCGTCAACATTTTGATTCTAATATTTTTTAACCAATTTAATTATTATTGCAAAATTTCCAATGGCAGAAATTTGTAACAGCTTTTATTCAAAAAACATTAATTATGAGAGTTAAAAAAAGCTTTAAAGAATGTTTGGTCGTCAACATTTTGATTCTAATATTTTTTAACCAATTTAATTATTATTGCAAAATTTCCAATGGCAGAAATTTCTAAACGTTTTTATATAAATCAATTTTATTTTGAGTGTGAAAACAAGCTCTAAAGAAAGTTTGGTCGTCAACATTTTGATTCTAATATTTTTTAACCAATTTAATTATTATTGCAAAATTTCCAATGGCAGAAATTTCTAAACGTTTTTATATAAATCAATTTTATTTTGAGTGTGAAAACAAGCTCTAAAGAAAGTTTGGTCGTCAACATTTTGATTCTAATATTTTTTAACCAATTTAATTATTATTGCAAAATTTCCAATGGCAGAAATTTGTAACAGCTTTTATTCAAAAAACATTAATTATGAGAGTTAAAAAAAGCTTTAAAGAATGTTTGGTCGTCAACATTTTGATTCTAATATTTTTTAACCAATTTAATTATTATTGCAAAATTTCCAATGGCAGAAATTTCTAAACGTTTTTATATAAATCAATTTTATTTTGAGTGTGAAAACAAGCTCTAAAGAAAGTTTGGTCGTCAACATTTTGATTCTAATATTTTTTAACCAATTTAATTATTATTGCAAAATTTCCAATGGCAGAAATTTGTAACAGCTTTTATTCAAAAAACATTAATTATGAGAGTTAAAAAAAGCTTTAAAGAATGTTTGGTCGTCAACATTTTGATTCTAATATTTTTTAACCAATTTAATTATTATTGCAAAATTTCCAATGGCAGAAATTTCTAAACGTTTTTATATAAATCAATTTTATTTTGAGTGTGAAAACAAGCTCTAAAGAAAGTTTGGTCGTCAACATTTTGATTCTAATATTTTTTAACCAATTTAATTATTATTGCAAAATTTCCAATGGCAGAAATTTGTAACAGCTTTTATTCAAAAAACATTAATTATGAGAGTTAAAAAAAGCTTTAAAGAATGTTTGGTCGTCAACATTTTGATTCTAATATTTTTTAACCAATTTAATTATTATTGCAAAATTTCCAATGGCAGAAATTTCTAAACGTTTTTATATAAATCAATTTTATTTTGAGTGTGAAAACAAGCTCTAAAGAAAGTTTGGTCGTCAACATTTTGATTCTAATATTTTTTAACCAATTTAATTATTATTGCAAAATTTCCAATGGCAGAAATTTCTAAACGTTTTTATATAAATCAATTTTATTTTGAGTGTGAAAACAAGCTCTAAAGAAAGTTTGGTCGTCAACATTTTGATTCTAATATTTTTTAACCAATTTAATTATTATTGCAAAATTTCCAATGGCAGAAATTTGTAACAGCTTTTATTCAAAAAACATTAATTATGAGAGTTAAAAAAAGCTTTAAAGAATGTTTGGTCGTCAACATTTTGATTCTAATATTTTTTAACCAATTTAATTATTATTGCAAAATTTCCAATGGCAGAAATTTCTAAACGTTTTTATATAAATCAATTTTATTTTGAGTGTGAAAACAAGCTCTAAAGAAAGTTTGGTCGTCAACATTTTGATTCTAATATTTTTTAACCAATTTAATTATTATTGCAAAATTTCCAATGGCAGAAATTTCTAAACGTTTTTATATAAATCAATTTTATTTTGAGTGTGAAAACAAGCTCTAAAGAAAGTTTGGTCGTCAACATTTTGATTCTAATATTTTTTAACCAATTTAATTATTATTGCAAAATTTCCAATGGCAGAAATTTCTAAACGTTTTTATATAAATCAATTTTATTTTGAGTGTGAAAACAAGCTCTAAAGAAAGTTTGGTCGTCAACATTTTGATTCTAATATTTTTTAACCAATTTAATTATTATTGCAAGATTTGCAATGGCAGAAATTTGTAACAGCTTTTATTCAAAAAACATTAATTATGAGAGTTAAAAAAAGCTTTAAAGAAAGTTTGGTCGTCAACATTTTGATTCTAATATTTTTTAACCAATTTAATTATTATTCTAAAATTTTCAACGGCAGAAATTTCTAAACGTTTTTATATAAATCAATTTTATTTTGAGTGTGAAAACAAGCTCTAAAGAAAGTTTGGTCGTCAACATTTTGATTCTAATATTTTTTAACCAATTTAATTATTATTGCAAAATTTCCAATGGCAGAAATTTCTAAACGTTTTTATATAAATCAATTTTATTTTGAGTGTGAAAACAAGCTCTAAAGAAAGTTTGGTCGTCAACATTTTGATTCTAATATTTTTTAACCAATTTAATTATTATTGCAAAATTTCCAATGGCAGAAATTTCTAAACGTTTTTATATAAATCAATTTTATTTTGAGTGTGAAAACAAGCTCTAAAGAAAGTTTGGTCGTCAACATTTTGATTCTAATATTTTTTAACCAATTTAATTATTATTGCAAAATTTCCAATGGCAGAAATTTGTAACAGCTTTTATTCAAAAAACATTAATTATGAGAGTTAAAAAAAGCTTTAAAGAATGTTTGGTCGTCAACATTTTGATTCTAATATTTTTTAACCAATTTAATTATTATTGCAAAATTTCCAATGGCAGAAATTTCTAAACGTTTTTATATAAATCAATTTTATTTTGAGTGTGAAAACAAGCTCTAAAGAAAGTTTGGTCGTCAACATTTTGATTCTAATATTTTTTAACCAATTTAATTATTATTGCAAAATTTCCAATGGCAGAAATTTCTAAACGTTTTTATATAAATCAATTTTATTTTGAGTGTGAAAACAAGCTCTAAAGAAAGTTTGGTCGTCAACATTTTGATTCTAATATTTTTTAACCAATTTAATTATTATTGCAAAATTTCCAATGGCAGAAATTTCTAAACGTTTTTATATAAATCAATTTTATTTTGAGTGTGAAAACAAGCTCTAAAGAAAGTTTGGTCGTCAACATTTTGATTCTAATATTTTTTAACCAATTTAATTATTATTGCAAGATTTGCAATGGCAGAAATTTGTAACAGCTTTTATTCAAAAAACATTAATTATGAGAGTTAAAAAAAGCTTTAAAGAAAGTTTGGTCGTCAACATTTTGATTCTAATATTTTTTAACCAATTTAATTATTATTCTAAAATTTTCAACGGCAGAAATTTCTAAACGTTTTTATATAAATCAATTTTATTTTGAGTGTGAAAACAAGCTCTAAAGAAAGTTTGGTCGTCAACATTTTGATTCTAATATTTTTTAACCAATTTAATTATTATTCTAAAATTTTCAACGGCAGAAATTTCTAAACGTTTTTATATAAATCAATTTTATTTTGAGTGTGAAAACAAGCTCTAAAGAAAGTTTGGTCGTCAACATTTTGATTCTAATATTTTTTAACCAATTTAATTATTATTGCAAAATTTTCAATGGCAGAAATTTGTAAACGTTTTTATTTTAAAAACATTAATTTTGAGATTTGATTTTATTGCTGTCATTTCTTAAATGTCTTGGATTAGCTTGAATTTTTTTGAATAAAAGTTACAAAAAAATAAGATCTGTAGATCGGGAAAAAATTATTTGTTTCATAATTAATTCTTTTGATTAAGGTATCATCTCAATACTTGATGCTATTGTTTTAATTATGCTTAAAGCTTTCCTCTATTTTCAATCGATGTTTTTGCCATGCTAAAGGTGTGACCTTTTTCCTTATTTATCGCAGCCGATGCGGGTGGTTCATTCTGCAGTGAAAACATTGATTTCACCATTGTTTGTTGAATTGAAACACTTAAAATTATTATTTTCCGCGATGCTTAGAATTCTTTGTTGTTGTTGCGCGCGCATTTTAATTATATCATTTTTCATTTTTGTTTGTATTTAATTTACAAATTTGCAGGCTCCATCAGTTACTGTATCAAGATTTATATGCTTTTGTTTACTTATACGAATTTGTGTTATTACATTATTTCTTGAAATGGGTTATTATAATACAAGAAGTAAGAAGATTGAACAAGGACAAGGTGATATGAAAGATGAACCAACTGAAGAAAACTCGATAGCTGAAAATCCTTCTGGTTAGTTTTTATTATAAATCATACTTAATCATTGTTTCATTTTAAGGGCTTCATTCAGATCAATCCAATTCATCGAAAGAAGATAAAACAAATGAAACAAGTCAAAGGTTAGTTTTTTAATTTAATTATATTTTTTTTTATTATCTAAATAATTTTAGTGAATCGACAACTGTGATTACAGAAATTTCAATTACAAATGGATTAGGGAATATTAATCATAATTTGGACATTTTTACACAAAATATTCGAGAAGATATAAATGAATTTAATAAAAATACAATATTCTGTGTTAATATGGGCAGTACATTGATTAGTAAAAAGTGAGTTTTTGGTTTTTTATAACAATAAATATATTTTTTAGATCGAAGAATGAATATTGTGTTATTTGTAAAATTGGATATGGAGGGTTTTCGGTTGTTTGGCTTGTCATTGATATGAAAAGCAAAGAATTCAAAGTTGCAAAAGTTTTTAAATATAAACGTTATATTACAAAGTCAGAAATTAACGTAAGTTTAATTTTTAAGTAAAAATGGGTTTACCCAATTAAATACATATGTAGCCTTTCTTATTACCGTGAAAAAGATTTATTTTATAGAAAATTGTTTTCGAACGATTTGGATTTAATTATATTCTTTAATAATTTTTTTTAATTCAACACTTATTTATAGATACTTCAACAAACTATAAACCATCCTAATATATTACACTTCTATGAATATCTCATTCTGCGTTCTGGTGCACGTTATGCTTATGTTGCTATTTATGAACCAATGGGAAAAGATCTTAATATTTTGATGAAAGAAGCTTCAAAACATGGTGGCTTATCAATTTCAGTTGTCAAAAAAATTGCAAAACATATTCTAATGGCGCTTAAAACTCTTCATGATCTTAAAGTTGTTCACAGTGATATCAAACCTCACAATGTTGCTACACGTGGTTCTCAACAAAGTTTGCTCCATCTATTCGAAAAAATTGTTAGATCTATGAAATCAGGGAAAATTCCCTCATCGCTTCGAATGGTATGTGACAAGTCAAAATTTGATGTAAATAAAAATGGAAAGTTGTTGGAAAAAGAATATACTGAAGTATCAAAGCTGGAACTAAAGGATGAGAAAGAATTGATTTTTAAATTAATTGATTTTGGAAATGTTATGGTAAGGTTCTTATAAATTTATTTTCTTTATTTATTTAATTATTTTTAGAAAGAAGGAACTGAAAGTCCTACTGGTACTTATGGCTTTCGACCTCCGGAATACTGTTTTGGCGCTCCTTTGCTTCCTTCTCATGATATTTGGTCCCTTGGTGTTACGGTAAGTTAGTTTTTACTTTCTCAAAAAATCTATTATTTGACGATTTTTAGATAGTTGTGATTTTAACTAACAAAAACTTTCTCAAATCAGCTAATAACGAAATAAAATCATTAAGAAATATGTTTGGGAAGTTTTCACGAAGTCATTTTAAAGAATTCAAAGATCCTCGTGGTTATAAAAATAAATTTTCAACGCCATCTTATTCTGGTAACAAAGCAAAAAATCAGCTCAAAAAAGTTTTACAAAAAAAATTTAAAAAAATACAAATGCATGAAGATGATCGAAAGCATTTTACTGATTTCTTGCTTCAAATGCTTAACACTGTTCCAAGTGAAAGAAAATCTGCTGCTGAATTACTTTCTCATCCATGGTTGAACTTCGAGCCTGATGTACAACAATATGAAAACAAACCAATATGTAATAGTGAACTTGATTTAATCAAAAAACTTGATAATGCATCTGTAACTCAACAACAAAAAGAAAAAAGTATTAATGAAATTGGAACTCCTATTGTTTCTTTTGCTGTGCCGTCAAATAACAATGGTACTTATGAAACTCCATTGGATGAGAGGTCAAATGATAAACAAATGAGAATTGAAAACCCTTTCAAACCCATTGCATCAACTGATCCGAAACATTCGATAAATGGTGGTGAAGATACAGAAAAAACAAAGAAGGAGACAACAAAGAATAATCGAAGACATGGTGACTTTTTTTCACTTTAATTTTCTATTTCAATTCGTTTTTTAGATTCATTTATTTACTTTGAAAATGGTGAATACTATTTATATTACAGATATTGGCGAATTTCAAACTTTAGAGGGAATCTTTTTCAATGTCCTGATCCTAAGTAAGTTTTTGAAATTTTTTTATAAAATATAAAAAGTAAAGGTGAAAAATATACTATAGTTTCATAGACAAACAGTAATAATAATAAAAAATTTGCATAATTTATTTAAAAATGTTTTAATCATTTTATTCTTTTTAGATGTGAAAGAAGTGTCTGCTTTGAACGTAAAATTGGATTTGTTTTAGTTAAAGAGAAAGACTGGCACCACAAACGGGGTTGTTTAAGTAAGTTTTTCATAGGTGTTTTCTTTCTTGAATTTCATACCATATTTTTATAATTTGCTTTTTAGTTAGTTCCCAATCTGCACCTGCCACTGGCCATCGTTTTAGAGCTCGTTACTATCCCGAAAATCAAAAAGGATATATTATGATTAATGTAGTGATTACTAATGAGGAAGTTGATCGCAAAAGTCAATCGCTTAAAAATCAAGGTTATGAGCCTGTTGTTTTATCTGACGTAATTTTTCAAAAAGAAGCTGAAATCAATCCATCTGATGATCCTTATTATAATCCAGATTCAGATAAAACTGATGATACAGTAGATTCAGACTCAGATGAAAGTGAAGATGATTCCAATAAAACAATTAGCGGTATGTTTATTTTTCTTTTTTGTTACAAAAGGCAATTTGTTTATCTTGTTTATAATTACTAATTAACTTTTTTAGAGTTTAGTTCTGATGAAAGTTATGTCGAAGGTGATGCGTCAAATGCTCCACATGTATGTTTTGACTATTTTTGCTTTTAATTTTCTAATTAACTTTTTTTAGTTTGAAAACTTTCCTGATAGTGAAGAAGCTTTTGATGATTCGTTTTCCTTTTAAATGATCTATGATATTCATGAATATATGCGCCAACTCCAAAAGCAAGCAAAGAAGCAGTCGCATCAAAGAAATCACAAAAACATTCTAAAAAACATGCTTCTGGAAAATCAAAACCTAGCAAAGAAGAATCAAAGCCATCACAAAAACAAATTCAAGCTGATCCAAAAGTTTAGCATCTTCGTACATTTTGTTTACAATTTACATTTGTCTCTTATTTGTAAATTTGTATGAAATCGATATTTTTGACATATAAACAAACTTTTACATGTCAATCTTACAAAATCCTTTCAAATTGTGCGAAACCTTAGCTATGTTAAGGTATCCAATTCAACTAACTTCTCATATCATCGTTGTTGTAATCCCAAAAAATACACCTTTAGAGTTTAAACAAACACAACAAAATTTCTAATTACAAAGTTTTATACAAGAAATACAAAATGACGAAGAAAATACATACAATGAAAATTACGAGGTAGGCTTGCTTGATGGATTGAATCATTTACTTTTTACGACCTTTTGATTTTGGAATTTTTGTACGACTTGCGCCACCAATACCAGCTCCTTTTTTACCAGATTCTTTTGTTGGCTTTCGTCTTGGCTTTTCTTTACTTTTGCCCTTTTTCTTATCATTATCATCAGTTGTTCTTGTTTCTTCTTTCGTTTGTTCAGTTTCAGTATTTGCTGTTGAATCTTTTGAAACATATTTTGAACGCCTTTCTTTGCTTAAATTGAATGCTTCTTTGCTTAAAGCTTTTTTGCCTTTTGTTGGTTTTCGTTTGGATGATGCAACTTTAGGCATTTTTGATTTCTTTCCATCAAGATTTTCTTCTTCTGTTCCTTGTTCAGTTCGAGTTGCACCAGTATCTTTGGTTCTTTTGGAAGATTTCTTACGTTTGCCGTCCTCTTGAGAATATTCTTCATCGTTACGATCACGCCTAAAAAAAGAAACAATGTTATAAATTCAACAAATCTTGCAATAGAGTAGTAAACATACGTTGGAGCAAACCTTTCAATTCTTTTAACCGCATCAGCCATAGATAAACGTTTATTTGGATCAACTTCAAATACTTCAGCCAATAATTTAGCCATGTTAGGTCCAGCAGAATCGGGAATTTCCAATTTACTTCCTGATGATACAACCATTTCTTGAATTTGAGCTTGGGTCATTCCTTTGTAAGGTTCTTCAGCATCATTGAATATTTCCTAAAAAAACCCAAGGATAAAGTTATATGTTAATTGAAAAAAGGTAGCCAACCCAAGTTAAAACACCAAAAGCCCAAACATCAGCTGCACGAGTGTATTCACGTGTACGAAATACTTCAGGAGAAAGCCATCGAACTGGAGCCTTTTCATTGTCAACCAAAGTATGTTTATCACCAACAACGCTCAAGCCAAAATCGCTGACTTTAAGAATTTTTGAATCATAGAGACAGTTTCGAGCTGCGATATCGCTAAAAATAATCACATGTAAGAAACAACTTTAGACATATAACAAAACATACCGATGAAGAATATTCTTTGAATGAACATATTCAAGACCCAAAGCAGCATCAAAGACCATGTTAACTTTTTGAGAAAGTGTAATTTTAGCTGGATGAGTTTTAAGGAAGATATCCAAAGCATTTCCACTAATGAGTTCCATGACAATCATAAGTGGTTCAACATCAGCTGCAAAGAGGAAGAAATAGGACGATAGTAACAAAAAGAATAATCTGAAACACAAATATTTATAAAACTAAATTAATGATGTATCTTACCAGAGTTTCGGAAGAAAATCTTAAACAATACCCTTCTAAGCCGAAATAAACAAATCTAAGCCAAACACGACCAAATAAACGCATCCATGGGTTTAATTGATGATCATTATTATTTCTTTGTGAATTAAAAGCAAGAAGAGAAAGTTCTCCAGCTACATCATTTAGAAGAAACAATGATACACTGACAGAGAGATTAGAAAACATAAATTTAGAATGAAATGTTTGAACATAAGCAACTTTTTGAAGCAATAATACACTAACCAAAATTAAAGTTGAGGCACCAACGTACTTTGTAGATATAATTACGATTGCAGGAATAAGTTGTCCAAAAACTTCATAAAAAACAAATAATGTAGACGAATACCATCCACAATTCCATGTTTCTTCAATAAATTTTCTATGAGCATTCCATTGCATCCATTTTCGAAAACCATCTTCGACAAAAGTTGAAACAATACAAAATCGAGCAACATCAAGCAAATATGGCTTTGCTTTAATCAAAATCTAAAACAAAAAATATACAAATTGTTTTGAAATTAAAAAACAAACTTACTTTATTTATTGAAGCTTCAAATTTGTTGAAATATTTCATAAAATCATGGATGAGAGTCATCAAGAAATAAAGAGATCTTCTAAAAATATGAAGAAACACATCTTCCCAATCATCTTCGACCATTTTTGTAGCAGCAGCAAGCAAGTTTGACTGAAAATTGATGAATGAATCGAGCAACAAAAGAAAGAAGAATAAAGCATTTTTTGGAAGAAAAAAGCATGGAAAAAATTTGCCTAATTTTTTAGTGTGACAAAATATGTTTTTATACGTCCAACAACAGGGAATCTTCGATCAAGGTATCTCATTTACAATTTTATTTTATTAGTTTTTAGAATTACATACATATAAACACAATACAAATTACAAATAAACATCAAAAGGTTACAAAAATCGCAAATATGATGTATCTATCATTGAGCGGCAGTTGAAGCAGCAGCATTTAAGGATTATAAGATAAATTGAAACCATCATCAAAGTTGTTTTTGTTGTCATTGGTATGGATACATTCAATATCATCATCATCATCACTGTCATCTTCACTACTTTGAGTTTCATCAAGGAATAAACTTCGGCGATGAGTATCAGCAACACCAGCAGAAGGAGCGGCAGCAGTAGTTGAAGTTGTTGTTGTTGCTTGATTTTGAGACATTTGAATGAGATCAGCACGAAATTGTTCACGAAGATTATCAATTCTTGCATCCAAATTTGAAATGAGTTTATTAATGAGATTATTGAGTTTTTTCATTAATTCTTCCATTGGATCATTACCATTATTATTGAAAGTTGATGTTGTTGCTGAAGCAATGGATGTTTGAGTTTCAGGTGATGCAATAAAACTTGGAGCAAGAGAAGAGACATCATATTTTGATGAAGTTGAAACCATATGATGCGGAGTTGATACATGTTTTGAATGATGATGATGAGGATGGTGATGATGATCGAAATGAACAGAAGCAGCATTTTTTGCATCAGATAATGAATGAGAAGAATGATCATCAACTCGAGATCTTTTATATTGAGGACCAATTATTGGTGGATATGGAGTTGGAAAGCGTCGAACCTAAACAAATAAGTATGTATAAGGTAGCATAAGAAAATGTAGTTAAAGCATAAACTTACATCAGGATATGGTGTTAATGGATGAGGTCGCTTTCGTTTTGTATGTTGTGCATCTCCACCGCCTCCATTGCTGGTATCCATGTGATCATGATGATGATGAGTTGTTGGAGTTTCAGACATTTTTTCTTTTTGACTTTGAAAATTTCACCGAAAAACGAAGCAACAGCAGCAACGTCACAGAATTGATGAAACGATGAGAAAATGATTTGAGTTCATGATTGGTGGCAGCAAGTTTGTTGTTCAAAAAGAAGTATGCAAATATTTTTGAGAAAAATGAGAAAGTTAGTAAGCATAAAAAAAGAAAAAGTTGCTTCAAAGTTTAGAATGAAAAGATGCAAGCAATGTTTCGTTCTTCCCATGGAATATCATTATCTTGCAACGATAAAGCAAAATATTTTTGTTCCTAATTTCAAGCACCTTTTACACCTCTAATGTGTAAATTTCTCGCTTTCTTTTGTTCCTCGTTTGCGAAGTGGAAGCAAAATTGAACCACTAGAATCCACGGTAAAAGCCACAATTGTAATCGCAAAAACTAAAAACCTCAACTGTTGATAATGCCCGCTGAAACCATGAACGCAAAAGTTTAGTAAGGCAAAGCTCCGCTCCTCTAAACAATCTAAACCTTTTGCCTTATAATCCCATATCAACTGTTTATGCTGCATTCAAAATCCAATGTTCCAAATATAAAAGACAATTTGAAGTTAAAAAAAATTACACTTTATTTATAATTAAATTACTTAAATTAAATGTCAAATATAAAACAAAATATAAAAATGCAAAGATTACAAAATAAAAAATTTGACAATATTGAAAAAGTGATAAATAAGGTTAACATTTGAATGCGTGTAAACACAATCAAATATTATTACAATTAAAAAACAAAATTAAACAGATGAACTAAAGAGGAATGAACAATAAACTAAAGATAGCTCATCACAATTACCGTATGAAACGAGCTAAAAGACAACAAACTTAAAGAACTACGGTAAGTCTAATGAAGCTAGAAGCTAATCTCAACGAAACGACAAACTACGAAGAAGTTAAAAACAAATAGAACATTAGACAGCTGTCATTGGTGGAGCGAAACGATAGAGGTAGAGACGATAATCCTTGCTAGCAACGACGACAGAACCATCATCAATCAGAGCCATATCGAAGCATTGAGCATGTTTGACTTTACTTTCATAAGCGGTGATGACCTTTCCAGCCTAAAAAAGTAAAGTTATTGTATATTGTTTATAAAGGTTAAAGAAGAAGAAAAAGCTTACTGGATCAAAGACAGTAAGGTTGAAGTTATTGTGGTTATCAGCAACAATAATATCACCACTTGAATTGATTCCAACACCAATGGGATAGTTGGTAACACCTTCACCACCAATTTGTCGAAGATATTGTCCTTCATAGCTGAACACTTTGATACAATGAGCACGATTGTCGCTGATCAGGATTTCTTTGTTTCGAGATGCACAAACACCATTTGGAAAGTCGAGGTAACGAGAGCAGCTGAACTTGTGTAAGAGATTACCAAAGGAGTCGAAGATGATAACACGCATAACCTAAAAAACTAGTGTATAATCAAAATGTAAAATAGTAAATAAAACTAACCTTGCATTCAACAACGATGATTCGGCCTTCATGATCAACGCAGATACCACGAGGATGTTGCAAAACATCAGCACCAAACTTATGCAAAAATTGACCATAAGCATTGAAAACTTGAATTTGATGAGTTGGTGAACGTTCAGTAACGATGAAGTCACCGGTACTTCGATTAACAGCAACACTAAAAATGAATGGAAATGTAAGCAAAGAAAGAAAAATAATAAAAAGATGATACCGATTAGGATAAAGGAGTTGACCATCACGTTTTCCACATTCACCAAAATGAAACTTGAAGCGACCATCTCTATCAAATACTTGAATACGATGATTGTTAGTGTCAGCAACAACGATATCACCTTGAGCATTGACAGCAACACCAGATGGCTCAGTGAATTGCCCTTGAGTAACACCAAATTCACCAAAATGGCAATAATAAATCATCTTTTGACGTTTTACTTGAGGACGAAGAGGGAAGACTTGATATTGAACGACAGGAGAGCTTGAACCATCAACATCATTTGGCAATACGCTAACACTTTCATTTCTTGCTTTGGCATTATTATTTTGTGCATCCGTATCAGGAAAGAGATTGAAAGGAGCAGAGGTTGCAGGAGGAGTAGCTGTATTCTTATCCATAGGAACAAAATGCTGTTTTGAAAGTTCTAAACAAGGTGGAGCATTCTTTGATGGAGATTCAACACTTCGTGGACGACCAGGTGTACGACAGAATCCTTCGGTTAAAGAGCCACGATTACTTGAAAGAGGATTCTTTTCAGCCATACTGATAGATATGTCGGATGGAGAATCAACATCAAAGCCAGCTTGAGCAAAGATTTCCGAGATGGCGCCATAGCAATCTTCATGGCTTACAGGAAGGATATGAAGTTCACTGATGCGTTTTTCAATTGAACCAAAGTTTGCATCATATTTGAAGAAGCTTTCAATACGGCTTTCAATTAATGGTTTGAAGAGCATAATTTCAGGTGGAGAGCAATTAGCAAGCAAACGACGAGTGAATTCAAGGAATTGTGCCATTCGGCTTCGCATCTTTTCAGAATCATTCTTCTGGACATTGAGAGCGATCTAAAGGTAAGCTTTTAAGATGAGAGATATAAATAAGAAAAAACAAACCTGTTTCATGCCAACTTTTGCTTCAAGATCAGTGAGGACTTTCTGACGAAGTTCATAGACAACATTGAGCAATATTTGACAGATACCATGAATTGTTGAGATAGCTTGTTGGTGATTTTCCTTCAAACCATTTTGAACTTCATCAACGAAAGATTCGTTCATAGCTTTATGTCCAACAGCTTTATTGACCATTTCTTCCAAACGTTTGATTTCTTGACCAGCAATAACATCAATTGGTTGAATTTCATGAGGATTCTTATGTTCAGTTTCAATACATCGGTAGCAGATAGGAATATTGCAGGTGAAGCAGAAGAAAGATAAACTTTGATTTGGATGCTCCAAACAGTTACACGATGATTTTCCATTGACACTTGTTGAACCAAAGATGCCTTCATTGCTGGAACTTTTGACATGAAGAGGTTCGACTTGATGACCTTTGAAGCAGTGCATGAACTTATGAGCCATTTGACAATTGTCACAAAGATAACCACAGGTGCTACACAAAGCCTTGACACTATCACCACTTGTACAGCTAACACATACGACATCAGCATTGTTGCTTGCTACCTGAAAGAAAAGACATGAGTAAAAAAGTAGAAATTGTGAAAAGTTAAAGAGAAGATCAAAAAGCTAACAAATTTGATACTTTGAAGTGTTAAGTACAATAGTTAATAGCCATGCAAAGGAAAAAAAACCAAGTTTCTCAGCAAAAGTTAGATGCATCAATAGAAAAAGAAGATACTTACCGAGCTATTACGAACACCATCAGCTTTGGGAGGAGATGAAGAGAGGCTAGTTAAGCCGGGTACCATTTCTTTGACATTTGTTGATGCTCCATTATCTTCTTTTTGACTTCCATCCTTAGCATTTACAACATCAGTATGATTTTGCTTCTCACAAACACATTGAAGACCATAATCATTAAGGAGACCATCAATACCAAAGACAGGAGAAATGATGGTTGAAGCATAGCAGAGAGGACAAGTAACATAACCAGCAGCAGATGGATCAGAAGATTGACATTGAAGTAAACATTGCTTGCAAAAGCTATGAAAACATGTCAAAACTTTGGGTGATGAAAAGCTTTGCATACAAATTTGACATTTGAGCTCCTAAAAAACGAGCAAAATAAATAAAGAAATAACATAAGAAAATAAAACTAACTTGTTCCATTGGCTCCATTTTTAATTTTGATAATCAGCAACAGCAGATATTGAAAAAATTTCAGACAGCTGTGAAGATGAAAATAAAGATGAATGAAAGAAATCTTTGCTGATGAAAACTTTTTTCTAAGTCTTTTTTGCTCTCTCTCTTTTGCGAGAGCGAGTGAGAGAACAATCTTTCATGGAAGCGTGCAAGCATACGGTGCTTTCGTTGAATAAAAATTCTTGAGCATTTTGCCATCGAAGCGCAAAATTTGAAATTTTAGGCATTATTGGATTTCACGAGCTTGCTTTATTTTTGGTTTATCAAAATTTCATTAATAGTTTCTTGTTAATAAATGGTCGTAAATAAATGAAATACATATATTTGACATATAAAATAACTTTACAAGTCAATCTTACAAAATCCTATCGAATTGTGCGAAACCTTTGCTACGTTAAGGTATCCAACTAACTTCTCGCTTTAAGTAGAGTAATCGACAACATAGTTAACTAACAAAAACCATGATAATCAGTAGTTTTGTAATGATGAGAAATTAATTCTAATGTATATTTGTTATTCATAAAAAAAGACGAGACCATAATCAGTAGCAAAAAATCTCATAATCTCTTTATTAAATTTGCGTTCTTCCTTTCAAGATAAGTTTTTGGTTTCTATTGGTGTCAATTTGCCTATAAATAGATTATTTTATCAAAAAGTTTATGGACAAAAACTTCCAATAATAAATTTTGTTGAACATCCAAAAAAATGTTAGAAAAAAATTTCCATTTTTTTGTAGGCGGGAGATGAATGTTTAAAAAAGTTATAACTCTTACAGCGTTACTCATATCTCGTAATTTTGTCACTGCTGCTACTCGCTGCAACTCTTTTTAGAGTTGATAATGCTATTCGAAGATGGCAAATAAAGAACGGGGTATAAAAGGAAAAACAATTTACTTTTTTAAAGTCAAAATCTTCAAATGAAAGTCGCTAAAGATAAAAAAATAGAAAGAATATATTTATGTGAAAATAAAACAAGAAAAAAATGATACAATAAATAAAATCATCATAATAGTTCTAAAAAAGAATATCACGGTAAAAATAAAAAAGAAGAAAAATATTGCACAAAGTGGTTAATAACAAAAATCATAGGGTCATAAGAGCTTCTTTTCAAAATTTCGACGATTCTCCCATTCATTTTTACTTTTTTTCTAAGAAAAGCCTGAAATAATAAAGAGGATGTTAAAAGACATAGCTGAAAGTAAATAACAAACCTTTTGAATTCCTTTCTTGCACCTTTAAGATCATCATCATAGCAATCAGTTTTGTATTCACCAGGACTTGTACCAATTCTGCACCAGGAATGGAATAGATAATATTCATTCTTTTTATCATGTTTCAGAAGTTGAAGCTTGTAATATGAGTTAAGATTTTCAGAGATGTTTCCAGGATAAAAAGTTGCTTGATACTTAGTTCCTGAAAAAAAAGTCAAAGTTAAACAAAATAAAAGCGTAAGATAAGTGAAACTTACTTTTATCACTAATGTAAACATGAGCAATCTCAGCAACTTCACAATTGCCATCCACGGAACATCCATTTTTAACAATAACTTGTTTGTTTGATTTCATTTCACCTTCAGAGTGTCTAAAAAAGAATGATGAAAGGGTTGTTTATAACCAATGAAACATACAAGTAAGCTTTAAAAGTTCCAGGAGCATAATATCGTTGTTCGAGATGAGGAAAAGTATGGTTTTTGAGGAACTCGTTGCTTTCTTTAACAGCCTTTGGGATTTTGAGAGCATTTCTAGGTGGATTGCGATCAGTATGAGGGCAAGAAGAAGTTCGAGTGATGAGATTTGCACAAAAATAAGCTTTCAGAAATTGACTAAAAGAAAGAGGGTAGTTACTAGTTTCAATTAAAAAAAGTTACTTGTAATACATAGCACCATTATCACATTCAGTACATGTTTCAGGAACACCAAAAACGATAAAATCAGCAAGTTTTTCAATTGTCTAAAAAATTTCAATATCATACAAGTTGAGAAGTTTCATAAATGCTTACTCCAGATGGTCCATCATCTTTAAATCGAAATCGGCCATTAGCTTGAAGAATAGTATCAATTTCATCATGGCTTACTTTACAAGCGATGGAAATACGAACTTGCCAAAGGACTTCCGATTGCTTCTGAAACGGTTTGAGTTAATCGATGAAAGCAAGAAAAAATACTTACCTTAAGTTTTGCTTTCAATTCACTCACAGAAAAAATGTCCAATACTTTTTTGGAATTTGATGGACCCGCTTTTTTACGACTTTAAAAGTTGTTTTCGGCATTTTTGTGTACATATTGTCAACTTTTGATGGACAAGTCATAGTGACTATCTTATTAGACAAAGTGGTCCAAATAAAATGAGACGAAACTTTTTCTTTGGTTGTCTGGAGGCCTATTTCAATTCATCATTTTTTCGTTTTAGCTTATTCATATAGGTTCAAGTTTTGGTTGCTTCATGCGTATACCGATTTAGTTATTTCTGATGATGGCTGCATGACTATTAATGGTGTGACTATTCATTGTGCCAGCACTCTTCTGTCGATATTTTTGTTCAACTGAAGGGGGTTGGTAGACAAGGAAAAGTACCACGATTGATGACTATGCTTCGGTATCGGCTGGCTAATTTATTGCTTGACCGAATGCTTCAATAAAAGCTTATAAATTTTGGATGTTCAAATTCTAAATTTGGAAAAACTCATATAAAAAATATATTGGCGGTCGCAAACAAAAAAATTTTTTTGCCCAAATTTTTTCAATTTTGTCCAAGTTTTTAGAAACTATCGGCATAATAGAGGATTATTTGGTCCAATTGGGACTTTGACATGTGAATACCGGGCTATCTTTTGAAAAGCCAATTTTGTCCAAGTTTTTGGATGATAAAGGTACTTTTTTTCTGTGAGTGTTGTTTATCGACTTTAGGTTCCATTTTGGCCTTCTTAGCAGGAGTTTTAGAAACTTCATCTTCAGGTGCTTTACGTTTACTAAAAGCAGACAATGTATAAAAGTTTAACTACGAAAAAACTTACTCAGCTTCTTTGCCAAAAATGTCATCAAGGATCTTCTTTTGATCATCTTCGAGGAATTCATAGCCTTGGATGCTGAAAAGAAAACGAGATAAAACAAAAGTATTAAGTTAGAAACCAACCCTGCAACTCCATTTTTAGTAAGTGCTAACATTTTATAACAACGTAGATGAAAGTTTGATGCTTTAAGTTGAATATGAAGTTCACCCTGAGGGATTTTTTCTTTACATTGGAAGCATTCTTCTGCTAAACTCTTTGCAATTTCAACTTTTGGAACATGAGATTTGGGTGTTGGAGCTTCTGTTGCATTCTCTGAAAACCAAGATTATGATAAGTTTCATTCATAAAAATAGCAAAGATACCTTTTACTTCCACGATTCGTTGACGAATCTTCTCTTGATCATCCCATTTGAGTGATTCCATTCCACGAATGTTGCCTTCAGATAGTAGTACGGATTTTGCTAGCTTAAAGAAGCATTTATCGTGGAACCTGTAATATCAAAAGATGAATATATGTTAAAGCAACTGTACTCCATACCAGTTGTCTTGTAGTTCATCACCTGATGGAGCTCGAACAGACATACTCAATGAACCCTAAAAAGTCATGGAATAAAATTTGTCAAATGATGTTCAAAATCTAAAGACATACATGTGTAATAGTTTTATTGCATCTGTTACAGAGAACACGATCGTCTTTAGCATATTCAGCACCAAAAGATGGTTGATTTTCTGTTTTTGTCGATGGATTTCCTTCTATTGCCGCTTGAGACATCTTGAAAATCGAGTGAAGAAGATACTCTAGAAAATAGAAGGATAAATAAGAAGAAACCGCGTTTGTTAATATATTTATATAATCGAGGAATGCAAGATAATATGACGACAACAACACGACAAAGATACACGAAAATCGACGAAGTAAATTAATAATATTATTTATTACCATTAAATAAACACGAAGAATGTTACGAAACAAAAGAAAAAGAGGAAATCGAAGAGTAGGAAGTCAAACCAAGCAAAAAGGAAAGTCGAAGGACGTCTAAAAAAATTGTGGATGATTTTATCAAAAATGAAAAGAGCATCCAGCAAAAAATACGGTGTTTGCTCATCATTCAAATAAGAGTATCACGGCATTTCGTCATAGGAAACGCGAGTTTGAAAATTCAATTGAAAAAGCTTGCGTAAAAGCTTTTTTTTATCAGTCAACACAAATGTTTTGATAATCATAACGAATTATGTTCTTTTCAACTGAAGCTTTGGCAGTATTTATTGCCATTATAGGCCTTATGTTGATACATATGTACAAGTGCGTTTACAATGTTTTCCATTTTTACTCAGATGTTTTGCTTTAAGTTTTTATTTTCATGCGGCAACTCTTTTTTTTTCAAACTTTTTTAAATGTGCTACTGAAATTTAAAAAGATATTGTTTTACATTTATTAAATTTATTTGAACAAACAAAACCATAATTACAAAAGGTATTATTACCACGTATTATTCCAATCAATATTTTGTCGATTAATACCATATTTTTCAAGAATGTCATAAATATTTTGTGAACTTAATTCTTGAAAGCCTTTAAAAATTTTACATCCTTTCATTTTTAATTTTTTGATAGTCCCGGATGAAATAAGAAATCGAAATTCTTCTAATGTTAAATCTTGATTGACGAGCATTAAATATTTTAATTCACATTTTTGAAATTTTTTAATTAATTTTGATACCGCATTTCTGTCCACATTGGTTGGAAGATGAGGGTTTCGTCCTAAAGGCAAAAATTTGGGTGGCATAAAATACTTTATTCCTTGATAGCAACTTAATCGATGGGTTAAATACAAATTTTCAAGACCATTAAAATCCAAATCATTTTGTGAAAAAATAAGTGATTGACCCACATATTTGGTTTTTATCGGAATATTATCACTCCAAAGAATGAGATTATGACAGAATCGAATTGGATGAAAAGAATACAAATATTTGCATGTCAAATACATTTTTTGAAGGATTTTAGGTTTTGCCAATTTACAAATGTATGAAAGCAGGGGTTTTGGGAGAATTTTTTGTTCCAATGAATTTTTGAAATGAATGCTTAGTTCCATATTTTCAGAAAGTGGGTTTTGTTTAGTTGGAATTAAATATATTGGATTGCTTATTAATGGATGGGAAGCTTCAGCTAAATCCATTTCATGTTGATATAGTTTGAAAGTATTTATAAATTCTTCGATGGTGGAGCGTCGAACCAATTTAATTGGTTTTTTCATTATTGATTTGATAGCTCTTTCAAGCAATAAATAAGCTGAACCGAGGGATGATCCAAAATCAATTTCAAATTGAATGGTATCTATCCAAAATTCAGATACAGCTACAGAATATTTTGAAGCTTTTTCCATTTCTTTTCGATATATTTCTCGCATTTCGGTGTCACTAATAAAAAGGCAGCAATATCGACGATAAACATCAAGCATGGCTTTTGGATTTCGTTTTTTTAAAAAGTTAATATAATAATTCCAAATATGTTTTTTTACAAAATTAAATCCTTTTCCAAGTCTTAATTCTATGTTAGCAACCACGGCTTCTTCATCATCATCTTCAAGTTTTTCTAAGCATTGAAACCATTTTACATCATCATCGCCTGCTTCTACAAATTCTTTATAAAGCATAGTTGCTTTTAAATATTTTTGCCCGAGACTATTCGCAATTGGATTAACTAAAATAAAAGGCTTTTATTTAAATTTAATGAGAGACTTTAAAAAATGGATCTTAAAAAAACTAACCACCAAAAGCTTCATAAATTTCCATTATTTCGGGCAAAAATTTATGTGGAAAACATAAAGCTTTTTCACAAACGATTGCAGTTTCATCAAATTGTAAAACATCATTTAATTTCCATTTTAAATATTCGATGTTATTCCATTCAATATGTTTATCATTCCGTTTATAATATTTATATTTGTTTAGCATATATGAAGTTGAATAAAGATGGGAATAAGCTTTTTCATGCCATTTATCAGCAAATTTTACATACCTTTTTGTATTTTGATCTTCATCACCCAATGAATCATGACGAAGCTCTTTTTCCAATAATAAACATTCACGACTAAAATTATTTATTTAATTACATTTATTTTTTTGATAAATTAAAGTATTATTAACATACTCAATAATCCTTCGCCAAAATTCAGCTGGCATCAAATACATTTCACTAAATTTAAATAAGATTTTTTTTCTTTCTTCTTCATCTTTTGCTGAATCATAATTAAAAATCATTTTTAAATAAGCTTCTTTATAAATAGGGCAAGCATTTTCACAAAAGAATTCATACATTTTTTTCCCAGAAAATTTAAAGCAATAAAAAAATTTTTTCGTTTGCTTCGTTGAAAAAAAGTTATGAATGAATGCAACTAAAAAGGAAAAGAAAATTTTTGTTATTAAAATGGGTCAATTGGATTGATAATAAGCATATAAGGCAAAAAACGCAAAAACAACGTTTATGAAAAATACCTGAAAGATATTATTTATTATTAATAATAAAAACAATTCATGCTTTATCTCAGAGGTTCATTGCTAAAAAAATGACCTGAAAAACAATTGAATGCCAAACAATTTTTCTTTTCTTTCTCAACCATAAAAATAGTTTTTTGTAGTGCCATCAAATAAATATAAAAGAGTTTGATCGGTTACCAAATAAGTGTCTATAGTAGTTTTTGCAACATTTAAAGTTTATAAACAAACACGAAAAATTTCTAATTACAAAGTTTTATATAAGAAATACAAAATGACGAAGAAAATACATACAATGAAAATTACGAAGTAGGCTTGCAGGATGGATGGATTGATTGAATCATTTACTTTTTACGACCTTTTGATTTTGGAATTTTTGTACGACTTGCGCCACCAATACCAGCTCCTTTTTTACCAGATTCTTTTGTTGGCTTTCGTCTTGGCTTTTCTTTACTTTTGCCCTTTTTCTTATCATTATCATCAGTTGTTCTTGTTTCTTCTTTCGTTTGTTCAGTTTCAGTATTTGCTGTTGAATCTTTTGAAACATATTTTGAACGCCTTTCTTTGCTTAAATTGAATGCTTCTTTGCTTAAAGCTTTTTTGCCTTTGGTTGGTTTTCGTTTGGATGATGCAACTTTTGGCATTTTTGATTTCTTTCCATCAAGATTTTCTTCTTCTGTTCCTTGTTCAGTTCGAGTTGCACCAGCATCTTTGATTCTTTTGGAAGATTTCTTACGTTTGCCATCATCTTGAGAATATTCTTCATCGTTACGATCACGCCTAAAAAAAGAAACAAAGTTATAAATTCGGCAAATCTTGCAATAGAGTAGTAAACATACGTTGGAGCAAACCTTTCAATTCTTTTACCAACATCAGCCATAGATAAACGTTTATTTGGATCAACTTCAAATACTTCAGCCAATAATTTAGCCATGTTAGGTCCAGCAGATTCGGGGATTTCCAATTTACTTCCTGATGATACAACCATTTCTTGAATTTGAGCTTGGGTCATTCCTTTGTAAGGTTCTTCAGCATCATTGAATATTTCCTAAAAAAACCCAAGGATAAAGTTATATGTTAATTGAAAAAAGGTAGCCAACCCAAGTTAAAACACCAAAAGCCCAAACATCAGCTGCACGAGTGTATTCACGTGTACGAAATACTTCAGGAGAAAGCCATCGAACTGGAGCCTTTTCATTGTCAACCAAAGTATGTTTATCACCAACAACGCTCAAGCCAAAATCGCTGACTTTAAGAATTTTTGAATCATAGAGACAGTTTCGAGCTGCGATATCGCTAAAAATAATCACATGTAAGAAACAACTTTAGACATATAACAAAACATACCGATGAAGAATATTCTTTGAATGAACATATTCAAGACCCAAAGCAGCATCAAAGACCATGTTAACTTTTTGAGAAAGTGTAATTTTAGCTGGATGAGTTTTAAGGAAGATATCCAAAGCATTTCCACTAATGAGTTCCATGACAATCATAAGTGGTTCAACATCAGCTGCAACACCATAACATCGAACAACGTGTTTGTGCTTGATAGGTCTCATGACACGAGCTTCATTCATAATTTCTTGGATTTTCTTTTTATCAGCTTTTTCACCTTTGAGCATCTTAATTGCAACTTTGACAGATGTTTTCTTTCTTATGAGTTCACCAGAAAATACTTCACCAAAAGCACCAGAACCAAGTTTGATTTTGCAAATTATATCTTTATGACGTAGTTCCCAATCCTAAAACCATACATTTCATTAAAGTTTGGAAGCTATTAGTTAAACAACTTACCTGTCGACCAATAGGTTTTTTGATAACAACTTTATGACCACTGAAAGAAGTTTCAGTTTTCATGTAATATTCAACCAATGCTAGAACAGTTTCAAATTCAATCACTTTTTCATTTGATGAAGGAGGTGGAGAAAAGATTGTATAACGCTTGGATGAGTTTGGACGTAATAAATAGTGAAGAACATTGCCATTCCAATAAACGGTTAAACATAGTTCACGTGAAGGCTTTTTGTTCTTTTCTTGAAGTTCAGTTATACGTAAGACATAGTCACCATTTCGACGAAGCATAAGTTCAATATCTTCACGAGGTAAAAGCCTAAAAAAGAAAAGTAGTCAAAGCACATATGTAAACAAACGAAAGCAAACATACCCATGAAAGAAGTCCTTTTCTTGTAAACCAGGTTCCAATATAACAGGAACGATTTTATCTTTTTGTTCAACATCCGACAAAAGACTATTTCCATCTTGTGGTCCATCAGGTGTTGGAAGAGGAGCAGGTGATGAAACAACAGCAGCGGCACCAGGACTTTGTTTGCTATTTTGAGGTGAATCACCTTGAGTTGTTATTTCTGTTCCAGTTACAGTTGGATCATTTCCGCAAGGTGGAGGTGATTCAGGAGGATTACTATAAACATGATATGATTAAAGAGAAGTAGAAATATTAAAAAATAAACTTACTTGTTGTTTCCATCTTCAGGATTTGACATGGTTGTTGACTTTGATGATGTTCAAGAATTTTCAATGGCAAACGAAAGAAGACACAAAATTCAACTGATTCGCAGAAGCAAATTCAAGCGAAATGAATGAAAATGAAGGATTGAAAGCTTCATTTTTCTAAACGCTGTCGACGAGTAAAATGCAAATTTTCAAGCAAACGAAAAATCATTTCGTTTCTAAAAAAATGGAAAACTTGACAAATGTGCAAACTGCAAAACTGTTTGATTGAGAAAGCTTTGTGCGAACGAAAGAAACGGGGATTTGAAAAAGAGAAAAAATATGGGATGGTTGAAAAGCAAGCAACAATGGCTTCTTTTGGATTAGTGATAATCGGCAAAAGTTACTAATATTACTAATACATAATTTTTCTTTTAAATATTATTCGGTAAAGGGCTTATTTCATGGAAGGCAGATTATTGTTTTCAAACATTTATTGATTTATTTGTGGAATGCTTTCATTTATGTGACTACGTTCAACGTTATTTAACGAGACGCTGTAGCTTTTTTTTTATTACTAACTAGGCAACACGCGGGCCTCCGGCCCGCGATATAACTACTTCTTTATGTATTTCCTAATTTTATATCATCTTATCCGTTTTCAAAAGTACATAAAATTTAAACTTTATACCATCTCTAAATAAATTAAATCCGTTTTGATTTTTACTCAACGAAATAAAAGTTACCAACCTTATCCAACAGAATGGGAAATGCGGGCCTTCGGCCCAGCATATTGTATATTTTAACCATTGCCCTTATGTCCTTTAAAATTTATGGAATTTGCATTCTTTACCACATTTAGATCCTTTGAGCATATTTGGGTCTTTTTCATCTTTGAATACTTCAAAATCAACCGCCACTTTTAAGCGCATCATTTTTATGCAATACAAATGTATTTTTTTTTTTCCTTAAGCAATTTTTTCTTAACATTATGGCTTTTTAAAATGTTATTGCATGAATCTCCATCCTTTTCATAGTTGGTATTTTAGATCTTCATCACATATACTAAGGTTTTCCCACCGGGCAACTAATTTCCTTACCCAATTCACCCATTCCTTCTAAAGAACCTCAAATGCTTTAAAGCACCTCAATAGTAATAGTTACTTGCTTCTTTCCAATAAAAAATTCATTTTCAATTTATTACACAGCCGGCCTACGGCCGGCCATGAATCTTGTTTTAGGCAAATCTCTTTGGATCTTGGATCCTTTACCATTTTTAATCCTTTATTTGTATGCCTTAATATATTTGGATACCTCAAAATCAAAAACCACCACTCTTCACCGCCCCATTTTATGCAATGAATAGCAAACTTCATTCTTTGCACATTCATTCATTTTTTTATGATAATTTTTTCATTTTTTATTGAATTTTCCCAAGATGGATTTCCAGGCGGTTAACAATCAAAATTTAGAAGAAGGATTCTTGCAGCTTACAGCAATTTTAATGCCATTAAAATTAATTTATTCATTTTCAAAGTGTGGATCGTTTTTTTGTTATCCCTGAACAATTTTATGTGTGCTTTATAGTTATAACTTGCCTGCTGCAAAAATACAAAAACTAAAGGCAATGTTTGGGAGATGCACAACCATATCCATTAGGCTGTTATACAGCTGATATCATTATGGAGACATCCAATGACCTAATTGCTTCGATTATTTTTTGTTTATTGTATGACTTCTTTTTCTTTTTTTTCACACCTTTTTATTATTGCTTCTGCATAACAAAAAATTTGTTTATCAAATTTGGCCAAAGGGAGTAATAAAAGGTGCTAAAAATCCTTTCAATAATACCGCCGCCGCCCGCCTTTGAAAAAAGAAGAAGTGAAATTTTACTATTTCAGGTGACCTTGATAGCTTTCAAGTGGCTAATATCCGAATTGGCAAGCCCTTAGAATATTTTTTAGGCTTTACCTATTGCGAATTTTTTTTATTGATCATTGCTTGAAAAAAAATTTATTATTATTATTAGAAACGCTTTTCCAAATTGTTCTTTCCCTTCCAACTTGGTTCAACTCTCCCTCACTCTTATTATTTATAATATTTTTTATCAAAGAAATTATGGATCAACAACAACATTCTCCCGCTGCCTCTTCTTCCGCTTCCGCTATGGTAGGATTTTCAACTCCAGTCAAACCCATTCCATCAAAGATTTATGAGAGACTTCAAAATGCTCCATCCCGAGTTGCTAAAGGACGACAACTTTTTCCCAACCGTCAACTTCGAAGTGAATCTTTATCTTTTACTGATGATGCAGAAGTATCTCAAACTCATGATGATATTATGGATGCTATAATTAATACTCCACCTCGAAAACCTTTTTCACCATCCATGATTGAAAAGCTAACATTTGCCCCTCGACCTCGACGAATTTCATCCATCCTTCAACGATCTGATTCTTCTTCGTCTTTGAAACAACAAAAACGACGATCACATCCTATCACTTGGGCACCCAAAAAGAAGACCATCGTTCGGAGATCTCTTCAACTTTGTAAACTTAATTAAGCTTTTTATATATATTTTTTTATTTCTTTTGTTTATTATTATTTTGTTTTGTAAAATATTTTTGTTTGTTTATGTATATTTTGTTTTTTTGGTTTTAATAAATCCTATATAATCTTTTCCAAAGTGTATTAAAGTTTTCAAAACTATGGAAGAATGGAAGCAAAGCTATTAGGTTAATCGATTCTTTGGTGACAAAGTAAGATGTAGTTAGACAGTTGGATAAATTTTGTCATTAAAAAGAAAAACCAAAAATAATTTACTTGCAATTTTTCAATGAATTAAGGGTATCAATGAAGTAACAATATGGAGTTTTTAAAAATATGGTTCTCTATTTTTTTCATTTGAATAATTTTTGGCGGCTAGCTGTTTATTTTTTGTTTGTTGCATTAAAACAAATATATTTATAAAAAAAAGTGATATTGATGGCAAAAATTTTTGTCATTTGGAACAAATAGTCCGCGGGAATCTCTTTGTTTTTCTTGTTATTTTTTTACACAGTTTTTTTATTATTTAATTATTGAAATAAAGCCTTTTTTCTTGGACATACAAAAAAGAAAAGCATTAAATTCCATCATCGAGCTCTAGCCTACGATGTTGCTTGTTCGCAGTTAAAAAAATATCAAAAAATGCAGAATTTCAGTTTTATTATTTCTTGAAATTGAATTGTGAAATTTTTTTTAAACATAAATTTAGAAGAAATATTAATGAAATATTCATCCAAATCTCGCTATTCGAAAGAATGGAACAGTTTTATTTAAAAATTTAAAACTTTTTTTAAATTGTAACAACTTTGTGCCGCCTTCAGTGTCCTGTCACAGTTTTATTTATAAGCTATTTTTGGCCATATAACGGGTGAATACAGTTAAAAGTTTAATTTAATTTTTTTAATCATTCGACAATAAATTGCGTTTGTTAAAAAATAAAGTGGCAGACAGCTGTGATATAAGCAATTTTGATCAAATGCAGTTTTTTTATATCAAAAATTTGTTGAAACAACAAAATGTGCAGTTTAAATTTTTTATTTTCATAAACAGAAAAATAAAATAGATTTTTAACGTGATTCAGTTTTAATTTTTTATGAAAACAAAAAAATCATAAGACATTTGAAATATTAAATTTTCAGTTTAATTATACAAAATAAACTAAACAAAAAAATTTGTTTTTGCTACCATGCATTTTGGATATGTAACAGTTTCTTTTTAAATTTAAAAAAAAATCTTCTATGCCGATGATTCAAACCAAACTTAGCCGAATTCCAGTTAAAAACAAAAAATAATTTACTCAAATGGCTGAAATTATGTAAAAAAGCCTTTTATTGGAATATACAGTTTTAAAAAAAAATAATTAATTAAAGCAATAATATAAATTTTACAGTTTTCTTTTATGAATATACGATCGTCGTTCCAGTTTTATTGAACAATAAAAAATTTTGTTTCACGTTTATTATTTTAATTATCATAATATTTAGCAAATATTATTATTGTACGTTTTAAGGCGTTGCTGCTTGCGAAAATGGGTGTTCCATTTTTTAGAACTAATTATAAGTTATCGAACATTTATCAAATACACTTCCTGAAACAAGTGCTCAGTGTTTATATATAATTAAAAATTTTCTTTTATTTTTAGCTTCTTCGCTAAAGCCCCACAGTTTTTCTTGATTTACTCCCCACGAAAGTTTTAAAGTTTTTAATGTTTAAAATTTTTTAAATTTAATTTAATTACCAAATTGAGTCATTTTTCTGAAGCTACGGCGAGAAACAAAGTGTCTACTGCTAAGGCTTATCAGTTAAAAAATATTTAAATTTCGGATATAAAAATTCCAAAAGCTAATAACAGTTTAAAAATAAAATAAAAATGAAAGTGTTTATAGTTAAAAAATATTGCGATTTCTTATTGGGAAATGAACATAACACTTGTATCTTTCATATGCTTTATTATAATACAGTTTAACAAAATTATTAAATAAAAGAATTAATTTTAATCTTAATTGAATCGCTCGGTAAATATTCCCCAAAAAATTAAAAGAGGTGTTTTTTAAAGTTTTTTAAATAAAAATAGCTTTATATACCGAACTTCAAAAAAAATAAGGATGTACAGTTTTATTTTGTTTTTTGCTAAAGTAATCCAGTTATTTTTTACTCAAATTTTTTTATTTGTGTCGCTGCTTTCGTTCAATTTACTTTTAACAAAAAACCGTCAACTCAGTTTTAAACTTTAAAAAACCATATCAAATATTTCTTTTTTCAGTTTTTATAAAAAAAAGTTGCATATTAACTTTTTTTCTTTCCCTTGTCAACCTTTTTCCGGAATTAGATATTATATATAAAATCAGCTAAACCCTTCAGCCAGTTTTCAAAAAAAAAATGAAAGTAATTAATGATACTCCTCTAACTTAGTGGCTGTCTTTTATTTTATCTTACAAGAATGATTTTCTTAATGCAACATTTTTTTGCTGCAGTTTTCATAATCCATCACCTAAAAATATGATGTTTACAGTTTTTTATTCTGATACATTCCAAATAATTTATTGTTATGTTTTTGAAAGGAGCCAGTCATCAATGAGCAGTTTTATAATTACATAGTAAAAAATATATAGCCCCATTGCATATTTAAATAAATCCAGTTTAATTGATGAAAATTATTCTTTTTACAATAAGAATTTATTAGATTCAGTTTTAATTTAAAAAATGAAAATCACTTAAAGTGAGCCAACTTCTCAGTTTTTATTTATTTGAAATTTTAATGAGTAATTTTGCCTTGAAAAGATTTTGCTCTATCGATAGCTCATTGCTCCAATTTCATAATTGTTTTGAATAAAATATATGTATTTTCGAAACAAGACTCGATGTCAGTTTTTATTTTTGAAGCTATGAATTTTTGTATTATTTTTATTAAAGAGACCTTTCATCGAATAATCAAGTTTTAATAAAAAATCAAAATCCCATATTTTAGCGTACGAAGTAAGGCTGCAGTTTTTTATTTATTTAAAAAAAATTTTTTTTAACAAACTTAACGTTGGTGGTACAGTTTTTTAGTCAAGAAGTTTTGCTAAAATTCATAAAAAAAATTATTCAACTCATTGTCAGTTTTTCAAAGAAATATTAGGTTCAAAAAGATGGTAAACGATCTCTTCTCATGCAGTTTAAAAATTCATAAAACCAAATATCTGTAGAAGGTATTTCTTTAAAAATATAATATTGTATCGTCGATGGTTAAATTGCATCTCAGTTTTACTTAAATTTTTTGTGCATTAAAACAGATATTACACGAAAAACTATTTTTTCGAATAAGTGGCTTCATAGTTTTAATTTTCATTATGTTAAACTAAAAATATCGCAACTGCATGAAATGTATCTTCATTTATCCATTCACTCATTCAGTTATTTTTACCCCAAATGTTTTTTTGCATTATTCTTCCCAGTTTGCATCCTTCTTTTCCCTCTATAAAAATTGTTGTAAGATTTGTTTCAGTTTTTTGTTATCTAAAGTTGAAAATAAATATAACACAGTTTTTTTTGAGATCTCAATAATTTTAATATCTCTATGTCATACTCTACAGTTTTGTCTTTTTTCTTATATTTCCCAAAGTTTCTTCTCATCCATCCCTTATAATAAACAACTTTTTTTCCGGTTCCAGTTAAAATAAATTTCAAAGAAAAAAAATCTTCGCAATCATACATTATTATTTCTTGTTTATTTCAGTTTCGCCCTTTTTTCCTTTTTATTCTTTTCCTTGTTTTTGCAACCCAAAAAATATGGTTAAAAAAGCAAAGTTTTTTTTTCAACTTTTTTTCTCAAAAATTTTGAAACAAAAACGACGGTTTTAAAAAGCCTATTTAAAAAATATAAAATTTTGCGATAAATATGACAGTTTAAATTTAAAAATTTTTTAAAGTGAAAAACATAAGCAATTCAAAATTCTTTCAACAGTTTACTTATAAAAAACAGTTATATACCCAATTAGCAAAACGCGAAACAATAACACATTTAACATTTTTTTCGATCATGATTTCTTTTTGCAGTTATTTAAAAAATAATAAAACTTCTTTCGTTGAACCTTCAACCTCTTGCTAACAGTTTTTAATAGAGCACAGTGAGGCTCTTAGTCTTTCTCCAAATGCTCGCCCCAGTTTAAGAAAAATTCCAAAAAAACTTTAATTATAATTTCCTGATTTTTCCTTCTTAGTTTTAAAAATGCAGTTTTATTAACTAAAGGCAAAAAATATATCACTCAAACGCATTTCAACTATATTAAATCATTGACGCCTTTTTAAAAGAAAATTTTTCTTTATTCAAAAATTTTTGTATTTAGCCCATTGATAATTTAACTCCAGTTTTAGCATCCTCAATTATGGACCCCACAGTTTTTTTTAATTTGTCCCTATCGAAGTTTTTATCAAAAAAAATCTGTTTTAGCCTCACTGTTCTCAGTTTTTTCTTTCCACCAAAATTTAAAGATAATTTTATTTAAGCGAATAAAATAATAAAAAAGGACAGTAGCAATTTTTTAAAAATGTTTTTTTGATGTTAAATTTAAATCCATAATTAATTTGGCGCGAATTATTCTTGAAACATGGAAAAGTTGCTGATAAATTAAAAAAACAGTTTCCTAATTAAAAAAAAACATATATCCCTTCTTTTTTGCGAACAAAACTTTAAAGTTTTTTTGTTGCTATTTTTTTTTTTCATTTCTCCCTTTGCTTCGCATGTTATTCCTATTTTATTTATGCGTCAACAACAAAAAAAGAACAAAGTTCGAACGATGGGTTTTTTTTTGTTGTTTGTTAACGATGATGGCTGGACTAAAATCGAACGCGACACAAAAAATAAAATGCAACACCAATAAAGAAAAAAAAGTTGTTGAAAAAGTTTCAAAGGTTTTTATTATTTTGAAACACAAATAAAAAAAAGTTGTTTATGTCAAATAAATGCATTAAATAAAAAAAAGAATCAAAACATGGAAAAAAAATTAAAAAACTTATTCGAATCAAAGATTTTTTTGACGCAGTTTAAAAAATGAAGAATTTTAAAACATATTTTATTAAAAAAATAGAAAATTGGACTGTTTAAATTGCAAGGATTTTTAGCTATTAAAAGTTTGCATTGAAAAAGTGCTTCATTAAATTTTGTGGTCTTTGGTTTTCCATACCTAAGACTCAATACGCAGTTAAAAATTATCAAAAAAGAGAAACTTTAAAGTTTTAAATTTTTTTTATACTCTTGCTTTTCAGTTTTTTATTATTAAAATTTGAAGATACTTTTTAAAAAATCGTTAAAATTCCCATATCCGACATTCATATAATATAACAGTTTTAATTAAATACTGAATTTTATTTTATTGAATTTGTATAAATTTGCCTTGTTTGTTCAATTTACTCTGTTTTATGTATATTTAAAAGTTATTTTTGGCGATAGAGCACTTGAACACAGTTATAAATTTAACTTAATTTTTAAATTCGCGAAATATAAGCCGAATTTAGAATTGTAACAACCATCTACAGTGATTTGAATATTGTTAAAATTATTGATATTACATCCTCAGTTTATTTTTCTTTACATTTTTTTACAAAAAAATATCCTAAACAGTGATACATTCACTCAAAATTCAGTTATTAATAATTATTTTTTTGGCATTTTTATTACAGTTTAAAAAATTTTTTACAAAATAAAGAGTTCACAAAAACAAATTAGTAAAATCATTGGATTTTTTGTACGATATTTTACAGTTGTTTTTAATTCCAACCACGTGTGCTTTTTATAACTTCAAAAACTCACGGATACTTACTCTAATTTTTAGAGTTTGGTCCCATGCTGCACTTGATAAAGCCAGTTTTAACTTTTTTATTATATCCTCTAAAAAATTTCCAAATTTTTCTAAATCATATTATACCAAAAAATATTATGTTTTCTGATCGACAACAGCAAAATATCTTCTGAATGCAGTTTAAAAAGAAATAAAAAAAATTCAGTTTTTTAAAATGCGATAATCCCTAGAAGTGTACAGTTTACATATATTATTTTGATGTCAATGTAACCTGGATATTACCAGTTTGTTCAGTTTAAAACAAATATGCCCAAAAGCGATTAATTATTCAGTTTTATTTCCTCCATTAAATTGAAAAGCTCCGAACCACGACAATCTCCAGTTTAAATTAAAATTTATGTAAATTATTTCTTTCTTAACTTCAATAACCAAACACTCAACACAGTTTATATCAAAAGTAAGGCATACAATATCAGTTTTTTTAAATGTTTATTAACGTAAATTAGCTTTTAAATTCTTTTTTTGTTGTCGCTATATTTCACGAATAATCAAGCTCACAGTTTAAAAAAAGTGTTCCTAATAATTTTACCTTTCATATTTTTTTACCTAATTAAACGACATTCAAAAAAGAATATTTAACAGTTTTAATTTAAATTTAACATTTGCTGAAAAAACAAGCACTCAGTTTTAATACCCGAAAAAAAGCTTGATATTTAATTATTTAAAAGCAAAATCCCGAACAACAGTTAAACTTTTTTCCACTATATTATTTACTTGCGTTTTGTTTTATCTGTCATCACAGTTTATTGTTTTCTTTCATCAAAATGTTTCGTTTATTAATCCAGTTTAACAAGAATAAAAGTTTTACAAAGAATTTGTAGCGTTGATTCCCCAAAAAAAAAAAGCATGAATCATCAAAAAACTACACTTTTTTTTATTGCAAAGATGAAATCAATTTTGATCAGTTTACAACTTAAAAAAAATTAACTTATAACCATCGCCATAACAGACAGTTAAAATTATCATTGTTTCAAAAATAGCAGTTTAAAAAATCAAAAATCATAAAATAAATGTTATTCCTTTTTCAGTTTTTCCCTTTTATTTTTGCGCTCCCCCAAAAAAAACTTTTTTATTTATTAATCGCTTTGTTTTTTACAATTCTTTTTTTGGAGGCCCTTATTTTTTTTGCAAATGATATGTTTCATTTTTTGAAACATTATTTTTTCCAGACTTATTAAATATTTCACATGACAGTGATTTTTCTTCCCTTAAACTTTTTTTTCCATTTTTTCATTGTCCAAACATTATTTTTTTTGTTGATTAGAGTTCTTCTTTTTAAAGCTACACCACCGATTAATCTGGGTCCTTTTTTCTTTTTTCTCTAAAAATGGTAAAAAAATAGAAACTTTTTTGTTTCTGTTTTTTTGATAAAACAAATTTATTTCCTTCCATTTTTTTTATTTGTGTATGTTTTTCCCTTAAATTTTCAACTTTTTTTTGTCAAAAAAATCATCGAACTAAAAAAATAACCGAAAACAACGAGGAAAAAGACAGAGATCACAACAACAAAATTTTTTTATTGATGCTGCAAAAAGTGGAAACAAAACAAAAAAATGTTGCAATGTGAGAGAGAAAAAAGATAAAAAAAAAATTTTTATTTGGGGAAGTGAAAGAAAAAAGTTCAGTGATGATTGTTGTTGATGGTGACCAACCAACCAACAACCTCCTTTTTCAATGAGGAAGGAGGTCCTCACTCAAAATCAAACATGAACGGAAAAAGTTTGTTTTTTTTTGCAGTTTTTTGTTTTTAGCAAACTTTTTATGTTTTCAGTTTTTTTAAACCAAAGTTTTCATCGTATCTCAGTTTTAAAGCATAGGTTTGAATAGAAAATTTTTCTTCCTCTATAATTATCTCTAATACATATCGTGGCAGTTTATAATATGTATAATAAAAAATCAGAATTATTTAATAAAATAATCCCCCGAAAAAAGCTAACAGTTTACAAAAAAAGTTTTAAATTTATTTAAAACCGCTATTTTCACTAAACTCAGTTTTTATTTTTTTGCTCAATTTTCTATATATTAAAATTTGCTAATTATAATAAGTTTCTTTAAAAAACATAATCTTCCACATTTTTATGTCTTTGAAACTTTATATTGTTGAAGCTCGAATAAAGATTTAAAAAAAGTTAGCCAGTTTTTATTGATTTCTTATTGGGAAAATGAACATAACTCTTGATTTATAATAAAACAGTTTAACAAAATTTATTGATTAGAGTAACAAATTATAATTTTTTTTATCTTAATTCAATCGTTCGGTAAACATTACATAAAAATTTAAAATGCAGTTTTTAATTTAAAATTTAAATTACGATTTATTAAACCGATTTTCAAGAAAAAATGTTCCGTCCAGTTTTTTTTATTTTTTTAAAATTATTTGTTTTAAATGTTTGGTAGTTTTTTTACTTATGTAGTGAAAGCAAATTTTTTTCTCCTAGTGATACAATAATGCAGTTTTTTTCCTAAAAATTATGTTTGAATTCAGTTTTTTTTAAATTTATTTTTTTTCCCAACAATAATCAAATGTTCTGCCCCAGTTTCAAAACCTTGTGTAACAAATATTTTTTTCTTCACTTTTTTTTGCAAAAATAAAAACGAACTTTATTTTTATTATTTGTAACAAAAAAAAGTTGCATTAAAAAAGTGTTTTTGACTTTTTACTTTCCACGTCGTCAATTTTATTTTCCTTTAAAAGAAAGAAAGGTGATTGACCCACCAACAACAGCCAGCACCGGCAAGCACAGCACAAAAACTCAGCTGATCATCATCAAATGTTTGTTACATTTGTTTTTTTCCATTTCCTTTTATCGTCGTCACCTTCTTGAAGTTAGTTCATTGAACTGACATTCCCCCTTTTTATTTTCTCTTTATATGTCCTACAAATTTTTATAGAGAAAAAAATACCAAAAAAATAGAATAGTTGTTTTTGGTTCAAACGTAAATCTTCGAGATACAGTTTTTTATTTTACTTAACTTTATTCAATTTAATAGAAATGCAGTTTTTTTTGAATTTATCTGAACAGGATAGAAATTCTCCAAGTTTATTACTTCCAAAGAAATTATGAGCTTAAAAATATGGTATAATTCAGTTTTATTTTTAGACAAAATCTTTAAAGACGGCACAGTTTTAACTTTCTTTTTGTATAAATGTATTGCTTTCGCTTTTTATTCATCCCCTCTTACATGTCTTTTTTCATCATTGTTATAATTAAAGAATAAAATTTTGATATTTTACAGTATTTATTTATTATTATCAGTTTTAATGTTAGTAACTAATTTATTTTTCTTTAGTAAAGACGAAGTTCATATATCTTGGAATCCAGTTTTAAAATTATAATATTATTTGAGTCTTTAAAAAATTATAAAAATGTTCTTGTATTCTTGCATCTGGTATAGACTATGCAGTTTTGTAAATTTTTTTAGTTATTTATAAATCTTTCAAAACCATGGCATCAAATCAGTTTTTTTATTTTAAAAATAAACCAAGAAACCAAAAATTTGTGCATTTTGGATAAATCTATTCGTGATATTCAGTTTTTTTTGTACCTCTTTTAAGAATAAAATGGAAGAAGCCAGTTAATTATGCTAAAGAAAAGTTAATGGAATCCAGCTTTTAGTTTTCCAAAAAAAAAAAATTTATTTCAGTTTTATAGAGATTTGTGTAATTAATTAAAAAAGTTTGCAATTTTATTGCCAATCTACAGTTTTTTTTCGTTGCACCTTTAATAAGAAGCATTTGATTTTCAATGAATGTATGATGTATAATGATTTGAAACTTTTTACATGTAATACAGTTTTTTAATTCCAATTTTATTCTTTTATAAATACAGTTTAATCCTTTAAAAAATATTTAATTTATTTCATACTTGGGCACGGTCAGACGACAAATTTCGAAAATTTGCGCTACATAATTCGAGCAAAGGGTCCCCCCTGTAGTTTTTTTGGATGATTTTCTTATAATTTTTTGGTCTTTCCAGTTCTATTTAAAATAAAATTTTTATATATATAAACGAAAGATATGCAGCCCAGCTATGTAGCAATTTTAAATTAGTTGATTTTTTACTTTGAGCACCCTTGATTCTAACTATTTTTTCAATTTCTTTTCTGAGCTTTAATTTTTGGCAAATTCTTAAGACAAATATAAAAAATAGTTCTAATTTTCTTTTTTTTTGATATTATTAGTTAATAGATTTGATTTAGAAAAATTTTCATCGCTTTATTTTAAAATTTGTTTTCCCAAGTTATTTTTCTAAACTATTTATTTATTTATTAGTTTATAATTTTTGAATTCTTAGTTTTAAAGGGTTTCTGATTTTAATGAATTTAATAACTTGAGTCAAATAATATAAAAAACACCTTTCGATACTTCGCTATCATAGTTATTTTTAAAGAGTCAAAATTTTATTTCTTCTCAAGCATTTATGCATTCTAGCGCGAGCTTTCGGTTCATCGGAAATTCTTCGAGTTGAGTTTCAGTGTGCATCAACTCGACAACACGAAACTTAAAACCAGAAAGCTCTGTTTCCAAATTATTTGTTTGTTTATCAAAGCTTTTATGATTCCAAGAAAAATATGCTTAATTTTTTTGCAATTAATTCCTTGATATAAGGCGCCAAAATAAATATAATTTTTCAACTTGGTCGAAATATGTGTTTATTTAAAAATCCTCTCACCCTTTTTCACATTCAAAAACTTAATATTTTTACTATTCTCCCTCACAGAAAAGTTTCTGATTTAAAAAGACGTTTTTTCTCTTTAAAATTCTAAAAATTTTTTCATAGTAAGAATCCAATCGAATAATTCAAAATGACTCAAAATTTAGAATTTATTCCCAGAGTAAAATTTTTTGACACAAAATGTTTAAAAGAAGAGAAACCCGCATCTGACCCAAAATGGTGAGGCAAAAATCCAAAACAAACAATATGTCATTTGTGAGATTTTTTTGACGATGTTTTCCAAAGTCAAGCGTTTTATTCAAAATACCATATGTAAGCTTTTTAAAAAGAAGCCCTATTTCGACCAAGTTGCAAAACTTTGTTTATTTGGGCATCTTATATTCATTACAAATAACTTAATTCTGAAATAATTATAGCTAACACCGATTTTTTACAACACTTTGTTTTATTTTTTGATAACTATGACATCTATTCTGAATGGGGAATTTACAAATATTAAAGAGGATTTTTTAAAGATTTTAATAGTTCTAATTATATTAATAATTAAGTGTTTTATTTTTCAAGAGTATTTTGAGCTTTTGCTAGTTCCGAAATATAAAAAAATTATTCTAATATTTTAGCAAAATCCTCTACTTCTTAATTTGAATTATCTTTTCATATGTGAGTATGTTGCTTCTATGCTAACTCTTTGTTTTCGCTTTGCAATCAACAAATCGATAAAAAGCAAAGAAATTTAAAAAAATATATTCACATAAAAGAGTTTTATTTTTTTTGTGAATCTCATTTGATAAAATAACTTTTGTTATTTTATATTATTAAAATGAAATGATTATAAATTATAGATTACTTTAAGGTGCTCTAAAGCCTTTAGAAATCAGTGGAAGGAATGATATTATCAAAATTTGGGTTAAAAAAATGTTATCAATAAGAACATTGGTTAACATGCATTTATCATTTTCTGAGACATTTAGTAAGCCGCTATGATAAGTAATAACACTTACGATAATAAAAATTAGTTATATAAGCGTTAACAATATCTTACTTGATAGCTGAAAGCAAAATTTATATTGAGCGAACATTTTCTTGCTTTATGGTGTATTGACCCATGTAAATACAGTTAATTTTGCGAACTGGCTATGTTTAAAATTCCTGATTTGTTTTTTTCTCCGCATTGACTATTGTATTTGTAAATAAATTATTTTATGACTATAGTCTTTTAATTGCTAAAAATTCACCTAATTATAATTTTGCGACTAATAGCTTCCAAAACGTTCAGTAAAAAAACAAGAATTAGTATTTAGCCTACTTTCTTACTTTTTTGATCCTCTTCCTCTTCTTTTTTCCTTTTTTTCTTTCCCTTTTCTTCTTTTTTTCTTCTCTTTTTCTGCCCTTTTTTTCTCTTTTTTATTTTTTTTCACAAATTTTGCGCTACATAACCGAAAATCGTTGCGCTACATGCTACATAAAAGACGATAATCGTCTGGAATCGTCTGGGTTGCCCATGTATGATTTATTTAAGAAACGTGAATTTTTTTCTTGTTTTTCAAATTCATTGCCCTCTTTGAAAAAAATTTTCAGCTTTTTTTTTTGCCAAAAAAGCTTATATTTAAATTTAAAAAAAACGATAACGTTACGATTCAGTTTAATTTTTAATAGTAATAAATTTTTTCATGGCCGCCAGGAGGCAAAATTTCTAGTTAAATATGAGACCTCAGTTTTTTCGTGACCTCTTTTTTATTTTAACCTACGATCAAAACGCTAAGCAGTTTTAATAATTCTTTTTAAGATGAGCGAAATAAAAAATTGAGAAGGTATAAACTTAAAAATGATGCAGTTTTCATGATGCACAATTTTAGAAAAATTTTTTTTATTAATAATAACAGTTATAATTTTCTTAATTTTTGTAAATGCCTGACCACAGTTATATTCCTCAGTTTTTTTCTTGCTAAATTTTAATAGGCCTATTCGAACGTGTTCAGTTTTTCCTTTTGCAAAATTTCCAAAAACTTGAAAAAATATTGAATTTAAAAATAATTCGAACATATTATTTCAAAACACAGCCATCCGTGTTTTTCTTTTTTAAAAACTTTTTTTTACTGATTGTTACATTTCTTTTCATTTGTCAGTTTTTTTGGTTGGTTGTGATTAGCCAATTATCATTATTTTTTCCTTTTTTTTTTATTTGGAACGATAACCTTTTTCTTCGCTGCTCAGTTTTTTTCTCACATGTTTACCATCTGTTTTTCAAACTTCTAACTTTTTTTCCGTCACTTTTAATTTATTAAATTTTTGCAGACATTATTTTTTTTCGTTTTCGTCTGCTTTTTCACTTTTTTAAACGCAGAAAAATAATAGAATTTTTTTGATTGTTTAACCTGTTTTGAAACTATCTTTTTTTATTATTATTTTGGGTTTTTTATATTCGAAAACAGCTGATGCGGCGGCGGCCATGAAAAAGGTCGCTGTCCTTAGTTCGACCAACGACGTGTTCCGTTCGAACTGCAACGCAACGCCTCGCCTCGACGGAGTCACTATTTTCCTTTTTATTTTATTTTAGCAACAAAAAAGAAAAACATGTTTACTACGTTTGAGTTAAAAAGAAAAGAGAGATACGACGTAGACCTAACGCGATGGGTATTTACAATAGCAGTAATAGGGAAAAATTTTTTTTTGGGTAAATAAGAAAATATGGACAATAAAAAAATGACGCGATGGAGGATGCAGCCGGCAAGCATGGGCCATCAGCTGTTAAAAACAAAAATGATCCCTTAAAATAAAATAATAGGTTTCATATTGTTTTTTTGTAGTGAAAAAGAGTTGTGATCTTTGGCAAATTTTGTCATAGCTCTCCCTCAAACCGGGATATGTTGCTCAGTTTAATTATTTCTTACTTATGATTTTAAAAAAATGCTTTCTAATTATTTTGGAGTTTTATAGTTTTTGGTTGTTTTAAAATATTTATTTCAAAATTTTTACCCCAAGGTTTCTTCTAGTCAGTTTTTTTTCTTTTTTTTCATATTTTCTTTCCCTCCTTAACTTACAATTAAATTTTTAAACCTAACTAAAAAATGTATCAGTTTTATTTTATTTCTATAAATTTCTCTATTAAAAACACTAATATTTGTAAGGGTAACCAATTTTTTTTCTTTTAATCATTGGGATTTAAATTATCATAATTATACTTCTGTTTTTTAATTGCTTTGCAGTTTCAAAAATGTTTATTGTTATGGTATTTTACGTGCCAGTTTAAAATCTTCCTTTATTATTTAATTTTTACTAATTTTACTTTCTTTAATTATTATTTATTATTGACAGTTTATTAATTTTTCAATTTAACATAATTTTTTGTCGTCCTGCTCTGCGCAATTTTTTAAAATATTTTTTAAAGGTTTGCATTTTCATTCGTTCGACTTCAATTTCAGTTATCTAATAAAAAAAGATTTTTTTAAATTCAAACAGTTTTTTAAAATAAAAAAACAAAGCGTTTAGAAGGACAGTTTATTAAATATATTAATTATATATTTGGTCGATCCAAGGATTTACCAATTTTTTGCCTCATTTTTCTTTTTTTTATATTGAAAATGATCTTGTAATTGAAGTAAATACAAAATCCAAATTATGCATAACAGTTATAAGACAAAATGGGTTTTTATTTTATTTTAACGAAAACGTTTCCATACTTTTGAAGTTTTTTTAAAAGTTTTTTTTGTAAATTTCTGATTGACTCAATCTCACCGTTCCGCGATTATTAACAGTTTATATAAATAATTTTAAAAGTATATGAAAAATAAAATATAATTTTTTTCAGACTTTTTTCTCACATCTTTAACTATCTGTTGTCAGTTTTTTTTAAATTAATAAAAGTATTTAATGGAATAAAAATATGTTGGGATTCGAATCCATAAATACCCTCAGTGCTTTTAACGCAGTATCAGGGCAACTTGATAAAATCAGTGGTAAGTTTTTAAAATCCTTTATTTCAACAACTTTTGTTGCAACAACAGTTTATTTAAATTTTAAAAATATTTTTAATCCATTTCCGTAAATATTCTCATACAAAACAGTTTAATTTAAGAATTGTTTGCTATATTTTCATTTTTGAAAGTAATATAATCCATAACTCCAATTGGTCTTTACCATATCAAACAACCCGAGTTGGGGACAGTTTTAAAACCTCTCACTTTACTCACACAACAGTTAAAAAATAATTTAATAAAATTCTACATTGCAAAAAAAGAAGCTTAGTTATTTTAATTTCATAGCATTGTCCGACATGGCAGTTTTAACTTACATAAAAATAGTGCGTATTTTGACATTTTTATAGAACATTGGTTTTTTAGTTTTGGAAAGCAGTTTTATTTATTTTATTGAGTTTTATTTATAAAAATAAATTAATAATTAGAAAAACCCGGAAAAGACTTTTCGGAAGCAGTTTAAAATTAAAAAATATTCTTAAAATATTACCTTTTCAAAATATTCCGTGTAAGCCTATCACAGTTTTCTAAATTTCTTTAAAAAAGCGTATTCCTTTGCCATAAGACAGTTTTATACCTAACTTGAAACTAAATACATTTTTGCAGTTTTAATATAGCTGATCCAAAAAGATTCAGTTAAAAATTCCAAATTTTTTACTTTTATAAATTATAAACCAAATAAATTATTTAAAAATTCATACTTTTGCTGTTTTTTATAGGCCAAATTCCAATTAATAATAAACGAATATATTATTGTCAACGATGCTTGAATCATGGCTTATTGGAGCCAAGAAAAAATCATAAATGTGATTGCGCGTTTGCTTCATGCGCATGCCAGAAATGCATTTTGGTTGAAAAGCGTCGAGTTTTAAATACTCAATTGCATGAATTAGAAGAAATTGTTGAAGAAGAAAAAATTAATGAATTCCCAAAAAGCCAGGCAATCAATGGCCATATCTCAGTTTTTAATGCTTCAAATAAACCAGCTATGGCAATAATTTTTCCATCTTCCAATACGAATGAAGAAAATTCAGTTTTATTTGATTTTGAAATGATGAATGCCGCCACTAATGTTTGTGGTGGAGGAATAGATGGAGAACATGGAAGAATGAAAGGAGGTTCGTTTATCAGTTTTTTTGATTTAATTTATTTGGGAATAAAAATATATTATATGAAAGTTTTACAAAAATTATTAAACGACAGTTTTTTTTTCTTTTTCAGCAATTATTTTTTGCGTCAGTTTAAAAATATTTTATTTAAATATATGGGTTTTAAAGCGACGTCTTTTTTCTTAAAATAGAATATCGTTTTTATAAAATTTTTAAAAAAAATTTTCCACGGCTAAAATTCGCATGCAGTTTTTTTATTTACATCCTTAATTATAAGAATGATACATATTTTTTATATTTTTTATCTCACTGAAGTAATCTTTGTTACACCTTCTCGTAGTTCTCAGTTTTATATTCGAAATATTTATGTCTTCCTTAATTGTTCTAAAATATTAAGCTTCTGTCAGTTTGAATCTTTTTTTTAATTTTGTAAATTTTTTTGCGAAAAAATAAACAACAATCACAGTTTTTTCATTTATTTACTTGGAAAATGTATAAAAACAGCAATAAAAGCAATTTTTGTTTCCATAATTATTCGCAAAAAAAAAATGCAATTTTTTTAGAGTTGTCAGTTAAATTAATAGACTTTAAACTAAACCATAAATGTTCAACAATTTGGTTTTGGTCATCTTAAATTAATAGCAGTTTTTTTTCACCATTTTTTCTAATTAAAGTATTATTTTACTTGTAAGAAAATTGTTGAAATTTTGTATGTTCGCCACAGTTTTAATTTCGAATTTTTTTATTCCATCACAAACTAAAGTAATGGCTATTTTTAATAAAGCAGTTTATTTACTGATACCCCTACTATTATGAACTCAGTTAAAAAAATTCTTAGGTTTTTTTTTCTAAAAGCAAATCCCATTTTCGTTTATTGAAGTCAGTTTGTGAAACCTTTTCACTCTATGGTCCAGTTAAAAAAAATATTCCTGAGTGTTATTTTCTTGTTTTAGAATAACTTATATGTATCTTAAATCAAAAAACGAAGTTACACCTCAGTTTTTTTTTTTCATTGACCCCAACCTAAGATTATATGCAGTTTAAAATTAATTTTAAAAAAATCCAAATATTTTCTGACAAAAATTTTCAAATTGCATTTATAAAAAAAAAAGAATGTTATATTACGGCGGTTGACAGTTTCACAAGTTATTCTATAGTTTTAAAAAATATATTTGCTAAACCCGTCCTTTAATACAAGTTGCCGTATTGTAAATTAAATAACAGTTTTTTGACGAGAGTTTGTTTAAATTTTTCTCTATTTTTATGACTAGTTTCGTATTATTATTATTCTTCAGTTTAACTTTAATCTCTTATAAAAAACGCAACAGTTTATTAATTAACAACAGCAACAACAATAAGGAATTCTCTCTAAAATTTAAGAATTAAAATATATATATTTCCTATTTCCAACCTTATAAACAGTTTTTTGAGTTATGAAAATTTAATATATTCTTTGATGTCAAATATTCAACTCTAAAGTTATGTGATTCAGTTTTAAAGTAGAGTGGCATCCTAGGCTACCAGGTTTTATCATATTCTTTACTTAATTTTTTTATTTCGCAGTTTAATAGCCCCGTCTTATGTCATAGGTTCCCAGTTAATTCCTCATTATAAAAATTTCATAAATTTCCATCAATTATTTTTTCTATCTGTCTTGTCAAAACGCAGTTTATTTTTATCTAAAAAAAACATTGTTTCATACACTTTTCTTTGAGGGATGAATGTATTCAAAAAAGAAATTGTTTTTTTGTTTGTCTAAAAAAATAACTCGAGTTTTGTTTATCGAAAGCCATTTTGTAAAATTTCTCCAAAATATTGTTATGGTTTTTTAGAAGCATGCTTAAGTTTTTAAAACAAATTTTAGTTAATTTTAGAAAAAGTTATATTTAAATTCTTTTTATTACTTTTATCAAAAGAAGCTCAGTTTATTCAATCTTTAAAATCTATAATTAATCAATCCAGTTAAAAATAATTTATTTACTAATAAAGTCACTTGGACACTGATACAGTTTTTTGAGTTATAAAAAATATGCTTGATGGCAAATGCCTAAATAAAAATTTAATAATGTTTTAAAAGTAAAAGGCTGATGATTCAACTGCTCTCAGTTTTTATCCATACCTTTATTTTATTTATTTATTGTGCAGTTTGTATTGTCTCAGAACAGTTAATTCTTCATTATTAAAATTGAAATCTCATAACGTTTCTTTCATTTATTTTCTTGTCAAGCCGCAGTTTATTTTTCCAAAAAAAAATTATAGCTTCAATCCAGTTTTCAACCAAATTGGTTTATATTACCCAGTTTTCAATCAAAGATCATCCATCACTTCAAAAATAATTTGTTTTTCTTTTTTATTGTTGCAAGATATTTATTTTTCCAAGCTGCTAGATTGCTGCTTGCAAAAAAAGATCCCTGTCTTTTTGTCTTTTTTCTTTCATGCACCGAATTTATTTTTATTTCGCTTGATTAAACAACAAACACACAAACAAACAGACGCAAAAAAAAAACAAAACAAAAAATAGATAATATTGCAATAATAAAAAACATTTATTTAATAATTTTTAAAAATTTTAAACTGAATAAACCCAAAACAGTTTTTTCATTTGACCTGATTTCGAGATTGTTTTGAAAATTTGCAATGTTTTTTATTGCATTTTTTTTCTTGGTCCCTAATTTTTTTGGGCGGCTTCCAATGGAATTTTTTTAGAACTCAAAGGGAGCATTTAAAAGTGCAAAAAAATAACAAGCTTTTTTTTTCTTCAAAGCCATATATTTTTTGTTGTCTTTTTTGGCAACAGTCGCAGCAGCTTTGAAATGGCATTAAAATAAAAATTTAAAACATCAAAAATAAGAAAGATTTTTGAAAAAACATAAAAAAGTAATAAATTCAGTGAAATTGCACTTTTGTGGGATAAAAAAAGTAAAAAGCGCAACAGCACCGAGAAAATAAAAAGCAAGAAAAAAAAGAGAGAGATTAAGAAACAAAATAATTTTTAGACCAAGAAAAATAGGCTAGTATGGTCTGGAATTTATAAAAATTTAGCTATTTTTTTATTATTTTTTAAAGCAAAAAAATATCTGAGAAAATCGACACAGTTTCAAAAAAGGCAAAACTTTTTGTTTTTAATTTTTTAGCAGTTTAAAAGCAATTTTTTAACAAATAAACCCAATGGGAAACTGATTCAGTTTTTTAAACCTAAAATTATGTATCCATTCTTATTCATGCAGTTTATAAATGAAAAGTTTAAAAATAGGCAAAAAAAAATCAAATTATTGTCTACGACATCAAAAATCATAACAGCTATTTTACTTTTAAATTTTCTTTTTCTTCTATATTTTTAAACCTTTTTCATTTTGTGACTCTCTCAAAAAGTCCTTGCAGTTAATTTTAAATTTAAAAAATATAGCCGTGTAAATAAAAAAAGAAACACAGTTTTAAATATTTTTATTTATAATCTTGAAACTAACTCAAATCGAAACAGTTTTTAATTTTTTATTTCTCGTAAAATAATATTTTATTTTGTAATTATTTTGCCCTTTACGAAAATTTTTAAAAGCTAAAAGCTTTACAGTTTTTTTTAGCTTTTTTAAGTTTTTTCTTCCTAATGAAACAAGACATTGCAGTTTTTATACTTTTGTTTTTTAAACCCTAAATAAACCAAAAAGTAAGGAAAAAATTTTTTTGACTCTTCCCTACAAAATCGAGCCACACCAGTTTTAAATTAATTTTTTGTTATGTTATAAGCATGTTTTTGAAGAGGAAATGCTTCGTAACTCTGTTAAAATTTTTTGAGCTCTTAAACCAAACTTACAAGGTACACAGTTTATTTACAACTTTGTTTAAAACCGCAATTTGATCCTCAGTTTTTTGTCCATTAAAAAAATAATGATATTCTTTCTTCATTCCTTTTTTTTTTTATGATATTTTTTTGAGATTCTCCCGTCATTTTTTTTCCTTGTGCTAAAAAAAGTACTTTTGTAGTGGAAATTACTCATGTTTTTTTTACACACAATTTCATATCCTCTTTTCTCTCTTCTTTCCTTTTTTTTATTACATTTATTATCTAAAAATAGTTTTTACATACTCAGAAAAAAATGTAGTCTTCGCTTACTATTTCTATCACGTTTCTGTTGTTGCTCCCTGGGATTTCCCTTTCTTTTTCATTCATTTTTTTTACTCTTCATTAGATTCTTTTAAAATAATATATTTATTTCAACAATGAAAAAAAATTATCTCAGTTTTTACTAAAAAAAAAGAGGAAATAATTTTGTATAAAAACACGCGTTACAAAATATAAGTTTGTTTTGTAATATTAAAAGCTATATCTCAGTTAAAAGGCAATGGATAACAATAAATGACAGTTAAATATTAAAGAGTTTAAAAATTGCAACATTAAAGAATATAAAATAATATTATTTGTTTGAAGTGTTTTTGCCTTTTTTTGTTTGTCAAAAGACTAAAAGTCAAACTCCCATATAGTTGAGACGGATTATGTTTGATCTTTGAAACCTTTTCATTTAAATTTTTTTGAGGATTAGAAGATGCTATCAAGAGCTAAAGGATGCAGTTTATTTTTACAAAGCTCTATAAAAGAGAATCAAGTTTTGAAAAATGCTTTTTATAAAAAATTATTTCAGTTATTTTAATAATTATTTTATATTTTTTTCATTGAGTAAATTTACTCTACAACACTGAAAGCTGTTGCAGTTTTTTTACTATTAAAACAAAAATTCTGAACATCATGAGTCATGAGGACAAAGGATCTCAGTTTATATTTAATTTTAAAAAACGCGTATGTCCCTGGAAAACCGGTGTAAAAGCCAACGGGTCTTCCCTATGGTGGCCGGATCAGCTGCGAACCACCATGATTTTTTAAAGGCATTTATCAGTTATGTATCTTTAATTTTAAAAAAAACATGTGTAAAGTTTTTTGACAGCTTTAAAAAACTTTGTTTGATTTTACTATTAAGTAAATATAAGTCACACCCATTGTTATTCCTCTCCAGTTTTAATTTAAAAAAAATCAATGATAAAATTTAAATAGAGTTTAACTCAATAAAATTTGATAATTGCTTTTGTAGAAAACGAATCAATGTATTTACAGTTTTGTAACTTTTTTTAAACTTGCTTTTATTTTTAAAAAAAAGTCTGCGATAAAAAATAATTGGATCAGTTAAAAATTAATTTACATCGCGAATTTGATCCAACAGTTTTTATTTTTTCAGTATTTTTTTAAATTCAAACTACTTATCGAAGCAGTTCGCAATTTATTTTTCTATAAATACTTATATCCTGAAACAGTTTTTAAAAAAACACTGATAATTTCAAAAGGAAATTTTCTAGCTTTATATTTTTTATAATTCCTATTAGTACACCTATACACAGTTTAATTCTTTTAAAAAAAAATTCTCCATGAAACTATAATGAAATTGATTGATGTTTTTGATCTTCTCATTACAGTTTTTAAAAATTATGCATTAAAAAATAATAAACACGCGCATTATTGTTCTTTTTTTTGGAATTTACCCATATATTTAATTAATCAGTTTTATCTTCTTAGAAAATATAAAATTTTAATACTTTAACATTTTTGCAAAAAAGCCTCTCTTTTGCCTCATCACAGAAATACGATTATGGCTTATCAGTTTTATCCATAACAAAATTTTTTATATGTATGAGTGATGTCTTTATTGTTTTATAATCCCTCTTTTCTATCAACTATTTTATAACTCATCAATAATATAAATCAATTACAAATTTATAAATTTTTTTATTCTAATCTTCTCAATACTTTTTCTTCTTCAAAAGAGTCGATCAACAGTTTTGCCTTTTTATTTTTCTAATCTTTTTTTGCAAAATCACAGTTTTCTTTTCAACAGTTTAAAAACCTTTTTATTCAACTTTCATCAGCTGTTATTAGTTGTATTACTTATGAATAAAGGGGTTTATAAGTTTATAGTAACTAAATCAGGGTTTAAAAAAGCGTGTGTGTTTGTAAGAAAAAAAAATATAATAAGAATGAAGAAAAAAAGAGGATAATCCAGTTTTTTAATGTTATAAAAAAAATAAAGAAGCACCGAAGATTATTCATTCATTCTAGCTAAATATAAACCCTTGGCTTTCTAAAAATATTTATGTTTGTCATCAAAATGGATAAAAATATTTTGTTTTGAATATAACGAAACAACATATATTTCAGTTTTATATTCAAAACTAAAACCTGCAACAGTTTATTTACCTTTTTGAATAAAAGTGATAGTAATAGAAATATGCAAAATTTACCAAAATCATCGTCACTGCAATTATATTTAAAGAAATTATTTTCACGACAGTTAATCTTAAAAAATCAAAGTTTTTTGAATTTAGAATCAAAAAAAATTTAAAAGTTTGTTGGAGTTAAAAACGTCAACAGTTTTATCCCTCTTTTCTTGGCGTAACAAATGCCTGTACCAGTTTATAAAAAATATAAAAATACCTTCCACCTTCGGATAAAAAGGACATCAGTTAAGAAATCTAAAAATATATTAAATAAATTTGCCAAAATTGATGAAATTTAAATTATTCTCTTTCATCCTCCAACATGCAGTAACAGTTTACCTCAAAATATTTTTATATAATTTTTTTTTATCAAAGTTTACAAAAATTAAGACACATCAGCGCAAATGTTGTGATTTACTTTTTGTACAGTTATTTCTAAAATATTAAAAGCTTGGAGGATTAAGAATAAATAAAAAAAAATTAATTAATTTTCCCCCTTGAATGATCTACAACAGTTTTAATAATAAAAATTATTAACTTTATTTTCAAAGTTTTACACAGTTTTTATTTCATTTTTCTCTCCGTAGTGGCTTATCTTAATTAGTTTACAAGAATTTTTAAACAAAAATAATAAACTGCGATACAATAAAAAGTAAAATCACGAAAAAATTCTTTTCTTCGTTTTATTTTGTTAACAGTTATTATACAGTTTTTTCAAAACAGGAAGCTATGGATTAATTAAAAATTTGCAAAATGTCTCTCCAGCGGCGACTAGCATTGATCACAGTTTTAAATGACAAAAAATGATATTAATGCGATTTAAAAATATTTTGTGCAGTTTTTATTCTTCTTTTTTTTCATTCTTCAAACTTTTTTCCAGTTTATTTTTAACTTTTTAAGCAAAAAAATGCTAATACTTTTGATTTTAAAAAAATGGTGAAGAATTTGTTTTCACAACATTTGAATCATGCTTTAATGCGACAGTTATTTGTTTATAAAATTTAAAAAATTTAAAAAATCTGTAAAAAACAAAAGATGCAGTTTTGATTTTTACAACCACTTTTTTCTCGTTTTCAGTTTCTCCTTTTTAAATAATTTTTCAGCCAACAGCCAATTATATCTACAGTTTTTTCATTATTAATTTTTATTAAAATAAGCATTAATTACATCATGAGTTTTTTTCTACAATATTTTTAGCATATTTAATTTCTCAAATCATTACGGCACTTTCTATTTATGTCAGTTTATTAGGTATTTTTATTAAACGGAAGTAAACACTACAAAGTGTTCTTTATCTATCTTTTTTTCTTTCTCTCACTCATTTTTTTATGGTTACTCAAAAAAATAAAAACAACAGTAAACAGAGTTTATTGTTTTAAATCCCTCTTGTTTTTATACATTTTTTCGCTACTTGTTTTTATGTGCCAATAGTTTAGGGAATTCTTCATTTCTTGTTATTAAGAGTCAATGTTTTTGTATTATTTTTCATGCAAACCACCTATCAACACACTCACCAGTTATTGTTTATTTCTTTCTTTTTCTTGCAGAAAAAGCATTTCAAGCTCACAGTTTTTGATAAGGTAAAAAAAGTAGCATACAAGTCCAGTTTAAAAAATCCCCTAAAATATAATGAAATCATAAAAAGGTTTGATTTCGTTCACCAGTTTTTTTCCAAACAAATTTTAATTTACATTTTTATAATAATAAAAAGCTTAGCTATTAACAGTTTTAAATTATCAAAATATCGCATTTCCTGGAGTCCAAAAAATGCTCACATGGCAAAGTGACCATTCCTCTATTATTCTTTTTTCTTTCTTTTTTTTCTGAAAGAGGTTTGAATTACTGGCAAATGACCAACTCGCGATCGGTCAACTCGCGATGGTCAACTCGCGATAAAAAAGATACCAACTCGCGATATTTTCGTGGTAAGAATATCATGAATTGATTTTTTTTATCGCGAGTTGACCGATCGCGAGTTGGTTTACAGCCTGAATTACTCAGTTTTTATAAAAGTCAACAGTTTAAATAATATTGAGAGAGAAAAGAGATGTGCAAAGATTAGCATAAAAAATAAAAGTAATGTTCAGTTTTTAAAAATATAAAAATGAATTATTTTAAAAATAATTTATATTTTACAGTTTTTATTTAAAAATTTTTTTCTTAAAATCATTAAACAAATTGTAAAATACAGTTAATAAAAAAATATTGATCAAAAATATCTTAAGCGATTTCTTCAATCAGTTTAAAAATTTAAAAAACAAAATAACTTTAGAGCTTTTTTCTTTCTAAAAAATATATATTTTTGCATCGAATCGTTGCAGCCGTTCCCAGTTTAAATTAAAGTTTTTGCATTAAAGCACCCATACAATCTTTTCGCAAACAGTTATTTCGTTTATTGAAATTGATTCCAGTTTTTATTTTAATTATATTAGAATATAAGTCCCGTCTCATCCATATTTATCATGTATTTTTTTATTCAGTTATCCATCAATTTCTTGTGTATTTCTTTGTCCCGTATGTTTTATTATGTTTTTATCGGCCAAATTTGCGAGAGAAAAAATTTGTTTAACAAATTGATTAAATTATCAGTTTTTATTTTGTTATCTAAAGATGAATAAGCATAACACAGTTTTTTTTGAGAGCTCAATACTTTTGGTTTCTCCCAATTTTCAATCTCTTCAGTTTTATCTTTTTCCCTTTATTTCCCAATGTTTCATCTTATCCATCTTTAAAATAAACAACTTTGTTTTCCGGTTCCAGTTAAAATAAATTTCAAAGAAAGAAAATCTTCGCAATCATACATTATTATCTTGATTTTTTCAATTTTGACCTTTTTTTCCTTTTTATTCTTTTCGATATTTTTTCAACAAAAAAAAATTTTTGTGGACAAAAAAGCAAAGTTCTTTTTTTATTTAAATTTATGAAACTAATATAGTTCGACCGAAACAAAAAAAAAAGAAGTAGCGATTATTAATTTTTTCTTTCAGTTTTGCTTACTCAGTTTAAAGAAAAATATTTAGAGTAATCTTTGGGGAGAAAAAATAAAATAGTGGGAATTTTTTGCTGCATTTAAATAATTTAGGTAAAAAAAACAAACAACAACAAAATAACTTAAATATTTTATTTCATACCTCAAAAGGGATTGTTGTTTATTCTCAGCATCAGTTTAAATTATTATTTTTTGCTTTTTTAGTAAACAACATGATAATTGATATTACAGTTTAAAAAGCTTATTTTAAAGATCTGAAATTTTAAAATAAACTTGGTCAAGACAGTTTAAATTAAAAAATTTTTGAAGCGATCGATATCAAAATATTTTGAAAAACGATTCAATTTGAAAAGATTTTAAGACAGTTTATATTTATAATAATAGCTTTGATTAAAAAATATCAACGGGCTATAAAATTTAGAAGTTTAATTTAGTGGCCATCGAGGTACCTTATATTCAGTTTTAAGTTAAAAATTGTTTCGATGAACCAACGACATCACCTGCCAATTATTGACAGAGCAACATGATTGAATAAAATCCAGTTTTTTTCTTCTCCAAAATATAAAACTTTTAAGGGATCCCAGTGATAAGTTTTTCGAAATTTTAGGCCTCTCTCTCTTCCATGAGGATAAGTTTTTAAAAAAAATGCAAGAAACTTTTAACACAACGTCTTATTTTGTGTCTTTAATTTTTTCTTGTTCAACTATGATTTGTTGAGGAATAATTTTAAAAACGACACAGTTTTTAACGATCCGTCGCCATGTCAACTTCGCAGTTTTTTATTGAAAAATTTCAAATAATTTTATCTAAGATTTTCTTGTCTTGTGGTCTTAACTTGTTTTATTCAGTTTTATTAGTACAGTATAAAAAAATAATAACCTTCGCAGCACATTTTCACAGTTATATTTTTAAGATTTTGAAAAGAAATTTTTAACGCTTTATTTTGTAAAGTTTTAATTTAAAGTCATTTTACCATTTTCACAGATTTTTTCTTACAAATTTAAATATGATTTTTTCGTTTGTGACGATTTGACGATATCCAGCTTTGTAATTCAGTTTTATTAAAGAAGGATAAAATAATTATCTCACCAATGCGCACCTCAAATCAGTTAATTTTTTAGAGTTTTGGGTATGAATTATCTTTTATACGATTAAAAAACTCTTTGTTTTGTCCAGTTAAAACTTAATCCCTTAAAAAGACTCCTCAGTTTTTATTTATTTAAATTTTAATGAATTTTTATGGTTTGAAACGGTTTTGCGCAATTGATTCAGAAATCTCAGTTTTATTAATGTATATGATAAAAATTATCCTCCAAAGAAGAATCGATCGCAGTTTTTATTTTTGTAGCTCTGAATTTTTGTATTATTGTGATTAATGAGTCCCTCTTTTGATGGCCCAGTTTTAATTTTAAACCATTAAAATCCTCTTCACAGTTTTCTTCTATAAATTAAAAAATAAAATATCACGGCATGACTTTTTGATTGATTTTCTGTTACCACACTGTTCATCTTCCGCAGTTTTATTATAAAAAATTATTTCCCCTCTAACGATATATCACAGTTATATTTTTAATACCCAAATAAGTTTTTTTTATAAAAAACGAAGCCCATCCAAGATACAGTTTAATTTTTATGCTAGTTGAAGAGAAATTCGTTTTAATTTAATTATAACTAAATACAGTTTTTTAAAATCCAAATTCTAAAGGTTTAATTTTTATTAACAATCATGGCATTGTTCTTGCAGTTTATACTTTTTAAAAAAAAAATCATTGGTTTTACCTCGAGGCAAAAAACAAAACAGTTTATTAAATAAAAATACAAGAATAATATTTTCTTAAAATTAATTTTCAAGCAGACATTATTGGTCCCTCAAAAAATACTACTGTCTTTTGTTTTAAGAAAAACCCTTTCCACATCATTTTCATTTTTTTATTTATCTCCTTTTGCAGTTATAATACTAACACCTTTAAAAAAAGTGTTACCTTTAGTAAAGCTACTTATTATTATTTATTTTAACAGTTTAAAGCTCATTTGTTTTATTTATTTTCATAAGAAAAAAAGAAGAGAAAAGTAGTTGTTTGGTTCTTTGTTTTTTCAATGTTTTTCATTTTTTCTTTGCTTCATTTCATTGACCTTAGAGACACACATACCTTTGAAGGAGGCTTTAAAATAGGTTGAGTAACAGCAGCAACAAATACTTGCAACAGCAACAGCAAAAAAATAACAAAATATTTTGCTGTTTTTTGTTTTATTATTTTTTTCAAGAAAAATAAATGAATGAATGATAACATCGAAAAATAAAATTAAAAAAGGAACATTTATGCTTCAAAAAACAATAACGCCAAAAAAATATTTATTCAGTTTTTTTAAAAATTAATGATTAAAAACAACAAAATTAAAGCTGTTAAAAAAATTTGATAAGTGGTAATTAAGTTTTTTTCTTTTGAGTATTTTTTGCTACAAATAAAGAGCACAGTATATTTAGAAACAAAAAATGTGGAGCGCCAAATCAAAAAGATAGACAGTTTTTATAATTTAAAAAATCAAGATGATATAAAAAAAATCGTAATTTATGCTATTGAAATTAATCCACAGTTTTCTTTTTGAAATAAAATTTCCTTCATGAGCAAAGAAAAAAAATAGTATAGTTTTTGTTTATTGCAAATATTTTGTTATTTGTTGTTCATACAAATCAGTTTAAAATACCAAATGTGATTTCCCTAATATAATGATCTTTACAGTTTTTTTGCCAAAATTTTTAAAAGTGCCACCCGGAAATCAAAGATACAGTTTAATATTTTTCAATACTTTAAAAATTCTTCTTCCGACTTATGGATAATGTTATTAAAGAAATTTAAAGAAGAACCAGTTTATTTTCTAAACTTTTCCAAAAATAATTTGAATAACAACTTTAACGGAACGCCACAGTTTTATCCTTAATTTTGTAAAAAATTTTATGAGCCACTTAATTCCGCAGTTGATAAGTATTTTCGAATTAAAATTAATGAAACAGTTTATAATTAATAATCGAAAGTAAAAAAATTTTCAAAATTCGCCGCTAATTTTTATTTTATTTAAGTTTTTTAATTCCTATCTAATTTAAACAATACAGTTTTTTTATTTTCAAAATTTTCGAATCTTCTTTGTAAATTCCTGATGTCGCTTTAAAACAGATTTATTTTTCGCACAGTTTCTATTTTTTTAAATTTCCAAAAAAGTAAAAAACCATCACCTATAAACATACCGAAACACAGCTTTCTCGTTATTTTTGTAAAAAAAAATTATGCTTTGTTTAATTCCGTAATGAGAATTATTTAACAGTTTAAAATTCAAAAGACAAAAACAATAACAGCAACAACATCAGTTTTTTTGAATGATTTTATAAATTACTTTTATGAATGATCAACATCAGTTTTTGATTTTAAAAAATCCTTATCAAAAAATGGAAAAAACATCTTACAGTGAATATTTTTAATTTCTTAAACCCCTCTTTCCGACACAGTTTATTTTTGTTTTTATCATTTTGTATGATCGTTACAGTTTTTACTATCCGTTCCTTTTTTTCTGTTTCTTTAATTTATTTTTTTAACTTCCTTATAGGTGCAATGCAATATGAGATTCGTACTCTTCATTCCATCAAAAGCTTATAAAAAATATAAAAAAGTGTTCCTTCCTTAATGATGTTTCTTACTCAGTTTTAATTTTTAAATTTATTTTGTAGTTTTGTCTATGAGAAACGGGAAAACTTTATTCTCAATTTTTTGTATAGGAAAATTACTGAAACTCTCATAATTAAACGAAAAAAAGAAAATAATGTGAGTCAACAACAAAATATTCTTTTTTTTAAATTAATATTTTTCTGCCTAAAAGTTTGAAGTTATTCATCAAGTCAGTTTTTTTTCTTTTCCTTTATGCAAAGGTTACCGTAATCAAAGCCAGAGAGCCCTGCTCAGTTTTTCTTTGCTTCTACCAAATAAATATGAAATGTCAGTTTTCTTAAGCTCTTACAAATATTTTTTATAAAGCTTTGTTCTTTGATTAATGAAAATAAAAAAAATTAATAATGAAATAATTATTACTTTTTTTCTTCTTACTTTTTTTCTTCTTACTTTTTTTCTCTTAAGTTATTGTCCATATATGTAACATCAATGAGTCTATCTTCTATGCTATGATGACTAGAAACATTGCAAGGCTAAAAGACGTCAGTGAAAAATAAATGTTTTTCGTAGCTATTTTTTTTTTCTTTTTAGAAATCTTCCAGGGATTTGGTTGGTGCACTAAAAAGAAAGGATTGTACGGCTTTAGAAACATTTTATTCATTTTTTAATAAAAAAGAGATAAGGAAGAAAAAGAAATGAAAAAAAGATGATAAGTTTGTCCAGTCATATATATATCCTCTATGTCTGAAGCTTTTAGGAAGTTAATAAGATGACTTTTAATTCTTGGAAATAATAATAAAAAAAGATATAAATCACTTTTGGTGAGAAGCATTAAAACAGAATATGTGTTCCTTAGAAATAATTATTATTTTGAATGCAAAAATTTGAGATCGAAGACAAACGCCATTTAGAAACACAGTTTATATTCGATATTTAAAATTTTTTTAAGCAAGAATGGTTCAGTTTTTTTGGTAAGAAAAATGTTTAAAAAAATTTAAAAAAGATTTATGAGTTAAAATTCAGGAAATCAACATGCAGTTTATAATTAAAAAATATTTCAAAAAGCTTTTTAACATGGAATAGCCATCTCATCTCCTCGTGAGTCATGACAGTTTAAATTTTAAAAAATTAAGAAAATTTTTGTGGGCCAAACAGGAGAATTTTCGATGCAGTTTATTATTAAAAAAAATTCTATAAACTCCAAATGTCTCACTTTTATGCTTAGTTTTTATTTTGAAATTAACGAAATTAAAAACAACATTTTATTCAGTTTTTGTCTAGAGATCTTAAAAATCCATGCGTTTTATGGTAATAATAAGCAGTTTAAAATATAAAAAAAAGAAAGAAAAAGCGAAGTGGCTCAGTTTAAACCATACAGTAAATTTTTTGTTGCGAAATCATGCAAATAATATTGGTATGTTTAAAGTTGGCAGTTAAACTTTAAATTTTTTGCAAATTTATTTATTTATTTTTTGCAGCTCCCCCTAATTATATATTTTCTTTTACCTCAGTTTTTTTGCACCTTTAAGAAACTTTATTTATTTTTAAAAATTTGTTATTATACACTTTTTCCGCTTGATGCTTACATAAAAATTATTTTTTTGTTTTTCTCATTTTTTGTTTGTTGTTAATTCAAAAAGATGACGTCGTCAAATTTTGACCAATAATAACAACATTATTTTTTCCCTTCATTTTAATGTCTACCAAAATAGCTATTTTATACAAACTCAGTTTTTTATAATTTAAAAAAAAAGTATTATAAAACGCAGTTTTTTTTGAAACTACTAAAAACTTTTTTTCATTTGCTAAGAACAAAAGCAAATAGCCATTGGGCAACCATCAACAGTTTTATTTTGGGAAAAAAAGTATGATCGCCGCACCATGGCACTTGGTCATTCACTCCAGTTTATAAATATCATGAGAATGAACTATGATGCCATTGGCTCGCTCACATGTGCCTCAGCAATGTTTGTTTTTCCAAATGTTTTTTTTCTCCATTTAATAAACAAAGTTTTTTTTGCATTTAAAAATCATAAAACTTACTTTTAACATTTTTTAAATATTTTATTTGAAAAAATATTAGCAAAAAAAATAAAGTTATTATTGTTTACAACTTTTTTTTTCTCTGTTTATTCTTTGAAAATAGCAAAAATAAAAGAGGGAGACATAAATATTTTAAAAATAGAGAGAGGTAACAAATTAAATTTAAAATTTTTTTCATGTGGATTGCATATGCCAGTTTTTTAGTTGCTAAAAATAAAAAAATAGACATGTTTATTACGACCTCCATCATAGAAAAATAAATATGACTACTGTAAAGTTGAAAGCTCACAAAAATTATTCGTAAAAAAGGATTATAAGATTGAATATAGTTTTACAATGCCTAACGACGACATTTGTTCTGACCATGGTCAACCATGGTCAAAAAGCATGGCAAGCAATATGCGAAATGTTGCGAAGGTAAAAAATTTTCAAACTTTGAACTTTTTTTACAGTATTTTTTTGATGAATTTTTATTTATTTTTTAACAGTAACTTATTTTTACTACCTATTTATGTATTTGATATATCGATTTAGACTCTTTTGAACAAAAATTCAATATTGAAATCAAAAAAAATACTGCTAAAAAAAGTTCGAAGTTTGAAAATTTTTTACCTTCGCAACATTTCGCATATTGCTTGCCATGCTTTTTGACCATGGTTGACCATGGTCAGAACTAGGGTTCCGATTCCCCCCCCCCCCCCCCCCCCCGAAGTCGGGGAAAATCCCCGATTCCCCGGGCCGGGGAAACTCCCCGATTCCCCGTCCCCGACCAATATCGTTCCCCGGCCGGGGATTCCCCGACTCAGCTTTCCCCGTCGGAAAATTCCCCGTCCCCGTCCCCGACCTATTTTTGACGGGGAAAAAATCGGGGAGAATTTTGATTTTCTTTAAAACATGAGTTCTTCTTAGCCCAAACTCTAGATTCTTATTAATTAAGGCTAAATATGCTACTATTTAAACAAAAGAAAAAAAATTTCCTTTAAAAATTAACATTAAAAAATTTTTCGGGGAATTCCCCGGGTAAAATTTCATTTTCGGGGATTCCCCGATTCCCCGTCCCCGACAGATGCTCTCCCCGGCCAGGGAATTCCCCGAGTCAAAATCGATTTTCGGGGATTCCCCGTTCCCCGACTTTTTCTGATTTCGGGGGGGGGGGGGGATCGGAACCCTAGTCAGAACAAATGTCGTCGTTAGGCATTGTAAAAATAGAAAATAAAAAATTGTAAGAAATCGAAAATTTTGTCTTGACAGTTTAATTTTTCCCAAGCAAAAATTTGTTTTTCTGGCTCCGTCAGTTAAAACCAACGACAGTTTAATGAAAATTAAATTAAAAAATATTTGGAAAAATCACGATCCACCATTTTGATTATAATAAAATGTGTTTTTATTTTCTAAGCACGAAAGCCATAAAGTTCGTAAAAGTACAGTTTTTGAATCTCTTCTTGTGGCCAACAGTTTAAAAAAATTTTAAAATGGTTATAAAGAAAACTACAGTTTAAAAAATTATATAAAATGCGAAATAAAAATTTTAATATTTCTTTCGCGTTGCTCAGTTTTTGCTTCAATCCCATCTAAAAGATAATAGGAAGGATTCCTTTTCCGATATTAAATTTCAGTTTAAAAAATTTGTCTTTTATAATGATTCAAGAATCATTCATAAAGAACAACTAACCAGAGACAGTTTAAAAAAAAAGATAGAACAAAGAAATTTTGGCAAAATTTTATTTAGGTTTAAAACCATTCTTCTTGTTTCACCACTATAACAAACAATGCAGTTTTTTTATGAAATTTTTTGTTTTAAATTTAATAATTTGAAACTTTTTGGACATATTAACACAGTTTATTTATTTTGTATGCCTTTTTTGTCAGTTTATTTCATCGTCTGCTATTATCATATCAATCTTTTTTCGTCGTTCTAATTGCTTGTTTAAAAATATCCAGCGTCCTTCAACAACTGCAGTTTTTTTTAAATTTTTTTATCAATAATCTCTCGAACAAAAAAATAAATTTATACCTAAAAATAACCTTTAAAAATAAAAAAATATTTTCTATTTATTTATTTTTTTAATTTTTGTTGCAAAACTAAACTTTTCAAAAAAAAACAAGATAAAAGAAAATGTCTTTCATACTATAATTTTTAGCTTCTTATTTTTTTTAAGTATTAAAAACATAAACCAAAGAAAAAAGAAAAATATCAACACCTTTAGGTTATTTCAGTTTCATCAAAGAGGTATTAAAAATTGTTTCTTTAATACTAAAATCGTTTAAGCCAAAACTAAATTTAAAAAAACAAGGAATTGTTTTTGATACAAAAATAAGAAGAAAAAAATTTGTTAACTGCTCAAGCTACAGAAAATTTATAGTTTTTATAAAAAATAAAGATATTTATTTATTTTTTATTTAGTTGCAAACTTGTTTTTTAACCCTCTTTTTTGTTGCTTTTTTTTTATTCAAAGAACAGAGAGTTTACGAGACTATGAAATTATTTTTTTATTTTTCTCAAAAAAAAAGTTTGCAGTTAAAATAGTGTTTATTTTTTTTATATAATTTCAGAGTTCACATTCTGTGAACTTTTAGTGACCGCAAAAAAAATAACATTGGAAAAATGTGTTTTCATATGTCTAAAAATGTGGGTTTTGAAACAAAAGTTTCACAAACACTTTTGTTTTTTTTTTTTGAACCAGTTTTTTGAAAGAAAAGCAGCACTCCAATAAAAAATATATATATATAATTTGTAAACATTAAACATTTTTATTTTAATGAATTAGAAAAAGATTCAGTTAAGTCAGTTTTCAATTCTCAAAATCATCATTTCAACAAAAAATAAAAATGAAAAATGTGTTAATAACTTTTAAATCTTTCTTTCGTTCTATGACGCTTTAAAATTTTTTTTTAAAGATCAAAGACCCTTCGTTAAAGGCACACGAACCCAGTGCATTGCATGTTTGTGTATTTTGTTTATGCATGTTTCTGAAGAAAGTTAAGGATGGATGGACTCTCTCTCGCTCAATGCATAAAAAAAATAAATATGTTTGACTACATGTTTCGAAAAAAAAGAAAGAAAGTTTTTGTGAAGAAAAAAAGTGTTTCAACAAACCAAACTTTAAAACAAAAATAGATAGGATTGTTTTGTTTTTCACGTTCCTCTTTCTTTTTTTATGAAAAAACAAAACATAAAAATAGCAAACGAAAGAAATCTGATGTTTTAAAGATAAAAGAAAAAAGAAAAAAACATGGGTGCATTTACACTTGAAATATAAAAAATAAAAGTTAGTTAGTTTGCAACAAAAATATTTTTCACTTTGTTTTTTACTCTTTGTTTTTCTTTTCAAAAATTCAATGTTGTTTTTTTCAAAGCAAAAAAAATAAATAAATAAAAAGAAAACATAAGAAACACGAGAAAGAAAGAATGAAAAGCTTAAACTTATTTGTTACTCTTTGAAGCCATGTGTGCCAAAAATAGTAACATAGTTAGTTGGAAGCAAGGGTGTTTGTGTGTTTTTGTTTTGATAGATTAAAGAAGGTGGCGGTTTTGCATTGGAAAAAAATTTAAGGGAGAAATAATTTGTTTGATAATTTTATATAAACCCTTGACCATCTGAATTAACAAAATTTTGTCGTAGGATCTTTTCATTTTTCTCATCTCGAAAATTTAAAATTATCTTTATCTTATTAATTTTTCTGCTTACTTTAATTTTATGATAGCTAAATTTTTTTTTACAAATTTGCATATTCTCTGTTTTTTTTCTTTGAGGATCAAATATAATTTTTCGTAAGTAAGTCTCCCAATAAAAAAAATAAGAAATATCCCTTTCTTTATCCCATATATTTTTTTTTCTCGTTACCTTGTTTCATTCGTAGTTGTTTTTCGTCTAGTCATCCATCCATCCCTTTCATATTCTTATTATTTCTTATTACTACTTGTTATTTTATTATTTATTTTTTATTATTAAAAACATGTAAGCAACAAAATTATAAAAATATTAAAATAAGATATACATAAACAACCGTAATCGCCTCTGGCGCAGGGATGAAAGGAAGGGTGCGGTAAAGTACAACACAGACAGTTAGAAGGTGGCTTATGTTTTTTTGCTACTTTTTATTTTTTTTACAAATAACAAAATTTAAACTAAACAAAATATTTGATGTGCCACTCTTTGCCTGCTTGGCGGCTACTATGTACTTTTTCTTTTGCTAACTAAATACTAGACTTTGCTCTGATTAAGAAAAAATATTTAAAAATAAAACCACGAGTTTCTGTTATTGCTTAAAAAATGTTTTTTTGTTGCTATAAAAAAAGTAGCATCAGCAACAACAGCAAGTGGCTGAGTCTATCTACTGAGTAAGTAAGAATTTAAAAAACACACAGAGAGACTGGTCATCAGCTGTTTGCTTTGCCTCCCTTTTTTTTTAGTTAGTCGAGTCCCTTGAAAGTGTATGGCTCTTTTTTTGGAACGCGTTGAATCTAAAAAAAGATTTTTCTTCGGTGCAAAACTCAAATAAATTCGAATGTTGTTCCAATATTTTTCAGGAAGTTTGAAACAAAAATAAAAAAGAGTTTCTTGTTGCCAAAAACAAACTTTTTTATTTTATTTTATTTTAGCCAACGAACTACAAACAATTGGTTTTTTGAGAAAATAGCAAGCGAGCAAGCAAAGCACCCGAAAGTTGTTTTTCTCGTTCTCTCTCTTCTTTGTCGCAGCAACAAAAAAGAAAACAAAACAAAGATGAAAAAAAAGAAAACTTGTTTAAAAACAAGGATACACAAAGTTTTTTTTGTTGCAAACTTTTTTTTAATGGCACAAAAACAAATTTTTTTCTTCTTCCCAAAAAAATAAATTTCTAAAAATGTTCTGAGACTGGCACGAACTGAAAAATTTTTTTTATTTGAACAAAGATTTTATTTTTTTCGGATGGAAAGAATGTGTTTTTTTTTATTCTATTTTGGCCCCTCATGATGTTGTTGATGGTGATAATGGCCAGCGGCTGCGGCGAGCAATGGACAACTGTCATTTAAAACTTTGTTTTTTTAGACCCTTTTTCTTCTTCGCTGCTGCTGCCCTTCGTCGACGTTCTTTGTTATTTTATTTTATTTTATTTTGAAGAAGGAGTAAAAAAAACTTTGAAACAAAAAGAAAAAAACAGTTTATATAATTCGTGTTTTTTGTTTTATAAGCTCCAACATCGTTGGTTGTCGTTGGTTGTTTTGTTGTTTCAAATGTTTTCGAAAGTTTTAATGTTTTCAACTTAAAAAATAAAATAAAAAATAATGTTTATACTTTTCTTTATTTTTCAATGTTTTTCTTTTGGGAGTTGAAAGTGATCCTTGAGTTTAAATTTTTGTTTTCTTAAAAAAAGTTTAAATTTTTTTATGAGTTTTATAATTTAGTATGAAACATGTATTTTCATTATCATTTTTTTGGTTGAGGATTTCAGGCTTTTTTCTGCATAAAAATTTTTTTACAATATTTTTTAAAGAAATTTTTTGCAACTTTTACAAACCATCCAAAGTTTCAGAGATCTCCAAAAAATAGTACTTACAAATTTTTTTCATCTTTTTTCTTTCTTTTGCGAAAGTTGGAGCAAAATACATCAAAATATTATTGAAAAAAATAAAATGTTTCTTTCTCTTTCTCTTGTTTTCATTAAACTTTAATTTCTTACACTTTTTTCATTTTTTCATTTTTCCCATTCATTCTTCCATCATTCTTCTTCGTGTCTCGACATAATAGCCGACTAAGATAAATGTGATCCTTGGATTTACTTTTCTTTGCTTATTTTATTTTATTCAAAGAACTTTTTCCCCTTTGCTCCCTTAAAATATTTTTTATATGTATATGCAAAACCACCTCCTTTTCTATTTTTAGTTTTCCTCAACAAGCCTCATCATTCCATAAATATCTTCTCCTCATAAAAAAAATTATAGCCTATTTTTAAGCAGTTTAGCGAAGGGATATATTTCAACAACAAAAAAAATAATAATAAACTAATAACTTCATTTATTTTTTTTTACTCCTCTGTGTTTAAGACAATTTTCGATGTATGTACAAAAAAACAAAGCAAAACACCAAAGAAAAAGAATAATAATAAACTTGTTTTTGTTTTAATATAAAAAGTATCAAAACAACAGGGATTTCATATATAAAAAAATATTCGTCTTTGATATTCTATAATTCTCTCCATTTTTGGCACTACTTTGCAAAAACAAAACACAGGAAAAAAATAGGCGTTTACTTACTTACTTTTCTGAGGCGGTGCAGCAACGGCGGCGTTTCTTTTAAGCTCCACCCTTGCCTGCGCGAGAAAAAATAACACCATCGTCTACAAATAATCTTATACATATCTTTTTTTTTACTTTACTTTATTCATTTACACATAAATATTATTCATTCATTCGTGTGTTTTTTTTTATTTATAAGTTTATTTTTTCTGGCGACGATTAAATATTTTTTTGTTTGATATAAAATCGCTTAAAATTTTTTTTATAATTCATATCTTGATTTAATAACTTCAGCCTTACTTATTAAATATATATTCTCATCCAAGCCTTGTTTGTGTATTTATAAAGAATATTACTGTAAACATCTAAAAAATCTTTTTGATAGTAAAGAAAAGAGATGAAAATGTCACAAATATCTTTACTTGCATCAGCAATGAATAATAATCCATTATCATTTTCAAATAATGGAACTTTGAGTTTCTCTAATTTTCCGACATTTAAAGAAGGCGTCAGTTATACAAGTAAGGGATTGATGTTGTTGTTATTACTGTTGTTGTGGTGGCTGAAATTCAAATTGCATTTTGCATGCAACTTTTAAAAATATTTTGTGTGTTAGTGTTTAGTCTTTTTATTTTGTAAATATGGGTTTAAATTTTTTTTTTCAAAGTTAAATATTTTTTACAAAAAAAATTATTCAAATTTCTAATATTTAATTTTTATTTTTTTCAGAACGTGTACCAAATTGCCAAAAATGCGGTCAACATGGCCGAAAATCCCGTTTGAAGGGCCACAAACGTGTATGCCCATTCAAGGATTGCAATTGCCCCAAATGTCAAGTGGTTTCTGAAAGACAAAAACTTATGGCAGATCAAATTAAAATTCGTCGTAGACAAAGAAAAGATACAATTATGAATTTTACACGCGATAAAATTACTGCAACTTTAAATGCAGCCGCCGCTGTTGCTGCAGCTGGTCCTTTACCATATCTTAATAATCTTGGACTTTTATGTAAGTTACTTTACAAATGAATTATTTACAATGTTTTTTTCGTGTTGCAATACTTATGCAAAATTAAAATTTTTTTTCTGCGAAAATTTTTCTAAAATAATAGTAATTCATTTTTTACGATTTTTTGCATTTTTGGGTTACTGTCATTTTTCATTTCGAAATCAAATTTTTTTTTTGTAAATTATTTTGTTTAAAATTTTAAAGCGCATTTGTGTGGAAAGAAGAATTAAAATACAAATTTGTTATTATTGTTTTATTTTTAGATAACCAATTAAATCAAAATCAAACATCAAGTTCTCCATTGACATCTCCCATTGCCTTAAATGCCCCTGTTTCATTTACTTCATCGTCAGCTATTAATATTCCACCAACAAACTGTTTAAGTCCAACATCAACAACAAATAATTTAAATTTAAATTCGGAATCTGTACCAAATTCATTACTACAAACTTCATCGTTTCTTCCATTTTCATCAAGTGCTCCAACTTCTTCATCGGGCAACAACAACTATCAAGAAGAATTCTTTAAAGCTGCAGCAGCTATGACCTCTTCTTCAGCAGCTGCTGGAGATCATCATCAAGCCACTTCACCCCTTCAACTTTCACAATTTTTATTTGGAACTTCTCCAACTGCAGCTTTGGCTGCTTTAACCGTAGCAGGTTCGCCTCCAGCTTCCCTTCCAATTCCATCTTCAACACCTTTAAACTTTTCTTCTTACTCAGCGGGGGCGATGGGTCACGAAACAAAATCAGATTATTCATGCTCGGATATTTCTTCCAATCCTTCACTTTCTAATAGTCCTTCCCCATCAGCATTGGCAGGATCGGCATCGGCTTCAACTCCGCCATTATTTGATGTATCAGCGAGATCAAGTTTTGCGGCTCCAATAAATCCATTTGCAAATTTAATTTCAAGCTTTCCAACTTCAAATAATGCCGCCGTCATCAATCAAAATAATTTAAATAATATTCCTAATATGCCTACTCATGAACAACTTTTGGCCTTTTTAGCAAACGTTCAACTTTCATCTTGCTTTCCATCATTAAATTTAAATAATAATAATTGTGCAAGCGAACCTGAAGGAACTTCAACGGGAAATAATAATATTGAAACGAATAATATTATTCCTCAAGCTTTACCTAAAAATGAAAATAAACCATCCAATGCGGCAATTTCAACAAATTTTGTTGATATTTGCACTGTTTAATTTTTTTTCCATTTCATGTCTCCCCAATCCTCTGATTATTATTTTTTTGCCCGACGATACCTCAGGATTCTCTTTCTTTTGTAAATAATATTTTTTAAATATTTTTCTGTGATTAAATTCAATATTTTTTTGGAGCAAATTGTTTTTTTTCTTTAAACCAAAGATTTTAAAACTACCAAAAAATTGGCCTCTCTCTCTCATCAAGGAAAAATAGTAATTCACTTTTAACAATAATTTTCATTTTTGAGTTACTATCAACATTTTTTAAAATATTTTTTGAGACCATTTTTCGTGTATTTTTAAAGCTTTGAGTTATTTGCGTAAAAAGCCATTAAGGGTTGCTATTGTTTTAAGTCATCACATATTATTATTTGTTTGTATGTATTTTATTTTTTAAAAATCGAATATGTAAATATATTTTTTTTGTCTTTGATTGGTCTCCTCCATTTTTTAAAAATTATGTGTGAATCTAAAACTTTGAAGGTCGGGTTTTTTTGTTTGTATATTTTTATTTTTATTTTTTTTAATACTAAGGAACTTTGCCAGTGATTCTTTTTTCTTTGTAGCCTTGGGCATTTTTTTATTTAAACTTTTTGTCAACCGTAGTAATAAATAACCTTCAATAATTTATATTTTAATAATAAATATTTTGTAAATATATTGTATATATGATTTCTACCTCTTTAGGGCCATTTTCATATAAATATAAAGAACGAAATTTTTTTCTTTAGTTAAGACCTTCTTTTTTTCATTCTTGATTTGTATATTATTTGTTGAACAAATTAATTTTATATTTGTTTGTATTTTTGATTTATTTTAAAAATTTTTGTGATAAAATTATTTGTTCATTTTTTGTGAAATATTTCTTCGGTGTTTTTTAAGATAATAAAAAATTTATTTATAAATTCACTTAATGTAGCACAAATATGGCAAAAGCAAGAGAAAAAAAAGGTGTTACAAAATAGTTCAAAAAAAGAAAAGAAAAAGAAATGTAATTACATTTATTTCTGACGTAAAAATAAATAAATTATTTTTAAAAATAAGCTCCCGACGTTTTCCTGTTTTTTTAAGCGTAATTCTAAAATTAGAAGCACACGATATAAAAATAAAATAGTTAAAAAAAGCTTTATTAGAAAATTTGTTATTCGTTGTACAAAATTTTCCTTTGGTAAACTTGTTTAACTTTTAAAAAATAAAACATTAAAAAGATTATTTTTTTATTTTTTGTCAAAACAGCTGCATTTCTTAGGTGTCATATTTTTTTTAATGGAATAACCGGAAAATAAATATGACATGAGGTACATAGTAGCTAGCTACTAAGCTAATAGTAATGATAGTGGCTGGCGGCTGAGTGGCTAAAGGCTACAAATTTCTTAATATCTGAGAATAAAAGGATAAAAACATTAGCAAAAAAATAAACTAAAAAAGTCTAAGACTATAAAAAAATTGTATTTAAATATTTAAGCTCTATCATATGGTAAATAGGATAAAAGGAAGATTACACGAAACAGGAAAACGAAAATAACCAAAAACGTGAATGAACTCTTTCATATTTTATTTTTTTGGTTTTTATCGTTTTTTTTAATTAAAAAACAATGCTTGAGCGAAAGATTCTTTTATGAGGGACTGTTCATAGCAGTGTGACACGCCTCAGCCTCATGAGGCGCCTCCATCGCCTCGCGAGGCGCCTCACGCCACTGAGGCGGAGGCTGAGGCTGAGGCTGAGGCTGAGGCTATGTATCGAAAAACTAACGTATTTTTATCGCCTCCTTCGCCTCAGAGGCGCCTCAGAGGCGCCTCTATCGCCTCACGCCTCAGAGGCGGAGGCGAGAGGCGAGGCGATAAAAATAAAAATCCGTCACACTGGTTCATAGTGATATGAAAAAACTAAAATTTGATAAAAATAAAGTTTCTAGATCTTTATCTGATCTTTACGCTTCTTAAATTAACAACAAAAAAAGGTTGGATTTAAAACTATCTTAATTTCTAAAAGATTTGGTCGAGTGAGAATCAAAAAAGTACATTTGATCATTTGATGTCAAATTTATGGTTTTTATAAAAGCTTCATTCTTTTTCGAAAAGATAAAAGTTTTTTCCACGACCTTAATTAGCTCAAAAATTTTTTGAAAATGTCTTTGTTTTTGGAGAAAATTATTCTTTGTTATCCTTTTAAATTTTTCAAGTTTGCACTTCTATTTACAATCTTTTTATCTGGCGTATTCGGGGTTCAAAATTCAATAAGTTTCACCCCCAAATTTTGCAGAGTAATTTTTAAAAACTAAAAGATCAAAAACCCATGTTATCATTTTTCTTTTCTTTAAAGGTGCTCATTTTAATTCTGAAAGCATAACTTATTAATAAGTGACTACAGCTGGATATTTTAAAAAGCGCAAAATTTTTTATTATGAAAAGTTAATTAAAGCTTTAAAACTTTTTTTTAAGTTTATAAAGTTTTTTAGAATCTTTTCAATCTGTCTCTACTCGCTACAAACCAAAAAAGTTTATTTTATTTCAAAAGCTACAAAAAAATAAAATAAAGCTGCTGTTGTAAAAATTATTTTTTTAAAGTTCATACATACGTGTTTAAAATATGAAATATTCATAGTCGTTCTCGTTTGTTCGATTTAGTCATTATTATAATTATAATCTTTTATTTCTTCTATTTTTTTATGACAACCAAATAATTAATTATTTATGTATGCAAAAAAAGATAATTTTACCGGCTAAATTTTTTTACATCATTTCCTTTCTTTTGCACCTATCTTCAAATTGAAATTACTGTAATTTTTATAGAAAAAAACAAAGAAAAAATATAAACAAACATATTTATGAGTTTATTTTTATACAAATTTCTCAAAAAACAAAAAAATAACAAAGTTTGAACTTTCTTTATTTATTTTTTGCAAATTTTTAAAGAAAAAAAAAGTTATTTATTTTTTTGTTTTGCTGTTTTTAGTTTTACGTTTTTAATGTTTTAATTTTTTATATATAAAATTTATTTATTTTGACGCCATTTTCGTCGTCATCGATGCCCAAAAGATAATTGACTAATGTTTTTGTTTTGCTTTTGCACACTTTTTTTTTGTTGCGGCAAAAAATAAAAATAAAAAGGCAACAATAAAAACAAAAGCTGCCGAAGCGCAGATTAACTTTATTTTTTTTAGTTTAATTTTTGACACTTTTTTTCTTCTTCTTTCTTTCAAACAAGATTTGAGTTTGTTGTTGTTTCCCATAAAAATAAAAAGTTAAAACATCAAAAAAATTGTTTAGAAAATCCTTTTCGGTTCTTCGAATAAATTTCCAAAGCAAAAATAAAAAACAAAAACAACGGCCGAAATGTTGCATGTTTTTTAAAGGCAAAATAGCCAATAAAAAAACAGAGGTGGAATAACATTTAAAGAACCAAGCTTCTGCGAAAATGTGTCTGAGATTCAAAAAAGCAAAAAAAATTGTTATTGTTTTCAATGTTTTCTTTGAGTAATGAGGGACTTAAAAAATATGGGAGCAGACAAAGATGAATGAGTGATGTTTTATACTACAAAAAAGTTATTTGCAGAAAAATAAAAATATTAAGTAAAGTAATAACAATTAAATTTGCAGATATGTTAACAAAGTTTTGATATAAAAAATTGAAAAATATGTTTTAGCTGTGTTGGAAAAGAATTTTTCTTGGATAAAATCGAAGAATATTATAATGTAGTTATTTTTAAATTTAAAATGCGAATGGAGAGCCGTCATCAATCATTAAAACTTTATTCAATATATTTTGGCGCAAAAAGCAAATTACAATAAAATGTATTGATTAATTAATAACATTATTAGATGGTTTTTTGCAAACTCCAAATAAACTCGTGTCACAAGAAATTGAATTTGAGTAACTCGAGCTAGCGTAAGCATTAGCACAAAGATTTCCTCCACGAATTGGATATTGTGAGCCCCAACTTGGATAATCAAATGCAGAATTATCAGTCCATTTCCACATTATTGCGTTATTATCAGAATAAAGCCCAATCCAATAATATTGGCAATAATTGTAATTATTGTATATACAATTAGCATAGTAATTGACATAATCGATCCACAAATTATAAGTAAAATCTAATTCATTTTGATCATGAATAGATGCTAAATGCCCGCCATAAAAAGCGCAATATGATTCAGCTGTAGTCAAATTAAAATAGTTTTTAATTACAAAATAACATGAATTAGTGGCTACATTATAACTCATTCTATCTGAACAATTTGTTGGAGTGATGGGAGTAGTTGATATTGAGATGGTTGTTGGAGTTGGAATATAAGATTTGGTTTTACAGACTACGCTTTGTGTTGAAGAACAATTAGTATTTCTAAAACCGTCGTTTGCAGCATAAACACAAAGATTTCCGTCTAAAGTGGGAATTCCAAAATCTCCCCAATTTTGATAATCCACTTCAGATCCATCTGTCCATTTCCATGTACTGTTCCATTGCACTGGATTATCATTAGTATAAAGACCAATCCATGGATTCTTATTATTAATACCTAAAAAATTATAACGAAATACTTATTTTATCAAAGTTAACACCGAATTTTACTTTGTATGAATGAATATTCAGTTTCGCTATGAATGGATGCTAAATCACCACCTTTGAAGGCACAATATTCTTCAGCAAATTTCCATGTCATTTTATTATTATTAATCAAATAACATAAATTTGTTTCATAATTATATGTCCATCCTCCTGCTGGACAATCAGTTGGAGGTTTTAGACTGGGTGTTGGAACAATTTTGTTAGATGATTTTTTACAAAGGCCATATTTTGATGTGCTACAATTAATGTTAGAAAAATATTGACCATTTGTAACGACGCAAAGATTTGTAGTATTTAGTGATGGCATACCAATACCAGACCATCGGGAATAATCAAGAGATGAGCCATCAGTCCATTTCCAAGTGGTATTCCATACTACCGGGCCGTTATCTGCATGAAGGCCAATCCATAAATCACCATTATAAATCGCTAAAATTAAACCAAATTTATTTTAATTTTGCATTCAATGAAAAGCTAACTTGTTGTAAATTGTAATTCATCACCACTATGAATAGAAGCTAAATGGGAACTGTGATTGGTGCAAAATTGTTCGGCTACTGCCCATTCAAAATGGTCGGTCCAATAGTAACACGAATTTGTTTCTTCCAAATAAAACCAATCAGACTCACAAGGTTGACTTGGTTGAGCTAGAGTAGTGCTTGGTGGAATTACATCATCAGTTTCACAAACAAACGGAATTTGTGTTGAACAACCAATCATGTACCAATAACCATTAGGTGAATACATAACCACGCAATTTCCAGATGATTGAGAATTTCCAAAATCATTAAAATCTGTTGGGCTTCCATCCGTCCATGACCAATTACCATTTCCAGAAGAAAGTGAATTGGCGCCAATCCAAAAATAAGTGCTATTATTGAAATAAATATGTGCTTGCTCTAAAACAAATAAAATGAATCATCATTAATAATTAATAAAAAAATTTTAAATATACAATATTTAAAAAAATTCACCACTTAAAAATTGATTTGTAAATGCTTCATGAATGGATGTTAAATGTGCGCCAACATTTTTACAAGATTGTTCTGCATCAGCAAATGATTGAAGAGGAGTCATGAATCCATAACATTTAGATGGAGGCTTTGTTGGGTATTTTATGAAACCCGAAGGACAATCAGCCAATAAACTTGGGAGAAACAACAAGAAAACTGCCAAGAAGCGAAGCATTTTTTTTTGTTTTGAAAAAAGAAAAGAAAACTTAATGATTCCAAAATGGAGCTATTTGATTTTATACTAAATGAAACTCACTCAAATTTCTTATCAAACGACCTTTGCTTTTCCGCTTCTAGAAAAATGGAGAAAACAATAAAGAAAATTCTCTAAACTTTTGATAATAATGATTCATTTGCTGCTAATTAGGCTTTTTATTTTTTGTTTCAATCTACAAAAGAGTATCACTTTATTCTGCTATAATTTTTTCTATTTGCCTTTTTTGTTTCTGCTAACTTTCATTGTAAATAATGCAAGTTAATACTTTTATCAGTTTTCTTTTCTAGAAGGAATCTTTTTTGTTTTGCTGTATTAAAATATACGGAACTTTTTTTGATAAGAAGGAATGATTTTTTGTGGCGTGCATGTGCCTGATGTTGTTAATTTGTGTTAAAGTTTTATCAAACAAATTAAATGAGGCTCGATCTCAAACTTTTTGTTGTCAATCAAAGAAACAAAGATCTGGAATTTATTCATATTTTTCCCTATTTGATCATAAATACTTTTGTCGTTTTTTTCTTACTTGAATCTTTCAAAACAAGTTTTATTAATGAATTAAGTTTTATTTAATATATCTTATTACAAAAACAAATTACAATTTAAAAAAATATATTAATTAGTTAGCATTATTAAATGGTTTTTTTGCAAAATTAATTCATCCATTTCGCAAATAAATGGTTTCAAGCCTGTACATTCTTTTAAGTTCCAATAACTATCAATTATATTAATAACTCCACAATTTCCATCTGAAACATAAGGACCCCAATCAACAAAATCCACAACACTTCCATCACTCCACTGCCAATTACTGTTAGCATAAAGCGCGCCAATCCAAAAATCAGAGTTATTAATAAAAAAAGTTTTCGCTTGATCTAAAAAAATATTTCTCATAAAATTCGATAGTTTAAAAAATAAAAATAAAAGGCTTACGACTTAAAAATTGATTAGTTAATTGGTCATGAATTGAAGAAAGATGTCCACTTTTATTTTTACATGATTTTTCAACATCATCAAATATTTGGAGGGTTGAAATGAAAAAATAACATTTTGATGATGGCCCATTTGTTGGATATTTTATCGAACTTGAAGGGCATTCAGCAAAAAAGCCAGGCAAAAACAACAAAAGCAAAGTTAAAAATCGAAGCATTTTTATTATAAAAAATGAGTAATTTGGCAAAAGTTTAAAGATATTTTATAGAAAAATTATTTGGACTCAATCTTATTTTTTTCTTATCGACGAAAACCACTGTGAAAAAAAAGAATGATAAATTTTAGTTTTTGACTTTTTCCAACTTTGTTCAATACTTTTCTTAACAAAAACAACCACCTTTTTTGGCGTGGCTTGAGTGCTGTAAAATAACGGAAGTTGACTTCACATTTTTTTGTTGGTATAAATCCTTAAAATACGGAACTATCTTATTTTGATAAAAACCTAATTCCATGATAATTTTGTAGCAAAAGTTGTTACATTCAAATCAAATGAGTTCATTTCATCTTAATTATCTACAAAGTAAGCAAAGATCACTGTTTTTGCACAAACAAAAAAGTTTTTCCATAAAAAAATTTTCTTTGCTTTTACTATTTTTTATTTTCAAAGGAATTATTCCAAAAAATTTATGAGAAAACATAAACAATAGAAAATAAAAGTATAAATTATTTTAATTAAGAAGTAAAATCAAAACTCGAAAGAAAAAAAGTTCATATTAAAAATATTCAGCAATAATATCAAACCACATCGAGAAATTATCCTTTAAATTGATTGGTGCTTTAATTGGAAAAAAGAAACAAGTTTTTTAGATCTAGTGTTCAAGGGATTCTGCTCCGATTCTGAATTAACTAAAATAAGAAAAAATCGATTTATCATGCTATAAATAAAATATACTAAATACAACAACAGAAGTAAGAGGAGTTCCAATTTCATTAACGTTTGCTCTTTTCGTCGTCGATGAGTTTTAGATGCATCAGAAAAAATTGGTGATAAATCATTGTCGCCATCATACTAATTAAGCTTGTATTTGAAACGATCATCATGCGCCATATTTACGAATTCAATATTACCACCAATTTTGACATCATTCAACCATGGATGAGAAAGTAATTCTTCAGCTGATTTTCTTTTAGTCGGAATTGTATTAATCATTTGAAGCAAGAAATCAATAAGAAGTTTTCGATCCTTTTGAAGCATTTCTCGTGTATTAAATTTGTTTTGTAAAACTTTTGTAATCCGTTCTTTAGATTTTTGAGAATTATAGAATCGCGTTGAAAATTTCGTTTTATAACAATCAGGATCTTTGAAATCTTTATAATGACGTCGAGAAAACTTGCCAAACATATTTCTTAATGAAATAATTTCGTCGATTTTCTTCGCTTTTCCAAATTCGAGAAACATTTTGTTAGTCAATAACACAACGATCTAAAAATTTTACAAATTAAGCATTTTTATGAAAAAGTTTTTGAGCAAACTTACCGAAACACCAAGTAACCAAATATCATGTGAAGGAAGCAATGGAGCACCAAAAAAATATTCCGGAGGACGAAAACCATAAGTACCAGTAGAACTTTCTGTTCCTTCTTCCTGGAAATATGTGATGAAATATATAAATAATGGAAGAAATTAAAAGAACCTAACCATAGCATTTCCAAAATCAATTAATTTAAAAATCAATTCTGTCATATCTTTATGGTTTATCTTTGGTAATTCACTTAGTTCTTTCAAAAAGTTTTCAATTTCATTTTTATCATATTTACAGTTTTTTTGACATACCATTCCAAGTGATGAGATACTTCTCCAAGATTTCAAATATTTAACAATTTTTTCTAATTGACGCTGTAAACTTAGTTGAGAAACACATGTACCAATATTGCTGGGTTTAATATCACTGTGAATAACTTTAAGACCATGAATAGTTTTAAGAGCCATTAGAACGTGTTTTGCAACTTTTTTAGCGACGCAAATTGATAGACCACCATGCTTTGAAGCTTCTTTCATCAACATTGTAAGATCTTTTCCAAGTGGTTCATAAATACCAATGAAACCATTTTTTTCACGAGATGAAATTTCAAAGCTTTCATAGTAACGCAATATGGTAGGATGATTTGAAGTTTGATGAAGAGTCTACAATAAAGTAACAAATTTAAAACTATTTTTTAATATCAAAGAATATTATTAATCTTAATTTAATGAAGTAGATTGTTCGTCAAAAATGGTTTTGCTTTTAATGCATCAACTATAATACCATTTTTGTTTCGTTTATTTTCCAGAATTTTATTTACTCAAAAACAAACTTACTTTTCTTTCTAACTTTGAAATACAATGACCAAATTTGAAAATTTTTGCTACCTTGAATTCTTTACTTTTCATATCAATTACGAGCCAAACAATTGAAAAACCGCCATAACCAATTTTACATATAACACGGTAATGATTATTTTTTCTAAAAAATATGTTCATATTTAATTTTTTAAATGTAAATAAAAAACTTACGTATTATTAGACAATAGCGCACCAACTGTAATAAAGAGTATTGTATTTTCATTAAATTTTGTAGCATCTTCTTGGATATTTTGGGTTAACACGTCCAAATTTGGATTGATATTCCCAAGCTCTTTTGGAATTGAATTTTTTGCCATTATCGTTTTGGGTTTACTGAAATCTTCTTCGAATTACAAAAAATTAACTAAATTTTAAAAAACTAACCTTTGATTTGTTATATTTGTTTTATTTTCTTTTGACAAATTATATTGATTTGGTTGTTGCACTTAAAAATAAACCATGATTTTAATAAAACTTATAATAATCTTTTTTTAACGAATGCTTCCCGCTTTTAATAATTTTTTTAGTTGGAATTTCTAGTTCATTAAAATCTGTTGATGGGCTTCCATCCGTCCAAGTCCAATTACCATTTCCAGAAAGGATATTAGCTCCATTCCAAAAACAATATTTAGAAAATAAGGAGTTTTATTTAAATTAAATCAAATGAATTCCTTTCTTCTTAATTATATACATAGAAAGCGAAAATCACAGAGTTTATTTATTGCACATATCACATCTTTTTGTAAATTTTAATTTCGATTGAGAAAAAAGTATTTCTTTGTTAGGTTTATTTTTTCGATATTTTATTTATGATTTAAAAATATAAAAATTTATAATTTATTTTGTTTTGGATAACAAATTTAGATAGTAAAATTTTCTAATTTAAACGCCGGCTAGCTAGCACTTATGAAATTTATTGTTTTTTAGTGTTCGGTGTTGTAAGGACAATATCTTCAGGAAATTGACATACAAAAGGTTTTGAAATCGAACAATCTTTTAAATACCAATTAATATCCTTTGTATTCATAACGCCGCAATCTCCAGTGGTTTTGGTAGAATTTCCAAAATCATTAAAATCCGTTGGACTTCCATCCGTCCATGTCCATTTGCCGCCAGAAGGAAGAGTATTAGCTCCAATCCAAAAATCTTTAACATTTAATTCACCTCCACCTTCAACTAAAATGTAAAAAGAAAAATTTAAAGATGTAATTAAAATTATTTTTTGATTTATTTAAAATTAATTTTTACTTACACCCAATGAAAGAATTTGTAAAAGCTTCATGAATTGATGCCAAATGTCCACTCAAATTTTTGCATGTATCTTCTGCATCAGAAAATGGTAGGGGAGTTGACTTGAAAGAATGACACTTTCCTGGAATATTTGATGGCCATTGAACTGATCCTGAAGGACAATCAGCAAAAATGGCAGGCAAAACCAAGAATAATACAACCAAGGATTTAAACATTATTTCTTCAAAGAAAATGTTTGAACAATGAAACAATAAATATAATATTTGAAGCGAGAGACTATCCGTTTTTATACTAAAAATAAAAACACCACTCAAATTTCTTATCAAATTTAATCTTTGTTTTATCTGTCTATGGAAAAATGAAAGAAACAACAATTTAAATTTTCCTCTAATCTTTTGGAAATAATGATGTCATTTTTAGTCTAATTAAGCACGTAAATTTTAATCTATGATAAAGTTTGACATACCCTCTTTTTGATGTTTTTTTTTGAGCTCATTGGATCTTTTGATAAGGTTCAAAAAAAAAATACATCATTTTTCTTTTATTTCCGTGCATGCTTGATTTTAAGACAATTTCCGTGAAAGAAAACTTTTATTTTATCAATTATTACTCTTAAAAAACGTCATTCATTTTTTTTTTAAACAAATGAATACATTCTCACTTATTTTAGATATAAACTTACAGTAATAATGTAGCGCTATTGTCTTTTTGCGGTGAATGTATGTTGTAGCTAATTTAGAAAAACATAAAGCAAAGATCAATCAAAAAATTATTTTTATCATTTTAAACAAAAGAAAAAATAGGAAAACAAAATTTTTTTAGTATTCTTTTATGAATCATTAATTATCTCATTTATTTCAAACCATATAAAAGCTCGCTATGATGTTTTTAACAACGTTAGATACACTTCATTAGGACTCGCTCAAATTTCGAGAAGATGTAAAGATTATTTAATTCGTTTATGGTTTTGTAAAATACTTTTGTATTGATTATTTTATATTTTTAGTAAATCTTTGGAAAGCTATTAACCTTTTCGCGATAATAGTAAACGAATCGAGTTGAAGCTTTTAAATTTTTTTGTTATAAAAGCTTTTAAATTTTTTTGGTATAAATTATTCGTTTAAGAAAAATTACTTCTTTTTTGGAATATAAAAAATTAAATTATTTAATTTATTTGATAGTCAAAGAAATTATTTTGTGTAAAAAATTTAAGAAAGTATAATATTAACATTTTTTTAAAAATTTATTTTTCAATAAAAAATTTTGTAAAAATAAATCACAAATTATTTTAAATCGAGTTTTAATTTTTTTGGCAATCAAATTTGATCATAAATTGAATGTTTAAATTTTGGCAAACGAATCGTCAGAAATTTGACAAAAAAAAGGTTTCAAAGTTGAACAATTTGCAAAATTCCAATAACCATCGGCTTCGCTCATTTCTCCGCATTTTCCAGTTGGTTTATAATGTCCAAAATCATTAAAATCCGTTGGGCTTCCATCCGTCCAAGTATAATTACCATTTCCAGAAAGAGTATTAGCTCCAATCCAAAAATATTTACTTATGCCATGGAAATAGAATCCAGCTTGAGCTAAAAAACAAAAAAAAATAAAATTCAATTTTTTGCCCCCATCAAAGTTGCTTTTTTGTTTTAAAAAAAACTCACTGCTTAAAATTGTATTTGTATATGCGTCATGAATGGATGAAAGATGTCCACTCACATTCTTTTTACAAAAATCTTCTGCATCCGAAAATGATTTAGTAGTGGTGATGGAAAAATAACATTTCGCTGGAGTAGTTGGTGGATATTGAAATGCGCCGGGAGGACAATCAGCCAACAACAAAGCAGGCAAAGAAGTCAAAACGAACAAAGGCAAGAATTGAAACATTTTTTCTTCTTCAAGAAAGTATTTGGACAATTAAAGATTGAATATAATTTTTGAATTAAAAATTAGCTGATTTTATAGTAAATTATGGAAACACACATAAATTTCTTATCAAATTTAGTCTATGCTTTTTTACCTTGTCTTTACTGATTGGCTATTGAAGAAGAAAGGAAGAAGCAATAAAAAAGATTTTATCTCTAATCTTTTTTTGTTGGTAAAAATGATTTCATTTTTAGTCTAATTGAGCTTTTTAATTATTTTTTTGTTGGTTTTTTGAGCTCTTTTGATCTTTCGATAAAGAGCTGCAAAAAAATTGCATATTTTTTAGCAAGTACTTCACCGATCATTTCCGTCTGAAAAAAAAAGAAGCTTTTATCATTTACTCAACCACAAATAAACAAAAGACAAGCTTATTTTCTGAAATGATAAAATACAGTAATGGCAAGCAACAATGCTTTTGTTGTTTTGTGCATGTATGTTGTAGCTTTAAAAAGCAAAAAGCATATAATTTAAAAGAACAAAAAATCAAAATTCTAGCTTTAGCTACGGTCATAGCAAAAATAAATAAAATAATGAATTTATTGTTAAAGTAAAATATTTAAAATTTTGAATATTAAAGTAAAAATACTGGAACACATTCGTCAAAGGTATGCATATTTTCAAAAAATAAATGCGAAAACCAAAATTGTTAAAATTTACAATAACAGAAAATTCTTTATCATAAATTATTTATTCAAAATAAATTATAAGAAAATAGAAAAAATAGATTTAAAAAATCCTATTTTAGTTTTCAATAACAATTTTACAAAAATATTCCACAAGTTTTTCAGCTTGAAGCAAATTGTTCTCTCGGACTAAGGTGGCTAAAGTCAAAGCTTCAAGATGCTCAAATCGGATGAATGGAATAATTCCATTTAAAATTCCTTTGATTGTAAGGTTATTGGATTCCCTTCGTTCATAGGCTTTTTTTGCCCATGCAAAAACCTAAAAAATATTTATATATAAATAATTGGAAGCCTTTTTTTATCCAAATTTTACTCACTTTTTTAAACAACAAATCTTCAAGTTCTGGAGGTCGTTCACAATCTTTAACAATTCGTAAAACTAAATCATACGAAATTGGAGCCCAATTTCCATTGTTGTTGAGATAAACAAAATTTATATCAATTAAAAAATCTGGAAGAAGTTTCAAGCATTTTAAAAGCAATGAATTTGCACTCGGTTTGTTGGTTAATCCAAATTGAGCATAACGAAGGATATTATTTTCGTTGAGTTGATTTTCAAGAAATTTTACACATTTTTCAATTAGTAAAGGAACTTCGTAGCCGTGACCTATAAAAAAATTCAATGATTGAATGACAAAAAAAATTTCGAAAGCGATTTTTTTTGTTTTGGATTAATTATTTTTTAAACTTTTGGCGCCAAAAAACAAATAAATTCTTGGCCATTGGTAAATTAATTTAAAAAAAACTTACCAAGTCGGAATAAAGTTTCGACATTAAAAACTGTCATTTCACAATCATGCGTGTATAAAAAATTTAGGAAGCTTCTAAATTCATTTGCTTTAATATTTTGAAGCGTAATGGGATTTGGCTTTCCTGTCAATTTTTCTTTTAAAACAGGTGATCGAAGGTTTAAAATAAATCGATGAGCATAAATTTCCTTAAAAAAAAGAAGCATATTAATTTTATTTTTTATTAAAAAAAATTGCAAAACAAATTTTTACTTCATCGCCAATAGTAAAAACAATATCCGAATCTGTTCCATCATCAAATAAACTTTGAAGTTCTTTAATTACAGTTTTAGATTTCGGTTGTTGGACGTCTATTTTGCAAAAATTTCGCAACTTATTTTTAAGAAAAGTGCAGCAACAAAAAAAAGAGTGAGGAAATCAAACGCAACTGCTTTCAACGATTTTTTCTTCCAAAAAGAAAAATAATGTTGTTTGCTTCTTTATAAGCAAGAAATTTGGCGTTTGTCTTTTTTATATTAAAAAAATCAACTGACTCACTAAACCCCTCTGATTGCAAAAAGTAAAGAGTACGTGTGCCTTTGTATCGATTGTTTTTCTTTTTTCTTGGAAAAAGTATGAAAAAAAATGCAAAAAGAGATCAGTAAAATTATATCCAAGTACTTTATTAGATTAAATAAAAAAATTTTAAAAACAAAAAATATTTATTGAATTAATTACAAAATTTCTTAAAATTTTAAGGATGGTTTTTTACAAACACCATATAAAGGAGTTGAACATGGATAATTATTTGAGAAACCATCAGGATATCCGCCTTGATTACTATGCCACCAAGCATTACCACAATCATTTCCTCCACGGCTTGGATAACCTGGAATCCAATTAGGATAATTAATTGCAGATTTATCTGTCCATTTCCATGTTATGGCATTATTATTTGAATGAAGTCCAATCCAATAATAATTACAATAATTATATCCGCCATTTTGACATTTATAAAATTGAAGCAAATCCTTAACAAATTTATATTCATATTGATCGTGAATGGATACTAAATGACTACCAAAAAATGCGCAATATTGTTCGCTCGAAGTCCAATTTAATTTATTTCCATTAACTAAATAACACGATCCTGTCATAAAATTATGTGACCATCCATCGGGACAATCTTTAGCTGGCTTTGAAGTAGTTGTTGATATAGGCATTGATGTCGGGAGAATAACGTTAGATTTAGCTTTGCATATTGATGTAATATTGGAAAAGGAACAATTTGTATTTCTAAATCCATCTTTTGCAACATAAACACAAAGGTTTCCATCAAGATTAGGAATTCCAATGCTACCCCATTTTTGATAATCCACTTCAGATCCATCTGTCCATTTCCATGTGCTATTCCATACTACTGGACTATTATCAGTATAAAGGCCAATCCAGAAATTAGAATTATAAGCTAAAAAATTGTTAAATTTAAGTCTATAAATTGCCTTCAATAAAAAAAAGTTAATTTTACCTTGAATAATTTTAAGTTCAGCTAAATTATGAATGGATGATAAATGTCCACCAAAAAAGGAACAATATTCTTCAGCTGATTTCCATGTCATATTATTACGATTTATTAAAAAACATGAATTTGTCTCATAATTATATGTCCATCCTCCTGCTGTTGAACAATTAAGAGTTGGAGGAGTTACAGTACTGGATGTTGTTGGAATAATTTTAGCAGAAGGCTTTTTACAAATTCCATATTTAGAATAATCACAATTAATATTTGAAAATGTATTGTTTTTTCTTATAACACAAAGGTTGTTGTAATTTAATGATGGCATGCCAATTCCCGACCATGGAGAATAATCAAGAGATGATCCATCAGCCCATTTCCAAGTGGTATTCCATACTATCGGGCCGCTCTCTGCGTGAAGACCAATCCATAAATCTCCGTTGTAAATTACTAAAAAAATTTTTTTTACAAACTTTGTTTTTTATTGAAGAGTTTTGTTTCAAACTTACCATTTGTAAATTGTAATTCATTAAAGCTATGAATTGAAGCTAAATGAGAACTTTGATTTACGCAAAATTCTTCTGCAGTCGACCAATTATAATAGTCCGTCCAATAATAGCATGAATTAGTTTCTTCAAAATAAACCCAATCAGATTCACATGGTTCAATTGGTTGTTGTTGAGTCGTTGAGGAAGCTGGAGTAGTATTTGGAAGAGTCACAGCATTTTCAGAAGTTTCACAAATAAATGGTTTCGACAATGAACAATTTACAAAGTTCCAATAATTATCTCCTGTATTCGCAGCTCCACAATTTCCTGATGGAAGATTATTTGACCAATCTCCATAATTTACAGAGCTTCCATCACTCCATGTCCAATTTCCATATACAGGATGGTTAATAGCTCCAATCCAAAAATCACTAACATTATGAAAAGCATTTCCTGCTTGAGCTAAAATAATAAAACTATTTTTAATTTTTTTTAAATTTCGGGGCAATAGCTCGTCGATATACGAGTTTGGGTCAGAAAAAGTCTCAGCAACAACAACAAAAACAAAAAAGCTTACACCCAAGGAATGAATTTGTAAAAGCTTCATGAATCGATGCCAAATGTCCATTGGAATTTTTACATGAATTTTCTGCATCAGAAAATGGTAGGGGAGTCGAGTTGAAAGAATAACAGTTTGATGGAGGCGAAGTTGGCCATTTAACCGATCCTGAAGGACAATCAGCAAAAATGGCAGGCAAAACCAAAAGTAATACAACCAAAGATTTAAATATTTTTTTTCGTTCAAGAAAATGTTTGGAAAATAAAACAATGAATATAATTTTTGAAGCGAAAGACTATCTGATTTTATACTAAAAATTAAAACCCTCCCAAATCTCTTATCTCGAATTTGATTTTTATTTTACCGTGGCTTTCAAGAAAGAAAAAAAAGAAGCAATAAAAAGTTTTCTCTAATCTTTTTGTTTGGTAATAATGATTTCATTTTCTGTTAACTAACAACTACTTTTCTTAGGGTTTTTGTTCTTTAGAAGAAAAAAACGCCTATTTTTTTAATACATCATTCAACCCTTTGAACTCTTGATAAAGATGGTACAAAAAGTACCAGAAAAAAATCACCTCATATTTTTTTTGCTTCTTTGTTGCTGCTGCATCACTGATTAATGTAGTAAAAAAACTGTTATCAATTACCCATAAAGAATTTTTTTTCGTTTTTACTGATAAAAAATGAAGAAGTAAGAACAATGGAGTACGCCTATTTTTTTAAAAGAGCTACATTTATGACGCTTTGTTAAAATTATTGAAATTAACAGTCGTCAGAAAGCATACAACAAAAAGTTTTTCGATGAACACAATCGAATGATTTTTGAAAGTAAAGGCAAAATTTGGGCGTAGTTGGCTTTAGATATTTTTTATTTAGGCGCCAAAAAAAGAAGATAATAAAAATTTCAATTTTTTGGTAGTAGTGAATCATCGAAAAGTATTAATTTACTTTTATATTTTTTTGATTTCTTGGTATCGAGGACAAAGAATATCACAGTTTTTAAAATCCAAATAAAAAAATTATAAGATAGTAAGCAGAAATTTGGTTTCAAAACTTGACAAACTTTTTTTTAATCAAACAAAAGAAATCGATCGTCGTCAACCTTCGAAATTGGAAGAATTTTCTTAGGCTAATTTAAAAACAATTCAGCTCACAAATTAAATATTCTAATTTTTTCAAATGATTATTGTTTGAGAAACTTAAACTTTTATCCGTGCTTTTTGTTATTTTTTTGTTTTCTAATGCCAAAAATTCAAAAATATATTTATTAATAAAACAAAATATATAATTTTACAATTTTAATATAAATCCAGAGCATACATGGGCACAGGGTGTGTTAGGGTGTGTTTTGACACACCCTGACGTACCGGCGTACCGCTGGGTTTTTTGCCGACGTACCGCTAAAAATTTTAGAAATTTCGAAAAATGCTTGTTTTTCCAGCAAAAAAGTTTTTTTCCAAAAAAACTAAAAGTTTATTTATATTTAGAAAATTTCAAAAATTTATTTTGTTAACTTTGAGCATCTTTTTTCATTAGTTTGTTACTAAAAATGGAACAAAATTCTTTTTTTAAACTAATATTTCCCCATATTTCCTTTCTATTATTTGTCGTTTTCATTTTTTGATAAAAACAAAAAAGTCGTCGGTTGTATTTTTCTCAACGAAAGAAAGAAAAAATTTGACTTTCCAATTTTTTACATAGAACTTTTTTTTCAGAAGTAAAAGTCCGCTCAATCCTTCATTATTGCCTCAAAATTCATAATTTTTAAGAATCAAATTTTCGCAATACATATTTTTTTAAAGAGCGCATTTTTATTCGAAGATTAGAGAGTCAAAGTCGAAGCATATACTCTTCTCCAAAAAGTTAGGATTTTTTCTTTTATTTTTTTCATTACTTAAATGAATTTGTCACTTATTTTTTCTCTTCTTTCATAGCAAAAATAAGAAAAAAGCAGTGAATTATTTTTCTTTTTTCTTCTAAGATTTATTTCAAATGATTAAAAATAAACAAAACAAAAACTAAATTAAGATCACTCCTTATTTTTTTGGATCTCCATGAGCATCAAGATGAGCATATTTAAAATCATTAAGCTTTGCACTAATTGAGTTGTCATTTTTATTTATTTTTAAATATATTAAAGCATGAGGATGGATTGCATGGTCATCATTTGTGTTTTGCCTTCCTGCATTAAAAAATTCGATCATTGTTTTCTGTCTCTTACCTTCTACGAAATAACTAAGCTTGCTATCGTCAAATTTGAATTCAAATTTAGAATTACCATAAAATCTTTTTTAAAAAAATCAGTTATAAGCAAAATGCGGGGTCATTAATGGCTTTGTGTTTTTCGGATGCAATTTAAAAAGCAGAATTGTGTAAGAATCATCATTTTTACATTGCAATTTGCAACCCTTAAGTTTAAGCTTATAAACTAATTCTTTAATTCATTATCCGTCCGCCAAGTTTGGAATAGAACGGCTATTAAGTTCATTAAGTAAAAGCATACAAGCATTACAAGAATAAAATAATGAAAAGTTAAATTTTAATGGTATCATTTTCTTTTGACAAATAGAATAAGGAAACTTTAATATAATATTAAAAACCAAAAACGTGGAAAATACTCGCATATTGCTCTTTTATCGATCTGCGCAATATTACAAAGCTTTATAGCACTTTGTTAAACTTTGTTAAACTTTGTTAAACTTTGTAAGATTTTGTAGCACTTTGTTTAAATTCGTTACACTCCGTAACACTTTGTTAAATTTCTTGAGGTACTGCTAGAAAAAAAATCTCGACACACCCACTTGCCCATGTATGATCCAGAGTAAAAAGGTCATATTTAACAATTTCCTGCAATAATATCATATTTCAGTTTTAAAAAAAGATTTTTATTATTCAATAAAACGTTAGCAAAAATAATTATTAATTCTATGAAAATTGAATTTCAGCTTGAGCTAAAATACATACAAAAAATATACATATAAAGTGTGATTTTATGCTTCTCAAAGTTGCTTGCTTTTTGTGTTAAAAAAACTAAAAAAAAAATATTTCTTTGTTTGTTTATTTTTCAATAATTTATCTATAATTTGAAAATACAAAAGTTAGTAATTTAATTTCTTTTCTAAAATTACAATTTTGATTAACATTATTTGGAATAATCAAATTTAAATGAAAAGAAAGTCAATAATCTAGCGCCTATGAGATTTATTGTTTTTTAGTATTGGGTGTTGTTGTAAGGACATCATTTTCAGGAATTTGACAAACGTAAGGTTTTCTAACAGAACAATCTTTTAAATACCAATTAATATCCGTTGTATTCATAACGCCGCAATCTCCGGTGGCTTGGGTAGAATTTCCAAAATCATTAAAATCTGTTGGACTTCCATCTATCCATGCCCAATTAGCAGATGAAATAGTATTAGCTCCAATCCAAAAATCTTTAGTATCATTAAATTCGCTTCCTCCTTGAACTAAAATAAAATATTTAAAGATGCAATTAAAATTATTTTTTGATTTATTTAAAAAATTTTACTTACAACCGATGAAAGAATTCGTAAATGCTTCGTGAATGGATACTAAATGTCCAAAGAATTCCATACATGAATCTTCTGCATCAAGAAATTCAAGGGGAGTCGACATGAATAAATAACACTTTGATGGAGGGTTTGGTGGCCATTGGATTGCTCCCCATGGGCAATCAGCTAAAATGGCAGGCAAACAACCCAAAAGTAATAATACAACCAAGAATTTTAACATTTTTTTTCTTTAAGAAATTGTTTGGACAATTAAAGAATGAATAATTTTTTAATCAAAAATTAGCTGATTTTATACTTTTAAAAAATGAAATAAATTTCTTATCACCACAAGAAATTGATCTTTACTTTATCGTGTTTGTTTAACAAAAAAAAGAAGAAGCAAAAAACATTTTCTCTAATCTTTTTTGCGTAATAATGATTATTTCTTTTCCTGTTAATTTTTTGTTCTTCAGAAAATGCACCTATTTTTTTTAAATCATCATTCAATTCTTTGAACCTTGATAAAAAAAAGTTCAACTTAAAAACCAATTTTTAGTCATCAAAAAATTAATGGTGTTTATTTTCTTCCTCCAATTATTTTTTTTAAAACTTTTATTTAAAAAAAAATTAAATTTAAATAAAAGAAAGTATTTAACAATTTCCAGCAATAATATCATATTTCATAGTTGTGTTTATTCCCAAAATATCTGAAGTTTTTTCAAAAAGTCCAAATGGGCATTCAATATACGCTTCAATGTAAGGTTTAATGGAGCTCCATCGTGTGCCTTTAAATGCAATTAAATAATGATCCGTTTCTTCCAAATGGATTTCTTGAAGGGTACTGTCAAACCACATCGAAAAATTATCCTTTAATCTGATATGGGCGATCGTAACATTTATGCATTTTATTGGATTTGGAAATGTTATGGATGTTTCCTAAAGAAAAGATAGCTAAAATTCTATAATCTTATGAAATCTTTAAAAAGGTCCAAAAATTTTTAATGAAAACAAACCACAAAAAATTGGGAAATAAAAAAGGCTAATTAAAAGCTTTTAAATATTTTTTTTTTGATTTCGATACTAAAAAATGGAATAAAAGTTGCAAACCTCTTGAAAATGGCAGCATTGTAATTTACCATAAATTTCCACACTTTGTTCTTTTCCAATCGCTTTGACACAAATAAAACTTCCAAAAAACAATAAAATTATTATTAAATTATTTACTTCAAAAACCATTTTTTAATAATATACACAAATAAGAGTAAACTTTTGTGTTTCAAAAAAAAAATTCAACTTCAATGAAAAAATATCTTTTTTTAATACAAAAGAAAAAAAGAAATTCAATACTTTTTAACTTTTCTCTTTTTTTGATGAATCTAAAAATCTCGTTTTTGTTTTGTTGGTTGGTAATCCGCATATTTTTTTTTCGAGGGTCATTATCTCACTTTTTTCATATTTTTTCCAATGACTCAAAAAAAATCCAACCAAATTATTTCCAGCAAAAAAATCAGATGATTGAGGCTGTTTTGATTTTTTTTTCACTTGCATGAGTCACAAAAATTTTTCTATTATTTTTTATTTTTAAAAAACTTTCGACAATTTTTTTCAGACAAAACAATAATTCTTTTTTTAAAGTTAATAATCAGAAGATAATTCAGAATTAGTGATTTCAAAATCTTTTTCAATTATTCCACCATAAACGGGAAGGGAATCTTTTAATATTGCATTTCCAAATGAACATTCAACTTTAATTTCAATAAATGGATCAATTAAATAATCATCGCTATGATTCCATGAAATTTGATATGATCCATCCGAAGCAAATTCAGATCGAATGAGAACTCGGCGGGGCCATTCTGAAAAAAAAACTGATAGAGTCAAAGGTCAATGTCCAAAAGGTTTAAAAAGTGCAAAGCTTTTTGTAATTTAAAAAATTTTCAGAGAACATAATTAACAAATAATGTTTTACAAAGAAAATTTCATCATCAAAGCAATAAATAGTTTTTTGTAAATAAGAAAATAAAAAAATGCAAAAACTGTTAAAATTATAGAATTTTTCATTTGAAAAATGTAAAATCAATAAAATGACTTCAAGACAAGTCTCCAGCCAGAAAAAAACTCACCATTCAAACTAATAACTGCTGATTCAGGATAATGACATGAAATTGCTGGCTTTTCACAACATGTTATCGAACCATGAACACTAATAAATGTGGCTTCACTTAAACTCAAAATAAATCCAGAAAGAAATAAAATTAAAATTAATCGAATCATTGGAAATTGTGATCGACGACTCATCATTATTTAAAGCCTCGTCTCTCGGTTGCTTCTTCTTTTTTATATATTTATTTTTTCATTTTTTTCTCTTCCTTCTTTGTCTGTGAAAAATGATGAAATTTGAGACACACGTTTTTTTTAAATTTCATTTCAATGGAAATGACTCAACTCGACCGAACAACGACTTCAAGCTAGCTGCAAGCTTTTTTGATTGATAGAAATATTGTGAAATTTCATTTTTTTTCTCCTGATCTATTGATTGATAAAAAAATAAACGCAAATATTAATAAATACAATATATTTATAATTTTAAACTGTTACTGTATATACATTATTATTATTTTTAAAAAATAGCAGATATTTACATAAAGAAAAAAGCATGCTTCAAAATCCATTTCAAGGTGAAATATATACAATAATCATTTGCCGTGATTGAATTTAATTGCTGTTAGCAACTAAAAAAATTATTTTTTAACTTAATTATATTTCATTCAAATTAATTAAAAGAAAAACATACTTCCACAATCACATATAAAATCATCTGTGCAAATTCCAATTAAACCAGGTCCGCCGCATGAATCGGCACAAATTAAATCATCACAATATTGGCCCAAAGTTTGTGAAATAAATGCCAAAAAGAAAGCAACAAAGAAAATAGTTTTAACAATCATGGAAGAAGAGGAAGAAGAAGTCATTTTTGAAAGCAGGCGATGAAAAAGTAAAATAAAAGATATAATTTGGATGATGATTTTGACTGCGATTTTCGTTATCCTTTTTATACTAAAAAAATTTTGATCAAACTTTGATCCACGAAACAAAAAAACACAATTAAAATTAAAATTTATTCAAAAAAACAAAAAACATCAAAACTTTCTGACTATTGTCTATCATATCTATTTTTGGGATAAACCGTTCGGTCCAATGCGAATTAATTTTATTATTTTTTGTTTTTTGTTTATTATGTAATAAAATATTTTAATTGTAATTCCATTAAAAAATGTGATTGCAGCGAATTTTTTGTTTTGTTTTTGATCATCAAAACGCTCTCACCTCATTTTAATAATGTTTAATCAGAACGCAAATTATGATCAAACAACGTTTATTTTTTTCACAAAATAATTATTATTGAAAAAACAATATTTAAATTTTAATTTCGTTATTTGCAAAAACATATTTAATTTGGGGTTAAAAATTTTAGTATAAAAAGGCTAACCAAAACCGAAGTCAAAAGCATCATTCAATTTTTTTTACTTAATCATCGTCTGCTTTCAAAAAATGACTTCTTTCATGATTGTTAAAACTATTTTCCTTGTTGCTCTCTTTTTGGCATTTATTTCACAAACTTTGGGCCAATATTGTGATGATTTAATTTGTGCCGATTCATGCGGCGGACCAGGTTTAATTGGAATTTTCACTGATGATTTTATATGTGATTGTGGAAGTATGTTTTTCTTTTAATTAATTTGAATGAAATATAATTAAGTTAAAAAATAATTTTTTTAGTTGCTAACAGCAATTAAATTCAATCACGGCAAATGATTATTGTTTCATTTCATCTTAAAATGAATTCATGATTTTTTATTTGTGTAAATACCTATTTGCTTTTTAAATTACTGTATGTACATAATATATAAATTAATTATTTTGTAAAAGTTTTATATTTTTATTAATAAATTTCTTCGCAGCATACTCCTTCAAGGGTCACACTTAATTAAATAAATAAATAGAGTATTAGGGTTAAAGATATATCAAAATATTTTTTCGCTTTTGCAAAAAGTTTTGAGGTTGGATGAAAATTTTTTTAGAAGATATATCAAGAACATAAAATTTAAGGAGATCCGTTTTTACGAAGTTTTTTTGCTTCAGCAGCTGTTCGACTTCTTGTATTGTATCGTTTTGATGGCATTGGTAAAGTTTTCATATTTCTAAAATTTTTATGGTTTGTCAAAGCAAAAAATTAATAATAAATTACTCTTGAAAATCGTCAACTACTGTTCCAAGGAATAAAATATTTCCATTTCGATCGGCAACAAAATAAAGAAATGAGTGATCGGCTATGAACTTTACTTTTGGGCGAGGCTGAGGTCCTCCACCGCAAACAGGTACGCATGCCATCGCAGTGCAAGCAGCCATTTCAGTTCCCTTTTCATTAATCTAAAAAAATTAATCTTTAAAGAAACTATGATGGAACACAAACTTTTATAAAAGCTTGAGGCAAAGCCGCATAAACATAAACCCGTTCAGTTTCAGTTAAATTTGAGAAATCTGCAGTGAATGGATTAAAAGCATCAGAAATTCCAATGTTTTGAAGAATTTTAATTAAATCCATTTTAAGATTAAATTCAAATTTTGGCATTTTAACCTAAAAGTTTTCGTTTTCTTAAACTTTAGTGTTTAAAAGTAATTTCCTATTTACTTCACAAATGCAAGTATATTCATTTTTAGCATGTTTAATTAAAGTTTCGCCATTTATTTTTTGAATAATTTTTTCTAATCCAAATCTTTCTTTTGGAAGCAAAATAAACATTGAATATTTTCCACCTTTATAATCTATTCCAAGAACTTCATAATCGCTGGCTTTTTCATATCGATAATTAATTTTACCAAAAGATTCCATATATTCCACCTATAAAAAATAATTTAATAAAACAAGCTTTAAAAAAAATTAGTACTTTTCGAATGAGATCTTCAGAAACATAAAACTTTTCTAATTCTACGCGAGATCCATTTGGCTGGAATGATTCTACCCATTCTCCGAGAAAATACATTGCATTAATAATTAATAAACAAGTTTTATGTTTTAAAAGACCTTCAGGAATCATGTCTTTAATAAGTTTATTTGTTGCAGACTCAACAAAATCATTGATTTCCTAAAATCAATTTTTTGTTTAATAATTTAATTTGAAGAAACAAACTTTTCGAGCTCCTTCAAGGTTGTTTTGAAAATCCAACTGTGAGAATTCTCCATTGTAATAATTTTTTGCAATTTCCATGAATTTTAATAAAATTTTATATTCTTTCGCAGAAAATAAATGATTTACTGTTTTTAACTTAAATTTTGATTCTTCGGAACTTTGTAATTGCTTGAAAGTTTCAGAAAAGTATTTGTTAATACTTTCGGGAGATTTTCCTGAAATCCAAAAATAAATTAAAAGAAGTCAATTATAAATTACCCCTTGAAATAACATTAGAAATTTGTTTAGCAGTTTCATTTGCAGCTCCATTATAAATTATTGCTAAACCAATGGAAATCGAAATTGGCGATAAAATGGAAGACTTTAATTCTTCGGCTTGAGTTTGTTCCTTTAAAAGTTTCAAAGCAAAATTTGCTTGAATTTTAATATATTCCTTTTCGTCCTTGGCTTCTTCACTCATAATTAAACAGGAAATAAGTCTTAGAAAAAGCACAAACAATTTCTCTGATTAAAAGCAAAATATTCGATAACAAATTTTCTTAATACTCCTCTAACAATACTTTTTAACTAATTCTCTAATTATATTCAGAATGAAAAAAATAAGTATGTCTGATCAGCAGAAGAACTGAAAAAAGTTTGAGAGATGTAAACTTAATTTTTTGTATTTTGTTGTTATGAAAATTTTGGGCAAAGTGTTTTTTTCTTTTCTTTTTTTCATAGACATTAATTTTTTCAGGGTACATAGAAATTTTAATAAAGATAACAGTAATTAACATTAAAAAATATAAAAACTCTTCTGTAAGACATTGTTTATAAATTATAATTAACTAAAAAATGTTTCAATTAACTCCAAAATCTTCGCTTCTGGAATTGCAAAAATCTATCTGCTGCTTTCAAGGATTAAAAATTTGTTTAATTTTGTTAGTCAAACATAAAATCTCGTAGATGATGGTTTTTTGTAATTTTTTTAACAAAATAAAATTCAAAAAGGATTATTTCATTTAGTGATTGATAGTTTTTTCTTTGTCATTCAACCTTTAAAAATGTCATGCTTTTTCACAAATTAAAAAATGATTCATAATTTTTCGTTTCTTCTGGAAACAATTTTATTTTTTATTTAAAAACTTTTTTTATTTTTCTCTTTGTTTAATTTTTTAAATTAAAATTTGCAATCAATATTTTTATTTTGTAACTTTCTCAAAAAATATGGCTGCTGATGAGGAATTTCGAGCTAAAACATTTTTTACTCGAATTTTAATTCTCACAAAATTACTTAAAAATGTAAATAAACCTAAAAGAATTTTATTGAAATTTTTTAATCTTTTATCCGAACATTTGATGTCCATTGCTGTTACAATTTCGCTTAGTATTTTTATTGCAATTATAATTATGAAAATTATTGATCCCCAGAACGAATTGCCTTTATCGTATTTTAAGGAACAAAAAATTGAAATTCTAGGTCGATTGGAATGTTGCACGGTTAAAAGATGCTTTAACATTTCTAATCATGGAATTGAACTTTATGATGATAATATTTGTGAGTCAAAAATAAAAAAATTATTTAAGGTTTTTGAGTCTCAGCACGAAATTGTTTTTAATTCTTTGGTCTCGCGGCGAAATTTTTTCTAATCTTATTTATTTATTTCAGTTCGCCAAGATTCATTATTAGCTGAAGCAATTAGTAAGAAAGATGGCAAATTTAAACTTTATGCAACTTCAAGACAACTTGGAAAAATTAAACCATATTTAGTTATTCAACATCGATGCAATATGGGTTCCGTCCTCAGAGCTGAATTTCAAAGTTTTCGAATAAGTTGGTATCGAGTTCCACATTATTTTGTTGTTGATGTTTCAGATTCATATTATTATTTATTAAATCCATTATCATTAAATGTTGAAGGATTTGTTGAAATTATGGGGTAATTTTAATAATTTTAGAAAAAAGTAAAAAAATATAAAAAAAAGTTTTAGACAATATTGTCCATATGTTAATTGTTTCCCCAATCTCACAAAAGAAGAAAAAATTAAGAAAAAAAATCAAATTAAAAAATATATGTATTACAGCACGTATACAGAAGAAGATCCTGTTGATGATTTATAAAATTTTTTTTCTTTTTCATTAACATAAATTTAAATTTTTTTATTCGTGGAAAACGTCAAAATCTTTATAGTTTTTTAAATAAAAAATTTATAAATATTCTTTTACTTTTTTGGAAATTTTTTTTATTGTGATCGAATTTGAAAAAATAAATTTACGAAACGTCTTTTTTATTAACTAAATTTAGACTTTTCATTTTTGATTGTTTTTCTAGCCATTTTTGTTTTAAAACAAATCGAACTTAACAAAAAAAATATTTTATTTACATAATTTGTTTTTAAATCCAAATAAATATTTATTCATACTAATCCATAAAAATTAATCTCATTCTCGAAGAATACAAATAGAAATAAATAAAATATTTCCATTTTAGTGTTCAAGAAAAAAAATAATATCCAAAAATGAATAGTTTTTGATAATAAATAAATAACAAATATTTTTTTGGGGTTTTTTTTTATCAATTTTTATTTAAGCAAAAGTAAGCGTCGCATATGAAAGCATGAAAAAAAATATAAATATTTATCTCAAAAAAATTATTTGAGAATTAAAATAATTACAAGCAATAAATATATAAAATTTAAGCGAGCGTTTTATGCATGAATTTGGCTCTTCTTCCTCGCATAATGTGTGGTAGCCATTTTAGCTGCTTCATTTTTACGCATTTCGTTGAATGCTAAATTCATATGTTGTTTAATCATTTTATGAAGGAGGTCATCATCACGATTTTTATTTGAAGTCTTTGTACAAGAATTACGTGAATTTCTTTTAGGAATATTTGCGGAAGCCATAACGAGAAAAGAAATATATGCGAGGAGAAGATTGCTATTCATTATGGTTGAAAATAATAATTTCCTGGTACTTTAAATTGAAATGAATAATAAATCGTTGAAGTTTTTACCATTGATGAGAAAGGGACAACAATCAATCACAAAGGATGATACTAAGCAATTTGTTAATAAAATGAAAATGCTTTTATATTCGTTAAAATGTTTGGGGAAAAAAAGGGCGGTGGCAGCTGCGTACAATCCTGTGACTTTTAACTGACGACTGACTAAAAATCGGAAATACCAAATACGTAGCGAAAAAAAAAAGATTATGATAATCAGCAGCAATGAGGCACGTATGATGATTTCAACCAACAACAAAAAAATATTGTCCCATTTTTTTTTCAATTTCAACATACATAAATATATTTGTCACATTTTTCTAAAATCTTTTATCATACATTGTTGTTGGTTTAGAAAAGTTTGAATAGAGTTCAAATTTTTTTTAATATTATAACAGGTTTTTGATTTTTAGCCTTTTCCGGAAATAAATAAAATTTACTCGTTTTTTATTATATCAAATAATTGAATAAAATTTACTTACTTCCAAGCACACTTTCAAGTTCATAAATAACGTGCAAAACTGAAAATAAAAAAATCCATCCACCTCCATTTTTATCAAAAACCATTGCCTCCACCAAAAATGGAAGGGTATTAGCCTGGTTTTCTTTAGTTGCATTTTCTTTTTAAAAAAACTTAAAGATTTTTGACTCAAGAAAAAAAAACCAATAAAATAAAACCAACCGAATCAAACCATTTCAAATGCGTCCTTGGACCTTCTTGGGATTTGATAGTAGTTTTTGGATATCAAGAAAATTATGTATTTTATACGAATAAAAAACAAAAGATAGGGGAAAATTGTTTGAGCTGTAAAACAAAAATACTATAAATAATTTTGTTTTTCGAAAAAAGAAAGCCCATCACAACACAAAAAAAAACAAAAAAAAGCTGCTTTTTTAATCATTGAAAAAAGCCATTATTACTCTTGAAGGCAGCAAAGCGACGACGTCATACTTCATTCGAAAAATTTGTAAAATATACTAAACTTTTAATAAAATAGAAAAAAGTTTACTTTCAAATATTCAACAAACAAAAAAGAAAGCGTATCAAAAAACAAACGACTAAAGCATTTGTGTCGAGCTTTACGATGGTAAAAAGTCAAAGAAAAAGAAAAAGTTGTTTTCACTAAAAATGATAGGATCAAAAGTAAAGTATTCAATCAAAATAAAATAATCAAGCATAAATGCTTTTTTGCTTTGACTTCAAGTTTTCCGATTAATGTTCAAAAGTTATGTTTCAATCGAAGTTTAGCTTCCAAACAACTTCCATAGATAACATTTCTTAAAATAAATCAAAAGAAGACAGAAAAAAGTTGGATTAACAAAAAATTTATTTTTCTTATATACAAAAATAACAAAACAAAAAATAGTAATGAAAATAACAATGTCAAAATAATATTATTCAATCATCCATTAAATCAATCACTTGTTTCACATTTGAACCAATATCATATACATCATTTTGATTTAAAGTGAATTGAAAGTTGATCATTTGGTAGATTATCATCAATTAGCAGAGAAGGCTTGAGAATCACGAAGAAGCACAGCGTTGATAAAATTCGATAAATCATCTGCAATTTCACATTCAATAAGATCATATATTTGATTAGCATAAGACAACTGACTTGAATCAAGCTTTGCAGCAACATCAACACGAAGACCATTACGTCGAGATCGATCGTTATTTGGTGGATCATTGGTAGCTTCAGATAATTGATGAGGATTAGAACCAGAACTTCTGCCATTACTTGAATTTGAATTATCTTGTGTTCTTACATGTGCAGGAAAAGGTGGAGAAATGGCATCTTCATCATCACTTGAATCAATAACAATGATATCAGAATCGTTGGTCGAACATGGAGCAGGTCTTGGTGTTGGTCGTTTACGTTTCAATGGTGTATTTGATCTTGAATCATTATAAGAGGGTGATGCTGTTGATTTAGTTCTTGTACTTCTTGCGGATGAAAATTCTCGATCATTCATTCGTGATTGTTTAGCCGAAGGTTGAGCACTTGATGATGGGTTAGCAGTTCTGTTGACTCCATTGGCTGTTAAAGATGAACGAGATGGTAAAGCTGAATCATTGGATGCTGGCGGAAGAGTTTCACCTTCATCACTATCATCCAGAGTAACAATTTCAGCGCCACCTTTGTTTGGTTTGGATGAAGGCGCCGAAGCATTCGTCGTGTGGACATCTTGAACTTCTGTTTTCATAGTTTTTGATGGAACAATATCATCATCATCGGATAGAGTATCACATGCAACTTCTAAAATCTTCCAATTGCCATCATGAAGTATTTCAATCTCTTCTACGTTTAATTCTACAGCTCCCAGCAAATCCAAGAAATATCTAAAAAAAATAAATATAAGCTTTCAATTAGAGAGGGAAAACTAGGGTTGTCGAATTTCCCGGGAAATGGGAAAATGGGGAAATTTCCCGGGAAATCTTTTTTGACAACCCTAGGGAAAACAACTTACTGATCAATAATAAGATAATCATAATGTGCATTCGCATTGCATTGAGGACATTTCCACGATGGACGCTTTTCATTCATATTCAGAAAGTTCAGGAGATCAAAACATTGCAAATGATGGCAGCTTTTGGTACGTGCAGGAATTCTCATTCGTGTCTTCATCAACTGAAAAAGTAAAGTATGATAAGTACTTCCAAGAAAATTAAGAAACGTATTAGATAATGTTGCTTTCGCATAACTTCTTCCAAGAAAAATGGTTTATATCAAGGAAACTTACCGGACAAAGAAGTGATATCTTCAATTGACTCAATGCAATATTATCATCATCCTCATCAAGCATAGCAGCAATACGTTTCTTTGTATCATCAGCAGTTCTTCGTATACCACCATTGAGTTGTCTTGATAATAAAGTATCAGAGTTTTGTCGATAAACAAGCCAGATACCAACAGCCCAGGTTCGACGATCAGATAACCAATCGATTTCAAGTGTCTGTTGACGTCCAGGACGATGTGATTGAACAAATGGTGTTATGTCTACAGGACGTGAATGACGTTTTTCTACAGCATTTGGTTTGTTGGATGGAATGATAGCCTAAAATTAAAGTGTTATTAAAGAAAGTTAAAAAAGATAAAAATGACTTACTGGAAGTGTAACAAGTTTATCATTTACTCTAATAGAACAATTAGGTGGAAAGTCATCTGCTTGCTCAATATCAGCGTCAAATAAGAACATACGTAATTGAACTTCATATCTTGGAGTTGGTTGATCACCACGATAAATAATAAGTGGAACATGTTCAGGTATGATTGAGAAAGGAAAACAGCAGCGACAATCACCAGATCGACCATTTAAAGCTTCCAATTCACTCATTTTCAATATGACCTGGAAAATGAGAACAGTTAGAATAAAGTATGGAAAGATTAATAGTAAAACATACCGCAGTGACGTCGTAGAATGGCAACCTTGTGATACTCATCTTTTCAGCTTTACCACCAGATCTTGAAGGCATTATAACTCGACCACCTGAATTCATACCACTTCCAACTTGATTCGGAGCAAATGCCTTTGAAACTGGAGAACGCATTCTCGCAAACGTTTGATTTAACGTCGATCGCGGACGACGGTACATAACTAGCGAAAAAGATGCAATTGACGAAAGTCTAAAAAAACATTGATGAATGAAGAAAGAAAAAAAGAAGCATTCACGAAAGAACTAAAAAATAAAAACAAAGAAGCAAAACGACGCAAAGCAATCTTCTGAGCGCGAGAGAAAACTTTCGAGCTAAGACCGATGTCAATGGATTTTTTAAAATGGCTTTTTTGAAAGTTCATAATAATTAACATACTTTCATTTTCATGCTCGAGTTGTTGTTGATTAATAATGGTATCATTTAATTAAGACACTTAAGCTATGTGTAAGCTGCATCTAACTAACTCACTTTATCTAATCAATCCATGCAGCGATCAATATAACCCCAAAAACCACATATCTGCTGCTAAAATTTCTTCTTCCATCTTCCTCTCCATAATAAAGCAAAAGCAAAAAGACAATCAAAAATGTAACAAAAAAACTTTATTATTTAAACAAAAAAACACAGCTAATACAAGTAATAAATGATACAATAAACAAAAGGAAAAAGTCATAAACAATAAAGCTAATGAAAACAAGGCTACCATGGTAAAATCAATACAATTAAAGAGAGAGAAAAAGTAAGTTCAAAGACAGTATAAACATAAATCAGGAAGTTGTTTGAAGCAAGTTTTTTACCATCCATCCATGTGTTCTTATTCCATGCTGAATTTTGTTCGAATGAGATAACGCATCTTCACTTGAGCTTCATCATAGACAATGTATTCGTTGTAGAGAAGATCAAGTTGCTTCTTACTGCTTTTTGATTTCGTTGGTTTGCCAATAGGAACAATGATGCCATCTTCAATTACACGACGATCAGATTCATCAGGAACTATTTGACCAAGACCTAAAAAAGTTACTTGAGTTAGAAAAAGCAAAAAAGAAGAAAGTAAATTACCTTTGACACTTGACTTTTCTTTCTTCGGCTTTTTGATATGTTCTTTAGCATTCTTTTCTTCTTGAATTTCACCAAGCGCAACTTCACAAAGCAACAAGAAACCTTCACCATCAGAGATGTTGACACCACAGTAATTTGCAGATTTTGAAACCATATCAGCGAAGTATATGCCTTCCCAGCCTTCGCTGCAAGGGCAATGCACTTACTGCGCAGCTAATTCGCAGCTTATTTTGCAGTAAAGGCGCAACTAACGAAAATACGCTGCGCAGTTACTGCAAATAAGCTGCGCAGTAACTGCAACTTCTTTTGCAGCTAATGCCCATTAACTGCAATTTTTTTGCAGGCATTATTTTCTTTCGTTTTTACGCTTGCATATCAATATAAAATTTGATCAAAAATCAATATTTCTCTTTATTAAAAGCAATATTTTACATATTGCTTTTAATTAAAGAAAAGTATTAACTTTTAACCCACGAATTAGAATAAACGCGACACGAATTTAGCGAGGAATAAAAAGAGGAACTAATCAAAACTAGCTATACTTAATTTGTTTGATTAGTTATTTTTTGGATCAAACACGGCATTAATATCCTGATACATCCCATAATAATATACAGGAATAAAAGCTTTAATAGAAAACACTTTTTTGGTTTAGAAATTGCTTTTTTGTAAGGGATAAAAAAAAGTTCTGCAACTTACAAACAGAAACAATCTAAAAGGGAAGACTACATGAAAAATAATTTTAACGATACAAATAACAAAAAATAAAGACTCTGTTACTTACTAAAACAGAGGTTCCTAAAATAAGAATGGATAAGACATACGAGGGAAAAAACTTTCAATAACTTACAAACAGAAAGTACCTATAAAGGGCATATTAAAACACGAAAAACAAAAAACACTGTTACTTACCAAACAGAGGTTCCTGAAAACATGAATACAAATAAAATTCTCAAACAAAGTTACAAAAAAGCAATTTCTTTTAATGAATAAAACCAAAATTATGCTTATGCTTTAGGTTAACGATGATAACAAGGGTAGAATTTTAAAGAATAAAGCGTTTGCGAAAAAGCAAGTATCTTAAGCCCCAAAGGAGAAATTTTCTTAATTACATATAGGTATTATTAGTTGGCAAGTATCTTATCCTACTTTATTGCTTTTGAATTTTTTTTATTATCTTTTTCAACTATTACTTCCGATATGTTGGTAACTATATTTCAAGCTGTAAAATTCAATTTACTAATAGAACATTAAAAGAAATGGCAAAAACAAGCAACTTTAAAATTTTGATGCAACTGGTATCTTCTTAATTTTTTATTGAAAGGTATTGTAATAATAATAACAAACCTTTAAAAAGTGGATAATTTTACTGAGCAAAGCTATTTATAAAGCAAATAAAGTAAAACGCATAAATTGCTTACAAAAGAACTTTTTCGGGTAGGAAATCACTGAAACTATGAAATTAACACAAATTGAAGCTTTTCGCTTAAAATAGTTAGGATTAAAATAAATTTTCTTCGGTAATAAAAAATCCTCTATTTGATTACATCAAAGAATCAAAATACAACTAAAAAACAGCCATATTTCGATACTTGAAAATTTATTCTCATTTTTTCAAAAGCAATAAACTGTCAAAAAGAGGTAAAGGTTTGGAAAAATGACTAAAAAAGAAAAAGTGTCAAAGTCTAAGAATTTTGAACTATGATGTAACCGAATAGAGGGGTTTTTATTACCGAGGAAAATTTATTTAAACCTCAGCTATTTCAAACGAAAAGCTATCGGTTGGTGCCAAATTCATGTTTTCAAAGATTTCACGCCCAAAAAGGTTCTTTTTTAAGCAATTTATCCTCATAACTACTGGTTAAAAACAAACTTGGAAGCTGGAAACGTGTAATATTTCTTTTCAGACCAAGAGAAAAGTAAACACTGCTTTATTTCCTTATTAATGTAATCCCAAAAGATATATTTTTTACATTATTGCTAACTATTAACAGTGCTAATTTATGGTTAAATACAAAAAAATACTCCATCAACTAGTATTGTTATCATTACTGGTTCCCGAACCTCATGCCTTTATAGCGGGTGTAAGTTTGCATCATAAAACATTCGTTCTCGCTATATTATTAGTTTACAATCCCAACATTTTACATTTATTAGTAAAATAGAAACGAGAATCAAAATGTGATTAAAAAAACTAAAGGTTAACACGATTCATTAAAATCTTTTCCGAAGAAAAAAAAAATGTGTGGACGTTCATATCAAAATTTAATTTTAGTCTTATGTATGTCAAAACTAATTTTAAATCCTTTATTTATAACTCTAAACCCCATGAACCCGGAAAATATGTGTACTTTTTTGGTTTCTGTTAAAAAAACTTATAAGAAACTTGCCAACATAATATTTAAATATCTGATAAATCAATTTTAATTCGGGATTAAGGCGCGAAGAACTTAGAAGAAAAAATATGTAAAAGAAAGCGATAAATATGAAAGACATCGAATAAAAAGTTCAAGTTTGTTCATTTTCCTTTTAAGAAATTGCAACAAAGAGAAAAAATTAGCTGCAACGCTACCATTAAGTGCGCAGTTAAGTTGCAGGTAGTGCGCAGTTAGTGCATCGTTGCATTACCTGCAAATACGCTGCAAAAAATGCAGTATATTTGCAGGTAATTATTTTTGCAGCTTTCGAACCCTGGGTTTACCAAACATGTAACCATTGACAGGAGCTTCAGGTGGAGCAATTCGTAAACCTTGTGAGAGAATTCCAGCATAATTTGAAGTTCTTGAACCATGCCACAGAAGATTACGATTACCAATATCTTTCTTGAAGCGAGCATCTTCACCATCCCGAGAAACTTTGAAGACATCGACGATTTCAAGAGTGTAACTATCATGAGTTGGAGCATGAGTTTTCTTCGCATAAGCTTCAACAATTTCAAATTCATTTGAATCACGAGGTAACGGTTCAATTTCACAATGAAGTTTTTGATAATGGTTGTCGATTGGATCAATTTTATCATCAGCTGCTTCTTCATCAGATTTGATAATTGAATATGCAATTTCAATTTCGAGCAGATCGTTCAACAGATTCGTTTTATCATGGATGAGTTTATCGTTGTTGAGTTTTGGAGGAGCTTCAGAACCACATGCATGAGGGATGAGAGCATAGAAACGATTGGAGAAATCAAGAATGTCTCTTTCTCTTGCACCTTCAGAAACAAACTGAAAAAGGATAACATTAATAGCAATGAAAAAAGAATACAAACATACTTCTTCGAGGTTTTTCAATATGCTCATAGCTTTCATGATGTTGTTCTTTGACATCTTTCCTAATGGCATCTTCTCAAGATCAATTTCAAGCGATTTCAAAGTTTCATTAATGGTGTCGACGTCGAAGATAGTGCTGATGAGTTCTTTAATTGACATTGGCAGCTTTGATTTGGATTCCTTTGCATTGAAAGAATGAGATTTCTTGGAACCCTAAAACATCACTGAGTTAGAAGTGTATCAAAGTTAGTTAAACAGTTACTTACCTGTCCATTGAGTTCCATCTCCAAAATGTTCATTGCACCAGGCTTCTTTTCAAAATTTCGACGATTCTCCCATTCATTTTTACTTTTTTCTAAGAAAAGCCTGAAATAATACAGAGGATGTTAAAAGACATAGTTGAAAGTAAATAACAAACCTTTTGAATTCCTTTTTTGCACTTTTAAGATCATCTTCATAGAAATCAGTTTTGTATCCACCTTGACTTGTGCCAATTCTGCCCCATGAACGGAAGAGATAATATTCCTTCTTTCTATCATGTTTCAAAAGTTGAAGCTTGTAATATGAGTTGAGGTTTTCAGCAATGTTCGTATGTCCCAGAGTAGCTTGATAAACAGTTTCTGTAAAAAAAGTCAAGGTTAAACAAAATAAAAGCGTAAGATAAGTGAAACTTACTTTTATCACTAATGTAAACATGTGCAATATCAGCGACTTCACAATTCCCGTCAACGGAACATCCATTTTTAACAATAACTTGTTTGTTTGATTTCATTTCACCTTCAACACCACGACGTTTACGTCTTATTTTATCAATAGGATTTGCTGAGAGTGGTCTAAAAAAAGAATGGTGAAAATGTTGTTTATAACCAAAGAAACTTACTGATCAACTTTATCCGTTCCAGGAGCATAATATCGTTGATCGAGAGCAGGAAATGTGTGATTTTTGAGGAACTCGTTGTTTTCTTTAACAGCCTTTGGAATTTTTAGAGCATTTCTAGGTGGATTGCGATTTATGTGAGTGCAAGGAGTAAATTCAGAGATATGACCAGAACATTTATAAGAATGGTGAGAAGTACTAAAAGGAAGAACATAAGATAACCAAAAGGTTCAATGACAGAAGTAAAAAGTTACCTATAAAAGATAACACCATTATCACATTCATTACATGTTTCAGGAACACCAAAAACGATACAATCAGCTAGTTGTTCAATTGTCTAAAAATATCAATGTCATAGAAATTGAAATGTTTCACAAATGCTTACTCCAGCAGGACCATCATGTTTACGTCGAAATCGCCCATTAGCTTGAAGAATAGTATCAATTTCATCATGGCTTACATTATCAGTGATGTCTTTACGAACTTGCCAGAGGACTTCCGATTGCTTCTGAAACGGTTTGAGTTAATCGATGAAAGATATAAAAATAGTTACTTTAAGTTTTGCTTTCAATTCTTCATCGACTTCAGGTTCCATTTTAGCCTTTTTAGCAGGAGTGGCAGAAACTTCATCTTCAGGTGCTTTACGTTTCCTAAAAAATGGCAATGTTTTAAAGTTCAGCAATAAAGAAAACTTACTCAGCTGCTTTGCCAAAAATGTCATCAAGGATCTTCTTTTGATCATCTTCGAGGAATTCATAGCCTTGGATGCTGAAAAGAAAAAGAGATAATTTAAGAGTTTAAAAATCTTTCTGCCAACCTTTCGACGCCATTTGTGATAACTTCCAACGTTTTCAAGCATTGTGGATGAAAGTTTGATGCTTTGAGTTGAATACGAAGTTCACCCTTAGGGATTTTTTCTTTACATTGGAAGCATTTTCCTGCTGAACTCTTTGCTATTTCAACTTTTGGAACATGAGATTTGGGTGTTGGAGCTTCTGTTGCATTCTCTGAAAACCAAGATTATGATAAGTTTCATTCATAAAAATAGCAAAGATACCTTTTACTTCCACGATTCGTTGACGAATCTTTTCTTGGTCATCCCATTTGAGTGATTCCATTCCACGAATGTTGCCTTCAGAGAGATGCTCGGATTTGGCTCGCTTCCAGAAGCATTCATAATGGAACCTATAAAATTAAAAGATGAATATATGTTTAACCAAAGATTATTCCCTACCAATTGTCTTGTAAACCATCAAAGAAACTTGATGGAGTTCGAACAGCCATTCTCAATGAGCCCTAAAAAGTCATGGAATAAAACTGGTCAAATGATGTACAAAATCTAAAGACATACCTGTGTAATAGGTTCTTTGCATCCTTTACATTTAGCACGACCAGATTTAGCATACTCAGCTCCAAAAGGTGGTTGATTTTCTGTTTTTGATGATGGATTTTCTTCTTTAACAGCAGCTTCAGACATGTTGAAATTCGAGTGAAGAAGATACTCTAGAAAATTGAAGGATTGAAGGTTGAATTTACAAAAAAAACTCGAATAGAAAAACAAAAAAGATGGAAAACGCGCGAAAAAAATGTGTGTTGTTTTTTCATTTTTTTTTTCATCAAACTTTGTTGTTGGTTATTCGCCAGCTGCAGAAAAATAATGAAACAACATTGAAAGGGAAAAAAAGAGGTGCAGCAGCGAAGAAAAAAAATGGAGAGCGAGAGAGTTAGCGAGCCGATGGAGGAGAAAAAAAACGCTGTAAGAGTTGTGGCTTTTTTGAAACGCTCTTTTCCCGCACAAAAAAAAGAATGGAAAAATTTTTCAAAGCTTTTTTTTGTTGGAAGTAAAACAACAAAATTTATTTAGCAAAGTCGTCGTCGATAAACTTTTTGATTAAGCAATTAATTTAACGGCCAAATTGTTGACACTATTAAAAACCAAAATACATTATCTTTCTTAATGGAAAAAATATTCATCAAAAATTTTTAATGAAGAATTTTTGATAGTGATTTTGTTTGTATTAAAAAAAACTAATTTTGTCGATACATAATTTTTTTCCACACAAAAATTTAAAGATGACTTAAAATTTATCCATTTGTTACATAACAAAAAATCCTTGTGAATGGTGTAAAATATCAGGCTGATTGCAGAGAAATTTTTTTTGTGGAATTTCTATGTATTCAACAATGAAAAAAAGTACAATTCTTAGAAGAAGAATAAAAAAAATTGCTAATATAATGAAACTTCTTTGTACCATTAATAAATTGTTTTAATTAGGAACTTTCAATTCAAAATTTGTCTAAAAAAATCTTTTCTTTAACGAATAAAATAAGCATCATCCATTGTTTCATTAAAGTATAAAAACAACAAGCTGTAAAATTTTTCCATTATTTTATAAAAACTAGCTACCCTGCTGCAAAAAATGCTAAAATTTGTTTGGTTCTTTTCATTTTTCTTCTTGATTTCACTGACATTAAGCAGCTTCTTGGAAACTTCTCATGAAACCGTTGTTTGTGGAATTTCTCCAGCTTTATCAAAATATGGAAAACATTCCATTTCGGAAAGGGTAAGTTTTTCCAATTCCATTATCGCTATAAATGAAACTGGTATTATTTAATTTTAGATGATTCATGGCAAAGAATCGGTAATGGGTGATTGGCCTTGGATGGTTTCAATCAAAGGTAATTGTGGCGCAACTTTAATTGGTAAACGATGGGCTTTAACTGCGGCACATTGTGCTAAAGAATTTACGAATGAAACTCGGTTATTTGTTTCAACAATTTTGGAAGGTGAAGGAATTGAAATTAAATTAGTTAATTATTTTATTCATCCTGGTTATTCACCCGAAATGGGATTTGTAAATGACATAACTCTTATGGAGGTTGTTGAGTTTTAGAGATTTTTATTTTTATAACTTTTTTGGTTTAAATAAGTTAGTTTTAGGTTGCCAATGTTAAATTTAACAAAGATGTAATTCCAATTTGTTTGACATCAATGCTAACTAAAAAACCTCGAGATAATACAATTTGCACTGGATGGGGAACAACTTGGAATGGACAAAATATCACGGACACTAAAAATCTTCGAGAAGATTTAATTCCAATTCGACCTTTAAATCATTGTAAAAAAGCTTTGGAAGAGTAAATGTCAAATTTTTAATTGCATAGCAAAAAAAAATTTTTTTTAGGGAAAACATCAATCAAACCAGCACCATTTTATGCGCCGGCAACAAACTTCATTCACCTTTTCATGGTGATAGTGGTGGACCACTTTTAGAAATATTTCATGATAGATTTTTTCAAACTGGTATAGTTTCCACGGGAGATCCTTCATATCCTGATCAAGTTACAAATCGAACTGATTTTGAAGGTAAATACATTTTTTTTGTTATCTTTAATTTCTGAAGGATACCTTTTTTAAGATATTTACACTTTTGTTCCTGCATATTGTCCATGGATTGAAGAAACCACGGGTGGCGAAGTTCGTTGTGAATAAAATATTTCATATGTATCACTTTTTTTGACAACAAAACTTCGGTGAATTGAGTAACAATAAAATAGTTAATTAAAATTAGTTTTAAAAAACTCGCAAAGCAGAAATAATTTTAATTTATAATTTACAAAACAAAAAAATGAACAAAGAACTATTTTTGCCGTTTGTCAAAAGCTACAAAGTCAAAAATATTGCTTTGCATCAAAAAAAAAATAATATTCAACACATAAAAAATTATGACCTCTTTATAACCTTCGTCAATGGAAACCATAAAATTTATCCTAATAAACAATGAATCAATCGCCTAGAGCCTATTTGTTTTTGACAAAATCCATTCTTTTGGAATAACAAAATTTGATCCAGTATGTTTCATTTCGACTTTATTTTAATACCATACATCAAAAAATTGATTCGAATTATTTAATTTTTATCAAAAAAAATAATCAAGGATTCTTTTAAGAAAAAAAAACTTATCATTCAGGGTTAACCCAAAAAGTAGTAAAAAAAAGATAAAACTCATATTTTTTTAAAAGACAAAGCTAAAATAACAGAAACAAAAAATTTTTGCTTTCTTTCTTTTACCCTTTTTTAGTAAGTTTCAAAAGTTTTAATCTTTTCAAAAAAATTTCTTTCATTTTATTTTAGCCTTTGCCCTCTCTCAACTAATCACGTCATGCATTCACGTGTTTTTTGTTGAGAAAAAAAGCCTCGCTGTGTTTTATTTCCTTTGAAAGGTTTTTTTTTCTTTTTTGCTTGGGCGCGGCTGCCTCGCACTTGGACTTTTTTTTAGTCGTTTTTTTATTTGAAACATTTCTTTTTCTCTTTTTTTGTTTGAAACATTTTTCAGCTGACATTTTTTGTTTCATTGTTGCTAAGTTTCTTTCTCGAGTTTAACTGACATTTTTAAAAGGTTCTTTGTTATTTTCATTTTTTAGCTTTAATTAGCAATTTAAAAGCCAACGTCGATGATTTTGTAGATCCAAAATTGTTAAATTATTTTCTTTCGATAATTTTTTCAATTTTTAAAGAAATTCGATTTCAAACTTCAAATGCTTTAATTTATTAATTTTTATGTTTTTGACCATTTTCATTTATGATTGTTAAAAAAAAGCTTTTTCATTTTTTCATTTTTCTTGCCTTATTATTTTTAAAACATATTGATTCAACACACAAATTTTCAAACATAAATTAATCATTTATATTTTTCTCTTGAATAAAATTTTTTTACCATTCAAATGACTTCATTTTTCTTTTTTAAAATTATTTCATAAAAGACTTATGAAGCTTAAGTTAATTAATTTTTATAAGTTTTGGTTTCTAATATGTTTCTAATTTATTGTTTTCGCCTTTTTTTCGCTTATTTTTTTGTCGTTCTGGTTAGTTATAAATATACTTCTTGCGTAAAAATATTTTTACGAAACGCGAATTTCGGTACAATTTCATTTTAATTTTATTTTTTCATTTACTACCTAAAACAAAAAAATTTAGATTACTTCTTAGCAAGCATAGAATTCTTAAATGAACCCGTTTATTTTGCTTGCCTGTATGGCAATTTCGGCTGCAACAGGGTCATTATCAAATCACCGTCACCGAAAAAACGATGAATCCCTTTCCATTGCAAAACCATTCACAGCTGAAAACGTCTACCGCTTTATTTATGATTCGCAGATCTCTTCCAGCCTTGGATTAACTTGATGGTAAACAAGCCAGCATCAAAATGTCTCATTACTATATAAACTCCCAATGTGGACTTTGCGGTCATTTCGATAAAGATGTGAATGATGAATTTCGCATGAATGATAATACTCCTACAGATTATGTTCAAGATTTCCATCTTTCATATTCTCTTATAGATCATGAATGTGATAACTTTTATGATGATGATAATCTTTTTGAATTACCTTTTCACTACCATCGTAATGTTGAGAGCAAACTTAAAGCCGAAGATGAAGATGAAATTGAAGATGAAATTGAAGATGAAATTGAAGATGAAATTGAAGAGGATTTTAATTATTATAATGAAACTGCTATGGATGCTATCGAAGAACTTGTTGCAAATACTGTTTCCATACAAAATGGTGACATCGCAACACCACATAGCTTCCCTTTCATAGTGTTTGTCGAACGTAATTTTTTAAAATATAGATTCATTATATTGAATTGTTTATTTTAGTTCCAAGTAATAAGCGATGCGGTGGTAGTGTATGTTTTTAAAACTTTATATAATTTATTTTTAAATAACTTATTATATTTTAGTTAATTGAACCTAATACTGTTCTCCTCGCAGGGCATTGCTTGAATAAAATCACAAAGCCCATACGATTAATTGCAGGTGCTCATAACATAACATTGAAAGAAAAAACACAGCAATGGCGGCAAGTCGACAAAAAAAAGTTTCAACGCTTGAAAGGTATAGATGCAGCAATTATCAAGGTATGTTTTTATAGAAACCAAAGTTTGTACTTTGAAAATGTGAATTTATTTTTAAACCATTCTTTAAAAAGTTAAATATTTCTGACAAAAGTTTTTTATGGGTTTTAAGAGGTCATATCATAGCTTAAACATGGAAATTTAATAAGTTTGAAGTATGACAAGATTTTATATTGGCTAATCTTTCGCGGTTTTTTGAATCTACAAAAAACTTTTTTAAAGTTATTAGCAAAAAATTGTTGAATACTCTCAAATATTCCGCCATCATGATATTGCATGATTAATAATATATATTATAGGTGTCAAGAAAGTTTGTTCTTAATCGATATGTTCAGTTAATTCGTTTATAAAAAGATCACTCCTGGAAAATCATTTGAAATAGCAGGGTGGGGTGGAGTGGCAAAAAACTGGTATCCAGAACTTTTATTTCATGTAAAGTAATGTTAATTTAATTATCTAATAATTCGGCAAATTCAGGCCACCGTTGATTACTATGATAAAACTGATAAACTTGAGAAAAAGCATTGTGGTAAAGTTATTCAAAAAAAGCCGGAGCACATTTGCCTTGCAAATAAAGGAGAAAATGAAGGCGTGTGCTCCGGTTATTCTGGTGGTCCTGTAATTAAGCGGCAAGCTGGAAAAGTAATGTTTACTTTAGATATTTTATATATTAATTGGGCTATTATGAATTTAGATGGTGCAAGTAGCTCTGATATCAAGAGGCTCTTCTGATTGTATAGCTAATTTAGCTGCGTTCGTGGATGGCATCAGTACCGATTACATTTGTCCGTTGTTGGCAGAAATAAAAATTAACGTTTGTGATTAATAATAACCCGATAAAACAACTTTTAAACCATATATAGTTTTTTAAATAAATATATTTGTTATGTTGGCTCCCATCATTGCATTAAAAACGAACGATAGACAAACTCGCATTAATATAATACTTGACAGATAAATTGTGTTATAACTCAAAATAACGAGTAAACTGATTGACAAAAAAAAATCTTTTTTCGAATAGTACTTTTTTTTCAATCAAAAAAGACTTATTTGAAAAAATTCGTTAGTTTCTTGAATGGAAATAAACTTTTTTCCAGCAAAAAAAAGACTAGCTTTTAGTGAATCAAAATACAGATTACGTATTCTAAGGAGCATTCCAATAAACATTCTTTAAGAGATGTACACACTTTTTAGACCGAAAAACAAGGATGATTTTACGCTGTTTATTAGTCATGTTTGTTCAATCATAAGCACAAAAAATGAAAGTTTTCTTTTAATATTGTAAATAAGGTATTTTGCTGCTAAGTATTTTATTGGAAAGCGAATTGTTATTTTGTTTCTAAAAACTTTACATTGAGCGCAAAAAATTTTTTTTACTTTCGCGTTTTATCGATTTTAATTAATTCCTGTAGCTAAAAATTTTCATTTTAAGTTTTAAAGATGAATAAAACTAATGAAGAATATATTGAAATTCAAGCAAATTTTGATTTGAAACTTTTGCAACAAACTCAATTGGAAGAATTAAAATCTTCGATTTTATCTCCTATTTCCATTTCCATTGGTTTAGCAATCGTCTTTAACGGTGCTGCAAATGAAACAGCTAAACAAATTGCTAATGTTATTTCAAGGGGTAATTTACAATTAATTCAATCCATTTTTATTTATCAAAAAAATTTCAGGAAAATCGCAAGAAAGCATCAATGAATATTTTTCTAAAACCTTTAAACATTTGAGAACCGATGATAAATCTGAATTTACGCTTAAAGTTGTAAATCATCTTTATGCAGATAAAGGATTTAAAATTGTACCTAAATTTCTTAAAGTCGCAAAAAATGATTATAATGGTGAATTTTCACAATTGGATTTTGAAAGCAAATGTGAGGAGGCCCGCAATGTAAGTAATTGAATATTTCATGCGCTTATATAAAGAATTTCACGAGGAATATAAATAGCAAATTTTTTTAGACAATAAACAATTTTATTTCAAAATCAACAAATAATTTAATTGATGAAATGATCAAACCCGACGTTCTCAGTCCTTCATCTCGTTTAGTATTGGTCAATGCAATGTATTTTCTTGGTGAATGGAAAAATCCATTTATGCCACAAGGATGCTATTCAGTTCCAGAAACTTTTTATGTTTCTAAAGATATCACTCGAGAGGTATGTACCAAAATAAATTTTTTTCAAGCTAAATTAATTCTACAATATATATTTAAGGTTTACATGATGGAATCGTTTGATAAAACAAAATATCGATATGAAAATTCAACAGATTATGAAGTTCTTGGAATTGATTATAAAGGCGATTATTGCTTGTATATTTTGCTTCCAAAAGAAAAATTTGGATTAGAAAAAATTATTCAAAAATTAGATGGCGAAACTTTAATTAACCATGCTAAAAACAAGACATTAAGGATCTGTGAAGTAAAGTAACAATTTCTCGAAACTCTTAAAAACCATAAACTTTAGGTAACGCTGCCCCGATTTAGTTTCAACCTTCAAATTGATCTTGTAGATGTATTAAAAAATGTGGGCATTACAGATGCCTTTGATCCAACCAAAGCTAAATTTTCTAATTTGACTAAATCTGAAAATATTTTTATTAATGCTTCGCTCCATCATGCGTGTATTAAAGTTAGTTTTGTTTGCTGTTATTTGTTTTAAATTTCATAATGCTTATTTTTTTCTTATCGATTTTAAGGTAAACGAAAAGGGTACAGAAATGGCTGCGGCTTCAAGTTCGGAAGCAGCATATGTTTGTGGTGGACCAAAGCCTCCACCTAAAATTATTTTTATCGCTGATCATCCATTTTTGTATTTCGTTTCAGATCAAAATGGAAATATTTTATTTCTTGGAACTGTGGTGGATAATTTTCAAGAGTATGCGATTATTAAATTTTCAATTATAAAAATTAATATAAAAATTTTTTTTCAGTGAAACTCAAATGGTACCTACTGAAGCTTCAAGCTTGACGAAGAACAAAACAAAGTTTCGCCCTCCTAAACGCCGTCATCAAGGAGATTAATAATATTCATAAATATATTTAATATGAGTTTATTACATTATTTTTGGCACTTGAAAAAATATTTATTTATAATTGCAGAATTTGGAAATGGAAAATTTTTTTGTTTTGTTTTGTTTAGCAAAAACTCTATAATTTTTCATTATAGTAATGGCTAATCGATGTGAATTATAATAAAGAATTTTTTTGATTCATTCTTTCAATTTTCGTTTTCTTGCAGAATTGCATTTGGCTTGAAATTCACTAAATTTCCAAATTCAATTTGAATATAATTAGAAAATGTATTAACTCACTCTTGAAAATCATCCACAACAGTTCCAATAAAAAAAATATTTCCATTTTGATCAGAAAGAAAATACAAAAATGGATGATCAGCTTTAAATGTAAAAAATTGATCAGGACCATATCCTCCCGGCCATGTCCCGGATGGTAGACAAGTAACTGAAGATATTTCATTGCCAAACAGTAGAGTTATTAGAATTTTTTATAAAAAAATATATTATAGATAGAATATATGGAGTCTTTTGATGTAAGTTATCGATATGAAAAAGCAGCCGATTATCAAGTTCTTGGAATGGATTATAAAGGTGGAAAATATTGAATGTTTATATTGCTTCCAAAAGAAAGATTTGGATTGGAAAAAATTATTCAAAAAATAAATGGCGAAACTTTAATTAAACATGCTAAAAATGAAGAAATGAGACTCTGTTATGTAAATAATTAACGCTTCTTAAAATTTTCAGAAAACTTCTCTTTTTTCAGGTAAGAATGCCAAAATTTGAATTTAATCTTAAAATGGATTTAATTAAAATTCTTTCAAACATTGGAATTTCTGATGCTTTCAATCCTTTGACGGCAGATTTCTCAAATTTGACTGAAGCTGAACGGGTTTATGTTTATGCGGCTTTGCATCAAGCTTTTATAAAAGTTTGTGCTCCATAAAAGTTTCCCTAAAGATTAATTTTTTTAAGGTAAATGAAAAGGGCACCGAAATGGCTGCTTGCACGGCTTTAGCTTCAGTTCCTTGCTCAGGTGGAGGACCACGGCCTCCAACAATTAAATTTCACGTTGATCATCCATTTTTGTATTTTGTGGCTGATAAAGAAGGAAATATTTTATTTCTTGGAACTGTCGTGGATAATTTTCAAGAGTAACTTTATTATAAATTATTTTATAAAAATATGCGGAATATTTTAGAAATATGAAAACTTTTTCGACTTCTAAAAGATATAATACTCGAAGTCAATCGGCTGAAAAAAAACGTCGAGAATCATAAAGTCTTAATATTAAACTTTATTTATAGCTTTTTACGCGAATTAAAAAAAATTATTATATATTCTATCTCAAAAAAATTATTTCTATAAAACACAAAACTTTATTAAAAACATTTTCTTATTTTCAAAATGGAGGCTTTCTTTTAACATTTTTTTTGATTGCCATTTCTTCTCTTTTTATTATTCTTGAATCGATTTCCAATCATCATTTTTGTTACTAAAAAATAATTATTTTTAATTTAAAAACTAAAAATTTTTATCCCTTACTTTTCAACCATTTCCGCTGTAATTTTAATTTTACGTTTAAAAATTTCAATAAATTGTACTGCCACAGATTTTATGGAGCAATCAATCACAGCTATAACTTCATCGTTTCTGAAAAAACATTTAAAAAGCTTTGGGATTTTTGTGATATTTAAAAAACTCACTTTAAAATATAACTGCAATAATTATTATCAAAAATATTTCCTTTTACAATGGTTTCAGTATTTTGAATGGAAGTTGTAAAAAAATCTCCACAAAATGTTATGTGTCTATCGAAGATATCCGTCCACATGAAGGGCACAAAATTTATGGGATGACAACGATTTGTTATTGCAAAAGCAGCGAGTTTTCCTAAAAAAACTTCATAAGGTTAGAAAATTCTGAAAAATAAATTATTTTGGATAAAAGTTGAAATCTATTTCATACAAAAGTGCTAAATGTTTTTAAAAAAATTTGCATCGGTAGTTTAGTGGCAGAAGTCGGGGTCCTAACAGCCCTGAGACCTGGGTTCGATTCCCAGTCGGTGCGATATTTTTCACATTTTTTTTTACATTTATAGAATTTTTTTTGTTGAAACCCGTTTTTTGTTATTTACTTATAAAAATTTCGTGCTACTATTTACCTTGATATTGAGCAACTTGAACATGAGGCAATGAAACTCGATGACCTCCAAAAAGAGTTAAAGGAAATTCTGTGCAATCACCAATCGCAAAAATATTTGGTTGATTTGTTTTCATTTCTTCATCAACGATTACATAACCCATTGTATTGGTTTGAATTTTAGATCCAACCAAAATGGAAGTGCAAGGTTGAATTCCATTTGCAATTATTACCGTTTGAGCCACAGCACAAAGTCCATCCTTTAAAACCATATGTTCAACATGATCAAAACCTTCAAAAGATCGAACAAGAGTTTCTTGGCTGGTGGTAATTTGACAATGATCTTGAATAAATGAACGAAGATTTCGACCAAAAATAGGGCCAAAAGTTTTTAAAGGAGTTTCAGATTTTCCAAGAATTGTTATGCTTCTCGCTCGTTTACCTATGGCACTAGCAATTTCGAGGGCTAAAAAACAAATAATAATTTTTTAAAAGTTTAAAAAAATTAGTTAAAAAAAAGCAAAAATTTGCATAAAAATTTACAAAGAAATTTGGTTTTAGAAAATTTTACAGATGCATAATGAAAATATTTACATATTTGCATTGAAAAATTTTTTGTCAAAGTTTTTTAGATATTTTTCTCTAAAATTTTACCTATAAATCCTGCACCAACGATGGTGACATGTTTTTTCTCTGCATGTTTATTAATGGCATCATGATCATTAATATCTCGAAGAGAATAAACTCCATCCAAATCTGCTCCTTTTATTGTGGAAGGTTTATTAATGCCTCCCATAGCCAAAACCAAAAATTTAAATGTAATTTTTTTATCATCATCCAAATTAATTATTTTATCTTCGACATTAATATTTTTAACTCGAATTCCAAGCATTAATTCTATATCGTGTGCTTCGTAGAAATCACCATTTCGAAAATTTAATTCTTTTTCTTTATCAGAAATTTCAAGGGTTTTAGAAAGCAAACTTCGATTGTATGGTAAATGTTCTTCTCGAGATACAATAACTATTCGGCCATTATAACCTTCGTGTCGAAGGGTTTCGGCACAAGTAATTCCAGCTATTCCACCTCCAATTATTACAATTGGATCATTTATGGAATCCTTGCATTTACTCATGGGATCAATAATTTTTCGTTGTGAGAGTTTAAATGAAGTCGTTGTAAGATATGCGTCAGTTAAAGAAAGTTTTATTTTAAAGGATGGAAGAGAATCAAAACCTGGAGGGTCTTCAAGTTTTCCAGTTTTTATATTAAATGCAGTTCCATGTAAATGACAACGAATTTTCCCATGTGATAATACTCCTAAAGCGAAAATTTATATTTAAAAATCAAATAAATAGCAACCTTTAATTAATGGTGAATCACAATATGTACAATTCGCACCCAAAGCATACCATTTTCCTTTATCTTTTATAACCAAAAATTTATAATTCGTGGTTGTTGTTGCTTCAACATTTTCAAAAGAATCCGTCGTCATCATAGAATTAATTATTGGAATCGTAACTTCTTTCATTCTAAAAAAATTAGAGGTTTTATGAAACGAAAGAAAGGATTTACAAAAAAATTTAATTTTATGGTTGAAAACGATTATTCGAAAAAAGTCAACGATGAATAATATATATTTTTTTGATGATTTTTGAAACAAAAATTTTTTTTATAAAAAATTCATCAATTTTTTGAATGTTCGATACTGTAAAAAAGTGTAAAATTGATGAAAAGGGTTTTTCTTTGCAAAAAAAATATATATTATTGTTATTTATTAATATTTTCGTCTTCTGCTTTTCTGTTTATTTCTTCAAAGTATTTTATTTTTTTGGAGCCAATATAATTATCAACATTTTTAAGGAAACTAAAAAATAAATCAGACCCTTTATAATTTTACGAAACAAAACAAACAAAAAATAAAAAAAATATTCAAAAAAACTTTTTCTTCATAAAATTAAAAGATTAAACGCATTTTTACTAATCGTAAAGAAAAAAATGGAAAAAAATATTGCAATGTCAGACATTCACAAGATCTTTAGCAATTGATATCGAAAAATGTTTTGATTTTCCCCACCAATGTTTTCTGTGTAAAAAAATAAAAACAAAGAACAAAAAAGAATGATTTCGAAAAGTTTCATGTATCTTTTTTAAATTCAAAACTAAAAATACAGAATTTTTTCTTATTTTCGATCTGAGACAACAAAAAAGTTAAAATTTTATTTCAAAAACTTACTCTCCATTTTGAAGTTCATTAATAGCGCAAAGCTTTTCTTGAATATGAAAATCATTTGGATAGTTACTGATTGAATCATTTCGCGAAATTTCACTTAAATTTGAAATTCTTCTCTGTCGATCTATATCAATTTTAATATCATCCACCGATGAAGCAGCCGAATCACTTCTTTTGTTATTTTTCATATTAATTTCATTTAAAAATAATTCTTCTTCTCCTTCGTCTTCACTGTTTTCGTTGCCACCGCCGCTGCCGTTGATAAATTTTATGGTTTTTGTTTTTGTTGCGGCTGCTTTTAAAATTGCTATAGAAGGAGGAGGAGTAATTGAAGTGATTATATTTCGGCGAACAGAACGATACATTTCTAAATTAAAAAAAAGGTAGGTTGTAATTTGATGTATTTCTTTTTTTAATGGATATCAAAAGTACGAAAAAAAAAAAAAATAAATGGCAGCTGTAAAATAAAATAAAAAATTAATGTTAAATTAGAAGCAATAAAATACATAAAAAAATGTTTGTTTTAAAATATTTGCAAAATATCAAACGCAAAAAAAAGAATTGCAAAAAATAGAAAATAAAATACACGAAACAGATGTTTTAAAAAATTAAAAAATTTCGGAAAATGGGAGCTTCAAGAAATAAAGAGTTGATGTTTATTAATAATTTAAAAATATTTTATTCTCTTCAGCAAAAAAAGTTATTCAAAGTACAAAAGTTTCAAAACAAAAAATTTTTAAAGGTTTTAAAGTCAAGAATTTAGCTTCAAGGCAATATTTATGGAAAATGTTAAAAACTTGGAATGCATTGATAATAGCCAATTTTTAATTCAAAGAACAAAAAAATGTTTCCATAAAGCAACTTTTTACAAAGATTTTTGTTTCTCTAAGTCATCGTTAATTTGTATTTACGCAAATAAAAATTGAAGTAAAAATGTGATCATTGTATTTTTTTGCTTCAAGAAACCATGAAACTACAGTACCTAACAAGAAGAGTTTAAAAAATTTAAGTCAATAATTATTTTAAAAGTGCAATTATTATTACTACACATACATAAATATACGCCGCATCCATGACTAACTTTATAATCATTTTCAAAAAAGTTTGTTTTTTTATAGTTGTAAATTTCGAAAAAATAAAAGTTAAAAGAAATGTAATTAAATGATGTTTAATAAAAGACAAAACAGAAGCATTTTTGTATGCGTTTTTGTTTATAAAAAAAAGAATTAAATGTGCGTCATCAGAAACATGAAAAAAAGTATTTAACTAAAAGTGCAATGAAAATTTAAGAAATTAATTAACCGATAAAGAAAGAAATACAAATTGAACTTTTTTTCATTTAATGCCCGTCTTTTTTAACTAAAAGTTTTATTAATAAAAAGCCAAAATCGAAAAATCTAATATTTCTTTATTTATTATTTCACAGAACCTTAATCCACAGAGAATTTTTTTTGAAACAACTTCAATAGTTATTTTTTTGGCAAACAAGCAAACGTCTTTAAAAACATTTAACATTTATTTTTAATAATTACTTATATACTTTTCTTCATTTTTTTCTTCTTCTCAATCTTACGCGACGCAACAACCATAAATACTTATAATTTTTTTTATTACAACTACAAATTAAAATATCCCTCCTTCTTTTTATAGTTTCTAACTCTTTTTTTTTGAGTCTGAACTTTGTAAAAAACAAAAAAATTGTATTTATATTTTTTTCTATGAGAAAATCTTTAAAAAAATCTTTCTTTCTTTTTAAAGATTAAAAAAAGTTTTTCCCTCAAAAAAAGTTCTTTTTTTTATTTGAAAATTAAAACATTTAATTTTTGTTTTGTTTATGTTTAAAATTAAAAACAAAAAAAAGACTCAAATTTATCTTCTCTGACACGAACTACCATTTCAGAACTATCAAATGACATTATTCATCTCTCTAAAGTGACCAGCATTAAATAAATGAAGCAAAAACATAAGCAAAAAAAAATGATGTTTCAAAATGCGAAATGGAAATAAAAAAAGTTTGCGCAGCATCGCAAACAGCTGCTTTTTTTTTTTTTGGCAAGCTACAATACACAAAAAATGGGAAACTATAATGACATAGAAAGAAATAAGAAATAAATAACAACTGTTACAAAATTTAAGTCATCACTTTTTTTTTATTGTAGTAAATCGTGGCCTTCTTCATCAAGTTGTTGATGATCATTGCCAAATTCCAGGAACGCACAGAGAGGAAGTTAGTTTTGAATACACAAAAACAATAGCAGCAAGGAAGAATGAAATTTGATCATAGTATCCGAAAGTTTATGGAAAAAAATGAATCATATCAAAGCAAGTCAAAATGAAAAAAAGCAAAGCAATATTCCAAACAAATCAAAATCAACCATTGCATTTTTTGTTTTTGGAAAGTTTGTTGAAAACAACGAAAGCCTAAATTTTTTTCTAAAGGCTTCAAATTTGTTGGTTCTCAAAGTAGCTACTAATCTACAAAAGTTATTAGTTTTATCCAAATGAAACACCGATAATGAAGCAGCGACGACAAAAACCCATATTCTTTATATTTCCCCTGCTTCTTCAAGCATGGTTCTTGTTACTCATCCCTCTCACTTTTGCCACTGATGATTACAGTGATTTGGTAATTTCAAATCTTGATGAAACAAGGTAAAACAACTTTCAAAATAATCTTCCATTTTTGGTCTTTAATTTACTTATCCACTTTTTTTTAGATCCCGCCTTCTAATGGTTGATGGAAATATGTATTTTCATGCGGGAAAATCCAAAAATATTACTTTTCGAGTTAGTGAGGGAGCAAGCATAAGGTTTGATAAAACTGATATTCTCAGCCTTCCCAATTCAGTAAGTCTTTAAATTCCTTCACCAAATAAAGCACAAAAGAGACAAAATCTTGAAATCATAAAAGAGCAAGCACAAAGAGAGACACACACAAAAAAGTTAAGAATATAATTTATTTTTCACATATATATACCATTTTTTGAGACATAGCAGTAATGAGGCAAAGTTATCAATTAATTATATTTTGAGTCATATCATCTATCCACTTGGAGGTTTAGCAGCTTCAACTTCGATGTATTTGATCAAATCAGCACGTTCATCAGCTTTCTTAAGACCAGCGAATACCATTTTAGTACCAGGGATGTATTTCTTTGGATTTAACAAATATTCGAATAGAGTTTGACGAGTCCAAACAACACCCTAAAAATCATACATAGGTTATAAGTTAGCATATGAGTATAAGTAAAAGAAAAATATACCTTGTTCTTGTTAGCAGGTGAATAATCAAACCCAGGAACACTACCAGATTTTCGACCAATAACGCCATTCAAAGTTGGACCAGTTTTTGTTGCAGCTGAATCAACGACATGACATTGAAGACAACGTTGCTTGAAGACTTTCTTTCCTTTTTCATAATCACCTTCTGGAATATCGCCCATTTTTTCAAGATTGAGATAGATAAAGTTCGTAAGAAAACAGGAGTCAAGCACAGCACGACGACGTCAATCAGGCAGACAAAAAATGAATCAAAAACGGTCACTGAAAAAGCTTTTATAGTAAAATCAAGGATTTGAGAGAATGAAAAATGGAAGTATGCAAATTATTGGATTTTATGGGAAACAAAAGAAAGAATGCCAAAAAATAGTGTTTTTAGAGGTTTGAAAGACACGAAAAAACAAATACGCGTTTATTATGTTAGAGGCTTTTTTAGTTTAAAAAAATTGTCAGGATTTGTCTGAGAGAAATTATTAAGGAAATAAGTATGAAGCATTTATGATTTCAAAAAATAATAAAAAGGATCAAAAAATAGCGCAAAGATGGATGATGATGCGATGAAGCAAAGATAAAAAGTAGATTTTTTTTGTGCAAATAAAAACTAAAGTATGAGGAAAATGTTCGTTGTAAGAGATAGCAGTGTTAAAAACGTTACTATAAAAAGCAGACAATATTAAAACTAAATTTACAGAGTTTTTAATAAATTAAATTTTATAAATGAATAATGAAATATGTAATTAATTTTTAATAGACCCAAATCGATGAATTACAAGAACTTATGAGAAGGCATGGAAAAAATTTTGAAGCTTGGAATTCAATGTTTTCTATGCTTCAAACTCAAGTATCTGATGCTAAAGTTGAAACTACTCATATTGTTCAAGAAGTAAGTACATCATATCTCCTTTATTTACCTAAAAAAGAAGTAATCAAAACTAAAAATAAAATCATTGAAACAAAAAAAAAAAGAAAATTTTTAATTTTTTTATTGCTTTTTTGATTCCAAAAAAGATTTAAATCTCAAAAAAAATTTATAATATTTTTTTTAAGATCAAAACCCTCAAAGAAAATATAACTTCTTTGGTAAAATCTCGAAAAGGCAATGGTCGAACTAATGCTCGATTGAGAAAACTTTTAACTATGGTAAATGAAAATATTGTAAAAGTTGTGAAAATGATTCAAACGGATGAATGCCTTCAACAACCCTGTCAAAATGGTGGAACTTGCATAGATTTAGTTTCTAAATTTCAATGTTTATGTCCCACACATTTTGAAGGAAAAAATTGTGATGAACGAATAGATGAATGCGAACTTTATGGAGCTAAAAATTTGGGTTGTCAAAATAATGCGACTTGCACGAATAATGGAAATTTACCGGGTTTTACTTGTCATTGTTTAAATGGATTTCATGGTCGTCGATGCCAAACCAAATCCACTTCGTGTGATTATTCGCTGGATCTTTGCGGGGAACATGGACATTGTATGCCCGGCTCAGCACCGGATACATTTAAATGCCTTTGTGAATTTGGATATAAATCTGATGAAGATCCAAATAATCCAACTTGTATTGATATTGATGAATGCGCTGAATCTCCTTGTTACCCTGGAGCTGGATGTGTAAATATTCCCGGTGGATTTAAATGCACTTCCTGTCCCGCTGGTTTGCAAGGCAATGGAATTCATTGTGCAGATGTGGATGAATGTCAAGAAGATATGGCAAATTCATGCTCAAAAAATCCCAAAGTTCAATGCCTCAATACTTTTGGCTCATATCATTGTGGCCCATGCCCGGCTGGATATGAAGGGGATGGAAAAGTTTGTACTAAAACTCAAGAAACATGCGATGATGATCCATGCCATCCCCAAGCCTCATGCGCCATGGATCCCGGAGTTGTATGCACGTGCCATGATGGATATGAAGGAAATGGAATGGGTAAAGATGGATGTAAAAAAATTTTAACTGATGAAGAAAAAAGTTGTGACGATAACCATGGGTGTCAAAATGGTGGAACTTGTGTGGTAAGTAAAAAAAAAAGGAAAATAAAATTCAACAAATTTAACCCAAAATTTTTATTTATTTATAAAAAAACATGTTTCGTGATGAAACGTTTATAAATAAATGAATTTACTTGGCGAGACTCATTATTCTTAATAAAAAAAATTCGCTCAATCTTAGACCCGAAGAACCAGCGCCGATTATGATGATGAAAGGGAAAAAACTTATTGCGTTTGTCCTCCTCGATTTACTGGAGCTCATTGTGAAACTTTTGACGTTTGCAATGGAAATGTTTGTGGCGAAAATGGAAAATGCATTGAAGTTAATGCTCAACGTAAATGTGAATGTAATCCCGGGTATTATGGTATCGCGTGTCAATATCAAGAAGATAGTAAGCTTTATAAAAATCTATGCAGAATTTTTAAGTTCGCTATAATTTATGATTTTCAGCTTGCGGATTTCATACAAATAATGAAACTGGAGTCATTGAATATAATCGAAGCACAAAATTTGTTGAACTTCGTGATTCCGTTTGTCAATGGACTATTCAACTTTTTGATACTCGAAAAGTAATATAAAAATATATTCAATCTTTTTAAACTTAAAAAATAAAAAATATATTTATTTTTTAGATTCTTGAATTACGTTTTGAAAATTTTTCCATTCCTAAACTTTATTCTTTGACAAGTAAAGGATGTCGATTTGGTTTTGCTAATTTAACTATTCATGATGGACCAACTACTGATCGACCTTTGATTGGTGGATTTTGTCATGGCGATAATCATGTAAGAAAATTATTAAGAGATAAAAATACATAGAATTAAAAAATAAACATCAGAAAAATCAAAATTTTCCTTTATTTAAAAAATTCTAAAGAAAATTTCGCAAAAAAGATTTTTTTTATTTTTTGCTAAAAAAAGTTTTCTTTTCAAGTTTTACCTGTGCCCATTCTCATAAAAAAAGTTCATGAACTTTTCTGTTCGAGAGTAATTTTTTTCATTGACAAAAAAAGTTCATGAACTTTTTTTCGTTGTACAAATCTCGGTCTTGACGAGAAAAGTTCATGAACTTTTTTAAAAAGTTCATGAACTTTTTTTATGAGAAGGGCCACTGATTTTGATTTTTTTGATAGCTTTTTGAAGCCTATCTTGAAGCTACCCGAAAAATGGTTTTCTGTTTCGTGCATTTTTTTAAAACAAAATTAAATTAAACTTTAATTTTAGTTTCGATAAAAAAAATTTACTTGAAATTTTTTTTAAACATTCCAAATTTTTTTAGGTTCCCGACACTAATACTCCATTTTACACTTCTGGAAATGCGGCAAAACTATTATTTTATCTTCGATTACATTCGGGTTCAACGTATCTTCGAATCTCATGGAAAGCTGTGAATCCCAGATGCGGGGGAAGATTCACTCAAAGTTCAGGCACTATTAGTTATTTCGATATTCACGATGAGGATTTATGCGCTTGGTATATTTCCGTGCCACCTCAATACCATATTGAATTAACTTTAAAATCAGCTAAAATGGGTTCAGAAACTTCAGTAAATTGTTCGATAAATTCTTTAGAAATTTTTGATCATCAAAGTGCTTCAAATCGAACAAGGCTCATTGAACTTTGTGAAACTCAACCTAAAGCTTTAGTCTTTCGAACTACAGTTCCATATGCGACTGTGTATTTTAGAACGGATAGAAAACTCATGTATCCTGATACTCCAATTCTTGATTGCGATAGAGATAAAACTAATCCATGGTGCGGCGTTGGATTTGTTTTGAGTTATCGAACTATCGAATGTAAGCGTTTTTTGTGTTTGAACAAAAAATATTTTCATAATTAGGCGAAAAAAAATTTCGGTGGAAGACCTGATTTTTTTCGTGGCGAAATCCAAAACATTCTAATAGTAAAAAATTTTTTAGTACCCAGTGGCTGTGGAGGAACAATAACTCCAAATGAAAATGGTTTAATGGAAGGTTACATCGAATCCCCGGGATATGGACACAATTATTTCCCTAATCTTAATTGCCTTTGGATTCTCAATGCAACAATCGAAAATAATTCTCTTTCTATCGCAGAAACTGCAAGAAAAGTTCAAATAGAATTTATTGATTTTGATATTGCGACGAGTGAAACAAAATATATTAGCAGCCTTTCAAGATTATCATCTCGAATAATTCAAAATTGTGGCGGAGATTTTGTTCGAGTGATGCCTCGAGGAGGGATGTTTTGTAATTTGCTTCCACCCAAAGGAGTTTATTCAAGCCCATATTTTGAAATTAAACTTTCCACTGATTCCACTGTAGCTGGAAGAGGATTTAAATTAAAATATCAAAATGGTATGTTTTTATTATTATTCGTTGAATGAATGACAGTAACAACTTTTAATAAATAATTGTCAAAATTTTGTTACTATCTTCCATTGAAGACAAAATTTTTTTTCATCAACTTGAGATCCCAATATTTATTTATTTTTAGTTTGTGAAATGGATTTCACATCTTTGAATGGAACAATTTCTTCACCTAATTATCCATCAGCTAGTAATGTTCCATTTAAATGCACCTATCGAATTTTGGCTTCCACAAAGCAAGCTATTCGAGTTGTATTTCGTTATATTGGACTTAAAACTGATATCAATACTTGTTTCTATAATGCTCAAAAACAAAAAGAATTAAATGATTACATTGAAGTAAGTTTTTTTCATCCTCCAAGAAAAAAAACTAATTTTTTGAAGCCAAACGAAATTTTTTTTCTTTGGGGTTGAAAGCTTTTTTCTTTTTTGGTATTATTAAAGTATTTTTTTATGGATATTAGATGCTTAGTAATTAATAATTCGATGAAGAATAAAATAAAATTCTGGCTCCCATCAAGAAAATTATTCTTTCGTTTCGAGACTCTTAAACATTTTTTAAACAAATTTTTCATATTTTTTTTAGATAGAAGGCGGTCATAAATCCAATGAACAAATAAATAAACGATATGTATGCGCACGATATCCATTTGTTGCACCACATGGCGAAATAATTACCAGCGGCATTCAACCCCTTTCAATTACATATTCCACTAGTGGCGATTCGGATTTCAACACTGGGTTTTCATTTGATTATGAAATCTTTGATGTTGGTTGTGGCGGACTATTTCATGCTCCAACGGATACCATTAAATCGCCTAATTATCCTCAACGATATCATCCACATATGTATTGCGTATATAATATTATAATATTTTTTCATCAACGAATTCGAATTACTTTTGATGTTTTTGATGTTGAAAATGTTGCAAATCAAGATGATTGTGAATTTGATTCCGTTGCGGTTTATGATGGAACATATGTAAATGAGGATGAACATGGTGAACTTCTTGGACGGTAATAAAAAAATAATTTTTTTAAAATTTAATTAGAAAATTACAAAACAAAAAATATTTTTAGAAAATTGACAAAAGTCTGCTTTTTTTAAAGAAATTTTCAGATTATGAAATTTTGTTTTTTTGAAACAAAAAATTATTAATTCTTTTTTCGTTAAAAAATGTTGCATTGGAAAGTTTGCATTAATTTTGGCTAAATTTTGAAGATTTAAAATTTGTAGAATTTTTTTTTTGCTTAAAAATTTTAGTTTTCACCATCTAAGAAAAGTTTTTAAAAAAATATTAAAATATTAGAAGTTTGCCTAATTTTACCATAGTTTCTTTAAATTCTTCAAATTTTATATTAGTTTTTATTTAAAGAATTTTTTTGATTCGAAACTTTCTTTTTTTAGTAGCTGCCGATACCAAAAAAATCCATTTTTGATTATTTTACATTTCCTAAAAAATATTTTTTTTTTTCAGGTTTTGTGGAATGTCTGTTCCTCCAGCGCTCCTTTCAAAAGGAAATAAAATGTCCATTGTTTTCCTTTCGGATCGATCAGTGAATGGCGCAGGCTTTTCTGCAACTTATCGAGGAATTGAAGCAGCGGATGATTGTGATCAAACTTTCACTACTCTTGATGGAATAATTGAATTTAATTCTACTTTACATCCAAGAGCCACGAAATGTGAATATATTATTTTGGTTAGTTATTTTTTTTTAAATTTTGAATTGAGAATCAAAAAAATAAAAATGGGAAAATGGGTTGTTTATCATAAAAACTAATTGGAATTAGGAAGAAAGGTTTTAAATAAAAAATATAATAATTATCCCGAATTTTCGATTCAAAACAAGCTTTAAAATTGGAATAAAACTTTAAATTTAAAAGAATTTTTCCTTTTTTTCTTATCAAGACAAACTTTTCGATATTTTTTAATTCAGAAAATTACTAGTTTTAAAAAAGCCTAATTTCACCACATTTTTTAGTTACCTAAAATGCATCGAATTATGTTAACATTTGAAAACCTCACTCTTCCATGCACTCAAGGCTCATTACTTCTTCGAAATGGAATGACAAAAGAATCTCCAGCATTCCCCGGAATTTCGGATATGTGTGACGTAAAAAATTTAACTAAATTAATAACTCAAGGAAATCGAGCATATCTTCAATTTACAACAAATTCTCCTGAAACTACTTACTTCCGTGTAAAGTATGAACAATTCGCGGCAGGATGTGGCGGAAAAATTAGTGGAATTAGTGGGTTTGTTTCTGCCCCGCAATATCCACTCAAAGATTCGAGATCGTTAAATTGTGATTGGGCTATTTCGGTGGGGGAAGGAAATCGAGTGAAATTATCTTTTTCATTTATTGATAACCTCGATTCCGCGGACACTCGAGGCGAATGCAATGTTTTTGGTTCAAATTTCATCGATGTCTCAGATGGAAAATATTCTGATTCTCAACTTATTAAACGTTTTTGCACTCAACAAGTTAATACAGAACCAATAATTTCTGATGGAAATCAATTAGCCATTAAATATGTTCAGCACGGGGGTTCCTATCACGGCGCCCTATATGGATTTTTAGCTCATTTTGATACTTATTGCAAAGATATAATTTTAACCAATCATCATGGATCCATTCAATCTCCAGGTTTCCCGGGCCCTATTGAATCTAATACAGCGTTAAATTGTAAATGGACAATTCGAACAAGTCCTGGAAGTCGAATAAGTGTAAGATTTCATAGATTTGATCTAAAAGCAAATGGAGGATTTATATGCAGCAATAATCTCATGGTAAGTTAGTTGTTGGTTGGTGGAAAAAATAAGAAATATAAAATCCAAAAATTTGGTAAATCATCAATCTATCTGTCTTTTAGGTTTAAAGTTTTATTTTTTCATTAAAAGTCTTACATTTCTTTTTAAAAAAAATTAAGTAAATATCAAAAATTTGTTAACTTTTGCTTTAACACTTTGGTTTATAAAAATATAAAAAGCAAATGTTTTTAACATTACTTTGTGAAAGAAAAAAATCGGGATAATAATAAACTTTAGTAAATTATTGCTATGATTTGATTACTCTCTTTTGAGATAATAATAAAAAAAATTTAAATATTGTGAAAAACTTATTACTATAATGCATGTAATAAATTAATTCACTTTTAAACACATTTGTAAATGCGTCTTTTTTTTTGTATTTTTCTTTGAATTTTACTTTAAAATTTAATTAATTCTTCCATATTTTTTTTCTTCTTTTTCAGATTCCTTCATTACAAATTCTTAATCTCACAACCAATGGAATTTCGCCCACATATCAAACCTCCAAATTTTGTGAACACTATATCCCGCAAGAAATTATATCAAAAAATAATACTCTCGATATTTATTATAATTTGCAAGGGTCACGACCGGATAATAATTTTTGGCTTTCATGGACTACAATCGGATGCGGTGGGATAATAATTAAAAATAATTCTGATATGATTGCAAGACCATCGGATTTTATTAATAATAATGACCAAACAACCGAAAGGCAATGTGAATGGATAATTAAAGCTCCAATAGGATTTGTAATTAAAATTTCTATTGAACACGCATATTTTATTGGAGATCCCAATCAGAAGGAAGCTTGCGATGATCCATCTAAAACTAAAAATCCCGAAAATCATGATGGAATTGAATTTTATTCCGGCACAAATAATGCAAGTGGAATACCACAAAAAATTTTCTGTAATATTATTAATAATGAAAGTTATCAAAGTCACACAAATGAATTATATGCGTTTATGAGATTAGCCGCAAAAAATAATATGAGTGTAAATAATATTACTTTTAAAGCTAAAGTTGAATTTGTTAAAATGGATTTAGCGGATGCTTATTCTTGCGGTGGCATTATTGAATGTAAGTTTTTTTAATAGAGCCAACAAAATAAAAATTTGTTATCGGAAAATTTTGAAAATTCGTTGAGAGACCAAAATAATATAAATAGAATTTTACTATAAAATTTACCGAAACTTAAATATTTTTCTTTACAAATATTTAAATTTTCCATGATTTTGATATGAAACAAAATTTTAAAATTTTCTCATAAAGACACTAATTTTTTTGTTTTCTAATATGCAAATTACCAAAAATTTAAATTCGATTTATGCATAATAATTTTTTGCAGTGGACGACGATAATCCGGCTTTCCTTCATTCACCCAATTTCCCTAAAGCTTATCCAAAAGGTATTTCATGTATTTGGGAAATTCATGCGCCTGCTGGAAGTGTGGTGAATTTTAATTTAACTGAATTTAATAATCCTTCTGGCACTCGGCGACATAGTTATCGAATGTATGATCTCGATGGAGATAGTGGATATGTATTTGGTGGAACTACAGAACAAAAGTGAGTTTTCCACCGCGTCGAGATTCGATGCAAACAAAAAAAAAAGGAAAGAATTTTTCTTCATTTTTAGTGTCACGACTCTTACCATAAATCCTTTAATTTATTTTACGAACCTAAGATATCAGTAATATAAAAAAAATTTATTTTTGCGCGTCGAGAGTAAAAGTAATAATAAAAAATTTTTTTTTTTTTTCAGTTGCACAGCTTCGATGGCATTTATCGAGGGTTCATTAGCATTTTATGAAGGCGAATATAATCCCGAAGAAAGTTATTATCGAAATAATAAAATGTTGCATCGAGTTTGCCTTCAAATTGATCGCCCTCGAATTATTAAATCAAATGTTCAAAAAGCTGTAATCGTTTTTCATGGTTCCCCTCAAGAAACTTCTTTGTCGTCGTCGTCATCGGATGATAAAAATAAAAAACAAAATGGTTTTATGCTTAAAATGTGGGCTCAATGCGGCGGCACTTTAATTGCCAAATATGAATCACAAACTTTTATGATTGCAAATGGAAATGATGATAATCCGAAATCCATTCGATTTAATTGCACATATAAATTTGTTAAAGATGAAGATGATGGTAAATTTTTTTTTCCGTGAAAAAACTTTGATTGATAGTAATTAAATAATTACAAAATATTATATCTTTTTGATTACTCTCACTATTTTTTCATTAAAGAAAAAAATTAAATCTTTAATTAAAAACAAATTCTTTGATAACGAACTAAAACTTTAGTAATTTAAAAGAAAATAAGCAGAAAAATATAATAAAACTAAAAAACGATAGTAATAAAAAAATGACAAAATATAGTTTATTTTTAATTACTGTCTTTAATTTTCTTCTGCTTTAAATAAATCAAAAATTTTTATAAAATGCAACTTCTAGTAAATTTTGTGATTTTTTTTTTCAGAAAATTCAGGCGATACTCTTTATATTTCTGGTGATCGACTTCCATATTCTGATATACACCCAAGAGCTAATGCCCTTGATACTTTTACTTTCCGATGTAATGATGAAGAAGAAGATACTCGAATGTAAGCAACCTTGTTTTTTTTTTATAAATTATTTATTCGAACAAAAAAATATATATATTTGCATTTTTTTTTTCAGTGATTTTTCTCAAGAACTCACATTACGAAAAGATTTTGGAGAATGTGAGGGATCTCCAACCCTTTTAGCTGATTTAACAAAACTTTCTGGACGTTATTTAATTTATTATGGACTTGCCGGACAGTGTATGTTTATAATAAACAAATTTTATTATTGCTTCTTGATAGTAATAAATTTTGGCAATAATTTTAAAATTTTGTTTACTATCATTGAAGAGTGTAATGAAATTTTACAATAGTTTTTTTAAATTTATTACTTTCATAAATTTTTTTCTTTCACAACGCAAATTAAAATGTTTTTTAGTTTGTGGTGGCACAATTGATCAATATCAACGTCATCTTCGATATAAAATAGATAAAAGAAAACTCACAGATTGTGATTGGACTTTTATTGCGCCTTATGGTTTCACAGTGCAACTTGAAATCCAATTAGTTAAATTACCCGAATCTGAATTATGCCAAGAATCATTTATTGAAATTAAATTAGCTTCCTCTGATACAAGCGAACCAAGAATATGTAATTCAGAAGAAAAACAAATTAAATATAAATCTCCAAAAATTACTCTTCGACTTCGATATCATCCAAACGAGGATTTAAGCGATGATGCATTGGATGAAATTATGGGAGATTACATTTTGCAAATGAAATCACAAATTGGTAAGAAAATTTTTCTTTGATAAAGGAAGAGTATAAAAATTCATGAATTAAAAATATAAACCTCGAGAGAGATAGTAGCAAGAATTTTTCAAAAAAAGCCGCGTTGAGATTGGCAGAGATAAGAAACTTAAAAAAAATTATTTTGAGATATTAAAATCTAAGAATGGATCTTAAATTAATCAGAATTTATTTTAGATTAGAAGAAAAAAAGATTTAAATTTTTCGTTCTGAAATTTCTGGGAAGAAATATTAAATTGATAAACTTTTGCATTTTTTGTTATCAAATTAATAGAATCTTTGCGTCGAGATTTCCTGTAAAAAAAATAATTGGAAATAATCTTGTGGAGAATCCCTGTAACAAGATTTTCTTTTAAAATATCGTTTTGAGAGTCCTAATAAAAAAGTTTAAAATAAAAGTAATTATGAATAAATTAAACAATAATTTTTTTTAGTGGTTGACTCATATCCCGAATCAAGCATAATTGAATCTCCACCTGCAACATTAATGGCAAAACCTTTATATCAATGGTTTCTTCGAACAAAAGAAAATAATACTAAAATTAAAATAACCGTGGATCGATTAAATATTTCTCCATATGCTTCAATAATATTAAATTTAATTCCAACTGAATGCAATGTTGAAGAATGTAATAGTGTTTCGGTGGAAGGGTTTATTGAAGAAAATATGGCTCCATTAGAATATTATTTTAATGCTCGAGAAGTTAAAGTTGATTTTGGTAAAACTGAAAATTCTGGCCATTTTCGATTACATTGGGAAGAAATAAATTCATATGAATATTATCAAAGTATTTCAAAGGATAAAACTGAAAATATTCAAGAAGATGGTTAGTTTATTTTTTTTCTTCGCTGGAAAAAAATGATAAATTTTTTTTACGATTTAAAAATAATAAAAACTGGACATTTATTAAAAAAAAAATGTTTATAAAAATGTTGTATCTGGAAAATTTGGTCAAACCACGAAAATTGTATATTAATTTTTTCGCTTTGAGACTAAACATAATTAATTAACACTAAAATTTTGGAAAGCTTGCACCTGTGATAAATGGAAACTGATAACGATAATAATTTTTTTTAGTTTACACCTGCGGTCGAGAACTTTTCCCAACATATGAAACTCAAACATTAGAAAATCCTAAAAACTTTTATGGAAATTATATGAATGATCAAAAATGTAAATGGACTATCAATCGAAAGCGATTCACAAATATCATGATCAAAGTATGTTTTTTATTTACCCAAAAATAATTTGGCATTTTTCAAAACAAAAAAAAATAATTTATTATTTATTGCCTGCTTTTTTTTTTTAGATAACTTACATAGATTTGGAAGAGCAAACGAGTTGCTTATATGATTATCTTGGAATTGGAATAGTTGATTATTCGGTGAATGAATTAGTGAACCAACCTCCCGGAATTTTAACATATTGTCAAGGAAATTCATCATCTATGGGAACTCCCATGGAATTAGAATATCATCAAAATGTATATATTTATTTTGTGACTGATCGTTCTCGAACTGCAAGTGGATTTAAAATTGAATATAAACTTGGTTGTCGTTCATTTGATTATATTATGGATAATTCAGCCCCATTAAAAGCAGAAATCACTAGTCCTGGATGGCCCAGTGCTTATCGAAAGAATGAATCATGCTTTTGGGGATTAATTTTGGGTTCAACGCGACAATTAAATATTACCGTTGAATTGGATATTGATGGCACAGATGGAAGTTGTGGAAATGATTACTTTTTAATGGTAAATGAATTTTTTGTGTCTCGAACGGAAATATATGCAAATTTTCAAAAGCTTGGTTTTGCATGAAAATTCTCACATTTTTTTCGAACATTTTAGCCTAAAATATTTTTTAATTATTTATTTTTTTTAGGAAGAAGTTCCTTCAGCTTATATTGGCACATCTTTAATTGGTGGAAGTAAAGCTAAACGATGCGGTCAAATAAATTTTAATAAAACTTTCAATGGTCGTCTTTATGCTTATTTCAATTCTGATAATAGCATGGTTGAACGAAAGGGTTTCAAATTAACTATGGAAGAAGTGTCAGTTGATTGCAGTTCATCGTCACTTTGGGTGGATGAAATAAATCCAATAAAAATTTTATCATCTCCAGAATTTCCTCATATGTCTCCAAATTCACTTAATTGTCATTGGGTGATTCATACCCTTCCAGGACATCGAGTTAAATTTACTGTGGATCCTCATTCATTTAATACACAAAATTCTGATGAAACTGAGTGAGTTTTTTCATTTTAGAAAAAATAATTATTCTAAAGCCAAATCACGAAAACAAAGGGATTCGAAATTTTTCGAATCCGGGCCAAATTAACAACTTTTTTTAAATTTAAAACTTTTATGCAAATTTTTTTAAATTTTAGATGCCTTGAAGATTACCTCGAAATTCGAGATGGTCCATCTGAATCTTCTCCATTGGTTGGAAGATATTGTGAAGTTGAAGCGCCAAGCACAATATTTTCCACGGATTCATCACTTTTCGTTAAATATGTAACTGATTCTTATTCCAAATCTCTTGGATTTAATGCAACTTATGAAGTGGCTTCATGTGGAGGTTCAGTGGTCCTTCAACAAGGCCATAACACTTCGGTCACAAGTCCAAATTATCCTGAACCCTATCCTCCTCAAACCACGTGTCAATGGAATGTTAAAGCTCCAAAGGGGCATTTCGTTCAAGCAAATGTCGAACATATTTGGATGAATTATAGCGAAAATTGTACAATGGAATATTTAATGTTAAAAGATAAAAATTTCTCGGGTGAAATAATTATGCCACCTTCATGTTCGCAATTGCAAACCGAAATTGATGGATATCAATCCCAACATAATTCCATGTTTGTTGAATTTCATTCAAATTCAAGTGGAACTAAAATGACTCGAATGTTTTGCACTAATAAACAATGTGGATTTGATTTGAAAGTTTCATCAAGTAAATTTGGTAAGTGAAAGCTATTTTGAAAACGGAAAAAGAAAGAAAATTTTTTGCTCGCGTTACATATTTTTGTTGGCTGTATACCCATTCGTGCCCGGACCATTCGTGGAACCCATTCGTGGAAAAAAATAGACACATTCGTGGAAAAAAATGAACCAATGGGTTCCACGAATAGGTAAGTTTCCACGAATAGGTATATTTTTTTCCACGAATGGGGTTCCACGAATGGTCCGGGCACGAATAGGTTATTTGCCATTTTTGTTTTGTCTAACATATTTTTTACTGAGAAATAAGCCAAAACATGCGGTCTGGTGGTGTAGGGGTTATCACATCTGTCTAACACACAGAAGGTCGGCGGTTCGATTCCGCCCCAGATCAGCCATTCTTTTTAGTTTTTTTTATAAAAATTTTAATTTTGATTTGTTTTTAAACTTTTTATTAAAACTTTCTTTGTTTATAGAATGCGGCGGTGAAATCACCGATGATGAAGGAACCATTACTCTTCCAGGTTCACCCGAACGAATCATTCCACATTTATCTTGTGAATGGACATTTGATGCGGGAATAGGAAATCGATATTCAATACAATTTAGCTTTTTAAATCAAGAAAATGTAATAAAAAACTTTACAAACAAATTTTTTTTCGCTGTTTTTAATATTAATAATTTTTTTATAGGGTTTTTATATGAATCGTTTATTCGATCAATGCTATCCCGATTTGGAAATATTCAATGGTCCGCCATTTGCTCGAGATAGTCTTTTAGCAAATGAAAAACGTTTTTGTCAAAATAAAACTTCTTTTATTTCTATGACTGATTTAGCTACGCTAACTTACACGGATCAATCTCAAAATGCCCATTATGGATATTTAGGAATTGGAAGATACAAAAATTTAAATGATGATCGACTTTCAAAACCATGGAAAATTAGTTATAAAAAAGTAAAAAAATTTTAATTTTATATTTGTTTTGGTCGAAGCGAAATTTTTTAATATTTAAAATTTGGATTTTATAGATTGCTGATAGATTTAATAATGAAGGGTGTAGCTCAGTAATATCAAGAAATATGGTTATGAAAATTGGAAATTTATCCATTGAACGAGGATCAAGTTATGGACTTGGAGCAAGATGTAATATTAATTTTTAAAATTTTTTTGATAGAATTAAAAAAACGTGTTTATTTTTTAGCTTTCTGCCATTTACAAGTTAAACGACCCACATCAGAAACTGGAACAACGGTAATTAAATTCACTGAAATGAGACCAAGAAATTCCATTTTTAAAAATTGCGCTCAAGGCAATCGTGTGGTTATTAAAGGTAAAAAGATTTTCTCTCAAAAATTTATTTGCATTAAATAAATTTTTTGGCTACAAAAAAGAATGCTTATTTTTTATATTTTTTGGCATTATTCTAATTTTCTGAAACAATTATTTGATAAAACAAAAAATTTTTCAGATGATGTCATAGGTCCTTGGGCAATTAATGAAATATTCTGTAATGCTTCAACCAAAAATAATGAAACAGTATTCATATTTCCAAATTATCTTTTTGATATTTATGTTATTAATAATCCCCATAAATTATTTATTGATACACCATTGGAATTTAAATTGAATGTTAAATTTTATCGTAAGTTTTTTGTTTTCTTGTCAAAACCAAGCTTTGAGTTTATTTAAATTTTTGAAATTTGTTTTTTTTAGCTTGTGGCGGAACAATTTTGGAAGATGAACTTGAAGAACAAAGTGGAACTATAACATCTCCAAATTTTGATTCCGATGAAGATTATAACCCCAATGATTATTGTCTTTGGTACCTTCGAGCATCGGAAGGAAAAACGATTGAAATAGAATTTGGTTTTATGGAAATTGAATATCATGTTGATTGTGAATTTAATGATCATTTAATTGCTTCAGAAGGAGAGGGAACGGATTCAGTTATTCATCAATATTGTTACTCCGCAGCTGAAAATCAATCCTTACCCGATCGATTTAAAATTATTCGAACTCGTTCGCGTGATTTAACTTTGCTATGGAAAACTGATAAATCCGTTCAAAAGCGGGGCTTTAATTTAACTTACAGCTTTGTTCATTATCATTCTTCAACAGGTATTAAATTAGATCAATTTTTTTTTATAAAATTTGAAATAAAAAAAATTATTTGCAGATCGAGGCTGCGGATTTGCAAGTCACGCAATGAGTGGCTTAATTGAATCCCCAAATCATCCAGGCTATTATCCAGAAAATGTCCAATGCATTTGGGATATTATTGTTCCCATTGGATATCATGTTAAATTAATTTTTGATGCCTTTGATGTTCAATTATCGAATGATTGTGAAAAGGATTCATTCCAAGTAAGCAAAATTTAAAGCATTATTTTTTATTCGAATTTTGCAAACTCTTAAAAAAACACTTCAGTAATATAGCCTCGAGAAGCGATTAAAAATGAAAGCAATTCTTGACTAAAAAAAACTAAAAAAAGAATTTTATTTTTGAGTTCGCTGGATAAAAGAAAACATCGAAGTAAAAATCTTTGAATTTTGTTTAATAAAAAAATGTTTAAAAAAGAAAGAAACGAGTAAAAATTTAGAAATTTCAGAAAGAGAAAATTTTTTTGCTGAAAATGAAAAGTTTAGACTTTTTTTTTGTGAAAAAAGAATAAAGAAAATTCAATAATTTAGAAGCAAACCCTCGAAAATTGAAGTTTCCCAAACACTGCTTTTTATTTAATTATTTTTTATCCAAATTTTTAAATTGCAAAAAAATAATAGTTTTTGTTAATAGAAATTTTTTTCTCTTATTTTTCAGATATCCCAAGAACACCAATCTCGAGCTCTTTCACCTTTGAGCGATTATTATTTTTATTTTGAGCACGAAGAAAAGGACGCACCTAAATGTGGCAGTAACATTCCCAAACCATTTTATGCTGAATCAAATCGAATTCGAATCAATTTTACCACGGATGATAAAATAAGTGGATATGGATTTAAAGTTCATTGGAAAGCTGAATGTGGAACCACTTTATCTTTAAGTCATGGAGTTATAACATCTCCACATTATCCTAAATATTATCCAAATGAAGATTTTGAGTGTAAATATTTAATATATCCAACTTTGCCAAATAATGGGATTCCAATTGTGGTTGTGAAATTATTGGATTTTGATATGTCCACAACAAATATGCCATGGAGAAATCAAATGCGAGGAATTGATGGTGGTGGTGGAATATATTCGAAATCATCCGAATGTATTCGAGATTATTTAGAAATTATTGATGTTTCAAAAGGAGAATTAACTGTAGCAAAATATTGTCAAGAAAATATGCAATCCACCACTGAAGCTCCACCCATTTCGATTAAAGGTGGAATTGGAGTTAGATTTGTTGGAAATCGATCATATTTTGAAGGAAATGAACGAAAGCAACATCGAGGCTTTAAATTATCTTACGCGCTCGCGGATTGTGGAGGAGAAATAAATCTTGCAGAAACACGGGAAAGAATTTCAGCTATCGTTACTTCTCCAGGTTTCCCACTTCCATATCATAGCAATTTGGATTGTGTATGGAATATTACGGCACCAGAAAATCGAATAATTTCCGCTAAATTTACGAATATCGAAATGGAATTAAATTATAATTCATGTAATTTTGATTTCATTGAAATTTATAATGGAATTATTGAAACTAATATTAATAATTTTTCAATTTCTTCACAGTCAATTTTACCGAATGAAACTAAAAATTTAATGGGGAGATATTGTGGGGAAGATACGCCCAAAGATTATTTAATTTCAACAGGGCCAAATATGACTGTGAGATTCCATTCTGATCATTCAGCAAACAGGGGTGGCTTTAAATTGGTTTTAACTGCAACTTTGGGACCTAAAAGTGGATGTGGAGGAAATTTAATTGCTGACACCGAACCTCAAACGCTTACGCCTCCAATGGATTCAAGCGGAAATAAATATGTTAATGGTTTAAGATGTTTATGGAATATTAAAACTAAAGATCCCAAACAAATTATTGAATTTAAATTTATTAAAATGGATGTGGAAAAGCGGAGACGAATTGATTCAAATCCAAACACCACAAATTGTTATGATTTTGTTGCGGTTAGTTACTTCAAAAAATAAAATTAACAAACTTTAAATATTTTAAAACAAAAAAAGAAAAGTTAAAATTTGGCAGAATTAACAAAAAAAATCTGATAGAAGTTTTTTTGGTGGTCACTAAAGTATTGTATTTTTGCTCCAAATAGCTCAATTTTAATATTTTCGCGAAGATGCCTTTTTTAAATAAAAAATTAATGAATTAACATTTTAACGATTTCCAAACGAAATTTATAAACCACATTTTTTTTGTGGTATCGATGGGAAATTTTAAACAAATTCTTTTAAAAAAATTTGGTATACACGCGAAAACATTCGAATTTATTTTTCATGCATGTCTTGAACGAAAAATTTGACGTGTTTAATTACAAATTTGCTTATTTAAAAGTTTGTCTCAAAAATATTACTTTTAATTTTTTAAGATATTCGATGGTCCTCGAGCAATTAGCACATATTTACTAAATCCCACATGTGAAATTCCTGATTCTGATTTACCCTTAATTCTTCAATCTTCATATAGAATAGTGGATTTTTATTTTGAATCCGACGCGGGTGAAGGTTATGAAGGATTTAAAGTGGAATATAAAGCCATAAAAGATGATTGTGGAGAAACTTTGGTTGCAGAAACAAATTCCGCTGAATTTTCATTCGATTCAAATACGGCGTTAACTCGAGAAAATCAAAAGCACAAACGTTGCCGATTCTTTATTTATGCGAAAGAAGGCCAACCAATTGAAATAGAATTCAAACAATTTAATTTTCCTTCCACTGACCCATCGTGTCCATTGGAATTTATGGAAATTCAAGATGTTGGAAATGCAGCGGAATGCACCCATCCCGCGTGTAGCACAAAACTCAAAACACCAACAAATATTCGATATTGCAGAAAAAATATGCCCACAAGATTTGTATCTCAAACTTCAGTAATTCAAATTACGGCATCCATTTTGCTTCAAAGTGAATATGCCTCATCTTTCACATTGAGCTATAAACTTATTGATCGTGAGTTTTTATTCTAATTTCATTTGGCTTTTTTTGGTTTTACTTTGGTTTTTAAAAATAAAAAAGATAGTAACTTTTTTTAACAATATTTTTACGAAATGTGTTACTATCATTGGAGAAAGGAATCATTTTTTAACGATAATTTAAATAAAATTGTTACTGTTATTTTTAATTTAAAACTCGAAATAATTTGTAGAAACATAAAATAATCTAAACAAATATATATTCTTAAAGAATTTTTTTCAGAATGCAATCGAACTGTTTCATTCGAGCCTGGAAGCCATTTTGCTTCTGGAAGACTTACATCTCCAAATTATCCAAATGCTTATGATGATAATGCCACTTGCATCACCACGATTGCGGCTCCATTGGATTATCAAATTCTTGTTGTATTTAAAGAATTTCGAATTGAACGTGGCGAAGGTTTCCGACATCGATATCCAGGCCTGGGCGGATATGTTCCATATTGGCGTCGAGGAGGTTGGAGTCGCTCCGGTTCTACGCCATATAGTGCATTTTCACGATATCTTTATTCTGCTTCGTGTACTTATGATTCGTTAACCGTAAGTTTGAAAAAAATAGAAAAAATGGGTCTCGGTACGAAAAAAAATTAACATTTTTGCGTTGAGACATTTTTGTTTTTTTTTTAAATTTTATTGGTTTATCTATTTAAATTTTTGTTGCAGATTACTTACAATCCAAATAATTCAACAGGCGAAAATCGAACTTTTTGTGGTTTCACTCTTCCACCAAGTCAATTTTCAACTTCCAATGAAGTTTCCCTTACTTTTAAATCTGATGATTCTATGGCTCATGGAGGATATGATTTAAGTTATTACACTGTAAAACCCGTGGAAGTCTCAACACGAAACACCGACCAAATATTTTATGAATTTGAAGCTAATTATGAACGAAGTGGAGCTATCACTCCCATAGGTTTTCCCGGAATGTATCCAAATAATACCATTCAACGATGGGCTATTCGTCCACCGCTTGGTTTATTTTGTAATTTTAAAATTATTAGCATTCAATTATCGAGAACTATCGATGTGGATAATTGTGATGCAACGGATACGTTGAGATACAAAACGGTGGTTGCCACGAATGATGGCGGAGATGAAGAGCATAAAAATAGTGATTGGATTTCGCCTTGCATTCCGGTAAGTTTAGAATAGATTTTTTAATCCAAAAATGAGTTCTTCGACCATTAAAAAAGAGAGTAATTTTTATTTGGCAATAATTTGAAAAAATTAGTTATTATCCCTAAAAAGAGTAATCATTTTTTAACGATTATTTGCAAAAATGTCTTACTATCAAAATTAATTTTTTACTTTAGCTTTTTTCACTCCATTTTTTGTTTAAATATACCAAAAAAACTTTGCATTATTGATTCAACATACTTTTTTTTCTTTCATTTCTCTTACTTTTGCATTTCCTTGAGAAAAGCTTATTAATCTTCTAAAATTTCAAATATTTCAGGGCGAAGAAGAATACATTTTCCCAAAAACAAAAGGATTAAATTACTATTTTGAATTTCAAAGTGACAACGATATTGAAAACAATGGAAATGGTTTTAGAATTCATTGGGATTGTGAAGATTATAGCGAAGATATCGTTTAAAAAAATTTATATTATAATATTTTTTATATTTATTCCATTTTGTATTTATTTTTTAATTTGAAATAAAAAAATTAAAATAAAATTATTTATTATTTACTCTATTTTTTGCTTTTAAAATTAAAGATTCAAGAAAGTAACATTTTTTGAACAATATATTTGAAAAATGTATTATTATCACTAAAGAAAGTAATCCTTTTTTGCGGTAATATATAGTAATTTGTTACTGCCCAGAAAAAAAAAATAAAACGTTTTCTGTATAAAAATTAATTATTCATTTTCTTTTCATTTTATTTTTCTTAACGAACTTAAACAAAAAAATCTCCAATGAAAGGTTTTTTTTCTTTTTTTTGCAAATTGCAAAAACAAAAAACAAAAAAATACGGAAGAAAGCCATTTTTGAGTTATGTATTTTCTTTTCTTTTCTTTCCTTTTTTTTATTTTGCGGTGGAAAAGAACGAAGTTGTCACTTGCATATACTTTTTTTTCATCCTTCTTCATGTGTGCCATTGGCTTTGGCATTGGAGTGAGTGAGTTTTTTTTTTTGGTTGAAGGGAAAAAGCTTTGCTGTCTTTATTTTTTTCCTTTTTTTTCAAAAATAAAAAATTGCTCACGTTCCATCTCTTTTCTTTCTTTATATATATATTCCTCCGGTTTGTTTGCTTGAAAAAGGAAAAATAAAAGGGAGCCTTTTTATTTTATTTTTCCATGCGCCTCTATGCTTCTTTTATTTTTTTAAACGACGAAAACGATGGCGCCAAACACAGGAGCTGAGCAATGAAGGCAGAGAGCATCTCTATTTTTTTTTTGAGTAGTCCGCCGTCGTCCCTATGTCATAGTTTTTGGTGCTCTAAGCTTCAGACAAGAAAGATGAAGATGAATAATAAAAAGATGAAGGATACTTAAAAAAATAAAAAGCTTATTTATAATCTAAAAAGGTTTAAGAAGATTCTTTTTTTTTGTTTATGATAGATTTATTTATAAAGATTTATTTTTGTGAAAGAAAAAATGGGTATTTTGAAAAGTTTCGACTTTAGTAATGAATGTTCCATCTCTGCAGAATAATTCGAAAATGGTCTATTTTTTTTTTCATTGCGTAAAATATTTTTTTATTTACAGTTTAAAACTTTTTTATATTCATTTTGAATTAATAAAAAAAATCGAAACAAATTTCATGAAACGAAAATAATTTTTGCGTAATTTTTTTACAGCGAATACAAGCTTAAAAAATAATTTTGTTTATTTTTTTTCATTTTCATTTTCCATTATTTAATTTTTCTGATTATAAGCTTCTTATTTATTATTCGTTAATAAATACATATTTATAAGACTTTAAGAATTTTAGGATAAATCACGAAAATATCCTTTCATTTATCCCATCAAAGTCTGTCTGTTAATTTTTTTGCCATGGTTTCTTTCTTATTTTTCCATTTTAAATTCCTTCGTTTTTTTTTATTACAAATCCCATTATCTTTACTACCCATGATTTCCTCTTTTTCTCTCTTTTTCTTTCCATGTTTATTTTTTATATATAATATTTATCCATCACATTCATTTTAGTATTTTTCTCTCCAAAATAAATAAATATAAATATAAATTTTTTTTGGTTATGCAAAAAAAAACATTTATTTGTCCCAAACAACCACAAAAAAAATGAAAAAACGAGGATGGCAAAAAAAAATTTGTTTTTATGGGAAGCACACAACTACCAACCAACCATATTTCTGTTTGCTTTTTACTTTTTTTTCCTCTTCCTTGCTTTTTGTTTGCTGGGTTTCTAAGCTTAGATGAAATTGACTGACTAAAAAAATAAAAGAAAAAGGTTTTTTTTTCTGGATTGATTCCATTCCTTCTTTTTTTTTCTTGCTTCTGCTGCCTCAGGAATTCACTTTGGAGTTACCTAAAAAATATATATAAATAATTTGTTTTTGTTTCAAAAGACCAAAGTTCAACTTTTTTACTTTTTACTTTTTTTTTCTTACCAACAAAAAAACATTCAGCAAAGTTTCTTACTTTCTTTTTATTACTTTCTTTTTTTCTTATGTTTTTCACCAAATAAAAAAAAGTAGAAAAGAAACTTAATTGAATTGTTAAAAAGGAAAAAGTTGGCAGCCACCAGACGAAAAAGAGACAAAACATAAAAAAACTGACCATTAAAAAACTTTCTTTTTTTCATCGTCTACTTTTTTTCTTTCTTAAAAAAGATATATATCTGTCGTGTCCTTTTTTCCTTTAAAAAAAGTGAGCTCTAAACATGCCACTGCCATGACTCCTTTCTATCCATTTTTTCTTTTTCTTTCTTGAAGCCATATTTTTTTTAATCGCTTGAAATTTTTTTTCTTATCTTTGATCCCTAAAATAAAAATATATAATATATAAATTTTTTAGATGCTTTTAAACAAATATGTCAGAAGCTCAGCATAATAATAATCTAAATCAACATCGAATTAGTGATGCATCTTCTTCAGCAAATTCAGCGGCAGCTTCGGCAGCTTCATATAGTTTAAATGCTGGAAGAGATGCATTTAAAAATACTCCACTTTTAACAGATAATAATATTTTTTTGTTATCTCAAAATGGTTAGTTTCGTTTTTCCTTTATTTTATTTTTTGGCTGCTTTTGAGTCGTCTGCTTTTATTTTTTTGTGTCAGATTTAAAAAAAAGGATGAGAGAAGAAACTTTTTTTCGTTGTTGTTGTTAAATAAGATTTTTAAGGCAGTTAAAAAAATGGATTTTTTTTTCTTCTTTAGTTAGTAAAAGTATGTATGTAGCAAAGGAGTCCATGAAGAAAAAAAAGAAGATGCTTTCCATCTTTCTTTCTATTTTTTTTAAAGTTGCTCATTTTACTTCTGCAGCTACATATTTCCATTGCTGATGCGTTACTAAAAACTAAAAAAAAAATAGATTCCTTGCGGCAATTTTTTTCCCAATATGTATCTATGTATTTTTTTTTTGTTCTAAATTGTTGTTTGCATTTTTATATGAAAACTTTTTTAGAAATCTTTAAAAATATTAATTTTAAAATTAATTATTTAAAGAAATTTCATCGCTTGCTTTTAATTTTTAATGCTCCTCTTTTGAAGGTCTTTTTTCCTAATAAAATCGGGCAGACAGAATATCAAAGATATAATAATTGCATATAATTTTTTTGCTGCGTATTTACATAAAAAATGGCGTACATTTATTGATAATAAAAAAAAGCAAACGTAAATATCGCGTGCTTTTTTTTTGGCACAAACACGCATATATATTTATCAGCTGTTTTTTATTTTTCGACGTTTCAAATTTTAGAATTATAATTATTATATTTTTCACACATGAAAATTTTTTATTAGACTTCTAAAATAAAAGTTTTTTAGATAAGTTTATTTAGATGAAGAAATATTGATCACTGTATTCTTCTTTTCTTTTTTCTTGGAAACTTATTATCAAAAAGTTACTTTATTTTTTACCAGAAAAGCAGATGTTTTAATATATTGAATTTTTTTTGGAAAGTTTCATAAAAATAAAAATCTTAGTAAAGCTGAGCATTTTTAAATTTTTTTATTTTAGCAACCAAATAAAAAAAAATATGAATCATATATAGTTTTTCAAATCTTGAAGATGCATGTTTTGAATTAAATCAATTTTTATAAAAATTTAGTCGCTTTCTTTTTTGTCTGCTTTTTTAAGCTTCACTTACTTACTTAATTCTTTTATAAAGTTGTTGCATAAATTTATTTGAGTGAAAAATTGTAAAATATTTTTGAGTTTTAATTAAAGAAGCAAAACAGCAGCCAATAAGTTTTGTTATTCTGCTTCAACACTTTTTTTAAATAAAAAAAGTTTCTTATTTCATTGTTTGCGAAGAAATAGTTTTTTCTAAATATTTTTTTTGAGTTTAAAAATAATTGAAAAACAATTTTTTAATAATAAAAAACTCTTATTTTTGAGTTTCACAACACGATTATTAAAAAATTTATTTTTTAAAAGTTTTTGGTTGCGAGACTTTTCGTAATATTTTAAAAAAAGTTTGTTATCGATTTTTTTTCTTTCAGACACCGAAGAATTTCGCCGCCAACAATTTGCAATTCGTTCATTTACACAATCAATTGAAATGGATTTACCTCCAGCACCCGAATTGCCGCCAACTCTCGATATAGATCATTATGGATTTACTACTACTGGTGGTTTCGACACGAATAATGATATAAGTAATTTAGAAAGTGGAATGACTCCAAGTAGCACTGCAGATACCATAGATACCATAGTCGAAGTCAAAACGAATGGCAATGGAGAAGATAATATCGATCCAACGATGGGTGAAACACAAAAATATCCTATGACCGTGCCCGCTCCAGGTCACACTGAGCAAGAAATGGAATTACATAAAAGTTTAGTTAAACATGAAAATGAAGGGGATGAAGAAGATGTTGGAGAAGAAAATGAAAGTGATGCAGAAATAAAAAATATTAATAATGGCATTTCAAATCAAACATCAGCAACTTCCTCATCGTCTGCTAATATTAATAATAATTCCAGGAGAACGTCCTCCCATCACGAAAAAGAACATCATGATCCTTTAAGAAGAGAATATAGTAATGCCGCAAAACAACGTCCACGACCAACAACTCCAACTCAAAAATGCACATTGGAATCATATATTTCAGTGGAAGAAAAAAATGCACCAATTTCAAATCCAATCGAAAAAATTAAAGTTGTAATTCCCCGAAAATCCCTAAAAGGCAGACAACCAGAAGATTTTTATCAATCCATGTCCAATCAACTCCCCCCTCAAATAATGAGGCATCGAAGTAATTCAAATTCGAATTATAGTGATTATGGAAATGATGATGATGATTTGGATATTATTGAACAAAATCCAGAATATAAAGATAAAGCCCCTAAAGCTCCCGTGGTTCATCGACGAACTTCAATTGAATGGGAAGCATTTGATCAATCTGTTGGTAAGCTTTTTTTTTTGAAGAAAAAAATATTTACTTTTTTACTAATTTTATTTTTTAAAGACTTTTTAATCGATTTTTTTATCTATTCTTTAAACATTTTTATGAAAAATTTTATTAAAAAGAATTTTCGTTTCGACGCCAAAAGTTTATCTAACATTTTTGAGTTTCAGAAACAAAAGTTTGAAATTCTTATTTCTTTCTCAATTTCAGAGGTTAATTTAATAACTTTTCGTTTTATTATCTAAATACTAAAAATTTATGTATTTTTTTGTCTTAAGATTCCAAGTAAATCTTTTTCTTACTCATCCCTCTAAAAAAAACCCTTTTTTTATGTTTAAAATTTTTGAATCCTTTTATTAATTCATTTTTTGTTCGGAGTTTTAAGAAAAAATCGAAAGTTTTTTGTTATGTGCTTTTTCTAAAGTTTTTTTACTCATCCTTTTTAAACTTCACTCATTTTTTTCTCAAACATTTAAATTTATCTTTCTTTCTTTTTTGTATTTATAAGCTTAAGCTTTTAGGCATCTTTATCTTTATCCATTACTCATCCGTCTTTTTTATCGATTTCACATCCAAATGCCAAAAATATTTTTTTTCTTTTTTTCTTTTTTGGAAGCTTCTTTTGTAACAAAAATGAAAGCAGCGGCAGCAATTTGTCACATGTAAATTTTTTTTAAAGCGGTTGGTTGCTTTTTTTTTGCGCGGCGTTGTAGCTTTTGGCACAAATAAATAAAAAGAGGGGATTAAATTTATTTTATGAGCCAAGAATTTCTTAAACTTCTTGTTTCTTACATTTTTCTTATTTCATTTATTCGTCTGCCTTTTTTTTTTTTACTCAAAATAACTTCCAAAAACATTTTAAAGTAAAGTTAAGAAAAAAAAGCGAAAAAGAAAAAATATATACGAAAGCTAAAGGGAAGGAAGAAAAAAAGCTATTGATTTGCATATTTTAAAGTATGTAATCGTCGTCGGCGTCAGAAGGATGAAGAAGAAAAAAAATTATTCTTTCGAAAGAAAGATTTTTTGAGTGTTGCTTCTTTCAAGTAGTTTTTTTTATTTATGAAATTTTTTAGCTTCTAAAAATTTTTTTCTTTAATTAAAGCTGGGATTTGAGAATTTTTTCCGATAGTTTGGATTAGTAACGCTAATTTGGCAATATTTTTAAAGTTTTTATTACTCTCTCTTCGAAATATTTGATAGCAAATAAATTATAGGTAGAAATTGTTATTTTTTTTTCTTCAGTAAAGCTCGATTTTAGCAACTTTTTTTCATTTTCTGGAATTTTATAATTCTAAACTTGCATTGGATAGTAACCTATAATTTTAAATAATTTTACTTTTAGAATTACTCTCCTTGATTAAAAACTTTCCATTTTAAAACTTATAAGCCGACGACGAACTTTATTCTTTTTATATTTTCCTTTTTTAAACTTTTAAATCCCATTTTTTCCAAATTTTTACAATCTTAAAAATTTAAAATTAACAAAATTGATAGTAATCTAAAATTTACGATGTTTGGAACTTTTTATTTACTATCTTTTTTTCCTTCTTCGTGGCTTATATTTAACATATCACGCTATCATTGTTCTAAATAATTTAAAAGCACCCAAACAACTAAGCATCATTAAACTGAAAATTAAAGTAATTGAATCTTCTATTTCCTTCCTTCGATTTTTTTTTATTGCGTTTAAGCAATTAGTTAAAAAAAATTTCACTCGATGTTGGCTGCTTTAATCTTAAAATTGTTTTATTTTTTTTTGCTTTTGAAGGCTAAATAAATATTTTTTCTCCATTTATCTTGTTTTTTAATTTTTGTAAGCTTCGAAATTTAACACTTTAAAAAAGCCAAAACCGGCAAAAAAAAAAAATGCGCATACTTGAAACAGAAAATTTATTTCATTTTTTTTGCATATTTGTTTTTCTTTCTTATTATTTTATTTTACTTTACTGTCCGTCATCACTCTTCTATTCTTTGGTGAGCCGCTTTTCACCGACGGCGGCGGCTTTGGTTCCCAAAAAAGTCTCTTATTTTTTTCGTGGATGCCATCGTTATTTTTTTCCCCAACAAAAAAGCTTTTTCCATCAAAGGTTGGAAGTTGTTGGCTGTGACAATGACGTCGCCTTCCGTCCATCGATAAATAAATGTTTTGGAATATGCCAAAAAAATAAATAAATAAAATACTTTATTCTTTGTTTGACATACTTTTTTTTATTATTTTTTTTCTTCTTCGGATGTTACTCTTTTCTTTTTCATCACTCGTCGTCGCTTGCTACTTACTTTCTACCAACAAAATCCATTCCTTTGCTCTTTTTTAAATGGACTCTCTCTCCTGGTTTTTCGATGTCGAAAGAAAAAAGTGGCAAAAAAAAAATCCGTCATTTTTATGTACATTTTTTTTTTGTTGGTGGCAGTAGTTTTAAAAAAGCTTAGACATACTTTTTTTTCTTCATGTTTCTTCATTTTTCCCGTGTCCTTTTTTTGGTTGTCGAAGAAAAAAGTATAAAAAAAAGAGGGACTCTGTGTTTTTGCTTTTTCATGTGTGTTTGTTGTTGAAAATCAATTGCTTTAAAGGAATGTGCCACAAAAGCAAAAGAAGCAGCACTAAGCAGCCAAAAAAATAAAAAGAGGGACGCAAATGAAACTTTTTTTTGGCATACACCAGTGTGACACGCCTCAGCCTCATGAGGCGCCTCCATCGCCTCACGAGGCGCCTCTCGCCTTTGAGGCGGAGGCGATGTATCGAAAAACTAACGTATTTTTATCGCCTCCTTCGCCTCAGAGGCGCCTCTGAGGCGCCTCTATCGCCTCACGCCTCAGAGGCGGAGGCGAGAGGCGAGGCGATAAAAAAAAAAATCCGTCACACTGGCATACACACGAGCCAAAAAAAATTCTGGTGGCGCCATTGAAGCCAGCCACAAAATAACCTCAGCTTCATGAATTTCTAAACTTTTTTTGGGTCGAATTCTTTTTTTATTATTTATTTGTTTTGAAATTTTTTTCTGCCATTTTTTGACTCAATTAACAATGCATTTTTTTGCAGATCGAACTCCCATGGCTGATAATAATGCTAAATCCAAAGCGGAGACACAACAAACAACTTCAACTCCACCAACCACTCCAAGCGACGGCACCAAAGAAGCGGCCACCATCTCTTCACCAACTGACGAAAGGGCATTTGTTGAAGAATTTAAAGAAGTTGTAGCAGATAAAATAGAAAAGGTGATTCAAACAGCTGAAGCATTTGCAGAAGAATTATTTGGTAAAAACGATGACGATTGGGCCACGACAACCACAGCAGAAACAACAACAACTTCGGGAATGGCTCAGCATCAACCATCAGCGGATGATCCATTTTTTGGTGTGGATCAATCAGAAGAACCTGGAATAGCTGAAGTTCCTGAAGTTCATTTAACTGAATATGAAAATACCCATGAACATCATGAACACCATGAGCATGCAAAGGCAGAGGATGAAACCCCAGTGGGCGATGTAGCTGGAGAAAATCAAAATAATGAGGAGGCTAAAACCGAAGAACAACAACAACCAACAGGAGATGAAACTACTGCAGCAGCGGCTACAGATCAGCAATATTATGATTACAACGCTGCTTATGGATATGATCAAAATTATGCCAATTATGATCCAAATCAAGCAGGACATGGTAAGTACAGTTTTATAAAAATCCTTTGAAATTTACAAACTTTTTCAAAAAAAAAATTCGTGACATTAATTTTTTGAATTGAATGGATATCAAGAAAAATTTCTTGTAAATACCAATAAATTAAGTATTTTGAAATTTTCAGATCCAAATGCAGCAGCTTATGATCCAGCTGCTACATATAATTATGACCAATCCGCTTATAATTACGATCAAACAACCGCTGGAGCATATGATTATTCTCAATATGGTTATGATCAAACCACTGGAGCGGCATATAGTCAAGCAGATTATCCTGGATATGATGCCACCAATAATGCATATGCAGGATATGATCAAAATGATCCAAATTATGCAACCGCTGCAGCTCCAACAACTGATTACTCTTCATCTCAACAAGGTGGCGATGTTGCTCAAACCACAGATTATGATTATAGTGCTTATGGACAAACAGCCGCAGCAGCGGCAGCAGCTTATAATCCATTTGCAACTGCAGGAACAGATTCCACTACAACTGAGGGTTATGATTATGGAACAACGGATCCATCAGCAGCGGCAGCTACTAGTGCCTATGCAGACCCAGCTACTGCTGCAACAGATTATTCTTATAATCAAGGAAGTTATTATGAAACTACACAATATGGCGGAGAATATCAATATGGTGACAATACTGCTGCCACCGATTATAGTCAATATGGATATCCCGCTGAAACCCATACAGCTGATACATCTACAGCTACAACAGAAACTACTCCAGCATATTCTGCTCCTGAACCACCATCATTCAGCCAACAACAGCCTATTCTTCCACCAATGAGACCACAAGCTCATGATCCATATTCATGGGATTCTCATGAACATCAACATACTGCCCCAGTTGTACCAACAAGACCTGCACCGCCACCTATTTCTGCTTCAGGTGAAAAAATACAAATTCCTTCGGCGCAAGAATCTTCACAAAATGTTCATAAAGCTCCACCACCTCCAAGACCCACTCCACCAACACCGGAAACCACTCATAAACCTTCGAGACCTCCTCCACCTTCGCCTCAACCAGCAAGGCCTCCACCTCCAGTTGCTAAAGTTGCTCCTCCACCACCGCCAAGCAAGCGACATGAATCCGAAGAGGAAGAAGAAGATCCATGGGCGAGATTTAATAAAATGTCGGAAAAAGTTTCATCCGTTGTTAAAACAAGCGAAGAAAAGATAAAAGAAATAAGTGGAAAATCTGCAGCAAATGAAATAAAAGATGAAAGTTATTTATCTAATATTGGAGGTTCACAGGGAATGATGTCACCTGCAGTGATGAGACAAATGCAACAATTGGAAGAGGAAAAGAAGAAAGCTAAAGCAGATAAAAAGAGAGCCAAACATTTGAAGAGGCCTCAATCGCCTGAAGTAACCCAGAAACAAGAAGAAGATATGGATAGAGCAGCTCAAGAATTAGCGGCAAGAATTGTTGCTAAACGAGCACACGATCTTGATGGATGGCAACCTCCAGGAGCGGCATTGCAACCTCAACCTCCTCCACCTCCTCCGCCTCCCACAGCCGCATTGGAAGCTGCAGCTGCTGCAGCGGCAATGTCTTCTCCAGAATCTGAAAAGTCCAAAGATAAAGAAGAAGAATCCCCGAAAGATGAAGAAAAAGAAGAGTAATATTTAATTTTCCCTCAAAACGAAATTAATCCCAAAATAAAATTATTATTTTTTTCAGGGAACCTCAAAAAATGGAAATTCCAAGTAATTGGGCAGGATTTGATGAATCAGGAGATTTTTCCAATGCAAATTTACCAACTTCTGATAGTGATTTCTTTACGCTGCATTTAAAAGAAGTTCCTCCAGCACCCACTGAAGATCCATTTGCTCCACCAAAATCTCTTGATCCTTTTGCACCATCAAATGGAGGAGATGTTAGTTATTTTTGTTTTATACAAAAGAAATAAGAAAGTTTACATATATAAATTTTGTATTTTCCATTGACCCCTAATTTTTTTTATTAAAAAAGTTAATCTCGAAAATTTTGATTTTTGGCCAGTTTTTATATTCTTTCGTTAAAAGAATATGCAAATTTTTGAGTTTATTTCTTCTTGGCATTTCAAAGGCAAATTTTTTTAATTTCTGATATTTTTAAGTTTTTCGGCGTCATTTTATTTGATCAATTAATTTTCAGGATTTTGATCCATTTGATATTCGACCAGCTGAAGATATAGTCGCTCAAGCCAAGGAGCGTGCAAATTTAATTGCCCAGAGAGAAGATGACCAAGATATTGATTACCTCCATCCATCTTCGACTGGAAGTTCTCCAACACCCGAAGGTGGTTCACCTGTATCTTCTCGACCCGTGGGTTTTGAAGATGAATTTAAACCACCTGGAGAAGATTTGCCCACGCCTCTCTATGATGAAGATGATTCTGAACCTTTAACAGAATTCCCTAAAAAATTCACTGGTGAAGGATGGGATTTAATGATTCGATATCCACCAAAGAAAAAAATTATGGCTGATCGTTATTGGAAGCCATGCTTTGTGAGAATCAAAGGAAATATGTTATATATATTTAATTCAAAAACTGATGATCGACCTATGCAAGAAATAATGTTGCAACCTACTTATTCTCTCAGTGATGCCACTTTACAAGCATACGATGTATATGGAAAAATTCATACAGTTAAATTACAATATGTTCAATATAAAGAAAGGATTGGAATTCGATCTGGGCAAATTGCGAGACTCGTGGAAGGCCACATCACGAAATATGGGATGCCCATTGAACACGCGGCTCAAGTAACAATTTTATCTAAATTTGGTTGCTTAAATTCTGATGATCTCGCAACTTTTATAAATGCGATCGAAGATTTTCTATTTATTTCAAAAATCGCACGGGAAGTTGTGCCTCAATATAAACAAGATGAAGTTCAAATTCATTGTTATGATGAATATCAAGCTTATGTGGATAAGGATGGTTTTGTATCTCAACAACAAGCACGAGTTCGAATGTTTTGTCTTGCATTTATTTCTGGTTCGCCCTTCCTTGAAATAGGCTTGAATGATCGTCGAAGGCAAGGAAAAGAAATAGTTCGACGTAAAGATATTTTACCGATGTACACAGAGAGATGGATAAGATTTGAAAATCTCGACTTTCATTGCACCGTCGATAAAAAAGCTTTCGAGGAAGAACAACTATTAAAATTATCTCCACCTGATGGAGTTTTTATTGAAATTTGTCGATTCCGTGTAAGACCACCAAAAAATCGTGAAAAACCTTTGATTGTTAAATCAATTATGAAAATAGCTGGAAGTAAAATAGAAATTCGAATAGATGCCATGGTTGCAGCTCACACTCAGCGAGCTAAAGGCACAAACGAATCTTTACGGACCATACCTTGCGAGGATATCGTAATTCGATTTCCAATTCCCGAAGCATGGATATATATTTTCCGTGAAGAACGGCATTGGGGCGTGGGAAGTGTCCATTCCAAAACTCGTCGACCCGGAAAAGTTAAAAACCTCAAAGATCGAATCATGGGCGCTGTTCAACAAACAGAAAATACTTTAATCGAAGTTGCAATAGGCGAAGCTAAATATGAACATGTTTATCGATCCCTGGTTTGGAGAATTCCTCGACTTCCTGAAAAACATCATGCCGCATATAAAGTTCATCTTCTCAAATGCCGATTTGATTTATCTAGTTTTGATTTAATGCCTGAATCATTTTTACCAACCTGCGATGTGGAATTTACTATGCCCCTCGCAACTATTAGTAATACCGTAGTTCGATCTGTGAGTGTTGAACAACATGAAGATAGTGATAGAGTGGAAAAATTTGTTCGTTATGTTGCTAAATGCAAATATCAAGTAAGTTAAATTATTTAAAAAAAAATATTTTTAGGATTAAAAAAATTAAAACTTCAATTATGAATGATAGTAACACATTATTGCAAAATATCATTAGAAAACGATTTCTCTCTTTAGAGAAAGTAACAAATTTCGATAAATTATTGCCAAAAAAAAGGTTACTCTCTTCAACGATAGTTAGGCAATTATATGTATTTTATTTTTCGTAAAAAAATAAAGCTTAAAAACTTTTAAAAAAATTTAAATTTTATTTTTCAGCTCGAAGTCGATTATGTTCAATGCAACGATCTCGATAATGATGCAATATTCGATGCTCACGTAATTGATCCCGAAGCAGTGATGAGTAAACAACCCGATCAACATAAACCATTATTTAATCCTGAAGAAGTTGATAAACAACATGGAGGGTTAGTTTCATTTTACTTTGCATCGCCGAACTTTTTTTTGTTGAAAAATACGATTAATTAATTTTTTTTCACACTTAAAAAATTTGAATAATTCGATTTTATTATTTTTAGTTATGGAATTGAATTTAATGAATTCGAAATGGGAAACCAAAATCGTAAAAGAAATGATTCAAGCAGCGATGATGAACCCGAAAAACGTCCAGTTCCCATAATTGAAATCAATATGAAAGGCTACGGCTATTAATTAAATAAATAAAAAAAAGCAAATAAAGCTCAGAAAAATAATAATCCAAAATAAAAATAATAATAATTTGAATAATTTATTAAATTTCTAAACAGCAGCAGCAATATTGTATGGCACTTTTTTTTAAATTTCCTTTAGCAATTAAATATTTTAAATTTCGGCTTTAATTTATTTTTTAATAATTTTGCCTTTAATTTTTTTTAAAAGTAATAATTAAAATAATTAATAACAAATGCAATTATAAATTCTTTAAACAATATTTTTTTATGTAATAATTTATTTTACTGATTTACTATTATTGTTATTTAATGTTAATAAAAAAATTTAACAAAAATGTAAAAAAATTTGATAGTAACACATTTATGACAATTATCTTTTAAAAAAGATTACTAGCTTGAGTGATAGTAGCTCATTTTTTTAAAATATTTACAAAAAATTATTACTTTCTTGTTTGTATCAAATTTGGAAGTTCAAAATGGTATTTAAATAAACTTTATTAGTCACTTTAAAATATTTTTATTATTATTTGAAAACAACAATCATAGAGCAAATTTATAAATTTAAAAAAATACGATCAAACAATTTTAATTAATCAACAAAAAATTAATATTTTTATCTTTTTTTTATTTAAAAAGAAGAAACACATTACAAATAAATAAATAAACATAAATAAATAAATAGTAAGAAGGAGGAATAGGAGATGCCAAGGAGGAGGATAGACAGAAGGGAAATGAATGAAATATTACATTCCTGAAAAATTTAAAAACCATTTTTATCAATCAAAAAACATTTACTTACTTAACAAAAAAATTTTATTTTATTTTAAATAGGAGGAGAAGAGAAAAATTCGTAAACATCGTATGAGAAAAAAAAATTGTCTGTGAGAATAGATAGATTATTCCATGAGTCCTGAAATTAATTTTCCACTGACTAATGTAAAAAAAATATTTTTTTGAGCTAAAATTTAAAACAAAAAAAACTAAGGAAACTAAAAATTTGAATAATTTGTTTAACTTAAAACAAAAAATAATATTAAAAAAAGTTTATCATTTTCCAAAAAATTGTTTTTTTGTTACTAAACAGAAAAATCTGAGTTTTTTTGGTCCCTCAACGATTCCAGAGCAGAAAATTTTGGTTTTTTCACGAATGATTTCTTCATACGATGTTTACAGAAATAATAAAAAAATAAGGAAAAACTAAATAATAAATTTCAACGAAATACAATTAATTAATAACACTAATCAAAAATACTCAAAGAAAAAAACTTAAAAAAATCGAACACAAAAATCAAAAGAAAAAACAAAAGAATTAAATTATAATTAATTAATTTTAATACAAACCGCAGCCTTTAAGTTTTGTAGATAAAATTGTGTCGAGAACTGAATCGAGAACAAATTGAACTTGTTTGGTATCAGTGGCGCAAGTTTGATGAGAATATATTGATTTATTTGGAACTTTATTAGCCATAAAAAATTGTCGTTCAATATATTTTGCACATGGCTCATATGCTTCTGGTCCATTATAGGATGGAAAAGCGCATTTGATGGAAGTGGCTTTACCAATTTTATCAGCAAATAAATCTTTTTTATTTAAAAATAATATTATTCCTGTATCCACGAAATATTTATTATTGCAAACTTGTTCAAAAAGTTGAAGGGATTCTCTCATTCGATTCTGAAAATTTTATAATATCTTTGGATTTGTTTTTAAACATTTCTATCTAGTGATAGTAAGTCATTTTTGCAAATTATTGTCGAAAAATGCTTATTTTCTTTAGTTATAGTAATGTAGTTTTTGCAAATTATTACACGAAAATGGTTACTTTCATTTAGCATTTTTTAAATAGGTATTTTTCCCTAGCGTTTTTCTTAGTATCTTTTTAAATTTTTCATTCAACTTTATTTTTTTTTTGTCTATTCTTTTTAAATTCAGAAAAAAAATTTTTGCAGCTTTATTTAGAAACAAAAAAAACTTTCCATAAATATTAATTATTTTGCAATTATATATTTTTGGTAAAAAAAAAGTTAAAAGGCTAAAGTATTTTTTTGCTGTTGCAAAAATATGCGTATTTTGAGCGTAGTTTTAAAGACTAAAAAATAAAGAATTGCAGATGTTATAATTCTAACAAAAACAATCTCTCATTTACTTACTCACATGGGAATTAATTCTCTCAACAACGCAAAAAAAAAAAAATCTAAGAATGTCACGTTTTTTATATAAATGGATGACTTTGAGACTTACCGTTGCGTTATCTTCTACCAAAACTTGGTCATATTCACTTAAGGCGGAAACAAATATCTAAAAAAAATTGTATATTTTATAAATTTTAATAAAAAAAAGAAAAACAATTTTAAAAAAATTTCTTATTATTACAGTATTCTTTAGGGAAGCTACCATTCAAACGCACTTTAGTTAGGTATTTTATTAAAATTTTCTTTTGTAGTATGTTTTTTAGATTTAAGAAATAAAGATCAAACTAAAGATAAAAGAGAGCCATAAATAACTCAAAAACAGAAAAGAAAAAAGTAAACATGTGAATTTTTTGTTTTCACGCTAATAATAAATTATTTAACTATTTTTTTGAATTTTAAAGCACCGGAAATGCCTGAAACACAGAAAAATCAACAAAATAAAGAAAAATGTTTTTAGCGATGTTTAAATTTTGGGTGTAAAATTAATTAGAAAAAACAAAAAAAAGAGTATCCTTAATTTAGAATTTCCAAAATTAATTTGACTTTTTGAATTCAAAATTGTGAAATAAATACAGAACCAAAAAATTTGGCATAGCTTTTTTTGTTAACTTACCACACTAGTAACATCATCAAAGCAATGAATCCATTTTTTACGCTAAAAAAATGATTTTACATTAATAAACCCATTTTTAAATGAAATATAAAAAAAGAATATTTAATTTACATACTTGACTTCGTTGTCCTCCAACATCAAATACACGCCATATTTTATTTTTAATCATAAATTTCACTTCAATTACTCCCAATGTGGCTACTCTCAAAAGTAAAATATCTTGTTGAGTTGGAATATACGAAGAATCACAAATTCTATCAACATTTTCAATGAAACTAAAAAAAAAAATAATAAATAGTCAGTCTTAAAACGAAAATTATTATTATTTATTTTACAACAAAGAATTTTGGAAAAAAATTTGGGTAAAATTCAAATTTTTTATATTTTAAAATTATGGATTTTTAGGAAACTTACTATAAAGCTGAATCAGGTAAATAAAAGGCTCCACTTTTTTGCATTGCAGCTTGAAATCCTTTATCAGCTAATAAAACTTTTATTCCATCATAAATATCATCGGGTATTGGAGCGGCTTCACGATTGGATAAAACTATATCATTTATAACGGTGGCCATTTTCTATAAAAAAAAATTTGTTCATAATTTTTTTTATCTCAAAAAGATTATTAAAAATTTAAAAATTAAGAAAAGTAATTTGCAAACAAAAAGCATAGTCTTATCGTTTGCTTTTAATAGTAGCTTGAAATTTATTGGAATGACTTACTCGAGCTTTTTCAGAACCCAAAGGTAAATCCAATTTAAACATTCCTTCAAGAACAGCTCGAACCGATTGTAAAACATTTGCATAAACCATATTTCGTTTAGATAAAATTTCATCATCAGTGAAACCATTATCGTGAATAATTCTGTAAAAAAAAAAATAATTGCAAATTATATTTCTTATTTTTTCTAATAAAGAGAATTCTTATTTAACAAAAATTATAATAAACCGAAAATTAGCACCCGTAAAATTTTTGTGTTTCAAAAAGAATAAAAGTCTTTATCCCTAAAACTCCTAAAACGTATTACTAATTTTTATAGTTCCAAACAGATATTTAAAAAAAACTCAAATAAAATGTAATCATTATATTTATTTTCTCTTTTCTCTTTTTTTCATAAACAAGTTAAATCTTTGGGGTTTTTTTCAAGGGCGGCAATGGCACAAATTGTGTGAGTCATAAATTGAATTAAATCGACACTTTTAACTTTTACTTTATAAGTTACCTTTTTGAGGAAAAAGGAAGGCGGAAGGAATGGCAAATTCCCAACATAACTTTTAGTTTGACCAACAAAGAAACTTCCGTTTTTCGAATTACTTAAAATAATTTTAAGCCATAATATTTTAAATTGTAAATCTTTGAAACTTAAAATATTTTTTTTTGATTTATTACTTTTACAAATAAAATTTTTTTTAAATTTATAACTTCCCCAATTTTCCAAGAAACTTTTTAAATATTTTATTATTATTTATATTCAAAAATTTCAGCAAATTTTTAATTGCCTAAAAGTTATGTTTCTCAAAATTCAAAAGATGATCTTTGATAAATAATTTTTTTAATGAGAATGCATGATTATTATTTTTTTGACTTGCGTAAAAAAAATCACAAGGGAATTTTAACAATTTTTAAATATTTTTACTTTTTATTTTTGCTTTCTTAGAAATTTTACTTTTCGTTAATAAAAAAAACTTGCTTTTTTGAAAAAAGACTAAAATAATAATTTTTAATGGAATTATTAATGTCTCATCAAACGCAAGAAATCAACAATCAGCATTGTGACTGACTTACTGCAGCCAAAAAAAAGTAAAAAATAAGTAAAAAAACAAGAGATTCTCATGTATCTTTTAAAAAAATGTATTTCCGTTAAATTTGGATGCTGAAAAACTTTAAATTTTTTAATTTCCGGGGGAATAAAATATACTTTCTTTTTTTATTTTTGTTCCCCACAAAAATGTACGAAACTGACGTGTTTTAGTTGGGTTGGGTAAGTAAAGTAAGCAAATTATAGCGAGAAACGTTTTGTTTTGAGAAAAAAATAATATAAAAAAAGAAAGTAAAATAAAGATTAAAAGGGCAAAATAACATTCCCAAAGATAAGCAATGGGGAAAATGAAAAAATCTCTAGAAACAAACATTCAAGAAACAATAAAAACTAGGATAAAATTTTGAATTCTCAGTTCAACAACGAAAATTTAAAAAAAGAATAATTCCAATCCAAAACGAAAAATCAGAAATTTTTTATTTGAAAGCATCAAACATAATTTTTTTTTTTAACATAAAAAGTTTATCCTTTTCGAGATGTTTGGCTCTAAACGAAAAGAGTTTTTCTTTTCGTTGGGTATGTGAATCTTTCCGGTACAAAAAGAAACCTAAATTATTTTACTGTTCGAAAAATGAAGCAATTAAAAAAAAATCTAAACAATTTTTAATTCGGTGAAATCGAAAAAATTATTCTTGTAAAACAAATTTAATATTTTTTACAAAAATTAAAATCACAAAAAAAGGCTTAATAAAATATCAAAAATATTTTCTATTATCAATTTTAAACAAAAACAAACTTACTTCATTTGTTTTAAAATGGTGGATTTTCCACTTTCTCCCGCGCCCAGCAATAATAATTTCACGGTGGAATCACGTAATTTCTTTTCATTTTCAAGATCATGATTTATTGAACGATTTCGTTTATTTTGATCTCGCAATGATAAAGTCATCTTTTTATTATTTTTGCTTGCCGCCACCGGAGCCGCAACAACAATGGGAGGTCGATTAAAATTATTAATAATTGTCGTCGGTGGTAAATTTGAATAATTTAAATTTAAATTTGATAAATTATTAAAGTTCTCGTTGTCGTCGTCGTCGTCGTTTCTTAATGACGGCGTTAATGGAGAAATAGAAAACTTTTTTTCTATAATACTTTCACAATTTCCCATATATTAGAATTAAAAGTAAGTAAGGTTATAAAATTTTCATATGCTCCGCCCCTTCTTTTTTTTCTTTCTTGCTTTCTAATACTTCTTTGCCAGCTTTTTTATTTTTTTAAGTTGAGTTTTTGAGTTGAGAAGCAAAAAAAATTTTTTGTGGTGGCAGAAACGAATATAAAATTTTTTTCTTCTCACTTTTTTGTCTTTATGAATTTGTATTTAAATCAATATTAAAAAATAATGCTGCTGCTAGGCGAGGTAAAGTAAAAAAGTAAATTATGGCGTCGTTGAGAAGGTAAAACAAAGTTGGCGTCGTCGTCGTTAGGTAAAATAGAGTATAGAAACGGAAGCCGCCAAAGCTAGCTAGCACCCAGCAAAGTAGTAAAGGGATTTAATTACGCGCTTTTATAGCCTTTAGTTATATTATGAAGGCAAAAAAATGGTGAAATGAGAGAAAGAGAGTAGCGTTGTAGTTTTGAGATATGGTGTGAAAAAAAAGGTAATAAGCTGCTGATGTTGATGATGCCTGGTGGCTGTGTTTTTTTTTTGTAAATTGGCAGGTTCTTGTTGTTGTCGTTGTCGTTGTTATACTCACTTCACTCACTTTATTATTACCAAAGGAAGAAGGTGAAAGAAAAAAATGTAATTTTGTTTTTGGCTTTTTTGAATAAATAAAAAAGAAAGTTAAAATTAACAATGCCTGAAAAAGAAAAAAAACTTATTAACAAAGTATTTATATTTATTTTGAGTTTATGAATGTAAACAAAATTAAATAAGCAAAAATAAATAAACACGAGGACAAAGGCGAAAAGCAAAAAAAGAGAATTAAGATTAAAAAGAAGAATATAAGATTTTTATAAAAAGTTTAGGGACGCTATTATAATTCAAATTCAAAAGTATGTATGTTTTTTATATTGTAGACAGACAGACTAATTAAAATTTTGAAAAATATAATATTTTTAATTTTGATAGTTTAAACTCTTGCAAATATTTTTATTATAAGTAATTAAAGTTTTTAAAAAAAATGGGTTTAAATTAATGAAATTAATAACCTAAATCTATTTTTTTCGTTGCGCGGTAGCAAATGACAAGTTTTAGTCATTTTTAAAATTTCCAATATTTATAGTTTTATAGTTAGCTTCCTTCCATCTTTGTAGTCCAACATTTTGTTAAAAGAAAAAGTCAAAGTTTCTAATAACAAAAGGATTTATTTTTTTTTGTTGCTGAAACTACAAAAGAGTATTATATTAATTAATTTCATTGAGAATAAAATTCTCCAAGGATAAAAATATAAAAAATAATTATAACAATTGTTGCAATATTTTTTTTGTTTTGCGCAATTTTTTTGCAATTTTTCATAATTTAAAAATTTTCTCTAGAGAAAACAAATAAATCACATCACATTTAAATATTTTCTAAAATAAAGCTTAGCGACCAACGACACTTAATTACCAATCTTTTTTTCTTAAAAAAAGTTTTTAAAAAAACTTCCCAATTTATCAAGGGACATAATTAATTTGACACAGATTTTATTTTTAATCACATGTTTTTCAACAACAAACTGCATATAAAAAAATTTATTGTAGGCGTTGTTATTCTTCATTTCCTTCTCGCTCTTATTAATCTCTCTTAAATCTACCTTCTTTTTTTATTTCTTCCTCCATCTACCGTAGTAATTCCTTAATCACAATTATTTTCAACTTAAAAAAAGGCTAAAGTTATAATTATTTTTTCTTTTTTCTCAACATTTTTTTTTTAAAATTAAAAATTTTTACTTTTTTACTTTTTAAAACTAAAAAATGGCGCCAAAGTTAAAAAAAGGGTTGTAATAAGTTTAAAAAACATTTGGTATTTTTTACAGATGTTTTTTTATTACCAAAATTTACGGCACATAGATAATCAGAGTAAATCATTTTTCATGGATATGAAAAAAAAAAGACGTGAAAGGTTAAAAAACATATTATGTATTTATTTTACTGTGTCAGTTTTGTGATTGTGATTGTAAATAAACAAATATTTAATGATTTAAAAAATGGAAATACATAAATCTTGTTTACTATGGCATTTTAATTTTCTCACGTATCAACAAAAAAATAAAGTTTATACAATTGCTAGATTATTATTTTTTCTAGAAAATAACAAAATGTTTAAAAAACAAAAGAAAACTTTGATCAAAAAAGTTTGCAGTGGGAAAATTCAATGAGGAAAGAAATGAAAGAGGAAATTAAAAAATTTTATTCTTAAATTTTTGGGTTTTTAAAAAAAATGAAAATATATTTCGGAAAATATTGGAATTAGGAATACTATTAGAAATGAAGAAAAAAATGCTTTATAAAAATTAAGAATTTTTGTATGGAATTTTTATGGTAGATTTCAATTCTAAAAAATGCATTTCTCTAATTCTATTAAATTTCAAACTCCAATGAAATTTTTTAGATCCCCAATAGTCAAGCTGGAATTTTTATTACGCAAACATTTATAAATACAAAAAAAAATTACTATTTACAAGAAAACCAAAGCTTCAAAACATCTGAAAAAAACCTACCACCAAGAATTTTCTTTAAAAAAAACTTTAATATTAGTTTGTTTTTGTTTGAAGGATCACAAAACTTTTAACATTTGTTTTTCATGTAATAACTCCAAAATCCAAAAAAAATAAATAAATAATAACGTGCTTTTTCCAGGTGAAAAAAAAACGGGAAAGGCAAAGTTTTTTTTTATTTGATTTAATTAAAATTTATTATACATAATTTAATTTTTATTGCCAAAAAAATATGATGACGAAAAGAAAAATGTGTTGGCTTTTTTAAGATTAAATTAAACATTAATCATTTGTTTTTTTTTATTTCTAAATTAAAATTTTGGGGTAATTAAATTCAAGCAAATTTCAAAAAGACGATTGTTATTAATATTTAATAAAATCAAAGTTTATGAAAGATTTAACTCATCAACCACAAAAAAAATATTTAATTTTAATTTTAAGGTTCAATAGTTTTTTTAATTTAAATATTTGTGTAGTAATAATTAATTGCAAAAATTGTAGTTGCGTAGGAAAGATCAAAAACTTACAGACGTTGTATGAGGAAATTTATTTTATTAATCATCCAAAAAATAAATTTTGTTTTACAGGAGCTTTCGAAATATTTTTTTTATTAATTAATTTTTTCGCAAAAAAGAAAAAAAGAAATAAGAAATTTATATGGAAAGTTTGGTGATGTGAAAGGAAATCGTCAATCTGCGGCAAATCTTCGTTCACAAAATTCGGTATGCTTTAATTCGTTGAAAAATGTTTCTGAATTTTAAATTTTCAAATGTTAAAAAAGTTGTTTCAATCTTAAAAATTTTAATTTACGAGTTAAAATCCAAAGGTGACAAACAAAATATATAACAAGCATAATATATTTTTTTCAAATTCTCTCATGGCATTTTAATCAAAGAAAGCAATTTCCGCTTTTCTTTCGTACGTATGAAAAAAAAATGTAAGTAAAATTATTGCATTACCTTTCTATTTTTCCCAGCCATTCATTCTCAGGCACAAATAAATAAAACTTTGAATAAAACTTTTTTTATATTTTCTTATTACGTAAAAGCCAAAAAGGTGAAAAAAATTGTAGTTTATGAGAAACAAAAAAGCTTTTGTTTATGTTTTTTAGTTTCGCTTACGAATATACTGTAAAAAGTTTAAATTTAAATTTTACTTAATTTATCTATTAACAAAAATATAAAAATACATATTTTTTTTATTTTATTTATCTAACAACTTTGCCACAATAATAGCATTTGTTTCTAATGGTGATGATGAAGGTGATGATATCCATGACCATGATGAAGGTGATGGTGATGAAGGCCATGATGATGGTTTAAATGGCTGCTGTGATGTTTTGAATGATGCCCGTGATTTTTTCCATGGTGCGTTGCGTGCGATCCATGATGTTTAAGGTGCGTGCCATGGTGTTCGTGATGATGTCCGTGGATTTGATGATTGTGGTGGGGGTGACTTTTATTGTGGTGGTGCTTAACGTGATGGTGGGAGCCATGGACTGAAAAGGTTCTAATATAGTTGTTACTTTTTTTAAAGATAAAAATAAAAAAAGCTTACCCAAATGGTGTTTATTGTGGTGGTGGTGTTCGGGTTCAGATTCAGATGAGCTCGAGCTTGATGATGATGAGCTGCTACTTGAATCAGCTACATGATGCTTAGGATGTTTGTGATGATGAGCCTTCAAGTGATGCTTCTTATGATGGTGCTCTTCTTCACTTTCTGAAGAAGAGGAACTTGATGAAGAAGAGCTTGAACTTGATTCTTTATGATGTTTAAGATGATGGTGAACTTTATTGTGATGAGCATGAGCCTTTAAATGCTTTTTATGATGGCTGTGGTGGTGTTCAGGTTCAGTATCAGATGAACTACTTGACGATGATGAGCTTGAGCTACTTGAAACAGCTACATGATGCTTTAAATGATGTTTATGGTGGCCTTTGAGGTGATGAGCATGCTTTCCATGATGATGTTCAACTTCACTTTCAGATGAAGAACTTGAAGAAGAGCTCGAAGACGACGAACTTGAGTCTTTTTTGTGATGCTTTAAATGGTGTTTAGGATGGTGCTTAATATGATGATGAGCATGATCATGCTTTACATTACTATGGCTTTTGTGATGTTTGTGATGTTCAGGTTCAGAGTCGGATGAGCTTGAAGAAGAACTTGATGAGCTATTGGCAGTATGGTGGTGTTTAAGAAAGTGCTTTTTATGATGTTGACGAGCTTTTAAATGATGATGAGGGTGTTTGGCATGATGGTGTTCAACTTCACTTTCACTTGAGGAGCTGCTTGATGACGAGCTTGAAGCATCATGAAGCTTAAGATGGTGTTTAAGGTGATGATGAAGATGCTTTAAATGGTGCTTCACGTGATGGTGATGATGAGCCTTGAGATGCTTGTTGTGATGGTGAGTTGCAGTATCAGATGAGCTCGAAGCATCGTGAAGCTTTAGATGGTGTTTGAGATGGTGATGAAGATGCTTTAAATGATGCTTAACATGGTGGTGATGATGAGCTTTAAGATGCTTGATGTGATGTTTATGATGTTCATCTTCTGATTCAGAAGAGGATGAACTTGATGAGCTTGAGCTACTTGGAACATGATGATGTTTCAAGTGATGCTTTTTGTTATGGTGATGAGCTTTTAAATGATGTTTGTGGTGGTGGTGTTCGGGTTCAGTATCAGAGGAGGAGCTTGATGATGAGCTTGAAGAAGATGAAGCAGCTTTGTGGTGTTTTAAATGATGCTTCTTGTGTTGAACTTTTGCGTGCTTGCCATGATGATGTTCAACTTCTGATTCAGAATCAGAAGAAGAACTTGAAGATGAAGAAGAGCTGGAAGCAACTTTCTTATGATGTTTAAGTTGATGCTTTTTATGATGGGATTTAACATGATGATGTTCAGGTTCAGTATCGGATGAACTTGATGAGGATGAAGACGATGATGAGCTTGAATCCTTTTTATTCTTTTTGTGTTCTTTTTTAGTCTCATCTTCGGAAGAAGAGCTCGAACTAGATGATGAGGATTCATCCTTCTTTTTTTCTTCACCCTTTTCTTCATGAGCTTCATGATGATTTTCTTTTTCACCTTCAGATTTTTTGTTTTCCTTTTCACGGTGATGAGGGTGCTTGACATGATGATGGGGAGTGGTCAAGTGGAGAACTCGAAGCAAAGTCAAGGTATCTAAACACAAAGCGACTTTAATATACAAAATTTGGTTAAAAATTAGTTACATACCTTTGAAATTAAGATGTTCATGTTCGTGGTGTTTAGTCAAATGATTGAATTCTTTCTTAAAATCTGCCGCATGGAAATGATGTCCATGCTTTTCAGCAAAATGTTGAACAAGTTTATGAGCTTGATGTCGATCAAGATGTCCATGTCCATGGTGATCATGATGTTCAAAAACCTTTTTGAAATGTTTAACATTTAAATGGCCATGATGGGGCTGATGAGTATGATGATGACGAGTCATAATTGTTGCAGGAATATTTCAGAAAATGAAAAGTTAAGTTTTCCTTTCTGATTGTTGCTTGCTAATAATGAAGTAATCTTTCATTTTTGATCCTATTTTATATCAAAGAAGTTTTGAGTTAAACTCCGCCTCAATCAAATTTCTAACTTCGAGAAAAATTGTAGTAGATCATGTGCAAAAAAAAAATTGAGTCGTTAATTGCTTTTCCTTGGTTTTTTGAGGTTCCGGATTATATTATTTTGGCCATAAAGTTTTTTCTTTATCAGTAAAAAATGGTATTTTTTTATCTTAAACATTTAGTTTGATTTTCCTTTTAATTTTTTTTTATTTCAGATCAATTAAGCCACGTCTCCCTTAATGAGGTAATCAGATGTTGAAAAAAATTTGAGCTGTTCGGGTTGTTGTTTTGGGAAAAAAAGGATGTTGCTTGACTTTATGATGACGCAAGACCAAATAATCAAATAGCAAAAAATTGCCTCAGAAATGTAAAATTGAAGCAATGGGAAAAAAATTGTCTAAAGTCCATAAATATTTGCACCTTTTTATTTTGAATATTGGAATGTTAAAAAATTAAAATTCTTTCAAATATTCCGAATAAAAAATACTACGATTTGCAATAATCTTATAATAATTTCTTTTGAGATAGTTTATAGCCATTTAAAAAAAAGTTATGCTTTTTTTCTGGAAAAAAATAATATTAAATTTGTCTTTTCAATCACTTTCATAAATGCCCTTTTTCATCAAGCGTTTTCAAAATCTTATTTATTATTTGCATTTTTTGTTAGAAATTACTTCATTTTTTTTATATTTAACGAAATGTGAAGATAATAAATCCGTTAAAATAAGGTCTTTAGAAACATAATCCATGCGTCAAAGTTCCAAGCTGTAAAAAAAATAAGCTTTCGGGCCACCCCGGAAAATTTCTTATCATTTTTACTGTTAACTTTCAATCCAAAACTTTCCACGTGTTTCTATCAACAAAGAAAAGAGTCCATTGTCCATTGTTTTCCTTTTTCTCTTTCCTTTCTGTTTTCTGCAAAAAAATAATAAAATAATTAAACAGGAAATTGTCCTAATTGCTTGCCTCTTTTCTCATTCTCAATGTTTCAACTTTTTCCTTTGCCTCAAAAATAAAAAGATTAACCTATGACCAAAAAAATAAGCAAAATTTTAATTTTAATTGCTTTTCATTATATTTTTTCTTCTTCGCCACGTTGTTGTTGTTTTAAAAGAGTGTCCAGAACCTTTGATTTATTTGAGTATATAAAATGAGGCAAGCTTTAATTGTGTAATATTATACTACAAAGCGTTTAAATTTTTTTTCTTTTGATAAGAAAATATCAAACAAAGGTTTTTTTGAAGAAGTTGTTGATCTTTGTTATGGAGCGAGAGCGAGAAAATGAAATTAAAAAAAGTAATAAAATAGAAACAATAAAAAAAATGGAGGGAAAATACATAAAATAAAAAAGAACAAAGTAAAAACTTTCTTTGGCTAAAATTTTCTGAATCCTTAAATTATAAAAAATTGATTTATTTTTAGATGATTTTAGAAAATATTTTTCTTAGTCTTTTGCAGCACCAAAAAAATCTTTAGTGTGTTACTCAATGGCTTTGGCTTTTCTCAAACTTTTTTCCAATCATTTTGCATCAAAGAAAAATTTTGCATGCTTTTCTAAAAAATTTTTCATTCATTCATAAAAAAAGTTTTCTTCGATGCAAAAGTAAGTCAATCCATTCATTCATTTCACTTTTTTTTCATTTATTTATTGGTCATTTTGTGTTTCATCAAATCAACGAACAAAGAAAAAAAGAAGAAGAAGCTTTTTGAATGGCTGATGATGATCATCAACACCAACGACAACAAGAACGTCGAAGTCAACAATCACATCAACGACAACCAAGAAAAAAATCTTCAACTGTTCGTGAAAGTCGTAGCAGTAATGGTAGCAGTAGCAGTGGTGATTCAACAACATCAACAACAAGAAAAAGAAAAAATGTTTATTCTCAATCAATTCCTCCTCCTCCTCTGTCATTGTTACCATTAACAAGAAATCAACATCAACATCAACCTGAATCATCTTCTATGCCATTATCAAATGATACAAACAACAAAAAATATGATGAAGAAAAAAGGAATAATAAAGAAAATGAAGAAGTAAAATCACCAATTTCGCCTTTATCACCGCCATCAAAGAAGAATGATAATAATCAAGGTAAGGATTTTCTTGGGGCTAAAAAGGTGTTGGAAAATTTAGCTTTAGTTTGTTTGGGTTTACTTTTGGATTGGATAATTAGAATGTTAACGTTTAAATATTTCTGTTTTATGTATTCCTTTAATATAAGCATCGATAAGCCGCTTTACATTCATATGGAGCAGGTGGATATCTCAAATATCCTTCTTTGCATTGACATCTGGGATATACTGAACTTGGTTGCTTTGAGCATTCCATTCCTTTCTTTCCAAATATACACAATCGATCACAATAACCTGTTCCAATTTCTTCGTTTATTCTACAAAAATATTGAAATGAACAATGATAATTTGAAATGCATCCAGCAGTAGTTCGGAAATATCCTTCATCACAAGTACATCCATCTCGGGGAAGAACAAATTTACGATATAATGTTCCATTGGGTGCACAATGAGGTTCCCATATTGCAATTTTGGGGTTAGAATAGTGATGATTTTGAGGGCATTTACTGCCAGGAGTTGTTGAAGTAATTGACGTTGAAGTAATTAACGTTGGTGCCCTCTTAGTTGCAGCCAAAGATGCAATAACTAACAAAAATAATACTAACATTTTCTTTTTTAGCAACTGGTAAACCTTCATCATCCTCAACATGGTCTTCTTGGTTTCCAACGATTTTCACATCAATTTTTATGGCGCCGACATCAAACAACGATGATCCTGAGAAAACAATAAAAGATGCTCAACCATCTCCACCGCCAGCGAAAAAACAAGACATCAAAGAAAAACGTAAAAAATCAAAAAGTCGTGAACATTTATTTCCTGTTTCTCAACAACAACAAAAACAACATCGTGGTGATGAAGAAGATGGGGAAAAAATTAGTATTGTTGATTTTGATGATGAATCTCCACCTAGAACATCTGAAAAAAGTTTAAAAAGAAAAGCTATTGGTGAAGTAAGTGGTTCTTCAAAATCATACGTATCAAGATTTTACTTTTAACACTTCTTCTTTTAGCAACGTCAACTTCAACAATTTCCTGATCGTCGAGATAAAGCTGCTGCTGTATCAAAAGAAACTCAAAAATCATCAACATTGATTTCGGTTGATTTGGATGTAGATCAAACATCGGGAAAAGAATTGAAACCTCAAACAGCAGAAATAAAGCAACAACAAGAAGATCCATCAACAACAATAACAAAGTTAAATTTGAAAGAATGTTTTGAACTTGATCCATCATCAAATAAAGCCATATCAACTGAACCTGCTGTACAACCTAAAGCTAATTTTAATCGTATATCTTTTTCACGAACCCAAACAATTTATATGCTTCCAAATGCAAAGCAAAGAGTTCATAAGAAAATTGTTCGATCTCGACATGATGCATGGAGACGGTATGTCGTTTATTAGATATAGCTTTTGTGATTACTAAACTCTTCTTTTTTTAGGTATGGTGCTCTTGTGATTATACATCAAATTGGTGGATGGACATATACAATGAATGGAAAAGCAAAACATTTTCAAAAAATTGAAAAAGGTACACCACTACCTCCTCCACCAACTATGGCACCAATTTTGACGGAAGAAGAATTTCATCTACGACCAATAATAACTGTACCAAATACTCATCGTGATACTAAATCTAAAAGACAACGAAATCGTTCATCATCAAACAATGAAAAGAAGGAATCCAAAGGTGATACAGATACTTCAGTTTCTGATGATGATCCACCAAGTTGTTAAGAAAAAGAATTTGCTTTTAAATTTTCCTTTGTATTGAAGAAATAAAACTTTTTTAATGTATTCTTTTTTTGTTTGTGACACATGTATGAAATATCCATAAAACTCTTGGGCTTGCATGATTACTCATCCTCATCAAAAGTTTACCCGTAAAACAGTGAAACTATAGTCGTTGTTCATTACGATAAAAAAATTACAAACAATAAAAAGCGACAATTACAAAACTAAGTTTAAGTTTTAACAAACAAAAAGAAAAAAACCCCCCAAAAGTTGGGTATACAACAACAAACAACAAAGAGTTTTACATTAACAAATAATTATTAAGGTTAGATAGTAAATTATTTCTTTTGAATAAGAGGTCCACCAGATTCTTCCAAAAATCGACGACGAGTTCCACAATTTCCACAGCAAAAATGTTTGAGACCTTGTTCTCCTTTGATAACAGAAACCAGCCCAATGCATTCACGAAAATATGGATTGACATTTAGCTGGCCACAAATACCAACAACATCTAAAAACCAAACATATGAGAGAGAAAAAGGAAAAGAAAATAGCAAACCTTCATTGACTCGAGTTAGTGGAAGTTGGCGTTGACGTGGAATAAGTATTGGAGGACGGCGAACATTGCGTTTAAGCTTGGAGAAAATTGCATCATCCTTTGTTCGTTTCAATGTAGTTCGTGATTTCTTTGAAATACCAGGTGCAACGAATTCTCCATCTTGATTATTGCTTGGATTCATATTTGGATAAGGTTGAAGAGTTGGTAGCGAAGGAGAAGATGGTTTCATAACTTCAGCGGAATATGGAGAAGCAAAGTTCAAACTTTCAAGGATCAAGTTATCAAGAACGTTTGGTTGAGACTTAGAAAATCCAGACTTGGTTTGAGTTCGTGTAGTTTTTGGTGTTCTTAATTTCATTGTAGCACGGGGTAAAAGGAACGCATCATTTTGACCATTGCTTTGATACATGTTTTGAAGAGGTGTTGATGGCGTTGATAATGGAAATACAAAGCTTCGCTTCATACCTCCAGAAGAACGTGGAGCACCAAAAGGATTCAAATCTTCAAGAATTTTGTCATCAGCAGTCTGAAAAATAACACTGATTATAGCTTAAGAATGACTATGATAGCATAATCTTGGTCAGAAATATCAACGTCAAATGTGTTTTAAGTCATATGATGATTTGCGTTAACATCAGGTCTATAAGAAAGATGACGCAAACTTACTAAAAATGAAAGATCAACATCCTTTAAATCATGTAAAGGTGTACGATTAACTCTTGAATCATCTTTCTAAAAAGGATGATATGTTAGTAACCATAAAGAAACATAAACAGTTTACCAATTTTGTAGCTTCATTTAAGACGTGCATTGAATATTCATAATCCTATAAAAATCAATCATAAATCGATACATATCCAAATAAGCCAATAACTTACACGTGAATGATGGCCACTATCATCATTACGAACCATTCCATTTCCATGTGGTAAACTTTGGCTTTGATGGTTTTTATAAGCAGGAATACGATGCCATACACCTTGAACAGAAACAAATTCAACATATTTTGGATGTTGAAAGATGCCACCATTATTGTTGTTGTTGGATTGAATTGGTTGATGATGAACATGGTTTGAAGTTTTACCAAAATCAGCAGTTGCAGAAGCCATTTTGAACTTCAATTTGAAACGAAACGATGCAAGTATTAGTACTGATGAATGATTGGCTAATATGGATAGAAGTAAAGCCTAAAAAATGGAAGCATTAAAAAATGCAGCAAAAAAGAGACGCAACAAAAAAACTTTATAAGCTTGGAAAAAAAGGAGACGAAGAAAAGAAAAACGTGACATGCAGCTTCAACGCGGTCTTGACACTTTTGGCGGGATTTGTTTTGCCATTGTTTACATACGGTAGCAATAACAAAAACATGAAAAAAGTTAGTTAGGTGTCTAAAAGTTTATAAAAATTCTGGATGTTACGATTTAGGTTGTTAGCTGCATTTTGTTTGTACTTTCTTTAGATATTGTTTTACAGTATTAATATTTACCACATCCAACAATTTTTTTGACCTAAAAATGCTCCATTTTACTAATATTTTTTGTTTGTATTTGATAAAGTCATTAATTACATATTTATGAAACGAGAAAGATAGAGAGAGAGGGTTTAGCGATCGACAAACATGCATAATAATAATAAAAAGGTTTTTGACGGAAACCAACACACACACATGCGCAGCAATCTCCATCGCATGCTTTTTTCATTCATTTTTATAGTTTGCGATCAAACAAAATTTTTTCTTCTTTATTATTGATTTTTATCGCTCATTAAATAATTAAAATATGGTTAATGAATTTGATCGATTAGCTGTATTTATAAGTGATGGAGATGTAAGCTATGCGGAAAAACAATTAGCTAAAATAAATGATTCTGAATTATCAAGTTTAAAAAATATTCTCGGACAAAATTTACTTTTTATTGCCATTGTTGCAGATAAAAATAAAATGGTTGAATATTTATTGAAGTTTGAATTTGTTTGTTTAGTTATTTACGCTGCAATTTTTTTATTTTTTAGACGAGGTTTATCCATTCACGATAAAGATGCATATGGTCGATCACTTTTACATTGGGCTGTAAAACATTCAGCTTCAAATTGCATAAAATTTTTGGTTTCAAATGATGCTCAAAATCGTATCCTTTCTCCAGATAATTCTAAAATTACTCCACTCCATCTTGCGGCAGAACAAAAAAGTGTTAAAGTTTTTAGGGTTAGTAAACTCTTCTTTTTTTCTTTCACCAATGTTTAGTTAGCTAAATACATTTTTTTTGATTTAGACTTTATTAAATTATTTACCAACCAATATTAACTTCCATGAAATTGTGGATATTCATAAACGAACCATTCTTCATTATGCCGCACAAAATGGAAGCTATGAAGTTTGTCAAATTATTGTATCAGAAGAAATGATGCCCATGGATTCAAGGGATGAACTCAATCATACACCTTTGATGTATGCATCTAGTTGCAAATTTGGTAAGATTATCTTTGCTTTTTAGACAAACGTGTCTAAACACCTATGCTTGAATTAACAACAACAATGCAGCCTTAAAGATTCTCAACTAATAACCCTTTCCATTTTTTAGCTTTTGATGTATTCAAAATCCTTCTTCAAAAGAAACCATCAACTTTAGGACATCGAAACAAATCCGGTCTCACCGCATTTCATTTAGCTGTAATAGCAAATAATCTTGAAGCCGTTGAATATCTTTGTAAAGAACATAAAAATTCTTACACATTGATTGTTGATAGCAAAAATCGTACGCCATTACATTATGCTGCAACAACGGGAAGAAAAGAAGCAGCAGAAATTTTGATTAAACATGGAGCAAGAAATGATAGTCGAGATATTTACGGTGCAACTCCAACTCATTATGCTGCACAAACATGCAGAGAAACATTAGAAGTAATAATGGGTTCAACAACATTAAGCGTAAGTTAACCATGTCTTTTATTTTATAAAATTACAAAAACAAAAATTAAACATTCAACTATACCAACTGGGTCAGTTATTACAATAAATACTAATATAAGGATAAATGCTAGTGGATTTCAGAAATCAGAGATGGAAACATCATGAAAAGATTCATTGAGATTCTTTCTAAAAAAGAGCAAAGGGTTAGAAAGTTAAAAAGTAAATAGAAGAAACATACCGTTTAGCAGCAAGATCAGTATAAGGTGAGCATGGAGTAAAAGCGCGTTTGCGTGGATTTGCGCGAAGACTACGTCGAAAAGTAAATTTTTGATAAAAACTTCGACGAGTAAATGAGCTATTTAATTTTGAAGGCTTCTTTTCAACCATAGGTGAAAATGGTTTAACTTGAGATGAAGCATGACGAAAATTACGAGAATAAACACGTGGCATATGCATTCTAGGATTCTTTGGAACATTTCCTGATGGACAAATATAAGCACAGAATGCACGTAATGGATGCTTTTGATTTGGAACATTTTGAACACAACCAAGTTGAAAAGCTCGACCAATAGTGGGAGCAAGATTGACTTTCGAGCTTGGAATCTAAAAAGACAATCATTGTCATAAGTTTTAGCAAGGTATTAGTACTTACATTTTCATATCCAAGTGAGCTTAAAAACAAGTCACGATCCATAACAATTTCAACAGGTACAGTATCACCAGTATCTTCACGAACACCAACAGAATCGAATAAAAGCTCCGATGGACCAACTCCAACAAGATGAGCATAACATGTAATAGTTTTTCCAAGTGGTTTACATGATAGTGCGATAAAATTGATTCGACGAAGTTTTGTTTTCAAAAATGATGGAACAGGTGTGACAAGAGCAAGTAGAGTACGACTAGGTTGAGTGAGCATTTGAAAGCGATGATTCTAAAATAATGAATGATTAACAAAGGAAATGGTCACAGGCTATTTACTGTTTTAGGTTCAAGTTCATTACCAACCAAAAGTTTGTAAAGAGTGTTTGGTGAAGGCCAAATTTGAGGATGAATAACGACGTTTGAAGCAACACCATCAGATGCAATAACCAAACCATCATTACGATTTTCTTTAACAAGTAATTCAGTTTGAAGAACATGAGAAGTAGTTTTGGTTGTATCTGTAAAATTTTGTTGTTAATCTAGTCATACACATGTAAGGATGATTTTGGTTGTAAGAAAGTTGTAACAAAGCATAATGGATATTCTATTTACAAGTAAGTAAAACATACCGAAAGTTAACCATTCACAATAGTAGCCCAAAGATGTCTTGAAATTTCTCCATGTCGATGGAAAGTCATAGGTTAACTTGAATTCAACTTCAGTACCAATTGGAACAGCTGAAGAAAGATGACCTTCACCCAAATGCATTGGAGTTCCATTGATTGTTGTATCACGATTAAAGAATACAAATACACCATGATCCTTGAATGAACGAGCACAGATGATTCTTCCATAGTTTTCAGTTACTTCAATAACCAAACCTTTTTTCGTTTTCTTTGTACATTCTTTAGGTCTAGTACTTTGAATTGGAGCTAAAAAATGATATTTCAATAGTAAAAAAAAAATAGGGAAGATAATAAGGAAAAAGATTGTTCGTAACAATAATAGTTAACTACATTTTTTATAATCCTTTGTGAAATCAGTTATAAACATATAAAAAGGACTTACCACTACGGTATTCAGTAAACAGTCGTTTTGGATTGAACATAGCCACTGAAAAACAAGATCATTGAACAACAATCAAACAAAAAATTAAAAAATGTTGAGTAAAAAAACTTCAAAACGAAAGAAAATGTAAAAACGCGAGAGAGGCAAGAATTTGAAATGAAACAAAGCTTTACAAGGGATTTAGGTCTTATAAAGAAAAAACTATGGTCGTTAAAATTCAAACAAACAATTTTTTTGTAAACCAAAAAATTCTAATATCTTCAAAATTTAGAAAGCTTGTTGCGTATGTATAATGATTTACTTTATCAATAATAGCTTGAAGCATTTATTGAAATTACACAATTTATTAATAAAAAACGCTTTCATAAATTTTTCTTCCATGAACTCTCCATTTTTTGTTTTGAAAAGGGTTGATGATTTACTTTTATTTGACCATCATTTTTGTCAAAAATTATACTGTTATTATTCTTGCCTTGGATTATTACATATTTTATGATTTTAAAGCATCTTTCAAGGCTAAAGCATATCCTTCTGCTTCTATAATTTACACTTACATATGTGCACCCAACGATAATTATAATGATTTTTTTCTCTCTCTCAAAATCATGATTAACTTTTTACTTTTTTAAATCAACCCATGAATGAAAAAGATTCCAAAGCTATAAACACATACCTAAAAAACTTTTTTTGCTTGATTACTGTAATTTTTGATAACAGCATTGAAGTTAATTTTTGGTATTTCTTATGCCACTTTATTTTTATTGTAAGATTCGATTCGATAACATCAAAATGCTTTATATAGTTTGCTTACTTAATTAAATTCGCCCCCATTTATTTTTTAGGATATTTATGATAATAAAAAGCGTTCATGTTTTATGTGGGCTGTATTAGCAGAAAATGAGGATGTTGTTCGTTGGATGCTTGACAACAAATCCCTTTCAATTGATCGACAAGCTAAAGATATTCATTATCGAACGGCTTTACATTTAGCAGCCCAAATTGGAACATTAAATATTTCAAAACTTTTAGTCAAACAAGGATGGGCTTTAAATGATCGAGATGTAAATAATGCTACCCCATCCCATTTAGCTGCAGGTGGTGGACATACTGAATTAATTCGTTGCTTTCAAACTGCTTTAGCCGATAAACATGAACTTGATTTAGCTGATAGGTAAGAAGCATTAAATAAATTTTTGATTGCATCTTTTTATTTTTTGTTTTTGTTTTTAGAACTCCATTATTTTATGCTTGTGCAGCGGGACAAACTTCAACAGTAAAAATTATGATAGAAGATTTAAAATTTCCTACAAATGTCGTGGATCGACATGGTCAAACTCCATTACATTATGCTGCATTTTCTGGAATTGCAGCGTGTGTAAAAGTTTTGATTGAAGTAAAAATTTTTATTTAAATTTATTTATTTGAAGCTACAGTAACCTATTTTATAGCATCGTTGCGATGTAAATGCAATCGATGAAAATGGTAAAACTGCTTTTCATATTGCTTGCCAAAGAGGCAAACTTGATATTGTTAAAATTCTTATTGAAGCTGATGCAGAAATTAATGTTTCATCAGCTAAAACTGAAACCCCATTGGCTCTTGCCCTTGCAGCAGGACATACTAAAATTGTGGAGTTATTAACGCCTATTGTTGACGGGGATTTATAAAACAAAGACGTTTTTGAATGGAAAAATTTGAATATTTTGGAAGCTGCAAGAATTTTATTTTTTAAAAGTTTAATAATTATTATATTTTCTTTGTAACCATTTTTAACGATATTGTTTTATTTTATTTTCTTTGACAAAAAATGATTTTTTCATTTTAAAAAATATTCTAACTTTAATTAATTTCTTTTCTTCGTGTTTTTCTAACCTAATTACAACAGACAAAAATTCCTGCATTTCTTCGTTTACTTTTTAAAGCTTGTTTTTGAGAAATAAAAAAATTATAAAATTTAGGCCAAAAATATTTAAAAAAATATTTAGAAAGTTTAATATAAAAAATACAAGAGTAAATATGCGCTTTCCTTCAAATATATTTTTGATAATTACGAAAGTCCAAAAAATCATAAACTTATTTTATTATTTTTGTATCACGTTTTTAATTTCATAAAAAAATCATAAGGTTTAAAGTTTCGAATGAACAAAAAATTTCGACACTTTTATTTTTGCTTCTCAACATTTTCAATTTCAAGTAAAAATATTTTTATTTATATTTATTTTTTTCTTGAGTTCCTCATTCTTTAAAGTTAATACCTAAAAAAAATCGAAAAGGTTAAATGAACACATTCCCATTCGTCCTCCTCCTCATATTCCTGCTGCATTCTATCCTAATTAATCTCTGTTTCCAAAAAATAATTCGAACTCAAATAATATGCTTTTGACGCGACGCGTGCGTTTTAGTCTTTTTTACTGTTGTTTTACGATCAATGATTCCAGTTATTTCCCCTTTTTTCTCTCTATTTTGTAAAAAATGTCATATTTCATAAAATAAAAAAAGAAGCTTAGCCCTTCAGCTTTAATCCCTTTATTACAATCAAATAATGACAAATTAAAAAAAAAATTGAATCGTAAAAAATAACGTAATCAAAATGAGAGAAACAAAAAAAAACTTATGAAGTATTTTTTGAAAATCGATTTTTTCTTTCAATCTTTTTTCTTTTCCGCTCAAAAAAAAATAGGAAATAATAATTGTTTGATTTATTTTGTTTTTAATAATCACATAAATTTTTTTTATGCCCCATGAAACTTTTAACAAGGAAATAATTTGTTTTCCAATGTAAGTTTTTAAAAAATTTAAATTAGCTTTTATGTTTATAAACTTTAATGCTTTTTACTTTTAAAAATTAATTAATTAACTTTTTTCTTGCTTTAATAAAGAATTTATCGTTTGCTAGTTTTTTTTGTAAGATTTTTTGGATGATTCTTCAATGAATTTTTTTTTGTAGGATTAAACAAAATTTTGCAACCCTCTTCGCTTTAATATCATTTATAATTATGATGATATGCGAAGAGGGTGCAGCTGTGGATTGCCAGCTTATTGGTAATTGGGGTGCATGGGGTGATTGGTCCGCGTAAGTTACTGTGGTCTTTCAGTTTTAAAATGAATTTTTTTAACTGAAAATTTTAAAGATGTCCAACAAATCCACCAATTCCAATGTTGAATATTCAAAGAAGGTTAAGAGATTGTATACCACAGCCAATAGATTGTACCGAAGTTTCTCAATATAATTGCAAGTGAGTTTATTAGTTTGATTATTTTTTTGAGGAATAAAATTAAATGAATGAAAGTTTAAGTGGCCCATATTCCCAAGTTGTGACATGTGATATTGGAAGTAAGTTTCATATTTCTGTGCATTGATGTGGCAGTTTTTTGATTGATTTTTTGAAGGTTCATCGACGGCTGCAGCTACAACAACTGTGGCGTCTACGACTCCGCTGGCGACTACCTCAACCACAACGACGACGACAACTACAGCAGCACCCACAACAACTTCCACAACGACTACACCAGTGCCTACAACACCCTCTACAACCACAACCACAACGAGCAGGCCACCAAGTATGTTTTTGAAAATATTTATTGACGACGATCTAATTTTTTTTCTCTGTTATTATGTATTGAGCTCGAATTTAAAGTTTACAGTTTGTCCCATTTGGAAGCTTTATTTTTTTTATTTGAGTTGAGGCTGAGAAAAAAGCTTCAATTTTGTTATCATTCTCTAAATTTTTTTACACTCTTATTTATTTTTAGATTGTTGTGGTGCATTATTCCAAAATATAACTCAAACAACTTTAACTCAAGGCACAATGACCTTTATTTATAATGATAACACTTGTCAAACATCAGCTACAGTGACATGTTCACAATCTCAAGGATCAGGATTAAATTTTCAAGCAGCTATAGTTGTGAATCAAATTAATATTGTCGGTTCCGCGATTGGTACAGTTTCATTTCCAGCAACTTGTGTTAATGGGGTTTGGCAAATGGGTCAACCTCCTTTGAATGTAATGGGTTTAGAATGTCAATTACGACCGGTTGTAACCACGACGACTACTCAAATTCCGACTTCGCCTAGTACCACAACAACATCGACTACTACTACTTCCACAACCACTGCAGCTCCAACAACAACAACTACAACAACACCGGTGCCCACAACGCCTTCAGCCACAATCACAACTACGACTCCAGTGCCTACAACACCTTCAACTACGACTACTAGTACCACCACTGCAGCTCCAACAACTCCGTCAACAACAACGACGACTACAACTGCAGCTCCAACAACTTCGTCAACAACAACATCAACAACGACAGCAGCTCCCACAACAACTTCAACCACTGCTCTTCCAACAACCCCATCAACAACAACGACTACAACGGCAGCTCCAACAATTACAACAACTTTAACTCAAATTATAACTACCATTTCTACAACTCTTTTCCCATCATCAACATCAACTACAACAGTTGCTACTCCAACGGTTTCTTTTTTAGTTTAATGCCGAAAAAAAATAATACGAAATTTTGTTTTTTAAACTGGCTTTTTTCAAATTTAAAATTTATTTGTAAATTTTTTTTTGTAGGATCCAGAATGCGCTGGAACTCAATGGAATACATGGTTGGAATGGTCAAATTGCACGGATACTTGTGGTTCATGTGGAACACATCAACGATTTCGAGCTTGTACTAAGGCTGCTTCAACTTGTCGATGTCCAGGGTAAATTATTTTTACTTTTTCCTTCCAAAAAAGTTTCTCGCTCAAAGTTACTCAACTCTCTAAAAATTTAAATAATTTTTTTAGGAGCGCAATTGATAAAACTGTTTGTAATACAGCTGTATGCTTATATCCTCGTTCGGCACCATGTTGTGAAAATTATGCTCCATTTAGTCAAGATGGTCAATTTGTATGCGTACTTAATTCAACCATTAGCACTCTTGGGCGAAAGCGGCGATGATGATGACGATGTTAGATATTTCTTTCAATTGAAATTGATGTGGCGTGTATTAAAAATAAATAATAAAAGAGATAAATGTTATTTAAAAAAATCGCATAAAAAAAAGGAAACAATGACAAATACAAAATAGACAAGAAAAATGTGTCTGTAAAATAAAAATAAATCCCGGACACAAACTATCCATCCAACAACAGAAGAAAAAAAAATGGTGACATTATTTTCACAAAAGCAAGCTAGCTTCCTTCCTTCTTGCTTTTTTTCTTTTTGTTTGAACAAATGACCATAAAAAATTATATAAAAAGGTTCATTCGTGAAAAAGAAAAATAATTATTTAAATTGTAAATGGATTTTGACGAATCAAGGAAACGTTAGCCATAGCTAATCCAATGTGGAAAATGTAATAAAAGTTTGAGTTAAGAATGGACGCTCAAAACCATTTTTTTAATTAACTATTTTTAACTAATTCAATTTCGTATTATTTTTTTGTTGGGTGCTTGAAAAGGTTTGTAGGTCATCAGCGACTGATGAGTCTCATGTTAGTTCTTCTTTATTCAAATAAATTCACTTTTTTAAAATTCTGTGTGTATCATTGTAGTTTCATTTTTTGCTTGCAAAATTACTCGTTTTTTTTAGATTCCAAAAAAGCTTTTTATTTCCGGTTTTATTTTTAGCTTTAAAAAAATCTGTTTACTTACTTCCGGTTCCAAAATCATTCATGATTGGAGCTTCCAATCTAGTGAATAGTTTGACCTATGGTCAGGCTTTTAATGCAATCATATAAAAGAAGCGAGCATTGTTTCTTCCATTTATCATAGTTTTTTTTTCTTCACTCATTCATATACATTTTTAATTTTTTTTAAACCCATTGTTTTTTTTTTTAGTTTTTATCGCTCAAAATCCGTCATTTTTTCTTTTTTGTTATAAAACTGGATAATCCATAAAAGCAACAATCTTTGTATGTATGCGATGCATATCAGCAGCATATTTGACTATTTTTGAATCTGGATTTTAAAGAACAAAAAAATTGGAAGAAAAAAAATTCTTGAAACTTTTTTCTCTTTTTGCTAATCAGATATTTTTAAAAATCTTTTAAATATTTATTAATCTAAAAAAACACGAAAAAATCTTGTCAAAATGAAATATTATTTTTCTTGGATTGATTCAGCTTCAACCAAAAAAAGCAGTAAATGGACACAAATATATTAGCCTTTTTTACACATGAAAAAAAACGTTTGTTTGCTTCCGTTTTAAAATATTTTTATTCCGTATTTTTTCTTTTTTACACAATCAGCGCGGTCACTCACTTTTCTCCCCGAATTTCTGATGTTAAAAATGCTCTGATAATTAACCATCACACATCGAAATTACCTCCAAAAAAGAAAAATAACCATTTGCTCCCTTTTTTTTATGCATTTATTTATCATATTCGAGAGCAGCGAGTCAGAGTTTATCATTTCTTTCACTTTTTTTTCCTTTCAAATTTTTATTTATTTTTTTTATTACCTTTTTTGTGTCTTATTTTGTTTTGGTTGTTCTTTGATCAAAAAATAATTTTTTTGTCGTGTTAACTGTTTTTTTTTTTTGATTCGCTGACATCTTTGTCATCTTCGCTTTGGTTTTCTTCTTCATCGATTTTGACAAGTCGAAGAAGACGAAGACCAAATGGGAAAATTCTTTATAGGTTCTTAGTGGCCGGTGGAAAAAAAAATTAAAATGATCATCTCTCTTCCTTTTTTTTTCTTTTTTATATTTGTTTGATGGGTGTCAAAGAAAGTAGCCATTATTTGATTTTCCTTTTTTAATGCGTTAATTTTAAATGAAAAACATCCGAGATTTTTTTCATTCTTTCCTTTGCGCGCGTTTGATGATAATAATTTTTTTATTGTCTTTTTTTCCAAAACGCTTTGTTTGTTCTAAAACTGATTTAAATTCCAGAAGAAAAATATGTCGAAAGCTCGTGAAATAGTTTCAAGTTTAAAATCCAATCCACTTGCAATTGAAGTTAAAAAAGCTTTTTTATCCACTGAAGATGATTCCACTGTGTAAGTTTTAAGACTTTTTTCTCAGACACCAAAAAGACTCAAAATTTAATTTTATAGTTTTCTAACTTTTTTTTTGGATTTTGGTGTTAATATATTTAAATGTCCTAAACGAAATTTATAAAGACTTTAAATTTTTTTTTCAAAATAAAACTTTACATAAAAATTATTAAATCTAAAGGTTTTAAAACTAATTTATTTTACAGCTGCCTTTTCAAAGAAGCATTTGGTCCTAATGTTGATCTCACCCATGGTGGCCCATTGAGCCTTAATTCAACTAAAGAAGCTTATGATGCCATAATATTATGTAATGTTCTTGATGATTGGAATGTAAGTTTATCCCCTAAAATGTTTCTTCTAAAATTTTAAACGATTTTTTTGACACTTGAAGTGAAAGAAAATTTTTTTCGTGTGAAGTCCAAATTTTTTATTATATTTTTTTTATTTTAGTTAATTAAACGCCGACATCATCTTGGAGATTTACTTAAAAATGTTTTAACTTCTCTTAAAAAGCGTGGAACTTTGGTTATTCGTGAAGATATGTCTCGCCACCCAATTCACACCATTCCCGATTTAACTAAACTTTTCGATGTTTTTATTGGACAAGATTCAGAAGGAAATGTGCTTGCATTGGATTTTTACACCGCTAAACAAGTGGAAGCTTCACTTTACACTGCTCAAAATCACTTGGATTTATATTGGATTTTAACTCGAGCTGACGCAGTTTCTGAATTTGAAGAACAAATTGCAACATATCGAGATTTTTTGGATAAAACTCAATACACTGAAGATAACGTTCGTTCGTATGAATGGATTTTCGGGGATAATTTTATTTCCCCCGGAGGCTTAAACGAAAATCGTCGAATGTTATTAAAATATGGCGCCCTTAAACCCGGAGCAAAAATGTTGGATATTGGAGTTGGAATTGGTGGAGGCGCGAGACAAGCTGCGCGAGAATTTGGCCTCCATGTTTTGGGAGTCGATTTAAGCACAAACATGATTGTTCACGCATTTGAAAGAAATCAACGAGATCAAGATTGTCGAGTTAAATATCAAATTAGTGATATTTTAATTTATGAATTCGCTGAAAATGAATTTGATTATGTTTTTTCTCGAGATTGCATTCATCACATTCCAGATCAAGATAAATTATTCGCTAAAATTTATGTAAGTTTCTTTTTCTTTTTGGAGATCCCTGCTTTTATAAAAACAATATTAGGACACGACAAAAATAAACTATTTTTATAGTTTCCTCCGAGGCCATGAATTTTATAAAATTGCAAAATGAAGAAATTATAAAATTGTTAGAAAATAAGATTCTTTTTTAAAATAATTATAGCAAAAAAAATTAAAAAATCGTAAGAATCCGAACAAGAAAAGTTGAGAATCTCGACTTTTTAAAATACCAATCCAAACAAACATTTTTTAATTTTTAGTCCATTATTTTTATAAATTTACCAACAAAAAAGTGGCGATTTTAGATTCAAAAAAACTTTTTATCAGAGTTTTAAATATTTTTTTTCTTTTACTCTAACTTTTTTAATTTTCTAACTAGAAACGCCGCCGGCCTCCGACCGGCCTTGAAACTTGTTTTATGCAGATTATTACAAAAAATTTGTGATTAATTATGAGATCCTAAACTCTGCTACATCATAGTCAAATTTATTTCTTTAAGATCCTCAAAAATTGTACTAAATTTCCTCCCGCATCTCCCATAGCTTACTCATAAATTGGCAATAATTCTAAGCATTCCTCAATTTGGATCTTATAAAATCGTTTTCAAGGATCCCAAACCTTTAAAACACCTCAAAGTTGACCACCGCTCAGCTTCACTTTTATGCAATGCAAAAGAAAGCTTCCTTCCTGCGCTTTCATTTATATTTATGCAAATTTTGTCATTTTTCTTTCAATTTTCCCATGAAGGATTTCCAAGCGCGAAATAACAATCAAAATTACTAGGAAGGATATTTTTCTCCATTTTTTCAGAAAGTTCTCAAGCCCGGTGGAAAAGTTGTTATAACTCGTTATTGCAAAGGCTATGGCGAGCTCAAACCCAAATTTTTGGATTATGTTTCTCGCCGGCATTATTATCTCCATAATCTTGAAGAATTGGAAGAATTTGCAAAAAAAGCTGGTTTTATAAATATTAAAACAGAAAATAATACTCCTCGATTTAAAGAAATTTTATTGCAAGAACGTGATTTCACTATTAAAAACAAAGATGATTTTGTGGCCAAATTCTCTGAAGAACTTTTTAATCATCATGTTGAAGGATGGGAAGATAAACTTGGCTACATTGCAGATGATAATCATAATTGGCATTTAATTTATGCTGAAAAGCCTATGAAATAAAAAAATTAATATTCACGCTAGAATTTCTTAAATTAAAACATTTTTTAAAATCTTTTTATTGCTTGAAAAATTTGCATAAATCTTAAATTTAAATAAATTTTTTATTTCTTAAAAAAACCAAAAATCAGACAAATGAGAAAAAAAAATAGTTAAATGTGGCGGGCGTGCGACGACGACAGTGAAAGAAAACACAAAATAAACTGTTAATTATTTTATTTAAAACTTGATTGTCAAAAATGGAATATTTTTTGTTGGAAGGCTGTTTTGTTGGTTTATCCTCGAAGGCCTTTATAATTCATAAGTCCCAAAATATCATCTCCACCTGCAGGAGCAAAATTATCATGAAGCATTGCACCCCATGGATCAGATTTCTTTTTTTGATAATAAATTCGATTTGGTGAAAAATGAGCCTGAAAAATTAGTTTACATATTTTAAAAAATAATGAAATTTATTAAAGAAAAAGATGCGTATTTTGTTTATTTTTTATTGTAAAATTTTTGCAAAAAAAACTAAAGACTGCAAAAAAAAAACTATTATAATTATTCAGAAACACGTGATTTTTTTCTTTAGAGTTTCAGACGAAAAAAAAGCAAATTTAAGTTCGAGACATATTCTGTGTCTCTTTTTTAATGTCGCAATTTATCATTTTTTTCTTGGTCTTTTTGAAAGTCTAGTTTTTAAAAGGTAAAGTCTGGTTTGGTTCACCACAGAAAAAATGTAAAACGTTGTGCTTAAAAACACTTACACCAAATGGAACATTATGTAATCTTTGGATATTTAGAACCCCATCATCATATTGTGGATATTCTGCTGCGGGTCTCGATGAAACCAAAACCAATAAACACAATGAAAAAATGACAAAAATCAAAGAAGTTGTTGACCAAGTTGAAGGCATTATTATTTTATTTTATTATTTTTTTTAGCGAATCCTAAAAAAATAAAAAGTTGAAACACTTTTTTTTGTAAAGCAAAAAAGTAAAAAATGGAATAGCAAAACAAAATAGCGGCGGTCGTGGAGAAGAAAAAAATATAAATGACGCGGTTAGGATTTATGGCAGCAAAGGCAGGCGCTTGTAACCTAGGAGCCAAAAAAGAAAGAAAAAAACAATTTGCATACGGTATCCTAGCGAATTCATGCAACCACCTCTGCATTTTTTTTTTGGTATATATTTTGTTTGGTTCCTTTTTGGTTGCAGAAATAAAAAAAAAGTGATATTATAAATCATTGAAAACACAATAATGATGCTCATCATCGGGAAAATAGAATCATAGAAACAAACATAAAAATAGAAAAACTCATGTCATAGTTTTTTTCTTTTGTCGTGGAAAAATAAACTTCAAAGTTTAGCCGAAGCCAAAATGTATTTTTTTCAAGGAGTAGCTGTACAAAAATATAAAAATTTGTCATAGCAGTTTGTCATCTTTTAAATAAAATATTTTGTTATAAAAAAAATCAGTGAAGTGTATAAAAATAGTTTCATAAAAAAATGTTTAGGGTGGCAGTGAAATTTCTTGGAATAAAGTCTTATTTTTTAAAGGTGAATAAAAAAATGTGACTAAATCAAAGAACAGCAATTTTGCCCTTGAAATATGGAATATGAGAAAACATGTATTTTTCAAACAAAAAAAATTTATGGAAATTTTACATTTTTAAATGCTCATCCTCGAAAACGCTTAATTTTGAGATACAAAGCTTCTTCGATCATATTGACTTTATAAAATTTCTAATTTCAATAATTTTGTGAATTTAATTCGGCAATTTAAAAATTAAAAAAACTTTCACTCTTTTAATTCTCAATTTCGAGTTTAACCATAAAAAAATTTAAAAATGATTCTAATTATAAAAAAATATATTTAAAAGATAGTTTTATAAAATTATTTTCGTAATTATCTTCAATAAAAAAATTTTTTTTAGCTTCTTCACACAAGCAAATCTGAATGTGGTGTGCCATAAAACCTAACCCATTTTCTTCTTATTTTTTTTTTTCATCAACAAAACATACGCAAATTAACAAAAGAATTTTAAAAAAAGGCGTGAGTGATGATGATGCCGGAAATAATTTTTTGTTTTGTTTAAAACTTTATATTTTTCCCAAATGAATTTTTTATAATCAAACGATAAAAAAAAGAATTAAAAGAGAAAAAGAAAACAAAAAAGTTTTTCTGCCATTTTAAAGAATGCCTCTTATTTTTGATACAACAAAAAAAAAATAAAAATTGGCCGAATAAGGAAATCTTTTTTGTTTTGTTGTTGAAAACACGATGGAATTATAAATTAAATAAAAAATAAAGAGTTTCATTTTGAGAGATAACGTGAGAAAAAAAAAGACACGAGACAAAATTTTATGGGTTTCACGTTTTCCTTGTTTTTTTAATGACGAAATTAAAGTTTTAAAAATAAAATTTAATCGGATACGTTTTGGGTGGCTTTTTTATTTCCATGTTTTTGTTTGTTTTTTGTTGGAGATAAAAAGCCATTTATCAAGAAATCCATGGATGCCATTCGAAAAGAGAAATAAAAGTGCAAAAAGGTTCGTTTAAAGTTTATAAAAATTTTGTTTTTGTGAATCTAAGGAAAAGCCGCAGAAGAAAGAAAAATTATTAAAAATGTTAAATCTTTGTAAAAAATAAAGAGTTTTTGTAGACTTTTTTGTGGCCCAACTAATTATATCTGCAATTATGGAACAATTACTTTACGAATTTCAAAGATAAAAGTTTTGGGTTAATTATTACAAAATAATGGCAAAATAAAAATCACAATGGCCTTAATAATGACACTTATCTAAAAACAATAAAAAAAACTTTAATTTTGATAATTATTTTATTAAAACAAAGTAATTAAATCGCAATTTAAAAATGGGTTTAAGAGTTTTCGTGATTTATTTTAACAAAAATATAAGTTTTTAAGGGATTTAATTACCTCCAATTTTAAAGGCTCCTTTGTACTTTCGCGAAAGATAAACGATTCCAAAAAAGGCTTATCTCCAGCAACTAGAAAGCACTATAGAAAAAAACATAAAAATGACGGCAAAAAGTTTAAACAAATAAAAAAGAAGTTTGAAAAAAAATTATTTAAATAAAATCAAAAATATTTTTGTAAAAATTTTTAAAAATATTTACATATATGTTTTTTAATTCTTTGATTATGCTGCTGCTGTGATTTGGTTAAAAAAAAGAAAATGTGTTTTTACCAAATAAAAAAAAGCAACGTCAATCGACGACAGCTTTCAAATTTTGCAATTTTTAAAAGGTCAAACTCGGCACCGTATTTCCATCATTGCCCAATTTTATTATGTGTTATGTTGCAACAAACCAAAATAAATATTTTTTTATTTTATTTTAAAAGTTTTTATATTTTTTTTTACGCTTCAATAATTATTTTTAAAATCAAAAAAGCATTAAGAATGAAAGTGAGTGTCGAAGGTGGTATCCATGATTGCCGTCGTTGTCGTCGTCATGCTTTTTTTTAAACAGAAAATAATAAAATATAAAATATGTATTTCCTTTGTCAAATAATAATAATCCTTGGCACATTTTTTGAAGCATGCAAAATCTGAAAACCATCATAATTTTTTGCAAAGTTAAAAAATTACAAATTTTAATTTTGTAAAGATTTTTTTAAAAAATAAAAAATTACAAAGTGGTCTTACTGAAAAAATTAAAAACATATGCTAATTAATTTTGATAAAAATCTTGAGTTTTGATTTGGAATTACATCTCAAAGGTAAATATTGCTTTTTAGACGACGATGACAAAGCCCTATAATCAAAAATTTAATGATTCATTCATAAATTCTATCAAAGTCCAAAAAAAGAAGTGTTTGACATAAAAATTTTTTTTCGATGAGTCAACAACAACCATTCACAATTTAAAAAAATATGAACAAAAGTTAAAGAAAAAAAAAATTGTTTTTTGAATTTTCTTTTTTAAATTTTTCAATTTAGTTTGATCATCTTTTTTTTTCACGGACATGCCTGCCTACATGTATATATGTATCTGTCAGTTGTCGTTGTTGATTTTTTTTTATAAACACAAAAATAATACATTTGATGAATCATTAAGAGTTTACCTTCCTTGAGGCGAGGTCAATTACGTCAACAACAAACAAATGTTATTAACAAAATCTCAAAGAAAGAAAAAAAAGTATTTAAAGGGAAGCTGTTTGATAATAACTTTCCACAAAAATAAATGGTTAAAGGCTTTATTGTGATAATTAAGAGACTTTTAAAAAAGTAATAGCTTATGAAAGCCGAAGAATTCGAAGTGTTCCATTTTTTTCCTTTCCTTTAAAGTTAGAATGAATTTGAAAGGTTAAAAAAATATTTTTTTTAACAAAAATGGAAGATCGAAACTTTTTATTTTTGAAGAATCTATCTTTCCTTTTTTCTTATATATTTACAAGGGAACGGATTAGCATGTCAAATCGCTGGGGAGATTTGGCCTATACCAATCGATAGAGCTCAAAAAGTTAGACTATGGGCCAAAATCCTAGCGGCCCACCAATTCAAAAAAAATTAATTTCGTCAGATCAAAGTTTAAAATTCCTGGACTTTGAAGCTTTTTTCACTTTTTTCTTCTCTTTTCAGTCATTTTTTGAATCGCTTTTCTTTTTTTTGGCGTTTTGTTGAACCTTGAAAATTTTTTTAAGTATCGAAAAAAAGACAGTTTTTTCGTTATTTTTGTTCAACTTTGATCTGACGAAATTAATTTTTTTTGAATTGGTGGGCCGCTAGGATTTTGGGCCATAGTCTAACTTTTTGAGCTCTATCGATTGGTATAGGCCAAATCTCCCCAGCGATTTGACATGCTAATCCGTTCCCTTGTTAGACAGTCGTATTTAATTTTGCGCTTGATTTTACTCAATTTTTCTAAATTCGTAATTTTTCTTAATAATGCAAAAATTAAATTTTCAGGCTTTTTATCTTTATCAAAACATCTTTTTTTTACTTTACAGTGTAAAAAATGTTACAAAAAATTTCTTCAAAGCAAAATCTTGCAATCATATTTCTGATATTTCTTTTTATCCAACTTGTTCCCGCTCCATCCCATGATAATAATAGCCAAGAAAATAAATCCAAACATAAAAAGCGTACACATTCAGGTGGATTTGATCTTCCAGCAAATTGGGAAATATCTCAAATTGAAGATATTATTCGAGAATGGGATGCAACAGGAGCATTAAATATGAATTCTGGAACAGTATGCCAGCATCGAAATGGAATGAGAATTGATTTACAACAAATTGAATATCATGATGATATACCATTTGAAAGATTTGCTATTCAACGGGGCTCCAGAACTTTCGCAGTAATTCATATTCAAAGAGGCATAGTATTTGGAACCAGTGTAATTCGAACTGCTTTTTGCCAATCTCTCGCAACTGGAACTCATGTTTATTTAAGCAGTGTAAAACAAAAATGGATTAATTTACCTAAAACTAAAGACGATGAAGAACCATATCGTCGACAAATATTTATTCCACATTGGACACGAACCGCATATTTTGTGTGGGGAATAAATCAAGTTGTAAATCAATTTTATAATAAATGGCATTAATTTTAAGAAAGTTTTCTTAAATAAAATGTCCACGAAAAATATATATAAATTATTTGTAAAAAATTTGTTTTTTACTTTACTTTTTTTATATGCTTATTTTTTTTGAAATTGTTAATTAAATTTTTGAAAGATAAAAAAATAAAGTTATCAATCAAAATTTAATAATAGTTTTTGGATTTTCAAAGCTGAAAAAAATAATACAAAGGTTGCCCATTTTTTTATTGCCAAAAAATTAGTTCAGTTTTTGTTTTGGTTCATTCATTATTAAAAAATTGTTTTGTTGGAAGAAAAAATAAATGCTCGAACAACGAATTTTCTTTTCTTTATTTGATTTATGTCTCTCTTTTTTTCATGCATAGTAAAATGACGTTGGAGACACGGATATGAGACATTTTTTTTTCTCTTCATGACGAGGGTCATAAAGATAATGAAAGACAAAAAAAATGTGTTCGGTTGGAGAAGTGATAATTCAATGTAAACTTTTTTAAAATTCGTAATGCTAAAAAATTAAAGAAAGAAACATGGTTCATGAAAATCAAATCCTTTCTAAATATTTGCTAGATTCAAAATAAAATCTATCTACCCCAAAATGTTTGAGTTGTAACTCAATCAATAAAAAAACGTAAAAAAGTTCAAATCCATTTAATTCAATAATGGATCAGGTCAACCTCCTCATTTTCTCCCTCTCTCAGGTGCTAATTATTTCGTGCCTTTCCTCAAAAAAAATCCATTTTTTATAGTCTAAATAAATCAATCTGAGTGTCTTTATTTCTGCTACTCCTTGCTGTTGCTGACTGAGAGAGTTAAAAAAGAACAACTGAAAAACAACCAAAAAAGTATGTACATACAAGAAGCTTTGGAGACTAATCACTTTTTCTTATCGTTTCCTTCCTGACTAATCAAAGTGGGTCTTGTGTCCTCCACAATTGTTGTTCCTTGCTTGCTGATGCTAATAGTTTTAATTCTCGCGTTAAAATACATTTGATTTATTGCATTCATTTTTTTTTATTGTTTTTAGTTTCTTGTTTTTTGATAATAGAAAAATCATTGAAGAAAAAAAAAAGATCGTTAGCAAACCCTCAAAGTTAAAGTTTTCCATCGATCTTGGAACTCCAAAAAAAATATATTTATTATTGGCTTCGAATCGAAAATAATTAATATTTTATATATAAAAAATGAAAAATATGCTAATTTTTTCATTATTAATATTTTTATTTTTTAATGAAATATGTTTGGGCGAAAAAATTCTTCAAATATCTGATTTTCATTTTGATTCGGATTATAATCAATTTGGTGACATTGATGCTGCATGTCACGAAGATCCAAATGGAGAAAAAAAAGATATTGGATTTTATGGAAATTATAGTTGTGATTCCCCTAAAAGTTTAGTCAAACATGCTTTAACAAATGCCCAAAAAATTTTACCTGAACCTGAATTAATTTTATGGACGGGTGATAATGTGCCTCATATTGATAATTACACAAGTCAATGTAAGTGTATTTAAAAAAAATTCTAATTAGTTTAAATCAAAAACTTTAAAAAAAGTGACAAACGAATAAAAACGAAACATTTTTTTTGATTATCTTTAATCTTTTAACTTTTCTTTTTTCCAAAAATGGATGCTCGCTCGATTAATCAATCAAACTAGAATTTAGTTTGTTTGCCAACTACCTCGCGGAAGAACGCTTTTTTCATTTTAAAATTCATCATTAAGCTGTAAATCATTCATCATTATTCATACTTCAAGAAGGGGGTGGATATTTTTTTTTCCTGTCGACGGTCATGCCATGCTGGCCAAAAATCCCGACGGTTATGTCATGCTAGTAAAAATTTTCTGACGGGTATGTCATATATATAGGCAGCTACTACTAGCTGGCCCCGAAGGAGCCAGCTAGTAGTAGCTGCCATTATACATCGATATAATATGTGAATTAAGAGGAATTCACCTATTTTTGAGTTTTTTCCTTTTATTATTAGTATTTTTCATTATAATAATAGTAAATTTTATACAAACCTTTAAAAAAAATTTGTTAAAATTTTTTTATAATTAAATAAGTTTATTATTAATTAGTTTGTATAACTTAGAATCGTTTTATTATTCTTTTATTCATTTTCTTCTAATTTGAGCCTAAGTTTCGTTTAAAATAAAGGAGTTCTGAATGTTGTCAAACCTTGTTTTGAAATGAATTGTAAAATAAATTATGCATTTTTCTTTGATTAGAAAAAAGTAGTTTGTATTTGTTGCATTTATTTTAGATAAAAGTTAAGAAATTAAGAATTTCAAATTTTCTTAATAAAGTTATTTTTAATCCACTATTCGATTCATTAGCCAAAAAACCAGAGTGATATATTCTTACTACACTTTGAAACTTTAAAGAGCTAAGTTTTTGTGGTTATATCATTAAAAAAGAATATGCCTTGAATAAAATATTTATATGTATCTAAAAAGCACGAGCTTGATAATTTTGCATATCTTATTCAATTAAATAATTTTACTGAGTTTTTCTAATTTTTTACAGCTTTCAAACATAAAAGGTTTTTCACGAATTCATTTTTTGTGGGTTACCCTTATATTTGGTTAAAGCGATAAAATATCATCTTTAAAAAAGAATAAAGAACCACAAGAATTCAATATTTTTAAACTTTAATTGATTCTTACTATTTTTTGTTAAGTGTCAAAACAACTCTCGATTACTTTCGCTCCAATCAGGCTTGGGCGGGAATGAAAACTCCGGGACGGGAATCCGGGAATCCGCGATTCCCGTAAAAAAGTCCGGGACGGAACGGGAATCCGGGAATGATCCGAGAATTCATAAAATAGTTAAAAATTCTATTTTTCAGCCATTTTTTCACTTTTTTAAACCAAATGCTTTCTATTTAAAAAAAGAACAAAATGTATTAGACGCATTTTTTTTAAAACATGACGATTTAACCAATTGTGAATTTTAACGTTATTTTTTTGAGAAAAAAAAAGCATTTTTTAGTAATAATTTTGTCATATAACCAAAATGTTTTGGTGATAATTCATGAAAATTTTGAAGAAAATGGTTACTGGAATGATAATATGTACTCCTCCCTTTACTTTTATTAATTCCGGATTCCGGACAGAAAATCCGTGAATCCGGGACGGGAATAATTATCGAAAAAATCGTCCGGAATCCGGGAATCCGGAACACGATCCGGGATTCCCGCCCAAGCCTGGCTCCAATGCCTTTAGTTCTTGGTTTAAAAGTGTTTTTGATTTTTTTAACTTTTGGTAAAAAACTAAAAATAATCTTGACAATCATTAGCCAATCGATCATTTTCTCATGACTAAGCTAATGCTGCAATTCATAACTATGAAACTTAATCGTAGCAGCCAATGATGGTAAATTCATTCTGATGCGTTCCATCCATATGTTTTGATCAAAAGCACCCGATTTAAAAAAATTGTCTATGACGCTCTTCTTTAGAAAAATAAAAATCTTTTGAGTTTAGAAAAAGCTATGAAATAATGGAAGATAAAGAGATAAGCTCATTTCTGATTTTTTAATTAATTTTTAGCGGTGAATGACATCTAAATTTTTTTATAATTCTCGAAGCTATTCAAAATGAGGATGTGGCAATCAGTAGAACAATAAAATTTTAATGTTATTTTTTTGTAAATCATTCTTTGTTGGCCTAAAAAAGATAATTTATGAATTTATCAATGCTTTGACAGTGGTGCATCGATTGCAAACGAGAATTCTCCTTACAAAATTCAAAATTAGGTAAAAAATAATAGATGTTTCAATCTTAAAATCATTTTCAATTCTTCGATAAAAGATGACATTTAACTGTTGGGAATTAATCTTTAAAAAATAGTAACCATCTCGCTTTGTAAATTAGAAAAAATGAAGAAAAAGACAACGATAGCTCGATGGTTTGTAGGATCTAACGATATTATTTTAAATAATAGTTAGTTGGAAACAATCGAAGAAAAGTAATTTTGGGAAATTTTGGAGTTTCAACTGAAAGTTAAGAAAGTTTTCCTTTTTTTCTCCTTTTTCTTCTAAAAACTTGATCCAAAGGGGGAACCCTTACCGTTTTTGACCTTTTATTTTTTGGGCTCCTTGACGGACGGTCATGTATGTCGAGGGTGGATATATCCACCCCTTCTTGAAGTATGTCATTATTATCGTTAACATTTTTCTTCGTCTTCTTATCTTTGGGTGCTGCATTGCTAATTAGCCAAGCATGCTTAAGAAAAATATTTTTTTTTTAATTTCAAAATCAAAGCAAACAAAAAATTGAATGATTGAGAAGCTAAATTTAAAAAAAATTAAAATAATACATAGAATCTCGGTTAGAAAATAAAAAATAAGCTATCGTTTTAGTATTTTTCCGCGCTGAGACTCCATCTACAAATTTTTTTTCCAAATTAACAAGATTTTCGTCGTCAAATTTTCGGGAACAAAAATAACATAAAAAATTTCTCTTGTCTTTCGCCATTTTATTTTTTAGATGTTATTGACGCAATAAATACAACGACATCATTAATTTATAAATATTTTCCAAATACTCAAGTTCTTCCACTTTTTGGAAACCACGATTATGCTCCAGCCAATGATTTTCCCGATTATGAAAATTCAATATATTCTTCAACTTTTATGTTATGGAAAAAATGGATAGGTGAATCTCAACGTGAAACATTTTGTAAAGGTGGATATTATATTTATAAACCACCTAAAAATAATTCGAAGAATGTTACATTTTTAATGTTAAATACAAATATGTATTATATTTTTAATACCGCCAAATTTAATGACACCAAAGATCCTGGACAACAATTTGCTTTTATGGAAAATATTTTATCTGAAGCTGAAAATAATAGTGAAATCGTTCACGTGGTTTCTCATATTCCTCCAGGAGGTAAGAAGCAGGCGATACATTAAAAAAAAGTTGTTTGATAAATGGTTGAAGCTTTTTTTAGTGTTTGAGCGAACTCCAAATTTCACTTGGATGCATAATGATTATAATAAAAGGTTATTAGATATAACTGTGAAGTATTCAAAAACTATTAAATGGATGCTTTTTGGTCATCATCATACTGATACATTTCATATTGTTAAGGTAAGCAAGAAAAATAAATCGATGGATTAAAAAATATACGGGAGACAAGCTTCAGAAACAAAACACAGCTAATAAACAAATTCTTTGGGAAGCTTTCAAAAAATTTAATTCTAAATTAGAAAATTTTGAAAAACCAAAAGCATGGTTGAAATTAATTAAAAAAAAGTTTTTTATGCCCCATTTTTAAGTTTTTTGATATAATCGTAAATAGTTGTTACCTTCCAGGATTCCCAAGGCAATCCAGTTCAAGTAATGTTAATGGCTCCTTCCGTGACTCCATGGTTTAGCGATCTTCCTGGAGCAGGTTCAAATAATCCCGCTTTTAGAATCATTGATTACAATCCAAAAACTTGGGATTATAATGAAATTTGGTAAATCTCCAATTTTTAGTTTTCTACCAAACAAAACTTTTTTTTCAGCACATATTTTGTTAATTTAACTGAGCTAAATATGGATCATACAACTGAATGGGAATTAGAATATTCAATGAAAAAAGATTTTAACCTCAAAAATATTGATGCAGAATCAATGAATAATTTATTGGAAACAATGAAAACCGATGATACAGTATTTATGAAATATATCGAATATAATTCTGTGTTTTGGAAACCCAAATTACCTGTTGGAGAATTTAGGTATGTTTCAAATTTAACAAAAAACTAAAGTACCAACAAAAAATCTAAACTTTCAGAAATGCGCAACTATGTTCCATAGAATTCCCAGATTTAGATGAATATGAAACTTGCATGATTAACTCCAATTCCAGCACAAATAATGACACAAATAATAATACCAATGCTAAAGCCCATCTTTCGCTTGTTAGCTTAGCATGGTTAGCTTTGATATTGATAACCTAAATGCCTGCGTGCAACAGCACAAAAAAATTGTATATTTATATTTTTGCTTTTTATACCCGTATTTCCTTATCAGATAAAGTCTCTTTGTAAATCATCGTAACACACTTCTTACATTTCCTTTGAATCGCAATCAACAATATCGAAATGCGTATTGTAAAAGGAGTAACGTTTAAAAACCTTTGATCAACAAAAAAGTTATAATGCAAAAGTTTCACAAAAAATTAGAACATAAATAAGAGCAAAACTAACTTCAAGTTAAAGGAGTAAAAACTTTATTCTCAAAAGAAACCTAAAAAAGCGAAACATATTTCAAAGCACCATTTTCAAATTCATGGGCAAAGAAACCTTTACAATTTTTAGATTCCTCAATAACCATCTGAAACTTGTTACTCGAAGACTCAAACTAAGTCATGATCAAAAGCACATAAAAACCCATAAGATTGAGCGGGGTGAGTAGGCAAAAGAAAATGATGGGAAAAACATCAAAACAAAAATAAGTTTATTGAAACAACGTCAGAACAAAGTTAACAAACAAGAAACAGAAAATTACATGAAAGTCCACAATTTTTCAAAAGTTGAAGAAACATCATCAACTTCAAAGTTGGTGATATCTTTTTGAGATAAAAGCCCCGCACCTTCAAAAGCAAGACCATCGATATTGAAAGATAAAGAACTGGATGGATGAACCAAATTGAAACTAAAAAATAACACTTAAATAAAAGTTTTGACAAAAAAATACCAATGCTAACTTACTGAAAAGCATCAAGATGAGTTAAAGATTTAATAAAGTCCATAAATTCTTTCATAGAACATTGGGATTCAATACCACCACAAAATCCAAAGTATTTCAAACCAGGAGACAAAATCATCTTCAAATCATCAAGCTTGATACAGTGAACATCAAGAACAAGTATGTCATTTGAATTAAAGGTAAATGGTAAATTTTGAAGAAAACGAGCGTCAATTTTAACATTTTCATTTTTCAAAGAGTGGATAAAAATCATACCATGAACATCGATTTTCTTTTTCAAGGATGAGAGATCAGATTCATGAACTCCTCGGCAAAATTCAGTTTCTTTGCAAAAGCAGGAAAGAGTGTACTTGCATTCTGAGAGTTCTTCATCAATTTTGACTTCAGCATCTTTAACAATATGACACCGTTTTGCGAGATTTCTGGTTGTTTCATTTATTCCAGCAAAAGTCTTCAAAGTTATCGGATCCAAGATTTCAACTAAACGTTTTTGACAAACATAAGGAAGAGCCATGAAATCAAAACATTCTTTTTCAGGAGCAGAAGTAGGTACAATGTTCTTCTTACGAGCTGATTTGACAAGTTTCTTAATTGCGTTGCCCATCTTGAATAACTAAAAATAGAAACAATAAAGTAAATAAGTAAACATAATGAACGGCATGTAAAAGCGACAAAAACGTTGGAACTCTGCTAAACTTGGAATGAAAAAATAAGCAAAAAAGCGAAACAACAAAAAATGAAAGAATAATGCAACTTTATTTTGACACAAACTCGGCCAAAAAAATCAACATAATTTACGCGTCATTTTCAAATCCATAGGCAAAAAAACATTTACAACTTTTAAATTCCTCAATATCCATCACCATCATGAACGGATCTCAAACTTGTTACTCGAAGACTCCAACTAAGCCAAAATCAAAAACACATAAAAACCCGTAATATCAAATGAGATGAGTAGGCAAAAGAAAATGGTGGGATAAATATCAAAACAAAAACAAGTTTATTAAAACAACATCAGAAAAATTAAACAAGAAACAAGACACAAAAAATACATGAAATTTCATCGTTTTATAAAAGATGTGATAGTTTGACCTCTTTTAAATTCAGTAATAACTTTTTGAGATAGAAGCTCGGCACCTTCTGAAGCGAGATCGTCAATATTGAAGGATAAAGAACTGAATGGATGGACTAAAATGAACCTGAAATTTACATTTTATTGTTTGTATAGTAAATTAATAAAGTAACATACTGAAAAAAATCAAGTTGAGTTAAAGATTTAATAAAATCCATAAATTCTTTCATTGAACATTGAGATTCAATACCACCAATAAATCCAAACATCTTTAAGAATGGAGGCAAAATCGTCTTCAAATCATCAAGCTTGATACAATGAACATCGAGAACAAGTCCTTCATTTGAATTAAATGTAAACGGTAAATTTTGAAGAAAACGAGCATCAATTTTAACATTTATATTTTTGAAAGTTGTGATATAAATCCAATCATGAACTTCAAATTTCTTTTGAATTGATGAGAGATCAGCTTCATGGACTCCACGACAAAATTCAGCTTCATCACAAAAGCATGAAAGAGTATATTTGCAATGTGAGAGTTCTTCATCGAATTCGACATCAACACGTTTAACAATATGACAGCGTTTTGCGAGATTCTTGGTTGTTGTATTGATTTCAACAAAAGTTTCCAAAGTTTTAGGATCCAAAATTTCTGCTAAACGCTTTTGACAAACATAAGGTAGAATTTTGAAATCGAAACATTCTTCTTCATCTTCAGATACCATGTTCTTACGAGCTACTTTGACAACGTTCTTATTGGAGTCGCTCATGTTGAATGACTAAAAATAGAAAGAATAAAGTAAATAAGTAAACATAATGAAAGGCACGTAAAAGCGACAAAAATTTTGGAACTCTGCTTAACTTGAAATGAAAAAAGAAGCAAAAAAGCGAAACAACAAAAAATGGAAGAACGTAATTTTATTTTGACAGAAACTCCGCCAAAAATTAACACACAAATTGCGCGCCATTTTTGAATTTTAGGATGCAACTCCAACATTTACTTCAACCTTCTGTCGCTTTATTCAATCAAGATTATAAATACACAAAAAACTAAGGTGAATCATGTTTAGTAATAATAGTAAAAAATGTGTTATCGAAGCTAAAGGAACAAAAAACGTTTTAATGCACTTTTTCTTCAAAGAGTTCTTTCTTTAATAATGAAAGGTTTGCAGTTTTCAAAGTGTTCACTTAAATGTTGCTATTTTTCTTTACTTAACGATGATGGTAAAGCCATTATAAACCTATGGACAAAGAAACTTTCTCCCAACTTCACTGTTTCCGAAAAACCTATTATAAATGCATACAGAAGCTTGTTACTCGAAAGCTGCAACATAGCTATGTGCAAGACTCCATCAAAATACCAAAGACAAAACAAAAAAAGCAAACTGTTGCAAACAAAACTTCATTTTACATTAGAATAAACAAAGTTAACATAAAACAAAAGAAACAAAAGTAAAAATTAAATGTAATAAAAATAGATAATTAAGAACATTTTTTCTTATTGAAAAAACATCCATCCATTCATCGAGACCTTTTTTGAAGAACAAGAACATCATCAAAGAGGAAACTTGAGATGCAACAACAACATCTAAACAAGACATCAATCATTAGTGTATTCTTAAGAAACGAAAAATAAAACCTCACTTTATGCACGAAGAAGAGCATCTCTTTCACGATCACGAATTTGTTGTGGAACGAATTCTTCTGAAAAAGAACAATCATTAACTTTTTGTAATGAGGAAATAAAAGGAAAAAGTTACCATCAGGATTTTTGAGTTGAATAATGAAATCGTTGTTTCCATTTCGAACTTTGAAGTAATCAGTTTCTTCCATGAAGACTGATCTCGCGAACATTCCATCATCTGAACCAAAGATTTTTCGAACCTAGAAATATGATTATTAGTATTAAACAAGTAAATAGGTTAAATAGCGTACTGTTCGATCATCCAAAACAACTTCATATAGTCCATAATAGATATCATACAAATGTTTGAAAGGAAGTTCAAAATTTGGTGCAAGTTTGAGAATTTGACATATTGCCCAAATTTTGTTTTCTCCACCATTATATTTCGCAGCATGATATGGTGCACGTTCTTCTTCAGTTGTCGTATATCCAGTAAATACAGCTACAGGTGGAGGACGTTGAACGTGATTTCTTCGAACAACCGAATTCAAGAGAACATGAACTTTTTCTCCTTCAGGTTCAACATGAGTGTTTCGTCTGGCGTTTCTGCGATTCATTTTGATATTTCGTTTTGAGATTGAAAGGGATCTAAAAAAAGTGAAGTTTGAGTAAAATAAACAAAGTAAACGACGGGACGCGAAGAAAAAACAAAAAAAAACGTGAACTGTAGCGAGTAAGAAGAAAAAAATGAATGGCAAACAACAGCAAATATGTCACACTTTCTTTATCAACAAGCGAGTTTAGCTTCAAGTTTTCCAACTATGCTAATATTTGCATCATCAACCATAAAAACTTCAAAACATCGTCTGTTTATTTTAGTTAGAAAAAATGACAAAGAAAAAACATCGTCTGCTAGAAAAAAAACATCGTCTGCTTTTTTCCACAATGAAAAAAAAATGAAGCAAGCGAGCGAAATATGTTACGCAACGAATGTTACTGTAGAGCGGCAATTCAAACGTCCTCTATGTAAATTTTCTCCTCAAATGGATTTTAATGTAAATATATGAGCTACTTACTACCCAAGGTTATGGAAATTAACAGGCTTTTAGTTTAAAGATCAATCTTGATATCTGTGATTGCTCAAAGAAGCAGAATAGGATCCTTTTTAATGGGATGCAAAACTCACAGGTCGCTCGATTAGAGAATTAAATGCAAATGATGGATTATTCCTTTATCCAATCGAATCTTTCGCATTTATATCAAGTTAAGGTCCATGGTAAACAAAGTAAAAAGTGATATAAAAATTTTGAGAATTGCTTCCAGCAATTATTAAAATCACGAGAAATCTGGCTTATTTCATGTACAAAAATTGAATGAACAAAAACATTTTCTTTATGACTTTGAAAAGGCTATGTTGTTAGACCAAATGCTACAATCCAAACACTTTCCTCCTCATACCTTCATTAAACAAAAATTTATTTCAAAGTTAAAAAAACATAACAAAAACAATACAATTATAAAACATCGTGGATTTAATCTTGCAAAATCCTTCTTTCTTTTCGTTTGTAATTGGCGGCATTTTCGATCGCTTCAATAATTCCTTTCTTTTCATTATGTTCAGCTTCAATAAAAGCTTTAGGATCATATTCCATGAGTGAGTTGATCATGTTTCGCTAAAATTTTCAAGTTAAAACTGTTTGTTAGTTATCATAGTAAAAAAACCTTACAATTTGAGAAGATGTGATTGAACCAACTACAAAGTATTTGCTTGTAAAGAATTTCCATGTAAGTGTGCGTTTTTCAAGTTCAATAATTACACTTTTTCCAGGTTCTTCCTTTTTAAGTCGAAATGAAGTTGGAGAGATGGTTGGAAGAAAAGCTTCACCATATTTGATTACTTCACCACGTTTAGTTCCACATTTGCATATCCATTCGCCGCAAAGAGATGAAACACCCATGTTGAATCCCTATAAAACCAAAAAATGAATGATATGGATAATTCAAAAGTAAAACAACAAACTTTTTGTTGTCGAGATTTAATGGTCGTATCTTTCCATGAATAAGGATTGCAACAGATAAATTGAGATTCCATGAGTCGAGCAATTTCAGAATGCTTGCAGATTGGTAAACCGCATGTGGCGCATTCAAGTTTGTAAATACTGAAAAAACGGAGAAATATTCAAAAGAAGTTGTAATTGTAATAAACTAAACATACTTCGTTTCATTTGATTTTTTGATTGCTTCCATTCGACGCTCTTCTTCTTCCATAGCAGCTAACAATAAAGCCTTCTTGGTATTAATCTGAAAAAAGAAACATATAAAGAAAATAACAACAATGATATAAAGTGCACTTACTCTTTGTCTTAATTCTCCATCACTCATAGCTTGCAAAGCTTTCAAACAGTTATTCATTAAATATTCTCGCATAATGTTACTGTATTCACTTTGTTCCACGAGATCATAAAGAGCAAGCAAAACAGAACGGCTATCTTTTGCACGAGCACGGCCTCTTCTTTGAATGTACGATTTTTCACTTCCAACGCTGTTGTACTTGATGATTAAGTTACATTGAGCAACATCGAGACCTTCTTCTGCAACGGATGTGGCCAAGAGAATGTTTATATATCCTTGACGAAATTGATTCAAGGCTTCCTGTTGAATTGCTGATGATTGACCATATTTAGCAGCTGATTGATTGACTGAAACAAGATGAGCAATAGATCCTTCACCAAAAGTTGCTTTGATTTCAGGAATTTTTTTGAGATATTCAGCTAACTTTGCACAACTTTTACGGCTATCAAGGAAGATCAAAATACGTGAATCATAGTTTTTGTTATATTGTTCTTCAATACATTCAATCAATTTGTTCAAAATAGGTTTCTTGTTTGAAGCAGGAACATATTGATCTAAGTTTGGAAGCCGGCCTAAAAGACATAACGTTAATATAATCGTAAAATGATGAAAGAGAAATCATGCCTTTGATATGAACAACGAATTCACTGAGGCGAGCAATCATTTGTCCCATATATGTTTCAGGCTTAACATCTTTATAAAGGTCAAATCGATCAAAAGCATTGATTCTTTCATGGAAGTATTCAAAAGCAAGTTCAGCAGGTAACAATTCGTTATTTCTTAAAGTGAAATGAAAAATCTGAAAGACAAAATTGATTATGCGGTAATCACGATATAAACAAAGATACATACTTCAAGAAGTTCAAAGCATTTCATCAAGAAGAATCGACGATCAGGATTACTCGTATAATTTTTATCAACTTCATGTTTAATCATCGCGAGCTTTCCATTGTATCGGTATGAAGTTTTAACAGAACCATTCTTTCCTTGAAGTTCTTCATAAGCAAAGTCAAAATCATCCTAAAAGTTTTGAAAATGTATTCATTGTGCTAATAATAGGAATAAACATACCTTGACTTCAGTTAAATCTTTGAGAGCTTCCTTCAATTCGTCTCTAACTTTAGCTTGAACGTAATCAGATAACAATGCAATTTCATGAGCAAAATCGTCTTTAGTTGATGGTCGAACAGGATAAATTTCTATAAAAACAGACTTCAGTTTAAGTTCAATAAAGCGATAAAACTAACCATCAATTGGACGAGAAACATGGAAGAGAAGTTCGGCTTCATTCTCAGGATCACGAACGGAACTAATGGTTGATACATTCAAACGAGCACAAAGTGCTGTCATATGTTCCAAAGCAGTTGAAGAATCCATTTTTGTCTTTGATTTTCTAAAAAGGACAAATTTTTCATAAAGATATGGTAAAAGATAGACAGACAACAATGAGTAAAAGTTACTCGTTAATGTAAAACCGCAACTTACCCATCATTACCATCACCAACAGAAGCAGTAAGACCAACGATTTGAGGCGAGTATCCCAATTGTCGAACATGATCCATTAAAACATTGTAAGGATGTTGTTCATTACAGTGATGACATTCATCAAAAATAAACATAGTAAAGTCAGTCAAATAAAGCTTTTGAGATTTAAGCGGACTTAATAACATGTTGCTAAAAAACAAAAAAGATAAATATGATTTAACGTTTGAAACACAAAAAAACTTACATGAAAATTTGTGGTGTTAAAACGACGATATCAGCACGAAGAACAGTATCAGCTTTACGAACTTCGCCCGCATCTGTCATCCTTTCAGCTCCACTGATTTTTTCAACAAAGAATTCTGGGTATGTATTTCGCATAATTTGATGTGACTGTTGACTGACCAAAGGAATGGTTGGAACAAACATAGCAATGCGACCAACTTTTCCAAGAATTTTTTTAGATCGAAGATGAGAAACCATAATGTCAATTGCAACCAGAGTTTTACCCGAACCAGTTGGAGCACAAATAATAGTACCATGGCCTTGTTTAGCTTTTGAAGCAAGTTCTTCTTGATAAGCACGCATCGAATATGGTTCATTACTATATTCACCAGTAATATCATCTGAAAACGAAAAAGATAAGGATAAACATTGAATTAAAAACCTTTTACCTGGTCGCTTTCCAAAAAGATTTTGTGGACGAGGTTCATTTGGTACTGCATCTTCATCAACGAATTCTGTATATTGACCAGCTGGTGGTTTTTCTAATTGTTGAAGAGTAATAATGTGATTCGTGATGACATCTTTATAATTTGGATCAAGTTTACGAAGTACTGCACGGCTTACAGGATGAGTATTACATGCGACCAACAATTCCGGATACCAATGTTCAGGACTTCTTTTAATAGGATGCGATAAAATTAAGTCGATGAGAAGCTCACAACGTGTTTTCCAAATAACTGTAAAAGAAGGCACATTAAAAGGTTTAGAAAATAAAAGCAAAAATGCTTACCAGAGAAATTTTTGGAATTACAGTACACTTCGTATTTTTTGCTGATATCACGATAAACACTTTCTGTGCAATGCTCAAAGTACTTTATGATAAGTGGAGAATCTAATACAGTAATAATGTGATCAATAACCAAAGGATTTGCAGCGTTGGAAAGAAATTTTTCATAATAAATATCGAACGATTTTACTGGACATTGTGGCGGAGCAAACAGAATCTTCTTTTCAAATTCAACAGCTTTAGGATTAACTAAAATAATAAATAGGATGAGGATAAACTGATTCGATTAATTTTAATAAAACTAACCTTCCAAAAAACGAAGCATCATCATTCGAGCTTGATCATCCTTACTAAGAATATCCATGGCTGTTTTATAAATACGCGAAGCTCGATTATCTTCTACATCCAATACTCTACAAAGCTTCTTATAATCTTCTTTACCTAAAAAATAAGAAATTTGAGTAACATTTTTAGCAAAAGTAGCAAGAAAACTAACACATGGCAGGTTTGTATGTTTTCAAAAAGTCAACAGTATCGATATCAAAAATCCATGGAGCAAATAATTTGATGTGTTGAGCTGGCATATCATACACAGTTTTGAAGCCTGCTTTAACAACATCTGTATAACCAGTTTTAGGGCCAACAGGTTCTTCTGTTTCAGGAACAATCGTTTCTTCTGTTTCAGGAGAAATAGGTTCTTCTGTTTCAGGAACAACAGGCTCTTGTGTTTTAGGACCAATAGTTTCTTCAGCCATTTTGATGATGAGCCTAGAAAAATACGATTAGAAAATGTTCAAGTAAATAACGATCAAAACAAAATAAATATAACACGGTTAGAATTAGAATAACGAGGGTGTATGAATACACAAGCAACAACAAACAAAAAACGTAGGTTGGAATATGTCAAAGTCATGGACATTGAATAGAAACTTTGGAAGACGAAAAAAAAATGATTGAAAAAGCTAAAAATCTTTGAACTTCAAAGTTTGACACTTTTTTTTTATGAAAGCATCGTACTTTTGCTTGCTCCCTGAGACAATCCTTTCAAGAGTTGAGCATTTTTAAAAGGATAAACAAAAACTTTGTTTTTTTCATCGAACAATCAATCCTATTTCTTACATGAGTTTCAACTAATTATTTTATTCTTTTTTCTTAATGCCCTCCTCCTACTCTACAATTTTCATTGTCAGTGCATCGCTCGGAAACAATTCATGGGAAAGTTGCAAAAAATGAAAAAATTTGCATATAAGTTTTTTGTTTTCATTGTTTACCGCTTTAGCAGTTTTTTGACTCAATAATTTTCATTCAATCATTTTCTCTCTGTTCTCTGTGAATTTCGTCGTCAAAGAAAAAATGAATGCTTTATTCTTCCTGTTTGTTGGTATATGTGCAAATTCAATAGCTGCTATTAAATCAAATGATAGTGATTGTGATAATCATCCATTAGATCCTAGAATTCCTTCAATTCATGCTATGTTAGTTCGTGATCGATATATTGCTAATGAAATCAGTTCTGATTCAAAAATTCCAATAGGTGAAAAAGCTATGAAATTACCATATCCTTATTTGAAACGTATGCTTGTTCAATTTAATGCTATAAATGGAAGTATGAAATCAAGAATATTGTTGGTTGATAGAGGTATACATGTCGTTGTAGTTAATATCGAAAATGTGAGTTCTTTAATAAATAAAAACAAATCGAAGCAATGGTTTTTTTAAATTTTAGGAAAGTTTGAGTTTTAATCATAATTCTAAAGAATATAAACCTGATGAAGTATTGACGCAGCCAATTCGTGAACTTTTTCTAAAGGTTGATTTCTACATGGATACTATTGAAGTGAGTTTTTCACCATTTGTTATTTTTTTTATTTTATTGAATTTTTAGGTCTCTCAAATTATTTTTCAAACTGATGGAAAAGCTATACATGGAAAAGTTTGCTACGAAAATGTTCCTGACTGGTCAATGATAATGCCTGCTCTTCTTATTGAAATTGAATGTGAAACAACAATCGTCAAAAAAATTCTTACAGAAAGTATGTCAAAAGAACTTCCAAAAGGGTAAAGATGGTTAAAATGGTTTATATGTATTTGATGTTAATATTATTATAATAAATATTTTGTTTCAATGCATTTTTTTTTCACACATGTAATCGTAATTACAATAAAATACTCAATAGGAAGCAGAAATAAATGGGTACTAAATATGTTTCACTTCCAATATTTTAGCTATATTTGTTATGTATCAGATGGTAGTTTATTGAAAATGTTTATGTTAGTTAGTTGCATCCTTGATCAAATGTTTTTTTCATTTTTGACTTTACAAATTTTTTTCTTTTTCGTTTATTCTTCCTTGCTTTATTGAAGTCCATTAACAACAAAAAAAATGGGAAGCAGCTAGCTAGAGGTTTGATTTGACAGAAGCCTACTATTTTTTTCCCTTCTTCTTTTTTCAAAATCCAAAACAACAACGAAGAATGAGAAATAAAAGGTGTCAAAATTATTTTTAATAAAAAAAGCAAACAAATAACAATTTTTTTTTATGTTTTGCTTTACTTTTTTTATATTAGTTTTGCATTATTTAAAATTAGTGTTTTTATACTTTATTTGATATTTCATCTCAATCAAAAAGCAACAACGAAAAATCTGTCAAAAATAAAATTCTTCGCTAATTTTGTATTTGCACAACAACGAAAAAAAAATTTAAAACAGCAGCCGATTGCAATGGATATATTTTTTTTTCTTGTTTTTTCTTTTCTTCGATGAAAAGCTTTTGTTTTTCTTTCTTTCAAAATTAATTTTGGTATATTCTTATTTTTTGGTTATTTTTATTATTTCTTTTAAGAAAATTAACTAAACTAATTAATCTACAAAAAAAAAAAACAGGAAAAAAATGTTAAGATTTTTAAAGAAAAAATCAACTGAACGTCCACAAAGTACTGCGAGTACTTCAAAGCTTCTTACTCGTCCAGGTTAGTAAAATAAATTACAGGTTTCAAATTTCTTCGTTTTTTTTTTTGAAGATAGTAATCATTTACTGACAGTAATTTGTGAAAGCGATTTACTATCATTGAAGAGAGTAATCATTTACTGACAGTACTTTGTGAAAGCGATTTACTATCACTGAAGAGAGTAATCATTTACTGACAATAATTTGCAAAAAAAAGTTTACTGTCCCAAGAATTTTTTTGATCTCTTCAAACTCATAATTCCCATAATTTTAGGCTCCCAAATGCGTTCACGTCCTCCATCAGCAGCTACAACATTTTCAAATAATTCTTCATCCACCGCCGCCGCCGCAGTTCCATCTTCAATTCGACATCATCGACCTCGGCGGTCGAAATCTGCGTGTACAGTTAAAAGTTAGTTTTAGTATATTTCTTTCTTTTTTGTCACATTGAATTTTTAATTTTCCATCCTAAAATGAGATCCCATTCCATCTTTTTTACATTTCTATTTATCTTTTCCATGAAAATCGTCACCTTTTTTTCGTGGTCAAAAAAAGATAAAAGAAAAAATACACAAATATTTAACTTTTTTTTCAATGAAATTTTTTCTCGTCGATGGTCAAAAAAAAATAAGGATAGGTTTATAAAGAAAAAAGAAAGAAAGATAATAATTTAGAACATATTTTATAAAATATTTCTCTCTCTCAAATATTGTTGCTACTCGATGACCATCGCCGCCACCAATCACAAGTTTGCGGTCAGTCGGTCAAAGTTAGATGATAGTGAACCTTTTTTTTTCTCTTTCTGATGACCATCATGCCAAGGTCGCCGCTGCCGCCGACGTTGATTTTGAATTTAATAAAATTAATAAAATTTTGAATATCTTTCTTTCTCTTCTTTTTTTTTCTGGGATTTTTTTTGTTCAAAACTAAAACAAAAGGTGTCGAAGAAAAAAAAAATGGGGTTATGGGTTTTTATTTTATGTGAATGTTTTAAAATAAATTATGAAAATTCTTAGCTTTCCTATTAAATTTTTTTATGATACTGTAGCCTATCTTTTTTTATTCGTCTTTTTTTTACATTTTTTAATTCCCTAGAATTTTTATACTACCAAAAATAAGAAATATTTGTTATATATTGTATTTTCGTAGGAAGATTCCGAGTAAAAATTTATAAAATAATCATAATTTTGGAAAGGTTGTAAGCAACCATAATTAAAAGTTTCGAAAACGGCCTTTTTCGTTGATTTTTCCAAAAAGCTTTTATCCTCCACATTTATTTTTTTTATTTCAGAAATGCCAGAAGAATGTAATAATAATATTAAACCATCTTCCAATAAACAACACCAACAACCACAACCACCAATTGGAAGTTTATCGAAAGTTGATCATCAACAATTTCAACAACAACAAAATTCAAATCAAAAAAGTGGTGGCGAAAAGAAAGGAATTCTTCGAAGTCTTTCATTTCAATTTACGCCATTTTATGGAACTAAAAAGCATCGAGGTGGAAATACTATTCACACGTATGATACAACACCAGAAGAAATAGTTGCATCCTCGCCAGCTGGGGTTGTTGGTGGTGCTCCATCCGTGAATTTAGGTCCCATTCAAGGAGTCCAATGTCAAGGGTTGCTTTTAAAAAAATGTGCTAAAAAAAGTCGAGTTAAATGGAATAAACGATTTTTTGTTTTAAAGGAATGCTTTTTACTTTATTATGCACCAAAATATAAGAAAAAATATGATAAATATAAAAAAATTGATATGCATCCAAAAGTAAGTAAAAAACTATCGTAAAAATAAAATTTACAATAATCTAAAATAAATAACTTTAACTTTTTTTTCAGGGAATTGTTCCTTTAATTGGATGCTCCATTGTTCCTGGAGGAGATGTGGGAAAAGGAAAAAAATATTGCCTTTTAGTCACTCATCCCCAATTTGATTCAGCTTTTATTGTGGCTGCAACGGATGCAAAAAATCAAGAAAAATGGTTGAAAGCTCTTCGAGAAGCGACCAAAATGTAAGAAAATAAATTTTTTTATTAATTCAAAATTTAATTCCAAAAATAAATTATATTTTTGATTCCAAAATTCAGCAAAAAATTAGACACAAACTTTAGCCCTAAAACTTAAAAAAGCACACGATAAGAAAATTGTTTTTATTTTTATAGTTCCTTCAAAAATACCCTCGTTGGTGAAAGCCTTATTCGTGAACTTGAATCCAAAGGAATGCAATTAAATGAAGAAAAGAAAAGTTTTGAAGAAAGATTACAAGTTGAAGCGGAAGCAAGAAAAAAGGAAGCAGAAAAAAATACCGTAAGTTTTTTGTTGTTTGTTCCACCAAATCTCGAGTGGGAAAAATTTTTTTTTCTTCTTCTTCCAATTAATTAATTATTTAATTTTATAGGCATTGGAAAAAACCAAAGATGAGCTTGAAAAAGAGCGAACTAAATTAGTTAAATTAACTAAAAAATTAAAAGATGATTTAAATAAAGTTAAAAAGTAAGCTTTTCGAAAAATTTTGAAACTTATTTTAGCAAATTTTTTTCAGTGATTTAAAAATTACGAATGAAGGCAAAAAAACTTTGGAACAAGAAAAAGTTTCATTGATGACTAAAACTCAACATTTAGTTAGTAATTTGGAATCATTAAATATGGAAAAAAGTAAAATTGAAGATTCTATGAGTCAAATAATTCGAGAACGAGAAAAATTTTTACTTGAAAATCAAAATTTAAGTTCCACAACTTGTCAACTTAAAAATCGTTTAATGGAAATTGAATCCAAAACTACTTGCTTGGCATCAGAGAAGGATAAAGTAGAAAATTTGTAAGTATTTATTTATTTTTAATAATTATTTGGCGCAAAAAATTGGCGATTCAATTTGGTAAAAAAACATGGAAGAAAAAACACTAAAAATCTTTTTTTTCCTTTAATATTTCTATCGGGTGGAGTGGCCGAGTGGTCTAAGGCGGTGGACTTAAGTTCCCCTGTGCACATGCACGCGCGGGTTCGAATCCCGTCTCCACCATTAACAAACATTTTTTTCAATTTTTTTGTGTAAAAAATTTATAAATCAATCGAATTGCCCCTTTTTTTACACTTCAATCGGTTACTTTTTTTTAGTTTATAAAATTAACAATTTTTAGGCTTCGATTAAATGAGCGAAAAACTCATGATTTAGAAAGTGAAAGACAATATTATAATTCTCAAACGAAAGAATTGCTTACATCTTTAAAAGAAATAAGTCAACAAAAAGAAATGACTGAAGCCGAATTGAGAGATGAAATGATGGCGAGATTAGGAGCTGAACGGCAATTGCAAGCAGCTGAAAAAGCTTTAGAACATCTTGAAAATGCTTTGAGACTAACTGGGGCTCAAATGACCGAATTGCAAGAACATATTATGCCGGATGTTCATAAACTTCGAGGTAAAACAATAAATAATTTTATGCCTTCGAGTTTCGTAACGGCAAAAAAATATATTGCTTTAGATTGCCAAAACGAAAACATAATTTTTATTTTTTAGAATTCTTCGAAAAATGCGCTGAAGAAGCTAGACTCGAAGCGGATAAAGGTTTAATAATGAAAAATGCGGTTTATGCTCGGCGCTCATTTCGTCGAACAAAACGTGGAACTCGAACATCATTCCGCCGACATACATCCATGAAAAATATGACTAAACCTAGCTATTATGCAAATATCACCGATGGCGAAGAATCAATCGAATTGTAAATACATACTTACATATAATAAATAATAATTTTTTTGTTGTAAAATTAATCTTTCAATATTAATTTTTTTATAACCTCTAAAAACTTTTATAACTTTTTAATAATACTAATAATTTTTATACCAATATTTTAAAAAAATGCCTTTATTTGTTTATAAAATTCACTTATTTATTATTCCGTTTAAAAATGTTTTTATAAAAAAAAGTTAATTAATAAAGCAAAATTAAATCTTTCACATAAAAACTTGGTTAAAAAAAGTTAGGCTTAACAACTTCGAATAAACTTACAAAATAAATTTCTAAGCTAAATAACGACAAATTCCAAGCAAACTAGAATATTTAAATATTTTTTTAAGTAATCAATCAAACCCATTGAGTTCGATGCTAGAAAAAATAGTTTAAGAGGAATCCAAATCAATGACTGTGAGAAGTAAAGACTAAAAAAACATAGGGTTCGCTATATTTGCATGCAAAAAACAAAACAAAATAACCAAAAAAAGGGTTGTTGTTTTCTTTAACAATATTAAAACTCTTTTTTATACAATATTATTAGACATAGTTAAATTCATTTTCTTTAATCATGGCTTGAAAATCAAAAATAAGGTTAAAGCAAACGATCTTGATAAATATGTCTTGAATAATTCAAAAATGGCGCGCGCTAATCGTTAACATAGTGTTCCTTTTTTTAAGTCTCTTTTGAAAAAAAGTTTCTCCTTCTTTTTTGATGTTTCGTTTTTGATTTTTCATTTTTTGCTATTTCAAGTTTATTAATTTTCGATCGTTTTTGTTGTTGCTGCTTTTGCGTGCCTTTCATTATATTTACTTATTTACTTTATTATTTTTATTTTTTAGTTATTCAAGATGGGCAACGCAATTAAGAAACTTGTCAAATCAGCTCGTAAGAAGAACACGCCTTCAACTTCTGCTCCTGAAGAAGAAACCTTCAACTTCAACACTCTCCCATATGTTTGTCAAAAACGTTTTGCTGAAATCTTGGATCCTACAACTTTGGATACTTTCTCCAAAATCAATACAACAACCAAGAATCTTTCAAAACGCTGTCATATTGTTAAACATGCTGATGTCAAAATGGATGAAGAATTCTCAGAATGCAAGTATACTCTTTCCTGTTTTTGCAAAGAAAATGAATTTTGCCGTGGTATCCATGAAGCTGATCTATTGTCAATGAAAAAGAAAATCGATGTTTATTGTTCAATTGAAATCGACTCTTTGAAAAATGAAAATGTTAAAATTAATGCTCGCTTTCTTCAATCTTTGCCATTCAATGTTAATTCAGCTGAAATTCTTTCATTGTGTGTCCGCTCTATCAAACTTGATGATTTGAAGATGATTATGCCTCCTGGTTTGAAAGGGTTTGTATTTACTGGTGGTATTGAATCTCAATGTTCGATGAAAGAATTTATGGACTATATTAAATCTTTAACTCAATTTCATGTTTTTCAGTAGGTTTCTTTTACATATATGCTGTATATTTAATTGTAATTTTTCAGGTTCATTTTAATCCATCAATTGAGTACTTTATCTTTCAATATCGATGATCTAGCTTCAGAAGGTGCCGAGCTTCTATCTCAAAAAGTTATCACCAAATTTGAAGTTAATACGGTTTCCACAATTTTTAGAAAATTTCCAGAATTATTGTAATTTTCTTTTTCTTGTTTATTAACTTTTTTTTGTGATGTTGTTTCAATAAATTTGTTTTTGTTTTGAAGCCTTTTTTTGTCAACTCATCGCCTTGGATTTACTTGGCCTTTTTTCTGCTATAGTTTTTTCGTCAAACACAAATTTTACCATACCACTTTTTCCACCTGGGTTATTGGATCTTTAACTTAATAATTGTTTTGTTTCTAGTCCTTTTATTTTTGACTACTTTGCATTATTTTCAAGCTTCATTTTCCATCAAAATTTAGGCTAACTTTTTCGATTAACAAAGTATTGCTAAACTAAACAGTAAAGAGAAAATTTGGATGCTAAAAGTTGCGTATTTACCTTAGAATGGATATTATTATTTCCATGTGCTATAATAAGAAATACCCAAAAAAGGTTAAAAGAATTAAACAAAGAAAAGTTCTCCATAGTTCAATGAAAGAATTCAATTCTCATAAATTTTTTCATTCGCATCGCATAAAGAAAAGTTTATGTATTCAAGAAAAGTTATAATTGCTTTAATGTTTTAGACGTTCTTTTTACGAAAATCAAAAATATAAAAACTAACTCTTTTTTTGTTTGTAAAAAAGCATCAAAAATAACAACGAAACTAACATCCCCATAAAAAGGTTTTAGCATTTTTGGCAAAACAAATCCTTCCATGATTTTTTGTTTCATGCTTTCAATCATGCAAATTTCTCATTTTCTTACTTGCGTGTTTACTTTCTTCTTTCTTTCATTTGAGTGTTTTCGTTTCAATCATTCATTCACTTTTTTTTTTGTGTCTGTTTGTTATTTTACAACGAAAAAATGAAGTCGTCGTCGTCGTCGCTGATTGTCATCGCTTTTCTTTATTTTTGCTGCTTCTTGTTATTTTCTTTAGCAACTTCGGATGATGGAAGTGAAAGAAATCATAATGCCTTTTTTATTGACAATTCACAAGGCGTGGTTTCTACGAATGAGAATATTACTGAAGATGTTAAACATCGAATTCAAAAGCTTTGTGATGGATATGTTAATGAAAGTGAAACATGGGAATCTGTGATCAAAGAAAATAATCAAACCATCTTATTTCGATGTTGTATCATTTGTAATAAAGTGAGTTTAGTTTTTGTAATGAAAGTAAGTAGAAGCAACTAACAAATCTTTTTTTAGGCTAATTGGAAGATATCATTGCTCTCAAACTACATCAAATCGTTTGAAAGAAACCGACCTCAAAGATGGTATGATGATGATCTCAAAGATGGTGATTTTCGTTGCAAGGATAGCTATGATCGACATGTAAGTCTTCGTTTTATAATTTTGCTGCTATTACGGGGTTTTATAAAGGGCCCTGTTTCATAACCACCTCACGTGAGCTCAATCTCACGTGAGGTCTTTCGTAGCGAAAGTTTTTCACCTCACGTGAGGTCATTCGCAACGAAAATATGAAAAACGCCTTGTTTGAAATTTTTTTTTGTTGATTTTTTTGTTTCGTAAATTTTTTAATAAAGTTTTTTTTCAACCAATTCAATTTTTGCTTTTGGTGTAATTCGTTAATTGTAATAATATTTGAACGCAGTTTTTATATTACATTTTAAGCTCTTTATATATCCAGAGAAATTAACAATCGTTCAAGCACACATAATTTTTTTAAATTCCTCATTATTCCTCTTAATATTTTGATATTCGTTTATTAAAAATAATTATCCGTAAAATAATAGTTTGCTTTGGGCCTTAATAATGTGGTATATTTGTTTCTGAATGTATTTACTAACTAAAATTCAATAATAATAATAAACAAGAGTAAAAAGTAAAATTATTTATTAAAAAATTTACGAAACAAAAAAATCAACAAAAAAAAATTTCAAACAAGGCGCTTTTCATATTTTCGTTGCGAATGACCTCACGTGAGGTGAAAAACTTTCGCTACGAAAGACCTCACGTGAGATTGAGCTCACGTGAGGTGGTTATGAAACAGGGCCAAGATGCAAAGCATCGACACATGACAAGACACTGTTACTTAATTCCATTGCTACTTCCTGTTTCTAAGTACAAGGACGTAGTTTATTTTCTTGCCAAGTATTATATGCCTCTACATACATAGCAAAAGTGTCGGAAGCATTACCGTTTTAACAGCATTGTTTGTTAACTGTTTATTTTGATACTTATTACTTCATAACAATGCAAGTAGCTTTTTAATCCCAAAAAAAACTGTTGCTTTATCTCGTTTTATGATAACTTATATCAACACTATCACGCTTTCAAGCGTTAGGCCATCATATAATATGTTCTTCAATTCATCTAATACTCTTGTCTTTTATAGGTACCTATGCCACTTGGAGTTCAACGATGTTTTGTTCATCACGAATCAGAAGTATTACAAAAAAATGGAAAGCAAACATATCAAGTTAAGAATGACTATGGAACTTCTCTTAAATCGGAACTCAACTCTTCTCTACTTCAATGTGGTGATAGTGTTACATGGAAACCTATGAATGAATCATATAATTCTTTAACAAGAACTCTTGGTGATTTACAATGTGGTATCAAAGTTTCGTTAACTTCGATGCACTTTTTCTGTTGCTGTTATTCTGATGGAAAACCTTGCGAAGTTGGTATTCTTGCTGCTCGAGGTTTAACATGTCCTCAAATTTCCATGGATTCAACTCTCAGATTTAATGAAGGTAAAGAAGTGGTATACAAAGAAGATAAAGTGACAGGAACATTCGATGATGAAGAAGTTGTAAGCGCTATGGATTTGAAGCTTCAAGAAGAATGTCATATGAAAATTTCTGTTTTACGAGAAAGTCGTGAAACTATACTCAAAACTTCCATAGCAATAGTGAAAGCTGATGAAGAGACATGTTCTGAAATGTTTGAAAAGATTCATGATGGACAAAATTGTATTACTTTGGAAAGGCAATGTTACAAGGACGTCAGAGATGAACTAATTTATTGCTGCACCTTCAAATATGAACACCAAGAAGAAGAAACTCAAGTAAACGAAGCATTAGCAAAGGATAAGGTGCTTTCAATTCATTCCGTTTTTGGAAAGTTTGTCTTTAATGAACTTCAGGTTTGTTATCTTTCGGATGGCTTACAAAGTAATTACTTTATTTTTAGAGTAACTTAAAAAGACTTTCAACATGTTTACGCCCGTATTCTATTGATGCTAAAGATTTCTGTGTTTATTTCTTTGAACCGATGTTAATTCTTCTCACCAACAATACTGGAAATCCATTTTTTTGGTCTAATATTCAAATAGGTATATGTTTTAATTTATTAATACTCTCCTTACTTTTCTTTTTAGATAAAAATTTCATTGTTACCAAAGAAATGAAGGAAAAGATTCGAAAATTCGAGAACAATAATGATACCTATTTGTTTATTAGAGGACAATTGAACCCTTCTGATCCTAGAGTAACCGACTGCGCTGGTCTTCCTGAATTTTACAAAGAGCTTCCTCCTTGGTACTCTCTCACTGTTGCAATGTTCAAATGTGTTACACATCAAAATGATTCTGATAGGTGCGATGACTTTAAATCAAGCCGTGGTGAAGAAATGGGGGAAATTGCTAAACAAGCGTATAACAATCCACATGTGAGTTTTTCCTTTTTTGATGACTTTTACTATAATATTTTTGCAACTTTTAGTACAAATGCAATGACTCTGGAACAAATGAAGTTGTATCATCATGGGACTCATATTGCTTTGAATATCTTTATCTGAATGACAGCAATCCATTTGGTTTCACTCAAATATCTTCTGATGGAATGGAAACTGTATTAGTGAACTTTACCAAATGGGATAATGATGAAGCTAATGGCGATTTTTACTGTTCAGTGAATGATCGAGGTGATCGTGTTTGTGCTTGTGATGCTGCTCGTAAAGATGCTTGTAATACCGGAAACAATGTTAAAAATAGACATATTATTGGAAATTCACCTAAATTCGAAGCTTCTAATGAATCTGAAACATGTCGATTGAAGAATACTGCTCTGAGTCCAATCCAAGAATGCGTTACATATCCTGAAAAAAACTTGAATCAAACTTGCGTGATTGGATTCTTGAAAGATGAATCATCTGAAATTGGTTAGTTTCTTTTTTTTTCTAAAAATCATTTAATATCGTTATTTATCTTTTTAGGGTGTGTTAATGAGCCTGAATTATCTCATGGAAAACCAGATCATCGATTGGAAAAGTTTGATTGGCATGTTTATCAAATATGTAAAGAAATATTGAAACCAAGTGAAACAGCTGTGCCATATCGTTGCTTGGTTCGTGATAATCTATTTGATAATTACAATAAATCTTCAATTATTTGTTGCTGTCGTCCTGATACTTGTGAAGAAGCATATAAGAAAGCTGATGAATTGAAAGTTAAAAGAATCAAAGGTGGAGAACCAGAAAAGTTTAGAATATAATAATTGTTTTGATTGTTTGCTGCTTTTTGTTACGTATTTATTTATTTATTTAATTAATAATTTTATGTTGTGTTTTGTTTTTTAATAAATGTTTGATTTACTTTTTGGGGTGATTGTTGATTGTTAAATAGTTATTTAGTTAATTGTAATTCAGGTAAACGAAAGCTTTTAATAATCAAAATTTTGATTGAATAAAGAAAAAGGAAAAGCGTTGCCATTTTTTACCTTAGAAGAAAATGGCGCCCATTTTTTGAAGCTCTGAGAGGTTTTCCAAAGTCGAAGTCACACTTTTATTTTTCTTTCTGTGGATTTTACTTTTCTCCAACTTTCTTCATTCATTCTCAACTTTTGTTTTGCTTCTCAAATTTAGACGCTTTCTTTCTTGCTTCAAAAATATGGATTCTCTTTCAAATATGTATGATGCTTCTTTCTTTGCTGCTTTTATGGAATTAAATTTCTATCAAGAAGAAGAAACTTTCAACTTTCCTGATTTTCCATATGTTTGTCAAAAACGTTTTGTTGAAATTTTGGATCCAACAACTTTGAAGACTTTTGCTCGAATTAATGCAACAACCAAGAATCTTTCAAAACGCTGTCATATTGTTAAAGATGCTGAAGTCAAAATCGAAAATGATCTCTCAAAATGCAAGTATACTCTTTCCTGCTTCTGCAAAGAAAATGAATTTTGTCCTAGAGTCAATGAAGCTGATCTCTCGTCAATAAAAAAGAAAATAGATGTTCATAGTATGGTTTATATCACAGCTATGAAAAATGAAAATATTAAAATTGATGCTCGCTTTCTTCAAAGTTTACCGTTTACCTTTAATTCAAATGAAGTACTTGGTCTCAATGTTCGAAGTATCAAACATGATGATTTAAAGATGATTATACTTCCTAATTTGAAATGCTTTGGATTTGGTGGTGGTATCGAATCTGTTTGTTCAATCAAAGAATTTATGGATTTTATAAAATCTTTATCTCAAATTGATGCTTTTCAGTAAGTTACTTTTACATATTTGCTTTATTTTTAATTGTAATTTTTCAGGCTCGTTTTAATCCATCCATTCTGTTCTTTATCTTTCAATATCGATGATCTCGCTCCAGAAGGTGCTGAGCTTGTTTCTCAAAAAGTTATCAACAAATTTGAATCTGATGGTTTTATCACAAATTTTACCAAACTTCCTGAATCTTTGTAATTTTCACTTTCTTGTTTGTTATTTTTTTGTGACTTTGTTTCAATAAATTTGTCTTTGTTTTGATGCTATTTTTACGCCTTGGAATTACTTTGCCTCTTTATTGCTGTCCTTTTTTGAAAGGTAATCTTACCATACCACTTTTTCCACCTGGATTATTGGATCTTCTATTAATAAATGAGCTGTTTCACGTCCTTCCTTTTATTTTTTGATTACTTTCCATTACGATAATTTTTAAAGCTTTATTTTCCATCAAAACTTAGGCTAAGGAAATTTGAGGACATATTAAACCTCGAGCAGCAAGAATACCAACTTCGCAAGGTTTTCCATCCGAATAACAGCTACAGAAAAAGTGCATCGAAGTTAACGAAACTTTGATACCACATTGTAAATCACCAAGAGTTCTTGTTAAAGAGTTATATGATTCTTTAATAGGTTTCCATGTTACACTATGTATGAATCATTTGTTTATCATACATTGAGATTGTGATTGAAAAAACGAAAACCTTTTTAACGAAAGTTAAAGGGGTAATTATGATTATAGCTTTTTGATCAACTAACACAAGCATACATAAAATGAATATTTAGAGATCGACGGTAGTAGCTAAAGGCATAAACACTTTTACAACATCGACATCGCCAAAAACTCTTTAACTACGTCAAGCAAAATCCATACTAAAATAACAAAAACACTTTAATTCCATAAAAGTCAGCCACCGACTATAGTTGAGAATACACATTAAAATTAAAGAATTCCTCGATTCAATGTACGAATGAAACCTTTTCGTAGTAATCGTAAACATAAAATTGATCATCGAAGGACACGCGTAAACCAATCAAAAACTGTTTTAAAAATACTTTATTAACTAAACATAATGGTAAAAAAATCGTTAAGAAAAAACACGAAAAATATTTAACGTTAATTCAATTCCAAGAAAGCAAGCAGCATTGGCTGGAAAAGCATGTAACAAAACAGGCGCATAACCACGAAAAAAGCCTTTTGATCCTTCATGTTGTAATATTTCTTGGATGACACATCTCATACCATTAGGATATCTGCTTCCATGAGATGTTTGAAGGCGAGATTTTATCACATCCTGTGGAATTGATACTGCCCATGAAGCAACACCAGCAAAACCACCAGCGAATAAAGATGCTACAGGAGATAAAGTTTCGCCACTTTTATCATCGGAAAAGTGATATTTGAGATATTCGTAAACAGCAATGTAAAGGCCAGAAGATGGTATTTCTAAAGTACACTTATTAGAAGTTAACTGTTAAACAAAAAAAGAAGCCAAACCTCTCGCTATAGTAGCTCCAGTTCCACGATAAATGTTTCGTATTCTGCCATCTTTGTAAAGTTTGTTTATAGCATCAAAAGGACCATCATATTTTCTGAAATTTCCTGTAGATTGAACTTGTAACACACATTTGATTCTATCAGCTGGCACTACCACAATACATGTAAAAAGACCAGCAATTGCTCCAGTAACTAAATTTTGAATAAAAGTATAGTTTTCTCCAGGTGGAGGAGGTTTTTGAAGCCATCGTCCAATTCCAACTGCACCAAAAAATGTTGCAAATAATGGTATTTCAGCAAAAAGTGGAGTTGACATTCCTTTATAAAAAGCCTAAAAATTTAAGAGATTAGTAACGAAGATGAAAAAATGGTTATAATAAAGAAACACTTTCTCATGTCCCATAGTCATATATAAACTTACACGAAATCCTTCATATTTGACAATTTTCCTAGCACAATCCAAAGCTCCAGTATACATAGGTCCATTTCCATTAGATAAATTTGACATAATTTGTAGTCGAACTTTAACGGTATCAAATGGATGTCCAGTTGCAACAGTACAAAATCCACCAACTCCACCTGCAATGAAATTTTCAATAAAGTTTGTATTTGATGACATGGATTTTCGTTGAATGTGTTCTAATTTTCATCAGCAGAAACAATCAAACTACCTATAAAATGAATGTATTGTAAAATGTTAAAAATGAAGCAACAGAAGAGATTTGAAAATGTAAATTTTTTTGTTCATTGATGGATGGAAAAAAGAAAGAAGGCTAGAAATTTTTTGAAAGATTCAAAACACAGAAGAAAGGTTCTTTGTGAGACAAAAACTTTAGTGTTCTTCATTTTTTTTCTTTCTTCCATTACCGTAAATGAGATGGAAAACAAATGATTTGCTTTGTTGTTTATTATTTAAAAAAATTTACTAATTATCATTGTTATTACTTTACTTTTATCACACTGGAAAAGAACTATGTACATAATAGTTTATGTTTTTGCTTGGATCCAATCAATGAAAGTTTGATGTCTGAAAATAACTAAGAATTTGTGAAGGAATAAAAGCAAAGATGAAACAAACATTATTTTGATCAATTTTTGACCAGGAAATTCGGGTCTTCGATAAGCATATTCGTAAAACCACCAGAAGAAGTTAACCAACCAAATAAATGGAAGAATCATGCATCCAACTAAAATTTAAAGCATTTCAATTATTTTTTGTTATTCCCAAAAAAATATGTACTCCAAAAATTTGCACCGCTTCAACTTTCTTTGCTTTTTCAATCAATGATTGAAAATTATTGTTTGAGTTTGATGCCACTTCATTCAGATCGAAACTGATGAAGGATGTAATAAACCCTTTACTGAGTTATGTGTTTCTTATTACTTGCACGAACAATAAAGCTTGTGATGTTATTACTAATTCAAAATTTTAAGCATACAAAATATTATTATTGTTGCTAAAATAACTAATTCATAATTCGTTTTTATAAGATAATGATGGTTCCTTTTTTTTTTTACCAATTAATCGTGGAGTTAATCAAAGATTGAACATTTCTGTAGATATTAAATTTAAAAAATGTTTGTTTGCTTACTACAAATCACATAAAATTCAAATTTGGCGCTCATTTGTGTTTCATTTTGTTGGCGAATTCTTGTGAAAAGAAAGTTTCTTCTTCTTCTCATTTTGCTGTTTGCTTATTTAATAGTTTCAAGTTTATTAATTTTCCAACGGTTTTTTTGCTGCTGTTTTTGCGTGTCATTCGTTGTGTTTACTTATTTACTTTATTGCTTCCATTTTTAGTTATTCAAAATGAGCGACTCCAATAAAAATATTGTCAAAGCAGCTCGTAAGAACATGGCTTCAACATCTGAAGATGAACAAGAATGCTTCGATTTCAAGACTCTCCCATATGTTTGTCAAAAACGTTTTGCTGAAATCTTGGATCCGAAAACTTTGGAAACTTTTGCTGAAATCAATGCAACAACCAAGAATCTTTCAAAACGCTGTCATATTGTTAAACTTGTTGAAGTCATAATCGATGAAGAACTCTCTAAATGCATATACATTCTTTCCTGTTTTTGTAAAGAAACTGAATTCTGTCGTGGAGTCCATGAAGCTGATCTCTCATCTTTGAAAAAGAAAATCGATGTTCATGGTTTGATTCATATTGATAATTGGTCAAACGAAAATGTCAAAATAGATGCTCGTTTTCTTCAATCTTTGCCATTCAACTTCGATCGAGCTCAATCTCTTGCATTAACTATTCGCTCCATTAAACTTGATGATTTGAAGATGATTATGCCTGCTGGCTTGAAAGCATTTATATGTAATACTGGTATTGAATCCCAATGTTCGATGAAAGAATTTATGGACTTTATTAAATCTTTAACTCAACTTGATGTTTTTAAGTATGTTACCATTGATATTTTTTGTCAAAACTTTTAAGTGTTATTTTTTAGGTTCAGTTTAATCCATCCATTCTGTTCTTTATCTTTCAATATCGATGATCTAGCTTCAGACGGTGCTGAGCTTCTTTCTCAAAAAGTTATCACCAAATTTGAAGTTACTACCGTTTCCACAACTTTTAGAAATTTTTTTTGAATCTTTGTAATTATCTGTTTCTTGTTTGTTAACTTTCTTTTTGTGACTTTGTTTCAATAAATTCGTCTTTATTTTGATGCCATTTTTTGCTAACTCTTCGCCTTGGATTTACTTTGCCTCTTTATTGCTATACATTTTTTTGTAACACACAAGCTTTACCATACCACCTTTTCGTTCCCCGTGAGTTATTGGATCTTCAAAATAATAACTGTACTTTTTCTCATTCTTCTTTCTTTGAACCAGCGGTATTGCTACGCAATACCGCTTTTATGTATTTGGTTGATTACATTTTTTGGGTAGACGAAGGGATGATTAAGCTATGAATAAGTTAAAATATAATTAAGTTTTTAAGGAGTGTCCTCGAAAAAAAGCGAAAAGCGTTCTTCGCCCCTACGGGGCGAAGAACCCATTTCTACTTTTTTTCTCAATAAGTTTATCCACCCCACAATTTTATAAAAGGTATATCATATTCATAAATCTCAACAACGCAAAATTTGCATAAAGATGTTTGCAAAATTATATTGCCTTTCCTTTTTTTGGGTTGATTACATTGTTTGGGGCAGACCAAGGGGCAATTAAGCTATGTGAATTTCGGAGATAGTATTTAGGTAAAAGCCCATGGGTGATATATAAAAGATTGTTCGAAAGCCATGCATTGCCTTCGGCGATTGCATGCCTTTCTTGTCACCCATTTGCTACAGGACCTTCAAAAAAAAAAATGAATAGGTAAGCTAAAGGGAGATACGTAGGAGATTGTCCGAAAGCCATGCATTGCCTTCGGCATTTGCATGCCTTTCTTGTCATTTATGCGCTCTACTTTTTTTTCACTAAGTTTATCCACCCAAATATGTTTTAAAAAAGTTTATTATCCATATTCACAAATCTCAAATACGCAAAATTTGCTTAAAATTGTTTGCAAAATTCCATTGCTTTCTTTTTTTAACGGTATTGAAACTCCCAAAGATATTTAAAATAATTTGATTTTTACCTTTTCGAAACTTTTTATAAATTAACCTCAAGTGGTCAAAAATAAATCCTCTAGTAATTCTAAAAAGCTTAATTTTTTTAATACTCAAGCAAGTTTGGTGATTGATTGTAGTAGCTTTTTAGAAAATTTCATTTTTCTTTACATATTTTATAAAACACGTCAAAAAAAAGATAAAATATATTGCGTTTTTGTTAAATCTTCTTGATTCATCAAAAAAGGGCTTCGAAAATAATTAAAATAAAGTTCAACAAATCATCCACTTCCAACTCAACTAATAATAATTAATAACTACCCAACTATTTAAAAAAATGCTACATGCTATCCGCTCTTTTAAAAAAAAATTGCCTAAATTTAGCTACAAATGGACGTAAAAACAATAACAACATATGTTGGATATATGGGCTTCACCAATATTTCGATAATCTATATATAAAAAATTTACATCATAAACTTTCTAAAAGCAATCTTCAAATATTCGCATAAAAAAGTTTGCAACATTTTCGATTAATTTCAAAAATTTGCAAAAGTGCACACTTTCAACACGAAAATTTTGAATGTTTCTTTGCTGAATTTTTCATTGCTGAATTTTTCATTGTTGAATTTTTTTGCAATATGCATGCAATTAGGCGAAGTTGTTTTTTCTTATAAAGTAACCAGCGGTATTGCTACGCAATACCGCTTTTATGAATTTGGTTGATTACAATTTTTTTGGGTAGACCAAGGGATGATTAAGCTATGAATCAGTTAAAATATAATTAAGTTTTAAAGGAGAGCGCTAGAAAAAAAGCGAAAAGCGTTCTTCGCCCCTCCGGGGCGAAGAACTCATTTCTACTTTTTTTCTCGCTAAGTTTATCCACCTATCCACTCAATAATGTTAAAAAAGGTATATCATATTCATAAATCTCAACAGCGCAAAATTTGCTTAAAGATGTTTGCAAAATTATATTGCCTTTCCTTTTTTTGGGTTGATTACATTGTTTGGGGCAGACCAAGGGGCGATTAAGCTATGTGAATTTCGGAGATAGTATTTAGGTTAAAGCCCATGGGTGATATATAAGAGATTGTTCGAAAGCCATGCATTGCCTTCGGCAATTGCATGCCTTTCTTGTCATCCATTTGATACAGGACCTTCAAAAAAAAAATGAATAGGTAAGCTAAAGGGATATGTAAGAGATTAGATATATAAGCCCATGGTTGATATATAAGAGATTGTTCGGAAGCCATGCATTGCCTTCGGCAATTACATGCCTTTCTTGTCATCCATTTGCTACAGGACTTTCAAAAAAAAAGAATAGGTAAGCCCATGGGTGATATATGAGTCCCATAGCCTCGAAACGATTGCTATCCATTTAGTATCTTATCTCTATAGATTACTTTTCTATTAAGAAAAAGGTTGCTGCGTTTATAATGCCCTCAACAAAGCACTAAAAAGCCGCTTAAAAAAATACAGCAATAAAAGTTCAGCATATTTGAATATTTTTTAAATCACACTGCCACGAAGATTAATACATAATTACAAATAATATTTTAAAAAATTTCCAAAAAAAACTCAGATGCACTCACTTTTCAAAAAAGCAGATTAAATTTAGCTAAAAATGGGCGCAAAAACAATAACAACCCATGTTGGATATATGGGCTTCACCAATATTTCGATAATCTATATATAAAAAATTTTACATCAAAAACTTTCTAAAAGCATTCTTCAAATATTTGCACAAAAAAGTTTGCAACATTTTCGATTAATTTCAAAAATTTGCAAAAGTGCTCACTTTCAACACGAAAATTTTGAATGTTTCATTGCTGAATTTTTCATTGCTGAATTTTCATTGACTGAATTTTTTTGCATATTACATGCAATTAGGCGAAGTTGTTTTTTCTTATAAAGTAACCAGCGGTATTGCTACGCAATACCGCTTTTACGAATTTGGTTGATTACAATTTTTTTGGGTAGACCAAGGGGCAATTAAGCTATGTGGATTTCTGTCATATTTTAAAAGATAAAGCAAATTTTGAATTGATTGAGCTTTTAAAAATGTGCAGCTCTTCGTTTCCTATCAAAGAGATCTCATTGCATTTTTTAACTTTGCATTTGGAACGGAATGAATTTGATTTTTTATCTCTCCATGCTTTATGGGTTTTGACGACTCTTTGGTGAATCACAATCCTCGTTAATATTGTTTTTTTTAAATTAAAAAAGCTATAGTTTTATGCGAAACTCTAATAGCCTATCTTCTTAAACCTATTGCAATGGAATGGAGATTGAAGCTCGAAAAATATTTACTCGCATCATGAATTGTTTAGCTTTTTAAATATACATCTTTTGCACTTGGAATTTGTGCTATTTAATCAATTTTTCGTTGAACTAAACATTCCAATCTTATAATTTAGAATATCTCCTCAAGATTTAGGCGTTTATCAATTCCTAAAAATTCAATAAAAATATGATAAAGGTAACATAATAAGAAGCTTTAAGTCACAATTTTTTTTAATTTTTATCACACATTTTTGATGCGGTGAATGCATTTCTAATTCATTTATTCTCTTTTATATATGTAACTTTTCGTTAGAAAGGTTAGATAAAGTGGGGCTCAAAATTTGAAAATTTCATTTGCGATTGCTTATTTTAAAACTTATCACTTGCTTTGGAAATGCGCTTCTCTTTTTTCAGTATTAAAGAATTAGTATTAATTGATCACTACAGTTATTCACATAAAGTATCAGTTAGATTCTTATTCCAAAAAAAAAAATAGTATGAGGTTTCCGAAACAAAAAAATATTAAAAAAGTTAGAACCTATTTTTTCTAAACGTCTGAATTTTTGCTTTATGGTTTGATTAAGGTCTGTTATTAAATTTGTTTTGCTCAAAAAGAAAAGTCAACCAACCCTTTTAGTCTCTTATTTTTATTTTCCTGCACTCTAAGCTTAAAAAATTATTTGTTTTGGAGGTTAGGTTGATTACATTGTTCGGGTTGACAAAAAGATAATAAGCTATGAATCAGTTAAAATATAATTAAGTTTTGAAGGAGAGCGCTCGAAAAAAAGCGAAAAGCGTTCTTCGCCCCTACAGGGCGAAGAACCCATTTCTACTTTTTTTCTCACTGAGTTTATCCACCCAACCATTACTACTTTTTCTATCTAAATTTATCCACCAAACAATGTTAAAAAAGGTTTATTAATATTCACAAATCTCAACAACGCAAAATTTGCAAAAAAATGTTTGCAAAATTGCATTGACTTCAGGCCTCTTCCTTCGGCCCGGCCTGGCCTGGCCCGCGGGCCGGGCCGGGCCGACTTTTGAACGGGCCAGGCCGGGCCGAGGCCGACCATTTTCTAAAAAAAGAAAAAAAATCAAAGGGAATACCAAAGCAAAAAAAAAAATTGACGGGCCGGCCCGCGGCCCGGCCCGGGCCGGGCCTAAACCAAAAGGGCCGCAGGCCGGGCCGGGCCGAAATCAAGACGGGCCGGGCCGGGCCAGGCCGGCAAAACCCGGCCCGTGGAAGAGGCCTGATTGACTTTCCTTTTTTGGGATGATGTAATACCGCTTCTTAATAGGTCGAAAAAAAAAGAAAGAATATGATGGCTACGATAGTTAAAAAACAAATTAAATATATAGGAGATTACTCGAAAGCCATGCATTGCCTCCGGCAATTGCATGCCTTTCTTGTCACCCATTTGCTACAGGACCTTCAAAAAAAAAAATGAATAGGTAAGCTAAAGGGAGATACGTAGGAGATTGTCCGAAAGCCATGCATTGCCTTCGGCAATTGCATGCCTTTCTTGTCATCTATTTGCTACAGGACTTTAATAAAAAAAAAATAGGTAAGCCCATGGATGATATATGAGTCCCATAGCCTCGAAACGATTGCTATCCATTTAGTATCTTAGCTCTATAGATTACTTTTCTATTAAGAAAAAGGTTGCTGCGTTTATAATGCCCTCTACAACGCGCTAAAAAGCCGCTTAAAAAAATACAGCAATAAAAGTTCAGCATATATGGATATTTTTTAAATTACACCGCCATGAAGATTAATACATAATTACAAATCATATTTTAAAAAATTTGCAAAAACTCAGATGCACTCACTTTTCAAAAAAGTAGATTAAATTTAGCTAAAAATGGGCTCAAAAACAATAACAGTTGGATATATGGGCTTCACCAATATTTCGATAATCTATATATAAAAAATTTTACATCAAAAACTTTCTAAAAGCAATCTTAAAATATTTGCATAAAAAAGTTTGAAACATTTTCGATTGATTTCAAAAAATTTGCAAACGCGCTCACTCTCAACACGAAAATTTAGTTTCATTGCTGAACTGACAAGGGAAGTACCAGACATGTGATTTCGCTGCGAAGAGCATTCCTCTATTAAATGAGAGATCCTGTATTTTTATAGTTGGGGCCGGAGTAACTTTTTCCCACCGATTCAAATGTTTGAAAATTTTTAACTATAAAGTTTGAATTAAAATGCCTTTTTGGTTATAAGCTCTTTTGGCAATGAATGACTTGTTGTCAATATGGCGCAATGGTTATGGCTGTTGCCTTTGATCTGAAGGTTTCAAGTTCGAAGCCTAGGTAGATCAAAAATTCATTTTTGCTTTTTTCCATTTGTTATTTGACATTTTTCAATTATTTTTTTGTGTTAATTATTTCACTTTATTTCAAATATGTTTATCTTTTTGTTCTAAAAATTTAAATTTCTTTTTTGTTTATTTCTGAAGTAATTATAACTTATATTAGTGCACAAGATTACAATGTAAAAAAACAAAAGGCTGTTCAGGAAAAAACTTTTAGACGGTTGAAGAGATTAAATTTTAATTGATTTGGATTTTTGACGGCTAATGAGATTAAATTTTTTTATTGATTTTAATAAATTATTTTATATGTTACACTGAAACAAACAGCCGCAGCACCGTCTTCGATTTTTAACAGTAAAAAAATTTTTGGTTCGACAATTAGTATATTTAAATTTTTTGCTTAAAATACTTTTTTTCAAACATGCTTTGTTTCAGAAAACAATAGAAAAATGGAAAAAAAACTATAAATTTTGTAATTGTCCTTATAATTATTATTTTTTTCAATTTACACCAAAAGATTTTTTACATTAAAAATCTTGCGAATATACGAGTTGGCTTTTACTTTTTATCTAATCAAAAATAAAACAAAATTTTTATTTTTTAAAATTTTTTTTTCAATATTAAATATTTGGTAAAGAAGTTGGGTAATAAAAATCGAAGACGGTGCTGCTGCTGTTTGTTTCAGTGTAACATATAAAATAATTTATTAAAATCAATAAAAAAATTTAATCTCATTAGCCGTCAAAAATCCAAATCAATTAAAATTTAATCTCTTCAACCGTCTAAAAGTTTTTTCCTGAACAGCCTTTTGTTTTTTTACATTGTAATCTTGTGCACTAATATAAGTTATAATTACTTCAGAAATAAACAAAAAAGAAATTTAAATTTTTAGAACAAAAAGATAAACATATTTGAAATAAAGTGAAATAATTAACACAAAAAAATAATTGAAAAATGTCAAATAACAAATGGAAAAAAGCAAAAATGAATTTTTGATCTACCTAGGCTTCGAACTTGAAACCTTCAGATCAAAGGCAACAGCCATAACCATTGCGCCATATTGACAACAAGTCATTCATTGCCAAAAGAGCTTATAACCAAAAAGGCATTTTAATTCAAACTTTATAGTTAAAAATTTTCAAACATTTGAATCGGTGGGAAAAAGTTACTCCGGCCCCAACTATAAAAATACAGGATCTCTCATTTAATAGAGGAATGCTCTTCGCAGCGAAATCACATGTCTGGTACCTCCCTTGTGAACTGAATTTTCATTGACTGAAATTAGGTCAAACATTGCGCGATTCTGTATCTTCTTTCTACCCTTATAAATTGAATTGACTATGTCTGTTTGTCTGTGTGTTGTTACCTGTTTTTTTGAAATGTGATTGTACAGTCCGATGTAGTTTTGTATGCTGATTCCAAAAATGTGGGTCTTGAGCTTCGGGCGATGAGTTATGTATATGATATTGAGGTTTTAAAATTTGAATATTGAAAAAAGTTTTAACGCGAATGTTTCTCTTTGTGTTTGATGAAAGGGAGGAAAGAGAGCTCTTTGTCGTTTGCTTTTTGAAGGAGAAAATTCGTTGCGTGATTTTGTATTTTGGTTTTTGAAATGTTGCTTATTTGGAGGATTTGGTGGTGGAGATAAGATGCATCTATGTGTGTGTGGAGGTGTTGGAGGGTGTTTAATGAAAATGTTTTTTTAAATGAGGAATGAGAGAATGGACTTTAAGAAAGTTTAATGAAAATATTAAAATGAGAAATGGGATAACGTAGCCCTGGGAAATGAGGATGACTACGAGGTGCTAAAATGAAGCTGCAAAAGAGGGACATGTAAGATGAGGCCCGAAGGGCCTGTGGTGCTTAATCGCAGTAATGAAATTGAATGTGAAAGCATGGGATGGAGGTCGGATATGGGTTGTGGGCCCGAAGGGCCATTTGATAAATATGAAATGATCTAATGTAAAATTAGGAGGGATGTCGCAGGTAGACCTCTCTGCAGAGGCTGGAAGCTGGAAGATGAGATGTGGGCCCGAAGGGCCGATGTGTAAATGTAAAACTGTAAAATTGAATAAATGTAAAGTGTGGGGACTGCCGTAGGCAGGCCCCTTCATATTTCTTGTCTACCTATATAAAGCGAGAATGTATGTCTGTTTGTTTGTGTGGTAGTCGTTCCCGCTCGATTTGTTATGTGTTTGACCAGCCCTATGTAGTTTTTTATGGAGATTCCGAATATGTTAATTTTATAACCCGGACATGTTTTTAAAAAATAGTTATGAATGTTTTAAATTTAAATAATGTTTAAATGTCTCGACGCGAATGTTTTTCTTTGTGATTGTTGAAAGTGAAGCGCGATTTTCGTTTTTGGAAATGGAAGATGTTTTAATGAATTTTATTGCTAATGAAAGAGTGTATGTAAGCCATGATGCGATGCATCCATAATTATGAAGATAAATGTATTAATTGAATAAAAAATTTTAATGTATATTAAATAATGATTAAATGTTGTACCGAAAATGACGACGTTAACCCTAATTTTTGTTTAAGAATTTTGAAAAAATATTACCGGTTTTTTTGAAATCCGTATTTGCTTATTTAAAGGAAAAAAGATGTTGTTGCATAATAAAAATGTTTCAAACATTCAGCTTTGCCAGTTAATTCTCAATTTTATTGTTACAATTTATTTAAAGCTTCGAATGAACCAATCAAAAATGTCGCGCAAATCCTATCATTTTATTGCATGCAACGACTCAAAGAAACACTTCAGATTTGCCCTTTTCAGATACATTCCCTAGAAGAATGATTGAAAAAAATGATGTTTAGCAAGATTTTTTTAGTTTCGAATCAGTCTATAGTTTTTTCAGCCTACTGAACAGTCGGCTGCTCATATCGAATTGATTGATTCTGCTTTTGCTATTGCTACTGCTTTAACGCATATTTTTTTTCTTTTTTTTATAACGTGATCGTGTTTTTTTATTGCGGTGTTTTTTTTTTTTGCGATGTCTTTCGCCGACAGTGGGTCTGCTGCTGTTGGTGATAATGTTTGCGGCCTTCGGGCAACCTCTGATGGTGGCTCTGCTACTGTTGGAGTTAATGTTTGCGGCCTACGGGCAACCTCTGATGGTGGCTCTGCTACTGTTAGTGATAATGTTTGCGGCCTTCGGGCAACCCAAGATCAAGTTTCTCAAGTTGAAATTTCACAAGCAACAAGTTCAAGCCAAATTGAAGTAACTCAAGCAACAAATTTTAATGAAAATGTTAATGACAATTTCTTTACGCAAGATGAAGAAGTTCATGTTACTGTAGCTATTGGTGAAGATTCAAGGTCAAATGTTTTTGAGCTCCATGAAATTCATCATTTACAAGTTGAACCAATGGAAATTGATAATAATAATGAACCCATTTTAATGGGAGCAATGATAGAAGTAAATGAACTAGACACCCAAGAACTTATTCCAAATGAAGAAGTTCAGTTGGCTGCTGAACTTGAGGAAACATATGAACAATATTATAGAAGAAAACATTTAAGAAACACTAAGGCATTGAGAATGAAATGGACAAGACAAAGACAAACAAATCGCGAGCGTTTGAATGAAGCTGAAAGACTTCGTGAACAACGTCGTCAAGCAAGAGAAGCTCAAACTGCAGCTCAACGGTCACAAAGGCTTCAAGTAAGGCGAGAATTGAGGCAAAATAGAAATGAAATGGAAAGTAATAATGAAAGAGGAAGGAGATTAGAATCTCAAAGAGCTGCAGAAGCATTACGTCGTGAAAATGAAAATGAAGAACAGATGGAAGAAAGGTTGAATTCACAACGTATTCTTCAAGCTTCTCTTCGTGAAAATGAAACAGTGGAGCAGAGGGAAGAACGGTTGAATTCACAACGTATTCTTCAAGCTTCCCTTCGTGAAAATGAAACAATGGAACAAAGAGATCAACGATTGGGAGTTGATCGAATTCAGCATAATAATGCAAGAGAAAATGAAAATGAAGAGCAAAGAAATGAAAGACTTGAAGGTATGCGACAAAATTATCAGATGCGTCAAGAAAATCCAGAAATGGAATTTCGTGGTGCTTATGCTCAAAATGTTGATATCTTTAGTTTAGGTGACATGAACGTTGAATGCACATTTTGTAAAGCAATGCATTTTGCAGCAGAACCAAGAAGTAGTGATGGAACTTTTGATAGTTGCTGCAATAAAGGAAAAGTTAAAGTTACGATTGAACCAAATTTCCCTGAAGATTTAAAAAAGTTATTGAAACGAGAAGAAGGAACAGAATGGAAGGAATTACATTCAAATATTAATAAGTACAACACAAGCATGAGCTTTGCCTATACAGTAGGTCAAGTAAGACAATTGCCAGGAGTTTTTAATTATCGAGTTCATGGAGAAGTTATGCATAAATTACCAAGGTATACGGAAACGATGCAAGGACAGACTCCAGCATATGGACAACTTTGGATTATCGAAACTGATGATGCAATTGAATACCGTTGTCAAGCTCCCTTTGCTGTAAGTTGCAATGAAGAAATGTTTAGATTTTTGCATGAATTAATTTTAAATGTAAATAAATATGCAGAAATTTATCGAATGTTGCATGAATATGAAGATGAAGAAAATGAAAGAGCTGTAGAAGAAGGTCGTCAGCCTAAAGTTTGTAAAATTGTTTTTAAGAAAACCACTAATAATACAAGTGATCCTCATGCTTTTCCAAGAGCCAATGAAGTTGCAGCTATTTATGTTTGCGATGAAAATGGTGACATTCCTTGGAATGATGTTTTTGTTCAGCGTAAATGCAATCCAAATGAAAGGCCGTTGGAACAACGAATTAGAAGACATACAGAACATGTTGAACCGCTAACGTTTGTTTTATTTAATCCATTAGGAACTGGAGATTTTTGGCATTTTAATAAAGTTAAAAATTCAAATAATCCGGTTGGAGCAAAGATGACAGCGTTACAATATGCTTTGTTTAAGTTAGCTTGGAGACCCGAGCATGATGACGAACCATTTAATCCAATTCTTCATGGAGGAAAATTGTTAAGTAAATATTTATGTTGGTCGTTTAGTATTGTTGATAATGGTCGAATGCAATTTCATCGAACACACCAAAGACAATATCGAGTTGAAAGTTATGCCGGTTTAACGGATTATTTACGTAATATGGCAGAGGTTAATGGAGTGCAACCAGGAAAAAAGTTTATTTTACCATCAAGTTATACTATGGGACCACGAAGTCAAGCAGAGTTTATGCATGATGCTATGGCAATGTCACAGAAGTTTGGATTACCCGATTTGTTTATTACAATGACATGTAATCCAGAAAACCCAGACATTACAAGAAATTTGTTTGAAAATCAAAAAGCTTACGATCGACCTGATTTAGTTGATATAGTTTTTAATTATCAAGTAAAAGGATTTGTTAAAGAAATGAAAGATAAGCTTATGGGTAAGGTAAAAGCTTATATTTATGTCGTTGAATTTCAAAAGCGTGGTTTACCCCACATTCATAGCTTATGGTGGACTGAAGAAAGCTGGGATGATCCAGAAAAAATTAATAAATTTATTTCTGCTGAACTTCCAGATGAAAACGAAGATAAAGAACTTTATGATTTAGTTGTAAAAAATATGACTCACAGGCCATGTGGTGAATATGATCCAAATGCTATGTGTATGTAAGATGGTAAATGTAAAAGAGGTTTTCCAAAAGCATTTTGTGATGAAACGTTTTTGGATGAAAATTCTTATCCACGTTATCGAAGAAGAAATGATGGAAGAACAGCAAGGATACGGTTTAAAGGTCAACCTTTTGTTATTGATAATAGATCGGTTGTTCCTTACAATGCATATTTATTGAAAAGATTCCAATATCATATCAATATTGAAATTGTTGGTAGTCCGCGCACAGTAAACTATCTTTTTAAGTATCTTTTTAAAGGTCCAGATAAAATGGCAATTGAAATTCGAGAAGGTCAGATAAATTATGATGAAATTAAAGCCTTTGTTGATGCACGTTATTTGAGCGCTCATGAAGCATTTTGGCGTTTCAGAAAATTTGATATGCATTATTTGAGTGAATCAGTTGAAAGATTAGCTATTCATTTGCCTGAACAACAAGCAATTACAATGGCTGAAGATGCATCGGAAGAACAAATGCTTCAAGCAGCATTGCGTGATTCAAAGCTAATGGCATTTTTTAAGCTTAATGAAGAATTTCCTGATGGAATGAATAGAACTTTGACATATCCTCAAGTTTGTGTTCATTTTACGTGGAAGCCTAATTTGCGTAAATGGACTCCTCGATGTAAAACTACGAAACCAAAATGTCCAAGAATGTATGCAGTTAATCCAAAGAATACAGAACTTTTTCATTTGAGAAAATTAGTAATGGTTGTAAAAGGACCAAGAAATTATGAAGATTTACGTCGAGATCCATTTGATGTTGAAGTAATTCATCCAACATTTCGAGAAGCATGTGTTGCCCGAGGATTAGTTCAATCTGATCAAATGTATTATGATGCAATGGAAGAAGGAAGTTATCACAATTTGCCTCGACAACTTCGTTCATTATTTTCACGAATTGTTGCACATTGTGATGTTGAAGCTCCATTATGGTTATGGAATCAGTTTCGCGATCAATTAACTGAGGATCTTCTTCGAAGTAACCGAGGTGATCGAGATGCAGCAGAAGTTTTAGCTTGGAGGCAAACGTTGCGAATGATTATTAATAATGAACGATCATTGGAAGATTATCCAATCCTTCAAATGGTTGCAGAAATTGTTGGAGGAATTGAAGATGATTCGGTTGATGTTGCAGCTCATAGACTTCGAGGCGATGAAATGCGGGCAAGTTTGAATCCCGAACAAGCAGATGGATATGAGGCGATTATTAGACGAGTTGAAAATCCTGATAATTCTGCCGCATGTTTTTACATTGATGGTCCAGGAGGTTCAGGAAAGACTTATCTTTTTAATTGTTTATTTTCCACATTAATCGGTAAAGGTAAAAAAATTATTGTCATGGCATGGAGCGGCATTGCTGCTTCATTGTATGAAACTGGACGCACCGTTCATAATGTTTTTAAGCTTGATTTTCCGTTCGAAGATGATAGCAATTCAGGCATTTCACCTTTGGATTCGCTTGCAAAAGATTTAAAAGATGTTGATGTTTTCATTTTTGATGAAACTCCAATGGCTCCTCGACGAGCATTAGAAGTAATTGATGAAAAATTAAGAGAAATTATGAATAATAACCTTCCATTTGGAGGAAAAGTTATGATTCTCGGTGGCGATTTCCGACAATTGGGACCAGTTGTTAAAAATGGTACAAGAAACGATATTGTTCGAAGTAGTATTAAATCAAGTCCACTTTGGCATCATTTTGCTTCTAATTATTCTACTTTAATTAGAAACGAAAGAGCTGACAATAGTGGTGATGGTTTCGCTGAAACAATTTTAAGCATTGGAGATGGAAGCGCAAATGATGAAAATGGAAAAGTTCCAATTCCAGAAGAATGTTCAACTGATGCAAATTTAGTTGAAAAAGTTTTCGCAGATATTATTGCCGATAAAGATTATGATGCCTTTTCTTCAAGAGCAATTCTTTCAACGGTTAATTCTGAAGTTGATGCATATAATGAAGAGATTATTAATTTGCTTGAAGAAAATACAGAAAAAGTTTACACAGCAGTTGATCGAATTGAAAATGTTAATGGCGATGGAAATGCAATGGAATATGTTCCTGAACATTTTGAATCGTTTAAGCCAAGTGGATTCCCCGCTTATAAGTTGCGTTTACGAGAAAATACAATTGTTATGCTAATGAGAAATTTGAATATTCGTGAAGGATTATGCAATGGAACAAGGCTTTTAATTAAAAAGTTAGAACGCAATATTATTATTGCTGAAAAACTTTTTAATAGAAGCACAAATAATGACGATAATATTGTAATGATTCCAAGGATTACTCTTCTCGATGAATCAAGCATTTTTACAGTTTACAGAAATCAGTTTCCAGTAAGACCAGCATTCGCAATGACTATTAATAAAGCTCAAGGACAAACGTTCGATCAAATTGGAATCGATATCAGCCGAGGAATTTTTACTCACGGTCATGTGTATGTAGCTATTTCTCGCACACGTGCTTGGGATCGCCTTCAAATTAAGTTACATGCTGATGATGTAAATTGTTCACGAAATATTGTTTATAGTGAATTGTTGAATGAAAACCCTCTTGCAGTTATGCAACCGGATGGTCCAACAATCGAAGATTTAAATCCAAATTGGCATGCTCAAGAAATCATGGAAGTTGATGAACAAGGTGTTATTGAATATGAAAATGAAGACAATGAAGTCTTACGAGGCATTAATGCAGGTTTACCTGCTGAAGAAGAATATAATGAAGATTGGAATAATGTGAATGAATTTGAACAAAACCAAGAAGAATTTAATGCATTTTGGGAAGAAACGCATCAAGTTGATGAAGAAGAAGATTAAGTTTTAAGTTGTGTAAAAGTTAAAGTTGTTTTTATTTTAAAATGAAAATGATAAATTGTTTAAGCGGGTTTGTTTTGTTCTTTCTAGAGCATTGTTTCCCCGTCAACAAAAACCAATAACCCTCTTGAAGCTGGAAACCGTGACGTGGTTAGAGGGCTTACTGTCAAATTTGTTTTTTGGCAAACTAATATCCAGCAATTTTATTGTTATTTTTTATTTGGTGTTTGATTGTGTTTGATGTGTATTTATTTGTTTTGTGAAAATAAAGAATTATTTTAAAATGTTTAAACGAGCAACAACATGAGCCTTAGCCTTAGTATTTTTGTTTCTAAGTATCTTAGTCGGAATTTTACTATTACAATAAATCAAATTTCCAAAATTTTATATCACCATTATCTTAAAAAATATTTCCTCTTTTATCAACCAACCCTTCTCGAGAACAAACTTAACCAACGTTGTATTTTGTAGTCGAAAATGTAATGCGTGTTTTTAAAAGTGTTTATTTTAGTCCTCGAAAAAAATAATGTGGGACCACCGCAGGTGGGCCCCATTGCTCTTGTAGAAAGTAAAAAGATATTATTACCTCATTTTCCTAGACTAAAAATAAGACACAAATCTCTCTTTTTATTATTACCTTTCGTTATTTCTTTTCTTTTTTTGCATTCATCGATGATTACCGCTGCTGCTTTTTTATTATAATTATTTTTGCTGGATTTTCGTTGAATGTGTTCTAATTTTCATCAGCCAAAACAATCAAGCTACCTATAAAAGGAATTTCTTGTATAAAATGGGTCAACAGCAAAAAAGAGATGTGAAAATTTAATTTTTTTTGTTCAAAGATGGATGGAATGATGTTTCAATTAAATGCTTTATTTGGTAAAACTAAATTATGTAAAATCCTTTATTGTAAAACATTCAAGATTTATTCAAATTAATCATACAAACAAACAAAAAAGAAAACATATGAAATAAGTTACAAAAAAATTGAGAGTTGGCTTATCAAAAAATATTTACAAAGGTTAAATAATCGGTGAATTCCATGAAAAAAGTACGTAAATAATAGTGAAATATGAGATTCCAGCCTAAAATCGCTATCATCCATATTATGCATCCAATCAATGAAAGTTTGATGTCTGAAAATGATTCAAACTTTAAGATGGAAGAAAAGCAAAATGAAACTAACATTTTTTGATCAATTTTTGGCCAGGAAACTCAGGTCTTCGATAAGCATATTCGTAAAACCACCAAAAGTTAATTAACCAAACAAATGGAAGAAACATACATCCGACTAAAATTGAAACAGGTTAGAAAAAGACAAAGCAATAACTGACTTACTGTAAAAGTATTGGCGACAGAGACGCACTTTTTCTATTTCCTGAAGTTTACTCAATCTCATTGTGAACTAAAATTTTACGAATAAAAACCGTTTTTAAAGCTTTTTTAAAAGATAAGTGAATCGAGGGAAACGACATAACAATGAAAGAGAAAGATTCATGAAACAACAACAACTAAAAACAATTAAAAGTACTTTATTAATTAATATAACAACAAATAGCTAATACATACATTTTACACACTATTTTGAGCTTCTTTGGGAGCTGTAGTTCCAATATTTCTTGATGGTATAAGTGTTCGATCGAATATTCGAGCTTTTTGACGTGTTGGTGTGCTTTCAACATATTTCATTGGAAGTGGATCATAGAACATATTTCCATTGAGATCAATGCAATAATCAAAGACGACAGGATTATTCAAAGCTTCTTTTAAATTTTCTTCCAAGTTTTCTTTGTTAACGAACGATGCTGATTCTTCCTGCAAAAATATAGTAGGCATAAGATAAAGGAGAAAAGTTAACGATTAAACATACAATCATTTTCTTAACTTTGATATCACTTTCTTTAGCAGTTTGAGCTTCAAGTTTAAGGCGTTTTTCAATATCATCGAGGAATTCAGCTTTCATTTTTTCATATTCATCCTTTTCTTGTTTTAGGCTATAAAAGTGATATGTAAAATATTAGTTAATGAAAAAAGTGTTGCAAACATACCGTTTAAAAGCTCCTTGCAGATTTCTTCTATCATTTTCACGTATTAATGAATCAAATTCTTCCTTTTCAAGAGCTTTCATCGCATCAATACCCGCTCCAGCGGCTTCTTTGGTTTCAATTTCTTCTTTGAATACATTTCTTAACGAAATGGTAGCATTATTGTAAGCATGTCGACGCCATAGAAGATCTTGAACATTATTTGGTTCTTGCCATGGCGGATGTACAGCTTTATATAGCACTTGTTTTGATGGCGGTAATATTGGAGGTTTCCTAAAAAATAAAGATTATCAATGATAAAAAAAAAAGATACGATGAAAAAAGCTTCTTACCCAGGTTTTGGTCTTGTTCGTCCCATATAACGTGAAGATGTTAAACATATTTTTAAATAACGAGATAATAACATAATAATGATTTTGTAAATAAACTAAAATGAAGGCAGCAACAGCAAAACATCAAAAGCTGCTTTAAAAAAAGTTTAGGCAAAAAAGAAATCAAACATTGGGCTTTTTTCTCGCGGTAAGAGCCTTAAAATGATGTGAAGGCACAAACACCGTAATTCAATGGTGTAAAATTGATTTTTTTTATTAACGGCGAAACTCTTTATTTTTTATAGTGTTTATCAATTTGTTGGATAAGAAATAATGGGCAATGCATAATTTTTTCTTCTTCTTCTTATGATTATTGCCATTTTCAAAAATTCAGTGGCTTGTTGATGATATTTTGTGGAATCATTTTTTACGAGCGATAAAAATTGCTACTCTTCAACGATATATTGTTGTTCCAAGTTTTTTTTTGGACAAATATTTAGTTCTATAGCTTCAGATTCTCATAAACTAAAACATTTTGGGAATTATAGTTTTTTTTATTCCGGATTTGGAGTAACTATTTGTAAGCTTGAAATCTTAGAAGGGTAACTTAGATAAAATTACTTTGATATTTTATTGGGCCCAGCAAAAAAATTGCCTCGGTTACTTACGGCTTTCAAATTTTTTTGTTAGTTATTGATTCGTTTTTGGCTTTGCTTATTAATGAATGCCGAAAGGGTTTTTCAACAATGAGTGAAGCTCTTTGACTTCTTTCTTCAAGGCGCCTTTATTCACCTTTTTGAGAAATTTTGAAAGCCAAATATTTTTGCAAAAGTTGAACCATTTTTAAAAAATATTTATTATTCTTTCATCGAAATTATTATATTTAGTTATTTATTAATTCACCTACGACGATGACTATTTTCCCGTTTTCTTATCTTCCATGGACAATTCAAAATCGATTCATAGAAATTTGTGATCCTTCAACTTTGATTCAATTTTCCCAAATCAATTCGTGCGCCAAAAATTTAGTTAAGAAACGAATTCAAAATGAAAGGAATTTTAAAATTTCTTCAATAAATGATTTCAAAAATGATGCTTCAAATATTTTAAAAATTTCTGATTCCTTGAATATTTCCATGCCACATCCATTCAATGTATCAATGGTCCAACTTCGATATCGAAGAGTAATTCTTCCAAATTTTAATATTTCTTTTGATTTGATTTCTCGAATTATTCCATTATATTCGCATTTAGAAATTTTAATCCGAACAATCGAAATTAAAGCTTTAAAGCATTTGATTGGTCCCAATTTAATTAATTTATGGATGGACGGAAATATTCTTTATGAGAACCCAACAGAATTGGATGAACTTTTTGATTTGATTTTAGAAAGAAAAGTAAAAAAAGTTATGTAAGTTTTTTTTGTTTCGCTTCAAGGCTCTTAGTTATAAAGTTTTTTTCAGAATCTTTTTCAATAACTTTGATTGTTCAAAAGTCAATCCTATCAAAGATGCATTTCAACGATTCGCAGATAAATTTCAAGGTCGTGGTTATCTTTATTGTCCTGGATTTAACAAAGTTTTTTATGAGCAATAATTGAAATATATTTTTTTTATGAATGTTTTTTGAATGAATTTTTTTTGTTGTTGATAAAACTATTATATATATTTTTTAAACCTTTTCTTTTATTTTCAAATAACAGCAGCTAACAGCTTCATCGAGCGATCGAGAAGAGGACACGTGCAATGGAAAAATTCAAAAATGGAACGATCAACTTTTTTTGAGATTTCTCTTGAATTATAAAACAAAAAAATGATAAAAGCATTTTTCATAAAAAATACATTTCATTTTTTGCCGAATATTCCTTTCTTAAAGACCAGATTTATGATATCTTTTTTAAGACCTTTTTTTGCATTTTTCGAGTCACTTTTTAAGCTCATAAATTTTGCTATAGCAATCATTAATAATCCAGTTAGTCCTAAACTTCAATTTCGCGTCATTGAAAAAACCGACTCTTTTTTTTTTGCCTCCGCAAATTTTTTTTAAATTGCTTCTGAAACTGAAACGCTTTTTTAAGAGAGAAAAAGGAACTAACTTCAGACACACATACGCAAAAAAAAAATGCAACGGAAGAATAACAATAAAAGAGAATATAATTTGAGTATATCCATTTCTTTTCTTTCTTTATTCTTTTTTTTACCTGATGCTGATCGTTTTTATTTTCCTTCATCGTCGACGTTTCGTCGTCTGTATCCTTTTTTTTTTCTTCTCAAAGATCGGAAGCAACTAACTCATTCAAGCGCGCAATAGCAATTATTATTATTTCATTCATTCAAAAAAAATTACTTTCTTTTTTTTCTTTTCTTTTTTGAGTCACAAAAAAGGATCAAAGAAAGAAAAGAAAAAGCAAAAAGGTTTCATTCTTTTTTCTTTTCACTTTTCAATTTTTTTGACCTAATTAAAAAAAAGTTGATTTTGGATTTGGAATTGGATTTGAGTCAATTTATTTTGTTTGTGTTTGTGTTGTTGTGAAAGAATTTTTTATTATTAAATAAAAATTAATTTTAATTTTATTTGAAAGTTTTGTGATTGAAACTTTTACTTTCTTTTTTTGGATTATTCGAAGAAAGAAAGAAAAAAAAATGTTTATTTTTTATTGTTTTTTATTTATATTTTTTGGATTATTCCCAAACGAAAGCATTGGCTTTTTCTTTGGTAGCTTGATGGGTGGTGGAGGAGGAGGAGGAGGGTGTAGTTGTCCTCCACCTCAAGCATGTCCCTCATCTCCACCATGTCCATTGCCATTACCATTACCTCCACCTCCTTGTGGCGGCGGAGGAGAAGGTGGAGGACCTATTCCATTATTTCGACCTCAACAACCATTTTATCAAAATAATAATAATAATTTTGGACAATTTGGCGGCGGCGGCGGAGGTGGTGGTCCTCAAGGTCCGAATGGTGGCGGATATGCTTTGCCTCAAGTACTTCCAAGTTTACAACTACTTGGCGGTGGTGGTGGAGGATCACCTCCATCAGGCCCATTAGCACCAGGAAATCAAGGATATGGTGGACAACAAAATTATATTCAACCTGCTCCAGTTCAACCTGAAGCTCCATTACCGCCGCCACCTCCTCCACCGGTGCATGTTGTAAGTTTTTTCTTATCCCCACGAAAATGATGATTTTAACCCCAAAATACAAATCTTTTTTTTTCTTCAGCCAAGTCCATATTCAAATACCGAAAATATTCGTGAAACCCAATCAACTTCAAATAGTCAAGAAGAAATAATGATGACCCAAAACAATAATAATATTTTTTCTGATTATGATGATAAAGTTTCTGTGGAACAAACTGAACGAGTTTATAATGGAGCTGCTGCGACTCCACCTATTCCACCACCATCTTCAGCTGCTGCTTCCACAGAAGATGCATATACAAAAACTCAAAATCAAATAGAAGTTTCACCTTCCACACAAGATTCAGAAACACCATATAAAGACAAAGTTTTTATTTTTTAATCTAAAAAAATATTTTTTAATTTTGTTAAAAAACTTTTGAATAAAATATTTTTTAGAATTTGGCGGAAAAAGATGAATTTGATTTGGAAATTGAACAAAAACCCATTAAAAAAGTTATCGAAACTAAAATAACAACTTCCAAAATGACTACGCCAGATATGTCAGCAGCAGCAGCAACAAGCTACGAGGAAAATGAAGATGTTGCAACAACAGCAACCACGACAACCGCGCACCCAACTTTGCTTACAACACCATCATCATCCGATATTTATGATGATAAATTACCGGATATTGATGAACTTTATGAAAATTCAACGAACAAAACTAAGATAAATAAAATTTTTAAAAGTGATGTGAGTCTCCGTTTATTATATTTTAGAGTTAAAAAAATTATTGCCTTCAAAATAACTTTTTTGAGATACGTTTTTTAAAACAACAAAAAGTCTAAGAAATTTACATTCTCATTAGTTTTGGTGGAAAAATAATTTTTTAGTGGCGAGATTCTGAGTAATAAAATTTCAAAACATGGAAAATTGTTATTTCTTTATGAAACATTTTTTGATTTTAAAATCGTTTTTTAGACTCTTAGCAACGATTACACCGATTCATCATTTCGAACTAAAATAGCAGGAGTTAAAAGTCGAATTGCAAATGAAAATGATAAAGATGTAAAATGTGGAAATGCATCGCTAAGAAAAATTATGATGGAAGTAAGCTTATTTATTTTTTTAATTCTTCAGTTTTTCCCATTAAAAATTAATAATGTTTTTATAGAACATTGTTTCATCTCCAACGATATCAAAGCAATTAATTTTTTCGGCTGGAAAACAACGATTTCAAAAACTTATCGATGTTGTATGTTCAAGAAATAAATTTTCTTACACAGTAGTTTCAAGTCAAATTTATTGTGAAGTCACCAAACCTCCAGTCACGTGCTTTGCTTTTTTTCAACCATAATTATTTTTATTATTTTTTAATTATTTAAATTTCAATTTTGTCTGTAAAATAATAAAATAATTTAAATTTGCAATAAAAAAACAAAACAAAAAATGTTTTCAAAAATGCTTTGACAAAAAATTTTTTGAAGCACTATTTTAACTAAATTTTTTTTTTTGCTTCTTGAAATCGATAAATATTTTTATTTTTTTATTAAACTTTTTTAGCAGAGTTTTGGCAAAACTGAAATCCATTTTCTTTAACTTTTGAGAGGGTGCCTTTGAGTTATTTTTCTTTTTTACTTTTTTCAGTACAAATGAAGCAACAAAAAAAAATACTCCAAAGAAAGAAAAAATAATAAAGAAAATTTAGAGCCGGAATTTTTTTGATTTATTTTGAGCTGCGTAAAATTTGTTGTTCCAGAATTGCTTTTTTTTTGAAAAAAATAGTTAGATTTCAAATGTTTTTTATGGTTTTTGTTTTTTGAAACAAAAATGAACGAATATAAAAAAGTTATTGCATATTGTGTTCGAATTTATGACGCTGGCAGACTTGCAGCAATTTTAAAATTTTTAGCATTGGATGAAGCTAAATATGGTTCACGCCAATATTCACCCCATTGGAGAATGCTGGTTGATCTCATTGATAATCCTTATGTATGTGTTTAAAATTTATAACAAAGTTAATTAATTATAAATATTTTTATTAAAGTTTAAAGCTTTTTTTAGGGTTTTAAAGTTTATTGTGAAAGTTTGATTCCTCCAGAAAAGCGAAATTTTGAGGATGAAATAATTAATCTTATTTCTCAAATATATTTTGAAAACACCCGTGCTTTAATTAAAATTTTCCATTTATTATTAATTGAGGACGAAGAGAAACATGGTTCAAAAGAAAAATCACCACATTGGAAAATGCTTAAAGTTTTAATAAATAATAAAAATGTGAGTAAAAAAAGTAATAGTTTTGAATTTTAATGGTTGATATTTTTTTAGGCTTTTCAATATTATCTCGATGCTCTCCTTGAAAAACAACAATCATAAAAACAGTTGAAACCGAGAAAAAAAAACTGTTATCTTTCGGAATCATCGAATTGGAAGAAAAATAAATTCCCCGGTCAAAATCGTTTACATTTTTTCTTTTTTATTTCTTTTTTGTTTTGTTTTTGGTAGAAAAGAAAGAAAGGCATCTCATCGGAAAGATTTTTTGTTTTTATTTTTTCCTTTCTGTTTTGAATATAATTTTTTTACTTCGTCCAAATGGCGATAGTTGTCATCGTTGCTGCTTTATCAATTTTTTTTTGTAATAAAAAAATATTAAAAATTGCGTTTTATATTTTTTTGTCTTCTGATAGCTTCTTTTTTTTCAAACATTTTTTTTCAACAAAATGAAAAGCTTAAATTTTCCTAAAACTTTATCGCGTTTTTTTTTCTTCGAGCATGGTTTCTTTATTTTTTTGCGAAATATCATTTTTTCTATGATTTCTTTCATTTAAATTTTTTCGTTTTTTCTCTCAGTTATTTATTTCTTTTTTTTTTTTACCAAAAAATTGATTTTTGTTTGTATTTTCAGGAATCTCTCGAGCCAAAGTTAGTTATGTTTCAAAGTGAAAGAGTAATTAATTATTGCGTAAAAGTATTTACTGATTATGGAGAAAGACAAAAAAGTGCTAAAATTTTAGAATATTTAGCTTTGGATGGAATTAAATATGAATCTCGCGAAAATTCACCCCATTGGAGAATGCTTATGGATTTAATTGATAATTATTATGTATGCAAATTTTTTTTATTTTATTCCAAACAAAAAAAGTTTATTAAAACCATTTAATTTTTTACAGGCTTTTAAAGCGTATTGCGAAAATTTGATTGCAAATAAATGCGATTATGAAAATGAAATAATCAGTCATATTTCAATTATGTATGCTGAAAATGTTCATATGTTTGCTGGAATTCTTCAAGAATTAGCCGCGGATGAAGAAAAGCATGGTTCACGAGAAAATGCTCCCCATTGGAAAATGCTCAAAGTTTTGATTAATAACAAACACGTAAGTAATAAAAAAATTATCCCCATCACAGATTTTCTAAAGTATTAATGATTGTGTAAAACATTTTTCAGGCCTTCCAAACTTACACCGATGCCCTTTATGCAAAGCATCAACATATTTTTCGTTAATAAATTTATTGAAAAAGAAAAAATGATGAACAATGATTTTTTAGTTGAAAGATTTTCTAGTTTTTTTATAATTTTTTTATTTGTTTTTTTATTTCCAACTTTTTTGCTTTATTAAAAAATAAAATAAATAATAAAAGTATTGATTGAAGTGAAATTCTTTTAAGAACAAATAAATTGACAGAAGATACAAGCTTTTTTCTTCAATAAAACTTTAGCGGATAATTTTTTTGTTGTTTCTGATCCAAAAATATTGCTCGCAGTTATTATGAAATTATTAGGTCACAAAAAAAATATGGATAAACAAATATTATTCAGAAAACAACAACAACAATTATTGCCAAAACTTTATTTGAGCCTCCAAAAAAAAGAAGATATCAGTCAAATTTTTTTATTCATTAATATTTATTTTTTTACCATAAAATTAAAAGTTTGATTTCTCGTTTATTATGGCTGAATACGATGCAGTTATTCGTTATTGCACTTTACACATTTATAGCTATAACCGTATAAATCTTCTTCAACTTTTGGCTGCGGATGAATTAAAATATGGATCACGTAAAAATTCTCCTAATTGGAATATGCTTGCTAATCTTGTAAATATTCCAACGGTAAATATTTATTTAAAAATCATTCGACCAGTTAATTTTATAAATTTTTTTAGACTTTTCGAGAATATGCGGAAAAAATAATTGAAGATGAAAAAATTAAAATAAAAAATGAAAATATGATTTTTAATGTTCTTGCAAAAATATATGGCAAAACTAGCTATAATTATGCTAAAATTCTTCATTTATTAGTTGCGGATGAAGAAAAACACGGATCTCGAGAAAAATCTCTTCATTGGAAAATGCTTAATCATCTTAAATATGATGAAGCTGTAAGCAAAAAATTAAACCTTTAGAATCTCTTTTTTTAGTTCGATAAATTTTCAGGCATTTCAAAATTATGCGAATGAACTCATTTCTCAACATTCTCCACATATTTCAATAAGAAAGGATGAATTATTATTTTAAATCAAAAAACTTAAATTTTTTCCTAGAAAAAATATGTTAGATAAAATTTTTAGCCTTCGATTTTTTGTTTTGTTTTTCATCGCAGAAAAAAATAATTTAAATAAATAATTTATTTACATACAAAACCAACAACAAACTTTTTTTTTATACAGCAGAAATAACGCAATCCTCTTTTTTGCTGCTTCCATTCCTCGATAATGGAAGATCGGTGGTACTAATGGTCGTAAATTTTCGATATGGCGGAGTTCCCATTATTACTGCATTCCTCCAAGCCTTTGGCATTTCATCCGATGGAATTGGAGAAGTTTCAGATGCATTTATAAAATGTTCATTTGTAAATAATATATGTTCATGTTCGCCGCCATCATCGCCATTATTAATTCCATGATAATCATAATTATTTTTATTTTTATTTTTACTTTTATTCTTTTTAGTTTTTGATTTTTTCCAAAAACAAAAAAAATATATTATTGAACGACAAATTTTTTTAAAATCCAAACAATATGCGCAAATACATATTAATAAAGTTGAAATAATAAAAAATAATACAGAAAATATCGCTAAATTTGTTGCAGATGAGTTTGGGTTTGATGGATGCATTTTTCTTTTGGTTGCTTGGGTTTTACAATAGTTGTTTGTTTCCAAGGTAGAGGAATGGAAGGAATAGAATAGAGAAAATAATATTAAAGGCTACACGGAAGTCATTGTCTTCTTTTTTTTTTCAGGACAGAGCAACAATTAATGCAACAATTTTTTTTTTTGCAAGGTCGAAACACATAAAAATAACAAAACAGCTTTTTTTGAAATTTAATGTTTTAAAAAATAAAAAAATTTCTCACGTGCTTCTTTTATTGCCAACCATTAAAGAGCCAAAACCAAAATAAAAAATATAAAAAAATTTGAGGTGAACAGGTTTGGCACTGCCACCAACTTTTCAGCTTTGAAGAGAAGACGAAGTCACCGCAACCGTCGTTGCTAATAACAAAAAAGAAGGAAAAATGTGCGAAAGAAAAAAAAAAACTGCTTTCACGTCCACAAAAAAATGAAGTTGCTTTCGTCCTTGTTTTTTTATTTTTTTATTCAGAAGTTTTTGAAGTTAAAAAAAACCAGGCGACGAGAAGAAGAGAAGCAAGCGATGATGGTTGTTATTGTTGGCAGCTGACGACGACGAAAATGGAGAGAAGAAAAAAATGGAGAATAAACATTTATTTTTATTTTTTGACTTTGCAATATAACTTTTTTAAACCAAGAATGAAAATGGAGAAAAAGAAAAAAAATATATAAGCAATTTGCAAATCTCAATAACTTTCTTTCTCTCATCTTATCTCACTTTTTTAAAATGGAGGAGACAAAAAAAGACTTGGCTCGCTTTCATAATTTTTTTTCTCTTGCATCCATAAAAAGAAAAAAAGCAAACGACACGCTTCATTTTTTTGCAGGAAAAAAAGAAAAAATGTTTGAACTTTTATTTCTATTTTTTTTTTTTAATGGAAAAATTTGATAAATGTCAAAAACAACGAGTGAGAAAATCTCAAGCATCAATGAATAAAATAAAATGAATGATGATAACAAAAATATGCTTGACTTTTTTTGTTGCTTTTTTTACTTTCATTAGAAAAAAAATTAAAGCACACGATGCCGAGGAAAAAAGGAAGATTCCATGCCTTCCAAAAAAAAAATTATTCAATCTTTAAATTTTTTTCAATGAAAAAAATGCAATGAGAAAATTAGAACAAAAAACAAACAAAACAAAATAAAAGAGAAAATTTAAAAGCATAAAAGCAATTGCAATTTGGCCTTTTTTCCATCCATCATCAATTTATTTTTTAGTTTTTTTGGAATGCTTGCTTAATTGAACTCAAAAAAAATTATTTCTAATTTTTTTGATGGATGAATGTTTGCCCCTTTTTTGGTTGGTGGTTTGCCTTTGCTGCTGCAGCCATTTTTGGGAGTATAGTTGAATTAAAAAATTTTTTGCAAGAAACAAAATTGTTTACATATTTGGAGAATGAACTAATCTTAAATTTTTTTTAAAACTTAATTGTTTAAATATAAAGAATTTTCTTTATTGATTGAAAATAAAGAAAGAATTTACCTTTCAATTCGGTTTTTTTGAAGAATTAGTCAAAATTTTAAACTAAAAGTTGATGTTCGAATTAATCGTTACAAATCAACAAACTTATTTACTTTTTTTAAATTTTTTAAAGAACTTTCATAGTTTGTAAATTCAAGAATTTGTTCATGATTTTTTTTATTTATTAAAATCGGAAAGAAAAATATTGGATTTATTAATATTTCTCAAATTCATGCGCTTATTACTATTTTTGTTTTATTTCATTTTGTATTTTAACCTTTGATAAAAGTTTGTTATTATATATTTTCATCAATATTTTACTGAAAAAAACATTGTTTAAAATCCCAAAATAAAACTTGCCTTATTTTTAAATAAATGAAAAAATTTCTTTTTTTTTACTCTAAATTAAGGCTATTCTTTTCTAAAATAAAAGCAACCTTTCACCATTGCTTTTATTTTTACTAATAACCTTTTCAATTTAGAAAAAAGTAAATTAACTTGTTTACTCTTTTTCTTCGCCATTTTCTTCTTATTTTGCTTCAAAAGTAATTAATCTTAAAAAGCTTGAAAAGAGGCCTAATTACCATAAAAAAAAAGAGAAGATGTTTGTATTTTTCCATTTTTTTTTAGAAATAAAAAAAAGCTTCTGCTTTTTTATTTTTGAAATTCGAATGTTAACGAACTTTTTATTTTTTTGGAAAGACAAATAAATAATAGTAATGATTATTGACCACGACCTCAAAGGCCACGAAGAAAAAAAGGGTAAAATTTATGCAACTCAAAATTTCAAAAATATTAGGCTTTAAAAAAATGCAAGGTTTTTTTTCTCGCGAAAGCTATGATTTATTTTATTTTTTTATGGGTGCCTTTTTATTTATAAATACCGGTGTTGTAAAAAACATGAAATTTATTTATTCCATGGCTTTTTAGTTTTAAAGGTTGGAATTATCTTTGACGTAAAAAATATGTATTATAACTTATGGTGGTAAAAAATAAGAATGAAGAATAAAGTGTAACTTTTCTTTATATAATTTCTATGTATTTCAATATTTTGAAAGTTAAGTGCACCTTTTACATTTGTGGTTTTTTTTGTTGCTCAAAGTTAGATAGAATTTTTTTTTATTATAATGAATCTGTTGTAAGTTAGATTTGCTAGTGAAAGGAAAATAGTTACAGAAAAAAACAATGGAAAACTTATCAGAATTTTTCAATTTTTTTTCGCGACTCACTGTAATAAAGTTTTTTTTTGCCATGAACATGGGTTTTTTTTGGGTTTTCTTTACAAATTTTTGAAATATTATATTTTTTAATTTTAGAAAAAAAATACACGTTTTAAATAATTAAGAGAACCTTCAGAATACATTGGTTTTTTGCCATATTTTTTTCCATACAATTTTTTGGGAACAAATAAAAAATTCATGAAAGAATAAAAAAGAAAACGTAATTAAATTAAAAAGAAAGAAAGATTAGTTCTATTTCTTGATTAAATTTTTCTTTTATTTTTTATTTTGAGGAGGGATGTTGTTGCTGCAAATGCAAAGTAGCCATTTTTTCCCCAAATTAAATTTTCTTATAAAAGTACACGGAAAAATATCGCCTTTATATACGAAACTGAAATGAATGAACCCTCCTTTTTTAAACCATTTTAAAAAGCTTTTAAAATATTTTCAAAAGCTTTTAAAATATTTTCAAAACGTCCGCATTGTTTCTTTAAACCAAAAAAAATAGTTTCATTTTTCGTGTATTTTCGAAATATTGTATTTCGTTTTGAATTTCCTTCAGTTAACCTAACCTAGTAATTCGTAATTTTAAGCTTCAGTCATTATTAATGCTTTCATTCATAAAATTACTAAAAACTAAATGATATCAACTAAATTTTTTTTTATTAATTGTACGCTAAAGCTAACTTCCTGTATTCGTTTACACTAAAACCGAAGAAGAAAAACAAAAAAAGTTTAGTTGGTTGTGAAACAAAATTTTTCACACATTAGACATTTTTATTAAAAAATATGTAAATACAAATTTGAGTTCCTATTTCCTTTTTGAACATTTTTTTTCTTCATCATTTCATAGCTTTTTTTCTATTTCCAACCTTGCGTGAAAATTCTCAATTACACATTTTATTTTATTTCAATCCAAGAAAAATAATAATAATAATAAATGTTTTCTTGGCCGTGAAAAGTTACGAATATTATTGTGTTGGCTGTATTGTCCATCATCTCATTCAATAACGAAAAGGCTACATACTTTTTAAGACACCCGTATTTTCAATGGAGAATTTTTCTCTCCATTTACAACGGCTTGAATTTTATTTTTTTCTTTGATGAAAAGAGTTTATGTTTTCGCGTGATTGCCTTCTTTCTCGCCTTTGCTTTTTTTTCTCCCTCCTTATGTCATTTTCATTTTGTTGCCTTCATTTCATTTTTATTTTGGAGTCCATATTTTTTAATACTTTTTTCATTTTTTACTTTGTGGAAACAAACTCCATGTTTTTCTAATTCTAAAACCATCATCCTCGCCTGTTTGCTACTCATTCATTTTTTTTATTGTTGTTAATTTTTTTAATACGAAAATGTTTTTTCCTTTGCGTTTTGCTCCATTATTAAAATCCATTAACCCCAAAAACATCCGAGCTTTTAGACGTCAAAAATTATTTCCGTGTTGGGGCCACTTCCAAATTATTCCTACGATTCCTGCAACAAAAAATATTATTAAAAGGATTTCTGTAGCGGAGAAGCATTTTTTTCCTAAATTCGATTCGATCATGATTCCATTAGATATTATAATTCGAAATGCCACAGTTATTTTTATTGTTGGTTGTGCAACATTTTTATTAATTATTGTTTTTTGTTTATTAGCTATGGTTGCTTCACTCACATATGATTGTTGGTGGCATCTTAGTGAGTTTATAGGTATTTTTTATATATAAAAAAAAGTTATTTATTTTTCTTCTATGCTTTGTTTTGCTTTTGAAATTTTGACCTTTCTTTCTTTTTTTTGGAAGGAAAAAAAAGTTGAGCGATTAAAAACCAAAAAAGTGTTTTTTTGAGAAAAGTTTAGTTTTAAAATTAATTAAATTAAATTAAAGACCATAGATAAAAAAAATAAAAGCAATAAAGTGCTTCTTTTTTTTTCTCTGAAAGAGGAGGGTGGAATATTTATTTCCATTGGAAACAGTTGTTATTTATTTGCTTGGGTTTTTGAATGCTAAAAAAAGCTTTAAATATTGTTTATGGAATTAAAAAAGCTATTTTTTTTAGAAACAAATTTTTTCTTTGCAAATTTTTGATGGAAAAAGAATTTTACAAATTTAATTTTTCGTTAAAAAATAAATGCAAAATTAATTACCCTTTAAATTTCCTTTCGAGGCTCCAGGTTTCAGATTTTTAAAAAGAAGCAACAACTTTATTTATTTGAACTTATAAATAATTACAATATTTTTTTGCTTTTTTTGCTGCTTATAATTTTATTAATTCTCAAAAATTTAATTCCAACTTTTTTAAGGTTATTGCGTAAATATCGATGATGATACAGAAAATCTCATTGAAGCCGCATTACCTCCATCATTATCGTCGAGAGGTGAAAAACAACGGCGTAAAAGGAATTTTCATCGGCCATGGATTGTAAGGCTTGAAAAAAATGGTAAACATGCTGCTGCCAATACTAAAACTTTTGTGGTATAAAACACTCAAAAAAAACTTTGCTCCTATTTTTGTATTTATATTTATTTTTTATTTTTTTTTGTAAGAAATTTTTTTCTAAAATTAGCTGTTTTCAAAACAAAAAAATTTTTTCATAAATAAACGTGTATTTTTTTTTTTAATTTTTATAGTATCCTTTCCTTTAAAAAATATGTGAATTCATTAATATTCCACTTTTTTGTTTGATTTGTGTTTCATTAATCCATGAAGAAAAAAAAATGAAATGTCAAAAGAAAATTTTTTATGTATTAAAAAAAGAAGGTATTAATATTATTTTTTTTATTATTTTGGTTTGTGTATCAAAAGTTTCCATACATAAAAGGAAAAAAATAACAAAGAAACATAAAATAATTTTTTTTAAAGAAAAGATTAGTTAAACAAAAAAAAATTGACAGTTGTTTGTTTGTTTGAAAGAGAATTAATAAAAAAATAAGATTATTAGAGGATTTTTAAAAAAATTGTGAGAAAAAAAAACTAAAAACAATTTTGCAAACAATGTGGATGACTAATGTAAGAAAAATCTTTTTGAATACAGTACACCGAAAAGAAAGTTTATAAAGAATTATTGCTAAATAAAAATGCAAAAAAAAGGTTTAGAGTTAATTAAATTAATATATTTAAAAAAAATTATACGAGCAAGCGGCTACGAAGCTTCTCACCGATTTTTAACAGCTATAGTTTCAACGATTTTATCTGTGAACAACTTACAACAACAAATAATAACTTTGTAATGTTTTCATTAGCCTCACAAATTAGAAGATCGCTCTCTTGCTTCAATTTTATGTTCCACAAAAAAACGAAGGTGATATGGTCAATATTGGCATAATGAAATAAATGCCATAGCCTAAAATGTTTGCTTCATCCATTTTTAGTTTTGTTCATTGCTGTCTATGTGACTTTTTTGCTTGCTGTTATCATTATTTAATAAAATCTAGTCTTGTTTTTTGGTTATTAATCAGCGTCAATTAATTACATAGCAGAAATTAGTTTTTTAGAATGAGTTTTTACTTTTTTGCTTTTTTATTTCCACCGTTTTCCATTTTTTCCTCATTAAACTTTCTCCCAAACATTTTGATAATTTATGCAAATTTGCAACAACTCAAAAATCATATAAATATTGTGTTTTGCCATCAAATTTTTGATCAGTCGACTCGCTGACATTTTTTGGTTGTCACGTTGACTCTTCTTTGACACACTTACTTATTTACTAATTTGCAACAAAGAAGACGAAGAAGAATGAGTGATATTGATTTGATTGGAAAAATTATTGCTGAATGTTTATTTGATAATGGTTCTTCTTCAACAATTCATCGATCTCCTCCATTATTAACTCAACCAAAATTTGCTGAAAACTTCGCTGATACAATTGTGATTTCATCTGATAATCAAAAGTACGTTTTACCTTTTTATAATTCTTTGATTAACAAAACTACTTATTTCAGATTTGAAGTTCATAAAGTTATTATTCAAGCTCGTTGGTCTAATTTACCATTTGAAAAATGTGAAGAAGATTCAAATCAATATGAATGGCAACTCCACCTTGATCTTCCATCTCATGTCGTTTCATTGCTTCTTGATTATCTTTGTTATCGTCCTCTTGCTTTTCCAACTTTGGATGCTGCTCTTCAACTTTACATGTTTGCTTCTGAAACCTCAAATCATCATCTTCAAAAGCTTTGTATTGATGGAATAAAAGAACAAGTCACGCCAATCGATGTTCTCAAAGTATGGAATTATTCAAAATATCATAGACTTCGAAACAGCGTTAGTCACTTTTTTGTTTACTTTAACCTCATAAAATTGTTGTTTTTAGGTTTTGGATTATGTTACGTATCATTTCCCTTCTGCATTTGATACTTATGAAGATGTTCGAGATGAGTTCCATTCCATGTCCTTAAATGATGTCGTGCATGTTCTTCGTCAACGTAAACTCAACATTCAATCTGAACGTGAAATGATTAAGTATGCTATTTCATGGGTGGATGCAAATATGAAATCTGTTGTGGATCCATTAAAAGCTATCAATACTTTTGTCGATTGTATGAGACTTCAAAATGATCATGTAAGCTGTTTTTTTTGAGATACTAAAAATCTCACCACTTATTCTTTGCTCTATTTTTGTTTTACTAGTTACTTTAACTTATGGCCATTTTTAGGCTAAACACGTTATTCCACAAATGAATGCTTTGAATGATAAATATTCCATTGAAGTCAAAATTCCATCCGTTCATCATCCAAAACGTATTCGACGTGATCTTTTTGTTTTCTTTGGTCTTTACAATTTCACAAATCCCATTGCTTTCTTCGTTGATATGGATGCTCAAAAACTTCGTCGTCTTTCATCTATGGATAATCCATTATTTGAAGAACTTGTTCAAGTACCAAATTTCACTATTGCTGATGGAACTTTGTATCAAGTTGGTGGTAAAGCAGCTTCATCATATATGGGTTATGCAAAAGCTGATTGTTTTGCGTTGGATAAAAATACTCTTCGATGGAAAAGAAAGAGTTCAATACCTCGGGAACGTGCTTATTCAGCTGTATGCTCTTCGCCCAATGGAAATATCTTCATCGTTGGTGGACATTCTTTATCTCCAGAAGAACGAACAAAGAAAGTTGAAATGTTTGATCCTAAACGAAATGCATGGAGAAACTTACCTGAAATGAATCATGGACGTTACAAGGCTGCTGCAGTATATCATGAAGGTAACTTATTTGCTATTGGTGGTGCAACAAGTGTTGAATTATCTATGATTGAATGTGAAGTATTTCAAAACGAATGTCAAACATGGTTAACTCTTCCATCTCTCAAGCATCATCGATCTTCACATTGTTCTGTAATTTATGGAAATTATATTTATGCTTTGGGTGGACGAAGTTTGAATAGTGATTTGAATTCAGTTGAACGACTTTCACTTGATTTAAATGGTTCATGGAAAGTAATGCCTCCAATGATTTCTAAACGGTATGTTTGTGATTTTTGTTCATTATCAATCATCCCATTATTTTTTAGTGTCAACTTTGTTGCTGAAGTATTTGATAATAAAATCTGGGTATTTGGTGGTGAAATGCATCCTCAACGTGAACATGCTTTAGAACAAACAATAGAATTTTTTGATGGTCATTCATGGCATCCATTTTGCACTCTTCCTCCTGATGTTAAACCTTTAGCTGCTTTAAGTTGGAAAAATATTCCTCATCCAGAGATGATCCTCAAAAATGAACTCAAACCTGATTTACATACTATTCATGAAGATGACTATCAAAACAACAACAACAATGGCAGTTTCACAGCAATTCATGGTGCATAACTAATTCAAACAACTCCAATGACGTCAAATCAATTCAATATATGTACTTATTCTTCTCTCTTTCTTTAGTCTGATTTATTTACTAATTATGTATTTACTGACTTTTGCTAATTATGTAAAAATAAACTGATTGTATTTATAAAAGTTGTGTATTTGAGAAACATCTTCTTGGAACTTCGTTTATTTCATGAAGCTACAATATGCTTAAATAGCTATCATTCATAATAAAACAACCAACAACAAAGCTTGTTCTATGAGAAATAACAACTTTTGTCGTCATTGGTTTTTTCTGGATTTACTTTTTGCAAACCATTAATTTCTCAACGAAAAAGTTATTAAAGCAAATCAAAAACATTTTAAAACAAACTCAAGCATGCGTGAATAAAAGTTAAAGTAAGACCGTTTAGTTTGCTATCATTATTAGTGTCTGTTAGTTTGGTTTGCTTTCAAATAAAAACATTTTTGGTATTATAAAAATGCAGGAAGAGAAACATGGAAGCTTTATTGAATAACAAAAAAAAATTTTTCAATGCTTTGATCGGTATTTTCAAACGCCGCTGACTTTTAAAGCGATAGTATGGAAAATGCGAGAGACAACTGATTGCTCGCTCGATCGCCTAAGTTTGTCATCATTCAAGAAAATTTTTCATTCATCATTTTTCATCTTCTTCGTCTATTTTTGCTTGCTGATTATTTTTCTTTCCTCCTCCTTGCTATCACCTTTTTTTTGATCCTTGATTCGAATATTTTTTCACCATGAACTAATTAATATCTTCATCACTTCCTTCTTTCTCACCCTTTCCAATATGTTTCATAATCTTCCATATCATCTTTGATTGTTTTTTTACCCATCATTAAGCTAAACATCCCTTCCTTAATAGTGTTTTATAAAAAGTGTCGAGTCTTTTCATTTTGCCGTGTTTTTTTATTATCATATTTTCGTTATTAATCGCTTCTTTTTTTTTCAGCTGTGCGTAATACCTACCATCATGCAAATCTTCGTCAAAACTCTCACGGGCAAGACCATCACTTTGGAAGTCGAAGCTGGTGACAGCATCGAGAACATCAAGCAGAAGATTCAAGACAAAGAAGGCATTCCTCCAGATCAACAGCGTCTCATCTTTGCTGGTATGTTTTCTTTTATCCTATATCCATTATAAACCTTATTCTCTCTTTTTTAGGCAAGCAACTTGAAGATGGTCGAACGTTGTCTGATTACAACATCCAGAAAGAATCAACTCTTCACTTGGTCCTTCGTCTCCGCGGTGGTATGCAGATCTTCGTCAAGACGCTCACTGGTAAGACTATCACTCTGGAAGTTGAAGCTGGCGACTCAATCGAAAACATCAAGGCTAAGATTCAAGATAAAGAAGGAATCCCTCCAGACCAACAACGCTTGATCTTTGCTGGTAAGTTATCTTTCTTTTTATATTCATATTTTACTTATGTTTTCTTTGTTTTAGGTAAGCAACTTGAAGATGGCCGAACTTTGTCCGACTACAACATCCAGAAAGAATCAACTCTTCACTTGGTCCTTCGTCTCCGCGGTGGTATGCAGATCTTCGTCAAGACGCTCACTGGTAAGACTATCACTCTGGAAGTTGAAGCTGGCGACTCAATCGAAAACATCAAGGCTAAGATTCAAGATAAAGAAGGAATCCCTCCAGATCAACAACGTCTCATCTTTGCTGGTATGTTTGCTTTTATTCTTTGTCCTTTATAAAGCTTATTCTCTCTCTTTTTTAGGCAAGCAACTTGAAGATGGTCGTACACTCTCCGACTACAACATTCAGAAGGAATCCACTCTTCATCTTGTTCTCCGTCTTCGTGGTGGCGCTGGTGACTAATGGGCTCTCCATGTTGTATGTAATATAGCACACTTCTCCTGTTTTTTATTGTCTTTACTGACTTGTGTTATTTATTTTATTGTGTGTGCTTTGAATAAAATGTTTCCTTGATTTCTTGTGTCTCTTTTTGTTTATGCGGGAATAGCTTAACATATGATGTTAGCGTTTTTTGTTTTTATGAACTTTTGCTTTATCAATGGACAAACTTTTTCGACGTTTTCTTGATTGTGATTAGTGAAATTCCTCATAGGTTTAACGCAGCAACCTTTGATCTTTGATTTTGAAAAACGAAACTTTGTTGGATGATTTCTCGATTGTAACAACTTTTATTTTCACAAACTTTGCTTTGTTATTGTTACTTCAATAAATGCCATAATGCTTTCCTATTTGTATGAATGCTATTAGAAGCTTCATTTTTTACATACATTTATGCATTTCTAATCCAATTTACTAATAAAAGCTCTGACAACTCCTTGTTCATTATCAAACGTACTCACTCGCAAGTAAACAAACAGCAATAACATTATCTTTTGTAACGTTTCATCTTTATGTAGTTGTTTCAGATATGCTCTTCAACAGCTAATAAGCTCTGATTTATCTGCATATGCAAGTATGTTTCAGAGACAAGGATGCTAAACAACATCGATTGAAAACTATGAACCAATTTGTGATGAAATTATTGATTGATTTTGAGCTTAGAAGATAATGATGACTAACAAACATCTTTTTTTGTGACATGCATTAATTTTTTGTTAAAGCAAAACTTTGGCATGCAAATTTGTTCTTTCTAAAACACAAAACTTTTTTCTTCTTTTTTGTTGTTGGTTGGTTTCTTCGATTATCCATAAAAACAAAATAACAACGATTTGACGCTGCTGCTGAAAAATGTTTTTGATAAGCATAGTAGGAAAATATTATTTTTGGATGTATTTTTGGGTGTAAGTTTGTTTGTTTTTGGGATTTCTTTTAAACGTTTTCTTACTTTTTTGAACAACGAAAAATTTTAGCCTGATTAATTAACTTTTTTATTCTTCTAATTTATATGCATTTTTTTCCAGGATGTCTATTGTCTTTGTTTTATTATCATTGGTTCTTTTGGTATTCATAATTGGAACATGCACAATGATAATATGTAATCAACAATCGAAAATTAAAGAACGTCGAGAAGAAAAAGAAGCATATGAATATGGTAATCTACAAAATTCAAAAGGAGGAAGAATCAACTCTTCATATCGTTCTTTGCCTTCGTGATGGAAGTGCTCATGATGAATTATGGTTTGGCCAAAGTTGGATTTAATATAGCAAAAAACTTTTTCTCATTGTTTTGACTTGTGTTATTTATTTTATTGAATGTATGTGATTTGAATAAAATGGTTCAATGAACTTTTATGCCATTTTTTAACGGCGGTATTAGCTAGGCATACATATTTTTACAAGATTAGCGTTGTACATTAGAAAAAAAGTTTTGAAGAAAAATGGCTTTTCTAAACTTTGCTTTATCAATGAACAAATCCTTTCATCGTTTTTTTCATGATTGCAATTTTTTTACAAATGCTTCATCCATAGTTTTAACGCAACTGCTTTTGATAATGTTTATTTTGGACTTTTTGTTTATTATTTTTAATGATATCTAAAAATTTTTAACTAACTTATGCATATTTCTTTCGTATTTCCATGTTTTGTTAATCAAATTTTGTTGTAAAAAAGTTGTTTCTCAAACACACGAATTCCAATCCAAAAAAGTTTATTACAGATTGTTGATGATGATGATTGTTTGAGAAGATAAACTTCTTTTAAAGGATAAAAGCAAATATCAAATACGTTTTTCTTTTCTTTCTTCTTTTTTTTTTTTTGCTCGTTCGTTTAAGGTGAAGAAGAAGAAGAACCAACCAATATCGGAACTATGAAGTTGGCTAAGCAAACGTCGCTATAAGCGTAAGAAGTAAGTAGTCGTTTGTCTGAAAGTGTTAAAAGTGGTTTTAGGTGAGAAAAGGAGACGAGAATGAGAGAATGCAATGAGGAACTACTCTCTTGAAGATCATTGAATGATTGCTTTTGGATATATTGGAAGAGAAGAGAGAGAAAGAGGCTTGAATAGAAAAAAAAATTTGCGAGAATATGAGATTTATGTTTGTACAAAATAAATATCGTTCATTCCCCTACCTATAGCTCGATTTGTTGTTGATGCAGTTAGTTCGTTAGTTAGTCGATCGATGGATGAATAAAAAAAATGCGGTCGTCGTCGATGTTGGTCCACATCGTCGCAGCAACAAACAGCAAAAAAGAAAAACCTGCATTTTTTTTTCTCGTTCTTCAAGCCGTTATTGGAAGAAAGAAAAAAGCTGCTTCGTCATTCCCTTACATACTTCCATCTTCTCGAAGAAGAAGTTTTTACCTTACCCGCCGCTGCCATTACTGTTGCAAAAAAAAAACTTTTTTTTCTTTCGTCTTCAAGAGTTTGTGAAGAAAAGAAAAAAACGCAACGATCTTCTTTATCTATCGCCTGCTTCTAACTTTTTATTTTTTTCCCGCCTGTTTCGCTAGCATCCATCCCCCATAGGCTTGTTGTTCTTGTTCTTATTCTTTAGTTTAGTTAGTCACCTAAAGAACGAATGAAGAAGAAAAAAAGTTAAAAGTTTTTCTTTTTGCGCAAAAGAAAAAAGAAAAAAACTCCGTTTCTTTCTTTTTAGACTTTTGCGAATTTTGTGAGTTTAAAACAACTCTGAAAAGGTAAAAGAAAAAGAGAAAGTTTTTACCATTCATTCATTGTGTTTTTAATAATCCCTTCTTTTTATTTTTCCAAAATTTTTCTAAGAAAAAAAAACGGAGCATTTTTTTTTGTAACGACAAAAAAGGATTCAATGAAGAAAGAAAGCGTGGATTTTTTAGAATATTTTTTCTCCGAAAAACTTTTTCTGACTTTTTGCTTGTTTGTGACTGCTTTGATTTTTGTAATTTTCTCGATCAATAAATATCCTACCACCAAAAAAAGAGAGAGAGAGGGATAGAGAGATCAAAGCTTATTGCTGCTTATTCGTTTTATTTTTTTCCGATTTTTTTATTTTTGGTCTTTTAAACAAACAACCAAAAAAAATATTTTTTTTTGCGGTCAAAAATAGTCATTAATTTTTTTTTTATTAGCTGGCTTGCTTGCTGTTGTTGCTTTTTCCTTTTATGTTGGTTGTTGTTTAATTCAAAAAGCCTGACTGACGACACTCAACCAACCTTCCTCCTCCGAATAAATTTTTTTGCTCGGGTTGTTAAAAAATATTTTTTTTCAATTGTTTTGTTACTTCCCAAAAAATCAATCAACTCATACTTACTTTTTTGATTTTTTTTTCTTCAAACATTTCCATTGATTCTCAAACCGAAAATTATTTTGACGTAGAATCTCATTCAGAAAATTTTAAAGAAAAAAATTTAAATATGAGCCGTTGGGGGACATCTCAAACTTTGTTGTAAGCCTTATTTGTTAATTTTAAGTTTTATAATAACAAAGCTGCTTTTTTAATACTGAAAATTAGTTACGCTCAATGCCTCCGAATTTTTTTATAATGCTTTTTAACACATCGTTGAACTTCTTCTGCCTCTTTTGCTTTGCTTTATATTTAAATAATAATTTGTGGTAATCGCGGTTTTATTAATTAATAATCTAATGCTTTTTAATTAATGTTTAAAGGGAGTGTCCCAAACGATGAGAAAACCCTTACAGCGGGTGTTCCTAGCCCGAAAGTTTTTCTTCACTGTCTCAAAGTCTAACAAAGTTTTACAAAGTTTTTTCAAAAGTTTACGAAATTTTCTCTAAATGCTACAAAAAGCTACAAAAATTCGTAGCACTTTGTAAGCTTTTGAGACAATGAAACTTTCGGGCTAGGAACACCCGTCGTAGTAAAATTATTCTCATCGTTTGGGACACTCCCTTTAATGTATGATAGTAAAGCTTTGTGAAAATTTATGGTTACTATCTTCGGAAGTCTTACAGCGAAAATTTCTTTTCTCAACGATTTTTTCAATAATTTTGTAATTTTTTTGACAAAGTTATACTTCAATAAATTATTAACGCTTTTTACAAATTAATGCGACCCTAAATAAGTATTTTATTTATTAAATTTCAGACAAAACTCTCCAATTTCTGGGGCAACTTCCTCGCCCATGGCAAATATCAACCTTCAAGAGGTTTATCAACATGGAACAATAGGAAATTTTTTAACTCGAATTATTGAAGGTATAATTTCTACTCCATTAAATTTGTGCTTTTTTTAAATAGCAAATGAAAAATATTCTTTCTTTAGATCCACCATCCCAATTTGTTCGATGCATTTATCAAGATAAATATCTTAGAAATGAAACCGTTACACTTTTATGTGAAAAGCGAGGGGATTGTTGCAAGGATGGTTGTTGCCCTAAAGATCAATTTTGGTAAGCAACAAATTTACATATATTTAATTTAATAGGCTTTCGTAGCTTTAAAAAAATTCTCTAAAAATTTTTACAACCTTACTAAACTTGCTGCTTTTTGACATTTTGAATTTTAACTTTGGGACAGACACCTTCTGCATGAAATTTTTTTGTCTAAAACAAAAAAAATTTTTGTTGAGGATTTTTAACTTTATTTGGTTTTTGCGATTCATAAAAACAAATAATTTTTGCTTTTTAGGAAAACTTTTTATAAATACATTTCCTTACTTTTTGTTGCAGCATAAAACTTTTAGCCTATGATTTTTTGATATAACTTTTTGCATTCATTTTTAAGGATGGCAGGTGTCTTTGTTTTATTAGCTTTTGTACTTTTGGTATTCATAATTGGAGCATGCACGATGATAATATGTTATCAACGATCGAAAATTAAAGAACGTCGAGAAGAAAAAGAGGCATATGAATATGGGAATGGTTCACAAGTGGGTTATCCACCTAATGGAGGATATTCAGGTTATTCGGTTCATAAATCAGCTCATTATTAAAAAAACAAAAAAACCAATAAAAAAACAACTAATTTTTTATGCCATAATAATTTTGTAATATCCTCCTTGTTTCTTATATTTTGCTTAAAATAAATAATTAAAAAAAGAAGAAATTTTTTTTTATAATTTTTGTTATTGTATGTATTTACTGTCAAAAATATTTTTAATAGCTATTTTTTTATAATATTTTATCGAATGAATTTTACTTTTTTTTTGTTTATGCTTCGAATAAAATAAATAAACCTTTTTTTGTATCGTAAATAAAAAAAATAATATAGTGAATCCTAAAAGTTTTTGTAAACATGAAAAAAAGCAAGAATTCTTAAAAAATCATTTTTATTATTATTTTATTTTTATAATTAATTATTAGCGCTTTAAAGGAATTTCTTTATTTATTTTTTATATTTTAAAAAAAAGTAATAGGTTCAAAAATAAAATACAAATTCCATTCAACTTTCTTTTTTCTTTGAACTTCTGAGAACTTTTGTTAAGAAAAGAAAAATAAGTACAAAAATCAAATTTTTTCATTGAAAAGTCAGTTAATTAATAATTGCTGCCACCAATGCCGTTCCAAATGGAAAGCTTTAAAAAATTTTGTTTTATGGAGGCGGAAAAGTAATAATAAAAAAATAGTTTTTAAAAATTTATTTAATGATTTATTGCAACATTTATTTTTTATTTATTGTTTTTGGTGTTAGTAATTTTTTTAAATAATAATTTAATGCTTTAATTTTATAGCAAAAATAAACATAGAGGAAAAGTGTGGAGGCGAATGTAGTGTATTTTTAAACTTATGAACTTTAGAACTTTATATATGGATTTTACAATATTTGTAATTTTCGGAAAAAAAATTATAATCATTTTTTTATTCTTTTAGTTGCCCGGAAGCTATTGGGTGAAAAATCAAGCAAAAAATTTTTGATAAAATAAAAGAGGATTTTAATGTTTTTTCTTTGGATTTAAACTTGAAAAACTTGACGGCTTAATTTTTTGCCATTAAAAAAAGTTTTGACTTTAATTTAGTTTTTAAGTTTCTTGACCTCTGAATTTTTAATTCACGGGTTCGCGGAATTTTTACAAAATCTTCTTAATTTATTTTCTTGTTTAAAAGTGTTTAATATCGAGAAATTTGAAGGTCGATTATTTTTAGATTTTTTTTAGTTTATTTATTGAACAAATGAAAAACAAATTTTTCATCCATTTCTTTTTTTGATAAACTAATTATTTCCGATTTTCTGATTCCGTTCAAAGAATACTTTGGATGATTTTTCGCATTTTTTTCAAATATTTTGGTTTTGATATTTTCTTCCAACGATTCTATTGATTCTTTGAATTTTATAATAAAAAATACATAGTTTTAAAAAACGTTTCTTCTTCTTTTTTTGGTTTCTTTTCTTTGGCCTAAAAATGTAAATATGAAAAAGGCTGACACCTCGAACCATCGTCGTCGAACAGAATAGACAAAAACAAATTATTCTTTTATTCTGCGCGGCGTAAAAAAAAAATAAATTTAACCAACAACAAAGGGTTATATTTTTTTTTGTTGCCATTTATCACAACCACATTTTTTTCCTTTATGTGTATTCATTGCAAAAAAAATAAATAAAAAACATTCTCACAAAAATCTCTGAATGCTATTTTTTTTGTTTGGTTTTTGATTTGAATGTTTCTTTTAATCGTCTGCATTCTTCCAATCATTTTTTTCGGCGATCAACATTTTTGCTGCTAATTTTTTATTTCTAAATTTCATCTGTAAAAAAATATATATATCAAAAAGTGATCATTGTTTCTTATTTCTTTTTTTTTGGGTTGCAAAAAAAGCTGCAAAAAATCTAAACTCCCAAAAGACTATTATTAATAAATGACGAAAATTGCATATATTTTTTTTTTGAGATTCAAACCACAATGACGGCGGCAACTACCTAATTTCGTAAAAAAAAGCAATAGGTTTGCCAAAAAAAATTTAGAAGGAAAAAAGACGATGTATTTAGTTTTTTTAAACTTCCTAAAACCATTTTTGCGCTTCCATTAAATTAAAAAAAACTATATTAAAGTTTGGAGTTTTCGAATGAATTTTTTTTTGAAAGTTTAATTCTTCACCAAAATTTAGGGCATTTACTTTTATTGAGATGCCTGCCATGAAAATGAAAAATATTCTTTTTCCATTAGTGTTTCAAATAGTAAAGTAAAAATACTTTAAAAAAATTATTTTTTCCATATTTTTACTTTAATTTTTAAATCTCTTTTTTTTTTTTAGCTTTTTTCTCTTTATAGCTTTAAATCCATCCATTCTCATCCAGCTCATCCGGAAAAGAAAAAGTATAGTCCAAATCCATCCATTTTATTTTCTTCTTCTTCTTGCTTCTCGTATGCTTTTAATGTTGTTGTTGTATACACACACCTGGATGCGTCATAGCCAACATCCATCCATCCATTTCGTTTTAATAATAGTTTTTTTTCTTTGCCTTTAAAAAAAGCTTTTTTAAATCTATCAGCACAAATTTTTTTTATTTTTTAAAATCATCAAATTTTCAACTAAAAAAAATTATCTTTGTTTTAATAAAATTTTTAAAACCGCCGCCAATAAATATATTTTCACTTTGACCTAAATAATTTGTTTAAATTTTCTTATAAAACTTTTTATTTCCCTCATTTTTTACTATCAAAAAAACTTTTAAATAAAAAATAGCGAAAGAAATAATTTTTTTTTTTGCATTTTGTTTGTTTCCATGGCACTTTTTTTTTAGTTTTTTTAAAGCCGACGTCGACAAGCAAGCATCAGAAAAATATTGAAAGGTGAAAGGAAAAAAATATGGACCAAATAAAAATAAAAATAGTAGGGAAATTTTTTTTTCTGCTTCTTCTGTTTGTGAGACTATTTATTCCCTTCTTTCTATATTACGAATTAAGAGAAATTTATTTTTTCTTGCACGGCGCACATTTGCGTAGTTTCTTTTTTTTTTTTCTTTCCTTTTTTTGCTTGATTATGAAAAGAAGAGCCAAAAAGAAAATTAGAAGAAGAAGTAGCCCTTAACTAGACGAATGAATGTTATTTAATTTTGAAATTTACCTGACATTTTATTAAGAAAAAAAAAAGATACATATTTTGAAATAATTTTTACGTTTTTTACGTATTTCTTTTTTTTTTAGTTTTCTTCATATTTTATTTTTATCTTTTTATTGGTATATATTTTTCTTATTCACTATTATTATTAGCAAATTTTTTGATGACAAAATGATAGTAATACAATTTCAACAATTTTTTTTTCACTTTTATTTTACTACCTTTTTTTTTTATGAATTTTCAAGAGCTTATTAGATTTTATTTTAAAAGCCATTTCTGAATATTAATTTTCTAATCAATTAACCTTTAAATGATTTTTGTTGGAATATTTTTTTTCGTTGACATTCTTGAAGAAGAATAACTCAATAAATTGTTGGACTTTATTTTTATTTTTCTTTGCCACAATATTTTTAATAAAAAAAGTCGTTAGTCGCAGCAAAAAAATGAAACTACTTATTTTAACGGTCTATTTAATTCTCAATATTAATGTCTTTAAAAAAAATTTTTTTAGCTAAAAAAATGTAGGCAATTGATATTCACTTTTTTTCTTCAACAAAAACAAGACATAGTTTGTATTGATTTTTTTATATATATTTTTGGTAATTCAGAAACTCCGTTTTAGTGCCAACTAAAAAAAAGTTCCATTTGAGATTCAGCCAACTAAATTTTTTTTATTTGATGTTTATATTTAAATTAAAAGTGCATCAACCAAAAAAAGGAATGGAAATAATTAATTCTTTAAAAAATTATTTAACTAATGAACTTTATGAATTTTATGTTTTACCTAAGCAACAATTAATTGCAACGTATGTATGCACTTTTTAGGCAAGCTGTTATTATTGACCACCACCAAATAACTACCCACCTTTTTTTATTTTATTCCCTTTAAAAGCCTTTCCAAAAAAAAGAAAGAGATAATCTCTTTTGGGACCTGAGAGATATATCCCATTTTTTTTCTTTGGCATACATATTTAGAAGAAAAAAGAAAAAAAAAGAAAGAAGTAAATCCTTTCCTTTCCCCTCCATTTTCTCAATTGCAAAAAGAAGCAAAACAAATGCAAAATGCTGCTTGCTTTTTACCTTTCTTTTTTTTTTCTCCATATGTATGTATTTTTACAACTCCACTTATACTCACTCTTTCCCATTCAGATTTAAAAATAGTAAAAGTAGTAATATTTAAATTATTTTTTACATTCAAAAAGACCAACCAACAAAAAAAAGGTGAAATTTAAATGCAAAAATTTTTTGAAAAAAAAATACGTATGTTTTCCGTTTCCCGGATGCAAAGTTTCAAATTCAAATTCTCATTCGTTCGTTCTTTTACATATTTTCATAATTTTTTTTCTTTGCGTGGCTCTCGCGTGTGTAATGTATATAAGTTTCAAAAAAATAAAATTATTGGACTTTTCTGAAAAAAAGAAAAAAAAATTGGTGGTTGGCTTTTAAATACATTTGACAAAAAAGCTTGTATTTTATGTATGTTTTTTTCTTTCTGCTTGGTAGTTAACTTCCGTTCTCTTTCTTTTTTTCTTTTTCTTTTTTTGCCGTTTCACCTTTCAATGCTAAAAAAAATTATGATGATGCCTTTTTCCTTGCCCATCCATCGTCGTCAATGTCATAAGTTCTATGACATAAATAACTTTACTGAATTTTTTTGGAGAAAATCGCTTCCAATTTTTTTTTCTACGTGCTTTCCCAAAAAAATAAATTACTCCTTTAAAAATAAGTAAATTTTTAAATAATTCCCACAAAAAAAGTAAGTAAAAACAATTCAAAAGTCAACTCACTTATCATTTTTTTAAATACTTTAGAGTAACCAAAAAAAGGAAAATGAGTTCGTTAATCTCTTTTTTGCTTTTAAACTTTTCTTTTACTCATTTTTTATTTTATCTTATTTTTTTAACTTTTTTAACTTTTCTTCCTTCTTTTTTTTTGCTTGCCGGCCAGCGTTCGTGTCCTTTTAAATTTTTTTGCCGTTCCTTTAAAAAACGAATTCTTAAAAGAAACGATTGCTTTTTTTGAAGAAGAAAAAAACTTTTGTCTCCAAAAAATGCAAAACAAAATATAAAACGAACGAACTCCTGCTGTCGATTAAGAAAAAAAAGAAGCGCAAAACCCAAAGTTTAGACTCTTTTTTTAGCCTAAAAAACAAAACAAAAAAAAACGATGATAGAAAGGAAAAAGAAAAAAAGCTGTTGCCGAAAAATAAAAACCATTTCTTTTTCTTTAAAGAAAAACATATGGAACGAAGAAGAAGAAAAAAAATACATAAATAGAAAGAAGAAAAGAAGATAATGGTGTTGGTGGAACATTTGCTAATTTGTTGTTACATATATGTATAAATATTTATTTTTATTTTAAGCAAAAACAAATGGCGTTGAAAAAAGAACGAGAAAAGAAAAATGTGTTGAGAAATAAAAAAATATAGGAATTTTTTTGTTACAATTTTTTGTGTTAAGAATTAAACGGGCCTCGAAACGAAGGTTTAGAAACCTTTGAATTTAGAAATTTGATTCAAATAATTACAAAATCTATTATTTCCGATTTAATTGTTTCATAAAAATTTTTTTCCACTTGAAACCCATAATTTCAAAGTGTAAAATCTTTTTGGTATTTTTTAATAAATCTTTTTTTGTTAGTTTTTTGTTTCCTTTAAAGTCAGTCAGCTTTTTAAACCTTGTGTAATTTTTTTGTTTTACTTTTTTCTCCATAACTATCGATCTTTTTTTTTCTTGTTTTCTTGGTTGCTAAACATGAAAGTTAATGGTTTTAAAAAAATAAAATGGCATGTTTCTTATTTTTATTTTTTTCGCTTTTAACATTAGCTTTTAAAAACTTTGTTCCTGAAAAAAATTATGGATACCTTTTTAAAAGCCATCGAGAAAAAAAAATTAGTTAGCTACTTTTTATATTTTTTTTTAAAAAGTAAAAAAAATTATTAAGGGTTGATAAAAAGAATTAATGTGTGTGGTGGAGCGAGAAATGCGAGGATAAAAATAAAACTAGTGATTATTACTTTTACTTTTACTTTTTTTATTTACCTCCTTAATTTTTAACTTCCTTTTTTTCCTTTTCTTTTATTTTCCATTTGGCTACCTTTTATTTTTATTTTTAAGCTGCTTAAATAAAAAAATTTGAGATTTTATTTTTAAATATATTAAAGACTATAGTCTCTTTATTTTATTTATATTTCATTTCAAATGTATTTAATGCAACATTTTAAAATGATTGTTTTTCTCCCAAAAAATATTATTTTTTTTCGAAAGAAAATAGCTTTTTTGAAAATTAATTTTTATATTATTTTTTAATTTTAGGATAGGTACGTTGAGGTTAGCTGAGAAATAGACGTAAATAATAACATTATTTTCAGTGTTCTAAAAAATTTTGTAATTTGCAATTAGACATAATTATTTTTAGACAAAACTGTGGGTGGAAAATATTGCTCATTTTTGTTATTGCTTTTGTCTCGGGATTATTAAAAACCTTACTAAAATTACTTTTTGTTGCCTTTAAAACGTTCATTAATTAATAATAGTAATAATATCTCAAAATTATAAAAAAAGCATAGTAATAAAGTTATGCAATTTATTTATATTTTTGCGTTACTATCATTTTATAATTTCTTCTTTAATTTTCTTGTCAAACTTTGATAATATTTTTCTTGCCTTTTTTTAAACATTTTTTGTTTTAACTTTGCTGCAAGTTTGAACTTTTTTTTTCATAGAAAAAATTGATTACTTTAGTTTTTTTGCTGTACAATTTTTTCTTCTCCTTCAAAAAACTTTGCAGTCTATTATTTTCATGTCAAAATTCACTATTCGCTACATTACATTGCTTTACCTTTTTTTTTCATCCAAAAAAAGAAAAGAGATTTATTACTTATTTTTTTATTTTATTTTACATTTGGCAAGTAAATGAATGAATGAATGTGAAAATGTTTATGTATAAAAATTTTAGGATACTGAAAAACTCCCATCACCATTAACTTTTATTTTATGCGTCTTTTTATATTTTTTATTTCTTCGCACTACCAAAAAAAAAGAAATAATGTTAAAGATCAAAAAAATCTTTAAAGAAAAAAGCTAGAGTCTCCTGGCCGGTGGAGTCCAGACAATTTTTTTTCTTCTGTGTGTTGACGACGACGTAAAGAAGAAAAATAACATTAAACTACTGCCATTAGCCTTCTGTTTTTTTATTTCGAGTCATAGACCAAGCAAAAAGATAAAAGATTTATGAGAGACCATTGGCGCAGCTTTTTTTAGCCAAAATATTTTTTTCTTCTTCTCTTCTACTTAGTTATGTCCTTTTTTGAACGAACGACAATAATGTCTGAAAAGTTAAAGCCAAAAAGGTTTAAAAACAAAAAATTTTTCAGGAGGACAAAATTATTATGATGATGACAACAGAAGAAGAGACCTGGACGACGACTAAAAAACGAACATGAAGGAAGGTGACTTATGCCTTTTAAGAAAAGAAAAAAACATTAAAAAAACTAACTATGTTCATTTTTTTCTTACCATTTTTTGAAGAAAAAAAAGATGGCATGGAAAAGAAAAAGTTCTTTCACGCGATGAGCTGTTTGTTGTTGTTGGTGTTTCTAAGAGCAACCACCAAAAGACAAGAGAAAGAGAAAAGAGATGACAGGAATAGAAAAAAAATTTATTTCATACATAGAATGTCTGATTTCAAGATTTTTTATAAGAAAAATTTTTTTTTTTATGCAGAAAAAAATCTGCTCAGTTTTTTTTTTCGTTGAAATTCGAATTTGCCCAGAAAAAAAAGAATCGAAACTAAAATTTTCTGGATGCAAAACTTCTGATTCCATGATCGGCCAAATTAAATTTGCTCGGAACAAATTTGGACAGCACAAAAAAAACACTCGTTTGCTTTGGACGCCGAAGTTCAAAAGTTTGATTCCTCAGTATTCGTCGAATTTCTTAAAAATCATTAAATATTTTTAAATCCATTTTAATCATTTATTCATTTTCTTTAAAATGATGTCGTCTTCATCATTTTCTTCGGGCGAAATACATATTATAAAAATATATGCATGTATGTATAAATGTTGTTTGACTCTTCTCTTTCTTTGTTTTTAGAATAGAAAACGTGACATTATTTTTTTCTTGTCTTCTCAAAAACTTTTTAGTATTAATGATTTTAGGCTTGTTGCTGCTTTTCCGGATTGTCTTAAATTTTTTTTTCTCGTTTATAAGTCTAAAAAAGATAGAATTTCACAAAAGAAAAAAATAAAATATAAGAAAAAAGAAAGTTTTTTATATTTTGTTTTAACACTTTTTTTCTTCTTCAATTTTTTTTTTGACTAAATGGCTGAGACTTGAGCGGGCGAGTGGCAGAGCTATAATTTTACATGTTAACGTTTTTTTTGTTCCTTTCATATTTTTTTTTGCTATGCAACTGCATTATTTTTTTTTCTGATCTTGATGTATTATAATAGTAATATAAATATATGGACTTATTATTATTATTTAAAAAAAATTACTATGGCATCTCCCCATCCATTTTCGTAAATTCTTTTGTTTTGGGTCAAAAAAATGAAAGAAATGAATTTTTGAGCTTTTATTTATTTTGCTAAGGGTAACCACCGTCTATGAAAAATGAGGTTAACATAAGAAATGTATGTATAACATCATTTACTATTGTTGTTGTTTGGTTGCATAAAATAGAAATGAGTTTTAAAAAAATGTAGCTTGACTTCGATTTTGATTTTATTTATTTAAATATTTTGATAAAGGTATTGAAAATTTAATTTTGAGTATGGTCTCGGCGCAAAAAAATCAAATTTTTATTTTTCTTGTTGAGACCAATTTTTTTGTCTTAACGAGAAAGTAAATATTTTACCCACCATTTTTTTTCTATTGACTACATGGCTGAATTAAATTTCTACGTATTAAAATAAATCTCTCTTTCACCTGTCGTCACAATACAATATTTTTATTTAATAAAATAAACTTATCCCTTTTTTCCTTCCATAAAGATAAAAGCAGCTCTAAACCAAAAAAGCCATGTTTTTCTGTCTCGAGGATGGATGAAATTGACCTTTTTAATTTTTCTAAATATTTTTTTCTTCTGTGCTTCCTTATTTTCTCATTTACATGGATTTCCTGCTTTCCTTTTTAGCTAACCCCCAAAGCCATCATCCTCCATCCATTAATGAAAATGAATGACAAGTTAGAAAGGTTTCATTTCTCTTTTTTATCCACCAAAAATAAAAAACAAAGTATGTATGTTTTTTTAAGCCAAAAATAAAAAATCTAAGACAAAAGAAAAGGAAACTCGTTTCGCTTTCTTTTTTTTTTTGTTAATGCATCACTAACAACTTTCTTCTCCAAAATAAAAAATAAGCATGCCTGTTCCTTTTTTTTTCTCCATCGACGGCGGCAAAAAAAAAACCCAACGAGTCGGTTTTTTTTGTTTTGACTCTTTGTAAAAAAAAAAGAAAAATTTCCAGCAGTTCCCTATCTATCCCCGTTTCAATATACCCAACTAACTTTTTTTCTTTTTTTAAGTTGGCGACAGACCTGAAACATATTTTATTTTCTTTCTGTCTGTCTTTAAAAATTTTTTTTTTTCTTCGCGGTTAGTATCCCTTCCCTTGTGTGTTAATAGTGTCTCATAACAAATACATACATATCAAAACTTTGCCACCGAGAGTAAGAAAATAAAAACTTTTGTCACACATAGTAACAAAAAAAGTAGTTAGTCATTTTTATCTCTTTTTTTTAAACAAAACTTCATTTTTTTTTTTTGAATTATTGCATATACATATTCGTTCGTATTTTTTTGGTTCTTGACACGAGAAAATTTTTTTGACTCCTGACGCGTAAACTGACAGTTAATTTGTTTTTTTACGAGTATTGTAATTTTTTGTTACTATCAATTTTTTCTTTTTTGATTTAAGATTTTTTTAAGATTATTATTTTATAAAAAAAAATAATTCCACGACGTCGGCGACGACGACGACGACGACGATAAAACGTCGCTCGTTCGATTCGCGGTTTTATTTTATTTTTTTTCTTCACTGCCGCAGCTGAGTTGCCGCCGTTGTTGCCAGCAGCCACGGACGAGCGTAAGAAACATTGAACGCGGATGCCACATAATCGTGTATTAAAATATTATAAAAAAAGCATCATCATCATCATCACCACTTTACCATCATCTCCAATTACGTTGTTGTTATTATTGATACTTAAAACCGGTGATTTTTATCACCGTCAACGAAAGAAAAAATTGCGATGGTGGTGGCTAAACGTGGCCTTGTGGCGCCACAAAATACATTTCTTGAAAATGTTATTCGTCGATGTAATAATACAGGTATGTCTTTTTTTTAAATTTAAATAAATTTTCGTGTTGAGACTCAAAAAATTTATTATTATTCGGTATTTTAGATTGCAGTTTTATTCTTGCAAATGCCCAAATTATTGATTATCCCATTGTTTATTGTAATGAAGGATTTTCTAAAATGGTTGGATATTCTCGAGCGGAAATTATGCAAAAACCTTGCTCCCTATCATTTATGTATGGGGATCAAACGGATCCACTTTCCATTCAAAGAATTCAATTTTCTCTTGACAATAATCGAACAGAACAAACTGAAATTGGATTGTATAAAAAGAATAGTAAGCTTTTCCAAATAATTGAGAAAATTTAAATAATGAGAGTAACTATAATTTGACAATATTTTGCAAAGTTTTGGTATTGTCTCTTTGAGAGTAACTAAAATTTTACAATAATTTGCAAAGTTTTGTTACTCTCATTATTAAATTTAATTAGTTAAAATTGACATTTTTTAAAACACTTATTATTTTATTTTTTCAGAGGCTCAAATTTGGCTCTTAGCCCATATAGCTCCCATAAAAGATGACAAAGATAGGGTTGTATTATATTTATGCCAATTTAAAGATATAACCCCATTAAAACAACCCCTTGGAGATGAAGATAATAAAATATTGGGTTTATCAAGAATATTACAAATTGCAAGATTAGCTAAATCTCGACAACAATTTAATCAAATTGAAACAAAAGATTTGCATAAAACCGCCACTCCAGCTTCATCAAACTTTAACCAGGTAAATTTTTTGATTATCTTTTTTTCTGTGGCCCTTACCCTCCAATGCTTTCAAAATAAATAAAAAAACTTAAAAAGTTCAAAGTCGTAAAAAATAATGTTTTCCAAAACAAAACAAAAAAATGAGAGTAATCATAAATTCACAATAATTTTAAAGAATTTGTTACTATCATTTCGGAGAGTAACCAAAAATGTACAATAATTTGCGAAAAATTATTACTCTCTTCGTTTCTATTCTAAAGTTCTTTAAACAAACCACTTTGAACTTTTTAATTTTTAAACCCCTACTAACTATTCTTTTATTCAAAAAACAAAAAGCAAAAACTATTATTAAAAAAACTAAACAAAAATAAATGTGCACCGTTCAGAAAAAAAAAAGTTTAAAACTTTGCTTGTTTTTTCCTTCTTTTTTATTGTCTCTTTTGATTTTTCATATTTTTGCACCCACCTTCTTTTTTTTACTTTTATCTATTGCAAACAAAAACAAACAAAAAGTACTGTTTTTTTTTAAATTTACTAACAACAACGAAAAACTTTGTGTAAACGTTCAATTTTTTTAAATTTAATGTATTTTTTGATAAAAAAAAATTTTGTGTTCCTATTTTTCCTTCCCTCTATTTTTTCTATTCTATCTATCTATTTTGGGCCGACCCAAACATGCACCCTTCACCCTTTGTTTTTTTTATCTTTCAAGTGGATTACAATTAACCAGCAGCTGATGAATCTTGGAGACTATTTATTACCGAGATATCGACAAGAAACTCCCAAAACTTCATCCAATATTATATTACATTATTCAACATTTAAAACTATATGGGATTGGTCGATATTAGCTTTAACATTTTATACAGCATTTATTGTGCCTTTTAATATTGCATTTAATAAAAGGGACCAATTTAATGGACGAATTGATATGTTAGCGATATTGGATTCAGTGGTGGATGTTATATTTTTTGCTGATATTGTATTAAATTTTCATACTACTTTTGTTGGTCCAGGTGGAGAAGTGAGTAAATATTTTTTTGATTTTAGAGAAAAAAGAAAATTTTGGTTGTAAAGTTTCTCAAAAAAATTCATTTCAAAAATTGCTTTAAAAATTTACATAAAAAAATAAAGGAAAAAATTAAAGCGCTTTTGATTAATTTATTAATCTCGAAAATAGCTAGCTAAGTTATTTATTTTTGATAAAAATTTCGCCCTAAAATCATTGAAAAATTCAAGCGTAAATTTGAATATTTATTTAGCGAAAAGATTTAAAAGAATTTTAAAATTTGTGTTCGTCACAAAAAAAATTTGTTGTTGTTTAAAATTTATTTCTTAGTAATGTGCCTTTCTGAATATTTGTACAATTTACTATTTTTTATTTAATTCATTTTACTCCGAACCAGAAAATTTTTTTTCAATACCCAAATTAAAGAAGAAAAAAAATTGTACAAACAAACAAACAAATAAAGCATAATTTGAGAGACACATTCTTTTTCATTTTTCTCATAACCACCAGAAAAATTTTCGTAGCATGCGCTAATTTTACTTTTAATTTTATAAAAAAAAACTTTAACAACTAAAGCTAATAACGCAAAGGTAAAAAAAATAACAAAGCTCAAAGCTCAATCATAAATATAAATGTTGTTAGACTTACTTACCTCTCTTGTCAAAAGTGTCAATTTCACTTCTCAAAAAAATAGTAAAAAAAAAATTTACGTAATAAAAAACAAAAATTATTAACACCTTTAATTCAAAGCAGCCGTCGTCGTCGTCGCCGCCATCGATGATTTGAAAGAAAGCTAAAAGCGTTAAAAAAACTTTGAGGCAAAAGAAAATAAAGAAACAAAATATTACGTAAAATAAAGTTATGAAAAGCTTTTTTTGATTGATTGACGGCAATTTTTTTTGTTTTTGAACTCTGCAACATTTTTTTTGTCTTTTAACAGGTCATAAATATTTATTTTTAAGCACATCTAACTCAAAAAAAAGAAACATGCATCTAAAAATAAGTAAATATGCACATTATTTCCGCATTTAAATTTTTTATTATTAATTCCCAAAAAAAAAACGAGGAAAAACAATGAAAATAAATAAATTTTTTGTTATTGTTGCATGATTTATTTGCATTTATTTTAAATGGTTGGTTCAAAGGTTAAAATTGATTGCAAAAAAATAAAGAATTTTATTTTATGGAACAAAATAAACAAAAAAAAATATGTAAAAATAACAACACAAAAAAGAAGTTTAGGTCTTTGAAAAAAATGCATAGAATTTTTTGAGGAAAAAAAATTTTGAAATCATTATCAAAATTAATTATATATATATTTTGTAGGTTGTAATAGAGCCATCCGTAATTCGACGAAATTATTTTAAATCTTGGTTTATCATTGATTTATTATCGTGCCTTCCATATGATTTATTATATATGTTTAAACAAGATGATGAAGTAAGCCTTTAAAAAACCCAATCTCTAACATTTAAATAACTTTTTTCCAATTTTAGAGAATAGGATCATTATTTAGTGCATTAAAAGTAGTTCGATTATTAAGACTTGGAAGAGTTGCAAGAAAATTAGATAATTATTTGGAATATGGTGCTGCAACATTATTACTTTTATTATGCGCATATGTTTTAGTTGCGCATTGGATGGCATGCATATGGTATTCAATAGGGGAATATGAAGTTAAAATACGCATGATGGATCCATTTATGCCTGATGGATGGTTATTAAGATTATCGAATGATCTTAAAAGTCCTTTTAATTTTACTGCTTCAAGCCGAACGCGAATGGTTGGAGGCCCTGATAAACATTCATGTTACATATCTGGTAAGTAAAATTAAGGTTTAACAGAAACTAAAAATTTGAGTCGTGAAATTATGCAATTTTTAAAGTAAAATTAATGGAAAGCAGAATAGTAAATCAAATTGGTGGAATTCTGAATTTTTGCATCAGGACCAAAAACATTATAAAATCTCGAGTAGCTACCATTATTTACTAAATCTATAGTTTTTTATTTCCTAATTAATTTTTCAATCTCCTAAATACAGAATTTAAATTTTTTCGTTTAAACACCTATGTAATTTTTAATTTTTCCCCTCCAAATTCTGATTCACGAAATATTAAAGTTTTTCTTGAGCGTTCGTAGTTGCTGAACTAAAAAGTTTTTGTTTTATAAAAAAATATTTTGTTTTGGAATTAAGAAAGAAAACCTTCAAATTTTACGATAACATTAATAACACATTTTTTATAGCCTTATATTTTACCATGTCTTGCATGTCCACCGTAGGATTTGGTAATATTGCATCAAATACAACAAATGAAAAATTATTTGGTGTTTGTATGATGATTATTTCTGCCTTACTTTATGCTGCCATATTTGGTCATATGACTACCATTATTCAACAAATGACTTCTGCCACAGTAAGATATCATGAAATGATAACAAATGTTCGAGAATTTATTAAACTTCAAGAAGTGCCTAAAGAATTAGCTGAAAGGGTTATGGATTATGTTGTAAGTTTTTCCGCCATTATTTAAATTTAACGCAGCCCTTTGATATTTTTTAATGCCTCTCCATAATCGGGTTAGATAGGTGCCCAGAAATTTTCACTGAATGCTCCAAGTTTTATAGAATTTTTTTTAAAAGTGTAATTTTCTGACGCAAAAAGGCAAAAATTCCAGGGAGTTTAAGTTTGGAAAATATTCAGGAATAAGCAATCGTGTTTTTGCATTCAAAAATATCCTTTTTTATAAGCTTCCAAAACCCTTGTTTTTAAGTTTAAATAGAAAATTGCTCTTCAAAAAGTTTATCGATTATTTCTTAACAAATTTTTTTTATTTTTCTCTTTCGAGTCTTGCGTGTTTACGTTTTTTTCTCGTTCTTATTTTTGTTAGTGCCATTGCTGCCATTTGGTTGGTTGCAGCAGTCGGCTCTTTTTTTATTTAGCTATGAAATTTTTAATAATGTTTAAATTTAAAAAATGGGTAAGCGAAAATTAAACCAAAATGTTTTAACGCTTTTTTTTGGATATTCATTTTTCATTTCCAAAATTTTTGGAAGTTTTTTCGCTTAAAATTTTCTTTTTTTTTATTTTTTACTAAACCACAAAAATTTATTTTTATTCTTTTTACTTCCCCGGCAGTTGTTTAATAATTTTTTTAGGTAAGCACATGGGCAATGACGAAAGGAATCGATACTCAAAAAGTATTAGGGTATTGTCCAAAGGATATGAAAGCGGATATATGCGTGCATTTAAATCGTAAAGTATTTAATGAACATTCATGCTTTCGCCTTGCATCCGATGGTTGCTTGAGATCATTAGCAATGTATTTGGAAAGTAATCATGCGGCTCCAGGGGATTTATTATATCACACCGGTGAATCCGTTGATGCTTTATGGTTTGTTGTTTCGGGCTCATTGGAAGTTATCCAAGATGATGAAGTGGTAGCAATTTTGGGTAAAGGTGATGTATTTGGTGATGAATTTTGGAAATGTGCCAAAACTGGCCAATCTGCTGCTAATGTTCGAGCTTTAACTTACACTGATTTACATATGATTAAAAAAGAAAAGCTTATGGAAGTATTAATGTTTTATAAAGCTTTTGCAAATTCTTTTGCTAGAAATTTGGTTTTAACTTATAATTTAACTAATCGAGTAAGTTTTTTTACACAGAGTCCCACTGCGAAATTAATTAATGTTTTTTTAGTTAAAATTCCGCAAAGTTATGGATGTTAAACGTGAAAAAGAGTTGGATGAAAGAAGAAAAAATGAAAAACTTGAAATTAGCGAGGATCATCCAATTCGAAAATTACTTGCTCGAATGCGGGAAAGGCATGGAACTCGAGTCATGCCTTCTTCATATTCAAATGATATTGAACGAGTAAGCTAACATAAAAAATAGACTTTTTCGTTGCGAGACTCGATGGAATTAATTATGGTTTTTTGTAGGGCACTCGTTATGATCAAGGTATGAGTCGTACAACTTCGACTCAATCGATAATGACCACAACCATCGATGAAACAAATCCCAATATATTACAACAGCAACAACAAGTGGGTCAACGAACTCCATTATTTTCACGTCGAAAATCTCCAATGATGCGAGGAAAAACTATGGATGATGGAAGTGGTGGCGTAGATGGAGGAGGAGGTGGAGGCCATGGAATGAGATCTGGAAGGGTTGATGGTGGTGGTAATGGTGGAGGAGGTTTGAGAGCATCCTTTAATGATCGAAATGGACGATCCAGTGCTATGTCAGCTTATGGCGAACCTCAGGTAAACTTTGTTATAGGAAAATAAAAGTTATGGATTTGGAGGAATGAGAAATTAAAAGTTCTTTACAAAAATGTGAATTAATTAATTTTATTTTAGGATTGGGGCCAAATTAAACGTGAAATACAATATATGTTTGAAGGAGTAAATGAAAAATTTTCTGCTATGAAAACTTTTGATAATCGTTTAGCAAATATTGAAAGGATATTACAAAATTTATCTCAACAACGACAACTTGGTGGTATGATTCTCTAAAAAAATTATATTTCCTATGCCCTAATTTATTTATTTTTTAGTTACAACTCCATCAACTTTACCCATGGATATTTATATGGGTGGAGATACAAGTCCATATCCATATGGTGGACATTCAGCTGAGCCCCAACATGAACGACGCCCTGTTCCTCCATTACATTTAAGTATCGATTCATTAACAAATTATGTGGATGATTGTGAAACTGCTACGGGTGGTATACCTCCTGCACCATTATCTACTGCAATGATATCAAGACAAGAACAACAACAACAACGACCGGGTCCATCCACATCATCATTACATCAGGTTCCACATATCCATATTGAACCTGAATCAGATGAAAATCGGCATAAACGTGTTCCTCCAACAAGGAAGCGGCAATAAAAAAAATTAATAGTGTTTTTTTTGTTTTATAAAAATATTTTCTCAAATTTTTTTTAAGAAAGAATTTGAATTTTTGCTCAATTAACATTCCTAAAACATTTTTTGTAAAAAAATTATTAAATATATCTCTTCTGTTTTTATCATCAAAAAAATTTTGGTTTAAAAAAATGCTTTCATTATAAAAAATTTATTATTATTTATTTATTAAAAAATTTATAAACTAAATATTATGGAAAACAAAGTTAAATAACAATAACTGCTTTTTTGAAAGGGAATAATAACAAATTCATTCGCGACGTTACATACCTAACTTTCCTTTCTTGGTTAGACTCAAATATAGCTTTCAAACATTATTTAATAATTTTCTTTATTTTTAAAATAACTATTTTTAATGAGGATTTAAAATTTAAATTTCATGAAAAAATTAAAACAAAATTCTTGCAAAATTTAGAATTACTAATAAAGAATAAAAAGAATTTAAAGAAATAGCTGAATTATAAAAACCCGTTCGATAGCCACCGTCTTGTTGCCATTGATTATTATTATTATTTGGAGATTCTCGCCTTCCCGATGACCGATAATACGATCCACCATAACCATAATATCTCCATTGAGAAAAGCAATTATCTGTATTACATTTAGTTCCAGCGCAAAAACACCAATATTCGGTCATTTCAAACTAAAAAATTTGTTTTTGAGGGTTAAGAATTATTTAAATTTTTATTCGAAGGAAAATTAGGGTTGTTGGCTTACTTTATCAAAATCATGGGATAAATAATGTGCAACATCGCTTATACGGGAATAAATTCCAAGGCCTCGCTGATTATATTGTTCATCGGAAAGAAAATGGGAGGAGCAACCTCGGCCAATGCCTGAAATAACAAAAGATTTAAAAATATTCAACTAAATATTTTTATTTGAATTCTTATTTATATCAGCAAAGTCCATGAAAATTTCGAGAAAAATTCAGTTTTCTAAATCTCAATTAGAAAAGTCAAAACTACTGAATTTCGTCATTAGACTCTGAGCAAAAATTTACATTTTTTAGAAATCTATGAGTTTCATGAATCTAAGCAAAAGAATTCAGAAAATTTTTTTAAATTTTGTGCCAAGGTTTCAAACAATATTAAAACTTTTTAAAAATTAGAATTTCAAGGATCAAAACAAAATAAAAAAGGGAAATCCTAAATTTCGGATCGAGAATCCTCGTAATAAGTTTTTTTGGTTTGTATAAATGATTAAAACAATTACCCAAATTTTGAACCAATCCTGTTTCGCGATCAGTTCCATTAAGATAAAACACGAAACAACTTGAAGGACATTCCAATGATAACATGGGAGTATAATCATCATGAGCGCATAAATTATCACTTGAACTTATACCATAATTACGTTTAAGAAAAAAGTGGCGCCAATTCTATAAAATTTTTACATAATAAATAAAAATATTAGTTTGAGAAATAAAGAGAGAGAAAAAAAAAATTACCCAAACAACAAAATCATTTGCGCATGAATAACATCTAACTCCATAAACAATATTTACATTTATTAATGTTATAATTAAACAAGCAATAAAAAAAGCTATCCACATTCCAGATTCATTCGTTGCTGAAAAATAAATCAAAATTGTTTTAAAAAAAATTGGATTAAAAAAAAGTTAAAAATCAAGAACACGAAAATTTAATAATGCAGTCGTATTATTTTTCATTTTCCGAAGTTTTTACATTCTAAAAATAAGCAAAAGTTTGTTAAGAAAAAAATAAGTAAAATAATTATCAAATTTATTTTCCAAATTTCTTGTAGAAAAATAAAATATGTTTGTTGAACTTTAAAAATTTCTAATAGGCGAAAGAAAATCAGTTTTTTTTTATTTTTGGAATTTATCGGATTGAAATTAGCTTAAATAAAAAAGTCCTTGAGGCCATGATTAACGCATGTTTTTTTTTATCGCAACAAAAAAAACCACCGAAGCCTTTCCAAGACTCTTTCAAAATACATACAAACAAACTTTTTTTTTAGCAAAAAAAGAAACACCGAAAAAAACCTTTGCATTCAATGAAGAAAGAAAAAAATCGGTGGTTCCATAATAAAAAAATATATAAAAATCCAACCCAAAAAAATGAAAGAAGGGAAAGTTTCCGGACTTTTAAATCTTTTCTTTTCTTTCTTCAAAAAAAAAAATTTATTTTAAATGGAAGAAAAATGAAATAATAAAATATTTTTATTTTAAAGAAAAGAAAAAATGAATAGCTTCAAATTTGGAATATTTCTCTTTTTTTTTTATTGAAAAGTGTTTATTTATTTTTTTTTATGGACGAGACTAAAAATGGCAGGTGCAAAGTGAAAAAAATAAAGAATGGCTTCCTTTTTTTCATCTTTATTTTTAGGAAAAAGAAACGCTTAAGGGTGTTGGAACTCTTTTTTTAAGAAGTCTTATTGTTAGATGGTTATAACTTATAAGAATTTATCAATAAAAGAAAAGTAAAGGCAAAAAATAAATAAATAAGTTTATAGTTTGATATCAAATATCTCTGAAGTGAATATAAACAAACAGAGAGAATCGAAAAGCAAAAATAGCAAAAGTTTGATCTGAAACATAAAAATCTCCAAAGACGAGCGATCGCAGAGGGAAAAAACCATTTCGGAAAACAAGGTGCGAAAATTTAATGCAAATAAGAAAATCCCAAGTTTTTAATAAACTTCGAAGCAACTTAAAAAAACAGTAAAACTAATATCCAAACAATAATTAAGCAAAGCTAAAAAAAATTTAAGTATGTACTTTAGTTTCAGAATAATCTTTATTATTTTCTTTAAAAAAAACATAAAATTTAATAAACATAATTAAATATTAATTCGTTAACAAAATTGAGAAGAAAAAAATTTAGCGACAAAAATATGAACAACAAATTAAGTTTAAATTTATCGGTATAAATTAGCCAATGCAAATCTCATTTTTAAGAGGCAATTTAAGAATTTAGTCTTTTTCATTTTACAAATAAAAAAATCCAAAAGTTTAGAATCCATACTTTTACTTCTAAGTTATAGCTTCAAAAATAATATTTGTGGGTTATATATTTCTTGAAGAATACTCTAAACAAACAAAGTTTCAAAGAAGAAAAATAAAAAGCAATTTAATGAAAGAAAAAGAAAAAAGTTTCCAAAAAAAAAACTTCAAATATGACAGAGCCCTTCTTCTTGCATCCATGCTCCTCCCGAAAAAAGAGGGAAAGAAAAAAAAAAGAAGAACATCAACTAATTAGTAATTCGCCGTCGCCGTTGCTGCTGCCGCCGTTGCTTTTTTTTATTATTTCATTTCCTATTTTCTTTTCCTTTCCTTCTGCCAAAAAAAAATAAATAAAAGAGAGTGAAATGTGTTATTGGGTTGGTTTTTTGCGTGTTTAAAACTTTTTTTTCTCCTATTTTTCTTCTTCTTCTCATTATCCCTTCAATTTTAAGCCTCATATTTTTTCATGCTATTTTTTTTGGTTTACTTTGTACAAATAAAAAGAAAAAATTTTTGTTAAAAAATAGCAATAAAAGTTTTTTGGTTTTAGTAATTTTTTGAAATTTTGACACCATTTTTTGAAGCTAACTAAAAATACCAAAAAAGCTAACGAGGCCATCGACGCCGAAGGTCTAAAAACAAATTTTTTTGGTGTTAATTGAAAAAAGCCGCCTATTTTTTCCATTAAAAAAATGAGTAAAGCTGCTTGTTTTTTGGAACTCAAAAGAAGAAAAGAAAAAATTAGGTAGTTAAGAAAAAAAGCAGCTGCCTTATTGAAACAACACTGACTGCTGCGTTCACATTCATACAAACAAGAAAAGCACAAATATGGAAAATGAAAAATCGTTTTTGACAAAAAAAAAACAAAATAAGAATGGGGTTGTTAATGGCCCCTTTGGGGTATATTTATATATGAAAAAAAGGTTCAAAAAAGAAAATAAAAGAATGGTGTTCGAGATTTTTTTGTTGGTGGAATAATAAAAAAGTATGCATGTTTGTTAAAAAAAGTAAATAATTTTCTGAGAGAAAAAATGTTTTTAGGCCCGGGTTCTTTGAAGGCAAAAATTGTACTGTCTGAGAATATTAAAAAGCTTTCATAGCTCAAATGAAAGAAAATTTACGTAAAATGAATTTGAAAATTAAAAAATATACCTAAATAAAAATGCTATTTTTCTTAGAAAAATTCTTTTACTAAATTTTAACAGAATTTATTTAAAAAAAATTGCGTAACTTCATTAAATTTTGCTATGTAAAACAAGCAACCACGAACTATAAAGGTTCAGATGCCTACAAAAAAATCCTTACAAATTTTTCCAATAAAAATAAATTTTGAATGAAAAAAAAAATAAAGTATCTCAATGAAGTGTCTTCTAAAAAATAAATCCAACTATCACAAATTCTAAGAACAACAACAACAAACAAATATTTTACAACCAAAAACAATCCTCTCTCTCATTTTATTTTTTTTTACATTAAATTACCAAAAACAAATGCAACCAAAAAGAAAGAAAGCTAACTTTCATCTAAAAATCTACTAGCTTACTTACTACAGCCACCCAACAACAAAATGAAATAAAGAAAGAAAAAATATTCCCATTTTTTCTTCAATAAAACCAACCAAAAATCTAATCTATATATTTTCACAAATAAATTAAATCATTCCACCAACCAACCAACAACGAATGCCACTATAAATTACATACATGCATGCGCGAAATAAAAAAAAAATGGGAGAGGCTTTTACAGAAGAAAAAAAGAAGAAAGAAAGTCTTTAGGGAAATTGTTTTTCTTTCTTCTGTTTTGCTTTCACAAAAGTTTCATGCTTTTTCTTTCCAAAAAAAAAATAAAGAAAGAAATGATGTCGAAGCCCATTGGCAAAAAAGGCGGCGGCTTTGGTGGTGGTCCAAAAAAAGGAGGAAAAGGGCTTACGCTGTCTTATTTTTCGGGTGAAACGGTTGCTTTTTTTGTTGACGAAATAAATATTATAAGGAGTTTGAAGAAAAGTAAAAATAAAACCGTCTCTCCTTAACTTTATTTCCAAATTTTGACTTTTTTTGGTTATTATTTTTTTGTTTGGCAAAAACAAATCTTTCAATCAATTTCATAGAAAAAAAGCTCTGTGATTTACTTCATTAACTCATTATTGGCAAAATTTAAAAAGAAAAAGTTAACGACCAACTTTTGGTGAAAAAATGGAAGAAAATGAAAGAAAAAAATAAAGGTTTAAAGTTATTTCAGGCGGGCCCGGTCGATAAAAAAAAGAAGAATTTTGATGAGTCAAAAAAAACACAAACATATGTTTTTTTTATTATTTGCCGGAGTTTGATGAACCATAAAATTTTGGCATTTTTTTTTATTATTATTAGTGAAAATATTTTTATTATGGTTCATTTGCTAAAAAATAAAAAAAGCAATATGAAAAACAAAAAAAGAGTATTCTTTAAAAAAATTTCATCAAAAAAACCTAAACTATCGTTCAAATTCTTTAATAGCAATAATCAGTTTTCTTATAGGCAAAGGCAAATAACAACTAACTTCTTTTTTTTGGTAGTAAGAAAGACCAAATAAAAATCCTTTCAGTAACAAACAAAAAAACATAAAAGAAAAAAGTATTAAAAAAACGAAGAATAATAAAAGCAGACGAAAGAGAGGAGAAAGGAAAAATAAAGAGAGCTTTTATTATGCATTTTTAAATTATTGTGTTGTCCGCCAAAAAAAAATAAAAAGCACACCTTTCTTTATTTTTATTTTTACATATACTTGCTGCTTTTGCTACTGCTACAAATAACTATTGCTCGTGTATTAAACATATGCATATGTCAATCAAGAAATCTTGTTCGAACAAGCTTTTTCTTTTCTCTCTCTCTTCTCAATAACGCTCATCTCATCAAAACAGGTGCACTTTTGTCATTTTTAAAGTATGTAATCATTCAAAAAAAGGATGGATAAACTTTATTTAAGTTAATGAGAACACAAGCAGCAAAAATAATAATAAAAAGCAGCAGCGGCAATCATCGGTGAATGCAAAAAAAGAAAGAAGAAATAATGAAAGGTAATAAAAAAGAGAGATTTGTGTGTTATTTTTAGTCTAGGTAAATGAGGTAATAATATCTTTTTCAAAGAAAGAAGAATGAGAGAAAGTACAATTATTAAGTTGAAGATCCAATAACTCACGGGGAAAGAAAAGGTGGTATGGTAAAGCTTGTGTGTCAGAAAAAAAAAATACTGCAAAAAAGAAGCAAAGTAAATCAAAGACAAAGAGTTGGTAAAAAAATGCATCAAAGCAAAGACAAATTTATGGAAACAAAGTTCACATAAAAAAAGTTAAAATAAGAAACAGATAATTACAAAAATTCAGGCAATTTTTTAAAAGTTGTGAAATCATCTTCAGCTTCAAATTCGGTGATAACTTTTTGAGATAGAAGCTCAGCACCTTCTGAAGCTAGATCATGGGTATTGAAAGATAAAGAACAGAATGGATGAATTAAACTGAACCTAAAAAAAACAATTAGAAGTTTTGACAAAAAAATATCAATGGTAACTTACTGAAGAGCATCCAATTGAGTTAAAGATTTAATAAAGTCCATAAATTCTTTAATCGAACATTGGGATTCAATACCACCAACAAATACAATGAATTTTAAACCAGGATGCATAATCATCTTCAAATCATCAAGTTTGATTGAGCGAATAGATAATACAAAAAATTCAGCTGAATTGATGTTGAATGGCAAAGATCGAAGAAAACGTGCATCAATTTTAACATTATCATTTTTGAAATTATCGATACAAATTTCGCCATGAACATCGATTTTCTTTTTCAAGGATGATAGATCAGATTCATGGACTCCTCGGCAAAATTCATTTTCTTTACAAAAACAGGAAAGAGTATACTTGCATTTTGAGAGATCATTTTCGATTACAGCTTTTTCAACAATATGACAGCGTTTTGAAAGATTATTGGTTGTTGCATTGATTGCAGCAAAAATCTCCAAAGTTTCAGGATCCAAGATTTCAGCTAAACGCTTTTGACATACATATGGAAGTGCAGGGAAATCGAAAGTTTCTTCTTCAGGAGCAGAATTAGGTACCATGTTCTTACGGGCTGCTTTGACAACGTTCTTATTTGAGTCGCTCATGGTGAATAACTAAAAATAGAAATAATAAAGTAAATAAATACAGATAGAAAACGGCACGTAAAAGCAGAAACAACAAAACGGTGGAAAATTAATAAACATGAAATGAAAAAAAGCAAACGGTAAAAAAGGAAGAAGAAACTTTTTTCTCGCGCATCGTGTCAAAAAAAGCAAAAAAAGTTGAAGCTATGCAAATTTTTGGAGTACATAATTTTTTTTGGTAAGGCTTGATTGTAAGAAAAAACACATAAGCTATTATGTACATAGTTTATTTTCAGTGTGTTAAATAAAAGTAAAGTAAAAACAACAATAACAGAAAATGTTTTTTACTAATAATAAATAAAAAAGATATGCAATTTTTTCTCAATCACGTTTACGGCACCCAAAGAACAAAAAAATGCAGAACACTAAAGTTTTTGTCTCACAAGGAACCAGGGACGGGCGGAATTCCGCTTCCGTTTCCGTTTCCGCGGAATTCCGTGGTTTTTTTGCTTCCGTTTCCGCTTCCGTAAAAAAATATTTAAATTTCCGTTTCCGTTTCCGCTTCCGCTGTAAAAATAGCGGAAATCTTAAACGGAAGTGCTTTATTTTTTCACAGAAAAATTACAGAAAACTTCACCTTTTGGAGTGAATTTTTTTATTTACCAACTTTTTTATACCTAATTTTTATACTTACACGGTTTAAATGTTGCTAAAAAAGCCGCAAACATGCTTGTTTGTGTGTTAATTGTCATCAATTATTTTTCTTTGAAGTCAAAAACTTCGAAAATCTCTTTCATTCAAATTAATCAGAAATAATTAACCAATATAACATAAGCATTCAAAGAGCAACCACATGTATATTTTTCGTTTCTATGATACATTGCAAATAGGAGTGAGCATAAAACTATACTAATTACAATAATATGATATCAAAAAGTTTAAAAACTTATTTGTGAATTTTTTATTAAGAGGTTTTAGGTTATTCACTTTAACCAAAAGTATTTTTTTAAAGAGAAAACAATATATTAAACTCTGAGCATTAAGAAACCAACTTCAAAAGAAAAATTTTAGAAAGCAAATTTTAATAAGAAAAAAAAATTCCGTTTCCGCTTCCGTTTCCGCGGAATTCCGCCCTTTTTTCACTTCCGTTTCCGTTTCCGCTTCCGTAGAAAATAATTTATATTTCCGCTTCCGTTTCCGCTTTTACGGAACTGCCTTAGTTCCGTTTCCGGTTCCTTCCGTCTAAGGAAAAGTCACTTCCGCCCATCCCTGCAAGGAACCTTTCTCCTGTGTTTTGAATCTTTCCAAATAAAATATTTTAGCCTTCTTTCTTTTTTCCATCCATCAATGAACAAAAAAATTTACATTTTCACATCTCTTCTGTTGCTTCATTTTTAACATTTTACAATACATTCATTTTTAGGTAGCTTGATTGTTTCTGCTGATGAAAATAAGAACGCATTCAACGAAAATCCATGTCATCAAATACAAACTTTATTGAAAATTTCATTGCTGGTGGAGTTGGTGGATTTTGTACTGTTGCAACTGGACATCCATTTGATACCGTTAAAGTTCGACTACAAATTATGTCAAATTTATCTAATGGAAATGGACCTATGTATACTGGAGCTTTGGATTGTGCAAGAAAAATTGTCAAATATGAAGGATTTCGTGTAAGTTTTGTATAATTAACTGAAGCCGGAAAGTATTCCTTTGTTATAACCATTTGTTGGTTAATTTTTGGACTAATCTCTTTAATTTTTAGGCTTTTTATAAAGGAATGTCAACTCCACTCTTTGCTGAAATACCATTATTTGCAACTTTTTTTGGTGCAGTTGGAATTGGACGATGGCTTCAAAAACCTCCTCCACCTGGAGAAAACTATACTTTTATTCAAAATTTAGTTACTGGAGCAATTGCTGGTCTTTTTACATGTATTGTGGTAGTGCCAGCTGATAGAATCAAATGTGTGTTACAAGTTCAATCGACAGGAAATTTCAGAAAATATGATGGTCCTTTTGATGCTATAAACAAACTTTACAAAGATGGCAGAATACGAAACATTTATCGTGGAACTGGAGCTACTATAGCGAGAGGTTTGGCTTCTTTTTTTGGTTTAACAGTTAACTTCTAATAAGTGTACTTTAGAAATACCATCTTCTGGCCTTTACATTGCTGTTTACGAATATCTCAAATATCACTTTTCCGATGATAAAAGTGGCGAAACTTTATCTCCTGTAGCATCTTTATTCGCTGGTGGTTTTGCTGGTGTTGCTTCATGGGCAGTATCAATTCCACAGGATGTGATAAAATCTCGCCTTCAAACATCTCATGGAAGCAGATATCCTAATGGTATGAGATGTGTCATCCAAGAAATATTACAACATGAAGGATCAAAAGGCTTTTTTCGTGGTTATGCGCCTGTTTTGTTACATGCTTTTCCAGCCAATGCTGCTTGCTTTCTTGGAATTGAATTAACGTTAAATATTTTTCGTGTTTTTTCTTAACGATTTTTTTTACCATTATGTTTAGTTAATAAAGTATTTTTAAAACAGTTGTTGATTGGTTTACTGGTATCTTTAATTGACCCGTTTTTTTGTTTGTTTACAAGTACTACAAAAAGGCTTCATTATTACATTGAATCGAGAAATTCTTCCATTTGGTGAAATAACTTTGTTCTGCAAGAGCCATAGAAATTTCCTGCCATATTTTTGACGATGAGTTCGTTTAAAAAACCACGATAACTAAGTTTAAAGGCTTTCACACATCAAAAAAAGAAGATATTTCCAAATATTTCAAAATGTTCTCATAAACGAAAAAAGACCAGATAAAGTGAATTTGATTTTATGATAATGTTTATTCTCAACTATAGTCCTGGCTGACTTTTATGGAATTAAGGCATTTTTGTTATTTTAGTATGTATTTTGCTTGACGTAGTTTAAAAGTTTTTGGCGGCTGGATGTTGTAAAAGTGTTTGTGCCTTTAGCTATTACTGCTCGATCTCCTAATATTCAATGTATGTATGCATGTGTTAGTAAATCAAAAAGTTATAATCCTAATCGTCACTTTAACTTTTGTTGAAAAGGTTTTCGTTTTTCCAATCCCCAATCTCAATGTATGATAACAATTGATTCATACATAGTCTAATATGGAAACCTATGAATGTATCTTCGGATCATTCAAGAACTCTTGGTGATTTACAATGTGGTATCAAAGTTTCTTTAACTTCAATGTACTTTTTCTGTTGCTGTTATTCTGATGGAAAACCTTGCGAAGTTGGTATTCTTGCTGCTCGAGGTTTAACATGTCCTCAAATTTCCATGGATTCAACTCTCAGATTTAATGAAGGTAAAGAAGTTGTATGCAAAGAAGGTAAAGTATTAGGAATATCGGGTGATGAAGAAATTGTAAGCGCTATGCATTTGAAGCTTCAAGAAGAATCTCATATGAAAATTATAAGTAATGCTTAATCCACATAAAAACAAGAATAAATTTATTAAAACAAAGTCACACAAAAATAGTAACAAATGAGAAATATAAAAAATTACGAAGATTCAGGATAGTTTGAAAAAGTTGTGGATAAATAATCTGTTTCAAATTTGGTGATAACTTTTTGAGATAAAAGCTCAGCACCTTCTGAAGCTAGATCATCGGTATTGAAAGGTAAAGAACATAATGGATGAATTAAATTGAAACTGAAAATTACAATTAAAGATAAAGCAAATATGTAAAAGTAACTTACATAAAATTATCAAGTTGAGTTAAAGATTTAATAAAGTCCATAAATTTTTTCATCGAGCATTGAGATTCAATACCACCAATAAATCCAAATTTCTTTAAACAAGGAGGCATAATCATCTTCAAATCATCAAGTTTGATACTTCGAATAATGAGACCAACTACTTCATTTGAATTAAAGGTAAACGGTAAACGTTGAAGATATCGAGCATCAATTTTAACATTTTCATTTTTGTAAGTATCGATACAAATCTCGCTATGAACATCGATTTTCCTTTTCAGTGATGAGAGATCAGCTTCATGGATACCACGACAGAATTCATTTTCATTACAAAAACAGGAAACGATATATTTGCATTTTGAGAGTTCTTCATCAATTTCAACTTCGGCACGTTTAACAATATGACAGTGTTTAGCGAGATTCTTGGTTGTTGTATTGATTTTGGAGAAAGTCTTCAAGGTTTTCGGATCCAAGATTTCAGCTAAACGCTTTTGACAAACATAAGGTAGTGCAGGGAAGTTGAAAGTTTCTTCATCAGGAGCAGAATTAGGCACCATGTTCTTAAGAGCTGTTTTGACAACGTTCTTATTTGAGTCGCTCATGTTGAATACCTATAAATAGAAACAATAAAGTAAATAAGTAAACATAATGAAAAGCGGCACGTAAAAGCAGCGACAACAAAAACGGTGGAAAATAAATATAAATGAAAGAGCAAAAAGAGAAGATGATACTTTCTTTTCAAATGAATACCTCCAAAAAAAGGAACAAATGAGCGCCATTTTTGAATTTTATTAAGACACTTATCAACATCGTTTGCTTTAATCTTCTTATTTTTGGTTTTCAATCCATGATTAAAGAAAAAGATGTTAACAATATCTAATAATTATAAAAACAGTTTTAAAACTGTTAAAGAAAACAACAAACCATTTTTTGGTGATTTTGTTTAGTTTTTTGCATGCGAATATAGCGAATCCAATGTTTTTTTTAGTCTTTACTTCTCTCACACTCATTGATTTGAATTTATCTAAAACTATTTTTTCCATCAAACTCTTCTTCTTTTTTTTTTGATGAAGTACTTATAAAAATATTTAAATATTCAGGTTTGCTTGTAAAATTTGTCGTTATTTAGCTTAGAAATTTATTGTTGTTGGTAAGTTTACTCGAAAATATTGTGGTTTAGTCATATTTTTAATGGATGTATGTATGTCGGCGAAAGGATGTTCGAGTTCCACGTTTTTTTCGGCGAAATGATCGATTATGTATTCTTGTGTTAGTTAAGCAGATAAGCTATAAACCTATCATCACTATAACTTTCATGGAAAAGGTTTTCTTCGTTTAATCTTCATAAATATCAAAATGCATAAAACTAAATGGTTCCTACAGTTATGTCCAAATCTTTTTTACTTGGTTACCTCGCTAAATCGCTACTAACTAAAGTAATGAGTGTAAAATTTTGTGAAAATGTAAAGAATAAGCAGGAAGATAACAAAAACATTTATTGAAAATACAAAAAAAAACAAGAAAAACAACAAAATTAACAACAAAAAAAAGTAAAACAAGAAACAAAAAAAGTTATGAAGATTTTCGCCATTTTGTAAACGATGTTGAGAGATTAGTGCTTCTAAAGTTGTCGATAAATTTTTCTTTTTCAAGAGATGCACCAAATGGAATTAGATCATCGATATTGAAGGATAACGAAGTGAAGTGATGATAAATGCAGAAACTAAAATACAATAATTGAAGGTTTTGTTTAAGGAAGTTAAAAGTAAAACATACTGAAATCCATCAAGTTGAGTTAAAGATTTAATAAAGTCCATAAATTCTTTCATCGAACAATCAGATTCGATTCCAGCAAAACATCCAAATTTCTTTAAACCAGGAGGCATAATCATTTTCAACTCATCCAATTTGATACTTCGAACATTGAGAATAATTCTTTTACATGAATCAAAAGTAAACGGTAAACTTTGAAGAAAGCGAGCATCAATTTTGGAATTTTCATTTGACCAATTAACAATTTGAATAAAACTATGAACATCAATTTTCTTTTTCATTGAAGACAGATCTGATTCATAGATTCCACGACAGAATTCAGTTTCTTTACAAAAACAGGAAACGGTATACTTGCATTTTGAGAGATCATTTTCGATTACAGCTTTTTCAATAATGTGACATCGTTTTGAAAGATTCTTTGTTGTTGCATTAATTCGAGCAAAAGTCTTCAAGTTTTTAGGATCCAAAATTTCAGCAAAACGTTTTTGACAAACATATGGAAAATCAGGAAAGTTGAAAGATTCTTCTTCATCGAAATTTAATTCCATTAAGGCAGCCGCCAAAGAAGCATCATACATATTTGAAAGAGAATCTATATTTTAGAAGCAAGAAAGAAAGCGTATAAATTTGAGAAGCAAAACAAAAGTTGAGAATGAATGAAGTTGGAAAAAAGTCAAAGCCACAGAAAGAAAAAGAAAAGTGTGACTTCGATTTTGGAAAACCTCTCAGAGCTTCAAAAAATGGGCGCCATTTTCTTCTAAGGTAAAAAATGGCAACGCTTTTCCTTTTTCTTTATTCAATCAAAATTTTGATTATTAAAAGCTTTCGTTTACCTGAATTACAATTAACTAAATAACTATTTAACAATCAACAATCATCCCAAAAAGTAAATCAAACATTTATTAAAAAACAAAACACAACATAAAATTATTAATTAAATAAATAAATAAATACGTAACAAAAAGCAGGAAACAATCAAAATAATTATTATATTCTAAACTTTTCTGGTTCTCCACCTTTGATTCTTTTAACTTTCAATTCATCAGCTTTCTTATATGCTTCTTCACAAGTATCAGGACGACAGCAACAAATAATTGAAGATTTATTGTAATTATCAAATAGATTATCACGAATCAAGCAACGATATGACACAGCTGTTTCACTTGGTTTCAATATTTCTTTACATATTTGATAAACATGCCAATCAAACTTTTCCAATCGATGATCAGGTTTTCCATGAGATAACTCAGGTTCATTAACACATCCTAAAAACAAAAATAAAGATGATATTCTATTTGGAAAAAAGAAACTAACCAATTTCAGATGATTCATCCTTCAAAAATCCAATCACGCAAGTTTGATTCAAGTTTTTTTCAGGATATGTAACGCATTCTTGGATTGGACTTAGAGCAGTATTCTTCAGCCGACATGTTTCAGATTCATTAGAAGCTTCGAATTTAGGTGAATTTCCAATAATATGTCTATTTTTAACATTGTTTCCGGTATTACAAGCATCTTTACGAGCAGCATCACAAGCACAAACACGATCACCTCGATCATTGACTGAACAGTAAAAATCACCATTAGCTTCATCATTATCCCATATAGTAAAGTTCACTAATAAAGTTTCCATTCCATCAGAAGAATTTTGAGTGTAACCAAATGGATTACTGGCATTCAAGTAAAGATATTCAAAGCAATAGGAGTCCCATGATGATACAACTTCATTTGTTCCAGACTCATTGCATTTGTACTAAAAGATGCAATAATATTATAATAAAAGTCATTAACGAATGAAAAACTCACATGTTGATTGGTGTATGCTAGGACAGCATTTCCAACCATTTCTTGTTTACGGCTTGATTTAAAATCATCGCATCTATCAGTATCATTTTCATGTGTAACACATTTAATCATAGCAACAGTGAGAGAGTACCAAGGAGGAAGCTTTTTGTAAAATTCAGGAAGACCAACACAGTTTGTTACTCTAGGATCGGAATGTTTCAATTGTCCTCTAATAAACAAATAGGTGTCATTATTGTTCTCGAATTTTCGAATCTTTTCCTTCATTTCTTTGGTAACAATAAAATTTTCATCTAAAAAGAAAAGTAATGAGAGTATTAATAAATGAAAAAACAAACCAATTTGAATATTAGACCAAAAAAATGGATTTCCCGTTTTGTTGGTGAGAAGAATTAACATCGGTTCAAAGAAATAAACACAGAAATCTTTAGCTTCACTTGAATATGGCCGTAAACACGTTGAAAGTCTTTTTAAGTTACTCTAAAAATAAAGTAATTACTTTGTAAGCCATCCGAAAGATAACAAACCTGAAGTTCATTAAAGACAAACTTTCCAAAAACGGAATGAATTGAAAGCACCTTATCCTTTGCTAATGCTTCGTTTACTTGAGTTTCTTCTTCTTGTTGTTCAAATTTGAATGTGCAGCAATATATTAGTTCATCTCTGACATCCTTGTAACAGTGCCTTTTCAAAGTTTTACAATTTTGACCATCAGGAATTTTTTCAAACAGTTCAGAACATGTGTCATCATCAGCTTTTATCAAAGATATGGAAGTATTGAGCACAGTTTCACGACTTTCTCGTAGAACAGAAATTTTCATATGACACTCTTCTTGAAGCTTCAAATCCATAGCGCTTATAATTTCTTCATCACCCGATGTTCCTGCTAGTTTATCTTCTTTGTATACAACTTCTTTACCTTCATTAAATTTGAGAGTTGAATCCATGGAAATTTGAGGACATGTTAAACCTCGAGCAGCAAGAATACCAACTTCGCAAGGTTTTCCATCAGAATAACAGCAACAGAAAAAGTGCATCGAGGTTAAAGAAACTTTTACACCACATTGTAAATCACCAAGAATCGGATAAGATGATTCTTTCATAGGCTTCCATGTTACACTATCACCACATTGAAGTCGAGAAGAGTTGAGTTCCGATTTAAGTGAAGTTCCATAATCATTCTTTACTTGATACGTTTGCTTTCCATTTTCTTGTAACACTTCTGATTCGTGATGAACAAAACATCGTTGAACTCCAAGTGGCATAGGTACCTAAAAAAGACAGGAGTATTAGTTCAAGAACATAATTTATGAAGGCCTATAGCTTGAAACAGCCCTATTATAGGTAGAAACAAGGAGTAGCTATGGAAGTATACAACAATGTATTGTTATGTTTCGACGCTTTCCATCTTTATAAAATCCCTTAATAATAGCAAAACTATAAAACGAAAACTTACATGTCGATTATAGCTATCCTTGCAACGAAAATCACCATCTTTTAGATCATCATCATACCATCTTTGAGGTCGGTTTCTTTCAAAAGATTTGATATAATTTGAGAGCAATGATATCTTCCAATTAGCCTAAAAGTGATTTGTTAGTTGCTTCTACTTACTTTTATTACAAAAACTAAACTCACTTTATTACAAATAATACAACATCGAAATAAGATGGTTTGATTATTTTCTTTGATCACAGATTCCCATGTTTCACTTTCATTAACATATCCATCACAGAGCGTTTGAATTCGTAGTTTAACATCTTCAGGAATATTCTCATTCGTAGAAAGCACGCCTTGTGAATTGTCAATAAAAAAGGCATTATGATTTCTTTCACTTCCATCATCCGAAGTTGCTAAAGAAAATAATAAGAAGCAGCAAAAATAAAGAAAAGTGATGACAATCAGCGACGACGACGATTTCATTTTTTCGTTGTAAAGTAACAAACAGACACAAAAAAAAGTTGAATGAATGATTGAAACGAAGAAAAATAGTTTTTCACACAAATGAAAGAAAGCAAACAAACAAGTAAAAAAATGATTAGAAATTTGCATGATTGAAAGCATGGAACAAAAAACCGTGGAAGGATTTGTTTTGCCTAAAATGCTACTAAACGTTTTATGGGAATGTGAGCATCGTTGTTATTTATAATGCTTTTTTACAAACAAACAAAAGTTAGTTTTTTATCATTTTTGAACCTCGTAAAAAGAACGTCTAAAACAATAAAGCAATTACTATTTTTCTTGAACACATAATCTTCTTTTTATGCATTTTGAGCGAAACAATTTACTAGAATTGTGTTCTTTCAATGAACTAAGCAGCACTTTTTCTTTGAACCTTTTCTGTGTATTTGATGTTATAGCACCTGGAAACAGGCTTGGGCGGGAATGAAAACTCCGGGACGGGAATCCGGGAATGGATTACAATTTTAGCTCATACTCTTCCCTTTGCTTTTTGTGGTCCCTGACTTAAAAACCGCCGGGAATGATCCGGGACGGGAATGATTCCCGTAAAAATGGTCCGGAATCCGGGAATCCGGAAAACGATCCGGGATTCCCGCCCAAGCCTGCCTGGAAATAATAATATTCATTCTAAGGTAAATATGCAACTTTTAGCATCATAGTTTTCTCTTTACTGTTTATTTTAACAAAAAGTTGTTAATCTCAAATGTAAGCCTATATTTGGATGGAAAATGAAGCTTGAAAATAATGCAAAGTCAAAAATAAAAGGACGAGAAACAGCACAATTATTAAGTTCAAGATCCTATAATCCAGGTGGAGAAAGTGGTATGGTAAAGCTTGTGTGTTACGAAAAAAAGTATAGGAGAAAAGAGACAAAGTAATTCAAAGGCGTAAAAATGGCATCAAAACAAAGACAAATTTATTGAAACAACATCGCAAACAAAAGTTAACAAACAAGAAACAGAAGATTAAAAAGATTTACGACTTTTTTCAAATGTTGTGAAAGTATCACAACCTTCAAATTTGGTGATAACTTTTTCAGAAAGAAGCTCGGCACCTTCTGAAGCTAGATCATCGATATTGAAAGATAAAGAACAGAATGGATGGAATAAAACGAACCTGAAAATTACATTTTATAATTTTTATAGTAAATTAATAAAGAAATTTACTGAAAAGCATCAAGACGAGTTAATGATTTAATAAAGTACATAAAGTCAATCATCGAACATTGAGACTCAATACCACCACCAAATGAAAGCCCTTTCAAACCAGGAGGCATAAACATCTTCAAAACATCAAGCTTGATGGATCGAACCGCGAATGAAATAAATTCAGGTGAATCAAAGTTGAATGGCAAAGATCCAAGAAAGCGATCATCAATTTTAATAAATTGATTTTTCAAAGAGTCGATATGAATCAAACCATGAACATCGATTTTCTTTTTCAAGGATGAGAGATCAGATTCATGGACTCCTCGACAAAATTCATTTTCTTTGCAAAAACATGAAATGGTATACTCACATTCTGAAAGTTCTTTATCAATTGTGACTTCAGCGTTTTTAACTATATGACAACGTTTTGAAAGATATCTGGTTGTTGCATTAATACGAGCAAAAGTCGGCACTTCTATAGATGTGCTCCCCCGCTTATTTTTTATTATTTTTTCATTCTTTTTTTCATTCATTCATTCCATTCTTTTTTTAGATTTTATTTCCCTGAATTTTTTAAGAAAAAAGGTGATAATTCTTTTGTTTTTAGGATCTGGATCTTTAAGATTCTTTTGGAGATCTCCTTTACGGGTTCTGGATCTTTAAGATTCTTTTTATAGGATCTGGATCTCTAAGAATTTTATTGGGTTCTAGAATCTAGATTCATTATTGGATCTAGATCCTTTAACGTTTTAAAACACTTCAAATTTCGAACTTTTATATGATTGAAAAAGATGTATCGGTAGTCGAGTGGTCAGGAGCTACTCGTCCGATCTGGCAATTTATCAGAAAAGTTCGATTACACTGAGAAAAAAAAAGAATTAAAAAATAATAAAAAATAAGCGGGGGAGCACATCTATAGAAGTTCCCAAAAGTCTTCAAAGTTTTCGGATCCAAGATTTCAGCAAAACGTTTTTGACATACATAAGGTAGGGCCATGAAATCAAAGCATTCTTTTTCAGGAGCAGAAGTAGGTACCATGTTCTTCTTAAGAGGAGATTTGACAAGTTTCTTATTTGTGTTGCCCATCTTGAATAACTAAAAAATAGAAACAATAAAGTAAATTAGTACAGATAAATAATAGCACGCAAAAGCAGCAACAACAAAAATGGTGGAAAATTAATGAACATGAAATCAGAAAATGAGAAAACAGCAAAAAAAGGAAGAAGGAAACTTTTTTTCATACGGATCGCGCCAAAAAAAAGGAACAAACAAATGCGCGCCATTTTTAAATTTTAGGTAATGAGTAAGCAAACAAACATTTTTTTAATCTAATATCTGCCGAAATGTTCGATTTGAATGAAGGAAACAAGATTATCGACATTTAATAAAAATAAGACCCATGAAAATGTTTAATTTCTAAATTTACATATTTTGATTGATATTCATCGGTATTTTTATTTTCTTTTTTATGTAGGTTTATTTTTTTACAACTTTCAAGTGCAAAATGAAGTTAAAAGATTAATTGTATTTAATTTTTGTGATTTCCTTTCTTTCTTTGAATTTCGTTTTATTATAAAAATTTTATTGACCAAACAATTTGCACTTACCTCTCTTTTTCTTCCCATAAAACATTTTGAACTTTGATAAAATAAAAATAAAGTGTAAAGTAACTTTTTGAACCAATTTTTCTCATTTTCCTTTTCTTTGATTTATTATCTTTTTAATTGCAGCAATTAAAAAGGTTTTTTTTCGCTAAAATCAAAAATTGATCGATCGTATGTAAGAAAAAAATATTATAAAAGTTTTTGTTGTTGAAAATATTAAAAAATTTTTCTGAAAATTGATTTTTGAATGAAAAACTTTGGTTTATCATCGGAAAAAAAATTTGCATATTTTTTTCTTTTTATTTTTAATGAAATTCAAAGTAAAATTTTTTAACCTTATTTTTGTAACTGCACTCTTTGGTTTGGTTCTTGTGAAAATAATTATTTTTGTTCTTTCATCAATTTTAGTTTTTAAATTTAATAAACTTATTAAACTTTTATTTTTCATTTAGATTTTAAATTTTCTTGGAAATATAAATAATAATAATATATTTTTATTTTATTTTTTTTACTTTTTTTTCATCAACGGTCTTAGTTAATAGTTAGCACTTTTATAATAACAATAATAATAATATAAGAATACGATGAAGACAAGGAAATAAAATGAAAGTAAAAACTCTAACTTGAGACATCAAAAAAAAGAAGACAAACAACAAACAACACTTATATACAAAATTTAACTTTTATTTTACGAAAAAAAAATACTTTTTTTACTAAAAATTTTTTTTTAGAATTCATAAACCTGTGAGAAAAAAAACGTGAGAGAGAAAGAAGTAAATAATAAACAAAATTTAAATATTTTACAGTAATAATAAAAATAAAAATACTCGATTATTAAATAATTATTTATAACCTTCTTTTTTTTGAGACAACAACAATCTCAAAAAAAAAAATAAGAGTTACATGAGGCAAATAAAAAAAAACGTCATAATTAGTTGGAAGAAGAAAAAAAAAATAATAATAATAAAAAAATGGAAGTGAAAAACAAATTAAAAAGAAATTATGAAATTAATTTAGCAAAAAAAAAAATATAAACTTGAGAGCATTGAAATCTGACGGCGATGACTGAGAGAAGCTAATTTTTTTTGCTTTGTTTTGTTTATGTCATACAAAATTTAACCGGTAATGAAAGGGGTTGTTGATGATTGAGCATCTAAAAAATAATAATAATTAATAATAATAAATAAAAGTACTGTAAAATAAAGTTTCAAAAAAATAAATCGAACTTTGCCAAAAAAAGTTTCAAAATCACATTTTTAGTTTTTTTTGGATTTCGGAATTTTTCATTTTTAGCAAAGTTTTCTTTATTTTTTTTAGAAAAAGTAAAACTTACAGATCCAAAATTAAACCCAACAAAATTTGTGAGAGATACGGGTAAAGTTATTTGTGGTTGCATTTGTTGTTGTTGATCAACCATGGGGCGATTATTATTATTATTATTTGTAACATTATTTAACATATTAGAAAAATTAAATTGTGCAAGTAAATTTAAATTTTCTTTTGATTCTGGTCTTCCTCCCACCATCGCAGCAACATTTGCCGATGATGAAGATGTTGTTGGAATTTGTGAAAGGGAAAGTTGGGATTGAGATGAAATAAGGCTGGGTTGTCCTCCAGAAATTAAAGACCCAACAATAGAAGCGCTGGTTGATGGAGCAACAGCAACCATAGGAAGAATGGGTGCTGTTGCTGCTGCAGCTTCAACTAAACCAAAAAGTGTTCCAAGTGTTGGATCTTCACAAATTTCTTTTGAAATACTAAACAATGATGGAAGAATCATTTGAAGAGATGAAAGTCGAACTGCGGCATCACTAATCGAATGTGTATGAGACATATGAGTGAATAAAGCTCGAGTAAAAGAATCTCGAGATTCTCTAATTCTTTCTCGCGTTGTTACAGATAATCCACAAATATCAGGTTGAAGAAGGATGAAAGATTTCAAACATGCAAATTCAGATCTTTCAACATTTATTCTTCGCAAAGGAGTAAGGAGTTCATCCAAAATTCTTGAAATAATACTTGAAACTTCTGGGCTATAATTCGTTGTAAGAGAAAGATATGTTTCATTTGGAAGAACTATATGCGCGGAAGACATGGATCTTTGAAGGGTTTGAAGAAGGCCAAAAGCAGAAGTGCAATGTTTGAGAAGATTAACTTTATCATTAAATTGCAATTCAGGCAAAGGATGCAACATATTTGACCAACTAATTATTAAATTAATAATTCTTTGTCTCGCAGATAATTTACTTGAATCTTCATCATTATTATTCGTCGCTGTAAGACCCGAAGTTAAACGAATTTCAATATCCATTAACATTTCGATGAGTCTTTTCGATGCTTCATTAGTTAAATTTTGTTGATGAACAACATTGGCAGAATTATTATTGTTATTATTATTTTGATTATTATTTGGTGAAACGGATGCTCGATCACCAATATCAATATTTGTACTGCAATCACCATCCGAAGATGCAGCAGAAATGGATGATCGTGTTGATGACATGGAATATTGCTGTTGTTGTTGTTGATTACTTCCATTTCCATTAGTTGTTAAATGATTTGGAAGTCCACGCTTTCGAGATCTTTTAGTTGAACCAATTCGATCTCGTTCATTTTGAATTGCTTCGGGTTTCATGCCTTCTGTGAGGCATTTTTGAAATCGACAATATCTACACGCATTTCGATGATCTTTATCTATTTGACATGTCTTTTGAAATCGGCAAGTATATTGAAGGTTTTGCCATACACTAAAAAATTAATTTGCGTCATTTAATAATAATAATAATAATTATAATTAAATGTAAAAAACTTTTCGATTTTTTTTGTAGCCAAATTCAAAGAACACAAATTTTTCAAAGTTTTAAAGTTTGTTTCATGAATGCTGTTTTATTTAATTATTTTTTTTTGCAAAGAGAAAGAAAAAAAATTTGCTTCCTTATTTATTATGGCTACCATATTCCCTTTTTCCTTTGAGTGACAAATTGACATTATTCATTTAATCAAATAAACAAAACTATTAATTATTTATTTTGATAATTTAAAAGTAATTTTTTTTATACTAAGTATTATTACGTTTTTTAAATTTTGTTTGTTGTAAGATACTTGGAACAGGTGAAAAAAAGTTTTCTAGCTTAATCAAAACATTAAAAATGTTGAGTAATAATAAAAGTAATAATTTATAATTTTATTACGTCTGTTAATTATTAATTTTTGAGTTCTTAGATTTTTAAGGGCATTTGACCTTTTTTTGTTTTGTTTGTTTCTTGCTTGCGTTTCTTCTTTCTTTTTTTTCTCTAAGTCTCGAAGAAAAGAAAAAAGTAAAAAAAGGTATACGGTAGCTAATAATTGCATGTTAGAAAAAAAAAGCCTAAAAAACAGGAAAAAAGAGTGCCGAGAATAAAAAGAAAATTAATGACTGTAGTTTTAATGATGAATAACAAAACTATATTTATTCATCTGAAAGAAAAGAAACTATGCTCGAGAGAGAGGAAATAAATTTGAGCAGCAACAAATAAAACATTAATTTAGTTTTTTTTACTTCCTTTTTTTTCAATTTTTCTTTAAATAAAAAATTATTATTATTTGTTTCTTAGTTTATTTTTTTCTAAGAATATGAAGCAGAGGGAAAGATAGACTAGGAAAAAAAATGGCAGTGCTGCGCTCGCTATAAATAGAAAAAGCTGCCTTTAAAGTTTAAACATTTGACACTCCACTCACTCACTCAATTTCACTTACACTTGCTTGTATAATTATAAAAAGTAAGTTCAACAACAAAAAAAAAAATTTTATTGTGACTAAAGACTGAAGGGAAAAAAAGAAAGCTATGTAGTAGTAATACGGTAAAGTAATATATAAAGGAGGAAGCAATAAAATTAAGTTATTTTTTCTTTAAAAAAATTTTTTTAATGTGGGCTTTATGATTTTCTAAGAAAATTACAGTATAGCTAAAAATAACTTAAAAACTTAAAAAAGAGGGGGAAAATTAGCAATAAAAAAGCACATGATGATTTTCAATTGAGACCAACCAACCATTTCAAAAGATATGTATCCAAAAAAGTTCATTTTTAAATCTTTTTTCTAATAAAAGATACCGTAACCTAAAAAACCATGCTTTTCACCTCAAATATAAATTTTGTCCTTGAGACTATAATTTATTATACAATAATCATAGCTTTTTTATTTTTTGCTTTTGCAATATTTCTTGATTTCTTCAAAAAAAATTTTCTTTAAAAGTCATTTTCCCTCATTTTTTAATGATCACGATCACTGTCAAAAAAAGAGCAATAATTTTGAAAGACGCTTTCTCGCTCATAAAAATTTTTTTCACAAGAAACACACACAAAAAAAATATTAGATAAGCGTCGTTTTTTTTTTGATCCTTTAAAAATGAAATATATTATTTTTTATTTCTGTTTTTGTGCTACAATAAAATTGACGCCACCAAAAGTCTAAAGTTTATGACGTAGTGAAGAATTGAATTTTAGTTATGCAAAGATCAAAAAAATGTTTTTCGAGGGACTCATTAAAAGAAAACTTTATGTTTTTATGTTTGATAAGAAAAATTTCTGTACAAAAAAAATCGCTGCTGCCTGTTTGTTGTTTAAATATTTATTTAAAGGCTTTAATATCTTTTTTTGTTTTTGTTAAAAATCACTACATTTTTTGTTCTTTAAAAAAAAGAAGGTAGAAACAAAAGAAAAAAGAAAGAATGGATACGGTAGTCAAATGAAAAAAAAACATCACTGATCAATAGTCGGGTTTTTATTGTTTTTCTTTAATTAACACGAACAAAAAAATTTTTGAAAATTAATTATGAAACTTTGTGTTAATTTGTGTTTTTTGTTTTGTTTTTGAAAGTGGTAATACCAAACGCAAACATTAAAGTAAAAAAAATAAAACTTACGTTCTACGAAAAAACCCTTTGCAACCATTACACGCGCTGATACCATAATGCTTTCCAATGGCTTTATCATGGCAAACATTGCAACGTTCAATTTCTAAAAAAAAAATTTACAAATAAAATAAAAATTACAGTAATCTTGATTAATATTTTTAGCCTTACCAAAATCAGATTCCATTGGGGTATGTCTTTCGCTACGATGTGAAGACATTTTATAATCGTCTGTTGTTGATCGAGATGATAATGATGAAGCGCAAGAAGGTTCAGAGGATGAAGAAATTTGATACATTTTAAAAAAAATTTCTTCTGTGAATTTTTTTTGTTGTTAAAATTGAGAGAAGGCGGGATCAAAAATAAATTATTTTGAATTTCCTATAAAAAATAAGAATGGAATCTTTAGTTTTTTGTTAGAAATTTGTATTAAAAATCTCGTAAAATAATTACATATATTCTCGATGATATCGACACGTATTCACGAAAAAAAAAAAGGTCTCTCGAAAGGATGGAAAATAAAAAGTTTAGTGATAAATAAATTTTGTAAAAGGCAGAAATCATCAAAAAAAATAATAAACACAAGTTTCAAGGGGCAGATGCAAAAATAAAAAAATAATTAAAGTATTCGTAATCATCGTTGCTGTTAATGCAAAGCAGCAGCAAACAAAAAAGTTTAAAAAATTAAAATTACAAAGTCCAACAATTTTTTTTTGCTTCCGCTTTGATAAAAACATAAAGCAGCTGTCGCCTGCCAGGAGCTTTCTTATTAGCCAAAAGAAAGAAGAAAAAAGTAAGGCCTCAAATTCGCATTAATAAGCTGAAAAAATAAAAAAATTGTTTCTCTCTTTTTTTTTAAAATTTTATTTTTTGATCTCTGAAACTTCCAAAAGCAAAGCTCAATGTTAGTTAATTAAAAGTTCTCAAAAAAAAAATCAAATGAAAATATAAAAAAATTTGTGGCATAGTTTTTAATTTTTTAAAGAGTAGCGGCAATAAGGAAAAAATTTTTGTTGCTAACTCGCACGCAAACATTTTTTTTTCTTTTCATAGAAATAAGTAACAAAAAAAAAGTTTGTTTCTTTTAAAAAAAATAGTTTCAAAAAAGAAAATGATGGCGTATGCCGCCAGCCAACGCGGAAGTAACTTCTTTGCTGTTTTTTTATTCTCTAAAAAATTTATTTTTTGCCTTTGCTTGTTAAACTTTTTTCCTTTCTCTCTATATCTTCTTTTCTTTTCCTAAATGCAGCACTTTTGGAAAAGGAGGGCAAAAACCAAGAACAAGAAACAACAAAAAAATGGCAAATGTTTCAAACATGCGCCTCGCCGCCACGCAAATTCTGTTCTGCTACTGATGGGTTTATTTTTTTTTTTTTTTCTTTGATGCTTTCTTTCTTTTTTACAAGCAAAAAAAAATTTTTTATTGTATCTGGCATGAAATAAGAAAAGAAAAAACTTTGTCATCTTTTTTTAAATTTGACACGCCTACTTTATTTTTTATTTCTAACTTTAAGTGGTAGTAAGTAGTAGACGACGATGTGTTATGCTCACTCACGTTTGTTACTTTTTTCTTTTTTCCATTGATAAAAATAATGCAAAATGGCCGACGACGGATGGCAAACAAAAAAGTTTTGAATTTGCGAACTTTTTAGAAGAAAAAAAATAGGAGGAAGTGACTATTAACATTTTTTTTCTGATGCCAGAATGATTGCTTTGAGACTTAAACAACTTAAAAGCAATGTTTAAAGTTAGTTAGTTATGTTTTTTTTTACTTACTCAAATATCGCCTGGAGGAAACAGAAGAAAAATAGAGTTGTGCCATTGAAAGAAAAAAGCAAGCATTGTTGGTCGTCGTTGTTGCTTCATTGGCTAAAAAAAAGAGAAAAAAGAAAAGAAGAATGAGCAAAGATTAAAATCCAGGAAGTAAAATAAGAAAATGACAGCAGCAATGGCGTAAAACTTGAGCGGCAAAAAATGATGCATGCAAAAAAAAAAATTGAAAAAATAAATCATTCATTCATTTTTATATATTTTTTTTTGCAAAAAAAAGAGGAAAAGATTTTAAATATAGCTGCTGCTTTTGCAAAAATAAAAAACTCAAGATAAAAATGAAGATGATGCCCAAGGACGCTTCCTTCTTCACTCATCTTTTTTTTAACGAAAAAAAAGACAGCTAAAAAAGTTCCTCATTGCCACAAGCAAAAAAAAAAAAATGATTTAAGTTTTTAGTCTTTGCTTTTTCTTTAAAAATAAGGAAACTCATATTTATTTTATTTGGTGGCGGCTATAGACTCTTATTTTTTTCCAAAAATAAAAAAGTAAATTATTTGCAATAAAACAAACAAAAAACAATGAAAAATGGCAGAATTTCAGTTTTTAAATTTGAACGCTATTTGGTTTTGAATCGTTTTTTGAAGCGCATTTTTCCGAAATAAATAAATCCTTTTTTAAAAAACGTAAACGAATGAGAGAGAAAGAAAACAAGGAAGTTTTAAGCTTGAATTCAAAGAAGGGCATTTCGCTCTTTTTTAAAGGATTGAAAAGAAGCAAGCGTAATAGAAAGAAACGTGCCAAACTAATTTCTCGAGGTTTCTAAAAATAAAAAATAAAATGGTTTATAAAGTTTCCGGTGCAAAAAAAAAATAAAAAAAAAAATTGAGAGAGGTATTAAAAAAAATCGGAAGGATCTAACTTAATCCAAGCGTATAAAATGGAACAAAATGGGATACAGTAAATCAAAAAATAAAAAATAAAATAAAAAACTTAAACTTTAAAAAGTCTATCAAATTCATGGCTACCGTAATCCTTAAAGGCCTTTTCCCGTAGTATTTTTTTTCTTTGTTCTAAAGCAATCAAAGGAGAGTAACTCGTTTTTGACGACTCCTTTTTGTTACTATCATTTTCCAATCTCTCAAAGGTTTTCTTTTTATACCTAAAAAAATTTTTTTATACTTTTCTTTTTGTTATTTTACTATCTTTTTTGTTTTGATATTTTGCTCTGCCTACTTTTTTTCTTTTTTCCTTTTTTGCACCTTTTAAACCACTTTTTTGTTTTTTGCTTTCGCAAAAAAGGGTTCAGATAATGTTAAAAAATATTTAAATCTTAAAGGTACAAAAAAAAATATAAAAATTCAAATATCTTAAAAATCAAAAGTAGTGAGATTCATTCTTTAAGCTTTTTGTTTTTTATATTATTAATAAAAAAGATTCCTACAAAAAAAAAATTCATATATAAAATTAAAAAATATCCCTCCTTATGACTCAATAAAATACTGATGCATGCATTGCCCTCCCAAAAGATAAACTGAAAGAAGATTCCCGAACATATGATGTCGATGATAGTAACATTAAAAACCAAAAGTTTTATTATTTTGTATTACTATCTTCTTCCATTTAAGACCTTAGAAAGCTACAAAAAAAAATATACATAAAAACATTGGGTATTTTTTTATTTTACCTAAAGATGACTACTACCGTACTTTTTTTTGTTATTATTTTTTTGTGTTTTTGTTAATCCTAAAAAACTCATTCAAAAAATGAGAAAGGTGTTTTTTGTTCTCTTACCTCAAAAAAAATATATACATACATGTGACTTGGTTTAATTTATTAAAAAAATGTTAAACCGTTTAAAACAAAACCAAACACAAAAAAACTATTTTTTGTATTTTCTTTTTTTAATCCAAAAAAGTATATTAAAAAAATTAAAAACATTGGGTTTCTTTGTTTTTTGTTTTTTGATTTTAAAAATTTTTATAATTAAAATCCCGCCCATTTTTTTCCTTCTTTATTTTTGCAAAACATTTCTGTATTTTTATTTTTGTACAAAAAAATTTTTATTCAAAAAAAATTAATTGTAAGAACTTTGAATTCATTTTATGTATATTTTTATTTTTATACGATTTAAGCTTATATTTATAAAAAGGAGGGGATAAAAAAAGAAAAGAAAAAAGCGAAGAAGGAAGTTATAAAGTTGCACGTTTTTTTATTTTGTTGCGTCGCCATTTTCGTGTTTGAAACATTTTAAGCAGCCAAGAACATCGGCTTTGGCGTTGCCGGCAAAAAAAGAGTGAAACAACATTCATAAATTAAAAAAAAGGAAGAAAGAAAGAGAGAAACCCATTTTAAGCAAATGCAATTTCTTGGAAAATTGAGTCGTTGTTGCCGCTGCTGCTTTTTTTAAAATAGAAAAAAAAATGGTGAAGGAGCAAACTTTGAACAAATTTGTCCAAAACAGAACTTTTTTTTCTTTTTATGGAAGTGGGCTTTTATGAGAAAAAACCAAGCAAGCCAGCAAGCACACGATGCAACAAGAAAAAAGGAAGGGGGCTGCTTTATTTTATTTATTTTTTCTATTTATCTTTCGGGAAATGATGTTAGTTTTTTTTTGTTTGTTTCATGGTTTCCTTTTACAAAAAAAAAATGTCGCCCTTTTTTGAAAATAAATAAATAATAAATAAATGTGAAAAAGAAAAAAGAAAAGTCAAAGTCATGACACACAACAAAACTAAACTAAAAAGTTGAGCTTTCCAAAAAGGCATTAGTTTTTGAAAGAAGACGCGGAACTAAAAAAAAGAAGTAAATAGCTTCAAAAAAAATGTGATACATCGGCAGCTTTTTTTTTAACAAAAGAAGAAGAAAAAAAAGTTTGTTGGATACATGGTTGCAAAATATTTCATAGGGCTACCTACTTATTTTTTTTTAAACAATAAACCCTTTTTTCTTTTTCTTTCTTAAAAAAAGGTATACTGTAATGATGAATTTGAAAGTAAAGTAAAGTAAGTCAAAAGAAGAAGGATAAAAAAAAGACGAGGAAGTGATGCCAGAATTTTAATTCAAGCATGCATTTATTTTATTTTTTTTTGCCATGAAAGAAAAAAAATTAGGAGACCATAGAATTTTTGTTGGACAAATTTGTTGCAACCTCAATAACTCAAAAAATTAATAAAACATTTAAAATAAAAAAAGGAAAATTATATTTATAGTTAATTAGAAAAGAAAAAAGTGATTTCTAAATTTGAATCTTTTTTTGTTCTTTTCTTTCTTCTTTTTTTTGTTGCAATAACAGATACCATCGAAAATAAACAAGACAAGATGAAAATAAATAAATAAATAAATATGTATACAGCGAAAAGAAAAAGAAAATGAATTACAAATTTATTTTTGCCAAAAAAAATAAAAGTTAGTTTAAAATATTTTTTGTTTTAGAAATTAAAAAAAAGTATTTTTTATGTTTTAGTGGCGAGAGTTATGAAAGCAGCTACTAATAAAACAAAAACTTGCACTTTGTTCGTTTAAAAATTACTGTCGTCAAAATAATATATATATAAAAGTAAAGAAAGGTGGAAGAAAATTATTTTTCGTAGCACATATTTTTGAAAGACAAAATCGGTTTGTTTTTATAAATATTAATTCAAAAAGAATAAAAGATTGAAAAGTCAACAACCCAAAAATAAAAAATCAAAAAGCAAAGCAAAGAAAAATAAGAAAGAAAGAATGAAAGCTCAAAATTCAAAAAATGCCCTAAGGGGTTTTAACGAAAAAAGTCTTAAATTTTGGTAAAAGAAAAAAGAAGAGTTACGGTAAAAGTCATCATTAAAATAAAAGTTAAACTTACGTGATCTGACGCATAAAGGTTTTTTGTTTGGTAAATTTTATTCGCCTACTATTTTAATTTTTTTGAGTCACCTCATCATCGCCTGGTTTTAACATCTTTAGATCCCATCTGAACATAATTTTGTCTTTGATCTTTTAAAACTTTGCCACCGACAAAAAGTTAAAAAAATATATAGAAATAATAATAATAATACCATTTCCAAAACACACACCCATTGCAATTTTTTTTCAACTTCAGGAGGAACACCCCTCATCATTTATTTCTTCTTTCTTTTTTTCTCCTCCTCTTTTTCCATTTCGCCTCCTTTTTTTTCTTTCTCTCTCATCTATGATTTTCATAGATCAACGAAGAAGAGAAGAGAAAAGAAAGACACACACACATACACAACCAACAATGAAATACTACTAATAAAAAAGTTTCCCAATTTAAACACATACATATAAATATATTTTTGTTTGTTGCTTTGCTCGCGCGAGTGATTGGAATGAATTATTTTATTTTATTTTTTTGCCTAAGATCATCGTTCAAAGTGAACTTAACTACGTCACAGTCTCTGAACTCTCCGACCAAAGCGCACAGCTCGCCTGCCGCTTGCCTTTGCCAGCCGCGTGAATGATTGATCAAGATTTTTTTCTTTCCTTCTCTCTTTCTCTTTGGTTGGGGGAAAGAAAGAAAGAAATGATTTCTTTTTTTTTATCTTTGAGCGAGCAAAAGGGATGAAAAAATTTTAAAAAACGTGAGTGTATACAAACACAAACACACACAGAGAGAAAGAGGAGATACATACACATGGACGTTGTTACCCCGCTGCCTGCTTGCCGATCGGGTGCCTTTTAAAATGGACACCTTTTTTTGTGGGAAAAGTATGTATGTGCGTTTTTTTTTCATGTTCGGGCAGTCGAATAATTGTGATCAAAGTATACGATTGTCTTTCAGAAAAAAAATGTTTTTTTGTAAAGTAAGAATGTGTCTTTCTTTCATTAATTTCTCACTTCTTTTTTTGCGCAGAGAAGAAGAAAGATGAAGAAAAATAAGTAATTAATCAAATTAACAACAACCCATCAAAAAAATCAAATCAAAAGCATGTAAATAAATTTTTTAACTTTGAATTTATCAAATACGATAAAAGTTAAGTTTTTTTGGGGAGTAATCTTTCATTCTTACTTCTCTTTATTTTTCAGTTTTTAGTTAGCAAAAAATAAATGAGAAACAGTATACCGAGAAAAATTTAGTTACTTTTTTTCTCGAAAATTTTCGTTCATCAATTTTTTTCCTCTTTTTTTGGTCGTGTGTTTTTAAATAACAATAACGGAGCAATAATAATAATAAAAAAATAATAGCAAAGGGGAAAACTTTTTGAACTAAAAAAATCGCAATATTTTTTTATTGTTTACTTGAAAACTTGTTGCGGCTGCCACGTTTTTTTGTTGTTGTTGTGGTTGTTGTTAGACTTAAAAAAAATACATACAACAAAACACAAAAATTTTTCAAAGCAATAAATGAAAAATAAAAGAGAGATGAAGAAGGAATTCCTTTTAGAAAAAGCACAGGTATCCGCAATAATAATCTTTTTTCGCCTAAGGGAAATTATTCCAAACGAATTTAATCGAATTTAATTTTCTTTATTTTTCTTCTTCTATCTTTCATCTTTGAAAAACACACACTCATTTCTTTTTTTATCTTTTTTTCACTAAAAACCAAAAACTCATTCATTGAGAAAAACGTCAAAGACTTTGGTCTTTTTGGCTGCTGCGACCAAACGTAGTTGTATTTGTTGTCGTTTTTGTTGTTAGTACACGCATGCTTTTTTTTGTGGCAGTGGCGGCTCCTTCTTTTTTTTTGCAGCAAATAATAAAAATATTTATTTCCACACAAAATAGGCAACAAAAAAAAGTTTAAAGAGATATAAAAAATTATTGCGCATCCAAAAAAATTTTTATCGCATAAAATATGAATGATTTTTTAAATCAAAAAAAATTTAAGAAATACTTGGAGTCTAAATTCTTGGATGCGTTTTTTTTCTTATTTAATTAATTAAGGTCATAAAATTAATCCAAAAATACGGATGATAATAATGTCAAAAGATAAGTATACAAAATGAAAGAAAAAAAGGATTTTTTTGTATGTTACAGGCTTTTGATATCTTCTGAAGATTATCTTTTACATCTTTGAACTATTTAACAAAGAAAATATCAAAACTCAAAAATTGAAGTGTTTTAGAAGCAACAAAAAAAATGGAATTTTGAAATTTATACGAAGTAGAAAAAATAATTAAAAGCAAAGATGAAATTTTTTTTTGTTCTTGCATATTTTTCTTTAATGTATTTATTTCAAAAAAGCACCTGTGTTTTTGCAAAAGAAAAGCAAACTGTTTCTTTGTGTGATCTTTAATTATATTTTGGCTACAGTAATTGTAGTCGAGTAAGATTTTGCACCCAACAATTTTTTTTGTTTTGATTTATTATTTCTGATGGATATTTCTACTAATTTTTAAAGTTACTTTTAACGATACAAAATAGCCGCAAATTTAGGTGGCTATGTTAAAATCACTGGCATGGCAAGACAGGCTGGAAATTCAGATAGTCTTAGCCACGAAATAATTTTAAGAAATTTATACTTATCGCCTTTTTTGTATAATGTGGAATCACCATTTATTAAAAAAAATTTTCTACAGTAAATCCCTCATTAAAATAGAACTATAAAACTCACGCATTCAAAGCTAAAAAAACATTCTTCTTGGATTTACAAAATCTAAAAAAAAATCTATCTAATCTTTATTTTCCTTTCTAAAACAGAAGCTAATGTGCAACTTTTATAGTTATTTATTCTTTTCTTTTTGTTACTCTTTTTACTTATTATTAATTCTTTTAATTTTTTAAAATATCAATACATTTTTAAAAAATCCCCAAAGCTAAAAGTTAATATTTCTAAGTAAAATCATCTCAAAATTTTTTTTGTAAACACGTAGAAAGAATTTTTTTAACTATAAAAAACAAAGAAAGATGACCTCATATAAAAATGATTCATTTTTATCATGAAGAAGAGGTGGGATAATTATTTAAATATGTATGTTAAATAAAAACACATGGATTTAAATGAATGAGAGAGATGAAATAGTTGGAAGGATTATAAACTATAAAAAACAATAAAGTCAAAGTCAGCAAAGCAGGCAAGCATGCGGAGGCATGTTTTGAAGATTTTTGAGGTTTAAAAAGTGATACATAGGGATTCTCAGAATATGTGAATGGTTGTGTTTTGGTTAAGTATTAAAATATTTGTATTGAAAATAAAATTTATACAAGATTTTTTTGTGAAAAATTTTGGAGGATATTTGAGAAATCTAAATTTTAGATTGGTTAGTCTCGGAGAGAAAAATTTAAATTTGGCTGAAAAGTGAATTCAGAATGGATAAAACCAATCCACAGATATCAAAAATATTTAATTAATTATAATAAAAAATTTTTATTGGGTTTTGATAATCCATGAAAAAAATTTGTAAATTTTTGCACCTAAACTTTTAATACCCTATTTTCTTCTTGTTTACTATCATTCTTTCTCGTCTTTTAATATAAAAAAAGGTCAATGAAACATTCTTTTTTAAATTAATTAAATTAAATTAGATCAATCTTCTTTTTTTTTTTTGAGATGAAGAAAGATACTCTTCGACTATAACTTATGCGTGTAGTAACTACATTCGTAGCCAAAAAAATATAAAAGTATTGTTTTTAATGAATATTTTCGTTGTTTATAAAAATTGTTTATTGTTTTTTTTTTCTAAAAGGATTGGTTTCATCGCTTGCCTTTTTTTTTCTTGCCCACGTGGAAGGAATTTTTTGTCATTCACTCAATTTGAGGACATCACTTTTTCTTTTTTTGAAGGGTTTGAAAAAAAAAATTGGAAAACAAAAACAAAAATAAAAATTTTCTGGCAGAAAAAATCATAGATAAACACTGAGTTCGCCAAAAATAGACAAAAAGAATCATCTGTTTTTTGATTTAAAATATAATATTTTTGCAGAAAAACAAATTTGAACTTAGATGCCTCAAAAAATGAAGCGATGGAAGCCAAAAGAGTAAAATACGATTGAATTGAAATTTTTTTCATACACAAGAAAAACAAGAAGAAAAAAGAAAATAATATAAATTTTTTGTAATAATAAATCCGAAGGGTTTATTTAACCTTTTTTAATTTTTTTTTGAAATAAATTGTGAAAAGAAAAATATGGGGGTTTAGATTCTTTTATATTCAGAAAGTTACTGTAGAAAAATGGTGTTATTTTTTGTTTTGTTCAAAGAATATTACGCCATTAGAATTATTTATTTTATAATCCTACGTACTAAAATAAAAGGATATAATAAGAATTAAGAATGGAAGAGGTTTGTAGCGAGAAAAAAAAAACAAAGATAAAAATTATTAATTTAAGCAAAAAGGATACATAATTCAAAAAAAGATTGATGCGTCAAAAAAGAATTTTTCTACAGTAAAATTGGAGAAGTAAAAAAGAAACCAAATCCAAAAAAAGAGAAAAATGGTACAAATAAAGAAGCATCCGATATTTTTAGCAAATTTTTTTTTGGGAATCCCTGCATTTTTCAAAGGTCCATCATCGACAGCCAAAAAATCCCTTATTAAAAACATTTAAAAAAGCAGGCTATTAAATGGATCAAAAGGATCAAAAAACGACTAAAATCACGAAAGCTTTAAAAACAAAAAATATTAAAAACAAGCTTTGAAACATTTTTATATTTATACTGAAAAGAAAAAAAGAAATCGATCTATCCCATATAATCTAATGTTAACAAAATAATGGGAATAAATAACCATGGATCAAAAAAAAAATGAAGAAGAAAAAAATGCTTACATTAGATTTTTTTTTTGAATTCTCCGGAAACACAAAATATATAAAAAAGAGATAGAATGAAGCCAAACAAATAATTTGAAACATCAGATTTTGAACCCTATTTTTTTCGACCAACGACAACAACAACGATGAATGGCATTAAACAGCTGCAACATCAGCAGACGACACATCACAAAACAACGACGGGGAATAAAGAAGAGATCAACAATGCAAAAACAATATATATTTTTTTATTTTATTTTAATATAAATCCTTTTATTTATTTTATTTTATTTTTTGCATCGAAAAAAAAATGTTATGACTTGGATGGAAAAATCCAGCAACAACAGTTCCAATGATTTTTGGCTTCTTGGAAAAAAATCATTTTTCTTACAAATAAATAAAAACGTGCGAAAAAAAAAGTTTTTTTAATAAAAAAAATTACAAAATAATAAATGCTGCTTGCTTCTTCGATGATTTCTGATTTTCTCGGCGAAAAATAAATAAATAATGGATATCATTGACTAAGATCAAAGCTGAAAAAAACGAGATACGATATGTTTTGAGAAAATGATCTTTAAATTTAATAATTTTTACCGAATTGAAAATATATAAAAATTTATTTTTTCTGGAAAGAAAATTCTTCCATTTCAAAACTGCTTTTTTCGATAATTATTTTTTAGGCAAATTGATTCTTTGTTAATTTTTTTTGCAATCATTTTAAAATTTTTCTTACCGATACAAACTACTTTTTTAAATGACAAAAAAAAAGTTTTTAAAAGTGACACCAAAAAATTATTATAGTAAAAAAAGAACAAAAGAACACAAGATCAAGATAATGAAAAAATTTACACCTTTTCTTTCTTCTTAATTTTTTTTTATCGAAAAAAGAAGGTAAACTTGCATTTCTCACGTTTGAATAAACTTTTTAACAATTAATTTTTAGTCAAGTTCCTTTTTTTTTAAACTTGAAAAATAAAATTTTAAATATCACAACTTATATAAAGAAAAATTTAAAAAAAAAAGTTGCTAAAGAAAGTGATGAAAATCAAAACACAAACTTTCTTTCTTTTTTTGCTTCGATACATACAAAAGTTTATCGGTAGCTTCTTTTGTGGTTTTTGAAGGTGGAAGGAAGCAGTACAAAATTCGAAAAAGTAAAAAAAAAAACACTTCTTAATTCATAAAAAAATCAAGCTGCCAAATGAATGGAAAATTTTTTGAATGGAGGCTTGCTTTTCTCAATCAAAGAAAGCAAAAGTGTGTGAAACTTGAAGCTTTTAAAATCTAAAAATATAATAGGCGTGAAGTGAAATATGAGTAAATAAAAAATAGAGTAAACTTTCACCTCTTTTTTCTTTGTTTTCTTCAAACTTCGCAACTTTGATTGAGGAACTTAACTTCTCAAATTTTTGTTTAACAAAAAAAAATGGTTGAAAATAGAAAAGCTTTTTTTGTGATGTAAAAAAAGAAAATCAAGGAAATGAGAGATTTTTTGGGATACTTGTAAAAAATTAAAGGACACGCATGCAAAAAACTACAAAGAATAAAGTTTAGATGAATGAAATTTATATTTTTCTCATGAGTATTATTTTCTTTTTTTTTGCGGTGGAGCTTTGTTAAAATTTTAAGTGTTTACTCGAGTTTATTATTTATTTTGATTTTTTTTTGTGGTTAAAGTTCAAAACATTTAAAGCTAAAATTAGATACAATAGAAAAAAGATCCTTGACAAAAAAAACGTGAAGGAATAGTATTTATTTAATTTTTTATATTTTTTATAAATTTTTTAGGGATTTTTTGGTTCTTTGAACAAAAATAAAGCAAGCCCCTCGGTAAATGAGAAGTACGATATTTTTATTATTAAATCAAAACTTTGAAAGACAAAAGTTGCATTTTTAAAATATTTTAAAAGTAATACTTTTTTAATTCAAAAAATTATAAAAAATTTGCCACTTTTCTTTCTTGTTTCTTTGTTGCATTTATTTCAAAAGAAATAAAATTAATATTTATTTTATTATCACAAATACAATATCGTTGTTATTATTATTAATATAATTATTATTTACATATTATTAATTAATTATTTAATTACCTCCACCACCAATTTTGACCCTAAACCACCGAGAAAAAAAAAACATAAAAAAAATAAACGAATTTTTTGAAATTAAATATATTTTTTAACAAAGTTTGCATGATTTTGCGCAATTTCGTTTTTTATAATCTTTGGTATAATATTTGCTTGTACAAAAGCCTGTGGCAACCCAAGCTTCACATCTTGAATGGGTATCTGCGCAAGCATTAGCTAAAGGAGCTTGAGAACCACAAGTTCCACAAGTTTTAGCGCAAAGTTTATTCATATATTCCATATAAAGGGGATGTTTGCAAAGATTAGCACGTTCGGAACAATTTTTTGATACATCCACGCATGATCCAATTGGGCCATTATTATTATTATTGTTGTTATTGCCACCAACGGGAGATGGAGCAGGAGCAATGGGATCTTCGATGGTTGGATTCCCTGTGACTCCAGGAATACAAAATCCACAAGTTCGAGCGCATTGAGCTTGCATGGTAGCTTTATGTTGAGGATTTTTACACACTGCTTTCATGGTTCGACAATCAATGTTATTATCTTTGCAAGTGGTCTTTGTGCAAAGCCCACATGTGCCTGCGCAATATTTTGAAAGGGCATCAAACCATTTAGATGATCCACATTTAGATTTATGTCTTTGACAATCTATGATACCTGAATCATCATCTTCGCAACTAAAAAATTAAACCTTTAATCTCAAAAACGAAAAATAAAATAAATCTTCCTAAATTATGGTCTCAAGTGGAAATATTTTAAAGTTTTTAGTAATAAAAAAAACTCACGAATATTCCATTTGTTCACAACAAATTGCACATTGTTTTCGACAACTTTTAGCAATATCTTCAAATCCAGGTTGATCACATTTAGGATCCCGTCGACCTGTAGCTTCATCAGGTGGAGCAAAAAGGGTTTCACATACTTGTGGTCCACGAACATCCGTGCATGCTCGAGCTGTAGGAATAAATAATTTTGTTCGTTCATCTTGACAACGCATGCGTCCACTGGGATTTGGATTATCTCCATTAATTTTAGGTGGAATTAAATCTCCTACTCCTCCAATTTCGGGTTGATTAGGGTCAATAATGGTTTCAGGAAGTTTATCTTCTTTTGGTGGAGGAATTATAGGGCCAAGATTGCTATTTTCTTTATTGTTATCGCCTTTATTATTATTTGGAAGTAAAAGACCATTTTCATCAACCTCTTCGGGGCCTTGTGGAATGATTGGAAGATCAGGGCCTTTATTATTATTGTTATTATTGGAGTTTGTCAAATTATGTAAAAATTCTAAAGCTTCAGCTGAATTTAATTCTTTACTTCCAACTTTCACTGAATTTCTTCGACCAGACGATGAAGGATTTTCAGCTTCCAATAATTCGCTACTTGATTCTTCTCCTCCACGAACACCAGAAATTAAATTATCTTTTGAAAAAGCATTTGAAGCAAATATTGTTAATGGCATTATAGCAGCGGCTGCTAATAAACAAAATGAATGAAATTTCATTTCTTTAATAAATGAAAGACTGATGAAATAAAACAAAAAAGTGATAAATTTGAGGATTCTTAGAATTACTTTTATATCAATAAAAAATGGACACTAGGAAGATGGACATGATGGGATAAGTTGCCAGGTGGATCAACTTTAAACGTGGACATTAAAATAAAAAATGCTAAAAATGACCATCCATAAAAAAAATTTTTTTGGAAGCAAATAATTTCTATTTGGACAGAAGTGGACGACTTTCAGTAAAGCAATAATTTTTGAAAGAAAAATTTTGTTCTAATGTTTGTGTTACATGTTTTAATTCGTGTTTTACACTGCTTATTTTTGTGCGGAAAAAAACTAATATATGTATAATTTTTATGCAACTTCGGTTCCTAAAAGAAATTTTGTGAGTTCGGTATAGGAGCATCAGCAATTTTACGATAACTTTTTTTGTGAATATGTTTTTGCCAAAAAAATAAACTCATCCTTTTTTTTCTTCAAAAAAAAAAAATAAACGTAAAACAACAGAAAAAAAAAATTAAACAAATATTTATTTGTGGCTTTTCTTTGTTTTCTTTTTTCGATATTGATGAATCAAATTTAAAATTAGAAACAAAAAAATTATTATTTGTTCATTCATTTTTGGGATATATTTAAAAAAAAAGATGTTTTTAATGTTTACTTTTTTTTCCAAATCTCGTTGTTGCATTATTATTTTCATTTTTATTTTTAGCTCCTTTTTTTTGATGAGAAATACAAAATTGACACAAAAATCATCAAAAAGAAATAAATTAATATAAAACTAATAATGAATCAACAAAATTCAATGATACCAAAAAAATAATGTTTTTGTTTTTTAATTATTGCAAAAATAACAAATAAATGAAAGAAGATTTATGAACCTTTTAGGATTTATTTTAGCCAATCAAAAATAATAATTTTAAAAGAGTTTAAAAATATTCCGTTAAAGTCGTTTTGAATTCAAATAAAGGCAACTGGGATAAATTCGTACAAAAAAGTTACTTTCCACTTTATTTTTATTTTATCAAAGTTCAAAATGTTTTATGGGAAGAAAAAGAGAGGTAAGTGCAAATTGTTTGGTCAATAAAATTTTTATAATAAATCGAAATTCAAAGAAAGAAAGGAAATCAAAAAAAATTCGTACAATAAACCTTTTATAATCCATTTTGCGCTGGAAGCTGTAAAAAAATAAACCTAAAAAATGAAAATAAAAATACCTATGAATTTCAATCAAAATATATTCCAAAAGTAAACATTTTCATGGATCGTATTTTACTAAATATCGGTTACATATCTTATTTCCTTTAATCTAAGATTGAAACATATCACCAGACAATAAATAAATAAAAATGTTTGTTTGCTTACTCACCACTTAAAATTTAAAAATGGCGCGCATTTGTTTGTTCCTTTTTTTTTGGCGCGATCAGTATGAAAAAAAGTTTCCTTCTTCCTTTTTTACCGTTTGCTTTTTTTCATTTCATGTTTATTAATTTTCCACCTTTTTTGTTGTTGCTGGTATTGCGTGCCGTTATTTATCTGCGCTTATTTACTTTATTGTTTATATTTTTAGTTATTTAACATGAGCGACTCCAATAAGAACGTTGTCAAAGCAGCTTGTAAGGACATGGTACCTACTTCTGCTCCAGAAGATGAAACTTTCGACTTCCCTGCACTTCCCTATGTTTGTCAAAAGCGTTTTTCTGAAATCATTGATCCGAAAACTTTGAAGACTTTTGCTGGAATCAATACAACAGCCAAGAATCTCGCTAAACGATGTCATATTGTTAAAGATGCTGAAGTCAAAATTGAAGAAGAACTTTCAGAATGCAAATATATTCTTTCTTGCTTTTGTAAAGAAAATGAATTTTGTCGTGGAATCCATGAAGCTGATCTATCGTCGAAGAAAATCGATGTTCATGGTTCGATTTGTATCACAACGCTCAAAAATGAAAATGTTAAAATTGATGCTAACTTTCTTCAAAGTTTACCTTTCACCTTTGGTTCAAATGAAGGACTTGTTCTCAATGTTCGAAGTACCAAACTTGTTGATTTAAAGATGATTATGTCTCCTGGTTTGAGAGTACTTGGATTTATTGGTGGTATTGAATCTCAATGTTCGATGAAAGAATTTATGGACTTTATTAAATCTTTAACTCAACTTGATGAATTTCAGTAGGTTACTTTTACATATTTGCTTTATCTTTAATTCTAATTTTTTAGGTTCGATTTAATCCATCAAATATGTTCTTTATCCTTTAATATCGATGATTTCGCTTCAGAAGGTGCTGAGCTTCTATCCCAAAAAGTTATCATTGAAGCTTATGATAATTTCACAACTTTTGAGAAATTTCTTGGACCATTGTAATTTTCTTGTTTGTTAACTTTTTTGTTTTGCTTACGTTGTTTCAATAAATTTTTTTTTATTTGGATTCATTCATTTTCTTGCTATTCTTTCGTTCTTCAAATTATCTTTGCCTTTTTTACTACTGTTCTTTTTTGAGGTACCTTTAGTTCTCCACTTTTCTCTCGATCTTCATGTTTTCAACCAACTAACTGTAATTTCTGTGTGAACAAAAATTAATAGCGACTTAAATGTAGTTTGTGCCGTTGCTGCTTCGGTAAAAAAACTCAAAAAGTAATCATTTTCACAAATCTTATTTTTTTACTAAATACCGGTTATCAGGGTTTGGCGGAATTCCGCTTCCGCATTCCGCTTTTGCGGAATTCCGCGTGTTTTTGGACTTCCGCAAATTCCGCGGAATTCCGCAAAATTTTGCGGAATTCGAAAGCGGAATTAAACAAATTTTAAAAAATATTTAACAAAAACTTTTACATTTTTTTGCGGGAGTTTGATAATAAAAAAATTCTGTGATCAAATGCCCAAAGAAGCCTTTAAAAATAATAAAAGTGTAAACACTTTTACACTGGGAAATCAAATTTTATTTCAGTACATTGTAACGAATGAAATCAGTAGGGTAAGACAAACTTAAATTAAAAATATGTTCTTCTTTATTTTTGCGTACATGGAGAATATTTTACTTTTCTTTCATTTTTGATTTTTTTATTGCGCATTAGAAATAAGTTAGTTTCTTACAAAATGTTTTTTGGTTCTTTTTGAAACTAATTTTGCAATCAAAAATAGCTGAAATAAATCGTTTGGCATTCTTTAAAATTTCAAAAGTGGGATATTTATGTTAAAATTGGTATAAATAATGATGATATCTATAGATGGTTAAAAGATTTAGGAATTCTTAATATCGTAAAAATATAAATAATTTTGATTGTGAAAGCGCGACATGCTTTTAGATGTAAAAACAAACCTTTTTGGTGCTATAAGAAAAAATATTGTGGCTAAACTTATCCTTAGTTCATTAATACATTATCTTTGCATGCTACCAGTGTTGTCGAATATTCGAAAACCTTCGAATATCGAATTCGAATATTCGATTCGATTCGAAAATTTTCGAATAATCGAATCGAATCGAACAATATTAAAATCGTTACCGTGGACTATAATGGAAAAAAAATGTATGTATAATAACAAAAAAATTTTTTTGGTAATTCCGCTTCCGCATTCCGCTTTTGCGGAATTCCGCCTTTTTTTTACTTCCGCTTCCGCTTCCGCTTTTGCGGAAGTGAATTTTATAATTCCGCCTTCCGCGGAAGCGGAATTTTTTTCAATTCCGCCAAACCCTGACCGGTTATCTTATTTCCTTTAATCAAAGAGTGTCGGCAGATTTTAAATAAACAAATAGTTGCTTACTTACTCATCACTTAAAATTCAAAAATAGCGCTCATTTATAACATAGTGTTCCTTTTTTTAGGTTTCTTTAAAAAAAAGTTCCTTCCCTTTTTTTGCTGTTTTCTCATTTTCTGATTTCATGTTCATTGATTTTCCACCGTTTTTCTTGTTGCTGATATTGCGTGCCTTTATTTATCAATACATATTTACTTTATTATTTCTATTTTTTAGTTATTCAATATGAGCGACTCCAATAAGAACGTTGTCAATGCAACTCTGAAGAACATGTCTTCAACTTCTGAAGATGAACAAGAATGTTTCGATTTCAAGACTCTACCGTATGTTTGTCAAAAGCGTTATGCCGAAATCTTGGATCCGAAAACTTTGAAGATTTTCTCCAACATCAATACTACTACTAAGAATCTTTCTAAACGGTGTCATATTGTTAATGAAGTCGAAGTTGATGAAAAACTCTCTAAATGCAAGTACACTCTTTCATGCTTTTGTTCGGAAACTGAATTCTGTCGTGGAGTCCATGAATCTGATCTTTCATCATTGAAAAAGAAAATCGATGTTCATGGTCTGGTTTATATCAAAACTGGAAAAAATGAAAGTGTTAAAATTGATGCTCGCTTTCTTCAAAGTTTACCTTTTACTTTTGATTCAAATGTAGTACTTGGTCTCATTATTCACTGTATCAAGCTTGATGATTTGAAGATGTTTATGCCTCCTGGTTTAAAGTTCTTTGGATGTTCTACTGGTATTGAATCTCAATGTTCTATGAAAGAATTTATTGACTTTATTAAATCTTTAACCCATCTTGACGCTTTTCAGTAAGTTACAATTGATTTTTTTGTCAACATTTTTAAGTGTTATTTTTTAGGTTCGATTTAATCCATCCATTCAGTTCTTTATCTTTCAATGCCGATGATCTAGCCTCTGAAGGTGCTGATCTTGTATCACAAAAAGTTATCGCCAAATTTGAATATGATAATGATTTCACAACTTTTATAAAATATCCTGAATCTTTGTAATTTTCTGTTTCCTGTTTGTTACTTTTTTATTTGTTTGTTACATTGTTTCAATAAATTTGTTTTTGTTTTTATTTGGATTCAATCATTTTCTTACTATTCTATCGCCCTTCAAATAATACTTTCCTTTTTTCTTCTGTACTTTTTTGAGATATTAGCCACTTTTTTCTCGATCATCATTTCTTAGACAAACTAACTATAATTTATGTGTGAAAAAAATTAATAGCGGCATAAACGTTGTTTGTATCAATTTTGCTTCGGCAAATAAATTCAAAAAGTAAACATTTTCATTGGTCTTATTGTTACTAAATATCGTTTATCTTCTTTTCCTTTAAACAAAGATTGTCGGCAGATTTAAAATAAATAAAAATGCTCGTTTGCTAACTCATCGCCTAAAATTCAAAAATGGCGCTCATTTATTCCTTTTTGGCGCGATCCACGTGAAAAACTTTTTTCTTCTTTTTTTTTTTGCTTTTTGCTTATTTTTCATTTCAAATTTAGCAGAGTTCCAACCTTTTTTTGTCGCTTTTACGTGCCTTTATTTATCACTACATATTTACTTTATTATTTCTATTTTTTAGTTATTCAATATGAGCGACTCAAATAAGAACGTTGTCAAAGCTGCTCATAAGAACACTGTATCTACTTCTGATGATGAAGAAACTTTCGACTTCCCTGCACTACCTTATGTATGTCAAAAGCGTTTAGCTGAAATCTTGGATCCGAAAACCTTGAATACTTTCTCCACAATCAATACAACAACCAAGAAGCTCGCTAAACGCTGTCATATTGTTAAAGATGCTGTAGTCACAATTAATAAAGAACTCTCACAATGCAAGTATACCATTTCATGCTTTTGTAAAGAAAATGAATTCTGTCGTGGAGTCCATGAAGCTGATCTAGCGTCTTTGAAAAAGAAAATCGATGTTCATGGTACGATTTATATCAAAACGTTCTATAAAGAAAATGTTAAAATTGATCCCCATTTTCTTCGATCTTTGCCATTCAACTTTGACGCCGCTGAAATTCTTTCATTTTTTATTCGCTCCATCAAACTTGATGATTTGAAGATGTTTATGACTCCTGGTTTGAAAGGGTTAGGCTTTGCTGGTGGTATTGAATCTGGTTGTTCAATGAAAGAATTTTTGGACTTTATTAAACCCTTAACTCAACTTTATGCTTTTCAGTAAGTTACCATTGATATTTTTTTTGTCAAAACTTTTAAGTGTTATTTTTAGGTTCAGTTTAGTCCGTCCATTAAGTTATTTATCTTTCAATATCGATGATCTAGCTTCAGAAGGTGCCGCGCTTCTTTCTCAAAAAGTTATCACCAAATTTGAAGCTGACGATGATATCACAACTTTTACAAAACTTCCTGAATCTTTGTAATTTTACGTTTCTTGTTTGTTACTTTGTATCAATAAATTTGTTTTTGTTTTTATGTGAATTCAATCATATACTTACTTTTCTATCGCCTTTCAAATTACCTTTTTTCTACCATACTTTTTAGCGATACCTTTAGTTCTCCACTTTTCTCTCGATCATCACTGTCTTCGACAAATTTACTATAATATTTGTGTGAACAAGAAGCCGCGGTGAACTACGTGAACGTTGTTTGTGTCATTGTTACTTCTGTAAATAAACTCAAGCTTTCAATCTTTTGCGGGATAATTATTATTATCAATAATTTTTTATTTATTTTTAAATAGCAAAAAATATACAGACAGAATTATTGGAAACTCAAACAAGCATATGATTAAATGGGAAATTAAAAAACGTAAACATAAAAACTTTTGAGATATTATTTTCAATTTTTTCAAATCCATTCATTACACTTTTTTTAAACATCCACAACTGCCGCTGCTGATCCATCTTCACTTGGACATATCGACCCAGAATCATCTTTTTTAATAGTAATAAAACATTGAGTGGGTTTAATTTTAGTTGTTGTTATATCATCTGGATGACATTTTTTTCGATAAAATAAATTTTCTAATGCTTCCATAACTTGTTGTTTAACAATTGGATTGCATTTACAATAAATTATTATTCTTATTGCTGATGTTACCATATAAAGGGCGCTAACAGAGTCCCCAAAAAAGGTATAAAATGTTGAAGCTTTTAGTGGATCTTCAGCATCTTCAAGAATCGTGGCTTTTGATCGCTCCAAAACTGTTAAAATTAAATGCAAAGTGTTACACATTAAATACGAAGCAACGATGGCCAAAGTTGAATAAACTGCATTTCTCACAGACACAGGCATACGAATTCGTGAAAAACTTAATTTTTTCATTGAAGCTCTTCGAAAATCTTGCAAAGGTTTTAAGGAAGTTGAAGTTTTAGGAGTTAATGGAAGATTTTGTTGTTGGTCTTGTTGATGTTGAATTTTTTGAATATGTTGTTTTTCAATTGCATGAACAGCGGAAAGTCGCTTCACAATGATAATATTTGTGGCTACGAGAACGATAAAAGGAAGAAGGGTTTGAATGAAAGCCATAAGCCAAAAATCATAAAAAGCATATAGCTCGCTTTCCTGAAGAAAAAAAAAAGGTTTTAAAGTTTCTCAAAGTTTATTATTTCAATTTTTCTTACCAAAAGTCTAAAAGCGAAAAATTAAAATTTCTAATTTTTAGAGTATCGAAACTAAAGTGTGCATTTTTTGCGGCGAGATTCAAAGTAAATAAACTTCTCTCTTTTTTTGAATGAGGCTATTATTTTAATATTTAAAAAAAAAGCTTACCATAACCCATGGATTTGGGGCAACAGCGAGACTTCGAAAAAAATCTGGACAATCTGGATATTCATCCACCGTCAAAGCCCAAAGAGGCGGTGAACGAAGGAGAATGCAAATAATCAAACAACATATCACACTTATTGGTCGACCTCTTGTTGAAAATAAACAAAAGTTTTTCCTAAAAATTAAATAAAGCTACAGTAATTTTTTATTTTAATGAAACTTTTTTTTGGGGGAAATTTGTTTTTTGTTTTTTTCATGAAATTGCAAAACTTTTTTTTGAATGTTTGTTTTATGATTTTTTTATTTTGGTTTATCAAAATTGATAAATTATTGTTTACTTTGTTCTTCTTCTAATTATTATTTTATTATTAAAATTTTTAATATTTTTTTGTTGCTAAAAATAAAAAAATTGTTTATTGGAATTTAGAAAATGAATGAAAGAAAGGATTCTTTTATTAATAATAAAAATTTATTTTTACTGTGTTTTAGTTGCAAAAAAAAAATAATACTGATACACCTTCGCTTGGCTTATTTTAAATCTTATCATTTTTAGAAACAAAAAAATTAATTAACTTTTTATTATATTTGCTTGTTTCAAATCCAAAATCCAATTCAAACAAAAATAAAAATCTCATTCATTTTTATTTTTATTTTTCATTCCTATAATCCTTTGTTGAACTTTTGAGTTTGATAAATCCGCTTAAAGAAAATGAGTTTTTTTTGGAGGTGGTGGTTTTCAATTTATTTTATTTTTTTGAATCTCGAACACTTTATTTTAGGATAAGGAGCGCCGCCACCTACACAAACAAACATTTGAAAGAAAAAGTATGGTTTCTTTCTTCTTCTTTTTGCCAACGCTTTTTTATATTTTTTTATAGTCAAAAAACTTTAGTTTCTTATTTTTAGGATGTAAATAAAAAGTTAAACTTTTGTTGCTTCAAAAATAAGGAAGGATGGAAGACAAGTTAATGACGTGCCAAAAAAAAAGTAAAATAGCATTAAGGGTTGGCAAAAATGTCAAAAAAAAAAGTAAACGAGGAAATAAATGTTTCTCATTTTCTTTTTTTATTAGAAAGTCACATTTATTTTTGAAACTTCTTATTTTTTTGCAAATAAAATTTTGCTAAAAAAGTTTCTTTAAATAAAAAAATATGAAGGTAATTAATGTGGCGCGGTTTTGATTAGCTAAAAAGAAATATTCTTGCATCTTGAAAAAAAAGCAAAAAAAATTATTTTTCAAATAACCTTTTTTCTGCTTCAGTAATATTGAAAATTATTTTTAATTAATTAGCAAGAAAAAAAATCCATTAAATTCTTATAGTTATTAAGAAAAATCATTTTTTTCCTATGAGATCTAAGCTTTTCAAAATCTATGATACTGTTATTAATCTTTTGTAGTTTTTGAGTGCTTTCGCACATTAATAATCAAAAAAATTAAATTAAATAACTTACATGTGTTCTGAAATCCATGCATATCGTTCAAGGGTAACAAAAATAAGGAGATATGGAATGGCGAGTTGAGTAATTTTTGAGAATACAAATGCGGGAACAATATAAGTATGATAAATTACAAAAAGAGACTAAAAAATGAAAAAATAAAAATATTTTGTAATCCAAAATTTGAGTTTTTAAATTTTCTTGTCAGAACTCAAAATTTCTCTTCGGGACAAAAAAAAATAGGCTTACTTCAATTCTTAAATAAATCATAACAACATCAAAACCAAAAAGAAAAATATAAAAGCAACAAATCAGCCCATCTAAAATAGCCAAAAATGTTGGATATAAAGTTGGTGGAGTGCTGGGGCATTGATGCTTCGTAAATACCCATGCAAGGAGGCCATTAGAAAAAACTCCACAACACGCGATGAAACTTAAAGCAGAAATAAAAAAGAATCGAAGAAAATCACATTCTTCTGTGAAACCACAAATTAATACTTCGGCATTTTGACTTTCGCCATCGACGGTTTCATTGAGTTCCATGATTTTTTTGGAGCTATAAAAAAAACTGAAAAAAGTCACGTTTTTTTATTTCAAAAAAAAAGTTTAAAAAAGCTAGCGATTGATCAAATCAGTGAGTCAATAAATAATTTTCGAAATAACACGAGAGGGAAAGAATAAAATCAAATCAAATTACATAAAAAATAATAATTTGGTGAAAAAAAATAATCAAATATTAGTTTTTTTTTATTTTTGCCGATCAAAAAACTTAATAAAAAAGGTGAAAGAGATATAAATAAAAAATTCCGGAAGAGTATATGAATGACAGCTGCTTGTGTGTTGTCCGAATAAAAAAATAAATATGTATTTTAAAATAATGGAATATTAAAAAAAATGCTTGAGTTTTTATTATTTAATTTTAAAAAAGAAAAGAAATTCGGGCCAAAAAAGTGTGAGGTCAATTTATTTTTCTTCTTTGTGAATGAAAAACAAATGTGAATGAGAAGTGTCATTTCAAGACGCTTTTTTGTCGTCGTCACAAGTTTTTCATCCCTATATATTTATTTGAGAGGCATTACAAAAAGTTTATTTTTGAAAATAGGGAAGTATATTTTTTATATTAGTAAACCAATATTTAAAACACAAAAAAATATATAAAATAAAAATAAATATACAAATATTTTTTTGTAATATCTAATTTTTTTCCTAGTCGCCTGCTACTAACTTACTAACTACTATACCCGCATATTTTTTTTTCTGACACTTTTTTTCTTTAACGGTGCTAATTTATTTTATAAAGCCTGCCTTTAGCTTAAATAAACCCAAAAGTTAAAGATTTATCCTATTTTTTGCATTTAAAATAAAATAAAATAATTCTTTTTTCGCGTTCAATTTAAGGGCAAAGTTTTTTGCAAAATAAAAAGATAGGAAAAAGAAAATGTTTAAGAAAATCAAATTAAATTTCTGGAAGAATAAATAAAATAAAAAAATGGAAATTTAGAACGTCCGCAGATCGAATTATTTTCGAAGATGAATGGCGTTCTAAAAATTTTAAAAGTTCAAAAATACATATTGGAAAGATACTTACTTTTTTTTAATGCATTAGAAAAAAAAGAAAGTGGGAGAGAGATATTAAAATTTTAAAATGAGATGAGCTAAGCTAAGTTAAAAGTGCAAAGTTTAATAGTTGCTAAAAGATATGTGTTTTTAGGAGAGTAACAAAAAATGGACAAGTTTTCGCACAAATGCATTACTGTCTTTGATAAAGACAGTAACAAATAATTAACGATTTTTCGAGAGAAATCTATTACTGTCATTTTTTGATTAAACCACGAAAAGTGTGATCATAGAACAAAAAGTTTTTTTTAAAACTTATAAAAACCATCTAACAAAAAAATAAAACAGCTACAAAAAAAAGAAGTTTTTTCTTTGAGCTAATATTTCCTTCATCCTCTTCCAAGACTTACTCCATATTAGCTGTAAAAAAAATATTGTTTGTTACATATTCGTTTTTTTGGATTAAAAAAATATCTCCATTTTAGTCTCTCTTTTTTTTCATTACTTTTTTTTTGTTGCCTCAAGGGAGTATTTGAAACCCATATTAAAAAATATAATATAAAAATAAAAGTGTAAAGAACCACGCCTCCTAACTCTCTTCCCAAAAATAAAAAATGAGATACTTTAAATAAACTTTTATTTTGTAATTTCAAAAGTTTTTTTTTTGTTTATTTGCCAAAGAAAAAAACTAAAACCCAAATACGTAAGTACTTGAAAAAAGGATCCAGATGGCACACATTTTTCTGTGTTTTTCATTGAAAAAAAAACTGAAGAAAAAAGTTTGGTATTTTTGAGGATTTTTTTTTTGTATTTTGGGAGTAATAAAAAATAGTTTTTTACGATTGTAAAAGAAAAATCCTCGAGTTTTTGTTTGAGTCAACTGATTTAGGAAAACATTAAAAAGCCAATTCACAGATTTCACGTGCGCCATCCATCAATGCAACAATAAATCCTGATTGGTAAAAATCTAATAAAAATGATCCATACTTTAACCGAAGGCTCGAAAATGACAGTAACATTTAGATTTAATATGAAAATTATTATCATAAAAAAATTGCTTAAAAATTGGCATATTTTATTTTAAAAAAATTTTTGTGGGTGAAAATTAGCTAAACTTTGTAAGTATATTTTAAACAAATTAATTCTTTAAACATTTAAAATTAAAATTACTTTTTCTAATAAAATTTATTTTTACGCTCAACAAAATAAAATAGAATCATAAAAATTTTTTTACGTTTTTTTGTGGGTCAGATGATTGTGGCCAAAAAAATATACGGAAGTGGTTTTAGTTTTTTTATTTTATTTTAAATTACAATTTATTTTATTATTAAAAGAATGAACTTTAAAAAAATGAGTTGAACGTCATCAATTTTTTTTGGAGAAAAAAAAACGTTCAATATTTTGAAGAAACAGGGTCCACGAAAACTGACGCTGCTTCGAATTCGCAAAAAAAAAGAAGCAAAAAAGATAAACTCTTTGAGGGCTAATTTTAAAAAGTTAGGCAGGCAGAAGTTTAAATTTTTAAAGAAAAAATTAGCTCAATAATTTTTTTTTTTCAGAAAAAGCAACAAATGTTTTTTGAAAGGTTAAAAAATCGAAGGTTGCTTGCTTTTTGGGCTTTTGAAAATTATTGTTTTAAATTAAAAAAATTTCTAAATATTTGGAAAGTTCTTAACTTTAATTAATGTTTATATGTCAAAGTTAGTGAAAAGAAAAAAATAAGTAAGATACCAATTAATTTACTTTACATACTTTTTCTTTTTAAAAAAATAAAAAGTTATGGCACTAATATAATTATTATAAAGATCCCAAGAAAATGAAGAAAGTGCTTATTTTGTTTTATTATTATGACAACAAACAACCAACTACTAAAAGGACATGAAAAGAAACTAAAAACGTTTTTTTTTAAATAAAAAAAATCAGCTTCTTTAAATACCAAAAAAATCAGCCGCCATAGGCTTGTCCAAAAAAAGTATAACAACAACAAAAGATTTATTTAAAACCCTTCTAAAGAGTAAATAGAATTAGGTAATTAAAGAAAGAAAGTAATTATTTTTATTTTGGTATATTGTTTACTTTTTTTTATAACAATAAATCCGCTTTACTTGATTGTTTATTTTTCTGGTAAAAGCTTGGATAAAAATATTATGCAAAAAACGCTTCCAAAAATAGCTGCAAATAAAAACAATTGACTCCAACAAATCTTTTTCATGACAAGATCATCCTTTAATTTTATACCTAATTAATTTTTAAACTCTCAATAATACTTATTTGTCCCTCAACAAACAAAAACAGCTTATTACTTCACCGTCGTCATAAACACATTTTTTAAGAAAAATGGTTACCAAAAAAAAAACAAGAATCAAAAGTCGCAAAGCAAAGGAATGGAAAACGTTAAAGTTTTTATTGCAAATGCAATTCTCAATATTTTTTTTGGAAAATGAATTGACGAAAGAATTAAAAATTATTTAATAGAATTTGAAGCTACAGCATAGCATTACTATGTGTATTTAATTAATAATTTATGGCGTTGGATGGATGATGAAGCCATACCTAAGTAATAAGAAGGAAAAAAAACTAAGAATGCACCTGTAACATGTGAATGAGTGTGCTTTGGATAAAAAAGAATTCAAAAATACGAAGAAGCAAAAATACGAATGACTCTCAAGTTGATTCCATGAATGGCAAATTATTCATAAATTTTGTCTGGAGAAAAAAAATATTTAAATTTTTCTCTCGCAACAAAAACAAATAATTTGGAAATTTCTTTGGAGACCAAAATTTATCCCATCGCTAATTTCCTTGACTATGAATTTTTCAGGAAAGTCAACTTCCTTTAATACCCAATATTATTGAGATAAATCTTTCTTAAAATAACAAAAAATCATCTAATAAAAAATCACTTGATTTTACTTACGTAAAAAATCCTAAAAGCTTTTAACAAAAAAAACTTTAGTTTTTCTTTATTTTTTTTTATTTTTTCACATTGTTTAAAGTCACATCTTTATTTTTTTGTTTTACATATTTATTTTAAAAAACACTAAAAGGATTCACATTAAAATAAATTTCATCAAAAAATGTGTTGGGTCTTCAAAAAACATTTAGACACTTCTCTTTTTTGAGATCATTCAAAAAGAGCCATGCCGAAAAGAAAACTATTTTATTTTTTATTTTTTTTCATCTGTCAGACACCTGTCTTCAATTCGCACATAAAATAAAAAATGATAAATTTATATTGCAAATTCGAAAAGGTAAGAAAAAGGTGCATTTTTTGGATTTTGATAATGGAACCGAGAAAAATAAATTAAAGAGACTCATTAGAATAGAAAGTGCTGAGTCATGGGTGATTATTACAAAGAATAAATTTGTTCAATGAAACACGAAAATTATTTTGTTTTTTGCAAAAAATATGTTCGTGTGTGAATTAAAGATTTTATTGAACTTTTTAGCTCTCATAAATAATTTATTACTTTAACCAGAAAAAATAAACAAAAGTTAAAAATTACGCAATTTTACAAACAAAAAAAAAGCTTCGTCACTTCATTTTTATTTTCTAAAATAACATTTGAAACCGCTAAAGTCAAGAGACTTATTTTCTAGAAAACGCTGCTTTTATAGCCAAAAAACGTCAAAAGCTATTATTAAAATTTTTTTAAACACAATAAATTATTTGAAAAAGAAATTATCAAGGTTTTAAAAAATAACAATGAAAAAAAAATTAATTTATGCGACTTTTGTTGGTCCAAAAAAATATTATTTGACTATAAAGGTTTTATTTTTTGCTAGGAAACCATCCACGTGACGAGCGGAGCTAATAAAAACGTCATACTTTTATTAATAATGGCTTGTTTCTATGCGGAATAAATAAAAAAATATTTTAAACAAAAACTAAAAAAAAATTTATTTTTTTTGTCATCAAAAAAGAGGGCATAAAATTTAGGGAGTTTTTATTAATTTTTTTTTTTGCAAGAAAAAAAATGGTTTTAGTATGAAAAAAAATTTTGGAAGCTAATTTTAGTAGTCAAATTTTTGTTCTTTCCTCGTCATAGTTATCATCTAAAAAAAGAAGTTTAAAAGTTGTAATAAAAAAAGCAAGCGATGAATGAATAAAAATAGAAAATAGGTCAAATTACAGAAGGAAGCTCAGATTTTTTTTTATAAATCCTTCCTTCCTTTTTTTCATTCAAAAAGTTTCAAAGAAAGTTGCAGAAAAAAATTATGTTTAAAATAAGAAAAATTAAATTATATCATTCGTTTTGGAAGAAAAAAAAGTGTTGCTGCTCCTATAAATATATAGGCTTTTTTTCTGAATGTGGGTGGTGTATGGATGGATGTCGCCTGATTGAAAGCTATTATTCAAAAAAGTGCTTTTTATTTTTTATGTTTCTATGAAAACTTTTAAAAAATTTAGTTTTTGCAAATTGTCACTTTTATAAAAATACAGAAACACACATCATAGAAATATTAAAAAATGGAAATTAAAAGTGCGCCGTTGAAGCTACAGTAATTTTATGTAAAGAAAGTTGTATGTTTGTTTTAAAATTTAAAAAACCTGTAATTTAACTTTTTAAAACTATTTTTGTTTTTGGTAATTCTTGGAACCTTTCTTTCTTTATTCCTTTTTTTTAAAGAATTTAAATTTCTAAATTTTCATTGAAAAATGCTAAGGAGGAAAAAAGGGTTGATGTTATGGTAAACGTAAGAGTCAAGGCTATTTTTAGTCGTTAAAAAATAGTTATGGGTGACAAAGAATGAAATTTATTATTGGAAAAAATAATTTCATGGATGATTTGGGGACTAAAATTTGTTATGAAATTCATTAATTTGCTGTTTGCACTCAAAAGCAAATAAAAATCACATCCTTCATTCATCATCGATTTTAAGAATAGAAAAATAAAATTTATTGCAAACCGCTCTCATTTTTTTGTTGAACCTGCTGAATCAGTTGAAGAGGAAATTATTGGGTGTTTTCAATATCAATCATGCTTTCAGTTACTATGTTTTTTCGCAAAGATTTCTTCTTATTTTTAAAATATTGGTTTTGCTAAAAGCAAAACTTTCCAAAAATTATGTGCAGCTCTTGGTCGCTGATTCGGTAACACGAAAACAGCTTAAGCTCTTTCGCCACGTCAAGGCGGCTACACTTCGAAAGAGGGCGACTTCCGTCCCTAAAAGGGAGCGGAAGCCGTCAATATTATTATTTATTATTAATATTAATATTAATATTAATATTAATATTATATTAATTATTAATGGTCCTGGTTACAAAATAGATGCAAAAAAAATTATTCTATCCAACAAAAACTTAAAAAAATGTATGAAACAACATAAATCGCCAGACGACAAAAGAAATTACCCTTCAGAAAATTTGCATAATTTTTTGGGATGAAATTGTTTTTTTTTTGAAATGAAAATATTATGGGAATTTTTAACCATTTTACTTTACTTCGATATTCAATATTGAAAAATCACGATCGATTTAAATTTATGTTGGGGTTAATCCGTTTTTTAAATATGAAATTATTTTTCCTTCCTAGTAATTTTGATTGTGCGTTCGAGCTCGGAAATCGATCATGGAAAAGTTTACAAAAAAATGAAAAAATTTGCATAATATGAATGAAAGAAAAATTTTCTTTCAAAAGCGCAATGGAATGATTTATGTTAATTTTGCATACTCAAAAACTCAATAAAAGATGAGCATGACAAAGAAAAAGCTTCAGATAAAGTTTGCAAGCTTGCTCGCAAACGGTGACCTCAACGCTCTCGCTTAAAGTTCACACACAAAAACCTGATTTTGTTATAAAATAAATTTTACTTTTTGAACTGTACCATTGGAAACTTTGGCTATCAGATCAGGTTAAGTGGTTACAACTGCTTTTGGCCGCAATCCCTGGGCAACTGGGCTTCGATAATTCGCTTATATATTATTATTCTTTTTCTTTTTTCTACCCTTTTTTGTAATATTTAAATGCCAAGAAAAGCAATTAAAAGAACTGCTTCTCAAGAAGCTGCTCATCAAGCAGAACTAAAAAGGCGAAAAAATGAAAAAGATCGAACAAGAAGATCTAACATGCCATTGCAACAAAAACAAATAGTAAACGAAAGTGCACGCGAGCGTATACAAAATAGAAGATCCACATTATCAGAAGCTGAAAAAGCCGCAGAAAATGACAGTTTACGTAATCGCATGCAAAATAAACGAAGACCAAAACATCAAATAACAGCAGGAGGCAAAGAAGTTGACGATGATACACAGCAACATTATCTTGGACCTATGAATTTGGAATGCATGCATTGTAAATCAAAGCATTTTGAAAGTGAAAAAGTAAGCAACAAAGGTTTATCTTTTAGCTTATGTTGTCAGCATGGCAGTAGCTTAAGTTTATCTGCTGAACTTCCATATCCTGAAGAATTTAAAAAGCTTTTCGATATTAAAGAATTCAGAGAAAAGATTAGACCTTATAACAGTGCCCATGCTTTTGCTTCATTTAATGCAAATATTGTTAATTTTGGAATTAATCGTCCAGGACCTTACTCTTTCGTTGTTCAAGGTCAAGTTTATAGCCAAATCAATACTGCTTTAAGAAACGCAGAAAACGAAAATAAATCATTTGGTCAGTTATATTTCACCGATCCACTTGAAGCGGCTGAAACACGGTTACAAACATTTTCATAGCTTAATCCCGAAATCACTAAAATTTTATCGATTACTTTGAGTCGAATAAATTGTCATGCCCAAGCTTTTAAAATGATGTATGAACAATATAAAACGCAACAAACTTTAGCAGCTCAAAATGGGACTCCACCTTTAAATTTATCAATGCATTTTAGCCTTAAAAAGGGAGTCGATCCTCGGAGATTCAATTTACAAACATCCAATGAAGTAGCTGCCGTTTTTGCTACAACTGATGATGGTGAAGTTCCCGATTCATACGTTACAATTTACGATAAAGAAGGCCGTCATTTAAAAACTGTAAATGCGTTAGATAAAAACGTCGAACCATGGCTTTATCCCATTTTCTTTCCATATGGACAACCAATTTGGCATCACGAAATGAAAAAACTTTTTAGTAAGAAAAGTGAAGGTTTAACACGAGGCGCTTACGCTAAGTTTAAAATCTCAATTCGTGATGGTGAATTTAATGCAGTTTTACATGGTGGCAGACTTTTCCAACAATGGTTAGTGGACACCGCTTTAAAAATTATCAAAGAACGAGTAGAATACCTTCGAAAAAATCAAAATAAAATTTACCGAGATAGCTATGCCAACATAGATACGTTCATGAAAAAACACCAAATTGATAACAATGCAAATTCCATTGGAACTAAAATAATTTTGCCTTCAACTCATACAGGATCTCCCCGTTACATGGAACAGGTTTATCAAGATGCAATGGCAATTGTGAGACGTCTCGGAAAACCAGATTTGTTTGTAACAATGACTTGCAACCCAAACTGGCCAGAAATCGTTGAAAATTTATTCCCAGGACAAACACCTACCGATAGACCTGATCTTATTGCAAGAGTATTTAAACAAAAATTAAATTTCGTTGTCGATTTGATTGAAAAAAAGGGTTATTTTGGTGAGTGTAAAGCTTACGTTTATACTATTGAATTCCAAAAAAGAGGTCTTCCACATGCTCATTTGTTGGTAACTTTGGAAGGTGACTATAAAATGCGTACAGCTGAAGTAATTAATCGATATATAAGTGCACAATTACCCGATCAAGAAAAATTCCCAAATTTATTTAATTTAGTTTCCACTCATATGATTCATGGGCCATGCGGTTTTCGATGTGAAAAAGATGGAAAATGTTCAAAAGGTTTCCCTAAAAATTTCCAAGAAGAAACAACTCTTGATGAAGATGCTTATCCAACATATGCAAGACCTGATAACGGAACATCCTTTACAAAAAACTCAGGATTTGTCGTAGATAACCAATATGTCGTTCCACATTGCCCAAATCTCCTACTTTTAATGAATTGTCATATAAATGTCGAAGTTGTCTCATCCATAAAAGCAGTAAAATATTTGTACAAATACATTTTTAAAGGCCATGATGCAGCAGCAATTAAAATTGTTGATGGTGTTGTTCAATATGACGAATGCGAATCATTTTTAAATAGTCGATATATGGCAGCAGCCGAAGCAGCTTGGAGAATTTTCAAATTTGAACTTCATGGTAAAAGTCACTCTATTACTCGACTTCCCCTTCATTTGCCAAATGAACAAAGTGTAAATTTCATTGATGCCGAAAACATTGACGGAATACAAGCAGCCTTAGATAAAAAAAACAATGTTAATGGATTATTTTGAATTAAATAAACGTGATCCTAAATCAAAGAACTATTTTTATGGCGAAATACCCGAACATTTCACATGGGCTAAAAATACAAACACTAAAAAATTTCAATGGAATACACGTAAAGGGGCTTTTAATAATATTGGTCGAATGTACACTGTCAGTCCAACAAATCAAGAATTATTCCACCTTAGAATCCTTTTAAATCATGTTAAAGGCGCAACAAGTTATGACGAATTAAAAACAGTCGATGGAAAACTTTGTCAAACTTTCACAGAAGCTTGCTTAGAATTGGGTTTAGTTGAAGACGATAAAGAATGGTATCGCGTTCTTGCCGAAGCTCGAGTTTCATTATTGCCCTACCAAATGCGTTCATTATTTGTTCGACTTTTAATACATTGTTCACCATTAGCCCCTCAAGATCTTTGGGAAGAATTTAAAGAAGACATGTCTGAAGATTTTGCAATTACAATGTCTATGGAAATTGCAATACAAAAAGCTTATCGAGAAATTGTCCGGTTATTAGAAAATGAAGATAAAACAATAGCAGATTTCCCAACAATGATCCAAAATATTACTTTTGACGAAGAATATGACCATTATGATTCTTCATTTGATCATTCTATCGGTGAACAAATGTATGCCACAATGAACAAAAAGCAAAAGGAAATTATTGATAAAGTTTTAAATGCAAGTCAAAATTTAGAAAAAGATCCCCAAAAACTTTATTATCTTGATGGCCCTGGAGGATCTGGAAAAACTTATGTTTATAAAACATTGTGGCATTTGTTACGAGTTAAAGGTAAAAAAGTTCAAACCATGGCATTTACAGGCATTGCCGCAATATTATTACCAGGTGGAAAAACTATCCATAAAACAATTGGATTACCGGTTCCTCTATATTCGGACTCAAATTCAATTTTAACTCAAAAAACAAAACAAGCAGAAAATATAAAAAATACTGACGTTTTCATTTGTGATGAAACACCCATGGCTCCACGATACGCTCTTGAAATTATGGATCGAACTCTTCGCGATTTTACAAAAATTGATGAACCTTTTGGTGGTAAAATTGTTGTACTTGGTGGCGATTTCCGTCAACTATTACCTGTTCGAAAAAATGGAACACGCTCTGAATGTGTAAATCTATCAATTAAATTCAGTGACCTATGGAAAAATTTTGAACAACTTAAATTACACCAAAATATGCGTGCTGATACAGAAGAAACTGAATTTGCGGAATATTTGTTAAAAATAGGTGAAGGTATAATTAACGATGAAAACGACGATTTTGAAATTCCTACCGATTTTATTACTGAAAACGATTTAGTCGAAGAAGTATATGGTACATTAATTAGACAAAACCGTTTTAACGATGTTTCCAATTCTGCCATTCTTTCTGCAAGAAATGCGGATGTTGACGAATTAAACAAAGAAGTTGTTGCAATGTTACCAGCAGAAGGCGAAAAAATATATAGTAGCATTGATACGGCAATAGAAGGTGAAGCTTTACAAGAATTGCTTACTCAAGAATATTTAAATAGCCTCAACCCTCCGTCATTACCTCCTCATGAACTTCGTCTGAGAAAAAATACAGTTGTCATGCTTATTCGAAACCTTAGTCAAGCAGAAGGTTTATGCAATGGAACAAGACTTTTAGTAATTGGACTTATGAACAATACTTTGCAATGTAAAATCTTAACTGGTGATAAAAAAGGTGAAATTGTTATGATACATCGCATCCTTCTTTACAACGAAGAAAACTATCCCTTCACATTGGCTCGAAGACAATTCCCAGTTAAAATAGCTTTCGCAATGACCATTAACAAAAGCCAGGGTCAAACATTCGAAATTGTTGGAATTGATTTGCGTAAAGACGTTTTTAACCATGGTCAAATGTATGTTGCATGTTCAAGAGTAAAGCGGTGGTCGGCATTAAAAATATATTTGGGACAACAACGTCTTGATAATAAAGTCAAAAATTTTGTGTACAAAGAAATAATCAATTAATAGCCCCCAACAGGGGGTTGGGGTAGGGGTGAGGAGAGGGCAACAGGAGTCCTTTCATTTAAGCTTCACTTTATATATACATTCCAATTGCCTTTAAATCGATCGTATCGACGCAATTTTGGAATTGTATTTTAGAAGCACACTTATATGGCTTTCTCCATATTTCATTGCTCCCTCTACCTCTACCACTTCCCTCATTTTTTAATAATTTATTAGAATTTTTATCGTTCTTCGCTTCAATCGTTCTTCGCATGATTACTTCCAGCTGCGGGATGCAGCACCCCAAGCTTGGGGCAGGTTATGGTTGATAAAGGGTAAGTCTTTTAATATTACTGATAATATACTACATTAATTTTTTTAGATTCTGATTGTTCTTTATGATGATATGTATGATTTCTTACTCTGAAGCAATTCTGATGAAACTGTAAGATTTATTTAATTTTGTTATTAATCCATACTTTTGTTTTTAGAACAGTCTATTCATTGTTTCTTACTTAATTAAAACACAGAAAACGCTTCTTCATCTCAATATGCTTATCTCAATTAGTCTTTCATCTCCGTCGACTTTGCTGTTATATTCGAATGCTCTTAATAAATCCATCATCAAACTTTTATCTCCTGATTGCAATTCAAAAAAATCTTTCATCTCCATCGATTTTGCTTTCATTGAACTCTTTACCCATATAAAATTCTGATGAGACAGTAAGTTGTTGTTCTTTCTTAAATAAGTTATCGCTTTGTTTTTAGGTCATCCTTTTAGCTGTTTATCATAAATTATCATCATCCTAATGCAACATGAAGATCCTTTTCAACACTCAATCGAATTTTCTATATCAATACCAACGCCCAAGCTTCTCTAATCTCAACTACAAATTTCTCTCATCTTTCATCTCAACATCAAACTTCCAACGATCACAAAACATATAAATTAATATTGTAATTTTTTTTAAATATAATGTAATAATAAATAATATTTTAAAAATGAGTGTTGTACTAAGATATTGAGTGTAAATATATTTAAATCGAAAAACAAGTTATAAAAAAAAGATATCTTATTTTTTATCATACAGTGAAACAAGTTTCATGGCGGCGCGGAGCGCCGCTTCTTGCCTAGTGTATATTACAATCCAATGGATAGGTCTTATTTTTTTTATTTAGTTCGAAAGACTATGGATGTATGTACTACGCCGCCAGGCCACCTCTTTGGTACAAACAGATTCGAAACCAATATTGAAAACAAACAAAAAACAAACCCAATATTAAATAAAGAAAAGAAATCACTTCCTTCATTCATCGTCGATTTTAAAAATAGTAAAATTCAATTTATTGCAAAACGCTCTCTTTTTTTTTGTTGATCCTGCTGAATCAGTGGAACAGGAAATCATTGGTTGTTTGCAATATCAATCATGCTTAGAATGACTTTAGCCAGCATCCATTTTCTTCTTATATAAAATTTGTTTTGCTAAAAGCAAAACTTTCCAAAAATTATGTGCAGCTCTTGGTCGCTGATTCGGTAACACGAAAACAGCTTAAGCTCTTTCGCCCCGGCAAGGCGGCTACACTTCGAAAGAGGGCGACTTCCGTCCCTAAAAGGGAACGGAAGGCGTCTTCAGTTCCATTTCGACCAACTCATAACACCACAAGATCGGTAAAGATAAAGGCTTCAACATAGATGTAAAAAATTTATTTTATCCAACAAAAATAAAAAGAATGAAAAAATTATGTCCGCCTGACAAATAAAGATATTACACTTTTTTGGAGTTTGAAATGAAAGAACTTTTTTTTCAGTTTTACAAATTTTTAGAAATGGAATCTTTTTGAGGATTCACGATTTAATTTAACTTCGATAATCAATAATGAAAACAAACTCAATTTTAAAAAAGAAAAAGAAATCACTTCCTTCATTCATCGAGTTTTAAAAAAATAGAAAGAAAATAATAAATTTGTTGCTAAAAGCTTTTATTTTTTTTTGTTTTTGCTTGTGCCAGAAAAAAATTATTTGGAAAAAGCTTTTATAAGTAAAAGTTGAGAAAAAGAAAAAAAAATATATCTAAAAATGATTAATGATTTTAGCCTTTATTTCTCAGCCAGTTATTAGTCATTTTGTTTTTCTTAGTTAGCAATGTTTTCAAAAACGCATTAAAAAATTTTAGAGAAAATGAAAAATGGTTTCATTCCTCCTTTTTTTCCCTCTAAAATCACAGAAAATAAGCTTATAAGGAATTGCTGCTTGCCTTTCGAAAAAAGATAGTTGTCAAGGATTGAATTTTATTTTGTGGAAAGATAATAGAAAAATGGATTATTTTTTTTAAGCCTAAAATTGATGAGTGCTAAAAGTACATACAAACTAAAAAGAGGGTGCTTCTTTAATCGAATAAAATCTTTAATCAAAGTTCGAACACTTTATCTTCATTTTTTCAATTTCAATAAACACATTCTTAAAATAGGAAAAGTCTCGATTTGCCATTACTTACTTTATTTCCATCAACGTGAAGGAAGCAAACAGAAAAAGGGAGCAGATTGCTAAAAATGGGTAATAACTTTTTCTTTATTGAAATTGAATTTTATCAAACCATTCACAAAAATAAATAAAAATGTGTATGAAGCTGCGGGCTGCTTACGTCATAGTTTTTTCACGGAAATTATTTTTATATAGTACATACTTCAACGGATGTACTTGATACCCGAAAAAAAAGCAGTTTATGGATGTCATAAAAAGAGACAGAGAGAGACTAAAAAGCGTTTTAGAGTAACACGTTTTAACAACTTTGCCATTAACACTATCGAAACAACCTAAGAAACCATTTCACCGCTCCATATCCATTGCTTGTATCTGAGTGCATTCATAAAGAAATAAGAATAACCAAAACAGTAAGTAAATCAACATCATTTTATTTAAAAACAAACAAAAAAGCATCAAATGAGAAAAAACAACAAACAAAAAGTAATAGGATATTGTTAACAATACAACTAGATTACATGAAGAAAAGCATTTGATAAATTAACAAAAATCAAAAATGAAAGTTAGGGTTGAGGTTTACTTGTAACATCTTGAGGTTCACTTTTACCATCATCTTTAGCAAAGTTATGAGTAAGACCACCAGTTTTGAAAATAATTTGACAAAGTATGTCCAAGATTACTCGACCATGTAAGAGTTGATTATCACGAACAAATGATGCCAAAGTGCGAGGTTCCAAGCGTTCAAATTTGATGTGAGGGATGATATCCTTCAAGGTTTCTTTCAAGTTTTCAATAGTTGGTTCGACCTTTCTTAAACAGCATTGCTTTATAGCCCAACCAAAAACCTGAAAGCGAATGATAAGCATACGACAAACATGGAAACAAGTTAATTACCTTCTTAAAGAGTTCATCTTCATATTCTGGTGGACGTTCACAATCTTTGATAACCTTGAGAACCAAATCAGGAGACATACATCCCATAGTTCCATTTGCTTGATCAAAGATAAATTTCAATTGAGCCAAGCAGTTTGGAAGCATTGAATAACATTTTGGTAGAACACGTTGAGCTTCAGGATATTTGCTTGCAATTTCCACAAAACGCATAGCATTTGTATCATTGACTTGAGCTTCGATAAAGTTAACACATTTTTCAACCATATTACCAACATTATAACTGTCACCTGAAACACACAACGAGGTTAGTATGGTAAATATATGCTCTTTACAAAGCTAAAGATATGCTCAACGATCGAGAATAATGGGATTTGTAAACCTTTACATGATTATGTTTCAAGCAGCAATAACCCCTTGTTAAAATAAACATACCAAGACGCATTAATGCTTCAATATTTGCTTCAGTTATTTCGCATTCATCAGTATAAATATAATTCAAAAAGCTTTTGAGTTCACCAGGAGAAACAGATGAGATGCATTGATAACCTTCAGCGGGATGAGTGGTGAAGAGTTCTTTCATTGCAGGTGACCGAAGGCTCAAAATGAATTTATGTGCATGAATATCCTAAAAACAACAACAAGATAATAAAACAACAAATAAAGAGAACAAAGCAATAACTTACTTCATCACCAACACGAAAATAAACATCGGAATCTTTACCAGAATCAAACAAAGTTTTGAGTTCAATCATTAATGGAACTGATTTGACACCAGCTGGAGAAGGGGAATCCATTATTGATGATCTTCTTATTTTCAATCAGCAGCAGCAGCAAACGAAGTAGTGTACTTGTTATTAAAGTAAATAATTATTATGCCTTTTTTTCAAGGAAAAAAAAAGAGTGAAAAAGTGAAAAGTTTTTGAAACAGAAAAATTGCAAACTTTCGTGCTACAGTAAATTTGAGCGGCCTCTCAATGGAAGCTTTTTCGTGTTGAGACTGAAAGTGCTTGGAAATGCCTTCATTTTTGCGTTTGCAAAATTTTTGTTCGAAGTTTTTGTAATTTGAAAAGCTTTCAATATTTACATATTTTTTTCTCTCTAATTCCTTTAGTTGCTATTTCCCACCATTTGTTTATGCTAATTTTTCCTTCGTATTTTTTTTTTCTATCTATCTCGTTTTTACTTTTTTGTTTTTCTTTTTGCCATCATAAAAACCACGCAATTTGTGACACAAAAATGCTTTCATCATTTCGAATCGTTGCTGTTGCTCCTGTTGCATTTTTAACTTTGATATTATTTTTTAAGATTACAAATGTATCAACAATAGATCATTCGACTACAGAAGATAAAATAGGCAAGGATGCAGTTTATGGAGAATATGTAGAATCTTGTTCAATGGCAAATTTACTTGTTGCTACTCGTCAATATAAAGATAGTGGTCGATATGCTTATGGTTTAACTGTGGATTGCGTATTCTTTTGGTTTGATCTCGTACACTATGAAACGATTGAACAAGCTCTCGATTATGTAAGTTTTTTTGCACTTGTTATTTATTCTTTTCTTTGCTTTGTTACTCTATTCCTAATTTCACTCGTCTCTTTTTAGTTTCAATATCAATGGGATCTACCTGATACCGCTAAACTCCTATCAATATGTCCTGTGGATATGTTCAACATTCGCTATGTTTCACAAGGTAAAGAACCTTACTTTGAAATCATCGATCTTCAATCAGGCTCTCTACATCAAATCAAAATTGATAAGGATAAAACTAAAGATAGAAGGCTTTCATTTGAACATTTTACTTCATCATCAAGTATCAAACCTGGCTGGAAATTTGCTCGCAGTGGTTGGACTGGTTTTCATGAAGATCTTCTCATTCATGCAAAACCAATAAAGAATCAACTCATTGTGAGTTTTAATGGTTATTCGATTTGTGATTATGTATTATGTTTGTTGTTTTTTAGGGAAAGATGGAAGTCAAAACATATGTTCGATTAACCAATGAAATAAATCCTGGTGGTTGTATCATGCAAAGTTACCACGATCACTTATTGTTTCAAATGGTTTCTATCATTGGTAAAGAAGCTGCAAATCTAACCAAGTTTTTTGATGAAGGATGGCCAAATAAAGATCAGCAGTAAGCTTTTTCTTGAATTTTTAGTCTCAAAACTAATGGAGTTTCAAGCCATGTTTCAACTAATTCATCTTCCATTTTTTAGTCCTGCTGCTGAATATTACTTCTGGGGAATCTTGAGTGTAATTGTTGTTGCTTTCATCTCAGTTTTCGGATGTTTGGGCCTCATTATATGGAAGCTGCGTGATTATTTCAAAATGGAAGCTAAACGTCGTGAAATCGAACAATTCGTGGTTGGATGTTATGTTGAAAAACTTGACAAATTTTTCAAAGCAACCCAAGCTTCTAAAATGAAAGCAAAGAAGTCGAAAAAGAAGAAAAAGAAGGTATCCAAAAGCAGCAAAAGTGTCAACAGCCATCATCATCGACGTCGTTATTATTCTGATCCTGAACTTCCTCATGGTTCCAGGATTCTTCCAATACCAGATGAAAAAGATTTATTCGCTTCGGATAAAAAGAAACCTATTTCGAAACTTAAAACAACTCAACGTGCTCCTTCTAGAGGATCCAATGCTTCTGTTTGCAGCCTTCGAAGTTTGACTCAATCGTAAGTTTACTTTTTTGATAGCGCTTTTAGTTAACCATTGAATTTTTAGGGTTGAAGATTCTCTTGATTGGACAGCTAAAGGTGTACCAATGTCAAAACGACAAATTGCTTCAAAATTATTACAAGAAGACGAAGCAAAAGAAGAAAAAGAAGCCTTCAAACTTGGTATGAGCGTTCCCAGTTATCGAAAGAAGCTTAAACAACAACAAAGACATGGTTTTACTGGAGAATCAACAAATGAAAAGAAACCTAAACAACCATCTGATGCTGGAATGAGAGAATCTGTACCAATTTCTCAAACTCCGACTAAAGTAACAGCATCTCAAATGCTTAAAGGAAGTATTACTCTTGAAGATGAAGTTCAAATTGCTCGAGCTGAACAAGAAATTCTAAAACGTTCTGAAGATGGTAAACGAAAAAAAAGTGAACAAGAACAAAATCAACAACGTGATGCAATGACACCTAAATCTGGTGGGAGTGGTGTTCAACTTGTTAAAGATGATAGCACTTATGGTTCTTTGATTGTTCCTGGACCTGTTGATATTTCATTGAATCCTAAAAAGCCTAAGAAAAAATAATTTTTTTCTGTTTGTATTTGTATTTGCTTTTGTATTAATTTTAATAAAGTTTTATTTAAAATGTTGGGAGAATTGTGAAAAATGATTATCATAGTCTTTGTCACACTTGCTTTAATTACTATACCATAACCATTTGACATCGATGTAACACAAATCCAAGTTTTTGATGTTTGTATGAATTTCCATGGTTGTCATCTTTTTTACTCAAGCAAAAACGTTACAATAATCAAATGGATTTGCACAAAAAAGAGGGATGAAACTAAAGATTTAAAGGGGATTTCGGCTTTAAACATTCAAAACAAATCCATTTCGGATGTATCGAAAATATTTATCAAGTATCAAACACCTGATTATGGTAACGGAAATGTCAATTACATGAAACGTTGCATAAAATTTGAAAATTTTAAGGAAAGTTTTATTTGAAATTAAAATCGTTGGAAAGGGTTAAAAATAAATTTTTTGAGTTCGTTGTTATTCATTTTCTGGATAATCATTCTTCTTTTTTTTCTGCCGTTTTCAATTATTTCATGCGTGGGGATAAGATTCTGCAGATGAAGGGAGAGGTTATTTGATGTTTCCAATATCAATCACGCTTCCAAAATTATTTCATTTTCGACTGCTTTTTCTCCGTTTTTAAAAAAATTTGTTCTGCTTAAAGCAAAACTTTCCAAAAATTATTTTGTGCAGCTCTTGGTCGCTGTTTTGGTAAACCAAAAACAGCTTAAGCTCCTTCACCACGTCAAGGTGGCTGCACTTCGAAGGAGGGCGACTTCCGCCCTTAAAAGGAACGGAAGCCGTCAGCACCAACAATTTAAATTTTTTATCCGGGTTCTTTTAAGAACGGAGGTTTCCACTACAAATAGTTTACACCGTACTCGGAAAAGATAAAGGTTTCTGAACAATTTTTAAAATTTATTTTGTCCAACAAAAACTTAAAAGTATGAAATAACATGACTCGCCTGGCAATAAAAGAAATTACACTTTTGAAGGAAATTGCAATTTGCAAGATTTTTTTTACTTAAAATTTGTTTTTTAAAATAAAATTATTATGGGGATTCTTCTTTTTTATTTACAATATCTTCGATAACCAATATTGAAATATTTCGACTTTTAAGTATTGCGTAATTAAAATGGCGCATATGCATTTTCATTTTTGATATCATAATTTTAGCTTTTAAATATTGTTAGAGGTATATTTCTTTCGACAACAAACATAATCAAATCATTACTTTATTTTCCCCAACATAATAAAATCCAAGTACAATTAATGAAATAAAAAGTAAATTATTATTATTATGATTATATAGTATTTATTTTTTTGCAATTTCAACATCTGTGTATTCACCAAGGAGACGAGATACAAGTGCAACACCAAACCCAGTTGCACGTTCATCATTCATTGCAGGTTCAGCGATATCAAAATGAAGCCATGTTAATCCTTTACCCATATCAATATGTGAACCAACAAATAAACCTGCGACAGCACTTGGTGGACCAATTGATGAACCTTGTGGACCATAATTTTTCATATCAGCTAAAACCGATTTGTAATCATTGAAATGAAGTTCAGGAGCAAAGACAAATGGATGAACGAGATCTCCACTAGCATAACCAGCTTTAATTGATTTATTTTCCCATTTTTCACAATTTGATAATACACCAGCGTGCATGCTTCCAGTAGCATATCGTTGAGCTCCAGTTAATGTGGCCATATCAATGATAATGTTAGCGTTAAGCTTTGATTTAGCATAAAATACTCCATCAGCAAGTACCAGGCGTCCTTCAGCATCGGTATCATTGACTTCAACAGTTTTCCCACTGAGCATAGTAATGATGTCATCGGGTTTACTAAAGAAAGGTAATGATAATACAAGCAATGGAAAAGGATAAAACTAACGTTGCAACAGGAGAAATACTATTTTCAGCAATACAAAGAAGTACATGAAGATTATGTTTGAAACCGCTTTTAACCAAAGTGCAAAATGCTCCCAAAAGTGCTGCAGCTCCACCCATATCAGATTTCATTCCAACCATATACTTTGAAGATTTGATTTGCATTCCACCTGTATCATAGACAATTCCTTTACCAACAAGAGCAACATTTTCTTTAGCACCTTCAGGTTTATGACTAAAACAAGCGAATACTGGAGGATGAACAGCTGCTTTACCAACATTGTAAATTCCACCAAATCCTTCTTCTTTTAGCTTTTCACCCTAAAAATGTGGCGTTGTCATTGATAACGATGAAAGAAATAACAAAAACATACAACAACGATTGTTTTTTCAATAGGTACTCCAAGACCATCAACCATGAGAGCAGCTTCATTTGCAAATACTTCTGAGTTAAGTTCATTACAAGGTGTATCAATTTGTTGGGAACAAATTCGAATATGTTCAGCAAGGTTTCCAAGAAATTTGAGATCATTTTCTAGCAATGGCTTTCCATCCGTGACTTCAATTTCAATATTGATTTCTTCAAGCTTTGGTTTCTTTGTTTTGCGAGAATAAGTTGGAAACGAGCGAGCTATAGCAGCAACATGAGCGAATAAATGTTCGTATGGTGAATATAAAACGATGGATAAAGTTTTGATATCATCTGCAATTGAAAGAGATTTGAGTTCACGAAAGAGGTTATGAGCATTTGATGGAGAATTATGTCGTGATGCTTCATTTGGAAGTGATACGATCTGAAAAAGTAAAACATTAGCTATTCAAGGATGAAAGAAAGCAAAACTTACTTCAGCAAGATTCAAATAAAGTGAAACACTATCAGCATCAGAAAGTTGTTTGATTGACGCATTAAAAAGTTGTTCGTTTACACCATTCAATTTTTCAGCAAGTTTATTTTCCAATTTAACAGTTTTCAAATGAGCTTTTGTTCCAATGATGACGATTTGAGAATTGGAAAGTGTATGGCGAGCAGTCAACCCAGAGGTGATGGATAAAGTATTCATACCTAAAAAAAGTGAAAAAGTTAGTAAATTTAAAAAAAATGTGAAAAGGTTTACGACGAACTTTTGATTTCAAAGAAAGGTGCAAAAGCTTCGACCAAAGCAACAACCACCAATCTAATGAAAAAAAAGACGCACTGATTTTGTAAATTTAAGAAGCAACAAAAAAAGAAGGAAAAATTTGAATAATAAAAACTTACTTCGAAATGATGATGAAAATTTTGATATTTGAAACAGCAATCGTTGAGTTGATGAAAACATGATGCTCATTGCTATGGCAGCAGGGTTTATTCGACGATTAAAAAATAACAAAAATATTTATTAACAGCTATTAGCTGGCAAAACACAACAATAACAATACAAGGTTACAGACAGAGAATGGCAAAAGTGAAGAGGCAATCAAAAGTTTTTAGGTTAGAAGCTTCACTGCTTCCATTATTATTAATCATTGGCTCACATAAAGACATAGAATAATTTTATTTTGTTTCATCATTTGTAAATTTGAATTTGGATCAACGAGGAATTTTCACTATTAATTTGTTTCAAAGATATAATTACTTTTATTTAATATTTGCCTTTTAATGGTTAAATTTAACTGATTTAGAAAAGTGGAGTCTAAGAGCAGATTAATGGATTATAATCGTTTTGAGTTTTTGTTAAACTTTATACATATGTTTCTACAATGGAGCGAATCGAGGTTTCAAAGAATCATCAATATTTTTTGTTGCCCAGCTTTTTTTTAGTTCGTCATCATTCATTATTCGATTATTATCAAACACACGACAATATTGAAAAACAATGCCCATAATTTTTTGTTTAGAAAATATAAAATTAAATTCATCAAGAGTTAAATCTTGATTTTTGATATATAAATATTTTGCTTCACATCGATGAATTTTTGGTATCATTTCGGACAAGGCTTTTCGATTATTATTATTATTTTTAGGTAAAAGAAAATTGAGGGTACCAGTAATAATCAATTTGTTTTGTAATTTTTTGATATAAGAAGGATGAATAAATAAAGAATCTTGAACCATTCTAATTTCTATTTCATTCCTTAAAATTTCAAAACGATAGCAAATAGGAGTAGGTTGTCGAGAATAAAAGTATTTTCATGTGTAAAATAGCTTTCGAAGCAATGAAGAATTAGCTGATTTTAAAATATAGCAAATTATATTCAAATGAAAATGGAAGCTTTGAGTTTGGATATTATTATTTGTAAAGAATATCAAAGATTTTTGTTGTGAAACATGAGAATCTGAAATAAGTCAAAAAGGTTTAACTTTGTTTATCTACGTTTTTGCTGCTTTTAGCAGATTTTACCTTTTAAATCAGCGTTAGCTGCTTTTGTTTCGTAGTTTCTAAGGATTCTTTTGTGCTTTGTCCAAATTTCATTAAAATTTCGATTTGATCGATATCCAATTTTATATGGTTTTTTAGTAAATAAACTCATAACGCGTTGAATCAAAAAGATTGCAGAATTTTTATCACCAAAATCAATTTCAAATTGAATTGTATCAATCCAAAATTTAACAATAACAACGACATGAATATTTTCAGAAAAGTTTTCTATAGCTTTTCGATATTCTTTAATCATATTTATATCATCAATAAATAATCTAGTATATCGTTGATAAATTTTAAGGATGGTCTAAAAAGGTGGTGCTTATGTCAAATTTCAAAAAGAATGCTTTTGTTGTATTTGTTTAATTAATTATATATATCGCATTGAAAGCTTTACCATTGATTTGATGCTATTTAAATAATTAAAATACCATTTCCAAATTTCTTTTTTTTCCCAATTTTTATTTAATCCCAGATAAAATTCGATATTTGCAATAACTGCTTCAGAGACTTCAATTTGTTCCAAACATTTTAACCAAACTTTGTAATTTCCAATATTTTCTTCCATTTTAGTACACAAAGCTTTTAACTTTTCATATTTTGATAAGGCTTCTTTAGTGATTTCTTTCACTAAAAAAACAAATAATGGATATTAAAAATTATTGTTTGTGATTAAGACATTAAAACACATATTTATTGCTGCAGTAAGAACTCGCAAATTTTCGATATCAAATTTTAAACTTACTTGGAAATGAATTTAGTTTGCTTAAAACAATGTCCAATGATCTGTGAGGAAATTTTAGGCATCTTTCAAGCTCACACAATGCCTTTGCATCCCTTTGATACATGGGCTTTGCAATTTCCATATAATTATTCCAATAAATATTCTTATCATTTTTTGTTGTTGTTCCATATTGTAATGAATAAAAAGCTGAACATGCTTTAACTTTTAATTCTCGAACTTTTCGTTTGTTAACTTTTTGTTACAAACTGAAATAATTGTATGTAAAGCGGTAATTGGAAATGATTTCAAACATACTTTATTAATTGCTCCCAATATATTGGTAGCATAGTAAATTTATTGCTAAAATCATTTAATAGTTTTATTTTCTCTTTATCTTCCATTGAATCGTTTATAGCTGCAGTTAATTTAGCTACTTCAGCATCATAAATTGAACAAATGTTACTCATTTATATTTTACAACAACCTTGTTAACAGAGAATAAGAAAATTTCATCAGAATAAAAATAAGCTACCATCAAAAAAGGTAAAACAATAAATCAATACGTGCCACCAAAAAAAAATTCTCAACGGCAATGAGTGGTGGTTTGTCTTTATTGGCTACATTGAGGTCAGCCAACGCCCTTTTTTGAATTGGAAAGTTCGTCCAATCAAGTCATAAGAAAAACGCGAGGTTAATACAACAAATTAGAGATGTACAATAAAAAGCTTTTATATTTATCAAATAAATCATTACAAACATACACAAATTTTCTATTACACATCGACGACAATTCATTGTTCTTTCTTCTTTGTTTTCTTACATTTACCAGTTTCCTTTGCACGAAAAACATTAAGTGAGCATGTTAAATCCCTTGAAACAGCTAAGACACAACCAGCATTACTAAATTGTCCACAATAATTAGGCGCAGAAAATATTGTCACAAGCATTTTATCACCAAAGAATTCATAACCATCTTCCACAACTTGATGAGCACGTACGATGAGTTCAAGGCTAAGAGTATCACAAAATTTCTTTAATGCATTAGAACCAAATATTCTTGCAGCTCCACGAGGTGAATCTTCAAAACCGTCTACAGTTGGATCAGGATCAGCCCAAGTAAGATCAGCAAGAATTCCAAGATCAGGGATATCACATGGTCGTTCTATTCTTTCTAACTAAAACATACATTCAATAGTTAATGGTTTCAGAAAAGTTAACAAATACCTGTTTAAAATCTGTTAAATCTTCACTTATTCCACCATGCATACATAAAATTCGCTGTGAAATTCTTGCACAAAATGGCATGCAATAAAATGCATATTGAAATGCTTCATATAAAGGTATTGAATAACGTTTCTTACATTCCATATAAAATCCATATTGCATATTCACAGGTCTTGATTCATGATTGCCTCTTAGCAGGGTAACTTCATCAGGATATAATACTTTGAAAGCAAACAATAGGCATATAGTTTCAAGCGAATATGATCCTCTAAAAAAAGCATAGCAATAGTTAGTTGAGAACACGGACATTAGAGATATAAAGTTGTACTACTAACCTATCGACATAGTCACCAAGAAAAACATATCGATGCCTTGGAGGAAATCCATTGAGATGAAAAATGGCCAGAAGATCCTAAAAAAATGAGAGAGCATTAGTTTAACCATATCCATTTTGAAAGAAAACACATACTTCATATTGTCCATGAATGTCGCCAACAACTTTTGCAGGTGCTTTCACTAAAAAATGGATAACATTTGCTATGGAGGTTAACAAAACTAAAAAATATTAACAATACCTTCAATTAAAGCAGGTTGCATCCAAAAGGTTTCTCTTGCACGATAACAAAGTTCATGAATTTCATCTTCAGCAAATAATTTTTGTGCTAATTCAGGCTTCCATTGAATTGTTAATCTTTCGATGATTGATAGAAGTTTCCTTTTAACCTAAAAAAAGAAAATAAAGAAATTTAGTGAATCAAAAGTAACAACAAACTAAAAGAATTTACAAGTCTTTGGAAAAGGCAAACTTTATTTTTTCCCGCCAAATTTCTAACACGAAAATGAAGAAACTACGGTAGCAAAATCCATTTGAAAACCAAAAGCTTTTCCACCAAAAAAAATTATAAATAAAACATACTTTTTGTTGTTCTTGATGATTTCGAAGTGGTGAAGTTGATTCGGGTGTTTTCGTTCCAGCTGATTTTATTGTTGATACTATTGGAATTTTGCTGCTATCATTCGCCATTTTTCTTTTTGTTGTTGCTTTCTTTCTTTGATTCACAATTTTTGAAACGATTCTGTCGATTGCCTTTTTTTCGAACAAATGCAATGTTTGCGAAAGAAAGAAGGAATGACAAAAATGTTGCATTTTTATTCTCTAAAAATTTTATGTAAATTTTTAATATTTCTTGCTATTTCCCTTTTTTGTTAATGTTTTTTCGGTCAAAAATTTTTTGTTAGGTTTGTTAGGTGGCAATCGTTTTTCCGGCTGTCTTCTTTTTCGCGGCTTTTTTTCCTCCTTTATTAATCTTTTATTTTTTTAACCTTTTGCGGCTGCTTCATCCACTACAAAAAAAAGAAATATTCGAGGATCTAATTACAAGGCGCATTATTACTATTTATACTTTCGCAAATTATTTTTTTGTCGCGGCGGTCAAAAAAGAGAAAAGAATAATAAACAGCTGACGAATTGAAGCGAAAAATAAAAAAGAAAAGTATGGGTTTCATTGTAGTTTTTATTTTTTTCGATATTTGGAAGCAAAAAAATGTATATTCAAAAGTAAAATCATCAACAATTATTTGATATTAATTGCTTCTACAAAATTTTCAATTCAGCTTTATTGAATCTAGTGTATAAAATCTTTTTTATAATCCAAAGTTGAAAAACAACCATTTCCTTGAAAATTGGTTTCAAAGTGATGGAAAGCTGATTTGATTTGCTCGATTTCAAAGAAGTTAAAATTTTCAAAAAATATTCTAAAAAAATAAAATATGAGAAAATAATATAAAGTATTAGAAAGCCCTTACGTAACATAATTACAATTTCGACAGAGTAAAGTATCAACAAATTCTTCCAATTCTTCGACGCTTTCATAACCAATACTTACGGAAATTATACATGTCTTTAAATTAGGTCCAATTAAATGTTTAAGAGTTTTAATATTAATTGTTCCTATTCCATAATAAGAAAGTGTCGTATATAATGGAATAATATGCGAAATATTGGTAAAAGTTAAATTTGATATAAAAATAATATGTAATGATTCCTTAATTTCTAGGAGGAGATTTGATTCTTTTTTTAAATAATTTTTGGAAAAAGCTTCCAAAATATTTACACTTTTAATTCTTTTCTTGGATAATTTCAGAGTCCATGAATTAATTTGAGTGAAAGTTGCAAGGGTTTGAGTATCACAAATTTCGGTAAAACGATTTTGAATTAACCATGGAATCGAGGAAAATGGAAAAGCAGCAGCTACCATTCTCAGATTTCAATAAAAAATAAGAGCGAAAATTCTTTACCAAAGCAAAAAAACGTTTTTCAGGTCTAAATAAAAATATAAATTTTGGCTTTTTATCAAATTACAATTTCATCAAAATGAACAACATGTACCACAAAAAAATTATATAGGTCATAAAAAAATATGGAATTGGAAAAACAAAAATGTTATAGAGCGATATTATTGATTTAATATAATTTTTTCTTTCTTTCAAAAATTTAACAACAATAAACGGAACTAAGTCGCGAGAAAAAAAAACTACGATACGAATTTATAAATAAAAGTCATGAATAAAAAAACCTTTTATATTGAATTTATATTTCGTTGCCAATGGTTGAAAAGCAAATGCAAGATCCTTGACTTCAATAATATTATGATTGTAGAAAATAATACTAAAAAACAAATATGAGATTATCAAAAGTTTAATTTTATACTGAAAACAAAAACTTACGTAATCCGTTCAAAGTTTTTTGATAACAAAATATCCACAATTTCTTTTAATTCTTCGATATTTTCATAAATAATTTTAGTGTGTAAAGATAATTGTTTTAAATTTGGTCCAAGGATAAGATGTTTTAAAACTTTTATTGGAATATTATTCATAAGAAGCCGCAATTCAGAATATAATGGAATAATATGAATAACATCTTCCAATTTCAATTTTACTTGGAATTTTTTTTGTTTATTTGGTTTACTTTGTCTTGGTTGGTTGGATAAGGAGAGCCTATAAAGCATCATGAATGACCCTTTAATCCAATTTTTTTATAAGAATTTTGAAAAAGCTAGGTCAAGCTTTTTTGTAAAGGAAAACTTGCTTGATTTTTTTTGTTTCTTAACTTTTTGTTATAGTTCTTTAACTTTTATTTTTGCAGGACTCATTTTTGAGAAAAGTATAATCTTATTTTCAAATTTTTATTTAACAACTTTTTTTGTTTTGTTTTATTTATAATAATAACTTTACTTTAAATAGAAAAATAATAAAACTAAATTATTTAATAATTAAAGCTCATTGAAAAATTAATTTTATATGGGAATCATTGATGACAGAATAGAATAGGAACAAAAAAAATGCAAGAAGCTCGCTCATTTAAAAAAAGTGAAGAGAAAAAAAATATTAAAAAGGCGAAAACTGGCAGAAAACATACAAAACAAATATTTACAACAACAAAAAATCTTTAAATTTAGCAATTTTTTGAGCGTTCCCGACTCGCTCATCCTCCATGAGATCAAAATATTTTTTGTACAAAATTTAATTTAATTAACTAACAAAAAAAAGTCTACAGTAATTTTGAAGTTTTTTATTGGAAAATTTAGACATCTTCAGGTCCATTGTAACCTCCTCTCATAGCAGGGCAATGTTTAAGAGTTCCACCTCCTCCACCTCCACCACCATAAATTAATGGAGATAAACATTCACGATTAGCAAAAATAATATCATTATTTTGTTGATGAAATTTCGATAATGGCGAGGTGCCATTACTATGTTGTTGATTATGATTTATATATCCTCCGCCGCCATTATTTTGAGATGTTATTGCGATATTTCGACTTAAAGTGTTATTATGTTCCGTCGAAGAAGCAGCCATATATGGAATTCCATCATGACTACTAAATTGATAATTATGATGATTGGGATGGGAATATCGAAGATTTTGTTGTTGATGGTGGAGACGGTTGCTGTTGTTGCTTGAATTTTTAAAGCAACAACAACAACAAAGAAAATTTTTCCATGATTGTATAGTTTTTATTGAAAATACCCATACACCCGAAGTCCATCCAACAATGAGCATCGAAGCTGTTTTAATTAAAGATAAAATGGTTGTGGTATCTCGATTTTCTTTTATTTGAGGCAAACATGGACATAATTGAGCTTGCTCCCAAATAGGTCGATAATGTTGTTCATAAAATATGGCAAGAATGACGAATATTGCGGGAATGGTGTAAAGTACCTAAAAAATGAAAATAAGAATTATTTAGAAATAAATAATAGTAACAAAAATTTGACAATAAAATCAAATTTTTGATTACTCTCTTTTAAAGATAGTAACATAATTTTAACAATAATTTTCTCATTCGAATTACTCCCTTTTTTTAAGCTTCATTCTTAGTTAGAATTTTTACAAAAATTTTGGTTATTTTTTTAGCGGAAATGAGTCTCGATTAAATAATTTAAATTAGTAAGTAAAAATAATAACTTACAGAAAAAATGCCAATTTTAGACATCAATTGTGTTAACTTTGAAGTTCGATCAATCGTGGTATCAGTTTTTTTCAAATTCGATCGAATTCCCCATAAATTTAAGAAACCAATAATTAAAAAGCATACACCAACAATAAAATAAATTATTAATGGTAATAATACAAAATATCTCAAATTTGTTACAGAAGTATTTCCAACATAACAAATTCCTGAGAGTGAATCTCCATCGATTCCATTAAAACTAAGAACCAAAATAGTTTGAATTAAAGGTAAACACCAAGAAAAAATATGAAAATATGTTGAATATTTTGAAATCCATTCTGTGGACCAATTTGGAACTGCAGCCAATACCCATGTTAAGGAGAGAATAACCCACCAAGTTGAAGCAGCCATTCCGAAATAATAAATTAAAATAAAATTTAAGAGGCAAGAATTGGAAGTGATTGACCCAGATTTTAGTATGCTTCCATCGCATGAAATTGTTTCATGACCAAAATATACTCTTTGCAGAAATCCAATTGAAACCATTATTTGACAAATGGAAAGAAAAAATATTGGTCTTTCTGGATATGGAAAACGCTCCATTTCAATTAGAAACGTTAAAGCCGTGAATGCACAGAGAAATAAGCATCCGCTCGCCCATGCTGTAATCCAATTATCCATAAATATTTGATCTGCTTTTCGAATTAATGCGGGTGATCGACACGAATATGCGCAATTTGAAACGTTTAAAACTTTATAATTTGAAAATTCTGTCACGTGGAAAGGTTTCACACAGCGGCATTCACATTGAGGATCAACAACATCTATGCCAATCATGGGGAATTCGCTTCCATCATCGTCCATCATTCCTCGTCCTCCATTTTTATTATTACTCATGGTTTCAATTGGAAAATTATTTTTATTATTATTCGAATTTGATTGTTTTGGATATATTTCTTCTTTTGGATTATTATTTTGTTGGTCAAAATTATTTATATTTGATGTTTCAGAAATAATTGCATCGGGTGGGGCAGCACAAATTTCACCCGTTTTTGATTGATCCGATGACTTTGGTAAACTATCACATGAAAGAGTCAAGGGCCATTTAAATCCATATTGTTGCATAATGGGCGCACAACGTTTCCTTGCTTCCACGCATACTTCTCGACAAGGCATTACTTCCATTTCATAATTTTCTTGACAAATTGGAGTATACATTGCGCAAAGGAAAAATTTTAAATGCTTATAACATCCAACCTGAAATTGAAGGGAAAAGTTAGCATAAAAATTTTTAAAAATTGCAATAATGATAGTAATCAAAATTTGACAAAGTATTGCTCAAAAAAAGTTACTATCATTTTCCTTACAAGACATAAAAATTTGGAAAATAGTGTTTTTAATTTTTTTTAAAGGAAAAACTTCAGTCGAATTTCAATTTCAATAGCTTACTTCAACAAGAGGATAAAATTGGTGAACTTCCAATCCAGCTTCTTCCTGTTTTTCATGTCCATAACTATTTGGATAGGCAGTCATATTATATCCTATTCCTTTACATAATGGAATAGTAATGGGTTCACATTTCTTTTTATTATTATTATTACCCAAATTACATAATACTATTGTTGGAATAAATATTAATAATAATATAATTAACAAAATCAGCGAAGGCGATGAGGGCCTTGGAATCATTGTTTTTTTGTTTGTGTTTGAAGCTGCAAACTTTCTTATTTTTTTCTTTGTCAAAAGTTTTGCCTAATAAAAAAAAGTTAAATAAATAAAAATATTATAAATAAGAAAGTAAGTTTATATAAATATTAAAAATAAATGCAAACACGAGCAGCGAGTAAGAAAAAAAAATTAGCTATAAAAATATTTAGGAAGAAATGAAGGAAGCCCCACGTCGGTCGTCGTTGTCGTCAAGTTTTTTTAGTTTTTTATTTTTGAAGTAGCAAAAAATAGAATTGTCAATATAATCATTTCTCTCTCTCTCTTGCTTTTTTTTTTATTTATACTCACTTCTTCTGTAAATGAGAGGAAAAAAATAAAAAAAAAATAGAGATTTAATTGCAGCGGAAAAAAAGTTGGTTAATTCTTTTTATTTATTTTTGTTTGATACTAAAAAGTTTGGGTTTTTTGGATAGGATTAATTTTTTTTGTATTTTTTGTCTGACGTCAAGAATAAAAAATATATAGGTAAATAAAAAAATGGTAAAAAAAATTTAAGTTTTCGCAAACAAATTAAAAATAAAGATGAAAGGTTAAAATGACTTTAAAGGACCATGCTCTTTTGATCTTTTTTGAAATTTGTTTTCAAAACCGCGGCTGGATATTCCATCATGCTGCAACATTGCAAAATGCAAAAGTCTTTGTTCCAATACTTAGAAAAATTTTGGATTTTTTGTTTTTTTTCTGATGATGCCCATATGTAGCTACTCTTCTAAATAGCTTTACGACACTCATCATATTAAAAGTAATGAATATAGGTAGTATTAATGCTATAAGACTTCATCATGTAGGCGAAATTCTCAAAAAAACAAAAAATTTTCTAAGTATTGGAACAAAGGCTTTTGCATTTTGCAATGTTGCGGCATGATGGAATATCCAGCCGCGGTTTTGAAAACAAATTTCAAAAAAGATCAAAAGAGCATGGTCCTTTAATTCAAAATGCAATTTATTGGTTTTTGATTTTGCAATGAAAGTGAGTGAAAGTTACAAAATTTTGAAAAAACGTGCTAAAAACTGATTACTATCAAATTATAATCAAGCAGATTAAAAAAAAAAATTTTTTTTTCACTAAATTAAAAATATTACCAACAAATATTATTTTTGCCTCAACTGTTTGATCCACAAAAAATAAAGCCGTCATTTTTTTTTTGTCATCGCCTCAAAAAGCAAAAGCAGCAAAAAATACGGTGACTTTCATTCATTTTGTAAACAAAAAAAGGCTTAGAGAAAGACTTTTTCTGGAATGGCATTGAGTTTAGTTTTGCATATTTATTTTTTCTTTCTTCCATCAAAAAAAAAGATGCAACACAGGAGTCAAAAAAAAACAATAGACTTCAAAGATTGGTGAAGGACGGCGACAAAAGTTGAGAAAAAAAAGTTGCTAGGCTCTTAAGTTTATTTTTTTTTTTTGTATAAACTTTCTTTCTTTTCTTCGCATTTTTAAAGAGAGCATTTTTTTCTTCAGTTTTTGAGGATACAAACAAAAAAAGAGAAGGGTCACATCCGGGAAGCAAAAGAAGAAAGAAAAAAGAAGTCAAAAATCAACAAATGAAAAAAAAGTAAGTGTTCGATTTTTTCTTTTCTTTGATGATCGTTGAAAAAAGTCAGTGTAAAAGAAATTTGTGGAAAAGCTTCTAAATCCTTTGAGCTTCATTCTTCATCGAGAGAAAAACAAAGGATGGGAAATGTTTTTGAGGCTAAAAAAGTATCCAATTTTACTTTTTGGCAAGCAAGAAAACAAAGATTTTTTTGTTTTTGACTTTAAAACAGAAAATAAAATTTTCTTTCTTTTTCGGATTTTTCGAATTTGAAATCCGATCTTTTTTTTCTCCTCTTAAAGAATGTTAAGTTCTTTTCATTCTTTAAATATTTCGACAAAAAAAAAGTCAGTTTTTGCTCCATCAAAATTTAAAAAAAATATGCAAAGAAGCCAAAGAAAAAAAAACCGCCGCAGGATGGCACTACTTTGCATAAAAAAAAATGACTTTCGTATGAAAACGAAAATATTAAAAAACACAGTGGACGCCGAAAAAAAAGTATATACAAATTTTCTTGAATAAATAATAATAAAAAATAATAAAAATGTAAACTTTTTTTTCTTTGAAAACTAAATAATTGAGGAAAGCCAAAATTTATAATAGCGACAACAAGAAAGAGGGTAACAATAAAAATAAAAATTATTGTTAAAATTTAATTATTATCTTTTGAGACAGTAATAATATTTTTAGAATAATCGCAAATTTTGACTTACTTTCAAATAATTAAATATACTTTTCAAAAAAAATTTGCTTCAAAAATTATTTTTTTTAACTTATTTAAAAAGAAACCTTTTTTTTTATTGTTTGAAGTAAAGAAAAACAAGACTACGAAAACGCAGATGACAGAAGGTAGTAAGCACATATGTATGTATTATTTACTTAAGTTTTTTCATTGACCACCATAAAGTAACGAACGAACAAAAACAATGAATGAAAGAACAACGAAAAAAAAAGAACGGAAGTAACTCACTCACTCACTCAACAAGCTCAGGTGAGAGAGGTAGGTGGACAACGGCTAATAACAAATATATTTTAAAATAACAACAAGAAACACAGCTTTGTCGTCGTGTTCTTTTTTTTCTTCTTCTTCTTCATCGTCGTCGACGCCATCATCTTATTTTATATTTTATATTTTTGTCAAGTATATTTGTTTACGTGTATGCGCAAGATGAAGAGAATAAGAGGAAAAAAAGAAAAGTAAAGAACTCCAAAAAAAGAAAAAGAAATGGTGAGAAATGAACAATCTGTAGCAACAAAAAAAGAAAAGGTTAAATATGGTTTTCTGAGAAACTTTGAAAGCGAATGAAAAATTGAGAGTAACAAACATTTCACGATAAAACCATAAATTTGATTACTCTCTTCTAAAGATAGTAACATGATTATAGCAATAATTTTAAAATTTGAGTTACTATCATTTTTATTTAAATCCTAGAATCCTTGGCAAAAATTAATTTTCTTTTACACATAATTGGTCTCATAATTTTCAAAATACCTTCAAGGCAACAAAAAAAAACAAACAATGGATTGATTTTGTTAATCCAAAACAGGTGAGTTTATCCCATAATCAAACAATGCATAAATCCGACGAGGACAATGTCCAAACAAAATATGAATCGATTTTTTTTTTTTGTCTGTCAATAAAATTTGTTGTACTTATCCTTTTTTTCCTTTCATAGACTCACTCATTTTGATAGATAAATATCTCATTCATTGTATACCTGGTCGTCGCTCAAGATGTGGGATAATCCTCCACTGACAAATACACAAAAAATGGACATATCCTCTTGACGCTTGATGAATTCAAGTAAGTACAAAACCAGAAGCTCAAAAAATAAAGTCGAAGGTAAAAATTATTTATCAACCAAAAAAAACAAACAAGTTGAATGATAGTAATAAAAAATTGAAAATAGTAAACGAAAATAACTTACTATCATTAATGATGGTAACAAAATTTAGACAATTTTTCCAAAATCTTTATTGCTATCATTTTTATCCAAAAACTTTCTGCAAAAAAGATGCTGCCAAAGTTGCATTAATTTCAGCGTAATTTTCACAAACAAAAAAAAACAACCAAATAAATTTACGATTTCCTCTTTATTTTTTTTATATTTCATTCCAACGAAATTTCACTTGACAAAATAAAAAAAAATAATGTTGCGTGATACTTCTTTTTTAAAACTACTACTACTTTTTTTATTTTAAATCCGACGTCCTTAACCACAACAACGAAAAACTAAAAGAAAAAAAGAAGTGAATCCAAGTCAGTCACTAAGAATTTTTAATTAACTCTTCATTTTCAAAAAAAAGAAGCCACAAACAAACAAAAATGAAGAAGAGAGGGATTTAGTAAAAAAGAAAAGATACTAGTTTTTTTGGCTTTAAAAAAAGGCGAAGAAAAAAAAGTAAAAAATAAATAATGCTAAAGTTTTAACTAACCGTCGTCTGCTTTTTCAATGGCAGGATAATAGTGGCACACGATTGACTAACTAAAATCATAGTCCATAAAAAAAAATTTTTTTCATTGAACAAAAACAAAAGAGTATTAGGCATTTTTTTTTCGTGGCAAATTAGGTAGGCGGAGCTTAGAAAATGAGTGGATTCCTCATTTCTACTCATCTCCCTCCTTGGACATAAACATTGGCATGTGCGAATGAATGTGAGTGTCCGAGTGTGCGCAAAAAGCAAGAAAAAAAACTACAGGAGGCCTCTTTTCTGGTTGAACAGAAACAAAAGAATTGATGACCAATAATAATTATTCACAAAAGGCGACAAAAAATAATGAATGAATGAGAACATGTGTTTTTTATTTTTTACTTTCAAAAAAAACATGAGATCATAATTTTGGTACATACTTGACCCTCACTTTTTATTTGGCAATGCCATGTTTTTCACTTGAAGATGAGATAGAAAAAATTGAGAAAATGAAAGATGGAAAAAAGGTGTGAAAATAATAAAAGAAAAAAAACCATTAGTTGTTTTTGGACACGACACATGGATGGAAAAATAAAAAGTTAAAAGCTTTGATGATGGACTTTTTTTGTTGGAAAGATGTCCTTAAAAGGAAGCGGCTAAATATGCTTTAATTAAGGATAAAAAAAAGCACTGGGATATATCTGGAGAAAAGAAAGATAAAAGCCGGGATAATATGGAAATGGTTTTATTCGATGTTTTCTTCAAAATGAAGAGGGCAGGCAGAGATGATCAAGTATCCTGGGAATGAATCAAAGTTGGATGTTTTTGTTTGGACTTAATTTGATAAAGAAAAAATTAATAAACTTAAAAAGTACAAGACTTACTGAATACTAGCTTTTAGTTATTTTAAAAAAATTCCAATCAAATCGAACTTAACACAAAAAATATTAAAAACAAGCTTCTAAAAATAGCAATTTTTTAAATCCTTAAAAGTTTATAATTCCTTTTTTTGGTAGCAACCAAAAAAGCATTATTATTATTTCTTAAAAGAAACGCTTTCAACAACAAAAAAAGAAAAAATGCAACAAAAAGAATAATATAGAATAAAATAGTAGGTTTTCCTCAATTTTATTTTAATTATATTTTACGCTTCAAAAACAAAAAAATTCAAAGAAGAAAGACACCGCCCAGGAAGACGTCCAGCAACAACAAAGCAGCTTGGCTTCTTTTTTTCCAACAACAACAAGAAAAAAACTATAATGAACCAAAACCAAAAACACAAAATCTTAAGAAAAACGTAAAAAAAGGAAAAACTTTTTTCCTTGGAAAAAAGAAGAAAAAGTTTTCCTTTTTTTGTTGTTGGAAAAATTCATTCAAGCGTAAAAGCATTATATATTTTTTAGTTTGGGCCCACCACTACCACCTATTTTTATCCTTCATCATTGGCATTCCAATCCATGTTTCTCTCGAATCGCAATGTTGGTTGCGCGACGACGATGTCGAAGAGCAACGACGACATTCTTACCTAATTTTTTTTCTTCTCCTTTTTGACTTTGACATAACTCAACGACAACAGCAACCTAGTGTCTATTTTAGTCTTAGAATAATAATAACAAGGAGAAAGAAAAGAAAAAGTTAGTTCATTGACTCGAGAAAAAAAAATTATAATAAAAAAAATTGCAGGTTTCTCGCGCAAATGTAAAAAAAATATAAATTAATTCATTCAACCGTAAATATCCTTGTCTTTCGATGCCATTGGAATGGATAAGGTTAAAACTTTGACAAAATTAGTTAGGTGTAAAAATTTTAAGATTTTTACAAAAATTGATAGTAACTCATTTTTTACCATAATTGCTTAAATTTAATTACTGTCATTTTTTAAGTAAAAAAGTCAAAATCATACAATAAATAAATATCTGCCTTTTGTTTTGGAACATGTAAAACAACTATCTTCTTTTAGGGCAAAATAATAAAAAAGTGAGTCGTCCTGCTGTGTGTTTAAGTTTTTGAGCTTTTGAATTGGAAGGCTTCTGTCGCTGTCAAACAGGTGGTAAACAAAAGAAACGAAAAAACTAAAAACTTGATCCCTTAAAGCTTTTTCCTTTCTCTCGGGAAGGGATGGAAGCCCACCTACTGTGAGAAGATGAAGACGCCATTGAAAAAAAAAAATAATAATAATAACAAGACAATTAACACTCTTGAATTAAAAAAAAAGAGAGAATGGAATGGGAGGCATGATTGCAAAGTGTTGGACAAAACTATTTTTTATTTTTTTATGGAATTTTTCAGGGGTTAAGAGTGAGAAAATGCTTTAGGTTAAAATGAATGTCAATGGAAGTTTGCCATAGGAGGGAAATGTTGAAGAGGGTGTTTGTGAATGTCAGAATTACATAAATGAATGTTGAGAAAATAAAAAAAATGGATTAAAAATAAGCAATTTCAAGAAAGAATGATAGTAACCGAAATTTTACAATAATTTTAAATAATTTGTTACTCTCTTTTTTGGTGATTGAGAATAATTAAAATTTGGTAATAATTTTTTGAACTTTGTTACTATCTTGATTCTCACTAAATATATTTAAAGCTTTCTTTAAAAAAGTTAAATATTTTCTTTTTTTACTAATATTTTTTTAACTTCACAAAAAAAGCAATGAAGAAATATGTATTATCAAAAATTGTCAATCTTCTTTTTTAAATTTTAGATATTTGAGTGACCAATTGGAAATAAAGAAAGAAAGCAAATACATACAACAAATATTGCTGTCAATAACTTTTGATGACTGACCATCATCTCTCCATTTTTTTGCTATTGCTGCTTAACCACAAAATAAAAATAAAAAGATAGCCTAAAGGCATAAGTTTTTTTAGAAGGACTTCTTTGCCATCCCAAAAGTTTGACATAGCTTCGACTAACGAAAAAAAGAGGGCAGAAGCGCGCTTCCACCAAAAAAAGGAAGGCGATGAAAGTTTTATTATTATAAAAAAATGCCGCCTTCACAAAAAAAAATTATGACTTTTAAAAAAAATGAAAAAGAAAAAAACTTTGTTATTTTTAGTGGCAAAAAAATATGCACTTACACATTTTATTTTGGAAGTCAAAAAAAGCAAGCAAAAAGCATGAAGAGAAAAAATATTGAATTGAATTATACCAAAGAAAAATATTATATAAAAGTTTTTTTATAGCATCATCGGTCGGAAGCCAAAAAAATAAAAAAAATATAATAAAAAAGTAATAAAAAATGGAGACAAACAAGGAAAAAATTTATTATTTTTTAAATTATAAAATTAACCAAAATTCCAGAAAGATAATTATAAAGATTTAATTATTTTGTTTTGAGACAACTTAAATTTTTCATTAAATGTTTACAGTAATCCTAAGAATTTTTAAGCAAAATTTTGTTTAAAAAAGTAAACAATAGACTATTCTTATTTATGTGGCTCATTTGATTCATTTTCAACTACCATCTCTTCGGCTTAAATCCTCCAACAAACAAACAACAAAAATAATAAAAAAATAAAACGATCCAATTTGTCGTCGTCAATTAACCAATCCAATTTTACCAAAAACAAGGCCCTCTTAATCGTTTTTTTTTGTTACCAAAAACAAGATTTATAAAAATTATATAAAATTAAATTATGTTCCATCAATTAACGCACTTTACAAAAACGAAAAAAAAGAAAGAAGAATACTTGATCCTCGTTATCCAGTTTTTTTCCATTGTTTTGCCTAATTCCTTTCTTGTCTTTTTTTTCGCGCATAATAAAATAAAAAATAAAGAAAAGTAAGTAATAATAATAATAATTTTTAACATCTGTCATCATCCCAAAAACACTTTGTAAAAAAAAGAAATAGACAATTGCCACAAATTTGTTTCATCGGTTTATTTTTTTGTAAAGAAGAAAAAAAACTTAAGTTATGAAAAACAAGAAGGAATAATTCCTTTGACCAAAGGCAAAAATTAGCAGTTAAAAAGGCTACGGGCGAAGAAGACGGGGTAGAAAAAAAAGATGAGTAAAAAAAATGAATGTCGTCGTTTTTCTGAGAGATGGGTAAAAGCAAGCAAGCGAGCCGGTTGTCACCAAATAATTGACAAGTTGTAACTCAAGTTTACTCCTTTTTCCTTTTTCCATTTTGAATAAATTTTTTCTTCTTCATTTTTGAGTGATGAACTGACAAAAGTTTGGCATTTTTTTGAGGGAAGAAAAATTATTATTGAAAATGAAAATTGAAGAATTGTGAAATGTTTTAAAAGAAAGAAACGAATATAAAAGAAGATTAATGAGATAATTTTTTTTTCTGTGGAAAATTGTGCGAAAAACATTGTTTACTTTTGTAAATAATCAAAACAAACAAAAACAAATGATAAAATTAAAAAAATTAGAATCCACTCGGAAATGCTTCGGGCAAGGAAATGCAAGTCCAAGTTTACAAAATATCAAAATTTCTGATTCAAAGAAATAATTATAAAAATAGCCTTTTTTGTTATGGTTACTGTAAAGTTCAATAATGAAAAAAATTCAAAATAACCCCAAAACCATTGTTATTACAAACAATAAAAAAAAGATGTTAACTTATGCAAATTTTTCCCAAAAGCCTAACATAAACTTACCCATTCACTCAAAGAAATTTTAAATGAACTGTCACTAAAAAAAGCTTTTTTTCTATGCCCTTTTGTCCGAGGAGGGTTGAGGATGTTGACAATGAAGATTGACAACAACAACAACCACTAACCATTTCACTCATTCAGAAAAAAAGAGGGGTGCCAAACCATATAAAAATGAATAAAAATTTGGCACACACACATTTTAAAAGAGAGAAATGAATATTAAAAAAAAGAGAGAGAACACGAGAATAAAAGAAAAAAAAGAGGAAACCAGTTTTGCGTTCGTTGTTCGCGCGTTCTTTATATTTTCCAGAAAAAAAGAAAAAGAAAAAAGCAATTTTTGCGCAATTTAACAATTAGCCTTCCGCCAACCGCCGGTTGCCGAAGCTTAATGCAGTTATGGCACCCTTTTTAAAAAAAGAGAAATTGAATGAACAACAATAAAAATAAATAAATAAATACACAAACATAATGAAAAAGAAAAATGGAGTGCGAACACTTTTTTTTCTTCTTCGGTGGATTTTCTTTTTTTCTAACAAATTTTATGAAAGCTTTTGGTTTTCATACACAAAACCTAAAAATATAGAAAACACAATATAAATAAAAATAGTTCGAATCCGGAAATCATAAAAATAGGTAGCTAACTTCCGTAATATAAAATTGTTCTTGTAAAAACCGTCTTTTCTCTCTTGAGGCGTAAAAAAAATGTTTTGCATAAAAAAAAGTGACCAAGAAAGTAAAAAAGCAAGCAATACCAAAAAATATGCGCGAGAAAAAAAAGCATGCCATCGCCGCCACTCAACAAAAAAAAAAGACGCAATGTGAAAAGCAACAACGAACTAGCAAAAACACGGAGTCTAACGAAATGGAAAAAAGAAAGAAGAAAGAAAGAATATTATTAATTAAGGCCTTCGTTCGAAAAAGTAGTTGCTATTTTTGGTGAATGAATAGAACTTTCACAACATACATTCGTTTTTAGACATACTTAAACATGCAAAGATGCAAGACTTTAAACATAGTGAAAGAGACAGAACAGAAAAATAAATATAAAAAGAAAGTAAGTAAAAATTCTTAGAGTTTTTGTATTACTTTTTAAAATATTATTTTTGAAAAAATTAAGTTTTAGGGAAAAGTGCGGGGTAGTGTTAAATTACCGACCGACCGACAAAAAAGTCGGTAAATTCAAAAAATTGTCGGTATGGAAATTGCTCCCGGTCGGTAAAGTCGGTAAAAAGTCGGTATAAAAATATGGTCGGTCGGTAAATCGGTCGGTAATTAGTCGATATAAAATCTTTTTTCGAGTCAGAAAATCAACAAAACTTTCAGTTCTTAGTCAAAAATACATTTTTTTAATATTAAAGTGATGAATAACATCAAAAAAATTAGTATTTCTATTTACTTTTTAAGAAAAACAAATCCTGATAAGAACTTTAGAAAAAAATGTCGGTATAAAATTTTGTCGGTCGGTAAAGTCGGTAAAATGTCGGTATAAAAAAACGGTCGGTCGGTAAATCGGTCGGTAAAAAGTCGGTCGGTAATTTAACACTAGTGCGGGGGAAGTTAAATTCATGAAAATTTATAAAAAAAAAGAAAGATAAAATATAAAAAAATAAACATTATAGAATAAAGTTTTAAAAATATTTTCATAAAAAGTTAAAGTTATTAACAGCTGTTGAAAATCATAAAAAACAAAAACATTAAAAGTTCCTTTTTTTATAAATCAGTATGAAACAAAAAAAAAGTTATTATTTTTATTTGAAGCGTTTGTCAACAACAAAAAAATCGCGGTTATAAAAATAATTTTTTACTTATTAAAAAAATTCTAACATTTTTTTTAGAATATTTTCATACATATTTATTTTTTTTTTCTCATCCATATCTATTCTATTCCATCCCTAATATCCATACACAACAATAAAAAAACTCGTCAAAAGATAAAAATAAAAATATTTTTGACGCTTAAAAAATATTCTTCATTTTTGCTTCCCAACTAACCAACTACTGACAGATGATGAGTGGATCCGTCAACGTTTTTTTATATTTTGAAAAAAAAAGAAGAGAGCTTTTTTGATTTTGACTTTTTGGAGTTGTTCCTGCTGCTTTTCTTTAACCGCACACATACATGCATATATCAGCCATCAGTTCGCTCATTTTTTTTAGCTACTTCCCATTCCCATGAACACATCATGACGAGATGACGAGAAGGAGGAAGAGGGATAAACTAGTTTAAAAAAATTGAATGAAAAAAATATAAATAAAAAAACACGCGAAAAAATAAAAAAAATATGTATGAAAGAAACAAATAATGGCGCGAAATTGAACGAAAAAAATATATGGGTAATCCTTTAAATTTTTCTTTTTAAATGTCGAACATACTTTTTTGAATGGTTTTTTCATAAAAAAAAATGCGAAAAAAGGTAGCAAAAATTTTAAAGAAAATTTTATTAAAATTTTTAAAAAATGATAGTAACAAAATTTGGTAAATTAATTATAAATCATGGTTACTATCTTCTAAGAAAAAAGGCTAAATGCCTGTTTTGATAAAAGTAAATAGTAGATAAAATTGAAAATTATTTCCAAAATTATTTCTAAAAATATTTACAACAAATATCCGCATAATTGAAAGTAATCGAAATTTGACAATGATTCAAAAATTCTTATTACTATCATCCGAGTAAAAACAAACTCCCTTCGACCTCATCCTTAGCCATTCATTAATTCTTTTTTTTATGAATAGGTTATTTTAAATTTTTTGTTTAAACAATGTTCTCTAAATTGTTTATTTTATTTTAAAACAAACAAACTTTTTATTTAACTTTTTTACTAGAAAAAAGTTAGTGAAAGAAAAGTACTAGACGATGAAGAAGTATGTAAGTATACTTTGTGACCTGAACACTTTTTTCTCAAGTTGTGTTACACAAAAATGATAAAAAACAAAACAAAAAATTTATGTCAAATGAAATATTGAATTAATTAAAAAGTGAGCCATTTTTAACCTTTCTTTATTTTCTTGTGGGTTTTTTTCTGAGAAATAGAAAAAGTGACAAATTTGATTGATTTCAATCTAATTGAACTTAATTTTCTTGTTATTTAATTTTGTTTTATTTTTTTTTTTTTAAAATATGCAAACTTTTTTTTGTTGATTTAAACGAAAAATAAATATTAAAATTTGTAAAGAGAACAAAAGATTCTTGGAAAGTTATAAAACGATGGATAGTAACTTCAAAATGGAAATAATTCGGTCAAAGCGTTTACTCTCAAAATTAACATAATTTAACTATCGTATTTTTTATTTCTTAAAAAATTTTATTATAAGAAAAGAAGCTTAGAAAAAGGTTGTATTTAGAGGAATCCACAAAATTCTAATATTCCAGCAATTGCTAAAAATTTTCCACGAAAAACAAAAAATGATAAAACATTTTTTTCTCTCTGAAAGTTAGAAACATTTTTGCCATAAAAAAAACATAGAAAAAGTAAAACTAAAATATAAAATAAAATAAAAATGTTTGACAAATTAATCTTCGAAAAACATGGCATATTTTTTTTTATTTCACTGCCATCATTTTTTTCCTTTGCTTTTAATCTGCTCTTTTTGCAGCATAAAAAAAAACAATGCTTTATTATTTTTCATTAAAGCTAACTACTATGACCAAAAAAAATTATTATTACAAAATTGCATAACAATACCCAATTTTATGGGGTGTTAAATAACTAACATGCAAAAAGGGTGTCATTATTATTTCTTTTTTCTTTTCCTAATTACAAGAGATAATCTTTTTTTTAAAATTGAACATGGATTAACACACACAAAAACGCCGAACGCGCGCTTCATCTTCTCGAAGCCAGTCACTTTTTTTTCTTCTTTTTCTTTGTTCCATTTTTTTACTCACAAAAAAGAGAAGAAAAAAAAACAGTTCCACAGCTGTTACTTTATTTTCCATCATAAAGCGTTGTCGTCGATGTGCATCGTCGCCTGCTGCTGCTATTACTGCTCGTTTGAGGCTTAATTGCATCCAACAAAAAAAAAAATTGCGCAACAATTTTCTCCTCATTTTTCTCTTTTTTTGTTTTTGTTATTTTTTTTTTGTTCATAAAAAGTGTGAAATCCACGAAAAAATGAAATAAAATAAATGATTAAAAATAGAAGAAAGGCTTTGGTCGTCGGCGATGGTGCTTTTTTAATTGAAAAAGTAAAGCTCCATAAAAAAATTTTTCCAAAGCGCACCCGAGTAAAATAAAGTAAAGGCATTTAAAAAAAGAGGATGGATGGATACAATAAAAATTCATTACGTTTTTCCAGGAGGCTTCTTTTTTTTTTATTTGGTCGCTTTGGGGTTTTGGGGTTTTTAAAAGCTTCACATAAAAAATAAAAATAAGGAAGGATCATTACTTTTTTTGGTGATGAAAGAAAAAAAGATTATATGCATATTTTTTAGAAGCAAAATTGTACGTTTTTTGAAGAAGAAAAAATTAACAACGAAAAAGTAAAATAGCGAAAATACAATGGAGCGATCTCAATTTGAAAAAATTAAACTAAAGGAATTTCTTCCATAACGAAAAACTTTTTATAATTTTCCTAAAAATATTTAAAAAAAAAAGAAAATTATCAATCAAAATCAATGTGTTTTTTTGCAAAAAATTTCTTATGTTTAAATAGCGCAGTTGATTTTACGCATGCCTTTCACTCTTACAAGAGCATAGAAAGTTCGATGCCCATTTGGAGCTGGAATTTTCTTCTGCAAGTTGAAGCCGTTGTTGATTTTCTCAATAATCTTTAACGTTCTAAACCTTGCAATATAAATTTAGTCTTGCTATGAGGAGATGTATTGTCTAAATTTATGATTGCATCTTTAGGAAATAGTCTACAGTTTTTTCAAAACTTTTTTATTTTAATGCACCCGCTTTCACAAAAAAAAAAGTGCAAAATGAAAGAGAAAAGAAACTGGCTGACTTTAAAAAAAATTGAAACTAAAACCATCGAAAAGATAGATAATCGTATCAATTGCAGGTTCGATTTTCAAAGAAAAAAAGAGAAGATGATAGCTTAAAAAATAATTTGAAACCGGTAGAAATTAATTATGCGATAATAAAAAAATAAGGTTTCCGGAATGAAAAGATTTTTTAATTTTTAATCTGATAGAAAAAAAAGGTGTTCGTTTAAAGCAGGTATAAAAGCTTTGATTTTAATGAAGAAATAATCATTTTTGAGTAACAACAAAATGGCTACTTTTAAATTGGTTTTGTAAGTTTCTTTCGTATATTTTTTCTATTTTATTGAGTTCAAAAAATTTTAAGGTTTTGCTCGATTTTATCGGCTGTGGCAGCTCAATTGCTTCCTGGTCAATATTTTGCTACGGCTGCAAGCTTTCCTTCAAGAGCTCAAAATTATCTTCCTCCACCTCCACCGCCACCGCCGCAAGCACAACAGGTGTCATGGAGTCCATCATTGCCTCCTCCACCACCCCAGCCTCCAATGAGACCTCCACCACCAACATATTTGGTTGCATCAAATATGCCACCTCCAGTTGCTCCATTTCCACCTCCACCACCCCCAGGAAGTGAAAGATTTTTACCTGGACCTATTCCATTGCCTCAACCTCTTCAACCTCCACCACCTCCTCCAAGAGTAGGCATCCCATATCCTCCACCACCACCACCACCTCCAACTACGGCATTAAACATGAATGGAGTCACCTTGAATTTACCGATGAATGTCTTTGCTGCATTACTTCAAGTTCCAGGTGTTGGTAAGTCACTTTCAAAAAATGTTATAAATTTACTTAACAAAATGATTTTTAGCACCAATTCTTACACCTTTGCCACCACCCATGCCACCACCACCAGCTGCATATCCTCCTCCACAGCAAATGGTATATTCTCAACCTATGCCATTCCCACAAGCCGCTCCAGCTCCAGCTCCACTTCCACCATGTCCAGCATGTCTTCCCCCACCTCCTCCACCACCACCAGCATACGCTCTAGGACCAGCATATGCTCCTGGACCTCCACCTCCACCACAACAACAACCTCCAACAGCTTTTATTCCCACATCCCTTGCTATTGCTGCAGGAGCTCCACCCCAACCTGGTGATATTCGTGCTGTTCCATTATATGCTCAACCTTACATTTATTCTAATTCTCGTCCATTAAAATATTATAGACACAAAAAGCAACCCCAAACAACAACAACTGCAGCAACCACAACTGAAGAACCTTTTTCCAAAGAAGAAGAAATTAAAGATAAAACCGAAGAATAATAATTAATTATAATTAAATCAATTTTTTACAGAAATGTAATTTTCTTTTTGTATATCATTATTTGGCATAATTATTTTTTGTATGTGTAAAAATTAATAATAAAAATGTAACAGAATTTTATATTTCGAAAAGCTTTTGATACTTTGAAAAAAAATTTGGGAAAAAATTTCTTTTTTTATTCATTGAATTTGTTATTTTGTTTTTTGTATTTATTGATTTGTAATGACCTCTTTTCTATTTTCTTTGAGAAGGCATCTTTTCTCACATGAATGGCAAGCAACCATGGCGAAAAAATAAAAAACAAATTTAAAGCTTTAAATTGTTTTTTGGCTCATAATAGTTTATTACCATTCTTTATTAAATCAAATTCCAATCATGAAAAGTTTGTCTTTCCTAAGTTTTCCATGGTTAATTCAAAATCGTTTCATTGAAATTTGTGATATTCAAACTATTGTAAAATTTGCTCAAATAAATTCATGGACCCGAAGATTATCAAATAAACGAATTCAAAGTGTCGACACTTTGCAAATAACTAAAGAAACTTTCTTCGAAAATGATCCATTAAAAATTATGGAAATTAAAAAAAAATTGTGTTTAAAATCTATGACAAGCTTATGGTTGAAAAATTTTTTTCGCATTATTCCATTTTACTCAGAATTACGAATTATTGTTGACAAAATCGATGTAAAAGCATTGAAATATTTGCTTGGGCCAAATTTAAAGGATCTCACAATATTCACCCTACTTGTTTATGAAAATATTAACGACGTTAAAAAAGTAGTCGATATTTTATTAGCAAAAAAATTTAATTGGGCATAGTAAGTCAAAATTACTTTAATTAAACTTTTATTAAACTTTTTAGCATTGTTTTTTGCAATCCCGATAAAAATGAAATAAAGCAAATAGGATCCGCTTTCCAGCCTTTGGCAAAGAAATGTAAACGTCGAATTGAAAAATTTTTCCTTTATGAATCCAAGTCACAATTATTGCTTAATTAATTTTTCTTTGTTTTATACAAATATAAAAAATTTCAAACCATATTTTTATGCAGCAATATCAAGAGAAAAAAAATTAAATATCATAAAGAAATATTATTTTTTTTTGTTGCTTTTCATTGAGATTGTTGAAAGACGAAAAGAAAGCTTTTTTTGGTCGGAAAGAATAAATAAATTTAATTTTACTTTAAGAAAATGCATAATGAATTTTTTAAATTTTTTTTGTTGCAAAAAACTTTATTGTATTTTAGATAGAAAGAAATAAAGTAACTATAAATCAATAATATCGATTTATAATTAATTTTTCACTTTTTGTTTTTAGGAATCTCTTATTTTTTTGACCTTTATTATTTTTTTGGTGGGCTGCTTTCTCTTCGGCTAAACTCATTAATGATAATAAAAAAAAAAGCCACCCAAAATCTTTTATTTTTACTTGAAAATTGTTGTTTGCGTTTGTTTTAGTTTTGTCCTGTTTCATTCGTGGCATAACTGAATTTGAATTATGAATACTTTTCCATTTTCATTTATTCCATGGATTATTCAAAAACGATTTATTGAAATTTGTGATCTTTCAATTCTAGCAAACTTTGTTCAAATAAATCCATGGACTCGAAAATTATGTGACAAACGAATTCGACGTATCGATATTGTCAATCTTAAATTTATTGATGCCGATAATTTCAAGCATCATGATGACACTTCAGAATTGTTAGAAGTTAAAGATTTGTTATATATAAATTCTGGGTTTAAATTATTTTTGGTTGATGTATCATATATTATTCCAACACATTCTCGATTAATTATTAATGCACGCGAAATGGATATAAAAGCTTTGAAGCATCTTATTCTTGGGCAAAATTTAAAAGAATTATCTTTAAAAACTAAACTTATTTTTAAATCAGATAAAGAAATCAAAGAGGTCGTAAATATTTTGTTATTAAAAAAATTCAAAGATGTTTCGTGAGTTTTTCCTTTTAATTCTCCGTCATTCGTCGTTTTATAATTAGGCAATTTAACATTTTTTTAAACAATATTTTTCAGGATTCGTTTAAGCAATTACATTCTAAAAGAAATTCAACAACTTGATGAAGCTTTTAAACCACTTTTAAAGAAAAGAATAAATAAAAAGGAAACAACTATAGAATTTCGACTACAGAGACGTTCTTGGAAAATTTAGAGTAAATAAAAAACCAAAAGACCGGAAGCTTACGCATTTACCTATGTTTTTATTATAAATTTATTTTCAATATTATTTCTGTTATTTTTTGTTGGTATTTTAACTTTTTGTAATAAATTTTTTCTTGTTTGGAGTCTTGCATCTTTTAGTATTTTTAAGGATTGATTTTCATAGAAGTTTCAATAATGAAACAACTATTTTTTGCTCTTTCAGCAGATCTTATTTTTTTCGTTTTTCTTTATTTTTCTTTTGTTTGTTTTTTCAAACGAGAAAAAAATATTTTGCACCCTACCATTTCTTTTTTTGCTGTTGTTGTCGTGACCTTTATTCTCTTAGGAACAGTTTCGCTCGAGCATATATAGTCATAAGGACAAATTGAAGTCAAAATTGTTTTTTTTTCTTTTCTCAAGCCATTCATTTGATTATTTTCTGTTTGACCAAATCATGGCCGCTTTTCCATTTTCATCGATTCCATGGACAATTCAAAATCGATTTATTGAAATTTGTGATACTCAAACTCTTTCAACTTTTGCTCGAATAAATTCATGGACTTTAAAATTATCTAAAAAGAGAATACAAAGTGTAAATACTGTGACTTTCAAATCAAAATATGATTTTAAAAGTATACCAGAACTTTTTGAAATTAAAGAATATTTAACCATTTATCTATACTCTAATGTGTCATTGGCCGATGTATCAAATATTATTCCATCATATTCAATACTTTGGCTTCTCCTAAAAAATTTTGATATAAAAGCTTTAAAACATCTTATTCTTGGGCGAAATTTAAACAATTTTTCATTACACACCGAACTAATTTATGAAACAATGGATGAAGTTAAAGAAATTATTGATATTTTGTTAAGAAAAAAATTTAATTGGTGTTCGTAAGTTTCATTGTTTTTATCATTAAACTTTTATTTTATTATTTTTCTTTTTTAGAATTTATTTGCATGATTCCGATCCAATAAAAGTTCAAGAATTAAAAGAATCGTTTAGGCCATTCATCGAAAAATATAAATATAAAGGTAGCAACTTTTACATTTATATTGGTAAAAAAATGTATACGGAATGGGGTCTCAGTAAAAACCGATCCGATCCCTTTATTTTGAACGGAAAAAATGATGCAAATTTTTGAGTTTGCGTGACCGATCGGATCGGTTTTTACTGAAACCCTACGGAATGAATAGAAAGATTAATAAACAGATTATTTTATTTCCATAATGATTTTTTACTCGATAAAAGTTTTTATATTGTATTTTTTTGTGTTATCACATTGAGAGATAAATAAAAGAATTAAGTTTAATCAAAAAATTTGAATTTTTTCTTTGCTTCTCTTCAAAAAAAATTGTTGTGACTCTAGAATTTTTTTGTGACCTTTATTCTTTAAAGGCACACATATGTAGTTTTGCGAGAGCTTATTTAATGGCACTAAAAAAACTATGATTTGTGTATTTTTATTTTTGGATTGGTTTTGGCAATTTTCCATCTATCTAAAACATGTCTTTTCCATTTTCATCTATTCCATGGTTAATCCAAAATCGATTTATTGAAATTTGCGACGCTTCAACTCTTGCAACTTTTGCCCAAATAAATTCGTGGACTCGTAAATTATCAAATAAGAGAATTACTAGTGTCAATTACGTAACAAATGACGTCAAAAATGATTTCAACGTATTGGAAATAAGAGAACATTTAAACTATGATCTTGGAGCACCATTAGCATTGAAAGATGTTTTACATATTATTCCATTATATTCAAAATTACGAATTCGTAAAAGTCTTTTTAGCATTAAAGTTTTGAAACAACTTATTCTTGGAGCAAATTTAAGTTATTTTATATTTGAAGCTAAACTTGTTTATGAAAATATTGGTGAAGTTAAAGAAATCGATGATATTTTGCTAACAAAAAGTTTCAGCAGATTTTCGTAAGTTTAATTTTTTATTTTCCTGTATCGCATTCTGATTAAACTTTTGTATTTTTTTAAGAATTAGTTTGTATAGCTGCAATCCAACAAAAATTAAACAATTAAAAGAAGCATTTAAGCCACTTAAAGATAAATATAAAAATAAAGGATTCGGTTTTGATTGTTTATTTTATTCATAGAAAGAAACACAGGAATAAAAACAAAATATTTGAATAAGTAGCGAAATAAACTTATTTGTATTTGAATTTATTTAAAGTTTTTTTGTTAATTTTTTTTGGTATCTTTTTTTAACCACGAAATAAAAAAAATTTAAACTAAATCTTTTTTTTACCAAAGTTTGTTTATTAAAATCACAAAAATTTTTTATTCTACCTCTTTTTGGTGACGGTTTTTCTCTAAGGCACAGCTTCGCGCGAACTTATTTAATGGCCCTAAAAAAACTATGCTTTGTGTATCTTTATTTTTTTTCTTTGGCTGAAAAATTGTCATTTGACTTATTTATTTTTTTTTCTCTCAATCATGCCTTTCCAATTTTCATCTATTCCATGGTTAATCCATAATCGATTTATTGAAATCTGTGACGTTTCAACTCTTGCAACTTTTGCCCAAATTAATTCATGGACTCGAAAATTATCAAATAAACGAATTGAGTGTGTTGATACGGTGACATTTAATTCTAATAATGATTACCATAAAGGCCCAAAAGTCATTGAAATCAAACAATATTTAACCATTCGAAGTGCACCGAAATTGGCAGATATATCAAATATTATTCCATTATACTCAAAATTGTGGCTTTACTCAATAAATATTGATATCAAAGTTTTGAAGTATCTTATTCGTGGACCAAATATAATTGATTTGGCATTATTCACAAACATCAATTATAAAACAATTGATGAAGTAAAAGAAGTTGTAAATATTTTGTTATCAAAAAAATTCCAAAACCTTTCGTAAGTTTTTTTTGGGATTTTTCTTTTTTAATATACAAAATAAGCGAAAGTAAACGTTTTGTTTAAAAACAATCTTTTTCAGAATTCATTTATACAATTACGATCAAAAGAAGAATCAAGAATTGAGAGAAGCATTTAACCCAATCATAGAAAAAAATAAAAATAAAAAAAAGAATTTTCATTTTTTTATTACTAAAAATGCGCAATAAATATTTTTATAAAAAAGTGCCATCAATATTTTTCAAGTGAATTAATTTTCAACATTTTATTGTTTTTTTGTTTTGATAAACTTTTTTACAGAACCTTTAATACTAATCTAGCTAGACAACTTTTTCACCTTCGTCCAAAGCAGTTAAAAATAGTCAACTTTCAAATGACCTTTGTAAAGAACAAGTAAAAAGTCGTTGTTCTTCTTCTTCCATTTCACTTTTTTTTTCTTTGACTTTTTTATTTTTTAAATTGCCTTTTTTTATTCCCTTTTTTCTATTTCTTTTTTGTTGTTGCGCAAGGAGAGGAGCCTTTGTTTGAATGAAGAAAAAAAAATCTGAGAAATGGAGTCTTTGTCCTTCATTTTTTCTTCTCAATGTTTTTAACCTCTGTCTTTTTTAAGTCATTTTTTATTTTGGTGTCCTTCAAAGGTTTAAAAAAAAAGCTATCAAACAACAAAGTCGGCATTTTTTTTCTTTTTCAGAAAACACATTTAAAAAAAGCCTTAAAAAACAAATTTTGTTTCTCAAAAACAGTTGGAAATCTATCTATCGGCTGCTTCGCGCACCCAATCTTCCTTTTTTTTTCTTCTTAGTCTTGGTGTTCGTTTTTTCCTTTTTTTCTCATTTTCTTTTGAACCCATCAATCCAGTCAGTCCCATTCAGTTTTTTTTATGTGTTTTATGTCGTCCTTCGTTTTTATTTTTTGAAATGTTGCTGCTGCAGCTTTTTTTATATTCAACGACCGCCTGGCGGCGGCGGCGACTGGTGTTTTTGCTTCTTTTTTTTTTTGCCCAGTCTTTCGTTCGTCTTTGAGCCACCAAGTGAAGCAAGGCCAAAAGGCAAAAAAAAATATGCAAGGACAGAGACGACTACGACGTTTTTTAAACTTTTACTTCGATAAAAACAAAACAAAAAAAATTTTTTTTTTCTTTGAGAGTCGAGTTCTTTTTTTTTCTTTCAGTCGTTGTTTATCTCTCCTCTCACTTTCTCAATTTCCTTTCCTTCCTTCCTTTTTTTAGCTACAAACATATTTTTAGCAAAAAAAAGAAATGAAAGTGCAGAGATAAAAAGTCTAGAGAATTAATAAAAAAAAAATATGTCTCTTTGGGTAGAGGAGAGAGACAGAAACATAAAAGGAATGCTTTTGTTTTGTTTTTTATAATTTAATAAGGGTTTAATAAATATGTAAATGGAGGGTTATTTCCATCTTTATCTTGTTATTTACTAATTATTATTATATTTGTAATCCAAAAAATAATAAAAAGTTTTATTAGTAGAAAAAATTGTTCTATTGTATTTTGTGGTTTACAACTTTTTTTTATTAAAGTAAAAATTTTTTCTTTGGGTTTATTAATTTTTTCTTCTTCTAATTTTGCTTTTTTTTATTCCTTTTACGACATTGAATTTTGTTTCATTTTTTACCAGTCAATAATCATTCGTCTATAATATAAATTGATTGATTTCGGGTGCTTTAAGGAGGAGACTTTGAGGACAAAAAAAAGCTGTTGAAATAAATGAGGGTATCACATCATTTTTTTATTGATTTAATTCCAAATTCCATAAAAACCAAGAAATTATGTCTTTCTTTTTACAAAATTGCAAGTTTTTCTTTTCCAATGACTGCCTTAGCATTTTTTTTTGGACGAAGCGTTGTTGTTCTTTGTTTACATTTTTTTTTTGAACTAAAAAAAATAACCAAGCGTGAAGGCGACTTGGCAGTGAGCGGACACAAAGAGAACTTCTACAAGTCCACCACATGTCCGCAATCTCGACTTATTTTCTTCAAAAAAATCAACTAACCAAAGTAATCGATATTCCACTTCTTTTTTTAACACATTTTTTTCTAATTTTTCTAAAACTTTTCGTTTGTTTTGCAAAAAATCTTTTTAAAAAAAATTTATATTCTTTCAAAAAAAAAATGGAAAAAAAGAATAAACATTTTTATACAACCATCATCCTCAGCTACTAACTGCCCCTAACTACCACACACCGTCGTCGTTGTCGCCACCTGCCACCCATCTTCAATTTTCTTATCTTTCAAATTAGTCCCGTGTATATATATAAAAATACTTGTAGTTATGATACTTCTTTTTTTTTGTTGTGTGCCACCTTAAAAACTATTTTTCTTTTTTTTCTCCTTGTGATCATTATTTTCACAATTTTTTTGATTGATTACTTTAAATAATTGTTTTTCTTTTTTTCTTCTCGTGTTTTAAAAGAGCAAAAAAAAAATATTTTTATCACACATTTTTTCTTAATTATTTTTTTTTCTGTTTTTCAGGTAATCAAAACCAATTTATTTTAGAATTTCATCAATAGGAGTAAAATAAATTTTTTTTGGTTTTTTCACTTTTTTATATGATTCAAACTTGGACTATCACATCTTCATCATTTTCGGGTCCACAACAACCATCAACAAAATTAATTTCGGGTAGTATTAGAAAAATGTCAGCAACAACAGCAGCAGAAACAACAACAAAACCTGCAGCAATAATTTTGCGTCCTCGACAAAGTTTATGGCCTGCAATTCCCATGGATGAAGCTTTAAAAATGGTGGTGGATCAAGCTGAACCAATCATGTCTAAAAATGTTCCAGCTAATTTAGTTCAACCTGGAATGGTTTTATATGAATCTGTAATGGCTAAAAATCCCATTCCACCTGCACGAACTTCCATTAAAGATGGATATGCAGTAATTGGTAAGGACTTCGTATCTTAAGTGCTTTTTAGTTTTAATCAAAAAATTTAAAAAAGTGACAAAATTAAAATTTATGCGACATTTTGCGATTTCATTTAAAAATTTAGTGTAAAAACAATCAAAAAAATTTCAAAATAAGCGCGAATTTGAAAAAAATATTCAAATTTTTCTGAGAGTTAAAAAATTATTTTAAATTTTATTCTAAATTTCCATGTTTTAGCAAGCGACGGAATTGGTGAAAGAGAATTAATTACCGTAACCACTGCGGGTTCAACCACAAATTTAAAAATCACTCCTGGAACTTGTGCTCGAGTTTCCACTGGAGCTATGATTCCACCTGGCGCGGATGCGGTGGTTCAAGTGGAAGATACCGAACTCGTCAAACATGATAATATTGAAGAAAAAGTTATTCGAATTTTAAAACCACCTAAAGAAGCTCAAGATATTCGAGAAATTGGATCGGATGTTTTTGTGGGTCAAATCCTTCTTGAAAAACATTGCATTCTTGGTTCAGCTGAAATTGGAATAATTGCTGCAAGCGGACAACGAAGTATTGAAATTTATCGAAAACCTAAAGTTTGCGTTATGTCCACTGGGAATGAATTGGTGGATTGGACAACCGAAGATACACCGGAAGGAAAAATTCGTGACACTAATCGCCCACAATTATTAGCATTATTGAATTCAAATGGATTTAAAACTATCGATGGTGGAGTTGTAGGTGATACGTAAGGACATAGCTTTTATGTATATTTCATTCCAAGAAAAATTATTTTTAAAATAATTTTAGGCGAGAACAATTAATTGGAGCTATAAAAGTTGCATTTAAATTTTCTAATGTTATTGTTATGAGTGGCGGAGTTTCTATGGGTGAAAAGGTTAGTTTTTTTTCTTTCTTTCAACCAGCGGTTTTCGCTTCGCTCATCCCGCTTTGTATTGGGTTTAAAAAATAATATAAAATATGGACCACTTAGCCTCTTTTATTAGTCACAGGTATCAACAAAACTAAAGTGATATGTTGGAGATTAATCGAAAGCCATGTATCGGGCTCCGCCCGCTACATGGCTTTCTTGTCATCCATCTGCTTTTGGACCTTTAAAAAATACATGAATAGTTACACCAAAGGGATATGTAGGAGATTAAACGAAAGTCATGATCGAGCTTCGCTCGATGCATGGCTTTCTTGTCATCCATCTGCTTTTGGACCTTCAAAAAATATGTGAAAAAAAATCCACGTTCCACCCAAAGTTTCGTTTCCTTCATTTTTTCCTTTCAAAAAATTAATTTCCCCTTAATTTGTTAAAAGTATGCAAATTTTTAATAAATATGTCACAAAAATAAGCTATATAATAATTTTAAATATTTATAATATTATTTCCTTGGATTTCATAAAAAAAAATCCTTCAAAAAAAAGCTATAAGCCTTGTGGAACTTGAACTTTTTAGTTTCCTTCCTTTAGAGACGTGCATGCACCCTTGCAACGCTAGTGTTCCCTCCACTTTTTTTCTGCCAATGTAATGATTTCAAAAGGATTACAGTAGAAATTTTTTTTGCTTAATTTTTTTTATTTTTCTTTTACTTATAATATCTAATTCTTATCGTACATTCCGAATATGCTAATTTTGGGAAAGGTTGATTCTCTCAAAATGATCAAAACTTGCAAAAAACATAGTTTTTTGACTCGTTTACCCCTTATTCCGCCCTATTCCAACGAGTTACTTATACCGTCGGATAGAGAATTCAATTTTATAAATATAGGAAAAATTACAACTTCGCAGAACATCGCAAACCCATTCATTTTAAAGAAAAACTATTTTTGTAATTATAAAACCCTTGAAAAAATGCTTTTTTGATAGGCAAATGTATTTTGGCGTTATGCTGCAAAGAGCAAACTCATTGAAAAGCTCCTTTGATGAAGAGAAGTAAATGTGTTCCTTGGCAGAAATTTTTTTAATTTTATTAAATTTTGAAATTAAATATCTCTCATTTTTTAAAAATAGAATTTAATGAAACTTTGTCATATCACTAATATTGACATTGCGGATCTTTTGAGACCAAAATTAGCGAATTTTGTTGGATATGAAAAAACCGTGCACGTCTCTACCTTCCTTCAAAAAAAAAATTCCATCCCACTGCGCCAAAGCTACAAAAGAGAAAAATGATGATGGAAAAAAATTTTGAACTAAAAAAATGTCATATCAAAATTTGTAATTCGTTTATCTCGAGATCCAGCTACTTTTATTTAAATAAAAATACTACCATAAAATTCTCCATATTCGAATCTACCAGGTGGCGGAGTTATAGCCAATTTCCAAAAAACCATAAAAAGTTAGGCTATCCACAAAAGTGAGCAAATGCTTAGCGCGCCACCACCTCCACCTCATCCACCGCACGAAAAAGGGAGATTTTTTTCTTATATAGGAATGGCCTTATAAAATTTTTTTTCAAATGTTAAATCCTTTAACAAAATCCATTTTAAAACTTTGGCTATTTACAAATATTAGCGTCGAAACACTTAACAATTTTTTTCTGTCTGCCATGAAATTTTATCTAAGCTTATTTAATTAAAAAAAATTATCGGTTTCAGGACCTTGTAAAAGGCGTGCTCAAAGACGACTTTGGCTTTACCATTCATTTTGGTAGAGTTTTTATGAAACCTGGTCTTCCATCAACTTTTGCCACAGGCACTTATGAAAATAACGATCACCGTTATGTTTTTGCATTACCTGGAAATCCAGTCTCCGCGTGGGTCGCGTGCCAATTATTTGCCATTCCAGCTCTTCGAAAACTTGGAGGTTATCAAAATTGTTTTCAAACTGAAATTAAAGTTCGAGTAAGCTTTTTCCAAACTCAAAAAGATTTATGCAAATTTTAAGGTTTTTTATTTTCCAGCTCGCTGAATCCATTCGACTTGATTCTCGTCCTGAATATCGTCGAGCTTGGTTAAGCACGGATGAAAATGAAAAACTTATTATTTCAAAAGACAATAATACTATCTCTGAAAATTCTCATGTTCCATGGGCTATTTGTACTTCCCACAATCAATTATCATCATTTTTATTAAGCACTCGAGGAGCTAATTTATTGCTAAAACTTCCTCCTAAATCTGAATCTCAATTATCTCTTAATTCAGGTGAAATTGTTTCTGCTCTCGTTATTGGTTATATTTAAATATTTTAATAATTATCTCAGCTCACACCTCATTATTATTTTTTTACATTGCCTTTTTTGCCTTATTTTTTTAAAGATGGATAAAAACCAAAACAAAAAACAAGAAAAAGTTTCAGATAATAGCCCTCATCAAAACTAATTTTTTTTGCAAGAATCTTTTTAAAAAAATGTGAAACAATAAATTCGAAAAGTCCCAAAGATTAAAGTAATTCTTACTTTTATTATTAAAAAAAATTAAGCTTAAATTTTTAAATCAAAAACTTTTACTTTATGAAAACAAGGCATTCGATACTTGAGAGGTGTTCTTATAATTTTTTTTGGTTTGGTTATCCGTCTTTTTACTTTTTATATCATTATTATCTTGCACTGTTACAGGAGTTTTTTAAAGCTCTAATTTTTTTCTTTGTTTTTTTTGATTTTGAGATTTCAAGCTTTTTAATTAAAACGAAATTTCCAAGAGATTTCATTTCTTCTTCCAACAAAGTTGGCTTTTTTCTTTTTAGCTATATTATTGACTTTTTTAGAAACCATTTTGTTATTATTATTTTTTGTATTCCATCCATACTTTTAATTTTACTCTCTGCCTCATGTTTTCTTTTTTTATACTCCAAAAATACTCCTTTTTTTAAATCAGGTTTTAAAACATTTTTTATTTCAGGATCAACTCGTCTTTATTTTTTTTAATAATTAATTACAAAGTAACATTTTTTTGCACAATTTTTTAAACAATAAATAATTTTTTTAACTCGAAAGTAAAATCGCAGCATTTTTAATTCGTTTTGAAGTTCGAATCATTTGGTTTCTTCGAAATTTTTCGGGTGAATATTCATTTCTTTTTGTTAATAATTTTCCAAAATCTCTATGATTTGCGAGGATTACTGCGCCTTGAAAACTTGCCAAAGCTGTATTAAAATTTTTCTTTGGATCTTCTGCTGCAGCGAGATTTTCATAAATCGTGGGTTCAAAAGGTTCATTCGCAAAATTAATTGAAATATTTGAAGTTGATAATTTTTTCTGAAGTTCGAGTGCAAATCTTTCTTTGAAACCTTTCATTTGAACTGTGCCACCCGAAAGTAAAATATTTCCATAAAGATCATCAGAAAATTTCAAAGGCATTTTTGAAACAATTTCCATTAAAATTTTCGCGAAATCGTTGTTAAACAAAATTTCGCCGATTTCAAACCAAATCCTCGAAGAATATTGAAGTTTATTTTTTTCTATTCGCTTAAATGCATTATTGGTTATTGATGAATTTTTTCGTGAAAGTAAAACTGGCGGCGGATCATTATTTCTCATACTCATATTTTTATTTTTATTTTTATTATTAAATTTTGTTAATTCTTTTGTTGGGTCCAATGGAATATAGCAGTGTTGTTCCTTAAATTCATCCCTTTTTAAAGGCAAATTATTTTTCGTGGCTTCGGGAAAATTAAATGAATTAATTTCGGATGAAAGTTGAGTGGAAATATCCAAACCCGAAACATTGAAATATGTTGCAAATTGAAGCATGGGTTCTCCATTAATTATGGGTAAAATTTCTGTTATGCTATGACCTATTTGAATTACGATTCCAGAAGGTTTTTTTCCTAAAAAAATTAATTATAAATAATTATGACAGAATTATAAGCCGAGTTGAAAATTTTTTTTTGGAAATTATTTGTTGTATTATTTAAAATGACTAATACCTACAAAAAAAAAGAAGGGAAGTAAATGAGCTATTTTTTGTAGGGTTTAAAATACTTTCAAACTACAAAAAAGAGAGAATTAGAATGGGTTCCGAGAATGATCGCAGTAAAAAAATGTGATGTTGTCACCACAAAATTACTTATCCCAAGAGATATTACAAAGAAAGTAAAAATGACAAAATAAGTTTAAAATAAAAATCTTCATAAAAATACACTTGCAAATTTTATTCATTTTTGCTAACTATTACCCTTTTTATTTTCACAAAAACTTAATTTGCGATTTTTAAATTTATAATTAAATTTTTTGCAAACTTTTTTTTGTAAAAAAAAAAAGAAAAAAGGTAAAAGTGCAAATTTTTTTATTTATAAATTGCTTTTTTTGAAACTCTATCTAATTAAATTGTTATTCTTAGAGACTATAAAAAAATCTTTACCACCCACGAAAAATTTTTAACTACAGGCATTTTTTTTTCTCTCCCAGAAAAATTTAAAAATGTAAAAAAATGTATGTGAAAAACTTACTTGAAGCAATAAAAGATAAGTATGCATCCGATACAGTGCAAATAGATTCAAATCCAAGTTTTTCAAATAATACCTAAAAAAAATGTTTACGCATTTTAACTTTTTTTTTATTGATGTCATTTTGACGCTGAAAAAAATAAAATGACTCACATGCATTGCTTTTTCTTTATCATCTTCGGTTGCAGCAAGAGATTGGGTAAAAATTATTGAAGTTTTAGATGAATCAATATTTCTTTTGATAATAAAATTTTTAATTTGTTTTTCAATAAAATTCCAATTTGTTATTATTCCTCTTTGGATTATGGGCTCAAAATATGGTGTACAATCAAGGGAGCCAAGTTCTTGGATGCAATAAATTTCCTGAAAAAATTCAAAGATTGATGATGCTTGGAAATTCCTTTTTTTTTCAGATAAAAATGTCCTCTCAAAAGTGTAGAATCGAAAGAATGCAAGGAATTCATTTGTGCAAAACAAAATTAAAAAATTTGTCACTTTTTTATTGACAATAAAAGATTCTTGAAAATTATAGTCAAAAAATGATTACTTTCTTTTGAAAGAGAGTAACATATTTTTGCAAATTATTGTTAAAAATTGTTTACTTTTTATAAAAAAATTTTTTTTATGAAACTTGTTACCTTTTTTAAATTGTTTTTTGAACGAGAAAATGCAAAATAATTACTCAACTAAAAAAACAAACCTTTTTTTCAAAAGATAAACTTTCAAATAAAGGATTTTCAAAATCTGATGTTCCAATTCTCAAATTTTTAGCTCCAATATCCACAATTACACAACTAGGTGGCTTTGAAAAAGAAGAAGAAGTTGATGAAACCGTTTTTTACCCAAATAAATAAAAATCAATCAAGAATAAATAAGACAAACGACAAACAAAATTTTTCTCTCCAAAAAAATAAAAAAGGATGAACAATGAAAAAAAAAGTAAAAAAGAATTTTATTGCTTTATTTTTTCATTTTATCAGTAAAAATGAATCTTCCTTTTTCTACAAGTTTTTTAACCCCATGTGATGACGATTTTTTTGTTGTCATTATTTTGTTGTCTGCAAAGCTTTTCATTAAAAAGAATGTCGTTTATTTGGAACACCTCTTTTTTATGGTTGCTTGTTTCAGCTTTTGGGAAATACACATAAACAGTCATCTTCCAAATGAGCGGCATAAGAAGAAACCAAAAAAGCTGCGCAATTTTTAAGGGATCAAATTTCAGAGAAAAATAATTTTGTTTCATTATCTTAGGTTTAATCAAGTTCAAGTTTGCAAAGAACAACCTTGGTTGATCCGCCATTAAAGACAAAATGGATAAATGATTTTTTTATAATTAAATAAGGCGGCTAATTTTCGTACATTTTTTCATTTCTATTTGTTAAAAACATATACATTTTCAATGATTTTTTTCCAAACGGATCCTATAGTGCCGATATTGAAGCAACCAAAAAATTTATGTTTTTACACTTAAAGCAAAAAATGCTTTGATAAAGGAAAATAAATTCCAAACACATAATTAAGTAAGCTTTAAAAAAATTTTGTTTATCACAAGTGATAAATCACATATAAACCTACAAAAGTCGATCGGCATTTCTTTAGTGAAAGATAAGTCTCAGATCGAGCTAGGTGGCTCTGAACATTAAATACCTATGTTATTGAGAGTATGAATCTTCGTGGATTCATATCTCGTTATTTGAGGGATCCAGTTACTTTTGGCATTCATTATTAGGGTTAAAAAAATAAATAAAAATTAATTGGAAAATAAAAAAAATTGCCGCAATTCAAAAATTTTGATTTCCAGACCTACCGAACACATGTATCAAGCATAGAGGAAGAAAAAAGTGAATCTCGTTTTGAATTACGGCCTGAATTGGACATATGAATATTTTAAGACAAATATTTTTAATTAAATATATTAAAATTATTCCCAACGGGATTTTGAATCGCATGCACGGGAAGCACTTCAATCGATGAACTTTTTTTGTTGAACACATGTATCAAGCATAGAGGAAGAAATAAGTGAATCTCGTTTTGAATTACTGAGTTCAATAAGGCATATGAATATTTTAAGGCAAATATTTTTAATTAAATATATTAAAATTATTCCAAACGGGATTTTGAATCGCATGCACGGGAAGCACTTCAATCGATGAACTTTTTTTGTTGAACACATGTATCAAGCATAGAGGAAGAAATAAGTGAATCTCGTTTTGAATTACTGAGTTCAATAAGGCATATGAATATTTTAAGGCAAATATTTTTAATTAAATATATTAAAATTATTCCAAACGGGATTTTGAATCGCATGCACGGGAAGCACTTCAATCGATGAACTTTTTTTGTTGAACACATGTATCAAGCATAGAGGAAGAAATAAGTGAATCTCGTTTTGAATTACGGAGTTCAATAAGGCATATGAATATTTTAAGGCAAATATTTTTAATTAAATATATTAAAATTATTCCAAACGGGATTTTGAATCGCATGCACGGGAAGCACTTCAATCGATGAACTTTTTTTGTTGAACACATGTATCAAGCATAGAGGAAGAAATAAGTGAATCTCGTTTTGAATTACGGAGTTCAATAAGGCATATGAATATTTTAAGGCAAATATTTTTAATTAAATATATTAAAATTATTCCCAACGGGATTTTGAATCGCATGCACGGGAAGCACTTCAATCGATGAACTTTTTTTGTTGAACACATGTATCAAGCATAGAGGAAGAAATAAGTGAATCTCGTTTTGAATTACGGAGTTCAATAAGGCATATGAATATTTTAAGGCAAATATTTTTAATTAAATATATTAAAATTATTCCCAACGGGATTTTGAATCGCATGCACGGGAAGCACTTCAATCGATGAACTTTTTTTGTTGAACACATGTATCAAGCATTGAGATAGATACCTGAATCTAAAGTTTTAATTATGATACAAATAATTTTTTCCCTTTCAGCAGATCTTATTTTTTAATTTTTTTCTTTATTTTCTTCAAAAAAAATTCAAGCAAACAAAAGACATTTCTAAAATGGCTACAAAATAAGAACACATGTATCAAGCATTGATGCAAGATATTATTGAATCTCGTTTTGAATTACGGATTTCAATAAGGCATATGAATATTTTAAGGCAAATATTTTTAATTAAATATATTAAAATTATTCCAAACGGGATTTTGAATCGCATGCACGGGAAGCACTTCAATCGATGAACTTTTTTTGTTGAACACATGTATCAAGCATAGAGGAAGAAATAAGTGAATCTCGTTTTGAATTACTGAGTTCAATAAGGCATATGAATATTTTAAGGCAAATATTTTTAATTAAATATATTAAAATTATTCCAAACGGGATTTTGAATCGCATGCACGGGAAGCACTTCAATCGATGAACATTTTTTGTTGAACACATGTATCAAGCATAGAGGAAGAAATAAGTGAATCTCGTTTTGAATTACTGAGTTCAATAAGGCATATGAATATTTTAAGGCAAATATTTTTAATTAAATATATTAAAATTATTCCAAACGGGATTTTGAATCGCATGCACGGGAAGCACTTCAATCGATGAACTTTTTTTGTTGAACACATGTATCAAGCATAGAGGAAGAAATAAGTGAATCTCGTTTTGAATTACGGATTTCAATAAGGCATATGAATATTTTAAGGCAAATATTTTTAATTAAATATATTAAAATTATTCCAAACGGGATTTTGAATCGCATGCACGGGAAGCACTTCAATCGATGAACTTTTTTTGTTGAACACATGTATCAAGCATAGAGGAAGAAATAAGTGAATCTCGTTTTGAATTACGGAGTTCAATAAGGCATATGAATATTTTAAGGCAAATATTTTTAATTAAATATATTAAAATTATTCCCAACGGGATTTTGAATCGCATGCACGGGAAGCACTTCAATCGATGAACTTTTTTTGTTGAACACATGTATCAAGCATTGAGATAGATACCTGAATCTAAAGTTTTAATTATGATACAAATAATTTTTTCCCTTTCAGCAGATCTTATTTTTTAATTTTTTTCTTTATTTTCTTCAAAAAAAATTCAAGCAAACAAAAGACATTTCTAAAATGGCTACAAAATAAGAACACATGTATCAAGCATTGATGCAAGATATTATTGAATCTCGTTTTGAATTACGGATTTCAATAAGGCATATGAATATTTTAAGGCAAATATTTTTAATTAAATATATTAAAATTATTCCAAACGGGATTTTGAATCGCATGCACGGGAAGCACTTCAATCGATGAACTTTTTTTGTTGAACACATGTATCAAGCATAGAGGAAGAAATAAGTGAATCTCGTTTTGAATTACGGAGTTCAATAAGGCATATGAATATTTTAAGGCAAATATTTTTAATTAAATATATTAAAATTATTCCAAACGGGATTTTGAATCGCATGCACGGGAAGCACTTCAATCGATGAACTTTTTTTGTTGAACACATGTATCAAGCATAGAGGAAGAAATAAGTGAATCTCGTTTTGAATTACGGAGTTCAATAAGGCATATGAATATTTTAAGGCAAATATTTTTAATTAAATATATTAAAATTATTCCCAACGGGATTTTGAATCGCATGCACGGGAAGCACTTCAATCGATGAACTTTTTTTGTTGAACACATGTATCAAGCATAGAGGAAGAAATAAGTGAATCTCGTTTTGAATTACGGAGTTCAATAAGGCATATGAATATTTTAAGGCAAATATTTTTAATTAAATATATTAAAATTATTCCAAACGGGATTTTGAATCGCATGCACGGGAAGCACTTCAATCGATGAACTTTTTTTGTTGAACACATGTATCAAGCATAGAGGAAGAAATAAGTGAATCTCGTTTTGAATTACTGAGTTCAATAAGGCATATGAATATTTTAAGGCAAATATTTTTAATTAAATATATTAAAATTATTCCAAACGGGATTTTGAATCGCATGCACGGGAAGCACTTCAATCGATGAACATTTTTTGTTGAACACATGTATCAAGCATTGAGATAGATACCTGAATCAAAAGTTTTAATTATGATACAAATAATTTTTTCCCTTTCAGCAGATCTTATTTTTTAATTTTTTTCTTTATTTTCTTCAAAAAAAATTCAAGCAAACAAAAGACATTTCTAAAATGGCTACAAAATAAGAACACATGTATCAAGCATTGATGCAAGATATTATTGAATCTCGTTTTGAATTACGGATTTCAATAAGGCATATGAATATTTTAAGGCAAATATTTTTAATTAAATATATTAAAATTATTCCAAACGGGATTTTGAATCGCATGCACGGGAAGCACTTCAATCGATGAACTTTTTTTGTTGAACACATGTATCAAGCATAGAGGAAGAAATAAGTGAATCTCGTTTTGAATTACGGAGTTCAATAAGGCATATGAATATTTTAAGGCAAATATTTTTAATTAAATATATTAAAATTATTCCCAACGGGATTTTGAATCGCATGCACGGGAAGCACTTCAATCGATGAACTTTTTTTGTTGAACACATGTATCAAGCATAGAGGAAGAAATAAGTGAATCTCGTTTTGAATTACGGAGTTCAATAAGGCATATGAATATTTTAAGGCAAATATTTTTAATTAAATATATTAAAATTATTCCCAACGGGATTTTGAATCGCATGCACGGGAAGCACTTCAATCGATGAACTTTTTTTGTTGAACACATGTATCAAGCATTGAGATAGATACCTGAATCTAAAGTTTTAATTATGATACAAATAATTTTTTCCCTTTCAGCAGATCTTATTTTTTAATTTTTTTCTTTATTTTCTTCAAAAAAAATTCAAGCAAACAAAAGACATTTCTAAAATGGCTACAAAATAAGAACACATGTATCAAGCATTGATGCAAGATATTATTGAATCTCGTTTTGAATTACGGATTTCAATAAGGCATATGAATATTTTAAGGCAAATATTTTTAATTAAATATATTAAAATTATTCCAAACGGGATTTTGAATCGCATGCACGGGAAGCACTTCAATCGATGAACTTTTTTTGTTGAACACATGTATCAAGCATAGAGGAAGAAATAAGTGAATCTCGTTTTGAATTACGGAGTTCAATAAGGCATATGAATATTTTAAGGCAAATATTTTTAATTAAATATATTAAAATTATTCCAAACGGGATTTTGAATCGCATGCACGGGAAGCACTTCAATCGATGAACTTTTTTTGTTGAACACATGTATCAAGCATAGAGGAAGAAATAAGTAAATCTCGTTTTGAATTACGGAGTTCAATAAGGCATATGAATATTTTAAGGCAAATATTTTTAATTAAATATATTAAAATTATTCCCAACGGGATTTTGAATCGCATGCACGGGAAGCACTTCAATCGATGAACTTTTTTTGTTGAACACATGTATCAAGCATAGAGGAAGAAATAAGTGAATCTCGTTTTGAATTACGGAGTTCAATAAGGCATATGAATATTTTAAGGCAAATATTTTTAATTAAATATATTAAAATTATTCCCAACGGGATTTTGAATCGCATGCACGGGAAGCACTTCAATCGATGAACTTTTTTTGTTGAACACATGTATCAAGCATAGAGGAAGAAATAAGTGAATCTCGTTTTGAATTACGGAGTTCAATAAGGCATATGAATATTTTAAGGCAAATATTTTTAATTAAATATATTAAAATTATTCCCAACGGGATTTTGAATCGCATGCACGGGAAGCACTTCAATCGATGAACTTTTTTTGTTGAACACATGTATCAAGCATAGAGGAAGAAATAAGTGAATCTCGTTTTGAATTACGGAGTTCAATAAGGCATATGAATATTTTAAGGCAAATATTTTTAATTAAATATATTAAAATTATTCCCAACGGGATTTTGAATCGCATGCACGGGAAGCACTTCAATCGATGAACTTTTTTTGTTGAACACATGTATCAAGCATAGAGGAAGAAATAAGTGAATCTCGTTTTGAATTACGGAGTTCAATAAGGCATATGAATATTTTAAGGCAAATATTTTTAATTAAATATATTAAAATTATTCCCAACGGGATTTTGAATCGCATGCACGGGAAGCACTTCAATCGATGAACTTTTTTTGTTGAACACATGTATCAAGCATTGAGATAGATACCTGAATCTAAAGTTTTAATTATGATACAAATAATTTTTTCCCTTTCAGCAGATCTTATTTTTTAATTTTTTTCTTTATTTTCTTCAAAAAAAATTCAAGCAAACAAAAGACATTTCTAAAATGGCTACAAAATAAGAACACATGTATCAAGCATTGATGCAAGATATTATTGAATCTCGTTTTGAATTACGGATTTCAATAAGGCATATGAATATTTTAAGGCAAATATTTTTAATTAAATATATTAAAATTATTCCAAACGGGATTTTGAATCGCATGCACGGGAAGCACTTCAATCGATGAACTTTTTTTGTTGAACACATGTATCAAGCATAGAGGAAGAAATAAGTGAATCTCGTTTTGAATTACGGAGTTCAATAAGGCATATGAATATTTTAAGGCAAATATTTTTAATTAAATATATTAAAATTATTCCCAACGGGATTTTGAATCGCATGCACGGGAAGCACTTCAATCGATGAACTTTTTTTGTTGAACACATGTATCAAGCATAGAGGAAGAAATAAGTGAATCTCGTTTTGAATTACGGAGTTCAATAAGGCATATGAATATTTTAAGGCAAATATTTTTAATTAAATATATTAAAATTATTCCCAACGGGATTTTGAATCGCATGCACGGGAAGCACTTCAATCGATGAACTTTTTTTGTTGAACACATGTATCAAGCATTGAGATAGATACCTGAATCTAAAGTTTTAATTATGATACAAATAATTTTTTCCCTTTCAGCAGATCTTATTTTTTAATTTTTTTCTTTATTTTCTTCAAAAAAAATTCAAGCAAACAAAAGACATTTCTAAAATGGCTACAAAATAAGAACACATGTATCAAGCATTGATGCAAGATATTATTGAATCTCGTTTTGAATTACGGATTTCAATAAGGCATATGAATATTTTAAGGCAAATATTTTTAATTAAATATATTAAAATTATTCCAAACGGGATTTTGAATCGCATGCACGGGAAGCACTTCAATCGATGAACTTTTTTTGTTGAACACATGTATCAAGCATAGAGGAAGAAATAAGTGAATCTCGTTTTGAATTACGGAGTTCAATAAGGCATATGAATATTTTAAGGCAAATATTTTTAATTAAATATATTAAAATTATTCCCAACGGGATTTTGAATCGCATGCACGGGAAGCACTTCAATCGATGAACTTTTTTTGTTGAACACATGTATCAAGCATAGAGGAAGAAATAAGTGAATCTCGTTTTGAATTACTGAGTTCAATAAGGCATATGAATATTTTAAGGCAAATATTTTTAATTAAATATATTAAAATTATTCCCAACGGGATTTTGAATCGCATGCACGGGAAGCACTTCAATCGATGAACTTTTTTTGTTGAACACATGTATCAAGCATAGAGGAAGAAATAAGTGAATCTCGTTTTGAATTACGGAGTTCAATAAGGCATATGAATATTTTAAGGCAAATATTTTTAATTAAATATATTAAAATTATTCCCAACGGGATTTTGAATCGCATGCACGGGAAGCACTTCAATCGATGAACATTTTTTGTTGAACACATGTATCAAGCATTGAGATAGATACCTGAATCTAAAGTTTTAATTATGATACAAATAATTTTTTCCCTTTCAGCAGATCTTATTTTTTAATTTTTTTCTTTATTTTCTTCAAAAAAAATTCAAGCAAACAAAAGACATTTCTAAAATGGCTACAAAATAAGAACACATGTATCAAGCATTGATGCAAGATATTATTGAATCTCGTTTTGAATTACGGATTTCAATAAGGCATATGAATATTTTAAGGCAAATATTTTTAATTAAATATATTAAAATAATTCCAAACGGGATTTTGAATCGCATGCACGGGAAGCACTTCAATCGATGAACATTTTTTGTTGAACACATGTATCAAGCATTGAGATAGATACCTGAATCAAAAGTTTTAATTATGATACAAATAATTTTTTCCCTTTCAGCAGATCTTATTTTTTAATTTTTTTCTTTATTTTCTTCAAAAAAAATTCAAGCAAACAAAAGACATTTCTAAAATGGCTGCAAAATAAGAACACATGTATCAAGCATAGAGGAAGAAATAAGTGAATCTCGTTTTGAATTACGGCCTGAATTGGACATATGAATATTTTAAGGCAAATATTTTTAATTAAATATATTAAAATTATTCCCAACGGGATTTTGAATCGCATGCACGGGAAGCACTTCAATCGATGAACTTTTTTTGTTGAACACATGTATCAAGCATAGAGGAAGAAATAAGTGAATCTCGTTTTGAATTACTGAGTTCAATAAGGCATATGAATATTTTAAGGCAAATATTTTTAATTAAATATATTAAAATTATTCCAAACGGGATTTTGAATCGCATGCACGGGAAGCACTTCAATCGATGAACTTTTTTTGTTGAACACATGTATCAAGCATAGAGGAAGAAATAAGTGAATCTCGTTTTGAATTACGGAGTTCAATAAGGCATATGAATATTTTAAGGCAAATATTTTTAATTAAATATATTAAAATTATTCCCAACGGGATTTTGAATCGCATGCACGGGAAGCACTTCAATCGATGAACTTTTTTTGTTGAACACATGTATCAAGCATAGAGGAAGAAATAAGTGAATCTCGTTTTGAATTACGGAGTTCAATAAGGCATATGAATATTTTAAGGCAAATATTTTTAATTAAATATATTAAAATTATTCCCAACGGGATTTTGAATCGCATGCACGGGAAGCACTTCAATCGATGAACTTTTTTTGTTGAACACATGTATCAAGCATTGAGATAGATACCTGAATCAAAAGTTTTAATTATGATACAAATAATTTTTTCCCTTTCAGCAGATCTTATTTTTTAATTTTTTTCTTTATTTTCTTCAAAAAAAATTCAAGCAAACAAAAGACATTTCTAAAATGGCTACAAAATAAGAACACATGTATCAAGCATTGATGCAAGATATTATTGAATCTCGTTTTGAATTACGGATTTCAATAAGGCATATGAATATTTTAAGGCAAATATTTTTAATTAAATATATTAAAATTATTCCAAACGGGATTTTGAATCGCATGCACGGGAAGCACTTCAATCGATGAACTTTTTTTGTTGAACACATGTATCAAGCATTGAGATAGATACCTGAATCTAAAGTTTTAATTATGATACAAATAATTTTTTCCCTTTCAGCAGATCTTATTTTTTAATTTTTTTCTTTATTTTCTTCAAAAAAAATTCAAGCAAACAAAAGACATTTCTAAAATGGCTACAAAATAAGAACACATGTATCAAGCATTGATGCAAGATATTATTGAATCTCGTTTTGAATTACGGATTTCAATAAGGCATATGAATATTTTAAGGCAAATATTTTTAATTAAATATATTAAAATTATTCCAAACGGGATTTTGAATCGCATGCACGGGAAGCACTTCAATCGATGAACTTTTTTTGTTGAACACATGTATCAAGCATAGAGGAAGAAATAAGTGAATCTCGTTTTGAATTACGGAGTTCAATAAGGCATATGAATATTTTAAGGCAAATATTTTTAATTAAATATATTAAAATTATTCCCAACGGGATTTTGAATCGCATGCACGGGAAGCACTTCAATCGATGAACATTTTTTGTTGAACACATGTATCAAGCATTGAGATAGATACCTGAATCAAAAGTTTTAATTATGATACAAATAATTTTTTCCCTTTCAGCAGATCTTATTTTTTAATTTTTTTCTTTATTTTCTTCAAAAAAAATTCAAGCAAACAAAAGACATTTCTAAAATGGCTACAAAATAAGAACACATGTATCAAGCATTGATGCAAGATATTATTGAATCTCGTTTTGAATTACGGATTTCAATAAGGCATATGAATATTTTAAGGCAAATATTTTTAATTAAATATATTAAAATTATTCCAAACGGGATTTTGAATCGCATGCACGGGAAGCACTTCAATCGATGAACTTTTTTTGTTGAACACATGTATCAAGCATTGAGATAGATACCTGAATCTAAAGTTTTAATTATGATACAAATAATTTTTTCCCTTTCAGCAGATCTTATTTTTTAATTTTTTTCTTTATTTTCTTCAAAAAAAATTCAAGCAAACAAAAGACATTTCTAAAATGGCTACAAAATAAGAACACATGTATCAAGCATTGATGCAAGATATTATTGAATCTCGTTTTGAATTACGGATTTCAATAAGGCATATGAATATTTTAAGGCAAATATTTTTAATTAAATATATTAAAATTATTCCAAACGGGATTTTGAATCGCATGCACGGGAAGCACTTCAATCGATGAACTTTTTTTGTTGAACACATGTATCAAGCATAGAGGAAGAAATAAGTGAATCTCGTTTTGAATTACGGAGTTCAATAAGGCATATGAATATTTTAAGGCAAATATTTTTAATTAAATATATTAAAATTATTCCCAACGGGATTTTGAATCGCATGCACGGGAAGCACTTCAATCGATGAACATTTTTTGTTGAACACATGTATCAAGCATTGAGATAGATACCTGAATCTAAAGTTTTAATTATGATACAAATAATTTTTTCCCTTTCAGCAGATCTTATTTTTTAATTTTTTTCTTTATTTTCTTCAAAAAAAATTCAAGCAAACAAAAGACATTTCTAAAATGGCTACAAAATAAGAACACATGTATCAAGCATTGATGCAAGATATTATTGAATCTCGTTTTGAATTACGGATTTCAATAAGGCATATGAATATTTTAAGGCAAATATTTTTAATTAAATATATTAAAATTATTCCAAACGGGATTTTGAATCGCATGCACGGGAAGCACTTCAATCGATGAACTTTTTTTGTTGAACACATGTATCAAGCATAGAGGAAGAAATAAGTGAATCTCGTTTTGAATTACTGAGTTCAATAAGGCATATGAATATTTTAAGGCAAATATTTTTAATTAAATATATTAAAATAATTCCAAACGGGATTTTGAATCGCATGCACGGGAAGCACTTCAATCGATGAACATTTTTTGTTGAACACATGTATCAAGCATTGAGATAGATACCTGAATCAAAAGTTTTAATTATGATACAAATAATTTTTTCCCTTTCAGCAGATCTTATTTTTTAATTTTTTTCTTTATTTTCTTCAAAAAAAATTCAAGCAAACAAAAGACATTTCTAAAATGGCTGCAAAATAAGAACACATGTATCAAGCATAGAGGAAGAAATAAGTGAATCTCGTTTTGAATTACGGCCTGAATTGGACATATGAATATTTTAAGGCAAATATTTTTAATTAAATATATTAAAATTATTCCCAACGGGATTTTGAATCGCATGCACGGGAAGCACTTCAATCGATGAACTTTTTTTGTTGAACACATGTATCAAGCATAGAGGAAGAAATAAGTGAATCTCGTTTTGAATTACTGAGTTCAATAAGGCATATGAATATTTTAAGGCAAATATTTTTAATTAAATATATTAAAATTATTCCAAACGGGATTTTGAATCGCATGCACGGGAAGCACTTCAATCGATGAACTTTTTTTGTTGAACACATGTATCAAGCATAGAGGAAGAAATAAGTGAATCTCGTTTTGAATTACGGAGTTCAATAAGGCATATGAATATTTTAAGGCAAATATTTTTAATTAAATATATTAAAATTATTCCCAACGGGATTTTGAATCGCATGCACGGGAAGCACTTCAATCGATGAACTTTTTTTGTTGAACACATGTATCAAGCATAGAGGAAGAAATAAGTGAATCTCGTTTTGAATTACGGAGTTCAATAAGGCATATGAATATTTTAAGGCAAATATTTTTAATTAAATATATTAAAATTATTCCCAACGGGATTTTGAATCGCATGCACGGGAAGCACTTCAATCGATGAACTTTTTTTGTTGAACACATGTATCAAGCATAGAGGAAGAAATAAGTGAATCTCGTTTTGAATTACGGAGTTCAATAAGGCATATGAATATTTTAAGGCAAATATTTTTAATTAAATATATTAAAATTATTCCCAGCGGGATTTTGAATCGCATGCACGGGAAGCACTTCAATCGATGAACTTTTTTTGTTGAACACATGTATCAAGCATTGAGATAGATACCTGAATCAAAAGTTTTAATTATGATACAAATAATTTTTTCCCTTTCAGCAGATCTTATTTTTTAATTTTTTTCTTTATTTTCTTCAAAAAAAATTCAAGCAAACAAAAGACATTTCTAAAATGGCTGCAAAATAAGAACAAATGTATCAAGCATAGAGAAAGAAATAAGTGAATCTCGTTTTGAATTACGGAGTTCAATAAGGCATATGAATATTTTAAGGCAAATATTTTTAATTAAATATATTAAAATTATTCCCAACGGGATTTTGAATCGCATGCACGGGAAGCACTTCAATCGATGAACTTTTTTTGTTGAACACATGTATCAAGCATAGAGGAAGAAATAAGTGAATCTCGTTTTGAATTACGGAGTTCAATAAGGCATATGAATATTTTAAGGCAAATATTTTTAATTAAATATATTAAAATTATTCCCAGCGGGATTTTGAATCGCATGCACGGGAAGCACTTCAATCGATGAACTTTTTTTGTTGAACACATGTATCAAGCATTGAGATAGATACCTGAATCAAAAGTTTTAATTATGATACAAATAATTTTTTCCCTTTCAGCAGATCTTATTTTTTAATTTTTTTCTTTATTTTCTTCAAAAAAAATTCAAGCAAACAAAAGACATTTCTAAAATGGCTGCAAAATAAGAACAAATGTATCAAGCATAGAGAAAGAAATAAGTGAATCTCGTTTTGAATTACGGAGTTCAATAAGGCATATGAATATTTTAAGGCAAATATTTTTAATTAAATATATTAAAATTATTCCCAACGGGATTTTGAATCGCATGCACGGGAAGCACTTCAATCGATGAACTTTTTTTGTTGAACACATGTATCAAGCATAGAGGAAGAAATAAGTGAATCTCGTTTTGAATTACGGCCTGAATTGGACATATGAATATTTTAAGGCAAATATTTTTAATTAAATATATTAAAATTATTCCCAACGGGATTTTGAATCGCATGCAAGGGAAGCACTTCAATCGATGAACTTTTTTTGTTGAACACATGTATCAAGCATAGAGGAAGAAATAAGTGAATCTCGTTTTGAATTACGGAGTTCAATAAGGCATATGAATATTTTAAGGCAAATATTTTTAATTAAATATATTAAAATTATTCCCAACGGGATTTTGAATCGCATGCACGGGAAGCACTTCAATCGATGAACTTTTTTTGTTGAACACATGTATCAAGCATAGAGGAAGAAATAAGTGAATCTCGTTTTGAATTACGGAGTTCAATAAGGCATATGAATATTTTAAGGCAAATATTTTTAATTAAATATATTAAAATTATTCCCAACGGGATTTTGAATCGCATGCACGGGAAGCACTTCAATCGATGAACTTTTTTTGTTGAACACATGTATCAAGCATAGAGGAAGAAATAAGTGAATCTCGTTTTGAATTACGGCCTGAATTGGACATATGAATATTTTAAGGCAAATATTTTTAATTTAATATATTAAAATTATTCCCAACGGGATTTTGAATCGCATGCACGGGAAGCACTTCAATCGATGAACTTTTTTTGTTGAACACATGTATCAAGCATAGAGGAAGAAATAAGTGAATCTCGTTTTGAATTACGGCCTGAATTGGACATATGAATATTTTAAGGCAAATATTTTTAATTAAATATATTAAAATTATTCCAAACGGGATTTTGAATCGCATGCACGGGAAGCACTTCAATCGATGAACTTTTTTTGTTGAACACATGTATCAAGCATAGAGGAAGAAATAAGTGAATCTCGTTTTGAATTACGGCCTGAATTGGACATATGAATATTTTAAGGCAAATATTTTTAATTTAATATATTAAAATTATTCCCAACGGGATTTTGAATCGCATGCACGGGAAGCACTTCAATCGATGAACTTTTTTTGTTGAACACATGTATCAAGCATAGAGGAAGAAATAAGTGAATCTCGTTTTGAATTACGGCCTGAATTGGACATATGAATATTTTAAGGCAAATATTTTTAATTTAATATATTAAAATTATTCCCAACGGGATTTTGAATCGCATGCACGGGAAGCACTTCAATCGATGAACTTTTTTTGTTGAACACATGTATCAAGCATAGAGGAAGAAATAAGTGAATCTCGTTTTGAATTACGGCCTGAATTGGACATATGAATATTTTAAGGCAAATATTTTTAATTTAATATATTAAAATTATTCCCAACGGGATTTTGAATCGCATGCACGGGAAGCACTTCAATCGATGAACATTTTTTGTTGAACACATGTATCAAGTATAGATGAAGAAATAAGTGAATCTCGTTTTGAATTACGGCCTGAATTGGACATATGAATATTTTAAGGCAAATATTTTTAATTAAATATATTAAAATTATTCCCAACGGGATTTTGAATCGCATGCACGGGAAGCACTTCAATCGATGAACTTTTTTTGTTGAACACATGTATCAAGCATAGAGGAAGAAATAAGTGAATCTCGTTTTGAATTACGGAGTTCAATAAGGCATATGAATATTTTAAGGCAAATATTTTTAATTAAATATATTAAAATTATTCCAAACGGGATTTTGAATCGCATGCAAGGGAAGCACTTCAATCGATGAACTTTTTTTGTTGAACACATGTATCAAGCATAGAGGAAGAAATAAGTGAATCTCGTTTTGAATTACGGAGTTCAATAAGGCATATGAATATTTTAAGGCAAATATTTTTAATTAAATATATTAAAATTATTCCCAACGGGATTTTGAATCGCATGCACGGGAAGCACTTCAATCGATGAACATTTTTTGTTGAACACATTTATCAAGCATAGAGGAAGAAATAAGTGAATCTCGTTTTGAATTACGGCCTGAATTGGACATATGAATATTTTAAGGCAAATATTTTTAATTAAATATATTAAAATTATTCCCAACGGGATTTTGAATCGCATGCACGGGAAGCACTTCAATCGATGAACTTTTTTTGTTGAACACATGTATCAAGCATAGAGGAAGAAATAAGTGAATCTCGTTTTGAATTACGGCCTGAATTGGACATATGAATATTTTAAGGCAAATATTTTTAATTAAATATATTAAAATTATTCCCAACGGGATTTTGAATCGCATGCACGGGAAGCACTTCAATCGATGAACTTTTTTTGTTGAACACATGTATCAAGCATAGAGGAAGAAATAAGTGAATCTCGTTTTGAATTACGGCCTGAATTGGACATATGAATATTTTAAGGCAAATATTTTTAATTAAATATATTAAAATTATTCCAAACGGGATTTTGAATCCCATGCACGGGAAGCACTTCAATCGATGAACATTTTTTGTTGAACACATGTATCAAGTATAGATGAAGAAATAAGTGAATCTCGTTTTGAATTACGGCCTGAATTGGACATATGAATATTTTAAGGCAAATATTTTTAATTAAATATATTAAAATTATTCCCAACGGGATTTTGAATCGCATGCACGGGAAGCACTTCAATCGATGAACTTTTTTTGTTGAACACATGTATCAAGCATAGATGAAGAAATAAGTGAATCTCGTTTTGAATTACGGCCTGAATTGGACATATGAATATTTTAAGGCAAATATTTTTAATTAAATATATTAAAATTATTCCCAACGGGATTTTGAATCGCATGCACGGGAAGCACTTCAATCGATGAACTTTTTTTGTTGAACACATGTATCAAGCATAGAGGAAGAAATAAGTGAATCTCGTTTTGAATTACGGCCTGAATTGGACATATGAATATTTTAAGGCAAATATTTTTAATTAAATATATTAAAATTATTCCAAACGGGATTTTGAATCCCATGCACGGGAAGCACTTCAATCGATGAACATTTTTTGTTGAACACATGTATCAAGTATAGATGAAGAAATAAGTGAATCTCGTTTTGAATTACGGCCTGAATTGGACATATGAATATTTTAAGGCAAATATTTTTAATTAAATATATTAAAATTATTCCCAACGGGATTTTGAATCGCATGCACGGGAAGCACTTCAATCGATGAACTTTTTTTGTTGAACACATGTATCAAGCATAGATGAAGAAATAAGTGAATCTCGTTTTGAATTACGGCCTGAATTGGACATATGAATATTTTAAGGCAAATATTTTTAATTAAATATATTAAAATTATTCCCAACGGGATTTTGAATCGCATGCACGGGAAGCACTTCAATCGATGAACTTTTTTTGTTGAACACATGTATCAAGCATAGAGGAAGAAATAAGTGAATCTCGTTTTGAATTACGGCCTGAATTGGACATATGAATATTTTAAGGCAAATATTTTTAATTAAATATATTAAAATTATTCCCAACGGGATTTTGAATCGCATGCACGGGAAGCACTTCAATCGATGAACTTTTTTTGTTGAACACATGTATCAAGCATAGAGGAAGAAATAAGTGAATCTCGTTTTGAATTACGGCCTGAATTGGACATATGAATATTTTAAGGCAAATATTTTTAATTAAATATATTAAAATTATTCCAAACGGGATTTTGAATCCCATGCACGGGAAGCACTTCAATCGATGAACATTTTTTGTTGAACACATGTATCAAGTATAGATGAAGAAATAAGTGAATCTCGTTTTGAATTACGGCCTGAATTGGACATATGAATATTTTAAGGCAAATATTTTTAATTAAATATATTAAAATTATTCCCAACGGGATTTTGAATCGCATGCACGGGAAGCACTTCAATCGATGAACTTTTTTTGTTGAACACATGTATCAAGCATAGATGAAGAAATAAGTGAATCTCGTTTTGAATTACGGCCTGAATTGGACATATGAATATTTTAAGGCAAATATTTTTAATTAAATATATTAAAATTATTCCAAACGGGATTTTGAATCGCATGCACGGGAAGCACTTCAATCGATGAACTTTTTTTGTTGAACACATGTATCAAGCATAGAGGAAGAAATAAGTGAATCTCGTTTTGAATTACGGCCTGAATTGGACATATGAATATTTTAAGGCAAATATTTTTAATTAAATATATTAAAATTATTCCCAACGGGATTTTGAATCGCATGCACGGGAAGCACTTCAATCGATGAACTTTTTTTGTTGAACACATGTATCAAGCATAGAGGAAGAAATAAGTGAATCTCGTTTTGAATTACTGAGTTCAATAAGGCATATGAATATTTTAAGGCAAATATTTTTAATTAAATATATTAAAATTATTCCCAACGGGATTTTGAATCGCATGCACGGGAAGCACTTCAATCGATGAACTTTTTTTGTTGAACACATGTATCAAGCATAGAGGAAGAAATAAGTGAATCTCGTTTTGAATTACGGAGTTCAATAAGGCATATGAATATTTTAAGGCAAATATTTTTAATTAAATATATTAAAATTATTCCCAACGGGATTTTGAATCGCATGCACGGGAAGCACTTCAATCGATGAACTTTTTTTGTTGAACACATGTATCAAGCATAGAGGAAGAAATAAGTGAATCTCGTTTTGAATTACGGAGTTCAATAAGGCATATGAATATTTTAAGGCAAATATTTTTAATTAAATATATTAAAATTATTCCCAGCGGGATTTTGAATCGCATGCACGGGAAGCACTTCAATCGATGAACTTTTTTTGTTGAACACATGTATCAAGCATTGAGATAGATACCTGAATCAAAAGTTTTAATTATGATACAAATAATTTTTTCCCTTTCAGCAGATCTTATTTTTTAATTTTTTTCTTTATTTTCTTCAAAAAAAATTCAAGCAAACAAAAGACATTTCTAAAATGGCTGCAAAATAAGAACAAATGTATCAAGCATAGAGAAAGAAATAAGTGAATCTCGTTTTGAATTACGGAGTTCAATAAGGCATATGAATATTTTAAGGCAAATATTTTTAATTAAATATATTAAAATTATTCCAAACGGGATTTTGAATCGCATGCACGGGAAGCACTTCAATTTATGAACATTTTTTGTTGAACACATGTATCAAGCATAGAGGAAGAAATAAGTGAATCTCGTTTTGAATTACGGAGTTCAATAAGGCATATGAATATTTTAAGGCAAATATTTTTAATTAAATATATTAAAATTATTCCCAGCGGGATTTTGAATCGCATGCACGGGAAGCACTTCAATCGATGAACTTTTTTTGTTGAACACATGTATCAAGCATTGAGATAGATACCTGAATCAAAAGTTTTAATTATGATACAAATAATTTTTTCCCTTTCAGCAGATCTTATTTTTTAATTTTTTTCTTTATTTTCTTCAAAAAAAATTCAAGCAAACAAAAGACATTTCTAAAATGGCTGCAAAATAAGAACAAATGTATCAAGCATAGAGAAAGAAATAAGTGAATCTCGTTTTGAATTACGGAGTTCAATAAGGCATATGAATATTTTAAGGCAAATATTTTTAATTAAATATATTAAAATTATTCCAAACGGGATTTTGAATCGCATGCACGGGAAGCACTTCAATTTATGAACATTTTTTGTTGAACACATGTATCAAGCATAGAGGAAGAAATAAGTGAATCTCGTTTTGAATTACGGAGTTCAATAAGGCATATGAATATTTTAAGGCAAATATTTTTAATTAAATATATTAAAATTATTCCCAACGGGATTTTGAATCGCATGCACGGGAAGCACTTCAATCGATGAACTTTTTTTGTTGAACACATGTATCAAGCATAGAGGAAGAAATAAGTGAATCTCGTTTTGAATTACGGCCTGAATTGGACATATGAATATTTTAAGGCAAATATTTTTAATTAAATATATTAAAATTATTCCCAACGGGATTTTGAATCGCATGCAAGGGAAGCACTTCAATCGATGAACTTTTTTTGTTGAACACATGTATCAAGCATAGAGGAAGAAATAAGTGAATCTCGTTTTGAATTACGGAGTTCAATAAGGCATATGAATATTTTAAGGCAAATATTTTTAATTAAATATATTAAAATTATTCCCAACGGGATTTTGAATCGCATGCACGGGAAGCACTTCAATCGATGAACTTTTTTTGTTGAACACATGTATCAAGCATAGAGGAAGAAATAAGTGAATCTCGTTTTGAATTACGGAGTTCAATAAGGCATATGAATATTTTAAGGCAAATATTTTTAATTAAATATATTAAAATTATTCCCAACGGGATTTTGAATCGCATGCAAGGGAAGCACTTCAATCGATGAACTTTTTTTGTTGAACACATGTATCAAGCATAGAGGAAGAAATAAGTGAATCTCGTTTTGAATTACGGAGTTCAATAAGGCATATGAATATTTTAAGGCAAATATTTTTAATTAAATATATTAAAATTATTCCCAACGGGATTTTGAATCGCATGCACGGGAAGCACTTCAATCGATGAACTTTTTTTGTTGAACACATGTATCAAGCATAGAGGAAGAAATAAGTGAATCTCGTTTTGAATTACGGCCTGAATTGGACATATGAATATTTTAAGGCAAATATTTTTAATTAAATATATTAAAATTATTCCAAACGGGATTTTGAATCGCATGCAAGGGAAGCACTTCAATCGATGAACTTTTTTTGTTGAACACATGTATCAAGCATAGAGGAAGAAATAAGTGAATCTCGTTTTGAATTACGGCCTGAATTGGACATATGAATATTTTAAGGCAAATATTTTTAATTAAATATATTAAAATTATTCCCAACGGGATTTTGAATCGCATGCACGGGAAGCACTTCAATCGATGAACTTTTTTTGTTGAACACATGTATCAAGCATAGAGGAAGAAATAAGTGAATCTCGTTTTGAATTACGGCCTGAATTGGACATATGAATATTTTAAGGCAAATATTTTTAATTAAATATATTAAAATTATTCCAAACGGGATTTTGAATCCCATGCACGGGAAGCACTTCAATCGATGAACATTTTTTGTTGAACACATGTATCAAGCATAGATGAAGAAATAAGTGAATCTCGTTTTGAATTACGGCCTGAATTGGACATATGAATATTTTAAGGCAAATATTTTTAATTAAATATATTAAAATTATTCCCAACGGGATTTTGAATCGCATGCACGGGAAGCACTTCAATCGATGAACTTTTTTTGTTGAACACATGTATCAAGCATAGAGGAAGAAATAAGTGAATCTCGTTTTGAATTACGGCCTGAATTGGACATATGAATATTTTAAGGCAAATATTTTTAATTAAATATATTAAAATTATTCCCAACGGGATTTTGAATCGCATGCACGGGAAGCACTTCAATCGATGAACTTTTTTTGTTGAACACATGTATCAAGCATAGAGGAAGAAATAAGTGAATCTCGTTTTGAATTACGGCCTGAATTGGACATATGAATATTTTAAGGCAAATATTTTTAATTAAATATATTAAAATTATTCCCAACGGGATTTTGAATCGCATGCACGGGAAGCACTTCAATCGATGAACTTTTTTTGTTGAACACATGTATCAAGCATAGATGAAGAAATAAGTGAATCTCGTTTTGAATTACGGCCTGAATTGGACATATGAATATTTTAAGGCAAATATTTTTAATTAAATATATTAAAATTATTCCCAACGGGATTTTGAATCGCATGCACGGGAAGCACTTCAATCGATGAACTTTTTTTGTTGAACACATGTATCAAGCATAGAGGAAGAAATAAGTGAATCTCGTTTTGAATTACGGCCTGAATTGGACATATGAATATTTTAAGGCAAATATTTTTAATTAAATATATTAAAATTATTCCCAACGGGATTTTGAATCGCATGCACGGGAAGCACTTCAATCGATGAACTTTTTTTGTTGAACACATGTATCAAGCATAGAGGAAGAAATAAGTGAATCTCGTTTTGAATTACGGCCTGAATTGGACATATGAATATTTTAAGGCAAATATTTTTAATTAAATATATTAAAATTATTCCAAACGGGATTTTGAATCGCATGCAAGGGAAGCACTTCAATCGATGAACTTTTTTTGTTGAACACATGTATCAAGCATAGAGGAAGAAATAAGTGAATCTCGTTTTGAATTACGGCCTGAATTGGACATATGAATATTTTAAGGCAAATATTTTTAATTAAATATATTAAAATTATTCCGAACGGGATTTTGAATCGCATGCACGGGAAGCACTTCAATCGATGAACTTTTTTTGTTGAACACATGTATCAAGCATAGAGGAAGAAATAAGTGAATCTCGTTTTGAATTACGGCCTGAATTGGACATATGAATATTTTAAGGCAAATATTTTTAATTAAATATATTAAAATTATTCCAAACGGGATTTTGAATCCCATGCACGGGAAGCACTTCAATCGATGAACATTTTTTGTTGAACACATGTATCAAGTATAGATGAAGAAATAAGTGAATCTCGTTTTGAATTACGGCCTGAATTGGACATATGAATATTTTAAGGCAAATATTTTTAATTAAATATATTAAAATTATTCCCAACGGGATTTTGAATCGCATGCACGGGAAGCACTTCAATCGATGAACTTTTTTTGTTGAACACATGTATCAAGCATAGAGGAAGAAATAAGTGAATCTCGTTTTGAATTACGGCCTGAATTGGACATATGAATATTTTAAGGCAAATATTTTTAATTAAATATATTAAAATTATTCCAAACGGGATTTTGAATCGCATGCACGGGAAGCACTTCAATCGATGAACTTTTTTTGTTGAACACATGTATCAAGCATAGAGGAAGAAATAAGTGAATCTCGTTTTGAATTACGGCCTGAATTGGACATATGAATATTTTAAGGCAAATATTTTTAATTAAATATATTAAAATTATTCCCAACGGGATTTTGAATCGCATGCACGGGAAGCACTTCAATCGATGAACTTTTTTTGTTGAACACATGTATCAAGCATAGAGGAAGATATTATTGAATTTCGTTTTGAATTACGGCCTGAATTGGACATATGAATATTTTAAGGCAAATATTTTTAATTAAATATATTAAAATTATTCCCAACGGGATTTTGAATCGCATGCACGGGAAGCACTTCAATCGATGAACTTTTTTTGTTGAACACATGTATCAAGCATAGAGGAAGATATTATTGAATCTCGTTTTGAATTACGGCCTGAATTGGACATATGAATATTTTAAGGCAAATATTTTTAATTAAATATATTAAAATTATTCCCAACGGGATTTTGAATCGCATGCACGGGAAGCACTTCAATCGATGAACTTTTTTTGTTGAACACATGTATCAAGCATAGAGGAAGATATTATTGAATTTCGTTTTTAATTACGGCTTGAATTGGACATATGAATATTTTAAGGCAAATATTTTTAATTAAATATATTAAAATTATTCCCAACGGGATTTTGAATCGCATGCACGGGAAGCACTTCAATCGATGAACTTTTTTTGTTGAACACATGTATCAAGCATTGAGATAGATACCTGAATCAAAAGTTTTAATTATGATACAAATAATTTTTTCCCTTTCAGCAGATCTTATTTTTTAATTTTTTTCTTTATTTTCTTAAAAAAAAATTCAAGCAAACAAAAGACATTTCTAAAATGGCTGCAAAATAAGAACACATGTATCAAGCATAGAGGAAGAAATAAGTGAATCTCGTTTTGAATTACGGCCTGAATTGGACATATGAATATTTTAAGGCAAATATTTTTAATTAAATATATTAAAATTATTCCCAACGGGATTTTGAATCGCATGCACGGGAAGCACTTCAATCGATGAACTTTTTTTGTTGAACACATGTATCAAGCATAGAGGAAGAAATAAGTGAATCTCGTTTTGAATTACGGCCTGAATTGGACATATGAATATTTTAAGGCAAATATTTTTAATTAAATATATTAAAATTATTCCAAACGGGATTTTGAATCCCATACACGGGAAGCACTTCAATCGATGAACATTTTTTGTTGAACACATGTATCAAGTATAGATGAAGAAATAAGTGAATCTCGTTTTGAATTACGGCCTGAATTGGACATATGAATATTTTAAGGCAAATATTTTTAATTAAATATATTAAAATTATTCCCAACGGGATTTTGAATCGCATGCACGGGAAGCACTTCAATCGATGAACTTTTTTTGTTGAACACATGTATCAAGCATAGATGAAGAAATAAGTGAATCTCGTTTTGAATTACGGCCTGAATTGGACATATGAATATTTTAAGGCAAATATTTTTAATTAAATATATTAAAATTATTCCAAACGGGATTTTGAATCGCATGCACGGGAAGCACTTCAATCGATGAACTTTTTTTGTTGAACACATGTATCAAGCATAGAGGAAGAAATAAGTGAATCTCGTTTTGAATTACGGAGTTCAATAAGGCATATGAATATTTTAAGGCAAATATTTTTAATTAAATATATTAAAATTATTCCCAGCGGGATTTTGAATCGCATGCACGGGAAGCACTTCAATCGATGAACATTTTTTGTTGAACACATGTATCAAGCATAGATGAAGAAAAAAGTGAATCTCGTTTTGAATTACGGCCTGAATTGGACATATGAATATTTTAAGGCAAATATTTTTAATTAAATATATTAAAATTATTCCAAACGGGATTTTGAATCGCATGCACGGGAAGCACTTCAATCGATGAACATTTTTTGTTGAACACATGTATCAAGCATAGATGAAGAAAAAAGTGAATCTCGTTTTGAATTACGGCCTGAATTGGACATATGAATATTTTAAGGCAAATATTTTTAATTAAATATATTAAAATTATTCCCAACGGGATTTTGAATCGCATTTACGGGAAGCACTTCAATCGATGAACTTTTTTTGTTGAACACATGTATCAAGCATAGAGGAAGAAATAAGTGAATCTCGTTTTGAATTACGGAGTTCAATAAGGCATATGAATATTTTAAGGCAAATATTTTTAATTAAATATATTAAAATTATTCCCAGCGGGATTTTGAATCGCATGCACGGGAAGCACTTCAATCGATGAACATTTTTTGTTGAACACATGTATCAAGCATAGAGGAAGAAATAAGTGAATCTCGTTTTGAATTACGGCCTGAATTGGACATATGAATATTTTAAGGCAAATATTTTTAATTAAATATATTAAAATTATTCCAAACGGGATTTTGAATCCCATGCACGGGAAGCACTTAAATCGATGAACATTTTTTGTTGAACACATGTATCAAGTATAGATGAAGAAATAAGTGAATCTCGTTTTGAATTACGGCCTGAATTGGACATATGAATATTTTAAGGCAAATATTTTTAATTAAATATATTAAAATTATTCCCAACGGGATTTTGAATCGCATGCACGGGAAGCACTTCAAACGATGAACTTTTTTTGTTGAACACATGTATCAAGCATAGAGGAAGAAATAAGTGAATCTCGTTTTGAATTACGGCCTGAATTGGACATATGAATATTTTAAGGCAAATATTTTTAATTAAATATATTAAAATTATTCCAAACGGGATTTTGAATCCCATGCACGGGAAGCACTTAAATCGATGAACATTTTTTGTTGAACACATGTATCAAGTATAGATGAAGAAATAAGTGAATCTCGTTTTGAATTACGGCCTGAATTGGACATATGAATATTTTAAGGCAAATATTTTTAATTAAATATATTAAAATTATTCCCAACGGGATTTTGAATCGCATGCACGGGAAGCACTTCAATCGATGAACTTTTTTTGTTGAACACATGTATCAAGCATAGATGAAGAAATAAGTGAATCTCGTTTTGAATTACGGCCTGAATTGGACATATGAATATTTTAAGGCAAATATTTTTAATTAAATATATTAAAATTATTCCAAACGGGATTTTGAATCGCATGCACGGGAAGCACTTCAATCGATGAACTTTTTTTGTTGAACACATGTATCAAGCATAGAGGAAGAAATAAGTGAATCTCGTTTTGAATTACGGCCTGAATTGGACATATGAATATTTTAAGGCAAATATTTTTAATTAAATATATTAAAATTATTCCCAGCGGGATTTTGAATCGCATGCACGGGAAGCACTTCAATCGATGAACATTTTTTGTTGAACACATGTATCAAGCATAGATGAAGAAAAAAGTGAATCTCGTTTTGAATTACGGCCTGAATTGGACATATGAATATTTTAAGGCAAATATTTTTAATTAAATATATTAAAATTATTCCAAACGGGATTTTGAATCGCATGCACGGGAAGCACTTCAATCGATGAACATTTTTTGTTGAACACATGTATCAAGCATAGAGGAAGAAATAAGTGAATCTCGTTTTGAATTACGGCCTGAATTGGACATATGAATATTTTAAGGCAAATATTTTTAATTAAATATATTAAAATTATTCCCAACGGGATTTTGAATCGCATGCACGGGAAGCACTTCAATCGATGAACTTTTTTTGTTGAACACATGTATCAAGCATAGAGGAAGAAATAAGTGAATCTCGTTTTGAATTACGGAGTTCAATAAGGCATATGAATATTTTAAGGCAAATATTTTTAATTAAATATATTAAAATTATTCCCAGCGGGATTTTGAATCGCATGCACGGGAAGCACTTCAATCGATGAACATTTTTTGTTGAACACATGTATCAAGCATAGAGGAAGAAATAAGTGAATCTCGTTTTGAATTACGGCCTGAATTGGACATATGAATATTTTAAGGCAAATATTTTTAATTAAATATATTAAAATTATTCCAAACGGGATTTTGAATCCCATGCACGGGAAGCACTTAAATCGATGAACATTTTTTGTTGAACACATGTATCAAGTATAGATGAAGAAATAAGTGAATCTCGTTTTGAATTACGGCCTGAATTGGACATATGAATATTTTAAGGCAAATATTTTTAATTAAATATATTAAAATTATTCCCAACGGGATTTTGAATCGCATGCACGGGAAGCACTTCAAACGATGAACTTTTTTTGTTGAACACATGTATCAAGCATAGAGGAAGAAATAAGTGAATCTCGTTTTGAATTACGGCCTGAATTGGACATATGAATATTTTAAGGCAAATATTTTTAATTAAATATATTAAAATTATTCCAAACGGGATTTTGAATCCCATGCACGGGAAGCACTTAAATCGATGAACATTTTTTGTTGAACACATGTATCAAGTATAGATGAAGAAATAAGTGAATCTCGTTTTGAATTACGGCCTGAATTGGACATATGAATATTTTAAGGCAAATATTTTTAATTAAATATATTAAAATTATTCCCAACGGGATTTTGAATCGCATGCACGGGAAGCACTTCAATCGATGAACTTTTTTTGTTGAACACATGTATCAAGCATAGATGAAGAAATAAGTGAATCTCGTTTTGAATTACGGCCTGAATTGGACATATGAATATTTTAAGGCAAATATTTTTAATTAAATATATTAAAATTATTCCAAACGGGATTTTGAATCGCATGCACGGGAAGCACTTCAATCGATGAACTTTTTTTGTTGAACACATGTATCAAGCATAGAGGAAGAAATAAGTGAATCTCGTTTTGAATTACGGCCTGAATTGGACATATGAATATTTTAAGGCAAATATTTTTAATTAAATATATTAAAATTATTCCCAGCGGGATTTTGAATCGCATGCACGGGAAGCACTTCAATCGATGAACATTTTTTGTTGAACACATGTATCAAGCATAGATGAAGAAAAAAGTGAATCTCGTTTTGAATTACGGCCTGAATTGGACATATGAATATTTTAAGGCAAATATTTTTAATTAAATATATTAAAATTATTCCAAACGGGATTTTGAATCGCATGCACGGGAAGCACTTCAATCGATGAACATTTTTTGTTGAACACATGTATCAAGCATAGAGGAAGAAATAAGTGAATCTCGTTTTGAATTACGGCCTGAATTGGACATATGAATATTTTAAGGCAAATATTTTTAATTAAATATATTAAAATTATTCCCAACGGGATTTTGAATCGCATGCACGGGAAGCACTTCAATCGATGAACTTTTTTTGTTGAACACATGTATCAAGCATAGAGGAAGAAATAAGTGAATCTCGTTTTGAATTACGGAGTTCAATAAGGCATATGAATATTTTAAGGCAAATATTTTTAATTAAATATATTAAAATTATTCCCAGCGGGATTTTGAATCGCATGCACGGGAAGCACTTCAATCGATGAACATTTTTTGTTGAACACATGTATCAAGCATAGATGAAGAAAAAAGTGAATCTCGTTTTGAATTACGGCCTGAATTGGACATATGAATATTTTAAGGCAAATATTTTTAATTAAATATATTAAAATTATTCCCAACGGGATTTTGAATCGCATGCACGGGAAGCACTTCAATCGATGAACATTTTTTGTTGAACACATGTATCAAGCATAGAGGAAGAAAAAAGTGAATCTCGTTTTGAATTACGGCCTGAATTGGACATATGAATATTTTAAGGCAAATATTTTTAATTAAATATATTAAAATTATTCCCAGCGGGATTTTGAATCGCATGCACGGGAAGCACTTCAATCGATGAACATTTTTTGTTGAACACATGTATCAAGCATAGATGAAGAAAAAAGTGAATCTCGTTTTGAATTACGGCCTGAATTGGACATATGAATATTTTAAGGCAAATATTTTTAATTAAATATATTAAAATTATTCCCAACGGGATTTTGAATCGCATGCACGGGAAGCACTTCAATCGATGAACTTTTTTTGTTGAACACATGTATCAAGCATAGAGGAAGAAATAAGTGAATCTCGTTTTGAATTACGGCCTGAATTGGACATATGAATATTTTAAGGCAAATATTTTTAATTAAATATATTAAAATTATTCCCAACGGGATTTTGAATCGCATGCACGGGAAGCACTTCAATCGATGAACTTTTTTTGTTGAACACATGTATCAAGCATAGAGGAAGAAATAAGTGAATCTCGTTTTGAATTACGGAGTTCAATAAGGCATATGAATATTTTAAGGCAAATATTTTTAATTAAATATATTAAAATTATTCCCAGCGGGATTTTGAATCGCATGCACGGGAAGCACTTCAATCGATGAACTTTTTTTGTTGAACACATGTATCAAGCATAGAGGAAGAAATAAGTGAATCTCGTTTTGAATTACTGAGTTCAATAAGGCATATGAATATTTTAAGGCAAATATTTTTAATTAAATATATTAAAATTATTCCCAACGGGATTTTGAATCGCATGCACGGGAAGCACTTCAATCGATGAACATTTTTTGTTGAACACATGTATCAAGCATAGAGGAAGAAATAAGTGAATCTCGTTTTGAATTACGGCCTGAATTGGACATATGAATATTTTAAGGCAAATATTTTTAATTAAATATATTAAAATTATTCCCAACGGGATTTTGAATCGCATGCACGGGAAGCACTTCAATCGATGAAATGTTTTTGTTGAACACATGTATCAAGTATAGAGGAAGAAAAAAGTGAATCTCGTTTTGAATTACGGCCTGAATTGGACATATGAATATTTTAAGGCAAATATTTTTAATTAAATATATTAAAATTATTCCAAACGGGATTTTGAATCGCATGCACGGGAAGCACTTCAATCGATGAAATGTTTTTGTTGAACACATGTATCAAGTATAGAGGAAGAAAAAAGTGAATCTCGTTTTGAATTACGGCCTGAATTGGACATATGAATATTTTAAGGCAAATATTTTTAATTAAATATATTAAAATTATTCCCAACGGGATTTTGAATCGCATGCACGGGAAGCACTTCAATCGATGAACTTTTTTTGTTGAACACATGTATCAAGCATAGAGGAAGAAATAAGTGAATCTCGTTTTGAATTACGGCCTGAATTGGACATATGAATATTTTAAGGCAAATATTTTTAATTAAATATATTAAAATTATTCCCAACGGGATTTTGAATCGCATGCACGGGAAGCACTTCAATCGATGAACTTTTTTTGTTGAACACATGTATCAAGCATAGAGGAAGAAATAAGTTAATCTCGTTTTGAATTACGGCCTGAATTGGACATATGAATATTTTAAGGCAAATATTTTTAATTAAATATATTAAAATTATTCCCAACGGGATTTTGAATCGCATGCACGGGAAGCACTTCAATCGATGAACTTTTTTTGTTGAACACATGTATCAAGCATAGAGGAAGAAATAAGTGAATCTCGTTTTGAATTACGGAGTTCAATAAGGCATATGAATATTTTAAGGCAAATATTTTTAATTAAATATATTAAAATTATTCCCAGCGGGATTTTGAATCGCATGCACGGGAAGCACTTCAATCGATGAACTTTTTTTGTTGAACACATGTATCAAGCATAGAGGAAGAAATAAGTGAATCTCGTTTTGAATTACTGAGTTCAATAAGGCATATGAATATTTTAAGGCAAATATTTTTAATTAAATATATTAAAATTATTCCCAACGGGATTTTGAATCGCATGCACGGGAAGCACTTCAATCGATGAACATTTTTTGTTGAACACATGTATCAAGCATAGAGGAAGAAATAAGTGAATCTCGTTTTGAATTACGGCCTGAATTGGACATATGAATATTTTAAGGCAAATATTTTTAATTAAATATATTAAAATTATTCCCAACGGGATTTTGAATCGCATGCACGGGAAGCACTTCAATCGATGAAATGTTTTTGTTGAACACATGTATCAAGTATAGAGGAAGAAAAAAGTGAATCTCGTTTTGAATTACGGCCTGAATTGGACATATGAATATTTTAAGGCAAATATTTTTAATTAAATATATTAAAATTATTCCCAACGGGATTTTGAATCGCATGCACGGGAAGCAGTTCAATCGATGAACATTTTTTGTTGAACACATGTATCAAGCATAGATGAAGAAATAAGTGAATCTCGTTTTGAATTACGGCCTGAATTGGACATATGAATATTTTAAGGCAAATATTTTTAATTAAATATATTAAAATTATTCCCAACGGGATTTTGAATCGCATGCACGGGAAGCACTTCAATAGATGAACTTTTTTTGTTGAACACATGTATCAAGCATAGAGGAAGAAACAAGTGAATCTCGTTTTGAATTACGGCCTGAATTGGACATATGAATATTTTAAGGCAAATATTTTTAATTAAATATATTAAAATTATTCCCAACGGGATTTTGAATCGCATGCACGGGAAGCACTTCAATCGATGAAATGTTTTTGTTGAACACATGTATCAAGTATAGAGGAAGAAAAAAGTGAATCTCGTTTTGAATTACGGCCTGAATTGGACATATGAATATTTTAAGGCAAATATTTTTAATTAAATATATTAAAATTATTCCCAACGGGATTTTGAATCGCATGCACGGGAAGCACTTCAATCGATGAACATTTTTTGTTGAACACATGTATCAAGCATAGAGGAAGAAATAAGTGAATCTCGTTTTGAATTACGGCCTGAATTGGACATATGAATATTTTAAGGCAAATATTTTTAATTAAATATATTAAAATTATTCCCAACGGGATTTTGAATCGCATGCACGGGAAGCACTTCAATCGATGAACTTTTTTTGTTGAACACATGTATCAAGCATAGAGGAAGAAATAAGTGAATCTCGTTTTGAATTACGGAGTTCAATAAGGCATATGAATATTTTAAGGCAAATATTTTTAATTAAATATATTAAAATTATTCCCAGCGGGATTTTGAATCGCATGCACGGGAAGCACTTCAATCGATGAACTTTTTTTGTTGAACACATGTATCAAGCATAGAGGAAGAAATAAGTGAATCTCGTTTTGAATTACGGAGTTCAATAAGGCATATGAATATTTTAAGGCAAATATTTTTAATTAAATATATTAAAATTATTCCAAACGGGATTTTGAATCGCATGCACGGGAAGCACTTCAATTTATGAACATTTTTTGTTGAACACATGTATCAAGCATTGAGATAGATACCTGAATCAAAAGTTTTAATTATGATACAAATAATTTTTTCCCTTTCAGCAGATCTTATTTTTTAATTTTTTTCTTTATTTTCTTCAAAAAAAATTCAAGCAAACAAAAGACATTTCTAAAATGGCTGCAAAATAAGAACACATGTATCAAACATTGATGCAAGATATTATTGAATTTCGTTTTGAATTACGGCCTGAATTGGACATATGAATATTTTAAGGCAAATATTTTTAATTAAATATATTAAAATTATTCCCAACGGGATTTTGAATCGCATGCACGGGAAGCACTTCAATCGATGAACATTTTTTGTTGAACACATGTATCAAGCATAGAGGAAGAAATAAGTGAATCTCGTTTTGAATTACTGAGTTCAATAAGGCATATGAATATTTTAAGGCAAATATTTTTAATTAAATATATTAAAATTATTCCCAACGGGATTTTGAATCGCATGCACGGGAAGCACTTCAATCGATGAACTTTTTTTGTTGAACACATGTATCAAGCATAGAGGAAGAAATAAGTGAATCTCGTTTTGAATTACGGAGTTCAATAAGGCATATGAATATTTTAAGGCAAATATTTTTAATTAAATATATTAAAATTATTCCCAGCGGGATTTTGAATCGCATGCACGGGAAGCACTTCAATCGATGAACTTTTTTTGTTGAACACATGTATTAAGCATAGAGGAAGAAATAAGTGAATCTCGTTTTGAATTACGGAGTTCAATAAGGCATATGAATATTTTAAGGCAAATATTTTTAATTAAATATATTAAAATTATTCCAAACGGGATTTTGAATCGCATGCACGGGAAGCACTTCAATTTATGAACATTTTTTGTTGAACACATGTATCAAGCATTGAGATAGATACCTGAATCAAAAGTTTTAATTATGATACAAATAATTTTTTCCCTTTCAGCAGATCTTATTTTTTAATTTTTTTCTTTATTTTCTTCAAAAAAAATTCAAGCAAACAAAAGACATTTCTAAAATGGCTGCAAAATAAGAACACATGTATCAAACATTGATGCAAGATATTATTGAATTTCGTTTTGAATTACGGCTTGAATTGGACATATGAATATTTTAAGGCAAATATTTTTAATTAAATATATTAAAATTATTCCCAACGGGATTTTGAATCGCATGCACGGGAAGCACTTCAATCGATGAACTTTTTTTGTTGAACACATGTATCAAGCATAGAGGAAGAAATAAGTGAATCTCGTTTTGAATTACTGAGTTCAATAAGGCATATGAATATTTTAAGGCAAATATTTTTAATTAAATATATTAAAATTATTCCCAACGAAATTTTGAATCGCATGCACGGGAAGCACTTCAATCGATGAACTTTTTTTGTTGAACACATGTATCAAGCATAGAGGAAGAAATAAGTGAATCTCGTTTTGAATTACTGAGTTCAATAAGGCATATGAATATTTTAAGGCAAATATTTTTAATTAAATATATTAAAATTATTCCCAACGGGATTTTGAATCGCATGCACGGGAAGCACTTCAATCGATGAACTTTTTTTGTTGAACACATGTATCAAGCATAGAGGAAGAAATAAGTGAATCTTGTTTTGAATTACGGCCTGAATTGGACATATGAATATTTTAAGGCAAATATTTTTAATTAATTATATTAAAATTATTCCCAACGGGATTTTGAATCGCATGCACGGGAAGCACTTCAATCGATGAACATTTTTTGTTGAACACATGTATCAAGCATAGAGGAAGAAATAAGTGAATCTCGTTTTGAATTACGGCCTGAATTGGACATATGAATATTTTAAGGCAAATATTTTTAATTAAATATATTAAAATTATTCCCAACGGGATTTTGAATCGCATGCACGGGAAGCACTTCAATCGATGAACATTTTTTGTTGAACACATGTATCAAGCATAGAGGAAGAAATAAGTGAATCTCGTTTTGAATTACGGCCTGAATTGGACATATGAATATTTTAAGGCAAATATTTTTAATTAAATATATTAAAATTATTCCCAACGGGATTTTGAATCGCATGCACGGGAAGCACTTCAATCGATGAACTTTTTTTGTTGAACACATGTATCAAGCATAGAGGAAGAAATAAGTGAATCTCGTTTTGAATTACGGCCTGAATTGGACATATGAATATTTTAAGGCAAATATTTTTAATTAATTATATTAAAATTATTCCCAACGGGATTTTGAATCGCATGCACGGGAAGCACTTCAATCGATGAACTTTTTTTGTTGAACACATGTATCAAGCATAGAGGAAGAAATAAGTGAATCTCGTTTTGAATTACGGCCTGAATTGGACATATGAATATTTTAAGGCAAATATTTTTAATTAAATATATTAAAATTATTCCCAACGGGATTTTGAATCGCATGCACGGGAAGCACTTCAATCGATGAACTTTTTTTGTTGAACACATGTATCAAGCATAGAGGAAGAAATAAGTGAATCTCGTTTTGAATTACGGCCTGAATTGGACATATGAATATTTTAAGGCAAATATTTTTAATTAAATATATTAAAATTATTCCCAACGGGATTTTGAATCGCATGCACGGGAAGCACTTCAATCGATGAACTTTTTTTGTTGAACACATGTATCAAGCATAGAGGAAGAAATAAGTGAATCTCGTTTTGAATTACGGCCTGAATTGGACATATGAATATTTTAAGGCAAATATTTTTAATTAAATATATTAAAATTATTCCCAACGGGATTTTGAATCGCATGCACGGGAAGCACTTCAATCGATGAACTTTTTTTGTTGAACACATGTATCAAGCATAGAGGAAGAAATAAGTGAATCTCGTTTTGAATTACGGCCTGAATTGGACATATGAATATTTTAAGGCAAATATTTTTAATTAAATATATTAAAATTATTCCCAACGGGATTTTGAATCGCATGCACGGGAAGCACTTCAATCGATGAACTTTTTTTGTTGAACACATGTATCAAGCATAGAGGAAGAAATAAGTGAATCTCGTTTTGAATTACGGCCTGAATTGGACATATGAATATTTTAAGGCAAATATTTTTAATTAAATATATTAAAATTATTCCAAACGGGATTTTGAATCCCATGCACGGGAAGCACTTCAATCGATGAACTTTTTTTGTTGAACACATGTATCAAGCATAGAGGAAGAAATAAGTGAATCTCGTTTTGAATTACGGCCTGAATTGGACATATGAATATTTTAAGGCAAATATTTTTAATTAAATATATTAAAATTATTCCCAACGGGATTTTGAATCGCATGCACGGGAAGCACTTCAATCGATGAACTTTTTTTGTTGAACACATGTATCAAGCATAGAGGAAGAAATAAGTGAATCTCGTTTTGAATTACGGCCTGAATTGGACATATGAATATTTTAAGGCAAATATTTTTAATTAAATATATTAAAATTATTCCCAACGGGATTTTGAATCGCATGCACGGGAAGCACTTCAATCGATGAACTTTTTTTGTTGAACACATGTATCAAGCATAGAGGAAGAAATAAGTGAATCTCGTTTTGAATTACGGCCTGAATTGGACATATGAATATTTTAAGGCAAATATTTTTAATTAAATATATTAAAATTATTCCAAACGGGATTTTGAATCGCATGCACGGGAAGCACTTCAATCGATGAACATTTTTTGTTGAACACATGTATCAAGCATAGATGAAGAAATAAGTGAATCTCGTTTTGAATTACGGCCTGAATTGGACATATGAATATTTTAAGGCAAATATTTTTAATTAAATATATTAAAATTATTCCCAACGGGATTTTGAATCGCATGCACGGGAAGCACTTCAATCGATGAACTTTTTTTGTTGAACACATGTATCAAGCATAGAGGAAGAAATAAGTGAATCTCGTTTTGAATTACGGCCTGAATTGGACATATGAATATTTTAAGGCAAATATTTTTAATTAAATATATTAAAATTATTCCAAACGGGATTTTGAATCCCATGCACGGGAAGCACTTCAATCGATGAACATTTTTTGTTGAACACATGTATCAAGCATAGATGAAGAAATAAGTGAATCTCGTTTTGAATTACGGCCTGAATTGGACATATGAATATTTTAAGGCAAATATTTTTAATTAAATATATTAAAATTATTCCCAACGGGATTTTGAATCGCATGCACGGGAAGCACTTCAATCGATGAACATTTTTTGTTGAACACATGTATCAAGCATAGATGAAGAAATAAGTGAATCTCGTTTTGAATTACGGCCTGAATTGGACATATGAATATTTTAAGGCAAATATTTTTAATTAAATATATTAAAATTATTCCCAACGGGATTTTGAATCGCATGCACGGGAAGCACTTCAATCGATGAACTTTTTTTGTTGAACACATGTATCAAGCATAGAGGAAGAAAAAAGTGAATCTCGTTTTGAATTACGGCCTGAATTGGACATATGAATATTTTAAGGCAAATATTTTTAATTAAATATATTAAAATTATTCCCAACGGGATTTTGAATCGCATGCACGGGAAGCACTTCAATCGATGAACATTTTTTGTTGAACACATGTATCAAGCATAGAGGAAGAAATAAGTGAATCTCGTTTTGAATTACGGCCTGAATTGGACATATGAATATTTTAAGGCAAATATTTTTAATTAAATATATTAAAATTATTCCAAACGGGATTTTGAATCCCATGCACGGGAAGCACTTCAATCGATGAACTTTTTTTGTTGAACACATGTATCAAGCATAGAGGAAGAAATAAGTGAATCTCGTTTTGAATTACGGCCTGAATTGGACATATGAATATTTTAAGGCAAATATTTTTAATTAAATATATTAAAATTATTCCAAACGGGATTTTGAATCCCATGCACGGGAAGCACTTCAATCGATGAACTTTTTTTGTTGAACACATGTATCAAGCATAGAGGAAGAAATAAGTGAATCTCGTTTTGAATTACGGCCTGAATTGGACATATGAATATTTTAAGGCAAATATTTTTAATTAAATATATTAAAATTATTCCAAACGGGATTTTGAATCCCATGCACGGGAAGCACTTCAATCGATGAACATTTTTTGTTGAACACATGTATCAAGCATAGAGGAAGAAAAAAGTGAATCTCGTTTTGAATTACGGCCTGAATTGGACATATGAATATTTTAAGGCAAATATTTTTAATTAAATATATTAAAATTATTCCCAACGGGATTTTGAATCGCATGCACGGGAAGCACTTCAATCGATGAACATTTTTTGTTGAACACATGTATCAAGCATAGAGGAAGAAATAAGTGAATCTCGTTTTGAATTACGGCCTGAATTGGACATATGAATATTTTAAGGCAAATATTTTTAATTAAATATATTAAAATTATTCCAAACGGGATTTTGAATCCCATGCACGGGAAGCACTTCAATCGATGAACTTTTTTTGTTGAACACATGTATCAAGCATAGAGGAAGAAATAAGTGAATCTCGTTTTGAATTACGGCCTGAATTGGACATATGAATATTTTAAGGCAAATATTTTTAATTAAATATATTAAAATTATTCCAAACGGGATTTTGAATCCCATGCACGGGAAGCACTTCAATCGATGAACTTTTTTTGTTGAACACATGTATCAAGCATAGAGGAAGAAATAAGTGAATCTCGTTTTGAATTACGGCCTGAATTGGACATATGAATATTTTAAGGCAAATATTTTTAATTAAATATATTAAAATTATTCCAAACGGGATTTTGAATCCCATGCACGGGAAGCACTTCAATCGATGAACTTTTTTTGTTGAACACATGTATCAAGCATAGAGGAAGAAATAAGTGAATCTCGTTTTGAATTACGGCCTGAATTGGACATATGAATATTTTAAGGCAAATATTTTTAATTAAATATATTAAAATTATTCCAAACGGGATTTTGAATCCCATGCACGGGAAGCACTTCAATCGATGAACTTTTTTTGTTGAACACATGTATCAAGCATAGAGGAAGAAATAAGTGAATCTCGTTTTGAATTACGGCCTGAATTGGACATATGAATATTTTAAGGCAAATATTTTTAATTAAATATATTAAAATTATTCCAAACGGGATTTTGAATCGCATGCACGGGAAGCACTTCAATCGATGAACATTTTTTGTTGAACACATGTATCAAGCATAGATGAAGAAATAAGTGAATCTCGTTTTGAATTACGGCCTGAATTGGACATATGAATATTTTAAGGCAAATATTTTTAATTAAATATATTAAAATTATTCCCAACGGGATTTTGAATCGCATGCACGGGAAGCACTTCAATCGATGAACATTTTTTGTTGAACACATGTATCAAGCATAGAGGAAGAAATAAGTGAATCTCGTTTTGAATTACGGCCTGAATTGGACATATGAATATTTTAAGGCAAATATTTTTAATTAAATATATTAAAATTATTCCCAACGGGATTTTGAATCGCATGCACGGGAAGCACTTCAATCGATGAACATTTTTTGTTGAACACATGTATCAAGCATAGATGAAGAAATAAGTGAATCTCGTTTTGAATTACGGCCTGAATTGGACATATGAATATTTTAAGGCAAATATTTTTAATTAAATATATTAAAATTATTCCCAACGGGATTTTGAATCGCATGCACGGGAAGCACTTCAATCGATGAACTTTTTTTGTTGAACACATGTATCAAGCATAGAGGAAGAAATAAGTGAATCTCGTTTTGAATTACGGCCTGAATTGGACATATGAATATTTTAAGGCAAATATTTTTAATTAAATATATTAAAATTATTCCAAACGGGATTTTGAATCGCATGCACGGGAAGCACTTCAATCGATGAACATTTTTTGTTGAACACATGTATCAAGCATAGATGAAGAAATAAGTGAATCTCGTTTTGAATTACGGCCTGAATTGGACATATGAATATTTTAAGGCAAATATTTTTAATTAAATATATTAAAATTATTCCCAACGGGATTTTGAATCGCATGCACGGGAAGCACTTCAATCGATGAACATTTTTTGTTGAACACATGTATCAAGCATAGATGAAGAAATAAGTGAATCTCGTTTTGAATTACGGCCTGAATTGGACATATGAATATTTTAAGGCAAATATTTTTAATTAAATATATTAAAATTATTCCCAACGGGATTTTGAATCGCATGCACGGGAAGCACTTCAATCGATGAACTTTTTTTGTTGAACACATGTATCAAGCATAGAGGAAGAAATAAGTGAATCTCGTTTTGAATTACGGCCTGAATTGGACATATGAATATTTTAAGGCAAATATTTTTAATTAAATATATTAAAATTATTCCAAACGGGATTTTGAATCCCATGCACGGGAAGCACTTCAATCGATGAACATTTTTTGTTGAACACATGTATCAAGCATAGAGGAAGAAAAAAGTGAATCTCGTTTTGAATTACGGCCTGAATTGGACATATGAATATTTTAAGGCAAATATTTTTAATTAAATATATTAAAATTATTCCCAACGGGATTTTGAATCGCATGCACGGGAAGCACTTCAATCGATGAACATTTTTTGTTGAACACATGTATCAAGCATAGAGGAAGAAATAAGTGAATCTCGTTTTGAATTACGGCCTGAATTGGACATATGAATATTTTAAGGCAAATATTTTTAATTAAATATATTAAAATTATTCCAAACGGGATTTTGAATCCCATGCACGGGAAGCACTTCAATCGATGAACTTTTTTTGTTGAACACATGTATCAAGCATAGAGGAAGAAATAAGTGAATCTCGTTTTGAATTACGGCCTGAATTGGACATATGAATATTTTAAGGCAAATATTTTTAATTAAATATATTAAAATTATTCCCAACGGGATTTTGAATCGCATGCACGGGAAGCACTTCAATCGATGAACTTTTTTTGTTGAACACATGTATCAAGCATAGAGGAAGAAATAAGTGAATCTCGTTTTGAATTACGGCCTGAATTGGACATATGAATATTTTAAGGCAAATATTTTTAATTAAATATATTAAAATTATTCCAAACGGGATTTTGAATCCCATGCACGGGAAGCACTTCAATCGATGAACTTTTTTTGTTGAACACATGTATCAAGCATAGAGGAAGAAATAAGTGAATCTCGTTTTGAATTACGGCCTGAATTGGACATATGAATATTTTAAGGCAAATATTTTTAATTAAATATATTAAAATTATTCCCAACGGGATTTTGAATCGCATGCACGGGAAGCACTTCAATCGATGAACTTTTTTTGTTGAACACATGTATCAAGCATAGAGGAAGAAATAAGTGAATCTCGTTTTGAATTACGGCCTGAATTGGACATATGAATATTTTAAGGCAAATATTTTTAATTAAATATATTAAAATTATTCCCAACGGGATTTTGAATCGCATGCACGGGAAGCACTTCAATCGATGAACTTTTTTTGTTGAACACATGTATCAAGCATAGAGGAAGAAATAAGTGAATCTCGTTTTGAATTACGGCCTGAATTGGACATATGAATATTTTAAGGCAAATATTTTTAATTAAATATATTAAAATTATTCCAAACGGGATTTTGAATCCCATGCACGGGAAGCACTTCAATCGATGAACTTTTTTTGTTGAACACATGTATCAAGCATAGAGGAAGAAAAAAGTGAATCTCGTTTTGAATTACGGCCTGAATTGGACATATGAATATTTTAAGGCAAATATTTTTAATTAAATATATTAAAATTATTCCCAACGGGATTTTGAATCGCATGCACGGGAAGCACTTCAATCGATGAACATTTTTTGTTGAACACATGTATCAAGCATAGAGGAAGAAATAAGTGAATCTCGTTTTGAATTACGGCCTGAATTGGACATATGAATATTTTAAGGCAAATATTTTTAATTAAATATATTAAAATTATTCCAAACGGGATTTTGAATCCCATGCACGGGAAGCACTTCAATCGATGAACATTTTTTGTTGAACACATGTATCAAGCATAGATGAAGAAATAAGTGAATCTCGTTTTGAATTACGGCCTGAATTGGACATATGAATATTTTAAGGCAAATATTTTTAATTAAATATATTAAAATTATTCCCAACGGGATTTTGAATCGCATGCACGGGAAGCACTTCAATCGATGAACTTTTTTTGTTGAACACATGTATCAAGCATAGATGAAGAAATAAGTGAATCTCGTTTTGAATTACGGCCTGAATTGGACATATGAATATTTTAAGGCAAATATTTTTAATTAAATATATTAAAATTATTCCCAACGGGATTTTGAATCGCATGCACGGGAAGCACTTCAATCGATGAACATTTTTTGTTGAACACATGTATCAAGCATAGATGAAGAAATAAGTGAATCTCGTTTTGAATTACGGCCTGAATTGGACATATGAATATTTTAAGGCAAATATTTTTAATTAAATATATTAAAATTATTCCCAACGGGATTTTGAATCGCATGCACGGGAAGCACTTCAATCGATGAACATTTTTTGTTGAACACATGTATCAAGCATAGATGAAGAAATAAGTGAATCTCGTTTTGAATTACGGCCTGAATTGGACATATGAATATTTTAAGGCAAATATTTTTAATTAAATATATTAAAATTATTCCCAACGGGATTTTGAATCGCATGCACGGGAAGCACTTCAATCGATGAACTTTTTTTGTTGAACACATGTATCAAGCATAGAGGAAGAAATAAGTGAATCTCGTTTTGAATTACGGCCTGAATTGGACATATGAATATTTTAAGGCAAATATTTTTAATTAAATATATTAAAATTATTCCAAACGGGATTTTGAATCCCATGCACGGGAAGCACTTCAATCGATGAACATTTTTTGTTGAACACATGTATCAAGCATAGAGGAAGAAAAAAGTGAATCTCGTTTTGAATTACGGCCTGAATTGGACATATGAATATTTTAAGGCAAATATTTTTAATTAAATATATTAAAATTATTCCCAACGGGATTTTGAATCGCATGCACGGGAAGCACTTCAATCGATGAACATTTTTTGTTGAACACATGTATCAAGCATAGAGGAAGAAATAAGTGAATCTCGTTTTGAATTACGGCCTGAATTGGACATATGAATATTTTAAGGCAAATATTTTTAATTAAATATATTAAAATTATTCCCAACGGGATTTTGAATCGCATGCACGGGAAGCACTTCAATCGATGAACTTTTTTTGTTGAACACATGTATCAAGCATAGAGGAAGAAATAAGTGAATCTCGTTTTGAATTACGGCCTGAATTGGACATATGAATATTTTAAGGCAAATATTTTTAATTAAATATATTAAAATTATTCCAAACGGGATTTTGAATCCCATGCACGGGAAGCACTTCAATCGATGAACATTTTTTGTTGAACACATGTATCAAGCATAGAGGAAGAAAAAAGTGAATCTCGTTTTGAATTACGGCCTGAATTGGACATATGAATATTTTAAGGCAAATATTTTTAATTAAATATATTAAAATTATTCCCAACGGGATTTTGAATCGCATGCACGGGAAGCACTTCAATCGATGAACTTTTTTTGTTGAACACATGTATCAAGCATAGAGGAAGAAATAAGTGAATCTCGTTTTGAATTACGGCCTGAATTGGACATATGAATATTTTAAGGCAAATATTTTTAATTAAATATATTAAAATTATTCCAAACGGGATTTTGAATCCCATGCACGGGAAGCACTTCAATCGATGAACATTTTTTGTTGAACACATGTATCAAGCATAGAGGAAGAAAAAAGTGAATCTCGTTTTGAATTACGGCCTGAATTGGACATATGAATATTTTAAGGCAAATATTTTTAATTAAATATATTAAAATTATTCCCAACGGGATTTTGAATCGCATGCACGGGAAGCACTTCAATCGATGAACATTTTTTGTTGAACACATGTATCAAGCATAGAGGAAGAAATAAGTGAATCTCGTTTTGAATTACGGCCTGAATTGGACATATGAATATTTTAAGGCAAATATTTTTAATTAAATATATTAAAATTATTCCCAACGGGATTTTGAATCGCATGCACGGGAAGCACTTCAATCGATGAACTTTTTTTGTTGAACACATGTATCAAGCATAGAGGAAGAAATAAGTGAATCTCGTTTTGAATTACGGCCTGAATTGGACATATGAATATTTTAAGGCAAATATTTTTAATTAAATATATTAAAATTATTCCCAACGGGATTTTGAATCGCATGCACGGGAAGCACTTCAATCGATGAACTTTTTTTGTTGAACACATGTATCAAGCATAGAGGAAGAAATAAGTGAATCTCGTTTTGAATTACTGAGTTCAATAAGGCGTATGAATATTTTAAGGCAAATATTTTTAATTAATTATATTAAAATTATTCCCAACGGGATTTTGAATCGCATGCACGGGAAGCACTTCAATCGATGAACTTTTTTTGTTGAACACATGTATCAAGCATAGAGGAAGAAATAAGTGAATCTCGTTTTGAATTACGGCCTGAATTGGACATATGAATATTTTAAGGCAAATATTTTTAATTAAATATATTAAAATTATTCCCAACGGGATTTTGAATCGCATGCACGGGAAGCAGTTCAATCGATGAACATTTTTTGTTGAACACATGTATCAAGCATAGATGAAGAAATAAGTGAATCTCGTTTTGAATTACGGCCTGAATTGGACATATGAATATTTTAAGGCAAATATTTTTAATTAAATATATTAAAATTATTCCCAACGGGATTTTGAATCGCATGCACGGGAAGCACTTCAATAGATGAACTTTTTTTGTTGAACACATGTATCAAGCATAGAGGAAGAAACAAGTGAATCTCGTTTTGAATTACGGCCTGAATTGGACATATGAATATTTTAAGGCAAATATTTTTAATTAAATATATTAAAATTATTCCCAACGGGATTTTGAATCGCATGCACGGGAAGCACTTCAATCGATGAAATGTTTTTGTTGAACACATGTATCAAGTATAGAGGAAGAAAAAAGTGAATCTCGTTTTGAATTACGGCCTGAATTGGACATATGAATATTTTAAGGCAAATATTTTTAATTAAATATATTAAAATTATTCCCAACGGGATTTTGAATCGCATGCACGGGAAGCACTTCAATCGATGAACATTTTTTGTTGAACACATGTATCAAGCATAGAGGAAGAAATAAGTGAATCTCGTTTTGAATTACGGCCTGAATTGGACATATGAATATTTTAAGGCAAATATTTTTAATTAAATATATTAAAATTATTCCCAACGGGATTTTGAATCGCATGCACGGGAAGCACTTCAATCGATGAACTTTTTTTGTTGAACACATGTATCAAGCATAGAGGAAGAAATAAGTGAATCTCGTTTTGAATTACGGCCTGAATTGGACATATGAATATTTTAAGGCAAATATTTTTAATTAAATATATTAAAATTATTCCCAACGGGATTTTGAATCGCATGCACGGGAAGCACTTCAATCGATGAACTTTTTTTGTTGAACACATGTATCAAGCATAGAGGAAGAAATAAGTGAATCTCGTTTTGAATTACGGCCTGAATTGGACATATGAATATTTTAAGGCAAATATTTTTAATTAAATATATTAAAATTATTCCCAACGGGATTTTGAATCGCATGCACGGGAAGCACTTCAATCGATGAACTTTTTTTGTTGAACACATGTATCAAGCATAGAGGAAGAAATAAGTGAATCTCGTTTTGAATTACGGCCTGAATTGGACATATGAATATTTTAAGGCAAATATTTTTAATTAAATATATTAAAATTATTCCAAACGGGATTTTGAATCCCATGCACGGGAAGCACTTCAATCGATGAACATTTTTTGTTGAACACATGTATCAAGCATAGAGGAAGAAAAAAGTGAATCTCGTTTTGAATTACGGCCTGAATTGGACATATGAATATTTTAAGGCAAATATTTTTAATTAAATATATTAAAATTATTCCCAACGGGATTTTGAATCGCATGCACGGGAAGCACTTCAATCGATGAACTTTTTTTGTTGAACACATGTATCAAGCATAGAGGAAGAAAAAAGTGAATCTCGTTTTGAATTACGGCCTGAATTGGACATATGAATATTTTAAGGCAAATATTTTTAATTAAATATATTAAAATTATTCCCAACGGGATTTTGAATCGCATGCACGGGAAGCACTTCAATCGATGAACATTTTTTGTTGAACACATGTATCAAGCATAGAGGAAGAAATATTTGAATCTCGTTTTGAATTACTGAGTTCAATAAGGCATATGAATATTTTAAGGCAAATATTTTTAATTAATTATATTAAAATTATTCCCAACGGGATTTTGAATCGCATGCACGGGAAGCACTTCAATCGATGAACTTTTTTTGTTGAACACATGTATCAAGCATAGAGGAAGAAATAAGTGAATCTCGTTTTGAATTACGGCCTGAATTGGACATATGAATATTTTAAGGCAAATATTTTTAATTAAATATATTAAAATTATTCCAAACGGGATTTTGAATCCCATGCACGGGAAGCACTTCAATCGATGAACATTTTTTGTTGAACACATGTATCAAGCATAGAGGAAGAAAAAAGTGAATCTCGTTTTGAATTACGGCCTGAATTGGACATATGAATATTTTAAGGCAAATATTTTTAATTAAATATATTAAAATTATTCCCAACGGGATTTTGAATCGCATGCACGGGAAGCACTTCAATCGATGAACTTTTTTTGTTGAACACATGTATCAAGCATAGAGGAAGAAATAAGTGAATCTCGTTTTGAATTACGGCCTGAATTGGACATATGAATATTTTAAGGCAAATATTTTTAATTAAATATATTAAAATTATTCCCAACGGGATTTTGAATCGCATGCACGGGAAGCACTTCAATCGATGAACTTTTTTTGTTGAACACATGTATCAAGCATAGAGGAAGAAATAAGTGAATCTCGTTTTGAATTACGGCCTGAATTGGACATATGAATATTTTAAGGCAAATATTTTTAATTAAATATATTAAAATTATTCCAAACGGGATTTTGAATCCCATGCACGGGAAGCACTTCAATCGATGAACATTTTTTGTTGAACACATGTATCAAGCATAGAGGAAGAAATAAGTGAATCTCGTTTTGAATTACGGCCTGAATTGGACATATGAATATTTTAAGGCAAATATTTTTAATTAAATATATTAAAATTATTCCAAACGGGATTTTGAATCCCATGCACGGGAAGCACTTCAATCGATGAACATTTTTTGTTGAACACATGTATCAAGCATAGAGGAAGAAAAAAGTGAATCTCGTTTTGAATTACGGCCTGAATTGGACATATGAATATTTTAAGGCAAATATTTTTAATTAAATATATTAAAATTATTCCCAACGGGATTTTGAATCGCATGCACGGGAAGCACTTCAATCGATGAACATTTTTTGTTGAACACATGTATCAAGCATAGAGGAAGAAATAAGTGAATCTCGTTTTGAATTACTGAGTTCAATAAGGCATATGAATATTTTAAGGCAAATATTTTTAATTAATTATATTAAAATTATTCCCAACGGGATTTTGAATCGCATGCACGGGAAGCACTTCAATCGATGAACTTTTTTTGTTGAACACATGTATCAAGCATAGAGGAAGAAATAAGTGAATCTCGTTTTGAATTACGGCCTGAATTGGACATATGAATATTTTAAGGCAAATATTTTTAATTAAATATATTAAAATTATTCCCAACGGGATTTTGAATCGCATGCACGGGAAGCACTTCAATCGATGAACATTTTTTGTTGAACACATGTATCAAGCATAGAGGAAGAAATAAGTGAATCTCGTTTTGAATTACGGCCTGAATTGGACATATGAATATTTTAAGGCAAATATTTTTAATTAATTATATTAAAATTATTCCCAACGGGATTTTGAATCGCATGCACGGGAAGCACTTCAATCGATGAACTTTTTTTGTTGAACACATGTATCAAGCATAGAGGAAGAAATAAGTGAATCTCGTTTTGAATTACGGCCTGAATTGGACATATGAATATTTTAAGGCAAATATTTTTAATTAAATATATTAAAATTATTCCCAACGGGATTTTGAATCGCATGCACGGGAAGCACTTCAATCGATGAACTTTTTTTGTTGAACACATGTATCAAGCATAGAGGAAGAAATAAGTGAATCTCGTTTTGAATTACGGCCTGAATTGGACATATGAATATTTTAAGGCAAATATTTTTAATTAAATATATTAAAATTATTCCCAACGGGATTTTGAATCGCATGCACGGGAAGCACTTCAATCGATGAACTTTTTTTGTTGAACACATGTATCAAGCATAGAGGAAGAAATAAGTGAATCTCGTTTTGAATTACGGCCTGAATTGGACATATGAATATTTTAAGGCAAATATTTTTAATTAAATATATTAAAATTATTCCCAACGGGATTTTGAATCGCATGCACGGGAAGCACTTCAATCGATGAACTTTTTTTGTTGAACACATGTATCAAGCATAGAGGAAGAAATAAGTGAATCTCGTTTTGAATTACGGCCTGAATTGGACATATGAATATTTTAAGGCAAATATTTTTAATTAAATATATTAAAATTATTCCCAACGGGATTTTGAATCGCATGCACGGGAAGCACTTCAATCGATGAACTTTTTTTGTTGAACACATGTATCAAGCATAGAGGAAGAAATAAGTGAATCTCGTTTTGAATTACGGCCTGAATTGGACATATGAATATTTTAAGGCAAATATTTTTAATTAAATATATTAAAATTATTCCCAACGGGATTTTGAATCGCATGCACGGGAAGCACTTCAATCGATGAACTTTTTTTGTTGAACACATGTATCAAGCATAGAGGAAGAAATAAGTGAATCTCGTTTTGAATTACGGCCTGAATTGGACATATGAATATTTTAAGGCAAATATTTTTAATTAAATATATTAAAATTATTCCCAACGGGATTTTGAATCGCATGCACGGGAAGCACTTCAATCGATGAACTTTTTTTGTTGAACACATGTATCAAGCATAGAGGAAGAAATAAGTGAATCTCGTTTTGAATTACGGCCTGAATTGGACATATGAATATTTTAAGGCAAATATTTTTAATTAAATATATTAAAATTATTCCAAACGGGATTTTGAATCCCATGCACGGGAAGCACTTCAATCGATGAACATTTTTTGTTGAACACATGTATCAAGCATAGAGGAAGAAAAAAGTGAATCTCGTTTTGAATTACGGCCTGAATTGGACATATGAATATTTTAAGGCAAATATTTTTAATTAAATATATTAAAATTATTCCCAACGGGATTTTGAATCGCATGCACGGGAAGCACTTCAATCGATGAACTTTTTTTGTTGAACACATGTATCAAGCATAGAGGAAGAAATAAGTGAATCTCGTTTTGAATTACGGCCTGAATTGGACATATGAATATTTTAAGGCAAATATTTTTAATTAAATATATTAAAATTATTCCCAACGGGATTTTGAATCGCATGCACGGGAAGCACTTCAATCGATGAACTTTTTTTGTTGAACACATGTATCAAGCATAGAGGAAGAAATAAGTGAATCTCGTTTTGAATTACGGCCTGAATTGGACATATGAATATTTTAAGGCAAATATTTTTAATTAAATATATTAAAATTATTCCAAACGGGATTTTGAATCCCATGCACGGGAAGCACTTCAATCGATGAACATTTTTTGTTGAACACATGTATCAAGCATAGAGGAAGAAAAAAGTGAATCTCGTTTTGAATTACGGCCTGAATTGGACATATGAATATTTTAAGGCAAATATTTTTAATTAAATATATTAAAATTATTCCCAACGGGATTTTGAATCGCATGCACGGGAAGCACTTCAATCGATGAACATTTTTTGTTGAACACATGTATCAAGCATAGAGGAAGAAATAAGTGAATCTCGTTTTGAATTACTGAGTTCAATAAGGCATATGAATATTTTAAGGCAAATATTTTTAATTAATTATATTAAAATTATTCCCAACGGGATTTTGAATCGCATGCACGGGAAGCACTTCAATCGATGAACTTTTTTTGTTGAACACATGTATCAAGCATAGAGGAAGAAATAAGTGAATCTCGTTTTGAATTACGGCCTGAATTGGACATATGAATATTTTAAGGCAAATATTTTTAATTAAATATATTAAAATTATTCCCAACGGGATTTTGAATCGCATGCACGGGAAGCACTTCAATCGATGAACATTTTTTGTTGAACACATGTATCAAGCATAGAGGAAGAAATAAGTGAATCTCGTTTTGAATTACGGCCTGAATTGGACATATGAATATTTTAAGGCAAATATTTTTAATTAATTATATTAAAATTATTCCCAACGGGATTTTGAATCGCATGCACGGGAAGCACTTCAATCGATGAACTTTTTTTGTTGAACACATGTATCAAGCATAGAGGAAGAAATAAGTGAATCTCGTTTTGAATTACGGCCTGAATTGGACATATGAATATTTTAAGGCAAATATTTTTAATTAAATATATTAAAATTATTCCCAACGGGATTTTGAATCGCATGCACGGGAAGCACTTCAATCGATGAACTTTTTTTGTTGAACACATGTATCAAGCATAGAGGAAGAAATAAGTGAATCTCGTTTTGAATTACGGCCTGAATTGGACATATGAATATTTTAAGGCAAATATTTTTAATTAAATATATTAAAATTATTCCCAACGGGATTTTGAATCGCATGCACGGGAAGCACTTCAATCGATGAACTTTTTTTGTTGAACACATGTATCAAGCATAGAGGAAGAAATAAGTGAATCTCGTTTTGAATTACGGCCTGAATTGGACATATGAATATTTTAAGGCAAATATTTTTAATTAAATATATTAAAATTATTCCCAACGGGATTTTGAATCGCATGCACGGGAAGCACTTCAATCGATGAACTTTTTTTGTTGAACACATGTATCAAGCATAGAGGAAGAAATAAGTGAATCTCGTTTTGAATTACGGCCTGAATTGGACATATGAATATTTTAAGGCAAATATTTTTAATTAAATATATTAAAATTATTCCCAACGGGATTTTGAATCGCATGCACGGGAAGCACTTCAATCGATGAACTTTTTTTGTTGAACACATGTATCAAGCATAGAGGAAGAAATAAGTGAATCTCGTTTTGAATTACGGCCTGAATTGGACATATGAATATTTTAAGGCAAATATTTTTAATTAAATATATTAAAATTATTCCCAACGGGATTTTGAATCGCATGCACGGGAAGCACTTCAATCGATGAACTTTTTTTGTTGAACACATGTATCAAGCATAGAGGAAGAAATAAGTGAATCTCGTTTTGAATTACGGCCTGAATTGGACATATGAATATTTTAAGGCAAATATTTTTAATTAAATATATTAAAATTATTCCAAACGGGATTTTGAATCGCATGCACGGGAAGCACTTCAATCGATGAACTTTTTTTGTTGAACACATGTATCAAGCATAGAGGAAGAAATAAGTGAATCTCGTTTTGAATTACGGCCTGAATTGGACATATGAATATTTTAAGGCAAATATTTTTAATTAAATATATTAAAATTATTCCCAACGGGATTTTGAATCGCATGCACGGGAAGCACTTCAATCGATGAAGTTTTTTTGTTGAACACATGTATCAAGCATAGAGGAAGAAATAAGTGAATCTCGTTTTGAATTACGGCCTGAATTGGACATATGAATATTTTAAGGCAAATATTTTTAATTAAATATATTAAAATTATTCCCAACGGGATTTTGAATCGCATGCACGGGAAGCACTTCAATCGATGAACTTTTTTTGTTGAACACATGTATCAAGCATAGAGGAAGAAATAAGTGAATCTCGTTTTGAATTACGGCCTGAATTGGACATATGAATATTTTAAGGCAAATATTTTTAATTAAATATATTAAAATTATTCCCAACGGGATTTTGAATCGCATGCACGGGAAGCACTTCAATCGATGAACTTTTTTTGTTGAACACATGTATCAAGCATAGAGGAAGAAATAAGTGAATCTCGTTTTGAATTACGGCCTGAATTGGACATATGAATATTTTAAGGCAAATATTTTTAATTAATTATATTAAAATTATTCCCAACGGGATTTTGAATCGCATGCACGGGAAGCACTTCAATCGATGAACATTTTTTGTTGAACACATGTATCAAGCATAGAGGAAGAAATAAGTGAATCTCGTTTTGAATTACGGCCTGAATTGGACATATGAATATTTTAAGGCAAATATTTTTAATTAATTATATTAAAATTATTCCCAACGGGATTTTGAATCGCATGCACGGGAAGCACTTCAATCGATGAACTTTTTTTGTTGAACACATGTATCAAGCATAGAGGAAGAAATAAGTGAATCTCGTTTTGAATTACGGCCTGAATTGGACATATGAATATTTTAAGGCAAATATTTTTAATTAAATATATTAAAATTATTCCCAACGGGATTTTGAATCGCATGCACGGGAAGCACTTCAATCGATGAACTTTTTTTGTTGAACACATGTATCAAGCATAGAGGAAGAAATAAGTGAATCTCGTTTTGAATTACGGCCTGAATTGGACATATGAATATTTTAAGGCAAATATTTTTAATTAAATATATTAAAATTATTCCCAACGGGATTTTGAATCGCATGCACGGGAAGCACTTCAATCGATGAACTTTTTTTGTTGAACACATGTATCAAGCATAGAGGAAGAAATAAGTGAATCTCGTTTTGAATTACGGCCTGAATTGGACATATGAATATTTTAAGGCAAATATTTTTAATTAAATATATTAAAATTATTCCCAACGGGATTTTGAATCGCATGCACGGGAAGCACTTCAATCGATGAACTTTTTTTGTTGAACACATGTATCAAGCATAGAGGAAGAAATAAGTGAATCTCGTTTTGAATTACGGCCTGAATTGGACATATGAATATTTTAAGGCAAATATTTTTAATTAAATATATTAAAATTATTCCCAACGGGATTTTGAATCGCATGCACGGGAAGCACTTCAATCGATGAACTTTTTTTGTTGAACACATGTATCAAGCATAGAGGAAGAAATAAGTGAATCTCGTTTTGAATTACGGCCTGAATTGGACATATGAATATTTTAAGGCAAATATTTTTAATTAAATATATTAAAATTATTCCAAACGGGATTTTGAATCGCATGCACGGGAAGCACTTCAATCGATGAACTTTTTTTGTTGAACACATGTATCAAGCATAGAGGAAGAAATAAGTGAATCTCGTTTTGAATTACGGCCTGAATTGGACATATGAATATTTTAAGGCAAATATTTTTAATTAAATATATTAAAATTATTCCCAACGGGATTTTGAATCGCATGCACGGGAAGCACTTCAATCGATGAAGTTTTTTTGTTGAACACATGTATCAAGCATAGAGGAAGAAATAAGTGAATCTCGTTTTGAATTACGGCCTGAATTGGACATATGAATATTTTAAGGCAAATATTTTTAATTAAATATATTAAAATTATTCCCAACGGGATTTTGAATCGCATGCACGGGAAGCACTTCAATCGATGAACTTTTTTTGTTGAACACATGTATCAAGCATAGAGGAAGAAATAAGTGAATCTCGTTTTGAATTACGGCCTGAATTGGACATATGAATATTTTAAGGCATATATTTTTAATTAAATATATTAAAATTATTCCCAACGGGATTTTGAATCGCATGCACGGGAAGCACTTCAATCGATGAACTTTTTTTGTTGAACACATGTATCAAGCATAGAGGAAGAAATAAGTGAATCTCGTTTTGAATTACGGCCTGAATTGGACATATGAATATTTTAAGGCAAATATTTTTAATTAAATATATTAAAATTATTCCAAACGGGATTTTGAATCGCATGCACGGGAAGCACTTCAATCGATGAACTTTTTTTGTTGAACACATGTATCAAGCATAGAGGAAGAAATAAGTGAATCTCGTTTTGAATTACGGCCTGAATTGGACATATGAATATTTTAAGGCAAATATTTTTAATTAAATATATTAAAATTATTCCCAACGGGATTTTGAATCGCATGCACGGGAAGCACTTCAATCGATGAAGTTTTTTTGTTGAACACATGTATCAAGCATAGAGGAAGAAATAAGTGAATCTCGTTTTGAATTACGGCCTGAATTGGACATATGAATATTTTAAGGCAAATATTTTTAATTAAATATATTAAAATTATTCCCAACGGGATTTTGAATCGCATGCACGGGAAGCACTTCAATCGATGAATATTTTTTGTTGAACACATGTATCAAGCATAGAGGAAGAAATAAGTGAATCTCGTTTTGAATTACGGCCTGAATTGGACATATGAATATTTTAAGGCAAATATTTTTAATTAAATATATTAAAATTATTCCCAACGGGATTTTGAATCGCATGCACGGGAAGCACTTCAATCGATGAAGTTTTTTTGTTGAACACATGTATCAAGCATAGAGGAAGAAATAAGTGAATCTCGTTTTGAATTACGGCCTGAATTGGACATATGAATATTTTAAGGCAAATATTTTTAATTAAATATATTAAAATTATTCCCAACGGGATTTTGAATCGCATGCACGGGAAGCACTTCAATCGATGAACTTTTTTTGTTGAACACATGTATCAAGCATAGAGGAAGAAATAAGTGAATCTCGTTTTGAATTACGGCCTGAATTGGACATATGAATATTTTAAGGCAAATATTTTTAATTAAATATATTAAAATTATTCCCAACGGGATTTTGAATCGCATGCACGGGAAGCACTTCAATCGATGAACTTTTTTTGTTGAACACATGTATCAAGCATAGAGGAAGAAATAAGTGAATCTCGTTTTGAATTACGGCCTGAATTGGACATATGAATATTTTAAGGCAAATATTTTTAATTAAATATATTAAAATTATTCCAAACGGGATTTTGAATCGCATGCACGGGAAGCACTTCAATCGATGAACTTTTTTTGTTGAACACATGTATCAAGCATAGAGGAAGAAATAAGTGAATCTCGTTTTGAATTACGGCCTGAATTGGACATATGAATATTTTAAGGCAAATATTTTTAATTAAATATATTAAAATTATTCCCAACGGGATTTTGAATCGCATGCACGGGAAGCACTTCAATCGATGAAGTTTTTTTGTTGAACACATGTATCAAGCATAGAGGAAGAAATAAGTGAATCTCGTTTTGAATTACGGCCTGAATTGGACATATGAATATTTTAAGGCAAATATTTTTAATTAAATATATTAAAATTATTCCCAACGGGATTTTGAATCGCATGCACGGGAAGCACTTCAATCGATGAAGTTTTTTTGTTGAACACATGTATCAAGCATAGAGGAAGAAATAAGTGAATCTCGTTTTGAATTACGGCCTGAATTGGACATATGAATATTTTAAGGCAAATATTTTTAATTAAATATATTAAAATTATTCCCAACGGGATTTTGAATCGCATGCACGGGAAGCACTTCAATCGATGAATATTTTTTTTGAACACATGTATCAAGCATAGAGGAAGAAAAAAGTGAATCTCGTTTTGAATTACGGCCTGAATTGGACATATGAATATTTTAAGGCAAATATTTTTAATTAAATATATTAAAATTATTCCCAACGGGATTTTGAATCGCATGCACGGGAAGCACTTCAATCGATGAACATTTTTTGTTGAACACATGTATCAAGCATAGAGGAAGAAAAAAGTGAATCTCGTTTTGAATTACTGAGTTCAATAAGGCATATGAATATTTTAAGGCAAATATTTTTAATTAAATATATTAAAATTATTCCCAACGGGATTTTGAATCGCATGCACGGGAAGCACTTCAATCGATGAACATTTTTTGTTGAACACATGTATCAAGCATAGAGGAAGAAATAAGTGAATCTCGTTTTGAATTACTGAGTTCAATAAGGCATATGAATATTTTAAGGCTAATATTTTTAATTAAATATATAAAAATTATTCCCAACGGGATTTTGAATCGCATGCACGGGAAGCACTTCAATCGATGAACATTTTTTGTTGAACACATGTATCAAGCATAGAGGAAGAAATAAGTGAATCTCGTTTTGAATTACGGCCTGAATTGGACATATGAATATTTTAAGGCAAATATTTTTAATTAAATATATTAAAATTATTCCCAACGGGATTTTGAATCGCATGCACGGGAAGCACTTCAATCGATGAACATTTTTTGTTGAACACATGTATCAAGCATAGAGGAAGAAATAAGTGAATCTCGTTTTGAATTACTGAGTTCAATAAGGCATATGAATATTTTAAGGCAAATATTTTTAATTAAATATATTAAAATTATTCCCAACGGGATTTTGAATCGCATGCACGGGAAGCACTTCAATCGATGAACATTTTTTGTTGAACACATGTATCAAGCATAGAGGAAGAAAAAAGTGAATCTCGTTTTGAATTACGGCCTGAATTGGACATATGAATATTTTAAGGCAAATATTTTTAATTAAATATATTAAAATTATTCCCAACGGGATTTTGAATCGCATGCACGGGAAGCACTTCAATCGATGAACATTTTTTGTTGAACACATGTATCAAGCATAGAGGAAGAAAAAAGTGAATCTCGTTTTGAATTACTGAGTTCAATAAGGCATATGAATATTTTAAGGCAAATATTTTTAATTAAATATATTAAAATTATTCCCAACGGGATTTTGAATCGCATGCACGGGAAGCACTTCAATCGATGAACATTTTTTGTTGAACACATGTATCAAGCATAGAGGAAGAAATAAGTGAATCTCGTTTTGAATTACTGAGTTCAATAAGGCATATGAATATTTTAAGGCTAATATTTTTAATTAAATATATTAAAATTATTCCCAACGGGATTTTGAATCGCATGCACGGGAAGCACTTCAATCGATGAACATTTTTTGTTGAACACATGTATCAAGCATAGAGGAAGAAAAAAGTGAATCTCGTTTTGAATTACTGAGTTCAATAAGGCATATGAATATTTTAAGGCAAATATTTTTAATTAAATATATTAAAATTATTCCCAACGGGATTTTGAATCGCATGCACGGGAAGCACTTCAATCGATGAACATTTTTTGTTGAACACATGTATCAAGCATAGAGGAAGAAATAAGTGAATCTCGTTTTGAATTACGGCCTGAATTGGACATATGAATATTTTAAGGCAAATATTTTTAATTAAATATATTAAAATTATTCCCAACGGGATTTTGAATCGCATGCACGGGAAGCACTTCAATCGATGAACATTTTTTGTTGAACACATGTATCAAGCATAGAGGAAGAAAAAAGTGAATCTCGTTTTGAATTACGGCCTGAATTGGACATATGAATATTTTAAGGCAAATATTTTTAATTAAATATATTAAAATTAATCCCAACGGGATTTTGAATCGCATGCACGGGAAGCACTTCAATCGATGAACATTTTTTGTTGAACACATGTATCAAGCATAGAGGAAGAAATAAGTGAATCTCGTTTTGAATTACGGCCTGAATTGGACATATGAATATTTTAAGGCAAATATTTTTAATTAAATATATTAAAATTATTCCCAACGGGATTTTGAATCGCATGCACGGGAAGCACTTCAATCGATGAACATTTTTTGTTGAACACATGTATCAAGCATAGAGGAAGAAAAAAGTGAATCTCGTTTTGAATTACGGCCTGAATTGGACATATGAATATTTTAAGGCAAATATTTTTAATTAAATATATTAAAATTATTCCCAACGGGATTTTGAATCGCATGCACGGGAAGCACTTCAATCGATGAACATTTTTTGTTGAACACATGTATCAAGCATAGAGGAAGAAATAAGTGAATCTCGTTTTGAATTACTGAGTTCAATAAGGCATATGAATATTTTAAGGCAAATATTTTTAATTAAATATATTAAAATTATTCCCAACGGGATTTTGAATCGCATGCACGGGAAGCACTTCAATCGATGAACATTTTTTGTTGAACACATGTATCAAGCATAGAGGAAGAAAAAAGTGAATCTCGTTTTGAATTACGGCCTGAATTGGACATATGAATATTTTAAGGCAAATATTTTTAATTAAATATATTAAAATTATTCCCAACGGGATTTTGAATCGCATGCACGGGAAGCACTTCAATCGATGAACATTTTTTGTTGAACACATGTATCAAGCATAGAGGAAGAAAAAAGTGAATCTCGTTTTGAATTACTGAGTTCAATAAGGCATATGAATATTTTAAGGCAAATATTTTTAATTAAATATATTAAAATTATTCCCAACGGGATTTTGAATCGCATGCACGGGAAGCACTTCAATCGATGAACATTTTTTGTTGAACACATGTATCAAGCATAGAGGAAGAAATAAGTGAATCTCGTTTTGAATTACTGAGTTCAATAAGGCATATGAATATTTTAAGGCTAATATTTTTAATTAAATATATTAAAATTATTCCCAACGGGATTTTGAATCGCATGCACGGGAAGCACTTCAATCGATGAACATTTTTTGTTGAACACATGTATCAAGCATAGAGGAAGAAAAAAGTGAATCTCGTTTTGAATTACTGAGTTCAATAAGGCATATGAATATTTTAAGGCAAATATTTTTAATTAAATATATTAAAATTATTCCCAACGGGATTTTGAATCGCATGCACGGGAAGCACTTCAATCGATGAACATTTTTTGTTGAACACATGTATCAAGCATAGAGGAAGAAATAAGTGAATCTCGTTTTGAATTACGGCCTGAATTGGACATATGAATATTTTAAGGCAAATATTTTTAATTAAATATATTAAAATTATTCCCAACGGGATTTTGAATCGCATGCACGGGAAGCACTTCAATCGATGAACATTTTTTGTTGAACACATGTATCAAGCATAGAGGAAGAAAAAAGTGAATCTCGTTTTGAATTACGGCCTGAATTGGACATATGAATATTTTAAGGCAAATATTTTTAATTAAATATATTAAAATTAATCCCAACGGGATTTTGAATCGCATGCACGGGAAGCACTTCAATCGATGAACATTTTTTGTTGAACACATGTATCAAGCATAGAGGAAGAAATAAGTGAATCTCGTTTTGAATTACGGCCTGAATTGGACATATGAATATTTTAAGGCAAATATTTTTAATTAAATATATTAAAATTATTCCCAACGGGATTTTGAATCGCATGCACGGGAAGCACTTCAATCGATGAACATTTTTTGTTGAACACATGTATCAAGCATAGAGGAAGAAAAAAGTGAATCTCGTTTTGAATTACGGCCTGAATTGGACATATGAATATTTTAAGGCAAATATTTTTAATTAAATATATTAAAATTATTCCCAACGGGATTTTGAATCGCATGCACGGGAAGCACTTCAATCGATGAACATTTTTTGTTGAACACATGTATCAAGCATAGAGGAAGAAAAAAGTGAATCTCGTTTTGAATTACGGCCTGAATTGGACATATGAATATTTTAAGGCAAATATTTTTAATTAAATATATTAAAATTATTCCCAACGGGATTTTGAATCGCATGCACGGGAAGCACTTCAATCGATGAACATTTTTTGTTGAACACATGTATCAAGCATAGAGGAAGAAAAAAGTGAATCTCGTTTTGAATTACTGAGTTCAATAAGGCATATGAATATTTTAAGGCAAATATTTTTAATTAAATATATTAAAATTATTCCCAACGGGATTTTGAATCGCATGCACGGGAAGCACTTCAATCGATGAACATTTTTTGTTGAACACATGTATCAAGCATAGAGGAAGAAATAAGTGAATCTCGTTTTGAATTACTGAGTTCAATAAGGCATATGAATATTTTAAGGCTAATATTTTTAATTAAATATATTAAAATTATTCCCAACGGGATTTTGAATCGCATGCACGGGAAGCACTTCAATCGATGAACGTTTTTTGTTGAACACATGTATCAAGCATAGAGGAAGAAAAAAGTGAATCTCGTTTTGAATTACTGAGTTCAATAAGGCATATGAATATTTTAAGGCAAATATTTTTAATTAAATATATTAAAATTATTCCCAACGGGATTTTGAATCGCATGCACGGGAAGCACTTCAATCGATGAACATTTTTTGTTGAACACATGTATCAAGCATAGAGGAAGAAATAAGTGAATCTCGTTTTGAATTACTGAGTTCAATAAGGCATATGAATATTTTAAGGCAAATATTTTTAATTAAATATATTAAAATTATTCCCAACGGGATTTTGAATCGCATGCACGGGAAGCACTTCAATCGATGAACATTTTTTGTTGAACACATGTATCAAGCATAGAGGAAGAAATAAGTGAATCTCGTTTTGAATTACGGCCTGAATTGGACATATGAATATTTTAAGGCAAATATTTTTAATTAAATATATTAAAATTATTCCCAACGGGATTTTGAATCGCATGCACGGGAAGCACTTCAATCGATGAACATTTTTTGTTGAACACATGTATCAAGCATAGAGGAAGAAATAAGTGAATCTCGTTTTGAATTACTGAGTTCAATAAGGCATATGAATATTTTAAGGCAAATATTTTTAATTAAATATATTAAAATTATTCCCAACGGGATTTTGAATCGCATGCACGGGAAGCACTTCAATCGATGAATATTTTTTTTTGAACACATGTATCAAGCATAGAGGAAGAAAAAAGTGAATCTCGTTTTGAATTACGGCCTGAATTGGACATATGAATATTTTAAGGCAAATATTTTTAATTAAATATATTAAAATTATTCCCAACGGGATTTTGAATCGCATGCACGGGAAGCACTTCAATCGATGAATATTTTTTTTTGAACACATGTATCAAGCATAGAGGAAGAAAAAAGTGAATCTCGTTTTGAATTACGGCCTGAATTGGACATATGAATATTTTAAGGCAAATATTTTTAATTAAATATATTAAAATTATTCCCAACGGGATTTTGAATCGCATGCACGGGAAGCACTTCAATCGATGAACATTTTTTGTTGAACACATGTATCAAGCATAGAGGAAGAAAAAAGTGAATCTCGTTTTGAATTACGGCCTGAATTGGACATATGAATATTTTAAGGCAAATATTTTTAATTAAATATATTAAAATTATTCCCAACGGGATTTTGAATCGCATGCACGGGAAGCACTTCAATCGATGAACATTTTTTGTTGAACACATGTATCAAGCATAGAGGAAGAAAAAAGTGAATCTCGTTTTGAATTACGGCCTGAATTGGACATATGAATATTTTAAGGCAAATATTTTTAATTAAATATATTAAAATTATTCCCAACGGGATTTTGAATCGCATGCACGGGAAGCACTTCAATCGATGAATATTTTTTTTGAACACATGTATCAAGCATAGAGGAAGAAATAAGTGAATCTCGTTTTGAATTACTGAGTTCAATAAGGCATATGAATATTTTAAGGCAAATATTTTTAATTAAATATATTAAAATTATTCCCAACGGGATTTTGAATCGCATGCACGGGAAGCACTTCAATCGATGAACATTTTTTGTTGAACACATGTATCAAGCATAGAGGAAGAAAAAAGTGAATCTCGTTTTGAATTACTGAGTTCAATAAGGCATATGAATATTTTAAGGCAAATATTTTTAATTAAATATATTAAAATTATTCCCAACGGGATTTTGAATCGCATGCACGGGAAGCACTTCAATCGATGAACATTTTTTGTTGAACACATGTATCAAGCATAGAGGAAGAAATAAGTGAATCTCGTTTTGAATTACTGAGTTCAATAAGGCATATGAATATTTTAAGGCAAATATTTTTAATTAAATATATTAAAATTATTCCCAACGGGATTTTGAATCGCATGCACGGGAAGCACTTCAATCGATGAATATTTTTTGTTGAACACATGTATCAAGCATAGAGGAAGAAATAAGTGAATCTCGTTTTGAATTACGGCCTGAATTGGACATATGAATATTTTAAGGCAAATATTTTTAATTAAATATATTAAAATTATTCCCAACGGGATTTTGAATCGCATGCACGGGAAGCACTTCAATCGATGAACATTTTTTGTTGAACACATGTATCAAGCATAGAGGAAGAAAAAAGTGAATCTCGTTTTGAATTACGGCCTGAATTGGACATATGAATATTTTAAGGCAAATATTTTTAATTAAATATATTAAAATTATTCCCAACGGGATTTTGAATCGCATGCACGGGAAGCACTTCAATCGATGAATATTTTTTTTGAACACATGTATCAAGCATAGAGGAAGAAATAAGTGAATCTCGTTTTGAATTACTGAGTTCAATAAGGCATATGAATATTTTAAGGCAAATATTTTTAATTAAATATATTAAAATTATTCCCAACGGGATTTTGAATCGCATGCACGGGAAGCACTTCAATCGATGAACATTTTTTGTTGAACACATGTATCAAGCATAGAGGAAGAAAAAAGTGAATCTCGTTTTGAATTACTGAGTTCAATAAGGCATATGAATATTTTAAGGCAAATATTTTTAATTAAATATATTAAAATTATTCCCAACGGGATTTTGAATCGCATGCACGGGAAGCACTTCAATCGATGAACATTTTTTGTTGAACACATGTATCAAGCATAGAGGAAGAAATAAGTGAATCTCGTTTTGAATTACTGAGTTCAATAAGGCATATGAATATTTTAAGGCAAATATTTTTAATTAAATATATTAAAATTATTCCCAACGGGATTTTGAATCGCATGCACGGGAAGCACTTCAATCGATGAATATTTTTTGTTGAACACATGTATCAAGCATAGAGGAAGAAATAAGTGAATCTCGTTTTGAATTACGGCCTGAATTGGACATATGAATATTTTAAGGCAAATATTTTTAATTAAATATATTAAAATTATTCCCAACGGGATTTTGAATCGCATGCACGGGAAGCACTTCAATCGATGAATATTTTTTTTGAACACATGTATCAAGCATAGAGGAAGAAAAAAGTGAATCTCGTTTTGAATTACGGCCTGTATTGGACATATGAATATTTTAAGGCAAATATTTTTAATTAAATATATTAAAATTATTCCCAACGGGATTTTGAATCGCATGCACGGGAAGCACTTCAATCGATGAACATTTTTTGTTGAACACATGTATCAAGCATAGAGGAAGAAAAAAGTGAATCTCGTTTTGAATTACGGCCTGAATTGGACATATGAATATTTTAAGGCAAATATTTTTAATTAAATATATTAAAATTATTCCCAACGGGATTTTGAATCGCATGCACGGGAAGCACTTCAATCGATGAACATTTTTTGTTGAACACATGTATCAAGCATAGAGGAAGAAAAAAGTGAATCTCGTTTTGAATTACGGCCTGAATTGGACATATGAATATTTTAAGGCAAATATTTTTAATTAAATATATTAAAATTATTCCCAACGGGATTTTGAATCGCATGCACGGGAAGCACTTCAATCGATGAATATTTTTTTTGAACACATGTATCAAGCATAGAGGAAGAAATAAGTGAATCTCGTTTTGAATTACTGAGTTCAATAAGGCATATGAATATTTTAAGGCAAATATTTTTAATTAAATATATTAAAATTATTCCCAACGGGATTTTGAATCGCATGCACGGGAAGCACTTCAATCGATGAATATTTTTTTTGAACACATGTATCAAGCATAGAGGAAGAAATAAGTGAATCTCGTTTTGAATTACTGAGTTCAATAAGGCATATGAATATTTTAAGGCAAATATTTTTAATTAAATATATTAAAATTATTCCCAACGGGATTTTGAATCGCATGCACGGGAAGCACTTCAATCGATGAACATTTTTTGTTGAACACATGTATCAAGCATAGAGGAAGAAAAAAGTGAATCTCGTTTTGAATTACGGCCTGAATTGGACATATGAATATTTTAAGGCAAATATTTTTAATTAAATATATTAAAATTATTCCCAACGGGATTTTGAATCGCTTGCACGGGAAGCACTTCAATCGATGAATATTTTTTTTGAACACATGTATCAAGCATAGAGGAAGAAATAAGTGAATCTCGTTTTGAATTACTGAGTTCAATAAGGCATATGAATATTTTAAGGCAAATATTTTTAATTAAATATATTAAAATTATTCCCAACGGGATTTTGAATCGCATGCACGGGAAGCACTTCAATCGATGAACATTTTTTGTTGAACACATGTATCAAGCATAGAGGAAGAAAAAAGTGAATCTCGTTTTGAATTACGGCCTGAATTGGACATATGAATATTTTAAGGCAAATATTTTTAATTAAATATATTAAAATTATTCCCAACGGGATTTTGAATCGCATGCACGGGAAGCACTTCAATCGATGAACATTTTTTTTGAACACATGTATCAAGCATAGAGGAAGAAATAAGTGAATCTCGTTTTGAATTACTGAGTTCAATAAGGCATATGAATATTTTAAGGCAAATATTTTTAATTAAATATATTAAAATTATTCCCAACGGGATTTTGAATCGCATGCACGGGAAGCACTTCAATCGATGAACATTTTTTGTTGAACACATGTATCAAGCATAGAGGAAGAAAAAAGTGAATCTCGTTTTGAATTACTGAGTTCAATAAGGCATATGAATATTTTAAGGCAAATATTTTTAATTAAATATATTAAAATTATTCCCAACGGGATTTTGAATCGCATGCACGGGAAGCACTTCAATCGATGAACATTTTTTGTTGAACACATGTATCAAGCATAGAGGAAGAAATAAGTGAATCTCGTTTTGAATTACTGAGTTCAATAAGGCATATGAATATTTTAAGGCAAATATTTTTAATTAAATATATTAAAATTATTCCCAACGGGATTTTGAATCGCATGCACGGGAAGCACTTCAATCGATGAACATTTTTTGTTGAACACATGTATCAAGCATAGAGGAAGAAATAAGTGAATCTCGTTTTGAATTACGGCCTGAATTGGACATATGAATATTTTAAGGCAAATATTTTTAATTAAATATATTAAAATTATTCCCAACGGGATTTTGAATCGCATGCACGGGAAGCACTTCAATCGATGAACATTTTTTGTTGAACACATGTATCAAGCATAGAGGAAGAAATAAGTGAATCTCGTTTTGAATTACTGAGTTCAATAAGGCATATGAATATTTTAAGGCAAATATTTTTAATTAAATATATTAAAATTATTCCCAACGGGATTTTGAATCGCATGCACGGGAAGCACTTCAATCGATGAATATTTTTTGTTGAACACATGTATCAAGCATAGAGGAAGAAAAAAGTGAATCTCGTTTTGAATTACGGCCTGAATTGGACATATGAATATTTTAAGGCAAATATTTTTAATTAAATATATTAAAATTATTCCCAACGGGATTTTGAATCGCATGCACGGGAAGCACTTCAATCGATGAACATTTTTTGTTGAACACATGTATCAAGCATAGAGGAAGAAATAAGTGAATCTCGTTTTGAATTATGGCCTGAATTGGACATATGAATATTTTAAGGCAAATATTTTTAATTAAATATATTAAAATTATTCCCAACGGGATTTTGAATCGCATGCACGGGAAGCACTTCAATCGATGAATATTTTTTTTGAACACATGTATCAAGCATAGAGGAAGAAAAAAGTGAATCTCGTTTTGAATTACGGCCTGTATTGGACATATGAATATTTTAAGGCAAATATTTTTAATTAAATATATTAAAATTATTCCCAACGGGATTTTGAATCGCATGCACGGGAAGCACTTCAATCGATGAACATTTTTTGTTGAACACATGTATCAAGCATAGAGGAAGAAAAAAGTGAATCTCGTTTTGAATTACGGCCTGAATTGGACATATGAATATTTTAAGGCAAATATTTTTAATTAAATATATTAAAATTATTCCCAACGGGATTTTGAATCGCATGCACGGGAAGCACTTCAATCGATGAACATTTTTTGTTGAACACATGTATCAAGCATAGAGGAAGAAAAAAGTGAATCTCGTTTTGAATTACGGCCTGAATTGGACATATGAATATTTTAAGGCAAATATTTTTAATTAAATATATTAAAATTATTCCCAACGGGATTTTGAATCGCATGCACGGGAAGCACTTCAATCGATGAACATTTTTTGTTGAACACATGTATCAAGCATAGAGGAAGAAATAAGTGAATCTCGTTTTGAATTACTGAGTTCAATAAGGCATATGAATATTTTAAGGCAAATATTTTTAATTAAATATATTAAAATTATTCCCAACGGGATTTTGAATCGCATGCACGGGAAGCACTTCAATCGATGAATATTTTTTGTTGAACACATGTATCAAGCATAGAGGAAGAAAAAAGTGAATCTCGTTTTGAATTACTGAGTTCAATAAGGCATATGAATATTTTAAGGCAAATATTTTTAATTAAATATATTAAAATTATTCCCAACGGGATTTTGAATCGCATGCACGGGAAGCACTTCAATCGATGAACATTTTTTGTTGAACACATGTATCAAGCATAGAGGAAGAAATAAGTGAATCTCGTTTTGAATTACGGCCTGAATTGGACATATGAATATTTTAAGGCAAATATTTTTAATTAAATATATTAAAATTATTCCCAACGGGATTTTGAATCGCATGCACGGGAAGCACTTCAATCGATGAACATTTTTTGTTGAACACATGTATCAAGCATAGAGGAAGAAATAAGTGAATCTCGTTTTGAATTACTGAGTTCAATAAGGCATATGAATATTTTAAGGCAAATATTTTTAATTAAATATATTAAAATTATTCCCAACGGGATTTTGAATCGCATGCACGGGAAGCACTTCAATCGATGAATATTTTTTGTTGAACACATGTATCAAGCATAGAGGAAGAAATAAGTGAATCTCGTTTTGAATTACGGCCTGAATTGGACATATGAATATTTTAAGGCAAATATTTTTAATTAAATATATTAAAATTATTCCCAACGGGATTTTGAATCGCATGCACGGGAAGCACTTCAATCGATGAATATTTTTTTTGAACACATGTATCAAGCATAGAGGAAGAAAAAAGTGAATCTCGTTTTGAATTACGGCCTGAATTGGACATATGAATATTTTAAGGCAAATATTTTTAATTAAATATATTAAAATTATTCCCAACGGGATTTTGAATCGCATGCACGGGAAGCACTTCAATCGATGAACATTTTTTGTTGAACACATGTATCAAGCATAGAGGAAGAAATAAGTGAATCTCGTTTTGAATTACGGCCTGAATTGGACATATGAATATTTTAAGGCAAATATTTTTAATTAAATATATTAAAATTATTCCCAACGGGATTTTGAATCGCATGCACGGGAAGCACTTCAATCGATGAATATTTTTTGTTGAACACATGTATCAAGCATAGAGGAAGAAATAAGTGAATCTCGTTTTGAATTACGGCCTGAATTGGACATATGAATATTTTAAGGCAAATATTTTTAATTAAATATATTAAAATTATTCCCAACGGGATTTTGAATCGCATGCACGGGAAGCACTTCAATCGATGAATATTTTTTTTGAACACATGTATCAAGCATAGAGGAAGAAAAAAGTGAATCTCGTTTTGAATTACGGCCTGAATTGGACATATGAATATTTTAAGGCAAATATTTTTAATTAAATATATTAAAATTATTCCCAACGGGATTTTGAATCGCATGCACGGGAAGCACTTCAATCGATGAATATTTTTTGTTGAACACATGTATCAAGCATAGAGGAAGAAATAAGTGAATCTCGTTTTGAATTACGGCCTGAATTGGACATATGAATATTTTAAGGCAAATATTTTTAATTAAATATATTAAAATTATTCCCAACGGGATTTTGAATCGCATGCACGGGAAGCACTTCAATCGATGAATATTTTTTTTGAACACATGTATCAAGCATAGAGGAAGAAAAAAGTGAATCTCGTTTTGAATTACGGCCTGTATTGGACATATGAATATTTTAAGGCAAATATTTTTAATTAAATATATTAAAATTATTCCCAACGGGATTTTGAATCGCATGCACGGGAAGCACTTCAATCGATGAACATTTTTTGTTGAACACATGTATCAAGCATAGAGGAAGAAAAAAGTGAATCTCGTTTTGAATTACGGCCTGAATTGGACATATGAATATTTTAAGGCAAATATTTTTAATTAAATATATTAAAATTATTCCCAACGGGATTTTGAATCGCATGCACGGGAAGCACTTCAATCGATGAACATTTTTTGTTGAACACATGTATCAAGCATAGAGGAAGAAAAAAGTGAATCTCGTTTTGAATTACGGCCTGAATTGGACATATGAATATTTTAAGGCAAATATTTTTAATTAAATATATTAAAATTATTCCCAACGGGATTTTGAATCGCATGCACGGGAAGCACTTCAATCGATGAACATTTTTTGTTGAACACATGTATCAAGCATAGAGGAAGAAAAAAGTGAATCTCGTTTTGAATTACGGCCTGAATTGGACATATGAATATTTTAAGGCAAATATTTTTAATTAAATATATTAAAATTATTCCCAACGGGATTTTGAATCGCATGCACGGGAAGCACTTCAATCGATGAATATTTTTTTTGAACACATGTATCAAGCATAGAGGAAGAAAAAAGTGAATCTCGTTTTGAATTACGGCCTGTATTGGACATATGAATATTTTAAGGCAAATATTTTTAATTAAATATATTAAAATTATTCCCAACGGGATTTTGAATCGCATGCACGGGAAGCACTTCAATCGATGAACATTTTTTGTTGAACACATGTATCAAGCATAGAGGAAGAAAAAAGTGAATCTCGTTTTGAATTACTGAGTTCAATAAGGCATATGAATATTTTAAGGCAAATATTTTTAATTAAATATATTAAAATTATTCCCAACGGGATTTTGAATCGCATGCACGGGAAGCACTTCAATCGATGAACATTTTTTGTTGAACACATGTATCAAGCATAGAGGAAGAAATAAGTGAATCTCGTTTTTAATTACTGAGTTCAATAAGGCATATGAATATTTTAAGGCAAATATTTTTAATTAAATATATTAAAATTATTCCCAACGGGATTTTGAATCGCATGCACGGGAAGCACTTCAATCGATGAACATTTTTTGTTGAACACATGTATCAAGCATAGAGGAAGAAATAAGTGAATCTCGTTTTGAATTACGGCCTGAATTGGACATATGAATATTTTAAGGCAAATATTTTTAATTAAATATATTAAAATTATTCCCAACGGGATTTTGAATCGCATGCACGGGAAGCACTTCAATCGATGAACATTTTTTGTTGAACACATGTATCAAGCATAGAGGAAGAAATAAGTGAATCTCGTTTTGAATTACTGAGTTCAATAAGGCATATGAATATTTTAAGGCAACTATTTTTAATTAAATATATTAAAATTATTCCCAACGGGATTTTGAATCGCATGCACGGGAAGCACTTCAATCGATGAATATTTTTTTTTGAACACATGTATCAAGCATAGAGGAAGAAAAAAGTGAATCTCGTTTTGAATTACGGCCTGAATTGGACATATGAATATTTTAAGGCAAATATTTTTAATTAAATATATTAAAATTATTCCCAACGGGATTTTGAATCGCATGCACGGGAAGCACTTCAATCGATGAATATTTTTTGTTGAACACATGTATCAAGCATAGAGGAAGAAATAAGTGAATCTCGTTTTGAATTACGGCCTGAATTGGACATATGAATATTTTAAGGCAAATATTTTTAATTAAATATATTAAAATTATTCCCAACGGGATTTTGAATCGCATGCACGGGAAGCACTTCAATCGATGAATATTTTTTTTGAACACATGTATCAAGCATAGAGGAAGAAAAAAGTGAATCTCGTTTTGAATTACGGCCTGAATTGGACATATGAATATTTTAAGGCAAATATTTTTAATTAAATATATTAAAATTATTCCCAACGGGATTTTGAATCGCATGCACGGGAAGCACTTCAATCGATGAACATTTTTTGTTGAACACATGTATCAAGCATAGAGGAAGAAATAAGTGAATCTCGTTTTGAATTACGGCCTGAATTGGACATATGAATATTTTAAGGCAAATATTTTTAATTAAATATATTAAAATTATTCCCAACGGGATTTTGAATCGCATGCACGGGAAGCACTTCAATCGATGAATATTTTTTTTGAACACATGTATCAAGCATAGAGGAAGAAAAAAGTGAATCTCGTTTTGAATTACGGCCTGTATTGGACATATGAATATTTTAAGGCAAATATTTTTAATTAAATATATTAAAATTATTCCCAACGGGATTTTGAATCGCATGCACGGGAAGCACTTCAATCGATGAACATTTTTTGTTGAACACATGTATCAAGCATAGAGGAAGAAAAAAGTGAATCTCGTTTTGAATTACGGCCTGAATTGGACATATGAATATTTTAAGGCAAATATTTTTAATTAAATATATTAAAATTATTCCCAACGGGATTTTGAATCGCATGCACGGGAAGCACTTCAATCGATGAACATTTTTTGTTGAACACATGTATCAAGCATAGAGGAAGAAATAAGTGAATCTCGTTTTGAATTACGGCATGAATTGGACATATGAATATTTTAAGGCAAATATTTTTAATTAAATATATTAAAATTATTCCCAACGGGATTTTGAATCGCATGCACGGGAAGCACTTCAATCGATGAATATTTTTTTTGAACACATGTATCAAGCATAGAGGAAGAAAAAAGTGAATCTCGTTTTGAATTACGGCCTGAATTGGACATATGAATATTTTAAGGCAAATATTTTTAATTAAATATATTAAAATTATTCCCAACGGGATTTTGAATCGCATGCACGGGAAGCACTTCAATCGATGAACATTTTTTGTTGAACACATGTATCAAGCATAGAGGAAGAAATAAGTGAATCTCGTTTTGAATTACGGCCTGAATTGGACATATGAATATTTTAAGGCAAATATTTTTAATTAAATATATTAAAATTATTCCCAACGGGATTTTGAATCGCATGCACGGGAAGCACTTCAATCGATGAATATTTTTTTTGAACACATGTATCAAGCATAGAGGAAGAAAAAAGTGAATCTCGTTTTGAATTACGGCCTGTATTGGACATATGAATATTTTAAGGCAAATATTTTTAATTAAATATATTAAAATTATTCCCAACGGGATTTTGAATCGCATGCACGGGAAGCACTTCAATCGATGAACATTTTTTGTTGAACACATGTATCAAGCATAGAGGAAGAAAAAAGTGAATCTCGTTTTGAATTACGGCCTGAATTGGACATATGAATATTTTAAGGCAAATATTTTTAATTAAATATATTAAAATTATTCCCAACGGGATTTTGAATCGCATGCACGGGAAGCACTTCAATCGATGAATATTTTTTTTGAACACATGTATCAAGCATAGAGGAAGAAATAAGTGAATCTCGTTTTGAATTACTGAGTTCAATAAGGCATATGAATATTTTAAGGCAAATATTTTTAATTAAATATATTAAAATTATTCCCAACGGGATTTTGAATCGCATGCACGGGAAGCACTTCAATCGATGAACATTTTTTGTTGAACACATGTATCAAGCATAGAGGAAGAAAAAAGTGAATCTCGTTTTGAATTACGGCCTGAATTGGACATATGAATATTTTAAGGCAAATATTTTTAATTAAATATATTAAAATTATTCTCAACGGGATTTTGAATCGCATGCACGGGAAGCACTTCAATCGATGAACATTTTTTGTTGAACACATGTATCAAGCATAGAGGAAGAAAAAAGTGAATCTCGTTTTGAATTACGGCCTGAATTGGACATATGAATATTTTAAGGCAAATATTTTTAATTAAATATATTAAAATTATTCCCAACGGGATTTTGAATCGCATGCACGGGAAGCACTTCAATCGATGAACATTTTTTGTTGAACACATGTATCAAGCATAGAGGAAGAAATAAGTGAATCTCGTTTTGAATTACTGAGTTCAATAAGGCATATGAATATTTTAAGGCAAATATTTTTAATTAAATATATTAAAATTATTCCCAACGGGATTTTGAATCGCATGCACGGGAAGCACTTCAATCGATGAACATTTTTTGTTGAACACATGTATCAAGCATAGAGGAAGAAAAAAGTGAATCTCGTTTTGAATTACGGCCTGAATTGGACATATGAATATTTTAAGGCAAATATTTTTAATTAAATATATTAAAATTATTCCCAACGGGATTTTGAATCGCATGCACGGGAAGCACTTCAATCGATGAACATTTTTTGTTGAACACATGTATCAAGCATAGAGGAAGAAAAAAGTGAATCTCGTTTTGAATTACGGCCTGAATTGGACATATGAATATTTTAAGGCAAATATTTTTAATTAAATATATTAAAATTATTCCCAACGGGATTTTGAATCGCATGCACGGGAAGCACTTCAATCGATGAACATTTTTTGTTGAACACATGTATCAAGCATAGAGGAAGAAAAAAGTGAATCTCGTTTTGAATTACGGCCTGAATTGGACATATGAATATTTTAAGGCAAATATTTTTAATTAAATATATTAAAATTATTCCCAACGGGATTTTGAATCGCATGCACGGGAAGCACTTCAATCGATGAACATTTTTTGTTGAACACATGTATCAAGCATAGAGGAAGAAAAAAGTGAATCTCGTTTTGAATTACGGCCTGAATTGGACATATGAATATTTTAAGGCAAATATTTTTAATTAAATATATTAAAATTATTCCCAACGGGATTTTGAATCGCATGCACGGGAAGCACTTCAATCGATGAATATTTTTTGTTGAACACATGTATCAAGCATAGAGGAAGAAAAAAGTGAATCTCGTTTTGAATTACGGCCTGAATTGGACATATGAATATTTTAAGGCAAATATTTTTAATTAAATATATTAAAATTATTCCCAACGGGATTTTGAATCGCATGCACGGGAAGCACTTCAATCGATGAATATTTTTTTTGAACACATGTATCAAGCATAGAGGAAGAAATAAGTGAATCTCGTTTTGAATTACTGAGTTCAATAAGGCATATGAATATTTTAAGGCAAATATTTTTAATTAAATATATTAAAATTATTCCCAACGGGATTTTGAATCGCATGCACGGGAAGCACTTCAATCGATGAATATTTTTTTTGAACACATGTATCAAGCATAGAGGAAGAAAAAAGTGAATCTCGTTTTGAATTACGGCCTGAATTGGACATATGAATATTTTAAGGCAAATATTTTTAAATAAATATATTAAAATTATTCCCAACGGGATTTTGAATCGCATGCACGGGAAGCACTTCAATCGATGAACATTTTTTTTGAACACATGTATCAAGCATTGAGGAAGAAATAAGTGAATCTCGTTTTGAATTACTGAGTTCAATAAGGCATATGAATATTTTAAGGCAAATATTTTTAATTAAATATATTAAAATTATTCCCAACGGGATTTTGAATCGCATGCACGGGAAGCACTTCAATCGATGAACATTTTTTGTTGAACACATGTATCAAGCATAGAGGAAGAAAAAAGTGAATCTCGTTTTGAATTACGGCCTGAATTGGACATATGAATATTTTAAGGCAAATATTTTTAATTAAATATATTAAAATTATTCCCAACGGGATTTTGAATCGCATGCACGGGAAGCACTTCAATCGATGAACATTTTTTGTTGAACACATGTATCAAGCATAGAGGAAGAAATAAGTGAATCTCGTTTTGAATTACTGAGTTCAATAAGGCATATGGATATTTTAAGGCAAATATTTTTAATTAAATATATTAAAATTATTCCCAACGGGATTTTGAATCGCATGCACGGGAAGCACTTCAATCGATGAACATTTTTTGTTGAACACATGTATCAAGCATAGAGGAAGAAATAAGTGAATCTCGTTTTGAATTACTGAGTTCAATAAGGCATATGAATATTTTAAGGCAAATATTTTTAATTAAATATATTAAAATTATTCCCAACGGGATTTTGAATCGCATGCACGGGAAGCACTTCAATCGATGAACATTTTTTGTTGAACACATGTATCAAGCATAGAGGAAGAAAAAAGTGAATCTCGTTTTGAATTACGGCCTGAATTGGACATATGAATATTTTAAGGCAAATATTTTTAATTAAATATATTAAAATTATTCCCAACGGGATTTTGAATCGCATGCACGGGAAGCACTTCAATCGATGAACATTTTTTGTTGAACACATGTATCAAGCATAGAGGAAGAAATAAGTGAATCTCGTTTTGAATTACTGAGTTCAATAAGGCATATGGATATTTTAAGGCAAATATTTTTAATTAAATATATTAAAATTATTCCCAACGGGATTTTGAATCGCATGCACGGGAAGCACTTCAATCGATGAACATTTTTTGTTGAACACATGTATCAAGCATAGAGGAAGAAATAAGTGAATCTCGTTTTGAATTACTGAGTTCAATAAGGCATATGAATATTTTAAGGCAAATATTTTTAATTAAATATATTAAAATTATTCCCAACGGGATTTTGAATCGCATGCACGGGAAGCACTTCAATCGATGAACATTTTTTTTGAACACATGTATCAAGCATAGAGGAAGAAATAAGTGAATCTCGTTTTGAATTACTGAGTTCAATAAGTCATATGAATATTTTAAGGCAAATATTTTTAATTAAATATATTAAAATTATTCCCAACGGGATTTTGAATCGCATGCACGGGAAGCACTTCAATCGATGAACATTTTTTGTTGAACACATGTATCAAGCATAGAGGAAGAAAAAAGTGAATCTCGTTTTGAATTACGGCCTGAATTGGACATATGAATATTTTAAGGCAAATATTTTTAATTAAATATATTAAAATTATTCCCAACGGGATTTTGAATCGCATGCACGGGAAGCACTTCAATCGATGAACATTTTTTGTTGAACACATGTATCAAGCATAGAGGAAGAAAAAAGTGAATCTCGTTTTGAATTACGGCCTGAATTGGACATATGAATATTTTAAGGCAAATATTTTTAATTAAATATATTAAAATTATTCCCAACGGGATTTTGAATCGCATGCACGGGAAGCACTTCAATCGATGAATATTTTTTGTTGAACACATGTATCAAGCATAGAGGAAGAAAAAAGTGAATCTCGTTTTGAATTACGGCCTGAATTGGACATATGAATATTTTAAGGCAAATATTTTTAATTAAATATATTAAAATTATTCCCAACGGGATTTTGAATCGCATGCACGGGAAGCACTTCAATCGATGAATATTTTTTTTGAACACATGTATCAAGCATAGAGGAAGAAATAAGTGAATCTCGTTTTGAATTACTGAGTTCAATAAGGCATATGAATATTTTAAGGCAAATATTTTTAATTAAATATATTAAAATTATTCCCAACGGGATTTTGAATCGCATGCACGGGAAGCACTTCAATCGATGAATATTTTTTTTGAACACATGTATCAAGCATAGAGGAAGAAATAAGTGAATCTCGTTTTGAATTACGGCCTGAATTGGACATATGAATATTTTAAGGCAAATATTTTTAAATAAATATATTAAAATTATTCCCAACGGGATTTTGAATCGCATGCACGGGAAGCACTTCAATCGATGAACATTTTTTGTTGAACACATGTATCAAGCATAGAGGAAGAAAAAAGTGAATCTCGTTTTGAATTACGGCCTGAATTGGACATATGAATATTTTAAGGCAAATATTTTTAAATAAATATATTAAAATTATTCCCAACGGGATTTTGAATCGCATGCACGGGAAGCACTTCAATCGATGAACATTTTTTGTTGAACACATGTATCAAGCATAGAGGAAGAAAAAAGTGAATCTCGTTTTGAATTACGGCCTGAATTGGACATATGAATATTTTAAGGCAAATATTTTTAAATAAATATATTAAAATTATTCCCAACGGGATTTTGAATCGCATGCACGGGAAGCACTTCAATCGATGAATATTTTTTTTGAACACATGTATCAAGCATAGAGGAAGAAATAAGTGAATCTCGTTTTGAATTACGGCCTGAATTGGACATATGAATATTTTAAGGCAAATATTTTTAAATAAATATATTAAAATTATTCCCAACGGGATTTTGAATCGCATGCACGGGAAGCACTTCAATCGATGAACATTTTTTGTTGAACACATGTATCAAGCATAGAGGAAGAAAAAAGTGAATCTCGTTTTGAATTACGGCCTGAATTGGACATATGAATATTTTAAGGCAAATATTTTTAAATAAATATATTAAAATTATTCCCAACGGGATTTTGAATCGCATGCACGGGAAGCACTTCAATCGATGAACATTTTTTGTTGAACACATGTATCAAGCATAGAGGAAGAAAAAAGTGAATCTCGTTTTGAATTACGGCCTGAATTGGACATATGAATATTTTAAGGCAAATATTTTTAAATAAATATATTAAAATTATTCCCAACGGGATTTTAAATCGCATGCACGGGAAGCACTTCAATCGATGAACATTTTTTGTTGAACACATGTATCAAGCATAGAGGAAGAAATAAGTGAATCTCGTTTTGAATTACTGAGTTCAATAAGGCATATGAATATTTTAAGGCAAATATTTTTAATTAAATATATTAAAATTATTCCCAACGGGATTTTGAATCGCATGCACGGGAAGCACTTCAATCGATGAACATTTTTTTTGAACACATGTATCAAGCATAGAGGAAGAAATAAGTGAATCTCGTTTTGAATTACTGAGTTCAATAAGGCATATGAATATTTTAAGGCAAATATTTTTAATTAAATATATTAAAATTATTCCCAACGGGATTTTGAATCGCATGCACGGGAAGCACTTCAATCGATGAACATTTTTTGTTGAACACATGTATCAAGCATAGAGGAAGAAATAAGTGAATCTCGTTTTGAATTAATGAGTTCAATAAGGCATATGAATATTTTAAGGCAAATATTTTTAATTAAATATATTAAAATTATTCCCAACGGGATTTTGAATCGCATGCACGGGAAGCACTTCAATCGATGAATATTTTTTTTGAACACATGTATCAAGCATAGAGGAAGAAATAAGTGAATCTCGTTTTGAATTACTGAGTTCAATAAGGCATATGAATATTTTAAGGCAAATATTTTTAATTAAATATATTAAAATTATTCCCAACGGGATTTTGAATCGCATGCACGGGAAGCACTTCAATCGATGAACATTTTTTTTGAACACATGTATCAAGCATAGAGGAAGAAATAAGTGAATCTCGTTTTGAATTACTGAGTTCAATAAGGCATATGAATATTTTAAGGCAAATATTTTTAATTAAATATATTAAAATTATTCCCAACGGGATTTTGAATCGCATGCACGGGAAGCACTTCAATCGATGAACATTTTTTGTTGAACACATGTATCAAGCATAGAGGAAGAAAAAAGTGAATCTCGTTTTGAATTACGGCCTGAATTGGACATATGAATATTTTAAGGCAAATATTTTTAATTAAATATATTAAAATTATTCCCAACGGGATTTTGAATCGCATGCACGGGAAGCACTTCAATCGATGAATATTTTTTGTTGAACACATGTATCAAGCATAGAGGAAGAAAAAAGTGAATCTCGTTTTGAATTACGGCCTGAATTGGACATATGAATATTTTAAGGCAAATATTTTTAATTAAATATATTAAAATTATTCCCAACGGGATTTTGAATCGCATGCACGGGAAGCACTTCAATCGATGAATATTTTTTTTGAACACATGTATCAAGCATAGAGGAAGAAATAAGTGAATCTCGTTTTGAATTACTGAGTTCAATAAGGCATATGAATATTTTAAGGCAAATATTTTTAATTAAATATATTAAAATTATTCCCAACGGGATTTTGAATCGCATGCACGGGAAGCACTTCAATCGATGAATATTTTTTTTGAACACATGTATCAAGCATAGAGGAAGAAATAAGTGAATCTCGTTTTGAATTACGGCCTGAATTGGACATATGAATATTTTAAGGCAAATATTTTTAAATAAATATATTAAAATTATTCCCAACGGGATTTTGAATCGCATGCACGGGAAGCACTTCAATCGATGAACATTTTTTGTTGAACACATGTATCAAGCATAGAGGAAGAAAAAAGTGAATCTCGTTTTGAATTACGGCCTGAATTGGACATATGAATATTTTAAGGCAAATATTTTTAAATAAATATATTAAAATTATTCCCAACGGGATTTTGAATCGCATGCACGGGAAGCACTTCAATCGATGAACATTTTTTTTGAACACATGTATCAAGCATAGAGGAAGAAATAAGTGAATCTCGTTTTGAATTACTGAGTTCAATAAGGCATATGAATATTTTAAGGCAAATATTTTTAATTAAATATATTAAAATTATTCCCAACGGGATTTTGAATCGCATGCACGGGAAGCACTTCAATCGATGAACATTTTTTGTTGAACACATGTATCAAGCATAGAGGAAGAAATAAGTGAATCTCGTTTTGAATTACTGAGTTCAATAAGGCATATGAATATTTTAAGGCAAATATTTTTAATTAAATATATTAAAATTATTCCCAACGGGATTTTGAATCGCATGCACGGGAAGCACTTCAATCGATGAACATTTTTTGTTGAACACATGTATCAAGCATAGAGGAAGAAAAAAGTGAATCTCGTTTTGAATTACGGCCTGAATTGGACATATGAATATTTTAAGGCAAATATTTTTAAATAAATATATTAAAATTATTCCCAACGGGATTTTAAATCGCATGCACGGGAAGCACTTCAATCGATGAACATTTTTTGTTGAACACATGTATCAAGCATAGAGGAAGAAATAAGTGAATCTCGTTTTGAATTACTGAGTTCAATAAGGCATATGAATATTTTAAGGCAAATATTTTTAATTAAATATATTAAAATTATTCCCAACGGGATTTTGAATCGCATGCACGGGAAGCACTTCAATCGATGAACATTTTTTTTGAACACATGTATCAAGCATAGAGGAAGAAATAAGTGAATCTCGTTTTGAATTACTGAGTTCAATAAGGCATATGAATATTTTAAGGCAAATATTTTTAATTAAATATATTAAAATTATTCCCAACGGGATTTTGAATCGCATGCACGGGAAGCACTTCAATCGATGAACATTTTTTGTTGAACACATGTATCAAGCATAGAGGAAGAAATAAGTGAATCTCGTTTTGAATTAATGAGTTCAATAAGGCATATGAATATTTTAAGGCAAATATTTTTAATTAAATATATTAAAATTATTCCCAACGGGATTTTGAATCGCATGCACGGGAAGCACTTCAATCGATGAATATTTTTTTTGAACACATGTATCAAGCATAGAGGAAGAAATAAGTGAATCTCGTTTTGAATTACGGCCTGAATTGGACATATGAATATTTTAAGGCAAATATTTTTAAATAAATATATTAAAATTATTCCCAACGGGATTTTGAATCGCATGCACGGGAAGCACTTCAATCGATGAACATTTTTTGTTGAACACATGTATCAAGCATAGAGGAAGAAAAAAGTGAATCTCGTTTTGAATTACGGCCTGAATTGGACATATGAATATTTTAAGGCAAATATTTTTAAATAAATATATTAAAATTATTCCCAACGGGATTTTGAATCGCATGCACGGGAAGCACTTCAATCGATGAACATTTTTTTTGAACACATGTATCAAGCATAGAGGAAGAAATAAGTGAATCTCGTTTTGAATTACTGAGTTCAATAAGGCATATGAATATTTTAAGGCAAATATTTTTAATTAAATATATTAAAATTATTCCCAACGGGATTTTGAATCGCATGCACGGGAAGCACTTCAATCGATGAACATTTTTTGTTGAACACATGTATCAAGCATAGAGGAAGAAATAAGTGAATCTCGTTTTGAATTACTGAGTTCAATAAGGCATATGAATATTTTAAGGCAAATATTTTTAATTAAATATATTAAAATTATTCCCAACGGGATTTTGAATCGCATGCACGGGAAGCACTTCAATCGATGAACATTTTTTGTTGAACACATGTATCAAGCATAGAGGAAGAAAAAAGTGAATCTCGTTTTGAATTACGGCCTGAATTGGACATATGAATATTTTAAGGCAAATATTTTTAATTAAATATATTAAAATTATTCCCAACGGGATTTTGAATCGCATGCACGGGAAGCACTTCAATCGATGAATATTTTTTTTGAACACATGTATCAAGCATAGAGGAAGAAATAAGTGAATCTCGTTTTGAATTACTGAGTTCAATAAGGCATATGAATATTTTAAGGCAAATATTTTTAATTAAATATATTAAAATTATTCCCAACGGGATTTTGAATCGCATGCACGGGAAGCACTTCAATCGATGAATATTTTTTTTGAACACATGTATCAAGCATAGAGGAAGAAAAAAGTGAATCTCGTTTTGAATTACGGCCTGAATTGGACATATGAATATTTTAAGGCAAATATTTTTAAATAAATATATTAAAATTATTCCCAACGGGATTTTGAATCGCATGCACGGGAAGCACTTCAATCGATGAACATTTTTTTTGAACACATGTATCAAGCATAGAGGAAGAAATAAGTGAATCTCGTTTTGAATTACTGAGTTCAATAAGGCATATGAATATTTTAAGGCAAATATTTTTAATTAAATATATTAAAATTATTCCCAACGGGATTTTGAATCGCATGCACGGGAAGCACTTCAATCGATGAACATTTTTTGTTGAACACATGTATCAAGCATAGAGGAAGAAATAAGTGAATCTCGTTTTGAATTACTGAGTTCAATAAGGCATATGAATATTTTAAGGCAAATATTTTTAATTAAATATATTAAAATTATTCCCAACGGGATTTTGAATCGCATGCACGGGAAGCACTTCAATCGATGAATATTTTTTTTGAACACATGTATCAAGCATAGAGGAAGAAAAAAGTGAATCTCGTTTTGAATTACGGCCTGAATTGGACATATGAATATTTTAAGGCAAATATTTTTAATTAAATATATTAAAATTATTCCCAACGGGATTTTGAATCGCATGCACGGGAAGCACTTCAATCGATGAATATTTTTTTTGAACACATGTATCAAGCATAGAGGAAGAAAAAAGTGAATCTCGTTTTGAATTACGGCCTGAATTGGACATATGAATATTTTAAGGCAAATATTTTTAAATAAATATATTAAAATTATTCCCAACGGGATTTTGAATCGCATGCACGGGAAGCACTTCAATCGATGAATATTTTTTTTGAACACATGTATCAAGCATAGAGGAAGAAATAAGTGAATCTCGTTTTGAATTACTGAGTTCAATAAGGCATATGAATATTTTAAGGCAAATATTTTTAATTAAATATATTAAAATTATTCCCAACGGGATTTTGAATCGCATGCACGGGAAGCACTTCAATCGATGAACATTTTTTTTGAACACATGTATCAAGCATAGAGGAAGAAATAAGTGAATCTCGTTTTGAATTACTGAGTTCAATAAGGCATATGAATATTTTAAGGCAAATATTTTTAATTAAATATATTAAAATTATTCCCAACGGGATTTTGAATCGCATGCACGGGAAGCACTTCAATCGATGAACATTTTTTGTTGAACACATGTATCAAGCATAGAGGAAGAAATAAGTGAATCTCGTTTTGAATTACTGAGTTCAATAAGGCATATGAATATTTTAAGGCAAATATTTTTAATTAAATATATTAAAATTATTCCCAACGGGATTTTGAATCGCATGCACGGGAAGCACTTCAATCGATGAACATTTTTTGTTGAACACATGTATCAAGCATAGAGGAAGAAAAAAGTGAATCTCGTTTTGAATTACGGCCTGAATTGGACATATGAATATTTTAAGGCAAATATTTTTAATTAAATATATTAAAATTATTCCCAACGGGATTTTGAATCGCATGCACGGGAAGCACTTCAATCGATGAACATTTTTTGTTGAACACATGTATCAAGCATAGAGGAAGAAATAAGTGAATCTCGTTTTGAATTACTGAGTTCAATAAGGCATATGAATATTTTAAGGCAAATATTTTTAATTAAATATATTAAAATTATTCCCAACGGGATTTTGAATCGCATGCACGGGAAGCACTTCAATCGATGAACATTTTTTGTTGAACACATGTATCAAGCATAGAGGAAGAAAAAAGTGAATCTCGTTTTGAATTACGGCCTGAATTGGACATATGAATATTTTAAGGCAAATATTTTTAAATAAATATATTAAAATTATTCCCAACGGGATTTTGAATCGCATGCACGGGAAGCACTTCAATCGATGAACATTTTTTTTGAACACATGTATCAAGCATAGAGGAAGAAATAAGTGAATCTCGTTTTGAATTACTGAGTTCAATAAGGCATATGAATATTTTAAGGCAAATATTTTTAATTAAATATATTAAAATTATTCCCAACGGGATTTTGAATCGCATGCACGGGAAGCACTTCAATCGATGAACATTTTTTGTTGAACACATGTATCAAGCATAGAGGAAGAAAAAAGTGAATCTCGTTTTGAATTACGGCCTGAATTGGACATATGAATATTTTAAGGCAAATATTTTTAAATAAATATATTAAAATTATTCCCAACGGGATTTTAAATCGCATGCACGGGAAGCACTTCAATCGATGACCATTTTTTGTTGAACACATGTATCAAGCATAGAGGAAGAAATAAGTGAATCTCGTTTTGAATTACTGAGTTCAATAAGGCATATGAATATTTTAAGGCAAATATTTTTAATTAAATATATTAAAATTATTCCCAACGGGATTTTGAATCGCATGCACGGGAAGCACTTCAATCGATGAACATTTTTTTTGAACACATGTATCAAGCATAGAGGAAGAAATAAGTGAATCTCGTTTTGAATTACTGAGTTCAATAAGGCATATGAATATTTTAAGGCAAATATTTTTAATTAAATATATTAAAATTATTCCCAACGGGATTTTGAATCGCATGCACGGGAAGCACTTCAATCGATGAACATTTTTTGTTGAACACATGTATCAAGCATAGAGGAAGAAATAAGTGAATCTCGTTTTGAATTAATGAGTTCAATAAGGCATATGAATATTTTAAGGCAAATATTTTTAATTAAATATATTAAAATTATTCCCAACGGGATTTTGAATCGCATGCACGGGAAGCACTTCAATCGATGAATATTTTTTTTGAACACATGTATCAAGCATAGAGGAAGAAATAAGTGAATCTCGTTTTGAATTACGGCCTGAATTGGACATATGAATATTTTAAGGCAAATATTTTTAAATAAATATATTAAAATTATTCCCAACGGGATTTTGAATCGCATGCACGGGAAGCACTTCAATCGATGAACATTTTTTGTTGAACACATGTATCAAGCATAGAGGAAGAAAAAAGTGAATCTCGTTTTGAATTACGGCCTGAATTGGACATATGAATATTTTAAGGCAAATATTTTTAAATAAATATATTAAAATTATTCCCAACGGGATTTTGAATCGCATGCACGGGAAGCACTTCAATCGATGAACATTTTTTTTGAACACATGTATCAAGCATAGAGGAAGAAATAAGTGAATCTCGTTTTGAATTACTGAGTTCAATAAGGCATATGAATATTTTAAGGCAAATATTTTTAATTAAATATATTAAAATTATTCCCAACGGGATTTTGAATCGCATGCACGGGAAGCACTTCAATCGATGAACATTTTTTGTTGAACACATGTATCAAGCATAGAGGAAGAAATAAGTGAATCTCGTTTTGAATTACTGAGTTCAATAAGGCATATGAATATTTTAAGGCAAATATTTTTAATTAAATATATTAAAATTATTCCCAACGGGATTTTGAATCGCATGCACGGGAAGCACTTCAATCGATGAACATTTTTTGTTGAACACATGTATCAAGCATAGAGGAAGAAAAAAGTGAATCTCGTTTTGAATTACGGCCTGAATTGGACATATGAATATTTTAAGGCAAATATTTTTAATTAAATATATTAAAATTATTCCCAACGGGATTTTGAATCGCATGCACGGGAAGCACTTCAATCGATGAATATTTTTTTTGAACACATGTATCAAGCATAGAGGAAGAAATAAGTGAATCTCGTTTTGAATTACTGAGTTCAATAAGGCATATGAATATTTTAAGGCAAATATTTTTAATTAAATATATTAAAATTATTCCCAACGGGATTTTGAATCGCATGCACGGGAAGCACTTCAATCGATGAATATTTTTTTTGAACACATGTATCAAGCATAGAGGAAGAAAAAAGTGAATCTCGTTTTGAATTACGGCCTGAATTGGACATATGAATATTTTAAGGCAAATATTTTTAAATAAATATATTAAAATTATTCCCAACGGGATTTTGAATCGCATGCACGGGAAGCACTTCAATCGATGAACATTTTTTTTGAACACATGTATCAAGCATAGAGGAAGAAATAAGTGAATCTCGTTTTGAATTACTGAGTTCAATAAGGCATATGAATATTTTAAGGCAAATATTTTTAATTAAATATATTAAAATTATTCCCAACGGGATTTTGAATCGCATGCACGGGAAGCACTTCAATCGATGAACATTTTTTGTTGAACACATGTATCAAGCATAGAGGAAGAAATAAGTGAATCTCGTTTTGAATTACTGAGTTCAATAAGGCATATGAATATTTTAAGGCAAATATTTTTAATTAAATATATTAAAATTATTCCCAACGGGATTTTGAATCGCATGCACGGGAAGCACTTCAATCGATGAATATTTTTTTTGAACACATGTATCAAGCATAGAGGAAGAAAAAAGTGAATCTCGTTTTGAATTACGGCCTGAATTGGACATATGAATATTTTAAGGCAAATATTTTTAAATAAATATATTAAAATTATTCCCAACGGGATTTTGAATCGCATGCACGGGAAGCACTTCAATCGATGAACATTTTTTTTGAACACATGTATCAAGCATAGAGGAAGAAATAAGTGAATCTCGTTTTGAATTACTGAGTTCAATAAGGCATATGAATATTTTAAGGCAAATATTTTTAATTAAATATATTAAAATTATTCCCAACGGGATTTTGAATCGCATGCACGGGAAGCACTTCAATCGATGAACATTTTTTGTTGAACACATGTATCAAGCATAGAGGAAGAAATAAGTGAATCTCGTTTTGAATTACTGAGTTCAATAAGGCATATGAATATTTTAAGGCAAATATTTTTAATTAAATATATTAAAATTATTCCCAACGGGATTTTGAATCGCATGCACGGGAAGCACTTCAATCGATGAACATTTTTTGTTGAACACATGTATCAAGCATAGAGGAAGAAAAAAGTGAATCTCGTTTTGAATTACGGCCTGAATTGGACATATGAATATTTTAAGGCAAATATTTTTAATTAAATATATTAAAATTATTCCCAACGGGATTTTGAATCGCATGCACGGGAAGCACTTCAATCGATGAACATTTTTTGTTGAACACATGTATCAAGCATAGAGGAAGAAATAAGTGAATCTCGTTTTGAATTACTGAGTTCAATAAGGCATATGAATATTTTAAGGCAAATATTTTTAATTAAATATATTAAAATTATTCCCAACGGGATTTTGAATCGCATGCACGGGAAGCACTTCAATCGATGAACATTTTTTGTTGAACACATGTATCAAGCATAGAGGAAGAAAAAAGTGAATCTCGTTTTGAATTACGGCCTGAATTGGACATATGAATATTTTAAGGCAAATATTTTTAAATAAATATATTAAAATTATTCCCAACGGGATTTTGAATCGCATGCACGGGAAGCACTTCAATCGATGAACATTTTTTTTGAACACATGTATCAAGCATAGAGGAAGAAATAAGTGAATCTCGTTTTGAATTACTGAGTTCAATAAGGCATATGAATATTTTAAGGCAAATATTTTTAATTAAATATATTAAAATTATTCCCAACGGGATTTTGAATCGCATGCACGGGAAGCACTTCAATCGATGAACATTTTTTGTTGAACACATGTATCAAGCATAGAGGAAGAAAAAAGTGAATCTCGTTTTGAATTACGGCCTGAATTGGACACATGAATATTTTAAGGCAAATATTTTTAATTAAATATATTAAAATTATTCCCAACGGGATTTTGAATCGCATGCACGGGAAGCACTTCAATCGATGAACATTTTTTTTGAACACATGTATCAAGCATAGAGGAAGAAATAAGTGAATCTCGTTTTGAATTACTGAGTTCAATAAGGCATATGAATATTTTAAGGCAAATATTTTTAATTAAATATATTAAAATTATTCCCAACGGGATTTTGAATCGCATGCACGGGAAGCACTTCAATCGATGAACATTTTTTGTTGAACACATGTATCAAGCATAGAGGAAGAAAAAAGTGAATCTCGTTTTGAATTACGGCCTGAATTGGACACATGAATATTTTAAGGCAAATATTTTTAATTAAATATATTAAAATTATTCCCAACGGGATTTTGAATCGCATGCACGGGAAGCACTTCAATCGATGAACATTTTTTTTGAACACATGTATCAAGCATAGAGGAAGAAATAAGTGAATCTCGTTTTGAATTACTGAGTTCAATAAGGCATATGAATATTTTAAGGCAAATATTTTTAATTAAATATATTAAAATTATTCCCAACGGGATTTTGAATCGCATGCACGGGAAGCACTTCAATCGATGAACATTTTTTGTTGAACACATGTATCAAGCATAGAGGAAGAAATAAGTGAATCTCGTTTTGAATTAATGAGTTCAATAAGGCATATGAATATTTTAAGGCAAATATTTTTAATTAAATATATTAAAATTATTCCCAACGGGATTTTGAATCGCATGCACGGGAAGCACTTCAATCGATGAACATTTTTTGTTGAACACATGTATCAAGCATAGAGGAAGAAAAAAGTGAATCTCGTTTTGAATTACGGCCTGAATTGGACATATGAATATTTTAAGGCAAATATTTTTAATTAAATATATTAAAATTATTCCCAACGGGATTTTGAATCGCATGCACGGGAAGCACTTCAATCGATGAATATTTTTTGTTGAACACATGTATCAAGCATAGAGGAAGAAAAAAGTGAATCTCGTTTTGAATTACGGCCTGAATTGGACATATGAATATTTTAAGGCAAATATTTTTAATTAAATATATTAAAATTATTCCCAACGGGATTTTGAATCGCATGCACGGGAAGCACTTCAATCGATGAATATTTTTTTTGAACACATGTATCAAGCATAGAGGAAGAAATAAGTGAATCTCGTTTTGAATTACTGAGTTCAATAAGGCATATGAATATTTTAAGGCAAATATTTTTAATTAAATATATTAAAATTATTCCCAACGGGATTTTGAATCGCATGCACGGGAAGCACTTCAATCGATGAATATTTTGTTTGAACACATGTATCAAGCATAGAGGAAGAAATAAGTGAATCTCGTTTTGAATTACGGCCTGAATTGGACATATGAATATTTTAAGGCAAATATTTTTAAATAAATATATTAAAATTATTCCCAACGGGATTTTGAATCGCATGCACGGGAAGCACTTCAATCGATGAACATTTTTTGTTGAACACATGTATCAAGCATAGAGGAAGAAAAAAGTGAATCTCGTTTTGAATTACGGCCTGAATTGGACATATGAATATTTTAAGGCAAATATTTTTAAATAAATATATTAAAATTATTCCCAACGGGATTTTGAATCGCATGCACGGGAAGCACTTCAATCGATGAACATTTTTTTTGAACACATGTATCAAGCATAGAGGAAGAAATAAGTGAATCTCGTTTTGAATTACTGAGTTCAATAAGGCATATGAATATTTTAAGGCAAATATTTTTAATTAAATATATTAAAATTATTCCCAACGGGATTTTGAATCGCATGCACGGGAAGCACTTCAATCGATGAACATTTTTTGTTGAACACATGTATCAAGCATAGAGGAAGAAATAAGTGAATCTCGTTTTGAATTACTGAGTTCAATAAGGCATATGAATATTTTAAGGCAAATATTTTTAATTAAATATATTAAAATTATTCCCAACGGGATTTTGAATCGCATGCACGGGAAGCACTTCAATCGATGAACATTTTTTGTTGAACACATGTATCAAGCATAGAGGAAGAAATAAGTGAATCTCGTTTTGAATTACTGAGTTCAATAAGGCATATGAATATTTTAAGGCAAATATTTTTAATTAAATATATTAAAATTATTCCCAACGGGATTTTGAATCGCATGCACGGGAAGCACTTCAATCGATGAACATTTTTTGTTGAACACATGTATCAAGCATAGAGGAAGAAATAAGTGAATCTCGTTTTGAATTAATGAGTTCAATAAGGCATATGAATATTTTAAGGCAAATATTTTTAATTAAATATATTAAAATTATTCCCAACGGGATTTTGAATCGCATGCACGGGAAGCACTTCAATCGATGAACATTTTTTGTTGAACACATGTATCAAGCATAGAGGAAGAAATAAGTGAATCTCGTTTTGAATTACTGAGTTCAATAAGGCATATGAATATTTTAAGGCAAATATTTTTAATTAAATATATTAAAATTATTCCCAACGGGATTTTGAATCGCATGCACGGGAAGCACTTCAATCGATGAACATTTTTTGTTGAACACATGTATCAAGCATAGAGGAAGAAAAAAGTGAATCTCGTTTTGAATTACGGCCTGAATTGGACATATGAATATTTTAAGGCAAATATTTTTAAATAAATATATTAAAATTATTCCCAACGGGATTTTGAATCGCATGCACGGGAAGCACTTCAATCGATGAACATTTTTTTTGAACACATGTATCAAGCATAGAGGAAGAAATAAGTGAATCTCGTTTTGAATTACGGCCTGAATTGGACATATGAATATTTTAAGGCAAATATTTTTAATTAAATATATTAAAATTATTCCCAACGGGATTTTGAATCCCATGCACGGGAAGCACTTCAATCGATGAACATTTTTTTTGAACACATGTATCAAGCATAGAGGAAGAAATAAGTGAATCTCGTTTTGAATTACTGAGTTCAATAAGGCATATGAATATTTTAAGGCAAATATTTTTAATTAAATATATTAAAATTATTCCCAACGGGATTTTGAATCCCATGCACGGGAAGCACTTCAATCGATGAACATTTTTTGTTGAACACATGTATCAAGCATAGAGGAAGAAATAAGTGAATCTCGTTTTGAATTACTGAGTTCAATAAGGCATATGAATATTTTAAGGCAAATATTTTTAATTAAATATATTAAAATTATTCCCAACGGGATTTTGAATCGCATGCACGGGAAGCACTTCAATCGATGAATATTTTTTTTGAACACATGTATCAAGCATAGAGGAAGAAAAAAGTGAATCTCGTTTTGAATTACGGCCTGAATTGGACATATGAATATTTTAAGGCAAATATTTTTAATTAAATATATTAAAATTATTCCCAACGGGATTTTGAATCGCATGCACGGGAAGCACTTCAATCGATGAACATTTTTTGTTGAACACATGTATCAAGCATAGAGGAAGAAATAAGTGAATCTCGTTTTGAATTAATGAGTTCAATAAGGCATATGAATATTTTAAGGCAAATATTTTTAATTAAATATATTAAAATTATTCCCAACGGGATTTTGAATCGCATGCACGGGAAGCACTTCAATCGATGAACATTTTTTGTTGAACACATGTATCAAGCATAGAGGAAGAAATAAGTGAATCTCGTTTTGAATTAATGAGTTCAATAAGGCATATGAATATTTTAAGGCAAATATTTTTAAATAAATATATTAAAATTATTCCCAACGGGATTTTGAATCGCATGCACGGGAAGCACTTCAATCGATGAACATTTTTTTTGAACACATGTATCAAGCATAGAGGAAGAAATAAGTGAATCTCGTTTTGAATTACGGCCTGAATTGGACATATGAATATTTTAAGGCAAATATTTTTAATTAAATATATTAAAATTATTCCCAACGGGATTTTGAATCGCATGCACGGGAAGCACTTCAATCGATGAACATTTTTTGTTGAACACATGTATCAAGCATAGAGGAAGAAATAAGTGAATCTCGTTTTGAATTAATGAGTTCAATAAGGCATATGAATATTTTAAGGCAAATATTTTTAATTCCTCTAAACACAGAAAAATTTATGGGAGGTTCCCATCCTATTAAAGTGGTTAGTAACTATCTTAAAACTAATAATATATCATTATTTAATGCTATTTATCATAATATCTTGGCTTTTTAACAATTAATTAGCATAATTTAAAGTTTTTCGCGAAAATCTCAGTTTTTTGACTAAAACTTTTTTTCCATCCAATGGTTTAACTATGAACTTTTGTAACGACATGTAAAAATATATATGGAATTTGATTTTCCTTGCCGTTTTTCCAATAAAGCCTCTGGGTATTTCAAAATCTTCTGCACAAAATTATTTTAAGGTCCAATTTTTTTTTTCAAAAAATCAATGAAAATTTTTTGCAACATGCATTTTCTCTTCCTTTGTCAAATTTGCTCAGTGGTGGAAGGCGCTTGACTTTGAAAAAAAATGGAAGTTCGAAACCCCTGAGATGTAAATAATTATTTTGATTATCTTTAACTATAAAATGAAGGGGAATATTATTTAAATAATTTATTCTAATTTTTTGACTCAAATAGAATATTAAAAAAGCGACAAACTTAAAAAGTTAACATATTTTTAATATTTTTTACCCAAATTAATTATAAATTATTGCGGAATTATTTTTTAAAAGGTTTTTAAATAATTTTTTGATATTTTTTTATGCAAATTAACTGACAAGTTAACATAAGTGTACATTAGGATAAATCTTTGGGTGGTTTATTATAAGGGCGCGTAGAAGCAAAAAAAATAATCTTTTTTTTTAACCATAAATGACAAAACTTGGATTTTCTTTTAACGTTTGTTCAGCCATATTTTCAATTATAGGTTTTCCATTAATGGAACTAAAAGTAATAAATTACAAATTCTTCTTTTTTTTAATGAGTGCTTTTTCCATCTTTTTGTTTGATATTATATTTTTTAGGTAATTATAAGCTTTTTTTAATAAAAATAATTAAAAAACTACACAAAAAATTATTATTCAAATATTCAAATAAAAAGCAGACGTCAGACTTTTTTCATCTTTTTTAGAACAAAACGAATATACTTTGAAAAATTAGCGCTGCTTTTATTGATCGAATTTTTTTTCTTTAAACGCTTTCAATTTTTTTTATAAAACATTTTAAAGAAGAAACAAATTTTTGAAAAAACAGATGTTGTTTTTTTATCGCTTTTTTTCTTTCTTTAGTTTATTTGCCATTGATCCTTTTTTGCGCACCACAATAAAAAGAAGCACGCACACAAAAATTTTACAAGCAAAAATCTTTTGACAGCATTTTAAGGATTGTAATTAGGGTTGCACGATTAGCCGGCTAATTAAAATACGGCTAATTAGCCGGCTAATTAACCGGCTAATTAGCCGGTAGGCAGGCTAATTAGCCGCTACTACGAAAACCTACAAATATTTACGAAATGTTACGAAAATATATGAAATATTACAAAAAGAGGATACATTTTTTGGAAAATGGTAGCAAAGGCTCCCCCCTGTTATACAACTTTTTATAATTAGCCGGCTAATTTGGCCTCCGGCTAATAGCCGGCTAATTAGCCGATAAATTAGCCGGTAAATTAGCCGGCTAATTAAAGTCGTGCAACCCTAATTGTAATTCGTCTTTGCTCCCATCTCTTTATAAATATGTTAAGATAGATTTCCATGGATTATTAAAAATTTTTGTTCGATTTTGAATTATCTTCGGGTGGATTTTTATGGATCCTAGGGTGGATTTTAATGGATCTTTTAACTGTTTTCGGTGGATTTTCGTGGATATTTTGGTGGATATTAGGAGAGCTTCGGGTGGATATTTGACTAAGGTTGATCTGTCTTTTGGTTGATCGATCTTAGGGTGGATGTATCTTTAGGTGGATTTTTATGGATCTCTTTACTGTTTTGGGTGTATTTCTCGGGATCCTTAAGTGGATGGATCTTTGGGTTGATGGATCTTTGGGTTGATGGATCTTCGGGTTGATGGATCTTTGGGTTGATGGATCTTTGGGTTGATGGATCTTTGGGTTGATAGATCTTTGGGTTGATGGATCTTTGGGTTGATGGATCTTTGGGTTGATGGATCTTTGGGTTGATGGATCTTTGGGTTGATGGAACAAATTCGTCACTTCAAGGGGCGCGAAGCGCCCCTTTCATTCTTTTACTATACATGTTTGGTATCAAAATGAAGTGCTCAATTTCCTTTATCTATGTGCCTATATTAATATACGTGGATCCCGTGTCACTGGTTCCACCTACATACAAAAAAATTTGGTACCTTTCTCCATCCTGATTTTTCCAACTTCACATATCCTAATTTTTTTTACAGATTCTGAATCCGTAGCCTATAGGGATCATTCTCCAGTCAACAATTATCAAAAAATATGCAAATTTTTTTTGACCAAAAAAACATGTTTTTTGACCAAAACTATTTCAAGAATCTTTTCAAAATGGCTATATCTCGAACTCACACTAGATCAATATATTTATAATCTGATTTTCCTTTTAGATTTTATATAAAAGCTGCTGGGAATTTCAGGAAAACCATGAGAGTGATTTTTTGGAGGTCAAATTTTCGAAAAAATTTTGCAACCTGCTTCTTTCCCTTTGTCTCTTTGGCGCAATGGTGAAGGCATAGGAGTGGCACATGCATGGTGTTCGAATCCCCGGTGATGTAAAAAAGCGAAATTAAGGATTTTTAATTAAAAAATAGAGGGGAATATTAATAAAATAATTTATGCTAATTTTTAATTAAGTTTTTTAAAAAATATATATATTTAATTAATGAAAATTTGAGTATTTTAACGAAAAAAGGGAATTAAAGAGAATTTATTATGGAATTGAGATTATATGTTATTCTTATTAATAATGCAAAATGTTTCAAGACTTTTCGAAATCCATAAATAACTAAAATTATTTTAAGTGTACAACTTTGTAATTCTTTGTAACCTTTTGTTGAACTTTGTAGCTTTTTGTTATACTTTGTAGCTTTTTGTTGAACTTTGTAGCTTTTTTTAAACTTTGTAGCTATTTGTTGCACTTTGTAAGTCTTTGTTTAACTTTGTAATTCTTTGTTTGTTAGTGAAACAAGTATTCAATTTAAAAATGCAAATTTCCCATAATTATTCTTTAATTTTTGCTACCAAATTGCCTCGAATAATTTGCATAATTAATTTCTGCTATATTCCACTCTATTACATAGTTAAGATCCTTCATTTCACCAAATACCACCATCGGTGACTTGAACCCCTTCCATGCGCCACTCCTCTGCCTTCACCACTGATCTAAACTCCATGGAAATATATCATTCATCTTTGAACCATATTAAAAGTCCATTCATTGAAATGCCCCATATGTAAAGTACTTCAATCATTTTTGGTTATCGTAAAAATCCAATGCATTTACGTGATGGTCAAAGTACATCAATCCTTTTTATTTATCGTAAAAGCACAATGAATTAATCCAATGAGAAAAGTACGTCAATCATCATTGGCTAACGTAAAAGACGTATGCATTGACGGAATAGGAAAAGTACTTTAAACAGTTTTGGTTATGGTAAAAGTATAATTCATTGATTGCATGGGGAAAGTACATTAACCATACTTTGCAAACGTTTAAATCTTATGCATTCACGGCATATGGAAAATAAGTCAATCATTATTGGCTAACGTAAAAGTCGTATGAATTTTGCGGCATATGCAAAGTACGTCAATCATAATTTAGCTAACGTAAAAGTCCAATGTCTTGATCGCATATGAAAAGTACGTTAGTCATTATTGGCTAACGTAAAAGTCGTATGAATTTTGTGCCATAGGAAAAGTACGTGAATCTCATTTTTTACAAATTCCCTTTTTTCCATTAATTTTTTATATTTTGGTGGAAAAATTAACATAATTAATGAATTCTGGATCGATTACTGTCTTAAAAAAGCTATTAACAATCATTTAACATCGAGTTTTCAAGATATTTAAAATGTCTATACATAAAATAAGGCGAGTTCCAACACTCAAGGGCGGCACTTACCATTGTGGAATGAAAAAAACTCTCAAAGTTATAGAAGTCTTGAAATTTGAATTTATTTTTGATAAACTTTGACTACTTATTATTCATTCCACCCTTAAAGGATGGTTTTGCTGCACATTTATTGTGCCACCGCTTTTTTGGTACTGATACTTTTAATTATGGTCCGCACCTGATATCACCCGATATCAAATCCTTTCACCTTCTTTTAGGTGTAAAAACTTTCCATTTTACTCTGTTTTGTTAATATTTTTAATAAAGATTTTTTTTCATGTTTTTTGTGTGTTTGCGACGATGTTAAATGTATATTCATTTACATCCTTTTTTTGTGTATGTTCGCCATGTTACGTTTATATCGTTTTTCCTTTATATTCATAACTAATCTGTTCGTTTTTCAGATACAGGGCTCATGCCGAAACAAAAGAAAAAGTCACAAGCGACTAAGACAAGAGAAAAGAGAGAGAAAGATAGAGAAAGAAATGAGAAGGCAAAATCTCAAGCTACAGCAGCAACAACGGATCCTAAAATTGATCCACCAACAACTTCAGCTACTCAACCAGCTGCAATAAAACGAAAAGCTAATAATGAAGCATTAGAACCTCTTGCTAAGCGTTTAACACTTGATAATATTCATGAGGAAAATGCGATGGATTTTAACGGCGAAAATGAAGACCAAGCTAATCCACTACCTACTGCTTATATTGAAGACCCTCCATTATCATATGCTATGGATAACATCCATCTTGCACTTGATGATGATAATAACAATGGATTTAATGAAGATGCTATTGTGCTGAATGAAGGTGAAGATGCTTTTGTTGAACCGCCTAATTATGATCGATTACCATTCCATCATGTCCGAATTCAAAGCGACTATGAACGAGATAGCAAGAAGTGGTTGAATGATGTGCAGATGCTTGCATATATGGGTGCAATGGCGGGAAAAGCTATTGAATATGGAACATATAAAAGCATTGGTGTGTTGGATTCTCTTTTTGTCCATTCACAGACCAACAACGTCACAGTCAACATTAAAAACTTCTTATTTGTCAACAATGAAAACCCTGAACTCATCTTATGCCCACTTAACGTTATGGGAGGAAATCATTGGACACTTCTTGCTATCAATGTATTGCTTGGAAAAGCTTATTACTATGATCCTTTGGTATCTGCTGCAACATCTGGAAATATCTATGAAGATGAACTTGCTTTATGCATGACCATCATTGAACACCTTAAAGATGCTGGAATCATCGATCACATCATTGTTCCTCGAAGAGCACATATTGCAACATTCGATTGTCAGCATGATGGGTTTAACTGTGGATGTCATGTACTTCTTATTGCTGAACATATCGCTTTCCACGGCTATTCCATGAAATTTGATCATCGCCTTAACATGGCTACAGAAAGATATCGAATTCAATATCTATTGAACTTGCTATATGACTTAAATAAAGGAACTAATGAATGGAGTCGTAAAAATCTTGATACATGGTTACCAACAGCTTTCGAAAGAGAACTTAACCAACCACTTCCGCTCATTGAAGAATCACAACTTGAACTATCAGTTGATAACGATTTGATTCAACTTATACAAGTTCCATTTTCATCCACATCTGAACCAACGATGCCTCTGCGAAGATCTCAAAGAGTTTTACCACGAACCGATAACACTAGAAGACTTTATGATGAAAAAATGACAACTAAACAGAACTCAATCCTTCGACTAGGTAAACCTATTGCCTTAAGAAGCTCAGGAATAAATCCAAATGAACATAACCTTGGGCCAATGGATAAAAGATGTCCATATTGTCAATCTTATCTATATCGAACTGAATCTTTGAGTGGATGTTGCGCTAAAGGTACTGTTCCGAGACCAGATATACCTCCTATGCCTGCACGGTTTGAACAAATCGCTACATTCTATGAATATTGGACGCATCCTAAACAATTCAATAGTCTCATGGCCTTGGTATCAACTTCGGCAAAAGTAACACGATCAGCGGATGCTTTCAAGATTGAAGGTGAAATTCGACATAATGCTGGAGATTTGGTACCAATGGATGGTGAAGCTCCTTCCTTTGCCCAAAACTATTGCATCGATTCAGAACAAGCTATCAGCAACAGACTTTCTGATGCTGTCAAGAAGATACACTTTAAAGCCGATGACGCTGCTAAAAACAAAGATCTTATTGGCTTACTTGAAGCTATGCTCCGCCAATATCATCCTCTTGCTGACATGTTGAAAAACATGAGACAAATTCTTGCGGAAGAAGAAGCTAGGTGCGTGGCCGAAGGTAGAGAACTTCGTAAATTCTATTTGGTTTGGGAAAGTGGCAACGATCAACATACACATCCAGGACGTCTTAACCTTCCAACTGTTCAAGGACAAGTCTTCTCAATTTACCGATCTGACGATCTTGACGCTCCTCCTAAAGGCTTATGGTTTGGCATATCTAAAGATGGCAGTAACAGTATACGTTACATTGAACATTTTGCATCTTTTGCTGATTCTGCAGCATATCCATTAATCTTTGTCTTTGGTCAAGAAGGATGGCATCCTAATATAAAGAAACTCGATCCAGCAACTCGAAATATTGCAAACACTGAAGTTGAAGTTGAAAGTGATCCAGACTTTCGAAGTGATTCGGAAGATGACCATGACGATGACGATGAACCCATTACTTCAAGGAAATTTGAAAATGTCTCACTTAAACAACACTACACTTCACAGTTGTATGATAGAACAGTTGAACAAAAGAACAAATTCAATCCAATTACTGGACAAAAGGACCTCAGTCAAATCTTCATCATCAATGGACATCTGAATGTGTTACGTCAAAGGCTTGATAAGCTTGAACAAATTGAAAATGATCCTTCAAAACAAAAGCGATATGAGCAATGCAGTCGTCTTCGTGAGGCGCTACAAGCCAGAATTGATCGTGATGAACAACTTCGTGGAAAAAAGCTTGGTAAGATTATCATGTTGAACAAAAAGTTCCGAGGTGGCAATCGATACATGCAAGAAAAATTCAAAGATAACATCGCTTTGTGTAATCGCCATGGAATGCCATCATTGTTCGTTACCTTTACTGGAAACCCAAGATGGAGAGAAATTACAGAGAATCTCCGACGTGGTGATAACATTCAACCAGCTGAAACTTGGATTGATCGACCCGATCTCATCTGTCGTGTATTCAACTTGAAAGCAAAGCAATTTCTTGAAGACGTCTTAAAAAGAAATACCCTAGGTAAAGTAAAAGCATATTCAGTATCACTTGAACATCAAAAGCGTGGTATGCCTCATCTCCACATGCTTCTTATCATGGAAGATGATTACAAATATGAAACACCTGAAAAAGTTGATGACCTTATTACTGCTCAAATTCCAATAAAACCATCTGATACAGATACTTCATATGAAGCGGATTATCAACGAAGATATTATGACAATGTGGTGACTTTCATGGTACATGATCCTAAAAGATGCAAAGCTATCTGCGGCAACGGTAAACAACTAGGCATTTGTGGAAAGGACTTCCCAAAGCCGTATGCAGAAGAAACAATCATGCGCTCAGATGGCTATGCTCAACTCAAACGTCCGGATGATGGTACAACTGTTGAAGTTAGTGCTAATGGAAAACGTCGTAATATTCCTATTACCAATCAATATATTATTGCACATAATCGATACTTAATTTTGAAATACAATAGTCATATCAACATTGAACATTGTGGTGGTATTGGATGCATCAAGTATTTGTACAAGTACATCTTTAAAGGAAATGATCAAGCTTTCGTATCAGTTCGGGAAATGAAGAACGCAAATGAAAATAACAATACAGTAGATTACAATGAAATTGTTCAATTTAGAAAGATGCGGTGTATAGGTGCTGCAGAAGCAGTTGAAAGTCACTTATCCATGTTTACAACAAAATCATCACATTCTATCCAAGAACTCGAAGTCCACCTTGAAGATAACCATACGGTAGTATTCAACCCTGAAGATACTGAAGTCAGATTGAATCAGTTAACTGAAAATAGTGGTGCCGATAACGAAGCGCCAGCTGTCTCAAGGCTTACTGCTTTTTTCAAGTTAGTTAATCAAGAACTTGCTGAAGTTGTTGCTAATCCTAATGCTTACGCTGTTGATGACCTTCCAACACGATCAATGAACTTACATTATCATCAAGTAAATGAACATTATACATGGGACAATAAAAACAAGCAATGGAATCGACGTGTTTACAAACGAAAGGTTGTTGGCCGTCTTCGCACTATTTATCCAAGTGACGTAGAACTCTATTGTATGCGTGAGCTTCTCAAGCATGTCAAAGGTCCTCGAAATTATGAAGATATTCGAACATTCAACGGTGAAGTTTTTGCATCTTTCCGAGCAGCGGCTGTTGCTAGAAATCTTTACATTGACGATACCATTTGTTACACAACGTTGGATGAAGTTACAAAAGAATTCATGCCTCGACAATGTCGTGTTGTCTTCGCTCTCCTCTTGGTATACAACGAACCAACCGATGCACAAGCTTTATGGAATAAGTATTGTGATTTACTCATCGATCGAAATGCAGAAGTTTCAAAAGAAATTCGTATTCAACGTGCCCTTGCACACATCGCTTCCATCCTCTTCCATCATCGTAAATCTACTACTGATTTCAAACTACCAGAAGTTTCTGAGGATGACTTGATGGATGCAATAAATGATGCTTTCCCGCAGAATCCTAACAATGGAATAGAAGATTATGACAACTTGAACACTGAACAACGTGATTTTGTCGACAAAGTTGAATATGCTTTGTTCAATCCAACTAATCGAAGCCGTGAACGTCTTTTCTTCTTGCAAGGAAGTGGTGGTACCGGCAAAACCTTTGTCTACAATACTATGATTAGAAAATTCAGAGCTATGGGTAAAAAGATCATTGCCGTTTGTGCTGCACGGAAATAGGAAGGTACAGACAAATTGTGAAGAGTAGTTTATTAGGCACGAAGCCACATGGTCATTACAGTACAAACAAGGTTACTACAGGAAGTCAAGAGCGTATTAGAGAACATACAATAGAATAAGCTAGGATCACAATAGGAAGTGATGGCTAGTTAGGATTGTTGTCCAGACACTTAGAGAAGTGACTGTTAGTGCACAACATTCCCCCACACTTACAAGGCCATTACAATAGAAAAGGGGACAACAATACAAGCTAAAATAGAATAGGCAAGGATAGTTGACACCAAGAGAAGCCATAAGAAGTGAACAAGAGTTGTACCATGAAGTTGATGAGCAATTGAGAGTTTACCAGTAGAGTAAGACCAGACCATGAGGACGAACCATGAGCATGAACATTAGTAAGAGCATGAACATTAGTAGAGCATGAAAACATATGCTGTACCATCACCTTTCCTCCCAGAGAAGAGCAGTTCTTCGGTTGGAACATCACGTTGATGGAGACGATAGCACGAGCATGATCACGAAGTAAGTTAGAACATCACCAGAAGCAGATGATGGTTGTTTTTACGCGGAAAAACAGACAAAAAACGGATGCTTTTCTTCCATGTAGTTATCATAAGACCATACTGAGCAGCATTAGACGAAGACGACGTAGTTGAAACATGATACGAAGATTTGAAAGTTGAAATGAACATTTGAGATTGAACATTGCAACACATTGATGAAGAAGAACAACGAAGTTTGAACATGTTTTGAAGATGTTGAACATCGCAAGGAAGAACAATTGTTGTTGATTTGCACGAGAAACTACACTTGAAACGAGCATTCAGGAGCTTGATGGTTGATATGAAAAGCTAAAGGTGCTTGACATAAACATGTTAGAGCATTAGACGCTTGATATAAACATGTTGAAATTGAAGGATCTTTGGTTGACATCTTAGACGATTAGATCATAGCCAGAAGACGACGACTTCAACTTCTTTCATCCATCAGCGGTAGTTGAGTCGGCCGAAGCCTTTCGTTTTCTTTTTAGAGTACAAAAATAACAAAATTTCCATGAGTAGCTTGAGTTTGCGACGTTTGATTGAGGTGACATTGGAGTTGTTTGATGAGAACACAATGCTAGAAAATATGCATGTAGTATCAAGAAAGCAAAAGAGAAAACCTGATATCAGCACATCATCCTCCCCAACCAAGAGATTGAGCTTTTCAGGAGCTAAAGCGAACTCATTTTGATTACTTCTCCAGTGTGGATCACGTTGATAAGCATAAGAAGAACTTGACGAGCCAATAGAACAGAAGACGAGCCAAGAGAACAAGATATCCATAGACGGAATCTGCAGCTTTCTTCTTTGATTGAGATCACGAGTGTGGATCATCGGAGATTTTGAGATGAGAGTCTTCGGAGCTTGATTTGATTCTTCGGAGGCAGTTGAGTTGATTTCGGAGGCAGTTGAGTCGAATCACGATCGGCACCACTAAATTTGTGCTGCACGGAAATAGGAAGGTAAAGACAAATTGTGAAGAGTAGTTTATTAGGCACGAAGCCACATGGTCATTACAGTACAAACAAGGTTACTACAGGAAGTCAAGAGCGTATTAGAGAACATACAATAGAATAAGCTAGGATCACAATAGGAAGTGATGGCTAGTTAGGATTGTTGTCCAGACACTTAGAGAAGTGACTGTTAGTGCACAACACCGTTGCTTCAACAGGGATCGCTGCTATTCTTCTCGATGGTGGCACTACTGCACATTCAGCTTTCAGAATTCCTTTGGATATTCATCAAGAGCCTAACATTGCTCCAAACGATCCTCTTGCACGACAAATCATTGAAGCTGACATGCTTATTTTTGATGAAACTTCAATGCAACATAAGTCTATCCTTGAACATATAAATACTCTTATAAAGAACTTGGTTGGTCTTGACGATCATCATTCGAAATTTGGTAATAAGACTGTTGTTCTTGGAGGAGATTTCAAGCAATTACTTCCTGTCATGCGTCACGAAACAGCTCGCTCATCATATGAAGCATCATTATTATGTTTACCATTGTTCTGTGCAAACTTCAAGATTTACACATTAACTACCAACGTTCGAGCTGCTAGCGATCCATCATATTCTGCATGGTTAAGTGATATTGGTCATGGGCGTCTTCAATGCGCATTTGGTCCTTCTAAAGTCCAACTTCCTGATGACATTGTTTGTTACGATCAAAATTCTGTTTTGAACTTTGTTTATCCAGCAAGCTTATTCAGTAATCCAAAGTCCAAAGAATACCAAGACTATGTAGCAGGAGCTGCCCTTTTGGCTCCTCTCAATGAAACAGTAAAGGATCTCAATGAACGTATCATTTCCATGCTTCCGGGTGAATATAAGGAATACAAAGCATTAAACATCATGTCCAATACTGCATACCCTGAAGATGAATTCTTACGTGATAACTTCGATTCAGAACAATTAGACAAATTCGAACATTCATCAATTCCATCTGATATCATTCGTCTCAAGGTTGGCAGTGTTGTAATGCTTACTCGGAACTTGGACATTCGTCTTGGACTTTGTAATGGAACACGCATGGTGGTTGAAAGCATGGGTCAAAATCATATTGCATGTCGAATCATCACTGGAAGTGCCAAAGGTCAGTTGGAACCTATCATCATAATGCCAAACAACTTTTCTGATAAGTCTGATGACTCATTGCCTGAATTCACCAGGTATCAACTTCCCATTCGCCCTGCGTTTGCTATGTCCATCAATAAGGCTCAAGGTCAGACTTTAAGTAAAGTTGGCGTCATTTTTAACACTCCAAGCTTCTCACATGGTCAATTTTATGTTGCTGTTAGTCGGGTACGTAGTCGTCAAGATATTAAAGTCTTCGTTAATCGGGAAAACACTGCAATCGTCAATGGTAAGAAGGTACCTCATTCAACAAATATCGTCTTCAAAGAAGTTATCACTGCTATGCAACAGCTTGCTAATAGGCAATAAACTATCGCCAGACTGTTAAGGTTCTTCACTTCGGTGTCGTTAATCTTCGGTTCATTTAAAATAATCAAAGTTTTTCTCTCTCTTTCTCTTTTTTGGCCTTAAATATCGCCAAACTGTTAAGGTTCTTCACTTCGGTGTCGTTAATCTTCGGTTCATTTGAAATTATCACTTTCTCTCTCTCTCTCTCTGATGTTCAAACTCAATCGTCCGCTCTACCATTTAAGGACAGTCTATTTTTTGTTACGGTTTGTTTTACTTCGTGTTGTTTGTTTTACTTTGTGTTGTTTTGTTGTTTTAATAAATTTCCAAAAACTCTTAAATACTTAATGTGTTATGATTTATATTAAAGGGTTTAATATTCCCTATGAAAATATTTTGTCTCTCTTCTTAAAAAAAGGGTCGTGTTTTCGCCTCCATATGGTAGGCTATTAGTATATTAATGGTAGATAATACATCTGCCTATGATATACTAATAGTTTATCATATGGAGGTGAAAACACGACCCTTTTTTTATCACTCATTTTAATTTTAATATTAACCACCATTTATTTTGTGGATCCACTGGTTAAATATATTAAAATTATTCCCAACGGGATTTTGAATCGCATGCACGGGAAGCACTTCAATCGATGAACATTTTTTGTTGAACACATGTATCAAGCATAGAGGAAGAAAAAAGTGAATCTCGTTTTGAATTACGGCCTGAATTGGACATATGAATATTTTAAGGCAAATATTTTTAATTAAATATATTAAAATTATTCCCAACGGGATTTTGAATCGCATGCACGGGAAGCACTTCAATCGATGAATATTTTTTTTGAACACATGTATCAAGCATAGAGGAAGAAATAAGTGAATCTCGTTTTGAATTACTGAGTTCAATAAGGCATATGAATATTTTAAGGCAAATATTTTTAATTAAATATATTAAAATTATTCCCAACGGGATTTTGAATCGCATGCACGGGAAGCACTTCAATCGATGAATATTTTTTTTGAACACATGTATCAAGCATAGAGGAAGAAATAAGTGAATCTCGTTTTGAATTACTGAGTTCAATAAGGCATATGAATATTTTAAGGCAAATATTTTTAATTAAATATATTAAAATTATTCCCAACGGGATTTTGAATCGCATGCACGGGAAGCACTTCAATCGATGAACATTTTTTGTTGAACACATGTATCAAGCATAGAGGAAGAAAAAAGTGAATCTCGTTTTGAATTACGGCCTGAATTGGACATATGAATATTTTAAGGCAAATATTTTTAAATAAATATATTAAAATTATTCCCAACGGGATTTTGAATCGCATGCACGGGAAGCACTTCAATCGATGAACATTTTTTGTTGAACACATGTATCAAGCATAGAGGAAGAAATAAGTGAATCTCGTTTTGAATTACTGAGTTCAATAAGGCATATGAATATTTTAAGGCAAATATTTTTAATTAAATTTATTAAAATTATTCCCAACGGGATTTTGAATCGCATGCACGGGAAGCACTTCAATCGATGAACATTTTTTTTGAACACATGTATCAAGCATTGAGGAAGAAATAAGTGAATCTCGTTTTGAATTACTGAGTTCAATAAGGCATATGAATATTTTAAGGCAAATATTTTTAATTAAATATATTAAAATTATTCCCAACGGGATTTTGAATCGCATGCACGGGAAGCACTTCAATCGATGAACATTTTTTGTTGAACACTTGTATCAAGCATAGAGGAAGAAAAAAGTGAATCTCGTTTTGAATTACGGCCTGAATTGGACATATGAATATTTTAAGGCAAATATTTTTAATTAAATATATTAAAATTATTCCCAACGGGATTTTGAATCGCATGCACGGGAAGCACTTCAATCGATGAACATTTTTTGTTGAACACATGTATCAAGCATAGAGGAAGAAATAAGTGAATCTCGTTTTGAATTACTGAGTTCAATAAGGCATATGAATATTTTAAGGCAAATATTTTTAATTAAATATATTAAAATTATTCCCAACGGGATTTTGAATCGCATGCACGGGAAGCACTTCAATCGATGAACATTTTTTGTTGAACACATGTATCAAGCATAGAGGAAGAAATAAGTGAATCTCGTTTTGAATTACTGAGTTCAATAAGGCATATGAATATTTTAAGGCAAATATTTTTAATTAAATATATTAAAATTATTCCCAACGGGATTTTGAATCGCATGCACGGGAAGCACTTCAATCGATGAACATTTTTTGTTGAACACTTGTATCAAGCATAGAGGAAGAAAAAAGTGAATCTCGTTTTGAATTACGGCCTGAATTGGACATATGAATATTTTAAGGCAAATATTTTTAATTAAATATATTAAAATTATTCCCAACGGGATTTTGAATCGCATGCACGGGAAGCACTTCAATCGATGAACATTTTTTGTTGAACACATGTATCAAGCATAGAGGAAGAAATAAGTGAATCTCGTTTTGAATTACTGAGTTCAATAAGGCATATGAATATTTTAAGGCAAATATTTTTAATTAAATATATTAAAATTATTCCCAACGGGATTTTGAATCGCATGCACGGGAAGCACTTCAATCGATGAACATTTTTTGTTGAACACATGTATCAAGCATAGAGGAAGAAATAAGTGAATCTCGTTTTGAATTACTGAGTTCAATAAGGCATATGAATATTTTAAGGCAAATATTTTTAATTAAATATATTAAAATTATTCCCAACGGGATTTTGAATCGCATGCACGGGAAGCACTTCAATCGATGAACATTTTTTGTTGAACACATGTATCAAGCATAGAGGAAGAAATAAGTGAATCTCGTTTTGAATTACTGAGTTCAATAAGGCATATGAATATTTTAAGGCAAATATTTTTAATTAAATATATTAAAATTATTCCCAACGGGATTTTGAATCGCATGCACGGGAAGCACTTCAATCGATGAACATTTTTTGTTGAACACATGTATCAAGCATAGAGGAAGAAATAAGTGAATCTCGTTTTGAATTAATGAGTTCAATAAGGCATATGAATATTTTAAGGCAAATATTTTTAATTAAATATATTAAAATTATTCCCAACGGGATTTTGAATCGCATGCACGGGAAGCACTTCAATCGATGAACATTTTTTTTGAACACATGTATCAAGCATAGAGGAAGAAATAAGTGAATCTCGTTTTGAATTACTGAGTTCAATAAGGCATATGAATATTTTAAGGCAAATATTTTTAATTAAATATATTAAAATTATTCCCAACGGGATTTTGAATCGCATGCACGGGAAGCACTTCAATCGATGAACATTTTTTGTTGAACACATGTATCAAGCATAGAGGAAGAAATAAGTGAATCTCGTTTTGAATTAATGAGTTCAATAAGGCATATGAATATTTTAAGGCAAATATTTTTAATTAAATATATTAAAATTATTCCCAACGGGATTTTGAATCGCATGCACGGGAAGCACTTCAATCGATGAACATTTTTTGTTGAACACATGTATCAAGCATAGAGGAAGAAATAAGTGAATCTCGTTTTGAATTACGGCCTGAATTGGACATATGAATATTTTAAGGCAAATATTTTTAATTAAATATATTAAAATTATTCCCAACGGGATTTTGAATCCCATGCACGGGAAGCACTTCAATCGATGAACATTTTTTTTGAACACATGTATCAAGCATAGAGGAAGAAATAAGTGAATCTCGTTTTGAATTACTGAGTTCAATAAGGCATATGAATATTTTAAGGCAAATATTTTTAATTAAATATATTAAAATTATTCCCAACAGGATTTTGAATCGCATGCACGGGAAGCACTTCAATCGATGAACATTTTTTGTTGAACACATGTATCAAGCATAGAGGAAGAAATAAGTGAATCTCGTTTTGAATTACTGAGTTCAATAAGGCATATGAATATTTTAAGGCAAATATTTTTAATTAAATATATTAAAATTATTCCCAACGGGATTTTGAATCGCATGCACGGGAAGCACTTCAATCGATGAATATTTTTTTTGAACACATGTATCAAGCATAGAGGAAGAAAAAAGTGAATCTCGTTTTGAATTACGGCCTGAATTGGACATATGAATATTTTAAGGCAAATATTTTTAATTAAATATATTAAAATTATTCCCAACGGGATTTTGAATCGCATGCACGGGAAGCACTTCAATCGATGAACATTTTTTGTTGAACACATGTATCAAGCATAGAGGAAGAAAAAAGTGAATCTCGTTTTGAATTACGGCCTGAATTGGACATATGAATATTTTAAGGCAAATATTTTTAAATAAATATATTAAAATTATTCCCAACGGGATTTTGAATCGCATGCACGGGAAGCACTTCAATCGATGAACATTTTTTGTTGAACACATGTATCAAGCATAGAGGAAGAAATAAGTGAATCTCGTTTTGAATTACTGAGTTCAATAAGGCATATGAATATTTTAAGGCAAGTATTTTTAATTAAATATATTAAAATTATTCCCAACGGGATTTTGAATCGCATGCACGGGAAGCACTTCAATCGATGAACATTTTTTTTGAACACATGTATCAAGCATAGAGGAAGAAATAAGTGAATCTCGTTTTGAATTACTGAGTTCAATAAGGCATATGAATATTTTAAGGCAAATATTTTTAATTAAATATATTAAAATTATTCCCAACGGGATTTTGAATCGCATGCACGGGAAGCACTTCAATCGATGAACATTTTTTGTTGAACACATGTATCAAGCATAGAGGAAGAAATAAGTGAATCTCGTTTTGAATTACTGAGTTCAATAAGGCATATGAATATTTTAAGGCAAATATTTTTAATTAAATTTATTAAAATTATTCCCAACGGGATTTTGAATCGCATGCACGGGAAGCACTTCAATCGATGAACATTTTTTTTGAACACATGTATCAAGCATAGAGGAAGAAATAAGTGAATCTCGTTTTGAATTACTGAGTTCAATAAGGCATATGAATATTTTAAGGCAAATATTTTTAATTAAATATATTAAAATTATTCCCAACGGGATTTTGAATCCCATGCACGGGAAGCACTTCAATCGATGAACATTTTTTTTGAACACATGTATCAAGCATAGAGGAAGAAATAAGTGAATCTCGTTTTGAATTACTGAGTTCAATAAGGCATATGAATATTTTAAGGCAAATATTTTTAATTAAATATATTAAAATTATTCCCAACGGGATTTTGAATCGCATGCACGGGAAGCACTTCAATCGATGAACATTTTTTGTTGAACACATGTATCAAGCATAGAGGAAGAAATAAGTGAATCTCGTTTTGAATTACTGAGTTCAATAAGGCATATGAATATTTTAAGGCAAATATTTTTAATTAAATTTATTAAAATTATTCCCAACGGGATTTTGAATCGCATGCACGGGAAGCACTTCAATCGATGAACATTTTTTTTGAACACATGTATCAAGCATTGAGGAAGAAATAAGTGAATCTCGTTTTGAATTACTGAGTTCAATAAGGCATATGAATATTTTAAGGCAAATATTTTTAATTAAATTTATTAAAATTATTCCCAACGGGATTTTGAATCGCATGCACGGGAAGCACTTCAATCGATGAACATTTTTTTTGAACACATGTATCAAGCATTGAGGAAGAAATAAGTGAATCTCGTTTTGAATTACTGAGTTCAATAAGGCATATGAATATTTTAAGGCAAATATTTTTAATTAAATATATTAAAATTATTCCCAACGGGATTTTGAATCGCATGCACGGGAAGCACTTCAATCGATGAACATTTTTTGTTGAAAACTTGTATCAAGCATAGAGGAAGAAAAAAGTGAATCTCGTTTTGAATTACGGCCTGAATTGGACATATGAATATTTTAAGGCAAATATTTTTAATTAAATATATTAAAATTATTCCCAACGGGATTTTGAATCGCATGCACGGGAAGCACTTCAATCGATGAACATTTTTTTTGAACACATGTATCAAGCATAGAGGAAGAAATAAGTGAATCTCGTTTTGAATTACTGAGTTCAATAAGGCATATGAATATTTTAAGGCAAATATTTTTAATTAAATATATTAAAATTATTCCCAACGGGATTTTGAATCGCATGCACGGGAAGCACTTCAATCGATGAAAATTTTTTGTTGAACACATGTATCAAGCATAGAGGAAGAAATAAGTGAATCTCGTTTTGAATTACTGAGTTCAATAAGGCATATGGATATTTTAAGGCAAATATTTTTAATTAAATATATTAAAATTATTCCCAACGGGATTTTGAATCGCATGCACGGGAAGCACTTCAATCGATGAACATTTTTTGTTGAACACATGTATCAAGCATAGAGGAAGAAATAAGTGAATCTCGTTTTGAATTACTGAGTTCAATAAGGCATATGAATATTTTAAGGCAAATATTTTTAATTAAATATATTAAAATTATTCCCAACGGGATTTTGAATCGCATGCACGGGAAGCACTTCAATCGATGAACATTTTTTTTGAACACATGTATCAAGCATAGAGGAAGAAATAAGTGAATCTCGTTTTGAATTACTGAGTTCAATAAGGCATATGAATATTTTAAGGCAAATATTTTTAATTAAATATATTAAAATTATTCCCAACGGGATTTTGAATCGCATGCACGGGAAGCACTTCAATCGATGAACATTTTTTGTTGAACACATGTATCAAGCATAGAGGAAGAAATAAGTGAATCTCGTTTTGAATTAATGAGTTCAATAAGGCATATGAATATTTTAAGGCAAATATTTTTAATTAAATATATTAAAATTATTCCCAACGGGATTTTGAATCGCATGCACGGGAAGCACTTCAATCGATGAACATTTTTTTTGAACACATGTATCAAGCATAGAGGAAGAAATAAGTGAATCTCGTTTTGAATTACTGAGTTCAATAAGGCATATGAATATTTTAAGGCAAATATTTTTAATTAAATATATTAAAATTATTCCCAACGGGATTTTGAATCGCATGCACGGGAAGCACTTCAATCGATGAACATTTTTTGTTGAACACATGTATCAAGCATAGAGGAAGAAATAAGTGAATCTCGTTTTGAATTAATGAGTTCAATAAGGCATATGAATATTTTAAGGCAAATATTTTTAATTAAATATATTAAAATTATTCCCAACGGGATTTTGAATCCCATGCACGGGAAGCACTTCAATCGATGAACATTTTTTTTGAACACATGTATCAAGCATAGAGGAAGAAATAAGTGAATCTCGTTTTGAATTACTGAGTTCAATAAGGCATATGAATATTTTAAGGCAAATATTTTTAATTAAATATATTAAAATTATTCCCAACAGGATTTTGAATCGCATGCACGGGAAGCACTTCAATCGATGAACATTTTTTGTTGAACACATGTATCAAGCATAGAGGAAGAAATAAGTGAATCTCGTTTTGAATTACTGAGTTCAATAAGGCATATGAATATTTTAAGGCAAATATTTTTAATTAAATATATTAAAATTATTCCCAACGGGATTTTGAATCCCATGCACGGGAAGCACTTCAATCGATGAACATTTTTTGTTGAACACATGTATCAAGCATAGAGGAAGAAATAAGTGAATCTCGTTTTGAATTACGGCCTGAATTGGACATATGAAGATTTTAAGGCAAATATTTTTAATTAAATATATTAAAATTATTCCCAACGGGATTTTGAATCGCATGCACTGGAAGCACTTCAATCGATGAACATTTTTTTTGAACACATGTATCAAGCATAGAGGAAGAAATAAGTGAATCTCGTTTTGAATTACTGAGTTCAATAAGGCATATGAATATTTTAAGGCAAATATTTTTAATTAAATATATTAAAATTATTCCCAACGGGATTTTGAATCGCATGCACGGGAAGCACTTCAATCGATGAACATTTTTTGTTGAACACTTGTATCAAGCATAGAGGAAGAAAAAAGTGAATCTCGTTTTGAATTACTGAGTTCAATAAGGCATATGAATATTTTAAGGCAAATATTTTTAATTAAATATATTAAAATTATTCCAAACGGGATTTTGAATCCCATGCACGGGAAGCACTTCAATCGATGAACATTTTTTGTTGAACACTTGTATCAAGCATAGAGGAAGAAAAAAGTGAATCTCGTTTTGAATTACTGAGTTCAATAAGGCATATGAATATTTTAAGTCAAATATTTTTAATTAAATATATTAAAATTATTCCCAACGGGATTTTGAATCGCATGCACGGGAAGCACTTCAATCGATGAACATTTTTTTTGAACACATGTATCAAGCATAGAGGAAGAAATAAGTGAATCTCGTTTTGAATTACTGAGTTCAATAAGGCATATGGATATTTTAAGGCAAATATTTTTAATTAAATATATTAAAATTATTCCCAACGGGATTTTGAATCGCATGCACGGGAAGCACTTCAATCGATGAACATTTTTTTTGAACACATGTATCAAGCATAGAGGAAGAAATAAGTGAATCTCGTTTTGAATTACTGAGTTCAATAAGGCATATGAATATTTTAAGGCAAATATTTTTAATTAAATATATTAAAATTATTCCCAACGGGATTTTGAATCGCATGCACGGGAAGCACTTCAATCGATGAACATTTTTTGTTGAACACATGTATCAAGCATAGAGGAAGAAATAAGTGAATCTCGTTTTGAATTACTGAGTTCAATAAGGCATATGAATATTTTAAGGCAAATATTTTTAATTAAATATATTAAAATTATTCCCAACGGGATTTTGAATCGCATGCACGGGAAGCACTTCAATCGATGAACATTTTTTTTTAACACATGTATCAAGCATAGAGGAAGAAATAAGTGAATCTCGTTTTGAATTACTGAGTTCAATAAGGCATATGAATATTTTAAGGCAAATATTTTTAATTAAATATATTAAAATTATTCCCAACGGGATTTTGAATCGCATGCACGGGAAGCACTTCAATCGATGAACATTTTTTTTGAACACATGTATCAAGCATAGAGGAAGAAATAAGTGAATCTCGTTTTGAATTACTGAGTTCAATAAGGCATATGAATATTTTAAAGCAAATATTTTTAATTAAATATATTAAAATTATTCCCAACGGGATTTTGAATCGCATGCACGGGAAGCACTTCAATCGATGAACATTTTTTGTTGAACACATGTATCAAGCATAGAGGAAGAAATAAGTGAATCTCGTTTTGAATTACTGAGTTCAATAAGGCATATGAATATTTTAAGGCAAATATTTTTAATTAAATATATTAAAATTATTCCCAACGGGATTTTGAATCCCATGCACGGGAAGCACTTCAATCGATGAACATTTTTTTTGAACACATGTATCAAGCATAGAGGAAGAAATAAGTGAATCTCGTTTTGAATTACTGAGTTCAATAAGGCATATGAATATTTTAAGGCAAATATTTTTAATTAAATATATTAAAATTATTCCCAACGGGATTTTGAATCGCATGCACGGGAAGCACTTCAATCGATGAACATTTTTTTTGAACACATGTATCAAGCATAGAGGAAGAAATAAGTGAATCTCGTTTTGAATTACTGAGTTCAATAAGGCATATGAATATTTTAAGGCAAATATTTTTAATTAAATATATTAAAATTATTCCCAACGGGATTTTGAATCGCATGCACGGGAAGCACTTCAATCGATGAACATTTTTTTTGAACACATGTATCAAGCATAGAGGAAGAAATAAGTGAATCTCGTTTTGAATTACTGAGTTCAATAAGGCATATGAATATTTTAAAGCAAATATTTTTAATTAAATATATTAAAATTATTCCCAACGGGATTTTGAATCGCATGCACGGGAAGCACTTCAATCGATGAACATTTTTTGTTGAAAACATGTATCAAGCATAGAGGAAGAAATAAGTGAATCTCGTTTTGAATTACTGAGTTCAATAAGGCATATGAATATTTTAAGGCAAATATTTTTAATTAAATATATTAAAATTATTCCCAACGGGATTTTGAATCGCATGCACGGGAAGCACTTCAATCGATGAACATTTTTTTTGAACACATGTATCAAGCATAGAGGAAGAAATAAGTGAATCTCGTTTTGAATTACTGAGTTCAATAAGGCATATGAATATTTTAAGGCAAATATTTTTAATTAAATATATTAAAATTATTCCCAACGGGATTTTGAATCGCATGCACGGGAAGCACTTCAATCGATGAACATTTTTTGTTGAACACATGTATCAAGCATAGAGGAAGAAATAAGTGAATCTCGTTTTGAATTACTGAGTTCAATAAGGCATATGAATATTTTAAGGCAAATATTTTTAATTAAATATATTAAAATTATTCCCAACGGGATTTTGAATCGCATGCACGGGAAGCACTTCAATCGATGAACATTTTTTTTTAACACATGTATCAAGCATAGAGGAAGAAATAAGTGAATCTCGTTTTGAATTACTGAGTTCAATAAGGCATATGAATATTTTAAGGCAAATATTTTTAATTAAATATATTAAAATTATTCCCAACGGGATTTTGAATCGCATGCACGGGAAGCACTTCAATCGATGAACATTTTTTTTGAACACATGTATCAAGCATAGAGGAAGAAATAAGTGAATCTCGTTTTGAATTACTGAGTTCAATAAGGCATATGAATATTTTAAAGCAAATATTTTTAATTAAATATATTAAAATTATTCCCAACGGGATTTTGAATCGCATGCACGGGAAGCACTTCAATCGATGAACATTTTTTGTTGAACACATGTATCAAGCATAGAGGAAGAAATAAGTGAATCTCGTTTTGAATTACTGAGTTCAATAAGGCATATGAATATTTTAAGGCAAATATTTTTAATTAAATATATTAAAATTATTCCCAACGGGATTTTGAATCCCATGCACGGGAAGCACTTCAATCGATGAACATTTTTTTTGAACACATGTATCAAGCATAGAGGAAGAAATAAGTGAATCTCGTTTTGAATTACTGAGTTCAATAAGGCATATGAATATTTTAAGGCAAATATTTTTAATTAAATATATTAAAATTATTCCCAACGGGATTTTGAATCGCATGCACGGGAAGCACTTCAATCGATGAACATTTTTTTTGAACACATGTATCAAGCATAGAGGAAGAAATAAGTGAATCTCGTTTTGAATTACTGAGTTCAATAAGGCATATGAATATTTTAAGGCAAATATTTTTAATTAAATATATTAAAATTATTCCCAACGGGATTTTGAATCGCATGCACGGGAAGCACTTCAATCGATGAACATTTTTTTTGAACACATGTATCAAGCATAGAGGAAGAAATAAGTGAATCTCGTTTTGAATTACTGAGTTCAATAAGGCATATGAATATTTTAAGGCAAATATTTTTAATTAAATATATTAAAATTATTCCCAACGGGATTTTGAATCGCATGCACGGGAAGCACTTCAATCGATGAACATTTTTTTTGAACACATGTATCAAGCATAGAGGAAGAAATAAGTGAATCTCGTTTTGAATTACTGAGTTCAATAAGGCATATGAATATTTTAAAGCAAATATTTTTAATTAAATATATTAAAATTATTCCCAACGGGATTTTGAATCGCATGCACGGGAAGCACTTCAATCGATGAACATTTTTTGTTGAACACATGTATCAAGCATAGAGGAAGAAATAAGTGAATCTCGTTTTGAATTACTGAGTTCAATAAGGCATATGAATATTTTAAGGCAAATATTTTTAATTAAATATATTAAAATTATTCCCAACGGGATTTTGAATCGCATGCACGGGAAGCACTTCAATCGATGAACATTTTTTTTGAACACATGTATCAAGCATAGAGGAAGAAATAAGTGAATCTCGTTTTGAATTACTGAGTTCAATAAGGCATATGAATATTTTAAGGCAAATATTTTTAATTAAATATATTAAAATTATTCCCAACGGGATTTTGAATCGCATGCACGGGAAGCACTTCAATCGATGAACATTTTTTTTGAACACATGTATCAAGCATAGAGGAAGAAATAAGTGAATCTCGTTTTGAATTACTGAGTTCAATAAGGCATATGAATATTTTAAGGCAAATATTTTTAATTAAATATATTAAAATTATTCCCAACGGGATTTTGAATCGCATGCACGGGAAGCACTTCAATCGATGAACATTTTTTGTTGAACACATGTATCAAGCATAGAGGAAGAAATAAGTGAATCTCGTTTTGAATTACTGAGTTCAATAAGGCATATGAATATTTTAAGGCAAATATTTTTAATTAAATATATTAAAATTATTCCCAACGGGATTTTGAATCGCATGCACGGGAAGCACTTCAATCGATGAACATTTTTTTTGAACACATGTATCAAGCATAGAGGAAGAAATAAGTGAATCTCGTTTTGAATTACTGAGTTCAATATGGCATATGAATATTTTAAGGCAAATATTTTTAATTAAATATATTAAAATTATTCCCAACGGGATTTTGAATCGCATGCACGGGAAGCACTTCAATCGATGAACATTTTTTTTGAACACATGTATCAAGCATAGAGGAAGAAATAAGTGAATCTCGTTTTGAATTACTGAGTTCAATAAGGCATATGAATATTTTAAGGCAAATATTTTTAATTAAATATATTAAAATTATTCCCAACGGGATTTTGAATCGCATGCACGGGAAGCACTTCAATCGATGAACATTTTTTTTGAACACATGTATCAAGCATAGAGGAAGAAATAAGTGAATCTCGTTTTGAATTACTGAGTTCAATAAGGCATATGAATATTTTAAGGCAAATATTTTTAATTAAATATATTAAAATTATTCCCAACGGGATTTTGAATCGCATGCACGGGAAGCACTTCAATCGATGAACATTTTTTGTTGAACACATGTATCAAGCATAGAGGAAGAAATAAGTGAATCTCGTTTTGAATTACGGCCTGAATTGGACATATGAATATTTTAAGGCAAATATTTTTAATTAAATATATTAAAATTATTCCCAACGGGATTTTGAATCGCATGCACGGGAAGCACTTCAATCGATGAACATTTTTTTTGAACACATGTATCAAGCATAGAGGAAGAAATAAGTGAATCTCGTTTTGAATTACTGAGTTCAATAAGGCATATGGATATTTTAAGGCAAATATTTTTAATTAAATATATTAAAATTATTCCCAACGGGATTTTGAATCGCATGCACGGGAAGCACTTCAATCGATGAACATTTTTTGTTGAACACATGTATCAAGCATAGAGGAAGAAATAAGTGAATCTCGTTTTGAATTAATGAGTTCAATAAGGCATATGAATATTTTAAGGCAAATATTTTTAATTAAATATATTAAAATTATTCCCAACGGGATTTTGAATCGCATGCACGGGAAGCACTTCAATCGATGAACATTTTTTTTGAACACATGTATCAAGCATAGAGGAAGAAATAAGTGAATCTCGTTTTGAATTAATGAGTTCAATAAGGCATATGAATATTTTAAGGCAAATATTTTTAATTAAATATATTAAAATTATTCCCAACGGGATTTTGAATCGCATGCACGGGAAGCACTTCAATCGATGAACTTTTTTTGTTGAACACATGTATCAAGCATAGAGGAAGAAATAAGTGAATCTCGTTTTGAATTACGGCCTGAATTGGACATATGAATATTTTAAGGCAAATATTTTTAATTAAATATATTAAAATTATTCCCAACGGGATTTTGAATCGCATGCACGGGAAGCACTTCAATCGATGAACATTTTTTGTTGAACACATGTATCAAGCATAGAGGAAGAAATAAGTGAATCTCGTTTTGAATTACTGAGTTCAATAAGGCATATGAATATTTTAAGGCAAATATTTTTAATTAAATATATTAAAATTATTCCCAACGGGATTTTGAATCGCATGCACGGGAAGCACTTCAATCGATGAACATTTTTTGTTGAACACATGTATCAAGCATAGAGGAAGAAATAAGTGAATCTCGTTTTGAATTACTGAGTTCAATAAGGCATATGAATATTTTAAGGCAAATATTTTTAATTAAATATATTAAAATTATTCCCAACGGGATTTTGAATCGCATGCACGGGAAGCACTTCAATCGATGAACATTTTTTTTGAACACATGTATCAAGCATAGAGGAAGAAATAAGTGAATCTCGTTTTGAATTACTGAGTTCAATAAGGCATATGAATATTTTAAGGCAAATATTTTTAATTAAATATATTAAAATTATTCCCAACGGGATTTTGAATCGCATGCACGGGAAGCACTTCAATCGATGAACATTTTTTTTGAACACATGTATCAAGCATAGAGGAAGAAATAAGTGAATCTCGTTTTGAATTACTGAGTTCAATAAGGCATATGAATATTTTAAGGCAAATATTTTTAATTAAATATATTAAAATTATTCCCAACGGGATTTTGAATCGCATGCACTGGAAGCACTTCAATCGATGAACATTTTTTTTGAACACATGTATCAAGCATAGAGGAAGAAATAAGTGAATCTCGTTTTGAATTACTGAGTTCAATAAGGCATATGAATATTTTAAGGCAAATATTTTTAATTAAATATATTAAAATTATTCCCAACGGGATTTTGAATCGCATGCACGGGAAGCACTTCAATCGATGAACATTTTTTTTGAACACATGTATCAAGCATAGAGGAAGAAATAAGTGAATCTCGTTTTGAATTACTGAGTTCAATAAGGCATATGAATATTTTAAGGCAAATATTTTTAATTAAATATATTAAAATTATTCCCAACGGGATTTTGAATCGCATGCACGGGAAGCACTTCAATCGATGAACATTTTTTTTGAACACATGTATCAAGCATAGAGGAAGAAATAAGTGAATCTCGTTTTGAATTACTGAGTTCAATAAGGCATATGAATATTTTAAGGCAAATATTTTTAATTAAATATATTAAAATTATTCCCAACGGGATTTTGAATCGCATGCACGGGAAGCACTTCAATCGATGAACATTTTTTTTGAACACATGTATCAAGCATAGAGGAAGAAAGAAGTGAATCTCGTTTTGAATTACTGAGTTCAATAAGGCATATGAATATTTTAAGGCAAATATTTTTAATTAAATATATTAAAATTATTCCCAACGGGATTTTGAATCGCATGCACGGGAAGCACTTCAATCGATGAACATTTTTTGTTGAACACATGTATCAAGCATAGAGGAAGAAATAAGTGAATCTCGTTTTGAATTACTGAGTTCAATAAGGCATATGAATATTTTAAGGCAAATATTTTTAATTAAATATATTAAAATTATTCCCAACGGGATTTTGAATCGCATGCACGGGAAGCACTTCAATCGATGAACATTTTTTGTTGAACACATGTATCAAGCATAGAGGAAGAAATAAGTGAATCTCGTTTTGAATTACAGTGTTCAATAAGGCATATGAATATTTTAAGGCAAATATTTTTAATTAAATATATTAAAATTATTCCCAACGGGATTTTGAATCGCATGCACGGGAAGCACTTCAATCGATGAACATTTTTTTTGAACACATGTATCAAGCATAGAGGAAGAAATAAGTGAATCTCGTTTTGAATTACTGAGTTCAATAAGGCATATGAATATTTTAAGGCAAATATTTTTAATTAAATATATTAAAATTATTCCCAACGGGATTTTGAATCGCATGCACGGGAAGCACTTCAATCGATGAACATTTTTTGTTGAACACATGTATCAAGCATAGAGGAAGAAATAAGTGAATCTCGTTTTGAATTACTGAGTTCAATAAGGCATATGAATATTTTAAGGCAAATATTTTTAATTAAATATATTAAAATTATTCCCAACGGGATTTTGAATCGCATGCACGGGAAGCACTTCAATCGATGAACATTTTTTTTGAACACATGTATCAAGCATAGAGGAAGAAATAAGTGAATCTCGTTTTGAATTACGGCCTGAATTGGACATATGAATATTTTAAGGCAAATATTTTTAATTAAATATATTAAAATTATTCCCAACGGGATTTTGAATCGCATGCACGGGAAGCACTTCAATCGATGAACATTTTTTGTTGAACACATGTATCAAGCATAGAGGAAGAAATAAGTGAATCTCGTTTTGAATTACTGAGTTCAATAAGGCATATGAATATTTTAAGGCAAATATTTTTAATTAAATATATTAAAATTATTCCCAACGGGATTTTGAATCGCATGCACGGGAAGCACTTCAATCGATGAACATTTTTTGTTGAACACATGTATCAAGCATAGAGGAAGAAATAAGTGAATCTCGTTTTGAATTACTGAGTTCAATAAGGCATATGAATATTTTAAGGCAAATATTTTTAATTAAATATATTAAAATTATTCCCAACGGGATTTTGAATCGCATGCACGGGAAGCACTTCAATCGATGAACATTTTTTGTTGAACACATGTATCAAGCATAGAGGAAGAAATAAGTGAATCTCGTTTTGAATTACTGAGTTCAATAAGGCATATGAATATTTTAAGGCAAATATTTTTAATTAAATATATTAAAATTATTCCCAACGGGATTTTGAATCGCATGCACGGGAAGCACTTCAATCGATGAACATTTTTTGTTGAACACATGTATCAAGCATAGAGGAAGAAATAAGTGAATCTCGTTTTGAATTACTGAGTTCAATAAGGCATATGAATATTTTAAGGCAAATATTTTTAATTAAATATATTAAAATTATTCCCAACGGGATTTTGAATCGCATGCACGGGAAGCACTTCAATCGATGAACATTTTTTTTGAACACATGTATCAAGCATAGAGGAAGAAATAAGTGAATCTCGTTTTGAATTACTGAGTTCAATAAGGCATATGAATATTTTAAGGCAAATATTTTTAATTAAATATATTAAAATTATTCCCAACGGGATTTTGAATCGCATGCACGGGAAGCACTTCAATCGATGAACATTTTTTGTTGAACACATGTATCAAGCATAGAGGAAGAAATAAGTGAATCTCGTTTTGAATTACTGAGTTCAATAAGGCATATGAATATTTTAAGGCAAATATTTTTAATTAAATATATTAAAATTATTCCCAACGGGATTTTGAATCGCATGCACGGGAAGCACTTCAATCGATGAACATTTTTTTTGAACACATGTATCAAGCATAGAGGAAGAAATAAGTGAATCTCGTTTTGAATTACTGAGTTCAATAAGGCATATGAATATTTTAAGGCAAATATTTTTAATTAAATATATTAAAATTATTCCCAACGGGATTTTGAATCGCATGCACGGGAAGCACTTCAATCGATGAACATTTTTTGTTGAACACATGTATCAAGCATATAGGAAGAAATAAGTGAATCTCGTTTTGAATTACTGAGTTCAATAAGGCATATGAATATTTTAAGGCAAATATTTTTAATTAAATATATTAAAATTATTCCCAACGGGATTTTGAATCGCATGCACGGGAAGCACTTCAATCGATGAACATTTTTTTTGAACACATGTATCAAGCATAGAGGAAGAAATAAGTGAATCTCGTTTTGAATTACGGCCTGAATTGGACATATGAATATTTTAAGGCAAATATTTTTAATTAAATATATTAAAATTATTCCCAACGGGATTTTGAATCGCATGCACGGGAAGCACTTCAATCGATGAACATTTTTTGTTGAACACATGTATCAAGCATAGAGGAAGAAATAAGTGAATCTCGTTTTGAATTACTGAGTTCAATAAGGCATATGAATATTTTAAGGCAAATATTTTTAATTAAATATATTAAAATTATTCCCAACGGGATTTTGAATCGCATGCACGGGAAGCACTTCAATCGATGAACATTTTTTTTGAACACATGTATCAAGCATAGAGGAAGAAATAAGTGAATCTCGTTTTGAATTACTGAGTTCAATAAGGCATATGAATATTTTAAGGCAAATATTTTTAATTAAATATATTAAAATTATTCCCAACGGGATTTTGAATCGCATGCACGGGAAGCACTTCAATCGATGAACATTTTTTGTTGAACACATGTATCAAGCATAGAGGAAGAAATAAGTGAATCTCGTTTTGAATTACTGAGTTCAATAAGGCATATGAATATTTTAAGGCAAATATTTTTAATTAAATATATTAAAATTATTCCCAACGGGATTTTGAATCGCATGCACGGGAAGCACTTCAATCGATGAACATTTTTTGTTGAACACTTGTATCAAGCATAGAGGAAGAAAAAAGTGAATCTCGTTTTGAATTACTGAGTTCAATAAGGCATATGAATATTTTAAGGCAAATATTTTTAATTAAATATATTAAAATTATTCCCAACGGGATTTTGAATCGCATGCACGGGAAGCACTTCAATCGATGAACATTTTTTTTGAACACATGTATCAAGCATAGAGGAAGAAATAAGTGAATCTCGTTTTGAATTACTGAGTTCAATAAGGCATATGAATATTTTAAGGCAAATATTTTTAATTAAATATATTAAAATTATTCCCAACGGGATTTTGAATCGCATGCACGGGAAGCACTTCAATCGATGAACATTTTTTTTGAACACATGTATCAAGCATAGAGGAAGAAATAAGTGAATCTCGTTTTGAATTACTGAGTTCAATAAGGCATATGAATATTTTAAGGCAAATATTTTTAATTAAATATATTAAAATTATTCCCAACGGGATTTTGAATCGCATGCACGGGAAGCACTTCAATCGATGAACATTTTTTTTGAACACATGTATCAAGCATAGAGGAAGAAATAAGTGAATCTCGTTTTGAATTACAGAGTTCAATAAGGCATATGAATATTTTAAGGCAAATATTTTTAATTAAATATATTAAAATTATTCCCAACGGGATTTTGAATCGCATGCACGGGAAGCACTTCAATCGATGAACATTTTTTTTGAACACATGTATCAAGGATAGAGGAAGAAATAAGTTAATCTCGTTTTGAATTACTGAGTTCAATAAGGCATATGAATATTTTAAGGCAAATATTTTTAATTAAATATATTAAAATTATTCCCAACGGGATTTTGAATCGCATGCACGGGAAGCACTTCAATCGATGAACATTTTTTGTTGAACACTTGTATCAAGCATAGAGGAAGAAAAAAGTGAATCTCGTTTTGAATTACTGAGTTCAATAAGGCATATGAATATTTTAAGGCAAATATTTTTAATTAAATATATTAAAATTATTCCCAACGGGATTTTGAATCGCATGCACGGGAAGCACTTCAATCGATGAACATTTATTTTGAACACATGTATCAAGCATAGAGGAAGAAATAAGTGAATCTCGTTTTGAATTACTGAGTTCAATAAGGCATATGAATATTTTAAGGCAAATATTTTTAATTAAATATATTAAAATTATTCCCAACGGGATTTTGAATCGCATGCACGGGAAGCACTTCAATCGATGAACATTTTTTGTTGAACACATGTATCAAGCATAGAGGAAGAAATAAGTGAATCTCGTTTTGAATTACTGAGTTCAATAAGGCATATGAATATTTTAAGGCAAATATTTTTAATTAAATATATTAAAATTATTCCCAACGGGATTTTGAATCGCATGCACGGGAAGCACTTCAATCGATGAACATTTTTTGTTGAACACATGTATCAAGCATAGAGGAAGAAATAAGTGAATCTCGTTTTGAATTACTGAGTTCAATAAGGCATATGAATATTTTAAGGCAAATATTTTTAATTAAATATATTAAAATTATTCCCAACGGGATTTTGAATCCCATGCACGGGAAGCACTTCAATCGATGAACATTTTTTGTTGAACACATGTATCAAGCATAGAGGAAGAAATAAGTGAATCTCGTTTTGAATTACGGCCTGAATTGGACATATGAAGATTTTAAGGCAAATATTTTTAATTAAATATATTAAAATTATTCCCAACGGGATTTTGAATCGCATGCACGGGAAGCACTTCAATCGATGAACATTTTTTTTGAACACATGTATCAAGCATAGAGGAAGAAATAAGTGAATCTCGTTTTGAATTACTGAGTTCAATAAGGCATATGAATATTTTAAGGCAAATATTTTTAATTAAATATATTAAAATTATTCCCAACGGGATTTTGAATCGCATGCACGGGAAGCACTTCAATCGATGAACATTTTTTGTTGAACACATGTATCAAGCATAGAGGAAGAAATAAGTGAATCTCGTTTTGAATTACTGAGTTCAATAAGGCATATGAATATTTTAAGGCAAATATTTTTAATTAAATATATTAAAATTATTCCCAACGGGATTTTGAATCGCATGCACGGGAAGCACTTCAATCGATGAACATTTTTTTTGAACACATGTATCAAGCATAGAGGAAGAAATAAGTGAATCTCGTTTTGAATTACTGAGTTCAATAAGGCATATGAATATTTTAAGGCAAATATTTTTAATTAAATATATTAAAATTATTCCCAACGGGATTTTGAATCGCATGCACGGGAAGCACTTCAATCGATGAACATTTTTTTTGAACACATGTATCAAGCATAGAGGAAGAAATAAGTGAATCTCGTTTTGAATTACTGAGTTCAATAAGGCATATGAATATTTTAAGGCAAATATTTTTAATTAAATATATTAAAATTATTCCCAACGGGATTTTGAATCGCATGCACGGGAAGCACTTCAATCGATGAACATTTTTTTTGAACACATGTATCAAGCATAGAGGAAGAAATAAGTGAATCTCGTTTTGAATTACTGAGTTCAATAAGGCATATGAATATTTTAAGGCAAATATTTTTAATTAAATATATTAAAATTATTCCCAACGGGATTTTGAATCGCATGCACGGGAAGCACTTCAATCGATGAACATTTTTTGTTGAACACATGTATCAAGCATAGAGGAAGAAATAAGTGAATCTCGTTTTGAATTACTGAGTTCAATAAGGCATATGAATATTTTAAGGCAAATATTTTTAATTAAATATATTAAAATTATTCCCAACGGGATTTTGAATCCCATGCACGGGAAGCACTTCAATCGATGAACTTTTTTTGTTGAACACATGTATCAAGCATAGAGGAAGAAATAAGTGAATCTCGTTTTGAATTACTGAGTTCAATAAGGCATATGAATATTTTAAGGCAAATATTTTTAATTAAATATATTAAAATTATTCCCAACGGGATTTTGAATCCCATGCACGGGAAGCACTTCAATCGATGAACATTTTTTGTTGAACACATGTATCAAGCATAGAGGAAGAAATAAGTGAATCTCGTTTTGAATTACGGCCTGAATTGGACATATGAAGATTTTAAGGCAAATATTTTTAATTAAATATATTAAAATTATTCCCAACGGGATTTTGAATCGCATGCACGGGAAGCACTTCAATCGATGAACATTTTTTTTGAACACATGTATCAAGCATAGAGGAAGAAATAAGTGAATCTCGTTTTGAATTACTGAGTTCAATAAGGCATATGAATATTTTAAGGCAAATATTTTTAATTAAATATATTAAAATTATTCCCAACGGGATTTTGAATCGCATGCACGGGAAGCACTTCAATCGATGAACATTTTTTGTTGAACACATGTATCAAGCATAGAGGAAGAAATAAGTGAATCTCGTTTTGAATTACTGAGTTCAATAAGGCATATGAATATTTTAAGGCAAATATTTTTAATTAAATATATTAAAATTATTCCCAACGGGATTTTGAATCGCATGCACGGGAAGCACTTCAATCGATGAACATTTTTTTTGAACACATGTATCAAGCATAGAGGAAGAAATAAGTGAATCTCGTTTTGAATTACTGAGTTCAATAAGGCATATGAATATTTTAAGGCAAATATTTTTAATTAAATATATTAAAATTATTCCCAACGGGATTTTGAATCGCATGCACGGGAAGCACTTCAATCGATGAACATTTTTTTTGAACACATGTATCAAGCATAGAGGAAGAAATAAGTGAATCTCGTTTTGAATTACTGAGTTCAATAAGGCATATGAATATTTTAAGGCAAATATTTTTAATTAAATATATTAAAATTATTCCCAACGGGATTTTGAATCGCATGCACGGGAAGCACTTCAATCGATGAACATTTTTTGTTGAACACATGTATCAAGCATAGAGGAAGAAATAAGTGAATCTCGTTTTGAATTACTGAGTTCAATAAGGCATATGAATATTTTAAGGCAAATATTTTTAATTAAATATATTAAAATTATTCCCAACGGGATTTTGAATCCCATGCACGGGAAGCACTTCAATCGATGAACTTTTTTTGTTGAACACATGTATCAAGCATAGAGGAAGAAATAAGTGAATCTCGTTTTGAATTACTGAGTTCAATAAGGCATATGAATATTTTAAGGCAAATATTTTTAATTAAATATATTAAAATTATTCCCAACGGGATTTTGAATCGCATGCACGGGAAGCACTTTAATCGATGAACATTTTTTTTGAACACATGTATCAAGCATAGAGGAAGAAATAAGTGAATCTCGTTTTGAATTACTGAGTTCAATAAGGCATATGAATATTTTAAGGCAAATATTTTTAATTAAATATATTAAAATTATTCCCAACGGGATTTTGAATCGCATGCACGGGAAGCACTTCAATCGATGAACATTTTTTGTTGAACACATGTATCAAGCATAGAGGAAGAAATAAGTGAATCTCGTTTTGAATTACGGCCTGAATTGGACATATGAATATTTTAAGGCAAATATTTTTAATTAAATATATTAAAATTATTCCCAACGGGATTTTGAATCGCATGCACGGGAAGCACTTCAATCGATGAACATTTTTTTTGAACACATGTATCAAGCATAGAGGAAGAAATAAGTGAATCTCGTTTTGAATTACTGAGTTCAATAAGGCATATGAATATTTTAAGGCAAATATTTTTAATTAAATATATTAAAATTATTCCCAACGGGATTTTGAATCGCATGCACGGGAAGCACTTCAATCGATGAACATTTTTTGTTGAACACATGTATCAAGCATAGAGGAAGAAATAAGTGAATCTCGTTTTGAATTACTGAGTTCAATAAGGCATATGAATATTTTAAGGCAAATATTTTTAATTAAATATATTAAAATTATTCCCAACGGGATTTTGAATCGCATGCACGGGAAGCACTTCAATCGATGAACATTTTTTTTGAACACATGTATCAAGCATAGAGGAAGAAATAAGTGAATCTCGTTTTGAATTACTGAGTTCAATAAGGCATATGAATATTTTAAGGCAAATATTTTTAATTAAATATATTAAAATTATTCCCAACGGGATTTTGAATCGCATGCACGGGAAGCACTTCAATCGATGAACATTTTTTTTGAACACATGTATCAAGCATAGAGGAAGAAATAAGTGAATCTCGTTTTGAATTACTGAGTTCAATAAGGCATATGAATATTTTAAGGCAAATATTTTTAATTAAATATATTAAAATTATTCCCAACGGGATTTTGAATCGCATGCACGGGAAGCACTTCAATCGATGAACATTTTTTTTGAACACATGTATCAAGCATAGAGGAAGAAATAAGTGAATCTCGTTTTGAATTACTGAGTTCAATAAGGCATATGAATATTTTAAGGCAAATATTTTTAATTAAATATATTAAAATTATTCCCAACGGGATTTTGAATCGCATGCACGGGAAGCACTTCAATCGATGAACATTTTTTTTGAACACATGTATCAAGCATAGAGGAAGAAATAAGTGAATCTCGTTTTGAATTACTGAGTTCAATAAGGCATATGAATATTTTAAGGCAAATATTTTTAATTAAATATATTAAAATTATTCCCAACGGGATTTTGAATCCCATGCACAGGAAGCACTTCAATCGATGAACTTTTTTTGTTGAACACATGTATCAAGCATAGAGGAAGAAATAAGTGAATCTCGTTTTGAATTACTGAGTTCAATAAGGCATATGAATATTTTAAGGCAAATATTTTTAATTAAATATATTAAAATTATTCCAAACGGGATTTTGAATCGCATGCACGGGAAGCACTTCAATCGATGAACATTTTTTGTTGAACACTTGTATCAAGCATAGAGGAAGAAATAAGTGAATCTCGTTTTGAATTACGGCCTGAATTGGACATATGAAGATTTTAAGGCAAATATTTTTAATTAAATATATTAAAATTATTCCCAACGGGATTTTGAATCGCATGCACGGGAAGCACTTCAATCGATGAACATTTTTTTTGAACACATGTATCAAGCATAGAGGAAGAAATAAGTGAATCTCGTTTTGAATTACTGAGTTCAATAAGGCATATGAATATTTTAAGGCAAATATTTTTAATTAAATATATTAAAATTATTCCCAACGGGATTTTGAATCGCATGCACGGGAAGCACTTCAATCGATGAACATTTTTTGTTGAACACATGTATCAAGCATAGAGGAAGAAATAAGTGAATCTCGTTTTGAATTACGGCCTGAATTGGACATATGAATATTTTAAGGCAAATATTTTTAAATAAATATATTAAAATTATTCCCAACGGGATTTTGAATCGCATGCACGGGAAGCACTTCAATCGATGAACATTTTTTGTTGAACACATGTATCAAGCATAGAGGAAGAAATAAGTGAATCTCGTTTTGAATTACTGAGTTCAATAAGGCATATGAATATTTTAAGGCAAATATTTTTAATTAAATATATTAAAATTATTCCCAACGGGATTTTGAATCGCATGCACGGGAAGCACTTCAATCGATGAACATTTTTTGTTGAACACATGTATCAAGCATAGAGGAAGAAATAAGTGAATCTCGTTTTGAATTACTGAGTTCAATAAGGCATATGAATATTTTAAGGCAAATATTTTTAATTAAATATATTAAAATTATTCCCAACGGGATTTTGAATCGCATGCACGGGAAGCACTTCAATCGATGAACATTTTTTGTTGAACACATGTATCAAGCATAGAGGAAGAAATAAGTGAATCTCGTTTTGAATTACTGAGTTCAATAAGGCATATGAATATTTTAAGGCAAATATTTTTAATTAAATATATTAAAATTATTCCCAACGGGATTTTGAATCGCATGCACGGGAAGCACTTCAATCGATGAACTTTTTTTGTTGAACACATGTATCAAGCATTGAGATAGATACCTGAATCAAAAGTTTTAATTATGATACAAATAATTTTTTCCCTTTCAGCAGATCTTATTTTTTAATTTTTTTCTTTATTTTCTTCAAAAAAAATTCAAGCAAACAAAAGACATTTCTAAAATGGCTGCAAAATAAGAACACATGTATCCAAGCATTGATGCAAGATATTATTGAATCTCGTTTTGAATTACTGCCTGAATTGGACATATGAATATTTTAAGGCAATTATTTTTAATTAAATATATTAAAATTATTCCCAACGGGATTTTGAATCGCATGCACGGGAAGCACTTCAATCGATGAACTTTTTTTGTTGAACACATGTATCAAGCATTGAGATAGATACCTGAATCAAAAGTTTTAATTATGGCTCAAATAATTTTTTCCCTTTCAGCAGGTCTTATTTTTTAATTTTTTTCTTTGTTTTCTTTTTTTTTTGAAAAATAAATGTTTAAAAGATAAAAGCTGTGGTGGCATTTACGCCGTTTGAACGAATAAATGGTGGTTGAAGATATACCTTTTACATCTTTGGTTTTGAACGTAACGCCCAATGCTACCTTTGAAAACGCCGCTTCCCTTTTCTTTTTTCTAAATCTTCTAAATAAGTTTCTTCTCATTTTTCTTTTCAATGAGAGAGTTTTAACACGTTAACCCGTCTTGATTTCCATCATCTTGAATATATTTTATTGGGAAACTGCATTACCATACCATTACCCTTTTGACGATTTCAGTATCAGCTTTGGGCTGGTCAATATTTTATTTGAAAGTTAATACTGACTTTACTTTGAATCTTCTCTAACCTCAACCATCCCCACATTCTCTTCCATTATTCCAACAAAATCAACTGCTTTCATTCTATTCCACAAATGAAGCAATCAATCTACTAAGTACCATCAACAAAACAACCAAAACGCATTTAACAATAGGTGGCATATATATACTAAAGCATATTATTTCGTGCACACTAAAAACCAAGCACCAAATACTAAATTTTGGGCAGAGCAATGAACGTGTGTCGTCTGCCTTTGAACTTTTAATTATGAAACTAATATTTTTTTGCCCAAACATCAACAGTCATCTTTGAAACGAGCGGCATAAGAAAATACAAAAAAAGCTTCGCAATTTTTAAGGGATCAAATATCAGAGAAAAATAATTTTGTTTCTTTATCTTAGGTTTAATGAAGTTCAAGTTTACTAAGAATCTTGGTTGATCTTCCTTCTTTTTAAAAAGTTTAAAAAAATATCTTTTAGAATTAAATAAGGCCACTAATAAACTTATTTTTTTCCATTTCGAGAGTTTAAAAATATTTATAAAAAACAGATCTTGTACCAAAAGTTCAAGATATTCAAAAAAAAATATTTTCTGCGAGCGTTAAAGAAAAGAACAGCTTCTTTCGATGTAAGATCAAGTTGATATGTTTAACAAAAAAATTTAAAAAGATAAAATTTTTTATTAACATGCCACAGCGTAATCATGGCGGAGTAGAGGTGGACGCAAAAAGTTAACCACCGTGATTTTTTTGTCTTGCTTATGTAATTCAATTTTGTTTTCACGAAACGATAGATAAATATCTAACTTGAAAAAAGCTTGGAACAGATTTTTTTAAAACCCATTCCAAATTTTTTAATTAGGCGTTAACTATTAAAAAATCATTAAAAAATCCAAAAATTGCACGTTGCGTTTGGCCATTTGTACTCCGCCTTTGATTGAAAATTATTGCGCTGTGATGCAATTTTTTTTCTAAATTTCAACAATTTCTGGAGATAAATATGGACTACTTTTTCGATAACTTGATCGAAATGATCGATTTGAAGCTTGACTTCGACTTCTTCTCAACAATGGTCGATCTTCTCTGTCAATAAGTAACGCAGAAAAATCAGGACGATGTGCAAGAATTTTAGCTCCTTTAAATGCCGCGAGTGACATATCCATTTCAGAAATAGCAGGCGATGATGATAAATTGGATTATTTATGGGTGGAATTTGAAACATATCCTTCCTCGTCGTCTTCGACGACACCACCAAAATTTGGACGAGAAAAAATTTCATTTGAAAATGAAACATTTACTTTTGATAATTTTGGTGAATATCCATCTATGTTCGCTGCAAATCGCTCTTTCAACCCTCGAATTTTAGCTGTTCCACCCGAAAGAATAATATTGGAATATAAAAGTCCATGATAACCCATGGGTTTTACGGATGAAATGGTTTCATAAAGTTGTTCAACAATTCCATAACAATTTTTCTTTCCCAAAAGGGAAGGTTGAAAAAGAATTTCAGGAGCATCAAAAAAAGATTTCGAACTTGGTTTATGAGAAAAATTATTTTGAATATTTTGAAATTTTCGAGCAATTGGTGAATTTGAATTTTTTAAATATTTTAAATATCCCGGAGATTCAATTGGAATTTCATCGTCGTCGGATTCAAATTTTTTTATCTCTAAATCATGATCCAAAGCCACAAAACAATTTGATTCTTTAAAGGCATCAAATTTTTCCCTCGCAAATGGCGATTTTCGATCCAAGTCATAGGGTAATTCAACTTCAGAAATAATTTGATTAGAAATATCGATTCCACCAACATCGAAAATTTTTGCATTTTCAAACAAAGGTTTATCGTCGACGACTGGTAAAAATTGGGTTATTGAATGGCCGAGTTGAACCACGCATCCAGTGGATTTTCCTAAAATTATCAGATTTATATATTTGGGAATTTAAAAAATTTAAATAAGAAATATACCAGTTGCAACAAAAGATAAATGTGCATCAGAAGTAAGATACAAAGATGCAAAATTAAATTTTTCAAATAATATCTAAAAATTTTATTTTTAACAATAAACTTCTTTTTTTTTACATTATTCAAATTTATTTATAATTATTTGATTATTGAAACACTATGATCAAAGTTTTCCACTTGTGGCCAAAAAAAATTAAGAAACAAAAAAATCTTAATCAGATAACGCACATATAAAAAATGCGCTATAGATAATAGCGAAGTGGAAATTTATATTTGAGTAAATTTTTGAATTAAATTTTGCTTTCGTTTTTTAGTATCTTTAAAAATTATGTTTTTTAATGAAAAAAATTAAGAGAAAAAACCGACTCACATCCATCGCTTTTTCCTTATCTTTTTCTTTGGTCGCTAAAGATTGAGTAAAAATGATTGAACTTTTATTTGGTTCAATATTATTATTTGAATCAATAAAATATTGAATTAAATCTTCAATAATTGACCAATTTTTTATTATTCCACGTTCCACAGCATTTTCAAACCATGGAGCATCGTCTTCCATTAATTTTCCTTCCTTGACTGTGTAAAGTTTCTAAAACAAAAACACGCTCGTTTGCTTTTTTTCATAAAATTTTGGAAAGGTTGAAAATCAAATTAAACACAGACTTTTGACATGCATGGCGAACAAATAAGCAAAGGAATTTCAGAAGCAGAAGTACCAAATCGAATTCCATGCGCTCCAACATCCACAATTACGGTAGTATTCAAAGAATCATCCATTTTAATAAAATTAATAAATTGAAAAATGTTTAAAACAAAACAAAAAAATCAAAAGTCTGAACAAAGAGAAAAAATCTAAAATCGACAATTTTTTTATATACTCATTAGTTTTATTTTAGAGAGTTTTATTTTGTTTTACTGATAAGAAAAAAGAAAAGAAAAACCAAAAATTTAATATTGTTCGTTCGCCTGTTTCTGGATCTGTTTTTTTTTTAATTTGAAAATGGTACGGAAGAAAAAGGTAACTCGAAAAAGTAACAAAACATTCGTATGAATCAGCACTATTTTTTTAAATAAAAGATTTTTTTACAAATTCACATAAAAACAAGAAATTTAAAATACGAAAAAACATTTTAGAAAAAAAAAACACAAATATCTTGTTTGCAAAATTGCTTATCCATTTTCCTTTCAACTAATTCCCATATCCAAATGAAATAAAAAAGTCGTTCGGTTGTTTATTTTCATATTTATCTTTAAGTGGCTTAAATGCTTCTTTGAGTTGTTGAATTTCTGTCGGATTATTATGACTATGAAAGCGGATTCTGAAAAAACAAATTACACCTTAAAAAGTTAAATCAAAATCTCACACATTAATATGAATCGGTAACTAATAAAAACATACGATAGAAAGTCAAAATTTTTTGATAACAAAATTTCCACTAGCTCTTTAACTTCATGAATTGTTTCATAAACAAGCTCAGTGGATAATGAAAAAAAGGTTAAATTTGCCTGAAGAAGATTTTTCAAAACTTTTATGTCAATCTTATGCATAATAAGTCGTAATTGTGAGTATGATGGAACAATATTTGAAACTTTTGCCAAAGTTAAGGTTGGTCCATAACAAATATTTAAAAATATTTTGATTTCCAGAACTTTGTAATCATCTTTGAAATCATTTTTATTATCAAAAACAGCAGTATCGACACTTTGAATTCGCTTCATTGAAAATTCTCGGGTCCATGAATTAATTTGAATGAAATTTACAAGAGTTGAAGCGTCGCATATTTCGATGAAACGATTAAGGATTACCCATGGAATGGATGAGAATGGAAAAGCAGCTACCATTGTCAAATTTTTGGTTATTAGATATTAAAAATGAGAAAATTTTCAGAGCAATAATAAATGAAACAAAAAATATGGATTTTTGATTCATTTTTGTGCGATCGCGGCAGCGATGCATTCCCAAAACATCCTTTTTATTGCTGCTTCATCGCTCTCCGTTAAAAAGAGCGTCGAAGCAAGCATTTTCTTCACTTGTGAACTATCCATCGAAATGTAAACAGCCGATCGGCCGATCTGTGCTTAATAAATATTGAAACCAAAGGACTTAAATTTCCTATATTTTACATGGGGGCTCTAGCCATCTGCATTGCTGAAAAAGCAGTGTATGTATCGAAACTGTCATCTATTTAATGGTGTTTTTTACCTCACAAGTCAAAAACCTAAAATTTTCACCATTAACTTCATCGTCGCTTATTTTTTTGCCGGGAGGGATCGCTGCATGGTATTTGCGATTTCCTTAATTTTTATCTTAATTTATGCAATAATGACCACATCAAACATCTGTGAGTCTACGCCAAAAATGTGTCTCACATTGTTGTTAATTATTCATGGTCAAAGAAATCTCAATGTTTATTTTGAATGGTCGCTGTTACGAATCAAGATAGTTGACTACCTCGCCTTTGAAATGGCATTTATGTATGGGCTATTGCTAGAAAGGATACGTTAAATTCCGTGAGAGATTGAGATGCCTAGCCACCGAAACTTGGATTTCTTTTGACATCATTTTCATCATGCCATTTATTGCTCATCAACATACTTTTAATATTACTGAACAACAATCATGGGACATAGTGAACCGCAAAGTTTCATCAAAAAATACTTGGTCATTCGTGGATATTTTTGCTTCCTTAGAGCCATCCGTTGATCCATTGATATTTCGGCAACGCCGCTGTCATGAGAACAGATAGTGAAATTCCGGTGTCACTAACTTTGCTTCCTCTAATTTTTGATTGTTTGTTAAAAAACCTTAATCCAAAAATAAGCTAAACTTAAATTGTAACTTTATTTGAAAAACTTTTGAAACATTTCATATCGTTTGAAATTGTTACTAACCCAAACATATTGTTAAACTTTTCTCTTCTTTTTGTCGGGAGTGTGCGATCGCGGCAGCGATGCATTCCCAAAACATCCTTTTTATTGCTGCTTCATCGCTCTCCGTTAAAAAGAGCGTCGAAGCAAGCATTTTCTTCACTTGTGAACTATCCATCGAAATGTAAACAGCCGATCGGCCGATCTGTGCTTAATAAATATTGAAACCAAAGGACTTAAATTTCCTATATTTTACAATTTTATTATGATTGTTGTTGCTTTAGTTTTAATGACAAAAGTCGTCAAAGTGTGGCTTAAAAAGGTAAAGGTCAAAAAAATTTGTTTATCTATGCGCTTTCTTTCATTCGCCACAATGCATTTAAAAAATATATGTCTCGTCTATTTTTCATGGTTGATATTTAATTAACCGAAAATAATATATTTACAAGAAATTCTTTATTGATTTTTTTGTTTCAAAGAGTGTAAATGCTTCAAAAACATTTTAAACCATAAAAATATGCGCTTAATTTTAAATTTATAAAAATGGAATTACAAACAAAAAATAAATAAAAAAAGGTTGTTTTTTCTTACAAAAGCCACGTTTTTTCGCCACTTTTAGGCAGACACATCCATTAAAATTTTATTATTTTTTTTACAAAAATCATTGTTATTAAAAATTCGGTCTTTTGTTATTATTATTACTGATTGGAACAATTTTATAATCTAAAGAAAATTGAGATAATGGAATATTAAAAAGGCAATGAATAAAAAATTCTATATAAATGCATTTTCAAGCTTAGATCGTAAAATAAATATTTTTTAGTAAATTCGGAAGAAAAATGATTCGTCTTCTCTTTCTCATTTTTTTCATCGCGGCTGTGCACCTTCAAGAAATTGTTGCATTGGAATGTTCCGATGAGCAAAGCAAGGTTTGGGACAAATAATTTTTGTTGTCTTCGAAAAAAGTTTATAATCAATCAAAAATTAATTTTCAGAAGCTCGAATCTTGTTATCACGAACATTTTTCATTCATTGGCATTCCAAAAACTCAAAACGTTGATTACAATTTTTACTCAAATTTTTCTAAAAGCATTCCATTAGAAAATTACCCAAAAATTCGTGAAGAATTTCGTAATTGCTTGGGTGAAGAAATAATTGAAAATTGCATAAATGAAAATGGATTTTCTAAAATTGTTTTTGCTAAAGGAAATGAAAAAAATTTTACTATCGATTTTTGGCTCATGGATTATACATGTGGAGATGGATTTTCTCGTAAGTAAAATTTCCACGGGAATAGTTTTAAAATAATAAAATATACATACTTTTTTGTTTTAGTTTTCAAATCTATCCATGAGTGTTTTATTAATTTCAATTACACCTCATGTTCATGTAACAAGAAACCAGCAGTCGATTGTTCAGATTATAAACAAAACATTGAATGTTATTCAAATTGTGCTAAAAATTTTTGTGGAGATAACGCATATACTTTAACTCATACTACCCTTTCCATTAAAGGATGTTATGAATCACCTCAATGTGAAACATGTTTACCAAAGAAAAAATAAATAATAAAATAATTGATTTCATCGATTGTTGTTTCGTATCATACAAATAATAATTTGGATTAATAAATAATTAAATAAATAAGCAAAGCATTTATTGTTATATATTTTAACGAAAAACAAAAAATTGCAAAAATATAACTACAAAAATTACCAGCAAATTTTTTGTTGCAATAATTTTAAAGAGCTTTAACATAATAATCATCACCTTCCATTTTCTTATATTTATCTTTCAATGGTTTTAAAGCCCATTTTAATTCTCTAATTTCTTTAGGATTATTGTTAGAAAAATCAACACTGAAATAAATAAATTAATTTAAACAAAATAGTTCTAAACTAAAAATGCCTTACATAAGTTTATCGAAATTTTTCTTTAATAAAATTTTTACAATTTCTTTAATTCGTCTATGTTTTTATAAATAATTTTTGTGCTTAATGATAATTTTTTTAAATTTGGCCCTATTAAATATTTTAATACTTTTATATCAAAATGGCCATTCGTAATTACTAATTTAAAATACGCTGGAATAATATGTAAAACATCCGTCAATGATAATAAGTTGTTGCAATTAAAAAAGCTGAGAGATTTAGTGACTTCAAGAACTTGAGAATCATTATGTAAATCGAATTTAAAGTTTTTTTGATAAGATGATAAATAAATAAAACTTTGAACTCGTGTCTTTGATAATTCTAGGGTCCATGAATTTATTTGAGTGAAAGTTACAAGAGTTGAGGCATCGGATATTTCGATAAAACGATTTTGAATTAACCATGGAAACTTTGCGAAAGCCAAAGAAGAATACATATTTTAAAAAGATGCAATGCAAACAAGTGAAAAAATGCGAACAAGTGAAAATTTTTCCATTATAAAAATCAATTAAAACCAAAGGTTTATTTATAAGTGCCCTTGTTGTTGACAAGGTTCGAACGAAAATAGCTTCTGAGAACAAAGGTCACCAAACAAAAAAAGGGTAGGTTGCAACAGAAAATTTAGGTTTGGCGTGAAGAAAACATCTCAAAGCAAAGAATATCTTTAAGATTTTTTTATTTTTTATAATCTTTTTATATCTTTTTTGAGAGCTTACGTAGCAACAAAATAAATTACATAAAAATCTTTTTTGTAAAAAAAACATAAAAAAACACTTTATTGCAAACAAATAATTCAAAAAATTTGTAATATTCTTTTTTTGACTATGATTCAATAATAATCAGGATAGAAATAAGAATGGCTCGAATTTTTTTTATATATTTTTCTGAGCGGTTTTAGCGCCTCTTTGAGTTGTTGTTTTTCTTTTTGAAACCTGTATTTGAAATTAATTCTAAATTTTTTTTGTAGATTTATATGGGAACTTTAATTGAAAATAGCCTAAAAACTTACGAAACTTTATTGAAATTTTTTGATAACAAAATATCAACAATTTCATTGAGTTCCTTAACTGATTTATAAATAAGGTAACCATGTAATAAAAGATGTTTTAAATTTGGTCCAAGAATAAGGTGTTTCAAAGCTTTTATATCAATGTCGATTGAAATAATACTTAATCGTGAAAATGATGGGATAATATTTGAAACATTTGCTAATGATACTATAGTATTTCCAATCAATGGTTCAACATACAATTTTTCTTTAATTTCTAACAATTCTGATGAATCACACCAATCCTTCAAGTTGTGTCCATAAACAGTATCGGCACTTTGAATTCTTTTATTCGATAATTTTCGAGTCAATGAATTGATTTGAGTGAAATTTACAAGAGTTTGAGTATCACAAATTTCGATGAATCGATTTTGAATTAACCATGGAATTGAAGAAAATGAAAAAGTGTTCATGGTTTAATGAAATATTTGGCTTTAGTAAAATGAATGGTTATAATTCAAAAAAATATAAATAAAGGTCTTAAGTTTGTTTATTATTATTTCAATCCGCTCGTTATAGAAGGCGTCAAAATGGGCCTTAAGAAAAATAGATCAAAAAAGAAGATATTATAAACAACATCCTTAAGGCACTCAAAGACAGAAATTATTTATCGATTTTTTCATTGGCTTTGGGCTCAGTCGTAAACAAACATTTCGGCTTATTACTATTTTGTTGAATAATTTTTTCTTGATATTTATTTTTCTGTCTGTGTTTCTTTCAATGTGGTAAATTCATGTAAATGTTAATAATGTACAAAAAAATGGAGAGAAAAATACTTTATTTCGAATTCAAAAATAACAAAAATTTTAAATAAAAAGCATTTATTGATTAACGCAAGTTCTGTTTTTAATTCCCGTCCTCAACATCCGTATCCTATCATCCCCTCGGGTTTAGATAATAAACTTACTTGATTGTTGTTGCTCTTGATTTTCATCAATAACATAAACGTTTCGAGTGATATTCACATTTTTCTTTTCCGTTCGCTTTTCATTGGTTTTGAGACTTGGTAATTCAGTGTTGCCATCGCCTTCCAAATCAGGAGTTAGGGTTTGTTGCTGCTTTTCCAAGCCTAAAAAATTTCTTGAAAATTTTACTATTCCATTCTATAAATAATTTTCCTTACCATGAATTTGGACCACAAAAATCAAGCAGCAGAGCGCTACAAAAAGTAGCGACCGCTGCATTTTCTTTTCTAAAAAAATAAAAAGAAAAAGTCAAAATTCAGTTTTCAATGTTTGGTTGAATAAAATTTTCAAGCTTTTATATAGCAAATTTGTAAGACAGTTTCAGAATTAATCATGGGAAAAAATCATAAAATTAGGAAAGAAGAAAGCGGAAATGGAAAGGAAAAGCAAATGAATTTGTGAAAGATTAAAATTAAAATTTTCACATAGCTCTAAAAAATGAAATAATTAAATTATTTCTCAGACTAATGATTTTTTACTAAACTCAAGACTTCATTTTTTCTATTTGGTCTTTGCTGTTTTATTTTTAGGATGCTATTAGGTGCCTTTGAAAATTGTTCATAGAATTAAAATTAAAAAAAACCTGAATAATTTTTAAAACAAAACAAACAAAAGAATTTAAAGATGATGAAAAAATACAGAAAAGTAAAATACCAAAATTTACGCTAATTTATTATTATAATATTTTCTGTGATCATTTTTAAACTATAAATCATAGATAGAATCTTTATGAAGAAGAAAAATTTACCTTTTAAAGAAAGAAAAAACTAATGAATTATAATTGGATTTTTTAACAAAATTGAATTTTCTTTAATTGGATTATCTTTTAAATGAATTAATACTCTCCGCTTCAATAATTTTTCTGGTAGTGTGGAAATATTACATGAATCCATTTTAACGTCAGCTAATTCCGGTAAATCTTTTTCTGAACCAAATGCATTTTCATGAACGATGGAAAGTTTTAGGCTCCAACTTAATGAAAGGGACCATAAATTAGGAAAACTACAGAATGCACAATCACCAAGTTCAATTAAATTTTTTGAGTAACCCAACTCTAGCACAGATATATTTTTATTGTATACTTTTTTATCATATTTAATTGATGTTATACTCGTATTACCAAATCCAAATGAAAACAATTGCGCGAGAATATTTATTGCTTTTGGAATTGAAGTTAATGGATTATGAGATAAACCAAGATGTTCAAGATTTCTATATAAAAAATTATTTTCATAAATATATGATTTTTTGCATTTTTTTGTAAAATGTTTTTTTAAAAACCTTGTTGTTTCTTTAAAAATTAAACTTGAAAAAAAAAGTAAGTCATAAATTTAAAAACACTTACGTCACATTAATAAAAATATCATCATTTAACACGGAAATATTGCAATTTCCCAACGATAAATCTTTTAAATTAGCTAAAAATTTTGTAAATATTCCATCATTAATTATTTGCCCAATGCCTTGATTTTCTTCAAGATCTAATGATGTAAGATTAAACATATATTGGAAAGCTGATGGAGGTAAAATAGAAATATTATTTCGTCTCAAAGATAAATATTTAAGATGAGTACCAAACTTTTTAGTGAATATATTTTCATCAATTTTTTTTAAAGTTGTATTATAAAAACTTAAGCCTTCGAGGGAAGTAAAAGCGTCAAACATTTCATTTTCAATATATTTAATTGAATTATCAAAAAATCTTAAATTTTCTATATTCCTTTCTTTTCCAACAAAAAGTGTGCCCTGTAAAACAAACAAGCATAAATCATTTTTTTTTGTTGAATAGATTTTTTTAATGTGTAAAACCAGAAAATTTATTAATGATGTTCAGCTTTTTTTAAATTACTTGATAATTGGTCAAAGTATATTATGTCTAAGAAAAAAACTAACTTTTTTTAAAACCGATGAAAAATTTAAATATAACTTAACATATTCATATGGATTTTCAGTATTTTCCCATGAAGGAGAAATTATACCTTGGCTATTATTTTTTGGAATAATATTTTTTGTTGTTCCATTACATATTAAAACATTATTCCAATATTTATTATAATGACAAAAATTACCTGGAAAATTTTATTATTTATTTTTATTTATTTCTTCTATTGCGAGAAATAAATTTATTTAAACTTTTTACCAATGGAATAATTTTTATAAAAATAATAATTTATATCTTCTTTACCAATTTCATACAGCGCAACTTCGGTTCCATTTGAATATTTTGTAACAAAAGTTATTATAAAAAATAAAATAATCGTTAAATTCATTCTTTTTTGCGTTAAAACGAAAAAAAGAAGAATCAAAAACGTTTTTTTTGACAACTTTGATTTTATTTATCGATCCCAAATGAATTTTTTTCTTCATTTGTTTCATTGAATTTTTTAAAAACCTTATTCAAGCAATGAAAAAAACTTGTTTATGTCACTGAAGTTTTTATGTTCAAAGAAGTTGTGCTATTCTTTCCATTACTAAAAATCGGTCAAATTTTAGTCAAAAGCTAAAAATATTTTAGCAAGAAAATAGACATGTTTGGTGAAGGGATTAGTTTTTTTAGCTCTTCATCAAATTTGAAATATTATTTTTTAAATATGTCCTTGAATAAGACATCCTCAGAACTATTATTCAGCTTTGTCCATTGTTTTTCATTTCAATGGCTTTCTCACAAAGATTCATACAAGAAAGGCGATTGTCGTAATTTTTTTTCTCTTTTACACTTTCGACTTATAGGTTGATTCGTTCAATATTTGTATGATGGAAAATAAATAACAAATTATAGTTTCCGAAAACATCTGAAAAACTTTCGCTTGTTTTTTAATATGTTTTATTAAATTTCATTTGTCTTTAACCTTCATATTCTATAAAGTTTCTATTTTTTACTTATTTTCTCCTGAATCAAATTTTATTGGATTTTTAATTATAGTCTCAAATTATAATGTATTCAACTTTTTAATTTATTAGATTATATATTCCATAATTCATTATTTTAAAATAATTTTTACAAAAATTAATAGTTATAAATATTTTTATTTTTTGCATAGATTTTCATGGTTGTAAGTAATTCTTTTTCTGAATCCAATTCTTTTTTTTGAGTCAAAGGATTATAGCAACCATAATTTCTTTTGAAGGTTTTCACGGCTTTGGAACAAGCGCTGACTAATAAATTACAATTTCCGATGTCATCACACAAAAGCCCTTCTTCGCAGATTTTAGTGCTTGAGCATTGCACGGTGCACTTGCCATAATGAAGTATGGTATCCTTAAAATAAATTCAAATTAAAATTATTTTTAGAAGGCAAAAAACTAACTGGGAACAAATTTTCAATGAACGAATCAGGGATTTTCGAAAGAAGTGAATTTAATGCAAAAAATTTTGCAGCTGAAATTTAATTTTTCTTTTACTTGTAATCTATGGCTTTGTAAGGCACCAGCGGTCGGGGTTAACCAAATTTCAGATTTTCTAGCTGGTCCATACTGCAGGTGGCACTCGGCATTAGTTACTGCAGCCATTTTACCACCATATTCGCAAACAGTTGATCAACAACCAAACGTGACAATGCAGTTATTTCACTTCACAAAATACAATGCAGCTATTTTTACTACACACTGCAACGCTTGTATTTTCACTCCCAGAATTATTGAAACACATACAACTGCAGCTATTTTTACTACACACTGCAACGCTTGTATTTTCACTCCCAGAATTATTGAAACACATACAACTGCAGCTATTTTTACTACACACTGCAACGCTTGTATTTTCACTCCCAGAATTATTGAAACACATACAACTGCAGCTATTTTTACTACACACTGCAACGCATGTATTTTACTTCACACTTTAACACATCTACGATGCCCATGAGTATTAACCACCGAAAGAGAGGAGCTGCACCTATTTTATGGACACCTCATTTCCGTCTGCGAGGCAGCAGCCAATACTATATAAACCCACGAGCAAACCATCACAGGGATCGAAGAGGAGGAGCTATCGAGGAATAACCGAGAACAAGAGCCACGCCAGCCAGAGAGTTGCGGCGCCAATAATCATTTACCCCATGCATACCCAATTATACTGTAACCCCTTTTAAGTCTATATAGCCTAGGAGAATTATATTTATGTTTTAATTATGTTTTATTACCTTTCTTTGATCTTTATGCCAATAAACCTATTGAGAACAAATGCCATCGACTCTTAACCAAACACAACGCAGGCTAGTAGTGGTGCACACACAATAATACTAGGACCTAATATAATGGGGGCTCAGCCGGTGAAGAGTCAACGTTATCTTTAGATTTATTGCGCATCTTTTTGAGTTCGCGAACCCTTCTTTTTCATTTTTTTATTCAAATTTAAATCATTTTTCGAGCGCTACTAAGTTAAAGCTGCAGCCATCATTGGAGAAACCATTGATGTATTTAACTTATGTTCAAACACTAATCTCATTCCAATTTCCTCGGAAATTTTAAGGCCTATATTAATTTTTGTGTAGTACTACAACACTGTATAAATCTACCCACAAATTTAACTCTCTCGATCACTAACAACTCTCTCGATCTCCAACCATCGACCTTTTCGATTAGACCGCGGTATACAAATTTTAAGAATATGAAAATAATGAAGTCGAGGCCATCTAACAATGTCTAATTCTTTGACGTTGCAGAATAATACTCAAAGCAACCTTTTTCGACCAAAACTCTCGCAATCATGAACAACTCACGTGATCCGCTTGAATGCACTTTTTCTTCCAAAGATGACACCACCAAAGCTACACTGGGCAACGTCAAAGAATTGGCCACTCGTGTGAAAACTTACGTGGAAGCTAAGGCTCGTGATGAACGTGAAAATCGTAAGTCTGTTCTTGACGCGTTAACTAACCGTGTTACCGATGTGGAGAATTTTTCTCTCTTCCGGCCAAGCATGGTGTCCCAAAACCCCAATCCTGGATCCGGGATGGAAGCTCAGCTTCCTGAACGTCGATCCAGCGATACTCTAAATACTCTCTCACGAACCGTAACCGATCTCGAAGACAAGCTCCAAACGCTTGATGACAAACATCTCGAAACCCGAGAAGCAGTCGAAACCTTGAAGGTAAAAGTAGAGGCAATCGAAGGCAATGAACAACGAAGCCAAGCCCAGGCACAAGAGGTCGGGGAGAAACTTAAACGAACCATACAAGCAGCGGCCGAGTACAAAGCCCAAACTGAGGCTAAAAATACCGAACTCGCAGCTGACATCGATACCAACCTAACCCAAGCTCGGGAGCTGCGCAGACGAGTAGAAAAGCTAGAAACCGAATTAACAAGGATGCAGGCCAAGGAAAATGTGGATTTCGGGGGGAGACCACGACGAGAGCACCCGAACTAATGATCGAAGGAGCCAAATCCAAACTCCCAAAACTAGCAGAGCCGTAGTGAATGTAGTCGATCATCTCACTGCTATGACACAACTTGCAGGTATCAAAGAGTACGACGGACGACCTGAGATTAACTTCGAACAATGGTCCCGAAGAGTAATGGACATACTTGAAGCTCACATCCCCGCCTTAGATGAGAAGCAGAAGATAAGTAAGCTTAAATCTTTGTTAGTTGGTAGAGCGAGAGACAAGTTCGGCACTATTGCAATAGAAGGCAACGACTCCCTTGAGATAGTCCTAGGCAAGCTGAAACCTGTGTTTCAAAGCAACGAGGGTCGTAGTCTCGCACTGGCCAAGCTCAGTATAATGGAAAGAAAGTTGCCCTACGAGGATTTGAACTTGTTTATAGACAGGTTAGAAAAAGTCGTGAGACAGGCAACGGCAGGCCAACAGGATGACTTTGTCCAGAGGAAACTCCTTGAAGAGTTCTTGCTGAAGCTCGATCCCGAACTCGCATTCTACGTGAGAACTCAAGACCCCGATGACTATGCAGCCGCCGTGAATACAGCCAAAAAGATGGAGACTCTCCTTAAGCTGAAGGGTATGGATAAAATGGGCGCTGCACTGGCATCCCTGGAGACCAAACCCAACCGACTCGAGGCTGATGTAAAAAGGCTCTCCAAAGAACTGAATCATTTGCAAATGAATCAGCAAAGAAGCAATAACGGAAATCGGAACCGATTTGATCGAGAAAGACAATTCGAAAGACGACCCCAAGAAGTGCGTTTCAGTGAACAAAGACCCAGGAGATATGAGTCATTCAACCAGAGGGATTCATACAACCAAAGGCCATCCTTCCAGGGATCATCGTTCCAAAGACCCCAACAGAGACTAGGTAACTCGTATTACAGCCAGAATCAAAATCAGTTCAGAATGGGACCGACGCGGCCGAATTTTACCACTCAGAGTTGGAACCCGAGAAGATTTCCTCCATCAAATCCCCCTCCAGCCGATAGAAGCCCTAATGGCCAACAACTGTGCAGCTTTTGCCAAAAACCAGGACATCTTATGCAAAGTTGCTACGCAAGGATAAGACAAGTACAGGAATCCCAGAATTCCACCAAAGCGGAAGCAAACGTCGTCGAAACTCAAGTCCCCCCGAAGGATGAAAGGGTAAAGAAGTTGGAACTTCAAGTTGAGGCGTTAAAAGCCCAAAACGAAGCTTTGACTCCAAATTTTCGCGACGCTCGGAAGGTAAAACCTCAAGTTAATTGTTGCACGGCCACGAAGACGAAGTTTAAAACGCCACTTCTGCTGATGATCCTAGCCATGCTGCTAACATTAGGAGCTGCGTCAAAACCCATGCTGTGCCAACACAAAATTGGAGGTGTCATCCATGAGGTTGAGCAAGTAGCTAGTTGCGCCCTTGGAGAAGTTCAACGCGAAGAGGTACATGTACTGGAAATGGAGCTGTATAAACCCAACATTGTACTCCATAATGCATCGACAGTTATGTGTAAAGTCGTGAGGAAGATTGCCACGTACAGGACCACCCTCGAGAACGAGAAACATTCGACCATAAAGATAGAAGAAGTTGAGGCGTCTGTAGAAGAATGTCGGAAGATGGAAAAAGAAAAAGCCTGCAGATTTGGAGAGTTGACCGAAAGGGGAGGAAATTGGCAGACTAACAATGAGCTTAAGCTAGAATTTCCCCTCCCATTCTTCGGTAGTTTCTACGACAAGGTCCAAGAGGTAACCAACTGCTATTTGATCAAATCCTTCATTTTCTTCAGAGCACCAGAACTGATAGTCGAAGTACCGAACGGCGAAGCCAACGACTGCGAATACAAAAAAGGAGAATGCACCCTCAGAAGTGGCATAGTTCTATACTGGCACCCTGAAGCAAAAGATGCGAATCAATATATCAAATTCGCAAAATGGAAAGGATTAGCGTCAGGAAAAACCTGGATAGCGGATACCAAGGAATTTGCACTCTCGTTTTACAACGTCACGAACACAACAGATGGTGACGTGAGTTTTGTGACCTCCGACCAAGGCTATCTTGTGACATCAGATCAGTTCACGAAGCTGATGAAACCGGAAAAGGACTCTACGGGTTGGATTAAAAACAGAGCCAAGAGAGAAGTTGCAACAAAAGAATTTGTAACAAGTCGGTTGCAAGCTTTCAACCTTCAGTTACAAAAGGTATTCATCCATGCTTTCAGCAGACAGAGGGCGCACATATGCGAAAGCCTCATCACGACAGCACGGCTAGTTGAATCATTACTAGCAGGAAATCCCACACATGCTGCCAGAATTCTGATGAATGAACCAATGGTACAAGCACGCCTGATCGCACCACGAACCTTAGAGGTATGGCCCTGCATAGAATTGGATGAATCCTCTTGGACTATCCGAGCTACACCTGGCTTGTGCTTTGAATTCTTGCCGATAACCCTTTCTGACAAAGGGAAGGAAATAGAAGCATTCATCGATCCGTCAACTATGATAGTTTCAAAAGAGAGCCCACCAGCCCCATGCGACTTTCACAAAGACATATTCATCCGTCTCGAAGGAGAATTAGTGAAAATAGATCAATGGACGGGAGAAAGGTCAAACCCAGTAGTCAAGAAACTAATGAGGAAGGCACCTAATGAGACGCTATCACTAACTGAATTACCGAAGACTTTCCACAGTTTAACGATTGGTGAATTAATAAAAGAATCACCATCGCAGCATTTAAACGAACTCGTACGAAGTTGGAAATGGCAGGAAAATGCAAAGAATAGCGTTGAACTAGGCAGCCTAGGAACACACGCTGAGAACCCATTTCCTGAAGCCACGATGGTAAAAATGGGATGGTTTGCATTCAGCAAGGTACTCGATCCATGGCAGATTTGGGTATTTCTTTGTTGTGTAATAGTGACTTTGCACGTCTTATGGCGCATAGCTGTCCTGCAAGTAACCGCAACACTAACCCAGATGATCAATCTCAATAATGCGTTCGCCAGATTTAGTCAAACGATGAGAAGACCAAGGTTTCGTCGAGCAAGACATGACTCCATACAGGATGAGGCAATAGCTCAAGAATTGGCTGAAGAATTGAGACAGATCTTTGTAAATGCGGTTGAGACTGAAGAAAACAATTACCTTGCAAGGACGATTGGAAAAATTAACGGGATCAACACGCGCATACTCTGGGACTCCGGTGCAAGCATATCGATTGCAAGCGATACCAAGATGGCCAGCTTCGGTGTTTTTGAAGTTGAGAAAGAAGATGAACTTCAAGTAACAGGAGCAGCAGGTCAGGACTTGATAATCATCGGGTCAGCTCTTGTGGACGTCGAATTAGGAAAAACAAAGGTAAAGGGAAGGTTGTACTTCGCCCGTCAAGAATCGATATCAGACTCGTATGACGTCATACTCGGATGCAACATTTTAAAAGACTTCTCGCCCTTCACGATCGACATCAACAAGAACATTTTGAGAATAGGCAACCAAATTATCCCAATAGGCAACATGAAGCCAAATTACGAGGTCATGATAAGAGCCATGAACAATGACGTCATTCCACCGAGAACCCAAAAACTCGTTGACATTTACTTTGATGTGCCACTCGAAAAGGAGCAACCCATTTTGATTGAGACAACAAACGAACGTTTGTTAAGACAGGGTTTGATCGTCGAACCTACGTTGTTGCAATATAAGCACGATAGAATGGGAAAGTTGTTCATAAACAACGTCACTGATGAATACCGCAGAATTTACGAATGTCAAACAATTGCTGAAATCGATCCTCTCAGTGAAATTGCGGAAGTTGCTAAACTTGAAGTAAAGCATTCGGAAATTGCACCAGATCCAGCGTTTAAAGTTGATTTAGATAAAGCTGAGGTAACCGAAGAAGATAAAAGGAAATTAGCCGATCTGATAAGAGAATTCGATGATATCTTCTCTAAGCATTCTTATGACCTGGGATGTTCAACAATACAAGCACCCCCGATTTTGCTATCATCCGATTCAATTGTCAAGGGCAAAACACTTAGAATCCCCGAAAAATACCGAAAATCGCTAACTGACCAAATTGAGAATTTGGCAAGAATGGGAGTAATCGAAGAGTCCAGCACACCCTACGTCAATAGCATTGTCGCCGTAATGAAGAAAAATGGCGAAATACGTATGTGTGTTGATTTTCGCGCATTAAACAAGATTACAGTAAAAGATTCTTATCCAATTCCAGACATGAACGACCTTTTAGGAAGAATTACAGGTTCAAGATGGATTTCGACGTTAGATTCTTCGGGAGCATACCACCAAGTGCCGCTCGACACCCAATCAGCTAGTTATTGCGGCTTCGCCTATATGGGATGCTGGGAATTTAAGCGCTTACCATTTGGCCTATCTAACGCAACTAGTGTCTTTCAACGAATAATGGCAAAGGTGCTAAAAGGCCTCGAGGATATCAGCGTTATTTTCGTTGACGACGTTCTGTGCATGAGCCGCTCAAACGATTTTCAGGAGCATTTGGACAACCTAAGACAGATTTTTAACCGCTTTAGACTTTTTAAATTGAAGCTATCACCAAAAAATGCATCTTCGCGAAAAAAGAAACCATCTTTCTTGGCCACATCGTGAATGGTGATGGTGTAAAACCAAGCCCAACCATAACCGATTCAATCCAAAAATACCCCCGTCCACGCAATTTGCAAGAAGTTAGAAGGTTTGTGGGCGCGTGCAATTTCTTCAGACGGTTTTTAAAAGATTTCGCAAAAATATCACAGCCTTTAACTCAGCTTACAAAGAAAGATTTCGCTTTCAAATGGGAAGAACCTCAAGAAAAAGCGTTCTTGGAACTTAAAAACCTGCTAACAAAAGAACCAGTGCTAAGATTTCCAGATCCAAAGAAGCGATTCTACATAATGACTGATGCATCAGCCGTAAGCCAAAGTGCAATTTTGCTCCAGAAGGATGATGAGCAAAAATGCTTTTATGCCATTGCGTACGCATCACGTACAATGACTGATAGCGAGCGTACGGCGGCATCTTCAAAAGCTGAACTTGGGGCCGTAATCTACGGTTTGCGTCAGTTTAGACACTACACATACCAAGCACCGATCACGATCCTAACAGACAACATGAGTTTGATCTACCTTTTCAAAAATAGCGGATCTCCACAACTAGCCAGATTTTTGCTCGAAATGAATGAGCATGACCTCAAGTTCTTGCATATTAAGGGATCTAAAAATTCGCTTGCAGATGCCCTTAGCAGAGTGGAAAGTGAAGGCGATGGTAAAACCCTTGAAGAATTAGCCGACAAAATGACTAATCCACCATATTGCCTAGCAGTAAGGACAAAAGAAAAGCGCTTGTTGGACGCAGAAAGACCCACGAGAACCATGCCACAAAAACTTCCTAGTGGTGAGATCATCCACATTGATATGTCCCTTGAGCAGCAAAACGATGAATACCTCGGACCAATCTTCGTTTACCATAAGAAAAGCAAAATTCCGGAAGAAATCGAAGATGTGCAAGGCTTCATTGTGGATGCAGAAAATTACGTCCTCGAAAGTGACAATTGCCTGTACTATGACACAGCGGAAGCCAAGAGGTTTAATCGAGGTGACAAGCCAATAGCGGTACCCAAAAACTTACGACCATTAGTTTTCCAATACTTTCACACAAGCCCTTTAGGAGGAGGACATTTTAACCTAAGAAAAGTCTTAGCCAAAGCCAAACGATACTATTGGCCGGGATGCGTCACAGATATGAAAGAATGGATCAAAGTCTGCCTATCTTGTCAACAGAAACGCAAGAGAGTACCAGAATGTAGAGCACCCATGCAAGCATCATACCACCGCCAAGTGTTTCGAGTTATCGCACTTGATTTGTGTGGTCCCTTCAAAGAAACCGACAGAGGAAATCGACACGTTATGAATGTGATCTGCTTATTCAGCAAGTACCTAATCTCCGTGGCCGTCCCTGACGCACGCGCTGTAACATTAGCTAGATGCTTGCTCGAGCAAGTCTGTTTAATTTACGGCGTACCCCAACAAATTCATTCTGACAATGGGCCGGCTTTCCAAGCTGACTTCTATAAAGAGTTCTGTTCCCTACTTTCAATCGATAAAACCTACAGCACGGCCTACTGGAGCCGCGGGAACGCGTTAGTTGAGCGATCATTCTCTACGATGGAGTCTTTCTTACAAAAATACTGTGAGAAAAACACCACAACTTGGGATTCACTGTTACCATACTTCAGAGCATCCTACAACAGCAGCATCAGCGCCGTAGGAGATACCCCACACTTTTTGATGTTTGCCCGAGACTTTCGACTACCCATTGAAAATTTGCTTTACCCAAAAGATAGACATGTGAACACTTACACTGACATTAGTGAGTTCAAAAGCGAGATGCTCGCCAACGTCCAAGAAGCTTGGGAATGGGCCGAAGCTCAAAGCAAAATAAATGCGGAGAAAATGAAAGCGCAATACGATAAAAAGGTCAAGGAATCTGACATAAAAGTCGGCAGTCGCGTTTTTCTTAAACAAACATACCTCAAGAAAGGTCTAAACAAAAAGCTATGCTTACCATATGCGGCTCAATTTCGAGTACTGAACATAAAAGGCATCCACGCTTACATCATTTCAATCGCGGCACCAAATTCTGTTCCCAAAAGAGTTCACTTGAACCAATTAAAAATCTGCCATGAAATCACAGGCCCTGCTGTAAGCGCACCTAAACTCCACGAAAGCATCGAGAAAGAACTTGCTGACATAGGAGCTAAAGATGTCGACATTATCGGCTATGCTTACAATCCAAAAACGGACAAAATCGTAGACTTTGTAAACGACAGCAGCGAAGAAAGCGAGGCCGAAAAAGCGAATGATGGAGAAGCTAGGGAAAGCGACACACCATCCGATTACGACGGGGAAAGTGAGGTTGAACCCGAAAAGGATGAAATCGAGGAAGAGGATCCGGTAAAACCAACGAAAAGGAAAACTTGGAATAAGACACCAAAAACCCCTCCCCCATCCCCAGTCACACCTTTGAGAAGATCCACAAGAAAAATTAAAGCCGTCCACCGCTACAACCCCGCTGATTAAAAAGACCTTAGCCTAAAATAAAAATTATAAAAATTCAAAAAAAAAAAATGAAACAAAACCCATGTACATATTTAAAAAATAATAATAAGCCGTGATCCGTGATTTACTCCGTTCCTTTACATAATATTTCGCGTCGACCACGTGCTACTCAAAATCCCTATCCCAAACCCAAAAATAACCACAAGCCCCTTTTCAGGCCAAAATGAAAGTAACCATGATATCAGGAAATGCAACCTCAAAAATAATTTTTGAAGGCATCACTCATCGCTTCGTACACATCCTCTTTGACAATTACATGCTCCGATCAAAGAATGCAGCAGCAACTTTCCTGGCATACAATTTTATTGCCGAATTTAATGAAGAAACGGCAAGTGTGACCCTGAACCGAGTCCTGAACCGTGATGTACACTCAATTCTGTTCCGAATGGAAGAAGAGGCAACACATTGGAAAACAACCAAGGAAAATCAACGAAATAAAGATGTCCCAGAAATCCTATTCCATTAAACAGGAGACCCGTGAGCGCGAAAAACAACGTGTACCCATCACCGCGATATTTGTTTTGCCAAAATTTTGAAATAAGACCCATGCGCATAAAATAAATAAATAAGTTTCAGAAACAACTTCTAAAAACTTCAACCTTCAATCCTAAATCATGTCCCATGTCATCATCTACGTTGACGCAATGATGGCCATCGCCCTGCATATCGAAGAAGAAACCATCCCTAATCTCGTCGTTTTGAACCATCCCGAGACCGAGATCAATGGTTGCATCACCAAACCTGAAGATGACTTCGATTATGGTGACATTATCACAATAAGCGAGATTGAGAAAATGGAAATCGTGCCCGACAACCTACTGGCAAAACTTGGCTGCAACCACGTGGCAACGAAAGTCAAAATGATCAAGAAGACAGAAGTAACAACAGTGAACATGTTTGTAATTAAAACTCTCAAAAGCAGAAGAGCAGTCACAGGAGCAATCTTGGCAAACCCCACAACAAATGAAGAACTAACCATCACGATCTACAACGAAATGGAAGTTTTCAAAGGGAACGTCAAGGAAGGATCGACCGTAGCCGTAACAATGACAATAATTCCGGCACGTGCTCGAGTCAATAAAGAATCGAGGATCTTCATCCATCCACAACTCAAAACCGACCTCCTCTTTCCATTAACAACTGAACCGAAACCATCTGTCTTTATTAAAGGCTTCCGACTCTGCAAGAAAGAAGAGCAACTAACCCTGGAACTTGAAGCAGATACTGAAGAAGGATGGCAACGACTAGGCTCAGTACTAAGAACTTCAGCAACAACAGTAAGCTTGAAAGAAATAAAGAGATCGAAGAAGCCAAACTCAGTGACATGTCCATGGATATTACAGTCCAAAATGGAGTCGTAACCATGTGGCTCTCAAGAAAAGGATTACCAATGCTAGCCTGGCAAAAGGCTATTGCCAGATATGCGAAATACGACATCATCACCTTGCGAAGATTCTTTCCTGAAATGGAGAAGATTACAGCCCGGATCGATGAAACCGACCACAAAGACTACGAAGTGAATTTCGCGATTAAAATGAAGGTAGGCACACTGTTACGAGCCCTCAACTATGAAATGGTAGATGAAATTCCATTAGAAAATTGGCAAGCAAAAGCAGTACCTCAGCAAATTATACCACAACAATTTCTGAGCAAACTTGAAGACGCTTCGTTACCCATCCTGCAACAAGGCCAATCAGTAGCCAAGGAAATTGTGAAAGCTATCTTAGGTGCTCATACCGAAGCGAGTCCAGACAAACGAGTATTTGAGGTACCAAACATGCCGGAAATGCTAACTGACGAACAACTTGAAGTCATTGGTACTGCCCTCAACAATGAAGTTCATACAACAACAGTCCAGGCGGCTGCAGGCTCAGGGAAGACCACAACCCTCAAGTACCTCATCAAAGCGTTGGTCGAAACTGGATGCACCGGTTTACCCATTTGCATCACTGCACAAACAAACCAGAGTGTCATCCACCTGTTGGCCGAATTCATGAAAATCGCAACAGACCAGAACGTCGAAGCATTACTGATTGCATCATCTTTCGCTTACAAGACGGCTAGCACAGCTGAGGCCGCAATAGGCGCCAAATATGATTTTAGAAATCGCCTGATCGAGCTAGCCCACTCAGGAATAGTTGAGCCAGAAATTTCAATCGTCAACCAGGCAATCCAATTTTTGGACAATGGAAACAAAGGCCTCGGAACAGATGATGATACAGAAGAACCTGAACAAGAGATGGATGACCAACCAAAAGACAACGAAGAGAAAGCCATCTTGGAAGAAGCTTTGCAAATCCTGTTACAAAAAATGCCGATTACAGTGATCGCAGGAACAGCCGCCATGCTCACAAAATATGTTCATGTATTAAAAACAAGAACTACAACACTCGTGATCGATGAATGCTCCACCGTGAGACTCATTGAAGCCATGCTACTCATCTCGCAACTCCCAAATCTAATGAAGTTGATTGCAGTTGGTGACAATGCACAACTCGGCTCATACACCGGAAATATCCCTGAACAATGTGTTCAACTTGGTTATAACTCGACACTTGCTCAAGCCAGCAAAGCCACGGGCAGTGGTGTGCGGCAATTACAGTTGACATGGGTACATCGTTTCCATCCTATGCTTGCGGGTTTCATCAGCCAAATTAGCTACAACTCCCAATTAAAAACGATGATTCAAGCTAATGAACGACGGTTAATGGACGACATCATGGGTTACCACATCCCCGTACCAATAATTATGGTAAATGTGAAAGGCTTTGAGGAAAGAGTAAGTTCAGTCTTGAAACGGGTTGTGTCAAAACACCGCTAAAGAAAAACCTCCTATGTCATTTTTCAGACAATGCCCACAAGCAAAACGAACTATCAGCACACCCAGGCAGCAATTTGGCTAGCTCAGCACATCAAGGATAAGACTGGAGAAACCAATATTGCGATCGTTACTTACTACAATGGTCAATTAAACCAAATAAAGGAACTAATCCCGGACAAATCGATCAACATTAGTTCGATCGAAAAGATGCAAGGCAAAGAAGCCAATGCTATCATCCTCGTTACCACCAGCGTCGAATCAATCTCCGCGTTCCAAGATGACGCCCAACGACTCACAGTTGCGATTTCGCGCGCTAGATCGTGCCTTTTTATAATCTCACATAGAGAGACACTCCGCACAATGCCAAACTGGCGACGAGTTGTGGTAGAACTCGAAAATTTGAACAACATCACCACTTTACAAGCACTTCGTGGAGCCTAACCGCGACCAGATGATCAACACACCCCGGCAGCTCGTGGAAAAACTAACCCAGTTTGTACTTGATATCCAATTGTTGAATAAAAATTTAATAAAAATTGAAGACAAGATTATCTGAAGCTGGTTATTAACCGGAAACAGTATCTTAGTTGCGTGAATATTCGTGCCAAAAATTTTTTTTTTTTTTTTTTGAATTAGAAAAGAAATAAAACAAAAGGAAATATATCTGTTTCAGGATAAACATGAATCCAATGACTTACGAAATCTTCGCCGCCCAAAACTTTGTCACCGTCAATGTCAAGAACACCACCTGCAATGTGATGAAAGTCATGTGGAAGGACCACACCAAACGACTTCGCTTGAACCGCGGAACCCTCCCAACATTCTATGCCAACTGCACCGAATTTGGATGCGATTTACAACTCACCCACCTTGCCATAGAAGATGTGGAAGAAATCATGTCGATCATTCGAGGAGAAAATATGCAACTACCATCAAGTAAGAATTCATACTCAGACTCTGACTAATAACAAGAAGTGGAAAACCGCCGGCTGCGAAATGCCTAAATTTGCGGTTCTTTTTCAATTCTCCCTCTTCGAAACAAATAAATTTTTTTGCTATATTTCACCAACTATCCCGTGTTTAAGAGTGAAATAAAACTATTAAGGCCAAAAATCCAAATTGAACCAACAGAGCAGGAAGAAGAACGACAGGAAGATAGAAAATAAAAACAATAAAAATTTCAGGCCTCCGACTAAAAATTGCGAGCCTCTTAAAATCGACAAGATCGAGTGAAGGATCAACCGCAACAGAAGGAGATGAGGACATCAACTTCGATAAGATCCAAACTGCAGTCGAAAAGCTCGACAAGTTCGTAGACTCAGAAACCCAAGATTACAACAAATTCGCAAATGAATTTGAAGACAAGAATCGGGAATTCAACTTGAACGACTACGAAAGAAACATCGTATTCCACCATATAATCCGAGATGAAAAATACTTCAAATGGGTCATGAACTCGCCCGCCGGATATTGGATAAAAGGTAAATGGATAAAAAATGAATGGAACTTGACAAGATCAAACATTCGCAAAATCCTATATCAACAAGATGAAGAAAGCACTGAATCAAGCAATGAAGAAGAAGTCGTAACATACAAGCATGGTGACTACATGATGGTAGCATCAAGTGAAGGCGTGAATCTCGTGGACGGAGAAAAGATAGTAAGAATTATCCAATGGTTTGACATATTCACGGGAGGTGACCTTGAGAAATTCATCACCAACTTTGAATACACAGCATATGAGCTCATCCTCACACAAAAGGAAATAAATTTCCTCTTCTACACTTCCATCCGAACAAAGAAATTTCGGGAAATGTTCAACAGCAGAGATTTCCAAAAAGAAACATACATCGAATGGATCTGCACAAACTGGGAAGATGCTAAAACACGCGTCAGAAAATTCATCGAAAACGACCTTGAAGAAAACAACAAGGAAAAACCCATCCAAACCACCACACTCACCAGAGGAAGGAAACCAAGCTTAGACGGAGTCAAGATGATGAAGCTAAACGAATCCAGCCCAAAATTCACGAACAACTCTGGAAGTCTCAAAGAATTCATCAAAGATTTTGAAGAAAAATCAGCCAACCTCGATTTAACACCAAAAGAGAAGAATGTGCTCTTTCTCAACTCATTTACAAATGACAAGTTCATGAAAACGATCCACAGCAAAAACTTCAAAATCAGACATTGGATGAAGTGGATCGAGGCCGATTGGGCAACAACCGTAAAAAGGGTCAAATTGATCTTGGACAATGAAGATGAAGATGACAGCGAATCAAGCTATGAAAGCTGCAAGGAAGATTTCGACATCTTCCACTCATGCGACGAAATCCACATAACGCACAAGAGGAAAAGATGCGGACTCGATGCGAAGAAAATAACTGAACACCTTCCAAAATTTGAAAAATTCACGAATGACTGCATGAGATTAGGCGGTTACGTCGAAGAATTCAAAAAAACAGCAGAAAAATTGAACCTCTCAGACAGAGAGAAGAACTTCATATTTTACCAATCAATCCAATGCGACAAATTCTTGAAAATTCTTCGATCACCAGAATTCCAACATGGAACATTCAAAAACTGGATAAATGCGAGTTGGGAACAGGCAGTTGAAAATGTGAAAAATATCATTCATGAAGACTTCGCAACATCCCATCGAGATATTACCAAAAGGCCATCAACCCTAACCCTTTACGAAAAGAAGAATCTTGACGTCCGAAAAATAAACAACCTTTTACCATCTTTCGACAAATTCACCAACGACATAAGCGACTTGGATGACTTCATCGAAAGATTCGTAGCCCAAGCCTACGAATGGAATCTGACCAACATGGAGCGGAATATGTTATTCTACGAATGTTTTGAAAGCCCAAACTTCAAAGAAGCAAGAAACCATAAAGATTTCGATGTCGAAACATGGCTTCGATGGCTCAACAACAAATGGGAAGACACGATCCTCAACATCAGATTAGTAATTTGGGGACGAACCTGGAGCGATCCTAACGGAAAATTCGTCGGAAGATTAGCCGACATGGACAAGGAAAAAGGTTCTGTTCAATTCCGAGAAAGAAACCAAAATCATTAAACTGCCACCAGAGGAAGCAGTTAAACCACCAAAATACTCATGTTGTCTTAAGCTTTAAAATTTCTGGAAGTAATAAATAATAAGTAAAAATCGGACCCGAATGAATAAAATATGGGCCACGGGAACCCTGAAAATTGTCTTAAGCTAACACTACTAACATGCCTCCTATAATCACAAAAGTTCTTTTCAGAAAATCACACCGAAACTCTAATATGTCTAACGATGACCAACATAAACACCCGAATATCGCTAGCACGGAAGAAACACAAAACAAGAAACAAAAGACAACGGTTGATACAGGAAAACCGTGTAAAGAAATGTTGGATTACATGTGCTGCGATTGTATGCATGGCGACCCTTCTTGTGGAATATGGACCAGCAGTACTCGAGTATTTTTCATCGATGGGGAAGATGATAGCGATACAAACATGAATCCACCCGACGAACGCCCAAGAGATAAACGCATGGAAGACCGCGCCAGCACCAGCAAATAAATTACGGGATAAGGAATCGAACTGTTAAAATTTGTATAAAATAAATGAATAAATAAAACAATCTAAAGAAGAGTATGGGATTATAGCTCCCCAAAGTACTGCTGTGTTCGCCACGAACAACCTAAGATAAACTAATCCGTGTCGGACGTTCTTTTCAGGAAGCCTACTCATACCAAACATGGGAAGCAGTGACAAACCAAATAGGAAAAGAGCATTCGTCTACAACGACGAACAACCGAGTGACGACGAACAACCAAGCGAGGATGAAGAACCAAGCGATGATGGAGGAGTTGCTTGCACCGGACAAGACGATTGCGTTTGCAATGGCTGCTGGTATGATAATCCATCGGACAACGTATGGGACGACGTCCACATGGGAAATCACAACGGGGACTGTGTATGCGGCAGCTGTTCGGTTGATGACGAAGAGTCAAGCGAAGAAGAATGCAACAACGCACCTGCCATAACAACCCCGGATCCAAATGCCGTAGCACACCACTACCAGGAGAGATATGTCGAGATGATAGAAGAAACCGGTGCCATCGACAACAACCAATTCGAGACATTGGAATACCTGTGCATTGACCAATATGAAAAAAAGAAAAAATGGAGAAAACTGAAGCTAAGACAATTTCTCAGAAGACTTGCCAGTCACCTCTCAAGCTACCGACTATCATTGGATAACAGCGATCCAAAAAGAGAAAGGGCAGTAAAACTGGAAAGAAAACTACGTGAATACCGATATGGAACTTTGAACCATTTGGATTTGGAAGACAAATGCGTCCAAAACTCTATCAACTCCATCCATTAAACCCTCACGTTTATTAACCAAACTGCGGGGATGTTAAAATAAACGAGTAAACAAACCATGTGTAAATCAAAAAGAAAAAGGGTTAGATGTGTCCCAGAATATATTTAATAACTCGAGGCGTGAACTAAATGATACCAAGGAATCAGTAATAACCTACTAATGTCGGATACTTTTCAGAGGAAAATGAGCAAGGAACACATGGAGCAACCAACCAAGGAAACCGGCGCTGCTACTACGGAAGTAGCAGAAAAAGATGTACCACAACTGGTGTTACCACACCAAATAAACATAGGTGCAGCAAAGATAGCAAGATGCAGATCGGTATTTAAAAGCTTCACCAACGACAGGGATGACTTAGAAGCCTTCATCAAAGACTTTGAGCAAAAGGCAGTAGAGCTAGAACTCAGTAAAATAGAAAGAAACATCATTTTCTACTACTGCATCGACACCACCAAATACATGAAAAGAGTGTACAACGGATTGTTCACAATCGAACTACACAATGCATGGATGGAAGCCGAATGGGAAGACACTTTGGAAAACGTCCGAAGCATCATTGGACCTCCTGAAAGCAACATCGGCCCAAGTTATGAAACGATTGAAGAACTATCAAGCGAATTCGAAAAGTTCACCAACGATTCCCATGATCTGAACAAATTCATCACCAACTTTGAAACAATAGCCAACAGGTTCAGAATCACAAATGCGGAGAAGAACATCTTGCTCCACAAGTGCATGAAATCCTACAAGTACCGAAAACACACACTGCTTAACAATCCAACAGCAAATTGGTATGATCAAGAATGGAGTGAAACGATCAAGAAACTCAAGGAAATCATTGGCCAAACAACGCAACCATCGATACGGGAATAAAACCACGTTAAAAACAAAAGTCATTTGTAACACAAAATTTTGTTTCTCTGAATAACCCATATAATCAATAAAATAATGTGTATATTAAACCATAAAAACATTTAAAACGGGATAAACAAACCCTAGTTTCTGAGAATATAAACTTCCAAAAACTAATCTTACATTCCAGGAAAATGTTCACCACGTTTCCGTTCAGCAAACGACACATTGAAATGATGCTTGACGAAGGTGAAAAACAAAATTGGGATGACGATGAAGCAGATGAAGAAGACATGATCAGTTGGCAATGCTCACCATGTCCATGCGGATATCACGCATTCCCCACAAATCCAGATGATCAGCCACACGGCGAAAGTTCATGGAAAAATAGGAAAGTATACTTGAACCAACACAAAATTTTAGACTACCTAAACCGAGACAACGCACACGAGAAGAAGCATTGGAAGGAAATGAAACTACGATGGTGGTTCAAAAGAAGAGTATGGAACTTCAAACCTCACAAACAATCAACCAATGACACCAAAACAGTCAAACACTGGTCAATAAAAGGAAGAAGAAGTGAATTAAAAGAACGCTACAAGACGCTAGAATACCTTGATCTCGAAGACAAATATTCACTTAATTTGTTTTGTCTCACCAACCAGTATATGTACTATTATTAACGAATAAACTAAATAAACCAAAGCGTAAAGAAATTAGTTAAGATTATAATTCAATCATTATTGATAAAAGCTCTGCTTTCAAGAAATTTGCATAAATTTCAGACATTTCAGGATCAATGGTCAAGCTCATAAAGGACAAGAGCATCCAATGCAACATCGGTGGAATCACGCGACGAGTATTGGTGGAATTAGCCGAAATATTCCCAAAATATTATGGCATTTATCATGAAAGCCTCAGCGTCTTCCTTGAGAAATTTGAAATAGAAGCGGAGAAATACGATCTCAACGTAGAAGACAAAAACATCTTAATTTATCATTGCATCGATGCAGAGGAATGGAATGACAAGATATCCGAAGCAGGATTTACGCTAAACGAATGGCTCCGCTGGGCCGAACAAAGCTGGTCAATCACGATCGTAGAATTATACGAAATATTCTATCCCGTAAAAGAAAACGATATCTTCACAATGATCGAAGACGACGTGTTCAAGAACTGATTAAGCATACATCAACAATAAAAACCCGTGCAGTTATTGCCATGCGAATATACCATAAATCACGTAAATACATATATTGTTGTTTCATCAAGCCAGTCCAACATTCAAAAACACGGACTTCTTAAGACGGATAAACCACAGTTGGGAAAATTTTTTTTTATCCGGAACGTATAAACTGCGTCAGGCATTTTCACCTACGACCCGACTATGTTCGACATCTTCACCCAACGTCTCAATCCCATGAGACATTTTCAGTCAACAACGAAAATGCGTTAGACATTTTCATCTCACACGAAAATGCGTTAGACATTTTCATCTCACACGAAAATGCGTTAGACATTTTCATCTCACACGAAAATGCGTTAGACATTTTCATCTCACACGAAAATGCGTTAGACATTTTCATCTCACACGAAAATGCGTTAGACATTTTCATCTCACACGAAAATGCGTTAGACATTTTCATCTCACACGAAAATGCGTTAGACATTTTCATCTCACACGAAAATGCGTTAGACATTTTCATCTCACACGAAAATGCGTTAGACATTTTCATCTCACACGAAAATGCGTTTGACATTTTCATCTCACACGAAAATACGTTAGACATTTTCATCTCACACGAAAATACGTAAGACATTCTCGTGGAACGCAAAATTACATCAGACGATATTAACCATCACTAAACTCACAAATAATGGTTGAAAAAGCCATGATGTATGTACAAACTTGCATACTAAAGAAAAAAAACAGTTGGTTGAACCTCAAATGCGCTCAAATCTAAAGTTTGTTTTTTTGAACAACATTTGAAAAAAGATTCATTAAATGAGATAATGGCAAGCAAATTTAAAAAAAAAACACAGCAAAAAGCAGTATAAAATAATAATAAATGATTCAACAAAGAGGAAACTAGGAGATTAAAATAAATAAATCAATGAGCCAAATCCATGATAAATTTGGTGTTGACATATATGCAATAAGAATAAATGAACAAGGTTGAACACGAACATCGACCATAATCGCATTTAAAAACCACTAAAACTCGGGGAAATAAAGGCTCAATCTGGAAAAATTAATTTAGTCAGTAACCAAGACGTTCAAGTAAGCCAAGCTAAAGTTAGTTCGCCAGAGAAAGCTTGAAGAAAAAGCATATACTTACGAATTCAAACATTCAAGTAAACCAGTGAAGCATAAATCTGATAAATAAATCAACAAAGCATAAAAGCTTTGAATTAAGCTAAACCCAGGAGTATAAAGCAAGTAAATCTCAAATCATTCAAATGAGTAGCTTTTTGAAGCATAACAAAGTCAAATAATCAAGGGCAGTTTTCATATCCAAGAATAATGGCATTAAGGCTAACATGTGAAAAACATCAACCAAAGATTCACCATTCATGAAAGCATCATCTAAAAATGAACTAAGGTTAAAAAGCTTTTCAAGCAAAGGCTGTTTGTGAATTGCATCAAACTCACGCAAATAAAGCGAAAAATGTAGCTAAAACTACGGCCAATAAATCTGTTTCACATAAATAAAAGTAAAACGAACCTTAAAGCAACAAAACAAGTCCAAGAATGGGGCCAAAATAAAGTTAAAAAGCAACATATATGTATGCAAATAATGAGCATTCGTAGCATCAAATAAATGTTGCGCATCGGCCGGAACATAATAAATCATCGATCGAAATTCATAAACGAAAAAGTTTTAACCTAAAAGTTAAGTTTAGTAGAGGAAAATATATAAAGAAAGTCCAAAACGAACTTCTAAATCCACTCAAAAAGCTGAGTTAAAAAGAGAAAAAAGAATAAAAGTCCATGACAACTAACATTAGAGCGAATCCTTAAATATATCCATCCAAATATGGCGATAAATATAATAGAAAGGCCAAGGTTGATGGGGAAAACTGGCTCATATGGGAAGAAAAATGAATATTGAGGGTTCATATCTGCAAAACAAAAGTTAGTATAAACTAGTTTAAATAAAAAGAAAAAAAGTAAACAAAAAAAAAAAATGCAATATTTAATTGGAAGGAATAAATAAGCGAGTCAAAAAAAACGCACACCAAAAACCGTTGAAAAAAGCTAGCATTTTTGCTTTCACAAACGGTCGTTTTCGCGCAAAGAGTTCAAATATCAGGGCAAACAACAAACGACAAGAAGATGCAAATAAAAGGAAGATTTATTTACGATGAAAAGAAGTGTCTAAAGAAAAACTCAAAACATTATTTTTGCAACGAAAAATAAAAATAAATTATTCAAAAACGAACCATAAATTAAAGGAAAAAATATATATTTCACAAAAATTTGATGGACAAGGAAAACATATCTTATGGTAGCAACGAAATAGTTGATTGTCTTTCCTTGGAAAAAAAGTTACTAAAACGAGAATCGAAAAAGAAAATTATGTTTTAAACTTTGGTAATTTATTTTTGAGTGAAAAAAAAGAAAATATTTCAACTGCAGAAAGTTTAAATTTCATTTTTTTTTTTGCTTTCTCAAGCTTCAATCAAAAAAAAACAGACAAAAATAAAGACGACAGATTAATAACTTTCTGGATAGTCCCAAAGGCGATCAAGAGACACACCGAAAAAAAATATAAAATAGGCGGGGATTAATGAAAATCACAAAAGTTGAAGCAGTATCGCCAAAAGGAAAATGGCATAAACAGCCAAATAAAAATCCATGAAATCAGTCAAAAAAAACTGTGAAGCTCTTGTTGAACCGAATAACAACTTCAGTTTACCAATTTGGTGAATGAAATAGCTAAATAATTTTGTTAGTCACGGGAATTTGAGGCGCGAAATAATAAAAGTGATTTAAAAATGTAAATACTTAACGAGAAAAAGTAATTCTAATTTTGTTTTAGGAACTCACAAAACCTCCAATACTCTCACCAAACGTCTAGTCGATCAATCAACGAGAAAATGCCAAAACAAGCTCCAAAAACCGATCTTAAAAAAATCCTTGGAACTTTGAAACGTCAAGTGAGCAGAATTGAAACGTTAATTGAATCAAAAGAACTTGAAGAAGCCAAAGCTAAAAAGAAAAAAGCAACTGCAAGAACATCAAAAAATCCATATTTTCGTGATGATACAGCAACACCTCCTCCTGGTCCATCTGCAAGCCGCCGTTCTTCCAGACTAAGAGAATTAAAAGAAAAAGATGCTCATGAAACAAACGTCGTCCCACAAGAAGGTCATCAGAGCAGCTATATGGAACTAAAAGTCCTTGTAAAATGTGCATCAAATGACAGATCACCCGAAGGTCTCGCTAGAAGAATAAAAGAAGAATTTCCTAACTTTGCTGAAGATTGCCATGGCTTTCACAAAGCTTTTATAGCAGCAATAAAAGGCAGAAAAAATAAGAACACAGTCAACTCAAGAAAAATGATGGAACACTTATTGATGGCATTAGAAAAGAAATGGTATGAAGGTGGAAAAGGAGCTTTGCCAGGAGATCCAAATGAGAAGAATTTGAAATTAATGCTGGAATTTGAAGAAAAAATAAGATTTGCAAAAATCATTCAAAAATCTTCAATGCTTGAAGGAAGAAACAGTCATGAAAGCACAAATAATACATGGTTGATTTATGAAAGAAGCCACGACTCATTAAAATTTTACATAAAAATTGGAGAAGAAGTTTTCATCAGTAAAGGAGATTTTATTAACGCATTACTAAACTTTCATGAAGCTACTTACTTAGTGAAGTACATTATTGGCGGTAAAAGAGAAGACACGAGAGCCTTATTTAGCTGCGTTACCGACATCTTGGGATTGAATGTTCATAAAACAATGACAAGAACGAGAGATCTCATTTATGAAACATTTGGTGTACCAGAAAGCGACATCTCAAAAAATGATAAATTCAGAAGAATGGACATCTTCAACGCCAAACTTTTGGCTGATAAAGTTATTGAATTTCAACGTGGTGATAACTCTCCAGTAGCTAATGAAGTTGCAAATCAACAGCAACCTGCATTTCCACCAGAAATTGAAGCTCAAGGTAATCCAGCTGATGCAAATCCAAATGAAGGCATACTTGGCAGCGAATTTGAAGCTCCAAACAATCAACTTTATCATGCATATGAAGCAGTTACAGAAGCCGCACCTGTTGCTCCATTTGATCAAAATCAAAACAACTATTTGCAATATCAAAATGTCTATCACCAAGTCCCCCAAGAAGCAAATGAAGGTTATCAATGGCCCTCAAATCAAGTAAATTGGCAACACCAATGGTACAATGATCCACCACAAATTGCTTATCCAAATGAAATTGGTTATCATTACCCAGGACAATCCCAAGCATTTGAAACCCCATATTCTTCAATGCCAGTAGCACAACAACCACAACAACCAAACGCCAATAGCACATATCAAGATTCGGCGGAAGAAGAATTTGAAATTCTCAGACAAGGACTCAACCAATAAAATTAACTTCGTTTGTCTTACTTTACGTCGGTTTTTTTTTCCTAATAACAATCAAATTATAGCTTTAAAAAAAACTTTGTTTTTCTTTATCTTCACTCTCTTAAAACCTGCATTTTTATCACGTTTGTCCAACCAAATAAAAATAAAAGCTTGGGATTATTGGAAATTTAAAAAAAAATTTTTTTTTGTCAAATCATAAAATTCCTCAAATAATGAACAAAAACTAATCATTTTTTTCGATTTAAGGTTTTGTTGTCGTTATTTCTCCCTTATGTATTACTTGTTACTGATATACAAATATTTTACTGGTTGCAGATTGTAATTGTAGTTGACTAATAAATTAAAGAAAAATTTTTTTTTTTGGATTTTGAAAAAAAAATTAGAAAAAGAGTAACATGAATAGATTTTTCGATCCAAAAAGCATGAAAATAAAAGCTGTTGAAAAAAGGAGGAAACCAAAAAACAAAAAGCCATCCAAAAATATTTTGTTTTGGTGGATAAACCAAAGTTTTTACATGTCAATGATCACTCTAAGAAAAAAAAAAGAGAAAGTTGATTTTAACAAAAAGAAAAACAATGGACTTGATTTCGTTTTTCTTGTACTGTCTGTTTTCGTTGAAAAAAAAGACGAATTACACATTTTTCTTAAAGGAAGGCACATTCCTTTGCTTTTCCCACGAATTTTGTTAAGCTCCAAAAATAATTTTAAAAAAAAAAAATAGTGTATCAACTCCCGGAAAAAAAAAGCAAAGAAAAAAGCGAAGCTACATACTTTTCTTTCGTCCACGAAAAAAAAGAAGAGAAGCAACAGATATTTTGTTGCTCACGGAAAAAAATGGGAAAAGTTTCAGTCAAAAAAAAGAGAAGGTGGAATAGCTTTATCTATTTTTTTTGCACAGCCAAAAATCGTCGAAAATCATAAACGTTCATTCGCTCGTCAAAAAGTTGGCCGAAAGAAAAGTATCTGGAGAAAATTATTTATGATTCAAAAAAAATGGAAACTATTGTTGAAAATATTCTCGTTAAAAACTAAATTGAAGAAGGTGGCTTTTTCCAAAAAAATAAGAAAATCTTTGGAGGGTCCCTTTCTTTAACTTAGTAGTAGAATAGTAGCGGAAAATGGTTATGAATATTTTTATGGTTGAGGTATTACTAAATTAAGGAAAAACTTTTTCCAAAAGTATGAAAAACCTTTGGCAAGAGTCATTTCTTTAAGTTAGAAATTTTCTCAAAGAAGGATGAAAGAAAAAGCGATGGGGAAATAAAGAAAAAAAATGGAAAAAGTAAGTCTTTGATATAAATTGTGGCCCTTATCATCAGCCAGTCAAGAAAAAAAAATAAAACTAAAGGTTTTCTCGAAAAAAATAAATAGACAAACCAAACCGGCTTCAAACATAGAAGCGGGTTTGTCACAAAATGGGTAAAATAATATAATAAAAATTCCTTGTTGAGATAAGTCCGTTTTTATCCTTTTGAAAAATCAACAAGTAGCCAATATTAGAAACGGAAAAGTAGCAACATCTTTTTCTTGTGAGTTTTCTTGGACTTCTAAAAACACAAAAAGTAATCAAAAATTTTTTTTTTGCCATAAATTTTGCAAATAAAATCACACCAAATAAAAAGTAATTCTACTGAGCAAAATACAACAAAAAGTAGTGATTATGAATGTAAAGAGAAAGAATATTTGATTTCAGTCTTTTCTTTATGTTTCTTGTCAAACAGGGTTTTTTGTAAAAAGAAAAAGTTGGCCCCGGATTTAAAAAAAAATACAGCGAAAGGAAAACAATAACAAGAGAAGAAAAAGAAAAAAAATCGCCGCGACCTAACATTTTTTGCACAGGCAGATCATAGCCACAAGAAAAAAGGACACACTTTAACTTTTGTCGACAGTCAAAAAAATGGGTGGCACACACGAAATCCATTGTTCCTGGAAAAATGAAAATAATCATTGCATTCAAAAAAAGAGTTTGATTTTCAGCTGTCCCCAGATCAAATAAAAGTTGTGAAGAAAGCTTTGAACTTATTTGTGGTTTTGTAGAAAAAAAAATTAAGAAGAAAGTTTGACTTACCTTGGAATTGATTTCAAAATTTTTACAAGAAGAGAGTTAACAAAATTTGAATTCAAAAAAATTCTATTATTTTTATTTGCCTCGTAACTTCTATAAACCGCGAAAAATAAATTATTTAAAAATGAGAATTTATGTTTGCCATAAATAAAAGTTTTTAGGAATCCAAATCGTATCATTCAAACACTCAACAAATTCCCCAACTCAAGCGAACAATGAAGCGTGTCAAAAAGGAAGCAGCATCAACAACAGAAAAACCAAAGAAAAACACAGCTAATTTTTCTGTGCTCATCTTGAAAGGAACAACTATCTTTGAACGGTTTTTCAACTACCGCGGGGCGGCAAAAGAAATCAAACTAACAGGGTCAGATTTCAAAATCGTCGCTGTTACAATCACAGCTGCCAGTATCGAAATGCCGCAACAAGATAACACAATTTTTGGAATCTGGGTTAAATCAGGCATTGACATGGACAACAGCTGCGGATTAATGAGCGATGAAGAAGTTGTATATTTTTTCAACCAAGGCATTATAATCATCGGTTCACAATTGGGATTATTCAATTTCAAATGCTCTTCACTAACAACACCAAGAACAACAAACATCGAGATGAAACTAACTACCGGTATTTACCGAGAAAAAACGGATCAAACGGGTATGAAATTTATCCCATTCACAGAACAAGCATACGCTCAAATTCAACAAGTCCAAGCATCCGAAGAGAAACCTATCCAGCATGCCAATCATATCAACTACACGTATGCAGGAATCATCAATTCCGCCATTGACGGTGAACATATCATGCCTGTTGAACCTGAACCTCATGCAACCCAAAGGCGCCAATGGTGCAGAAGAGTATCGGTAGAATGCAACGGCGATCCAAAAAAAATGGAAACAATTAGAGTAATGATGGAAAAAGAAAGAAAAAAGAAAGCTCAAGCAACAGCGACTGTTCTTGAAGAAGCTGGAGAATCGCATGAACCTGGCTCATCAAAAACGAGAAAAGATGATCAAAAAGGCCGGCAGAATAAATAAATAAAAATAATTTTTTTTGTGACTTTCGTGTTTGTTCATGAAATTGGTTTGTTTCTTTTTTTCTCTTCCCCTCTGTCGTTTTTGTGTGATCGAGAAAATTAAATGTGTTTGAATAGGAAAGAGGAAAAATAAATTGTATTTGAAATTAGGTTGGTTTATTATACAAATTACAAATTACAATACAATATAAATGATAAACCAGCTGGACAGGCTTACGGGCTTATAATATAAAAGAATCAACCTAGACCATCGACAGAAGTTAGAAAAGGCAGAAAATTTTAAGTGAAAGTGAAGAATTAAATCTGTCAAAAAATTGATTTTGTTTGTTATTGTCTCACTAATCATTCGAAAAAAAATAAAGAAAAATCAAATTAAACATTCAAAAAAGAGACATTCCACCATCAACAACAACTATCTCGGATTGAAAGGGTCTTCAATCTGAAGGGGGTTTATCACTATGTAAGGCACCAGCGGTCGGGGCTAACCAAATTTCAGATTTTCTAGCTGGTCCATACTGCAGGTGGCACTCGGCATTAGTTACTGCAGCCATTTTACCACCATATTCGCAAACAGTTGATCAACAACCAAACGTGACAATGCAGTTATTTCACTTCACAAAATACAATGCAGCTATTTTTACTACACACTGCAACGCTTGTATTTTCACTCCCAGAATTATTGAAACACATACAACTGCAGCTATTTTTACTACACACTGCAACGCTTGTATTTTCACTCCCAGAATTATTGAAACACATACAACTGCAGCTATTTTTACTACACACTGCAACGCATGTATTTTACTTCACACTTTAACACATCTACGATGCCCATGAGTATTAACCACCGAAAGAGAGGAGCTGCACCTATTTTATGGACACCTCATTTCCGTCTGCGAGGCAGCAGCCAATACTATATAAACCCACGAGCAAACCATCACAAGGGAGGCGAGGAGGAGCTATCGAGGAATAACCGAGAACAAGAGCCACGCCAGCCAGAGAGTTGCGGCGCCAATAATCATTTACCCCATGCATACCCAATTATACTGTAACCCCTTTTAAGTCTATATAGCCTAGGAGAATTATATTTATGTTTTAATTATGTTTTATTACCTTTCTTTGATCTTTATGCCAATAAACCTATTGAGAACAAATGCCATCGACTCTTAACCAAACACAACGCAGGCTAGTAGTGGTGCACACACAATAATACTAGGACCTAATATAGATACCTGAATCAAAAGTTTTAATTATGATACAAATAATTTTTTCCCCTTCAGCAGATCTTAATTTTTTCTTTTTTTTGTTACTTTTCTTCTAAAAAATTCAAGCAAACAAAAGACATTTCTAAAATGGCTACAAAATAAGAACACATGTATCAAGCATAGAGGAAGAAAAAAGTGAATCTCCTTTTGAATTACGACCTGAATTGGACATATGAATATTTTAAGGCAAATATTTTTAATTAAATATATTAAAATTATTCCCAACGGGATTTTGAATCGCATGCACGGGAAGCACTTCAATCGATGAACTTTTTTTGTTGAACACATGTATCAAGCATTGATGCAAGATATTATTGAATCTCGTTTTGAATTACGGCCTGAATTGGACATATGAATATTTTAAGGCAAATATTTTTAATTAAATATATTAAAATTATTCCCAACGGGATTTTGAATCGCATGCACGGGAAGCACTTCAATCGATGAACTTTTTTTGTTGAACACATGTATCAAGCATTGATGCAAGATATTATTGAATCTCGTTTTGAATTACGGCCTGAATTGGACATATGAATATTTTAAGGCAAATATTTTTAATTAAATATATTAAAATTATTCCCAACGGGATTTTGAATCGCATGCACGGGAAGCACTTCAATCGATGAACTTTTTTTGTTGAACACATGTATCAAGCATTGATGCAAGATATTATTGAATCTCGTTTTGAATTACGGCCTGAATTGGACATATGAATATTTTAAGGCAAATATTTTTAATTAAATATATTAAAATTATTCCCAACGGGATTTTGAATCGCATGCACGGGAAGCACTTCAATCGATGAACTTTTTTTGTTGAACACATGTATCAAGCATTGATGCAAGATATTATTGAATCTCGTTTTGAATTACGGCCTGAATTGGACATATGAATATTTTAAGGCAAATATTTTTAATTAAATATATTAAAATTATTCCCAACGGGATTTTGAATCGCATGCACGGGAAGCACTTCAATCGATGAACTTTTTTTGTTGAACACATGTATCAAGCATTGATGCAAGATATTATTGAATCTCGTTTTGAATTACGGCCTGAATTGGACATATGAATATTTTAAGGCAAATATTTTTAATTAAATATATTAAAATTATTCCCAACGGGATTTTGAATCGCATGCACGGGAAGCACTTCAATTGATGAACTTTTTTTGTTGAACACATGTATCAAGCATTGATGCAAGATATTATTGAATCTCGTTTTGAATTACGGCCTGAATTGGACATATGAATATTTTAAGGCAAATATTTTTAATTAAATATATTAAAATTATTCCCAACGGGATTTTGAATCGCATGCACGGGAAGCACTTCAATCGATGAACTTTTTTTGTTGAACACATGTATCAAGCATAGAGGAAGAAAAAAGTGAATCTCGTTTTGAATTACGGCCTGAATTGGACATATGAATATTTTAAGGCAAATATTTTTAATTAAATATATTAAAATTATTCCCAACGGGATTTTGAATCGCATGCACAGGAAGCACTTCAATCGATGAACTTTTTTTGTTGAACACATGTATCAAGCATAGAGGAAGAAAAAAGTGAATCTCGTTTTGAATTACGGCCTGAATTGGACATATGAATATTTTAAGGCAAATATTTTTAATTAAATATATTAAAATTATTCCCAACGGGATTTTGAATCGCATGCACGGGAAGCACTTCAAATGATGAACTTTTTTTGTTGAACACATGTATCAAGCATTGATGCAAGATATTATTGAATCTCGTTTTGAATTACGGCCTGAATTGGACATATGAATATTTTAAGGCAAATATTTTTAATTAAATATATTAAAATTATTCCCAACGGGATTTTGAATCGCATGCACGGGAAGCACTTCAATTGATGAACTTTTTTTGTTGAACACATGTATCAAGCATTGATGCAAGATATTATTGAATCTCGTTTTGAATTACGGCCTGAATTGGACATATGAAAATTTTAAGGCAAATATTTTTAATTAAATATATTAAAATTATTCCCAACGGGATTTTGAATCGCATGCACGGGAAGCACTTCAATCGATGAACTTTTTTTGTTGAACACATGTATCAAGCATTGATGCAAGATATTATTGAATCTCGTTTTGAATTACGGCCTGAATTGGACATATGAATATTTTAAGGCAAATGTTTTTAATTAAATATATTAAAATTATTCCCAACGGGATTTTGAATCGCATGCACGGGAAGCACTTCAATCGATGAACTTTTTTTGTTGAACACATGTATCAAGCATTGATGCAAGATATTATTGAATCTCGTTTTGAATTACGGCCTGAATTGGACATATGAATATTTTAAGGCAAATATTTTTAATTAAATATATAAAAATTATTCCCAACGGGATTTTGAATCGCATGCACGGGAAGCACTTCAATCGATGAACTTTCTTTGTTGAACACATGTATCAAGCATTGATGCAAGATATTATTGAATCTCGTTTTGAATTACGGCCTGAATTGGACATATGAATATTTTAAGGCAAATATTTTTAATTAAATATATTAAAATTATTCCCAACGGGATTTTGAATCGCATGCACGGGAAGCACTTCAATCGATGAACTTTTTTTGTTGAACACATGTATCAAGCATTGAGATAGATACCTGAATCAAAAGTTTTAATTATGATACAAATAATTTTTTCCCCTTCAGCAGATCTTAATTTTTTCTTTTTTTTGTTACTTTTCTTCTAAAAAATTCAAGCAAACAAAAGACATTTCTAAAATGGCTACAAAATAAGAACACATGTATCAAGCATAGAGGAAGAAAAAAGTGAATCTCCTTTTGAATTACGGCCTGAATTGGACATATGAATATTTTAAGGCAAATATTTTTAATTAAATATATTAAAATTATTCCCAACGGAATTTTGAATCGCATGCACGGGAAGCACTTCAATCGATGAACTTTTTTTGTTGAACACATGTATCAAGCATTGATGCAAGATATTATTGAATCTCGTTTTGAATTACGGCCTGAATTGGACATATGAATATTTTAAGGCAAATATTTTTAATTAAATATATTAAAATTATTCCCAACGGGATTTTGAATCGCATGCACGGGAAGCACTTCAATTGATGAACTTTTTTTGTTGAACACATGTATCAAGCATTGATGCAAGATATTATTGAATCTCGTTTTGAATTACGGCCTGAATTGGACATATGAATATTTTAAGGCAAATATTTTTAATTAAATATATTAAATTATTCCCAACGGGATTTTGAATCGCATGCACGGGAAGCACTTCAATCGATGAACTTTTTTTGTTGAACACATGTATCAAGCATAGAGGAAGAAAAAAGTGAATCTCGTTTTGAATTACGGCCTGAATTGGACATATGAATATTTTAAGGCAAATATTTTTAATTAAATATATTAAAATTATTCCCAACGGGATTTTGAATCGCATGCACGGGAAGCACTTCAAGCGATGAACTTTTTTTGTTGAACACATGTATCAAGCATTGAGATAGATACCTGAATCAAAAGTTTTAATTATGATACAAATAATTTTTTCCCCTTCAGCAGATCTTAATTTTTTCTTTTTTTTGTTACTTTTCTTCTAAAAAATTCAAGCAAACAAAAGACATTTCTAAAATGGCTACAAAATAAGAACACATGTATCAAGCATAGAGGAAGAAAAAAGTGAATCTCCTTTTGAATTACGGCCTGAATTGGACATATGAATATTTTAAGGCAAATATTTTTAATTAAATATATTAAAATTATTCCCAACGGGATTTTGAATCGCATGCACGGGAAGCACTTCAATCGATGAACTTTTTTTGTTGAACACATGTATCAAGCATAGAGGAAGAAAAAAGTGAATCTCGTTTTGAATTACGGCCTGAATTGGACATATGAATATTTTAAGGCAAATATTTTTAATTAAATATATTAAAATTATTCCCAACGGGATTTTGAATCGCATGCACGGGAAGCACTTCAATTGATGAACTTTTTTTGTTGAACACATGTATCAAGCATTGATGCAAGATATTATTGAATCTCGTTTTGAATTACGGCCTGAATTGGACATATGAATATTTTAAGGCAAATATTTTTAATTAAATATATTAAAATTATTCCCAACGGGATTTTGAATCGCATGCACGGGAAGCACTTCAATCGATGAACTTTTTTTGTTGAACACATGTATCAAGCATAGAGGAAGAAAAAAGTGAATCTCGTTTTGAATTACGGCCTGAATTGGACATATGAATATTTTAAGGCAAATATTTTTAATTAAATATATTAAAATTATTCCCAACGGGATTTTGAATCGCATGCACAGGAAGCACTTCAATCGATGAACTTTTTTTGTTGAACACATGTATCAAGCATAGAGGAAGAAAAAAGTGAATCTCGTTTTGAATTACGGCCTGAATTGGACATATGAATATTTTAAGGCAAATATTTTTAATTAAATATATTAAAATTATTCCCAACGGAATTTTGAATCGCATGCACGGGAAGCACTTCAATCGATGAACTTTTTTTGTTGAACACATGTATCAAGCATTGATGCAAGATATTATTGAATCTCGTTTTGAATTACGGCCTGAATTGGACATATGAATATTTTAAGGCAAATATTTTTAATTAAATATATTAAAATTATTCCCAACGGGATTTTGAATCGCATGCACGGGAAGCACTTCAAATGATGAACTTTTTTTGTTGAACACATGTATCAAGCATTGATGCAAGATATTATTGAATCTCGTTTTGAATTACGGCCTGAATTGGACATATGAATATTTTAAGGCAAATATTTTTAATTAAATATATTAAAATTATTCCCAACGGGATTTTGAATCGCATGCACGGGAAGCACTTCAATTGATGAACTTTTTTTGTTGAACACATGTATCAAGCATTGATGCAAGATATTATTGAATCTCGTTTTGAATTACGGCCTGAATTGGACATATGAATATTTTAAGGCAAATATTTTTAATTAAATATATAAAAATTATTCCCAACGGGATTTTGAATCGCATGCACGGGAAGCACTTCAATCGATGAACTTTTTTTGTTGAACACATGTATCAAGCATTGATGCAAGATATTATTGAATCTCGTTTTGAATTACGGCCTGAATTGGACATATGAATATTTTAAGGCAAATGTTTTTAATTAAATATATTAAAATTATTCCCAACGGGATTTTGAATCGCATGCACGGGAAGCACTTCAAATGATGAACTTTTTTTGTTGAACACATGTATCAAGCATTGATGCAAGATATTATTGAATCTCGTTTTGAATTACGGCCTGAATTGGACATATGAATATTTTAAGGCAAATATTTTTAATTAAATATATTAAAATTATTCCCAACGGGATTTTGAATCGCATGCACGGGAAGCACTTCAATTGATGAACTTTTTTTGTTGAACACATGTATCAAGCATTGATGCAAGATATTATTGAATCTCGTTTTGAATTACGGCCTGAATTGGACATATGAATATTTTAAGGCAAATATTTTTAATTAAATATATTAAAATTATTCCCAACGGGATTTTGAATCGCATGCACGGGAAGCACTTCAATCGATGAACTTTTTTTGTTGAACACATGTATCAAGCATTGATGCAAGATATTATTGAATCTCGTTTTGAATTACGGCCTGAATTGGACATATGAATATTTTAAGGCAAATGTTTTTAATTAAATATATTAAAACTATTCCCAACGGGATTTTGAATCGCATGCACGGGAAGCACTTCAATTGATGAACTTTTTTTGTTGAACACATGTATCAAGCATTGATGCAAGATATTATTGAATCTCGTTTTGAATTACGGCCTGAATTGGACATATGAATATTTTAAGGCAAATATTTTTAATTAAATATATAAAAATTATTCCCAACGGGATTTTGAATCGCATGCACGGGAAGCACTTCAATCGATGAACTTTTTTTGTTGAACACATGTATCAAGCATTGATGCAAGATATTATTGAATCTCGTTTTGAATTACGGCCTGAATTGGACATATGAATATTTTAAGGCAAATATTTTTAATTAAATATATTAAAATTATTCCCAACGGGATTTTGAATCGCATGCACGGGAAGCACTTCAATCGATGAACTTTTTTTGTTGAACACATGTATCAAGCATTGAGATAGATACCTGAATCAAAAGTTTTAATTATGATACAAATAATTTTTTCCCCTTCAGCAGATCTTAATTTTTTCTTTTTTTTGTTACTTTTCTTCTAAAAAATTCAAGCAAACAAAAGACATTTCTAAAATGGCTACAAAATAAGAACACATGTATCAAGCATAGAGGAAGAAAAAAGTGAATCTCCTTTTGAATTACGGCCTGAATTGGACATATGAATATTTTAAGGCAAATATTTTTAATTAAATATATTAAAATTATTCCCAACGGAATTTTGAATCGCATGCACGGGAAGCACTTCAATCGATGAACTTTTTTTGTTGAACACATGTATCAAGCATTGATGCAAGATATTATTGAATCTCGTTTTGAATTACGGCCTGAATTGGACATATGAATATTTTAAGGCAAATATTTTTAATTAAATATATTAAAATTATTCCCAACGGGATTTTGAATCGCATGCACGGGAAGCACTTCAATTGATGAACTTTTTTTGTTGAACACATGTATCAAGCATTGATGCAAGATATTATTGAATCTCGTTTTGAATTACGGCCTGAATTGGACATATGAATATTTTAAGGCAAATATTTTTAATTAAATATATTAAAATTATTCCCAACGGGATTTTGAATCGCATGCACGGGAAGCACTTCAATCGATGAACTTTTTTTGTTGAACACATGTATCAAGCATAGAGGAAGAAAAAAGTGAATCTCGTTTTGAATTACGGCCTGAATTGGACATATGAATATTTTAAGGCAAATATTTTTAATTAAATATATTAAAATTATTCCCAACGGGATTTTGAATCGCATGCACGGGAAGCACTTCAAGCGATGAACTTTTTTTGTTGAACACATGTATCAAGCATTGAGATAGATACCTGAATCAAAAGTTTTAATTATGATACAAATAATTTTTTCCCCTTCAGCAGATCTTAATTTTTTCTTTTTTTTGTTACTTTTCTTCTAAAAAATTCAAGCAAACAAAAGACATTTCTAAAATGGCTACAAAATAAGAACACATGTATCAAGCATAGAGGAAGAAAAAAGTGAATCTCCTTTTGAATTACGGCCTGAATTGGACATATGAATATTTTAAGGCAAATATTTTTAATTAAATATATTAAAATTATTCCCAACGGGATTTTGAATCGCATGCACGGGAAGCACTTCAATCGATGAACTTTTTTTGTTGAACACATGTATCAAGCATAGAGGAAGAAAAAAGTGAATCTCGTTTTGAATTACGGCCTGAATTGGACATATGAATATTTTAAGGCAAATATTTTTAATTAAATATATTAAAATTATTCCCAACGGAATTTTGAATCGCATGCACGGGAAGCACTTCAATCGATGAACTTTTTTTGTTGAACACATGTATCAAGCATTGATGCAAGATATTATTGAATCTCGTTTTGAATTACGGCCTGAATTGGACATATGAATATTTTAAGGCAAATATTTTTAATTAAATATATTAAAATTATTCCCAACGGGATTTTGAATCGCATGCACGGGAAGCACTTCAAATGATGAACTTTTTTTGTTGAACACATGTATCAAGCATTGATGCAAGATATTATTGAATCTCGTTTTGAATTACGACCTGAATTGGACATATGAATATTTTAAGGCAAATATTTTTAATTAAATATATTAAAATTATTCCCAACGGGATTTTGAATCGCATGCACGGGAAGCACTTCAATCGATGAACTTTTTTTGTTGAACACATGTATCAAGCATTGATGCAAGATATTATTGAATCTCGTTTTGAATTACGGCCTGAATTGGACATATGAATATTTTAAGGCAAATATTTTTAATTAAATATATTAAAATTATTCCCAACGGGATTTTGAATCGCATGCACGGGAAGCACTTCAATCGATGAACTTTTTTTGTTGAACACATGTATCAAGCATTGATGCAAGATATTATTGAATCTCGTTTTGAATTACGGCCTGAATTGGACATATGAATATTTTAAGGCAAATATTTTTAATTAAATATATTAAAATTATTCCCAACGGGATTTTGAATCGCATGCACGGGAAGCACTTCAATCGATGAACTTTTTTTGTTGAACACATGTATCAAGCATTGATGCAAGATATTATTGAATCTCGTTTTGAATTACGGCCTGAATTGGACATATGAATATTTTAAGGCAAATATTTTTAATTAAATATATAAAAATTATTCCCAACGGGATTTTGAATCGCATGCACGGGAAGCACTTCAATCGATGAACTTTTTTTGTTGAACACATGTATCAAGCATAGAGGAAGAAAAAAGTGAATCTCGTTTTGAATTACGGCCTGAATTGGACATATGAATATTTTAAGGCAAATATTTTTAATTAAATATATTAAAATTATTCCCAACGGGATTTTGAATCGCATGCACGGGAAGCACTTCAATCGATGAACTTTTTTTGTTGAACACATGTATCAAGCATTGAGATAGATACCTGAATCAAAAGTTTTAATTATGATACAAATAATTTTTTCCCCTTCAGCAGATCTTAATTTTTTCTTTTTTTTGTTACTTTTCTTCTAAAAAATTCAAGCAAACAAAAGACATTTCTAAAATGGCTATAAAATAAGAACACATGTATCAAGCATAGAGGAAGAAAAAAGTGAATCTCCTTTTGAATTACGGCCTGAATTGGACATATGAATATTTTAAGGCAAATATTTTTAATTAAATATATTAAAATTATTCCCAACGGGATTTTGAATCGCATGCACGGGAAGCACTTCAATCGATGAACTTTTTTTGTTGAACACATGTATCAAGCATTGAGATAGATACCTGAATCAAAAGTTTTAATTATGATACAAATAATTTTTTCCCCTTCAGCAGATCTTAATTTTTTCTTTTTTTTGTTACTTTTCTTCTAAAAAATTCAAGCAAACAAAAGACATTTCTAAAATGGCTACAAAATAAGAACACATGTATCAAGCATAGAGGAAGAAAAAAGTGAATCTCCTTTTGAATTACGACCTGAATTGGACATATGAATATTTTAAGGCAAATATTTTTAATTAAATATATTAAAATTATTCCCAACGGGATTTTGAATCGCATGCACGGGAAGCACTTCAATCGATGAACTTTTTTTGTTGAACACATGTATCAAGCATTGAGATAGATACCTGAATCAAAAGTTTTAATTATGATACAAATAATTTTTTCCCCTTCAGCAGATCTTAATTTTTTCTTTTTTTTGTTACTTTTCTTCTAAAAAATTCAAGCAAACAAAAGACATTTCTAAAATGGCTACAAAATAAGAACACATGTATCAAGCATAGAGGAAGAAAAAAGTGAATCTCGTTTTGAATTACGGCCTGAATTGGACATATGAATATTTTAAGGCAAATATTTTTAATTAAATATATTAAAATTATTCCCAACGGGATTTTGAATCGCATGCACGGGAAGCACTTCAATCGATGAACATTTTTTGTTGAACACATGTATCAAGCATAGAGGAAGAAATAAGTGAATCTCGTTTTGAATTACGGCCTGAATTGGACATATGAATATTTTAAGGCAAATATTTTTAATTAAATATATTAAAATTATTCCCAACGGGATTTTGAATCGCATGCACGGGAAGCACTTCAATCGATGAACTTTTTTTGTTGAACACATGTATCAAGCATTGATGCAAGATATTATTGAATCTCGTTTTGAATTACGGCCTGAATTGGACATATGAATATTTTAAGGCAAATATTTTTAATTAAATATATTAAAATTATTCCCAACGGGATTTTGAATCGCATGCACGGGAAGCACTTCAAATGATGAACTTTTTTTGTTGAACACATGTATCAAGCATTGATGCAAGATATTATTGAATCTCGTTTTGAATTACGACCTGAATTGGACATATGAATATTTTAAGGCAAATATTTTTAATTAAATATATTAAAATTATTCCCAACGGGATTTTGAATCGCATGCACGGGAAGCACTTCAATCGATGAACTTTTTTTGTTGAACACATGTATCAAGCATTGATGCAAGATATTATTGAATCTCGTTTTGAATTACGGCCTGAATTGGACATATGAATATTTTAAGGCAAATATTTTTAATTAAATATATTAAAATTATTCCCAACGGGATTTTGAATCGCATGCACGGGAAGCACTTCAATCGATGAACTTTTTTTGTTGAACACATGTATCAAGCATTGATGCAAGATATTATTGAATCTCGTTTTGAATTACGGCCTGAATTGGACATATGAATATTTTAAGGCAAATATTTTTAATTAAATATATTAAAATTATTCCCAACGGGATTTTGAATCGCATGCACGGGAAGCACTTCAATCGATGAACTTTTTTTGTTGAACACATGTATCAAGCATTGATGCAAGATATTATTGAATCTCGTTTTGAATTACGGCCTGAATTGGACATATGAATATTTTAAGGCAAATATTTTTAATTAAATATATAAAAATTATTCCCAACGGGATTTTGAATCGCATGCACGGGAAGCACTTCAATCGATGAACTTTTTTTGTTGAACACATGTATCAAGCATAGAGGAAGAAAAAAGTGAATCTCGTTTTGAATTACGGCCTGAATTGGACATATGAATATTTTAAGGCAAATATTTTTAATTAAATATATTAAAATTATTCCCAACGGGATTTTGAATCGCATGCACGGGAAGCACTTCAATCGATGAACTTTTTTTGTTGAACACATGTATCAAGCATTGAGATAGATACCTGAATCAAAAGTTTTAATTATGATACAAATAATTTTTTCCCCTTCAGCAGATCTTAATTTTTTCTTTTTTTTGTTACTTTTCTTCTAAAAAATTCAAGCAAACAAAAGACATTTCTAAAATGGCTACAAAATAAGAACACATGTATCAAGCATAGAGGAAGAAAAAAGTGAATCTCCTTTTGAATTACGGCCTGAATTGGACATATGAATATTTTAAGGCAAATATTTTTAATTAAATATATTAAAATTATTCCCAACGGGATTTTGAATCGCATGCACGGGAAGCACTTCAATCGATGAACTTTTTTTGTTGAACACATGTATCAAGCATTGAGATAGATACCTGAATCAAAAGTTTTAATTATGATACAAATAATTTTTTCCCCTTCAGCAGATCTTAATTTTTTCTTTTTTTTGTTACTTTTCTTCTAAAAAATTCAAGCAAACAAAAGACATTTCTAAAATGGCTACAAAATAAGAACACATGTATCAAGCATAGAGGAAGAAAAAAGTGAATCTCCTTTTGAATTACGACCTGAATTGGACATATGAATATTTTAAGGCAAATATTTTTAATTAAATATATTAAAATTATTCCCAACGGGATTTTGAATCGCATGCACGGGAAGCACTTCAATCGATGAACTTTTTTTGTTGAACACATGTATCAAGCATTGAGATAGATACCTGAATCAAAAGTTTTAATTATGATACAAATAATTTTTTCCCCTTCAGCAGATCTTAATTTTTTCTTTTTTTTGTTACTTTTCTTCTAAAAAATTCAAGCAAACAAAAGACATTTCTAAAATGGCTACAAAATAAGAACACATGTATCAAGCATAGAGGAAGAAAAAAGTGAATCTCCTTTTGAATTACGGCCTGAATTGGACATATGAATATTTTAAGGCAAATATTTTTAATTAAATATATTAAAATTATTCCCAACGGGATTTTGAATCGCATGCACGGGAAGCACTTCAATCGATGAACTTTTTTTGTTGAACACATGTATCAAGCATAGAGGAAGAAAAAAGTGAATCTCGTTTTGAATTACGGCCTGAATTGGACATATGAATATTTTAAGGCAAATATTTTTAATTAAATATATTAAAATTATTCCCAACGGAATTTTGAATCGCATGCACGGGAAGCACTTCAATCGATGAACTTTTTTTGTTGAACACATGTATCAAGCATTGATGCAAGATATTATTGAATCTCGTTTTGAATTACGGCCTGAATTGGACATATGAATATTTTAAGGCAAATATTTTTAATTAAATATATAAAAATTATTCCCAACGGGATTTTGAATCGCATGCACGGGAAGCACTTCAATCGATGAACTTTTTTTGTTGAACACATGTATCAAGCATAGAGGAAGAAAAAAGTGAATCTCGTTTTGAATTACGGCCTGAATTGGACATATGAATATTTTAAGGCAAATATTTTTAATTAAATATATTAAAATTATTCCCAACGGGATTTTGAATCGCATGCACGGGAAGCACTTCAATCGATGAACTTTTTTTGTTGAACACATGTATCAAGCATTGAGATAGATACCTGAATCAAAAGTTTTAATTATGATACAAATAATTTTTTCCCCTTCAGCAGATCTTAATTTTTTCTTTTTTTTGTTACTTTTCTTCTAAAAAATTCAAGCAAACAAAAGACATTTCTAAAATGGCTACAAAATAAGAACACATGTATCAAGCATAGAGGAAGAAAAAAGTGAATCTCCTTTTGAATTACGGCCTGAATTGGACATATGAATATTGTAAGGCAAATATTTTTAATTAAATATATTAAAATTATTCCCAACGGGATTTTGAATCGCATGCACGGGAAGCACTTCAATCGATGAACTTTTTTTGTTGAACACATGTATCAAGCATTGAGATAGATACCTGAATCAAAAGTTTTAATTATGATACAAATAATTTTTTCCCCTTCAGCAGATCTTAATTTTTTCTTTTTTTTGTTACTTTTCTTCTAAAAAATTCAAGCAAACAAAAGACATTTCTAAAATGGCTACAAAATAAGAACACATGTATCAAGCATAGAGGAAGAAAAAAGTGAATCTCCTTTTGAATTACGACCTGAATTGGACATATGAATATTTTAAGGCAAATATTTTTAATTAAATATATTAAAATTATTCCCAACGGGATTTTGAATCGCATGCACGGGAAGCACTTCAATCGATGAACTTTTTTTGTTGAACACATGTATCAAGCATTGAGATAGATACCTGAATCAAAAGTTTTAATTATGATACAAATAATTTTTTCCCCTTCAGCAGATCTTAATTTTTTCTTTTTTTGTTACTTTTCTTCTAAAAAATTCAAGCAAACAAAAGACATTTCTAAAATGGCTACAAAATAAGAACACATGTATCAAGCATAGAGGAAGAAAAAAGTGAATCTCCTTTTGAATTACGACCTGAATTGGACATATGAATATTTTAAGGCAAATATTTTTAATTAAATATATTAAAATTATTCCCAACGGGATTTTGAATCGCATGCACGGGAAGCACTTCAATCGATGAACTTTTTTTGTTGAACACATGTATCAAGCATTGAGATAGATACCTGAATCAAAAGTTTTAATTATGATAAAAATAATTTTTTCCCCTTCAGCAGATCTTAATTTTTTCTATTTTTTGTTACTTTTCTTCTAAAAAATTCAAGCAAACAAAAGACATTTCTAAAATGGCTACAAAATAAGAACACATGTATCAAGCATAGAGGAAGAAAAAAGTGAATCTCCTTTTGAATTACGGCCTGAATTGGACATATGAATATTTTAAGGCAAATATTTTTAATTAAATATATTAAAATTATTCCCAACGGGATTTTGAATCGCATGCACGGGAAGCACTTCAATCGATGAACTTTTTTTGTTGAACACATGTATCAAGCATTGAGATAGATACCTGAATCAAAAGTTTTAATTATGATACAAATAATTTTTTCCCCTTCAGCAGATCTTAATTTTTTCTATTTTTTGTTACTTTTCTTCTAAAAAATTCAAGCAAACAAAAGACATTTCTAAAATGGCTACAAAATAAGAACACATGTATCAAGCATAGAGGAAGAAAAAAGTGAATCTCCTTTTGAATTACGGCCTGAATTGGACATATGAATATTTTAAGGCAAATATTTTTAATTAAATATATTAAAATTATTCCCAACGGGATTTTGAATCGCATGCACGGGAAGCACTTCAATCGATGAACTTTTTTTGTTGAACACATGTATCAAGCATTGATGCAAGATATTATTGAATCTCGTTTTGAATTACGGCCTGAATTGGACATATGAATATTTTAAGGCAAATATTTTTAATTAAATATATTAAAATTATTCCCAACGGGATTTTGAATCGCATGCACGGGAAGCACTTCAATCGATGAACTTTTTTTGTTGAACACATGTATCAAGCATTGATGCAAGATATTATTGAATCTCGTTTTGAATTACGGCCTGAATTGGACATATGAATATTTTAAGGCAAATATTTTTAATTAAATATATTAAAATTATTCCCAACGGGATTTTGAATCGCATGCACGGGAAGCACTTCAATCGATGAACTTTTTTTGTTGAACACATGTATCAAGCATTGATGCAAGATATTATTGAATCTCGTTTTGAATTACGGCCTGAATTGGACATATGAATATTTTAAGGCAAATATTTTTAATTAAATATATAAAAATTATTCCCAACGGGATTTTGAATCGCATGCACGGGAAGCACTTCAATCGATGAACTTTTTTTGTTGAACACATGTATCAAGCATAGAGGAAGAAAAAAGTGAATCTCGTTTTGAATTACGGCCTGAATTGGACATATGAATATTTTAAGGCAAATATTTTTAATTAAATATATTAAAATTATTCCCAACGGGATTTTGAATCGCATGCACGGGAAGCACTTCAATCGATGAACTTTTTTTGTTGAACACATGTATCAAGCATTGAGATAGATACCTGAATCAAAAGTTTTAATTATGATACAAATAATTTTTTCCCCTTCAGCAGATCTTAATTTTTTCTTTTTTTGTTACTTTTCTTCTAAAAAATTCAAGCAAACAAAAGACATTTCTAAAATGGCTACAAAATAAGAACACATGTATCAAGCATAGAGGAAGAAAAAAGTGAATCTCCTTTTGAATTACGACCTGAATTGGACATATGAATATTTTAAGGCAAATATTTTTAATTAAATATATTAAAATTATTCCCAACGGGATTTTGAATCGCATGCACGGGAAGCACTTCAATCGATGAACTTTTTTTGTTGAACACATGTATCAAGCATTGAGATAGATACCTGAATCAAAAGTTTTAATTATGATACAAATAATTTTTTCCCCTTCAGCAGATCTTAATTTTTTCTTTTTTTGTTACTTTTCTTCTAAAAAATTCAAGCAAACAAAAGACATTTCTAAAATGGCTACAAAATAAGAACACATGTATCAAGCATAGAGGAAGAAAAAAGTGAATCTCCTTTTGAATTACGACCTGAATTGGACATATGAATATTTTAAGGCAAATATTTTTAATTAAATATATTAAAATTATTCCCAACGGGATTTTGAATCGCATGCACGGGAAGCACTTCAATCGATGAACTTTTTTTGTTGAACACATGTATCAAGCATTGAGATAGATACCTGAATCAAAAGTTTTAATTATGATACAAATAATTTTTTCCCCTTCAGCAGATCTTAATTTTTTCTTTTTTTGTTACTTTTCTTCTAAAAAATTCAAGCAAACAAAAGACATTTCTAAAATGGCTACAAAATAAGAACACATGTATCAAGCATAGAGGAAGAAAAAAGTGAATCTCCTTTTGAATTACGACCTGAATTGGACATATGAATATTTTAAGGCAAATATTTTTAATTAAATATATTAAAATTATTCCCAACGGGATTTTGAATCGCATGCACGGGAAGCACTTCAATCGATGAACTTTTTTTGTTGAACACATGTATCAAGCATTGAGATAGATACCTGAATCAAAAGTTTTAATTATGATAAAAATAATTTTTTCCCCTTCAGCAGATCTTAATTTTTTCTATTTTTTGTTACTTTTCTTCTAAAAAATTCAAGCAAACAAAAGACATTTCTAAAATGGCTACAAAATAAGAACACATGTATCAAGCATAGAGGAAGAAAAAAGTGAATCTCCTTTTGAATTACGGCCTGAATTGGACATATGAATATTTTAAGGCAAATATTTTTAATTAAATATATTAAAATTATTCCCAACGGGATTTTGAATCGCATGCACGGGAAGCACTTCAATCGATGAACTTTTTTTGTTGAACACATGTATCAAGCATTGAGATAGATACCTGAATCAAAAGTTTTAATTATGATACAAATAATTTTTTCCCCTTCAGCAGATCTTAATTTTTTCTATTTTTTGTTACTTTTCTTCTAAAAAATTCAAGCAAACAAAAGACATTTCTAAAATGGCTACAAAATAAGAACACATGTATCAAGCATAGAGGAAGAAAAAAGTGAATCTCCTTTTGAATTACGACCTGAATTGGACATATGAATATTTTAAGGCAAATATTTTTAATTAAATATATTAAAATTATTCCCAACGGGATTTTGAATCGCATGCACGGGAAGCACTTCAATCGATGAACTTTTTTTGTTGAACACATGTATCAAGCATTGATGCAAGATATTATTGAATCTCGTTTTGAATTACGGCCTGAATTGGACATATGAATATTTTAAGGCAAATATTTTTAATTAAATATATTAAAATTATTCCCAACGGGATTTTGAATCGCATGCACGGGAAGCACTTCAATCGATGAACTTTTTTTGTTGAACACATGTATCAAGCATTGATGCAAGATATTATTGAATCTCGTTTTGAATTACGGCCTGAATTGGACATATGAATATTTTAAGGCAAATGTTTTTAATTAAATATATTAAAATTATTCCCAACGGGATTTTGAATCGCATGCACGGGAAGCACTTCAATCGATGAACTTTTTTTGTTGAACACATGTATCAAGCATTGATGCAAGATATTATTGAATCTCGTTTTGAATTACGGCCTGAATTGGACATATGAATATTTTAAGGCAAATATTTTTAATTAAATATATTAAAATTATTCCCAACGGGATTTTGAATCGCATGCACGGGAAGCACTTCAATCGATGAACTTTTTTTGTTGAACACATGTATCAAGCATTGATGCAAGATATTATTGAATCTCGTTTTGAATTACGGCCTGAATTGGACATATGAATATTTTAAGGCAAATGTTTTTAATTAAATATATTAAAATTATTCCCAACGGGATTTTGAATCGCATGCACGGGAAGCACTTCAATCGATGAACTTTTTTTGTTGAACACATGTATCAAGCATTGATGCAAGATATTATTGAATCTCGTTTTGAATTACGGCCTGAATTGGACATATGAATATTTTAAGGCAAATATTTTTAATTAAATATATAAAAATTATTCCCAACGGGATTTTGAATCGCATGCACGGGAAGCACTTCAATCGATGAACTTTTTTTGTTGAACACATGTATCAAGCATAGAGGAAGAAAAAAGTGAATCTCGTTTTGAATTACGGCCTGAATTGGACATATGAATATTTTAAGGCAAATATTTTTAATTAAATATATTAAAATTATTCCCAACGGGATTTTGAATCGCATGCACGGGAAGCACTTCAATCGATGAACTTTTTTTGTTGAACACATGTATCAAGCATTGAGATAGATACCTGAATCAAAAGTTTTAATTATGATACAAATAATTTTTTCCCCTTCAGCAGATCTTAATTTTTTCTTTTTTTTGTTACTTTTCTTCTAAAAAATTCAAGCAAACAAAAGACATTTCTAAAATGGCTACAAAATCAGAACACATGTATCAAGCATAGAGGAAGAAAAAAGTGAATCTCCTTTTGAATTACGGCCTGAATTGGACATATGAATATTTTAAGGCAAATATTTTTAATTAAATATATTAAAATTATTCCCAACGGGATTTTGAATCGCATGCACGGGAAGCACTTCAATCGATGAACTTTTTTTGTTGAACACATGTATCAAGCATTGAGATAGATACCTGAATCAAAAGTTTTAATTATGATACAAATAATTTTTTCCCCTTCAGCAGATCTTAATTTTTTCTTTTTTTTGTTACTTTTCTTCTAAAAAATTCAAGCAAACAAAAGACATTTCTAAAATGGCTACAAAATAAGAACACATGTATCAAGCATAGAGGAAGAAAAAAGTGAATCTCCTTTTGAATTACGACCTGAATTGGACATATGAATATTTTAAGGCAAATATTTTTAATTAAATATATTAAAATTATTCCCAACGGGATTTTGAATCGCATGCACGGGAAGCACTTCAATCGATGAACTTTTTTTGTTGAACACATGTATCAAGCATTGAGATAGATACCTGAATCAAAAGTTTTAATTATGATACAAATAATTTTTTCCCCTTCAGCAGATCTTAATTTTTTCTTTTTTTGTTACTTTTCTTCTAAAAAATTCAAGCAAACAAAAGACATTTCTAAAATGGCTACAAAATAAGAACACATGTATCAAGCATAGAGGAAGAAAAAAGTGAATCTCCTTTTGAATTACGACCTGAATTGGACATATGAATATTTTAAGGCAAATATTTTTAATTAAATATATTAAAATTATTCCCAACGGGATTTTGAATCGCATGCACGGGAAGCACTTCAATCGATGAACTTTTTTTGTTGAACACATGTATCAAGCATTGAGATAGATACCTGAATCAAAAGTTTTAATTATGATACAAATAATTTTTTCCCCTTCAGCAGATCTTAATTTTTTCTATTTTTTGTTACTTTTCTTCTAAAAAATTCAAGCAAACAAAAGACATTTCTAAAATGGCTACAAAATAAGAACACATGTATCAAGCATAGAGGAAGAAAAAAGTGAATCTCCTTTTGAATTACGACCTGAATTGGACATATGAATATTTTAAGGCAAATATTTTTAATTAAATATATTAAAATTATTCCCAACGGGATTTTGAATCGCATGCACGGGAAGCACTTCAATCGATGAACTTTTTTTGTAGAACACATGTATCAAGCATTGAGATAGATACCTGAATCAAAAGTTTTAATTATGATACAAATAATTTTTTCCCCTTCAGCAGATCTTAATTTTTTCTATTTTTTGTTACTTTTCTTCTAAAAAATTCAAGCAAACAAAAGACATTTCTAAAATGGCTACAAAATAAGAACACATGTATCAAGCATAGAGGAAGAAAAAAGTGAATCTCCTTTTGAATTACGACCTGAATTGGACATATGAATATTTTAAGGCAAATATTTTTAATTAAATATATTAAAATTATTCCCAACGGGATTTTGAATCGCATGCACGGGAAGCACTTCAATCGATGAACTTTTTTTGTTGAACACATGTATCAAGCATTGAGATAGATACCTGAATCAAAAGTTTTAATTATGATACAAATAATTTTTTCCCCTTCAGCAGATCTTAATTTTTTCTATTTTTTGTTACTTTTCTTCTAAAAAATTCAAGCAAACAAAAGACATTTCTAAAATGGCTACAAAATAAGAACACATGTATCAAGCATAGAGGAAGAAATAAGTGAATCTCGTTTTGAATTACGGAGTTCAATAAGGCATATGAATATTTTAAGGCAAATATTTTTAATTAAATATATTAAAATTATTCCCAACGGGATTTTGAATCGCATGCACGGGAAGCACTTCAATCGATGAACTTTTTTTGTTGAACACATGTATCAAGCATTGAGATAGATACCTGAATCAAAAGTTTTAATTATGATAAAAATAATTTTTTCCCCTTCAGCAGATCTTAATTTTTTCTTTTTTTGTTACTTTTCTTCTAAAAAATTCAAGCAAACAAAAGACATTTCTAAAATGGCTACAAAATAAGAACACATGTATCAAGCATAGAGGAAGAAAAAAGTGAATCTCCTTTTGAATTACGACCTGAATTGGACATATGAATATTTTAAGGCAAATATTTTTAATTAAATATATTAAAATTATTCCCAACGGGATTTTGAATCGCATGCACGGGAAGCACTTCAATCGATGAACTTTTTTTGTTGAACACATGTATCAAGCATTGAGATAGATACCTGAATCAAAAGTTTTAATTATGATACAAATAATTTTTTCCCCTTCAGCAGATCTTAATTTTTTCTATTTTTTGTTACTTTTCTTCTAAAAAATTCAAGCAAACAAAAGACATTTCTAAAATGGCTACAAAATAAGAACACATGTATCAAGCATAGAGGAAGAAAAAAGTGAATCTCCTTTTGAATTACGACCTGAATTGGACATATGAATATTTTAAGGCAAATATTTTTAATTAAATATATTAAAATTATTCCCAACGGGATTTTGAATCGCATGCACGGGAAGCACTTCAATCGATGAACTTTTTTTGTAGAACACATGTATCAAGCATTGAGATAGATACCTGAATCAAAAGTTTTAATTATGATACAAATAATTTTTTCCCCTTCAGCAGATCTTAATTTTTTCTATTTTTTGTTACTTTTCTTCTAAAAAATTCAAGCAAACAAAAGACATTTCTAAAATGGCTACAAAATAAGAACACATGTATCAAGCATAGAGGAAGAAAAAAGTGAATCTCCTTTTGAATTACGACCTGAATTGGACATATGAATATTTTAAGGCAAATATTTTTAATTAAATATATTAAAATTATTCCCAACGGGATTTTGAATCGCATGCACGGGAAGCACTTCAATCGATGAACTTTTTTTGTTGAACACATGTATCAAGCATTGAGATAGATACCTGAATCAAAAGTTTTAATTATGATACAAATAATTTTTTCCCCTTCAGCAGATCTTAATTTTTTCTATTTTTTGTTACTTTTCTTCTAAAAAATTCAAGCAAACAAAAGACATTTCTAAAATGGCTACAAAATAAGAACACATGTATCAAGCATAGAGGAAGAAATAAGTGAATCTCGTTTTGAATTACGGAGTTCAATAAGGCATATGAATATTTTAAGGCAAATATTTTTAATTAAATATATTAAAATTATTCCCAACGGGATTTTGAATCGCATGCACGGGAAGCACTTCAATCGATGAACTTTTTTTGTTGAACACATGTATCAAGCATTGAGATAGATACCTGAATCAAAAGTTTTAATTATGATACAAATAATTTTTTCCCCTTCAGCAGATCTTAATTTTTTCTATTTTTTGTTACTTTTCTTCTAAAAAATTCAAGCAAACAAAAGACATTTCTAAAATGGCTACAAAATAAGAACACATGTATCAAGCATAGAGGAAGAAAAAAGTGAATCTCCTTTTGAATTACGACCTGAATTGGACATATGAATATTTTAAGGCAAATATTTTTAATTAAATATATTAAAATTATTCCCAACGGGATTTTGAATCGCATGCACGGGAAGCACTTCAATCGATGAACTTTTTTTGTTGAACACATGTATCAAGCATTGAGATAGATACCTGAATCAAAAGTTTTAATTATGATACAAATAATTTTTTCCCCTTCAGCAGATCTTAATTTTTTCTATTTTTTGTTACTTTTCTTCTAAAAAATTCAAGCAAACAAAAGACATTTCTAAAATGGCTACAAAATAAGAACACATGTATCAAGCATAGAGGAAGAAATAAGTGAATCTCGTTTTGAATTACGGAGTTCAATAAGGCATATGAATATTTTAAGGCAAATATTTTTAATTAAATATATTAAAATTATTCCCAACGGGATTTTGAATCGCATGCACGGGAAGCACTTCAATCGATGAACTTTTTTTGTTGAACACATGTATCAAGCATTGAGATAGATACCTGAATCAAAAGTTTTAATTATGATAAAAATAATTTTTTCCCCTTCAGCAGATCTTAATTTTTTCTTTTTTTGTTACTTTTCTTCTAAAAAATTCAAGCAAACAAAAGACATTTCTAAAATGGCTACAAAATAAGAACACATGTATCAAGCATAGAGGAAGAAAAAAGTGAATCTCCTTTTGAATTACGACCTGAATTGGACATATGAATATTTTAAGGCAAATATTTTTAATTAAATATATTAAAATTATTCCCAACGGGATTTTGAATCGCATGCACGGGAAGCACTTCAATCGATGAACTTTTTTTGTTGAACACATGTATCAAGCATTGAGATAGATACCTGAATCAAAAGTTTTAATTATGATAAAAATAATTTTTTCCCCTTCAGCAGATCTTAATTTTTTCTATTTTTTGTTACTTTTCTTCTAAAAAATTCAAGCAAACAAAAGACATTTCTAAAATGGCTACAAAATAAGAACACATGTATCAAGCATAGAGGAAGAAAAAAGTGAATCTCCTTTTGAATTACGGCCTGAATTGGACATATGAATATTTTAAGGCAAATATTTTTAATTAAATATATTAAAATTATTCCCAACGGGATTTTGAATCGCATGCACGGGAAGCACTTCAATCGATGAACTTTTTTTGTTGAACACATGTATCAAGAATTGAGATAGATACCTGAATCAAAAGTTTTAATTATGATACAAATAATTTTTTCCCCTTCAGCAGATCTTAATTTTTTCTATTTTTTGTTACTTTTCTTCTAAAAAATTCAAGCAAACAAAAGACATTTCTAAAATGGCTACAAAATAAGAACACATGTATCAAGCATAGAGGAAGAAAAAAGTGAATCTCCTTTTGAATTACGACCTGAATTGGACATATGAATATTTTACGGCAAATATTTTTAATTAAATATATTAAAATTATTCCCAACGGGATTTTGAATCGCATGCACGGGAAGCACTTCAATCGATGAACTTTTTTTGTTGAACACATGTATCAAGCATTGATGCAAGATATTATTGAATCTCGTTTTGAATTACGGCCTGAATTGGACATATGAATATTTTAAGGCAAATATTTTTAATTAAATATATTAAAATTATTCCCAACGGGATTTTGAATCGCATGCACGGGAAGCACTTCAATCGATGAACTTTTTTTGTTGAACACATGTATCAAGCATTGATGCAAGATATTATTGAATCTCGTTTTGAATTACGGCCTGAATTGGACATATGAATATTTTAAGGCAAATGTTTTTAATTAAATATATTAAAATTATTCCCAACGGGATTTTGAATCGCATGCACGGGAAGCACTTCAATCGATGAACTTTTTTTGTTGAACACATGTATCAAGCATTGATGCAAGATATTATTGAATCTCGTTTTGAATTACGGCCTGAATTGGACATATGAATATTTTAAGGCAAATATTTTTAATTAAATATATAAAAATTATTCCCAACGGGATTTTGAATCGCATGCACGGGAAGCACTTCAATCGATGAACTTTTTTTGTTGAACACATGTATCAAGCATAGAGGAAGAAAAAAGTGAATCTCGTTTTGAATTACGGCCTGAATTGGACATATGAATATTTTAAGGCAAATATTTTTAATTAAATATATTAAAATTATTCCCAACGGGATTTTGAATCGCATGCACGGGAAGCACTTCAATCGATGAACTTTTTTTGTTGAACACATGTATCAAGCATTGAGATAGATACCTGAATCAAAAGTTTTAATTATGATACAAATAATTTTTTCCCCTTCAGCAGATCTTAATTTTTTCTTTTTTTTGTTACTTTTCTTCTAAAAAATTCAAGCAAACAAAAGACATTTCTAAAATGGCTACAAAATAAGAACACATGTATCAAGCATAGAGGAAGAAAAAAGTGAATCTCCTTTTGAATTACGGCCTGAATTGGACATATGAATTTTTTAAGGCAAATATTTTTAATTAAATATATTAAAATTATTCCCAACGGGATTTTGAATCGCATGCACGGGAAGCACTTCAATCGATGAACTTTTTTTGTTGAACACATGTATCAAGCATTGAGATAGATACCTGAATCAAAAGTTTTAATTATGATACAAATAATTTTTTCCCCTTCAGCAGATCTTAATTTTTTCTTTTTTTTGTTACTTTTCTTCTAAAAAATTCAAGCAAACAAAAGACATTTCTAAAATGGCTACAAAATAAGAACACATGTATCAAGCATAGAGGAAGAAAAAAGTGAATCTCCTTTTGAATTACGACCTGAATTGGACATATGAATATTTTAAGGCAAATATTTTTAATTAAATATATTAAAATTATTCCCAACGGGATTTTGAATCGCATGCACGGGAAGCACTTCAATCGATGAACTTTTTTTGTTGAACACATGTATCAAGCATTGAGATAGATACCTGAATCAAAAGTTTTAATTATGATACAAATAATTTTTTCCCCTTCAGCAGATCTTAATTTTTTCTATTTTTTGTTACTTTTCTTCTAAAAAATTCAAGCAAACAAAAGACATTTCTAAAATGGCTACAAAATAAGAACACATGTATCAAGCATAGAGGAAGAAATAAGTGAATCTCGTTTTGAATTACGGAGTTCAATAAGGCATATGAATATTTTAAGGCAAATATTTTTAATTAAATATATTAAAATTATTCCCAACGGGATTTTGAATCGCATGCACGGGAAGCACTTCAATCGATGAACTTTTTTTGTTGAACACATGTATCAAGCATTGAGATAGATACCTGAATCAAAAGTTTTAATTATGATAAAAATAATTTTTTCCCCTTCAGCAGATCTTAATTTTTTCTTTTTTTGTTACTTTTCTTCTAAAAAATTCAAGCAAACAAAAGACATTTCTAAAATGGCTACAAAATAAGAACACATGTATCAAGCATAGAGGAAGAAAAAAGTGAATCTCCTTTTGAATTACGACCTGAATTGGACATATGAATATTTTAAGGCAAATATTTTTAATTAAATATATTAAAATTATTCCCAACGGGATTTTGAATCGCATGCACGGGAAGCACTTCAATCGATGAACTTTTTTTGTTGAACACATGTATCAAGCATTGAGATAGATACCTGAATCAAAAGTTTTAATTATGATACAAATAATTTTTTCCCCTTCAGCAGATCTTAATTTTTTCTATTTTTTGTTACTTTTCTTCTAAAAAATTCAAGCAAACAAAAGACATTTCTAAAATGGCTACAAAATAAGAACACATGTATCAAGCATAGAGGAAGAAAAAAGTGAATCTCCTTTTGAATTACGACCTGAATTGGACATATGAATATTTTAAGGCAAATATTTTTAATTAAATATATTAAAATTATTCCCAACGGGATTTTGAATCGCATGCACGGGAAGCACTTCAATCGATGAACTTTTTTTGTAGAACACATGTATCAAGCATTGAGATAGATACCTGAATCAAAAGTTTTAATTATGATACAAATAATTTTTTCCCCTTCAGCAGATCTTAATTTTTTCTATTTTTTGTTACTTTTCTTCTAAAAAATTCAAGCAAACAAAAGACATTTCTAAAATGGCTACAAAATAAGAACACATGTATCAAGCATAGAGGAAGAAAAAAGTGAATCTCCTTTTGAATTACGACCTGAATTGGACATATGAATATTTTAAGGCAAATATTTTTAATTAAATATATTAAAATTATTCCCAACGGGATTTTGAATCGCATGCACGGGAAGCACTTCAATCGATGAACTTTTTTTGTTGAACACATGTATCAAGCATTGAGATAGATACCTGAATCAAAAGTTTTAATTATGATACAAATAATTTTTTCCCCTTCAGCAGATCTTAATTTTTTCTATTTTTTGTTACTTTTCTTCTAAAAAATTCAAGCAAACAAAAGACATTTCTAAAATGGCTACAAAATAAGAACACATGTATCAAGCATAGAGGAAGAAATAAGTGAATCTCGTTTTGAATTACGGAGTTCAATAAGGCATATGAATATTTTAAGGCAAATATTTTTAATTAAATATATTAAAATTATTCCCAACGGGATTTTGAATCGCATGCACGGGAAGCACTTCAATCGATGAACTTTTTTTGTTGAACACATGTATCAAGCATTGAGATAGATACCTGAATCAAAAGTTTTAATTATGATACAAATAATTTTTTCCCCTTCAGCAGATCTTAATTTTTTCTATTTTTTGTTACTTTTCTTCTAAAAAATTCAAGCAAACAAAAGACATTTCTAAAATGGCTACAAAATAAGAACACATGTATCAAGCATAGAGGAAGAAAAAAGTGAATCTCCTTTTGAATTACGACCTGAATTGGACATATGAATATTTTAAGGCAAATATTTTTAATTAAATATATTAAAATTATTCCCAACGGGATTTTGAATCGCATGCACGGGAAGCACTTCAATCGATGAACTTTTTTTGTTGAACACATGTATCAAGCATTGAGATAGATACCTGAATCAAAAGTTTTAATTATGATACAAATAATTTTTTCCCCTTCAGCAGATCTTAATTTTTTCTATTTTTTGTTACTTTTCTTCTAAAAAATTCAAGCAAACAAAAGACATTTCTAAAATGGCTACAAAATAAGAACACATGTATCAAGCATAGAGGAAGAAATAAGTGAATCTCGTTTTGAATTACGGAGTTCAATAAGGCATATGAATATTTTAAGGCAAATATTTTTAATTAAATATATTAAAATTATTCCCAACGGGATTTTGAATCGCATGCACGGGAAGCACTTCAATCGATGAACTTTTTTTGTTGAACACATGTATCAAGCATTGAGATAGATACCTGAATCAAAAGTTTTAATTATGATAAAAATAATTTTTTCCCCTTCAGCAGATCTTAATTTTTTCTTTTTTTGTTACTTTTCTTCTAAAAAATTCAAGCAAACAAAAGACATTTCTAAAATGGCTACAAAATAAGAACACATGTATCAAGCATAGAGGAAGAAAAAAGTGAATCTCCTTTTGAATTACGACCTGAATTGGACATATGAATATTTTAAGGCAAATATTTTTAATTAAATATATTAAAATTATTCCCAACGGGATTTTGAATCGCATGCACGGGAAGCACTTCAATCGATGAACTTTTTTTGTTGAACACATGTATCAAGCATTGAGATAGATACCTGAATCAAAAGTTTTAATTATGATAAAAATAATTTTTTCCCCTTCAGCAGATCTTAATTTTTTCTATTTTTTGTTACTTTTCTTCTAAAAAATTCAAGCAAACAAAAGACATTTCTAAAATGGCTACAAAATAAGAACACATGTATCAAGCATAGAGGAAGAAAAAAGTGAATCTCCTTTTGAATTACGGCCTGAATTGGACATATGAATATTTTAAGGCAAATATTTTTAATTAAATATATTAAAATTATTCCCAACGGGATTTTGAATCGCATGCACGGGAAGCACTTCAATCGATGAACTTTTTTTGTTGAACACATGTATCAAGAATTGAGATAGATACCTGAATCAAAAGTTTTAATTATGATACAAATAATTTTTTCCCCTTCAGCAGATCTTAATTTTTTCTATTTTTTGTTACTTTTCTTCTAAAAAATTCAAGCAAACAAAAGACATTTCTAAAATGGCTACAAAATAAGAACACATGTATCAAGCATAGAGGAAGAAAAAAGTGAATCTCCTTTTGAATTACGACCTGAATTGGACATATGAATATTTTACGGCAAATATTTTTAATTAAATATATTAAAATTATTCCCAACGGGATTTTGAATCGCATGCACGGGAAGCACTTCAATCGATGAACTTTTTTTGTTGAACACATGTATCAAGCATTGATGCAAGATATTATTGAATCTCGTTTTGAATTACGGCCTGAATTGGACATATGAATATTTTAAGGCAAATATTTTTAATTAAATATATTAAAATTATTCCCAACGGGATTTTGAATCGCATGCACGGGAAGCACTTCAATCGATGAACTTTTTTTGTTGAACACATGTATCAAGCATTGATGCAAGATATTATTGAATCTCGTTTTGAATTACGGCCTGAATTGGACATATGAATATTTTAAGGCAAATGTTTTTAATTAAATATATTAAAATTATTCCCAACGGGATTTTGAATCGCATGCACGGGAAGCACTTCAATCGATGAACTTTTTTTGTTGAACACATGTATCAAGCATTGATGCAAGATATTATTGAATCTCGTTTTGAATTACGGCCTGAATTGGACATATGAATATTTTAAGGCAAATATTTTTAATTAAATATATAAAAATTATTCCCAACGGGATTTTGAATCGCATGCACGGGAAGCACTTCAATCGATGAACTTTTTTTGTTGAACACATGTATCAAGCATAGAGGAAGAAAAAAGTGAATCTCGTTTTGAATTACGGCCTGAATTGGACATATGAATATTTTAAGGCAAATATTTTTAATTAAATATATTAAAATTATTCCCAACGGGATTTTGAATCGCATGCACGGGAAGCACTTCAATCGATGAACTTTTTTTGTTGAACACATGTATCAAGCATTGAGATAGATACCTGAATCAAAAGTTTTAATTATGATACAAATAATTTTTTCCCCTTCAGCAGATCTTAATTTTTTCTTTTTTTTGTTACTTTTCTTCTAAAAAATTCAAGCAAACAAAAGACATTTCTAAAATGGCTACAAAATAAGAACACATGTATCAAGCATAGAGGAAGAAAAAAGTGAATCTCCTTTTGAATTACGGCCTGAATTGGACATATGAATATTTTAAGGCAAATATTTTTAATTAAATATATTAAAATTATTCCCAACGGGATTTTGAATCGCATGCACGGGAAGCACTTCAATCGATGAACTTTTTTTGTTGAACACATGTATCAAGCATTGAGATAGATACCTGAATCAAAAGTTTTAATTATGATACAAATAATTTTTTCCCCTTCAGCAGATCTTAATTTTTTCTTTTTTTTGTTACTTTTCTTCTAAAAAATTCAAGCAAACAAAAGACATTTCTAAAATGGCTACAAAATAAGAACACATGTATCAAGCATAGAGGAAGAAAAAAGTGAATCTCCTTTTGAATTACGACCTGAATTGGACATATGAATATTTTAAGGCAAATATTTTTAATTAAATATATTAAAATTATTCCCAACGGGATTTTGAATCGCATGCACGGGAAGCACTTCAATCGATGAACTTTTTTTGTTGAACACATGTATCAAGCATTGAGATAGATACCTGAATCAAAAGTTTTAATTATGATACAAATAATTTTTTCCCCTTCAGCAGATCTTAATTTTTTCTATTTTTTGTTACTTTTCTTCTAAAAAATTCAAGCAAACAAAAGACATTTCTAAAATGGCTACAAAATAAGAACACATGTATCAAGCATAGAGGAAGAAAAAAGTGAATCTCCTTTTGAATTACGACCTGAATTGGACATATGAATATTTTAAGGCAAATATTTTTAATTAAATATATTAAAATTATTCCCAACGGGATTTTGAATCGCATGCACGGGAAGCACTTCAATCGATGAACTTTTTTTGTTGAACACATGTATCAAGCATTGAGATAGATACCTGAATCAAAAGTTTTAATTATGATACAAATAATTTTTTCCCCTTCAGCAGATCTTAATTTTTTCTATTTTTTGTTACTTTTCTTCTAAAAAATTCAAGCAAACAAAAGACATTTCTAAAATGGCTACAAAATAAGAACACATGTATCAAGCATAGAGGAAGAAAAAAGTGAATCTCCTTTTGAATTACGACCTGAATTGGACATATGAATATTTTAAGGCAAATATTTTTAATTAAATATATTAAAATTATTCCCAACGGGATTTTGAATCGCATGCACGGGAAGCACTTCAATCGATGAACTTTTTTTGTAGAACACATGTATCAAGCATTGAGATAGATACCTGAATCAAAAGTTTTAATTATGATACAAATAATTTTTTCCCCTTCAGCAGATCTTAATTTTTTCTATTTTTTGTTACTTTTCTTCTAAAAAATTCAAGCAAACAAAAGACATTTCTAAAATGGCTACAAAATAAGAACACATGTATCAAGCATAGAGGAAGAAAAAAGTGAATCTCCTTTTGAATTACGACCTGAATTGGACATATGAATATTTTAAGGCAAATATTTTTAATTAAATATATTAAAATTATTCCCAACGGGATTTTGAATCGCATGCACGGGAAGCACTTCAATCGATGAACTTTTTTTGTTGAACACATGTATCAAGCATTGAGATAGATACCTGAATCAAAAGTTTTAATTATGATACAAATAATTTTTTCCCCTTCAGCAGATCTTAATTTTTTCTATTTTTTGTTACTTTTCTTCTAAAAAATTCAAGCAAACAAAAGACATTTCTAAAATGGCTACAAAATAAGAACACATGTATCAAGCATAGAGGAAGAAATAAGTGAATCTCGTTTTGAATTACGGAGTTCAATAAGGCATATGAATATTTTAAGGCAAATATTTTTAATTAAATATATTAAAATTATTCCCAACGGGATTTTGAATCGCATGCACGGGAAGCACTTCAATCGATGAACTTTTTTTGTTGAACACATGTATCAAGCATTGAGATAGATACCTGAATCAAAAGTTTTAATTATGATAAAAATAATTTTTTCCCCTTCAGCAGATCTTAATTTTTTCTATTTTTTGTTACTTTTCTTCTAAAAAATTCAAGCAAACAAAAGACATTTCTAAAATGGCTACAAAATAAGAACACATGTATCAAGCATAGAGGAAGAAAAAAGTGAATCTCCTTTTGAATTACGGCCTGAATTGGACATATGAATATTTTAAGGCAAATATTTTTAATTAAATATATTAAAATTATTCCCAACGGGATTTTGAATCGCATGCACGGGAAGCACTTCAATCGATGAACTTTTTTTGTTGAACACATGTATCAAGCATTGATGCAAGATATTATTGAATCTCGTTTTGAATTACGGCCTGAATTGGACATATGAATATTTTAAGGCAAATATTTTTAATTAAATATATTAAAATTATTCCCAACGGGATTTTGAATCGCATGCACGGGAAGCACTTCAATCGATGAACTTTTTTTGTTGAACACATGTATCAAGCATTGAGATAGATACCTGAATTAAAAGTTTTAATTATGATACAAATAATTTTTTCCCCTTCAGCAGATCTTAATTTTTTCTTTTTTTTGTTACTTTTCTTCTAAAAAATTCAAGCAAACAAAAGACATTTCTAAAATGGCTACAAAATAAGAACACATGTATCAAGCATAGAGGAAGAAAAAAGTGAATCTCCTTTTGAATTACGGCCTGAATTGGACATATGAATATTTTAAGGCAAATATTTTTAATTAAATATATTAAAATTATTCCCAACGGGATTTTGAATCGCATGCACGGGAAGCACTTTAATCGATGAACTTTTTTTGTTGAACACATGTATCAAGCATTGATGCAAGATATTATTGAATCTCGTTTTGAATTACGGCCTGAATTGGACATATGAATATTTTAAGGCAAATATTTTTAATTAAATATATTAAAATTATTCCCAACGGGATTTTGAATCGCATGCACGGGAAGCACTTCAATCGATGAACTTTTTTTGTTGAACACATGTATCAAGCATTGAGATAGATACCTGAATCAAAAGTTTTAATTATGATACAAATAATTTTTTCCCCTTCAGCAGATCTTAATTTTTTCTTTTTTTTGTTACTTTTCTTCTAAAAAATTCAAGCAAACAAAAGACATTTCTAAAATGGCTACAAAATAAGAACACATGTATCAAGCATAGAGGAAGAAAAAAGTGAATCTCGTTTTGAATTACGGCCTGAATTGGACATATGAATATTTTAAGGCAAATATTTTTTATTAAATATATTAAAATTATTCCCAACGGGATTTTGAATCGCATGCACGGGAAGCACTTCAATCGATGAACTTTTTTTGTTGAACACATGTATCAAGCATTGAGATAGATACCTGAATCAAAAGTTTTAATTATGATACAAATAATTTTTTCCCCTTCAGCAGATCTTAATTTTTTCTATTTTTTGTTACTTTTCTTCTAAAAAATTCAAGCAAACAAAAGACATTTCTAAAATGGCTACAAAATAAGAACACATGTATCAAGCATTGATGCAAGATATTATTGAATCTCGTTTTGAATTACGGCCTGAATTGGACATATGAATATTTTAAGGCAAATATTTTTAATTAAATATATTAAAATTATTCCCAACGGGATTTTGAATCGCATGCACGGGAAGCACTTCAATCGATGAACTTTTTTTGTTGAACACATGTATCAAGCATAGATGCAAGATATTATTGAATCTCGTTTTGAATTACGGCCTGAATTGGACATATGAATATTTTAAGGCAAATATTTTTAATTAAATATATTAAAATTATTCCCAACGGGATTTTGAATCGCATGCACGGGAAGCACTTCAATCGATGAACTTTTTTTGTTGAACACATGTATAAAGCATTGAGATAGATACCTGAATCAAAAGTTTTAATTATGATACAAATAATTTTTTCCCCTTCAGCAGATCTTAATTTTTTCTTTTTTTTGTTACTTTTTTTCTAAAAAATTCAAGCAAACAAAAGACATTTCTAAAATGGCTACAAAATAAGAACACATGTATCAAGCATAGAGGAAGAAAAAAGTGAATCTCGTTTTGAATTACGGCCTGAATTGGACATATGAATATTTTAAGGCAAATATTTTTAATTAAATATATTAAAATTATTCCCAACGGGATTTTGAATCGCATGCACGGGAAGCACTTCAATCGATGAACTTTTTTTGTTGAACACATGTATCAAGCATAGATGCAAGATATTATTGAATCTCGTTTTGAATTACGGCCTGAATTGGACATATGAATATTTTAAGGCAAATATTTTTAATTAAATATATTAAAATTATTCCCAACGGGATTTTGAATCGCATGCACGGGAAGCACTTCAATCGATGAACTTTTTTTGTTGAACACATGTATAAAGCATTGAGATAGATACCTGAATCAAAAGTTTTAATTATGATACAAATAATTTTTTCCCCTTCAGCAGATCTTAATTTTTTCTTTTTTTTGTTACTTTTCTTCTAAAAAATTCAAGCAAACAAAAGACATTTCTAAAATGGCTACAAAATAAGAACACATGTATCAAGCATAGAGGAAGAAAAAAGTGAATCTCCTTTTGAATTACGGCCTGAATTGGACATATGAATATTTTAAGGCAAATATTTTTAATTAAATATATTAAAATTATTCCCAACGGGATTTTGAATCGCATGCACGGGAAGCACTTCAATCGATGAACTTTTTTTGTTGAACACATGTATCAAGCATTGAGATAGATACCTGAATCAAAAGTTTTAATTATGATACAAATAATTTTTTCCCCTTCAGCAGATCTTAATTTTTTCTTTTTTTTGTTACTTTTCTTCTAAAAAATTCAAGCAAACAAAAGATATTTCTAAAATGGCTACAAAATAAGAACACATGTATCAAGCATAGAGGAAGAAAAAAGTGAATCTCCTTTTGAATTACGGCCTGAATTGGACATATGAATATTTTAAGGCAAATATTTTTAATTAAATATATTAAAATTATTCCCAACGGGATTTTGAATCGCATGCACGGGAAGCACTTCAATCGATGAACTTTTTTTGTTGAACACATGTATCAAGCATTGATGCAAGATATTATTGAATCTCGTTTTGAATTACGGCCTGAATTGGACATATGAATATTTTAAGGCAAATATTTTTAATTAAATATATTAAAATTATTCCCAACGGGATTTTGAATCGCATGCACGGGAAGCACTTCAATCGATGAACTTTTTTTGTTGAACACATGTATCAAGCATTGAGATAGATACCTGAATCAAAAGTTTTAATTATGATACAAATAATTTTTTCCCCTTCAGCAGATCTTAATTTTTTCTTTTTTTTGTTACTTTTCTTCTAAAAAATTCAAGCAAACAAAAGACATTTCTAAAATGGCTACAAAATAAGAACACATGTATCAAGCATAGAGGAAGAAAAAAGTGAATCTCGTTTTGAATTACGGCCTGAATTGGACATATGAATATTTTAAGGCAAATATTTTTAATTAAATATATTAAAATTATTCCCAACGGTATTTTGAATCGCATGCACGGGAAGCACTTCAATTGATGAACTTTTTTTGTTGAACACATGTATCAAGCATTGATGCAAGATATTATTGAATCTCGTTTTGAATTACGGCCTGAATTGGACATATGAATATTTTAAGGCAAATATTTTTAATTAAATATATTAAAATTATTCCCAACGGGATTTTGAATTGCATGCACGGGAAGCACTTCAATCGATGAACTTTTTTTGTTGAACACATGTATCAAGCATAGATGCAAGATATTATTGAATCTCGTTTTGAATTACGGCCTGAATTGGACATATGAATATTTTAAGGCAAATATTTTTAATTAAATATATTAAAATTATTCCCAACGGGATTTTGAATCGCATGCACGGGAAGCACTTCAATTGATGAACTTTTTTTGTTGAACACATGTATCAAGCATTGATGCAAGATATTATTGAATCTCGTTTTGAATTACGGCCTGAATTGGACATATGAATATTTTAAGGCAAATATTTTTAATTAAATATATTAAAATTATTCCCAACGGGATTTTGAATCGCATGCACGGGAAGCACTTCAATCGATGAACTTTTTTTGTTGAACACATGTATCAAGCATTGATGCAAGATATTATTGAATCTCGTTTTGAATTACGGCCTGAATTGGACATATGAATATTTTAAGGCAAATATTTTTAATTAAATATATTAAAATTATTCCCAACGGGATTTTGAATCGCATGCACGGGAAGCACTTCAATTGATGAACTTTTTTTGTTGAACACATGTATCAAGCATTGAGATAGATACCTGAATCAAAAGTTTTAATTATGATACAAATAATTTTTTCCCCTTCAGCAGATCTTAATTTTTTCATTTTTTTGTTACTTTTCTTCTAAAAAATTCAAGCAAACAATAGACATTTCTAAAATGGCTACAAAATAAGAACACATGTATCAAGCATAGAGGAAGAAAAAAGTGAATCTCGTTTTGAATTACGGCCTGAATTGGACATATGAATATTTTAAGGCAAATATTTTTAATTAAATACATTAAAATTATTCCCAACGGGATTTTGAATCGCATGCACGGGAAGCACTTCAATCGATGAACTTTTTTTGTTGAACACATGTATCAAGCATAGATGCAAGATATTATTGAATCTCGTTTTGAATTACGGCCTGAATTGGACATATGAATATTTTAAGGCAAATATTTTTAATTAAATATATTAAAATTATTCCCAACGGGATTTTGAATCGCATGCACGGGAAGCACTTCAATCGATGAACTTTTTTTGTTGAACACATGTATAAAGCATTGAGATAGATACCTGAATCAAAAGTTTTAATTATGATACAAATAATTTTTTCCCCTTCAGCAGATCTTAATTTTTTCTTTTTTTTGTTACTTTTTTTCTAAAAAATTCAAGCAAACAAAAGACATTTCTAAAATGGCTACAAAATAAGAACACATGTATCAAGCATAGAGGAAGAAAAAAGTGAATCTCGTTTTGAATTACGGCCTGAATTGGACATATGAATATTTTAAGGCAAATATTTTTAATTAAATATATTAAAATTATTCCCAACGGGATTTTGAATCGCATTCACGGGAAGCACTTCAATCGATGAACTTTTTTTGTTGAACACATGTATCAAGCATAGATGCAAGATATTATTGAATCTCGTTTTGAATTACGGCCTGAATTGGACATATGAATATTTTAAGGCAAATATTTTTAATTAAATATATTAAAATTATTCCCAACGGGATTTTGAATCGCATGCACGGGAAGCACTTCAATCGATGAACTTTTTTTGTTGAACACATGTATCAAGCATTGATGCAAGATATTATTGAATCTCGTTTTGAATTACGGCCTGAATTGGACATATGAATATTTTAAGGCAAATATTTTTAATTAAATATATTAAAATTATTCCCAACGGGATTTTGAATCGCATGCACGGGAAGCACTTCAATTGATGAACTTTTTTTGTTGAACACATGTATCAAGCATTGATGCAAGATATTATTGAATCTCGTTTTGAATTACGGCCTGAATTGGACATATGAATATTTTAAGGCAAATATTTTTAATTAAATATATTAAAATTATTCCCAACGGGATTTTGAATTGCATGCACGGGAAGCACTTCAATCGATGAACTTTTTTTGTTGAACACATGTATCAAGCATTGATGCAAGATATTATTGAATCTCGTTTTGAATTACGGCCTGAATTGGACATATGAATATTTTAAGGCAAATATTTTTAATTAAATATATTAAAATTATTCCCAACGGGATTTTGAATCGCATGCACGGGAAGCACTTCAATTGATGAACTTTTTTTGTTGAACACATGTATCAAGCATTGAGATAGATACCTGAATCAAAAGTTTTAATTATGATACAAATAATTTTTTCCCCTTCAGCAGATCTTAATTTTTTCATTTTTTTGTTACTTTTCTTCTAAAAAATTCAAGCAAACAAAAGACATTTCTAAAATGGCTACAAAATAAGAACACATGTATCAAGCATAGAGGAAGAAAAAAGTGAATCTCGTTTTGAATTACGGCCTGAATTGGACATATGAATATTTTAAGGCAAATATTTTTAATTAAATATATTAAAATTATTCCCAACGGGATTTTGAATCGCATGCACGGGAAGCACTTCAATCGATGAACTTTTTTTGTTGAACACATGTATCAAGCATAGATGCAAGATATTATTGAATCTCGTTTTGAATTACGGCCTGAATTGGACATATGAATATTTTAAGGCAAATATTTTTAATTAAATATATTAAAATTATTCCCAACGGGATTTTGAATCGCATGCACGGGAAGCACTTCAATCGATGAACTTTTTTTGTTGAACACATGTATCAAGCATTGATGCAAGATATTATTGAATCTCGTTTTGAATTACGGCCTGAATTGGACATATGAATATTTTAAGGCAAATATTTTTAATTAAATATATTAAAATTATTCCCAACGGGATTTTGAATCGCATGCACGGGAAGCACTTCAATTGATGAACTTTTTTTGTTGAACACATGTATCAAGCATTGATGCAAGATATTATTGAATCTCGTTTTGAATTACGGCCTGAATTGGACATATGAATATTTTAAGGCAAATATTTTTAATTAAATATATTAAAATTATTCCCAACGGGATTTTGAATTGCATGCACGGGAAGCACTTCAATCGATGAACTTTTTTTGTTGAACACATGTATCAAGCATTGATGCAAGATATTATTGAATCTCGTTTTGAATTACGGCCTGAATTGGACATATGAATATTTTAAGGCAAATATTTTTAATTAAATATATTAAAATTATTCCCAACGGGATTTTGAATCGCATGCACGGGAAGCACTTCAATTGATGAACTTTTTTTGTTGAACACATGTATCAAGCATTGAGATAGATACCTGAATCAAAAGTTTTAATTATGATACAAATAATTTTTTCCCCTTCAGCAGATCTTAATTTTTTCATTTTTTTGTTACTTTTCTTCTAAAAAATTCAAGCAAACAAAAGACATTTCTAAAATGGCTACAAAATAAGAACACATGTATCAAGCATAGAGGAAGAAAAAAGTGAATCTCGTTTTGAATTACGGCCTGAATTGGACATATGAATATTTTAAGGCAAATATTTTTAATTAAATATATTAAAATTATTCCCAACGGGATTTTGAATCGCATGCACGGGAAGCACTTCAATCGATGAACTTTTTTTGTTGAACACATGTATCAAGCATAGATGCAAGATATTATTGAATCTCGTTTTGAATTACGGCCTGAATTGGACATATGAATATTTTAAGGCAAATATTTTTAATTAAATATATTAAAATTATTCCCAACGGGATTTTGAATCGCATGCACGGGAAGCACTTCAATTGATGAACTTTTTTTGTTGAACACATGTATCAAGCATTGATGCAAGATATTATTGAATCTCGTTTTGAATTACGGCCTGAATTGGACATATGAATATTTTAAGGCAAATATTTTTAATTAAATATATTAAAATTATTCCCAACGGGATTTTGAATTGCATGCACGGGAAGCACTTCAATCGATGAACTTTTTTTGTTGAACACATGTATCAAGCATTGATGCAAGATATTATTGAATCTCGTTTTGAATTACGGCCTGAATTGGACATATGAATATTTTAAGGCAAATATTTTTAATTAAATATATTAAAATTATTCCCAACGGGATTTTGAATCGCATGCACGGGAAGCACTTCAATTGATGAACTTTTTTTGTTGAACACATGTATCAAGCATTGAGATAGATACCTGAATCAAAAGTTTTAATTATGATACAAATAATTTTTTCCCCTTCAGCAGATCTTAATTTTTTCTTTTTTTTGTTACTTTTTTTCTAAAAAATTCAAGCAAACAAAAGACATTTCTAAAATGGCTACAAAATAAGAACACATGTATCAAGCATAGAGGAAGAAAAAAGTGAATCTCGTTTTGAATTACGGCCTGAATTGGACATATGAATATTTTAAGGCAAATATTTTTAATTAAATATATTAAAATTATTCCCAACGGGATTTTGAATCGCATTCACGGGAAGCACTTCAATCGATGAACTTTTTTTGTTGAACACATGTATCAAGCATAGATGCAAGATATTATTGAATCTCGTTTTGAATTACGGCCTGAATTGGACATATGAATATTTTAAGGCAAATATTTTTAATTAAATATATTAAAATTATTCCCAACGGGATTTTGAATCGCATGCACGGGAAGCACTTCAATCGATGAACTTTTTTTGTTGAACACATGTATAAAGCATTGAGATAGATACCTGAATCAAAAGTTTTAATTATGATACAAATAATTTTTTCCCCTTCAGCAGATCTTAATTTTTTCTTTTTTTTGTTACTTTTTTTCTAAAAAATTCAAGCAAACAAAAGACATTTCTAAAATGGCTACAAAATAAGAACACATGTATCAAGCATAGAGGAAGAAAAAAGTGAATCTCGTTTTGAATTACGGCCTGAATTGGACATATGAATATTCTAAGGCAAATATTTTTAATTAAATATATTAAAATTATTCCCAACGGGATTTTGAATCGCATGCACGGGAAGCACTTCAATCGATGAACTTTTTTTGTTGAACACATGTATCAAGCATTGAGATAGATACCTGAATCAAAAGTTTTAATTATGATACAAATAATTTTTTCCCCTTCAGCAGATCTTAATTTTTTCTATTTTTTGTTACTTTTCTTCTAAAAAATTCAAGCAAACAAAAGACATTTCTAAAATGGCTACAAAATAAGAACACATGTATCAAGCATAGAGGAAGAAAAAAGTGAATCTCCTTTTGAATTACGGCCTGAATTGGACATATGAATATTTTAAGGCAAATATTTTTAATTAAATATATTAAAATTATTCCCAACGGGATTTTGAATCGCATGCACGGGAAGCACTTCAATCGATGAACTTTTTTTGTTGAACACATGTATCAAGCATAGATGCAAGATATTATTGAATCTCGTTTTGAATTACGGCCTGAATTGGACATATGAATATTTTAAGGCAAATATTTTTAATTAAATATATTAAAATTATTCCCAACGGGAATTTTGAATCGCATGCACGGGAAGCACTTCAATCGATGAACTTTTTTTGTTGAACACATGTATCAAGCATTGAGATAGATACCTGAATCAAAAGTTTTAATTATGATACAAATAATTTTTTCCCCTTCAGCAGATCTTAATTTTTTCTTTTTTTTGTTACTTTTCTTCTAAAAAATTCAAGCAAACAAAAGACATTTCTAAAATGGCTACAAAATAAGAACACATGTATCAAGCATAGAGGAAGAAAAAAGTGAATCTCGTTTTGAATTACGGCCTGAATTGGACATATGAATATTTTAAGGCAAATATTTTTAATTAAATATATTAAAATTATTCCCAACGGGATTTTGAATCGCATGCACGGGAAGCACTTCAATCGATGAACTTTTTTTGTTGAACACATGTATCAAGCATTGATGCAAGATATTATTGAATCTCGTTTTGAATTACGGCCTGAATTGGACATATGAATATTTTAAGGCAAATATTTTTAATTAAATATATTAAAATTATTCCCAACGGGATTTTGAATCGCATGCACGGGAAGCACTTCAATTGATGAACTTTTTTTGTTGAACACATGTATCAAGCATTGATGCAAGATATTATTGAATCTCGTTTTGAATTACGGCCTGAATTGGACATATGAATATTTTAAGGCAAATATTTTTAATTAAATATATTAAAATTATTCCCAACGGGATTTTGAATCGCATGCACGGGAAGCACTTCAATCGATGAACTTTTTTTGTTGAACACATGTATCAAGCATTGATGCAAGATATTATTGAATCTCGTTTTGAATTACGGCCTGAATTGGACATATGAATATTTTAAGGCAAATATTTTTAATAAAATATATTAAAATTATTCCCAACGGGATTTTGAATCGCATGCACGGGAAGCACTTCAATTGATGAACTTTTTTTGTTGAACACATGTATCAAGCATTGATGCAAGATATTATTGAATCTCGTTTTGAATTACGGCCTGAATTGGACATATGAATATTTTAAGGCAAATATTTTTAATTAAATATATTAAAATTATTCCCAACGGGATTTTGAATCGCATGCACGGGAAGCACTTCAATCGATGAACTTTTTTTGTTGAACACATGTATCAAGCATTGATGCAAGATATTATTGAATCTCGTTTTGAATTACGGCCTGAATTGGACATATGAATATTTTAAGGCAAATATTTTTAATTAAATATATTAAAATTATTCCCAACGGGATTTTGAATCGCATGCACGGGAAGCACTTCAATTGATGAACTTTTTTTGTTGAACACATGTATCAAGCATTGATGCAAGATATTATTGAATCTCGTTTTGAATTACGGCCTGAATTGGACATATGAATATTTTAAGGCAAATATTTTTAATTAAATATATTAAAATTATTCCCAAAGGGATTTTGAATCGCATGCACGGGAAGCACTTCAATTGATGAACTTTTTTTGTTGAACACATGTATCAAGCATTGATGCAAGATATTATTGAATCTCGTTTTGAATTACGGCCTGAATTGGACATATGAATATTTTAAGGCAAATATTTTTAATTAAATATATTAAAATTATTCCCAACGGGATTTTGAATCGCATGCACGGGAAGCACTTCAATCGATGAACTTTTTTTGTTGAACACATGTATCAAGCATTGAGATAGATACCTGAATCAAAAGTTTTAATTATGATACAAATAATTTTTTCCCCTTCAGCAGATCTTAATTTTTTCTTTTTTTTGTTACTTTTCTTCTAAAAAATTCAAGCAAACAAAAGACATTTCTAAAATGGCTACAAAATAAGAACACATGTATCAAACATAGAGGAAGAAAAAAGTGAATATCGTTTTGAATTACGGCCTGAATTGGACATATGAATATTTTAAGGCAAATATTTTTAATTAAATATATTAAAATTATTCCCAACGGGATTTTGAATCGCATGCACGGGAAGCACTTCAATCGATGAACTTTTTTTGTTGAACACATGTATCAAGCATTGAGATAGATACCTGAATCAAAAGTTTTAATTATGATACAAATAATTTTTTCCCCTTCAGCAGATCTTAATTTTTTCTTTTTTTTGTTACTTTTCTTCTAAAAAATTCAAGCAAACAAAAGACATTTCTAAAATGGCTACAAAATAAGAACACATGTATCAAACATAGAGGAAGAAAAAAGTGAATATCGTTTTGAATTACGGCCTGAATTGGACATATGAATATTTTCAGGCAAATATTTTTAATTAAATATATTAAAATTATTCCCAACGGGATTTTGAATCGCATGCACGGGAAGCACTTCAATCGATGAACTTTTTTTGTTGAACACATGTATCAAGCATTGAGATAGATACCTGAATCAAAAGTTTTAATTATGATACAAATAATTTTTTCCCCTTCAGCAGATCTTAATTTTTTCTATTTTTTGTTACTTTTCTTCTAAAAAATTCAAGCAAACAAAAGACATTTCTAAAATGGCTACAAAATAAGAACACATGTATCAAGCATAGAGGAAGAAAAAAGTGAATCTCCTTTTGAATTACGGCCTGAATTGGACATATGAATATTTTAAGGCAAATATTTTTAATTAAATATATTAAAATTATTCCCAACGGGATTTTGAATCGCATGCACGGGAAGCACTTCAATCGATGAACTTTTTTTGTTGAACACATGTATCAAGCATTGAGATAGATACCTGAATCAAAAGTTTTAATTATGATACAAATAATTTTTTCCCCTTCAGCAGATCTTAATTTTTTCTTTTTTTTGTTACTTTTCTTCTAAAAAATTCAAGCAAACAAAAGACATTTCTAAAATGGCTACAAAATAAGAACACATGTATCAAGCATAGAGGAAGAAAAAAGTGAATATCGTTTTGAATTACGGCCTGAATTGGACATATGAATATTTTAAGGCAAATATTTTTAATTAAATATACTAAAATTATTCCCAACGGGATTTTGAATCGCATGCACGGGAAGCACTTCAATCGATGAACTTTTTTTGTTGAACACATGTATCAAGCATTGATGCAAGATATTATTGAATCTCGTTTTGAATTACGGCCTGAATTGGACATATGAATATTTTAAGGCAAATATTTTTAATTAAATATATTAAAATTATTCCCAACGGGATTTTGAATCGCATGCACGGGAAGCACTTCAATCGATGAACTTTTTTTGTTGAACACATGTATCAAGCATTGATGCAAGATATTATTGAATCTCGTTTTGAATTACGGCCTGAATTGGACATATGAATATTTTAAGGCAAATATTTTTAATTAAATATATTAAAATTATTCCCAACGGGATTTTGAATCGCATGCACGGGAAGCACTTCAATCGATGAACTTTTTTTGTTGAACACATGTATCAAGCATTGAGATAGATACCTGAATCAAAAGTTTTAATTATGATACAAATAATTTTTTCCCCTTCAGCAGATCTTAATTTTTTCTATTTTTTGTTACTTTTCTTCTAAAAAATTCAAGCAAACAAAAGACATTTCTAAAATGGCTACAAAATAAGAACACATGTATCAAGCATAGAGGAAGAAAAAAGTGAATCTCCTTTTGAATTACGGCCTGAATTGGACATATGAATATTTTAAGGCAAATATTTTTAATTAAATATATTAAAATTATTCCCAACGGGATTTTGAATCGCATGCACGGGAAGCACTTCAATCGATGAACTTTTTTTGTTGAACACATGTATCAAGCATTGAGATAGATACCTGAATCAAAAGTTTTAATTATGATACAAATAATTTTTTCCCCTTCAGCAGATCTTAATTTTTTCTTTTTTTTGTTACTTTTCTTCTAAAAAATTCAAGCAAACAAAAGACATTTCTAAAATGGCTACAAAATAAGAACACATGTATCAAGCATAGAGGAAGAAAAAAGTGAATCTCGTTTTGAATTACGGCCTGAATTGGACATATGAATATTCTAAGGCAAATATTTTTAATTAAATATATTAAAATTATTCCCAACGGGATTTTGAATCGCATGCACGGGAAGCACTTCAATCGATGAACTTTTTTTGTTGAACACATGTATCAAGCATTGAGATAGATACCTGAATCAAAAGTTTTAATTATGATACAAATAATTTTTTCCCCTTCAGCAGATCTTAATTTTTTCTATTTTTTGTTACTTTTCTTCTAAAAAATTCAAGCAAACAAAAGACATTTCTAAAATGGCTACAAAATAAGAACACATGTATCAAGCATAGAGGAAGAAAAAAGTGAATCTCCTTTTGAATTACGGCCTGAATTGGACATATGAATATTTTAAGGCAAATATTTTTAATTAAATATATTAAAATTATTCCCAACGGGATTTTGAATCGCATGCACGGGAAGCACTTCAATCGATGAACTTTTTTTGTTGAACACATGTATCAAGCATTGAGATAGATACCTGAATCAAAAGTTTTAATTATGATACAAATAATTTTTTCCCCTTCAGCAGATCTTAATTTTTTCTTTTTTTTGTTACTTTTCTTCTAAAAAATTCAAGCAAACAAAAGACATTTCTAAAATGGCTACAAAATAAGAACACATGTATCAAGCATAGAGGAAGAAAAAAGTGAATCTCGTTTTGAATTACGGCCTGAATTGGACATATGAATATTCTAAGGCAAATATTTTTAATTAAATATATTAAAATTATTCCCAACGGGATTTTGAATCGCATGCACGGGAAGCACTTCAATCGATGAACTTTTTTTGTTGAACACATGTATCAAGCATTGAGATAGATACCTGAATCAAAAGTTTTAATTATGATACAAATAATTTTTTCCCCTTCAGCAGATCTTAATTTTTTCTATTTTTTGTTACTTTTCTTCTAAAAAATTCAAGCAAACAAAAGACATTTCTAAAATGGCTACAAAATAAGAACACATGTATCAAGCATAGAGGAAGAAAAAAGTGAATCTCCTTTTGAATTACGGCCTGAATTGGACATATGAATATTTTAAGGCAAATATTTTTAATTAAATATATTAAAATTATTCCCAACGGGATTTTGAATCGCATGCACGGGAAGCACTTCAATCGATGAACTTTTTTTGTTGAACACATGTATCAAGCATAGATGCAAGATATTATTGAATCTCGTTTTGAATTACGGCCTGAATTGGACATATGAATATTTTAAGGCAAATATTTTTAATTAAATATATTAAAATTATTCCCAACGGGAATTTTGAATCGCATGCACGGGAAGCACTTCAATCGATGAACTTTTTTTGTTGAACACATGTATCAAGCATTGAGATAGATACCTGAATCAAAAGTTTTAATTATGATACAAATAATTTTTTCCCCTTCAGCAGATCTTAATTTTTTCTTTTTTTTGTTACTTTTCTTCTAAAAAATTCAAGCAAACAAAAGACATTTCTAAAATGGCTACAAAATAAGAACACATGTATCAAGCATAGAGGAAGAAAAAAGTGAATCTCGTTTTGAATTACGGCCTGAATTGGACATATGAATATTTTAAGGCAAATATTTTTAATTAAATATATTAAAATTATTCCCAACGGGATTTTGAATCGCATGCACGGGAAGCACTTCAATCGATGAACTTTTTTTGTTGAACACATGTATCAAGCATTGATGCAAGATATTATTGAATCTCGTTTTGAATTACGGCCTGAATTGGACATATGAATATTTTAAGGCAAATATTTTTAATTAAATATATTAAAATTATTCCCAACGGGATTTTGAATCGCATGCACGGGAAGCACTTCAATCGATGAACTTTTTTTGTTGAACACATGTATCAAGCATTGATGCAAGATATTATTGAATCTCGTTTTGAATTACGGCCTGAATTGGACATATGAATATTTTAAGGCAAATATTTTTAATTAAATATATTAAAATTATTCCCAACGGGATTTTGAATCGCATGCACGGGAAGCACTTCAATTGATGAACTTTTTTTGTTGAACACATGTATCAAGCATTGATGCAAGATATTATTGAATCTCGTTTTGAATTACGGCCTGAATTGGACATATGAATATTTTAAGGCAAATATTTTTAATTAAATATATTAAAATTATTCCCAACGGGATTTTGAATCGCATGCACGGGAAGCACTTCAATCGATGAACTTTTTTTGTTGAACACATGTATCAAGCATTGATGCAAGATATTATTGAATCTCGTTTTGAATTACGGCCTGAATTGGACATATGAATATTTTAAGGCAAATATTTTTAATTAAATATATTAAAATTATTCCCAACGGGATTTTGAATCGCATGCACGGGAAGCACTTCAATTGATGAACTTTTTTTGTTGAACACATGTATCAAGCATTGATGCAAGATATTATTGAATCTCGTTTTGAATTACGGCCTGAATTGGACATATGAATATTTTAAGGCAAATATTTTTAATTAAATATATTAAAATTATTCCCAAAGGGATTTTGAATCGCATGCACGGGAAGCACTTCAATTGATGAACTTTTTTTGTTGAACACATGTATCAAGCATTGATGCAAGATATTATTGAATCTCGTTTTGAATTACGGCCTGAATTGGACATATGAATATTTTAAGGCAAATATTTTTAATTAAATATATTAAAATTATTCCCAACGGGATTTTGAATCGCATGCACGGGAAGCACTTCAATCGATGAACTTTTTTTGTTGAACACATGTATCAAGCATTGAGATAGATACCTGAATCAAAAGTTTTAATTATGATACAAATAATTTTTTCCCCTTCAGCAGATCTTAATTTTTTCTTTTTTTTGTTACTTTTCTTCTAAAAAATTCAAGCAAACAAAAGACATTTCTAAAATGGCTACAAAATAAGAACACATGTATCAAACATAGAGGAAGAAAAAAGTGAATATCGTTTTGAATTACGGCCTGAATTGGACATATGAATATTTTAAGGCAAATATTTTTAATTAAATATATTAAAATTATTCCCAACGGGATTTTGAATCGCATGCACGGGAAGCACTTCAATCGATGAACTTTTTTTGTTGAACACATGTATCAAGCATTGAGATAGATACCTGAATCAAAAGTTTTAATTATGATACAAATAATTTTTTCCCCTTCAGCAGATCTTAATTTTTTCTTTTTTTTGTTAATTTTCTTCTAAAAAATTCAAGCAAACAAAAGACATTTCTAAAATGGCTACAAAATAAGAACACATGTATCAAACATAGAGGAAGAAAAAAGTGAATATCGTTTTGAATTACGGCCTGAATTGGACATATGAATATTTTAAGGCAAATATTTTTAATTAAATATATTAAAATTATTCCCAACGGGATTTTGAATCGCATGCACGGGAAGCACTTCAATCGATGAACTTTTTTTGTTGAACACATGTATCAAGCATTGAGATAGATACCTGAATCAAAAGTTTTAATTATGATACAAATAATTTTTTCCCCTTCAGCAGATCTTAATTTTTTCTATTTTTTGTTACTTTTCTTCTAAAAAATTCAAGCAAACAAAAGACATTTCTAAAATGGCTACAAAATAAGAACACATGTATCAAACATAGAGGAAGAAAAAAGTGAATCTCCTTTTGAATTACGGCCTGAATTGGACATATGAATATTTTAAGGCAAATATTTTTAATTAAATATATTAAAATTATTCCCAACGGGATTTTGAATCGCATGCACGGGAAGCACTTCAATCGATGAACTTTTTTTGTTGAACACATGTATCAAGCATTGAGATAGATACCTGAATCAAAAGTTTTAATTATGATACAAATAATTTTTTCCCCTTCAGCAGATCTTAATTTTTTCTTTTTTTTGTTACTTTTCTTCTAAAAAATTCAAGCAAACAAAAGACATTTCTAAAATGGCTACAAAATAAGAACACATGTATCAAGCATAGAGGAAGAAAAAAGTGAATATCGTTTTGAATTACGGCCTGAATTGGACATATGAATATTTTAAGGCAAATATTTTTAATTAAATATATTAAAATTATTCCCAACGGGATTTTGAATCGCATGCACGGGAAGCACTTCAATCGATGAACTTTTTTTGTTGAACACATGTATCAAGCATTGATGCAAGATATTATTGAATCTCGTTTTGAATTACGGCCTGAATTGGACATATGAATATTTTAAGGCAAATATTTTTAATTAAATATATTAAAATTATTCCCAACGGGATTTTGAATCGCATGCACGGGAAGCACTTCAATCGATGAACTTTTTTTGTTGAACAAATGTATCAAGCATTGATGCAAGATATTATTGAATCTCGTTTTGAATTACGGCCTGAATTGGACATATGAATATTTTAAGGCAAATATTTTTAATTAAATATATTAAAATTATTCCCAACGGGATTTTGAATCGCATGCACGGGAAGCACTTCAATCGATGAACTTTTTTTGTTGAACACATGTATCAAGCATTGAGATAGATACCTGAATCAAAAGTTTTAATTATGATACAAATAATTTTTTCCCCTTCAGCAGATCTTAATTTTTTCTATTTTTTGTTACTTTTCTTCTAAAAAATTCAAGCAAACAAAAGACATTTCTAAAATGGCTACAAAATAAGAACACATGTATCAAGCATAGAGGAAGAAAAAAGTGAATCTCCTTTTGAATTACGGCCTGAATTGGACATATGAATATTTTAAGGCAAATATTTTTAATTAAATATATTAAAATTATTCCCAACGGGATTTTGAATCGCATGCACGGGAAGCACTTCAATCGATGAACTTTTTTTGTTGAACACATGTATCAAGCATTGAGATAGATACCTGAATCAAAAGTTTTAATTATGATACAAATAATTTTTTCCCCTTCAGCAGATCTTAATTTTTTCTTTTTTTTGTTACTTTTCTTCTAAAAAATTCAAGCAAACAAAAGACATTTCTAAAATGGCTACAAAATAAGAACACATGTATCAAGCATAGAGGAAGAAAAAAGTGAATCTCCTTTTGAATTACGGCCTGAATTGGACATATGAATATTTTAAGGCAAATATTTTTAATTAAATATATTAAAATTATTCCCAACGGGATTTTGAATCGCATGCACGGGAAGAACTTCAATCGATGAACTTTTTTTGTTGAACACATGTATCAAGCATTGAGATAGATACCTGAATCAAAAGTTTTAATTATGATACAAATAATTTTTTCCCCTTCAGCAGATCTTAATTTTTTCTTTTTTTTGTTACTTTTCTTCTAAAAAATTCAAGCAAACAAAAGACATTTCTAAAATGGCTACAAAATAAGAACACATGTATCAAGCATAGAGGAAGAAAAAAGTGAATCTCGTTTTGAATTACGGCCTGAATTGGACATATGAATATTTTAAGGCAAATATTTTTAATTAAATATATTAAAATTATTCCCAACGGGATTTTGAATCGCATGCACGGGAAGCACTTCAATCGATGAACTTTTTTTGTTGAACACATGTATCAAGCATTGATGCAAGATATTATTGAATCTCGTTTTGAATTACGACCTGAATTGGACATATGAATATTTTAAGGCAAATATTTTTAATTAAATATATTAAAATTATTCCCAACGGGATTTTGAATCGCATGCACGGGAAGCACTTCAATCGATGAACTTTTTTTGTTGAACACATGTATCAAGCATTGAGATAGATACCTGAATCAAAAGTTTTAATTATGATACAAATAATTTTTTCCCCTTCAGCAGATCTTAATTTTTTCTTTTTTTTGTTACTTTTCTTCTAAAAAATTCAAGCAAACAAAAGACATTTCTAAAATGGCTACAAAATAAGAACACATGTATCAAGCATAGAGGAAGAAAAAAGTGAATCTCGTTTTGAATTACGGCCTGAATTGGACATATGAATATTTTAAGGCAAATATTTTTAATTAAATATATTAAAATTATTCCCAACGGGATTTTAAATCGCATGCACGGGAAGCACTTCAATCGATGAACTTTTTTTGTTGAACACATGTATCAAGCATTGAGATAGATACCTGAATCAAAAGTTTTAATTATGATACAAATAATTTTTTCCCCTTCAGCAGATCTTAATTTTTTCTATTTTTTGTTACTTTTCTTCTAAAAAATTCAAGCAAACAAAAGACATTTCTAAAATGGCTACAAAATAAGAACACATGTATCAAGCATAGAGGAAGAAAAAAGTGAATCTCGTTTTGAATTACGGCCTGAATTGGACATATGAATATTTTAAGGCAAATATTTTTAATTAAATATATTAAAATTATTCCCAACGGGATTTTGAATCGCATGCACGGGAAGCACTTCAATCGATGAACTTTTTTTGTTGAACACATGTATCAAGCATTGAGATAGATACCTGAATCAAAAGTTTTAATTATGATACAAATAATTTTTTCCCCTTCAGCAGATCTTAATTTTTTCTATTTTTTGTTACTTTTCTTCTAAAAAATTCAAGCAAACAAAAGACATTTCTAAAATGGCTACAAAATAAGAACACATGTATCAAGCATAGAGGAAGAAAAAAGTGAATCTCCTTTTGAATTACGGCCTGAATTGGACATATGAATATTTTAAGGCAAATATTTTTAATTAAATATATTAAAATTATTCCCAACGGGATTTTGAATCGCATGCACGGGAAGCACTTCAATCGATGAACTTTTTTTGTTGAACACATGTATCAAGCATTGAGATAGATACCTGAATCAAAAGTTTTAATTATGATACAAATAATTTTTTCCCCTTCAGCAGATCTTAATTTTTTCTTTTTTTTGTTACTTTTCTTCTAAAAAATTCAAGCAAACAAAAGACATTTCTAAAATGGCTACAAAATAAGAACACATGTATCAAGCATAGAGGAAGAAAAAAGTGAATCTCCTTTTGAATTACGGCCTGAATTGGACATATGAATATTTTAAGGCAAATATTTTTAATTAAATATATTAAAATTATTCCCAACGGGATTTTGAATCGCATGCACGGGAAGCACTTCAATCGATGAACTTTTTTTGTTGAACACATGTATCAAGCATTGATGCAAGATATTATTGAATCTCGTTTTGAATTACGGCCTGAATTGGACATATGAATATTTTAAGGCAAATATTTTTAATTAAATATATTAAAATTATTCCCAACGGGATTTTGAATCGCATGCACGGGAAGCACTTCAATCGATGAACTTTTTTTGTTGAACACATGTATCAAGCATAGAGGAAGAAAAAAGTGAATCTCGTTTTGAATTACGGCCTGAATTGGACATATGAACATTTTAAGGCAAATATTTTTAATTAAATATATTAAAATTATTCCCAACGGGATTTTGAATCGCATGCACGGGAAGCACTTCAATTGATGAACTTTTTTTGTTGAACACATGTATCAAGCATTGATGCAAGATATTATTGAATCTCGTTTTGAATTACGGCCTTAATTGGACATATGAATATTTTAAGGCAAATATTTTTAATTAAATATATTAAAATTATTCCCAACGGGATTTTAAATCGCATGCACGGGAAGCACTTCAATTGATGAACTTTTTTTGTTGAACACATGTATCAAGCATTGATGCAAGATATTATTGAATCTCGTTTTGAATTACGGCCTGAATTGGACATATGAATATTTTAAGGCAAATATTTTTAAATAAATATATTAAAATTATTCCCAACGGGATTTTGAATCGCATGCACGGGAGGCACTTCAATTGATGAACTTTTTTTGTTGAACACATGTATCAAGCATTGATGCAAGATATTATTGAATCTCGTTTTGAATTACGGCCTGAATTGGACATATGAATATTTTAAGGCAAATATTTTTAATTAAATATATTAAAATTATTCCCAACGGGATTTTGAATCGCATGCACGGGAAGCACTTCAATTGATGAACTTTTTTTGTTGAACACATGTATCAAGCATTGATGCAAGATATTATTGAATCTCGTTTTGAATTACGGCCTGAATTGGACATATGAATATTTTAAGGCAAATATTTTTAAATAAATATATTAAAATTATTCCCAACGGGATTTTGAATCGCATGCACGGGAGGCACTTCAATTGATGAACTTTTTTTGTTGAACACATGTATCAAGCATTGATGCAAGATATTATTGAATCTCGTTTTGAATTACGGCCTTAATTGGACATATGAATATTTTAAGGCAAATATTTTTAATTAAATATATTAAAATTATTCCCAACGGGATTTTGAATCGCATGCACGGGAAGCACTTCAATCGATGAACTTTTTTTGTTGAACACATGTATCAAGCATTGAGATAGATACCTGAATCAAAAGTTTTAATTATGATACAAATAATTTTTTCCCCTTCAGCAGATCTTATTTTTTTCTTTTTTTTGTTAATTTTCTTCTAAAAAATTCAAGCAAACAAAAGACATTTCTAAAATGGCTACAAAATAAGAACACATGTATCAAGCATAGAGGAAGAAAAAAGTGAATCTCGTTTTGAATTACGGCCTGAATTGGACATATGAATATTTTAAGGCAAATATTTTTAATTAAATATATTAAAATTATTCCCAACGGGATTTTGAATCGCATGCACGGGAAGCACTTCAATCGATGAACTTTTTTTGTTGAACACATGTATCAAGCATTGAGATAGATACCTGAATCAAAAGTTTTAATTATGATACAAATAATTTTTTCCCCTTCAGCAGTTCTTATTTTTTTCTTTTTTTGTTACTTTTCTTCTAAAAAATTCAAGCAAACAAAAGACATTTCTAAAATGGCTACAAAATAAGAACACATGTATCAAACATAGAGGAAGAAATAAGTGAATCTCGTTTTGAATTACGGAGTTCAATAAGCCATATGAATATTTTAATGCAAATATTTTTAATTAAATATATTAAAATTATTCCCAACGGGATTTTGAATCGCATGCACGGGAAGCACTTCAATCGATTAACTTTTTTTGTTGAACACATGTATCAAGCATTGAGATAGATACCTGAATCAAAAGTTTTAATTATGATACAAATAATTTTTTCCCCTTCAGCAGATCTTATTTTTTTCTTTTTTTGTTACTTTTCTTCTAAAAAATTCAAGCAAACAAAAGACATTTCTAAAATGGCTACAAAATAAGAACACATGTATCAGGCATAGAGGAAGAAATAAGTGAACCTCGTTTTGAATTACGGAGTTCAATAAGGCATATGAATATTGTAAGGCAAATATTTTTAATTAAATATATTAAAATTATTCCCAACGGGATTTTGAATCGCATGCACGGGAAGCACTTCAATTGATGAACTTTTTTTGTTGAACACATGTATCAAGCATTGATGCAAGATATTATTGAATCTCGTTTTGAATTACGGCCTGAATTGGACATATGAATATTTTAAGGCAAATATTTTTAAATAAATATATTAAAATTATTCCCAACGGGATTTTGAATCGCATGCACGGGAGGCACTTCAATTGATGAACTTTTTTTGTTGAACACATGTATCAAGCATTGATGCAAGATATTATTGAATCTCGTTTTGAATTACGGCCTTAATTGGACATATGAATATTTTAAGGCAAATATTTTTAATTAAATATATTAAAATTATTCCCAACGGGATTTTGAATCGCATGCACGGGAAGCACTTCAATTGATGAACTTTTTTTGTTGAACACATGTATCAAGCATTGATGCAAGATATTATTGAATCTCGTTTTGAATTACGGCCTGAATTGGACATATGAATATTTTAAGGCAAATATTTTTAAATAAATATATTAAAATTATTCCCAACGGGATTTTGAATCGCATGCACGGGAGGCACTTCAATTGATGAACTTTTTTTGTTGAACACATGTATCAAGCATTGATGCAAGATATTATTGAATCTCGTTTTGAATTACGGCCTGAATTGGACATATGAATATTTTAAGGCAAATATTTTTAATTAAATATATTAAAATTATTCCCAACGGGATTTTGAATCGCATGCACGGGAAGCACTTCAATTGATGAACTTTTTTTGTTGAACACATGTATCAAGCATTGATGCAAGATATTATTGAATCTCGTTTTGAATTACGGCCTGAATTGGACATATGAATATTTTAAGGCAAAAATTTTTAAATAAATATATTAAAATTATTCCCAACGGGATTTTGAATCGCATGCACGGGAGGCACTTCAATTGATGAACTTTTTTTGTTGAACACATGTATCAAGCATTGATGCAAGATATTATTGAATCTCGTTTTGAATTACGGCCTTAATTGGACATATGAATATTTTAAGGCAAATATTTTTAATTAAATATATTAAAATTATTCCCAACGGGATTTTGAATCGCATGCACGGGAAGCACTTCAATCGATGAACTTTTTTTGTTGAACACATGTATCAAGCATTGAGATAGATACCTGAATCAAAAGTTTTAATTATGATACAAATAATTTTTTCCCCTTCAGCAGATCTTATTTTTTTCTTTTTTTTGTTAATTTTCTTCTAAAAAATTCAAGCAAACAAAAGACATTTCTAAAATGGCTACAAAATAAGAACACATGTATCAAGCATAGAGGAAGAAAAAAGTGAATCTCGTTTTGAATTACGGCCTGAATTGGACATATGAATATTTTAAGGCAAATATTTTTAATTAAATATATTAAAATTATTCCCAACGGGATTTTGAATCGCATGCACGGGAAGCACTTCAATCGATGAACTTTTTTTGTTGAACACATGTATCAAGCATTGAGATAGATACCTGAATCAAAAGTTTTAATTATGATACAAATAATTTTTTCCCCTTCAGCAGTTCTTATTTTTTTCTTTTTTTGTTACTTTTCTTCTAAAAAATTCAAGCAAACAAAAGACATTTCTAAAATGGCTACAAAATAAGAACACATGTATCAAACATAGAGGAAGAAATAAGTGAATCTCGTTTTGAATTACGGAGTTCAATAAGCCATATGAATATTTTAATGCAAATATTTTTAATTAAATATATTAAAATTATTCCCAACGGGATTTTGAATCGCATGCACGGGAAGCACTTCAATCGATGAACTTTTTTTGTTGAACACATGTATCAAGCAATGAGATAGATACCTGAATCAAAAGTTTTAATTATGATACAAATAATTTTTTCCCCTTCAGCAGATCTTATTTTTTTCTTTTTTTGTTACTTTTCTTCTAAAAAATTCAAGCAAACAAAAGACATTTCTAAAATGGCTACAAAATAAGAACACATGTATCAAACATAGAGGAAGAAATAAGTGAATCTCGTTTTGAATTACGGAGTTCAATAAAGCATATGAATATTGTAAGGCAAATATTTTTAATTAAATATATTAAAATTATTCCCAACGGGATTTTGAATCGCATGCACGGGAAGCACTTCAATCGATGAACTTTTTTTGTTGAACACATGTATCAAGCATTGATGCAAGATATTATTGAATCTCGTTTTGAATTACGGCCTGAATTGGACATATGAATATTTTAAGGCAAATATTTTTAAATAAATATATTAAAATTATTCCCAACGGGATTTTGAATCGCATGCACGGGAGGCACTTCAATTGATGAACTTTTTTTGTTGAACACATGTATCAAGCATTGATGCAAGATATTATTGAATCTCGTTTTGAATTACGGCCTGAATTGGACATATGAATATTTTAAGGCAAATATTTTTAATTAAATATATTAAAATTATTCCCAACGGGATTTTGAATCGCATGCACGGGAAGCACTTCAATTGATGAACTTTTTTTGTTGAACACATGTATCAAGCATTGATGCAAGATATTATTGAATCTCGTTTTGAATTACGGCCTGAATTGGACATATGAATATTTTAAGGCAAATATTTTTAAATAAATATATTAAAATTATTCCCAACGGGATTTTGAATCGCATGCACGGGAGGCACTTCAATTGATGAACTTTTTTTGTTGAACACATGTATCAAGCATTGATGCAAGATATTATTGAATCTCGTTTTGAATTACGGCCTTAATTGGACATATGAATATTTTAAGGCAAATATTTTTAATTAAATATATTAAAATTATTCCCAACGGGATTTTGAATCGCATGCACGGGAAGCACTTCAATCGATGAACTTTTTTTGTTGAACACATGTATCAAGCATTGAGATAGATACCTGAATCAAAAGTTTTAATTATGATACAAATAATTTTTTCCCCTTCAGCAGATCTTATTTTTTTCTTTTTTTTGTTAATTTTCTTCTAAAAAATTCAAGCAAACAAAAGACATTTCTAAAATGGCTACAAAATAAGAACACATGTATCAAGCATAGAGGAAGAAAAAAGTGAATCTCGTTTTGAATTACGGCCTGAATTGGACATATGAATATTTTAAGGCAAATATTTTTAATTAAATATATTAAAATTATTCCCAACGGGATTTTGAATCGCATGCACGGGAAGCACTTCAATCGATGAACTTTTTTTGTTGAACACATGTATCAAGCATTGAGATAGATACCTGAATCAAAAGTTTTAATTATGATACAAATAATTTTTTCCCCTTCAGCAGTTCTTATTTTTTTCTTTTTTTGTTACTTTTCTTCTAAAAAATTCAAGCAAACAAAAGACATTTCTAAAATGGCTACAAAATAAGAACACATGTATCAAACATAGAGGAAGAAATAAGTGAATCTCGTTTTGAATTACGGAGTTCAATAAGCCATATGAATATTTTAATGCAAATATTTTTAATTAAATATATTAAAATTATTCCCAACGGGATTTTGAATCGCATGCACGGGAAGCACTTCAATCGATGAACTTTTTTTGTTGAACACATGTATCAAGCAATGAGATAGATACCTGAATCAAAAGTTTTAATTATGATACAAATAATTTTTTCCCCTTCAGCAGATCTTATTTTTTTCTTTTTTTGTTACTTTTCTTCTAAAAAATTCAAGCAAACAAAAGACATTTCTAAAATGGCTACAAAATAAGAACACATGTATCAAACATAGAGGAAGAAATAAGTGAATCTCGTTTTGAATTACGGAGTTCAATAAAGCATATGAATATTGTAAGGCAAATATTTTTAATTAAATATATTAAAATTATTCCCAACGGGATTTTGAATCGCATGCACGGGAAGCACTTCAATCGATGAACTTTTTTTGTTGAACACATGTATCAAGCATTGATGCAAGATATTATTGAATCTCGTTTTGAATTACGGCCTGAATTGGACATATGAATATTTTAAGGCAAATATTTTTAAATAAATATATTAAAATTATTCCCAACGGGATTTTGAATCGCATGCACGGGAGGCACTTCAATTGATGAACTTTTTTTGTTGAACACATGTATCAAGCATTGATGCAAGATATTATTGAATCTCGTTTTGAATTACGGCCTTAATTGGACATATGAATATTTTAAGGCAAATATTTTTAATTAAATATATTAAAATTATTCCCAACGGGATTTTGAATCGCATGCACGGGAAGCACTTCAATTGATGAACTTTTTTTGTTGAACACATGTATCAAGCATTGATGCAAGATATTATTGAATCTCGTTTTGAATTACGGCCTGAATTGGACATATGAATATTTTAAGGCAAATATTTTTAAATAAATATATTAAAATTATTCCCAACGGGATTTTGAATCGCATGCACGGGAGGCACTTCAATTGATGAACTTTTTTTGTTGAACACATGTATCAAGCATTGATGCAAGATATTATTGAATCTCGTTTTGAATTACGGCCTGAATTGGACATATGAATATTTTAAGGCAAATATTTTTAAATAAATATATTAAAATTATTCCCAACGGGATTTTGAATCGCATGCACGGGAGGCACTTCAATTGATGAACTTTTTTTGTTGAACACATGTATCAAGCATTGATGCAAGATATTATTGAATCTCGTTTTGAATTACGGCCTTAATTGGACATATGAATATTTTAAGGCAAATATTTTTAATTAAATATATTAAAATTATTCCCAACGGGATTTTGAATCGCATGCACGGGAAGCACTTCAATCGATGAACTTTTTTTGTTGAACACATGTATCAAGCATTGATGCAAGATATTATTGAATCTCGTTTTGAATTACGGCCTGAATTGGACATATGAATATTTTAAGGCAAATATTTTTAAATAAATATATTAAAATTATTCCCAACGGGATTTTGAATCGCATGCACGGGAAGCACTTCAATCGATGAACTTTTTTTGTTGAACACATGTATCAAGCATTGAGATAGATACCTGAATCAAAAGTTTTAATTATGATACAAATAATTTTTTCCCCTTCAGCAGATCTTATTTTTTTCTTTTTTTTGTTAATTTTCTTCTAAAAAATTCAAGCAAACAAAAGACATTTCTAAAATGGCTACAAAATAAGAACACATGTATCAAGCATAGAGGAAGAAAAAAGTGAATCTCGTTTTGAATTACGGCCTGAATTGGACATATGAATATTTTAAGGCAAATATTTTTAATTAAATATATTAAAATTATTCCCAACGGGATTTTGAATCGCATGCACGGGAAGCACTTCAATCGATGAACTTTTTTTGTTGAACACATGTATCAAACAATGAGATAGATACCTGAATCAAAAGTTTTAATTATGATACAAATAATTTTTTCCCCTTCAGCAGATCTTATTTTTTTCTTTTTTTGTTAGTTTTCTTCTAAAAAATTCAAGCAAACAAAAGACATTTCTAAAATGGCTACAAAATAAGAACACATGTATCAAACATAGAGGAAGAAATAAGTGAATCTCGTTTTGAATTACGGAGTTCAATAAGGCATATGAATATTGTAAGGCAAATATTTTTAATTAAATATATTAAAATTATTCCCAACGGGATTTTGAATCGCATGCACGGGAAGCACTTCAATCGATGAACTTTTTTTGTTGAACACATGTATCAAGCAATGAGATAGATACCTGAATCAAAAGTTTTAATTATGATACAAATAATTTTTTCCCCTTCAGCAGATCTTATTTTTTTCTTTTTTTGTTACTTTTCTTCTAAAAAATTCAAGCAAACAAAAGACATTTCTAAAATGGCTACAAAATAAGAACACATGTATCAAACATAGAGGAAGAAATAAGTGAATCTCGTTTTGAATTACGGAGTTCAATAAAGCATATGAATATTGTAAGGCAAATATTTTTAATTAAATATATTAAAATTATTCCCAACGGGATTTTGAATCGCATGCACGGGAAGCACTTCAATCGATGAACTTTTTTTGTTGAACACATGTATCAAGCAATGAGATAGATACCTGAATCAAAAGTTTTAATTATGATACAAATAATTTTTTCCCCTTCAGCAGATCTTATTTTTTTCTTTTTTTGTTACTTTTCTTCTAAAAAATTCAAGCAAACAAAAGACATTTCTAAAATGGCTACAAAATAAGAACACATGTATCAAACATAGAGGAAGAAATAAGTGAATCTCGTTTTGAATTACGGAGTTCAATAAGGCATATGAATATTGTAAGGCAAATATTTTTAATTAAATATATTAAAATTATTCCCAACGGGATTTTGAATCGCATGCACGGGAAGCACTTCAATCGATGAACTTTTTTTGTTGAACACATGTATCAAGCAATGAGATAGATACCTGAATCAAAAGTTTTAATTATGATACAAATAATTTTTTCCCCTTCAGCAGATCTTATTTTTTTCTTTTTTTGTTACTTTTCTTCTAAAAAATTCAAGCAAACAAAAGACATTTCTAAAATGGCTACAAAATAAGAACACATGTATCAAACATAGAGGAAGAAATAAGTGAATCTCGTTTTGAATTACGGAGTTCAATAAAGCATATGAATATTGTAAGGCAAATATTTTTAATTAAATATATTAAAATTATTCCCAACGGGATTTTGAATCGCATGCACGGGAAGCACTTCAATCGATGAACTTTTTTTGTTGAACACATGTATCAAGCAATGAGATAGATACCTGAATCAAAAGTTTTAATTATGATACAAATAATTTTTTCCCCTTCAGCAGATCTTATTTTTTTCTTTTTTTGTTACTTTTCTTCTAAAAAATTCAAGCAAACAAAAGACATTTCTAAAATGGCTACAAAATAAGAACACATGTATCAAACATAGAGGAAGAAATAAGTGAATCTCGTTTTGAATTACGGAGTTCAATAAGGCATATGAATATTGTAAGGCAAATATTTTTAATTAAATATATTAAAATTATTCCCAACGGGATTTTGAATCGCATGCACGGGAAGCACTTCAATCGATGAACTTTTTTTGTTGAACACATGTATCAAGCAATGAGATAGATACCTGAATCAAAAGTTTTAATTATGATACAAATAATTTTTTCCCCTTCAGCAGATCTTATTTTTTTCTTTTTTTGTTACTTTTCTTCTAAAAAATTCAAGCAAACAAAAGACATTTCTAAAATGGCTACAAAATAAGAACACATGTATCAAACATAGAGGAAGAAATAAGTGAATCTCGTTTTGAATTACGGAGTTCAATAAAGCATATGAATATTGTAAGGCAAATATTTTTAATTAAATATATTAAAATTATTCCCAACGGGATTTTGAATCGCATGCACGGGAAGCACTTCAATCGATGAACTTTTTTTGTTGAACACATGTATCAAGCAATGAGATAGATACCTGAATCAAAAGTTTTAATTATGATACAAATAATTTTTTCCCCTTCAGCAGATCTTATTTTTTTCTTTTTTTGTTACTTTTCTTCTAAAAAATTCAAGCAAACAAAAGACATTTCTAAAATGGCTACAAAATAAGAACACATGTATCAAACATAGAGGAAGAAATAAGTGAATCTCGTTTTGAATTACGGAGTTCAATAAGCCATATGAATATTTTAATGCAAATATTTTTAATTAAATATATTAAAATTATTCCCAACGGGATTTTGAATCGCATGCACGGGAAGCACTTCAATCGATTAACTTTTTTTGTTGAACACATGTATCAAGCATTGAGATAGATACCTGAATCAAAAGTTTTAATTATGATACAAATAATTTTTTCCCTTTCAGCAGATCTTATTTTTTTCTTTTTTTGTTACTTTTCTTCTAAAAAATTCAAGCAAACAAAAGACATTTCTAAAATGGCTACAAAATAAGAACACATGTATCAGGCATAGAGGAAGAAATAAGTGAACCTCGTTTTGAATTACGGAGTTCAATAAGGCATATGAATATTGTAAGGCAAATATTTTTAATTAAATATATTAAAATTATTCCCAACGGGATTTTGAATCGCATGCACGGGAAGCACTTCAATCGATGAACTTTTTTTGTTGAACACATGTATCAAGCAATGAGATAGATACCTGAATCAAAAGTTTTAATTATGATACAAATAATTTTTTCCCCTTCAGCAGATCTTATTTTTTTCTTTTTTTGTTACTTTTCTTCTAAAAAATTCAAGCAAACAAAAGACATTTCTAAAATGGCTACAAAATAAGAACACATGTATCAAACATAGAGGAAGAAATAAGTGAATCTCGTTTTGAATTACGGCCTGAATTGGACATATGAATATTTTAAGGCAAATATTTTTAATTAAATATATTAAAATTATTCCCAACGGGATTTTGAATCGCATGCACGGGAAGCACTTCAATCGATGAACTTTTTTTGTTGAACACATGTATCAAACAATGAGATAGATACCTGAATCAAAAGTTTTAATTATGATACAAATAATTTTTTCCCCTTCAGCAGATCTTATTTTTTTCTTTTTTTGTTACTTTTCTTCTAAAAAATTCAAGCAAACAAAAGACATTTCTAAAATGGCTACAAAATAAGAACACATGTATCAGGCATAGAGGAAGAAATAAGTGAACCTCGTTTTGAATTACGGAGTTCAATAAGGCATATGAATATTGTAAGGCAAATATTTTTAATTAAATATATTAAAATTATTCCCAACGGGATTTTGAATCGCATGCACGGGAAGCACTTCAATCGATTAACTTTTTTTGTTGAACACATGTATCAAGCATTGAGATAGATACCTGAATCAAAAGTTTTAATTATGATACAAATAATTTTTTCCCCTTCAGCAGATCTTATTTTTTTCTTTTTTTGTTACTTTTCTTCTAAAAAATTCAAGCAAACAAAAGACATTTCTAAAATGGCTACAAAATAAGAACACATGTATCAGGCATAGAGGAAGAAATAAGTGAACCTCGTTTTGAATTACGGAGTTCAATAAGGCATATGAATATTGTAAGGCAAATATTTTTAATTAAATATATTAAAATTATTCCCAACGGGATTTTGAATCGCATGCACGGGAAGCACTTCAATCGATGAACTTTTTTTGTTGAACACATGTATCAAGCAATGAGATAGATACCTGAATCAAAAGTTTTAATTATGATACAAATAATTTTTTCCCCTTCAGCAGATCTTATTTTTTTCTTTTTTTGTTACTTTTCTTCTAAAAAATTCAAGCAAACAAAAGACATTTCTAAAATGGCTACAAAATAAGAACACATGTATCAAACATAGAGGAAAAAATAAGTGAATCTCGTTTTGAATTACGGCCTGAATTGGACATATGAATATTTTAAGGCAAATATTTTTAATTAAATATATTAAAATTATTCCCAACGGGATTTTGAATCGCATGCACGGGAAGCACTTCAATCGATGAACTTTTTTTGTTGAACACATGTATCAAACAATGAGATAGATACCTGAATCAAAAGTTTTAATTATGATACAAATAATTTTTTCCCCTTCAGCAGATCTTATTTTTTTCTTTTTTTGTTACTTTTCTTCTAAAAATTCAAGCAAACAAAAGACATTTCTAATATGGCTACAAAATAAGAACACATGTATCAAACATAGAGGAAGAAATAAGTGAATCTCGTTTTGAATTACGGAGTTCAATAAGCCATATGAATATTTTAAGGCAAATATTTTTAATTAAATATATTAAAATTATTCCCAACGGGGTTTTGAATCGCATGCACGGGAAGCACTTCAATCGATGAAATTTTTTTGTTGAACACATGTATCAAGCATTGATGCAAGATATTATTGAATCTCGTTTTGAATTACGGCCTGAATTGGACATAAGAATATTTTAAGGCAAATATTTTTAATTAAATATATTAAAATTATTCCCAACGGGATTTTGAATCGCATGCACGGGAAGCACTTCAATCGATGAAATTTTTTTGTTGAACACATGTATCAAGCATTGATGCAAGATATTATTGAATCTCGTTTTGAATTACGGCCTGAATTGGACATATGAATATTTTAAGGCAAATATTTTTAATTAAATATATTAAAATTATTCCCAACGGGATTTTGAATCGCATGCACGGGAAGAACTTCAATCGATGAAATTTTTTTGTTGAACACATGTATCAAGCATTGAGATAGATACCTGAATCAAAAGTTTTAATTATGATACAAATAATTTTTTCCCCTTCAGCAGATCTTATTTTTTTCTTTTTTTGTTACTTTTCTTCTAAAAAATTCAAGCAAACAAAAGACATTTCTAAAATGGCTACAAAATAAGAACACATGTATCAGGCATAGAGGAAGAAATAAGTGAACCTCGTTTTGAATTACGGAGTTCAATAAGCCATATGAATATTTTAATGCAAATATTTTTAATTAAATATATTAAAATTATTCCCAACGGGATTTTGAATCGCATGCACGGGAAGCACTTCAATCGATTAACTTTTTTTGTTGAACACATGTATCAAGCATTGAGATAGATACCTGAATCAAAAGTTTTAATTATGATACAAATAATTTTTTCCCCTTCAGCAGATCTTATTTTTTTCTTTTTTTGTTACTTTTCTTCTAAAAAATTCAAGCAAACAAAAGACATTTCTAAAATGGCTACAAAATAAGAACACATGTATCAGGCATAGAGGAAGAAATAAGTGAATCTCGTTTTGAATTACGGAGTTCAATAAGCCATATGAATATTTTAATGCAAATATTTTTAATTAAATATATTAAAATTATTCCCAACGGGATTTTGAATCGCATGCACGGGAAGCACTTCAATCGATTAACTTTTTTTGTTGAACACATGTATCAAGCATTGAGATAGATACCTGAATCAAAAGTTTTAATTATGATACAAATAATTTTTTCCCCTTCAGCAGATCTTATTTTTTTCTTTTTTTGTTACTTTTCTTCTAAAAAATTCAAGCAAACAAAAGACATTTCTAAAATGGCTACAAAATAAGAACACATGTATCAGGCATAGAGGAAGAAATAAGTGAACCTCGTTTTGAATTACGGAGTTCAATAAGGCATATGAATATTGTAAGGCAAATATTTTTAATTAAATATATTAAAATTATTCCCAACGGGATTTTGAATCGCATGCACGGGAAGCACTTCAATCGATGAAATTTTTTGTTGAACACATGTATCAAGCAATGAGATAGATACCTGAATCAAAAGTTTTAATTATGATACAAATAATTTTTTCCCCTTCAGCAGATCTTATTTTTTTCTTTTTTTGTTACTTTTCTTCTAAAAAATTCAAGCAAACAAAAGACATTTCTAAAATGGCTACAAAATAAGAACACATGTATCAAACATAGAGGAAGAAATAAGTGAATCTCGTTTTGAATTACGGAGTTCAATAAGCCATATGAATATTTTAATGCAAATATTTTTAATTAAATATATTAAAATTATTCCCAACGGGATTTTGAATCGCATGCACGGGAAGCACTTCAATCGATGAAATTTTTTTGTTGAACACATGTATCAAGCAATGAGATAGATACCTGAATCAAAAGTTTTAATTATGATACAAATAATTTTTTCCCCTTCAGCAGATCTTATTTTTTTCTTTTTTTGTTACTTTTCTTGTAAAAAATTCAAGCAAACAAAAGACATTTCTAAAATGGCTACAAAATAAGAACACATGTATCAAACATAGAGGAAGAAATAAGTGAATCTCGTTTTGAATTACGGAGTTCAATAAGCCATATGAATATTGTAAGGCAAATATTTTTAATTAAATATATTAAAATTATTCCCAACGGGATTTTGAATCGCATGCACGGGAAGCACTTCAATCGATGAACTTTTTTTGTTGAACACATGTATCAAGCAATGAGATAGATACCTGAATCAAAAGTTTTAATTATGATACAAATAATTTTTTCCCCTTCAGCAGATCTTATTTTTTTCTTTTTTTGTTACTTTTCTTCTAAAAAATTCAAGCAAACAAAAGACATTTCTAAAATGGCTACAAAATAAGAACACATGTATCAAACATAGAGGAAGAAATAAGTGAATCTCGTTTTGAATTACGGCCTGAATTGGACATATGAATATTTTAAGGCAAATATTTTTAATTAAATATATTAAAATTATTCCCAACGGGATTTTGAATCGCATGCACGGGAAGCACTTCAATCGATGAACTTTTTTTGTTGAACACATGTATCAAACAATGAGATAGATACCTGAATCAAAAGTTTTAATTATGATACAAATAATTTTTTCCCCTTCAGCAGATCTTATTTTTTTCTTTTTTTGTTACTTTTCTTCTAAAAAATTCAAGCAAACAAAAGACATTTCTAAAATGGCTACAAAATAAGAACACATGTATCAAACATAGAGGAAGAAATAAGTGAATCTCGTTTTGAATTACGGCCTGAATTGGACATATGAATATTTTAAGGCAAATATTTTTAATTAAATATATTAAAATTATTCCCAACGGGATTTTGAATCGCATGCACGGGAAGCACTTCAATCGATGAAATTTTTTTGTTGAACACATGTATCAAGCATTGATGCAAGATATTATTGAATCTCGTTTTGAATTACGGCCTGAATTGGACATATGAATATTTTAAGGCAAATATTTTTAATTAAATATATTAAAATTATTCCCAACGGGATTTTGAATCGCATGCACGGGAAGAACTTCAATCGATGAAATTTTTTTGTTGAACACATGTATCAAGCATTGATGCAAGATATTATTGAATCTCGTTTTGAATTACGGCCTGAATTGGACATATGAATATTTTAAGGCAAATATTTTTAATTAAATATATTAAAATTATTCCCAAAGGGATTTTGAATCGCATGCACGGGAAGCACTTCAATCGATGAACTTTTTTTGTTGAACACATGTATCAAGCATTGAGATAGATACCTGAATCAAAAGTTTTAATTATGATACAAATAATTTTTTCCCCTTCAGCAGATCTTATTTTTTTCTTTTTTTTGTTACTTTTCTTCTAAAAAATTCAAGCAAACAAAAGACATTTCTAAAATGGCTGCAAAATAAGAACACATGTATCAAGCATAGAGTAAGAAATAAGTGAATCTCGTTTTGAATTACGGAGTTCAATAAGCCATATGAATATTGTAAGGCAAATATTTTTAATTAAATATATTAAAATTATTCCCAACGGGATTTTGAATCGCATGCACGGGAAGCACTTCAATCGATGAACTTTTTTTGTTGAACACATGTATCAAGCAATGAGATAGATACCTGAATCAAAAGTTTTAATTATGATACAAATAATTTTTTCCCCTTCAGCAGATCTTATTTTTTTCTTTTTTTGTTACTTTTCTTCTAAAAAATTCAAGCAAACAAAAGACATTTCTAAAATGGCTACAAAATAAGAACACATGTATCAAACATAGAGGAAGAAATAAGTGAATCTCGTTTTGAATTACGGCCTGAATTGGACATATGAATATTTTAAGGCAAATATTTTTAATTAAATATATTAAAATTATTCCCAACGGGATTTTGAATCGCATGCACGGGAAGCACTTCAATCGATGAACTTTTTTTGTTGAACACATGTATCAAACAATGAGATAGATACCTGAATCAAAAGTTTTAATTATGATACAAATAATTTTTTCCCCTTCAGCAGATCTTATTTTTTTCTTTTTTTGTTACTTTTCTTCTAAAAAATTCAAGCAAACAAAAGACATTTCTAAAATGGCTACAAAATAAGAACACATGTATCAAACATAGAGGAAGAAATAAGTGAATCTCGTTTTGAATTACGGCCTGAATTGGACATATGAATATTTTAAGGCAAATATTTTTAATTAAATATATTAAAATTATTCCCAACGGGATTTTGAATCGCATGCACGGGAAGCACTTCAATCGATGAAATTTTTTTGTTGAACACATGTATCAAGCATTGATGCAAGATATTATTGAATCTCGTTTTGAATTACGGCCTGAATTGGACATATGAATATTTTAAGGCAAATATTTTTAATTAAATATATTAAAATTATTCCCAACGGGATTTTGAATCGCATGCACGGGAAGAACTTCAATCGATGAAATTTTTTTGTTGAACACATGTATCAAGCATTGATGCAAGATATTATTGAATCTCGTTTTGAATTACGGCCTGAATTGGACATATGAATATTTTAAGGCAAATATTTTTAATTAAATATATTAAAATTATTCCCAAAGGGATTTTGAATCGCATGCACGGGAAGCACTTCAATCGATGAACTTTTTTTGTTGAACACATGTATCAAGCATTGAGATAGATACCTGAATCAAAAGTTTTAATTATGATACAAATAATTTTTTCCCCTTCAGCAGATCTTATTTTTTTCTTTTTTTTGTTACTTTTCTTCTAAAAAATTCAAGCAAACAAAAGACATTTCTAAAATGGCTGCAAAATAAGAACACATGTATCAAGCATAGAGTAAGAAATAAGTGAATCTCGTTTTGAATTACGGAGTTCAATAAGGCATATGAATATTTTGATCCAAATATTTTTAATTAAATATATTAAAATTATTCCCAACGGGATTTTGAATCGCATGCACGGGAAGCACTTCAATCGATGAAATTTTTTTGTTGAACACATGTATCAAGCAATGAGATAGATACCTGAATCAAAAGTTTTAATTATGATACAAATAATTTTTTCCCCTTCAGCAGATCTTATTTTTTTCTTTTTTTGTTACTTTTCTTCTAAAAAATTCAAGCAAACAAAAGACATTTCTAAAATGGCTACAAAATAAGAACACATGTATCAAACATAGAGGAAGAAATAAGTGAATCTCGTTTTGAATTACGGAGTTCAATAAGCCATATGAATATTTTAAGGCAAATATTTTTAATTAAATATATTAAAATTATTCCCAACGGGATTTTGAATCGCATGCACGGGAAGCACTTCAATCGATGAAATTTTTTTGTTGAACACATGTATCAAGCATTGATGCAAGATATTATTGAATCTCGTTTTGAATTACGGCCTGAATTGGACATAAGAATATTTTAAGGCAAATATTTTTAATTAAATATATTAAAATTATTCCCAACGGGATTTTGAATCGCATGCACGGGAAGCACTTCAATCGATGAAATTTTTTTGTTGAACACATGTATCAAGCATTGATGCAAGATATTATTGAATCTCGTTTTGAATTACGGCCTGAATTGGACATATGAATATTTTAAGGCAAATATTTTTAATTAAATATATTAAAATTATTCCCAACGGGATTTTGAATCGCATGCACGGGAAGAACTTCAATCGATGAAATTTTTTTGTTGAACACATGTATCAAGCATTGATGCAAGATATTATTGAATCTCGTTTTGAATTACGGCCTGAATTGGACATATGAATATTTTAAGGCAAATATTTTTAATTAAATATATTAAAATTATTCCCAAAGGGATTTTGAATCGCATGCACGGGAAGCACTTCAATCGATGAACTTTTTTTGTTGAACACATGTATCAAGCATTGAGATAGATACCTGAATCAAAAGTTTTAATTATGATACAAATAATTTTTTCCCCTTCAGCAGATCTTATTTTTTTCTTTTTTTTGTTACTTTTCTTCTAAAAAATTCAAGCAAACAAAAGACATTTCTAAAATGGCTGCAAAATAAGAACACATGTATCAAGCATAGAGTAAGAAATAAGTGAATCTCGTTTTGAATTACGGAGTTCAATAAGCCATATGAATATTTTAATGCAAATATTTTTAATTAAATATATTAAAATTATTCCCAACGGGATTTTGAATCGCATGCACGGGAAGCACTTCAATCGATGAAATTTTTTTGTTGAACACATGTATCCAGCATTGATGCAAGATATTATTGAATCTCGTTTTGAATTACGGCCTGAATTGGACATATGAATATTTTAAGGCAAATATTTTTAATTAAATATATTAAAATTATTCCCAAAGGGATTTTGAATCGCATGCACGGGAAGCACTTCAATCGATGAACTTTTTTTGTTGAACACATGTATCAAGCATTGAGATAGATTTTAGAGACTATGGTGTAGCGGTTGTTAGGTTCGAATGTTTAGGAGTGCTTACACATCTTTATTGGTCTTTACATAAATATACAAGAGACAAGGGAGAGACATAAGATAGGAGAATCAGGAGGTCGGCAGCCGGAACGTCATGATGGTGAATGAGATGTTGAGGGAGAACAAGTGTGTCGGAAGTTCTGGAGGCAGCTCCTTTTATATGGTGTTGGGGCAGCCAGAGGGCGGAGCAAGAGATGGTAGTTGTGCGTCGTGGATGGTTGTGTGTCTGGCTTGTGGTGCACGTGAATTGCATCCATTACATACCCCCGCTACAAACTTCGACGTCCCGGCGAAGAATCTCGGATCTTTCTCAGCTCGACGGAGTCTCTATGTATAAAAGTAAAGTGATGGATTAACAATAAAAAGTTATACAATTGCAATACAAAAAAAATCAAAAAAATCAAAAAAAAATATTTTACGTTCCAGCTTTATAGACATTTCCATGATTTCCAGGTTCTAATCCATTTATATTGAGGTAGTTACTGATCATCATTCCATTGGTGGATTAATTGCATCCAAGGATTGGAATTTATTAACATGTTCAAACACTTCCTTGAAGGTATTGTATTTGCGGCCTTTGAGTTTTGTTTTTATCGATTTTGGAAGGCCACGGAAGAAGTATCTGATATATTCCATTTCACGATTATTTTCATTGTAGCCATTGGCGGAGGTGAAGAAATTATTTACCATTGCTTTAGTTTGTTGCGCATAATCTTGGATGGTTTGATCATGAAGTTGTTTTAGGTTTCGAAGGTTATCCAATGTAATTGAGGGAGCTTGTGATTGATGTGGAAAAGTTGTTTTCAAAAAGCTCACTGTATTTTCCCATGTTGTTGATTTAGCTCGAGGAATATCCAATATTTTTGTGGCAGCTTCGCCATCAATACATAATAATAATAAATTGGATCGTTCATTTTGAGGAATATTTAGAGCATCAAGAATATTAATAAATTGTTTGAGGAATAAATCGAATTTTTCATCAGAAGGCTTGGAGAATTTTGGCAGTTTTTGAAGGAGAAGTAAGCGGTAAAAACTATCGGTTGAATCAGTTTGAGTTGCTTTATCAGCATTAACGGAGCATTTGGCATTATCATTAACATTTTTATTTTTCAGCGGGGTTTTTCCTTTCCATAAGGCCCATTGTCGCTTCATATCATCCATAATTTAAATAAATATGCCACTCCAAAATAAAATTAGCTTACTGTTTTTAACTGCGCATCCAAAGAAGGCGATGAAATCCAATTTTAAATTCAATTAGCTTTTGGGAATAAATATTTAGCAATGCTTGACTAAGAAGGCGATCAGCGAAGGAGCTTAATCAGAGGGATAGTTAGCATTGAGAATTGAGATGATGACGTTGAACATTGGAATAAATTTAAATAATAATAAATATACTAACACATGATGACGATTGAATAAAATATAATGGAGGCCATAGGTTACAAAAGACAAGATACAATAAAAGAGTAAAGATCAGCAACAAAAAATATAAGTCTCAAAAAAAATGAGAAATTTTTGTTTGCTCAAATTAGTTTTCTTTTCAGTTTTCAGTTTTTGGTTGGTAAAAAAAATTTATAAAATTATTTCCTTTCAACGTTTGTCAAGTAGAAATTTTTTTAGAATAAATTACTTTTGGCAAGAACGAGTTGTGAGTGGTTGACGTGAACACTTAAAAAATTTCAAAAGAATGTCCAAAAAAGTTCTTTTCAAAAAAAATTTCTTTGACGCAATTTTTTTTATTGAAAGAATGCACGAAAAGGAAAGAAAAACTTGTTTTTTTTTTTTTTGAGTTTGAGGCAAATTGCATTGATGTTGATGTTCAAATATAAAATGATGACAAATTTTTTTTATAAGAAAGTTTTTTCTTTCAGCTTTTAGTTTTAAATTTGAGACAAAATGCAAGAATTATGTGAAAATTTAGAAAAAGAGACCAAAGATATTAAAAAGATGAAGTAAACGAGCCTAAACAAGGGTAGGAACTCCATTTAGAGACTATGGTGTAGCGGTTGTTAGGTTCGAATGTTTAGGAGTGCTTACACATCTTTATTGGTCTTTACATAAATATACAAGAGACAAGGGAGAGACATAAGATAGGAGAATCAGGAGGTCGGCAGCCGGAACGTCATGATGGTGAATGAGATGTTGAGGGAGAACAAGTGTGTCGGAAGTTCTGGAGGCAGCTCCTTTTATATGGTGTTGGGGCAGCCAGAGGGCGGAGCAAGAGATGGTAGTTGTGCGTCGTGGATGGTTGTGTGTCTGGCTTGTGGTGCACGTGAATTGCATCCATTACAAGATACCTGAATCAAAAGTTTTAATTATGATACAAATAATTTTTTCCCCTTCAGCAGATCTTATTTTTTTCTTTTTTTTGTTACTTTTCTTCTAAAAAATTCAAGCAAACAAAAGACATTTCTAAAATGGCTGCAAAATAAGAACACATGTATCAAACATAGAGGAAGAAAAAAGTGAATCTCGTTTTGAATTACGGAGTTCAATAAGGCATATGAATATTTTAAGGCAAATATTTTTAATTAAATATATTAAAATTATTCCCAACGGGATTTTGAATCGCATGCACGGGAAGCACTTCAATCGATGAACTTTTTTTGTTGAACACATGTATCAAGCATAGAGGAAGAAAAAAGTGAATCTCGTTTTGAATTACGGCCTGAATTGGACATATGAATATTTTAAGGCAAATATTTTTAATTAAATATATTAAAATTATTCCCAACGGGATTTTGAATCGCATGCACGGGAAGCACTTCAATTGATGAACTTTTTTTGTTGAACACATGTATCAAGCATTGATGCAAGATATTATTGAATCTCGTTTTGAATTACGGCCTGAATTGGACATATGAATATTTTAAGGCAAATATTTTTAATTAAATATATTAAAATTATTCCCAACGGGATTTTGAATCGCATGCACGGGAAGCACTTCAATCGATGAACTTTTTTTGTTGAACACATGTATCAAGCATAGAGGAAGAAAAAAGTGAATCTCGTTTTGAATTACGGCCTGAATTGGACATATGAATATTTTAAGGCAAATATTTTTAATTAAATATATTAAAATTATTCCCAACGGGATTTTGAATCGCATGCACGGGAAGCACTTCAATTGATGAACTTTTTTTGTTGAACACATGTATCAAGCATTGATGCAAGATATTATTGAATCTCGTTTTGAATTACGGCCTGAATTGGACATATGAATATTTTAAGGCAAATATTTTTAATTAAATATATTAAAATTATTCCCAACGGGATTTTGTATCGCATGCACGGGAAGCACTTCAATCGATGAACTTTTTTTGTTGAACACATGTATCAAGCATTGAGATAGATACCTGAATCAAAAGTTTTAATTATGATACAAATAATTTTTTCCCCTTCAGCAGATCTTAATTTTTTCTATTTTTTGTTACTTTTCTTCTAAAAAATTCAAGCAAACAAAAGACATTTCTAAAATGGCTACAAAATAAGAACACATGTATCAAGCATAGAGGAAGAAAAAAGTGAATCTCCTTTTGAATTACGGCCTGAATTGGACATATGAATATTTTAAGGCAAATATTTTTAATTAAATATATTAAAATTATTCCCAACGGGATTTTGAATCGCATGCACGGGAAGCACTTCAATTGATGAACTTTTTTTGTTGAACACATGTATCAAGCATTGATGCAAGATATTATTGAATCTCGTTTTGAATTACGGCCTGAATTGGACATATGAATATTTTAAGGCAAATATTTTTAATTAAATATATCAAAATTATTCCCAACGGGATTTTGTATCGCATGCACGGGAAGCACTTCAATCGATGAACTTTTTTTGTTGAACACATGTATCAAGCATTGAGATAGATACCTGAATCAAAAGTTTTAATTATGATACAAATAATTTTTTCCCCTTCAGCAGATCTTAATTTTTTCTATTTTTTGTTACTTTTCTTCTAAAAAATTCAAGCAAACAAAAGACATTTCTAAAATGGCTGCAAAATAAGAACACATGTATCAAACATAGAGGAAGAAAAAAGTGAATCTCGTTTTGAATTACGGAGTTCAATAAGGCATATGAATATTTTAAGGCAAATATTTTTAATTAAATATATTAAAATTATTCCCAACGGGATTTTGAATCGCATGCACGGGAAGCACTTCAATCGATGAACTTTTTTTGTTGAACACATGTATCAAGCATTGATGCAAGATATTATTGAATCTCGTTTTGAATTACGGCCTGAATTGGACATATGAATATTTTAAGGCAAATATTTTTAATTAAATATATTAAAATTATTCCCAACGGGATTTTGAATCGCATGCACGGGAAGCACTTCAATTGATGAACTTTTTTTGTTGAACACATGTATCAAGCATTGATGCAAGATATTATTGAATCTCGTTTTGAATTACGGCCTGAATTGGACATATGAATATTTTAAGGCAAATATTTTTAATTAAATATATTAAAATTATTCCCAACGGGATTTTGAATCGCATGCACGGGAAGCACTTCAATCGATGAACTTTTTTTGTTGAACACATGTATCAAGCATAGAGGAAGAAAAAAGTGAATCTCGTTTTGAATTACGGCCTGAATTGGACATATGAATATTTTAAGGCAAATATTTTTAATTAAATATATTAAAATTATTCCCAACGGGATTTTGAATCGCATGCACGGGAAGCACTTCAATTGATGAACTTTTTTTGTTGAACACATGTATCAAGCATTGATGCAAGATATTATTGAATCTCGTTTTGAATTACGGCCTGAATTGGACATATGAATATTTTAAGGCAAATATTTTTAATTAAATATATTAAAATTATTCCCAACGGGATTTTGTATCGCATGCACGGGAAGCACTTCAATCGATGAACTTTTTTTGTTGAACACATGTATCAAGCATTGAGATAGATACCTGAATCAAAAGTTTTAATTATGATACAAATAATTTTTTCCCCTTCAGCAGATCTTAATTTTTTCTATTTTTTGTTACTTTTCTTCTAAAAAATTCAAGCAAACAAAAGACATTTCTAAAATGGCTACAAAATAAGAACACATGTATCAAGCATAGAGGAAGAAAAAAGTGAATCTCCTTTTGAATTACGGCCTGAATTGGACATATGAATATTTTAAGGCAAATATTTTTAATTAAATATATTAAAATTATTCCCAACGGGATTTTGAATCGCATGCACGGGAAGCACTTCAATTGATGAACTTTTTTTGTTGAACACATGTATCAAGCATTGATGCAAGATATTATTGAATCTCGTTTTGAATTACGGCCTGAATTGGACATATGAATATTTTAAGGCAAATATTTTTAATTAAATATATCAAAATTATTCCCAACGGGATTTTGTATCGCATGCACGGGAAGCACTTCAATCGATGAACTTTTTTTGTTGAACACATGTATCAAGCATTGAGATAGATACCTGAATCAAAAGTTTTAATTATGATACAAATAATTTTTTCCCCTTCAGCAGATCTTAATTTTTTCTATTTTTTGTTACTTTTCTTCTAAAAAATTCAAGCAAACAAAAGACATTTCTAAAATGGCTACAAAATAAGAACACATGTATCAAGCATAGAGGAAGAAAAAAGTGAATCTCCTTTTGAATTACGGCCTGAATTGGACATATGAATATTTTAAGGCAAATATTTTTAATTAAATATATTAAAATTATTCCCAACGGGATTTTGAATCGCATGCACGGGAAGCACTTCAATTGATGAACTTTTTTTGTTGAACACATGTATCAAGCATTGATGCAAGATATTATTGAATCTCGTTTTGAATTACGGCCTGAATTGGACATATGAATATTTTAAGGCAAATATTTTTAATTAAATATATTAAAATTATTCCCAACGGGATTTTGTATCGCATGCACGGGAAGCACTTCAATCGATGAACTTTTTTTGTTGAACACATGTATCAAGCATTGAGATAGATACCTGAATCAAAAGTTTTAATTATGATACAAATAATTTTTTCCCCTTCAGCAGATCTTAATTTTTTCTATTTTTTGTTACTTTTCTTCTAAAAAATTCAAGCAAACAAAAGACATTTCTAAAATGGCTACAAAATAAGAACACATGTATCAAGCATAGAGGAAGAAAAAAGTGAATCTCCTTTTGAATTACGGCCTGAATTGGACATATGAATATTTTAAGGCAAATATTTTTAATTAAATATATTAAAAATATTCCCAACGGGATTTTGAATCGCATGCACGGGAAGCACTTCAATCGATGAACTTTTTTTGTTGAACACATGTATCAAGCATTGATGCAAGATATTATTGAATCTCGTTTTGAATTACGGCCTGAATTGGACAAATGAATATTTTAAGGCAAATATTTTTAATTAAATATATTAAAATTATTCCCAACGGGATTTTGAATCGCATGCACGGGAAGCACTTCAATCGATGAACTTTTTTTGTTGAACACATGTATCAAGCATTGAGATAGATACCTGAATCAAAAGTTTTAATTATGATACAAATAATTTTTTCCCCTTCAGCAGATCTTAATTTTTTCTTTTTTTTGTTACTTTTCTTCTAAAAAATTCAAGCAAACAAAAGACATTTCTAAAATGGCTACAAAATAAGAACACATGTATCAAGCATAGAGGAAGAAAAAAGTGAATCTCGTTTTGAATTACGGCCTGAATTGGACATATGAATATTTTAAGGCAAATATTTTTAATTAAATATATTAAAATTATTCCCAACGGGATTTTGAATCGCATGCACGGGAAGCACTTCAATCGATGAACTTTTTTTGTTGAACACATGTATCAAGCATTGAGATAGATACCTGAATCAAAAGTTTTAATTATGATACAAATAATTTTTTCCCCTTCAGCAGATCTTAATTTTTTCTATTTTTTGTTACTTTTCTTCTAAAAAATTCAAGCAAACAAAAGACATTTCTAAAATGGCTACAAAATAAGAACACATGTATCAAGCATAGAGGAAGAAAAAAGTGAATCTCGTTTTGAATTACGGCCTGAATTGGACATATGAATATTTTAAGGCAAATATTTTTAATTAAATATATTAAAATTATTCCCAACGGGATTTTGAATCGCATGCACGGGAAGCACTTCAATCGATGAACTTTTTTTGTTGAACACATGTATCAAGCATTGAGATAGATACCTGAATCAAAAGTTTTAATTATGATACAAATAATTTTTTCCCCTTCAGCAGATCTTAATTTTTTCTTTTTTTTGTTACTTTTCTTCTAAAAAATTCAAGCAAACAAAAGACATTTCTAAAATGGCTACAAAATAAGAACACATGTATCAAGCATAGAGGAAGAAAAAAGTGAATCTCGTTTTGAATTACGGCCTGAATTGGACATATGAATATTTTAAGGCAAATATTTTTAATTAAATATATTAAAATTATTCCCAACGGGATTTTGAATCGCATGCACGGGAAGCACTTCAATCGATGAACTTTTTTTGTTGAACACATGTATCAAGCATTGAGATAGATACCTGAATCAAAAGTTTTAATTATGATACAAATAATTTTTTCCCCTTCAGCAGATCTTAATTTTTTCTTTTTTTTGTTACTTTTCTTCTAAAAAATTCAAGCAAACAAAAGACATTTCTAAAATGGCTACAAAATAAGAACACATGTATCAAGCATAGAGGAAGAAAAAAGTGAATCTCCTTTTGAATTACGGCCTGAATTGGACATATGAATATTTTAAGGCAAATATTTTTAATTAAATATATTAAAATTATTCCCAACGGGATTTTGAATCGCATGCACGGGAAGCACTTCAATCGATGAACTTTTTTTGTTGAACACATGTATCAAGCATTGAGATAGATACCTGAATAAAAAATTTTAATTATGATACAAATAATTTTTTCCCCTTCAGCAGATCTTAATTTTTTCTTTTTTTTGTTACTTTTCTTCTAAAAAATTCAAGCAAACAAAAGACATTTCTAAAATGGCTACAAAATAAGAACACATGTATCAAGCATAGAGGAAGAAAAAAGTGAATCTCCTTTTGAATTACGGCCAGAATTGGACATATGAATATTTTAAGGCAAATATTTTTAATTAAATATATTAAAATTATTCCCAACGGGATTTTGAATCGCATGCACGGGAAGCACTTCAATCGATGAACTTTTTTTGTTGAACACATGTATCAAGCATTGATGCAAGATATTATTGAATCTCGTTTTGAATTACGGCCTGAATTGGACATATGAATATTTTAAGGCAAATATTTTTAATTAAATATATTAAAATTATTCCCAACGGGATTTTGAATCGCATGCACGGGAAGCACTTCAATCGATGAACTTTTTTTGTTGAACACATGTATCAAGCATTGAGATAGATACCTGAATCAAAAGTTTTAATTATGATACAAATAATTTTTTCCCCTTCAGCAGATCTTAATTTTTTCTATTTTTTGTTACTTTTCTTCTAAAAAATTCAAGCAAACAAAAGACATTTCTAAAATGGCTACAAAATAAGAACACATGTATCAAGCATAGAGGAAGAAAAAAGTGAATCTCGTTTTGAATTACGGCCTGAATTGGACATATGAATATTTTAAGGCAAATATTTTCAATTAAATATATTAAAATTATTCCCAACGGGATTTTGAATCGCATGCACGGGAAGCACTTCAATCGATGAACTTTTTTTGTTGAACACATGTATCAAGCATTGAGATAGATACCTGAATCAAAAGTTTTAATTATGATACAAATAATTTTTTCCCCTTCAGCAGATCTTAATTTTTTCTTTTTTTTGTTACTTTTCTTCTAAAAAATTCAAGCAAACAAAAGACATTTCTAAAATGGCTACAAAATAAGAACACATGTATCAAGCATAGAGGAAGAAAAAAGTGAATCTCGTTTTGAATTACGGCCTGAATTGGACATATGAATATTTTAAGGCAAATATTTTTAATTAAATATATTAAAATTATTCCCAACGGGATTTTGAATCGCATGCACGGGAAGCACTTCAATCGATGAACTTTTTTTGTTGAACACATGTATCAAGTATTGAGATAGATACCTGAATCAAAAGTTTTAATTATGATACAAATAATTTTTTCCCCTTCAGCAGATCTTAATTTTTTCTTTTTTTTGTTACTTTTCTTCTAAAAAATTCAAGCAAACAAAAGACATTTCTAAAATGGCTACAAAATAAGAACACATGTATCAAGCATAGAGGAAGAAAAAAGTGAATCTCCTTTTGAATTACGGCCTGAATTGGACATATGAATATTTTAAGGCAAATATTTTTAATTAAATATATTAAAATTATTCCCAACGGGATTTTGAATCGCATGCACGGGAAGCACTTCAATCGATGAACTTTTTTTGCTGAACACATGTATCAAGCATTGAGATAGATACCTGAATCAAAAGTTTTAATTATGAAACAAATAATTGTTTCCCCTTCAGCAGATCTTAATTTTTTCTTTTTTTTGTTACTTTTCTTCTAAAAAATTCAAGCAAACAAAAGACATTTCTAAAATGGCTACAAAATAAGAACACATGTATCAAGCATAGAGGAAGAAAAAAGTGAATCTCCTTTTGAATTACGGCCTGAATTGGACATATGAATATTTTAAGGCAAATATTTTTAATTAAATATATTAAAATTATTCCCAACGGGATTTTGAATCGCATGCACGGGAAGCACTTCAATCGATGAACTTTTTTTGTTGAACACATGTATCAAGCATTGAGATAGATACCTGAATCAAAAGTTTTAATTATGATACAAATAATTTTTTCCCCTTCAGCAGATCTTAATTTTTTCTTTTTTTTGTTACTTTTCTTCTAAAAAATTCAAGCAAACAAAAGACATTTCTAAAATGGCTACAAAATAAGAACACATGTATCAAGCATAGAGGAAGAAAAAAGTGAATCTCCTTTTGAATTACGGCCTGAATTGGACATATGAATATTTTAAGGCAAATATTTTTAATTAAATATATTAAAATTATTCCCAACGGGATTTTGAATCGCATGCACGGGAAGCACTTCAATCGATGAACTTTTTTTGTTGAACACATGTATCAAGCATTGATGCAAGATATTATTGAATCTCGTTTTGAATTACGGCCTGAATTGGACATATGAATATTTTAAGGCAAATATTTTTAATTAAATATATTAAAATTATTCCCAACGGGATTTTGAATCGCATGCACGGGAAGCACTTCAATCGATGAACTTTTTTTGTTGAACACATGTATCAAGCATTGAGATAGATACCTGAATCAAAAGTTTTAATTATGATACAAATAATTTTTTCCCCTTCAGCAGATCTTAATTTTTTCTATTTTTTGTTACTTTTCTTCTAAAAAATTCAAGCAAACAAAAGACATTTCTAAAATGGCTACAAAATAAGAACACATGTATCAAGCATAGAGGAAGAAAAAAGTGAATCTCGTTTTGAATTACGGCCTGAATTGGACATATGAATATTTTAAGGCAAATATTTTTAATTAAATATATTAAAATTATTCCCAACGGGATTTTGAATCGCATGCACGGGAAGCACTTCAATCGATGAACTTTTTTTGTTGAACACATGTATCAAGCATTGAGATAGATACCTGAATCAAAAGTTTTAATTATGATACAAATAATTTTTTCCCCTTCAGCAGATCTTAATTTTTTCTTTTTTTTGTTACTTTTCTTCTAAAAAATTCAAGCAAACAAAAGACATTTCTAAAATGGCTACAAAATAAGAACACATGTATCAAGCATAGAGGAAGAAAAAAGTGAATCTCGTTTTGAATTACGGCCTGAATTGGACATATGAATATTTTAAGGCAAATATTTTTAATTAAATATATTAAAATTATTCCCAACGGGATTTTGAATCGCATGCACGGGAAGCACTTCAATCGATGAACTTTTTTTGTTGAACACATGTATCAAGTATTGAGATAGATACCTGAATCAAAAGTTTTAGTTATGATACAAATAATTTTTTCCCCTTCAGCAGATCTTAATTTTTTCTTTTTTTTGTTACTTTTCTTCTAAAAAATTCAAGCAAACAAAAGACATTTCTAAAATGGCTACAAAATAAGAACACATGTATCAAGCATAGAGGAAGAAAAAAGTGAATCTCCTTTTGAATTACGGCCTGAATTGGACATATGAATATTTTAAGGCAAATATTTTTAATTAAATATATTAAAATTATTCCCAACGGGATTTTGAATCGCATGCACGGGAAGCACTTCAATCGATGAACTTTTTTTGCTGAACACATGTATCAAGCATTGAGATAGATACCTGAATCAAAAGTTTTAATTATGAAACAAATAATTGTTTCCCCTTCAGCAGATCTTAATTTTTTCTTTTTTTTGTTACTTTTCTTCTAAAAAATTCAAGCAAACAAAAGACATTTCTAAAATGGCTACAAAATAAGAACACATGTATCAAGCATAGAGGAAGAAAAAAGTGAATCTCCTTTTGAATTACGGCCTGAATTGGACATATGAATATTTTAAGGCAAATATTTTTAATTAAATATATTAAAATTATTCCCAACGGGATTTTGAATCGCATGCACGGGAAGCACTTCAATCGATGAACTTTTTTTGTTGAACACATGTATCAAGCATTGAGATAGATACCTGAATCAAAAGTTTTAATTATGATACAAATAATTTTTTCCCCTTCAGCAGATCTTAATTTTTTCTTTTTTTTGTTACTTTTCTTCTAAAAAATTCAAGCAAACAAAAGACATTTCTAAAATGGCTACAAAATAAGAACACATGTATCAAGCATAGAGGAAGAAAAAAGTGAATCTCCTTTTGAATTACGGCCTGAATTGGACATATGAATATTTTAAGGCAAATATTTTTAATTAAATATATTAAAATTATTCCCAACGGGATTTTGAATCGCATGCACGGGAAGCACTTCAATCGATGAACTTTATTTGTTGAACACATGTATCAAGCATTGATGCAAGATATTATTGAATCTCGTTTTGAATTACGGCCTGAATTGGACATATGAATATTTTAAGGCAAATATTTTTAATTAAATATATTAAAATTATTCCCAACGGGATTTTGAATCGCATGCACGGGAAGCACTTCAATCGATGAACTTTTTTTGTTGAACACATGTATCAAGCATTGAGATAGATACCTGAATCAAAAGTTTTAATTATGATACAAATAATTTTTTCCCCTTCAGCAGATCTTAATTTTTTCTATTTTTTGTTACTTTTCTTCTAAAAAATTCAAGCAAACAAAAGACATTTCTAAAATGGCTACAAAATAAGAACACATGTATCAAGCATAGAGGAAGAAAAAAGTGAATCTCGTTTTGAATTACGGCCTGAATTGGACATATGAATATTTTAAGGCAAATAATTTTAATTAAATATATTAAAATTATTCCCAACGGGATTTTGAATCGCATGCACGGGAAGCACTTCAATCGATGAACTTTTTTTGTTGAACACATGTATCAAGCATAGAGGAAGAAAAAAGTGAATCTCCTTTTGAATTACGGCCTGAATTGGACATATGAATATTTTAAGGCAAATATTTTTAATTAAATATATTAAAATTATTCCCAACGGGATTTTGAATCGCATGCACGGGAAGCACTTCAATCGATGAACTTTTTTTGTTGAACACATGTATCAAGCATTGATGCAAGATATTATTGAATCTCGTTTTGAATTACGGCCTGAATTGGACATATGAATATTTTAAGACAAATATTTTTAATTAAATATATTAAAATTATTCCCAACGGGATTTTGAATCGCATGCACGGGAAGCACTTCAATCGATGAACTTTTTTTGTTGAACACATGTATCAAGCATTGAGATAGATACCTGAATCAAAAGTTTTAATTATGATACAAATAATTTTTTCCCCTTCAGCAGATCTTAATTTTTTCTATTTTTTGTTACTTTTCTTCTAAAAAATTCAAGCAAACAAAAGACATTTCTAAAATGGCTACAAAATAAGAACACATGTATCAAGCATAGAGGAAGAAAAAAGTGAATCTCGTTTTGAATTACGGCCTGAATTGGACATATGAATATTTTAAGGCAAATATTTTTAATTAAATATATTAAAATTATTCCCAACGGGATTTTGAATCGCATGCACGGGAAGCACTTCAATCGATGAACTTTTTTTGTTGAACACATGTATCAAGCATTGATGCAAGATATTATTGAATCTCGTTTTGAATTACGGCCTGAATTGGACATATGAATATTTTAAGACAAATATTTTTAATTAAATATATTAAAATTATTCCCAACGGGATTTTGAATCGCATGCACGGGAAGCACTTCAATCGATGAACTTTTTTTGTTGAACACATGTATCAAGCATTGAGATAGATACCTGAATCAAAAGTTTTAATTATGATACAAATAATTTTTTCCCCTTCAGCAGATCTTAATTTTTTCTTTTTTTTGTTACTTTTCTTCTAAAAAATTCAAGCAAACAAAAGACATTTCTAAAATGGCTACAAAATAAGAACACATGTATCAAGCATAGAGGAAGAAAAAAGTGAATCTCGTTTTGAATTACGGCCTGAATTGGACATATGAATATTTTAAGGCAAATATTTTTAATTAAATATATTAAAATTATTCCCAACGGGATTTTGAATCGCATGCACGGGAAGCACTTCAATCGATGAACTTTTTTTGTTGAACACATGTATCAAGCATTGATGCAAGATATTATTGAATCTCGTTTTGAATTACGGCCTGAATTGGACATATGAATATTTTAAGGCAAATATTTTTAATTAAATATATTAAAATTATTCCCAACGGGATTTTGAATCGCATGCACGGGAAGCACTTCAATCGATGAACTTTTTTTGTTGAACACATGTATCAAGCATTGATGCAAGATATTATTGAATCTCGTTTTGAATTACGGCCTGAATTGGACATATGAATATTTTAAGGCAAATATTTTTAATTAAATATATTAAAATTATTCCCAACGGGATTTTGAATCGCATGCACGGGAAGCACTTCAATCGATGAACTTTTTTTGTTGAACACATGTATCAAGCATTGATGCAAGATATTATTGAATCTCGTTTTGAATTACGGCCTGAATTGGACATATGAATATTTTAAGGCAAATATTTTTAATTAAATATATTAAAATTATTCCCAACGGGATTTTGAATCGCATGCACGGGAAGCACTTCAATCGATGAACTTTTTTTGTTGAACACATGTATCAAGCATTGATGCAAGATATTATTGAATCTCGTTTTGAATTACGGCCTGAATTGGACATATGAATATTTTAAGGCAAATATTTTTAATTAAATATATTAAAATTATTCCCAACGGGATTTTGAATCGCATGCACGGGAAGCACTTCAATCGATGAACTTTTTTTGTTGAACACATGTATCAAGCATTGAGATAGATACCTGAATCAAAAGTTTTAATTATGATACAAATAATTTTTTCCCCTTCAGCAGATCTTAATTTTTTCTATTTTTTGTTACTTTTCTTCTAAAAAATTCAAGCAAACAAAAGACATTTCTAAAATGGCTACAAAATAAGAACACATGTATCAAGCATAGAGGAAGAAAAAAGTGAATCTCCTTTTGAATTACGGCCTGAATTGGACATATGAATATTTTAAGGCAAATATTTTTAATTAAATATATTAAAATTATTCCCAACGGGATTTTGAATCGCATGCACGGGAAGCACTTCAATCGATGAACTTTATTTGTTGAACACATGTATCAAGCATTGATGCAAGATATTATTGAATCTCGTTTTGAATTACGGCCTGAATTGGACATATGAATATTTTAAGGCAAATATTTTTAATTAAATATATTAAAATTATTCCCAACGGGATTTTGAATCGCATGCACGGGAAGCACTTCAATCGATGAACTTTTTTTGTTGAACACATGTATCAAGCATTGAGATAGATACCTGAATCAAAAGTTTTAATTATGATACAAATAATTTTTTCCCCTTCAGCAGATCTTAATTTTTTCTATTTTTTGTTACTTTTCTTCTAAAAAATTCAAGCAAACAAAAGACATTTCTAAAATGGCTACAAAATAAGAACACATGTATCAAGCATAGAGGAAGAAAAAAGTGAATCTCGTTTTGAATTACGGCCTGAATTGGACATATGAATATTTTAAGGCAAATATTTTTAATTAAATATATTAAAATTATTCCCAACGGGATTTTGAATCGCATGCACGGGAAGCACTTCAATCGATGAACTTTTTTTGTTGAACACATGTATCAAGCATAGAGGAAGAAAAAAGTGAATCTCCTTTTGAATTACGGCCTGAATTGGACATATGAATATTTTAAGGCAAATATTTTTAATTAAATATATTAAAATTATTCCCAACGGGATTTTGAATCGCATGCACGGGAAGCACTTCAATCGATGAACTTTTTTTGTTGAACACATGTATCAAGCATTGATGCAAGATATTATTGAATCTCGTTTTGAATTACGGCCTGAATTGGACATATGAATATTTTAAGACAAATATTTTTAATTAAATATATTAAAATTATTCCCAACGGGATTTTGAATCGCATGCACGGGAAGCACTTCAATCGATGAACTTTTTTTGTTGAACACATGTATCAAGCATTGAGATAGATACCTGAATCAAAAGTTTTAATTATGATACAAATAATTTTTTCCCCTTCAGCAGATCTTAATTTTTTCTATTTTTTGTTACTTTTCTTCTAAAAAATTCAAGCAAACAAAAGACATTTCTAAAATGGCTACAAAATAAGAACACATGTATCAAGCATAGAGGAAGAAAAAAGTGAATCTCGTTTTGAATTACGGCCTGAATTGGACATATGAATATTTTAAGGCAAATATTTTTAATTAAATATATTAAAATTATTCCCAACGGTATTTTGAATCGCATGCACGGGAAGCACTTCAATCGATGAACTTTTTTTGTTGAACACATGTATCAAGCATTGAGATAGATACCTGAATCAAAAGTTTTAATTATGATACAAATAATTTTTTCCCCTTCAGCAGATCTTAATTTTTTCTTTTTTTTGTTACTTTTCTTCTAAAAAATTCAAGCAAACAAAAGACATTTCTAAAATGGCTACAAAATAAGAACACATGTATCAAGCATAGAGGAAGAAAAAAGTGAATCTCGTTTTGAATTACGGCCTGAATTGGACATATGAATATTTTAAGGCAAATATTTTTAATTAAATATATTAAAATTATTCCCAACGGGATTTTGAATCGCATGCACGGGAAGCACTTCAATCGATGAACTTTTTTTGTTGAACACATGTATCAAGCATTGATGCAAGATATTATTGAATCTCGTTTTGAATTACGGCCTGAATTGGACATATGAATATTTTAAGGCAAATATTTTTAATTAAATATATTAAAATTATTCCCAACGGGATTTTGAATCGCATGCACGGGAAGCACTTCAATCGATGAACTTTTTTTGTTGAACACATGTATCAAGCATTGATGCAAGATATTATTGAATCTCGTTTTGAATTACGGCCTGAATTGGACATATGAATATTTTAAGGCAAATATTTTTAATTAAATATATTAAAATTATTCCCAACGGGATTTTGAATCGCATGCACGGGAAGCACTTCAATCGATGAACTTTTTTTGTTGAACACATGTATCAAGCATTGATGCAAGATATTATTGAATCTCGTTTTGAATTACGGCCTGAATTGGACATATGAATATTTTAAGACAAATATTTTTAATTAAATATATTAAAATTATTCCCAACGGGATTTTGAATCGCATGCACGGGAAGCACTTCAATCGATGAACTTTTTTTGTTGAACACATGTATCAAGCATTGAGATAGATACCTGAATCAAAAGTTTTAATTATGATACAAATAATTTTTTCCCCTTCAGCAGATCTTAATTTTTTCTATTTTTTGTTACTTTTCTTCTAAAAAATTCAAGCAAACAAAAGACATTTCTAAAATGGCTACAAAATAAGAACACATGTATCAAGCATAGAGGAAGAAAAAAGTGAATCTCGTTTTGAATTACGGCCTGAATTGGACATATGAATATTTTAAGGCAAATATTTTTAATTAAATATATTAAAATTATTCCCAACGGTATTTTGAATCGCATGCACGGGAAGCACTTCAATCGATGAACTTTTTTTGTTGAACACATGTATCAAGCATTGAGATAGATACCTGAATCAAAAGTTTTAATTATGATACAAATAATTTTTTCCCCTTCAGCAGATCTTAATTTTTTCTTTTTTTTGTTACTTTTCTTCTAAAAAATTCAAGCAAACAAAAGACATTTCTAAAATGGCTACAAAATAAGAACACATGTATCAAGCATAGAGGAAGAAAAAAGTGAATCTCGTTTTGAATTACGGCCTGAATTGGACATATGAATATTTTAAGGCAAATATTTTTAATTAAATATATTAAAATTATTCCCAACGGGATTTTGAATCGCATGCACGGGAAGCACTTCAATCGATGAACTTTTTTTGTTGAACACATGTATCAAGCATTGATGCAAGATATTATTGAATCTCGTTTTGAATTACGGCCTGAATTGGACATATGAATATTTTAAGGCAAATATTTTTAATTAAATATATTAAAATTATTCCCAACGGGATTTTGAATCGCATGCACGGGAAGCACTTCAATCGATGAACTTTTTTTGTTGAACACATGTATCAAGCATTGATGCAAGATATTATTGAATCTCGTTTTGAATTACGGCCTGAATTGGACATATGAATATTTTAAGGCAAATATTTTTAATTAAATATATTAAAATTATTCCCAACGGGATTTTGAATCGCATGCACGGGAAGCACTTCAATCGATGAACTTTTTTTGTTGAACACATGTATCAAGCATTGATGCAAGATATTATTGAATCTCGTTTTGAATTACGGCCTGAATTGGACATATGAATATTTTAAGGCAAATATTTTTAATTAAATATATTAAAATTATTCCCAACGGGATTTTGAATCGCATGCACGGGAAGCACTTCAATCGATGAACTTTTTTTGTTGAACACATGTATCAAGCATTGAGATAGATACCTGAATCAAAAGTTTTAATTATGATACAAATAATTTTTTCCCCTTCAGCAGATCTTAATTTTTTCTATTTTTTGTTACTTTTCTTCTAAAAAATTCAAGCAAACAAAAGACATTTCTAAAATGGCTACAAAATAAGAACACATGTATCAAACATAGAGGAAGAAATAAGTGAATCTCGTTTTGAATTACGGAGTTCAATAAGCCATATGAATATTTTAATGCAAATATTTTTAATTAAATATATTAAAATTATTCCCAACGGGATTTTGAATCGCATGCACGGGAAGCACTTCAATCGATGAACTTTTTTTGTTGAACACATGTATCAAGCATTGAGATAGATACCTGAATCAAAAGTTTTAATTATGATACAAATAATTTTTTCCCTTTCAGCAGATCTTATTTTTTAATTTTTTTCTTTATTTTCTTCAAAAAAAATTCAAGCAAACAAAAGACATTTCTAAAATGGCTGCAAAATAAGAACACATGTATCAAGCATAGAGGAAGAAATAAGTGAATCTCGTTTTGAATTACGGCCTGAATTGGACATATGAATATTTTAAGGCAAATTTTTTTAATTAAATATATTAAAATTATTCCCAACGGGATTTTGAATCGCATGCACGGGAAGCACTTCAATCGATGAAATGTTTTTGTTGAACACATGTATCAAGCATAGAGGAAGAAATAAGTGAATCTCGTTTTGAATTACGGCCTGAATTGGACATATGAATATTTTAAGGCAAATATTTTTAATTAAATATATTAAAATTATTCCCAACGGGATTTTGAATCGCATGCACGGGAAGCACTTCAATCGATGAAATGTTTTTGTTGAACACATGTATCAAGCATTGAGATAGATACCTGAATCAAAAGTTTTAATTATGATACAAATAATTTTTTCCCTTTTAGCAGATCTTATTTTTTAATTTTTTTCTTTATTTTCTTCAAAAAAAATTCAAGCAAACAAAAGACATTTCTAAAATGGCTGCAAAATAAGAACACATGTATCAAGCATAGAGGAAGAAATAAGTGAATCTCGTTTTGAATTACGGCCTGAATTGGACATATGAATATTTTAAGGCAAATTTTTTTAATTAAATATATTAAAATTATTCCCAACGGGATTTTGAATCGCATGCACGGGAAGCACTTCAATCGATGAAATGTTTTTGTTGAACACATGTATCAAGCATTGAGATAGATACCTGAATCAAAAGTTTTAATTATGATACAAATAATTTTTTCCCTTTCAGCAGATCTTATTTTTTAATTTTTTTCTTTATTTTCTTCAAAAAAAATTCAAGCAAACAAAAGACATTTCTAAAATGGCTGCAAAATAAGAACACATGTATCAAGCATAGAGGAATAAATAAGTGAATCTCGTTTTGAATTACGGCCTGAATTGGGCATATGAATATTTTAAGGCAAATATTTTTAATTAAATATATTAAAATTATTCCCAACGGGATTTTGAATCGCATGCACGGGAAGCACTTCAATCGATGAAATGTTTTTGTTGAACACATGTATCAAGCATTGAGATAGATACCTGAATCAAAAGTTTTAATTATGATACAAATAATTTTTTCCCTTTCAGCAGATCTTATTTTTTAATTTTTTTCTTTATTTTCTTCAAAAAAAATTCAAGCAAACAAAAGACATTTCTAAAATGGCTACAAAATAAGAACACATGTATCAAGCATAGAGGAAGAAAAAAGTGAATCTCGTTTTGAATTACGGCCTGAATTGGACATATGAATATTTTAAGGCAAATATTTTTAATTAAATATATTAAAATTATTCCCAACGGGATTTTGAATCGCATGCACGGGAAGCACTTCAATCGATGAAATGTTTTTGTTGAACACATGTATCAAGCATAGAGGAAGAAATAAGTGAATCTCGTTTTGAATTACGGCCTGAATTGGACATATGAATATTTTAAGGCAAATATTTTTAATTAAATATATTAAAATTATTCCCAACGGGATTTTGAATCGCATGCACGGGAAGCACTTCAATCGATGAAATGTTTTTGTTGAACACATGTATCAAGCATTGAGATAGATACCTGAATCAAAAGTTTTAATTATGATACAAATAATTTTTTCCCTTTCAGCAGATCTTATTTTTTAATTTTTTTCTTTATTTTCTTCAAAAAAAATTCAAGCAAACAAAAGACATTTCTAAAATGGCTGCAAAATAAGAACTGTTGCAACCGCACACCTGTTTAAAGAGTGCTGAGTCTCGACACGCTTGTCTTGCATTGCTGCTCGCTTCCATAACCCACTCTCGCTAGTTTACCTTCGCTAGTTTGTATCCTTGTATTGTATGTATCGTGGTTGACTGTTCCTGTGCTGCAAAGCAATAATAAATATAAACCTTATTCCTTGTTGTATCTAAGGTTACAACAAATTGGTGCCGACAGTGATTAGTGCTATTTTTGGTGCTATTTTCGAATCTCACGCTGCTCTCGTCTCAAAACCTCCGAAAAGCCTCCGAAGTCTCAAATGATCCAAGAAAAGGAAATTTTTGTTCGTCAAATTGCTCGCATAGGAACTCAAAAGAAGAACATCTCAAATAGTTTATGCTTTCAGCTCTAAAAGCACTGGTCGTATTTCTGGGGTAAGCTTATGGATAAGCTCATGGTAAAGATACTGATTTTATGCTTTTTGATCCAAAAGCAATGGTATTACTACGTCGTATGGATGAATATTTTAAGGCAAATATTTTTAATTAAATATATTAAAATTATTCCCAACGGGATTTTGAATCGCATGCACGGGAAGCACTTCAATCGAAGAAATGTTTTTGTTGAACACATGTATCAAGCATAGAGGAAGAAATAAGTGAATCTCGTTTTGAATTACGGCCTGAATTGGACATATGAATATTTTAAGGCAAATATTTTTAATTAAATATATTAAAATTATTCCCAACGGGATTTTGAATCGCATGCACGGGAAGCACTTCAATCGATGAAATGTTTTTGTTGAACACATGTATCAAGCATTGAGATAGATACCTGAATCAAAAGTTTTAATTATGATACAAATAATTTTTTCCCTTTCAGCAGATCTTATTTTTTAATTTTTTTCTTTATTTTCTTCAAAAAAAATTCAAGCAAACAAAAGACATTTCTAAAATGGCTGCAAAATAAGAACACATGTATCAAGCATAGAGGAAGAAATAAGTGAATCTCGTTTTGAATTACGGCCTGAATTGGACATATGAATATTTTAAGGCAAATATTTTTAATTAAATATATTAAAATTATTCCCAACGGGATTTTGAATCGCATGCACGGGAAGCACTTCAATCGATGAAATGTTTTTGTTGAACACATGTATCAAGCATTGAGATAGATACCTGAATCAAAAGTTTTAATTATGATACAAATAATTTTTTCCCTTTCAGCAGATCTTATTTTTTAATTTTTTTCTTTATTTTCTTCAAAAAAAATTCAAGCAAACAAAAGACATTTCTAAAATGGCTGCAAAATAAGAACACATGTATCAAGCATAGAGGAAGAAAAAAGTGAATCTCGTTTTGAATTACGGCCTGAATTGGACATATGAATATTTTAAGGCAAATATTTTTAATTAAATATATTAAAATTATTCCCAACGGGATTTTGAATCGCATGCACGGGAAGCACTTCAATCGATGAACTTTTTTTGTTGAACACATGTATCAAGCATAGATGCAAGATATTATTGAATCTCGTTTTGAATTACGGCCTGAATTGGACATATGAATATTTTAAGGCAAATATTTTTAATTAAATATATAAAAATTATTCCCAACGGGATTTTGAATCGCATGCACGGGAAGCACTTCAATCGATGAACTTTTTTTGTTGAACACATGTATCAAGCATTGAGATAGATACCTGAATCAAAAGTTTTAATTATTATACAAATAATTTTTTCCCCTTCAGCAGATCTTAATTTTTTCTTTTTTTTGTTTATTTTTTTTTTAAAAAATTCAAGCAAACAAAAGACATTTCTAAAATGGCTACAAAATAAGAACACATGTATCAAGCATTGATGCAAGATATTATTGAATCTCGTTTTGAATTACGGCCTGAATTGGACATATGAATATTTTAAGGCAAATATTTTTAATTAAATATATTAAAATTATTCCCAACGGGATTTTGAATCGCATGCACGGGAAGCACTTCAATCGATGAAATGTTTTTGTTGAACACATGTATCAAGCATTGAGATAGATACCTGATTCAAAAGTTTTAATTATGATACAAATAATTTTTTCCCTTTCAGCAGATCTTATTTTTTAATTTTTTTCTTTATTTTCTTCAAAAAAAATTCAAGCAAACAAAAGACATTTCTAAAATGGCTGCAAAATAAGAACACATGTATCAAGCATAGAGGAAGAAAAAAGTGAATCTCGTTTTGAATTACGGCCTGAATTGGACATATGAATATTTTAAGGCAAATATTTTTAATTAAATATATTAAAATTATTCCCAACGGGATTTTGAATCGCATGCACGGGAAGCACTTCAATCGATGAACTTTTTTTGTTGAACACATGTATCAAGCATAGATGCAAGATATTATTGAATCTCGTTTTGAATTACGGCCTGAATTGGACATATGAATATTTTAAGGCAAATATTTTTAATTAAATATATTAAAATTATTCCAAACGGGATTTTGAATCGCAAGCACGGGAAGCACTTCAATCGATGAACTTTTTTTGTTGAACACATGTATCAAGCATTGAGATAGATACCTGAATCAAAAGTTTTAATTATTATACAAATAATTTTTTCCCCTTCAGCAGATCTTAATTTTTTCTTTTTTTTGTTACTTTGCTTCTAAAAAATTCAAGCAAACAAAAGACATTTCTAAAATGGCTACAAAATAAGAACACATGTATCAAGCATTGATGCAAGATATTATTGAATCTCGTTTTGAATTACGGCCTGAATTGGACATATGAATATTTTAAGGCAAATATTTTTAATTAAATATATTAAAATTATTCCCAACGGGATTTTGAATCGCATGCACGGGAAGCACTTCAATCGATGAACTTTTTTTGTTGAACACATGTATCAAGCATTGATGCAAGATATTATTGAATCTCGTTTTGAATTACGGCCTGAATTGGACATATGAATATTTTAAGGCAAATATTTTTAATTAAATATATTAAAATTATTCCCAACGGGATTTTGAATCGCATGCACGGGAAGCACTTCAATTGATGAACTTTTTTTGTTGAACACATGTATCAAGCATTGATGCAAGATATTATTGAATCTCGTTTTGAATTACGGCCTTAATTGGACATATGAATATTTTAAGGCAAATACTTTTAATTAAATATATTAAAATTATTCCCAACGGGATTTTGAATCGCATGCACGGGAAGCACTTCAATTGATGAACTTTTTTTGTTGAACACATGTATCAAGCATTGATGCAAGATATTATTGAATCTCGTTTTGAATTACGGCCTGAATTGGACATATGAATATTTTAAGGCAAATATTTTTAATTAAATATATTAAAATTATTCCCAACGGGATTTTGAATCGCATGCACGGGAAGCACTTCAATCGATGAACTTTTTTTGTTGAACACATGTATCAAGCATTGAGATAGATACCTGAATCAAAAGTTTTAATTATGATACAAATAATTTTTTCCCCTTCAGCAGATCTTTTTTTTTTCTTTTTTTTGTTACTTTTCTTCTAAAAAATTCAAGCAAACAAAAGACATTTCTAAAATGGCTACAAAATAAGAACACATGTATCAAGCATAGAGGAAGAAAAAAGTGAATCTCCTTTTGAATTACGGCCTGAATTGGACATATGAATATTTTAAGGCAAATATTTTTAATTAAATAATTTAAAATTATTCCCAACGGGATTTTGAATCGCATGCACGGGAAGCACTTCAATCGATGAACTTTTTTTGTTGAACACATGTATCAAGCATTGAGATAGATACCTGAATCAAAAGTTTTAATTATGATACAAATAATTTTTTCCCCTTCAGCATATCTTATTTTTTTCTTTTTTTTGTTACTTTTCTTCTAAAAAATTCAAGCAAACAAAAGACATTTCTAAAATGGCTACAAAATAAGAACACATGTATCAAGCATAGAGGAAGAAAAAAGTGAATATCGTTTTGAATTACGGCCTGAATTGGACATATGAATATTTTAAGGCAAATATTTTTAATTAAATATATTAAAATTATTCCCAACGGGATTTTGAATCGCATGCACGGGAAGCACTTCAATCGATGAACTTTTTTTGTTGAACACATGTATCAAGCATTGAGATAGATACCTGAATCAAAAGTTTTAATTATGATACAAATAATTTTTTCCCCTTCAGCAGATCTTAATTTTTTCTATTTTTTGTTACTTTTCTTCTAAAAAATTCAAGCAAACAAAAGACATTTCTAAAATGGCTACAAAATAAGAACACATGTATCAAGCATAGAGGAAGAAAAAAGTGAATCTCGTTTTGAATTACGGCCTGAATTGGACATATGAATATTTTAAGGCAAATATTTTTAATTAAATATATTAAAATTATTCCCAACGGGATTTTGAATCGCATGCACGGGAAGCACTTCAATTGATGAACTTTTTTTGTTGAACATATGTATCAAGCATTGATGCAAGATATTATTGAATCTCGTTTTGAATTACGGCCTGAATTGGACATATGAATATTTTAAGGCAAATATTTTTAATTAAATATATTAAAATTATTCCCAACGGGATTTTGAATCGCATGCACGGGAAGCACTTCAATTAATGAACTTTTTTTGTTGAACACATGTATCAAGCATTGATGCAAGATATTATTGAATCTCGTTTTGAATTACGGCCTGAATTGGACATATGAATATTTTAAGGCAAATATTTTTAATTAAATATATTAAAATTATTCCCAACAGGATTTTGAATCGCATGCACGGGAAGCACTTCAATCGATGAACTTTTTTTGTTGAACACATGTATCAAGCATTGAGATAGATACCTGAATCAAAAGTTTTAATTATGATACAAATAATTTTTTCCCCTTCAGCAGATCTTAATTTTTTCTATTTTTTGTTACTTTTCTTCTAAAAAATTCAAGCAAACAAAAGACATTTCTAAAATGGCTACAAAATAAGAACACATGTATCAAGCATAGAGGAAGAAAAAAGTGAATCTCGTTTTGAATTACGGCCTGAATTGGACATATGAATATTTTAAGGCAAATATTTTTAATTAAATATATTAAAATTATTCCCAACGGGATTTTGAATCGCATGCACGGGAAGCACTTCAATTGATGAACTTTTTTTGTTGAACATATGTATCAAGCATTGATGCAAGATATTATTGAATCTCGTTTTGAATTACGGCCTGAATTGGACATATGAATATTTTAAGGCAAATATTTTTAATTAAATATATTAAAATTATTCCCAACGGGATTTTGAATCGCATGCACGGGAAGCACTTCAATTGATGAACTTTTTTTGTTGAACACATGTATCAAGCATTGATGCAAGATATTATTGAATCTCGTTTTGAATTACGGCCTGAATTGGACATATGAATATTTTAAGGCAAATATTTTTAATTAAATATATTAAAATTATTCCCAACGGGATTTTGAATCGCATGCACGGGAAGCACTTCAATTGATGAACTTTTTTTGTTGAACACATGTATCAAGCATTGATGCAAGATATTATTGAATCTCGTTTTGAATTACGGCCTTAATTGGACATATGAATATTTTAAGGCAAATATTTTTAATTAAATATATTAAAATTATTCCCAACGGGATTTTGAATCGCATGCACGGGAAGCACTTCAATTGATGAACTTTTTTTGTTGAACACATGTATCAAGCATTGATGCAAGATATTATTGAATCTCGTTTTGAATTACGGCCTGAATTGGACATATGAATATTTTAAGGCAAATATTTTTAATTAAATATATTAAAATTATTCCCAACGGGATTTTGAATCGCATGCACGGGAAGCACTTCAATTGATGAACTTTTTTTGTTGAACACATGTATCAAGCATTGATGCAAGATATTATTGAATCTCGTTTTGAATTACGGCCTGAATTGGACATATGAATATTTTAAGGCAAATATTTTTAATTAAATATATTAAAATTATTCCCAACGGGATTTTGAATCGCATGCACGGGAAGCACTTCAATCGATGAACTTTTTTTGTTGAACACATGTATCAAGCATTGAGATAGATACCTGAATCAAAAGTTTTAATTATGATACAAATAATTTTTTCCCCTTCAGCAGATCTTATTTTTTTCTTTTTTTTGTTACTTTTCTTCTAAAAAATTCAAGCAAACAAAAGACATTTCTAAAATGGCTACAAAATAAGAACACATGTATCAAGCATAGAGGAAGAAAAAAGTGAATATCGTTTTGAATTACGGCCTGAATTGGACATATGAATATTTTAAGGCAAATATTTTTAATTAAATATATTAAAATTATTCCCAACGGGATTTTGAATCGCATGCACGGGAAGCACTTCAATCGATGAACTTTTTTTGTTGAACACATGTATCAAGCATTGAGATAGATACCTGAATCAAAAGTTTTAATTATGATACAAATAATTTTTTCCCCTTCAGCAGATCTTAATTTTTTCTATTTTTTGTTACTTTTCTTCTAAAAAATTCAAGCAAACAAAAGACATTTCTAAAATGGCTACAAAATAAGAACACATGTATCAAGCATAGAGGAAGAAAAAAGTGAATCTCGTTTTGAATTACGGCCTGAATTGGACATATGAATATTTTAAGGAAAATATTTTTAATTAAATATATTAAAAATATTCCCAACGGGATTTTGAATCGCATGCACGGGAAGCACTTCAATCGATGAACTTTTTTTGTTGAACACATGTATCAAGCATTGATGCAAGATATTATTGAATCTCGTTTTGAATTACGGCCTGAATTGGACATATGAATATTTTAAGGCAAATATTTTTAATTAAATATATTAAAATTATTCCCAACGGGATTTTGAATCGCATGCACGGGAAGCACTTCAATCGATGAAAATTTTTTGTTGAACACATGTATCAAGCATTGAGATAGATACCTGAATCAAAAGTTTTAATTATGATACAAATAATTTTTTCCCCTTCAGCAGATCTTAATTTTTTCTATTTTTTGTTACTTTTCTTCTAAAAAATTCAAGCAAACAAAAGACATTTCTAAAATGGCTACAAAATAAGAACACATGTATCAAGCATAGAGGAAGAAAAAAGTGAATCTCCTTTTGAATTACGGCCTGAATTGGACATATGAATATTTTAAGGCAAATATTTTTAATTAAATATATTAAAATTATTCCCAACGGGATTTTGAATCGCATGAACGGGAAGCACTTCAATCGATGAACTTTTTTTGTTGAACACATGTATCAAGCATTGATGCAAGATATTATTGAATCTCGTTTTGAATTACGGCCTGAATTGGACATATGAATATTTTAAGGCAAATATTTTTAATAAAATATATTAAAATTATTCCCAACGGGATTTTGAATCGCATGCACGGGAAGCACTTCAATCGATGAACTTTTTTTGTTGAACACATGTATCAAGCATTGAGATAGATACCTGAATCAAAAGTTTTAATTATGATACAAATAATTTTTTCCCCTTCAGCAGATCTTAATTTTTTCTTTTTTTTGTTACTTTTCTTCTAAAAAATTCAAGCAAACAAAAGACATTTCTAAAATGGCTACAAAATAAGAACACATGTATCAAGCATAGAGGAAGAAAAAAGTGAATCTCCTTTTGAATTACGGCCTGAATTGGACATATGAATATTTTAAGGCAAATATTTTTAATTAAATATATTAAAATTATTCCCAACGGGATTTTGAATCGCATGCACGGGAAGCACTTCAATCGATGAACTTTTTTTGTTGAACACATGTATCAAGCATTGATGCAAGATATTATTGAATCTCGTTTTGAATTACGGCCTGAATTGGACATATGAATATTTTAAGGCAAATTTTTTTAATTAAATATATTAAAATTATTCCCAACGGGATTTTGAATCGCATGCACGGGAAGCACTTCAATTGATGAACTTTTTTTGTTGAACACATGTATCAAGCATAGAGGAAGAAAAAAGTGAATATCGTTTTGAATTACGGCCTGAATTGGACATATGAATATTTTAAGGCAAATATTTTTAATTAAATATATTAAAATTATTCCCAACGGGATTTTGAATCGCATGCACGGGAAGCACTTCAATCGATGAACTTTTTTTGTTGAACACATGTATCAAGCATTGATGCAAGATATTATTGAATCTCGTTTTGAATTACGGCCTGAATTGGACATATGAATATTTTAAGGCAAATATTTTTAATTAAATATATTAAAATTATTCCCAACGGGATTTTGAATCGCATGCACGGGAAGCACTTCAATTGATGAACTTTTTTTGTTGAACACATGTATCAAGCATTGATGCAAGATATTATTGAATCTCGTTTTGAATTACGGCCTGAATTGGACATATGAATATTTTAAGGCAAATTTTTTTAATTAAATATATTAAAATTATTCCCAACGGGATTTTGAATCGCATGCACGGGAAGCACTTCAATTGATGAAATGTTTTTGTTGAACACATGTATCAAGCAATGAGATAGATACCTGAATCAAAAGTTTTAATTATGATACAAATAATTTTTTCCCCTTCAGCAGATCTTATTTTTTTCTTTTTTTGTTACTTTTCTTCTAAAAAATTCAAGCAAACAAAAGACATTTCTAAAATGGCTACAAAATAAGAACACATGTATCAAACATAGAGGAAGAAATAAGTGAATCTCGTTTTGAATTACGGAGTTCAATAAGCCATATGAATATTTTAATGCAAATATTTTTAATTAAATATATTAAAATTATTCCCAACGGGATTTTGAAACGCATGCACGGGAAGCACTTCAATCGATGAACTTTTTTTGTTGAACACATGTATCAAGCAATGAGATAGATACCTGAATCAAAAGTTTTAATTATGATACAAATAATTTTTTCCCCTTCAGCAGATCTTATTTTTTTCTTTTTTTGTTACTTTTCTTCTAAAAAATTCAAGCAAACAAAAGACATTTCTAAAATGGCTACAAAATAAGAACACATGTATCAAACATAGAGGAAGAAATAAGTGAATCTCGTTTTGAATTACGGAGTTCAATAAGCCATATGAATATTTTAATGCAAATATTTTTAATTAAATATATTAAAATTATTCCCAACGGGATTTTGAATCGCATGCACGGGAAGCACTTCAATCGATGAACTTTTTTTGTTGAACACATGTATCAAGCATTGATGCAAGATATTATTGAATCTCGTTTTGAATTACGGCCTGAATTGGACATATGAATATTTTAAGGCAAATATTTTTAATTAAATATATTAAAATTATTCCCAACGGGATTTTGAATCGCATGCACGGGAAGCACTTCAATCGATGAACTTTTTTTGTTGAACACATGTATCAAGCATTGATGCAAGATATTATTGAATCTCGTTTTGAATTACGGCCTGAATTGGACATATGAATATTTTAAGGCAAATTTTTTTAATTAAATATATTAAAATTATTCCCAACGGGATTTTGAATCGCATGCACGGGAAGCACTTCAATTGATGAACTTTTTTTGTTGAACACATGTATCAAGCATTGATGCAAGATATTATTGAATCTCGTTTTGAATTACGGCCTGAATTGGACATATGAATATTTTAAGGCAAATATTTTTAATTAAATATATTAAAATTATTCCCAACGGGATTTTGAATCGCATGCACGGGAAGCACTTCAATTGATGAACTTTTTTTGTTGAACACATGTATCAAGCATTGATGCAAGATATTATTGAATCTCGTTTTGAATTACGGCCTGAATTGGACATATGAATATTTTAAGGCAAATATTTTTAATTAAATATATTAAAATTATTCCCAACGGGATTTTGAATCGCATGCACGGGAAGCACTTCAATTGATGAACTTTTTTTGTTGAACACATGTATCAAGCATTGATGCAAGATATTATTGAATCTCGTTTTGAATTACGGCCTGAATTGGACATATGAATATTTTAAGGCAAATATTTTTAATTAAATATATTAAAATTATTCCCAACGGGATTTTGAATCGCATGCACGGGAAGCACTTCAATTGATGAACTTTTTTTGTTGAACACATGTATCAAGCATTGATGCAAGATATTATTGAATCTCGTTTTGAATTACGGCCTGAATTGGACATATGAATATTTTAAGGCAAATATTTTTAATTAAATATATTAAAATTATTCCCAACGGGATTTTGAATCGCATGCACGGGAAGCACTTCAATCGATGAACTTTTTTTGTTGAACACATGTATCAAGCATTGAGATAGATACCTGAATCAAAAGTTTTAATTATGATACAAATAATTTTTTCCCCTTCAGCAGATCTTAATTTTTTCTATTTTTTGTTACTTTTCTTCTAAAAAATTCAAGCAAACAAAAGACATTTCTAAAATGGCTACAAAATAAGAACACATGTATCAAGCATAGAGGAAGAAAAAAGTGAATCTCCTTTTGAATTACGGCCTGAATTGGACATATGAATATTTTAAGGCAAATATTTTTAATAAAATATATTAAAATTATTCCCAACGGGATTTTGAATCGCATGCACGGGAAGCACTTCAATCGATGAACTTTTTTTGTTGAACACATGTATCAAGCATTGAGATAGATACCTGAATCAAAAGTTTTAATTATGATACAAATAATTTTTTCCCCTTCAGCAGATCTTAATTTTTTCTATTTTTTGTTACTTTTCTTCTAAAAAATTCAAGCAAACAAAAGACATTTCTAAAATGGCTACAAAATAAGAACACATGTATCAAACATAGAGGAAGAAATAAGTGAATCTCGTTTTGAATTACGGAGTTCAATAAGCCATATGAATATTTTAATGCAAATATTTTTAATTAAATATATTAAAATTATTCCCAACGGGATTTTGAAACGCATGCACGGGAAGCACTTCAATCGATGAACTTTTTTTGTTGAACACATGTATCAAGCAATGAGATAGATACCTGAATCAAAAGTTTTAATTATGATACAAATAATTTTTTCCCCTTCAGCAGATCTTATTTTTTTCTTTTTTTGTTACTTTTCTTCTAAAAAATTCAAGCAAACAAAAGACATTTCTAAAATGGCTACAAAATAAGAACACATGTATCAAACATAGAGGAAGAAATAAGTGAATCTCGTTTTGAATTACGGAGTTCAATAAGCCATATGAATATTTTAATGCAAATATTTTTAATTAAATATATTAAAATTATTCCCAACGGGATTTTGAATCGCATGCACGGGAAGCACTTCAATCGATGAACTTTTTTTGTTGAACACATGTATCAAGCAATGAGATAGATACCTGAATCAAAAGTTTTAATTATGATACAAATAATTTTTTCCCCTTCAGCAGATCTTATTTTTTTCTTTTTTTGTTACTTTTCTTCTAAAAAATTCAAGCAAACAAAAGACATTTCTAAAATGGCTACAAAATAAGAACACATGAATCAAACATAGAGGAAGAAATAAGTGAATCTCGTTTTGAATTACGGAGTTCAATAAGCCATATGAATATTTTAATGCAAATATTTTTAATTAAATATATTAAAATTATTCCCAACGGGATTTTGAATCGCATGCACGGGAAGCACTTCAATCGATGAACTTTTTTTGTTGAACACATGTATCAAGCAATGAGATAGATACCTGAATCAAAAGTTTTAATTATGATACAAATAATTTTTTCCCCTTCAGCAGATCTTATTTTTTTCTTTTTTTGTTACTTTTCTTCTAAAAAATTCAAGCAAACAAAAGACATTTCTAAAATGGCTACAAAATAAGAACACATGTATCAAACATAGAGGAAGAAATAAGTGAATCTCGTTTTGAATTACGGAGTTCAATAAGCCATATGAATATTTTAATGCAAATATTTTTAATTAAATATATTAAAATTATTCCCAACGGGATTTTGAATCGCATGCACGGGAAGCACTTCAATCGATGAACTTTTTTTGTTGAACACATGTATCAAGCAATGAGATAGATACCTGAATCAAAAGTTTTAATTATGATACAAATAATTTTTTCCCCTTCAGCAGATCTTATTTTTTTCTTTTTTTGTTACTTTTCTTCTAAAAAATTCAAGCAAACAAAAGACATTTCTAAAATGGCTACAAAATAAGAACACATGTATCAGGCATAGAGGAAGAAATAATTGAATCTCGTTTTGAATTACGGCCTGAATTGGACATATGAATATTGTAAGGCAAATATTTTTAATTAAATATATTAAAATTATTCCCAACGGGATTTTGAATCGCATGCACGGGAAGCACTTCAATCGATGAACTTTTTTTGTTGAACACATGTATCAAGCATTGAGATAGATACCTGAATCAAAAGTTTTAATTATGATACAAATAATTTTTTCCCCTTCAGCAGATCTTATTTTTTTCTTTTTTTTGTTACTTTTCTTCTAAAAAATTCAAGCAAACAAAAGACATTTCTAAAATGGCTGCAAAATAAGAACACATGTATCAAACATAGAGGAAGAAAAAAGTGAATCTCGTTTTGAATTACGGAGTTCAATAAGGCATATGAATATTTTAAGGCAAATATTTTTAATTAAATATATTAAAATTATTCCCAACGGGATTTTGAATCGCATGCACGGGAAGCACTTCAATCGATGAAATTTTTTTGTTGAACACATGTATCAAGCAATGAGATAGATACCTGAATCAAAAGTTTTAATTATGATACAAATAATTTTTTCCCCTTCAGCAGATCTTATTTTTTTCTTTTTTTGTTACTTTTCTTCTAAAAAATTCAAACAAACAAAAGACATTTCTAAAATGGCTACAAAATAAGAACACATGTATCAAACATAGAGGAAGAAAGAAGTGAATCTCGTTTTGAATTACGGAGTTCAATAAGGCATATGAATATTGTAAGGCAAATATTTTTAATTAAATATATTAAAATTATTCCCAACGGGATTTTGAATCGCATGCACGGGAAGCACTTCAATCGATTAACTTTTTTTGTTGAACACATGTATCAAGCAATGAGATAGATACCTGAATCAAAAGTTTTAATTATGATACAAATAATTTTTTCCCCTTCAGCAGATCTTATTTTTTTCTTTTTTTGTTACTTTTCTTCTAAAAAATTCAAGCAAACAAAAGACATTTCTAAAATGGCTACAAAATAAGAACACATGTATCAAGCATAGAGGAAGAAAAAAGTGAATCTCGTTTTGAATTACGGCCTGAATTGGACATATGAATATTTTAAGGCAAATATTTTTAATTAAATATATTAAAATTATTCCCAACGGGATTTTGAATCGCATGCACGGGAAGCACTTCAATCGATGAACTTTTTTTGTTGAACACATGTATCAAGCAATGAGATAGATACCTGAATCAAAAGTTTTAATTATGATACAAATAATTTTTTCCCCTTCAGCAGATCTTATTTTTTTCTTTTTTTGTTACTTTTCTTCTAAAAAATTCAAGCAAACAAAAGACATTTCTAAAATGGCTACAAAATAAGAACACATGTATCAGGCATAGAGGAAGAAATAATTGAATCTCGTTTTGAATTACGGCCTGAATTGGACATATGAATATTGTAAGGCAAATATTTTTAATTAAATATATTAAAATTATTCCCAACGGGATTTTGAATCGCATGCACGGGAAGCACTTCAATCGATGAACTTTTTTTGTTGAACACATGTATCAAGCAATGAGATAGATACCTGAATCAAAAGTTTTAATTATGATACAAATAATTTTTTCCCCTTCAGCAGATCTTATTTTTTTCTTTTTTTGTTACTTTTCTTCTAAAAAATTCAAGCAAACAAAAGACATTTCTAAAATGGCTACAAAATAAGAACACATGTATCAAACATAGAGGAAGAAATAAGTGAATCTCGTTTTGAATTACGGCCTGAATTGGACATATGAATATTTTAAGGCAAATATTTTTAATTAAATATATTAAAATTATTCCCAACGGGATTTTGAATCGCATGCACGGGAAGCACTTCAATCGATGAACTTTTTTTGTTGAACACATGTATCAAGCAATGAGATAGATACCTGAATCAAAAGTTTTAATTATGATACAAATAATTTTTTCCCCTTCAGCAGATCTTAATTTTTTCTATTTTTTGTTACTTTTCTTCTAAAAAATTCAAGCAAACAAAAGACATTTCTAAAATGGCTACAAAATAAGAACACATGTATCAAGCATAGAGGAAGAAAAAAGTGAATCTCGTTTTGAATTACGGCCTGAATTGGACATATGAATATTTTAAGGCAAATATTTTTAATTAAATATATTAAAATTATTCCCAACGGGATTTTGAATCGCATGCACGGGAAGCACTTCAATCGATGAACTTTTTTTGTTGAACACATGTATCAAGCATTGATGCAAGATATTATTGAATCTCGTTTTGAATTACGGCCTGAATTGGACATATGAATATTTTAAGGCAAATATTTTTAATTAAATATATTAAAATTATTCCCAACGGGATTTTGAATCGCATGCACGGGAAGCACTTCAATCGATGAACTTTTTTTGTTGAACACATGTATCAAGCATTGATGCAAGATATTATTTAATCTCGTTTTGAATTACGGCCTGAATTGGACATATGAATATTTTAAGGCAAATATTTTTAATTAAATATATTAAAATTATTCCCAACGGGATTTTGAATCGCATGCACGGGAAGCACTTCAATTGATGAACTTTTTTTGTTGAACACATGTATCAAGCATTGATGCAAGATATTATTGAATCTCGTTTTGAATTACGGCCTGAATTGGACATATGAATATTTTAAGGCAAATATTTTTAATTAAATATATTAAAATTATTCCCAACGGGATTTTGAATCGCATGCACGGGAAGCACTTCAATTGATGAACTTTTTTTGTTGAACACATGTATCAAGCATTGATGCAAGATATTATTGAATCTCGTTTTGAATTACGGCCTGAATTGGACATATGAATATTTTAAGGCAAATATTTTTAATTAAATATATTAAAATTATTCCCAACGGGATTTTGAATCGCATGCACGGGAAGCACTTCAATCTATGAACTTTTTTTGTTGAACACATGTATCAAGCATTGAGATAGATACCTGAATCAAAAGTTTTAATTATGATACAAATAATTTTTTCCCCTTCAGCAGATCTTATTTTTTTCTTTTTTTTGTTACTTTTCTTCTAAAAAATTCAAGCAAACAAAAGACATTTCTAAAATGGCTACAAAATAAGAACACATGTATCAAGCATAGAGGAAGAAAAAAGTGAATATCGTTTTGAATTACGGCCTGAATTGGACATATGAATATTTTAAGGCAAATATTTTTAATTAAATATATTAAAATTATTCCCAACGGGATTTTGAATCGCATGCACGGGAAGCACTTCAATCGATGAACTTTTTTTGTTGAACACATGTATCAAGCATTGAGATAGATACCTGAATCAAAAGTTTTAATTATGATACAAATAATTTTTTCCCCTTCAGCAGATCTTATTTTTTTCTTTTTTTTGTTACTTTTCTTCTAAAAAATTCAAGCAAACAAAAGACATTTCTAAAATGGCTACAAAATAAGAACACATGTATCAAACATAGAGGAAGAAATAAGTGAATCTCGTTTTGAATTACGGCCTGAATTGGACATATGAATATTTTAAGGCAAATATTTTTAATTAAATATATTAAAATTATTCCCAACGGGATTTTGAATCGCATGCACGGGAAGCACTTCAATCGATGAACTTTTTTTGTTGAACACATGTATCAAGCAATGAGATAGATACCTGAATCAAAAGTTTTAATTATGATACAAATAATTTTTTCCCCTTCAGCAGATCTTAATTTTTTCTATTTTTTGTTACTTTTCTTCTAAAAAATTCAAGCAAACAAAAGACATTTCTAAAATGGCTACAAAATAAGAACACATGTATCAAGCATAGAGGAAGAAAAAAGTGAATCTCGTTTTGAATTACGGCCTGAATTGGACATATGAATATTTTAAGGCAAATATTTTTAATTAAATATATTAAAATTATTCCCAACGGGATTTTGAATCGCATGCACGGGAAGCACTTCAATCGATGAACTTTTTTTGTTGAACACATGTATCAAGCATTGATGCAAGATATTATTGAATCTCGTTTTGAATTACGGCCTGAATTGGACATATGAATATTTTAAGGCAAATATTTTTAATTAAATATATTAAAATTATTCCCAACGGGATTTTGAATCGCATGCACGGGAAGCACTTCAATCGATGAACTTTTTTTGTTGAACACATGTATCAAGCATTGATGCAAGATATTATTTAATCTCGTTTTGAATTACGGCCTGAATTGGACATATGAATATTTTAAGGCAAATATTTTTAATTAAATATATTAAAATTATTCCCAACGGGATTTTGAATCGCATGCACGGGAAGCACTTCAATTGATGAACTTTTTTTGTTGAACACATGTATCAAGCATTGATGCAAGATATTATTGAATCTCGTTTTGAATTACGGCCTGAATTGGACATATGAATATTTTAAGGCAAATATTTTTAATTAAATATATTAAAATTATTCCCAACGGGATTTTGAATCGCATGCACGGGAAGCACTTCAATTGATGAACTTTTTTTGTTGAACACATGTATCAAGCATTGATGCAAGATATTATTGAATCTCGTTTTGAATTACGGCCTGAATTGGACATATGAATATTTTAAGGCAAATATTTTTAATTAAATATATTAAAATTATTCCCAACGGGATTTTGAATCGCATGCACGGGAAGCACTTCAATCTATGAACTTTTTTTGTTGAACACATGTATCAAGCATTGAGATAGATACCTGAATCAAAAGTTTTAATTATGATACAAATAATTTTTTCCCCTTCAGCAGATCTTATTTTTTTCTTTTTTTTGTTACTTTTCTTCTAAAAAATTCAAGCAAACAAAAGACATTTCTAAAATGGCTACAAAATAAGAACACATGTATCAAGCATAGAGGAAGAAAAAAGTGAATATCGTTTTGAATTACGGCCTGAATTGGACATATGAATATTTTAAGGCAAATATTTTTAATTAAATATATTAAAATTATTCCCAACGGGATTTTGAATCGCATGCACGGGAAGCACTTCAATCGATGAACTTTTTTTGTTGAACACATGTATCAAGCATTGAGATAGATACCTGAATCAAAAGTTTTAATTATGATACAAATAATTTTTTCCCCTTCAGCAGATCTTATTTTTTTCTTTTTTTTGTTACTTTTCTTCTAAAAAATTCAAGCAAACAAAAGACATTTCTAAAATGGCTACAAAATAAGAACACATGTATCAAACATAGAGGAAGAAATAAGTGAATCTCGTTTTGAATTACGGCCTGAATTGGACATATGAATATTTTAAGGCAAATATTTTTAATTAAATATATTAAAATTATTCCCAACGGGATTTTGAATCGCATGCACGGGAAGCACTTCAATCGATGAACTTTTTTTGTTGAACACATGTATCAAGCAATGAGATAGATACCTGAATCAAAAGTTTTAATTATGATACAAATAATTTTTTCCCCTTCAGCAGATCTTAATTTTTTCTATTTTTTGTTACTTTTCTTCTAAAAAATTCAAGCAAACAAAAGACATTTCTAAAATGGCTACAAAATAAGAACACATGTATCAAGCATAGAGGAAGAAAAAAGTGAATCTCGTTTTGAATTACGGCCTGAATTGGACATATGAATATTTTAAGGCAAATATTTTTAATTAAATATATTAAAATTATTCCCAACGGGATTTTGAATCGCATGCACGGGAAGCACTTCAATCGATGAACTTTTTTTGTTGAACACATGTATCAAGCATTGATGCAAGATATTATTGAATCTCGTTTTGAATTACGGCCTGAATTGGACATATGAATATTTTAAGGCAAATATTTTTAATTAAATATATTAAAATTATTCCCAACGGGATTTTGAATCGCATGCACGGGAAGCACTTCAATCGATGAACTTTTTTTGTTGAACACATGTATCAAGCATTGATGCAAGATATTATTGAATCTCGTTTTGAATTACGGCCTGAATTGGACATATGAATATTTTAAGGCAAATATTTTTAATTAAATATATTAAAATTATTCCCAACGGGATTTTGAATCGCATGCACGGGAAGCACTTCAATTGATGAACTTTTTTTGTTGAACACATGTATCAAGCATTGATGCAAGATATTATTGAATCTCGTTTTGAATTACGGCCTGAATTGGACATATGAATATTTTAAGGCAAATATTTTTAATTAAATATATTAAAATTATTCCCAACGGGATTTTGAATCGCATGCACGGGAAGCACTTCAATTGATGAACTTTTTTTGTTGAACACATGTATCAAGCATTGATGCAAGATATTATTGAATCTCGTTTTGAATTACGGCCTGAATTGGACATATGAATATTTTAAGGCAAATATTTTTAATTAAATATATTAAAATTATTCCCAACGGGATTTTGAATCGCATGCACGGGAAGCACTTCAATTGATGAACTTTTTTTGTTGAACACATGTATCAAGCATTGATGCAAGATATTATTGAATCTCGTTTTGAATTACGGCCTGAATTGGACATATGAATATTTTAAGGCAAATATTTTTAATTAAATATATTAAAATTATTCCCAACGGGATTTTGAATCGCATGCACGGGAAGCACTTCAATCGATGAACTTTTTTTGTTGAACACATGTATCAAGCATTGAGATAGATACCTGAATCAAAAGTTTTAATTATGATACAAATAATTTTTTCCCCTTCAGCAGATCTTATTTTTTTCTTTTTTTTGTTACTTTTCTTCTAAAAAATTCAAGCAAACAAAAGACATTTCTAAAATGGCTACAAAATAAGAACACATGTATCAAGCATAGAGGAAGAAAAAAGTGAATCTCGTTTTGAATTACGGCCTGAATTGGACATATGAATATTTTAAGGCAAATATTTTTAATTAAATATATTAAAATTATTCCCAACGGGATTTTGAATCGCATGCACGGGAAGCACTTCAATCGATGAAATTTTTTTGTTGAACACATGTATCAAGCATTGATGCAAGATATTATTGAATCTCGTTTTGAATTACGGCCTGAATTGGACATATGAATATTTTAAGGCAAATATTTTTAATTAAATATATTAAAATTATTCCCAACGGGATTTTGAATCGCATGCACGGGAAGCACTTCAATCGATGAAATTTTTTTGTTGAACACATGTATCAAGCATTGATGCAAGATATTATTGAATCTCGTTTTGAATTACGGCCTGAATTGGACATATGAATATTTTGATCCAAATATTTTTAATTAAATATATTAAAATTATTCCCAACGGGATTTTGAATCGCATGCACGGGAAGCACTTCAATCGATGAACTTTTTTTGTTGAACACATGTATCAAGCATTGAGATAGATACCTGAATCAAAAGTTTTAATTATGATACAAATAATTTTTTCCCCTTCAGCAGATCTTATTTTTTTCTTTTTTTTGTTACTTTTCTTCTAAAAAATTCAAGCAAACAAAAGACATTTCTAAAATGGCTGCAAAATAAGAACACATGTATCAAACATAGAGGAAGAAAAAAGTGAATCTCGTTTTGAATTACGGAGTTCAATAAGGCATATGAATATTTTAAGGCAAATATTTTTAATTAAATATATTAAAATTATTCCCAACGGGATTTTGAATCGCATGCACGGGAAGCACTTCAATCGATGAAATTTTTTTGTTGAACACATGTATCAAGCAATGAGATAGATACCTGAATCAAAAGTTTTAATTATGATACAAATAATTTTTTCCCCTTCAGCAGATCTTATTTTTTTCTTTTTTTGTTACTTTTCTTCTAAAAAATTCAAGCAAACAAAAGACATTTCTAAAATGGCTACAAAATAAGAACACATGTATCAAACATAGAGGAAGAAAGAAGTGAATCTCGTTTTGAATTACGGAGTTCAATAAGGCATATGAATATTGTAAGGCAAATATTTTTAATTAAATATATTAAAATTATTCCCAACGGGATTTTGAATCGCATGCACGGGAAGCACTTCAATCGATTAACTTTTTTTGTTGAACACATGTATCAAGCATTGAGATAGATACCTGAATCAAAAGTTTTAATTATGATACAAATAATTTTTTCCCCTTCAGCAGATCTTATTTTTTTCTTTTTTTGTTACTTTTCTTCTAAAAAATTCAAGCAAACAAAAGACATTTCTAAAATGGCTACAAAATAAGAACACATGTATCAGGCATAGAGGAAGAAATAAGTGAACCTCGTTTTGAATTACGGAGTTAAATAAGGCATATGATTATTGTAAGGCAAATATTTTTAATTAAATATATTAAAATTATTCCCAACGGGATTTTGAATCGCATGCACGGGAAGCACTTCAATCGATTAACTTTTTTTGTTGAACACATGTATCAAGCATTGAGATAGATACCTGAATCAAAAGTTTTAATTATGATACAAATAATTTTTTCCCCTTCAGCAGATCTTATTTTTTTCTTTTTTTGTTACTTTTCTTCTAAAAAATTCAAGCAAACAAAAGACATTTCTAAAATGGCTACAAAATAAGAACACATGTATCAAACATAGAGGAAGAAATAAGTGAATCTCGTTTTGAATTACGGCCTGAATTGGACATATGAATATTTTAAGGCAAATATTTTTAATTAAATATATTAAAATTATTCCCAACGGGATTTTGAATCGCATGCACGGGAAGCACTTCAATCGATGAACTTTTTTTGTTGAACACATGTATCAAGCATAGAGGAAGAAAAAAGTGAATCTCCTTTTGAATTACGGCCTGAATTGGACATATGAATATTTTAAGGCAAATATTTTTAATTAAATATATTAAAATTATTCCCAACGGGATTTTGAATCGCATGCACGGGAAGCACTTCAATCGATGAACTTTTTTTGTTGAACACATGTATCAAGCAATGAGATAGATACCTGAATCAAAAGTTTTAATTATGATACAAATAATTTTTTCCCCTTCAGCAGATCTTATTTTTTTCTTTTTTTGTTACTTTTCTTCTAAAAAATTCAAGCAAACAAAAGACATTTCTAAAATGGCTACAAAATAAGAACACATGTATCAAACATAGAGGAAGAAATAAGTGAATCTCGTTTTGAATTACGGCCTGAATTGGACATATGAATATTTTAAGGCAAATATTTTTAATTAAATATATTAAAATTATTCCCAACGGGATTTTGAATCGCATGCACGGGAAGCACTTCAATCGATGAACTTTTTTTGTTGAACACATGTATCAAGCATAGAGGAAGAAAAAAGTGAATCTCCTTTTGAATTACGGCCTGAATTGGACATATGAATATTTTAAGGCAAATATTTTTAATTAAATATATTAAAATTATTCCCAACGGGATTTTGAATCGCATGCACGGGAAGCACTTCAATCGATGAACTTTTTTTGTTGAACACATGTATCAAGCATTGAGATAGATACCTGAATCAAAAGTTTTAATTATGATACAAATAATTTTTTCCCCTTCAGCAGATCTTAATTTTTTCTATTTTTTGTTACTTTTCTTCTAAAAAATTCAAGCAAACAAAAGACATTTCTAAAATGGCTACAAAATAAGAACACATGTATCAAGCATAGAGGAAGAAAAAAGTGAATCTAGTTTTGAATTACGGCCTGAATTGGACATATGAATATTTTAAGGCAAATATTTTTAATTAAATATATTAAAAATATTCCCAACGGGATTTTGAATCGCATGCACGGGAAGCACTTCAATCGATGAACTTTTTTTGTTGAACACATGTATCAAGCATTGATGCAAGATATTATTGAATCTCGTTTTGAATTACGGCCTGAATTGGACATATGAATATTTTAAGGCAAATATTTTTAATTAAATATATTAAAATTATTCCCAACGGGATTTTGAATCGCATGCACGGGAAGCACTTCAATCGATGAACTTTTTTTGTTGAACACATGTATCAAGCATTGAGATAGATACCTGAATCAAAAGTTTTAATTATGATACAAATAATTTTTTCCCCTTCAGCAGATCTTAATTTTTTCTATTTTTTGTTACTTTTCTTCTAAAAAATTCAAGCAAACAAAAGACATTTCTAAAATGGCTACAAAATAAGAACACATGTATCAAGCATAGAGGAAGAAAAAAGTGAATCTCGTTTTGAATTACGGCCTGAATTGGACATATGAATATTTTAAGGCAAATATTTTTAATTAAATATATTAAAATTATTCCCAACGGGATTTTGAATCGCATGCACGGGAAGCACTTCAATCGATGAACTTTTTTTGTTGAACACATGTATCAAGCATTGATGCAAGATATTATTGAATCTCGTTTTGAATTACGGCCTGAATTGGACATATGAATATTTTAAGGCAAATATTTTTAATTAAATATATTAAAATTATTCCCAACGGGATTTTGAATCGCATGCACGGGAAGCACTTCAATCGATGAACTTTTTTTGTTGAACACATGTATCAAGCATTGAGATAGATACCTGAATCAAAAGTTTTAATTATGATACAAATAATTTTTTCCCCTTCAGCAGATCTTAATTTTTTCTATTTTTTGTTACTTTTCTTCTAAAAAATTCAAGCAAACAAAAGACATTTCTAAAATGGCTACAAAATAAGAACACATGTATCAAGCATAGAGGAAGAAAAAAGTGAATCTCGTTTTGAATTACGGCCTGAATTGGACATATGAATATTTTAAGGCAAATATTTTTAATTAAATATATTAAAATTATTCCCAACGGGATTTTGAATCGCATGCACGGGAAGCACTTCAATCGATGAACTTTTTTTGTTGAACACATGTATCAAGCATAGAGGAAGAAAAAAGTGAATCTCCTTTTGAATTACGGCCTGAATTGGACATATGAATATTTTAAGGCAAATATTTTTAATTAAATATATTAAAATTATTCCCAACGGGATTTTGAATCGCATGCACGGGAAGCACTTCAATCGATGAACTTTTTTTGTTGAACACATGTATCAAGCATTGATGCAAGATATTATTGAATCTCGTTTTGAATTACGGCCTGAATTGGACATATGAATATTTTAAGGCAAATATTTTTAATTAAATATATTAAAATTATTCCCAACGGGATTTTGAATCGCATGCACGGGAAGCACTTCAATCGATGAACTTTTTTTGTTGAACACATGTATCAAGCATTGAGATAGATACCTGAATCAAAAGTTTTAATTATGATACAAATAATTTTTTCCCTTTCAGCAGATCTTATTTTTTAATTTTTTTCTTTATTTTCTTCAAAAAAAATTCAAGCAAACAAAAGACATTTCTAAAATGGCTGCAAAATAAGAACACATGTATCAAGCATAGAGGAAGAAATAAGTGAATCTCGTTTTGAATTACGGCCTGAATTGGACATATGAATATTTTAAGGCAAATATTTTTAATTAAATATATTAAAATTATTCCCAACGGGATTTTGAATCGCATGCACGGGAAGCACTTCAATCGATGAAATGTTTTTTTTGAACACATGTATCAAGCATAGAGGAAGAAATAAGTGAATCTCGTTTTGAATTATGGCCTGAATTGGACATATGAATATTTTAAGGCAAATATTTTTAAATAAATATATTAAAATTATTCCCAACGGGATTTTGAATCGCATGCACGGGAAGCACTTCAATCGATGAAATGTTTTTGTTGAACACATGTATCAAGCATAGAGGAAGAAATAAGTGAATCTCGTTTTGAATTACGGCCTGAATTGGACATATGAATATTTTAAGGCAAATATTTTTAATTAAATATATTAAAATTATTCCAACGGAATTTTGAATCGCATGCACGGGAAGCACTTCAATCGATGAAATGTTTTTTTTGAACACATGTATCAAGCATAGAGGAAGAAATAAGTGAATCTCGTTTTGAATTACGGCCTGAATTGGACATATGAATATTTTAAGGCAAATATTTTTAATTAAATATATTAAAATTATTCCCAACGGGATTTTGAATCGCATGCACGGGAAGCACTTCAATCGATGAAATGTTTTTGTTGAACACATGTATCAAGCATAGAGGAAGAAATAAGTGAATCTCGTTTTGAATTACGGCCTGAATTGGACATATGAATATTTTAAGGCAAATATTTTTAATTAAATATATTAAAATTATTCCCAACGGGATTTAGAATCGCATGCACGGGAAGCACTTCAATCGATGAAATGTTTTTGTTGAACACATGTATCAAGCATTGAGATAGATACCTGAATCAAAAGTTTTAATTATGATACAAATAATTTTTTCCCTTTCAGCAGATCTTATTTTTTAATTTTTTTCTTTATTTTCTTCAAAAAAAATTCAAGCAAACAAAAGACATTTCTAAAATGGCTGCAAAATAAGAACACATGTATCAAGCATAGAGGAAGAAATAAGTGAATCTCGTTTTGAATTACGGCCTGAATTGGACATATGAATATTTTAAGGCAAATATTTTTAATTAAATATATGAAAATTATTCCCAACGGGATTTTGAATCGCATGCACGGGAAGCACTTCAATCGATGAAATGTTTTTGTTGAACACATGTATCAAGCATTGAGATAGATACCTGAATCAAAAGTTTTAATTATGATACAAATAATTTTTTCCCTTTCAGCAGATCTTATTTTTTAATTTTTTTCTTTATTTTCTTCAAAACAAATTCAAGCAAACAAAAGACATTTCTAAAATGGCTGCAAAATAAGAACACATGTATCAAGCATAGAGGAAGAAATAAGTGAATCTCGTTTTGAATTACGGCCTGAATTGGACATATGAATATTTTAAGGCAAATATTTTTAATTAAATATATGAAAATTATTCCCAACGAGATTTTGAATCGCATGCACGGGAAGCACTTCAATCGATGAAATGTTTTTGTTGAACACATGTATCAAGCATTGAGATAGATACCTGAATCAAAAGTTTTAATTATGATACAAATAATTTTTTCCCTTTCAGCAGATCTTATTTTTTAATTTTTTTCTTTATTTTCTTCAAAAAAAATTCAAGCAAACAAAAGACATTTCTAAAATGGCTGCAAAATAAGAACACATGTATCAAGCATAGAGGAAGAAATAAGTGAATCTCGTTTTGAATTACGGCCTGAATTGGACATATGAATATTTTAAGGCAAATATTTTTAATTAAATATATTAAAATTATTCCCAACGGGATTTTGAATCGCATGCACGGGAAGCACTTCAATCGATGAACTTTTTTTGTTGAACACATGTATCAAGCATTGAGATAGATACCTGAATCAAAAGTTTTAATTATGATACAAATAATTTTTTCCCCTTCAGCAGATCTTAATTTTTTCTATTTTTTGTTACTTTTCTTCTAAAAAATTCAAGCAAACAAAAGACATTTCTAAAATGGCTACAAAATAAGAACACATGTATCAAGCATAGAGGAAGAAAAAAGTGAATCTAGTTTTGAATTACGGCCTGAATTGGACATATGAATATTTTAAGGCAAATATTTTTAATTAAATATATTAAAAATATTCCCAACGGGATTTTGAATCGCATGCACGGGAAGCACTTCAATCGATGAACTTTTTTTGTTGAACACATGTATCAAGCATTGATGCAAGATATTATTGAATCTCGTTTTGAATTACGGCCTGAATTGGACATATGAATATTTTAAGGCAAATATTTTTAATTAAATATATTAAAATTATTCCCAACGGGATTTTGAATCGCATGCACGGGAAGCACTTCAATCGATGAACTTTTTTTGTTGAACACATGTATCAAGCATTGAGATAGATACCTGAATCAAAAGTTTTAATTATGATACAAATAATTTTTTCCCCTTCAGCAGATCTTAATTTTTTCTATTTTTTGTTACTTTTCTTCTAAAAAATTCAAGCAAACAAAAGACATTTCTAAAATGGCTACAAAATAAGAACACATGTATCAAGCATAGAGGAAGAAAAAAGTGAATCTCGTTTTGAATTACGGCCTGAATTGGACATATGAATATTTTAAGGCAAATATTTTTAATTAAATATATTAAAATTATTCCCAACGGGATTTTGAATCGCATGCACGGGAAGCACTTCAATCGATGAACTTTTTTTGTTGAACACATGTATCAAGCATTGATGCAAGATATTATTGAATCTCGTTTTGAATTACGGCCTGAATTGGACATATGAATATTTTAAGGCAAATATTTTTAATTAAATATATTAAAATTATTCCCAACGGGATTTTGAATCGCATGCACGGGAAGCACTTCAATCGATGAACTTTTTTTGTTGAACACATGTATCAAGCATTGAGATAGATACCTGAATCAAAAGTTTTAATTATGATACAAATAATTTTTTCCCCTTCAGCAGATCTTAATTTTTTCTATTTTTTGTTACTTTTCTTCTAAAAAATTCAAGCAAACAAAAGACATTTCTAAAATGGCTACAAAATAAGAACACATGTATCAAGCATAGAGGAAGAAAAAAGTGAATCTCGTTTTGAATTACGGCCTGAATTGGACATATGAATATTTTAAGGCAAATATTTTTAATTAAATATATTAAAATTATTCCCAACGGGATTTTGAATCGCATGCACGGGAAGCACTTCAATCGATGAACTTTTTTTGTTGAACACATGTATCAAGCATAGAGGAAGAAAAAAGTGAATCTCCTTTTGAATTACGGCCTGAATTGGACATATGAATATTTTAAGGCAAATATTTTTAATTAAATATATTAAAATTATTCCCAACGGGATTTTGAATCGCATGCACGGGAAGCACTTCAATCGATGAACTTTTTTTGTTGAACACATGTATCAAGCATTGATGCAAGATATTATTGAATCTCGTTTTGAATTACGGCCTGAATTGGACATATGAATATTTTAAGGCAAATATTTTTAATTAAATATATTAAAATTATTCCCAACGGGATTTTGAATCGCATGCACGGGAAGCACTTCAATCGATGAACTTTTTTTGTTGAACACATGTATCAAGCATTGAGATAGATACCTGAATCAAAAGTTTTAATTATGATACAAATAATTTTTTCCCTTTCAGCAGATCTTATTTTTTAATTTTTTTCTTTATTTTCTTCAAAAAAAATTCAAGCAAACAAAAGACATTTCTAAAATGGCTGCAAAATAAGAACACATGTATCAAGCATAGAGGAAGAAATAAGTGAATCTCGTTTTGAATTACGGCCTGAATTGGACATATGAATATTTTAAGGCAAATATTTTTAATTAAATATATTAAAATTATTCCCAACGGGATTTTGAATCGCATGCACGGGAAGCACTTCAATCGATGAAATGTTTTTTTTGAACACATGTATCAAGCATAGAGGAAGAAATAAGTGAATCTCGTTTTGAATTATGGCCTGAATTGGACATATGAATATTTTAAGGCAAATATTTTTAAATAAATATATTAAAATTATTCCCAACGGGATTTTGAATCGCATGCACGGGAAGCACTTCAATCGATGAAATGTTTTTGTTGAACACATGTATCAAGCATAGAGGAAGAAATAAGTGAATCTCGTTTTGAATTACGGCCTGAATTGGACATATGAATATTTTAAGGCAAATATTTTTAATTAAATATATTAAAATTATTCCAACGGAATTTTGAATCGCATGCACGGGAAGCACTTCAATCGATGAAATGTTTTTTTTGAACACATGTATCAAGCATAGAGGAAGAAATAAGTGAATCTCGTTTTGAATTACGGCCTGAATTGGACATATGAATATTTTAAGGCAAATATTTTTAATTAAATATATTAAAATTATTCCCAACGGGATTTTGAATCGCATGCACGGGAAGCACTTCAATCGATGAAATGTTTTTGTTGAACACATGTATCAAGCATAGAGGAAGAAATAAGTGAATCTCGTTTTGAATTACGGCCTGAATTGGACATATGAATATTTTAAGGCAAATATTTTTAATTAAATATATTAAAATTATTCCCAACGGGATTTAGAATCGCATGCACGGGAAGCACTTCAATCGATGAAATGTTTTTGTTGAACACATGTATCAAGCATTGAGATAGATACCTGAATCAAAAGTTTTAATTATGATACAAATAATTTTTTCCCTTTCAGCAGATCTTATTTTTTAATTTTTTTCTTTATTTTCTTCAAAAAAAATTCAAGCAAACAAAAGACATTTCTAAAATGGCTGCAAAATAAGAACACATGTATCAAGCATAGAGGAAGAAATAAGTGAATCTCGTTTTGAATTACGGCCTGAATTGGACATATGAATATTTTAAGGCAAATATTTTTAATTAAATATATGAAAATTATTCCCAACGGGATTTTGAATCGCATGCACGGGAAGCACTTCAATCGATGAAATGTTTTTGTTGAACACATGTATCAAGCATTGAGATAGATACCTGAATCAAAAGTTTTAATTATGATACAAATAATTTTTTCCCTTTCAGCAGATCTTATTTTTTAATTTTTTTCTTTATTTTCTTCAAAACAAATTCAAGCAAACAAAAGACATTTCTAAAATGGCTGCAAAATAAGAACACATGTATCAAGCATAGAGGAAGAAATAAGTGAATCTCGTTTTGAATTACGGCCTGAATTGGACATATGAATATTTTAAGGCAAATATTTTTAATTAAATATATGAAAATTATTCCCAACGAGATTTTGAATCGCATGCACGGGAAGCACTTCAATCGATGAAATGTTTTTGTTGAACACATGTATCAAGCATTGAGATAGATACCTGAATCAAAAGTTTTAATTATGATACAAATAATTTTTTCCCTTTCAGCAGATCTTATTTTTTAATTTTTTTCTTTATTTTCTTCAAAAAAAATTCAAGCAAACAAAAGACATTTCTAAAATGGCTGCAAAATAAGAACACATGTATCAAGCATAGAGGAAGAAATAAGTGAATCTCGTTTTGAATTACGGCCTGAATTGGACATATGAATATTTTAAGGCAAATATTTTTAATTAAATATATTAAAATTATTCCCAACGGGATTTTGAATCGCATGCACGGGAAGCACTTCAATCGATGAAATGTTTTTGTTGAACACATGTATCAAGCATTGAGATAGATACCTGAATCAAAAGTTTTAATTATGATACAAATAATTTTTTCCCTTTCAGCAGATCTTATTTTTTAATTTTTTTCTTTATTTTCTTCAAAAAAAATTCAAGCAAACAAAAGACATTTCTAAAATGGCTGCAAAATAAGAACACATGTATCAAGCATAGAGGAAGAAATAAGTGAATCTCGTTTTGAATTACGGCCTGAATTGGACATATGAATATTTTAAGGCAAATATTTTTAATTAAATATATTAAAATTATTCCCAACGTGATTTTGAATCGCATGCACGGGAAGCACTTCAATCGATGAAATGTTTTTGTTGAACACATGTATCAAGCATTGAGATAGATACCTGAATCAAAAGTTTTAATTATGATACAAATAATTTTTTCCCTTTCAGCAGATCTTATTTTTTAATTTTTTTCTTTATTTTCTTCAAAAAAAATTCAAGCAAACAAAAGACATTTCTAAAATGGCTGCAAAATAAGAACACATGTATCAAGCATAGAGGAAGAAATAAGTGAATCTCGTTTTGAATTACGGCCTGAATTGGACATATGAATATTTTAAGGCAAATATTTTTAATTAAATATATGAAAATTATTCCCAACGGGATTTTGAATCGCATGCACGGGAAGCACTTCAATCGATGAAATGTTTTTGTTGAACACATGTATCAAGCATTGAGATAGATACCTGAATCAAAAGTTTTAATTATGATACAAATAATTTTTTCCCTTTCAGCAGATCTTATTTTTTAATTTTTTTCTTTATTTTCTTCAAAACAAATTCAAGCAAACAAAAGACATTTCTAAAATGGCTGCAAAATAAGAACACATGTATCAAGCATAGAGGAAGAAATAAGTGAATCTCGTTTTGAATTACGGCCTGAATTGGACATATGAATATTTTAAGGCAAATATTTTTAATTAAATATATTAAAATTATTCCAACGGAATTTTGAATCGCATGCACGGGAAGCACTTCAATCGATGAAATGTTTTTTTTGAACACATGTATCAAGCATAGAGGAAGAAATAAGTGAATCTCGTTTTGAATTACGGCCTGAATTGGACATATGAATATTTTAAGGCAAATATTTTTAATTAAATATATTAAAATTATTCCCAACGGGATTTTGAATCGCATGCACGGGAAGCACTTCAATCGATGAAATGTTTTTGTTGAACACATGTATCAAGCATAGAGGAAGAAATAAGTGAATCTCGTTTTGAATTACGGCCTGAATTGGACATATGAATATTTTAAGGCAAATATTTTTAATTAAATATATTAAAATTATTCCCAACGGGATTTAGAATCGCATGCACGGGAAGCACTTCAATCGATGAAATGTTTTTGTTGAACACATGTATCAAGCATTGAGATAGATACCTGAATCAAAAGTTTTAATTATGATACAAATAATTTTTTCCCTTTCAGCAGATCTTATTTTTTAATTTTTTTCTTTATTTTCTTCAAAAAAAATTCAAGCAAACAAAAGACATTTCTAAAATGGCTGCAAAATAAGAACACATGTATCAAGCATAGAGGAAGAAATAAGTGAATCTCGTTTTGAATTACGGCCTGAATTGGACATATGAATATTTTAAGGCAAATATTTTTAATTAAATATATGAAAATTATTCCCAACGGGATTTTGAATCGCATGCACGGGAAGCACTTCAATCGATGAAATGTTTTTGTTGAACACATGTATCAAGCATTGAGATAGATACCTGAATCAAAAGTTTTAATTATGATACAAATAATTTTTTCCCTTTCAGCAGATCTTATTTTTTAATTTTTTTCTTTATTTTCTTCAAAAAAAATTCAAGCAAACAAAAGACATTTCTAAAATGGCTGCAAAATAAGAACACATGTATCAAGCATAGAGGAAGAAATAAGTGAATCTCGTTTTGAATTACGGCCTGAATTGGACATATGAATATTTTAAGGCAAATATTTTTAATTAAATATATTAAAATTATTCCCAACGGGATTTTGAATCGCATGCACGGGAAGCACTTCAATCGATGAAATGTTTTTGTTGAACACATGTATCAAGCATTGAGATAGATACCTGAATCAAAAGTTTTAATTATGATACAAATAATTTTTTCCCTTTCAGCAGATCTTATTTTTTAATTTTTTTCTTTATTTTCTTCAAAAAAAATTCAAGCAAACAAAAGACATTTCTAAAATGGCTGCAAAATAAGAACACATGTATCAAGCATAGAGGAAGAAATAAGTGAATCTCGTTTTGAATTACGGCCTGAATTGGACATATGAATATTTTAAGGCAAATATTTTTAATTAAATATATTAAAATTATTCCCAACGTGATTTTGAATCGCATGCACGGGAAGCACTTCAATCGATGAAATGTTTTTGTTGAACACATGTATCAAGCATTGAGATAGATACCTGAATCAAAAGTTTTAATTATGATACAAATAATTTTTTCCCTTTCAGCAGATCTTATTTTTTAATTTTTTTCTTTATTTTCTTCAAAAAAAATTCAAGCAAACAAAAGACATTTCTAAAATGGCTGCAAAATAAGAACACATGTATCAAGCATAGAGGAAGAAATAAGTGAATCTCGTTTTGAATTACGGCCTGAATTGGACATATGAATATTTTAAGGCAAATATTTTTAATTAAATATATGAAAATTATTCCCAACGGGATTTTGAATCGCATGCACGGGAAGCACTTCAATCGATGAAATGTTTTTGTTGAACACATGTATCAAGCATTGAGATAGATACCTGAATCAAAAGTTTTAATTATGATACAAATAATTTTTTCCCTTTCAGCAGATCTTATTTTTTAATTTTTTTCTTTATTTTCTTCAAAAAAAATTCAAGCAAACAAAAGACATTTCTAAAATGGCTGCAAAATAAGAACACATGTATCAAGCATAGAGGAAGAAAAAAGTGAATCTCGTTTTGAATTACGGCCTGAATTGGACATATGAATATTTTAAGGCAAATATTTTTAATTAAATATATTAAAATTATTCCCAACGGGATTTTGAATCGCATGCACGGGAAGCACTTCAATCGATGAAATGTTTTTGTTGAACACATGTATCAAGCATTGAGATAGATACCTGAATCAAAAGTTTTAATTATGATACAAATAATTTTTTCCCTTTCAGCAGATCTTATTTTTTAATTTTTTACTTTATTTTCTTCAAAAAAAATTCAAGCAAACAAAAGACATTTCTAAAATGGCTGCAAAATAAGAACACATGTATCAAGCATAGAGGAAGAAATAAGTGAATCTCGTTTTGAACTACGGCCTGAATTGGACATATGAATATTTTAAGGCAAATATTTTTAATTAAATATATGAAAATTATTCCCAACGGGATTTTGAATCGCATGCACGGGAAGCACTTCAATCGATGAAATGTTTTTGTTGAACACATGTATCAAGCATTGAGATAGATACCTTAATCAAAAGTTTTAATTATGATACAAATAATTTTTTCCCTTTCAGCAGATCTTATTTTTTAATTTTTTTCTTTATTTTCTTCAAAAAAAATTCAAGCAAACAAAAGACATTTCTAAAATGGCTGCAAAATAAGAACACATGTATCAAGCATAGAGGAAGAAAAAAGTGAATCTCGTTTTGAATTACGGAGTTCAATAAGGCATATGGATTTTTTGATCCAAATATTTTTCTTATATTTTTTAATAAATAATGCCAAGAGGATTTTTAATTGCATACCAATTATGACCTTCAACCAAATATTATTTTTATTATGGACACATGATATACTTTAATCGAATTTAAAACGATTTGAATTACAAAAAAAATTGCAGAAGAAAAGTGCTTTATTAATATCATTTTTCATGCTATTTTACATCCATTTTCATTGATATTTTTCCAAACGGATCCTATGGTGATGACGATTTGGAAGCCTTCAAAAATTATAATAAAAGCAAAAAATGCTTTGATAAAGGAAAATAAATTCCAAACACATAATTAAGTAAGCTTTAAAAAAATTTTGTTTATCACAAGTGATAAATCACATATAAACCTACAAAAGTGGATCGGCATTTCTTTAGTGAAAGATAAGTCTCAGATCGAGCTAGGTGGCTCTGAATATTAAATACCTATGTTATTGAGAGTATGAATCTTCGTGGATTCATATTTCGTTATTTGAGGGATCCAGTTACTTTTGGCATTCATTATTAGGGTTAAAAAAATAAATAAAAATTAATTGGAAAATAAAAAAAATTGCCGCAATTCAAAAATTTTGATTTCCAGACCTACCGAACACATGTATCAAGCATAGAGGAAGAAAAAAGTGAATCTCGTTTTGAATTACGGCCTGAATTGGACATATGAATATTTTAAGGCAAATATTTTTAATTAAATATATTAAAATTATTCCCAACGGGATTTTGAATCGCATGCACGGGAAGCACTTCAATCGATGAAATGTTTTTGTTGAACACATGTATCAAGCATTGAGATAGATACCTGAATCAAAAGTTTTAATTATGATACAAATAATTTTTTCCCTTTCAGCAGATCTTATTTTTTAATTTTTTTCTTTGTCTTCTTTTTTTTTTTGAAAAATAAATGTTGAAAAGATAAAAGCTGTGGTTGCATTTACGCCGTTTGAACGAATAAATGGTGGTTGAAGATATACCTTTTACATCTTTGGTTTTGAACGTAACGCCCAATGCTACCTTTGAAAACGCCGCTTCTCTTTTCTTTTTTCTAAATCTTCTAAATAAGTTTCTTCTCATTTTTCTTTTCAATGAGAGAGTTTTAACACGTTAACCCGTCTTGATGTCCATCATCTTGAATATATTTTATTGGGAAACTGCATTACCATACCATTACCCTTTTGACGATTTCAGTATCAGCTTTGGGCTGGTCCTTTTTCTATTTGAAAGTTAATACTGACTTTACTTTGAATCTTCTCTAACCTCAACCATCCCCACATTCTCTTCCATTATTCCAACAAAATCAACTGCTTTCATTCTATTCCCCAAATGAAGCAATCAAGCAACTAAGTACCATCAACAAAACAACCAAACCGCATTTAACAATAGGTGGCATATATATACTAAAGCATATTATTTCGTGCACACTAAAAACCAAGCACCAAATACTTAATTTTGGGCAGAGCAATGAACGTGTGTCGTCTGCCTTTGAACTTTTAATTATGAAACTAATATTTTTTTGCCCAAACATCAACAGTCATCTTTGAAACGAGCGGCATAAGAAAATACAAAAAAAGCTTCGCAATTTTTAAGGGATCATATATCAGAGAAAAATAATTTTGTTTCTTTATCTTAGGTTTAATGAAGTTCAAGTTTACTAAGAATCTTGGTTGATCTTCCTTCTTTTTAAAAAGTTTAAAAAAATATCTTTTAGAATTAAATAAGGCCACTAATAAACTTATTTTTTTCCATTTCGAGAGTTTAAAAATATTTATAAAAAACAGATCTTGTACCAAAAGTTCAAGATATTCAAAAAAAAATATTTTCTGCGAGCGTTAAAGAAAAGAACACCTTCTTTCGATGTAAGATCAAGTTGATATGTTTAACAAAAAAATTTAAAAAGATAAAATTTTTTATTAACATACAAATTTTTTTCTAAATTTCAACAATTTCTGGAGATAAATATGGACTACTTTTTCGATAACTTGATCGAAATGATCGATTTGAAGCTGGACTTCGACTTCTTCTCAATAATGGTCGATCTTCTCTATCAATAAGTAACGCAGAAAAATCAGGACGATGTGCAAGAATTTTAGCTCCTTTAAATGCCGCGAGTGACATATCCATTTCAGACGTGGCAGGCGATGATGATAGATTGGATGATTTATGGGTGGAATTTGAAACATATCCTTCCTCGTCGTCTTCGACGACACCACCAAAATTTGGGCGAGAAAAAATTTCATTTGAAAATGAAACATTTACTTTCGATAATTTTGGTGAATATCCATCTATGTTCGCTGCAAATCGCTCTTTCAACCCTCGAATTTTAGCTGTTCCACCCGAAAGAATAATATTGGAATATAAAAGTCCATGATAACCCATGGGTTTTACGGATGAAATGGTTTCATAAAGTTGTTCAACAATTCCATAACAATTTTTCTTTCCCAAAAGGGAAGGTTGAAAAAGAATTTCAGGAGCATCAAAAAAAGATTTCGAACTTGGTTTATGAGAAAAATTATTTTGAATATTTTGAAATTTTCGAGCAATTGGTGAATTTGAATTTTTTAAATATTTTAAATATCCCGGTGATTCAATTGGAATTTCATCGTCGTCGGATTCAAATTTTTTTATTTCTAAATCATGATCCAAAGCCACAAAACAATTTGATTCTTTAAAGGCATCAAATTTTTCCCTTACAAATGGTGATTTTCTATCCAAGTCATAGGGTAATTCAACTTCAGAAATAATTTGATTAGAAATATCGATTCCACCAACATCGAAAATTTTTGCATTTTCAAACAAAGGCTTATCATCGACGACCGGCAAAAATTGGGTTATAGAATGGCCGAGTTGAACCACACATCCAGTTGATTTTCCTAAAATCATCATATTTATATATTTTAGGATTTAAAAAATTTAAATAAGAAATATACCAGTTGCAACAAAAGATAAATGTGCATCAGAAGTAAGATACAAAGATGCAAAATTAAATTTTTCAAATAATATCTAAAAATTTTATTTTTAACAATAAACTTCTTTTTTTTTACATTATTCAAATTTATTTATAATTATTTGATTATTGAAATACTATGATCAAAGTTTTCCACTTGTGGCCAAAAAAAATTAAGAAACAAAAAAATCTTAATCAGATAACGCACATATAAAAAATGCGCTATAGATAATAGCGAAGTGGAAATTTATATTTGAGTAAATTTTTGAATTAAATTTTGCTTTCGTTTTTTAGTATCTTTAAAAATTATGTTTTTTAATGAAAAAAATTAAGAGAAAAAACCGACTCACATCCATCGCTTTTTCCTTATCTTTTTCTTTTGTCGCTAAAGATTGAGTAAAAATGATTGAACTTTTATTTGGTTCAATATTATTATTTGAATCAATAAAATATTGAATTAAATCTTCAATAATTGACCAATTTTTTATTATTCCACGTTCCACAGCATTTTCAAACCATGGAGCATCGTCTTCCATTAATTTTCCTTCCTTGACTGTGTAAAGTTTCTAAAACAAAAACACGCTCGTTTGCTTTTTTTCATAAAATTTTGGAAAGGTTGAAAATCAAATTAAACACAGACTTTTGACATGCATGGCGAACAAATAAGCAAAGGAATTTCAGAAGCAGAAGTACCAAATCGAATTCCATGCGCTCCAACATCCACAATTACGGTAGTATTCAAAGAATCATCCATTTTAATAAAATTAATAAATTGAAAAATGTTTAAAACAAAACAAAAAAATCAAAAGTCTGAACAAAGAGAAAAAATCTAAAATCGACAATTTTTTTATATACTCATTAGTTTTATTTTAGAGAGTTTTATTTTGTTTTACTGATAAGAAAAAAGAAAAGAAAAACCAAAAAAACAAAAACGAAGGAAGCCGAATTTTGTGTACGCAATCAAGAAAAGAAAGAGAAATTAGTATGAGTCACATTCACTGAACTTTGCCAAACAATATAATGCTGACGACGACGATAATGTCAAAGATACCTATGTTGGTTGTTATGATTCAGTGACGTAAATATTGGCATGTTCGGAAAGTCCTGTCCGCGACAAAATCGAATGGCCAACTACGGAGATGAAAGCTTTTAAAATGGTGTTTGCTAATGTTTGTACACCCAATAAATGTGCTTCCGACGGGTGAAACAGGCTTAGATACTTGTTGGATAATTTTGGAGTTCTAAGCCATTTATTGATTAAGATGCCAATTCTAAACCGAACAGACTCATAATTCGTCTTGCGAAACTTTAATCAAATTGGAAATTATTATAAAACAGTAAATTCAACCTTTTTACATACGAATTAACAGAAATAAATCCATATCCTTGGAAGAAATCAACATTTTTCTGGCCATCTTTAGCTGAGATGGAGCAACATGGCTATGTTGCTAAAAAATTATGTTTCACCAATGTTTTTTTTATTTTTCTGGTATATTTTGCTTTTAAAAGGTGTTTTATAATTATTCTAAAAGTTTTGAATCAAAAGAACTTCAAAAACTTAATTTTTGATAGCCATTTTTGTGTATCCATCATACAGAGCTATATAGAGCATAAAATGGCTGGTATTTCTTTGCCATTTTCTTTCAATTTTTTCGGCTAGGTTCTGCTATTTTTATGCTAAAAATCCTCTATTTTCGAAGAAAAATAGTTGAATTTAGTCCAAGAAATGGAATGAAGTAGGCAAAAATGGACCATCCATTTTATGTTATAAATGGCTCCATAATGTCTGTATATGATGGATACACAAAAATGGCTATCAAAAATTAAGTTTTTGAAGTTCTTTTGATTCGAAACTTTTAGAATAATTATAAAACACCTTTTAAAAGCAAAATATACCAGAAAAATAAAAAAAACATTGGTGAAACATAATTTTTTAGCAACATAGCCATGTTGCTCCATCTCAGCTAAAGATGGCCAGAAAAATGTTGATTTCTTCCAAGGATATGGATTTATTTCTGTTAATTCGTATGTAAAAAGGTTGAATTTACTGTTTTATAATAATTTCCAATTTGATTAAAGTTTTGCAAGACGAATTATGAGTCTGTTCGGTTTAGAATTGGCATCTTAATCAATAAATGGCTTAGAACTCCAAAATTATCCAACAAGTATCTAAGCCTGTTTCACCCGTCGGAAGCACATTTATTGGGTGTACAAACATTAGCAAACACCATTTTAAAAGCTTTCATCTCCGTAGTTGGCCATTCGATTTTGTCGCGGACAGGATTTTCCGAACATGCCAATACATTGCATTGCAAAATAAAAAAAAGTTATTTAAATCCAAGATTAATGATATTGAAATATTTGGAGGAATGATTTAGGGATTTTTTTAATTTATTTATTTAACATTGTTCGTTCGCCTGTTTCTGGATCTGTTTTTTTTTTAATTTGAAAATGGTACGGAAGAAAAGGGTAACTCGAAAAAGTAACAAAACATTTGTATGAATCAGCACTATTTTTTTAAATAAAAGATTTTTTTACAAATTCACATAAAAACAAGAAATTTAAAATACGAAAAAACATTCTAGAAAAAAAAACACGAATATCTTGTTTGCAAATTTGCTTATCCATTTTCCTTTCAACTAATTCCCATATCCAAATGAAATAAAAAAGTCGTTCGGTTGTTTATTTTCATATTTATCTTTAAGTGGCTTAAATGCTTCTTTGAGTTGTTGAATTTCTGTCGGATTATTATGACTATGAAAGCGGATTCTGAAAAAACAAATTACACCTTAAAAAGTTAAATCAAAATCTCACACATTAATATGAATCGGTAACTAATAAAAACATACGATAGAAAGTCAAAATTTTTTGATAACAAAATTTCCACTAGCTCTTTAACTTCATGAATTGTTTCATAAACAAGCTCGGTGGATAATGAAAAAAAGGTTAAATTTGCCAGAAGAAGATTTTTCAAGACTTTTATGTCAATCTTATGCATAATAAGTCGTAATTGTGAGTATGATGGAACAATATTTGAAACTTTTGCCAAAGTTAAGGTTGGTCCATAACAAATATTTAAAAATATTTTGATTTCCAGAACTTTGTAATCATCTTTGAAATCATTTTTATTATCAAAAACAGCAGTATCGACACTTTGAATTCGCTTCATTGAAAATTCTCGGGTCCATGAATTAATTTGAATGAAATTTACAAGAGTTGAAGCGTCGCATATTTCGATGAAACGATTAAGGATTACCCATGGAATGGATGAGAATGGAAAAGCAGCTACCATTGTCAAATTTTTGGTTATTAGATATTAAAAATGAGAAAATTTTCAGAGCAATAATAAATGAAACAAAAAATATGGATTTTTGATTCATTTTATTATGATTGTTGTTGCTTTAGTTTTAATGACAAAAGTCGTCAAAGTGTGGCTTAAAAAGGTAAAGGTCAAAAAAATTTGTTTATCTATGCGCTTTCTTTCATTCGCCACAATGCATTTAAAAAATATATGTCTCGTCTATTTTTCATGGTTGATATTTAATTAACCGAAAATAATATATTTACAAGAAATTCTTTATTGATTTTTTTGTTTCAAAGAGTGTAAATGCTTCAAAAACATTTTAAACCATAAAAATATGCGCTTAATTTTAAATTTATAAAAATGGAATTACAAACAAAAAATAAATAAAAAAAGGTTGTTTTTTCTTACAAAAGCCACGTTTTTTCGCCACTTTTAGGCAGACACATCCATTAAAATTTTATTATTTTTTTTACAAAAATCATTGTTATTAAAAATTCGGTCTTTTGTTATTATTATTACTGATTGGAACAATTTTATAATCTAAAGAAAATTGAGATAATGGAATATTAAAAAGGCAATGAATAAAAAATTCTATATAAATGCATTTTCAAGCTTAGATCGTAAAATAAATATTTTTTAGTAAATTCGGAAGAAAAATGATTCGTCTTCTCTTTCTCATTTTTTTCATCGCGGCTGTGCACCTTCAAGAAATTGTTGCATTGGAATGTTCCGATGAGCAAAGCAAGGTTTGGGACAAATAATTTTTGTTGTCTTCGAAAAAAGTTTATAATCAATCAAAAATTAATTTTCAGAAGCTCGAATCTTGTTATCACGAACATTTTTCATTCATTGGCATTCCAAAAACTCAAAACGTTGATTACAATTTTTACTCAAATTTTTCTAAAAGCATTCCATTAGAAAATTACCCAAAAATTCGTGAAGAATTTCGTAATTGCTTGGGTGAAGAAATAATTGAAAATTGCATAAATGAAAATGGATTTTCTAAAATTGTTTTTGCTAAAGGAAATGAAAAAAATTTTACTATCGATTTTTGGCTCATGGATTATACATGTGGAGATGGATTTTCTCGTAAGTAAAATTTCCACGGGAATAGTTTTAAAATAATAAAATATACATACTTTTTTGTTTTAGTTTTCAAATCTATCCATGAGTGTTTAATTAAATTCAATTACACTTCATGTTCATGTGACAAGAAACCAGCAGTCGATTGTTCAGATTATAAACAAAACATTGAATGTTATTCAAATTGTGCTAAAAATTTTTGTGGAGATAGCGCATATACTTTAACTCATACTACCCTTTCCATTAAAGGATGTTATGAATCACCTCAATGTGAAACATGTTTACCAAAGAAAAAATAAATAATAAAATAATTGATTTCATCGATTGTTGTTTCGTATCATACAAATAATAATTTGGGTTAATAAATAAATAAGCAAAGCATTTATTTTTATATTTTTTAACAAAAACAAAAAAATTGCAAAAATCTAACAACAAAAATTAACTTATTCAATTTTTCCTTTCCTAATTTATAGAAGAGTTACATAGATAGGAACTACAAAAACTATCAGAAAATTTTTTATGCAATAACTTTAAAGAGCTTTAACATAATAATCATCACCTTCCATTTTCTTATATTTATCTTTCAATGGTTTTAAAACCCATTTCAAATCACGAATTTCACCAAAATTTTTATTAGAAAAATCAACACTGAAATAAAATAATTAATTTAATCATAATAGCCCTAAACTAAAAATGCCTTACATAAGTTTATCGAAATTTTTCTTTAATAAAATTTTTACAATTTCTTTAATTTCATCAATATTTTTATAAATAATTTTTGTGCTTAACGATAATTTTTTTAAATTTGGCCCTATTAAATATTTTAATACTTTTATATCAAAATTGCCATTCGTAATTACTAATTTAAAATACGCTGGAATAATATGTAAAACATCCGTCAATGATAATAAGTTGTTGCAGTTAAAAAAGCTGAGAGATTTAGTGACTTCAAGAACTTGAGAATCATTATGTAAATCGCATTCAAAGTTTTTTTGATAAGATGATAAATAAATAAAACTTTGAACTCGTGTCTTTGATAATTCTCGGGTCCATGAATTTATTTGAGTGAAAGTTACAAGAGTTGAGGCATCGCATATTTCGATAAAACGATTTTGAATTAACCATGGAAACTTTGCGAAAGCCAAAGAATAATACATATTTTAAAAAGATGCAATGCAAAAAAGTGAAAAAATGCGAACAAGTGAAAAAAATTTCCATTAAAATAAATTAAAACCAAAGGTTTATTTATAAGTGCCCTTGTTGTTGACAAGGTTCGAACGAAAATAGCTTCTGAGAACAAAGGTCACCAAACAAAAAAAGGGTAGGTTGCAACAGAAAATTTAGGTTTGGCGTGAAGAAAACATCTCAAAGCAAAGAATATCTTTAAGATTTTTTTATTTTTTATAATCTTTTTATATCTTTTTTGAGAGCTTACGTAGCAACAAAATAAATTACATAAAAATCTTTTTTGTAAAAAAAACATAAAAAAACACTTTATTGCAAACAAATAATTCAAAAAATTTGTAATATTCTTTTTTTGACTATGATTCAATAATAATCAGGATAGAAATAAGAATGGCTCGAATTTTTTTTATATATTTTTCTGAGCGGTTTTAGCGCCTCTTTGAGTTGTTGTTTTTCTTTTTGATACCTGTATTTGAAATTAATTCTAAATTTTTTTTGTAGATTTATATGGGAACTTTAATTGAAAATAGCCTAAAAACTTACGAAACTTTATTGAAATTTTTTGATAACAAAATATCAACAATTTCATTGAGTTCCTTAACTGATTTATAAATAAGGTAAGCATGTAATAAAAGATGTTTTAAATTTGGTCCAAGAATAAGGTGTTTCAAAGCTTTTATATCAATGTCGATTGAAATAATACTTAATCGTGAAAATGATGGAATAATATTTGAAACATTTGCTAATGATACTATAGTATTTCCAATCAATGGTTCAACATACAATTTTTCTTTAATTTCTAACAATTCTGATGAATCACACCAATCCTTCAAGTTGTGTCCATAAACAGTATCGGCACTTTGAATTCTTTTATTCGATAATTTTCGAGTTAATGAATTGATTTGAGTGAAATTTACAAGAGTTTGAGTATCACAAATTTCGATGAATCGATTTTGAATTAATCATGGAATTGAAGAAAATGAAAAAGTGTTCATGGTTTAATGAAATATTTGGCTTTAGTAAAATGAATGGTTATAATTCAAAAAAATATATAAATAAAAGTCTTAAGTTTGTTTATTATTATTTCAATCCGCTCGTTATAGAAGGCGTCAAAATGGGCCTTAAGAAAAATAGGTCAAAAAAGAAGATATTATAAACAACATCCTTAAGGCACTCAAAGACAGAAATTATTTATCGATTTTTTCATTGGCTTTGGGCTCAGTCGTAAACAAACATTTCGGCTTATTACTATTTTGTTGAATAATTTTTTCTTGATATTTATTTTTCTGTCTGTGTTTCTTTCAATGTGGTAAATTCATGTAAATGTTAATAATATACAAAAAAAATGGAGAGAAAAATACTTTATTTCGAATTCAAAAATAACAAAAATTTTAAATAAAAAGCATTTATTGATTAACGCAAGTTCTGCTTTTAATTCCCGTCCTCAACATCCGTACCCTATCATCCCCTCGGGTTTAGATAATAAACTTACTTGATTGTTGTTGCTCTTGATTTTCATCAATAACATAAACGTTTCGAGTGATATTCACATTTTTCTTTTCCGTTCGCTTTTCATTGGTTTTGAGACTTGGTAATTCAGTGTTGCCATCGCCTTCCAAATCAGGAGTTAGGGTTTGTTGCTGCTTTTCCAAGCCTAAAAAATTTCTTGAAAATTTTACTATTCCATTCTATAAATAATATTCCTTACCATGAATTTGGACCACAAAAATCAAGCAGCAGAGCGCTACAAAAAGTAGCGACCGCTGCATTTTCTTTTCTAAAAAAATAAAAAGAAAAAGTCAAAATTCAGTTTTCAATGTTTGGTCGAATAAAATTTTCAAGCTTTTATATGACAAATTTTTAAGACAGTTTCAGAATTAATCATGGGAAAAAATCATAAAATTAGGAAAGAAGAAAGCGGAAATGGAAAGGAAAAGCAAATGAATTTGTGAAAGATTAAAATTAAAATTTTCACATAGCTCTAAAAAATGAAATAATTAAATTATTTCTCAGACTAATGATTTTTTACTAAACTCAAGACTTCATTTTTTCTATTTGGTCTTTGCTGTTTTATTTTTAGGATGCTATTAGGTGCCTTTGAAAATTGTTCATAGAATTAAAATTAAAAAAAACCTGAATAATTTTTAAAACAAAACAAACAAAAGAATTTAAAGATGATGAAAAAATACAGAAAAGTAAAATACCAAAATTTACGCTAATTTATTATTATAATATTTTCTGTGATCATTTTTAAACTATAAATCATAGATAGAATCTTTATGAAGAAGAAAAATTTACCTTTTAAAGAAAGAAAAAACTAATGAATTATAATTGGATTTTTTAACAAAATTGAATTTTCTTTAATTGGATTATCTTTTAAATGAATTAATACTCTCCGCTTCAATAATTTTTCTGGTAGTGTGGAAATATTACATGAATCCATTTTAACGTCAGCTAATTCCGGTAAATCTTTTTCTGAACCAAATGCATTTTCATGAACGATGGAAAGTTTTAGGCTCCAACTTAATGAAAGGGACCATAAATTAGGAAAACTACAGAATGCACAATCACCAAGTTCAATTAAATTTTTTGAGTAACCCAACTCTAGCACAGATATATTTTTATTGTATACTTTTTTATCATATTTAATTGATGTTATACTCGTATTACCAAATCCAAATGAAAACAATTGCGCGAGAATATTTATTGCTTTTGGAATTGAAGTTAATGGATTATGAGATAAACCAAGATGTTCAAGATTTCTATATAAAAAATTATTTTCATAAATATATGATTTTTTGCATTTTTTTGTAAAATGTTTTTTTAAAAACCTTGTTGTTTCTTTAAAAATTAAACTTGAAAAAAAAAGTAAGTCATAAATTTAAAAACACTTACGTCACATTAATAAAAATATCATCATTTAACACGGAAATATTGCAATTTCCCAACGATAAATCTTTTAAATTAGCTAAAGATTTTGTAAATATTCCATCATTAATTATTTGCCCAATGCCTTGATTTTCTTCAAGATCTAATGATGTAAGATTAAACATATATTGGAAAGCTGATGGAGGTAAAATAGAAATATTATTTCGTCTCAAAGATAAATATTTAAGATGAGTACCAAACTTTTTAGTGAATATATTTTCATCAATTTTTTTTAAAGGTGTATTATAAAAACTTAAGCCTTCGAGGGAAGTAAAAGCGTCAAACATTTCATTTTCAATATATTTAATTGAATTATCAAAAAATCTTAAATTTTCTATATTCCTTTCTTTTCCAACAAAAAGTGTGCCCTGTAAAACAAACAAGCATAAATCATTTTTTTTTGTTGAATAGATTTTTTTAATGTGTAAAACCAGAAAATTTATTAATGATGTTCAGCTTTTTTTAAATTACTTGATAATTGGTCAAAGTATATTATGTCTAAGAAAAAAACTAACTTTTTTTAAAACCGATGAAAAATTTAAATATAACTTAACATATTCATATGGATTTTCAGTATTTTCCCATGAAGGAGAAATTATACCTTGGCTATTATTTTTTGGAATAATATTTTTTGTTGTTCCATTACATATTAAAACATTATTCCAATATTTATTATAATGACAAAAATTACCTGGAAAATTTTATTATTTATTTTTATTTATTTCTTCTATTGCGAGAAATAAATTTATTTAAACTTTTTACCAATGGAATAATTTTTATAAAAATAATAATTTATATCTTCTTTACCAATTTCATACAGCGCAACTTCGGTTCCATTTGAATATTTTGTAACAAAAGTTATTATAAAAAATAAAATAATCGTTAAATTCATTCTTTTTTGCGTTAAAACGAAAAAAAGAAGAATCAAAAACGTTTTTTTTGACAACTTTGATTTTATTTATCGATCCCAAATGAATTTTTTTCTTCATTTGTTTCATTGAATTTTTTAAAAACCTTATTCAAGCAATGAAAAAAACTTGTTTATGTCACTGAAGTTTTTATGTTCAAAGAAGTTGTGCTATTCTTTCCATTACTAAAAATCGGTCAAATTTTAGTCAAAAGCTAAAAATATTTTAGCAAGAAAATAGACATGTTTGGTGAAGGGATTAGTTTTTTTAGCTCTTCATCAAATTTGAAATATTATTTTTTAAATATGTCCTTGAATAAGACATCCTCAGAACTATTATTCAGCTTTGTCCATTGTTTTTCATTTCAATGGCTTTCTCACAAAGATTCATACAAGAAAGGCGATTGTCGTAATTTTTTTTCTCTTTTACACTTTCGACTTATAGGTTGATTCGTTCAATATTTGTATGATGGAAAATAAATAACAAATTATAGTTTCCGAAAACATCTGAAAAACTTTCGCTTGTTTTTTAATATGTTTTATTAAATGTCATTTGTCTTTAACCTTCATATTCTATAAAGTTTCTATTTTTTACTTATTTTCTCCTGAATCAAATTTTATTGGATTTTTAATTATAGTCTCAAATTATAATGTATTCAACTTTTTAATTTATTAGATTATATATTCCATAATTCATTATTTTAAAATAATTTTTACAAAAATTAATAGTTATAAATATTTTTATTTTTTGCATAGATTTTGATGGTTGTAAGTAATTCTTTTTCTGAATCCAATTCTTTTTTTTGAGTCAAAGGATTATAGCAACCATAATTTCTTTTGAAGGTTTTCACGGCTTTGGAACAAGCGCTGACTAATAAATTACAATTTCCGATGTCGTCACACAAAAGCCCTTCTTCGCAGATTTTAGTGCTTGAGCATTGCACGGTGCACTTGCCATAATGAAGTATGGTATCCTTAAAATAAATTCAAATTAAAATTATTTTTAGAAGGCAAAAAACTAACTGGGAACAAATTTTCAATGAACGAATCAGGGATTTTCGAAAGAAGTGAATTTAATGCAAAAATTTTTGCAGCTGAAATTTAATTTTTCTTTTACTTGTAATCTATGGCTTAATAATCATACTTACATAAATCAGACCCGCCGCACATAGAATTTAAAACAGTATGAGCGAGGGCTTGAGGAGATTGCTCAAGCATGGATTTTAAGCATTTAGTTTTAGGATTTGTGCAATGGCCATTTTCACTAAACAATCAGTGTTTAATTAATAGGAAACCACAAAACTAACAGAACTTCTTGATGAAAGAAAAAATCTTCAGCGCATATATCAGGTTGACTTGCGAATGTGTCCCAAAAATATATGCTACATTCTTGGCCACGAAAGACATTCTAAAATATTGTAAAATATTGTAAAATATTGTAAATGTTGGTTATCTTGTTTTTTTTGATCTCATTTTAAAATTGTTTATATGAACAAATTAAATGATGCTAGATTATTGGGTTTTTATAGTAAAAGTTGCCTTTTAATTATCTATACATCTTTGATACCACCCCTTCTTAAATTAAACTTTTTTTTATGGCGAAGTATAAAACCAACTAAAAAAATTTCTACTTTTTATTTTTAAAGCCTCCTCAAGCTTTTGTATTTCTAAAAAAAACATTGAAATTACTTACTACTTGCTTTTTACATTGGAATTCATTTTTAACGGTTTCATGCAAAGGGAAGGTTCCTTTATTGCACCAATTACTTCGATCATCCGATACCAAACTTGAAATTCCAATGCCTTTAAAATTTTGTTCAGCAACCCATTTAATTTTATTCTTAAATGATTCATGATCGGGAAGAGCCAATGAATACCAAGTATTATTTGAAACAAATGAAACGGTTTCCGATGCATTATCATATGTGAGTTGGGTTTGATCATTCATTAATTTGAAAACTTCATAATATGCGATTTTACCATCTTTTCGATGAGTATATTTCCCAGGAGCTCCAAAACCAGCAACCTTTTCACCATGTTTGGTTGTATTTTGTCCTTCAAGAAGTCGATAGGATCGAGCCCAAGTACTCAAACCAATGATGAGCTTTTCTTCAGGCATACCAGCCATAGCAGTTTGATCTTAAAAAAACGTTTTTTTCCCTTTCAAAAAATAAAAAATAGAAAGAAATCTTACTAGCCAAATCCGAAATTGTATCTTCTGAACCAATATTAGCATCATTGGATGCAAAAAGAGGATCAACTGATAAAGCAATACTTGGATATTCAGATGCAGTTGTTTCATCACCAAGTAAATAAATTGAATTAATTAATGGTTCAAATTCATGTAAACGGCGACGAGCTTTATGTATTTGTGAAGGTGATAAAGTCATGATAATCTGCAAAAAAAAAATGTTAATTTACCATTGTAAATTTATGAAGTAAAAAAAGTCAACATTATCAAAAACAATAAATTAAAAAAAGAGAAGTAAAAATCAAAGAGTCCTTCTTATTTATCATTTAAAAAATTTCTGACTATATATTATTAATTTACAAAATGTTATCAAATTTTTACAATTTCCCCGGTGGTTTTACAAAAAAAAAATTAAGTTGGGAGCTTCCTGAAGCTTTTACACAAAAAAATTTATTTCGTTGTTTTTTTAAAGATTATCATTTTCCTAAAATTTTAAGTTAGAAAAGTCTCTTTTTAGTCACGTTTCATAATTAGTTACTACTTTAAAAAAAATTGCTATCTTTCTGACCATTCAAACACAAGAGCATTCGAGGGCGATTAAGGGATTAGGAGGAATTTCAATAAATACTCACTTCAATGGTTTGATTATCTTTAACTGATTCGGCTCGAAGGACTTGAAGAAATTCTCGTGTTTCTTTACACCATGTTTCATAACTTTCAAGATGTAAAAAAATTCCATCAAAATTGTTTGATTTAAGTTTGGCCAAAATTTCTTCAGCAAAAATTTTTTGAGTTGATGAATTTGTAATGAAATGAAGGGTTCCTTCAGCAAAGATTCCAAGATAAAGCTTCTTGATTGGACGTTCGAATTGTTCGGCATCTCGCCATGTTTGAATCATGTTCAAATTACTTGGGGTTGAGGAATTCGTGATGATATCATCTTTTGATGGAAATACAAGATGATAATTTGAATCAATTTGAGCGAGACCATAAATCAAATGGGTGCAACTGAGGTTTTTGTATTCATTGATGTCGAGAGCAACGGTAGGATGGGGTTGAAGGATGCAGTAAAAGGAACATTCCGAACTTTCTTCACCTTGTTGATCATCAACTTCTTGAGCAACCGCCACACCACAACTCAAAAGTAGGAAGATACATGCCAGAAAGAGCCTCATAATATTCGGAGGATCCTTTGAGACCCACATTCTAAAAAAAAGAAGCAAATCATCAACGATAAATTTAGGAGAGAGATAGAAAAAATGAAATCAAGCAAGCCACGTCAAAGTTTAAGCAAAAAGTGTTTAAGATTTAAAAAAGCGATGGAAACATTTTTCGCGAGAAAAAAAATGATTAAAAAAACATTCAAGGCGGATCTGTCTGCCGCTATTGGCGGATATCACATCACAATGCTTATGACTTGAATTTCAATCAAAAAATGTTTTCTTTATTGTTTTTGTTCCTACTTCTATGATGATGCTGGTCTTACTTCTTCTAAAAAAAAAGAACGAATACGTACATACTAAAAATGAGCAAAACGAAGAAAAAAGCTTACTGCTAAAGTTCTTTTTTAAATTTTCTTGTTCGTGGTAAAGCCAAAAAAAAAGAAAAATAAAATATAAATAAAAGAAAGTAGATCACGAATTAAAAATGAGACTTAAAAAATATAAAAGGTAAAATTAAAAAAAGACAATAAGCATCAAATCAAAAAAAAATGCATCAATCAATGTTGAAAATCTTTAAATTTGTCACAAAAATTTCATATCGGATAATCTTAACGATCGTGTTGTTACCTTTAATTTGACATTTATGAATGCTTTGATTTAACTAAATTAAATGTTATCTTTTCTTTAAAACTGAGAGTTATTAACAATGTCACTCATAAATGGTAATATCAAAAACCCAAAAGCCTTTGACGGATGTTTTGTCAAAAAGAACAATGACTTTTATCGTAAAGAATGTCAATAAGTGCACCATAAAAATTTTTGTAAAAAAATATGGTGGCTTTTTTTTTTATCACAATTAACTATTTAGGTACTTATAAAATTTATGTTATTTTAAATATAATTTTTTATCCTTGTTTTACTTATTTTCGGAACAAATAGTTTTAACTTTGTAAAAGTTTTTGCTGAAGAAAAAAAATATAATTTATTGGTCATTTTAAAAATTATTTTGCTTGCCTACTTATTTTCTTCCTTTCTTAGTATTGAAGTAAAAAATAAAAAAGTGAAAGTTTAAATAAAAGAGATTGGCTGCAAAACTTCGAACATATGTTTGTTTTTTTTAGCTTGTTTGATGTGTGAAATTTATATTTGTTTTAACATTTTTTTGAGTTTTATAAGTTTTGTTTGAAAAAAATAAATCAGCTCTTCAATGCTGTCACATTTATTTTATTTTTTGGATGATCTTTGCAAAAATAAATCTGAAAAAAATGTTAAAAGGGAAAAAAGACACGGGTTTAAACATTATCTTTATTTTCCCCCCTCTTTTTTGTGTTAACTTTTCAATCATTTGAAAACTTTAAAATGAAACAAAAATCTGTGGTTTTTTCAAAAACGCCTTGGTAGTTTTTTTATACTCTCAGCTTTTTTTTTACTTTTTTAATTTAAATATCCACCACCTGATGGACACCTATTTTTTAAATTTCGATGTAACAAAAAATAAAAAAAAGCTTTCAGCTTTTTTTTTCTTTCGTGTTTTTTGGAACTTTTTTTTCATCCTTTCTTTTAAAAAAAATTGAATTTCTTTGTATAATCAAATATCATCGTTTTTGAAAAAGCTATCATATAATTTTGAAGATTGTAATACATTCACCAATTTGAAATTGATTTCACAAGTAACAATGTGTTAATGCAGAGCTTGAGTTCCACAAAAATCAATTTTTACCATTTTTTGCAAAAAGAGAAAATGAACATAACAAAAAACATCGAATTCCATGCAGCTATGACACAAATCCTTTTAACTTTTTAAGTTATTTTTAGCTTCGTTGATTATAAATTATAAAACCAACATAAAATTGTACCAAGAAAAAATATCAACATAAATTTCATTAGCAAGCTCAGTGTAATTTCACTTTATTAAACTTTTTAAAAGTCGTCTCCTTTCCACCCTTTGTTTCTAGTTTTAAAAAAAAATTAATTATTCGATTTTCAATAATAAAAAAATTTGTATCAAAGTTTACTCGATATTCAAAAATTTGTGAAAAGTCTTCAAGATTTGGTTGATCATCGATAAATGGAAGATCATATAATTTTTGAATATCGTTTATTGCATCATTTAATGACGATTCATTTGTACTAAAACACGGCGGCTCACTATCTCCATCCATTTTAGGAAAGTTAAAAGGAGGGAAGCAAAAATAAGCTAATTTGAAAAGCAAAAAAAGATAGGTCAAAATGGGAGTTTTCAAAGCACAATTAAAAAAAGGCAACAAAAAATGGTTGTAGCAAAAAAAACTAAGAGCTGCAATCATTCATTCCACAATAGATAATAAACAACAAATTTTGTTTGAAAAAAGTTTATACAAAAGTAAAATCAAATATTAAATGTACATACATAAAAAAATCTACAACAAGCGAAACAGAAAAACAATGTAACAACAACAACAACAATAAAAAATAATACAAAATTTAAATTCTATCCAAATGATAAAAAATTTCAGAATCATCAATTTCATCAGCATTGCACCATAAAATGCCGCCATTATTTGAAACATATTTACCATTGCTTCCTTCCAACGAAAATGAATTGCCACCATGATGAATAATTTCAAAGCGTTCACATTCCTTCGGAATATCACGATCACAATACATTCTACCTTCCCAATTTTCAGAAGAAACATACTTTCCATTTGATTTTAAAGCAACGTGTGAATTACCAAATTGTTCGATATGAAATTGAGAAGACGGGTTTTGAAAATTGCATTTGCATAGAAAAGAACCTTTTTCAAATCCGACAAAATATCCATCTTTTGCACGAATGTAAAGCGGTTTCTGGTAAAATTGACTTCGTTCGAAAGATTGAATCTAAAAATGTTCGATTAAAGCTTTATCAACTATAAATGAATTCATACCCTTTTTGATTTCTTAACAACAGTAATTTTCAATTCAGCAATCTTTTCAATAGCTTCACGAAGTTTTTGCTTCATTTGGATATCCTAAAAATTAATGGAATCTTTTTTTTTAAACAAAAAAATATACTAACCTTATTTATTTGATCTTGTTGAAGTTTAGCAAATTTTTCTTCCATGCTTTCGTTGAAATCTTTCTTCTGTTTTTCCGAAACACGATCTTTAAGTTCCATTTCACGAACCTAAAAATGGCAATAAGGTTATGCTTAAAGTTATCGATAAAACTACCTTTGACTTCAATTCGATATTTTCATAAAGCATTCGATCAACTTGAGCATTCATTGCTACCTTCAATTCTTCACTATCACGAGATTTTTGTTCAGCTTCGTCAACCTAAAACAAAGCATAAAATTACATAAATATTTTTTTTAAAAACGTTTACCTTTAAGATCATTTCGTTCTTTACATGCTTCAATTTCACATTTTCTGCTTTCACGGCTGTAAGTTCACTTTTCAATTCACCTTGGTCCAGCTTCAAGTGTTCGTATTTAGCAGTCAATGTTACAAGTTCACTTTTCAACTCGTTGTCGTAAATCCCAATTCGATCATATACAGCTTTCATTTTTGCAATTACTTCTTCACGATCACGATCTTTTTGTTTCAATTCACGAACCTAAAAACAACCATAAGCTTTGTTTTAAAAAGTAGCATAAAAGCATACATTTGACTTCAATTCGTTGTTTTCATCATTAACTCGATAAAATTCAGATGCAAATAAATCACGATCACGTGCCAGCTTTTTTGCCTAAAAAACAAATTGTGAGCAAAGAAATATAAAATAATAAATAACTAACTTGTGACGGTAAGAAAAACTTTTCCAAGAATGTTGGTTCTTTCAAAAATGGCAATGACATTTTTTCTAAAAATGGTATTTTTTTAGTAGCGGAAACGAAAGTAACAACAACGAGAAAAAACATGAGTATCAAAAATTTAAATGTAACGAAAATGATACAAATAAAAATCACGAAATAAATGTGGTTATTGGAATTCAAAATTAGAGGATACTTGAAAATAATTATCAACTCAAAATAAATAAACACGCAGAAGCTAAAAAAGAAAGAACCAAGAAATGACAAGATAAAAAATAGTTTCGAATGAAGAAAAAAAATCCTTTACAAAAATGCGACATCCTCCTTCCAACAGTTTTATTTGGCGCCAAAATATCCAATTGTCGTGATAAAAGTTTTGAGTGTTGCATTTACTTACACATTTTTTAAAAATGGGTTAACCCCTTCTCTTTTGTTGCATAAAAATTAAAATTTTCGTTACTTATTCAAATGACTTGGTAATTATTTATAAGATACATTAGTATGTAAGGATGGATGGAAGGCCCTTGAGGGGAGATAAAGTAATATTTGAATATAAATTATATTTTGATTTAACATTGCATATTATTTTATAAAAACAGATAATGTTCGATTTCCAAGAATAATAAAAAAGAAGCAAAACTTCAATAAAAAAAATACGGTGTATCTTGGCTTTGTGCCAGCAAAAATCAATATGGTTGAATAGAAAAAATTTGTTAGCAACTTTCCACTTTCTGACATTTCTAAATTCAGATTATTTTTATTAAAGCTTAACTTCTATCGTTTATTTTACTTTTAAAGAATGTCAGCAGCAGATTTTGGACGGCTTATTCATCTTGCAAAACGCCGTGAACGTGAAAAGGAAGATTCAGAAATTCAAAAAGCTAAATTGGAAGAAGAATGCAAAAAAGGTAAGTTTTCTATTTTTACGTTGCTTCAAATTAATGATTTTATTATTTTAGTGAAAGTTGAAATTAGTGAAAAATTTACTTCAAATGCTGATGAAATTGTAAAGCCTAAATCTGATGGCCATGTTGGACTTGCAACTCTTGAAGAATTGAAAGAAAAAAATTTGAGAAGTTGTTTTGCAGGGTTTGATTGAACTTCTATTTTTACTGTGATTTATACATTCATGTTTCAGAGATGATGTTGTTACTGGTAAAAAAGATGAAACAGATCGAAAAGAGAAGCAACTGAAGAAAGAAAAAGAATCTGAGAAAAGGATCATTCAAGTTTGTGATTTGCTTGTTTGTTTATCGGTTTATATATTCTCTTGCTTTTGCAGAAACGAGTGCTATCTTTCAATCCAGATGAGGATGAAGAAGAAGATGAAGGACCTGCATTTGTTCCAAAGAAACGACATGGAATGGATCCATCTGTAGATACATCATTTTTACCTGATCGTGAACGTGAACTTGAAACTATCAAGTTAGTACACTTTTCTTCTTCTCTTAGTTTAACAAAAACTAATGGCTATAACTTTTAGAAAGAAAGAAGAACTTGTAAAAGAATGGAGAGAACTTCAAGATAAAGAAAAGAATGAAATTATAAATGTTTCATTTTGTTATTGGGATGGTTCATCACATCGAAAGGATTTAAAAGTCAAGAAAGGTGATACACTTTCACAATTTATTACTCGTGCCTTGGAAATATTGAAGAAAGAATTCAGTGAATTGAAAACTGCTTCAGCTGATAATGTTATGTTTGTTAAAGAAGATTTGATTATTCCACAATTTTACACGTACGCTTGCTTTCAACTCTGCTTACTTTACTTTACGAATGACTTTTACATGTTTTAGATTCCTCGATTTTATTGCAACACGAATGATGGGTAAAACTGGTCCTTTATGGCAATTTGATTCAGTTGGAGAAATTCGAGTTCGTCAAGATGCTGCTTTAGATGCTGGAGAATCACATCCTGTGAAACTTGTTCTTCGAAGTTGGTATGAAAAGAATAAACATATTTATCCTGCATCAAGATGGGAAGCTTTTGTACCTAAGAAAGAATATCGTAAAAATTTTGATGATCTCAGTGATATTTGAACAATTTGTAGTTTTTGTGAATTTTATTATAAACTATTTTGTTTGTTATAAAAATGTTATAATACAATATCAGTTTTTGGTTTTCGCTGTTTTGATGGAACACTATTAGAATGTGCTAATCCGGGACCAAGCAAGACTTCTGGAAGTTGTAATCTTTGTGAAGCTGGAATTTTAACTGATTGCGATTTCTTTCTCGTTGGTGGAGATTCTTGTAACTCGATGGAACTATCTGAAGATCGTTTGAGAGGTTTCAAATCGATTTCAGGTGGAGGCAATCGAATTTTTCTTCTCGCATTTGCTCGTTGAATAATGCGATGATGTTTTCCAAAGTTAAGGAAGGGTAGAATTTTCCGGAGCTTTTTAGATTCTGACAAAGATCGAATAATGAAATAAATAGTAAAGGAAGCTATTGCAAGGCAAATGCATGAAATGGCAAAAATAAAAGTTACATTTAGCTGAAAAATTTAAGATACAATAAAACAGATTGGAAAGTTTGATGTAACAACAAATACTTACACGGCAACAATCCAATCCACAACATTTGCCCGTGGAGCAAAGGAATAAAATATTTATTGAACTATCTTCAATTTGAAAAGTATGATAAATATCTTTTGGTGATACAGTAGCTCGACAAATGTGATTCTCCTGCAATGATATGTACCTTCAGATTAGTCTACCACTAATTTTAATACGCTCTCTTACAATAGCTTTAGTTGAATTTTCATCATCAAAATTATCATGATAATAAACTTGCAAAGGACGAGCCATCAAATGAATAATATTTTTATCTTTTAAAGTTGTTTTAAATTCCATTAATTCTGCTGCATTTTCTGTTGTTTCACTTTTTTGTTGCCAAAATGAAAATGGCCATGATTCAAATGAATTTGTTGAAGCAATATCGATTTCAGATTGAGATGGTAAATCATATTGATCGACAGAATCAAAGTGGTTTGAATCCTCAAATGCGGCTCGAAATGGATATCCTTCAACAGCGAAATACCTAAAAATACTTTTTATAAATAAAAACACATTAATTTTGGCAGCACAAATCTACAGTAAACCTCCATGCCTTATGGCTTTAATGTTCTTCAAATGCTTACCAGTAAAGTCCATGTCCAGTAAACCCGAAAAAAATTACCAATAAAAATTTGAATATTCTAACCATTTTTCAAATAACAAAAACAACTTTCAAATACACAAACCTAACATAACTCAAAAAAAGCTTCTTTCAAGCTTCTCGAAAACCTAATTTTAAGCTTTTTGTTGTCCATAGTCTTTTTAAAGTTTTCAAAAAGATGTAACACTCTTCCTTGATTAAATTTATAAAAAAAGAAAGCAGAGCAATCAACTCATTGTTTAGTTGCGGAAATTGACTTTTATCTTAGTAACTCTATTACTTCTCAAAGAAAGCCACTACGTTCGATGAATTCGACACAAATTGCCGTCATTTTTTCAACACAAATAGAACCGTTTATTATCATGATTAACAATCAATATAAAGTAAACTACAATGTTTTTTGTTTTAATAAAAATAAGAAACTCAACAACAAAAATAACAAATTCAAGGAAACAAATCAATCAAAAATACTCTTCAAGCTTCCATAGTTTCTTCTTCAACAACTTGCTTGTAAGCTTTTGAACGTTTGAAGATTTCAAGTTTACGTTTAATTTGAGCAGGAGTTTGTTGATAGATATTGAGATGATCACGAGACATTGCAGCAAAATCTTCACCATGACGTCGCAACATTTCAGTACAAAATTGGATATCTTTCGGTAATAACTTTGGTACACGAGGTTCCTTCTTCTTTTTGGCGGTTTCAGATTGTTGAGCTTCTTGTTCGATTTCAGATGCAATATGACCTTTGGATGCTTTTTGTTGAATTAGATTTCCTTTTGATAAAGCATCAGCTAACTTTTCAGCTTCCATCTCAGCAGCAAAATGACTCTGAAAATGTACTGATTGTGTATGGGATTACATAAAAACAGTAAAGAAAACATACCTTAGGAAGTGCAATAGCTTTATTCTTGTTATACACGAGACCCATAGATTCCAAATTTGTTTTGGTGCTCTTCTTTTTATCCCATTCTGATGCAATAGCTTTACTAAAATATTAATGAAATTAGAGGAAAAAAATATATTGCAAAAATATTAAACTTACCATTGAGCTGGTGCATTCCTCTTCTTTTTGAATGACTTCTTCTTGCTTCTAACAGATGAAGTACGAGTTGGAAGTTTTCCACCACCTTTTCGATCACGTTTATATGATTTTGGCATATTTTAAAATCTAGAAATAACAAATTTGATAGAAAATTGAATGGAACAGAAATGGAAAAACCAAAGTGTTTTTGAAAAAGGTAAAACTTTCGAATCAAGTTTTGATTCGTTTTTTGTTTCACAAAATGCCAAAAAATGAGGTAATTTGAAAAAAGCTAAAAGCTTTAAAAAAATTCTTTCAATGTTTTTGAAATAAATAAATTTCTTTAAAATTAATATGACTTCTTATAAAAGAACTGTTTAAAAAAAAATTGAATAATATCGAAAAATTATTAATATCTGTGGTCTCATCTTTCAATATTTGTATGTTGCTAAGCATCTGGTGGCTTACAAGACTTTTTTCTATCTCATTTTTTTGCTCTTTTTTTTATTATTTCCAAAAAGCAACCACATGATCACGTTGAAGAAAATTTTCTTTGTGTAAAATAATAGGCAGTTGACTTTTTTTCCTTCAAAGATTTTGTGTTATATTTTTCTTAATAAAAAACAAAAATTTTTTTGGAATTTGATTTTTTCTATTGAATCCAAGCTTTAATAATCCATTTGTGAACGATTTTATAATATTGTCGTGTGAAATATTTTATTACTCTAATTTTGCTAAAGATAAAAAACATTTTTTAGCCAAGCAAAACTCCATGGCATCATTAACCGAAGCTATCGAAAACGTTCTCAATGAACTCAAAAATACTGATGTAACTTTTAAGCTTTCAAATGAAGTAAGAATTTCAAAAGTTTTTAAACATTATATATATGAAAATAATTTTTCTAGGATATCCCTGCTCATAAATTTATTTTATCCCTTCGATCACCTGTTTTCAAAATTATGATAAACAATCCCATGGCTTATGTGGATGGAAAAATTCTTATCACAGATCCTGATATCACAGTCGCTGATTTTAAAGCTTTTATAAAATTTTTGTACACAGATGAATGTGAAATTACACGACAAAATATGAAGACTATGCTGCATTTAGGTATATACATTGATTGCATTTTTCAAGTTTGGGGCAAGTCTTTAATTTTTATTTTTTCAGGAAATATGTATGATGTTCCACTTTTGATTGAAAAATGCGTAAAATTTTTTGAAAGAGATTTGAGAGCAGCCAATTTGCTTGAATATGCTGAAATTGGTTTATTATATTCGGATCAATGTCGAATTTTGACGGATTGTTTGAAGAAAATTCCATTTTATTTCTTCTATAATCAAATCAATCCACTTAACTCTCCTGTATTTTCATTAGTTGGATCTTCAAGTGGCTTAGTTCTTAAAATTGTTCAAGATGTTGAAAGAATTAATGGATTAACAGAAGAAAAACTTTTCAAAGTGGTGGGATATTCCAAATGATAATTAAGTAATGAATGAAAAAATTTTAGATTATGGAATGGGCTAATCAAACTTGCTTAACAAATTGTCTCGAACCAAATCCTTCAAATTTAAAAGAAGCTTTAATTGAAATTATTCCATTCATAAAATTTGAAAATTTGAAACCTATAACATTGGTGGAAAAAGTTTGGGAAAATAATTTTTTATCTCCTGAAGAATATATTAATTGTCTTAATAAAAGTATTATTAGCCAAGAAGCTTCGACAACAACTACAAATATCAATGATCGCAGTTGTTATTCACCCGCTGATAGCATGTCTAATAACATTTCAGGATGTTCATTTCCAATTCGACGTCAAAACTTTGATGGGATTGGCAGAGTTTCACCAGAATTGTTGTATCCTATTGCATTTGTAAATAATAATCAAAATATCGATAATGAGTAAGTTTTCTAACCAATTTTTTTGCAAAAAAAACTACGATAGCTTGTTACTTTAAAATCCAAACATTATTTAACCATTGTTTTTCAGCGAAATGTATGACGATTGGGATTAATATTTCTCAGCTTTGATGCATTTCAAATAAAGATCAAAGAAAATATTAAAATAGTAAAAAAAAAGTAAACGTATATAATAAAATTTTATAAGTAAAATAATAAATGTGTGTAATTTCTTTTTTGGTTTTCTCTTTTATAATTTTTTTTAAATGACTATGTCTTTCAAATTTGTTTTTTACAAATAAAATAAAATTTATTTGAACTGAATGAGGAGGAAGAAATGGAAAACCCACAGAGTTTAGAAGAAAAAAAGTAAAACTTTTGATGAAAACTTTTGATTGACTCTTTGACTCATAAAAAGCCAAAAAAGATGTATTTTCAAAAAAACATTGCAATAAAATATTTTCCTTTTCTCAGCCATTTTTTTTTCTCCTTTTGACAATCAATTATAAAAAATCTTTTTTATAATTGATTGTCCAAAACGATATATATTAAAAAAAAACTATTCTTTCTTTCTAATTTTTGCAGTTACCAAGCAGAAAAGCGTTTTTTCTTCCATTTTTTGACATACGTTTTTCGAAACAATTCAAGAAAAGATTTATTGGTGGTTGTCGATGTTGCATTATTAAACTAAAAAATGTCGATTGATTTTTACTTTCCAGCGAAAAGTTTTTTTCTCGCGAGTCCAATTTTAAGTTGGGTTTTCCCTCGAAAAAAAAATTAAAATTTGTTTTTACTCGAAATTTTTATTTTTTTATTTTTAAATATATATGTTTTTAGTCGAGTACCACTGCCATGTCTTCCAATTCCATGTCTTTGTCAACATTAACAAATTCCCTCAAAGATTTACTTGATGAACGAAAAGATACTGATGTAACTTTTCATATTTCTGGAGAAGTAGGTAGTAGTATGAGTTCAAAAAAATAAGCATATATGAAAACTTTATTTTATAATTTATTTTTGTAGGATATTCCTGCTCATAAATTTATATTATCCCTTCGATCTTCCGTGTTAAAAACAATGGTCAATAATCCCATGGCTTATGTGGATGGAAAAATTCTTATTTCTGATCCAGCAATCACAGTTGATGATTTTAGAGATTTTTTAAAATTTTTATATTCTGATGAATGTGAAATTACACGGGATAATTTGGAAATTATGTTGCATTTAGGTAATTATTTAAAATTTTTAACTTTGAGCCAAATATTCGGTGTTTTTAGGAAATATGTATGATGTTCCACTTTTGCTTGAAAAATGTTCTTATTATGTTGAAGCCAATCTTAGAGCATATAATCTTTTTGATTATGCTGAAATTGGTTTAATTTACGCAGAAAATTGTTCAATACTTTCAATATGTTTGAGTCGAATACCATTTTATTTTTTTGATTGTCGTTCCCCCATTCAACATTCCCCAACATATCATTTATATTATTTAACTCCAGAATTATCACTTCGAGGATTATCAAGCGGATTGGTGCTTAAAATTGTTCAAGATTCAAATAGAACTGAAAATTTTACGGAAGAAAAACTTTTTGAAGCTGTAAGTCGCATTAAATATTAGTCACAAATAAATACTCGATTCGGGTCTTCCAAGTTATTAATGATCGTTAGCTTTTTTTAAGGTTCTCGATTGGGCTCAACAATTATGTTTATCAACTTATAATGACGAACAACCTGCGGTAACAAATATGAAAGAAATTTTAAAAGATATTATTCCATTTATTAAATTTGAAAAATTAAGACCTTTGACTTTAGCAACGAAAGTTAAGGAATATGATTTATTATCCACTGAAGATCAACTCGATGCTCTTCAAAAAAGTGTTATCAATGAAGCATCAAGAAATAATTTTAACGGTGATGGAAATCGCAGAGACGACAGCTATTCATCCCATAATAATTACATCGAGCACGAATCTCAAAATCCAATGAATAACCAAAATGTTGAAAATGAGTAAGCTTTTTTCCATTAAATTTTTTGTTTGGGAAAAAACAAAAAGCGATAATTTTCAGGAACAATGACATCCTCGATTGGGATTGACGGCCTTATTAAGCTCGCTCTGATGGGTTTTTTAAAATAAAGATCAACATTTTTTTAATAAAGTAAGTAAACACAATATTATTAATCGTGTATAACTTCAATTTGCTTTTTTTTATCATTCATGTAAAAATTTTTTTGATGCCTCTATGCCTTTCAAATTTCTTTTATACCAGTAAAATAAATTTATTTTTACCGATTTTTAGAAAATTTTTAAAAATTATTTTATATGAGTGTTTTAAAAAAAAGGAGGCAATGATCTAACAGCCGATGTTCTTAAATTTGCATTGAAAGAGAATTTATATTTGAGGGAAATAAATTTTTTTTAAAACCGTTATAAAATAGAAGCAAGCCATCCGAAAAAAAACTACGAACGCTGAAAAAAAGGAAAGAAAGGCAGAGTTGGGTGGGTGTTTTACATCCAAAAAATAGGAGAGACATCTCTGGCACCCATTTCCAGTAAAAAAAGAAAGAAAGACATTCAAAGGAAGAAAAATAGTATTTACATATTTTTCCTCCTCTTGCTTGCCAGAATTTTTTGTTTTCTCTATTGACACTTGTGTTTTAAAATACATAGAATCAGTTTAATTTTGTTGTTTTCAATCGCTGCTTTTTCGGCATAAAAAAAGAAAAAAGAGTGACCGGATGATACACTAAAAATGAGAAAACCGCCGCCATTCATGGCAGTCATTTTTAGACAAAGAAAAAAAAATTGGAAGAAAAACGTTCAAAAGAAAGAAAAAAATGTCAACAAAATTTCAAAATGCGTTTTCTTTTCCTTTTTTCTTTTCTGGGGGTCCTCGGTCGGTCGCGCGATTGTGCATAAAAAACATAAATTAGAATTTGTAAATCGTCTTTTCATTTTTTTGCGTTGTTTTTGACCTTTAAAAAACTAATTTAGAAAAAAAAAATTTGCAGCAATAAACCGAAAACATGTCAAATTCTATGGTTCCTTTAACCGAAGCTCTTAAAAATGATTTCGAAGCTCAACAACATTATGATATTACTTTTCTTGTTGGTGGAGAGGTAACAAACAAACAAAAGATATGTATATACACTGAGAAAAATGTGTGACGTTATTGTACAATAAACATGAGACAAAAAATTTTGGTCACAAAAATTTTATTCACATTTATTTTTTTCACACAAAATTTTTTCACACCCAAAAAATTTCACAGATTTTTTGTCACATTATCCATTTGTCACACCTTTTAAAAAAGGTGTGACAAAAATAAATGTGACGACAAAAAATGTGACCAAAGATTACTGTAGCTGGTTGGCCCGATAAAAAAGTACTACCAAAAAATTTTTTTTTTCTTAGTTTTGGCTTATTTCGTTCATTCTTGAAAAAAAGATTTTTTTGGTAGTACTTTTTTATCGGGCCAACCAGCTACAGTAATCTTTGGTCACATTTTTTGTCGTCACATTTAAATTTTTGTCACATTTAAAAAATGTCACATTAATTTTGTCACTTTATTTTTTTTTCACATTTATTTTTTTCACCTTTTTTTTGGTCACATTAAAAAATTTTCACACAATTTTTGTCACATTCACACAGCTGTGACATTTCATGAAAGTGTGACGATATGTCACATTTCGATGAAATGTCACAATTCCATTTTTCTCAGTGTATAAACTTTAATAAAAAATTTTCTTACTTTAGGACATTCACGCTCTCAAATATTTTTTATCCCTTCGTTCACCCGTTTTCAAAACCATGATTGAAAATCCCACGACTTACGTAGATGAAAAAATCCTTATTTCTGATCCAAATGTAACTTCAGCGGATTTCAAAGAATTATTAAAATTTATGTACACTGATGAATGCGAAATTACGAGGGAAAATTTGGAAGCCTTATTGCATTTAGGTAATTAATAATAATTATATGCCTTTGTGAAAATCTTTAGTTAAATACATAAATCCATTTTTTTAAAGGAAATATGTATGACGTTCCATTATTAATGGAAAAATGTGCTGAATTTGTTGAAAGCGTTCTTCTCAAAGCAAATAACTTCCGTGAATATTCTGAAATTGGTTTGCTTTATGCTTATCAATGCTCCTTGCTTTCAAAATGCTTGGATAATATTTCAAAATGTTATTTTAAGGAAGATCCTCAAATTCCTTTTTCATTATTGGATGTTTCTGATGGATTAATTCTTAAAATCGCGAAGGATAGTAAGCGATGCGGAGAATTTACTGAAGAAAAACTTTTTGATGCCGTAAAAAATTATTTTAAACAAAATAATATTTAACCAATTTGTAGGTTCTTGATTGGGCTAAAAATGAATGTTTGAAAAATCCTGAAACAGCAAATTTAAACGAAGTTTTAAAAGAAATTCTTCCGTTTATTAAATTTGAAAATCTAAAACCTTTAACTTTGGCAACTACTGTCGCAGAAAATAATTTCCTTTGTGAAAAGGAAATGCTCGATGCACTTCGAAAAAGTGTTATTAATGCACCCAAAAAGGAATGTGCGGCATGTGGTGATTGTGGACGTAAACGTTCTCGTCGTTATCCTCCCGGTGGATTTGGAAGTCAAGTCGATGACAATCAAGTCGCTGGTAATCCACTTGCCGGAAATCCACCTTTTAACTATGCCGGGCGTCGACGTTATATGAATCCTCAAGTTATTAATCTTAACCTTCCCCAGTAAGTTTTTATCTTCTTTTTTTTCTTGTAATCTCCTAAACAACATTTTTATATATTTTTTTACATTTATTTTAGCCCTTATGCTCATCAACAACCAAATCCAGCTCATCTTCCTTATCCTCCTCATCCACCAATGCATTTGCAAAATCAAAACAACAACCAAAATCCTTGAAATAAAAAAATTAATAACAAAACAAAAAATATGTAAAACTCATTCAAGTTTATTTACTCATTTATTTTTTTGATTGATTGTTAATAATCACTTTATAATTAAATTTTAATATAATCATCCATTATTAACATATTCATTTTTTTGTTACTTTTTTTTAAAATAAAATCTGAAACAATGCAAATTAAGAAAATTAATAAACAACTAATTATTGTAAAGAAAAAAAAATGGGAAAAATAATTACGCATTATTTTTTTTTGTTTTTTCTGTTGTAAGAATTTTTTTTTCTTCGCTTGACTTTTTTTTAGATAACTAACTAGTCGACTCTCCATTATGATTCATCTCCCAATTTTTTTTGCCTTGGACATTAAAAAAAAATAACCTTTTCATTTTTTTCTTTTTTTATGTTTGATTATGAAATCAAAGAAAACAGCATCGCACTAGGCCAGAAAGTGTAAGGAAAACCTTTTTTTGATTTAATAAATAATTTTCTTTCTTCTTCTTTTTTTGCGTGAAATTGTATATCATTTGATCATCGAAAACAAAAATCCATATATAAAATTAGCTTTTAAGTTAAAAATAAAAAGTTCGAGATTGTTTTTTTGACGGGTTTTCATTTTTTTAGTGTTTATTTATACTAGGTCGAAATGGTTTTTAGCCAAACATTATTGCTCCAAGCAAAATTCCATGGCATCATTAACCGAAGCTCTCAAAAACGTTCTTAATGAACTTAAAAATGCAGATGTAACTTTTAATATTTCAAATGAAGTAAGAATTTCAATAGTTTTTAAATATTATTTAAGAAATTTTCTTTAGGAAATTTATGCACATAAATTAATTTTATCGGCCCGTTCATCCGTTATGAAAGTTATGATCGAAAATCCTATTTCTTATGTGAATGGAAAAATTCTTATTTCTGATCCTGATATTACAGTTGATGATTTTAAAACTCTAATAAAATTTTTATATACCGATGAATGTGAAATAACCGAGAAAAATTTTAAAACTATGCTGCATTTGGGTATTTTTTACAATTTTTTTAAAATTTATACCAAATACATTCATCATTTTAGGAAATATGTATGATGTTCCACTTTTGCATGAAAAATGTGCAGAATTTTTTGAAAGAGATTTGAGAGCAGCAAATTTGTTTGAATATGCTGAAATTGGTTTATTATATTCTGACCAATGTCGTATTTTGACGGAATGTTTGAAGAAAATTCCATTTTATTTCTTCTATAATCAAATCAATCCCCTTAACTCTCCTGTATTTTCATTAGTTGGATCTTCAAGTGGCTTGGTTTTTAAAATTGTTCAAGATGTTGAAAGAATTAATGGATTAACAGAAGAAAAACTTTTCAAAGTGGTGGGTAGTTGCCTCAAATGATAATTAATAAGGAATGAACAACAAATTTTTTAGGTTATGGAATGGGCACATCAAATTTGTTTATCAAATTCTCTCGAACCAAATCCTTCAAATTTAAAAGAAGCTTTAATTGAAATTATTCCATTTATTAAATTTGAAAATTTGGAACCTATAACATTAGTAAAAAAAGTTTGGGGAAATAATTTATTATCCGCTGAAGAATATATTAATTCTTTGAATAAAAGCATTATTAACAATGAAGCTGTATCACCATTGATGAATTATGAAATTTTTGATCGCAGAGATAATTATTCTCCCGCTGATAGCATGTATAACAACCCTCCAGGATCTTTCAATCCAATAATTTTTCAAAATAATAATTATGAGTAAGTTAAATTTCTTCGATTTTGCCACAGAAATATGAAAGTCAAAAATAGATCTATAATATATAAAATTACTTTTTATAGCCAATTTCCTTCTCTTTATCCTCTTTTGTTTCAAGGGCCATATATTCAGCATTTAAATCATAATCAAAATCAATAATAACCAAAAAAATAAAAACTATGTTTTTGTTTATAATTAATGATTTAGTTAAGTTTTAATGTATAAACATTTACGTTTAAAATTGTTTTTTAAGTCGAAGTAAATAAATAAAATCATTATTTTTAGTGTGTTTTCAAACCAAATTTTTAAGAGACATAAATTTTTTTTACGAAACTTGAAATAATTAATCACTCAGAAAAAAAAAGTAAAGCATTGTTGTCATTTTTTTTTGTGGACAGAGGTTTTTTTTTCTTTTGTAACAGCTGAGTGATAGAAGAAAAAAAACCAATTAAATTAGATAATGGAGAATGGAGGCAGCTGCTGCCATCACATTTTAAATGGCTTGAAGGAAGCAAAATTCTTTTTCAAACTTTTAGTTGTTTTTTTCATTTGATAAAAGTTGATACTTTGAAAGGAAGGCTCTGCTTTTCTGGTTTATTCATTTTTTGTTTATTGTATTTAGCTTTAATAAATTTAAAAAAAGAATTTTCGAGTATCTATTTTAAATTTTGTTGTTTTTTTCATCTCTTTTTTCTTTCGATTTTTTATTCGAAGCTCTAATATAATTTTTTTTATGGAAATTATTTTTTAAAATTCGCGCACTTTTGTTATTCAACGTCAGAATGAAAAATAAAAGTCGATATTTTTTTGAAAATAACTTTGAATATAACAATTTTTTTTAGATAAATAAATTAGCAGCGGCAAACATGTCAATTCCTTTCACTAAAGCTCTTAAAGATTTTTTCGAAGCTCAAGAATATTATGATGTTACTTTTAATGTTAAAGGAGAGGTAAGAATTTTTTAATATGTTTAATAAAAAAATAATTTAATGTTTAGGACATCCATGCTCATAAATTAATTTTATCTATTCGTACACCGGTTTTTAAAACAATGATTGAAAATCCCACGGCTTACGTCGATGGAAAAATTTTTATTTCTGATCCAAATGTAACTTCAGCGGATTTTAATCAACTTTTAACTTTTATTTACTCGGATGGATGTGAAATTAATCGAGAAAACTTGGAAGCTTTGTTGCATTTAGGTAATTCATTCTTTCACTTTTTGCCCTTTTAATAGCTTTTTTTGAACTTTAGGAAATATGTATGATGTTTCACTTTTGCTTGAAAAATGTGCTGAATTTGTTGAAACTAATCTTACAGCATCCAATTTACTTGACTATGCTGAAATAGGTTTAATTTATGATGGCCAATGCTCATTGCTTGAAAAATGTTTCAAACAAATTCCTAAATGTTTTTTTAATGAAGCAGAACAAAATTCTTCCTCACAATTGAAATTTTCATTGCTTAAAACTTCTCCAGCACTCATCCTCAAAATTGCTCAAGATTGTATGCGAGTTGATGGATTTACAGAGGATAAACTTTTTGAAGCTGTAAGTTTTTTATAAAAAAAAAGAAGCAAGCAGTTAATCTCCATAAACTTTGAATAAAAATTACTAATTTTTAGGTATTTGATTGGGCTAAAAATGAATGCGTTAAAAATCCTGAAAGAAACTCTTTGAAAAGTGTTTTAAAAGAAATTCTTCCATTTATCAAATTTGGAGATTTAAAACCCATTACTTTGGCGACAACTGTGGCGGATAATAAATTGTTAAAAGAAAAAGAATTACTTGATTCAATTCTTAAAAGCACTAAAAATGAATCCAAAAAAACTAATGAACCTAATAATCCTCGAAAACGTCGTCATCTTGTTCCCGATGCTCCTCGTGGTCACGTCATTCCAGAGTAAGCATATATGTTTCTTTAAATTTTTTTGTTTTAAAAAACAAATTAAACTAAACCAGTTTTTGATTTTGTAAATTTATTTTTTAGAATTCTTCGAGAACAAAATCGCCGTTATCGTGAGCATTTGCAAGAGCAAAGGCAAAGACTTGAGCAAGAACACGTGCAAATGCAAGAACAATTGCAACAACAAATGGATGCAATTTTGGCCCTTCGCAACCGTAACTAAAAAAATATATAAATTGAAAAGAAAAAGATTTTTTTTATTTTTCTTTTTTGTCTATAAAAATTATAAAATTTCGTGTAAATTTATTCTTATTTTTTTTAAAAATCGATGTAAATAAATCACATAATTTAATGAACTCGGAAATCTTTTTTAAAAGATTGAAAAAAGATTGGTATTGAAAATTTTTCTCGTTAAAATAACTATCAAAAGAAAAAAGGAAAAATTAGATAAATCAATTATTTGTTTTTAATTAATGCATTCATTTTTATATTTCATCCCTTGATTTTCACTCAAGTGTTCCTCATAGGCATTTATGAATGCACTTTATCAAAACAAGAATTTTTTGTTGTTGCAAATGTTATGTTTAACCTATAAAAAATCAGTGATTACCATTTTAATAGAGTGAATGGATAAAGAAATTCTAGAACAACCAGCGAAATAAATCTTTTACACACTTGGAGAAAAATTTTAGTTATATTAAATTATTATTTTTAGTTAGTATTAGCTGCTAATCAATGTTTTCTGAGGTCACGTCAAAATCCAACTTAATTACAACAATCAAAAATCTTTTTGATGAACAAAAAGATTGTTATGTTACTTTCAATGTTTTGGGTGAAGTAAGAAATATTATAAATTATAAAAGTAAATATAAAAAATAATAATTATTATTGATATTTTTAGGAAATTAAAGCCCATAAATTAATTTTATCTAATCGCTCGTCTGTTTTAAAAGTTATGATCGACCATCCAATGTCTTATGTTGATGGAAAAATACTTATTTCTGATCCAAATGTTACTGTATCAGATTTCAGAAAACTTTTAAAATTCTTTTACACGGATGAATGTGAAATTACAAAGGAAAATGTTAAAACTATGCTGCATTTAGGTTTTTTTCATTCCTTAAATCTTGAACAAATAAATGTTTGTCTTTAGGACATATATACGACGTTCCATTATTGTTTGAAAAATGCGCTGAATTCGTTCGAAACAATCTTAAAGCAACCAATATTCTTGAATATGCAGAACTTGGATTGCTTTATGAAAATCAATGTACAATACTTTCAAAGTGTTTGAAACGAATTCCAAAACATTTTACTTTATGGGCAGAATTGAATGAAAATATATCAAAATTTTCATTTATTGGAGCTTCGCCCGAACTCGTTCTTAAAATCTTCAAAAAATGTAAAGAAAATGTGGATGTAAATGAAGAAAAACTTTCTAATGCTGTAAGTGCATTTCTGATTTTCACTGTTAACTAAATAGATAATTTTGAGATTATGGAATGGACCCATCATGAATGTTTATCAAATAATATCGAACCCACGCCATCGAATGTAAACGAAATTTTAAAAGAAATTATTCCATATATTAATTTTGAAGAGTTAAAACCCATCACTTTGGCCACTATTGTTTTCGAACATAATTTTTTATCAACCGAAAAATTACTTAATTGCATTCGAAAAAATGTAATTTATTATGAAAGTTTGAAATAAATCAATCAAAAATTTTAACAAATTTTAAAAAGATTTTGTTGTTGTTTTTTAGTTAATAAATAATATGTATGTAAGAAAAAATGTATTAAAGAATTGGCACATTATTTTTTTTGTTGGTTAATTTTCAAACAATGTTTTTAAAAAAGATAAATTTTGTTGACACAAAGTATATAGTTTGGCACTTCTTCAATTTATCACTCAAAAAATTTACAATAATAAAAAACAAATCATTGATTTGCAATTTTTTAGTTGGTTTGTGAGATATTTTTTTACGAGAGACAGTTGTGTTAGAAAACCACATTCACTTTTGATCGAACGGAACAGTTGCTACTATAACATTTTTAGTTGGGAGAAAACAAAAATTTTTTATTTTTAGTTCTTTTTTTCATTTGACTAAAATTTATATTTTGAAAGCTAGTAATTTTTTGTGACTATATTTTGTGTCGATTACAATTTTAAATTAATTACATAGATAATTTTTTGATATATTTACCATTGACAAATTCTCATCACGTCCATACCTTTTTAACCCAAACTCCTCTTAAAAATGATTTTGAAGCTCAACAAAATTATGATTTTTTAGTTTTTGATAAATATTTTTTAAGTTTTCTTTAGGACATTCATTCACACTTTCAAATATTTTTATCTCTTCAATTCCCCAAAATACTAGGTCAAGACTGTTTCCTGGTTTCGAAAAACAATTTCAACTTTTTTGATTTTGTTATTTTTATCTTCTTTTTTTTCTCGCTCTTTAGCACTAAAATTTGATTTAGGAATTTTATTTAAAAACCGCGCACTTTTGTCTTTTTGGATTTGAAAGAAAAACAAAAAATTAGAAAAGTCTTTTTAAAGGAATAATTTTGGCCATAACATATTTAAGTTAAATTTGTTCCAATCATGTCTGTGCCTTTAACCAAAGCTCTCAAAGATGCTTTCGAAGAACAACAAAATTGCGATATTACTTTTAATGTTGCAGGAGAGGTAAGAAATTTTTTGACTGTTTAATAAAAAAAGAATACGGGAGTGCTTATACCGAAGAAGTGCCAATAATTTAATGTTTAGGACATCCATGCTCATAAATTAATTTTATCCATTCGTTCACCGGTTTTCAAAACCATGATTAACAATGCCACCGCGTATGTTAATGGAAAAATTCTCATCTCTGATCCAAGCGTCACTCATAAAGATTTTAAAACATTTTTAAAATTTTTCTACACTGATGAATGCAAAATTACCCGGAAAAACTTGGAAATCATGTTGCATTTGGGTACATTGCTTTCACTTATTAAACTTTAATAAATGCCTCTCCCAAAATTTCAGGAAATATGTATGATGTTCCATTATTAATGGAAAAATGCGTTCATTTTATAAAAAAAGACGGTAATGAAATTAATTTACTTGAATATGCTGAAATTGGTTTACTTTATGAAAATCAATGCTCTCTTCTTTCAAAATGTTTGAAACAAATTCCAAAATGTTTTAATAAGCCAGTAGCGCCTAATTCTTCCTCCAAATGCAAATTTTCTTTCCTTCAAGCTTCTCCAGCACTCATACTCAAAATTGTCCAAGATTGCAAGCGAGTGGGCGAATTTAATGAAGATAAACTTTTTGAAGCTGTAAGTATTTTTTTCATAAAGGCTAATCAGCTCTAAACCTAAAAGTTTTAGGTTCTCGATTGGGCAAAAAATGAATGCACAAAAAATCCTGAAACAACCACTTTAAAAACTGTTTTAAAAGATATTATTCCATTTATCACATTTGATAATTTAAAACCTTTGACTTTGGCTTCAGTTGTTAAAGAAAATAATTTGCTAAAGGAGATGGAGTTGCTTGATTCTATTGTTAAAAGTACCCTTAATGAATCGAAAGAATCAAATGTTATTGTTGAACCTAAAAATTCGTCGAGAAAACGTCCTTTGCCGCTTTACGATTTTCCTTTTCCCCGGTCTTCAGAGTAAGTCTAAAATATTTAAATTTAAAAAAAAATAATAAACTAACGCTTTTGTTTAAACACTTTTAATTTATTTTTAGAGCTCCTGATAATCAAGATCAACGCAGCCAAGAGCAAATGGAAAGGTTAGAGAATCAACGGATTCGATTTCAACAACAAATGCAGGAAATTTTGAGGATGGGTAACCGATTATAAATTTATAAAACATGGAAAAAAATTATTCTTTTTTTTTTTGTTATGTCAAATTCATTTTATGAAGCTTTTATTAATTAAATAAAATTTACACAAGAAATTCATAGCTTTCTCAAAGTTCTTTCTAATTTTACATATTTTTTCATTGGAGCTTTGCCATTATATTTTTTTAGTGTAAATAGAAAGATGCGATTTACAAAAGCAATTTTTACGAAAGGGCACCAAGCAAGTCTTCAGGAAAAAAACCAACGACGAGCGGAGCAAAAAAGAAGAAAAAAGACAGAGTCGATTGATTGTTGTTTCATTCCAAAAAAAAAAGTGAGAGGAACTTCGTCTATGTCAACTATTTCCACTAAATGATTAGGGGGCAAATCTATCAACAACACAAAATCAAACCAAATCATTCCCTTTTGTTTATTAGGTTTTGGAGGGGTAAAAAAAAAATATCCCCTAAGAACCTAACCCAATCAGAGTACTTCTTCAACAGGTATCAGAGGAGAAAAACAAATTGCAAGAAAGGCAAGTTTTTTTCCTTTCATTATTATTTTTCATTGCAAGACGCTTTTTGGTTTATTATATTAAAAATATAAAACCCGATTATACTCAAAAAAGAAAAATGGCAACTTCAAACTTAACTACGATGTTGAGAGATTTTTTTGATTTACAAATTGACACGGATGTTACTTTTAATGTTTCAAATGAGGTAAGAAATTATTATGTTAAAAAGTTGATAAAAATAACCCGATTAATTTAGGATATCAAAGCTCATAAATTAATTTTATCTTATCGATCCGAAGTTTTAAAAACTATGATAAATAATCCTATTTCTTATGTGGATGGAAAAATTCTTATTTCTGATCCCGATGTTACTCCCGCGGATTTTAAAGCATTTTTAAGATTTTTTTACACCAATGAAATTGAAATTAATCGAAAGAATTTTGAAACCATGCTGCATTTAGGTACAGACATTGATTGCATTTTCAAGTTTGGTTAAAACTTTTATTTTCTCTTTTTAGGTGATATGTATGATGTTCCTTTATTAATGGAAAAATGCATAAAATTTGTAAAAAAAGACATCAATGAAACCAATTTGCTTGAATATGCTGAAATTGGTTTATTATATTCTGATCAATGTTCTTTTCTTTCAAAATGCTTGAAACAAATTCCAAAATGTTTTTTAAAGGAAGTAGTGCCTAATTCTTCCTCCAAATGCAAACTTTCGTTTCTTCAAGCTTCTCCAGCACTCATACTCAAAATTGTACAAGACTGTAAGCGAGTGGGCGAATTTAATGAAGATAAACTTTTTGAAGCTGTAAGTATTTTTTTCATAAAGGCTAATCAACCCAAAACCTAAAAAAGTTTTAGGTACTTGATTGGGCTAAAAATGAATGCACAAAAAATTCTGAAACAACAAACTTGAAAATTGTTTTAAAAGATTTTATTCCATTTATCAAATTTGAAAATTTAAAACCTTTAACTTTGGAAACAATCGTTAAAGAAAATAATTTGCTAGAAGAAAAAGAATTGCTTATATTCATTCGAATAAGCAAAATCAATGAATCCAAAAAAACTAATAATACGCGAAAACGTCGTCATCTTGTTCCCAATGCTCCTCGTGGTCCCATCATTCCTTGGTAAATTTATTTTTTTATTTTAAAAAATAAACAATAAACTAAACATGTTCTCAATTTATTTTTATGTGAATGTAATTTTTAGGAGTTTTCGGGATCATCGCAACCATGAGCGAATGGAAGAACGAAGAGAAAGGTTAGAGCCAAAAAAAATACGATTTCAACAACAAATGGATGAAATTTTTGCTATCGTTAATAACCGATAATATAGTTTATAAAAATAAAAAAAAGTTTTATATTATTTTTTTGTTTTGTCAAAAAACCAAATTTTGCGAAATCTTAATGAAATAAAATTTTATTTAACAAATGCATACCCTTCTCAAAGTTCTTTATAATTTATAATTTCATTTTTTCCCTGAAGCCATGTTGTTCTTTTTTTTTATTGCGAACTTTTAGAAAGTAATATTCTGTATAAATTATCTTTTTTAAAGTTAGATTCAAACAAATCACAGAAAAGGAGAAATGTTTTAGATGCTTTTTTCTTTTGAATGCAATAAAATGATGGAATTTATAATAATGCATTTAACGGAGAAAATTATTTGCAAAGAAAGAAAAATCAAAATATTGCCGACCTTTTAAAAGAGAAAAAAATACATATGTTTACGCCGCAGATGAAAAAATCGATTGATTCATTTTTCTTTTGGGCACCATTGATGACGAATGAAGGGTATAGAAATTTCATTAGGTTTTTTTCTGTTCGCTTTCATTTACGAATATATATATATTTTGTTCCGTAAATTTTTTTAAACTTGGCATTTTTTAGTTTATTGGATTTTTTCGAGCCGTTCCCGCTTTTGGAAGTTCCTCAATCATGACTAATTCAACCATCTCTTTGGCATCAGCTTTGAAGAACGTTTTGGATGAACAACAAAATTATGATGTAACTTTTATTGTTTCAGGAGAAGTATAAAAATTTTATTAACTCAGCATTTTTTAATGAAAACATTTTTATTATAGGACATTCATGCTCTAAAATTCTTTTTATCTCTTCGTTCACCTGTTTTCAAAACCATGATTGCTAATCCCACGGCTTATGTTGATGGAAAAATTCTTATTTCTGATCCCAAAGTGAAACCAAAAGATTTTAAAGATTTTTTAAAATTTTTATACACAGATGAAACTGAAATTACTCGGGAAAATTTGGAAACTATGTTGCATTTGGGTAATTTCATTCAACTTTTTAAAATATCCACCAAATCTTTCTATGTTTTTTAGGAAATATGTGTCACGACGCTCGTGATCATCTTCATTTCGCTAATCTAAAATTAGCATAATAATCATTGTTGTCATTTGTTTTGTAATATTTAAAGAGAAGTTCATTGGTATAATAAATCTGTGCTGCAATAACGTGGTCTCATCCCTCTCTCTCGGAACCGCAATCAACCTACAGCTCTCAACCGTCGCTACAAAACATCTGTGCTGCAATAACGTGGTCTCATCCCTCTCTCTCGGAACCGCAATCAACCTACAGCTCTCAACCGTCGCTACAAAACATCTGTGCTGCAATAACGTGGTCTCATCCCTCTCTCTCGGAACCGCAATCAACCTACAGCTCTCAACCGTCGCTACAATATGTATGATGTTCCATTATTGATGGTAAAATGTGTGGAATTTGTTGAAAATAATTTAAATCCCTCAAATTTAATTACATATGCTGAAATTGGTTTACTTTACTCCGATCAATGCACATTACTTTCAAAATGTTTGAAACAAATTCCTGTGACATTTTTAAAAGATTCATGTTCTTTTAAATTAACATTGTTAAAAGCTTCACAAAATTTGGTTTTAATCATTGTTAAAGATTGCAAACGAAATAACGAGAATGGATTTACCGAAAAAGGCTTTTTGATGGAGTAAGTCATTTATAAATAAATAGCGAATCCCAGTTATTTTGTAGAGAAAAAATATAACAAATAAAAAAAATTTTCAGGTTTTTGAATGGGCTAAAAACGAATGCAAAAAGAATTCTAAAAAAACGATGAAAGAAATTTTAAAAGACATTATTCCGTTTATCAAATTTGAAGACTTAAAACCCTTAACTTTAGCAACAACGGTTAAGGAAAATAAATTTCTTGGTGATAAAGAATTGCTTGATGCTCTTGTTAAAAGCACTGTGATTGAATCAAAAAAACCTCCCATTTATGTTGAAGTTGAAAAAAATTATCTCGAACGTCCCGATTATAACTATCGAAGACAGCCCCGTGAAAGAAATGGAAATCGACGAGTCGAAGAATTTGAATATTTTAATGAGCGTTAGACCCAAACAAAACTTAATTTTAATAACAAAAATTTTTTTTCTTTAATTTTGTTTAAAATTTTTACCATTATTTTTTTTAGAAACTATAAATCACCAAAAAATGACCTTGATTGTTTTGTTTTTTTTGAAACATTTAAAAACCATTTTTCTGTATTATAATAAACAGACACTTTTATATTATTTATTCCCTAATTTTGACTCGAGAGATCCTTAAAGGCATTTTCTACCCAAACAAAAAAAATTTTGGTCGCAAAGGCTGTGAGAAAGAAACACCTATGTATTGTAAAAAAATCCAAATCAAATCATTACTTTATTAGTTTTGGATAATTATATTAGAAATGCTCCCTAAAAGCCTAATTTAAAAAAAAAACACGCCCTGAAAACATTTGCAGAAAAAAAATCAGCCAAAAGCAAAATATGTCAAATCTGTGTGTGTCATCCCTGATTCTCATTTAATGCATAAACTGTTGGTTAGTTTATTAAGTTTGGAATAAAAACTGTTTTCATTAATTTATTAATTTATTATGGCAAGTTTAAGTTTAACAACAGTAATCAAAAATATTTTTGATGACCAAAATGATTGCGATGTTACTTTTAATGTTTTAAATGAGGTAAAAAAAAATTAGAGTTATAAAGTTAATAAAAAATCGATTATTTATTTAGGAAATTAATGCTCATAAATTTATATTATCCATTCGATCGCCTGTTTTGAAAATAATGATTAATAATCCCATGGCTTATGTGGATGGAAAAATTCATATTTCTGATCCCGATATCACAGTTGATGATTTTAAGATATTTATAAGATTTTTGTACACAGATCAATGTGAAATTTCGGATGGAAATTTGGAAACTATGCTGCATTTAGGTAATTTTTCTAGATTTGTTAAACTGTTTATTAATCATTTTGATTTTTAGGTAATATGTATGATGTCCCATTTCTCCTTGAAAAATGTGTTGAATTTGTTGTAAAAAATTTTTGTGCAACAAATATATTTAAATACGCTGAAATTGGTTTACTTTATGAAAATCAATGTTGAATATTAAAAAAATGTTTTAAAAAAATTCGAGTTATCTTTTTTCCAAATAAAGATATCGTACGAAAGAATTGCACTCCTGAATTTTCTCTTCTTGATGCTTCACTAGAATTAATTTCTAAAATTGCTTTAGATTTTACCCGTAGATAATAATAAACTTTTTGATGCGGTAACTTTTTTCAACAAAAATTTAAAAAACTAAGAAAAGAAAATTTCAGGTTTATGATTGGATTAAAAACGAATATTCCAAAAATCCTGAAACAACAAATTTGAAAGAAATTTTAAATAATGTTCTTCCATTTATTAAATTTAAAGATAAAACCCTAAATGCTTTGGAAAAAACAATGGACGAAAAAAATGTGTTAGCTGAAAAAGAATTGCTTGATTCCATTCGCAAAAGTTATGCTATTATTATAGAATCCCAAAATCCCTAATTTTGTTGAACCCAGAAAAAAAAGCGGCATCCATTGGAAAAGTTTATGAGAAATTTTTTGGATGATTAAAATTTAATGTAAAATCAAATTTTTTTTAAATATTGAAAATTTACAAATTAATTTTGTTGTCTTTGTATTGTTTGTTACATTTATTTTGGGTAAAAAATAAAGTTAAAACAAATTTCTTATTCGGTTCAAATTATATTTTAATATTTTTTAAAAATTCGATGCAAATAAAACCGTAAAGTATGTTTTCTAAACGAAAAAAAAATCGTCAATTTGTTTTTAAAACAGCAATAAAACGTGGCTGTCGCCTCTATTATTATGATTATATCACTAATTAGAATCATTGATACCATATTTTTTAAGACTTTAGTCGTTTTTGTCTTAGTTTATGTATATTTTTATACTATCTTTTATTTTGCGCGTTTTTTTATTTTTTCTTGAAAACAAATTTTGTCACACAAAAAAATCATGCAAATTTTTTGTGATTTTTAAGATTTTTTATTCACAAAGTTTTATTCTTTCTTTCTTTCTTGCTTTCTTTTTCATTGCTCAATTCTTTCATCAATTTTTAGTTATACGAGTTTGCTGCTGCTGTAACAATGGTCGAAGATGATTGGGAAGATTTATTTCTTCATATTTTCTCAAGGTTTCTTTATTTTTGGATGACTGTCATAAATGGTTTTATGAAATATTTCAACAAATTTGAAGCTTCAATAAATAAAGTAAGTTTTTTCTGGTTTTTTATAAAGCAAATTAATATGAATATTTGTTTTAGATTTTGATTAAAGCAAAGCCATATTTGCCTGATGTTGCTCGATTTTGTATTGTTTCAACTTTTATCGAAGATGGTTTTCGAAAATGGACACAATGGAATTCTCATAGAAGATTTATTGAAGAAACATGGAATTGTGGATGGTATTCGTCTACATTATTTGTTTTTTATGAAGTTTTTGGACAAATTATTCCTGCAATCGTAATTGTCTCTACAAAGTACGTTGGTGCCTCAAGTTTAATTTTGGTTAGTGTATTAGTGCTTCAAAAAGTTGCTTATGTTCAACCATTTCATTCTAAATTCTATTTTTCTAATCTCTCTGTCGGTGGATCTTTGTTTCTTCTAGTTAATGTAACATGTGACGAAGAAAATTCTTTTCTTGCTTTTAATTCACGAAGAAATAATGATAATCATCAACTAAATCTATCGATGCGTTTTCTTATTCGTGTTTGGCTTAGATGGATGTATTTATGCTTAGAATGGTATTGTTTACGTATTTCTTTTAGTTCTTTGGTAAGATAAATCGTTAATTTAGTTTTACAAATATTTGTGTTTCAGATTATTTCTTTTGTTACTTTCATCCTATTTCTTCCTCTCTATTTCAAATTCAAATCAAGGCTTTTTACTGTGATGGTTGTTTTATGGGTTTTTGGTCTTAATCTTTGGTTCAATTCATGGTGGACAATCTCAACAGATGATTACTTGGCTCGTGATCTAATAGAATTTTATTTCTTTCGAGCTATATCTGTTATCGGTGGCTTACTTCTTTTTCTTGGTTATGGACCTGATGGAATTTGTCTTGATGTTGATGGTAACAGAATAATCGTGTAACAAAAGAAAAGAATGAATAAATAAAAATAATTAATGTTATATTTTTTCTTTTTGTTTATTTTTATGTTTTATGTATAATCGTTTTAAAAATAAAAATATTTTGTTTGATACAACAATGGCATCGATTTTTGACTAATATCGATATCGATTATTGATTATTTTTTGCTTGACCTTTAAATTCATTAATATAGCCCTAAAGTTATTAGAAATGAAAAAACAAATGGCAAAAACAAAATTAAGTTCTTCATAAATAAAAGTGCCAGGCTTTTAGCCATTTATTATAGTTTTGTTTGTGCATTATTTTTTTGGGTTTACTTAGTTATAAATAGAGAAAATGAATTCAATTCAAAAATTGACTATGGCAGCTGATAGCTTATCAACGATGTTAAAGGATCTTTTTGATCACCAAAAAGATTGCGATGTTACATTTAATGTTTCGAATGAGGTAAGGAATTAATTAAAAGTTATAAAGTAGATAAAAAAAATTGATTATTTAGGATATCAAAGCTAGATTGTGAAAGAATTGGTGAATTTTCTGAAGATAAAATTTTCCACTTTGTAAGTGATTTTGTTATTATGGCAGATTTATTTACTTTTAAAAATATTTTATAGGCACTTGATTGGGTAAAAAATTATTGCGGAGTGAATCGCCTCGATCCAACAACTAAAAATTTGAAAATGGTTTTAAAACATATTCTTCCATTTATTAAGTTTGGAAATCTAAAACCAATCACTTTGGCCACAACAGTTGCAGAATATGAATTATTGGAAGAAAGGGATTTACTTAAATTACTTCGAACTCATGTAATTCAAGAAGCTCAAAAACCTCCTTGCAAAACTTCTCCAATTAAAAGTATTTTGAAGAGAAAAAAAACTATCTTTTCATTCGAAAGTGATTCATTTGAAGACATATTTAAGAGAGGCTTATTCAATCGATGATCTTTTAAAAAAATTTTGTTTCAGTTATATTGTTATTTAGTTATTTATTGTTTTTTTGAAGAAAAAATTTTTCTAATTGATTTTTATTAATAAATTTTATAAAGCAAAGACAATTTTTTAGAAGACAATTTTTAGCATAGTTTTTATTTCTTTTTATTTTTCGAAAAAAATATATAAGAATTTTAAGTAACTTAATTTATTGATTTACCATTATTTTTGAGTTCCTTGATTTACAAATCGAACATTTTTTGATTTCATTATTGTTACAATATTTTTTGTGATAATTTTCGAGAGCCTTCACACACGACGAAGGACAATTAATTCCCTCTTCATCACTATTTTTGAGAGGAGCGAATTCTTCATTTCTTTTGATTTCATAAACCAAAAAATTTCTAGAAACATTAAATATTCAATCTAAAAAGTTTTAAGTTTAAAAAAAGCCTCACCGCGAGAATGCAAAAGCTTCATAAATAAATTTTTCTAATTTAATTCCTGGAGTTGAAATTTTTCGTCCATCATGAATGCGTCTAATTTCTTTCTTTGCAATATGATATGGAAGTTCAATATAGCAAGCAAAAGATAAAAAGTCGATGTGATAGAAATGATTGGCGATGCTGCTAATTTGAAAACATAATTTTTCTGGGTTTTTTGGATCTCGTCTTTCTGCTTGATCTTTCGTGATTTCAGAGAAACCACGGATTGAAATGGATTTATTTTTGAGTTGGGAGTCTTCGGTCAAATAATTATATCTTTCAAAAATATTTTTTGGAACATCTTCAAAAAATTCTGGCTTTCGTCTATTTTCAATTCCAATGATTCCAATTTCTTGCGGACCAAAAGTTTCAACAACTTTGGAAGCGCAATCAGCTTTTTCGCGAATACATTTTCCAATAAAATTTGGATCTCCAACTTTATTTAAAATATTATCCACGCAATAAACATGAAAATATTTTATTCCACGGTCTCGTAAATTTGGTAAAAGATTTCGAATGGCTTCATAAAATCCGCCATTTCCATTTGGAGAAGTCATATTTCTTTCATCTTTGTTTTTAATAAAATTTCCTTTTAAATCATAACAATTAATTTCTGATTGTTGAATAAAATTAATTTGAAGAAAGTGGAAAATTGGTTCGATGAAGTTTTTAAAATATTTTTTTGTAGCTTCTTCAGTACTTTTACTGGTCATAATTATCCTAAAAAAAGAAGGATTTTAAAATTACAAAAATTAGTTTTAAAAAATTTTCGAGCCACGTTTTCAAAAGTTTAGTGCGTGGCTATGGCAACTAAAATTATTAGTGTTTTTCAATTTTTTGAATCAAACTACATTGTGAATTTTTGAATGTTCGGGTTTTTAGGGATATTTTTTAAAGCCTTTAAAGAAATTCGAATTTAAACATCAAAAATTCAAAAAAAGTTGAAAAATTTATAAATCGATTTTTGCTTCAATAAAATTTGATTTGATTCGATAGCCGACGACAACTCTAATCGTAAATTAATTGAAAACATACCATGGAATTTTTACATCATTTTCTTTGTTTCCGACAACTTCCTTGATTTTATCATATAAAACACAGAGACTCAAAGCTTGAAGATAAAATAAAGTTTTTTCATGTTCGTCAAAATTACAATTATTTATTGGTAACGGAAATATTCCTTTTGGTCCATCAGCTCCCAATCGACTGGCTTGTCCACCAGCTAAACAAACAATTGCAATTTGGCAATTAATAAATGCTTGAATACCCTCTTCAAAATCCTCTGGGGTAGTAGAGCCAATAAAATGCCGGTGGGAAGGAATAGGTTCAATATCGACAATTTCGGTTTTAAATTTAGTTGAGAAATTTTTAATTTCTTGAAGAATACTTTTTTTAATAACCATTATTTAATAGAATAATAACTTTAGAAAAAAAAATTAAATAAATAAATTGGTGACAAAATAAAGTTTAAGAAAACTAAATCAATAAATGCATTTTTTTCTTCATTTTTTTCTCTCACTATCATGTCAAATGAACTTTGCTGTTTACGAATCAACAACAACAAAAAAGAAAAACAAAGAACAAAAGTTTTTTTAGGCGAGTCTATCTGTCACCTGTGGCGTTTTTTTATCAATCAAAAAATTTCAAATGTCTTGGTTCCAAAAAATAAAACAAATAAAATAATTTCGCGCTAAATTTTTTTCGTGTTGTTTTTATTATTGATCGCACTTTTTTCAAATGTTTAGAGTTTGGTTTAACTTAAAAATTAAAGGAATTCTTTGTAATTATAAAACTTAATATTTTTTTGCAAATTAAAACGATGAAACAACCGTTAGCAAAAAAATCAAAAATCCCTGAAGTTAAGTACCAACAAAAAATAATACGGATACAATTAAGATTTTTATTTTTGTATTTCAATTAAATTTATAGTTTCTTCTTCTTCCATTGAAAATTGCGGGGAAGTATATTTGTTGAGATCATTCAAAAAATCATAATAAGATTTGGTTGTTTGATGTTGGAGAAAAGTTAGAAAATCTTCAAAAGGTTCAAATTCGGGATATGTTTGTGCCAGCCATTCTTTGAGTTTTAAATCGCCATAATTTATGTGAGAGAGAATATCTCCAGCGACGTGCTTGATATTTCGCGGAGTTACTCCAAGATTATTAAATTCGCAAAGTGATATTGCCCAATCGAGGATCTATAAAACACAAAAAAAATTAAGTTTGATTTTTCCTATAAAAAATTGTTATGAACTTACATTTTTCAAAAGCACATCTTCTTCATATTTTTGTCGTTCACCATATTTTACAACAACTTTCACGACTTCGGGTGTAAAACAAATAAATTTTTGGTTTTCATCATCAAAATAATGCAATTCAAAAATTCTTTCCTTAATTATTTTTGGAATATTGCCTTTTATATATGAAAAAATTGAATATTCATTGGAATATAAAACACACATTTCAATTATTTTAAATATTCTATTGTAGGAAGTTGATAACGGTGTTAATAGAAATTTTGTAAAAATTTCATCTTCAATAAAAATTGCGCATTTTTTGACCAAATTCTCGACGTGATACATATGGGCTAAAAATTTAATTTTTACTGATTAGGAAAATAAATAAGAAAAAATTTATGATTTACAAAGATGCAAAAGCGCTTCAACATTCGAATTATTTATGTTGCATTCTCCATAAATAATGTGAGATAGAAAATCATAAAAATTTTCTGATGTTATTTCTGGGTCATTGATAATTATTTTTCTGTCAGCGGGAGCCCAAATTTCATTTATCATTCGTTCCAAAACAGAGGAAAAGCGAATTAACAAATATTTTGAGGCGCTAATTTCCTAAAGAATTTTCCAAAACTCAAAAAAATAATAATTTGATAAACTTACAGTTCCATGAACGACAAAAGTAAAAATATCTTCAATCGGACAAATCCTATCAATAAACCATAGATTATCTTTGTCACTTGAATACCACATAAAATGATTTTCACTTTGTCCAAAATAATCATCAAAATTTAAATAAGTTAAATAAAGATCACATCGATCTGCATATTTTTCAGCTAAATCAGAAAATTTTAACATATCTCCAAAGCATTTTAAAACTGAAACATCTCTCGCAATTTCATATTCACAAATTTTTTCGATTGTTGATCCATAAAACATATTTGAAATATACGTTGAACAATGCTTGGAAAAATGAGAAACTTCATGCTCGCAACCTTAAACTTTTTTAGTTAGAATTTTTTTGGGGCTTTATTAGAGGCAAAAAAAAGCAGGCATACCAAGTTCCAAAAGTTCTTTAACATTTTCATCTGTGATTTTACATTTTCCATAAAGGATGAAAGATAAAAATTGATAAAAATTTTCAGCAGAAATATTTGGGTCGCTTATATAAATTTTTCCGTCATCAACTTTATCGGTTTTAGCATTTTCATTATTTGTCTCCTCCGTTGCTGTTGCACTAATAATTAGCCCCTTTAATATGGGTGAATATGTTTCTAACCATTTTTTTGAGGCGCTTATAGCCTAAAAAAATATACATACTTTTAATTAACTTTTAATTTTTATCTTTTAAACTTACTATTCCATTAACAATTATGGTAATAATATTTTCAGGAGAAATATTCATGATAGATAAAAACCAAGGAAATTCACAATCATTCGAATACCAAAGTAAATGGTCTTTATAAACCAAATTTAAATTATTATCATTTATTTTTTCGATTATTTTTATATATTCGTCATAAAGCGAACACTTTCCTGCATATTCCAATGCGATATCCGCAAATTTTGCCATTAAACCAAATTTTTCTATCGCAAAAATACTTCCATATTTTCCAACAAATTTTGCTTCAGAAACTCCAAAATATCGTGAAACTATTTGATTCAAAGTTGAAACGCTATCGAAAGAACTTCGCAAAAGGTTTGTAATAAAATTTATGGCTTCCATAATCGCTTTTGGAATGTCATATTTGATTCCTGAAAAACGCAAACTTAAATAAAAATTACTTTGGGAAAACTTTTACTAACCAAATTCAAGCAATTTTTTAACATTATTTTGAGTGATTTTATAAAAATTACTATCCACATAATTTAAAAACCCAATAAATTCGTCCGCTGTAAAACTGTCATCGTCAAGGGAAACGATGTCTCTAGGGAAAGCTTGGTCAATCAAATTTTGAAAAATGGGTGAGGCTCCTTTAAGTTGAATTGATGGAAGACAAAATTGCTATAAAAAATGTAAAAAAAATTTAGTCCAGGGACAAGAATTTAAAAATACGGATTTACCTTTTCATTAATAATCAAAAATATATCTTTTGGTTCAGCAGTCATCATTTTAATTACAAAACAAATAATTTATTAAATTCAACAGAAAAAATAAATAAATTTTTACTATGAAATAAGCGAGTCACTGATTTGATTTATTATTCGTTTTTTATATTTTTGAATGCCAAAAACATGAATGTTAGTTAGTTGGCGAGAATAAAAAAATACCGCCAAATATATTGAGGCCGCCGCAGATTGACTAGAAAAGGTATGTACATAGTCAAAAACAATGACAAAAAAGAGGATATTGATTGGTTTAAAGAAGATGATTGTCTTTCCTTTCATTTATTTTGTTTATTGTGGTCCTCCTCTTCGCTGCATCCAACATTCTTTTTTTTATAGCACAAACTTGAAAATAGCGACGAAGAAAAAAAACCGGCAAAAAATGAAAGTCGTAAAACACCAAAAACTTTTCATTTTTTAAATTTGAATAAATTAGTGTTGACAAAATTATTAAAAAAGTTTATTTTATAATTAAAAAAATGTAAAGAAAAAATTAAGAAAAAAGATTTTTAATTTATTTTTCTGAATTCAACAAAAAAAAATTCTTTTTGACATAATAAATGCATTTTTTAAAGCCCTAACGAGAAGAAAAAATATTTGGTAGCTGAAGATAAATTAAAAAATCTTCAAATGGTTCAAATTCGGTATATGTTTCTGAAAGCCATGATTTTAATTTTAGATCGTCTAAATAAAGCTTGATCAATGGTTTTTACCAATATCAAGCATGCTTTTTAACAATTAAATAAAGCTTGATCAGCTATCTTTTTACCAATATCAAGCATACTTTTAGCAATTAAATAAAGCTTGATTAATGTTTTTATTTGTATTGTTTTATTTTATTTTCTCATCATTATTCTCTTCATTCGTTTCTATTTATTTTCGTGTTTTTTTTTTGTTCCGTGTTTTATCAATTTTCGTGCAATTTTTTGGTGATTATCTAATAATCGTTCATTTTTCAGATTCAAAGGTTTACTTTTGCTTCTTACAATACTAAGATACTACATCAGATTACAATCGAAGTTTTAGTTCATTTTTTGGACTAAACATTCGCGTTTTTTATTTTTTATTTTTTAATGTGATTAGATCACGTCTAAAATGGATTTATCCATTGAAGAAAGGAGCCAATTGTCCAAAGGCTTAAACTCGGGCACAATAGAAAATTTAAATCCTGACGAACTTATGTCAGGTGATGCTGTTTCGTTATTCTTTGGAAGTTTAACTTATGAAACACATCAAAAAGTTCTTTCGGTCGATTCGATGTTTGCCGGGCACCAATTTCAAAATGGGCCAAAACAAGACACTCATCGTGCTCACCATTTGTTAAAAGGCAAACCTTTTGTGGAAGATTATGAATATATTCTTATTCCCGTTTGCTATTATTCACAAACAAAGGTTAAGAATGCCTATGATAAAAAAGGTCATTGGGTGCTTGGTATTTATTTTAAAGCAACAAAAACGTTGTATTACCTCGACCCTTATGGCGCTAAATCCATTCCTACTCATGTACGAAGGATTATGCTTAATGCCATTAACACTATCGGACCAAAAAACACTAAGCTTAAACCAAAAGTGATCATTTTTGACAAACATAACATTCAAACTGACTCAATAAGCTGTGGCTTTTTGATTTGTTTTTATGGTCAAAGTTTCATTCGTTTAGGATTAGAAAACCTTATTGAAGAAAATTTCAATTTAAATTATTACAAAAATTATGTCATTTTAAGACTAAAAGAGCTGTTTATAGCTCCTGTAATAAATTTAAATTCAGATGACGATGTGCAAGCAATCATTTCGAGTTCATCTGATGATGAATCGATTGCAACTAAAAAATCGAAAACTGAAACTCCTTCATTTGGTATAAAATCATTATCTTTAAAAACACCAAACAAGAGCAATAAAGCTTTATTTAATACAAATGTAACTCCACTTCGTAATAAACCTCAAAAAAGATTGCATGATGGTAACATCAAACAAATTGCAACAAATGAGGAGCCCATGGAGATGGATGAAGTTAATGTTACATCGAATTATGCTGTTAACAATTCGCTTGCTTTTGATTTTGCCGATATCGATATGCAAGATCTGCAAGCCCCGCTTACATCAGGTCTTTTAAAGACAATCAAAGAAAATAGGTGGATAAGCGACATTGTTGTAGCTAAAGAAATTGTCCGTGAAATCATTGATGAACATGAGGAAAAAAGGCTTTTAGTTTTCCCATCAGTTTGGTATGATTATGCTACTTTTGATAATTGGAGTTCTGATACTAATATGCCAAATCGTGTTCCAACTTTTCCTAAATTCAGTTCAACATTTGAGCATGCTATCATTCCAATTAACATCGGAAGCACCCATTGGGCTTTTGGTATTTTAAATAAAGCAAGAAAAGAATGTACTTATTTTTGTACAAAAAAATGGAATCTTTCTGATCCTTATTTTAAAAAACTAAAAACAATTTGCTTTTTATTGTGTGGAGCTGAATGCCGTATTATTACTCCACCAAAAGATAGCTTTAAATATCAACTTCCTCACGACAGTTCCAATTGTGGTCCACTAATTTGTATGTTGATTAAAAGATATTTCACCAACGAACCTATGGATTTTGATGATACCGAAGTCGTTGCTTGGAGAACTAATGTTTATAATTATTATAAACAATTTATACCCATTGAATCAGAAGAAGAAACTATAGCAATCTCTGAAAATGGTGATAGCCTCCAAGAAATATCGGCAGATCATAAAAATGATATGAGTTCAAGAAATAATACAAATTCAAATATTTCTTTAACTTCCGATTCAATGAATGTCGATATTGAAAGCTATGAAGACTTTTATAAAAATAGAAAAAAAAGGGATACTCCTCTAGAACGTAAGAGATATGAAGAATATAAAAATTCTTTCCAAATTATTTCTCATAAAAACAAAGACACAGACACTTCTATTAATTTTGAAAGTGGTAACATTAATGTAACAAAAAACAAAGGAGGTCGTCCTTCAAAAAAACAAGTTAAGAATCGGTACAGTTCGACTAAAGTTATAATTAATCAAACCAAAGACAACGTAAAAGTTGTAATGAGTTCTGAATTAACTAAATCACAAAAACAAATGCCACCTCCTCAACTTGGCACAACGTATGATGAAGTAACTAATAAAAGACGTTCATCAAGGTTAGCCAAAAAATTACGAAAATTAAAAGATATCACTCCACAATGTCACCACACTGGCAAAATTCACAAAGAAGGTTGTGCAGCTGAAAGTGTCAACCATAAAGTAGAATACTTTGATGTTGGTGATTTCACATATCGTTGTAAATTTTGTGGACGATGGATGTCAAAATATGAAGCTGAGACTCCAAGCCAAGCAAACAAATGTTGCGCAGATGGCAAAATTGATCTCAGTGAAACACATGATATTTTACAAAATAAAATTCCTTACGTTTTGCAACATATGCTTGATCCATATAAAATTGAATACAATGACGAGCTTGTAAAAAAAAGTCGCGCATATAATTCAGAAGTGGCTTTTGCTTCCATTTCCACTGATGGTAGAGTGCCTCCTCTTCCAACACGAGGTCCACCCGTTGTGAGATTAAATGGAAATATTGAACATCTTGCAAGTGATTTATTGCCTCCAGAAGGTAAAAGACCAGCATTCGGTCAAATTTATGTTTTAGACTTGGAAGATGCAGAAAATATCCGAGCTGAAGCAGCAAAGGAAAAAGAATTAGATGAAGGAATTTTAAATCAATTGCATAAAATGCTTAATGATTATAATTCTTTAGCAAAACTTTATAAAAGCGGAAGCGAGCGTATGAATGAAGAAATTGAAAAAGCTCGAGCTGAAAATAAAGAAATTCCAAAATTTAGAATTATCATTGTTGATGCTCGTGAAGATAAAGATTTCACCGCACATGATCCCAGCATTCATCCTCATCGAGCTGAAAAGCCCCAAAATGAATTGGTTGGCATGATTTGGGTTAATGATGATGGAGAACCACCTGAATTTAAAGGTGTATGGCTTCATGGAAAGGAAGGAGCAATCCATAATATGCCTTATTACAGTCCAAACATTGATCCTCTTTGTTATCCTTTACTTTTTCCACATGGTAATCAAATGTATCATAATGCAATACCTTTAGTAAATAATGATACCACCATTCAAAGTGAAAAAAGTAAAAAGAATTTAATGAATGATGACATTGATATTCCTGACAATGAAAGGGATGATTACATCAATGGCGGTGATGATGATGTTCAAGAAGAATTTGAGGAGTCAGTCAAAGAGCTTGAAGGCTTTCGCAAGGGTTTTGGAAGGAAATATGTATCTCGGAAACAGTTCTATCGATATTTTATGTTTCCACGAGATAAAAAAGGTTTCAAACAATCCCATTGGCTTTATAGTAAAGGAGCTTTGGCTGAAGCATATATAATTGATGCCGTCTGCAGAGCAGAAAAATGTGAATTAGAAACGGCTAAAAGAAAAATTGAACAATCAAAAAAGAGGTCAGCGACAAAAGCTGAATTACGACAATACATTGAAAAAAAAGTTTTGAAAGGAAAAAAGCTTGGAAAGCTTTTTACAATTCCTGCGACTTTTAAAGGTGGTAGAAAACATATGCAAAAAGCATATTCAAATATCATGACGATTATTGATAACACTGATTTGCCGTCATATTTTGTGACTTTTACAGGCAATCCAAATTGGCCAGAAATTCAAAGAAATAAATTTCATAAAAATGAAAAAAGTCGATTTGATCTTAAATGTCGCGTCTTTTTGGCAAAAGCACAAGAATTCCTTGATGACCTTTTTAAACGTAATGTCTTGGGAAAAGTGCAAGGTTATCACGTGGTAATGGAATTTCAAAAACGTGGAATGCCACACTTACATGCCATTTTAATTATGCAAGAGAAAGTAACTGTTGAAGACATCGATAATTATATCTCAGCTCGAATTCCAGATTTGCCAGATGAAAAAGACAAATCTGAGGAAGCCGAACAGCAAAGGCGATACCATGAAATCATTATGAGAAATAATATTCATTATTGCAATGAAAATTCAGGATGTCAGATCGACGGAGTTTGTAGTAAAGGATATAAAAAGCCATATTCAAATACTACAATTATTCATCAGCATAAACCTGCAGAATATGAACGTCTGCCACCAAAATCATCTATTAATAAAAAAGCAGATGAAACAGAAAAATCTGATTTGCCAAATGAAAAGGGCGAAAATCAAGCCAAAAATCAAAATGAAAACGCGAAAAATGTTGAAAATAATGAGGACGAAATGGAAGAACTCGATTTTCAAGATGAACCGCGAAAAGATTTTGATGAGGAAACTTTTGTCGAATACAGAAGACTTCCACCAAAACCAAAGGATGTAACAATTGATGACATGAATGAGCATCTTTTTGGCAATACATACATGAAAGAAATTAAAAAAAATGTTTTTGTTCAAATTGATGATGCTCATATTGTTCCACATAACAAATTTTTATCCTTAAAATATGATTGTCACATCAACGTTGAATGTACTGTAGGACAAACAGGAAGTCCAAAATATACATGTAAGTATACAACAAAAGGTGGCGATGTTGTTTACATTAAAAAACAACGAATTAAAATAAATGAAAATGGAGAAGAAGTTGTGGATTATGATGAAGGCGAGGTACATATAAATGCCCGTATTATGACAAGTTGCGAAGCTTTAATGCGTTTGCTGTGTACTTGGATTTTCAAACAATCTCATATTGTTGAAGCGCTTCAAATCCATTTAGAAGGTCAAGAAAATGTTGTTTTTGAAGAAGGTGCAGAAGAGCAAGCTGCAAATAAACCAACAAAAACACAACTGACTTCATTTTTTGAACTTTGCAATAATGATCCTGATGCATGCCAATACACATATAAAGATATTCCATATCATTATTGGTTTAATAAACAAAGTAAATCTTGGATAAAAAGAGAAAGAACACCAACCAACTTTTTCGTGAGAATTCATCATGTTTCTCCTCGAGAAGCAGAGCTTTATGCTCTTCGCATCCTTTTGATGAATGTAAAAGGCCCAAAAAGCTTTAAGGATCTTCGAACGGTTGATGGTGTTGAATATCCAACATTTTAAAGCACTGCTCAAGCACTTGGTCTTTGGGAAAATGATGATATTCATTTTCGGGTAATTCAAGACGCAATTAACGAAATGCGTAATCAAAGACAAAAAAGACATTTCTTTGCTATGGTAATTGCTTTCAATCAACCTGGAAACCCTGATAAATTTTTGTATAAATTCCTCGATGAATTATTCCTCGGTTATGGGGAAGATCCAAACAAAAATCGGGAGCAAAGAAGGCGAAAGGCATTAAATTACTTGGAATATATTTTCGAAAAAATTGGCACGAGTTGTCGTCGTCTTGGATTTAATGTTCCAGATAATTTTGAAGAAAATTGTCATTCAAAGGAAGCAGAAAATGATTATGAAGCTCCGGATGATTTGCCTTTTGTTAATGGTAAAAAGCTTACTATTCAAGAGTATGCTGATGCACAAAAAGCAAAATTAAATAATGATCAAACAAAAGCATTCGATGAAATTTGGAATGCGATTGAAAATAAAAATGGTGGCTTCTATTTTTTGCAAGGTTCTGGAGGAACAGGCAAAACATTTTTATATAATACTTTGATTACTTTTTGTCAAGCTCATGGATACAAAGTTCAATCATGCGCTTCAACTGGAATTGCAGCAACTTTGTTAAAAGGAGGGATGACAGCTCATTCTGCTTTCTTTATTCCAAAAGAATTAGATCCTGATAGTAGTTTAAATATCGGTGCACACACTAAGAAAGGTGAATATTTTAAAGACCTTAATTTAGTAATTATTGATGAAGTTAGCATGCTTCACAAAGATTGTATGAATTACATCGATAGAATTCTTAAAGATCTAAGAAACAACCAACAACTTTTTGGAAATACCGTTGTTTTGATTGGAGGTGATTGGAAACAATTAACACCCGTGGTTCCAAGAGGAAGCGAAATGGCAATTATCAATGCTTCAATAAAATCATGGGATAAATTCCAAAATGCTCGACAACTAAACCTCGAACAAAATATGAGAGTAAATTCGAATGAGCTTGCATTCATCGAAGAATTAAAACTTATTGGAAATGGCGATAAATCATTATATATTAAAGGGACTGATTCCATCACTGTTGATGCAGCCATTACTGTTAAAAACGAAGCTGATTTGATTAATTTTTGTTATGAACCAGGGTGGTTGCAAAATCCACAAAAGTACGCAAAGGAACTTTGTGGAAGTGCCATTCTCGCTCCACTAAATACAGTTCAGCAAAGGATAAATAAGGTAATTTTATCAAAACTAACAGGTTCTCAACAAACTTTTTCAAGTATCGATACATTATTATCAGATAAAGAAAAATATTGTCCTCTCGAAGAAAATGACGATGATTACAGTGTCGAAAAAATGCATAGGATTGAAACAGCAGGTATGCCTCCTCATGAATTAAATCTAAAAGTTGGAGCAATTGTTATGCTGATTAGAAATTTATCAATTTTCACAGGCCTTTGTAATGGGACAAGAATGCAAATTGTTGAAATGAATAAAGACTTTTTAAAATGCAAAATTTTAACAGGACCAGCATCTAAATCAGATGAAGTCGTTTATATTCCACGAGTCAAATTCGAGTATGGCAATTGTGAAGCTGAACCTGATATACATTTTATCCGAACTCAATTTCCAATTAAGTTAGCTTTTGCTATGACTATTAATAAAGCTCAAGGCCAAACTTTAGAAAGAGTTGGATTGTATTTTAGAACAAGCGAATGCTTTTCTCATGGCCAACTTTACACTGCTCTGTCCAGAGTCAGAACAAAAGACTCTATCAGAATTTTTACTGCAGTTCCAGATAAACCAACAGTTAAAAATATTGTTTGGCAAAACCTTTTAAATATGTAAAAGCAAAACTACATATGTTGTTGCACATTTTTTATTATGTTTTTTTTATATATTTTTTTTTTCAAAAAAAAAAACTCCACTGTATTCGGAAACCTTGACGTGGTAGAGGAGCAGAAACGCTTTTGGAATTTATAAAAGTAGGCTAATATCCGAAATTTATAATTATCTACTTCTCTTTTTTGGGAAATAGAAAAATGATTTTCCAGAAGGTTTACCGTAATCTTTTTGTCAAAAGTAAAGCTTTTAACACGATTGCACGAAACCAAAAGAAAATACAGTAGAACCTTCTGGAAAAATCTTTTTTTTTTTGTCGCAAAGTTTAGATATTGCTTTGTTTATTTTTTTCAACTTTTTTGCCGCGTTGCTCTTTTTTTTATTTTATCGTTTTTTTGCTATAGTTCTCAATAATTGTACTTTTATTTTTTAGTTTTATCATTGATACCTGAAGTATTGCATCTAAAATGGATCAACGTACTGAACAGGAAAAGCAACGTCAAGCTGCATATCAACAATCTCAAATGGGTTTTCAACCACCTCAACAAACAACTTTTTTTACTTATCCATCAACTTCATCATATGGTCAACTTCCTTTAGGATTTTATGCTGCTTATCCACCAACTCAAGATTCATCTCAACTTAATGATAATCGACAAAACCAAATCTTCTTTGCTCCTCCAGGAATTCATCGTCCTTTTCAAGCTCAACTTCAACACCATACTCAATCTTCATCTCAAATTAATGATACTCGACAGAACCAACCCTTCTTTGCTCCATCAGGAATTCATGCTCCTATTCAAGCTCAACTTCAAAACCATACTCAATCTCATGATAAACTTCAAGAACAACTTTCACATCAACAAGAATCTTCTCAAAATGAAAGACATAAGTCAAAATCACCTGAAATTCGTCGTCAAAAGGTATCTAAAGAAGAAAGCTCAAAACGTAAAGAAGATAAAACAGATAAGAATCGTGAAATGCATCGTGGCGGATATCATGGTAGAGGTGGATTTCCTGGACGCATGGCTCCATATCCAGAACCAAGAACAAAGAGAACTCGAAGTTCTGATGTAAATGAAGCTGTTAAAGTTCCACATTTACTTTGGTCTGATGTCTTTCAAATGTTCGAGCCAAGAGGGAATCACCTAGAGTTGAAGGATTATGGTTTATGGAAGAAATTTAGTAACGACTTCAAAAAGTTCATGAAGAATAAGAACGATTAATATTCATCATTGTATTGTTTTTTCTTTTTTATTCTTTCATTGTAATGCTTTATTTTTTGTTGTTTTTCCATTGTTTGTTGTTGATTTTGTGGCTTTTTTCTTTTTTGTTGTTAATTTCTTTTAAATTGATTTTACATTGTGTTTTCATCTATGAATAAAAAATTTCTTTGTTAAAACTTATGTTAAGGTAATAAACAATCACAGAGGAAAAATTTGCATTTAGGCATGATTAGTTTTCCCAAATATGCCAGGGAAATTTACGAAATTTTTATAAAACTTTTCATCCAGAAAAAGAAAAACTAAGTTTAAAAAAAAGTTTTATAAAGTTATAAACTTTTTTTCGCTCAACTCTAAAAAGAAGGCTTTTTTTGAAAAGCTAGACCCAGACGTTAATCGCGAAGCGATTTATGTTCAAAGCCCACAGCCTAACTATTGATCGGTTCTCCTAGTTTAAATTGTTTTAAATATGTTACTAAAATTGCTTGAATTTGTTAATTCTGGCCACACCATTTCATAAAAGTCTTCAGTTATAAAAGATGAGCATTTTTTAATCAACGAAGAAACTTGATACATATGAGCTAAAAATTTAATTTTTACTTATTAAGTAAATAATTAGAGGAAAATTCAGACTTACAAAGATGCAGAAGTGATTCAACATTCGAATTATTTATATTGTATTCTCCATAAATAATATATTCAAGGAATTCATAAAAATTTTGTGCTGTAATTTCAGGGTTATTGATAATTATTTTTCTATCATCAGGAGCCCCAGTTCCATTTATCATTTTCGCCAACACTAACGATGACTTAACTAATAAATATTTTGTTGCGCTTATTTCCTAAATTTTTCTTCTATTATTTTTATTAACTTCGCAAACTAGCAACTTACAGTTCCATTAACGACAAAAGTAATAATATTTTCAAAAGGATAATTAATAGTTTCAAGAAACCATAGATTATCTCTCTCATTGGAATACCATAGAAAATTACTTTCTTTTTTAATTAAGCTCAAATAAGTCATATATAAATCGCAAGAACCCGAATATTTAGCAGCCAAATCAGAAAATTTTATTATTTTTCCAAAGTTTTTGAGAATTACAACTTTTCTGCACATTTCATTTTCAAATGTTCTTTCAGTTATAACTTCATAAAACATTTCTTTGATATAAGAAGCGCATTTTTGAAGTAAAATAGCCATTTGATATTGAATACCTAAAAAAAGTATGCCAATTTGTGAGTTGTTTAATATTACTAATAACAAAAGGGCTTACTAAGCTCAAATAAATTGCTAACATTCTCAAAAGTTATTTGACATTCATCAAAAATAATAAAATGCAAAAATTCATAAAAAATTTCAGCCGAAATATTTGAATCGTTGATAATTATTTTTCTATCTTTAGGAACATTTTTGCCAGTAATAATTTCTCTAAGAACAGGTGAGTAAACAATCAACCATCTAATCGATGCATTTATAGACTATAAAAAACTTTTCATTTAGCCCAAAAGTTTTTTTAACTTACAATTCCATTAACAATAAAAGTTATAAAAGAGGCAGGAGAAATATTTAAATTTGATAAAAACCAAGGAAATTCATTTTCATCCGAGTACCAAAGTAAATGATCATGAAATAAAATATTTAACTCAACATTTTCATTTATTTTTTGAATAATATTTTTATATTCTTCAAACAGCAAACATTTATCTTTAAATTCAAGAGCCAAATTTGCGTATTTTACTATTAAACTAAACTTTTCCATAACACAAAAACCTTCTGAAATCCAAGCAAATTTTGTTCCATAGAATCTTTCGCTTCTAAAAGCTATCTCTTCCAAATCAGCTGAATTATCAAAAGGCTTTGGTAAAAGATTTTTTATATAATTTATACACTGCTTTTCTGCATCTGATATTTCATATTTAATACCTAAAATCTTTTTAATTTTTATTAAAGTAAGGAAGTTACAAAAAATTCAAACCAAATTTTAATAATTGTTTTACATTTTCTTCAGTTATTTGGTAATTGTTTTTTAAAACATAATTTAAAAATTCAATTAATTCATCCGCTGTAAAACTATCATCATCGATTGAAACGATGTTTTCGGGAAAAGCTTGATCAATTAAGTTTGAAAAAATGTGAGAAATTTCTTTTAGATTGATTGAAGCTGCGCCGAATTCCTGAAAGAAAATCTTTTAAACAAAAACATAAATTGTGAATGGAAAAATACTTATTTCTGACCCATTTGTTACGGCAGATAATTTTAAAGCTTTTTTAAACTTTTTGTACTCAAATGAATGTGAAATCAATGGCGAAAATGCAGAAATTATGTTGCATTTAGGTATTAATTTTTATTTCTTTTTATATGTAAAGAAACTTTTAGGAAATATGTATGACGCTCCACTTTTGCTTGAAAAATGTGCTATATTTATTGAGGGCGAACTTGATGAATCCAATATTATTGAATATTCTGAACTTGGATTACTTTATGAAAACCAGTGCTCTTTGATATCAAAGTGTTCGACATTTATTGTTGAATTCCATAATTCTAATCCCAATTTTTTATCAAAATTACAAGAAATTTCTAATGTTTTAGCTATCAAAATTGCGGAATACTGTAATCGAGAAAATTTAATGACTGAGGAAAAAATTTTTAAATTAGTTAATTAATTTTTGAAAATTTTCGTTTTATTTTTGACAAAAAGTTTTCAGTTAATTAATTGGGCTAATCTACAATGCAAATCCACCGATATCGAAGCTAACCCACCAACTTTGAAAGAAGTTTTAAAAGATATTATTCCATTTATTAAATTTGAAAATTTAAAACCTTTAACTTTGGCAACAATCGTTGCGGATAAAGAATTGCTCACAGAAAAAGAAGTGCTTAAAATATTCCACAGTAACGAAGCTAAGAAAATTAGAAAACGAAAACACCCTATGGGATAGTAGTATCCACAAAGATAAACTAAAGCCATTTGTTAAATGTACCTACACGGTTATGACAATTATGATGGCCATAACAAAAAATAATCTGAATTTAAACTAATTTTTTTTCGCTTTTGTTTTGTCATTTTCTTGCCTGTCAACTTTTTGGTTATTATTTTTTACAAATAAATTTTATTGCTTTTCCAACTTTTTTTTCCCTTAAAGCAATCAAGAGTGATTTACAAACCAAAAACTATTACTCAAGGTTTTCATAGACGCTAGGCTAGTTTCCTTAAATTTCAATCAATATATCCCCCTAAATCCTATTCACTCCTAGACAACCAAAAAAACAAATGAACGACCTCACAAATAAAAACTACAAGCAGTGATATTATTTTTTCTCGTCATTCATTTCTGTCTCATCCATTTAATTAATTTTCTTACACATCCTAGAATAAATATATTCTTATAATTATGGCTACTCCTATGGCTATTTTAGCTAAATCATTTGAACAACAAAATGATAACGATATATCATTGAATGTTACTTTTAATGTTGAGGACGAGGTAAAAGAAATTATTCCCCATTTTTTATTATAAAAGCAAAATTTAATTATTGCTATTTTTAGAATATCAAAGCACATAAATGTGTTTTATCCATTCGATCGCCTGTTTTAAAAACTATGGTCAATAATCCTTTGTCTTATGTGAATGGAAAAATTCGTATTTCTGATTCACAAGTGACATACAATGATTTTAAAGCTTTTTTAAAATTTTTATACACTCGTGAAAGTAAAATCACTCGAAAAAATGTTGAAACAATGTTGCATTTAGGTTTTTTTTTTATTTAAAAAAATTTTTTTTAAAGCTTCCTCCTGATTTTAGGAAATATGTATGAAGTTCCAGAAATGCTTGAAAAATGTTCTGATTTTATTGATAGCATTCTTGATATAGGAAATATACTTTATTATTCTGAAATTGGTTTACTTTACACTGATAAATGTTCATTAATTTTAAAATGTTTGGAAAAAATTCCAATTAATTGTTTTCCAAAAACATTTATTATTGATGGAAAAGTTTTTTCTCCGTACATTTCTCTCATGGATGCTTCACATAATTTGATGCTCAAAATTGTTAAAGATTGTAAGCGAAATATTTATCTAACTGAGGATGATCTTTTTAAATCGGTAAGTAAATAGGTAAAATATAAATAAATACATTTAAAAAAAAAAGAAAGGCTTTTAGTTGATTGATCGAGCTAAAAACGAATGCACTTTGAAAGTCATTGAAGCTAAAGGAAGAAACTTGAAAAAAGTTTTAAAAGATTTTATTCCATTTATTAGATTCAGAAATTTGAAGTTATTTACTTTGGAAACAACGGTTAAAGATATTGGATTATTATCAGAAAAAGAATTATGTGAAGCAACGAACAAAGCTAAAATCCGTAACGGGACTTAATTAAATACATAAATTTAATTTCTTCATCGAAAGACAGATTTTTTTAAAACTTTTTTTGACACTTCTTTTTTTCATTTTTCGTTTATACTTAATTATTTTCGAGTGAGAAAAGAAATTTATTTAAAAATGTTTAGTAAATTCTTTGTTTGTATTAGTTTATTTATTTTGCCTTTATTTGATTCAAATAAATAGATTTTACAGTTTCGAAATTTATGATCAATCCAACCAATTTTTTGCATAAAAAGTTTGAGCGACTAATTGTAATAAAAAAAATCAAATATTCTTACTTACACCTTGACCGCCGCCAAACCTTTTTCGCGGATTTCAATCAATAATACCCTAAAACCCGTATTTTTTCCATAACCAAAAAAATTGACCTCAAAAAAATTATTTCTAAAAAAAATAAGCAGTGCATCATTTTTTGCCTTTCTTCTTTTAATTTATTCTGCTTGAAAATAGCAAATAACTTTTCTAAAATTCTCAACTATGATTTCTTTAAATAAAGCTATGGAGGATGCGTTTAACCAAAAAACTGATACTGATATAACTTTAAATATTTCGGGTGAAGTAAGAAATTTGGTTAAAAAAATGAAAAATTTAAATTATTTTTTCATTCATTTTTTAGGATATAAAAGCTCATAAATTTGTTTTATCCATTCGATCTCCAGTTTTTAAAACTATGATTAATAATCCAACGGCTTATGTCGATGGAAAAATTCTTATCTCTGACCCCGATATCACACCTGAGAACTTTAATAAATTTATAAATTTTTTATATACAGATGAATGTGATATTTCTCTTATAAATCTTGCAACTATGTTGCATTTAGGCAAGTTTTTCGATTCCTCAATTTTTTATTTAAATTATTTTATGTTTTTGTAGGAAATATGTACGATGTTCCATTATTGATGGATAAATGTGCTGAATTTGTTGAAAAAGATCTTAACCCCGACAATTTTCTTGAATATGCTGAAATAGGCTTAATTTACGCCGGTCAATGTTCTTTGCTTTCAAAATGCATAGAAAAAATACCGGTTATATATAGTCACAAAAAGAATCGAATCCATTATATCGTTCCTAACTTTTCTGTTGCTTCCAATGATTTAATGCTCAAAATTGTTCAAGATTGTAAGCGAAGTGAAACTTTTCCAGAGGATGATATTTTTAAAGCAGTAAGTTGGGTGAAATTTAAATTTAAGAATATTTATTCATTTTTTTTACAGTTTTTTCGATTCAAAAAAAAAACCATTTTTAATTTGAGCTTTTATTTAAAAAAATTTTAGTTGATTGACCGAGCAAAACACGAATTGTCATTAAAAGACATTGAAGCTAAAGGCAAAAATTTAAGAACGCTTTAAAAGATTTTATTCCATTTATTAAATTTGAAAATTTGGAACCCCTTACATTAGCAACCATTGTTAGGGACAACGAATTATTATCCAAGGATGAATTGCTTGAAGCATTTTGCCTTTATGAAATCAACAAACAAAAAAATAATGAAGTTAAACAATTCAATTTCGATCGACGACAACGCTCTTCCCCTGATTCTTCTTACAAATCTAACAGTACTGTCTATGGATGGGGGCCAGATGATTAAATTTATAATCGAAAAAATTTCTTTACTGATTTTTTCAATTTTTTCATTATTTTGTCGCGTGGTTACTATCGTTTTTAGCTCTTTATATTTATTTGTTTTTAAAATATGCAAACTTTAAAAAAAATTTGTTTTTTGCTGTTTCAAATAAATAATAAAAAATCAATTTTCTTTTAAATCATATTTTTATAATTTTGTAAATAAAAAAGTAAGAAATTTTCGATCAGAAATGGCGTGAATATTTTGATGCAAATAAATTGGATAATTATTCGATCATTATAAAAAATCACAGAAAAAGGTTGCTGAAATTTTTAAATACAAATAATTTAACCAAACATTTACTAAATCCAAAAATGATATTACTTTGTCTTGGTTCTCTGAAGGATAACATTAATTTCGCCTTTTTCTATTTTTTACTTTCTCTATGCCCTTTTCCAATTTCTTTTTTTTTCAAACTTTATTCAAATTTATTTTGTTTCTTTTTCGAGCGACGCAGCTAAAGGTTGGGGAAGCAACTTTCGAATTAATCATCCCCAGCTACAATGGCCTTTCCATGATTTTTTAATCAATAAATCCCCTAAAAGCCTTTTTCTTCCATAATTCAAAAACAAAGAATTGACCTCAAAAAAAATTTTTCTGTAAAAAAATCAGTCCATTTTTTTTAGTTCTTTTTCATTCAGAGCATTTTTCAATAAAATATCTGCTGCTTTTTACCATGGCAAATACCTCGCTTTATTTAAATAAAGCTATAGCGGAAGCGTTTTATCAAGAAACTGATACTGATCTTGTATTTAATGTTTTGGGCGAAGTAAGAACTCTCTATGGTTATAAAATTATATAATAAAAATTATTTTTTCATTCATTTTTTTAGGATATCAAAGCTCATAAATTTGTTTTATCCATTCGATCTCCAGTTTTTAAAACTATGATTAATAATCCAACAGCTTATGTCGATGGAAAAATACTTATCTCTGATCCATTTGTTACGGCTAATAATTTTAAAACTTTTTTACAATTTTTATATACGGATGACCTTGATGTAAAGCGAGAAAATTTAGAAGTTATGTTTCATTTAGGCACGTTTCTTGCATTTTTAAAGGTCGTTTTAAGTTTTTCACTATTTTTTTATAGGGAATATGTATGATGTCCCGCTTTTGATTGAAAAATGCGCTAAATTTGTTGAACAAATTCTTAGTGAATCCAATATTCTTCATTATTGTGAATTTGGTTTAGTTTATGAACATCAATGTGCCATTTTAAAAAAATGTTTAGAAAAAATCCCGATCATATTTCGTCGAGATAAAAGATGTAAAGGTCAAGAACTTTGTCCAAATTTATCTTTTAAAAATGTTTCCCATGATTTAATGCTTAAAATTCTCCAAAATTGTAAGCGAAATTATAATTTCACTGAGGAAGATCTTTTCAAGGCGGTAATTTGATAGGAATTTAAATCATTTAAAATATTTTTTACTTTTTAGTTGCTTGATCGAGCAGAGCATCAATGGGCTTTCTTAAACAACAAAAATGCTAAAAAATCAACCTTGAAAGAAGTTTTAAAGGATTATATTCCATTTATCAAATTTGAAGATTTGGAATCAATAACTTTAGCTACAAGTGTCAAAGATAATGAATTATTGCCAGAAAAGGAATTGCTTGAAGCCTTTTGCCGTCACGAAATTAACAAACAAAATAAACTTAAATTAAATAAGCCCGTTGTTTACTTAACTTCTTCCTCAGAATCTTCATCAGAATCTGAAGATGAAAATTAATGATGGTGTTAATTTGATTAAATTTTATTTTTCGACAAAAAAATTTATTTTACCTTTATATATATATATATATATTGTGATACTTGGTTACTATCTTTTTTACAAAATTTTCCCTTTTTATTTATGGATACTAGTTTTTAAGACATGTGTAATTTTTTTTCGGAATTATGAATTTTGCTTTGTTTGAAATAAATAAATAAATAAACGCACAAATTACTTTCCTCAAATTTTGCTTTTAATTAAAAAACGGTATTAAAAAGAAAAGAGAACTGAGTTATTCTCAAAAAAATGATTCAAATTTAAAGCCGAAGTTATTCATGAAATATTTAAAAAAAAATAAGTTTAAAAATTAACATGACAACTTTTTCTGAAAAGACAACAAAACAATTCGTTGAAAATTATGTCTCAAATATTTAATTTCTGAGTTTTGCTTCAATAAAAAATTAATCTTGCTTGTTTCGACCTACCAAAATGTTTCACTAATTTTCAATCAATAATCCCCTAAAACCTTTTTTAGATAAAAAACAAATAATTGACCTCAAAAAATTGCTTTATAAAAAAATCATTTTTCCTTTCTTCAATCTTTTCGTTTTGTCTCTGCCTTTTCTAAGTAACTGTTTTTGGCAAATAGCAAAAAAAAATTTCAGACAAATACAGTGTCTCCATGGTAAAAATGATGTCATCTTTTACTAAAGCTATCAAAGATGCATTTGATCTACAAAAAGATTGCGATATTACTTTTAATGTTTCGGGCGAAGTAAAAACTTTATTTGTTTTTTAAATAAGTTAAATTGTTTTTTTAGGATATCAAAGCTCACAAATTTGTTTTATATTTTCAATCACCTGTCTTAAAAGTTATGATTGAAAATTCCATGGCTTATGTAAATGGAAAAATTCTTATTTCTGATCCCGATATCACACCAGAGGACTTTAAAAATTTCTTAACTTTTTTATATACAGATAAATACCATTTTACTCGAAAAAAATTGGGAACTATGATGCACTTGGGTAAATTTATTTATATATTTTTGAACTCCTTAGTTAAAATAAAACCATATTTTAGGAAACATGTATGATGTTCCAATTTTGATTGAAAAATGCGTTAGATTTGTTGAATGCAATCTTAAAGAAGAAAATGTTTTTGAATTTGGCGAAATTGGATTGCTTTATGAAGAAAATTGCTTAATACTTTCAAAATGCTTAGAAAAAATTGAAAGGGAATTTTTTCTTAGATATAATTCATTCTCACTTCAAAATGCTTCCCATGATTTGGTTCTTAAAATTGCAGAGGGATGTAAAAGAAATACATATTTTACAGAAGATAATTTTTTAAGTGCTTTAAGTTTGTAAAGAAATTTCCTTTATTTTTTTACGACTTTTAATAATTTGATGAGAGCGAATAATTATTATTTAAATAACTTTTCAGATAATTAATTGGGCTAATCAACAATACGAATCCAATGTTTTCGAGGCTAATCCGCCAATTTTAAAAGAAGTTTTAAAAGATATTATTCCATTTATAAAATTCGAAAATTTAAAACCTATCACTTTGGAAAGAACTGTAAAGAAATATAATTTGTTGGATGAAAAAACATTGCTTGATTTTCTACAAAAAAGTACTATCAATGAAGCAAAAAAGAATAATTTTAGAAATCATCAAACTATATACCAATCATCTGTTAACCTTCAACAAGATTATCATAATAATTTTGCTCATTTTAGCTATAGTAATTTCAATAAAAGATATAGATATTAGAATTTTATATTTCGTTTTTTATTCAGAGAAAACTTTTACAATGTTGTATTTTTTATATAATTTTTTTATAAATGTTTTTCCAATAGCTTTTTCTGAAATAAATTAAAATTTCTGTCTCTTTTACTTTTTTTTACAGAAATAAAAACAACTACTTATTAGTGGAAAACGTTTAATATCGATAATACACAATGTAACTTGCATTGCGTTGTCATAAATGCTTCCTTGATTTTTAATCAATAATACCCTAAAAACATTTTTTTCTTTCATAATAACTAAAAAACAAAAACAGAGAATTGACCTCAAAAAAATTATTTTTTTAGTAAAAAAGAAATCTCTCCTCTATTTTCCTTTTTTTATTCATTGCATTCCATCCTTGCTTCGTTCTTCTAAGTTATTTTTTTTTGCAAATAGCAAAAAATCTTTTTCAGATAAATACATTGTCTCCATGGTAAAAATAATGTCATCTTTAACTAAGGCTATCCAAGATGCATTTGATAAAGAAAAAGATTGCGATATTACTTTTAACGTTTCCGGCGAAGTAAGAATTTTTTATATTTTTTTAAACTTATCTTATTATTTTTATCATTTAGAATGTTTATGCTCACAAATTAATTTTGTGTCTTCAATCACCCGTTGTGAAAGTTATGATTGAAAATCCAATGTCTTATGTGAATGGAAAAATTCTTATTTCTGATCCTGAAGTCACAGCTGCTGATTTCAAAGAATTTTTTGATTTCTATATACAGATAGATGCCAAATTACACGGGAAAATCTAGAAATTATGCTTCACTTAGGTTTTTTTTGTTTCGATTTTCCTACTTTCAAACAATATTTTTTTAAGGTGACATGTATGATTCGCCACTTTTACTTAAAAGATGCGTTAGATTTGTTGAAAATAATATTAATGAAGGAAATCTTTTTGAATATGCTAAGCTAGGATTGCTTTATGAAAGCCAATGTTCATTGCTTGAAAAATGTTTAAAAAGAATGACTATGCAAAAACTTGCAGCAATGTTGAAATTAGGTACTATAAAAAAATAATAGCAATTAAAATATTTTATCCATACTTTTTTAGACAACAACGTGATTGATGTTCCATTGATTCTTGAAAAATGGGTTGAATTTAATGAAGAAAAAATTGATAAAATTGATATTATCTATTATTCTGAACTTGGTTTACTTTATGCTAATCAAAGCTTTGCATTATTATCAAAATGTTTAGAAAAAATTCCTAATTTATATTTACGAAAAACATATTATGATTATTACCACTTTTCTCTTGAAAATGTTTCAGATGATTTAATGCTAAAAATTGTTAAAGATTGTAAAAGAAACGATAAGTTCACTGAGGATGTTATTTTTAATGCAGTAAGTTTAGTGAGAATTTAAATATATATAAGAAATCCGTTTTTAGTTGATTATTCGAGCAAAAAATAAATGCGCTTTGAAAGAAGTTGAACCTGAAGGGAGAAACTTGAAAAAAGCTTTAGCAGATTTTATTCCATTTATTAAATTTGAAAATTTAAAACCCGACACTTTGAAAACAATTGTTAAGGAAAATAATTTGTTACCCAAAAAAACATTGGTCAAATTATTTCATGAATGTGGCATAAAAGAATCAAAAAAGAGCAGCAGCAGCTTTGGAACCAGACTTGGTCTCAATAATCTGTTACCTTTTTGGAAAAAATAATCGTGATGATTGTTGCTGCTCGCGTTTTAGCCATCCCAAAGTGCAGAGTTTTGATTTGTAAGTTTGTTGTTGTTCTTTAAATAACGCTGCTAAACAAAATGTTTTTTTTATTAATTATAGCTATCCTGGTTACCTCAATTCCAATGTTTTTACTCAAAAAACATTTCAAAAAATGGTCGAAATAAAAATGCAAAAAAAAATTACATATTTTTGGATTCGCAGAGTTCCAACTTATTTTGATCCTATCGCATTTTTATCATTTGTAAAGGTAAAATACATATTTTTGTTTTTTAAGTTTATATTGGTTATTGTTATTGATTTTTTTAGAATAATGCGGATGTAAATATAAAATCTGTATTTGTTTTTAATTGGGCGGATGAAGTTCCAAATTTAAGCCTTTCTTCTGTCTTTGCAAATTCTATTAAAAATGAATTAAAATCATGGAAAGATCATTCATTTAAATGCACAGAAAGTTATCATTATGAATTTGGTTTTTGGATAAAGAAACAATCCTGCTTTAAATGCTCGATTGTATGATTATCAACATTCTTGTTTTGTACTTTAAGAATTTAAAATTCTCATACTTTTTACTACTCTCTTTTTTTATATTTGAATAAAACGATGTAACGCTACCCTAATATCGAGATTGCGATTTTTCTAAGGCAAATGAATGGAAGACGCGAATTCGCGTTAAAACAGCCGAATATGAAGCAAAAAAAAAAACAGAAAAGAAGGGATCATAAAATTTGAATGGATTTAATTTTGTAAAGGACAAAGTTTTTCTGCCACTTTTATAATTTTTTTTTATCAAATGGATTGGATTGAAGCAAATGGAGAAAAGTGAGAAAGATAGAAAAAGAATAAAAATTAAAAAAGGATGTAAAATCTTAATTTAAAAAAATCTACAAACTTCTCCATTTTTTGTTTCGGAAAAATCGTCTTTTTTTGATTGACAGATCAAATGCCTTTAAAACTTATACATATTTGACGAAAACAATTACTACAAAAAAATGCATTTTCCCTTCAAGGATTGTCCCTTAAAGCTTCTTTTATTGTTGTTCACATTTATAAAAATCAAATCCAAAAAAGTGACATGAAAATAACAAAAAAAATTTTGAACGAACCAAGACCATTCATTTATTTTTATTTTTCATGCCACTTTTTTTTCGTCGTGGTTGGCTAATTGATTAACTTTTTGATTTCCAAATATCGGGTAACTAAATTATGGCGTCATCGTTAAATAAAGCTTTCGAAGATCTTTTTGATCAACAAAAAGATACAGATGTTACATTTTTTATTGATTGTCAAGTAAGTGTTTTTAATAACAGAATTTTTTTAAAAATGCGTTTAGGATATCAAAGCTCATAAAATGATTTTATGTCTTCGACCAACCGTTTTAAAAGTAATGATTGAAAATCCCCTATCATATTTTGAAGGAAAAATTTTAATTTCTGATCCAGAAGTGACATACACGGATTTTAAAGACTTTCTAAAATTTTTGTACACTGATGAAATTGAAATCAATCGAGAAAATTTGGAAGCTATGTTGCATTTAGGTATTTTAATCCCATTTTTTAACTCTTGAACCAAATTTTCCCATTGCTTTTTTAGGTGACATGTATATGGTTCCATTTTTATGGGATAAATGTTTAAAATTTGTTGAAAAAGATTTAACCCAAAAAAATTTGATTGAATATGCTGAAATTGGTTTACTTTATGCCGATCAATGCCCATTGCTTTCAATGTGTTTGAAACAAATTCCAATCAAATTTTTCACATCGATCAATTCTCAAGTTGCACCAGAATATCATGAATTCAATTTGCTTAACGCTTCTCATGAATTGGTTCTTAAAATTGTTAAAGATAGCAAACGAAATGGAGAATTTACTGAAGAAAAACTTTTTGAAGCTGTAAGTTTTTTGTTTGTTGAAAAAAGTCAAAATTGGCTTTTACACATATAAAAAAAAATTTGCGTCAAAAAACACGATAAAAAAAAGTTCACTTTTTATTTTAACAATTTTTTCAAAGCTAATTTTTAGGTTCTTGATTGGGGAAAATTTACATGTGCTTTAGTAAATACTCACGAATCCAAAAAAGCTTCATTGAAAGATGTTTTGGAACGCATTCTTCCATTTATTGATTTTAAAAATTTGAAACTTTACACTTTGGCCTCAACGGTTAAGGAAAATAATTTACTTCCCGAAAAAGAATTGCTTGATTTAATTTGTAAGAGTGTCATCATCATTCATGAAACTCGTGAATCGAAAGTTGCTGATTCTATGGAATCTCGATTGAATAATGATTCAAGAAAAGCTGGGTCATCGACATATGGAATTAAACCAGTCTTTAAAGATTTGACAAACACCCGAAGTAGATACGATAATTTACAATGCAGCAAATATGTGCCTCATAAAAATTGGTCCTAAACTTAAATGATAAAAATTATAAACTTTTTTCATTCTATTTTTTTGTTTGAACGACACCGAAAAATAAAATGTGGAAGGAAAAATTTCAGTTTTGCGTTTTTTTTTGGAAATTTTTTTCTTCGTCTTTTTAATGCTTTATTTTCTGTTTTTGCTTTTTTTGAAATAAATAAAATTTTTGTGTCGACGATTTTTAAAAAAAAATTTATAAAATTAGAAATGCCAATAAAATAGACATAAAAATTTTCACCAAGAAAACTAAAACAAAAAAAAAATGTATCATTAATTAATTGTGTTACAGACAAAAAAGTTAATTATTTTTCGGAGCTTTTAAAGCCAATCTATTGACTGGTTTTAACAACTCATTACAAGATAAAATTTTACTTTTTAATGGTTGACATATATAGTCTAAAAAATGATCAAATGGCTCCAATTGAGTATATCTTTCTTCCAACCAATCAGTTAATTTCAAATTATAAATTTTGATATGTATAAAAATATCCCATCCCAGTTTTTTGATATTTTCTTTAGTTGGTTCGAGTTTCATTAATTTGCATAAAGCAATAATCCAATCCAAAACCTGAAGAAAAAAAATTATAAAAATAAATATTTAAGTTTTTTTGATTAAAAAATAATACATTTTTAAGTAAAATATCTTCTTCATATTCTTTGCGAACGCAATTTTCAACTGCAAATAAAACTAAATTTTTTGAAAACCAAACATTTTCATTTTCATCAAAATAATCTAATTTAAATTTTCTTTTTTCTATAATTTTCGGGATTATTTTTAAATATTTTAAATATATTTGTGATTGATGTGAATATAAAATAACTTTTTCAATGGTTATAAAAGTTTTATCATTAATATGCCAATTAATTGATTCATGAATGTCAAATAAATGAAAAAAGGGTTCAGATGATAAAATAAATTCTGCGCTCTTATCCCTCAATTTGGGAATATCATACATATCAGCTAAAAATAATTTAGTTTTAAAAATTCACATTTTATCTAACTAAAAATTAACTATGACTCACCAAGGCGCGATAAAGCGTCGACATTCGAATTATTTATATTATTTATTCCATAAATAATATATTCAAGAAATTCATAAAAATTTTGTGATGTAATTTTTGGATCTTGAATAATTACTTTTTGATCTTTGGCTGCCCATGGACCTTCTTCAATCATTGCATTGAAAACTGGTGAAAAAAGGGTTAAGAAAAATTAGGATGCACTAATTTGCTAAAAAAATATTTTTATTAATTAATTATAAGTAAATTATTTAAATAAACTTACAGTTTCATGAACGATAAAAGTAACAATTTCCTCGTCTGAACAAACGCCAGAAAGAAACCATAGATTATCTTCTTTGCTTGAATACCATAAAAATTGGTTTTTATATTTAATCAAATCATTTTTGAGAAGTGAATATTTTCCATATATGTAAATAATAATTTTTAGCTCGTTTAGCGATATCCGCAAATTTAACCATTTTACAAAAGGCTTTAACTTGAAAGCCGTAGGCTTTTTCCAAAATTTTAACTTGATAAAAAAGTGATATAATTAATACTGAACACTTTTCACATAATTCTAATAAATCATATTTAAGGCCTGAAACTTTGAAATTATTTGTAACCCAAAAAACTCAACAACAAAAAAAATTATACCAAGTTCTAAAATTTCTTTAACATTTATTTCAGTTAAATTTATTTTATTGAAAATTACGAAAGTTAACATTTCATAAAAACTTTGAACACTGATGCTTGGATCATCGAAATGGATTTTTTTATTCGTAAGCCCTGATTTTCCAGTTAACATCTCTTTGAACACCGACGAAGATGCAACTAAACAACTTTTTGATGCGCTTATAGCCTAAAAATTATTTTTGTTATTAAATTAGTTATAAAATATTTCGGTATTTTGATTTTACCGTTCCATTAACTACAAAAGTAATAATATATTCGGGAAAAATATTTAAATGGGTGAAAAACCAAGGAAAGTTTTGCTCATTTGAATACCAAAGTAAATGGTCTCGATAAAATGCATTAGAGCCATCGTTGTTTATTTTTTGAATAACTTTCATATATCTCGAATATAAGATGCAAGTATTTGCATGTCTAACAGCCAAATTTGCGTATTTAATTAAAATTCCAAAATTTTCAATAGATAATTGTTTTTCAAGATGAATTTTATTTTTTTCCATAAATTCTTCGTCTTTGGCAACCGCCGTATCATTATCACATTTATTTAAAAGCGACAAAACAATATCAGAAGAATCTGTTAATATTTTAATTTTCTTTATACTTTCGTCTAGTTTTAAAATGGAGGACGGGTTATTCTCAAAATTAATTGTTTTAGAAAAAATAAAATCCGCGCATTTTTCATGTAATTTTTTTATTTCATATTTTACACCTAAAATTTAATTTTTTTTGTTGGATTAATTTTAATTTTGAGCTAAAACAAACAAACCAAATTCCAATAATCTTTTAACATTATGTTCATAAATTTTGTAATTATCCTCTGAAATATAACCAAAAATTTCAGAAAAAGTGTCAACATCAAAATCGCTATCATCAATGTTAATTATTTTTCCAAGCGGCGCATCATTAGTTAATTTTCTTAGAATTGGAGAAGCCGAAAATAAATGGTGAAAAAATGGAATTTTAATTTCCTATAATATTCTATTTTATACAGAAATTTTTTTAAAGATAATTTAGTTGATTACTTTTTTATTCACAACAAAAGTGTAAAATTCCATTTTACATGAATTAAATAACTAACACCAGTTATTCAAAGTTTGATCTTTTTTTAAATAAACAAATGAAATCTTTTTTTTTATTGATTGAGTCCGTTTTTTGGCAACGACAAGAAAAAAAAACGATGAAAAAAAAAATGCCATTTAAAGCACTCATCTCTCTCTTTCTTGCTGACCTTTCTCTGTTATTTTGGTTGTAGGTTTTTTTTCGGCGATATGCCACGCCCATATCGTCCGTCCTTAGTGCATGTGGAATAAAAAAGAAATTGATTGAATGGGAACAAAAATAAAATTAACCTCGTTTATTGTTTTTTTTCCTTCTCAAAAAGTTAGCTGCTTGTAAGATTTTACTTTGGAAATTAATGATAAATTTTATTTAAAAAAATAAAAAAGAAATGTTCATGTTTATACACATTTAAAAAATAAATAACAAAATTGCAAAAAAAAAATTGAAAGAGTTTCGGCCATTTTTAGATTTAAAAAAATTAACATAAAAATATGAAGAAACTAATCGAAAGTATTAACTTTTTTTGTAGCTTCTAAAACTCAAATGCCGCGCCATTATTTGAATAACAATTAAATTAATAATTAATACATAATTCCGTCAAAGGGATATTCATTTCGAACTCTTGGCTCAATTTCACCATAAATTCCAACAATTTGTTTCCATCTTTCATTTTCAGGTATACTTTCATCTTGTAAAATATTGGTTATTTGTGAAAAATAATCATCCTGATTTAATGTGAGTGATGATCGCTGCTTTGGAGGCATTCTTGATGGTGAACGATTTGATTGTTGTCGTTGTTGTTTTTGTCGATATAAAAGTGGTGGAGGAGCTCCTTCGGAATTTAATGTTGGAGATATTGTGGATGTTTGAGATTGTTCATATTGATTCATAAATTCGTGGTAAAGTTTCTAGAAAAAATAATGGACATTTGATATTTTTTTGATTTTTTTTATTACCTGTCGATTTGAATCCAATGTTGAAACCAGAGATTCCACTTGCTTCACTTTTTCGTTATATGGAAGTTGAGGTTGTCGAAGGATGCTTTTAAACTATAAAATGTTTTAATTTATTTTAAATAACTTAAAGCTTTACAACAATTTTTTCTATTAACTTGAGCGAAAATACTAAGCTTTCTTAAATTTCGTCATTCATAACACCAAATTTTAGATTTCGGAATAGCAAAAATTTTGATAACCGAATCCAAAATTTTTATAAAATATGAATTGAACTTTTTTTACAAAAATTTTTACCTCTTCAATAACATCTTTTGGAGCACCTTTTAAAAATGGTGGCAAGGATTGAATTGACACTGACACAGAGGGATTTTGAGGTGGCTGAACTATTAAAGCAGTTGATGCTGGTGAAGGTTCCACTACTTTTGTCTTTCCCACTGAAGCCGGTAATAATTGTTGATCAGAATTTGAATTCGAATCCATTAATTTTTCTGTTATTGCAATTAATCCGCCATCTTTGTATGGCGTGGCAGTAGGTTGTTCAACAGAATTTTGTCGACCAAAAGAAATATGAAATGGAATGGATGATTTTGGATTTTGTTGTTGCTGTTGTTGTGATTGTTGTTGGAAATTATAATTCGTGGGAAAAGAATTTCCTTCAAAAGCCGCAGCGGCTGGAGATTGAAGAATTCCTTGAGTTCTTTGAGGATGATGGAACGCAGATTGTTGCATGTTGTTGGGTCCTTGAAAACCACCATTTTGCTGAAATCCACCAAGTTGAAATCTTCCAGGCTGTTGTTGCATAAATTGAAAATTATTCGCCGCTGCACCCGACATAAATGGGTTAAATTGCTTTTGAGCATTTATAGGCATTATTTGTCGTGGCACCATATATTGTTGTTGTTGTTGTTGCCCATTTACAAAAAGGCTTCCAGCAAAGATGGAAATAAGCAAAAATAAATACATTTTATTTTTGTTTTTTAGTAAAAAAAATACAAAAAAATGAAAGCCCAAAAATAAAGCAGGAACACTCTCACAGTTAGATATAATAAAAAAATAAATATTAGGCAATTGGCTCTCTTTTTATTCGGATGAAGAAAAAAAAATTCAGGTAAGCAAAAGACCGGTTTTTCAATGTATATGCAAAAATGCGAATGGAATAAAAAAAGTGAGTTTTTATTATGTGAGTTGATAGTTGTTGTTATTTAGTGGCGAACCCGTTTTTTGAAAAAAATGTATGCAAATCCGGTGAATCTCTTTTTTTTGTCTAAAAAAAGAAAGGTTATGAAAAAACAAAACAAAAAGTGAAAAAAATTTTATGCATTCAAAAAATGCAAGTCTGAATACAGAAGAAAAAATAAACCGGTAAAAAATGCTAATGAGTTTCCCAAGCTTATGGACTTCAAATAGTTTTTTTCATTTTGTAAACTTTGAACGCATGATTTTTTGTTTTGCTTTTTTTATTAAAACAAAAAAAAAACAAGAAGTATTATGCTTTTTTTATGTAAGTTAAGCGGATTAACACAATTTCACTTTTTATATTTGCGAACTCGTTTATTACGTAGAAAACTTTGTTTTACGCCGCAAAAAAAACTATGCATTAATATTTCGAATGCCTCGTGAAGCTCCCCTAAAAACAGAAGTAAACGACATCCTTTGATCTTTTTCATCTTCCATAATTATGACTGCAGAAATTTTGTTTGTTTGTTTTTATTGTTTTCCACTTTTTTTTAGATTACACAAAAAAAGAAAAGAAAATGGTTGAAAACGACGGCAAAGCTGAAGCTGAAAGAAACAACAGAGTTTATGAAGTGGAAGAAATCCGAAAACTTGAAAATAAAATTCAGCGAATGCAACTTGAATTAAAACTTGGTAAAATTGATCATGAAAAACGAATGGAAAAGCCTGAAAGAATTGCTGAAATTCATAAAGAAATTATTGACATTCTCAAAGCTCATGGTCGAATGGATATTGTTTGTGCTTCAAAAAGTGATGGAGGATTCAGCACAAGAAAAATAATAGCTGAAAATGATGCAATTTACAAGCAGCTTAAAGGATTTCAATCTCAAATCGAAACTCGTGAAACTAAACTTCAAAAATTGGATGAAGATTTTGAAAGTCTTAAAGAAAATCGTGAAAAGCTTTTTGAATTTATTTATGAAGCAACTGAAGAAAATCCAAAATATCGTGAAATTGCTGAAAGAGAAGGAATGATTTTCACAAATTTCGATGATGATGGAAGAAAAGGTATGGCTGTTAAACTTGATAAAAAAATTCCACTTCCTCAATTTCAAAATGAACCGCCTCAAATTTATCAAAAACCTGATTACACAACTTTTCTTGATGAATTTCGTGAATGGTGAATGAATCTTACTGAAGCAGTAATAACAACAATGATGGATGTTATAATGGTTAACCATGTTTTAAGTTTTTTATTTGTCTTTGTTTATATCATCGTTGTTTTTATGTTATAAAGTGTTTCATGCAAAAGCTATTTTTTAAGAAGTTTTAATAAAATAAGTTTAGAACTTTCTCTTTTCGTAAAAAATTTTGTCAACAATGAGAAACAACAAATATAACAACTGTATTTTCTTTTAGCTTTCCGTCTTTTAAATTTTTATCCATTTTGATTGTTGTCTTATCTTTAATCAACCTAAAGAGTAAGGATGAATTGTATCAAAAGAGCAAGTTATAAAAAAACATTTTTATTAAACAAGAAAAACAAAAAGTAAACAAAAACAACAACAAAAAATTACTTTGTGATTTCAATTTGATCCTTTTTTGTACGAGATTTAAGCATATCTTTCAAAGTTTGAAGTTTATCAAAATCCATCGAGTTATTACATTCTTGAAAAGCGAGCTTGAAATGTGTAGTACGATATTTCTAAAATTTAAACCATCTATTAAGCAATGAAAATACAAAATATGAACATTTTACCTTTATGAAATCAATGAAACTATTTACATCAAAATCTTGATAATTGATAACGTTCAAATAACATCGTTGAAGATTTGCAAAAACAGGAAATTTGGTAAGACTTTTGAATGTTCCTTTGGTGACAAAAGATCGAGAGCTAAAAAAGAGCGATAATTTACTTAAACAAACAGTAAACATATGTGAACATAAATGGCGAAAACTTACTGCGCAAAGTTTACAACATTTTTTATTTTTACAAGTACATGTTCAAGCGGAACATACACATCATTACTTTCATCTCTGTAAATTTTAACATCAAGGAAAAAAAGGTTTTGAACACTTTCAGATGAGACAAGCTTCTTATATGAACTCCATGATAAAGTTTGACGATGTAAGTACAAATCAGTAACGTTACATGAAACAACTCTTTCAAGCAAGTTATATACCATCAATGGCTGAACAAATTGACCATATGCAGGACCGATGAATGGATCAGCATTAAATTGAGAAATAATACCTTCGAGAAGTAAGTTCTTTTGAAAAACATCGTAAGTATAAAAATTAGAACCATTCATGAATATATTTTGAGGCTCTTCACTTTCATTGGAGTAACATTGCCAAACATTATGCATTCCATAATTGAGAAGTTTCTTAATGACGCGAGGTTTTTCAATAATGCAGGTTTCAAGAGCGTCCTTTTCTTTTTGACCATCTTCACGTAGTTTTTCCAAAGCACAAATCTAAAAATTTCCAAAGTAAACAAAGGAATATAGTAAACGCGTACTTTTTCAGCTTGCTTCATATTAGTTGCTTCTAATTCATGAATGACTTTAAGCAAACAATCGATTTCATCTTGGTAGGCGTTTTTAGAACCATCATCAAGGCTAACACTGTTTTGCTTTTCTTTCAATAAAGTATTTTCATTCATCAATTCGATGATTCTTTTTTCATAACCATCACGGACCTTGGAAAAAACATCAAATTCATTGAATGTTGGAAGTTCTTCAGATTCATATAAAGTTGAAGCATCTTCAGGAGTAGTTGATGATGGTGATGGAAGAGTTGGAGGTTCGGAATTTTGAGGATTATCTTCCATATTTAGCTCAAGGTTCTGAAAAGTATGAAAGAAAAACTATAAACGACGTAAATAAAACCCGAAAACAAAAAATATGTAAAAATGTAAACGCAAGAAAACGTGTAAAAAAGATGAAAGAAAGCAACGAAAATTTTCTTCACTTTTCGGATTCAATAAAATTTGAAGGATTACACGTCAGCGCCGTTACTGCTTTGCCTTTTTTTCTTTCGTTGTCTGGTTTGCCAGACTTTTAACTTTTTTAACGTAAATTTCTACAGATTTTTAAACGGTTAGCTTGAGCTTCTAAGATTCATTTTTTTTATTCTGTCTTCACGAATATATTCATTAAGATCTGAATATTAAGAATTAGTAAGATCAGAAAAAAATACCGACTGCATGTCGAGATACATAGTTGTAAAGTTTTTTTTAATACAAAATTTGAGATTTTTTCAAAATGAAAAACCATGCTTTTTCGCTGCGATTTTCAAAAAAACAAAAGAAACTCTTTCCAGCGAGACAACGATAGAAAAAAAAGGCAAAGCAGTATTTTCTATTGCTTGATGCAGACGTGATTAGAATTTCTACAATCCGTTACCAGGTTGTTTGAACAAAGAAGGGAAGGGAAGAGAAGAGAAGGGAAGAGAAAGTGGTGTTTCTAGCACGAAAGTTTCATTGCTTTGAAATTTTCAAAAATTTTCGAAAAATTGAAAAAAATTCGAAAGTTTTCGAAAATTTCATTCAAACGAAACTTTCGTGCTAGAAACACCACTTTCTCTTCCCTTCTCTTCTCTTCCCTTCCCTTCTCTGTTCAAACAACCTGTGGCCCTTCTCATAAAAAAAGTTCATGAACTTTTTTAAAAAAGTATTGACCTTTTCGCTTCAAGACCGCGTTTTTTGCAAAGGAAAAAAGTTCATGAACTTTTTCAACGTGTAATTTTTCTTTCAAAAAAAGTATTCACCTTTTTTACGTTGAAAAAGTTCATGAACTTTTTTCCTTTGCAAAAAACGCGGTCTTGAAGCGAAAAGGTCAATACTTTTTTAAAAAAGTTCATGAACTTTTTTTATGAGAAGGGCCACTGGTAACGGATTGTAACAACTTTTTCTTTACCATTCTTTCGTTGTGAATTACATATCGAGTTCAAATTATAAGTGTTACTGTTTGAAGGAGATTTTAATTGTGAAATATTCTATCAAGTTTGCGGTTCCAATGTTTTTTGTGTTATGTCGTTACTAATATATGCATAGCCTCAACATGATTAAGGATATTTAGTTATTATGTCAAAAGAATCTGTTATAAAAAAACATTTTTATTAAACAAGAAACACAAAAAGAAGTTACAAAAAAAGTTTATACAAACAAGACAACAAATTTTTTAATTTGCGATTTCAAGTTGATCAGGCGTTGAACGAGAATAGAGCATTTCTTTCAAAGTTTGAAGTTTACCACAATCCATCGAGTTACATTCTTGAAAAGCAAGTTTAAAATATGTATCATGATATCTCTAAAAAAAGATAAATTAAGCAATGAATGAACCCATAATAAGAATTTTACCTTTATGAAATCAAGGAAGCCATTGGCGTCAAAATCTTGATAATTAATAACGTTCAAATGACATTGTTGAAGATGTTCAAAAACAGGAAATTTGATAAGACTCTTGAAAGTTTGCTTTGTGACATAACATGCTGAGCTAAAAAAGATCAATCGATAATCAAGGAGAATAAATAGAAAAAGACGAAAACTTACTGTGCGAAATTTCTAACATTTGATAACTTTTGAAGAATATGTTCAAGAGGAGCATAAAAGTTATCACTTCCAACTGTAAGGATTTGAACATCGAGAAAATAAAGATTTTGAACGTTTCCAGATGAAACCAGCTTTTCATATGAACTCCATGTTAGAGTTTGATCATGTAAATACAAATCTGTAACATTACACGAAACAACTCTTTCAAGCAAGTTTTGAACCATCATTGGTTGAACTGATTGACCATATGCAGGACCGATGAATGGTTCACCTTGAAATTGAGAAATAACACCTTCGAGAAGTATGTTCTTTTGAAATACATCGTATGTAAAAAAGTTTGAACCCTTCATCGAAATATTTAGAGCTTCGTCACTTTCATTCGAGTAAAGATGCCAAACATTATCCATTCCATAGTTGAGAAGTTTCTTAACGACAAGTGGTTTCAAAGTTTTCATTTCAGCAATGGTATTTTCAAGAGCATTCATTTCTTTTTGATCACCTTCATGTTGCTTTTCCAAACCAGAAATCTAAAAACGCAATCCAAAAGTTAGAAAATATAATGAGTAAAGAAAGTGCTAACCATTTCAGCTTGCTTCTCGCTTGTTGTTTGTAAACCAACAATGGTACTTTTCAGATCATCCTTTTCCTTTTGGTCTTCTTCGTGTTGCTTTTGCAAACCAGAAATCTGAAAAGGCCAAACAAATGTAAAATAAAGTAAAGCAAAGAAAGTTGTAAGTGCTAACCTTTTCACCTTGCTTCACGTTTGTTGTTTGTAATCCAGCAATCGTTGTTTCAAGAGAACTCTTTTCCGTTTGATCATTTTCATGTTGTTGTTGTAAAGCAGAAATCTGAAAAGGCCAAAAGAACGTAAGATAATGTAAAGCAAAGAAAGTTGTAATCGCTTACCTTTTCATCTTGCTTCTCATTCGTTGCTTGTAACTCAGCATTGACTTGAACCAAACGAGCATTTTCTTGATCAAGAGCTTTCTTCGAATCAGCATGTTTCGCTTTTGTTGCTTCTAATTCAGAAGTGAGGTGTTTCAAGCGGTTGATTTCATCTTCATATGCCTTTTTTGAATCATCATCAAGACCTACGGTGAGTTGTTTTTCCAAAGAAAAAATCTGAAAAACAAAGAGTAATAAGGGTAATAAAAGTAAAAAGACGATTACTTTATCAAGAAGTTCCTGATTCAATTCATCCTTGTAAGCGAGTTCATCTTCGAGAGCTTTTTTAGTGGTTTCATCAAGACCAAGAACATTTTGCTTTTCATCGAGCAGTTTCATCTTCTCGTCTTTCAATAAAGAGTTTTCATTTTGATATTGAGCAATTTCAACTATCATTGCATTGATTCTTATTTCATAACCGTCAAGGACCTTTGAAAAAGCATCAGGTTCATTGAATTTTGGAACTTCTTTAGATTCATATAAAGTTGAAGCAACTTCAGGAGTAGTTGATGATGGTGATGGAAGAGTTGGAGGTTCGGAATTTTGAGGATTGTATACCATATTTAGCTCAAGGTTCTGAAAAGTATGAAAGTATAATTATCACAGACAAAACGAATTAATGATATCAAGAAAAAAGCACGCATAATGGAAAAAATCAATCGCAAGAAAACATATTGTAAAATAATGAGCTTTTGGAATTTTTATGACGAAAAAAATGCAGACAGAGAAGCGAACGATTTCTTCGTTTTTTTGAGAATTTTAAAGGCTCCAATATATTTTTTATTCGTTGTAAAAGACACATTGCTTTCAAACATATGTATGTTTCTGAAATCTTTTTGGGCAAACAAAATTTTTTTGCTAAATTTGTTCTTTTGCTCGAAGAAACAAGATTATGTTCATAAATAATGTCACAAACGAGTATTTTTTCTACGCCAACACTTCAAATTTTTTGTTTTACATATTCGAAGGGTAAAAACCACTCAAGCTTTATCTTTACATAGTTTGTTACTCGCAGAGTTATGAGAATATTAATACATAATAAAAAGAGATTTATTTATAAATCACAAAAATAACAATAACAAAAGACAAATACGAAAAGATGCATAAAACTAAAACGTTTGCAATTTAATTTCAATTTTGTCGGCGGTATCTTGAAACAATAGTTTCATACTTTCAATTTCACCATCATAATAACCAGAAAGAAATGAAAGACTAAAGCGAGTATTGGGATGCTTCTAAAATATGAATAATAAAATAAGTATATGTAGGATCGCATAAATGTCTTTACCTCCATAAAATCATGAAAACCATCAACATCAAAATCTTCGAAATAGATAGTATCCAATTTGAATTCTTGAAGCTTTGGAAAAACATGAAGGTTGAATAGAGTCTTGAATGTTTCTTTGGTGATACTAGACATGGACAAGCTAAAAAAAGAACACATTTTCCAAAGTTAGTTAAAAGTATGGTATAAAAACGAAAACTTACTGTGCAAATCTTTGAATGTTTGGTACGGTTTGAAGAATATTTTCAAGAGCAGCAAACCCATTATTTCTTTCATGAGTGATTATAACGTTAAAGAAATAAAGGTTTTGAATCATTTCAGATGATGTAAGCTTTTGATATTCATTCCATTGTAAGTTTTGATTGTACAAGTACAGATCGGTAACATTACAGGAAACAATTTTGAAGAGCAATTGAGGAATAGCTTGTCGATCATAATCATTGTAGCCTCGAGCATCGTCAAAGAATGGATCAGCAGTATATTGAGAAAAAAGACCTTCAAGAACCAATTTCTTTTGAGTAACAACATCGCCAATAAGCAAATCAGTGCCATCCATCGAAAGTTTTACAGGTACTTCATCTTCTTCTAACGTTGAATAGCCTTGCCAAAGCGTTTGATTTGTATGATTGAGAAGTTTCTTAATAACAATAGGTTGAAGATCATTAAGACTCTGATTTATTCCGGCGATGGTTGTTTCAAGAACATTCTTTTCACTATGATCGTTTTCACGTTCTTTCTCCATAGTTGAAATCTGTAAAACAAAGAGTAAAAGATCATTCGAAAGTAAGGAAATTTTACTTTTTCAAGGAGTTCAGCATTGATTTGATTTACACGAGTGAGTTCATCGATATAGCCATCACCAGCACCAACAACATCATTTGGCTTATCATTGTTTTTCTTCAAATGAATATTCTCCCATTTCAATAAAGTCTTTTCATTCAAAAGTCGAAGGTTTTCATTATATAATTCATTGATTCTTTCTTCATAAACAAATTTCCAGAAAGCATCCACATCATCGATCGGTGGAAGTACATTAGCTTCGTCGGATAAAGTTACAGGAGCATCTTCTTGAGTAATAGTCGATGATGGAGGTGGCGGTTGAAGAGATTGATCTTCAGGATTTTGAGAAACTTCGTCCATAACTAAGAAAAGGTTCTGAAAAGGAAAAAATAATTATCCAAAAAAAGGAACAAGAAAACAGATTATTCAACAGCAAAAACACGCATATGCGAAACGCGGATATAAAGTTTTTTTAATAAGAAAAATTCAGATATGGATGAAACGACTAAGTGTGGGATGTTTGTTGTTATCAATACTTTTGAAATAAATCCAAAATAATAAATAGATAACATTATCATCTTTTTCCAAAAACAATGCAGCAGAGTAACAAACGCAATTCAATAGAAAAAAGTAAATGAACAAGCTAAAAAAATGAAGGAACATGCTTGCGCGCGCAAAAGGAATGAGTGGCGTGAATAAGTACGATCTTTCCCGCGTCAAGACTTAAGCAATAACATAAAAGTGTTTAAAAGTTTAGATTTACACTCAAAAGCATAAAAAATGGAAGGAACAAAACAATTTTACACCATTTCCATACAATGTTGAATTGCATGGATGTATGGCTTTTACTATTAATAGCTAAAATGTTGGATGTTTGATTCTCGCATAATACTTTTTGTTAATCAACAATTATAAGATTTTAGGCTTTGTTTTGACAAAGTAATTTTCAACTTTTATTTTATTGTTTTTTTTTAATTTCATTTATACTCTAATTTTTATTTGATCAATTAAAAAAAACGGAAGTTGTTTCACATATAAAATAGTGATTAAGTAATATTTCTCAAAACCTCCTTGTTTTTCTCTAATATTTTTTTGCCTTAATATCAAAAGCAAAGTAAAATCGTTATATTATTGAATTAATTATTTTGAATTTAATAGAAAATTTTATTGCACTTCATTGCTTTTGTTTATTAATCATCAATAAATTTAAATGGAACTCTATCTAATTTTTGTTGATTTAGAAGTTGAGTCATTTCTCTGATACTTTGTTTCATTTCAAAAATATTATTTTGCACCGATGAAATCGATTGGCGAATGACCGCTAAATCTTCGGATTGGGTAAATTTATATGGATGAGATTTTGATTTATCTGAGGAAGGAATTAGGGGCTTGGATGGTTCCTGTAAAAAAAATTGTATTGAAACTCATTTTAAAGCGAAATATAAAAATTTAAAGTTGCTCGAAAAAATATGCAAATTTTTTAAAGATTTTTTAATTTTCCATATATTTTTAAAATCTTACATAAATAGACATTTCTTGTTTCATAGCATTTTTAGAAAAACCCAACCATCGAAACCATTGACAAAACGCACCAAATGAAAACCAATATTTTTTGATTTTGGGATCTTTAAGCTTTTGAAATCCTCTCCAATGTCGTTGCCTTGAAAATTCAGGCATCATAATTTCCACATGTTGAATGGTTTCAATTTGAAGACGCATTCTTGTTCTCCATGCTTTTTCAAGAGTTTTAGTTGTATCACTCACAGCTAAACCAATTAATAAATTCATAAGAAATACGCTAACCATAAAAAGAAATAAAAAAAATATAACATAAGTTAATAGGGTTGCTTTGGGTGAAACAGAATCTTCATAATTAAATTCACCCGTCATCATTACCAATGTTCGAATTAATGTAGCAAAAAATGAGTTAATTCCGCGCTAAAAAAATATTTTTAATGATCGCGGTTGGGTGGCTCTGGAGAAGGTAGGGCACGACACTTACTTCCTCTCCCAAAAGAACATGAAAAGAAACCACGAATGGAAGTAAAAACATAACAAAAACTGGAGCAAATCGAAGAAAGGACATAACAGTGTGAATCACCTACAAAAAAAATTGTTTTTCATAATAAAACCCGCAGTCATAAATTTTTTTCAAAGCTAAAAACTTACCATTAATATATAAACCCCAAATCGAGGTGATTTTTTTATAACATTCAGCAAATTAAACCATGTACAAAAATTAAGAATTACTAAAGTTTTCCATTGAGTTGAAACTCCAAATTGTTGACATAATGGAAATCCAACGATAAAAGTTAAAATAGCCACAACAAGGCTTAATATATAACTGCTTCGACTTTTAGGTTGACGATTAAATTTAAATAATCCTAACATTAAATGGAATATCCCAAAGGTAGTAACTAGTGAAACTTGCCATGACTAAAATTGGAGTTTTTTTTATAGAAAAAATAAAGAAAAAATTCATTTTTTAGAAAAGCAAAAATTAATTTAATTTTATCGTTGAATTTTTTTTTGGAGTACCTAGTTCTGGACCAGAAACTTACACTCATTAAACATTCATCTTTACAATTAATTCTTTGCTTTTCTTCATCGGTCATAACTCTTTCAGGTTTAATATTAACTGTAATAAAAGTTAAAAATATTGCAAAAATTAGATGGAAGTAACATTCTGAAAATTTATTTATTTCAATTTTTTAATAAATCTGAAAAAAAATTTTTTACGTGGATAATAACCCCATTTAGCAAAATTATTCCATTTCGAAGTTATATACGACTCCACTAATTCATGAGAAATCAAATCGTAACGATGGTGTTTTAACTAAAAAAAAGTTAATTATGAAATTTATTAAAGTTAATGTAAAAAAGCTAACCATGAGGGTCAAAGGATGATCAGCAATAATATTTTCATATCGATTTTCTCGACTTTTTACTTCTTTTTTTAGTCGACCTTCATTTCCATTTTCATTATTCAACGGATAATATGGAATTAATTGATTAGCTAAAAAACGTGAATAAAAACATTTTTTTTTTTGAAAATTAAATTTCCTAAAAAAACAACCCAAATTTTTTTCACAAAGATAAAATTAAAAATTTTTAAAAATCCATAAAAGTTTTGAAAAATATGAAAAAAATGGTTACCACTTTCATGTTTATAAATATCAAATTTATTTTTATTATTTTCACCAATTGGATTAGGAATGAAATAAATATCATCCAAAAATTCATAAAAATGATAAATACTTTCTCCTCCTCCATTTTCAGTTGTTTTTTTAATACATTTATCAAAAACCATTTTAGCCAATTCTGGCATATTTATTATTAAAAGTTGCATCGCACTTTTTGGGTGGGGATCGGAATTCGTTGGTGGTTTATATCTTCGTCGAAGGAGGCGTTTCCAAAGTCGATAATTTAATAAATAATTTACGCCTTCAATGAAATTTGTTTCAATTGCGAGTTCGAGACATGTTTGATTTTTATCGTTTACTTGATCGATTCGTGCATATTTCTTTTCGATTATTAATTTCAGCACTTTTAATTGCCTTTTTTCAATGGCGTCATGTAATGGAAAAACTTTTCTTGATTCATCTTCGTCGTCTCGAAGTTCTTCAAGCAAAATTTTAACAATATTTAAATTTCCACTTTTTATCGCGATATCCAATGGAATTTTTTTATCATCTATTTGAGCCAAAGTATTTGCTCCATTATTAATCAGCAATTTTATCATACTTATTGATTCATTTTTTACAGCCAAAAATAATGGAGTTGCTTGATATTTATCAACCAAATTTATGGAATCAAATGAAATTTTTAGCAACATTCGAGCAATCTCATCTTGGCCATTGTAGACAGCTGTGTGCAAAGGAGTTTGTAAATCACTATTTCTTAAATTTGTTTCAGCATAAAAATTTATTATTGTCTAAAACTTTAATTTTTATTTTTATTTTAAATTTAAATTTTTTTTAGTTTTTTGGGTCAAAATATTTACCTTAAAAATTTCGATATTCCCTGTTCGAGCAACATTGTGAAGAGGCGTGTCAAGCTCGATATCAGGTTCTCGAAGGAGTGAACGCATTGTTTTTCGAAAATTTTCATCATGGCTGCTGGACATTAAATACTAAAAAATCATTTATTTAGTTTCAAAACCTTGGATAATAAAAAATTACTGCGAAACAAAACCAAAAAAACTAACTTTAACAACTTTCGTTGAATTATGCTTGGTTGCAATTCCCAAAATTGTTTCGCCGTAAAATGAAAGGGCTGTAATCAAAGCATTTTCTTGCAGTAAAAGCTAAAAACTTTTTTTAGTAAGAAAAATCAGCTAAAAATTTTTTTTATTTTACTTTAACAACGTTGAGACTATCTTTACTTGCAGCAGCTAAAAGTGGAGTATAACCTTTTTCATCGCGAGCTTCCAAATTTGCATATTTAAAAAGTAATCCTTTCACGAATTCCATATTGTCTTCTTCCGCAGCAAAATGTAATGGAGTTTGGCCACGATTATCTCGTTCTTCAATGGACCAACCACACTAGAAAAAAATTACATAAATCAAAAAAAAATATTTTCAGTTTCGAAGGGAAAATTTCAGCGGAAAAAACTTTCCATTTTTTCAAAAGTAGTTTGGCAATTATTAGACTTACTTCAATCAAAAGCAAAGCCATATCAACATTTTTTTTCTGAGCAGCTAAATGAAGCAGCAAAGTTTCATGAGGATGATGATGAGTGGAAACATGAAATTTTAATAAATACTCAGCAATCTTCAATCGATTATGTTCCACTGCAATTCTTAATGCAGCAATACCGCCATGATTTTTAGCACAAATAAATGTTTCATGTTTTTCAATTGAAACAGAATTAATTATATCTTTAACAATTTTTACATTATCGCTGCATCTCACCACAAAATGTAAAGGTGTATTTCCATCTTCATCAATTAAATACAAATTTGCATTTTTGGAAATTAATAATTTAATTATTTCTTCTTCCTCATATTGACACGCAAAATGGAGAGGCGTCATTTTAGTTATGTCTTGTCGAGAATTTACATTGGCTCCAAGATCAACCAATTTTTTTACGAGTTCCAAATTTCCTGACATACAAGCATAATGTAAAGGCGTAGTTCGAAATGAATCGAAAACATCGGGAATTTGATTGAATTCGGTTGCATTCAAAAATATTTCTGTAAGTTCTTCTATGTTGTTTGAAGCTCGAAGATGGGATGATTGACCGCCATACAAAGCAATCAAATGGAGAGGTTTTAAATTATTGAAAGAAGGAGCGGAAGAACCTAATTTTTTATCGATATGATTCGGGACTTTTTTGGAATCTTTATAAAATCCATTTTCAATAAAATATTTTGAAGTATCCAAAGAACTTCCTAAGGCAGCGAAAAAAATTGGAGATTGTCGATATTTTTCGGTCTAAAAAATTGTTTTGTTTTTTAGAAAAAAAAGGTAAAATAAAAACTAGCTTACTTCATTTTCGCTAAAATTATTATGCCTTTGAATGGGCTGAAATAAATCATTTCCATGTTTTTCAATTAATTCTTTTACTGTTTCTAAGTCATTTTCAAATGCTTTCTGAAATCAAAAATAAATTTATTATTAATAAATTAAAATGAAATTAAAAAATTACCATATGAATTAAATTTTCTTCTTTCCAATGATCCCTTTCATTTCCACCTAATTTATTTCGAGTTTTTTTATATCTTAATTCTGTACTTGATCTTTGAATTTGGATTTGTGACGGAGAAAATTGATTTTCATAAGAATCTAAAATATTTAATATTTAAGCTTTTTTTTTTGCTTCAGAAAAATAATAACATAAAATTCTAAGTCACTGATAAAAAAAAGAGAAACAAAAAACTAACCAAAAGTTCCATTCGTCGTAATTCCACTAATTCCAGAAGGAATAAATATATTATTTAAAGGAATTTCTTCCGGTCCATCATTGTTGTTTACATTATTTCCATTTTCATTATTATTACTAGTAAATATTTTTCTAAAAGTATTTCCAATTTTTTTCATATTATATTATTTCGTCATAAAGAAAAATACAGAAGCAATAAAGTAGCTTAAATTAATGGAAAAAATAATATTTATAAAGTTCTTAAAACAAAAAAGAAAAGGAATATTTTTTTGTTTTAATTGTCCATCGTTTTTTTAGTTGATAGAGAAGAGAATATCGCCGGTGACGAAACTTTTTCGTTGGAATGATAAGAAATGAAACAACGATGCTAAACACAAAAAGAATTTTTTTTATGTAGAATTGCTGCCCTAAAAAAACGTTGATAAAAACAAACAAAAAAATATTTTTCTCGTTGCTTATAATTAAAGTTAAAAAAAGAAGTCCGATTGATTATTTCTTTTTATTAAGCCAATTAAGTCAATTTTTATAATAAAAAGTTCTTCAAAAAATATTAAAAAATAAAAATTTTGAATAGTTAAAAGTCAAAATAAATTTGCACTGTTACAAATCTAACTGCAATCTCGGTTGTTTTATGTTGCTTTTTTCGTGTTTGGGACAATAAAATTCTCAACATGGCTTTCACACAAAAAAATGATGAGTGTATTTTTTTTCTTCGTTTTTCTTTCCATGCATTTTTTTATTTGTTGATTTTATTGATACATATTTAAGAATGAATGTCGTTAAATTTACTTTTTTTAGGCTCGCATGGAGATGGGTTTCACAAAGGAGGATTTAAATAAGACAATTGAATTATATAAAGCTTCAAAGGATTTTCCTGGACCTTTGAGTTTTCATGGATTTCAAAATCATTTTCGGTTTGTAACATTCTACTTGCTTTTTTTATTTATTTACATTTATTTTTTTTAGGAACCAATATTATTCGGTTTTAAGAGTAAATGAAGAAATAACATTAGATTTACCATATGGTGAAAAAATAATAATACCAAAAGATATCCTTCTCTTTGTGGGTTATAGAAACGAAGGTTATAAAAAAGGAAATCAATCAAATCTTGAAGTGTTCTTGCCAGATGATATTAAAAAAAATTTAATTATAGACAAAAAGGTAAGAGAGTCTAGTCTCATTTAATATATGCAAATTAATTTGCAACATATTCGAATTTTAGATTAAAGACATTGTCGCCATATTTTCATTACAAAAAGCCTTTGTTCAAAAATGGGAGCGTGAAAACTTTTATCTGTAAATTTCTCTTCCGCAAAAAAATATTAAAACAATTTTTTAGGACTGATATTAATGGAAAAGCTGTAAATTTTTTTCCTTTTTCCGGTAGCCCCTATAATAACTTTCAAGATGCATTAAAAGACGAGGATTTTATACCTAAAATTGCAAGTTTTAATAAAAATTTCTTAATTTATTCTTAAAATCCTATAAATATCAATTTTTCAGGGTAATATAAATTGCGAAATCTTTTTTATGGCCGAAAATCTTAATTCTATTATGTTTGAACCTCAATCTGAAGAAAAGAGAAAAATTCGAGAGAAAATAGATAAAGTTATTCATTTGAAGCAATTGATGAACGCTAATATTCATTATGAACAAATACAAAAGCCTTATGTGACGGGTGTAGAATTAAATGAAAGTTTACCGATATATAATAGAAATACTATTGAAAAAAAGAAAATGAATTTTGCAAAAATTAATTTGATTGAACAAAATTTAATTATAACAGAATTAAATAAAGTTTTTAAAATTAATGCTTTAAATAGTTATGGAATTATGGCGGACATGGATTTTATTTTATTGGAGCCATTAACCATTGAAGAAATAAACGAATTATATAATTTATGCACCAAAAATATAAAAGCTTCATCTTTGGATGAAGAAATTGATATGGAATTATTAATTAACAACCACAAAGTATCAACAGAATCTATCATTTACAATACTATGAAAGATGCAGCAATTTTATTAGAAAGTTTAATTTACAATGGAGCAAAAGTTCCTTACATCGATGGTATCAAGAATCTTCCCACATGCTGCTTGTATGCAAAAATCGTAATAAATCAAAAAGACGCAAAATTAGTTTTTAAAGATGACTTGCATTGCAACGATTTGCTTGTTTCTCATGGATGTCCATTTGATATTGAACCATTCTGGGATTTACCATATAGTTATTTAAAAGAATTAAGTTTAGAAAGTTTCTTTTTTGATGATTTTCGAAAAAATTATAAAATATATTTGGAAAGTTATCCAATATTAAAAAAAGTGGCGTCGTTCGCAATTTTTATTGGAATAGCACTTCATCAGAATTATCCAACGCCGAAAAAGAACGAGAAAAAAGTTCATACACCAAAAGAAGAAAAAGATCACATTAAACGTCCAAGATCTGTAAATCCGTTGATAACTTGGAATTGGGAATCCTCAAACAATGAAAAAATATTTTTACGATATCATTCCTTCAACGTTTTATTAGAAATTCAATCATATCATCTTTTAAAAGATTGTAGCAGCAAAGAGGAAACGCATTTCATAAGAAAACAAATTGTGATAGATTGTTGCTTGGAAATTTTGCGGTCGTGTTGCATTTTTAATATTGGATTAACAAATGGTGAAAAGAAACTTTTGAAAACTATGTTTTCGATTGATAAAACAGATGATGATGAAATTATGTTATCTCTTGTTAATGTAGTAGTACAAGTAAGCTTTTATGATGAATGAAAGATTATATGTTTATAGATATTCAAGAAAATTTTTATTTTCTGTAAAAGTAAATTCTAATAATTTTCATCTAAATTTTTAGTTAGCTCTAAAAGAAGAATACCTTTTTAATATTATACGCATAACAGAATGTTTATTTGTAATTATGGATAAAAAAGAGAAAGAATTAACTAAAAATGTTAAGGAAGAAACGGGTATAAAAAATTGTTGGAAAACATTACTTTCTCAAGATGATTGGTCAACAATTCAAAATGGCGTAGAATTTGCTGAACTTTTAAATAAAATTTTATCGGATTATTTTGATACGAATGAAAAAGCAAAGTTACTTGAAGCTACTGATTTATATGTCGAGCTACAAAAATTGACGTTACAATTGGGCAAAAAGCGGCCATCCACATTAAAAATGGCATTTTTAAATGATACTCCTCCTGAAAGCGTTGAAACCAGAAAAATTATTTATCTATCAGCTTTTGGTTATCAATTTATTCCATTTTTATGGATAAATACTTTTGAAAAGAAACAATATTCGTTTCACGAATTCACTAAAGAAATTTATATTCAAATAACATATTATATTCGAGCATTAACAGCTACATTTTTTATGATTAAAAATGAAGAAAATGAAACGAATAAATTAAAATGGATAATTATCGCAAAAGATTGTTTAACAAAATTTCAATATCTTCTTAGATATGGAATTAAAAAAACGAAAAAATTAGAGATAGAAGAAAAGTTGCAAAAACTTAAAAAAAAAAAGAAACTTTTTATGAAACCCCAAACAAAAAACTCGCACTAAAACTTGTGGAAGACCTTTCAAATTGGCATTATGATTATAAAGTTGGAAGTTTGTATGATCAAGCTGTAAAAATGTCGACAGCAATTTCAAATATTCATAAAACAATGAAAGATTTCGAAAAAGCTGAAGTATGGAATCAAAGGGCTAAAGTAGATAAAATGAAAGCAGAAGAAAAGTTAAATGAAATCGAGTCAAATGTTTCTTTGATGAATAACGCAGATAACCTTTCAAATGCTCGTGAAAAAATTAATTCTTTGATTTCAACAATTTCATTTCCTTTCGTTCAAAAAATTACGACGGAAAATCCTGAAAGACCTTCTTCCTCAGTTATTGCCACTAACGAATCTTCATCGTCTCCAACTTCCGAAAACCTTCCTAATGGTATTGAAAACCAACATCATCAAATTACAGAGACAAATATTACTTCACCCATTATAGCCGAAGAAAAACTCTCAGATGGTTTTGAAAGGTTGATCCCAGTTGAGACCATTGAAGTATTATCTCCAATTATCTCTGAAAATTTTCCAGAAGGCCTTGAAAAACTTTCCCGAATAAATATTAAATGCCGCGATTGTAATGAAGTGGCAAAAATACATTCTGGCCCTGTTTCGACTTATGTTTAATGCCGCAGAAAATAGAAAATAAACTTTATTGATACATTAAATCTTGAAATTAGTTTAAAAAATAAATATTTTTTATCGTGCATAAGTTTAGCGTTTTTTTTTATTAATTACATATTTTTTATTATGCCTCTTTTTCGAGTAAAATGAAAATAGTCTTAAACAAAATAAAAATGATGAATGTGCATTTTTCTTTTCTCTTTTTTTATTTGAATTTTAGCATTGATAGGAAAATGAAAACACCAAAATTTTGAGCTTATCAATATAAATTTTATTTTCTTTTTTTAATTACCTATTGAGTTGTTAAAGGGAAAAAACGATGTTAACCTTATCATTCTAAAAAAGTGAGTGTCCCTTTTTCCTCAATTTTTTTCTTCTAATTTTTTGTTTGTTCATTCCTATACAACCCGCCTAGATAGTAAGGAAAACGTGGAATTTATATTTTATGTATGTTTAAATTGAACAAAAAAAATTATTACACATTATAAAATAATTACTTTTAATTTTTTAGTTTTTAGGATTTTTTTTCTTATTAAAAAAGAAGATGGGTTTCTCAAAAGAAAATATAAAGAAGGCTAGTGTTTTATATAAAGCAACCACAACTTTTCCTGGTCCATTGAGTGTACATGGGTTGCAAAATAATTTTTGGTTTGTTTGATTTTATCATATTTTTTTTGAAACTTTTAATTAATTTGTTTCAGGGAACAAACTTATTGGGTTTTGAGAGTAAATGAAGAAATAATACAAAATACAACAGGCGGCCAAATGAAAATCCCTAAAGACATCCTTCTTTTTGTCGGAACTACCACACTCGATTATGAAAGAAAAAATTATTCTAATCTTGAAGTTTTTTTACCTGATGATATTAAAAAGGCTTTAATTCAAAATAATGAAGAAGAAGATCTCGATGATATATTTTTAATGCAAAAAGCGTATGTTCAAAATTGGGAAAATCGAAATTTTTATATGTAAATTTATTCACCTTTTTAAAAAAATTATGCTAATTTTTTTAGAACATCGGTTGATGGAAAAGCTTCGGAAGTTTCAGATAGTCGATTAAAAAAACTTCAAGAAGCCTCAAAAAATGAGGAAAGCATTCCTAAATTTGTAAGAAAATAAATTTTTTATTATCTTTAAAAAAAAGTTTTTTTTAGGGAACTCTCAATGGCGATTTATTTTTTGCAGCTGAAAAACCACTGAATTCCATTTCTTTTGAAGCTCAATCAGAAGAAAAAAGAAAAAATCAAAAGAAAATACAAAAATCCATTCAACTTAAATTTATGATAGCCGCGGATATTCGGTATAAACAAATTCAAAATCCATGGCTTACTGGAATAGATTTCAATGAAAGTCTGCCAATTTATGATAGAGAAATAAAAAATAGTCGAAGAATTAAATATGCTAAAGGAGTATTAAATGGTGAAAATTTTATTTTTGCTTCAAAAGAAAAAACTTATAAAATTAATGCATTGGATGGTTTTGGAATTATTTCGGCCGAAGCTGACGACGAGAATGATTTAATTTTATTGGAACCTTTAACCATCGAAGAAATAAACGAATTATATAATTTATGCATGAAATCAACTTCAAAAGATTTTTCGTCGCCAGAAGAAAATATGGAAATGGAAATTTTAATAAATGGCAATAAAGTTCCTGAAAATTTTGTGATTTATAAAATTATGAAAAACTCAGCTATTTTATTAGAAAATTTAGTTTATGATGGAGCTAAAGTCCCCGTGGATAAAAATCCTCGATCAACATGTTTATTTTCAAAATTTATTATAAATCCAACTTCTAAAATTATTTTTAATTCTAAAATGCAAATTATTTCTCAAGGATTTCCATTGGCCATTGAATCATTTGATGATTATCCACATCCATGCCAAATCACTCCAAGTTTAGAAAGTTTCTTTTTTGATGATTTTCGAAAGAATTACAAAAATTATTTGGAAAATTATCCTATTTTCAAAAAACTTACAAGTTACTCAATTTTTATTGGAATTATTCTTCATAATCAAACCATTACAAAGCAAAGAGCTGCAATGAATATCGAAGAATATACGGATCCACTTAAAAATCAACAAGCTGCAAATCCATTATTAAATATTCCATATACATGGAAATTTCCAGATCTAATTATTTTGAGATATCATTTTTTTAAAGCTTTATTAGAAATTCAAACTTATCATCTTTTTAAATTTTGTGATAGCAACAACAAAGCTGAAAAACATTTTATTCGAAAACAAATTGTTTTATTTTCATGTTTGGAAATTTTGAGATCATGTTGCATTTTTAATATTGGGTTAACAAATGGTGAAAAGAAACTTTTGCAAACTATGTTTTCGATTGATAAAACTGAAGACAATGAAATTATGTTATCAATTGCTGGAATTGTAATTCAGGTAAAAAAAAAGACTCTCTTCTCACAAAAAAAAATTAACAGGAATGGCAGTGTCACGTCTGCTTCATATTTTTTGGGGTAAAAAAAGATCGTGAAATTTTTACCCGCTAAAATAAAACAAAAAAAAGTGTTTTCGACTAAAAAAAACCATTACCTAATTTTTCCAGTTTTTAAAAATATATAATAAAACGATTATTATTTTTAGTTAGCTTTAAAAGAAGGATATTTGCGCGAACTTCAACCCTTGACAGAATGCATGATGTTAATTATGGATAAAAAAGAGAAAGAATTAACAAATATTTCCAAGGAGGATATGGAAATAAAAAATTGTTGGAAAATATTATTGTCACGGCATGATTGGTCATTAATTCAAAATGGCATAGAATTTGTTGAACTTTTAAATAAAATTATGTTTGATGGAAAAATTAAAAATGGAAGTATGGAAATGTATTCGAAACTTAAAAGATTTCAAAATTCCATAGAACAAAAACGGCCGTTGTCGACTTTAAAAATGTCATTTTTAAATGATACTCCTCCCCCGGAAAATGTTGGAAATCAAAAAATTATTTATTTATCAGCTTTTGGTTATCAATTTATCTCTGTTTTATGGATGAATAATCACACACCAAAAACTAATCAATCGCTTCAAGAATTTTTGGAAGAATTTTATCTTCATATTTCATATTTTATTCGAAGTTTATCAGCATTTTTTTATATGATTAAAAATGAAAATGAAGCTAATAATAAAAAGCTTTGGATCATGGCAACCAAATATTGTATTAAACAATTTCAAAGTTTATTGAAATACGGAAATGAAGAAAGTGCAAAGTTAAAAAAAGCTTTAAAAACTCAAAAAATTGCCAACAATTTAAAACATTTTTATGATTCGCCAAACAAAAAAATAGGTCAAAAGTTAATTAAAGATCAAACAAATTTGCATTTTCTTTATAAAATCGATGGCAAATATGACCGAGCTGAAGAAATTTCAATAAATATATCAGAAATTTATGCAAAATTGGAGGATTTTAACAAAGCTGAAGCATGGAAAGAAAGGGCTAAAATTGATAAAAAGAAAGCCGAAGAAAAATTGAAAAATGATAATTCCAAATTTCCAAGTGCCTTTAAAATTTTTTTATTAACATCAATTGTCGAGTGTTCTGACGATTATGAACCTGATACGCCAGCTATGACTCTTACATATTCTGGAACTATTATTTAAAATTTGAAAACCGTTTTTTTTTATTTATTTTTTGCGTTTTTAATTTTTTTTCTTTTAAATTTTGCTATATTTATATTTGTTCAAGGCTAATGTTTGTAATTCAGAATAAATAATTTATTAGAAAAACTTTTAATCATATTACAAAAAAATAAAATTATAAAAACATTAGATATTTCTTTTAACTCTTTTACAAATAAAATAAATTTTGAAAGAAAAAAATTTACGTTTAAAATAGTTAAATAAATTTTTAATAAAAATCGAAGTGAATTAATTTCCAATGAAAAATGGAAACATTGTTGCCACAGTCCTGTCGTCGTCGATCCGGCCTTTTTGCACGAACAGGAAGCAAATATAAAAAATGGTAGGGGAAGAGGAAGGAAGGAGGAGGCTACTGTACACAGATAAGGCACATATGTGGGGTGAATAGCCACAAAAAAAGTAAAATAAATAAATAATATCATTTAGTATAAAAATTTAAATAAATAATATCAAAGCTTTTTTTTAAAATAAATAAATAATTAGTTACAAAGAAAGTTTCACAACCATAGACATATTCCAAAGTGATATGTTTTCTTGCAACAAAAAAAAGAATATTTTGAAGCAAAGACAAAACAAGCATAATTTTATATTTTTGTTTTCGAGTGGTAAGCATTTACAAAAGAGTTAAATAAATAATAATAAAATTTTTAATTCTTTACAATAAAAATAAAATAATAAATAAATAATAAAAATAATAATAATTCTGTACAACCGATCACAGTTTAGCTTATATAATAATTTTTTCTTTTGGTGTTGTTCTTAAAAAAATTTATAAATTTGGCCCATCAAAAGTTTAGTTTTTTTTCTTATTGGAAATAGCTTTTTTTAAGTGGTAATAAAATTAAAATAAAGTTGATAAAAAAAATACCATATAAAATAAATATTTTTGTTCTTAGAATAAAAAAAAAATAAGGAATGAATAAATTTTTTTGAAAATTTAACGACTGAACAAAAAAAATTCTGTCGAAGTGGTAGTTTGGTGTAAAAAAAGTAATAATAAATATAAAAATTACATTACAAAGATTTTAAATAACCCATTTTTTGAGTAGGCTTTAATCGCTTATTTTTGTCACAAAGCAGGGTGAATAAATATAATTTGAGACTGCTTTGAAGATCCATTTGTTCAGTGCCATGGAAGCATAGAAGCTGACGACGATGGTATGGTTTAGATCATTTTCAATTAAAGCCTCACTAAAAAATTGCAATGGAATTAAATAAACTTGAAATGGCAATAAAAAAAAGCGAACGAGGAAATAAACAAATCACGTAACCCGCGAGAAAAAAAAAATGCGATCGAATTTCAATGGAAACCAATAAATAAATAAAAATTGAGGTCAAAGAGGAAAGAAATTTTTCATCAAAAAAATTATATAAAAATGTAAAAAAAACGTTTTAGAATTTAGTGTAAAACTACGAAAAAAGCCTATTTGTAAAATAGCTAATTAGTTTTGGAAAATGTTCGCCTCCAGTGAAAAATTGTCGCATCTAAAATCAAAAAAATTTGATAGAAATCTTTTTAAAAAAATTAAAACTAATAAACAACTTTTTTGGACTGAAGAAATGGCTTCAATAGTAAGTAAACTATTCTCATCTCCTCATTACCTCTCCATTGACCTTTTGCAATCTTCGAAAAATAAAAGCTCCAATATTTACTTATACTCCCAAATCTCTTAACGAACTAGGAGTTCAATAATCTTGAACTATCGCATTTTTTCATAGCCTTTCTTTAATCACTACAGTCAATAAAAAAAAATGCGGTCATCATCAACTTGAGAAATGAGAAAAGAAAGAAATATTTTTTTGACAAATGAGTCCGTCGTTGTCGTCCTTGCTTTTAGAAAAGGAGAGAAAATGAAAAAAGCAACTCTGCGTGAAACGTGTACCAATCAAACCAACAACAACAAAAAAAATGTATAGCATTCCATTTTTCTTTTTGATGATGGACAGAAAATTGAAGTTTTAAATATATAAAATAAATAAAAAGGTAGTCAGTCAGCAGTCGAGTCACACCACCAACCACCAATTTTATTTCTGTAAAAGGCAAATCGAGAAATGAAAAATCAAAGGAGAGAAAAAAAAGAATGACGGCGACGACAAATTCTCTAACAACAAAAAAATTGAATTGAATCGAATCGAAAAAAGACCCCACCTTTCTCGTTTCTTTCCTCTTTTTTTATTTTGGTGACTGTCATGCGCGAATACAAAATTTTTCTCTTTTTGCACACATTTTTCGATTCAATGCAAAAATAAAAAAAGCAAAAAAGCTCCGACACGCGAGAATGAAATTGACGATGGAATGAAATGAAAAAAAGGAGTGGGCGAATCGAATCGAGGCAAGGAAGGGACTGTCATCTTTCTCCGTCACCGGCGATGATGTTGTTGATGTTCCCTTCTCGTTTGTCGATGTCGCTCGTTGACATTGCTATTCTAAAATACAAATATGAAGAAAAAAAAATTAAAGAAGGAAACCTTGTAAACGATGTGAAAGAGAAAAAAAAATCAGAAAAATGGAAAATGGAGAAAAAGCGATAACATATTTTTTACAAAAAGAATGGAGTAATGAGAATTCACAATGGTTTTTTTTTATTGCTGCTACCGCTGATGCAAAATGAAAAGAGAATGAAAAAATTAATGAAAACGGAAATGAAAGAATTTTTTAATGTTTGCGTTAATTGATTGCAGAAGAAATAAAAAAATTAAGATATTAGAAGAAATTAAACTTGCAAGAAGAAAAAGGAAGTGGAAGAGAAAGAGAAAGAAAACGTTGATTTTTGTTAGTTTCTTTTGATTTTGTAAAATTTTTGCGCACGCGTGAAAAATAATTTGCAGGGAAAAATCAAGGGATTAAAAAATAGCTTCAAAAACAAATTAAAGAAATTTACAAAAAAGTGGCTTATGAAAAATAAGGAAAAAATAATTTTATTTTAGTCTTTTTTGATGATCTGAGGCAGACATTCCAAAGTGTTTAAGATTTTTTTCTTGTCATATTGAAAATTATTTATTTCTCTTCCACCAATCTCGAATAAATAAAAAGGCCTCAAAACAAAACAAAAAAATAAAATGAAAAGAAAAACCTTTCAATCATCCTTCACCTTTCTAATACATAATCGCGCGGCGATGGCGAGGCCATTTTGTAATGTAAAAAAAATTTGCCGATTTGACCTTGGATCGACTGAGCAATCAAAAAAAAAAGATAGAGAAAGAGATGAATGCCAAATTTAATCATAAAAATCATTAAAACACTTTTATGAATGCCATCGCTCAAACAAAACAAAAAACCCAAAATAAAAAATAAATGGTTGATTTATTTTTCTAATTTTCATTTTCTTTGTTTTTATAATCACTCACAGATTTATCTTCTCTTGCTGATTATCATCGACCCAAATAAACATATAATATTGTAAAAAATTCATAAATCAAGAAAGAAAAATCGGACAAGGAAGAAAAATAAATAATGGAGATTTTGAAAAATGATTAGCAAGAAATCAAATCTTTTTTTGTTAAAAATAAATTAAAAGTTTTTATTGAATCAAAAAAAAGAAACTAAAAAACCTCTTTGAACTATCATACAAAACTTTTATGAAAATCAGTGTTCAGTAATAAAACAAAAATTTTTTTAATCTGAACAAACAAGTTTGTTGAAAGAAAAGTTTATTAATAAAAAAGCAAAATAAAATATAAATTTAAAAGGAAATACTAAAAAAAACATTATTCGGCAGATATTCCATCCTCCAAACTTATGGCATAGGATAAAAAAAGGGAAGATGCAAATCATTGATATTTTCTCCTTTTGATAATTTTTTGATGTGTAAAATATAATTATCCCAAAATTCATCCAATACACTTAAATCATCACCTGCATAACTAAATTTTAAATTACGTCTATTTGGATTTGGGATATTGTTCTTAAAAAATAATAAAAGTTTAAAAAAAGTCTTTAATCAAATTAAAAAAATTCTTACATGAACGAAGACAGCAAATTCGTAGGGATCAATCAAAGTATCAAAAAATTTAATATTAAAGAACGTAAATATCTTATTAAATTTCAAATTGTTAATTTTCATCCCAGTTTTTGATGTAAGTCCAAATTTTATATCTGTTCTAAAATTAAATTGGAAGTTTTTAAAAATGGTTTTTTAAGAAAATTTACTCAAAATGATAAAGATTTGGTAATTGTTTTAATAAATCTTCCAATAAAATTGGTTCGCCACCGCCGCCATTTTCTTCTTCTGAATCAGATGTGATCGAACCACCAAAAAGTCCGAGTTTTTTAATGTTTCCAGTTTGGGTTAAATAATTATATTGTGAAACAGAAATGGTTTGATTGATGAGAGTCAAATATCGAATAGTGCAAGCACTTAATTTTGCTAAAATTTTAGCACACAAATCACTTTTTTCTCCATCATTTAAATTTTTATTCTCAACAACGAAGGAATTAGCCAACCAAAATTCTTTAATAATTCATCTAAATTTTTACCTTCGTTGTTGCTGCTTAAAATCAAAGATTGTTGAAAATATTTAAGTTTTTTAAATCGTTCATTTCCACCAACAAAAAGTGAATGACAAATGGGTTTTTGAAATTTGTAATAAAATAATTTGCAACTTTTATAAAATTTTTGAATTATTTCTGGTGAAGCTTTTGAAAGAATATAATTTAATAGAGTTGCATGGAAAGGAAATTCTTGATTACCAAAAATTGAAGTAAATGTAAATCGATGAAAAGGTTTCAATTCTTCTGGAATTAAAGTTTGTGGTTTTGGTTGTTGAAATTTCATTCGATTTAAATATTGACTTTGTGGTGGTTTTTTATTTTCAATATCTCTAAAATCATCTGAACCCATGCTTGTATCTTCAAGAAACATTTTCTATAACGATAATAAACTTCATAGGCTGCCTAAAAAAGGGAAAATTAATTTGGATGAATTTAGGAAAGTTATAAACTTACTTCCATATCTTTAGTTTTTAAATAATCAATATAAATTTTCCAAAGATCAAACATTTTTAAATAATGAGTGCATAATTTAGCTTCAATATTTTGAATAATAAATCTTTCATCATTGGTTTGAAGTAAAGCTTCAAACCACAAATGAGGGTCATCTTCTGCTTTTTTAATATTTATATATATTTCTTTTTGCTTTTTATAATGTTTTTCAATTTCACTTGATACTGGTGCAGCTAAAAATTATTGAGGGACGTAAGTTTTTTGGATTTAACCTATTATGGTTAACTTATGGATATGGAAAAAAACTTACTCGAAAATTCATTATAAAACTCATAAACATGATTTAACTTTGAATGAGGATATTTTAATTTTTCAAGAAGAAATGGAACAAGTTCAAAAGTTCCAATTAATTCCATACATTCATTTCGAAGATTTTCTAAGTTATGGTAACTCATTATTCGGTTAAATGGATTTTGCTAAAAATTACTTTTTTCTTTGTATTAACTTAAAAGTTTATAAAATGTGTCGCAAACTTCTTGTTCTAACAATTCTTTATATTCCCAAACTGTATTAATGTTAAATTTTTCATAAAAATCATAAAGCGTTCGAGATATGATCTTTTTATAAATGGGATATGGCATTGGGGCTTCTGTTCTAAAATATTTGCATATACGACCGTTTTTTTGTTGGCAAAAATTTTAGACTCACGCTAATCTCCAACTCCCAAATCCTGGAAGTAAAATATTCTTTTCAGAAAATTCTTCCAAAATTTTCCTTTGTAATTCACCATTTTCACATTCATTTAGTTTCTTTTCTAAATCATCGCATTTTTCTTTATATGGTTGAAATAAACTTTCCGCTTTTTCAGAAACCATCTTTTTTTTAAGATTGGTAGTCAAAGTTGCTCTAAAATAAAACTAAAGTTTCAATCAAATTTTTTTCCTCAAAATTTTGAAAAAAAAATGGTTGTTTCACGATCGTATAATCCAGCAAATCGTTATTTGTATCAATAATGGGAAGTGGAAAACTTAATAGTTTTTTTGGCTTATTGGAGGGAGTTAAAAATTGAAAGGACTGTTAACTAAATTAGAAAGAAAGGAACAATGGCACAAAAAAAAGTCAAATAGAAATTGATGATGACCACTGACCGACCATGGTTTATTAACAAAGAAACAAGCTGCAACCTTTATGGTGTGTCTCCTCCTCATTTATTTGCTTATTTTGTAAAATGAAGGGTCAAACAAAAAAAAATATTTCATCCTAAATGTCATACACAAAAGAAGCAAATCAATACCAAAGAAAAAAGAAAAAAGAAAAAAGGGAATTTTTTAGGTCATGCCTTCCATGAATAAATTAAAGCAAATTTTGGTCTATGAACATATGAAAATATTTTATCAAACATATTAGAAGGCATCAATTCCTCATGTTGGAACAAACCCTTTTGACGTCGTCTTGTTTGTTGTTAGTGAAATGCTTCATAAGTTTAAAGGAACGCAGCCTTTGATTATTGTCTAACATGAATGATTTTGAAAACATGTCAACTTATACTCTTTTGTCGAGTTCGCCACCTTTTTTAAACTCAAAATATTGTTAGCATTTTTATAAACTTTTAGTTCAGACGATTAAAGCTGGAAAAACAACAAAACAAATTTGCAACGTTTTGATTTAATAAACCATATAAAATGGTGTTTTATTGCTTCATTTTTTATACGTTTCAGAAAACGAACATAGTTTGTTAGAATGCTGCGTTGCTGCTTTTTTTTCATTTTCATTCTTTGTCATTTTTACCCATGAAAGTTTCTCACAAGCATGTAAATTTCCAACCACTCAAAAACCCTACAAATACTGCGTTTTGCCATCAAATTTTGATCAGTCGACGCGCTAACATTTTTTGGTTGTCACGTTGACTCTTCTTTGACACACTTACTTATTTACTAATTTGCAACAAAGAAGACGAAGAAGAATGAGTGATATTGATTTGATTGGAAAAATTATTGCTGAATGTTTATTTGATAATGGTTCTTCTTCAACAATTCATCAATCTCCTCCATTAACTCAACCAAAATTTGCTGAAACTTTCGCTGATACAATTGTGATTTCATCAGATAATCAAAAGTAAGTTTAACTTTTTTCTAAATCTTTGTTTAATATTTACTTATTTCAGATTCGAAGTTCATAAGGTTATTATTCAAGCTCGTTGGTCCAATTTACCATTTGAAAAATGTGAAGAAGATTCAAATCAATATGAATGGCAACTCTACCTTGATCTTCCATCTCATATCGTTTCATTGCTTCTTGATTTTCTTTGTTATCGTCCTCTTGCTTTTCCAACTTTGGATGCTGCTCTTCAACTTTACACGTTTGCTTCAGAAACTTCAAATCATCATCTTCAAAAGCTTTGTATGGATGGAATAAAAGAACAAGTCACGCCAATCGATGTTCTCAAAGTATGGAATTATTCAAAATGTCATAGACTTCGAAACAGCGTTAGTCACTTTTTTGTTTACTTTAACCTCCATCCAAATGTTGTTTTTAGGTATTGGATTATGTTTCATATCATTTCCCTTCTGCATTTGAAACTTATGAAGAAGTTCGAGATGAATTCCATTCCATGTCCTTAAACGATGTCGTGCATGTTCTTCGTCAACGAAAGCTCAACATTCAATCTGAACGTCAAATGATTAAGTATGCTATGTCATGGGTGGATGCAAATATGAAATCTGTTGTCGATCCATTAAAGGCTATCAATACTTTTGTCGATTGTATGAGACTTCAAAATGATCATGTAAGTTATATGATACTGAAAGTCTCAACACTTACTCTTTGCTCTAATTTTTGTTTTACTAGTTTCTTTAACTTATGGCCATTTTTTAGGCTAAACACGTTATCCCACATATGAATGCTTTGAATGATAAATATTCCATTGAAGTCAAAATTCCATCCGTTCATCATCCAAAGCGTATTCGACGTGATCTTTTTGTTTTCTTTGGTCTTTACAATTTCACAAATCCCATTGCTTTCTTCGTTGATATGGATGCTCAAAAACTTCGTCGTCTTTCATCTATGGATAATCCATTATTTGAAGAACTTGTTCAAGTACCACATTTCACAATTGCTGATGGAACTTTGTATCAAGTTGGTGGTAAAGCAGCTTCATCATATATGGGTTATGCAAAAGCTGATTGTTTTGCGTTGGATAAGAATACCCTTCGATGGAAACGAAAGAGTTCAATACCTCGGGAACGTGCTTATTCAGCTGTATGTTCTTCGCCCAATGGAAATATCTTTATCGTTGGTGGACATTCTTTATCTCCAGAAGAACGAACAAAGAAAGTTGAAATGTTTGATCCTAAACGAAATGCATGGAGAAACTTACCTGAAATGAATCATGGACGTTACAAGGCTGTTGCAGTATATCATGAAGGAAACTTATTTGCTATTGGCGGCGCAACAAGTGTTGAATTATCTATGGTTGAATGTGAAGTATTTCAAAAGGAATGTCAAACATGGTTAACTCTTCCATCTCTCAAGCATCATCGATCTTCACATTGTTCTGTAATTTATGGAAATTATATTTATGCTTTGGGTGGACGAAGTTTGAGTGATGATTTGAATTCCGTTGAACGACTTTCACTTGAATTAAATGGTTCATGGAAAGTAATGCCTCCAATGATTTCTAAACGGTAACGATTTTTAAAGAGTTTTCACTAACATTCATTTCTTTGTTTTTAGAGTCAACTTTGTTGCTGAAGTATTTGATAATAAAATATGGGTATTTGGTGGTGAAATGCATCCTCAACGTGAACATGCTTTAGAACAAACAATAGAATTTTTTGATGGTCATTCATGGCATCCATTTTGCACTCTTCCACCTGATGTTAAACCTTTGGCTGCATTAAATTGGAAAAATATTCCTCATCCTGAAATGATCCTCAAAAATGAACTCAAACCTGATTTATATACTATTCATGAAAACGACTATCAAAACAACAACTACAATGGCAGTTTCACAGCAATTCATGGTGCATAACTAATTCCAACAATTTCAGTGGTATCAAATTCGATTCAATTTGTACTTATTCTTCTCTTTGGTCTGCTTTATATACTGATTATATATTTACTGACTTTCTGCTAATTATGTAAAAATAAACTGATTAAAGCTTTATAAAAATTGTTTTTGTGTAAAAATCTTGGGACTTTGTTTATTGAATAAAGCTACTACAGTATGCAAGAGTAGGGAACTAAGAAATTTAATACTTTTGTCCATGACTTTTAATTTTCATTTATTTTTGCAACATTCAAAAAAAAACCCTTGAAATTCTGATAATATTAGGTAGTTAACGTTGCAAAATTAATAAGGTAAACATAATTGAATTAAAAGTTTGGATAACAAAGATTTTTGTGGTTCTTTGGGTTCTCGAATGCTTTCAACTCTGTGAGTAGCTGTGTCAAAAATCATAATTCGAAGATTATGATCAGGATATTTGCATATTGCTTTTTGTGGTCTTTCGGATAGCATTGAAACTTCATTAAGTATAATTTTAGCGGTGTTATGACAGCGAATTCCTAACCTATAAAATAATCCTTTTTTTAAAATTTAAATGAGTAAAGAAAAAGTTTGATTCTTACATAATTTTTTTGACTGAAAATAAAAGATTCACAAGATTTTTGAATTTTTCTTTTATTTCTTCAATTCCCATAGTTTGTGGAATTATAAATTTTATTTCACATTCTTTAACTTTGGGTCCAATTAAATGTTTGAAAGCTTCAAAATCTATTTCATCCACGACTTCGACGATTAGCTTTGAATAACTTTTTATTATTTTTTGTTTGACAAATGCTTGGGTTAAAGCTTCGGGCATAGAGATTTTTAAAGTCTTAAGAACTTCAATGTTTTCTGGGAAATCTTTAAAAAATAATTTTTAGTGATTTTTTAATAATGGATTTTGTCTCAAAAAAAATTTACCAATGTAATTATTATCATTAATCCAAAGATTAGTCACAAATGTTCGGTTCCGGGAAAGCCATTCAGTTTTTTCATTAATTTTTGAAAAAATTTCACATGTTTGAGTGTCGCATAATTCAGCAAATCTTTCTTGAATCAATAATGGAAGTTTTGAAAATGGAATAATTTTTGGCGGCGGCTTTTTTGGTGAAAGTAAAATATTTTTTGAATTTTTTGTGGAATCAATAAATGGATGATGCATTTTTTCGAAAATTAGCTGGCGGCAAAAAAGCCAATCCCGATTTATGCTTTACAAAAAGCAGTCATGGTTATTAACAAACAAATTTTTTTTAAAAATAATAATGAATAAACAGCGTCGTCAATGACACTGAAAAAATGCCAGCAACCAACTAAAAGTTGTGTGCGACATTAGAAAAAGAAAAAAAAATTGATTAGCCCGCCTAATTTTGAAGTGCCTGGCGATGGTCATAAATAAAAAAATGCCATTTATGTATAATTTTTTTGATTTTCTGGCAACTTTCCATAAACCCCATATGTCAAGTTTGTGAAGTAGGAAATTTTAATCAATTTTTTGCGTTTTTTTGTTACGTTTTAGTAACTTTATTTGTGTGTGTTTTTGACACCAATTAAAACCTATGAAGCAAGCTATTAGTCATTATCAAATCCGATTCGACTAAATAAAACAAAATGATTTCAGCCATTACACATTCAATAAAAAAAAAATAGCTTTTAAAAAAGCACAACTGTTAAAGATCAAACTAAAAATATTTTTATGTTTGAATGAAAATATCACAAACAACAAAAAACCTAATTCAAATAAAACCAGCTGGCGACAACTGTTAAACAATAATAAATGTAAAGAAAAAAACGATTTCTTTTGAATAATTACATGATAAAAATCAAAAACAGTCAATTAAAACACGCACAAAATCATTCAAAAGAGCAAAGGTCGAAAATAAAAAAAACGCACACCTCTCTTTTTTTGATAACAAATAAAAATCTTTTTCGTGTGTGTGCATTTAATACTTAAATAGAGACCTTTAGCATCATCTTTTTTCATTCTTTTTCTTACAATTAAAAATTTATCAAAAATATAATTTTTCGTGTCTTTAAAAAGATTTTTTTTTTCGGTAACAAAAAATGAACAACAATTATGTTTCGGAATACATGACAGCTGATAAGTTGATTAAGCAAAAAATTTTAAAACCTGGAGATTTGATTGAATTTAATCGAAATATTGCGTACAAGGTTAGTTTTTCTTTCTTAATTTCGAAATATAGATTATTAATTAATAATTAATTATAGCATTGGGCCTTGATGGAAGATGACGATGACACAATCATTCATTTTACTGGTGAACCAACAAATAAAAAAGATGCTAAAGTTTGTTGTTTTTATCTATATTTTTTTATTCGTGCAGCAGCAAAAGTTAAATAATCTTAATTAATTTTTTTATTTAGATATCTCGCGGATCATTGCGTGAAGCAGCGGATACTTCTAAAGTTCGAATTAATAATAAGCGAGATAGCGAGTATGATGCTGGCCAAGTTGATGAAATTCTCAAACGCGCAAGGGATAGAGTTTGTTTTTTAATTTTAATTTTTTTTAGTTTTCTAAAATCTTAGAACCACTGGAATGGAATTTCTTAAAAAATTATTTTTCCAACCACAAATTACAATTTGATTTTTTGAGAAAATTTTACTTTTTCTCTTCAGATTGGTACTCGCAGTTGTGGCAGTTTACGTGACAAATATGATGTCACAATGAACAATTGTGAACATTTTGTTACTTATTGCCGATATGGCTCATGTGATGCTGGACAAACAGCAGCGGTAATAAATATATTTTTTTCTTTACATAACCGCTTTTAAAATTTGCACCATGTTTATTTATTATAGCTTTTTTGTCATGATGGAAAAATCTATCATCCTCGACATGAACCCCAAACCCAAGCTGAACGGGATGCATATAATCGAGAGAATATGGAAGAATTATGGACTGAAGCCAAACCACTCATTTATTTAACTGCCCCACTTTGGGGTCCACCGTACATTGGATTTAAAACTCTTAAATGGGGCATTAATAAAATGTTTGGATAAGGAAATTTAATTAATTTAACAATATTTAATATCCGAATTTGTAGCTGAAAAGTATATTATCAATAAGCTTAAAAATAACATTGTTTAATTTTTTTTAAATAGGTTAATAAAGTATCGATAAAATTATGTCAAGTTTTATTTTGTCTTCCCGCAGAAAAAAAAAGACTTTGGATTTTCTTTTGTATTGTTAAAGAGTTTTATGAATTAAAAAAAAAAGCAAATTTGTTATTAAAACATATTTATGAAGGAAAAAAATATATTATATTACAGTAATAATCAAAATGTAAAATTTGCATAAAAAATGAAAGTCCAAAAATGAAGGTAAAACTTATGAAACTTTATTTTAGCAATTTTCTCAATTCTTTTTAGCATTCAACGAAAGGAAAATAAAACATAATAAAATAAATATAAAAATAGCCCAGATTATTTCATTTTTAATTATTTCAGATGATATGCCTTCATATTGAGAAAATTCTTCGGTGACTCATCCTTATAAAAAAGAAGAAGATTTTAGTTTGTAGCCTTTACTTGCATGGCGACCAGCTGTCGTCATTAAGCACATTACTAGATATATATTAAAAAAATGCAAAATAAAAATAAAAAAAGAGACAAAAAGTGATTCATTTTTTTATTATATCAAAATACATTTTGTTTCCAAAACTTTTAAACGAAACAAACCCAACAGTAAAAATACAAACTATAAATTAAAATGATTATTGAGAGGTAGGCAGAGAGAAAAAAAAAGGTTAACGATTGCAAGTGGACACGTACATATGAATCATTGAAAACAAGTTAAATTCTGAGCAATTAAGTAAATGCCAGTTGGTTCCACAAACCATTAATTAAGATCAAAGTAAAGAAAAAAGCTTTTTTATGATTAATTTTTTGTGGAACCAACAACCTTTTATTTATATTTTTATTGGTCATTTAATTGTTTACTATATTCTAAAAAGTTTAAAACAAAGGGCATTCGCTAGTTTTTATTCTCCTTCATTTTTTGTATTATAAAAACCCGAAGAGATAATACCTTTTTATCTTATCTAAAGGTACCGGATAATTTGTAATTTACTAACTTCCCTCACATTTTTTTTTGTTGAACAATCAACATGAAATCAATCTTTGCTATTATTTTTTGCGCCATGTATTTAATTTTGATGGCCCAAGCTCGTCGAGATGGTCATGTCATCTTTTATCAATATCCAGATTTTAAAGGTATGGAGTAAATATGTGTTAAAAGCTAAAGAGCCAAACGTTAAAAAACTTATCTCCAAAAAAATTTAAAAGTTGTCTTTTTTTCTATGCAATAAAATTTCCCTTTTAAAATTTACTTTTTTTTATTTTAAAAATATATTTAAAAAATTATTTTTTTTAGGTGAAAGCACAAAATATAATTACAATGGAGTTTGTTCAAGTCAAGTCGATGACGGTCTCATGTCTGGTAGAGCTAGCTCTGTCAACATTTTTACTTCCAATGAATGTTTGAGACTTTATAAAAATCGTGATTGCAAAGGTGATTATGTTACAATTCAAAATAAAGCTCCACGGCTCAGTGATTTTGGATTTAATGATGTTGTTAAATCATATAGCGGATGCTAAAGACGTTCATTATCTTGCATTTGAATGCTTTAATTTTTTTTGGTACAACTCTAAATTTTTATTGGATTATCTATGTTTTGAAATTCCAAGTCGCTCAAGTAATAAACATTTAAAAAGATATTTATTTTGTAACTCATTTGTTGTTACTCAAATTTAAAAAAAAAATTTATTTGATTTAAAACAGTTCAAAGTTTGTGTAAAAAAATTCCATTTAAAAAATATTTTTTTACATTTTTAACATTTTCTTAAACATCCAATAACAAAGTTTAGAGGAAAATAAATAACATATTAAAATGATAGAACATTAATTAATTTCAAAAAAATTCATAACCTTGGAAATCTTTTGGGAATTTTAGACTTCAAGAATTTGCAAGAATTTGAAGTTTCACTAACATTGGAAGCAAAAACGTATTTAGACAAATATTGACCGGTTTGAAAATTATATATACTTAAGTTAAGTATCAAGTGATCCTTTTTCAAAACTGGAAGTAAAAATGGTTGGGGTCTTTCTAAGAGTTTAAAAAGTTCTTTTTGTACCAACTTTTCATGATCATAAATTTTTATGTGCAAACTAAAATATATATTCATAAAAATGAAATTTTTGTGATTAAAAAAATTCTTACCAAATAAATTTTACTGGAATCAAAAGTTTCACAAACATTCGAAGATTGTTTTGAAGTTCAGTAATTTCCAAATTTGGTGGAATTTTAAGAACTATGCTACAGGTTTCTAAGTTTTGGCCAATCAAATGTTTGAAAGCATTAAAATTCACAAAATTTAAATAAAGTCTCAGCTTTGAGTAAGTTTTTTGTATTCCTTTGACGCTATCTTCAGTAAGATTATTTCTCATAGAAATAATTAGATCATCGATAACTTCAATAGATTTATCTAAATTTTCTATTCTTGAACAATGCAATCCATTATTTTTACAACAACAAAAATCATAACACCCATCATGAATTCGAATACTTTCGATAATTTTTCGCTTCCTTGAAACCCATTTTGTTCTTTGATTTATTTTTGAAAAAGTCGAAAGAGTTTGAGAATCACAAATTTCAGCGAATCTTTCTTGAATTAATAAAGGCAAATTTGAAAATGGGATAGTTTTTGGTCGTTTAAAATTCAAAAAAGATAACATTCTTGAAAAATAAATTTTTGTTGGTAGATAAATTTAATACTAAATTTTGAAAAGAAAAAATAAGGAAGAAAGGTTTCTTGGAAATAAGCAGCAAAAATTTAATTTATTTATTTTTTTTGCACAATAAAGAATAGTAAACAAATAATATTTGTAGCTAAATATAAATAACAAAAATACCTTTGAGAAACCATTGATGACCTGATTTTATTTCTTACGCGACGGGGAAAAAAGAAAAAATATGAAATTATAGTTTTATAATTTTTACAAAAAATGCCATCTTTTGTAAACATGGGTGCAAGTTTACAGAAAAAAAACATATCACTTTTTTGTAAATCGTTTCCACAAATTTTCAAATAATGGAACTTTTCTCGAAATGTTTGATACTAAACCTTGATCATCCTCCGTTTTAGATGGAAAATTCTCAAAAAGTGAAAATCTTTTGGAATAATATTCTCGAGTTCTTTGATTGAAAATGGATAAACTAAAAACCATATGAAACGATGGATGCTTTGATAATTTTAAAAGTTCATTTTTGACAATATCCTCATTATCTTGAAGTGATATACATAAACTAAAATATAAAATAAATTATATTTTTTAAATTTTAAAAAAACTTACTAAATATTGTTTACTGGGATTAAAAGTTCCCCAAGAATGCGAAGTTTATTTTGAAGTTCCATCATCTCAATATTCGGAGGAATTCTAAAATTGATATAGCATGTTTTTAAATTCGGTCCAATCAAATGTTTAAGAATTTCGTCGCCAATTAAAATTAAATTTTCCAAAGAAATTATCAATTTTGAGTAAGTTTTTAATATTCCTTTAACATCAGCTTCACTAATATTTTTTACTCGAATATCTAATTCATCTGTAATTTCAATAGATTTATCAAAATTTGAAAACGTTGAGGAAGGAGTGTCTATATGTTTAAATCGAGAATTCATTCCATCATTAATCTCAAAATTTGCGACAACTTTTCGATTTCGTGACAACCATTTTGTTCGACGATTAATTTTCGAAAAATTTGCGAGAGTTTGTGAATCACAAATTTCAGCAAATCTTTCTTGAATTAATAATGGAAACTTTGAAAATTTAATAGTTTTTAGTCCTTCAAAATTAAAAAAGGAACCCATTTTTCAAGTTTTAGAATTGATAAATTTTAATAATAAAGGTGGTTAAAAATTGGTAAAAAAATTGATTCTGATTGCAAATATATTTTGATAAAATATGAGTTTTTTTTTAGAAAGTCATATATAAAAAGAACTTAAAAATACCTTTGAGGCAGAGTATTGGTTGACATTGCTTACTAATAAATCATTTAATCATCTGCCAGAGATTTCTTCAAATGTGTCAAGAACCTCTAGCGAAGCCTTCAAGCATCTTTTGTTTTGCATTTAAAAAAAATAGAATATTTAGATACTTTCTGCTCATTAATTATTTTAGTTTATTGGATGGCGATGTTGGTTTCTTGGCTTATTAAATTTTATAGAATTATGATCGGTTTTCTTAAAATGCTACCTTTTTTTCCTTATTCTCAAGAACCAAAATTTATTCCATTTTCAAAGATGCCATTATTAATTCAAGAAAGATTCGCTGAAATTTGTGATGCTCGAACGCTTTCAACTTTTTCAAAAATTAATCAAAAAACAAAATGGTTATCTCGGAAACGAAAATTTTTGGAAAATGTATTAGTGAATAATGATGGTGTTTATTATATCAATAATGGAGCTGTTGAGAATGTTTATGAATTTAAAAGGGATTTCGAAATTTTGGGAACCTTAACTATTAGAAAGTCAAAAATTGTTGAAGCAAATTTTAATGGAATACTAAAAACTTACTCCAAATTGATTTTGGAAACTCGAGAAATTCTATTTGAAGCTTTCAATCATTTAATTGGACCAAAAGTTGTTGAATGTCAAATAAAATTTGAAATTCCCGAAACTCTGGAAGTTGTAGAAATTCAAGAAAAAATTAAAAAATTTGTGGATCTTTTAATTCCGATTAAGAAGACATAGTATGTTTTACTTTTTTTTACTATTTAATAAATAAAAACTTAAATTGATTTTTTAGCCTAGTTTTAATATGCCATGGTCATGGTTCTTTCAACATTGTAAATACTGAAATCAAAAGATTATCTAAAACACGCAAAAACACAAAATCAGCCGATTATGAATTTAATGCTATTGTTTTCAACAATTTTAGTCGTAAAAGTGTCAAATATCCTCAAGAATCAAATTTCTTTTGTTTTGCCAAAATATTTTTTATACTTTTTTTAGCTTCATTTTTATTTGTACCATTAGCTATTTATTTTACTTTTGTAGCCTTGTTTTTATGGTTGATTTTAAACATGCTTGCTTTAATTTTTGTCAAATTGCGTAAGCTTTACTTATTTTTTGGTTTGAATAAATTTTTTATTTAATTTTAAAAGATTTTGTTTTTTCAACTTACAGCATTTATACCAAAGTATGTAATACCTTCAAATATAATTTTTTTTAATAAAGTCTAATTTTTTTGTGATGTAACACTTGAGTTTATTTATTTTCGTGATAGTAGCAAAACCAGAAATTGATTAATTCAATTTTTATTTAATGTTTTTTCTTACATATTGCATCATTTAATCAAAAAACTTTGACATTTATTTGCTCTAGAAAGTTTACAAAAAGTGCGGAAATCATAACTTTATTTACTCATATTTTAAAAGTTGAAAAGCTTACAATTTTCTATGTTTATTTAAATAATAATTTTTAAAAGAAAGCATAGCGAATTGTCAAGATAAAATTTTACAGTGTCGTTTGGACACATTCCAAAAGCTAGTCGAGAAACAAAAGGGAAGAATAGTAAATTATAAAGAGTTTTAGTTGAACTCTACAAAAGAAAGATTGCTTTTAATTTATAACATAAGATTTTTTTTCTTTAAGATAATCTTAAAACAAAAGGATTATTTTCTACGATGCAATTTACTTATTATTGGTATCAGTAGAATGGTCATTGAAAAAATGGATAAAATAAAAGTTTTCTATCAATTAAATTTTGTTCATCGAAGTCTGGTTTTCGGCTATGCTTATTTCTCCTTTTTTGCTATAAATTATTGTAAGATTTTTACAAAAAAAAACCCAAAAAATAAATATTAAATAACTAGTATTTTTTAATGAATTTTGATTATTAAGATGGAAGTTTTTTGCATACAAATCGAGAAAGTATCCAATCACATGGGATATTATTCCATCCACCATATACAAATTCTGTGTTAGCCAGGGGAGAACCGGTCCACAATTGAACACAATTGTCAACTCCTGGATCATTTGGCTCGATTTCCATCCAACTATGAAAATTAAATGGAGTCCCATCTGTCCATTTCCAATGAACATTGTTATCTTCCGTAAAGGCACCAATAATCGTTTGATTAATATAATTTGATGAAGTAGTGTACGCTAAATCTAAAATTAATTCAAAAATTTAAGAAAAAAAATTTTAAAAATTAAAATTAAAATACAAACTTGCGACAAACAAATTTTCTTCTTTACTGTGGATTGAAACCAAATGCGCTTCCTCCATTTTACACATAGTTTCAGCATTTAACATATTTTCATTGAAATAAAGTTTATAGCAATAACCTGTAAGGTCACCATAAGTCCAAGAACCTTCACAACTTTTAGGCGTTGATGGGGTGATAATCGCCGTGGTTGTTGTAATTTGTTTCAAAGTTGTGGCTGTAGAAACGTCTTTGATTAAACAAACAAATGGTTTTGGTTTATAACAATCATTTGCAACCCAATTTCCTCCTTGCATTATAATACTTCCACATCCAGCTTCCGATATATTTTGAGGCTGATTCTTATCCCAATCTGTGAAATCCATAGTTGAGCCATCAATCCAAGTCCATGTTGGTGGTTTCAATAAATTTGTTGCACCAAACCAAAAATCAATAATTGTGCTGTCAGTAAATTTAATCAAAGCTTTTTCTAAATTTTTTTTTGTGTTCGAGAAGTTTAATTTTTTTATTATCAAAGCTTACGACTCAAAAACATATTTTCAAACATGCTATCCACGGAAGCCAAATGCCCGCCCATTCCAATGCAAACTCCTTCAGCATCCAAAAAATAAGTTTGGTTTGATTGAAATGAAAAACATATGGAATTGTCGCCGAAATAAGCCACTGTGTCATTTGGGCAAGTTGCAAATGTAAAATTAATAAAACAAAAACAACAAAGAAATGTAAAAATAAAAAGAAAAAAATTCATTTTTTAAATATAAAATAAAAAATGTTTTTTTCTTTTTCAGGAAAGTTGCTTTTTGGAAAAAAAATCAATAAATTAGGGTTCTTTAATAAGCTTTGGAAAAAGCAAGGCTTTTGTTTCCCACTAATCTTTTTTCGTTATCATTTTTTATGGAACCAGTCAAAAAAAGAAGAGGAGAAGCAGCAACTATACTTGTTAAAACATTTGCTAATAAATAAGCTTCAAAAAAATGAAAAAAACATTTCATTTTATTATTAGTTCTAAAAACATGGCAACAACAAAAAAAGAGAGATCTCCATAATTTTTTGAAAAATTACAATTAGGGAAATATTTTACCAAAAGAAAAAGACTTTTCTGTTATTACATTGCAAATAAAAATGTTTAGAAACCAGCGACGTTGGTCTGAATTAAGTAAAATTGGTGATGTCTCTTCTGAAAGTTTTAAAAGTTCATTTTTAACGATTTCCATATTATCTTGAAGTGAAATTTCGAAGCTGGAAAAATTTTTTATTTTATTTTTGGAATTACATAATTTAAAAAAAAATACTTACGAAATTATTTTAATATTAACTGAAGCCAAATATTTTATTAGTAATCCAAGTTTATTTTGAAGTAAATTTATTTCCAGGTTTGGTGGAATATATAATGAAATCTTACAATTTTCAATTTTTGGGCCAATTAAATGTTCTAAAACTTCGAAGTCAATAGAATCGGATTTATAATTCAAAGATGAATAAGTTTTTTGAATTCCTTTGACATCTTCCACTGAAACTTGAGGCATCCATAAACTAATCTCTCCATAGACTTCAATGGTTTTATCCAATTTTTTAAAACTTGAATGACGAATATTTGCATCTCCAATAAAGTAACAATATCGATAATCATTTACAATTGCAAGATTTTTTACAGTTTTTCGTTTTCTTGAAAGCCATTTTATTCGATGATTAATTTTTGAGAAATTGGCGAGAGTTTGTGAATCACATAATTCAGCGAATCTTTCCTGAATTAATAATGGAAGGTTTGAAAATGTGATGGCTTCAATTTTTTTGGAGTTTGCATCAAAATCCATATTTGAAAATAATACGAAATCAACTTCTTGAATAAATTGATAATGAAATAATTATACGGATAACTAATAATAAACTTATAAAAATAAATTTTTTTAAATATCTAGAGGCATATCTTTATGCAATTGATTATAGCCTCTCAAAATTAAATAAAACAAAAAGTGTGAATTTTTTTAATGCAAATGCGATCGGTCATAAAGTGACGATTTCGTCCCAGTGGCAGTGAGTAAAATAAAATGAGATTTATTCTTTTTTCAAACAAAGTGATTTGGATACGCATTTGAATATTTCTGATTTTTTTCACTATGAAAATTATATAAAAAAACAAGTGTAAAAACTCAAAGATGGAAAAATTAATCTCAATAAATTTAAAATATTTTAAGGCATCGGCATAGGGAATTGAATGCACAAAGCGAAGAAATATTTAACGATACATAAAATTTTAAATTTCTAAGCATAGAAAGATTGTGAAAAATATTTTTGTGTTTCTAAATTCTGAATGAAATAATTAAAGTGTATGCCTCCTTTTCTATAAATACTTGAAACAGGTCGTTGAGAAAGTTTAGAGATTTCATCTTCAACCAATTTTTCATGTTCATGAAGATTTATGGTTAAACTAAAAATAAAAATAAAAATTAAAAAAAATATACTAAATTTGCTGGCGTAAAAAAATTACTTACAGAATAGTCTTATTTACATTAAATAAAAGATTTACCAACATGCGAAGATTATTTCGAAGTTTATTTTCTTCCATATTTTCCAAAATTCTCAATGTGATATAGCCTTCTTCAAGCTTTGAACCAATTAAATGTTTAAAAACATTAAAATCAATGACTTCCGAAAAAATATTTAACGCTGAATAACTTTTTATTATACCTTTGATATTTTTTTCGATACAAACTTCCCAAATTATTAATTCGTCAAAAATTTTATTGGTTTTATCAAAATCTTTAAAATTTGAACATGGTTTATCTTTCTTCTCACAACAAAAAGAAATATTACTATCGTGAATTCTAAAACTTTCAACAATCTTTCTTTTCCTTGAAATCCATTTTGTTCGATGATTAATTTTTGAAAAAGTTGAAAGCGTCCGAGTATCGCATAATTCAGCAAATCTTTCTTGAATTAATAAGGGGAAATTTGAAAAAGGAATGGATATAAGCTTTTCGGATTTAATAATAGGAATTATCATCTCGTAGATAAAAATTTTAAAAAATGAATTGAAATGATTAGAAAAATAAATGGCAAAAACTTTTTTAAGAAGTCTTTGTTGAATGAATAACAACTTGACCCATTTACTCGAAATTATTGATTGATGCATCGATCAGAAAAATATTGTTTATCTTAAAAAAACAAACAAAAATTAATTATTTTATGACAACAATATCTGGTAAATTTTTAGCTCAAAAGTAAGGTTCAAAAATAATATATTGCTTCATTGTCAAATTATTTTTATTTCCACCCAAATTTGATAGTAATTCAATTTCAGAAAATTTCAAACATTTTATTTTATAAGTAAAATAAATATAAAAAGCTAACAAAAAAATGTAATAAAAGCAAAAAATAAATGCAAGTTTAAGAAGAATCACAAATTTGGATAAGTTTTGGAAAAATTAAAATATTCTTTTGTAACTGAATTATGAAGAGCGATATTGAGAATTAATCGAGGCTTATTCGAAATTGGCAAAGTTAGATATTCGCCGAGCTTTAAAACTTCATTTTTGACCATTTCCATATTGCCTTCCATTATAATTTGCAAACTAAAAATATTTTATAATAACTTTTTTAATTAGATTTTTGAGTCACTTACAAAATAACTTTAACTGGAATCAAAAATTTCACCAACATTTGAAGTTTGTTTTGAAGGATTTTACTTTCGATGTTTGAAGAAATAAATAAACTTATTCTACATTTTTCCAATTTGGGTCCAATTAAATGTTCAAAAACTTCGTAGTTAATTGAAGCAGATTGATATTCCAAATTTATATAAGTTTTTGGAATTCCTTTGACATCTTCCACTGAAACTTGAGGCATCCAAATAGATAATTCATCCAAAACTTCAATGGTTTTAATAAACTTTACAAAACTTGAATGACGAAAATTTGGTTGTCCGGTAAAATATGAATAGTGAATGTCATCAATAATCGCAAGACTTTTCACTGTTTTTCGTTTTCTATAAAACCATTTCGTTTTTTGATTAATTTTTGAAAAAATTTCAAAAGTTTGAGAATCACAAAGTTCTGCGAATCGATCTTGAATCAATAATGGAAGATTTGAAAATGAAATGGGCTTTGAGTTATCAACAATTGGAGGAGAAACCATTATAAAAAATAATATCAAATCCACGTCTTGAAAAATTTATTTTATATAAATAATCGAAAAGCTTTTGTGAAGAAAAGAACAAATATTTGTTTATGAAAAAAATATTCCATCCCATTTTGCTATCAATGCCCTTTACCGATAATTAATAACCAAATAAAAGTGTGAAATTTTGTTTTTGGGAAAGAAATAATACCAATCTATGAATTTTAAAGAAAGTTATTGGGAGGAATTAATGTAACTGATTAAATAAGGTGATTAATTACAGATCATTAATTAAAAACAGTTGTAAAAAACAGTAAAATTAAATTAAAAGGTTTACGTTGTTTGTAAAGAAAGCTTAAGAGTTTTTTTTATAGAATTCTTTCCTCATTCGGTGAATAACAATTTGAATTTATTTAAAAGTGAGAAATTTTTTTGAGGTTTTCTAAGAAGATGTTTCGGATTTTTATAAAAATTAATTTTGCGTTGGGGCAATGCTGCTTTGAATCCAACTCTTTTTTGACTTATTTATTTAATAAATACCAAATTTAAATATTTATTTATCTTTAAAAATTGTTTTTAAAGCTTAGTTAAAAATTTAAAGGGAAAAAAATATAAATAGTCTAAAAATTAATGAAATTGTTTATTTAAATATTCAAAAAATTAAATATGAGAGAGAAAAAAGTAAAGGAAATTAAAAAATCGAACTGCAGTTTTTATGCGATCGATAATTTTTCTTTTTTGCTATTGAATCACTATATCGCGTTTATTACACTTCCACTAGAAATAAAAAAAATAAGAGACAAGAAAGAAAGAGGCGTTTGTTTTGTTTTTTTTCGTAAGTATGAATAACCCTTTTTCCCAATGTAACAAGAAAATAAATTATAAGCTATGTACAATTTTTTTATTTCTTTACTTACTCGACTGGTAAAAAAAGGAACAATGAAAAATAAAAAGCTGAGGGTTTTTTTGAATTTAAATTATAATTGTTTTGAGAGAAAAAAGATTATAAAAATTTTTTATGCAGATTTATGTTTTTTTTAAATTTATTGTGATCCAGGACAAAAGGATAGTATATAAAGTAAAATTTTGAATTAACAAACATAAAAAAAACTTAATTGGTTTGATACAATAATAAATTTTTATCTAAATAATTTTAACTTGGAAAATTATGCACAAAAAATTTTTCTGTTTCGGAATTGTCTATAAATAAACAAAACTTTGCCGGCCGAAGATTTTTTGGAATTAATAATAATGGGCGCTTTGAAAGTTTTAAAAGTTCATTTTCTACAATTTTTTGATTATCTTGGAGGCATACATTCAAACTAGAAAAGAGGTATATAAAATTATTTTTGTTGAAAGCAAAATTACTTACAAAATATAATTAACTGAAGCCAAAAGTTCGACAAGCATTCGAAGATTATTTTGAAGTTCTTCAATTTCCATATTTCGAGGAATTTTTATATAAATGTGGCATTCTTCAAGTTTGGGTACAATCAAATGTTTAAAAATATTAAAATCATCGAGTCTTGGATGAACATTCAAATATGAATAAGTTTTTAATATTCCTTTGACATCTTCTTCGAAAAAAGAATCAACAATATTTAATTCACTAAAAATTTCAATAGATTTATCGAAATCATTCATACTTCCGCAAATTTCGTTTTTGTTTTGATTACAATATTCTGTAAACCCATTATGAATTCGATAATTTTCTACAATTTTTCGTTTTCTCGAAAGCCATTTTGTTTTTTCATTAATTTTCGAAAAATTGGAAAGCGTTTGAGAATCACAAATTTCAGCAAATCTTTCTTGAATTAATAATGGAAGATTTGAAAATTTAAGAGCGTTCATTTTTTTTTGGAGTATTTAAACCTTAAAAATGTAATGAAAAAGCACTGACTATTCAATGAAGAAGAAAAAAACAATCGTCAAGAAAATATTTAGCTACTTCTTTTTGGTCTATGAGTGAAAAGCATCAGTGAATCAAATAAAAAGTGTGAAATTATTAATTTTACCTAAAGCAAATAATAATATTTTAACGCAAATATCTATCATTTATTAGGGTCAAAATAAGCGCAAGCTATGAATTTTCTGATTTGAAAAAAACAAAAAATCAGAGAAAGAGAAGGAAAGGAAAACTTTTTTTGATAAATCATTATAAAATATTAATAAAAAAGAGTATTTTACAAATAGAAATATAAGTATAATATTTAAGCATGCTTTCTCAATTATCTTTATTTTATTGTTGCCAAATTCTCGACCTGGTTTTTTTAAATATTTGATAATTACATTCAGCAATATTTATCGCCCTCCAAAAGTCATGTGCAAAAAAATGGCGCATTTTTTTATTCAAACGAGGTTTATAGAAAAAAGAAATTTTTTGTAAGACTGTTTGTTTCTAAGTTTGTCCAGCATGACGATTTTTTTTAACCATTCAGGCCCTTTCAGTCACGGTTGCTCTCATTTATTTTACTTATAATATTCTTAATGACTTTGGCACTGTGAACCAAATTTATTTTTTTCACAATGGCGTCTATTTTTAAATAACTAGAAGATAATATTCATTTTTAGGTGAACCACTTTCTTTCTTAACGTCTTTATTTTCATTCAATCGAAAACTTTTATTAACATGGGCAAAACTATTAATTTTTATTCCAAAGATTCAGCAAACCAATTTTTTTCTATTCCATCTGTTATTATTTTATATATTTGTAAAAGCTTTAAATCAAGTTACAAAGCTTTATTTAAACTTTATTTTTCTTGCAAATATTTTTGGCTTAAAATTAAAGCTTTTCCTATTTATTATTTTTCTTTTGATGACACTCATATGTGGCTAACTAATGAACAAAACGAACGTTATCTTTCATTAAATAAATGTGTTATGCGTAACTTTAAATTTTTTATCTATGGCGGCTTTTGTATTACTAGATCATCACGAAATGATCAACGATTGGTTTCATCTCTAATGTCTATTTGGCATTTAGAAATAAAAGAATGTTTTATAGAAAATCAATCCCTTACTTGGAAAGAATATAAGTTATTAACTCGAAAAATACAAGAAATTGAGCTTATTAGAACTAAAGTTTCATTACCAGACAGTTCGGATGTTGATTTAGATATGCTTTTGACTGCGGGGCCAAAAATTAAGAAATTTTTTTTGTAAGTGTTTATATATTTATTTACTATAAAAATACAGAATAAAATCTTTCAGCGCCCCTCCTGATGAAGACTTAGCCATCGCATACTCACAAAAAAGCCTTCAAAAACTTTTAAGCATATCAAAAGAAACAAAATGTTCAAATTTTCGTTTATATAATATTGGAGAAACGATTGATCCTATTTTGTTTTCAAATTTTATTAAGGTTAGTTTTGAATTTCATGCTTTAAAAGAATTAAAATTTGCTTATTTTAGGAAAATGTTTCATCAAAATCATACTTCTCATTATTTTGGTTTTTTAGAATTAATAACGAAGAATGGATACAAGCTTTTAGCCAGAAAGTGAAAACTATTTTGGAACAATTGACACAATATACCTTGTTCTTTGATATCACAGCATTACGTTTCCATGTTGCTTTAAAAAAAGAATAAATTTACAAATTTTTGAACTGTTTTTGGTATCTAACGCTTTACACTTCAAAAATGCAAAAGAAAATAAGATATTCAAGTTAATTATTTTTCTTTGATCGGCGCAGGAAATAAAAAACAAACATTGGTGGAAAAGATACAATCAAAAACTTTTTTCGCTTTTTATTGAATAACAAAATTGCACATATTTTGTAACACAGAAATCAGGGAGTAATAGTTGGTATTTTATTAATAATTTATGCTTGACATATATTGATTTGAATTTACGTCTCCAAATTATTTAAATATATATCCTTTTTATTAGTTAAATAACAATAATATCAATCAAAACAAATATTTACAACTTTCAAAAAGAGGAAAACAATTCATATACAAATCTTTAAAATAAATTTATTACAAACAAATTTCTTGAGCTCATAAACAAAATAAATAAAATAATAATAGAAATTGAGCAAAGGGCAGTCAACAACAAATGTAATTTTTATGGAAGATTTCAAACATACCATTCTTTAAAATCTTTCCTTCTTTTTTCATTATTTAATAATGGAACTCCTATTCCATTTATGGGTTGTTTTTTAGTCGTTATTATTCCATTATTACCATTTGCAACAATTATTCCATTTCCATTATTGCCGCCACCATTGGATTCTCCGCCATTTGGCAGAATTGTTGAAGAATGAATTCCATTATTATTAATATTATTATTTACAGGGCAAACTGAAGCTCCACCATTTGCTCGAGAAATGGTATTAGTAGTTATTTCTCGTGGAGATGATTCAGATGGAATTGGAGCATATCCTGCAGCTATGGCACTTGGAGGAGGTTTTGAATCCGATGATGATGATGAGCTACTATGATGTCGACAACAAAATACCCAAAATACTATTATTATTATAAATGCTATAACTAGTCCAGATAAAATTAAAGTTAATTGAGTTTTAGGAAAATCATGACTTCCAGCTTCTCGAGATTTTAAAGTTGATTCAAGAATTCCCATGGGAGTTGTGGGTCGTACAGCAAATAATTGTTGCCCTGTGGTTGTATACATTGTTGTTGGACTATCTCCGTAAGTTGGATAATATGAAGAAGAATCTGTAAAAAAGAAACAACATTTAATAAAATTATTTTGTGAAATGGGGCTGTGCGCGCTAACCGTATTTTTCGTGCATGTGCAAATAATGAGGCGTAGTTGAAAAAGGTCGATCTATTGCATCACCTTTAGGTAATCCAGATTCATCACCTTCTTCAGGTTCTTCTTGAACATCATTAAGTAATATTCGTTTGGTAGTGCTTGAATGAGTTGGGTGATGACGAGTTGTTGTTGATTTTCTGGTGATAGTAGTAATTGTCGTTCGTCGTGGGCTACTTGTATTTGGCCTTCGAGTTGCCGAAGTTGTTGTGGATGGAGTGGAAGTAGTAAAAATTGGCGGTGGAGGAGTTTTAATTGGATGATGTACTCCACCTACATCCATCCAAAGGCTATCAAGTGCATGTGGACCTTTAGATGCAATTCGAATGGATTTTGTTGTTTCCAATGGTGGAGATGGACATCTTGTTGATGCCTTTGTTGTCGTCGTGGTAGTTGTTGTCTTTGTTGTTGCAATAGGTGTTGAAGGTGTAGATCTTAGTGCTATAAACAAAAGTGCAACAAACAACAAAAAGAAATATCGGCTGTTGCGCGCACAGCACAGCCATTTAAAAAAAATTCACAAAAACCAACCTTTTGTTGGAGAAGGTTGAGTTTCAAGAAATAATTCTTGTATTATTCGAGTTGTAGCTGTTTTTGGAATAAATCTTGATTCGGCTGTTGTTGGTGGTAATGTTAAAGTCACAGTTGTTATAATTTCCTCTGCCACTTGTGTCACAGGTGATGTAATAATATCTTCGATATATGTTGTCACTGGCGTTGGAGGTGTTGGAGAAGTTGTTAAAACTGTAGGTAAAATAGGCGTAAAAAATCCACCACTTCCACCTAAAATCCTCCTTGAATTGTCTGGAAATTTTGGCGCTGGTACCCGTAACCCATGATTGGAGCATTTTGGTGTATCCCATTCTAATAAACATAAAATTGGTACTACCGTTGTTGCAAGCATTCGAATCGTGGTTGTCGATTTTTTTTTAAGAAAGGCATACAACAACCAAAACAAAAACTACCGAGAAAGAAAAAGAAGACAAAAAAGAGCTTTCTTTCTTTTTTGGTTATATTTTTTTCTTATTCTTTGGGATTTATGTAACTCTTTTGTTTGTCCTCCGATAAGGAGAGAATAGAGAGAGTTGAAGAAGGGGTTGGACGGAATCCCATCAAAAGAGCATGAAAAGCATCTCTTTCTTTCTCCCTTGTGAGAAAACATGCGAAAGGACACTCGTTCGAGTGTCCGTTAATTGGGCGGGAATCTGCACTTGCTAGTGTTTGCTGCTGCTGCCATAGCCTCCCCTGAGGGAGAAAAAGATAGAAAGCTTTGAGTAAACATTTTTTTTTGCCATTGAATCTCTTTACTTTTTTGACGGATTAAATCTCAAAAACTCAAAAAATGTTTCAGGTGAATGCGTGCAAGAGAGTTCAAAACGCATCTGCTTGCTTAGCGTCAACAGGAAATAGAGAAGGCGGGGGCGAATATAAAAACATTATGGATATCTAGAGTATTCCTTACCTGATGACGCACCTGAAGCAAACGTAGAATCATCAAATAAACAATCCGATCTTGCTTCACTTGAAAGGCAATCTAATGCTCCAGCAGCAAAAAAGCCTTCACCCAATGGTTCAATCTGAAAAAAATAAAAATGTAAAAATGAAAACGTCAAAGTTTTTTTCTTTCCGCCAAACAAACAAAAAAAATTTGGAAGGAAGCCTCAAATCAATGATGTTACAGCATCTTCATCCTTTTTGGTTTGTTTGTTTGTTTGAAGGTAGTGAGTGACAACATCCCGAAAAAAGTGCTGCCAAGAAAGAAGACTTACACGACTAAAAAGTCCCGAATCAACAACACCTCCAGAAGCCACATCGGATGCAGAAGCCGCCATATGAATAAGTTGAGGATGTCCGGTTGCAAATGCTCGTTCCCAACCTACAAATAAAAAAAAAACATTGTTTAGGAGGTAATAAAAAAAACACGTGAGAAGAATGTTTAAAATAGATTTTTTTTCTTTGATTTGATAAAGACAGCAGCAATAACGAAAAAAGAAATTTGTTGTTATTTTTTTTACGAAAAATAAAAAAAACTACGAAGAAGCAGCAAATGAACCAAAAAAAAAGCAGAGTAAAAATAAAAAAGAAGATGCGTAATCCAATTCAAAAAAAAATAGAAAACAGAAATGCCAAAAGACAAGATTCAAGTAAAAAAAAAAGAGAAAATAGAGACCTGAAAAAAATAAATGGGGATTAGGCATTATATATCTATAGCATAGCAAATGGGAAGAAGGAAAAAAGCAAATGAGTTGGAAACAAAACTGCCGCCTTTTTTCCTCCTTGCTCCTTTGCTTTTTTAAATGACTACTAAAAATGGCGAAAGTGAAGAAAAAGAGAAAAAAAAGTAAAAAAAGCTTATATGCTTGCTTGAGGCGGCTGGAAAAATGAAATTGAAAGCCATGAATATTAGCAAAACAAACCAAGCACTTGAAATTGACTAGCTGCCATGTCTTTAAAATTTTAATGGGTTTTTGATATTAAAATTTAAGATTATTATTTTTTTAGTTTGACATTTTAATAAATTTTCTTAAAACAAATTTTTTTTTTGAGAAGATGATATGATTCCTAATATAAATAAAAGATTAAGTTTTGTTTAGTCTTTCACGAAGCAAATAAAAAAATCCTATACTTTTTTTTGTTTCTTTTGCTGCAATTTTTCGAACTCAACCAACAACAACAAAAAAAAGTTAGGCACGCGACATGAGAAAAACAAAAGACAAAGAGGCGGCAAGAAGGACGACACGAACCATGTGCATAAGCATCAAGTACACGAAGTCCATTAAAATTGACACCGGCAATTCGACCATGAAATTCATCAAATACACGAGAATGTCGACGTTTTCGTCGTTGTTGACTTTGTTGTTGTTGTTGCGGTTGTGTATTAGTATTTGTTAAAGTTGAATGTAATGCATTAAATGCTGCACCAACTGATACACGCCATTGAGTATTAAGGGTAGCTAAGCCATCTGAAAAACGAGAGAGCTATTCCTTTTCTATGCTTTTTGTGGGAGAGAAAAATGCTTAAAATAGAATTTTTTTCCATCCATGCTTGCTCAAAATATAAAAAAAGCGTTCTCTCTTTTTGTGCTGTTTGTCTGTTGCCTCACCTTTAGTTGAATAATAAACCGGAAGACTTTTGTCCAATTGTAAAGTTAAATTGGCGGCTGAACGACGAAGCTTTAAAACATGCCAATGATTATCTTGAATAAAATTTTCATTCAACTGAACATGATGAGAATGAGTTCCCAAGCTGAATCGAACTTGTAAATATCCTCCCGAAAGAAATACAGTTAAAAAATCTGCATCAACCCCGCATTGAACAGCAAAAAGTACACCATTGGATTTTTCAGTTTGAAATGCTAAAACTAAAGCATCCTCGGAAGTGGAAGGCCGCTGCTGGGGTGGATATTCATAATACACGCATGAACCTTCTCCATCGAAATCATAAGTAGTTCCAAGTTGCTCACATAATTCTCCACTAAATGGAGTTTGGGTGCAATCACATCGAACGGAAGTCCATGATTGTTGACATATTCCATCATTTTTACATGTATCTGTGTGGCATCGATTCGATGGAGCTAAAAAAATTTAATTTGCAATTGTTTTCTTTTATTTTCTGTTAACATCGTCTGCTTTTTTATTTATTAAATTTGCATAAAATATATTTTTAAAATCTGTAAGAATTTGGAAATTTTTTCTTTTTTATTTTTCAATGCTTTTTTAAAACCAAAAACTATAAACTTTTCTTTCACCTCAAACAAAATATATTTATTTTTAGAAAATTAATTTTTATTCTCTGTTCTGATTTGCCGTTCATTGCTGGCTTCTTCTGTGTAGTTTCTAACTTTTTTTTTCTTTGAGGATAGAAAAATCCTTGAAAGCCAAAAGCCAAGACAAACCGACGACAACTAAAGCAATTAAGTGTGCTTGACCGAAAGCATCTGGACCAAACAAGTTTAAAGGAAAAACGCAAAAAATAGCGGGAAAGTGGCTGAATAAAAGGCTTTTTTAGCTGCTTTAAGCGAAGAGCATATGTAAGCTTTTTATAATTTAATCTAATGAAGGATGCTAATTTTTGGATAAGTATTTGAAGAAAAAAGACAGATTTTTAAGGGGTTAAAATTTAAAAGTCATTGAGATTGGTAAAAGAAAGGAAGAGAGTTCATTTTGCGTTATCTTTGACAGTTAATCAAAGACCTAACAAAATTAGAGAGTCAAGGGAGTGGTTGTTGAGACTCAATTAGTTAAGGGTTTATTTTTTGAAATTTAGCTGTAAAGCAATTTTGTCCAGAAAAAAAATCAGGCTAAAATTGTGGAAAGAAGGGAATCAAAATTATGATTTTAAAAATTCTGCGAATTCTGATGCCATAGTTGCAATTTTTTTACAGAATCACTAGTCTTACACGTTTATCTCCCATGATTTTTTGCTAAAAAAAAAGCAAACAGCAAGAAAAAAATTGATACATAAACTTATCATTTTCTTTCATCAAACTTTTATTTTCTTCAAAATCATGTAAAAAAGTTTTTAATGCCAGAATTTTATTTTAAGCAACAATCAAAAAATTCCCACTAACGGCCATTTTTATGTTTTTATATTGGTTATTACATTTTTTGGATGCTTCTTCATCTCTCTCGGGACTAATCGACAACTTCATAGTCGCCCATTCAAAATAAACCAAAAAAAAGCTTTCCATCCATCGAAAAGTGCAAAAAAGAATTAAAAAAAACTTTTAGCTTGCTTTTATTTTATTTTTTCTCAATATGCCCTCGGGGGAAAAGTTTCATGCAAGAGCAGAGCCAAGAAAAAAAATAGAAAGAAAGAAAGTAAATCTTTCCCTTAGGAGTCGCATGCTTTTTTCCTGCTGTCGAAAAAAAAAGAAATGGGAGAAAAAAGATTTTCTTTCAATGGTCAGGAAATTGTACTACTTTTTTTTCTTGTTCGCGCAGGAGGAGGACGCAATTTTGAGGTTTATAAATGCAATTTTAAATATAAATACGTGCCTGCTGCCGTGTCTCAAAAAAAAAAATTGTCGGCTTCGGAATCATTGAAACGCATGCTTTTCTATTTGTGTTGAAGAGAAAAAAAGGAAAAGGATATAACGTCAATCTCTTTAAGCCACCACCTCCATGCTATTCAACTTTTTCTTTTATGTGTGAAAACCTTCAATTTTATCGCCTGCTTTTTTTCTCACTTTGGCAACTATAAAAATAAATAGTAGCAGCCGATGCCTCTACTTTAAACACATTTTCTTTGATGATGTTGGATTACATGAATTTAAAAAAGTGCAAAAAGAAAAAAAGAATGAAAAAAAAAATGACATGGGAGATGCCTGATGCGAGAAAGACCACCATTGACACGCTTCTTTCTTTTCTTTTTTATTTCACTCACTCCTTGATGTTGTTGTTGCTCCATCCTCCTGCTCTTGGGCGGCGGCGGCTTCTTCCTTCCGTTATTGTTGTTTGTTCCAGAGAGAAGATATTCGATGGAAAGAAATAAAAACTTTTTTTCTTCAAATAAAAAAGTAAGAAAAGCTGTCAAATGTCTTCGAACTCAATTCGAACACATTGAAATAAAATAAAGTCTCTCTCGTATAAAAAAAAGTAAGAAATAAAGGGATTCTTAAAGGATAAAAAAAAATAGGGATTGAAATTTGAATTTTAATGCCAAAAAATAAAAGAAAATAATAATAATAATATGTAAAATAAAAATGGAGTGAAACCTAATATTCATCCATCTCCATATATATCTTTTCAATGTGAAGATGGATTAAAAAAAATATAGGAAATTAGATGTATATAATATTATATTTTTATTTTAAGGTAAATATTTGCTAAAATTAAAAATGAGAAAAAGCAACGAGGAAAAGGAACGAAAAAAGTCATGGAAATGGATGTGTTTAAAAACAGCAAACAAATGAAAAAGAAAAAATTAAGTAAATTCTTGACTTTTTTATGAATGTTTTGGAAATGATTTCTTAAAAATTCAAAAAAAACTTGGAAACTCTAACTAAAGTTAAAAAAAATTTCAAATTTCCTAGTTTTATGCTTTCATAAAAATTTGCATTTTCAAATTTATAGCTTCAAATGTCAAAATCATTCCACTTACCTCGACATCCTTTTTCAACTTGAACTCCACTTTCTGCATCACTCCATAAATCCAATAATTCGTTTCCAAATTTCAGCCCTGTAAAACAACCTCGAAACCCTTCAGTTTGTGCAACACCATTGGGCCATGTAATACTTGATGGAAGACCACCCAAATATAATTTTCCTGACGATCGAAAAGGTGGCATCAATGAAGTTCCATCAATTTCAGCACTTTTGTTTTCAATTGAAATTTTAAGTCCGCCATTTGATAGTTCACTCAAATGAAGGGTGTGCCATTTGAGATCATTCCATCTTTTTCCACGAATCGTGGAAGTTGTAAGCTGATTTCCACTTATCCTTGTGAGTCTAATTTGTCCATTAATAAGTTGAATGGAAATTAATTCAGAATCAATAATTTTTTCATTCCAAATTACTAAAATCAAACATTTCTTTGAAAGTGTTCGAAATTTTAGTGCTAATTTTATTCCAGATTGAGTTGAATTTTTATAAAGTGAAAATGCGAGATGGCCTTCAGTGGTGTCAAACCAAACCGTAGTGGATTTAACTTTTCGATGTTTTAGTCTTTGACCTTCCGATCTTTCTTCTGAGCTTGTTCGATCCTTTTGTCGAAGTCTAACTTCTTCAAGAAGATCGATTTCATTAAAAGTGGCTTTAATTATATCTCCATCAAAGTCATCGTTGGTGAGAGATTCCTCTGAATCGCCTTCATATGGTTGCAAAGGTTCAGCAACATTTAGCTCATCGATATGGAGATTTATTTTTCCATCGGGTAATATGTCTACAAAAAAATGGCGATTTAGTTTGTTACTCGGAGACTTGACGGAAAATTCAAAAAAAAAAATACGTTTTTTTAATTAAAAAAAATGCAAATCTTAATAATTTTTCGAGATAAAATCCTTCGATAAAAACTTACAATGATTTTCCCATTTTCCATCAACAAATAACCGTAATTTTTCACCTCGTCTTGAAATTCTCACCGTATGCCATTGATTATCATTTAAACCTTCACCCCATCCAAATGATTGTCTTGTTCCATCAATGGACATTCGAAGTTGCAGCCTTCCATGATCCAAACTAAGACGGAATCTATCACTAGCATTAAAAGCTCCAGTGTCAATTAAAACAGCTCTCAAATCTTCAGTTCGAAATTTTATTTCAACATCTTCTGATTGACTTAATTTTTGTTTGGGCAATCGTATTCGTGGGGCATCTCCGTGTCGACGAGCAAAGGAATATACTGTTGGCTCATCATTGCAACGAGGGCCTTCAAAATGGGTTTTAGCACAATCGCAATAATACGTGGTGTGGCCATTTCGGCAGGTGGCTCCATTCAAGCATGGATCCGTGGCACAATAATCTGAACCACTAAGTGATGGACAACCAACAGAAATTTCTAAAAAGTTTGATATTAGGACTTTTTATTTCCCAACAAAACTTATTTTTAATCCTTAACGAAAGCAAAAAAGAAGAAGCTTACCTTCTTTGGATGAATTATCTGATTGTTGTTCATTAAAATATTTGGATATTTGAGCATTGATTCCATTAATTCTAACATTTTTTACACATCCAATAAATCCCTTTTTTAATTGAGCGCTCCAAACCGTGGCTGGCGCTTCATATTCTTTCCATGGAATACCTCCAATAAAAATGGGTTCATCCACATGCAAATTTGCTGAAACTCCAGGGGTTGAAAAATCTGTTCGTAAATGATCAACGAGAATGCTTCCACTTCGACCAAGTCTTTCCAATTGAACCGAATGCCATACTCGTGGATCATCAATTCTTTGGGAAGTTGTTTGAAGCCGAACAGTTCCAGAGCCAAGGTTGAGAACCATAAAAAGATGGCCATCAATAATTTCAAACGCCAAAAAATCACTATGTGTTTGATTGAGAGGTTTGCGAAGGCCATGAAAAAATAAGAGTGAATCAGATTCACCCGTTCTAAATTGAAAACCAAGTGAGCCACCGGAAGGTGAATTCCATTTTGGAAGTGCAATGGAAGCTATCCCATTATTGAAAGACAAAACATCCGGCGCAGGTGAAAGCCTTCCAGATTCACATGAAAATGATAAATCTCCGCCTGTTCGAATTACAGATTGACCGAAACCTTGATCAGCTAATTCTATGATATCTAATAATTGTGCATCAGCTTCATAACGAATTTTTTTCATACAACCTCGAAATGGTTGAGTAAATCCAGGAATATATGATCGATATGGTAAAGCTCCACCAACATATGCAAAGGAATTTCCAAGCCATTCTGTGTCACCACTAAATTGTTTTACTTCATCTGTTTGACCATCCACAGTCAATTTCATCTAAAATTACAGAACTATTTAAAATGAATGGAAAAGTGTTGGGTGGAAAAACTAAAGAAAAACATAAGATTTTTTCAAGGCACTGCAAAGCTGTGGAAAAATTGTGAAAGAAAAAAGGGAAAAGTGAAAAGTGATAGAAAACAAAAGAAGTATAAAAAAAATAGAAAAGAAAAGGTTGGAAAGTGTGATAATACCATATAATCAATCAGTTTGTAAATTTGTGTTTTCTACAAAAAAAATTAATAAATTTGTTTATTTTTTATACTGAAAGATTTTGAGAAATTGTAAATTTTTTAACCATTGGTTTAATTATATTAAATAAATGTCCTTTTAAAAATCATCGTCCCCGCCATTGCTTTTATTCTTTAAAGTTTGTTGCTTTCTCAAATTTAAACCAAAACAAAAAAAAATAAAATGTACTTTGCTTCTTTCAAAAACTAAAAGTGTTAAAAATCACGCAACCAAAAACTTTATAAACTATTCAAGTATTTTTCTAAAGTTCAAAACCAAAGTTATGTATTCACTGAAATTTCAAACAAAAAAAAATGGTGGAAACACACGGCAAAAAATAAAAAATAAAACTAAAATTAGTAATTCTGTTTGTTTCAACTAAAAAAATTATTTAAACAAATATAAAGGTAAAAGTTGTTTGCACTCAAAAGAAACTTAGGAGGCAGTTTCAAACTTTTTTTCCAAAAGAGTTGTTTCAACTTACGCTCACTGCCGCATATTTTGTTGTGGTCTTAAAAAATATGAATAAACAAAGTGAAAAATATTTAAAAAACGGTTATTAATTTTAGAAAAAATGTGTTATTAATAAATATTAGAAGAAAAGACAATTATTATGAAAATGTTATATAAAATAGTGCAAAAGAAAATGTAAAACTTACAAGTTCGACATCTCGATAAAGCACAATTTCATGCCATTGATCATCATCGAATCGAGATGGTTGATTTTTTTTATTAAACATACGAATTATTCTTTTTTCTGTTCCAAATAATTTTGACGCTGCTATCAAAACTCCTCTTTCTATTATTAATTGAACATATGACTAAAATGATGTAAAATTGTTTTAAAGAAAACAAAAAGATTTCAAGAATTTTATTGTGAAAAAATATTTATTTCCTTTGAAACTTTAAAGGGAAATAGTGTTCCCTAATGCTATGACAAAATGAAAGTAAATCAAAAATTCGTAAATACGATAATTACTATCATGGATAGTAAGTGAAAAATTTAGATAGGTGATTTCAGGTTTACTGTTAAAATGCTTTTGTGCTGAGGAACATTCAGTCAATAAAGATTTTTGTTTTTTTGTGCAAAAAAGAATAAACTTTAAATTTAGAAGTGATTTAAATAAATTTTTTCCATTAAAATTTTCATTAAAGATTGTGAACATTTAATGAAACTTACACTTTTATCACCTGCAGCAAAAATTAATCCATTTGGATGAGCAGTGCGAAAATGAATACTAATATTTTCAAATCTATTTTGAACTAATGATGATGTATGATTTGTAACATCATATCCAATCCATTCATGACCAAAAAAGCTTAAAGCTTGTTGGCCAATTTTAGGTTTTTCACATATTTGTCCATGAAAGTCTGTGAATGAACAGTCGCATGAAGCTCCGTCGTTGGTGGAATAACATCTGCCTGAATTTTTGCATGGTGATTCTAACGCGCAATAATCATCATCGGTGAGTCGAGTTCCACGCGAAGAAATAATTTGTGGCGAACTAACTCCTTGAGGATATAAACGATAAATAAGGTTTTTAATTGCCCCAGCAAATCTTTTGGTATGTCTTCGAAGGGGTGATGACATTTTACCAAATTGTTGGACATCCTATAAAAAAATTAATGATGTAAATTTGCATAAAACTTAAAATTGGATGGAAAGACGAAATAAAATTTACTGTTGGTATTCCGCCGAAGAAAAGATCGGAATTTGTTCGAAGATTTCCAAAAACAAAACTTCGTTGAGTAAGAATTTTAAATAAAACGGTGCTATCAAGTTGGATTTTAACATTTTCCCATGCCTATAAAAATAAATGAAATTTAATCACCCAAAAATAAAATTTTTAAAATGCTTACTTGAAATAAAACAAATTTATGCCATTTTCCATCATCAACCCTAACTTGTTCCACTCGAATACTATGAACTGGACGTTCCATAAGAACATCTTGATTGGAATCACCTAATCGAAAATCCAATTGTAATTTACCATCCACAATTGTGAGAGTATAAAAATTTCCTTGTATTCCTCCATCATCGGTATATAGCAATAATGCGGAAGAGGATTTAGTTCGAAATTCAAATGATAATTGATTTTCAAATGTTTGAGCCCATTTTGGAAATCTTGCAAATGAATTAGATGAACCTGATAAAATTACACTTATCGTTGAAGGAAGAAGGAATGAAAATAGAATAAAAAATATAAAATAAATATACACCATGAAATAATTTTACCCGAAGAATTTTTTGGGTATCTTCTGAATTTTGAATAGATTCTTTTTTTAAATATTTCTTGTTAGGACAAAAATTGAGAATTAAAGGCAATCATGGAAATGCAAAAATAAAAAATATCGATACACTTATTATTATTTTTTGTGGATGGATAATATTGAAAATTAGAAATACAGGAACTAAATACTTGGATTCTTTTGACGTAAAAAATGCTTTTTTGTTGAGCTTAGAGTTTCCTATAAAATAAAAAAAATTTTACACGAGTTAAAATTAAAAGATTTTAATATTTTTAAAATGGATTACAACGAATAAACAACCGGAAGTTAGTTTTTAAAAAAAGATGGAACGGAAATATGTAGTATTAATTCTCGCGGATGAGATTCAAATAAAGCATATAAAAACTTTGTTGACGGAATAAAAAAAAGGGAGGCAAAAAAGCTTGGTGAAAAACAAAACAAAAAAGGGGCTCTAAAATTCATTTATATAGAAAGCATAAATAAAATTAAGGGAAAATGAAACTTGATTTTATCAAAGGTTTGGGTTCGCGTCATTTTATAAAGAAAAGTATTAATTGTTACTTCCGCTTCGAAATTAAAGGAAGTTGGATAAATAATAAAAAAATGTGTTATAAATATTAGAAAAAAAAATTTTCAAAAGTTAATTTCGAATTGCATTATTCAAAAATTATCTCTAAAATAAGTATTGCTTTCATTTTAATTAGGCTAATAATAAAAAACAAACAACCAAAGAAAAAAATTACTAATGTCTGATGTTAAAAGAGCATCTCGTTTTTTTCCTTCTTAAAATTCAAGAACTTTGTTGAAGAAGAAGACTCAAAAATGAAAAAAAGACTTAAAAAATTCATGTTGTTCCATCCATATCTTTTCCTTCCTCCTCCTCGAGGCCAGCCAACAATATTGCGCATATCCAAAGAAGAAAAAGAGAAGGAGGAAACCCGGCAAAAAGCAAAGTCCTTCATAGTTAGTTTGTGAATTATTTCAGCCAGCTTTTTTTGGTTTTATTTTTTTTTTCTGAAGTCCAACAACGACAACAGCGATGACTTACAAATTTTTTTTTCTTGATGGATTTTGCGTGTAAGTTCATTTTTTTGTTGATGGTTGTTGCTGTTGCATAACCATGGACTCACTTTTTGTCTTTCTCATTTTTTTTGTTAAAAAATTATTATTATTACTAAAAACAGCCTTTTCCCTTTTTTTTCAACCCCTCTAACTAACTAACAAAACAATAGGAAAAAGCTTTTTTTTGTTATATACCGCCAAAATTTATTTGAAGAATGCCAACCAACCAACAAAGGCATCGAGAAAGGAAATTTTTTAAAAATGCATCGTTGTCCATGGTAGCGTCAATGGTGTTTCCCCTCTAAGAGTTAGTTACTAATTGAAGGGTTTAAAAAATTTTTTGTTCTTTTGTAAAAATAATTTTTTTTTGGTTTTTGTTTTAGAAACAACAAACTCGTAGACACGTAAATCACCTGACAGGAGAGGAAAAAAAATAATGTAAATTGCGATGATGCCACGTATTTTTTTTTTGAGAGAAAAGATATGATTATGTAGACAATTTTTTTATTAATGAAAGAGAAACTTTTCATTTAATAAATTTATTTATATATGATAATAAGAAGCAAAGAATTTACATTTTTAGTTTTTGCAAGGATAGTATTTTCACACGATTTTTTCTGTTTGCATAAAAAAGTCAAAGTTTGAAAAAAAAAGAAAGCTTGAATAAAAAAATTTTTTAATGAATGAATCTTTTAAAATCTTATAACATGCATTTTTTACTCTCTTCTCTGACTAACTTTCGAATCCAGAATAAAGACACCTTATTTTAAAGATTCATTTCGCACTCAAAATAAATCTAAAAAAAAACAGCTAGAGAAGACCCTTTTTTACCCATAAAACATGCGGTGAATTTTTTTCTTATGTAGTTATATAAAGCTACAATATTATTATTTCTTCCTTCTGCAAAGAAAATTAATATTTAAAAGATTATTTCTTGGGACAAAAATATAAAATTTCATTAACAAAAAAATATTAAATTAATTCGTCACGTGAGACAACATAGAGAAGAAGAAAAATTTTTTAAATGGCATCACAAAGATCCATTTGTATAACTTACGAATTTAATCAATTACTTAAGTAATAAAATTAAAGAAAAGTTTGTTGAAAAATGGAGGTGTAACTTATTTAATTTTAAAATAATGCCCTTTTAGGAATTTGAGCAAAAAGTTGTAAAAAAATAAATTTATTTCAAGTAAAATGGCATTACTATCAATTTGTCATCACGAAAGAGAACACAATTCACGCTTACATTTGAAACATAAAAAGTAAAATTAATTAATTAAATGCAAATATGAAATATATTTAAATCATCCAAGTTTTTTTGTATTCATAAAAATTTAAAGAAAAAGCTTTAAATAATAAAGTTAAATCCATTTTTATTTTGAGACTTTTACATTTTTCTTTTTGTTGTTATTCAACTTACATAAAAAAGAGTCAAAGAATTTCAAGTAGCAAAGTGAGTGAAATGGAAAACGTGATTAACGCCTTCCAACAACAAAATAAAAACTGACCAACAAATGAAAGAAAGAGAAAGACTTTTGCTTTGCCTTTGCTTTTTTTAGTTAGTCTTTCACAATTGGACCAATTTGGAAGATTTTTTCATTTCTAACAACAAGAAGAAGCAAACAAAAATGATGAAGACAAGAATCGTTAGAATTTTTTTGGTCAAGTCAGATAGATAGTTACTTGCGCAACCAACAGAAGGATGAAAGAGGAGGATATGAGAGGAAATGGGAGAGTTGTTAGTTGTTAGACCAAAGAATAAAAAAAATAACGAACTTTTAAAGAGATCTTAATTTCTATTGAAAAAATGGTGTCTCGGAACATCAAAGTTTTTTTTTTGAATTGGGTCGGAAATTCCTATACTGGGAACGTCTTCAGCTATATGAATAGACTCCAGCTTTATTGTCAAAATCCAAAAATTGGAAGAATCGAATAGTAAAAAATTAAAAACATGAAAACTTCTAAAAATTGAATTCTGATCTTTCGTATTTGTGAGAACATCCCAAAGAAACAAAAAGTGAATAAAAAAGTTGCAGACATGTTTTTTTCTTAAAGACAAAGAAAGAATGAAAGAATTTTAAAAAGTCAAAGGCTATTTTCACAAAAGGAAAACTATTGTTTTTTGTTTCATCCCGCGGGATTATCAAAAACAATTTCATCCAACAACAAAAACCCTAAGAAGAAAAAAGCCGGGTAATAGAAAAAATTTGAAGAGCGACGACGACCGCCACTGCCAGGGCAGTCAGTCCTGACAGTTATGTCGGTGATGTGATGGTTGTTGAACAAAAAACAAAAAACACAAAGTCTATGGTCAATTTTAGTTTCTTGTATTAAAAAATTTTTTTGGGGTAGACCAAAAAAATATCATGAGAGAAGGTTGCCAAGAAACAAACAACCAAAAAATAAAGAAACAAAAAAATAAAAATAAAAAATGAGACACGTTTTAGCATTAAATCAAAATTCCATAAAGCAAATAAAAACAACAAAAAAATGGAATAAAAAATGCTCCTGTTGAGACAGCTTTAACTATATTTTCTTTTCACGGTAAAAACATGATTTCTGAATTAGGATCTGGTTTTAAATTTTTTTTTACATAATTCTACTTTATAATTCCTTGAAATACTTCCAGACATTTTTTCAATCAATGACGGGAGATAAATAAAAAACCCACCAAATATTTGCCAGAATCATATTTTTTTAAATACGGATGGGATGAAGCCATACATACATAAAAAACGTGTAAAAAACGATTTTAAAATTGCAAAGAAAAATTAATCTTTATTAAATGCCTCCAATAACTTTGGACCTTCTGATTTTCTAAATGGCATCACTTTAATACTAAAAACGCATCATTTTTATAAATAACTTGAAATCACTTTTTCAGACTTTTTGGAAGTTTCTGAAGCTACAATTGCAATTGCTTCCTCCCGAGCAGTGTTGTTCCTTGTCATTTTTCTCGCCCGTCGCCCGCTCGCCGCCCGCGGCATTTCCAAAAAGTCGCCCGCGCTCGCCCGTGCGCCCGCCAACTTTTGAATCTTCGCCCGCGCCCGCTCGTCGCCCGCGAAATTTTCGATTTTTTCTATTAAAAATCGATTTTTTTCGGTTAAAAAATTGAATTTTTTTGATTTTTTTAAAAAGTTGCTCTTCGCCCGCCCGGCGCCCGCGAACTTTCCAAAATTCCGCCCGTCGCCCGCCCGCCGCCCGCGGGCGGGCGCTTGCGGGCGTCTTGCGGGCGGGCGTTTGGCGGGCGAGGAACATCACTGCTCCCGAGCAATCAAAAAGCAACAATAAAAAATGCCCTTTTTTCAAAAATCATAATATTATGTCACGCTTATTTATTCTTTTTTTCTACGAGCTCAAAAATAAAATCTTTAATCTAATATATTATTTTTTTATGACGCGTTTTATAAATCAAAAAAAGAAGAAGATTTTTGGAAATAGAAGTTAGCCGGGGATGAGGAAGAAAGATGAGGAAGAAAGAAAACTATCATCGTCAATTTTTAAAAACATTTTTTTCTTTTTTGGTCCTCAAAAAAATTGCAACAAAAACATCATAAAAATAAATAGAGTAGTAAGGGAAAAAGAGAGGGTGACATTCATTCTCATAAGTTGCTGTTGTTCATTTGTTGCAGAAAGAAAACTTTTTTTTAAAGTGAAAAAGCTGACGAGAAAAAAAGAAGAAGAGATATCCACGAGTTCATGAGGAAAAAAAAGGAATATAAGGATGACAAAAATGCTATTTTTTCATCCAGAAAAAAAGCAATGATCCTCCTTTGGGATTGGTTTTTTTTTTACTATAACTCTAACTAACACAACAAGTTGGTGCTGCTGTTTTTGGAGGAAGAGATACTAACAACCCTTTTTTTAAACATACATACTCCTACAAAAACATCAGAAGAAAAAAACTATCATAAAAATAAAAAAATAAATACGACATGAAAAAGATTTTTTTTCGAAAAAAAAACATACGATTCCCAAAAAAAATGTTTAGAAAGTCATCCTTTTAAATCGGCAGCTTTCATCCATCCAAAAAATAAAATAAAAGCGAATAGCATATCCGCTGCTTCTTTTCCGGTTTAACTAACTCTCTCCCATCCATCCATTTTTGGGAAGAAAAGAGGCAACAAAGTTGAAAAAATTTTAAAAACAACAAACATGTGTAATAAAATAAAATAAAAAATTTACTCATCGACGCTTATTTGTTATTTTTTAAAGATTTTTTTTTCATGAACTAAAAAATAAAAGCAAAACGGAAGTTTTCAAGACACTTACTGACACCTGCGCAATAAAAAAAAGGATTAAGATTTTTTATGGTCATAGACAGCTATGTAAAAGTCAAAGAGATGATGCCGAAAAGTAAAAAACATTTACATATGTCTCATAAAAAAATAGGAGATGATTATTAAAAATTAGAAAAGGGCGGTGTTCGTTGAGAAGCTTTGTTTCTCATTGTACTTTCTTATCCTCTTAAAAAGATAAAGAATAGAAAGGATTTTGTTAAGTAAGAATTTGATGTGTGATAAATAAAAGGTTAAAAAAATGATAGTATACATACTTTTCCATAAATAGAAAATCTAATAGCTTTAAAACATTTTAAGAGTTTTAAGCCATAGTTGTTCGTTCGTTCACAAACCAAAGCTCAAAAAGTAAATGATCAAAAAAGAAATAATGATGGCATCTAAATTTCGTTTCCTGAACTCATAAGACATTTTTGATAAATGAAAAGATAATTATTTTTTTATTTTTTGTAAAAAATAATATTACCAAGTTTTCCCTTTAATGAAGACAAAAATATAGTAAATAAAAAAATAACATCTCAAAAAAATATTGTTACTGTCTTTAGCCTTATAAATCATGAATCAAATTGGAAGCCAATAATATTGCAATTTTTTGAAAGAACAATTTTTTTCTTAATTTAAATCCATAGCTACAAAGTGACTTTAACATGGAAAACACAAAAGTGATAAATTTGTTTTTCCGTTTTTTTAAAATCGAAAAGTTTAGAATCCCATTTTAGACATCAAATTTTTAAAGAGACAAAATGAGTCTTTAAAGTCACACTTTTTTTTAATTCAGAAACAAAAATAAAAATATTAAAAATTTAAATTTTATAAAAACATTTTAAAGATGGATAAAAAAAACATGCGCGTCAAGGAACGCCGGAAGTTTAAAAGCCAAGTTTAAGCTTTAAATCCAAAAGCCTTGTGTGTGTTTTATCCTTCTGTTAAATCCAATTCTTAACAACATCTTCTTTAGTCTCATGTACATAAGAAAGCTTCATCAATAAAAAAAAACACCGTAGAAGAAGAAAAAAAAAGACAAAACCATTTTTCAATTTAAAAAAAAGATGAAAACACACGAGAATGGCTAAAAAGAAGTTTTTTTGGAAGAAACTTTGAATGATCACTGTTTTTTCATTTTGTTTTGTTTTGCTTTCGAAAAAGCTTTTCCTTCTTTAAAAAAAAAGATGGGCTTCAGAAACATTAAAAAAAGTGGAATAAACTTTTTTAACTTTTATTTTTTTTCTTCACAAGCAGAAGTCCAATGGCTCGCGTGAGAAAAAGAAGAGCAGTTTTTTAGACTTTTTTTAGAGTATACTTGTTTGTTTTCAAAAATAAAAAATATAAATAAATGACTAACAAAGGTTTTTGAGAAGAAATCTTTTTTGTTGCTGAATTTTTTTAGCAATTTTTTCTTTTTTGGAAGTTATTTGTTTTTTAGTGAACTTCCTTGACTTTTGACGCGCATCAATTTTAAAAGACATTAATCTTTAAAGAAAAGAAGAGAAGCCCACGTTTAAAGGAAAGCATAGTAAACAAAAGCAAGAAAATGGAACTTGCAACTTTTTTTTGACATTTGAACTTTTAAACATTGTGGGGTGGTTGACGTTTATGTGTTCATGAATGAAAAGCGTAACCCACTCAGTGTCACTGAAAAATAACTTACAGACCTCAAATAAACTAAAATCATAATACACTCCAGAATACCGAGTGTTACCTTTAACAATGACAAAAGAACAGTAAACAAAAAATTTAAAAATTAATAAATATTTTTACTTTCGTTGGTTTTTAGAAAAACTTTTAATTCTAATTATATTATTGAAGACTAAAACTAAAAAACCATTGTCCATATTAAAGAAAATTTGCAGTTAGTAAAGCCTCATAAAGCTTTATTCTTTTTACGTTTCATGTCATGTTCATTCATTCTTCAAAAAAAGTAGTTTAAATTTCTTTCGTTTTTTTTAAATTCATTTTTTTGGAACTAAACTAATAAAAGATTTGTAATTTATTTATTTACTTCTCCCACCCAAAAAAATGCTGAAGTTCAATTTGCCTTTTTTTAAATTAAATGCTCAAATCAATTTTTGAATAAAATTGTTTTTTTTTTGTCTCGCGTGTTTTTTTGTTTGTTTTTTTTGGCGACGCTTTCTTTTTTTGAAATCCCTTTTTTAGTTTAGTTGTAAATCCTTTAAAAGAAGGAAAAGAAACCTAAAAGCCTTTAACAATGAATGGGAAATTGATAAACAATACATTCCAGTAAAAATTAAAAATTTATAAAAAACATAGAAAAACAAGCTGTTTTTTTTTCTTTAAAAATAATAGTTGAGATAAAGGAAAACCCCTAAATATTTTCTCAAAAATTTTCTTCCAAAACAATGTACTTACTTACCCCATGTGCTATTTATCTTGAGGTCGATCCTTGAAAGACAAGACATCCTCCATCCATCCTTAAAAGCAGGGAATTCCCATCACCTATTCTTGTATGAATTTGTGGATGAATGAAGGTTGTTTAAAATCGATGATTTTGTTATCCATTTTTCTTGTTACCCATGCAATTCAAATATTTCATCTTTTTTTCTTTATCTCTTTTTCTTGTGAGAATGCGTCGATCAAAAAAAGTATTGGGTTAGTCAAATTTTTTCCTTCTTTATCAATCTAAAAAAAGACTTACCACATTCATTCCCAAAAAAAAGACAAAATTCTTTGAGGCTTTTTTTCTTGTTATTGTTTTATTTTTGTAATGACTTTTCAATATTTCGAGAAGAAGAAAAAGTTTTATACCGCTTTTTTAAGAACAAACTTGTATTCCAAAATTGATCTTTATTTATTTTAGAGTTTCAAGCTAAGAAATATTCTTCTCGGTAATTTTTAATTAAAGATGAAGATATCGGATAAAGTAAAAAATTTGTTTCAACCATATAAAGAAAAATTTGATGCTTTGGATAATATGCTTGATCAATGTAAAAAGAATGAAGTGCAAATAATGCATTTGGATGCATTTTCTGAAAATCATCTATTACTTCCATACTACTGGGCTTTAAGATTAGCGTCAGTCATCTAAACTCTGTGTTAACGATAATGATTTTCATGCAAAATATTTTAGATGTGAACGTGAATCAATTTCTTATTCAAATTCCAAAAAGATAATGTTTCGATCTCTCTATGATTTTTATTCAGTGACTGTTCTTAATCCATTTCAAGAATTTTTTAAAGAGCCTTTTGTCCGAGAAGTGAGTGGCATACATATTGCTAAACTTTTTCCATCCAGAATATATTGAAACAAATTTTTATAGGAAAATCCATTCAATAGGTTAATGAATTACCAAAATATTGAAAATCTTCGAAATGAATGTATGGAATTAATTGGAACTTCCGAACTTGCTCCATTTCTTCTTGAAAAATTAAAATATCCTCATTCAAAGTTAAATCATGTTTATGAGTTTTATAATGAATTTTCGAGTAAGTTTTACCAGCTTACCTAATTATTGTTTTACTTCAAATTCCATAAAAATAATTTATAGCTACACCAGTATCAAATGAAATTGAAAAAGATTATAAAAAGCAAAAAGAAATATATTTAAATATTAAAAAAGCAGAAGATGACCCTCATTTGTGGTTTGAAGCTTTACTTCAAACCAAGGATGAAAGATTTATTGTTCAAAATATTGAGGCTAAATTAAGCACTCATTATCTTTAAATGTTTGGTCTTTGGAAAATTTATATAGATTATTTAAAAACTAAAAACATGGAAGTAAGCTTTTTGGAATCGTTTGAAACTTCTTATTATTCATTTTTTAGGCAGCTTTTGAAGTTTATTATCGTTATCATCGGATGTTTCTTGAAGATACAAGCATGAATTCAGATGATTTTAGAGATTTTAATTACAAAAAACCTCCTCAAAGCCAATATTTACATCGAATGAAATTTCAACAACCAAAACCCCAAAGTATAATTCCCGAAGAATTGAAACCTCTTCAACGATTTACAATTAATTTTCAACAACAAAAAAAGCAAGAATTTCCTTTCCATGCAACTCTATTAAATTATATTCTTTCAAAAGCTTCACCAGAAATAATTCAAAAATTTTATAAAAGTTGTAAATTATTTTATTACAAATTTCCGAAACCCATTTGTCATTCACTTTTTGTTGGCAGTGATCGATTTGGAAAACCCAAATATTTTCAACAATCTTTAATTTTAAGCAGCGAAGAAAAAAACTCAAATGAATTAAAGAATTTTTGGTTGGCTAATTCCTTCGTTGTTGAAAATAAGAATTTTAATGATGGCGAAAAAAGTGATTTGTGTGCTAAAATTTTACCAAAATTAGGTACTTGCACAATTCGATATTTGACTCTCATCAATGAAACCATTTCTGTTTCACAATATAATTATTTAACCGAAAGTGGAAATATTAAAAAACTTGAACTTTTTGGTGGTTCAATTATTTATGATTCCGACGAAGAAAGTACCGACGGCGGTGGCGAACCAATATTATTGGAAAATTTATTAAAACAATTACCAAATCTTTATCATTTTGAGTAAGTTTTTAAATAAAAATCTTATTTAAAAAAACTTCCAATTTAATTTTAGAACAGATATAAAATTTGGACTTTCATCACAAACTGGGATGAAACTTAATAATTTAAAATTTAATAAGAAATTTATGTTCTTTAAAATTAAATTTTATGATACCTTGATTGATCCCTACGAATTTGCTATCTTCGTTCATGTAAGAATTATATTATTCTTTTTTTATATTTGATTAAAGATGCGCTGTGATAATCAGAAAAAGCATTGGAATGGTAAAATAAAAAGTTTTTTTATTAATTTTTATTTTTTAAGGATAACATCTCAGACACAGCTGAGTGTTTAAAATTTGGTTATACTGGTAATGATAGGAATGTTTTGGAAGAATTTTGGCATAATTATATTTTGCACATGAAAAATTTATCAGAAAATGCAGTCTATAATGGGAAGAAACCCATTTTTTATCCTCCGACTTAAGTTTGATAAACAACAAAATATTTTTTTTTGATATCTCTTTTTACAATAAATTTTTCTTTAAAAAAACTTATTTTCTACAAATTTACTGGATCAGAGGATATTATTGGAAGGAAATTTTTGTAGAGTGAAACAAAAAGCCATTGTTTCGTATTAAAGAAAATTTAAACTTAGTAAAGTTACATAAAGCTTTTTAACTCTCCGTGAATTCATGATTTAGTTAAGAGAGGTTCTGCGAGCTGATTCAAATCGGGCGGAACAAAATTTTTTTTATTTTTTATTTTTCTTTACCAATCGGTTCTAAAAAATATTTAAAAATTATTGGTGTCAAGCTTTTTGTCAAAAAGTGAGCAGGATATGCTAATTTTTTATTTTGAAGTTGAAACCATGCATTAACTTCAAAAATTCAGCTAAATTCACCCATGAAGTATAAAAATTTGATTTTTATCCAATATTATGTAATAGATTGCGGGCTAATTTATGGTGTATACAATATATTTTTATGTACTGCAAAAATCTTATTAAAAATCGATTTGAAAAGTTCAAAGTCGTGTAACTTTTGATCTGTAACACGGACCGGGGCAGAGAAAAATACCCAAATAATCCCCAGAATCTCCTCTATTTTATGGGCAAAAAATTAAAATTTTGGAGCTACGGGGATTCTCAAGCCATAATTAAATGTGCGCGAAACCCCATTTTTAACGAGGAAAATGGAGTTTCTCACTTTCCTACTTTGGTTTTTGGCATTATGTTCAAATTGTTTTCATTGATGAAGAAAAGTGAGAAACTCCATTTTCCTCGTTAAAAATGGGGTTTCGCGCACATTTAATTATGGCTTGAGAATCCCCGTAGCTCCAAAATTTTAATTTTTTGCCCATAAAATAGAGGAGATTCTGGGGATTATTTGGGTATTTTTCTCTGCCCCGGTCCGTGTTACAGATCAAAAGTTACACGACTTTGAACTTTTCAAATCGATTTTTAATAAGATTTTTGCAGTACATAAAAATATATTGTATACACCATAAATTAGCCCGCAATCTATTACATAATATTGGATAAAAATCAAATTTTTATACTTCATGGGTGAATTTAGCTGAATTTTTGAAGTTAATGCATGGTTTCAACTTCAATATAAAAAATTAGCATATCCTGCTCACTTTTTGAGAAAAAGCTTGTCGCCAATAATTTTTAAATATTTTTTAGAACCGATTTGTGAAAACAGAAAAAAATAAAAAAAAATTTTGTTCCGCCGACTTCGAAAATCTTTAAATTTACTCGTAGAGTCTCTCTTAAGTAAGTGTGTCAAAAAAGATGAAGAATTCAACGTGGCAATCAAAAATGCCAGCCAGTCGACAGATCAAAAATTTGATATCAAAATTCTGTGTTTGTACGGTTTTTGGTGGTTGCAAATTTCAAACGAAAAAGCAAAACACATTCTAAAAATGAAGCTACCATACGCTATCACCTAAATTTTATTTTCCCATTATCATTGTTGAAGATCCGTTTTTTGCTAATAAAAAACTGAACGAAAAATAGCTATAATCCAAAGCATGCAAAAAAATGATTTGTTAATTATTTATTTTATTTTGCATCTTTGAAGCAGACAGACAAAAAGAAAAAAGATTACAGGGAAAATTGAAAGTATTTAACGTAATTGACAAAAAATGAAAAAATTAACATAAATAAATGTGAACACCAAAGTAAAAAGTTTTTTTTCCAGCCTTTTCTTCTCTTTCCTCGTTTTGCTTGTAAAAACTTTAACTTCATATTTTTCAGAGTCTTATTATGCTAAATATGGAAAGTAATTCTCAAAATTCTGGAGATCAATCTCTTCAACCACCACCATCATCATCGACTACTGCTCGTAAAGATGTTTCTTTAACCAAAAGTCAAAAAGTTGCGCAGCTGAATGACGTCGAAGCATTAATGAAACTTGCTGAAAAATTCAAAGCATTGGTGAATGAAAATGTTCGACTTTTGAATGAAAACAATTTATTGAAAAAGAGGGATATGAATTTGAAAGACAAAAACAACAAAAAGCAAAATGCTGGTGGTCCTGGTAATGATGGTTTCATCAATGCTCTCAAAGACGAAATTTCACGTAAGAACCAAATCATCGCTGAATTACATGCAAAAAATAAGAAGCTTCTTAAAAAAGTGAGGAATTTATAAAACTTTTGCTTTACTCACAACTTTATTTTAGATTGCTACTTTGGAAAAACAACAACAGATAAATGACCAAAATGAAAAGGAGGTACTTGAAGTAATAATTATGGAAGAAGATCGCGACGATTTGCTCGTTATTAAGAAACTCATCAAATCTAGCGATAATGCGACATGGTATGGCTATTCAAATGAAAATGAAGAACCTTTAAAGCTATCAATTACGAGTGGAAAAATGCTTATTGGCGATGCTTTTTCTCAAAAGAAATTGATTCTCGATGGTATTATTTCTCAATTTAAAGATAATGATCCATTCCAGAAAAATGAACGATGTTTATATGTTTCAAATCGATTGATGGTGTCTCAATTCCTTTCTCAAGTTGTTTCATGTAATCTTACGGATCTCTTTTTATATCAACAAGATTTATCATGGCTTGAATACGAAAAGCTTATATCTCCAATGGTTCAAAATGTTTATTTTCGAGATGTTGAAATCACTAAAGACAGAACTCTTGTTCCATTGGAAAATGTACTTGGAAAATTACCACATATTCGAAATTTTGCAATGTACGTTTATGCTATATATAATTTTTGCCTAATGCTTCTGTTTTTTAGCTTATCTATGTGTAGCATTACAAATGAAACATTCAAAAATCTCATCAAACTTCCTCCTTTTTCAAAGCTTCAAGTGCTTAGAGTGGATCATATAAATTACGATGATTTTGATGCTGAAAGTTTTCTCGAATTTATGAAGGTAAAATGATTTTTTTTTCTTTTACACATTCATTATTTAACTAATTTGCTTACTTTTTAAAAACATCCGAATGCTCATTTTACTCTTTCATTTTTATCTCGTCGTTATCCAACTGAAGTAAAAGCTCTGAAAAGAATGCTTGAATCTCGTGCAGCGCTAAACAAGCTTGAAATTAAATTCCAAACATTTTGATGTTTTTTGTTTTGTAAATAAAATTTCTCATTTTTACAGTGTTCTTTTAAAAATAAAGATTGAAATATCATTTCAAATAAAGGCTATTTATGGATGGACTCAATTTTCTCTAAGAATTATATCTCTAATGTTTTCTGCCGCTTTTATTGTGCGAATCGCGTTTTGATTTTTACATTTATTTTTTGGTTATCGATTACGAGATGTTACCGACACGGCATTAAAAATTTAGAATAAAAGAAAAGATATATCATCAACACTTTTTTATCGTTTGCTTTTTTATTATGAAATTAATATCAGCCCAAAATAGAATTTGTTGCTCTTGAAAGCACAATTGTTGAAAGGAGAAACCGCTTGTGATTAAGAAGCTTCTCTATATGGAATGGGATAATGTTTGGGAATTTATGCTCGAATGAAAGTGAAAAACTTCTAAACATATCCATGAAAGGTTTTAATAAAAAAAAATTAAATTACCAAGCACAAGTTTTAAATCGATGCCTTTCTCACCACGATTGGAGATAACACACAGTTGGCTGATTCCTAATCCCAAAATCTTTCGACAACAAAAAAATAGGATTCTTCTCTTCATTTACATCCCTAAAAAATTTTCAAAAGCAATGGTCTTTTTTCAAAAAAAAAACTTATTGCATCGTTTTATTGCTTTTCGATTTTTATGCTTTCGTGTTCTTCATATTTTGTTGAAGCTGTTTATTTGTTTCGTTCGTAATAAATTTTCTTTTTTTCAGAATCTTTTGTTAAATATGGATGATATCCTTCAAGATTTCGCCCTTCGTTCTCTTCTTCAACCATCACCATCGAATTCTGCAACTATGTCCGAATCTTCTGGTTTTCAAAATGTTAATGAATCTGGTAGTTTCTGGAAGCTTTCTCAAGGTTATGAAAAAAGAATCAATGGATTGATGGTTGAAAAGGCACAATATCAAAATGAAAATGATTTGTTGAAAGAGGAAAAGAAGAAACTGCTCGATGAAAAGCAAAATGTCCTTGGTCTTGATGAAACCACTAAAAAAGCTCTCGAAGATGAACTCGCTTACAAAGATGAATTGAATCAGGAACTTCTTGATAAAGTAATCGTCTTTTTACTTTTATTACCCTTATTACTCCTTGTTTTTCAGATTTTTTCTTTGGAAAAACAACTCACCGTAGGTCTTGATGATGCTTCAAAGAAGTCTTACGATGATGAAATTAATCGCTTGAATCAAGCCATTTCTGAATTAGAAGCAACAAAGGCGAAGCATGATGATTTGAAGAAAGCTCTTGATCAAGAAAATGCTCGTTTGGTTCAAATGAATGCTGAATTACAAGCAACGAATGAGAAGCAAGATGAAAAGGTAAGCGATTACAACTTTCTTTGCTTTACATTATCTTACGTTCGTTTGGCCTTTTCAGAATTCTGCTTTACAACAACAACATGAACATGATCAAAAGGAAAAGAATTCTCTTAAAATTACCATTGCTGGATTACAAACGACAAACGTGAAGCAAGGTGAAAAGGTAAGCATTTACAACTTTCTTTGCTTTACCTTTTTTTTACATTTGTTTGGCCTTTACAGATTTCTGGTTTGGAAAAGCAACTCGAAGATGACCAAAAGGAAAATGATGCTCTGAAAAGTACCATTGTTGGTTTACAAACAACAAGCGAGAAGCAAGCTGAAATGGTTATCACTTTCTTTACTCATTATATTTTCTAACTTTTCGATTGCGTTTTTAGATTTCTAGTTTGGGAAAGCAACATGAAGGTGATCAAAAAGAAATGAATGCTCTTGAATGTACCATTGCTGAAATGAAAACTTTGAAACCACTTGTGATTAAGAAGCTTCTCAATTGTGGAATGGATAGTGTTTGGCATCTTTACTCGAATGAAAGTGAAGAACCTCTAAATATTTCTATGAAGGGTTCAAACTTTTATACATACGAGGTTTTTCAAAAGAACTTGCTTCTCGAGGGAGTTATTTCTCAATTTCAAGGTGAACCATTCATCGGTCCTGCATATGTTCAATCTGTTCAACCAATGATGGTTCAAAACTTGCTTGAAAGAGTTCTTTCGTGTAATGTTACAGATTTGTATTTACATGATCAAACTCTAACATGGAGTTCATATGAAAAGCTGGTTTCATCTGGAAGTGTTCAAAATCTTTATTTTCTCGATGTTCAAATTCTTACAGATGGAAGTGATAACTTTTATGCTCCTCTTGAACATGTTCTTGAAAAGTTATCAAATGTTAGAAATTTCGCCCAGTAAGTTTTCGTATTTTTCTATTTATTTTTCTTGATTATCGATCGATCTTTTTTAGCTCAGCATGTTATGTCACCAAGGAAACTTTCAAGAGTCTTATCAAAGTTCCTGTTTTTGAACATATTCAACAATGTCATTTGAAGATTATCAATTATCAAGATTTTGACGCGAATGGTTTTCTTGATTTCATGAAGGTATGTTTAAACAAACCTCTTTAGTTTACATTCATTGTTTATTTTATAGAGACATCCAGGTGCACATTTCAAGCTTGCTTTTCAAGGAAATAACTTGACTAAGTCAGACTGTGGTAAACTTCAAACTTTGAAAGAAATGCTCTATTCTCGTTCAACGCCTGATCAACTTGAAATCGCAGATTAAATATTTTGTTGTTTTGTTTGTATAAGCTTTTTTTGTTGTTACCTCTTTTTGTTTTTCTTGTTTTATAAAAATGTTTTTTTTATGCCTTGCTCTTTTGATACAATTGCCCGTGACTCTTTAGGTAGTTTAAAGCTAAGACAACAATCATATTGGAGAAAAATTTAAAAAACGGAAACCTAAAAGAAATACATACAATTGTTATATTTGTTGTTTGTTGACAAAACTTTTACGAAAAAGGAAAGTTCCAAACTTTTTTTATTAAAACTTCTTAAAGAATTGCTTTTGCATGAAATACTTTATAACATAAAAATAACGATGATATAAACAAAGAGAAATAAAAAGCTTAAAACATGGTTAACCATTATAACATCCATCATTGTTGTTATTACTGCTTCAGTAAGATTCATTCACCATTCACGAAATTCATCAAGAAAAGTTGTGTAATCAGGTTTTTGATAAATTTGAGGCGGTTCATTTTGAAATTGAGGAAGTGGAATTTTTTTATCAAGTTTAACAGCAATACGTTTTCTTCCATCATCACCATCGACAACTTCATTAATGAAAATCATTCCTTCTCTTTCAGCAATTTCACGATATTTTGGATTTTCTTCAGTTGCTTCATAAATAAATTCAAAAAGCTTTTCACGATTTTCTTTAAGACTTTCTAAATCTTCATCCAATTTTTGAAGTTTAGTTTCACGAGTTTCGATTTGAGATTGAAATCCTTTAAGATGCTTGTAACTTGCATCATTTTCAGCTATCATTTTTCTTGTGCTGAATCCTCCATCACTTTTTGAAGCACAAACAATATCCATTCGACCATGAGCTTTGAGAATGCCAATAATTTCTTTATGAATTTCAGCAATTCTTTCAGGTTTTTCCATTCGTTTTTCATGATCAATTTTACCAAGTTTTAATTCAAGCTGCATTCGCTGAATTTTATTTTCAAGCTTTCGAATTTCTTCCACTTCATAAACTCTGTTTCTTTCAGCTTCAGCTTTGTCGTCATTGTCAATCATTTTCTTTTCTTTTTGAGTAATCTAAAAAAAAGTGGAGAAATAACAAAAACGCAAAGAAATAAAGGAATTCGAATAAATTTTACATTTAAGCTCGATGGATAAAATATTTTGATTATAGTACCGCTAAAATTCTAACTTCAGTTGTAAATGCATGTAGCTTAGGTTTCAACGCGATTTAATTTTTACTGTACTGATTAGCAGCCTTTTCTCATGTCTTTGTTGATGATTTGCTTTATATTGTTGTTTTCTTTGTCTGTTAATACCACTTTCCAATTTTGTTTGTTAATAAAAGATACTTTTCTTTCTTTATCTCTTTAACCACAATAATTTCTTACTAACTTTTGGAACTTTGTTGAGTAATGTTCTTGCATTTATAAATTAATTATAATACTATCATCCAAAAAAGTTTTAAACGGGCCTTTTAACACTTTTATATTTAAATATGTATTTATTTTATAAGTTGTAATAATTTTTTAAAAATTCCATCTAAAATTTTAACCATTGCATCATTATCCACAGCACAAATAAATTCAATATAAAGTAAATTAGTTGGATGATTTTCGCATCGATTTTTTACCGTTTCTTTTAAAAATTCTAATGCTTCTTTTTCTGTTTCACCTAAAAATTTTACTTTCGAGTTATCATAGAATCTATTAAACTTGCGTACCAGTATAATCAGGAAAATAATTATTCAATGGAAAAGTAATTAATTTTTCTTTTAAAACATCCGTTTCATTTAAAAATACAAAAATGGGGGTATATTGAAATTTGGGTTCATTGCATATTTGTTCAAGTAATTCAAGAGAATCTTCAAGGCGGCTCTAAAACATGGATATTTGAATAAAAAAAGAGAATAGAAAATGCAATAATTACTTGGTCTTCATCATCTTCAAATCTTTGATCATATTCACTTATGGCTGAACAAAAAAATATTGCATCAATGCCATCATACATGGTTGCCCATTTTCTCCTATCAACCTTTTGACCGCCTATGTCAAATAATCTGCAATGTAATTAATTAAAAAATTTTTTGTTTAGTGAAAGGTGTTCACAAATGCTATAACAAAATGAGAGTAATGGAATAATTCGAATTTCTGATTTCTACTATCAATGATAGTAATCTTAAAATTTTGTTATTAAATTTTTGTGTTTACTGTGAAAGTGCTTGTGCGTTGAGGAACACTGTGTTATCAAATTTTTGACCGACATTTTTTTTATTGTTGTTGAATGTTTTCGAAAAATTTTGAATTAAAAATTACTCTGCTAAACTTTTTCTAAATTTCTCCATTCTCAATAAATGCCAAAAGGGACTTACTGGAAAGTTTTCTTTTTAGTACTAAATATAATATTTTGTATTCCAATTGTAGGTACATAGGCTCTGGAAAAGAAAAATAATAATGGCAAAAAAGTGGAAAAAAAATATAAGAAATTCGTCATTTAAAAAGAAAAATAAGAACCTTATTAAATCTGAAGGCGTTGGATGAAAATCGGGTTTATTGATTCTTTCAAGGTCATCAAAAAAGCTAAAAATGGTAATTTTAAAATGTTTAAAAAAATATTAAACCAAACTATTTGGCAGAGTCATTGAGATTGTATTTTCCTCGATGTTTATAAGCTTCTTGAATTCCCGGATCCTTCCAAAGACTCATTAGGGCATCGTATTCATCCATGGTGAATCGGCCCAAACATTCATCCGGATTACTAATAAGGGATCTGGCTTTTGGCTGAAAATATTTTTTAGTTTTAAAAAATTATAAATGGAGCAAATGGAAAGGTCAAATTTCGGTTTGAATCTCAAAAATTTTTTTTGCTAACAAAAAATTATAAAATCACAAACTCCAAAAAGCATAGAAAATTATTTTCAGAAAGCATTAAAAATAAGTTATTGTAATCTAATAAAATATAGTATAAAAAAATCTTTTTTTTATTCTAACCTCATTTTCTGGAAATAAAGAATATTGTTTTTTTTGTGCATTCAAAATTATTGCTTTCATAGAATTCATAATATTATTATAAATAAATGCTCGACGATGAATTAATTCATATTCAGTGAAATTTTGTTTATGAACCATTCGAATTTGCTCCAATAGCGTAGTTTTACCCGATTCTGCTGCACCAAGGAGTAATAATCTTAAAATTCCTCCATCATTATCATCATCAAACATGGAAGTTTTGGGTCTTTCAAGAGATGTGGTTGGACGAGGTTGTTGGAGAGTTGGCACAACTCCGGTGTTGGCATTATTATTTCCGGAGGAATCTTTCTTTTCCTGAAATGGAGGGAAGATGAGAGAAGCAAGCTTACGATGAAAATTAAAGGACAGTGTTTTTGGGAAGAAAATATAATATTTTTAAACAAAAAATGAAACCATAGAAAAATTGTTAGTGTCTCTTTGCAAAGGTTGTTCTTTTAGGGCCAATAATAAATAAAAGCTTACTTCGATGACAACAACATTTTCAGCAAAAGTTCCTATTTTACTTGTGCTACACACTGATCCCATTTTTAATTATTGCAGCTGCTAATATTATTAATATTATTTACAGCCAATAGAAATAATCCTTTTTTCATAGCTTAAGTTTCTAAAAAATAAAAAATGAAAAAGTTACAACTTTTTTTATTCATTAGAAAAAGAGAAGTGTAAATCAATTTTCTCAACTCAATTCCAGCAGATGTCTCTTTCACATTCACACACCTACTACCACAACTTCCAAGTTCTCTCGAAGAAATGAAAGTAAGAAACTCGCATAATAAATAATTTTATTTTACCGCCGCTCAAAAAAAAGAAAGAATAAATGCTCATAAAAATTTTTTTGTTTCACACCTCGTTTATCAAAAAACAACCGTCATCAACCCCACCACATATTAATAAAATTAAAACTTCGTCACTCACGCAATTGAAATCTTTATAAAGGGCTTCACCACCATCAAACTGAGGTATTTCCTTTACCTAAATTTTATTTATTTTTTTGGACCTTCAAAAAATATATTTTATTTTTAAAACCGTTTCCATAGAAATGCCACCGCCAAAAAAAAAAAAATTAATTTGCGCATGGAGTAAAAAAATTCGAAAAAAGGAGTAAAATGAAAAATGAATTTTTTGTTTTTGGAAGGCTAAAGGCACGCTTCTGGAAGCTAACCTTTTTTTTAAATTTATTAACTTTCGAATTTTTTTTGAATAAAAGAAAAAAAGCTTCAAAAATTAAAAAACCCATTATGTATTTTATTTTTTTAGATAACTCATGAAAGAAAAATTTCATTTGCCAAGGATTTAAATTAAAGTAAATTTTATATTATTTTCTAAAAACTAATTAGTCTCAGACACGAAAAAAAAGTAATCTTGGATGTTTTAGAAAATTTTGTATTGGTTTGGACATTTTATTTATGCTATTATGGCTCTGTTTTCTAAATTTTTTTAAAAAATGATAGAAAAATAAAGAATTCTGTGACTCCTTAATTTTCAAAAATATGACAAATACTCATACAAGTCGAAATAATTTTTACAAATGGATATGACATTGCCATAACGTACTCACAATTGAAACTAACTTCAAATTTTGGTTAAAAAAATTAAAGCACTCGATCAATTTAAAATTTTGGAATGCATATTCAAAAAATTGAACAACCTAAACATTAAATTAAAAATTTCATCACATGAAAATCATTTTCTATCTCATCAATTTTTTGCCGTTGTACTATACCATTTGAAAAATTTAACTCATTTCCTGCTGTAATTTATTTTTTTCATATAAATTCAATAAATATTACTTTTATCTTTCCCTTCTTCTAAAACAGGTTGTCATTCCGTAACAGGAAACGATTCATGGGAAAGTTACAAAAGAATGAAAACCAAAGGAAGGAGACATTTCTAAAAATTTGCATAAACATGAATGAAAGCGCAAAATAGGATTTTTCATTCTCATTTCATGGAAATGAAATGGTGATGAGTGGCTGTTTTCTTTTGATGAAACATTAGGGACTAAAGGAAATAACAAATTTGCATAAAATGGCTTGAGTTTGTGCAATAAAATTTACATAAACATGAATGCAACGAATGCAGATAGACTTTGCATTGCAAGGAATGTTAGCGATGACGATGGTTGTTGATTTTGAAGCGCCTTAAACATTTAAAGGTTTTATTAGAAAGGATCTTTTAATTTTGGATTGAGGATTTCAAGAAAAAGAAAAAACTCTGATAGCAAGCCTTTTTTTGAAACACGTAGAATGAATTATCCCGAGGACCAAAAACGAGAAAATGTCATGAAATAATCCAAAACTGATGAAAATGCTATTGAAAATCTTAAGGATATTTTTGATTGAGTTTTAAGGACTTTTGAAGAATAAAATGCACAAAGATTTCACAGATATAGTAGCATGTATGACCTTATTTAAAAAACATTATATTTTCGAAACAGTAACATTTACTCGGCGCGCCGTAGGCGCGCCACACGCCTAGTGATAATAAAACTAGCACTAGTTAAAATCGTTTTTATTTTACTTTTTTCAAAAAAATTTAAATTTGGAAATAATATTTTTCTTGTTAGTTTTTATCAAAGTAGCAAGCTGTCGTCGTCATCGGTTGATCAAAAAAGAGGTGAGATTGATGGACAAACAATTTGAATTTTTTTTTATTACTACTACTTTGAAAAAGTGTTTTTGAATTGGAATGAAAGGCAAAAGAAAAAAGAAATCACCAAACATCTTTTCTCTTTTTTTTGAAAAAAAATAAATAAAATGGAATTTTCTTTTTGAGCATTTAAAAGAAGACAGCTGTTTGGTGGTTTTATCACTTTTTTTTTCTTATCATCACCTTAATTACTAACAAAAAACTAATTACATAACAATTTTTTTTGTTGCCGAAAAATAATTTAAAGGCCACGTCGTGGACGAAAGTCTTTTTAAATATTTACTGAATGAATTAAAAAATTTCTACCATTTTAGCACACGTTTATTTGTACCTTTTCGAAATCGATTTGAGACCCAAAAACTTCATTATTTACTGTTTTCTAAAACAATGTATTTACTTTAAATTGTCTAAAAATAAAAAAACATAACTAAAAAAGAGTTAAAGAAGCATCACAAGGTTATGCTTTTTTCTTCTTCTGTGTGTATTGTTGTTTCATTCATTTTGACACCAATTGATGACTTCTTCTACGTTTTTTTTGTTTGACTTGTTTTAATCCTCAAGAGACGTATTGTTTTAGAAAATGTCACTTTTTTCTTCTTCTTCTTAAAGCATATCGTTGTTGTTTGAGTTGAAAAGTTTTTTATTTTTTGCCATTTAAATACTCCATTATCACCGAAAATACAAATATATTGAAAAAGAAAAGAAGAGCGAGTTAGAGCTGTTTTGGGAGTTGAATTCTTGGAAAATGTCTGTCTGAGAAATTTTTTCGTTGAAGCAAGCTTTCATCGAATCAAACTTAATCGAGATGTTCAAAATAAAATTTAGAGCACACTTCGAAGCAAATATTGGCTTTTTATTTTTTCTTCGAAGTCTCATGACAACAATCAAAGCTAAATTTTGCAGATTAAAATTCCAAGAATTTTTTAAATCCATTACTCACCTCCGTCGAATCGTTGAAAACAATTAAAAATAATTGCTCTGCCTGATTTTTATATTTTCCACTTCATTTCAAAGTTCATCTTTTTTCTTCTTTCTTTTTCCAATCAAAAAACCGATAAAAACATTGCTTTATTTTTTATTTTTCAAGCAAATCGCATTTATCGCCTCTTCTTCTTTTTTTTATCCAAGAATTCGAAAAATAAATTCCTTTCAATTTTCTTTTCCTTTATTTTTTATTTTCATCAATAATCATTCACATTTTTTTTTCTCATTCAATCTATCTATTTTAGTTGGCGGATTGATCCCTTCACTCACTCACTTGCTTGCTGGCTTGTTTTCTTATTTATTTCACTTTAGCTATCTTTTTTGTTCCTCTTTGTCGATCACTTATTTCCGGTGGTGATGTTATTTAAGAGGCAAGCAGGCAGTTGTATAACTAAATGAGATCATTTCTTTCGATGAGCTAATATCTATCTCTCTTACTTTCCTTTCTTTTTTTTTTAAGTTTTTTCACTTGACTTGAAATTGAGCCTCGCTGCATTTTTTTTAGTCTTTACATGTTTTTAAGTGTTTTATCTGCTTTATCTTTTCTGGAAGTTTTTTTACATAAACTTGCGGGAAAAGAAAAATAAGTTGTATACAACTTTTTAAACTTTTTTGAAAAGCAAATATTTGGGGTTTTTTATTTGGAAGCTATTTTTAAACCTTTTTTGCTCATGTTTTGCCATTGTCTCACGAGGGGCGGTCGATTGGATTGGTGATGGTTGCTTTTGTTACCTACCATTTTTTTAAGCTGTAATCTTTGATTTTGGTTTTAACCAAAGATTATCATAACAATAATTATCGTGATAGATAGCGTTGTTTCTGATTATGATATTCGAGTTGACTTTGTTTTTTTAGAATAAATTAAATATTTTATTTTTATCCTATTCCTTTTTTTGTGATTTACCATTTTCTTACTTTCTCCCATCATATTTTCTACAAACCCTTTTCTGCAAAATATTCACATGTAGTTGAATATTTCTTTTACGGTATCCATCATCCATTCACTTCAAATTAATCATTTGCCAACCAACAAAAAATTGTAGCAGATATTTTTTCTTTCCGGTCAAAAAAAATACGTTCTCCTTTTCTTCTTTTACTGATTTTTTATTTACTTACAAATGATGATTTCATTTTTCGTTCACTGCGCAACTTGAATCGGAGGATTAATCAAAATAGAATGTACAAAGGGATATATGTAATTTATCTTGTCCAAAGTGTTTAGTAAACTTTGTAATTTTAAACAAAGAAGAAAAAAAATTATTTATAGGCGCCAAAGTTGAAATATTTTTGTTAGCAAAATTTATTTAAGAAGAAGTTTCAAAAAAGTTTAGTGTTGACTAAATTCGATAATGAAAAAATAGGATTTGAAGGAAATTTGGTTGGCTCAGATGTTTCTGAAATTAGGTGCTAGGTACACACTACTGTCGAGATTAATTAAGTTTTCAAAAACTATAGTTAGATAATTTTGGTTCCAATCAGAAACCTAAGTTAGACGGGCTTGGTAGTTGTAGAGTCATGGAATTAGTTTATTGATTTTTCATTCTAATTTGACTTTTTGGTTTTCATAGAAATCTCGAAAAATTATTTAAAAACTATATCAGCTTTTTCTAAAGTCTAACTAACTCTCAGACACTTCATTTTCTCAATCATTTTTTTCCTTCCATTCCCATTCCTGAAATTCTTGCTTCAACCATCATTTTTCAAACTTCAACGACGACGACTGCGTAAAGCTTATGTAAATGAAGGCCATAAGCTTCTTTATTTTATTCTTTTTCCTTTATTTTTCTATATTTTATAAAGAAAGAAAAAATGGCCCACTCATTCAAATTCTTTTTATTTTTTTTATTTGATGCTTAAACAGTTCCTAAAAAAATTCGGGGAAAAAGAACACACATTCAAGAAGTAATAAAAGTTTTTTCTCCTTCCAACGCTTTCTTTGTTTTTATTTCATTTTTTTTATTGTTGTTTTAAAAAATATATATTTGAGTTCGAGCTTGCAGCTTTTCTTTTTAAAAAAAAGTCCACAAAAAAACTGATTTATGACCCTCGGTCATGCGCAACCAACGACGACGACGGCAGCTCCAAAATAAAAAAAATTTGTCGCTTTTCTTTGCTCGTGGTGGAATAATGCTACTGAATTTTTCATTTCTCATTGGATTTTCATTTAATTTGCCATCGGTGTATATGTATCTAAAAAATAATGTTCAAGACACAGCAGCAAACAACACAGCTAGCTTTATGGCACACGCAAAGTATCCAATTTCTTAAAGTTTTTCTTCTTATGTGTCTTATTTTTTATTTTACGCTCCTTTATTTGCAAAAAAAATCTTTAAAAAATATGAAAAATAAAAAGAAAAAATTAAATTATTTATTATTTATTTTAATTTTTAATTGAATTATAAAAAGTGGAAATGTTTCTTTTGTTTCGATTTTTTTTGGCAACATAGTCTTGCAATTGGTTCTCTGTTTTTGTCATGAAAATTAAGAATACTGTAATTTTTAAATTAAAAATTTCCCCAAAGTGAAAAGTGTTCCCTTTACATATGACAAAATGGTAGTAATCAATTACTTTAAATATTCGTTTACTTCAATTACTATTCCTTTTCCCTTTTTCTCTTTTAATGATTTTTATTTTTTTACGTTCGATTAAAGTTAAATTTGTGAACGTCAAAAAAATTTTGTTCTCTAACTTTAAAACACTTTTGCTAAAAAAAATCTGATGTGATATTAAATACTCAAAACTCATGCGAAATTAAAAAAAAATTAAAAAATCTGGAAGCTTGATCATCTTTATGTGCACAGCTTTGATGTAAACCCACATGTATATATTTGATGTAAGTGGGCAACAAAATTTTTTTTCCCAATCAACAAACAAGCATCATGATTGTTTAACCTAAAATAAATAATTATTAAATATTTTCGGAAGTATAACAACAAAATAGAGCAAACATTTTTTTTCTTTCAAAAAAAACCGTTGTAAAAGTCTTTTTATTTTCAAAAAAAAACAGATATTGTAAATCTCTTTTTTCTCTTTCGAATTTACTTTAATGTGACCGCCACTTTTTTTTTCTTCTAAAATTTACGTCTTTATTCCCTTGCCTTCAACTTTCAACTATCTCTTTGGTTGCTTTTTTTTTAAACACACCATTTTTTTATATTTACTTTTGCCTCACAGCATTTTTTTTCTGTATTAAATTCTTTTCTTAATTTCTTAGTTGATGAGAATGATGATCGTCGTCGGAAATGCCCTTTAGCAATATAATGATGAACTTTAAATAAATACTAAATATATCTAACACTTCCGGAGCACGTTGTTTGTTGTTGTCTTTCTTCGTTCCATCCTCTCATTTTTTTAAGTTGCAGCAACCAGCTTCTTTGCACGCTAACAACTTTTTTCTTCTTTCTTTTTTTATTTAATCATTGTGCAAAATCTCTTTTAAAAAATATTTTTTCTAATTAAAAAACTCTTTAAAATAAAAAACAAAAGCTTTTTAAAGGATGAAAAAAAGAAGAAGATGTCGATGGATGTTTAAAAAAATAAATGTTTTAAAGTACTTTTTATTAGCTTATATTTTATTTTTCGATGTCGTCACAATTAAGGAGGTCAGAGATTTATTTTGTTGGCTTTACAGATTATAAATAGTTTTGATGAAAATGAAAGTTGTTTAAAAAAATAGTAAGGCGACATGGTGTTCTCCAACACATTGACAAAATGACAGTAATCGGCAATTCTTGATTTGTCAAATTATTGTTACTATATTTATGTGTAAATTTCTATTTCATTAAAAACCTTCTGTAAACATATTTATTTAATTTTAGAAAAAAAATAATTTTAGGTTTTAACTTGATATTTGATTTTAAGATTTCATAAATCCCAGCATTCTGATAGCCAAAGTTTTAAAGAAATGTTTTTTTTTAGTTCTCCCATGAGAATCATGTCTATTTCCATATGCTTTTTTGTTTAAATCAAAACAAAACAAAACAAAAAAAACTGTTTCACGTTTTTTTCTTTCATCTGCAATTTGTCGCAAAACAATGCATGTTTTGTTTTTTTGCTTGTCGTCTAACTTTTCCTTTTTTAGTTAGCCTTCCACACAAAAAAATTTGAAGTCTGCTAAATTCCAGATTCTCGCGCCATACTCACTCCGGAGGCTATTTATCTTTTTTTTCGCTCCTCTTTTCTGGTGTTTGTTACAACTTTTTAAAGCTCGACGATATTGTTTTTAACCACCATAAAAAGGAGTCTTTGAAAAAGGATAAAAAGCAAAGAAAAAAGAAGAAGGATAAGAAATTTGCCGACAATGAGACTTTGACTTTTGTGGAAAAAAGAAAGAAAAGAAAGAAGACAGCTTCAAGAAGAAGACGACGACGACATTTGAAGCTAAAAAGCTGTCTTCATCTTCTTCTTCTTTCTTCGATGTTTTTTGTTTTCTTAACACCAAAAGCAAAAAGTATAGAAGATAGACATAAAAAAAGCGATTGACGACTTTCCTCTAACTTTGACTTTTCTTATTTTTATTTTCTGTTTTAGGTTAAACAGCAAAAAAAAGTCTGGTAACGGAAATGCCCATAGAAAATGAATAAAAAAAAGAAACTTTTTTTTGAAATTTCGTGACAGGCTCGTCATTTTTTTTGTTGTTATTTGGTTGTTTGGTGCTTTGTTTAATAAAATCTTTGATGGCAACTCTTTTTCTTTTCAATTTTTAAATCTTTTAGGTTGTCATCATTGTTTGTTGTCTGTCGTCTGCCTGCATATCAAATCCTCTATTGCTTTTTTTTACTTTGTTGGAAATGTCTCAATTTTTTAAAGGTGTTATTAGAGAATTTGCAAGGGAGTGTGTGGTAGGAAGTGAAATCAACCTGCCATTGCAACAGAAAAAACTTGTGAAACCGTTTTGAATAACTTTCTTAGAAGATGCATTACATTTATTCAAACCTTTCCATTTTCGAGTTAAATTAACTTTGATTTTTTGAAAGCCTTATTATCCTTGCTCTAATAATTCATGTGTTTTTTCAAAAAAATTATAATGTTGTTATTACCAAATATTTTTCTTCCGTGTGCTTTTTACAACTCAATGTATTTATTTGGCATTAAATTAAATATTTTTTCTTAAACTAATAAAAACAACAGCATCCGTTTGTTTGTTTTTGTTGTTTTTTCATTTCTTCTTCGGTGCCAAAGGAATTTTAAGCATTTTTATTCATTTCGAAGAAGAAAATTTTTTTTATCTTTATTTTTTTCACACAACAAAAATCTTTTCTTTTTTGCAAATTTTATTTTTTTGATTTTTGTTTTTAACTCATCTGACAGTTGCTTGCTATCATTTTGCAAACATAAAGAGCCCATTATTGAAGAGGGTGAAAGAAAGATAAAATTCTGTAATTGATGACCCTGGATTAACTAACTAATCATTGAGAGAAGAAGAAAAAAAGCGTTTATTGCTCAAAGTAATTTTTGCCCATTTCTTTCTTCATCCATTTTTTTAAAGACAGAATATTATTGAGTTTTTTGCTTATTTATTTTTCTTTAAAAAAAAGATTGTATTCGGAAGCTTTTTGGAGGCATAATGATTTATTGAGGAAATTATGGGGAAAATATTCAACACAGTCTATTTATTAAGTTTATGATGAGCTTTTTGATTTATTTTTATACTTAAAATTACCGTTTAGAGTTTCAATCAGAACTTAAAGAAAGAAATTTATGAATATATTTCTTTTAAATGGCAATTTTGCAAAGAGAGTAACCTAGTTTTCGGTTTTCTTATTTTGTATTCATGATAGTAAATTAAATATTGCGATTAAACTTTTTGTGGTTACTCTCAGCTCGTCATCGCACTAGAGAACACTTTGTCATCAATAATTTTTTTTCATCTTTTGAGAATTATTAATAAAACCTCCAATTTTCCTCTCATCAACCTATAAAATCCATTTTATTGTTGATAACACCTGTAATGTCTCTATTTCATCATCATTGTCCACTCTTTTTTTTCCATTCAGTAGCCTCCAACCAAATTTCAAAGGTTATAAACTTCCTTTCTTTAAACTTTTCAACAAAGGTCCATCATTTTTCCTATTTTCCTTTTATTTATTGTTGCAGCAACTTAAAAAAAGTTTTTTAAAAGTTTTTCCCTTCTTAAAAACGAAGAAGTAAGAAATTTTTTTTTCTTAAATTTTTCAAGGAGAATAAAAAAAAGAAGGAGGATTTTTTTTATTTTGGCTACGTTCATTTCATGGGATCGGATTTCATCCACCATCATCGCCGGCTTTGGATGGATGGCTGCCAAAGGTCTTTCTCCTTTTAAAATGTGATGTGAAGTTAGTTCGTTCGTTCAAACTTTTTTTTTCTTGCCTTCGTTTTTGTATTTTTTCATTCATTGAGAATAATTGAACGTATTTCAAAAGTGATAAGATAAAAATTAAGTATTGTTAAGGATCATTCAACTATTATGTAGATGTTTTTTGGTTGACATAGAAAAATAATTAGTCATATTTTTGAAATTGGCTGTAAAAAAGGAGGCAATTCAGAGTATTGTTTTCATAAAATAAAAGTTTTATGGTTGTTAAAATAAAAATGTGAACACATTTTTTATTATTTGCACATATTTTGGATTTAAAAAAACATGACAGAAAAAAACTTCTATTCTTGGAAGATAAATTTAATTTTCGTTTTCTCAACTTTTTTCAATATCAATTTTCACGCAGCGGGAAGGAACTATTTAAGATCCGACAACTAATAAAGATAGTGTAACTAATACTGCTTGTCGACCGATTTCGGAAGTCACATTTTAAGGAACATTTATTTTTGAGATATTTCCTAGATAAATTTAAGGTTTATTAAATAAATAAATTTTAAGCAATAATTTTTATTTTAGAGTCAAAGCTAACTTATCGTTAAAAAAATTTCCGCGTATTTTTTTTTACATCATTTATTTTATTGACTTTTGTTTTAAATTACTTTCAGGTGCCATACATAAACTCAATTAGTAGTGTGTTCATCATATTTGAAAATTTTCCCATGGGATTTTAATAATATAAATAATTTTGAATATACATACACATCATCATCTTTTTTTATTTTATCTCATTTTTTTACTTCTCCCTTTTTTATATTTCACCTTTAATTAAATAATAATGTTCTAAAAGTGTAAATAATCAGAGTCAGAGGAAGAAGAGATCCATTTTTTCTTCATACATACATATTTTGCACTTTTTTTCCTTTTTTTCTTCTTTTCATATCTGAAATGAACTTTTATTATATTTTCAAGGTAAATTTTTCTTTCTTATTCCCTTGCTTTTTTATGATTGATGCTTAACCAAAAATTTGTGTTCCGCTGCTTGCTTTCTATGTTTTTCATTTTCTTTGCCAAAAACTAATCACTTCTCTAGTTTTTTAATGGATGTTGATTGTTTCAAACTAAAAAAAATTAACACTCTTTTTTTTTATAACATCGAAAAATATATTTTTTTCTTTAATGTTTTTTTTTATTATATATATTTATTTATTAGATAGAAAGGAAGTCTAAGAAGTCGCAAAAACAAGGAAGACTCTGAAAAACCGCAACAACAAAAAAACTTTGCTTTGCTTTTTTTGCTAATTCCTTATTGCATTTTTTCCTTTTTTCTTCTTCGTCGTCGTTTTTTTATTCTTCATTTTCTGTTAATCTTCAATTTGGTCATTACAAAAAAAATTTTAAAAAATAAACGGCAAAGTGCCAATGCTTGCTTGCTTCTGTCTGTTGCATATTTTTTTTATAACTTGGAAAGCTGTCAATTCCGATTTGACCATTTCCGTTATATTTATTTTTTTATCACTTTGTTGATTTTTTTTGCCAAAGAAAAAATCCTTTTTTTTTTAAATGTTTTTTAAAGATTCATTTTTTGCTTTTCTTTTTAAAAAAATGTAGTTTTTTGGTTTGAAAAAGGGAGATGATAGAAAAAAAGAAGAAGGAAGCTTTTATTCTTTCTTCCCTTTTTCCATATATATAATAATAATATAAACCAGGTGTCATACATATCTTTCTTTCTCCCTCTCTCTTTATTTTTTTTTTGTTCCCTCTTTTTTTTTTGCATTTCACTTTTCTCTTTTTTCATAAAATAAAATGTCGTAATTTTTGCCGAAAGAATTGCAACTATTTTTGAACCTTTTATCTCATTCTCTTCCCATTTTTTTTATCATGGTTGAATCTCTTAAAATAAAGTGAAACATATTTTTTTGTGTTTAGAGAAAGGTGAATTTTGAAGAGATATTTTTACGCTTATTTTGGCACCGCCACCATGCCTTTTTTTTATTTCTTTGAATAAAAAAAGGTCAAGGATTCATTTTTAGCAGGAGCAAAAGAAATAATTTTGGTTTTGGGTGAATCTATTGGTTGCAAACTTTAGGGAAGCCTAAAAAATGTTAAAAAGTGATATTAGTGACTAACTTTCATAAAAAAAATGTTTTAAATTTTTGTAAGAAAATCATAAGTTAAAAATCGAAATTTTTTAAGTTAGTAAAAGCTCCAGAATATTGTTTTTGGGCTCCATCCACGAATATTCATCAGATTCATCTCTATTTTTTTTACCAAAATTACCGTTATTTCTCTTACCCTTAAACTTTTTCATTTTTCCAACTTTTATTTGTAATTTATTTTTTTCTCTTTAAAAAAATATACATACTTCTAATTTTAATATTCCTTCCAAAAGTGCCATCATCTACTTCTTCCAAGTTCAAGAATGTCTTTTGTTTTCTTTGAATTTGAAAGCTTTATTTTTTGTCTTTCTTGCTTTGCATTATTTTTTATTGGCAATTTGGGGGCCGTTCAAAGAGGATTAGACATATATAAGAAGAGCGCGCTAGTCACCCATTTGAGAAAAGACCTTTGCTTCCTTTTTTTATTCCACCCATTTTTTTTTAGAAGGAATGGCAAAAAGTAAAGGGAATGATTGTTTCTTCTTCAGCAACTTTTGGCAGCATTGGAGTTTTTCAGAAGTAAAAATTCAAAAAAGAAGCAACTGACGGCATTTTTTTTGAAACAATAATAAGCACAGAAGATAAAAACTTTTTTTTGTTGGAAGATAATAAAAAAAAATAAAAGATTCAAAAAGCATTTGTTTTATTTTTTGTGTTTTTCTTCTTTGGTCTTGAAGAAGCAGCACACGAGATAGAAACTTCCAAATTAAGGAACAAAAAAATATATAGAGAAATGCAAATGACAAGTTTTATTCCTTGTTCTTATTTTTTTTCTTTTAGAAATTTAAAAAATTCCAATGTCTTCAATGGGGTTTAAAAATAGATAAATTTTAAACTTTTTGTCCTTTTTGTACAAAATAACTCCATTCAAAAAGTGCAAAGACACAAACAACGACCTTACAAGCAAGCGAGTGACTCTATAAAAATCTGAATAAAATTCTTCAAATTTTTTTAATCAAAATCGTTACACTAATATTATTTTTACTTATTGGTAAATGAAATTTTTAAAACATATAAAAAAAATAGTTGCTTTCTTTTATTTTTTGCAAAACATATTGCTTTTTTTGATGTTTGTAATTTAGACTTTGGAAGGAAAAAATATTTATTCATTTTATAAATTTTTATATAATAATCCTTTAACTCCTTCTTTAAGCTATTCAAGGATGGCTTCAGTATTAAATTAATGTTTTTTGTTGTTTCTAATTTTAATCAATAATCTTTGTATTATTTTTAAGAAAATTTTTTGTAGATGTATACTGTTCCCTTTCAATAAGACAAAAAGAGAGTAACAAAAACAAAACAAAAAAAGTTTTATGTTTGTTATTTTCTCATGTGATAGTAACCCATTCAATTCCATAGTTGCATTTTCTTATTATTTTCATTTTGTCATCCAAATCTTGGAGGTCACTTTTCACTAAATTTTTCGTAATTCCTTTTGCCCTTTTAAACGCATGTTTGTTTATTTTATTTAGCTTTGAACCAAAAGAACTCTTTAATTCATAAACTTTTGCTGACGACATTTTTTTTTATCATATTTAAAAGTTCAAAAAGACTTTTTGGAAAGCTCTTTTTTAGCTTTGATTAAACTCTTTTTTTGCGTTTCGCTTTGATTTTTTTACGGTTGAATTTTCTATAAAACAAAAAGAAAGACTATGTTTATTTCTTTCGCGTCGATGGAGTTTCTTTTCTTCTTCTTTTTTTTCTCCAAATAATAATTCTTCTTTCCCCGAACTTTTTTTTGTTGGTTTCTGTTTGTCGCTTACATTTTTTTAATAATAAAAATTCTCGGTTGCTTTTTTGTTGTTTTATTTTGCTTTGATTTATTATTTCTATTAAAAAATGATAGTAATAATTTTTTTAGTTAATTACAAAATGCCGTGATATTACATTAAAAAATGGTAGTTGGAGCTCAACCATCCGCTACCTTTCGTAGCAGCGCAAACCATCATCCGCGCTTAGATTCCACAGTATTATCAAGTTTTTCGGATCAATCCAAAGTTTTACGTGTGGTTATGAATGCATTAGCCAATATGCTCAATGATACTTCTGTGGCTTCAATTGGAAATGATACAGTTTTTCGTGATATTGGAGCCAAAAGTAATGCATCCGCTTTATTACCCGATGTATTGGATTTACTTAAAGAACCTGATAATGGAGACTTTATTGGATTAAGTGGATCAACTCTTCGTGCACTTGTTGTAAGCTTTTTATTAAACGAAAATTATAAACTTAAAAGGATAGTAATCAAAAAAATTTAAATTTATTTTCTTGTATTAATTCACAATGATAGTTACCATAAAATTCCAAATTTACTTTTTCAAATTACTATCACTTTGCCATTGCATTAGAGAACACTTTGTAACTTTGCTTTCTTTATAATTTTTCTACTAAAAAATGTCAAAATTTGTTTATTAAAAACAAACTTTGTGTTTGACTCTATTATCAAATTATTATTATTGCTCGGTTAAATTTGTCTGCCGTTCACTCTTTTCTTTATAAAAGGTTGCCGCAAAATAGCCATAATTTAATTTTTCCTTTTTTTGAACCCAGACCAATAAGAAGAAAAAATATATTATTTTTTAGGAATTAAGTAAATGTTGTAACCTCAATCAGGTCAACAAATATTAATGTGGTCTTTATTGGAGCAACTGCTCAGCAAGGATATTACATACATAAAAACAAAGTTAGAAAACAACAATGACAAAATATGAGAATGTGTGCCAGCCAGAATTACCATTCAGCCATCCACGGCACAATTCCATACGAGACCAGAGACAGCGGCACTTTGAATACTTCTGTGTGTGCAAGGCCACAACACTCTTCTTCCACCTATCTTTGAGTTGACGATCAATCTTCTTGTCTTGTTCTTAGCTTTCCATAGCTTCTTCTTTAGCATGTCCATTTGATTCTTCAATTGGAGATCATACAATACGAGCTTCATATCATGCGGTTTCCATAATTCCTTATCATTACCATGACGAGCTTTCAATCCAGAAACTTCAGGTTCCATGTAGTTGAGCAGGAGAAATTCAACCAATTCCATTCGACTGTTCAGTATCACGACCATTCATTTCTTTAGCTTCTTCTTGAGCTTCTTTACCAAGTGATCGTATACGACGCCAGAATCCATACCAATTTACCAGAGGTTCTTCCATGAGGTTTCGACTTCCATGTCTTGGGCACATGTTCCATGTCCCTTTCCCCTCCTTTCTGAAGTTTTTCGGATTCCATTCCATGCAGCATTACCATACCCATGTGTTCAAGATCAAGAGATTTACAGCTGGTTTCACCAAGCGATCACGGCCAAATCGTAGACCGGATGATTCTTCGCTATCATCAAAACAGATTTTGTGCTCTCGGCCAAATCGTAAGCCGGATGATTGTTCGCTATCATCAAACGATTGTCTTTGAGCAAAAGACACAAACATCATGCTGAGTTCCCATCGATTCCATCGAGTAACACCACCAGCAAGATCATGCTTTTCTGGAGCTAAAGCGTAACTCATTTTGACTTTTCCAAGTTTGTACCAAGCGAGCTAGTTGACCATACGAGTTGATTGACATGAAGGAGTTGGTTGATGATAGACACGAGCGAAAGTACCATACGAGCTTTGAGATGAACATATGACCATATTCGTCGGATAAGAAGTGATTCCAGTATGAAGAACTTGAAACGAGCATAACATACAACATACGAACTTTGAGATGAACATACGAGGATTTTGATACTGTCGATTTTGAGATAAAGACCATATCAATTGCTTTCCAAGTTGAGTCCAGAGCTTCTTCTATCTTTCTCCAACAGCACCAGCAGCAAGTTCTCTTCTGCAGCTTCCTTCTTCTTTTTCTTTTGAATTGAGTTGGCGAGCGGTCTCTTCGGAGGATTTGAGTTGTTTGATCACGATCTCGTCACCACTTTGTTGTAACCTCAATCAGGTCAACAAATATTAATGTGGTCTTTATTGGAGCAACTGCTCAGCAAGGATGTTACATACATAAAAACAAAGTTAGAAAACAACAATGACAAAATATGAGAATGTGTGCCAGCCAGAATTACCATTCAGCCATCCACGGCACAATTCCATACGAGACCAGAGACAGCGGCACTTTGAATACTTCTGTGTGTGCAAGGCCACAACAGTAAACATCTTTTTTGATGTATTTAATTTTAATGATTAAAAAACGAATTTTTTTCAGCTTGCACTTGGATTATTTTTTGCATTTGTTACAACCGTAGGAAATTTAATGGTTATGGTTTCATTTAAAGTTGATAAACAACTTCGAACAATAAGTAATTACTTTTTGTTTAGTTTAGCTGTAGCTGATATAACTATTGGTAAGTCTGCCATTTTTTTATTGAAAAGCAGCCGATAAAAATTTTTCTAATTTATAAAATTTGCTTTTTTTTCATTTTTGCGATTTTTTAGGTTTTATATCAATTCCACTTATGACATATTATACTGCCACAGGATATTGGGGTATTGGATATGTTGCATGTCAATTTTGGTTATGCATAGATTATTTAATGTCAAATGCATCAGTATTAAATTTATTGTTAATTTCATTTGATCGATATTTTTCTGTTACCCGTCCTTTGACATATCGACCAAGGAGAACCACGAGAAAGGCATTAATAATGATTGCATGCACATATGTGATATCAACTATTTTATGGCCCCCTTGGATTGTGTCATGGCCATATATTGAAGGAAAATTTATTACTGAACCTGGAACCTGTGTTGTTCAATTCCTTGAAACTAATCCATATGTAACAGTTGGAACTGCTGCGGCAGCATTTTATATTCCAGTTATTATTATGATTATATTATATTCAAGAGTATATTGTGAAACTAAACGACGTCAAAGAGAATTCAGAAAATTGCAAGCGGGACAGGTAACTTTTTTTTTGTTGTTGTTTTAAATCTAAAAAATCAAGTCTTTCGAAATTGATAAACTAACTCATCTTTGATTCCATTTTTGGACTTTAATAAGTTTTAAAAAATACTAGAAAATAATTTGAGAGCCTTATTTAAAAAAAATTTATGTCTAATTTTTTTTTTGATAAATTTGCAGTGTACATCAGACTATATAAAATGGGTAAGCAAAAAAGCCATCATCGGCTATCACAATTTTTGCTTCCATTTAAACCATTTTAAAACTTTTCCATTTTAAAATTTTTTAATCCCGTTTTAAAAAATTGAATTTTTTTATTAGTGTCTTTTATCGAATTTTCAAATTCTTGTTATTCCATTTTTTTGCCATTCCCTTTATTACCATTGGTTTTTTTTGGCTTTTACTACTACTAATCGCTTGCTTAACAAATGTTTTTGATAAATAATAATTAACTTACAAATATTTTTTGAGTGTGTGTCCTTGATTTGGGATTTTAAATAATTAATTTTAGATGTTTACTCCGACTGAAATCGGTGCAACTTCAGCTCTTCAACAATTATTCGTGCCGCTCCTTTTGGTCCGTTTGTAAAAAATAATAAAATAAACTAACTTTTTTTTTTCTAAAACTACTACCACTTTTTTTCTGTTTATGGCACAAACAAACAAACAAAAAACTTTTTTGCGTTTCTTTCATTTCAGCACAAACCTTTTTTTCAAAATTGCAAAACTTTTTAGTTCACAAGTTTTTCTGTTTTCTGATTTTTTCTTATTACTTTCATGGTTGTTGTTAATAAAAGCAGGCGATTTACAAATTTTTTTTATAAAATTTGGCTTATTTATTAGCTTTTATTAACAGCCACGTTCTGTCACAACTTTTTTAACTTCTCTTCTTTTTTTCCTTAGTTTTAACTCTTTTTTTTGTACTTTTCTTTTATTTCTTACGTGTGTTGTTGGTCCAAACTTTTAAGTTTTTTTACTTTACAAAAAATTATTTTAAATTTTCTTTTATTTATTTTTTTCTTTTTTTCATTTTTATTTTATCAGCGCATAATTTACAAACATTTCAGATGAGAAATCGTACCAGTCTTTCAAATAATACTACCAACAATAGCAACAATGTGGTAGTAATAAATAATGCGGATTCAATAAAACGTAATAAACAAATGTTTCCATTTATGGAAGGAATTATGAATCCACGAATGAAGTGAGTTAATAAAAAAAGCCCAATCTGTCGTCAAATTAAAATTTTAAAAATGAGCAAAAAATAAAACGATCGGTTATTGAAAGTAATCATATAATTACATATTCATTTTTTATTTTTACTCTCTTGTCGTCATATTGGAAGGGAACACTTTCACCATTGTTTTTTTTATTTTTGGCTGATGATACATTCATTGGCTTTAAAATTTTCCAATATAAAAATCAATGAAATACGAGAAACATTTTCCGTAATATCATATTCTTCCCCCTTTTTTGACTTTTTGAGACTTTATAAAATGACGTCAAAAATGAAAAATTAATTCTATTTTGACCTATTAAGTTTAAAGCTATATTAATCCCAAACTTTTATCTTTTAATCTTTAATAAACAGAAATCACTAAAAAAAAGTTATTATCTTTTGTTTCTCTAAGGTTTCAAAATTTTTTAGTAAAAAACATCGACGCTATAATTGGCTTCGAGCATGCGCAGGAAAGTCAGAATATTCTTCAGAAGAATCCTCCGATATTCCAAATAATCCCGATGAAACTTCACTTGCATCAAGTGTTTATGCAACTTCGCATAAACGTTCAGTAAAAGCTTCAAGTACAATTAGTAATCAAGAAAATCCTGAAGACACGGCATCTTTGGATGCAACAATCACGGATCCACCTACCTCACCTCGAAGTCGAACCCTTACAGGGTCAGGGAATAGATTTCGAAGTCGAAATGCTTCAGAAAGGCCGCTGCTTCATAATTATACGGTGTTAATCGAGTTACGAGATGGTGAAGGAAAGCGTCCATCTGTAAGACTTTCATCATGTGATACATCAAATTTGCGGTGAGTATTATTTTTTGCAAAATTTTTATCGTGTGCTTTTTATAAAAATTTTTATATTGCATCAATTTTCAGTCCATCATCAGGTGAAGGTGGTGGCGGAGGTGGAGGATTAAATTGTCGCCCACCTATGAGAAAGCGATCAAGAAGTGATGTAACAGTTACGGCAGATGATATAAAACGGGTATCTATGGCTGCAGAAAAGCCTATTTCAGCACAAGGTTCAACTAAATCAACAACCAAAGCTGCAGAACCACATCATCAAAATGGAAAGGTTAAAGAAATTGAAAAAAGGGATAATGTAAGGAAGAAGAAAAATTTGAATAAATCAAAAAATTTGAGAATTGAATTTTTCAGCGAAAAAGTGAAAAAGAGCGCCGTAAAAATGAAAGAAAACAAGATTCCAAAGCAGCTAAAACACTTTCAGCCATTTTAATAGCATTCATCGTTACATGGACTCCATATAACGGTAAGCTAAAAAAAATTTCGTATTGAGGCTTCTTTAATTTCAAAATTTTTTAGTAATCGTTGTATGGGAAGCATTTTTTCCTCATTCAGTACCAAATATACTTTTTACGATCTCATATTGCCTTTGTTATATAAATTCAACAATAAATCCTGTATGTTATGCATTATGTAATACAAGATTTCGAATGACTTATTTGCGTATTCTTCGATGCCATTTTAAGCAAGATCGAACTGGAAATGGGTTATATCGAAATGCATATTTACGTCGGGCATAAAAATAAAATAAATAAATAATTATTATTAAATAAATTTATTGTTATTATTATTGTCGCTCAAACTTTTTATTTTATCGTTTCTTTTTTTTATCACTCTCTCTCTCACTCACTCAATCAACAACCTAAGATATATTTTTTTTGTTTTTTGTCTTTTAAAATTTTTTTATATGCTTCAAAAGGATGCTTATCAATGTTTTTATTCCCAAAAAAAAAAAATAATATTTAATTTAAATTTTATTAACTCAGTCAGTATTGTTTGGTGCTATTATTATCAAAAAAAGAAAAGAAAATCAAAGATACTTCCTTATTAAAAATGATATATTATTATTATGTTAAGAAATAAATTTATAAATAAAGTTTTCTTTAAAAAATATATCATTGGATATTAACAGAAGGAAGTAACAAAAAAGTTCATTCAAACGGTTTCTTGATTACTCTCCATTTGTCATAATGGTGGAGAACACTATCTTTCTATTAAAGTGAGTGGCTTGAGCTTGATTCAGCTTCTTTTTTTTTCATAGTAAAAATTTTAGAAGTTAAATTATTTAAAGCAGTAAATAAATAAAATAGAAAAAAGTATGCTCTGGTTTAGAGTTTAAAAAAAATGCTAAAATCTCTTTTTACAATTTTCCGATGTTTTTTATTCCAAAAATTTTATTCATTTTGTTTTTTTTCTCTTTCCTTTTTTCATTCATCAAATTTCGTTCTGTCAAACGTGCTTGTTTCTGCTGTAACAATGGTTGAAGATGATTGGGAAGATATATTTCTTCGCATTTTTTCAAGGTTTCTTTATTTTTGGATAACTGTGATTCATGGTTTCGTGAAATACTTTAACCAATTTGAAGCTTCAACAAATAACGTGAGTTTAATTATTTTTTTTAACTTTGTAAAATAGAATAAGCATTTTTATTTCAGTTTCTGTTCAAAACAAACCCATATTTGCCTCATGTTGCTCGATTTTGTATTGTTCAAATTTTCATTTATGATGCTTTTCGAAAATGGACAAAATGGGATGCTCATAGAGAAATTATGGAAGAAAAATGGAATTGTGGATGGCATTTATCAACATTATTTGGTTTTTATGAAGTTTTTGGACAACTTATTCCTGCTATTTTGATCATGTTTAACAAACGAGTTGGAATTTCATGTGGTATTTTGGTTAGTGTTTTGGTACTTCAACTTTTTGCTTATAATAGTAGTTTGACTTCATTTGCTTTTGGCTCTTTAATACTTTTATTTGCTGTAAATCAATATGAACAACGTGCTATCAATGCTGGTGATGTTGCTCTAGCTAATAATGAACCAAATCCAACTATGCTCGATTTTAGTCGCTTCTGGATTTTTAGTTTTGTATTTATTTTTGACAATGAAAGTTTTTACATAAAGGCGGTAAGGGTTTTTATTATTTATATTTTATCATAATTTCTCTTTTTTTGTAGATTGGATATCTTATCACTTATATTTTCTCTAAGCTCAATGAATACAGATTTAAACCAAAACTTTTGTGTATGGCTCTTGTTCTCTTGGTTTTTGGTCGTAGTCTTTGGGTTAATTATTGTTGGACTATTTCAACTCATGATAACACAGAATCTGATTTCTTTCAAGCTTTATCTCTGATTGGTGGATTACTTCTTCTTATTGCTTATGGACCTGATGGAATTTGCCTTGATAATAATAGAAGACGCGTATAAACAAATGAATATTTAATAATAATTAAAGTTTTAACCTTTTTGTTTGTTTTTATGATTTTATGTTGGAATAAAATTTTTTATCACTTCTTTTCTTCTTTTTTTTCTTCAACGATTTTTACAAACTAACACTTGTTACAATTCGAAAATAAAAGTACGGAATTCAAGGGATTCAAAAATAATCAGAATATTCACTTTTTTGAGATTTCGAAGTCGCAGCGATACTTTAATTTTCTTTTCTTTTTGGTACTGAACATGATTACATAGGAAAAAAGGTTATTTTTAGAAAGACAAATAACAATACTAATTTTTCTATAAACATTAATATGCTTTAAATAATGCCGATGCTGCGCTTTTTTTGAACAAACTTTGTAAAAATTATGATAATTTCGTTTGTTAGCGTTATTATCGAATGCTTTTTTTCTAAAAAGCTTTCTTCTTTTTTACTTTTTTCTCTTCCATTCATTCATCTGTTTTCAATCAAACATGCTTGAAACAACCTTTTTCGACGATGATGACTGGGATATTCGTTTTACAAGGTTTCTTTATTTTTGGTTGACTGTCATACATGCTTTTGTGGAACTATTAGACCGGCTTGAAGCTTCAATAAATAATGTAAAGTTTAATCCTTTATAATTTTTTTATTTTTTCTTAACATTTTTTCATTTAGCTTTTGTTGAAAACAAAACCATATTTGCCTCATGTTGCTCGATTATGCGTCATTTCAACTTTCATTGACGATGGTTTTCGAAAATGGACAAAATGGGATGCTCATAAAGAAATTTTGGAAGAAAAATGGAATTTTGGATGGCATTTATCTACTTTACTTGTTTTTTATGATGTTTTTGGACAATTTATTCCTGCAATTTTGATCATGTCAAGAAAATATGTTAGTATTTCATGTGGCATTTTGACTAGTATTTTGTTGTTTCACGTTGTCGCTTATTCAAACAAATCTTTTACTTCAATTATTGCTGTTAGTGGTGCTTTATTTTTATATGATGTAGCTTCAGATGATTCTCTTATTGCAATTTTTTTACAAACGAATAACGAAAATCTGCAATTAGAAGATACTCGGGCGCTTTTACTTGGTCGTGTTTGGCTCGGAATGATGTATTGCTATTTAGAAATGTATTGTTTAACATTTTCTTCTAAATCAATGGTAAAATTTGGTAATAATTAAAATTGACCAATATATTTTTTTAGCTTATTCCTTTTGTCATGTTGGTTTTAAATGTTCCCATCTATTTCAAATACAAAACAAGATTCTCAACTTTGATTGTTATTTTATGGATTCTCGGTCTTAATCTTTGGTTCAATTCATGGTGGATGGTTCCAACCGATTACTTCTATCGTCATTTCATGAAATATTATTTCTTTCAAGGTGTTTCTGTTATCGGTGGTTTTCTTATTCTTATTGCTTATGGATTTGATGGAATTTGTCTTGATGTTGATGGTAGAAGAATTGACTAAAGAAATGAAATTATAATAATAATTAATGTTTTTAACCATGTTTTTATGTTTATTGTTGTTTTAAATAAAAATTGTTTATCTTACATGAAATCATTTATTAATTCGCTTAAAATACCAGTACACGATATTTTGATTAAAATTAACGGATGTGGAATTAATTCATTGACATAATATCCAGGCTAACTTCAATCAAGTATGTACTATATAGATTTTAGTCGGCTATTTTTTCAAACTAAAATTAAAATTTAAAAAAGCTAAAAGGAACGATACAATCATTCTTCGTTTTTTTCTTGTATAGCGAAGTTCCTGATTTTTTGATTCTTCGTTTGTATGACATACGCCTCTATGCGCAGCAGCAACATCCCCTTTTTTTCCGCCTCATTTTCATTTTCTTTAAGTGCCTTTGCCTTCAAATAAAGATCTTGATTTTCCCTCCTCCATTCATTTTCTCGTCGTTCATTGTAATGTGACAAAACTACACTTTAATCTATCGTTTATTTTTTTTTTGTTTTTTGGAAAAAAATTTTTAAAAATATATAAAAGGCGGTGAAAAACTTCTTCAAAAAATTATTTCGCTTTTTCACATTATTTTTTGTTAACAGAAATTGAAAGTTTTTGATTAGTTCTTTCTTTTTTTGAGATCTAAAAGTGTTAGTTAACTTTTCAGTGGTTTAATAAATTTTTTGGGATTAGGTTTGCTTAGAATAGATTGTGGATGATTTAAAGAAGATTCGAAAAAGAGAAAGCAATCATCGCAGCGGTGTCACACATTTATTTCAGGAGAAAAAGAAAGAGAAATCGATGACCCCAAAATTTTGATTAAATTCAAGAAGAAAAAGAAGAAAATAATTTTTGGGGAGGATTTTCACCTGCGGCTGTGTTAAAGATGAAGGGATGAGAGAAAGATTAAAAACAAAAGACTTTCACTTTTTTTTATTCGGTTCATTAAAAGAAATTTGTTTCTTGCGCAATTTTTTAACGTCGTCATTAATTTCTCACTTTCAATTTTTATTTCAATATTTACACTTTTTTTCAGGAAAGAAAATAATGCATAAACTTTCAATTATTGCTGCAGCTTTATTAATTTCAAGTGCTACTGGATTCTTATTCCCAGGCAGTGGAGGAGGTGGTGGAGGAGGATGTGGTTGTCAACCCGCTTGCCAACCTCCTTGTCCACCTCCAGCACCATGTGGTGGTGGATGCGCTGCTAAGGCTAAAGCAAAAGGAACTAAAAATACAGGATCTGTATCACCTGCGGATGACTTGGAATTAGTAAGAAAACTTTTAACAACACGATCAAATTCTAGAATTTTGTATCTTTTTTAATGTTTAATTTTAGCGCGCCCAACTTGCCGGTTTTAATCTCGATGATCCTGCTCACGCTGCCTCAGATGATACACATACAACAAATTTAAAATATTTTGAAAAACTTGGTGAAGAACAATCCGATCATGCTCCTGAAGTTGCGGCAGCTATTCATCGTTCACGCCAATCTAAAACTTCTCGATTTGCTCCACATCCAAAACCTGAAGAAGCTGCAGCTGTAGCTGTTACAGTTGAATCAACCAGTGCACCAGCTGTAAAAATTTCTGATAGCACTGCTGCCCCAGAAATAACTCCCACTAAAACATCCGCTGAAGTTACTTCAGCTGAAGATACTGGAGCTGAAAAAGCTGCTAAATGCAATAATGATATTTTAAGACAATTAATGCTTGAAGTAAGAAATTAGCGAATACTTTCTCCCCAAAAAAGTGTGTGTTGCTAATTAAAACTTGATTTTTTTAGAACATCACTGAAAATTCATCTGAATCCAAGCATACCATTAATACCCTCGCAGAAAAAATGTTTGCTGGTCCTATTGATGTCATTTGTTCTCGTGGACATTTTTCATATGTTTACAGTTCAAATCTTTATTGTGAAGCTTCAAAGGGTGAAGTAACTTGCATTGCTTTTAGACAATCTGTTTAAAAACCACCAACAAACAATTAATCCAAAAACCTTATTAACAAAGTATAATTTATTATTATTCAAAAAAAACAAACTACTAACAAAACTAAAAATAATTATAATCTCATAAAATGTTTGTATATTTTAACTGACTAAATTCTTTTTGATGTAAAATAAAGTTTATTTAATAATTTTTTCATAAAAGATAGTCGGAGGCGGTCATCATCGCCTTCTTCTTTAAGAGGCTTGTTGTTAATGGAGAAAAGTGAAACAATGTGTCACTTATTTTATTTTATATCCAAAATGCATAAAAAAGTGGTGGTGGCACAAAAATTTTCATTTTCATCATTCCAATGACAACAATGAATGGAAAAAATGGATGAAGAGTTTAAGAAGTCATCTCCTTCTTATTTTTCTTTCTTTTAAAAAATGAAAATGGTGCTAAAAGCATCGACGACGGCGGTGGCTTCTTGCTTTTCTTCTTCTTCCTATCCTTAAAAAAAATATGTCGTCGTTGTCGTCTCCGTAAGTAGCTGAAGAGGGAAACCCAAAAAAGCGAATCCACATCGCTTGCTTCATCTTCCAAACACAACACTTTGGAAACTGAAGTCACAAAAAATAAAAATATAAAACTAGGCGAAGACACACAGTTGAAACAAAACCAAGAGTCCGTTAGTTTTTTTTTAAGTTAAAAGAAAGGAAGAAAAAATGAAGGAGAGAAAAAAAAGCTCAATGAAGTCATGTATGTCTTTTGGTAAGTAAACGAAACATTAACGTCAAAAGCGTAAGTCTTCAAGTAAAAAAAGCATTAAAAATTGGAAGGATGCTTGTTGTTGCAACCAACCAGCTTTTCTTTTACTTCATTTTTGAAACTTAAAATTTATATAAAAAAATATAACATTTTAATATTAAATATAAAAGTAATAACATAGTGTTCCTAAGTGTGATGACAAAGTGATAGTAAAACACGTGTTTGTATTTTATTTGTTTTTGTTACTCTCTTTTTTGATAGTTAAATAAAAATTTATATTTAATTTTTTTTCGATTACTGTCATTTTGTCATTGATATGGGGAACAGTATAGTTAGTTATATATGGAAAATGAAATTTTATTTCTTTTAATTCATTTCATTACAAGTGTTTTAATTTCCGTATTTCATAATACTGGCGCCATGAGTCTTTAAAAGGGAATCAATGAATGATGGTTATATTACCGAAAGATGCATCTTTAGAGGGACATCAGTCAAAGAAGAAGCAACAAATTGAGAAAGTGCGTAAAAAGAATTATTTGACAACAAAAACAAAGTACTTCGCATTTTTTTTTGTTCTTTCTGATTTTTTGTCGCTTATCTTCTCAACAAAGTTTTCCATTTGCTTCGATTTCTTTTTCTCTTGAGTTGCAGCAGAGTAGTAAAAGCGACAACGGAAAATGTATGAATGAAGGAAAACTGGTCGAATGTTGGTTGATCACTCACAAATTTTTTTTCGTCTTCTCTCGTTTCTCATTTGCGTTCCTTTTTTCTTCTGCTTTTTTTGCAAAACTTTAAACTTAAAAAGTATGTAGCTATAACGAGGCCCAGATGTCCTTCCTCCTTTCACATTCTCTTTGAGGCTGCTTGTTAGTTTAAAGAAGAATCTAAACCATCCATATTTAAACTTTGTTTTTATTTTGCCATTTATATATTTGTAGGTTTGTGCTTCTAATAAATATGATGTCGTTGTTGTTGATGTTATTATTGAAGCTCTTCTTGTATTTTTTTTGTGGTGAAGGAGAAAAAAATAATATTATGACACACCTTTAAAGCAGCTAACATTAGAAGCACAAAAAACCTTTTTCAATAATACTCATGTATGTGTCTGTTGTATTTCTTGCTTCTTTTTTGTTTTTCAGTTGCGTCTGAAAACCTTCTACTGCTTCAGCTTCGTGTGCTTCTTCAGCTTCAGCAACAACTACTGGCTTGGAAGCACGCACTTCCGTCGTCGTCGCTGTTGGCATCCAAAAATGTTGTCATTGCCTTCATTTTGCCGTCCTTGGCTACAAAGAAGTAAAAAAAATATTTTGTGTTATTGGCGCAAGTCATTGGCACCATTTTTTGAAGTCTTCAACATTCCTTCTTTTTCTTTCCTTCGGATGCCAGTAGTAGTTGCAGTAGCTATGGTCTTTTTTTATCAAAGAAAAAAGTGTGCTTATATGTGTTTGAGAAAACAGAAAGAATTTGTTGTTAAAGAAGAAGACGAAGAAAAATAAAAGCTTAAAAGGCAGTAGTAGTATGTAAGCGAGAGAATGGAGACTCAATGAGAGAGATGGCTTCTCATTGAAAAAAATAAAAGAAAATGTTGCGCTTCAGAAGTTTGTTTATTTATTGGTTGCTATAGTTTTTCTTGAGTGTGTGCGTGGATATGACTTTGCTTTCGCGTTTTTTGTAAAATAGGTATAGCTTAGCCGCCTCTTAAATGCGTTCTTAATTAGCAAGGGAGAGATTGAAGCATATATGTACGTTTGAGACTTTAATGATGTACCGTAATTTAATGTTTGCATGTTTATGATTTTAAGGTTCTTAAATTTTCGAACTTTTTTCCATCGTGTGCTTTTATACACTTTGACATTCTTTTAAAACTTGAAGCATCTGGTTTAATATCTTTATTTTTTAATGCTTTCAGCCTTCTGTTAACAATCATAAAATAAAAAGTTAAAAAAGCAAGTGTGTCTAAAAAATATATTTGAGATGAAGGAATAAGAAGAAGAAGAAAGAGACCCCGCATCTTCTTCAAGCTCGCTTCGTTTCTCGTTGTCGTCGTCTGCTTTTCTTTCCATTTTTAAAGTGGTATGTTGCAGTTTTTTTGCGTTGTTGGTTGTTGTTTGGTTGGGAGCTGCAGCCAGAAATAAAGGGAAGAAGGAGAAGGACGGAAAAAAGAGTAGAAAAAAAAGAACCGTTTTTTTGACTGCAGCTTTTTATTTTTGTGAGGCTGCTTCGTTGTTGTTGTCGTCGTCGTCGTCCTTCTCGATTTTGGTGGTGGTGGTTGGTAATCGTGGACATCACTTGTAAAAGAATACTCCACTCAGATTGCTTCGATTTTAACATTGAAGTATGAAAGTTATTTCTCTCATGAATTCACTGAAATCAATGTCTCTCGATGGCGTTGATGATGGTGGTAAAGTTCGAGATCAGCAATGATGCTGTTGTTGCTGTGGCGATATTTCTTTCTTTTCTTTTTTTGATTTTAGTGCTGCTCTGATGTTTTTAGAATTGCGATAACAGCAGCAGCGGCCGATTGATGACAACTGACAACGAGCGTTTAGTTTAAGTAGCATATAAATGATAAAAAAAAGAAAGTTTGTTGTCTATGGTTGTTTCAAATATGTGAAATTGAAAATTCAATGAATCATATTGGCTTTCAACATTTTTTTTCTCACTAGCTTTTATAATTTCCATCACGAAACCATTGTTACCAGTGTGACGCTTTTTATTTTTTTCGCCTCCGCCTCCGGAGGCGCGGAGGCGATAAAAATACGTTAGTTTTTTGAAACGTCGCCTCCGCCTCCGCCTCCGCCTCCGGAGGTGGAGGCGCCTCCGGAGGCGATGGAGGCGCCTCCGGAGGCGGAGGCGTGTCACACTGATTGTTACCATAATATTCTATTGCTATGAACGTTACTTTTTCTGTGGAGTTTCTATCAATCATAGTTACTGCTGTCACTATTACCATAGCTTCCTGATTGCCTTGTTCTGATTTCCACACACCCATCTCCCATATATATACATATATATTATTTTTTCGATGTTTACTCCTTGATTTGCAATATAATGTTATGTTCCATAAAACCTTTTTTTCTTTCCGCTTTAATCTCTCGTCATTTTTTTTTGTTGCTCTCCTTTTTTTCTCTGATGCGTTTTTCTGATCATCGATTGATTATGTTTGTTTGGTGCCCCGACTTTCTCTCTTCTTTCTTTTTTTTTTGCCAAATCATCATCATCAACAATAATAATGCTTTGAAACTGCGCGAATCCTTCCATCCTCTCAAACATAGGTCGTCGCCGTCGCATTCATTTTTTCATTTTTATTTTGCCAAAAAATAACGTCGGCGTAGAAAGGAAGAAAAAAGATGGTCAAAAGCACAAAAATACTAACTACTACGGCTTCACTTTTTTCTTTTCTTTTTAGTTAGTTCACTTTCGTTTTTCAGTTTAACAAAAAAAGAAAGCAGAAAAAAATCTGGTGTTGCCTGCGCATATTTTTCAGAGTCACTTTCCTTTCTCCTTCTTTAAAGCACCTGCTGAAGAAGAAAAAGAAGACACAAAAACAACAGAAAAAATAAAATAAAAGCAGAAGAGAATTTACTATGAGTGGAGAGAAAAACGAAAGCGAATAAGAAGACAAGAACCACGATGGCGACGGAGCACCAACAACAACGAGAAAAAAAAAAGATAGTCGGCGTCATCATCTACATCAAAATGTTGTCCAGATGTGTGTGTATTATATATACAGCCATCATTTTCCATAAAATCTAAAAAAAACGATAACGTCCTTCTCGAATGCAATGTGATGGTGTTATTGGTTGCTGCTGCTAATGCAGTTGCGAGCTTTGTTCAACTTCATCATCATTGGTAGCATCATTGTTGAGATTCTATGATTATAATCGCGTGATTGAAACGAATGATATATGATGACTGATGACTAACTCTTTCTTGTTGTTATTTTTAACATTGTGAAGCAAGTTAATGCTGCTTTTTGATGATCAAAAGTCTTTAGTAACATCCTTACATCGAATCATCAGAACCTTAATTTATTTTCTAAAGAAGCTTGCAATAACTTAAAAAAAATTAACTCTCAAATTTATAGTTTTGGATTTGTTTGTTTGTAAATGCTTGAAAAGTTCGGCAACCTTTTGCTAAAGCTTTAAATTTCAATTCCATTTTTCATATTCTTTAGTGACATCAAATTCCCTCATTTTTAATCTTCCATCATGAAAATATGAATTGTAAAAATCTTTCTTTCTACTATTATTATTACACTATTTTAAAGCTTTTTGAATTCAACTTTGATGTTCATTTTATAGTTGCCTCTCGTTGATCAAATTCATATAGCAACAGCTAAAGCATCTCATTTTTCTGATCCCCACCAACAACAACGACGAAATCACACTTTTGCTTTAATTTAGACTTATCCATCTATCCATTCACATTTACCAATTGTCGTTGTTTCGTTTACTTCTTCTCATTCCTTCGCCGTGGTTGTTGTGTCTCCACTTCATCTCCTCATTAGTTTTTTTTTCCTTCTTCTTTGATTTTATTTTTGCCACGCGTAAAAAAAAAAAAGACATACACACACATTCAACAAAATCGGGCAAAAATGAAAATGAATAAATGAAAAAATGAATGTTGATGATGCTGCTATCGATGATCAGAGCCTTCTCCCTTTCACTTTTTTTTTACTTTCTTTCTTCTGCCTGCCAAAATTGAAAAATACTTTTTTTTCTGGGACAACAACGAAGATAAAGAAAGAAAGCGACGACGACGGCTGTTTCACATTTTTTTCTTTTCTTTTTTCACTTCAAACTTTATTTTCTATCCGTGCCTGATCCAACAACATCTCTCCAACGACTTTCTTGGAATGCTATAAGCCAAACTAAGAAACTACTAATATCCGCAATCTGTTTTTTAATATTGTTGATCTGAGTCATAGGCTGCTACTAAGATAGTTTCATTACAATTTTTTTATAGCTGCTTTCAAAATCAACTAAGAAGAAGAAGCAAAAATCATTTTATATTTTCTGTTTATTTCAAAAATCAATGTTTGAGAATTTTTTTTTGATGGAGAGACTTCAGTGTCAAGTATGTCCTCTCCGCGCCTCAATCATCTATTGGTTTTGCTTGCCTTCCATCTTCCATCTTCCATCTTCATCCGATGCGATGGTAGTGGTGGTTGGCCACAAATCGTAGCCACATCCATATATCGCATCGACGATGATGATGGCGGCAGCGGCTACAGCTGTAGTAGTGGTCAATTAGTTAGTTAGTTCAATCTCAGAAAAAAAGAGAAAGTGAAAAAAATAGTGCGTCGTCGTCTCATTTCTTTTTGCTGCTGCTCATTTCTTTTTTGCCTTTTTTTAAACAAAAAAGCGAACGTTTGCTGTTGTTGCTACTACTACCATCACCCATTAAATAGGCTGGAAAGGTAGAGAAAAGAGAAGGTAAAATTATTGAAGTGCACCTCATCTCATCATCATCTCATCATCGTTCACTTCTTTTTTTTATGCACCGTTGTTTTTCTTCTTCTGTTTTTCTAACTGTCAACTTTCTTTCTTTTTTCCCAAGAATCTTAAGCTTTTTATTTTTGAACCATCAACAACAAAATAAAAATTTCTTCAATTTCTGATTTTCAAATCAATCATCGTCGTTTACTTCTTTCTCACAATTATGGGGCTTCAATTTTTGATTCAATTTTTTTGATGTCTTCAAAAAGAAAAAACTAGATTCTTCTTCTCCCATTTTTTTCTTCATTCATTGCCTTTTTTGTGCTGTCTTCGTTGTCTCCTGAAGTTGATGATTGTTATAAAGAAGTAAAGAAAGCAGCAGCAGCATCATGATTGTCGTCGTCGAATGACCTCTCCTCTATTTTCCAATAATCAATGAGAAGAAAGAAGAAATTTTAGATGATGCTGCAGCAGGAGCATTTGAACACACACACGACAACAACAACCAACCCAAAAACATTTTTGGGAAAGCGAGAAGAGGAATGAAAGAAGAGTTAGTTCATTGTTTGTTGTCGTTATCGATGTTACAGATTTCCTTTTTTCCTCAATGCTCTGTTTTTGGTCTGTCTCACTCTTTTTCTGTTTTAGTTGACCTTGAATCTGAATTTATTCATTTATGAAAATCACATCTCGCCTGCCTAAATAACAGATTGAGTCTTTAAGGGTATATTCTCAAAACTCTAACATCATCTTCTTCTTTTTTTGGACTAACAAAAAAACAAACAATCTATCTTTTGTTTGACCCCAAAGCAACTATGTATCATAAAAAAAACTAATTTTTGAACGTTCACTTCTTTGATTTTTGAATCCAAAAAAAAGTTTCATAAACTTTACATTATTTTTTTGTCGTCGCTTAATTTTTCTTTCATTTTCTCTTTGAAATAACTTTTTTTTTGTTCTTGTCAGTTGTTTGGCAAAGTTTTTTTGTCTGATGTGATATTGGAATGAATGCCTTCCGAGATCACATTCATTCTACCCATTTTCTCTTTCTTTCCTTTTGCATTTGGAAATGGCGACGACAACAACGATAACAACAGCGGTTGTGGGGACTTAGGCAGCAGCAACCGATGATGATCCAAAAAAGCAACGACGACGACAACGTTCTCGATTTTAACAGGAGAGGGACACTACCACCACCAAGACAGATGCCGCTGTCGCTGCTGACTTTCTTCTCTTCTTGCACTCTGATCAAAAAACCTTAACTTTTTTTTTCTTCAAACAAATGTTGTTTCTTTCTTTAAGCTAACTAACTTCTTCTTCTCTTCTAAATCCTTCCTCCACTCCCTTTGGCAGCATTAAATGGCTTTGAAGCAATTCATTTCATTTTAGAAACTTTTTTTTGCATCGCCTCAAACACGACGAGAAAGACATTTTCTAAAGCTGATCTCATTGTTGTTGATGGCGGCTGTTTTCAATCGGCGGTGACTTCTCTCTATAGCTCTCGATTGCTATTTTATTTCTTCAAATTTTCGAAAGCTTCAAAAGCCTATTTATGTGTCTTATTACTTTTATCTCCAAATTCAGTGCTGTATGGTGGTTATGTTACTCAACTTCGAAGAAATCAATCATTTCTAAAAATTACTATGCGCCATCGCCTTTTTTTCTTTGTCCGTTCTAAAAAGAAAGGTTTCTCAACTTTTTTTTATTCAATTTCATCACAAAAATGATACTTTTGGCCGTAACCAACCACCGTCATCAACAAGAAGGAGATGGCAACGACGACAGAAAAAATAACTCCTGGACAAACAGGAACAAAGCAAAACAAAACAAAAAACGCTGTGAATGAACCAACCATAAATGACGACGATGATGGTAGGCAGCAGAAGGCATTCATATCGACCTCTGAGGGCTGATGGACAACAATTAACGCAAAAAATGGCGTCTCCTTATTTCTTATTTTTTTGCGCGCCTTTACATACATACATTTTTACATGTCATCAGTAACAGCAGCATCAGCTAGTTTGTTGTTACTTGGCCTATTCGGAATGCGCGCAAAAAATAGCAAAAATAGTCTTCTTGAGTTTCATTTTCTTGTCGTCCTTCTAATAAATGCATTCAATTCATTTTTGGCTTCTTTGTTGCTCCCTTTTTTGTGCCTTAAAATTCTGACTTTAAAAACCTTTCTTCTTCAAGAAAGGCTTCTTTCATTTTAAAAATAACTCAAAAGTTAATGAATGATAATGTCTTTTGCTTGCATCTTCTCCTTCGTTTTCCTCCACTTAAAAACATTAACTTCTATCTCCTTTCCACCTAACAGTTGTTGGTCGCTATATTACTGCAATCAGCATCATCAAACTTAAGCTTTTTCATCAGCAGTGATGATCACATTGGCTGTGTGTCTCTTCCATTCCCTCTGATTCTTAAACACAAATCAACACAAAATATATGTTGGAAAAAAAGTGAACAACTACCACCACCATCATCACCGAAGCCAGCGAGAAGAGAAGAAAAAAAGCTCTTGAATCTCTTTCGTTTTCGTTGTCCCCGGAGTCATGTGTGCACAAAGCGCAGGCAACAGCAGCATATATTTTTTGTTGTCGTTGGCCCCGACCCGTTGTCTTCTTCTTCTTCTTCCTTCTACTACTTCTATTATCGCGTAAACAATCGATCGCGCTTCATTTTTTTCCACCACACCATCACCGTTTATTATTCTGCAGAGCCTTCATCATAGTCTCAGTGTTGTCCATCTATCTATCTCAAACAAAAAAAAAATGAGAAAGACAAAACAAAAAAATATGTTGAAGAAGTCAGTTAGTTTCTGTTTTATGAGAGGCTGCGATTATATCCATCCCCATCTTCTTCCTTTTGACTGTCTTCGATTTCCCGCTTTGACTTTTTTTCTTTCTCTCTTTTGATGGCTGGCTGCTCAACAATGGCGCCATCTTGCCATTCCTTTATTGCTTTGCCTCTTTTGTTTGACTTTTTTTTTCAATCAAATCAATTTACCGCAAAATTAATTTTTATATTTTATATTTTGGCGCGTGTAAAAATTTATGAACTCTCATTTTTTACCATTACAGTAATCATCTAAAAAATTTTTTAGGTGTCTTCTCCTCTCTTTATTGAGAAAGACGACGTCGACTTCAAGCAAAAAATAGAAAAAAATCAAAACGACGAGCTTTGATCATATTATCACTCATTCCCCTCTATCCTCACCCCCTTCTGCTGCTGCTTCGTTATTATTTAACAAAAACAGCGGAAGTATGAGTGATCGAGCAACAAATTTAATGTTGCAACAGCTTTATCAGCAACAACAGCAACAGCAACATCAACAACAAAGAAGGCATCATTCACATCATCACAATTCTCATCAACAAAATGGCGTTTCTCGAGGAGGTTCAAATGGAGCATCAAATATGTTTGATACTGTAAGATTTGATTTTTTTTAAATATACATATTTGCACAAAAAAATTAGAAAGAAAATTTTTGGAAGATTCAAAAAGCCCTAAAGCTTCTTTTTTTTTGTAAACCCAAGAGCGAAAATTTCTGGATACCACCTGCTTTTCATGACCTCGATGATTCATAAATGCCTCCTCCCAATAATTTCTCAACTTCTGAAGTTGTTGTTTACGAATTCTTTCTTTGCTTTTTTTCATTCGATTTTTTTTGCAATGAAGAATTTTTTTATTTCTGTAAATAAACAATTCACATTCACTTCGCTCGCATCTCATCATTTGGCCCTTCACATCTTTTATTTTGTTTTTTGACCCCTATTTTTCTTATCTATCTTTTGCTTTCATTCATTTATTCATAGACTCCTAAAATTTCAGCAAACGAGCAACGGAACTTCCATTCAATTTTCCAGTAGTACAGGCAACGGAGGAACTTGGCAACGAAATACTAATACTCCTTCATCAATTAATAATAATTCCGGAGTTGGAAGTGGAGGATACAATATGAATGGATATTCAATGATGGGTGGAATTCAAAGTGGCGGTTCAAATGGTTTAATTGCATTCAGATGTTGTGAATGTTCAATAACTAAAAATTCATGCGAAGAATTAGAAGTTCGTTTATTTGTTTGAGGAATATATAATTTATAAAATTGTTTTATTTTATAGATTCATATCAAAACGGAACATCTCAATTGGATGCCCTTTAGATGTTTAAAATGTCATGCCGTTCGAGCCTCTGATACCCAAATTCGTGAGCATATGTTTTCAGCACATAAAAATGAAAAAGGCGTAAGCATCATTTTCTAAGTTAATAATATTTAGTAATTTTGATTTCATTTTTTAGATTTCCCTCAATCATTATTCATATATCGATAATCAAAGTGCAAAACGAGAACTTTTGGCTATGCTTGATCGAGCTCTTCTTGATGCGGCTTCATCCATAGCATTAAAACGTTCAGCTAATTCTTCATCTTCCCATTCTCGAGCACCTCCAAATAAGAGACTTCGTGGTTCAGATGATGAATCATTAAATAATCAACCCCTTGCATCTGCAACCATTACGGTTCTTCCAAAATCAAATACCAGCGATATTTTGGCTCAAATTCAAGCTGCTCGTTCAGATGATGATGATCCTATGGATAATGGTTTGGCATCAGTAACTGAAGGAAATGCAGGAAGTAATGATGAACAAACTCCCGAACTTGATGAATTTACAAGTAGTCAATTAAGCCGATTTGGAACAAACCCCTTAGATCCATATGAATCATATAATCAAAATGATAGCAGCAGTTATATCGATCAAAATGATAGCAGTAGAATTATAGAAAATTTAAATGCTTTACTTGGAAATCCTAATCTTCAACCTGAAAATAGTTACACCGCGCCTAATGGAAAACTAATTAAAACTCGAGCCCCACGTGGAAGTCGACAAGTTAATTGTGTATCCAAAAAGCGTGTACTTGGTGAATGTTCAAGATGTCAAAAACCCGTTACTGCAGGTGCAAGACAAATGCATATGTTTTATCATTTGGGTAAAGATTATAATGTAAGTTCTTTTATTTCTAAGAATAAAATTATAAAATTATCCCATTTATTTATTCTAGACTTATCGATTTAAATGCAAATTTGATGATTGCGAAGTTGAACATTATCGCAAAGATCAAATGGAGAATCATCAATCGAAGCAACATGGTCGAATTGATCCCGATATGATGGAAGATCGTTCCATAGAATTAGCGGATATGGTTCAAGAATTATCCATGGAACTTCTTGGAACCGTTGGAAATACACCTGGCCCTACAGCTGAAAAAGCTCAAATGATGTATAATACCATGCAAAAAGAACAAGCTGAAGCAGCAACAAAGAAAAAGAAGCGATTTGGGTTTGCTCCATCTGATTATGGTTCAAATGGAAGCCTTTTACACACATCTCCTTCAACATCTTCAATGCCCTCACCTCGAAGCAATGGAGGATTACTTAAACTTGGTGGAGATATTGATCCAAGTTTTGTTAAACCTGAAACAAAGAGAAATGAAGAATATATTAAATGTTTAATGTGTGATAAAACAATGATGATGCGAGTTCGAGGCTTTCATCTTCTTTGGCATTTAAATAATGATTTGGGCATTATTCGATATAATTGCAAATATTGCACATTCAAACATGAGCGAGCCCAATCCGTTTCCACTCATGGCCGAAGAGAACATAATAGCGATGATTGCGTTGAAGATTCTCTTGGAAAATATGAGGAAGAAGTTAAATCCATGTCTAAAGCATGCTTTGGAATTGAACAACTTTTTGCTGATCGAACTTCGCGTGGAAAAACAAATTCCGATGCCAAAATGGAAGATAATAATATTTTATTATTTGATGAAGATTTTGAAGATCCCGAACTTGATGAAAATGGTGAATCTCACAGTGAATTGTCTGAAGGTGCAGCAGCTATGAAGGTTTGTATAACATAGCCGCCACTTTTCCAAAATAAATAATTTAATTTATTCATTTTCTAGGCTTCACCCATGAAAGACCCATTACTTAGTTTTGGAGATGGAATGAAAAATTCTTCAACTCCTAAAGGTTAGTAAATAATTTTAATTATATTTCTTTTTTTTGATTTTGCTTCTAGTTAGTCGGTTGTGGATGGATTATTAGGATGACCAAAAAACTTTTCATTTTTTGCACACGCTTTTATTTATATACCTCTTTTTTCGCACTAGATATTATTACCCCTCAAAAAATTTAGTTGAATCGTATTTATGTTTTGTAATCCTATTTTTTTCTCCTTTTTTTCTGCTTTAGTTTTTTTTAATGCTAGCTAGCTAGAATTGCGCCTTTTATATATCCAGTATAGCCGAATAATGGGAAGCTAAAATCAAAAATCATCAATTTTCAATTATTTTTTTGTTATCGTTGCCTAAAAATTATTTGCTTATTTTTTAGTTTTTTGAAAAAACCCTTGCTTCTCATGGTTGGGCTATATTATTTTATTATATATATAAATACATAAATCTCCTACTCAGATGTCACATCTCCTCCTCGAAATCCTTCTCACAACCACCGCCAATAACGCTGCCTTTGCATCTCAACCTTTTTTTTATTATCGTCTAGTTTTTTGTTATTGCTTTACATATTTTTTTATTTTTGCCTTATTTAAAGAAAAAAGAAGTTTTAAGTTGCTCAAAAAAAATCACATTGTCTTGTCTGCCTATTTTTATATATTTCTAGTTTTTAGTTGTAAACATATTCTTTTTGTTTCATGAGATTTTAGTTGCTTTGATTTTTGCCATATAAATTAGAAAAAAATAAATCATTTTTAAATTATTATTTCTTTTTGAAGGAAGCAATGGAACAACTACTCCATCATCCACAGCTAAAAAGAGAAGTATGAGACGATTTGGTACACGACGACCTAAATCAAAAAAGCAAAAACTTGAAATGGCTAAATTGCGTGAACTTTCGCTAATTCTTGGTGGAGCTCAATATTTTAGAAAGCGTATTAATGATACCGCATGTTGTGAGGTAAGCCCATAGCTGTCAGTCAAAAAATAGTAACTAAGTTTATTTTTAGAAATGTGGAAAACCAACCCAATCGCGTTTAAGCCATCATGCATATTCACATTTGGATATTCATTTATTCCAATGCCCCGAATGTCAACTTGGTAATCCATCGAGGGATCAAGTTGTGAAACATTTAAAAGATTTTCATAATTCCACTAAAGCTCCCATTGATAATCGATTAAAATATGCTCAAGAAATAAAGGATGCCATTAGAGAATGTTATCCAGATTATTTTATTGATGCTCCTATTCCTACAGCTGCATCAGTTGAAAAGCTTAAAGGTAGCGCGGATTTAACCGATTCCATCCTGGGTGGAGATGAACATGAAATTGAGAATGAAATCGATAATGAAAATGATGAGAATGCTTCGGATGCAGAGGAGCATGGAGAAAATGGAGAAGATGAAGAAGTAATTGATTTGGTTTTCCAACAACTTTTATATAAAAAAAGTTTCAGGGCGAAATTGAAGCCGATCAACATGCTGAATCAGTCGAGCATGAGCTTGAAGATGAAGAGGATATCCCTAAACTTTTCCCAAATGATACCATCGATGAAGACGAAGAAGTCATGGAAGAATCAAATGATGCTCCAATTTCCTCTGTTGCTTCTACCGAAGTCGCTGAATAAAAAAAGCATCATTTCTTCCGTCTATCGTAAAATATTTACAGTAAAAATCTGCCAGGAAATTTTTTTAAATATTTTGTATCAGGAAAATTATTTCTTTCTTTGGTTGTTTTATTTTTTATCATATTTTTTGTTTCGGGATACGCGGTTTTATTAATTTTGGTATATATTTTTTAATTTAGTTGTTTTTTGTTTGTATGCAATTATCAAAAAAATTTACGAGCGGTATCTCATTCTTTTTTACATACATATGTTTTTTTCGATTTTAGCTATTATTATTTTTTTAATTATGTTTGAATTTTAAATAGTTGCTAGAAATTTTTTTTGAGTTATTATTGTTATATTTTTTTAATAAAAATTATTAGTCTATGATATAAAAATTTACAAAAATTGAAATCACAAAAATATGCGTTCAAAATGCCTTCAATCCTAAAACTTGTTGACCTATGATTACGGCAAATGACGTGATGTGATAACTTCCTGATTGGACCATGTTTATTTTTAGTTAAAAATTAAAGAAATTTTTTGGCTTCTTTGTTGGAATAAAAAGCTTGTTGTAGTTAGTTAAAACTAATTTTTTTATTTTGTTTCCCAAATTCAATCCCTTTTTTTACAGCAGCAGAAAAATAATTTAAATTGTTTCCGGTTTTCTTTTTTTTTTGTTACACCTTTTTGAGTTTCAAGCTATAACCAAATATGGCATGAAAAAAATTATTAATTATTCATCAAATGTTTAAATTGTATTCCCTTTCTATATATTTATAAAAAAGAACTGAATTCAAAACAAACATATTTTTGAGAATCATCGATGCAGAAAAATTTGACGCTTTTAAAATTTTTACATTTTTCATTTTGTTTCATTGGATAACAATCCTCGTGATTCTTGTTTACGAAAATTATTTGTTTTAGTTCACAACTTAATTAAAAAAGGAATTTTTTATTTTTTTTAATATTGAATAGTGTTCCCTAATGTTATGACAAAATGGTAGTAAACAAAGTTTTTGAGTTTTGAATTTGGATAGTAAAAAATATTTTTAAAAATTTATTTTATTGTTACTGTCAAAATGACATATACTTGGGAACACTTTGTAATTATGTTTTTTTTTATTTTTGACTGAAATATTTAAATTCCCAAAGGCATTTTCACCTAGGTTTGCTACACATAGAAATAAAAAGCATGTATTTGCGTTTAAAATTTAAAGGAACAAGACTATTTGCTGCCTTTTTCGAAAATGAAGCTTGTAGGGCTGGGAGATGAAAAAAGTGATACTGGGGCTGGGCGCGAAATTTGAAAACGTTTTTCGTTTCGAAATCATCGTTTGCTTTGGTTTTTTCATTTTCCAATTTTTTTTGTTGATGTTTGACGTAAATGTTGGTAGTTTTTCTCAATTTTGATGGCTGATTAGATGATATCTATGAAAATTGTTGCTGCTGCTTCATCATCATGTTACAGGGAAGTTATTTTTATTGTTTTGGTTGTTTCTTTAGTTCTGTTTTTAGATACTTCGTTCAATGTTTGCTTCGTAGTCGTTTATTCCAGGCCAGTTTTTTGTATTGTTTTGGTTTTTTCTTTAGTTCAATTTTTAGCTAATTTTGGTGATCAATGGCTGTTTATGGATAATGATTGAATGATGGATGATTTATAAATGTTGCTTTTCTTAGATTGATGTTGATGCTTTATGAAACCTCTAATTTCGTTCAAAGGTTAGTGATTATGTTTATCTACCGTCATTGGGTGAACTTTAGGAGGTGTAATATATATTATTTACTATTTCTTTTTTGAGTAATTATCGATTAATTCTGGGGATTATACTTCTTCCGAATAAGAAGCTTGTCAAAAATGTCTTTTGTTTTTAAGACTCTTCCTATATCGTTAGCCGTCAATGGTTTTAAAATAAAAATTATTATTACGATACAAAAATACATAATTTGGGGACAAAAAGGTGATAAATATAATAAAAGAACGATCAGGTAGTTTATTACTCTTCCACATCATCTTCTTCCAAAAAATCATCGTTGTCACTTTCATCCGATTCTCCATCAGAATCTTGGTCATCGGCAGAAATTTCTTCTTCATTTTCTTCCATTTCTCCTTCGCTATCAAATAAAGGAGTTTCTTCTTCGATGATGTTTTTAGATTCAATCTTTTGTAAACAGTCGAGGATTATGTTGTGCTTCCAAGTTATCGGGGCTTTAGATTTTATAATTTTGGTTACCATTTCTCCAGCATTTGCTTTCGATCTAACTTGTCTTTTTCCAATTACTTTACGAGTTCCATTCTTTTCGCATCGTACATTGTTGTTATAATGCATAATTGCCGTCCTTGTTCTTATATCATATCCATGATGGGGATAGTATGTTTTCTTAGGTCGGTATTTTCCAGTTGCAAGGGAATGGAAGTTTTCAACTCGGGAAGTTGCAAAATCAGGAGAGGTTTTAATGATGTCAGTAAGGAATTTTTCATTGGCAATTTTGGAAAAGAAGCAGAAGTATCCATAACTAATTGGGTCCATGTATTCATTGTCGTCTTCGTCAGGATTAATTGGTGAATGTTTGCACATATCAATTTTGGTGAATTCCAACGACTTGAATAACTCGGATCCTTTATTTGGGTTCATTTTTTTGAAATCATCTTTCTTCTTTTGATCTTTTCCAATCGCGTCTTCCATTGCTTCATAAAGTTGTTTGCAGATATTGTCGTTCTCAAAATTATGAATTCCAATGATGTGAAAGAGAGAAGATAACAATATTTCACGGCATAATTCTCCATCTCCATTGCCTTCACTAATACTGTACCATAAATGATTTTTTATTCCTTTCACAAAATCTTTGAGGTTTTTGCTTTTTTTCTTTTTAGCTTCAGTTCGTAGATCTCGAACAATGGGTTTCACCATATGCCATGCATCATACATATGAGTAATTGAAGGATATTTTTCTCTTACCATTTTTATGGTTGAGGTATGCCTATCAGTTGTCAATCGGTTGACTTGAATTTCATTTTCTTCTAATAAATCCAAGATTTTTCTTACACCTTCTGCTTCCATTCGGCCACTTACATCAGCTGTCATGGATTTGTGAAGAGTTTCAGAAGCAATGATATAGCCACTTTCTGAATCGATAGCGGTAACACAACATAGTGCTGCACAAAATCCGGGTGAATCATATTGACCATCCATAAGCAAATTTAGTGGTGTTTCGGTACGATCTTTTAACATTTGCAAGATATCAGCATGTTCATTATTATAATGTTCGCGAACAACGGGCCATACAACGTTTTTAGCATTTTTTTTATAAAGCGTTTCTCCAAAAATTCCTATTTTGGCAAGATTAAACAATTCTTTCAAAGAAGGATAAGGAACGGGAGTAATCGTAGCAGCAGACGCTAAAAGAGCATTTCCTTGATAAATTTTGGTACCAGGAATTGTTTCTTGGGTTGCCCATGTCTTTTGACTTTGAGGACAGCAACTTGGGCATCGAAAAGTTATACTTGCAGCAGTGCCGATGATTCGCATTTCCTTTTTTCGATTTGCACTAAGTACGGTATTGCATTCGGGACAATTGTTGAAAATTGATAAAAGCTTTTTTTTGGAAATCATTACATATTCTATAATATCGTCAGCAGGTTCTTCATTTTCTTCTGGAAGTTCAACAATAATGGGAGGATTTCGAGGACTCGTTTCATCATTGATATACATATTTTTGACTTTTCGATATGGTCCTCGTTTTTTTCTTTCACAAATAGGTTGAGGAGAACCAGTAACATGATAATCGAAATCATTCATAGCATAATCGGGGGAAGAAGCGTTAGGCAGAGGATCAATAGTGGAAGTATTTCTTACAGCTTCTTGGGTTTCACTGGGTCGAGAATAAGTTTTTTTGTAATCCATTCGAAGAACTTTTGGAGCATGAGGTCCAAAACTTTCTTTTCTGAATGGAAGTGGTCGAGCTTCCTTCTTTAGCGTTTTCACTCTTTCACCTTCAAAAATCAAATCAGTTTGATTGAAATGACTGGCACAAAAAATAGTGTGTTTGGTGTATCCAAGCATAACTTGATGATCAATCCCAAAAATATCAGCCCATTCTTTTCTACGCCATTCCACGGTTGGTATTGTTACAGCGCTAATTGGTGAAACAAATTTACCGCAAGCAGGACAAGTATTCATGATTCTAAAAATAAATATGCATTGCGTAAAGGATATTTCAATAATAAAATGGGTAAATAATAAATACACGCAAAATATTATTACAATCTTTCTACCAAAAGTGAAATAAAATTGTTGGGAATTGCTATGAATATGGGAACTAATGAAATCGAATTGTTTGAGAATGCAGGCATCAACCAAAAATATTCACTCTTTTTCTTTTACAAGTGTGAAGAATAACAACAGGTAAAGGAATGATTGAAAGTGCGAACTTTCCGTTGAAGAATGCTATTTGACCGCGCCTTAGGTAAGTAATTCATAATCATTATTGACCAAATAATAAATTTCCACAATCAAAATAATATACCTTTGCCTTTATTTTTCAATTTCACCTTCACATTTTCTTCAAAACTATTTCATAATGGAAAATTCAATCAAGCCATATGCTTTTTTTCCAAAAAAGAAACAAAATCCTTCATCCATCATTCCTACACCTTCTCCAACTTCTTATTATTGCAATCTCCTTGGTTATGAATTTAGCGAAAATCGTGCATCTAATGAATGGTGTAACTGCGACAATTGTATACCAATGGCAACTGTTGAAGAAATGGTTTGCTGTTGTAATATTCGAGAAAGTACAACGCAATGGGCGTCTAATTGGCAGCGTTTTATTGGTAATTCAGATGGATGTTTTACAAATCATGATATCATTCAACGAACAATCCAAAACCGTATGGAACTTGACTCTTTTATTTTGCTTGATCAAATAAGATTGAAACAAGTTGCCCAATTAACCCGAAGTGTATATATTGACAAATACGATTATGCAGAAGAATCAGCAAAATATAGATTTGCATGCTACCGTAAAATAACAATGTTAGTTCATCATACTCTTGGTATCGGCAAAAGAATTCAGCTACCAGCTTGCGTTGTTGCTCTTATAAGAAAAGAATATCCATCACCCGACGGTGAATATAAAGGATACAGTGGATGCTATTTCGACGATGATGATAGCTAAACCTGTCCAAGAAAATGCTTGAATAATTTACTATTGCGATTATTTTTGTTATTTACTTGATATTTATAAATAATTTTTATGTGAATCATGTCTCCTTTTCGACGAAGTTACACTTGATAGTATGAGGGAAAAACAATTGTAAAAAGAATAAGTTGGACTAAAGCGTTACAGTTAATGAGCTATTAAGTAACATATATAAGTGAATTTGGAGTTGATGGAATTTTATCAAGTATAAATAAATCTCAAATGATGAGTAAAAGAATAGGAAGACGGTGATGATCAAAGTAATCATAAACCTTGAAAGGTTTCATAAATGTAACATCAACATAATGTGGAAAAATGATATTTAATAAAACCATCTTACGCAGCTAATACAATTCACTCTATGGTGGATAAACATAATCATTAACCTACGAATTGAATCCATAGGCTTCATAAACCATGGATATCGTTAAAGCATAAACGAACAGCCATACATCCAAAAAGTTTCATTTCTTCATCGTCCATTGATCACCAAAATTAGCTAAAAATTGAGCTAAAGAAAAAACCAAAACAATACAAAAAACTGGCCTGGAATAAACGACTACGAAGCAAACATTGAACGAAGTATCTAAAAACAGAACTAAAGAAACAACCAAAACAATAAAAATAACTTCCCTGTAACATGATGATGAAGCAGCAGCAACAATTTTCATAGATATCATCTAATCAGCCATCAAAATTGAGAAAAACTACCAACATTTACGTCAAACATCAACAAAAAAAATTGGAAAATGAAAAAACCAAAGCAAACGATGATTTCGAAACGAAAAACGTTTTCAAATTTCGCGCCCAGCCCCAGTATCACTTTTTTCATCTCCCAGCCCCACAAGCTTCATTTTCGAAAAAGGCAGCAAATAGTCTTGTTCCTTTAAAGATGAAAATGATTTCACTCTTCTTTTTTTGTTTTGACATCATCGAGACAAGCTTTTAATCTTTCTCATAGCTTTTTAGTTTGCAAGTTTTTTTTGTGTTTTTAAGTGCCGTCGGCAATTTTCTCCAAAACATACTTGAAAAAAAAGTTAAGTACCAGAAGGTGGAGGGAAAAGGAAGAGAGATAAGTCAGATGGGTTTTTTTTCTCAAAGATTTTTTCATGATTTCTTAAAAACCTATTTAGCATAATTTATAAATTTTTATAATAAATACATAATTTTTTCATGTGATTTTTTGTCTTTAAAAATTAGCAAAAGAGATGTTGGTTTTTGCTCTTATTTAATAACTAATTTGCTTCTCATTAACATTATTTTCAAAGTGTTTTTTAACGTTTTGAAAGAAAATGGAAGAAAATGATAGTTTCTTCTTTTTTTTTTGTTCCGCGTTTCTGTAGGCTAAAAAATAAATTAAATGGGACTAAAAGTTAGAAAAGTGAATGATATAAAATAATAAATTTTTTCCGAGACCTTCAAGAGAACTGAGTTAAATGAACGACTCTTGCTTTTGTTACAGCTTTATAAGTAATTTTCTGGCTCCATTTTAGTTTTAAATTTTTTAAAGTCCCTCAATTTTATTTTCGAATGCTCCACCATTATTTCTTACTTTTACTTGTTGTTTCATTTAATCTCCTCTTCCATTAACAAAAAATAAATTTTATCTTTTTGTTTTGTTATTTTCATTCTACTTCTTTATTTTTCATTTTGTTACGTAGTTGAATTGGATGGAACGGATTTTTTTTTGTCGTCATCATAAAATAAATTTTTTGTCCCATTTAAATCCTTCAAAACAGTTGTGTTAAAAAGCGCATTATTATTATTATTTACGGGACTCATATCTATGAAGGAGATATAGGATTTGAAAGAGAGAAGGCGACGATACAATTTTTCTTCAATGACATTATCTTATTTTTTAATAATAAAGGTGGTGGCATAGTTGTGATGATGTTAATCCCCATCTTCTTCTTTTTTAAAGCTTCATACAAGCAAAAGAAAGCACTGCCATCAACTAACTAGCTGTAAGTTAAGTTAAAGAAGGGCACGTAAGATAAAATGTTATTATTAATATTTTCGTTTTGTTTTGTTGGTTCCTTTTAAAAAATTGAAAAAAAAAACGAAGATAGAGAGTCTGGCTTCTCATTTTTTTGCTTTTTTGCTTCCACATTCAAGTTTTTCTACGTCATTTTTTTAAAAATAATAATTGTTTGTCGTCGTATTCTAAAAAAGATATGTATAAATCAAACAACAAACAGCAACCTTTTCAATGTAAAAAAACGATGGTGCTTCTTTGTATTGCTTTGTTTTTTTGATGTTTATAAAATAATCTCCAAAATGAAATATTATTACGTAGTAAAAGAATTTTTGAGCTGAATGAAAAAATAAAAGAATTGAGATTTGGATTCTTTGAGCTTCTTTTCTTTTTCTTTTGAAAGAGTTAGTTTGTTTCATTTTTGTTTTTGATTCTCAAACTTACTGTAATCATACGTGAAAATTTTTAATTTGAGAAAAGGTCGCATAGGCCCATCTACATATCTAATTAAAACTCATTAAATGTTTTCACTTGGTGGACCTTATTTTAATGATTAATATAATCAAAAAGTTTGTTGTAGAGATTTTGTATAAAAAAATTAAAATCTGAGTTTTTTAAATTGAAAATTAAAAATTAAGAAAGTCATTTCAAAAGATGGTGATACAATTAATTATTAACTCTAATTTGAAATTTCCAAATATTGTTGAATTTTTGCAATCTTTCGACCTGTTTTCAAAAATGCTTTTTCTAATCCGAACATTTCCAATTAAAAAGTTTTTTTGAACCACTCATTGTACTTTTTTTATCTGGGCTTTGGAATCTTTCTTTTACTTTCGACTTTTCATTTGTTTCTTTGAACCCATCATTATCGTTTTTTTTGTTCATTTAACTCTTTTACAGAATCAAAAGCAGCTTCCAAATATAATTACTTCCTATAACAAATTATTCGGAGATAATCGGTTTCTCTATTCTTTTTTACTTCTTTTTTTTCCAATGTGTTTTAGGTTACTGAGCGAGTTTTTAGATTTCCAATAAACTTTTAATTTAAAAAACACAATTTTTGCCCTTTGAGATTTTTTAATGAGCAAACTTGAAGATTTATTACAAAATAAATGAAAATAAATAGTGACATTAATTTTTATAGACTGTTGTTAATTGCTTTGTTTATTTTTTTACTGTCAAAAAATATATACATATTTTTGTTTAAAAAATAATAAATTTTTTGTAATATCACATTTTCCTCGAAATTTACAATTTTTGCCTCGAAAAAAACTATAACAATCTTAAAACTTTTTTTGAGATCTCTTTTCTTTTCTGCCAATTTTACTCGCTTACCCGTTTTTATGTTACTTGCCGTAATCGCGTTTTAGTGTCACATTTTTTATTTAAAATTTTATTAAATAATTTTAAATAACCTGCATTTGCACTAAAAAAATTGAATAAGAAATAAATACGCTTTTATTCAATTACCAATGAGGGCGGCGTAATAACTTTATCTTTGTTTTTTTAAACATGTTTTTATAATATTTTTTTATGCGTCAGCTTTACTCAAGCGCCTTTTTATGCTACATAACTTTCAAACGTTTATAAGTTCTTTTTTTTACGTGCTTTGAAAAAGTTAGTGTTATAAAACTCAAATTTTATTTAAAGTTTAGAATTCAAGTCTTAAAAATAGAAATCAAAGACCTTAAAATTTCTAACCCATCTATATCGAATTTTGGGATTTAAATAAAAATACTGTAATCACCGGAAATCCAAGGTGAGACTAAAGAAGCCCCTCGTGACTTTGGCCTTAACTTTCCTGCAAAAAATATTAAAAAGATATTTATTTTTGGCAATTTTAGAAAATTTTTAATATTTATTAATTTTTTAATAATTATTAATACCCTTTTTTATTCAAATAAATCTTATTAATCCTTTAAGAAAAAATAAATTAATAATACTTAAGCTTTCATTGAAATTTAATTTAAAAAATATCCAGAAAAAAATGTGTTAAGCTTTTTGGCTTTTTAAAAATATAATTCTTTTTTTTATCTCCTACTCATTCTCTTTCTTTTTTTGGTTGATTCAACAAATTTATTTAATTTATTTATTTTGGGGATTTTATGGCCTTTTTTTGGCATGGCAAAATTGCTTTTTTCGATTGTTTAATCTTTTTGGCAAGTTTTTATTTTATTTTATCTATTTTCGAACATTTTTTTAATGATGATGAACGTTGTTGGTGGAATAACAATTACATATTTTGCAATTTGCAACTTTTTTTAATCTTAGTTTTTTCAAATGCCGACACGACTAATTGCATAGTATTAAAATTTTTATTTTGAGTTTGATACTTGCTTGCTTTTTGTGTGATGTATTTTTTTTTAATTGCAAGTGTACTTTTGACATTTGTTTGACGATGATGATGATAAAAGTTTGAAAAAAAAACTTTGGTCATTTTTTATGCTGTACTGAAAAATTGAAAATAAAAACAAATGAAAATAACGCTTTGAGGAAAGAATGAAATATTTAGCTCTTCCGAATAAAGAAAAAAAATAATTTTTTATTAAAAACTTTGGAGTGAAAAGTGTTCCCTAATGGTATAACAAAATGGTAGTAACAAAAACATTTGAAAATTAAAATTTATGATTACTATGAAAATAGAATATTTATGATTTTTATTTTTTAGAATAAAAACGATTGCTAAAATTAAGGAAGTAATTATTCCCCCTATTTGGCTTCTTTGCTGAATTTAGTTTCCTTTGATCTTAAACCACCCATTTTTTTCTGATGCGTCAATCAAAATCTTGAAAGTGCAACTCAAAACTGTACTATTCACGCACTTTCGAAGCCTTATAATTAATTTCATCTCTTCTTTTTTACTTTCTTTTTTTTTGCTAATGTCAGACATTTATTTCCAATGAGCACTTTTCCTAATATTTATACTATCATTTATTTCACCCACTTCTTCGAAGGCATACAATAATAAAAAAGCTTCGAAAATTTATATGGTTTCTGTTTTTTTTCTCTTTCTAAATTTTTATGAATCTTATAAAAAGTCTTAATTTTTTCTGCCTTTTTTAAATATTATTATCGATGCCTCATTAGTCTCAAAGAAGCTTTTGTTTTTCTTCTCCATATGCATATTTTTTTAATTCGCTCTAACGAGAATGCACTTATTATTGTAGCTTATCTTGTTTTCATTTTGTTTTTGAAGGATAATTAAACAACGCTTTAAAGATTTTATTTTGTTTCCTAATTTCCATCCGCATTTTCATATCATTATTTACTAGTTGGTGTTAACACTAATTCTAGACTCAAAAAGTCGTCTTTTAAACTTTGTGGCGGCGGTCGTCTCAATAAAACAATTAATTTTTTTTGCTATTAAAAAGTAGCATTTGATGACGCGTTTTATCTCTTCTTTTCTTTCTTGCTTTTTGTGCATTTTTAAATTAAAGCTTTTGTGTTTTAATGGTTGAAACAAAAAAGAGATAATCTAAAAAATGGTATAATTTTTATTGAGAATAACACATAATACTCGATTCGAAATTCTTAAGTTTACTATCATATTGTCTTATAATTGAAGAACACTTTGTGAGTATTTTCAAACCTAAAAGAGATATGTTTCGTCCAAGCAGAAATGTTTATTGTAATATCCGGCTATCGTTTTGCATTATCTTATCATATTTTCGTGATCAGCTCGTTCAATAATTCGATCGTGAAAAGCTCCTATAAAAGTTTAAATGTTTTCTTTTTCTTTTTTCACATCATTTTTATTCTTTCAACTTTTTTCTTTTATTCCTTCGTCGTCGCTTGTGGCTTGAATAAAGAAAGAAAAGGTTTTTTTATTATCAAAACCAATTTTGTAATTTTCTTTTATTTTTTATTTCAAACCGCTTTATGTTAACCTTTTTTAAACTTCTTCCACCACAATAGCTTTTATAATTCCTCTCCTTTTTTATTCATCTACTCAGCCTGCCTAAAATTGGATTTTCTATTTTTTGCAAACATCATTTTTTTATTTTGTCACTTTTATAAAAAGTTATTATTGGTTTGGTCTCTTTTTTTACATTAATTTAATATCATTTTTTGTTGCAGAAAGAAAAATGGGACAAAATTGAAGTGTGGGAGTAGGAGTATGTATATTGACTCGAAATGAGTGTAATTGAGTGTTTCTTTTTTTCTTTTATACTAAAGTCGCAATTTTTTTGTAGAAAAAGAAAGAAAGGTTTCTCAAACAATTCATTGCTAATTTTAAAAAGGTTCAAAGTTTATTTGGTTGTAGGATTGAACTTTTGGGATAAAAGTTTGCAGCAAATAAAAACTCATAGCAAATTCGGGGAATTTATCTATGAGACGACCTCCACCTTTAAGATTAACCAGCACTGCCTTGACTCAAATTTTCGTAATTAATAACAATTTTCGAAGAAAAGCTTTTTAGTCTTTACTTTTCTTTTATTACTCATCCTCTTCTTTCTGTGTTTTTATCTATATTTTTTTTCAAGAAGCATAAAAGCAAGCATTCGATGAAGGGCTTCTCTCCGGAAGTTTTAAAGTCGTAAGCAACAACTATTAACTGCTTCTTCTGCTTGCTTACTTATTGAGGGTATTTACTTACTTCATTAAATATTTTTACATGAAAGGTTTCTTCTTCCATTTTTCACTTCCAACCATTTTGGTTATTTCTCAATGTAGTCTAATACACGCTACTGTATTTTTTGCTTTATAAGCTTGCTTATATGAACAAATTTTTTTTCTCATTCTTCAGACGAATAATAATAAAAGACACTCATATTCACTGTTTTGATGAAACAACTTTTATATGGCTTCTTTACTTTCTTTTTTTCCAATTATTAAAACAAAGAACAGTTATTTTCTGCTACCTTAAAATTTCAGCACTATCTGTTTCTTCTTCTTTATTCTCTGGTAGATATTTCTTCAAGCGTTATGGCTGTGATTAATTGTAGTTCTTAAAATAATAATTTATTATGTTAATCAACAACATCACCACCCACAAATTTAATAATAAGTAATTGTTTTATTATACTTTTAGACTATCTTTTCATAAAATATATGATGTTAAAAAAGAGATGGTTTTTTATAAAAATTTTATGAAGTCATTATCAAATTTAAAAAACTTTTATTAAATTTATTTGGATTCCAAAATGGTCTTCATTCTTCTTCTTTCTTTCTTACTTCTCCCCCACTTTGGATGGACCAACCAAAAAAAAATCTTTGGTTTATGTCACTATTTTATTTTTATCAAACATTTATCTTTTTTTTTAAAGAAAGCTTTTAATGGAACATTTAAAAGCCTCCCTCAATTTCATAATAAAAAATGCCTATAAATTTTCCAACTCCATAAACACCCATCAACATTTTCATTTTTTATTAGCTTTATCCCATTTTTTTGTTATCTCTCGCTTCAACATCTCTTTTTCCATGTTAAAAAAATATGATTGACTTTTGATAAATAAACATATATCAAAGAGACCATTTCTTAGTATATTATGGCCGCCACAAAAAAAAAATAAAATAAAAAACAAAGAGATTGTGTATTTTTTTTCCTTTGAAAAAACACTGCGTCGTCGTTGTCGGCAAATCCTTTTGTTTTTTACGAACCACGATGGAGGCGAAGCGAAGCTGCTTTTCGACTTATCCTTTAAATGCCAAAAAATGCAATTTTTTATAATAAAAAAGGGGGAATCTTTTTTGAATGTTTTCTTAGAAACTTCTTTGTTTTTTAATAAAAAAAAATTACATTAAACAAAATTTATGAATGAAACATTTCTTCTTCTTTTTTGTCTATCTGGCTGAGAAGGATTTAGTTGGATTCGGTGGCGCTGATTTCGTGAAACCCTACATTCATTAAATAAGAATAAGAAGAAAAGGAATCCCTTTCACATGAGAATTTTGGATTGGCTAGACAGAGACTTTCGCTTTTTTATTGTCATTTTAATTCGAATCGTGGATTTTTTTTAATTTGCTTTAAAAGACACACATGTATCACCGTGTATTGGTAAATTGCTTGCTTCAAAAATTATGAAGTTACTTTTCATTTGAGCATTTTTTCTTTTGATTTTCGATTTATCTTGTTTTTTTACCCAGGGTTTGATGAATAAGATCAAATTCATAACTAGAAAGACTCAGCCAATGAGTTGTTTTTATCGACAATGATTCATCCAAAAAAGCAGCCATTCTTTGTTTTGATTTTGACTCTTTTTTTTAAATACATTTTTAAATGTCTTTATTTGACACCTGATTATCACATTTTTTAAGTTTTATGCATAAAAAGCCTCCCCAATAATTCCATTTTTCCTCCATATAAAATATATTAAAATATTTATCTTTATATCGGCGCTTATATTACAGAATGCTGCATAAATCTCCTTTTTTTAAAGTATTATTTAATAATAAAAAAAATTTATCCCGGAAGAATGAATGAAGGAGCTTAAGAAAAATAAAAAAAAGTATTGAAAGGCTTTCTCCACTCTTTTTTTTTGTTACCATCTGTGGCCATCGCGCTTTAGATTTACTTTTTTATCCTTCTTCTTCTTCTCCTTCATGGATGAGAGTCAACCCCAATGAAATCCATTCCATTCCATCTCCAAGAAGCTAGCGTGTGTTGTTGATTTACTCACTCCCATAGTTTTTCTTTAATCTCTTTTTTTTTCTTCATTATCACATTTTTTTTGCGAGCAAAAGTGTCTTTCTCTTATTTTTTATTTTTTTTCTCATATTTATTGGTTTTTCAGAAGGAATCTTTTTTGGATGAATAATATTTTATCTACAACACCCATAAAAATAATGGAAATTTCCAAAACTACCGTAAATTTAACCAATTGCCTTGAAGGAGTATTCAGTGATCATCAAGTTATATATCGTTTATATGGAAATATGCCTATTTCAATTATTGGTATATTTGCAAATTTTTTAAATATTATTGTTTTTGCTGATAGCGAAATGAGAACTTTATTAATGAATCACTTTTTATTGGCCTTATCTATTTCAGGTTTGTATAAATTAAATTTTTTGGATTCTGCCTCAAAGAATTTTATGGCTAAAATAAAAAACATTTTATCGGGGCACTTAGAAGGAAAACACCAAAATTTTAAAATTTTTTGGTAGAAAACAATTTTTCCACTACGAAATTTTTTTATTAACAAAACCAATAAATATTTCAGACATGTTATTACTTTTCTTCAATTTCTTCTTCTTGCTTTTCCCAGTATTATCAATAAATTCCGATTCATTTTTTCTTCGAGATTTATATCCCACTGTTGTTCGATATTCTTATCCTCTTGCATTAACAACTCAAACCTGTGGGGTTTATCTCACAGTTTTAGTATCATTTCATCGATTTTTGGGTGTATGTCATCCATTTCGAACTAAACGATGGGTTACTCGTCGACCTGTACAATATGCAATTATTTCTGCAGTTATATTTAGTATAGTTATAAATATTCCAACTTGGTTAGAACTGGATACAGAAAATTGTTGGTCGAAAGAATTTAATCGAATTTCAAGGTGAGTAAAAAAATATATTATATTCTTGGGAAAAAATAAATAATTAATAAAGGGTTAATCTTCTTTTGGGTTTTTATTTGACTATAAGTCTCTTACTTAAAACCCCGATGGAAAGGCAGCCTTGGAAAAAGAATAATAGTTAGCACATTTATATGTATGGGTTTAAAGATAAATACCTACCGTATGCTTTCACTTTTTATGGACAAGGAATTTGAGGTTTGTTAAAACTCCAAAAAAGCAATCAATTTTTTAAAGAGATTGTATTTTTTTCGAGACATTTTTTGCCAGTGAATGGAATTAGTGACGAGGATTTCCTCTTTTTAACCAGCGCAAAACAACATCCGCTCATAAACACTAACTAATCTTAGGCCACCATAATTAACTTCCTTGATTCCTTCATTTTTTTCACGTAGAAATAAATATGTGACACCTGCGTCATTTATTTAAAATCCATTTTAAAAGAAAATGCAAGTTCCTGATACAAAGGAAAATCTCAAATTATCTTGTTGTTGTTGTTGTTAGTCAGTCTAATTAACCAATTTTTTGAACTTGTGATTTGAAACTTACTAACAAAGAAAAAACAGATAGACTTATTTCGCGTGTAGTTAAAGCAGATATTATTCTTTACGAAATTTTTATAAAAAGCAGCTATGTGTATTTTGTAACAATTTTTTAAAAGCTGGTAAAGAAGAGAGATGGTTTATAGCAAAGAATTTGATATCAGCTGCAAAAAATTTAAAAAGTAATTCAATTTGAGTTTTTTTGCAAAAAAAAATATAGCGCAAAATTGAATTTAAATTTGTGAAAAGTTCAAAGTTTTTTTTGAGCTTCGTTGGGACAAAGAAACTTTATCAAGCTATTTTATTTTATTTTGTAACAAACTAATCCATTTTTTTTTTCAGACACATATCTCTCACTCCACTTCAACAAGGATGGTATTACAATTTAATTAAAAAAGTTATAACTTATACAGCAGTAATGTTTATAATTCCATTTATTATTTTAATTGTGGTTAATTGGAAAATTATCATAGCTTTACGAGCATCAACCAATTTAAGAACATTACATACTTATTCAACTAAAACTGAAATAGGTGGATCAAGTGTAAACACGCATGAAGCAATGTTAAAAAAATTTGAGCTATTAAAGCGTACAAAATATTCAGAAATGTTTCAAAAATTATCTAAATTATCCAATGCTTCCATTTTTAAACCCAATTCGGAATTGTTTAAGAAAAAATTTACTAATTCCATTCGAGATCGTTCAGTTACTTTGATGTTATTAGCCATCGTTGGAATATTTCTTGTATGCAATGGATTGGCATTTTGCAATAATATCGTGGATATTCTTATAAACACATATGCTAAAAATCATAAGATTGGCACAGAAGGAACAGAAATGTTTGAAAAATCTGTAGAAATTTCAAATATTTTAATCACACTTAATTGTTCGACATCCACAATCGTTTATTTCCTTTTCTCATCGAAATATCGAAACATCGTTAAAGCCCTATTTGGTTTGGAACAAAGAAAACGTATGAATCGAGTTGCAATAACTACAGCAGTCGCTTGTCACCGAGCGGTTGAGTTATCTCTAATTCCGGACGAATCCTGTATGAGAAACAAGAAACAGAAATCTCCACCACCATCATCAGATGATAGAATATCATTAAATGGAAAATTTTTGGGATCCAATGCAGCCACTCGAAGAATCCTTTTCCGATCTCAAACCACTCTAAATCGATCATTAGCAAACTCAGAATCTAATTTAAGGTAAAAAATATTTGAATCGAATAAACAGAAATTTATAAAAAAATAATTTATAGGCTCATGGATAATCAAGATAGCAATAAAAGTCTCGATGTGACACGTTAAAATCAGTCATTCATGGCTTCCTTATATCTCAAAACCAACTTTTTTGGCAGCAAACGTGTGTGCTTTTTCATCAACGGAAATAACCAATGATGTTTTTTATTTGTAATTTAAACGATAAATTGTATGTATGCGTAAATATAAATTAATAAACATTTTATTTTAACAAAAAATTTAAAAATACAAAAACAAAACAAAGTCACCTTTCTAACCATCGTTCGCTAGACAATAGAGAAGAAGAGTTAGTCGAAAAACAAAACTTACAAAAAGATTTATAAAATATTTATGAATTCAATTCAACCACCTTTTATCTCAAAAATTAAGATTCATGAACCTTTTTAAACTTTTCTAAATTACATTTTTTCAAGTTAGACACATAACATTGGCATAATAAGAACGAATATCAAAAAAAAATGACGAAAACTTTTTCAGCCTAAATTTTGAAAAATATTTGATCATTCATTAATTTTTGTCATTGTCATTCGTTTTTCATTGCCTTTTATTCTTTGTATTGTACATATGTTTCTAAAGTAAGACTTTGCTCATCGTTATTTTAATACTTCCAAAATTGCTCCGTTGATTTTCGTCAATAATGTTTCTCTTATTTGTTTGTTTGCTTTAATAATTTATTTTTTAGGTACTAATCATGACACAATTTTTACCTGATAATTTATTAAAACTTTTTGTTCCGCGTCCTCCAATACCTTATTTGCCACCAGTTGATCAATTAACAATCGAAAAGAAGCGTCCAAAGTATCATGGCCTTGCTCAATTTATGAATCACTTTGAAGCAACAACTGTACCTCCACCACCTAAAGCTCCTTTAGAAACTAAAGAAGAAAAGCGGCAACGATTGGTATGTTTTTCCTTTTAAATCTGTGTTTTTGATGATACTTATATTAATAATTTCAGCGCAAAGAGAAGGAGGAGCTACTTGCTTACAAAATTGAACAACAAATGGCTATGTGGAATCCATCTGATAATGAAAATGCAACAGCTGATCCATATCGAACTTTGTTTGTAGCTCGTCTGGTAAGTTCGCTTACTTAAACTTTTCATCCACATTAACGCTGTTTTTTTAGAACTATGAAACTACCGAATCAAAGCTACATCGTGAATTTGATCGCTATGGTAAAATTAGAAAAATTGTCATGCCTAAAGATAGAGACGGTAAACCACGAGGTTATGCTTTTATCGAATTTTCACACAAATCTGAAATGTCAAGTAAGTTTGAGTTTAATCCATTTTTTCCGTTATCCTTGTGCATTGTTGTGTTTTTGTTGTTTCTTACCTAAATCAACTTTATTTTTAGGAGCATACAAGAAAGCTGATGGAATTAAAATTGATGGACGCCGTGTACTTGTTGATTATGAACGTGGACGAACTAAAAAAACTTGGCTTCCTCGAAGACTAGGTGGTGGAAAAGGTGATACTCGGAAAGATCGTAAACCTTCATCACGCAAGGATCAAGAATTAGCATTATAATGTAAAAACATTTTATGTATTTTTATTCATTTTTATAAATTCATTTTGCTTCTTTATCATTGTGTTGTTTTATTTTTTGTCAATAAATATTCTGAATAAACCTCCTTTTTTGTACTATTTTGTGACATCACATTCACAGCTACTTGATTGAGTTTCAACCGAGCAACAATCAAAGTTGCTTCAAAAGTACTGCAAGAGAAACTTGAACATCTTTTGATATGAATGTGTATCGTATTCTGAAATTCTTACTGTTGTTAATTATGAATGAATTTTGGCATTATTCGGTGGATATATTGAGTGAAAATTTTCTTTCTTTCCTTTTTAGAAAGCTCAACTAACCTTTTTTCCATTTTCATCCATTCAGGACTTTTCTCGTTGAGAATTTATAAAGAAAATGTTTTTGCTTTATGCGCTTTTTTTCCTCCTCCATATTTGTTCGATTAAAATTTTTTTTCTTTCAATAATGCCACTCATTCAACCATTTGCTTTAATCAATATAATAATATACTTGGGTTATCTATCTATCTCTTTTCTTAATATAATTTTTAGGACTTAAATTTAATTATGACACAATTTTTACCTGATAATTTATTAAAACTCTTTGCTCCACGTCCACCCATACCTTTTTTACCTCCAGTGGATGAATTAACGGTAGAAAAGAAGCGCCCAAAGTATCTAGGTCTTGCTCAATATATGAACCTATTTGAAACCGAAACTAAACCTCCTCCACCTAAAGCTCATATCGAGACTAAAGAAGAAAAGCGGCAACGATGGGTAAATATTTTTTTGAATATATGTATGATGTTCATAAATAACATTTATAATAATTTTAGCGTAAAGAAAAGGAAGAGCTACTTGCATATAAGATTGAACAACAAATTGCTATGTGGAATCCAGCGGATAATGAAAATGCAACAAGCGATGCATATCGAACTTTGGTTGTAGCTCGGCTGGTACTAACTTTTTTAAGCTTTTCTAAGATACAATCATGTTTATTTTTTTTAGAATTATGAAACCACTGAATCAAAGTTACGCCGTGAGTTTGAACAATATGGTAAAATAACAAAAATTGTTATTCCCAAAGATAAAGACGGTAAACCACGCGGTTATGCATTTATTGAATATTCACATAAATCTGAAATGTCTCGTAAGTTTAAATTTTATCCCATTTTTTCAGTTATCCCCTTTTTTGAAATTTTTATCCGATGATCATATGCATTTGCATTGTTATCTACAAAAAAAATGCAATGGATAAAGCGCGCAAGGTAAAAATAATTAATTTTTTGTAATGCTTCATGCTGCTTTTTCGGACTGAAGATATCCGAAAAAGCATTATTGTTTTTGGATGTTGAATGGTTTTTTCGTACATAGCTAAAAAGTTTGTTTTCGAAAATAGGGTAATAATAGTGTACAAGTTTTGGGTGTAAGTTTACGATCGGTTTGTTTCGAAGGTAAACCTTTTTTTTTGTTGCTTGTAACATTTTTATAAACTTTTTTTTGTTATTTGGGTGAGTTTCTGGATATCTCCGGATGACACGCAGCGCTCTCAAAAATGGCTTTGTCGGGTTTGCTTGATCCCTTTTCAAACCAAAACCATTGATTTCTTGCTTTTTAGAAGCTTACAAAAAAGCTGATGGAATGAAAATTGATGGACGTCGCATCGTTGTTGATTATGAACGTGGACGTACTAATAAAGCATGGCTTCCTCGAAGATTAGGTGGAGGTAAAGGTGATACTCGTAAAGCTCGTAAAGCAAGAGTTGCCGAACCCGATGATACGGATAGTCGTGATAGCTATCGAGATGATAGATCATATCGTGAAGAAAAATCTCGTGAACGTGATCGAGATAGAGGTAGCTCGCATCGGCATCACAGTCGTGATCGTGATCACCGTAATGGATCTCGTGACAGAAATGGAAGCAGTGATCGTTATCGGTAAGCTTTTTTATTGGTTGTAGTTGCTTCCAATATTGTTGTACTTACTTTTCAGGGAGCGAGAACGACGTGATGACCGAAAACGGCGCGATTAATCTTTCAGATCTTAAATTAAAACTTTGCATCTCTTTCTTCCTTTGTTATTGTTTTTTTTTGTGGTGATTTTGTCATTTATGAATAAAATAAAAGTTAAAAAATATACACAAACATTGTTCACTTTTATTGAACAAACATTGCCATACCATTTGAAAGAGTCCAACGAGGATTGATGAATAAGCACAAAGTATTCATTTCTAATACTTTACTATTAACATCTGCGTCGCATCTTAATCATAAAGCAATTCAGACATCGACCCTTCATCTTAACTTGCATAACGATGAGTCAACAACTGTGACAAAACTTTAAAGCCTTTCAAAGCTCACAATCCTTCCATCTATTAAAGATGTAACAAATATCATAACACAATAAACAACAAAGTCTTTACTTAATAAAAAAAGAAAACAAACATTAAATTATCTAATTTTACAAAGTAAAAACATTAATAAATTATAATATATAATTTCAAAAAAGGGAAAACAAATAATAATAATATTACAATACAATACACAATTTTAGAAAAAGTATGATGTACCATTGGGATATTGAAACATAGCAGGGGAAAATGGAATGGCAGGAGAATATGGTCCCAAAGTAGGCGAAAATGGATAGTAACCAACATTTTGAGGAAGAGGAGAAGCTAAAAAACAACCAGATCAATAGGAATACAAAGAACGAAGGAAACATACTACGAGGAGTATAACGACGAATTGCAGGAGCAATATTCCATGCACGACCTTTGTAGGTAAAAGTACCAGGTTCCTTCTTTAAAATTTCTTGAGCATGTTCGATGTTAGCATATGTAACAAATCCAAAGCCTTTGCTTTGACCATTAGATTCACGAAGTACTTTGACATCACGGATAGCATAGTTTGGTTCCTTCTTTTCAAAGACCCTCTTGACGATTTCTTCATCAACCTAAAAAATGTAAATGGATAAGCATAAGAGAAGCCTTTTTTAAACAAAGAAATACATACCTCAATTTGCAAACTGCCAACAAAAACCCGATGGCTAACGACGGAGGAGGAAGTTCCATCAGGTGATTCACAGGAAACCGAAGGAGACAATGATTCATGTTGCTGTTGTTGAAGAAGAGCATGTTGAGATGTCATATCATATGGAAAAGCCATAGGAAGTTGAAGATTTGGTGGATGTTGTTGTTGATGATGAACCATTTGACCAGCCATATCATATGAGTATCCCATTGGGAGTTGATGATTTGAAGGCTGTTCTTGAAGATGAGCTTGATGAGAAGCCATATCATACGAAGAGCTCATTTGAAGATTTGTTGGTTGCTGTTGATAATGATGAGCTTGTTGAGGAACCATATCATACGAGTAACCCATGGGAGGTTGAAAATTTGATGGCTGTTGTTGCAGTGGAACAAACATTTCACTAGGAGCAAATGATGACATTGATCTAAAAAAGACAACGATTTAGTAAACAATATGAAAGAAGGGATTTGGATTTTATCTGTTAGTTTACATAGTAAATAGAAAAACTAGCAAAGACGCTTGCACAACTTCAAGAACTTGTAATACCACCAAAAGTGGAATAATAAAAAGGTTGAAACTAGCAAGAAAAATATCGAAATATGGAACACAAATGTGGTTAATAATATTAGTAAAAAATAACATACCTAACCTTTTAGGTTAATTTCAAACACCGACGAACAGCACAACCAAAAGTGAGAAAGATACCAAACGTTGAAAACACTAAAAAGTGATGCTTGACTAAAAAACTTTTTTCGTCAAACATCTTCGACGAAAGCTGACACAAGCGAGAGCCATGGATGGGTACGGTAAAATCGCTTCAAAAGATTGCATCCACTTGAAAAAAAAATTTGCTTGCTTCTTTTCATTCCTTTTTTGATAATTGAAACTTCAAGATTTATGCTGTTTCAGCTTTTCAGCAATTGAAATCCAGTTTTTTTTAAACTTTTTTAAAAGAAAACTAGTAATAAAAAAATAATAGTAATAGCATCTAATCAAAAAGCTTTTATAAATGCGTGAAAGAATCATAAAGCCTTCAATTAAGCTTTTATTTGGTTGCTTTAGCATGCTTGAATCCAATATTGCCTGAACTTACCATAATCTTGATAGATTTTGGTTAACAATATTTTGAAGCGGGCTTATTTGTGTTCATCAAATTTCTCATAGGTAGAATATTTTATACATTTTGATAAATACTTGTTTCATAGCACAACAAAGCATTTTTCAGTGAGGTTAAGGTTATTCATCATTGTTAAAATTCTTATTTTATGATGCATTAGCTTATGATTACTTCCCATTTTGCTGACATGCCGCTTAGGCAATCAATTGCCTCTAATGCAAATAATGTTCATGACTCAAGGATGCAAATATGACCTAGTAAGTTGGCCACAACCAAAATGGACCAATATTCCATATTTTTTCTCGAACAAACTATGAAATAAGATATCAATAATACACAAGTAAAATGGTAATAAATATTTATACAATTTTATACATGACTAATTAAAATTACAAATTACATAATATTTTCACGAGATCAGTTTCTTCCATATCATTATCCATTTTTAGCTAAAAGTTGTTTGACTTCTTCAAGAGCTTCATTATCGGCATCATCTTGAGCTTCAAGTGCGGCAGCTTGTTTGAGATATTTGACAGCATTTGTTTTATCACTTTTGGCAACATAACATCGAGCTACATATAAAAGGTTTTCTATCCATTGATCAGGACGAAGCTTTTCAACTTCAAGAAAATCCTTCAATGCGTCATCATATGTTGCTGTTGGAGGAGTTGCAAAGAAAGCGGAAGCAGCTTTACGTTCAAACCATGAAAGACTTGCGACACTGAATGAGAATCGACCACGCATCTGAAAGAATGAATGGATAAAAGAAGATTAAAATGGAAAAAACATACATGAAAAAGTGAATATTCAGTTTTCATTGCAAGAGCTTTATCAAGATATTCTTTGAATTGATAACCTTGTTGAATCTTTTCTTTAGTTCCCAAGAAGTCAGTTAGGGATCCAGTAAGTACAGCACACCATTTGAGAACATTGAAATTATTAGGATCAATTTTGTAAGCAGCTTGTGCATACTTTTGACCTAAAAAATGATGAAAAGTTAAAGGAAATGATTCAAAATAAAAGAAAACTAACCTTCAGTGAGTAATTCTTTCTTCTTTGGATCCTTTTGAGGAAATCCACTAGCTTGAAGATGGCAGGCACGAGCAAGCCGCCAAATTATTTCAACATTTTCTTTTGCAGAAGGATCAGAATCATAAGCAGTTTTCAACGTTGTGTAGCATTTTTCTCCTTCATTGTCTTCGTGTTGTTTGTCAATCTTGTCGAACTAAAAAATAAATCATTAGTAAAACAAAGGAACAAACAAAAAAGAAAGCGAAAAATACCTCAACCATGATTAGTGTTTAAAAAAAAGCGTGAATTTATGTCAAAGCTGTGCGAACCCAACCACGACCACAAGAAATAATTTTACTTCCAAACAAAATCTTCCACAAAAAATGATGATCAAGATTCGTAGGAGCAAATAAAGAGCTAAAAAAGAAAAAAAAATTGATGTTTGAAGGTTGAATAAGAAAAAAAGTTTCATTCATCACGACAAATAAAATTAATGATAACTGAATATTTTCATGTGAAAATTAAACCACGTCGCGAACGAAAAATCTGAAAAGAAATGAAACAAAAAAAAGATGGGTTGATCGAACGTCGGCGGTTCATCAGAAAGAACATAGCGAATCAAAAGTCAAATTGGGTTAATTAAAATGGAAGAGTACAAAATATGTAGGTGAAAATGTTGCATTTTTTTCATTAGGTTAATTGATCCAAAAAGTTGCCTTATCACGCAAAAAAAAAAATAAAATAATGCAAAGTAGTAAACAAAGATCAAACATGAAGCATAGTTGTATGAAGTTAAAGTAAAGTAAGTAAATTAGAATTTAAAAAAAATGAGAGAAGAAGAATGGATGGAAGCAACATTTTACTGTCTCTCTCGAATCGAGATACAAGAACTTGAGCGAAATTCATGGTTGGTATTAGTTTGAGCAAGATTGAACAATTTAATGGTAAATAAATAAATGAACCCATTCTAGTTTTGGACGGGTAAACATTAGTATTAATTTTCATTTATTGCAAACATGAGGCTTACAAAGATACTAAAAGAGGAAGAAAAATGACTAAATAATTAAAAACACATTATTAGCAACTACGATGGAAACCTTCAAGATGGATTCATCTCCAATTTTAGTTTATTGAATGAAAGTTTTATAAGATTTTTTGAAATAAATTTTTTTTTGCAAAACTGCATTTTGATGCAACCTTCTCCATTTTTTTCTTCTGCTTATAAATGTGAAAATGAGTCAGCGATGAGAGAAAACCAGACTAATGTCGTCGTAGTCGTATTCGTAAAATAAACGAAATAGCCACATCATTTAAAGCCCGTCTGTTATTTCATCAAACCTTCTTCCTTTGAAACTTTTTACAACCACGTGTTATTATTACTTCTTCTTTCATCCTCCTAATAACTAACAAAACAAAAGACAAACAACATTATTTGAGCATTACAAAACAGCGTTCATTTATTGTCTACAAAATTTGAAAATTAAAACGACCACGTTTACCATTTTTTTTAAATGGCTTTGTCTCATTTTTTGCTTCCTTTTTTTTCCAGGAAATATGGAAGGAAAAAAAGCAAAAGCATAAACATTAATAATAAATAAAATAGCGCTTTTTAAGGCAGTGCAGCAGCAGCAACGAACACCACAACGACGGAATAAGAAAAACACACGCAACCAACAAAAACAGAAAAAGCAAAAGGAGAAGAAAGGAAAACAAGCCTGAATTGAATTATTTGCAAAACTTGAATTTTTGATGATTAATAAAGGCGATGCCTCATCATTCTCATTATGTTGATCGATTTGATCAAGAAATACATTCTCTGATGTGGACCTGAAAGTTCGTGGGTTGTCCAAAAATTTGGATGGAAAAGTTATGGTATTTACCAATCATCAATTGCATCAACATAATCAGATGTGCTTGATGGAGATTCATTAATTGAATCGGGAGCAGTAAGCGAATGAATATGGATTTTAGAAACGGAATGTGCTTCATCCAAAAGTTTGGTAGTTTCCGCTTGTTTTAAAAGGTTTATTTTTTCATGCAGCTTCCTAACTTCCAATCTTAAAAAATATGTAGCGATGAGAAAGCAAATACGGTAATCAACAAAGAAACCTCATTTCTTCAATCTCAAATTCAAGCCGCTTCAACCTTTTTCGATTTGATCGCCAAGAAAACAATCCAATTGCCATATTAACCAATGTGGCGCCTGAGATAGCTCCAAAAACGATAACGTTTGATTCAAACCCGAAGAGCATTCGATGTATGACTGATAACAACAAAGAGGTTAAGAAAAGAGGAGACCAAAAAAGTGTCAAAAGAACGCATGGAAAAGTATCCATTGATTAAATTGCAAAGAAACACATAGAAAAAAAAATTTATTTAACAAGTATATGAAACAAAAATCAACAAGAAATTTAACATAGATATAATAAGTAAATTAAGATTCAGGCTTCCATTTACCTAACATTTGTAAGGCTTTATCAGCCATTTTGATGACGCCTTCTTTAGTTTTGTTTCCACCGATGAATCCACTTGAATGAACAAAAATACAACCATCTATACCAGTAAGAGTTGAAAGGGCTTCATCACGATATCCTTGCCATTGTTCAGGTAATGGTGCACTAAAACAATGAGATTAAGTTCCAATCAATAACTCTAATAAAACATACCGATTAAGAAAAGTTGAATGAGTATCAACTGGAATGGCTTGAATTCGCCAACTTCCATTGCTATCAGGAAAACAAACATAAAGCATTTCATCTCCTTGCAGGTTTTCTTCATTTTCGATGTCAAAGAAATGTTCCTTCCATGGACAAGAACCATCAGCAAGAACAACAACTTTTCCACTATGATGATTTTCACGACGTTCTTTAATTGCTTTTTCAACGACTTCACGAGCTGGTAACCATGAGTTGTAAAGATATTTTAATAGATCAACGAATTCTTCACCAACGATATCCATAGCTTTTTGAAATTGAACATCAGGAGCAACATCTTTTTCATTCCAAGCAGGATTGAGACAGCTTACACGAGAATTAAGAGTACTTGAAAGCTTGTATCTAAAACAAAAAGTGGTAAAGTTGGTAATGCAAAAAGAGTGCTACCTTGGTGTTCCATCAAATTGAGGTATTCCATTATCAATAGCATCTACAGCATGAACAAAGTTTTCATACATTCGAGTATAAAGTTTATCAACAATAGGAGATTCTGTACTATCAAGTTGAAGAATGCTTGCAATGACTTGACGACCAAAGTGTTGATAGATGAGTCCAGCTGAGCTTAATTTTGTATCATATGGTAGAGTGTTGAGTGTTCGCATAGTATGTGTAAATTCCCTGAAACAGATAAGCTTTGAAAAATCTTGAAGAATATATGAAACTCACTAACCTTTGATGATGATCGAAACGTAATTTTTCTGGATCATGAACTCCTCCAACATCAAGAACAACTTTGCAATGAGATAAGATGTCAGGATCACGAGATCTAAAACACGAAATATTAGTAAAAGAAAGATATTTAATAAATGAGCAAACACACCTCATAACCGAAGCATCTTTGAAATCTGGCAGTTGTCGAAGCATGAAACATCCAAGAACTTCATCACAATGAAATTTACCATCATGAGTTCCAATATAATTCTGCATTTTACCGGATGATAAAAAGGAATTCGATGAAAATGGAAATCGAAGAAGCGTTCTAAGCATTGAAAAAAAAGGACGAAACAAATGTTTGATGCGGCTTTTGCGGTTAAAAATTGTTTTATCGCGAATGTTCTTTACCCAATGCTTGCCTATTTTTTGAAGGCAATTTGAAAACTTATAAAAATACAGTATTTTTACATACCAACAACATACATATTTCTTGTAAAATATACTTGAATACAAAATTTTAAATAGTTATTGAAACATGTCAAGAAAGTTTTTTTTATAAAACTAAGGTTAATAGACACGATGCTACTTAGTTGGTGTAATCCAAGTTGAGAGAACATTGGAAAAAGCTTAACTTTCTGTTTAGCAAAAATATCCATTGATGCTAGATTTTTTAAAGCTAACAAAAGAAACAACTTTTTTGTCTTCGACTAAAGTGAGTATGACAGTCTATGTAGCTATCGGTGATGGCTTATGTGCAAAGTTTTCTTTCAAAGCATTTGTATTTTTCTTGTAGCTTTGTTGACTTTTTTTGCTGGTTACGAGTTTTAGTCTTTTTTGTTGAAATAAAAAATGGAACTACTATAAATTACCAAAGTATTTTTTTTATTTGCGGCATGATTAAATCATTCGTTCCTTTTTTCATTTTAATGTTGACATTGACACTTTGACGCCGCATTACTGATGATAAGTTTTTTTTAACTATAAAAAGGAGGTTTTGCTTTAAGGCTCGAAACTGGCTTCAAGTCTTATCAAATAAAATTTTACTTTTTTAAGAGCTTCTTTGATTTGACGATTATATCATTTTATGTACCTTTTTGGAACGTATGATTCAGTGAAGTTAGTTTACAGAAATAAATTTTAAAAGCTATAATAATGGATTATTCCCAAAATAATAAATTTAGTGCTCTTGAAGATCTAATTAAATATTGTTCTTCATCGGTTGCAAAATTAAATGAACAGCCGCCAAAAATTTGGGAAATTTATGGAAGAAATATTAAAATTGAAGATGCTCAAAGTCGATTTGAACTTCATCAACTTGAGCTTGTTGATTTTTTAGAAACTGAAAATTATCCAAGTCTTCATTCCGATGAAAATATTTATGGCCCAAATTTTGATCCTTATCTTGATACCATTGAAGACGATCAATATTCCTTCCATAATTTTCCGTATACTTCCGTGTTAAATCAAAATTTTCAACAACTATCCCAAAACTTATCATCTTGTGATAGTTTTTCTCGATCCCAAAGCCCCGAAAGTATTTTCAGTAAAATTCAACAAAAGCAACAACAAAAAAGAAATGAAGAAATTGCAATTTTATTGTCGCCGATTAGAAAACTAAAAGTAAGCCTTACTCTTTTTTGTGGTGAAAATGCACACAAGATTTGCGGATTTTTAGCAACGTACAAAGCCAAGTTCATCTTCCTCCAATAATAAATCTTCCAAAACTTCCATTTCAAAAATTCGAAGAAAGTTTTCACTTCTTGCTGGGCCTTGTAAACAAAAAAGTGAGTAATTTGTTGTTTGATAAAATTTTATCACTTTGATCACCTGCAAAGTTTTATAATTCTGAAGCCATAGTTTTTGGATACACAATTATTTTTATGGCTGCTCTCTTCCTTGAACTTTGAATAAAAAGTGTTTTTCTTTTTTTAGGAATTTCAAATCCAAACAAATTCACTAATTCCATGAAAGAATGGAACGAAAAGATTAATCCCATTATTCAAAAAATTCTTCCTGAACATTTATAAACAACCAAAATTATTTTTTAACATTATCATTTTTTAAATTATTGTGTAAAAATACGAATAAAAATAAAGATATAATTTATTTATCTATCAAAACTTTTTATTCAAACTAGCTTTCCCGAAGAAATTCTTTTCCTTATAGCTAGCTTTCTGGTGCTTGGTTAGATTTAATTCAAAAAACGACGATTATAAACGAAAGAACATTAGTATCATTTTTTACTCGTAAATAAAACAAATAAATGTTATTTGTGTGGTTGCAAAAAAAGTAAAACTCTTCCTTTATGTGATGCAACTCATAAAACTGTAAGTCTTTTTATTTATTAATAGCTGCTACATATTTATTTTTGGTTAAATATATTCTAAATTAATCCAACTCCAAATGATGTTATAGTGGCTTAAATATTATATGCATATTAGCACCGTATATATTTATGTAAAAATGTAAATAACTATTTGGGTCAGAAATAAATCAAAACATTTTTTTATTAAAAACAATCTTAAGTACATTAGAATTCAATCAGTAATGGAGAAAACAAGTGAAGAATTTTAGCTAATAAAATTTGGATACGTCATCCATAACGAAATTTTGAGTTAAAGATAAAACAAGCCCTTTTTCTTCTGGCTTTCCTCCATCAAGAATATGGGGACGGAACCGACAAATTAGTGGGTCCATTATATCTACTTCGTCCATTTCATAACCATGCTCAAATATAGAATTGCATCTATGTGTCACATAAATATAAGGATCGGGCTTGTTCCCAAAACCAAATCCCCAATCCTCGCCACAAGCTCGAACTTCGAATCTTCCAAAGCTATCAGTGAAGGTTGCGCTGAAAATTAAGCAATTACTAAAAATAAGATTTTATATTAAATAAAATTTACCCCATAAGATCGTCAGGATTAATTTCATCGCGGTCATAAATTTGAACTTTGATGTTTGCATGCTTTGACGGATCGGATAGGCATTCTAGTGTTCCTTTAACGGTCGCGCATTGTTCTTCCGTTTTTACGCAACTGTAAAAAGAAAGAAGAAATAAAATAAAAAAATATTTCATTTTGGCAATGAAATAATAATACCTAAAAAGAAAAATAAATTGAATGATTTTTTTACATGGCAAGCATTGGAGGACTTTTGGAATTAAACTTTCTAAAACAAGCGGAAACTATCAAACTTTTGGATGAAACAACAAATTTCGTTCCTAAAATCCAAATTCATTCACTTACTGCTACCGAATGAAGAAAGTCCTTTTGAAAATGATGAAGTTAGATTTTCTTCGAAAAGTAAATTAATTTCCTTCCACTAACAAATTGCAAAAAAAAGCCAATCAAAATCTTCCATTCAAGCATTTTTGGCTTCGCGCCTTGAACAACCAAATTTTGAAACCTCTCTTTTTTTTCATTGAAACAAAATCAAACAACTTTTTTACTCGAACAAAAAAATAAATAAAAGTATTGTTTTATTATTTATTTATGGGTAAAGCAGGTAGATATGGTACAGCATTTGAAGAAATTGAAGATGAATCAGGACCTGTAAAAAAGCGACCCAAACGTGTTCATGAAGAAGTGGTAACAGATGAAAAAGGAAGGCGAAGATTTCACGGAGCTTTTACTGGTGGCTTTTCTGCTGGATATTTTAATAGTGTTGGATCTAAACATGGTAAGTTTACATTTTCTTAAAGTACTAGTAATGATGATATTCGTTTTCAGGATTTGTACCACAAACTTATAAAAGTTCAAAGGATAAACGAGCTGATGTTTCTCAATTTCGACCAGAAGATTTTATGGATGAAGAAGTTTGTTTCTCTTTCTCTCTCACATTTTGATGTCAATAACTTTTAGGACTTTGGTGAATTTGGTATTGCTTCTCGATCATTTCATGTTAAAAGAATGTATACTGATTCTGGAAAACCTGAAGGTTTAGCTGTATGGGATCGCCCATCAACAACATCTTCGACCACAAAAGCAACTGCTCCAGCGACATCTGCAGCTTTAAACGACTTCTTTCAAGTATCAACCAAAGCTGAAACAATAACATCAATGGGATTTCAAATTATGAAAGAGATGGGTTATCGAGAAGGTAAAGGCATTGGTGCACCTTTAACTAGAAGGCAACTTGAACTTCAAAAATTGCATGAAGAACGAGCTCGTGGAAAGAAATCACGATTTGATAAAACAGCTGTGGAAGAAGTTGAAGAATTTGCTGCTGGATTTGAATTTATTCCAGAAGATATTCCTGCTGTTTATTTTACTTGCAAAGAAAACGACCATGGATTAGGTTATCAATCGTTGAAAGGTTTTTCAAGTGGTAATCAATCGACTTCGACCGAAAAGAAGACTAAAAGAAGTGATGCTTTTGGTGTTGGAGTATTTGAAGATTCAGATGAAGATATTTATGAAAGAGATGATATGTCCAATTATACTTTTGCATTGGGGCAACGAGCTGATCTTGATCCTATGTTAGCTATTACAAGTGGAAAACCATCGTGTAAGTACCTTTTTGCACATTTTATGCACCTTTATCTTCTTTTTTTTCAGTCACAACAAATTTTGTACCTGCAAAACATCCAAGAAAGAAGCCTCCACATTTAACATTAAATGTTCCACCAGGATTTAATTCAACACATAAACCTATTCCATTTGATGCCTCCAAACTTCCAACAACTGTACTTTCTTATGGTTCTTCGATGACCCCATTTGAAAGGGCCATGATTCTCGGCGAAAAGAACACCTCTGTTTTGGATATGCTGAATCAAGAAGATCGTGAAAAACTTCGTAATGCTCGTCGACTTGCTGAAGAAAAGAAAGCTCTAGAACCAGTGAAGCAAGAAATTGAAGAAGATCCGTTTATTGAAGATGATGAAAAGTCATACAGATTCAAAAAGTACATTCAATGTTTGAAGCGAGGTTTGATTATTGTTTGTTTGATAGTAAAAACCTTGTTGAATTTCTTTTAGGAGTTACATGTGGCCAACCTGAAGGTTTAACATCATCTCAATGGCAATTAGAAGAAGTGGAATTTCAAAATGCCATTCCAAGTCAGCTGCGATATTTGTTACCCGATGTTAGAGAAAGAAAGCAGCCGCTTTATAAAGGAGATTTTGCTAAAAGTATTATGGAACAAATGAAATCAAAGTTTACGACAACCGATGATAATAAAGTTACGGCTGTCAAACCTGTAGGTTTCTTCATTAAAACGTTTTGGTAATTTATTATTGTATTTTTAGACTGCTCTTGATCCATTCACCCAACTTGCATGGTATCCATCTAAACGACTATGTAAAAGGCTGAAAGTTGCTGATCCATTTCCCGATTCAACGATGGAGGGAGTATTTGGTGCAAAATCAAAAACTAAAATGTCTAAAGGTGTTTATGAATTTACTCAATCTCAAGTGGAGAAAGAACTTGTAAATAGGCACGATAAACATCGACATGCAAGAGAAGTAAACATTTTATGACTATGCTTTGATAACTAACTTTACCATTTTTTAGGAACCAAAAGAAGATAAGCCTGCAATTCAAGCCGATTCAACAATGGATCCTGAACCTTTATTGAATTTCTTGGATCTTATGGATAAAGTTTATGGTACAAACGAAGAAGAAATAAAAGAAGGTGAAAAACTTGAAAAAGAATACCACAAACCAACATTTAATAAACCTGTGACTAAACCTCGACAATTATCTCCTCCGCCACCTTCAAAAGCTAAAGAACCAGTGGATCCATCAAAGTTTAAATCTGTCTTTGATATTGATGAAGAAGAAGAACCTTATGGTCCTACAATTCCTGCAAGATTCAAAAATGGTGAATCGAAAGTGAAAGCTGAAATCAAAGAAGAAGAATCTTTTGATTCAAGAAGGGCGCCACTTTCAAAACATGATATCTCTGGCTCTGAATCGGAAGTTGAAGAAAAACGAAGTAAATCAAGTTCTTCAAAGAAACATAAAAAGGAACACAAAAAGCGACATAAAGAGAAGAAATCAAAGCATAAGAAAAAGCATAAAGAAAATAAGGTAAGCCTTTTTTTCTGAGGGATTATCAAAATAATGATTTCAATAAATATTTTCAGAAATCTAAGAAGTCATCAAAAGAACAAGAAAGAAAGAAGCACAAACATCGATCGAGGTCATCATCATCTTCATCTAATTCAAGTTCATTAGAAATTCTTGGTTAAATATTGTATACTACTTTACTGTAATTTTTTGTTTTGTGAAAATAAAGATTTTTGTTTTTTATGCCTCGACTAAATCACATTATTTTGGACTCCAAAGCCTCAGCTTCTTCTCATTTTTTTACCATGAAAAATTCACTTTGCAAAAACTTCAATAATTACCATAAATTATTTTCAGCTTCATCAAAATTATATAAAAGGAAAAACAATGAATGAATTTTGAATCACTTTAATGGAAATTTCTTCCACAATGAAAGACGACAACGAAATGTTGCTGCTGATGAATAACAAAAAAAAGTTGAATGATGTAATTGATATTGGATGTTTGGATGATGATGCCGATGAAGATACAACAACAACATTGTCTTCAACTTTTGATGCAATGGAATCTACTTATGCTTATGAATCATTTGATGATATTGAATTACGTGAACTTCTTGAACGTGGTGGTCATTTATTATCTTCAAGTGATGAAGAAGAAGAATTATCTGATGATGATGTTAAAGAAGAAGTTACTGATGTTGGTGATGTTTCTGATATTGCTACTACCACCATTGATGGAGATGACGATGATGAAAGTTTGAAACAAAAAAGATCCATGTTCAATGAAAATGTTGGTGGTGGTGATGCTTGTACTGCTGCAGTTCGTCCTATTGTTAAAACTTTTCATGCTCAATTAGTTCAGGTATGTACTTATGTTTACTTATCTGTCATCGATTATGTCCATATTACACTTTTCCTTAGTTTTGCAGCTTGTCAACTAATCTTGCCCTTTTTTCAGATTCGTATTCGTCCTCAATACATTGAATATCTTCGAGCAAAGCATGGATGGTCTTCAAATGTATCATTCAAACCAAGATTTTCGCAACAGTATATTCAAAAAATTCGCTATGCTTTACCATCGCCATCTCCTTACATTCAACCATATCCTCCTGTTAACTATCAATATGCTGATGCTTCTTCGCCGTGTCAACACCCTTGATTAACTCTTTTTCATTTGTGATTTTGCTTTAATAATAAATAATAATTTTAATAAATCTAATAATATTTATTCATTGTTTGTTGGGGTTTTAACGTTTTATGATGGTAGAAAAAAAGTGCAACTATGCCGAAGTACTGTATTGTTGGATATGAATCAATCAAAGTTTTAAGTAAAAGTGTCCAATTTTGAACAGCCAATAAAGAAATTATCAAGGTCTTTGTTAGTATTTGAAATCATCTTTGATTACTAATACCTTCACTTTTAATGAATCAACAACACTTTCAAAAATTAATGGAAAATTTGTAAATTTGTTAGCTGAAATTCAAGCGGGTGGAAAATTAAAACCTGTTGTTTGTGCAGCCTCAGAAGAAGAAAAAGGTATTACTCATTTTGAAAAGGTTGCATAGGCAAGTGACACGGGCATTGCTGGAAATGTTATGATGAAAATGCCATCAAAGGTGGAGGAGAATGAAAAGTAAATACGTATTCCATTCGCTAAAGCTCATTCATGCATGTTAGTTGATCGCTCTCACTCTCCCCCACAAAAAGCAAGCAAGCGGAATTTGAAAATTTGGCGTTTTATTCGATTCGAAATCCTTTCAATTTTTTGCAAACGTGTTTTTTGAGAAAGTTTCAGTTTTTTCTTTCATTGTTTCTTCCTTCATTTTTTGAAGCTCGTTAAATTTATGTTTACTGTTGGTCGTCCTTTTATTTATCAATCTATTTCTTCTGCTTGCTTTAATAAAGCATCTGCTAAATATGATATCTTTGCAACCGTTGCTATTTGTTGTTCAATAATAATAATCACTCTAGAAAAAGATTAAATACTGTTATTTGCGTGATCTTCCCTATTATTTTTTGTTCTTTGTTTTCCTTTAACTGTTAATACCAAAAATATTTACTTATTCTTTATTGATACTTTTTAGGTTGTTGTGTTACTGCGAGCAGCTAATCATCATTCTGTCGAAGCATTTTCAACCAACTTTGGGTATGTATTTTTTTTACATTTTAAGCTGGTTTTATTGGTGCATTGTTTTTTCAGAGACGACTACAAGACAAAGGTGTTATTACTACAGATCGACAGGAACAAAAGCATGGAATATAATCAGAGGGTTCGACGAACGAGCGTTGGGTAATTTCATTAATTTGTTTGATTCTAGATTATCTGCTTCTTTTTTTAGTGCTTTGGAGGCTGTTACAACTATGTTTCGCTCTTTGAAGAATATCAAATCTCGCAATCCTGCTCCTCAACCTCGTATTACAATTTCAAATCCAATTCCTATTTTTGTAAATAAACCGACGCCTCCATTACCTCCTGCTTATAATACCAAAAGTGTGGAACTAAGACATATTCGTCCTCTTCCTAAGGTAATTTTAACTTTGCTTTTCTCTATTTCTTGTTATCTTTTAGGTATCATCTCCTTTTTCAAATTCGTCTCCAATGGATCAAAGGCAAGAACAAGCTCCAATTCGACCTGGTCGACCAACTTCGCGTCCTCCACCTCCTCCTCCACCAAAAGTGAACGGTGCTAAACTTCCTCCGCCACCTCCGCCTCCACCTGGACCATTGTTTAGAAATTCGTCATCCGCTGCTTCAACATCTTCTCTTCCAAAAACCAATGGATCACCACGTGCAAACTTATTAGCTGAAATTCAAGCTGGAGCAAAATTAAAACCTGTTGGTGCACGGCCAGAAAAGAATCCCGCTGGTCTTAGAAAAGGTGAAAATGAAAGTAATACTGGTAATGCTCGAAATGATATGATTAATGCTATTAAACAAGGTGCCATGTTAAAACCTGTGAGTTTTTTTGTTTGTTTGTAACTTGTTTAACTTTTACACTTTTAGGTTCGTCATTCACCTCCACCAAAAATAAACGGTGCTAAACTTCCTCCGCCACCTCCGCCTCCACCTGGACCATTGTTTAGAAATTCGTCATCCGCTGCTTCAACATCTTCTCTTCCAAAAACCAATGGATCACCACGTGCAAACTTATTAGCTGAAATTCTAGCTGGAGCAAAATTAAAACCTGTTGGTGCACGGCCAGAAAAGAATCCCGCTAGTCTTGGAAAAGGTGAAAATGAAAGTAATACTGGTAATGCTCGAAATGATATGATTAATGCTATTAAACAAGGTGCCATGTTAAAACCTGTGAGTTTTTTGAGTGATTATTTAGCAATAACTTTACTTCATACTTTTAGGTTAATAAATCAGAAGAAAATCGTAAACCGGCAGTTGATGTTCATAATATGAGTGGTTTAGCAGGTGCTTTATCTCGAGCTTTGGAAAGTCGCAGAAACCAAATACTTGTATCAGGTAAATTTTTCTTCTTCTTTTAACTTTATAATTTTGTTTTTCTTACAGATAACGAAGATGATCGTGGTATGGAGAGTGAATGGGAATAACCTGTTTCAAGTGCAAAACGACTATTGGATACGCTAACTTGTTATTATATGTTAACTGTTTTATCTCGCAAATATGGATTACTAAAAGATCATTTATTTCATGTTGATTATTATTTTTTTTGTCTTTATTTAACCTTGCATAATCGTCCGATTTTATTCTTTATTGTAAATAAATTGTGAGTAACTTGTTATCTTTTTTGTTATTTGACATATGAAACAGCGAATCGTAGAAATGTGTGGCACAACATTTTGACATTGTAAACGCGTAAGTTGATTAGATACTTACGACAGTCTTATCTCAATCAAGGAAGCCTTGTATGTAGCAGCTTGCAATTAAGATTTTATCTCGAATAGCATTCAAGATGAAATCTCTCTCATTTATTCTCGTCTTCATCAAGCTGCTGCTTCTGTATCTTCTGCTGCTGCTCTTACATCTCCAAAATATAATATCTTTGCGTATCAATAAGTGCATCATTAGTTGCATTAGTTTAGTTCAAAGATTGTATTTTTGTTATTTCAACTTTAATAAAGTGTTAATAAAGCCTTTAAATATCATTTTTGAAACATTTCTTATCAATAGTTTTTGCAATTTATTGGTAAATGTATCAAATCAATCTCAAAAACAAAACAAGCATCAAAGCTATATTAACATACAATAAACTAAATTGCAACGGAACCATTAATATTTTTGCTTGGATTAGCAAAAAATGATTTAATTGTTTGTTTAAGATCAGCTCGAATAGCAGAATTACAAATATAATAAATAGTTACCCGAATTGCGCTAGTAAACATATAAACAAATGAAACAATATCTGAGAATACTGTATGAAAGGTTGAAGCTAAATTTGGATCGGTTGGATGTCGAAGTAACACGGATTGAGATCTTTCAAGACCGGTTAAAATAAGGTGGAGAGAATTGGATAAAAGATAACTTGAAACGATAGCAACCATAGTGTAAATTGCTGATTTTACAGCAGAATTCATTCCACGCTTTGGAAATATCATGCTTACATCTAAAACTTGTCAATGATTATGGGGATTTCACAAAAGGGAAAAGGAGGAAGTTGTGCAAATTAGTTTGTGCTACTTTGTGGGAAAGGAAAGCGTGCAATTTGTTAGAGGTAAATTTATGGAAAACATGGAATAAATATTTTTGACACTGTGTTTTTTTTTTCTGGGGCTTTGATGGTTATCAGATGCTTGACACAATGTTATCAAACTGGGAATATTCTTACATAAATAGCTTTTAAAGCTCCATACATAACTTTTCCATCACATTCAAAAAGCAAACATTGCAAATCCAAAAAGAAAATTAAAAAAGCAAAACACGCAAAAACAAAAAATGGGATAGAGTTGTTACAGATACACACATTTCAAGGATAGTTAAATTTTTAAAAAACTTTTTTAATTTACCCGAAAGCATAAGCGTTTTAGAATATACCAAATTTGATTCATTATCTTTAAAAAAAAGCAAAAAAGCATTAATTATTATTTCTAAAACTTTTGAAGCATGTTTAAAAGCAGCAACTTACTATCTGGTGGAAAAATGCTTGGCCGATGTTCAGTCAAACCATAATCAATGGAATCAGTTTTTAATGGAATTTCAGAGGATGAAATTTCTCGTTGATCATTGTATTTTATAACATATAAACGGCGAACAATTATCTGAAAGTGCGCTTTTCAAAATGGAAATGAAAGTTGATAAAATAAAATTTAGATACAACAACCTGGCTCCTAAGACACTTGCTCGCTCTTCTGCAATTAAAAAAACTTACAAAATTAAAAGAAATTAAAGTAATAAATGGAATAACAGTTTGAGCAATGGAAAGTAAATGAAAATCATAAATATGATATATTAAACTTTCAGGAACCCATGGAGAAACTGAAGCTGTTTTGGATCGAAAGAAATCATCACATTTGGGATATTCATAAACTTCCAAAGCAAAATATGTTGGCAATCTTAATAATATGCAAATAGAAAGGGATAATATCATGGTTACCATTCTCCCTCGATGACTGTACATCTTTTTTAATAATTTGTTTCTCCTAAAAGTCAAAAAGAATTTTAAACAAAAGCATTTTTGCACAAAAAAAAAGGAAGCAAAATTTTTGCAACTTTTTTTTCAAATAAACTTTTTTGTTTATTTTCCACGGTTCAAAGAGTTAATTTGCAACAAACAAACAAACATAAAAAACCAAAGTTGTCAAGCATTTTTTGAACTTTGCTAATTATTAATTTAAGGTTTTTTTTTTGCAGAGCTTGCAAAATGGAAAATAAAATGTATGTATGCCATTGATGTTTGACGTATTTTTTTTTACATAAGACTGCTGAACAATAAAAAAGGTACAGTAGACAACTGAACTCATTTTTTTTATTATCAAAAAGTGAAACAAAAAATTTGCAAATTAAAGAATTTTTTCTTTTTTTCTTTATTCGATATTACAGTATTCCATCATTTTTTTGGATTCTATTTAAAAAACTTACAAATCTCCAACAATCCAAACCAGCCTTTCCAATGTTGCAAAAATGAGCATATATGGAATAGCTAATTGTGTTATTCGACTAACAACAAATACAGGTACAATATAAATATGATAAATTAAAAATAGCGAATGCCATTGCCAAAAATTAACCATAGCATCGGCACCAAAAAGTAAAATATACATTAAACACATGATTGCATCCAATATTGCTAAAGCTGATGGATATAAAGTTGGCGGAGTATTGGGATATTTATGTTTAATAAAAATATAAAATAATAATAAATTTCCCACAATTCCCATTAAAGCTATCCAAGAACTAAAGAAAAGGAAAAGAAATCGAGCTAAAGTGTAAGTTTCTCCATCGCCACAAATTTGCTCTTCTTCAACTTCAGTAATTATTTCGGCTTCAGAAGTGTGGGTCGTGTGATCGTAATAGGTTATCGTCACATTCATTATTGTTGTAATATTTTTTGTGATAACTGAAAGAGTAAAAACAATTAAGGATGCCAAAAAAGTGAACTAACTTTTCACGGTCAAAAGTCAAAAAATAAGTAAAACGCTTCTCCAAAAAAAATTTATTTCGAACTCTTTAAAATTAAACTTTTTTTTCAACAGGAAATTAAGTTTACGTGTGCAATTGCATAAATGGAATATACAGACAAGGAGGATGAAGAATAAAAGGATTCTAAATAAATGACAGTGTAAAGAAGAAAAAAACCAATTTAAAATGAAACCCAGATGTTTCTGTGTCAATGTCGCGCGCAAAAAATAAATAAATAAACTTGGTCTAAAAAAACTTTTTAATACTTTTGCCACAAAATTTAAAAAAAATGGCAATTTTAAACTGACAAGCTAAAGCTAAAATAAGTTTAGTTCATCGGAAACAAACAGGAAGAGATGAAGACACGGACATTGACGACGACACGGGGTTCCAAAAGTCCATCAGATTTTCTGAAGCAAGCAGCAGCAACCTGGGGTGAGGTAAAATGGTTCCGGAAATTTCAAACAATGAAAAATGCACGAAAAAAAAGTCAAAAAAGCATTTGATTTTAAAAAAGCTGCTGAATAAAAAGAAGGAAACGTTTAAAGCAATTTTTATTGTTTAAAAAAAGTTATTTTTTTCATTTAAGTTTGACGGCAACTTGTCCCTCCATTTATCAAACATTTTCCCTAAAGAAAAAACAGAAGCGATGAAAAGATTTGAGTAAAACAAAAAATATTCCCAAAAAAAAAACAAGAATCTATTTTTATTAAATTTTCTTAAAAACAAAAAAAGCATAAATTCAATTTACTTTAGTTTTTTAAAGAGTTTAGTTTAGATGATTCATTTTTAGAGGTTACCATATTTTTGTGGCGGAGAAAAAAATGTATTATAAAAACTAAAGCAATGCAAAGCAAAGGGATGATGACTTTTTTTAGTTTAGTTTAGTTTCAATCCACTCATCATCCTCATCAACATCGCCATATTGCATATACTCATATGGGTTAACTCATTTCTTGCTTTCCTCATCAGCTTCTTCTTGTTTTTAGCACTTTCTTTCATTTCTTCCTCGATGGATGGAATATTGTTTTTTGAGGGTATACGAAAAAAAGAAGGAAGAAGGAGGAACAAGAAAAAAATGTTGTTTTTGTTCAATGAAGTGAGAAGCAAGCAAGCAAGAACGCGAAGATGAAGACCATAAAGAAGGAGGAAATTTGGGCCGCGTGAAAATCTTCACATGTAATCACATTTTTATCTTCTTCTCTTTTTTTTCACACTAAATGAAACAAAAAAAGAAAAGCTGAATGATAAATTTGAATGATTCTCTCACGGTTTTAGTCTTTTAAGGTTCAAATAAAAAAAGCAGCGGCGGTCACAAAATCGAGGTTTAAAAACCCTGAAATGAACAAAACAACGGAATTATTTAGTAAAAAACTTGTAAATTAATTTCGTGTGAATAAATAATAACAAATATGACGACGCTACAGTATTCTTTAATTCTTTCATTATCGCATTTTTGCATTTTTCGGAGTTTTATTGTTTCAATGAATCTCAAAAAAAATAATTTGAAAAAAGTAAAACATAGATTATTTTTTATTTTAGCTGTAAATTGGGAGAAATTAAAGCTGGAATAATTCAACAAAAAAAGAAGATAGAAACTTCAAAAAAAAAAAATAAACAGACCAAGTTTTAGCAATCTCGATTCATTGCTTTTATTTAAAAAAAATAAACTTCCATGATGGCTATTTTAAACTATTTAAAACATACGTGCAGCAAATTTGCACTCATGCCATAAAAATTAAAAAGACTTCCAAAAATAAAAGTAAGTTAACCACTACTAATCATAAAACAAAATATTTCCCCCACGCTTTTCTTTTTTTTTTCATCTTCTTTTTTGGGCTAAATTAAACTTTTTTCAAGTTTTTTAAAACATGTTCAAAATCATCGAAGCAAATAGCCACTTTTTTTCTTCTTAAAGAGATATGCATCATTTAGGTATTAGTTAACTTTCGTAGTTGTTAAAAATAAAAGGCAAAAACACAGAAGATTAAGGAAAAAATTTTTTTTTGTTGTCCAAGAAAACAAAAAAAAGCAAACCTTCATCCATCCTAAAAAAAGTAAAACCACAGACGAGACAAAAAAATAAAAATAAATAAAAAGCAAGCAAAAGAACAAATTTTATTTTTTTTTTTGCCAATGTATTTTATTTGTTTGTTTTCTTACGCCGCGTGTGAAAATTTGTATTTGTGTTTGAGTCTATCTATCTATCTATCTCGATTGATAGATAGATACATGCTTTTCTTTTATGAAAAATAATCTATGATAACGCATGGAGTCTATGTAGAGCAAGCTAATATAAGTTACATGAGAATCAAAAAAATAAATAAAAAATAACGGTATTGAGAAAGGAATAAATAAAACACGGCTTTTGAACTTTTCCCTAAATACTACTGTCAAATTTTTTTAAGGCTTTCCTCAACTTCTGACAATATTGTGTCAATTCTTTCTTCCTTTTTTTATTTTAACAAAATTAAATTTTTTTTTCGTTATCTCTTCTTTTTTTTTTAACGGAAGTAATAGTTTTTGTTTCAATAGACAGAGAGAGGAGACACTTTCAAACGAAATAAAGAAAAGTCAATGTCAAAGTTGTTTTTTACTTCTTTTTTTTTTATTTCGCTGGATTTCAATTCTAAAAAAGTTTCACTTTAAAAAAAACAAAGTTAATGAGAGAATAAAAAGTTTATTGTTTTTGTGCAAAAAAATAAAATATAATAAAAAATGTTTTTTGTAAATATAATTGCAAAAAATACGTACACCTAAAATAGCGGTTCGCCTCGTGCCATGGGGCATTGTGAAGTGGAAGTGTGTAAATAAAAATACATATAAAATTCTTTTCCCATTTTTTAAATCTTTATTTCTTATTTTTTGGTGACAAAAAAACCGCCTGAAAAAAAAGCTATGCAATGCATTGAAAATGATGTTTAAAATTTTGGTATGTTTTTTTGTATGAAAGTGTAAATGATTAATTGGATTAATCAGTCATCACAGGTGTTATTGACACCTTTTTTAGAATTGGTTAGTCATATTAAAAAAAAATAGGGAGTTAAGCTTAGGATGATACACTTCCTTGTGAAAGTTTATGATGGAAATATTCAAAATGCAAAAGAAAAAGAAACAAAAAAATATCAATCGAATTAACAACCATGGCGAAGGCGGGTTATAACTTAATAAACACACTTGAAATTGCAATGAAACTAATCATAGTTCACAAAGCCGTTTAACACTATTAAATAATTCCAAATCAAACAAAGAATTAATTAAGTATCAAAAAAGGTGAGAAGAAAATAACGCATAATTGAAACCTTCCAAATCGCTTACAAATTAAAGACTTCCTTCCTCAATCCTTAAATGAAGCAACCAAAATACATACCTCACTTTTCTAGTCTAACAATTTCTTCTTCATATTATTATTTAAAAAAAGGTTATTACAACTCCACATACTTCTTCTTCATCATCTCACAAACTATGTAAAAAAACAATCCAAAATAAAAAATAAATGACGCCAAAGCCAAAAATTCAATGAATGAAAGTGGTAATCGAATCTTAGAAAAATGAATAAAAAAAAGCTATTGAAATTCGACCTTTGTCAAAAAAAGAAATTTATTCCTTGAAAAAAAGACCAAAAAACCTCAAAAAGATACATGTGTAATTCCAAAGATAATCAAAAAAACAATATTAATATTTTTTATTAAAATTTATTATAAAATAAACCAACAAACAACAACAATAAACTCAACAACAAGAAATGGTAAAAATAACAAGCTTAAGTTTTTTTACCAGCTTGGCGAGAAAGATACTTTCGTAATGATTGTTGACGATCTCGGAAACTTCGTTGTCTATTTCTTCCACGAATCTTTTGACGAACCATGCGAAAATCTTTGTGTTTAGCCATTTCACGATTAGTCATACCAACATGAGGTCCACGCTTCTTAGGTTTGTTGAATTCTTCACGGCCTTCTCGTCCTTCTTGAGCATCTTGGAGACGTTCTTGTTTAGTTTGTTTTCGAATCTTTTTATGGAAATGAAGGATGTCATTAAGTCGAGGTAAGCCATCACCGCCACCATCACGTCTAAAAAAATAATCAAAGTTAGTTGAGAAAATAATAACAAAACAAAAAATGAAAACGAACCGTGCACGCTTTTCTTCAAGTTCATCATCAAGCATTTCATCATCATTGGTACGTTTTCGATTTCCTTGAGGAATTTTGAGGCCAGCTTGTTGCTTCAAATTATGCGCACGAATTTTAGTGAAATCAGCATCAGTCAAAATTCTAGCTTCACTAACAAGTGTAGCTTTTTCAGTTTTTGCAATAGCTTCTTCTTTTCTTTGCTTTTGACGTAATGTTTTCATTTGACCTTTGGTGAGTTTCTTGACTTTTTCAGGTGTCTCTTCTTCAATGTTGCTTTCTTCCATTTCGACGTCATTTTCTTCAATGTCGGAAAGTTCTTCCATTTCTTCAATGTCGGAGAGTTCTTCCATTTCTTCATCGTCATCAGTAACCCATTCATCTTCTGCTCCACTATCATCTTCATCTTCGGCCATTTCGTCGTCGTCACTTTCATCGACATTAGCACTATCATCTTTTCCTTTAGCTTCTTCACCATCTAAAAAATAACGAATTAAAAGTGCAAATAAGAAATAGAAACTACAAACCAGAAACATCGATCCATTCATCGCTAGCATCACTATCAATTTCATCTTCTTCAGCTTCTTCATTGCTGTCAGGTTCAATACGAAGAACTTCAGCACCACGAATAAATCCAACAGCTTTATTTGCACCATATTCAAGTGAACCAGTAACAGTTTCTTTATCTTCATTCGGACGACCACGATCTTTGCGAGCTAATAATTTTGGATTGACTGAACGGAAGAGTGTAATAAGACCACGAGCAGCCATCGAAACATTTTTATTCTTGTACGTTTTATACTAAAAAAATGTTAGTTTAGTATAAGAAAAATAAAGTTAGTATAAACAAACCTCGGAAAGATCTCTTAAAAGTTCTTCAGTTGCAGCAAAAGGACAATTTGTAAAGATTTCACGAATAGCATTAATTCCAACAGTCATAGCTTCGGGAGTATTTCGATCAGTAACAAAATTGTTTGCAATTACTCGAACAACATTTTCAACGATATCTGGTGGAACTAGATCATGACAGGCTTGAGCAGCATAAAGAAGAACACGAGTAACTTCACGTTGTTTAGGAGTAAGGTATCGATGAAGATAAGAATAAAAGCCAAGAGTTTGAAGTCGATGAACACCAATAATTTTTGCACAAAGAGCAATTTGTTGAAGGCGAATAACAAACTTTTCATTCTTCTTTGATTCCAAAAGACCAAAGATACGATCAATAAAATTTTGAGGATCGAAAAGCATTTGGATTGCTTCAAGATTACAGTATTTGCTTCGACTTTCCTTCTTTTCTTTTTCTTCTTTGCTTAACGCTTTTTTAGTTTTTTCAAAAGCTTTTTGACGCTTCTTAGTCTTCTTAGCAAATCGATAAGCAAGGGTGACTTCTTTGAGAGTTTTGTCTTCTTCCTTCTTTCCATTATCATTTTCACTATCATCTCCATCTGATTCTTCACCTTCTTCATCTTTTAACGAACCCAAGAAAAATCTCATTGATACAATTTGAATTCGTGAAGACTTGTTAAAAACACATTCAGCGATTGCATTAACAATTTTAGCTTGACGCCAATAATTCTTTCTAAATGCATCAATGAGAACCAATTGAGCTGTTCGAGCAATAACAGAGCGAGAGTCCTTGAGTTTTGAAATAACAAAGTTTTGAAGTCTTGCCTCAGCTTTACGATCAAAACATTTTTGACTGCCTTGTTTAATAAAAGAGACAAGTGCACCAAGAATAAACTTCCTGAAAAATGAGAGATTGGTTAGAGAAAAGAGTAAATAGAAAGAGGTGAGGCAGCGCATCATAAAAAACAACGGAAAGCGTAGGCTTACATTATTTAAAAAAGCTTTTAGATACGAGGATATAAAAAGGTGCATAAAAATAAAACATACCTAATATTCTTATCCTCAGATTTAACAAGCTCAAAGAAGAGCTCAAATATCTGGATATCTGATACAACTTTCTTATTTCTCAATGTGACCATTGCTTTGCAAAATGACATACGAATTTCAGGATCCAATCCAGCCCCAGATGTATTTAAAACATTTGTCAGCTGTTTTGAAAATCTCGTGGCATACTCTGAAAAACAAAACGAAATGTAAACAAAGGTCTAAAAAAGGAGCAAACAAAGGATTTACCAGGATAATTGTTAGCCACACCAGAAACAAATGTAACAAGTTCGGTCAAAACATTAATATCTTGTCGATGAAAATGCGTATTGAAGTTAAAAAGATTCATACGTTGTTCAAAACGAAAAAATCTTTCTTCAAATTCTTCTTTGTATGATTCAGGATCTTTTCTAACCATTTCTTGAAGTAACCCAAGATTACTATCAAGGGAAGCATATCGGCCTTGAGGTTGAGCAACAACAGCCATGATACTTTAAGCCTGAAAAACAACTAATGTAATACAGAAAAACAGCTATTAAACAAGGATGCGAAAGTATTAAAAAGTCAAATGACTTCCAAGGTGAAAACAAACAAAGAAGTAAATACAAGTTTTAAATAATTTATTGTTCATAAACACAAATTTTGGGAAAATAAAGCAGTTTTTCTTGAAATAAATTATACAAGTTTACAATAAAAATAATAGGCTTTGCAAAACAGGGAAGAAGCACACGAATCAAAAGAAGCCGTAAACATTGTCATCATTCCTATTAAAGAGCATCCGATACAAGTTCTTCATTGCTGGCAGACTTTATTTCACGTAGAATATTGGTAAATTTGTCGAATTCATCATTTCGGATATTATATAAACTTTCATTGACGTCAAATAGTAAGACACGACCTCTTGCATCACCCACGACAAGCTGCTGACCTAAAAAGATAAAGATGATAATTGAGTAATTTCGAAGATTTAACGCTAACCTGATGCATTCCATAACAGACGAGTTCCAGAAACATATTCACCAATGCAAATAGAAGAAACAGGTGATTCGGTATCTTGATTAAGGTTCCAAAGATTAAGTTGACCTTCAGAATCAAGAGAAGCAAAGATGGCTGGATGAACAGGAGACCATTTAACATCAAGAACATAATCACGATGCTGTTCCAATGAAAGCATGGGCTTAGAGTCATCAAGATTTGTCAATTTGATGGTAGAATCCCAAGATGCTGATAAGCATAGTGAAGAAAAATCAGTTGTTGCACCAGAAGCATGATGAGTATCAACAGCAGAAATGGGACTTTTATGCACTAAAACAATGAAAGAAATAATCTTGTAAAAGTAACAAATATAAACTTACGATCATAACCTTTGACCATTTCACCTTTTTGTCCATGACGATCACCAAAATACATTGAACCTTCATCGCTACCAGTAACAAAGCTTGTAATGTTGTTGTGTAAAAAGCATAAACTCGTTACAGAGAGATTTCTTTTTTGTTTGAATGCAAGATTTTCACCACTTATTGGCTGTGAGAGGTTATCCAATGCCCAGGAACATATTTTTCCATCAGTAGATACTGTAACAAGATCATGAGCATTTTGACTTCCAACAATGTTCATGCAATATACTGGTTGAGTATGAGCGGATGTCGATAATGGACTCTAAAAAAGTTGAAAATAAATCAGATAGTAAAAAGAAGCAATAAACGTACTTTTTGTACAGGCGTTTTCTTATTAACACGATTATCCCAGATGCAGATTTGACCAGAATATAAGCCACCAACGATTACGTTTGAATGAAAACGAGCAAATTGTAAAGATGTTACACGACTTGGAGAATGGAAAGTATATTCAGGATGATCAACTTTGAATTTTGAATTCCATACATTGACAATTCCAGCATGAGTTAAAGCTCCATCATTACGTTGATCATAAGCAGTTGCAATAAGCTCTGGATGAAAGGTTGAAAAATCGATGGCACTTACAAAACGACCATATATGTTTTGATCAATAAATTCACGAGTTAACGTAAGAAGCTCTCCAGTATTTGCTTTGCCATCCAATGAAAAATCATGCGCATAATCAATACCAGTGTCTACCTAAAAATGGAATGTTTATATCAGTAATTATGGTTTCAAAAAACTTACCAATTCAGCCAATTCTCTTTCTAAGACTTTACCAGCTTTTGAGAAAAACGATTGAAACTCGTCACTTTGTAAAATTTGTCTTTTTTCTTCTTCGCTTAACTCAGGGATTCTTTCTTCAGGTTCAGGTTCTTCCATGCGACGATCTTGCAGACCACGAATACCAAGATGTGGCAAAAGTTTTGCAATTTCATTGGACGGCGATTCATCAAAGTTGATGTCCACTTTATCACCCATAGAAAATTCATCATCATCAAATTCTTGTGAACCCATGCTGAATTCTCCAACGGATACTCTTTCATCATCGGTTTGAGTTGTTTTGCTGTAAGCCATCCCTTCTTTTGGAGCCATACTGTAAATTTGTTGAGGTTCAGCCATTTCTAACTTCTGAATAAATCGATTTGGCCTTGAAGGAGGAGGCGCTGTGGGTGTTTTATCATCTGACGGTTCTTTTGCAGTACCATTAGGAAGTTCAGCGGTGCCATTAACCAAATTTCTTTGTTCATTTTCTGGCGTAGCTTGTATTCCAACAGTTGCCAAAATATTTCGCATTTCTTCAGCTGCCGTGGATGGACGGGCACCTAAATAAGTTAATGATTAAGAAAAGTTTTTGAGAGATTTTGAACATACCATTGGGATAACCATTTGCACCTAGCCGATTCATATTATGTTGCGTTCTTTGTTGGCGTAGACGAGCTAGTTCCCTCTTCTTTTCTTCAAGCTGCAAACGACGTTCATCTGAAATCCTTTCTTGGCGATCACCCATCATTGCCTATCTAAAAACAAAAAGAAAATCAATCAATGGTACTTGAAAAAAAAATTCCCAAGGGAAAAAATTGATTACATCACGAAGTCAGGGAAAGAACAAAAAAAATGACAAAAACGATATACAATTTAAACTTTATTTCCACCTCGTTATAGGTAATATCGGTCAAAACATTATGGGAATGGTTTAAAATTTTTGGGTAAACGCTATGAGGAGAAAAAAAGCGATGATGACAAAATTCAAACATGTTAGAAATGCAATAAAAAAGATAGGCTTTCTGCCAAATATTCTAACCAAACGCATTTTTCCTATTCTTGAGTAAATACGTTTAAAAACATTAATGAAAAGAATATTTGCGCAAAAATAAATCATCGATTGAAAACGAAAGAAGGCTTTATAGCTGCTGCTTTAAAGCTTTAACTCTCATTAGAAGAAGAAAAAGGAAAGGAAAAAATGGAGATCAAAGAAACAAAAAAAAAGAAGAAGGAAAGTTTTTGAATTTGAAGAAAGAAATACGAGAGGCGAACACACACACGAATATGAGCGGAGGCAGTCGAATGACGAATGCAGTTTGCAAGCAAAAAAATGTCGAGCGAGGAATTTTTTTTTTTGAAAATTTAAAAATATTGCGTCTTTGAACATTGTTGCTAAAAATATTTTTTAGTATTGAATCCACGTTTGTAAATTGTTTTTTTGTTTATAACTTTTTGTGGTTAATTCATTCATTTGCTTAATCATGAGTCAAAGTGGAAGAGTTCAATTGTTAAAGAAAAATCAAACTCAAAGGCCTGAACAGTAAGTTTATTTTTGATTGAAATAATGTTAAATATATTTATCCATTATCTTTTTAGGCGTCTTGATATTTACACAAAGGTCCGACATAAGAATACACTTCCTGATATTCCTATGGAACCAAAATTCTTGCAATTACCATTCATGAAACTTTCGAGGTAATCATTTTTTGCTTTTGTCTTATTCTTGTAACCATTGTTATTATTACAATCACCTTAACCTTTCTTTTTTTTAGATTTGCTGAATATAAAACAACTCAACTTGAAAGGAATTATCGCTTCGAACTTACAGCTGAACGTGATCTTGATATCAATGTTGATCTCGTTGATGCAAAAAAATATATTGCTGATAATACCGATGATGTTGGTATCCCAGAAAATATGGATCCTATTGATCGATACTTGATTGAAGAAGAAGTCAAAGAAACTGATAAGCGAAAAGCAAATCACAATGAAGTTGTTTCATGGATGAGAAAGACACAGTATCTTGGTGTGGATAATGTAAGATTTGGTGTTGGTGCTGATCGACAAGAAACAAAAATTGGTTATAAACTTTTCAAATCTGGTGAAACCGATCAAGTTTATAAGTCTCGTGAATCTCAAATTGAAGCCATTAACAAAACATTTGAAGATGTAAGTTTCATTTATTGGCATAGGCATTAATGAAGATGTTATTTTCAGGCGAAAACTCCATGCAAAGAACATCCAACGAAGAAAGGAGTTCATCCAATTGAAGAACTTCCATTATTACCTGATTTCGATTATTGGCAATTACCATTTTCTCAAGTTCTCTTCGACACTGATCCTATTCCATCTCGAACTAAAAATAAGGAACAAATTATGGAGCGCTCTATCATTCAGTAAGTTGATTTCATTTATCTTTTCAAATTAATTGCTTGTTTTTCAGAGGTTTAAACGATGCTCAAGGTGTTGGCTTTGTTGCTTATTATGCACCAACCGATGAAGCTCTTGCAAAAATAGTTCATAGTGAAAAAACCGGTGAACCTCTTGATCCAGAAGAACGTCTTGAATTCAAACTTGGTCGTGAATACAATTGGTCAATTCGAAATAAAGCAACAAAAGATTTTGAACCTAATTACTTCTTCTGTTATCGTGATGGTCAAGCTTATTACAATTGCATGGATACTCGAGTCAAGCTTACAAGAAGGCCAAAAAGTGGTATTTCTGAAACAATGTTAGTCAAAAATGATGAACTCAATGATCATGATAAAGCTGAATTTGAAAAACGTTTATTGGAACTTATTGAACGTGAACCAGAAGAGGAAGAAGCTCCCACAACTGCTGGACAAGATGAAAAAGTTAAACCTCAAGAAGAAGAAGAAGAAAAAGAAGGAGATGAACAAACAGCTAAAACGGTCAAAGATATTTTCGGTGATGATTCTTCATCTGAATCTTCTTCAAGTAGCTCCGATGGAAGTTCTGATAGCGATGAAGCTAGTGATGGAGAAGAAGGCGAAAAGAAAAAAGAGAAGGAAAAGGAAAAAAGTATCAGTGGTGAATCAAGCAGTAGTGGAGCATCTTCTGATGGTGATGAATAATTGTTTAAAGTTTTGTTGTTGATCTCATTTTTATTCATTGTTGTGTTATATAATAAACTTGTTTACATTATTTTACCTTTTAACTTCTTTATCAAACAGTCTAAAAATGCTAGAAAAGAGTTGAACCGATTTTTTGATAATGGGTAAGCAGAGGTTGTTTTACTAAAACATTTTTCGCAACAGTTGTTCAATAGCACGAAGCCAAAAAAGCGGCAATGGAAGATTTTCTTTTTGATATTTATGTGCTTTTGGTAGTTTAGTTTCATAGCACAAGAAAACATTTTTCAGTGAGGCTGAGGTTATTCATCATTGTCAAAATTCTTACTTTAGGATGCATTAGCTAATGATTACTTCGCAAACTTTTTGACTTGCCGCTTATGCAACAACCATCTTTGCCTCTAATACAAATAATGTTCACGAATCGGGGATGCAAACGTGACCTAGAAACTTGGTCACGATCAAATGCACCAATATTCCATATTTTTTCTCAAACAAACTATGAAATGGGATATCAATAATACACAAGTAAAATGGCAATAAATATTTATACAATTTTATACATGACTAATAAAAATTACATATTACATAATATTTTCACGAGACCAGTTTCTTCCATATCATTATCCATTTTTAGCTAAAAGTTGTTTGACTTCTTCATATCGTTCAATATCACCAGGAAGTCCATGAAAAACAGCTTTCCCAAACCAAAACTCAGCAGAAACATAGTCTTTCATAGCAACATAACATTCTCCAATGCATCGAATATTTTCAACATATTGAAAAGGGTATCCTTTTTCCACAGTTAAAAAATCTTTTAATGCTTCATCATAAGTCGCTTTCGGAAGTTTTGTAAAGGAAAGGATTGAGAGAAAGCGATCGAACTTTGTGAATTTCAAAATATCAAGAAAGTATTTGCCACGTTCCTAAAAATACAAAAAATCATCTCTACTTAAATAAACTTGAATAAACTTACGAGATAAATTTCATAGTCATTGCTTGGAAGTGCAATAGCTTTGTCTAAGTATTCTTTGAATTTATAAGTTTGAATCAGCTTTTGTCTATTTCCCAAAAAGTCTCTTAAAGAACCTGTGATGAAAGCGCACCATTTGAAAACCCAAAAATTTGGAGCATCATTCAATTGACAAATTTCTTTAGCTTTCATAGCATATTGAAGTCCTAAAAATGTTAACCATTACTAGATGATGTAAATTATCTTCGAAACTAACCTTCTTCGAAGATAGTTTTCTTAATCGGATCAAGCATAGGAAGTTTTGAACCAGAAAGATGACAAGCACGAGCAAATCTCCACAGTACTTCAATATTAACTTTAGCGTTAGGATCAGTATCATAGAGAGCTTTACAGGTAGCGTAACAAGCACGTTCATTACTTTGACGGTATTGTAAATCTATTTGTCCAAAAACCTAAAAATAACCTTTATTAAAAACAATGAAAGAAAATAAAATTACCTGATTGATATCCATGATCAAAGTAAAAGACAAAGCAGTGTGAACAAAAGAAATTTCTCAAAAAAAGAACTTCGCTTCTAACAGAAAGCTTTCACCTAAGAAAAAGATGATCAAATTTGGTTTGTTCAAAGAAAAAGTTTATGGAATAAAACTTTGTTGAGATTTACAGGCAGTTTTTTTTGGCGATATGAATGGGAAAGTGCCATGGGAAAATAGCAAAAAATAAGAATGTTAGTGAAATTTCCATGTTTTTTTGTTGTGTATTTTAAATAAGATACGGTAGAAGAACGGTTATGATTAAGTTAAGCTGATGTCTCTCTTTTTAACCTAATTAAAGACTTCATTATGTGCCAATCACCCGATAAAATACTGTAATTCTGCATTAACCACCTATTCAGCTGCACACTTTATTTCTTCAAAAAAGAATGAGAAAAGCAATAACAAAAAAGCATGAATTTAAATTTATTATTAAAACTTTAAAAGCAAAATCACAAATGAAAAAGAGTTAATCAAGGTTGTTGAGACGACAATGAAGAAGCATCAGCATATTGATAGTTAACAGGAGGATATGGTTGAATGTAAGGAGATGGCGATGGTAAAGCATAGCGAATTTTTTGAATATATTGTTGCAAAAATCTTGGTTTGAATGATACATTTGAAGACCATCCATGTTTTGCTCGAAGATATTCAATGTATTGAGGACGAATACGAATCTAAAAAAAGGCAAGGTTAGTTGTTGACAAGCTGCAAAACTAAGAAAAAGTGTAAGATGGACATAATCGATGACAGATAAGTAAACATAAGAACATACCTGAACTAATTGAGCATGAAAAGTTTTAACAATAGGCTTAACAGCAGCAGTACAAGCATCACCACCACCAACATTTTCATTGAACATGGATTTTTTTTGTTTCAAACTTTCATCGTCATCTCCATCAATGGTGGTAGTAGCAATATCCGAAACATCACAAACATCAGTAACTTCTTCATCATCATCATCATCAGATAATTCTTCTTCTTCTTCATCACTTGAAGATAATAAATGACCACCACGTTCAAACCGTTCAAGAAGTTCACGTAATTCAATATCATCAAATGATTCATAAGCATAAGTTGATTCCATAGTATCAAAAGTTGAAGACAATGTTGTTGTTGTATCTTCATCGGCATCATCATCATCCAAACATTCAATATCAATTACATCATCATTCAACTTTTTGTTGTTATTCATCAGCAGCAACACTTGATTGTCGTCGTCGTCTTTCATGGTGGAAGAAATTTCCATTAAAGTGATTCAATATTCATTCATTGCTTTTCCTTTTATATAATTTTGATGAAGCTAAAATAATTTATGGTAATTATTGAAGCTTTTGCAAAGTGAATCTTTCATGGTAAAAAGGAAAAGAAGCTGAAGCTTTGGATTGCAAAAAAGCTGATTGAGTCAAAGGAGTAAAAACAAAAATCTTTATTTTCACAAAACAAAAAATTACAGTAACGGATATACAATATTTAACCAAGAATTTCTAATGAACTTGAATTAGATGAAGATGATGATGACCTCGATAGATGTTTGTGCTTCTTTCTTTGTTGTTCTTTTGATGACTTCTTAGATTTCTGAAAATATTTATTGAAATCATTATTTTGATAATCCCTCGGAAAAAACGCTTACCTTATTTTCTTTATGCTTTTTCTTATGCTTTGATTTCTTCTCTTTATGTCGCTTTTTGTGTTCCTTTTTATGTTTCTTTGAAGAACTTGATTTACTTCGTTTTTCTTCTCTTTCCGAGTCAGATCCAGAGATATCATGTTTTGAAAGAGGCGCCCTTCTTGAATCAACAAATTCTTCTTCTTTGATTTCAGCTTTTACTTTCGGTTCACCATTTTTGAATCTCGCAGGAATTGTAGGACCATAAGGTTCTTCTTCTTCATCAATATCAAAGACAGATTTAAACTTTGAAGGATCCACTGGTTCTTTAGCTTTAGAAGGTGGTGGAGGAGATAATTGTCGAGGTTTAGTCACAGGTTTATTAAATTTTGGCTTTTGATATTCTTTTTCAAGTTTTTCACCTTCTTTTATTTCTTCTTCGTTTGTACCATAAACTTTATCCACAAGATCCAAGAAATTCAATAAAGGTTCAGGATCCATTGTTGAGTCGGCTTGAATTGCAGGCTTATCTTCTTTTGGTTCCTAAAAAATGGTAAGGTTAGTATCAAAGCATAGTCATAAAAAAATGTTTACTTCTCTCGCATGTCGATGTTTATCGTGCCTATTTACAAGTTCCTTCTCCACTTGTGATTGGGTAAATTCATAAACACCTTTAGACATTTTAGTTTTTGATTTTGCACCAAATATTCCTTCCATCGTTGAATCAGGAAATGGATCAGCAACTTTCAGCCTTTTACAGAGTTGTTTAGATGGATACCATGCAAGTTGGGTGAACGGATCAAATTTCCGCTTGTAATAGCTAACATAGGGTCAAGATCAGCTCGTTGCGCCAATGCAAAAGTGTAATTGGACATATCATCTCTTTCATAAATATCTTCATCAGAATCTTCAAATACTCCAACACCAAAAGCATCACTTCTTTTAGTCTTCTTTTCGGTCGAAGTCGATTGATTACCACTTGAAAACCCTTTCAACGGTTGATAACCTAATCCATGGTCGTTTTCTTTGCAAGTAAAATACACAGCAGGAATATCTTCTGGAATAAATTCAAATCCAGCAGCAAATTCTTCAACTTCTTCCACAGCTGTTTTATCAAATCGTGATTTCTTTCCACGAGCTCGTTCTTCATGCAATTTTTGAAGTTCAAGTTGCCTTCTAGTTAAAGGTGCACCAATGCCTTTACCTTCTCGATAACCCATCTCTTTCATAATTTGAAATCCCATTGATGTTATTGTTTCAGCTTTGGTTGATACTTGAAAGAAGTCGTTTAAAGCTGCAGATGTCGCTGGAGCAGTTGCTTTTGTGGTCGAAGATGTTGTTGATGGGCGATCCCATACAGCTAAACCTTCAGGTTTTCCAGAATCAGTATACATTCTTTTAACATGAAATGATCGAGAAGCAATACCAAATTCACCAAAGTCCTAAAAGTTATTGACATCAAAATGTGAGAGAGAAAGAGAAACAAACTTCTTCATCCATAAAATCTTCTGGTCGAAATTGAGAAACATCAGCTCGTTTATCCTTTGAACTTTTATAAGTTTGTGGTACAAATCCTGAAAACGAATATCATCATTACTAGTACTTTAAGAAAATGTAAACTTACCATGTTTAGATCCAACACTATTAAAATATCCAGCAGAAAAGCCACCAGTAAAAGCTCCATGAAATCTTCGCCTTCCTTTTTCATCTGTTACCACTTCTTCATGAACACGTTTGGGTCGCTTTTTTACAGGTCCTGATTCATCTTCAATTTCTTCAAATGCTGTACCATATCTACCTGATTTACCCATAAATAAATGTAATATCACTGGTTTAAACTTTTAAGAAATTTTTTTTAAAAATAAATTTACCTCAAAATTTTTAATTGTTATTACATAACTTAATGCCAAAATTGTTTGGATGGAAAAGTTTTGTGCATAAATTTGTTTTTTAATTTTATAGTTTTTTAATCATACAATCAATTTCTGAATTCATTATGTTTAAAAATATTTTTTCTTGTATTTTTCGTTCTTTTTCTATTCCTACTTCTGAATATTATTTTTCTGACCCTTGTTCTACATTGGCTTCAATTGCTTTATCAGAAAAAATATACAACAGCATTACGGAGATGCTAAATGTTCCAAAATTTGATTCAACCGGTGGAGCCACTCAACACTTTTCCATTCCGTTTACAATAATTTCTTACATTTGTAAAGGTTTAAAATTGAAGCAAAAAGTTTTGATCAAACTTTATTTTTCTTGTAAATATTTTTGGCCAAAAATTAAAATTCTTCCTTTTTATTATCTATTGTTTCAACCAGAGATAATAACTTTGAAATCGATGATCAATGGTGGATCATTTCACAAATTACAACATATAAAATTTTTTAACTTTCTTAAATTTTTTGACAAATCCCTTGTTGCTGAAGACCGATTGGTTTCATCATTAATGTCTATGGGACGTTTGGAATTAAAAGCATGCTTACTTAGAAGTCAACTTCTCACATTCGATGAATATAAATTGCTTGTATCAAATATGGAAATATTATCATTTATTAGCTGTAAAATTGTACAACCCGATATGGTATCACTTGTTCCTTTACATAATCTTTTATCAGCTGGAACAAATCTGGAACAATTTGATTTGTAAGTTTGCTATTAAATATTATAAAAGATAGTAAATAAACCATTTTAGTAACCCGAATAATGAAGATATTAATCAATTATATTCGAAGGAACCACTTTCAAAACTTTGCAATATTTTAACAACAAAAAAACTAAGAGAATTTATTTTAGGAAGAGTACCAACTGATGTTTTGGATCCTATTTTATTTGCAAATTTTATTAAAGTAAGAAAAATTTTAAAATAATTGGGTTCCACCATATTTGATTCAGTTTCTTGAATTATCAAATTTCAGAATAATTTTGTTTTTTCCAACAGAGCAATAATCCAAATTTTTTGGAATAATAATGTCAACCAACAATGGAAGCTAAATTTTGTTGAGGCTCTTGAAAATCAAATAAAATTTTGGGAAAATTATTTTTATACGTTTGATTTAGATAAAGGAACAAATTATATTCTTTCCATATCAGACAGTTCCCCAGCGTATCATTCTTGCTCTCGATCGCCAGTTTTTTCCCACCCAATTATTCGTCCTTCCTACTGTATTTATCAACGTTTTTATTATAATTTATATGTCGATGGTTGAAATTTAAAGCCACTTTTTATCTCCTTCAGGATGTTGTTGTCCTCAGGATCTAACTTCTCATTTCTTTTTTTCCCTCTCAAATATTTATCTAAAACCAATCATCTATGCTTTGTTTAACATGACTTTGCTTTTTTGTATGTTGAAGATAAAAATAAATAAAAATAAAAGAAAACTTAAATTTATTATATTTTGATCAAATTTTTTTTTGTAATATAAAAACTTTCCTTTAATTATTCTATTTTATTAAAATTATGAATCAGTGTTGTCACCGCCGCCAGCTCGCCGCCAACATTTGGCCTCATTTTTTGTTTTAAAGATATCGGTATTTTTTTATTTGGTTTATTGGAGCACATAGATTGAACATTTTCGAGTATTATGCTTTTTAAATCTCACAATTTGTCCTCATAGTTCTTGAGATATTAAAATTTTAAATGTTCAAATGCAAATTTTGGCGGCGCGCCGCCAAAAAAAAAGTTTCATTGCTTCGAGTTTAAATATCTCAAGAACTATGAGGACAAATTGTGAGATTTAAAAAGCATAATACTCGAAAATGTTCAATCTATGTGCTCCAATAAACCAAATAAAAAAATACCGATATCTTTAAAACAAAAAATGAGGCCAAATGTTGGCGGCGAGCTGGCGGCGGTGACAACACTGATTATGATTGTGTTGTGGTTTAATTAATATCTTTTGGAATGAATCTGCTCTTCCATAGATGACGCATACGAAACTAAATAAAAAAATCTCACCAACGATGGAACGGTTTTTCTTCGTTTCTTTCTATGATAAAAAAATATTTACTTTTTTGGAAAAAGTTTTACTTTTTTTTATTTATTTTTTTATAGTGCTTTATCAAATTTTTCACTACGAGTTTCATTTTTGGTGAAATTGTCATCAAAGATGGAAATCGTGATAAGCTTATGACCATTTTTAAATAATTTATATAATTCTAACTTCAGCCAAAAATGAAACTAATGTGCTTTGGTATATAACTCTCGCCTGTTGTATTTAAGCTAACTTAGTACCAAAAGGCGACAAATGAAACAATACTTCGCTTGCTAATCTTAGCATGAAGGAAATGACTATAAAAAAAATAATGCATTTATTTTACTCTTATTTTTACACAAAAATTACATATTAAAAAAATTATATTAAAAAATTTTTGGTTACAACCGAACAGTAATTTTTTTATCCATTTTTCCATGGATTCTGCAAATTGGCTTGAGTTTAAATGTCATAAGAAATAAGTTTTTAAAAAAAATTGGAAACATAGGTGGAATATTGTACGTAGCCATAAAAATAAAATAATGGTGGCTCCAAAAACTATGGCTTCAGAATCATAAAACTTTGATGCAGATCAAAGTGATAAAATTTTATCAAACGAACAAATTACTCACTTTTTTGTTTACATGGGCTAGCAAGAAGTTAAAACTTTGTGCGTATTTTTGAAATGGAAGATTTATTATTGGAAGAAGATGAATTTCTAATTGTGAATAATAAAATTGCAATTTTTTCATTTCTTTTTTGTTGTTGCTTTTGCTGGATTTTATTGAAAATGCTTTCAGGACTTTGGGATCGAGAGAGGTCATCAGTGGAAGATGATAAGTTTTGGAATGATTGTTGAAAGTTTTGATTTAACATTGGAGTATTCGGGAAATTGTGGAAGGAATATTGGTCGTCTTCAATGGTATCAAGATAAGGATCAAAATCAGGGCCATAAACATTTTCGTCGGAATGAAAGTTTGGATAATTTTCAGTTTCTAAAAAATCAACAAGCTCAAGTTGATGAAGTTCAAATCGAATTTGAACATCTTCAATTTTAACATTTCTTATTTCGCTCCGTCGTTAAAAATTTTATTTTTTGTTGGATTACTTTGTTATTGGTCGTCGATATAATTCGTAATCGACTTGTTAAATACTGTAATGCACTTGTTAATGATTTGGTCTGTATTTTTGAAATTGGAGGTAAATGTTAAAAGAGTAAACCACGTGACCAAGCTTTTTCTTCTTACTTCCATTTTGTTGGCAAAAGAAAGTCGATAAACATAGTTGCTTCCAATAAACTAAAAAGCTGTTACACTTTTATATCTTTTATCCAAAAGCCACATTCATGTTAATGCTTAATAAAAAATAGAGGAAATTTTTTAAAGGAGTCTTCGAAAATGTTTAATTTTTTAAAAGTAACAAGCATCTCTCCCTATAAATGCAATAAGGATAAAAAAAAATAAAATAAACAGTAAAAATAAGTATGTGATTAAGAGTTCTCCAAAGACACTTTCATTATTGTTTTTGCTCATTTTTTTTCTTCAGTAAATAAGGCTTTGCTATGTGTGTAAAGTTTTTTTGGATTTTTAATAGGTCTTTGTTCAAATTTTTTATCGAATTAAACTCCAACCTCAACGATGCTTTGTTTTTTTAAATTCAAAACCTTTTCATTTTTAACTTTACCATTATTGATTCAAGAACGATTTACTGAACTATGCGATGCAAAAACTCTTTCGACTTTTTCAAAAATTAATCACCGGACAAAATGGTTATCTAGAAAAAGAAAAATAGTTCAAAATATGAATATTCATAAATCGCATTGTAATGATCGATGTCAAAATAAAAATTTTATATGTTCAAACTTTGAAAATTTTGATAAATCTTATGAAGTTTTAGGAGAATTAAATATTAGAACATGGGAGATTACCGAAGAACTTGTCAAAGGAATATTAAAATCTTATTCGAAATTGACTTTTTACTGTGATTTTGGCATGGAAATTATTAAACATTTGCTTGGACCAAAATTAAAAGAATGTCGTATAGTTTTTAGACTTCCTCCGAATATGGAAAATGAAGATCTTCAAAATAAGATTAAAATGTTTGTCGAACTTTTAATTAATGTTGAAAGAATTTTGTAAGTGCTTTAAAAATATTCTGATGTTTTTTAAATGAAAAATACATTCATTGGAAGTTTTAAAGAATATTTGATGATTAAAAACATTACATATTTTCAGCGTTCACTTTGCAGTTAGGGATAATCAAGAAATAGTACTAAATGAATTTATGAAACTTTCTGAGCGACGGAGTTTCTCAATTTCAAACAGACGTCGTTCAATCATTAATATCAGCACTTACAACTCTTTGACAAATGAATATTTTTCAAAGTATTTTTATAAAAATACATGGATAACTGACTCTGAATATTTTAAAGACTCCGGGTGGTCTTTTTCATGCAATTGCTTTCAATTTTAACTATTTTTCTTCATCTCTTTTTTTACATAATTGAAGATGCCGCTTGTATGATGATATCAACCTTGGAACCATACCGCATGTCAATTGTTGAGCTAATTTACTAAACAAAATTATATTTCTGACCTTATTTCGTATTTTTAGTGGTTCCATAGCCAATCTTTTGCTTCAATCTCAACCCAACCCAATTTTTCATCATTCTTTTAATTTAGTTCCAATCTCTCAAATCTTGTCCTTATTGGTTTAGTTTGTACATGACTTGTTTATTTTATTATTTTATTTATTGATTATAACATTTATTAGTAAAGCAAAATCACAAATGAAAAAGAGTTAATCAAGGTTGTTGAGACGGCGAAGAAGAAGCATCAGCATATTGATAGTTAACAGGAGGATATGGTTGAATGTAAGGAGATGGCGATGGTAAAGCATAGCGAATTTTTTGAATATATTGTTGCAAAAATCTTGGTTTGAATGATACATTTGAAGACCATCCATGTTTTGCTCGAAGATATTCAATGTATTGAGGACGAATACGAATCTAAAAAAAGGCAAGGTTAGTTGTTGACAAGCTGCAAAACTAAGAAAAAGTGTAAGATGGACATAATCGATGACAGATAAGTAAACATAAGAACATACCTGAACTAATTGAGCATGAAAAGTTTTAACAATAGGCTTAACAGCAGCAGTACAAGCATCACCACCACCAACATTTTCATTGAACATGGATTTTTTTTGTTTCAAACTTTCATCGTCATCTCCATCAATGGTGGTAGTAGCAATATCCGAAACATCACAAACATCAGTAACTTCTTCATCATCATCATCATCAGATAATTCTTCTTCTTCTTCATCACTTGAAGATAATAAATGACCACCACGTTCAAACCGTTCAAGAAGTTCACGTAATTCAATATCATCAAATGATTCATAAGCATAAGTTGATTCCATAGTATCAAAAGTTGAAGACAATGTTGTTGTAGTATCTTCATCGGCATCATCATCATCCAAACGTTCAATATCAATTACATCATTCAATTTTTTGTTGTTATTCGTCAGCAGATATACTTGGTTGTCGTCGTCGTCTTTCATGGAGGAAGAAATTTCCATTAAAGTGATTCAAAATTCATTCATTGCTTTTCCTTTTATAAAGTTTCGATGAGGCTGAAAATAATTTATGGTAATTATTGAAGCTTTTTTCAAAGTGAATCTTTCATGTTAAAAAAGGAGCTAAGGCTCTTGGATTGAAAAGAATGTTAGTAATCGTATATGAATCACAAAAAAAGTTCCAAACTCCTCATGAATAACGATGAAGTGAAAACTAATGCTTTAGCCAAAAAGGAATAAAAAAGATACAAATTTATAAATAAAACAACAAAAAGAATACAAAACTAAAAAAACATAGCAAAAAGCACAAGAACATAAATACAAAGCAATCAAGCATCTTCAGATTTTTCTTTCTTTTGCACTCTCCCTTTCTTGACATATCGCTTGCTATTGTAAGCTTTGCGTTGATCAGGTGTCATATTAGCATAACGACGTTTAGCAGTTTCACATCGACGTTGATTCCAAGCCATGTGTTTTTGGATGATTTCTAACATTTCAGGAGTACATTGACTTGCAGGAGTTTCCAATAATCTTTCAACCATTAGACGCTTCTGTTTTATAGCTTCACATCGTCGTCGATTCGTAGCTTTTCTTTCTTCAGGCGACATGTTATGATATCTGGTTCGAGCATTCAAGGCCTTCTTTTTCAAACGTTCTTTCACACGATCAGATGAAACTTCGCTTTCTTCATTGACATTGATGAAATGAGCATTTTGGGATGGCGGGCCAGCAGCAAGTTCAGATGGTTGAAAGTATTGAATTGATTCATCATAAACATAAGGATATTGAAAGTCCTGAAAATGTAAGATTAAAGCAACGAGTTACAACACACGGGACCAACATAAACGTAAGTTGGTTCTTTTTTGCGAATAGAGCGTAGCTTATTCATAATCAACGATTATGGAAAAAAAGAAAGGTGGAAAAGGTAAAACAAAAAGTAGCAGAAGTACGATTTGATGATGAAGCACCAAAAAAACGATTGCAGAAAAAGACAATGACAGAATCGAGAGAGTATCATAAAGAGATGCGGAATTGGGTCAAATCGCCAGAAGCTTTCTTTTTAGGATAAATATTGCTTTAGAAACTTTCAAATTTTTTTTTATTGGATGATGAAGGATTGCAATGTTTCAAATCAAAGTATTTTTTATTTATAAAATAATTTGATACATCGGTTAGAGTTTTGATAAATAAGTTGATGAAAAAAAGCAAGCATAAAACTATATTATGCCAAAAAATTCGATGAAAAAAATACTTCAGATAATTGGAATACGTAAAGCAAAAAAGTTTTAATCAAAACAGAATATTTTTAACTTTAGGATTCTTCCAAAATTTAATTCCAATTCTCTCCATTTTTTTTAAAGTATTTGTTTCCAATAAACTACCAAAGCTTCAAGAAGCAACAAACAACCCATTCTTACACATTTTTTACTTTCATTTTCAAACATTGATATTCCACTTTTCGTTTGTGATTCACAACAACCATCCCAGCTTTTTTCTCGTTTTTATTATTCACTACTTTTTTTACTTTTTCTTTATTATTACACATTCCCCAATCTCTTCCAGCTATCAATCAGTTAGTTCATGAAACATAAGAAAATATATTTACAAAATACAAAATATTTTTTTCCTGTTATGTCTGGTTGCTGTTGAATCAAAACAACTAAATAAAAAAACAACGGATCAATAGTCCAATTTTTTTTTTCTTCACGATTTTGTTGTAATCAAGAGACCATGAAGCAATATCATTGATAGCTCAGTTTTTTTCTTCTTCTTCTAGGTTGTGTTTATTTTTGATTGACCATTAGCAAAGGTGCCAGTCTACAGTTACCCATAAGCAAAAAGGCGGGTGCTAAATTACTCATATATAAGGTTCTCGCTGGCATATATTAGGTTTAGTTTTTTATTCATTTTTGGGAGTAAAGTGAAGAGAAGCAGATTAGAAACAGGCGATCATGGAACATTTTTACCTTCAAATTGCCACCGCTATTTTTGCAATTTCATTCCTTTTAACTCCAGTAAATGGATTTCAATGTGATGAAGCTGATCGAAATGTAAGCTTCTTCTCCTCAACCTTTTTTCTCTCCCACTTTTCTAAATCCTTTCAGACATTTGGTATGGCATTTCAAAAATATTTAACTCAATTTAATGTCACCGATGTTAGCGATCATCTTGGTTATGGTAAAGCTGTGAAACATTTCCTTGAAATTCATGGATTAGCTGGAACCGCCACCATTTGTCATTATTTTAATGATTTCAAACATGATTTAAAGGAAGTTGAAGAATGTCTTGATCCTCAATTTGCTGGTGAAGCTCTTGGCCTTCCTGGAAATAGCAGCGCTGTGGATTATTATTTTAATGAAATGAAACAAATGACTTATGCTTGTGGGCCAGGTTCTAAATGTAAGATGCCCTTCATATTTTTTTCTAATCCATTTTGCTTATTAAATTTGATGGATTTTAATCGATTTTTTGACCCTCGCAAATGATTCATTAATTAATTTGTTTACTAAAAAAAATATTTTTGCTATTTTTTAGCCTACCAACTAAATCTTGATTGCATTCGAAAAATTATTCCACCTGCATATTGTAAAAATGAAAATGGTGAAATTTGTTTGTAAGTTTATTGAATGAATGAATCCATTTTTTACATCGTCAAAATTCATTAAAAAAACTTCTTTATTTTTTTTTTCAGTGGTGTAAAACAAGAATTCAGATGTTTATTAAATTTTTATCGAGAAAATTGTGGTATTGATGCAGAAAAAATTGCTTGTTGGATGTTAAAAAGTAATCACAAAGGTGTTTGCCTTATAAATGAAGATTGTGAAAATTTGGCATCCGCTGCATTTAAAAATTATGGAATTAACGTTTTGGGAGTTATGATTACTCAATTTTTTGTTTTCTTCAAAGTTGTGTAAGTAAAAAGTTTTTTTTTGGAAATAACAAAAAGATGGGTTTTACTTACTTTTTTTTTTCCAGCCATCCTTATTGAATAACATTGATGGAACAAAAATTGCCTTCATTCATCTGTATTTTTTATGAATCACAAAGAAATATTTAATATTATTTAAATTTGTATCTTTTTTCGTGCGATGCTTATTTTAATTTTTGTTACTAAAAAAATTGCAAACTTTTTTCGAATCAGTTTTTTATTGAATAAATTTTGTTTTTATGAAACCCCGGATACGAAATATTTTTTTTACCACATTTTGCAATTACTTCCTATAGTTTTAGAAGAACATCATATTTTTTTTTTGTTCCAGACCGCCTGATTGACTGATAAACTGACTACAAACCGTAGGAGCAGCATTCCTTTTTTTTGCAAATAATATCTTTTTACACTTTTATAATTAATTGGCGATGGTGAGGTTGAAACGACCATTTGGTATTTTTCATATACGTATTTTTTTACTTCTCACGTGTTGTTGCTTTGCTATGTTTTTTTTGAATGTTCCACTTAAAAGAACCGAACGAATTGCTTCAGGCAAAACTGTTTTTTGATATGAGGCAACACACCCATTTTATTTTTTCGTAAACCTGAACCAAATTTTTCATCCGGACAAATGTTTTTTTCCCTCTAAAAGTTAAACTAAGATAAAAAAATTCAATTATTTTATTTTTGTCCCTATTTTTTCGTAAGGAAAAACGTCGTTTTTTTTTGTTCTCCACAAAAAGAATTCTAAAAGTCCATTTTGATGTCGTCGTTGTCTACTGCCGCCACAGTCAAATCAATTGCCAAAAATAACATCACACAACGGAGTAAGAAAGAAAAATTCTCATCGTTGTTTCATTTATGATCTAAGAAAGAAAGAGAAAAAACCTGTTTTATTTCTTTTCTTTTTCTTTCCCTAAAATAAAAAAAAGTAAAATAGACGTAATTTTTTTTGCTTTTGCCGCTGCTGCTGCAGCAGTAATGTGCCGCCTGCCTTATGATAATGGAAGAAAGAAAGAAAAGACTGAACAGCCAAATACATATATATATTACAACCATTGTAACTTAAGTTTCGCGCATTTCCATTTCCATCGTTGCTGCCATTCCACGGCCATCAATGATGAAATAAAGAAAATATATGGGCAATATGCCAGACAATGAACTTTGTTGTTTTGCAAACCCGTAAAAAAAGGAAAAAGAAAATATGTACATATTTTTTTTATGGAAGTCGAAGGAAAGAAAAGAAAGAAAGAGCACAAAGACTTCTTTCTTCTGGGTTCTTTTTCTGGTGTTTTTAGGATGGAAGAAAGAGCATCGTGGAAAAATGGTTAAAATGGTTTTTCCTTGTTTTTTTTTTGTTGCAAAAAAGAAAATAGTTTTATTTTTTTTCTTTGTTAGCCTAAAAAAATGGTTGTAAAAATGTTGCAAAGTTGCGCGTCCATGCATGATCAGACAAAAAAAAAGTAAAAATACAAGTATCAGAAGAATAAGGACAAAGATCAAACAGACGCAGTGTAAAAGAAGAAAAAAACGGAAACCCTCGGGAAATACTTATGTATTTATTCCTCAGGTTTTTTTGAAGATAACGAAAAAGCAAGAAAAAAAGAAGCTTTAAATTTGATTTTTCTTGCAAAAAAACGAAAAGACGGGAGATACTCTTCATTAGCAGCTATAAGTATCCATCCATCTATCTATCTCCCAGCCAGCTACATAGCAATAGCATACCCTGAAGCAAGCACACAAAAGTGCAGTTGTTCAACAACAACATGGAACACATCGATGAGAAAAGAATAAACTCATCCTTGTTTTTTGTTGTTTGTCTTTCCTCCAAAAATTTTTAAATGACATTTTTCTTTCAAGACTTTTCCTTACTTACCTTACTACCTACTTACAAAAAATCAAAAAATTAAAACATCTTTCAATTTTTTTAAACCAGTTGTTGTTATCGCTGCTTCCTCTAGTTTTTGTCTTCTTTCCTCTCTTGTTCTTCCTCCTCTCGATCAGTCTATTTATTTATTTCTTTCTCGATCAACTCACCTTTTTTATCGATCGCCATCAAATAAAAAAATAATTCATCCAAGAAAAAGAAAAATAAGAAGCTATATTCCACCTCTTCGATCAACTAACTGCTCTTTGGTGGTGGTTGTTATCCTGGATGTCCTTGTTGTTGTCCTCGTCGTCGTTATTGTTCCAGGGGTAAAAAACCTATTTTTTCGAACTACCGACTACCAAAAAAAACTTCCTTTGCTGGCTTCGTTCTTCATTATTTTGATCGATGAAAAAAAGAGGAAAGTACTACATATTTTTTTTTTCTCGCCTCTTGCATTAGCAGAAGCAGGAGCAGCAAGCAAGCTTGTAATCTGTTTTTTTCTTCCTTCGTTTTTTTCTTTCCGCAAATTGTTGCTCATCTTGTTTCCATTTTGCTTGCAAGTTTTTTTGGCTACTACTATTTTTTAAATGCAAGAAGCAAAAAATAAAAAATAAACTTTTGATGATCAAAAAAAATCATCACACTCTTATTTTGGCTGTTGCTACAAATTTGAAGGAGAACGATGAAGAAAAAAACACATACAACGCACACATATTTGTTTTTTTTCTTCGTTCATTTTATGCATGAAATTTATTATTTTCTAAAATCAAAAAAGAATTCATTTTCATTTGTTTCCGTGATTTTTTTTTGTAACAAAATAATAAACTTTTCACAGCTGATTTTTATTTATTTTTTTACAAGACTTTTAAATTTTTTTTATTGATTAATTTTTTTGTTTTATTCAAATTTATTACTCCCTTTATTTTACCTTTGAAGATCATAATTTCGGTTTTTCTTTATTTTTATTTTTGGCTCCAGAAGTCCTATGATTTTTCAAGGTCAATTATTTTTCCTTGTTTCTTTGCCAAGATGATGTTGATGATACTTACGATCTTCGATCAAGAAAGAAATTTCATTTATTTTTTCTTACTTTTTTCTTTTCTTTTTTTCATGTTTTTTAATTTAAAAAATAACAACAAAAAAACTTGAAAGGGAAAATCATCCGGTTCTTTTTGCGCAATGATTTGTTCTTTTCTTTTCCGTGATTATCTAATATTTTTTCTTCTTTAAATAAGAATGGCTTAAAATTGCCTTCCTGTGTTTGGTTGCGTGATCGGTGTGATTCAATTTCTAGATTTTTTTTCAATCCTATCAATTCAAAATTCTTTTTTTGTTTGTTTGTTTGTTGCTTTGGTTGTTTTTTTTCGCGCGTTCTTCAACACGGAAAAAATGAAAAAAAGAAAGAAAAAACCACGCGATATTTTATTGCTTTATTTTTTTTTTGTATCAACAAAACAAAGCAAAAAAACAACAACAATAAAAACCGAGCATGTAGGAAATTGAAATATCAAGGGAAAGTAGCAGCTACAACGTGCAATCATTCATACTTTTATACTTCTTTTTTCTTCAGTTGTTTGATTCACAAAGTCGAAAATTTTGCAAAAATTTATATTTATTTATTCTTTTTTTTGTAACAAAGAATCGTAAAAAAGATGAAAAAAAAATTGCGTAAGAAAGGGTTTAACAGAAAAGGCAAAAAAAGGTAAAAGAAAATCAAATAACATTAATTTCTTTTTCAAAGGTTTGGGAAAATAAAGAAATCATAAAAAGTCAATGAACTTTTGAAAACCACCATTTTTATGGTATTTTTGTTTTTTATTACTGTTTTCTACCATTTTTCTGACAGGTTAGTAAGTTTTTAGCATTTTTCGTTCTCGATAAAAAAAAACCTCCGACAAATGAATCAATGGCACCGTTATTTTAGTTTTTAAGGGTTTTTATTTTATTTTTTGTTTTCGGGTGGCAATAACTCATTCCCATTATTTCATTTCGGGATAGCTTCGTTTATTGCCTGCCTGCTTTTAAAGATGTGGTTTTAGAAGCAACTGTTTAACGATTTTTTCCAGGGTTTAAGCTTTAAAGCAATTTTTGTTAGCGATCGAAAATTTTAATATAAGCTAATTTTTCAATATTTTTATCTATCAAAAAATATTTTTTCCAATAAATTTAGAGAAAAATATATATTTCTTAAGTAATTTTTTTTATTAAAAAAATAAACAAATTTTTATTCTTTTTTATTACTTATGGCTTCTCCCTTCTCTATCAACACCCTCACCTTTGGCAATATTTTTTTTTTCTACCATAAACTTATCGTTGGCATTTTCCTATGGTTTTTTTCTACTTTACACTTTCATTCAAAGATTTTAATCTCTCGTGATATTTTTCTTCTAAAGGTTAAGTAGTAGTAGTAGCCTTTATAATTATTCAAAAAAATGAATTAAAAAACATTTATTATTATTATTTTTGCCCTAGCTTTTTCCATGCTTTTTAATATACATATATCTTCTTGTTTTTTATTTTTTTAAAACTAATTTTGTAATCCATATGTAGTTAGTTGTATCTCTTTAATCCTAAACGGAATTCATAATATTTAATCCGTTTTTTTTTTTCATCCTCTCTCCCTCACTCCATGTTTTCTTTTTTCTTTTTTATTTCCATGTTCAAAGATGAACAGAGTAATAATGGCCACGGAAAAAAGTGGGGGAAGCTTTCATTCAAGAAAAATAATCATTCAGTTAATTTATTAACTTTTCGTATTTACTTTTTATCCATTTTTTTCTCTTTGAAAATAAGCTTTTAAAATTTTTTACTATGTTTTTCTCCGCGAAATATTCTTTAAAAAAAATTTCCACCTCGAAAGTGGGCTTTTAAGCTTAGTTTCAACTTCTAAAAAGGATATATTATATTTTTAAAAAGGCAAAAACAAAACTTTAAAAAAAACAAACAAAGGCATATAAATACACAGAAGCCGCCTTTGAGCATTTTTGGGAGCAAAAAAAGTTTTTTGTTTTTAAAATAAAAATGTATATGTATGACATTGCAGCAGCTAAAAATGGGAATGAGAGGAGAGGAGAGACAAGGCCAAAGAAAAATAAATTAAGCTTGCATAGAGTTTTTTGATCTCTACTTCAAAGAAAGAAAAACTTTTAAACTTTCAGGAAAAAATAATGCACGCAATTTTTCTTGTTTGTTTGTTGTTGTTTTGTTGTTACTACTTTTTTCTTCTCTTTATTTTTTTAAAAACTGCCACTTTTTTAGTTTTTGCATATTTTTTTAAATATGAAAAACAATGTATTTATTTTTTTAGTGCGTTTGTGGCAGTTTTTTCTTATTTTTTCCAATAAAGGTATTTAATTTTTTTTTTCATTGCCCAAAAAAGAAAAAAAAACAGATGGAACTTTTTTATTCGTTCATTCATTTTTGATGGTCGTGGTTGTTGTTTGAAAGGTTTCAGTATTTTTTATTTTCTCATCTTTGTTTTGCTTTTCTGATTTGATCTTTAGCATCAGTAGCAACAAAAAAAAGATGGCGCTGATGGCGAAAATGGCTTTTTTACTTTATTGAAAAACATTTTTCGATTGTCGTATTCATGAAAATTTTCTTTTTGTCTGTAAAATTTTTAGCTTTTTGTAAATCCATTTTTACAGTATTTTCCTCCATTCTTTTTTACTTCGCATTTTTGTAATGTTTCGTTTTTCTTTTTTCTCTTATTTTTATTACCTCTTTTATTGTTGCATAATTTGGTTGCAAGCAAAAAGCAAGCAACGGACATTGACTTTCCCTTAAAACAGCTGATGGGCGAGCGAAGAAAAAGAGCTCTTTTTTTCTTTCATGCATTTTAACATTTCCCCTCTCTTTTTTTTTATTTTAGTCAGCTGGTGACTTGCTTTTTTTTAAGGGAGCAAAAAACTAAAATAATATAAGCAAAGGACGACGACAACAATAATTTTTTTTCCATAAAAAAAAACCGCCTTTTTGCTGGGGCTTTGTTGCAAATAAAAAACGAGGGACACGTGAGTTTTCACTTTTTTTGGCCTTGAAAATAAAAAAAAAGTTTAATCAAAAATATAAAAACCGGGTGCTTTAATTTTTTTTATTATTTGAAAAAGTATGATGATCGGAACCTTTCCTCTTTTTTTTATGATTAAAAATATAGTTGTATAAAAAAAATAATCAGCTGTTCAAAAAGTATATGGTTTTTTTTTCTTCAATAAAAGTGATTCCTTTTTTTAAACATTTTTCTCACGTGCTTCTTCTTCCTTTTTATTTCCCTTCTCTGAATGACAGTTAAAAATGTATTTATTCATTATTTTTGTATTTGGACTTTAAAATTGATAAAATTCATTTTTATGGAAGTTTCCCAAAAGCTGACCTTTAGACCAAAAAAATAAATAAAGAATTAGGATTTTCTTGAGATTAAAAGATTGTTAACTAAAGTCCATTTTAAAGAAGGATTTTAGTTTGGATTAAAATTAAGTTTATTTCTTAAAAATTAGAAATTATTTAACCGTACTTTTTTAAAATTAAAAAAAATTTATTTTAATTTTTATGCCTCACAAAATTATGTTACTATGAATCCTGCAATGAATTTGTTTGTAAATTTTTCTATTCATCTTCTGTTGGTTGGCTAACGTTTATTTTTTCTTTTATTTAATCTTGGACCACTTTTTTTCTTCTTCTTTCGTCTCCAAACAATCAAAAAACTAACTAAACTTTACTATATTTTTTTCTTAAAAAATATGACAAAACCCTTCATTTTTTTGTCCATTTGTAATTGTTTGCATTTGGGTTTTTTTTATTCTATTGCCTCAAAGAAAAATTAAGAAAAAAAAATTGAATTTTTTAAGCAACCATCACCGGAAACCGGAAGTGATCAAACAAAACAAAATAAAATAAAAAATTTTTTTATCTCAAGTTTAAAAAAATCATATTTTCTTTTTTTCTTTTCTTTCCCGAATCTTTTAATATTTATATTGTCTTTCATCTTTGCTCAAGGAAAGAAAAAGATTCATTCATTTTTCCAATGCGCAAAAAATATTAATGCAAAAATAAAGAAGAGAGAGAGATGAAGCAACCCAGCCACTTTAGTTTTTTTTATTTCTTCTTTCCAAAAAAAAGAATGCAGATTTTTTTGCTGAGCGCTTTTAAGCTTTGATGTCGTCGTCGTTCGTCGAAGTAATGTATGTGTCTCTTTTTTGATCAGACGAAACATTTCCGAGTCTCTAGTCTCTCCCATTATATATTTCTGAAGGAGGATGGATGGATGAATAAAAAAAAGACTATCCTTTTTCTTTTATTTTCCCTTGCGGGGATGATGGAGACTATGAGACAGTCGTCAGTCGTCACTGGTCAATACACATAACGCGTTTTTTTTTAAATTTTTGACTGGACCTTGCTCACACTCCTTTGTTTACCTTGACGTCATAACGTTGATAGTGGATGGATCTTTTCTTCCATGAGGCGTCAAGAAAGAACGATAGACCATATTTTTTTTGCTTCAAAAGTTACCTTAAATTTGGGATTTTTGATCAGTGTGAAGAATTTTAATGGCTAATGAAAGTTGGTTGTTTGATGAGTTTGTATTAGAGTGAATGATTGCGATTTTTACCACAAAATGGTTGATAATAAATACTGTAGCTACATTTGATCCAGAATTTTCAAGTATAAAAATATAATTAAAAAGTACCTTGAAAATTTAAATTTTTGGGCTTTGCTTTAATCTCGGTATAAAAATTATTTTAACTGTTTTTTTGATGTAACTTTTTTTGGCTCATTGCCTATTTTTTTTTTAAACCTCACTGATCATCGAAGAAAACAAATAAACTTCCTTTTTTTGACCATCTTTATTTTAATTTTATTTTTTTGCCTTACTTTACTTTGTCACGAGATCATATTTTTTTTCTTTTCTAGCTTGCTGCTATCATTCATTTCTTATCTTTTTAGTGCTAATCGGTCGTCTTGTACTACTTATTTTTTTTCATTTCCATGTGTTTTTTCCATAAAAAAAGCCGCGAAAAAAAACCATAACAATTTTTTTTTCTTTAAAGAGAAGCAGCTTCCCCAAAATTAGCAGCTTCTTTCAAAACTTTTTTCACCTCTAATGAACTTGAAGAAAAAAAATGCAATCACTTCGGTCGCTTGCTTTTTTTGTTACACCAGAAAATAAAATTACCACCGCTTTCTTTAGCTGTTTATAATAATTTTCTGTGGCAAAAATATTTATCTATTTTTTTTTGTCAAACAAGTTTATCCCAAAAATGAATGTTCCCATCTTTTTTTGTTGTTGTTCGTTCGTTCGCTTACTTATTTTTTTGTGTGGTTGTGGTGGTCCAAAAAAAAAAAATAGTAGTGTATATTGGTAATGGTGTAACTAACTTCCTTCTTCTCTATTTCTCTTTCTCATTTTCACAAAGTTTTAAAAACATGAAAGTAAAAAAATAAATAGAATTGCGAAAAAAAGTTAGTTAGTTTTACATTCTACAACTACTTTTTTTTTGGCTGGGAGAAGGAAGATGAGCGCTACTACTACCGCTCGTTTAGGGAGGAAGGCCTCTGTAACAAAGCACACGCATCAAACTCATTTCCTATTCTCTATGGTGTTCCCGAAAATGACTACAATAGGGTCTTTTTTTTTGAAAAAAAAGTCAGCTGAAGAAGTTTAAATGATTCCATATGTTTTTGCATGATTTTTGTTTCTTGCGCCAAAAAAGTATCTTTGATTTCATAGTTTTTTTAAAACCTTTTTGATTGACTTTTTCTCTTTCATTCATTTTGTAAAAAAAAAAAGAATGTTTTTTTGGTTTTTAAGAAATTTATGGTAATTAATTTCTTAATAAGTGCAAAAAAAATATTTACAATCTCTGAGTGGCTTATATTTTTCTTAAATTTATCAATCTTTCAACATAAAAAGATTAGTCAAGCACAAAATAAAAGTAATCATAAAATTTACAGTCAGTTATATTTTTTTATCATTGTTTTTGTTAAATTAATCTTCTTTTAATTTTTTTGTGGTATTTTTCAGTTCAATTTTTTAGTAAAAGGAGTGGTGTATTTATTCATAGCCATAAATAAAGTACATGTAAACCAAAAATTCCATTTACTAAATTTACAAATAGGTTCATATTTTATATTAATTATTTTCTAGCACCATTTATATATTTGAATTTTGTAAAAACCATGGAATTTATTATATTTGCACTTTTACTTCCAAAATTTTTTTTGACGAAAATCAACAACTTCAGTTATTTCTTCGTCCTCTTTTGTCTCTCAAAAAGTCATTAAATTAATGTTAAAAAATGCTTTAATTTTTCATTTAATTTTTTATTTTCTTTTGTTTTGTGGAAAGACAAAAAAAAATAAGAAAAGGAAAAAGATTGAAAGGCATCTGTCTCATTCATTCATTTCCTTCTTTTTTTCTTTCTCCATCTTTTCTACATGCAACAAACAGCCAGCAGCCAAATAACTAAGAACTATCATCATCGAAGTCGTCGTCGTCGTTGTCTATCGTCCTTCAAAAAAAAAAAGCCAGCTGATGGGGATGGCTGACTGATGCTTGCTATATTACTGCTGCCACCCGCGCCCTTTTTTGTATTCATTCATTTTATTTTTTTTGTTCTTTCTTCTTTCTATTTTTTTTTCATTTAAAACAGCTGATTTTCGGAATTCATGCACGCAAAATTTTTTTTGCCCTCTATCATTTAATTTTATCCTGTCACAAAAAATAATGTAAAATATATTCTTTCTTTTTTTTCTGTCAAGCCAGTGACAATTTTTTTAATCCAAAAAAAATCAAGCAAGCAATTTAGGGAAGAAAAAAGAAGAAAAACGAAATAAAAAATATGGCATTATTAGATCGCCACAGGCAGCCACAAAGACAAGCAAGAAAACAAGCAAAAAAATTTTTTTTGCTTGCTTCCTTCTTTTTTTCGATCGAATAAGAAAATAAAAATGATTGAAGAAGAAGTGTATAGTTTTTCTTTTTCTTTCAAGTTTCTTGGCAAAAAAAAAATGATTGTTGAAAAAAATCATTGATTTGTATTTCAATCAATTTTTTATATTGAAGAAACTCAGAGGTAGATTGTTAAAAAGTAAAGTAAAAATTTTATAGTTTATGTACATATGTATGCATTTGTAAAAACGTGATTTTTAAACAAAAAAAGTATCCCAAAAAAATAAAAGTTGAACTTTTTTTTCTTTGTATTCTCTGTCAATGTTTTTTAGTCAAAGCAATTCTCTCCAAGATCGATGGGTTCCAAAAAAAGTTTCTGCTCTCACTCACACTTTTTTTTGTTTTATTGAAGCAAATCACTCAAATATATATTATCTATTTTACTCTTCTTACCTCATCATTCGCTAATGTTTGACGGAATTTAATTTTTTTTGTTTGTTGAAGAGTAAAAAAATACTCAAGTCTCCAGGAAAAACCCTTTCTTTCCTGCTGCTTTTAACCTTTATGCTTGCTTCCCTTATTTTTGCTGTAACAATTTCTCTTTTTCTTCTTTTTCTATTACGTCTTTCGAATTTTTTTGTTTCGTTTGTTGTTATGCATTTTTATTCTTGGATCTTCCTTTTCCTCGGATATCTCTCTCTTTCACTCAAATTATTATCGGCTGACAGGGGCAAGCAGCGGGCAAAAAAAAATGCGTGTGCATTTTTTTATTTTTTCCACATTTTTTAGCTTTTTGGCTGCTGTGTTATTTCGTTGTGATTTTTTTTTGCTTAAAACTTGAGGGCGGGTAGATAGGATAAAAAATGTGAAAAGAATTTTCTTTTTTTTGCAAGCAAGAGAGTTAAAAAACTTTTTATCAGAATTGTAGGTGTATGTGTGTAATAAAATAAACGTGCTTGCTGCATTGCATGCCTCTTTTTTTTGTTTCGTATTCTTCTTTGAGTTTAGATATATTTTTTTTTGTTGTCGCTGCAAAGATCTTTTTTTCATTTTTGATTAAAGAAAAAATAATTAACTCATGCTTTGGATTCCTGAACTATTATGGATACATTTAAAGTCACAAACACCTAAATCTAAATTTTATAGCTTTACAGAGTAATTTTTGAGAGTTCATTTTCATAAATTTTAAATAAAGCCAAAATCCAACAATTTATGAACTTCCAAATTTTGTATTTTTGCACCGAAAACAAAAGTTCAAAACCTTTCCATGCCACCACCTTCATCTTTGCTCCCACCAAACAGCTTAATTGTGTTATTAAAAAAATTTTGTAGTGGGGTTTCTCTTATTTTTTTAAAGGATTACAGTAAATATTGAAAACACAAATTTTACTTTCATGGTGTTTTAAATCCATCCGTTTCCCTAACTTCTAATAATATTTTTTTTGAATTAAAAACAATTTTCGTATTTGTTTTTTTCTTTTTTATATATTAATTTTCTTCGTTTGTCAAGCGTTAGTATACTAAACAAAAATGTTAGAAGGAGAATTCAAAAAACAAAAACTACGATTTTGTAAATCTCTTAGAGAAATCAGATGATAAATAAATTTGAGCCTAAAATTTTTTTTCCTTTAGTTAAAATTCTTTTTTTGCTCTTGCTTGAAGCTTTGCGAAGAGAACAGCTGTTTTTTTGTGTTTTAGGTCTTCAAAGTAGCTTCCATTGAAATTAGAAGTAATTTTTTTTAGAAAAAGAATGTGAGGGTGGTCTTGGAATTTTTTTATTGTTTTTGAGATATCTGTTAAAAAGTAAAAAAGGCTTTCAAGTAGGATTCCCTGAGAAATTGTATATTTCGTAGAAATTTACAATTTTGTTTGGGTGGTTTTTTAGAATTTTTAATGCTCATTTATTTTTAATAAAACTCACTTCCTGAGGCTTTATAAATAAATAAATATATATTTTTATATAAAAATATAATACTATATTCTTTATTTATATTTGCTCAGACACCAAAAAATAAACTAAAAGGAAATGAACGGACTCACACCTTTGCTCCTTTTTACTTTAGCGTTTTTTTTTCTATTTTCTTTCAAGCACTCGTTTCATTTTTTAGCAACAGGCAAGAAACAAAAAACTGTTGAACAAAAAAAATATATTCAGTCGTCGTTGATTGTTGTTTACCCATCAGCACTTTTTTCTTTTTCTTCAAGCCTCTTTCCTTCCTACCTTTTCTTGAAGTCAGTCGTCGTCTTTGACTTTGACTTTTTTTTTCTAGGACTCACTTCTCACGTCTTCGATTCCATCCATCCTTGCATTGAATATTCAAGACGCGCCTCCCCCACATTGCTTTGCTTCTCTCTTTTTTTCTTTTCCATCACTAAAAGAATAAAATTTTTATTATTTACCTATGGCTCCAGGAAAGAAAAAAAAGAACTCAAACACTTAAAGAAAAGAAAAAAAAAGTATATTTTCTTTTTTATTTTATTTTTTTGTTTTGTTTGACGCTTATTCTTCTTTACGATTTTTTTTTACCGGAAGACTTCAACGACGACGAAAACTACGATTGCGGCTGATTGACGACGACTGCTTGCTTGCTTCTGGCTAAAAAGATAGATTGCGCAAGCACCCCTTCGTCGCTGTTGCTGCAATGCAAGAAACAAACATAGACGCAATATTTTTTTTGATCTGTCCAGTTCTTTTTCTTCTTTCTTTTTTTCTTTCTCCCATTGAATAGTTTTTTCAGCTGATGCGGAAGTCTTCAGCGGCGTTGAGAGGTTCCTTTTTTTCTCCATTTTTTGCTATGTGTTTTGTATTTTTCTTTTTTTGCTGCATATAGCTTAAGTTTGCGTTGCTTTTGTTGGTTGGAAAGGTTTCAATTCTTTTTTTCTTCCACTTGCGCAACACTTTTTTTTGAAGAAAAAAAAGTTTCAGAAACAAATAAAAAAGGTTTTTTTGGAGGCGCAAAAATAAAATAAAACTTGAAATGAATGCAATCATTTTTCTTGATTTTTCTTAAAATTTTATTTATTCCTTAAGGGTTGGGCGCCGCCGCATCTTCTTCTTTTGTTTATTACGTTTTTGCATTATCAGAATAAACAACACATATGTTTTTTTATATTTGTTAGCTTTTTTTAGTCATGTCTTTCTTTCTTTTTTTTGCATTTTTATTATTGCGCGATCATCGATGGTCATTATCTTTTTCTTCCTTTTTCCATTGATGGAATGGAAGAATTCAAACATGTGAGAGGCAGGCGGACAATGTAAAAAATAATATTGTTTCCTTCCTTGCTTGCTTCTTTTGGAGCTCCCTCCTGCTGCTTTTGCTGATCACTTTTTAATAGAAATAAAAAATCATTCAGAAGCAACTGCAGCAGCAATCAGAAATATTTCCAAGGTTGTGTAGGAAGCAGCCATTAGGCAGGAAAAAGAATCACATTGCCTCAGGCATTTTTTTTTATTCTTCTCAATTATTCAAAGGCCTGTTCTTTTTCCCAATTTGAAAAAAAGAAGATAAAGACAATGGATTTAAAATTTGCTTTTGCTTCTTTTTATTACATGATTGCTGTTTGCTCTCTTTTTTCTGATCACGTAATAATTTTTTTGGCCATCCATTTTTTTTTTGAAACTATGCATGCCCGGATTCAATAAGTTTGATTAGATCTCGAAAAAATTATTTTTTTGGGACCATTACATACATATGTCTGCTGCGTGCATGCCTGAGGCCATCATTTTTTTCTTCTTCTTATTTCCATCGCTCAGCTGCTTTTTTTCCATTTACTACTCCTAACCACTTCGAAAAAAATGCGAAGAAAGAAGATGTTCCTTTTTTTTTATTTTTTCACGCATACATACGTGTGTGTGTATATGTTTGATGGCGTCTTCAAAAAAAGCGATTGCCGCAGTTGGTTGTAGTAGTAGCAACAATAACAGGCAGCAGCCATCAGCCGTCGAAAAAGAAGAAGATTTTTTTTTTCTTGTTGTTGATGAAACCGGTTTTCTTCTTCTTGCATCTTCTACTTTTTTTCTTCGTTGTCCTTCTTCCATTATTTTTTAATGTTTTAAAATACAATAATTTATATTGCTTATGCTTCTGCTTTTTATTCTTTTTTTCTCATACCTCTATCCAAATATTTTATATGTATATATCCTTCCTAGTCCTTCTACGCCTTTTTTTCATGGCTAACATTTGATCATCAAAAAAAGTTAATTTTTTGGATTTAATGTGATCATGGAAATTTTTTTTGTTAGTCTTCTCAGAGATCGCATTTGATCATTTTTTTAGTCAAAAATGTGATCACCAAGAAAAAATGGAGTCCATCCTCCTCCATAGTATTACCTAACTTTAACCATTATAATGGCCTAAAAAAAATTTTTTTTGCCTCAGGCAACCAACCTATTATTCTTTTTTTACTTCTTCTTTTTTTCAATCAGTCGTCGTAGTCCCATCAATCTACCGTCGATAGAAAGGCACATGAGACAACAACGACGACGACAAAACAACACAAGCGTGTTTTTACTCGTCTCCAACCAACATCAGCCGAATTTTTTTGGAGTTACATAGAAAAGTGGGCTGGATTGGTTGCTTTTACTATTGTTGGCTTTTATTTTTTTCATCGTTGTCTGGAATAAGAATGATGGGAGTAGAATAGAATATAGGTATTACCTAATCGAGGCTTTTCCTGTTTCTGATGTCCTTCTTTTTTTATTTTTTATTTTTGAGCGATGAAACAAAATTCATTGTTGCAAAAAATTATTTTTTTGTTTGACATGAATTTTTATATCCAATCATTTTTTTTGTGTATCCCAAAATCGTCTGCTTTTTCTTTCTTAAAATATTTTCACTTGCATATTTATTTTTTTGATGTATCTGCTGGACGGACGACAACAAAAAATATTCCCAAAAACATTGCCGATCCCGATTACCTCGACACAGACCCTATGGCGAATGCATATATTTTTACGTAAGAAAAAAACGAAGAAAAAGAGACATATATTATCTCGCACATTGATTCGTTCAATAGCTGCTTAACAGCAGGCAACATTCTTCAATAAATATATATATTGTTTCAGCATCGTCTTGAGTTTTTCTCTTCCTGACTTTCCCTTACCTGCATAGTTTTTTTGTTATCCAGACAACTGCTGCTGCCTTTTTTCTTGTCTCTCTTAGTTCATTAAAACATTATCGTCGTCACTCATTCATCCTATCTTCTTCAATCGTTTTCGTTTATATATTTGTTGTATTTCAACCAAAAAGTCTTCTTCCTCTTTTTCCGCAACGTAAAAAATAAAAAAAGTTTTTTTTATTCTTGTCTTCTTCTTCGTCGCAAACTTTTTTTTCTTCTCCCGTGTTTCTATTGTTGCGTTTTATGCTTGCTTTTTTTTTTATTCTTTATTTTTCTTTCACCCAACCAACCTTTTTTTCTTGTCAGCTGGTACATTTTTTTTCTCTCCTATCTTTTCACATTTTTTTCTTTTTCTTTTCCTTGGCAAAAACAACATGAAATACGACAAAAAAATATATAAAGAATTTTTTCTTTTATGTTTTTTTCTTTCTTTCGTTTTTGTTGTTGCTTTCGTGATCGCTGCTCGCGTACATTTATTTTTTTTTGTTTATATTTATTTTTTCTTTTACGTTATTTTTTTACCTATGAAATACTTTTTTTCATAACAATATTCTAATTTTCCTTATTATTTTAGACGTGTATTCAAAACGAAGTTCCTATCACAATTATAACCTAAACTTTAATTATCTCCCCTCTTTTTTTCCATCACGAAAATATTATTCTAATTTAATTTGGAATTTTGCGCTATATTCCACCAAGAATCAAGCAGCAGTTAATGTAAAAAATGGTTTCTGCGCATCCAAATACTATAGATCATACGCGACAACCACCTAAATTGGGTGATTTTTTTTCACCTTATCAACACCAACAACAACCATCAATAATATCTTCAACTTCACCATTTAATGATAATATTAATAGTATTAATAATGGTTATGAAAATTTTCATCGTCCGCAATCTGTGACGAGTTTACCACTTCGACAACAACAGCAACAACAAAATCAAAATAATATTTTATCACGGTATGTTCGGAAATATTTAAAAATTTTTAATTAGCTTGAAATCGATTTCAACGGGAATTGCAAATCTAAAACAAAAATTCTTTTTGAGATTTAAAATAATTTGAATATTTGAAATTAATTTTCCTAATCTGCGAAAAATAAGTGTCGGAAAATTCCGAGTTTAATAAACATTTAATAATTTCTTTCTAATATTCGAATTATCATTTTTTGGATCAAATTTTTTTATTTCAAAATTTTGGAGTGTAGCTTATTTTTTTCTCCATTTTTAGACAGTCTCAACAAAATCGACGATCGCCATTAATGAATGCAACAAATAATCCACAATTTGTAAATTCATTAGGTGGTCGACTTCCACCTCAATCATTAATGTCTTCATCACCTACAGGACCAATCAGTCAAGGTTTGTATCCACAAAATTCTTTAATTTCCAAAAATTTACCAAAACTTTTTCTTAAGAACAAATGATGCAAAATAGAATTAATAGTCAACAACAAGGTCAAAATCCAAAAAATCCTAAATTATATAAAACTGAATTATGCCGTTCATGGATGGATCATGGACGATGTAATTATGGTGAACGATGTCAATATGCACATGGGGATACAGAAAAGCGACCAATTCCTCGACATCCTAAATATAAAACTGATGCATGTTCATCATATCATAAAACAGGATATTGCCCATATGGGCCTCGATGTCATTTTATTCATAATGAAGAACCAGCAGTTTTGAGACAACTTATCGCTCAAAATGCTGCAGCAATGCAAACTGTTGGAGGAGGATCCGAACAATCTTCCCCATCACTTACACCAACAACTCAACGACCACGAAATTTAAATTTACAACAAACTATGTCAGCTCCTCCATCAACTGTTGCAACACCCATGCAACAACAACAACAATTACAAAATCAAAGACAATATTCAAATATTTTACCCATTGGGTCTCGACCATCTCAACAACAAACACCCACAACTCCCAATCAACAACAACAATATTTTGTTATGCAACAACAACAACAAAAATTATTAGGATCTGATGGAGAATCACCCATTCCATCTTCAACAACTGATTCAGGTTCAGAATCTCCATTGGGATCTTTTTCACCTGGTCTTGATCTTGATGAATCTGCCTTATGTCGATTATCACCTAATTCATTTCATCGATCATTAAGTCAAACAGGAGTACCTAAAACTATGGCAGGAGCATTAGCAGCCAGTCGATGGTCACCAACTTCAGGAATGATTATTCCAAATTTTTCTAATTCAAATATTGGTATTGCCACTAGCGCTGCAGTCGCTAGTAGCAATAATGGCAATAATGTTATTGGAATTTATGGTAATAATTGTTCAAATGATCCATGGTCGCCATCAAATAATGGTTCATCGATGGATTCTCCATTAATTCATTCTCTAACAAATTTATCTTTTGGTGAATCTAATAATGACCACCATCAACAACATCAACAACAACAAATTTGGGAATCATCACCCAATCATAAAGTTTCTTCACCATGTCGTTTACCTGTTTTTGAGCGTCTCAGTAATAATTTGTAATTTATTTCTAAATTCAAAATCTATCTTCTAAACTTTTTTACGTAAAAAAAACTACTCTTTTTTGGAAGCCTTTTTTTAGAAAAAAAACGTAGGAACTCCAAATTTTGCAAACCACCAACAACCATCAAAAAATTCAAAACTCAAATTAAAAAACCTTTTTTTAACTAATTCTGTGTACAATAATAATTTAAATAACAAAAACAAATAATACCCACTGTCTTTCAAATTTTCTGAACCTCATTTTTTTATAATATTTTTGCCTAAAATATTTTTTAATTTAAATTCTTTAATTTTTTGTATTTTTTGTTTTTAAGAAAGGCAGTGAGAGAGAAATTTTAATATTCTTTTGTAAAAAAAGAATTTGCAGCACCAAACTTCATGAAAAAAAAATGCAACGAAAAAATTATATATTAATTTTATAAACCAAAAGATGCCTTTCTATTTTCTTTTTCTTATCAAAAAATAAATACAGAGACCAGTGCCTTCATTCTACCGTTTTTTCCCTCCAATTTTTTATTATTGTTAAATATTCTTTTTATTTTATTCTCGAAGCCCCATTGCGCTTTCATTATTCAATTTTTTATTTTTTAAAAACTTCTGCCTTTTTTGCTTTCACAAAGACGCTCTTAACTTATCTTCAAAAAAATTTTAAAAGAAATTTATTTTTATTTTTGACAACAACAACAAAATTATACATATTTTTTATAAATTTCTTCTTCATTTATTTAGCCTTATGAATTTTATGATACTGTATTTAGAATCTCCATAGAAAAATTTTTTTATGTTATTAGCAAGTTTTTTTTATGCGAGTGTCTTCCTTCCATCAAAAATTTATTGCATTTTTATTCTTCTTTTTTTTCTTTCGACACCGCTTTTTAAAACATTTTTTTAATTTCATTTTCAGTGGCATTTATTCAAATTTATTTTTATTTTTCAACCAACTTTTTAGTGATGCATTAGATTTTCTTTCTTTCTATTTACTTTTTAATCTATCTATCTATCTCTTTATAAATATATGTATATGTATTTCACATTTCATCATTTATTTTATATATATCTCCATTCATATTCTATCTATCCACAAACTTCATAATATAGTAGTTCCAATCGCTAGCTTTTTTTAGTCTCAATTTTAGCTTTTCTGTTTTTTGCTTTATATTTCTTTTTCTTTTTTTTCAAAATTGCTTTTATTCTTTTCGTTAGTTTTTTAATTTTTTTTATTAAAAAAAATTTAAATTCTTTACAACAAAAACAAAATCCGCGTGAATCTTGTTAATTTATTCGTGTCATTTTACTTTTTTTATTTTTTTGCTATATATAATCAAAATCCTGTCCTCTACTACTATAACTACTTTTTATTATTATTAAAATTCAATGTTGTTTTTTCATATATGTAATCGTGCTATAAATTTATTATAATCAATATATATCTTTCTTTTCTTAAAAAAATTGTTCCTAATGTTTTTTTTTTCTTCATTATTTTTAGTTACTATTAGTGTAATAAAATTTAATTTGTTTTTTGTTATAATGAATAATTAAAATAAAGTTTCATAAAAAAATTTTGATTGTTGGATGAAAAATCACAAAATACCGTAATTTTTGATTACTGAAGTCAAATTATGGTTTAAAACAATATAAATATGCGCAATTCAAGAAAGTTTACCGCACGAAATAAAGAAGCAAAAGTAATTGCAAACAACCGATTTTTTAATTAATTTTTTAAAATTAAAAAAATGTTGCTCAAAATTCCACGAAAAAATGCTGCAAAGTTTTAGAGGCCATTAAAAATTTGCGCAATTTTTTTTTCACTGAATTGGATGAATACTGTAAGCAAAAGTCTCCGTAAAAAATGAAAAAGCAAGCAAAAAAGTTTGCGATCAATGTACATTCAAACTAAAGTTTTGTTTGTTATCAAAAAAATCACCGTAATTTAATGGAAAAGCAAATGATCATTTTTTTTATTTTTCAGCAATAAAATGCATTCTATTAAATTTAAATTTAAAAAAGCTTACGATAGTTATTAAAAACAAGCTTGGAAATAATTTGGCGCAGCAGCATAGTTCAGTAGAATAAAATATGGTAATTTATTTTTAGAAAAATAAAAAATAAAATAAAAAAAGAGATTAAATTTTTGGATGACTTTTTTCTGGAAGATTGACATCTGAAGAGTGGCGCCAGGAAGAAAAAAAAAGAATGCATTAATTTTTTTTCTTCCGCAAATTTTTGCGATAATCCTTGAACCTGTCATTTTTTTATGAAGAAAAAAAACCAATCAGTGCATTTTTTGGAAACGTTAAGGAAAAAAGGAAAAATGATAAAAGATAAAACAATAAAATCTTCCAGAAAAAAAGGCAAAGGCGCCACTTCTAGATTGACAGGTTTGAAAACTCGCGGCGATAAAGGCAATGAGTATCACTGATAAAGATTTCACATGGTCGTTATTTCCAAAGGTCATGCTAATATTTATGAGTATAAAAGTAGCTTGGATTTTTTCATTAAATTCGTAGTACTCTCTTCTTCTTCTCTTTACTCCCTTCATTTTGATTCTTCCTAAAAAAAAAGAATCGAATGAAGCTCTTCGCCTTTGCTTTCTTCGCCTTTGTGGCAATTTCGGCTGCAACATGGTCATCATCAAATCAACTCAGTTGGAAAAATGATGAATCTATCTCCACCGCCAAGCCATTCACCGCTGGAAATGTTTACCGCTTCCGTTATGATTCCCAAGTTTCTTCCAGCCTTGGATTAACCAACTTTGTAAGTCATAAAAATAATTCCCAAAATTTTAAAAAATAAACATCGGCTTTTTTTAGAACTCAGGATCACAACAAGCCACCCATCGTCTTTCTGCTATGGCCAAAGTTCATTTTGAAACTGATCGAAATGCTTACCTTCGACTTGAAGATATTCGCGTTGCTTCATTAAATGGTGAAATTCGTGAAATCCGTAATGTTCAACCCATGCAACTCTTCAATGATGAAGAAATCGACAGCAAAAAATTGGAACAACTCCAAATGTCATGCAGATTTGAACTTGTCGATGGCCTCGTTGAACGCATTTCCTTCGATGCTAAAGATGATACATGGTCAAAGAACATCAAACGAGCAGTTTTGAATCTTATCCAAGTCAATTTGAAACAACGCAATAGCCTTGAAACCACCGAATTAGAACAACAACAATCCCGTCAAGATGTGTCTTCTTTGAACAAAGTTTTTGATGTCAAAGAAGTAAGCAATTATCCCTTAATTATTTAATTTTAAATTATTTTTTTTATTTTAAGGTCACTCTTGAAGGTGAATGCAAAGTTTCATACACCGTTAACAAGCTTTCCAACAATGATCAAGATAGCGAAGTTTTTAATGTTACCAAAACTATCAGCTTCTCAAATTGCTCTGAACTTCCAACAGTTTATTACGGCTCTCGCATCCAAAAACCAATCTTCAATTCCAAGGTTCATGAACTTCAAGAACAACAACTTGATCGATCCACCACCATCCGCTACCAACTTGTTGGATCTGAAGATAAATATGGTGTTGCCAATGTTGAAATTCTTTCCCAATACGTTTATAAATCTCTTGGTGATGATGCTATGCAAACCGTTGTTGCTGGCCGCCTTGTTATTGAATCCATTCAAGCCCAATCAGAACGTTCCAATGTTGGCCAAATTGATAATAAAGAAGTAAGTAATAGAAAGAAAAAAAAATAGACTTTTCTTTACTAAATTCTTTTCCTCTTATAGGAATCCCTTCTTTACTCAATCCAATGGGATGTTCTTGAAAAACGCTTCTACCAATATGGTGATGATGAATTCACTCGTGAAAGCTCACCTTTTGCCCGCGTCGAAGATAAAGTCACAAAAATCCAATCCATGATCCAAAAAATAACTGAATCCACCGAAGATAAAACTCATGGCATCGAAACTGAAACCACCCTTAAGCTCCAACAAGCTGTTGAACTTCTTCGAATGTGCTCACTTCATGAAATCAAACAACTTTTCACTGAAGCTGAAGCTGAATCCAATGAACGTTTTTATGAAATCCTTGTTGATGCTTGTGCTATCGCTGGTACTCGCAACACCATCCACGTCCTTGTTGAACGCATCCAAAAAGGCGACATCACCCCAACCAAAGCCGTCGTCATCCTCCGCCAATTCAGCAGCCTTCCAGCCATCTCAGAAAAACAAGTCACCATCGTTCTTGGTCTTTGCCAACATGGTGTTATGGAAAAATCCGCAGCTCTTCGTCAAGCTTGTTGGCTTACCGCTGGATCAATGATTGGAGAAGTTTGCAAAAGAACCGTTGAAGAAAATCAAATGTGCCCTCGTTCTCAAAAAATTAAATATGAACAAATCCTTTGGGATCAATTCAAAGGAGCTAATAACCATTATGAAAAAATCCTTGCCATCAAAGCCATCGGAAATGCCGCTCTTGATGTTTCAATCCAAAATCTTGAACGAATCATCGTTGATCGCAAAGAATCCAAAACCGTCCGAGTTCAAGCCATCGATGCTCTTCGACGACTTCGAAATGTTGCTCCACGCAAAATTCAACGCATCCTTCTTCCACTTTTCACCAACACTCTTGAAGCTCCAGAAATCCGTTTGACTTCTTTCTCCATGTTGATGCATACCATTCCAGAAAAGGACACCATGGATTCCATCGCCTACACCCTTCTTAAAGAACAATCAACTCATGTTCGATCATTTGTTGTTTCATGCTTCAAAGCTTACTCAATTTCACCAATCCCAGAAGAACGTGAACTTGCCATTCATCTTCGTTCAGTCCTTTTGATGGCTAAATTTGATCTTGATGCAGAATGCCGTTATCATCGAATTCCAATTTATTCATCCGACAAACAAGAAGGCCTTTTCCTCAATTGGGCTAGCATCTTCTCCACCACCGATGCCATGCCAAAACATATGGCTCTTTCAATGGATTCTCTTTTCAATGGACTTCTCGAAAAGGATTCTGTCAGCATTTCTCTCACTCAAAACAACATTGAAACCCTCTACCACCGAATCATGGAAACCCTTTATGGAATGACTTCTGAAAATAATGATAAAATCCGTGCTCGACGATCATCTCGCCGCAGTGGTGAAGAAGAAATTGGTTCCATCTTCGATGACCTTAAAATCAAAGCTCGTGAATCATTTGAAAAAAATCCATTCGGTTTAATCAACCTTCGAATTCGTGATGTTGATCAAGTTATCATTCCTCTTGGTGAAGAATACATGCCAACCATCCTTAAATCTCTTCTCAATGGTGAACGTTTATCCGCTAAATCCTTTGATTCAAGCATCTTCAAAGGCAAACAACTTCGATTTGCTTCAGCTCTTTCCTTCCATGAACGCAGCCTTAAAATTGCTACAAGCTCTGGAATGCCTCTTCGAGTTATGCATACTCTTCCTGTTATTGCTTCAATGGATGGTGAATACAAAGTTGAAATTAAATCATCCACTAAATATCTTGCCATCATCAAAGTTCAACCACTCATCTCTGGAGTCCACACTCGCAAAATGGAATTATGGTGCCCCATTGTTAACACCGGAGTTGAATCTCTTCGTTCATTTGAATTCAACCTTCCAATTGACATGGAAGCCATCGTCACTCCATATGAACAAGAAAAAGTCAAACTTATCCTTAATGTTCCTAATCGAAAAACTCGACTCGTTGGACTTCGCTCACTTCCAGTTACTTTCACCCGCCAATATGATGCTAAAATGAATCTTCATAGCAAAACTCATGTTAAATCCATCAGAAATATTGCCATGGAATCCCGATTTGTTGAACTTCATCCAAGCCAAAGCCAATCATCTCTTCTCAAAATCGAAGGCCATTATCATATGCCAGCTGAAATGAGCTATTCTGGATTTATGAATATGCTTTGGGCCACTGAAAATAACCTTCATATCGAACATATCCCTACTATCCGTAAATCCATTGATAGAATCGAAATGACCATTGGTGGTTCAACCTTTGAACGTGTCGAATCATCAACAGCTAAACCACGCTTCGAAGAATTTTATGAAAACAACAAAAAATTCGAATCCGTTTATGATGAAGATGTTGAAGATATGGATGACCTTGATAACCATGAACAACGCCGAACTCGCCTCAACAATTATCTTAGCGATGAATATAAACCTCGTTCATCCTACCGCCACATGCTTACAACTTCAATTAAAACTGTTGGAGGCCCTGTCACTCATCATGCTTCAGCTAAAATCGTAGCTATTTGCGATGCTCAAATGTCTTTCTGCAAAGTTGATGCCGATCTTCAACGAACTCCCATGCTTGCTGAAGAAAAAAGTGAATGGAATCTTAAAGCTCAATCTCAAATCCTTCTTCCCGAATATGTTAGCGACGTTTCTGAATTGAATAAAGAAAAATCCCGCCGCCACACTAAACTTGCAACCACTCTTAAAGTTGAATGGGGAGCTGAAGAAATGCAAAAAATCAATCTCAAACTTCAAGGTGAACGAGCAGTCCCACAAAAATGGATTCAAAAATCTTCTGGAGATGAATGGCGCCGAGTACTTGCCACCGCATTCATCAACAAATATGACCTCGTTGCCGATTATCAACTTTCTCCATCAGTTCAAAACTATATGGAACGATACTTTGATTTGCTCCGTTTATGGAACTTCTGGAATGTTAATGGTGAAGGCATGGATGCACGTGAAAATGAAATCACCGCCACTTTAATCATTGATCCTCGCACTCGTCAACATTTCAACATCTCTCTTAAAACTCCTTCTGAACGAGTTCGTTTTACAAATGTTCAACTTCCAATGACCTTCAAACCCTTCACTCTTGTTCGACCACAACAACAAGGCCGCCGCTCAGAAATCCATTCCATCGAAGATGCCGCCACCGAATATTCTGATTCAAGCCGAGCTGAATGCCGCATTGATGGACGCCGCATTAAAACCTTTGATTCAGTTACCTACAAAGCACCCATTGGAAAATGCTATTCAGTTGTTGCAAAAGATTGTGCAAAGAAATCCTTCGTCGTTCTCATGAAATCCCTCAATGAAGATACCGATGCTAAAGCCCTCAAAATTGTTACCGCTAAAAAAACCATCGAAGTTGAACTCATCCGAAATAAACTCGTCGTTAAAGTTGATGGTGAAAAAGTTGATGATGTTGACCAACTTCGCGAACAACATGACATTGATTACTCAGAAGATTATGTTCGATGCAACTTACCCCAAGGTGTTTCAATCCGATTTGATGGAAAACAAGCCAGCATCAAGATGTCTCATTACTACAAAAACTCCCAATGTGGACTTTGCGGTCATTTCGATGGTGAAGGAACTGATGAATTCCGAATGAATGATAACACCCTCACTGATAATGTCAAAGATTTCCATCGCTCTTATTCCATGGTTGATGATGAATGCGATAGCACCATTTACAACAAAGCCACCCTCTTCGGATTAGAATCATCCCAAAAATCATCCAACTCTCGCCGCCGCAACCAACAACAACAACAAAATCGTGATTCAGAAGATGAATGGGATCTTGAAAATGATGAAGATGTCAACGATTATGAAATGTTCGATCGCAAAGAAGAAGCTGCTTCCTCCTCAAAAGATAACGATGATGATGAACAAGAAAACACTCAAGGTAAAAAAAATTTATTTGACTTTGAAAAAAATTAAAATTATTCAATTTTTTTTTTCAGAACCCATCAGCAAAACCCTCACCAAAGAATTCAATCACAAGATTTGCTTCTCAGTTCGACCAATCAAGGCATGCCCTCGTGGAACTTATGCAGAACGAACTGAAACCATGAAGGTTCAATTTGCATGCCTCAATCGTTCATCCACCCAAGCTCGTCGCCTCCTTCGTGAAGCCCAAATCAAGGACATCACCACCAAAGTTCAAGAACTCAAACCCAGCTTCGTCGACACTGTTCGAACTGTCCGCACTTGTGCTTAAAGAAAAAGCAGCGGCAGCAAGCTTATCTCCCCTTTAAAAAAAGTCATATCCCCATTTAATTTTGTATTTTGACTTTTTTCAATCATGTAGTAATATTCTTAATGTAGCTCATAAGAATAATAAATAAATGATGCAATCTAAAAAAAACTTTGTGTTTCCAAGCATTTGATTTTTTTTATAACAGTAAAACAAGACTTTTTGAAAGAGAAAACCTTTGAAGAAAAATGAAGTAAATAAAAATTTTCTTTTCCTAAAAATTAAAAGAAAAAAAAACAAAATAAATGCAAAGAAAATTAGCTTTAGTTGGTTGAACATTTTTTTTTCTTTCGACTCTGATTTTTAAAAGTTAAAAATTCTGTTAAAATGTTTTGTGGCAATTTTTTTTTCATTTATTTGTTGGGCTTTGTGAAAGAAAAATAAAATCATAATATTTTTTTGCTGGTCTTGGATATTTATTTACAAAAAATAAAAAACAAGAAACAATAAATCACAATTATCCATCCATTTTTCTTTTCTTCATTAACCCCTTTTAAGCAGCTTGACATAAAAATCTTTGTTTCCATTTTTTCTTTCAAAAAAATTAATCAATTTTTTTGTTGTTGATTTCATTGATTAATTCTTCAAGAAAACAAAGAAAAGCTTTTGTGATTGATATTGATTATTATCAGCAAAAAATTATTACTTCAACAAATTGCATCTTAAATAGTGATTCAGACAAAAAGAAAAAATTGAATTAAAAAAAGATTAATCACAAAAAATAATTTTTGAATTTTTTTAAAACTTTATTTGTTTTGTTTTTTTAAAAATAAAAACATTCCAATAATTTGGTGATTTAACCCAAATCAGCTTCAAAAGTTCAAGAAATTATCCTTCATTATTTAGTTTATTGTGATAAAAATCCAAAGAATATAAATGCACATTGTTGTTACCTATTGCAAAATAACAAATTCATTTGAAGTCGTTATGGTTTAAAAATGTATCATCCTAATATTTTTTTTGTTGGAAAAAGCATTAAGCTTTATTTCGTTTTCTAAGTTTAAATGAAATTTTTTTTTAAATGCTTCAATTTTTCAAAATGAAAATGCATACAATTTATGATAAAATTCAATGGCATCGAAAATTTAGCAGTTGATTGATTTTCATCCTAAATTCTTCAAACAATTGAAGCCTTTTTTTATTCAACGCCAGTCACAAATAAATTTATTTTATTATCCCTGTTTTATTTTTTTGTTTTAAAAATTATTAGTTGCATTATTTTTTCTTTAAAAGCTTGACAAATAAATAATTATCCAATGTAACAATTTTTATTTTCTCATTTTCTCCAAGACAAAGAAATTTTTCTATTGATTTTGTGTTTTTATCAGTAATCAATAATTGCTTCAAGAATTCCATCAAAAAATATTGATTCATTTACTGTTGAAAAGGCTTTCATTAAAGCTGTGTGAATAAATGATTATTAACAAAAAATAATTTTTGAATTTTTTATAACATTTTTCTTTTCTTCTTTTTTGTTGGAATAAGTATAAAAAAAATAGAAATAAATTTACACAAGATTTATTTCTCAAAATTATTAATATTTCTTTTTAAAAAAAGTTGAAATCCTTAAAAATTATTCCAAAGAAACACCCTTTAGTTAATTCGTTTATGAACATTCTAATCGCTGACGCAAAAACTTACTCTTTCATTATAAAGCTTATAAGAAAAAAATATTTCCTTCCTCACCAAAATTAAATATAGTTGCTTGAAGATAATTTTGAGTATTTAATTTTAAACTTTTTTATTAAACACTATTTAAAAAAGGAAAAATCAAAAATGTTGAGAGAGAAAAATCATACAACAACGAAAACAAAACAAAAAATAATTATTCATATAAATCGAGATCTTGAACATAACCAACATATTCGCAAGCATCATCAAAATCAACTTTAACAATTTCATCTGATTCATGCAAAGCCACCCAAACTGTGTACTTTTTATCATCGCGATCAACAATTCTCCCTACACTGCCTCGATATTTTCCAGCTAATACCATCACTTTTCCACCTTTACCTTTAGGAATAACAGTTTCAATCCATTTTTCTTTGAGTTCATGCTTTCGTCCTTCTTCATCGCGTAATAAATAATTATTTCGATCGCTTGCTTCAATAATAATCATTTTAGTTTTATAATACTCGCCTCTTTTATATTCTTTATTAATGCATCGAACTCGAAGGTTTTCAGATGCCCAAGGTGGAGAAGTTTCAGGGGAATGGGATGATCGACTTGGAGGCCTTCTAGCAACATGACTTTGTTGTTGTCGTCCATTTGATGAATTTCTATCTGGGTTTTCTTTTCTCTGTTGTTGACTTTCAAGCAAAACTCTTTGCATTTCTGTTGTTGCATTTTCATAAGCTTTGTGATCTAAAAATTCATTTTTAGAATATCCCAAATTCTTTTTATAAAACTTACTTATAACTTTTGAATTCTTTTCATAATCTTTTGATGAAACAATTTTAACATTTAGCTGAGATACTTTAGCCATTTTCTTTGATAATGCAAGTTTAACATAACAACAAACATTATCAGCATCAATACTTTCAATAATTCCATATTTTTCTGCCGAAGATCCAGAAGTTATATAAACTTTTGAGCTAACTTTAAGATTTTTTAAATCTTCATTATCAGGTAATTTTGCACCCAAACCCAAATTTTTAACTCGTCGAGATTGTTTCTTAACATCCACAACTTTTTTGTTGGTTTTTCCTATGCCTTCATCCTCTTTAAAACCATAACCACGTAAAACAGCCATTCCAAAATCTTCTATTCTAACTTGAGAATAATCTGGATCATCTGGGATTTCATCCGCTGTATCAACGGTTGTAATAGTTTGAGTTTTACCTTCACGAACCTGAAAAATATTATATATACTCAACTCATAAAGTAAGCTAAAACTCACATCATCGCCGCTTGCTTCAAGCATCAATGCAAGCCTCGCTCGTTCCTCATCCGTTAAAGTTCCATTTTCTTCTTTTTCTTGTAATTGTTTTAATCTCCAATCTTTACTTATTACTCGATCAATCACTAATGGACCTTTGGGTTTAGCTTTAATTTCATCGGTTACCATAATGCCATCTTCAAAATGAGTTAATTTAGATTTTTTTATTTCAGGTTCCGATGTTGCTTCTTCATCAGAATCTGGTTGATCTTCGGGTAATGCAGAAGTAATAACTTCAACGACGGTGGTTTTCTTAACAGTGAGGGTAAAAGATTTAAACCCGCTTGGTTGTTGTGAATCAGATAAAGGTAATTCTTCTTGTGCTGCCATTATTAGAGATTCTAAAAATAATAAAAAAAAGTATTCGAAAATGCACAAATAAAAATGGCGATTAATTAATTCTATGAATATAAAAGCTTCAAATCGCAGATAAAGAAAATAAAAAACTGCTAATGGGAAAGGTTTAGTTTGAAAGAAAATAATACCAAAGAAAAGGTTTCAAAATTTTGATTCAAATCGGAAAAAAAATGGAATAAACAAATTTAAAGAAATCTTTTTGAAGCTCTAAAAAAAATAATTATGAAATTCTAAAACCTTTTACTCATAAAAAAATTTCGCGCGAAGACTTCTTTTCTCTTGATCGCTTGCTTTTTTGCTGCTTGCTTTGATATCTCCAAAGTAAAAGTTTCTCCAAAACATCGAAGAATCCTACCAATTATTTAATTACTTTTTAAGGATTGTAGCTGAAAATTGTGGTAAAGCTTACACCAAAATCTTAGACACACATAAACAGATTTACAAGAATGAAAAATTTATTGAAACAAAAAAGAAATAATATGAAACATACAAACACAAACTATTTTACTTTCTTTTCTTTTGAATTTTTGTCGATTTTACTTTTCAAAACATTTTCATCAGCACCCAATCCCAAATTTTGTGGACGTCTTTTCTGTTGTTTCATAACAACTACCTTTTTGTTAGTTTTTCCTATTCCATCACCTTCTTTGAAACCATAACCACGCAAAACAGCCATTCCAAAACTTTCTATAGGTACTTGAGAGTAATCAGGATCATCAGGATTTTCATCATAATCATTATCAATATTTATTGGTTGGATTATACTATTTTGAGTCTGAAAAATATTATATATTATCAATTTATAAAGTAAAGTAAAACATACATTTTGTCCACCAGCTTCAAGCATCAAGACAAGCCTCGCTCGTTCTTCTTCGGTTAAAGTTCCATTACCTTCTTTTTCTTGTAATTGTTTCAATCTCCAATCTTTGCCAATAACTCGAGGAATAATCAAAGGTCCATTCGATTTAACTTCGTCGGTTACCATGACACCATCTTCAAAATGAATTACTTTTGAGGTTGTTGCTTCTGGTTCAGATGTTTCTTCATCATCGGAATCTAATCGATCTAATACAGAAATTGGAACAAAAGTAGGCTTTTTAGCAGGAAGAGTGAAACCTTTGAATCCAGTTGATTGAAAAGAAGATGAAGGTTTTTGAGTAGCCATTATTACTGATTCTAAAAAAGGAAATAATAAGAAAAATATTTTAAAAAAAAACACGATTAAAACAAATGATGAGGATTCACGTTTCAAAAGAGGGCGAAGAAATAAAAGGCGAAGAAGATTCAACATTGAAAAAAGGGAGAATGAAAAAGATTGGAAACAAAAAAGATGTGAAAGCAAAAAATTCAAAGAAACTGTATCCACTCTTTCGTGCCAAAAAACTTTCGAATTCAAAAATATTGATTATGGAATAAAACTGTCTGAATCTTTACAATTTTATGCAATTGTTTGGTATCACGAAAAACTATATTGTAATTTTTATATTTATTTATTAAATTCTCAACCAAAAAAATTAGACAAAAGTAATACTTTTCAAAACATTACAATTTCAAATTTTTGTTTTTTTTTTGTGAAAAAAATTATTTATTTGCAATTGTAGCTTTAAATAATACTGCACCATTTGCAGGAACTTTCGATTCAATTTTAGCTTCTAAACCTTTGATAAATCCAGCATTTTGATGATTCCATAAATCTCGAAGTTTATATCCTGATGGATTTGTCATTCCAAGGATGGATGCTTTTATTGAAACTCCCTTAAAAATTAGAATGACGCAATTAATTTTTTTTAATAAATAAATTTTGGTTTTTATTTATGGACGACTTACAACAGTAAAATTAGCTTTATTTAACATTGCAATTGCATAAGAATATTGACCACTTCCATAATCAACAGGGGTAACTTTTTTAGCATAAACATAAACATCAGAGGTCTAAAAAATAAAATACTTAGGTCAACAAGTGCCTCTATGGATGGTCAATAGCTACACTTACATTAACAATAAGCTTTCCAAAAATTCCAAGTGGATCTTGATCAATTGCAATCACTTCTTTATTTTGTAATATTTCTTTTTGGGTTATTGTAATATCTCTCAAATCATTTGACATTATTAAAGGTGCAGACCAAATGGACCATATAGTCATTTGGGCTCGAGCTTGATCATCTGTTATTTCACTATTTCCACCAATTATCTGCAAAGTTGTATGTATTAATTCGAAGGATTTTTTTGAGGATAAGTTTTAATTTATTTTTTTGATTTCAAAACGAAAAAAGAGTTCTAAACAGGCCTCTTCCACGGGCCGACTTTTGCAGGCCCGGCCCGGCCAGGCCCGGCCCGTCTATTTTTCGGCCCGGCCCGTCTATTTTTCGGCCCGGCCTGGCCCGTCCAAAAATGGGCCCGGCCCGGCCCGCCGGCCGGCACTTCAAAATTTTTTTTTGCCTTGGTAATCCCTTATATTTTTTTACTTTTTTTAAAAAATGTTCGGCCCGGCCCGGGCTGGACGGGCCGAAGGAAGAGTCCTGGTTCTAAAGCAAAATAAAATAAATTTTTTATGTATTACCATATCTGGATCGTTCCATTGTCCTGGGCCATGTGCAGAAGCCAATTTATCTTGATTTGCATTATAATAATCAATGATGGATAAAATGGATTTCCATGAACGATTAATATCATCAAAATTTCTCCATAAATTACAATGTTCTCCTATTTGAGTGTAATTAACTTTATCAGGTTTATCTATTAAATATGCAGGCCATGAGCATGAATAAACCATGGGACGTCCAGTGGCATTCAATTCTCGTTCCATTTGTGAATAACCTTGTGGCATTTTATCTGTGTCTATCCAACATCCATCAAGTTTAAGATAATCCACATCCCAATCAGCAAAAGTTTGGGCATCAGTTTTTAGATGGCCATAACTGCCTGGATAGCCTCCGCAAGTTTTGGTTCCATAGTCTTCGTAAATTGCAAATTTCAAGCCGAGATCGTGGACCTAAAATTAATGAATTTAATTTTTATAAAATTTAGAAACACTTTTTTTCTGAAGTAATTTTCCTTTTTGGTTATTTTCTTCTTCAACTTACATGATCCGCTAACCATTTAATACCATGTGGAAATCGAGTGGTATTAGCAGTTAATCTTTCATTTTTATCCCTTTCCATACTCATCCAACAATCATCAATATGAATATATTCATATCCAACATCTTTATATCCATCTTTTGACATTCTTTCTGCCATCGAAGCATATAAATCTTCATTGATACACGCAGTGGGATGAGTTTTACAATCAATTTCACAATAAAATTTTGTCCATGACATCCATCCCATTGGTGGAGTTCGAACTAAACCATTATTAAGGCCATTGATTTCAAGAAATAAACCAAAATAAATGGTTGTTAAAATCAGTAATTTTTTCATGCTTTTTTTAGTTTAGTTTTTTTAGTCACAATCAACTAAAAAAACTGACCAAAACTATTCTAGAAAAAAATGGACACAATAATTTTCTTTGCACTATTTTTTTTTTATCAAACAAAGGCAACTTTTATCGAAGTTAAAAATAGCACACGAATGAAAAGAAAAGAAATGGAAAAAGCTAATATAACCGTTTCTTGCCAACTTTCTTCTTTTTTTTATCAATGAAAAATGGCAAAAATTAAAACAAATAAAAGAAAAATATTCGATCAGAAAAAATATTTATGAAGGTAAAGACAGACGACGACGGATTCACGTTGCTTTGAGAAGAAAAAAAAAACTTATCAAACTTTTGCTTTTATTTTATTTTTTTTCAATCAAAAAATAAGTAGGAAATCTAATGCAAACATTCATGAGAAAAAAAAATAATTATATATATATTTTTTTCTTTCTTCTTCCTTCGTTCGTTGTTTTTTTGAAGTACGAAAAAATTAATTAAGCAGAGTAGTTAGAATACTTGAAAAAGAAGGTTAAGTTAAGTTTTGTTGTTTATCTGGATTTAAAAGAAGGTTGGTTGGTATACATACTTTGATGTTATGAACTTTTATCAATAAATAAACTTAAAAAATCACATAAAAAATCCAACAAAATATTATTAACAGATGTTTTTTTATTTGATTTTTACAAAAATCGTTAAAAATCAAGATGGATATGCTTGGTAAAACTCATAAAAAAAGCTATGGAGCAGACTGACTATATTTGCTTTTTTTTATCCAACAAAAAATAGGGTTAAAACAAAAATTTTATAGCAATAATAATTAAAATTATCAGACTTCTGAATTGAAATCAAAAAAACTGAAACAATTCGATCGAATCATCATTTGTTTTCTTTTATTACAACAAATTTCAAGTCCAAACAAAGCCACAGATTAATTGCAAAACCGTCGTTTAAAAAATTGCTTTAATTTATTTTTTAATGAGAATAGCATTCATTTGTGATATTTAAAAAAGATGATAATTTTATTAATAAAAATTATTAATTGTTGATTGTTTGTATCATTTTCTAATTCTTTTGTTAATTTCAGAAAGTTGCTGATTTATTTCTTTAATATTTTTTTAAAAGCTTTACAAAAAATAATTATTTAACGTGAAAGAACTTTATCTAGCAAAAACTTAACATGAATGGCAGTAAAAAAATATATAGGATTACTGTAATTTAAAAAAATCGAATCTATCAAAAAAGAATTTGAGCAATGACAACAAAAAAAAAGAAAGAAGAAGACCCTGTATGAAGAAACTCAAATGACCGATGGCATCATTTTTTTAATAAACTATAAAAAAATTAAATTAAAAAAAGTTGAAACTAAAATGGATTCTAAAAAATTCATGTCCTTGGAAAATTTGTTTTAGTCTAAAGTTTTTCTAGAGCTTGCATAACTCTGGCATAAACAACAAAAATCAAAGCATTTACAGGAAATCCGCGTAAAACTAAAACAAATCCACCACGATAAAATGATTTAATTCCTTCTTCACGAGCGATAGATCGAATCAATTTTATAACATTTTTCCCAGTTTGGGTGGAAGATGTTTGAATTCGATTTTTCACCACTTCCACTGGACATATTGATAACCATGAAATGGAACCAGCTGTGCCACCAGCGACCATCTATAAAAAAAATAAATATAAAAATTTAAAGAAAGGTGATAGCGACATGTTGTACCAACCAGTAATAAACCCTCAAAAATCACAAAAACAAGAGAAAAAAATATTGATAAGAATTTTAGCGGGAAATTGATTGACCCTCAACAAAAAAAAAATTTAGGTGAGAAAAAACTAACCTGAGCTAAAGTTTCATTCATATCAAGTTTATGAAGTTGACGATAAAGTAATTCATAAACGGGAATATAAAATAAATTTCCAAACATATCTCGAAATGTCATAATTGAGCCACCTTGATATAAAGCTCGAATCCCACCCATTCGATATAATTGTTTTGCACAATCAAAAGGGCCATGGAATCTGGTTTTTGGATCTTTACCAGCTGTGGCTTGAACCTAAAGCTTAATATCAAAAAGTCATAATTTTGTTAGTAAAAAAAATAGTTCGAAAAATGTGTTTTCTAAATGAAAAATAAAAAAATAATATTTGCATTGAGACTCGCCGTCACAAAAAAAAAGTTGAAAAGTGCAGTCAGTTTATTTATTTTAAAAAAGGCTTACTTGTAATTTAGTTTTAATTAATTCCACTGGAATGGCGGGGCCCATTTGAAAAAATGTTCCCACCACCGAAGCCCCCAATATTTCATACATGGGTAAACCCTTTCGATGTTCAACATTAGGTTCATTAGGATGTAACCATTTTAGCGTTAATCCATAACAACTAAATAATAATGAATTCAATAATCCCACGGAAATAAAAGGCGCAAACATGCCTTTATAAAAGCCTATAAACTAAAATTTTGATTAAAAATCCATTTTTTATTTATATACTTTTCTTAACAAAAGTTTTTTTGTTGGTGGATCAAAAAATAAAACTCACCGATTCATTCTTAAATGTTTTTACACATACATCCATAATTCCAGTATAATTTTTCATAGTTTGCAATCGGGCTTTCACAGTATCCAATGGATGTCCAAGAAGAAGGCCTGAGCCACCTGGAAAAAAAATATTTAGACTCAAAAAGTTATTTATTTAGGGATTTGAAATAGTTTATAAAAAATTAAAAATGCTTCGTTAAAGAATAAAAAAAATCGATTCAGATTTGGAGTGTTTTTTTGTGTAAAATAAAGTTTGCATAAAAAATTAGTTATAAAATTTTTAAATTTTGAAGTCACATTAATTTAACAAATTTTTTTCTGCTAGTTTAATGTTTAAAATCTTACCCGCAATCCATCCAGCAACAAAATCCTGATACATTTTTTTTAAAGTTTCAAAAACAAAATCAATCAATAAAATATTGGCAAATATTGATTAACTCAATTCAGGAAAAATGGAACAAAAAAGTTAATTCTTTTGTTTTTTTCTGTCTTCTCCAAAAAAATAATATCAATAAAATGTCAAATGTCAATAATCAATCCAAACACACATACAAAAAATATAATGAGATGTTGTCGCTGAATGAGAGAGAAGGAAGTGGAAGGCCAAAAAATAAAATAAAATAATTTTTGTTATCACTGAAACCACCACCACAACATTGAAAAAAAATAAAACAAATATAAATTTGATAAAGTTCAGGTTTTCTTTTTCGTTTGAATCGATCTTTGACCTTTTTTTTATGTTTTTTTTTCTCTCGATTATTACCAATAAAGGCCCATTTGAAGAGGGAGAGAAGAAAAAAATAGACTAGACAGGCAGCAAGAAAAAAAAAGAAGCAAAAAATTGATTAAAAATATAAAATTCGAGTATTTTTTTTTGTGATCGCCAAACACTTGATTTTGTCTTCTTTTTTTCCAGAAAGAAAATAAGTTGTTTGTCTCAATGAAAAAAAAAATGTTTCATGACTTGTGCGTTTTCAACGGCTGCTGCTTTTTCGTTTTTTTCAAACTTAAAAAAATTAAAAAACATCAAAAAAAATCAACTGAACAACAACAACAGCCACCACGCAAGACAGAAAACAACGAAACACGAGATTAAAAAAATATTTTGTGACGTGAAAATAAAAACGAAAAACATAAGTGATTATCACAATCGACGCAATTTTACTTTTTAAAAAATTCAAAAAATTGATTTAAACGGATAAAAAACTTTAACTAATAAAATGGATTTTACATGAGATAAGTCACTACTGATCGATGGGATTATAAGGAGACCATAATAATTTATTATTTTATCAGCAAAGTTTTTGGACGATAGAAAATAATATTTATTAATAAAGCATAAATTTTTAACAATCGCCAGAATTCCAGATTTCCTCAAATCCTAATCCAATGGCTTTTGATACTTTGTTGCATTTCATAACGCCAAAAAGCGTGGATTTTTTTAGTCTCTTACTTTTTTTGTTTTCTCTTCCATTTTTTCAATCTTTACATTTTCGCTGATTCATTTTTGCTGCTTTCAAAAAATCTTCATTCATCAATTTTTATCTCATTTTGTTTTTCATCAATTTCATCAACAAATTAATTATTCAATCATCATGGATTCCGCAACAACTAATAATGGTCTCGAAAATGTTCAAGAAGCAAAGAAAATGGTTGAAAAACTTCACAATAAATTAGATCGTGAAGCAATGAAAGAAACGATGAAGCGTAAAGCCATTCAAGATTTGATTGAGTAAGTTTTACTTTTTTTTTACATTTTTCAAAGCTTTCATCCTTTTTGTATTTTAGATCTGTCAATGAAAATCGAGAAAATGATCCATTCGTCGTTGGTATCGCTGAAAAATCAAATCCCTGGATTCCAAAAGCTAATCTTCCATTGGGTCTTGGTCAATGTTTATCTTTCAAACAACCTGCTGAAATTGAATAATGAATAATTATATACTTTGTATGTATGTTTATTTATTTCATGTTACTTTGCATATCTGTATTTTTTGATGATTATATAAATTGTTGTTCTTGTGTCAATACTGCTTGTTCCGAAGGTGGATCTCCCAGAAGTGTATAGCTTTAAAGTGACAATGTTATTGTTTACCTATGTTCATCGATCTGAGGTTTTGCAGACATAATTAGCTCATTGATTTTGATGTTGTTATTTATTTTTTTAAGACAAAAAACAAACATTAGACAACATTATTTTGAAATATGGATGTACCTGCCATTAAGCAAAGATCACATCTTCATCACCACCCTTCAAAAGTCTCATTGGTATAAATGACATAAGTTTTGGATCAGCTGCTTTTATTCCATTTTTATAATTAAAAATTTTTTTCATTTTCATTTATTTTAAAACCAAAAGAATCTAGGTTAGTTAACTTTGATGAAAAAAAATTATAAAGTTTTTAAAATGTAATTTGATTACTCTAACTAAATCTTCCTTTATCGCCAGTTACGACTATTATTATTATTATTGCATTAGGTTGAATAGCAGCTGATATATGAGAGGAAAGGATGGATGGGGGATGTCTCGAGGACATTGATACTTTTAATCTTTTCTCTTTCTAAATAGAAAGTTTAAAATACACCAGCAGCCGCTTTTTTTTGACGATGTTTGTTTGTTCGAGAACTTTTTTCTTTCTTTCCATCTCGGCTATATTTTTTTTATGTAATAGTTAGTTATTCGAAGGAAGTTCATCGATCTTCTCGATCGCTGATGATGAGAAAAGATTGACTAACTTGTTGTTGCTTGCCATTTGCCAGACTTTTTTATATTTTGTTATATCACTTTTTTTTCTTGTTGAGTTCGCGTTCGCAAATGATTTTTTCTTTTTCTTCTCTGACAAATTGTTTTAGTTAAAACTAAATTATAGATTTGAACTTTTGTTTTAAAGGTTTTATATGTATTTAAATGTCGATATTTTTGACGGAGAAAAAATATTTGAGGTGTCACTTTTTGTTAATAAAAGAGAGCTGTTTTTTCGCTTTCATTTTTTTATTTTACTTTTAAATCTAACTAAATAATTTTCATTTACTTTTTCCAAAACCTTTATAAATTATAGATATTTTCCAAGATACATACCTGAATTCATAACTAAGAACTTTTATAAAAACAGCTAATTTTTTTCTTCAAACTCGGAAAGTAGTCTCCATGTAGGTACTTTTGACACAAGTCTTTCTGATACTGTGTGCGTTTTTTTTTGATTTGGTGATAACCCTTTATTTTCTTTGTTTTTTACTACCAACGTTAAAGCGAAGAAAATATTATTATTTTTATGTAAAATCTTTTCGAAGCTTTCAAATTACGAAACTACCCAGCAATAACTTTGTACTCTAACTCGGGAACACAAAAGTTCAAACGAGGAGGATTTGATCTCCTGATTTGCCTAAAAACAAATAAAAAAAATAACATTTTTAAAAATCCATTCTTAAATTAGCACTCAATCAATCATTTTTTTCCTCACTGATTCATTCATTCCTTAGCTACTTTAGGTTTTTTACCCCTCTTTTTTATGCTTCTTCCTGCCACTTCCGATCATCACCCGTTCTTTTTATAACTCTTTTTTTATTTTTACTTTTTTTTATTGTTTTTGTTTTATTTATTATTTTTTTCTTATTCTTTTTTTTATTTTTAGAACGCAAAAAAAAGAAAGAAAATAAATAAATGCCGACTTTGATTGAAGAGATTTTGGATGACATTTGTCGTGAGCTTTTAAATGGCAAACAATATGATGCAAAAGCTGTTTATGCTTTTGCTTTAGCAAGTAAAGAAAATTGGAGATCATTAGAACGTTATTGTTCAACCATCAAATCTTTATGTTTGATTGATTTTTGTGATGAAAATTCTGATATGGTAAGAGCAATTTAAAATCACTGAAATGCGTTAAACTTAAAAACAAGGATTTTGAAAGGAAATCGAAAATTTTCTGCTTCAAAAGTTGTCTCATAATTTAGTTGGATGCTCAAAGAAAAAAAAACTTATTAATTAAAATATGTAAAACAAAAAATCACGAAAATGCAATATAAAAAGATTTTCATTACGATAATCACAATCATTTTCTTGAGCAATAATTTATTTTGTTTTGTAAAATTCTTTATTTTTTAAGAGAACTACGGGAAATAAAATATTTAAATTTAAATGTAATCATTTAATTGATCTTCTTGGAAATTCCGTGGAATCATTGGATGTTCCATTTATTTTAAGTGATAATTATTCAAAATTTGTTGAAAGATTTATTCAAACTGTTTGTAATTCACAAAGTTAGCATTTACAAAAGTTTTTAATTTTTACTGAAATCACCAACACCAAATTTTTTAGAGCTCATTGAACTTTCAACGGATACCGTTTCAATTTTATATCCAATAACAAATAAATGTTCCAAATCATTAAAACGGATTAAAACTCGTTGCTTTGCTTTACCATCAATTCATCCAAGAGATATATATTTAGATAAGTTGGATGTGGAAGTCCATAATGTTCATAATTTACGAGAAATTCTTGAAAAATGTTATCGAACTAAAAGTTTGACCCTTGATTTATTTAATAATATTTCTTGCAGTGATTTAGTTAATCAATTTGATGGAGTTTATAAGTAAGTTATTCTCATTGTTGCCGGTGTAATAAAAAAGAAGAAGCAACTGTTGACATTGAAGATTGAGTGCGAGAAAAAAAATGCGGAGCATGTTTTGACAGAAGCTTTTTTTTATTCATTTTTGAACGCGTCAACCCTCCCCCTCTATTTTCATAAATCATGATATATCAAAGAAAGAAAGAAAAAAGAATGCAACAAAAAAAAGTTGTTTCGTAACATTAATCCTTCAAAGTAAAAAAAGTTTTTCTTTAGCCGAAAAAAAAATTAATTACAAAAATTTGTTTCGACAATAAAAATTAAAGATCCAACATAATTTCTCAAACTTTTATTTTGAGACCGCTGAATCACGCGTTTTAAGTTTTTTAACAATATTTTAATAACTACAAAACACACGAAAAATTCTAAACAAAACAAATTTTAACGGAAGCCAAGTTTAGAAACCATTGAATTTTTTAGGCTTAAATTTACGTTTAAAAGTAAACAATTACCAAGCCTCAACAATATAAGAAAAAAATAAAAACATTCTAAATTCAACAAAAATTTTTTAGCCCCCATTTCTTAGCTCTTAAACATTTGAAGCTTTGTATTTTGGATAAATATCGCCTTTATTTCACATCGATGCATAAAGTATTTGAATGTTGTGCGGCATTTCCTTCGCTTCAATCTTTCGATTTGGTTGTAAAAGATTTCAAAGGAATTCCATATCCAACGGTGAATGAAATAGTTGCAGAATTTTTTAATTTATGCGAAATTTTAACATTTAGAAATTATAAATTTAATATTCATTTTACTTGGCATATTTTTCTTAAAATGGTAAGTAAAAAAAATCTTTATTTTTGGTATTTGTAAAAATAAAAAAGTTTAATTATTACTTTTTTAGGATAAATTATTCAAACAAATTCAAGGCGAATTTAAAGGTTTTGAGCTTTCATCCGATAATATGATCCTTCCAATTTATACTAAAACAGCGTATTTAACTCCAACAAAAACTGCTATTTTAAAGTTTAAATTTTATGATTGAATGCACTTTTTTAATGTTTAAATAAATAAATTTTTAAAAAATTGCTTATAAACAAAAATAGTGAAAAAAGAAAAGAATAGGAAAAACCCATAAAATTTGGCCATTGAAAAACAAGCATGATACTTAGATATTACAGTTTCATCATTGCCAAAAAAAATCAAAGTGGTAAAATCATTAACTCTTTATTAAGTAAATTTTACAAACAAAAAAACATATGACAAATAAAAACAAAAAAAGGTTACGGTCATTTGAAGGAGGCATTATTGAGCAGCAGCAATCAAGCATCATTAAATGGTTTCAATTGATGCATTTTCAAATGTAGTCCGTAAATGCTAGCTCTTTTTTAAATACAACAAAAAAAGTTAAAATCAAGATTCATGAATGAAGTTTGAATAAATTGAGTATCGTTTAAAATGAATGAATAAAATAAAATAAAAAAATCGAAGGATGATGCATGGGGAAAATTATTAAAACAATTTGAGTAAATCCAATAAAAATACAAAGAGAAAAAAGATGAGAGGAGTGTGGAATGATAAATATAATATACATATAATAATAAATGTAATTTACATCATGCCTGCTTTTTGCAAATTCTTTTGAATAATTGTATCAATCACAGATGAAATAACCAATTGTACTTGATTGGTATCTGTTGCGCATGTTTCATGCATACTGAAAATTACATTGATTAATAATTTATTTTTTTCGTTGAAGTTGGAAATTTAGAAAATCCAATTGTGGCGGATTTAAAAAAAGAAAAAGAATTCAAAGCAAAATAATAAACTCATTTTTACTAAATTTCAATTTCTTTTCGTTCAATTTTCGGGATAAAACTCAAAAAAAGAGAATGCTTTCCATATAAATAAACTTACTAAATAGTCTTTTTATCTGGATGCATATTTAATTCGCTAAACTTCAATTTAATAAATGCAACAGCTTCTTCATAATTTTGTCCGCCTAAAAAATTATTATTTTATTAACTTTCTAAATCCAAAAAACTAATAATGATTACCTTCATAATCTGGAAAGCAAGTAGTAATATTAACTCTTTGAATTTTATCCATGAATAAATCTTTTTTATTTAAGAAAAGAATCATCGCAGTTTGTAAAAACCATGAACTATTACAAATTGAACTAAATAATTGCATGGATTCTGTCATACGATTCTAAAAGATTTTTAGCCTTTATTATAGGATTTTTTAGAAGGCGGTTAGCTTACAGTCGTTTCATCTTCAAATAGCACTTGATCATATTCACTTATGGCTGTTATGAAAATCTAAAATAGAGTTTTTATTAACAGATTTCGATTTAGAAAAGGTTAAGAAATGTTAATTAAAGTTCGAAAATAATAAAGTTATTGTGAGACTCAAAGCTTTTAATTTTGGCTCGAGGATTTTATCGAGGATGTCCATGTTTTACCAAAACTAATTTATATTTTCGAAGAAACACATTTTTCACAAATCTGATTTTGAGCCATCAAACGTATGCTAATAAAAAACTTACAATAGATTCAACATTATCAAAGCAATGAATCCATTTTCGCCGTTCACTTCTTTGTCCGCCGACATCGAAAACTCTAAAAAAATTTCATTCCTTATTTTTCCATTTTTTAAAAGTTTTTTTTAAACCAACCGAAAATCCAAATCTTTTATTTTAAATTTAACTTCCACAACGCCTGTGGTAGCAACTCGAGAATAAAGGATATCTTGTTCGGATGGGCGATAACCAGGTTCATGAATTCTTGAAACAGAATCAAGAAAACTAAAAAACGAAGACATTAAGTTTTTTTAGTCTCAACACAAAATTTTTTATTTAATTAACATACTATTTAGCTGAATCATTAAGTTGATATTCACTTCTCATATCGTATGCTTTTCTAACATTTTTATCCGCCCATAAATTCATGCATGCATTTGCAACTTCATCCGTGAAAGCTTGATTTTCATCTCCATTATCCACAACTCGATATATTATTGTTTTATCTCGTTCTCGATCGCCATCTTCTAATGGAACATGTAATATAGTATCCATTGCACGTAAAATAGCTGCCATTGATGTTACTGTATTACTATATACAACAGCTTTACGTTCAGCAATTTCTTCTTCAGAAAAACCATTGGAATGTAAAATTCTGCAAAGTATTTTTTTTTGTTATTTTTATTTTTAGCAAAAATTTATGGAAATAAAATTTTTCTTTTTCATAAATTAAAAATTGTATTTGTTTATTTTTTTCTTTTCCTTTTATAATTTGTAGTAAAATTTCTTCTCATAGAAATGTTTTAGAAAAAAAGTTTGTTTTAAAAATTATATAATAATTGTAAATGTTTCTTGATGTTTACTTTTTGTAGTTGTTTTGAGCCTCCTACGCATTCTCAAAAGCATATGTATGAGAGAAAATTTATTAGCAAAACAAAAATCAAGCAACCACGAAATCTAAAACCTCTAAAATACTTTATTTTTTCTCACTTTGCTTTAATTTAGAAATATGCCAATTGAAAATTTGTGTAATCGCTATTAATTTAACGCATTTAAAAATTTATTAAAATTTATGCATATTTGTACTTTTTAAGAGTGTATGAGATAATAATTATTATTCTTTCTAATTTTTCACAATAATAATACACATCATTATTAAGAAGAAGAAGAAAAACCCACTAATTTGTACTCATGTGCCTACATTTTTTTTATTTATGAGTCAAAGTGCACAAGTTTATAAAAGCATGCTTTGATGAAACTCAATTAAAGATAGTTAGAAGTAGCAGCAGCATTTCTCAAGAATGTTGACTAATGTTTATTTCTCAAAAAAAAAAAATAGTATCTCAAAAATTTAATTAAGCTCAAATGCTTATCCAATAACTTCCCCCAAAAAAATATTTCATAACTAAAAAAATTATATTTTCTTTGTAGTTTTTAGTCAAAAAAAATTCTTTACTTTTTCCCTTTAAATAAAAAAATGTTAGAACAAAATAAAATTGCTGACGTAATAATAATGTGTCGTCGGACTATTCAGAAATATAAAAAAAAGAAAGAAAAATGCTAAAATTGAAAAGAATTTTATTTTTTTGGATTTAAAGAAAAATTGAATAAATTAAGGATTACCTAAGAATTTAAATATTAAAAATTCAATAGCTTTTTTATATTAAAATAATCCGTTTTTAATTGAAAAAAATTAAAGGAAAAATTAAGTATGTAAACATAATATATTGAAACTTACTGCATTTGTTTGAGTACTGTTGATTTACCACATTCTCCAGCACCTGAAAAAAAAATAAAGGTAATAAATGGATTAATAAATTTATTTGTTAAATAAAAAATTTGGTTTAATTCAACGAAAGATTTTTTTATTTATTAATTTTCAGATTTACATTCTTACAAACTTTAGTCTTTTGACGTAACATACCAATATTTTTCTTAAAAAAACTGTTAAAACTTCCATAATTTTTTTTAAGTTGAAAATTGCGTGTCTATCTTTTTTTTATTTATTTCTTTCATAATTTTGTACTTTAAAATTTTGAAACTTTTATCTTAATTGTTGGGAAATGTTTCGCCCTTTTACTAACAAAAAACAAACAAAAAAAGAAAAAAATTCTGACATTTAAAAAATGAAAGAAGTCAAAAGTTATTAAATCACATGCAAAGCAAACTATTTTGAAGTAGTCCCAGTGGGAAACAAAATAGGAACTATACTGTGCCATAATGATTAAATTAAAACATAGAAAAATTTGTGGCATTAAAAATGGTGACAAAACCATAAATATGTATATCAAATTTGCCCCCAAAAATGGCAAATTTTAATGTTAAAACAATTCTTAAATTGATTTCATTTTGAAATTTTTTTTGATTTTTTTTCGCTGCGATAAACAGAATGTTTTTTATTTGCTGTTAGATATTCCTGATTTAAAGGAACACCGCAACTTGATGCCCTTTTTCAAATTTTAGAAAGCGCGCCATTACACGCAAGCGTAAAGATAAATACTGTCATTACACGTAAAATACAGTATTTATCTTTACGCTTGCGTGTAATGGCGCGCTTTCTAAAATTTGAAAAAGGCATCAAGTTGCGGTGTCCCTTTAAAGAAGCTGGGTTAAATGAAGGCAAAAAAACATATTACTCACAGCTAATTTTTAAAACCCCTGGCACCACCAGTCTCGTCATTACTAAACTATAGACAATTCCAATGCTTTAATTACTCATTAATGAATATTATTAATTAATTAATTAATTACACACGCATAAGCATCATCATTATAAAATTATTTTAATTACTTACCAAGTAATAACAATTTAATAATTGCAGAACTTGCTCGTTTATCTTGATTTATTTGTTTTTCAATTGCTCGACTTTTCTGATGTTGTTCTCGAGCTTCTTCAGTTTGACATGAGCTCATTAAAGATCCCATCTTCTTCGTATTATTTTTTTGTCGTCGTCGCTAATTACTGGGATCGATTTTTTTCTAATCAAACATGAAACCAAATTTTTTAATTTGAAGTTATAAAATTGAATAATAAAAAATATTTTTGGTGATGGCGCAAATGAGGAGGAAATGACAAAATATTTATTAACTCAAGCTGGCGATGTTATTTTTTTGAAAATTGAATTCTCAGAATTCAGCAACGTTGATTGAATTATAAATAAATAAAAAACAAACCTAAAAAAAGTTAAGTGCGTAATAATGAATTTTTAAGTAACCTTTAATTTAAATTTAACACCTGACAAATAAAATATATTTGAAAAACATAAAATACATAGGGACAAAAATAAATCGATATTTTTTGAGTACACGCATGTCAATGGCAAGAAAACACATCATTTCAAGTTTAGGAGTAGAATAAATTAAAATAAAATTGGGACAAAAATACTTTAAAAATATCCAAATACAGGCTTTCAAAACATTTTAGAATTTTAAACTTAAAAAAAGAAAGATAACAAACGCAAAAGCCAAAATTATAAGGTTTATTAAATCTACCGTAATAAAGCGATGGAAGACAAAAAATATAATATTTAGCCCAAAAAAATGCAATTTTTTTCAACACATTTTTCTAAAAGTTTAAATATTTAAAGTAATGTAAAAAATGAGGAAAAAATATGGTAACAACATACATTCAAAAAATGGAAAGAATTTTTTTATTTTCTAAAAAAGAAAAGGGAGCAAATGCGCAAAAATCTGTTACTTGCTTACTTCTAATGCTTTTGGTGTTACGGCTTTAATTCATTTTTTCATTCTTTCTTAAATTTTATTTTATTCCCAAAACCTCGTGCCTCTTGCTTGCTTCAGCCATGTTGTGTGAGTGTAAGTAAACGAGGTAAAAAAAAGGGGGTAAAAGGAATATTGGCATTTTTTTTGTGAAAGAAGAAACTAGGTAAAATCACCTTAGCGACTAGCGTCGACCTAAGAAGAAATGGAGCGTGTGAAACTTTTTTTTCTTCCACGCACATACATACACACCTACCTGGCATACTACTAACTACCACATAAAAAAATAACACATTTTCATTTTTGCTTTCATACTTTTTATTGAATAATACAAAATTAAAAAGTAAAAAGAAAGTTTCATTTTCTTGTAATAAAATTTGTACATTTTCCAATGGACTTTTTTTTATATTTGAAAAATGTTTATGGAATTGGTTAAAAAAAATTTTTAAAGGGCTCTTTTTGCATGCGATAATTGAGGTAGTTGTTAATAAGAAGAAATTAAAAATTACTAAAAAACATTGAAATTATACTCAATAATATTTGCTACAAAAAAGGGACTACAATTAATTTCTTTGTGAGTCCAAATTCATGTATTTAGATATCACAAAGAAAACTTTTTACAGAAGTTGTTAATTAACTTCCAACACAAAAACATTTTATATAAATTTGGACCATGTTTAGTTTAAAAAACATCGATTCCAAATTATTAAAAAAAGCATTAAGGTACTGCAGCAAAATGTCCTTCTGCGCCCTACAACTTTGTATGAATGAGAAAATAACCTAAATGTGTTTTGCTATACATATGTTTTTATAATTATAGCATAAGAAACAACGGCCTTTTTCTGAGAAATAAAAAAAGAATGTAGGAAGGATAAAAGCTTGCATTACCACAAAATGGAAACGAATTTATACTTTTAAAATAAAAATAACTTCTCAATTTTCAACCACAACTTGGAGTTTTATTTCTCACGTAGCCTTTTTCTTTGATTCAGGATATTCGAAGCCATTTGGAAAGAAAAAACAATAATAATAATATAAAAATTAGTTCGAAGTAAAAATTAATTTTAGTCCTTTGAAATTATTTTTTCAGAGAGTTAAATATTTTATTTTGTTAAGAAACAAAAAAAAACATGGGTACACCAACTCGCACTCTCTCCAATTCTAAACAATTCTTAAAAAATTACAACTTACACTTTCGCTATAGCAACATTTTTTTATTTTCCAAGCAAACACTATAATTAAATACAATAAAAAATATGGAAACAAACAACTCAAAAGAAAATCATAAAAGGTTAATTATTAGTGCCATAACTCAAAAAGCAATATTTTTTCTTTTTTCTCTTCGCCTCTATCTATTCTAAGCTCAAAAAAGAAAAAAATATATACTAAAATCATACTCTCGGGAATACAACAACCAACCTTCAATTCATTAAAAAAAATTAGAAAGAAAGTATCTATCTATCACAAACTAGAAAAAATTAGTTGCCTACTTACTCACCAGTGAAAAGCTTTTATTTCTTTAAATCCCTTTTTTGTTGAATTATTTTTTATTTTTCTATTCATGAAAATAAAAATTTAATTGTAATCATTTTTTAATTTTTTTTACCTATTCATTCAAGAATAATAAAAAGGTAAAAATTAAAAGATGAAAATTGAATAGGTTCTTTCTTTTTTCATTTTTTTTTTCAAGGGATTAACGCGGCGTCGGAAGGCAAAATCAAGCGTCGTCTGTATCCTTCCTTCATTTTTTTGTTTGAAAAGAAGTCCAAACTAACTCTCTCCTACAATGTTTTAGAAACACATAAAAAATTTTAGAAATAAAAAGAAAGTAAAAAAAATTTGGGTAGTAAAATTTCCAAAAATATTTTAAAAAAGAAAGTAAAAAAAAAGAATTGAATGGAGAAAAAATGAAGAAATATATATGTAAATCATTCCTTTCAGTCTAGTAGTTGCTCGAGAAAAAAAATAAAAAGAAGTTTACTGCCATTCAACAAGTTCGCTAGTTAGTTAATTAGTACGCCAACCAGTTATTTTGATGAAATAAGTTAAAATTAAAGAACACCAAAAGAAAGAAAAATTGGGAAGGAAATTTAATCATCGAACAATCAGAAGCAATAAAATAAAAAAAGAGCAATGTATTCCAATAAAAATAAAAAGTAGCTAGCTATGTTTGAATTTGATATTTTTTTGCAACAAAAAAACTAAAAAATAAAATTACAGTTTTATGAATTATTTTTTAATGTAATTCGGCAGGCGGTGGTATTATTAAATTAACGATCTTTGCAAACAAGAAAAAAATGTGGGTTGAAAAGAAATTAACAAAAAGGTTGCTATTAGGATTAAAGATAAAGAACTCTACAATTTTTATGCTTTTTTTTATTCATTAAACGATGAAAGATGAATAAATAAATAAAAATCCAGTTTAGTAGCAACAGTAATAAAATATTACTGTTAATTACATATTTTTAAATCGAAAGTGCATTAACATGAATGCAAAAAAAAATTTACAAACTTGTTATTTTGACGCTTTTAAACCTTCAAAATGGAAGATTCAAGTTAGGTGCCACTTTTTTTAATAAATTTTTATGAAAGGTTTGTATTTTACTTTTATTTTAAAAAAACATGGCGGAAATTTTTGATATTTAAAAGTAACAAAGAAGGGACAACTTAATTCAGAAAGAATAAACCTAATTTAAAATTTTTTTGAATAAAACATTTAATAGAAAATATTTATTTATTAATGAAAATATGTTTGCTAACGTGCAGACTTAAAAGTAAAATATCAAGTTCAAAAGTTTTCAGAAAAGCACATAAATTTTTTTGGATAATTCCAAGTGTACTTTTTTGTGACATTTTAAATTAAAATTCTTTTTTAAAAAAAAATTATTGTTTTGTAAAAAAAATAGTTACGTCAGAATAGGAGGTTAATTACAAAATAAAAGGGGAATTAATAAGTCAAAAATAAATGAAAGCAATACTTCCGTAATTTTTATTACTCTACAAATTCACGTATTTATTAAGGAATCAAAATACAGAATATATTTTTCTTTTCTATTTACTGCGGCTCCATGTTTTCATAAACTTAAAAAAATATGTTTATCACCAAGAAAAAAATTTAATTATCGTTTCTCAAGGCAAAAAATAAAACTAATAAAAATTAAATATTTATAAAATTCGTCAGTCAACTTTTTCACCTACACAACCTCTTACCAGACTCACATGCTTGTAAGTAAATTGATTTAAATTATAATTTCAAAACGGAAGTAAAATAACAATAATTTCAAAATAAATAAAAATTGTTTAATAAAAAAGTTAAGTTTCTCGCCAGCTTTCCAAAAAAAAGATCAGTTTTTTTTTGGATTTGGAATGCCTTCAAAAAGTTAGTAAAGATAAAAGATTAAATTTCGAACAACCAAGAAAAAAAGTAAAAAATTAGGTTTTTAAAAAATGTTCTTTGACAATAAAAATAAAAAGTTTAGAAAAAGTGGCATGTTTGAATGACAAGTAGGCGAATTGTTGCGCTTTAAATTAAATGTATGTATGTTTTTGCCAAAGTTTTTTATTTATTTTAATTTACTTTAAATGTAATATTGTAGTTACTAACAAACATACACAACCTCCTACTCAAAAAATGTTTTTTACTTTTTCTTTATTTAAAACTTTTTTTTATTACTTACGCACATGATTTTTATGTATTTATATTATCAAAAATTAAGATAAAAAAGAAAGAGAGAGTTTCAAGGTGTTACATAAAAAAAAGTTTTAATTAAATTTTAAATATTAATTTTCACAGAGTCTTTTTGCGTAATAAAAATAAATCCCATGTGTGCCGCAAAAAATATGTTTGAAGAAAATTTTTATTAACAAAAAAGTACATACAAACCTAATTTAAAAAAACCAAAACCAATAAGAAAAAAAAATTAAACAAAAACAATAATTAAAATTTATTTGAGTTATGAATACTTTAATTTTCTTTTGAGACATACGGCAAAAAAATGTTTATATTTATTTGAGCGATAGCCATTTATGTATGTAGTAATAAAAGTATTTTAAAAAATAGTGGCAGGTGTTTTTGAGCAAAATGAAAAAAACATTGGAAATAACAAACTAATCATCTAATAAAATAATAATAATAACAACAGTAGCCTTCCATGTAAATTAAAAAATATTTTCTCCGATATTTGATATTCACATACACATATAAACTATTTAAAATATTTAGGCGTAAGAATGGCATACAACATGCGGAAAAGTTGTAAAAAAATTATTTATAATTTACATTTTTTGCAAACTATTACGCACCTTGCATGCCATCTTAACGATATAATATGCAAATATATAAATAATTCTATGGCATTTTTGAGATATAATTAGGCAAATTTTTTTTAATTTTCATGGCAGGACTTTGCGAAATAATAATTGTTTGTGTTTGAAAATTACACATACCATTCTTTAAAATCACTTTTCCGCTTTTCTTTATGTCTTTTTATATTTCCATTATTAGTATTTATAGAACCCATATTATTATTATTGTTGTGGTTGATTCCACCATTCATGGTGGCGGACGTTGTTGAATTTTTAATAATAGAATCATTATTATTTTCACCAATTTTTTTATTGGTTGTTGTTAATATTCCATTTCCATTTGATTCCATTTGTATTACTTGCATGGGATTATTATTATTATTGTTTGTTGTCATTGGCCCTATCGATCTTGAGTTGTTGGTGGCAATATTAGTTGGAATAATCATTCCATTGGCAGGACATATTTGAGCTGCAGGATTTCGAGGTTCTCGAAATGATGGTTCTATTGGAATTGGAACATAACCATTTGGCAAAGTTGTAGTTGTTTGTTTTAAATCATTTGATGGAGGATTTTGTCGACAACAAAATACCCAAAATACTATCACCGCTATTGCAACTATTACTAAACCTGAGACAGATAAAATTATTGTAGTTTTAGGAAATTCATCTTCATTTTTAACTTGAGCCATAATTGTTGTTGGATTTATTGTAGTCGTCGTCGCCGCCGCGTCTTGAATGGACGATAATAAAGGTGATAAAGTCGAAGAAAAAATAAATGTATATGCACCCGGCGTAGTTGCGGCTACTAAAAAAGATTTTAAAAAAATTAGAATTTTCCTGAGTAAAGAGAATTGCGCGCTACCTTGGTGCAAAGAAGCAGAAGAAAAAGTTGTTGAAATGAGTGGAGGAGGCAAAAGTTGTTGTTTGTGTGCAAATGTTGCTGGAGTAATAATTGGAGGCGATGCTTGTTGTGGTGGAGGTGGAAGGATTGTTGGTATCTGCGTTGTCGAAGTCAAAGTTGGGATTGTTTCTGTTGTCGAAGTAGTAGTTTCTAATTCTGACAAAGGTAAATTCAAAATTTTTGTTGAATCTTGAACTTCAACCCAAAGTTTATCAAGTTCATGTGGGCCTTTTGGAGCAATCCTCACCGGTTCAATTTTTATCGTAGCACTTACACAAGCATTAGAATTTTTTGATCTTAAGTGATACTGATGAGAAGAAGATGTGCCAAGTGTAGAAGGAAAAACTGAAAGAAAAAAAAACGGAGTGCAACAAAGTAGCGCGCAAACAAAAAAACTTGTGGAAATAAATAAAATTAGACATGTCCAAGTCACCTATTTATTCTCAAAATTTCTTTTGACATCTCAAAAAATACTTCCATGGCGAGACTCTCTGTCAAGGTTTAACGAAAAAAAAAAACAAATTTTAATGGTGATTTAAAAAAATCCCACCACAGAATTTTAATTATATTCGGTGACTTAGATGAATGTCTCGAAATATTTAAAAAAAAACTCACTTTTAGAAACTATTGACGATGGCAATGGAGTTGTTGCTCTCGGAATTTGTTTCTTGGGGACAAAATTAGAATCCTTCGAAGGCAATATTGGCGTAAAAAATCCTTCTAAAATATTATTCGATCGTTCATGAAATCTTGGATATGGCACTTTTAAAGCTTCATCCGTGCATTCAGGTGCATCCCATTCTAATAAACATAAAATAGGCAACAAAGTTCTAGTTGTTGTTGCAAAAAGCATTTTATTCGTTTCTCCTTTTTTGAGTTTAGTTTTTAGAAACAACAAACTTTGGATGAATGAAACTTTTTTTTCCCAAAAATATATTTTAGGCGAGAGAAGAGTGAATTAGTTAGAGAATTGAATAAATCTCCTCTCTTCCTTTCGAAAAAAATAAAATTAGCGCAAATATTATATTTTTGCAATTTTCAAATAAGTAGTAAGTAGTAAGTAAGTATTCCTTAATTAAAGAATAAGAAGAAAAAAAATTGTCTCTTTTTTTAGTAGCAATAAGTAATCAAAAGTTAAAATAGCAAAGAGGCAAGCAAAAAAGCTTTAGCTAGCCATTTAGAAGATAGAAGATGCCATAAAAAAGAAATGGAAATGAATAATCTTCTCTCTATAGGTATGTGACACAAAGAAGAGAAGCAGCGCGCAATCATGAAGAAGACATTAAAAAGAGATAAAAATATTTATAAATACTCTTACCTTTTGAATGAGACTCTGATGGGGCTGTTGCTGCTTCGTGGTCGTCGTCGTCTAAGAGACAATCGTCTTGAAAATGTTTTTCGCTTAAACAATCATGCGTTTTAGAATTAATAAATTCGTCGTTTATCGTTATTGGTTGAATCTAAAAAAAGATAAAACTTAAAATAATGAAAAGAGGGAAGCGACGACGACGACGACATGTTAGGAATGGCACCCATCCATCATCATCATTCAAACAAACAAAAAAAGGTAGTAAATTATGGTGCCATATAAAAAAAAATATTGAAGAGGAAGGCAAAGAGGAAAGACTTACGCTACTAAAAAGTCCTTCTTCATCTTCTTCGCCTCCTGCTTCTTCTTTGTCAAGTGCCCCTTCGGCGATGTTGTCGTTATTCATGTTGTTGTTGCTGTTAATGGTGTTGGTGGTGGCTGCCATGTAAACACAGGAGAGAGAGAAAGAAAATGGCAAGGCAAAAAAGTAAGTGAAAGTCAAATGGCTGTGTTTGCGGGAAGAAGAAGAAAAAAAGAGCTAAAAAAATAAATAAAAAAAATAATAAATAACCTTTCTTTTTATTTTTATTTTGTGGATTTTTCTTTTGACTAATTGAAGTCAGTCACCACCAACTACTTCAACTTGTGCCTTCGGTGGTTGTTGCATTGCACGTTTATTTTATATTTATTTTTTAAAGACTCTTTTTTTGGAAGAGAAAAAAAAAGTAAAAGGTATTTTATATTTGAAGGCAGAATTTTTCTTCTTTTCATAAAATGGGATAAAGACAAAAAAAAATGAAAAGCCACAAAAAAAATAAGGGGTGCTGCTTGTTGAGTATTGGATTTTTTTTTCTTTTCAATATTTTTATATTTTGCAAAAATAAAAATATGAAGGAAATGCAGTGATAAAAAAAAATAAACCTTAAAGGGAGTGTCCCAAACGATGAGAATAATTTTACTACGACGGGTGTTCCTAGCCCGAAAGTTTCATTGTCTCAAAAGCTTACAAAGTGCTACGAATTTTTGTAGCTTTTTGTAGCATTTAGAGAAAATTTCGTAAACTTTTGAAAAAACTATGTAAAACTTTGTTAGACTTTGAGACAGTGAAGAAAAACTTTCGGGCTAGGAACACCCGCTGTAAGGGTTTTCTCATCGTTTGGGACACTCCCTTTAAAAGAAAGAAAATGAGTAAGAAAGAAGGAGAAGAAAAAAAGTAATAACAAAAAGGGCATACATTATGGACAAAAAACACTGATGTCATATTAAAAAAGAAGTAATATGGATAAGTGAGAAAAAATAGAATGCCAAAAAAGAACAGATTTTGTGGAGGGTTTGCAAAAAATAATATTCTATAATTCTTTAAAGAATCAAGCTTCAAATGGCGAATATTAACATCCGTTTTTAATTTTTTTAAACAGAGTAAAGGAGAAACAAAAAAAGAAGAAATAAATTTTTCGATAAATCTTTTCACGCAAAGAAAGCATAAAAATTTATGCAAATTTAATAAACTTTTTATATGGTGTTTGAATTGATTAAAAAAATTAATAAACTCAAATATGGCTTTAGCTTTTGCAAATTGGTTAAAACTTTCGATACTAGATTAATTTTTGCTTCAAAAGAAATTTTTTGTTGTAAAATATATATTCAGGAAAATAACATATTTTTTGCTCAAGCAGCCGATAATTTATTATTAATAAATCAATTAAAATATTACCAAAGCCAAATAGATATTTTACAAATATGCTATTAAAAGAAACCCAAAACTAATGATGAAAAGAATTATTTTGTTTCAACTATCTTATCTCGAATATTTATATTTTTCCATCTTTTTAAAATTCGCTATATATATTTGAAAGAAATGGAAAAAAAACAAAAACAAAAAAAATGCCATTCCTAAATAAAGAGGATTCCTTCCTTCTTTCTTATTTCTTCTTATTTTTTTTATTTTTTACTTTATTTTTTGCTTAGCCGTGTCTATTGCAGCAGTTACACATATTTAATTAATGCCAGAGGCGAAAAAAAGGGTGCGGCAAGGACGAAGAGAAGAAGACATCCTCAAAAAAGCTTCTTCTTCTTTCCTTTTCAATAGTTTCCGTTTCTTATTCATTTTTTTTTCTTCGTCTTCTAAATTCAATTTAAAATATGCATATAATAATTTGCTAAACACATATATATCCACTTTTAGATATTTGAGTATCAATATCAATATTATTTGTAGTCACACGGTATCGACTAAAAAAATGCAAAAAATATATAAAACAATTTAGTATACTTTTTATTTTGCAACATTCGAACAATAACTTACAAAAATTTATTTTTATAAAATTTAATGCAAAAAAATTCCAAGCCATGAACAACAAAAAATTTGAAGTAAAAATAATCAAACCTTTCGTGATCTCTTTTTTCTCCTCTTTTACTTACTTCACTAAATATTTTACATTGTAATGACATTTTTCACTGGAAGAAGGAAGGTTTTACTTTACCTTTCAAATAATTAATTTATTTCGATCGACTTTTTCTAATTTGCATTTTTTAAAGCAATTTTTCCTATTTTATATTTGTGTTTACTTTACTGAATTGATGCCTATTGTTTTTTCCGATGAGTATCTCTTTTTTTTTAAATTAAATATGTTAAATCACAATTTGTTAATGAAAACTTTTGTTAATTATCCATAAATTTATTATTAGGTTTAACAAAAACTGGACGATTTTTGAATGGAGCCGCAAAAGAAAAGAAAAAAGAAGGGAATATAAAGAAAAGCTATAGACACAAAAAAGGTTTTAAAAAAGAAAGTTGATTGTTAAAAGATTTGTTTATTTTATTTATTTTTTTTAAATAGCAACAGAAAAACCGAAGAAAAAAAAGATGAAGATTTTGTATGCGAATGAAACACTGAAATTTTTGCATGCTTGGTTGAAGTTTTTCGATAACCGCCAAAGAAATTTCTCTAACAAATAAAAAAAAGCTAATTTTTTTTAGCAGAGCCTTTAAAAATAAGAATAAAACGCCCTTCGAAAGGTTGAAAATAAAAAATGAATCGAATTTTATCATAAAAATTCTTACAAATCAATTGAAAATGGATGGTCGAAAAGAGCGGGCTCTAGAATATGCTTTTTTATAAAAATTGATTTTTTAAAATTAAATAGAGAAAAAAAAGATAGACGGAAAAGTTGTTCTTTGTTTTTTTGTTTGTTGTTGATTGAATTATTATAAATTAAGACCAGAATATTAATTTTTATGAGTTTGTTGAGTTTGGTGAATGAGGGAAACGAAAATTGCAAAAAGTAGATAGATAAAAGGCAGTGAAAAAAAAGAGAGTAAAAAACTTTTTAGATGGCTTTTTTTGAAGCGGTTTTTGGCAGCTATAATAATTAATTTAAGCAATTAATTAAGCGGTGCGGAATGTTTAAATTTTAAAGTTCAAAATAGTCTTAAAAATTAATAATAATTTTGGGGGCAGTGATGGTAGTAATAAAATGAGAATCATAGATAGAGAAAGATACAACAAAACAAAAAACAAGACAAGCTGCAAAAACATAGACAACGGCGTTTCATCGCATTTGACAATCTTTTTTTTTCTTCTAAAGTTCATCGTCGCAATCAAAAATTTAAAAAATAAACAAAAAAATAAAAGGAAAAGAAGGATTTTTTCCAACAATAAATAATAAAATATTAGAAAATTCAGCTAATTTTCGTCGGATGAAAAAAATTAAATTTTAAAAAAGAATTATGTTAAAAAAAAGACTAAAAAATTAGGGAACCATAAAATAGTTAAAAACACACGTTAAAAGTTATTATTAAAATTAGTGGTAATTGGGCGCAACAAACAATAAAATTTTAACATTTGAATTTTTTCCATTTTTTAAATTTTTTTTTTCTAATCTTTCTCGGCTGCTTTAAAGGGCCATAGCTATTTGCAGCCTTTTTGAAATTTCGTTTCCGTGTACTGAACTTTGCGAATGCCAAGCGCGTGTTTGAATTTAACGTGTAATTTACTGTAGCTACAATCCGTTACCAGGTTGTTTGAACAGAGAAGGGAAGGGAAGAGAAGAGAAGGGAAGAGAAAGTGGTGTTTTTAGCACGAAAGTTTCGTTTGAATGAAATTTTCGAAAACTTTCGAAATTTTTTCCATTTTACGAAAGTTTTCGAAAATTTCATTCAAACGAAACTTTCGTGCTAGAAACTCCACTTTCTCTTCCCTTCTCTTCTCTGTTCAAACAACCTGGTAACGGATTGTACACGTAAATTCAAATTGCCGGTTGGCGAAGTATGAATTCAGGTCCCAGTAAACGAAATTTTGAAAAAGGCTGCAAATAGCTATGGCTCTTTAACATAATCCATTTTTAAAATATAATTATTTTTTTCTCCAATATAAAAGCGCACTTTTCTTTTTTCAAACAAATTTTTTTTTGAGAATCAAAGGACTATATTCAGAAATTCAGAAAAATCATTAATAATAAAAAAATAAAACAAAGCAAAAGAAAAATGAGTGTGATTTTTTTGGTTTAAAAAAATGGAAGAATGAAAAAAATCTACACCAAAAAAAGTAAAGAATTTAACAACAATTATTAATTCCACAAAAAAAAGTATTTTAAAGAAATTCTTACAAAATTCTTTTTTAAAACTATAAAATTAAAGAAAAAAAACAAAAGAAAAATAAACTGAAAGGTTGTTGAATGGATTTTACATATATTTATTTTTTAGATCGACTAAAGAATCCTCCTTTTTTAGATTTACTTGATTGAGAACTAGCGGGTGGAGGAGAAGGTTGAGTTTCAGTTTGACCTGTGGCATGTTGAAGTTGTCCAAGCCATCTATGCATATCATCCTAGAAAAAAATAATTTTTTTAATAAGCATAAAAGCCAAATAAATTTTAGGTCAAAAAATTTAGGCATTAAAGTTTATTGGGTTTTTGCACGAATAAAACTTACTTCATCATTAGCTTGTAAAAGATATTCAGCTCCAACTGGAAGTCGCAAAGATAAAACATGCTTCTTTTTAGAATAATCCGCAATTTTCACTGAACAACCAGAAAGTGGAATGCCTGGTTCATTTCTATGTGTGGAACCTTCTTGTCGATGTTTAGAATCTTTAAAGAAATATACTTCACCATTTTGTAATACAACATAAAGTTTTTCCCATGTTCTAAAATATTTTTAAAAAATATATTATTTTTATATTCTCAAAAGTTTAGAATTTATAATTTACCTATTTGTGGCTTTTTTATCCAATGCTTCATAAGTATGCTTTCTAAGAAGGACACCTTCAAATGCATCACCAACTTGGGCTCCTGAAAATTTAAATCAAAAAATTAGTTTTGTCCTTTCTCAAAAAAATAATAATGAAATTAATTTAGGGATAAAAATAAATAAAAGAGTCGTTATTTTTTTCACAACAAAATAAAAACTCAATCAATTAAATAAAATTAAAAATATTTAAAAAACATAAAAACAATAAAACACAATTACCAAGTAAATCATGACTATCAAATCTTGCTGATCTTGAAAGGGATAACCGCCATCCTGTGGGTTCTGAAGCAGCTGCTAATCTACTATGTTCTCGTTCTGAAAAATACAACCACAAACGTAAATAATCATCAACAACAAAATTACAGATCAACTCAGTTAAAATAATTAACTAATTTAAAATTTTGGGTGTGTCACAGCGAAAAAAAATTAACTTAGAAGCAATTTTTAAGAAACCCAATGGATGGATAGTTAAACATAAAATGGGTGCAATAATTTTAAAACACATCAAACTCAAACTTTAAAAAAAAAATATGTGTACCGAGTGTCGAGTGCTTATGTGATGAAGGTGAACCAGCGGTGGATGGCTGTTCATCAGTGATATATGAAGTTGCAAGAGGTGTAAGTTCACCATAACCTGAAAAAAATATATACCAATACAACCACGTGCCACCAATATTTAATTAAAATAAAATTAAAAAAAGAAAGATATTTAAATTAATTAATTTTTTTTGAAAGTGAAAGAAACCAAAAATACCAATAACCAAAAATAGTGCGGAAATATGCAAATTTACACCAAAAATAAATATTTAATACGATTTTATAACTAACCTTCTCCACTTCGGCCTGGTTCACTACTTGGGAATGAAGTTTCACCAGATCTTCCAGGAGCGGTGCTATGTCCGGAAGGCCTTGCAGGACTCATGGTTCGTCGATCTCCGCCACCATAATCCCTTCGTTGGACTTCTTTTAATTCAAAGTTGGTTAATTTTTCTAAAGCCAAGAAGCGTTCTTCTTGAGCAGAAGCAGATTTTTCAAAAGCTTCATGTTTTTTAATTAAAGCTATAACTTCTTCGAGGTTTCGACCATAGTTTCGAGAATGCAAGTAGGGTTCTTGAGCTGATAGCCATGCATCGGCAACAGCTGCATCGCGAGCAAATTGATAAACTTCGAGAACTAAAAAAATATTTGGAATTAAAATTCAAATAATTATTTCGTTTATCCGTTAAATATAAAATTTTCTGTTTTTGAACAACGAAAATATTTTCATTTCCAAAATTTAAAAAAAATTTGCATTTTTTTTCTTCTTAAAACTTACTAAGTCTAAGATATTCCCATCTATCTTCCCATCTATGCATCATTTCGGCTCGTTCGGTCGTAAGTTTGATTAGTTTCTTTTCAATTTCAGCAGAAGCATAATGTCTTGCATCAAGAAGATTTCTACCCAATGTAATACATGCATGGAAATTCTCTTCTCTTGTATCAATTTCTGCTTTAAGACTTTGATGATTATTCATTAATAATTCCACTCCTGATACATCTCTAGGACGTTCATGACTAGTCATTTCACGTTTAACTTCATCCATCCAAAGTAATAAATCTCGAACCATATTCATAAATTTAAATAAGTCTGATGTATCTTGGAGGCGAGATTTTCGACCTTCACACATGCCTTGCAATTGTTTCCAAGCTTTAAGGACTTCTTGTTCATGTTTAGCTATTTCAAGGGCTTTATCGCCTGCGTATGAATCTCGCAAATAAGCTGCGTCTTCTTCAATTTGTTTTACTTGAGCTCCAATGGCTGCCACATCTTTAAGGAAGTTATCATGTTTGCGGCGAAGGGCTCCAACGGTGGATGAATCTCGACCAAGTTCATCAGGCATGCCATGAGTTTTTTCAAGAATTCGACTGAGACAATCTCGACAATCATGGAAGAATTTATGCATTCTTCGTGAAGCTTCAAGCATTTGTGAACGAGTATCAATAAGTTCAAGCAAATTTTCCCATGCCTCATTTAGACTATCTTTCCATAAAGCAATGGTTGGGGCATCAGTGTGACCATGACGAATTAAATCATCACATGCTCCATTGGCATTTGCCACACGCTCAGATCCCACTGCTTCGGTGTCACGAGCAAATTGAGCAAACCGTTCTTGAAGCATTTGAACGTGTTCATAATCTTGACCATTTTCATGTGAACCTGCAACCACTTCCTTATCAGCAATCCATTGAAGAAGGTCATCAATTTCACGATGCAATGAATAAAGTTGAAGGGTTTCATCCAATCTAGCTCGACGATCTCGAGTTAAATCTTTCAAACCAGCATAAAGTTTTTCAATTTGTTTTTGTCGAAGAATTACTTGATCTGTAAGGGGTGAATCTTCATCAACAAATTTTTGGGCTCTTGCTGCAAGTTCTTTTATTTGATCTTCATATCTATCTATTGCTTGTTGAAGCATTTCATGTTTACGAATTTGGTTTTGAGTGGAGAATTCATCTTTTCCTCTTTCATCTTGCATCATATATAATTCTTGTTCCGACATCCATGCTTCAGCTTCATTACAATCATAAAGATATCGATGAGCTTGTTCAGCTGCGGCAAGTCTATCGCGTTGTTCCGCAATGGTATCTCTAATTTTTTGCCATTCTGTATCCAATTCATGCATCTTTTGTTTAAAAGCTTCAGCATTTTCATGGCCTTCATTAATTAATTGTTGGCCATTATTTCGAATTTCATTGATCCATCCTTGATGATTTTCAACTTCTTCAGCGAGGGTTTGATTATTTTTTTGAAGCCGATTACAATCAGCCAAATTTTCACCAAGTTGTGGAGCTTGAGCAGCGGGAAGTCGCTCATTAACATAAAGCTTTTCATCTTCAACATCTCTCATAAATTGGAATGCAGCCTTTTTCCGTTCAAGTTCATATCGTCTTTGATCCAATGGAGCTCGAAGCTTTTTCAATTGTTCCGAAACTGCTAAACGATGAGCTTTAATATCTTCAAGTTCATCAGGATGCATTTCTTCAAGTTGGGGTTCCATATGTTGAAGGGATTCCAATTGTTCAACTTTTTTAGTCATTTCCTTTTCAATCATAGCTTGTCGTTGCATTGCAACATTAACGGTGGTTAAATCAGATGGAGCATGTTCGCCTTCACCAATTTGTTGTTCCAATTGTTGTGCATAATCTTTCATATCCGCAATGGATTGAACATAGAGTTGTTTTTTATTTGCATCAAATAATTGTTTGCCCTTTTCTTCTGTGGTTCGTTCAAGTTGTTCCCATTGAGTTTCAAGTTCATCAAGGCGAGGATCGATAGCTTCAACGAAATCGGGTTTATCTGAAGTGATTGTAGTTGCTGCATGTCGCAATTGGGTTAAACGATCTTTATTTGATTGAAGTTCACTTTTAAATGCTTCATGTCGATTAAATTTAGATGTAATGGTTCGGGCATCTCGATAAGTTTCATCTTGGGCTCGAATCATTTTTTCTTCAATCCATTCACGAAGTTCTTCACAATCGGATAAGAATTTCTGAAGATTAAGAGCATCATCAAGTTTTTGTGAGATTGCATTAGCTTTTTCACGATTTGCAATTCGCCGTTCATCAATGTTTCGAGCTTTTTTGTGAACCTTATCCGCGGCATAATGGCCATCATTACATAGTTGATCACCAAAAAGAACCACGGAATAAATTTTTTCATTATTTGCATCCATAGTCATTAGCAAATCTTGATGTCGCTTTTTAAGCAATTCAGCTTCTTCCAATGAGTGTGGAACTCGCTCGGTGGCAAGTTGATTTTCTTGTTGAGCAAGTAAAACTTCAGCTTGTTTTGCATCACGCAAGAACATTTGGAGATTCATTCCTTGACTCAACATATGTTGACGATTTTCCCACATTCGTGAAAGTTCTTCCCAACCTTCTTCAAGTCCAGCTAAACGTTGGCGAAGGAACATATATTGTGGATCGGTTTGATCTTGAGTAACTCGATCACCCATAGCTCTCATTTTATTGTAATCCTCTTCATAGCCATCAATTTCTTCTCGAATAGCTGAATGCTGTTGAAGAAGTTGTTCAGCTTCAGCCATGGATTGAGGTTCATCTTCACTTGCAACTTGTCTTTGAGTTGCTGATAACCAAGCTTGGAAATGATCAAGATCACGTAAGAATCTTTGAAGATCGCCCGCTTCATCAAGTTTAGCTTCATGTTCACGAACTTTGCGGTTGAGGACATCCCAAACATGATGGATTCGTTTAATATCTTGTCGAATGGCTTCAGCTTGTTGAGGTTTATCCTTTTCAATTCTTTCTGCTTCATGTTGAAGTGAATCAAGTTTAGCTTGAATTGCAGTTAAATCTCGTTCCATCATGGATAATCTTCGTTGAAGTTTCATAACTCCACTTAAATCATTTGTGAGATCATCAGAATCTTCGAGGACTCTAGTTTTATCTTCAATCCATGTAACTGTTTCTTGACAATCAATTCGGAATGTTTCAAGTCGATGAGCTCGTTCAAGTTCAGATCTCTTTTGATCTATCATATCTTTAAGTTGAGCCCATCGAGCATTTAGGGTATTTTGACGTTGTAAAATTTCATCCGCATTTGGATGATCCACATTAAGAAGTTGATGAGCAAGGGTATTAACTTGATTAACTTTAGCTTCTTGAGCAGATAAATCTTTTTCAAGGGTATCGAAACGATGTTTCATAATTTCAACTTCTTCGAGATCATTTGTGGGAATGAGAGTATCAAGGAGTTTACCCTTTTCATCAATCCATTTTTCGACTGCATCCGCATCGGAAAGCATTTTATAAAGACTCAATGCATCAATGAGGCGTTGACGACGAAGTTGTGAAAGGTTTTGGACATCGCGTTTTCGACGTTCTGTGAGAGATAGCCGCTCAATGACTTCAGGATGTTCTCGAGCTTCTTGAGGTAATTGTTCGATGGTAGCTTGAAGAGATTCAAGTTGTTTATCAAAGTGAACCAATTCTTCATTAACACCTTCATGTTTGCGAAGGAGGGCTTCAGTGCTGCTTTCATCTCTTCCAACATCTTCAGAACTAATAACTCGAAGGGTATCCACGAGTCGAGCATCAACTTCATCCGCATCAGTGAAGAATTGATAATAATCAACTCCACCTTCAAGTCTTCGACGTCGAGCTTCAGCAAGTTTGTTCAATCGATCAAAGTAATCTCGAGCATCAGCAATTTTTTCTTGAAGTTGATCAGAATTTGGTACTTCATCATCCACGAGAACTTTTTGTTGATCATCTAATTCATCTAAGGAACGACCCAAACTGGCAAGATTATTTTCGGCATTTCTATGTTGGGCAAGTAAACGATTAACTGAAGTAATATCTCTACCAATATCAGTGAGAGCCAAAACTTGTTCTTGATCTCGGAAATTATTAAGGAGTTCATTATAATCAAATAAGAATTGATGGAAGCGTTTGTTATCTTCAAGCTTTCTCTTCTTTTCTGCAGATAAATCTCGAAGTTCTTGATATCTTCGTTCGAGATCATCCAATTCATTTCGAAGTTTAGATGGATCCACGGGTTGATAGCCATCACCTTGAGGTCCATCATCACGAAGGAATTGTTCAGCTTGAGTATTAACATTTCGAATTTGATCATTAATAATATTTATATCACTTTCTAGGAGATCATGTTTCTGGAGGAGATCATCCACATCTTGCAAATGGTCACCAAGATTTTCACTGATGAGTTTTCGTTTAATATCCTCGCATTGATCTTTAACACTATCAATATCATAGAAAACTTTTTGTGCATCAAGGGATACATTGAGGTGGTCTCGACGAAGTTGAAGAGCTTCAAGGAGTTGATTCCAAAGTTGAAGGACGTGATCCTTGCGTTCAGTGATTCTATCAATTCCATGATATCGCTCATTATTAAGTTCGTCAGCAACTGAAACCACAGCAATCACGCGTTCTTCATAAGCATAAATATCAGTTTCAATTGCTTCATGTTTCTTTTTAGCTGCTTCAACTGAACCAATATCATCCCCAAAGCTTTCTTGACTAACAAGATTATGATTTTCACGAAGCCAAGTTTCACGCATTCCAGCTTTTCGTTCAAATCTTGTTGCAAGTTGTTCAAGTTTTTCTTGACGAATGAGTTCTTCTTTAAGGGCTAATTCACGTAAATGTTCAGCTTTTTCCAAATCTTCCCAAGCTTTATTTATTTCAGCAACGGTATGGCCTTCTCGAGGGCGGAATGGTCGTTGATTATTGGCACGCATTTTGCTGAGAAGTGTAAAAAGTAAAACTTCGAGTTCTCCTTTTTCCTTGAACTTTGGTGGTTTTTCTTGAATTCGATAGGAATTGAAATCAGAAAGTTGCCGTTGAACTCCATTAAGGGAATTTTCGAATTCTCGATCATTCAAACTTTTAATGGTGGTTTTAATCCAATCAAGTAAATCAGTGGATAAAGTTTCATATCGCTCTTTCAAGGCTTCATTTTCCATCATTTCAGCCAAAACTTTTCCAACTCTTTTACCTTGAATATTTTCTTGTTTCATTTTATTGAAATAATGATAATAGGTGACGACATAAGTGATGATGGATTTATCATCTGGAGTTTCAACATTTACATCTTCAGCATCCAAAAATTTAGGTAAACCCAATTCTCGTTCAGCAATATCAAATGCATTTCGAAGATTATGAATTGCATTGGATTTTTGTAATGAATCATAATCAATTAAATCGGGTCGATGTTTATGAATCAATGCATTAAAAGCAAGGCCATCTCGCCATGAAGTAGAGAAATTTTTAACATTAACATTTTTATATCCAGCTGTTTTCATTTGACACCAAAGTAATAAAGCTTCTTTAGCTGAGCGGGTTTCTTGATTGTCTACATCTTCGAATGTGATGTCTTGGATCTGTAAAAAAAGTGGTTTTTAGGGTTAAAAATAAGGTTTGAAAAAGCGAGCGAGATTTGAGTAATTTCGAAAAAACTTTTTTTTTGAAAGAGCAGAATTTTTATTTTTTTATGTTGATAAAAATTTGCATAAAAATTCTACTTTATATTTTTGTTTGTGGATTTAGAAAAGAAAACGTTTTTGTTTTTATTATCCAAAGTTGTATTTGACTTTCCTCACTTTATTTCCGCTTTCAAAAAATATTGTTTATATTTGCCTTTTCACTTTTATTTTAAAAAAATTAAGTGAACGGACGCGTGTTTTTTGAGTCACCAAAATAATGTGGCGCCAAAAAATATATTGATTCACTATATTTTTTTTTAATTTAATGAATCAAACTTTTCAAAAATAGTTTGTTTCTTAAATAAATAATAAGCATTTTAAAATTATTTACCTGGAATCTCAAAATAATAGTCCAAATTAAACCCAAAGTAAGTCGAGCATTTCCATCAACAATATCGCCACTTCCAAGATTTTCCAAATGAACATGTTGATCACGTAAAAATTGTAAAGCTTTATCAACATTTTCCAAACAATGAATTCTCATTTTTCCTTTAGTTGGTTTTTGAAGAGGTTCGCCGGAAAGAACTTTAAGAAGCTTTAAAAGCATTTTACCATCTCGTAAATCCACGTATAAATCATGAATTTTACAATTCACTCGAATTAAATGCGAATTTATCCATTTTGTAAATGTTTTCTTTTGAACTGATTCACGTTCATCTAAAAAATTTGGGATAAATTAGAAAACTTGGATTTTAAATGGATTTTTTTGGGGAGATTAGAGGTAAGAGAGCTTTGGTTTTAGTAAACGAATGCTAAATTTTAAAAATACATTTTTAGTTAAATTTTAACTTTAATTTTGAGACCCAAAGTTATAATAAAATTAATAATAACCTCTCAATTTTCTAACTCTAAAATCAATAATTTCCATATTATTATTTTCATTTTCATGATTCACAACACCCCCATCGACAATAACTTTATTAGTTTCACCATTTTCATGATTTTCAAATTCCAATATAGCTTCAGTTTCAATAGGTTCAATAAAATCTTCGTCAATTACAACTATTTTAGGTATGGATATTCCATTAGTTGGTTCTTCTTCGGCAATCATGGTTTTTCAAGCAAAATTGAAAAATCAACCAAATAAAAAAGTTGTGGAGGTAAACAAACCAAACGTTGTTGAAAATAAGTCAATTTTATTTTTTTAGCTTGAACCACACCACAAAAACCTTATTGATGATGACTGGAGCGATAAGGAAAATACTGAAGCCAGCAAAAAAAAATTTGAAAGGCCGAGAAAAGCAGAAAGAAAAAATTGATATCAAATCGATTAATTTATATAGTTAGCAATCAACGAAGAGATGGAGAGAAAAGAGGTGTTCTGCATTTTTGTTTATCACACTCACTCATGAAAAAAAGCTAATGTTTGCTTATAGGTTTTTTTCTGCATATTTTCTTAGTCCATGTTTGCTTGAATCATAAAAAATAGTTGTAGAGAACGATGAAGTTGTAGATGATTTTTTTAGATTTTCCGGAAGTGAAATATGTACGTAGACAGGAGAGGTGTACCTGACGCCGCCATGGGCGAACACAGGTTAAAAATGACAAAACATTTAATAGCTCTCAAAAAAGCTCGATTTTGCTTATGTAACTCAAAAATTTTTTTTTCATGGTTAAAAAATGTGATTTTATTCTGTCAAATCAAAATGAGTTATAGTCGTCTGCTTTTAAAACTGTGCTTCAAAATTTGATTTTAAAATCAAAAATATTTTTAAAATTTTATATTTCTTTTCGATGCCGAATTTGTTCGTTTTTATCCATATCCTTCCTCCTCGTCATATTTTATTTCTATTTCCTATTCCTCCATTTTTCTCGGATGCTGCCAAACCAATAAAAAATTTTTTTTATGCTTTTACTTTCTTTTTTGTTTCATTTTCCTTTCTTCAATTTTTTTAAATGTGTCTCCAGAGATTTTCTTTTTCTCTTAGGTTTTTGTTGTCCAAAAAAGGGAGAAGAAGAAATGAAAATGTTTTTGCTCCGTCGCCGCTTTCGTTCGTTCAATACTAAATCAATTCAATCTTTCTTTTTTCTTTTCCTCTTTTTTAATGTTTTTGCCAAAAAAAAATGAGAATGCTTTAAAATATAAACTGCGCAGAAACAAACGAGAGCGAAGGCGCAAAAAAAAAGAAAGAAAAGAAATAAAGAAAGCCAAGGTCAAGAGCGGCGAGCTCACAAACTCTGACTCATTTGACTTTGAGATTGCTTTTGATGAACCATTCTATTTTTGGTTAAACAAAAGATTCATTTATAGAAACTTAAAGCTTAAACCAAAGCTCTCTCTTTTTTTTAAAGTAGGGGAAGGAAATAAACTTTGTCATCGTCAACATTGTTTACGATGAAGATAATTTTGGTATCGACAAGAAAAATAGATATAAATAAATAAATAAATATACAAACCTGCAAGAGTTTTAATTCTCATTCGTTCGAAATGTCTTGAAGATGAATTATCATCATATTCATCATATGGATCACCTCCATTTTGGAAATTATTATCGTTGTTTGAACGAACTGCAATATCTGTAGTCATGTTGATGTCGGTGGAATTGGAATTGATCTACAAAATTTAGGAAATTTATTTATAGGACTTTCAAAAATTAAGACAAAAAAGCCGTTGTTGGAGTATGAAATTCTGTTTAAATTTTTTTAAAAAAAGTAACAATAGTTTTCTAAGTTTTTAAAGATATACTAAAGTTACGAAGAGTCTCACAGCAAAGTTTTATTAAAATTAAATAGTTATGTTTAGCCGAAATTAAAAGTTTTTTAATAAAGGGATTAGAATTTTAATTCAAAAAAACTATGGGGGATTGTTATTATTTTTGCTAACATCTCTAAAATCCCTTAAAAACCTTTTTAAATTTTTTGGACTAATAACAAATTAGTTAAACTTTTTTATTTTATTTTTGTATAAATCAAAGAAATGAATCGATATGATTCACATTATTTTTAAATTTGTTTCGCTTTCAGATTTGTAAAAAGAAACAAATGAGTCAGACAGGAAACACCAAGGGCAGCAGCGAACGAAAAAAAAACACTTGAATATTTTGAAACAAAACTTACTTTTTAGTTTTAAATTTTAAATAAAGTGGCAGGAATAAAAAATTAAATTTGAGTATTGTAATAATAACTCAATCAATCAGTATCAGCGGCGGTGATGGATCTTATTTTTGTTGGAGCTTTGAGCTTTTTTTTATTTCACACAAAAACGCTTTGTTGCGCGAAAGCGTAAAGTGAAAAATTAAAAAAAGCTTTTCAGCTACGTTTTAAACCGCTGAATTTATTATTGTTGGTGGTTGATTGGGGAATAAAAAGCAAAGTTAGAAGAAACTGAAAAACATAAAAATAAAGTTTCAAGATTTTAATATAATTAAACAAATTTTTAAAAATCACGAAAACAGACAAAATGAATCATTGAAAAAAGTTTGTATTGGCACGATAAAATCGATTTTCGAGGTTAGATAAATTTTCCAAGAAACCTAACATTAAAAGTTAAAAACAAAAAACCTGGCACGTTTTTACTCAAAAACAAATGGTCAAAAATGTGAATTCAACGAAAAATAAGTTTTAAAAAAAGTGAGTGACATAAGGATTGGGTTTCATTTCGTCGTCGCTTTGGTCAACTCCGGCAAGCACCGGCAAAAATGCAGCAAACATTTAGTTAAGCTAGGCTGCCAATAATAAAATAAAACATAAGACGACGACTTTTTAACAAAAATAAAAAAGATGCGTCAGGATGTAAAAAGAGGACCCAAATGTCCTTCTTTAATTTTTTTTTCTTTTAAAATAACACAACCACAAAGGAAAAACTACGACCACTACGACCTCGAAGAAAGGCGAAAAGGAAGGAAAAAAATTTGTAAAACAAGAACAAGATTTTTTTGTTGTTGTTCAATGAGAAAATTAATAAATAAAAGAAAGAAAAGAAAGCAAAAAATGTCCGAGAATGAATAATAAATTAAGGAGTATTAATAATATTGTGTTTTTTGTTGAATAAAATTAATGTTATAACTGGAATAAGAAAAATAAAAAAATAAAAAATAAAATGGTTATGAATAGATAGAGAGTTGCTTAAAAAGTGGTAGCTTTAATTAGAATGGAAATTCATGAATAAAAATAATTTTTAAAGAGAATAGGAATCTTGGAACCAAAGTATTTATAGATAAAATATTTATTATAAAAAATGGAAGTTTTATAAAACGTCAAAAAAGTATTCTAAATTGTTTCGAAAATAATAAAAATAACAAATTTTTTAATTGCTTTTTTTAACCTTCTCTCTTTAGCAAAAAATTTGCCAATGCAAAAGCCTCAAAAATAAAAAAATAAATCGCCAATTGATCCACAATTTTTTTCTTCTTCACACATTTGACTGATTAGTCAAAGTTCCATCTATTTTTTATCCGGTGGCCAATCGACTGCTGCTGCCCTCTCTCATATTCAATCGTAGTATATTTAGTATTAGTAGTAGCCGTTTAAGAAATCGACAAAGAAAAACAAAAGTGAGTTGGCTTTTTTAAATATATTTTTTTTGCCCAATGGCAAGATTAGACCCAAGCAACAAGCAAAGGCAAAAAATAAGCAACGTCGGTTGTCAAAAAGAAAAATGAAAAGAAAAAGAAAGTTTTTGGACGATGAGCAACAGCTAGCTAGTCTCCCTCTCAGAAATATATCGAGCAAGAATAAGTTGTAAGCGAGAGGAGCAAGAAAGAAAGCAGACCAATAACACAAGAAAAAAGGAAAACTTTTTTTCGGCAAAAAAAGAAAGAAAAGGTTCGAAACAAACGAGCAAGACCGACCGCGAAAAAAAGGAAGAAAGAAAGAAATAAAGCCATTTGAGCAGCCTTTTGCCTTGCTTTGCATTTTTAGCTTTTTTCCTTCAAACAAAAAAAGATGGGCGCAGAAGGCGAAGAGAAAAAGAAGCCAAAAAAAATGCTTGCATTTTTCAATACTTTTTTTTGGACGCGGCAGACCCATATAAATTCCATTTGTTCGATGTGTTTTGGAAAGATGCAAGCAAGATTTAAGCTAGCTTTTTTAGGGGGAAAATGGGGAAGGCCTAAATCGATTTGTAAAACATAAGAAGAAAAAAAACTCGATGCAAGCGGCATTGTCAAGCTTCTTTGTCGTCGACGCACAAATAAAATAGAAAAAAAACTGTTTTAGCTTCCTATTTTTTTGTGTCGGCGGAGGCAACAAAAAAATTTTGGCACCCAAAGAAAAAAAGAAATGTGCGTTAGTCGAATAAAAACTGCTGTCGCCATTTTAGTTAGTTTTTATTTATATTTCTTGGTTGACTTCGCATCATTGAAAGTAGCAGCCGTATTGCATTTGAAAGCCGTTTATAAACTCTTTAGAATAAAAAAAATAAAATAAATGGTTGGTGGTTGAAAAGAAAGTGTAAAAGGAAGCTAAAGCAAATAAATAAATGGAGAAAGCTTTTCTTCGAGAGTAGTATTCGAAAAAAAGAAGTGTTCTAAAAAATAATACAATTTTGAACAATAAAAAAGGTACAAAAAAATAAGTAACTTCCGCAGCGGGATTCCTTTTTTTGCAAATATATGTATTAACACGAAAATTATAATAACCAAAAAATGTAAAAGTTATTTACTGTCATTTTTCAATGAAAAGATAGAAATGCATTATTTTAAACCCAACATTATATTTCTGGTATTAGAAAGCCACCAGAAAAAAATATATAAAAAGGCCACTTCTGCATTCCTTTCACTTCAAAAACAAAAAATAAAATTAAAATTATACAATTTCAAAAAAAAAGACTGCTGCCATTGAGAGTTCCTATTTTTATGTTTGTTTCCAAATTTAGCTTTTTCGAGAAAGAAAAAAGGGAAGAAAAAAAATGAAACCATCCAAAATCTTTCTTTCTAACAACGATAGAAGAATAAAAAAAATATGCAGAAGCTTTGCGGCGATGAGCTCAAAATTTTTGATAGGAAACCACATTAAAAAAGAAGCTAGCTCGGTGCTGCATTTCCGCTTTGAAAAAAAAATCAAAAAAACATGCAAAAAAATAAGTTTTTTTCTCTCTTCTTTTTTCGAAGGCTTTTGTTTTCCTTTTACGAAGGAAAATAAATAGAAAGCTTTTAAACACTTAAAAAACAAAAGAAGGTTTTATTTTTCAAAAAAAAATAAGTATAATTATTTGCTGCCTTAAAAAAATCCATTGAAGCCGCCAGCCTCCTTTTTTGACAATATTTCTTTCTTTTTTTTGGTGGAGAAAAAATAGGACTTAAAAAAGTATCAGCCAATGCAGCAGAGAATCTTCTTTATTTTATTTATTTTATTTACGGTGGCAGCTGATTCTTGTTAACAGCAGCTAATAAACAAAAAGAAAAAAGAAAGAAAAAACGTGCTTTTGAAAAATGGAGCGAAAAAATATTTATTTTTGTTTCCATCCGCCGAAATAGCAGAACCAAGAAAAAGCAGGCGATATCGTGTCCTTAGGTTTTTTTGATGATGGTGCTTCAACAAAAAATATTTTTGAGGTGAATCGAAAACACCCTTTTTGCATCGAATTTTAAATTTATCTTATGTTAGAGACATTAGTTCAAAAAAATATAGCGCTTCCAAAAAAGCTATTTTCTCAAATAAAGAAAGGGCAACATTTGTTATTCAACCAAAAAATGGATGTGTTCAAAAATAAAATTCAAAAACGACTGTTGGTTACTTTTCTTCATTTTTTTCTTGTTCGCGAAATGGCACCAAAAAATATAAAATAAAATAAGGAAGAAAAAAAAATTTTAAGACACGACAAGAAATAAGAAAAAAATATGGATGAATAAAACTAACAACAAAGGCGATCAATAAATTTAACTAAACTAAAACTATGTACTTTTCTTTTTTCTTAAAATAAAAATATAAAGACTTCTATATTTTTTAAGTGGCATTAAAGTTGGAGAAAATTATGGCCATTAAAAAATGAAGTCTTTTGGCTTTTTTAAAAACAGCTAAAATAAATTTAAGTAATAATCATCAAAAAAAGAAAGTCGTAAAATTTCAAGTTTAAAGAAACACAGTTTTTAAAAACCTCTAAATTTCCCAATATTTTTTATATCTATCAAATTTCGGCCAATTATTGAGACTTTTTATAAATCCAAAATCCACTAAAATTAAACATGTCAAAAAATCTTCCTCATAATTTTCATTTTTTCATCAAACAAAAAGGTTTATTAAATCAAGCAATAACGAAGAAATTTGCGATGGATGGAAAGAGGAAAAAAATAATAATATGAAAGTCGATATTCGTAATAATGTTGCTGCTTTGCGCCTGTCTAAAGTGGTCGTTCTTGATCTAAAATGCTGCTTGCGGGGAAGAAAATATAATAATTTTGTATTATTTGTTCCATGCTTTTTGCTTTTCTTCTTTACTTTTTTTTTAAAAGAAGAAGAAGCATGAGCGAAAGTGGTGGATGCAGCCTCAAAAAAATAAAACTAGGCGCATGCTTGCTAGAGTGTCGTCGTCTCGCAAGAAGCATGTGCGCAAACATTTTATTTATTTTTTTGAGCCTAAAAAAATGAGACTTTTTTTCTCAACGATTTTTTAGCTTTTGCTTAACACGCTTAAATGCTAAACAAAAATTTACTTTTATTTTTTCATGTTTTCCTTTCTTCCGTGTTTCTTGATTTATTGAAGAAAGAAAAAATAAAGCAAGCGAACGGTTGTAATGGAATCAAGGACACATGGGAAGAAGATACAATAAGTAAGCAAGCACACGAAACTCTGAGATGCAATGAAAACAAAAATCGCTGCATCCCCTGAAGGTGAAGTGAAGCTCGTCGCTTCCGTGATTTCTTTTTTGCTTACAAAAAAGAAAAATAAAGAATGCAGTGTTAAGATCGAACGAACAACAAAACAAGCAGGAAAAAAAAATCAAAAATGAGAAAAGCAAGGAAGAAGAAAAAATTTTGACAAAAAAAATAGTATACAAGCTTGGGAAAAACGACCACGGCCATGGTTGTTTGTTATTGATGGATGTAAAAAATACAGGAACAATAATAAAAAATGCAAAACGTCTAAAATTTTATACAATAAATAAAATGTTCGATTTTTTGTTGTAATCAATAGCAGAAAAATAAAAATGGCAAAATATTTTGGATTTAAAAATCACGAGATCTGGATTTTTCTGAGAATCAAAAAAATAAGAATAAAACGAACAGTGCTGTATCGACGCCGACGAAATCGTCACGTCGTCGACGAAATCGTCGACGCCGACGACGGCGTCGGCGTCGGCGTCGTCGTCGATACTTTTTCTTATCTGTCGTCGACGCCAATAAATACTCGATTTTTTCAAAAAAAATAAAAAAAGAATCATAGAAAATACAAAAATTTGACGATTTTAAACGCCTTAATTTAAAGTTATTGTTGTTCCCGTTAATAGAAACTTGTTTTATAATTATTTAATTTAATAATTTTTAGCTAAAAAAGCTTAAAATTTAATAAAGGAAAAAAAATTTTAATTTTGGCGTCGAGGCGTCGATTTGTCGTCGGCGTCGACGACGGCGTCGACGCCAAATTTTTGTGACGACGCCGTCGTCGTCGTCGGCGTCGGCGTCGACAAAATGGAAAAATGACAGCACTGAAAACGAATATTTTTAATTCGAAAATTCTTTAAATAATTTGGTTATTATTTTACGTTTAATAAAAATCGCAGACTATTATTGATTGAAACACTTTCAATTTCTTGTAACTATGTTCTGAGTTCGAAATCAGCTTTAATTATTTTTTCTTTCACAAAAATTCAGAAAAAGAAAAACAGGCTTTAAATCAACAAACAAAAGAATCATAGTGATCAAAGAAGAAGAAAAAATTTTAAAAAAGAAAAATACCTATGATTCCTTTCCATTCATTTCTCACGTCAAAATCGATCAACAATCAAAATAAAAATAAAATATATTGAATGGGAATGGAAAAAGCCTTCAAACCTTTGTAAAAAAATTTAACCTTGAAGAAAAAAAGAATGGGAAAAGATAGACTAGAAGATTGACGACAGAGACGATGACTCCCGCGTTCCTACAAGCCAACAAAAGAAAAAATATTCTTAAAACAAAAAATAGTAAAGGCGTGAAATAAGAATTTATGAGTTTGCAAAAAAAACTATAAAATTTATTAGGGTTTATTTTTTGCCAAAAAAAATATTCAAGTTTTTTTGCAGAAAAAAATGTGAGTAAAATAGTTTTATTTAGTGAGAGGGAGCTTATCGACGATTAAAAAAATAAAATAGATATATCCGTTAAAAATCCGTTTCAGGCATGACACGATAACACACGAAAAAAATAATAAAAATTTAGGGTGAGCTTAATTGATTCAGTCAGATAAACGTCACTCATAAAAATCGTTGAAATAAAAAAATGAAGAAAAATAGAAAAAACAATCGCGTGAAATGTAGAACATGGATTTAAAAAAACTGTAAATCACAGTGGCGAGAATAACAGCAATCAAAAAATCCCAAATTCATGCAACTTTTAGTTACTATCTTCCATTATAGCCCCATTTTAAACAAAAATTATTTAAAAAAAGCTCCATATATTTTTTTGAATGTCATAAAAATAAAAATAAATTTGGCAACAAAAATGTTAGCTTTTTATTTTTAAAAACTAAACAAAAGAAAGAAAAAGAATAGAAAAGGCTTTTTTCTTTTTTAGGAAAAGCATCGATCATTTATGTCTTCTTTTTTTTTACCACTTCCATCTTTAGAAGTCGCTTTTGAAGGAAAAAAATGAAAGAAAGATTTCTTTCTTCCTCCGCTTTTTTAGCCCCAAAAGGCAGGCATCCCACTGAGAGAAAATGTGTCGCCATCTTTGCCACCATCAACGACGATGACAAAAATTTTTTTTGACTGAAACTAACTTTTTTTTGTTTTGGCGACAAATAATGCCATTTTTTGTTTCTGCCACTTCTGTGCCGAAAACATTGGTATTTTAAATCTCAAAAAAGATTTGAAAAAAAAATTGTTGTTGGACATTTTTTGGCCTTTGTTTTTTTTTTTTTGCGTGTGAAACCCATGGACAGAAGAAAAGAAAAAAATGCAGACATGGATGGAAGGGAATTGAAGCGGCGACAACATACATACACCAATAAAAAAAACTTTTTTTTTTAGTGGACATGTTTCCGGCTCAATGGAAATATTTTTTTTGTCGCTCGTCGTTGTTGTTCGACGATGATGAAGTAATTTCATGGACAATTCTCTCAAAACATTTTGGAAAAAAATGAAGAAAAAGAAGAAAATGCAACAATTTGAAAAAAATAAAATTTTTTGACAATAAAAAAGAGACCAAAGTTTTTGCAAGAAAAAAGAGAGATAAAGCTTTTTTGGAATAGCCTGAAAGATAAATAAAAAGTTTAGATAGAAAAAGCTGTTTAGGAATTTGACAAAAAGTATTAAATGTTTAACACTTATTTTTATGGGAATGTTTAAAAAGAGAATAAATTCAAAAAACTTGGGTTTGTTTTAGAAACCCAACTATAAAAAAACAATAATAGTAAACAATCAGACAGAAAATCGAACACAATACATCTAGTCAAGTACTTCAACAAGCCAGTATTTTTTTGTAAACCAAAACTGTTTTTTCTCTAACAAACAATGACAAGAAAAAACACTATGTTTCTTCCAAGAAATAGAAAACAATAAAAAAAAAACAGGAAAAAAAAATTGATGCAAATACTAAAACTTGGACCCAAAAAGAAAAACAGGCTGCTATTGCTGTGACACACTCATCGATTACGAAATAATGCATACTTGCAAAAACTCAAAAAATGGAATCAATGAAAAAATAAATACACGCACTTTGGAGACAGAGTATTTTTTTGCAAACAATAAAAAATGACAGAGTTTAATTATAATAAATTAATTTTTCTTTTAATTTATTGTAAAACGACAAAAACAAACAAGTACGTACAAAAGAGACAGGAAATTGAAAAATTGAAACATTTTTTTATTAATAAATACATATAAAACGCGGAAGAGCAGAAAAATGGGGGGATATAAAATTGTAGTTAATGCAACAAAACATTTTTGTGTTCGATAAAAATAAAAGAAAATATATATGCGGAAAGGCTCAGAGATAGAAAAAAAAGAGATGGAAAAAGAGAGATGTAAATAGTAAACATTTTGTGATGGTGGTGGAAAACGAATGGATGGTTGGATGCAGAAAACCGCCATTCGAGAAAAAAGAAAAAAAAGAAAGAAAAAGTCTTTTTTGCTCAGTGTAAAAAAAAAAAAGACAGAGAGAAAAGGGAAAGAGTGCGCAAAAACCCTTCTTTTTCTTCGTCAGGCAACGTTGTTACTATTTACTAATAATACTGGCGGCGGCAGCAGCGAGAGAGCGAGCAATGGCGATGATGATGTTGTTGTTGTCGCTGGCTGCTGCTGTGCCAACATGAGTGAGTATGCGTGTGTATGGTGTGTGTCTATTGCACCCAAGAGAGAAAAGACTTTAGCGCGTTTTATATTTGTATGTCCGACATTTATGCAGCATTTTGTAAAGCAAGAGAAAGGAAGCATCATAGTTGCTGTCGTCGTTGTGGTTGGGTTAAAGTAAGTCTTCAACAATAAAAGCAACCAACATGGACGAGAGACGGATTTGGACTAAACGAAAAAAAATATATGCAGAGAAAAACCAAGTAGGGACAAACAACATAGAACATTGTTTCGAGGTTGGTTGGGTTTTTGCGGGCAACTATGCATATATATGTATTTGGACGACAGGACTGTGTTTCGATCTATTTAAAAAAATATATAGAAAAATATGTATATTTTTGGAAGCGGCTCGCGTGGTTTTTCCTTTTCCTTCTCTCTCGGGATCGCTGACTGAATTTTTAGTGGTTCTCAAAAAAACAATGGAGAGAGATAATTACCTCGAGCTCGAGGACATAGGTACCACTCATTTATTTTTAAACCTGCAAATGAAAAAAGAAAAAGCAAAAAAAGGTAAATGCTTTTCGAGTGGGTTTTGTCGTTGTTGATCGGGAATAAAAAAGCTTTTAAAAATTGAAACAAAATATGGTACTATTTTCCTATTTTTATGTCAAAAAAAGTTAGATATTTTGCAAAAAAAAATGTAAAAAAAAAAATTAAAAGTTAGTCTCATAGAAATTTGGATAAAATTACAAAATTCGATTACTATCTCTTTTTTTCCTTTGGTAAGAATCCAAATAAATGCAAGCAAACAAAAGAAGAGCAAAAAAGCAAACCACATTAAAAAAAGAAGACATTTCCCTTTTTTTTCCCAATTTTCTCTTTCCTGACCATACAATTTTCTTTCTAAAACTGAAATGACGAGAAGATGAGAAGACGACGATGTTGGTGAAGAAAAGAGATGAGAGAAGTAAATAAACAATAAAAAAAAAATAATGCTGTATTTTTGTTTAGCTTCTTTTTCATCTCTTAAAGCAAAAATAAAGAAGAATAAAACGATGAAGCAGACATAGCGAAAGGATGGGTTCAACCTTTACAAAAATGATGATCGTTCGCTGGCGGAAGAAACAACAACTTAAACATTAACTTTAAAACTTATATTAACTTAAATCTTTCTCTTTTTTTTCTAAAACAAACCAAAAATGAAGGGAAAAATAGTATTTTTTGAATAAAAAAATAACATAAAAAATTAGCCTAAAAATTTATAAATAGAAGCCTATTAAAATAAATATTAAACAAAAAAAGCATGGACACAGATGGAGCCAAAAAATTTTTATTTAAGATAACCTAATTAAATTATATTAATGCGATTGATAATAAATAACAAAAGAAAAAATGGATAATGTTTTATTTTCTTTGAATATCTCGAATCATAAAAAAATTTTTAAAAAAAACATGCAAACAACGAAAGCAGAAAATATGGATGCAAAATGAAGAAAAAAATATGAAAAACTAACTTGAAAAAAATAGAGGGAAATGAAATTATTTAAATTTCCATAAAAAAAACATTCAAACTTTTTTATTATTTTTGCAACATTTTTTTTTGTTGAGTTTTTCACTTTTATGCTTTCTTCTTTTTTTATATGTGTTAACAACTAACGACTGATTTCCGATAATAATTAGAACAATGGTGGTGGTTGCAGATTATCAAAAAATTAAAGGGTTTTATTTTCTTTTTCATTTAGGTTTTTAAAATAATTTTCATATATAAATTTAAAAACCTAAAAAAACTCCTATTCGTGATTTTCCCGCATTGTTTTTTAACTATCTATTCTGATATCATTTTCTTAAAACTAAAATGAAAAAAAAAACAGCTCGCCCATTTCTTATCTTGCTATTGGGGATGATTAAACTAGATTATAGTGTCTAAAACCAACCCATTTTTATTTATCTTTTTGTAGTGAAAGCTTTTAGTCTGTTTTTGTTTATTCGAAAGGTAATTACTTGCATTTATATTCATTGCCATGATGTTTTTTACTATCGAAGTTAAAGGGTTTAAAAGTGAAAAAGGTATATTTTTTGCTGGATTTAACAATTTTTCTGTTTGATATTTCAAGACATTTTGCTTATTTGTGTTTTAAGTTTCACTTTTAAAAGCTTTTTTTTATTTTAAAAAAGCAAACCAAGAAAAAAAAACCTTTTGTTTGAAAACAATTTTTTTTTGTTTGACGTCAAAAGAGCCTTCCTCCCTTTTTTAGTTTTCAAATATAAAGTCTTTATCGTGCCTCCTTTTTTTGCTTCTTTTGTTATTGTGTTTTCATTCTTTTTCCATTTCCCTATATTTGAAGCCATGAAAAAAAAAGTTTAACAATAATAAAAGAAAAAATGAGTGAGCTTTAACTATAAAAAAAAAGCAAGAACGCCTTTGCTATTTTTTTAAAAGCAAAAAACTAAATTAAAAACAGGTGTTGTTGGATTTTTGAGTCCTCCCTTTAAAAAATAAAGCAGACGACTGATGACTTGACTTCAACGTTCATTAAACAATTTTTTTATTATCACATTTTGTTTACTTTTTTTCTTTTTTCTTTTTCTTAGTTTAGTTTAGATTTTTAGTCGTTTGTGTTGCACATGAATGAATGGGTTAATTTGTAGTTTAGTGAAAACATAGTTATAATTGCTTATTTTTAATTTTCTTTATTTTTAATTAAAATTTTTTATACAAATACGTTTGAAAATAAATTACGGGAATTCTAAAAATGATGTTGAAAACTTTTAATTTTCTGCGTAAGAAAATCAAGAAATTATGATTTTTGCTATAAAACATAGTTACTTATCGCTGTTTTTTGAATTTGATATTGCTGAATATCCATTCGCTTAATATTCCTTTGTTTTAGTCATTTTTAGACATATGATTCCAACAAATTAAAGCAGCTACATTGTTTTCTTATTTTTAGCATTTTTCTCAGGCGTTTTTATTTTCCTCCTAATATATAGATATTTTTTATTTTGCTATTAAAACGATCTCTAATTTCTTCCTTCCTTTCATGATTCATGTGGTTGACTTTTTTTTTCTTCGGTGTTCCAAAAAATAAAAAATTGTGGTATTTTTTTGGAAGGAATTTTTTAAAAGACTATGAGAAAAATGAAATAAAGAAATTATATATTGATAGTATTTTTTTTTATTTTTCACTTCCCTCAAAAAAGCATGCAATGAGTCAAATAAATAATACACGCTTCTGTCTATTTTTTTGCTTCGTTGTTTATTTTTTCATTTTCATATTTATGCTTTTTATTTTTTTTTTCACCTTTGCCACCACATGATGGAATTTGCGGGTGGCTGTTGATGATGAATGTGTTTGAAAAAATTTGTCTTTAAAATTTAAAAATTTTTTAAAAATTAGTTTTAAGTCTTGAAACTTTTTTTTAAATTTAAATACTTAAAATTTTAGTTAAGCAACATTTGACTCTTTTTTAAAGTTAGTTAAACTTCCGAAAAACCAGCAGGTCCAAATATTTGGTTGATGTTTGCTTCATCCTCTTCCTCCTTTTAAAAAACGTGTAATTTTGTTGTGGTTGCTTTTTTCCTCAAAATTTTTTTATATGACTAAATTTAGAAAATTTTCCCTTATTTTTCAACGTCTCTAGACTTCCGCTTTTTTATATCAGGTTTAAGATTGAAAAAAAGAAATCTATGCTAAAAATGTTTTAGTTTTTTTGTTGAGAAAGATGTGTCTCACGGGAACTATGTATCTTCTTGCTTTTTATGTTTTTTTCCGTTTGGTTTTATTTTGTGACGTCGTTTTAAAAGCTTTGCAATATTTTTTAAAAGGAAATATCTCGAATGACCGTTTGTTGTGATAAAAAAAATGCAGCTTAGATTTTAAAAAAAGGAGCGAGAAACATTAACTGTCAATCATATTTCTTTTTTTTTCTTAAGAAAAAATTGTTGCTTGAATGCATTTTTTTCATTGCTCAAAAAACACCTTGCGCTCAATTCCAAATCGTCCGTCTGCTTCCTTTTTAAATTTTTCATTTCCGCTTTTTCCTGAAAAAAAACCTGTTCTTCTTTTGGACCATCACTTGAAAAAATTTAATTGAATTTTAATTCTCAATTTTTGATGAATCATTTCTCTTCGAAAAAATTATGTACTTTTTCTTCTTTCTCAAATATTCTTCTCTTTTTTTTATAATTCTTATTTTAAAAAAAAGTAAGTATCACGATCCTGCAAATTTTTATTTATTTATCCTAAAAAAATCCTTCTGCTATTTATTGTCACTTAATTAAGCTGCTAACTCTATCGATATCGAAAACTTGTTTCTTCTCCTTTTTTGTTTGTTTGTTTGCTTCTTTCTGGAAAAAAATGAAAAACCATGAAATTGAAACGATTAATAAATGGTTTCATTTTTTCTTCCACAAAAGTGATGCTATTTTTTTGTTATCAAACATTGATGGGTTGCTTTTATGGGACATTGACAACAAGCAGTTTTGTTAAACAAGTGAGAAATAAAAGAGTTTGGAATATGAAAGCTTCAAACCTTTTGGTTGTTTGTTTAGTTCCTTATTGACTTTTTTGGAATTTTTGAGAGACGAGACGAACGCCTTTTTTATTAGAGCAAAAACAAAAGTTAATTTAGTTAAAAGTTTAATGGCTACAAATTTTATGCTTTTATCTAAAAAAATTTATTTCAATAGAACTAGACTTGCTTCAAAATTTTTATGAAGACAAGTGGCACAGATGTTTCCATCGATCTCTCTCATTTTATGCAAGCAATCCTTCTGGGCATTAGAGATGCATGTAAGATTAATGCTTTTGGCCCACGTAGTATAGTGGTTAGTACTTCACGTTGTGGCCGTGACGACATCGGTTCGATTCCGATCGTGGGCAATCTTTTTTTCAATTTTACAACCTTTTTTGAACCGTAATTGATTCTTCAAAACAAGATTTTCATTTTTTTTAACGGAATGGAATGTAACTCGTGTTTGCCTTTTCGAAAAGGTTATTTTTTGTTTTTGAATTTCAAATAACATTCTTTTTTTTGGTTTCCAATTAACCTATCAAATTTTTTGTCTTCTTTGTCTGTTAACTTTTTTGTTTAGGGTTTAAATTTACTATTCTACCCCGGCCATTCTCCTCCCGCCAAAAAAAGAAGAAGAAGAAGAAAAGTCAATTCTATAGAGGCTTTCAATTTGTTTTCTTTCCATCTTTTTTTGGAAGAAAGATTAAACGCTCAAACTCAAATTCCCTGAAGCCATTTTTTTCAAGAAACAAAAAAGAAAACAGAAACTCTGTTTTTTGCTATTTTTGCAACAAAAATATGCCTCCATTTTATTTTTTCGGGTTTTTTCTTTTCATGTTTTTTTTTTGCTTGCCTTTATTTAGTTAGTCTTTGTCAATGAAAAAGAAGGAGCTTTTAGCGTCATCATTGACCGGGTCATTGAACAAAAAAAGCTCATATGATGCTATTTATTCTTTTGGCTGCTTTCTTATTTCCTTTTCCTTGAAGACAAAAAAAAGCTTATTTTTTTCTATGTTAATTTTTGCGTAAAAATTACGTTTCTTAGAATTTAAAAAAAATGGAAAGTGAAAAATGTGTTCATTATTTTCAGGTCGATCGGTGACGGCGGCGACGGCATCAAGTAGCAGCAACATTGGAAGCAACAACAACAATAAAAACATTCAAATAAAAGAAATGCTCGTAGATTCTGAAATTCCTCAACTTTTACGAAGAAAACATATTCGATCTGGGTATCGTCCATTAAATCAATCAATAAATTATTATATTTCTTCTGCTTTCAAACTTCATAATGAATCAGTAAGTTTAACTTTTTTTTCTTATTTTCCTTATTTTTGTGTCTCAATTTTTGCCATGCAACAATAAAACTAACCTTTGCATATTTTTTAGGTAAACTTTTGGACGCATTTGGTTCCGTTTATCTTCATTCTGCTTCGATATATTTTACCTGAATTATTGCTGGAAACTCAAATTCGATGGTCTTTATTGATTCTTTATACAGGAATTTCAACTCTATTTCTTGCTAGTGCTGCTACTCATTTATTGGTATGTTCCTTATCCATCAACCATAACGATCTCAAAAATTCAATAATTTTCAGCATAGCCGTTCACAACTTGATCACATCTTTTGGCTTCTCATCGATTTCTCTGGAATTTTAACCTTCAGTTTATGCGTTGGACTTCAACGACTTGCAATGAGACAAGATACTTCGTCATTTTTCAACAATGTAAATTACTCTAACTTTTTTACATTTGTGTAACCTTAAAAATGTTTTAGTTTTACATTTATACTCTCATCTTCGTGGTATATTTACAATATATTTCAACATCAGCATTATTCGTATTACGACCATTTTGGAAAACTCGTCATTTAATTCGTTTGGTCACTTGTCTCTTATGTGGTGTATGGCTTTACATTCCTATCATTCATCGATATTTTGTAAGTTTACCTTTTAGCCTTAATTGTTTCAAATTCTTATCGCATTTTCCACTTTTCAGGCATCATCTGAAACATCTGACACTGGACTTTCTTATCATTCTTCAGCATTTCAATGGTTATTAATCTCTGGAATTTTCATGGGTGCTAATATTCCTGAATGCATATGTCCTGGTTTCTTTGATCTCTTGGGTTATGGACATCAACTCTTTCATCTTTGCATTTTTATGGTTTGTTACAATCTATGTGAAGCAAGTCGAAAAGATGCCATCCAATATTCGCTTGAATCTCAACAACAACTTTACGGTCCAATGATGAAAGTTCTCGTCGCCAATGCTCTTGGAATTGCAACCACTCTATGGGTGTTAATGGAATATGCTAAAGTAAAAACTCGTCCACAAAAAGTTGATAAAAGTGGAAAAGTGCCTCATCTTCCTCCTGGTGATGCTGGTGGTGTACCAGATAATATGGCAACAGCAAATTAAAGTTTCTCTCTTTCAATCAATGAAAAACAAAATGTATAAACTGATCTCAAACAACAAAAAACTCTAATAATTTGTAAAAAAATAATAATGCGTGTATGTGTTAAATGTAACAAAAATTTTATGTCAAATTTCTATCGTCGATTATTTTGTATGTATATTTGATAAATAAAAGCTTTAAAGAATCATTCAGAGTGACTTAGTTTACTCACAATAAAATGAAGAATTTCTTATATGTGTTTCGGTAACTTCTAAACACGGAAATAAATTAGTTCATTTCATCATTACGAACTTGTGAATCTTTTCTTTTATATGTTACACAGTCGATAAAGTAATAATTATTCCAACAAATTGTAATCTTTAACAAGAAAAATAAAATAAACGAAATTTAGAATTCGGTTTATAAAATTTTTAAAACCTTCGCTACAAAATGTTATTTATTGTAAAAGACGCGAAAATAAAGTTGAAATAATTTTATCGCGTTATGCATTTTGAATTGCAGTGTGTTCTGCAGAGAAAAGTATCGACGTTCGTTTTTTTTGTACAAATATGTTGCTTTTAGACTAAATCATTATACTACAAAAGTATTTTTAAATCAGACCTGCTGTTCATCATTGAAGCTAAATAATGTTCTATTTTTTTTAAAACTATTAATTTGACTCGAGAATGTTTATTTACAAAACGTATTTTTGTTATTGTGAAATAGCGAGACATTTTTCATCTTTACTCGCGTCTTCGTTTCTTTTTCAAATAATTTCTTTTATATTTTAGAAAACTGTTATCATGGCTATTGGTCTTCTTACTGTTGCTGTTGTACAAAGAAAAGACAAGGCTGTTAGTGATACTGCCGAAGCGGCTGCACACCAAGTTGCGGGTACTGCTTTTGAAATAGCTGGTACTGGTGTAGCAATGGGTGGTCCTGCTGCTCCTTTCGCCCTTGTTGCTTCTGGAGCTTTACTTGTTGGTGCTGACACAACTTTGGCTACATATGATTGTTGGAAACCTGTTGTACATGATCTTTCTGAAAATCCTTCCAATGGTATGTATTTGAATGATCTCGTTACCGACTCTCGTATTATTAATGTTGAACGCTTTGAAAATGCTCAAACTGGTTTACCTGAATTTATGGTTCAAAATATCTGGAATGAAGTTTTTCGCATTCACATGTTTTACATGCCTGATGGTCAATTGGTTGCTCATGCTGATAAATGTTCCATCTAATTAATATATTATTCAATGTACCAAACTTCTTTATCATTTTTTAACAATGTAAGTTATCTTTATCTTTTAAAGCTTTATTTACCTTAAACTTATTTTAGTTTTACATCTTTACTCTCTTCATGGTGATGTCAGCTTGTTTACTTACTTTCATGTTATTTACTTTTTGTTTGTTAAGTTTCAAGTTTTTTGAAATGTTGTTTTGTATCAGTTTGTAAAAATTTTTTGTATTCTCTTTTCTATTTCTGACGATTTTTGAAGGCTTTAAACCTTTTCATTTATTTATGTGTCTTTCTTTTGTAACGATTCAAGGTGTAAGATAGTGATGTGATACTCTATTCCACTTATGAAGGATGGAACCATGAACTGAGCTACTGTTAAAGGTTATATACTCATTAGGTGAATGCAGAGAGCTGGTGTATCATATTCTCATTACTTCAAACATCATACGCTTGGAAGAAAAAAGAGTCAAGCAATAACAACTGAATCTATTGACGCTATCATACCCATAGTTAGCAATATTAATCGCACAAGTATTGACACAAGAACAATTTATATAATCATCAAAAACACAGATAAGCAAAGTAACATGAAATAAATAAACATACAAAGTATATAATTATTCATTATTCAATTTTCAGCAGGTTGATTGAAAGGTAAACATTGGCCAAGACCCAATGGAAGATTAGCTTTTGGAATATATGGATTTGATTTATCAGCGAGACCAAGACGAATGGATCATTTTCTCGATTTTCATTTACTGATCTAAAAAAGAAAAAAAAGTTAAAATCGATAAAAAAAAAGGGACAAATGAATGTAAAATTTACTCAACCAAAGCTTGAATGGCTTTACGCTTCTTTGTTTCACGATCTAATTCATTGTTAAGTTTTTCAACCATTTTCTTTGCTTCTTGAATATTTCTTAAACCATTATTAGTTGTTGCTGAATCCATGATTGAATTATTTGAAGATGAAACAAAATGAGATAAAAGTTGATGAATGAAGATTTTTTGAAAGCAGCAAAAATGAATCAGCGAAAATGTAAAGATTGAAAAAATGGAAGAGAAAACAAAAAAAGTAAGAGAGTTACTAAAAAAATTGAACAAAGAAAAGCCCGCGCTTTTTTGGCAGTATAAAACACACGAAAGGTTAGTCAATAAAAGGACAATATGAAATTCAAATGCATGAATGTTGGATTATCAAATATAACGTTACCGATGAAATAATAATAATCATTAAAAAAAATTAATTATAATGTCGGATAAATTTTTAGTAAAAGAAGCCACTCTTTTTATGTTTTTTCTAATCCTTTAAAAAAACAACATTCAAAAATTATATTCTCCAATATTCTAAAGGCTTCAAACAGAGTTTGAAGTGCTTCATTCTATCAATGAAACACTAACAAAATAGCAACAAGGTCATCCATCGTAATGACTCGTGTGATATGCAGTTAATAATTGGAAGCCAAAGAAATGCATGTAAATAAATTTTTTTATCATTCTTTAGAAGCTGCCGTACCTTTAAAAATAAACCTATTTCATTTCAAACAATGGAATTTTTTTTTATTGCTTATGGACCATATGGAATCTTTATTGAAACTAATAGAAGACCCGTATAAAGAAATGAATAACTAATAATTAATAGTTTAACTTTTTTGTTTAATTTTATAATTTTGTTAGTTTTAAATAAAGATAATTATCTCACATTCTTTTTTTCTTTAAAATCTTACTCTCTATGTTACAAATAATAAATGCTTCAAACATATGACGATGAAAACCAGAAAAAAATATAAATTTTGCTAGTTACAATTTTTGTGCTTCGAAATTGTTGATTTTACACGTTTTTTTGATTTATAATGTGCTTGCTATGAAAATTTGTAATTTAAAAATAATAGAGATAAAGATACATCATTTGTTTTTTATATTTGACTATTTTATAAAGCCTAACAAATTATTGCCATTTTTAGGGTGAATCTTGTTTTACAATAAAAAAAAAGGAGCGCTACACTTTGCAGAATATGTATCTTGGCTCCAAGATAGCGCGAACTAGGGCATTCTCATTCAATAAGGAACAACAAAGTGGTCAAAAGCTTTGTTGCATGCCATAAAAGCAAATTTGCATATACAAAATTAATGAATGATAATAACACTAAATATGAAATTTTCTAATAATAACAAACACACATTACGATTAATACTCTTTCTTTTTTTATATAAGCGGAACTGGAATTAAAAATAATGTACATATTGTTGTGGATAACCATAGCGGTGGAAGTAATAAGATTGATGTGAAAATTTTGTTCGAATGAATGCAATGAGAAAAAATCACTATCAAGCTATTACATATATGCTCCATAATTACAGGTGTATGTAGGTTTGAGATTGAACAATAAAAAAGTTTATATTGAATCAAGGCTAACTTTTTGAGAAAATAAAATTTGATCATGGTTATTCACCCCGAATGGATGTAAAGATATAATATATGGGATTTTTTGATTTAATAATTAAACAAACTATTCGGTGTTTTTATTGTTAAATATTCTAAATTTTTGTTTGTTGAACGTTATTATAATTATTGACACTAAAAAATACAGCAAGGATTTTTTTATTAACGTCTTTTAATTTAAAAGATGCCTTAGTTCGCTGTATCTTGGAGCCATTTCTGCGCGCGCTTTCTGCAAACAAAGCTTGTATCTTGACGCCAAGATACATATTCTACAAAGTGTCCTTTGCCCATTTTTTTCTCTTTCTCTTCATCATTCATCAAATTGGTCCCAATCAAAAGTGCTTGCAACAACAATGTTCGGAGACATATTTATTAGAATCTTTGCTTGGTTTCTTTATTTTTGGATGACTGTAATACATGATTTTGTGAAATTTGTTAACCAACTTGAAGAATATCTCGATAAAGTGGGTTAATCGTTTTAATTTTTCCTTTTTATCATTACCTTTTTATTTCAGGAATTACTGAAAACAATACCCTATTTATTTGATGTTGCTCGTATTTGTGTACTTTCAACTTTTATTGAAGATGCTTTTCAAAAGTTAGTAAATTTGGATGCTGAACGACAATTTATGGAAGAAAAATGGAACTGTGGATGGTATTCTGCTTCGTTATTTGTTCTTTATAACATCGTTGGCCAGCTACTTCCTGCAATCATGATTATTTCAAAAAAATATGTTCGTGCTTCTTGTATTATGTTAGCTAGTGTTTTGGTACTTCAAAATGTCATTCATTATATTCCATGGTCTTGGACTTTCCTGATTCCAAATATTGCTGTTGTTGTTTCTTTATGGATTTTATTTGCTGTAACTCAATATGAACAAAGATCCATGAATATTCGGGCTGACGATAGATTTGAAAAGTTACTAAATCGAATACAGCTTCATGATATACTTATGCCTGGTGGCTTTTTCCATGATTTTATTTATTGCTTTGTTACTTGTTATTATAATTTCATCCTTTACAATAATAGTTCTAAATTAATAACAATCGAACGCATGGTAAGCTTTCTTCGTCATTTTTAACTTTAGATAATCTGAATTTTTAAGTCTATGTTTTTGATTTATTGTTTAATTACTTTAACTCTTCAATATCTCAAAACTTTTGGATATAAATTTAGAATCTGGAGAGTGGCTTATACTTTATGGGTGTTTGGTATTAATCTTTGGTTCAATTCATGGCTGACAAATGATGATGTGATAAAGTTTTCATTCTTTCAAAATACCTCAATTATTGGTGGAGTATTGCTTGTTATTGCTTATGGTCATGATGGAATCTGTCTTGAAGATTTTAGAAGACGCGAATGAATAAAGAAATGAATAAATAATAATAATTAATGTTTTATTCTTTCTGTTTGTTTTTATGATTTACTGTTGTTGTTTCAAATAAAAATCATTTTTAAGCTCTTTATTATTATCCAGTAATAATACATGTTTCTGAAGTATGAAGATGAAAAGCAGGATACCAAAATATTAGCATTTGTGTTTTTCTAACACCGTACGTAGTTTTATTATTTAGAAGCTGCCGAAACTTTAAAAAATATTTTTTTCTAAGTTTTCTTTCTTTTTGTTTTATAATTCCATGGGAGAGGATGAAAGATTGTTTAATGGCTGCTTAGATTATTATTATTGTTTTTTTGTCAAAATGCCAACGATGATATCAACGGCCATGTCATATTTATTTTGAAGATGGGCAGTGCAACAAAAAAAAAAATCAACCGAGCAAAAACCCAATCAATCGATGGAAAGAAACATTCTTTGAATGAACAAACACTAACTACATGGGCAAGGTTGCTTGTTGTATCGCGTGACTCATCATTTTTATTTTCATTATTTTTTATTATAACCGAATTTACTAATGATGCTAGAAAATAAAATAACTTTTATTGTCCATGGAAAAGTAATTTTTTAATTAACGATTTTTTTTGTTTCCATTTTTACTTTTAAAATTTTTCTTTTTAGAAAATTAAAGTTTCATCCGAACCTTTAGTTACAGCATCGCCTGTATTTAATGCAATGGTTGAAGGCCCATGGGCACCAAAAGATGGAAAAATAATTATTAAAGATCCAAATATTAAAGCTGAAGATTTTCAAGAATTTTTATGTTTTATTTTCACCGGATTTTGCGAAGTTACTTCAAAAAACGCTAAAGCTTTATTCCATCTTGGTAAGCTTATAAAAAAGCAAAGAGACTGAGAGGAATTTGTTTTAGAAGCAAATGGAATTTTAGAGAAATGTTTTTACAATTTCAAAGCTGGTTTTTAGGACACATGTATTTTGTTCCTGATATATTTAAGGAATGTGAAAAAGGCTATGAATTATTAATATCAGAATTTCAAGATGCAATCACGGAAGCAAAACTTACTAAAAACTCAAAATTAACTAAATATTTTTCTAAAAATAACATTGACGCTGCTGCTAAAAAGCTTTATAATAAAGTAATGGATTTAATTGAAGCTTTATTATTATATTTTGGTCGAACTATTTTATTTTGGAAAACTGTTGCAATTTTACCTATCATTTTGAGATATAATAATTTTAAGTTGAGTTATAAAAATGACCGAAGAAAATGTGTTTGGTTTTCTCATGATTTGGTTCTCGCTATTGTTGAACGTTGCCGTCGAGAAGATGAAGAAGAAAATTTATTATTTAAAAATGTAACTCTTTTTTTTATTAAAGCAAAATTTTCTTTGCTAGACAAAAGTTCTATAAAAAAGTTTTTTAGGTAATCGAATGGGGAATTGCAGAATGCAATCGAAAGAATTTAAAAATAAATATACCAAATCTCAAAGAAATTTTATTGCATATTCTTCCATGTATTAAAAATAATAATTTAACAATAAAATCTTGGTGGTTTTCTTCCTCTAAACTTAAAACAAGCTTGGGTAACTTTGAGAATTTTTTGGAAGATCTTCATCGTGATTCAATATGTCCCATCGAAAATGAAGAAGAAAAAATATTTTCAACCAAAAATGCAGCAATTGCAAATTATAATTTAATTATGAACAATTTAGAATGGGCTATGTTAAATGCAAATCGAAATTTAATTTTATGGAAAATTATTGAATTTTTACCTGATCTCATGAAACATAATAATTTTGAATTTAATTATTTAAGTTTTGGGCAAATTTGTTGGTTTAAACCAAAAATAATTGAAATGATTTTGGATCGATGCACACGAGAAAATGAAAAAGAAGATATAATTTTTATTAATGTAAGTTAAAAAAATTCCTGCAAGAAAATAAACAAAAAAAAACTAATTTTTTTCAGGCAATAAATTGGGCCAAAGAAGAATGCAAACAAAAAAGTTTAGAAATAAATCCGCAAAATATGAAAAAAATATTAAATAATATTTTTCCATATCTTAAATTTTATAATTTGTCTCCACAAATATCCCATTTTGTTGTTGAAGATCTTTATGACTTTGCTCAACGAGTGTCCTTATATCCGAATGCCGAAGCATACGAAAAAAAGAAAACTGAAAATATATTTTATTCTTTATTTGGTGAAAGAGAAGATGATTATCTTTTTAAAACTAAGCGGCAGGAATTTCAAATAGTTAAGAAATACAAAATTATAAAGAACTGAATTCCATCAAAAATATTTTTTGCTCTTTCATTTCACAAATATTTTTTACAAATAAAAAGAGCGCTGTCAATTTTGAAATCGAATCCATGTTTTTATAATTTTTGTTAAAAAAATATTGTTATGTAATTAACTTTCTTTAAGTTTGCAATACATTTTTTTGTATTAATTTGTATAATTTTTAATTTAAAACTACTGAAAAATAAATGTTATTTTTTTAAATTGAAACTTTGTTTCGCTCTTTTTCGTGCATTTGAAATCATAGAGTTTAATTCCATCATTTTTAGCTCGGTATATCCTTATTTTCGGAATATTACAATTTAAAAAATATTTGTGGTAGTTGCTTATCTGATTATTAGTTTATACTAAACAGACGACAATATTCTTAAAACATATGACGATGAAAACCAGAAAAAAATAAAATTTTGCGAGTTACACTTATTGTGCTTCCGAAATTGTGAATTTCACGTGTTTTTTTTGATTCATAATGTGCTTGTTTCGGTAAATTAGTAATTTAAAATTAATAGAGATAAAGATACATCACTTGGGTTTTTTATAAAGGTTAACAAAGTATTTCCATTTTTAAAGAAAGAACTTTCTTTTACAAAGAAATTATGCTAAAATCCTTTTGTAAATTTCCCATGCTTTTTCATTCCTTCCAAAAGCTTTATTCTTTTTTTCTTAGAAGCTTTTCATGGTTCCTTTATTTTTGGATGACTGTCATACATGATTTCGTGAAGTACTTTAAGCAATTTGTTGATTATCTCGATAAAGTAAGTTTAATCGTTTTAATTTTTCGTTTTTATCTTACCTTTTTTTTTTCAGGAATTATTGAAAACCAAACCATATATTTTTGATGTCGCTCGTATTTGTGTACTTTCAACTTTTATTGAAGATTGTTTACAAAAACTGGTATATTGGAATGCTGAACGAGAATATATGGAAGAAACATGGAACTGTGGATGGTATTTTGCTACATTATTCGTTCTTTATAACATCCTTGGACAGCTCATTCCTGCAATCATGATTATTTCAAAAAAATATGTTCGTGCTTCTTGTATTATGTTAGCTAGTGTTTTGGTACTTCAAAATGTCACTCATTATATTCCGTGGTCTTGGTTCTTTTTGATTCCCAATATTGCTGTTGTTGGTTCTTTATGGATTTTATTCGCAGTAACTCAATATGAAGAAAGATCTATGAATATTCGGGCTGACGATATATTGGGAAAGCTAGAAAATCAAATACAGCTTTCACATATGCTTTCTCCTGTTAGTATTTCAGTTGAGTTTATTTATATGTTAGTTCATGTTTATTATCGCTCCGTCATTAGTGTTCATGATTTTATGACATTCGTAAGTTTTCTTTCTCATTTTTAACTTTAGGTAATTGTATGTTTTCAGCTTGTGCTTTTTGTTTCTTTCTTTATTACCGCAGCTATTCAATGTCTCCAAATGTTTGGATATAAACAACTAATCTTGAAGGTGGCTTTTGCTTTATGGATTTTTGGTTTTAATCTTTTATTCGATTCATGGTTGGCAAATGAAGATTTAATCATATGTTCGTTCTTTCAAAATACATCTATTGTCGGTGGATTACTTCTTGTTGTTGCTTATGATGATGATGGAATCTGTCTTGAGAATCTTATAAGAAGACGAGAATGACTAAAGAAAAGAACGTTTAATAATTATAATAATGTTTTAATCATTGTGTTTGTTTCTATGATTTATTGTTGTGTTTTAAATAAAAATATAATTTACATTTCCACTAATCATACTCTCTACGCTTCTTTTTTTTTTATTCATATTGTACAAAAAAATCATGCAAAAATCCTTTTGTAAAATTTCCATGATTTTTCATTTCTTCCAAAAGCTTTGTTCCATTTTTTTTCTTTCTTTCTTCATTCATCAAAAAATTGCTTTCAATCAAAAGTGCTTGCTGGAATTATGCTGGTTGAATTTTTTCTTAGAGTTTTTGCATGGTTTCTGTACTTTTGGATGACTGTGATACATGATTTTGTGAGACGCTTTAAGCAATTAGAAGATTATCTCGATACTGTAAGTTCAATCATTTTAATTTTTATATTTAATCTTTACCTTTCTATTTTAGCAACTATTGAAAACAAAGCCATATTTATTTAATGTTGCTCGTATTTGTGTACTTTCAACTTTTATTGAAGATGGTTTTCAAAAATTGGTAAATTGGGATGCTGAACAAAAATATATGGAAGAAAAATGGAATTGTGGATGGCATCTCGCAACTTTGTTTGTTATTTATAACGTTCTTTGTCAACTTATACCTGCTGCAATCATGATTATGTCAAAAGAATATGTTCGTGCTTCATGTTGTACATTGGCTAGTGTTTTGATACTCCAAACTGTCACTCATAATATCCCATGGTCTGGCAGCTTTTTGATTCCAAATATTGCTGTTGGTGCTTCTTTGTGGATTTTATTTGCTGTTACTCAATATGAACAAAGATCTATGAATATTCAGGCTAATGATATATTTGAAAAGTTTCTAAATCAAATAAAGCTTTCAGATAGACTTTTTCCTGGTGGTTTTTTCCTTCATTGTATTTATTTGTTTGTTAATAGTTGGTATTATTTCGTCACTTGTATTTATTATTTTATGACATGGGTATGTTTTCTTTCTCATTTTTAACTATAGATAATTTGAAGTTTTCAGTCTATGATTTTTGTTTATTTCATTTCTTTAAATCTTCTAAATCTCAAGAGCTTTGGATATAAACCAAGAATCATGGGTATGACTTTCGCTTTATGGTTTTTTGGTATTAATATTTGGTATAATTCATGGTGGACAAATGATGATTTGATGAAATTTTCGTTCTTTCAAAATACATCTCTAATTGGTGGATTACTTCTTTTTGTTGCTTATGAACCTCGTGGTAATGGAATTTGTCTTGAAGATTTTAGAAGAATCGGATGAATAAAGAAATGAATGTTTAATTATAATTTATGTTTTAATTCTTGTGTTTATTTTTACGATTTATAGTTGTTTTAAATAAAAATTATTTTTACATTTTCAATAAATCATTCTCTTCTTCATTAATACAAGTTTCAAACTCCTGAAGAAGAATTATTAAGCCAAACAAAAATTAATGTTTGATTGTTACACTTTTTAGACTCTTGTTTATTGTTAGAATAAACATTGTATAAAAATTGCTTGATTCTTTAAAACTTTAATTTTTACTAACAAATTTTTTTTGCTTATATTGACTTTTAAAATGATAATTCACTTTTTTGAGAATTTTTTTTAGCAATTATTAAGAATGCTTATGATTATTTTTCTTTTCCATAAAATTTTTTGACGATTTTTTTTTGATTGAAAATTAAAGGTTGAATCATTTTTTGGTCGATTAAAGAATTTTTGCAAAGACGCGCTTCTCAAATATTTTCGAATCATATTCTTTTTTTATACGGTAAGACAAAAATAAAAATCATTTTATAAAAACGGCGTTATGTTTGAAGAAAATTTTTAAAAAGGAACCATTCAAGAATAATCGAAAATTGTTTTATGCTTTAATTTTTACATCGCTGGTTTCTCTAAGAATAATTTTGCTTTTCTTTTTTTTAATAATTTGAAATTAATTTTTTATTTTGTCTTATATTTATTTATTTTGGAACAATCCCAAACAAATTAATCACTATACTTTTTTTAAGATTAAATAATGATCAAGCTGACTTGGATTTTACTTTCATTCTTTGTATGGCCATATTATTATGACTAGCAGATAATGATAAATGTATATCAGAATTTCAAGAAAAACTTCGTGGAAAAAATACAACCAAAGCTTTGAGTGGAATCGTGGGCGTCGGATGGGATGATTTACGTAATATTGAAATTCTTCCCGTATTTGTTACATCATTTAAAAAATGTTTGAGCGTCCCAGATAACGACTTTCTTATTCCTGATAATGTTTATGCTATTCCAATCAAAGATATTGCGATAGATCGAACTTCATCCACTTTTGATTCATATGATGAATATATGAAATTTTCATCCGATAAAAGTATGAAGGAAAAGTTGAAGAAGGAACCATTCAAGAAAAAAAAGAGTTGTTTCGTGCATTAACTTTCTCTCGAAAATTTGCTTTAATTTTTGTTGTTTTTTGAATTATTGTTTTTTGAATTATTGCTTATGGACCTTATGGAATCTTTATTAAAGCTAATAGAAGACCCTTATAAAGAAATAGATAGCTAATAATTATAGGTTTAGCATTTTTGTTGTTTTAAATAAAAATAAATATCTCACACTCTTGTTTCCTGTAAAATTTTTAGAGAAATAGATAAACATCCCTTGGGTTTCTTACAATAAGGCTTTTTTATAAAGGACTAGGCGCTACGCGGCCCTTCGGGCCGCCGGCAACATGTTTTTTCAATGATTTTTATGAAATTTTAACGCAAACATTTTACATACAATAAATAATACAACTATACAAAAAAAATTGAACAAAAGCTTGTAGTTTTTAATAGATAATCAATGTGGATATATAAGGCATATGAATGAAGTTTCAAAAGTTTTTTCAATTGTTTAAAGACGATTTTTAACAATACCATAGTAATTGATTCGACCACGTTGTAATCTGATGTAGTTTTATAAGCATTTGATAAAGATCGGCCATGTTGAAAAATGTTGATAAGATTGAGCTAAAATGCGGACGTTTATAACAGATCAAATAAAACACAATTCACCATAGTTATTGAATTTGACCACTTTGAAATTTGATGAAGTTCTTGAAGATTTTGATATAATTCGACCACGTTGAAATAGTTGTAGAATTTGAGCTAAAATGAGGATGTTATTGACTATTCAAGAAGAAAGAAATAATCACCATAGTTATTGAGTTCGAACACATTGTAATTTGATGTAGTTTTATAAGGATTTCATAAAGTTCGACCACATTGAAGTTGTAATGTTTTTTTTTTGATTTTTTGTTTTTCTTTTTTTTGATTTTTTAGATTCTTTTTTCTTTAATTATATATCGAAGCTTTGATTCTAAAAAAACGTATTAGTATTGAAAATGTAAAAAACAACTTACTTTCGGTAATTAGAATACAACATTAAAAAGCTGCATCACCCCGCAGCTGGGGCCGCCCGAAGGCGGTTTCGACCAGTGTTGTCGAATATCGAATAATCGAATCGAATATCGAACGAATATTCGATTCGAAAACCGAATATTTCGAATATTCGAACCCGAAATTCGAAGGTTTCGAATTTCGAATATTCGATTCGATTCGATTCGATTCGATTCGATTCGATTCGATTATTCGAAAATTTTCGAATAAATTTTGTTAAGTCTTTATTTTAATAGCCAAAATGGGTTTTAAATGTTCTCAAATGCTCTAAAAAGGCTAAAAAAGTATTTTATAGCTTAATTTCAAAGCATCAGTGTCATTTAAAAAATTTAAAAATTTCGAATATTCGATTCGAAATTCGAATATTTCGAATATTCGACAACACTGGTTTCGACGAAGGGTTTAATTGGTAAATATTAGAAAGTGTTAAAATTAATATTTTTATCATATAAAGGTTAAATTATAACATACATTAATCGATGATTTCACTGTAAACATAATTTTTAACTTTATTATCAAGCCGCTGTTGTCCTAAATATATTTTTAATGCTGCCCACCGTTTTACTCGTGAACATGCAACATACATTTGGCCGTGATTAAATACGTCTTTTCTAAGATCAATTCCAACGATTTCAAATGTTTGGCCTTGGCTTTTATTGATGGTCATTGCAAATGCTATTTTAACCGGAAATTGCCTTCGAGCTAAGGTGAATGGGTAATTTTCTTCATTGTAAAGAAGGATTCGATGAATCATAACAACATCGCCTTTTTTATCCCCAGTCAAAATTTTACATTGCAAAGTGTTGTTCATTAAGCCAATAACTAATAGTCTTGTTCCGTTGCATAATCCTTCAGTTTGACTGAGATTTCGAATGAGCATAATTACTGTATTTTTTCGTAAACGCAATTCATGAGGAGGTAATGACGGAGGATTTAAGCTGTTTAAATATTCCTGAGTAAGCAATTCTTGTAAAGCTTCACCTTCTATTGCCGAATCGATGCTGCTGTATATTTTTTCACCTTCTGTTGGTAACATTGCGACCACGTCACTGTTTAACTCATCAACATCAGCATTCCTGGCTGAAAGAATGGCGGAGTTTGAGACATCGTTAAAGCGATTTTGCCTAATTAAAGTTCCATATACCTCTTCGACTAAATCGTTTTCAATAATAAAATTTGTTGGAATTTCAAAGTTGTCATTTTCGTCGTTAATTTTACCTTCACCAATTTGTAACAAATAGTTCGCAAAATCGGTTTCCTCTGGATCTGCACGCATGTTTTGATTTAATTTAAATTGTTCGAAATTTTTCCAAAGGTCACTGAATTTAATTGATAAATTTATACATTCAGAGCGTGTTCCATTTTTTCGAACAGGTAATAGTTGACGGAAATCGACACCAAGTATAACAATTTTACCACCAAAAGGTTCATCAATTTTTGTAAAATCACGCAGAGTTCGATCCATAATTTCAAGAGCGTATCGTGGAGCCATGGGTGTTTCATCACAAATGAAAACGTCTGTATTTTTTAAATTTTCTGCTTGTTTTGTTTTTGGAGTTAAAATTGAATTTGAGTCCGAATATAGAGGAACTGGTAATCCAATTGTTTTGTGGATAGTTTTACCACCTGGTAATAATATTGCGGCAATGCCTGTAAAAGCCATGGTTTGAACTTTTTTACCTTTGACCCGCAATAGATGCCATAATGTTTTATAAGCATAAGTTTTTCCAGATCCTCCTGGGCCATCAAGATAATAAAGTTTTTGAGAATTTTCATTCATATTTTCGCTTGCATTTAAAACTTTATTAACAATTTCTTTTTGCTTATCATTTAATGTTGCATACATTTGTTCACCAATAGATTGATCAAATGAAGAATCATAATGGTCATATTCTTCGTCAAAAGTAATATTTTGATTCATTGTTGGAAAATCTGCTATTTTTTTATCTTCATTTTCTAATAACCTGACAATTTCTCGATAAGCTTTTTGAATTGCAACTTCAATGGGCATTGATATTGCGAAGTCTTCAGCCATGTCTTCTTTAAATTCTTCCCAAAGATCTTGTGGAGCTAAAGGTGAGCAATGAATTAAAAGTCTGATAAATAATGAACGCATTTGGTATGGTAACAAAGAAACTCGGGCTTCTGCAAGTACACGATACCATTCTTTATCGTCTTCGACCAAACCCAATTCCAAGCAAGCTTCTGTAAAAGTTTGGCAAATCTGTCCATCCACAGTTTTTAGTTCATCAAAACTTGTGGCACCTTTAACATGGTTTAAAAGAATTCGAAGATGGAAAAGTTCTTGATTCGTTGGACTTACAGTATACATTCTGCCGAGATTATTAAAAGCTCCTTTGCGTGTGTTCCATTGAAATTTATTTGTTTGTTTATTTTTACCCCAAGTGAAATGTTCGGGTATTTCTCCATAAAAATAGTTTTTAGATTTAGGGTCACGTTTATTTAATTCAAAATAGTCCATTAACATAGTTTTTTTATCCAAAGCTGCTTGTATTCCGTCAATGTTATCTGCATCTATAAAATTAACACTTTGTTCACTTGGCAAATGAAGAGGAAGCCTTGCAATAGAGTGACTCTTACCATGCAATTCAAATTTAAAAATTCTCCAGGCTGCTTCAGCTGCTCCCATGTAACGACTGTTCAAAAATGATTCACATTCGTCGTATTGTACAACACCATCAACAATTTTAACAGCTGCAGAATCATGGCCTTTGAAAATGTATTTATAAAGATATTTTACAGCTTTAATGGAAGATACAACTTCAACATTAATATGGCAATTCATTAATAGTAATAAGTTTGGGCAATGTGGAACAACATATTGGTTGTCTGCAACAAATCCTGAGCTTTTTGTTATTTCTCGGCCATTATCTGGTCTTGCATAAGTGGGATATGCATCTTCATCAAGAGTTGTTTTTTCTTGGAAATTTTTTGGAAAACCTTTAGAACATTCACCATTTTTTTCACATCGAAAACCGCAGGGACCATGAATCATATGAGTTGAAACTAAATTAAATAAGTTTGGAAATTTTTCTGGATCTGGTAATTTTGCACTTATATAACGATCAATAACTTCAGCGGTTCGCATTTTATAATCACCTTCTAATGTTACCAAAAGATGAGCATGTGGGAGTCCTCGTTTTTAGAATTCAATTGTGTAAACATAAGCTTTGCAATTACCAAAATAACCTTTTTTCTCAATCAAATCAACAACAAAATTTAACTTTTGTTTGAATACTCTTGCGACTAAATCAGGTCGATCTGCAGGTGTCTGTCCAGAAAAAAGATTTTCAGCAATTTCTGGCCAATTTGGATTGCATGTCATTGTAACAAATAAATCGGGTTTTCCAAGGCGTATAACAATAGCCATTGCATCTTGATAAACTTGTTCCATGTAACGGGGAGATCCTGTATGAGTTGAAGGCAAAATAATTTTAGTTCCTACGGAATTAGCATTGTTATCAAGTTGATGTTTTTTCATGAATGCATCAATATTGGCATAACTATCGCGATAGATTTTATTTTGATTTTTTCGAAGATATTCAACTCGTTCTTTAATGATTTTTAAAGCAGTATCAACTAACCATTGTTGGAAAAGCCTTCCGCCATGTAAAATAGCATTAAATTCACCTTCACGAATAGAAATTTTAAATTTAGCGTAAGCTCCGCGGGTTAAATTTTCATTTTTCTTGCTAAAAAGTTTTTTCATTTCATGATGCCATATTGGTTGACCGTGAGGGAAGAAAATGGGATAAAGCCATGGTTCAACATTTTTATCCAATGCATTTACAGTTTTCAAATGGCGACCTTCTTTATCATAAATCGTTACATATGAATCGGGGATTTCACCATCATCGGTTGTAGCAAAAACTGCAGCAACTTCATTGGATGTTTGTAAATTGAAGCGGCGAGGATCGACTCCCTTTTTTAAGGCTAAAATGCATTGATAAATTCAAAGGTGTTGTTCCATTTTGTGCTGCTAAAGTTTGCTGTATTTCATATTGTTCATACATCATTTTAAAAGCTTGAGCATGACAATTTATTTGGCTTAAGGTAAGTGACAAAACTTTTGTAATTTCGGGTTTTAGTTTTGAGAACGCTTGCATACGGGTTTCTGCTGCTTCAAGTGGATCTGTAAAATATAATTGACCGTATGATTGAGTTTCATTTTCTGTATTTCTTAAAGCTGTGTTAATTTGATTATAAACCTGTCCTTGAACTACGAATGAATAAGGCCCTGGACGATTAATTCCAAACTTTACAATATCGGCATTAAATGAAGCAAAAGCATGTGCGCTGTTATAAAATCGTATATTATCTCTGAATTCACGAATATCGAAAAGCTTTTTTAGTTCTTCTGGATAAGGGAGTTCAGCTGATAAGCTTAAACTACTACCATGTTGACAACATAAGCCAAATGATAAACCTTTATTGCTAACCTTTTCACTTTCAAAATGCTTTGAACCACAATGGGTACATTCCAAATTCATAGGTCCAAGGTAATGTGGTTGGACATTATCATCAATTTCTTTACCTCCTGCTGTTATTTGGTTTTTTGGTCGTCGCTTATTTTGCATACGATCACGGGCGTTAATGTTTTCAGTAGCCTTTTCAGCATTTGATAAAGCGGATCTTCTATCGTAAATACGACCACGGGCATTTTCATTTTCAATGGCTTTTTCAACTTCAGATAAATTTAATCTTCTTTTTTGTTGGCTTTGCGCATTAGTTTCCCTCCTTTGCATTTTTACAACTTCGGTCAAATTTGCATTTCTCTTTTGCATACGACCACGTGCGCTTTCATTTTCAGACGCTTTTTCGATATCCGATAAATTGGATCTTCTTATCCTGTCCTTTTCAGTTTTGCGTCTTTTTAATACAGCTTTATGAGCCACTTCTTGAGAAAGAGTTCTTTTAATAGGTTTCCTACCCATTTTTATTAAATAATAGTAAATCAGAAAAATTAAAAATATTAAAACTAAAATAACAAATATTAAAAATATTAAAACAAAAATAAAATAATGAACTGTATGTGTTCTCGGTTTTTCAAATCGATCATCCAGTTGCCCAGAAGCGAACGGCCGGAAAAGTAGTCGAAACCACTTAGCCTGATGTGATAGCCAAAGTTTCCAATGGTACACTACAAAGCAAAATTTGTTTGATAGCCAAATCAGGTTTTTGCGTGTGAGCTTAAATAGAGAGAGCGTTAAGGTCACTGGTTGCGAGCAAGCTTGCAAAATTTATCTGAAGCTTTTTCTTTCTCGCCTTTTATTGACTTTGCAAGTACGCAAAATTAACATAAATCATTCCATCGCGCTTGTGAATGAAAATGCTGCTTTCATTCACATTTATGTAAATTTTTTCATTTATTTTTTTATTTTCCCATGAAGCATTTCCAAGCGCGAAATGACGAACGAACAATGAAAATTACTAGGAAGGACAACAAAGTATTGCCATTTTTTAGGAATGAATTTTGTTTAACTAAAAAATTATGCTAAATTCGTTTTTCAAATTTTCATTGCTTTTTTTCGTTTCTTCCAAAAGCTTTATTCATTTTTTTTCCTTCATTCATCAATTTGGATTCAATCAAAAGTGCTTGCTACAAAAATGCTCGGTGATTTTTTTCTTAGAGTCTTTGCATGGTTTCTGTATTTTTGGATGACTGTGATACATGATTTCGTGGAATGCTTTAATCAATTTTTAGATTATCTCGATAAAGTGAGTTTAATTTTGTTTATTCTTAACTTATGTTTGTTTGTTTTAGGCATTAATTGAAACAAAGCCATATATATTTAATGTTGCTCGAATTTGTGTACTTTCGACTTTTATTGAAGATGCTTTTCAAAAATTGGTACAATGGGATCAACAAAGAGAATTTATTGAAGAAAAATGGAACTGTGGATGGTATTTCGCTACATTGTTCGTTATTTATAACATCCTTGGGCAGCTGATTCCTTCAATTATGCTTATGTCAAGAAAATATGTTCCCGTTTCATGTGGTATTTTGGTTAGTATTTTGGTACTTCAAACTGTAGCATGGTCATGGACTTTTTTGTTTCCTAATATTGCTGTTGGTTGTTCTCTGTGGATTTTATTCGCTGTAACTCAATATGAACAAAGATCCATGAATATTCTTGCCGACGATATATTGAGAAAGATAGAAAGTCGAATTCAGCTTTTTAATATGCTTGTATATGGTATTAATGGCTATGAGTTTATTTATGGCTTTTTTGCCACTATTTATTATTATTTCGTCTTTTTCTTTAGTATGTATTATTTCATAACACTGGAACTCACGGTAATTTTCTTTCTCATTTTTATCTTTAGATAATTTGATGTTTTCAGTTTATGATTTTTGGTTTTTTCGTAATCACTTTAACTCTTCAACATCTCAAAACTTTTGGATATAAATTTAGAATCTGGAGGATGGTTTATGCTTAATGGATTTTTGGTCTTAATCTTTTGTTCGATTCATGGTGGACAAATGACAATTTTATGAAAATTTCATTTTTTCAAAATACATCTTTAATTGGTGGATTACTTCTTGTTGTTGCTTATGAACCTTATGGTAATGGAATTTGTCTTGAAGATCTTAGAAGAATCGAATGAATAAAGAAATGAATAAATAAATGAATAAATAATAATAATAATAATTAATGTTTTAATCTTTGTGTTTGTTTTTATGATTTATTATCGTTCTAAATAAAAATAATTTTTACATTTTTCCGAATCATACTTTTTACTATACTTCAATAATACATACATGTCTCAAAATTCTGATTTTTAATTTTTTAATTTTTCTTTTTACTTGTTTTAAATTCTTTTATTTGCATTTTCTCATGTTTCTTTTAAACAACAAATACCATTGTTCCATTGAATTTCCTTCACATTATTTCAAATTTATAAAAGTTTTCTAAGTTAATTACATTTTTTTCACACCTTTGTACTTTTGGAAAATGTTGATGATGCTTTTTAACTTTCATTTTTCTTTCTTTTTGATCTTCAAAAAAAGAAAACAGCGCTCAAAGAATTTCACGTTTTTACTCATTTATCATTTCATGGGAAACTTTTCTCCTCTATCTTGCGCAAAGAAAAAAGTAAAGTTCAAAAACTTGCCAAATCCATTTTTCTCTTTTCTTTCATATTTTGTTTTTTCCATTTTTCGAACTTTATAAAAAAAATATTTTTCTTTGTTTAATATTTTATTTTTAACAAAAAAAGAAACTAACTTTTTTTTCATCTTTGCCGCCCGCTAAACTAAAAACCCTATCCTTAAAAAAATACACACGCGCGCGGCATTATACACTTTCATCTCTTCCGCCGCCACCGCCGATGATGACATTGTATTGCCGCCGCCGCCACAAAATGGGATTTATCAATCATTTATTTTTTTTATTTTTCATGTGTTTTTGTTGTGAAAAAAATTCAAACTTTTATCTCAAAGGAAAAATAACGTTAATGTCTAACTAAAATCGGCTTCGAAGAAAAAAACAAAAACGGTTTTTTTAAAAGAAAATTTTTTGTTTGAAATTTTTTTCGGTGTCAAAATATAAAATACCGCAAATCCGTTAAAAAGGAAGCAAACAAGCAAACGAGAAAGATGAAAGGAAATAAACCGCGCTGCTTTTGTGAAAACAAATTGGAAAACGACGACGACCATGAAATAATGTTTTTGTTTGCTGCTACTGATTACAAGCGTATTTAGTCTTCTTTGTCGTCGTCGTCGGTGGCAGTTAGTAGAAGCAATAATATTAACAACAACCACCACAAACAACCCTGCTGAGTATTTAAAGCAGCCGAAAAATAAAAAGATAGAAGCTTCAAAGACAAAAATTTAACAAACGCTGCGGCAAAGATCAAAGAAGAAAAAAATATATATAAAAATAGAGTGAACACGAGCCGAGCCGCATTTGGTTGGAAGAAAAAGAAAAGACAAAAAGGCGGGTCATCACTTTTTTTCTCACTTTTTTTTTTGTTTCATCCGTGCTTCTATCTCTTTTTTTCTTCATCTTCTTCTGGCTGTTATTGTTTGTCCCCATCATCATCTTTAAAGGTACATAGAAAAATTTGCGCAGTGTCATATTTTTCAACACAAAAACTAAAAACTTTTTTGGATTTTAAATAAAAAGAATGTAACAAAATTTTTATTAATTAATTAATTATGTCATTGGTGCCCACGGTTATATTTTATTTTTTTGGTGTTATTAATACATGGTCAAGATTACCCATTTTTGGGTTAAATGAACTTGAAGTAAGTTATTTTTTTTGGTTGACATAGTTTTCGCTTTCAAGATGACAAAATGATAGTAACAATTATTTTGGAAAGTTTCAAAAAAATTTATTACTATCAAATTCGGAAGAAACTTTTTATAATTTTAAATCAACCATAAATTTAAAAAAATTTTATACCGACTTTAGAGATCCATGACATCCTCATCATCATCCATAACAATGCTAAATATTTCAATTGAAAGGCCTCTTCGATCCTTTGCATTTGATGAATTTGTAAATTCACCCGAATCCTTTCAAGAACAAAGTTATTTATCGTTTTTATCCGTTTGTACAGATATAAGAAATCTTTTTTCAATATATGGTAATATTGAATTAGAATATCAATGGAGCTTTAATTTGGATAATAAACAAAAATCATATCAAAATATTCCTAATATTCAAACAAAAAATTGTTCAGTTTTATGGCAAGCGCCTTATCCGGTTAGTTTGGATTTTAATTTAATTAAAAAATGTAAGTATTGGGTGTAAAAATATTTTTTGGCCGTCAATTCAAATATTTTCCCCAAAAATAAATAAAAAAAGATTGCCCACGATCGGAATCGAACCGATGTCGTCACGGCCACAACGTGAAGTACTAACCACTATACTACGTGGGCCGAAAGCTTGACCATTGGAAATTAATTAGAACGTGTGCTTCTTTTCAATGAACAACATGAAGGCTACAAGAAAAATTATTCACGCATTCTTATAATTATAATGTGCAATTTTTTATGTCATTGCTTTCTTTCCTTCCAACGAAAAAAAAACTAGCGAACAGAAAAAAACTGTGCAAGAAATAAATTTTTTAAGAGTTCCTGAATCAGTAAAAACAAAACAAAAATTTATACAGATTTAAACTTTTTTTCAAAGTTTTTATTTGTTATTATTTTTTCAGGGAATTTATAAAATTTATTTGGAAGTCAAACATCCGGGTGAATCAGCAATATTATTTCGCGGGTTTATAAAAGCTAAAATTCATGATTATTGGATTGTTGCGATTGGAGATTCTTTTGCTTCGGGTGAAGGAAATCCAGATAAATCTTTGATTGAAAATGATTCAGTTGAATGGATTTCTGGTGAGTAATTTAATTTAATTTAAAAACTTAAAAGTTTTTCTGAATTCTGGAATTCTTCCTTATGAAACCGGGTTTCTAACAAATTTTTTTTGTCATTTTAGTCTAAATTCTTATTACTGTAAATTTTAAAATAATAATAATTAAGTTTGTTTATTTATATTTTCTCATAAAAAATAATTTAATACAGCCGGATGTTTTTACTTTGATCTTCTTTCAAACACAAAAAAGGGTTAAAGCCGATGCCGCAAAGTGTCAAAAAAACTTTTTTAACCAACAAAAAAGAAAGACTTTCATTCATTTTTCTTTTTCTTTTTCACATTTTTCTTCCCCAGAAAGAGAGAGGAGAGGACCTGATGACAGATCATTTTCCTTATGTTTGTTTCAATTTTTTGGAAAAACTAAAGAAGAAAAGTACCGAAAAAATTTGTGAAAAAAAAATATATAAACTTTTGCGCCATTTACGATAGGGGCGGCTTTTTTTAGCAGCTAGCGGCGGCGGCATCGGCGGCCGCTCTCCTTTGAAGCAACAAAACAAAATATTATTGAAAATTTCGACGCCACGGGGGAATTTTTTTCTTTACCATCAAAACAGCAAAAAAATCAGCAAAAGAAGGAAAAGTCAACATAAACTAACAAAAAAAGGTTAATTAAATGATGACGTTATATTATTTTTGGCGGTGTGTCAAAAAAAAGAAGAAGTGTGATGGGTTTTTTGTTATTTATTACTACGGCGACGATAATTAAAATAAATTTTATTTATTGCTTTAAAAAAAGTTACGGTACCAGAAAAAATAATTTAGGATAAAATAAACTAAAACGAAAATACTTTTAAAAATTGTTTTCCACATTTTACTTTTTAAAATAAGTTTTTTATTTTTTGGATTCTCATAAAATTTTTTAACCTAGCACAAATTTAATTTCTTTTTAGATATTTTTTTTTGAAGTATTTTAAATTTTTAGAACAATGCCATCGAAGCCGTAAATCATGGCCATATTTTGTTTATAGTAAATTACAAAAATTTTCAAGACAAATTCCAACCCATTTCACTTACATCCCATGTGCTGGAGCTGCGGTGGATTTGGGAATTCTTAATGGCCATCAAGGTCAACCATCCCAAATGGACATTGTTGAAAAAATTGCAAAATTACGGTAATTATTAATTCTTTCTTCCGATTTTTTTTGTTGATAAAAAGCTTTTTTTAGTGGACAAGGCCCTGATTTAATTATGATGGCTGTGGGTGGTAATGATGTTGGATACTCTGACATCCTTGGTCGATTATTTCTTGGAAATTCTAAAAGTTTATTCAATACCGTTGATATGCGTCTTTTTTATCTCGCTCACGAACTTGAAAGACTTGGTGAAAGATTAAATGCATTAAAAGCCAGTCAAGGTACTGTAACTTTCACTCTTCCCATGAAAATAAAAACTATATATATATATTTTAATTTAAATTTCTTTCAGTTGTAATTCCCCATTATTTTGATATAAGCCGGAATCAAAAGGGTTTAATTGATTCAAATTGTTCGGATTTGCATCAAATAAGTAATTCAAATTTAAAATTAGCCGATCGACAAATTTTAAAACGTGTAAATCGAATTATAAGTGAAAAGGCTAAAATGTTTCAATGGACTGTAATTGATTCGGTGCCAAAATTATTTAGGCATGGAGGAGTTTGTTCTTCTTCGTCGCTTATTAGGTTTGCTTTTTTAAATTTTTTTTTGTTACTTTTATTTTTGTCTTTTTGCTTGAAAACACTTTTACTTGGCAAACATAAACAAAAAATTTAATAAAAAATTTATATATAAAAATTGTTATTATTTTAGAAGCACCTCCGATTCCATTCGACTTCAAGGTGATACTCTTGGAGCTTTCCATCCCATTGAAGCGGCTCATAATTCCATTGCAGATCTTGTTTGGAGGAAATTAGATTTTAAAAGACTTTTACGTTATCAAATATTTTAAAATATTATTTTATTAATAATAATCGTAAAATTTTGTTAAGCTTTTTTCATATTATATTAGTTTTAGAAATCTAAGAATTTTGCTTCATTGTTATTTGTTTGTTTTTTAATTTCTTTTGTACAAATTAAAACCAAAAAAAAGAATAAACGATATTTTTTATTTAATCATACCATAAAAACTTTTTACAAACTAACAAAAAAATTAATAATACAATATTCAAACATTTTTTCGAAAGTATAAAATTCGTAAAAACAACGGTAATATATTTTTTTAAATGATGATTTATACTGGACATAGCAAAGTTAAAATAAATAAAGAAGGCTACATTTTTTAGAGTTTCAAATGCTGTACCATATCGACCTCTTTTATCCATAAATAAATAATATTTTTACTTTTTTTTGTTTAAATAAAAAACTTGTTTGATTTTTTCAATGTAATTATTAATGTCGTTCAGGCCGGGAAGCCAAAAATGTTTGAATGGAAGATATTGGTTGGGTTTGGATTATTTTTTCTTTTTTTTTGGCTTTGGTTAATTAATTTTCAATTGTTTATTTTTCTAAGCAAATCATACTTTCATCTTCATGTTCAAAAAATTTTTACCTTGCATTTTTGGTTTGATTTTTTTTATCATTTTGAATTCTTTTTTTACAATTTATTCCATTTTAGATAAATCTAGGCGGATTAATAAGGAAAAAGTTACGCCATTTACAAAATTTGATTCAAAGCATGAAACTGCTCAACATTTTTCCTTTCCATTTACAATAATTTTTTATATTTGTAAGGAATCAAATCCAACAAATAAAAAATTAATAAAACTTTATTATTGTTGCAAATATTTTTGGATAAAAATTAAAATTCTTCCGTTTTATTGCCTTTGGATTCAAGAATATGAATGTGGAATTAGAATAAAATCAAGAAATAATATTAAAACTGTTAAAACCTGGCGGCATTTAGATGGCTTGGAATATAAGGATTTATTTTTCTTTCTTAAATCAATTGATAAATCCTTTGAAACGGAAGCCCGTCTTGTGGCATCATTATTGACTTTATGGAAGTTGGATCTAAGAGCTTGTCGACTTTATAATCAATTTCTCACCTTCAGAGAATTCAAATTACTTTCATTAAATTTTGAAATATTAACAATTTGTAAAACTAAAATAGTTAGACAAGATATGTTTTTTCTTATTCCTTTGCATGAACTTTTAATGACCACACCCAAACTTACACAATTTGATTTGTAAGTTGTTGTTCGCTTTTAAAAAATATATGAAATTTAACTAAAAAATTTATTGCCTTTTAGCACCCCAAATGAAGACGATATTTACAAAATTTATTTAAAAGAAAAACTTTCAAAGCTTTCTGAAATTTTAACTGCAAAGAAATTAAGAGATTTTATTTTAGAGAAAGTTCCTGCAGATCTTTTAGATCCTATTTTGTTTGCAAAATTTATTAAAGTAAGTAACCATATTATAATTTTAAAAGATTTTTCTCAAATTTTCCCGAACATACATATAGAAGATTTGTCGCTTTCAGAATAACTTCGATTTTCATTCTCAAGTAGCAATCATTCGAATTTATTGGACTAATTGGAATAATTACATCGATAAAGAATGGAAACAAAAATTTCAGGACATTCTTGAAAATCAAATTAAAAGCTGGGAAAATTGCTCATACGCTTTCAATTCTCAAAGTCAATCCGATTATTTTCTTCAACTCGCAAATAAAAGTAGAAAAGATGAGATAACATCTTATTATATAAGAGAAAATTATCATTTTTTTAACGCTGTTGCTGATGAACCTTTTTTCTATAATGATTTCATTGATTCTTGAATCTAACGTGTAAGTCGTTACTAAAACTCCGGTCCGATTCATATGTCTCTTCTCTCTGACAGTAAAGTGGACCGGACCGGATTTTAGTAAGGACTTAATTTGTAAAATTTTCTTAGAGGATATACGAATATCGAATTATGAAATTCATGTATTTTTTTTTATCGATAACCTTGTTGAATAATGTGGTGCAGTTTGATTTGATTAATTATAATATTATTTAAACAAATTCCAAATATTGACTTTTACGAATAAAAAATATGAGAGCAAATAAATTTGTCAATATGTGTAATAAATTTAAAAAATGTTTTTTAATCAAGGCTATGTATACTTTTCTGCAGCAAAATAAATCTTATTAAAAGCAACTATTATTTATAAAAAAAACTCGTATTTTGCGAACAATAAAAAAAGGTAGCGCAAAAAATTAAAAGTCAAAAAAAAATCTTTCATAACAAAAACACTTGAAAAGTGCTATCTACCGATTTTGGCATGGGATAGAAAAAAATTGAAAAACAACTTTTGGCTCACAACTTATTTTGGCGCCATTTTTTGATATAAATTGTTAATTGTTTTTTGCATTTTTACCATTAACTTTTTTTCTAAGTCTCTCAGTTTGCAAAAAGTCTTTTTAAAATATACGCATATATTCTTTCTTTTTTAGAAACAATTTTTTTTGTTGATATGTCCCATTTAATGACCAAATTCGATTATAAAAATGGTGGAAGAAGTCAAAATTTTTCAATTCCCATGACTTTAATAATGTATATTTGTAAAGAATCTAAACCAACCCACCCTATTTTATCAAAGCTTTATTCAACATGCAAATTTTTTTGGTCTCAAATTAAGATGTTTCCAATCTCTCAATTATGGATTGATGAAAAATCAATTAACGTGTTGTTTGACAACGAAAATCTAGTATACCATATTTCAAATGAAAAAATTTATGGATTAAATTTTAAATTTTATATTCATGGGCTTTTAACTATTCCGAAAACTTTAGATAAGCGAATGTTGACATCATTAATGTCCATTTGGCATTTAGATTTGAAAGCATGTATCATTCGGGACCAAATTCTTACTTTGAACGAATATAAAGAGCTTGTTTTTAATTTACAAAGTATAGAACTTAAAAATACAAAGGTCATGCAATCCAATAATGATGGCGCGTCACAACTCATTCCCATATATGAACTTATTATGATCGGATCAAAATTAGAAGCATTTAAGCTGTAGGTTTAAGACAACAAACACACTTTTTTTAATTTAATAATTTTATTCGATATATTTAAATAATTAATTAAATATTTAGCATGACAAGCATGGAAAATGACCATAAATATTTTTCTAAAGACGCCTTTCAAAAATTTTGCAACCTTACACTTCCTAAAAAGTTTCGCACTATCTTTTTAGAATATATTCCAGAAACTCCAGATCCAAACTTATTTTCTAATTTTATTATGGTAAGAAATATATATATTTTTAAAAATAAAACAAAAAATAAAATTTGATTCATTGTTTTTGTTTCAAATATAATTTTAAAATTGGTTTTTAGAGAAATGCCTCCTCTTCTTCCAAATCTAGCTTCAGTCTAAAATGGTCAAATGTCAATGAAGAATGGAAAAAAAATTTTGTTGATACCCTTGAAAATAATCTTAAAAAATGGGAGAATTATTCTTCGAAATTTAGGTGCAAATATGGTAATGGCTTTATTATTAAAATAACAAGAGATTCTTAAAATATGAATCTTGGCTTCGCAGTTTTTGTGTATTTTTATTAAAAAATTTTTGTACAAATTAAAAAAAAGAATAAACAATATTTTTTTATTTAATAAGAAAATCATTTTACAAACAAACAAAAAAATTAATAATACAATATTCAAATATTTTTTTAAACACGAAAGTATAAAATTGGTAATAAGCAACGGTAATATTTTTTTAATGATGATTTAAACTGGACTTAGCAAAATTTAAAAAAAAAAGTATATGAAATTAAAAAGGCCACGTTTTATGGAGTTTATTTAATTTGGCAGGGTTTAAAAAACTTTTTAGAGTATGAAATGTTTTTTAGATAAAAGAAAAAAATTAATACCTAGAGTCTCAAAATGAAATTTTTTTTATACACATCCATATTCAAGAAATACAGCACTTCCAGTTCTTGAATGGCTCGTAGAATCAACGATGAAAGAAGCAGCCGATGGAGGAAGATCAACATTTTCATAATAACTTGTTGCAGTTCGACGCTTGGCTGTAACTTTTAAAGATTGTGGCGGGGTGCTTATTGATCGATCTTTAGGTGTTGGAGTTGAAGTATTTTGTGGGCGAAATTCTCCTGAATTCGAAGTTGGAGTCTAAAATTAAATTAAATTTTTGGGATGTAAAGTATTGTAAGAAAGTTAAATTACCATAACTCTTCCAGGATATGGCGGCGGAGGTTTTATAGTTGTTCCTGATTTCGATCCTTGTTTTGTTAATCCATATGGTGATCGGCAACTACTTCGACTGCCCATAGAAACCACTGACATGGCATTTGAAACTGATCGAGTATGTCGAACTCCACCTCCGCCATTTGGAAGCAAAGGAGTTGGAACATCGATTCCCCGTTCAGATCCACAAAGGCTATAAATTTCTTCTTCTTCGTGATTTTGAAGCCGAGTTCGAATTGAATTTCTTAATAATCCATTATTATTATTATTAATTGGTTGTTGAGAATTATTTGATGGGCCTGGAAGTCTCATGCTTCCACCAAAAATTGTATTTCTTGCTCGAAGTCGATTATTTAATACAAAATTATCGCAAACTACGGTTTCAGCTAAAATTAAATTATAATTTAAAAATTGATTGATTTTTGAAATAATTAAAAACACAAACATTTAATTAATGGAAATGATTCATAATCCGGTGAAGAACTTGATCCAACATCGGATGAACAACTCGTGGTTGGAAGAAGACTCATACCTAAATTATTTTTTTATTTTTAAAGGGAATTTTATTTTTTTATTTGCATTTGGAGTTTTTTTTTGTGTGGGAATAATTTTTATGTATGTGCTTTGACGAGCGCTAATCTTCTTCCATTATCAATAGCTTGAGACAAAAGTTTCTAAAATTACCAAGTGTCCCTCACCACGATGACCAAATGACAGTAACAATAATTTTTAAAAATTCCTTTAAATTTGTTACCATCATTTATCGTGTATTCTTTATCTAAATTTTCCTTTCCTTCCTTTTGTGAATATGTGCGTGTGTGTTTGTGCAAGCCAATAATGAATTTCCGAGAATCCACACCAACCAACCAACAAGAAGCAAAGTAGAACAATTACTGTTACAAGTTTTTTTTCTTCAAATTAACGCAAAAACATTTAATTACTTTTTTCCAATGTTTTTTTTAAAAACAAATGACAAGAGACAAGAAGCCAGCCAGCCAACACGCGATAACAATTAATTAATTATAAACCAAATCCCAAAACCAAAACCATAATTAAAAGAAAAAAAGATTAAAATGTGATATAATAACTTTATTTCTTTTCTTTTTTTTCGATAATAAAAATCTTTCTTATATTTTTTTTAATATACACAAAAACGAACAAATAATATATATAATCACATGAAGAAGAAAAAATAACACCGGCCATACAAGAAAAAAAACATGAAAGAATAAAATATGTGTGTAAAAATAGTTGCAAAACTTAAATAAAAATTAAAAAAGAATAGTTTTAGGAAAAAAGAAAAAATGAAAAATGCCTAACACGGAAAAAAGTTTTTTGTTTGTTATTGATTAAATGAGGTTTATTTATTTTTTAATTTAATGTTAGTTTTGCTTTTGTTTTTTAAAGGAAAGAAAAAGAAATAATACAGAAGAAAAAGAAGAAAAGTTTGTTTTTAAAAAAGCTTGAAAGGCTTTTTTTGCTTGAAATAATAAATGTACAGTTTTTCGTTTTTTTAGAAAGAAAGAGAAAGATAGAAGATCGTGTAAAAAAATTTAAATTTAAATATAAAAAATGTTAACCCGTTAATGAGTAAAAGAAAAAGAAGCCAAAAAAGCAAAGATTAAGCATTTTCATACGAACTTGATGGACGATTTTTAATTAATATTCCAATTTCATCATCTATTGCTGCAATGGGTGCTCGACGTTGTTGTTGTTGTAATTGTAAAGCACCCATATGCTGCTGAGATTGTGAATGTAAAATAGGATTTTTAATTCTTAATGAAGCATATTGATTATTATATTGCGAAGGGGATAAAGGAGGTAAAGAAGAAGCAACAACAACATTATTAGTGTTAGGTTTTTGGTGATGGGAAAAATTAGTATTAGTATTTTGTGGTGCAACTGTTGTGGTTGTTATTATAGCTGAAGAAGAATTTGATGTGCAAAGTGGTGAATTTGTTGTTGAAGGTTGTTGTTCATTATTAGAACGACGTGGAAGTGGATTTGTTCGACGAAGTAATGAACTTCGTCTAAAAAATCTGTGTACAGCTGAATCGGATTGCTCACGTATATTCGTGGCGACATTTGTGGTGATGGGTGGAGTTGATATTATTTGATTGTTGTTGTTGGTGGTGGAAGATGACTGACCGTTTGTTGTTGTTGTTGTTGTTCCATTTATTTGTGGAGGCATGGATGATGAGCCTGATGCTCCTGCACCAGATGGAGGAGGTGGAGAAATAAACCCTGCATGAGTTTCATCAATACTTGAATCTTCCGTTGTTGAACCATTCGTAATTGCTGGAGCTCGAATGGCTTTTCGAGTAGTTGCCTAAAAAACAAAATTTATTTAAAAATATGCAAATTTTGAAACTTTTTAAAGCCATTAAGTCTTTCCCAATAAAATAAAAGTCACATTATAATTTAAATTTTTACAAAATATTTGTTACTCTCATTTTGTCATTTAATTAGAGAACTCTTTGTAATTAAATTTTTTTAAACTTACTTTAGGCATTAAAACTTTTGCTGCACGTTTCATTAAAGTTGGTTTTTCTTTAATTATTTTTCGATTATCCATGGATTTATATTGATCCATAATTTTTTCTTCAAGCTTTTCTTTATTCCTTCTCAAAGTTACAAGTTGCTCTTGGAGATCTCTTTGATGAGCATGGAAGGTGTCTTTATCATTTAAAGATCTTTCATGCAAATCTTGATTTTTAGCCAACAATAATTCAATTTGTTTTATTAGGGATTGATTTTCATCTCCATTATATTGTCGAAGCATATCCACTTGTCGACGAAGGGTTGCAATTTCCATTTCTTTTCCACTTAAAACATGATTTAATTGTTGAATGGTTCCATTCAAAGAATTTATCGTGGATTTTTGTGAACATTCTGCAACTCGAAGCCTACGAAGTTCATCACTTCGTTCATCGGTGTTTCGAAGCATTGCGGAATTTTCTCTTCGATAATCATTCATTTCTTTTTGAAGTCGAGAAATTTCCATTTCTGCATCTCGAATAATTTTTTGTGATTCTTCTCGTTCACCTCGAATTGTGGCTTCATAATGCATTTTTTCGCGCACTCCAAATTCATTTCCATTCATTTTTTCTGTTTTTATTCGTTGTTTAAGTTGTAATAGTTCAAATTTAGCTCGATCATAATCAGCTCCCAAAAGTTGATGGAGATTTTGGAGCCGATCATAATCTGCAATCAAAGCTCCTTGAGTGGCTTCAATGGATTGAAGTTTCTTTTCAAATTCAGTTTTAGCTTTAATTGCATGTTCAATTTGTTTTCGAAGTTCCACGTTATCTTCTCGATGCAACTCTTCTTGAAGTTGAGCATTACGAAGTTGAACTTGAAGTTTAGCTAATTCAGGGGAATGTCGTGTTGCAAGGTTCTGAAATTAAAAGAATGGTAGTTTTTTGTTTATAAATAATCGCAACAAAGTCTTCCCAGGCGAAGATAAAAATATGATAGTAATTCTTAAAACAGCTTTTTAAAATGCTCCGATTACTATCACTTTGTCATCCGCTTGTTAGAAACACTTTTCATAAAACAAAAATTATAAAAACTTACATTTTTATTATGTAATTCTTCCATTTCTCGTTTAATTGCTTGAAGTTCTGATGATTTAGAAGAATCTTCAACTTGAAGCTTCCTTAATCTTTCTTGCAATAAAGTAACTTGTTCTTTAACATTTTTATTTTCCATTATTAATTCTTTTACTTTATCATCGGATTCATTTAATTCACCTTCAGCTTGACGTAAACTTTCAATATCTTTTTTTAAATCATCAAGCTCAGCAATTTGAAGCTGTTGTTGAAGTCGCAATGCATCGGCTTCTCTTCGAGCGGCATTTAAGGCTTGCATAATTACATCATCAATAATATCAATAAGTTTATCATCATTATCAATAATATCTTCAGAAAATGTTAATTTTCCACCATTGGATCTAATTGCATTACAAACTGAACGAAGTCGAGCAATTAAATCACCAATTCTACATTTTTCTGAAACCAAATCCTCTCGAAGTCGTTGAGCTTTTTTCATTTCCAAATCTATTTGTTGTTTCATCGTTCGATTTTCAGCTTCGATATCAGCTATTTTATTCGCCTTTTCCATCAATATATTTTCATTATTTGTGTAACGACGTTCAAGGTTTTCATAATTTACAAGTTTTACATTTAATTGATCACATTTATCTTCCAATGATTCAACTCGAGCCTACAAAAAAATTATATGGGTTTAGTAAAGCAAAATAATATTATTCACTTTCCCACGGTTTTTTTTTTGGAAAATAAAATATGTGGGAGCTATTACACTTTTTTGGTTCGTAAAAAAATGACTAAACGTGTACTTTTAGATTTATGAATCATTCACAAAATAATATTGCCTGAGGGATATTTTTTTTACACCCGAAAATTTGAATATTTTTTTGTGCCAAAAATTAATTTTTTTTATTCGTCTTTTAAAGTATTTTTCAATTTCAAATTTTTACCTTTAAAGAAGTTCTTTCAGCTTCAATGGTTTTCTTCGATCTTTCAACTGCAGCTAAATTTGTTTCCAAATTTGCATATTGATCTTTTAATCCATCCAATTCTTGTCTATTTTCCCTTTGTTTTTGTCGAGTTTTTTCAAGTTGAGTTTCAATTCGCTTTTTTTCTTCCTCCAAAATCACGCATGATTCATCTTTGCTTGTTACAACTTGTTCGAGTTCTCGAACGCGACGTTGAAGATTTTCATCTTCTTTTTTGGTGGATAAATCACTTTGAGCTGAAGCAAGTTGTCGACGAGTTTCATGAAGGGTTTGAGTCAAACTTTCTTGTTCGTTTCGAACTGTGGAAAGTCGAGATTCTGCACGATTTTTAGCTTCTTGAGCATTTTCAAGTTCAATCGCGAGTTTCTTAATTTCAGATAATTTTTCTTCTGCTTTTCTTTCCGCCGCCGCTAATTCTTCTTTAAGTTCAAACATTTCCACGGGTTTACTGGAATCTTCCAATTGTTTTTGAAGTTTACGATTTTCTAATTGCAATTCCAAATATGCCGAACGATTATGAGCTTCAAGTTGGGATTGTAAGGAATCATTAAAAGATTCGTTTGGAGTTGCAAATTCTTCCATGGCTTCAAGATGTCTTTCCAAATCCATTCGTTTATGTGAATGATCTTTGACTTCTCGGCGAAGTCGACCATTTTCAATTAAAAGTTCTTCAATTTTATCCCTCTCTTTACTGATTTCTTCATTCGCTGATTTTAAAGCTGTTTGAGATTCATTTAATTTTTGTTCCAATTCCGTTACAATTTCTAGCTTTCTTTTAGTTTCATGAAGTTGATCTTCCGCAAGTTGAAGGGATTCTTGCAAAATTTTATTATCATTTTCAAGTTGCGTTGAAGTATTTCGATAATATGATAATTGTTGAATTTTGGATTTAAGTTGCTCATTTTCTGCTTCATGCTTTCTCAAAGCTAAAACTTGTTCTTCAAGATACACGAGTTCTTCTTTGTAATCTTTTGCTGCATCCGCGTCACTCACAAGTTTAAGCTTTTCATTTTTAAGCTCCTTTATTTCATGCTCACGTAATTCACATTCTTCTTGAGTGAATAATAAACTTTCTCTCAAAGTTTCCCTAAAAAAATTAAATTTAAATAAAATTTAAATGACGACATAGTGTTGCTTAATTAGATAACAAAAAGATAATAATTCCAAAATGTGAAGGTTCGTATTTTTGTTACTATCATTGACAGTAATTTTTTTCATAAATTTAAAAAAAAAATTAGTTACTATCATTAACATTAAGGAACACTCTGTTGTTGTTAAACATACATATCATATTTTAATCTTCGAACTTGAGCTTTTAAATCTGCAACTTCTACGGCTGCATGCCTTTCTTGAGTCGAAGGTGATGGAGAACGAGTAACATATTGAATTTCTTTATATAATTTTCCATTTGGACAATCTCCATTACACGACGATGAAGAAGTCGTAGTTCCAGTGGAACCATTTTCAAATTCATCTAAATCTGAACGATTATTAGCCATTTCTAATATTCCATTTGCATAATCATCGCGTTCTTTCATAATTCGTTCTAAATATTCAAGAACCGTTAAAAATCGATGATCGTCGGGCAAAATTTCAAGCGATTGAATTTCAAGCAAATGTCCTGAATCCTCTGTTATTTTTTGTATTTCTCCTACGATAGCTGATTGTAATTCCGTTCGCATACACCGAATTCGATTAATAAAATGTTCCTTTTGTTCACTTTGAACTGCACAACCAAGTAATAATAATAATATTTTATTTAATTCATGGGCTGATACTTCTGAAAAAAAAATAGTTTAATAAAAGTAACTTTAATATAAAAAATTAAACGCGAGATTTGCCTTTAAATTTTTCTGCTCGAGACCAAAGAATGCATCTTAAAGAGAAAGTTGTTATTTTATTTTTTTCACGGGAGTTTTACTTTTATTTTCATGTTTTGACAATAGACTATCGGCTTACAACTTTTTAATACTCAAAACAAGAAAAAAGTATTTGGTTTAAAATATGTTACAACTATACAAAATGGAAAAGAATGAGGATGATGATGACACAATCGGCTTTAGCCCAGGAACACAAATACTAAGCATTCAATAAAAATAAAAAAACTGATGATATGTATCTATTTATTATTTGATCAAAAACGAGTCTCAGAAAAAGCAATGAATGATTCAATCTTCTCCAAAAAAATTCAATTTTTTTTTTCATAGGAAAAAAGCAAGCAAGCGACGATGCAACTTCAGAAGGAGAAAGAAGAAGGAAAATAAGGAGACGATAGATTATATTTTTTTTAAATTCAAGCTTTTTTTGTCGAAATCAAAACTAAAAACGCCGTTTTTTTTATTGAGGGAACCGGTTAATGTTGCGTTTTTTTTTATTGCCTTAAAAGAATTTTTCAAACAACAAAAAAACCGATTGCGGCATTTTTGCGTATAAAAAATGTAAATAAATATTTTTATGTTAGATGTATGAACAGGAAAAAGGATGTTTCTGTTGGGGGCTGCCGATAATATCATAAAATAAAATGACCAAATAAAATAGTAGAATTGTTGCGCATTTTCTTTATTTTTTGGAACCGTTTTAAAATGACCGTTTTTAGAAATATTTTTTTAGATTCAAAAAAGGCAGCGACGATACAGAAAATGTAAAAAGCTGGCGATTAAGTTAATTAGTAATTTCTAAACCCAAAAAAAGTTTTAAAAAAATTAAACCAAAAATCTAGTGTTTTTTTGTTAAGAAAAGTAAAAAAATTCTGTCAGATTCAAGAAATAAGAAAAAAAGTTTAAGCAATTAACAAAAAAACAATAACAATAAAATACAAAAAAAAGCGGATTTTATTTTTTTTTTGACAGGAGACGAAGGAGATGATGGAGGATAACGGATAGTATAAGTCTTCAGAGTCTCTATGTTTTTATTATTCTGGGAAAAAAGAAAAATATTTTTCTTCGGATTTCTTGACAGATTTTCTTTCTTTCATTCACCAACAAAAAAAATCAAAAAAGAAAAAGTCATAAAAATATAATGTCAAAATCGAAAGTGTTCACAACAAGTTTTTTTTTTGCTCGATGTGTCGTCGTCTCTCTTTGAGGAACTGATCCTCTTTCTTTTTCTCAATCTAATAACAAGAAGAAAAAGAAAAAATGACCATTGTTCCTTTTAATTTTTTTTCTATGTCGGAGTAGTTTTAGTTGTTAAGGATGGATCCAATTACAAAAAAGCTTAAAAATATAAATGATGAGACCAAAGGGAATGAGAAAATTAGTTTTAAAAAATGGAAATCCAACGAAAACACAATATTTTTATTAAAATTTTTCGTTGTGGAACAAAAATTATGTCTTGAAGGGAAAGTTTGGAATTTGTTGAGAGAGCTATAACAAAATATTTTGTCAGTAATTTAAGTAAATTCTAAGAAAAATCAACGAATATCAAAACCCAAAAATACCATAATATTACTAAATTTATTTTGAACCCAAGAAAAAAAAAATTTATTTCGGGAGAGAAAAGAGAAATTCAAGTTAGTTTCAAAAAGTGTCAGAGAGTCATCAATTGCTTCATAATATTATTATTCATTTGCATTAAAGATTTCTTCGTTTTCGCTCCTTCTCATTTTCTCAATTCCTCAGCAGCTTCTTATCGGATTATCGAAAGTAAGAAAGAAGGAGAAAAAACTTTTCTTTTTCGCAATACTTTTCTTTAAATAAAAATGGATCAGTTACCTAACTTTTATTTTTATTCTATTTTTTAAACCTGTTCGTTTTTTTTCTTCTTCGTAATAGTATTTATGTTTTTGAGTTTATTTTTCCTAAATGAAAAAAGGGTCAAATTTTTTTCTACTTTACTTAATTCTCGAAAAGGTTTTGAGTTTCAAAATAGTAAAAAAAAATCGTAGGCTTTTTTTAGAAATATAAAAAAAATTCTTCTGGATCACGAATAATCTTAATTGATGACTTTAAATTCATTGGTTTGTCGTCGTCGGCTGAATGGTTTTATGAGAAGCTTTAATTTTTTTTTTGGAATCGAGAAGGGTAAAATTGAAAAGAAAAATTAAAAACAAAAAAGCAATAAACATCTGCAAAAAAGCTTGCTTGCTTTTTTTTAGTTTTGGTTTTTAGTAAGCATTTTTAAATAGAATATAACTGAAAAGCATTTTGTTGCGCAGATGTTTTCAACAAACAAAGACAAAAGAAAAAACGGAGGTATACCATATTTTTTTGATTTATATGTACCTTTTTTTGGAGATGGGCATATCGGTTGTTTTTGTCTTTGGCGCCGATAAATGGCTCTAATTTGTTTGTCAAATTTTAAATGATCGTGCAAAATGATAATCATTTACAGATGTTTTAGAGAGAAGGAGGAGAAATAAGTAAACAAATAGTTTAATGACTAGTACGAAAAATGAGAATGAATTTAGGCGAGTATTTACTAATTAGAAGCAGACGATGCGGTGGCACAAAAAAAAAAGTAGCCAATGGAGAATTTTTAAAACAACATAAAAAAGAATGAATAATATAAGAAAAAAATATTTAGAAGCAAACGATGAATCTCTTTTTAACTGCGGCGATAAAGGTTTTTTTAAATTTAAGAGTGAGTATTCAAAGTATGTGACGAGCACTTTTGACTCATATCAACGAAATCTTTAAAAAAATTTTTACAAAGTCCAAAAACTTATTTCAAATCTGTCAATTATCAACGAGAAAATGAAATGATGTGAATGAAGACAAAAAAGAACGGAAGAAACAAATGTTCATCAAAAAATTCATTTTTAAATTGGAATAAATGAAAGAAAGAGAGATAGAAAAGAACAATAACAACAAATCATATAAAAACTAATAATAACTAATAATAATAACGGAATTTAATCTTCTCTTTCCATTCCTCTCTCAATCGTCTCTGTTCTGGGATTTGTGGACAATAATAATAATAATAATTTTCAGCGTTCCGATATTTCCTCTTTTGCAAAAAAGGCACATGTGTTTGCAATGGAAAAAGAAGAGTCAAAAATATTTTTTTTATTTTCGAAGGCGATCGGGAAAAACAAATGAGTGCAAATGGACACATCCATTTTCATTCCATTTCATCGAGCAGGAGGAGGAAACCCAGCCATTACACTCTACACTTTTTTTTTGGCGCCGCCGTTAGTTAGTTAGTTGGAAAGAATTGAAAAACATCCATAAAAATGCAACAAGAGCAAAAAAAGTTTTTGTGGAGTTTTTGAAAAAATGAAGGGCAAAAAAAATTTGCATATGGCCTCGAAAAAAAATATAAAGGGAAAAAAATTAAGGCGCAGGCAGTTGACCGCATTGTTTTAACTTTAATGGCTTCACAACGCAGCAGCAGGCGACATATATGAATAAATATATTTAAATTTTTTAAATTTCTTTATATGGAAGACAATTGGAATCTGGAGTCCTTGAAAGGAATGTTGCATAAACAGAAAAAGACAGAATTGAATTCCATAAAAAGCAGAGCGGCAGCCTTTTTGACCGAAAAAAATTCCTCAAACAAAGATAAAAATCAAAAAAACTGAATCAACTCAACCCATTATTTTTTCTTTTTCAATCAGCTGCTAAGCTGTCTTTTTGGAAAGAATGAAAACAATTTTTTAACACCTCATCATTTTGGTATTTTTCTCCCTTAACTTTTTTTCCTAAAAATTTTACTTATCACCTTACTCAAAAACGAGGAACGTCGATGACAAAGAATTAGTTGTTGTTTCCCAAGCAAGTAAATGGTAGCAAACCCTGGCGCCATTAAAAAATAAAAAATACTCTTTCCTCCTACGTTTTTTTTATATTTTTAGCAAATTTTACAACCTTTTCAGGGACTATTTTGTTGATGACAATCAGTTGTAAACTTAATTATTTCTTTGTCTACAAAAAAGCCAATAATAATGGATCAAAAAAAAAACATCTGTTATCTTTTAAGGAAGAAGTCTAGTAAAAAAAGCAAGCGATGCAAAAAACTTGTATTTGCGCCTCCAAAAATTAAAACTAAACAGGAAGAAAAAATGTTGAGGATAATAATGATAGCTTTGCTGAGAAAAAAAAACTTTTAAACTTAATTAGAACAGAAAAAAGGGCTGATTAAAAAAGAAAGCAAGTATAAAATGATTTTTTTATCGAAGAGAAGATTAACGGAAACAAACTCGAAATGAAACAATATAATGGATGTTTGATAAGAAACATTAAAACTCATCTGTTACAAGCAAGCAAACTAACCAAGCAACAACAGAAGCTTTTAAACGAAAGTCAAAAAGGCTATAATCTTTAATCAAAGGACAAAATAAAAAAATTCCATTAATCAAGAAATGATGAAAAATAGTTTGATTTTTATATGAAGCAAAATCGTTCGTTTGCTTCTTGAACTTGCGTTAAAAAATAAGCACACGAAAGAATTAAGGGGCAAAGTATCTTGAGAATATTTTTTTGCAGAGATTTTTGACTTGCCTAAAAAATATTTTTCTGATAAGACCAAGAAGGTTGAAAAAAAAGACTGGAAGCAAATTAATTGACTGATGCTGATTTAGTGTTTGAGATAAAAAAAATCAATGCAAAACAAAATCAAGACAGTCGAGAGAAAATAAAAAGAAAATAATAATGCCGAATCGGAAGAAAAAAAAATCAATCGATCATAATTTTTGTGTTTTCCACCGCCGCCGCAAAAATAAATAAATATGAACGCGTGCCGTTGCTGCTTTGCTTTTTTGCCTGCAAAGAAAAATAAGGCAATGACCACAAAAAAAAAATAGAGAGAGGCCGTTCGAACAAAAAAAAAAGGAGTGCGCGATCGACGACGATGATGGTCATTTTCAAGTGGTATAACAACCAAAGAGTAAACCAAGCACTGGAGTGTCTGGTGTTGATGGAGATGATGGAAGAAGAAAAAAACAAAGCATAAAAAATATTAGAATTATTTATGCTTTTGAAAGATTGAATGGCAAAAAATGAATGTTAATGAATGAAAACAAAAGGCATCGAAAGTCATTCTTGCTATGGTACTTGTACGAATGATGAATTTTTCACCAAAGACAAAATTTCGAATATTTAGTAAATATTATTTACGCGGAAAAACAGGAAAAAAGAATATTAAAATAAAGTAGCTAAAGCAATCCAGAAAAATTAATGTAATTCTAAAAATCCATAAAGAAAAATCAAAAATTTTTAAAATGTGAAACACAAAAAAAATAATAAAAAAAAGAATTGCGAAGTTGCGTGTTTTTTCTTTTTCACTTTTCCTCACCTTCATTTTTGACAACCCCAATAAAAATAACAAGAAAGCGATAGAATGAATCCGAGGGAATAAAAAAAAATATGTATCCATCCATCTTTCTTTTTTTTTTTGCAAAAAAACTGCGCTGTCAAAATGCCTTAAGGAAAGTTTACGTCAAACACTAACTAACCAGGTGAGAAAATAAGAAAAAAAAAACGAGGAGTCAAAAAAAGAGAGAAAGGTCAGTCACTCGCAAAAAAGAAAAAAAGAAAGAATGAAAGTAACTAAAAAAAAGCGATCATTTTTTAAAACGTGAAAAATTTATGTAACGAAACAACTAAAATGCAATCCATCTATCTTTTTTATTTTTTTTTTTGGAAGAATTTATCCTTCAAAAAAAAACACGATAAAATGGAAAGTTTAAAGGTTTTAAATACCTTGTTTTTGAGGTTGTTTTTTTTCTGGACAAAGGATAACCTTGAGAACAAAGTTTTTTGGGAAGTTTTATTGTTGCCGTTTTTGGCTTCTTTTTTTTTGAGTTGTTGGAGCTCTGTTGAAAATGAAAGAAGCGAGGTTAAAAAATAACAAAAAATAATATTAAATCCTCGACCGTCAAACATTAAAGCGCAACAATTTTTCAAACATTCTATTCTTTTCATGTTTGCCCAAATATGTATAAATAATTTTGTGTGCATTGAAAGCAACAAAATCAAAACATGAATGCGGCGCGGAAATGCAAACAATCCCTCTCTCTTTTTTTCACAATTTTTTTACAAGCATTAAACCCTTTACCATAAAAAGATTGCTAACAAGCAACCACGAGCTTGTAAAATAAAAAAGACGAGTATCAAAATTCAACTTTCAAGAGCGCAACAAGCCATCATCGGCAGTTTCTAAAAATGGCATTACACAAAGAAATTTAAATTTTTCTTCACTCCCAAAAGATTTTTAAAGAAATTTATTTTTTCTCCAATTACATGCATCATTTTTAGTGGGGCCATTGAAAAAATGAAAATGGGAACAATCAGTTGCAGTCACAGCATCCTCGAAAGTGCAAAATATAAGAAGCAAGTAAAACAACTTTTACTTTTTATTTTTCTTCTTTAACTGCTTCCAATATATTTTTTTGTTTAAAAAAGAAAAATTACAAAAGTTTAATGATTCGAAAGAAAAATATGAAAAATAAAATGTTCCATCAAAGAAATTAAAAACCATTTTTTACTTTTTTGAAAATGGAAAATTAACGAAAACAAAACAATATTGTTGGTTTTAGGCTTCAAGAAAATGGAATGGAATTGGATTAAATTCCAATGGTCAGTGAGAATCCAATCTTAAATACTTAGAAAATTAAGAAAATTTAGCTAATGGTCATTTTTTTCTTCTGAAAAGCATTTGTTTGCAAAATAATTAAGGAAATTGAAGGATAATTATAGAAATTCTCAAAACATCGTAATCCATCAAATTTTACAGCGAAAATAGAAAATTGATAATACAAATAAAAACGAAGATTTTTTTCTAAAGTAATCTCGACTCGGTTTTACTATTCAGAAAATATTACTTTTACTAACAAATTTTTTTAAAATTCAACACTTATGTGTTTGAAGCCAGTCAACGAGAAAAAAAAGAATAGCCAATGTCCATTTTTCTCCCTTTTCTTTCTTTCCTTTTCGCTTCTATTCTTTGAAGCCCTTTGAAGGAAAAAAAGAAGAATGTCAGCCGAAAAAGGGTTTCTCGTTTTTCTGGCAAAAAAAAAAAATTGAATCAGAAAAAAAGCATAAAAATTTCTATCTTTCATTTTCTCGTCGCTGCTTTTGCAGGAAAATAAAAATATTAGAAAGGAAAAATAGAAAAGCCGATTTCAGATGAGCTGCATGCGAGCAAGCGAAGCCTTCTACAAAAAGCAAAAAGCAAAAAAAAGGTTCAAGCAAAAAGCTTAGAAAAAAATGTCCACTGCGGTGGCGGAAGAGGTCTCTTGAAATTGAAACAAAACTAGTTTCAAGCAATATTTCCTTTTTTTACAATTTTATTTTTTTTATTTCTTCAATTTTTTTTGGGAGTTTATTTTTCGGTCATTATCAAGCTTTCTTTCCAGCTCAGGAGAAAACGAGATTACAGTCATTAAACTTTTTTATTAAGAAGCAGAGGAAAGAAAAATGGCGGACTCTTTTTCGTCGCTGAAAGTGGATCAAAAAGAAAAAAAAGAGAAAGAGGAAAATTTAGAGAGTGATCCGGAAATAAACTCTTCACAAAAAACGAGAGAAAGAAAAAAAAGTGTAAAAAAAGTAAAATCAAAAAAAAATTTGAAAAAGCATAAATAAATTTTCTTTTTTTTTTTTTTTGCAGTTTCAATAAAAATCAACAACAAAAAAAGTGGTCAAACAAGATTCTTTTTTATTTTATTTTTATTTTTATTCGCGCATATTTATATTTTTTGATGCCGACAATGTTTAAGAAATACGCCATTCTACTCTTCGAGGTGAGAGAGTGATGATCAAATAAAAAGAAAATGTTTTTGGCAAATAAAACAATAAAAAAATGTGTAAATAAGAATAAATACATACATCTTTGTTGGTTGGTTTCAGGTCACTACAATCGAAAAAAGAAGGTGGAAGAGAAATGGAATTATAACAAGTTTAAAAAAAGTAAAAAAAAATAAGTAAACGAAACTTAGGTAAGTAGCTGAAGAGTTTTTTTTTCACAAATATTTTCATTCTTTGAACTATCTCTTTCAACTTTACCAGCTATCATAAGCGTCAATGAAAAATGCCATTCCTATCATTCATTTCTCAAAAAGTCGAAGAACGCGTAAGAGAAAAAAAATATTTTGAGAGTAAAAATAAAAGGAAAAAAAGTCGGGAACACTCCTTTAATGAATCATTCCATCATTCATTCATTCATTTTGCTATTGCAGCGTTCAAGATAAAAAAGGGGGGAAAAGAAAGAATGCGAGGAGGAATCAAAAGGTAAGAAAAAGAAGAATTTGGTTCTCGTTGTTGATGCTGCTTTTCTTTTTGTTTTTGGTGACCAACCAGCTGGCTGGCTGTTGGCAATGACAAGGATAAAAAATAGGGGTCAAATTTAATCAGCAAAAATTAAAAAAGCAAAAATTAAACGAAAGAAGAATGTTGCTTTTTTCAGGTGATAGATTAGCCGCCAATCGTTTACTTTTATGTATTTGGTGACAAACTTTGTCCTACAGAAAAAAAATCCAAAATGAATGTAGCGTTTTTGATTGCAAATCATAGCGCCTTGATACATTAATTTTTAGTTATTAAAAATCAAGCAAAATTTTTTAAGTTATCTTTTTTACATACACAATTTCGAAGATATCAAATTTAAAGAGATTTTACGTTTCCGACAAATACATAAAGTTTTAAGCTTTACATAAAAAAGTTACATCAAAATCAAATAATTTTTTGGTTGACTGAGACACATTAAAATCAAATATAAAAATGATTGATGATTAAAAGTTGAAAGAGAAAGACTAGACTCACTCTTCGAAAAGATCTGCCTCTTTTTTTTAAACACGCAAATGCCAATTTTGTCCTTATTTTTTTGTTTTGTTCCTAGTGAACGAGAAAATACACGCAACCAAAATCTTTGCCACCGCTGCTGCCAAAAGGAACAAATGCTTTCTTTCAAATTTTTTTGTTTCAAAAAAATGAAAAACCTGTTGTTTCTATTGTTTTTCGCTTTTCTTCCTTGCTTTGCTGTTTTTGCTGCCAGCAATGGCGATGGACTCCTGTGGCGGACCTCAAGGAAGTCTCTCTCTCTCTTTCGATGACAAGAAAATGCTATGCCCAGTTAAAAATCTGGCAATAGAAAATATATGTATAATAAAAAAAAGTGCAATAAAATCGAACATCGCCTCAAGCAAGAAAGAAGCAAGCAAGCCACCTTTAAAAATTGAAAAAGAACAATGAAAAAAAAAGTACGACTTCCGCTCTTCTGTAAACTTTCTTTCTTTCAGGACATTAGTTCCATGAAACTTTTTGAAGCGAAAGCGACAAATTCATTAAACCGATAAATTTCAAAAGAAAAGAAAAAGTAAAAATTCCGGTAAAAATCGAAATTCTCTTTTTTCCGCGAAAATAAAAGAAAAAGTATCAAATCGTCGAAAAACAAAATCAAGGTCAAAAACATAGAAAATAAATGCATCAATAAAAAATAAACGATTCAGTAAATCTTTTTCCGTGAAAAAAAATAAATGGGAGCTCCTAATTGATTCAACAACGAAAAAAGAAGAAGAATATAAATGAATTAACAAACCTGGTACAGGGTTTTTAACAATGCATAAAACATCTGGAGATGAATTCATTGTGATTAATCGATTTAGTTTATTCTGAAAATGGAGATCATCAAAGAATTATATTAAAAATTAAAATGGATAAAGAAACAATTTTAAAATCAATAAAGAGAGTTCACGTTCTTAACAAAAAAATGGTTTCGAAGTAATTTTAGAATTAAGTTATTTAGAAAATTAATTAAGGAAAAAACAACGTTCAAAGTTGTGATTTTTTTAATGTTACTTTTTAAGAATCATTAAAATATTTTTGCAAGCAAATTCCTTATTTCGCCTTCGCACTTTTTTTTAACTCAAAAACAAAGTTATTATTTTTTTTCCATTAAATTAGAACCTTTCATTTTTCATCCTCCCAAAAAGTAATAAAAAAAATGTAAGAAAAAAAGGTGTAAAAATTATGTGTTTTTTTGAAGCTAGCAATTTTTTCCTTTTTGAACTGTCATAAAGAAAAACAAATCAGTGCATTGATGTCCAAATATTTTATTACTTCTAAGAAATGGAAAGAAAAAAGGCAAAGTACCAGGCGTTGTTGACACACTACCCAAAAAAATATTATATGTATTATCTGACGACAACAGCTGACAAAAAAAATATTTTTAAAGCTTATTAACACACATACACATTTAAGCATTTTTAACCTTTTTTCCATTTCTGTTAACAAGAAAAAATTAAGAAGGTGATAAGAAAGAAAGGGAAGAGGAAGGGATTAACAATGCAGTGGAATGACACAAGAGTGGTCTTAAAATTTTTGGCAACTATGAAGATTATCATCGCCTGGTCCCAAATGGTGCAAAAATTTGTTGTTTTTTTTAAACCAAAAACTTAATATTAAAAATTTTTAAAAAAACTTTTATGATCTCAAAATTATTTTTTGACTATCCCTCGAATATTTTAAATATTCTTTCAGCTCCAGGCCTCAAAAGAAATCTCTTCCCTTTTTTCTCTTCCAAAAATAGATAAAAAGCAATTGAAATTTTCTTCATCAAAACAAAACAATGCTTTTATTTGAAATAAATAAAAAAAATGACCAATCGCGCGAATTACTCATTAAATTTTATTTTTTCATTTTAATAAAAAAAAGTGGTCACTTAAGTGTTTTTGGTGAATCTTTGTTTTCATCAAAGAAAAAAAGCAAAAACGTCGCCGCCAAAAAACCCATGAAAAATTGAAAACAGAAAACAGTTAAATTTTTTTTGATTTGCCGTTGTTTTTACGCAATAATGTCATTTCTAAATAAAGCAGGCGATTTAAAAATAAAAATCTCATAAATTTATTTATCTGGTTTTTAAATCAGATGATGCTCTTTTTTGCTCCTTTTTTGGTTTCCCTTACGGCAAAGCCACTTAAATACGTTTTTGCCGCCGCCGCTATCTGACATTAAAAATCGCTCATAAAAATTTTTGTGTTTTACAACAAAAAAATTTATTTTGTACATAAAAAATGCAGATTTAAGGTTGTAAAAAAATAAGGCTGATCGTAAAAAAAAAAAGAGAAGAGAGAGGATTGTAAAAAATAAAAATAAAAGTTATTACGTAAAAACAAGAAATTCAAATTAATCCAAATCAGAGATAAAATAAAAAAAGATTTTTGTGATGGGACTTTTTTTTCGTTTTATTACGAAATTAGGCCTAGTTTTTTTTTAATTAAGAAATCATATTTAAATTAATCGAAACGCCACCTACTGAGACATAATAAAACAAAACTATTTCTTCCTTTGAAGCAAATTTTTTTTTATGGAATGCAACAAGTCCTTCCTTTTTCGATCAGGTAACAGCAACAGCTGGATGCGCAACCACAGTGGCAGTGGCACCCACGGCGGCGGCAGTATCGAAAGTTTTGTAAAGAGAAAAAAAAGAAAGATAAATGCGTGTTTTTCCATTCCCCTTTTTTGACGGAGAAAAAATCACATTATTAACTATGCAATGCAAAATAATAACAAGAAAAATATTTTTATATGTATATTTATATTTTCTGTTTTTAGGGCGATTTTTTCATTGATGCAAAAAAGAAAAAAAGAGAAAACATTTTTCATTCATCAAAAAAGGGAAAAAAAGAAAATGCAAACTAACTAACTAATGGAATGATTGACCCCGTTATTCATTTAACTAAATGATAATATTATTATGTATATTTGTGTATTTGTTTTTTTGGGGACAATTACAAATGAACATGGTTCGATAAGATAGAGTTCGAAAAAAAATCAGTGAAATATATTTGAGCTTTCACCTTTTAAATTGGGACATGCTACTACCGTACTTTCTCGGCATCCTTAAGAATCATCAAAAGTTATTTAGCAATTTTTCTCTGTTTTTTTAAATTTTTTCAAGTAAGCTAAATAATGGCTAAAAAAATATTTTGAAACTCAAGGAAAATACAAAATATAGAATTCAAATAAAAAATTAAGTATCACTTCGATATCCAAAAAACAAATTTTGGATTTTTTGTTAAATCGAAATTTCCACAGATGATAGATATCCAGAATAGACAAAAACAAATAAAAACAACATAAATGAATGGAATTTATTTTTGGAGTCATCAATCATTCCAAAAATAAATAAATGAATGAATAACCCTTAGAAAGAATTTGGTTCCCACGATTTAGATTCTTTTTGTTTTTTTTTTCTCATCAGCGTGGACTCTCTTTCTTTCTCCTCTTCAGCCAAGTTTTTTTGTTGACCAAAAAAGAATTTGCAAAAGCTTTTTCCAACAAAAAATCAAAAATAAAATTTACCTTATAAAAATGATGCAAATTTCGAAGTAAAAAATGAAATGATTTTAATTTTTGAATGGAAGAATCCGAAATTTTTTCTGGAGTTTCATTATGGGAATGAATGAGTTCGTAATCCACGGAATCGGGATGTCTTAAATTTGGATTTTTAAAATTTAGTTTTGTAAAAAAATAACTAACATAAAAAAGAATAATAAATTCAAAGCATAACCATCACAAAGTTCAGAATATTTTAATGGAATACATTCGGTTTGCCTCCAACTTTTTTCTGGAACTATTGTGGATGGACCACTTACACAATCTCTGAAAACAATAATAAAAAGATTTATCAAATTTATAAAAGTCAAAAAATTTGCTTTCAAACATTAAAAATTTCCGAACAAAAATTTAAATAACTAAAATTGCAGATTTTTGTTTTCATCTCGAAAGCTAAAGTAATAAAATTTGATATAAACATAGACCAACTTACTTGATCCAAGCCCCCAAAGTTTGACTCCAAAATTTTTGTTCATCCATATTTTTTTTTGAAGAATCAAAAAAATTAACAAAAATTAATTTCCAACCAATCAAATTTTTAGTCAATAAAACATTTCTTCTCTCTTTTTTTTCTTTCGTTCAGAATACCACAATTTTTTTATGTATCAAAAAAATTCAAATTAGCATCCAAAATTCGCAAAAAGTTGAAACTAAAATCATAAAAAAATTTTTATACAAGCTTTGAAGCAACAAATGTGTAAAATCACAAAATTATTTTTCTTTTCTTTTTCGTTCACGATTTAGCGTAATAAAAGTTTATTTTAACATTCATTTTTTGGCAAATGAAAGTTATATGGTTTGTAAATATATATTTTTGTCAAGTTTATGCAGGAGGTTTACAATTCAAATGTCAACAACAATGGTTCCAGAATGGGGTTATAAAGCTGATTGCATAATAATAATAATAAAAAAAGAAAAAGAAAAAATATTGTAAAGGAAAAGCAGAAGGGACTTCGAGATTGCGCAACAAAAAAAGTTATAATTAAAACAGATGGACTTTAAATAAAAATATTTTAAAGAGAATGTTTGAAAAAATAACTATCTACAAATAATTGAAAAAATTTAAATCGCTCCAGTAAAATTTTTTAAAAATCAGGTGTCTTTAAAAAAAAATTAATTGAGAATTTTAAAAATATTTTTTAAGGTTAATTTGATGGTTCGATAAAGTAAAAGTTTTTAGTGTTATTTAAAAAAACACTTGCAATTTTTTGTTTGTTTACTAGCATCTCAGCGATAACATATTCTCATTCTAGAATGAAAGTGTTTCATACCCTCAATTCGAAAAACAGCTAATCTAAAGCAACCTTTTTCAAATATTCTCAAAACCTTCGAGAATATTTTTCGCAACTATTGTTATTTGGTGAAGAAGAAAAAAAAAAAGGAAAGCTTGAAGAAGAAAAAAGTTTTGTACAAAAATATTGAGTTCAAGAAAAGCAGGCGATGAAATTTGATACAAAACAAAAACCCAAAAAGAAATGGTTTAACAAAGTTTATCTTAGTACTCGGATGAAACCTTATTTTCTTAAGACAATAAAAAAACTCGAAGTCGAAAAAAAGCATGAAAAGATTTTTATAAGAGTTACAAATTTTAACCATCACCAGCCAAAAAGAAGAAGAAAAGTTTTCTTACATGCATTTTTTTTCGATCGACGTCGGATTAACTTTTTCTTTCTGTCATTTTTTTTTTCTTTTTCGATTGAATGAAACAAAAGCAACAAGAAAACAAAAAAATAATGGGAAGCAGCTTTTAAGAAAGAAAAAAACAAGTCTACTTTTTGGTGAGGGAAAAACTGGAGTGAGTAGAAAAATGGGAAAAGAACAACGACGAACCGAAATCAAAGATGCGCTATTTGTCGTTGTCCTTGAGTGGAAAAGGAAAAAAAGGAGTTCAAAGGTATGTAAGAAGTATGTGTTTTGGTGTTATTTTACAGGTTTAATATTGGTTGTCGAAAGAAAGGTATTAATCCGTTTTAGTAAAATGCAAAATAAAAAATAATAAAAAATATATTATAGAATCACGAATGGGAAATTCTTAATTTTCGAGGCAAAATTCAAACTTAAAAAGTTTATAAAAATAGTAATAAAAATTTTCAGTTCAAGGCAAAATCTTGAAAACTTTGAAAGAAAAATCAATTTTTTTTTGAAAAGAAAAATCAATAAAAGATTTAAAAAACGAAATTATTATTATAAAAAAGTCAACCATATATTCTTATATTTATGTAATACCTAGAGATGCGAGGGTTTTTCATTTTACTATAATTGTTGGCGGTGGCTGCTTTTAAAGATAATTAAAGAATTATATGCATGCAAAGTAAAAAAAGGTGTTTGGCTTGCTTGCATTAACGCAAATTACTACAAAATAATAAATTTAAAAAAAAAGTAATAACGACACTTTTTTTTGTTGAAGAAGACTAAAATAAAGGCCGCCGCTGCATGCAAAATTGCAAAAAGGAGGCTATTACGATTCTTTTCAACAACAAAAAAGGATGGCGAACATGAAAATGGGAGGGAAAAAACTGGACAAAGGCACAAAAGTTTGACATCGGTTAAAATTCAAATTAAAAAAGAACGGATTTCAAGGTCGAAAAATGGTATAAAAATGTCAAAAAATAAAGCAGACAGATGGATACTATGGCTTTTAACTTAGAGGAATAGTATCACAAAAATGAGTTTAGAATCATAAGCCTATTTTTGCTATGCTAATAAGCTGTAAAAATTTGATGTGGAAAACAGAACCAAAAAAAGTGGGTTGTAAATGAATACATATGAATATTTAATTTTTATCTGTTATAAAACTTCGGATTTAAGCCTACAAAGTTTCTTTGAAATTTTAATTATTGATAAACATTTGTTATTAAATCCAAAAAGTTTTTGAAACTTTAGTTGTGGGGCTCCAAGTAGTATATTTTTTTAAAGTGCATTATTCTTTTTCGACAACGACATTTAAAATCAAACAAGAAAAAAAATTACAGTCATTCTTCTGGCTTGTTTGTAAATGTAAACTACAAAAAGGCTTATATCGCTATATATAAAAATGGTTATCTAAACCTTTCTCTCATTCTCCCTCCTCTTTTTCCTAATCCATTTTTTATTCCCGCATGTTTGATTTCCTCTTTCTTTCTTTTTTGCTTATTTTTTCCTCTCTCTCTCATAATCACAATCATGATAGCTTTTTTTAATGTTTGAGGAAAAAGGAATGAGAGGAAGAAGACCAAGACCATAACTAGAAAATCCTATCTTTATTTATTGAATTCAATCATATTCGTTCATTCAATGAATCATTTTTTTCAAACGCATACAAAATATATATTCCCTTAAACGGAAAAAGAGGTGTTCCTTTAAAATATCTAACAAGGGAACCACCAGACATGTCACATCGATATTGAAATTCTGTTTCGGTAGAAAAATAATTTAGCACTTTTTAAAACATATGGCAAAATCTTAGCGGTGAATGGAAGATGAAAAAAAAGTTATGACTCCTTGAATATTCTAATTTTTGGTGCTTTTCCTTATCAGTTGCTAAAGCTATTTCCTATTTGTTGTGAGTATGGTGTAGGCGAGAAAGGCGGAACTGCCATGCGATGGAAGTCGCAGGTTCGAATCCGTCTTGTGATTTTTCGTTTTTTTACCCTTATTAAATCTTGTTTTGCCGATTTTTATGTTAAATATTAATGAAAGTTATTGATTTTTAAATATTTTTTTCATGTTTTTTGTCTTATTGCTTTACCTTCGAACGAGTAAGGGGATTTTGAAAATTAAAGTTGGTTTTTCTATTTTATGTAAAAGGGCCAAAAAAAGAAAAACGCTTTAAAATATAAAACTATTAATCAAGATTTTGTAAAATTACTTTTAAAAAATTAATTAAATACTATAAAAATAAACCACAAAAAGCGGAAAGTTCCGTTTTAAGTAATTTAAAAAAGTAAAATAAATAAAAGTCAGCTAATATCAAAAAAAAATTTAATTCCAAAAACCCAAAAATTCTAATAAATCGATATTCTCAAGAGATATTTATCAATTAGTTGAGAGCAGAGCTGTCGATTAATCGAAAACCTTCGATTATCGATTTCGATTAATCGAGTATAATCGAAGTTTTCGATTATCGATTTTCGATTAATCGGTCGATTAATCAACAGCTCTGGTTGTATCAGTCAATGAGCAATTTTTATCAGCATTAACAAAAATTCCCACCCACCCATCCTTAAAGGGTATTCTCAAAATTTTTAGAACTTGGGCGCGAAAAAAAACAAAGAAAATTTAAATAAAGATTTGCAAGTTAAAATTGAAAATGCAACGTTTATTCTGGAATTATGAAAAAATGTTTTAAAGTTTTATGAAACCCATATGAAAGTTCATTCACCTATTCAATCACTGTGTAATAAGTTCATAGAAAACTCCCAATCTTTTTTTGTTACTAATGCTTCACAAGGAAAAGTGCGAGCGTATTTTTCTTTAAAAAAACAACGCTTCTATAAAAAAAGTAAATAGGCGCAATTAAATAAAAAACATTCACCAACAATGATTCTTTTACTTCAATGAGTAATTAGATTTCAATTAACGAATTTTCGTAAATAAATTTATACAAAAATTCAATGGGTTAAATAATTTAAAAATAGCCATAAAATAAGAAAAAATGTTTAAAAATCAATAACTTTCATTAATATTTAACATAAAAAGCGGCAAAACAAGATTTAATAAGGGTAAAAAAACGAAAAATCACAAGACGGATTCGAACCTGCGACTTCCATCGCATGGCAGTTCCGCCTTTCTCGCCTACACCATACTCACAACAAATAGGAAATAGCTTTAGCAACTGATAAGGAAAAGCACCAAAAATTAGAATATTCAAGGAGTCATAACTTTTTTTTCATCTTCCATTCACCGCTAAGATTTTGCCATATGTTTTAAAAAGTGCTAAATTATTTTTCTACCGAAACAGAATTTCAATATCGATGTGACATGTCTGGTGGTTCCCTTGTAAGCCAAATATTTGACATCCTGATCAACCATCATCGCCTGGTTTTAAGCCTCATAGAAAGTAAGCAACCAGGCTCGATGAAGAGGGCTCAATGACTCAAAAACTAAAAAGCTTTTTTGGCTTGAAAAAAAAGTTTTGGAAAAAATGTTGAAAGTGAAAATATTTGAAGAACTTGAGAAACGAATGAATGAAACAAAATAATCATCAAATAAAAAAAGGAATCATTCTTCTTCGTATATATATTTTTTTCTTTGATTTTCAATTGTCATCATCATCGAAGATGGCTATTCTTTCTCTTCCTCATCTTGCCTCTCCAGATGTGTTGTTGTCCGAGAATGGGAAGGGGTGGACAATGAAAATGCATTGACAACAATAAAGCGGCAAACAAAAAGGAGAAGAAAAAAAGGGAAATTGAAGAACCGGAAAATAAAAAAGTTATAAGCAACAACTTTGGAGGGAAAATGAAAATTTGTTTTAATATATAAAATTGTAATGTCCAAATGTGGGAAAATAAAATCGAGAAGAGGTCGTCGTCCTTGGAAGTCTCACTCACCTCAAAATCTTTTGTGACAATAGAAACACAAAAAATAAATACTTTCATGTAAAGAATCCCAATAACAAATTTATCAAACCTCAAAAACGTTAAATCTTTTTTAAAAATATTTTCTAAATTTTCAATCAATTATTTTTCCTCCAAAAATTTTTATAAACAGAAACTGAAACAACGAAAAAATAATATTAATTTCATTGTCGTTGGTTGTTGCTGCCATTGCTGCCACCTGAATGTCAATAATGGAAGAAACACAAAAATAAAAGGGAAGTCAAAAAAAAGGTGAGAAGAAAAACAACAATGTTTTTAATTGAAAACAATAGAAGAATGATGAGAATATTTTTCAATTGAGTCTTTGCTGCGAAAATGAATGAGAAACTGTAAATAAAAAAAGACACGGAAAGAATGTTATTTAAAAAACGGCAAAAAATAATAAAAAGTTTTTTCTTTCAAGGTTGAAAAAAGAAAGTAATCAACTTTTGAGAGGCAAAGTTACTATCTTTTTTGTAAAAGAGAATGACAAAAAAAAATTAATCATGTTTTTGGCATTTACTAACTCTCTTCTTTTTGTGAAGGAAAAAAAGGTTACAGTCAATCAAAGGAAAAACATAGAAAAAAAAGAGTCACAAAAGAAAATAACCAAAGAAAAAGTTCTACCAAAAAGGTTTCTATCAAAAATAAAAGAAAAAATTAATCAAATAATGCAAATTACTTTCTTTCTTCTCTTCAAGATTCCAAGAAACAAAAAAATGAGAAAGAAAAAACATTTGAACCAAAAGAAGCCCAAACCATTTTCGCGCAACAAAAAAAGGTAGGGATTTTGGTTTTGTTGGTGCCAAGGAAACGGTCAATGGTTTTTGTATGGGTTTTTTGGAAGAAAAAAGATTGCTCTCTTTTTTTGTTAGTTGGTTTGAGAGTGAGTCTAAAAAGCATAGCAAAAGTGAGCGAACGGCAAATGATGATGACGACAACCAACGATGACAACGGCAACTACGAAAGCAAAAAAATTAAGGGTGGAAACGGGACGGGACTATTTTCAAAATCCCGTCCCGTCCCGGTCCCGTCCCGTCCCGGGACGGGACGGGACGAAAAGTTTGGTCCCGGGACGGGACGGGACTGGAAAAAGTCGTCCCGTTTCCACCCTTAAAAAAAATATAAGAAAAATGGTTGGTCATTTTTTTTGTTAGTGGTTACTCGCTTTCAGGTAACTCATGCTTCTTCTTCTTCGCTTTTTCTCGTTTGCTTGCTTTTGCTCACTTGCATGCTTGAAAAGAAAAAATAAAGAAGAAAGGGAAGGCAGCAATTTAGGGAGCAAGGTAAAATTTGAATTCGCATGGAGCCAAATTATATGATTTCCGAGGAGATGATGGGAAAATTGGTTTTGTTATTTCAAAGAAAAAATAGGAGGTAATAATAAGCTGGTTTCAAACTGACTGTGGCAATAAATTTGGTAATCAGAGTTTTAGTTTGGCTATAATCTGGGAATATTAGGTTTAACAAATTTCAAAAATACTTTATAAAAATAAAAATTAGACTGAATTATATAAATCACAAAAATATGGAAATAAATTTTTTGTATATTTCAAAAATCCGCAACACTAGGAAGCTATTTTTTTTTGGCGATTATGTATCCGCATACCTTTCAACAACTTTTTTCTTAAAAATATAAAAAACGTAATTCCTTTTTCTCAAAAAGCTTTGACCGCAAAAAAAAAATAAATAAATGGACAATGTGATTCAGCTGTTCTTAGTCCTTGTTGCTGTTGCTGCCGGGCAACAACAAAAAAAGACCTTATTGCTTTTTTCCTGTCTTCAAGAAGAAGAAAAAAAAAAATATCTGATTATTCATTCCTTTCTTGAAGTCAGTGAATGGGTCGATCGTCGCCGAATTCAAAACAAACCAAAAAAGTCACAATCAAAAATAAAAATAAAAAACAGTTTTAAACCTCGAATAAAAAAAATTTTCCAATTCAAACTATAAAAAAATCGAATCAAATCAAACAAATTTATTTTTTTATTATTTTCTTGCGATCCTAAAAAAGGGCAACTACTACCACCTCCACATTTTTTTCGCAAAAAATAAAAAAATAAAAAAGATATAGGAAAGAATTCGAATTCCTTTCAAACACAAACTTTTTTTTAGTTCAGCAATCAGCAACAAAAAAAAAATATATGTGTTAGGGAGATTCTTAAATTGCGCAAGCAGAAACAGCGCAAAAACAGTTGTATGTAAGTATTAGTTTGTTTCCGACATTCATTCTTCTTCTTTTTTTCAAACAAAAAAAAAAGTCATCATCAAAAAAGAAAGAGAGAAAATGAGAGGTACTTACAAATATACAATAAAAAAGCAACAGCAGCATCCAACAATAACAATTATCATCACCATCGATAACTTTCTCCCCTAAGGGGTTGGGTTTCTTTATTTTTTTACCTACCACCTATCACTTATGTTTTTCAAAGGCTCTCACCTTCTTTTTTTGTTGTCGTGGATTCAATTGACGAAAAAAAGAAAGAAAGAAAATGAAAACGGAAATTGCGCATTTGAGGAGAAAGAAAATTTAAGCATGAGCTTGTTGAAGCTTGAGCACTGAGTTACAGCTTAAATAAACAAACAACAAATAATAATACATTCTCGCAGTATCATCTCTCTTGATTGTAAAGCTGTTTTCTATGTTCATGAATCATGATGGATGGAATGGGTTTTTTTTTACATTGCAGTATTACCTTGCCTTGAGGTCTCTTTTCTTTTGTTGTTTTTTTTTGTGTTCAATCAAAAAAGAAAAAACCCAAGTTTTTCCTGTCTCTCTTTTGTCGCAAAAAAAAAAAACTTGGGTGCGGTTGGTTATCTAACCGGCTTTAAAGGTAGGAAATTGGAAGGAAGGTAAATAGGTGTAAGAAAATACAATACAAGCTAGCTAGCTTGTTTCAATTGAATTTCTTCCTTTATTGTATTTTTTTTTTGTTTAAACATTCGAACAAAAAGATGAGAAAAAGAAATATTTGAAAAAATTAAAAAGAACAAGGTTATATAAAAAAAATAAGAATAAAAAATAGTTCGAGACCCAAAAAAGTTTTTTATCAAGAAAAAATAATAAACAAACGAATAATAATGTCCTGTAAGAAAATAAAACAATTTGTAAAAGTTAGGGATCCAAAAGTATTTAGCATAAATCAAGAATGAAGAGTTTTGTAGCGAGACTCTTCTAAGTTTTCACAAATCATTGGGAGATACGAATCATAAATAACAACCGAAAAAAAGATTTTTTTGTTAATAGAAAAAGTCTGAGGTTTTACATCATGATTTGTTGTTGCTGTGAAGAACCATTGGATTGTGATGGAAGCCCAAGTAATGGTTTAAGTTGTTCCGCTGACATTACTGATGGCTGCTGCTGTTGGTGGTGGTGTTGTTGAGTTTGGGGTGGTGGTCGATATGCCATCATCGTTGGTGGAGGTTGAGTGAACTGACCTGAAAAAAAAATATGTATACAATTTCATTTACTCTGAATAAATTTTATTTGAAATTGATTGGGTCAATAAAAAAAAGTCAAGGGTGCTAAATAAAATTCCTTTGTTTTTTTCTTTTGTTTTTGAGATGGCGCGGAAATTGGAAACCTTATTTTGAATGATGAAAAGATTTTATTTCCTCTTTCTTTTTTTATTTTGTTAGAACACAAAACTAACGTTGTTCCGACGACACACACCCTTTCAAAACAATTTGTTCGCGCTAAGCCAAGATTGCATGAAACTCAGCAAAAACCGTGTTTTATGAAAAAACACTGTTTTTTGATGTTTTCTCTTTAAATATATTTAAAAAACTAGTACTTGTTTTAAAAAAAATTCGGTCATATTCTTCAGAATGTTCTTTTACATATATCCGTGAAGATCCCATGGCAAAAAAATCACTTCGGTGAGCTCAAAACGTTCCCCGAGTAACGCGCATCCTAGCAGCATAAAACGATTTTTTCTTAAAAACTTCTTTTTACAAAGCTTTTTTTTAGAAATGGCTCCGGTCATTATGATCTCCACTCTCTAATGTACCTATATGCTAAGTTTCGGATATCAAAAAAGTAATCTATGACTCTAAAACGTTCCCCGAAGGTTGTGCCGCTGAATTTGAGCCATTTCTCAATATTTTTAAATTTTTGTTTTTCGTATTACCTTTACTAGTTCATGGTTAACCCATTCATACTCTTAAAATTATTATAAACATTACTTTAACGCTCAGAACAAATGAATACGCAATGTTTACCATTTTTGATTACTGTAATATTTCTAAAAACAAGTCAATTTCCTGGATTTTGGCCTAGCGCGAACAACTTCGTTTGAAAGGGTGTGACGACACAGATACAAAACAATAACATAAAAAATATTTAAATAGTTATAGTTTTTTTTCAGTATCAAAAAATTAAGTAAAAAACACTGAGAAAAGAAAAGAAATAAATAAAAATAAAATAAATAATTAAGGTCGAATTTAGAACAAAAAAGTCAGTAATAAAAACACCGAGAATAAACCCACAAAGGTAAGTGAAAAAAATAATAAATATATTTAAGGTAATATTTTTTTGGAAAATTATCACAACAGTAATTTTAGTAATTTGTTTTACGCGTAATTTTTTTTATCTCGTCGCAAGACTCATGGAAATAATACACGCACATACACACCACAATCACGCCATCAAAAGGCAAAGAAGTCATGTAAGGTGGATCAAAAACAACAATTCCATTTTTATTATAGTAATTGCTTGTTGGTAGTTTGGTATCCTCCTAATTTTTCAAATTATTCTTCTCTGTAAAAAAAATCGGGCGGGGCAAAAAATAACTTACTTTGATATCCAGCATATCCAACTTGTTGTTGTTGTTGTTGATACATGTTTGGTGGAGGAGCAGTAAATTGTCCCATTCCATTTATTGAAGGAGGTGGGGCATGAGTTATAGAATGAATTGGAAGGGTAGAAGAAAAAGATGAAGAACGATCAGTTAAAGAAGAAGATAAAATATTTTCACCGCGGGCTCGTTTGCGATCTAATTCTTCACTGAAAAAAAAATACAAATTTATAACTTTAAAAATTAGGATTTCAAAAGCTTACTCTTTTCCAACATAAATTCTCTTTCCTTGATTAATACTTAATGGTGGAATAGGAAGTTGACATTCTAAACTTAAATGTAATGCCAAAGCTTCATTCAACCTAAAAATAGATAATTTTATTTCTCAAAAGAAAAATCAATAACTCTAAAATACTCACTTTCCAGGATCAGTTCCAAGCTCCTCTAAAAAGTCCAATTTTCTTTGAGAAAATGTATATCGCTCTTCCAAAGTTAATTCATGACATTTTATTGCTAAATCAAATGCTTCAACAATATCCGCTTCTTTAAAATGTGATGAACTATTGTGAACATCCACCAAAGCAAGATAAAGTTTTGAATTGGCTTTATCTCGATTGATTGCTTCTCGAAGAGTTTTATCTGCACTTTTTCGATCGTGTCTCACCTAAAATAAAAGTTTATTAAAAAATGAGATAGTCAGAAAGTCTTGCAAATGAAAAAGGGTTAATTTTTATCTTGCTTTGAAATGGGTTTTAGTACTCAACGGAAAGTTGGGGAGTATACTGTAAAATATGTTAGCAATTTATAATAATATCGGAGAAAATGGCGCTTAGAAAAGTTTATTCCCAAGCAGAGGCAATATTGATCAAAGCCAACTCCACGCTAATGACTGACCTATTTTATCCATTACCTCTTCTTTCAAGGCCAATGAACAAAAAAAACCCAGATTTCAAAGCAAGATAAAAAATTTAATGAATATAAAAATAAAATAAAAACTATACCTTTAAATGTAATCTTGCAAGCTTTAAAGCATAAAAAGATGCAAGCCTTTTAGGACAATTAATATCTTGCATTAATTTTTCATATTTAGTTAAAACATCCGTAAAATCACCTTTATCCGATTTAGATTTTTGAATTCTTCTCCGTTCAATTCCAATTCGACGAAGTTCAATTGATGAATAACCGGGATTACGACGTTGAAAATCTTTTAAAATTCTATCAGCTGTTTCTGAATCACCTATAAAAAATATATGAATGTTGAGAAAGGTTAATAATTTTGTCAATCGGCTGCTTCTAAAAAAATTTCCCTCTCTCTCTCTTTTTTTTTTGTAATAAATCAAATTGTTCCAAATTGGTCGTTGGTCTATTTTGGTTTTTAATAACTTCATAAACTTTTTCAAAAAATATCATAAAATGAAGAAGAGTCAATTTACAATTAGACTCAAATAAGGCTAAATAATAAATCTTACTAATGCTGGAATAAACAATGAACTTAAAATTATGATGACTAAAACTACTATAATTAATTATTATGAAATTATCAATAAAAAGGTGAATGATATTATTTTTCTTATTATTATTATTGTTGTTCAAGAAGATATTATTATTATTACCGTGTTTTTCTTCAAATGCGCTGAATGCAAGGGCTGCAGCAGGTTTCTTGGGACAATGAATTTCTATAGCTTTTTTATATATTTTTCGAGCAATTGAAGTTTCATTAATTGAATCAAGATATGCACCATACTAAAAGAAGGAAAAATAAAAGATAAAGAAATATCAACAAACAAAAAAATGTATGTGTTTGAAAAGTAAAAAATGTTTGGCAAACCTTTATCCATATTTCTTCATACAAAGCACAAGCAATTACACAACGATTAAATAAAGTTTCAATGCGTTTTTTAGATGCTTTATTTTCAGTTTGAGCTAATTCAAAATCAAGATAATTATGCCAATTTCGAAGTTGTTCGCGATCCAAAGGTTTTGCGTGAAAATAGGGGCGTTTAATCTAAAAATTTATTTTTTCATAAAATAAAAGTTAGATAAAAGATTTGTAAAAACTACTAACAGCGCTTTCAAAGTTCCATCGTTTATTAATTTCTCGTTCATTATTTTGATAAGTTTTACGACGACGATCGAAGATGGTTTCTCGAAATGCTGCCAAAGCAATATCAACGTGCTGGAAAAATAATAATGGTTTTTTCTATCTATTTTTTACCAACAAAAAAATCCTTACTCTTTTCCGCTTTTGTTGAATCGTAGTAATTTCTCCATTATCATCCAAAACTTGCTTTTCATATTCTTCAATATTATAAATGGGTCCATCGTGGTTTTTAAGTCGATCTCGAAGTAATTCTTTAGTAATATCTTGATATTCTTCTGTAGTAAGAATTTCATCGGGTTCCCTGGCATTTACAAACTCAAAAAATCGATCCCAATGTTCCGCATACGAGATAGTGGGGGTAGTGAAAATTAAATCAAACACCGCCATAGCTCGTTGATATTCATGATGATCAATTTCAAAATCCACGAATCGCTTCCAAATTGCATCCGAACGGAAATCATTTCCGCAACCTTGAATGGCTCGCATATATGAGCTAAAACAACAAAATTAGAGATTTTGAAAGTGAAAGAAAAAAACTAACTGTCGCAATTTTCTAACTGCATCAGGTTTATTTGAAGCTAATTCCTTTAAATAATCCACGTAACTAATCCATAAATCCACTGAAAGTGGAATATCTGCGACACCTTTTTCATAAATAATTAACGCAAGATCAAAGTTTCGATGACGCCGTTCAAAATCTGCATATTTTCTCCAATATCCATAACAAAATGGATAACGCTTGAGGAAGCCTTCATAAGCATCTCGAGCATATTTGGGTTCATCAATTTCTTCAACAATTGTAAGTAAACGGGTCCAATTTTCAAATGAATATGGATCATCCAATAAAGTTTTATATAATTCTTTATAATCACGAACTCGGGGATCAGGTGAACTAAAAATTAATTAATTTGTTACAAAAGTTAAAATGCTCTTGGCAAAATTGTAGCTCACTGGGATCGAGATCGAGTTGGTGAACGCCTTCTTCTTTCTTTGCTACTGCTTCTACTACGACTTGGACTTCGGCTACGTGTTCGGCCCATTTTTTTTTGTTGTGGCTAAAAAAATAAAATAGTTAAGTAAAAATTAATAATTTCAGCGAGAAAAATTTAGTTTGGTAAGTAAATAAAAAAAACCACGTGCAAAAAAAAGTTCAGAAAAGGCAACAAAAAATTATTGATTGCCATTTATTACCCATGGCAACAACAAACCCTAATCAATTCAATATAGTTTTTTGCGTGAAAAATACGAAAATAATAAAATTATAAAAGCTTAATTATCGAAGAAGAATCTTTTTTAATTCAAAAATCTCTAACAAAAAATCTTTCTGCTTTTTATTTTTTTGTTCTTTAAATTGCGCTATTTCTATCCTGAATTTCGTTTCAAGATCACTTCTTTATTTTTTTCATTATAAAATTTGCTGCGAAGAAGGCGAAAAGAAAAAAGAGAAAGAAAAGGAAAAAAGTAGCAGTAGTGGAGCATCTTCTGATGGGGATGAATAAATGTTTAAAGTATTGTTATTGATCTCATTTTTATTCATTGTTGTGTTATATAATAAACTTTTGTCTACATTATTTTAACTTTAACATCATTTGTCAAACACTCAAATAAGCGAGAAAAGAGCTGAACTAAGTGTTTGATAATGGATAAGTCGAGGCTAAAATGGGCTGAAGGATTTTTAATGGTAAAAAAAAGCTGAGCACTGAAAAAAATGATACTAAAAATATAAGCCTAAATAGGGAAGAAACCTGATCTCGCTTAATGACATAGCCCTGTTTCATAAAGACCTTCAAGCCGACAAGGCTCTGTCTTATTTCTTGCTCCTTTTTTATTTTGTTTGTAAAATGGCGCTTTCCCAAACTTTCCATTTTTTGTTGTTGATATTTCTTTCTTTAAAATTGTTGACTAAAATTATTTGTTTTTTTTGGCTCCAGCCATTAACGAACTTTCTTTGTTTCATTTTGTTTTTGATTTTTCAAAATCAAAATTTAGAAACCAGCGATGAAAGACTTTGTTGTACCTATTCCCAATTAGTTCAGATGTTGACTAAAAATAGGTATGACTAACCGCACCGGCTGCTCCTCCCCAAACATCGGTTTTGATGCATTGTTTTTGGCCCTCGGCTGCTGCCGAGTATCGTTACTCGCGCGAATATACTTAAAGTTGATCTGCTTAATTATTTTTAGTCAGTTTTGCCATCAGTGCTTCGCTCGCACATTCCACTCATTCATTGTTGCTCTTTTTGGTTGTCTTATCCACAGCTTTCTTTTGATTTAGTAAATATATTTTGTAAATCTTTTCTCCTAAATTCTAGTAAATTTATTTTTAGTTATTTTTCTTTGCCTTTTATTTAAAACTTTGGTAAACCTCATTTCTGTAGTTTTAATTTTGTTTTTATTTGCTTTTTCCATCTAATAGCTATTGTATTTTTATATGGTTTAATTAGCCAGAGTTTGAGGTGCAATTGTGAAATAAACTAGTGAAATTAATCACCCGTGTTTTCAAGAAAATTAACTTGACCAGCAGTCTTTATCCGTTAAAAATGGTGATCACGTGCACATTTGATATGACAATCGATCGAGTACAGATTTTTTAACAATTTTTTAAACAAGCTTGGCATGGTTATGTAAATTTTATGGGGCCTGCTCGGCGCGATAAAAACTAAAAAAGTGTTTTTGCTAGAATTGTTTTATATTTTCTTATAAAGGTTATTTTATCTTAATTAAACTCTAATTTCTATGTTTTAACAATATCCTTTCTAAAAAAAGTGAAAAGTAGAAGTCACGTTATAAAATGTTCAATTGATGTTGGATATCAGATGAAAGGAAAAAATGTGAAAATAGATGATATCTAGGTCCCATCCACCGGAGGCAGATCCTGTGAGGTACATTGAGATTTGAAGTAAGATCCAAGCCAAAAGAAAAAATGAATGAAAAAATTAGCATGAAATTTTTCTTTCATTTGTAAGTATGTTTGAAGAATAAACTTTGATTTTTATTGAATGAAAATGAAGCGGTGATGAGTGGTTGCTTTCTTTGAGGTGCAGGAGGATCGAAAGACAGGGAAGTTCCAAAAAATAAAAAGGATCCGAAAATTTAGAAGGATTTAAAAAATAGGAGGAATCTTTTAAGATGCAGGAGGATACAAAAAAGAGGAAGGATCCAAGAATTTAGAAGGATCCAGAAAATGAGGAAGGATCTAAAGAAGGATAAGGATCCAAAGATGTATAAGGATCCTAAGATGGGGAAGGATTTAAAATATAAGAAGGATCCCAAGAAAAGAAGGATCCAATGATGATTCTTAAGGAGTTTGAAAGAAGGAAAATGTGTTTTGTGGAGACCGTAAACATTATGTCCATCTTATTTTGTTGTTGATTAAGACCTTATGAGGTGAGATGATAATTGTATGTTATTAATATGGGGATTTGTGTGATAAAATAAAATATAAAATAAAAAAATGAAGTGAGCCTGAGCACCTGAAAGGGTTCAGACTCCATTTCTTTTATGATTAAAAGATTATAATAAAAAAATTCATAATATTCAAGTCAAGAATTTTTTTATCAGAGTGTATGGATAGCTAATAAGATCATGGCTTTGAATAAACTGTTTGAATGAGAAATAAATATCAAAGCCTGATGATAAAACTTTAATATCAGGGTCTGATGTAAAAAAGAAAGAAAGATAAGGATGGCTAGCGTTCATTTCTTGGTAACACAAAAAGAAATAGATATTATTTATGTTAATTACTAAAGATCTTAACTAATAAATATTGTTTAATGAAATTTGAAAATCTATTTTCTAAAAAAGAAAAAAAGACAAGCAGAGAGCCTCCCGAACATGGGTGAGCGGATATCCGTGTCCGTGTCCGTTTCCGCGGATATCCGTGGTTTTTTCACGTCCGTATCCGTATCCGCGTCCGAAAAATTTTTTTTTAATATCCGTGTCCGTATCCGTATCCGTGTAAGCCTTAAAAATGAAAATTCTAATACAAAATTTCCGTGTCCGTGTCCGTTTCCGCGGATATCCAGGCACTTTTGGATTTCCGTGTCCGTATCCGCTTTTACGGAACTGCCTGACGTCCGTTTCCGTATCCGTCCGTCTAAGGAAAAGTCATGTCCGCTCACCCCTGCTCCCGAAGGGAGGCGAACCTGCTTGTCTTATTTAAAAAACTAAAAAATTTAAGACGGATTCTCCGACAATATTTTTCTCGTCGTTGTGATTTTGGTAGAGAAAAAATTCCTGAGCTATGAGACCATTTTTTCGGATTCTCCATCCAATTTTACATAGGATTGCATAAAAAAAAATTTCTCTACCAAAATCGAAAATTTTGTCGGAAAACTCGTCTTAAGTTTTTGGTAATTATTTAAATTTTTGAGTGCTGACGCGTGGTGCAGAGCCGGGAGAAGTTATACAAATTTGCTAGCCCACCAAAATGCGAAGTAAGAATACTCTTCTCAATGATTCATACTTTTTATCCTTTCACCAAAGATCATTTTGCGTGCCGATCTATCTTTTTCCCATACATGTTTACAATTTTATCCCTTTTTATAACATTTGCTGGTAAACATCTATTCACATATTTCTAACCTTTCTTTCTTTTCTTCTATCTTTCACTTCTTTGTGAATCACTCAACCCCTATAAAAGCATGCCGCTTTTTATCGTTAAAAGCACTTCGATTGGACTTACTTTTTGCTTGGGGTTTCGCCCCTTTTTCATCCGTTACACTATCATTCGACTTTTCAAAAAACAACTCATAAACCAAAATATTTGAATCGGTTATTTAAAGCTTAATCTTTTCTACTTTTAAATTTTAGAATGCCATTCAATATAAATCAATTAAAAGTATGCGATAGTAAATTGGTTTTCAGCGATGATTACAGGCGGCCATGGTTATTGCCGAATGGCTCTTACTATGATCTTCTTGACAGAAGTGGGAGAAATTTTGTCTTAAATAAAATATATATTTTATTTTAGAACGAACCGATCATCGATTTGATCCTATCACGGTTAGCGTTGAAAATGATAAAGCTTTGAAAAAACTTTTTGAGGATTTTTTCCGCCAAATTGTAGCGGATTATAAAAAATCACGACCTATAGTAACTGCTGCTAATCAAATATGCAGACAAAACGGTAAATTTTTATTTTAAATAATTTAAAAGATGCTTTTTAATACATAAAACATAATTTAGGTATTGCTGAGCATCCCCGAGTCTTGTTATGCTTTGGTATCCAAAGTGAAATTGAAGGCCGCCATTCAAGCAAATTACCCGAAACTTCTAAACGTCTCTTATTTGATTCATATCAATTCTTTATAATTGGTCATGAAAACGATATTTATGATGATGAAATTAAAAGGTCGTAATTTATTTTTTAATTTCTATATAAAATGATTATTATTTATCTAATTTTAGTCATCTTGATGAGATTACCCCCAAAATTGATCGTTTGGATAACCAACAAATTCAACAATTACACAAAAAAAGAGATTTGTTATATGAAAATTATGGAGGATCGGTCGAAAAATGGAAAGAAATTATGAAGGATGGATTCATTCTTCAAATTTGGAACACATGCGCATTAGAAGGGAATACTCTTTCGTTCGAAGAAACATTTGACTTATTCGACCCACAAATATTTCGTTTTAATCCAAACGTTCGATTGGCTGATCACAATAAAAAAGAAATTGTTGAAATGTCTCAAGCCTTTCATTTTGTAGTGACAGGGCTTAAAGAAAAAAATCTAACTTATGACGTTTGTTTTCGAATTTTAATATTGAGTTAAAGCATATTAATTAATTCATATAAACACATTTTAGTCATTTAAAAAAAATTCAATTTAAAAGTTAATGTTTTTATTTTTAGCAACTTTTAATGATAAATAAAATTATCTATGATAGAGATAATGTTGAAATTAGAAATGATGATCTGATCAGTAAAGAAGAGTTTGAAAATCAGCTAAAAGCATTTATTCAATGGCTCAAAGATACTATGCATCCAAAAAGCGAAATCGATGGAATATCGCTTTCTGTTCTTGCACACTACTTCTTGGTATGCTTTACTTTTTTTTATTATCTTAAATATTATCAACGAAATATAAACCTTAAAAAAATGTTATTTAACATTAATGATATGTAAGTCGTTATTTAGGTACACCTTCACCCATTTCCTGATGGCAATGGAAGAACCGCACGCTTGATTGGAGACTATATTTTGATGAGCTATGGTTTTCCACCAGTTAACATACCTTTAAATTCAAAAAATGAATATCGTGATGTGCTCGGGACAGCAGATAGAGGTGATTTAAGACCTCTCATTAGGTTTATTGCTAAATGCCTTGACACAACTTTAAATGTAAGATTTTTATAGAAATAAAATTTATATTTATAAACTTATCGAAAAATTTAGTGTTTATACGAAAAGCAAGGTGGCTCTGCTATAAAGTCTTCGGGTTCATCATATGGTGGAAGTAGTGGTACTGAAATTCCTCGCAAAGGATCCGATGGCAGATATTCACCTAGGTCTTCTTTATCCATCGTATCCCTCAAAGAGGGTGAAAGCATATCCAGTTCAAATTCTGCTGAGCAAATAAAAAAATATGATTCAAGCTCGACTTTCGAACCAACATTTAATTGGTTTGAATTGTATAAATTTGCTTTGAAAGATATTTTTTAATTTGAATTAAATAGTTTTTATTTTGGCTTTATCTGAGAGAAGACTTCTTCCATATTTTTTGAAATATTATATATGTCTTGTTTTTTCTTTCCCTTTTTTTAAATCTTTTTTTTTTCAATCAACTTGGATTTGGGTTTTCTAAATTATTTGTAAAAAAAAACTTATGTACTTTCGTTTGATTTTGCCTGATTTCATTGTTGACTTATTATTAGTAAACATTTGGCTGATGAAGAACGAAAAGCCCTTTTACTCAAACATCAAAAATCTTATCGCCTCTTTTAATAGTTGTTTATCGTTTTATCATAAAAATTTAAAATGTAATATCTTTTAAAAGATTAGCAATTCGACAAAAAAAAAATTAAATGATGTTCCTTAGCAAAAGGTTGGTCTAAACTATATTTCTTCTTTTTTGTTTTGTTAGAAATTTCACAAGTGTAAAGCAATTTCTTTTTATAGTGGTGACAAATGTATTAGTTTTTTTTTTCATTTTAATTTTTCCTGTCAGTAAATTAAAAACACAAACAATATTTCTGTGATAGGAAAAATTGAAAAAAGGATGGTTGAGTTCTTAAGCTCTCTTATCTGGATTCATATTTGTTGCATTTTTATTTATTTCGCGAATTCCAAAATTGAATAAAAAGTTTGCTAATTTTGTATTTAACGCTTTCATGGGTTACATGGAATCTTCACACATATTTATCGATAATAATTCCTCATTTTGTGTTCATTCGGAGTTATCGTAAAGCATTTATGGATTTTAATTTAAAAATAATTCGACGGTGACAGCTAGGATTAATAACCAAATCCAGATACAGGCACTATAAGCAAAAATAATTTGTTGTCGGTAGAAATTAAATGGAAATTTATCTTATGAACGCTATAATTTCCTCGTAATAAATATTTTTGCATTTGCTTTCAAACATAAAATATTTAATTAAATTTTTGAAGGCAAATTTTGAAGATGTAAATTGCATATTTGTTTAAAAAAGCTTTGGTTGAAGAATTAATCTAACTTACGATCCAATTGAAGCTTATACCTTTACAAATATGTTTGTTCAAATGAACCCTAATGTTACCTTTTGGAACGAACAAATCCTGTCACAGGTGGTTAAAATTATTGGCAAATGACCAACTCGCGATCGGTCAACTCGCGCGGTCTTCTCTCTAACAAAAAAATACCAACTCGCGAAAAAAAATATACCAACTCGCTAAAGTACCAACTCGCGATATACCAACTCGCTAAAGTACCAACTCGCGAAAAAAAAATACCAACTCCCGAAAAAAAAAATACAAACTCGCGAAGAAAAATAGACCAACTCGCGAAAAAAATACTTTCTACCTATATAAAGTGAGAATGTATGTCTGTCTGTGGTGGAGTCGTTTATGCTCGATTTGTTATGTGTTTGACCTGTCCTATGTAGTTTTTTATGGAGATTCAGAATATGTTAATTTTATAACCCGGACATGTTTTTAAAAATTAGTTATGAATGTTTTAAATTTGAATAATGTTTAGAGGTCCCGACGCGAATGTTTCTCTTTGTGTTTGTTGAAAGGGAAACGGGTTTCGTTTGTTTTTTGGAAAGGGAAAATTTTGTTTTGAGATATAAAACGTAATGTAAAAATGTAAAAGCATCGTTGAAAAGATAAGTCTAAGTGGGGGCGAAGCCCCCATTGAATCGTAAAAAAGTTTTCGAAAATGATTATGTTTGTTATTAGGAAATGTTATGAGGGACCACCGAAGGTGGGACCCAATGCTCTTGTCTCTTTAAAAAAAAAAGAAACTTGATTTTTGTTTTTGATTTCTACCCAACTCTTGCAAAAAATGATCAAAAGGCTTTTCCTATGGATTGCTGTCAATGTTCCATAGGCTATTCTTGGTTATTATTAGTAGCTCAATATTTTAAATTCGTTTATTTAGTTTATAAAATTTTAATGAAATCAAAAAAACGGTGCATATTCGGTACTTTATTTATTATTCAATAAACAAACAAAACAATTCAATAATGTTTAAAAAAACATAACAAGTTCAAAACAAACAAACAATATAAAAACATAACAATGTTAACAAAACAAGTTATTAACACAAACAAAAATTCATTTGGTGCCATAGCCCAAAAGCTTACCAAATTTGAGTAAGGCGATCGAAAAGGAATGACTTCACGCTGCGTGCGGGAGATAGAAAATAAAAAACAAGTTTTTTTTTCGCGAAAAAGTATACTTTTCCACTAACAAAAAAAGAGGAGAAGACCTTTGATTTCGTTGCTTCTAAGTTTTTTGAGGTCATTGATTTTTTATGAATAAAGTAATGCAAAAAGCAAAATAAAACAACAAAAAAGATAATCATAAAAGAAACAAAAACATACTATTTTAAATCCATAAATAACTGCATAGAAATTTGCAAACAATAATTCTGAAGATATAATAGCCGATTCGATAAAATGCAATCCATATGGAAAGCCTATGGATGATTAACAGCTATTAATAGGGAAAGTCTATGGATAGTCAAAACAATGGCATATTATTAATTGTTAAAAAAAGCTTTGAAATATTGAAGAATAATAATTTGTTTTTAATTTCCATAAAATTTCATTGATAAAAGCCTTTTGATCATTTTTTGCACGAGTTGGGTGCATTTTTCTTCGCGAGTTGGTATATTTTTTTTCGCGAGTTGGTACTTTAGCGAGTTGGTATATCGCGAGTTGGTCTATTTTTTTTCGCGAGTTGGTATTAGCGAGTCGACCGATCGCGAGTTGGTAGGCAGCCAAAATTATTCAAATGGATAAAAATCAATAATAGGAAACAATAGGTGGAAATAGAAACTATCTTTATTTAAAAAAACAAAAATTTTAAATCGTTAAAGACATGATTGCTCATAAGTTGAAACATGCTTTCATTTCTTTACACAAGTCTTCTTTCGTGCTTTTCAAAGCAAATACCACCAGGTCCATAAGCAACAAGAAGAAGAAATCCACCAATAATAGATAAAGCTTGAAAGAAATCGTTTTTCATTTTATCACGAGCAAAGTAATCATCCATTGAGATCATCCACCGAGAATTGAACCAAAGATTAAGACCAAAAAGCCATAAAACAAGAGCCATTGTCCAAACACGTGGTTTATATCCATAAGATTTGAGTATATCAAGAGTTGCAGCAATAAGATAAACAGATAACATAGTCTGAAAACTTCAGACTGTATATGTAATTTACAATAACAAGAAAAATTTACCGATGTCATGTTAGAATAATTAACAAGTACAAGTAAACATATACCATCAATGCAAATACTTCCAAACAAAGTCAAGCATTCAAGTGCCAATTTGATGATCTCAATACCCCACGGACCATCAGGTTGTTGATCAGCAACAGCAAAAACATTAGAGCTTTGTTCATGTATATTTGCAGCAAATAAAAGAAACAAGCAACCTTCAACAGCAATATTAAGAATCAAAACGTTCCAAGACCATGGGATATTATGAGTAACAGTTTGAAGTACTAAAGTGCTAGCTAAAGCTATGCATGCATATTGAGAATATTTTGACATAACCATAATGGCAGGAATAAGTTGTCCAATAATGTTATAAAAACTGATCAATGTTGCGAGAAGCCATCCACAATTCCATGTTTCTTCCATATATTCTCTTTGTTGACCCCATTGTTCCCATTTTTGAAAGCCATCAATAATGAAAGTTGAAACAACACAAATTCGAGCAACATCAAATAAATATGATTTTGTATGAATTAAAAACTAAAACAAACAAAATAAGTTGAGATTAAACAGAAAATTAAAATGATTAAACTTACTTTATCGAGATATTCTTCAAATTGTTTAAAGCGTCTCACAAAATCATGTATAACAGTCAACCAAAAATACAGGAACCATGCAAAGACTCTAAGAAAAAATTCACCAAACATTTTTGTAGCAAACAATTTTTTGATGAATGAAGAAAGAAAGAGAAAAAATGGAATAAAACTTTTGGAAAGAATGAAAAAGCATGGAAAATTTGCAAAAAGAAATTTAGCATAATTTTTTTTGTAAAACAAGTTTCATCCTAAAAAATGGTAATAGGTACATTGTTGGCAGTTTAAAAAAGCATTGTAAAAACAAAATGATAATGTATCTTTATTACCTTTAATTACAACTTCACAAAGCAAGCACGTTATGAATCAGAAAAAATGGTAAATTGTCGATTTCGAGAGTTAAAGAACGTATCAAAAGTTTATGTTTTCATTTTCCATGGTTTTCTTCTTGGTTATTTTGAAGCATGTATTATTTTAAAATAGAATAGAGTATGATTTGCGGAAATATAAATTATATTTTTATTTAAAAAACAACAATAAATCATAGAAACAAACACAATGATTAAAACATTAATTATTATACGTTCTTTTCTTTAGTCATTCACGTCTTCTTATAAGATCTTCAAGGCAAATTCCATCATAACCATAAGCAACAACAAGAAGTAATCCGCCGACAATAGATGTATTTTGAAAGAATGAACATATCATTAAATCTTCATTTGTCAACCATGAATCGAACAAAAGATTCATACCAAAAATCGATAAAGCAAAAGCCACCTTCCAGATTCTTGGTTTATAACCAAAAATTTTGAGATATTGAAGAGATGTGGTAATAAAGAAAGAAACAAAAAGCATAAGCTGAAAACATCCAATTATCTAAAGTTAAAAAATGAGAAAGAAAACTTACCACTGTCATGAAATCATGAACACTAATGACGAAATGATAATAAATATGAACTAACATATAAATAAAATCAAGTGAATAATTGACATGATAAAGCATATGTGAAAGCTGTATTTGATTTAGTAACTTTTCCAATATATCGTCAGCACGAATATTCATGGATCTTTGTTCATATTGAGTTACAGCGAATAAAGTCCACAAAGAACCACCAACAGCAATATTTGGAATCAGAAAAGTCCATGACCATGGAATATAATGAATGACATTTTGAAGTACCAAAACACTAGCCAAAGTACAACATGAACAACGAACATATTCTTTTGAAATAATCATGATTGCAGGAATCAGCTGTCCACTGATGTAGTAAATAACGAACAATGTTGCGAGGTGCCATCCACAGTTCCATTTTTCTTCAATAAATTCTCGTTCAGCATCCCAATATACTAATTTTTGAAAAGCATCGTCAATAAAAGTTGAAAGTATACAAATTCGAGCAACATCAAAAATATATGGTCTTGTTTTCAATAGTTGCTGAAATAAAAATGTAAGATAAAAAACGAAAAGTTAAAACTATTAAACTCACTTTATCGATATAATCTTCAAATTGGTTAACTAATTTCACAAAATCATGTATGACAGTCATCCAAAAATACAGGAACCATGCAAAGACTCTAAGAAAAAAATCACCGAACATTTTTGCAGCTAACACTTTTGATTGAAAACAATTTTTTGATGAATGAAGAAAGAGGAAGAGTAAAAGAGGAATGAAAAAGCAAGGGAATGTTGGAAAGCAATTTTAGCATACTTTTTTTCCAAAGTTAAAAACCACTGAACTCAAAAAGCGGAAACATCAAATGTAAATTTTTGTTTTGCCTAGTTTTCATCTTCATGAGTTAGAAACATGTATTGCTCAAGCATAGATAAAAGCGTGATTGGCAAAAATGTAAACATTATTTTTATTTAAACGACAAATCTTAAAAACAAACACAAAGATATTATTATTAAACATTCATTTCTTTAGTCATTCGCGTCTTTGGTTATCATTCCGAAAAATTCCATAAGATCCATAAGCAATAAGAAGAAGATAACCACCTATAACGGATATAACTCGAAAGAAGCTAAATTTCATCGAATCACGAATATTATAATCATCATTTGAGATATTCCGCCATAAATAAAACCAAAGATTAAGACCAAATAGCCATAACACAAGAGCCATACCAAAGAGTCTTGGTTTAAATCCATATTTCATGAGACATCTGATGATGAAAGTAAAAATGGCGCTTGGCTGAAACCAATGAAAGTATAAAAAAATTTAAAATTACAACAAAGCTTACAATTGTCATAGAAGAATAAATACTGGGAATCCAATACATAAAATCAAGGAAAGAACCACCATTTATAAGCATGAATTCATATATTTCATCATCGAATCGAGCAGCAAAATCACCAGCAAAAATAGGACGCTGTTTTTCTACGGTAAATAACAGAAGTAAAGCTCCCCCAACAGAAATATTATAAAACATAAATCTCCAACACCATGGAATATTATAAGCAACAGTTTGAAGCACCAATACACTAGCCAAAATACCACATGAAGCACAAACATATTTTCTTGAAATGATCATGATTGCAGGAATCAGTTGTCCAAGGATGTTATAAAGAAGAAATAATGTTGATAAATACCATCCACAATTCCATGTTTTTTTCATATATTCTTGGTGAACATTCCAATTAATTCCTTTTTGAAAACTATCACTGATAAAAATTGAGACAATAAATAATCGAGCAATATGAGGTAAATATGGCTTTGTTTTGATCAAAAACTAAAACAAAAAAATTATATGTAAAGTACATAATTACGCAAAAACAATTAAACTTACTATAGTTGCTGAAGCTTCAAGTTGGTTAAAGTATTTCACGAAAACATGTATGACAGTCAACCAAAAATAAAGGAACCTTGAAAAAAAACGAAGAAATAAATATTCCAAATCATCTTCGACCATTGTTGTTACAGCAGAAGCAAGCACGTGTGTTTGATTGAAAAATGATGAATGAATGAAAAAATGCTGGTAAAAAAATTTTTGGAAAAGCAGAAACTAGAGAATGCTAGAACGCGATTTTAGCATATTTTCTTACAAATTTTTTCTACTAAGAAACACTGAACTCAAAAAACGGTAACATCAAATGTAAATTTTTGCCTGGCCCAACTTTCATCTTCATGAGTTACAAACATGTTTGTATGTATTTCTGAAGCAAAGTAAAAGGAAAGAGTAACAAAAATGACAAACTATTTTATTTATGTAAACAACAAATCATAAAACAAACAAAAGGCGCTGAGCTTTAATTATTATTATTTATTCATTTCTTAATTCAGGTACTCGGAGATCTTCGAAACAGATTCCACCAATTTCATAAGCACAATATAGAAGTAATCCACCGGTAATAGATGTGGTTTGAAAGAACGAAAATTTCATTAAATCATCATTTGTCAGCCATGAATTGCACCAAAGATTAATACCAAAATGCCATAAAGCGATAGCCATGCCCCAGATTCTTGGTTTATATCCAATATTAGACTTGAGATTTTGAAGAGTAACACCAACAAAAAGCATAGGCTGAAAAGCTCAAATTATCGAAAGCTAACAAATGATAAAGAAAGCTTACCGATATCTTGAAATAATACCAACAAATAGCATTTAAATACATACAATTAAGGAAAATACCAACAGAAATAAGTATATTTAGAAGCTGCATTTGATTTTGAATCTTTTCCAATATATCATCTTCACGAATTATGATTAATCGTTGTTCATATTTTGTTACAGCGAATAATATCCACAAAGAACAACCAACAGCAATATTAGGAATCAAAAAAGTCCAAGACCATGGAATATTGTGAATGACAGTTTGAAGTACCAAAACACTAGCCAAAATACCACATGAAGCACCAACATATTTTTTTGATAAGATCATGATTGCAGGAAGAAGCTGGCCAACGATGTTATAAAGAACGAACAATGTTGCGAGAGGCCATCCACAGTTCCATTTTTCTTCCACGTATTCCCGTTCAGCTTCCCAATAAACCAATTTTTGAAACCCATCTTCAATAAAAGTTGAAAGTATACAAATTCGAGCAACATCAAAAATATATGGTCTTGTTTTCAATAATTGCTGAAATAAAAAGTTAAAGATAAAAACGAAAAATTAAAACGATTAAACTTACTTTATCGAGATAATCAACAAATTGCTTAAAGTACTTCACGAAATCATGTATGACAGTCATCCAAAAATAAAGAAACCATGCAAAGACTCTAACAAATATGTCACTGAAATAATCTTCAAAAAGTGTTGCAAGCATGTTTGATTACCTGAAAAATGTTATGTTGAATGAAAAAAAGGAGAATGAAAGCTTTAAAAAGAAAAAATGCAAGCAAAATTCTCAAAGCAAATTTAGTATTATTTTTTTGTTGTTGTAAATTTTTCTTTCTTCTAAAATTTCATTGTCTGCGTGCGGCGAGTTTATGCAAATTAATTGTTTTGTTTTCACAAAAAAAAATACAATACTTTTTATTATAACTTTTTTAAAAACGCAAAGAAAATAGTTTAACGATTTGATTTCATAAATTTTTTTTAAATAAATTTCGAAGCTATATTTTGCTTCTTTTTTTTCGAAGTTAGAAACGTTTATTCATGGTTCCACATACCACCTCTTTTCTTTCCAATAGTAAAAAGAGTAAAACTTGCTTGGTTTTTTAACTGTATTTTATATTTAAAATTTCTTTTACCTCGGAAAAATGTCTTTTATCCAGGACCAAATTTCCTCGAAATTAATTGCGATTTTTTGTTCCTAAATTTGGTGCATTTTCTGTGCAATTGCAACTGTAATTATTGTATTTATACTTATGGTGAAGGTTTATAAAAATTTATTGTAAATAGTTATAAATTTGCAAAATTATTGGAGGATGGATTGCAACGTTTGATGACCCAAAAAATTTTTTATTTTCATGGAGTAAAATGTTAGTTTTTTTCATGACGCATTTTATTATTGAGTTGATATGAATGTTATCCAAAATTTCATAACTAAAGTTTTTAATTATTTTTAATTATTTTGGTTTATCCTTTTTTTATTTCAAAGTTTGTTACTTAGGTTTGAAATTTTAAGTTTAGTTTCTTGATCTTTAATTTTATCATTTACTTAAAATATTAGAAATCTGTTTTCTTTCTTTTTTAAATGAGTTGAAACACATTGTTTGAAAGAGTTATGTTGGATTTAAATGTTGGATACCTTCTGTTTCAAAAATTTTGTTAATTATTATTTTCTTGCTTTTATTTTTGTTGCTTGCTTCTATGTTTGGTTACTCTGGCAAATTTGAAATTAAAATATGGTGATTTTTATGTAAATTTTTTTGAGCAAAATCATAAGCCAAATATTCATTGCCATTATTGTCATTGCAATAAAAATCATTTTTGTGAACGAAATGCATTTCAACGCTGTTGCTTCCGTTTTCTTCTTCTTTTTTGTTGCAAATTTTTACAATATTCTTGGTGTGGATGATGCTGATAGCTGTAGTTATGACAAGTTGGTTTAAAATTTATATATTTAGAAATTATACATATAATATTATTTGCAGGTTTCTAATCGGACGAAATTCCAGCGAACTCATTCCAATTCCTAATGGAGCAAGATGGTATAGATTTAATAGCAAATCATTAGAAGAAGATATGCATATTATTATGTTGATATTTCAAAGGATCCTATATTTTTTTGGCTCGAATTAAACAATCCAAATGGAGAAGAAGTAAGGGTTAAGGGTCCAAAAGATGAAAGTGATAGAAAGTAAGTCATTTAAAAAAATTTGTGGCATTTATTAGATATTTTAGAATTGTATTTGACCTTATGGCTATTCTCGATGTCGAAAAACTTTTGGCCAGACAAATCTTCTTGAACTTTTAAAAGGCTGTCAATGTAAAAATGATGTGAAAAATCTTTATCAAGGAAAATTCGTGGCTGTTAGGATGTGGTTAGAATCTGGTTTCCCAATGACCGTAAGGGTACGTTACTTTTTGCTTTTTTATTATCAGTGTTCGTTTATTCCACTTTTTTAAATTTTGTGGGACAATGTTTAGTGTCAAATAGCCTCTAATAATATTAAGTATTTTAGTTTAGACAAAACGATAAAGCAACAGGTGATTCGATAAACCTTAAAATTTATTTATTTAAAGAAGATGCTGAACGGTTCAACGTGCCTCGGTGTCTTAACTATGAGTAAGTTTAAAATAGTTTTTTTCTTCATAGTTTAATAAAATGAATCATTTTAGCGTTGTATTGAAGGAATATGAAGATATAAATTCTACCATTTTTTCAACTGCTACAGAAAACAATCCAAATGGTTCATTCCATGTTGAAAATGGTGAACATTATGTTTATATCAACAACAATGAAACTGTAGTCTGGGTGGAAGCTAAAGATTTTGAACCTCATATTCTAACAATCAAAGCAACCAATAATGATTCTAAAGAAGTCGAGTAAGTTATTTTTTGATATTTTAATAGTGATTGATGGCAATCGTTTTTTAGGGTTGGAATAGAAGCATTTGGACAACGACCTAAAGTAACATTTTTGGAAGAGAACATGGAGGATGGCTTACATATGGTAAAAATGAAAATTGAAAACCAAATTTGTTCGACTTTCTATCATTTCGTTGGATACATTCGTTATGTTATCACTGTAAATGAACCAAATCTTCTCAAAGCTACTGTAAGCTATTTTTGTTTGGTTTAAATTTAATCTTGAAAAATGATTTGGATTTAAAATATTTCTTTTAGTTAAACGACATCAACAATACAAACCTTCTTTTATATTGCTTTTCTGGTGAAGAAGACGGAAATCCATTGAAAAAATTCACAGATGCTAGCTATGGTATCTTTGCTATGAATCTTACTTCACTTATTTTTCCACTATCGAGTACAACAACAACAATGCCGTCGTCAACTGTTTCTAATGCCACAGCTTCATCAACACCAACTCAATCATTGCTTGAAAGTTCAACCGTAAATTCTGGTCCTCCAACTAAATCTCCGCTTGTAAATGAAATCTCAACAACTCCTGCGAATTCATCGTCAACAACTTTGATTGTCATCATCGTTGTAACTTCAATAATGTTTGCTTTATTATATTTTTACTTTTTTTAAACTTATTTTTTAGTGCTTTAATAATTCTTATCATTGCCATTATTTTTATTATTCGATGTCAACGCCGTCGTCGAAACCTTCGTCAAAATGCTCCTAATGGTATCGCTCAAGGTCCTTCCGCTGCCGCTAATGCCGAAAATTCTTCAGCTCGTCGTAAAAGATTAGCAGCGCCGCCGCCGCCAGTCTCTGGTAACATAGATGCTCCACATCCAATTCCACTTCCACAAAGTGCTGGACCAATCCTGCAAACTCTTCCATCTTCAGCTCTTGTTGCAAGCAAAAAAGTATCAGCTTCGAATAAACCAAAACCTCCTGGTGTTCCTGAACCGATGTTAGCACTTGAAAAAACTCAAAGCTTGAATTATTCTGACTCTTCAAAATTTGGTACTTTTTCTCGAACTAGAAGAGATGCAAAGTACGCAAAACGTGATCCACGCTTTCCACATTTAATTCCAAATACTCCTGAATTTATGGCTGCTGATAGAAGTGAAGGAAAGGACTATGACCAATATCCAAAAAGTGGATCAAGAGATGATTCAAAACTCATTCCATTTATGCATTCACATTAATCAATGTTTAAATATTATTAATTATTAATTTTATAATAAATCTAATAAATGTTTTTATTATCGCGTCATTGATGATTGGACTTGTAGTTTACAGAATTTTTAAAAGAAGATTAAAAAATAGAAATCACAGTAGCTTATTTTAGCAACCAAACTAAAATCATCCTTTCACCGTTTTTTTAATTTTAATTCTTTTCCTCATCACAAGTGTGAATTCTCATTTTATTGTAAAAAAATATGAATGTTTTTTCCCAACTTTTGAACCAATGCAAATTTTTGTCCTTTGAATTTATTGAAACGTTTTAGACGAAACATTTCTTAAAAACTTTTTAAACTTAAAGCAGCAATGAAAAAGCCGTTGCTGTGGCCGCCGTTAGTGGGGGCAATACAATTTTTTATTGTTTTTGTTGCTAACAACGGCTTCAAATGCCATTGATTTTACTACATATCATCATGAGTATGTACATAAACTTGATCACCATCAATCCCATGTTGGAATGTCATCTCTTTTATTTGTGTTTGATCGAAATGGTTCAATGTTTGATGATTTGGATCAAGTTAGAAGAGGAACTGAAGGAATATTTAATACTGCTGTTATGAAACAACGAAAACGCTTTATTTATAATTATGTTTTGGTTATGTTTCATGATCCAGGTATGCATTTTTTGCTTTTAACCAATATGTCTTTTTTAAGTTCAGTTTCTTATGTGTCAGGTGTCTACAGAAAATGAGAAAACATCAAGGCACTTATCCAAATGTCCTCGACTTTTAATCTTTCTGCGTAAATTGCATCAAGAATTTCGATTGAGAATTTATTATTTTCAGGATTTCTAAAATGTTTGCAAATTAAAGTTTGTTTTGATTACTGAAGCATATAAAAAAGCATGATTAGCGAAAATGTAAACATTATTTTTATTTAAACAACAACAAATCATAAAAACAAACAAATGTGTTAAACTTTAATTATTTAGTCATTTCTTAATTCACGTCTTCTGAGATCTTCAAGACAAATTCCATTATAATAATAAGCAACAAAAAGAAGTAATCCACCGGTAATAGATGTAGTTTGAAAGAACGAAAATTTCACCAAATCATCATTTGTCCACAAGGAATTGCACCAAAGATTAATTCCAAAATGCCATAAAACAAGAGCCATACCCACGATTCTAGGTTTATATTCCAAATACCTGAGATTTAGAAAAGTGAAATTAAAAGGTATACCAAAAAACGTAGACTGAAAACTTTAAATTATCTAAGGTTAAAAATGACAAAGCTTACCCATGTCATGAAATAATAAAAATAATAATAGCTTATGACATTCAAATACAAACATTCAAGGAAAATACTACCAAAAAAAAAGTCTATTTAAAAGATGTGTTTGATTTGCTATCTTTTCCAATCTATCATCTTCACGAATTATGATTAATCCTTGTTCATATTTTGTTACAGCGAATAAATTCCATAAAGAACCTCCAACAGCAATATTTGGAATCAAAAAGAACCAAGACCATGGGATATTGTGAGTGACAGTATGAAGAACTAGAACACTAGCCAAAGTACCGCATGAAGCACCAACATATTTTTTAGATAAGATCATGATTGCAGGAAGAAGCTGCCCAAGGATGTTATAAAGAACAAATAACGAAGCAATATACCATCCACAGTTCCATTTTTCTTCCATAAATTCTCGCTCATGATCCCAATATATCAATTTTTGAAAACCATCTTCAATAAAAGTTGAAAGTACACATAATCGAGCAACTGTAGATAAATATGGCTTTGTTTTCAATAATTGCTGAGATAGAAAGGTAAAGATAAAAACGAAAAATGTAATAAACGATTAAACTTACTTTTTCGAGATAATTTTCAAATTGATTAAAGTATTTCACAAAATCATGTATTACAGTCATCCAAAAATAAAGAAACCATGTAAAGACTCTAAGAAAGAAATTTCCTATCTCATATCCGATCATTGTTGCAAGTATGCTTGATTGATTATCTGAAAAATGTTTTTATGAAAGAATGAACAAAGAAAAAAAAATCAAGAATGAAAGCTTAAGCTTTTAAAAGAAACGCAAGGAAAAATTACAAAGAAAGATTATTTTTTTCGTTACAAATTCTTCTTCCTCTCAATTTTCATTGTCTTTTGTAAATGAGTTCGTCGTCGCATTTATGCAAATTAATTGTTTGCATTTACACAAAAAAAGTTACAATACTTTTTATTAAAATTTTTTCTTTAAAAACGCAAAGATAATAGAAAAACAATTTATTAAAAAAATTTCGAAGCTGCATTTCACATATTTTTTCTCCGACCATTTATTTTTATGATTCAATATGCCATTTCTTTCCAATAATATAAAGAAGAAAAGTCGTTTGGTATTTAAACATAAAATTATACGCAAATTTTTGTTTTTGAATTTCGTTTTCAAGTGTATCCACAAATTCATTAATCCATGCTTGTTCGACATTGTACCAATCAACCTCTACCTTACCTTTAACCAATATTATTTTTAAGGAAAAAATCAAAATTTTTTAAAAAACTTACTGCAACGTTTTCTAGATTCATAACCTTCACAGAAAATATTATTCTAAAAATTTAATATCATTTAACTGAATTAAGGAAGCGAAAAGGCGCAAGGATTAAAATAAAGCTAAAAACAAAGAGAAAAAGTATGAAAACGAAAATTTTTAAATTGATTTCTCTCTTGTGTACTTACTTTAATAAAATTTCCTAATAAAATCGGATCCAACATATTTGGTACCCGATACAATTCCAAGGTCCATAGTTTTTCAATCGTTGAACTATTACAAAGTTTTTCAAGTAATTCTTTCGAATAAATTTTATAAATGTCATCTTTTCGAGGAATGCTGAAACTAATATATTAATTCAATTTTTTTTTTAAATTGGTAATTGAAAACTTACAAATCAAACATTTTAATTTTTGGTCCATTTATAATTAATTCGTGAATTGGAACATCGGACATGTCTGGTAACAAAATTTGAGTTTTATCTAATCGAATTTTGTACGCATTAATCACGAGTTTTTTATATTCATCTATCATAAGAAATTGATTTGTGAGGGTAATAACTTTCAAATTCATGCGCCATTTGAACATTAAGGATGTAATCATCCGGGTTTCAGTTTGAAGTGAGCTATCAATAGTTTTAAGAAAATCATAAAATTTTCGTTTTGAAAATTTACTACGTTTTTGGCTATTGATTGTCACAACTATTATATCTCTTTGAATGTGAAATCCAAGGATAGGAAGAATTTGAATTTTCGGCCAAAAATATTTACAAGAAAAATATAATTTGGTTATTACTATACGGGTTGGCTTCGATTCATTACAAACATAATAAACGATTGAAAATGGAATTGAAAAATGTTGAGAGATTATAGCTTTAGAATTAAATTTGATTTTGTCAAGCATATTTTTTTAATCAAAAAAATTAACCCTCAAAAAAATAATAAAGAAAAATATTAAAATTGTTTGTAGCTAAATGAAAAAAGGTAAATTTGATAGTGCAAATTATGCGGCCAGGTATATATTTTTTTGTTTATCCTGCTTTTTTCTGCAAATACCACTTGATTGCTGGGTCGTCATGGAATTTTTATTACCGTGAAAGTGCATACAAGAAAGCAAAAAATTGCGAATCGCGATTACGCTGACGCCTCTCTAAATGCTAAAGAGTTGGATTCGGATGAAAGATATTTTTGTTAGCGGATGAAATAAAAAAAAAAAACACTTCTGAAGATTTTTTCTTTTATTTTACCGCAAAAAAATCCACAGATTTCTGCTTTTTAAATTCTAAAAGCTTTAAAATATAAAAGAAACATCCCATTCCAACCACGATAAAAAAAAATCCCTATAACCGACTTTCTTTGATCATTTTTTCGACTGTAATCATTGTCATCGTATTCCGTACCCTTTCTTTTTAGCACTTATATAAGAAGTTTAAGAAATGTAGTCATTCAATTCGTTGTCAACGAATGACGTCATTAATATCCTTTGTGAGCGTTAACTTTACATACAATACGAGTATCAAATTAAAAAGTTTGCCATGTCAAGGGTTGATGCAATATAACAACCATATTAGATGATCCCCTAAAACTATTGCCACTTTTAATGTTTGTATGAAACTTAAAAAATAAAATAAAAAATTACCCGAAAGTGAGAAAAATCTAAATTATTCAAAATTATGAAAAAAAACCGCTATTAAAATTTTATATTGTACAAATTAACATAATTAGTAAACTATTTATCTCACAAAGCATTTTTGTGATTTTTTTCTTCAAAACAATTCATTCCACAGTTTTGAAAATTCAAAAAATGGACGTTCGAATTACCCGCCTCCATATGGATTACGTTCAAATAACATTGAATAATCAAACAACCGATGTCCTCAATGTTTCTTTTAAAGGTGATGTATTACTTTTCAATCCATTAAATGGAACAACGGTTCAAAGAAATATTACAAAAGTTGTAAATGTATGTTTTTTTTCTTCTATTTTTCTAATACTAAATGACACTTTTAGCTTCAAATTTCAAAGCAGGAAAATATTGTAATGGGAAGATATTATAAATTATCAGTTGATTGGGTACCTGAAGGTGATTATGGAATTGGTCTTGAATGCTTATGGATGAAATTCAAGGTAAGCTTTTCTTTTGATACGAATATTTGGCTTTAATAATCAAAATGGATAGCAGTCACTTTTCAATTTCGTATAAAATCTTCATTTTTAGTTCATCAATACTACTCCTGGTTTTGAGTGAATGATTCTTCCGTAAACTTTATATGGCTCCTGACATACTAACGCGATTACATCTTTTGGCTTCTCTTCAATTTATAATGTATGTTACTGTTACATTTTTACATCATTTTAACCTTTAAACATGTTTTAGTTTTTTATTTATACTCACATCTTCATGGAATACTTACAATATATTTCAACATCAGCATTATTCGTATTACGGCCATTTTGGAAAACTCGTCATTTAATTCGTTTGGTCACTTGTCTCTTATGTGGTGTATGGCTTTACATTCCTATCATTCATCGATATTTTGTAAGTTTATTTTTTGTCCTTAATTGTATCAGTTTATATCGCATTTTCCACTTTCAGGCATCAGCTGAAACACTTGACACTGGACTTTCTTATCATTCTTCAGCGTTTCAATGGTTATTAATCTCTGGAATTTTCATGGGTGCTAATATTCCTGAATGCATATGTCCTGGTTTCTTTGATCTCTTGGGTTATGGACATCAACACTTTCATCTTTGCATTTTTATGGTTTGTTACAATCTTTGTGAAGCAAGTCGAAAAGATGCCATTCAATATTCGCTTGAATCTCAACAACAACTTTATGGTCCAATGATGAAAGTTCTCGTCGCAAATGCTCTTGGAATTGCAACAAATCTTTGGGTGTTAATGGAATATGCTATACCACTCATTACAACATTTTCTCACTAATACATTTTTTATTTCTATTATATTTTTACTTTACATATAAATGTCAGGAGCCTGCTTATAATAAAATTGCTATAACGAAGGTTTTTTCCAGCTTTTGTTGATAAGATGAATTTGCCGTCTAAAGCAAAAAGAAAGAAAAATCCGTGTTGAGCTTTCCTAATCAGTCCTTGGCGTCTTGTAAATTTATCACCCCAAAATTTTTAGATTTTTCTTTTTTTTTATATACTTCGTTCCTCCTTTTTAGTGGGTATATTTATGCAGCGCCGCTGCTACCATTTTAAAAATATTCTTCTAAATTTATTTTTTCGAAGCTTTTTCTTCAAACGTTGTGAGAATTTGAAGAACTATGATTCAACGCTGATTACACTTTTTTGACACTACTTGATCAATGAATTGTGATGGCATTTACCGGGCTGTTAAACTATGACCTTTAGGATTTCAAAAAAATAAAGAAAAGAGAGACCAAAAGATTAAATAAATTTTCTTATTTTTTCCGCCACGACCCAGACTTTGCTCAAAGGTTATTAAAGCATATCGCAGACAAGTCGCAAATAAGAAAACATGGAATATGCAGAATCCGCTTATTTTTTTGTTAGAGCCATCCTTATCATTGAATCCAAGCTACATCCGTTGCAAAAAAATTTTAAAAACATCTTTCAACTTTTATCTTGAATTTTATGGCGTTTTAGTTTTCATTTTCATTGACGTCAAAAATGTATTATTTTTATTTGGAAAAAGCTTATTTTCATCTTTTTTATCACGGTTAATCACTTTTCTAATAATAATCTTTTATTGTTTTCTTCTTCAAATTCTCGTCCGAAGTCCTTTTTTATTTATTATCGCCCTTTTTTTCTCTTTCAAGTGTTAGAAGCTTATAAATTTTTTTCACACACACAAAAAAAGTTTTAACTGATATCGAAAAAATTCCTTTATTTTTTCTTCTTTCAAGACGGTGAAAAAAAGAGAAAGAAGACTAAAGCAGCATTAACACAAAAAAATTTCTTTATTTTTTCATTTTTTTAGATAACAAAAAAGTAACTGTATAAAACAGTCATCAAAAATAAAATATTTGAAAATGCTGTAATTGTCTTTGTTGCAGCAGGACTTCCATTTGTTGTGGTTGTGGATAATGGAGTTGCTGTAGGTAATGAAACATCATGATTTACATAACTCAAATTATAGACTGTGGGATAATCGATTGCAACAACAGTAAGATAAATGGTTTTCGGTTTATCTGTTAAATTAACGGGTGAAACATCGATTTGAGCTGGGATTGTATCATTTACATATGCTTGGTAATCATGTTTTGCTAAAGTTGGATCTGATTTGGATACCAATAAATTTGCAGAACCGGTGCCAATAGTTAGATATATGGTTACTCCCAAAGTTGCATTTACATCTTGAATATAATAAATTTCTGTATCCGAAGCATTATGAAGCATATCTAAAAAGAAATTTTGTATATAATAAAGCTGAATTATAAAAGTCGCATTTTTAGAATTCGCAGATTTCATTAACAAAGCTGCTTATCTAACTTTTAATTTTTTTCCTCGAAAACTTTGAATACTTTTGCATCGCTTTTTAGTTGTTGTTATTTAGAAAGATCGATGATCACTTATTTAGAAAATTTTGTTTATCAAAAAATATCACAGATAGAGTTTTGAAAAATCCGGTATCCAAAAAAGGTAATACTGTAACATTTGTCACAAAATAAAAAAAGCTCACGAAATTTGATTTATTTTGAAATCAAAAAAATCAAGCGAATAGTCAATACTTACGTGTAACAGGATCGGTTAAATTTACAGCTAATAATTCATCATCAAAAATGAACAAATCTTCTTCTCCATCACCCTCTTCATTAGCATTGACAGCTATGTTGGAAGTTAAAGCAAAAATAGCAACAAATAAAAAGCAGTAAATTCCTTTCATTTTTTTTTTTGCGGCGTTGTTGAAGAATAAAAAAAATGAAAGAATTAATGAAGGTGAAGAAAATAAAGTTTTTTATGAGCTCCTTAAATATGAAAATCTTCACACTTTTCTTTCAAAGATAGATAGATGGAAGAAGAGGTGTGGCCATATATAAGTTTTTTTCTTCTTCCAACACCTTTATCAGTTTTTGAATTTAAGAACAGTTAAAGCTTTGAAGAAAGAAAGAAAAAAACAGAAAAAAATTTTAATGAAAAAAAAGTGAAAACTTGTAAGAATTTTATCTAAAGAAACACGTCATCCAACAAAAATTAGAAAACATGAGTAAGCAACTTGCTTCAATGATGTTCGATGGAGAACAAATAAAAAATTGAGAAATATAATGATGTTGATGTTTGACAGTTCAATATAACACTTTCTTGATGAGGCGAACCTGCTTGTAAGATAAATAAATGCAAAATATTATGGTACAAATAACAAAATTTTTATTAATAAAACAAAAAAATAACAACAAAAATGCATAATAAAACAAAAGTATGTAAACAAAAAAGATTTAATTAATAATTTCAAGTTGATTGTGTGTTGAACGAGATACAAGCATTTCTTTCATGGCTTCAAGCTCTTTTCTATCATATTTTAAAGAATAATTATCAAAAACCCAATAGAAAACTGTGTATTTGGATGATTCTAAAAGTTAAACAAATGAACAAAAAAAAATGAAAGAAAGCATTTTACCTTCATAAAATTAAGAAACCCATAGGCATCAAAATCTTTATAATGGATAAAATCCAATTTGAATTCTTTAAGCTTTGCGAAAGCAGGAAATTTGAGGAGATTTTTGAATGTTTCTTTGGTGATGCCCGATCTTGACAAACTAAAAAAAGAAGGTATTAGTTTATGAGAAAAAATAAATATGGCGGCAAAAAAACTTACTATCCAAACCTTTGAATGTTAGGTAACTTTTCAAAGAGAGTTTCAAGAGGAACACAATTTTCATTTCGATCTTTGACAATTTCAACTTTAAATAAATAAAGATTTTGAACACTTCGAGATGAGACTAGCTTTTCATACTCAATCCATGACAAAGTTTGATAATCCAAATACAAATCAATAACATTACATGCAGAAACTTTTTCAAGTAAACGAGAAACAGCAAATTCATCGAGATTATTATAACCTCGAGCATCGGTTAGAAATGGATCATCATGAAATTGAGAAATAACACCTTCGAGAACCATTTGAGAGACAACACCAGCAACAAGTAATTCGGAATCAACTACAGAAAGCAATAAAGGCTTTTCATTATCATTTGAAGTTGAATAGCATTGCCAAATTTTTTGACCAGTAGGATTGAAAAGTTTCTTTATAACAAGAGGTTGCAAAACAGCACGGCTTTGTTTCGGTTTAGCTATGGTATTTTCAAGCGCTTTCTTTCCTTTTTGATCAATTTCATGTTGCTTCTCCAAAAAAGAAATCTGTAAACAATGATTGAAGAAAATAAAAGAAATACAATTAAGATAAAAACCTTGTTAGCTTGATTCGCGTTTGTTGCTTGTAACTCTGCATTAACTTGTTCTTTACAAGCAATTTCATCTTTGAGAGCGGCTTCAAGAGTTTTCTTTTCTCTTTGATCAATTTCATGTTGCTTTTCCAAAGCAGAAATCTGAAAACAATGATCGAAGAACATACAAGAAATAAAATAAAGATAAAAACCTTTTCAGCGTGCTTAATATTCGTTGCTTGTAATTCAGCATTGACGTGTTCTTTACGAGCAATTTCATCTTTGAGATCATTAATCGAATCATCATCATGACGAATAACACTTTCTAAAGCAGCAATCTGAAAAGCAAAGATTAAAAAACATAGGTAATACATGTAAAGAGACAGTTACTTTTTCAAGAAATTCACCATTTATTTGATTTACACGAGCAAGCTTTTCTTCGTATTCTTTCTTGGAACCATCATCAAGGCTAATGACATTTGGCTTTTCATCGATCTTTCTCTTCTTCTCCCATTTAAATAAAGCGTTTTCATTCAAAAGCCGAATGTTTTCATTCATCAATGCATTGATTCTTTCTTCATAAGCAAACTTCCAAAATGCATCAACTTCAGAAGGTTCAGGTAAAGTTGACTGAACAGTAGGTGGCGGCGGTTCAAAAGATTGATTTGCGGGACTTTGACAAATGCGTTTAGGCGATGGCGGTTGAAGAGAACGATCTTCGGAGTTTTGAGGATTATCTTCCATGTTTAGCAAAAGATTCTGAAAATTATAAAGTTAACAAATGTACTATTCTTGGACGACACTTTTAGGCTAAACAAAGTTTTTTTTCGATTCAACTGAAAAGGGTGAAACGATTAGAGCTACCTTTCCCGCCACTTTTCAAACTGTTCGCTATGAAATCCATACAAAGCTAACATTTGATATAATTTGCATGAAAATTTGAATAAAAATTTTTCACATGATTTTACACTCAAATTTTTTACCTAGGTTTCTTATAAAAGGGCAAACCCTTCATTTCAAAACTTTTAAGTTTAACTACCGCAGTTGTCTCCGCTTGAGTCTCTCTGCCTCTCTCCTGAAATTCTCGTGCCTGTCATCGTCGACTGATCCAAAATGTCTCAACACCTTGGTGAAGAACAATTTCGTCAGCTTTTAGCTTATGCTCTTGCAACCGTCGTTCCTGCTGCTGGTTTAGCTCTTGGATTAATTCAATGTAAGCCTAAGAAGAAGCCTGAAAAAGCTGCTGGTCCTGCAAAACCTGCTGATCCATCTAAATCCAAAATGGGCGCTCCTGGTACTCCATCTGCTGCTGCTGGTCCACCTCCTGCTGCTGATGCAAAGAAAGATGAAAAGAAAGATGAAGCAGCCAAAAGCAAGAAGGATGAACCCAAGGTTGGTGATTATAATTTTCATTTTTACCAAATATTTATAAATGACATTTTTTTAGAAGGATGAACCTAAGAAGGACGAAGCCAAATCCAAGAAAGAAGATGCTCCTAAATCAAAGAAAGAAGACAAAAAAGAAGAAGCGCCCAAGTCCAAGAAAGATGATAAGAAGGAAGATCCACCAAAATCAAAGAAAGATGATAACAACAATGATCCTCCTAAATCCAAGAAAGATGAAGCTGGTGCCGCTGATGACAAGAAAGAAAAGTCGAAGAAGGAAGGAAGCAAAGCTGGTGTTGCGTCTGATGTAAAGAAAGAAGGTGAAGAAAAGAAGGATGAGGAAAAGAAAGACGAAGAAAAAAAAGAAGGTGATGAGAAGAAGGAAGGTGGCGATGAAAAGAAAGTCGAAGAAAAGAAGGATGTAAGTTAATGTTTCATCATTTTAAACAAGTATCTCATTTCATTATTTTATAGGAAAAAGAAGATTCAAAAGCCAAAAAGCCTGAAGATGAAAAAAAGGAAGGTGAAGAAAAGAAGGAAGGCGATGATAAGAAGGAAGCTGGATCCAAGAAGGAAGCCTCTGCCAAGAAAGAACCTGGTTCCAAGAAAGAAACTGCTTCAAAGAAAGAAGGTGCTGGAGCCTCTAAAGACGTCAAAATGGAACCTAAAGAACTCAAATTCAAGAAAGAAGGTGGTTCTCTCAAGGTCAAGCTTACCAACAATACTGGTGAACGCATCGCTGTCAAAGTCAAATGCTCCGACAACGTCCTCTATCGCGTCAATCCTGTCTTCGCCTTCATCGAAATTGGTGGCTCTACCGACATTGAAGTTATTCGTACAAATGGTACTGCAAAAATTGATAAGATCGTCATCGTTCATACTCCTGCCAAAGCAAGTGATACCGATGCTGGAACTCTTTTCAAGAAGACTGATGCTTATCCAACTTTCCTTCTTCCTCTCTCATGTGTTGAATAATTCGAGCAAACATCTAATTCTCTCCTTATTTTAATTTTGTATGAATTTGTCTGATAAACTTTCATTCGTAACTTCTTCTCTGTGTGTAATAATATAGTTTTGATTTGTAAGGAGAATTTATGGTTCTCGAGCTACACACTAAAATCTTGCAAACCATGACAAATCAAATCAATTTTGATAACCATTATTTTTCAGCTGGAGATTCCATTATCTCTTTATTGAATTATCTAGCGGAGAAAAATGAAAAAAGTTTTGATCTATGAACTTGGTTTTGAAGAGCTTTGCTTTATCAATGAGCAATATCCCTTCTGGAGTTTTCATCATTGCAGTTAGTAAAATGCCTTTTAGTTTTATTCTTTCACCTTCTCAACTTATCTATTTTTGATCACTTTGAAATCTTTCATTACTATCTTTCATCGAGTTTGCCAACATTTTACAAAAACCAAAATATTTGTAGTATTTTTTTAACAGCTTTTATTTCCAAATATTTTGGCTTTAAACAACTTACAACAACCATCATAATTTTGAAATATTTTTCATAAATCATCACTCACTTATTTACTAAATGGAAAAGTGGCTTTACTTCAACTGTAACATCTTGTAATCAATAATAAAAAAATCAAAACGATGCAATCATGGTAACAACAGTTGGATAAACTTGCTGGAACTTGATAAAATAATTTTTGATCTTTTTCAACTGTGTCTTAAAAAATAATGTTTTTTTAATTGTAATCAAAGCTTTAGGTTTTGAGCTTTATTGCGTTGATTCCATTCGAAAAAATGTTTTTTCACTAAGAGATTATTTCATGGAGATATTTAAGTTCTTGATTACCTGAAACAGAAGTTTGATTGTCCGAAACCATAGCTGAAACTTCACAAATTTGTGCATTGAGTAATTTCTGGAAAGCACTACTTTATGTTTTTTAGACTTTCCAATTCTAAATTAAATTCAGTTTTTTATTTTTATTTTTTCACTAAACATAAAAAGTATAATATAAAACATTTAAAAGAGATACGTATAAGCAAAAAAATATTCTTGTAAATGATCCAACTTATTGCAGAGGATAAAAAAAGGGAAGATGCAAATCATTGATATTTTCTCCTTTTGATAAATTTTTGATGTGTAAAATATAATTATTCCAAAATTCATCCAATACACTTAAATCATCACCTGCATAACTAAATTTTAAATTACGTCTATTTGGATTTGGGATATTGTTCTTAAAAAATAATAAAAGTTAAGAAAATCTTTAATCAAATTAAAATAGTACTTACATGAACGAAGACAGCAAATTCGTAGGCATCAATCAAAGTATCATAAAATTTAATATTAAAGAACATAAATTTTTTATTAAATTTTAAATTGTTAATTTTCACCCCAGTTTTTGATGTAAGTCCAAATTTTATATCTGTTCTAAAATTAAATTGGAAGTTTTTTTAAATAACATTTTTATTTAAAAACTTACTCAAAATGATAAAGATTTGGTAATCGTTTTAATAAATCTTCTAATAATATTGGTTCGCCATCGCCGCCATTTTCTTCTTCGGAATCATAAGTGATTGAGCCACCAAAAAGTTCGAGTTTTTTAATATTTTCACTTTCTGTTAAATAATTATATTGTGAAATAGAAATGGTTTGATTGATGAGAGTCAAATATCGAATACTGCAAGCACCTAATTTTGGTAAAATTTTAGCACACAAATTATTATTTTCGCCATCATTTAAATTCTTAGTTTCAACAACGAAGGAATTAGCTAACCAAAAATTCTTTAATAATTCATTTGAGTTTTTTTCTTCGCTGCTTAAAATCAAAGATTGTTGAAAATATTTGGGTTTTTTAAATCGTTCATTTGCACCAACAAAAAGAGAGTGACAAATGGGTTTTTCAAATTTGAAATAAAATAATTTGCAACTCTTATAAAACTTTTGAATTATTTCTGGTGAAGCTTTAGAAAGAATATAATTTAATAGAGTTGCATGAAAAGGAAATTCTTGGTTACGAAAAATTGAATTAAATGGAAATCGTTGAAAAGGTTTCAATTCTTCCGGAATTAAGGTTTGGGGTTTTGGTTGTTGAAATTTCATTTGATGTAAATATTGACTTTGAGGTGGTCCTTTATTTTTAAAGTCTCTAAAATCATCTGAATCCATGCTTGTATCTTTAAGAAATATACGACGATAACGATAATAAACTTCAAAGGCTGCCTAAAAAGTGAAAAAAATTATTAGTTAATCGAAGTAAAGATTTTATACTTACTTCCATATCTTTATTTTTTAAATAATCAATATAAATTTTCCAAAGATCAAACATTTCAAGATAATGAGTGCATAATTTAGCTTCAATATTTTGAACAATAAATCTTTCATCATTGGTTTGAAGTAAAGCGTCAAACCACAAATAAACGTCATCTTCTACCTTTTTAATATTTAAATATATTTCATTTTCTTGTTTAACAAATTTTTCTATTTCGCAACAAGATATCGGTTCAGCTAAAAATTATTGAAGGACTTAAGTTAATTGGATTTAAGCTATTATGGTTAACTTATGTTTTCGTAACAAAACGCACTTGAAAATTCATTATAAAACTCATAAATTACATTCAACTTTGAATGAGGATATTTTAATTTTTCAAGGAGAAATGGAGCAAGTTCGGAAGTTCCAATTATTTCCATACATTCATTTCGAAGATTTTCTAAGTTATGGTAACTCATTATTCGGTTAAATGGTTTTTGCTAAAAATTACTTTTATATTTCTATTAACTTTAAAAAATGTGTCTCAAACTTCTTGTTCAAACGATTTTTTATATTCCCAAATTGTATTAAGCAACAATTTTTCATAAAAATCATAAAGCGCTCGAGATATGATCTTTTTATAAAGGGGATATGACATTGGGTCTTCTGTTCTAAAAATATTTGCATATACGAAAACTTTCTTTGACAAAAACTTTAGACTCACGCTAATCTCCAACTCGCAAATCCTGGAAGTAAAATATTATTTTCAGAAAATTCTTCCAAAAGTTTCCTTTGTAATTCACCATTTTCACATTCATTTAGTTTCTTTTCTAAATCATCGCATTCTTCTTTATATGGTTGAAATAAATTTTTCGCTTTTTCCGATACCATTTTAAAATTGGTAGTCAAAAAAAAGTTGCTCTAAAATAAATTAAAGTTTCAATCAGGTTTTATTCGTCGTTAAAAAATGTGGTTATTTTAGTATCGCATAATCCAGTAAGTCGTTATTTGTATCAATAATGGGAAGTGGAAAACTGGATAGTTTTTGGTTTATCGTAAGTAGTTAAAAATTGAAAGGACCTTTGGAACTTCTATAGATGTGCTCCCCCGCTTATTTTTTATTATTTTTTCATTCTTTTTTTTTCTTAGTGTAATCGAACTTTTCTGATAAATTGCCAGATCGGACGAGTAGCTCCTGACCACTCGACTACCGATACATCTTTTTCAATCATATAAAAGTTAATCATATATAAGTTCGAAATTTGAAGTGTTTTAAAACGTTAAAGGATCTAGATCCAATAATGAATCAAGTTTCTAGAACCCAATAAAATTCTTAGAGATCCAGATCCTATAAAAAGAATCTTAAAGATCAAGAATCCATAAAGGAATCTTTCTAGAACCCGTAAAGGTTATTAAAGATCCAGAACCATAAAGGATTCTTAAAGATCCAGAACCCATAAAGAATCTTAGAGATCCAGAACCATAAAGGAGATCCCCAAAAGAATCTTAAAGATCCAGAACCCGTAAAGGAGATCTCCAAAAGAATCTTAAAGATCCAGATCCTAAAAACAAAAGAATTATCACCTTTTTTCTTAAAAAATTTAGGAAAATAAAATCTAAAAAAATAATGGAATGAATGAATGAAAAAAAGAATGAAAAAATAATAAAAAATAAGCGGGGAGCACATCTATAGAAGTGCCGGACCTTTATCTAAGTCAGAAAAAAAGTACAAAAAAAAACAATGGCACAAAAAAGTCGAAAAGAAATTGATGATGATCACTGACCATGGTTTATTAACAAAGAAACAGCCTGCAACATTTATGGTTTGTCTCCTCCTCATTTATTTGCTTATTTTGGAAAACGAAGAGGTCAAACAAAAAAAAATATTTCATCCTAAATGTCATACAAAAAAAAAGCAAATCAATGCCAAAGAAAAAAAGGGGATTTTTTAGGTCATGCCTCCCACGAGTAAATAAAAAACGAACTTTGACCTATGACATATGAAAATATTTTGACATTTTTATCTTAAAAGTGACCAAACCCTCAAGTTGTAACTCTAATGCATACGTTTAAAGTTTTAAATCCTTACAAACAAACATAATATGAAATAAAATAATAAATGTGGTAAAATCCCTTCAAGCAGCCTCGCCTAAATTTATTCAAATCTTTCACATTTGGATGCCCAAAAATTTATTTATTTTAAACCACAACTGCTAGCATAATAACGGCGATTGAAGTTTAGTGTATGTGAAACAACAACTAGTATTATTAGTTTCATACGCTTTAACTTATTACAAAACCCTCAAAATTTCCAACACTAAAGCAAATCAAAAAATTTCAAAGAAAAAATATAGCAAGTATAAATATAAGCAAAATGAAACCCGTTAAATTTTTATCAACTATGCCCCTTAATAAAGTTGTCAAATAAAACCAACGTTGGTACAAAAAAAAGCAAGAAGCATTGACTATTTTATCAATCAAAAATTTTTTTGCCAAATTTTTCAAACAAAAAAACGTTAACATTTTCAAATACCCTCTTTCTTTTAAAACGAAATATTGTAAAAGAGCGAGACGATCGATGCCTCCAAAAAAGTTAGTCAGCATTCAAGCATTTTTTTCCATCATTTTTCTTCTTCTTATTTTTGCGTCCTGGTTGTTGTCTTCTTCCATTTTTTCTTCCTTCGTCACCTTTTTAGATGCGTGAATATTTTATTCTATTATTTTTTGCCTCTAAATCAATGCATATCGTCATCGCTCCCTTTTATATTTACTCCTTGCTATTCCTTGATATCGTTGAATGTTTCTTTTATCCATTATGAAGCTTTATCTTAATCTTTTTATCCATGTTTTTGGTGTATAACGTGTCGTGTTTTTCATTCTGCAATATTATCATTCGCTTTATCGTTATTAATTTTTGTTTGTTTCAGGTCTAAACTTAAATATGCAAGTTAGCGTCAGAGCACCGTCAGGGAGAACCCATGTACTTCAAATTCAACCTACTCAATCTGTCGCTCATCTCAAAGGTCTTGTTTCTGAACTTGCTCCACCTGAACAATATGAACTTCGCATTAAAGGTACGTCTATTTCTTTGCTTTTTTAATAGAATTAACTCCTTTTTTTTAGGTCGAACGTTGAATGATGGTGATAGCATGATTTCGAATGGTGTTCCAGAATTTGGAATTATGCATGCTATTCGCCGACCTTCATAATAATTTCAATGAAATATTTTAAAAGCACTATCTTCATGCTTTTATTTTGTTTTATGTCTTTTGGTATTTATTTTTTTGTTTGTTTAGAGTATGAATAAAATCTTTTCATGAATTTTTGTGTCATTTTTCCATTCTTATAGGATTAGCATATGCTATAAAACTAGCGGAGAAAATAATAGCAAAAGGATGAGGAAAAGAAAGACGAAGAAAAAAAAGAAGGTGATGAGAAGAAGGAAGGTGGCGATGAAAAGAAAGTCGAAGAAAAGAAGGATGTAAGTTAATGTTTCATCATTTTAAACAAGTATCTCATTTCATTATTTTATAGGAAAAAGAAGATTCAAAAGCCAAAAAGCCTGAAGATGAAAAAAAGGAAGGTGAAGAAAAGAAGGAAGGCGATGATAAGAAGGAAGCTGGATCCAAGAAGGAAGCCTCTGCCAAGAAAGAACCTGGTTCCAAGAAAGAAACTGCTTCAAAGAAAGAAGGTGCTGGAGCCTCTAAAGACGTCAAAATGGAACCTAAAGAACTCAAATTCAAGAAAGAAGGTGGTTCTCTCAAGGTCAAGCTTACCAACAATACTGGTGAACGCATCGCTGTCAAAGTCAAATGCTCCGACAACGTCCTCTATCGCGTCAATCCTGTCTTCGCCTTCATCGAAATTGGTGGCTCTACCGACATTGAAGTTATTCGTACAAATGGTACTGCAAAAATTGATAAGATCGTCATCGTTCATACTCCTGCCAAAGCAAGTGATACCGATGCTGGAACTCTTTTCAAGAAGACTGATGCTTATCCAACTTTCCTTCTTCCTCTCTCATGTGTTGAATAATTCGAGCAAACATCTAATTCTCTCCTTATTTTAATTTTGTATGAATTTGTCTGATAAACTTTCATTCGTAACTTCTTCTCTGTGTGTAATAATATAGTTTTGATTTGTAAGGAGAATTTATGGTTCTCGAGCTACACACTAAAATCTTGCAAACCATGACAAATCAAATCAATTTTGATAACCATTATTTTTCAGCTGGAGATTCCATTATCTCTTTATTGAATTATCTAGCGGAGAAAAATGAAAAAAGTTTTGATCTATGAACTTGGTTTTGAAGAGCTTTGCTTTATCAATGAGCAATATCCCTTCTGGAGTTTTCATCATTGCAGTTAGTAAAATGCCTTTTAGTTTTATTCTTTCACCTTCTCAACTTATCTATTTTTGATCACTTTGAAATCTTTCATTACTATCTTTCATCGAGTTTGCCAACATTTTACAAAAACCAAAATATTTGTAGTATTTTTTTAACAGCTTTTATTTCCAAATATTTTGGCTTTAAACAACTTACAACAACCATCATAATTTTGAAATATTTTTCATAAATCATCACTCACTTATTTACTAAATGGAAAAGTGGCTTTACTTCAACTGTAACATCTTGTAATCAATAATAAAAAAATCAAAACTAAAACGCCGCAAGCACGATAACAACAGCCAGGAATCACACTGAATAAACTATTGATAGAAGAAATTGAGTGCCTTCAATCATATCTATCCAAAAATAGCCTTTATGCGAAATGGTAATTCAATCTTTAGTTTAAAAGAATACAGTAAAAATGAGAAATTTATTTACAAAACAAAACAAAACATCAAAAATCAATACAAAAGATAAAATAATCAAAATGTTTGGAATTTAATTTCAAGTTTGTCTGGTGCAGCTGCACGTGATTCAAGCATTTTTTTCAGAGCTTTAACTTCAGTTGGATAACGACGAGATAAGAATGACAGAGTGAAATGTGCATTTGGATGTTTCTAAAAAGTAAGAAAATCAGTAAAATAATGAGCGTGTAAATGAAACAAATATTATTACTTTCATAAATTTAAGGAAACTTTCAGCATCAAAATCATCGTAATTTATATGATCCACTCTAAGCACTTGAAGTTTTGCAAAAGCATGTAATTTGACGAGATTTTTAAATGTTTCATTTGTAACACTACACATAGATAAGCTAAAAACAGAAGCAAGTTTTAAGCGAAAATTATATATAGCATAAACTTACAGTGCAAATTTTCGAATATGTGGTAATTTTCCAAGTACATTTTCCAATGGAACAAGAGTTCGGTCTTTAGTGATTTCAACATCTCGAAAATAAACATTTTGAACCATTGAAGATGATATAAGCTTTTCATATTCAAGCCATGATAAATCTTGTTGATATAAGAAGAGATCCGTAAGATTACATGACACAACTTGAGAAAGGAATTGAGAAACCATCAATCGATTTGAAACATATAAACATCGTTCATTTTTCTGGAATGGATCATCCTTAAATTGAGAAATAATACCATCGAGAATCAATTTCTTTTGAGAAAAGCCATCGCCAATAAGCATTTTCCCACTGGTTATTGATAACTTTAAAGGTTCTTCTTTTTCATTTGAATAGCCATGCCACGTCGCATTATCGCTACATTTGACGAGTTTCTTAATAACCAGCAAATCATCGCGATCCTTTTCAACAATTATTACTTCAAGTGCCTCCTTTTCATTTTTATCATTTTTCTGTTGTTGTTTTTCCATAGTAGCAATCTGTAAAAATGAGAAGTGACACAAATACTATAAACAACAAAAACTTACCTTTTCATGAAGCTTCTTATTTGTTGCTTGTAATTCAGCGATGATTTGGTCCCTTCGAGCTATTTCATCTTTGAGAGCGTTAATGGAATCATCATCACCAGGACTACCAGCATTTTGCTTTTTGTTGTCGTTTTCTTTCAAATTCATATCCTTCCTTTTCAATAAATTGTTTTCATTCAAAAGTCGAACGTTTTCATTTAACAATGCATTGATTCTTTCTTCATAATCATAAGCTAATTTCCTAAATTCACCAGCTTCATTCGTTTGTGGAACTCTTTGAGGATGAGACGAGGTTGTAGGAACATTTTCAAGAGCAGGAGATGATGATGGTTGAAGAGATTGACCACGAGAATTTTGAGGATTGACTACCATAATTAGTGAATGGTTCTAAAAATAATGGAATAAATTAAGCATAAAGAAGTCAAAGTTAAAATCACGAAAATATATAATTCGCAAACGCAAAAAAATACAACATTTGAAAAGAGTTTTCATAGTAACATTTTTTTAAAGCCAGAAATGAAAAGAAAGCAAAGAGTGGCTTTGTGTTTTTTCAAAAAACTTTCGAAAAGTTTTAGCGCCATTTTTTTATTCGTTCGTTTTTTTTTTTCCTTTTTTTTATGAAAGCCAATAATATGAAAGCCGTCAATGAAAAAGTTCAACATAATTATGTATCTTTTTAAATCTCATCAAAATGTCTGTAAACTATTTTTTCATTATTGACTTTTGCATGTCCTTGGTAGCTGGTGGTGTTTCAAGATTAAAGCTTTATTAACAAATATAATCTTTAAAAATTAGTTATTAGACAACAAACAAGTAACTGTATAAAATAGCAATCGAAAGTAAAATATTTGAAAATGCTGTAATTGTTGCTGGGCTTCCACTTGTTGTAGTTGTGGTAGTCGCCGAAGTAGTCGTTGTTGTGGTTGTTGTTGTTGTTGAAGTAGTTTTAATAATTTTATTTCCTGGTTCTGCTCTCAATGTAAAAGTTGCATTACTAAGTGCACCCGCAACTGCAGTATAAATTGTTACAATTCCATTATTATTGTTTGATGCATTAGAAAGTACATCAAATGGGATATAAAGTTGAACAAAACCTCCTCCTATTGCACCATTGGTATAATCTGTATCATTTTCATTTGGGCTTGAGGAATTTAATGAAGTAAAGAGAAGGGCAGCTCCGCCTTGAACATTAAGGGTTAATGTCACAGCATCAGCAGCCATGGCTTGGAATTGATAATCAACATATTCATGATTGCCAACAGTACCTATAATTATTATCCTTAGTAAGACCATATACGAAAAAGATAACTAACCTGAAACATAAAAATTGACTTCAGTTACAGTATTATTTGGCTCATAATGAAGGGTAAAATTTGTGGTATCACTTAACCCTTCAATTGCTGTATAAACTATTACATCAGCTTTACCCAAAGCTACCATATCTGATACCATGGATGAAGAAGAACTAATGCTACTATTAGCCTTTAAAAGTTCTTCAGGTGAAATATAAATTTGTCCAAGATTATATGTGGTTGCAGTGGCAATAAAATCATGATCTGATTCTGATGGTAATCGAGTGGTTAAAGATGCATAAACTATAGCTGAACCATCATCAATATCCAATTTTAGGGTTAGCCCAGTGGTTAAACTTGCTGGAACTTGATAAAATAATTTTTGATCCTTTTCAACTGTGCCTAAAAAAATAATGTTTTTTTAATGGTAATCAAAGAAGTTAGTTTTCTAATTTTAACTAGTTAATTCGTTATGAAAAATCTCGATGCCTCGACATCTTAGATAGAAACTTGTGGTTTATGCTTACCTGGAACAGAAGTTTGATTATCTGAAACCATAGCAGAAACTTCACAAATTTGTGCATTTAGTAAATCGGGGAAAGCAGTAGCAAGTTCTTGATATCCATCTAAGGTATAATAAAACATGCAATGTGGAGACGAGGCTAAAATAATGGAGTTATTAAGCTTATACTTGTCGTTAGAAATAGAGACACTTACCCCATTTATATAAATCAGCTGGAGCTTGACTTCCCACGCCAATGGTAAATAAATTAACTCCCAAACTTTTTAAATCATCTGCAGCTGCTGCCGTAACTGCTACAGGATTCGGTCCTACATTAGGTTGACCATCAGTAATTAAAAGTGCAACGAGAGGAACTTCAACTCGTCCATATTGAGCCAACATTAAATTTGCTGAATTTAAACCTGCTGCAATATTTGTATTTTGCCCATCATAATATAAGTTTTGAGCCACCGAAATTGCTTGATCCAAGTCGCTCGTTAAATTTAAAAAAACTTTAGAATCAGTCGAAAATCGAATAATTCCAATTCGATTTATTTGTTCGGATATCGAAGAGGCATTGATTATAGTAACCATGAAATCTCGAGCAAGTTGAAAATGATTTGATCCAATACTTCCCGATGAATCGATGATGAAAACTAAATCCATTCCAGGTGGTTTACATTTTTGCATTTTATTTGCATTATTTATAAAATCTTGGGGATTTCCTTGATTATTCTTATAATATTTAACCTAAAATTTTGTCATTGGTTATTTGATTACACCAAAATAGGTTATGAATTTACCCAATAATTTGCTTGATCATTTAATGACATAGGAATAGCACGATATAAATTTTCAAAAAATGATACATACATTCTTGAAACAGCTATGGAATTTAAAGGAATTTCTAAATCTCCTCCTTGTCGACTTAAATCTGTGATATTTATATTTAATTCTTGCGAAATGGAATCTCGAATATTATGGGCTGAAGCTGTTGGTGAAGTTTGGGTTTGATTAAAGGCATTTGAAGTAGTTTGCCAAATTCCACCAAGGCCGAAATCGGAAGTCCATTTGTTACTGTAAAAAAAAATTGTGGATAAAACTATGAAGATTTTTGTTAAAAAACAAACAACTTACACTAAAGCAAGACCATCATTACTTTCTTGATAAGCTACTCGACGCATAAATAATAAATCATTTTTAAATATGCATGTATCTTGAAGCCTTCGAATAGATGCAACTGTAACATCTGAACCTACAGCATATTTTGATTGTGTGGCATCTTTGGAAAATACCAAAGTAACAAAAGCCAATAAAGCGAGAAGAAAATAGTGAAGTTGACTTTCCATTGTAATGTGGAAGCAGAAAAATTATATAAAGTAAATATAAGGAGCCATGAGCACTTTAAATATGGGTAAACTAATCAAAGATTTTAAAGGTGCGCCGAAAGCATATAAAAAAGAGTTTTATCAGTTAAGAAAATTAAAAAGGTGAATGAATGAATGACGAAACAAAGAATAAATTTTTTGACGCAGGTAAGGAAGAACAAAAAGGTGCAGACTATACATACTGAATAAAAAAATTTCAATTCTTTCCGAAATTAATAAAGTTAGACGATTCAGCCAAGCAACAAAATAAACAGTAAGATTCATAACTTTTAAACATAAATCCGCTATTTAAGATCACTAAAAAAACTGTAAAAATAATTATAATACTTTGATCGTTACTCGCCCATAAAAATGAATCATTCGTCGTCTGCCACACCTCAAACAAAGAAGATGTAAAAATAATGATGACCAAAAATTTAGGTGCAAAAAAGTACAATAGGTAATAAAAAAAGAGGAGTTCATTAAAGAAATTTTTATAGAAAAAATATGAGAAATGAATAAACAATCGAAGGCTTTGACGTAGATGGGTATGGCTGATTGTTACACCTTTTTGTTGTTGTAAAATCATACCAAACTTACATAAATTATTTGTTTCATAATTAAAACTTCTAAAATCCTTCAACACTCATTTAACTGTTTTTGGATATTTTTGCAGCCTTTTTTGATATGTCTTTTATTTGATTGATTTTTTTTATAAAAAAAAGTAACAAAAAAAATCCGTTACTATCAGGCCGAATTGGAAGCAACCAAAGTTAATGTTTTTTTTGCACTTCAAGCAAACAATGCTTTAATAAAGATGAAAAAATTCCAAATTCAAAACTAAGTAAACTTTTAAAAAATTTTGTTTATCAGAAGTGATAAATCACATAAAAACCTACAAAAATCCATCCATATTTCTTTAGTGAAAGATAAGGCTCAAATCGAGCTATGTGGCTTTGAAAATTAATATTGAATATGCATAAATGAAACTTCGAGGTTTCATATCTCTTTAATTGAGACATCGAGTTAAAAACGGCATACATTTTTACGGTTAAAAAAATAAATAAAAATTAATTGGAAAATAAATAAAAATTTCCGTAATTCAAAAATTTTGAGTTCCATACATACCAATGTGCTTATGTATGTGCAACAACATAGAGGAAGATATCAGTGAATCTCGTTTTGAGTTAGGAGTTTTAATTATGAAACAAATAATTTTTGCCCCTTCAGCAGATCTTATTTTTTATTCTTTTTCTTTGTTTTTTTTCAAAAAAATTCAAGCTAATAAAAGACATCTCTAAAATGGCTGCTAACAAATCAAAAACACTCATTTTAATGTCTTAATCTTATTTAAAACGTTTTGAATTAGAAAAAAAATTGCAGAGGAAAAGTATCTTATTTTTCTTATTATTTATGCATTTTTACATCCATTTTCAATAATATTTTTCGAAACGGATCCTATCATCCCGATTTGGAAGCAATTTATAGTTTTTTTTACCTCGAAATGATCGTGTACATAGAGGATGAGGTCCATTAATAAATTATGGATGTTGGTTGAAGGTCATAATTGGTATGCGATTCAGAACAATGTTGGGAGTAATCTTTAAAAATCATATAGTAAAAATTTGGATAAAAATATCAATATGCTTTATTGAACACCGTAACTCAAAACGTGATTCAGCAAATATTTTAATGTAATTCATTTATTTAAAACCCAAATATCTTGTTGATGAGCTCAATGATTGAAAAAAAAAGTGGAGTTCGAATATTTAGTAAAATAATTAATCTTCAAGCTTTTTAAAACAGAAAAATAATTTTGGATTTTTTTGATTTTTACCAAGGCTTTAACCTTAAAAAAGGTTTCTTTAAGTGGAAAACATTAAATTTAAATATTCCTAACTTCATTGGGAAGGTAGTTTGGAAGAAAATGGATTGAAAAAAATGAGTAAAATATATAATAAATGATTTAGATAATCCACTATTTTATTTTCTTTCAAAATTGCCCAAATAAAATTGAAAATTTGATTCAAAATTCAAAAAAAGTTCACTTTCATATAGTCCAAAAAAATTAATATCTATTATCCTGTTTTCTGGCGCAGTAGAATTTTTGCAAGACGTTGTAGAATTTTCGCTGGGTTCGAATCCTGGACTCACCTCATCTCATCTCAAAATCTCAACCGACCCGTCCCGACCTTTCTCAACACATCACAAAATTTTTGATTTTTTTGGCTTATTTAAATTTCTGGTTTATCATAAGAATTAATTGGACCAATTCTTTTTAATGTTTTTACATCTTGATGCATGTTTTCATTACAAAAAATAAACCAAAAACAGTCAATCTGTTGAGTGTTGAAGGATTTTAGAAGTTTTAATTATGAAACAAATATTTTTTTCCCCTTCAGCAGATCTTTTTTTTTTCTTCAAATAAATTCATGCAAATACAAGACATTTCAGAAATGGCTGCAAAAAAAAAAAACAATTTTTAGACATACCAATGTATGCATCATCAAACGTAGAGGAAGAAGACATCAATGAATCTCGTTTTGAATTATGGCCTGAATTGGACATATGGATTTTTTTATCCAAATGTATTTCTTTTATTTTTTAAAAATTAATGTCAAGAGGATTTTGAATCGCATGCCAATTAAGACCTTCAACCAAAAATTATTTATTCATCTGCTGCATCCATCAAGCAGAGAGACACAAAATTTAATTAAAAACTTTTTTAATTGGAAAAAAAATTCCAGGGGAAAAGTACAATTAGCAACAGTGAATTTAAAATTTATTTAAACAAACGTTCCAAGTTTTTTTTTGTGAAACTTTTGTAATAAAAGTTTTTATTTCTCGCAGATGCGTAAGGAAAAAAATTTAATAAAATATTGATTTTTAAAAGATGCAAACCCCAATGACCTTTTTCAATTGTGGCGTAAACTCAAAATAACCTCACATAGCTTTCATTGTGAATCAACTTGAACAGCTCATTTTGGTTTAATTTTTTTCTTCCAAAATTAAAAAAATAATAATGGAATCTTCTTTTACAACTTTTGATCAACTTCCTTCAACTTACAAAAAAGCAATTGAAAAGTTTCTTAATAATGTGATGGATGCTCCAAATATACAAATTCAAATAAAGATGTTTGAATCTTTTAGTCGGCATTATACTATGATTCCAGACATAGCAATATATTGGGAAAAGTTAGTTTTTTTCCTCCCAATTTTTTATATTACTTTTATTGTTGAAATTCTAGAATAGAATTTGCTTTCATAGAAAAGCTCATGCTCGATTTCAGCGATCAAATAATAATCTGCAACGAAACGTCTTCTTAAACAAAAAGTATATTCAAAAAATGTTATTTATTACATATCGAAATTGTGCCACATATTTCGAATTTTTAGACAGCGTATTCTTTAAATTGGGTATAAAGATCTTCTAATGCTTTTTGAAAATCAGCTTTTGCATCATTAACATTTTCATCATTGAATAAAATCTAATTATTCCACTATTTTATTTGTGAGTAACATTGAATAGCTATGTACAAGATATTTTTAGATATACCGAAATTTATAAAAACTTTGAATCAATTTTCTTCAATACTAGAGTTTCATCTAACCTTTCTATGGGTCACAAATATTTAGTTTTTTAATTTAAACTTGATAAACTTTGTAAAGCATAAATTGTTAGGTCCCAAAAGTTTGCGCATGACTCCGGCATATGTGCACGAGGTATGAGAGTTATCTCAGATTTATTATAACATTACAAATATATAAATACATAATTATAACACCCTGGTTAGCTAGACTTACAAGCGACAATGATAAAGAGGAGCTTGGGAAGTATTATAATGCACCTAGCATTAGACTGGGATGCCATCGATAACGACAGGAGTGAATTGAGGAGCTTTTATAGTTTCTTTCCTGAATAAGTGGACTAATGCCATGGACAACTGAGGTTGCATATAATTGGCTGTTTGCAGACATATGTGTATCAATTGCGAAAGTGACGGCAAATACCCATTAATGTCGCTTACAATAGTAGTATGACATTGGGTTCATTGCCATTCCATAAATAGAACGTGTTTGCAGAGGTTGCAATAATGTCACTTAGCATATTAAAATGGGCTGCAGCTGCCTGTCCGCGCTTGCCTGCAGCGCATAAGTCGGTTAATTAAATGTGAATGTCTCCGTAAACGGAGGTGCTTAACAAAATTTTAGCAAACATTTTTTTTACGACTAAGTTTTAATTTAAAAATTAAAGTTGATTAATTATATTATAATTTCTGAATAATTTCGATAGTTAAAAATTGGATTTAAACAATAAGAAAAATTCAAGTGTAAAGAAAATGGTTTATATCCACTTTTTTGAATTTAGCAAAAATAGAATTTTGCTTTAACGGGTTTTTTTTGTATTGATTTATCGTAAAAAAAACTTGAAATGACTTTAAGAATAATTCTTCCAAGCATTAAGAAAATAAAAACAAGACAAATTTTTTCTTTAAAAAAGCCAATAATGTATGTATGTTTAACTTTTCATCGAAGCATAGTTAATCAAAACCCACTCTATTTATGAAAGTAATTCCAACGCGAATTTATTAATAAAATTTATTCAAATTTAAAAATTAATTTTACAATTATTTTTTTTACACGTATTCATTTAAAATTTTCAAACAAAAAATCCCTTTCTTTAAAAATATATAATTAATAAGTATGATAACCTTCACCAGATTTTCTTCCAAATTTTCCTGCCATTGCTAAATCATCTAAAGATTTACAAGGTTCAAATCTTGGATCATCGGGAAATCTTTGATGCCAACCATCCACAACAAATTTCATTGTATCAAGTCCAATAAAATCAATAAGCTCAAATGGACCCATTGGATGTCCAGTGCCTAATTTCATGGCTGCGTCGATATCCTCTTTAGTTGCATCTTGTCTTTCAAACATTCGAATAGCTTCAAGCAAATATGGAATAAGGAGTCGATTAACAATAAATCCATGGGTATCTCGACATCGAACAGGAGTTTTACCAAGTTGTCGACAAAATTCCAAAAGGGTTTCATATACTTCATTTGAAGTTTCTTCACCTTTTATAACTTCCACTAATTTCATTGCTGGCACGGGATTAAAAAAATGTAAACCAGCAAAACGTGATTTGGGCTTGAATTTATCTGCCACATCTTGAAGGAGGAATGACGAAGTGTTTGTGGCAATAATGCAAGTCCTAAAAATTTTTTTATCATAACTTTTATTTTTTGTATAAAAAAATTATTTATATTTGGAGTTTAAAATTTGAGTTATTAGATTAGAAAGTAAAATACCGAAATTAAAAACTAGCATGAGCTTCATCTTCCATGGATCAAAAGAAATAATGAATTTTTAGTGTAGCAAAAAAACTTGCAAAAACTTCTCCTTTTTTGAGTGTTCTTTTATGATAAAAAGCGCCTTATTTTTTTCTTATCTATTCATTGCCGAAAAAATGTTACAGTAGCTACTAAATAAAGAGACACCAAAGAGAATTTCTTTAAAAAAAGAATTTCAAAAATTTTTGAATTCAGATATTCACTACCTTAGATTTGTAAAAATATTCCAACCTTCATAAAAATAATTTTTAAAAATCTTACTCTGACACAACATTTTCAATTTCAGCTAATAATTTTTGTTTAACTTTTAAATTTTCCACTACTGCTTCAATAACTAAATCTGCATCTTCAAGATTGGCTTCAGAAAGATTAGTGCAAAGTTTAAGATTATCCAAACAACCATCAATAAAATCATTTTGAGCTTCCATTTCATTTGGAAAACGTTTCTTTGCAATTCGAGCGAGGCCATTAGTGAGTTTGGTTTTAGTTTGAGATAGTTTATCCATGCTTCGTCCGATGAGAGTAACATTGAAGCCTTTTTCGATTGCAACTTGAGCAATTCCAGCTCCCATTAATCCCGAACCAATAATAACAATATTTTCTATTTCAAATGGAATTTCAACACCCATGGTTTTGGTTTAGTTCGAAGTTGTCGAGAATTATGGTTTTAAAAAAATAAGCAGGCGATTGAGAGAGTTTTTAGAAGTACCTAACGATGTCCGAAAATATGGGGTTTATATAAGATTTTTCTTATCAGGTCCATCCTTCTTCGCCATCTATCATTCACGTGAACTTTTTTTTTGAATGGGCGGAAATCAATTGAGGAAAACTTCCCAAAAATATTTACAAGCAAGCATCAGACCATTCATGGAAAAAAATAAAAGTGAATAACTACAAAGGAAGTTTGAAAATGGCATATAAAAAAACAATATTTTTTTTTAGAAGATGCATATAGGGTGGCTGGGATGGATCACACCATTAATTTCCATTGCATGCTTATCTTATTTTCTTATATTTCAATGATGCTCTCCAAAATTTTAATGTCTTCTCTGTTTTATTTTTGTCTCTAGCTATTTTAGTAGGCGACGAATCATTCATTCTTCATCATCCGATTCGAAGGTGATCATTTCAGCTACAAAACATTTTTTTCTCCATATTACAGTAATCATTCATGTGCAAAGACACGACAAATTGGAATGGACATATTTTTTAAGTGGTCTGCAAACACAAAGGGAAACAACACTTTTAATTAAAATCGGGTGATTCTCTTCTTTAACTACATCCGAATTCTTTTTCTACTGTAAAATAATAACAGGATCCAACAACCAACTAACTAACTAACATCATTGTCCACTCAAATTCACTTGAAAAAGAAAGCTATCACATCAATTAACTATATGCTGTGTTTGTGCCTTTTATTTTTATCAAAAAATAAAATAAAACCATTTCTTGCAATAACGGGAAAAAAGCGTTTCAATGCATAATAGTTTTTTTTAAATATTCAAGAGCAAAAAACATCCATACTAAAATCAATTCAAAGCAGTGAAGCAGCAGCATCAGGAAGCAAAAGCATCTTTCTTCCTTTTTTGAGCTTTTGCTTTCAATGTTTTTTTCCCCAAACAAAGCCTTTAGGGGAGAAAGAAAAAACTCTCGAAAAGAATAAAAAAAAATAATGCATTGTCGCGTGTGTGTCGTTCACCATCAAAATTGATTTTCCGATATCTTTTCTTCTTTGGTGTTGGGTTATATTTATTTATTAATCCTCTTTTATTTTATTACACTTATTGGATAAATAACAACTACTTGGTATGTTTCATTTTTATCCCATTCATAGCTAACATTAAAAATAGTTCTTACAAAAATGTTAGATAACTTTTTTTGTTTTACGTCGCTTTAATAATATTTCTTCATCGCTATTTTTTTCTCTCTCTCGCTTCATTGATTTCTTTATTTATGTTTTGTTTTTTAGAATCTTCTTCAACATGTCAGATAACGAAGCCAAAGCTCGTGCAAAATTAGCTGAAGCTGAAAAGAAGGGAAAGAAGGGTGGATTCTTTGGTCTTTTTGGTGGTGGATCTACTGATGATACAGCAAATTTATATATTCAAGTAAGTTTGCTAATGAAATAATAATCAATAACAAGTAATATATGTATGTATACTTTTAGGCAGGAAACTTATTCAAAATATCAAAAAATTGGGGTGAAGCTGGTAAAGCTTTTGAACGTGCTGCAGCTTCATATGATAGTGATGGAAAGCATAATGCTGCAATGCAATATTGTGAAGCAGGAAATTGTTATCGTAAAAGTGATCCAGTAAAAGCTGTGCATATGATTTTAAAAGCAGCTGAAATTTATACTGATATGGGAAGATTTTCAATGGCTGCAAAGAATCATATTACCGTCGCTGAAATTTATGATACTGAAGCACCAAATATGGAAGAAGCTATGAAACATTATGCTAAAGCTGCAGATTATTATAAAGGTGAAGAACAACGTGTAACTGCTGTAAAATCTTTGGAAAAAGTTGGTATGTATGCTGCTCAACTTGGGCAATTACGAAAAGCTATTGAAACATTTGAAGAAATTGCATTTTATCAAGCTGATCATAATACTCTAAAGTATGCTGCTAAGAATACATTCTTCAAAGCATTGATATGTCATTTAAATCTTGATACTGTAAGTTGCTTTTTATCTCATTTTAGTAGTAAATAATGAAAATGGTTAACAAGTGTTGAATGGTTTCACCTCAACTATGTTTGCTGTTTACACAACCTTGCTGCTCATAAAGCTTTTCACACATTTTCTTTACCAGAACCTTACTAATCTTTTCATGTTGTTTCAGCTCGATACCACTCATGCTGTAACACGTTATGGTGAAAGAGATCCATCATTTGTTGAATCAAGAGAATGTAAATTGATCAAATCTCTCGTAGAAGCAATTGATAACAAAGATGTTGATGCTTATACTGAAGAAGTTGTGAAATTTGATAAAATCATTAAACTTGATTCATGGACAACTCATATGTTACTTCAACCTAAGAAAACTATTGGTCCTGCAGATGCTATTGATGATAATGATCTTTGTTAATCAAATATGTATTTTGCCACACACAAAAAATGAAAATTCACTTTTGAACTTTTAATAATAATGTATTTTCTGTTTCATGTTTTGCTAAATTTCTTTTCTTCGTCCTTTTTTGCTTAAAATACCCTTTATTGGATAGAAGGGTGATTTTTAACTTAATTTTTTTGTCTTGATTTTTATTATTTGCTTTTATAATATAGTTTAATACATCACCATTGACATTAATATATTGTATTATTTATTTATTTTGTGTAATAAATTAATTTCGTGCTAAACTGTGAACATTGTGTCTTGAAGGAAGCAGAATTTTAACTGTTGCAACTCAGAGAGGTTTTTTCTTTGAATCACAGCTTTTGAGAAACCAGCGATTACAACAATACCTAAATCAAAGAAATGTTGAGAAGCCAAAGTATTTGGGAGAAATGATGACGGAAGCTGATTCATCTAAAGAAAAAAGAACAAACTTGAAGAGAGAGGCTCAATGAAAGTTGTAAAGGTTTTGGTTTTAATTTCAAACATTCTCTTCTAAATAATTTTTTACACTAATCTCGAAACTATACTTAACGAACTAATTCAAATGGAAGTCTTATTTTGGCTTTCTATGTTTATATTTCCTAATAAGGCATAGAGCACCATTTTTTCCGTTTTCAAAGAAAGATGATGAGTCAATAATGAATGCTTTTCTTTTTTTCATCGTCAAAATTCCGCCCCTCCATTTTTTTTTTTTGCAATCAATTTATGTTTTCCTGTATTTCTTTGCTAATGAACTAACCCTTTTCATTTTTCGAAGAATCTATCGATTTTTCTTATCTTTGGTAAATATAATTTTCTCGACCTTCAACGAAGAAAAATAAAAACCATTTTGATTTTTTTTTCCTTCAGCTTACATTCTTCTTTCTTTGTTCGATGTTTCTTTTTTTTTTTGCTTGGCAAAAAAGTTTTTGTAAAAAGAAAGACCCATATTTACTGAATATATATGTATTTATCGACACACACACAACAAACTGTGTAACTTTCTTTCTTTATTTTTGTTGCTTGCAAAAAAAAAAAGAGATTTTATTTTTTTGCGCGTTTCTTTTTTTCTTCCTTTTTGAACTATTTGGATGGATGAAGGAAGAAGAAGGTCTTCCGTTCCGTTTGGTTTTTTTTTTCGTTCGCTGTCTTCATCATTTTTTTTGCTGAGAAGTGTTAGACCCAGCATTTTTTTTTTGTTGTTGATGGTGGTAGTGCTTTTCTTCTTTCCCTCTTCCCTAAATAATACTCTAGCAGCGATGAACAACGACGACCATTCCATTTTTTTCATTTTTTTCTTCTTCTCTGAGGTTAGTGGAGAGTGGCTGGCAACAAGAGAGTATCGACGATGACGACCTCGATCGAATAAATACTATATTGCCAACTATGCAGGCTGGCAGGCGTATTGTTGTTGGTTTGAAATGTTACAGATTTTTTGAATTGGCAACATCGCGACGACGATGTTGGTGATTGCAAAAAAACTCCATCATCATCGACGATGATGAGGAAAAGAGTGAGAGGGATTTTTTTTTTTGTTGGTGTATGTATATATATGGCTGTTGTTGACCATCATCATACTTTGAGCTGAGCGAAACCACCAGCCATAGCTCGCGCGGCAGCGATCTTCATTGTTCTTGTTGTTCGTTATGCTGCTCTGCTTTTTTTTGTCGTCGTTGCTTTTTGCGGTTGGTGCGAGATGGATGGATGCCCGAAAAATGTTTTTGAGAAAGACGTCGACGACGACCTCAAATTCTCTCTCTCCATTTTTCTTTCTATCGACACAACCAACCAATACTCTTAACGATTTTTTTCTTCTTTGAAATGAAAATGGAAACATAAAAGTGGTGATGTTGTCGTTGCTTTTATTAATTTCCTCATCTTCTTTTATCCCCAATTTTTTTTTCTTGATTTTATTTACCCATTAATTCATTTTTAAAAGACTTATTCCTTTATGTTAAAAGATTTTTCAAGATTTTCTATGATTCACAAATTTTTTGATGATGTGTTGTTTTGTTTGGGTGTTAAATTCATTTCTCCTTCTTCATTTTTTTATTATCATCAATAATACATTCTTCTTCTCTTTTTTTTCTTGTTGAATCATCGTTTTTTTACTTGTCGTTGTGAAAAGAAAAAAATGCGCCACCAATCTTTTTTTTTTGTTTTGTTTTGCATCCACTGTTTATTTCTCTCTGTTTTTTTCATGTTATCTTCCACCCATACAATTTTTTTCACTTACTTCACTGACAAATAAATAAACATATTTGGTAAGGGTCAGTCCCAATCAAGCAAGATTGGTGGTTAAAAATAATATATCTTTCTTTTCCATTAGAATTTCAAAATATCGGTCTGGTTTTTTTTGTTGCTATTTCCTGGCTTCCGGGCTAAGCACGAAATTGTTCTATGACTCAGCCATGTTCATGTTCAACCAACGCCTTCCTTTTTTTTTGTTGGCTCTTTTTTTTTTCTACGCCTAATATCGATCGTACAAAAGAGAGAGAAAGAGAAATGGTGAAAAAAAAGTCTTTCAGCCACTTTTTTTTTGTTAAATAAATTGAACCGTGCCTGCCAAAAAAAAAATTTCCTCCATTTTTCTGTTTTTTTTAAGAAACAAAAAGGATTTTTTTCTTTTGAATTTTTATCTTTTTTTCATATATGATTTGGCGCGCTTTTTTTGCTCAAATAAAACGAATATTTTTAAATATATATTTAAGTGATTTCCCCTTAATTTCAGAGATTATAATAACAACAATTCTCATATCATGTCTTCTGGAGTTCTTGTAAATCCTGAATGCCAAAGTGCTTTCCAACAACTTTCAGAAGGCAAGCGAACTTTGCGATACATCATTTATAAAATTGAAGAAAAAGAAGTCATTGTTGAATCAGCTAAAGCCCCCGAAGATGTAAGGAATTTAAATTTAGAAAAAATTATATATTCTTTGACTATTTTTTTAAACTCTTTTACTTTTTTCAGCTCGGCATTGATGTTGATGATTATGAAGATAATTCCAAGCAAGCATATGAAGCGTTTGTAAAAGATTTAAAGGAACGAACCGATGGATTCACTGATTGTCGTTATGCAGTTTTTGATTTCAAATTTAGTTGCAATCGACCTGGAGCAGGCACATCCAAAATGGATAAAATTGTTTTCATTCAACTTTGCCCCGATGGAGCTTCAATCAAAAAGAAGATGGTTTATGCTTCCTCCGCTTCAGCAATCAAATCATCCCTTGGAACTGAAAAGATCATCCAATTTCAAGTTTCAGATGAATCTGATATTTCTCATAAAGAACTTCTCAACAAATTAAGCGAAAAATATCGTGATAATTAAATTATTATTTTGATTTGTTTTTTTGATACACCAAAACTACATACATACTTGTGTGATGATGATGTTGTAATTCCATGCTGCTTTTTATTTTATTTTATTTAATTTTACTTTTTTTGTAACCCATTTTTTTTGTTAAAAGTTTTTTTATATAAAATCAAAAGTGTCTTCATTTATCCTAATTTTTTCATCAACTCCTTATTGCAACTTTTTTTAATCAAGTCACACAGATTAATAAGAAGGAATTTAGATATATTTTATGAGGAAAAAACAGCAACAAAATAAAGTGATTTTAGTCAGTATTTGTGCAAAAAGCATATAATATTAACAAATGATATACCTACATACTTTTTAGCAACACATAAATTTCAGCAACATACGTATTTGTATTTGCTAATATCAGAAATCACTTGAATGGAAACAAATTTTATTTTCATAAAGGGTCAACTAAATTGTGGTAAACTTTCGAAAATTTTTGCGGGTTTCTTTTATCTTTAAGCGAAAACTGATACCTTGGAAGCTGGAACTCCAACGATTGACACTTTCTAACATTTATAAAAAATCTTTTTTAAAAAATTGAAGAAGTTGGCGGTCAATTACCTAATGCACGGGCGATTGTTTAATTTTAATAATTATTTATTTTCGGGTTTCCTTTTATTACGTTCATCCATCATGTTTTTTTTACGTTTTGCAGCAAAAATCCTTGTTTTACTCTCGTTTTATTCCTTAATGTATTTTTAGATTGCTTAAAATGTCAGAATCTGTTAACAATCGCAAACGACCATGGTCAGATGATGAAGCTTCTTACTGGAAAGTAGAATATGAACAAGCATTAAAAAAGGCTAGATTCTTGTATATTTTAATTTAATACCACTTTTATTTTTAGATGGGTATTTTGGAAGAAAAGCATGAAAACATCCAGCAACAATATCAAGAACTCCAAATTCAATTCGATGATCTCCTGCAACAGAATCTTGAAATTCAGCGACGTCATGATGATCAAATTGCTCGATCTTCTCAACCTCAAGCTGATGGTGAAATTACTCGCTTGAACGAAATCATTACTGGCATGAAAACTGAAAGTAAAAAGCAACTAAATACTGTATGTATTTTAATTACTTTGTAGCTTTATTTTGCAATAATTTTTAGATGGAATTTTTGGAATCAAATTATAAAGAACTTCAAACCGGCCATCAACAACTTCAAGCTCAACATAAAGATCTCCGACAAAAACACAATGACCTACAAAAAAAGTACAATGAAGAAATTGGACGTCTTTCACAAGCTGATGGGGAAGTAACTCGTTTGGAAGAAGTGAATAACAAACAAGCGAAAGAGGTTAGTAGTATTTAGCTTTTGTTTGAATTAAATTTTATGCCACTTGTATTTTTTTTAGATTGAAACTTGGAAAACAAAGTATGCAAACTTCCAACAATTCCATCATCAACTTAAATCTCAACATGAAGACCTCCAAAAGAAGTACGATGAACAAGTTGAAAGTACAAATAAGTTTCGAAATACTGTTGATCTTTTGAAGGGTAGCATAGCTAAAATGAAAACCACAAGTGAAGCTCATCTCAAAACCGTAAGTTTTTTCTTTCTTTTTAAAGTATTTAATATTTCTTTATTTAGATCTCTGATTTGAAAAGCCGACAAAAAGTCGATCAAACTAAAATTTCTGAATTGAAGCAAAATGAAAAAGCTCTTCATAAAGCTCATGATAAAGAAAAAGCGTTGTTGGAAGCTAAAATCATAAAATTAGAAAAGTATGAAGAAACTATTCGCCAAGTTCATGATAGACGAAAGAAGGCATTTGAAGACAAAATTGCTGCATTGGAAAAAACGAATGAAGAACAGCTTAAAACCGTGAGTACATAACATATTTCGTTAAGCTTATTTGGTGGTTGTATGGATGATGTTGTACCTATTCGAGCACTTAAAAAATGACCATTCAGAATTGTTTTAATAACTTTAGTACTTTAGATTGCCGAATTACAAAAGAAACGAAAAGATGCTCGCCAATTTCTTGATCAAAAGAAGAAAGCTTTGGAAGATAAAATAGTTGAAATGCAACGAACTATTGATAATATGCGGCCTAAAACTACTGTAAGTACCTTTTTAAATTAATTGTTTATATTCATTATTTTATTTTTGGCTATCGATGAAAAGGAAGAACAAAAACCAACAGCTCTAACTTTGAAGAATCTTCTCGATAATAATCCTGCATCTTCAAACAGCTCCGATGAAAGATCTGATGGTGATGGAGAAAAAAGTAAAGTTAAAAGGAAATCAAGCAGCAGTGGATCATCTTCTTCTTCTGATGACGAATAATTGTTTTAAATATTGTTTTCTTTTTTTGTTTTGTTATTTTATAAAATAAACTTTTTCAACTTTTAACTTTTAATGTCTTCGTTAAACCACTTTTGAAACTTATCACAATATTTCTAAAAATTAATTCGATACTTTTTATTGGCTTTAGTTATAAAAAAAATATGTTACATGTACGTCATTTCAAAAATAATAAGAAGATAGAGCAAGTTTAAAGGAGGGACTTTAAAAATATATGGATTTTTCAATTTTGTTAATGAAAGTTGAAAATTCAATCAAGCAATAAATGGAAGCAACAAAAAAAATTTATGCAGTAAATTTCATTCTTTTGAATTCCTTCTTTCCTTAAATGGTTCCCTAACTGACAGAGAGGCAAAAGAAATCCTATGGAAAGAATGATAATAGTCTCGAAACAAAGTTTAAAGTTTTGCCGCCAAAAATTTTATGTTTTATTTCGTTTACAAAAAAAATATTATTATTATTTCATGTAATTTCTCGCGTTGTTTTTTTCGTTTTTTTGAAGCAAAATTCTCACTTTTCTCTTAATAACATTAATGTATTTTCAGATTGCTTAAAATGTCAGATTCTGTAGACAATCGCAAACGACCATGGTCAGATGATGAGGCTCTTAAATGGAAATCAGAATATGAACAAGCATTAAAAAGGGTTAAATTCTTGTAAATTTTGTATTCAATAAGACTTTATTTTTAGATGGGTATTTTGGAAGAAAAATATCAAAACATCCAGCAACATTATCAAGAACTTGAAACTCAACGTGATGATCTCCTGCAACAGAATTTTGAAATTCAACGACTTCATGATGACCAAACTGCTCGACTTCCTAAATCTCAAGTTGATAGTGAAATTACTCGCTTGAACGAAATCATTAATGGAATGAAAACTGAAAGTAAAAAGCAACTAAATACTGTATGTATTTTAATTACTTTGTAGCTTTATTTTGCAATAATTTTTAGATGGAATTTTTGGAATCAAATTATAAAGATCTCCAAACCGGCCATCAAGAACTCCAAACTCAACATGAAGACCTCCAAAAGAAGTACGATGAACAAGTTGAAAGTATCACTCAATTTCAAAATACTGTTTTTCTTTTGAAGGATGGCATCGACAGAATGAAATCGAGAAATGAAGCTCATCTTAAAACCGTGAGTTTTTCTTTCTTATTCAAGCCTTTAATATTCCCTTATTTAGATCACTGATTTGGAAGCCAAGCAAAAAGCAGATCAAACTAAAATTGCACACTTGGAAGCTCGTCATCAAGAAAATGATAATGAAAAAGCTATGGAAGTTGAAATTGCGAATTCTGGTCGTTCAAATTCTGCTACTCGAAGTGCAAATGGAAGTCACACATGTGTTAATCCAAATGAAACTCGAGCTGAAAATCCTGGAATAAGTCTTCGTCGAATCTCATCATATGATAACAATAGCCTTGACCTTTCAATTCCTAATGGAGAGCATTCATCATCTTCTACTGCTGTTCATGTCGTTACACCTGGACTTAACCAAAGAAAAAGACAATATCCTGATTGGATGACTCAAGTTTCAATTCAACGCTTTCCATACATTCCTCAGCTTGGTGATCGTGTTGTTTATTTTCCACTTGGTCATAAGTATTATCTCGATGATTGCAAAAAATCTAAAGTTTATGTTCCTGAAAGCCGAGATTATCCTACTCGAGATCTAGAAAGTCAAGAATATGCGAAAATTCAAAAGCTTGAATATCGTTTCCAACCTTATCATTGTGTTTTACTTTGGCTTTGTTTAGAAAGTGGCAAAATCATCAAAGTTTTGTAAGTTGTTTTTTTATTAGCAATCATCTATTAAATAATTTTTTAGTTTTCATGAATTAGAAAGCACTGAAGATTTTATCATTCCACGCGAGCTTTATGAACGATCAATTCAAAATGTTTTTAACGCTGGTGATCAAATTGAAGGAATTCTTGATAGCAAATGGTGGACTGGTACAGTACAAGGAAGTGAACTTAACCATCATGGCTATACTAAATGCCATTTCAATTCTGTTGAAGTTAAATGGGATTATGAAGAAGAACCAGTTGATTGCTCTCCTTGGGATATTCAACCTTTGACACTTGGAAGAAGCTGTGGAGTTAAAGCAACATCAAAAGAAATCAAAGAATATGGCCTTATTTCTGTTAAAAGCGATGATTGGAAAATGCCTTCTGGAGCTCCTGATGTTGGTGATAATGCTGAATTAGCAAGGTCTCATCATTTGGTTAAAATTATTTCTGCCTTGCAAGAATTTATTGATGTCAATGATTTATCACATTTTCGACAACCAGTCGACACTATTAAAAATCCTGAATATTTTTCTATTGTTCCTTATTCCATTGATTTGCAGACAATTAGACAACGTGCAGCTAATAAGTTTTACAGGTAACGAACTAATTTCTTTGATGACTGTAATTGGTGATTTCATTTTCAGAACTTTGGCACATCTCAAATTGGATATTCAATTGATCGCTTCTAATGCAATCGAATACAATGGTAAAGATTCAGAAATCGCGTTTGATTCCATGAGAATGGTCGAAACTTTGTTCCATGTTATTGACAATTCAAATCCTGTTGATGCTGTACAATATTTTGAATCTCTGGCCGAGAAGTCCTCAACAGAATTTACTGCTTACCAAATGGAAATCTGTGATCCAAATATTGCTATTGAAGAAGAATCATCAACTCAATTCGCAAATGGTACTCAAGGAGATAAACGACGTTCTGCAGCTGCCAAAGCGCGAGAAAGTTGGAATAAAGAAACCATTCGTGAAACACATTTTGATGATTCTTCATCCGAATATACTTCAAGCAGCTCCGATGGAAGTTCTGATAGTGATGAAACTAGTGATGGAGAAAAAAGTTTAATCTAAAGGGAATCAAGCAGAGCAAAGGGAATCAAGCAGAGCAGTGGATCTCTTCTTCTGTTGACGAATAATTGTTTTAAATATTGTTTTGGTTTTCTGTTTTTTGTTTTGTTATGTTTTAAAATAAACTTTTTCACCTTTTAACTTTCAATGTCTTTGTTGTAAAACATTTTTATATCTCTCTTTTAAAAAGAAGTAATTCACTTGGCTTAAAGAAGCAGTTTATGTGTAAAAAATATTAAATATTACAAAAACCAAAATTAATCCCATACTTTTTAACAACAGTTTGTTTGTTTGCTTTATATCAGAAATCACTCATAAATGAAAGAAATGGAAGGAAGTTAGTTTACTGATGTATTTTAAAAACTAGAATCCTAAATTGAAATCATCAAAAAATTGGTTTAAAAAATAAAATGAAGATTATTGCATTCTTCCGAGAGAGAGAAACGCCGCCCGCACGTTTATCCCGTTATTGTGGTGTCAGCTCGCTCGACTCTATGTTATCTGCTTGCTTAATTAACTTCTCATACATCCGAAACAATCACGGCTTTTTGAATCAATTCTATGTACCTTTTTTTTCTCGCGATGATTTAGTTTTTTTTGTTACTTCCTTTTAATATAAAACAACTTTTTACGAGATAAAAAATTCGTTAATTTGTTTATGTATGTACTTTAACATTGAATTTTTATTTGGAATTTTAAGCGGGATTTTTATTTTTTGAGTATTAACGCAACTGTTTTTAGTTTTAGAAAAATATGAGGATATTATTACTATTTGGGCTATATATTTCTTTGTTAGTGTGTCAACTAAAAGCTGATACTGCTGCATCCGTGGTAAATCAATTTTTTTGACTCGCGTCAATATTAATTTACGTCAGCTTTTTTAGGATAAATTACCAGAAGTTGAAACAACTTTAGATGGAAAATTTATTATTACATATCCAAACAGCAATGATGATGAAAAAAGCCAAAATAAAACCAATCCTGATATTGTTACAGCAGCCACTGCTGCTATAGCCCCAGAAGAACGAGAATCTCTTCCTGTTTTAATCTCTCAAACAAGAAGTAATGAGCCAAAAGTAATTTATCTTTCTTTTTTCTTCTGTTTTTTTTCTTCTTTCAATGTCAGCATTTTTTATGCTTATTATTTCCCCATTCCATCGTCATAGCCTTAGGCGGTGAGTGATGTTCGGTTGAAAAATCGATACATATTTTTTTTGACTTTGATTAATTCATAGCCTTAAAAAATTAGACAAAACCCAAAACTTATAAACATTGTGTAAAACGATCTCGATTCAAAAAAGCCACAATAGCTAACTAAGAAAAATACATTTTTTCAAGAAAAACTTTTTTTAGGTTTACGAAAAACCAGCTATGCCTAATCCAGGTCCATTAAACAGTTATGGGCATCCATCCACGAGGTACAAAAGCATTAATCGAGCTATAAAAGCATCGAATGAGTCATCAACTGTGGCTGATACTACCAATGATCCAGATCCTGATCCATTTTCATCCCATCGAAAAATTCGACCATATGTTATTCCAGATGCATATGCCGCAGCTCCAATAGCTAAAAATCAAGCAACAGCAGCGGTGTTGGAAACGAATTCAGAAAATCAAAATGATGACAATAAACCAAATGTTTTTGACAAAGTTGATGAAGAAGTAGCTGATTCGATTTTTGGTGAAGCACCTTCCAAACAAGCAATATTAGCAAATCAAAAAGCAAAATTACCAACGGCAAATTCAGAAAATGTGGTACCAGAATCGGTTCAGCCCAGCAAAAATTTAAAACATGGCCAACAAAATTCTTTCACCCATATTCCCTCCAACTTCCCTTCTAAAAATTCTGAACCAATCCAATCCTCCACGAAAAATGAATCTTCAGCTGAATTAATTGAAAAAGAAACCTTTAATGCCAAAGATAACGACTACGATGAAGATGTATTCGCAAGGTTAAAAGACGCAGTTTTAATTGGAGATAATCCTCAATCTGCTTTATCTGAATCCATTCCTCGACCATCTCGAGTTCATCCAAGAAAAGTGAGATAATATTATTTATTTATTTTTTTGCTGCTTTTCATTGATTTTTTGTTTAATACTTTATTTTTAACTTTTCATTAAATTTTTGCTTTAGTTAATTAATTTTTAAAATAAAGATTTTTTTCTTCGCTTTTTTACTTTTTGGTTTTCGCTTGCTTTTGTTGCTTCCAATTTTTTCTTTATAAAAAAAATTCCATAAATAAATACATACGCATGAAATAAATTTTGCAGCCCAAAAAGAAGTTTTCCCGTCGACAATTTGCTGCTCCATCAGCTGGCGGCGGTGGTGGTGACGAAGGTGAAGAAGAAGATGAAGACCTTGAAATAATTCCTGAAGCCACCTTTCCATTACCCAATTGTTATCGAACTGCGGGAGGATTTTTATGTTGTAATCGTTTTCTTGAAGAATTAATATATCGTTCCAATACAAAAGTTCAACAAAAACAATTATCTGAATGCAATGTTCATGCATTTGCTACAACTTTACAGGTTTGTAATTTTTTTCTTTCAACCTTACACACTTAAAATAATTACATATATAGAGTCTCAGAATAAAAAAGCACATCCAAATTTTATAATTTTCTTCTTCTAAAAAATCCGAAACAAAAGAAATATTTTAGGATGAAGCCGAAAAAGTTTTTAAAACAACATTCGAAATTATTATTGGAACGGGTGATTTTGCTTCCAAAACAAGGTAAAAAATTCCTTTCTCTAATTTTACATTTTTTGATATCTCAAAAATTTTTAGATTCAAAGACAATTTGATTTGTAAAACAATAGTGGATAAAAAAGTTATTTTAATTTATGGAACTCCTGAACCTTATTCTTTGACAAAACCCAACACTCCGTTATTATCATTTTCATAAGTATAAGAAAAATTTGTAATTTATGGCCATATCTTGAATGTACAAAGAAATTTTTTTGTTTTTAAAACAAACAAAATATGCATTTTTGAAATTTATAACTAAAAACATTTGTTTAATAAAACATTAAATTATCTATCAAAAATTTCCACAACATTTAAAAAAGGAAAATGCTTGCGTTAATAAAAAAAATACTTTCTTAGTCGTCTAAGAAATTTTTTTGATAAAGATTTTTCCCCTAAAGATGTGCTTTACCGTGACGCTGGAAAACAAATCTGTTATTTCATAATAAAAACGAAGAGAAAAAAAAGTTTGTTCCAATCTTCTAAAAACAAATTTTCAATAATTTGGGAATAAATGTGTTTTCTTTCTTTGGTTGCTTATTTCATTTTGCTTTAATCGCATCGAATGAGTTATTTTTCTTATCAAAGCTGATTCAAGAAAGATATATCTTTATTTAAAGAGTTTTTATTATTTATAAAAAAAATAAAAACTAAGGCAGTAAGTATATAGAAATTCAGAAAGCACTCAATTATCATCAAATTGCACAGATATAAAAAATAATATTTGCATCAGGGTTAAAGAAAAAAAAATTAATGGTAAAAAGATAAAATAATATTTTGCAGCAACAACAACTGCAGCAACTTTTTTCTCCAAAAAAGCATATATGCACCTTTGTTTTTCTTATGGTTGCCATGCAAGAGCATATTGGCCATCCTTTTCAACTTTGCAAGTTTTTCCTTGTTTATAATGGGATTTATAAGCAAAATCATCCAAAGCTACAACGGTTTCAAATTTGCCTCCCAAAGATCCTTCAGCCATTTTTTGAATTGAATCAGCTGAAGATAAAAGATCATCTCCACTCATAGCGGATTTCATAGCACTTTCAAGTTCTTTATTGCAACATGTGAATCCTATAAAAAAAGGGAATTATTATTACGCAATTATTAAAATTAGTTGGGCAATTGTTGTGCAAAAAAAGGGCGAAAGTAATTCTTTGTTTGGTAATTAACTTTAGCGACAGTAATAAAGAAAATTTTTGAGTTACTATCAATGGAAATTTTTGAGCCCAAAAAAGCAGCCGATGGTGGTCCTCCTAATGTTTACTTACCCGAATCATTAATGTAACAATTATCATTGCCATCTTGAGCAGAGATAACACAAATAAGGGAGAAAAGTGCAATAAGGCCAAACAATACTGATGATCTTTCCATTTTTTTCGTTTTGTTTATTTTTTTATCCTAAGTTTAGATTCCTAAAAAAATATTGAAATTTATAAATTCACATTATTAAAACTCAAACAAACAAAAAACTATTTTAAACTCAATAAGATCGCGTCCAGAAATGAAGAAAAGAAAAAATACTCGAATAAAATTATTTTTTTGAAGGAAGAGGAGGAGAGTGGGATTCCATAAATCTCTCACTGAATTTTTTTCGAATCAAATCAAATTCTTTCACTTTTCTTTTCCCTTTCTTTCTCCCTCTCTCAATTTTTGTGAATGCTAATTAAATGAATTTGGGTCGACGAATCATGTTTTAATTCCATTTTCATTTTCATTTGTTGGAAAGAAAAAAATAATTCGAAAACCGTTCATGTTTTTCGGGAAGAACATCTTCATGTCATTCATTGGATGACCAATGAAAATGAACGCCTGCTTCTTATTTTTGGCGATGGCTGCTAATTGGAAGGAATTAAAATTAGATTACAAACAATTTATTTTGTTAATTAATCAAATTTTATTTTTGAAGTGTTTATTGTTATTCATGTCAAAAAAATAATTTATTTTTAAAATAACCGAAAAGGAAGAAATTAAAGAATCTTGAAGGAAACTGGTTGAAAGCAATCAAGGTTGCTCTTCTGATAAACAAAAATCCTTGGAAATGGCAAAGATTAATTTAAAAAAATGGTTAAAAAAGTATCAAAATCCTTGAAAAACTATAGCGGAATTCTTAGACCCAAAAATATCAAACAATAAAATATTTGGCTTTCATAATCCTTCGCTTTTATCTTAATTTCCAAGCTACCATAGCCCTCTTCTCAAACTCGATTACATATCAAAAAATATTTTACACACGCAAAAAATAAAATCCAAAAGCCAACAATAAAATGGACCTTTTTTCAACTGATTATGTCCAAACATATAAAAACAGTTTAGTTTAATAAAAGGCAAACATGATTGGGGAAGTAAAACAAAAAAAAAGATGGAAACAAAATGAAGATTCTCCACCTCCTCTTCCTCCTTCTTTTCTTCTTCTTCTTCGTTGGATCAAATCAATCCAGTCCTTTCTTTATCCCTCGAAAGGCAGTAGCACAAAATTAATTCGAAAAAAAACTGCCATTGCTTCTTTTCTTTTCTTTTTTTTGCTTTAACTTTTTTTCCAAGAAACATAGCAGCACAAAAAGAAGGCAAATACCGGTTTTGTTGTTCGAAGCTCTGCGACGACGTTATTTTTTTTTCTTAGAAGCAACCGACGACGACAACAAAAAATAGCCAGTCGCTGCCGCCGATGACCATTAAAGTGGTGGTCAAACAAACGCGCAGCAACATCTTCTTCTTCATCAACAACAAAGAAATTCAGAAGATGGAGAAGAAGAAGACAAAAAAACGGGTAATGGACATTACGTGTTGTCTTTTACCCATAAGATGGAAGAGCAGCGTCGGCGTTAAGCTTGTTACATACATAAAAGACATAAAATTAGATAATTTTTGCTTCCCAAAATATAAATAAAAAAAACATTAACTTTTTTTGTAACAATTTTGGAAGAAAAAAAAGAACAAGAAAAAGACTGGATATAACGTATTAAATCTTCTTCCTTCCTATTTCTTTTTCCCTTTAATGGTCAGTCAAAAATAATAAATAAAAAAAGTTTAACATGTCCAAATAAATTTTTATCAACTAGTTTATTTACCCAATATGGTTGATGCCCTAAAGGCAATTAAATAATGTTGCTCGACTATGCTTGCGATTGCTGCTGCTGCAATCGAGCAGCGGGATCTTGTTACGTGTGCATTCAACCCAAAAAAAAGCATGAAGCAAACGATTACGTCGCTAACTATGATGGATGGAAAGAGCAAAAAAGTGGATATTCAAATGAGTGAAACAATATTAAAATAAAAAACAACTTTATTCATACAATGTACAATAATAACAATCATAAAAAAAGAGATATACAATAACAATAATAAATGAACATAAGAGATCAATTCAAATCAGCTATATTGTCATCATCCACTAAAAATGGTTGAGGTCTTGATGATGATGAGATTCGGTGAGTAACTTCAGAAGTCTGAAAAAGAAAGAAATGTTTAGTAAGTTATGAAGAAATAAAAGAAAGACAACAAAAGCACAGACAAAATTCAAGCAAAAAAAGAAACAAAAAGTTTTAATGACACCAAATCATAGAAGACACTTACTGATCCATAATCATAAAAGTTAGGAGCCAATTCTTGAATCCATTCTGGATCAATTTCACTTAAATCTCTTATGGAATTTTGTAATACATCAGTAAAAACAACCCATTTTGGCAGTTCACTTCGATACATGATTGCTGAACCTTTATAAACGTTGAAGGTAGTAGTTTCATAAATAGTGTGATATCGACCATCGTGACCATATTTTGCAACATTGGTGAAAAAACCACTTAATAAACATCTTCGAATCTTTTCTGTTTCACCAATTAATCCTTTGCATGAGACAAGTTTGATTTTGTATTTCTTCAAATAAGCAATTAGTTGATCACGAATATTTTGAGCTCGAAGAAGACCTTTGTAGTTGACATGAAATTGATTACACCATTTTTGAGCTTTGTTGTTGGCGATGAAAGCAGTATAAATATTCAGCATTGTAAGATGATCACCTTCAGCAACAGAAAATTCACGCTTTGTAAGTTCCTGAAATTCATAAAAGTATGATAAAATGGTATAAAATAGTCTAACAAAAAACTCACAGCTTCATGTTTAGCATTTCTCGGTAAATTGAAAGCATCTTGAATTTGCATCATAGCCAAAATGGTAACAATTTCTTCACTGCATCCAAATTTTTCTGATGTTAACAAAACCTTTGAATGCATTGGTGGCAATGGTAAAGCACACATTTTAGTTCCAAGATTATTCGTCAGCGCTCCTTCATCATCAATAGCTCCCAAAGCATGAAGTAAATCAAATCCATTTGCCATAGCTTTAACTCGAGGTCTTGCAAGATAATGGAAGCGAACAACATTTGATACACCCAAAGTTTTTAATTGTAAAATAACAGGAGCTAAATGGCATCGTTGAATTTCGGGAACAGTAGCAAAGAGAAGCTTTTTAAATTCTGATTCAGGATAAAGACGATAACATTTTCCTGGGCGTACACGACCAGCCCTTCCAGCTCGTTGATCAGCAGCTGCTTGAGAAATAGGTACAACCATTAAAGTTTCAATTCCATTTTGTGGATCAGCAATTCGCATCTTTACAAAGCCACAATCGATCACTAAAAAAGGAATGATGAGTTATCAAGCAAGGTTATTACGTGTTTTAGATAAACAGAAAGTTAAAATTTTTGTTGCTTACCATAAGAAATTCCAGGAATAGTCACTGATGTTTCAGCAATATTTGTCGCAACTACAACTTTTCTCGTTCCAAATGGTGTTGAATCAAATGCTCGTAACTAAAACAACTTTTTCATTATCGAAATCATGAAATAAACCAATCAATCATACCTGCTCCTTTTGTGATAATCCACCATACAATGGAACAATCCAAAGCTTATCACAGTTTTTCATTGTCTTTGTTTGTTCTTTCAAATCAGTACATATTGCTTCAACTTCGTCTTGTCCAGTAAGAAAAACCAGGATATCGCCACTTGGATGCCTTGTATGAATATCAATTATAGTTGAAAGTGTAGCTTTGACATAACTTGGAACAGGTCTAAAAAATAAAGAGTTCGTAAATGAAGTACACATGTAAAATGAAAACCATACTTTTCAACATAAAAAATAACGACAGGATAAGTACTTCCTTCAACAGAAACAATTGCAGCGGTATCTTTAATTGGATCATCGGTATCATTGAGTTCAAAAAATTGACGAAAATATGCTGCATCCAAGGTTGCTGATGAAACAATAACTCTCAAATCTTCTCGAATTTTTTGTAGTCGGCGTAAAAGTGCAAGTAAGAGATCCGTATTTACAGAGCGTTCATGAGCTTCATCGATCATAATAACACTGAAAAATAATGTTTTTAGGCAAAGAATAAAAATAAAAGCTTACCTATACTTTAGCAGCAAAGGATCAGCGCTCATTTCTCTCAGTAATAATCCATCAGTCATATATTGAATCATAGTTTCATCACTTGTTACTCCACCAAATCGAACAACAAATCCAACTTTTCCACCTAATCGACAAAGTTGTTCATCGGCAACTCTTGTGGCAAGCTAAAAATTTAACATGTTAATATTTCAATCAAAAGGTCAATAAACACCCACTGTAACAGCTGCAACTCTTCTTGGTTGTGTAACTCCAATCAGCCTTCTATCACTGCACCATCCAGCTTCCATTAAAAATTGTGGCACTTGTGTGCTTTTTCCACTTCCTGTTTCACCAACAATGATAACAGTTCGAAATCTTTCAAGAGCATATAAAACTTGCATTCGATACTAAAATTCATATCATGATGAGATGAGGAAAAGAAGTTTTAAACCAAAACATACTTTTGCAATAGGAAGCATACTTCGTTGTTTTTGGATTGACATGGTGTAATACGGATTGAAAACAGCAATTTGAGATGATCTTGCTCCATCATCACCGCCATCTTCGCGTTCTTCTAATACTGAAGTTGTAACTGTTTCGATATCTTCTAAAAAAATAAAGAATTATTTGTGTTGATGAATGCGAAAATGATAATTTACCTGATGGTTTTTTAAATACGACTCTTGAATCCGTCGACATGATTTTTAATTAACCAAAAAAAGTATCAAAGTTGCTCTCTTTCAAAATTTCTAAAACACTTTTCAAATTTTTTGCCATTATTTGGCTTTGCGTTTTCTTCCATTTTTGACCCGGGAAATTCAAACTTTGCAATAATTATGCTTCTTCGATTCGACGGACTAACTAAATTTTTTGATCCAAGTTACTTGAAAGCCAGCTACAAACATTTTTTTTTCTTTTACCTCTTCAAACTTCAAAAAACTTAAGTTTAAATAAATAAGAAATTTTTTAATGTCATCACTTTTCAACAAGTTCAAATAATAAATATATTCTTTAACCTTTAAGAACAAAAGTCAAAATGAATGAAACCCATGCTGCTTTTTTTCTTTTTTCTTTCCATTGCACTCTTGTTGCTGTCTCTTTTTTATGTGTGTGTTTTGTTCTGGCTTAAAATTCTTCTCTTATGTATGTATTTGTAAGAAAAAAAATTTTTCTTCTCTTTTCGTTATTAGCATTATTAGAGTAGCCATATGTTTTAGTCGCTTGTTTGCTAGTTTGGTTAGTTTTTGAGAAGATCAATAAATTATTAAGGCTTATGACGTTTATAAAAACGTGACAATAATGGTTTAAAGAATATGAAGAAGAGGAAGAAGAAGCTTCGATGACTTTCATTCATTTTTACACAAAGCCTAAAGAACACTGCTAGCACACTTAAAAGCTTGCCTTCATTTTGTTGTTGTAAAAAAAAAAGAAAAAAAGGTTTTAAATTTTTTTTATTTTGCTTCCTTCTTCAACCAAAAAATAAGCTGATGCAATTTTGAGAAATGTTTTTTTTGAATGGTTTGAAAAGGAATGGAAGCCAGCTGACTTTTTGAGCTTTCATTATTTGTTGTAAAATGGTTCATAAATCTTTGTATCAAGAACTTCAAAACGGTTGCTAAGCTTTCAATATTCTGTTGTCGTGTCTAAAACGGTAGAGCTAGATCAAAGAATTTTGATACCCATGAATTGACTTTCTCGAGTCAATGCAAGCCTTAGTTTTCAATATTTTTCTTTTGGAAATCAAAGTTCTTCTTTCTCTCTTTTTTTTTCTCCATCGATTTTCTTGTCTTCCTTTCTTATGGCCTTTCAAGAAATTGCTGGAAATCGCAATAAAAAAAGAAGACTAATCAATCAAAACAGAAAACACCAACTTTATTATTATTTTTTTCAAACTTTTTTTGAGTTATCATGTAGCACCAATAACTCATCATCTATTAACGCATTTTTTGAGTTCATTTTTTTATTTTATCTTTTCCATTTCATTTTGAAAGCGGCGAAATTTTTTTTATCATCTCACCCGATTTTGAGTGCAGACGTCCTTTTTCGATATCTTTTTTTTTGTTGTACTCCATCAATCAAATCAAAAAAGAAGGAAGGCAAAGTTCATTCATTTCATCGGGCAATGATGATGACGCTTTTTTGTTTGTTTGTTGATGAAGTAATGGTGTTTCTACCAATTCTATCGATTGATTAATATTTTAAAAAGATCGTTTTTTTGGTGCATTTTTTTTGTTCAAGGAAAAATAATTGATGGCAAACGTTTTTGTTCTCTTTTTTTTGAACGACGAGTATATTGCATTTTTTTGTTCTTTTTGTTTTATTTATTTTTTGTTGTAGTGTTTCGTTTCATTTTTCTAAAACAAAAAGGTTGTAATCGCCCATTTATTTTTCTCTTTTTCCTTTTCATTCATACTCGTTCTCGTTCGTTTGTTCCAATTCAAAAAATTTTTAGTTATACTTTCTTTCAAATATTTATGCTTGGAAGTTTTTGTTTTGATTCTTATAATTATTTCTGAATCCCTTTTAACCCATGCTTTCTGCTTTTTATGTATCCATTTTAATTTTAGCCTTCGATTACTTTAAGCATAATTATAAAAGCTTGGAAGTTTTAGCTCATTGAATTTAGTACATTTTTTCTTTGAGCACACCTCTGCTTTTTATTTTCCCTTCATTTTTCCCGGTTTATTAAAAAAGAGTTTTTTGAAGTAAAATTAGAAAATGAAGAATCGATAATTTGTAAAAACATCACAAACTAGCTAACTTTTTACAAATAAGATATTTCGAGGATCGTGCTTTTTCTATTATTTTTTTTGTAACTCAAGAGTCTTAAAGTAAAATCGATAAAAAACAGCATTTTTGGTTTTTACTTTTGCTCAAAAATCAAATCGCTTAAACCCAAACTTTATTTCTTTTTCTGTTGTGTTTTATGTTTGTAAATTTTTTTAATTATCACTAAAAATTGATTTATTTCTAGCTTTTTTCATCCACTTATTTCATTGACTCTGTAATAATCAGCAGCTGCATCGACACATACAAACAATGAATCGATTAACAAATTTATTCATTCATCAATGTCCCAATTTAAATAAGTTCGTTTTTGAGTTTGTACTTTGCCCACTTTTTTCTTTTCATTCATTATCGATTGATTGAATGATTATTTTTTTTCAGTCGCATAAATTCCCGTTTGATTTCACGATTACCTCGATGGATACCTTCAACCACGCCTGCGATAAATCCAGAATCTATTCCAATTACAAACATTAACACAGAACAACCAAAGACATCAATAAAAAAAGTTTGAATTTCTAGATTATTACAAATCTGAAAAATGGTAAAATTAATTTTAGCATAATCCTTTACCACATCTCGAGGAGAAGCTTACATGTGATTTTTGCCAAAGTGAATTGGTACAACGAAGTACATCATCAACATTTTCAAGGTTCGTTGTTTTACTTTATGTTTCTGAAAAAAAAAGAAGTCACGCTTTTGGAAAAGTCTCTTTTCTCTCTGTATCTTTTTGTGCGGCTGAATGCGGCAGAGTGACCCAATGTGCAACATATGCAGCTGCGGCTGGATTATCTTTTTTACGCATCTATCAACAACAAAAATTATGGAACACCACAATCGTTTGCTATGTTTTTGCACATGCAAAAGCACTCACTATCTTTAACGATCGCTCATCTTTTTTCATTTTTTTGCGATAAGAAGCTTTATATATTTTTTGCGGTTTATTTCCCGAACTTTTATTTTTATCTCTCTATATTTTTTGTACTTTTTTGTACTGTGTTGATGCGGCACTCAGCCGCACATTCATTCATCTTCCCTCACTCTGCCACCATCACTTTTTTTTACATACAGCAAACAATAATAATAATTATTATTTTTGTTATTGACTGCGACTGCTGGCCGATAGTGGTCATTGCAAATCATTGATCACTGATTAAAAATAGGTTGAATAGAAAAAAGCATTTTTGCAGAGTTTTTCAATAAAAAGGATAAAATTAGAAAGATAAATAAATGAATATGTATGTGTTTATACACGTGAAGAAAAAAAATAGGTTGTAATTTATTTTTAATTCGCGGATATCATCTTTCTTTTATTTTCAAAAAACACTTTCTATTTTTGGAAGAAGAAAAAAAGTTGCTGAATTTATTTTTAAAAAACAGGAACTTGATTTTCTAAAGTTAAAAAGAAGCAAGCGTACTTTAAACGAACGAAGATTATCACTTTTAAAGAATTCAGGTGGACATCGGACCATTTTCTTTTATTTCTATTTGAGTTGTTTTTAAATTATAAAAACTTTAGAATTGCAAATTTAGTTATGTCAGGTTGCACTTTTTTCATGAAATCTTTTTTTCTGATTGCAGGAAATTATTTTCACAAAACCTCAGAAAAAAGTAATAGTGATCTTTTCAAAAATTTCCTTTTTCTAAAAATTACAAATAATTCTTCATTCAAACCAACCCAAAAAAAGAAATGTGCTAAATTATTGTTGTTTTTTTCTTTCCAAAAAAATTATATCAGTTAAACTCTTATTTTTTATTTTTCCAGACGTCATCATCATGTCACGGCGATTTGTGTTAGTTCTTTTTTGTTGAGAAGAGAAAAAAAGCCAACGGCAATTCACTGATAAAGATGGTGTTTCCCCGTTTTTTGACTTTTTTGAGAGAAGAAAAAAAAGAAAACACCTTTCAATGAAAAAGATTTTTTGAAAAGTGATTTTTAAAAATCATGTTTGGTTTTTTTTACCTCTCCTTGAAATATGTAAACATCGGTAATAGCTAAAAATAGAAATTTGCAGATGGAAAAGATTTGATTTATATAAGGCTAAAGCTATCACTCAATCATCCAAAACTTTAAAAAGCAAAAAAAAAGTGAAGCGAGCTTAAAAAAGCAAGCGATTGGTGAGAAAGATAAAAAAGGAAAAGCCAAGAACCAACAAAACCAAAAAAAGCAAAACATTTTTCCTTTTTTACAAGATCATTAAATTTTAAGAATGTCCAACTAACTTTGCTGAACAATTAATAAAGGGCTTTCTCCTACTTTTTTTCATCCCACGTGAATTTCATTTGATATTATTCACGTGAAAAAAGAATAGTGTTTCTTGTTGTTCTTCATTTGTGTAAAAGGTTCGATAATCTTTTCTAAGAAAAATGTCTCAGTTGTTTGTTTCGACGATCGAGAAAGTAAAAAAGCTTGATCGTTTTTTTGTTGAACATATTGGACTTTGTTTTCTTAGATAGTTGCCGACGTAATAACAACATTCGGGGAAGCTCGTAAGAAAAAATTAATATCAACCATCAAAAGACACAGTTGTTTGTTTATTTGTTTATCAAAATTCAGTACAGTAATTTTTTTTTTCATGCATTTTCCACTTTATTAATGGCAGTGATTTTTTTTACGATTAAAATAAGTCTTTTTTAGAACTTTTTTTCTTTCACATCAATGTCCACCTCTGTGGCATTAATACTTTGTAACTCCGCCCACTTTTTTCTGCATTCATTGAAACAACAAAAAAATATGAGAAACATGCAAACATTTTGTCTTTTTTTTGGGTGATGGATCTTTATTGGGCTGGACCGTAAAAAGATTACTTTTGCCACCCTAAATATAGTTGATATATTTTTGTCGAAAGGGGCGGGAAATTGTCTGTTTAATCTTAAAAATCGTCTACCTTTTCTTGACCAAAAAAAAAATAGGAGGAAATATTTGTATAAAAGGTGCTACAGTTTTAGCCATTTTCTCATTATCATTCAACGACACCAGCTTTCTGTTTTCTTAACTTCCTTGTTTCAGATCTCTGCGTGAAAGCCAAATTTAAAAAAAATAGTTACTAAAGCTATTAATCTTTTTTCAGTAAAAATAATCACATTGAAGCCATGACTTTTTCAAATTCCCCTATTGTTGTTGTTGAACAGCAACAACAACCTCGAATGATAACATCAGAAAATTTTTCACAAATCTTAAATGAAATTGATACCTTTATTTTTGATGCGGATGGAGTTTTATGGCTTGGTGAAGATAAGATTGATGGATCCCCTCAACTTTTAGATTATCTTCTTCGATTGGTTAGTTTTTTTTAAACTTTTTTTTGGCCTAAAATTAACTTCTTTTTTTTATAGAATAAACGTGTAATTATTCTCACAAATAATGCAACAAAATCCCGAGCACTTTATGCTAAAAAGCTTGCAAGTCTTGGGTATAATGAAAGAATAAATAAAACCAATATTGTTAATCCAGCCGCTGTGGTTGCGGAAACCCTTTATCGAGCTGGAATAAAACAAATGAAAAAGAAAGTATATCTTATTGGTTCTCAAGGAATTAAAGATGAATTAGATAATCTTGGAATAGAATATTTTGGTGATGGACCTGATCCAATTGAAAATCAACCCGATAATCGAGCATTTATTTATGATTTAAAATTGGATGAAAAAATTGAAAATGTTGGAGCTGTGGTTGTTGGATATGAAAAACATTTTAATTATCATAAATTAATGAAAGCTGCAAATTATTTGCAAGAAGAGGATTGCCTCTTTCTTGCAACCAATGCGGATGAAACTTGTCCAGGTAAAAAAATAATTAACAATAATTTTTGTTTTGAAACTTTTGGTAATAAATAACTAAAGCGATAGTAAACCAAAGCTTTCAAATATTTACTTACAATGCCTAACGACGACATTTGTTCTGACCATGGTCAACCATGGTCAAAAAGCATGGCAAGCAATATGCGAAATGTTGCGAAGGTAAAAAATTTTCAAACTTCGAACTTTTTTTAACAGTATTTTTTTTGATTTCAATATTGAATTTTTGTTCAAAAGAGTCTAAATCGATATATCAAATACATAAATAGGTAGTAAAAATAAGTTACTGTTAAAAAATAAATAAAAATTCATCAAAAAAATACTGTAAAAAAAGTTCAAAGTTTGAAAATTTTTTACCTTCGCAACATTTCGCATATTGCTTGCCATGCTTTTTGACCATGGTTGACCATGGTCAGAACAAATGTCGTCGTTAGGCATTGTACAAAAATTTTATTACTGTCATTTTATTTTTCAGGACCCAATCCCAATGTAATTATCCCAGATGCAGGACCCATTTTGGCTGCAGTTCAATGTGCATCAGGTCGGGAAGCCATTATAGTTGGAAAACCTAATTCCCCTGCATTTGATTACATTTGTCGCCGATGGAAAATTAACCCCAAACGAACTATGATGGTTGGAGATCGAACTAATACCGATGTAAAATTTGGTCGAGATCATGGCCTTCAAACTATGCTAGTTTTATCTGGATGTCATCAAGTTGAAGATATCCTTGAAAATCAAATAAATGAACGAGATGATATGATACCAGATTTTTATGCTGAATGTTTAGGAGCTCTTTTACCAAATCGATATAATGCATAAATATGACTTCCGATCGTGTCAATTTTTAAATTTAAAAATTTTACTAATAACCTAAAAAGAAAAACTACTATGTAGTTTGACATTCAATTTTCTAACTCACAACAAAATTAGACTCTTTTTTTTAAAACATTTTTTTACGTGTTTCTTTTCAATTCCATTACGTGTAATCACCCATTTTTTTATTTTGTAGCAAAATTTGTTTAACTTTTTTGAAGAAATTTTTATTAATATTCGCCATTTATTTTTTTGTTTGTTGTATATTTTTGGATTGGTTTTAATTAAAATAAAATAAAATAAAATTAAAAAAATCTTTTTTTGTCTTTGCATGAATTTTGTAATAATCATTCTTCGAGTATGATTCCCGGATAATTACCGATAGCTTTTTTTGGAAACGCATATATAAAAAAAATTTCTTGGTAAAAATTGATTGATTTTATTGATCGAAAATGGGCTTCTTTTAGTGCGCCTGGAAGTGTATCGTTAGGTCAAATATAAGTGACTATCAAACCTTATCCTGGCACCATCACTCAAATACATATTTTTTGTTGTTTCGCTTTTTTTGGCAGATAAAACTTTTTCTTCTTCGTCCATTCCATCTTTTTTTTTATATATTCTTTTACCAACAACAAAAATTATGATGATTCAATTTCCATTTTTGAATTTACCCTTCACCATTAAAGATCGATTTGCTGAACTTTGTGATGCTGCAACTTTAATTAATTTAAGAAAAATTTTTCCAACTGAAAATTTGGCGCCCAAAAGAAAATTGATTCAAAAAGCTGAAATCAATCATGAAATGACAAATTTAGAAGAAAATCAGTTTCAAACTCTTTCAAATTTTGACAAATCTCTCGAAATTTTATATCTTTTTCGAATAGTTCAACTTAAAATTAATCATAAAGATGTAAATGGAATAATAACAAATTATTATACAAGATTATCCATAGTTACCGGAATATTGGAACTTGAAACAATTAATTATTTAATTGGACCAAAAGTAAACTATTTATTTATATATTATAAAATTAATGGAAAAGATGATAAAAAATTTGATGAAAAATTTAAAGAATTCGTCGATCGTTTGATACTCATCGAAACCATTGAGTAAGTTAAAAGTTTTTTTGTTGTTGTAATTATAAAAAGTTTTGATTTCTTCAGCTTTCATCTCCTTGTTGAATCTCCAGAAAATTTGGAATATATTAAAACTCAAATTATGCGACTTTCTGATAATGGAACAAATTCCCCTGGAGTTATCCATTCTCCAAACATTCCAAATATGTTACATTTTTATAAAAATGTCAAAGATTACGACGTCGACTAATATGCTATTATCAAAAAAATATTTCTTCAATCTCAAAAAAGCACCAAAAAAAGAAGAGTCACGAAATAAAAAAAACGAGAAAAAGACTATTATTATTTTTTTTGAAACGTAAATGTAAAAGTTTTTATGAATTTTTTATATGAAACAAATAAAAAGGATTTTTGAAACATTTTTGTTGGTAATTTTTTACCTTTTATTTTTTTTTCTGAGTTTTGATTGTTTAAGCATTTTTTGTTTCGTTTTCTATTTTAATTTTGCATCTTCCAAAAAAAGCTCAAAATCATAAACATTTTTTAAATTATTTTTTCAATACAAAAAATGAGATAAAACAAAATAACGAAAAAAATGCCTTTTTTTTATTAGTTTACCCAAATTCCAAGACTTGGAAATCTGGCTCTAATTTCATTTAAAAATTTGTTTTCAACTTCCTCATTTTTCTTAATAAACTTGAGTAAAAAATTTAATAGAAAGGATAAAAGCTTGTTAAAAAATTAACAACTTGACCAGAGGGATTTAATCGAATTCTTATTTTGTGATATTCAAGATTTTGTTGAGCCAATGCACCAAAATCAAAGGATAAAGAAGAGCTTAAATTAAACATGTGGATTCTAAAAATAATTTTTTTTTGTTGCTAAAAGTAATAATAAGTGAACTAACATTAAACTATCGAGCTTCGATGAAGAATTTATAATAAAGTCAATAAATTTTTCCAATGAACAACATCCAGCTTTGATACCTCCAAAAAATTTCAAACATTTCAATTCGGATGAATTAATGAGTGTTTTTAAAAGCTCTAACTTTATACACCATAATTTTATTTCAATTTCTCGAACAAAATTCATACTAAACGGTAAACTTTGAATAAATAGGCCAATATCTGTTTTCTTTTCCCAATTATTAATTTCAATTTTTTCCATAACCTTGAGCTTAGTTGTTTTGAGAGAATAAATATTTATATCACACATTTCTTTGCAATATTCGTCTTCGTTACAGAAACATGAGGCAGCAAAACTACAAGCGGAAGTAAAATTAATTTTCACTATAACTCGGTTAATTATATGACATCTCTTTGAAAACTTATTCGTGGAAGCATTAATTGAAGCAAAACTTTTAAAGTTGATGGGTCACAAATTTCTGCAAATCACCGTTGACACACCCATGGAAGAAATGGAAAATCAAAAGTTTCTTCATGATGAAATCTTCCTTCTATTAACATTAAATTTTTGGCTCCATAACCATTTTATTTGGACCATCCATTGCAAGACTTAAAAAAAGAGAGAAAGATTGATTGATAAAAGTAAAATAAAAATTGCGTTTGGTTTTTATCTTCAAAATTGTTTTCTCTTAATTGCTTTTATTTTATTTTTTGCTTGCCATACATCGAGACGTGCCATGGCATGAAAACAACAACAAATACACATAAAATTAGGTCACCAAAAACTTTATGGATGCCTTATAAAGAAATACTAAATAAGAAGAATTTTGAATAAGCCCTAAAGTTGTTGTGGCAATATTATATGAGATTGATGATTCAAAAAAAACAAAAATTCGCAGTTGCGATACAATAACATCCAACAAATATTTAAGAATATTCCCGATATTTTTTACACCAGCATGATCATCAAAAGTCGCATGATTGATTCCAATTGTAACAAGAAGAAATAATTAAGCAACTCCAAGATATAAAGAAAATAAAAAGAATGTAAAAATTACAAAAAAAAATAGCATAATTTATTCTAAATCATTTTATTGAATCTCCGCCATTAACCACAAAATTCAAAACGATGAAACTCAAATACATACATATGAAAATATTGAAAGTTTCAAAACTGAAAAATGGAGGAAGAAAAAGTTGAAATTTCAATTGTATGTCCGGAAACATTTTTTTAATAACAGTTTTCGTTGTTTCTAAAATCTCCATATTTATCAAACAAAACAATAAGCGATGATTATTTTGAAGACTTAAAATAAAATACAGAAATCTTCTTCATTAATTTCATATTAAAGTCTGCCATATCTTGAGATGACAGTGAAATTTAAAACAATTTTTTTAGTAAAAAAATAAAGCAAGCATTTTGTAATAATTAATCTCGAAAAGCAAAGTTCAAATGATAGCTAAATTATACTTACTAAATCTCAGTAAAATAATAAAGGCACAAACGATGCTGTTTCGCTTTTATATGGCTTTAATGTTTTACAGTTGACTTTTTCCTTGTTATCCTTAAGAAGAAAAAAATAACCTGAAGTGATTGATTGACACATCAATATTTTTATACTCCACCCACAATTTTTAAATTGTTATGTATCATTCTTAGTTGAACATAAAAAAACTTGCATAATTTTGTTTTTAAAACGTTTTTATATATTAATTTTATTACAAAAAACAAATCATAAACATATTTGGTTATAAAATTTTTTTGTACAATAATGTCAAAAATCGAAATTTAAAAATTTAAAAAGTCAGCGAAATGACAAAAAAAAGAGAAAGCGATGCTAGCTTTCACTTTGTTAATGCAAAAATGAAATGTTTTTTTAAACAAATTTTCCTAAACATATCTTCTTTATCTTAATTTGGCTGAATCAATCAAATCAATCATCAAATAAACTAATCAAACAAACAAACAAACAATTAATTTACTGACTTTAAAATTAACGACTAAAAACAAAAACAACAATGTTGGATCCTGAAATTATTTCAAAACGTATGCTTCTTGGTGGACCTGTAAAATATCGAATTCCATCAGAACTTTTATTATTATTAATTGATCAAGCTGAACCATATTTTCGTCGTGAACCTACTCTTCTTCGACTTCGTGCTCCGATTTATGTGGTTGGAGATTTACATGGAAAATATTCTGATTTGCTGAGAGTCTTTGAAGTTAGTTTTTTTAAATATAAAATTTACTTTTTTATTGAATGATTTTTTTAGAGGTGTGGTGTACCAAGTTTAGGTGAAAAATTCTTATTTCTTGGTGATATCGTTGATCGTGGAAAACACTCACTTGAATGCTTGGTTCTTCTTTTATCGCTAAAAATCAAATATCCTCGACATGTTTCAATTCTTCGTGGAAATCATGAAATTCCTTCCGTTAATCGAACATATGGATTTTATTCTGAAATTCGAGAACGTTATGCTCGATGTGGACAATGGCAAAATATTTATGATCGAATAAATCGTTTATTTGCTTTATTACCTTTGGCTGCTTTGATTGATGGAAAAATTCTTTGTCTTCATGGTGGTTTATCTCCTGAATTAACATCTTTATCTCAAATTGAAGATATTCGTCGTCCACTTTATGAACCTACTGGTCTTGCTGAATGTCTTTTATGGTCGGATCCTGAATGTGGAATCAACGGATTTGCTGAAAATAAATCTCGTGGAGTTGCTTTCATCTTTGGAAATGATGCAGTTGAAGAAAAGTGTCTTCAACTTGGAATAGAAAAAATTATTCGTGGCCATCAACTTGTCGATGCTGGATTTGATTCATTTGCAAATGGAAAAGTTATAACTATTTTCACTGCTTCAAGTTATCACGAAACTTTCAATAATTCTGGTGGAATTGGCAAGTTATTATTTTGTAATTATCTCCAAATTACCCCCTGACTGAGGAAGAAAGAAGTGCACAAATAAAATGTTTAATGGTGTAAGTAAGTAAGCTATGAATTGCCGTTAACAATGAAACATTATTATATGTGAATCTTTAGATGGGTTTTGAAATTTAATGCATTTATTTATCACTCTTAAAAAGAAGAGATTACTTTTTGTTTAAAGAAGCTAGTTTGATTCCTGAGATTAAAGATCGGGTTGCATAACACTTGTAATTGATTGATGTAATGGTTTCATTGTCCTCAAAGCTATTATTGCTTTATTCTCACAGAATAAATAACCTTCAATAAAAATGCCTCAAATTGCTGACTTTTAATGATCAATAACTGTGAAGGTGGCTCCTTAATAACAAACTTTTCAAAAAATAAAATCATTTCCTTTTCCTTAATTTTTGTATTTTCACAGAGCCTAGTTTCATAAATTTTTGTTCTAACTATCATATTTTGCTAAAACATTTTTTCTTTTTATTATATGAAATTTTTCAAGAACTATGGATTCATCATTTGATTTCCCATCGCTATCTTATGTTTGCCAACGAAGATTTGCTGAAATTTGTGATCCAAAAACTTTAAAATCCTTTGCTTCAATTAACGCATCAACTCTAAAACTTGCAAAGCGATGTCATATAATAAAGCATGGCTTAATTCAAACAAAAGATTCTTCATGCAAATATTTTGTTTATTGTTATTCAAAAAAGAATGAATTCTGTAATGAACTGAAAAATATTAATATTTCTTCCCACAAATACAAACTTGATTATTTTGATTCTATTTATGTTAAAAACTGGATGGTTAAAAATGATATAAGCTTTTTTAGAAGCTTACCCGTTAATTTAAAATCAATAAGACGACTCCTGCTAGTTGCCCACTCTATGAATCCAAACGATTTAATGCAACTTATAACACCAAAATTACAAGATTTAAGATTCTCCGGAAGTATGGAATCTAATTTGTCATTACAAGAGTTTCTGGATTTTATTATAACCTTATCTAAGCTTGACAAATTTAAGTATGTTGTTTTTTTTTCTTCTATGTATAAAGGCTTATCTTTTTACAGCTTTTATTTAATTCGTCGTTACACGGTTTTAACATTTGAGTTCAATGCATTATTTCATCAAATTGGTGGATATCAAGGCCTTCACTCTCATTTGTGTAACTCCGCCCTTTTGGTTAAGAATCAAAATGCTTTTGAAAATATGTATCGAACTTGTTAAAAAAAATCGTGTTCATTTTCTATATTCCTACTATTTTTAAATATATTTTTAACTTTGTTTTATTAATCTTTTTCATGTGAAAATAAAGTTTAGTAATTACAAGGTATAAAAAAATAATAAATGGATATAAAGAAATAAATAGTTTAGTTCTTCTTTATAAATAATTTTGATATTTAACTTAAAGTAAATATGTCTAAAAAAATATGTACTAAAAATAATTTCAAAATGTCGTTAAACAAGATTACCATTCACATCTGTTTTAGTCGGAAATTTTTTTCAGCAAACGATTTTATAAAAAAAAATTTTTGCGTGCCATTTTGGTCTGTATTACCACGAAATACACGTAAAAATTTTTTTTATTAAAATCTGCTGAAAAAAATTTCCGATTTTCAAAGGAATGAAACAGATGTGCATTGTTCGAAACCATTTTTTTTGTTGTATGAAATGATTCAAAGCCTTCTGTGTTTCAGAACGAAACTCTGAGTATACTGTAGACTCATTGGCTTCTCTCTCATTTTCCTTTCTTTGTGTGTTTTTTAACGGTTATCAACTTTTTCTCAACTTTGCTGATTTTGTTTCAATGATAGTGTCGTTCTATTACTTTCTTCTTCCTTCATAATTTTATTTTTTACGTGTTAATAATAGTTTTGTAAATTTTCCAAAATTATTTTTGCCCATTGCGTTTAAACTTTTTTTTGTTAATATCTTTCAACTATTTGCTAATTTTCTCGTTTTTCAGGTACTTTGGGAAGAAATCTATAATGTCGGCTAAAAGAACTGATGAAAAATTTCTTCCTGAAGAACATATTTATAATGAAATTCCTGGTTCTCACTTTAAAAAGGAAACTCTTGATATGATCGAAGCTGCAATGTCAAAATTTAAAGAAGGCATGGAAATTCTCAAGCGTTGTCAAAATCCTTCTCATTTCTGACGATGGTATTTTTCTTTTCTTTTCTTTTTACTTCTTTAATTTAGTGGTTTTTAGATTCCTCTTTCATCGATGCTCAAGATGCTGGAAGACATGCTGCTGGAGGACACGCTGCTGAAAATCAGGCTGGTGGAATCCAACCTCAAAAATGGTCTAAAAAGAAGCTCCCTCGTTACTGATAATACTGAAAAAATGAGTTTAATGAGTTATTTATTTGTTAGTCATTTTTTTATTGTATTTAAAACTTGTTTTATTTATCTTCATTTTTAATAAACAATGTTTTCTTTATTTTGTGTTTTTGATTTGTACAAACTGTTAGGAGGTGGATTTTTTTAAGGGAAAACTTTAGAACTTAGCTAAACATTTGCGCAGAATCGGAGACAATAAAGAACAATAGTTAATATTTACGTTAATACAAACGTGCACGTGGAATTTCACAAAAAATAAAATAGCTTCACTCTAACATTGTATCATGAGTTAAAGGTTGAGTCATCGAGATTATGGTATATAAATCTTAATAAGCTCATTTATCGTGAATTGAAATTGTTAATTCTCTTTAAAAACTTTGGTTGCCTTATCTGAAGCATGCTCACATCGTTTTTAAGAAGCACATGGTTCCTGTTGAGTTTTCAGAAAAAATAAGAAAGGATTGATAATTGATTTACAAAAGCAGACTTTCTTCGGATGCCGTAGTTGTTATCCATCGATGGCAGCAAAAATTTGATATTTTCGCGTTAGTCTAGGCTTTTACAACGAACGATGTTGTCTTGGAGAATCCTTTTTTGTTTTTCTGATTTTTTTCCATCACAAACTTTTACTATTTTCCTGTTATTTGCCTTAATTTTACAGAAGACATTTTTCTGCTTTGACAACAACTAAAGAAATGGAAGAAGACACCTCATTTGACTCAAGTTCCAGCACACAACCAGCAACAAAAAGAATTTATTTAGTTGTTACTGATGGACAAGAAAATCTTAATGAAAATCTTACACAACTTCTTGATCAAGCATTTATGGTATGTTTTTCTTAGATTGTTTTCTTCGTTATTTGTGTTTAAATGAATATGATATTTTAGCTTCTGAAAGAATCAAAAGCCAAGGTTGCAAAGCTTCATGTCCAAAAAATTTTATCTTTGCCTCACAAGTTTCTTGACTTTAGTTTTATTATTCCTGAATTTGAAGGTGTATTTTATGAACATTTACGAAACATTGGAGCAAGAATTTATGGACCTTTGGCAATTATTCAAGCTATGACTCGTGTTGGAAAAATTCCGAAAGCTCCTTATCCTTTGTTGGCTCTTACTTTGCTTGGTTATAATATTACTGTGACTGGCTTGGACTTCTATGAACGAGTATGTTTATTTGTTTGTAAAGATTTAAAATAGCTTGTTTTCCTCTTTAGGCTTTTCTTTTTGACGAAATAAAACTACTTGGTGGTATTGCGTCTGGATCAATGAAAGCTGAAACCACTCACTTGATTGCAAAATATTGTGATACTGCTTCTGAGAAATATAAAGTATGTTTTCTTTTGGCTAACAACTGAATTGTTTTAACCTGTAATTTTTTAGCAAGCAATTATCACCAACATTCCTATTGTGTCTCCAGAATGGATTGAATTTGTTTATGGTTCAGCAAAAGATGGTTCATTTCTTTTATCAAATGGTGATGGAATCGAGGAATTTATTGTGCCTGTTTTTGCTGGATGTGATACTTGTGCTTCTGGTTTCGATCGAGATATACGACTTCAAATATCTCAAATGTAATTTTTGCTTTATTTTGGAGTTTTTGATTAAACATACTGGAAGGATAGTGGATTCTGTTAAAACATAACTTAGAGAAGTTAGCTAAAAAATTTGAGCGAAATCAAAGAGAATAAGACGCAGTAGATACTAGTTTAGTTAAAAATTTGCGACTTTCATAGAAAACAGAGATAGCGAAACCATAATATAGTTGCATGAGTTTCGCATTTATTACAAGAGTAGCAATTGTCATTAAAAACTTGATAAAGAGTTAATGCATGATCCATTAAATAAATCGTCGATATTTTAGCTTGTTGCATAAACTCCGATGTGCTTGTTTACTGTTAATAGAAATAGTAAGTCTTTCTCAAAAAATTTTCTTTTATTGAGCACGAATTTGGTCATTTTTAAAAACCATTGTTTGCATTTGTCTTTTTCATAGTATATCAAAAATGAGAATAGCTGGAAATGGAGCATGATTTCATGAAGATGCAGTAGTTCTTATCCATCGATGACAACAAAAATTTCATATTTCCGCGTTAGTTTGGACTTTTACAACGAACGATACTGCAACGGATAATCCTATTTTTAGTTTTTCTGCCTTTTTTTCCATCAAAAACTTTTACTATTTTCCTGTTATTTACCTTAATTTTACAGAAGACATTTTTGTGATTTGACAAAGACTAAAGAAATGGAAGAAGACACCTCATTTGATTCAACGATAGGTTGCAACACACAACCAACAACGAAAATGATTTATTTAGTTGTTACTGATGGACAAGAAAATCTTAATGATGATCTTACACAACTTCTTGATCAAGCTTTTATGGTATGTTTTTCTTTCATTATCTTTATTACCCAATAATTCTTATGTTTTAGATTCTGAAAGAATCAAAAGCAAAGGTGGCAAATATTCATCTTCAAAAAGTTTTATCTTTGCCTCAAAAGTTTCCTGGTTTTTACTTTATTATTCCTGAATTTGAAGGTGTACTTTATGAACATTTACGAAATATTGGAGCAAGAATTTATGGACCTTTGGCAATTATTCAAGCTCTGACTGGTATTGGGAAAATTCCGAAAGCTCCTTATCCTTTATTGGCTCTTACTTTGCTTGGTTATAATATCACTGTGACAGGCTTAGACAGCGATGAACGAGTATGTTTGTTTTCTTGTAAAATTTTATAATAACCTGAGTCTTTTAGCCATTCCTTTTTGACAAAATTGAGCAGCTTGGTGGTATTTCTTCTGGATCAATGAAAGCTGAAACTACTCATTTGATCGCAAGGTATTGTGATTCTTCTTCTGACAAATATAAAGTATGTTTTTCGTTGTTATTAAAATTTGATATGTTTTATTATTCTCAGTTTACAGCAAGCACTCAAAACCAATATTCCTGTTGTGTCTCCAGATTGGATTGAATTTCTTTATGGTTCAGCAAAAGATGGTTCATTTCTTATAACAAATGGTGATCGAATCGATGACTTTATTGTGCCCATTTTTTCTGGATGTCATATGTCTGCTTCTGGTGTCAGTGAAGCTACACGATTTGAAATAAGTGAAATTGCTGTTAACAATGGTGGCGCTTTCTATAGAAATATGGATCGTTTTACTTGTACCCATTTGATCATTAACTCAAACACCGGTGAAAAATATCGTAAGGCACTTCAATGGGGAACGGTGAGAATTGTTACAATGAAATGGTTGACAAAGTGTTGTGAACTTGTAAGTTTTAACTAACCAAATCCTTTCTTATGTACAAGTTTTTAGAAAAAGCGTTTGCCGGAAAAGTATTTTTTCCCTTGCCAAAAGACTTCCACTCAAATAGAAAACAATGTAACTTTGAATGATCCAGGTGTTAGTGCTCTTTTTACTTCTTCGCGTTCTCCACAAGAAAATTCAACCGCATCAATGCTTTCTTCAACTCGACATTTTGTTCCAACTCCTGGATTACCTGCTGAAGCTCAAATAGTACCTTCAAATTTCGTTGAAAAAAGAAACAGTGAAAGTGAACCTTTGGCTGAGATTGTAAAAGAGCCCGAAGATCAACCACTCGCGACAATTTATGGAGCTGATGAAAATGAACCTTTAGCTGAGATGGAAAAAGAGCCCGATGATCAACCATTGGCGACAATTTATGGAGCTGAAATTGAACATTCCAATGTTGAAGAAATGGACATCGAGAACGAACCTTTATTTGAAGATGAAATTGAACAAGAACTTGAAGATCTTGAAATGAGTACAGAAGTGACGGCTGCAAAGAAATTACCTTTTATTTTGCCTCCGGATTTGTTGAAAAGATGTCAAGCTATGTCAAGTAAGTTTTTTTTAATGATTATCAACATATTCTACTTGACTTTTTTAGGCTCTTCAGCTACAAACAATTTGTCACCGAGACATGACTCTATTCCCCTTCAAACTCAAAGATCTGCACCAAATCTTCTGAATGAAACAATTTCGCTTTCTTCAGATGTTGAAGAATCTCAAAATAATGTGCAAGCAGAAGTTAGTTGGGAAGGACAATATTCGTAAGTTATTTGTAATACTTTTAACTTTTCCTAAAAGTAATGAGATCCATTTTCAGAACTCAAGATATGCTTAGATTTAATCAGAAAGGAGCCAAATCACCGCTGTTTTCAAATGTTCAAAATCAAACTCTAAGTGAAATGGATACTGATTCTGCTGATCCTTTCCTGATGTTTTCAAAACAAAATTTTCTTCAACGAATAACAACATCAAATGCTCCCAAAGGAATTGTTTCAGAAATTCATCGACCAATTTTGCCATCGGTAGAAATTATCTCACAAAATGTTAATGTTTCTCAACCTGATACAGATGTTCAAATTATCGACGACTAAATTGTAAAATATTGTGCTATTTTTTGATGTAATCTAATTTTTGTTTTTGTTTTATAATGTTCTCTATTGATGTTATTATATGTACAGTTTTAGTTGTTTAAAGTAAAAAATAAATCTTTTAAATGTTTTTTGTTTGAAGTTTATGATGGAATTTTACTTACTACTTACTGCATCTAATCAACTTTTTTGATTTTTGATGGACTTTATTAGTTTTCTTAAACAAAAACACCAATAAGGCAAATGCCTATGGCTAATAAAATTAATATTACAATAAAAATGAACGTATATATAGCGTTAAAATGTTCATCACATCCTTCATTTTCGTTATCATCAAATCGTTCATATGCGGGTAATTTAGATTTTGCCGATGATGAAGGTAATGATTCGGTTGAAGACGAAGGAGAAGCAGCGGCAATAACGGTCATCATTTGCTATGTATGTTTGCTTCTTTTTTCTTTTTTGGTTTTATCTTTCAAAGTTGAAAGTTGATCGTCGGAGGAGTTTAAAACATAAAAATATATTTTTTTAATCGGAAAAAATAAAATAAACAACAGATTAACGAATTTTAAGTTTATAATGCAATCGTTGTTCGCAAACAGCAACAATGAAATGGAAATATTTATGTAGCGGCGGCGGCGGCAGACGAAGAATATGAGGAGGAAGAGGAAGAAGCGATCACTCGATGATATTGATGAACTCTTCTTCGTTTTTTTTTTATTGAAACCAATGATATGGGGTTGAAAGAAATTAAATCTTATTTTTTAAATGAATGATGATTTTAAAATATTTATTTATAACAAAAATAATTTTTTGTCTGGACAATTGATTGCTTTACAAAAATTCCAATCGAAAGAGTGAGAGAGAGTCTTTTAATTGAAAAGGAGGATGACGCAATACTTCCTTCTTTTTTTTACTTTTGGTATGGAAAAAAATACGAATAAAAAAAAGACGAAGAAGATGATGACGATTGACTAAACTATCAATATCAATGTCAGAAGAAAAAGAAAAAGAAAATGAAAGCTTTTTTCTTTTGGTTTTAAAAGAGCTGTGTTTAAAAAATAATTTTATTAATAATTCACTTTCCCAATTTTTTGTTTTGTTTGATTTCTTTTTGAATGCTTTTTTATTTTCTTTCAAACCTGCTTCTTTCTTTCTGCTTGCAGCAGCTTCTTTGATTCATATGAAATTTTTAACACCACTACTCTTTTAAAAGAAATGCATGATGATGATTCAATAATAATAAAAATGATTTTTTATAATCAGTGACGACAAATGAAAAAAAAAGCGAGAGAGGGGTTTATTGAAAATTTTAGTTGAAAGAATGAATTTTTAAACTTTTTTTTTGTTATGTCGTTCTGTAATTTTTTAATCCTATGGTTTCCTATTTATTGATGTATGACGTTAGTCCAATGTGTTGAAGAGAAAGCCATTTTGCGGGGGATAACCCGAAGAAAACCAACGATGTCGATCATTATAATTTTTGATATGTATACCATAGTCGACCACCAAAACCTCCATCACGGCCATTTCGACCAGTCAAAATGGCGACAAATGAGCCTAAAAATTTCTTAAATTCTATGTTTATTTAAAGGTCTCATGAACTCTCAAAACATGTCGTTGCAATAAAAAATTTCCTGGGCGAATACGGTACTTTTCTTTATCTAAGGCGGGAATTTTGCAAGAATCTCAAAATAAAAAGCTTATTAAAGAAAATGAAACCAAAGGCGTTACACTTTTTTATTATTTGCAACAACAAAAAACAGTTAAAAACTTTATAAAGGTCATTCCTGTTTTCAAACTCCTTAAGAAAAATCTATTTATCAATCGATTGATTGATTCTAAAGTAACAAAAGTTCAAAAAGTTGTTGTTTATTAACTTTTTTTCGTCAAAAAAAACATACATACAAATAAAATTCCTTTTTACAAATAATACACAAATTGAAAAAAAATATATTGCAGCTAAAAAAAGTATATAGTTATTAGCTTTGTCAAATTATGCAAATAAGATTACGGTAATAATATGGTCATGGTGCAAGTGTATCAATCAGTTGCTAAATATGGGAATGTTCAGCTAAATGTAACTTTCCACTTGCTCCATCTTCAATCATTCGATTTTGATATCGTTTAGCAATTTTTCCGTGATCTAAAAAAAATTTTTAAACAAAAGCTTCAAAAGTTTTTTAAAATTTTTATTGAAAAGCAAATAAATTTGCGACTCACTCAAAACAAAGCTATTTAGGAATCGAGTAAAAGATAAAACTTCTGAAACACTTTCAACGGCATTGAACAAAACTAAAGAAAAAAATTTGGTAGTTAAAAATGGATTCCAAAAACAATGCAAAATAAAATTTACCTAAAAATAAAAAGAAAAATAATACACAAAATTTTAGAAAATGCATTTTCTATTTATTTATCAGCTGTAAAAAATAAGAAAAAAAGTGTAATAATACCCAGCAGCGACAGCAACAAAGAAAAAAAAGTTTATAATGTTTTTGATACCTTTTTTTATTTTTTGCTTTTATTAATGATGATGATAGGTAATGAGGCCACAAGGAATTTATTTTATTTTTTTGTTGTTAGAAATAAAGGAAGAAAAGCGCAGGTATAAGTGATTGTATGTCTTTTTTGCAATAAATATTTATTTATTTTGCTTTTATGATTGATGATGATTAACTGTAATTTGAGAAACAACAGAGTTTTTTTGCTTTTTTAAGTTTCGAATATTTTGTTTATTGCATATTCTTGGTATTTTTTAAATTTAAGAGTTTTTAGGGTAAGACAGAGATTTACGATTTGGGTATGTATGGGTTTTTATTAAACAGTAATGACCTCAAAAAATGCGTGAAAAACATTTTGATATTTTAAATAATTTGCTTTAGTGTGTCGTGACATTTTTGGAACTATAAATATTTATAATTAGACTTTTTTTAAAAGGAATATAAAAATAAAGGTCGGTACTGAAGTTGAAGTTTATCTTCTTTTTTTTTTGGCGGATCATTTCAATCGCCTTCCAGATTGACAAAATAAATTTCAGGCATTTTTGTTGATATTTATCGAGGGAATTTAAAGATAGAATTTGTAAGCTTACATAATTCGAAAAACATTTTTATTCAAGCTTAATTTCACGTGGAAAATAAACTCATCCCTTTTTTTGATGACTTGATTTTCTTGAAAAGTTTGTATCAATCAAATCCAGTGTTGTTGTTTTTTTTCAATCACCAAAAAACTTTTCATGATTCCTAAACATCTTGATCTATTTTTTTGTTAAAAAAACCAAAAGTCAAATCATTCAATAAATTCGAATTAATTTGCGTCATTATGGTCATGGTGTTGTTGTTGGTTGTAGTAGTGATCATTAAAAAGCAAGATTCCTCCTCTTTCAGCAACAAACATCAACAAGTAAAAAAATTTGTTTTGTTATTTTGTTTTTTGAGAACTTCCCTAACCCATCGAAGAAGATAGTGGAAAACCCGTCTGTAAATTTCTTTAAAAAAAACAAGTAAATTTAAGGAAGTTTGAGCCTGCTGAAAATTAGTGTCTTTCCAAAACCCTCTAAAAAATTGTAGCCAACAACGACATCGGAGATCAAAATACTTTGATGAATTTTTTTTTATGTTTGGTAAACTTACTTACCCGTTTCATTTATTTTTTCTTTCACGTTTTGAACAAGAAATAATGAATATTAACCACCAAAAAAAGATATAACCTTCAAGAATATCTGTGAAGAGAAAAAAGGCGGAGCCGCAGCAATCAAATAAACAAAAAAACAATAAGCAATTTAATGGCTTTGTGAAAGAAAACTTTTTTTCTTGTATAAAAGGTTGCGATTTTAGAAGGGTCAATAACATTTTCCGATAGAAAAAGTGTTTTATTATTTAAAAAAAATGAAGGCCATTTATTTAATTATTGTTGCTCTTATTGCTTTATTATCCGTTGCAACAGGTAAGAAGTTTAAAAAAACAATAATTGAGCGGAACGATTCGAGTCACTCTGTACCTCTCTTTGTTTACGGTAGCTGCTCCAAAGCAACTTGAAATTTTCCATTTTGATTTTTTGATTCTTGAAGTAACTATAATCTTTCCTTCTTTTTTTAGTTAACGCCCAGTGGAGTTACGGTGGATATAGACCTTATTACTATTTATTAAACATTTGCAAAAGAATAAAATAAGCAAAAAACTAGGTTGTAAACAAGAAGAGCCGGTAAAAAGTCGGGGGTAGATCTAAATATAAATCGCTTCGCGATTAACGGCTGGGTCTAGTTTTCCAGAAAAGCATTCACTTTCATAGCCTCGCTTAAAGTTCCAACCCATTGCGCCAAAGCAACAAAAGAGAAAAAATTTGGAAAGAAATTTGCATATTCAGCTTGGAAAAAACCAAAATCCGTCACTTGTAATAACCGGAAACTTATCAAAATCAAATACTACATGAAATTTGGAACATGATAGGAAGACGTTTTTTTGAGTTTGTATAATACACCTAATTGATGATCATCGCAAACTAAGTTTAAAACGACAAAAAAAGCTCAAAAAAATGGCAAAGTCCCGTTTTTACAAAGCTTTACGAAAACTTTTTGAATCAGCATATCTTTACTTATGGAATTCATTTATTCATTTTTTACATGTTTTTTCGTGTCTCTTGCATTTATCACTTCTTCCAAATAAAGCTCCACATTTAAAACATTTGAATTTTTTAATACCACTGTGTGTTAGTTTGTGATTGGTTAATTCTCCATTTGATTTAAATCGGCTTTTACATACATCACATTCAAAAGGTTTTTCATCACTGTGTTTGTGCAATTTATGTTGATCTAATTCTTGTTTTGTTCTAAATCGTCTATCACATTCATCACATTCATCACATTCAAAAGGTTTTTCATCACTATGAATTAGTTTATGTTTAGTTAATTGATCACTTCTTTTAAATCGGCTTTTACATACATTGCATTCAAAAGGTTTTTCATCACTGTGAATTAGTTTGTGTCTATTTAATATTTGTATTGATTTAAATGGAGCATCACATTTGTCGCAGATAAAGGATTTTCATCACTGTGTTTATACAATTTATGTCGTTTTAAACTTCCATTTGATTTAACTTGTTTGCCACATTCATCGCATTCAAAGGGTTTTTCATCAGATTTATAAATATGTTTACTAGCCCATTTACACGAAATTCTTGTTTCATCAGGTATATCATTTTTTTGTACATCACTTGACAATAATGTTGCACCATAATTAGGGGCCAAAGTAATTAACGCATTAAGTGAAAGAATCAATTTCGAATAATCTTTATGATATTTATTATTCAAAATATTTATCAAGCATGTTGATGATGGATTTCCACTTGCGTCATTAAGTTCACCGATATTAATTCCATTTAACAAATTCATTTCTATAATTAAAAACAATTACAATTGTAAATTGAAAAATAAAATTTACTTGACGCGAAAATTAATGCATTTTCCAATTCCATAGCTTGTCCAATATTAAGAGAATATCCACCAAATACTAAAGAAATTATTTTTGCGTCGCCATTTTTAATTGCAGTTTGGATTTCCATTGAAGATTGTGGTAAATATCCGTGACTCCACATTCGATAATACAATGAAAAAGTTCTTCCAAAATAAATAAAATGATTTTTACTGATACTCCAAATCCCATAAACATGGAATCTACGATGTTTTTCAGACCGAGGCCAAATTTTATTTAATATTTCCAACAACCATAATAAATTTGTATCATCAATTATGTATGGTTTTACAGGTTTTATTTTGTGAAAATGAGTTGTTTCATCTTCAATTATAAACCTTTCTTTAAGTTCTTGTGGTTCAATAAATTGCATTTTATTTTTAATCACGGTTGTTGATGTTCCTTTATGAAGAGGTTTGTTGATTTGAGAACGTCCATAATTAATTCCAAAAGTAGCACAGAAGTTTAAAGCTTCGATAAGCCTTTCGTTGTCCATATGGCTTTTGTCCAACAAAATATCCATAAAATAATTACTTATTGGACGGCTGGCAACAACATTAATTATAAATTTTGTATTTAAATATCCAAGCTCTAAAAAATAAAGATTTATCTTTTATAATAAGAATGTTATGGATATACTTGTTGCTGCAATTAAAAGAGATTCTACTTCCAAAGCTTTCATTATATTAGAATTTGCTTCATGGAATAAAGTAAACATCGAACATTCATTGAAATGAAGATAATTTCCAACTTTCCTTGTTCCCCATTTTTTATAGACATGTTTATCGAGTCTTAAATTAATATTATTTCCATAGGTGCTGCCCCAATAAATAATTTTTTTCAATGTATTATCATAAATACCATATGCATATCCTGGTAATTGAGATGGATGATGGGGGATTATCTTTTCCAAATTTTCTAAGAACCATAAATATGCAGGTGTAAGATCAGCATATTTGAATGGTTTTTCAGGTGCCGTTTTTGAAATATAAACATGTCCTAAAATTTCGTTGCCACCAGAAATTTCCTCTTCTTCTTCATCGGATAATACATCTTCCAAATCTATTATACCAGAATTCTCATCATTTTTTTTAAAAAAACTATCCGTTGATGATTGTTTAGAGCAAAAGTTATTTGTTTCTTCAATAATGAGTGAAAATTTGTTTTCTTGTATATCTGAAATTTTATTTTACCATACAAAAAATTTTAAATTATATATTTTACAATGGATTAAATGCGAAGTAGAAACGCCTATGCGCATGCTTTAGTTTGAAAAATGACAATTTGATTTACTTGGCAATAATCTTAGAGAAAAAAATTATATTTATCTCAAAAAGCTTTTTGTTCTTGTTATTTGGTTTTTACTTTTCCTTTCACATCATTTTTTTTTTAATCTGATTTGGAATTAAAATTAATAGTCACAGTTTTAATTTTTTGAATAAAATCATTTTTAAAATAAAAATCATGGTTCTGTTTTTTTACTTTTAAAACTTCACCAAATTTTCATAAATTTTGGTTCAAAAGATATTTTTAAACACAACTGTCATTTTGCCACACCCAATGTTACTATCCCTTTGATGATATGAATAATTGTGTTTTCCTCCCATGAAAAGTTTTAGATTTTTAATTATTTAAAATTAACTTTTCTGTATAATTTTTTTTTGTTGCCAGTCTCTAGCTTTATCATATAATTTTGCCTTTTTTATAATTTAAAAATAAGCTTACCAGCTAATGTAATTAAATCAAACATTTTAATTAAAAAGTATTCATTTTTTGGTAATTTCTTTCCATTCAAAAATGTACCATTACTACTTCCTAAATCTTTGATATACCATCCACCTCCATTTTGTCCTATTCCATATTCAATAACACAATGGGCACCAGATACAACACATTCGATGATTAAATAATCATTTAAATCAGGGTTTCTTCCACATTTAATTCTTCGAGGATCTTTTGCATTAGTTGTTGGCCATTTTTCATTTTTTAATACATTCTTTAAATAATATTTTTTTGTCGGAAATGGATCTTTTGGAGTTAAATTTTTGTTTTTAGATACACTTTTTTCACAGGTATCAGCTTTAACAACTAAACCTTCCATACATGAAGATAAATTGTATTTTTTTTATACTCAAGTCCCATAACAAGTTTTATACTTTTATTCGTTTGTTAAATAAGTTCGTGCACTCATAAAACGGACTGGTCAACTATATGGAAAAAAGTATGACTAGGATTTTTTTAAAGATTTGTAGCACACTTATGTAAATGTGTTTCAAACGAGCCTTAAAATTTTTGGATGCTTTTGGTTTTTTTGGAATTATTTATTAATAACACCAAAAATTCCATTCTCCATGTATGGAAGTAATTTTAAAACCTTTTTTATGTTCTTGTTCCACTGAATATGAAGGAATTTCATTTGTTGAATTTGCACTAATAAGGGAATTGTAATGAATTTCATTATGATAAGAAATTCTAATAGTATCCAAGTCATTAATATCTGGAATGCCATGTGGACGTGTTCGGGTAATCAAAACTTGATTACCTAAAAAAATAACTAAGTTTTATTTAAATTAATGAATAATAAAATATTTAAAAATTTACTTGGACGAAAACTATAAACATCGATATTAATATTAAACATTCTAGCCATGGCATTAATTTCTAAATGATTTCCATGAATACCAAGAGCTCTTTTTCTTTCAAGATAATGATTAATTTCTTCGTTCGTAATAAATATACGATAATAATCAAGATTATCTTCAATGTACATCATTGTTTGAGCCCTAATTATTTTATGCCTGGAAGGATCTCCATATATTTGTTCTGCAATCGCGGCAAATAAGCAGTTACCATCCCCTTCAATTTCTTCAACAAATAAATTGTGTTCGTTTAATAATTTATGACGAAACATCCTTTCTCTCTTAAAAAAAATTAATTTTAAAAACGTTTTTGGTTTTTAAAATAAAGTTTAAATTTTACTTGTCGTAATACATTTTCATCGATATTTGCATTATTATTATCATATTCATCATCAGAATTAACTTGGTGGATTTCATCAATATCATCCAAATCAGGGTTAGGACGCTGTCTTAAATTAAATTGTTTGAGTTTCTTCAAGCAATCAACTTTATCAAATTACTTACTTTTTACTTAAACTTCTAATGGTTTCATCATCATTATTACTTTCATCACTACTTTCATTAATTTCTTTACGTTTTCGTTTAACCATTTTTACAGAATTGTTATAAATATAATTGTTATAAGATTTGTAAGCAGTATTTTTTTTTGGAAAACTAGATTGGATAATTATAGGATCCGTGAGCTTAAAGATAAAATTATTTAAATATATTCCATATTTTTTAAGTGAATAAAAAACATTCTTACTCTTTTTAAAAGGGTTTTACATTTTTGACAAAAAAATTCATTACGATAATATTCACTTTCATACCATTCATCTGATTCGTTTGTTTTGGAATTTTTACACCATTTTTCTATTTTAATAAATTTCGATGCTTTTCTACAAAATTTTTCCATAAAATGTGGCTTAAAAAAATTTTTTGTTGTTGCTTACGTTATTTTGGTTTTAGCTAATTGTTTCGATAATTCATCAACACTTTTTTCCATTGATTTATTTGATGGTTTTAAAGGATTTTCGTTAATATAGCCATTTACCTTTTCTTTAACAACAAATTGGTTCATTTTGGGTCTGGTTAAAGTTTTGGATCTAGAAAGACCATCACATCGAATAGGTGTTTTTTTTTGATGATAATGGAACCGATGATTTTCTTTTTTCATCATTATTTTGAGTTTCTTCCAATGTTTTTTTTGCCAATCTTAAAAAAACGAGTAATTTATTATTTCTTTTTTATTATTAATTAAATGAAAAAGCTTACCTTTCCCGTTCATTCACTTTGTTTGGATCATTCTTTTCCGTTGGAGTCATTGAAGAATTACGCCTTTTTTTTGGATTCTTTTTTTGGTTAAAAGAAGAAAATTTTATCAAACTAAAAAATAATTATTTGGATAAAGTGCAAAATATTTTGACATTAGATGATAAAAATATTATTTATAACCGCGAAAGTTTTTAAAAAAATTGGAAAGTGTTAACTTCATAAGTTTAAATTCAAATTTTTTTAAAACTTTTTAAATAAAGTTTTAAAATTGCTATATATTTCACCAAAAATGATATTAAAATAAAATCTTAAACCAAAAATAAACTCTCGCCACATTTTGGCGCGCCAATTGCCAAGAAATGGTTAATAAAAAACAAATCCAAATTAAAAAGTTGTTGTTGTTCGATTTTTAAAAATTAGGTCATTTTTTTTCCAGTAAATGACATAGAGAATAAAATGGTAAAATTAAATCTTCCAAAAATAAAAGAATACAAAATTTTAAAACTTTTGAATTATTCATTAATAAAATTTTTCTCATTTCATTGTTAAAAAAAATATTATAAAAATTTTGGGTGCTGTTTCATTACTTTTTAAAAGTAACCATAATTGTTGACATTATTTTTTAAAACGAGTTTTTATCAGTTTTTACAATCGGACATCGTGTTATTGTTGAATTCTTTAATAAATAATTTTATGTCAAAGTTACAAATTCAATTTGTAAAAAAAAAAACCTTTCTTATTTTTTTTGACAACCAAAAAAAGCATTTGAAACATTGAACGTTTTTTATTTGGCTTATACTGCTGTTTTTTTTTTTAAATAAAACAAGTATCAATCTTTTTTTGTCATTTAAAATAAGAATGAAAATTTGGAAAGTATTTTGAAAACTTGACCTTTACTAACTTCATTTTGTTTTAAATTCAAAAATTCTCAAAAATGTTTACTTTTGCGTACATTCATAAATTCAATGGGTTTTTGATATTTAAAAAATTATGGTCTCCTTTTTTTGCTAGCCAATTGGAGCATAAAAACTTCTTATTTTAGCATTAAAAAATGGGCTTTTTGTCGAAAATGGTGAATTCTTAAATGTCAAAGATTTTTTTAAGGTTCCTATGGTTCTTTATCGTTATTGATTCCTTGAATCTCTTCCATCTATTTGGTTCCTTGGAAATCTTCCTTGCAAATAGGGCCATGGATATTTTTGTTTCATTTATTTCCTTGGATCTTATCATTGTTTTTGGTACCTTGAATCATTTTTTTTAACTTTAATTTTTTCATCTTATGACAAACGGCAATAGCACTTTTCTCCATTTGAATTTTTTTATGGAATGTTATAACGCAAATTTCTTTATTTCTACATTGATTCGCATTTATGTTAATTTTCTCATTTTCGTTTCATTTTTTTTTCAATTTCCAAGTGTTCATGAACGAACGAACAACTATCAAAATTATTAGCAATGACAGTCATCACATTTTTGTTTTATATTGTGTAATGCATTTGATAAAAAAGTAATGAATTTTTGTTATTTTTTTTTTCAATTTCAAGAAAAATACAGTTTTGTATAAAAAAAAAACATAAAAAATTTGAAAGGGTCATAACAAATAATAAAAAAAACCTCAAAAGGATAAAGCAAATAATTGTATAATTTATAAAAAGCTTTGATTATTTTTTTGCGATTAATCCAATGATAAAAATAAGGAAATTTTTTGTAATTTCAAAAGCTAGTCCACTGATGGTTGCTGTGATCCAAAAAGCCGAAAACATGGCCATGTAATACATTACGCCATTTTTTTCTTCAGCTTTTTTTTCAGTTTCGGATTCTTTGTCCTTACCAGTATTGGTGTTGTTGTTGTTGGTGGTATTGTTTGTGGTGGTAGTGGTGTTGTTGTTGTTGCTGGTGTTGATATTAATATTCGTAACATTAACATTTATTGAATTGATTGAACTATTAACCATATGAACTTTAGGAAGGGTTTGAAGAGTTGATTCTAAATTTACAAATTACTATATGTACATGTAACTTATTGAATTTTCTAATTGTTTCATTTTTGAAATTTAAAAGATTTACCTTGATCAATTGGAGGCATATTAGTTGTTGTGGTTGTTGTTGTGGTAGTAAGAGGAGTTGTCAAATGTGATTCTTCTGTTAAAATTTCGTATTGTTCATCATCAAGATTCAAAATAAATCTGTCATCCTTCGGATAAGTATTTTCAAGAATAGCTAATTGAATACATCCAAAAATGACGATAATATGGAAGAGGAGCATGGTGGGCTTCATATTGTAAAAGTTGTAAACCTGAAATTTGTTTTTTAAGATTTCATAAAAGCTGATAATTATTTTAATAAAATTAAATATTTAAAAGTTACAAGAACTTCGACATCTTTAAAAAAAATTCTCTTTACAAAAATTTTTAACATATATTTCAGGTTTTCCTCCAATGGATTGGTTACTCTCTTGGCAAAGTTCACAAAGTTTATTATTTTTCACATAGAAAATAGAAAAATCGGTTGTACCACCGCCTAAATCAAATACAAAAATGTTTGAACCATTTTCGGGTTTATTTTCCAAACGTGAACAAAAACTTAAAGCTGCCGCAGTTGGCTCGGGAAGAAATCTCATAACTTCAATATTTGCGATTTTCGCTGCTTTACGAGTAGCCCTTTTTTGACGTTGTGAAAACGATGATGGTATTGTAAAAATTGCTCTTTTAATGTCGGGTTTTCTAAATTCTTTTGCATTGCTCTTTAAACGTCCCAAAAATAAGGCATAAATATCTTCAGAAGCATATTTTACTTTTTCATTAAGGTGATTTTTTACTTGAATTTTGACGTTTTCATTATCGTTTAATACCTTAAATGGCCATTTTGTGTCAACTTCAATTTCGCTGTAACGTTTTCCAATAAGCTTTTTTATGTCATAGACAGTATATTTCTCTTTAGTTTTGCTTCTATCAAAAGCATGTTTACCATATATAGGTGGGTCTTTCTCAAAGGTAATCCATGAATATAGTAATCTGCTTGTATCTGACGCTTCGGGTATCATTTCAAGATGATATTCATTATCGTGAAAATGGTGAATAGCTAAGGCACTTCTGCTAGTTCCAAGGTCAATACCAAATGCTTCACTAATTGGGCGATAATCGCTTGCTGGATTTAGAAGATCATAAACGACATCAAAACGCGGGAGTTCTAAAATTAAAGATATGTAAAAAAAGAAGGTGATAAAAACGAGTTTTGTTTAAAAATTGGCCTATGAAGCCTTACTTTTAGTTTCACCAACAATAGACAATATATTTTCTTCATAATCATTTTTGGCTTTAAATATAGCACCTTTTAATAAAATATTATTATCCGTCAATCCTTTTCTATCAATTACAAAATAATTATCCTCGTCGAAGCCGTTAATATCTCCAATCATTTGATCATCAACAAAAATCACTGTAAAAAAATTAACGTCTTTCTTTATATTAAGGTAATGCAGCAATGATTTTATTGTTATTGCAGCTTCCTTTAATGACACATTTTTTTCTAATCTTTCATTAAATTCAAAAAGGTTATTTTGGACCTTGTAAGTTTCAGCGATGAAGGAATCTTTTCGAAGGAAAATAACGTTGACCTGCTTCTCTCCGATAAAATTATATTTGCTATTTTCAAGAACTTGTGAAATAATATAACATAATTTTGCAAGCTTTCGAGTTAAAACAACAATTTTATCACCATACATTGGATCAATATTGACATCAACATGAGTGTCATTGAAATACGAAGGTAAAATAACAATAATACTTGCAATTTTTTCTCCATATTTTCTATATCCAGCAAACATACGTCTCTTGAACAGTTCAAAAAGTGTTATTTGCTCATTAAAATCGCATTGCAATTCAGGATACCACCATTTGATTTCATGTTTTTGTTTTCCTTCAAACGGGTATTTTAAATCGTGGAAAAAATCGTAAGAAAATAGCGAAGTAATAAAAAGATGCAAATCATCAGAAGGTTTTGAACGATCATCAGTAAGATTTGGACGTCCATTTTATGGTAGAGGATATTATGGTCGCCGATTTGGTTTAGGTGGATTTGGATATGGTCGAGGCTTCTATGGAAAATAAATCATTATTTAAAAATTAATTGTTTAGTTTTGTATAAAGTTTAGTATTTTCTCATTTTTGATAAAAGATTTTCATTGCAAAAGCATACTCTTTAAAAAATTACAATCAATAAATTTAAATATAAAGAAAAAAGTTATAAAAGAAAAACACGTTTCTTTTTAAATACAAAAATCACGGTGTTGCATAAAAATTAGGTCTAAAAATTAGGTTGATGAGATCAAAAAAATGATATTTGTTTATTATTATTTTTTAGCCTGCGACACCGCTACTAAATCTAACCCGTTTACTTCTTGTTGTTGATGCAGTAGCAGTAGCTGAAGATGGAGTTGATCCTGCTGCTGAGCTTGTTGACCCGTTATTCAATAATCGTTTTGGAGCTTTTCTTATTGATTTTGTTGGTGGTGGTTGGGGTTGAGAGGAGGGTGGCGGTGGTAAAGGTGTACTTCGACGACTTGATGATTTATCTGTTTCATCATCATCCGAATCAAGATCTTCATCTTCATCATCTGACCCATCATCACCGGGATCGATTCCATTTTCTTCAAGAGTTCCCTTAAAAAAGAGAAATTATCAAAGAATAATGAATTAAATCAAGGAGAAAATATTATCGCTGATAAAAAGGGATTAATTACAATATTTTGTTTTGCATTGTTTGTGTTTTTTTTAACCAAAAAGAACAAAAAACATACAATATAATGTCGACGTCTTTCATTAATTTCGTGCATCTTTTCATTCAATGAAATATTAAATGCATATCGTTCAATGGGTGTAAGCTAAAAAATCAAAAAATTATTCGAAAATTCGAGAGAGAGAAAAAAATCTTCATACTTCTGAAATAATTGCTTTTATTACATCTTCAGGTGCACCACCTTCAGGTTCATCTTCGCCTATTTCTTTTCTTAATTCTTGCGCAGCTTGAACATCACTTTGATCTTCAACAGAAAACATTGCCTACAAAATAAACAAAAACTGAGGAGGAGGGAAAAACAAAAGAATGGAATACTTTTTCAACTTCCTTAGCATTCAAAGAAAAATCACAATCATCAAGAACATCTTGAAGAGCTTCTTCACCCTCAAATAATTCTCGAACATCTGATTTTTCGCCAAATTTAGAATTGAATTCTCCTTCATCAAGTGCCATTTCACCTAGTCTTCGTTTATGGGTTGCTTTTTTAAGAATATTTTCTTCAATTGAGTGAGAACTGATAAGCCGATAAATAACAACATTACGCGTTTGACCAATCTAAATCATGGTATTTATAAAGTTAGTTTGTTAATAAAAAGGATTTACTCGATGACATCTGTCTTGAGCTTGAGCATCCATAGTTGGATTCCAATCGGAATCATAAAAGATTACGGTATCAGCGCCAGTAAGATTCATTCCAATACCGCCTGATCTTGTAGATAAAATAAATACAAAAACTCGATCATCTGCATTAAAACGATCCATTAAAACTTGACGTTGTTGAATGGCTGTTGAACCATCAAGACGGAAATATGGATAATTTTGATGTGATAGAAACACTTCAAGAATATCAAGCATTTTTGACATTTGAGTAAAAATTAAACACCGATGTCCTCCTTGTTTGAGTTCACGAAGCAATTTAGCTAACATACGAAGTTTACCGCAATCAAGTTCGACTAATTTAGGATCAGGATATTGGATGGGAATTGAATAATGAATATGACTGATAAGCTCATCTTCCGTTTCAAGAACTCGATTCATTACTACTTCTTCAATGGGATTATTATGGGATGCTGCTACTGAACATTTTGGTGGAAAGGAATATACAGGTAAAGTTGGAAATGCATACCTAAAATAACAAAGTTTAATAACAACAATATCCTAACTATAAAAAATGTGTTACTTTCGAACAAGTTTATGATGATGACTTCGGAAAACACGTCCAATAGGCTGGAAAAGGTTTGATTCTACTGCATCATGTTTTGTATAAATTTCATCTCGAATTGGTTTTGTTACATTCCATAACCATTGCATCTTCCTTGAAACCTTATCATACATTTCTTTTTCATCAATTTGAAGTATGGGTATTCTAGTTCTTTCAGAAATTCGTCTAGAATTATTAATTGCTTTAAATGCACTTCGTACAGATGTTTTAAAAAAAATCGAAGAAACTAATGGTAATAATTCGTCATTCTGAAAACGAAGAGATGAATTAATAATACGTTCGCTTAATATAACGAAACCTCATTAATAAAGTCAGATTTCATCATTCTTAAAAAAGTTAAAGCTTCATCTTCTTCGTAGCTTTCATTTATAATATTTGGATAAGGTAGAGAAAGTTGAGGTAAAGCCGTTGGTGCCGTACATGAAATTGGATAAAATAAATTAGGATGATTACAACATTTTCGAAGTTGCATAACAATATTCATTACAGAAACAGCCGAGCCACCACGAATACTATCAATGGTTCTAAAAGAAAAAGATAGAATAACAAAAGGGTTCAAAAAAATAATAATAAAAGCTAACGATTTTTGTCGAATAAATTGATTGTACATGTTTCGTTGAATTCTTGCTAATGGGCAATAGATAACTCTTTCCAATTTAAGTGGCATTTGTTTTTCAACCTCTGATTTTAATCTTCGAAGAATAAATGGTCTAATAACAGTATGAAGTTTTTCAACTATGATTGAATTATATTCTGCAGAACCTTCAGCCATTGCATTCATAGGATCATTAAACCAATTTTTGAAATCTTCTTGCGATCCAAAGACTGATGGCATTAGAAAGTATAGCAATGACCAAAGTTCCATGAGATTATTTTGAAGCGGTGTTCCAGTTAGAAGCAAACGGATTCTTGTTCTTAAAGAAAGAAGCTTATTCCACCTTAAGCTTTTGCTATTTTTAATATTATGTGCTTCATCAAGAACCAAACATTGCCATGCTCGCCATTTAAACATTCGAGTATCACGAATATAAAGATCATATGAAGTAATGCAAATATTAAAAGCATTGGGTTTCTTCCATCCCTTAAAAGGTATAATTTAACCAAAGACAAAATAACGAATAAAATCTTACTTTTCTTTTCTCTTTTCTTTCTTTAGTTGATCCAAAGTAAGTTAATACTTTTAGAGAAGGGCAAAATCGTTTAAATTCTCGTTCCCAATTGAGCAAAACAGATGTTGGTACAACGATGAGATGAGGACCCCATATTTTTTTGTTTTCAGCTAAATGTGCCAAAAATGCAATCGTTTGTACTGTTTTACCCAGACCCATTTCATCTGCCAAAATTCCATTAAGTTTATTTTCAAACAGTGATGAAAGCCAATCAAGCCCAATGTGTTGATATTCACGTAAAATAGCGCTTAATAATGAAGGGACTTCAGTGCGAACTTTAGCAGTTTCATATGTTGATCCTGTTGGAAGAAAAGCTTCAGCAGTTTTAGCTAATTCCTTCATTTCTTGATCATGAAGAGAATTGGAGGGTTGAGGTGTGGGATTCACAGATTCATCTGTAGTAGCTTCATGGTTCAATGATTGTATAGTTTCATCTGAAGTTTCATGGGGCTTTGTTAAAATGTCTTGAGAACCATCTACTTCCATATCGCTTTCCATATCTAATTTTGCCTTTTTTGCAATTGGTGGAGATAATGATAATCTTTGAGGTCCTCGCTTTTGAGCCATACCATTTTCCTTTAATGTTGTTGGTTCAACATTTTTGAACCCATTTAGTTTGATGGGGGATTTGCTTGGAGATCGCCTTGTTGAAATAGAATTATTTTCTTTGATAGGTTCTTCATAGTCATCTTCCATAATTCCATTATTAGTAAAAGAAGCGAGATATTCTGGAGGTAGCTAAAGGATATATTGTAAATATGGAATCAAAAGCAACCAAGGAGGAAACTTACTGAAGCAAGAAAAGCTTCCATATCGTCTGGTTCATCCATCAAATCATCAAGCTCAGATTTCTTGTTTTTTTCTTCTGCTTTTTTAGTACCCGGAAGCATAATTTGAGTAAGGGTGGAAGAACGGTCAATAACATTAAGTAACTCGCTTTCAAGTTTTTTCTGTTTGGCATCTTCCAAAAGTTGCTAAAATAAAAAAAATTAAATTAAATCTTAGTCTATGAAATTATTAAAACGTCATGTACCAATTCATAATATAGCGTTATTCTGTTAACTTTGTACCAAAATTCTTGAATAAATGAAGCAACTTTAGTTGCTCCTTTCTTCTTAAGCACTTCTTCGGTTTGGTTTTGATTTGTGCCACTTTGATTTCGTTCAGAAATAAGCTTCATAATATCATTTGCTCGTTTTCTTGCTATCTTTCTTTGCCATTTTTCCAAGACATTTTGTTCTTTTAATATATGTTGTTGTTCAATTTTAAAAAAATCCCAAAAACTATTTTTAGGTCTCGATACTGTAGATTGTAAAGTTCGAGGGTCAATCTCAAGAATGCCTCGTTCTTCTAATTCTTGTAACCGTTTAATAGCTTCTGTAGTTTTTAAAGGCTAAATTACACCAAAATGATTATTACATTATACAGAAAGATGAACAACTTACAACTTGTTTTGATTTACATTTTTGAGATAATGAGTCAAGATCAAGTTGACCGGGGTTTAGTTTTTTTTCCGCTTCAATAGTTGTTGCAACAATTGATTCAAGCCATTTTGATGGATTATCAGAAGATTTAATTGGGAACAGTTGTGGTATGTCTGATTTTTGAATTTCTTTGAAATCCTTAAATTCAAAGTAAGACTAATAAGTATAAATGTATCGGAAATTTTACTTTTAACATTCCCATCAATGTTTCATCATCTAAATCCACATTTGTGGTTGGATTGTGGCTTGATTGAGATCTTCTAGGCATACCTATAAATCTTGTCAAACCAAATTATAAAAAGTGTAATAAACCGAACAGACTTTCTCAAAGTTATGAAGAAAAAAAAATATATGAAAATACGTCCACGTAGATCGTGAAAAGAAAAAGGAATTAATGAAAGTATTTTAGTTTAATTACTTAAAGGAGTATGTAAAGAATGGTTTAAAAGAAGAAAAATGGATAAGAATATAAAAATTAACGAAAATTTTAAGCAAGTTTTCGATGGTAGAAAAATTCGCACATGTTAATACTAAAAAATGAGAGCATTTCACATATGGTGGCTAAAGGTGAATAAGCATCACGAGGTTTATTCAAGGCTTTCAAAGATGCAATAAAACAAAAAAAGCAAAAATGAAAAAGATTCTTATCTAAATTTCTAATACCTTTGCATGTTACTAAATTATATTATGTTATTATTACTATAAAAAATTTTACGAAGCGAAATTAATAAACATAGAAGAAATATTGATTAGTAGAGAGAATTGAAGGGGCAAGAAAGACGTTCATTGCTAAAAGGAAGAAAAACAGAAAAAGGGAAAAGGTTTTGAGTCTGAGAGAAAGAATGAGGAAGGCTAATAATAATGCCTCTTTTTGTTTTATAATGGTAAAGAAAAATTAGAAATAAAAAAACGCATGCAAAAGGTTTGGTTAGTGAACTTAAGGCATTAATTAAATTTCTTAGACCATTTTAAAGAGAAACCGTTAATGTAAAGGCGTTAGTATTGGAACCATATCAAAACAAATACTGTATCCAAATTGCTTCAGCCATGTGAAAGATAAAACAACAATAATTTAGTAAACTTTTTATAAAACATAGAAACACATTTATGACATTAAAAAAAGTATTATTATTTATTTATTTATTGTCTTGTAGCAACGAACGCAGCATATTCATCAAAGAATGGTTTTACAGCATCTCTTGTAGTAGCCTAAAAAATAAGAAAATTGACCAAACTTTAAGGAAAATTAAATAAATTACCTTTCTATTTTCAGCAAGTTTGAGAATTACAGCATGCATGAATACGAACTAAAAAGAAAATAAGCATTAGTTACTATAAGATTGATAAATGAAAGCATTAAGAATGTTGTAGTAAGAAAACTAACTTGAATATCAGTTTGAACAGATCCATGACGAAATTTTCTGAGTTCTTTAACAATTTCATGCATATCAGCTTTTTCACCAGCTTGTAAAGTTTTTTGACAAAGATCTAAACCAACGATAGTTCCAGTTCGTCCAATTCCAGCTGAACAATGAACAAGGCATGGTTGAAATGGAGCCATCTTTCGTACGAGTCGTAATGTAGCAAGTTGATTCTCTGGAACACCGCGATCAGGCCAGCTGAAACAATGAACAAAATTTACAATCAACAACAAAAAAGGCTCATATAAGCATAAGTAAAGCCATTGACATACCCAGTCCATAAAACATGTTCACATTTTAACGTTTCATTATTAGCAGTAATTTCTAATTGTGTTGAAATAAGCATTTTTTCGACTTCAGTAATCTTCTTATTTGTTATGGTACATATTCCGCTTGTCATTGATTCTCCAACAGCTTTGGGCCAATATTGTTCACATCTGAAAAAACATCAAATTATTGCCATTGCACACATACGAAAGAAAGGTTTAACTCACTTCTTTTTTCCAAGTTCCATAACTTCAGTTAACATAACAATACCTTTAATTTTTTCTTGAAAAATTAGGCGCCAAAAATCTTCAACAGTTTTAGGAGTTGGACCTTGACAGCATATGTAACGTTTTTCACCACGGATATGAACCTTAAAATTTGAAAGTTAAGTACATAAATAAAACATGAAAAAACAAACATACCCAATTAGCATGAATATAATCATTTGGATGATCTCGAGGCCATTCAAGTACACATCTTGTTTCATCAATGCAAATGACGTCTATAAAAGGTATGTATCATAAACATAACATAGGCCATAGTAAAAATTTCAGGAAGCAAAAATGTATTTGAGAAGAAAAAACAACTAACCTTTATACCGATTTTTATCATGATTCTTATCAAATGCAGTTTTAAGCACATGCTTCTTTTGTGCAATAGCTCGAGTTTCAGTGAAATCTTTCACTAATTTTGCTACACCAGTTTTGACCGTTTCAACAGCAAATGAAGCTAATGCTTTATCATATCCATCAACGGCACAAGTTTCAATAGAATGTTCTCTCTTATTTTTCTAAAAAATCCTCATAAAGCAAACGAAAAAAAGCAAAAGTAACTTACACTTTCACGTCGATGATGTTTTGGAAGTGCAACTTCAATTTGAGTTCCATCATCACCATCACCATCATTGGTTGCAGTTGCGGATGAAGCAGTATTCTTTCCACGTCGAGATGTTCGAGGTGGTTTTACTGGAACTGAAACAGATGCGGCTGTAGCACATGAAGCATTTGAACCTTTTGTACGATGTGTTTTTCTTGTTGTCATTTATTTGAGTTGTTGAGATAGTTGCTGAAGTTTGCTTTGAATGGAAACAACAATCGAAATGTGAAACAAAAAGTTTGACGAATGCATGAAAAAAGAAGAAGAGTGAACTTTCATGGATTAATGTAAATTTTGAAATTTTCACATGAAAAATTTTGTTGCGCGTCGAAACCAAGTATTTTTGCATTCAAACACTTCCATTTTTTTGTTTTTACAAGTTTTAGAGTTTCAAACTAGCTTTCTGTTTTTTCTCAACACCATCAACGACGACGACGTCAACCATGAATGCAATCGAATATTGGATGCTCTGTTTATTAAATACCATAATAATTATGTTTATTTCATTATGGCAATGTTCTAAAGGTTCTACAACTCAAAAACGAGCAGCAAACAACAACAATAAAAAGAATAATAATGCTCCAAATACTGCTGCTGCTGCTTCAATGGGTGATGGAAGAAAAACAACTAAAGAAATAGGAAAGACGCCACCAGGACAACCACCACCACCACATTGTTCAACTACGTCACATGGTAATAATACTAAAACATCAGCTATGCAAGAAGTAAAGAAGCCTCCTCCTGAAATTATAAAAGAAAGCAATCCTGAAATCATCAAACCTCATGTCGCCGCTGCTGCTGCAATTGTAAAACAACCTTCAACAAAACCGATGACTTCTCCAAAGGAAAAGAAATCAACAATGGTTAAAAACATGGTAGCGAAGGATGCAAAACCCATGAATCCAAAGAAGAAACAAACAAAGAATAAATGTAAGTTTTTGGGATAGTTAAAATTGTGTCTATGTTACCTTTTTTTTTTAGCTCTTCGACCTCAACGTACACAAAATTCAACAAGGCGTTCAACTAAACATCGAAAAGGTGATGGTAATAGTGATGAAGATGGAAGAATGAAAACACCAGATTTAACACTTGATAAAACTCAAAAATCTCAATCAAGAAAGGTATGTTGTTGAGTTCAACGTTGTTAGTTTTTACTCACTGTGTTTGCTTTTTTTAGATACAAGATGATGAAGATACCAATAGTAACATTGAAGATTTACCTATGGATCAACACAAATCAGAATAATCTTTTCCATGTCATTTTGTGATTGCTTTTTTGACATTTTAAAAGTATTTCTTCTTGTAAACTGTTAATGTTCAAAATATTATGTATAAAAAATAAATGTGTTCTTTTCCTCGTTGAATCATCGTCTAGTTTTATGTTGAAATAATCTGAAGCATTGTTTGAATTTTGTTTGGTTTGAATGTTGTTTGCTTGTATTACCATGTCTTCGTCGTTATAATCTAACAAACATAGCAGACAGTATTTAGAGTTTGTTACCGTCGTAAAAAGTCGTGTACTTTTATATTTTATTACATGTTGCTAATTAACTTCCTTCTCAAACCTAAGTTTCTCTTTAAGATATGTATGTGCATTTTTTGTTAAGAATTTATGCCTTTAGTGTGTTTAGTTTTTATTAATTCTTTTTTTATAAAAAAATATATAGTAAATTATTATTGCTATTTACAAGATGTCACATTTGTATTTCTTTGCCATTGAAAACATCCTTCTTTCATATTGTTGTTTTAAATGAAAGGAGTCTAGGGAAGGCCAACCAATTTGTAAAATATGGAAATATACTGAAGGACAATGTTAAAAATTAGAGGTGGACTTGCTGGATTTCATCAACGCGATTCTGGAGCATTAGAGTTAATATTAAAAAGTTTCTGATTTCCATGGAGAGATTTGTTGCAAATTTCGCGATCTCAAAGAATGTAAAATATAATTTAAGCCATAAAACGACAAATATGCGTGGCGCAACGGTTTACTGAAATTAATTATGTTTAACTTTAATTTTCTTTTTCTTTATTAACGGAAACAACTAACCTAATAATAAGCAAAATTAATGAACCCATAAGTAAATAAGCTGTAACCAAAATGGGAATAATATATTGAACGAAGCCATTAAATTTTTCGCTATGCGCATATTTATCAATTAAATATGCAATTTCAAATGCAAATACTAATGTAAAACAAAGACATGAATAAATTGAGTGAACTAAAAATTATAGGTTGTTAGTTTCAAAGAAAGATTTTAATTGAGAAATAAATGAGTCAACGACGTTGATGTTTTTGAACTTCGAAGGTTACGGTAAAAAAAACTTAGAAGAAAAAAACGTCACCATTTTTTTGGGAAATTTTTCATTAAAAAAAGAAAAAACTTACAAAAAAGTTTAGCTTCATGCATGGAATTTTTGTGAACTTTGGATTTTAATAAAATTTTGTATTTAACAAATGAACAATAATTCAATCCCATGGTTGGAAGTAAATTACAAAAATCAAATACAACATTTGCAATATTTGTTATCTAAAATAATCATATTTCCTCATTTATAAATTTTCTTATCTCTCTCTGAAACAAACTTACGAAAGCAATATTAGCATCTCGATGAGTAATTAAAATAGTTCCAGAATCATCAAACACATATTTAGCAGGAAAAAAACATCGATGAACTACGATGGAAAATGGAAATAAAATCATTAAAATACAAAATTTTATGGTGGTTCTTTGACTCCAAACTGGTTTCAATGTTGGTGAATTTCGAAGCATTAAATAACGATTATATGAAATTATGGTATAACAAAAGCATATCGCATGAAAGCTATAACCATTTATTAAATATGCAATTGAAACAAATATTGGATTTGATTCATAAAAGGATCGAAGAGCTGTTACATGGGATAGTTTCCAAGTATAAAAATCCTGAAAAATTTAAATTAGAAAATTATCAGGTTTTACAATATTTTCCATTGAGAAACTCCGTGGAACTTTAGTTTTTTTCATTGCAAAACTTGGTAGAAAAATTTTAGACTTCTAATTGTAAGTTTTTAGATTTTTTGTATTTCAACATTAAAATTTTTTTCTTACATTTATAACATAAACCAAACTAATAATTCCTGATACAATATACAATAAATAAAATGACGAAGAAAAAAGACGATTATTTTTATGTCGTTGAAAAATTAAAAAATATATAAATGAACAATGAAAAACAGTAAAAATTCCTTCAAAAATTGATACAATTAAATAACCAACTGACATCATCGTAAGTTTTTTTACAGAAATAAAATAAAATAAATATTTTATTTTTGATTACAATATATTTTTAAACTTTGATATTTTTACGCAAAAAAAAATTTAAATGTAAAGAAGTCGTGGTTGTAAATTATGGTCGTTATTATTATTATTGCCTTTTTTTTGAAGATTACTGCTGCTGAAAGCTAAAGGTTAAAAAAGACAAGAACAAAATTATGAAAGTTTTTCTTTTTAAAAGGTGGTAATTTGTGAAAGATGTTGTTGGTGTTGCTGTTGTCGTTGAGGCAGAGGAGGTTGAGGTGGAGAAAATGAAGCTTTTGATAAAGTAGAAGTTGTTGAAAGACCGCACAAATTACCAAACCCATAAAAGGTTAAAAAATCATATCGTATATGCTGGCTGAAAAAACAAAAATTTGGATGGAAGTTGTAAAAATGTTATAAAATTTATTTGCTTTAAAAAGAGGGGAATTGTAAAAATAAGGAAGTCTAAATTTTTTTTTATTCCATCGAGTCTCATTTACCGTATTTTTTAAATTTGGATTGATTCTAGTCCATTGAGTCAATTCAAAATCTTTTTTTTTTCCAATTTACTTACCTAATTATCAAAAGAAATACTGAACTTGAAAATGAATATGTTACACTAATAAAAGGTAAAAATGATTGAGCAATTGTTGTTAAAGATGGATATTTAAATAATGTTGCATACAATAAAGCTAATTGATATACCACGCGTAAAGTTAAACATAACAACATGCAGCAATTATGAACTAAAAAAAACAAATAATCATTTTAAAAAATGGACGAAATTAATAGTTTCAAAAAAATGAAAATAAAAAAAGTCACGTTTATTCCTTTTTTTTGAAAAAAACCCACTCATTTAAAAAAATGATTAGAGAGGAACCAAAAATAAAAGAAAAAATAGGTAAAAGGCTGTAATTTTGGTTGCGAAAATAAAGTTTAATTATTTTTTCAAAATTAATTACAACCATATTTTTTAGGAGTAAATTTCGAAAAATTAAGAATTCCAAAAAATATAGAACAGATTTTTTAGATTTGTAGCACTTTTAAGGTTTATAAATGTCAGCAAAATTTTTTATAACAAAATTAATAATAAAAAAAAAACAAGTTTTTTTTTCAGTGAACTTGTTAGGCACAGATAATTTTGAAATCACAGATACGAATCCCAAAATTTTTGGAACAATCACCATTTGTGTTTGTTATATAACTTTTAAATAAAATCAGTTTTAAAAACGCTGTTTAGCCGAAGAATATCTAGCTAGCAGCGTTCTGCCTTTTGAGGTACGGTCGCCCCGCTTGCACGGAAAGTTTCCGTGCAAGCGGGGCGACCGTACCTCAAAAGGCAGAACACTGCTAGCTAGTACTTAAAGGATTTATCATTTAAAATATTGGTTGCGATACACCACGTCACTTCATGGTTGATTACAGTAACCTTTTTAATAAAAAAAATTTCTTTCAAGGTTTTTTTGGCAATCACTGTAGCTGCTGCTGCCACTCATATTACTAACTTACCCAATAATTTAACTTCTCTTGAAGCAACAGACAATCGAATATTAGTAAATTTAATAAATTCTCGATAACGTAAATATGCGAGAGTTGAAAATAAAATAGTTATAATAAAAGCTAAAATAAAAAGAAGGATGCTGGAATATGAAACATATTCTTGAATTTTAGAATTCATATAAATAATTGCAATGGAACCATTTTTAGTTCCAATAAAATTTGCAAAAAATGGTAATCGAAATCCCATCGAAATTAATGGAGATAAACATAATCCAATAATAATATATGAAAGTTTATTTCCATCTTTCCAAACATTATTATTTAAATCTTTAAAAACTGCATATCGATTGTATGCAATTAGAGTATGTCCAATAATTTCAAAATGGGCTGAATATGCTGAGAAATCGTATAAAATTGTTGCAAAAATTGTATTTCCAACATAAAAATCACGAAATATTTCAAAGTTTGAAAATTTTAACGAAAAAAATCCCTAAAAAATGTAAGAAAAAAGTTAAAGTAAATTTGGAAGATCTTTTTTTTAGTTTTTTATCAAAACATTTTCAATCCCTCTAAAATCCCCTAACATAAAAAACTTACATTAATAACATTTCCTAAATCCATAAAATTAATAAATATTTGTATTAAAAAATACGCGGTGGTATACATGGATTTTCTTCGCTTTCTCATAGCAATTAAAAAAATTGTCATTAAAATATGTAAAGTTCCAAAAGTAAATTCAATACAAAATTGAACAATAAATTGTGAGGGAATATTCATACTTCTTTCTCCTTCACCACCACCTCCAACTTCTGCGGCACTTCTTCTTCCTCCAATTTCTAATGGAGGTGAAAGAAGAGATAATTCAAAAAGATCGAAAGTAATTTTTTCCATTTCCATTTTTTGAAATTATGGCTGAGGCATCTTTCTTTTTTTTTTCAATTCAGAAAATCATAAAAACATTTTTAACCCATGTCTTTTTCATTCATAAAAAAAATTATTATGTGAAAAGAAAAAAAAGGTATTGTAAATAATTTTTAATTTAATGAAGGTTATTGAGAGAGAGAGAAAAAAAAACTTTTTATGGTGACAAACTTTTTTTTAGAGTTGTTGAGTTTAATTAAATTTTATTTTATTTATTTTTTTCGTACTTTTAAAAATACTTTACAAATTAAAAAAGCAAATAAGCAAAGTTATGAATGAATTTGGATTTAACAATTTGTGAGATAATAATTATCAATATCTTGATTGAAATAAGTTAAATGTGAGCTATCAACAAGGTTCACGCCTCCATTAGAAGCTGAACCAGTGTCACCTCGTTCGATTACAACATAATTTGCTCCTGACATGTCATTGTTATACCAAACCTAAAAGAAAAAGTTTTTGGTGTTAATCGAAGCTACAAAATATTTTCTTAGCCAAAAAAAATAGAATATGCGCTGCAGTGATGTTTGGGTAAAACAAAATTGCAACAAAAATGAATAAAATTAATAATAAAATTTAATAAAAGCTATTTATGTAAATTTTATTTTTCTAATATATATATTTTTTACACAGGAAATGATTAGCCTTTGAGCTTTATGGGTGTGTAACTGTATGTGGAAAAGTCGCATGGTTGTTGTTGTTTGTCATAGCCTATATGAACTTTTAGAACTTATGCGAATTTGATTAATTATTTCTTTGTTTATTGCTCAAATTTGTTCATTTTTATTATTTTGTAATCAAAAGTAAGTTAATAAGATTTTGAAGGAATGAAAAGTTTGTAAACAAAAAGTTACTGTAAAAGTGCAAAAAAAACTATGCGACGTTAATTGAAACTATGTATTTAGTATTTAGAAAAATTGTTGTTGCAAAAATTAGATTTAGATTTTGTATTTTGAAGGTTATTTTACGCGTTTTAATTTTTAGGAAAGCATCTTGGGAAGCTACAAAAATTATTAATTAATAACTATTTGTATTTTGAATTTTTGAGTAAGAGGAGAAAAATTTATTCTTGTTCCTCGTATTCTCTCATAAACATTTATGGATGTGAAATACTTAACGTTTTAGGAAGCAATGGGAGCAGAAAAAAGAGGGCTAAGGTAAAGCTGGTTGTTGGGTGCAAAAGTTTTGAAAAATCTTACTTCAAATCGATGATGATAAGCATTAATTTGTCCTGGAAGAACTTTAAGTGGCAACTTTGTGACCAAATCCGTGGCATGAACAATTCGATAACTATTTGGAATATATGTATCATGACTAACAACATAAGTCAAATCTCCAGTTCGAGGTTGGCCCATTGTGATTGATTTAACTTTAATTGAATCAAACATTCCACTTTTAACTGCTGTCACAGAAGCCATGGAAGCTAAAGATCCACCAAGGGAATGTCCAAAAGTCCATAATTCATAATCGGGATTAGCAGTGTGAAGTTCTTGAAGTTTAGCTTGAATTCCACTTTCCCAAAGTTTATCAAATGCATCAGCAAAATAAGTAAAAACTAAACCATCGACGTATTTACTTGGGCGACTTGCAAAAAGAAGGAGATTCAAAGCTTCGGTATAAAATTGAATGGAACCTTTACTTCCACGAAATGTTAAAACAATAGCTTTTTCGGTTGGATTTATTGCGATATAAGCGGAACAATTTTGCTGAAATCAAAGAATGATAAATTTTTGGTTTCTTGTGAAAACAAAAACTAACATTTAGGGCATCGCAAGGAATAGTAACTTGATATTCAAATTGTGCATTAACATGATCAAGACATTTTTGAATTTCAGCTTCACCATCTCCATTCGACGCAGCTGAAAATACGTATGCTTGAGTTCGAGCAAATGTATCATCATAAGGGAAGGTTGCGGGTGGAGTCACGGGACAATCATATGGAATCGAGATGACATTTGCTTGATTAGTTAGTGCTTGTCCAAGGATGCTTTTGCATTGGTTGTCCCCAATATTGAAACTGAAAAATAAAATTGGGGCTTTAATACCTTTTTTTGTTTGTTAACTTACTAGCAAAGTAAATTAGAAGTACATGTTTTACAATTAGCTGAACTATCACAAAATAATGCATTCGCAGTTGCAACCAAAGCTAACAAGGCAAAAGCATATCGAACAAACATGATTGGATTTGGACTTGCCTAAAGCCACCACCAGAAAGGCCGACAGATTTTAAAATATGAGTTTTTCCAATTTTTTAAACTCATATTTATATCCAAATTTTTTTAAAGCTTATCCATTTTTATGTTTAAAATTTTTTTATTTCATTTTTTATGACACCGTTTTTTATCACCTTTTTTTATTCAAAGTTCTCCTCTAACTTATGACATTAAATTCCATTGTGTTTTTTTTATCATCACACCTTCACTTCAGTTTAAGCATCGAGAATCTCAAAAAAATCATGGAAGAACATCCTTCTTTGAACGCTAAAAAAAATTAATCAAACAAAAGTACAAATTTCTTATTTTATCACCCTAAAAGTGTCAAAGCTTAGACAACACAATAAAGGAAAAAGTTTCTAACAATTTTCTAGGTTAAAGTTTACTATTTTTTTACGCGTCTGTACTTTTATCAACAATATCGTCCATCAAAAAATGAAAAATAAAAATTTTTTTGTTTTGTTTTTTTTGCATTGAAAAAAAAGAAGAGAGCCCATAACAGTTTGAAAAGAGTCCAAGAGTTCAAAAAATAATTTTGTTGAACAAACATGATACTGTAAACATTTTTTTTATGGATTTGGAAAGAGATCTTTGTGCCTTGTGTTGGTTAGAAAAAGAAAAAAGCAAATATGGAAATCGAAAGTTTTATTATCATAATAAATCTTTGGTAATGGTTTCTCACTTTCGTGAAATGAGGCTATAGAATTTTTTTACCCAATGAAGGATCGGATGATCCTGTAGCAGCTACAGCAGCTGCCGCCGAAGATTTAAAAAGTTGGGAGTTAATTTATTTACCATTGGCGTGGGAAGTCAAGCTCCAGCTGATTTATATAAATGGGGTAAGTGTCTCTATTTGTAAAGCTACGTATAAGCCTAATAACTCCATTATTGTAGCCTCGTCTCCACATTGCATGTTTTATTATACCTTAGATGGATATCAACAACTTTCAATTGCTTTCCCGGAATTACTCAACGCACAAATTTGTGAAGTTTCTGCTATGGTTTCAGATAATCAAACTTCTGTTCCAGGTAATCATGAACCTAAAATTCTCCATGATTAGTGCAAAAACATTTTTCATATAAATCAGCGAAATAAATCTCAAAATCTAAAGCTTTAATTAATATATAAAAACATTATTTTTTTAGGCACAGTTGAAAAGGATCAAAAATTATTTTATCAAGTTCCAGCAAGTTTATCCACTGGGCTAACCTTAAAACTTAATATTGAAGATGGTTCAGCTACAGTTTATGCATCTCTAACCACTCGATTACCATCAGAATCAGATCATGATTTTGTTGCCACTGCAAGCTTTAAAATATGGTCTCGTATCCCAGGTTTATCCTGCCAAAGAAGTGGTTAATTAAGCTATCAAACTTGCTGAAAAAATTGCTGCTCGATGTCCACTGATTGTTCAAAATGCTAAAGAATCTATCAATCGCGCCTATGAAACTACTCTCACTGAAGGTCTTCTCTATGAACGTCGTCTCTTCCATACAACTTTCGAAAGCAAAGCCATCAATAATAAATTCAAGTGGATGAAGAAATTTTTTAAAAAATAATTATTTTTTATCATTGTATTAACTATTTTATGCTTGTGTATTTATAAAAATAAATCTTATTGTAATTTAAAGTTTTCTTTTGTCTGCATTTCAATACGATAAAAGGAAAGAAAAATATGGAAATTCCGCATATTCTTTAGATATGTGAGTGCGAGTTGAAACACAATGTCCATTCACATTGGATAAAATAGTAAATCAAAAAAAAAGTATTGTCTTTTATCTTTTAGATGTAAGCATTTATGGCTTTTCTTTACTCCTCCTTTTTATTATTAGATGTGATTTAATTTTACGCACTTTTCACGGGACATTTTTGTAATGAACTTAAGACAACAAATATTTCTTTTGATTCTAGTTTGAATAAAGCCTTTATCGCAAGAATGGAAAAGTTCTGATGGTGCAAAAATTTTAATTAATACATGGAGTGAATAAAGCTGTTAAGAAATATCTTACGATTTTTCTTAATTTAAAATTGTATTGTTGGAATGATGATTGTTGTTGTTGTTGTTGTTGCTGATCTCCTTGTTTGATATGATTGTCCTTGCGGTTGAGGAGCGGGTTGTTATTCTTGCGAACAGATGATGCATTTATTTTGTTTTTGTATCTTTTTATTATTTTCCCAAAACATAGAAGCATCTCCTGCTCGCAGTTGAATGTTTTTTTTATTGTATTGAAAGAAAGCCTTTGCTTTCTCTTTCATTTGGTCAACTTTTTTATGGTAAAATGCATTGCTAGGTTTTTAGCGATTTTTATGATCGGAAAAGATTGCTTTAGCCATCATTTTTTTTTAAATGTAGTTACAATATTTATGTCAAAAGGATTAAAAAAATAAGATAAAAAAGCAAAACAACAATAAAAATATTTTATATTAATTTAATTTATCCAAATACCAAGAAATGGAAACTTGGCTCTAATTTCATTTAAAAAATTTTTTTCGATTTCTTCTTTTTTTTCAATAAATTTGAGTAAAACATGGGCAGTAGGATTGATATGGTTCTGAAAAAAAATTTAACAGAAAAGCAAACACAAAAAAGTTTGTACCGAAATAAAATTAGAAAAATTGTTTAAATTAAAGGATTCTGGAATTCCATATAACAAAAAATAAATAAGTTTGGAAGTGAGATTAGTTTTTAACGAAATTTGTTTTGAAGTTTCATTTGAAAATTGTAAATTGCAAAATCTAAAAAACCCTTCAGAATAAATGAAAAAACTTATTTTTACTTACCGAATTTCAGTTGCATCTTTAAATAAGCCAATAATATTTTCAATTGGCAATGGATCATTATTTTCTTCAACTTTAATCGGAAAAATTTTAACAAAAAAAAGTGCTACACTTTTAAGTTTTTCACAATTTAGCTGGCAAAATTCTTTTAAAGTTAAATTTTGAAAACTTAAAATTAAAAATTTAATATTGCATTGGATTTTTTGAAGAATTCTTGAACAAATATTTCGAGTGGAATTAATTACATGTAAACTATTCGTAATTCGAAGGCCATCAAGATATTTAAAATCCATGGATTGGTTTGTGAGATATAAACTTTGTTCAAAATATGTTGGACCATAATTTCCACGGGTTATAGCTAATTTATAACATAGATTTTCATATTTTTTATTTTCAAGAAATTTTTTGCATGTTTGATTGAGTTTCATTTTGACATCAAAATTTTGGGTTTCCTGAAGATATTTCATAATAAAATATGGCAATGAATAAGATTGTGGTCTTGAATTGATAACCGTGTTTTTAATTGGTCGAGAATCAATACTTGGAAAACTTTTAGATTCTGGAATAATCCATTTTTTATTTTTAATTGGATAAAGTAAAGACAAAAAATTTAAAGGCAAATCCACATGCTCAGAAGATTCAATAACTTCAAAAAGATGAAATCCATTTTTTCCATTAAAATATGAAAAATTAAAATTAATTTTCAGAAGTTTTTTATTAAACCATTTAAAATATTTTTTGAAATCCGGAGATTTTGGACTCTTTGAAGATTTAGCTGCTTCTAAAAGAATTTTATATGCATTTTTAGTGGATCCATGAATTCTTTCAATTTCAATGTAATCAATCCAAAATTTTGTAATATCTTTTCCTTCGTTATCCATTCTTTTAATTTCCATGAAATAGCCTTTTCGTAATTCTAAATCATCAAAAAATAATCGACAATATCGAGAAAAAACATTTAACAATGTTTCATGATTTTTTTGTTTTAAAGCAATTAAATAATTAATCCATATTTCTTGATTGGTTGGTTTCATTGAAAGAGAATATTCAAAATTTTCACAAATAAACTCAAAATCTTCAATAAGGGAATAATCAAAAACTCCTCGAATTGCAGATATATTATTTAATATTTCATACGAATGGTTACACATTTTAATTAGCTGTGGTTGCAATGGGCGACCTAAAATTTAATATTAAACCCATAAAAAATGAGAAGTAACTTACATGAAAATTTTTGATAATTAAAATAAGTCCATTCTAAAAATTGATGAGGAAAACACAAAGCTTCCTCCAAAATTTCGGTTGAAAAGGGTGCATTCCAAGAATTTGTCCACAAATCTTCTATTATTTTGTTGAACTCATACAATTTTAAACTTCGATGTAATTTTCCATCCTAGACAAAAAAAAATTAAGAAATTAAGAAATTTTGAAGTGTTTTGTTGGAAAAAAAATGGGATGAGGATGCATCCTTGAAAAATATATATTGATTTTTATTTACCTTTTTGAAATGAGTTAATTGAATAGGGAAAAAATGATAATCGAATAAATTTTTGATCATTTCCATATCTTCATTTTTATTAGCTAAACTGTAATCACGGTATGTGGAAACATCTCGCAATCTTAAATTTTATTCATGTAAGTATGTACATATAAAAACAAAAAGTAAAGGCTTTGCATAAACAACAACAAAAAACTTACCGAATCCATTCCATCCATAATTTTGGTAACATAGTATATTTTGAAACAAAATTTAAAAATTCTTTACCAATTTCTTCTAAGGTGTTTAAGGTTTTAATAGTTTCTAATAACTTTTTTACAGCATTTTTATATTTTATTGGAAGATTTGGATCATTAGTAATATCCATCACTTTTTTGAGAGACAGAAATTAAATTCAAAAAAAAAACTTTGCGAAGAAAAAAGACAGAGATTGACTAACTAACTGATGTACAAACAACAAATCTTTCAAACTGATGAGTTTATAAACTACATAAATTATGACCATCAAAATAGTCAACAAAAAAAAATCAATCATTATTTTATTTAGGTCAAGCTTAAAGGTCATGGTGGAATAAACAAAAGTTGAAAGGTTGTAGCAATGAAAATGAACAAATTGATTTGTTATCACGAAATCTCTTTTGTTTTTGTTTTTTGAAAAAGAGGTGGGAATTAAGGTTGTCGAATTTTCAGCGAACTCCAAAAATCGGGTAATTTCAAGACTTCACAATTTTAGAATTATTAGAAAAAAGATGTAACTGTTGTAAAATATTGTTTTTTGAGGTAGGAAATGATTAAAAGTAGTGATATTAGTTAAAAACTAGGCGGGAAGCGAGACTATATAAATGCGGATATACCCAATTATGGAATCCTTCCTAGTAATTTTCATTGTGTGTGCGTCATTTCGTTCGGGGTCTGGAAATGTTTCATGGGAAAGTTGCAAAAGAATGAAGAATAAATAAAAAAAAATTAGCATAAATGTGAATGAAATCGCCAGGAAGGAAGCTTTCAATTGCATTGCTTGAAAATGAAGAGGTAATGAGCGGTGGTTAACTTTGAGCTTCATTAAATAATTAGGGATCTTTAAAAATTGTTTTATTGAATCCGATAACCAGGAAAAGATCCAAGTATCCAATAACAATGGAAGGATCCGAGGATCCAATAGCAAGGGAATGATCTAAGAAGCTAATATTAAAGAAAAGATCCAAGAACTTAATAGCAAAGAAAAGATCCAAGAACCCAATGAACATACTAAAGGATCTAAAAGATCCAAATGACCCAAAAGATCTAAAAGATCTAAAGATGACGAAGCATTCAAATATTTGATTTTTTATAAGTTCTTTATTTCCTTCCCAGTAATTTTCATTGTGCATTTTTTCGTTTTTTCGGGGTCTGAAAATGATTCATGGGAAAAGAGAAAAATAAATGAAAAAATTAGCATTAAAATGAATGAAAGTGTAAATAAACAATTTTGTACTTTCATTCTTTGAAAAGAAGAGGTAGATAGTGGCGGTTGAGGATACATTAGGTACCAATACCAATGGAAGATATCCAGGGAATAATTAACAATTGGGGATCTTTGAAAATTGTTTTATAGGATCCAAATTGAGAGAAAGCTGAGAAATCGTTTGCGATTGATTAGTATGCTACAAGAATCGTTAGGGGCAATTTAGAACAAGTTTAGAGGACCATAAAGAAGTAAATTAGCCTGGGATGTTGCGGAGATGGCGATCTTATCTTCCAGAGTAAAGATCGAATAATTAATGACAAAATTTTCGTAATAATTTACATAAATCAAGCTTCATGGCGGACCGAAGGTCCGCGTAGCTCCTAGTAATAATTAAACTAAATATTTTAACAATCATTCCCCCATTAAATTTAAATAAATCTTAAAATTGATGTTACAAAAGACTCAACAATATGTAAATACTGAAACTGAACAAACAAAAGAAGAAGAAAGAACAACTGATGGGAATGATAAGAAAGGGCAAAAGTAAAGAAAAGCCAAGGCGAAAGCCAACAAAAGAATCGGTTAAAAAGGATCTGGTATTGGTGGCGGCGCAAGTCGTACAAAGATTCAAAAAAATTTATTTCATTTTTTTATGACACCATTTTTTATCACCTTTTTTTATTCAAAGTTCTCCTCTAACTTATGACATTAAATTCCATTGTGTGTTTTTTTATCATCACACCTTCACTTTTGTTTAAGCAGCGAGAATCTCAAAAAAAAAATCATGGAAGAACCTCCTTCTTTGAACGCTAAAAAAAATTAATCGAACAAAAGTACAAATTTCTTTTTTTATCACCCTAAAAGTGTCAAAGCTTAGACAACACAATAAAGGAAAAAGTTTCTAACAATTTTCTAGGTTAAAGTTTACTATTTTTTTACGCGTCTGTACTTTTATCAACAATATCATCCATCAAAAATGAAAAATAAAAATTTTATTGTTTTGTTTTTTTTGCATAGAAAAAAAAGAGGAGAGCCCATAACAGTTTGAAAAGAGTTCAAGAGTTCAGAAAATAATTTTGTTGAACAAACATGATAATGTAAACATTTTTTTTATGGATTTGGAAAGAGATCTTTGTGCCTTGTGTTGGTTAGAAAAAGAAAAAAGCAAATATGGAAAATCGAAAGTTTTATTGTCATAATAAATGTTTGGTAATGTTTTCTCACTTTCGTGAAATGAGTCTACAGAAGTTTAAAAAATATGGTTATATTCGCAAGTCAAAGAAAGAAGGTGTATTTAGGTTTGGTGTAGCTTGATTGCTTGATCAGAGAACAGCATCATAGAAAAATATGGAAGGGAAATTACATAAAAGTAAAAAGTATGTATATTCTCGATATTTGATCAAGAAACTCTTGGAGCATTAAAAGTTTATAAGAAATATATTCAATGGCAATCAATAGACAACTTTAAAAAAAGTGTAAAGGCAAATAAAAATCTAGCAAAAATCCATTTCAACGCTTCAAATAAAATCACTTTGGAAAGTTTATGTTTGGCGATAGATGATTTAAGCAGATTCTTATTTTATTGTTGTTATTAATTTCATAATTAAAAAATAAAATATTGGAATAATAAACTTTGAGTAAATTTGATCGAAGTTTTTTATGAAAAAAAGTATGGTTCAAACATTCAAAAATTCCAAAAAAGCAATCATCTCCCAAAGCGATTTCCTCGATATTTTCAAACAGTGTGAAAAAGAAAGTAATCGTTTGCATACATAAAATTTGCTGCTTTTTTGAAATTTGCAAAAAGACTTCACTTTTTTTTCTAAAAACATTTCATTTCATCAACGAACGTCGTTCTTTTTTATTTGTCGTTATTATCTGTCAACTTTTCAATAAATGACAAGGCATAAATCTTCCAGCTCTAAACCTCCGCCGGCTGAAATGGATATCCCGGAATGGGATAATATGAAATCTCAAATCAACACGATTGTTGCATCTCTGAGTCAGGCTGTTGAAACTCATCGTTTGAAAAATGATATCGCGTAAGCTTTTTCTTTTTATAATGTTATAATGAAACTTATTTTCTTTTTTTAGTGATTTGTTTGGATACGACATAAGAGAGGCTGCTCATCACTATAATTTTACATCTATTGAAGAAATGTTGCGAGAAATGCCAGATGTTGTACGAATTCTCAACACTAATCAAGGTCCTCTTATTTCTGCTGTTACAACTGAAGCTACAGCACATGTTGTCGAATTAATCAAACAAACAGCAAGTAAGAAAAAAAAGTAAGTTTTACATTCATACTTACTGTTGATTTATTTAACTTTTATTTAGTAGAGCACCTGCCTCGATTAGAAGATTTCCTGTCGCACAAACACTTCGTGCTCGTATTACTTCACGTGTAACTCCTGGTCCACGTCTGCCACCGCATGTTCGACTTATTCCTGCTTCTTTTTCAAGTAGACCTCGTCAACCTAGCAATAGCGTTGCACAGCGCTTCTCAACTTCGGGTATTCGACCTAGCATCTTTGCTACTTCTTCACCTGCTCATTGTCGTGTAACTCGTCCATATGGTAATTTTCCACCGATGCCTCGGATGCCTCGAATGCCTTTTAATCCATCTTTATTTGCAATGTCTGCTCAACCACCTGTTTCTCATCAACTTAACGATGCTGTTTCAAATAGATCACGTATGCCTCCTCCAGCCTTAGCAAAATCTCCAACTGCTCAACCATGTGCACCTCGTCCACTAAATGTTCAAAATACATCACGAATGCCTTCAGCCATAGCCGCTTTGTCTGCATCTACTCCTTTGATTCATCAACCAATTCCTCGTCGTTTCACTGGTTCTGCAATACCTAATCATCCTGGAGCTGTTTTTATAGGTGATAGATCTCTTCTTGCTCCATCACCTGTGCCATCTCTGCCAGTTACTCCTGCAAAAGCTAATCCAAAGGTTTATGACTTTGTTATGTTACAAAATAACGATGATTTTTTAGGGTGTCAAACAACCTGATGTAACTTCTGGTGATGTTACGCGTCCTGTTCCTTCACAACGTCGCTTTACTGGAGCTGCTGCTTTATTGCGCAAAATGTCTGTTACTTCGTCTCATCAAGGTGATTCTCGTCTTGAACCTGCGGTTAGTTAATATTTTGTTGTCAAATTAAAATCATGTTTTTAGCTTGTCAAGGATAAAACTCCTGCGCGTCTTTCTCAAAATGGTAAGACACAATCTCAAGTTACTGAATCAGCCAATCGTTTACCGGTAAGTTTATGTTAATAGTTTATTCGTTGTACATTATTTATATTTTAGGTAATTAAAACTTATCATGTTTATGAAGATCTTGTATGTCATGACGTGCCAGAAGAAGAGAATCCATTTATAGACGCTCAAGAAGATAAGGAAAATATTCCATTGCTCGAACATCCTAATTCCTTGCATGATGACAAAGCTGAACTTAATGATACCAAAGAAGATGGAGAATTGACAACATCGTCATCTTCTGCTGATTCAACTGTCGCTGGTTCAACTGTCGCTGATTCAATTGTCGCTGATTCAAGTGTCGATGATGTTGCTAAAGAAGCTTCTTCAGCTGCTTCTGTACATAGTACTAAAAGCAAGAAAGCTGAACAATATTTCTATGTTCCGCCTGGCAAACGCGTATGTTTTTGGTCATTTATTTTTTTTTTCAAATCTAAGTTCGTCGTTTTAGGAAGAAAACAATGAAGTTGAAAGATATTATATTAAGCAATGTCTCGAATCTAATGGTGGAACTTTGTTTTTCAAGATTTTGCAGTATCATTATTACATGTGGAAAAAATGTCGATTAACTCTTGATGAGGTAATATCTTAGTTTCATTTTCCATTACAATATCATTTTTTAGATCAAGAGAATCCTTCAAACTGATGCTAATCTTCTTTGTGAAGCTCTTAGCGAGCAATTCAAAGTCACTTATCACAAACATCGTATGGTTGTATCTAGTGGTAAGTAAGATTCATTTGATCTATTTTGTTAATAATTTTCCCTTTTTTAGATGTCAAACGCCCTTCACATAGACGAGACAAATGGAATAGTCTTTATGAAACAATTGTTGATGCGCCTGAAAAGAAATTACTGATCAATGAAGAAAATCTTAAAGATTGTGGTTTTGAAATCACTGTTGATGAATTTACAAAAATGGTATCAACGAATGAAATCTTGAAGGAAATCTTTCGATTATCTCTTAAAGGCACTCCATTTATCTCTCTTGTTCCAACAAAGCTTGAATCATTCCTTGCAAATAACAAACGACTTGAAGTAAAATAATAAATTTTGTTATGTATTTTTTGTTTTGTTTGTACCCGTAACTTCTTTTTTTTGTATTCTAGTGCTTTGTTCACATAAATGATGTTTTTGTTTATTTCTTATTGGGTTATCATGTTTTTGTTTTGGGTTAAAACGAGGAGGAAATATGAGGTTCAAATTGGAATCTTTAGTTTTACACTATTACTAACAGAAACATTATTTCAGATGGATGATAAGCACTTCTAATTTTAAGGTTTAAAGCTTTAGGTTTTTAATTGGTAAATTTTATGTTTTTTCCTTTACAAAACTTATGGTATCAAAGGTATTTATTAGTTTACATACATGCATACAACTTTACAATATCTTTACACAATCATTCATTCTAATGGTGCACTTCTTTCATCATCAGTCATTGGATATCTTGGAGGTAACTGCAAAATATGAACTTGTCCATTTCTTTCAACTCTACCAATTCCACCAGAATTATTGAAAGTTTCGTGATAACTTGAAGCAGTGAAAATAGTTATAACTTTTCCATTTGCAAATGAATCAAATCCAGCATCGACAAGTTGATGGCCACGAATAATTTTTTCTATTCCAAGTTGAAGACATTTTTCTTCAACGGCATCATTTCCAAAGATGAAAGCAACTCCACGAGATTTATTTTCAGCAAATCCATTGATACCACATTCGGGATCCGACCATAAAAGACATTCAGCAAGACCAGTAGGTTCATAAAGTGGACGACGAATAGCTTCAATTTGAGATAAAGATGTTAATTCAGGAGATAAACCACCATGAAGACAAAGAATTTTTCCATCAATCAAAGCAGCCAAAGGTAATAAAGCAAATAAACGATTTATTCGATCATAAATATTTTGCCATTGTCCACATCGAGCATAACGTTCTCGAATTTCAGAATAAAATCCATATGTTCGATTAACGGAAGGAATTTCATGATTTCCACGAAGAATTGAAACATGACGAGGGTATTTGATTTTTAGCGATAAAAGAAGAACCAAGCATTCAAGCGAGTGTTTTCCACGATCAACTATATCACCAAGAAATAAGAATTTTTCACCTAAACTTGGTACACCACATCTCTAAAAAAACGCAATCATTCAAAAAAGTAAATTTTAAATAAAAATAACTAACTTCAAAAACTCTCAGCAAATCAGAATATTGTCCATGTAAATCTCCAACCACATAAATCGGAGCACGAAGTCGAAGAAGAGTAGGTTCACGTCGAAAATATGGTTCAGCTTGATCAATTAATAATAATAAAAGTTCTGATGGAATTCGATATTTTACAGGTCCACCAAGAAGCATACGTTTTGAAATTATTTCAGGATCCAACATTGTTGTTTTTGTTTTTAGTCCTTAATTTTATAGTCAGTAAATTAATTGTTTGTTTGTTTGATTAGTTTATTTGATTGATTGATTCAACAGCAAAAAAACGGCTGAAGAGTTTTGTTTTGGAAGAAATGAAAAAGCCATCTCACAAAAAACAATGAAAACTGTAAAAAAGAATGTTTGAGTCGAAATTTGCATAAAGTGAAAAATACGAAACAAATTTTGTTAGAAATTAATTTTTGCAAATTTTAAAACGTATTTTTTACGATCAAAGATGCTAAACATATGGAAAATGGAGTTTACCAAGTTTCAAATTGGGCCTAAAAATGTTTATCTAAACTTTCTAAACTACGTTTAACATAATTATTTTTAATTACCAATAATGCAAAGCTGCAACTTTTTGTGACTCATTACTAGACTTATAAATATTTTAATTGAAGTTTAAAGGGACATAGCTATTTCATCCCTTTTCGAAAATTTCGATACTGGGGACTGATAGGAACAGTTGGGGCGGCGCGTGTTTGAATTACCGTGTCACTTTCTGTCTTACACGGTAATTCAAACACGCGCCTTACCAAGTGTAACTTTCAGTCCCCACTATCGAAATTTCAAAAAAGGCATGAAATAGCTATGTCCCTTTAAGACTCTTCTAAAGCATTTTTGAACATTTTAAAGACAAAGTTTTAGTGAAAAATTATTCGGGCTATAAATTTAACCCGGACCACAAATTTGTTTAAAACTTTATTAAATGCTTGCCTTTTGATTAGGAAATAACATTTATAGGCAGGCAAACATAATATTTTCTTTTCTCTCGACCGTAGACTTCGCGAAGGATATTCTTTTCGGTTGCAATAAAGCGAACAAAAAAAAGAGTGATGTCATCACATTTTTTAACATTCCTTTCTAAATAATTTACCAATCAAACAATAATTACTAACATTTTTGTATCCATTTTTTGTTCTTAAAATTTTGAAACTTTTGTATTTCTAATTTTTTTTGCCATCACAATCACCCATTTATTGCGACTATATTTGCACCTTTTTTGAGGCCTCTATCTTATCCATCCATTCATTTCTTTTTTTTGCTAACCTTATTTTTTCATTTCTCTTTTCTTTCTTTTTTCTTTCGCAATGCAAAATGGTCGTGGTTGTGGTTGTATGGCGCTGTTTTATATATATTTTTCCCATTTCTCTCCTTTCCTTTTTTTATGCGGCTCAGAAACAAGAAGAATGAAAGAAAGAAGAAAAAGGACTCTCTTCTTTCTTCGCAGCAGCAAAAAAAATTACGACGAGGCAACGACGACGTTGTTGTCATTGGTCGACGACGACATTGAAGGGTTAAAAAAAAGAGATGCTGCTGCTGGGATTGCGAGGTGGATGGCTGAGGAAATAAAAAGATAGAAGAAGAAGAGAGTTACTTGCTCGCCGCGTCCGTTGTTTGTTCGTCCGTGTATTATTTTTCTCTTTGGGGTTGCATGGGTGAGGAAGGTGACGCACAAAACCATCCATTCCATTTTTCTTTTATTTTTTTGCAAAGAGAAGAGAAACGAAAAATAGAAAAACGAGCGGTTATGCGCTTTTTTTGAAGCAACCCATTGAAAAAAAGAAATTCTTTATTTTCTTTTTTCTTTTCCTTTTTTTGTTGCTTCAAATGAAAAAGTGATAGTATCCTTACAGAATCCCTTTTTTGGTAACTTCATTAACTAAATTTTACAAAAAATAAACGAAAAATACTAAAATTTCTTAATACATCTATAAATTTTATTGATTTTCCAATTTTTTTCTCTCAACCTTTACTTTTATTTTCGCTTTTAATTTTTTGTCTTGAATTTTATGTCTTCCTTTTTTTTCAAAAAAAAATAAATCGCGAGGGATACTTTCAGCTACTATGGAACAACCACAACCAACACCCGGAACATTTATGACTGTTTCAGCGCCATCTCAAAGTGGCGAAGTCCTTCCACATGCTTATAATAATAATATGAATTCTTCTTCGTCAGCATCCATGGATGTTGTAAATTGTTTAGCTAATCAAGAAGTACATATTGCAAAAATTCAAAATAATTTAGCTGCTTTGGAAGAAGCTCATTTAACTCATGATCCTCGTTATGCAAGTTTGCAAGAAATTCGTGATCGTTTACAAGGTTTGAAAAAAAATCTTAACTTTTTACATTTGATTTATTTTTCATTGTCTCTTTTTTTATAGCGAGAATCCCAGTTGCACCTGGCACGGCTTCATCAGGTTCAGAAAATCCCTCCTCGACCCTCAATGCTGAACAACGAACAAAATTTGTTGAACAACTTCGAGCTCAAGTTGCTGCATATCGAATTGTTAGACGAGGTGAAAATATTCCCCAACATCTTTTATCTGAAGCTACCGCACCCGTTCCAATTAAATTGAAGGTTGATGGTTTACCTCCACCATATCAAATTCCATTGGATCTTGGTGATAGAGTATTACCATATAATCTTGAAAAGTTGCATCAATATAATCTTTTGAAATACAGTAAACGTTCGGCAGCTTTACCCGCGCCCAAATCCATTGATCCCAATGTTATTGCTAAAGAACGGGAACAAAGGTAAATAATTTTTTAACTCTTATATTCAAAGAATGGGCTACTGTAGCTTTTTTATTTTTTAGGATTTCCACTCGAATTATGGCTCACATGAAGTCATTGTCCAATCTTCCAGCAGATTTACCCGAGCATCTTCGAGTTAAAGCCCAAATTCAACTTCGTGGTCTTCGTTTAATCAATCTTCAAGCTGCAGTTCGTCATGAAGTTCTTCATGCCCTTAAAGTTGGTTCCACCGTTGAACATGGTCTTAATTCTCATGCATATCGACGAGTCAAAAAGCATACCCTTCGTGAAGCTCGAGTTACCGAAAAACTTGAAAAGCAACAAAAGCAGGAGCAAGAACGGCGACGACGTCTTCGACATGTTGACTTTTTACAAAGTACCATTCAAGCATCAAAAGATTTTGCAAATTATCATAAAAATAATCGGGCTATCACTGCTAAAGTTCGTAAAACTGTTATCAATTATCATGCCAACACTGAAAAGGAACGCAAAAAGGAGGAAGAAAAGAATGAAAAATTGCGATTAATGAAACTCATGCAAGAAGATGAAGAAGGTTATCGTCAATTGCTTGATGAAAAGAAGGATAAACGTTTAGTATATTTATTGGAACAAACCGATGAATATGTTAAATCTTTAACTGGTCTGGTTCGACAACATCAACAAACGGAAAAGAAGAAAAAGAAGGACGAACGTGAAGCCGCGAGAAAAGCAATTGAAAGTGAGTTTACATCCTCGAAACTTATTATATAATTATAATGAGTGAGTTTTTAGATGATGATGAAATCCACGTTATCATTCGAAATTGTGTTACCGGTGAAATCCTTACATCCGAAGAAACCCCGAAACAAGAAGACCTCGAAGCTTGGCTTGAAATTCATCCAGGTTATGAAATTGTTTCCCGCAATGTTGCATCCGATTCAGATGATGATGACGATCGAGTTGAAGTTCCTAAAGTTGTCCCAGTTGAAAGAGATGATGATGAATTTGATGGGCTTGATGAAGAGCAACGAAGTAAACGAATTATTGAGCGAGCAAGAAATGAAGAAGATGAATATGATCAACGCACTCGAATGCAAATGGAATCATATTATGCTACGGCTCATCGAATTAAAGAAAAGGTTGTTAAACAACATTCTTCTTTGGGCGCAATGGATTGTAATTTACAACTTAAACCATATCAAATTAAAGGTTTAGAATGGATGGTTTCACTTTATAATAATAATTTAAATGGAATTTTGGCGGATGAAATGGGTTTGGGTAAAACTATTCAAACGGTTGCGCTTATAACATATTTAATGGAAGTTAAAAAGGTTAATGGACCCTTTTTGATTATTGTTCCATTATCAACTATCTCAAATTGGGTATTAGAATTTGATAAATGGTCTCCACATGTATGTAAAATTGTTTATAAAGGTGAAAGAGAATCACGAAAGAAAATGGATATTTTGGTTAAAAAAGGTGCATTCAATGTCCTTTTAACAACTTACGAATATGTCATCAAAGAAAAAAATCTTTTGGGAAAAATTAAATGGAAATATATGATTATTGATGAAGGGCATCGAATGAAAAATCATACTTGTAAACTCACGTTAACCCTCAATGCATATTTTTCTGTTCAACATCGCCTTCTTCTCACTGGTACACCACTTCAAAATAAACTTCCTGAACTTTGGGCTTTATTAAATTTCTTGCTTCCATCCATCTTTAGTTCATGCGGAACTTTTGAACAATGGTTTAATGCTCCTTTTGCAACCACGGGTGAAAAAGTTGAATTGAATCAAGAAGAAACGGTGCTCATTATTCGTCGTCTTCATAAAGTTCTTCGACCCTTCCTTCTTCGTCGACTCAAAAAAGAAGTGGAATCTCAACTTCCTGAAAAAACTGAACAAATTATTAAATGTAATTTGACTTGTCTTCAACGGCTTCTTTATGAACATATGAAAAATGGACTTCTTCTTGATAGTTCTTCCAAACGTGGTCGAGCCCTTCAAAATACTATTATGCATTTAAGAAAATTGTGTAATCATCCATTCCTTTTTGAATCAGTTGAAAGAGATTGTAAAGAATTTTGGGGGCATGAAGCAAATGGCGTGGATTTGTGTCGGGTTGCAGGCAAATTTGATTTACTTGATCGAATCTTGCATAAGCTTCAAGCTACTGGCCATCGTGTACTTTTATTCTGTCAAATGACACATACTATGACTATTCTTGAAGATTATTTTAATTATCGAGGTTAGTTAATTTCGATTTTTTTAAATAAAGGATTAATAATTTTTTTTTATAGGTTGGTTATATCTTCGGCTTGATGGTTCAACAAAGCATGATGAACGTGGAGAATTACTCAAAACCTTTAATGCCCCTGATTCCAAATTTAATCTTTTCATGCTTTCCACTCGTGCTGGTGGTCTTGGTCTTAACCTTCAAACTGCAGATACTGTTATTATCTTTGATTCGGATTGGAATCCCCATCAAGATATGCAAGCTCAAGATCGAGCCCATCGAATTGGACAAAAACGTGAAGTTCGTGTGCTTCGTTTAATTACAGTTAATTCAGTGGAAGAAAAAATTCTTGCTGCAGCTCGTTATAAGCTTAACATCGATGAAAAGGTTATTCAAGCGGGTAAATTTGATCAGCGTTCCACGGATGCGGAACGACGACAAATTTTGGAAGCCATTATTTCTCGCGAGGATGACAATGATGAAGATGAAGTTCCTGATGATGAAACAATAAATAATATGATTGCAAGAGGAGATGATGAATTTGAAATTTTTCAAAATATGGATATTGAAAGAACGAAGGAAGAAAAAGCCAGGGGTTTTGAAAGGCTTATTCAAGAAAATGAAATTCCTGTAAATCTTATTGAGCGAGCAAGGGTTTATACTGAAAATGCTGCAAGGGAAGCTGAAAATGCTGGAGATAAATCATTCGTCGATGATTCAGAAATGAGCAATGGAGGTCGTCGAGCTCGTAAAAAGGTTGATTATGCCAATGATTTAATGACCGATCGAGATTGGCTTAAAACATTGGATGAAGATCCAAGTGATGATGAAGAACCGCCTGTAATCAGTAAAAAACCTGAACCTCCTAAACGTGGACGCAAAAAGAAGGCGAAAGATAATGATGCATCGGATGATGAACGTCGAGGAGCTCCTCCTGCTAAAAAGAAACCTCGAGATGATTCACTTCAAACTCAACTTTCCAATCTTCTTGAAGCTTTAATTGATTATAAAGACAGGTTAGTTAGTCAAAAATTTTAAAGTTGCCAAATATTTTTATAATCCCAAATTTTTAGCAATGGCCGCCCAGTTTCCACTGATTTCATTCAACTTCCAAGCAAGCGTGAACTTCCCGAATATTATGAATCCATAAATCAACCAATAGATTTTAATCGAATTCGTAAAAATTTAAGAAAAAATCATTATGATACAATTGATGCTCTTGGAAGTGATATTCGTCTCCTATGTCGCAATGCTCAAACATTCAATATGGAAGATTCAGATATTTACCGGGATTCCACAGTTCTTTTGGCTGTTTGGGATAAAATTAAATCTCAAGCTGCTGCAGCAATTACAGCAGCGGCGGCAATTGCAGCAACAGCTTCCAATAAAGCTCAAGCAACCACAGCAACGACATCACCAACAGCGACGACGACAACAACAGCGACAGAAGCATCAATTTCTGATGAAAAACCTGGACCTTCTGGCATCACCAGTAGCGTGAGCGAAAAAGATGACAGCATCAAGGAAGAAGATGTCCAAATGAAAGAAGAAGAAGTTGTTGTTGCTGCTATTGAGAAACCAAAAGAAGAAGAAAAGGAAAAAGAAAAAGAATAAATCTCATCATTTTATAATTATTTTTATTTTTGTAAATTTTTGTATGCCTTGTTTAACTTTTTTTAATACTATTTATTATTATGTTGTTTTAACTTTTGTCGAAAAATGATCTTTGTTTCTCATTCATTCGGTTTAATATTTTTTGATTATTTTTATTTACTTTAATAAACTTGAACCTTTATCACCACAACAAACAAACAAAAAAAATAGGGAAAACAAAAAATTTCAAAGTCTTTGAACAAATTTAACATCCACGGATTCAGGTGCAACAACCAATGCTCCAACAAGCTTCAATTTTTCTGGGGTATTTGGAGTTCGTTCAATATTGAATTTTTTTAATAATCCAATTATGAAAGTTTTTTCTTCCATATATGCCAATCTCATACCTAAACAAATTCGAGGACCTGCGCCAAATGGCAACCAAGCCATTGGATGGCGTTTTTCATCGGTTAACCATCTAAAAAAATAAATTATAATATTTTGAAGTACATAAGCTGCAAATATGCAAGCAAACCTTTCAGGTTTAAATTCTTCAGCATCTTCTCCCCAAATATCTTTGCTATAATGAATTGTGTGAACATCAGCAACGACATAAACCTCTTTTTCTATTTCCATTCCATTAACCTTTGTTGTTTCCATGCATTGACGAGCTGAAGCTCTGCAAAATGGAAGTTTTCAATTAGAAGTTTTTCCCTTTGGATACAAACCTTGCTGCTAATGGATATAATCTCAGTGATTCTTTAATTGCGGAATCAAGATATTTAAATTGTTGCAATTCTTCGTAACTTGGCTCCTTAAAAATTTTCAAGATTCTTTTAAAATCGTATTCGAGGGGAAAAAGGATACTTACATGATTAGGAGAAATTGAATCAATTTCATCTTGAATTTTCTTTTGAACCGATGGATTTTTAGCGAGACAATAAACTAGGTAACCGATTGAGGTGGCTAAAAACTTTTAGTCTTTTAGCTCGCCACCTTTTTCTGTTATATACGACTTCGTTGACCTTTTTTTTTAATGAATCAAGGGAAAAGCTAAAAGTTGCTTGCTTACCTGTAGTATCATAACCTGCAATCAAAAATACAAAACACATTGCGACAACTTCGTAAGTCGATAGCTTCTTTTCAACCTGCAAATAATTTTATAATTATTTATTTTTATATTTTTTGTATTGGTCGCAAATTTTCTATTATCTAAAGATGAGCAGCTTACCTTTAATTTCGTTTTATCAAAATGCTCTAAATCTTCTTCAATTTTTTGTGTTTCTGCATCCAAAAAAATATCAATAAAATCTATTCGTCGTTTTGAAGAAGAATCATCCACGAAATCGAAATCATCTTTTTGATTTTCACGTTGATTTTTTCTTTCTCGAACAGCTTTATTTAATTTTTCATAAGCATTGAGAAAATCTTTGGTAGTTGAAAATTTAAAGAAGAATGCAACCTTTCGAATTATTGGAGAAACAAATGGAAAAATCATTCCCAAAAGTTCTGCGGGAGTATCAGAGCGTTTTTCAAAAAAATTTCGAACATATTCAAGATATTCATTATTAAACAATGCCGATCCAGTTTGGCCCAAAGCTATTCTAGAAATAACATCCATAGTAAATTCTTGAAAAAATGGATATGCATTTATATTTTGATTTTCTTTTTCTTCAATAAATTTTATGGTTTCATTCACTGAATCTTGAACCGTGGGTAAAATTTGTTTAAGATTTCCTACATTGAATGTGGGACTTGCTAAAGTTCGAAGACGTTTCCATCGATTTCCACGAGCATTAAAAACATTTACAATAAAATTGGAATGATCATCAACATTTCCAATCAATGGGGTTAACTAAAACAAAAATGAAAAAAATTTTAGGTAACTTTTATCGTAAAAAAAGTCGTTTTAGTACATTCTTTTTTTTCTAAAGCATCCTTGCTTTAAAAAAACTTACTCGTCGACCATGAAATATATCAGATTGTTTAACAAAAACTTCATAAAGAAAATCCATATCACTTGTAACTAAAGTTTTTCGAGAACCATGCAAAATTCCATAAATTTTTCCATATTCTTTTGTCCATTTTTGCAATTGTAAAGGTTCAACATCTTTAGTTTTTGAAAATTTGTGGAAATTTCCTAACATAAATGTTGGATCCGGACCGGGAACATTTCGAGATTTCCAATATTTTTGTAATCTCCTAAAAATCAAAAAGCAGAAGGTTTATTTATTTGTTTGCAAAAAATGATTGGAAGTAAACTCACAAAAAATAAATAAAAATTATCGTCAAAATAAGGTAAATCGCAATGAGATAAAGCATACTTTTTGGAAATTTGATTAAAAAATAAAAACAAAGCTTTAATTTATTTTAATATTTTTGCTTAAAGTAAGTTGCTTACGCTCACTGACTTCCTTTTATAGCAACGCTTCAAAATGTTGAGTAAAGGCAGGTTGGTGTTGTTGTTGGATACCGCTGCTTTTGATAAGAGTATAGTCTATTATGAGAGGGACATAGAGTGTCATATTTTTTTGATTAAACATAAACCAGAAACCATAAAGATAACCATAATACAAAAAATGAAGTTTGGTTAGTTGGAATCAAGAGAGTTAAAAAAAAGCTTTATTTGTATTTTACGAGTGAAATGAAACAGGAAAGTCACAAATTTTGTGACACAAATATGTTTATTTTGACCAAATTTAATAAGAATATTTTTTAGAGTCCAAATTTTTAAAAAATAAAAGTGTTATTAAAGGCAGATGTTAAATGGCAAAAGTTACGGTATAATAATCCCTTCGTACTGCAAACATAAATAATTTATAGCTCCATATGAATTTTTTTTGAAGTTAAAATTATAGTAGGCAATGTTAATTCCATGACTTTTTTAATACATCAAAATGATAATCTTGTTGACTTTCAGCGCTGAAAATCATTTTTCTTCCTCGCGAGGTTTTTAATTTCATAGTTTTAACGTTATTTTTTGAACGAAAATATTTGATAAAAGGAATTTTCGATAAAATTTCCAATGTTTTACTTCTCCAAATTTCATTACAAGTTAAAATAATTATTGGAAGAGTGATAGCATATCTTAAAAAAATTCTATTAGCTTTATTTATGTTTTTATTTTTGCGGAAACTCACGCAACATCAGCTAAATCAAATGCAGCATAAATTAAATGGGTTGTAAATAAACCCAAATCCAAGGGTTTTATTAATCCAACCGAAAGTAATAAAATATTAAAGAAAGTTACTATAATCGATACATATTTGAATAACTAAAAAGGACTTTATAGATTTTAGTTTTAAAGAAACGAAAATTAACAAAAAATGGCTTACATTTGCAGTTCTTAAATTTTCAGCTAATTGAAATCGTTCACTCAAAGTCATGTGCCGACTTTTTTGATATGAAGCTATTTCCACTGGGTAAATATATTGTTGATATCGTTTAATATCAATGTAAACACATAATAAATAAAACTAAAAACCTTTAAATAAAAATTTTCCTCAAAATAAAAACTCACAATAAATGAAACCAAATCCACGGTAATCACAAATGAAAGTAAATAAATTTCTCCAACTTTTGCTAAAAAAATAAAGAATCAACAAAATTTTAAGTTTGGTTTAAAAAATATTTTTACCTTCATAATAAAGCAAGATGGATACTAAACTGCAAAACGCTTGAAGGATGATTAAAAAAATGGGAATAAAAACTCTATTTTTAGCTTCATAATCTTTGATAAAAATCGTGGACAATGTTCTTTCCAAAGCCATAACTAAAGCAGTGTAAGTTGCAAGAAAAATGCAAAACCCTCGAATCCAAGCCATAACAATAAATAAATCGTTTGAATACAACGTTGCTGAAAAATTAGAGAGTCAATGTAATTCAGAAAATTTAAAGCTTTTATTAACAGTTTTATAAAATTGCTAATTCATGAAAATCTTTGAGAGAAATTAACTTTTTACGAAATTTTTGAGCCCGAGAATATTAACTTTTCTTTTTACAGCCTTTTTCTCGTTTGCTTACTTGTATCATCTGCTTTTAATTGCATATAAAAAATAACTGCTTGAGCTCCAGCAGAAAAAATATATTGTAATCCAAAAACATAAACCAAAGATAAAAAATTTTTATGAAGCAAATTTGTGACAGTTAAAACATAAATAGAAAATATGACTAATATTATTGCAATAAAAGCTAAAATTGATACAGAAATTTCGATAGCTTCATAAACTTTCCATAGACCCTCATTTTGTAAATAAGTTTTATTTACAACATGAACCAATATGAAACTCATATCTTTTTAAATGGTGACCATTAAAAGAAGTATGGTGAAGTAAGTAAGCAACCAAAAAATTTTTTTAACACCACCCAAATAAGGCAGCATTGAGATTAATTTTTTTGAGAGGCATATTTAAGTAGGAGGTTGTATAACATAATGAAATTTAGAAGAAAAATGCACCTGCAACAAAAAAATGCGTCCAAACACGGTTGAAAGAAAAAATTAATTACATTTTTTAATCTTGAAAAAATATGAAAAATGTTTTTAGTGGAGTTATTTATTTATTTATTTTTTATTTATTTAAAACAGCAAATTATAATTATTGAGACGATGGATGGAAAATACAATGAGAAAAGTTCACAAATTATTGATTAATCAGCAGTGTTTTAAAGCCCAGTATTTATCGTAATTTTAGTACCTTCCATCATGAATTGGAAGCTCCAAATGCTTCTATTGGATCGGCTTTGGTAGATTTTTTAAATTCAATTCCATAAATTTTTTAATTGTTCAAAATGAATCTTTCCAACATTTTCAGAATTTAACATCATTCGTTTTCCAAATGAATTAGTAAAGTTTTGAATATTGGAATCCTTTCGAATCAACACTTTTTTAAAACACAGCAATTTTGAAAGTGTTTTTAAACTTTTTTGCCTCATTTTTTCATTGTATGTTATTGAAATTGTTGGAAGGCATATTGCATAACTGAAAAATATTATTATCATAATTTTAAAAGCACCCCATAAAAAAATGCTTACGCAACATCAGCTAAATCAAATGAAGCATAAATTAAATGAGTTGTAAACATATTTATTTTTAATGGTTTTACTAATCCAATTGAAAGTAAAAGTGTATTAAAAATAAAAACGATGATTGAAGCTAATTTGAAAAGCTAAATAAAAAAGTTTTGTGATTATTAAAAATTCTTAAAAAAAAAAAAGAAACAAGTAATTTCATACTTTTGCAATTCGAATATTTTCAGCTAATTGAAACCGTTCACTCAAAGTCATGTGTCGACTTTTTTGATAAGTAACAATATCCATTGGATGAATGGATTGATAATACCGCTTTATATCCAGTCTATTACAAGTTAGATAAATCTGAAGATAAAAAAAAGTTATGATGTCACTGAATTCAAAAAAGGTTTCTAAACAAAATAAGTAACGGAGCCTAAGTAGAATGGAAAATTTGCGAATGTTTTTAATTTTTCCATTTAGAATTAGGTTCACTGTAAACTTTTATTTACCAATTTTCGTTTTTCGATTTTTAGTTCCTCTCTAAAAATAGTCAAAACCAAAAACTCACAATAAATGCAAATACATTTAAAATTAGCACAAATGAAAGTAAATAAATTTCAGCGATGTTTACTAAAACAAATAAAATATTTAATTTTAAACTTTTAAAACAAAAAATGAAATTACCTTTATAAAACAGAAATAAAGAAAAAATACTTAATAAAATTTCAAATATTCCTAAAATAAATGGAATAAATATTCGATTAGTTGATTCATAATTTTTGAGATATAATGTTGCAAAAACTCTTTCAATTGTCATCGCTAAACCATTATAAGTTGCAATAAATAAACAATAACCTCGAATAAGGGACATTGTAAAAAATAGTGAATCATCACAAAGGGTATCTAAAAAAATATCAGAAATGCATTTGCAGAAAATTTCAAGCTCGGTTACTGTAGGTCGATAAAAAGTTTTTTTTTGTTTCAAAGCAAAAAACTCCAAACAATTAATTTTACCTGTGTTTGTTACTCGAAGTTGCATGACAATAATAAACCCTTGAGAAATTGCAGAAATGGGATAATGAAATGCAAAAATATAAGTTAAAAATAGCAAATTTTTATGTAATAACGCAGTAGTTGAAACGATATAAAGTGAAAATAAAATTACACCGACTCCAATAATCGATAAAAATAAAACAGCAATTAATGTCGCTTGATAATAATACCATATTCCTTCATTTTGTAAATATGTTTTATTCATAACATGCATCAATATAAAATTGCTGCCCATGATGATAGAATTTTACTAGGCAAAATTTAAATTTCAAAATTTTTTTACCATTTTAAAGTTCATTAATTCAAATGTTCAGAATCGAATGAAAAAAAATATAAAAAAGTAAAAATATGTCAGTTGTAAATGTAAACTTTAAAGAAAAAAAAAGTACATACAAATTTAAAATTTAAAACTTATGTCACCTTTAATTTAATTTATTATATTGAATTAATTAATCCTTAAACAACTAGCAACTCAATGAAATTTAAAAAAGTAAACATGAGTGGCAAAACACGTACGAAGAAATAGAAAACTAAATTTATAAATTTTGGCATAAAAATTTAATGTTATTATTCTAAGATATTGCGTTCAGCGGATTTCAATGAATGACAACCAAAAAAGGCAGAATTCTATGAAAATAGAAAATCATAAAAAGTATAAATTTATATTGATTCAGAATTATGTGATATTTGTTTCAATAAAATACTTGAAAAGAAAAAAAAAGTTTTTAAACAAAATACATACGTTTTTGTAGCCTATGATAAACATCCAAAAAGTTTCAAGAATTAGTTTTTAAAGAAGAGAAAAAATTAATTCTACAAGAAAAAATTTTTTGGTGGGATTTCTTTTGTATTTTTTAGAAGCTTTATATAAACATGGAAGGCTCTCAAAACCTTAGAGAACGACATGTGTCAACACCACCAACTGATATGGTTGAGTTCTGGAAATCAGAATACGAACAAGCATAAAACAAGTTGGATATTTTCTTCTCTTCTTTTTTTTATTTTTAGATGGGTGTTATGGAAGTGGAGCATAGAAACGTCCAAGCTGGACGTGACATTGAAATGACTTGGTGTAAAAGAGCAATTTAGATATAAACAATACACATTACATGTTTAAAAAAACTAAATAAAGCTCTTTAGCAGTGGAAGATTCTTAACTTAAGATTAAAAAAACCATAGATAGGATTTCTTAATTTCAACTTTGATGGTGTGAGAGACTTCAGTAGATATACCCAATCCATATAACTCATCGAAGCTCATCTCGTTTATGGAATTTTGGAAATTGCTTTTCAATAGCATAAATTTTGAGTCTATTTTATATTAGTTGATGTTTCAAAGCGAAAAGTTGAAAAAAAGCGCCAAAATTTTTCAATGAACAAATGTTTCAATTTTTTTCTAGCGTTTGACCTAAAAAAGAGGGAAAAATTTCATAACATAATATACCTTTTATAAAAAATTTACTGAAATCTCATTATTACATTGCGTTCGCGAATGTTTCATAGGTTTATAAAGAAGTATTAGTGGATGTTTGATTAACTTTTATTACGTTCATCCATCATGTGTATTTCGTTTTGTAGCAAAAATCCTTGTTTTACTCTTGTTTTATTCCTTAATGTATTTTTAGATTGCTTAAAATGTCAGAATCTGTTAACAATCTCAAACGACCATGGTCTGAGGATGAGGCTCCTGCTTACTGGAAAGCAGAATACATACAAGCAATAAAAGAGGTTAGAAATTTTTTCTTCTTCTTCTCATACCTATTTATTTTTAGATTGGTGTAATGGAAGCGAATGATAGAAACTTCCAAAAAGTTCATCAAGAAGTTAAATCTGAACGTGATACACTCAAACAAGAGAAAGATGAACAAAGTGGACTTCTTTCACAAGCCGATGGGGAAGTTACTCGTTTGGAAGAAGCAAATAAAAAGCAAACGAAAGAGGTGAGTAGTATTTTGCTATCGTTTACTTTAAATTTAATCCACTTTTATTTTAGATGGGTATTTTGCAAGAAAAATACGAAAACATCCAACAACAACATCAAGAACTTCAAACTCACCATGAAGACCTCCAAAAAAAGTACGATGAACAAGTTGAAAGTAACGCTCAATTTCGAAATACTGTTGATCTTTTGAAAGATGGCATGGCTAAAATGAAATCCACAAATGAAGCTCTTCTTAAAACCGTGAGTTTTTCTTTCTTATTAAAGCCTTTAATATTCATTTATTTAGATCTCTGATTTGGAAGCTAAGCGAAAAGCGGATAAAACTAAAATTGCACACTTGGAAGCTGGTCATAAAGAAAATGATAATGAAAAGGCTTTGGAAGTTGAAAGCGCGAATTCTGGTCGTTCAAATTCTCGTAGTCGAAAAATAAATGGAGGTCAGACATCTGCTAATCCAAATGAAACTCGAGTTGGAAATCATGGAAGAAGTCTTCGTCGAATCTCTTCATATGACAACAATAGCCCTGATCTTTCATTTCCTAATGGAGAGCAATCGATATCTTCTACCGCGGCTCTTGCCATTACACTTGGAAGTAATCAAAGAAAAATGCAATATCCTGATTGGATGACTCAAGTTTCGATTAAACGCTTTCCATACATTCCTCAGCTTGGTGATCGTGTGGTGTATTTTCCTCTTGGTCATAAGTATTATCTTGATGATTGCAAAAAATCTAAAGTTTATGTTCCTGAAAGCCGAGATTATCCAACACCAGCTGATTTTAAAAGTCAAGAATATGCGACAATTCAAAAAGTTGAATATCGTTTCAAACCTTATCATTGTGTTTTGCTTTGGCTTCGTTTACAAAAGCGCAAAAACATCGAAGTTTTGTAAGTAATAATTTCTCTTTTTCATTATTTCTATTAACTTTTTTTTAGATTTCATGAATTAAAAGACACTGAAGATTTTATGGTTCTACGCTCACTTTATGAAAGATCTATTCAACATGTTTTTAACGCTGGTGATAAAATTGAAGCTCTTATTGATGGCAAATGGTGGACTGGTACCGTACAATCAAGAAACTTCATCCAAGGAGGGTATAGCGAATGCCAGTTTGATTCTGTTCAACTTACATGGGATACTACTGGCAAAGACAAATGTTGTCCATGGGATATTCAACCTTTAACCCTTGGAAGAATCTGTGGAAGTGAAGCAACATCAAAAGAAATCGAAGAATATGGTTGTATTCCTGTTAAAATGTATGATTGGAAAATGCCTCCTGGAGCTCCTGATATTGGTGATAATGCTGAATTTGCACGGTCTCATCATTTGGATAAAATTATTTCTGCCTTGGAACAATTGATTGATGTCATTGATTTATCACATTTTCGAGAACCAGTTGATACCATTGAATATTCTGATTACTTGTCTATTGTTCCTTATCCTATGGATTTACAAACCCTTAGACACCGTATTACTAACAAGTTTTACAGGTAAGTAACTATCTTTTAAATTTGCGGTAACTAGTGCCTTTTTAGGACTCTGCAACACCTCAAATTCGACATTCAATTGATCGCCTCTAATGCAATCAAATTCAATGGTAAAGCTTCCAAAATTGCATTTGATTCAATGAAATTAGTTGAAACTTTGTTCCACGTTATTGACAACGCGAATCCAGTTGATGCTGTACAATACTTTGAATCTTTGGTCCACAAATCATCAACGGAATTAACTGCTTACGAAATGGAACTCTGTGATCCAAATATTTTCGAAGAAGAAGAATCATCAACTCCATTCGCAAATAAAACTCAAGGAATCAAACGACGTTCTGCCACTCCTGTCAAAACACGAAAAAGTTGTAAGGAAACCATTCGTGATGCATCTTCACGTGAAGAAATTTCATTGGCTAAAAAAGCTAAAATTCATTCAAGCCAACCAAATCAAAATCCAGCTTCGAGCCAAAGGTATATTGATGATGATATTGACTTCCTCCTCCAATTTTCATAATTTGATATTTAAATTATATTGTTTTTGTTTTTTGTTATGTTTTTTGTTTTTGATTTTGTAATAAATCCTTTTTTTGATTATCGTTTTTTTTTCTACGTAAAAGTTTCATTGTATTTCTTTAAACTAAATGAGATAATTTAGTTTTATCTCCTAAAATGTTTTGCTACTTTTTTGTTATAGAAAACGCAATTCATGAAGCACTCAGTTAATTTTCCAACAACAGCAAAAAAACTAAAAATTGAAAGACTAAACATTTTTCCAAATTTTTCGAAAAAGAAATTCTACTGCGAAAGTTTTTTTTTGGCGGGATTCCTTTTAAACTTTTCATGTCTAATGCTTTCATTAATAATTTTTTCTGTAAATCTTTTTGCAACTAACTCGTGTTTATTACGTGTCTTTATCTTTTGTTCGTTACCTAATTTTGCACTTTTTTTAGAAGCTTTACAGAAACATGGAAGGCTTTCAAAACTTCAGAGGACCTCCGTCATCGGCAACAAATGATATGGGTGCTTTTTGGAAATCAGAATACGAACAAGCATTGGAAAATGTAAGATCAATCTTTTTAAATCTTCTCATAATTCTTATATTTTTAGAACGGAGTTATAAAAAATAAGCTTAAAGAACTTGATGAAGCAAATCAATCACTTCAAGAAACAAATCAATCACTTCAAAATCACTATAATGTTCTCCAGCAAAAGTATGCCGAACTTCAACAGCTTCAAGATGGTCATATTGAACACTTATCTCAACCACAAACACATGGTAAAATTAGTCGGCTTCAAGGCGAAATCAAAGACCGACTCATTGAGGTGAGTATTTTTCTTTTGATTATTTTAAATTATTCACCACTTGCATTTTTTAGATTGAAGCTTGGAAAGCAAAGTATAAGAACCTCGAAAAACTTCATCAACAACTTATTTTTCAATTAGAAGATCTCCGAAAGAATAGCGATGCACAGGTTGGACTTAATCTTCAACTACGAAATGATGTCCATAAAATGAAAGCTAAAAATGATACTTATCTTAAAACCGTGAGAATTTTTCTTTTTAAAGCCTTTAATATTTCATTATTTAGATCTCTGATTTGGTAGCCAAGCGAAAAGAGGATCAAACTAAAATTGAACAATTTGAAGCTGGTCATCAAGAAAATGATAATGAAAAGGCTTTGAAAGATAAGATTGCAAGCTTGGAAAATAGTTTCAAAGCTTCTGAACAGGCTCGTGAGGAAGAAAAGAAAACGTTTGAAGCTTTAGCAAAAGAAACCAACATCGTTCATCTTAACATGGTAAATTTTTTCTTTTATATTTCTGACTCCAATTTTCCAAACTTTTTTAGACAATTAATGACTTGAGAAATAAGAATGAAGCAAACAAAAAGGAAATCAATGGTTTGAAAACTGAACTCAAAGTTGCTGACCAATCAATCGAAAAAGAAAAGAAAGCTACTGAAGCAGCTGCTCGTACAGTTTTCCTTAATCGAAAACGATATCCCGATTGGATGACTCAAGTATCAATTCAACGCTTTCCTTTCATTCCTCAGCTTGGTGATCGTGTCGTTTATTTTCCTCTTGGACATACGATGTATCTCGATGAATGCAAAAAGAAGACGGGTTCGATTTCTAAAGACTATCCAAGCAAAAAATTAAAAAGCTGTGAATATGGTACCATTGAAAAGGTCGAATATCGTCTGAAACCATATCGTTGTGCTGTACTTTGGATTAGTTTAGAACGAGGTCGTTCCATTTCTTTTCCGTAAGTCACTTTATAGCTAATAATAGTTTATTTATTTTTCATTTTTAGTTCTCAAGAATTAGTGGGCGTTGCTGACTTCATTATTCCACGCGAGCTTTATGAACGATCAATTCAAAGTGTTTTTAAACCTGGTGATCAAATTGAAGCTCTTATTGATGGCAAATGGTGGACTGGTACAGTACAAGGAAGTGAACTTAACCGTCATGGCTATACTCAATGCTACTTCAATTCGATTGAAGTTAAATGGGATGATGAAGAAGAACCAGTTGATTGCTCTCCTTGGGATATTCAACCTTTGACACTTGGAAGAAGCTGCGGAAGTGTAGCAACGTCAAATCAAATCGAAAAATATGGCCTTATTTCTGTTAAAAGCGATGATTGGAAATTGCCTTCTGGAGCTGCTATCGATGATGGTGATGACCCTCAATCAGTACAATCTTATCATTTGGATAAAATTATTTCTGCCTTGCCAGAATTGATTTATGTCAATGATTTATCACATTTTCGACAACCAGTCAACACCGTTAAATATCCTGAATACCTGTCTATTGTTCCTTATTCCATTGATTTGCAGACGATTAGACAACGTGCAATTAATAAGTATTACAGGTAACGAACAAATTTCTTTGATGACGGTAAATGATTGGTAATTTCATTTTTAGAACTTTAGTACAACTCAAATTCGACATTCAATTGATCGCCTCTAATGCAATCAAATACAATGGTAAAGATTCAGAAATCGCGTTTGATTCCATGAGATTAGTTGAAACTTTGTTCCACGTTATTGGCAATTCAAATCCTGTTGATGCTGTACAACATTTTGAATCTTTGGCCGAGAAGTCATCAACGGAATTAGCTGCTTACCAAATGGAACTTGGTGATCCAAATATTGCTCTTGAACAAGAATCATCAACTCAAATCGCAAATGAAACTCAAGGATTCAAACGACGTTCTACAGCTGCTAAAGCAAGAGAAAGTTGGAACAAGAATGGCGATAGTGAAACGACACATGAAGAACCTTCACCAGCTAAAAAAGCTAAAATTCTACCTAGCCAATCAAATCGAAGTCCCCCTGTTGTCTATTGTGTTACTGATGATGATGATGAAGCTCAACCTCCTCCTCCAACATCCCAATATGGACAATGTTTCATGTCCAGTTTTTAAATTTTTGTTATTTTTTCATTTTTTGTTTTGTTTTATGTTTTTGATTTTGTAATAAATCATTTTTTCATTGAACTTCTCGTGTTATATGTATCAATCATCATAAAAGTTTCAATGTATGATTTCATTATTCTTTATTCGTAAATTTTTTTCATTTAACCAATATCAGCTGCTTTATGAAGCAGCCAATTTTCTAACAAACAAGAAAAGGCAGAAAAAAAAGCCTGAAAAAGTTATTTTTTCGAAGATTTTCGATAATATCAAACAAGAATTTTTTGAAACGAATTATTTTTGCTTGTTTTTCTTTGAAACATTTTCCTTCAATGTTTTTTCATTTTAAAATTTTTTTCTTCGGTTATTATTTTTACATCAAACACGTGTTTATTACATAACTTTTATTCGTTGTTACCTAATTTTTCACTTTTTAGAAGCTTTACATAAACATGGATGGCTCTCAAAACTTCAAAGGACCTCCGACATCGGGAACAAATGATATGGGTGCTTTCTGGAAATCAGAATACGAACAAGCAATAAAACGGGTTGGATATTTAATTTTTTCTCTCCTTCTTATTCTCATACCTTTTTTATTTTTAGATGGGTGCGATGGAAGTGGATCATGAAAACTTCCAAAAAGTTCATCAAGAAGTTAAATCTGAACGCGACATTCTCAAACAACAACAATCTATACTTCAACCGCAAGCCAATGAGGAAATAAATCGCTTGAATGAAATCATCGCTCAAATGGAAGCTGAAATTAAAACGCAACTGAACGCTGTAAGTATTTTGATTACTTAAAAGTGTAAATATGTTATTATTCCATTCTTTAGAAGAACGCTTTGCAAGAAAAGTATGAAAATCTCCTAAAAGAGCGTCAACAACTTCAAACTCAATTTGATGATCTTCAAAACAAGTACGATGGGCACGGTGTAACAATTTCTGAAGTTTCCCTTTTGAATGATACCATCGATAGAATGAAAGCTACCAATGAAGGACATCTTAAGACAGTGAGTTTTTCTCTCTTTTTAAAGCATCAAACATTCATTTATATATTTAGATATCTGCTTTGAAAGCCAAACAAAAAGAATATGAAGCTAAAATGACCAAATTGAAAGTTGATCATGAAGTACATCAAAAGGCGTTGGAAGCTAAGATAGCTGAACTAGAGAAGGAGTTGAAAGATACTGAAAATGTTCGTGGAAAAGAATGGAACTCTTTAGGAAATAAATGTGTTGTTGATCAACGAGTTCGTGATAAAAAAGAAATGAAGATTTTGCAAGAAACTCCTCTTCCATCAACATCATCTTCATTTGTTACACCTCCAACACCATCTTCATCTGAGTTTAAAGAATATCCTGAATGGATGAAGCAAATTTCTATTCAAAGGTTTCCATACATTCCACAACTTGGTGATCGTGTGGTTTATCTTCCACTTGGACATAAGATGTATCTAGATGAATGCAAAGAAAAAGAAGATTATGCTCCTGAACGCTACCCAACACCTGATGACTTTAAAAGTCAAGAATATGCTATCATTGAAAAACTTGATTATCGTTTGAAACCTTATCATTGTGCTTTACTCTGTCTTCGTTTACAAAATCGCGAAACCATCAAGGTTTTGTAAGTTTTTTATCAATAGCAATAATTTATTTATATTCACCATTTTTTAGTTATCATGAATTAGATGGCATTTCAGATTTTATAATTCCATGTGAACTTTATGAAAGATCAATTCAACAGAATTTTAAACAAGGTGATCAAATCGAAGCTCTTCTTGGTGTCGAATGGTGGACTGGTACCGTACAATCAAAAAGATTAAGTCATCATGGATATACTGGGTGTCAATTTAATTCTCTCTCAATTAAATGGGATGACGAAGAAGAATCAGTTTTTTGTTCTCCTTGGGATATTCAACCTTTAACCCTCGGAAGAAGCTGTGGAGTTGGTGCAACATCGGAGGAAATCAAAGTATTCGGCTTTATTCCTGTAAGAAAATATGATTGGAAAATTCCTTCTGGAGATGCTCTCGATGCTGGAAATAATAAAGAATCATCATACTATTTCAAAAAAGTTCGTTCTGCTATTCAACAATTAAGTATTCTACCTGCTTTATCCATTTTTCAACTTCCTGTCAATCTTGCTGAACATCCTGATTACATTTTCAAAGTTCCATATCCTATTGACTTACAAACAATAATTGAACGTTCCTCAAATATGTTTTACAGGTAACAACAATTTCTTTTAAAATGTCTGTATCTAGTGCTTTTTTTTAGGACACTGCCACATCTCAAATTCGACATTCAACTGATAGCATCTAATGCAATTAATTTCTATGGAGAAGATTCGGAAAATGCAATGAATTCTATGAGATTGGTCGAAACTTTGTTCCACGTTATTGACAATTCAAATCCTGTTGATGCTTTACAATATTTTGAATCTTTGCTCGAGAAGTCAAGAACAGAATTAACTGCTTACAATACTGATCTTTTATTGAATGCATCATCAAATACAACCATATCTCGACGAAGTAGTGAATCTTGGAATGATGAACCAAAAGAAGAATTATGGATTACTGAATGCCGAAATGCTTATGAAAGCATTATTACAAAACGTGTCAAAAATTTACTTAAAGAGGACTTGAATCATGTTTTTGAATCTTTCAATAATGGAAAATATGAATCACCAAATCAATTTCTTGATGCTCTTACTAATATTATTCAAACTTTCGTTAGCAATCAAGAATGTCGATCAACGAGAGAAATGAATGGTGTCCAAACAAAACTTGAAAGCAAGTTCAAACATATCATTTTGAAATTTAATCAAACGGCAGATGACATTCAAACAAATCTTAAAAGGTATTTTTACTTTTGCTACAAAATAATCTATGTAAAATAATGGAGGATTTATTTTTAGAAAATTCAAGGAATCTCCTGAACCTTCATCGCCCAAAAAATCTAAAGCAAGCAATTCAAGTTGAACTCAAGCTGTTATCTGAAATAATTATGATATTGATGTTGTTTATTAAGATTTTGGTTTTGTTGTTTTTGATTTTGTAATAATAAAATTTTTTTACTGTACTTGTTTTGCATTTTAATAATGAAATCATATGTTGAAGCCTTTTCATCGATCAAGTGAAATGGTTTTATATTTGCTTTTTTAACACTTTATTATTCGGATTTACAAACCAATGAGAAATTTCCTAAACTTTTCATTAGAGCTTTTAATAATTTGTAGGGTTTTGTTTTTTAGTAATTGATCAAGGTGATGAAGATGGCATGATTGCTTTTATTTTAAATGGAGGTTTTATAAGTTTTACACAACCCATGGAATATTTCATAATTGCCAAGAAAGCAAAAACCATGCAGCAAAATGTTTCATTCAAATCACTTATTTTTGCGCCATTCCCATCAAATGTGTCAATCGTGTCGAAAGATGAAAACAAAATTGCGCGCCATTTTTATTTCCTCAAACTTTTTTGATTCATTCTTTCTTTTTTTAGTTTTCAAAGCTTCACTTTTGATTTTTATCAACTTCAACTTTACTTCTCTGATTTCTTCTTCTGCTGCAACTTATTCAAAATGTCCGCTAAAGGTAAAGCTGGTAAAGGAAAAACTGGTGGAACATCATTCAAATCTGCTCGTGCTGGTCTTCAATTTCCTGTTGCTCGTATTCATCGTCTTCTCCGCAAAGGACATTATTCAGAACGCGTTGGTGTTGGAGCTCCTGTTTATCTCTCAGCTGTTTTGGAATATCTCACCGCTGAAGTCCTCGAACTTGCTGGCAATGCTGCTCGTGATAACAAGAAGTCTCGTATCACTCCTCGTCATCTTCAACTTGCAATTCGCAATGATGAAGAATTGAACAAGCTTCTTTCTGGTGTCACCATCTCTCAAGGTAAGATTATTTATTTCTTTCTTTATAACTTTCTTATTAACTTGTTCATTTTTTAGGCGGTGTTATTCCCAACATCAATGCTGTTCTCCTTCCCAAGAAGACTGGTCCCGATGGTAGTCAATTTGAAAGTCAACAATAAACTTCGTCAACTGATCTAGTGGTGCTACAAATGTTTTTCACTTCTTATTTATTTTGGTACCTGTTTTTCTGTTTTGAAGATTTTTTGTTTCTGATTTTATAAATTTTTTTTTGAAACTTTTGGTCTTTTTACTATGATTTTGCGATTGGTATTCATTAGTTCAATAATGGCTTGGTTTTATTAGTTAAAGATTTAGTTAACTGTTATGAGTTTATTATTGCCCATGGCTTCTTTAGAAAATGTAAACAATGGTCTGTTTAACGGCGTGTAGCTAAACATTTCTTGCAGTTTGATTGGAAGTTATTTTTAGTTTTACAACTATCAGATTTCTTGTTTATTATCATATCCGCTGCATGGTGTAAAATGAACCTTCATATTTATAATGGAAATATTACCAAATGGTTCATGTAAGTTAGCAATTATTCGAATTCAAAAAAACGGGAAACCTCATTCACGCGCGAGAGCTTTACATGAACACCGTGATTAAATTGGCGCGTCGAAACCAAAAAATGCTTCCATTTCAACGAAAGTCATTCTTCGTTTTTTCAAATCTTCCGTTTCTTGGAACTTTGAATTTTTAGATTTGTGCTATAAAGTTTTAGAAAAGAAAGAATGGTTTCTAAAGATTCATTGTATAATCGTAAAAAATGGGAAGATGCTGTAAGTTCTGCTTGTATTTTATCTTTACTTTCAAATCATCTATTATCATTTTTCAGGATTTCCCAATTCTTTGTGAAACTTGTCTTGGACCTAATCCTTATATTCGAATGGTAAGACATTATTTTTGTATGAATATCATCTGACTAACGACTTTGAATTTTTAGCAAAAGAACAAATATGGTGAAGAATGTAAAGTATGTAATCGACCATTCACTTCTTTCCGATGGTGTCCAGGACGTGGCGCACGTTTCAAGAAAACAGAAGTATGTCAAACTTGTGCAAAGATGAAGAATGTTTGTCAAACATGCTTGTTGGATTTGGAATATGGTAAGCTACTTTATTTATCGTTTATTAATTCTAGCCACAATTTTTTATAGGACTTCCTGTACAAGTTCGTGATCAAACTCTTGGAATTAAAGAACAATTCCCTCAGCAAGGAGCAAATCGTGATTTCTTTGTTCAAAATGCTGAAAGAGCTTTAGCTGACACCGATGGAACAACACCATATGGCGAACTTGCATTAATTCCAAATTCAGGAAATAATGAAATTTTGAATAAACTTGCTGCAACTCGGGGTCGTAATGAACCATATTATGCTCGAAATGCTCCGCATATTTGTTCCTTCTTTGTTAAAGGTGAATGTAAGCGTGGTGATGAATGTCCATATCGGTAAGCTTTTTTCTTTTTTCACGTGTGTTTACAAACAATGTGCATATTTTAGTCATGAAACTCCTAAACCTGTTGATGATAAACTTTCAAATCAAAATATTCGTGATCGTTATTATGGTTCAAATGATCCTGTTGCTGAGAAATTACTTTCAAGAATCGAAAACAAAGATGCCACAAAGCCTTAATGTAAAGATGTTGTTGATATTGTTTATTCATTCTTTTTGTTGATTTTTATACGTATAAATGTTATGTTTTTTGAATAATTTTATTAAGGATTTTTCTTTCCAGATGATACAAACACATTCACAACAAAATAATAAGCAAAACAAGGTTGGACAAAAAATGATAAAAACTGCAATAACGAACAATATTGATGAATTTTTTTTGTTTACAGTTGATGTTCGATACTCTCCGATGATCATGCATTTGATCCCAGTCTATAAGGATCTTGACTTGGATAATACACTTGAGAAGAACCTCCTCCTTCTTTAGCATGGTTTCCTTTTGGTAAAACATCGGGGATAACAAGTTTAGGATTTTTAATTCCAACTGTTTCATTAGGGGTAATTATTTCTGCATGAGGTCGTTTTAATAATGATGATGATGAGGAGCTAGGTTGATTAAAGATAGGAATGGGAAGAGCTCCGGGAAGGTTTGGAACTTGACGGAATGTCTTCTTTTCTTCGATACCTTCAAACCGAGTTTGAGCTTGAGGACGTCCCCAACGAATGCTGAGTTTTTGACCGTTGATGTTTGTTTGATTGAATGATCGTTCAGCTGCAAGTTCAGCCCCTTCACGAGTTAAGAAATCAATGAAAGCGCAAAATTTGTTTTGAACAACATGAATTTGTCGAATTTCACCGAATTGATAGAAATGATTTCTAAAAGCAAAAGAGTTTTAATTTTAGCCTTCAAAAGAAAAACAACGACAAACCTTAAATCTTGTTCAGTGACTACCAAATCTCCATTGCTTCCAAGATTCCCAATATATAAAGTTGTTATGGATTGGTCACTTGGTACAATAAGTTTAGGAGCAGCTTTAGCTCGGTTGAGTAATTTCTCTGCAACTGGATCATTGCTTCCATAAAAGCGATCCTTAATATTTTGTGTGGAAAGTTTATCATCGATGGGTTTAGGAGTTTCGTGACTAAAACATCAAATTAAAGAATGAAGAGATAAAGTGATGATAATCTTACCGATATGGACATTCATCACCTCGCTTACATTCGCCTTTAACAAAGAAGGAACAAATATGTGGAGCATTTCGAGCATAATATGGTTCATTACGACCTCGAGTTGCAGCAAGTTTATTCAAAATTTCATTATTGCCTGAATTTGGAATTAATGCAAGTTCGCCATATGGTGTGGTTCCATCGGTGTCAGCTAAAGCTCTTTCAGCATTTTGATTAAAGAAATCTCGATTTGCTCCTTGCTGAGGGAATTGTTCTTTAATGCAAAGAGCTTGATCACGAACTTGTACAGGAAGTCCTATAAAAATAAAGGTAAGGCATTATGAATGGCAAAGATTTAACTAGGTTACCATATTCCAAATCCAACAAACATGTTTGACAAACATTCTTCATCTTTGCACAAGTTTGACATACTTCTGTTTTCTTGAAACGTGCGCCACGTCCTGGACACCATCGGAAAGATGTGAAGGGTTTATTACAAACTTTACATTCGTCACCATATTTATTCTTTTGCTAAAATATCACGTATTCTCATATGCTGGCAAAACTAATTAACTAAAACTAACCATTCGAAGATAGGGATTTGGACCGAGACAAGTTTCGCAAAGAATTGGGAAATCAGCATCTTCCCATTTTTTACGATTATATAATGAATCTTTGGAAACCATTTTGATTTTTTAGAGATCCGTTAATAAAATATAATATAATGCGAGAGTACAAATTAATAATCGGTAATAATAAGCAAGATGATATATTAATGAAAACAATGCCAGCAAAATTTTTATATTGATTTAAAGAATTGTTTTTTTAAAGAAATCGAATGTGATGAAAGGTTTTTGAGGCACATTTAGCCCTAAATACATTGCTTAAAGAAAATTTCTTTATAAATTGAGCGAGCATAAGAGGCAATAGTCAAACCAAAAAATAAATATTTTTCTTTGAAGAGAATTTGCTAGTAAATAGTAATCTCTCTCTCTATCATCTAAAGTAAGGTTTTCCACAATCTTTCAAAAATGAAAAAAGAGATGTCACGTTTCAATTCAAAGAAAATTGTCAAAATACTTTTTATTTTTTAGACATAGTTAGTTAATCAAAAAATTGAGAAAAGCTTAAAATAAGCAAAATACATAAAATACAAATGTGTTAGTCGTGTTTCGGATTAGCTTGAGTTGTGGCCATTTTTCGACAAAGTGACAATGCGTGAGTATTTACACAATTGTAATCATTCCATTTTTTTGGTCCAGTGTCGGCAGGGTTGTCATTTCTTTCAATAAGGATACAATTTTCAACGGAATCACCAATTTCATGCTTTACTCCATCAGGTTGATTGTGGAAGAAATTATGATAAGTTGAGACAGGAGTTCCATCAACATTGTATCCCATTTTTTCAACAAAGAGTTTTCTCTAAAAAATGTAACAAAGTTAAGAAAGCATGAACAAAAGAAGTGAACTTACAAATGCTTCGCTGTCCCTGTCTTCATTCAATTCAGCGTTAGAAACTCCCATACCATTGTGTCGAAGACCAAACCATATCTTTTTTCCATCAGTTATAGCACTGGCGGCACTAATCATATCTGAAAAAGGAATAATCATATTAGAATAAGCAAAGTTTTTTAAAGCTTACTTTCAACCAAAGTATTTTCAGTGTCATCATTGATGGAAGCCAAATTGGAACCTTTATTTCGACATTCCTTTGCAGCTTCTTCAAAAGGTAATTCATTAGGGTTGAGGAAAAAGCATGATCGAGATTTCATATGAAGTTCCCATCCATTTTGACAATACATCTTTGGAAAACGTGGCACTTCGCATACAAACGGAATAGTTCTATTGTAATTTGCAGGAGACCATTTGATATTTTTAGGACCAATCGAGATGTACTGCCCAAAAGCATCATCGTTTCTATAATATAAAAGAATGTTTATTAGACGATTGAAAAAGTAAAGTTGTCACTTACCCAGGAATATCTGGATTTGCATCTAATTTAGGAAAGGCAGGATCACGATCGGTGATGTTAAAGTGAACAGGAGTTTTTTGTTCAGGAAAGCTTCTATGCCTGCAAAAAATTAATCATTAGTCAAACCAAAACATTCGAAAGCAAGCTTACCAAATTTCTTTATCTACAACTTTATTGAACATATCGACTGGGTTGAATTTTGTTGCTTTTGCTACAGGGTTATCATGTTCAAGAACCATACCAATACGGAATCGCTCAATATCCATATTACTATCACTCCACCAGAAATATTTCTTCATAACTTGATATATGTCATCATCTTTATCATAGATACTTGCAAGAGCACCATTGAAGGTATCCATGCAATACTTTGCAGCAGCTTGATGATCTAAATCATCTCGAATGACGTAATAGTAACAGGACATCGGTTTGGCATCAGTTGAAACACACATTGTACTTTCTTGAGGCACCATTTTAGTTGTTGTTGCACTGAAAGTTAAAAAAAGATTTGAAGATGTAAAAAAATAATAAAAAAAACTTACAGGCATAAGCCACAGCAAATAAACAGGAGAAATACAAGAGATTTCATCACCATTTTGAGTTAATGCTTCAAAGATAAAATGAAGGCTTTGAGTTTGAAGCGTCGATCGATTTGCCATGTTGACAATTTTTTTGACATGTATGTAAATTTCTGAAAAATGTGTGAAATTTTTTTGTGAAAAACAACAACAAAAAACATAGAAAAGAAGAAGATGTAAATTTTTTTGAAAGTTGAATGGAAGAAAGAATTCAAACAATTTTTGAGTGACCTAAAAAAAGGAACACTGAATGATAAAAGAGTGTCCTCCATTTACGAACGAGGATCTTCATTTAATTTTTTTGGGAATTCATTGTTAAAGGTTGATCGTTGTTATCGTATAAATTTGGGGAGTATCTTTATGCTTCTTCTAAGCTGTTGATAATGTTAGATATCCAAACTTCATGTTTTTGTTGTTATTGTTGTTTTTTTAAACAAAAAAATTAAGTGGCTTTTTTTCAAAGTTTAAAAATGAAAGTTAATCCGCATTAACCGTGAGAACCTAACTCGATTATAGATTTATAGACACTCATGAATTATTAAAAAGATGTTTCGCTTGCAACTCAATTTGGCTAGTTTTTTAGAGAAAAAAAAAACAAATGCAGAAATTTGGGTGTTTTCCGTTTTTTTTTTTGCAACATTTTTTTCTGCAGCAACAAGCAAGCAACTCTTAGAAAAAACGTATTTGCCAGCCTATATAAATCATCGAAGAGATTTTTGTCTTTCAACTTTAAAGTTTCAAACTTTTGACATTTTCATCCACCTGTTGTCAAAACTCTTCTCCTTCCTAGTAAATTTCTATAAATATCAAAAAATGAAAGAAAATAAATTTCACCTGAAATTCTTCGAACAAAAAAGAAAAAGAAACATACATACAAAAAAGTTTGGAGCCTTTTTCTTTAAAAAAAACCCTGCATTTTTTTTGATTGTTTTTATTTTAGTTTTAAAGTTTATGTTTTAATTAATTGAATGTCAAGAAGCCAAATGGTTAACCTCCTTTTTTTGAAATATTTTGTTTGAAATTTAGGCATTTGAGTTTTAGACAACAAAAAAAAATTATGGTTGGTAAAATTTAGGGAGGTTAAGAAAAATTTTGATGGAAGCTTTTAATCAACGACTCCTTTAACTTTGATGGAGGTTTTCCCAAATGGGAATTGAGTTGCTTTTTTGGGACTTCAAATTTGTGAGAGAAAAAAATTTGTCATCATTAAGAAACAAAAAGCTAAAAAAAGAAAATACAAAAAATTGAAGGTTTCTTTTTTTTACTTTCTTTTTTCGTTTTTTTAAAGTTGTTTTTATCTTCTTATTTTTTTTGCATCGAAAATGAGAGAGTTGCGTGAAAAGTCTAATAATTTTGTGGGGGATAAAAGTCGAGGGATTTCTTTTAGAAATTTTTTGATTTTTAATAACTTGATTTTTCGGTGTCAAAATTTGTTTGAAAAAGGTTTTCGAGAAACTCCTCCATTTTTTACACTTTTTTATGATTCACTTTTCATTGTTTTTTGTTGCTAAAATTAGCTTTCATCATTTTCATTCTTCCTTTTGTCTGTTTTTTTTTTTGTTGCTGTTTTGAGAAATGAGTGAAATGAGAGTGACCAGTTCAAAATTTTTTTGAGGTTTACATTTTTTTTATCCTCCCAAAGGAATAAAAGTATGTGTATCTTTCAATGCCAGTTCGTGAGTGGTGTCCACAAGAAAAAAGATATCCCTTTTACTTTATTTTTTATTTTGACGTAACTTGATCAAACAACAAAACATCTGGGAAATCCAGATGCCTAACAAACTGACGAATACCAAAAACAATGGTCAAAGGAAAAAATAGAAATAAAGCTTTGTCACAGACATTCACAAACTTTAAAGGTTTTTTTATTTACTAAAAAAAGCTATAGTTTAGTAGTCATTTTTATATTTTTTTAATATAAAAAAGATGGAGGAAATGAGAGGTCGTAAATCTAACGACCAATTTTTTTCCTTCTCGCTTTTCCTTTCCTTTGAACGGCGTTTTTGTTGTTGCTCTTTGATTAAAAAATGAATAAAGATGAATTTTTTTTTCTGCTTGGTCATCAGGATTGCATATTCTCCTTTGTTCAATATTTGCTTGGTACCACCTATTTCAGTTTGACATGGCACCAAAAAAGTAATAATTAAAAAATATATATATACATATATCACGTGGCAAATATAAAATAAATGGGATGGCACAGATTCGGAAAATCTTGGTTTTAACTTTACTGAATTTTATTTTGGTATTTTGGAAGTTTGAATATTTTCTTGTCGACCGAGATGTGTTAGTAATTAAATGATTAAATACCCCAAAGTAACTATATCTATTTAATTAATCTTTTTCCCCGAAAATTTACAGTAACTTTTTTTGAATTTTTTACTACAAAAATTTTTTTTTGACAAATTTTTGGCTTGAATTTACTTTTTGCGCTTATTTTTTTTTTAAAAAAGCTATGTTTTTTTGTTTTGAACTTGTTTACCTTTAAATTTGACCCACTAATTATCTCAAATCAATTGCTTTCATCCTTGAGTTTCGAACTTTATATTTTTTTGTTCGTTTTATCAAAGATCCGTTAAACTCAATAATAAAAAAACACTTGTTTTTGTTTTTTTTGCTTTTGCTGCTCCATTGTTGTGTTTTTATCCTAATTAATTAATTAACTGATTTCTGTTCCCAAAAATATCTGCAAACTTTTTTTTCCGATCAAAAAATTCCTAATCACTTTTTTTCACCTTTTTTATTTGCAAAAAAAAATCGTATAGCTGCCACCATTTTTTTCTGTCAAAACTCAAAAACTTATTTTTTGAATGAATGAAATAGTGTAAAAGAAAATATATATCGAGACTCATTCATGTTTATCCCAGCCTCCGGCTGCTGCCTTTCTTTCTGCTGCTAAAACACCGATCGCTGCAATTTTGAGGGATATTTTTTTCGTAATCAATCACGTTTATTTTTTTACTTTGAATTTCCCCAAAAAAATACCCTCGGCTGCTTTTTTTTCATTCAAAACAACGATCATCATCACCAACCAACCACCGCCGACGATGTTATTTGTCGTCGCTGTTGCTTTGCAAAATTATTTTTTGTTTTGTTTTTGACATTCATCGAGTAAGACAGCAATGATGATGATGACATTTTCACAGCTTTCAGCCACCAGCCGCCGCCGTCAATTGACAGACTTTTTATCCATGCTTTTCTTTCGTTGTTTTTGATTTGCAGCCGCCACCGCTATCGAAAATAATAATATTTTGATTTTTAATTTTTTAGCTTTTTTTCTTTAAACTTTTAACTAATTTTTTTGACATTAAAAAAAATAATAAAATAATAATAATCAACAAAAAAAAATTTTTTTGTTTTGTTTTTTATTTTTCTTCCAAACTTTGGAAGGATAAGCTCTAAGTCCGTGTTTTTATTTTTGCTTTATGCCCAAAGCAGCGCAGCGGCGGTGATGATGTTGAAATTTAAGTTAGGTTTAAACTTTAAAGGAACAACAAAAAAAATGCAAAAAGTTAAAAAATAACTCTCATTTTTAGCAAACAACAAACGAAAAAATATAATGCTGCCATGCCGTGGATGTTATTCCATAAAAAAATATTAAGCAAATAAATTTCTTTGTCTTTCTTTTTTTTGACAGAAATGGACAAAAACTTGCTCTCTGTTAGTTGGATAGAAACTTGATCTTTTTTATCTTCTTCTTTGGATGCTTCATCCTACTCCCAAAAAAAAGGCATGGCTTTACTTTCACTTTTTTATTTTTTTATTTTCCGACTCGTGTCAATCATTCAACATCCAAAAAAGAAATCTTATTTCCACGTGCTTTGTTTTTTTTTTTATACGGATTTGGTTTCGTTTTTTTTATTTTACGTTGAGTGAAAGTAATCCTTTGAACTTTTTCTTCCTGTTTTTTTTATTTTAAAAGAGAGATCATTTCATGGCAGACGAGGTCGTTTCTGCAAAATAAAAGGGCATTTTTTGAATCTTTTTTAACTAAATTTTTAATTCAACAAAGTTTTTTTGGCTGCTTTCAAATAAAAATTAATTAATATTCCAATGATGAAATCTTTTTTTTTGTTGATTAACAACTTTCAACATTTTTTGTTTGTTTTGATTTATGATTTATATTTTTTTGCCAATGTTTTTCTGTTATTCTTTTTTTCTTCCAAAAACTTTCACACCCAAGTTCAAAAAAAAAACAATAACAAAAATTTGGAAGCAAAAACAAAACAAAAAGAAAAGCATAGACTAATTTTTTTCGTTGCTTTAATTTTTAGTCTTTTTACTTTCTTTTTTTTTCTTCTTTAACTCACTCATAGGTTTTCAAGCTTTTTTGATCAAGTTGCGATGTTTTATGATTTCACATTAAAAAACGAAGAAAAGAAAGAGATCGCTTTAAAAATCTCATTTTAACGTGTGCTTCGAAAGAAACAAAATTAAATAATGACCGCTATAAATGAGACTCATCATCGTTCTTTTTTTTCATTCGAGAAAGATCGTCTTTCTTTTTTAAACTTTTGCCATTCTCTTTTTTTTTCATCCGTGATTTTTATTAGAAAAAAGTAAAAAGATCAAATTTTTGACGTAAAAAATTAATTTTACAAATCTAAAAAAAGATTCTAGTAATTTCACAAACCTCCATCTTAAATTTCTTTCATTTTTTTTTCATGTTCCTTATTCGTTTTTATTCTCTTCCAATCTTAGATAGATATTGTTTATTTTTCATTCATATTTAATAAGAAAAAACAATGTCTGCCACCAACCAAATATGTGGGTTTTAGAAAAAAATTTTTATATCGAAATATAGTGTAAATTTTGACGCTGTCGCCGCGTGTTTGTTTGCAAAAAAAAATCATAAATTTTAATACACGGAACAAAAAATATGAGGAAAGTAAATTCCTCATGACAGCTACATATTTATTTTCTTCCAATTTTTTTTACAAGGTTTACTCAAATTTCGCATTATTATTATTTTTTATTTTCATTTTTTGGCGCCTTTTTTCACTTTACTTCTTTTTTACTTTTTGACATTACAATTATTAAAAGCCATAAAACTAAAAGGAAAGGCTTTTTTAAAGGTGTTTAATATTAGCGAAGCTTTAGTTTTTAATATTTTTTTGTTTGAATTTTACTTAAAATATTTTCTAATACCGTAGATTTTGATATTTTTGTCAAATGAGGGTGTTCTTTGTAATGACCTTAAAAATTATTTTTTCTTAAAAATTTATTTATTTATGCTACTAGCCTTTACATTTTAAAGTTTAACCTTTTACACTACAGATTTTAAGAATTTTTTTGAATTAAATAAAAAGCAGCTGGAAAAAAAATCAAAAATAACATATTTCAAAGTTCTTTTAAGGCCAAGGAATTTTTTTGTAGAAACTTTGTAGCTTTACTAAACCAAATGTGTTTGAATTTAAATTGGAATTTCTATACTAATTTGTTCCAAAAAAACAAAAAACATACTTCGGTCAAAGGTTATTTTTTTATTTTATGGTGTGCTTTTGGGATTACTGTAACTATTTATTTCTCTCATAATCGTAGCCATTTATGAGTTTGCCAAAATTGCAAACATATTATTTTTTTTCTTTGTCGTTGTTGCTAAAAGCATTTTTATTAGTTTTTTAAAAAGAAATTCTTTTATGTATAAATATTTTCCAAAAACTCATATCCTTATTCCATTCCTTTTCCTTTTTATTCTTTTCCCAAAAAAGACCACCGCCAATAAAAAAATTGTGAGGTAATCATTCTAAAAAAACTGAAAAAGAAAATAAGAAAACAATGACTTTATTTTTGCCTCCCCAATTTTCCATTCTTGGTGTTTTCCACTATTTTTAGGCAAGCATAGCAAAATTTAGTAACAAAAAAACTTATTTAAAAATTCAAGAAACGCATCATCTTCTTCGCTTTTTCTCTTTTTTCTCCAAAAACAAAAAAGTCATAATTTTTATGCATAAAAAATTTTACTTTTAATTTTGCTCATCATCGCCTGCTAGTTTGAGTTGCAAAAAAAAAAAAAATTTTTTTTGGGGTTTTTCTTTCCTCGAAAAAAAAGTACCAGGTGACTTTTTTTTAATATCAAAAAATTTTTTTGCTTGTGTCTTGTTGCGTAGGCATGCATTTATATAGAGGTATCTGCCTTTTTTTTAAATAGGTAAAAGTTGTTTTAAAAAAATCTGTCACAAAAAAAATAAAAGAAAACAGTTGTTTCTCCTATCTGTGTTGTTTAATTGTGGCCACGTTTGAATAAACTTTTGGGTCGTCGTCGATGACTTTCATTTTATTTTTTTTATGTTTCTGACGACATAAGTTTTTTTTTATTTCTTAAAAGATTGACGACGGCTTGTGACGATCGTTGATTAATTAATACTTTTTCTTCATTCATTCATTCATTATTTTGAAACTTTTTGTTTTACGTTTCTCGCTCGTGCTTTCGTGGAATTTAATTTCGAGATCCTTACATAGATAACAAAAAATTTCGTGGCAATATTTCTTGTAATTTAATTTAAAATATAATTTATTTTAGAGATTTTAAAATTATATTTTATGCCCAAAAAATTATACGATTATATAAACACATTCTTCATATATGAAATGTGGTCGTATTAAAAAAATTATTTCATGTGTTGTTCACATATGTTTCTAATCATAACTATTTGTATTTTATTTATTTATACGATACTTCTTATTATATTTTTTGCGAGGTGGTGTTCATTATCATCAACAATGTTTTATTCACAAAAAGAGCTTCCATTAGCATCAATAAAAAGTCCAAGAAGGAATACAAAATTTATTGAACTTGAAAGTATTTCTTCTGCGAGGTTTGTAAAATAAAATTTTTATTATTAATAAATATTGTTTTGAATAATTTTAGCCAATCCATGGAATATTTAAATCGTAAATATTCAATCATGCATGAACATAATGATTTTTTTGGTAGCAGTTGTACTAATCTTGTTGCACCTAATTTTCAACGAAACGATTATTTACATCCTAAATATTCTTTACCTCCAATTAGCATCGACGTCAGTCAACACTTTGTAAGCTTCGTTTATTTTAAAATTTGACTTTCAAGTAAAAAAAGCGACAAAATGAATAAAAAAAAATTTTACGTCACAAAAACCATATCAAATTTTTTTGTTTGTTGGAAGAAAAGCATCAAACTAAAAAAATGTTTTTCTCTTTGCAAATTTCTTTGGATTACTGTATTTTAGTTTTTAGTTACCCTCCTTTTTTATGCTAAGTTTTATTAATTTTTTTAAAATGACATAGTTTTATGTTTTGAAAATCGAGCGAACGCATGCCACGTTTTTTTCTTTAAAAAACAAAAAAAAATTAAATACAAAATAAATAAATATAAAATATATTTTTTGAGTTTTGTTGCTTTTTGTTACCAAACTTGATGCCACGAAAATTTAAGAATTTATAATTCAAAAATATTTAAAAGCTAGTTAATAAAAAAAAATAAGTAAATAACAGTGCAAAAAAATCATATTGTAGCTTTATTAAAAATAAATAAATATTTATTAATTTTGTTTTATTATTTATTTCAGTATGAATTCGAAAAGCTTCTTCGAACTCCAGCAAAAATGCCAATAAAAAATAAAACATCCAATGCTTCGACGACCAGTTCAATTCAATCCCGATCTCCCGGAATGCCTTTCATTGTATAAAAAAAATATATAAATAAAAACAAGCGTTCCATTTTTTCTCCTTTAAATTAATTTTAAAAATACTGCCATAATGACTTTCATAATTTTTTACAAAAAATCTGTGATACTCTATCTTTTTTTTATTATTAATTCGTAATTTTTTTTCAAACATTTTGACATTTAAAAAATGCCGAAGTTACATTCTTTATTTTTTTAAATCGTTCCTTTTTTGTTTTTGTAGAAAATTTTTTGGGTTTATGTTTATTGGTTTCCTATTTGCTTCATTTTTTTGTGCGGGATCCTTTTCTTTCTTTTTTTTCTATGTATTCATGTATTATATTACGGTACCATCTTACATATATACTTATTAATATGGGAATTAGTTGTTTATTATTTCTTTTGCTTTGAACTTGTATAAAATTTTGGTAAAATTAATTTAATAATAAATGAAATAAAATTTTTGAGACAAAAAACATGACAAAATTTAAGCAATAAAAAAACTAAATATTTTATGATCACGTGAAACGAGAGAAAATTTTATATACCAAGATTTCCCTATGTTTCTTAGACGTTGACGCCCGTTTTATTTTATGCTTTGCACCTTTGCAAATTTTTCATTTGAAAGTTTTCATTTTTTATGCAAATTTAGGCTATAACATCCATGCAAAAATTGCTTCAAAATTCACTATGATCAAATATAAAAGCTCAAATTCATTCATTTCCAACTTTTTCATATCGTTGCAATCAACGATCGTCATCGAAAGAAAGCAAAAATGCGTGTTTCATCGTTCTTGGTTTTTCTCTTCGTCATTATCGTGAATTCTCAATCTGTTCCTCAAATCGTTGAAGAAATAGCAAATGGTGTGAAACTTCTGTCTCCTGGAATTGCTCAATTGGTTCTTACAAATGGTCATTTGGACGTTCAAGTTGATTTGAAAAAATGTGAGGGAAAGTAAGTATTTTCTTTTTCTTCTATTCTAAATCTTAAAATTTTAGAGTCTTGTTTTGTTACAATTCTTCTAATTCTGAGGATCTTGCAGCAAGCCTATGTCAATCAAATTTTTGTGGATTTAAACTCGATGGTGATGCAAACAGGATCATGTTAACAGACATGAGCATTTCTAAACAAAGTCTTAAATCTTGTCCTTATCCTTTTATTCGAATGCAACATCCTGAAGCAAAGTATTGTAACAGAGGTGATTTCAGCTGTGATCCTGCTTTTGATAAAGATAACGTAATAACGATCGATGTTCGTAAAATTTCTCCATCATCATGTCCAGTAACTATCCTAAATGCTAAGATCTATGTTCCACCAGTAACGACAACAACAACTCCAACTTCGTCATCCACTTCCATACTCTCATCATCCACTGAAGCTTCAATTACAAATGGAACAATTATTTGGATTATAATCGTCGTCGTTGTTGTTGTGATCATCATCGTCATTATCATCGTTGTTATGTGAGTTTTCCATTTTTTGTTCCTTCATTAACTTACATCCACCATTTTAGTGCTGTAAAATGTTACAAGAAAAAAGCATCCAAGAAGAAGAAGCGAGCTTTGAATCAAGTTTTGGAAGAAGTGGTCATCATTTCTAAACATGAAGAAGCTCCTGATGAAGTCAAACAAACGGCAAAGAATCAACATGAAAAGAAAGAAGTGAAACCTCTAAAAGTGGAAGAAACAAAGAAGTTTGTTGCTCCTTATGCTAAAGTTCCAAAAGAAGATCTTAAGAAAGTTCCATATGATATTAAGCCACCAAAACCCATGCCAAAGAAAGAAACTACCGAAGCTACAGAAGAACCTCCACTGCCTCCTCCTCTTCCTGCGCCTGTTACAGAATCGAAAGAACCTATAGCTGAACCTGAAGTTCCACAAAAATTCAAACAACAACAAAACCCATGGGCATATCGTTTAAAAACAGCATCTGGAAGCTCTGGAAGCAGAATGCGTGGTAGATTCAAGGATAGCGTGGAATCTCAAAGGTCCGTCAACAAGAATACAGCATACGAAGCTCATTATAAATCCATGGAAAGAAACGGCTTGATTGGAAAGAAAATGGCGGAATCATTTGCAAAGTTTGTTTTTTAAAAATTATTCGAGTTTATTGTCATCATTATACTTATTTTTAGGGATTATAAACCGGATCCAAAGAAGAAGCTTCTTAGTGTTGAAATCTCGCTCCTATGTAATCTCGTGGGTGATGTTTTTATTACCATCAATCATCTTGTGTATATTTTTCTTTGGGTTTTAGCAACAACAACTTTATAGTTTCATTACTTTAGGGCAAAGGCAATCGAACAACTTAAAGAACATGATCTCAAACTTCATGAGGATGGTAGAGCAAAGAAAATGTCAAAGACAACTCGAAATTATCTTCATCAACCTGACACACCTGAATACATTCGATTCACATGTTTTGCACTTGAATTTGGCCATTCAATTCCTGTCGACGAAGAACATCTTCAAAAATATTCTATGGCTTTGCTTCTCGTTGTTGGATTCTCACTCAATCATCCTGATGAAATTCGACGTCATGCTCTTGCTATATTTCGGTTGGTTTAGTTATTGCTTATAACTTCAACTAAATTTGTTTTTGTTTTTCAGTCGTGAATTGCCATTTTGGAGGCGTAATTCAACCATCAAAGAACGCAATGCATTTGGATATCCAGCCAATGCTATGGAAGCAGCCCATGAAATGAATCCTGATTGTTTCAACAATATCAAACGAATTCAAACAAATTCAACTCCAAACAATTCAGAAGAAAAACGATCAAAGTCAAATTCAAATGGTCCATCAAAAGAAGCAGCCAAAACCGAAAGCAAAGAAGTGGTGATTGAAAACCCATCGAAGAAGAAAAATAAGAAACGAAAATAATTTGATTGAAACTTTGTATTTTCACTTATTTTTTGTTTGTAATAATATTAATATTTAATTTTTAATAATAAAAATTTTTTTTCACAATCCAAATGTGCAACTTTTATAAATATTCTTTGACCTCTTCAAAAAAAAAAATTAACAAGCTATGAATTTCCAAATAAATAAAAAAACACATTTTTCCCAAAGGATTTCAAGCATAGCTATTAGCAATACAGAAACAAAAAATAAGCAAAAACACTTGTGTTATTTGCTTTCTTGTTTTTTGTTTTGTTTGAAGACTAAAAACAGAAGCAGCGTAGTAATAATGATTTGTTTGTTTTTAGGTTTAAAAAAAGGTTTACTCTTTAATTTATTTTTTACAGAAGCAAAAAAAGAAAAGAAACAGATTAAGTCGAATAAAAAAAATCCAAAATCAAAAAACCACGTGTTTCTTATTTTAGTCACTAATCTTCTTCAACAAAATAATCCGATTATGTTCGTTTCTTCTTTCTTTCACTTGTTTTTGAACCTTTCAATCAAAAAAAGTTTATGAATAGAAAAGCAAGTGCATTTCTATTTTGCAATGAATTTTTTATGTGCGGGGTTTTAGTTTTAAGTTGAAAAAAGGAAGTGAAGCAAGCGTGTTTTTATGAAATTTTTTATTAAAGTGCCATAGTTTTTTTAAAAGCTATTTTTGAGATGCTCCCTAGTAAATTTTTGACTTTTTTACTTTGTTTAATTTTAAATATTAAAATCTTATGTTAGATAAATGAATTGTGATGATACAGTGAATTTTTTGTTTGATTGACTCACAACCATTGATAAGCTTTTTTGTTGTTGCTTTTGATTGATGGATACTTTTTTTTATTTTGCACTGATCAGCACTATCAAAAAGCCATGTTCTGATTCATCATCAAAAAATTTGTTCGATTTGCGTCGAGTCGAACCCTTTATTATTTATTTATTTTTTCAATGATTGTTTTTCTTTGCTATGCCAAAAAAAAAAGAATCAACAAAATTGACAGATATTTTTTTTGATGCTGCTTCAAGCTTTTCAAATGTTCAAAGCTCTAATGAAAAAAAATTGTTTAGTGAAAGAAAGAAAAAATGAAGCTCCTTTTTTCTTCTGCTGCTATCAAAAAATAAATGTATCAAAGTGCAAAGGCAAGCAAAAAATAAAAATGAGTCTGTTGCAGAAGCATCGATGAGCTTCATTTTTTTTTATTGAGGTAAAGAGAGAGAGAGTATCGCGTGATTATTGTTTTAAAAGACAAAATAAAAAGCTGATCAAAAAAATGGGAATACCTCTTATTTTATTTTTTTTGCTGCTATTTTGCTTGTTAAAAGCTTAGATAATTATTTCAATGAAAGCAGTTGTTGCTACTAATTTTTTTGAGAAGCCTTTTTGCAATTTTTTTGCTGCTATTTTTAGTTTTTTTAGGTTGACAAATTTGTTTTTGATTTTTTTCTTTTGGTCAAAATTTTAAGAAAAAAATCGTAAAATTTTCTATAAAATGCTTTTTTGTTTAAAAAAATTACGGTTTTTGATTTGTTGAAAAGGTACAAAAATAATTTATTAATTTCGACTTCTGTAATCTTCTTCCATTTTGCTTTGAGGTTAGAAAAGGTTGCTAGATCAAATTTATGTTCTGTATTCTCATTTTTCAAGAGTACGAAATACAGTAATTTTGTTTTGATCTTTGACGTACATAGAAATTTGGTCTATCAGCCAAATAAGCTTTAGTGAGAATTAATTAACTAAAAATTAAAAAATTATTATTAATATTTCTGTTTGCAGCTTTTAACCCACATGATATTAACTTTTTTTCTAGTTCGTTTAACCAATGTTTAAAGTTTTTTACTTCCATTTTTTCTATCTATGATTAAGATAGCAGCTATTAATCAAATTATAGCATAAAATGTTTCCATCTTTTTAAAGCTCACCGTAATTTTCTAATTAGTACCCTTTTTCGGCTTTTACTTTTCATTCCTCCTCTTCTCTTTGAACTTTTGCCCTCAAAAGGCTATGTATGTATTTTTCTAACCTTTCTGTATATATATTTTTTTTCTTTCAAAAAAGGGTACCGATTAAATTTAGTTTGTTAATTTTAAAATAACATAGTTTTATGTTTTGAAAGCCGAGCGAACGCAAGCACGTTTTCTATCAAACAACAAAAAAAATTAAATACTAAATTAATTTATTTTTTGAGTTTTGCTGCTTTTTGTTACCAAACCTGAAGCCACGAAAATTTAAGAATTCGTAGCTCAAAAATATTAAAAAACTAGTTTAAAAAATAAGTAAATAACAGTGCAAAAAAATCATATTGTAGCTTTATTTAAAAATAAGTTAATATTTATTAATTTTGTTTTATTTATTTCAGTATGAATTCGAAAAGCTTCTTCGAACTCCAGCAAAAATGCCAGTAAAAAATAAGACATCCAATGCTTCGACGACCAGTTCAATTCAATCCCGATCTCCTGGGATGCCTTTCATTGTATAAAAAAATATATAAATAAAAACAAGCGTTCCATTTTTTTTCTCCATCAAATTAAATACTGCCATAATGACTTTCATAATTTTTTACAAAAAATCTGTGATACTCTATCTTTTTTTTAAATATTAATTCGTAATTTTTTTTTAAACATTTTTGACTTTTAAAAAATGTCGAAGTTTAAATCGTTCATTTTTTGTTTTTATAGAAACTTTTTTTGGGTTTATGTTTATTGTTGGTTTCCTAATTTTTTTGGTTTGCTTCATTTTTTTGTGCGGGATCTTTCTTTTTTTCTATGTATTCATGTATTATATTACGGTATCATCTAACATATATATACTTAATATGGGAATTAGTTGTTTATTATTTCTTTTGTTTTGAACTTGTATAAAATTTTGGTAAAATTAATTTAATAATAAAAAATGAAATTAAATTTTTTTGAGACAAAAACCAGACAAAATTAAAGCGATAACTAAATATTTCATAACAACGTGAAACGCATGAAAATTGAATGTACCAATATTTACAATGTTTCTTAGACGTCAGTTTTATTTATGCTTTCCACCTTTGCAAATTTTTCATTTGAAAGTTTTCATTTTTTATGCAAATTTAGGCTATAACATCCATGCAAAAAAACCCTTCAAAAATGACTATAATCAAATATAAAAGCTCAAATTCATTCATTTCCAACTTTTTCATATCGTTGCAATCAACGATCGTCATCGAAAGAAAGCAAAAATGCGTGTTTCATCGTTCTTGGTTTTTCTCTTCGTCATTATCGTGAATTCTCAATCTGTTCCTCAAATCGTTGAAGAAATAGCAAATGGTGTGAAGCTTCTGTCTCCTGGAATTGCTCAATTGGTTCTTACAAATGGATATTTGGATGTTCAAGTTGATTTGAAAAAATGTGAGGGAAAGTAAGTATTTTCTTTTTCTTCTATTCTAAATCTTAAAATTTTAGAGTCTTGTTTTGTTACAATTCTTCAAATTCTGAGGATCTTGCAGCAAGCCTATGTCAATCAAATTTTTGTGGATTTCAACTCGATGGTAATGCAAACAAGATCATGTTAACAGGACGGCTCATCTCTAAGAGAGGAATAAATTCTTGTCCTTTTATTCGAATGAAATATGAATTTGCTTCATTTTGTGGTAATGATGACTCCAGCTGTGATCCCGCTTTTGATAAAGATAACGTAATAACAATCATTGTTACTGAGGTTTCGCCATCATCATGTCCAATAACTATCCTCAATGCTAAGATCTATGTTCCACCGGTAACGACGACAACAACGCTAAATTCGTCATCAAATCCCATTTTCTCATCAACTGAAGCTTCAACTTCAAATGGAACAATTATATGGATTGTAATCGTCGTTGTTGTTGTAGTGATCATCATCGTCATTATCATCGTTGTTATGTAAGTTTTTCCATTTTTTTTATTCCTTCAGTAACTTACATCCACCATTTTAGTGCTGTCAAATGTTACAAGAAAAAAGCGGCAAAGAAAAAGAAGCAAGCTTTGAATCAAGTTTTGGAGGAAGTGATCATCATTTCTAAACATGGAAAAGAAGAAGCTCCTGATGAAATCAAACAAACGGCAAAGAGTCAACATGAAAAGAAAGAAGTGAAACTTCTAAAAGTGGAAGAAACAAAGAAGTTTGTTGCTCCTTATGCTAAAGTTCCAAAAGAAATTCTAAAGAAAGTTCCAAATGAAATTAAGCCACCAAAATCAATGCCAAAGAAGGAACCCACCGAAGTTACTGAAGAACCTCCACTGCCTCCTCCTCTTCCTGCGCCTGTTACAGAATCGAAAGAACCTATAGCTGAACCTGAAGTTCCACAGAAATTCATACAACAACAAAACCCATGGGCATATCGTTTAAAAACAGCATCTGGAAGCTCTGGAAGCAGAATGCGTGGTCGATTCAAGGATAGCGTGGAATCTCAAAGGTCTGTCAACAAGAATACAGCATACGAAGCTCATTATAAATCCATGGAAAGAAACGGCTTGATTGGAAAGAAAATGGTGGAATCATTGGCAAAGTTTGTCTTTTAAAAATTATTCGAGTTTATTGTCATCATTATATTTTTAGGGACTACAAACCTGATCCAAAGAAGAAGCTTCTTAGTGTTGAAATCTCGCTCCTATGTAACCTCGTCGGTGATGTCTTTATTACCATCAATCAGCTTGTGTATGTTTTTCTTTGGGTTTTAGCAACAACAACTTTATGGTTTCATTATTTTAGGGCAAAGGCAATTGAACAACTTAAAGAACATGATCTCAAATTTCACGAGGATGGTAGAGCAATGAAAATGTCAAAGACGACTCGAAATTACCTTCATCAACCTGACACACCTGAATACATTCGATTCACATGTTTTGCACTTGAATTTGGCCATTCAATTCTTGTCGACGAAGAACATCTTCAAAAATATTCTATGGCTTTGCTTCTCGTTGTTGGATTCTCACTCAATCATCCTGATGAAATTCGACGTCATGCTCTTGCTATATTTCGGTTGGTTTAGTTATTGTTTATAATTTCAACTAAATTTGTTTTTGTTTTTCAGTCGTGAATTGCCATTTTGGAGGCGTAATTCAACCATCAAAGAACGCAATGCATTTGGATATCCAGCCAATGCTATGGAAGCAGCCCATGAAATGAATCCTGATTGTTTCAACAATATCAAACGAATTCAAACAAATTCAACTCCAAACAATTCAGAAGAAAAACGATCAAAGTCAAATTCAAATGGTCCATCAAAAGAAGCAGCCAAAACCGAAAGCAAAGAAGTGGTGATCGAAAAACCATCGAAGAAGAAAAATAAGAAACGAAAATAATTAGATTGAATTCGAATGAAACTTTGTATTTTCGCTTATTTTTTGTTTGTAATAATATTAATATTCAATTTTAATTTTTAATAATAAATTTTTTTAACAATTTAAATGTGTAACTTTTATTCTTTGACCTCTTCAAAAATAACTAACAAACTATGTATTTCCAAATAAATAAAAAAAAAACACATTTTTCCCAAAGGATTCCAAGCATAGCTATTAGCTACACAGAAACAAAAAATAAGCAAGCAAAAAAGCAAAACTCTTTTTTGTGTTATTTGCTTTCTTGTTTTTTTTTATTTCTTGCTTGTATTTTGTTTTGTTTGAAGACTAAAAACAGAAGCAGCGTAGTAATGATTATTTGTTTGTTTTTAGGTTTAAAAAAAAGGTTTACTCTTTTATTTATTTTTTTACAGAAGCAAAAAAAGAAAAGAAACAGATTAAGTCGAATAAAAAAAATCCAAAATCAAAAGACCACGTGTTTCTTATTTTAGTCACTAATCTTCTTCAACAAAATAATCGGATTATGTTCGTTTCTTCGCTCTCACTTGTTTTTAAACCTTCAACCAAAAAAGTTTATGAATTCAAAACCAAGCGCATTTCTATTTCGGAATGAATTTTTTATGTGTGGGGTTTTAGTTTTAAGTTGAAGCGGAGCAAACGTGTTTTTATGAAATTTTTATTTATTTATTAAAGTGCCATAATTTTTTTAAAAGCCATTTTTGAGATGCTCCCTAATAAATTTTTGACTTTTTTTACTTTGTTTAATTTTAAATATTAAAATCTTAGATAAATGAATTCTGATGACAAAGTAAATTTCCGTTTGATTGACTCACAACCATTGATAAGCTTTTTTTGTTGTTGTTGCTTTTGATTGATGGATACCTTTTTTTTATTTGGCCAAGATCAGCATTATCAAAAGACATGTTCTGATTCATCTTCAAAAAATTTGTTTGATTTGCGTGATTCTAGCCCTTTATTTTTATTTATCTTTTCACTGACTGTTTTTCTTTTTTCGTTCTGCCAAAAAAAAAAGAATCAACAAAATTGACAGATATTTTTTTTGATGCTGCTTCAAGCTTTTCAAATGTTCAAAGCTCTAATGGAAAAAAAATTGTTTAGTGAAAGAAAAAAATGAAGCAGCTCCCTTTTTCTTCTGCTGTTATCAAAAAATAAAAGTATCAAAGTGCAAAGGCAAGCAAAAAATAAATGAGTCTGTTGCAGGAGCAGCAACGATGAGCTTCAATTTTTTTCATTTGGGTAAAGAGAGAGTATCGCGTGATTATTGTTTTAAAAGACAATAAAAAGTTGATCAAAAAAGTGGGAATACCTTTTATTTTATTTTTTGCTGTTGCTTTGCTTGTTAAAAGCTTAGATAATTATTCAATGAAAGCAGTTGCTGCTGTTAATTTTTTTTGTTTGAGAAGACTTTTTGCTGTTGTTGCTATTTTTAGTTTTAGGTTGACAAATTTGTTTTTAATTTTTTTCTTTTGGTCAAAATTAAAAAAATCGTAAAAAATTTAGTAAAATAATTTCGGATAAACTTTACGGTCTTTGATTGTTGAAAATATACCAATTATTAATTTTATGATTTTGCTGCAATCTTTTTCCATTTTGCTATTGAGATTTGAAAAGATTGCTGGATCAAACAACTCTATTATGTATTTTCAATTCTTTGTTTCAGAAGTACAAAATACTGTAATTTTGTGGTGATCTTCGACCTATGTACATACATATTTAGTCTATCAACCAAAATAGCTTTAATGAGAATTAATTAACTAAATTAAAAAATTATTATTAATTTTTCTCTTTGCAGCTTTTAACCCACATGATATTAAAACTTTTTATTTCTAATTCGTTTAACCAATGTTTAAACTTTAAAGTATTTTTACTTCCAACTTTCTCTCTCTATGATTAAGATAGCAGCTATTAATCAAATTATAGCACAAAAAGTTTCCCTCTTTTTAAAGCCTACCGTAATTTTCTAATTAGTACCTTTTTTCGGCTTTTACTTTTCATTCCTCCTCCTCTCTTTGAACTTTTGCCCTCAAAAGACTGTGTATGTATTTTTCTAACCTTTCTGTATATATTTTTTTTCTTTCACAAAAGGGTACCGATTAAATTTAGAATTTCAATGAGAAGAAATTTATTTTTTGCATTTTTTAGTTCCAGATGTTTTCGAAAAAAAAGAAAAGAATTATTATTTTTCCTTTTCGATTCTATTATTATTATTTTAAAATACATATCTTTTCTTTTGATGCTGCTGCTTTTGACAAGGCCTCCTCTTTTTTGAATAGGCATATTTGTGGAAATTATAAGCAAGCAAGCATTATTCAGTCATGATGGAGCGCAGCAACCAAGCAAGCATTTTTGTGTCTATCTTTTTTTATTCTTCATTCTTTCTTTAGAAAAAAAATGAGTGAGATAGACTCAAAAAAAGGAGAAAAAAATATGCATTAAACGGAACATAAAAAAGGTCTAAAGCATTCATCGCCTACTTTTTTCTGGCCATAAAAAAACTAAAAAGTGCCATCGTTTTTTTTTTCAATTTGTGCTTCCGACCCAAAAATTTCTTCCGTTCTGTTTTGTTATTTATTTATTTTTCTGCGCACCACTATTTTTTTTTTTTGCTTGCTTGGTCAGTTTTTTACAAGTCCTACCATTTTTTCGCTGGTCTTTTTCTTCTTCCGTCAGTCGGCCGACGAGCGACGACGACCGGCTGCAGCAATTGGCGGAAATGTAGGGCTATGAATCAATATTTGTGCTCTGTTTTGTTACAATTTTCTCCCCCACTTCCACCACCCGATATACAAATGTATTTATGTATTTTTTCCTTTGCAAAAAAAACTACCGCCACTATCATTAAATCATCTTTTCTCATTTTTTTATATGTTTTACCGCAAAATAAAAAACTTTTTTTGTCTTTGGACTTTTTTTTCTGTGCCTGTGCGTTTCATTATTAAAAAAGCAGGCGATCAAGATCAAACTTTTTGTTGTTGATTTTTTCTTCGATGTTTCTATATTAAAAGCTTCTAATGATAAATATTGTGTGCTTGCATTTTTGTTGCTTGAAGTAAAGGACTCGACTGTGTTCATTTACGTGTATATAAAATTTTAAATAACATAGCTGCTGCCATTTACATTTGTTTACGCTTGCTTTATTTCTTTTTTTGGCTAATATTTCCATTTCCCAATTTTCCACTTTTCCAACAAGTGTTCCTTTTTTTCCAAAAAAGTTTTAAGTTTCCTTTTTTTTGCTTTTGCGTGTGTGTTTATTTGTTAATTGAAAGTTTCAAATTTTCTTTTTTCTTTGCTCACGTGAACATTTTTTATTTGTTGCCGAAGTTGTCCGAAAAGCTAACTAAATTCTTTTTTTTTTTTAGATTTTTCGTTGGTTGTTGCTTTTTTCCATTTGAAACACCAACAAGCAACTTTGGTTATTTATTTGAGAAAGAAAAAGCAGACGAAGGAAGTCTAAAATTTCACTAAAAAACAGGCAACGTTTACGAATGTATTCGATTTGAATCTTTTTTCCATACATTTTTTTATATTTCCTTAATTAGAATCTTGCCACATTCACCTTTTCTTTAATTTATTTATTTTAAACTTATATATTCCTGTTTTATTTATTTTTTAAATATGGCAAAATTTGGTATGTATTTATTGTTGATTAAACGATTTTGGACTTTATTAAAAATTATATTTCCAACATGGAAATGTTCCACCTCTTTTCTTGCCATTGGAGTTTTAGCTATTAGTTTTGTGGATGAAGTAGCAACGTATTTTGTTGGAGTTTTACCAAAACGTAAGCTTCGTCATTTTTGGAATATATAAAATCCTTTCTTAAAAATTATAGAATTTCATATTGTTCTTGGAAAGCGTGAAGAACATGAATTTCAAAATTTGATAATTATGGCAGCTGGAATTGTTATTGGTAAAGCTTTTGTAAGTTGCTTATATTCTTGGAGATGAAAAAATCAAGAGAATGAGATAAATTGATTTTTTTAGACAATGGCTGTAATAAAATATGTTTCATCAATATTATATTTGCGTTGTCGAGAAATATGTGATTTTACTTTACATCGATTATATTTTAAACGTCATGGATTTTATAGACTTAATATACTTAGTAATAATTTAGATAATCCGTAAGTTATTTGAATTTCAATATGAACGTGGTGAAAAATTGCCTTCGAGAGGCATTTCGATCGCTTGCTTTTTGAGCCTTTGATAATAGCAACCGATGAAACTTTTTGCAACTTACATAATTAATTTCCCACATATTTTTTTAGTGATCAACGAATGACTCAAGATGTTGAAAAAACTTGCCGTTTACTTACATCAGAATTGTTAGCCCCAATATTAATGGCTCCATTTATTATCTGCTATTATACATATTTAACTTATATTTCCAGTGGTTTTTTGGGTCCAATAACAATATATTTATTTTTTGTTATTGCAACTGTGGTTAACAAAGTTTTACTTTCGCCCACGATTGAATTAGTGACGGAGCAAGAAAGAAAGGAAGGAGATTTTCGTTTAAAGCATGTTGAAGTTCGATCAAACACGGAATCCATTGCATTTTATCAATCCGGATTAACTGAAAATGTTTTCACCAATCAAAAACTTGGAAGTTTATTGAAAGTTCAAAAACAATTGTTTAATTGGAGATTTGCACTTGGATGTAAGGAATTAATGAATTTTTTTTGAAAAAGTTTTATAATAATTAAATATTTTTTCAGTTTCAACAAATTTCTTTGGATATTTTGGTGGCATTTTGAGTTATTTCATTCTCGCAATCGCAATTTTTGTTCAAAACAATTATTCCGAACTTAGTGGTTCTGATCTCAATGGAGTTATAAGTGAAAATGCATTTTATTATTTATATTTAATTCATTCATTCACTCAATTAATAAGTTTATCAGAAAAAATTGGAGATATGGCGGGTGTAACTCATCGTGTTATCGAACTTTATGAAGAATTAAATCGACTTCATCAAGATCGACTTGAAATGGATCGTCCACCATCCACGGTGCCTTCAACGGTGGTGGTATTAGCTTCAGAAAGGGATGAGAAAAAAGGAAATAGTATTGGATGCATTTCTCGAACGGATGAATCCATTGAGGATGGACGAACTCAACGAATTGAAGAACTTCATGGTCGACAAGCATATGGAATTGAATTGGAATCAGATGAAGAAGAAGCGGCATATTTATTGGGTGCACCAAGATCTCAACGAAGATCATTGAGACAAGTTTCTCATGCTCCACCATCATCGGGAGTTATTAAAGATCCACGAAGTGTTAGCGTTGTTCGAGGCAGTGGTGGCGGGGATGATACAGATAATGAAGAATGGATGGATGATGGAATTGCGATGACCATTGATTCCGCCACCATTGCATTCCCTGATGAAAGGACTAGTCCTCTTGTTATTAGTAAGTCGTTGGTATAATTTTTATATGCAAATTTTCAAAAAAGACTAAATAGGAAAAAAAGTGAGAGACTGATTTTTTCATTTTGAAACAACCCACTATTTTCTTATTTCGTTTTTATTTTGTGTTCTTTTTTTAAATTACCAAATACAAATATTCAGAACTAAATTTTATAACAAAAAAGCTAAAACAACTAAAAAAAAATATTTATGTATAGGAAATAGTGTATTTCTTTTATTGCCTAACTCATAGATTTCTCTCTTTGTGCGTCCTATTTTTCAATCAAGCAAAACTTTTCCATTCATTTTTTTTCATTAACGCGCGATGATGCATTTTTATCAAATGTCTGAGATTGCTGGAGCTGCCTGGTCTGAATAAGGCCGAACCCAAGGCGTCAAGTTTCTTCAATCGAAGTGGATAATTTTTGGTAATGTCTGAGCGCATTAAAATAAAAATAAATAATATTCAAATTTTTGGAAAAAAACTTTTACCATAAAAGTTAGATATAATTTTTTTTGGAAATGAAAACTTGGATAAATAGAAAGCATTTTATCTTTTTCAGATTTATCATTCCAAATAATTCAAGGAAAAAATATTTTAATTACGGGTGATAGCAGCAGTGGAAAAACTTCAATTCTTCGTGCCCTCGCAGGTTTATGGACATGTGTGACGGGTAAAATAGAGAGGCATTGGAAATTGAGACCTTCATGTATTTTATTTCTTCCCCAACGACCTTATTTTCCTAATGGAGGTTTAACCCTTCGTCAACAACTTGTTTATCCCCTCAAAGCTTTACCCGTGGAAAAGGATGTTGCAAGATTGGAACAAATTTTAAATTGGTTAAATATGGATTATCTTTTACAAAGGTGTAATGGATTTGATTCACCCGTGGATTTTGATTGGTAAGTTTTTGGATTGAAGTGTTAATTGAGAAAATAGGAAAAAAGAGTTTTAAAAATATTAGCCTTTGATTCAATATTTTTGGAACAAATATTTTTACTTGGTCCATTTATTTTTAGGAATGAAACCCTTTCACCTGGCGAACTTCAAAGACTTTCCATTGGTCGAGTGCTTTACCATCGTCCAAGAATTGCATTCCTTGATGAATCCACAAGTGCCATAAGCATTGAATTGGAGCAACAACTTTATAAATTGCTTCAAGAAGAAAAGATAAGTTATATCAGCGTTGCCCATCGTCGTTCGCTTCGACAATTCCATGATGCCGAACTTCATCTTGATGGCCGAGGTGGATGGATTTTGAGAGACATGGATGAAGTTTCAATTTCAAGTCAAATTCAAAAAATTTAAAGTTCCACAAACTTAAAAATACTGAAATTTATTTTTGTTAAGATATTTAAATTATTATTATTTTTCGATCTCCAATTTTTTTTCTTTGTCTGATTTGTTAAAAACAGAGAAATATTTTTAGTTGCATTTTCCAAAAATGCATCTTCTTCATCTTCTGCCGCCTTTTGTGCTTTACTCTCTTTTTTTTGTTTGCTTTTTTTTTATTGTGTGGTTTTCCGGGTTTTATTTTATTTTTACTTTGTAACAATGTTTTAATTATGATTCTTCCACTTTATTTTGGGTTTTTTTTTTATTACACTTTTTATTTAATAAATTAACACATAAACGAGCAACATCAGGAAAATTTGGTTTTGCTTTGATCAAAAACTGAAGAAAACAAAAGATAAAACTCAAAGAAAAAATGTAACAATCAAATATTAATTTTAGGTTGGCTTAATTTTTTATTTTCATGAGTAAGAAATTAGGGTTACTGAAGAATAATAAAGAGTAAGATTTGAGAAAATGTAAAAATTATTTTTATTTAAACAATAAATCGTGAAACAAACAAATGGGTTAAAACATTAAATATTATTAATCAAATCTTCAATACAAATTCCATCAGTTCCATAGGCAAGAAATAGAAGAAATCCACTGATTAAAGATGTATTTTGAAAGAACGAAAATTTCATAAAATCGTCATTTGAGACATTCCAAGATGAATTGAACCAAAGATTAATACCAAAAATCCATAAAGCAAAAGTCACCCTCCAGATTCTTTGTTTATATCCATAATTCCGGAGATATTGAAGAATTGAAGTAATTAAAAGATAAAGAATAAACATAGGCTGAAAACTTCTCAATTATCTATTAAGTTAAAAATTACAAAATAAACTTACCATAGCCATCAAATTATAATAACCAAAGACGATATAATAATAACTAGTAACAATCCAATAAACAAACTCAAGGCAATAAATATAAGGTAAAAGCCTATTTAAAAGCTGTATTAGATTTTCTATCTTTTCAAATCTATCATCAACTCGAATATTCATAGATCTTTGTTCATATTGAGTTACAGCGAATAAAATCCATAAAGAACCGCCAACAGCAATATTTGGAATTAAAAAGAAATAAGACCATGGAATATAATGAGTGACATTTTGAAGGACCAAAATGCTAGCCAAAGTACCACATGAAACGCAAACATATTTCTTTGACACGAGCATAAATGAAGGAATCAGCTGTCCGAGGATGTTATAAATACCGATCAATGTTGCTAGATGCCATCCACAGTTCCATTTTTCTTCCATAAATTCTCGCTCTTGATCCCATTGTACCAATTTTTGAAAACCATCTTCAATAAAAGTTGAAAGTATACATAATCGAGCAACAATAGATAAAAATGGTTTTGTTTTTAATAGTTGCTGAAATAAAAAGTTTAAGATAAAACCAAAAAAATTAAAACGATTAAACTCACTTTTTCGAGATATTCTTCAAAGTGGTTAACAAATTTCACCAAATCATGTATGACAGTCATCCAAAAATAAAGTAACCATGCAAAGACTCTAAGAAAAAAATCCCCGAACATTGTTGCAGCAAGCACTTTTGATTAAAATCAATTTGATGAATGACAAAAGAAACTCAAAAAGAATAACACTTTTGAAAGAAATGAAAAAGCATGGGAAATTTGCAAAAAGATTTTAACATAATTTTTTAGTAAAAGAAAGTTCATTCTTTAGAAATAAAATGGCAATAAATTGTAATTAATTTTTTCTTTTTTCCTCGCATTTTATCATTAATGGATGTTTTCTAATTACTACAAATATAGTTTCAACCTTTGATGATCAAGTTCGCAGACGAGCTGCGATAGTAGCAGTGGTGACTGACAAATGTTATTATTAGTGATTCTCATAATAATTTTTTCTCTGGTTAAACCAAAAAAACGCAAACCTTCTTTTTGTGTTCAGTCCGAGATATCGTAAAGAATTTATGGATTTTTATATTTTAAAATGATTCGGCGGAGAAAGCCTCTGAATAACTTAAATAATGCCTCATGACTAAGAAAAAAAGTCTTTATACATAAAAAATTGAATTCAATAAATTCATAACAAACCAAACTGTGATACATAAGCAAAAATAATTTGTTGTTGGTAAAAATAAAATGGATATAGCAAATTATCTTATGAAAGTAATAATTTTCACGTAAATATTTCCACATTTTTTTTTAAAACTTGAAATATTTAATTTTATTTTTGTAGGCGATGTTGGAGGTGGAAGTTGCATATTAGCTAATGTAAGCTTTGGGTTTGGAGGAATTTATTAAACTTGTGAATCAATTCAAGCTTCCACTCTTACAAATATGTGAGTTGGATTTGGGTCCCAATATTACCTTTTGGTACGAATAAATCCTGTCAGAAGTGGTTATAATTTTTCTTTGATATAAATCAGTAATAGGACACAACGGGTGGAAGGAAATAAAGAATATCTTTATTTTAACAAACAAAATTTAAAAGCATTAAAAACATGAATGTTTAAAAGTTGTAATATACTTAAATTTCTTTATTCCAGTCTTCTTCGGTAATTTTCAAGACAAATTCCACCAGGTCCATATGCAACAAGAAGAATAAAACCACCGATAATAGATATAGTTTGAAAGAACTCAGATTTCATCAAATCACGAGCAATGTAATCATCCGTTGAGATCATCAACCATGAATTGGAGCAAAAATTGATACCAAAAAACCATAAAACAAGAGCCATAGTCCAAACACGTGGTTTATATGCATACGTTTTGAGTATATCAAGATTTAACGCAATAAGATAAACAAAAAACATAGTCTGAAAACCTCAAACTATATATAAAGTATATAATGACAAAGAAAGCTTACCCATGTCATGTTAGAATAATTAACAAGGGGAATAAAAAACATAAAATCATTGAAACAACTACCAAACAAAGTCAAAACTTCAATTATCAAATGGAATAGCTCAATACCTCTTTGACCATCACCATGACCATCAGCATCTCTTTGAGCAGCAGCAGCATAAAATAACGAGCTTTTATCATGTAGATTTGCAGCAAATAAAAGAAACAATGAACCTTCAATAGCAATATTAAGAATCAAAGCTCTCCAAGACCATGGAATATTATGAGTAACAGTTTGAAGTAACAGAATACTAGTCAAAATAATACATAAAGCACCAACATATTTTTTTGATAAGATCATGATTGAAGGAATAAGTTGTCCAAAAACATTATAAAAAATGACCAATGTTGCGAGATACCATCCACAATTCCATGTTTCTTCCATATATTGTCTTTGTTGATCCCATTGTATCCAACATCGAATACCATCTTGAATGAAAGTTGAAACAACAAAAATACGACCAACGTCTAGCAAATATGGCTTTGTAGGAATCAAAAACTAAAAATAAAAGTTGATATTAAACTGAAAATTAAAATGATTAAACTTACGGTATCGAGATAATCTTCAAGTTGTTTAACAAATTTCACAAAATCATGTATGACAGTCATCCAAAAATAAAGAAACCATGCAAAGACTCTAAGAAAAAATTCACCGAACATTGTTGCAGCAAACACTTTTGATTGAAACTAATTTGATGAATGAAGAAAGAAAAAAAGAGAAGGAATAAAGCTTTTGGAAGGAAGTAAAAGCGTGGCAAGATTGCAAAGAACTTTAGCATAATTTTTTTTTTGTAAAGTTCATTCCTAAAATAGCAATGCATAATAGGCTGTTTAAAAAAGCATTGTAAAAACAAAGTGATAATGTATCTTTATTATTTTTAAATTACGAATTCACAAGGCAAGCACATTATGAACCAGAAAAAATGGCAAATTATCGATTTCAAGAGTTAAAGAACCTATCCAAAGTATATAAATTTTTATTTACCCTTGTTTTCTTCTTGACAAGTTTGAGACTTGTATTACTGAAGCATAATAAAGAGAATGATTTTTAAAAATGTAAATTATATTTTTTATTTAAAACACAACAATAAATCAAAAAAACAAAACACAAGGATTAAAACGTTCTTTTCTTTATTCATTCGCGTCTTAGAAGATCTTCAGTACAAATTCCACCAGTTTCATAAGCAATCAGAAGAAATAATCCACCAATTAAAGATGTATTTTGAAAGAACGAAAATTTCATAAAATCATCATTTGAGATATTCCACGATGAATTGAACCAAAAATTAATACCAAATAGCCATAAAGCAAAAGCCACCCTCCAGATTCTTAATTTATATCCAAAATTCCTGAGATATTGAAGAGTTGAAGTAATTAAGCAAAAAACAAAATAAATAGGCTGAAAACTCCAAATTATTTTAAGTAAAAAATGACAAAGTAAACTAACCAATGTCATGAAATTATAATTACCAGTAACGATATAATAATAACTAATAACGATATAATAATAACAAGTTACAAAGCAATAAAGACACTCAAGGCAATTAATATAAGGTATTAACCTTTCAAGAAACTGTATACGATTTTCTATCTTTTCAAGTCGATCGTCAGCACGAATATTCATGGATCTTTGTTCATATTGAGTTACAGCGAATAAAATCCACAGAGAACAACCAACAGCAAAATTAGGAACCAAAAAAGCCCATGACCATGGAATATAATGAATGATATTTTGAAGTACCAAAATGCTAGCCAAAGTACCACATGAAGCAGGAACATATTTTCTTGAAATAAGCATGATTGCAGGAATAAGTTGTCCAAGAATGGTATAAAGAATAAATAATGTTGCGAGATGCGATCCACAGTTCCATTCTTCTTCCCTATATTTTCGTTCAGCACCAAAGTGTATCCACATTCGAACAGCATCTTCGATAAAAGTTGAAAGTATACATAACCGAGCAAAAATAGATAAATATGGTTTAGTTTTTAATAATTGCTGAAATAAAAAGTTTAAGATAAAATAATAAATTAAAACGATTAAACTCACATTATCGAGATATTCTTCAAAGTGGTTAACAAATTTCACGAAATCATGTATGACAGTCATCCAAAAATAAAGAAACCATGCAAAGATTCTAATAAATACATCTCCGACCATTGTTGCAGCAAGAACTTTTGATTGAAACCGATTTGATGAATGAACTAAAAAAGAATAAAGCTTTTGAAAGCAAGAAAAATAAGTTTAAAAGGTTGAAAGATAGTTTATCGAACATTTTACCTAAAAGAGATATGCCGAATGAGTAAAGATTTAGTAGGAAAACATAAAAAAACGATTTAATTCACGAAAAAATAATAACATGACCGATATCAAAAAATGAGAAAAACATGCGCGAATAAATTACAACGTTGACAAGCAATAAATAAGAGGAAACAATGAATATTATTAGCTTTTTGATTCAACGATTTTTATAACACACAATGAAAATGAGGAAGTAAGTATTTCATGCAAATAAAGAGTAGCAGAAATATGGACAAAAATTATTTTGTGTGGGATAAAAAGTTAGTTAAAATGGAAGTAGAAAAATGCACACAAAAAAATGAAACAATGCAGCAAAAAAAAATTTGACAAACGAAGCCGCCTACGGAACAGAGTTGTCGATTTTTGGCATGTCATCAAAGTAAGACTAAGATGTCATCAAAACTTTTTGAATTAGCATGTTCTTAATTTTTTTTAAATGTAAATGTAAATGTAATAGATTAAATTGAGATCTATAATAATTAGTAGGCAGAAAAAAATCACAGAAAATATGCTAATTGGATGACAATCGATCATCGAATGTCATCTAATTTTGAACATCGAAAATCGGATGACATTCGACGATCGATTGTCATCCAATTAGCATATTTTCTGTGATTTTTTTCTGCCTACTAATTATTATAGATCTCAATTTAATCTATTACATTTACATTTACATTTAAAAAAAATTAAGAACATGCTAATTCAAAAAGTTTTGATGACATCTTAGTCTTACTTTGATGACATGCCAAAAATCGACAACTCTGCTACGGAATGCTTGCAAATTCTCGTTTAGAGAGTCTTAGAGGTCCATGAAAAACAGAAAACTTCTTCATCTTTTTGAAATTTTGGAGTTTTGATGAATCTTTCAACTTTTTTTGCTGTTGTTAAATCCTTCTAACAATTGCTTTATAAAGGATTGTATGAAGCTTGAAATCAATTTTAAAGCCTTCCAATTGCCAAATAATGTAACATTTAAAAAGATTCATCAAAATACTGTTTTCTAAGTTTTGGTTTATCCATTTTCAACAAAAATTGTTTTTTACATTTATTTATTAGTCATTATTATTACAAAATTACATCAAAGAAAATTAAAGTGAAAGGAAATTGAATAGTTTTTAATTCTTCGTAGTGTTAGGTAACTCCGTTTATGGGAGCGCTCTCCTTTTAATGTCACACCAGCTTGTGCACTGCAGGCAAGCATGGACTAGAAACTGCAGCCATTGCAAGCGCCTACGTGCGCGTGCCTCACTTATTCATTGCAACCTCTGCAAAACATCCAGGCCTAAAGCATATTTAACTCAGCTTAAACCTCAACAACGTTACACTCAAGGCAGCGAATACATTATATTATAATTATACTTCCTTATTCATTCCTGCAAACCCTGCAAAGCATCAAGCCTGAAACTATATTTGAAGGCGACATGAACTTGGATTAGCACACGACTTTCTGCTCCACGTTAAACGACATTCAAGACCAGTTAAACATCATCCAAGCATCAACCCAAGAAACTATATATAAGCAGCCACACTTTACTCAATCCTTTGTCGATGGCCCGCCGTCAGCAAGAAGCTGAGCGAGAGCATTATAATACTTCCCAAGCTCCACTCTGATGTCCCCTTATAAGTCTATAGCCTAGGATGTTTATATTTGTATGTAGCTACTTATTTATTTATATGTATGTAATTGTTTATCATAAAGCATTAACACTAACATCGGAGACCGTCTCGAGTGATAACGTGGGCTGTAGTTTGCGCAGACTATAGGACCTAACAGTAGGCGGTGGAAGTTTTGAAGTTCATTGATCATTTTGCTGGTCCAATAGGTATCGTTTGAACATAAGACTTCATTGGATTTCGTCTTTTACGATAGCAATTTTAACCAATTCCAATTGCAACACCAAGAAGAATAAGTAATAACTTTCAGAAGCAAAAATTATTTTTTGTTAAAATAAAAAAGTTATAAATCTTTTTTCGCCTCATCTTTGCCTTTATTTATTTGTATCACTTTTACACTACATAAAATTCATTAATCAAGCTCTTGCAGAATTTATTTTGCAAACTTCCTTCTTTATTTTTTGTTCATAATTAGTGATGACTCATATATGTATAACATAAGCAGTGTAAAAAAAACGACAATTGGTCATTAAATTTTTTTCTGGGTATAAAAAACCTTTGTGTTTACTTTAAAAAAGCTTTCCTTGCCTGTCACAGTATTTTTCTCTGGAATAAACTTTCAATTTTGGCTTTTATTTTGAAAACTAAAAAGAATGAAACTTTTTCCATTATTTTTATTTTTGCTTTTCCCTCAAATAATTAATGGATTTGTTGGAGCTGAAACTTTATTACCCCAATTATTTTTTAGCACCATTATCACGGAAGGTGTTCCAGCAATATTTGAACTTGGTAAAACTTTTGTTTCTGAAGCTTTAAAAGTTAAAGAATCAACAACAATAACAAAATATGTTAATACAAACCCTAGTAACAGCAGATCCGCGACATCATTTAATGAAAATATATTTTATTTGAAAGTAAGTTTTTCTTTAAATTGAAAAGGCTGTTTTTCTCAATATAATATCAGAAATGAGGGATATCAAAATTTTTAAAGTCAATATTAACATTTCTCCAATTTTTTTGTATTATAAAATTTGGAGGAAAAAATGGCAATTTTAGAGATAAAAAAATCATTACACAATTTTTATAGTTTTTGTTATTCTTCGATCAAAATCAACAACGCTTCTTCTTTCCATTATTTTTGTTTTTTGGACTTTTCTTTCTTCAATACGATGAGAATTGACTGACCGTTTTCTTTATTTTAGTTTAATAAAAAAGCATAACTATGAAAACTAAGAAAAACATTCTATTTTTTGTACGAAGAAAAAAGTGATGAGTAAGAGAAAAAAAAGTCTATGGCATTTTCGTTGCTGCGCATCTTTTCGCAAACAAACAAAAAAAAGAGAAACTTTTCTTTATGCTAGCTTGCTTGCTACTGTGTAAAAAAGCATGACATTTTCATATTTTTTGATCTTTTCTAAATTAATTTGTAAATTCGTTGTTGTTTCATTTTGGCGCGGAAAGTTCTTTTCCACCTTTTTTTCTTGAATTCGTTAGTCAAAAAAACTTTTGGTCTTCATATTTTAAAAATTTCAGTTTAAATCTTCGCGTTTATTTGTTTATAAAAAATAATTATTAACTTAATTACTAATAATTTTAATTAAGATTCATTTGCTTCGATATTTGGGAAACTTTTGTCAGAAAACAAAAAATGAAAATTTTTCCATTGTTTTTATTTTTTCTTCTTATCCCTTTTAAATCTCAAGGAATAGCAATGGAATTAGGAAAAGTTATTCTCGGGACTGTTCTCGCCGAAGGAGCTTCAATAGTTTATGAATTTGGAAAAAATTATGTTATTGAAGCTTTAAAACTTAAAAAAGAAACAGTGGCGGCGGCGGCGACAAATTTTAGTTCAAAAAAAGAAATATTTAATTTTAAAAAAGTATTCCTTTAATCTTAATTTTTTGTTTAAAAGTTCTTTAATTTTTTAGTCTGAATTAAACCACGTTGTTGAAATTTTAAAATTAGCCATTGAAAAAATGGATGCTTCATTTACAGATTTAAAAACTTTGATTCGAAAACATCATTTTCAAACTGTAAGTTTTATAAAATTAAAAATATTTTTTCTTTTTCAAAAGACTTAATTTTATTAAATCAAAGAAATTTTTCTAAAGCCTTTATTTTCTTCAGCATGTTCAATTCCCAACACAAAATTTAATTCTCCACGTTGAACTTTTTCTATCAAATCCCATAAATTCGACCGAAGTTGATCTTCGACAAACTTGCTCAAATATTTTTCCACAATCATTTTTAAAAGTAAAAAACACACTTTTTATTTTCTTTGTCCCTTAAAATATGAATTTAATTTTAGACAATTGAAACAATGTTGAAAAAAGATAAATGGTTGATTGAACAAAGTGATAAAAATCCAAAATTTTTTGTGAAACTCGAACGCGGAATAATTATTTTGGTTAAACAATTAATTTTTGCTCAAAGTGTTTGCATCCAAATTCGTGATATTGGCAGCAGCGGTGGCAATGATGAAGCTTTTTACCGATATAATAGTTTAAAAATGGCTGAAAGCATTGAAACTTTAATTAAAAATCAAAAATGGGTGAGTTTCTTTTTAAAAGATAAAGAATGTCCAAATTTTTGCTTCGGGGATATCTAAATTTTTTCAAAACTCATGTTTTGTTTTTTGAAGAAAAAAAATAGAAAACTGAAATTTTATCTATTATAATTTTTAGGATGTTCAAACTCATCATAAAATTTCCACATTTATGGATCAAACTTTGAAAAGTTTTAATATTTCTGAAATAAAAAAAGATGATCCAAAAATTTATGAAAAAATTGGTAAAAATTTATGTCAAAATTTAACTGAATCTTCTGAACTTAGGTTAGTTATCTCTTTTTCGTTTATAGCAGCAACAAACAATGCTCCCTTTTTTAGTGGCAGCGGCTACATAGGCTTTTTTGCAACTCGAAATTTCAATAATTTTACTGTGATTTCAAAAAATCAACAATATTTAAAAATAAATTATAATGATTGGATTATTTATGTTTTTTATTCAAAAATTAAAGAAACAACCAAAAGTTTGGAAAATTTAAAAAAATCTAAAAATATTATCCAAAATCAAATAATTTTTGAATGTAAAAATAAATCCCATTGCATTTTACTTGCTGGAATTTATAATGGAATGTTTGATGCCGAAAATAAATTCATTCATTATTCAATTTGTGGAAATATTGGAGTTACAATTGGTCATTATCCAAACTTTTTAATTTTCGAAGATAAATCAAGCGAAAAAGAAGCTGAATCAGAAAAAGAGGAAGAAATTCTAAAATTGGATGAAACGGAGTTCTTGGAATTTTTGAAAACTCGAAAAAGCAAAAATTTTGAAAATGAACGAAATGAAAGGGAATTTTCCAATTCAAACTTAAACTATGCTAAAACAATAGACGAAGTAAAACAACCCGAAGAAATTAAAGTTGCATCTTCGCTAATTTCAAATTCAGTAAATAGCTTTCACTTTGTCAATAATTTATTTATCAGTTTTTTTATTTTTTACTTTTCTTTTTGAATTTTGTGATGTTACATATAAGTTTTATAGATTTTTTAATAAAAAAAACCATATATGTGAATATGAAAAAGATGGCATATTTTTTTTAGATTTCCAAAACATGCATTATATGAGTTATTCGTGTGGAAGGATCCAAAGATCAAATATCACGGGAAGGATCGAATGTTACAGGACCTTATTTTACGAAACGAGAAACACATGCTAGGGTATATCTAATAGGGCATCCCGACACTTTTGCTGTTGAACCATAATAAAGAGTTAGGAAAAATGAAAAAAAATTTATTTAAAACAACACAATAAATCACAAAAACAAACACAAGGATATTATTATTAAACATTCATTTCTTTCGTTATTCGTGTCTTATAAGATCTTCAAGACAAAATCCATCAGTTCCATAGGCAACAAATAGAAGTAATCCGCCGATTAAAGATGTATTTTGAAAGAACGAAAATTTCATAAAATCATCATTTGAGATATTCCACGATGAATTGAACCAAAGATTAATACCAAAAATCCATAAAGAAAATGCCACACTCCAGATTCTTAATTTATATCGGAAATTTTTGAGACTTATAAGAGTTGAAGTAATTAAAAAAAAAACAAAAAACATAGGCTGAAAACTTCAAATTGTTCAAAGTTAAAAATGACAAATAAATCTTACCGTTGTCATGAAATTATAATAGCCAATGACGATATAATAATAACTAGTAATCAACCAATAACCAAACTCAAGCCAACTAATAACACGATAAAGCCTTCTTAAAAGTTGTATTTGATTTTGTATCTTTTCCAATATATCGTCAGCACGAATATTCTTAGATCTTTGTTCATATTCAGTTACAGCAAATAAAATCCACAAAGAACAACCAACAGCAATGTTAGGAATCAGGAAAGTCCAAGACCATGGAATATAATAAGTAACAGTTTGAAGTACCAAAATGCTAACCAAAGAACCACATGAAGCACGAACATATTTTTTTGAAGTAATTAAGACTGCAGGAAGAAGCTGCCCAAGGATGTTATAAATAACGAACAATGTTGCAAAATACCATCCACAGTTCCATTTTTCTTCCATAAATTCTCGCTCATGATCCCAATGTACCAATTTTTGAAAACCATCTTCAATAAAAGTTGAAAGTACACATAACCGAGCAACATCAAATAAATAAGGCTTTGTTTTCAATAGTTGCTAAAATAGAAAGGTAAAGATTAAATATAAAAATTAAAATGATTGAACTTACAGTATCGAGATAATCTTCTAATTGCTTAAAGCGTCTCACAAAATCATGTATCACAGTCATCCAAAAGTACAGAAACCATGCAAAGACTCTAAGAAAAAAATCACCGAACATTGTTGCAGCAAACAATTTTGATTGAAACAAAATTGATGAATGAAGAAGAGAAAGAAAAAAAGGAATAAAACTTTTGGAAGCAAGAAAAAAAATTTGAAAATTAGTATAATTTTTTAAGCCAACACGGATGGTAAACGGGTCGCATTTTCGTACATTTTTTGTTATTACTTTTTTGTCCCAAGATATGATATCAGGGGAAGGATCAATGTTACAGGACCATATTTTACGGGAACGAGTTTCACATGCCAGGGTTTCTCAAATGGTTGTTATAATAACATAATATATTGTTTTAAAATGAAAAAGTAAATAAGAACTGTGCATTATATATTTACGAAAAAATATAAGTAACAAAGAAATTTGCTGGTTTGCCGAGGCCCGCTTAAATTCTAGTCAAACATTAATTTTAGTTTGGCATAATTTTTTATGTTCAAGAGTTTGAAACTTGTTTTACTGAAGCATAATAAAAAGTATGAAAATCACGACATTATTTTTATTCAAGACAATACAATAAATAATAAAATCAAACAAATGGATTAACTTTAATTATTATTATTTATTCATTTCTTTATCGACGTATTCGGAGGAGATCCTCAAAACAAATCCCACCAATTTCATAAGCAACAAGAAGAAGTAATCCACCAGTAATAGATGTAGTTTGAAAGAACGAGAATTTCAATAAATAATCATTTGTCCACAATGAATTGCACCAAATATTAATACCAAAATGCCATAAAACAATAATAATACCTGAGACTCTTCGTTTACTAACAACAAAAATCTTGAGATTTAGAAGAGTTAAACCAACAAAAAACATAGGCTGAAAACTTCAAATTATTGAAAGTTAAAAATGATAAAGAAGCTTACTGATGTCATGAAATAATACCAATTAATAAAAGATAAATATATGCAATTAAGCAAAATAATACCAGGAAAAAGCATTTTAACAAGATGAATTTGATTTTGTAGCTTTTCCAATATATCGTCAGCGCGAATATTCTTAGATCTTTGTTCATATTGAGTTACAGCAAATAAAATCCACAAAGAACAACCAACACAAATGTTAGGAATCAAAAAAGTCCAAGACCATGGAATATTATGAGTGACATTTTGAAGAACCAGAATACTAGCCAAAGTACCACATGAAATACGAACATATTTTTTTGAAACAAGCATAAATGAAGGAAGAAGTTGTCCAAGAAAGGTAAAAAGAACAATTAACGAAGCAGAATACCATCCATAATTCCATTTTTCTTCCATAAATTCTCGTTCAGCATTCCAATATACCAATTTTTGAAAACCATCTTCAATAAAAGTTGAAAGTATACATAACCGAGCAACATGAGGTAGATATGGTTTTGTTTTCAATAATTGCTGAAAAAAAGAAGGTTAGGGCAATAAAATAAATTAAAACGATTAAACTCACTTTATCGAGATAATCTCCAAATCGATTAAAGCGTCTCACAAAACCGTGTGTTAAAGTCATCCAAAAATAAAGAAACCTTGAAAAAAGAAGAAGAAAAAAATCTTCCCAATCATCTCCGAACATTGCTGCAGCACAAGCACTTTTGATTGAAAGCAAGTTGATGAATAAATGAAAAAAATTCTGTCAAAAAAAAGATTTTTTTGCAAAAAGAATGGGAATGTTAGAAAGCTATTTTAGCATATAATGTTTGATGCCGACCCAGTTATTTTTACAACATTGCTAATGCTACAATAATAAACAAGAAATGGGATAGTAGTTGTAAAGCTAAAGGTTAATTTCCATTCAAACTGAAAGTAATGTTAAGCTAAAAGCCGTTCAAAAGACCATTATTTACATGTTATAAAGAAGTTAATGGCAACAATAAATTCATAACTGTTAACTAAATCTTTTACTTGTATTCTTAACTCATTAACGAACTAATCAATTCCAATCGCAAAATCCTTGTAAAAAGACAATAAGTTTCAAAACAAAAACATTTATAAAATCATAAACAAAAAATCTTCAAAACAAAGAAAACAGGCATAAAAACCATAACAAAAATAAATAAGAAGAAATTGTGAAACGTTTGAAATCACCACAAGATCAGTTGACGAAGTTTATTGTTGACTTTCAAATTGACTACCATCGTGACCAGTTTTCTTGGGAAGGAGAACAGCATTGATGTTGGGAATAACACCGCCTAAAAAATGAACAAGTTAAAAAGAATGTTAAAACTAAACAAGTGAATGAACTGACCTTGAGAGATGGTGACTCCAGAAAGAAGCTTATTCAATTCTTCATCATTGCGAATTGCAAGTTGAAGATGACGAGGAGTGATACGAGACTTCTTGTTATCACGAGCAGCATTGCCAGCAAGTTCGAGGACTTCAGCAGTGAGATATTCCAAAACAGCTGAGAGATAAACAGGAGCTCCAACACCAACGCGTTCTGAATAATGTCCTTTGCGGAGAAGACGATGAATACGAGCGACAGGAAATTGAAGACCAGCACGAGCAGACTTGAACGACGTTCCACCAGTTTTTCCTTTACCAGATTTACCTTTAGCAGACATCTTGAATATGTTGCAGCAGAAGAAGAAATCAGAGAAGTAAAGTTGAAGTTGATAAAAATCAAAAGTGAAGCTTTGAAAACTAAAAAAAGAAAGAATGAATCAAAAAAGTTTGAGGAAATAAAAATGGCGCGCAATTTTGTTTTCATCTTTCGACACGATTGACACATTTTATGGGAATGGCGCAAAAATAAGTGATTTGAATGAAACATTTTGCTGAATGGTTTTTGCTATCAAACGCAAGTATGAAATTGTTCGTGGTTTGTGTAAAACTAATAAAACCTCCATCTAAAATAAAATAATCATGACATCTTCTTCACTTTGATAAAGTACTAAAAAACAAATTCCCAAAAATTTCTTTTATTCAAAGCTCTATTGAAAAGTTCAGTAAATTCGAATAATAAAGTGTAAGATCTAAAAAAGCAAATATTAAACCATTTCACTTGATCGATGAAAAGGCTTCATTATGTCATTTCATAATTAAAATGCAAAACAAGTACAATGAGAAACTTCTTTATTACAAAATCAAAAACAACAAAACCAAAAGCTTAATAAACAAAATCAGTATCATAATTATTTCAGATAACAGCTTGAGTTCAACTTGATTAGCTTGCTTTAGATTTTTTGGACGGTGAAGGTTCAGGAGATTCCTTGAATTTTCTAAAAATAAATCGCTCATTATTTTACATACATAGAATATTTTGTAGCAAAAGTACATACCTTTTAAGATTTGTTTTATTGTCATTTACCGTTCGATTAAATTTCAAAATGATATGTTTGAACTTGTTTTCAAGTTTTGTTTTGACAGCATTCATTTCTCTGGTGGCTGGTGTTCGACGTTTTTGATTGCTAAAGTAAGTTTGAATAACATCAGTAAGAGCAACAAGAAATTGATTTGGTGATTCATATTCTCCATTAGTGAATGATTCAAAAACATGATTCAAGCGTTCTCTAAGTATGTTTTTGACATGTTCTGTAATTATGCGTTCATAAGCATTTCGGCATTCAGAAACCCATAATTCTTCTGTTGGTTCATCATTCCAAGATTCACTACTTCGTCGAGATTTGGTTGTATTTGATGCTACATTTAATGAAAGATCAGTATTGTAAGCAGTTAATTCTTTTGGTGACTTCTCGAGCAAAGATTCAAAATATTTTGATGCATCCATTGGTTCGGTGTCGTCAATGACATAAAACAAGGTTTCAACCAATCGCAGAGAATTCACTGCATTTTCCGAATTTTCTCCATAGAATTTGATTGCATTAGCTGCTATCATTTGAATATCGAATTTGAGATGTGGCAGAGTCCTAAAAATAAAGCACTAGTTACATCCATTTTAAAAGAAATTGTTGTAACCTGTAAAACATATTTGAGGAACGTTCATTTATTGTTTGTAAGTCAATAGGATATGGAATTTTGAGAATGTAATCAGGATGTACAGCAAGATTGACAGGAAATTGAAAAATTGATAAAGCAGGTACAGTACTTAATTGATGAATAGCATGACGAACTTTATAGAAGTAATGTGATGAGTCAGCATTATTACCATCATCGAGAGCAGCTCCAGTAGGAATTTTCCAATCATATTTTCTTACAGGAATAAAGCCGAATACTTTGATTTCCTCCGATGTTGCACCAACTCCACAGCTTCTTCCAAGTGTTAAGGGTTGAATATCCCATGAGGAACAAAAAACTGATTCTTCTTCGTCATCCCATTTAATACAGAGAGAATTAAAGTGACATCCAGTATAACCATGTTGTCTTGACCTTTTTGATTGTATGGTACCAGTCCACCATTCGACACCAAGAAGAGCTTCGATTTGATCACCTTGTTTAAAATTCTGTTGAATTGATCTCTCAAAGAGTTCACATGGAATTATAAAATCAGCAATGCCTTCTAATGAATGATACCTAAAAAAATGGTGAATATAAATAAATTATTGCTAGTGATAAAACAACTTACAAAACTTCAATTATTTCGCGATTTTGTAAACGAAGACAGAGTAAAGCACAATGATAAGGTTTCAAACGATAATCAAGTTTTTCAATGATAGCATATTCTTGACTTTTAAAATCAGCAGGTGTTGGATAACTTTGAGGAGCATAATCTTCTTTTACTTTACATTCATCGAGATACATCTTATGAGCAAGTGGAAGATAAACCACAAGATCACCAAGTTGTGGAATGTATGGAAATCTTTGAATAGAGACTTGCTTCATCCATTCAGGATATTCTTTAAACTTGGATGAAGATGGTGTTGGAGGTGGAACAAACGAAGATGATGTTGATGGAGGAGGAGTTTCTTGCAAAGCCTTTTTTTCTTTTTTATCAAGAATTCGTTGATCGACGACACATTTATTTCCTAAAGCGTTCCATTCTTTTCCACGAACATTTTCAGGAGCTTTCAGTTCATTCTCTAATTCAGCTATCTTAGCTTCCAACGCCTTTTGATGTTCTTGATGATCAGCTTTCAATTTAGCCATTTTAACTTCATATTCTTTTTGTTTGGCTTTCAAAGCAGATATCTAAATAAATGAATGTTTGATGCTTTAAAAAGAGAGAAAAACTCACTGTCTTAAGATGTCCTTCATTGGTAGCTTTCATTCTATCGATGGTATCATTTAAAAGGGAAACTTCAGAAATTGTTACACCGTGCCCATCGTACTTGTTTTGAAGATCATCAAGTTGAGTTTGAAGTTGTTGACGATCTTTTAGGAGATTTTCATACGTTTCTTGCAAAACATTCTTCTAAAGAATGGAATAATAACATATGTACACTTTAAAGTGATTAAAATACTTACAGCGTTTAGTTGTGTTTTAATTTCAGCTTCCATTTGAGCGATGATTTCATTCAAGCGATTAACTTCTCCATCGACTTGCGGTTGAGGTACAGATTGTTGTTGTTTGAGAATGTCGCGTTCAGATTTAACTTCTTGATGAACTTTTTGGAAGTTTTCATGATCCACTTCCATAGCACCCATCTAAAAATAAAAAAGGTATGAGAATAAGAAGGAGAGAAAAAATTAAATATCCAACCCGTTTTATTGCTTGTTCGTATTCTGATTTCCAGAAAGCAGCCATATCAGTTGGTGGTGATGACGGAGGTCCTTTGAAGTTTTGAGGGCCATCCATGTTTCTGTAAAGCTTCTAAAAAATTAAAAAATTAAGTACAAATGACAAAAAAGGATGGAGGATATTTAATGAATACCAAAAAACGTAAAAAATAAAAACAGATTCTTCATGTTTGAAGCCATTGCAATTTGCAAAGGTATTCGCTAAAAAAATATTTCCCGTGGCAAGAATCAAATGATTTGAAATGAGCCAAAAATAATTTTAAGAATTTTTTAAAACTTTTTTTTGGAGATTTATGGAATCCTGAGCCAGTTGTTTGTTTGCAGTGCTAATCTAAGAAAAGAAAAGATTAGTCAGTAATAAATTAAGATTTAGAAAACATTTTACCTACAGTAAAAGTTTAACTAGTGACAGCAAAAAAAAAAATTGAAGCATTATTTTATCAAAAAATATTACCATTTTTTTAAAATTTAGATATAAAGTTTTGAGTTCGAAAAATTATAATAAGTTTTTTAAAACCATTTATTATTTATGTTTACTGTGTCTTTTTTTTTGCTTGAAATATTTTTTTCCACAAATTAATTTTACGATCTTTTTTAGAAAAAGTCTGAATGTTCTTTTTTTTGTTTTATTCGATAAAAAATCTTATAAACAACTCGTTGAAAGTTTATTACAAAAAAAGCAAAAATATTGGTTGGTTATTATTTCCTTGAGTGCCACGTTTTTTGATCTTCCACGTTGCAAAAATAAAAATTTCCTCATTATTTTCTTCCAGAAAATAAAAAAAAATTAAAATTCAATCTTTTTGTTATTATTTTTTTTAAAGACTGAAACTTTTGTAAAGAAATTTGACTAATGGAATATCAAACTGACACATATAATCAAAGAGAAAAAAAATTTCATATAAATAAACCCTAAAATGCGTTGGAAAAATCAGACAATCGAATTTTTTTTATTTTAAGACTCGCGTCAATTTTTAGGCCAAACAAAATAATATATTTTTTTTAGATTGCTGCTTTTCTTTTTTTCCAGCGATTAATAATAATAGGTTCAATATTTTTTAGGTATATTTCTAAAAGAAAAAATGCGAATTCTCTTTGTAATTTTTTTCATCGCCGCTATCTTTTTCCAAGATGTGGCAGGTGAATGCACCGGTGATCAAGCTAAGGTAAGAAAAAGCTAACCATAATCTATGATTTTAAAATTTATAAAAAATACATATATATGTAAATATTTTTTAGGCTTTTGAACTTTGTTATATCCAACACTTTAAATTCCTTAACATTCCGGAAAGTGTAGCCGAAATTGATTTTACTATATACAAAAATGCTGTTGAACGTTATCCCGTAGAAGATTATCCATTATTCCAAGAGAATATTCGTGATTGTTTGAATGATTCAACAATCATTGAAGATTGTGCAAATGATGAAGGGTTTTCTAAACTTAGTTTTGTAAAAGGACTTCAAAGAAATTTCACCATTGAATTTTGGATTATGGATTATCTTAGTGGTGAAGGATTTGAAGGTAAAGTTTTAACAAAATCAAATAATATATTTATTTATATAATAAATAATTCTAAAATTAATCATCAATTTTAAAGGGTTCAATGCCACACATGTATGCTTCCAAACTTTCCATGCCGCAACAAATTGTTCTTGTAACAATGACCCAGAAACTTGTGAACAATACTCAAATAACATTGATTGTTTTGCAAATTGTACCCAAGAAAAATGTGGAGATGAAGCAGCCCAAATTCTTAGAGACACCATTTCCATTCATGGTTGTTATGATGCTCCAATATGTGGTACATGTTTAAAAAAGAAAAACGAAGAAACTGATGGAAAGGCGTAATCGCTGTGTATCGTTTTTGCATTTTTCTGTGTTAAAAAATAATTAAAGCATTAATTCAACGTTTTTTTAAATCAATTTTTTGCATTTTAGCAACAACAAAAAATGAGAGAAGTAACTTGCATTTGTTGGATTGGAAATTATCAAAAATAAACAATGAAAGTAAAAAAATCGTAAGAGAAAAGTTTCCAATAAAAAATGGGGACAAATTGAAAAATAGTTATAAGCTTTTAAAATTTTTAAAGATCGTAATGATTGAAAGCAAAAAAAGTTTTGTACAAAATATCGTCGACAAAATTTACCTTGTTTTCCTACTGTAAAAGAAAAAAAACTTTCTGCATTTATCAATTTTGCAATTCCAAGCTTTAAAGAAGCCACTTTGTAACACATATATGTATGTATGTGCATGAATCCACGTTGCAAAATGATGAAATATATTTCTTTCATGTTTTTATAATTTATAAAGCATTATTATTTTTTTGTTAACTAAAAAACTTTCTTTTAAAACAATGAACGAATAGGCTAATGGAATATTAAGAATCAAGCAAAATCATACAACAAAAAATTCGCCCACATATAATTTTTTTTAAATAGTCACTCTTGATTGTTCTTAATAATGAATTAATTAAAATGCGTCCACAGACATTTCTTTATAATATTTTTATTTGGAGTTTTCTGCTTCCAAAGTGTTGTCGCAAGCAATTTGTTCGAAGTTTGAACCCATGAGTTTTGGAAATGATTGGAAAATCGAAAACGCAAAGACAAATTTATATTTGAAAATAAAAAATGGCAAATTTTATAAAAAAAATTAGATGATTAGAAATATTGAGATTGTTGGAACACAAGTTCATGATTTGTTTGCATAATTAATTTATTTATTTTTTTTAAATAAATCTTTTGTAAATATTTTTTTTTGTTGCTTTATTTTTATTTCCTAAAATCAGACAAGTTTTTTTTCTGTACCTTTTTTTAAAAACACTCATCATAAAAAAAACTTGTAACCATTTTCTCGAAAAGTCAAGAAAGACCAGAAACAATGAAGTAAAACATAAACACTTGAAATTCAAAAACTCGGATGCATTTTTTTTTCTTTGTTATTTCTGGTTAATCTTCAAGGAAGCGAAGAAGAAGGAAAAAATAAAGCGATAAAGGACATGAGCAAATAAGTGGATTGAAAAAAGACTGGTCAAGAGTCTTTTACCGGTAAATCTTTTTTTGTTTGATTTGTAAGGAAGAAAAAGAAAAACGGAAAAACGAACTCAAAAATTTTTTAACCTTTAAAAAAAGAAAGAATTGAATGTCTGAAAACGAGCTATAAAGTTTGCTTGCAAGAAAAAGGTTTGTCGTTGACCTAAATTTTAAAATAAAAAATTCTAGCAAAAAATAACTAAAATTGGCTTAAATTTTTTTTGGTTGAAATGAAAGACACTGAAATAAATAATCAAAACAGAACTAATTTGCAAAAAGATTTACATATGTAAACTTTTCAGAAAAAAATGTGTTTTAAATTTCAAGAACACGAGGAGTATACAATTTTGGAGAAATCTGTGAGTCAAAAATATTAACTTTTTGATCAAAATTATTTATTAGAAGAGAAGGAGGACATCGTAAAGAAAATCTTTGAATATTATTTCTAAACTCCATTACACAAGTTTTTTTTTCTAAAAAAGAAGCAAGCATTTATTATTTTCATTCTTTCTTGTTGCATAAATAAATTATCTTTAATTTTTAATTTAAAAAAAAAATTTGTCTTGATGCAAAAAAATAGTTTATTCAAGCTTTATAAAACATTTTTTTCAGTCCAAGTTTGTTCGATTCCCTCTCAATTTAAAAATAATGTAAGAAAAAAAAGTTAAAATTGGTGGTGGTCGCGGGTGTAGATGTCGTCTTTATTGTTGTCGAGGTTGTTATTTTCAACAAAGAAACAAAAAACTATCTGTTGTATTTTTTTTATTATCGATGAACCAACTAACTAACAATAAAGGATGAAATCAAAAAAAAAAGAAAGAGAATAGATAGATTCAATAAAAATCATGACATCCATCAAACAAACAAAAAAATAGATAAATGTAAAAAAAAATTCATTTATGTATTTGAATTGGAATTTGGATTGACAAAAAAAAATAAGCGCTGAAGAAGATAGATTTATTTTATTTATAAAAGCTTGAAAAAAAGCTAAAAATGGATAAAAAGCTTTCGAGCAGCTTTGGTTCATCATAAATTTATTTTCTTTCAAAAAGTTTGTTTCTAAGTGTCCATTGTTTAAAAACTTTGTTTAGCTTGCTTTTCAATTTTTTGGAACGCGCATCATTTTTCAATAACAGAGTTAATTGCTTCTTTAAAAAAAAGATTCTTTTTTCTTTGATTAAACAAAGTTTTCTATTTTTTTGTTTTGTTTCAAACTGTCAAAAAAAACTTTTTTTTTGTTTCATGCTTTTTCTTTCTCATCATCACCTCATCTTTCTTTATTTTTTGTGTCTTGATTGAAGCTAGCTTTTTCCTTCAAAAAAAGACAACAGAAACTGTTGTTTTTCCATCGAAAAAATTCCAAATCGGGGAAAAAAACGTTTTCTCTCTCTCTTTTTTGGTGTTGCGCAAAAATTAAACGATCGAACGAACGAACGAACCAACGAAGAAATGACCGATAATGGAAGACAAAGAAGAAGAAGAAGAAAAAAAACTTCTCTCTCTCTCTCAAGATAGAGGGAAAAGAAGCAAACCATTGGGACTTCATTTTTTTTGGTTGGAAAAATGAAATTGTTTCATCTTTTTTTTTCTTCCAAGATTATTTATTTATTTTTTGAATCCGGTTTCAAGCAAATTCTTAAAAGAATGGTTGGTTGGAGATGATGATCGAGAAAATATGGGAGGAGGTGTCGACGACGACACTCATCTATCTACCTACCTCCGTTCTCGGATGCTTTTTTGAGATCTCCCTTCTCTTTCTCTCTTTCTCGAAGCCATGAAAAGAAAAGAAAAAATTGGGAAGAAGAAGAAAAGAAAAATAATAAGGAATCATTTGGATTTGTTATTCATGCTTTAAATCAGTCGTCGCGTCGCTTCTAGTATTTAAAAAAATAAGCAGCTCATGAAAAAATAAGACCATGGTGTTACAAAAAGGATTTAGAATTAAGATTAGGAATATTATTTTGTAAGGCCGAGAGTGTTCCGTGTTAAAACATTTTAATAATATTTTTTATTTGATGTAAAAAAATTTTTAGGTTGTTAATTGTGTTGCCATAAATTTTATATATTCAATTTGCTCTATAATTAATATATTATAAAAATAAATATAAACATGCGATATTTATTACTTCTTCTTGCTGTTATGGTAAGTTTACTCTTTGAATTAGCTCTTTCTCAATCAAGAAAATTCTAAAACAAATGAAACTATGATTTTCATAAATTTAAGAATTCTTTGAAATTTTTGGGTTTAGTTTGATTCAAAAATATTTTAAACTTGGGATTTGGCTGAAATTTGCAAAATTTTATTCTAATAAATTGGGGGCTAAAAAATTTTTTGTTTCTGGAGTTTGAATTTACACTTCATAATTTTTTTCTAAATTTTTTAAGAAATCCATTTATTTGAAATTTGTTTCACTTTAAACTTTTTAATCTTTTGTTGATTTTCTTTATTTTTTAGCCATCAATTTGTTTTTCAATGAGATACAATAATAATAACAATAATTATGGTGGAAATGCAAGATTTAGTAATAATAATCATCGTTATATAACCTCACGTTTTTCATCACTTGGAAATAAATTAGATATATGTGAATATTATGCAAAATTGGGTCGCCTTGATGAACATCCTGAATGTTTACGAGCTATTGAAGCCATAAATGAAGTCACGACAACTCAAAGGCCTCTTTTACAAATATGTTCCACCAATGCCCCTCTTGTTGAATGTTCATCTGATTCATATAATTGCCCTAAAAGTGGACAAATTTGTATTCAATCTGATGGCTCACAATGTTGTCAAGAAGTTACCGCGGGTTAGTTTTCAATTTTTTTTCGAGGAAGAGTATTTGCATAAAAAAAATTTTCCTTTTCTTGACACACTTGAAAAAAATAAAAGTTAAGTGGAACATCGAATAAAACACACACACTTGGAAATTAAGTGGGATTTATTTTTTAATTTTTCGGGAAGAAGAAAATGAAAATATGACCACTTTGGGAGAGCAAAAAGAAAACCAGAAATTAGTTTTATTTTTTGTTTGTTTGTTTTTCTGGTTCTAAGCTGTTTTTTGTTTTGTTTTGTTGAGTTGAATTGAATTTTAAAAAAACTTGATCCAATTAAAAGATAAAAGTTTTTTTTGTTATGTGTGTTTACAGTAATCTTAGATTAGTAGTTTTAACATAGGAAATTAGTTAGAGTTTTTTAAGAAGAAAGATTCAGAAACTTAAAAAAATATTTACCTGGGCTCTCGATACAAAAATATAAAGATTTTAAACAAAATTTGTTAATTTAGAAAAAAATGAAAAAAGCTGTTTGAAGCCAAACAAAAACAATGAAAAAGGAGACGTAGAGAAAATATTAGGTTTATAAAATTTTTTATCCCTTTATTTTTTTAGGAGTCCCAGTAAGTCATATCAATTCCAAACCAGGTCGATGCCCTCAACCATTGGGTATTAGCGCTTTACAAGATACCACAACTGGATGTTGGCTTGATTCAAATTGTCCCGGAATTCAAAAATGCTGCCTTGAACCCAACCCAGTAACTAATACCGCAACAAGAATTTGTCGAGATCCTGAAGGAATTAGCAGTGATTCCATTTGTAATCAACCTCTCGCAGTTGGTTCATGCACAGCTCCAAGCATTCGATATTATTATGATGCTTCATCTGGAAGTTGCAGAAGTTTCCAATATTCGGGTTGTGGAGGAAATGCAAATAATTTCCAATCCCTTGCAAGTTGTCAATCAACTTGTTCAGGATCAGGTTAATAAGTTTACCAAATATTTTTGACTCAACTACATAGTTTTTAAGAAATTTTAAAAAAGGGTTTTTAGAAGTTGTGAGGCTTAAAATATTTTTTTTGCTAATTTTATTTTCAAATCAAAGCAAAAAAATAATGAATTTTTCAACGTTTTTAAAGCTTTTTTAAATTTTGTTTTAGTTTTGCGCAAACTTGAGATAAGCCGTTATTTTGCTTAGACAAGATTTTATTTAGTCTAATTGTGTTTATTAGAATAAAATTTAAAACATAAAAAAGAATAAAAAGAAAAAAGTTTTTCTATAGCTTTGCATTTTTTTAAATCTTAAAATGTTTTTTTTTCGCTGCGATGCTATAGTTTTTCAGTTAAAATATTCAAACATTTATTTTTATTTTTTTTATTTTTTTTAGGTATTCGTGGAACTCCAGCTTGTCCAGCTACCGCTAATGCAGGACTTAATTGCCTTTTTGCTCATGCTGATGCATGTCAAACCGATGCAGATTGCCTTGGACGTGAAAATACCGTTCAACCATCATGTTGCATGACAAAATGTGGTTATCGCGTGTGCTTTTTATATTAAACAAAAAAAATTATATAAAAGAAACATAAACTTTTGTGAATGTTTAAAACAGCGACAAACCAAAATGTTCAAGTTTTAGAAATTTTATTTAACTTTAAAAAAATATTGTATAGCAGAAACATATTTTTTTTTCTTACTAAAAGTTTTTGGATTAATTTAATTTTGTCTGTCACAGTAATTCTTTGAAGATCTATTCTTTATTTGTGCCCGTCGTCGTTTTTCTTTCGCTCACTCACTTTCCCCTCTAGTTTTTTAAAATTTTTTATTTTTGTTAATTGTTGGCTCTTTTTATTTGTTAATATTGAAAAAATTTATTTAAAATAAAATTATCAAAAAAAGTCTTTAAAAGAATGGAAAAAGTAATTAATTAATTTTAGTTTTAAAAGCTTAAAGCTTCGTTGTTTTTTTTTTTTGCGACAAAAATTCATTTAGAAAAATTAGTGTTTTTTAAAAACAGAAAAAATTTTAAGTTTTTTAAATTCAAATTTATCCAGGTTCAGCCAACATTTGAACTGAATGAAAGATCGAAGTTGAGGGAGATGAAGAAGAAGAATTTGATTTTTTAGCGGTAATTCGAGCTAAAGTTTGTTCAAATAATTCTGCTCTTCGACGACGTTGAGCTTGAATTTCGGGTGAAATAGGTGCGGGACGTTTGAGACTTCGCATTTCGGTTTGATTCATGGTTGCTGGAATTGGAATGCAATATGGTGGATATGATGAAGATAAAGAGGAGTGACACCTAAAAAAATAAATACAAAAATTGATTTTGATTCATCATATTCGGAAATCTCAATTTGGCAACGTCGAAAATTCCTTTGAGGACTCAGAAAAAATAAAAATCTTATTACGGAGAGTTTCGAAATTATTAAATTGTGAATTTTAAAGTACTTCACTAAAAATTAAAAAAACGAGTCAAATTTGATCAGAAACCCATTTCAATTTTTGTGTTAAGAATCCCTGTAACAACTTTTTTCCTTTTTGAAGCTCTTATTTATAGTTTTTGAAATTTAATAACTCCAGAACTTACCGATTTCCATGCCTTCCTATTCTTGAATACCTTTCAGTATTCTTCATTTTGCCTCCGCCTACAGTAGTATTCAATGCCACAATTATTTCATCTTTCTTTTCTAAAAATAAAAATCATCATCAAATCACTTTTAATTTCTTTATTTTATTTTATTTCCTAATTTGATCTTTCATTTTCTAATTGCTTTATTCTTCTGAATCTCCTTCATTTTCATCGTTAAAATCGAAGAAATACAAAGTCAGTCATTCAGTCGATCAAGGATTTTTTTGTGTTATTGTCAACGCATTTTTTTAATTTTTTATGGTCAAAATTTTTTTCGTGACTAAAATATAAAAAATTTGACACAGCAGGGAAGAAATCAAAAAAAAATTTGTCATCGTCAAAATAAAATAAAATGCAAATGTATTTTTGAGTGATTTATATGGGTATTTTTTTTTTGTTTCAACGCTTGCTTCTCTTTTCTTTTTGCACATTGAATAATTTTCTATTTTTTTATTTTTTGAAAAAAGCCTCTTCGAAAGGCTTCGAAAATGGAGCTTTAAATATAAAAATAAAAAAAAAACAGCTGTGAAATTTTTTTTGAATATTAGATTGTTTTTTTCATGCTTTAAAAAATGGAGAAAAATGTCAAATCTTAAAGCTTAATTAAGCATTTGCTGAATGAAAGAAGAAAAATGAGACGACATGAATGTCACAAAAAAAGGAAAGAGATATGCTAATTTGACAGTTTTTTTTTGACATCGAAAAAAATGGCCCTCCACGAAGATGTTTTTTTTTCATTTAAAAAAAATCCCTCCAATTTTTTTAACCTCAATTTTTTTTCTGATGACGGAAAAAAATTATGAGCAACAAAAAAAAGAAGAAAAATTTCTTTTTGAGTCACTTTACTTTGCTTCAAAAAAAAAGAAGAAAGAAAAATAATGAAAAGGCGAGAATTTATGGTTTCAATAAAACAAGAAAGAAAATGCTTTCCTTCTCCTCAAGGGAGAGAAGAAGAAAGACAATAGACCAATTTGTCGTCGTCGTCGTCGGTTTTATTATATTTTTTTAACGACCGTCGACCCGCAGGTGAGCTTTTTTGATTAAGTGTTTCTTCTCTTGTCAACAACCAGCCTAAATAAATTTGGTGGAAAAAAGTGGCTTTGAAAAAAAAAGAGGGAAGTTAAAGGAAGTATAAAAGGATATTTATTAAAAAAGGTAGTCGTCGAGAATTATGGAATAAATATTACTGTAGGCAAATAAGGAATGGATTGGTTCTTTAGAGGATTATTTATATTATTTCGAAGCAAAAATGATAGTAGATAATTTTTAAATTTTTATATAAATTTTCGATTACTATCTTTCTTTTTGTGGGGTAAAAAAGGTTTAAAAAATTAAACAAATATTTGCTTTTTCAAATTTTTCCATCCAAAAAATATTATCATCAAACTGACCTTGTTTAAAATAAGATGGAAAAATATTTCCATTTCCATTTTGAAACATAAAATTATTATTATTATTTTGTGGTATCGACGATACAAAATTATTATTTGATGGATTTGGTATTACGGTAATAGTTGTTGGACTTGATGAAAACCCGCCACTTTCATCTTCAGATCCAACATTTCTCAGCTGTCTTTCCATTTGATCTAATCTTCGTCGCTTTGTATTTAATGCGCAAAGTGGGCAACTGGAAAACCATATATTTTTTTCAAATACTTTTTTTCCACCAAAAAACAAAAAAGAAGCAATTATTAAAATTTATTTATTATATTTTTTTTCTTTGTTTCGACTTTCTCAAAATAAAAAAAACAACTGTCAATAATATTCTCTTTTTTTTTGCAGACAAAAAAGTAATAAGGAAAAAAATCGTAAGTAAATGTAAAATGTAATTGACTGAGAGAATAAGAAAAAAAATTGCCCCACACGCGCTTTGCTATGACTGCTGCTGGAACAACAACAAAAAAAGGCAATAAAAATCACAAAAAAATGAAGAAAAAAGCTGGCGATTGGATTTTGAAGAACTTTTTGGAAGTCGAATGATGATGATTGCAATATTTTATTTGACACTTACAAGTGTGGATGGAGATGGACCCTTTTTATTCGATTCGATTGCCGCCGCATTTATTTGAAAAACAGTTGCTTCGAATGAATGAGTAAAAAAAATGGTGGAAATTTGTCAATTTTCGACAAATTGGTTTGGAAAAAATCAAAAAAAAGATTTTTAGCTTTTAAAAATTTCATATTTTTTCTAATGCCTTTCTTTTTGGAATTTCAGAATCTTTTAGGATTTAAGAAGCTTGGTTTTTATTCTTGGAAAAGTATTCTGTATGCAAATTAAAAAAGTAACGATTTGACCCTTGGGAAAACGTTTCATTTCTTTATTTTAGATAAAATAAAAAAAGCAATTGAAAAACGCAGCCATTTTTTAGCTTTCAAAGTGGAAAAAAAGAGTGACTTGAAATTTTTTTCCCATTTCGCTAAATCGGGAGATAATCTTATGGTAAGCAGGATAGTCTGTAAGTTTAAAAAAGCAATGTATGCCTTTTTTTAGGAAAATGAAAATGGAGAAAAAAGTTTTGTAGGAAAAAACAAATTAAAAAGTGAAAAAATTATTTATGAAAATTAAGCTACTTTTAACTTTCATTACTAATCGTGAAGCATTTTTTTCTCAGAAAAATATAAATAAATATTCAAAGTTTGACAGACACTAAAGCTTGTGACAAAATAAAAAATAGGTACAGTGTATTTTAATATTTGGGTGTCGAAAACAAAAAAAAATTAAGTAAATTTAAAAAAGCAAATCAAAAATTAAGAAGAACAAAAAAAATTATTATTTAAAAAAACGAAGATTTCCAAAATGCGGTTGAAAAGTCAAATTTTATGCACATATTTTTACTTTGAAAAAGGCTAGCAAAAAGTTTCTTTTAGAAATAATAAATTTCAGCTCAACTTTTTCTGATATTTTCCAATATCTAAATCAAACCGACAAAAAACTTACGGGCACAATCGATGAGGGCATTTTTGTTTATGACCCTTTTTAGGTTGATTAAATATTCCATGATTTGCACAAAGTTGACACATGTATTGTTCTTTTGGCATTTTTTTAAAATCAAAAAAAAACTGGAATTATTAAAATGAGATACAATTCTTCACCAAAAAAATATTAATGAAATTACAGTAATTCAATTATGAATTTCGCTAAAGTAAAAAAAATAATAATTCTTTAATCCTCGGAGAAAGCGACGACGACGACGATAAAGATCATAGACGACGATGTTCGACCTCCCATGTCGAAAAAAACTAAAATAGCAAACGATCAAAAAAAAAAAATACAAACAGGCGGAGTCAAAAGGAAGAATCTTTTTTTTCAAATGGCCAATGGCAATGGTCCATTGCTCTTTCTTTTTCTTTTTTTTTCAAAGGAAAAAATAAAGTTCGGCCTTTTAAAAAACACTTTCTTTTTCAGAAAAAAATTCATAAATTTTTTATATGTATTTATTTTTTTTTAAAAACGCCTGCTGCTTCTTTTCTAAAAAAGGAGACGAGGGAGACACTATCATAAAAATAAAGAAAAAAAGTAAACGATCAAAAATAATTTTTTTAAGGCGATGGCTGCTATTTTTTTTATGAAACAGCATCCATCAAAGGAAAAAAAAGAAAGAAAGGTGTATTATAAAAATTTATAGAGAAAAATTAAAGAAGCGGAACAACACCAATTCCACAAATAAATAAAAACATACACAAAAAAGGTTCATAAATAAATATGATTTTGGATGGATGGATGGATGGATGGATGGATGGATGCATGTTTGTTTGTTTTCTTAAAATTACTTTTATTTATTTTTTTAATTCAATAAAAAATACATATGATTCTCTCTTTCATTTTCTTCTTCGATCAAAAAAAGCGTGAGAAAAGATTTAATTTTATTGTTTACATAAAAATGTTTTTAAAGTTTTTTTTATCAGAAATAAAAATGTTTATTTTTTTATTATTTAAAATTTAGTATATTTATTTTAATTGTACAAAGCAAAGATAGGTTTATAGGCAATAAAAATATTTTTAATACAAAATATCGAGGTTTACATAATTTTTAATTTTGGCTTGATTCGATTTATTTGAACTATCAATTAAATTTTTTATTATTTTCTGGTGAAATTCGAATTAAGGTTGAAACTAATATGTCACAAATATTTTTAATAATATTGAAAATATCAAAAATTCGGAAGTATGGCTTTTTAAAAATTTTGTTGTCTATGTTACTATCATTCATGGCAAGAGTTAGTGGAATAGTGTCTTTCGAGGTGTGAATTCGAGAAGCGATAATGCTTTTTTCAAAGCTTTTAAAATCAATTGGAGTTTGATCATCGAAATCTGTCACAACAACAGTTTTATAATAAATTGTTGCCCTTTCATTATATTGCTCAAGTTCGTAATCCAAAATTTCAAGATCCTCCAAAGAAAATTCACTTTCAGTTGAAATTTGATTGCATTCTTGAATCTGAAAAAAAAAACCATTTTTAAAAGATTTTACCGACGATGATGAGTAAATTACAATATTTGGTTCTGTATTACCTTGAAACAGAATATGAAGGAAGCAAAAATAAGAAAAAAAAATCTTACCTTTGTCATTTTCTTCTTTTAATTCCACAAAACAAAAAGTTGAATTTTACCGCTAAATTTTTTTTTGGCCAAATAAAAAAGTTAAAAATGGTTTATGACAAAAAATATTTTATTAGCTTTTCAAAAAACTTTTTTAACCTTTTTTTAAAAAATGAAAGTGTCAGTATTTTCTTTTGAAGGTGTGCCATGAATGAATAACTCATAAAAATATGTGTATTTTTATTATAACCAAAAAAACGAGTAAAATGCAAGCATAAACACTGATAAGCTTATGCGAGGGCGGGCGCCTGGCGATCATCTACACCTATGAAATTTATCATTTTTTATGTGTGTGCGGGTTAAACTTTAAACGACAACAAAACAGAATAATGAGTAAGCATATATTTATCAAACTACAAAAAAAATTGAGAATAATAATTTACAAGAAAAAAAAGTTGCTATTTATAATGAAAAATGCTTTAATAAAATATTTATTTTAACTTTTACAGAAAATTACCAAAATATGGTATCTCGAATTAATCTTTCATCAAACTTTATTAAAAGCCAAAACATCAATGGATTGAACCATATTTTCAAAATCAGAACAAATAATATTTTCAATTAAATCACTTGAAACTTTATCATCTTCAATAACGCAACAAATTCGAAGTTTATTTATTCCATATGCAATGGGAATAATGGAAGCTGTACCCCAAATCAGTCCATCCATTTTTATTTTACGAATACGCTTTTCCATTTCATTAATGTCTATTGTCTCATCCCATGGTTTTACATCATAAATAATATTGGATTTTGCAATCTCTCCGCTGTTAGCTAACATCTTAAAAAGTTTTTTTTTGTAAATTAGTTTTTTTTTGATTAAAGATTCTTACCTCTGTCATTTTTTTAAAAAAGGAGTCAGTAACAAATAAGTAAAGAAAATTAGAAAAAAATGATGGAATAAAGAAGTTTTTATGTTTTGATAAAAATTTATATATGGCTGCTATGAAGCGGAACTCCCTTATCGCTTTTTCTAAATTAATCAAAAACAAACACCATAAAAAAAGCCTGCATATTTTTATTATTATTATGAAAATGTATGATTGCACAATTTTATGTAAAATTAGGCAATGATGTAACCTTGTAAAAAAATTATTTTACTGTAAATCTTTTGAGTAAATTAACTTTAAAAACCCTAAAAATCTTTGCAATCAATCTTTAATCGTTGAAGCTTTTTGTAATTTTTTCAGCAAAAAAAACTTTGTTTAAATTTTAGTTATTTTGATTCCCATAAAAAAATTATCCACGAAATTTGCATATTCATTTTTTTTAAATGACAGTAGTGTTTTCCCGCCACTTTTATCCTTCTCTTTATTTTCATCATCCTTCGTCACACAAAAAGCCTTTCTTTGAATTCATTTCGCTTCCTTCCTTCTTCAATCTATGCTGCTTCAACCTTTGTTCATCGTTTTGCTTTCAATTATTTCAGTATCTTCCACTTCTTCTTCTCCATCTCGACCTCAACGATACAAATACAATTCAACGAATTTTTCACAAAAACATTTTGATTCATTTCATCAAACGACAACAACATTTCTCACTGATAAATCGTCGATCACAAATATCAATGATTCTTCTTTAACTTCTTTGGATGATCGAAAAAATGGAACAAATGAAAGTGAAAATAATTTTGTAACAACAACTTCGACTAATTTCTTTGGAATTTCATCGACGACTGAAATAAAATCATTTTGGCAGAAAATTTCTATTTGGCTTTGGATTATTATTGGAATCGTTGTGCTTTGTTTGATCATTCTTGTAATCGTTATTATGTAAGTTGCATTTATATCTAAAATTCAGTCCACTAACATAAGCAATTTTAGATGTTATCGAAAATGCTTTCGCAAGCTAAAGCTGTCAAAGAAATCCGAAGAAGATCATGATGCAGAGAATGGAAATCACAAGAATGCTGGAAATATAAAAGAAAACATTTATTCAATTCTCAAAAAACATTTTCATATTAAAAAGGAAGTAAAAGAAGATCAATCTAAAGCAAAACCATCGATTTCAACGATAGCTAATCAATCTTCCACATTTGCTGCTGCTCCAAATTCTACGATGGTTTCGAAGGCTCTAAAAGAAATTCATCACTTTTCATTATCTCGAAAGGGATGCTTTGGTAACATGATGATTATGCAATATTTTTGTTTGAGATTCCTCGGATTTGTCGATTCGACTAACTTATTATGTTTTTCATGTTTCAAACTATCATAATTTTCAGCCGTTTTCCTTACATTCAAAGTGATAAATATCAACTTAAAGTGGAACTTTTCTATTGTCCAACTGATGAAATTTCTAAAGAACTAAGCAAACTTTCGTAAGTCTCTCTCCAATTTTTAACCATGATCAGAAGCAAGTTCATTGTGTGTTTTTTTAGTAAAATATCTGAAGAAGAATTAAAACGTTATCGAGTTCGATTTGATGCTGATAAGAAAATTGATTGGATAGGAAAAGTAACATGGGAATATTTACGTCGTTTTGAAGCACGTCGAACTGATGCATCATTTTGTTTTGAAATAACTCATTTTGAATATATTGCTACTGATTTTTCATCGCTTTCAAAATTTTCTGTTCCAATGTTATTTGTTGCTGCTTTACAACCAGAATTTCCTGAAATTTATCGAAGAGAAGCATGCATGTGGTTACGGTAAGAAGTTATGCATCTTGTGGAGCATCCTTCTTTGCTTTTGATATTATTATAATAAGGATTGCTATTTACAAGCAACGGTTCAAAGGTTTAATAATCATGTTTCATTTTTCAGACGTCAAGCTTCAACTGCTCGTAAACTCAATATTCCTGCCGATCAAGAACTCATACCTTTTCCAATCAACATCGTCGAAACTCCTAATGTAAAGAATTCAAAATACTTCTTTGGTGGTCCGATGAAAAACAAGGTAGCTCAAACTTCAAGAAAATCAATGAATTCATCATCTAAAAGTAAAAAATCAAGTCATCATGGAAAAAGCAAAAACCATGGAAAGAAACATTCTAAGCATTGGTTTAAACGATTATTTAATTTTTAATTTTGTTATCATTTTTTTCTTCGACGAATAAAGATTTATTAAACTTTTTTTTTTTGTAACACAAGCATTTTAACAAAGTGGAAATATAATTATTCCATAATTTTCAATAACATTGAATCAAAGTTCTTCGCAAGAATTTAAATTAGCGCCTTCCCAAGATTACTGTAAAAATGCGTTCAATTCTTTTTTCAAAAAAACTTTGGAGTAAACTTTTTGTCGTTTTCTCTTTGTCGAATCATCCTTCGTTTTACATTTTTTGTTTTTATCGCGCCGATTATTTATTTGTTGTGTTGTGTTGATTCCCGTGTATATAATTAATAATTTCTATTTTAAACTTTTAGGCATCAAAAATGTCTGATAATCATATCGCAGCTGTAGCTAATAGCACAAACGACCGCTCTCCTAATTTGAACTCTCGCGGCTCTTCAGTAATTCGAACACCACAAGAGATTAATATCCTCCTCGTTGGTGAAACTGGAATCGGCAAATCAACTTGCATCAATTCCATCGCAACATATCTCAAGTATGGCAACTTCAAAAAGGCATCGACATCTCCTTTGATCAATTTGATTCCTACCGATTTCACATATGAAGACGACGATGACGAAGGTGATGAAATCACACATCAAACAATCATTATTGGAAGAGATGACAATGAAAGCACTCAAATTGGACAATCTCGAACTTTGAAACCAAAAGCGCATGTATTCGAGCTCGAAGGCTGTCTAGTTCGCATCATCGATACTCCTGGAATTAGCGATACAGAAGGTATTATTCAAGACAAGAAGAATATGCAAGAAATCATCGACTTCATCAGTGATTTGACTCATTTGAACTTGATCGTCTTCCTTATGGCGCCTAATCAATCTCGTTTGACTCCTGCTTTCACCTTTTGTTTTCAAGAATTGATCATGCAATTTCATCGAAGTGCTGCTGATAATATTGTCTTTGCCTTCACCAAGTCAGCTGATTGTGGTTATAAAATGCGGCGCAGCACTGGAAAAGCCACCGGCTACAAAGTAAGTTTAGTATGGAATTTTTTTTCCCTTATATAGTTTTTTTTCAGACTGGCGAAACTTTTATTCAACTCAAGGTTCTTTTGGATGATATCAAGGATAAGCAAGGTATTGAATTGCCGTTAACCAAAAAGTCTACTACATATGCTTTTGACAACAAATCCTATCGAGAACTCTGCATCATGAAAGTTAATGTAAGCTTTGAATTTTATTTTATATCTATGCAAATATTTTAGGGAAAGAGTCAACTCAGCAAATTTCAAATGAAAACCAATGGAAAAGACTACGATCTTTCTCGTAATGAACTCATTCGGCTTATTAAACATTCTCTTCATGTAACACCTCATGATCCTCGAGCGACTGCAATTCTCAACTACATTCGATTCATCATTCTTCGCCTTATTGGCCCTATGACAATGATTTCAACTTCAGTTCAACAAACTTTGGAAAAGGTTAAAGATCGTCAAGCTCTTATTGAACAATATCGTGGAAATGAAGATGAACTTGAAAAGATTCTCTGGAAAAGAATTACAATTGTTAAATTTCGTATGGAACGAAAAAAAGCAATTTCTTGCAAAACTTGTGTAACTATCGAGCGTTATCATGGTGATGAACGACTTCCTTTTATTGCAGCTGATCCTGAACTTGCCCGTGATGATCCTATCATTTTGTTTTATGGTGGTGATATCGTTAAAGGAGAAAATCGTAGATGGTGCTGTCCCAATTGTGGTAACAAGTTCAACAGATTAGAAACTACCAAAATTTATCGTTACTTGGAAGAAACCGTACGTGAAAAAGATGACATCGTTGATAGTCAAATTCAAGATGTTCAAGGTGAGTTTTTTTTACCATGTTCTTTCTTTTAAAAATGAATCATTTTTCCAGAAGCGCAAGAAAGTATTGCAGAAATGATAGCTAAAGAGCGCAAATTCCGTGATGAAATTATCCACGAACGTGAAATGATTACAAAAGCTTGTGCTAAATTTGCTGTTTATCTGATAACTTCTTCAATTCTTCCATATAATGATGTTACTGAACGGTATTTGGATACTCTTATTGAAGTTGAGGAAAAGAAGGTTGGTTTTTTAATTCCACTTGCTTATATATAATAAATAAACCTTTGGTATTTTAGTACAATGGTTTTCAATCTGAATACTACCATAGCCTTGATCGAATGAAAAAAGAATATCTTCAAGAAAAGGAATTCCTCACTCAACGTTTTGAAAATACTGAAATCGATGGTGCTATTACTGAAGATGATATTCGTCTCCTTCTTAAAGAACTTACTGGACTCAAACATTATGGAATGAATGTTAGAGAGGCTTTAGATTGCGTCACTGTTAATGATGATGTTGATATTGGTAATAATGCTCATAATCCTCAACCGAAAACTCAAATGTGGCGAAAGATTATTGAAACTGTTGGTGGTTTTTTCAGCTCTTAAGTTACTGTCTGTTTTGAATTGTTATTTAATACTTTTTGTTATGTTTTTCATTGTTATTTTTTTACAGCTTTACAATTGTTGATTTTTTGTTTGTTTCCTTTGTATAAAGCTTTATTGTTTTTAAAACTGTGTCATATGTACAAACATGGCAACTATTTTTAGTTGGAAAAGAGATTTATAACGTTGTAGTAATAACTCCTATCGTCTAAAATGGAATTGTTGATAGAATAGGATAAAATCTAAGGATTTAGAAATTTGCTTGAAATGCTAAAGCTAAAACATTTTCAAGAAATGAAGAGAGCTTACTTTTTGTAAATTTGTCCAATAAGAAAAATGTTGCTCAACGAATTACGGTAAAATGAAATAATGGACCAAGGATAACTGCCATAATAATTGTATAAGATGCAGACATAAATAATTTTGTTGTGGAGACGTCCATCCCAGAAAGCTGTCATTTTATTGATTAATAATCATTTCAGAGAAACCAATGTGCATTTATTTGCTTAATACCATTCAGTGCCCCTATCATCATTATTGAGGTTATAAGATCCAAAATTTCACATGGGATTATAGCAGCCTATCATCGCTGGATTTATTTGAGTCAAAAATGTTGTTTAAAGTTAAGGCAAGTGTGGGAATAATAAATTCTAAAGCTGCCATTTTTTTAACAAACTAAAAGCCGAAGTACATAAAACAAAATCTTACCTTCCAGCAGCGGAGAAACCTTTAATTTTTATTCATCATTCGAAGCTGAAACTTTTAAATAATTTTATCTGTGGCCAAAAAAATATTTTTCGCTTTGTATTAGACTGGTATTTTCGAAGAAAAAATAATATTACCAACGGCAAGCTTCTGTTCATCGCTTTTCAAATTGATGTTCCAAGCATACTTGGGCACGGTCAGACGACAAATTTCGAAAATTTGCGCTACATAATTCGAGCAAAGGGTCCCCCCTGTGGTTTTTTTGGATGATTTTCTTATAATTTTTTGGTCTTTCCAGTTCTATTTAAAATAAAATTTTTATATATATAAACGAAAGATATGCAGCCCAGCTATGTAGCAATTTTAAATTAGTTAATTTTTTACTTTGAGCACTCTTGATTCTGACTATTTTTTCAATTTCTTTTCTGAGCTTTAATTTTTGGCAAATTCTTAAGACAAATATAAAAAATAGTTCTAATTTTCTTTTTTTTTGATATTATTAGTTAATAGATTTGATTTAGAAAAATTTTCATCGCTTTATTTTAAAATTTGTTTTCCCAAGTTATTTTTCTAATCTATTTATTTATTTATTAGTTTATAATTTTTGAATTCTTAGTTTTAAAGGGTTTCTGATTTTAATGAATTTAATAACTTGAGTCAAATAATATAAAAAACACCTTTCGATACTTCGCTATCATAGTTATTTTTAAAGAGTCAAAATTTTATTTCTTCTCAAGCATTTATGCATTCTAGCGCGAGCTTTCGGTTCATCGGAAATTCTTCGAGTTGAGTTTCAGTGTGCATCAACTCGACAACACGAAACTTAAAACCAGAAAGCTCTGTTTCCAAATTATTTGTTTGTTTATCAAAGCTTTTATGATTCCAAGAAAAATATGCTTAATTTTTTTGCAATTAATTCCTTGATATAAGGCGCCAAAATAAATATAATTTTTCAACTTGGTCGAAATACAATGTCGGTGAATGAAATGAAGTCATTTTTATCCTTTTCAATCCTGTTTCATCCTTTTTCATCCTGGCGTACTTCGCCAAAAGACACGGAAACTTGAAGCTTTTTTTGCTTCAATTTTACAACATTTTTTTTGTTATATCGAATATTCTTTAATATTTTTATTGGTAATTTTTGTTTTAAATAATGATGAGAAAATATTTGCAATATTGCAGTAAAAAATAATAATGAAAGCAAGAATTAAATCATGTTTTTCCCCAACATTTGACATTGCAAAGGTTTTTTTGTTAATGTAAAGGTGAAAATGATGGGACATTTGGTTTTGGATGATTATCAAAAAATAAAGAAATTAAGGCGGTTTCAAAAGAGAAAGCATCTTTCCTTTTAATCAAAGGTCGTGAATATGCCCCTAAGAGCCCCTTCATCCTCATCCTCCTCTTCTTCATCATCATCTGCTACAACTTATTCCTTTATCTCGTCATCATCTTCACCTTCGGCTTAAAAATTTAAAAAAATATTCTAGCCATTTTTAAATAAAAATGCAAATTAAATAAAATGTGGTTCGTTTCACTAACCTTCAGAAGCATTGGATTGTTCCTCGTCCACAATGGCTGCAATGTTGCTTTTACTCCTCTGTTGCAAAATTGAAGCAACTCCAAGAAACAAACTTTAAAAGATTTACAGAAAAATAACAAACTTCATGTGAAATTCTGTCAGAATAATTCACAGTTGGTTGTTGTGAAATTCAACGGCTTCTTCGAGATTCTTGTAATATGTTTTTTGAATTTATCAAGATCCTCTTAATAGTATTCTTAATGTCTGAATAGCGTTCAATCACAGCTACATTGAGCTGTTGTTTTAAAATGAGTAATTCGAAGTCAAACTTCAGAAAGTTGGCTGAAATTGATTCTATAGAGGTCTTTGTTAATTAACTTTTAAAATTTGTAATAAAAAAAACAAACGTTGAAACAAGATCTTTAATACCCAATTCAATAGCTTGGATGATTCTGTTGCGGAGTTGTTTAACACGGAAGACTTTGAAATGATTAATTTTTAACTTGATTAATATCAGTGAAATATCTTGAATTTCGTAAGTAAAAATTCACAAAAATGAAAAAAAATGTCAACAATTTTTCTCTTGCTTTTTAAAAATTTGCGGTAAAATAATTGGGCTCTTAGGGGCATATTCACGACCTTTGATTAAAAGGAAAGATGCTTTCTCTTTTGAAACCGCCTTAATTTCTTTATTTTTTGATAATCATCCAAAACCAAATGTCCCATCATTTTCACCTTTACATTAACAAAAAAACCTTTGCAATGTCAAATGTTGGGGAAAAACATGATTTAATTCTTGCTTTCATTATTATTTTTTACTGCAATATTGCAAATATTTTCTCATCATTATTTAAAACAAAAATTACCAATAAAAATATTAAAGAATATTCGATATAACAAAAAAAATGTTGTAAAATTGAAGCAAAAAAAGCTTCAAGTTTCCGTGTCTTTTGGCGAAGTACGCCAGGATGAAAAAGGATGAAACAGGATTGAAAAGGATAAAAATGACTTCATTTCATTCACCGACATTGTATGTGTTTATTTAAAAATCCTCTCACCCTTTTTCATAGGGGTGGACTGTCGGGCCCGCCGCACTTCGCCAAAATCATCATAACTTTTTTTTAAGCTTTACAACCATTGTTTTTCCATCAGGTAACCCCCCCGGGCCCTTCGAATATCTACCTCTTCCAATAGACAGAATCTCAAAACATCGATTCCCGGTGGAGTTTTAAAGGCAGTTTCGAAAACAGGCCGGGCCTTGCCAAAAAAAAAAAATCTAGGCCCGTACGTCAAATATCTCTGATAATTTGAATACTGACCTCGAAAAGGTAAGGTTATATTTGTAGCCCTACTCAAATACTACAGCTCTGTTAAAACAGATTTAAAAAAAAAAGATAAAATAAAAAAGTTTTCCCAAGGCCCGCTAAGGGCTCGACAAGGCCCGGGCCGGCCCGTTTCCACCCCTACTTTTTCACATTCAAAAACTTAATATTTTTACTATTCTCCCTCACAGAAAAGTTTCTGATTTAAAAAGACGTTTTTTCTCTTTTAAATTCTAAAAATTTTTTCATAGTAAGAATCCAATCGAATAATTCAAAATGACTCAAAATTTAGAATTTATTCCCAGAGTAAAATTTTTTGACAAAAAATGTTTAAAAGAAGAGAAACCCGCATCTGACCCAAAATGGTGAGGCAAAAATCCAAAACAAACAATATGTCATTTGTGAGATTTTTTTGACGATGTTTTCCAAAGTCAAGCGTTTTATTCAAAATACCATATGTAAGCTTTTTAAAAAGAAGCCCTATTTCGGCCAAGTTGCAAAACTTTGTTTATTTGGGCATCTTATATTCATTACAAATAACTTAATTCTGAAATAATTATAGCTAACACCGATTTTTTACAACATTTTGTTTTATTTTTTGATAACTATGACATCTATTCTGAATGGGGAATTTACAAATATTAAAGAGGATTTTTTAAAGGTTTTAATAGTTCTAATTATATTAATAATTAAGTGTTTTATTTTTCAAGAGTATTTTGAGCTTTTGCTAGTTCCTAAAAATAAAAATAAAATTTCTAATATTTTAGCAAAATCCTCCTACTTCTTAATTTGAATTTCGGTTCCTATGTAAGTACTTTGCTTCTATGCTGACTCTTTGTTTTCGCTTTGCAATCAAAAAATCGACAAAAAGCAAAGAAATTAAAAAATATGTTCACATGAAAGAGTTTTATTTTGTTTGTGAATCTCTTTTGATAAAATAACTTTGGTTATTTTATATTATTAAAATGAAATGATTAAAAATTAAGGATTACTTTAAGGCGCTCTAAAGAATTTGGAAATGAGTGGAAGGAATGATACAATATTATCAAAATTTGGGTTAAAAAAATGTTTTCACTAAGAACATTGGTTAACATGCATTTATAATTTTATGAGACATTTAGTAAGTCGCTATGATAAGTAATAACACTTACGATAATAAAAATTAGTTATATAAGCGTTAACAATATCTTACTTGATAGCTGAAAGCAAAATTTATATTGAGCGAACATTTTCTTGCTTTATGGTGTATTGACCCATGTAAATACAGTTAATTTTGCGAACTGGCTATGTTTAAAATTCCTGATTTGTTTTTTTTCTCCGCAAAGACTATTGTATTTGTAAATAAATTATTTTATGACTATAGTCTTTTAATTGGTAAAAATTCACCTAATTATAATTTTGCAACCTAATAGCTTCCAAAATGTTCAGCAAAAAAACATGAATTAATATTTAGCCTACTTTCTTACTTTTTTGATCCTCTTCTTTTTTCCTTTTTCTTCTTTTTTTTCTCTTTTTCTCCCCTTATTTTCTCACTTTTTTATTTTTTTTTTCACCAATTTTGCGCTACATAACCCAAAATCATTGCGCAACATGCTACATAAAAGACGATAATCGTCTGGAATCGTCTGGGTTGCCCATGTATGGTTCCAAGCAAAAACGAATCCCCAAAATCAAATGTTTTAAGATTTTTTGGATGAAAGACAAAAATAAATTTTTAGCTGGGAAAATTGTGATATTTTTAAGATCACCACAATAACCTTTTTTTGTTTCCAAAAAATTTGCATCAAAAGAAAAAATGTAGGTGCTATTGTAGAACAAATTTTTTTCACACAACTTTCATTCTCATTTTTCACGTTTTCTTTGTTCGCTGAAAATTTACGAAGTTTTCTTTTCTTCAATGTCGATGGTCTGTTTTTTCTTCCTCGTATTAATTTTACTCACATCTTTTACAGGTTAACAACTTTCTAAGAATACTCTGCTTTTTGGTTTTAAACCATCTTCTTATTGTCGTTTCTAAGTCTCCGTCTCCTCCATGGGTTGATGATCGTTATAAAACTTGCAAGAATGATCCTTTATTTAAATCATCAGAAGTTTCAGTTGCTTGTAAGTTTTTTAAATTTAATATTTAAAAATACCAAAATTAAATATCCATTTTTAGATTTTTCTGAAAACTTTTTTGTACTAGATAATTATACACAAAAGGTCTTCGAAGGTCATCCGGAAAAAAATTATGAAGACTTTGCATCATCTCTATTATCAATTTGCACTTGCCGTTTAAACAATGATCCTTTGTACTTCAGCATTCCTTATATGAATCCTCAAAACCATACCGAAGAAATGAATGCCTTTTGTCAATCTGGTGATCAAATTCAAGATTCCTTATTTGATGAAGATGAAATATTGGATTCTCTTCTGCTTCAGCAAATTGAATCAATGTCTGTTTCTGTTATGAATCTTTTACCTGACGAAGGGAATTCAAATGACAATGCATTTTGTTATGATTTCAATGGAAACCTTACTGTAAGTTTTAACTTTGATTATAAATGTTAGCCTTTAACTTTCATAAACTCATTAAATTTGATGTTGGTTTTTTAGAAGCAAGTTATGGGTCAAAGAACATGTCTAATGTCTGTTAATGTTTCATCAACAACAGACAAAGGCGATTATATATATTCTGGACCTTTACTTGAAAGGGAATTGATAGATTTTGAAAGTGAAGCTAAAATTTTGAAATCTTGTATTACAACTTTGAATGAAACTAATGTAAGTTATTTACAGCCTTTTCTGCCTTCTTTCATTACTTTATTTCAGATTGAAAGTTTCAATAATTACGATGATGATATGTGTTTTTTCAAAAATTCAATTGAAAGTAGTTCTTTAATATGTTGTTGCAATGAATCTCCACAATCATGTAAGCCACCACCAGACAAATTGCTATGTTTTCCTGGAACGCTTCGTAAGCTTTTTTATTCTTAGAAATTTTTAGTTTTAGTTAACATCTTTCGAAAGTTTGCGAAGTAAATATTTGATCATTAACTAAATATTTAAGTGGCTATAATTTACTTTGTTTTATTAAATTATCTCAATGCGATTTTACTCCATTTTCAATGCTTTAATTATCTTTACTTTTCAGAAACAAAGGATTATGAAATGATTGTTAATGAAATATCTGCAAAAATTTACTTTTCAAACTACACACACAATGCCTGCTCGCTTATCATCACTTCTCATATTTCTGACGATAACGAAAATCTCCGATATTTTAAATTTGAATATGGTGCTATGGATAAATGCAATAATGAAAAAGCTCTTAAAATGAAATCAGATAAGTTTTGTTCAGACGATTTCGAAGTTCTTCCAACGTTTTCATTAGAACAATGCTGTAAATATGGACATTATTGTAATCAAAAGCTTATTCCATCTATTGCGAGAAATTTGTCCTCCATTTTTTTAAAGGTATGTTTATTAATAAATTAGGAAAACTTAATATTTTTGCTTTTTTAGTGTAAATTCAAGCCTGCACCTTTGGTATATTTAACAGGAAAGCAACATTGTGATATTTTCTTTGAAGCATCAACTGGGAGTCGTCGTATAATTTATGAACATTTCAATGGAATAATTGCAGAGAATTCAAGGTATAAATTTGGATACGATTTTGGTATTTAAAATGCGTTTTTTAGAGTGTTTACACAACAATATCCGACTGATCTTAATTGCAGTTATGTTTATATTAGCATTATTAGAAATGATTCAAATAATTGTCAAAATCCTATTTTAAAGCACATTGATAGCTTGCAACAATACAAAATGTTTCTTCATTGTACGTGCTCTAAACTTGATTGTGATAGTCAAAATGAAAATGTCAAATATATTAAACCATCTAAATCTTTTGAATGTGAGACAACCTTCACAAAGTTTGGCCATAATGACAAAATCAATAACTACCTTGTGGAACAAGAAGATAGTTGGATTTGTTTTGTTCAAATTGTGACAAATGGAAGTTCTGATGAAATTATAGCTGGACATGTAAGTATTTTATATATCTGCATTAAATTAATACTTCGTTATTTTTTAGCTCCCAATTTATGAAAATATAAGTATATGCTTGGAAAAAAATATTTTTAATGAACACTTTTGTTGTGTAAATGTTGCTGAAAATCTTCAAAAATACTCAAACTGTACAATTCAAAACATGATGGATGCACATAAAAATCATCATATTATTTCTAATTCAGACATTAATCCACTACCTTTCTATCCTGAATCAATCCATGGTCGTCAAATAGAAAATCCAATTTATTGTCAAATTGAAAATATTCCAACGGTTGATGCCAGTAATTCGGGTTGTCCTCACACATATGGTTGCTTTGAAACTCGAAGTTTGGTGAAATCCAAAAATGATCAAGTATGTTTTTTATTTTCGTTGCATTTTACATTTTAACTTTTATAGTTACCATCTGGATGTCTTGCTGATGCAGAAGTTTACATATATGATAATATTACTTCATCAAGTTTAGCGCTTGGATGTCGAGTTGATTCAAATTTTAATCGATGCTCTGTTGTTTACACTGTGGATGGAGAACAAAAGGTTGTTTGTTGCTGTGAAACGCCTGAATATAATGCTTGCAAAACAAATATGGAGAAAGTGCCAGAAAAAGTTGGAAGAATGGTTGCGTCTTTTCGAACTATAAACAATTTGTAATCACATCAAAGAATTTAGTTAATTATTTATGTATTTGTTTGTATTTATTTATTTATTTATTTATTTATTTATTTATGTAATAATAATAATAATAAAGATTTTTTGTTTTTAAAGATTTTTGATTAATCGATGTTTGATAGCAATAAAAAGACAAGGCGCTTTAGTCGTTAATCGTTTTGATACCATTTTTGAGTTTGGTTACTGTACGCTTTTCTTATTCAAGACGCGTTTGATACTGGTTTGACTTTTCGATTAGCTGAGAAAAGGTTCAATTCGCCTCTTTAAAATTATTACTAAATCTTGGAACTATGGAAACACTTTTATTTTTTAAACATAATACATTAATAGATTGAACTCAAACAACAACAACAAAAAGACTAAGAAAAAGAAAAAGAATTACAAACAATCATTATTTTTAAAAAATCTAATAATAACACACAAAGGAAAACAAAAAATTACATAACAAAACAAAAGAGAGATAGAGAGAAAGATTAGTGATTGAAAGCTTGAACATAAGCTTCACGAGCAATTTCCATTCGATTTTTAACAACTTCCATTGCATCATTTACAGCATTCTTAGATTCAGGAGATACAGTTTGAACATTTGTAAGTAACCATAAAGCATAAGTTAAATAATGAATGGAAACATCAGGTTGTTTTTTGATTAGCGAAGATGAAAAATGATATAATTTAACGACGAATTGAAGAACGACGGTAGGACTTTTGCGTGAAACTTTCGTAGAGGATAGCGAACTTCGAATACGTGAATGACAAATCTTTTCATATTGATCCACGGGATATTTGAGATGAATGAGATCAGAATCTTCAGGAATTGGAGTTAAATTTGATAATGGAATAGACAATTTTCGATGTTTCTTCATTTTGATTTGTTTGATTGGTGTAAAAGTCGAACAAATATAACAGCAACCAAATGAACTTGTTGAATCTTTAACACCAGCAGCAGCAACAGCAGTAGAAGATTTCATAATGATGGCGGTGGAAAAAGAAGAACTAAGAAAATTGGAGGCACATTGAAGATGAAAGAGATGAGAACATTTGGTAAAGTAAACAACTTTTTCTGATTTGATTTGTTGATTACAAAAATGACATGATGCAATTGGTGAAATTCCTATCTTTGATAATTTCATTGTTGAAGAAAGTTGTTGCTTTTTGAAATTTGTCATATTTGTTGTTGAACACATAAACCGAAGAGACTTGATGAGGCACCAAAAATAAGAAGCAGCAGGAGACGAGAAGTGACGATGTCGTTGATTGTTGAAGTAAAGAGTTATAAAGTTTGAAGATGGTTGATTGATTGATTGAGAAAATTGAATAATTTCTTGCTTTGTTATTTTTGCATTTTACAAAGTGCTTTGATCTCAAATTTTTAGGTTCGAGTTCCATTATTTTCTTCCCAAGATTTTTTTTACCATAAAATAAAAGAAAGTTGCGAGAACAAATAAAAATGTTTTAAAACCCAAAAGCATTTTGTAAATATACAAATTCTCCAGCTTTTTTTCATTAATTTTTTTGCTAATACTTTCTTCAACCGTATCCCTTGCTTTACACAGTTGTAAAACATCTCATCGTCAATAAAAAGCTAAACTAAAAGTTCTGCTATGGTGATAGGAGTGGCATGCTTTAACTTTGAAATTTAGTTTTGATGATAAAAACTGGGAAGAAAGATATTCCATTTTTTTACAATCATATTTTTCGATGAAAGCTTTTTCGTTTCTTCTTTTTTTGAAAAGAAAAAACAAAGTTGACTTACACCCAGAGCTGTCGAATGTTCGAAAATCTTCGAATCGAATTTCGAAGCTTCGATTCGAATTCGAATTTTTTCGAATCGACTTTCGAATCGAAGCTTCGAAATTCGAAACTTTCGAATTCGAACTTCGAAGCTTCGAAATTTGTTCGAATTTCGAATCGAATCAAATTTTCCAACATTAAAATTTTGTTTATAATTAAAGGGGAAAGCTCTGGAAAGTATTTTTTAGTAGTATTTAGCTCATATTAATCAGTTTTAGACCATTTAAAGACTAAAAACCGTCCAAAATTTAAAAAAAAATCGAAAATTTGATTTTCGAATTTCGAAGCTTCGATTCGAATTCGAAAATCTTCGAATCGAATTTCGAAGATTCGATTCGAAATTCGAAACTTTCGAAGTTCGATTCGTTCGAAGCTTCGAAATTCGAAATTCGATTCGAAATTCGGTTCGAAATTCGGTTCGAAATTCGAAATTCGACAGCTCTGCTAACACCGGAATCGGTTGCTTATTTTTCTTGTGTTTCCGACATTATTACATCGATCTTGATCTACAAAAATTTAGCAAATTTGTGTTCATGTTTTGATTTTTTCTTCACAATTCTAACACTAAACTAGAATCTTATTTGGGAAACAGTCATTTTCTTACTTTTTTCTTTTTTTATTGTTTTTCAATAAAAAGATACAAACGGAAATGTTCTTCTTCTTTTTTTCTTTGAGTTCCAAAAACTTTTAACATTGATGACTCATTTCAGAAGGGCGGCCATCAAAAAATAATTTTCATGTTTTTTTCTTTCTTTCTTTGCGTCACATTTTTTGTGTTTGCCTCTCTTTCTTTCACCAAAAGTTTTTCTTACTTGCTTTGTTGTTTCATGGCCAAGTTTATTTTTAAATAAAATTTTTCCATGTCTTCAAATTTCCTCAAAAAAAATGTGAAATAATTTTTTGTTTTGAAGAAACTGGTTTTCTCAAATCGATTGTTGTTAGTGTCAACTCTATCCAACAACAGCAGCCTTCAGGCGAAGGAATGAAAGACGTGAAAGTCAAAAAGAAGAAGATGAATGACGACTTTGAATGGCGTTGATCGACCTTTTTTTTTTCAAACTTTTTTGTTTTCATCAAAGGTTGAAAAAAGTTTTTTTTCTCTTTAAAATCAGCACCCTTTTATTTCCCATTGTTTATTATTTAAAAGAAAAGAAAGTTTATACGTGTTCCAAAAAAAGTAAAAATTAAAGTAAAAAAATAAAAATGTATAGTCCCGATTTAATGGATTGTGATTCGGATATTCAAAGTTTACAAAGCCCATCAACAATTTCAACTCAAAGCCCTGCAACTATGGCTGCACAAGTTGATACTAGTTTTGTTGCAAAACATAATGTTGCTTCTGAAGCTTATCAGGTTTGAAACCTTTTGGATTTTTTGTTGTGGAAATGAGAATGGGTGTTTTAGCTTTTCAAAGATGATGTGGATTTAATTTTTTCTGGTAAAGTTGCACTTCAAGATCAACCTGCCCTTTTAGCTGTAAGCTGATTTTCTTCCTACAACCAAAAGTTTATCCAAAAAATTTGCACATAAGGAATTAACTGAAAAAAATCTTTGAATGCTAATAGTTAATTTCAGAGAATACGAAATAATTGTGAAAATGCTATAGCTGCATTTGAATCAGAAAAACAATATCTTATGGGTGATGTACTTTGTGCATGGGCAATAAAACAACAAAAAATTACTATTGGTAGTGTATGGACTCAATTAATGCATTGGAATCAACTTAAAATCATTGATACACAATTTGAATATTTTGGTGAATTACTTGAACAAACTTTAACTGGACTTGAATTCCTTGTGGATGCATATCCCAAAAATGGTTTAGATGAACTTCTTTCAAGAGTTCGACACATTTCACATTATTTTTTATTTTATTCTGTTATCGTTTCCAAGCAACCTCCTTCAGTTGTAGTTAAATGTGGAGAAGCAGAAAATCATCGACGAAGTCGATTTTGGTTTAATACTGAAATTCGAGTGCTTGGTGGTCGAGCGTTTGGTATAAATCAAATTGGTGAAGGCTCTCCAATTCCATGCCATTTAATTACCGATGAAACTGCGAAGGTGCTTTTGAGTAATGCGTATCATGAAGTTTTTGAAAATGAAGAATTTGTGATTGAACCTCCAACAGCTTTAATGAAAAAGGATGATCATGGACTTGCAGCAAAATTTGATGATATGGTAAAAATCTTTCAGGAATTTTCTAAGATAAGAAATACGAATTTTTTTTCAGAGAGTATCGAAAAAAGGCCCTCTTCGACGTGATAGTGTAGCCACCAAGCGTTATTGCCTATGTTATAATATTCGAATTCAAGCTAAACATGGAATAGATTTAATTGGAAAAAAAGTTTCTTTGCCTTTTGCAATTTTGGTTGGGCCTAAATCCGATGTTGAAGCAAGATTATTTTTGGAAAGAAGCTTCGCGGATTTGGTTCGAAAACCTCTCTCTGATATTCCCACATATGCTTCTTACACAGATATGGCAGATGCATTGGAAATGAAATTTCAAGTAACACATTTTCGTGAAAAACCTTTACTAAAAAATTCCTCCATTTTTTAGTCAATAATTGAAACCCCACAAAAATCCACGGATACCATTCCAGCAATTCAACCCAAACCTTTTTCTCCCCAAGCTAAACATCACGTTCTTCGACGATTGAAACCAGATAATTCTGGTCGAATAACATTAGAAAATTTTATGAAGCATCCAGTTGCCGAAGAATATTGCCTTAAAAAGAATTCACAAATTGAGGGTGAATGGAAATTGGTTCCATTTTTTGATTGGTATTTTAAAATTGCTGAACTTGTTAATAAACATTTATTACAAATGTGGAATGATGGGTTAGTTTTTTTACATTATTATTGAGAATCCCAAAGAAAAAGTTGCAGTAGGATTTTATAACATCGAATCATATCACAATATTTTTTAGACTAATTTTTGGTTTCTGTTCCAAAGATGAAGCTGAACAATTACTTCGAGATACAGAAAGACCAACAATATTAATTCGATTTTCTGATATTGAATTTGGTAAACTTAAAGTTAGCGTTAAAGATCGAATGGGAGGTAATATTTGTTTTATTTATTTTGCCCAGTCTAAAACCTTTATTTAATTTTTACAGAAATTAGACATCATTGGTATGATTATCAAGAAATGACTGCGAGAAGTTTAAATCGCGAATTATTATCCAATTCAAAATATTATGGAATTGAATATATTTATCCTAATATTGATTTTGCTAAAGCTTTGGGTGCTCGAACTCCTCAAGTTAATGATTATCGTAAGCCACGACATCTTCAACCCACGCCCGTTTATTTTGATAATCAAGAAGCTGCGATGACTACTTTTTAAATAAAGAGGACTTACTTTAAAACATATTTTTATTTTATGTATTTATCTTTGAAAAATTATTTTATTATATTTTACAATAGTTTGCTATTATTATTTTTTCGACTGTATAAATGAAATTTAAGCATTGAGTAAAATTATTTAAAGGACGACTACACTTTCTGTTTTTTTCAATTGTTTCATTTTTGAATTTTGCGCGGGTTTGTCCCCAACTGGCGATGTGTTCGTTTATGCAGGAGACAAAATATGCAAGCAAAGATTTTGGAAATTCAAGAAAATCCATCCTTTTTGACATCACAAATTCTTGTTTTTATTATTTTACAAATATTTAAATTTATAATTTATTCCTTATTTTATTAGAACCAATCCTCTAATTTTTGTAACGTTATTCTTGTTAAAAATATGACCAAGAAAAGTTTATCATTTTTGTTTGTCGCGGAAGAAGAATGTTTTTATTAATTTTACCGTTATCTGTATTTCCCCAATTTTTGACTCATTGAAAAATAGGTTTTATAGCTTAATTATGTCCAACAAAATTACACCGTACGCTTTTTTCCCTAAAAAGAATAGCAATCGGCCCGATCATGTTAAAAACACGAAACATTGTCAACTCCTTGATGTTGATATTGAAACTCTTGATGAATCGATGAAGTGGTGCTCTTGCGATTGCTGTGAATTGATGAGCACTCCCCGAGAATGTGTATGTTGTATCAATGTCAACGAATCTTCGACCCAATATGCTCAAAATTGGAGAACTTTTGTTATGAATCAAATTGAATGTTATTCCCGATGCAAGAAGATTGTTGACATTGTAACAAATACCATGGAAATTGATGCCTTTATCCTTATTGACCAACTTCGACTTCAAGAAAAGGCAAAATATGAACGACGCTTTTATGTTGATGAATATGCCCTCGCCGATCCCCAAGCCAAATATCGCTTTGCTTGTTATAGAAAAATCACAATGCTTGTTCATAAAACTTTAGGGTTAGGTAGTCGTGTTGAGCTTCCTTCGTGTATTGTTAAATTTATTCGCGACAAGTATCCATCCGCCAATGGCAATTATACTGGATTTGAAAATGTTGAATGGGATGAAGATTGAAATTGTATTGTATTGATATTTTTGTTTATAAAAGTTATTTAGTTCTTACTATGGTCTTTTGCTTCTTATGTTTTGAGTCTCTTGATAGTAGGAATAATGGAGTAAAAGTGCCGCGTTCAAATGAGCGTCGAAAAGAGTGGGCTCATGTTGTAGTCGTCCTTTAAAAAGGTGCAAAAAAAAGATTCATTTATTTGAATTTTTTACACCAAAAATATTATTCAATTTTCAAATTCAAATAAAAAACACATTAAAAATTTTTAATTAACAAGAAACCGGATTAAAAAAGCATGGAGAATCCGCTGCATTTCTTTGAACCGTATAATTCATAATTTTATGCCTTCGTCGTCGAGATTGCAATGAGGAAATATCATTTAACTGAAAAACAAAAAATAAACATTGGATTAAAAACACGTGTCAACTTTGAGATTAATTTAAAGGATTATAAAAATTATTAAAGCACATGGATGCCGCCGCTTCTAAAAATGCGAATTACTCAAAAAATGGGAGGTTGGATGAGAAAAATGCATCATAAGCTTTTGTGATTCATTATTTAAATTATTTAATCATCGTGTTTTTTTTCTTTGGATTATCTTTTAATGACTTTAATTCCAGAAATACCTAACTATTAAATAACAGTTAACGCACTTCTTATTTTTATTTTTGCATTTTCCTTTTTTTGGATTAAAATACTCATCACAAATTTAAAACAAAAAAAAGCTAAGGAAAAGGATCACAAAAAGAAAATTGTGTGTGCGATAATAATATTTTTAGGCATCTTAAAAAATTCTTTTTTGATATCAGAAACATTAGCTGTTTTTTTTATTGTTGTACGTTTGTGACTTTGGATGTGACTCGCGAAAAAAGAGAGAGATTAGCTAAACTATTAAGGAAATTTCCACTATTATTTACTTCGTGCAATATATAACAACAAACAATTTTTAAGGCGCCAAACTTCTTAATGTTTGCTGATGATTTTCTTTCCACTGATAATAAATAAGGTTGTGTATTGCTTTTTTTTCATAGAAAGAGCTTTTTTTCCCCTAACATTTTGTTCAACGATTTTTCATGATTGATGATTTCAGAAAAAGTATGATAAAAGTAAAATTTGCCATTCAAGTGATAAACCTGAATGGCGATTCCAAAATTTATTTAATTTTTTTTCTTAACACACTTTTTATAAAAAAGTGGTCAGAATTTATTACAAACCTTTAGGGTTATATAATAATTAACCAAAGAAAAGAACCAAAGCAAGAAAATTTGTTTGAGCAAACTAAAGAAAAATAAAGTGATTTTGATTAGGGCGACAGAGACATAAAGATGCTACTATTTTTTGCTGCAAAGCTTTTTGGTTTGCTTTTTTGGATTATTCGCAAATTTTTTTTTCTATGGATTCTCTTTCAAAATGACAAAACAAACCTGCGATATTAATTCTTTCAAAATTAAAAATTTCGTTGTTTCATTTTTATCTTCTGAACCAAGGAGGATATCATGATGATTATTATTATTACTATTATTATTATCGAAGAAAAATGGTTTACTCAATGATGAATTAATTAATGAAATAAAAATGAGAGAAATAAAATATATATTAATCAATGATGAAGAAGCAGCCATTGTTTTTAGTGTGGCCAAGTTTTTTTTTTCTTGTGGAACTAAAATAATCAAAATATAAAAGTTAAAAACAAAAAAAAATTTTCGAGAGTGAAAGAATTTTTTTTACTCGAAAAAAATATGGGCTTATCAATAAATAACGCGAAAGAGAAGAACAACCTTAAGGCACAAATGTAAAAAATAAAATAAAATAAGTTGCTGCTTATTTTACAAGGTAAAAAATAAAATAATTAAGGATAAAAAAGATTTGTCTTCCTTGCTTCTTTGCATATTTTCACTAACAAAAAAAAAATAATTTTTGATGGAATGCGACTTTGGACTCTCTCTTTCTTTATTTTACACGATAGCAAAATACAAAGAAAAAATAATCATAATTTAAGGCGTAAACGATGAATGATGGAAAAGAAAAGGATCAAAGAATATGTAGGTGTGCGTGTGTTTACAGTAATAAAAAAAGTAAAAATTATAAGCTCAATTGCCAATTCAAAAAAAAAATAATGATGACTGTTTCGAAAAAAAAAAATACCGTTATTGTTTATAGCTATGAAATTTTTGTATTTGGACGACGACGGATGTCGAAAGAAAAATGGAAAGTTTAAATGCAATAAAAAGTCAATATAGTATCTATAGCTTAATTTTTATTTTATTTTATAGCTTTCTCAAAATTAATGAAATACTTGCAAAAAAATGGGCCAGAAAAAACTAATGTTAACGGACGCTAAAGTTTTTGGGCTCAAGTTAATAGAAAAAAAGGCCGTCCTTTGGTGGATAATAATTATTCATAAAAAACCATAATTAAAAAAACTTTATGCTCATAGGAAAATGTTTTCATGGCATTCGAGTGTATATCCAAATAATAAACATTATTATAAAAAAACAATGAACGGAAAATAAAAGTGACGCCGAAAAAAAAAAGAAGTATAGTTTTAATTGTGTTATTATTTTCATGGAATCCAAAAAAATGGAGGTTGTACAATTATGGGCCCATTAAAGTTATATTTAAAAATGGGCTGCATCGGCATTGTTTAAAAATAAATGAGGAAAATGAAAAATGAAACTTTTCAGAAGTTCTTCCACAAGCGAAAACAAAACAAACAAAAAATGACTGTTCCTTAAAGTGAGTCTGTGGCGGCGGCACTATAAATATATTTTAAAAAAAGCGGGTCAGAGTAAACAAATATTACGTTTTTTAAATAAATTACTTTAAATATTCTCACATTTAGAAAATTTTACTTCTTATTTACTTACATGTCTAAAACCATCTGCGTAATTAACAAAAAGCTTCAAATATGTATTTTTATATTCATGGGAATTATCTTTTCTTAAAATTCCCGAAAAAAGCTATATGTAGTTTTGACTCAATTTCAATTCGAATGAGGAAAAAAAATGACCGGAAAATTAACAAGCTTCGAGAAAGGCAAAAAAGAAAGCAGGCTACACTTTTCTTTTCTTCCTCTTTTTTTTTATTTCTCTCCGACGCCAAAGAAAAAAAGTGAAATGAAATGCAATACAGTAAATTGATATATTTTTTTATATAGTTTTTATTAGCCTTTGTCTCATATACATACATATAAAACTTTTTTGACTACTTCCATCCTAAATAGTGACAACATACATACATACAAACAACATTGAAAGAAGGAAAGAAAAAAAGATAAATGATTGTTGTTTAACATTAAAATGTCATTAGATTGTTGCGGAGGTTGAGAAAAAAAAACTATAATTCAGTTAACAGCTTTTTTTTTCTGTCACCATTGAAGAAAAAAAATGAGGGGAAAATGAAACAATTTTAAGTTTACCGAAATTTATAAAATGTAAAGAACCTGAATTTATGAAACTCAAATTTGCAAACTTTTTTAAAAATTAAAGAAAAGTTAAATTATCGAAATCAGATTTCCAAATTTCCTAGACTTTTAAAAATTTTTAAGTTGGGCTCAACGGAATTCCAAAAATTATTATATTTTTATAATAATAAAAAAATTTGTTTTGTCCCAGAAACTTTTTTTTTTCACATCTGCCCGACGTAGCAGGTGTTTGAAGTTTCAAACTTCATATTTCTTTTTAAAAAAATATTATAGCGAATATGATTCAGTTGGAGTTGGTACATAAAATCATTTTATTAATGTTTTTAGATTTCATGGCGAAAAAAATGGTTGCAAAAAAGCGCATAAAATTTAATCTTCTTAAATCCATTCCAAAATTCATAGCATTTTACGGAAGAAATTTGCTTTTGCAAGTTGCAACAATAGCCAAAAAATTTATTAGCTTGAAAATTATTTAAATTTTTGCTTTTACAGAAAAGAAAATTCAAAGAGCACAAGACCACCATCTTCCATTCAAAATCCATCCTATTTTATTTTTTTTCTTTAAATTTTTTAGCTTTCTTTTTTGTGTGATAATCTTTATGTGTCGTCCCTCTTTTTATAGTATTTTCTTTTTTTAACAGTTGTTATTCACTTTTTTTTGTGGTGACGTTACATTACAAAAAGCTTATCATTAAGCTGACTCACCCACCTTCTTTTTCTCCCTCTCTTTCTTCGTTCCACAATTGCAATTGCAAATTTAACCCTTCAAAAAAAAGGAATAAAATAAAAATAATCTCTTTGTTTTTGATGATGAAAAGCGCAAAAATAAAATTTTTATTATTACAAGTGTATAATATAAATTTCACTCTCTCTTTTTTTTATGAGTGTGTATGTATTTTACCCTCTCTCTCTTCGAGAAGTCAATTTGCAATAGACGTAGATCAACACCACCACAATTGATAAGAGCAAAAAGAAGAAGAAAGACGACGATTCAAAATAAAATAAAATAAAAAAAACCACGCAAATTTATTTTAACACATTAATTTTTTTTCCAGCAAAATTTAAAAATAAAAAATAAATATTTTTTTAAGCTTTGATGTTTTAATTATTTAATGGCTTATAATATTTTTTTTGGATTTATTTATTTAAACGGAAGCTTTTAAATATTTTAAACCATGTGAAAAAAAAAAATGAATGAATCAGATCCATCTTCTCTTCTTTCTCTCATTTTCCATGGAACACTGGTGGCTGGGCGGCTTAAAATAAGAAAAGGTTGAATGAAATTAAATACGCAAATAAAAATGTTCTCAAAAAAAAATGTAGGCGAAAAAAAGAAAGAAACGAAAAACAACGGTATTAATGTTTTTTTAAAGACTCCAATTTCTGTTTTTTAAAGACCACAAAATTATTCAGGTCTAACTAATCACAAAACTTACATAATTTCTAAAACTCAACAGGAAAACATTTGGTGGATGAATTTTGTTTTGAGATAATAAAAAAATATATAGGAAGTTTCCATTCATATTTTTTCTTTTATAACCTTGTGGCTGTGCTGTTCATGAACTCCATATTAGTGCTATAATTAAGTTCTTTGATTTTAGCTTGCTACGGAGGATGGTCGTCGGTCTTGAAGGTGCCTTCATACGGACGTCCTCAACGCAATCGAAGAAAGAGATAAGATTTTTGACGTTAAAAAATATGATTAAATGATGGAAATACGTTAGTTGTTAAACTACCAATTTTTTTACACCTTTTAAACTATCACTTTCATTTTTTATTTTTAGTTTTTTAAAGGTTTTATTGGTTTTGAATTTTTACTCTAAAAAGCAATGTTTAGGCAAACGTCGATCTTTAAAAACATTTGTCAAAGCATCTCATTTTTTTAATTTCCAAATTAAAAATAGTTTTTTTGCAAAAAAAAAATGTTAATCAGATCAAATTTATTTTACCAAATACGTTCTCAATTTTTTTCCAACAAAAAAAAAGCAAACCAAAAAGCTTTGCAGCAAAAAATAGTACGCATCTTTATATCTCTGTCGCCCAAAAGAAAATCACTTTACTTTTCTTTAGTTTGCTCAAACAAATTTTCTTGCTTTGGTTCTTTTCTTTTGTTAATTATTATATAACCCTAAAGGTTTGTAATAAATTCTGACCACTTTTTTATAAAAAGTGTGTTAAGAAAAAAAATTTAAATAAATTTTGGAATCGCCTTTCAGGTTTATCACTTGAATGGCAAATTTTACTTTTAAACAATCTTTATGAAGCATCATTTTCTTTATGAAAGTATGAGAAACTTTTGCTTGAAATAGTTTTTTGTGCTATTTTTGTAACTTTCTTGCAAGATAAATACCTTATGGGAAAATAATTTTCACAAACACCTAAACATGTTTTTTTTATGTCATGAGGTTCAAGAAAGATAGGTAATCTTTTTCTCCCGTTTTTTCTGCTGCTCCTCCTATATTGCTGCCGATGATGTCGGTGATAACCGTGCAAGGAAGTTAAGTTTTTTTTTGTGAAAGATTTCAAAAACTTTTAAATAAACAATAAACAATTTTATTTTTTACAGAACATAAAATAACAAAACAAATAAAGTACAAACAAAAACAAAATTTATAATTAAAAAATGAGTTTAAAGCATTAACAATTTTTTAAGTATGGATAATAATTTTTTGGGATTCTTGAAAGAGTATTTTTTTGATAAAGCTTTTTTTTATGCAATAACAATAAAGAAAAAGTTGCTTGGATCGAGAAAAAATATATATTTAAGTTTTTAATAGCCGCTGCTGCTCGAGTAAGCAAATTATGGTATAAATATAAATAGTCATTCTAGGAGTTAGTTCATTGATCATAGTGAAATTGAGAATATGGCGAATACAGTATATATTTTTGTTGTAAAAGAGTAATATAATTTCCAATAACAACTTTTCTTCTTCTTTTGGTTCTTTTTTTAATTTGGTATTATAGTGGTTTTGGGGTTTTTTCCTAATAAATAAGTTGTATGCTAAATACATTTAGCAAAGATGGATGGGGTTTAGGTGATTAACAGGTAACTGGATGAAAATAACAATCATCTTTATGACTTAAATTACGATGTCTACGACTTCGAGATTTTGGAAGAACAGGCTTGTCATCATCGAGCTGAAATAAAGAAAATAATTAATTAAAAGACAAAAAAATTTCTTTAGTTGAAAATTTTGAATATTTGTTGCGAAAAGTTTTTTGTTTTAAAAATCGATCGAAGAGTAAAGAAAAATAAAATAAAAACAGACCTCATTAAGAAGTTCACGAAGCATACGAAGTTTATGAGCTTCATGTTTAATTTCAGCTTTAATTATTTCCCGTTCCGTGGATTCATAGGGTCTGGCAATGGCGAGGTTGAGAAGGCAAAAGGCGATGAGAATAGCAAAAATATAATGAATGATTGAAGCCATTATATTATTTTTTAGTAGTAATAATAGTAGAAAATTGATTTAAATTTTAATCTAAAAATAAAACTTTTATTAACTTTGATATTTAATTTACTAAAATCACATAATTGTCGCGCCAAAAAAAGAAAAAATCAAAAATAAAAAAAGTTAAAAAGAAAAAGCAACCCGATTTGAGAATAAATAAAAGAAAATTGTGTTTCTTATATTCACTTTTTTCTTCCATAAAGTATTATCAGTTTTTATATAATATTTTTATAACGTCAAAGAAAGCAAAGCGCTGCTCCACACTTTTTTCTTTCTTTCTTTCTTGACTCACTCAACCAACAACTCCGCCTTAATTTTTTTATTGTGTTTTTTTCGTGATTAAAAAAAGGAAGAAAAGAAGAAAGGTTGACGTTATTATTGTGGTAGGTAACTAGCAAAGACAATTGACGACGGAGAAGAAGACGTCGATGTAGCGAGACACCCACAAAAAAAAAATACAATGAAAAAAAGATGGAGTCAAGGTACATTCATTTATTTTTGACTCACTCATATTCATTCTCATTTACTTTTGTGATAATAATCATTTTTATGTTTATGTTTTTTTTTTCATGACAGAAAAAAAAATTAAGAATGGAAGGAAAATTCCATTACATTTCATGATGGTGAAGGATAGTCAGCCTTCAATTTGCAGCAGTGGCGCCGAAATTGCAATTGCTTTTGATTTTGAAATCTATGAAAGTTGTTTTGCAAGCAAAAAAATTTGGGTCGCGTGATAAATATTTTTAGGATAATAAACAATTCTAACTGAATACTGTAAATAAAATTTTTCTAAGGTTTGCTTCTGCAAAATCAGGTCGCCTGATTATTCCTTTTTATGGGGATAAATAACTGCGACGACGGGTCTACGATAGTTTTATTACGTCTTTAAAAATAAAAAGAGAAATGATAAATCAAAAATTGAGAGAAAAATTTTAAAAAAGAAATGCGGAAGTTACAGTATCCATAACGAGAAGAAAAAAAGTTTGTGAGGCCTTAAAATTATTTATTTAAAAAAAAGAGAGCTATAAATGGTGGTCATTCAAAAGGTTTTTGTTTAGTTACGCTTATGTTATTTATATTTTTTATTTATAATATAATTTTAAAGGGAAAAATAATAAGATTGTTTTGGTAAACAAATAACAAACCTATCATAATTTATAATTTAAAAAAAGCTATTTTTTAAAGATTACATCCGTTTTTTAACTATGCCTTTTTAGTGTTATTATTTTTTTAAATTTTTTTTGTGGGTTAAAAAACACGGCTTCAATGAATCTTTAATTTTTATTTTCGCTAAAAAATTAAGGAAAATATTAACTATGAAAAATTTAGGTATCAAAAAGTCAAGTTTTTGCGTGCTTCGGTGCAAAGAATGTTCAAAAATTTTTGTGCCTATTACGATAGTTAAAGAAAAGTAATAAAGCTACAAAAAAACTTTTATAAAAATTACATACAAAAAAAGAAAAGAAAATGCCAAAGCTACAAACGCTTGAAACGTAAAAATAAATGCGTGCCTAAAAAAATAATTTTTTCTCATGCAAAAGAAAAGTTTCGATTGTAAATTCTCGGAATTATGGGTTTTGTGAAAGAGAGAAAAAAATATGTCTTGGTAACTTAACTTTTTTTGTTTGTTTGTAGAAAATACAAAAATGTTATTTTTTAAGAAAAAAAAATCTACTAATTTTCAAAATAAAACAAATACATAAATTTTTTTCGATTAATTTATAAAAAAAAACTAATAAAAGCAAACGTGAAAAATTACGGTAGAAAAAGAAAAAAGGAAATAAAAATCAACCAATGCGAAGGAAAGAAACCCAACGTTTTACACAGCGCAGTTAATTAAAGAAGAAGAAAAAACAGTTCAACGACTATTACTAACCTTTTCAAAATAGAAAATAAAAGAAAAAAGAAGGAGAAAATAATTTATCAATATTTTATTTATTTATTTACAAACAAAAGACTTTTTCAAAAACTTGTTTCAGAGAAATAACGATCGAGTAATCTCTACCATCTACGAAGCAAGCAAGCAAGAGTTATGCTATAATAATTTTGCAAAGAAAAAAGATTACAAGATCAAAAATAATTTGTTATAAAAAATTAAAAATTTTAATGAAATTTCGAAATATTGTGGCAATTTGGGATATTTTTTGTGATGCAACGGTAATTACATAAAAAAAATGTCCAAAATGATTTTGAAATTTTTTAAAACTAATCAAAAGAAACTGGCAGATTTTATTTATTAGTATTATTTTTGACCTAATTTTTTTAAACAGATTATTCTAAATTTATTTTTCGATCCAAAATGTTACAGTATTTTTCTTTATTTTCTAAGCTTTTAGCAAATAAGAACTCTAAAAAAATGTGAATTAACGTAGTTTCATTTCATAACCTTTCACCTTTTTTATTCCATTCCTCTAACAACAAAAAATCCAATACTAATCTTTTATAAAACAAAGAAAACTGTATTGCAAATTGAATACTCAATTGCGAAATAAAAAAAAACAATAGGATTAAGAAAAAGGTTTTAACAAAGTTATGTGTTCTAAACTTTGGCTTTTCTCGTTCATATAATCTTTTTCCAAGTTCCTTATTTTGGTGCCATCGCCGCCATCCACAATGCATAAGAATTTTTTTGTTTAGGAGAAAATACGTGCAAAGCTTAAAAAATTTATTTTTAGGTAAGAAAAAATATTAAAGTTGATGTCAACTTTAGCTTAAACTCTCGATGAACCACACCTTTACGATATTTTTTGACAGCGATGAAAAAAATTATGATAAAAAAAAAGTTTTTGTTGCACTCGTTTTTGGGGCCCACATACGCAGATTAGATTTGGTGATGATGAAATTATTTTTTTGTTTATTATCACGTAAAAACAAATTGAGTGCCGGAAACACTTTTTATTGGATATGAAAAAACTGAAAAGTTGGTTATCTAAAATTATCGCGGCACTCTAATTAGTTATAAAGCATCAGGAAATTTTTCCTCTCAAACTCCCCTGTAAATAGGTTTTGCTTTTAATAAATAAGATAGACTGTTTTATCATTTTTCTTAAGAACAAAGCTAAACAAAACTATCAAAGTAACCGTAAGATTTTAAAAAAATGAATCAAGAAATAAAAATTGGCCCTAGTGTTTTTCATTCGACTTCTGACTTCTCTTACTAAAACAAAAACTACCGTCTTCCATCATTTTCAAAGAGATTTTTATAATAGAAAAAAAATTAGTTCTGAATTTTTATGTCAATATTTAGCGAAGGAAAGAACAACAACGAGTGAGGAGAAAAAGTGAGGGAGAAAAGAAAAGGAAAAAATAGTAATCAAGATCTCATGCGTGGGGGATAAAATAATATTATAGGCTAGATCAAAAAAAAATTTGTGGATAAACAAATAATAAAAAAGTTTACTTAAAATTAAATAATTGTCACATTTACGTCGGATGTCAAAAAAATTGTTTGTGAGGGATGACTAAAAAATTAAACAAATGAAATAAAAAGTGACGATATATATTTTTGAAAAACTTAATTAATGTTAATTAAACGACAAAATACAAAATATTATTTATACGTGCGCAAGAAATAAATAAAATTTGGATTAAAAATCACCGAAAAAAAGTCTAGAAAAAATGATAGTAAAAATTTTTGAACAACAAAATGTTAGTGTTTTTTGAATTTTTTACTTTTTTAAAAGTTATTTTCATCTCCAAAAACAGACTAAAATAGTCATTTTTAACTGATCATTTGATGCTAAAAATGGAAGCTAACTGCTTGCGATTCCCCCACTTTCCCTTAACTGATAACGAACTAACAAACGAGAAAACAAACACATGTGAGTTTTCCCTTCTGCCTTCATCAATTCGTGGCCCTCAAAAATCACTTCCAAAAAAAACTAAAGAAAATAACATCATTTTTCAACCATAACCTCTTTATTTTCTGACGAACGATAAAAGGTTTAATTTAGACACAAACAAAAACAAAAGCAATTTACTTTTATTGCTGCAAAAAAATGAAAAAAAAAAATAAAAGTTTTAATATTATTCAAATTTTTAGTTTGAAGCTTTCCATACTGAGCTTTTCTTTGAAGCTCCTTCCAGCCGCGTAATTGAATGTATCAAATTAGATTGTTCCAATGAGTTATGTGAAAATTTGATAAAAAAACGAAAAAAAGATTGCCCACGATCGGAATCGAACCGATGTCGTCACGGCCACAACGTGAAGTACTAACCACTATACTACGTGGGCCGAAAGCAAAAACATAAAAGAAAGAAAAAGAGCAGCTGTGAAGGACTAGTGGCTGTTGAAAAAAAAAGCAAGAAAAAAGTAAGACAACTTTCTCCATGCGCTGCACCAAATGAAACAGTCAATCATGTCATCAAAAAAATTAGTTTAAAAAGTTAAAACATTACAAGAAATAAATTTAGCAGCTCCAAACTAAAACGAAAAAAATTGTGGCTTACTTTTTTTGAAGATCAGTTTCATACCTTTTGCAAGGTTAAAAGCAAAGTAAAGGTGGAAGTAAGTGTTTGCAAAAAAAGTAAAAATGAAGTAAAAAAAGGCTCGAGAATTTGTATATTTACAAAATGCTTTTGGGTTTTAAAACATTTTTATTTGTTCTCCCAACTTTCTTTTATTTTATGGTAAAAAAAATCTTGGGAAGAAAATAATGGAACTCGAACCTAAAAAATTTGAAATCAAAGCACTTTGTAAAATGCAAAAATAACAAAGCAAGAAATTATTCAATTTTCTCAATAAATCAATCAACCATCTTCAAACTTTATTATTTCTTTATAAAGCTTTACTTCATCAACAATCAACGACATCGTCTCTTCTTGTCTTCTGCTGCTTCTTCATCTTGGTGCTTCTTCTTCTTGGTGTATCATTAAGTCTCTTTGGTTTATGTGCTCAACAACAAATATGACAAATTTCAAAAAGCAACAGCTTTCTTCAACAATGAAATTATCAAAGATAGGAATTTCACCAATTGCATCATGTCATTTTTGTAATCAACAAATCAAATCAGAAAAAGTTGTTTACTTTACCAAATGTTCTCATCTCTTTCATCTTCAATGTGCTTCCAATTTTCTTGGTTCTTCTTCTTCTTCTTCCATCGTCAACAACAACTCTTCTTCTGCTGCTGCTTCTGCTGGTGATGATTCAAAAAGTTCATTTGGTTGCTGTTATATTTGTTCCACGTTTACACCAATCAAACAAATCAAAATGAAGAAACATCGAAAATTGTCTATTCCATTATCAAATTTAACTCCAATTCCTGAAGATTCTGATCTCATTCATCTCAAATATCCCGTGGATCAATATGAAAAGATTTGTCATTCACGTATTCGAAGTTCGCTATCCTCTACGAAAGTTTCACGCAAAAGTCCTACCGTCGTTCTTCAATTCGTCGTTAAATTATATCATTTTTCATCTTCGCTAATCAAAAAACAACCTGATGTTTCCATTCATTATTTAACTTATGCTTTATGGTTACTTACAAATGTTCAAACTGTATCTCCTGAATCTAAGAATGCTGTAAATGATGCAATGGAAGTTGTTAAAAATCGAATGGAAATTGCTCGTGAAGCTTATGTTCAAGCTTTCAATCACTAATCTTTCTCTCTATCTCTCTTTTGTTTTGTTATGTAATTTTTTGTTTTCCTTTGTGTGTTATTATTAGATTCTTTAAAAATAATGATTGTTTGTAATTCTTTTTCTTTTTCTTAGTCTTTTTGTTGTTGTTGTTTGAGTTCAATCTATTAATGTATTATGTTTAAAAAATAAAAGTGTTTCCATAGTTCCAAGATTTAGTAATAATTTTAAAGAGGCGAATTGAACCTTTTCTCAGCTAATCGAAAAGTCAAACCAGTATCAAACGCGTCTTAAATAATAAAGCATGCATTAGCCAGCCACAAAAATGGTATCAAAACGATTAACGACTAAAGCACATTGGAAAAAGAATGCCTGCCACCAAACATCAAGAAAGCAATAGTTCCCAATAATAAATTTCAAAAACGAATAAATCTTTATTATTATTATTACATAAATAAATAAATACAAACAAAAACATAAATAATTAACTAAATTCTTTGATGTGATTACAAATTTTTAATAGTTCGAAAAGACGAAACCATTCTTCCTACTGTCTCTGGCACTTTCTCCATATTTGTTTTGCAAGCATTATATTCAAGCGTTTCACAGCAACATACAACCTTTTGTTCTCCATCCGCAGTGTGAACAACCGAGCATCGATTAAAATTTGAGTCAACTCGACATCCAAGAGCTAAACTTGATGAAGTAATATTATCATATATGTAAACTTCTGCATCAGCAAGACATCCAGATGGTAACTATAAAAGTTGAAATGTAAAATGTAACAAAAATAAAAAACTTACTTGATCATTTTTGGATTTCATCAAACTTCGAGTTTCAAAGCATCCATCTGTGTGAGGACAGTGCGAATAACTGGCATCAACCGTTGGAATATTTTCAATTTGACAGTAAATTGGATTTTTTATTTGACGACCATGGTATGAAGGATTCTTGTTAGTTGGTGATGTTTCTGGATACACAGGTGGTGGATTAAAGTCTGAATGATTTAGATTTCCATGTTCTTTTATCATGTTTTCAATTGTACAGTTTGAGCCATCTTGTTGAGTTTTAAGAAGATTTACACAACAAAAGTGATCACTAATAATATCTTCTTCCATGCATATACGTATATTTTCATTAATTGGGAGCTAAAAGAAAGTGAAAATTATTTAGTTATAAATAAACAATACTTACATGTCCAGCTATAATTTTTTCAGAACTTCCATTTTTCACAATTTGAACATAACATATCCAAATATCTTTTCTTGTTTCAAGTGGAATTTTGCCTTTATGGTTTAACGGCGTCCAGGTAGTTAAGGTCTGACATTGAAAATCATTTGAAGGTAATTCTGGCATTTCATGCTGTTCATATAGATCACAATTATTTTCTGAGCATGTACAATGAATAAAAGTTTTGTATTGTGGCAAGCTATCATATTGATTTAAAATAGGTTTTGGACAAACATTTGAATCATTTCTAATAACATTAATATAAACGTAACTGCAATTAAAACCATTCGTCAATTGGTGTTGTGTAAACACTCTAAAAAACGCGTTTTAATTACCAAAATCGTATCCAAATTAATACCTTGAATTCTCTGCAATTATTCCATTGAAATGAGCATAAATTGCACGACGTGTATGAGTTTTTGCTTCAAAGAAAATATCACAATCATTCGTTCCAGTTAAATATATCAAAAGTTCAGGCTTGTAAACACACTAAAAAGCAAAAATATTATGTTTTCCTAATTTATTAATAAACATACCCTAAAAGAAATTATGGACAAATTTTTCGCATTTGATGAAATAAGCTTTTGATTACAATAATGTCCATCTTTACAGCATTGTTCTAATGAAAAAATTCGAGGAATTTTCAAACCGTTTGAACAAAACATATCTGATTCAAGTTTAAGAACTTTTTCATTATTGCATTTATCCACAGCACCATATTCAAATCTCAAATATCGTTCATTTTCATTTTTATTTTCCTCATATGTATGAGATGTGACAATAACAGAGCAGGCATCTTTTGTATATTCGGGAAAGTAAATTTCAGTTAACTCTGTACGAACACATATTTTATAATCCTTTGTTTCTGAAAAGCAAATATAATTAAAGCATTGAAAAGGGAGTAAAATCGCATTTGAAAAAATTTAATCAAACAAAGTAAATTATAGCCATTTACACCTTTAGTTAATGATCTAAAATTTACTTCGCATACTTTCGAAAGATGATAACTAAAACTAAAAATTTTGGAGAATAAATAAGCTTACGAAGCGTTCCAGGAAAACATAGCAATTTGTCTGGTGGTGGCTTACATGATTGTGGAGATTTATTGCAACAACATATCAAAGAACTACTTTCAAATGAATTTTTGAAAAAACACATATCTTTGTTATTATCGAGACTTTCATTCTGAAATAAAGGAATGAGAAGAGGCAGAAAAGGTTGTAAATGACCTACATTAGTTTCATTCAAAGTTGTAATACAAGATTTCAAAATTTTAGCTTCACTTTCAAAATCTATCAATTCCCTTTCAAGTAAAGGTCCAGAATATATATAATCGCCTTTGTCTGTTGTTGATGAAACATTAACAGACATTAGACATGTTCTTTGACCCATAACTTGCTTCTAAAAAACCAACATCAAATTTAATGAGTTTATGAAAGTTAAAGGCTAACATTTATAATCAAAGTTAAAACTTACAGTAAGGTTTCCATTGAAATCATAACAAAATGCATTGTCATTTGAATTCCCTTCGTCAGGTAAAAGATTCATAACAGAAACAGACATTGATTCAATTTGCTGAAGCAGAAGAGAATCCAATATTTCATCTTCATCAAATAAGGAATCTTGAATTTGATCACCAGATTGACAAAAGGCATTCATTTCTTCGGTATGGTTTTGAGGATTCATATAAGGAATGCTGAAGTACAAAGGATCATTGTTTAAACGGCAAGTGCAAATTGATAATAGAGATGATGCAAAGTCTTCATAATTTTTTTCCGGATGACCTTCGAAGACCTTTTGTGTATAATTATCTAGTACAAAAAAGTTTTCAGAAAAATCTAAAAATGGATATTTAATTTTGGTATTTTTAAATATTAAATTTAAAAAACTTACAAGCAACTGAAACTTCTGATGATTTAAATAAAGGATCTTTCTTACAAGTTTTATAACGATCATCAACAAATGGAAAAAATGGGTCTTCAGAAACAGCAATAACAAGATGGTTTAAAACCAAAAAGCAGAGTATTCTTAGAAAGTTGTTAACTAGGGTAAAAAATCCCGCCCGTTTTTTTTAAAATGCGGGGACGGGAATTCCCGTTTTGCTGCGGGATTTTCCCCGCGGGAAAAAGCGGGGAGAAACATTTGGCGGGACGGGATGACGGGGAATTTCCCGCGGGATTTTCCCGCGGGAATCCCGCGGGAACGGGAGGGATTTTTTACCCTAGAAAGAACTTTGTCCTTTTGCTTACGTTTAAACATAAACTCAGAATTCTTAATTTACATGTATGTAAGGAAATACAAATAAAATATTTTTTTCATGAGGAAAAGCAAGATAATGGATTCCCGCCAAGGCGGGATTTTCCCCGCGGGAAAAAGCGGGGAGAAACATCTGGCGGGACGGGATGACGGGGAATTTCCCGCGGGATTTTCCCGCGGGAATCCCGCGGGAACGGGAGGGATTTTTTACCCTATTGTTAACCTGTAAAAGATGTGAGTAAAATTAATACGAGGAAGAAAAAACAGACCATCGACATTGAAGAAAAGAAAACTTCGTAAATTTTCAGCGAACAAAGAAAACGTGAAAAATGAGAATGAAAGTTGTGTGAGAAAAAAATGTGTTCGACAATGGCATCCCCATTTTTCTTTTTTCTTTTATGAAAATTTTCTGGTGGTATCATGTAAAAAATGGAAAATATGAAAGCTATGCCTTTGAAAACTTTTTTATTTCAAATTTTTTTATTAACTTTTAAGCATTGTTTTATATGGGAATCTTTTATTTGTAATGCGAAAATAAATAAATGAATTAATTTTTTGAGTTTTTTGTTGTTGAGGATTAGGGTAAAAAATCCCTCCCGTTCCCGCGGGATTCCCGCGGGAAAATCCCGCGGGAAATTCCCCGTCATCCCGTCCCGCCAGATGTTTCTCCCCGCTTTTTCCCGCGGGGAAAATCCCGCCTTGGCGGGAATCCATTATCTTGCTTTTCCTCATGAAAAAAATATTTTATTTGTATTTCCTTACATACATGTAAATTAAGAATTCTGAGTTTATGTTTAAACGTAAGCAAAAGGACAAAGTTCTTTCTAGGGTAAAAAATCCCTCCCGTTCCCGCGGGATTCCCGCGGGAAAATCCCGCGGGAAATTCCCCGTCATCCCGTCCCGCCAAATGTTTCTCCCCGCTTTTTCCCGCGGGGAAAATCCCGCAGCAAAACGGGAATTCCCGTCCCCGCATTTTAAAAAAAACGGGCGGGATTTTTTACCCTATTGAGGATAACGTCTGCATTTTTTCTTTGCTTTCGTTTCATTTTTCAATTTTTAACAAAAATAAAAATAAATGAATCTTTTTCATTCACAAACAAAGGTGCGTCGGTCAGGAGGAAGGAATACTTAATATTGTAAGCTAGCTTTCAACAACATATCTGAAAGCTTTAACTTACACATAAAAATCTTTTAATATTTGTCTATATTTTTACTCTTTCCCTGATTTTATTAAATAAATCTTTTAAAAAAGTTTTCTTAAAACTTTAGTAATTATCAACAAACAAAAAATGCAATAAAACAATCATATTTGGTAAAATAAAAGGCAAACATCTGTGTAAACAAACAATTTTTTTTTCATTTTTAAAGCCCAAATGCATCACTCACGAAAAAAATAACATCATGAATGGGTTCTTCTTTATTGGTGTCGTCGTTGTGCGTGTCGCTATGGAAGCTTGGAAATGAATTCAAAAATATTATTTTTTTGTAAAATAGTTTTCTCTTTCTTATTTTCTTAACGCTTTTGATGTTTAGCAGCAACCTTTTAAATTGCCGAAATTCTCAATTTTTAAACTTGAAGAATTAATGAAAATATTTTAGAAATAAATTTAAAAAACCATGTCTTTGTTGTGAGATTTGCTGCCATTAATTTTTACTGTAAAAAAAAATGAAAAATCCATCAGAAAATTTAAGAATAATAGCACCCCATCATTTTATTCCAACTAAACCAGCTTCACACCCATCAATATTTTTAACCATTTTGGGAATTTTAATTATTACTGTATTTATTTTTTATATGTTTATTGATTTTTTTACAAAGGACTCATTTTTCACTCTTAAAATTGATTCAAATATTATTGTGAAAAATTATTTATGGGATAAATTATTATCGAAAAATTCAAGGGAAAATAATTTAACAACAACAACAACAATGGAAAAAGAGGATTTTAGAGGAAATAATATACAAACGTCGCCGCCAGCAATGAGTAATAAAAGCAGCGATAAAAATGTTAAAGGATTTGAGCCTATTCCAAAGTTTAATAAATTTATTTCGTGTACATTTCGAACTTGCAGTGGAATAGGAAATCAGGTAAAAAAAATTTTTAAAGAAAAAACTTTCATGAAAGGATGTTGATGGAATTTTTTTAGATGTTCCGTTTTGCTTCACTTTATTCCATTGGTCGCTATTTTAATCGAAGCGCATATTTTAATGCTGCAAATCGATGTCAAAAAAATACGATGCCAGAAATAAAAGAAATTTTTCCAAATTTTTATAATAATATTCAACTTTTAAATCCACCAAATAATTTTAATGAAACTTTGCATAGTGATTTTGCATTGGATTGTTGCCATTATCAAAATCCAAATACGTTTGTTAATTTTATTTTAAAATATTTATTGTTGGAAAAAAGTTTGTTTTTTTCAGAATGCATGATGTCCCGCAAAAATATTTAATTTTAAATGGAAATTATTTACAATCATTTAAATATTTTGATTCTCGAAAACATGAAATTCGTTACTTTTTTGATTTTAGCCAAAAAATTAAGGATTCGGTGGAAAAAGTTGGAAGCAAAATGTTTGGGTAAGTTGGCTTCATTTCGAGAAGCTAAAAATTTATCTTAAAAAATTTCTTAATTCTTTTTTTAGATCTGATCCATCTCATAAACTTTGCATTCACATTCGTCGAGGAGATTTCCTTATTCACGAACAATTGGAATCTAGAGCCGAATTTATTGAACCCGCCATATCATTTCTTTATTCAAATTTAACTCAAAAAGAAATTACAAATATTTCAATTATTTTTCTCGGAAATGATTTGACTTTCACGAATTCTCTTAAATTTAATCGAACTCAATTCCAATCAATTTATACCCCAAGATTAAAATCTCGAGGCGAAGACATGCATTTTGGTATTAAATATTGTAATACTTTACTTATAAGTGGTTCAGGTTCCACATTTGCTTGGTGGATCGGTTATTTCATGCCAGATGGATCTCAAATATTTTATAATGCTCAAGTTAGTAAAAAGCGGGATTATGTAAAAGATTTATATGATTTTGACTTTTTTCCAAATCATTGGAATATGTTAGAATTAAATAAAACCATCGGGAAAGTGGAAATGGATAATCGATGGTTTTATGAAAGATTTTCATGGCCAAGAAAAGGCATTCCTCCTTTGTTTTAATTTCTAATTTTTAATATATTTGAATTTCTCGTGGTTGGAATCTTTGTAATTAATTTCTCCCTGCGAGATCATAATTAACTTTATAAAACGGGTAATTGGAAATAAATTTTTATAAACATTTTTTTATTTAATAAGTATTTGCAAAAACCACGGTTGTTGACACAAAATTTTTATTCCATCGCCGAAAAAATAATCGATAAACCTTTTTCCTCATTGTTGAATTTAGCGTTAAATAAATTATTGCTGGTTGGCCTAAAAAAATTAATAAAACAAATATTAAATTTATTTTGAGAAGTAAAAAAAGTAATATGATTTAACAAAATTTGGTTTTTTGATGCTTTTAACATTTTCTTTGACAAATTAAATTTGTGTTTTTCTTTCTAAAGTTTTTTGTAGCGTAAAAAAAATTACCATCAAACAATAAAAAAGTATATTGTAGCCATGGATTAAAAAAAGTTGGTAAACGAACAAATTGAATAATAATAAATCCAACACTAATCATAAAAAGAAAAACTGATATCACAAAAATTTGACCGAATACTTTTGTCTGAAAAAAAAATTTTTTCTCATCGATTAAAAAATATATTATGCAACATCATAGCTCTCTCTCACCTGACGAGCAAGTTGTCTGCCATCAGTGTTTTTAGTTTTCATATTTATAAAAAAGCTAAATATTCCATAAGTTAAAGGACGACTGTACTTTCTGTTTTTTTCAAATTGTTTCAAACGAACCGCGGTTCTGTCCCCAAGTGGTAAAGTGCTTTGAACATCGAAAAACCGTAATGATACCGTAATTTGGAAGTGAGATATTACTGTAGCATTACGGTTTTTCGATGTTCAAAGCACTTTACCACTTGGGGACAGAACCGCGGTTCGTTTGAAACAATTTGAAAAAAACAGAAAGTACAGTCGTCCTTTAAAGGCACCGTAATCGAAACAAAAACATTATTGTAAAATATTGAAACATCCGTGTACTGAAAAAAAAAAAGAATGAACATGCTTGTTGAGATTCCAAATAAAAAAGCATTTACCGTATTACTGCTATCAAGAAAATATCCGGCATGTGGATTATAAACAATCACCAAATAAATTGGATTAAAAAGTGATGGAGGACCAAAAAGGATATCATGAAAGCCCCAAATCAAAGGTAAAAGCATCCAACAAAAAGTTTTATTTCCTTCAAATAAAATTTTACTCCATTTTTCATTTAAAGCTTCCAAACATCGATTAAAAGATAAAATAACGATGGCTATGCATTGAGCTTTCCAAGCCATACCATTCAAGCATCCAATCCAATAAGATGAAATTGGCCAATAACAAAATACATTTCCTGTGATGCTAAGGATTCCAGCCCAAAATCCTGTGTAAAGACTCGTATTGAGATCGAGAATGGCGAGATAAATCATAAGTTTATAACATGAATGTTTCAGCAATTCTCGATCACACATAACTATTATAAATGGAATATACAAAATCTAAAAAAGACAAAAAAAAATTCAAAGCACAAAAAGCTTAAAATATTTATTTATAAGCAAATTTGTTTACCCAAATAGCTAAAAATGTAACAAGAAATAACCATCCAAAAAACATCGACGACCTCTCTTCATATGGTATGTCGTGATAATTATAAAATGAACAATTATAGAATTTTTCATAATCTTCCGTAAAATAAACTAAAGCCATTTTTCTAACAACTTCTTCATCGATAAGGAAAAAACAAAAGCATTAATATATAAACAAACACAATTTTGAAAAATGGTGACATTTCTTTGAAAACTATGGCAATTAACTTTTTATAAATAACATTAAATTCTTTCATTTTAGTTTTTTTTATGTATGCTTTTTTTGTATCCCAGCATCAAAGTTTTAACCTCAAATAAAATTTGTTAAATTTCAAGCATTTTCTTTTTTCTAAAAATAAAAAGAAATGCTTGCTTACATAATTAAATAAGCGGAAAGGATAAAAGCTTGATGAGAATAAAAAAATTTTGTTAGTACCATTTTTCGAGTAAAATACTCTCACTCTTTGTAAAATGATAAAAGAATCAAAAGCTTCATCTTAAAGTAATCTGCCTGCCGAATATTTCCTCCATATGTGATACAGTATAAGTAAACATTAGTCACTGGAATTGCAATCTCACAACCCATCTTTAAAAAAATATGAGAGATAATCGTTCAAAAATAAACAAAAAATTTTATGCAAAAATATAACATAAAAAACAATGCAAAAATATGAAGATTAACAAAAAAAATTAGATTAAACGATGGATTTCAGAAAAGATATCATCACTAAGATTATCGAATTTGATGTTCAAATTGTTAGCACGTCTTTCTTTAACAAGGTATTCAATGCAGCTCTTCTTGAGTTCAGGAAAATCTTGATGGACCAAATAATTCGCCAATTCGACACAGTTGTCTTCAGTAATACGTTGAGCAAATTTCAATTCAGCTTTTGCCTAAAAAATATATATTCAAGTTAAGAGAACATTATAAAAAAAGAAGAAGAAGGGAAACTTGCTTTAAGTTCAGGGAAGCCGCAAACGATCGAAAAATTCCAAAGAAGGACCAAATTTTGAGAGCTGAGTTCGGGAATGTCCATACCATAACAGTATCCAACTGTAGTTCTGACAACAACATAAGGTTCCTCATCGATTCGGAACTTCTTGTGCTGACCTTCGAATACTTCATCGAATTTTGAAAAGTTTCTCTTAAGCACAGATTTATGAGCCTAAAAAAATAGAAAAGTATTTAAAAAACATCGCATAAAAAACTCACATTGATCGGTTTACCTTCCGTAATAATTGTAAAGTCATATTTAAAATCATCATCCATCGTAGCAGCAGGTTCTTTAATAGTGGCGACAGCAATAAGTTCTTGAACAGGAGTAACATCACGAGTACGACCAGGAGTGACTTCACGAATTTCTTTAGGTTCAACAATCAACATTCCATGAATTTTGAGATTCATACGATTATCAATAAAATATTTATTTGAACTTGACATGATATCACCATAATGGAAGCAGTAGTCACCTTTGGAGGAAGATTTATCATAGTCGTGGTTGATTGAAGTTGTAAAACCTGTCGATGGAATACTGATAATGTACGTAGCACGAATTTTAACATCTTCAGGAAAAACGAGTTTCAAAAAGATTCCAACATTAGGTTTGCCTCTGCGTTGATCAGGATCATGTCGGATTTCTACAAAGTATTGAATTTCTTTACAGCCTCTAACTTGAAAATAGTCAGTTCCAGCATAACGGAATGTTTGAAGAGTTGATTTCGAAACTTCTATTGAACGTGAAAAATGATATTCAGTTGCCTAAAAATGAAAGCATATTTATTGTAAAAAGGGTTGACAAAATATGAAGCATAAACAACGAATAAATAAATCAAAGGAAATCAAAGGAGAACGATCAAACTTTCTTCCTTACTCTTACCCAAAAAAAAAAAGAAAACTTACTCTTTCTTTTGAACCATTAGGTGAATGACGACGACGAGGTGGTGAAGTTTTTGCGCGTAAGCGACGAGATGGATAGCGTGATGAACTTCTTCGAGATGATCGAGCTCTTAATGGAGAATCTCTGTGAGATACCATGCTAAAAAGAGAAAATACGAATGATTAAAAATAATAATATGTGAAACAAGTAAAAATATTAGCGGTGGATGATAAATAATTTTGGAAGAAACATTAGAAAGTGGAAGAAAAAGAAGGGTAAGTAAGAATGGAGAAATAATGAATGAATGAAACTGAATCAATCAAGCAAAAAAAATTTTTTGTCAAAAATTGGAAGCAGCGAGTTTAAAACATTCGCTCCAAAAGCTGACGGTTTACTTTACAGTAGCTTATAAAGCAAAATGAAATTAGCATGGGAAAAAAGCAATTTACTTTTTCTCTTTGAATTGTCCATATCGAAAAAAATAATGTAAACAAAAATACGAAATCATATAATGGAAAAATCAAAACAATAAAAAGGAGGGAACTGGGTTCAATATAAGTCAATAAACGTATAGAAATCTTTTTTTTGATTCAATAAAAGTTGTTAATCATGAAGTCAATAAAAGTGGGGAAATCATTGATAAAATTAAGTCAATAAACGTGGAGAAATCTTTTTTTAAACCAAAGTAAACGTTTTTTGGAACACCCAGTTCAGCGGCGGCTTTAAAAAAATTTTGCATCTCATTTTAAAGAATGAGTCACTTTATGATGAGTCAATTTATCTGATTTTTAATTAAATTTTTCTTCCATAGCTACTAGTTAAGAAACTTAAACTGGCTTGTTTATTAAAGTTTATGATTTTTTAAGGTTAAGCAAGGTGGCAATGAAAACTTGTTTATTCTCTAACTTTTTTTTTCTTATTTTTTTTTGATTGAATAGAAAACTCACAACAAACTCACAACGCGAAATTTTTTCAATTGTGGTTGATGAAGAAAAAAAAGAAGTACTAATTTTTTAATATTTTAAAGTAATTTTTGTTACTAATATTGAATTTGTGCAAAGATATTAATAATAATAATATTTGAGCAAATTGTAATAAATATCTGCTTTAAAACTCGTCAAATCTGAGCTGAGAAACTTGAAGAAAAAAATTGCTTACTAAATGTTTAGATTTCTGAATACTCTTACATTTATGTTAGGAAGGAAGACTTACTAAAAAATAAATCGCTATTGGCTTTCAAATTGTTTCGAATTTTATTTTTTTTCCCCTAAATTTTTTTAAAGCCGCCGCTGAACTGGGTGTTCCAAAAAACGTTTACTTTGGTTTAAAAAAAGATTTCTCCACGTTTATTGACTTAATTTTATCAATGATTTCCCCACTTTTATTGACTTCATGATTAACAACTTTTATTGAATCAAAAAAAAGATTTCTATACGTTTATTGACTTATATTGAACCCAGTTCCCTCCTTTTTATTGTTTTGATTTTTCCATTATATGATTTCCCTTTTTTTATTGAATTTTGTAAATTTAAAAAAGTAAAAAAACTAGTGTAAATGCCTAGCAGTAACATAAAAAATTAAAAATGCTTTAAAAAGTGAATGAAAATGAAAGTAGCCATGTTTCTTATTTTGTTTGAATATTTCGGCTGTTCGCATTATTTGGAAATGACTAACAAGGGACCTACCAGACATGTAACTTCGTGTCGAAGAACGTTCCTCTATTAAATGATAGATCCTGTATTTTTATAGTTGGAGCCGGAGTAACTTTTCCCCACCGATTCAAATGTTTGAAAATTTTTAACTATAAAGTTTGATAACGTTTTGAAATTGTAGTTATAAACAATAAAAAATCATCAGATTATTTTTTTATTTGTTTAAAGGGAGTGTCCCAAACGATGAGAAAACCCTTACAGCGGGTGTTCCTAGCCCGAAAGTTTTTCTTCACTGTCTCCAAGTCTTACAAAGTTTTACAAAGTTTTTTCAAAAGCTTACGAAATTTTCTCCAAATGCTACAAAAAGCTTCAAAAATTCGTAGCACTTTGTAAGCTTTTGAGACAATGAAACTTTCGGGCTAGGAACACCCGTCGTAGTAAAATTATTCTCATCGTTTGGGACACTCCCTTTAATGCTTTAAAAAAACTTTCTAAGTAAAAATAAAATCAAAAACATTATTACTGGCACATGAATTTTGTTGTTTGCATTTTGATATTTCCGTGTTTTTAAAATTATTTTTGAGGCAATTTGTACGCAAGTGCTATCGTTCTCTTTTCTAATACAACAAATTTCGGTGAAAATGTTATCCGGTTTTTTGATTTTTAAAGAAAAAAGAAAACGAAACCTAAAAAATGAATGAAATGAAAAGAGCAGAGTTTTTTTTTCATTATTCAAACTAAGAAGGAAAAAAAGAAGAAAAGAGAATTCAAAAAATCGTTCAAAAAATAAAAATGAAAGAAAGCAGGTATGAATAGAATAGAATGGCACTTTCTTTAACGAATTTGAACCATCACTTAAAATGGCAAAGAAAATTTTGTATCAAAAGACAGTGTTTAAAAAAATGTCGTTTTCAAAAAAAAATAGAAAATTTATTTTGAATCAAATTTCATTGCAATGCAATACAGAAAAATGAATAAATAAAAATGGGCGGCGTGAACCAAGATCTTTTTTGGTTTTTTTTGGAAGAAAGAAGTAAAAAGGTGTGAAAAAAAAAGTGTGAACTGACATTTATTCAAATTTTTTGAACACAAGAATTTCAAGAAAGACGCATTGCCATCAACAAATGTCGTTCGTCAGGTTTTTTTAAATTGTTACAAAAGCTAGAATTTTTTGATATTCATTTTTTTATTTTTATACAAATTCAGAATAAAAAAAGTGTCTCCCGATTAAAACATTTATTTTGGAATTAAAAAAAAACTAATACTAATTTTAATAAAGCAAGCTTTTTTTTTTTTTTATAGTATATAACTTTTAAGGTAATCGAAGAAACAGATAAAGCTGGACAGCCATTGATGAAGCTTCAACAATCTGAAACTAATTCACATATTATTAGCGCTATTAACTTTTTACAACGTCTTGCATCGCTAGTTGAATATTTACAACATAATCCACAAACGAATTCGATGCTCCTTGAATTGGCTTTAGTTTTAAATAATTCTGGAACAACAACAATCACCAGACTTCAAAATGACTTCGAGCAGAATTATCCTAACCTTGAACCAATTGCGCTAAATTTTTTATCGAAAATATTTTTGCAGTTTCCTGTTGAAGCTAAATTCCCATTCCAAATTGATTACATGAAAACAATTCGTTGTGGCTGTGGTACAAATTACGAACGAAACAGCATTTACTCAATTCCTTTTTCATTTGGTAATACTGAACTATTTCCAGTAAAAGCAACAGCCAAAGAAAACAAATTAAACTTTGATGAATTATTTAAAAAATGGCAAACTTCATCAGAAAAATGCATTGAATGCTCTCAAAAAAAAGCAAATGATGATAAAGAAAAAATTAGCGATTTAAAATATTCAACCATTCGATTGCAAAATCCTCAAGATCCCAATTTGCAATACATTTTGATTGAAATCGATGGTATGTATATAGATCCTCTCGCGAAAACCAAAAATAATAAACCGAAAAAGCGATCCTTCACAGTTACTGGATTATCAGAAGTAAAAATGTTTAATTTTAATTGGATTTTAATAGCCGCTATCGAAAAGAAACCCAAATTTTATATTACTTGGGTAAAAACAAACTCAGGCTGGAGAACCATCAACGGTGAAATTATTGATAAAAAGCCAAGCTTCACGCCTGCTATAACCAATTATAGTTTACTTTTATATAAACGCGATGATGAATAAATTTTAATTTTTATGTAAAAGCTTTGCCTTCTTTTATTTCTTTTTAGTTCGTATTTTTTTATTTTAAAACTTTATGATAATTTTGAATTTTTAAAAATAAAACAAATGTAAAAAAAAATATTTTTTTAATTTAATTAAAAGTGTTACCAATATTTAATAATATATGTTTAATGTCATCTGATGAATATATCATTTTCCTTAAGCATATCGGGTATATCAAGTGCATAAAATAAAAAAACCATATCAACAAAAAAAAAGAAAGTGGTTATTTGTTAGCTTTCGTAAGATTTTGTTTCTATTTTGTAACATTTTGTAAGCATATGAAAGCTTTTTGCTTTTCGGTTTGACCAAAGCATGCGCGCACCATGCGGGGGACGGACGCACGAACGGACGGAGAAAAAAGTGGGTGACAGATTTTCGAAAGATTTGAATTACGAAATTTTTTTTTTGACTATACTGTTCTTGCTGGAGATACTAATTCGACTATTGTTGTGAGTCTGTGACCACAGAATCTTTCAAATGGTTTGATGGTTCTCTTGGGTCCCGGAACGAATGGTCCTCAAATGGCTGCATGTTATTATTCTTCACTCGCGCCATTATTTCTTTGTTGTCATTCATTCATTGTAATTTACATACAGAACTAACTTTACTCTGTCTGCAATTATTCTACCGCTCGGAATAATTGCTATAGTTTCTGCTGAATAAATACCTTATTTATATTTGTGTCTATTTATTCACAAACCGGAAACTTATCTTTGTTTGACCCTCATTACGGTCATAACAAATTGGTGACGAGAGTGATTACTTACTCATACTCTAACTGCTCGTGCTACTTGGTGCTCTCTCTTCTCGTGCTTTTGTTTGCTGGTGGCTCATCTTCTTGTTCTTCAACTTCAACAATGCCGGAAGATCCTAATGCTACTGTTGGTGCTACTGGTCGTGTTCACTTTCCATCTTTACCTCAATTCAAGCCGGATATCGCTGCTGGTGATTCTGCTTCTACATGGTTTCGATGTATTGACTTCAAATTCAAGCTATTCCCGGAAGTTAAGCCTGCTGAAAAAGCCGCTCTGATGATCTCATCTTTGGATATCGAAACGTTTAAGACTGTTGCTAAAGGTCTTTTACCAAAGAAGATAGAAGATGTTACTACTCCGGATGAACTCAAAGCTGTTATGGTCAAGATTTATGATCGAAAGCCTTCAACTTTTGCTAATCGTTATGAATTCTTTCAACTTCAATGGGATGGAAACGATGCTGAAAACATAACAACTCTTTGTGCCCGGATTGAACAACTTGCTGCAACTTTTGAATTCGAAGCTTTCACTGTGAACGAACTCAAAACTCTTGGTCTATTGATGTCAATGAAGTCTCCTGCTCTTGCACAATATCGTCTAAGAATCTTGGAACTCCTCAAAACCAATGCTAAGACGGAATTTGAAACATGCTCGGAAACTATTCGTACAATGATTCAAACGCAACAAGATCAACGTCTCATCGAAGCTCCATCAATTCGCTATGTTGCTCCTCGTCAATCCGGAATGAAGAAATATGAACATCGTGACACTCGACCGTTTCAAATCAAACCTTGCTATGGATGCACTGAACTTCATCTCCGGAAAGATTGTCCTTATATGAACGCTACTTGTTCAAACTGCAAGAATGTTGGTCATATTGCTGCTGCTTGCAATCAATCAAAGAAAGGGGAGAAGATGCCTCAGATGAAGAACAACTTTAAGAAAGCTGGTGGTCATAAGAATAATGCTAAATTCCGTTATCTTGATACCGAAGATGAACAAACTATCATGCAAATTTCTCCACCTTCAGGAAGTTGTATGGTTCACCGGAAAGATCCCTCTCTTATGCTGGATGTCAATATCAATGGTATGGATCTTAAAGCTTTGTTAGATACTGGCTCATCTTTAACTGTCCTAAATCCAAAAGATTATAAGAAAGTTGGTTCACCTCTCCTTACAGGAGGACCATTCAATGCTAATACTTTCGGAAATTTTTCTGCTCGAATCGATGGCTCTTTCAAAGCTCTTGTAACTCGTCATGGTACCACTACTTCAATGGAAATTTATGTGTCAAAATATAATGTCACACTTCTTGGTAGAGATTTCTATAATGCTTTCAAGTTATCCGTTGCTGATCCCGAATTGATGATATGTTCTTTATCTTCAAATGAATCTTTGGTATCACCGGAAGTTATTGAAAGCCTTCGAACATCGTATACTGCTCTCTTCAATGGAACTATAGGATGTTGTACTAAGAAGCAAGTCCATCTTCAACTTACACCGGATGTAAAGCCTGTCTTTATTCCTGCTCGTCGTCTTAGTCTCTATGCTAAAGAACTCGTTGAAAAAGAACTTGCTGCTCTTCAAAGAAATGGAATAATATATCCTGTTACTTTCACAGAATATGCTGCTCCTTGCTCTATGGTTCCAAAGAAAGATGGTGATTCTCGCTTCGTGGTTGATTTCTCCACCGGATTGAATAAACAACTTGCTGAACCTGGTTTTCAACAACCGATACCGGAAGAAATATTCGCTCGCTTAGCTGACTCAAAGGTGTATAGTATTGTTGACGTTTCTCAAGCTTACCATCAACTCACTCTTGATGATGAAAGCCGGAAACTTGCTACCATTTCAACACCATTTGGATTCTTCCGCTTCAATCGTCTTCCTCAAGGACTGAAAACTGCTCCATCTGATTTTCAACAAGTTATGGAAGAAATGTGTAAAGACATGCCTTTTGTTCATCCTTACTTCGATGATCTCTTGGTAGCTAGTAAAGACACCGACGAACATCTTCGACATCTTCATCGACTGCTTCAAAGAATGACTGAATGGGGCTTTACGCTGAACTTCAAGAAGTGTAAATTCTTTCGCTCTTCAATCAAATTCCTTGGTAAAATCATTGGTCCTGATGGAATTACTCCTGATCCTGAAAAGGTTAAAGCTATTTGCAACATGCCGGAACCTCAAGATGTCTCTTCTCTTCGCTCGTTTCTTGGTATGGTAAACTTTTATCAAAGCTTTATTCCCGGAATGCATGAATTACGTAAGCATCTGGATGCTCTTCTCAAAGCTGATGTCGAATGGAAATGGACTATGATTCAATCCGAAGCTGTTCGAAAACTCAAAGAAATGATCTCTGGTGATTGTTTAAATGCTCGCTTTGATCCACGATTTCCTATAATCGTTGCTGCTGATGCTTCACAAACTGGTATTGGTGGCGTTATTACTCAACGCATATCTGCTGATCGGGAAGTTCCAATTCATTTCTTCTCAAAGTCTCTCACCGGATGTCAACAACGTTATTCCCAGACTGATAAAGAAGCTCTCGCATTGATCACTGCTGTCAAGACATTCCATCGTTATCTTGAAGGTAAGAAGTTTACTCTTCTTACAGATCACAAAGCTCTTCTTTCCATCTTTGGTCCAAAATCTGATAAACCTTCGTTCGCTGCTAATCGTCTCCATCGCTGGTCAATTTTCCTTTCTTCATACGACTTCGATATCGAATACCGGAACACTCTCAACTTTGGTCAAGCTGACGCTCTCTCAAGACTCATTGCTGAAGCAAAATCAATACCGGAAATGTATGAAGAAGAAGACGAAATTGAACCTATGGAAAATGGCATGGCTATCAACTTGGTTGAACGGTTCTCTATGGTTACATCGGACGATATCAAAGCTGCTTATGAAGAAGATTCTCTTGCTAAAGAAATTATTTCAAGATCTGATGTTGCTAAGAATAACAAGTTCATGAGAAACTACTACTTCTCAAAGGGCATCATCATGTTTGAAGATCGCGTTTACATCCCAGAGATTCTTCGACAACGAGTTCTGCTTCAACTACACAAAGGTCATGATGGTATTCAACGTACAAAAGCTCTTGCTCGTATGCATGTTTACTGGCCTGGAATAACAAAGGACATTGAAGAAATTGTGTCTCAATGCATGGCTTGCATTCAGCAATCCAAAGCTCCTATCAAGGCTTTACTTTCGTCTTGGCCGAAATCTTCAAAACCTGGTGACCGAATTCATCTTGATTTTCTTGGTCCAATACTTGGACGCATGGTACTCATAGCTGTGGATAGCTATTCAAAGTGGACTGATGCTTGGGTGATGAAACATGCTACCACCGGAACTACAATCTCCTGCTTACTTCGTTATATGGCTGATAATGGATGTCCTCGTCTGCTGGTGTCAGACAATGGAAGTCAATTCAAATCGGAAGCTTTCAAAGGTTTCTGTAAAACACAAGGTATTGAACTAATGAATTCTCCTCCATACCATCCTCAATCAAATGGTCAAGCTGAGCGTATGGTAGACGTTATCAAACGATTCTTCAAGAAAAACATCGAAGTTCATGGAGAAACGTTGGATCTGAAAGATGCTGTATCAACGTTCCTGCTATGCTATCGTTCAACTCCACATTCAACAACTCCCGGAAATTGCACTCCTGCTCATGCTCATCTTGGTCGTGAACTCCGAACACAAATGGATCAACTACGTCCTCAATTCCTCAAATTTATGGAATCTGCTGGAGCTCAAGATGCCCAGTTCAATCGTCATCATGGTGCTAAAGAAAAGAAGTTCATCATTGGTTCAACAATTTTTCATAAGGGGAAGAAGGATGGTCGATGGTCTCCTGGAATCATTGAAGCTCATAAAGGTAAACTTGTTTACATCATCATGGATACTGATACCGGAAAGACTCATGATCGACATGCTAATCAACTTCGCCGCCGAACTGATGTCACTTCCACTTCAAATCTCCCGATGGTCATTGAAACAAGAACTGATGATTTGGATTCTAATGATGCCGAAAGATCACATGATTCTCAAGATGCAACACCGGAAGAAATTCAAGTTTATGATCCTGAAATTGCTGATGCAACTACATCAAATCCTGCTGCTCAACTATCCTCAACTACAAATACCTCACCGGAAAATAATTCTCCTTCTCCTGCTCGTATTCCTGTTCAAGCTCCTCAACATCGCTATCCAACAAATCGTGTAAGAAATTCTCGATATGAAAACCTCAATGAAGATGCTATGCTTCGTTAGGAGGGAGAAGTGTTGTGAGTCTGTGACCACAGAATCTTTCAAATGGTTTGATGGTTCTCTTGGGTCCCGGAACGAATGGTCCTCAAATGGCTGCATGTTATTATTCTTCACTCGCGCCATTATTTCTTTGTTGTCATTCATTCATTGTAATTTACATACAGAACTAACTTTACTCTGTCTGCAATTATTCTACCGCTCGGAATAATTGCTATAGTTTCTGCTGAATAAATACCTTATTTATATTTGTGTCTATTTATTCACAAACCGGAAACTTATCTTTGTTTGACCCTCATTACGGTCATAACAACTATCCGAAACACGATTCTGAAAGCAGAATAAAAAACGGGATGGAAAACATACGCAGAAAGCGGGCCTCAAGTTGAAAAAGAGATGCCTTGCGTCAACGAGAACCCAGTTCGCGCGAGCCACCGAAGCATTCGCAGCGGTGGCTGGCGCCAACAAAAAAAACATTTATCCTTCCTAGTAATTTTGATTGTGCGTACTCACCTGGAAATGCTTCATGGGAAAGTTTATAAAAAAATGAAAAAATTAGCATAAAAGAATGAATGGGCAATGAATGAAAATTGCGATTGCATTACATAAAAATGAAGCGGTGATGATGGCGGTTGATTTTCAATTACCCAAAGATACAAAAAAATCAAAAAACTATAGGAACCAAAGGATCCAAATATACCCAAATCCTTCAGGGTTAATGCATATTCTATGAAAAATGTTAAGGAAATTTCTTGAGCAACTTATAGGACATTTATTGTAGAAAGTAAAACACAATGAAACATTGATTAGTGGCGATTGATTTTGAGCTATCAAAGATATTAAAAGGTTCTAAAAATGCCAAAGGGTTGTATAAAGTAGCTTTCATGGCCAGCCGAAGGCTGGCGCGTGACAATTGAAAATTAAATTTATTTTATGAGAAAGAAGCGAGTGGTTGTTGTCTGTGAGGGACTCTAAATTATTTTGTGATCTTTAGAAGGATTTGGTGGATTTTAATTGCAGGAATGTAGGTAAACATCGGACCATGATGGAAGCAATTTGTGCTGGGGAAATTTTAAGGCGAATTTGTCATTCCTTAAATGAGTGTTATCAAAAGCACTGGAGACTTTATTGGTATTTTCTATCGCTGGAATAAAGACATTAGCTGCCAGTAGGAGGACCTTGAGTGTATGGGATAAGGATCTTAGATCCCAAGGATGAGAAGGAGGAGGATTTCATGGCATACTATTTCAAACTATGATGTAAATAAAAAAATTACATCAATTTAATTGAATTATTAATTTTTATAATGTAAAAACAAATAGAGATCGCGGCCCGGAGGGCCGCTTCTTGCCTAGTTAAAACATAAAAAACAAAACATTAACAATAACAAAAAAATCTTATTAGCAAATTATTCAAATTTTCTTTTTCATCCATTATCTTCTACGTTGCTTCAGTAAGCATTCATCCGTTGTTTTTCTTTGTGATTAAAAAGAGGAAACATTTATTTTCGTTTATCAACGCATTTTAATTCCACTGTTTGTCCCTATTGTTTTAACCAAATACCGCTGCTCAAAAAAGAATATGTATATTTCGGCCTCATAGATTTTAATCAAACTCTTCCTTCCATGCCTTTCAATTTTTTATATACTAATTGTGTGGTTTGATAACCATGTTTTCATATTTTGTTTCTGGATTACTAATTTTGAGGATACTCTAGGAAAAACTACCGATGCTTTAATAAATATTTTCTGGTGCTTTATGATGATTTTGTATTTGAAGGAAACATATTTAGTTTCGTGACCCTTTTGACCCATAATTTTTTTAAAAACCTCTATTTTTATTTTCTTCCAAACAACAAAAAACCGAGCACAATATTTGTGCATTGTTAGCTTTTTCATTTATGACCAAACATTTTTTTTGCCATTCAACTCCAAATTGTGGTTAATAAATCAATTGTGTCTTATTTTTATTTCTTGGAATAAATGATGGCATTCATTATTTTTATAACCTTGTTATTTTCAATTTTTGTGTATTCTTTATTTCAAAAATTCGTAAATTATTTCAAGCGAAGAAAGCCTATTATTCATCCCTCATTTCCTTCAACTTTAACATATTTTATTTGTAAAAAAGCACCTTCGAAGCTTCAATTTAAACTTTTTCGAGTTTCAAAATCGTTTGGAAAATATATTCATCGAAAAATTGATATTCTTCGTATTGAATATGGAGGAATTCACTATTTAAAATGGCAGAATAATCAAACATTTGGACATATTTGCAAGGATAAAATTTTCAAGTAAACTTTTTTAATAATTTTTTTTTGCTTAAAATCATTTATGAGAGGGTATCGCAACGAGAAAAAGAATATTTAAAATGATTTAAAGGCTGAAAGTCCATTAGCTGAAAACTTTAGTTTTAAAGCCGAATTTTTTTATTTCATAAATGAATTTTTTTTAAATAGTAAAATTCAAGAAAAGCTTTTTTGGTTTGGCTCTTATTTTCAACAAAATACTGTATGCTTTTTTTACTGCGAGACCTTATAATTTGATTATGAATTTCAAAAAATTAATGTGCCTTTTAAGATTAAATCATAAAATATGTGTAAGTTCGGAAATGGAATTTATTTATGTACCTTTGAACGAAATTAAAATAATTTTTTTTACCAAACTTATATTTCTTTCTTTATCAAAAGTGAATGTTCGAATGTGCGAATTGGACAAAGAAATGATCGATTTGTTATTAGTTCCTTCAATAAAACATTTTCAAATTTTTGCATGTCAAATTAATAATTATGAGGATTTTGTATCTAATGTCATTATAAACACTCCACTTCTCAATGAATTTATGTAAGTTTCATAATACTGATTAATTTTTAAATTTTTTTTATGACAAGAATAAGCAAAACAAAAGTTGAGGAAGATTTGTTTTAAATAAAAGCCAGCCCTATGTATGCCATTAAATATTTTCGAAAAACTCATTTTTTTAATAGGTTGTTTTGTTTCAAAGTAAACTTTAAATTATTACTTTTTCAAAATCAAAAAAAAAATAATCTTTATAAACTCGCAATATATAATTTCATTTTCAGCATAGAAAATGAAAGCAATACTGTTTTAAAGAATGCTTTATCTTGTTTAAACAATAAAGAAGTAAAATTTCAATTATGTCATTTTTCTCCAGTAATTGATTTAATTGCCATAAAAACTATTGAAAACTTCATTATAAATCATATGAATGATAAAGGGATCTTCCAAGTATGTTATGATATTCCATTACCACGAAAATACAAAATGGAACTTAAACAATTATTCAAGCTTCTGAAAACTCAAAGACCACAAATGTGCATTTATATTGGAAGAGATGATGCCTATCTGTATAATGATTTTTGAAAAAAATATTTTCCGACAATTTAAATTCATTTTATCACACAAACAAATTAGATTTTTTTAAGTCATGGTTGTTTTTTATGCGCATTTTTTAATCCTTGATCTTTCTTTATTTACTATTAACTTTTAGTTTTAAAACAATGCTATAATTAAATTTTTATGATTGTTGAATGAAATCAGGCTAATTTATAACTATCGTTTTTTTATATAGTAGCATTCATACTGTTTTAAAATTCCAAAAAAAGTTATTTTCATACATTGCTTCGATAGAACAGCGAAGCCTGAGCTAAAGAGAAAGTATCTATCAGCAAAAAAATATATTCCTTAAAATAATTTGTATTATAAATCCTCTAATTAACAGTAGTAAAAAAAAGATAATAAAACTTTGGGATAAATAATTCATGTTTGAATTTTGCGCCAAAAATTATCTTGTCAAGATTTTAGTTGTCTATCTTGATGCAAGCACGATGCATTTTAATACTGTTTCGTTCTTGCTTTTTTTTTGCAAAAATTTTTTGCTTCTTCAAAACATTCACCGATATTACAGTAAGGTTAACATTTCGATATAAAGTTTTTTTGTTATTAAAACTTGCTCTAATATTTTAATCCCTATCTCCGCATTTCTTCCATTTTTAAGATCTGATTATCTTATGCTTTTATAATTGTTTAACTTAAAGAAGGCGGTCTTTTATTTTTTATTTGTTCCTTTAAAGCATGATGAAGCGTATAATCCAACATTATACAGGTAAGATAAAGTAAGTTTTTGATTACTTGGTAAGTTTTTTTAGCTTAATTTTATAACACAATAAAATCATTTATATTTTCAGATTTGATCTACTTTGCTCTCTCGGGTACCGTTGGTTTTGCTGTAAGTCCTTTTTAAACCGCTTTATTAAAAGCTTTTGAACATAAAAAAGGCATTATTAACAATATCAATGACGCATAGGAAAGCAAGAATTAAATATTTATTAACAAGATTAATTTAATTATTAAAGTTTATGTTAGATAATTTCGAATACAAGAATTATAGCTTCAATTTATTTAGCTTTTCAACAATATGTTTCGTTTGATGTCCAGGGAAATGATGCTTTACCTGAAAAATATTAGTTTAATCGTTGACTTGTTAAATTTCATATGCATTTATAAAAACTTACTTGGACTGCTCTGATGGCTTTTACAATAAATATAACAGTGCTTGTAACTGTTTCATTTTTTTCAATAGAATATTGAACTTTGGTTCGCATATTTTGTGCACTTTTAGCAATGTTTATCAAATTTGTGACGGTTTGGTATTGATAAAGGTTGACATTGATAGTGTTGCCAACAAGTTTTTCACCATTGCTGAATTTGATGCCACTTGCCACGTTAAAACCATGTTCATAATTAAGGTGATTCCAATTTGGGCTTGTCCTTGTAAATGGGTTTTCTAGAGAGCTAATACGTCCCCATTCCTTTATTTGATTTATTTGCTGCATTGTGATGGCGTTGTTTGGCAAATTGTTGGCCCCAATGTCGATAATTATTGATGTATATCGTGTTCCTAAATCATCACCTTCAACATCATCAATACTTTCTTGCAAGCTTTCAATTAGCATTTGGTCGTTTTCAATTGAGATGTTTCTGATTTTTTGCTCAAACTTGGCAAATATTTTTGCAATGTTGTTTACACCATTTTCAAGAACATGATGAGATGAAATCAAGGACACAGAATTGTAAGAAATCTTTTTAAATTTTCCTTGATTCTTTTGTAGAAGAATGCATTGCAGCCGTGGAGGTAAGTATTCTTGTTTGATTTCTCCAATAATTTCGATGTATTTATCCAGTTTCAGATTACAATAAGCTGCTCCTATTTTCGCACAAACGATGGAAATGTTTGTTAAAAACGCTCTTCGACAGCTGTCTGAAATAAAGATTTTGTTTAAAATTACTTTTTTAAGCATAATGTACCTTTGTTTTGAGCTTCACTATCAAGGAATTCATCAATCCTTTTTTGATCTAAAATATTGCCACAAGCTTCTAGCAAATGCTGATTGTTGTTGATGAACTCATTTGAATCTTGTATTTGCCTCATACATTTCTTTTTCAGTTCCATTGTCATTACTTCCTCATAGGCTTCTAAGAATAATTTGTATTAAAGGGACAAAAAAAAAATAGCCTACTTCCTTGGTAATCTATCGTGATTTTCAACGCAACAACATTGGGTAGACGGTAGTAAGAAGCTTGAATTCTGGTTGGTCCTCTTGCAAGATCTATAAGATATTTGGGGTTATGAAGTTTTTAAATGGCAAAAAAATTACTCATGTATTTTGTAAACGCAACCGTCCAAGATCCAAACTTGCTGACGTAATCGGTGATTGCGAAAATAGTACCAATGATGAGTCCAATAGATGTTCCACCTTTCTGTATCATGTCAATAAATAATGGACCTTTTAATTCATTGGCAACATAGACTCTTAGAATCGCAAGGATGACGCAGAGAATAGCATATCCATACAAAACAACATATGACATGACGATTCTTAACTTAATTTGATTGAATAGGATGCAGGCTGTCATAACAAAGAAAGCAAAAGTAACCACTGAAGAGATGATGAAGATGTTATAAGAGTTTAACCAACGATGAAGGACATATGTCGAGAAAGCTGTGGCTTCGGTGAAGCTCAATATAATTGTAAGAACATTGACGTTGATAAACCATCTTCTGCAGAAAATGGATGTTAAGAACATTGCCTGTAAAACACATATTCAAGTTTTAATTATTTAATATAAATTACTCACCAAGAATGGAGCAATTCCGAAGCATGCTTCACTGATAAGAGCAGCTAACAAAATATTAGGATCTGTTTCTGCCTTGACGACTTCGTTACATGGATTCATCGATGTTGATGGCATTGCAGTTGTCATCGTAAAATGATTTTACAAGGTTGTAAAAAAACCAAGATATCGTTGGAGAATTTTTAATCTGCCTTTTGCCTTTATCATAATCATCGCGCATCTCTTCGCTTGCTTTTTATGTTTTTTCTTTGATTGAATCGCGCTTTTTTTCGAATTTATCGCTTCCATTTTACCGATGTTCCTCCCATTTGGGCTACTTTTATTTTGTTCAAAATATTTTTTCGTATTACTTAATTCTCCTCTAACCATGGTTAATTTATTTTACCAGATGGATGCTTATGTTTTAATAAAAGTTTGATGCCTTTTTTTAGTTTAAGTTGCTTTATTTGTATCAGCTAAAAATCAGACTTTTTTGTTTTACTGAATAGCAAAGACACAAAAATTTGAAACAAAATATGATTTATTAAAACATAAAAAACAAAACAATAACAAACAAAAAAACAATATTTTCATAATCATTATCTTCTTCGTTGCTTCACTTGATGAAATGTTACAAAAGTTGATGATTCTACAAAGCATTCGAGAAGTTGAAATCTTTTGTGATTAAAAACAGGAAATATTTCTTTTGGTTTATCAACAAATTTTGGTGCCATCGATGTATAAGGAATCATAATATAATCTCCGCCATATGTTTTAATAGTTGTTCGTGTTGGTTTTTTATCCCATGGAACCTTTTGATAAATACCATTTTTACATTTTGCGTGCATTCGTTTCTAAATAAAGCATACCATTAAAAGTTGTTACAAAATAAACAAAAACTTACATTTTTGAATACTGTAAAATTGTTAAGCAATTGCCAGCAGGCATAATGATTCATACTAAGTCCACGTAAACAAAACATCAATGATCCAGAAATGTGAACCTTTTCGGTTAAATCTGAAAAAGTAAATCGTCATTAGTTTGAAAAGTGGAATAAAAAGATGCCATCAAAGTTCAAATAAGATAAAGGAATAACAATGGCGCCAAAATCGGTGTAACAAACATTGAAACCATCAAAATTCAAAATTTCAACAGGATTCACTTCAAACAAAATTCGTTTAATCTAAATAATCCATCATTAGAAAATATGCTTTTGATAATCCATCATCCATCCATTAACCAACCATAAAATATCCATTATGTACAATACCACCTTCAAATTGTTCTTCTGTTAAATCAAAGTACCACTTAGAATACAGGATAGCAAAAAGATCGGTAAACACGATGGTAAGTTCTTTAGAAGGAGGCACATACATTTTGTGAACATAACCAAAATAAGATTTTCCAATGATTAGCTTATCAAATTTCCTGAAAAACGAACACATAAAAATCAAAGTTATAAAACCGTTGAAACTAACTAACAAGCATCATAAAAACTTACTCAACAAGCTTTCGAAAAACTATGATTGGACGATAAAATGGTGCTATAACATAACAAATTGCAATATCCTTGTATTTCTTTACAATCAATATTTGAACTTCATTTCTTGAACTTTGTCGAGTTGGAACACATGAAGCAATATATTTCAAATATGGTGGAAGATCAGAATAATCATCTTTGAATAAACCATAATATTGATCATTTTGTACAGTCATAGATACATTCATATTTGTTATAAGATTTTCCTAAAAAAATCAGAAACTGCAACAAAAAAAAAGATGGTTGAACAATAAGCATACAAATTCTTCATGAATCTCTTCTTCCTTCGAGTAATATACTTTGATCCTAAAAAACAACAACTTATTTTTTATGAAGAAAATATAAATGTAACAAATAAACTTACAGATTAGATATTTCATTGTTGTCATCTTTACATAAGTAGTTATTACCATTAAAAGACATCGTTGAACAAAAAAAAGTTGTTTGAAGCAAAGAAACTAAAAAACAATGTTTATGAATAAATTTTGAAGCAAGAAAAAAAAAACCCGCGTAAAATGAAAGGCTTTTGTTTCGAAAAGAAAAATCAGCAAATGTGAAAGCCAAAACCCAAAAAATATTCTGTCGCATTTTTTTTCTCAAAGAAAACTCACAAAAATTTTTTTAACGAAGCATACTTTTTTGTTTGATTGGATTTCAGCTTATTATTATTAGCAATATTCTTTCTTCTCTTTTTGTTTGTTGGACGGTAATGTTATGTACTTACTTCTTTCAATGCATACATACAGTTATGAAAATCAACCACGTATGTGAGTGATCACTCATCACATATGTATGTTTGGATGGAATTTATTAATCCCCAATATTCGATTAATCTTCTTCTCAAATTATTATTACATTATTTTTTTCTGTCGGTATAAAAAGACAAAAAAAATCGTTAAAAATGTTTACATTTTATTTTTTTATTTAGTTTTTTCTATTCGGTGCTTTATTTATTGTTTTTTAGGTTTCCAATGAAACAAATAATAATAAATTATACTAATAATAATTATGAAAGGTTGTCTCACCATATTACCCATTTATCGAATTCGATTAATTGAAATTAAAACTTTTTATTATTTTTATATTAGTCTTTTATTGTGTTTAATTTTAAGTGTTTCTATGGTATTTATTTGGTTTATGGGTGTTCAACAACAAGCATCTCAAACTATAAATGAAATAGGTAAACTTAACTCTTGATTTTAGCCGCCGATCAGATTTTAGGAGTTTTAGTGAAATTTGTGAAAGCAAAAAGATAGGAACACGAAAATATTTTTTTAAGTTAAAGTTATGAATATTTTTGTTTTTAGATTTATTGCCAACCATTTATTTTTTTGACAAAACTCATCAAACAATAACACAGCCATCGCTAAAAATATTTGATACATTTATTGGTGCCACTTATAAATCTTGTAGTGGAATAGGCAATCAGGTAAATGCTTTTATTAGAATATTTATATGCATTTCATTTTTTTCCAAAAGATCCGATTTTTTGAGCCACAAAAACAAATATTTTGTTGTTTATTATTTTTGCGAAAACAAATAGTTATATTTTTTTATACTGTAGCAAATCCCCAAAAAAAATTCTAAGGCTATTAAAAAACTTGAAAATGAATCACACACAGATTTCATTTTTTTTGTAGTTTTTTTTTACCGATGACTAAATTCTCATTTTTTAAGGCTTGACTCATTCCTTTTTTTCTTTTTTTAGATGTTTCGTTTTGCTTCCCTTTATTCTATTGGTCAAAGCCTAAATCGAACTCCATTTTATGATTCAACAAAATTATGCCAAAATGAAGCCATGGAAGAATTTTATCATGTTTTTCTTAATTTATTTAATCTTATTAAACCTCGAGTAAATAGAATTTTTCCACAGACATTTTGTTTTTGATGATTAAACTTTTTAGTCAATTGAAGCGAATGATTCCACTCAAATGGATTATGGACTTAATTGTTGTAAATATGAAAATCCAAACAAGTAAGATCAAAAAAATAAATTTAATGAGGGAGGAAATGTTTGATTTTTCTGATTTTATTGAACTTTTTTTAGGATTAAAAATGTCAATGAAAAATATCTAATTTTAAATGGAAATTATTTTCAATCATATAAATATTTTGATAAATTTAAAAATGAAATACTCAAATTGTTTGAATTCAAAGAAGATTTAAGGCTGAAAATTGATAAAGCAGCGAAAAAGTTATTCATGTAAGTATTTTTTTTAAAATTCAAATTGGCTCTGAAAAATATTTTTTGGTATAACCGCGATAAATTACTGCGAGCTTTGCAGCAGTTATCGTAAACTTATTTTTTTTAGTGATGATACATCCCACAAAATGTGCGTATATATTCGCCGTGGAGATTTTCTTATAAGCAAACAATTAGAAACTCGAGCAGATTTTCTCATTCCCGCCATGGATTTCATGCAAGCTGATCTCCGAAAAACCAATGCTTCAAAACCGCTATCATTAATTTTTCTTGGAGAAACACAAAATTTTGTTGAAACTTTAAATTTTAATAAAACCCTTTATCAACAAATTTATTCTCCATCCCTTCAAACTCGAGGGGAAGATATGTATTTTGGTAGTAAATTTTGTGATTCATTTTTACTCTCAGCTTCTGGATCAACGTTTGGCTGGTGGATGGCTTATTTTTTACCTAATAAAACTCAAATATTTTATAATGGAATAGTTGGAAAATTTGGAATTCATCGAAAGGATGCATTTGACTTTGATCAATTTCCTGAAACATGGAATCGTTTGCTTCTTGATGAAAAAACGGGAAAAGTTCTTCTTGAAAATCAATGGTTTTATCAAAGGCATGGATGGACAAAAGGTTATGAACCAAATAATATTTATTAGGAAATATGTCTTTCTTTTTTTTTAAAGCTTCTTGTGTAATTTGTTTACGGGTAAATAAATATTTTTTTTATTGAAAAAAATCTTTTTTGAGGAAAAAAGTAAGTATGCCACAATTAAAAATAAGAATAAAATAAACTTTAACTAAAAGTTTCGAAGAACAAAAAGATTTTAAATGAAATGAAAAATTACTATTTTTCTTTTTCAAGAAATGGAAACAATTAAAATTTTAATCAAGCTTTTTTTTGCAGCAAAGTTGCTCTAATGTTTTCCCTCCCATATTCCCATACACACAAAATGTTAGTTATTAAGTATTTATTTTACATTCAAAATTACACACAAAAAAGGAAAGCTTAAATTAAAACAAAACATTTAAAGAGAGTAAGCAGTTCCTTCAAGAGCATATTGAGATGAGTGACCAGCAGCATGTTCAAGAAGGTTTCCTTGTGAGCCATTTCCAATAGTGATACGTGTTCCATATGGAGTGTTTTCGATAGCGGTGACGACTTTAGATTGTTGACCATAAGGAGCACTTCCAGCACCATATGAAGATGGGGCATAATACCAAGCTGTTTTGCCATCATAGAGAACACCACGATTAGCATCATAGAAAGCAGGTTTGCCACGATATTGGGCTTGAATATCAGCAGGAGCTTCACGTCGATGACCATAGCCAGCACCAAGATATTGATTTTGTTGTTGACCAGCTTGATATGGAGATCCAGCAGCATATTGACCAGCTTGATATTGTCCACCAGCTTGATATTGACCAGCAGCAGCATATTGACCAAGTTGATATTGTTGTCCACCAGGTTGTCCAGCTTGCCATTGGCTACCAGGTTGTCCAGCTTGATATTGGCCACCAGCGGGTTGACCTTGCCATTGGCCACCAGCAGCATATTGACCAGCTTGATATTGACCACCAGCGGATTGACCATACCATTGTTGACCACTAGGTTGACCAGCTTGATATTGACCGGGTTGGCCTTGCCATTGACCACCTTGTTGAACCCATTGTTGTCCACCTAAAAAACGAAAGTATGAAAAGAAGAAAATAAGTAAAAAGAAAAAACATACCTTGTTGAGGAGCACCGGAGTAAGAAGCCATGTTGGATGCGATGATGCAGCGACGTCACGAAAGAGTTAAAAATAAACTCGACTGAAGCTTTTCCATTGAATCGGTCAGCTTTTATACTGTTTCTTTGCCATCATTTAGACGCAAATGATTCCAAATTTGCATGAGAAAGGAAAACTTGATATGTTTTCTATGCAATTTTTTTTCTGCGGATCAAAATAACAAAATTTTGGAAGAACGTTTTTTAAAAATTTTTATTATGCAAAGAAAAAATCAAAAAGAGTATTTTGGATTACTGGATTAAAAATTGGACTTCCAATTGAAGTTCCAGCAGCTACCATTAATCGATTATGTGGACCAGGGTTTCAATGACCTTGTTACTGCTGGAAATGCTTCTGGTATTTGTGATGAAGCTGCTGCAGTTGTAGTTGCAAGTGAATCAGCTGTTCCAAGTTTACACATTTAACCCATTGTTCGACGACTAATTGCTTGGCATTCAGTTTTTTGTTGTGAGGTATTTATTATGGGAATAGGTACCAGTTGAAGCTATCCAAAATGTTTGCAAAAAATCAGGTATTCCATTAGAAAAAGTTGATTTAGTTGAAATTAATGAAGCTTTTGCGGCTCAATGCCTTGCCGTTCAATATTAACTAAAAATTGAAAGTGATATTTTTTCTTTGTTGGTGGAGATATTGCTACTGGAAATCCATTTGCATTATCAGGTACACGAATCGTTGAACATTTAGCTTATGAAATGAATAATCCCCGTGAAGTTGTGTTATTTAGCAAACATGTTAGTGATGCTCTAACGGTGCTATTGCTTTAGCTATTCAAAGACGGTTTGAAAAAGTTTTTATACCTGTTTATTTTTGAAAATCTTATGAAATTATGAAGCTGCTGGATGAGATACTGTAGTTACATATTCTCATCAACCAATCACAGTTTGAGACAAATCCGATAGTCAATCAAGCACATATCCAGTTAATAGAGATCCTTAAAATTTTCAAGAATCTACTAATTCTCTGAAACCATAGCTTCAACTAAAGCCACAGAAGCCAATCCAACTTATTCCACGGATAATCCAACTTCTTTAAACTATCGTAAAGCCAAATTCAAGCTGTCAATATTATTTACCTACACTTTTTGAACCTTATTTTTCATAATTTTATTAACAATAAGTTTTGTAACATTCTGTAATTTCTAAATGTGTATGTAATTAAAATAATGGTCGATAAGTTAGTTCTTTGATGAATGCTTGCTTTGAATTGAGCATAGCATCTCCATTATGAAAAACAAAGCAAGTCTAACATGAAAATTTTCTTGACGCGCTTTTTTCTGTCTGCCTTTTTTCTAAAACATTTTTTCTTCCATTTTTGATGAACTCTAAAACTTTCTTACTTTTGCGTGCCCTTGTTTCTGATTTTATTAATCCTTTTTTGTAAACAATTATTACGTGTTTACGTGTTGAATGCCGAGTTAAAAGTACATATAATCATATAAAAATTTTCAGGCTCAATGAATATCCGAGTTGCGAATGTTGCTGATTTGCAAAAGATTCAAGCATGTAATTTATTATGCCTTCCTGAAAATTATCAACTAAAATATTATATGTATCATGCTTTATCGTGGCCATTATTAAGTTATGTTGCTGAAGATAATAAGGTATGGAATTTTTATATATTCTTGGAACTCTTGGTGAAGCAATTGTGACATTAAGCTGTCATGTCCTTCCTCATTCATTTAAACTTTCATTCTCATCTTTACTTCATTTTTAGGGAACCGTCGTTGGATATGTTTTAGCAAAGATGGAAGAAGAATCAGATGATGAACCACATGGACATATCACTTCACTTGCTGTTAAACGAACATATCGTCGTCTTGGTCTTGCACAAAAATTAATGGATCATACTGCTCGTGCTATGATTGAAAATTATAATGCTCGTTATGTTTCTCTTCATGTTCGTGTATCAAATCGTGCTGCATTTAGTTTATATAAGCATACACTCAAATTTGAAATCTTTGAAACTGAAGCTAAATATTATGCTGATGGTGAAGATGCATATGCTATGAAAAGATGCTTAGTGTCATTTTCACGTGAAAATGAGATTGAACCGGCTGATCGTAATACATTTTTTGCTGAAAAAGATAAAGGAAGAAATAAACAATAAATTTATTTTATTTTAAATTCTTTATTGAAATCGTTTATTTTTTGTACTTGGTGTTTTTTTAAATAAAGATGAAGGTGTAATTAGCGTTGTTGTTTATTTAACCTTTCGAAAAAGGAGAGATTAGGCTTAAACTCTAAGTAGACGACAAGAAGAAGAAGGAAAAAACAAATGTGCCGAAATTTACCTTTTTTAAAGAAAAAGTCTATGTTTGCTTTGCATTTTGTCGTTGAATACCGATGAATATGAATGATGCTGGTCAACGGCAGCAGAAAGCAATCAGTGAGTCAGAAAACGCGAAATGGAGAGTGTTTTTTTTTTGGTTAAAAAAAGAAAATGGGTGGAGAAATATATAAAGAATGGGAAGTTGCCCTTTTTCTTCTAACATTTTATTTTTCTCCTTTCTTCTTCTTCTGATGATGGAAGAGAGAAAAGGTTGAATTTGGAGTTGTTGCGCGGAACTGATTATTCTTCTATTGCTTTTTTCTCCCATTCGACAACTAACACCTTTCATTTTTCTTGATTGTGTTAAAATGACAAAGAAAAAGCTATCTTTGTTTTTTCTTTTTTTTGGACCAAAAACTCCAAACATCCAACTGCGTTTAAAAACTTTTTTTAATCAGCCATAACAGCAAAACTCCAAAAAATAATCGTAAAAGAAAAAACCACCACAATCGCCAGCAGCAGAAAAATTAAAATTGGGAGTTTTTTCCATTTTTTTTTCATTGTTTTGTTTCTTCCCTTTCTTTTGGCAAATAACGGTAGTATGTATGTGAATGAACTGATTATCGACTGCTACCGCTCCTTCTGTTGCTGTTGTTGGTGTTTAGTGAGAGTTGAGGTGATTGCGTTCATCTGATTTCCGCATGTCTTGAAATTGTCTAGTTTTTTTCTTCTTCAATTTCTTTAAAAAAAGAAGTTAAAACAAAACCCACATCAAAAGAAATGGGAGAGAGATTGTGTGGCTAGCAAAAAAAAAAGAATGAATGGACATTTAAAAAAAAGTTTTTGTTCGTGCATGTATTTTTTAACTTTTTAATGCTGTTCTGAAAAAAATCCTCTGGGAATTTTTTTATGGCGTGCCATGATTTTTAAAAGCCATTGTAAATAACGAACAACAACTTTAAACTTGATTAAAGACTAAATTTTATAAATCTGACATATCTTTTTTTTCTTTTGGATTTTCTTGTTGCTTTTTTTGCATTATTTTTTTTTTGACGTTCTTTGGCCTATTTTTTTTATGTCGTAAGCTGGCCTTTATGCGTTTTCTATTTATACCATATTTTCCCATCGAATTAACAAATCCCTTTTTTAGGTAAAAAAGTATTTAAACCAGATTCTTTTTTTGGAAAAGAATATGGCAGAAGTGAGTATGATACTTCTGCTGCTTTTACTTTTCATTCCAAAAATATATGCTGGCCCTGAATGCCCTGAAAAATGTGAATGTGGCGCTGCTAATAATGCAAGAATTGATTGCAGTTCTAAAGGGTTAACTCAATTTCCAACTGAAGGTTTGACAACAAATGTACAATTATTTGACCTTCGACATAATAGTCTTCATCGAGTTCCTATTGAACCATTGAAAAAAATTCCATTTTTACATACAATTATTTTGGGAGCAAACAAAATTCGACAAATTGAAGAAGTAAGTTCGTGACAAAAACTTATGTTGATGAGAGTTTAAAAAATGTGATACTTGCAAAGAAAATAATTTTCGTAACAGAATTTATTCCAAAAATATTAGTTATTTTATATTTTAGAACACGTTAGATCTTCTTCCAGCTTTAAGGAGATTTTATATTGGTCGAAATGATCTTCGCTCCATTCCACCTTTGGCTTCTCGACCAACTTCGCCTCTCCGCCTTTTTGATGCCCATGCAAATCGAATCTCAAATATCAATCCACATGCCTTTGATACATTAATGGATTTAGAATCCATCAATTTAATCCACAATAGCTTGCAAACCCTTCCAAATGGAGTATTTGATCAAAATAAAAATTTAAAAATTTTAAATTTAGCTCATAATCCATGGAATTGTGATTGTCGGTGAGTAATGAATTTCCAGAAAGTAATTTAAAATAAGGAAAAAAATTTAGACTCAATGGAATTGTAAAATTATTAAAAGAAAAGCCTGATTTGGAAAAGGATCATCATGCAAAATGTATGCATCCATTAAATTTACGCGACAAAAGATTAGTCGACCTCGAACTTGACGAACTTAAATGCTTTTCGGCTACTTTTGTTGAAACTGAAGGTGGTTATTTATTGAATTGTAATAGCTTTGAAAATGCTGAAAGTATTGATTGGATTTATGAGTAAGTTTTTGTTTTTAACCCATGTCTTTTACTTCTGACTTTTTTTGACAATATATAGCTATAGTTTCTAAAAATTTTTAATATAAAAATTTCAATCTTTGCACCTTTTTGATTCTTTCTTTATTGTTTGCATTTGATTTTAAACCTATTTTCACGCCATTTTTTCTAATTGCATTTTTATTTTATTTTTCGCAATTGCATGTTTTTTCAACCGGTTTTTTAAAGTTAAACTATTTTCTTTCGAATAACAAAAAAGTAATATTTCCCATAATTTTACTTTTTTTAAGGGGAACTCTTCTTGATTATTCCATCGTAGAAGATTATGAAATAATTGATAATGGAACTTTGGCCATTCAACGCCGATATAATCCTATCAATTTTAAATGCGCTATAAACCATGTTGTTTCACCTTTGAGACATTCAAGACAATTAAATTCTCAACAACATCATCAACGAGCTAATAATAATAATAATCCACCGCCGCCGCCACCTCCTGCTTCTCATCATCAACAGCAACAACACACTTCTCAAAATCAAAATCAGCCACAACATCATTCATCATACTCAGCTTCGTCAGCTTCTGCACCCTTGGATGATCGAAAGCCTCAATTTACTTATACTCCTCGAGATCGAAGTTATCGAGAAGGTTCAGCAGTAAAATTAAATTGTGAAGTAATTGGTAATCCTCGTCCACAAATTCGTTGGCAATTTAATGGGAAATATATTGAACTATCGAGAAAGCATGAAATGAAAAATGATAATACTCAATTAACAATTTATCCATTTTTGGATCGAGATGTTGGAACATATAAATGTGAAGCATATAATCAATTTGGTCGAATTGAATCATCTGCAAATATTAAAGTTATTCATAGTTCTCCACCCGTGATTATTGATGGACCTAAAGCAATTCAAGCGAGACCCGGTGAAAGAGTGGTTTTTCGTTGTTCAGCTCGTGGAGAACCTAAACCTTCAATAACATGGTTTTTTAATGGAAGTGAAATTCCAATTTTGAGAGGGCACTTTTCAGTTTCGGATGATGAAACAGAATTAACTATTTCGGCTATTGGTCGACAAGATCATGGTTTATATTCGTGTATGGCAGGAAATTCAGTTGGTTCTATGACTGCCGAAGCTCAATTAACTGTTAAATCCAGTCAACTTGATTTACTCGATACTTCTTTGAATTCTCAAGTTCTTAAAAATATTGTTCAAGAAGCTTCAAGAAATGTTGATCAAGCAATTGCCAATACTCAAACGGATTTAAAGAAAGGTGTTTCATCACCCGGGGAATTACTTAGACATTTTAAATTTGCCTTAAAACGTCCAACCGAACTTTCACGAGCTCGAGAAATTTATGAAGAAAGTCTTCGACTTGTTGAAAAACATGTTGAACATGGACTTAATTTTAATCCAAATCAATTATTAACAAATATGTCATTCGAATCTGTTCTTTCTGTTTCGCACATTCAAACAATTATGGAACTTTCGGGTTGTATGAATGGACAATTTAAAGATGCTTGCACGAATATGTGTTTCCATTCTAAATATCGAAGTTACACAGGGCAATGCAATAATTTCGATCATCCAACTTGGGGTGTGTCTCAAATTCCATTCTATCGCCTCCTTCCACCTATTTATGAAAATGGTTTCAATCAACCCGTGGGATGGAATAATGATCGACTTTATTATGGCTATCGTAAACCCAATCCCCGAACAGTGTCTCTTGAACTCATAGGCACTCGAGATATTACTCCACATCATATGTTTAGTTCCATGTTAATGCAATGGGGACAATTCCTTGATCATGATGTAACTTTTTTTGCTACAGCTTTAGCAAGACAAACATATATGGGTGGAGCAATTTGTAATAAAACATGTGAAAATGTTGACCCTTGCTTTAATATTCCATTACCTTTAAATGATCCTAAACGAAGAACTCAGTAGGTTTTATATTTCAAGGAAAATGAAAATATTAATAGAAACTTTGTTTTTTAGTCGAAATATGAAATATCCTTGCATTGAATTTGAAAGATCCGCTGCCGTTTGTGGTTCAGGCGAAACTTCATTGATTTTCAATCAAGTCACATATCGAGAACAAGTCAATTTGGTAAGATTAAACCTAAAATTAGAAAAATTTATTTTATCCCACAAATTTTTTAGATTACGAGTTTCATCGATGCTTCCATGATTTATGGTTCAAGCGAAGTTGATGCTCTCGATCTTCGTGATCTCTTCAGTGATCATGGCTTGCTTCGATTTGATATAGTCTCAGCAACCCAAAAACCTTATATGCCATTTGAAAAAGATTCCCTTATGGATTGTCGACGAAATCGAAGCGTAGATAATCCAATCCGCTGCTTTTTAAGTGGAGATTTTCGAGCTAATGAACAACTTGGACTCACTGCAATGCATACTTTATGGTTCCGAGAACATAATAGAATTGCAGGAAAATTACTTGAAATGAATGCAGATTGGGATGGTGAAAGAATTTTCCAAGAAACCAGAAAAATTCTTGGAGCTATGATGCAACATATTTCATATAAACATTGGCTTCCATTAGTTCTAGGAAAAGATGGATTTGATAAATGGATTGGTGAATATAAAGGTTATAATCCAAATATAAATCCATCAATGTCAAATGAATTTGCTACAGCTGCATTTAGATTTGGTCATACTTTAATTAATCCAAGACTTGAAAGGTAAAAAATTTTTTGGTAATTAAAAGATGCAAAATTTAAACAAAAAATATTTACTTTTTTTGGGCCATTTTTTCGAATTCGATGCAAAAAAAATATTATTATCCGCATTTTTTAGACTTGGTAATGATTTCAAGACAATTCCCGCTGGCCCAATTCTCCTTCACGAAGCTTTCTTTGCTCCCGAACGTTTACTTTCTGAAGGCGGCATCGATCCACTTCTTCGTGGCCTCTTTGCTTCCCCTCTCAAAAAGCCTCTCTCCAATCAACTTCTCAATAATGAACTAACTGAAAAACTTTTCCATCGTGCTTCTGATGTTGCATTGGATTTAGCAGCTTTGAATATTCAACGCGGTCGAGATCATGGACTTCCAGGATATCTTGAATATCGACAATTTTGTAATCTCTCAGTCCCACAAAATTGGGAAGAATTGCGTTTGGATCTCGAAGATAAAACAATTTTATCTAAACTCCAGCAAATTTATGGACATCCAGGAAATTTGGATCTTTGGGTTGGTGGAGTTCTTGAAAAGCGTTTACCCGATGCATTAATGGGTCCAACATTCTCATGCATCATTGGTGAACAATTTAAACGCCTTCGAGATGGTGATAGATTTTGGTATGAAAATGATGGAATTTTTACTCCTTTACAATTACAACAATTGAAAAAAACATCCTTGGCTAAAGTATTGTGTAATAATGGAGATAATATTGATAAAGTTCAAGTAAGAGTTTTTTGGGATTTTGGAAAAAAATTTAAAAAATTAGATCTCTAAAAATTTTGATTATGAAATGTCTAATCTTGAGTTAAAGCAAAAATGAGTCTTCATGATAATAAACCATATTTTTAGGATAATGTCTTCATGTACCTAGGAGATAAGTCAAGCATGTATAAAAGTTGTGATCTAATCCCAGATGTTTCATTAAAAATGTGGATGTCATGTTGTGATCAAACTTGTTCAGGTTCAGCTCTTGGTGGAATTAATGAAAATAATCTTCGGTGAGATTTTCCTTTCACTCTGGCTGATCATATTTAATTCTAAGCTTTTTTATTTTTAGAAAGCGCCGATCACATAACATTTATAAAAATCTTGAAAAGCCAAATAAAAATTGTTTAAGCGAAAATGGAAAAATTAGAGATGATGGAGAAATTTGGAGTGAAGGTTTATGTCAACAATGTGAATGCAGGGTAAGCTTATCTAAAGAATACGATAGAAAAATTAAGCGGATAAAATTTTTTAGGATGGTAAAACATGGTGCACGATTGACAAAAATTGCATTAAAACAGAAGAAGGATTTTAGGATGGACTCCACTTAAAAAATTATTTAATTACGTGTCAAACTTTTTTGTTACTTTTTTTTGAATTTTTTAAAATAAATAAATTAATCGTCGTCGATGGGATTATAAAGTTCCACGTTAATTTTTCTTTGTTGCTCTCGTTGCTGACGATTTTGTGCAGCTTCAATAGTTTTTTGTGCTCGTTGAAATTGAGATAACGCGGCTTTAAAATAAAGACACATTTTTGGGTCTTCATCATCTCCAAGTCCACAATGTGGAATTCCATCACAAACTTCATCGGGCATCAAACAATCCCACCAACGATATCCATATGAAAATGGACAAAATAATCTCATAGTTTCTCGACCCATTTCGCTGCATTCTGAAAAAAAAAATAATTTCCAACACACGAATTAATAAAATTACGATTTAAGAAATAAAACTAACTTGTTGGAGGTTTATCATTCAAGCTTTTAATTCTATATCGAATTCGGCTTTTTCTTGGTGGTGGTCCTTGTTGAGTTAAAGCTGGAGAAGAAAAAATGTGTTTTACAGCATCTCCATAAACGACATACAAAACTTTGGTTAACGATGAAAGATTTCCTCTTTGATACTGCAAATAAACTTTTTTATATTAATAATTTTTTTATTGAAATTTTAAAAAACTTGCATCTTCGGCAAATCTTGGATCCAAAAGCATATATTGAGTTAATTTGGAAAGTCTCGAAAATTCTTTAAATACTTTATTATCTATTGGTGGCATTTCTGAGGGTTTATATCGATCTTTATTATACCATTCTGGAATGGTTTCATTTTCTTCGTTCATATCATCGGAAGATGGAAGTAAAACTCCTTCATCTGCAAAGGAAATAGAAAGTGGAAGTGGAGTGGCGGTGTCATCGTCAAAGGAAGTTTCATTTGTAAGTGATTCGAATTCTTCATCAAAATTCAAAGATGTTCCATTTTTTGATTGAGTTTCTGGAATTGGGATAGTTTCGTTAATATTAGCAGCAAACGATGTTGAATGGTTTGAATGAATAGAAGCAGCATTGGCGTCAGAAACCACTGGAGCTCCAAAAACAAATTTAGAAAATTTCAGTAAAAATAACAAAACGACAGCCAATTTTAAATCCATTTAAAGCTTTAAACTGCCAAATATGTCCAAATTTGAGCTTTTGTCTTACCCATTCTATTTTAAATCTAAAAACGCGATCTCATACTTCTAAATTATTCATGCTTTTTCCCTTTTTCTTCTTTTGTCTCCTTTTAGACTTTTCCCAAATTTGTAAAAATAATTAAACATCTGCTTTTTTCTTCTTCTTCTTCGTCTTCCAGACACTTTTAAGAAGCTTCCATTTTTTTGCACGATAAATACTAGAAGGCCAAGTGCTAAAAAATAAAACCGTTTCGTGAAACTTTTGCATTACCATCATTGCGTGGTGATTCACATTATCTTCGTCTAATTAGTCAAGTACCAATACTGTTAGCCAACGTGTTTCCTGTTTTATGTCTTTTATGCTTAGATTTTTTTATCCATACTTTATTTTATAATACATAACTACAAAATGAGAAATATGTACAATTAATTAGACCAAAACAAAGTTATAAAAGGAAATGTGTTTATGATTCACCAAAGAACAGGATATTCGGCAAGAAATGAGCTAGCGATTCCACATGAAATACCAAAAACAAGAAAGAATGCAGACATCTTTCCAATGATTCGAGATTTTGAAAGTTCAACACCTGATGGAGCATACATCATTGAAAGCGCAGAATAATAACCATGTGAAATAGACATTAAAGCGATGAAAACAAAAACAACATATTCATTCTCAATTGTAACTTCAGCATTACGATCTCCACCAGGACGATAATTTGACATGTAGAAAATTGGAATGAAAATGATGCGAAGTACAATTGGAATAACAACATATTTCTTTGAAGGCCATTTGAAGAAATCAGCTAGTTTACATCCAACAACAGAGAAGAGATTCAAGTTTAGAAAAACAAAAATGACTCCATAAAGTTTTTTATGAACTGGAAAATCCCAAGTTTCATGACGAGAAGGAGGATAAAGTTGAATATCAATAAGCACTGATGGAAAAAGGAAGAAAGTTACAAAGCATACAGCCCAAATATTGAAAAATGAAAGCCAATGTTTTTTGAAAGTGACGAAGTAATCATTACGAGAATAAACACGACGTTCTTTTGATGCTCGACGTTGAACCAAATCATAATAAATGTAAAAAGCATTTCGGCGAACATAAAACATGAAGATTGTGCAAATAATAAGAACAAGAATGGCAAATGAAAAGTAAACAATCGCGATATGCCTTGGATCATCAAAAACTAAAAGATTTTAAAAAATTTCTTTAGTTTGAATAGAAACAAAATAAAAAAACAAACTTTCAATCGTTGCAATCAAAATCAATGTTACAATCAATCCACAAATATAATTTCCAAGACAAACAGCATTGATATATTTTGATGGAAACGAACCAACTATCCCATATATGCTGTTTTGATAAACTCCACTACCAGAATCCAAAATAATTACTGTAACCATAGTAAGAATAAAAAATCCAAGTGGCCCTAAAAAATGGTTTTGTTGTGATTGATTAATTTAAGTTAGTAAAAAACCCTTACAGCTTGAAACATCGATGAATATAAAAATGATGGTGAAAAGACAACCAGAAATGCAAATACCAAGTGAAATAATAATTCGAATAAAAAGATTTCCTTTATCAATGAAAAGCGCGATTGCGTTTACCGTAAGATTGGGAAGTTCACTGCAAATGCAAACATAATTCATGAAATTTCGAACATAAGCAGCAGGTTGATTGGTTGATGATGAAGTTTCATTTGCTTCTTTGAGTTTATATTCACGAAAGTACTGTAAAATTTAAATAACAACATTTAATTAAAAATAATACCTTACCGTAGGAGCAATAGTAATAAAAACATTCCAAGCCATTAGAGCACCAAAACCTTGCAATATCATAATCAACAAAACACCATTAAATTTATCAGCTGGAATTTTTTTCGAATCGCCTCCTTCCTTTACATCTTCAGAATCTTCTTGAGTAACATCCGTTATATTTTGAGTCGAATCAACAGATAAGGAAAGAAGCGGTTTTTCACTTGAATCATTTTTTGAAGTTTTCATTTCTTAAAAAGTCCCTCCTTCTGCTCACTGGCAAACGATCAAACAAAACCAATGAAAAAATTTCCGATGATAATGGCATTTATGATTATATGTAAATTTTACGAAATAGGAAAGCATCTTTTTATTACTTCTTTTATTTTTTATGCTATGTTGTTGTTGCTAAATATATAAAAAGACATTGCTAAAAGTAATAAAAGAAAAAATCAAATTCTTTTTCAAACTAAAAAAGCCATAGTTGATTTATGCATGCAACGCATTGTTTTTGTCGGTGAATAAAGGTGTAGCAAGGTCTTTATGTATGTACATTTTTGCAACATTAAAAAGAATTGGTCCAATTAATTATTATGATAAACCAGAAATTTAAATAAGCCAAAAAAATCAAAAATTTTGTGGTTGTTGTTGTGGTTGTTGTTGTAACCGGGATTCGATCCGAGCGAAATTTTCACAACGTCTTGCGAAAATTCCACTGAGTCACAAACCCGGAGAAATAACAACTTCTTTTTTAGACTATATGAAAGTGAACTTTTTGATGAATTTTGAATTGAATTTTCCCTTTTATTTTGGCAATTTTGAAAAATAATGATAAAGTGAATTACCCAAATCATTCATAATATATTTTTACACATGTTTTTCAATCAATTTTCTTCCAAATTACCTATTCAATGAAGTTAGGAATATTTAAATTTAATGTTTTTCACTTAAAGAAACCTTTTTTAAGGTTAAAGCCTTGGTAAAAATCAAAAAAATCCAAAATTAATTTTTCTTTTTTAAAATTTTTGTAGATTAACTAACTATTTTACTAAATATTCGAACTCCACTTTTTTTTTCAATCATTGAGCTCATCAACAAGATATTTGGGTTTTAAATAAATGAATAACATTAAAATATTTGTTGAATCACGTTTTGAGTTACGGTGTTCAATAAAGCATATGGATATTTTTATCCAAATATTTTTCTTATAATTTATAAGAATTATTGCCAAGAGAATTTTGAATCGCATACCAATTATGACCTTCAACCAACATCCATAATTTATTAATGGACCTCCTCCTCTATGTACACGATCACTTTGATGTGAACCTAACTATAAATTCCTTCCAAATCGGGATGATAGGATCCGTTTTGAAAAATATTAATGAAAATGGATGTAAAAAATGCATGAAAAATGATAATAATAAAGCAATTTTACTCTGGAATTTTTTTTCCAATTCAAAACGTTTTAAATTAGATTACGACATTAAAATGACTGTTTTTGATTTTATTGCTGCCATTTCTTAAATGTCTTGGATTTGCTTGAATTTTTTTGAAGAAAAGTAACAAAAAAAACAAAAAAATAAGATCCGTAGAACGGGAAAAATGATTTGTTTCATAGTTAAAACTTCTTTATTTGTCTTTTCCCGCGAGTTGGGATTCCCGCAAGTTGGTCATTTCCCTAAAAATTGCTGTTTTTAAACTATAAGTAAAATCGTCAAAACAACAACATCAAGCGTCTTAAAATTCACTTTTTTTATTCCTCCTTCTCTTTATTCAATTTTGTTTTATTTTTTAAAAGCATTTTTGCTCACCGGAAGATAAAAATAAAAGAGAATTATTTTAAAGAAAACGAAAAGAATGAATGAAAAAAGTAAGCAAACAAACACCCGGGTTTTTCTTTCATTTTTTTGTTTATGTTTAATTTCAATGACCGCAACTTTTTTTTAACGGTGAGATAGGTTTTAATCTAGCGCTTTTCACATTTTTATTCTTTTCTGCTGCTCGCGCAATGACTTGAAATATTTTAGTTTTGTTTTTAAAAATTGACTCTTTTTTGTTTGTTGAAGGAAATTGGCTGTGATTGAGTTTAGCAAATTTTTTTCTTTTATTTTATAATATTTTTAGGTTGCATTTCTTGAATTCATATTTTTGCTTATTTGTATTTATTTATTTCAGTTTTTTTTTTCTCAATTATTTTCCACTTTTAACTAACTCCAAAATTCTCTGCCATTTTTTGTTTTTGAAATAAGATTCTTTGTTTATATTTCACAAACTAAAGCTGCTGCTTTCAGCATGCGATGATGAGATACTAAAAAAGTTCTCCATTTTTTTCTCTCAACTATCATCGAACAAAAAAAGCCACAAGATTAATTACTATATTTTATTTATCCTTGTCTCTACTTTTTCATTTAAAAGTCCAAACATCGAACATATGAGCCGAAGTCAAGTCAAGTCAAGTCAATCAATGATTTTTTTAAATTTTGTTTTTTGATGGCAAAAAATCTTTTTATTTCATTTCTTTCAATTTGATGCTGAAGAAAAAAAAGCGTTAATAAAAAAAATTGGAACAAAATTAGAAAATAAAAAAAAACAAGAAAAACCCGGGAGTTGAGTGAATGTTGACACTAGCAACGACGACACCGCCAACAGCAAGTAAACATTAGTGGCAGGGTTGGTTGGTAGTAGCTGAAAAGTAAATGAGAAAATGAGAAAAGATTTGAAACGTATGCTTGCTTATGTAATGAAAAAAAGAAAAGCGACGGACATCACAGAACAAATCTCTTTTCAAATTTACTCGGCTGCTTTTATTTTTTATTTTGAGCTTTGTTTAGTTTCTTTGCGGATATATATATTCCAAAGTGTTGAAGAAAAAAAAACAATAATATCTTTTAAAATTATAAGCGGCAAAGTGTTTGCTCTAGAAAGGTTTTTTATAAGAAAAAATATTTTTTTTTGTAGTTTAAGAAAAGCACCTTTTTTTCGCCAGCCTATTTTTTATTTATAAATTAATATAATTGTATTTCAAAATGCGTCCACATTGCTTTCTTCTTCCCCTGAAGGCATGCCACTGCCACTAAATTTGCTAAAAGCCTTGTTGAAGCCATTTCGAAAGTTTATGATGCTTCTATGTTTTTTTTATGTTGCGTCATTTTCTATGTGTATTGGCGCCGAACTCTCTCTCTAACTATAGGATGATGCTCTTTTTCTAAAAAATGTTTATAAAAATGCTAGCGAAGTTGCCGCCATATTTTTTATTACCGTGAACATCTTATTTTTTTTTCTTACGCCGCATTTTTTTTTTATAATTTTAAAAGTAAGGTTTGTGAACTTTAGTTTTTCGGAAACGAAATACATAAAAGAGAAAAGTTCAAAGTCGAAGATGACAATGCCATTGTTCTAATCAGCCCGCGGTGTTTTTAGATTTTAGAGTGTTTTTATTGCCAAAGTTAAAAAAACAAACACATTTTTTATGGTTTTTCCTTTTCTTAAACTTTTGTTTTCTTTAATCATAAATATTTTTTGTTTTAGTATACTTTTTATGACAAAAGCTTTTTAGACTTTTTAGAGCCACATAAAAAGTTTAGTAAAATATTTAAAAAAAACTGTTTTAACCCTTTTGAAACTATGTACTATCATCTCTTTTACGATGTTTTCATGTTGAAACAAAATTATTCCAGCTGCAGCTGCACTAGCTTTCGCTTACTTAGAAAAACGTGAATCATTCAACAACAACAACAAAATAATTCGTAATTGATCTTGTCTTTCGCACTTTTATTTTTTTTATTCCTAAAAGCTTTTGTTTTACTATCATAATTTTTTCATTTCATTTCAGTTTTATAAGTTTTAATTGAAGCATTTATTCCCATTATTTTCTTGAAAACTTTTAAGCCTCAAATTATTCGCCTTTAATCTTTTTCTTTCAAAGTTGCGCAAGAAATTTTGTGTTTTGCAGCTTTTTTCGGAAATACGAACTTTGGTTGGTTGTTTTCTTTTAGTTTTCAGCTGTTTTGCTTTTTCCTTTTTTTGTTAGCAGCGGAGAAAAAATGAATGACGGAAAAAGCTTTTTATGCTTTTGCCTTCCTTCATCGTGTTTTCCATTTTCTTCTCTTTCCTTCAAAAAGATGCAAATCAATAATGCAAAATGGCAGCGGCCACTTGCTTTTCACACTGCCAATGGCAATTTTTTACTTTCCATGCTTATTTTTAGTGGTCATTTCGCTTTTTATGTATATCCTTTGCGGCTGCGTTTCAGATGTTGTTATTGTTGTTTTTCTTTCTTCTCTCATTTTGATATTTGAAACGCAATTTTTTTTCCTTCTTTTTCTTTACTTTGATTTCCAAGGTCGTCGATTGAAAGTTAGAGAAAAAAATAGTTGAATTCCGTTTAAATCTTTTTTAAAATGAAAACTGCGGAAAGTTTTATTCTTTCTTTGAAATTTTTTTTGCCATAAAAAAATAAGCGACTAAAAATGACCACAGATTTTTATTTTTTGTTGGTTTTTATATTTTTTTGTTATTATTAATCCAAGTTTTCTAAATTGTTTTTATCTAAGAACGTGATTTCTTAAGTTTATTTTTAAAAAACTTCTATTGTCCAAAAATTATGAGAAAATATTCAAAAAAGTGCTGAATCAAACTTTCCATGATTTGCCTTTCCCATAATATCATCTAAAAAAATAAAAATATTTGGCAATATTATTCCACAACAAAGTAGTTTTTTTTTGGTTATTGTTGCTTTATTCACATAATTCTAACATATAACATTACAAATATCGATGGAGAGTGAGAAGAAGAAGAAAATGAGCCAATTTAACATTGTCCATTCAGAATGTGTTTCTTTTTCGCTAACAAAATTCTGCGGCGATGATGTTTTATTTTTTGGCAGCCCAAGCAGCTGAAATGACTCTTTGCTGTTGTTGTTACATTGCACCGCAGCAAAACCCCTTCTTTCTCCCTCAAAAAAAAAACATTGTTTTTTCTCTTTGTTTTTCTTCCTCCATATTTTTTTCATTTAACTAAACTACCACAAATTTTTAAACCGCGTTTCAATCACTTTTTTTCCATTTCCATATATTTACTTGTTGAGTAAAAAATTTAAATTTTAACTTTGTTTTTTAGATGTTCGACCTTTTTTCATAAAAAAAAAATTACTTTGAAATTAATTTGATTATTTTTTCATTTACATTTATTTTTCCTAATTTTATTTTATTTGATTGCCATTTTTGAAAGACAGAAAGTAATTACCTCTAAAAACAACAACAAAAAATAAATAAATAACAAAGATGGCACTCACAACTGCCCTTTCAATGCTTCATTATGTTGCGGGATCAGAAGATAAAAATTTTGTTGATCGCTTACACGCAACTTTTACAACTAATATACTTATCGGTTTATCTGTATTAGTTTCATTTAAAGTAAGTTCCTTTTTTTTTTATAAAATTCTAATTTTATTATTTTTAAACCTTAACTTAAAAATGGTCGTTTTTGGAACTAAAAAGCTTGACCAAAGTTTTTTATTTTTCGAACGGGGCAAAAAACTTTTCGTTGATCAATTTTGTTTAGAAAAAATAAACAAACATTAGCCTTTTTTGCCGATCATTGTAATTCAATACTTTCAAAAAGTTTCAAAACAATAAGTAATTGATTTCCAAGAAATGTGTAAAAATAAACATGACGTAATGACTTTTGGGTTTTATCTAAAATTAGGATTCTCCAAAAAATTTAAAATGCTACTAAAATTGTAATTACTTTTTAATAACCTTTATGGTTGTTAATAAATTTGGGGCTTTTTATCATTATCAAACTTTATTTTTTTAGCTCTCCACTAATTTTCCTTCATTTTTAGCAATTTGGTGGTAAACCATTAGAATGCCTTGTACCTGATTTATTTAGTGGAGCATGGGAACAGGTGAGTACACATACATACATATTTTAGTATTTCCCTTTTTTTAATGTTTTACATATGCCTTTTTTTCAACATTTTTCCTTCTTCACTTTTTTATGCTTTCTTTCTTTTTATTTCTTTGATCTTGACAGAATCTTTGATTCTATCGAATTTTTTTTATGAGTTTTCAATGTTAGTAATATTTACCTAAATTTTTGAATCGACAAAAGATACAATAATTTTTTACGTAAAGAGGCACACCTTGAAAAAATGAGTTTTTGCGACAAAGTTTGAATTTTCTTGAAACCATGTCTTCCTAAAACTTTTCTAAGATTTGCATCGTCTGCTTTTTTGTTTGTATGTCCAAATCAAGGCTATTGTTTGTTAGTTGGCTGATGCTTGACTTCGACGACGTCGATGTTATTGATGCTGCTGCTCCCTTTAACTCTTCCTTTTCTCTTTTTGGTTGTTTTGCTGCTATATTTTAAACGATGATAAATCAACGAGAAAAAAATATCAAAAGCGAGAAGAAGAAAAAACTGTAAACGAAGCGAAGCGCCACTGCCACCGCCGCCGCAAAATCACACTCTTGCTTCTCTTTTCTTTTTTTTTCTATGTTGCGTGAATGAAAAAAAGTTTACATATCAGAAAAACCACTTTCCGCCGACGCTACTAATAACTTCCTTTCTCGTCTTCTGATTTATTTATATTTGAAAGAGGTAATGAATGCATTATCAAATGTTATATTTGCTGGAAGATTTATTAATGATGATGCGGCATTAGTGGATATTGTAGATGCATTAAGTTTATTAACAACTAATATGCTTATTGCAATAGCATTAATTCAAAGTTATAAACAATTTAGTGGACGTGCAATAGAATGTTTAACTCCAGATGTTATGCCTTTTACAGGGTCAGAAGAGGTTAGAAGCTTTTTAAATCAATTTTTGGATTCCATAAAATGGCAAATTAGTTACGGCGATTCTAATAGCTAAAGCGTCGAGAAATTTTTTATTAGGAATTTTTAAACGCTTGAAGACTAGATGCTTCAGAATTTATTGACTTTAATTTTGTTTGTTTAAAATAAATTTGGCCTTAATTTGGTTTTAAAACTTATCCTCAAATTGAAAAAACAAACAAGGACCATAAATTATACTATATGCTTAGTTTTTATTTAATTATGAATCATCATCAAATTGCGTCCATTCAGTTAACATAATTTTAATGATTGTCCTTATAAATACTTCTGAAAATCAGGATAATAATAGGGTTCAACAACTATGGTTAATGGCCATATAAAGAAATTTGAAGAGATCTCCTTTTGTCAACAAAAAATTTGTCTTTTCATAATTTTTCAGTTTCTTAAAACTTTGCTTTCTTTAGCTTTATTTTTTACTTTTTTCTGCCTTCTTTGTCTTTATCAAGTTGAATTTTATTTAAATTACCTTCCATAAATTTTTAGTATGCTGAACAATATTGTTTTGCATCAGATACATATTATATCCCTATGAAAGATACGATAGCTGATGTCCATACAGAAGCTCGTCGAGAAAGAAGGATATCATATTATCAATGGGTACCATTTTTTCTTCTCATCAGTGCTGCATGCTTTCGATTGCCAAGTCTTTTATGGAAGCATTTTGCTGATTATTCAGGAATTCGAATTCAACAAATTATTAAACTTGCATCCGATGCAAATAATATTAAACCCGATATTAAAGCTGCTAACATTCGATCCTTGTGCGTCCATCTTCAAGGCGCCCTTCGATTTCATCGACGCCTCCAAAGAAGAAATATTAGACCACACAGATTTTTTAGAATCTTTAATCTTCAGTATAGCGCATATTACGTTTGCATAATGTATTTATTCACTAAATTTTTATTTTTATTAAATGTTGGTTTACAACTTTATTTAATGAACAGGTTAGTTTGACACTCGAAATCTTGTAATGAAAAATTCCGCCAAAATATAAATTTAACTAACGAAAGCTGTTTTTAAAAAAGTTTTTTGGGTTTCAGCTTTCTCGGAACTGATAAATATCGGTTTTATGGATTTGGAGCAGTTCGAGATTTAATTAATGGAACTTCATGGGAACAAAGTGGAGTATTTCCTCGCGTTTCACTTTGTGATTTTACGGTAAAATTTTTTAATAGTTAAATAAAAGTTAGGTTTTGAACGTTGAATTTGTAGGTGCGAGTAATGGGCAATATTCAAGATTACACAATTCAATGTGTATTAGTTATTAATATTTTTAATGAAGTAAGTTACTTGAAAAAAACTTTTTCAGCACATAAGAATTTCTTTTTTTCAGAAAATTTTCATTTTCTTATATCTTTGGTATTTATTTTTACTTGTATTTACCTTTGGAAGCTTTGTTTATTGGTGGATTGTAGCTTTTTGTCCTTGCTACAATATTGGTTACATTGCTCGACATCTTGAAATGTCTGAAGATCCCGTTGCTGTTGAAGGTGAGAAAGACCACCATTTTTAACTTTCTAAACTTAGTGCCAAACAATTTTTTTAGAAAAAGAAGTTCGTAGAAATATTAAACAATTTGTTGAAAATTATCTTAAAGCTGATGGAATGTTTGCCATTCGAATGTTATCCACATATTCGGGAGTTATATTTGGAACGGATTTGGTTAAAGCTTTATGGGCTTCATTTCATGGAATAGAAATTGCAAGAAAATCCAGATCTGAAACAGATTTAAGGAATATTGGAATAGATAAAAATCATGGAGGCCCAGAACGACATTATCAAAGATATGCATTTCAAAAATCAAAAGATTTTGGTGAAGAACGCCGTCTCGTTCCACCAAACATTTCACCTCCAAGTGATTTAATGAGAGCTTTAATGGAAAAAGGTACGGAAACAACTTTATCAAGTCCAGCTAAATCGGTGACATCATCGTTGCCACCAGTTAATTTTACGGTTGGGGATGAATCAACATCACCTACACCCGTAATGAGAGGAGGATCACCAATTAATAGATTTGAAAATAATTTTTATCATGAAGGAGGTGTGTTTGATAAAAGCTAATATAATTGGTGTCACGATGTTGTAAATTTATAGTAAAAAAAAGGATTTTAGTTTTAGCTAATTCGATTCTTAAAAATCACAGCGAAATTATTTTTTTTTTGAGTAAAAGTAAAAACTAAGAAATTTCATAAATCCTAGAAAAAAATATTTCGAGGTTAAGTTTGTTTTGTCAAAAAATATTTAAAAAACTTAAATTTTCATTTTTTGTTTGATGTTGTGTACTTTTTATTTACACCTTTATTAAACTTCACCTTGTCACAGTGTTGTGGATCCCCGAAAAAATTATCGAAAAGTAATCGAACAAATTTAAAAATATTTTTTAGATAAAGTTCCACCATATCCTGGAAGTCCTACAAGCAAGCGAGGAACTCTAGATAGGCATCCACCACCACATCGCGAAGGCAGTGGTGGAGGAGGTGGGCGTTATTCTCCACCACCTTCTCAACTTTCCCAACGCAAAGTGCATAATTCAACTATGTCTGAAGACGTTTTATAAATCAACGAAAGAAAAAAAATTATTCTTTAAAATTGATCTCAAATTTTTTATTTGTTTTTAGTTTTTTGTTTTTCAACAATGGCATTCATCAAAAATATAATTTCTCTATCTCATTTAGACTTTCATTCTGTGCCTTAAAAAATTTTGCTTGAAAAAAATCCTCAAAGTTTTATATATTTTTAAATTAATTGGAGACAGTTTTTTAAATTTGGTTTTTATCTTTTAAAATAAAAAAACAATAAAAAATATGTTTGACTTTTTTCATCTCAGAAACCTACCTAATCATTATTCATGAAAATTTTTTGGGGCAATAATCATTCTGCAATATCAAACGAAAAAGAAAGAAACAATTTTGGGCGGCATTCTTTTCAATGAATTTTGTTGTTGAATCAACTTCAACGTTAAATGCATACTTTTATTTTGAAGAATCGGATGATAATCATTTTTTTTATTATGTAAGCTTTGTATCGATTAAATATTTTAATCTTATTCTTCCAGACATAGTTGAGAATTTTGAAAGATAAAATTTAACTTAAAATTAGCGCCTGACTTAAAGGAATTAATATGCGAATATAACTTCCCTACTATACAATTTTTCACTCTTTTTATTTTGGCAAATGCAACAATTCTCCATTTTATCAATAAAAAAATGAAGGTTATCTTGTTAATTTTATAAAAGTTTCTTTTCCTCTTCACTTGTAATTAATTTTAAAAACGTAATAAAAAAAATTAAAATATTCAAACAAATTAAATAATATTCATATTCAAAGAAAGCTAAACCTGACTGATGAAGGGAAGAAGAAGAAAAAACGCGCATTTTTTTCTTCTCTTTTATAAGGATGGACAAACTATTTTATTATTGTTGATTGTTGCACGAAGATGGCACGGCCCACATCTAATGAAAAATTTTTCTTTGGTCGTTGTTTGGCTTTGCATTGAAGCACATTATCATTTTTATGTTTGAGGTTATGAAAAAATAAAAAGATGTGTTGGAACGTTAAATCAGTATTATTTATTTTTCCTTTTATCTTCTTGGTGGTCCTAGACCTAATTTTTAGTTTTTGCCTTCATCACTGTAAAAAATTTGAAAGCTGGATTGAAATTATTTTTACGAAAGTCAAATTAACTATTTTCAAAAAAAACACAAAAACATTTATTATTTAATACTTCAAAGAATTCACAAAGTTTAATAAATAATAAATAATTATTAATTAAAGAATGTTGTGGGCTTCAACGGAAAGGGAATTCTGCGTTCGAGTAAAACTTGCATTGGCTTTATCTAAAAAATTTTTATTTATTCATTTATTTTAAATTAATTTCCTCTATGATTTACCTCCAACAACAAGAACATTTTGCTTATCATCGGGTTTAATAATGGGTAAATCAACGGTTTTATTAAATGAGAAAGTTTCTATTGCTTTAGCTGCATCGATTGGAGAAGCGACGACGACTGTAGTTGTTGTTGATGATGATTCAGCTGCAACTATAGCAGCGGCTGCAGGAGCTGGAACATTTGCTTCAGCTTTTGAAGAACTATCTGCTGCTGCATCTTTTTTACCTTAAAAAATTATTTTTAATTTGATAAAAGAAAAGTAAAGAGGGAAGTTTTCAAAGTAATTTTATGTGTGTCGCATGAAACATTTTTAAAAATTCTTGAAAGTTTTTTTCTTCTCTTTTTTCAGCTAATAGTACTTTACGGGTGTACGTGATGTAATCGATTCGATCGCAATCGTGGGCAATTTTTTCTTTTTGTTAAATTAAAAAACACAAACAAATACCTTTTTTGTTTTCATTTGCAACAGCAGCAATAACATCGGCAGCTTTTACTTCTGTTGTTGCAGCAGCAGCTCCATTTGGAACAGCAGGTTCAACCTTTTCTTGTTGAAGCTTTTTATTTTGTTCTTGAATTTCTGAAACCAAGATGTGTTTTAAAAAGTTTTGGAAAGCTCAACAAAATAACCCACTTTCTTTAGTGCTATTATAAACATCTTGAATTTTATTTTGAGCTTGTTGGAATCTTTCTCGTAAGCTATTTGCTAATGCATCATTGTCGGGTTGAGCCACCGCTTCCTGTGTTCCTGCCATTGCTGCAGCTGCGGGTTCTTCAGGTTTTACAGTAGTCATTGCCGCCACAACTCCAGCAGCTGGAATTTCTTCCACTGCTTTTGTTTTCTTATCTTTTTTAACTCGTGTTGTTGTTTGATGAACTTTTTCTTGAACTTTAATTTTTGCTAAATCAAGCGCTTCAATCAACGAACCATTTTCAATATTTGGTTCCAAAGTCGTCGCAGGTAAAATTATTTCTGTTTTCATTGATTTTGGTGGTGATGCTTTTGTTTCCAACACTTTCAAATTCGAATGTTCAATCATATTTGTTTTGGGTGTCGTTGAAGTTGTGGAAAGATTATCCGTTGTTGCATTTTCTTGTATTCTTACACTAACTAAAAATTTACACATTTAAAATTATAAAAGTTCATTATGAATGTCTACGTCTATCTAATTTGTAGCTACAATGACCCAAAAAGTTTCTAATACAGTATGCTGCTGCTTCAAACAAATATGCTTTTAAAGCATTAAAGAAGCTAGTTTAAAAAAAGATAAACTAAACTTACAAACATTATCAAAAATAATGCAAAATATTACGATAATAATGAATGCAGATTTTAGGAACATTATTTAATTTTTAACTTTGTGGTTTAATAAGATCTGAAGTATGATTATAAACCTTGCGAAAGAATTAACACACAAAGAAAATAGTCACGCACAAAAAGAATGTGAAAGCAACTATGTGAATAAAATGTGAAAGCCGCCACGAGTTTGGAGCAATTAGATTATAAAGCCATAAATTTTATTATGTTTTTTACCTCAAAAGAAAGATAAGGTTGTTTCCAGGGTTACTTAAAATCTTACATACATACATATAAAAGAAATATTAAGGCATTTATTTAGAAATTATAAAAAAATGAAACAAAGAAAATTAAAGGCACGAAAACAAAATTTTTAAAGCACACGACGGCAAGGCAAGAAAGATTATTCAATGAGCATAAACATCCATAAACCCTTCATCCATATTCCCACATAAAATGCATTCAATTGGATCAAAACTATCACGATTTAGACTTTGAGTACGAGAAAAACACCTTTTACAAAAAATGAGATGTTGACATGGAAGTAAAATAATCGACGCAGCAGCATTGATACATTCAAAACATTTACCAGCATGAAATTTCGTATCGTTTATTTCCATATCTAACTAAAAAATAAAATGAATTTAATGGTTGGCTTTTATAGAGAAGGAAACGATTTACCAAAATGATTCGACGTTTTACTTCATTTATTTCATCCTCAAGCGGATTATCTCCTCCATGTGTTTTCGATGTCATTGAAGTCGTCATTGAACTCTAAATAATATTTGTTTTAAAGTAAATTGAGAAATATGAGTAATGTAGCATCCATGAAAATGACTCACTTCACCACCATATTCATGAATATTATTTGGATCATATTTGGCAAGCAATTCTGCTAATAATGGTGGATCACGTAGTCTTGAAAATTCATCGATATCAGTTCCATCAGGATCAGGAAGCTTTTTCTTCATTTGTCGATATCTGAAAATAAAGATAAACTTTATATGAAGATTCATTCCAGCTACTTAAGCAAATTCCAACGCATTTTATAGTATCATAACCATTTCAGCTGTTACAAAGCAAAACCAATAATAAAAAAAGAAAAGAAATAATCACTTACGAATCTCTCCATGGATGAAACATTAAACAATCACCAGAACGTGATGGACATAATATCTTTTTACAATCATAATTACAAATAGGATGAAGATATGTACATTGTGGAAAACACTTCGGATATCTTTCACAGTTGACCAAAGGATGAGCAAATTCACAGGTAGCTATAGTTTTTGGACAATAACCAGGAAATGCTAGACATCGACCCTTTTTAGCTTTGGCTTCAAACGTTTCTGTCATCGCTAAAATTTTGGATTTACAAGATACATGTTTTCTAATTAAAGAAAAATATAAACATTGATTACAACATTTGGTTAATGCGGAAACAGAATGATAATGGTGTTTTAAAACTTTATATATACATATTAAAAAAGGAATGAAAAAACATTGGAAAATTAAAAACAATCTAAAGAAATACAAGCAAAGCGCAAGAAACACAAACAAGCGTAAATTCAAAATTCAACAATAATTCGATCAGCAATTTTTCCTCCACAATATGTACAATCTTTCATATCATCGGAGCAAGTTTCACAATAAATAAAATGATTGCATGGAAGGAACAGAGCATCTTTCTGAAAAAAACATATGCACATATTAGTGAACAACAAATTTTTTTAGAGCTTCTTACAGGTTTAGTACCACATTGATCACATATTGCAGCTTTTGCAGCAGCTCTTGAATCATCTATTTCATTTTTAAATTGATGAATATCCTTTGTGAAACCCTAAAAAATGAATGTGTTAATGTAAGTGAAAAGATAACAAACAAACAAAAAATTACTTTGAGCCTATCTTCCAGAAAAGATTTATCCTTTTGTAATTGTTTCATATTCTCTTTCAATAAAGCAGCACCCGGACCACCCTGTAAAAAAAGAATATTAAAAAATGTGAATAATCAAACTAATGAAAATTCAAATGACTAACATTTTCATTTGAATTTTCATTAGCAAGGGCTTGGGAAATATTTTGTAATTTTTGGCGTCGATCTTCTTCAATTTCAGAAATTTTAACTGTTAATCCACGAAATATGTCAATCATAGAAGTTTTGAGCTTATCAAATGCATCATTATGACCTTGCTAAAAAATTTATATAAGTTTAATGAATTCGTAATAATGAAGAAAGTTAAAAAAAACTTACTTGAACAAGTTTTTCAGCTTCAATAATGCTATGCATCGCTTCTTCGCATGCAATAACACACCATTGTTTTGATTCCATTGCTGTTAGTTGATTTTGTTTGTAAAATTATAAAAGCTAAAGGCACGATTTTATAAATAAATACAAGTTTTCAAATTTTTGAAGAACAATAAAACTTTTTTTTTTCCATGGCAATCGTAAAAAGGCTTCTATGAAACAAAAAACAAAATATATCTTAAAGCGAATAGTTGTTATTAGCGACCACAATTTTTTTTATTGGGCAATCATCATTCATTTTTACAATTTTTTTGGAATTACAAAAATCAATCAGAAAGATAGATATGCAGAAATCTCAACAAAATCTAACTTTACCATATCCATTTAAAAGAAAATTACCACCACGTGCTGTTGTTGTTGGTGGTGGAGAAGATATTTATCATGAAAGTCAAAAACCATTTAATGAAAAAGAATCACGTAAACTTCGTCAACATATTTTTCAACGAATTTTAAATAATGAATCATTAATTCATCATCCAAAACAACGTCAAAATCTTTTTAAAACTCTTATTTTTATTGTAACAAGATTATATTGTGATATTACGCCGGATTTGGAAGAAAAATTACTGAAGTTTATTCTTGAAAATCCAAAAACTCGAGGAAATTTAATTTTACTTTGGTTAACAGAACTTTATGATCAATCAAAAGGATTTAGTTGTTGTGTAAAAGATTCAGAAGAAGCTTGTATATTCTTTGAAGCTGAAAATAATGCTCGTTATGATACCGTAATGGTAAATGCTTTGGCTCGATTATTTGAACAAAATCTTCATAATGATACGTAAAGTTTTTACCATTCTTTTTGTGCTTATTCATCGTTCGCGATAATTTTAGACTCTTCCATAGAATATTCTTAGAAGCCCCTATTATAACTCCCAATGCTCTTCACATCATTCGAAAAGCTTGTGCTGATCCAGAAACCTCTGCTTTCAGCATGGTAATATTACGTGAACTTATTCTAACTCGAAATCGACAAAGATATGATTTCATTAAAGTTTTGTTGGAACTTTCATATGTGGATGAGAATGTTGTCCGTCAAGAAGCAATCCAAACAGCCAAAGAACTCTCAAATCTTGATTATGTTTACCCAGAAATTCGTGAATTCATTGTACTAATGTGTCAACGAATTACTGAGCCAATTGTTCCTCCTGCCATTATTTGGTCAAGTTCAAAAGGTGTAATTAAAATTAATGAAACAGAAAGTGTTCCATGGAATGAATCATATGCAAAAGCAGCACTTATTTTGCCTTTGACAATTGGTTCCATAGATAAAAGCCTTTTACCTGAAATAACTAAATCTTGTAAAAAAGCACCAAATTGTATCAAAAGATATTTGTTGGCTTTTATTGAGGAATTCACTACCAAAGTTTGATTTTTATTTACATGTTTAATAAATGCTTTTATAAAAACATTCTTATGTATGTATCATAATTTTTTTACTTTTATTTATTACTAATTTGGTGATACGCTCATGCCACAAGCTACGGTAGCTCCTTTACTATATCTTACAAGCCACAACTTTTTTATTGGTATTGATTGAAGCCATTTGTATCTTTCAATAAACGACTTTCACAAAAAGTAAGAAATAAAGTAAAACAAAAAATTTCACGTTTGATAAAATATTAATAAAACTTTATTTTTACATACATAATACAAAAGCAATACAAACACAAAAATTATTTTTTCTTAGGCTTTTGTGGATTTGAAAGAGGATCAGCTGATGCAGGAACAATCATAGAGCCATAAGGGTTAACATCATTTTTAACTTGTTGAACACTATTACCACCACCAGATTTAGGTTCTTTTGTAGCATGTTGTTGATCTTTTTTACTTTCAATTGTTGATGAACGACTTTTATGCATTTTAGACGATGTTGGAGTTTTTGCCTTTGGTGTACCAGCTCCCATTCGATTATCAGATGCTTGATGTTTTGTTCCTTGAGTGGAGTCTTCAGTAAAACCATGTCGTTGTTGTTTACGTTTTCGACGATAACTTGAAACATTCATGCCAAGTTTATAAGCTTCATCTTCATCTTTCATTTTGTCTTGTTTTTGTTGTTTATAAGCTTGCTTTCGCTTTGACATAGGTACACCCTTAGATGTCCAATCAAGAGAATCATCAACCCTAAAAAAACAATTCATTAACTAATAGCACTATCAAAAAAAGTAAACTTACGATTGAGTTAAACTTCGAAGGCTGCAAACAGAAGCATTGGATCCTTTTGAAGGAGCACGTTGAGTTGTTTTATGTTTGGGTTCTAGTTTCTTTTTATCCGAAGCGAAGAAATCTTTTTCATCTGGTATTGGAAGAATCTTTGAACCATGAGGAAGTTCAGGATCAGAATAATAACGGCGACGATGGTGATAGCTGCTTACACTTTTGCGGCTTTTCGATATCTTCTTTTTTTTCTTATTCAACTTTTTTGATTTCTTTTTAGAAGCTTGGGTTGCTTTAGTAAATTTCTCAAGTTTTTCAACATAACATTCAACCACAAATTTTTCGATTTCACGTCGTTTAGCTTCCATTTTGAAATAGTCAAGCAGCTTCCATACAATGAGACCCAAACATCCGAAAAATGATATGCAAGCAACAACGAGTACACTCAAGATTCCGAAGAAGTAATATTTAGCAGCATAACTAAAAAAAGGAAGATGAATTAGTTGAAACATGGCATGAAACTCCTTTAGTTAAGAGACTATAAACCTAAGAAAAAGCTTACTGCTTATCTTCATCTTTACTTGGCCATCCTTTTTCAAAAAACTTGGTTAAATTTGCAGCTTCTTTACCAACGAGAGGAACCATTTGAAACAATAGGTGATCGTGGAAACTTTGCATTATACAACCACCAGGAACTCTTTCATTGGTCGATCGAACGAATGTTTTGACTTCCATCTTTCCCTAAAAAAGCAACAAACATAATACATAATCACAAATCGTTCAACCATTAAAACTCACAATGTTTTGATTCTTTTTTGGTTTTGCATGAATGAGAAGATCTTGATGAAAACCTGTCCAACCACTACGAGCAAATTTCCAGCCATTTTTATCGATACGTGTTGACGGTGAAAAATGATAAAATGAAAGCCTTCTATTCTTATCAATTTCGACTTGTTGAAGAGAGCCAGACTGAAGATCAATGATTTCAAAGTAAGGTGCTTTACCTTGTGAAACATAGCGAATGTTGAACATATCCACAGGACATAGTGTTTTGAGTTTAGTGATATCATCTATATCCCATTGATTTTGAAACTATAAATAGATAAGTTTGATTAGGAATAGAGTAACTTTGCATAAGAAGAGGAAACAAAAGTGAAAAACTTACATAATCTAGAGCTTTTTCAATCGTTTCATATTGTAAGAGATCAAACCAAAAGAATATGCAATCCACAGTTAAACCATAAGCATATCGACCACCATCTTTGTATTGACGAGTTGCAATAAGTAAATTTGCCATTGAACACGATTCCAAATATTCTCCATCAACAGCATCATTACCAATATTCTTTTCAGTATCAGGAATATCTGTTGATACATTAGTAACCTTAAAAAATAATATCAAAGTTAAAAATGTCCAAGGAGCAACCATTCGAAAGCACGAAAACATTTTGAAAATGATGCTTGTGATAAACGAGAGAAGAAAAAGTGAAAACGCGTAAAAGATTTGGAAAAAAATAAAAATAAAGGAAAAATTAGCATAAGGCATAACAGAAATTTTAGGAGTAAATTTTTCAAAAGGTTATTTTGTAATTTAAAAACTAATAGATTAATTAATACTTTGGAATCTGAATCAAGTGTGTAATAAGACGATAAACTGAAATTCTGACATGGCAAAAAAAATAAAAAACATTCAAACTTTTACATGAAATCATTGAAGTTAGAAAAAGACTTGGAAATCTTTACTTTGAATACTTTGTCGAGAAGAAGAAAAAAAGCCCTTCGAAGAAGTTCACATCCTTTCAAAACGAAAAATAAAAATGGGCGGTAATGTTGTTGTTCAAAAAAAGCACACAAAATACGCGCATTTTTTATTTTACTCACATTCCTTCATATTTTTTTTGAATCAATTACCATTTGTTTTTTTACTTCGAATCAAATAATACATATTATTCCATTATTTTGTTTAATTAACAACTATCAATTATAATCCCATATAAAAATGACTCGATATGGAACAGTATGTTATTAACGTTGTTGTCTTTGTTAATCACTTAGAATCCCATAGCTTTATTTTTTTTTCAGCCTCGTAAAGCAAAAACTAAAGCTTTAAATGAATTAACTCCACCTCGAAAAGGCCAAACAACTCCATTGTTATGTAAATTTGATAATGTAAGGTTCCTATTAATTAATGCGTTAAAAAAATTTTTAACTTTAATTTCTGTGGTTTTAGTTAAGCATATATTCTCCAGCTCGTCAAAGTGGAGGAAGAAGTCCAATAAATGGAGGATCAGATAAAGAAAATTATCGAGATGAAGAAAATTATTATTCTAAAAAGCAAAAGAGTTCTACGAGAAATAAATCTTCTGCAAAGAAACGATTACCATTTGGAGAATGTAATAATCAAATAATTAATTTTATGGATAATGAAAATGCGCCGCCAGAATTATTTTCATCAAAGACACGATCATCTCCTCGTTTATCCGCTGCTGCCCCACTTTATAATACTCAAAATTCTTCACCACAAAAACGAACACGCGATGCATATGCATTTAACCTCGATAGTGATTCAGATGATGCAAATTATCGATATAAAGGTTCACCTCCAAAGCGTCGATCTCTTCCAGCCCCAGCAAAGCTGGAGCAAAAGAAAATAGAAAGGCGGCGTTCAACTAAACCAATAAACATAAAAAACGATAAAGAAAATGATAATGATGATTTTAAAAATAAAATTGAAACAAAGACACCGTTAAAAGTTTCTTTAAAACGAACTCAATCCATTACACCTCAAAAAAGAAAACCTTCAATTCCAATGAAAAATTTAGGTGGAGGTTTAGAAGATGAATATCAAAGTGAAAGTGATGATAATAATTATGAGCCGTCATTTGGATTAGAAGAGGAATTTAATGAGGAGGATTATAATAATAATATTTCTGATACCACAAGTGAAGATGATGATTATGATACGATAGTTTCAAAAGAAAAAAAAACACCAAAAGCTTCGAGAGGAAAAATTTGTGAAGTTGAAACATTTGTTGAAGAACCACCAGTAAGTTGTAATTATTTTATTAGTCTTTCAAACATTGCAGCAGTCATGATCATGAGTTGATGAGCCTAAAATTCAAAGACTTTCTGAAAACCCGGCTCTTACAACTCTTTGCCAAATCCATGAAATAAAATTAGCGAGGATTCAAAAACGCTTTCACTCTTTCCGAATTTTTTCAGTTGCTTCCTTTAGAATCCAACAACATTACCCTTTTTTTGAATCTTGTCTTTGTTGTTTCCTTTTTCACGTGTTTCTCAACCATTTATTTTTAATTATCGAATTCATTTTTCAGACGTCGAAGATGAGGATACTAATTGAACCTATTTCCAAATTGGATCTCGAATGCTTGAAAGAAACAGCCACTCGTAGAGCAGGACTTCGAACAAAAGTAAGTTCTTCTTTGTTATAATTCATTATTCCTTTTAACTTTTCAGCGTGAAACTAATCCATTAATGAAAATTTATGAAGCTTTTCACACTTCTGCTCTACCTGATGTCCTCCTCAAACGTGAAGAACAATGTAAAGAAATTGAATCGTTTATTAAACAAGCTATTGGTCCAAAGAGCTCTGTTCACAATCGTTCCATTTATATTAGTGGTGTTCCTGGTACTGGAAAGACAGCTTGTGTAACCAAAGTAATTCAAAAGCTCCAAAAGAAATCCAAGACGAAGTTCAATCATGTTTATGTCAATGGTCTTGAATTGGTTAAACCTCAACATGTGTTCTCTGAAATCTACAGTGCTCTTTTTCCTTCAAATCGATCAATTGCGCCTAAAACTGCAAGAGAAAAATTGTCAAAGATATTTAACGTCCATGATAAAAATCGTGATTTCATTCTCTTGGTTGTTGATGAATTGGATATGCTTTGTACCAAATCTCAAGATGTTGTATATGATATTTTTGATTGGGCCTCAACTAAAGAAGCTAAACTTGTGGTTATTGGAATTGCAAATACTTTGGATTTACCTGAAAGAGTTTTAAAGCAACGTGTTTCAAGTCGATTGGTATGAATTTTTTTTGGTCTTAAGCTTTCTAATGATTTTATTTTTAGGGTTATAATCGAATAACATTTCAACCTTACAACTTTAAAGAAATCGAAGAGATTCTCAATTATCGAGTTAAACAATCAAAAATTTCATCAAACAAAGAAGTATTTGGATTAGTTTCTCGTAAAGTTGCTGCTGTCTCTGGTGATCTTCGTAAAGCGTTAGAATTTATTCGACGTGCTATTGAAATTGCTGTTGAACAAGATGCTAAAGAATTAACTAACAAACACGTAAGTTTATTCATAATTTTCTTGTTTCATTTCATTCAATACTTTTAAATTTTAGATTCAAGCTGCAATCAAAGAAGGTTTACAATCATTACCTCTTATGTTTACGAAGTCACTTTCCTTTCATCAAGAATGCTTACTTCGTTCAATCATTCAAGAAGTTCGTGCAACATCTCTTGAAGAATTGGATTTCTTTTCGGTTTATGAAGGTTATCGAAGAAACTGTGTTGCACAAGCTGTGGAACCTATGGAAATGTGCCCAGCTACTGGATTATTATCTTCACTTCAAACGTAAGTTTTTATTTTTAGTTAGTTAAAACATTTTGAAACCATGTCATCGATTTTACTTATTTCTTTTGGCTTACATTGTTTGGGGCAAATATGGAAGAATGCTTATTAACTTTTACTTTTTTTCAGGATGGGTTATATTGATGTGAAATCTTATGGCCTCGTCACACGTCGAATTCAACTCAAAATGTCTATGGATGAAATTGATTCTTTACTAAGACAAGCGCATTTAACTGGAGAAAACTAACATCAATCTTTCTTTTGTTTTATTTTTGTAACTACGGGTTTTTGTTATTTGTTATAACCATTTATTAGTTATTGTTTCTGTGTAATAATATTGTGTTTTTGATTTAGTTTTCTCATTTGTTTTTTCTTTTTGACAATAAATTTATAGCATTTTCGTAATTATTGGAACAAGTTTGGCAAACATTAAAGCATTCCTTTCTGATCAAATAAGTCCAGCTTTCACTTTTATATGATTTTATAAAAGCAAGATTCATCGGTAGATAGCCTTTTGCAAAAAAAAAACTTTAAGCACCAAAAGTTTTAAAATGCATGGTTTATTACTTTTGTGCTAAAAATCAAGCCTTTGAGATTTAACCGCAAAATTTTAATATTTCAAAAAGTGTTGGACTCTTAAATGGAATTATTTACATTTTTATTCGTGCGTGATACTGTAATTTTATTTGCTTCGTTCTTGCAATTTTTTGATTTTGACGCTTTTCATAAACCAAAGGCGTTTTAGATTTTACGTTCTTTCAACAAAGCTTTTTTTCATCGTTTTTGCTTTCGCATACTGAACATCGTATTGATCAACCATGGCTGATGTTTCCGAAAATAGAGGTTAATATTTATGCTTTTATCCTTCACTTTTAAATCAATCTTTTTTTCAGATTCAATGCTGAATATGTCCATGGGTGAAGATGAAGACTGCGGTCTTGAAGGTTATGAAGATATCAATGATGTCATCGCACCAACTGGTAATACTGAAACTGAAGATGGTCATAAGTGCATTAAATGTGAAGAAAGTATAAAAGAATCTGAAGAATATGTCAAATGCACTTTTGTTGGTAATGTAAACGAACAAATTGAAAACTTGACCATTGATCCATCTGCAACTGCTCATCGTCTTTGTGCTCGATGTGTTCCAAAGGTAGCTGAATATGACACCGAACATACTGAACATATTGCTGGAAATGGCATTGGTTTTGCTTGTGTTGCTCCTGGTTGTAATAACGTTTTTCGCTTGTGTAAGTTATAGTTTTTTTGAGCTACTATCATTCCATTCTCTATTTATTCTTTTTCAGCTGAACTCCACCATCTTATTCCTCCAGAATTGGACGAACCTGTTCATGCCACGGTCGCTCATATCAGCGTTGATGCATACTGTGCTGAAAATCCTCATGAGAAATTCACATTGTATGTCGTTGTTTTTTTTAAAATTCATTTTAATTTTTTATTTACATTTAGCTGTTGCAAATGCGGCTGTCGCGCTGTTGTACCTGATTCTGTGCGCTTTTTCGCATGCCAACACTGCAAATATTATCAATGCTTGTTCTGCTTCCGACCTGCAACAAAAGCTCATGATATCAGAAGCTGTGATGATATGGACCGAGCTGAAAGACATCCTAGCCGAAGATTTGAATATTACAATACGTATGTTTTTTACATTACTCTGTGGTCTATTAATCGTGTAATAATTTTTCAGCTGGCTCTTGAAACCTCCTGTTTATTAAGTGGAGATTGCTCCTTGATGGTTATCGGAACTTGTGGTCTTTTCATCGCTCAATTCAAAACTGGTGCTTTTGTATTCCTGTTTTATTTATTGTTTGTTAATAATATGCTCTTTTTTTACTTTTTGTTTTATAAAAAATATTTTTTCAATGTGTACTACTAGCAAACTTTAAATTATCTCTAAAGGAAGAACATATATAAATGTTGCTTTCCACAAGTTGGAATCTTTTGAAGTTTTTCCAACACCTTTTGTGAAGGAAAAGAACGATAACTTTATAAGGTATGAAAACAAAATTTATTCAAGATTTTTGTAAATTAAAAATAATCAGATTTTGGTGGAAGTTCGGCAGATACTTTAGCAGGAGCAGAACCAGGAGGTAAATGTTCAATTTGAGGTTTAAATGGAGTACCATGAGGCGATTGAGCAGGTGATGGATTACTTGGTGATGATTGATTTGGAGCATGTTGAATTAAATGTTCTTTTGATGGATGAACAGCATATGTTGGAAGTTTTGGAGGAGAATTTGAAGGACCAGTTAATCTTTCAGCTATTAAAGCATCATAATCACGGATAAATAATTTTGTTCGAGCATCCAATTCTGCATTGTTCTTGAGTAAACCTGACACTTCAGCATAAGCAATTAAACATCGATACATGTAAACGAGCTAAAAAATAAATGGCGATCAGCTTTTGGCAATGATATAAAAAAGATTATTACCTGCATATCAGTTTGAACACAGTGCATCCTTTTCATTCTTAATTCTTGAACAACTTGAGTCATATTCATTGGTTTTCCAGTAAGTATATGTTGAAGGGCTAATTCGATTCCAATAACAGCTCCAGTTCTACCTACACCTGCTGAACAATGAATAATTGTAGGTGTTTTTGAGGTTCTTGCGATTTTTAATAAACGGAATGGTGCCAAAATTGATTGTGGAACTAAAAGAAAGAATTAGTTGATCATTGATTTTAAAGTTTGAAAGAAAAGTTTACCAGATCGATCAGGCCATGATTGCCAATGATAATGTTTCAATGAGAATGATTCTTTACCACCCAAAGATATTTGAAGCGTGGATATTACTGATGTATTATCGGATACTTTATCAACTTCAATATTTCTTATTCCAATATCTTTAAATGTCATTGCACATCCTTTATCTTTCGGCCAGTATTGATGACATCTGAAAAGTAAAAAAAAAGTTTAATACACTCTCAAAATGTTTTCTGTCTCAATGCAAGATCAAAAAATCCTTCAATGTTCAAACATACTTTTCTTTATCCATTTCAATTGTTTGACATAACATAAAAATATTTTGTGATTTTTCTTGTACAACCATTCTCCAAAAATCATACGTTGTATTATGTAACTGAAAAAGGTGGATTTGTTATTTTGAGAAATCTGAAACTAACATAAGTAAACTTACAGGTCCTTGGCATGCGATAAATTTGTTACATAAAGGTTCACCATCAACAATATTAGCATGAACATAATCATTTTCACCAGGTTTACCTTTCAATATGATTCGAGTTTGATCTAAGCAGATGACCTATAAAACAAAAATTAACCATGAAATAGCTAAAGAAAAAAAGAGAAAGATAAAACTTACATCTTTGTAACGATTTTTATCAACATGTTTCTCAAAGGCTTTGGTAGTAGCACCAGGTGGAACAAAGGCTTTTAAAAAATCATTGAACTGTTTTATAATTCCATTTACGCTAACGTTGCAGGCTTCCTAAAAAATAAATAAAATGAGAGATTTGTAAATTTTAAGGATCATGAAAGTAACACGAAAAGGATATTTATGAATGCCAAAGTGCTGTATGTCTTCGTTCAAAGCAAGATGGGGTACAAAAAAAACTTACTATCATGAATTGATTATAATTATCAATTTGAGCTTTAGATGTTGGAACATTTCGTACTCTTCCAGGATTATTACCATTATTATTATTGTTGTTATTATCCTTTTCACGATGACTGCCTGTTTCAACTACCGTTTCCTCTGTTCGTTCTTCAGTTCTTTGAGTTCGATTCTTTTTATGATGTTGTGATTTCTTTTTTTTATTAGTTGTCTTACTTAGAAGTTCCTTTTCTTTTTTACCACCTTTTACACTCTTTTTATCATTCTTTGATCCATCACCACCACCACCTTCAGCAACATTTACACTAGCACCACCACCAACCTCAACTCCACAAGTATCTTCACGAGTTAATTGCTTTTTTCGAAGATTTTTTACCATTGTTGCAAGTCCTGCCGCCTAAAACATAATAAACATAGGTAAATTATAAAAGTTTTTAGTAACAAAAAAAGAAGCTTACCGTTGGAGATCCATCAGCATTTTTACCTGGTGTTGCATGTTTGTTGTCTTTATCTTTATCTTTGGCTGCTCTAGATGTTTTAGCATTTTTTGTTGGTTCTTTATTATCACGTTCAACTTTGGATTTGCCTCCACCTTTCTTTGTCATGGTTTAATTTCTTTGAACACCAAACTTTGAAAATTTCTGTTTTCTTTTTGTCGTCGTTGTTGTTGAATGAATGAAGAATGCAAAATGACTATGGATTCAATTTTTTTGTTGTTTTCACTCGAATGAAATTTTCTCATTCATCTTTCACAAAATTTGCATCTAATGTGAAGTCAATGATAAAACTTTCCCAAGGTTGCTGCCATGAAAAGATGTGGGAAAACTTATATTTATTTTTAATGTATCTCTTGATAAACTTTTTAGTAAAAAAGAAATAAAAAAGGCAGCCCTCTGAGTAACTATGACTACTTAGCGATCATCAATTTTCACGCTAAAAGGTTTTTTTCTTCATCGGTAATATGGTGGCATAATGATTCGAACTTTCACATTGATTTTATCAAAAGCCTTTAACCCACTGCGCTATTTCAACAAAATATCAAATTTCCGAAATTGCATCGACCTTTTTTGTTTTCCAACTATCATGGGACCATATTTACTTGCTTTTTTTGTTCAATGTTCACTTAAAAAAATATGGCCTTTTTTGTTGTTTAATTTTCCATGATCATTATTTGTTTTTATCTAATATAAATAATATTTCTTATAGATCAGATTTATTCAAAAGATAAATTTATATTGCGCAATGAATGAATGAGTGAAAAGAGATCAAAAAAGGGAAACTTGTAATCATCAAAATGAAAGCTAAGAAGAAGAAGAAAAAAGCAAAAAAACATAAAGATTTTAATCAAAAAGAAAAATGAAAAGAAAAAACGTTTTCTAATTAAACAGGCTTTTAACGGAGTTTTTCAAAAAAAAATAATAATAAAAGCAAAAAAAAATGATGATACTTTTCTTTCTACGCGATTATGCAATCGCAACCTTGTTAGCGCAACTGCCGCTATATATATTATGTATGTATGTATTTACAATCCACATCCAAAATCAGGACTTTAAATCAACGACGAATCAACAAATAAAAAAAATAAAAAATAAAGTTGGATGGATAATATTCTTGTTTTTAAGAAAAAAAAAGGAAAAAAGAAGCTTCTTCCACACGTGGTGGTGCTTCTTCATGGAAATCAAAAAAGAAGGCAGGAGAAAAACTAGTTTTGATAGTTTTGTTTTTGGACCCTAAAAAAGGGAGAATAAATGGATTTTTGGGTTTAAGATCGCGGCCAACTTTGTTGTATTTCCTAATCTCTCTTTTCTTCTTCTTCTTCTTTAAGCTTGTAACAACTGAATGAATGAGACTGGTTTAAACAACAAAAAAAACGAAGGAAGAAATAAGGCGGAGTAAAAAAAGTGAATGTCAAAAACTTAAAACTTTTTAAACGTTTATGAGTGAAAGAAGGCAAACGATGTGTTTCAGTTTAAAAAAAAACAGATTTATGTGATGGAAAGTTGTTGTAGTCAATTTTGCTCGTGGCTTAAAACAAATTTATTTTTTTTTTTGATTATTTTTACGGGCTCCTAAAAATAATACTAAAGTAAAATCATGCTTGATTGGAATGAAACTGTGACGACCTTGGTGCAATCGTTTCCTGATCGATATATAAAGAAATGGAAAGTAAAATTCTTTTTCGAGTCATAAATAAATAAAAATTAAACATAGAATTTTTTGTTTCAAATTCTTGATCAATTTTGTAGGAAGAAAAAAATGTAAACGATAAACTTAATTTTTTGGGATACGAATTGTTTGTTTAAAAAATTACTCACCCACGGAGTTTGAAATTTTTATTTGTTTTTTTTTGTATTTATTTTTAGCCAAATTTTTTAATTAAATATTTAAAAAATTTCAATTATCGATGTCCCAATTTTGAGATCAAATTCCTTTTTCTTTTTTAAATTTTTTTTGTTTCAAACTCTCAAAACTTTCAAATACCCACTTGATTATCTTTCTTTCTTTCTTCTTCATTTATTTTTTTATCGTCGTCCACGCAAAATCGTCGGATCTTTTCAAACAAAAAATAAAAAACACACACATCGCGACGACGATTTCACTTTTTTCTTTTCTTTTCATTTTTTTTATTTTTGTTCGCCTTTGAGAATGAATAGTCGTTTTAAACTATATAATATAAAATCCTGAAACAACAGCTGCATGCACCTGCAACAAATGTCTCACACAAAACTTTTGTGTCTTCTTCTTCTTTTTCTTATTTATTTTTCCCAGGATGTGTGTTGTTAGTCTAAAGTGTATTTATTTTTTTTACGTTTTAAAACGACTTTTTATAATTTCAAGAAGATGACTTATGATTTTTTTGTTTTTGGATAAAAAAAATGTTGAAAAAAATACATATTTTAAAAAAAAACTTTGCGGCGGCTAATTTTTCTTTTTAAATCGAGAAATTTTGATTCCATTTTTATTGAATCCTCAGATAATTTTTTTTCGAAGTGGAAGTTTTTTATAAAAATATGCTTCGTTTGTGGCGAGGTTAAAAGATATCGCATGATTTCCTCTAAAAAGTCTTTTACCTGAACTTCTTCCTTGTGACTACAGTAATCCTATTATGTTTATGTACTTTTACGAAAATATTTATTTTCTAATCATTAATTTTGTTTACTTCCTTAAAAGATGAACTTCAACAAGGAAGTATCGTAGTTAGTCAATCAAAGTTAATCCATTTTTTTTTGTTTTTTGTTATTTTAAACTCCAAACTTCTTTGCTCATCCATATTTATTATTATTTATTTTTTTGAGGCCATTAAGACTTTAAAGTTTCAATTCAAACTGTAAACGTGTTTAATTACAACTTTAAAAAAAGTGAACGCAGTAAAGGAATTTTTCTCAATGTCTTTTTTTTTAAAATAAATAAATCTAAAAATCATCCATCAATTTTATTGGGTTTTATTACAAATAATACCGATCGCCTCAGTCTACTTCACTTTTTTTTTTCACTTTTTTGAAACACTCCCAACTTTTTTTTTTGCAATTAAAACCCAAAGATGATTATAAAAAAAAAAGACGGTCTTTCCTTTTTGGATGATTAATTATTACTCAATTCTTTTTATTAATTTTTCCATCTAATTTCCGTTGATGAGTGGGGTAGGCGACTTCGAGCGGCCACATAACATTTTTTCTTATAAAATTGGAGGTGTTCTTCGATGATTTAACAGTTTTTGGTGGTCGTTTTTTGAGATCGTGAAAAAAAGTGAAAGTTTTATGATTTTTTTTTGTAATTTTTGTTGGTGCTTTTGAGAGAGGTAAAAATATTAGCGGACGAGAGATAGTTTTGGTGGAAGCTAAAATTAAGTAAATCTAAAATCAATGGTTTTTGATTATTTTTTTTCGCTCAAATTAATAAAACATTAAAGATGCTTGGATTTTTTCTGAACCTCCTCAGTGGGGCTAAATTGCCTAAAATTTCAGTGACATCTGCTCCAATCCCTAATAACCTTGAAAAAACTCCGCAAATTTCATTTTTTGCTTATCTAAAATTTTTCAAAAATAAATTGATCTCTTATTTTTTTTTCTTGGTCGCATCTGTTTTTGTTTTTTGCATCCAAACTAAATTTTTTATGGCCCTCTCAATATACTTCTTTTGTTTTGTTGGTCTCATCTTATCATTATTATTTTTTTCCATGCATATGCATGCTTTGCTTTGGCGCCTTTGCCAACTAAAAAAAGAAACTTTACGAGGAAGGAAGGAGAAAAGATTTTTGTACATTGTACATCGATCAAATAAAAAAAATATGGGACATGCAAAATAAAAAAATAATTGTTGTTTATTCAATAATAATTTTTCTATAGTCACATAGAGTCACGTTGTTGTCCATCTTTTTTCGTTTCCTTTCCCCTCCCATCATCATCCCTTTCCATTTTCATTATTTTTATTTTTTTTTTGCCTAGAAAAGGAAAGACAAAAGAAAAGAGAAGATCACTTGGTCATGATCATGGTGATGGCTGGGATGGATGGGTGTTTTTGCTATAAAAAGGCGACAAAAAAATAATATAAAAACCAGATAAAAATATTATAAAATGTTTTGTTTTGTTTTGTTTTTCTTATTGGTGAACGAACATGCATTTTAAAACTAAAACTTTTATTAAATTAAAAGTGTGTTGAAATAATTTGATCTGAGAACCCTTTATAATGGCTATCATCAATATCCATCCTTTTTATTATTATCAATGATACTTTTTTCTTTCAAAAAAAAGAAGAAGTTTGTTTTTAGTTAAAAAAAATGTTTCATAAAAACAAAAAACCCTTTTTTTCTGTTTGCGAGTTTTTTTCTCTCAAAAATTATATAGTAAATAGCTTTATGTGATATGGGATTGGGATGATTAGAATATATATGTATATTAATTTTTTTTATTGCTTACTTCGATCATTAAGCATCAATTTCGTTTTTTTTAAATGTTAAAAAAAGTTTAAGTGCTTGATTTTTGTTTCTGATTCTTTTTTTTTTTTGGTCCACATGGTCTTTATTCTTTTCACCTACGTCGTCGTTGCTCTTCTTTTTTTCTTTTTTCTCAATGACGCGATAAAAACAGCAGCAACAACTCAACAACAATTGAAATTGATTGATTGAAGAAAAAAAAGTTTTTGGCCCATCAAACGGATTTTTTTTTCTTGTTTGAGAGAGTTTTAACTAAAAAACTTTATAAAAATTCCGTGAACTTTTAATTTATTTTTTGTGGATTATTTGAACCATTTTTCGATTAAGTTTTCCTAGTTTTTTGGTGGTATATGGAGTCAGACTCGTAACTCTCAAAGCCATCCATAGAAAGTAATATCCAGGTAGCGATATTACTTTCTTTTTTTACTTTAAATTTAAAAGTGCACTTTTAGATTCTTTTTTTTTTTTTGATTTTTATTTCCTTATTCCATCAATTTGTAAACTTCTCGCGTTAGTTATTACAACCTTGTTTTCCTTTTTTTCCTATCATCATTTTTTTGCCTAATTTATCAAACAAACTTTAAACTCTTAATTTAATACTATTTTCAGATACCATTTTTTCAATAGAAAAATATTTACATTAACTTTTATTTTGTTTTTCATTACTCTTCAATTCAATAATAAATAAATTAATTAATTAATCATGTGGTGGACTCTTCATTTGGATGGTGGACCACGTCGAGTTAATCATGCTAGTGTATCCATTGGAGATAAAATATATTCATTTGGTGGATATTGTTCTGGACCAAATTATAATGCAAGAAATGATATTGATATTTTTGTATTGGATACTGGTTAGTCATATATTTTTTTAAAACAGGATTTTCTTTTGTAAAAGAAAAAAAAGTGATAACAATTTTTTCTTGCAAAACAAAATAAAAAAAATTGTGTGGTCCTGAACTATCACACATTAGTGGCGTTATTTTTTTTTTGTAATAACTTTCAATAAATAGAAAAAAAGGAGCGTCATAATTAGAATAATAACAAAAAGAAAAAATGGTTTAAAACAAAAACATTAGTTTAAAAAAAATTAATTAATAAAAAATATTGGGGGATTCTTATTTTTATTTTTTTTAGTAACCAATCGTTGGCGTGAAATAAAGCATCCATCAAGAAATATTCGAACTAAAACTTCCAATGGTAAACTTTCACCCACTCGATTTATTCCTCAACGATATTTAAATGAGGATGGAGAATCATCGGATGAAGAAGATAATGAAGATGATGATGATGAAATGACAACGGATGAAAATGATGAAGAACATTATTTACATTCCGTTGTTTCATCTTCAAACAATCCAACGACGACAACAACAATGACAAAAGAAAAAGATATTCCCTTTCAACGTTATGGACATACCGTTGTTGCATTTGATGGAAAAGCATATCTTTTTGGTGGAAGATCTGATGAACATGGAGCTAATTCATCTTTGCATGAATTTAATCCAGGTAATTATTTATTCTTTTTTTGCTTGCGTCGCTGTCTTTGATCCAAATTTTTTTTGTTTGTATTAAAACGAAAATTTTTGGATGGTTAACTTTTTTCGTATTAGTTTTACATTAGCGAATCCGAGCTTAATTCAGGCTGCTTTCATGTGACCTTATAAAACCGGAAATATCAAAAGTATCAAATTCATAAACATTTATCCAATCAAAATCATCTTCTATTTTTTTTCTTCATGGTTGAATCATCTCATCCAATAAAATATAAAAAAACCTGTTTGAATTTACGCAACTTTCACTAAATTTTGCGACTAGATTAAATCACGTAATAATGATTCATTCATTTTTTTGTTTTAGTTTATTTTTCGAGCCATTTCTGGCAATCATTTTTCTTATTCTTTTTTTTTTGGCCAGTGAACACTTGATCATAAAACAAAAAACTTTAAAAGAAGAGAAAAAACAAAATTTATTACTTTTTTTCTTTGGGAAGCATAAAAATCAAAATCAAATTCTTCTAAGCTTTTTTTTTTATCAGTTTCCACATGGCAAACTTTGAACACCTTGTTGCTGCTCCCTTTTTATTGGATTTTTATTTGTGATAAGTATAATCAAATAAGTAAGCATGTGATGATGAGGGTCGAAAAACAAGGTCCATTTAAAGTTTCATAGATAAAAAAAATCAAGCAAATATTTAATTAGCTACCACCTTCCTCGTGTGTTTGTTGATTCAGTGAAAGAGAGATAATTGTGTATTTTAAAAGGAATAGTCAAAAAATAAGCAGCAGCGCTATTCGGTGACAACCATAAGCTAAAATAATCAAACACCAATAATTTCTTGGTTAAAAACCTTTTTTCTTTTCTTCGATTATGGCTGTTAGATTATTAAATGCATTTGCTTAGTAAACAAGAGAGATTAAAATTTCGAATCATAGAAGCAAAGGATTTCATTTTGAAAATATTTTCAAGGCAAAATTTACTTACTAAAATTTAAGAAAAAAATCTTTTTTAGCAACACTACAATGGAAAACTGTTGAAGCTAAAGGCCAAATTCCACCAGCTCGAGATGGACATACTGCTTGCACCCATGGAGATAAAATGTATATTTTTGGCGGATTTGAATACACCCATCGATTATATAGTAATGCAGTATATGTATTTAATTTTAAAACAAATATTTGGACCAATTTAACTACAACTGGTAAAGCTCCATCTCATCGAGATTTTCATGCTTCATGCATCGTAAATGATAAAATGTATATTTTTGGTGGACGTGGAGATATTCAAGAAACTACCACCTCCTCTACCACCACATCCTTATCGGCATTGGATACATATTGTGATAAATTATATTCATTTGATTTAAAAACTAATGTTTGGGAAGAACTTGAAACCATTGGAGATATTCCTTCTGGACGTCGATCACATTCAATGTGGGAATATCGAGGAAAAATGTATTTATTTGGTGGTTATTATAGTGTAAATGATATACATTTTAATGATTTTTATATGTTTGAAACAGAACAAAATCGATGGATTAAATTAAGACCAGATGGGGAACATCCCACTCCTCGACGCCGGCAATGCACTGCCATCGTTGGAGATAAAGTATTTATTTTTGGTGGAACTATGTAAGTTTCATATTTGACTATTAAATAAAAAAACTAAAAACTTCCAATAATTTATTTCAGGCCCGATAAAGCTAGACGACAAGGAAATCTTTGTGATTTAGCTGATATGTATGTTCTGGATTATTCTGCATCCCTAAAAACTTTAGCTGCAAGAAAACTCATCCAAATGAATATTTCCATAAACCAATTACCATATCTCGGTTTATGTCTTCATCGAGATTTCTGTAACATGTATCAATCCAATACCATAACCACCACCATTCAATCTTGAATTTACTCTCTCTCAACTTTATCGGCTTTCAGCTTTTTCAAAAAAATCAATTGATTGCATGTAACTTTTTTTTTGTAATTTTTTTTCTCGATCTTTATACATTAACTAATCTTCTTCTGCTTTTTGTTTCTTTCTTTCCGGTGAATTTACTTTCTTCTTACAAAAATTTTTTCTTGTATGTTTTTACTAATACGAGTTTGCCTTTTTTTCTCCACTTCTTTTTTTTTTGCTGTTGTTGCCATTATTACGGTTACTTTTTTCATCATCTTTCGCCTTCTTTTTTTACATTTTTCAATTGTCGTCGAAATTTAAAATGCAAAATACAACAAAAACAAAATAAATAAAACGTGTAAAAAAGCTTTTGAACCACCTTTGTTTTATGTTTTAAAAAGCAGCTGTGTGTGATTCGTTGATATCCTGAGTTAACGATCATTCGCCTAAGGGTTATTACGTAAATTTGTTGCTGCTGTCAAAAGGAAAAGGGATAAAAAGCGTTAAATCAAAACAACACTTTTCTTGATTGAAAAATGTTTTGAAAATCAAAAGAAAGGATAAAAAGTGAAAACAAAAAAGCTCACGGATTAAACTTTCAACTTTTATGAAAAAACTATTTTGTATTTTAAAACATGCAATCTTTCTTCTGATACAACAAAATGCATAAAAATGAGAATCCATGAAGACAGCGACTTTGTAATAAAAAAATATGCTTTCATGCTTTTGCTGTAAAAGCCTTGACATTTTGGTAGCTTATGGCAAATTCTTATTAAACGGCTTCACTGTATTCTGTTCAGTCATGTTATATTTTTGTATGCAAAAAATATGTAAATAAAAATAATCAAGCAGCCAACAATAGTAAAAAAAATAATTTATGACAAACATAATGAAAAAGAAGGTGAACAAAAACAATAATAAAATACAAATTACTGTCGAGAACGTTTACTTGGGAAATTATCTTCACGTCCACTTCTTTTACGAGATGAGGAATCACCCAATAGATCATTAAGACCAAACAAATCTTCATTAGGTTGTTGCTTTTCAAATTGGACTGGACCACTTCTTTGATTGCCTTCAGCACCAGCGAAACCTTTTTCAGGTACAAATCGATTTGTTGAAATTATTCTATCCATATCTTCAGCCATTGCAGCTTCATTATTTTTAGCTGAAAAGATAAACATAAGTTCAAGTAAAGAAAAGAGAATAGTTAAAACAAACTTGGTCGATAAATTTTTTGAATATTATTTTCAGGTCTCCACGGTTTATCATAAGCACTATAAGTTTCATCATCAATTCCACCACTATCAAGACCTTTTGATTGATCAAATAACCGCGCATCAAATAGAGTATCACCATTTCTTGCACGAGAATCAGGAAGTCCAAGAGCAATTTTTTCACTGACATCACGATCTTTATCATGTCGAAGTTTTTCAAGTTTATCAGGACGACTTCGTGCAATGTTACGTTCTTTACGAATGTTGTCAAGTTGATCACGTCTAAAAATTCCAAGTTATGTTAATTTAAAGATGGGAAAACAAACCTGATAGCTTCTCGTTCTTTTACATCATCATCAATGTCATCTTTAGTAGATACAGATCGGCCCATAGCTCGCTCCTTTTTAGCTTGAAGAGCCATTTCACGCATTTTTTGTTCTTGATCAGCTTTATTTTTCAATGCAATTCTCTTCTTGACTTGATTTCGAGCTTCAACAGCTTCACGAGCACCTCTTTCAGCTAAATTCAATGCCTCAGAAAATTTAGCAAAGTTTTCATTGATATGCATTTGTTGTAAACCACGACCATCAGCAGCTAATCTTTTGTCCAACGCGACAGTGTATCCTTTCGGATTTTTCCAATTTGAAATGCATGGTGGAATTTTCCAATCTGCTTGTTCTTGAGCTGATACGCGACGAGGTGGTGAATGTAATACAGGTGCTGGAGGAGATGGTGGAGGTCTTGGAATTTTCTGATTGATTTTGAATTTTGGTGGCTCCATGGGATCGACTTGTTCTTCAACTACTCGAATGATGCGTTGTTGAGCAGGTTTACCAGCAGCTTGTTGAGATGGTGTGTAACGAATAAATTGCGATTCTCCAGTCTTCTTAGCATGCTGAACGGGAAGAGCTGATGCTACCTTTGAATTTACAAGCTTTTCCAAAGCCGCTTTGGTTGATTCTGTTGTTTCACGTATGGCGTCTTCATCCGGCTTTTGCAATTCAGGATCTTCATCATCAATCATTTTTGACTTTGTATCAGCAAGGCGAGTATGAACAGTCTTATTTTTGTCATGCCCTTGTTTTACCAAAGCATCAAATCTAAGCTTTCCACTTTCATCATACTGAAGAGCCACAGTTTTACTTGCAGCAGCACCACGCTGTGAATCTTTTCCCATTCCTATAAAAAGGACATTAGTAATTGTTAAACAAGCTATTAGTCAAATACAACATACCCAAAGGAAATTGTGCAATATGTATTTCTGGAAAAGAACCGCCATCACCAAAATCCTGAAAAATAGGTATCTGATCAAAAGCAATGAAACATTACAAATCAAACCTCGATAGCTCTTGGTAAAAACCCCAGACGTTTTCCATATGGTGGCGCTTGTTTTGTAGCTAAAGCAGTACTTTCTTTTGAAGCCTGAAAAGATGTCATAAGTTTTTTGCCATAAATAAAGTAAAACGTTTAAATACTTACATCACGAGTTTTAAACCATGTGTCTCTTGTGACTTCTGCATCCCATTGATCTTTAGCATTTGATGGAGTTGGAAGAACACTAAAAAAGAAGAGAAATTAAGAATATTAAAGCGTTAAAATGTTAAGGAACTTACTCGCTGATTCTAACTGACATATTTGTTTGAAGTTTGATTGCTGTAATTGATGAAAATCGATATAAGCTTATTGAAAAGACAAATAACGAAAAAGTTATAAATAATTGTTTCAATTTTTGAATAAATTCTTCGAAAAGCAAGCAAATGGAGTTTCTTCACTTTCAAGAAAAAGTTTAGAGAAAATCAAAAAAAACAAACTCACCAAGAAATTTTCGTGCTAAGATTTTATCTGATAGCAGACGATTAATTTCAATTTTTTCTTTTAAAACTTTGATTAAAATTTTTATAATTTTTGCAGATTCGTGACAATTATTTATCATAGTTACATTGTTTTATTACAAACAATAAATAATATCTTTCAGATCCTAATAAACCCTTTATAAAAGAACCAAAATTAAAGAAGTCACAAAATTTTCCACGTTTTGTCCATATTTTCTCTTTCCAAATTAAAAAAGATTTGAAAATTTGAATATAAAAAAATTTGAGCGAACACTAAAAAGGCGAGCGAGAAAGAATTATGATTGAAAAGAGATCAGTTGCAAGTAAATTATTTTCATCATTATTAAATTTTGGACATAAATTTTGTCATTTTCCTATTTCTATTATGGGCTCTTCAACTTTATCTTCAAATTCAGATGAATTAAACTTTCCAAAGGTTTTTGGACTTTCTTTTTGTAAGAATAAATTATATTTAGTGATTACAGATCGAATTGCATTTACATCTTGATGGAGCTGTTCGTCATTCAACATTGTTTGAACTTGCAAAGTTTGTTTTTTTTTTCTTCATTAACGTAAAGATATTGTTTATTGGTCCTTGGTGGACGTATATATGATTAGATACGAAACTAAAACACATTTTTTTCAGGAAGAAACGGATTGATTTACATGGTGCAAAATCGGTTGAAGATGTCAAGAAGCTTCTTGTTACTCATGAACCTGCAAATTTATCAAAAGTTTTAGCTGCATTTGATATATTCTTGCCGATAATTAAAAATGATGCTTCTGCTCTTGAAAGAATCGCTCATGAAACTTGTGAAGATCAAGCCAATGCTGGTGTAATTTATTTTGAAGCTCGCTATTCTCCTCATTTGCTATGTGATTCTGATAAAGGTGATAAATTAACACCTAAAGATGTTATTCAAGCGATTTATCGTGGATTTGTTCGAGGTGAAAAAGATTATGGCGTAAAAGCACGATCAATTTTATGTTGTATTCGAGGATATGAAGATTACGCTAATGAAGTATTAGATCTTGGTAAGCTTGTTTATGGATAAATAAAGAAATTTTATGAATACTTTTTTTGATTTTAGCCACAAATTTGAAAAATATGGGTGTTGTTGGAATTGATGTTGCTGGGTGCTCAAAAGGTGCAGATGAACAATATGAACCTAAAATTGTCAACATGTTCAAGGTAAACTTTTTATATACCAAAATCTTATTAATAAACCATTTTAGGAAGCGGCATTACGTGGAATTCATCGAACTGTTCATGCTGGAGAAAGTGGTACAGCTAAATCTGTCATAAATGCTATCGTTGAAATGAAATCTGAACGAATTGGTCATGGATATCGTTTAACACTTGATCCAGAAAATTATAAGAAATATGCTCTTGAAGATCAAATTCATTTCGAAGCTTGCCCATATTCATCTGTTATGACTGGAGCTGTACCTTTAAATTGGCCTGAACATCCTCTTCGTAAATGGGAAAAAGATGGTGTTAATTTCTCAATCAGCACTGATGATCCAACCTGCTTTGATAATTCAATCATAACGGAACTTCGATTAGCTAAGAATGAAATTGGTTTGAGCTTAGAACAGTTGAAAAAATGCGTAAGTTTTCGCTGCTTAATTTACTCCTGTTAACTTCCATAATACATGCTTTCATTTTTTAGCAACTCAATGCAGCTAAATCATGTTTCTTGCCAGCAGAAGAAAAACTTGAAATTATCGAACGAATCAATAAAGGAATAAAATAATTTTTAGTATTCAACTCTCTTTCTCTCTACAGTATTTCGTGCCAGATATAAACAGTATTATAATTGTGTTTTATTTTCGCTTACATTTTTTTGTGCAAATAATTAAACGGTTTAAATAAATTATTCTAATTTTGTACTTTTTACATTTCTCATTTTTGACATTTTTATCTTTGGAATGCTTCTTTAATCACATTCTTTCTTTTGCATTTTTCGTTTAATTTTTGAGGAATCAACAAAAAAGCTATTTTTATTTTTCAATCAACGATCACAAGGAAAACTGTTACAATTCTAACACATAAAGAAAAAACCATTTTTCAAATTTTTAAGGGTACATTTGTTTACTAAAGCAATGGGTAAATCATGTGAATCATAAACAGAAAGAATGTGAAACAAAAATAAATTGAGATAATATTATTCATTAAACCAATGATTATTATAATCAATGAAACAGGGAAGAAATTTATTTTCTTCAAATTTTATTAGTTAAACCATTTTCATCTGATTCGGCTGACAGAGAGAATCACCGACAAACTCAAATTAAAAAATGAAAGGTATTACTTTTATTTTTCTTATTTTGATTATCTTTGTTGTTGTTGTTGCTTTTGTTTTTGGTGGAGAAACCCAACAAGTTTTTGATCGCGTTGACCAATCAAATATTGGTTGGGTATGCTTTTTCTTCTTCTTCTTCGAGGATTTCTCAAACTTTTCCATTTTTGTCATTATTAAATTTTAGAGAGATAAAATTAAATCGGCTCCAAGAAGTAGCACCCACCATAATCGACATAATCACATCATCAAAAATGAAACCCCGAAAATTCGTTATCCAAGAAACACACACAAATTTGATCGAATTCTAATTTTCAAACGCCGTGTTTAATAACTTTTTAATTAAAGAATTGTGAAACTTTCAAATATTGACTTTTGTTGTTGGAATGAGCCAGAATATTGCTTACGATTCTTTGCTTTTATGTTTTATTTCTTGCTAATTGCAAAAGTTAAAAAAATAAAAACTTTTATTGGTTTATAAATTTTTCAATCAAAGAATTCGAGAGATAAAAACAAAAATTTACTTGCTTGACTTAGTTACAGTATTTTAATAGACAAAATGGAAAAGATGTTGTTGATTGTTTTCTCACTTTTTTTGGATTCATGTTTGCTAATAATTTTGAAAGTTTTTGTTTCATTGGCAACTTTTTTTCACATCTTCAATCTTTTGTCCTGGATATTGCTCAACTAACCGGCTTACGTAATAATAATTTACCTTTTTTGATTAGTCATTTTCAAGTTCCTTTTTTCAATATCCATCATTACCTATAAACTTTAAGTATCTCTATATACATACTTTCACTTTGATAATCACATTCCTATTTTAAAGCCAGAGAAGGAGAAGAGGATTTAAAAAAAGAAAGAAAGGAACCATGAATGAATGTAATTTTGCGTAAAAACCGTTCCGGATTTTTGCACGCATCACAACGTAGAGCCCCGTACAAAAATCCTTGCGATTCATTTGACTGCCTACTTACTACTGCTTATCCTCAAATAATTGCTTTCTTTCTCATTTTCAAATAAATAAAAAAAAAGTCCATTAAAAAGGTCCTCAATTGTTTGTATGTTGAAATAATAATGACCACCATTTTGCCTTCTGGATTACTCTGAATCTCTGGATTTTTTTTATTACATAAAAGCTGGATTATCTCTTTTTCATTTTTTTTCTAACATCAATAATTTGATGTTTTTATTTTCCGTTCTACAAAAGTTTTGTTTCTCTTTTTCTCCATTAATTTTTTAGGCGAAAAATTCGAATTAAAGAAATGCTTTATTTTTTAATAATATCTTTAATATTAATGGATTACTGTAATGGAACATTTTTTGGTGGCGGAGGTGGTGGAGGTTGTGGTTGCGGTGGTGGATGTCCACCAGCTCCAATATGTCCTCCTATTTCACAATGTCCACAAATTTCTTGTTCCACGGGTGGTGGAGGGATTTATTCAGGTGGATATTCAAGTGGACAACCAATTGCTGCTGGTGGTTATTATGCGCCAGCACCAGCACCAGCAGCGGCTATACCATTTTCTGCACCTGTTCAAGTTTCACAAAGTATTCCATATTCACCAAATTCATATGTTTCTGCTGGTTCATATCCAGGTAGCGCTGCTTATATTGGCAATGCAAATAGCGGTGTCGCTGGTCCAGTTAGTGGCGTGGCTGGATCTTACATTACTCCTAATTCTCAAGCTTCTTTAAAAACTTCAAGTATCAAAAGTAAATAAATTAATTTTAACTTTGGAGAATAAAAATTGTTATGTATAAATTTTTTTAGCCAGATATTCATCCTCGGATGAAAAGGATAAAGATCTTTATGATGATCCACCACCAGATTTTAAAGTGGCTGATGTTTCAGCTGAATCAAAAGAATTGCATCCTTCCGATATTTTTAAGCGGCGTTATTTAATGTTAAAAAATTTGAGGGTAAGAAATTTTTAGATAATCAATTTTGAGGTTCAATAAAATAAAAAGCTTCTTTTTTGGGTTTTATCTTTTTTGGAAAAAAACCCTTGTTTTTATTTATTTTTTAAAATTACAACCATAAAATTAATTTTAAAATTTTTTGCAGCATCGGCATCTTCGACAACTTTCTGCACCAAGTTTACCTATTCCATCATCCAACGTTTGTAATAATGAAAAATTGGCGAGAATAATGGCAAAAGTATGAAAACCTATTTTTAAGTTTTTTCATTAAATAAACAATTTTTTTTTAAACATTTTAGTCGATAGTAACGGATATTTCCATTTCAAAAAGGCTTGTTCGAAAAGCAACTGAAATAGCATTTGACGGATTAAAATTTGATGTTATCTGTGCTCAAGGTGATTTTAGTTACTCAATTTATGCAGAACAATATTGTGAAACAACAAGAGGAAACGTGACATGTTTTGCTTTTACTTAAATTTTGTATTAATATTAGAAAAATAATTTTGTATGTAATAGGGTTTATAATAAAAATAAATAAATATTTTATTCGTGCATATGTAATTAATAGACAATGATTTGCAGTAATAAACAAAAAAGTGTTAGTTTTTTTGAGAATGATTTATTGTTGTTTTTTTGTTTTCGAGGCTAACCTTCGCAGTGGATCATTGCAATAATAAATTAATGACCTCTTCTTTTTCTCTTCTTTCTCGTTCAAACTCATTTTTGCTGAACTTCACGATAATAAATTCTATTAAAAATTGGCATAACCAAATAATAAAATTTCCTTCAAGTTATTTATGATTGTCTCAAGTGATGCATGAGCATGAAAATAGAAAACAAACCTAAATCTAAAAGAAGATCATATAAATAGCTGACCATTTCCATAATTTTCATTCATTCATTCTTTCTTCTTTGTGGTTTTCTTTTTTACTGGTCTTTAAATTTAATCAAGTTCCTGCATCTCAAAAAATGAAATTATTTCATTTATTATTTCTTGTTTGTGCAATTCCAACATTTTTAACTACAGATGTGTAAGTTTTTAAGCCCACTATTATTATTATTTTTTGAAAAATGATTGCGAGTTTTTAGTTTTGCCTCTCGTCATCCTCGTGCGGTTTCCAATTATGGTCAAGTCAATGCAGCTACCGTAAACAAAAATGGCGCTGTTTATGTTGGAAATGGTCATACCAATGTTGCAACAGGAACTGGCACAGCTACTACTGGAAATTCACATGCTAATACCGTTAACAAAGCTGGCGTTACAAATGCTGGTACTGCCCATTCTTCAGTAGCTAGTCGTCACGGTGTTGCAAACACAGGAAATACCCATTTTAATGCAGCTGGAAGAGGAGGTACTGTAGCAGTAGGAAATAATCACGCTAATGTTGCAACTGCCGCTGGAGTTACAAATGTTGGAAATGCTCATGTCAATACAGCTAACAAAGCCGGAGCTACAAGTGTTGGAAATGCTCATACATCTGTAGTAGGTCGTCATGGAGCCACAAATACTGGTGCCAATCATGCAACCACCGTTAATCGTGCTGGCTCTTCATCTGTTGGAAGCAATCATGCTAATGTTGCAACAGCTGCTGGCGTTTCAAATGTTGGAAATACTCATGTCAATACTGTTAATAAAGCTGGCACTACAAATGCAGGCACAGCCCATTCTTCCGTTGCAGGCAAACATGGAGTTGCAACAACTGGAAACACCCATTTTAACGCAGCTGGAAGAGGTGGAAATGTTGCTGTTGGCGCCAATCATGCAACTGTTGCAAATCGTGGAGGTGCATCAACTGTTGGTAATTCTCATTCTGCTGTCGTTGGCCGCCATGGTACCTCTACAACTGGAAATAATCATGCAACCGTTGTACATCCCGCAGGTTCATCCGTTGTCGGAAGTAATCATGGAACAGTTACTACTGGAACTGGCTTTTCAACCATTGGAAGCTTTCATGGATCAACCGTTGTCAATCCCCATCCCGCCGTTGTCGTTCGTGGAGCCCGATTTGGACGAATCTAAAATCATTTACTATATTTTTGTGGCGCTCACTTTTTTGTTTCGTTTTATTTATTGTGCTTTTTTATTGAAATAAAAAATCGGTGTTGAGAATTGAAATTGATAAAACGAAAAATCTATTAAAAAACAAACAAAATTGACAGAAATATAGCCATGAAAAATTAATTTTTACATCATTGATCACACATAAATTACAGAGATCATTCAAAAATCCTTCTTAGCTTATTTATTAAGTATCCATGAAGTTGGAAGATTACCTAGATTTATCTCTACGGTTGTTGTTTACATGCCATGGGGCGCATCTCAATTATTTTCAAGGTTCTTTTTGAATTCAGATCGCTTTGAATCATTTCAAACAAAAATGGTTTTCAGAGCAATGCTTATTTCATTTAACGTCATTTTAAAATTATTTTTTAAACATATTTACTTTAAGTTTAATATCAAAATTAATTATAAAAAAAGAACTAAACTATTTATTTCTTTATATCCAATTATTATTTCTTTTATACCTTGTAATGTACTAAACTGGTGGATATTACTTTATAATTAATATTTGGGTGAATATTATTGATTAATCTCTTGCTATTATGCATGAGTCGTTGCTAATCAACTACTTCTGGTTATTTTTATGAAAGGGAATAACGAAACGGCCAACCCCAAAACAAAAATGGGATATAAAAATAATTTTTTGTTGCTTCGCTTTCATTTAAGCTTGACATTTTAAGATAGATTATTATAATTAGCTTGCTTTATTTTTTTCTAAAAAAATATTTTAAATTTTCATCGAAATCTTGCATTATGGCAGATTTTAATATGAAATTAGAGAAGAAGATTAAGGAAGTTGATTTTAATCCTTCTGACAATCATTTCGATTTCCCTTCACTTCCATATGTTTGCCAAAAGCGATTTACTGAAATTTGTGACCCATCAACTTTGGAAATTTTTGCTGAAATCAATGGTTCAACTAAAAATCTTGCAAAAAGATGTCATATAATTAAAAAAGTTGAAATAATTGTTTATAAATCTGCATGCAATTATACCATTTCATGTTATTGCAATGAAAATGAATTTTGCAGAGGAGTCATTGGATATGAAATTTCTTCACTCAAAAATAAACTTGATCACGTTGATTCAGTTTGTATTAAAAATTGCTGTAGAAAAAGCCTTATTTCCTTTTTTTCATAGTTTTCCTGTTAATTTACATTCTATCAAACGACTCGAACTTAGAGTTAGCAATATGTTTTCTTATGAGTTGAAGCAATTAATTTCACCTAGTTTGATAGAATTAAATTATACTGGTGGAATTTATTCCCGTTACCCTTTGGAAAAATTTATTATTTTTATTAAAAATTTATCAAAGCTTCATGAATTAGAGCGAGTCTTTCCTTTTTTTATGATTTTAATAAATAACCCATTTCCAGATTTGGGATGATGCGTGTAAGCACTACTTTACCCTTCGCGTTTGATCTTCTCTTACCTGAACTTCAACGATGTCAAGATCTTGGCGTTCACTTTAATGGTATTAAGTTATTAGTATTAAATCAAAATTTTCTTAAAAAATTGATTGGTTAACTTTTCCTTGTTCGTTAAATTGAAGGAACTAATTTACTTTAACTCGTCACTAATTTTTCAAAAATTTTAAATTTCTTTGTCTTTTTAAAAAAATGAATAAAATCATACAAATTTTGAAACTTTCAGTAAGTGACGAGTTAAAGCAAACAAGTGCCCTTTAAGGTTAGTTTCTCTAAGTTTATGTTTAAATAAAGTTTTTAATTTTTAGAATGAGCATCCTTCGTAAGGCATCTTCCGTATTATTCGATTTTGATACATTACTCCAGCAAAACCTCGAACATTTAAAAGTAAAAATTAATTTAAGTGGTACTGGTCACCTTGTACAAATAAACAAATTTTAGTATCTTTTGTTGCTTATTTTTCAGTTGCACTAATAAAATTTCTTACGATAATACAAAAATTATAAAAAAAGTGTTTGTTTTTTTTTGTTTGGAGAGTTTGGGTTGGGTTTGTTTTTCGGGCCGCCGGCAATTGGTGACTCCGAACCTTAAATGAATTCAAGATTCGTTGTGGATTGATCTAAACCACTGCACCACCGCGGCCCATAATTTAAATGGAATAAAATGAAAAGACATGAAGAAAAAAAAGGCAACAGCTGCATTTGTAAATAACAGCGACTAGCTTTGGAAAAACACACACAGACACATAACATAGCGTCGGTCAGTCGCAGTTTATAATTGTGCTGAATTTTACTTGACAAACAGCAACAAAAACAAAAAAAAAGGAAAATATTTTAATTTCTTTAATAAATTTTTATTTTTTCTTTAACAAAAACATCAAAAAAGTCGGTGAGAAAAATAACAATAGAAATATACCCAACAAAATAAAAAAAAGGCAGTGTTTTCATTTTCTTAAATCGATAGCTTTTATTCTCAGGCAGCAACTTTGATTACAGTTGAAGCTTCTGTATCACTTACATATCCCTCATCATGAGTATATCGTTCGGGTGTAACAATAACTGGATAAACAGCATATGCCTTTAAATTTCTTGATGGAAAATGTTTAGTCCATTTGGGATTTGGATGTTTATCATACATGATTGGAAGAAATTCATCCAATGCCATCATTTTATCTTCTGGTTTTGCATTAAGAAGTTTTTGAGCCCCACTTTGACTTAATGCATATCCAAGAGTCCAATATGAATATGCTACAGAACTTAAATATCGATGTCCAGGAACATACCATTCATCACCTTGAGGAGTCATCTTTTTACGTCCAAGATAAATTAAATCCCATTCAAGATGAGTTTTCATTAAATCTTCTACAACTCGATTTAATTCAATTGTGGCATTTTCAGCAAATCTAACATCATCTTCAAATACGATTACTCGTTGATATTTATTATCAATAATATCTCGCCAAATCCAATAATGACTTAAAAAGCATCCGATTTCCCCTTTAGTCATTGGACGCTTTAAATATGGATCTTCATAGCCTGGAAGGAATCGAAGTCGAGATATTTCAGCATCGGTTAAAGCATTTCCATCAACGGCATCAAAAACATGAAAATCAATTCCCAAAAGTTTCATAATTAGTGAAATTTTTTGAAGTCTTTCTGGTCGGCGTTTTAGATTGATTACATAAATTTTATCAAACCCATACGTGGCTGTTTCGGGATACCATGGTTGTAAGGCGCTTGAATGGGGAAGAGGCATTGGACCAGCATCAGAAACGAGATTTGCGAGGAAGTAGCCAAGCTAAAATATATTAACAATTTAGCCATTAATGTTTTTGATAGGGGTTTTAAATAAAAAACATTTTTCGAAGCAAGAATGATAAATTTTTTAAAGCTTCTCAATATTCCCTAAATTTAATTCCTTCACTTACCAATTTTTTGTGATAATTTACAGAATAATGTTTTGAATTTAGAAAATAACCATAAAATTCTTGGTTGTCAACAAATAATGGGATATCTTTTAAATATGCAGATTTTGCAAAAATTTGAATTGGATCATTCTTTTCTTTGTATTCAGGAATTTTTGCACCATCAAATGTCAAATCTTTTGTTGATGGATCAGAAATATTAATCAAAATTGGAAGATTAAAATAATATACCTAAAAAAGAAACTACCGTATAAAAAAAATATTGACTCGATATATAATTTTACTTGTTGAATTCCAACTTTTTTCCTTTCAATAAAATCAACATCTAATAATTCGTAAACATTAGAATATCTTCCAAATGGTCCATTCATTAATGGAGAAACTGCAACTTTTTGTAAGCTAATTAATTTTTTGAGTGAATTTTCCATTAAGAAATTATCTCCATCGGTGAGAAAAAAATATTCGCATGTTTGTTGTTGTTGTTGATTTCGAGCCCAATTAAATGAAAATTCCATCCAATTTTCATCATCAGCATTTTTGATTCCCGTGGAAAGGAAAAGTTTTGACATTTTTTCTGACCAACTAAAAAAATTTATTTGATAAAATTAATACTCATAGGTTTTTTCTTTAAACTTACATTTGAGCCGCTTTTATCGTATCTCCATCACTTTCTTCTTGAGCCACAAATAAAATACGTAATTTATTTTTGGGATATCGTAAATTTTCTATTAATCCCATTAAATATGGTAACAAGAACATTGGGGCCTTACCTGCGGTAAGTCCCTCAAACTAAACAAATAATCACACAAAGAAAATTTACGAAACCGTTACATTTTTACAATCACAACGTGGACATTGGGTTCTTTTAGGTAGTTTTTTAGTACCCTAAAGAGTGCACAATGTACCTGTTTTTAGGAATTAAAATTAACAAATAAAGAGAGGAGTACATTGTTTTTCAAATAAAAAATGCAGTGCTTAAATACCCATGTGTGTCTACAACAATACAATACAATTAAATTAAACAACAGGTTCCTCGCGTTCACATTATATTTTCATGTTAAATTTTGGAGCCCTGCCTAACGGCAGACCTCCTAAATTTACAAAACAAATCATCTCCAATAATTAATGGGTTTTTCGGTCCATGCATTTCCATATCACTCATATTCAGCTACATCTTAACCCCTTCGAGGTCCATTACATACGCCAAATTACATATGGGCCCTTCGAGCCGCAAAACCCAATTCGACCCAAAAACCGCCAAATAACAACCCAAACACCATCAAATATTAACTCAAAGACAACAAAAAACCATTAAATATCCACCAAACTATTCACCCAAACATCATCAAGCATCCACATAGTATATATTTTATTACAATAACAATAAACAACAGGGCCCTTTGGTTAAACATTCCATTTTCATGGTTAATTTTGGGGCCCTGCCTTCGGCAGACCCTCAAAATTTACGATATAAATCGTCTCAAATTATCAACGGTTTCTTCGGGCCACGCATTCCATACATCATTAAATATCAACCCGAAAACAACATCAAACATCCCACCAAAAACCATCTTACATCCCACCAAAAACAACTAAACATTCGCCCAAATACAACTAAATGTCCACCCAAAAGCCACCCAAAAGTCATCCAAAAGCCACCAAATATTAACCCAAAAACCTCTAAATATCCACCTAAAAATTTCAATGCAGACAATCAGAGAAAAAACAAATTTTTCACTTCCAAAAATGCTTTCAAAAAAACAAAGGGAAACTTTCGTGTCGAGAAAATTTTCAAAAAATGCAAATTTAAACTGGTCAAAACATATCAATATTTGACTCTCCGAAGCGTGAGACCAACATATTCGGAATCAGCGTAAAAAACTGATCTAGGCTATCGGGGCAAAACAAAAAAAAAGCAGAAACGACATACATACATACAGACAAACAGAAACGACACTCCAAATTAAAAAGGAAGACAAGAACATTGGGGCCTTACCTGCGGTAAGTCCCTCAAACTAAACAAATAATCACACAAAGAAAATTTACGAAACCGTTACATTTTTACAATCATAACGTGGACATTGGGTTCTTTTAGGTAGTTTTTTAGTACCCTAAAGAGTGCACAATGTACCTGTTTTTAGGAATTAAAATTAAAAAATAAAGAGAGGAGTACATTGTTTTTCAAATAAAAAATGCAGTGCTTAAATACCCATGTGTGTCTACAACAATACAATACAATTAAATTAAACAACAGGTTCCTCGCGTTCACATTATATTTTCATGTTAAATTTTGGAGCCCTGCCTAACGGCAGACCTCCTAAATTTACAAAACAAATCATCTCCAATAATTAATGGGTTTTTCGGTCCATGCATTTCCATATCACTCATATTCAGCTACATCTTAACCCCTTCGAGGTCCATTACATACGCCAAATTACATATGGGCCCTTCGAGCCGCAAAACCTAATTTGACCCAAAAACCGCCAAATAACAACCCAAACACCATCAAATATTAACACAAAGACAACAAAAAACCATTAAATATCCACCAAACTATTCACCCAAACATCATCAAGCATCCACATAGTATATATTTTATTGCAATAACAATAAACAACAGGGCCCTTTGGTTAAACATTCCATTTTCATGGTTAATTTTGGGGCCCTGCCTTCGGCAGACCCTCAAAATTTACGATATAAATCGTCTAAAATTATCAACGGTTTCTTCGGGCCACGCATTCCATACATCATTAAATATCAACCCGAAAACAACATCAAACATCCCACCAAAAACCATCTTACATCCCACCAAAAACAACTAAACATTCGCCCAAATACAACTAAATGTCCACCCAAAAGCCACCCAAAAGTCATCCAAAAGCCACCAAATATTAACCCAAAAACCTCTAAATATCCACCTAAAAATTTCAATGCAGACAATCAGAGAAAAAACAAATTTTTCACTTCCAAAAATGCTTTCAAAAAAACAAAGGGAAACTTTCGTGTCGAGAAAATTTTCAAAAAATGCAAATTTAAACTGGTCAAAACATATCAATATTTGACTCTCCGAAGCGTGAGACCAACATATTCGGAATCAGCGTAAAAAACTGATCTAGGCTATCGGGGCAAAACAAAACAAAAGCAGAACCGACATACAGACAGACAGAAACGACACTCCAATTTAAAAAGGAGGATGTATGGCTATGATGTTTAATTCCAATGGAAACACAAACTTCGGGATAAAGATTTTTAAAATCTTTATGATGAGCTTCATTTTCAGAAATAATATCCAAACTATTTCCATAATTAACCAAATAAATAAATAAAAATATTAAATTAATATTTATCAACCACATTTTTTTGTGAATGGAAAAATTACAGAAGATTTGTTGTTTATTCTCTTTTAAAGCAGAGAAAAAAAAGATCAGAAACTAAGACAATGACGACGAAGCCAATGGCAAAAATTTAGTTTATAAAAAATGCGCAGTAGCGTAAATCGATTTGGTTTATTTTTTTCTTTTGTTCAAAAAGCCTGTCGTCGTCGCCGATGATGACCAGCAGCAACCAACCAACGGCGGCAGCAGGAGGTTGGCTTAGAAGGAAAAAATATGTCTTCCTTCTTTTTTTTATTTATTAAACTATGGATGGATGACCTCTGTTCTTCAACAACATCTTTAAGGAAATTTGCAACAACAGAAGAAAAAAAAACAGGTGGTGTTCGATGGAAGCAGCAGCAACCAATAAGCTTTGGGAAAAGATGTTATCAACAAAAAAAGAAGCATCAATTAGAACAAAGTTTGTCGATGAACAAAAAAATAATCCATTACAAATATTTTTGCTAAGTAAATTGCTTTTCGAAGCTCAAAATAAATTTATTAAATAAAAAATATAAACAAAATATGATCAAAAAATTAAACCATAAAAAAATTCCAAGGATTAGTAGTAGCACATTATCGTTCTTGCATAAGAAAATTCTGAAATAGAAAATTAATAACTTCGAACAGCTTTAAAATACCTTTTTTCTAAGAACTTCTAATGTTCACTTATAAAAAAAAATTATAATATTTAATTCATAAAAAATAAGGTCATCAAATAAATTTGGCATAAGGTCTTTGGATATAAACAATACTCAATATATGTTTTCAAAATTTTTCAAGCAATATAAAAAAGCTTCCTCACAATTTCTTTTTTCATTTCTTTTAAATTCAAAATCGTTATTAACATTTTATTAATATTTATTATATACATTCATAATGTCTCATGAGTCAACGACAGATTTTAAAACGGTTAAAGAAGATGAAATAAATGTTCAGCATGATTGGCAACAATCATTTTCATCGTAAGTCTTTGTGGATCCAATAATTTCGAGTTTATAGTTTTCCTTTTTTAAGATCTGATAAAGACAATTTTTTTGTTAATTATAAGAAATTTGGTGAAAAATCAATAAGTTATAATTTTGATTGTGAAAATGGTCAAATCAAATTAAGTGAAGATTCGAATAATAAAGTTGAACGACATGGCAATGTAAGAAACTTTTTACTCGTTGAACTCCCTTTGCTTATTTTGAGTCTTTTCAGAAACTTAAAGTTAAACTAGAAAATGGCATTTCTCGTACTTTTGTTTCTCCCCAAACTTCATATGAAACAGTTCATAAAGCTTCAATTTATTCTGCTGACATTTCAGCAAGTGGAAATATTTGTGTTTCATCTGATACAACTGGGCAATTAGCTATTTGGGAAACAATTAGTGGAAAGAGATTAGTATGTTGTTAAAACTCTTTTTTAGAAATTACTTTATTAAAAATTAGCTAGTATATACTTTTAGCGTGATCTTGAAGGACATGCTTTGGATGTGTACAAATGTCGCTTCTTTCCTAGTGGCCTTGTAGTTCTTAGCGGAGGAATGGATATGACAGTTAGAATTTTTTCTGTTGAAAATGGATGGAATGCTCGAACTATGATCGGACATAAAGGACGTATGGCTTGCATCTCATATTTTAAAGCTTTAGTGTTTCATTTTTAGCTGTTTGCGATATCGCTGTCATTGAAGAAGGTGAAAATGTAGTTTCTTGCTCAAAAGATGGCACCCTTAAAGTTTGGAATAGTGGAGAAGGAAAGGCTATTCAAGAATGGTCTCCTTCTTCAGGTCATTTGAATGCTTTAGCTCTCTCTGATCCCGATTTACATCTAGTTGGAACTGCAAGTGAATTAAATAAAGCCTTTATTTATGATTTGCGAACATCTAAAACTGAATTTGAATTCGATACACATGGAAATTCAACATCCATTTGCTTTGATTCTGGTATGCATGTTTTTGTTGGCACTGAAAAAGGCGAAATCAACGTTTATGATTTGAGAACAAAGTAATAAATTGCATTGCTTTTTTTTTTTGAAATCATTCTTTTTATACTAAAAAAATTTAGAAAACAACAAATGCTTATTGAAACTCAACGTGGACGAGTCAATCGTTTACTTCATCAAGGGCTTCTCGGTTTAATTGGAGCTTTTAATGATGGAACATTAGCTTCTTACAATGATGAAACTTTATTTACCACTGGTGAACCAACTATTGAATTTACTGGTTCTGATTGTGATCCTATTTATGATATTTCTGTTAATACCTCTGCTTTAATTTCGGCTTGTCGTGATAAGGTTATTAGAAAATATAGCTTTGAATGAAATTTCATGTAATTAAAAAACTGAATCGTTGTTGTTGCTTTTATATTAATAAAAATTTATTTTTGATTTTGCTGATTCTTTTTTGGTTATAAACTTGTTAGTTCCTCTTTCCTTACTTTTTTGTTTTCTTATATTTTTTAGTATTAAAAGTTAAGCTGATTGATTACTTCTATCTAAGCGAGAGACTTGAATGAAGAAACCTTTTCTTAAAACCATTTTTGTTTGCAATTTTGTTGCATAAAAATATTGCAAAAAGTCAATAACCACCCTTTTTTAAAATTTATTGTTAAAATTAAAATTTGTTTGAACGAAGAGTTTGATAAATATCTAACTAAAAAAATGACCGGGACAAATTTTTTTTAGAGAGATTCCTTTATTTTTATTAGGTGTTAGTTATAAAAAATCTTTTAAAAAATGCATGGTTATTCCTTTATTTTTTCTTTTGTTTGAATTCTCTTTTACCTCGCCGCGATTGTTCTTATAAATTTCTTCTCCGCCATTCGTTGATTTTTATCATTCTTGATTTTTTTGTTTGTTAGAATTTTCAATGAATGTTGTTGATCTTTTTAGAATGCTGAAGCCATATCCGTATTTATGTTTTCAAAGCTTTCGGCCAATTCATTTATCAACGCTGACATCAAAAAATGCCCTATTCAAGCCTAAAATTTCTCGTTCAAGACCAATCAAAACTCCATCAGTTCTTGCTTTAGACAATTTTGATTTTTACTATGCTCCTTTATTTGGTGATCAATGGCCATCAATACGGTTAGGATTATTAACACCAAATAAATTTGTTGCTGTTCATAATCGTTTTTCTTTGAATGCTGAAGTGAATGAAAATATTCTTGAATCACTTGGAACCAAAAATATTATGGATTATTTGATCGGTGGAAAAGAAATAAATGATTCAAAATTAGAAGGGAGAAAAGCTGAAACTGCTAAAAAGCCATTACACGATATCGAAGGTGGAGAATGGTCTGAAGAAGAAGCTTTTGGTCAAAAGAAAGAAGAGAATGTTAAAAATGAAGTGGTTGGTTTTTTGTGTTTAGTACATTTTTAAGTAAAAAGCATAATGTTTTAGAATTCCGAAGAAGTTATTGAAATGAGATTAGAAAGTGGTCTTCATGAATTTACTCAACCTTCAAATACTTACACTCTGGGAAAATTGAATCAAATTGAAGATAAAAATGAGAAAAAGAAAAAGAAATTGGATAAAATCGAGTGAGTTTATTGTATCATTGTCTAAGATTTCGTTTGTTGATCAATTTTGGAACATGTCTTACACCATATACTAATTATAAATGTTGTTTAGGATCACTGGAGTTGAAAGATTCAATGGAAATTTACTTCAAAAAGAAGACTTTTTAATTTATCCACGAAATCTTAAATTATTTGCTTATCCTTCCCATAGCCTTGATGATTTTCCTTCACCAATCAAAGATAGAAACGATATTTCAAGTAAGACAATCATCACATTTTATATAAAGCTTAAAATTTTTAGGTTGGTGGCTTCTTGATGGTGGATCAATTTTACCTGTACTTGCAATGGATCTTCAAGAAACTGATGAAGTTTTGGATATGTGTTCAGCTCCTGGTGGAAAAGCACTTCTTATTGCTCAAACTGGACTTTTTGGTAAATAATCATTAACCTTTCATTTTGTTTACGCTCTTGAATTTTAACTTTCAGAAAAGCTTACATGTACTGATGCAAAATTATCACGAATTGGTCAACTTCGTCGTGGATTATCAATGTACATTCCATCAGATGCACCAGAAGCTTCAAAAATTATTATCCAACGTCGAGATGCATCAGTTTTTGAAGGATGGACCGATGAAGGAGTTTATGATAAAGTTCTTGTTGATGCTCCATGTACTACTGATAGGTTATCTGTCAATCAAGATGAAGGAAATTTGTTTAGTCCTAATTTGACGCAAGCTCGACTGAATTTACCACAATTACAAGTCAAATTATTAGTGTTAGTTTTTCTCTCAATGTAACAGAGTTGATTCCATTAACCCTTTTCATATTTCAGCAATGCTCTTCGCTCACTCAAAGTTGGTGGCTCTGTGGTTTATGCAACATGTTCGCTTTCACCTATGCAAAATGATGCCGTTGTTGAAAATGCTGCTGTTATAGCTGAACAAGAATTTGGTATAAAATGCCTTGAAAAATCTTTAACTCAATTTCGAAATCATCTGATTCCAAGTGGCTTATTTCGTTTTGCAAACAACTGTCAAAGAGGTTTACTCATCGTACCTTATCTTCCATCAAATTTTGGTCCTATGTATCTTTGCAAATTACAAAAAATTTGTTAATTCTTGTTTTAGCTTGTTTATTTATGTTATAGGTTGTTGAATAAAATTCTATTAATAAGCTTTTTCGTTTATTGTTTGCCTCTCCTTTTTGTTGTTAATAAATACACACCTGAGATACATGCTTCATTTTGATGATGAAAGATGAAAAGTGATAAATCGCACTTTGTCATTAATCTTGATAATGATAAAAAGTAAACTTTAAAAAATGAGATTTTAACTTTGACTAAAAAAGCGATCCGACATTCCAATAAAAGCATAACTGCAAACTCTGATAAAAGATGAGAAGTTTGCCATGAAAGATTTCTAATAAATGTTAACGCAATCAATTGCAATTGTAACTCCATTAACCCAAAAAGCCCCAAATCAAAGAAGACACAAAGATATAAATTAATTAGAATTTTATTAGAATATTATTACATTACAAAAGACAAAAATTAGAGTTAAGCAGCTGAAATTGGAATAACAACTTCGCCAGCAGCAGGACCAGCTTTGAATGGAGCTTGAGGATCTGTAGCATCTGGAGCAACTTCAGCGAATTGAACGACGAGTTTATCATCTTTTGGTGGACCAGCAAGACGAGTAATTTCAAGAGGAGCGGAGGCGCCAGCTTCAATGAAACCAAAGACGGGCTTCAAGCGATATTCGGTGTTGTTGGATGACTTGATTTTGAATGCAAGACGAGCAGCACCAGAGTTGACCTAAAAAACGAATCGATGAATGAAAAGAATGGAAAGAAAAAGAAAAAGTAAACTTACAAGTTGATGAGTTGAAGCTCCCCCAGCGGCTGGTACTTGGCATTGTGGAGGGTCTGCAGCTAAAGCGGCCATTTTTTCTTGAGTTGTTGAGAGTTGAACGAACGACGATGAAGAAGTGTAGACAGCTGTAAGACTGATGAATTTTTCATGGATGGCTGAAGTTTATATACTATTTTTGAGGTTTCCAAAACCGCCCAAAAAGTGCAAAAAATTTGCATACTTTGATGCAAATAACCAAAAAAATCAACAAGCTTTTTTGTTGGAACATTGAAAAATTAAAATGGCTGTTTTTTTCTTCTTCATAAAAAAGCACAATGTAAGCAAGCGATGAGTGTAAAACTTGGTTTTTTTTTTATTAACCTTTCAAGCACCTAACTTTCTCAAAGTTATGTTTAATGATTAATGCCACCATATTTAGATGTAAAGCACATTTTTTCTTTGTTTTTTGGGCTCAAGATCTTTGAGGAGGCTCGAATAATTTGCTCAAACTACAAAGCTTTATCTTTTAATCAGAATCATTTTTTATTAACCATTTTCATTAATTTTCTGATAGGGAATTTGTTTTCTGTTTATACATCCGTTATCGAAAGGTTTTTCACTCCTTGCGTATGACATCCTCTTCCAGAAGGTATACCACGACATTTATGACAGCGTATCCTCAAATAGCTTTAAGTTCAAATCGAAAAATTGCTCTCAAAAACAACATATTAGTTTGAAACATAAAAATATAACAATTTTATTGGAAAATCAAGCAAAAAATCAACAAAACAAAAAATATTTCAGCAAATTCAAGTTATGGATTTAGCAGCCCTTTTCTTCAATTTCTTTAAATCAACTGGAGCGGATTCGGGTGCAAGTGTACGTTTAAGATGAGGCTTTTCTTCAGGAGCTTTCAATACAGCTTTACGTTCTTCTTGTCGATTTTTAACCTTTTCTGTTTGAGTTGCTTCTCGTTCTTCGATCTTTTGCTTCTTTTTCAGTTTATCAGTCATGAAATATTCACCTGATTCAAGTTGTTGATCGATCTTGGACAAAGGTTGTGGAGGCGGGAATGGAGTGTAAGCACCTTTCTTTTTCCATTGTTCCTTCTTCTTTTTCTTGGCTAACTTTGTTGCTTTTGAAGATTGAACCTAAAAAGTAAGCTATTAAAATACTTTTAAACGATGCAAATATGGCATACCTTCTTTTTGAACTGCGGTAGAAATCTTTCCCAATTTTCACCTTTTAACTCTTCATTATTCAATAATTCTTTCTTAATCATCAAAGTTTTAATATTATAAATGGGATGAATATTTTTCATACAATCATCAACAATTTTTCTAACATCTTTTAAGCCTTGATATGGTCCAACAGCAGCAACAGTTCCACCTTGAATGATCACATAACAATGAGTCAATAATTCAATAGCTTTCAATGTAGCACCATCTTTACCAACTAATCGAGCTCGACGTTTAACAAATCGTTCTTTATTACGTACCATGGATGCCACTTTAATAATTTCACATGATACATCATCTTTTAGCACCCTGAGAGCATGCTCCACAGGGACAGATCGAGCAAGCAATTTGATAACTTCACGAGCTTTTAAAACAATATATGGATCCCATGTTTTTCTTGTCGTTCTGATGGCCATAGTACCTAAAATAACAAAGTTAAACAACAATGATTACAATAAGCCATCATACCTTCAATGAGATCAAGTTCAGCTTTCAAATAATATTCATCCAAGGCTTTTTGAACCAACGGCCATACTTCTTTAATGTACTTTTCTCGATATTTTGGAAACATAGTTGCAAATGAAGATTCTTCAACCAATCCATTGGGATTATCTTCCTTTGAAAATGTACCAATATCCCACCATTTTGGGTCTTTTCCTGGTGGAGGCTTCAAAGTTTCATCACCTGTTACAGCATGCAATGTCGATGAAGTACTATTGGAAATAAGCTTCGGCCCTTTCTGCTTCGGTTTTCCCATAAGTAAGTTTTGAGCGCTAAAGCATGCGAATAACACTATTTTTTGTTTATTGAAAAATAAAAGAGAGAGATAAACAAAGGAGGAAGTAAACTCATTGCAACACATAAAAAAACACGAAATAATAAAAACAGAAAAACTTTATTATAATTCAAACAAAGATATAAATTACATTACAGAGAAAGAACAAATTTATTCAATAATAACCTTGACGACTTTTCCGATACCAATTGTTTTACCTTCATCACGAAGAGTAAATCTGCCCATAACAGGAAATTCTTTGTAAGTGTCCAAACAAAAGGATTCAGCGGCTTCAATGCGGAGAATACATAAGTCGTCTTGTTTAACAAATTTTGATTTTTGTTTTTCTTGAGTTTTCTTATCAATTCGACAGATGATTCTCTAAAAAATTTTGGAGTTATTTTCAAGCAAATAAAGATCAAAGAAACTTACAGAAACAGTAACTTCTTCGACAGCAGAATGCAAATGTAATACACAAGTAAAACCAGCCGACATGATTGTTCTTAATTCAAGGATCATAACTTCAGCATCAAACACTCTACCAACACGGCATGGATATTCAGGCGAGCAAACAACGAATCCAGACATAATTTCATTCTCTTCAACTCCTTTGAGCTTTAGTTTGACATTATCACCAGCAGCAACTTGATCAACTTCATCTTCATCTGAGAAGCATTGAATAACTTGTACGGTAGTCTAAAAATAAGGAGTTTAACAATGTTTTCAAAAATGAACAAACTTACGCGATTAGGCATTAACAGAAGATTTTGACCTTTATTGATAACGCCAGATTCGAGTTTTCCCATTACTATAGTTCCCATATCCTAAAGATAATACGTTTTATAAGATACAAGTGGAGAAAAATAAAGCAAAACTTACACCATATTTATCAGAGACGATCATACGAACCGGTCCGCCAAAATCTCTTGTAACTTTAGCAAATCCATCAATGAATTCAAGGAAGCAAGGACCAGTATACCATGAACATAAATTATCTTGAGGTCGATCTTTGATAAAAGCACCATTAAGACCAGAGCAGGGAATATAAGTCAAATTAGTTTTAGGATTGAAGCCACATGATCGCAGGAATGGAGTAAGCTTTTCTTGAATTTCAGTGAATCTTGCTTCGTCATATTTAACAGTAGGATCATCCATTTTGTTGACAAGAATGATCAAATGCTTGACACCAGCAGTTTTAACGAGCATAGCATGTTCCCTCGTTTGTCCTGAAATTAAGTGGAATGAAACAAGAATGCAAAAGGAAATTGAATACATACCACCACGATCAAATCCAGTTTCAAATTCACCACGACGAGCACTAATAACCAATACAGCTAAATCAGCTTGACTTGCACCAGTAATCATGTTAGGAACAAAGCTTTTATGACCAGGTGCATCCAAAATGGTGAAATGTTTCTTTTCTGTTTCAAAATGAGCACGTCCAACTTCCACGGTTTTTCCTTTTTCACGTTCTTCATCATTTGTATCCAATGCCCATGATAAATACCAGCTTTCACGACCTTTTTCTTTTGCTTCACGTTCATACTTTTCAAGAGTTCGTTTATCAACCATCCCAGTAAGATACATCAATTGACCACCAATGGTGGATTTGCCAGCATCAACATGACCAATGAAGACAATGTTTAGATGCTCTTTATGAGTTCTTTCCATTTCTTCTAAAAGCAGCATGATTGTTGTTGTATATTTTTTTATATCAAAAAAAGTGACGTTTTTCAAAGGAATGAAAAAAGGCATGAATGAAACAAAAATAATAACGTTCAAATAGGCTTTGGCTAAATGGTCGAAGACTCGACTGAAAGATACTTACTAACGTTAACCGCGGGAATTTTGGATGGTTTAATTACTTCTTCAATAACCATATCTTCCTTAGGAGGTTTAGCTTCTTTAACTTTTTCCTCTTTTGCTTGAGCCTTAAAAATTTTGTAAATAAATTAGTCAAGAAGAAAGTAAATATGAAAATAACCTTTGGGGTTGCTTCTTTTACAACGGGTTCTTTAACAGGTGCTTCCTGTTGTTTAACTTTTGGTTGTTGTTTCTCTGATGAAGTTTGCTCGGGTGTTTCATCGTCCCACGCTAAAAAAATTATATCGTAATTAAATATATATTTAAATTATTTTTATTTTACATTCTGCTGGTTGATGCGGAGTTAATTCTGTTTGTGTTTGGCGTTGCTCCGGCGCATCAATGTTTGGCATTTGAGGAACTTGTTGTGGAGGTTGTTGCTGATTGGGATGGGATGGAGGTGGAGGTTGTTGCCATGTTCCAATTTGCATTTGGTGAAATTGTTGCTGCTGCATATGCATCATTTGGTTTAAATTTTGTTGTCCACCATATGGTGGATATCCAGGATGCATTTGTTGGTGTTGTTGTTGATAATATTGGTTTTGCTGTTGTTGTTGCTGTGGTGGACCATAACGTTGTCCGGGAACAAATGAAACTGCATTTGGATTGGGCACAAATGAAGGGGCATTGGCATTGAAGCCACCACGTTGAGGATTATTTTGTGACATATTTGATTACCTGAAAATGTGAAAATGATCGTATTACAATTTCAATAAAATTTTAGAAGAAAAAAATGGGTAAAGCAAAAAGAAAATAAATGGGTGGAATGGATGGATGGAAAACCAATGGGAAAAAAATGGAGAGTTGGAAAAAAATTGCACAACATGCGATGGAGTTTTTCGTTTTAAGAATTAATCTATTATTGAAGCACATGAGCGCGAGAGAGGGGAAACCTTCGAATTAACTATCTTTCATTTGAATTCCTAAAACAATATGGGTATGTATAAACGCATCAAATTTATTTTTCGTCTTCAACTTTTGATCATAAACTCTAATTTAATAAAAATAAAAATGCAGTGAATGTAAGGCATTATTCGGTTAGTGATGAATCAAAACAAGCTTTAAAGAGGATGAAAAGGAATAATAAACTAAATTTTTCAATATTGTGCAATTTTTTATTGTTGTTGTTTGACTGAAAAATGTTGGGTATCATTGACCTTGTTTTTGAATAAAGAATGATGGCAATTTTCTTGAGCCTATTTTTTTGTTGATATATCAATTTATGATAATGCCATGAAAGACGATAAACATTTCAAAATGAATGAATGCCATTTTTTTTAAAAGCAAATATACTTTTTGAATTATCGTAATTACAGAAAAGCCTTTAACTTGAGTAATTTAAACAACATTGAAATAAATTTATTTTTTTAAAAAAAAAAACAACTATTTTTTAAATTTGTAGTGTATTTTTATGAACATTTAAAGAAATTACATACACACTTGACAAAATTTGAATTTTACTTTTTACAGATTATGGATACCATAAGTAAGGTATGCAAAGAAGTCGATCACCTTTCCTATTTTGCCGTGTGTATGGAATTATTAATAGTGAACGCTACATATAAGAAAATTCCTGAAATTGGGTTTAAAAATTTGAGTAATAAAAATAAGTAAATTTGATAAACCAAATAAATTCAAAGAAATGATTTACATTTTTTCATGAACGTTTGTGGCATATTTAAAAAAAACTTGAGCCCATGGGAAAAGCAATTGATTGCCTCTTGGCTTTTGAATTTTGTTGTTCAACAAAATTTCTAACTCTAATTAATGAATTTTTTCTTTTCCCCATTTTTTGTTTTAACCCATTAAGATTTTTTTTCTCTATGCTGCTGCTGGGTCATTCGGAATTTTTTCTTCTGAAATTTGAGATAAATATTTCTATGTTTTATTTTTTTAAAGAAAATTTTCTCGACAAAGCCTTTTCGAAATCTTTTTCTTTCCGAAGTCAGCAGCTCGTTGTCTATTACCATTGCGCCGGCAGCGTCCATTACTAATTACAAATTTTGCAAGAAGCAAGAAGTCTCTCTTTTATTTTATTTATTTGAGTTCCAAAATTTTTTGTACTCAGCTGAGTAAAATTTTTTTACATAAAAAAATTTTCTTAAAGAATTTTTCATTGTTGTTGTTGTTACTATAACAACTTAAAAAAAACTTTTTCATGAAAAAAAGTTATTTACTCTTTTTTGTTTATTGTTTCAAACAAACAAAAAAAACTTTTTAACCAAAAATCAAACATTTTTTTCTAAAAACTAAAAAACTCAATTCTTTTAAAATCTTTTTTTCTTTTTTTGAAAAAAAAATTTCCAAGTTACCCATTTTTTTGAGAGTGTCAAAAAGTTTTTTTTTCACTCAAAAAAATGAAACATTTCCTCTTTTTTTCGCGCATTGTCTCTTTTTTCTCTAAAAAAATTGCAAAGAACAAAAAAAAAGTTTTTATTTCTAAAAAAGACTCCACAAAAAATAACATAAAATTGAATCAAACACAGACAAATAAAAAAAAAGGTGGAGAAAGTATTCATCATCATCAATCGTCGCCATTTTTGTATTTTTTTTCCTCCCCGAATTCTTTTTTTTTTTAATTTTATTTGTGTGGCTTTTTTTCGGATTGTTTTTGGTGGGTGTTGTCGCTTGCTTGCTTCTTCGTTGACTTTTTTAACGGCTTCCGGTTGAAGAAGAAGAAAAATAAAAAGAGAAAAAGGTTGTTTTTCTTTTTTCTTTGCGTTTTCTTTCTTTACGAACCCAAGAAGAAGGGTCAAAGAAACCTTTGAAATAAAATAAATAAAAATGACCATTACATATGCTTTGGATGTATCACATTCATCAACGAAAAGTTTTTTTAAATTACTTTTTCGTTGGAAGGGTTCCATTTGGAAAGCGGTATTAAATCAATTATTGGTATGGATTTTAGCATATTTAGCTATAAGTTTAATATATCGATTTTGTCTTCCTTTTACTTTTCAAAAGTAAGTTAATCTCCTTCCATTCCCATTCATTTGACGCTTCCACTCACCTCTCTCGAAAAAAATAAATAAATAAAGGGTTGAAATGAATTAAACCTTTAAAAAGAAAAGAAAATAAGTAAACAAAACTAATAAAATAAAAGTTTGAGCAGCTTTTTATAAATATTTTTTTGGTTAATTTTGCGTCTTTGATGAAGATCAAAAATTGGATAACCTCTGTTTTTGGAAGCATACTTTTATGTTTCATATTTTTTTTGAAATTTTTGTAAATTAAAAAAAGCATTAAAACAAAAAAACTATTACAGTAAAACTCATAAAGATTAATAAATTTTGGCAGCCATAATGAAAACATTTTTTTAACATTACCATCGAGTCTAATGCCCACCACATATATGAGCTACAGTAACTAAAATAGTATCATTGCAAAATAAAATTTTATAAATTCTCCAAGTTCTTGACAGTACAGAGTTACAATAATAAAACTACATATATTTTTATTTTTTAGATTATTTGATAAATTTTCTATTTATTTATCTAAAGATATTTATCAAGTATGTATTTTTCTATTTCATTTATGGATTTTCTAAGCTCTTTGATTTTTAGATAATTCCATTAACGTTTATGCTTGGGTTTTTCGTAACTTTTGTAGTAGGTCAGTTGTTAGATATTTTCTTTTAAATCACCTCCGCCTCCGGAGGCGGTGGAGGCGATAAAATGCGTTAGCTTTTTGAAACATCGCCTCCACCTCCGCCTCCAACTTCGGAGACGGAGGCGTGTAACACTGTTATAGGTCGATGGTTAGCTGTATTAAATGGAATAGGTTGGATTGAAAATTCTGCTATGGCATTTGCAACTTTTATTCATGGTTGTGATGATGAAACTAAACTACTTCGGCGTACTTTAGTTCGATATATGGTTCTTAATCAAGCGAGTTTTTTATAATATTTTTTAGTTGAAATTTGTTTTGAAATAAAGAAAAATTATTTATGCATATTTATTTTAGGCTCTCGTTTTAAGAGATATTAGTTTGCAAGTTCGTAAACGATTTCCTGCATTAGAAACTCTTATAGCCGCAGGATTTTTAACTGAACCTGAATGTAAAATTATTGAAAGCGTTAATGATCAATATTCACGTTATTGGGTTCCTTTGTAAGTTTAACCGAGAAAAAAAACTTAAAGAAAATTGATGATTCATAAAATTTAAAAAGTTGGTGGTAGTTTAATCGAAAAGTTTATTGCAGCAAAGTTAATTTCTTATTTGATATGTGGTTTGTAGTAGTTCGAAATGTTTGAATTAGTTCAACTAAAAAAATAACAAAAAAAACTATGAGCAACTTTGAAAAAAATAAATAAAGAAGGAACGCTTTTTGATGAGTCAATAATTTGCGTGTTTTTTTTATTTGTTGAAAGACTTTTTTTCCCGCAATAATTGTTTGTTTCATAATTTAAACAACAAAAAAATTAATTAACTTTGAACAAAAACGCAAAATTTAGTGGATTTTTACTAACTCAAAGTCTTCGAAGCTTATTACATACTTTCCATTTTCAGGCAATGGTGTTATCAACATTTATGTAAAGCAAGAGCAGATGCTAAAATTCCAAGTGATCATTTACTTGGAAAAATTACCCAAGAAATTCATGAATTTCAAAGAGGCCTTTCAACTTTATTAAAATTTGATTGGGTTCCCGTGCCTTTAATTTATCCTCAACTTATTTTTATGTCCGTTAGAATTTATTTTGTTTTATGTTTATTTAGTCGACAATTTTTACGAGGATCTGATGTAAGTTTTTTAATACTAAAAACCATTGTTGTGTTTGACTTTTTTTTATATTAATTTTTAGTTTGATATTTGGATTCCAATAACTACGATAATTCAATTTGTTGTTTATATGTAAGTTATTTATTTTTTTGATAAAGTATCGTGCTCGAGTTGTAAATTAATAATTAAAGAAAAAAAATATGTTTTTAAGGGGTTGGATGAAAGTTGCTGAAATGCTTTTAAATCCTCTTGGAGATGATGAAGACGATTTAGAATGCAATTATGTGATCGATAAAAATTTGATTGCTGGTTTAACTCTTGTTGAAAGAGGAAGCTTTGATCCTCCTGAAATGGTTAAGGATGTATTTTGGGATGAAACTCAAATATCTCCATTGTATACTAAAAAAAGTGCCAAACGTTCAGTTCATCCTTTAATAGGTTCTGCAGCGGAAGAAGAGTGAGTTCCAATTTTCCAAAAAAAGCTGAAAACTAAATTTTTGAATTTGAATATTATTTTATAGTCTTTTAAAAGGTGCAAAAACAATTGAAATGATGCCTCATCAAAATGTATTTAAACGAATGGATGAATTACAAAAGGTGAGAAATTATTCCTTCCTCCCCGAAAAAAAAAGCAATGGCTTTTTATTTGTTTGATTTTTACAAACAAAAATTTTTTTTGACTCCTCATGTTTGTTCAATCTTTTTTTTTCAACGAAAAAAAAATGACACAAAGTTTTTTTTAAATTGAAAACTGATGACTCATTCTCGCTACTTACTGTTTTTTTTTTCTTCAGAAAAATTGCATTGTTAGAATCAATCTTTTGCCACCCATTTTATCTTCAACAAAAGCTACCGTACTTCCCGAAAATCAAGGACTCATGTTTGATTCAAAAAAGGAAGAACAAAAAGTGTTACTTTTTAATAATTCAAATTAATAATTGAATGAAAAGAAAAAAACCATAAATGCTTTACAACAAAAAAAAATTGTTTTGTTTGAAACTTCTTTTTTTATAATAAAATTAAATATTTTTAATACAAAAATACACACATTATTCACAAAATTAGGTCCTCCAACAGAAATTAAAATTTTTTGATTATGATACTCGACTTAATTATTTATAATTTCATCATCGCTATCATCCCATGAAATATCTGACATAGAATGTGACGAATCCAAAGTATCAACAAAATCATAAAAAACCAAAGATAAACTTAAAACAGGAAAACTTCGAGTTGGACGAAAACGAATTTCAAATTTAGGGAAATTTGATTTAATTATTTTTGAATGGGATAAAAATGGTTTAAGATTCTTCAAAATTTCAGCGGCTGTTCCATAAAATCTTCCAAAATTCCAAATAAATGGTTTTGTTGGTTTTGACGCTCCAGAAACATATGGTTTACTTGCAGAAGAGAAATAAGCCTAAAAAATAATTTTTTTCGGTTGCAAAACAATTATATGAGAATACCATAACTAACCTTTACAGCTTGATGAATACCTTCATAAGTTATTTTAGTTTCACATCCAATAAGTTCAAACGATTGTGGAAGATTATTGGAAGAAAAATTTTGGAATGTTTTATCACTAATCAAAGTTCTAAAAAAATTTGTATTTTAAAAATCACAGTAACTATTAAAGATAAAATTACTTTTTGACTCCAACGGTTGAAAATAAAAATGTTTCAATTTGTAAATTGCATTGAAAAAAACTGTCACCGATTAAAGCTGTTTTGGAATGAATTGAATCTCGCCAATCACAATTAATAATAGAAACTTTTTTAGGTTTCCAATTTTGAAGAAGTTGAGCGAAAGCAAAAGCACTAAAAAATCGTCCAATCAAAAAAATTTAAATAAAAAAAAGTAAACAAACTCACGATAATTGAAAATGACAAAAATCAAAAATAATTTCTTCTATTTCATAATTGATTCCATTAAAAAGTGCTTTTGAAACAGTGGAATCAATAAAAACATTATCAAAAATAATATTTTTTGCAATAACACATTTTAAGCCTTTATCTATTTCAGATTCATGAAATCCATATCGATCATAAATAGGACCAGATTTGAGAGAGAATCGATAAATGCTACCTCGACCATTTCCATTTAGTTGCAAACGATCCACTTGAGTTGGAGGAAATAAATTTGATTTTTTTATTATTGAATCAAATCGATTACAAACAATTCGAAGTTTTTGTAAATTTGAAGATTCAAGGTTTGAAAATATTTTAGTTAAACAATTTTCTGGTAATTTATCGAGATAACAATTTTGTGGATTGGATGGAAGTGACGAAGTAGAAGATACTTCATAAGTTGATCGTCGTCGATGAGGTTTAATTCGATGTAAAAATGCATCAATAGAAAAATATCGATCTAATTCAATTGATGGTGGACGCTTTTCACCAGCAGCGAATTGGGATTTTTTATTATTAGCATCATCACCAGCAACATCAACTTTGGGTTTCAATAATTTTGAATTTTCACGAAATGAAGAAGCTTTTCGTCGAATTGAAATTATGGGGTTTTTAAGCATTTTTTTTTCTCGGATGAACAACTTCAGGAAAAATGACAAATTGAAAAGAATAAAATAAGCCACCACAAAAAAATGAAGGGAGAAAGAAAAAAATTGCGGTAATCAAATAATAATTGGAACAACAAAAAAATAGGAAGCAAAATAATTATAAAAATCAGAGAAATGATTGAAGGGTGTCAAAAATGCTTAAGGTTATAAAAGAATGCCATCGTTGCTTTAAGGATTGATTCATCGCAAAGAAAAAATCACAGATAATTCGAACAAAAAAATGGCCAGCAAACGAAATGGAATTAGAAGGTGAGGAGGCAAAATGGATAACAAGGTTAAAGGTATCCCAAAAACAAGTCTATCTAAGAAAATAACATAAGTGTTTAGTAATTATTTGCTTTTCCATGCTGCATGCCTAAATCAAAATAAAGTTGACCTACCTATTTTCATAATAAGCTCTTAGGGATGTTATTTTTGTTCATAAAAAAATTTTTAAAAGCATATTGAAAGGAGCTCAACTAGGCACATACAATCTTTTCTAATTACTCCTAAAAAGGCGTTTATGAATAAACTATGAATCCTAATTTCCACTTCACTTTTAATTATATCCATCGTGTTCAAAATGAACCAACATCTTCTCAAATCAAGCATTTTCCACCAACTTATCAAACAGCTTATTTACAAATGGTAGAGGATTTTAAAAAAGCTGAAAATTCAAATCAAAAAGAAAATTTAATATTAATTCTTTCTAAATTTTCTCAAAAATATGTTATTCTACCTTGTTTTTGGGAATATTTAACTCTAGGAAATGAAAACGTAAATTACGATACTCCTTTAAGAAAATGTTTGACACTTTCTTCATTGAAATATGGGTTTAGCTCTAATTTACGCTGGATTTTATCTGATGGTATTCAATTTCCTGGTATTTTTTATTTAAAAAATGAGATTGAAGGCGTATCAAGATCCCGATCCTTGGCTATTGAAGCAATAACATTTCCAAACTATCGAATTGGGGATGCTTTAGGATTTTATGAAGAGAATGGAAGTAAGTTAGTTTGTCATTTAAATTTTTTTTGAAACATACATACATTTTTCCTTCCAGCAAAGCCCCTTCCAAAATGGGTATATGTTAAACATAATCGAGCATGGTTCCTTTATAATGAATTTATGAGAGATGATTTACCCGATAAACAATGGTTTAAATATTTGAAAGAACTTGAATATGACGATAAAATCATTATTGGAATTATTGAACATAGACTTGGATGGAAAATGGGATTATTAAATAAAAATATTTGGAAGTTTTATATTAATTTCCTCAAAAATAAAGGCAATCAATTTGTGAGTTTTTTTTTAAAACTATGCCTAAATTAAAACATTTTTAAAGGATTTATTGTTGGGAGTTTATCGTAGATACACCCGTTTCTTTATTGAAGATTACAAAATGGTTGAAGAATATCGAAATGGAATAGAAAGAATTGGAAAAACCTGCGCTGTATCGGAATTTTGGATTGACACCATTTTGTTTGAAATGGATTTCGGGGATAATGAAAGAAAAGCAATGGAAGTTTTGAAGCGAGCAATGAGTGCAGCAAAAGAAAATTTACTTGTCTCCGAAGACTCATAAGATTTTACAAAAATGTTAGAAAATAGTAAAAGTTTATTGGATGAGGCAGGAAAAAACAAAATTCAGAAATTAGTTAAAATTGAATCATATTCATCATCTTTACTTCAAAAATCCTCTTCAAGCCATAAACCTTTATATCTTGATATGGTCAACAGTAAATTTTACAAGAACAATCAAACCTTTGCTATTCCATCTCCCATTGTTTATTACGTTTGCAAACAGGCACCAATTTTGGATACACTTGAAAAACTTCATTATACATGCAAGTATTTTTTTGTAACTCAACCAAAGTTAAAATGCCATCGGTTGGTTTTAAACTGGGAGCATGGACCATCTCGATATCAAGGCTGGTCACTTTTTTTAAATGAAAAAGACATAAATTTTTCTGGATTGAATAATTTATTTATTACATCGACATTAGACGTTTTTCACGGTAAAACCCCGCATACTCTTTCAAAAGTTTTACCTAGGCTAGCTAAATGTTGCAATGTAAAATATGGAGAAATACACGGTCAACAATTAACCGATGAAGAAAAAAATCTATTTAAATCACCAAATATTTTCTTTATCCAATAGCTTTAATGCCTTTAATAAATAATTAATAAATTTTTGTGAAGACATTCATTGAAGTTTATTGCTTGCTTTTTTTTGAGAACCTTTTTGTAACTTTAAAAAAATTACTTTGAACAGAAATGTGAAGTTAGAAGCTTTTTATAGCTTTTTTTTTTGGAATGCATCTTATAAAGTAATCAATAAATTAGTTGCTTTTTTCATAAATTTCTTTATTGCATTAATAATAATAAAAAAATCACTTTATTAAAAAAAATCATAATCGAAGAACGCTCCTTTTTTCGAGGAACAAAAAGCAAACACATTTTGAAATCAACAACAACAAATAATTCTTCGAGAAGCAGCAAGAAAATTGAAAGGAGTTTGCTTTGTTCAAAACTATCATTATCATTTTTACGCTGCTTGCAAAAAAATCTTTGTGCAAAAATAAATTGTTGTTGATTTTTTTTTGCAATGGAAGTTTTTCAACAATGTAAAGCGAAAACTTCTTTAATCAAAGAACTTCAAAATTTATTTGACACTGGAAATAATTCCGATATTGTATTTGTTATTGGAGATGAGGTTAGTTAGGATTCAAACATGGCTTTTGATCTTCGACGTTAAAAAAGCTTTTTAAGGAAATTTATGCTCACACTTTTATTCTTTGTTTTCGATCACCTTGGATGGAAAGAAAGTTGTACAGAAAACCTACTCGAAAGAGAGTCCACAACATTGATGCTCCTGAATTTAAAAGTTTCTTAAATTTTTTATACACTGATGACTGCCATATTAATGGATTCAATGTTGAAGTATTATTACGCCTTGGTAAATTTTTTGACGATGTAGGGACAGACAAAAAGGAATTATGAGATAAAGTTAGTATAAAAAATGTGAATAAATCTCAGCGAATTCAGATTAAAAGAAAGGGTTTTATTGTAACTTTTATTTCCAGGTGACACATTTGAGGTTCCAATGTTGGTTGAAAAGTGCATCAACTTTATTTCAAACCAACTTAATGAAACTAACATCCTTCGGTACGCTGAATTAGGACTTTCTCGAACTTGTGCTTATCCACTTCTCATGAAATGTTTAAAGTTTCTTCCCGATCTCTTGATAGACGTTAATTTTGTTTACCTCAATGCCAAAGGAAATTGTGTCCCGATCTCATATGCTTTAGTTTGGTACATTGTTAAGTATTGTGAACGATGTCCTGATCTTGAAGATCTTTTATTTAGAAGAGTAAGCAATTATTAGATGCAAAAACATTTTTAAAGTTTTTAAAATTTAAGGTTATTGCTTGGGCTAAAAACCAATGTGGATATGGAAAAGCGGGAATCGAACCATCTCCCACAATAAAAGATGTATTGAAGGGAATAATCAAACATATTAAATTTGAATATTTGGAACCATGGACCCTAGCAACTTTAGTCCGCCAAAACAATTTATTATCAAATAAAAAGCTTTTAGATTTATTTTGTAACTTTTTCATTGATGATGAGAAGAATACCACAGAAACATAAGCTTTTATATGTTGGTTATTCGATCTTAATGTTGTTTGAGTGATTAAATAAACCTTTGTATTCTTTTCTACCTATTTGTAATTCCTAAATAATATTCACAAAATCGAAACTTTCTATTCCAATAATAGAAAGAAAAAAAAAGTTGAAATTATGAAAATTGGTTCATGCAAAACAAATATGTTTGTTTGAATTGGAAGCATTTTTTGGCCTTTAGTTCTTTGTTTCTAAACACACATTTTTTGATTGAAACATTTTTAGTTTTTGAAGAAATCCTTACAACCTTTCAAAGTTATTAAAATATTGAAACCATGGATGTTACAATTAAATTTGATGAACCTAAGAATCCGGATAAATGGTTAGAAGCTTTGAACAACAATGACTTAAAGGTAATTTTCGGTTTAAACTTTCACTATTTCTAACCTCCTTGTTTTTTCAGAAGCTTCGTTCAATAAAAGATGAAATGCGTAATTCTGAACCATTGCGGTATGAAAAGAGTAAATTGCATATTACTGAAGTTATCGTCGACTTGCTACAGGTATAGCTAACATCATTCCAACATTTCTAAAGCTTTGTGTATTTTTAGGCTATCACAACTTATTCTTCAAATGAACGTCTCTCTGATAAACTTGTTGAAACTTTGGTATCCAACTTCTTCAAATATGCTGAAATGTATAATGCAATTTTTTGTTGGCTCGAAATTAAACCAACAGCTTTTGATAATCCAAAATATTCAACAGAAAATTTATGGCGTTTCCTTGTTGCTTTACCAATACCGAAGGAACATCTTTATCCACTTTTGGAATCTGAATTTTATGATAAATTTGATATGTCAGAAAAACGAAGGATTAGTTTGTATGAAAAAGCATGGTTGAAACATCTTTATCGTGGAATTCCTCAAAATATGGTTGTTCCTGTATTGCGTCGATTAACAAATGATTCTATGGATTGCTTTAGTAATGCCGACCTTGTTGGAGATTTCTTGACTTCTTTTGTTGAAAAAAGTGAAACTAATTACGGTATTTTTGCTTTGAAAGGAATTGCAAAGTTGATGTTTGAAAAGAATTTGTAAGTTATTGGAGCTGCTTTCTAAACATTTTTATTTGCTCAATTTTTAGTTCTTATCCTAACTTCTATGAAACGTTATATTCCAAGTTCTCCGCCATTGTTACGTTTCCATCATTTGAAGCTATTGAATTCATCAAAGATTTCGATCTGTACATGTCTTCATCTCACGTTCCTGCTTATATAGTCGCTGCTTTTGCTAAACGTACTGCAAGAACATGCTTGGTTGCTCATGCTGAACTTTTGGAATTACTATTGCAATCACTTCGAAATATGTTCATCAATCATCAAGTTGTCAAACAAATGCTACATCGTGATGAACTTCGTAAGCCTTTTCCAGAAAGCATCCTTGCATAATCGTAAAAATTTTTTAGAAAACTATGATAAAGATCCATTTATCGAAGATGCTCCATTCAAAGATTGTCATGCAATGGAATCATCATTATGGGAAGTTGCAGCCATTTTTCGTCATTGGAGTAACGACATCACCAAAAGAGTTGAATTCGTTGAATCAAAGCTGAAAGTAACATTCGATGCTGATTTGCGTTCAACAACCAATGAAGAAATTTTCGAACATATTTATTCCAAAGGTGCTAAGAAGTTAGAAAATTGCGCAATTCAAGATCCTGGGCTTACCAAAGATAAAAATTGGTTGTCATTATGAATGTTTTGTTTTACTTTGTGTTTTATGTATTTTTGTTGTTGAGTTTTGGTTGAATAAAATTGTTTTTGAAATGAACTCTACTTTTGTTACGTCCAACTAATCTATGCGCATTAGATCATTCTACGTTGTTGCGATATGGTCAGCTGCTCTGTTAAGCTCAAACAGTTTATACAACAATAATAAAATCATATTCCTGGTTATAAAGTTTTACAGTGAAACAATATTAGAGGAGCGATTGAAATAGTATCACCATGCACGATCATTTCTTGCGGAGGCCATCGTCAAATTTCTCAATGGTTGAGAATGGCATATGCAGCGAGTCTTTTTCTTCTTGATTGATGGAATGAGATGTGTAAGTGCAAAGCCGTTGGAGGAGAATACAATGTGCTGTCTGCGATTTAGTTATACCCATCAACATACAAACCCTTACTGAAATAAATTTATGCAAAGGTATTACAGTATTGGCTATTTTTAGAGCGCGCTAACGAAGTTATCAATCCCACACTTATTTGACTTTGCAGCTTGTGCTTGTTGTGATTACTTGAAAACAAAGTTAAAAAAAACAAATTTTATTGCAAAACAAACAAATGATATACGGTTTAAACGTTAAAAAATCCACAAAAAATAACAAATTGCAAATAAGTCCTTTTTTGGGATACAAAGTAAAAAACAAAATTAACGAAAACAAAAAAACAAAATTAACTTAACGGGTATGGGTTACACAAATACATTTAAAATTAAAAATGATAATTTGAGGTTAAAGAAAGTTTAACTTAATCACGTTTTGCAGGATCAGTTTCACGGAAGAGACGGAATGATTTGGTAAAGTTGTTACGAACTTGAGTTTCATCAACAGCACCAACACGATCAAATGCAGTGCAAATAGAATCCCAATCAGCAGCGATATCACCATTTGAAGTCATACATGCACCAAAGCCATTACCAACAGGACCAAAAAGATTTGAAGTTAATGATGGAGGAGGATTATTGATGGGTGAATGAGGTGGAGGAGGGCTTGAATTGGTTGAACCAAAAGATGAAAGACCAGGAGATTTTCCAGCTGACTTTAACCATTGATGTTCGATGTAAAGTTGAGCATTCTTATAACCATGAGTAATGATATCATCAAGAACATTCTTAGGAAGACCAAGGAATGAGAGATATTGAGTTATAAAGTCACGATCAGGGAGATCATCAGACTAAAATGAAGGGATTATTTTCAAAGCTGAAAATACAAAAAAAACTTACTTCAGGAATGCAACGAAGTTCATGAGCACCATGAGCGTACCAGCAATTGACACCATAACGACAATAACCACGAGAGCGATAATTATCGCAGATAGTAGTTTTGTACATGAATGGATTCTTCCATGATGTTGTTTTACCACTGTAGCATCGGTTAGCTTCTTTGAGTGATCTAAAATATAATGGCAAAGTCAGTAAAGTAAAGTAAAACAATAAATAAACAAAAGCTTACGTCATCAAAGTTCGAAAGAAAACTTCTCGAGCATTATCAGGTTCTTTGGAATCACTTGAAACAATAGAGAAAGTTTGAGAGTTGCCGGCATAATTCATGGATGGCATAAAACCAGATGATGAAGGCAATGATGGAAGATTGAATGATGGTTGGTGAGATTGCGACATAGGAAAATTGTTTCGTTGACTAGCCATGAAATTGTAATTGGCTGTTGATTTTGAAAACGATGATGATTGATTGTTAGCAGCAAACATGTTGTATCCAAGATTCATCATGGGTTGTTGTTGTTGATGATGACGATATTGAGATGGTGGAGCTGGTGCCATGGACGTTGAATAGGAATTCATTGCATCAAAGATATTGAAATTTGGTTGATACATCTTTGAAACAAGTTCAGACGAAAAATTCCAGTGAAATAAGCAACTAAAAAATGATTGTGTGTAAAGCAATAATAATAATATCAAAGTTAAAAACAAATAAACGAAATAATGATGATATTGATTTCGCGGATGAAGAAGAAACTTCGTGATCATCAAATATCAACCAAACAATTTATCTAGTCAAATAAATATATTTTTGCAAATAATAACTTCAAGGCTTAACCTTATTTTGCATTCTCTCTAATTTTAGTGATAAACAAGAAAAACGAACGAAAAGAACAAGAAAGGCATCATTTTGCCGCTTTCAATTTTCTTTGTCTTAGGCTGCTTCCTTCGTTGCTCATGGGAAAATTGTAAGGAGACGAACGAGAGAGAGAGTTTTTCACATGTAACTTTCATTATACAGTATTCTTAGGTTTTGTTTTGCAAAACAAACCTCGCTGGCGCATTTTCGAATACGAATTGAAGAATTAGAAAGTTTTCTTCTGCTATGATTTAAATATACATACCATCGAATGAATATTATTAAGACTTTAGCAAGAGCTAAACGTTAAAATTCTAATCCAAGAAGGGTTTATTTTTGCATTATTCTAACATATTTACAACATTAAATGATTTATAAAAACTCAAAGTATTTACACACATTTTACATATTTTTTAACGGATAAATTATTTACATAACTGGACATTGAATTAATGGAATGCATTGATTTAATGGATTACGAATAAATCCTATGGCACATTGACATGATGGAACACATGGGCAAATTTGAGGCTTAAAATTAAAAATATGGTATTTTCTCACAAATTTAACGATGGATAAAAAATTACCGTTCGAATGGCACAACTTGGTTGACATAAAGTTCCACAAAGGCTCCAAACTTCATTGATACCACATACAGGAGTTGGAGAAGGTGCTAGTGGTGCAGGAGGTAATGGAGGTGGCACCACAACTGGTGGAATTGGAGGGAGAGGTTGAACAATTGGTGATGATGGTGGAGGAGGAGGAATTTGAGTACTAACTAGAAATATTTTTTCCCATTAACCTGTGTTTTACAAAATAATAATGGTAAAAGTGGCCGTAATCACTTGGGTTATGGAACTATTAGATAATTTTATAACTAACCTATGGCAAAGGCAGCTGCAACAACGACAAAGACAAAAATACTTTTCATGTTTTTTGATTGTAAAATCTTTATAAAATAAAATTTAAAAAAAGCTGATGGAAGCAGTCATAAACATTTTTGCTTTTATACTTTCCTTGCATCAGCTATTTTGGAAAAACAATAGGATGTTTGACGCTCGGGTTTAATTTATTCCAAAACAAGAGACAACTAAAAAAAGGAAATATGCGAATGATTTTGTTGTAAATATTTATTATTGAAAAAATAAATATGGTTCAATCAAAACATGGTTTTTACCGACCAACTTTGAAGTGATAACAAAAAATTAGAAATCAAATTTAGCAATAAAAATAAACATCATGCTTTTCATAATTTTTAAATAAAACAAAGTTTCATAACCAAATTGATATTTTTAAAATTTGTGTTTCTTACAACGATGATAGTTATCTTCTCTCGAATTATTACAGTAATCAAACACGGTTTTGAAAGCTTACAAAAGTTTTTAATTAAAAAATAACAAAACAAAATATAAAGAATTCATTATTTTTCTCTTTCCATATTTTCTCCTTCTCCGTTATCATCCAAACATCATAACGATAATTTTTTTTTCAAATTGCAAACACAATAAATAATTTTGTAAAATTTTTTATCGCGTTATTTTTTAACTTCGTGTTTGTCGTCTAATGTCATCTAAATTTTTTAAACACTTTTTCTTTTCAGTTACTTCGTTGCCGTCATGGAAAAAAATCGTCAAGTTTGCCGAAAAACTTCGCAGCATCAAAATAATGCGCCCATTACTGCCGATTCAGTTCGACAATTCATGCCTAATTTGTCATCCGATTCAGATTCTGATAATGATGAATCACAAAACCATCGTAAGTTTTTGTTGTTGTTATTAACTGTGGAGAAATTGAGTCAATTAATGTAAAGATATAATTTTTTAGGTGATATAAATGAAAATCAAAGTGAAGCATCTCAACGACAACAAAAACGATCTCCGTCACATGATTCCGATGATACTGCTATGGAAGTTCAGCCTGCTAATCCTGTAAATGAAACTCCATCATCTGAAAATCTTGTAGCATCATCTTCCATCGCTGTTGGTCGCCCTTCAATTAAAGCATCTCCTACCACTGGTCGTCCTTCAATTAAAACATCTCCTGCCGCCGCTCATTCTTCACCGAAAGCATCGAATCGGATTCAAAACAAGGTTATTATGAAGAAGAAAAGTAACACTTCCATTTTTCTGTCATAATTTTATTTTTTAATTTTTAGTCAGTCGTGTTAGTGAAGAAATTAGAGCTCTTCAAGGAACTGATAAATTCATGATGTCGAAAGCATCATTGTGTCGTATGGTTAAAAAAGCGATCGAAGTCAACGCTCCACTTATCACCAACGACGACCAACCAAATGAAAACTATCGCATCCGAGCGAGTTCTTTAGAAGCCATTCAGGTTAATTTATTTTTAAACTTCAATAATATGTTAATTTAATTTTCAGATTGTAACCGAATCTTGCATTACTGAACTCTTTGGAAAAATGAATGAGCTGGCTTACTTTGCTAATCGAAAAACTGTTATGGTGAAAGATTTGAATTTTGCTGAAAAATATATGGCTGATTAGGATGTTTTGGACCAAGATACAATGGAAGCTGAAGCTATGAATCTGAATCGTTCCATAATGTTTATTGTTTTTTCCACTTTTTGTTTTACTAAATTTTGTACTTGTTGATTTTTTTCTTATTGACTCTTTTTGTTAATAATTTTTACTTGTATAAAATAAATTTGTTTGTTGATTTTATTTACTTCGAATTGTCAATCTTTAACAAAGTTCGAATCACAACAAAATACGAGCTAATATGCTTTATTTTATTTTGTTAAACCAAAATTAGAAAATGGCAGAAAATGCATACTAAAACATAAGAAATCTAGCTTTCGTTAACATAACTATCACCATATGTTCGAGTATCAAAGAAACACCCTTTGATCATGACGAATAAATCACCTCCAAAAGGGGTAAAAACAAAAATGAAAAATGGTGAGAATGTATTAAGTGAAGCCTTTATCCCCAATCAAAAAGCATTTAAAGAAGGAAAAGTTGTTAATAGTGAACTTGAAATTAATGGCAAATTCATTCATTTTAGAGAGTGATGTAAGCTTGGAGAAATAACGCAAAAGACAACTCAAGTCGTACAAAAGTTATAAACCATTTTGATTAACAAAAAAGAAAGTTAAAATTCACAGAGTTTATTATGATAAAATCAAACAGATCAAATAAAAAAAATATTGAACAATGAAAAACAAGATAAAAAAGTTACAAAGATGAGAAAATTAAATAACATTATCAGTATCTTTTTCTCCTTCCATTGATTTGTCACGAATCATGATGAGTCCATGGTTGTAAAGGATTTCAGCGAGTTTAGTATTGAATTTTCTACCACAACCAAGATCATAAACTTTAATCCATTGAGGATATTCATTTAACAAAGATGTAATGCCATCAACCATTTTAGCTTCAAGATTAATAGTTTTTTGTTCAGCATTTTCAGAGAGGATTCGGCTATTAGCCATTCGATGGATGATAAAAGGAGCATCTTCGTTTTCATAAACCAAGCGTTGAGCATGTTGACGAATGAATCGAATTTCTTTCATTGGAGTTACTTTGACTTCAGGTTCAATGAACATACTTAATCCATCTCCACCATGAATACTATATTTTCGTTCATCAGGCATGAGCATAGGTGGAAGAGCAGTTTTATAATATTCAGATGCCATTTTATCTATAGCTGATGCCACTCCATCACGATATGTTTCAACGATATCTTCAAGCAATGAATTTACAACTGGCATGATGCTAAAAATAATAAAGTTAAAGGTATCCGAAAAGCTAAAAACATACTGTTGATTAATGCCTTCTTCATAATCCAAAGGAGCAACACCACCCATTTCAAGATAACCAGGAGGAAGAGAACGACGAGCAGTAAGACGAGATTGACGAATAGCATTCCAAACATCAACAGAAATCCCTTTCATCATATGAGTGAAAGTAACATTGTGACAAAGTGAAATGGTAACATGAAGAGAATGTTCTTTACCACGAGTTGAAGCAGAATGATAAAATCCACGAGGAATGTAAAGCATATCACCCTCTTGCAAAGTTCCTTCAAAAACCAAATTCTTATCAGCCATTTCTTTTTCAGTGAAATTCCGACTTGATTCATCAGGAAGTGCTTCATCTCCATCAGCTGGAGCCCAAACACGCCAATATTTTTTACCTTCAAGTTGAAGAACGAATGCATCCACTTCATCCCAATGTGGTGCAAAACCTGCTGAATTTGCTGGGGTTAAATATCTAAAAAAGTAAAGGTATAAACATTGTCAAAAAATCTCTTATGCTTACGTGTTAGCGCCAACAAAGCTATTAGTAAGTTCTTGAAGGATTTCACAAAGATACCAAATTTCATCATTGAATGATTGAGGATTGATACATTGAATGGACATATCAGCATTAACGAAGGCTTTAAGTTGATGAGCAAAGACTCGGCCAATGGGATTATGAGTTGTTCGACCTCCTTCCCGATCATAATGAGCAATATTGATGTTGGTACCATATTCCAAATCATGCTGAAACAAGTATTTGTAAGAAAAATGGTTAGTATGTTTAGAAACTAACTTTCTGAACCATTTCAAGGAGACCATCACTTGAAAAAAGTCCTTTGTAATACTTCTTGTGGCGACGATGAACACAAACAACTCGACGTTGGAAAAGATGGCTGAAAATTACGCATATATCTTTGTTAAACAAACACCAACTTACTCGAAAAATGATTCACGTTTAAACGGTGCAACCATCCAGTTAAAAGCAGCAACAGCAACGTGAACGGAATGAACATCAAGAGTTTGACCAAATTTGAAGGGTTCAAAAGTGCCAACATGAGACTTTGAAGCAGTTGTACGTTTCATTTCTAATAAGAGGATGGTATTGTCAAGGATTTCATAACCATCAATGACGAATTTATGATCAGTAGCCATTTCGTACATTGGATCATTGTAAGTTGATTCATCAGCGAGGATATCGACTTCCATGTCATCGTCTTCGTCCCATACTTCTTCATTATCATCGCTAAGACCTTCATCTTCTGCACCGTTGTCGTCGCCATTTGAAGCAACAACAAAGCTATCAAGATCATCATCAGCTTCATCATCTTCAGCGAGTAAGTCTTGTTCATCATCTTCAGCCAATTCGTCTAAATCATCAATGGGTCCAAAGATAGAAGAATCTTCAGAATCTTCCAAATCTGCACGAACGGATTCATCATATTCTTCAAAAGCTGCAAGAACAGAATCATCAGAATCATACAGCTTCATGGTGATACACTTCAAGAACTGAAAAATAAAAAGATTTAATAAAAGTTCAAATAGAAGCAAAAAGTTTGTTTTAAACAAAAAAAAAGCAGAAAATGACGGAGAAAAAGAACGAAGAACCGAGAAAATGAATTTTTCTTTGCTCGCAAAAATGAAAAAGACGCGTTGAAGAATCTCGGGTGGAATAACCAAAGGCTTACTGTTACAAATTTAGGCATAAATTTGAAAGTAAATGCTTCAAAAAATCCAACATAAAAAATGCAAAGGATTAAACATGGCTGTTATATTAACTTCGATAAATAACTAAAGCTTGTGACATTATCTTCATAGATAAAGCTGAAAATCAAGGTTTTAATAATCCAATAGCTTTAATGTAAGTAAATAAAAGACAGAAATGGATTTCATGAAAGTTGATATTGTTAAATTCTAAATAATTTATTTTGCTACTGACGAGGCAGATGCTGCTGTTTTATAAAAGAGAAGATGTTTCAGCCATCTTTGGAAATAGTGTGTTCAATCTTTTACAAAGGTTTGCCTTCCCCAAAAGAGATCATAGTTTTTACTGATTCATTTTTAAACAATCCTCGAATATTAATGACAAAATATTGCAACACGTTTGGGTTTGAAAAAAATGAAGAAATCATTGATAAAGGTTTATTTCAAATACATATAAAAACAAGAAGCAAAAAAACATAAAAACAAAAATGCAAAAAAATGATTTGATTTCACAGCATCTTCATTGAACTACTTGTGTTCAGATAGTGGTTGAGCTTCTCCTTGGTGTTCATCGATCTTGATTCGTAAAGGTCTTCCTGCTATTTCATAACCATTCATTTGTTCCAAAACCTTTTTAGCATCGTCAGGATTCTTGAAAGTAAGAGTTGCATAGCCTAAAGAATTACGATCAGAGTCACGAGCAACCTTACAGATAGAAACCTTTCCAAATGGTACAAAAATATCGAAGATCATGTCATCAGTAATATCAGGATGGAGATTTTCAACCATAAGATACATAGGACCAGTTGCATTAAATGCTGTTGAAAAGCCAAGAGCACCACCAAGAGTTTGAGCTGCTTGTCGATTTCTTTCTGCACATGTTTGTTGAATCATTAAAGGAGCACCTAAGAGTCGTTGTTTGCTTAAACCCATAGCCTGAAAAGAAAGTTCATGATTATCCAAATTTTGTATGATGGAGAAATTTACCAATGGAACAGCTTCTATTTCCCAAAATTCCACATATGCAATTCCTTTTGATCGTCCAGTTCGTGTATCAGTTACAATTCGTACATCTCTAACATTTCCAACAGCAGAGAAAAACTTTTCTAGATCTTTTGGTTGAGTATCACGTGCGAGCTGTAAAACAAAAATCGTTCTTTCATCTCGTTCTTCAGACGTAAGATTAGGATTTGCTCCTTTTGGCATACTTTTTGATGGTTCAAAGTACATTCTGAAAATTATTGTCAATTATTAAAAATGTAAAAGATTAAATTAAACTTACACATCACGTCTTTCTGGACCAGGAAGTCTCTTCGAATGGCGCCATGCTAAAGGTGAACGTTTTCGATGATGTCGTCGATAAGGAGATGGAGAGCGTCGTAGATAATCATCATATTTTCTTGAGCGCTTTTCATAATCCCGTCCTCTTGAACGATCATCATAATCACGCTTTCTTGTTCGGCTTGAAAGTTCAGACATTGTTTGAAAAAGTTGAGATTGAGAGAAGTATGGAATAATGAAATTACAAATACTTCAAAGAAAATAATGAAAATTACATATATTGGAAGAAGAAAGCAACTTTTCTCGAAAGAACGAAATTTTCGAAAATGGTTTTGCTGCTTACTGTCATACTTTTTCGTAATAAGAGAGAGGAAAATTTGAATTAAACATTTTTTCATCATTCAAATAAATTCATTTTTTGTAAACATTATGGATGGCAAATTAATTCGATTTTGTGTGCTTCTTTTATTCCGTTTTCCTAATAAAAAAAATTGTAAGTGTGACATTTTCTGATAGTTTTATTTGTCTTACATTATTCCTTCGCTGATTATAATGAGATTAGGAATATCGCAAATTTGTTAGAAAAGTTTGTTTTTCATTATTTTTGTTTCACGTAAAATATATACATATTTTTTTATTGAAAAGATCCCAAAAAACGATACAAGAATTTTTTTGTGTGATAAAAATAAAATAAAATACAGTTAAATAAACGTTTATGAGGCGGCTGTTGAGGTAATTGGGTTTTTACAACCTGTTTTACACTCTTCCAGATTGTAAAAGATTTGAAACTCGTTGAGCTTCAGGAAACATATCATGATAACTTGTAGCAGGTAAATAATTTGCTGTAACCATCCTTCCAGCAAAATATCTTCCATGTAATGCTGCTACACAATTAGATGATACTAAAACTGATGGACATTTAACATATACATTACCTTCCTTTGCAGCTTGATCAACAAAAATATGAAGGACACCTAAAAAATGAAATTTTATTTTATTAAATTTTCTTTGATGCTATAAAATGATTTGATTACCTCCATATTGATTGCATTCAGTTATGACATCATCAGCAATTTCATCCGCCCAATTTTCTCCTGTTTCTGTTGTAGGATCAAATAAACCACTAAGGAAAAAGGTTGTGGTGGCATATGGTGGAACATTTGCAGCTTGTTGGGATGCTATTGCATCTCGAGTAGCTTGAGGAACATCTAATCCACTTCCTTCTGCAAGTTTTGCCATAACATGTAACCTTCCTGTATGACCTAATTCAATTTTTTCATCTTTTGCAAGCCTTTCTCTAACTGGTTCGGGTTTAGGCGATGGTGGAGCTTCTTCTTGCTCTTCTATTTTAATTCTCAATGGTTTTCCAGCTATTTCATAACCATTCATTTGTTCCAAAACTTTTTTAGCATCATCAGCATTTTTAAATGCAAGATTTGCAAAGCCTAAAGAAGTACGATCAGAGCCACGAGCAACTTTACACAGAGATACCTAAAAAAATAAGATTAAAAATTGTTATTTTATTTTTGTATTTTAACTTACTTTTCCAAATGGTTCAAATATATCCATAAGCATTTTATCATTAATATCATGGTGAAGGTTTTCAACAATTAATTTCATTGGGCCTGATGCATTGAAAGATGTTGAAAAACCTAAAGCTCCTCCAAGAGTTTGAGCTGCCTGTCGATTTCGTTCTGCACATGATTGTTGAATAATTAATGGAGCGCCTAAAAGTCTTTGTTTGTTTAAACCCAAAGCCTGAAATAATAATAAAAATTCATTAGTAAATTTGTTCAGGAGTAAATTAGGAAGCATACCAAAGGCACTGAATCTCTTTCCCAAAATTCCACATATGCTATTCCCTTCGAACGTCCTGTTCTTGAATCGGTAATAATTCGAACATCTCTAACATTTCCAACTGCAGTAAAGAATTTTTCAAGATCCGTTGGACGTGTGTCCCGAGCAAGTTGCAAAATGAAAATCGTTCTTTCATCTCGTTCTTCAGGGCTCATATTAGGATTGGCTCCTTCTGGCATACTTTTTGCTGGTTGGAAATACATTCTAAAAAAGGGATTATTTATTATGGAGGTCAAAGAGCTAGCTACTAAAACTTACACATCGCGTCTTTCTGGACCTGGAAGTCTTGTGGTTCTACGCCATGTTGGTGGTGAACGTCTTCGACGACGTGGAGGTGATGGAGATCGACGACGATGGTTGTCTCGATCATGGGAGCGACGGCTGCTGCGACGATCTCGATCTCTTGATGAATGCCTAGAAGAACGTTCTCTAGAAGGTGAGCGCTTACGGCGGCTGCTTTCGCGATTACGATCACTACTATCTTTAGATTCTCGGCGGCGGTCCTCACTGAAAAAATTAAAATTTAGTTTGTTTTAATTTAATGAGACTATCGATAAACATTTAATTTTAAAAAGAATAAAAATGATGGGTATGAATGTGAGAGATCATAGTATTTAAAAGCCTGAAAAAATGACAAGTTTTATTATTTTCTTCTACCTTTTTAAAAAGGTTATGATATTATAACTCTTCCATCTTTCATATTATATTTCATCTGCAATCTCGCCGCAAAAATGAAGAAAGCTGCTGTGTCCTTTGTGCATAAATATAAGTCTGTAAACTAAGACTATCGTTTAAAAAACGAGAAAAACCTTATTTTAAAAAAAACTTTCGGCATACTCTGTATTACGTTTTTAAATATATATGTATCAACAACAATCAGCTTGGACGAATACATGGAAGTAGTAAGTTGTGGGTAACAACATCCTTTGTGGATGATAAGCAAATGAATTCAACTCATTCAAAAATCTGCAGAAAAAATGCAAAGTCTTAGAATGTGTCACAAAAAAAAAATAACAAAAAATTAAGACTAATAAATTAATTAAAAAACTACCTATATTTAATAAAACTTATAAAAAAATTGTTTAAAAAATTTACCCTTTTTCACGTTCGATGGAGCGTGATCGAGATCGATGTCTTCGACGTTCTTTATCCCGGCTTTTTGAACGCTTTCGATCAGTTGTTTCACGATCCTTATCTTTCGATCGAGCTTCACGATCTTTATCCTTTGAACGGGTACTAGAAGATTTTTCAATTTCATCCCGATCTTTTCGTCGCGATGAAGAACGTTCAGATTTGGGAGATCGTTGTTCATCTTTAGTTCGTCGTTTTTCTTTTCCTGAATCACGAACGACAGGGGAATGAGAGCTAAAAAGTTTATAATTTTAAAACTCTCATAAAAATGGTTAACGAAATTTTAACTAACCGAGAATGGGAACGCTTTGAATTTTCTTTTTTTTCGCCATTAGCTTTTTCTAGCTTTGGTTGTTGTTGGTGTTGTTCATCATCAACATCCATATCCATTTCATGCACCATAATTGTTGTTGCAGGGTCGTGCATTCAAAAATGGGTAACAAATAATTTTTAAGGAAGGAAATAAAATAAATTTAGTTTAGCAGAGGTAAATAATTATGATTGAAGCCAATCGATATCTGAAAAATTCACAAAAGATATTAAAAAATTTATTAAGAAAATCGAAGTTGCTGGATAGTTTTTAAATTCGTTTCAGGAATAAATAAAAAGAATTATATTTATAAATACTTATGAAAAAGGAATTAGGTCAATTACCAAATGAATGAAAAAAGGCAAAAAAATAACTAAAGGCAAAATAACCAAAACGGATTGTTTTGATTTTAAAAAAATATGCTGAAATACACCGAAAAAAAAATCCATAAACAATTTCTTTCGTTATCATCTATTCTTTCTTGACTTTCATATTTACGTTGTTATTTCAAAGTTTCCCGCTAAAATTGGGTGAAAGCATCTCCATCGCCAAGTACCTCAGTTTACAGAAATAAAAAAATATATTTGAGGCCTCAATTTTTTTTTGTGAATGAGAATATTCCGTGATTTCATAATCATATTTTAAACCCTAGTTTTACCAAATAAAAAAATCTCAGATTAACAATGGTGAAACGACCAATTAAAACGGTGGATGATATAAAAAAATTAATGGAAGAAAAGCGTGAACTTGCTGAAAAGCGTCGAATGGATCAAATGGCTTCAGAAGATGCAGAGCCTAATGGTCTTTCAGCTGCAGGCAAGAAAACATATTTCTTTATCTTTGTCTTAATTATTATTTTTTCTATTTTAGAAGCACTCAAAGCCCATATAAATCATGAAACTCCAAAGCTTAATGGAAATAATGTTTCAACAGCTTCGAGCTCTTCTTCCCAGGTTACTATTAAATTATCTTTCTCAAACGCATTATAAATATAATTTATTATTTTAGACAAAAAAATCTAAGAAAAAGAAAAATAAAAAGAATAAAAATAAAGCTAATAGCGGCTATGATGGCACACAAGGTGAATATATAGCTAATAGTTACAAAAAAGTTTTTAAGGCTTAATTTTAGATGCACCTGTTGAGGAAGATATTACTGAAATCCCTCAATCCAATGGAAATATGCTATCAGCAGCTGATACTCCAAGTAGCTCAAAGGTTTAATTTTACTTTTAGTAAAAAAGCATATTTTAATTTTCTAATTTAGAAAAAGCAAAAAAATAAGAAAAATAATGAAAAAAGTTTCATTGAAGATGAAATTGATGTCGATGAAAATGAATCCCCAAAAACTCCACAGTTAAATGGCATCAATGGAAAAAAGAAGCATGGAGATAAAAAGAAACCCAAAACTCCAATTCATAATGGCACTACCCCAAATGGTAAAACACATTCTCCTCAAAAACATTTTGTTGATGATGAAGAAGATAAAATGAATACAACTGCCGATGAAGAACCCGAAGCAGCAACAACACCAGCACCAAAAACATCTTCAAGAAAACGTAAAGCAGCTCAACGAGCAGCTGAAAGTTTAGCCATTGTTCCAATTTCTCAACGAAGAGATGATTCAGATCCCGAGGATCAAGATTATGTCGTGGAATCACCCGATGAAGATGGAAATCCAAAGCGTGCAAGACTTGAAAACGATAATAATGATAGCGATGATGAAGATTGGTCGCGACAAACTTTAGAACAACGAATTGCTGATATGCTTGGTGGTGGAGCTTTTTATGATGATGATAGTGGGGAAAGTGAAGGAAGCAGCGGCAGTAGCGATGACGGAGGAAATTATGTTTCTCAACTTCCATTAATTTTACATAGTGGCAGTAGTGACGATGAAGATGACACCGAAGTTGAAGTCAGCGATTCCGACGATGAAGCAGGTCGAATCGATATTGACAGCCATGAAGAGGATGGCTCTTCGCATGCTGAAGATAGCGATGAAGAAGACGCTGAAGATTCTGAAGATGACCACGAAGCTTTTTCCGATGATGAATTTGATGAAAGCGGCCTATTTGGAAGTGATTCATTAGATGATGATGAAGAAATTATGAGTTATGATGAAGATAGACCTCCAAATAGCGATGATGAAATTGATGATGTTATAAGCACCATTCGCCCTAAAGAAGACGAAATGGGATTGCTTGATGTATGTCATATGTTTAAAAAAGGGGAAAAACAGAAATACATAAAGATAATTTATAGGATCTCTATGAAGCAGGCTATGGATCAACGGATGATTCAGAAGAATCTGGACCTGTTGATGATTTAGATGAATTAGCTGAACATGATGAAGATGATTTGCATGCAGAAGATTCAGATGATGCAATTGAAGATCTTGGTGGGTTTATTGCTGCTGACGGATCTGATGATTCTGAAGAAGATGAAAGTGAAGAGGAAGGCCATGATGATGACGATGATGATGATGGGGATTTAAATATTGATCTTGGTGATGATGAATATACTGATATAAGTCCAATGTATCAAATGACCACCGATTATGACTTTAATATTGATGGTTATCGAACCGTTAAAAATAACGCCATGATGTTAAAACTTGAACGAACCACCGGAGCTAAATCTCATGAAGGTGTTTTTACTACTTTTAAATTCGGTCAAATCCCTGATACCCATTCCGTTCAAATTGCGATGGATGCTTTTAATTGGATGGTTGCACCAATTGAAAAAGAAATCTTTTTTAAGTAAGCAGCATTTATTTAATCCAAAAAATAAAACATAATAACTTTTTAGCCATCTTTTCCAAAAACGAGTAGTTTACATCCATCGACGAGATAAAAATTATTATAAAGGATTATTTTCAAGCGATGACCTCCTTAAAATGGTTCAAGAAGTTAGTTATTAGCCAAAAAAAATTTAAACTTTAATTAACTTTTTTCCATTTATTTTAAGAATGATTTGGAATATGGTACCAACATTAATATTGCTCATTATGATCGGGAAGGAGGTCGAACAACTCATAATCCCATTGGTCGAGTCTTTGCTCATCAACTTAAAGCCTTTGTTAATGCTGATATGTCCATTCAATGTATCAATCCTCAATCATTCAATGATGAAATTTGGTATCTTTGTGAAATCCTTCAAGAACTTACTAATAGCTTTGTTGGCGCTAACACGTAAGCATAAGAGATTTTTTTGACAATGTTTATACCTTTAATTTTTTAGATATTTAACCCCAGCAAATTCAGCAGGTTTTGCACCACATTGGGATGAAGTGGATGCATTCGTTCTTCAACTTGAAGGTAAAAAATATTGGCGTGTTTGGGCTCCAGCTGATGGAGATGAAGCACTTCCGGATGAATCAAGTCGAAATTTCACTGAAAAAGAAATGGCTGATAAGAATTTGGTTTTTGAAGGAACTTTGCAAGAAGGTGATATGCTTTACATTCCTCGTGGATTTTATCATTCGGCTTCAACTGGTGGTAAAGAACATTCTCTTCATGTTACCATTTCATTATGTCACAATGTTACTTTCACTCATATGATGAAAGGGGTTTCTGTTGATGTTTGGAATGCTCTTCGTCAATCACGTCTTACAGCACGTCGTTCTCTTCCACCTGGTTATCTTGAAATGGGTGGCGTAGCTCCATTGGATTATGAAGAAGGCCTTAATGAACAGTGAGTATTTTTCACTGTCATATTATATTTAATCTTTTTTTATAGTATCATGCCAGTTGTAAATTCAATGCTTGAAGATATCGTTGAAACATATCGTGATGGAATGGCATCAGCAATAGATAAAATGGCATTTGAATATTATAAAACTGCTCTCCCACCTTTGCTCACTCCAGAGGAACGAAAATATAGCATTCACGGTGGAGATGGATTAAGCATGTTTAATGAACCTGAAGTCAAAGTAACTCGTATGAAAGAAATTCGATTCATTCGTCAACATGCTCAACGATTGGTTTATGAAAATGAAGATGCTCCTTTTCTCATCCATCGAATGGCCAATAGCCGAATCCTATCAGAAAATGCTGAACAAAAAATTATTAATCTTGAAGCTAAAATGGTTGATGGCATTACAAGTTTATTTAATGAATATCCTCAATGGATCAAAGTTAAAGATCTTGGTTGTGGTAAGAAAGTCAATATTGAGCTAGCTGAAATTCTTTACAATAATGGACTCATCATGATTCGCGACAAAAATGTTGCCTAATTTTTTTGTTTGTTTTAGTTTTTTAAACTTTGTTATTTTTATTGTTGAGTTTATTATTTTTGGAAATAAAAATATTTTTATTATGATTTCATTTTTTGTGAACAAACAATAGATATTTTAAAATGGCTTATTTCTAAGATGATGACAGAATGGAATCCAAAAACGGTAAGCACTGTAACATATTCAAAGAATGCAAAAGCATTGTTGTTATGACCGTAGATTTGGTCAAACAAAGAAACGTTCCGATATGTGTGTAAAATAGACACAGAAGATAAATAACAATATTTATTAACTGAACAAGGAGAGATTACAGTCGAGCGGTAAACTGTAAAGAATACAATAATAATATAGGCAAAGATGAAGATAGGTTTCCGGTTAGACAGAGAGAGAGAGCGAGCATTCTGTAACTACAGCAAAAGAGTCTTTGTACTTCTGTAGTGACAGGAGTCACAACACTTCTCCTTCCTTCTTTGGCTAGAGGATTTGACGTTGACGATCACTGAACTCTTCCATGAGTTTGTTGAATATTTCACCAAGTTCATTGAATTGTGCATCCGATACTTTCATGATTCTTCCATCCAAAGATTCCATAGCAGTAACCATCATTTCAACAGCATCATCCGGTTCCATCCATTCTTCAGGTGATTGAGAATCAGAAGCACTTTCCATAGCATCTTCAGCTTTCTTGTCTTGTTTAGCAACAATAAGATCTTGAGAAGGCATAACCATACTACCATTTGAAGAACATCGACTTCGATGACCAGCAGCTACATGAGCATATGTTTCAGAATCTTTCCGGGTTGCATCAGGGGCACTTAGATGAAGAATATTTGGTTGAACGGTAAGATATTTGAAACGATCATGAGGAACAGCTTCCGGTTTCTTTTCAAGATAAGTTATTGTTGATTTTCCACGAGCATTGTTTCCATTATAGCTTTGATTACCATTTGCATAGCTTGATCTTCCAGTTTCTTCATAACATATTTCCGAGAAATGACCAATTCGCTTACATTTAGAACAATTGTGTTTCTTCATACGATGATAACATTTTTCACAATATTGAAACTTCCGGACTTCCTTTGATCCTTTACAACGAATGCAACATCCGTTTGATGATGATGACTTACCAGAATTTCTTGATTCATTTGAGCTAACAGAGCTTTTTCTTTTATCACCATTTCTACCATATGTAGCTTTGCCATTTCCTTCTTTCTTTGAAGAATTTTGACCACGATGATGAATATAATGAATAGCAGGAGCTTCCGGAAGTCTTGATTCACGTTGAGTTTGCAAGGCAGCAGATAACATAGTTGAGCAAGTTTCAAGCGGTGTCTTGGGGTTCTTATTCAATACAGCCAAGATTTGAGAACGAAGTCCATCAAGAGCAGGTTCCTTCATAGCCATTAACAAAGTTAAGGTTCCAAGTTCATTCTCACCAAAATTGTTGAAGTCAAATTCACTTACACTTTGACGAACACGAGCAACAAATTCCGGTACACTTTCATGAGCAGGTCCTTTCCATTCCATTTGAAAATGAGCATAGCGTTTTGCAAAAGTTGATTCAGTGAAGTCGAACAGTTTGACCATAACCTTCTCCAAACCAGACCAACTTTGATATTCAGCAATATCAGCAGGCAACAAAGCCGAAGCAACTTTCCGGAATGTAGCATCATCAAGAGCAGCGAGAGCAAGAGCAACTTTCCGATTTTCATCCATATCATAAACACGAAAGATAATCTTCAACTTCCGGAACCAAAGAAAAGCACCATTTGGAACCATTGAATCATGGACGAACGGAGGAATAGCAGGCAGAGCGACATGAGTTACAGCAGCCGGAGGAGCAGCACCATTACCAAGAATATCATCCATTTCTTATTTCCGGATCACGAGCAGAGCACGAACAGGGAGAGGATAAGCAATCAACTCTCGTCACCAATTTGTTATGACCGTAGATTTGGTCAAACAAAGAAACGTTCCGATATGTGTGTAAAATAGACACAGAAGATAAATAACAATATTTATTAACTGAACAAGGAGAGATTACAGTCGAGCGGTAAACTGTAAAGAATACAATAATAATATAGGCAAAGATGAAGATAGGTTTCCGGTTAGACAGAGAGAGAGAGCGAGCATTCTGTAACTACAGCAAAAGAGTCTTTGTACTTCTGTAGTGACAGGAGTCACAACAATTGTAAGCTGAAAAAATTATTTATCAAAGTTGCTAAAATTATTGGAACTTACCAAATTTAATGCAATAAGTCCAATAAAGTGTGAAAAATATTCCAATTGATGGAACTAATATTAAAGTTAGTAATAATAAAATTAATCGAATTTTGAAACATTTTTGTAACTAAAAAATGCAAAATAAAGCTGTTCACAAATCGAAGCGAAAACTTACGGTGGAATTAAAGGAATAATTTTTTTGTAGACGAGTGGATAAAGTAACAGAAATAAAATAAATAATGCATGAACTTATAAAGCCAATAAAAAATACCATATGTAATATTCCATCTTCACGTTCACCAACAACCGTTAAAATTGCAGTAAAAAATAATTCACAAAATCCTGATATTAATAAAATTAAAGAAACGAAAGTTAAAATGAGAGAAGAACGAATTCTTGCAGCTTCGAAGCATCTTTTAACTAAAAATTTTGGTTGAAAGAAGCTTTTTCGTAATTTGGTAAGTTCAAACCCAATAAAACGAAGATTCAAACTTACAATGATAAATAATTAAAAGGGGTCGAAGGCTTAAATGTGAAAGAGAACCCAAATTCCAAAATATTCTTTCCTTTGATAAATTAATTATTCTTGAAATCGAAGGTAAAAATGCTTTCTAAAATCAATAAAAATCATAACTTTAAAAAGTTTAGTTATGAAAAACAAACCCCACAAGTCCATTCATAATTTACTAAATCTCCATAATCAATAGTGAAACCAATAAAAAATGCAACAAAAAGTGCACCAAGTGGAGGAAGAAGAAGGCAAGCAAAAAAATAATTAATATTTGTTGAAAATAAAACACGATTTTTAGGAAGTTGTTGTTTGGAATTTTGGCTTAAAGGTGTTGAGGTTGTTGGTGAAATTAATTGGGTTTCTGAAGCTTCAGATGAAGTTGATGGAGATGTTGTAGAGAGCTCCGTCAATGGCAGAGATATTGATGGATGATTATTTTGTTCGACATTTATTGAAAGGGTTTCTGGTAATTCCATGGATACGGACTAAAAAGAATATTATTTTTATTTGGGTTTAATGGTCATTTTTCTTTGGTCCCAAAAACAAAAAATCAGTAATTGGAGAAAAATAAAGACAAACCATTCAAGTTAGTTTGTTGACTATTATTAATAATTGTGCTGCCACAACAAAACAAAAAAGACTTTCCAAAAAAAGAATGGGACAAAAAATTGATTTGAAAAAAATAGTCAATCAAAATTAAAGTTCACAAAAATAAATATGGCCCCAAATAATGAGAAAGGAAAAGAGTTCAAAAAAAATGATGATGGTGAAACTATTTTTTCTTTTCACCCAAAAGTGGCCATAAATAAATGGATGAATGTCTGTTCCTTAAGCGCCTAAGGCAAATTTTTATGGTACAATTAACCTTTCATATTTTTTCAAAAAATTTATTTGTTATATTAATCTGATTAATCATTATTATTTTTCACTTTGGGTTTGCTTTGTATTGATCTTCTATCAATTTGTTTATCTGAAGCTGGCCAAGGAATAAATTGGCCAAAGAAATCATTTGCTTTTCATACATATATGAAATTGATCTTTTGCGTAATCCATTCATCCTTTCCTCGCTTTCTCTTTCTCTTCTATGATCAAAGTTATTTTTATGATTATGATTCAAATAAAAAAATCCAGTTTTATCGTCAGTTTTTTGTTCTCACCTTTTTTTGATGATGGTTATGTCACACGAATTTTTCAGATTTAGACTTTCGTTTTTTATTTAATAAATTTTACAGGTAAATTTCACTGACAATGAATGATAAGCTAAAAGCATGGATCGAAATATCAACTTCTAAAATTTTTGTTTAAAAAAATAGCAAAACTTTTAGTTTGAAAATGAAACCTTTTTCATTTATATTGTTTTTGCGTTTTGTTTAATTCTTCTTTTTTTACTTTTATAAAAAAAGAAAAAATAAATTGTTTCATTGACTACAAATTCGAGAACGAAAAAATATATAGCAAATTTATTTATTACTTTTTGATTGTGAAGAAGAAAATTAAATTTAAGAAAAAAGAGAAAACCGTTCAAGTATTTTTAACAATTTGTAATTGAGAAGAAAACCAACCACCTAATTACTTCTGTCATCATAAAAAACACACAAGAAGAAGAATTGATTTTGAAAATTGGTCAAATCAAAAATTTTTTGGTTCAATTGAATTTAGCCAAAAAAGCTAAAATGGAATGACGTTCGAATTCGAAAAGTTTCACTATCCATGTTTAAAATTTTTTTTTTATTAACTAAGAGTTACATCATCTGCTTTTCCATTATGTGAGAGATACGACATTGCGTAATTTAACCTTTTTTTCTTTCAACCTCAATTTTTTATAATTTTCTTTTTTTTACTTTGTTTCTTGCTGTTTACTTCCATAAACATTTTCATTCACCAAAAAAAGCAAAAAAAAAATCCAGTTTTTTTTATTCTTGTAAATTTCTGTCTCTCTTCCTTTTTTGCAAGTTATTTTTTTGTTTTGTTTTGTTATGCAACGGGATTCCGGAATTTTTTACTTTCCTCTCTTTTTTTTTTCACAGCCGCAGGAGAAAAAATTCGTAGGTTTTTTAAAAATAAAAGTCAATCAAAATTTTTTTTTTACTAACACCTTCATTTTTTTCGCACCTTTTTTTACAAAAAATATATATAATTAAAAGACTTTTTTTAATAATGACCACGCTTGTCACTCAAACTCATAAATTTTTTGACATGTGGCCTCCAAATTTTCAAAAGGTTAATAATGGGGAAACAAAATAAAAAATATGGTATGGAATAAAAAATGACTTCAAAAAGGCGTGAAAATGATTATTAACTTTTTCGATTTATCGGGAATATATCTCTTTTTTGTTTGAAAAAAAAAATTATCGGCAGCTTTTTTACACCTTTTTTTCATCTGTGGTTTTTTCTTTTTGCGATCACCTGCTATTTTTACTTTTTTATTATTTTTAATTAGATTATTTTTCATTAAATTTTCTTCTTTAAATTTTTTAATAGATTAAATTTCATTTTTTGATTATTCATCGACTTGCATTTTTCTAAATTACACCATCACGTTCGAAGTTTCAAAGAAAAAAAGGCAGATAAAACTTAATTTTGAGATTTTTATGAACCACACGACCGAATTTCAAGATCGCTGCTTTTAGAAACACAAATTTTTCAGAAACCGATACTTTTTTAACCAAAAAACTAGAAACTTTTTTTCCAATAACCTCTTTTTTAATTTTGACTTTTAACCATAGATAAAAAAATTACAAAAACTAAATTTTTTCTAATTTAATTTATTTCTTTTTTTGGTTGTACACTGATGTGTTTTTTTTGTTTTGTTTTCTTCTTACTCTTCTTGATGTCCAAAATTTTAATGTGTCGTAAAAAAAAGTGAATTGCAACTTTGAGAGTTACGAGGCAACCAACAACGCCTACTTACTAACATATTTTTTTCTTTTCATCAAAGTTTCAAGTTTTTCTGATTCATGACTTCTATCGCTGATGCTGCTGATTCATTCTCTCAACAACAACAAAAATTGATGTTGGTATTTGGAATGTTAATTTTAAGTGATTCAGAAAAAATAGGTTTAAAAAAGATTTTGGCTCGAAATTAAAAGTTGATCGTAATTTTAGAAGTTTCATTAGTTCCATTTTTTCTGATTCTCTTGTTTCATGATTTTGCACTTTTTTTTCTGCTTCTTAAGTTTTAATAATAAATTTTTATCAACCAAAATTATTTTTACGACTGCTGTCACAAATCACTCAAAAAAAGATTTTATCTTCTTTTTTTTCTTTCAAATTTTTTGACAAATTGCGCGTCGCCGTCATTTTTTTAATTTAAACTTGAAAATAGCTTCCTTTAAACTATTTTTGGATGAAAAGAAAAAATTCTGTGGAAAAGTGCCAAATTTCATTCCACTTTTTATACTCTAACTTTTTAATTATTTAAAAATTACGAATTCAAAATCCATTATGAATTTCTTAAATAAAAAATAAAAATAATTTAAACCCGTTTAAAAATTTAAAAAACTATAAACTTTAATGTTTGAATTTTAAATATTGCTTGAATAATTTTTCTCGATTCTCGAGGGATAAATTACTCTTCTCTCTTTTTTTCTTTTTCTTGCATGTATCTCCCAAAAATGCCACCTGTTTTTATTGGTGCTTCATTTTCTTTTCTTTATCTCGCGCGAGTGTTCGTGGTGTCTTTTAAAAACCACCAAACAAAACAGAGAAAGGAAACATTGAAATTTATTCATGCTTGAAATAACTCTTTTTAATTTATGATTTTTTTCTTTTTCTCTTTTTGTTTGTTTCTTTGGTTGAAAGCTAAAAATATTTGCAATTTTTTAATATATATTTTTTTCTTCTTTCTTTTGTTTTAAAAGGGTTTCATTTTCTATGGTTGTGGGTCTCCATATTTATAGCGATAGCATAGAAGCAATAAATTAACACCCCGGGTGTGCTATTGCGGCTTTTCTTTCTTTTTTGATTGAACCAAAATTTAATGAACCGAACAAGTTTTTTTTAATATTTTGAATGTGCATCACTTCTTTTTTTTTATATTTTATTTTATTTTGGTTTGGTTTCAGTTTCTGAAACATAACAACAAAAAAAAGAACATTCCTTTTTTGATTTTTTGTTTAAAACAATAAAAAAATTTGGTGTTTTTACATTTTTTGATTTTTTAATTGTAATTTGATCTGATTTTTATTGTTTTGGAAGAGCGGTTTTTTTTCTTTTAGGAAATTTATTTGATTTTTTTGCCATAAAAAATTATAATGATAACGTATTTTTTACTGAAGTATAATTTTTTGTTTTCTCTGAATCCCAAGAAAACTCAAGCTTCTCGCTATTTCAATTCCGAAATAAAAAAAAAAGCTTTTTAAAATAAACCAAAAATAAACTCATCTCTTTTAAGTAATTTTTTTTTCTTGAATACTTCGAACATCAAGAAGGGAAAAGAAGCTTTTCTCCCATATCTCTCTCTTTTACTCCCCTGATTTAATTTCATTTTGGTCCATTTTTTTTTTACTCGGGAAAAAGCTATCAATTCCTTCCAACCTTAAAATTGGCATCTTTAAAATCCAAAAGTTTTTTTTGTCAGTATTGTTTTTTTTTCTAAAAAATTATTTGTGACGTGATTGTTTCTTTTTTATTTCAAAAGTCAAAAGAAAAAACAAAGCAATTAAAAAACAGAGGCAAAAATGTTTTTTACACACTTTTTTTGTGGGTGCCAAAAAAATTCAATCTAAAAATTGGCTCTCCTTCCTTTCTTTTTTCTCGAAGCTTTTAACTTCTTTTTTGTTTGTTTTTTTAACTTCTAAAAAGAAAAAAAGTCAGCAACTCACTTTTTTTTGGTTATCCAAGAAGAAGACAAGAAAAAATTCCTTTAAAGTCAACGTGTATACGTAAAAAAGTTTTTTTTGTTAAAAAGTTTTTTTTGTTGTATAAAAAACGACTCCCTTGACTCATGCATTTACGACCATTGCGGCACTTTTCTTTTCTTTTTTCCTTTCCTTTGGGGCTCTTCCTTATTTGAAGAAGTTGTGATGGAAAAATATAAATAAATAAATAAATAAAGAGTGGAGGACCTTATTTTTTTAAAGAGGCATACTACTTCTAAAAAAACATCACCAAAAAATAAAAAGTCACAAAAAATATTTTCTTATTGGATAAATATTTTTTTATTTTTTCTCGAGCGTCAAACCTTTATTTATTTTTTTAATGGATTTTTATGGGTTTTTGATTGTTGAAAAATTTTTTAAAATTCTTTTTTTCCATAAACTTAAAACAAACTTTAAAGCCAAAAAAAGCTTCTCCACTTTATTTCTGTCTGAAAACTTTTTTTTTTGTAAGCTTTAAAAACTAATCGAATTATCGCTATTATTATTTTTTTGTTGGCTGGTAAAAGATTAAAATAAAGATTATCGGTTTTAGAACACAAAACACTGAAAAATAAAGTTTTTCGCGCATTTAAATCAAAATGCTGCGATTTTTTCCTTTCTCCCATCACAAAAAAAAGAAACATTTTTTGACCATAAAAAAGAAAAGGGTTTCTTGTTTTCGAATAAGAAAAAAAAATGCAACATAAAAAAGGAAAAAAAAGAAAATGAGGCTTATTTTCGATCTCCTCTTCTTTTTATTTCTATCTCTCTGCAGGTTGTCGTCTATTGCATCCTCTTTTTTTGTATTGTTTGTATCTTCTTCAAAAGAAAAAAAATATCCTGATTTTTTAAAATAAAATCTTTCGCTTTTAAATTTGCATAATCGCGTTTTTGTTAAATCTGAAAAGAAAAGGGAACAAATAGGTTTGACTTGGTTTTGATTTGTTTAAAGATTTCATAAATTTAACTAAAAAAAGTTTGATTTTGATGGGTAAAAAATTAATCTTTTGATGAGCCAATATTTTTTAGACATAATTTTTTCTATCAATTAAGTTACCTTTTTTACGCCATTATTTTGGAAAAATTTAACAAAAATGCGATTATGAACAAACTCACCATTAAAATACATAGTCTCTCATTCATTTAAACTAAAAAAACTCTCGCAAAAGGTATAATTAATAATCCAATTTTTGAAATTTGAGAGGAAAGCCTGTATTTAATTTGAATTTTTTCCGCAAAATTTAACAAAATAAAAATTATAACTTTTTTTTGTTCTATGATCGTTTTTGACTAATGTTCATAATAAAAAGAGAATTGAGGTCATTTTGCTTTAAACCAAAAATGGTCATCATCGAGCAGCAGATTCCCCCTAAATTTTCTCTCTTTGGTCATTCAAAAGCCGTCCGTGGACAAACGACAGACTGACGACTGGTGGCTGTGATTTTCCCTCCAATATTTAAATATATACAAAAAATAGCAGAAAACACATTTTTTGCCTAAGCTTCTTTATGGGCCGACAAAAAAAGTTTTCAATTATCTTAAGAAAGGAGAAAACTAAAAATCAATTATTCGATTCTTTTTTTCTTTTATGCAATCGAAAAACTTTGAATGAATGAAAAAATTTGTTGATTTTTTTCTTTATTGTAAAAAAGAAAATTTATTTGTATTTAAGCTTTTTTTGATTGTTTTACTTTAATGTTTCTTGGAGGATTAAAATTTTGTTGCTAAACTTTGCACTTTTGTATTTTTCATTTAACACTTATTTCAAGCAAGAAATGTGTCTAGTTTAAAAAACTATTTAAATTAAAAAAAACGTCTGATCTTTCTTTTTTGCAAGCTTTCGACCAAGCTTGAAAATTTTTTAAGGCCATTTTTACACGTTCTCTATTTTTACTTTTATTTTTCTTCTTATTTCCGGTTAAACACGTTCGAACGTTCGCTTAAAACAGCCTTCCTTTTTTTTAAACAGATTTAGAATATTACTTTTTTTGCTCTCTATAAACTTTTTGAATTCCAAAAAAAGATTTTTATTTTTTACGTTTACAATTATTTTTTTTATATAGTTTCTTACTTCTTTTTTTGTTTCCCATCAAATATTTGCTTTTGTTTTTTTATATTTGTGCTAAATATTTTTGAGGATTTAAAAAAAAATAAATGCAACATTAAAAAAAGAAACGGCACAGCAATTCGAGATCCTTCTCCTCAAATATTTTTTTTATAAGTTTACTTTTTGTTTTTGGAAGTCAGGTATTATTTTTTTATTCCTTTTTTGGAAGCTTTTGTTTGCTTTGTTATTTTTTTTGTTGGAATTTCTATAAAAAGGCTTTTATCTGTCTGGAAATAGCCTTATTTGGGCTTTGAAGCTTTATTTATTTTACTTTTTAGTTTTTTTTGTATTTTAAAGCCTCGAAAAAGTTTGGATAAAAATTCAGAATTAACTCTACTTTTTTTAAAATTTATTAGTTAATTTTTATTATTACAAATTATAACAAATTTTCTTAATTTCAATTAAGTCCTTTTTGCAGACATTTTTTTTTCTATGTCAAAGGTTTTTTTCTTCGTCTCATGTCTTTTAGACAAATAGACAGACACACTTTACTTTAAAAAAAGAAAAAATTACATTATTTTTTATTTATTATTTAATCAAAGTTTTAAAAATACAATAAAAAAAACATCTCTTGCGCGATTGCAATCAGTTCTTTTTTTCCTTCCATCAAAAAAAAAATAATACCGCGTTCGTTAACAAATTTTTATTTGTTTATTTTTTTTTTATTTGTCCCGTGTTTCCGATCGTGTAAAAAAAGAGAAGAAATATTTGAAATTGATCCATTTTTTTCTTCCTCAAAAAAATAAATTTAAAACTCCACTCATTTTTTGTTTGTTTGTTTCAGATTCATACTCAAAAAAACTTTCGATCGAACAACAATTTTCCTTCATTTTCTTATTTTATTTTTGACATTGAAATTTGACTTTTTTGTTTTTTTGAAAAGATCATGTCAGGAACGTAATAACCTCATATTGCCGTCATCCTCAATTTTTGTGTGCTTCAAAAATATCTCAAAAGAAGATTTTTTTTAATTGTATAATATTTTTTTCAACTTCACTGCCAAAAAAATATAGCGAAAATGTTAGTTTTTTATTTTTTCGTTTTTTAAAAGTTTCAAATTTCATTTTTTTGTTTCAGTTTTCATCAAATAAAAATAATAATGAATTTGCAATATTTTAAACTATTTTTATTATTAATGTTTTTTGTTGAATGTGAAAATAGGGGGCATCATCGATATCGGCCTCGAAGGTATCAGCTCACTCTCTCGATAAGGTATGTTCAAACAAATTAAAAAAGATTATTATCTCGAAAATAAAATTGTAAAATTAAGTTTTTTTCTTTTTTGTTTCCCAATCGCCTTCTTAATTATTTTATTTTTGCATTATTAAAATCCATAATTATATTTTTTTTTAGAAATCATAATGTCACAGAAGCTCGATTTTTCCGTTTGGTTGGCGTTGATAATACCGCTGATTTTTATGTGGCCCCAGGAAATATATTTACTAAAACTTATGAAGTAAATCGAAAGGGTTTTTGGACGTTATTTGTGGAATTTCCAAATGAACGATATGCAAAATCTCCAAGAAAAATAATATCCCGTGATTCATATTCTCATTGGATTATGGAAGTATATTATTATCCTGGATCTGTGGGATTTAGTGATTGGCATAAAATGCATGAAGATTATACTTAATTTTTTATTATTTATGTCAAAAATCAATCCAATCATGGCATTTCAAGAAATTAACAATAAAGCAAACAAACAAAAAATTTCAATAATATTTTTCTTTCAATTTTTTTTTCTTTTTTTAAAATTCAGCAAAAAAAAACTGCCCCGGTTTTGATAAAAAAAAATTATTAGTTTTTTCTTTAAATTAAATATATCGCCTAGCCAACCCTAGCTGCCGCTAGTTTATTTTAGATAATCAAAGAGATTAAATAAATATATATGTGTTTTCTTTTTATTAATGTGAAAATATATTTTTTAACGGTCATTGATTGCATTTCTTTTTTTTCTTGTGAATTTGTAAATAAATTCAAACATAAAAATTTTGGAAAGTAAAAATAAAAAAAACATAAACAAACTCTATTCTCAAAAAAATTGTTTTCTTATTAGTTAAAAAAACAGATTCAAAAATCAATGACGTCATGTTTCACAAAAAAGCTAAGCAAAATCCATAAAACGATTTTTTGTTTTTGTCTTTCTGCAAAACCTCTCAAAGATTTTTGATCGAAGAAGTTTTTTTTTAAATTTATCTTTAAAAATACAATCAAAAATAATTCAGGTAAAAATCAATGTCCTTTTTTCCATTGATATTGTTCTTTTCCTTTTAAAATGATATGGAAAAAGAAGAATCATAAAATCAGGGAGGCGTAAAAAATAAGCACGTAGCTTGCTGATTTTTTTTTTATTTGCTCGATTTGTCACCATCGAGACATCGTTGACTGATAAAAAAAATTTTTTTGAGGCTTCTTTCTTTAAATACACACCTCTTTTTTAAAGATTTTCTTCCATTGTTGGTATCATAAAAAACTTATTTCTTTTCTTTCTTCTCTTTTATTTTCATCGTTGTTCAATCTCAAAGTGTTTTTTTGTTTGTTTGCCTTTAAAGGAGCTCCATCAAATAAAAAAATTACATATATTAAAAAAAGATGGGCACTCGTTTAAGAAATATATTTCGAAATCGTAGAAGCAAAGATTCCATTTCATCCTCTCCTGTTTCACCAGGTTTTGGCAAAATTTCTGAATTTCAATGTGTTATATGTTTTGAAAATTATTCATCTCTTGAAGGTTTTATTTCTTGTAAACCCTTTGAATCAAATGTAACTTCCCCGAAAGAACCTCATCGACTTTGCATTGATTGCATTCGAGGTCATAGTCATGCAGCAATTGATATGAATTTAGCACCTGGTGGAATAGGATTAAGATGTCCTGATCCTAATTGTAAAAATGTTTTGCATTTTGGTGAGTCTCATTTTTAAAGGTGGTTAGCGAATTTTATTTTTTATAGGTGAAAGTAACTTTAAATTAAAGACATTTACGATTTATGAGTCACTATTTTTTTAAGTTTAAAGACTAAAATTCATAAACTTAATATTTTTGCTTTCCAAAAAAATATTTGAAGTTATTTTTATTTTTTTAGCTGATTTCAAATTTTATCTTAATCCCGAAGATCATGAGCAACTCGAAAAGCGAATGCAACATGAATCAGTAACATCCGCTTCACTCTCAGATCTCGTAACGTAAGCTTTTTCTTCCATCATTATTTTCTAATTTTAATATAATTAACTTTCAAGTTGCTCTTCATGTTCACTACAATCATGCGTCGATGAAGTATATTATTATTTTACATGCGAATGCGGAAGGACGCAATGTCGAAATTGTCCTCGGCCATATGATGAAAATCATGAAGGAAAAGCTTGTGAGGAATTACAAGAGGAAGAGGAGCAAAATGGAAATCAAATGTAACAGCTTTTTTGTTTGAATTATAAAAAGCCTCAAATTAATTCGGGAAAATTTTAGTGAATCAAAATTATCTGAAATTGTTGTACGAGTTTGTCATCGATGTAATGTGCAATATGTTAAACAAGATGGGTGTAATAAAATGACGTTAGTTTATTTTTATATTATTACTATTTGGCTTTATCCACTACACAAAGAAAGTTAAAAGTTAATTTGTATTTTCCAAAAAAATAATTTCAAGTTTCCAAAGTTTTTCTAATCTTTTTTTTTGAACTTTAGTTGCCGATGTGGAGCAACCCAATGTTATATTTGTCGAGAAAAGGATATCAATTATGAGCATTTTTGTGATTGTGAAACTCGACAAATACATGGGAAATGTCCAAAATGTAATAAAAGTTGTCGATTATTTGAAAATGCAGAAGAATTGGATGAAGCAAGAATGAAACAATTAATTCGTCAAGGAATTGATGAAGTTGAAAGCCATTATGAAGCTATACCAATTCCACCACCAATCCCAATATATAATAATAATAATATGGATCAACAAAAACAAGGATATTATGAAATTTTAGTTGATGAATTATGTTCGAAATTAGCTTTAGTGGAATCCATCGATGAAATTGAGAAGGATGCATTAAGAAAATTAAAGGATGCCAATCGACAAGAATTAAATTTAATTCAACAACGATGTCAAGCATTTAGGTTGAAAGCTGAAGAAAGAGTGGATGAAATTAAAAGAATTTTGAAATCGCTGGAAACATAGAAGCTGAGAAGCAATTGCAGCTGAAATTAATTTTTTACTAAACACAAAACTGCGGCTTTTAGCTTCAAGATTTTCTTTACCGTAACTTTGTATATAATTTTTTTCTGAATGTCTTTGTTTGTTTTCCATTTCAATAATAAAAAATTTTACTCATCAAAATTTTACATTTTTATTTTTATTACCAGTAGAAGAAAAACTTGACTCATTCATTATTCATTGTTAGCTGATAAAAGTTTGTTGAAATTGAAGTAAAGTAACTTCTTGTAGATTAAAATTAGCTTTGACGTAATAATTTTTTTACTCCTTTTTTTGTTTGCTCTAAAATTATTTTAACGATAAGCATTTTAAAACAGCAATGAGTAGTAATAGTTGTAAAATTTCACGACAATCATTATCCCATTGGCTTTCGCCCTGTAAAAATGTTTTATTGTTTTTCTTGGGGTTTTCGTTGTTGTTGTTGTTGTTGTTTTGAGTTCAATCTAATAATGTATTTTGTTTAAAAATAAAGGTGTTTCAACAATTGCAAGATTTAGTAATACTTTAAAGTGACCAGATGAACTTACGGTCAGATAGTCGATAACTAAAAAGAGATGCATCAAAAGTGTGTTGAGTAAGAAAACATATAGTCGTCACAAAAAATGGTATCTAAACAAAAAGCGGCTATAGCACCTTAGAAAATCACTGCCACCAAACATCGAGCAAGCAAAAGTTTCAAAAAATCTTTAGCAACAAATAAATTTATAATGACACATAATAATAATAATATTCAAATCACAAAAATAATAAAATAGTATAAGCAGCATTTTTATTTTTAATCGTTTCAACTTCTAATAATTTTGGTATCATCATTTCATTCAATCTTTCCGTTTTTCCAAGTAAGTATAATATCGAAATATTCCTAAAATCGAGGGTAAATTAAATGAGAAAAAAGAAAAGAAATGAACCAACCTGAATCAAGTTTCAAACAAAGAACTTTATTGTTGCTCTTCAAAAGGTGGTACATCTGATTCTTGTGGTAATGGATCTGGTCTTAATTCTCTGATAACAACAGAAACATAATGCGACTCAGACACTTCATCATTAGACTAAAAAAATAATAAATTATATGTTCAAAATGATGGATAAACATACAATATAAGACCGAGGTTCAGAAATTGATGATCCAATAGTATATCCAGAAACATAAGAAGATTCTAAAAATAATGTTGTTACTCAATAATTTTTTACAAAAATAAAAAATAAACATACCACTTTCATTGTCTTCATCAGATTTTTCTTCAACGTTATCGTCTTTGCTAACATCAGATTCTCGAAGTCCATTTCTTTTTCGTTCTTCTCTTGTGTTCAAAATTTTATGAAGATTTTCATCTTTCGAAGGTGATGGAGTTATCTAAAGTTTAAAAAAATAAAAAAATTCGAAACACTTTAGGCTTACCAATAATCCATCAAATGAATGAATACCACCCTCATCACTTAAAAGTCCTTCCAAATCTACAAAATTCTTTTTTCTTCTGTTCTTGTCGATAGCAGCCAATAATTTTGGAACAAAAAAAATGTAGGCAAATAAACCGATGAATATAATTATCAAAAGTGCCAAAATAGCCCAAATCAAACTATCCATTAGTAATGCAGGGAGGCCAAGTTTAAATTCAAACCACCAAGTTGGTTTAATATAACTTTCAAATTTGGAAATATTTAACTCAATAGGAGGAGTTTCAGTAATCTAAAGAAAAAAATGTGTTAATAAAAATAATTAGAAGTAACTGTATGTTTATTAATTCAATGAAATAAAAAGCAAAGAATTGAATATTTTTTACTATTTTAAGGAATCATAATCGATGCGAATGTTAACGAAGTAAAGAAAAATTAAATAATAACTTACATTTTCACGATCAACTAAGCCAGCAAAATTAGTCTGTTCCATCTGCTTTCCAAGTATAATATCGAAATATTCCTAAAACATTGAGGAAATTTAATTGAGAAATAAATTTTTTTTAAATCGAAGAAAAAATCACGTATAAAAGCCCAACAATTCAAAAATAAAATTCATTCGATTAAAAAGTTGTAATTATTAGTCTTTGCACAAATTAGAAACAGTTAATATTAAATGTATTAAAAAATGGAAAATAATTAAAACGGAATTTGTGAGAAAAATAAGCATCCTTTTAAACAAAAAATGTTATCAAAAATAAAGAGTTGAAAGCAGCAAAAAATGAAACTTATAATTAAACAACTTCGATTGAAACCCGAAAAATAAGATTGGAAAAAAATTTTCTTTTGTTGCTGAAAAATAAAAATACGAGTGAAGAAACAATGAAACGAAATATGCATATTTTTGAAAGCAAAAGCGTTTGTTTTGATATAAAAGTGTAAAATTATCGATGGCTTTAAAAAAATGAAAAAGAATTATTATTTATATTTCGTTTTGCAGAAAGTTGAATTTTTTGTTTCCAAATTATGCTTCAGAAAGTTGTCATTTTATGGAAAAGTTTAAAAATACATTTTGCTTTAATAAAACTACAAAATTAATTAAATGACTTTTTTGAATGATTAAAGGTTGAAGAAAATCGAATTTTTATCCGCTCAGCCACGAGTTAAATTTTAATATTTGTTTTTTCATTAAATTAATTAAAGGGCCATAGCTATTTGCAGCCTTTTTGAAATTTCGTTTACGGGAGCTGAACTTTGCGAATGCCAAGCGCGTGTTTGAAATTTAACGTGTCATTTACTGTAGTTGCGATTGCATGACAAGATGTACCCAATCGCTTCTTAGGGCATATTTTCACAGTTGGCTTTGGCGCGCAAAAATCAAAGGGTTTTTCAATAAAGAAAGCCCTGCAGAACCCAAAAAACATAGAGGCTTAGGATATAAATTATTATTCAAGTTTTTTGGATGAGTAAATAGACTAACATAGAAACCTTAAACCAACAAAAATATGAATCAGTAAGCTTTTTTTAAAATACTAATGTTATTTTTTATGGAAGACAGTGCATGATAGCTTTAACTTAGGCAACGAATTCCTAGTTTGGTTTTGTTTATGACTTTAATTGTGCTCATTTATTTTTCTAACATTGGTTGATCAACTAATGCTAAACTAATGAAGCAGCAAATCATATATTCTTCCAAAAATTTGCATAATTAGGCAAATTTCTAATTTTTTAAATATTTCCACATTCCTTTAGTTATTCTTTTGAAATCGATTTATTTTAGCGAGTAAACTTAAAACCTAAAGTAAAGTAATGGAATAACATTGGAAACCATAATAAAAAAATAATAGTACTAAATTAAAAACATTAAAAAGATTGATAAAGATACTTCTTTATGTATCTTTATTATGAGCAAGTGAAAATACTTCGTTATGGGCTATTGATTATACCATATCCAAAAAGGTTTAAAACTTGAATATATATTTTACTTAGGGGTTTTAGAAAATTAACATATGCTTAGTTCTTTCATAAATCTTGTTTTAGTTTATGTTTCTGTTCTAAATTAAATTTTCTCACTTATATTACTCGCATCGGTTGGTCAACAAATGCCTGTGGCGATTCCTTAGGATGGAAATACGATAGACTAATATAGCAGGCTAATCATTAATTTATCTAAAATTTGCATAAATTCTAATTTTTCTGACCCAATTTATTTTCCTAAAAGCTATACATAAACATCATCAATAGAGTTTTTAATTTAGCCATTAGCTTTTTATTTTAAATAGTTTTTTTCATCTCAAAACTGTTATTTTTAATGTTTTCTTATCTCCAAAATTTAAATAAAGGTTTTATTACTTCTTATCTTTCCAAAATTTGAATATTCTTCATTAATGTACTGTGTTAGAGCCTCGATTATCAACGAAAAATAAGCGCGCGCAAAATAAGCGGGAACGTCGAAAGGGATGTGTTAAAATATGCCCTTAGAGTCGATTGGGTACATCTTGTCGTACCACGGTAGTTGCACGTAAATTCAAATTGCCGGTTGGCGAAGTATGAATTCAGGTCCCAGTAAACGAAATTTTCAAAAAGGCTGCAAATAGCTATGGACCTTTAAAGGTTATTAGATAAGATCTGGATAGTCGTGCTGTAATAAAATTCAAACATCCTCGAAGCCATGAAAAAATATGAAATGTTTAGGAATTTTAAATGAATTTAAATATTTTAAACTTTTTTTTATTGTAAATTTTCTAATTCAGCTTGACAGAAAAAAGATACTTTTTAAACATCCCAGAAGGACATCAATGACAAGCTTTTCGAACGTTTAAAACCCGGCTATTTAGTGAATTTTTTTTTATAAACCAAAGAAAGACACAGCCACATTTCGATTGGTTTTTGTATTGTAAAAACAACTTTGACTAACAAAACGTCAAAGTATAAATGTCTGAAGAAAAAATCCAAGAAATACATAAACCAAAAAATTGCAAAAATTGTGTAAAAATTCAATCAAAAAAGTTCACACAAACGATTCCCATTTTCCCGCGCAGAACAAAGATTGAAAAATGAAACATTTGTAACAAAATTGCTGGTTTTGCAAACTTCAATAATGCAAATTTTTCTCTCATGCTTGCTACATTCTTTTCATTTTCCCTAGCATTTTTCAAAGTTCCGTTTTTTGGTTCGTCAACTTTCTTTCTTTTTCTTTGTTGATTTCATCTTTCCTTTTTGCAACTAAACCAAAAACAAGAAGAAGAAGAAAAAAGAAAAATATGAGCAGTAAGTTTTCTTTATTTTTGCTTTGCCTTTATTTTTTGTTTAACATATTTTTTTACATACATATTTTTTAGAAGATGTACGACCGACATCACCCGCAGTTGAAACAAGTAAGAAAGTTAGAAGCCGACGACCAAGTACTAAAACCGGATCAACACATTCAAAATCAAAACAATCATCAGAAAAAATAAGAAAGCCACGTAAAGATCAACAACGTCAACAGAAGGATAAAGAACATGAACAACAACAACATCATAAGAAGAAAGAAGTTGCAAAAAAAGATTCTAAAGAAGTAGTACCAAAGAAGGATGATAAAGAAAGAAAAGAACAAGATTCACAATTGCCTACTGAATTTGAAGAAGTTAAAGCTGCTCGACGTCCTGCTGTTGCAAAGTATGTTTAATTTCTCTTGAAGTTTGGGCTTTTTTCTAAGCTAAATGAAGCCATTAATGTTAAAAGAGTTTATAAAGCTAAGACTCAACATGTAACTTTTGCCACATGTTTCGACTCTGAAGCGAGTTATGTTGTTTTCTTTATCATTTTTTCATCCATCTTTTTTACTCGTGTCATGCTTATAGACTGTTTTTACTCAAACTTGTTTATTCCTAACTCAACTCTTTTTTTCAGATCAAATCGAGTAAGACGGAAATCATTTTATCCTGATGAAACTCCATCACCGACTCCAAATGCAGCTTCAGCTGGCGTTTCACCTTCTCCAGCAATAGCAGCTTCAACTACTCCTGAACCAATATTAGTCGATGCAGCTGGTGGACCACAAAATGATTCAAATGATCTTGCTTCACTTGATCGGGATTCAGCTAGTGGAAGAGTGCCTGGTGCTCCGAAAGCTCCAAGTGAAAAAGCCACTGCTGCTGGTGAAGCTCATGAAAAGGATGCTGCTATCAATGGAAAAACGCCACAAAAAGTCTCGGGCGAAGCTCTTGGAAAAGCCCCACATAAGAAAGTCTCGGGTGAAGCTCTTGGAAAAGCCCCACATAAGAAAGTCTCGGGTGAAGCTCTTGGAAAGGATGCTGCTGTGAATACTCCACAAAAAGCTTCTGGTGAAATTATTGGAAATGGTCCTGCTGCTAAAACTTCTGAAAAAGAACATTTCAATTCTACTCCAGCTTATCCTATAACACCTGGTGGACCTCGAGCTTCAAAGAATTTAACTAAAGAAAAAGTCAAATGTGACTTTTTTATTCATGGAATGCCGAAACATAAAGTTAATTCATCAATTGTGCAAAATATTGCTGAAGGAGAACATCATCACGCGAAAAAAGAACATAAATGAATGATTGTAATTTGTATTATTTTTTTGTAATAATCATAAAACAATAAATATGTTTATTTTTGCTTTAATAAACTGTGATTAATGTTTTTGGGGTTATTGTAATTGTTAATTTTTATGAAATTTCTTTGGTTATAAATGCGATTGTTGAATGATAGGCTGGCTGTTTGCTGGAGAACATATGAGACCTAATAGCAATTTATCGATGCCAAATTGCAATGCCTATCATGATAGATATGGCATTTAATTTAGGTCAATCATGTCGACGAAGAACTAGAAACTTTTGCTCACAATTTTCAAAGGATGTTTGTTTTTGCCATTGATAGCACTTTTTGAGGCCAAAGGAAAGACACTAAATTCCATTTTCATGAGCACTTTTGTAACATTGGTTTTCAAACAACACACGATTGTTTAATAGCGTCGTGAATCGTATGAGAACTTTACTTATTAACTATTTGATTCATACATTTTTCCATGAATCACGGCAATTATTAACACACACAAATGATTATTCTGTTTTGTTCCGTTTTTTGCACCACTTTCAAATGCTTTTAGCATTCAAACGTAAAAACGTTTTCAAACTTTTGTTTAAAACACATTTTTTAATCGAATAAGCTTCTTTTTTTCAACAACCAAAAAAATCAAAACATAAGCATAGTGATGTGGTTGATGATATCCGTTGATGGCGCCAGACAGATCCGCCTTGAAAGCTTTTTATCATTTTTGTCTCGCAAAAAAAATGTTTCTATTGCTTTTTTAAATTTCAAACACTTTTTTATTAAACTTACTTTGACTTGACGAGCTTGCTTTTATTTTATTTTGAATGCTTTTTTCTTTCTAAATTTGTCATTGACTTATAAAATTTTAGAATGTGGATCTCAAAGGATCCTCAAAATATCATGAGGCTCCTTCTGGCATGTTTCTTCATACTTTTGAGTTGTGGTGTTGCGGTTGCTCAAGAAGTTGATCAACAACAAGCTGAAGAAAATCCAAGTTGTTCCTTTTATTGCATCCTTCAACCTCATCCTACCGTACCTCTCGACATCAACAAATACAAAAATCTCAGTTGCACCCATTTGATTTATGGCCTCGCTCTAATTGATTCAAATTATAAGCTTGTATTTCCATCAAATAACGATATCGCCTCTAATTCATCAACCCAAAGTAATTTAAACAAAATTCAAACATGGCGAGATGGAAACCAATTTGACCATCCAATCAAAAAGCTTTATCTTGGAATCTTTGCTGAAGGAACCCTTCATTTCATTTCAAATTCATGGACCCAAGGAGTTTTTGCTGATGAAATTTTGGCCAAACTTAAAGCAAACAATTTTGATGGAATTTTCTTACATCTTGAAAGCTATGAAACATGGTTTAAAGAAATGAAAGAATTTCTTCAAGTTCTTCGAACCAAATCAGCTGCAGCTCGTCAAAACATTGACGTGAGTTTTAAACTTTTTCATATTTTTTACTAAACGCTAAAGTATTTTGTGTAAAAAGCTTGCGATGCTTTAGTAGTAAAATTTCCCATTTCTCCCAAACCCGAAACAGATATATGAACTTTGTTTTTCTAAAAAAACTTTTTTCCTCCGATTTCGTAGTTAATCTTTAAAAAAAAGCATTACTCTTATTATTATTGTAGATAATCATGACTTTATCATCTAAAGAAATAGGTAAAGCTCGTCGACGATTACCCGAAATTGGACCTTTGATTGATGCAATTTATTTACTTAGTGATGAATCGCCTGCAACTGAATATCCATCTGGTGCTGTTGCCGTTGATCCGCTTCATGCATCCGATGATGCCCATATTGGTTCAGAAGATACCATTTCTGATACAGCTAGTAAGATTTTATTTTATTTTTTAACTTTTTTGAATAAAACTTTCTTTTTTTTTAAAGATCAAATTGCTATGGCTGGCGTGCCTGAAGAAAAGATCATCGTTGGATTAAGCACTTGGGCTCGATCCTATCGCCTTCTTGAAGGTCAAAATACAACCAGACATGGTGATAAGGTTGCTGGTCCAGGTGCACCTGGGAAATATACTCATCGAAAAGATGGTAAAATTTCATATTATGAAGTTTGTACTTTAATGAATGATCAAACCCTCCTCACATATGATAATACTTCTGAAACCGTTTCATTTGTTTCAAATAATACTTGGTATTCATTGGCTCTTCCTGATCATGATTCATTTAAGAATAAAATTAAATGGGTTGCTGAACAAAATTTTAAAGGCATTGGAATTTCAAGTTTGGTTTCGGATGATCGAAGTAATTGGTGCAATAAAGGAACCTTCCCTTTGCATGAAACAGTTAAAAATGAATTCAAATGTAAAGTAAAAAGAAAGCGACGAGATTTGGTTGGGGATTGCACTCGAATGTGTTCATTCCAACCTCGAGAAGGTGAACAATTTGAATATAAAAATTTCAAAGAAGATTGGTGCTCCCATATGATCTTACTTTCTGCTGATTTACAGGTAAGCAAATTTTTTCTGTTTTTGCTTTTCTTCAAAAAAGCAGCTAAGCATCTGTTCTTGAAATTTTTTTTGATACGACTTCCCAAAGCATCAAAGTTGAAGTTTGAAAAGTAATTTTTTTTTAGCCATTTGGTGGTGTAAAAGCTAGCGATCTCATTAAAGATAATATCAAAACATTCGAAAAATGGAGTGCAAAAGAAAAGCCAAGATTAATCCTTTCAATTGGTGGTTCACAAACTAAAGATATTTGGAGAATGGCTATTGGAAATCCAAATCGTCGAACTGTAACTGTTCGAAGCATTACAATGGTAATTTTTTTAAACCAAAAAATACATTTTTCACGTTAGCTTAACGACAATTTTTTAAAGCTCGTTAAAGAACATGATCTTGATGGAATTGATATTTCATGGACGGAATCCAGCCCAGAAACCGTTGTGGATTCTAATACTCTTGCAAGCTTTTTAGCTGAACTTCGAAGTGTTCTTTCCCATAAAGAAGTGATCGTTTCTGTTACTCCTCAATTTACATACAATGCTCATTTCAATGCTGAAGTTGTTAGTAAATCTGTAAATTATTTCCTTCTTCAAGGTTATAAATTCCATTCATACAACAAGATTTTTACTGGACATCATTCACCCCTTTTTTCAAGTTCTGAAATTTTATCTGATCCTAAAATGACTATCGTAAGATTTTTTTGGATGCATAAAAAATTTGAATACCAAAAAAACAATTTTATTTTTAGGAAGGTTTATCATTTGATTGGGTTAGTCGCGGAATCCCTGCAGAAAAGCTCATCATTGGTTTATCTGCTGAAGGCATGGGAATGTTTTTTCAAAATCATCGAGCTGAAAGTTATATTGGTGCTCCAGCAAATACTTTTAGATCTACCATGAGAGTTGGAAATACTGGATCGGTTTCACAATCCGATGTTAGTTTTCAGTTTTTTTTTGTTTGCCACAAAATAAATGGAGTTTTATTTGATTGGGTTTAATTTCAGATTTGTCTATTGCTTCAACAAAATGATACTCGAGTTTTTAATGTTGAAGAACTTGGAGTTCCATATCTCACTCAAGGTGATCGATTTGTAGCTTTTGATGATGAACGATCAATTCAAACTAAAGTATTATTTATTCATTTTTCCACCCATTTTAATTTACTAATGTTTTCTTTAATTTTTAGGCAATTTGGGCATCACTCAATAACTTTGGTGGTTTAAATTTGCATGGAATTGAAATGGATAATATGTATGGTGAATGCCCTGAAGGTGAACCATTCCCACTTCTTCAAACTTTGGTTAAATCACAAGTTTGTGATTATTGTGGAAGTAAAGCTTTAGTGGATCGACCCAAAAAGAGTGAATGCGTCCCAGATTTCCAAGTTGCTTGTAGTTATCAACTTCCTAAAGCTAGTGTTAGCGATGCTTTGAAACCCGACCAAATTCCATTCGATAAATGCACCGAAATTCTCATTGATGATGCTTCATTAACTTCCACTGGAGAAATAGTTTTCTCTCAAGCTGATCCAACTAAAACTTTGGAAGAAATCGTCAAATTAGCCAAAGAAAAAGGAAATCGTCGAGTTGTTGTTAAAGTTCAATGTCAAATGAATCCAGAACAATTTACTAAATTGATGGGTAAATTATTTTATAATTTTTAAAAAAATCTAGCAAAAAATGTTTTAATGCAGCAAAAATTATTTGCATAAAACACTTTTTTTAGCGAAAGTAAATAAAAACACATTTTGTTTTTTTAGATCAACGTTCAACTTTGATTGGCAACATTGGTACCTTATTAACCACCCATAAATTGAAAGGCATTGAACTTAGTTGTGATCAATTTATTACCCCTCAAAATCGTGATGCATTTACTCAATTCCTTAAGGAATTGAAAACTACGCTCACACAAAGTACTCAAGAACCATGCCCACCAACAGTTAGTCTTCGAATCCCTGTTTGGAATTCACAAATAAGTCAAACATACGATATTGAAACTCTTAACTCCCTTGATCGAATTGTTCTTGAAACCTTCCTAACTTCAACCAATACCACTCAACTTGTTTCACCTCTTTTTTCAACTGAAAAAGATAATCAACTTAATATTGTAAGTTTGCGGGGTTTCATACATACTTTTATATAGCAAAAGGTATTCTTTGTTGGGCAAAACAATAATGTTTTTAGTTTTCGGAACTTTAGTAACCCATTTTAAACCCATTAAAACGTTGAAACTTTTAAGGATTCGGTCTTGCATTCATGGCTCAAACAAGGCATCAAACGTGAATCTTTGCTCTTGCATATCCCCGGTTATGGTATCCTCCAACATTTAACCATTGAAGCCAAAGTTATTCCTGAACCCGGTTCACAAGCTCAAAAAGATTTTATTCAATTTGTAACTCAACGAGATATTTGCTTAAAAATTAATGAAGAAGGTGTTCGAACTAAAGTTATGTATGATTTAGTTTCTGCATTCTCAGTTACACCCAAACAAGAATGGATTTCATATGAAACTCAAAGCACAATCACATATAAAATGAAGTATGCCATTCGTGAAGGCCTTGCTGGAATTGGTCTTACAACCATTAATGATGATGATTATACAAATGTTTGTAAACAAGGAATGTTCCCACTTCTTAAAACCATCAATCGTAATATTTGTCCCGTTTCAAAGTAAAAAAAATCATTCTTTTTATTTGGCACTGTAATAACTTTCTTGTAATGCGAAAAATGTAATAAAAATATAATTTTATAAGCAATTATCTCTCATGTAAGCACCTGGATAATGTTATTTTCATAATGAATGAGCAGATTTCTGTTTAATTTTCTTTCATCAAAAACAAAAAAAGCTTTTTTTCTCCAAAGCTCCAAACTTTTAGCTTCTGAAAACATAGTAAAAAAGCTTTCCAAACAATTTTCTGAGCATTCACAACAACGCTCGCTGCCACCATTTTGCATGTTGCCGCCTTTCAATAAAAAAAAGCAAGAAAGCAAATCAAACATAAAAAAACTTTCAAAGCTAGCTTACGTTTCTTTATCTTTGATTGAAATTCACAAAAAAAAAATGTCTGAATGCTTTGTAACTGTTGGAAGTACACAATTTGATGATTTAATTAAAGCTGTATTAAGTTCAGAAGTCAAGAAAGTGCTGAAAAATAATGTTGGAATTGATAAACTTATTATTCAATGTGGCGATGGTAAAGCCATTGGTTCATTAGTTCCCAATGGACTTGAAAATGAAGATCGAGGTTGTTTTGTTGATGATGGATTAAATGTAAGCTTTAAACATACATACATAACTTTTTATCTTTACATCGAAGCTTTTTTTAGATTGAATATTTCCGATATAAAAAGTCAATACAAGAACATATGAAATCTGCAACTCTCATCATTGGTCATGCTGGTGCTGGAACTTGTTTGGAAACTTTGAAACTTCATAAACCTATGATTGCTGTAATAAATGAAAAGCTTATGGATAATCATCAAACAGAATTAGCTGACCGCCTTGCTGAACTTGGTCATCTCGTATGTACAACGCCTGCTCAACTTTCAACTGCGTTACTCAACAAACAACTATTATCTCCCAAAAAGTTCGAACCAGCTCCACGAAATCTTTTTTGTAATTATTTGTATGATAAACTAGGATACAATGTGTCAGAATAAAAATAATAAAAACATTGTCTAACTTTAATTGCCTTTTTCGAAAGTGGAGTTTTTATCAATGCAGTGAATGGAAAACATTGCTTGTAAAATCCCGAATCTGTTCCACATAATAAAACAAGTTATTTGGATATACGTTTACTTTGTCGAGATGTTAACAATTTTATGGCCTAGCATTAGGGTTTTAAGCATTGCTTTCGAAAGGATCGAGTGTAACTGCAAAGCTAACATAAAATACGTTTGTTGCAAAAATGATTATTCATTGCCAATAAAAGAAAAAATTTATTTGAAAGCATTATGGAAAGTTCTGCAATGCGGAAATAAAGAAAATGCGATGCCACTACAAGCCATTATTACAATTTTCTAAAAGCTTAAGGATAATCATCAAACAGAATTAGCTAACCGCCTCGCTGAATTTGTTCATCTTGCTTGTACTAAACTTGCTCAACTTTCAAAAGCTTACTCAACAAACAACTATTACCGCACAAAAAGTTCGAGCCAGCTCCATGATATCTTTTTTCTAATTACTTGTATCATAAGCTAGGATAAAATGTGTCACAATAAAAATACAAACATATTTATAACAACAAGTAAATAGTAATTGTTTTATTTTAACAAACATATGCTACAAAAGCAAACAAACAACGAAAAATGAGAAAAAAAGTTCTTAACGACGTCCACCACCAATGCCTTCTTCAGCAGCAGCTTTAGCTTTGACATCACGTTTTCCTTTGTGTTTCTTATCAGCACGAACTCGACGTAAATGACGGAATACTTCGAATTTTTGAAGAGCTTCAGTAACAGGTTGAGCCTTCACACGTTTTTCAACAGCTTTGAGAGGCAAGATGGTTCCACGAATTTGAGTAGCAAGTTTGAGTTCTTCTTCAGTTGCATCACCTTTGCGTGCTTTGCCAGCTTTCTTTGGGAATACAATCAATCTTGAGCGGTATTCTTTCAAACGACGAGCGTTTTGCTAAAAACATAAAAGTAAATATAAGAAAATGAAAAGTTAAACAAAACATACTTGAAGAGATTCAACAGATAAATTAGTGCGACGGAAATCAACAGCAATACCAAAAGCACGAGCATCAACAACTGAAACACCAGCAGCTTTGAGTTCTTGAAGAGTGAAACCACGACCAAGGCGAACTCGAGTATTGTATTTGTTGGAAGCACATCGAACAGCAGGACGAAGAAGACCACCAGCTGGTTTAGGTGCGATAGCCTTGGCTTTAGCAACACGAGTTTGACGTCGACGATATTTACGAGCAGCTTGATTGAACCATGTTCTAATTCTCTTTTGCCAATGTTTGTGGAAATGATTTCCAGGAAGCATCTGATTGCCCTTGACAGCCATGTTGAAAGTACCTAAAAATTTTATATTATAGCAGCGAGTAAAAGAAGAATAACACGGAAAATCAATCGCGAATGAAGAAAGGTGAAAACCATATAACCAAACGGATGGAAAAATAGCCAGAAGAACATATTTTTAGAAAAAAATAGCAAAATACACTTGTAAAACCACATTTTTGCCGACAAATAATATTAAGATGGTTTCAGAAGAGCTGAATGCGTAAATTTAAAACAAAAAATACGAAAAGTATGAAGGAAGATGGATAAAAATTGAATGAAAGTCGTTGAAAAATTGTAAGAAAAAAATCCAAAGCATCGAAGAAGTGGAGTTTTTTTGTTTTTGGGCTGGCAACACACGCAGCCTGAATAAAATTTGGCAAAAAGTGGGATAGCAAATGCGCGCATAATTTGAAATGTTCGTGCAGCACGGTGAAAAAAAAATCAATGAACAAAAAACGTTCAATCAAAACTTTGAAACAATTTTTTTGTGCTTTTATGGAAATTGTAAATATTATTTTTTTGTAATTGATAACACAAGATAATGAAAATATGGATGGGGTTTAGTTTAGATAATCGAATGAATTTAACAATTCTTACAAAATCATATTCCATCAAGAGATTGTTGTTTTTACTTTTTATTAAAAAATATTTTACGATGGCGATACAAAAAAGTAATAAATTAGTAAATTGAAAATAAATTATTAGGAAAAATTAATAATAACAACCCGTAATACCCATAATAGTGTTATACCGTATATTTCACAAAGTTTAGAGATTCGATTTACGTAAAAATTGCGTGATTGAATGCTGTTCTTCATATTGTGAATTATCCCAAAGATCTTCCACACACCATTTTTCTCCTCCGCTTGCTGCTCCACCACCAGAAACACCTGGAATATTTGAAGCCGCTGCTGTTGTTCGACGTCTTTTAGCTTTAGGGCCTTCACTTTCTGTGGATGATGATGATGAACCATTAGATGTTTTTGAGCCTTCACCTTCATCAAGACTAAAAAGTTCAAGGAGCTCATCAGTTGCCATGGAACCAATTGAGCGATTATCTGCTCCAACAAGTACCTAAAAAATAAGGGGAAATTTGTTAAGCTTTGAGAGAATTTATAACATACATTAGCTGTATCAGATTTAAATTTTTGATATCTCATAATTTTTTCTTCAATTGATCCTTGAGTAATTAGGCGATAAACATTTACAGTTTTCTTTTGACCTAATCGATGAGCTCGATCTATAGCTTGAAGATCTTTTACTGGATTCCAATCATGATCAAGAAAGATGACAACATCAGCTCCAGTAAGATTTAAACCAACGCCGCCAATCTGAACACATATTTTGTTTAATTAAATTTTGGGTATTATAAAAGCCATTATTAACAAACAACTTACATGAGTTGTTAAAAGCATTAAATCATATGATTCATCTTGATTAAATTGATCAACAACTGATTGTCTATCTGCTGGTGGTACAGTACCATCCAATCTCAAATATCTTATTCCTGCACCTAATTCACCATTATCAAAATAATTTGCTAATAATTCCACTGATGCTCTCCATTGACAAAATATTAATGCTCGATGAGTATTTATTGATGGAACTTCAACCCCACTTGATTCATGAATGGAATCAGAATTTTCTGATTTATCCTTTCCAATTTGACATTCTTCAAGAATTTCTTTTAATGCTACTAATTTCCCAGAAAGTTCATAACTCTAAAAAATATGGGATTTTTTTTGTTGAAGAAATAAGAGGGAATGAAGATGCATACTTGATTAGCTTTTTTACGAAAATCGAATTTATCTTTTAAATCTAATTTTTGTAATACATCTGCAAGAAGTATTGGATGATCAACGAGTTTTCGTAAACAAATAAGAGTATGTAAAGCTGATAATGAAAATTCGTTTTCTGAAAAAATTATTGCTTTTAGTAAAAAAGATAATCTATCTATCTAATAGCAAGCGATATATGTAAAATCACTGCCGTATATTCTCACTAAAAGCTGCTTACTTTGTTTATCTTTTTCTTTCATCAATGAGCATTTATCAACAACTGCCGCATACATAGCCTTTTGAATTTCAGTTAATTGGCAGAGGCAATCTTGTACCACCTTTTCGGGTAATTCATTAAGGACATCACTTTTTAATCTTCTCAATAAAAATGGTAGAATTTGTCGATGAAGCACGCTCAAAGCTTCTTCCCCTTCTTTTGTTTGTTGTTCCGTTGCTTTTGGATTTCTGCAAGCAAGCATGGGTTTAATATATTTTTGATGAAACATTGCTCGAGTTGAAAGATAACCAGGCATAAGAAATTGAAATAAAGCCCAAAGATCGGCGGGAGAATTTTGAACTGGAGTTCCCGAAAGAATCAATCGATGCTTTGAAATAAGATTTGATACAACTTCAAAAAGTTGGGTTGTATGATTTCTAATGCAATGACCTTCATCCAGGATTACATATTTCCAACGTTTTATCCTAAAAGTTAAAAACTTTGATTGCATCAAAATTACCAATAAATAAAAAAAACCTCAAAGCTTGTTGATGCCTTAATTCTTCATAAGATGCAACAACAATGGGAGCATAATTTTTTAATCCATCTGATAATTCTTGAGTTTTCCTCAAAGGTTTTTGTGATGGGAAATATTTTTTCCATTCATTACACCAATGATTTCCAAGAGTTTTGGGGCAAACAATTAGCGACCAATTTTGTTGTTGTTTTCCATCTTCATTCAAATTAATGTCATTATGAATTTTTGATAATAAACATAAAGTTTGAAGGGTTTTACCAAGACCCATATCATCTGCAAGAATTCCATTGAGGCCAAATTTATGTAGGAACATCATCCATGTTACACCTTCATATTGATAACTTCGAAGATCCACATCGGATTTCAAACATGGAATATCGGCTTTAGTTAGGAGAGGAAGGGATGAAGGAGCTGAGAGAACATTTAAAAAATTAAGGGTTTGACGATATTTTAATGCTACTTCTGGAGAATATAATGAGACGAATGTGTGTTCATCCTAAAATAAAAAATTCATCACATTAACCAAGTGTTCGAAAGAAAGAATTAATTAAACTTACTTTTTCCAGAGGCAAAATAGTAACCATTTTTCTAAAAGCTGCAGCAGCTGTTTCACGAATAGTTTCAATTTTATCGCTAATTGCTGCAAATGCTACTGGTGCCAAAAGTGATGTAGCACCAACAAGTTTATCTTCTAAACTACTAAGTTGAAGTAAAATTTCCACCGCTCCTGCTCGTGATGAATCACTATCAATATCCGAAACATATTTCGTGATGGATTCATAAAAAAGATTCATAGTTTCAAAAAGGTTTACTTTAGCAAATTCAAGAATGCATCGAGAAATTCGATATCGTATTGCAGGATTAGAATGTTTTAAAAGTTTTATTAAACTTTTAGCTTGTTCGGGAGTTGGAAGATTTTGCCATTGTTGGAAAACAGTTCGAATTACTTCAACATTTAACATTGTAGCTTCAAGATCATTTTCATCAACATCATGTGAAAGATATTTAGTAAGTTCTTTACAAATCACCAATACATCATTTCCAAAATGAGTAAAACAAGCATTGAGAATCATTTCACTATTTTTAGCTCGGGATAATTTTTCATCTGGTTCAAGTTTCAACAATGTTATTATCGTAGTCTCATCTTTCGATTCATTCCAAGCAGCAAGCGATGGAGTATAATTTGGTGAAGCTATGAGACCCATACAAATTTGTTTAACTATTTTGGTATGAGGACATGGATCTCGATTTGAAGTAACTAACAACATTAAAGGAATAGAATCAAAAAGGGTTTCTTCAGTCATTTTAATTAAATCTTCATTTTCTGCAGATTCCATTAATGGTCGAATCATTGGTGTTAATTTTGGTGGAGCATGATTGAAATAAAATAATGCTGATCCTATGAGAGCGTTAACTCTATTTGCATTAACTCGAATGGTGGCTTTTGTTGATTTAATGAGTAATGAAATATATTCAAATCGAGCATTAACAAGTGAAACATTTTGAGGTTTACAATATTTCATACATGCATCATAAGCTGATTTAGTATAAGCTTCAAGTTCATCAGCAGCAGCTGAATCAGGCATTTCACCTTCTTTAGCGCCATTTCTTCGACAATACCGAGTAAATTCATCACATTCTGATGCAAGATTTTGCACTGATGACATTACATCATTAAAAACTTCAGGTGGAGAATTAAGAGCATTTAAAGCTTCAGCTACTACAGATTCAGGAAAAATTAATGGTTCAGATAAATCACTCCTGAAAATAAAATAAAAATGGCACTTGAAGAATAATTTTAACTCTAACCTCAATGCTTGTCGCCTAAACATTCGAGCCCAACAATTAAACATTAAAGCAGCTCCAAGTCTTTGAGATAAAACGGTTGAACGCAAATATGGTAAAAATATTAATTGAATTGAAACATAAACAGGTTGATCTCGAATCACCATACCTGAGCGGTAAAGAGCATCAACAATGGGAGATAAAAATCTTGCAAGAATTATTTTTCTTTCAAGTATTATTTTAGGTCGTTCATTTTCGGTAACCGCACAAATTTCATTTCCACAAATTAACTCAATTGGATCATTTTTCAATGAAGTTGGGCCATCAACACATAGCGAAAAAACATCTAAAAATTATCATAATAATGGTTGAGTGGAAAGTTAGTTTAAAACGAGTTTTAAAAATAAAATAATACCTATTTCAGCTTTTTTATCATCGGACATTAAACAACCAATCCAATATCCAATTGAATTATGTAAAGCTTCAAGATTTCCAAAACGATGAGCAAAAACTTCAACAAGCTTTAATAAAATTATTAAACCAAAATCAAGTAATTCCGTTCCATCTGATGGAGAAGTAAATAAGCAACAACGATAAAGCATTTTTAAAAGATGATAAAAGGTCTGAAAATAATGAAAATATAGCAACTAAAGCATATTGGTTAAAAACCAACCTCATCGGTAATGATAATAGGTTTCGATAAACTAATAAGCAAACATTTAAGAACTCTTAAAGTTCTTTGAATTAATCTTGGATCTAATAAATCCACAAAAGTTCTAAATTCAGAATCAGATAAATTTGAATCCGGTTCAACTTGAGAATAAACATCCACGATTCCAATTAAATCTGTTAATACTGAATCAACCCCATCTCGAAGCTAAAAAATTATTGATACAGTTATTTTAAAGCTACAAATTTTTTTATTATAAACCTGTCTCAAACATTCAGGTTGCTTTAATTTTTGCCAAACACTTTCCATAACTAAATTAGCTAATTCTCTTCTTTTTATTTCAATCAAATTTACATTTGAAAATAATGAAGCTAAAGCAACTATGGCTGCTGAAATGACTTCATCATTTTGGTCGTTCATTCGATCGAGAACATCTGTGACAAGTTTATAAAAATTTTCATCCGGTTCAATTGCAGCAAAATAGTATTTGAGAACTATGAGAGATGTTTGTCGGCATTGCCATCGCTAAAAAAATATGAAAATGGATATTTTTGTAAAAGTATATTATTCTAATTACTTTATCATCGTCAATTTGTAATAAATCTCTCAAATGTTTTACTATTCCATTTGTAAGCATTGAATTTAATGGAAGTTTACAAAGCATAACACAAAGGCATTGAGCTGCGGTCTCTCTTACAGGTGCAACTGAATTTGATCCTGTTGCAAAATCAACAAATCTATCTAATGCTAATACTTCAATAACTCGTTGAGATATTGCTTCAATCCATCTTGGTGTTAATCTAAAAAATAAATTAATATTATTTTTCTAACCTCAAAAAAAAAGATAATTCCAACCTTGAAAAAGAATAAGATAAAATTTTATGAAGGGCTAAAAATCCTCCATGTCGAGTTTGCCATTTTTGATCTGCGATATCTTGAATAATCCAACCAACAAGTTGGCGAAAGCTTTGATCTAATTCCTCTTCATTATCAATATCAGAAATTTCCATTTCATTTTTGAGTTCCTAAAAAACTCTTAAAATATAAATATTTTTTTTCTCCTTCTTCTTTGTATTGTCGTCTTACAATTCTTTCAAAAGAATTTGAAGCTTCAGAAAAATTTTGACTTAATGTGGGATCGATATCAGTATCTTGTAAAAATGCAGTGGAACCATAAATTTTTGATTCCATATTTAAATGCTGATCAATTTGTGAACGCATTTCATGCTTTGAAACTTTTACGCCTCTTGCGTTCATTTCTTCGCCTTCCGAACTAAAAAGCATATTTATTATTTTTTAGTTTTTTAAAAAAGGCATAAAATAATTCACCATAATAATGGTCGATAATGTTGAATAATTTTTTTGACATCAATACTTCCAAGTTTTTCCCCACAATTATCAACATCAAAATTTTGTTCTTGGTTTGAAGCAGGCATAGTTTGAAGAACTCTAGATAAAGCATCTGCCGCACTTACGCGTGTATCCCATAAATTATTTTGAAGAAATTTTCTTAAAGTTGGTAATAAATGAACATTGGTTAATGGAATTTGTCCTATAACTGATGCAGCTTCATTTCGAATGGTTCGATTTTTAGATTCTAAAAGACTTCCAAGTTTGACCAGACGATTATCACTCATTGTTGTTACTAAGATGGTTGTATGTGTCTCTAGAATATGGGGAGGTTTATTAATATTTATTCAAATTTAAAAGCAAGTATGATAAAGATAAATACACGTTAAAAAATTTTTATATAAGAATGAAATTTTTTTTAGTAAAATATATTTAATGAAACGATTTTGTCATAATTCGCCAAAGAATTTGGTTATTATATAAAAAAAATTTGATAAATCAAAATTTGTAATTAATTAGCTTCAAAAGCTTCGAATTGAATGAGAATAAAGTTTTTTTTAATTGCATGGTTCAAACGCTTTAACTTGAAGTCGATTTCGAAGAGATGCTGGAACTTTATCCCATTCAAGCACGTTTTCAAATGATGGTTGACTTGGATCATCATTGAGAATTTGGCCACAAAGAACGGTGGTCATAATTCCATTTTCATATCGACCTGAAAAAAATTTTCTTCTTCATATTCTAATATATGCTTTACTCACCAGCTAAAAGATATTCTTTCCCTGCTTCAATGATTAATCCACATGCTGGTGGTTCAGATGGAGTATAAATTTCATTTGGAAGTTTTCCATTTAATTCTGCTGGTGACTAAAAAAATTTTCCTGTTAACAAAATTTTTTGATGAATTAAAAAAGGCAAAAAAATTACTTTATAAACTTCAGCAAATTCAACATTGTATTTAATATTATTTAATCCAGCTCTGGATGAACCTTCAGGCATTTTAGTTTTTGTTTGACGAACAAGAATTTTTGTGTGGGCAACTGAAAAAGTGATTCATCATCAAAAATTGCTTATTTTGATTTTGTTAGAAATTACTAAAGCACTAACTAACAGCTTATTTTAGTAATGCATAAAATACTTTGAAAAATGCAATAAACTTACCCCAATGAGCTTTGCAATATGATTCTTTAGCATGTTGTTCTTTACATTTACACGCTTCACAAATAAATGCAAAACTAACGAGGATCAAAACTATCAAAAATTTCATATTTTGTTTGCGATGACTGAAAAATTTAAAAAAAAAATGAACAAAAAAGTCAATCAAACGCGAGTCAATAAATTCACGTTCGTTGTTGTCAAGCAAAATAAACTGCCTCAAGAAGAAGAAAAAAGCAATCGTTTAAAAAAATGGAAAAGCATAGAAAAAAAATCACGGATTAATAAAAGCTGTTGCTTTTCTTCGCTTTGTTTTTTTTCTAAAATTTCGTTTGTTCGTTTTCTTGATTGATTAAAAAAATGAATGAAGAACAACAAAACTTTTTCAATGAAGATGATGATTGGGGATCGCGAGCGTGTTATGTTATTGCTTCGAAGTTCGAACCAACCTGTTTTTTCTTTCTATTGCGTTATTATTTCCTGTGTCGCCCCTTTTCCGCTGATTTGGTGCTGCGTCAATGTTTATATTTGTGTCTATCAAAGGTTAAAAAAGGAAGGAAAAACAACAACTATCAAATTCAATGAATCAGTGATTTTTGTTTGGCTGATTGCTGCATCGAGAAAAGATTTTGAGGTGATAAAAATTAATTTCAAAACCATGAAACAGTAAGTAACTGCAAGAATCATAATGTAACAGATTTTGTCACATAGAATGCAAAAGTGAAAAAAGAAAATAAAGGAGGAAGCGCGAACGCTATCCTCCAAAACCCAAAAATTTAGCTGTTGGCGTATTCCGATGCGGAATAGCCATAAAAGTCAGCCTGAAAACCAAAAAGTGCAATGGTCAAGCCTCATTTTAGAAGTCATATCTTTATGATCATACGAGCTTCCCAGCCAGGTAAGTTTATGAGTTATCGTTTTTGGAACTCTTTTTTCAATCAAAAATATTATTTTTAATGAGGTCATATAATTTGATAGAGAAAGAAAGAAGCACACTATTTTCCAATAACAAAATGCAAAAGGTCAAATCTCGCATATTTTTTATTTTTGTTGTTTTTGGTTTCATTGAACTTTTTCATCCATTTTTTTTATATGATAAACGGTTGTCGTCTTTTTATTTTGCAAACTTCCGCTTGTTATTTATTTTTTATCGTCGAACTTTTATTTTTTCTTCGAAGAAGTATAGTTTCCTAAAAACTAAAAAAACTTCTTCTCATATTCCATTTTTTACAATTTTTCGATGAAGGAAAAAAACTTTAACTTAAATGTGAGAAAAAATAAAATAAAGAAAGAAGAAGGTTTGAAGTTTATCTTCTCCTTCTCATTTATAAAGTCTCTTTTCCAATATTTTTTTTGGTGTTGTATCAAATTTCTAATTGCTTTTCAATTAAATCATGGCAAATTTTTTGACGGAGGGTGAATGATATGATATGTCTGTGGCGGCGGCGACTACGACAGTGGTAATTTTCAAACCACCACCAACTACGACAAAAAAAAAACAGACAGTATTTATTGCAAAAAAAGAAAAAAAGAAGCTTTACTCCTTTTTTTATTGTTTGAAATAAACATATTTCCTAACTTCTGCAAAACCGCAAAGGTTGAGGAGAGTGCCTCAATTTGGAATATTTTTTGTTGTTGAATAAAATTTAAATTTGTGAAGAAAAAATGGATAATTTTCAAATTGTTCTTGATAATCCTCCGCCATCAACGGTGTATGTTCCAAAATCAACAATATCTGGTTTTGTGATTTTAATTTCATCTAAAATGGTTAAAGCTCGACAAATGTCTTTGAGAGCTACAGGTAATTAATTATTTAATTATTTAATTATTTTTACTCTCTCTAAATTTTTTTTTCTAAATCCACCATATTTTTTCAGGTCGTGGTTATTCAACTTTTTGGAAGGAAAAGCGTTGCAAAACTAATGAACTTGAACTTTATAAAAGTGATGAAACATATTTAAAAACTGAATTAATTTTATGGAAACCTAAAAATTTTGATGAAAAACTTCCAATTGGTGAATCACGTTTTCCATTTTCAATTGAAATTCCATTAGAATGTCCACCAAGCTTTGAAGGAAAAAATGGACATATTCGGTATAAATTAAAAGCAGAAATCACCGTTTCATGGGGATTTGATAAAACTGCGGAACAGCGATTTCTTATTGGACCCATTGTGGATTTTGCTGCTAAACCAAGTTTAGGTAAAAAAGTTGAAATTATTGTTGGAAAAAATGAAGGGTTTTTAAATTCTGATGTTAGAGTTAAGGTAAGCAACCATTAATTAGTGGTGATAAGTCCAAAGGAAAAAATCAGGCGAATAAATCAAATTTTTAGTTATCAATCCCAAAAATTGCATATTTTCTTGATGAATCCATTGCTTTAAATGCGGAAATTACAAATGATTCACAATTTCCTGTTAGTTTTATTGAATCAGGAATTTGTTGTATTACAACTTACACGGCAGAGGAAACAAGTCAAATGTTGATTAAATCAACGAAATGTGATACAAGCACAAAAAAATTTCAAGTTGAAAAGGTTAAAAATAAAGTAAGCAGTCATTAATAAAGGATTCGTGAAATGAGTATTTTTGATAATTATTTTTTTAGCATACTGGAAAACGAAAGTGCACTTATGAACGAGTTATTCCAATTCCAACTTTAATGCCAACGATTTCTAAATGCAATATTATCACCGTTCAATATAGCATTTATGTAAGGTTTTTTGTTTTGGTGAAAATTAAAAGAGTTTATTGGAAATTTTCGGTATTCGATTAAATATGCTACTTTTTTTCTTTGAGATAACGCAAACCTTATATTTTCTAAACCATCATTAGTGAATTTCACCGATTCCCAGCCCCAAATATTTTTATTTTCAAATACAATGAATAAATTATTTTTTTAGGTTGCAATATTTACGGGAAATTCAACTGCATTTACCTCAACAGGTTCCATTCCAATTTTAATATCAAATATGTCAAAAAATTCTAAAATTGAAAATAAAAAAGATTCCAATGGTGTCAGCAATCTTACGCCATTTGCTAAATTTCAAAATGTCATAGGTAAAACCAAAATCTGATCTTCTGGAGCTCTTACCACACTTGTTCGAAATGCAACAAAAAACACGATAAATACTTCTGAACTTTCTTTATCTTAAAAAAATAAAAATGATATTTTTTAATAAGGTTTTTAATTTTAGAAATTGATTGATATTTTTTTGTTTATGTGGAATAAAAGTTTTGTAAACACAGAAGTTAAAGCAATTTTTCATTATCATTATTACTGTGTGATGACGATCGTTTTAAAAATATGTTGCCTTCTAATTTTTTGCTTTAGATTTTTATTGTTTTTAATCGATGTAAATAGGATGCTTATAGTTTGAACCACTTTTCTTTTATAAAAATTAAAAAGATGGAATTTGTATTCTTCGCAAATTTTGAAATGAAATTCATGTGTTTCAAATTCAACTTGATTGGAATTTTTAGCAACCAAAAAACATATATAATTATTGAATACTTTCATGGCTCAAAATATCTAAAAATTTATAAATATAAATTAAACTAATTACATATATTTTTAACTACCGTTGATTGACGAAGATTAACTGGCCAAGATTCCAACCCGATAAAACCAATAGTTTCAATTGATTTTTTAGCTAGTGAAAATAAAAAATCCACCCAATTTTCTAATTTTTCATTAATAATTTCTTCGCTTTCAACTTCTAAACCCATTTCAATTTGAATTCTCACAACTTCATTTTTTCGTAATTTAATTTTTAACGAATGCCAGTAACTTTACTCTATCATGAGCAGCTTTACGTTCTTCAAGCTTTTCTTTAAAAAATGCTTATTATTTTTTAAATTTTTATTAATTTTTATTAAGTTTTACCTTTTTCAAATTTTTCCAACCTTTCTTTCTGATTTTCTTCCATTATTTTATATTTTTTTTATCTTCTAAAATATTTTCATATTCGGAAGGTGTAATAGAAGCAGTTGATTTATTTGATAATGAAATATTATCCATATTTCTATCAGCTTCCAAATCCATTTTTCGTTCTTTCATATTCATTTAATCGCTGTAAACATGAAGCGATAGTTCGCCCGTTAAATCTTTATTATTGCAAAGTTCAAAACATTGTCGTCGTGACAATCAATGAACGTTACCAAAGAAATAAAAAATAATAGTAAAATATTCAAAAAAAAGAATCTTTGCTTAAGAATTATTAAATCAGAATTAAATTCTGCAATGTTCAAACCTGTGCAAAGTCGACATAACAAAAATTGTGATGAATCAAAAACTTATTTATTTTTACTTTTTTAAAGCTAGTATTGATTGATTATTTTTTTGCGCCCTTTTACCATTTTGTTTTTATGTTTTTGAATCAAGAAAAAAATAAAGAAAATTTTGCGCAAATAAATAAAAAAAAAATCATTCATAGTTTTAACCAAAAAATGCCACTCTGACTTTTTTTTGAAAGCACATAAATTTTAGATGCATAGAAAACCTTTTAACAATCAGTATGCACGATCTAACTCAAATGACTTTCACCTCCTCATTTTTTGCATGAAATTTTTTTTTGCTAAATGTAAGCTTTTAAATTTTGGAAGTTGATTATTGATATTTTTGTTTTTGTGGAATAAACTGTTAAAAAAGAATTCATTAAATGAAAGGAACAAAAGCAGATTTTCCTTTTCAAAAAATTAGTTAATTGCCGTTTGACGCTCGTTTTAAAAATTTATTACTTTGTATTTTTTTGTTTTTAGCTTTTAGTTGTTAGAAATCGTAAAAATTAATTACATTTGTTGCAAAAAACCAATGAATCCAACAAAAATATAGCTTCTCTGGTAATTTAAAACATTTATTGCATCTGTGATATAAGGTTTGCACGCAGTTAATTTTTTTAACTTCCAAAATTCAATTTTAAACTTACGCCAAGTATTAGTATTAAAGCTCTTTCACCGCGTCAAGGTTCTTGGCATCGAAAGAGAAAATGAGGAAAAAGACCAAAAACCCCGTAATATTTTTAATGTCCTTTTTTTAACGAAACAAAATTTTTTATTAACTAATTTTTATAAACAAAAACTCTAACAAAACAACAAACTTAGATTTCAAATGTGTGATGATGTAAAAAATATCAGCCATTTATTTTCTTGTTTTTTTCTAAACTTTTTCTGTTACATTTTTATAGTTTTTTTTAATGAACTCACTTGTTCAGCATTCATTTGTTGGTAACATCTGTTACATGACCATTGGGTGCGTTCTTCAGGATTTGATCTCCATTTATACGATTCTGTAGCACTGCGTCTGCAACATATTTTTTTCAGATGATAAACGTGTAACGCGAGTTGCATTATCAACAAGCTCTTGAGAATTTCTGTGATCCTATAAAAAGGGTTTATTATCGCAATCAATTAGTGAATAAAAGGGTACATACACCACCAGTCCGGACATTGAACATCCGGCAAGAATTACAAATTAATTTCAAGTCTTCATTCGGATCCATACATCATTCTCTAGCTCGAGTTGCCTTGCAAACGTGACGAAAATGATAAAAACTTTGTGAAAAAAGTGTTTATTTTTTTTTCCTTTTGACTTTTACATGCGACCATTCTCGTTCCGCATGTCATTTTTTCCTCACATCTCTTTTCTATCTCTTTTTTCGTCAACGCTCTTTTATTAAACAAACATGGTGCATACGCAGAGCTTCTGTGGTATCGGTATATTGTGATACAGATAAGAAAGAAGTTCGCATTCACAAGATTTTTAAAAACTTCAATCATTAAAACTGATTATATTATTTTTTAACAATTAGTAATAACTTCCAAAATTCAATTTTAACCCAAGTATTAGTATTAAAGCTCTTTCACCGCGTCAAGGTTCTTGGCGTCGAAAGAGAAAATGAGGAAAAAGACCAAAAACCTCGTAATATCTTTAATGTCCCTTTTTTAATGAAACAAAAAATTTTTATGAACTAACTAACATTTATAAACAAAAACTCTAACAAAACAACAAATTTCAAATGTGTGATGATGAAACAAATATCAACCACTTAACTTCTTTTTTTTCTAAATTTTTTTTTGTTATATTTTTATAGTTTTTTTTAATGAACTCACTTGTTCAGCATTCATTTGCTGATAGCATCTATTGCATGCCCATTGTGTGCGTTCTTCAGGGTTCGATCTCCATTTATACGATTCTGTAGCACCACATCTACAACATATTTTATCAGATGAAAGACGTGTAACGCGAATTGCATTATCAACAAGTTCTTGAGAATTTCGGTGATCCTATAAAAAGGGTTTATTATCGCACTCAATTAGTGGACAAAATGGTACATACACCACCAGTTCGGACGTTGAACATCCGGCAAGAATTACAAAGTAATTTCAAATCATCATTTGGATCCGTGCGCCATTCTCGAGCACGAGTTGCCTTGCAAACATGGCATTGTCCATTATCAGGAGCGGCAACTTGTATCATCGATTCTCCGTCAAAGCTTGGAGCATTATTAATCCCATAATTGATCAATTCAATTAATGATGAAACAGTGACCTCATGTTCAGCATGGTCTTTATCAAGGATAAGGTCACGAAAGATATGCTTCTTCGTTGCCCAGTCGCCTTCCCTTCCATTAAATAAAAATGGTAAGTTCAAAATTTTCATGCCCATCAAAATGAACATAGCTTCGAGATCGGAGCCTCCACCTTCTGCCATATGCGTCTTCATAACAAGCATCACATATTCTTTTTTCTGCTTCTTAATGTGTTCCTTCAGACGGGCTAAAGCTCGATTCAACTTGCACTTCCCAAAGTATTCAATCAATTCAATAAGATTTGGCTTATTAATATTTTCTTTTAAAACCAAAGCATAAACCGCATATGGAATTAGGTCATCTGAGAAGGGATGGAATCCATAAAGTTTTTCAAAGAACTTTGAAGTTGGGGCTGAGATAGACGATGCCAAGGTTCTTTCATATTCATCAGTGGCATTCTAAAGATTAAAGTAAAAATGATGAAAAAATTTGACCAAAGATAACCTTTAAATCATCAAATTTTGCCATCTTTGCTTTAGGACTATCATGGTCGTTTTCATTGACATCCGGTTCAAGCTTTCTTTTTTCTGGAGCATCAATCATATTCAGAACAAATGAGAGATTATACCTAAATATCATTAATTAATTTAAAAAAAAGTTTTTAACAAGGTATTACAGTAATTGTAATCATCGGTTTGCTACAATTATTGGGGATGTAACTTTCATGGATTTATTTCTTTAATATTTTCGAAATTATTACTTTGTAATTTACTTATATTTCGACAAGGCTGTTTAAAACCGATTGATTACTTCAATGGTGTACAGAAAATGAATTTCATATTTCATTCACTTTGAAATTAGCTGTAAATTATTCACTTTTTGTTATTAGATTCTTTCTTTCATTTGCTTTCACGTGTATTAAATTATGGCATCTTATCAACTTCAACATTAATGATCGTTGTGTCATCATAATTTTTCGATAAATTTATATTTTAATTGATCGTTGTTAAAGCTAGACTGTCAAATCTCTGTTTTTGGCTGAAGTCGCAAGCCGTTTTTGTATGTCTTTTTTGAATTGACACGCAAAAACGGCTTGCGACTTCAGCGAAAAATAGCGATTTGACAGTCTAGCTTTAAAGCTATCATTATTTTGTTTTTACTTTTAGAAAATATAATTTTTGTATAAAAAGGAGAGGTTCTTTCTAATCGACGTGATTTGCATTTCTTTTCAATATTAAAATAAAATAAATAGGAAAAATTTAATTATCTTTAAAAAAAATAATGAAATTTTGCCTTTGTGTTTTATTTTTTGATGCGTAATTTATCGATTTATTCAACTGCTTTTAAGTCTCATATATTAGCTTTATTATGACCTGAATTGTTTTTCTCTTAAAAAAATAACTGAGTTGATTTATGATTTTGAAATAATTAAACTGAGATGAAAAAAGAATTTAAAAAAAAACGCTTGAAAAGCGACACATGTTTTTCAACTAAAAAGCAATGGACTCAAGCATTTTTTCTTTCTTGCTGAGATTATTTTTTTCAGTGTCGTTTGTTGATAGAAAAAGTTATGGGGTTTACGATGAGTAAAGAATCAACATCAAGTTGTGAATGAGAAGAAGGCAATAATAATGATGAAATAAAAAAAGATTTTATAATTTATTCACGAAAGTGGTAAAGAAAAAAAGGATAAAAGGGATATAATTTATGCTGTTAAATAAAAGTAACCGTTTTGGCGTCAATTTTTCGTCGTATGCGTGGCCGAGTGGTAAAGGCGATGGTCCCAGGAACCATTCCACCTAGTGTGGGCGCAGGTTCGAACCCTGCCGCATACAAAATTGTTTTTTGTTTTTAGAATATTCGCTTTATTTATTTTTTTCATTAGGATTACAAAAAAGAATAACTTTACTAAATTCATCGCATAGAAATTATAATAATGATAAATTGCAGGTCGAGAGGTCTAAGACGCCAGCTTCAGGTGCTGGTCCACCTAGTGTGGGCGCAGGTTCGAACCCTGCAGCATACAATTAATTTTTATTTAAAAAAAAATTCACTTATTGTAAAAAGAATACTTTTAAAGCTTCATTAAGAATTTTTTATTTAAAATGTTCATTATACAATTTTTGCATCTAAAACAAAAGGAAAATATAAATACTGGTTTGATAATTTTTAAAAGTATAAAGAATGGATCCCATCGCAAAAACGGCTTCAAATGGCAAAATAATTTTATGCTTTTTTACAAAAAAGTTTTGGGCCAGTAACTTCCATTCAGCGTCCTTTTCAATCAACGGTAACTTGTATTTTTTAGAATTATATCCTCTAATGCGGCTGCTTTTAGGCAAAACATTTTCATGTGTTGAACAATACTATGCTTACCATAAAGCGATGCATGCTGGACGCGAAGACATTGCTGGTGAAATTATGAATTTAAATAATCCAGCGCTCATATAATCCGCCACTAAAATCCTTCAATTTGACGAAGAATGGCGGCTTCAAACTATGATCATGGATGTCTTCTTGAAATTTAGCCAAAATGAACATCTCAAAGAAAAACTTTGGTTGAAACAAATCCATATGATCAATTTTGGGGCGTCGGAATGGAAATGAATGATCCTCGTCTTCTTGATTCAAGCAACTGTCCAGAAAAATGTAATCAACTATGTTCAGCTTTAGGATATGTTAGGGATCATTTGATTTATTTGTTGTTTTTTTTGTTGTTATATAAAATACTTTTAATGAATAAATGCGACACCAAATTGATTTAAAATATTATTTAATAACCATTCAAGTGTTGGTCCACTTAGTGTTAGCGGGTGCATGTTTGAACCTTTACAAAATTAGTTTTCTTAAATAGGAATTCAGATCACAAAAAAACTTTTTTATTTACTGCAACCATTTTTCTGGATTCAATTTTAGTGTGAAAAAATTTCAAAAAAACTTATTTTGTTTGAACAAAAAATCATTTATTTTACATAAACCTATTTTCAATAAAAAGTAACATTATTTTTTTATAAAACCTTTAGGAAAATCAAAATTTTCATCTTCATCTTCTTCAAAAGAAATTTTTGAAACATTTTTTGATGATTGCTTTGATAGCTTTTTTGATGGCTCAAATTCAATTGTTAAATACAAAAGAGGAGCATTGACTCCAGCTTGAAAAATATATTCTATGTTATTACCATTATCATTCTCTTCTCGAGATACAAGTAATTCGTCAAATTCAGTAAATGCAGAAAGAATGGTTTTACGCGATTCCATGATTCTTCCAAATGACCAAACATAACGATGAGGAAGGAATTTTGGGGGAATTCTTTTCACAGCGGTTTGATAGCTCTAAAATTTTTAATAATATAATATTTTTATTTTTTAATTCTTGAGCAAAAAAAACTGAGAAGGATTTCGGTTCGATGGACTTACTTCGATAGCAATTTGAAGGGTCTTCAATGAAATATTTGTTAAACAATTATTTAAAATTATTCCATATGGTAACTTTGAAGGATCACTAAATATCCTTAAAAATTTATCTGTTTTATTTAGTCTGAAAATTTGTTATGTATTAATAAAAATATTTTCTTTGCAGAAGTTAAATTTACTTTTGCTCTGGCTGATTGGAAAAGTCAATATGAATAAAATCAAAGCTTGAATTTAATGAAAAGAAATGATCATCAAGAAAAAAGTTTTCAGTGTTTTTTTGGTGGTCGCTGGTGTTGTTATTCCATTTACAATCATAAAAATGTAAAAATTTTGGTTTTAAAGGTTGCACTAAAATTGCGAGTTCTCTGGATCTAAAAAATTTTTATAATCAAATTTTCTCAAACTTTACAAAAAGTAATAAATTTACTTGATTGAAAATAGACATTGCATAAATCTCAATTCTTCAATTTCATATTTGATTGATCGATGCAAAAATTTTATAAACGTTGAAGTAATTGTTATTCCAGTCAAACATAAACTTTGCATTTGTAAATGTCGAAGTGGTCGATGAATTTCTTCAACCTTCATTGGCAGATTTTTGTGGCCGAGCAATTCAATTTCACAATTTTCTGTTTGGAAAAAGGTCATCGCTTCATTTTTGATTTTGGGCAATTCCAAAGCATGATCTTGAATAATTCGATTAAAATCTTTACAAACTAATCGAAGATTGAGTAAATCTTTAGCTGCAACTCTTTTGAAAACTTCAAGAATAGATTTAGTTGGAAGAGTTTCAGCAAAATTTATTGGTGGCGCAACTTTTTCTTGAGGGATTTCATTTTGAGAAGAAGAAGAAGGATCAAAAAATAAATCAGTTTCCAAATATCTTAAAAAATAATCCACCGAACAAAATGGATCAAGTTTAGTTGCAGATTTGGTTGGAGTTAAATTAAGATTTAAAAAATCTGGCAATATTTGAGTTAATCGACGATGTTTGTGACGAAGTTGACGAGTTTTTCGTCGAAATTTATCATTGAAAGAAGCAGCAAATTCCATTTTTTAAGAATAAATAAAAAAACTTGAAAAAGAATTCAAAGAAAATTTGATTCGATTCGGTTGTTTTGTTTTTTTTTGGATGCAAAAACTAACTTTTTGAAAACTATGGAAGGAAGAAAAAAGGATAATAAGCGTGAAAAAATGACTCAAAGGTTACCCAATAATAATCAGCCATGCTGCTGGTGACTCTTTTTTTGATTAAATGTAAGGCGTTGCAATGGTTAATATTAAAAAACACTATGCTTTTTAACTTTTTTTGAAATATGGAATCATGAGAGTGACGATTTAGGCAATTTTATGGTTGTAAACTTGCGAGCAAATGGTGAAGAAAAAAAAAAGAGGCAGAAGTCATAATAATCAAGAACTTTTTTAGGCGTTTAGCAGCTTGGTTTGAAAAATTCTGAGCAACTTTTTTAGGGCTAACAAGAATCAGCCAAGAAAAAATTGTACAATCAAAAACTTTTAGTTTAGAAAATAAAACGTTTGAAAACTATAACAAAAAATAATTATTTTACTTTACGAAGAAATAATTTGATTGAGTATTTTTCTTGGAAAAAAGGCTATTGCGGAGAAAGTTTACAGCCAACCCGAAACACAAATCTATCGAAATTTATTTTTTCCAAACGAGATTCTCCAAACTTTTAAAAATCTTTCAAACAAACAAAAAATCCTTTCAAACAACAAAATTAGCATAGCTTTAAACATTTTTTCTTTTTCAATTAAAAAATGTTTTTTCGCTCATTTTCATTTTTTTTGACTAACTTCATTCATCCATTTTATCTCACAAAAAAAGTATGACATCACCTACTTCTCCACCAACAGGAAACAAATATGGATCTCCAAATCGTCGATTACCAACTTCAATTCCAACTGAATCTTTTACATCTCAATCTACAAATATCACATACACAATTGAACGAGCTATTGGTCGTGGAGGTTATGGTGTAGTATATTCATGCTTTGATCCACAAATGAATTATTTTGCATTAAAAACATCAAAAAAGACTCCATCAATTATGTTTGAAATTGCTGTAATGAAAGAAGCTGAAACAAGAAAATGTAAACATTTTGGTAAAATTATTGATCAAGGTTGGGCTGAAACTATGAAATTATCTTTTTTTGTTATGGAATTATTGGGTCCAAGTTTATCTGAATTGAAAGCATTTTGTATTAATAATTACTTTGGAATTCCAACAATTTTGAGAGTGGCTATGCAGGTTTGTGGTTTCTTTGGGGTTTTCATCGATTAGAAATTTGTAATATTTCGCTTTTGTGTTTATAAGCTTTCGACTATTTGGAATCCTAAAAACCCTTTTTAACTTTATAATTCATTTTTTAGACTTTGAACGCCATTGAAGAGCTCCACACTATTGGATTTATATCAAGAGATGTCAAACCAAGTAATTTTGTTGCTTCTCCAAAAATTTCCAAACGTTCTTTAATATATATGATTGATTTTGGTATTTCTAAACGTTATAAAGATGCTTGCACTGATTTTATATTTTCTCCAAAAGAAAAATGCTCTTTTCGTGGTACAGCTCGATATTGTTCAATCAAAAATCATCTTCGAAAAGTAAGTTATTTCTTTTTTATAAAAAAAATGTTACCAAACGATTTTCAAACCCGATGTCGTTGACAATATTCGGGATGCCAAACAATTTGGTGGTTTATTTAGGTCTACCGAAGTCGGATGAAATTCGATCCAACGAACCATCGCGTGCCAGGCGACCGAGTATGAAAGCGAGCGCCTCAAACCACTAGACTATGAAAGCAAGTTAGTATATGTGTAACATTTTTTTATAGGACCAAGGACGAAAGGATGATTGTGAAAGTTGGATGTATATGTGCTCGGAATTAGCTAATGGTAAATTATTATGGTCAAAACTAACAAGAATTCAACGACAAGAAATTTTTACAATGAAAACGAAGGTTCGAAATGTTAAGAAAGATTTATTTATTGGAAAATTGCCAGATGTGTTTAAAATGATTTTTGAAAAAATTGATTCATGGGAATTTGAAACTAAACCTGAATATGGATGGGTTAGTTTAACCTTTGCAATTATTGTGTCTTAATAACTTTAAAAAATTTCAGATTTATTCCTTACTTGATAAAGAATTTCAAAACCTTGGTGCATCATATACTGAACCATATGATTGGGAATATCAAATGACCTTTTCATCAACTGCTTCTTCATCATCCTCTGGTTTAAGAAGTAATACACCAACAAGCTTAAATTTAAGTGAAAATGAAATAGGTGCAACTCAAGAAGAAACTGATAAAACTATGTAAACTTTTTATTTGTAATGAGAAAAAATAAATATTCTTTGGATAAACAAAAAATGAATAACTTTGGTCGTTGGCTTTTTTTTAGGAAGCAAGCATTTTTGGAAAACTTTAAGAGATATGTTTTAACTTAATTTATTGTGGAAATTCTCTATCTTTGGGTCGGAAATTTGGTTCGGCTGAAACAGTTGTCATAACTTCAGCTTCTTTTTGAACTTGAATTTCACTTCTCATAATATCAACTATTCCAATTTCAATGGAATCACCAGATTTAACAAAGAACGCTCCAGCTGGACTTCCACTCAAAATCAAATCTCCAGCATGGAGGGTTTTTAATTCGGAAGCTTTTTCAATTAATTCTTGAACTGACATTCTTGCATCCGTCATATTTGCTCTTTGTACTTCTTTTCCATTTACTGATGCCCAAATCTAAAACTAATAACTTTATAATTTGTCCAACAAAAAAAAAGCAATCTTGAAAGCATACTTCAGCAGCATTAGGATGAGGAAGAAGCTCTTTAGTGATTACATTAGAAATAATTACAGCATCTTTAAAATCTCTGATGGTTGAGAATGTATCTGATTCCTCTTTTTTATATTCATCATCTCGAAGTCTGGAATTAAGTGCCACAACATAACCATTAACGTATTCAAGAGCTCGATCTTTAAGAATTTCTTCGTTAGCTTCTTGACCAATGATAACACCAAAATGAACTTCAGTTACAACTCCAATATGGCCAGATGGAATTGTAACATGATGGCCTTCAAAAGTTAAACTAAAAAAAAATGTGGGGATTTTTATTTTTTGTATTATAAATCGTAAAACTATTGTGGCAAGTGTTTAATTTTTGGAAGAAATACCCTGTGTTAGGTTGTTAGTTTCTGATCCGTTAAGAGAGGTTCTGTGAGCTGATTCAAATCGGGCGGAACAAAGTTTTTTTTCTGTTTTCACCAATCGGTTCTAAATGATATTTAAAAATTATTGGCGTCAAGCTTTTTCTCAAAAAGTAAGCCGGATATGCTAATTCTACCTATTGAAGTTGATGTCATGCATTAACTTCAAAAATTCGGCTAAATTCACCCATGAAGTATAAAAATTTGAATTTTATCCAATATTATCTAATAGATTGCGGGCTAATTTATGGTGTATACCATATATTTAAGTATTCATTAAAAATGAGGAGAAATTTGCATATTTAAAATTAAAATGGATGCCATTTTTCAACCGTGACCTCGGAAAATCTGAAAAAAATTCCATATAATCCCCAGAATCTCAGCTATCGATTCCAAATGAAATTAAAAAAATACATGGTGCAATTAAGGAAATCCATAGATAAACGTGTTCTCGACCACATTTTTAACGAGGAAAATGGTGTTTTTTACTTTCTCTCTTTGCTTTTTTGGCGTTATCTTCGAATTGTTTTCAATGAAAGAAAAAAGTGAAAAACCATTTTCCTCGTTAAAAATGTGGTCGAGAACACGTTTATCTATGGATTTCCTTAATTGCACCATGTATTTTTTTAATTTCTTTTGGAATCGATAGCTGAGATTCTGGGGATTATATGGAATTTTTTTCAGATTTTCCGAGGTCACGGTTGAAAAATGGCATCCATTTTAATTTTAAATATGCAAATTTCTCCTCATTTTTAATGAATACTTAAATATATGGTATACACCATAAATTAGCCCGCAATCTATTAGATAATATTGGATAAAATTCAAATTTCTATACTTCATGGGTGAATTTAGCCGAATTTTTGAAGTTAATGCATGACATCAACTTCAATAGGTAGAATTAGCATATCCGGCTTACTTTTTGAGAAAAAGCTTGACGCCAATAATTTTTAAATATTATTTAGAACCGATTAGTAAAGAAAAATAAAAAATAAAATAAAAAATTGTTCCGCCGACTTCGAAAATCTTTAAATTTACTCGTAGAGTCTCTCTTAAAACGGTTAACAAATACGTGGAATATAATAAAATAAAAAGCTGCTTACTATTTTGCTTTTCGAGTAAATGGAATCAATGGAGTGACAGCGACTCCTTTTTCCATAAAATTATTTTCAAAACCAATAATAACTTCGCATTCGTTTTTAACTGTCTCAGCATTCATCGTTTTTTTCCCTAAAAATTTATTTCTTTATTGCTCAACTCAAAACTTAAATTAAAATAATCAAAGCGCATATACAACGTTGACAGTAATAAGCACGAGAGAAAAAAAAATAATCCACGAATTTTTTAGAAATATTTTTCACGAAAAAAATAGATAATTGCAAAACTTTAATCAAAGAAAGCTCGATTAGGATTTGGACCAAAAAGAGTGGTACGAATTTGAGGAACTATTTGTTCAGCAATTAAATTCATTCGAGATTCCAATGTTGATGTAACAGTAATCTTTCCACCACGTGCAAGAAGTTTCACGCCTCCAGCAAGATCGCTTGGAAGAAAATTGATTTCATCAACTTTAATTTTAGTTGAAAACCCTGCAATTTTTGATTGTTCATCTGCAACTTCATTGATTACACTTTTAACAAGATCTAAATCAGCTTTTCTGAAATATGTAAAATGGAATTCGATTAATTTTATTCAGTAATTTTTTTCTGACATACTTGCATCGAAGAACGACATCTTTTTCAAGTAATTGTAAAATTCCTTGAAGAATTAAACCTTTCATAATTTGAGGATATTTTTCTTCATCGCCACTAATAGTCTTCAATTTTTCTGTGGCTTCATTCCTAACTTCTTGAAGAAGCTTATCTCGAGCAATTAAAAGTGAAATCCTTGATTCATTGGATTTATTCGATTCATAAACTTTATGAGCGGTAAGAAGTTGCTTGAATTTTCGATCATAAAATTGATCAGTTTTTTGTTTATTTTCACGAACAATCTTTCGTTTTTCAGATCGAACTTCTTCTTCCGCTCGAAGATCTATTTCCATATATTTATCTTCAGCTTCGGCATCAATATGGGAAATAATTGGGCGAAGGAGGGCTCGAGCAGGGTCAACAAATAAATCATAAGGTTGAACATTTTCAAGTTCAATAAATTCATCAACTTTTTCAGCTCGAATAAATGACATCCTTCAGTTTTTTTTAGTTGGTTGCTTGGAGCTTCAACAAAAATAAAATTTTACGAAACAAAAAAAAAGCAAACCACTTATTTTTTGTTTTTCAAACAATAAAAAAATGATTTTCAAACTTAGTTTGTCTTTTGTGCATATTAATTTAATTTTGTTTAAAAAAATGAAAGAGCAACAACACGATCGATCATTGATACACACGAGCGTGTTTCGTCCATGATTAATCCGATTTTATTTTTGACAATGTTGTTTCTGGAAGAAAAAAAAAGTTTTTGGTTTATGGTTTAAAAATATTATAAAAGCATTGATTTTTTATTAAACCGGTAATATCATGTTTAAAATTTTGTTTATGTAAAGAATTATTGAAAAATAAAATCTGTATTTGAGAAAAAGGATTGGAACTTTCAAAATTCAGTGGCCATGCCATGTTTATGTTTAGATAAACTACAGCATATCCGAGACATTCGAATAATAACTATAACAAAAAAAAATGCAGAAAGCGATTATTAAAAGCAATAACCTTCTTTCACATTTTAAAAAAATATCCTAGTTACAAAACATCCATCATTTGCTGGATTTGTTTTCGAGTTTTATATTTTTTTAAAAGTTTTATTAACTAAGCGATAGAAAGAAAAACATATAATCATAGAAGAAAAAAGCACCAAAATATTGAAAATCTTAGATAACCAAAAACTATAAAAATTCAATGACGGATAGGAGTGCTAAAAATGGAGCAAAAAAGCGGTAGTAATAAGGCGGAAATGTTCATAAGCCAACTCCAGTTTTGTTTTAAAAAAGTTTTTATTAAATAAATAAATAAATAAAGAAACAAAATTATTAACGATTAAATTATTTATAGCTAGCTTCTAGTGATTACAAAAGAGGTTTATGTATTATTTATGATGGTGGTTTGGGTGTTCGAAAAGATGAAACAATTTTTCCAATTTTTTCTGGCACTTTCTCGATATTTGTTTTGCAAGCATTATTTTCATCAAGACTTTCACAGCAACATACAACATTTTGTTTTCCATCCACGCTGTAAACCACGGAACATTTATTGAAATTTGAAATGACTCGACATGCTAGAGTTGAACTTGATGAAGTGATATTATCATTTATGTAATCTTCTGCATCACCAAGACATCCAGATGGTAACTATAAATTTAAAATGTTAAATGCAACAAAAATGAAAGCTTACTATGTCATTTTCAGATTTAATCAAACTTCGAGTTCCAAAGCATCCATCATTTGCAGGACAGCCCATATTATTGTCATAAACCGTTGGAATATTTTCAATTTGACAATGAACAGGCTTTTCAATATGACCATGACTTGAGGAATTCCTGTTAGCCAGAGGTTGGAGTGGAACAACATCGTCTGAATTGGTATGCTCAGGATCTCCATGCCCTTGTATCATTCTGTCTATTCTACAGCTTGTATTCATTTGTAAAATTTGAGCAACATTAACACAACAAAAATTTCGAGCAAAATATGTAGCGTTTTCTAAGCATTTAGTATAATTTTGAAGATACTTAACATCGAGCTTAAAAGTTTAAAAAAAGAAAACATTACATATAAAAGAAAAACACTTACATGGTCAGCTGTAATTTCATGTGTAACAGGATCAATGAAGACATAACAAATCCAACTATCATTTCTTTGTATTTTTCCCGCAGGAAGTTCACTGCCATCGCTATCATGCTTAAAGACACTAACATCCAATTTCTGACATTCAAACGTTTCAGTCTTGTTAATGGGACTAGATATTTCATATTCATCACAATTATCTTCAGAACAAGTACAATGAAGAAAAGTCTTATATTGGCCAGCTACCATCCAATTTACACAAGCTGTGTCATTTTTGATAATCTTTATATAAACAAAACTGCAATCAAAATATTTCTTATCAGTAGAATCCTTAATGTATCCATATCGATCTTTTGTAACTGCTCTAAAAGCCACTTTTTAAAACAAATGTTATAAATATTATTAAAATGCATACCTTGAATTTTCTGTAATTATTCCATTGAAACCTTCATAAATTATTCGCCATGTTTCCGCTGCAATATCATGAAAAAAATCACATGTTCCAGTCAGATAAACCAAAATGGGAGGCTTGTATTTACACTAAAAATTAATTACTCTGTACATAAACAAATTATTTTTTTCAAATTCACTTACCTTTAACATCGACTTTGGATCAGTTTGTGGCACAAGCTTTTGATTACAGAAATGTCCATCTTTACAACATTTTCTTACAGACCTAACACCATGGCTTTTCAATTCAGATGAACAAAAGTTATCGGATTCAACGACAGTTTCTACAGTTTTATTGCATGAATCTACGGCGCCATAATAAATGGAAAAATCAGAACTTGTAGAATTTATTTTTATAGAGCATGAGTTCTTTGAATAATTTTCGCTAAAATAATCAGAAGCTAGTATACTTCCACTTGAAAAAGACCGACTGGTTTCTGAAAGATAAAAATTAAAAGATGGGTTAATTAAACGCATACTAAAAAAAGGATATTTCTCCAAGTAAGACATAGGAAAATGAAAGATTTCTTGTTGAGATATTAGGTTCAAATGTGTCGAGGCGACTATTTATAGTAAAATAAACTTACCGAGATATCCATGAAAGCATAGCAATTTGTTTTGTGGTGGTGGCATACAAGATTCTGGTGGATTTTTGCAACAACATATAAGCGAACTTTTTTCTTTTGAAATCGTGTAAAAACAACGATCTGGATTGTGCGCGCCATTCTAAAACACAAAAAATAGATAAGAAGAAAAGGTAATGGCTTACAAAATTCGTGTCATTAAAAGTTGTAAAGCAATGATTCGAAACGTAAAAATTAATATGAAAGTCTATCAATTCTCTTGCAAGTAAAGGTCCAGCATACAAATAATCTTTGACTGTTGATGAAACATTGTTAGAAACTTCGCTTGTTGATGAAACATCGACAGAGATCATGCATGTTTTTTGTCCCAATATTTGCTTCTAAAAAACAAGTACATAAAAGAACATCAAGTTCTAGAATCTTCCGATTTTCAAAAGCTAACAGCAAAGCTTAAATATTTCTTATGCAATATAAAACTTACAATAGGTTTTCCATAGAAATCATAACAAGATTCATGGTCATCTTGATCAGGCAATGGATCCAAAGCAGTAGCAGACATTGATTCAATTTGTTTTAGGAGAAGAGAATCCAAAATTTCATCATCATCATAAAGGTGAGCTGGCATATGGTCTTTCTCGTAACAATAAGCATACATTTCATCGATTTCATTATTAGGATTCAAATAAGGAGTGTTGAAATATACAGGATCATGGTTTGAGCGACACGCACAAATTGATAATGGACGTTTCTCGAATTCTTCTAAACCACCCGGTTGATTATTGCGAGCGAAATCCTCTTCTGTATGATTGACTTGTTTGTAGTAGCTTTCAGAAAAATCTAAAAATGAATGAATGAAGGAAGAAAATATTGAAAAAAATATTTTACAAGCAATTGAAATCGATTTAGAGAAATCGTTCTGACAAATTGCTATATTCTCATCAGGAGATGAACCAATAACAAGATGACATAAAAGCCCAAAAGAGAGTATTCTTAGAAAAATAGTATCCTGAAAAAATCTTTGTAAAATTAGAAGAAATAATAGAAAAAAAAACAAACCATGATTGATGAATAAAAAGTTTTGTAAAGAACTTCGTCAAACACAAAAATACGAAAAATGGAAGTTTGTGGCAAAAAAGGTGTCTATCAAAAAATGACTTCAAAATTTTTATTTTTCTCATGCAAATTTTCTTATGGTAACAGTGTGTAAAATGGCAAAAAGGAAACTTAAAAAAAAAAATTAGGCTTGTTTATCCGGCATTAAGAAATATTGCGGTTTACAAATAACGATGCTTCAACATCAAAACTTTTTAGATCAACTTCTGTATTTCAATTATGGTGGATATCCTTTAATGCTTCCATTTTATTGTAGTCATAAAAGAAATTTCTTCCATTGGACCCTATTACAAAAAACAAATTATTTCTTTTTGAAAATATTTAGTTTTAAGATTTCCTTCCTAGTAATTTTCATTGTGCGTTCGTTCGTTTTTTCGCGCTCGGAAATGATTCATGGGAAAGTTTCAAAGAAAATGAAAAAATTTGCATAAATATGAATGAAAGCAAAATTTTCTTTCAAAAGCTAGATGGAATGATTTATGTTAATTTTGCATACTTGAAAAGTCCATAAAAGATGTGACAAAGAAAAAGCTTCAGATAAATTTTGCAAGCTTGCTCGCAAACGGTGACCTTTAACGCTCCCTCTTAAAGTTCACACGCAAAAACATTTTGGTATTCATGATTATCGTAATTGTCCTGATGACGTGGTCGAAAAAAAATTAATTTTTATTTAATATTAATTCTTTTATTTTTTGTTTTCATATTTTATGTTTTTCGTTTAAAATAAATAATTTTATTTTTATTGTGAATAGCTTATTAACATAATTCATGGCGGCCCGTAGGGCCGCGTAGTGCCTAGTTATTATTAATAACAATAAATACATATTATAAAAAAGCTTTTAACAACAACAACATAAAAAATTAAGCAATATTTAGAAGAGTTTAAGGTTCTAAATAATGAAACTAATCTTTTTTAAAAATTAAACATAAATTGGAATTTTTGAAGAATTGAGGATGAAATTTAGAACGCCAAAAAGTATGGTATGATAAATTGAATTTAAATAAAGACTTAAAGTCTTTTTGCGATATTCAGGGTGTTGCCGCTTTGATATAATAAAAACTGAATTATCTGATTGAACAGAAAGTTTAGGCCATCGTTTAAGTTGGCTTTCAATAATATAATTCATGTTGCAATGAGATCGTAAAACAACCAAACTGAAAAGGAAAGGGATTCTTATTTGATGAAAAATTAAAAACTTATTGAAATTTTTCAAGCTTTGATAATCGACCAATAAAATAAATAAAATCTGGAATAGGACCGTTGGATTGAAAGCCGCCAATAAATTTAAAACTTTTGATATTTGGTGTGATTAAGCTTTCCAAATATTTAAGATCAATAAAAAATACGTTGAGCTCTAGTTCTTCAGTTAATTCAAGGTTGATGGGTAAGCGGCTTAAATAGTTAGCATCAATTTTTTGGGTCCGATTTATAATGCAAATTGATTCAGTAAATTTGTTCTTGAATGAAGAAAGGCATAAACCATCAACGCGACCATGGCATAATTTATTTTCGTCATTGTAATAACAAGAAATGGTATAATTGCATGCAGATTCATTATTAATTATTTCAATCTTTTTAGTTCCATGGCATCGTTTAGAAAGTTTTTTGGTTGATGAATTAATTGAAGCAAAGGGTTTTGCTATCACAGATTTCAGCAAATCGTTTTTGACAAACCCATGGAAGAGAAGGAAAGTCAAAAGTATCTTCATCACGAAGGGGCCTCAAACGCTTTTCACGATGGAGATCCAAATAAATCGGCGAAAATAATTCCATAACACTCAAAATAATACTGAGCATAGTTAAAACTTTCAAGTCAATGGAAAATAAAAAAAATTTATTCAACAAAAAAGAAGATTAATAATTAATTGTTTGTTAATACAAGAAAATGACCCAAGCTAAGAAAAAAATGCAGAGAAATGGAAAGTTAACTAATTAGATTAATGAAAAGATCCTTTTTTATTAAGGTGATGATTGTTATTGTTTTGATGCTTAGCCTTTTTGTTTTTGTTATTTCAAAAGTAAAAAGAGACCTCGAGGGATTCGCTTGATCTCGTAAATAAAAAATAATAAAAAGTAAAACAATTATAGAAAAAAGCTTTTATAAAAAATATATCACATTTACAAACAACAAACAAGAAAAGATACTGTAAAAACATGTTTGAAGAGATGAATCGAAATTTGCTGTTATAATAATTTCTTTTGTTAAAAAAAGCAATTTTATTTAGTCTCCCCAAACAATAAATTGGGGTTTTTTCGCTGTCTTCCAAGTTTGTTGAATTTTTTTAAGGGCGATGTCCAAAGTTGTTTCATAATTTTCGTAGTCATCCATTTTCAAATTGAAACAAAAACTTGAATTCTCATCTGCATTCTTTCTACAAAATTCAGAAAAAAGTGAAATATCAGTATTTTCTTCAACATGATAGATATCTAACGAAAAATCATAAAATTTTGAGCTGAACTCCAAGTTAATTAAGTTTACCAAAGTTTGAGTGGTATAAATTTCGTTTGCATTTATGTAATCGGTATATTTAACTTTTGGAACATATGAAAGAATTTTATCAAATGAAACCAAAATGCCATCTGGGTCGTAAACGTTAACATACTCCAATGAAAGACTAATTATTTTCCCGCCATTTATGAAAAATTCGATTTCAGTTAAAGTTAAGTCTTGATTATTTACACATAAATATTCGAGTGTGGTTCGATAAATATATTTCAAAATATTTCGTTGACTTCGCCAAGTAAAGCTTCGATTAATCCAATATTTTATTCCTTTAATAAACGGGTTTCTTTGACGATTGGGCCAATAGTTATCAAAAAAATACGTTTCTTCCGGACAAAAATAAATTAGAGCGATAATTTTGTTTCGCAAAAAAAAATATTTGCAAGTTTTTTGAATTTTTACAAGTCCTTCAGCTGAGATGGGATTTCGTGTTATATAAGACATTACACTTAATGGCAGAGAAAAATATTGACATCGTGGTTGGGCAAAAATATGGTAATAATGGTTAACAACAGCGCAATCCATAATCCTCTAAAATATGACGAAAAAAAAGTAATATTTGAGATAGATCAAAATGAGAAGAAGAAAGAAAAAAATGATTAGCAAAAAATTCTTTCATTGAATGGGCCACAAACCAAAATATTTCAAACTATAAAGTGTTTTGGCTTTTCTTTTACACCTATTGAATTGAGCATAATTTTTTCCAATATCACTAATTTCTATTAATTTTAGTCGGTTCCTTAAAAGCCAATGCACACATATCGCAAAACTTTTGTTAACAATGAAAAAAGATTCTCTAAAATAACGGTATTAGGAAACGAGTAAATTCTATGTTATTCGTTTTCGTAGCTGCTTTTCTGTTTAGTTTTTTTCATGGATGCAATTTTTTGTTATTAGGATTAAACTTATAAAACCAACATTTCAAATACAAAAAATGAATAATAAATTTTTGTTGAAGTCTATAAACGGAATTGCAAATAAACAAGCATACAACAGCAAGCAGCTGATGTTTAAATAAAAATTTATTATTGAAAAAACAAATTTTGAGAAAAACAAAAATGATAAGTACACATATAAATATGGCTGATTTTTTACAGGAAAAGTCAGTTTTTGCAACGATTCAAAAACAAAAAAATGAAAATAAGCTTTGTTTGGATTCTTTTGGTAGCTGCAATTCTTTGTATTGCTTTTCCGGCGAGTGAGTTAATGGTTTTTGAAAATGGCAGAACAACTAATTAATAATTCTTGCAGCTAATTCCTTATATTTGCCATTACCACTAATAAATCGATGCGGTGTAAATGAACATTACACAACTTGTGGAACATCTTGTCCATTACGATGCGGTCAACCTCCTGTAAGTCGCTCTTTTGTTTTTAGCGGAAGCAACACTATCCATGGTTTTGCTACACAAGCATTTCTTTCAAAATAATAATCCTCGATAAATTTTTCAGCCAACAATTTGTAATGCAATGTGTAAAATTGGTTGCCAATGCCTTCCTGGGTTTTATCTCAACGCTAATAATAAATGCGTTTTACCGATTCAGTGTTAATAATTATGAGAAAAATATCTTTATTTTATTCAAGCATAGCACAAATTTTGTAAATATTCGTAAAGTTAAAACTTTCTTAGTTTGAAACTTTTAATAAATAAATGAAATTATGTATTTAATTGTTTTGAGCATGCCTCCAGCAAGGTCATTTGGAAGGAAATTGATTACAACAGCTTTAATTTAAGTTGAAAATCCTGCAATTTTTGATAAATGAAGATTAATTGTTCGTTAATACAGCAAAATGACTCAAGCTAAGAAAAAAAATTTAAGAGAAATTAAAAGATAACTAATAAGGGAAATGAAGAGAATCACTTTTATTTAGGCTGATGATTATTATTGTTTTGATGGTTAGTCTTTTTGTTTTTGTTATTTCAAAGTAAAAAGAAACCTCGAGGATATTCGCTTGATCTCGTAAATAAAAAACAATAAAAATGAAACAAATTGCATGGTAAGGCGTTTTCCTTTAATCCATCGCAAGGCGGCTCTTAGACTTAATCATGAACCTTTCTTGGGTTTAGAACGTTGATTTTTGAATTTTAATTTTCAGTAACATTCAATATCTCCTCTAATAAATTACATTCTTTCCTTGCTCGAAAAGGTGAGATGTTCAAACATATGGCACAATTTAAAAAACAATAAAGCTTTATACAAAAGGAGCAACAAATGTAAAATTACAAACAAAAAACTCAACAATTGCAAAGCTGTTAAATAAAATAAAAGAACAAAACAAGTGTAAAAAACAAAACAAAAATAAGTAAAAAACAATTCAAACAAATAACTTAAAGATTGAGTACGTCACCAACGCGTTCAAAAAGTTTTCGCCACATTTGAGTTTTAGGTTGAGGATTATGAGCATTGTTACCAATATCAAGATCATTATTAACAGTGACGCAATCTAAAGCTTTTTGGATATCCTTTCCATAATGTTTAAGTTCAGTAAGTTCTTTAAGAAGGAGACGAATATCATCTTCAGTAATAGCACCATCGACTTCACTATTTTCAAAACGTTTAGTGAGGAAAGCCTTTTCTTCAAAATATTCTTCTTTCATTTGACCAAGACTTTGGTAGTATTCAGAGTGCATGCCATTTCTCTAAACATCAATTTTTAGTAAAAAAAATAAAAGAAAAAATACTAACCTTCTTTTCTTCAACATCGATAAGAGTATCCAAATAGCGTTCAGTAACATCGTTGTACGGAAGAAGTGAAGAAGTTTTCAAATAAACAGCAAATTTTGCACAAGCTTTTGTGATCTTTTCACGTTCTTGGATAATTTCATCACGGAATTTGCTTAGCCCCGTAATCTGAATAGCGACACTTCTGGTTCTTTCTGAAAGAAAAATATAATTAAATTTAAATTGAAAGAACAATAGCAAACAAACTCACGTCGAGCATTTTGTATACGACTTTCAACAGAAACATTTTTTTGCGTTCAGTTTCTTCTAAGCGATAATATACTTTATTAGTAGCTAACTTCTTAAAATTATCACCACATTTAGGACAATACCATTTACCATCTTTTCTTTGAATGCAATCACCACCAGAAATCATAACCAACGGATTGTCATAGGAACAATCAGGATCCGCTTCAATATAAGGAAGTCGTTCATCACCATGATAACGTTCCATAGTTGCACATGTTTTGCAAGAAACGAGGGCTTCTCTTTCCATACGATATCGAACAATAGTAATATTTTTCCAGAGAACCTTTTCAAGTTCAGCTTCATTTCCACGATGTTGTTTAATAAGAGCTTCACGTTCTTTAATCTTTTCCAAAGTTTGTTGAACAGAAGTTGAAATCGTTGTCAAAGGACCAACAAGGCGAAGAATGATGAATCGAATGTAGTTGAGAACTGCAGTCGATTGAGGATCATGAGATTTGACATGAAGAGCATGTTCAATAAGCCGATTGAGTTCATTTCGAGATACTTCATAGTCATTTCCGATGGCTTTCATTTGAGCTCGATTGAGAAAATTTTTGCCCTGTAAAGAGACAGCTATATTAGAAACGAAAACAATATTCAAAATCTTACATTAGAATTGATGATGCAAAGTTCCCGATATGATTTGTTGTCAAAAGAATAAGTGGTCTTCTTGGTCAATGGCAAATCAATACCTTGTTGCTGTCTAATATTTTCCAAAAGGTGTTCGAGTTGGGTAAAAGTTTCACCAGTCTGAAAAAAACTAGACAATGTTAAACAGTTTATTTTATTTTAAGCTTACTTTGTATCCAGTAATTTTTTGACTGAAGAGACTTATTTTATAACCACAATCAGCAGATTTGGTGAAGGCGAAGACCATGTTATCAGCAGCACTTCGATGAAATTGCATGATCAATTCTTGGAAACAAAAGGTGAAAGCAGGAGTCAATCGAGATTGATTAGGCGGCATAAGGAAGACGATCAAGTTCAAATGAGTCAAATCACTAATGAAGTCGATGATTTCTTGCATATTCTTCTTATCTTGAATAATACCTTCTGTATCACTAATTCCAGGAGTATCAATGATGCGAACAATATGACCTTTGACTTTAAACTCGTGTGCTTTCGGTTTCAATGTACGAGATCTTCCAATTTGAGTGCTTTCATTCGCATCCCTTCCAATTTCGATTTTTTGACGCTTGATCTCATTACTACCATCTTCGTCTTTCTCATAAGTGAAATCAGTCGGAATCAAGTTTACCAAAGGAGAATTTGATGCCTTTTTGAAGTTGTCATACTTAAGATATGTTGCGATGGAGTTGATGCAAGTAGATTTGCCGATTCCAGTTTCACCAACGATGAGGATGTTAATATCCTTAGCTTTAGAAGCGGTAAGATTATCAGACATTTTTGATATCTAGAACAGTTTAAAAATTATTTACGTAAGAAGATACAACACAACAAATAAATACTCGGTGGCGCAACAAAAAAATATTACAATATCAAAAGTAAAACGAAGTAAGATTCAACAAACAGAAAACAACAAAAAGTATAAAACAAAGTTTTCATTGAGAAAAGAATTGAACGCATTTTTACAGTAACCTTGGGAAGGCGCTAATTTAAATTCTTGCGAAAACTTTGATTCGACGTTAATTATCGAAAGTTATGGAATAATTATATTTCTTTCCACCTTATTAAAATGCTTGTGTCACAAAAAATAAAATAGTTTTAATAAATCTTTATTCGTCGAAGATAAATGATAACAAAATTACAAATTAAATAATCGTTTAAACCAATGCTTAGAATGTTTCTTGGAATGTTTGCCTTTCTTTCCATGGTTTTTGCTTTTTCCACGATGACTTGATCTTTTACTTTTTGATGATGAATTCATTGATCTTCTTGAAGTTTGAGCTACCTTGTTTTTCATCGGACCACCAAAGAAGTACCTTGAATTCCTTACATTAGGAGTTTCGACGATGTTGATTGGAAAAGGAATGAGTTCTTGATCGGCAGGAATATTGAGTTTACGAGCAGTTGAAGCTTGACGCCTGAAAAATGGGACATGTTTTTGGAACATTATTAATAAATAGCGATCCTTATTATTATTATTAGTATCAAAAGCAAAGAAGAAGCAAGTTCCACTAGATGCAAAGCTACTTACCGTAACCACATGCATGCTTCTCTTCGATAAATTTCAGGAAATTGTGGTTGTAAAGCAGCAACAAATAACATTGGAATAGAAAATTTTGAAAGCGATGAAAAATCAGTAGCAATATATTCGAAATGAATTATTTCAAAACAAAATGATGCATCAGTTCGACGTGCTTCAAAACGACGTAAATATTCCCATGTTACTTTTCCTATCCAATCAATTTTCTTATCAGCATCAAATCGAACTCGATAACGTTTTAATTCTTCTTCAGATATTTTACTAAAAAAACACAGTAAATTTGCTTTTGATCATTGTTAAAAATTGAAAAGAGAAACTTACGAAAGTTTGTTTAGTTCTTTAGAAATTTCATCAGTTGGACAATAGAAAAGTTCCAATTTAAGTTGATATTTATCACTTTGAATGTAAGGAAAACGTCTGAAAATTATGATAGTTAGAAACATGGAAAACATAAGAAGTTAGTCGAATCGACAAATCCGAGGAATCTCAAACAAAAATATTGCATAATCATCATGTTTTTAGGTTGGTTCAATGAAAGCCCACACACAAACTTACTTTTGCATTTCTCTAACAATTAAATGACCAGAATTACCAAAGCATCCATTTCGAGATAATGAAAAGTGATGAATTTCTTTTAGAGCTTTAGAAACCATCGTAGAATTTGGAGCAGCAGCAAATATGGAAGATTGATTTGCAATCGTTGAAATCGACGGTTTTGCTTTAGATTGATCTTCTTTAACTTCTTTTTTAATATGAAAATGCTTTTTGAGAATTGAATAAATGTTTTCCTTTTTATTTCCAGCATTCTTATGATTTCCATTCTCTGCATCATGATCTTCTTCGGATTTCTTTGACAGCTTTAGTTTGCAAATGCATTTTCGATAACATCTAAAAGTGTTTATGTTAGTGGATTGAATGTTAGATAAAAACAACTTACATAATAACGATTACAAGAATGATCAAACAAAGCACAACGATTCCAATAATAATCCAAAGCCAAAATGGAATTTTCTCCCAAAAAGTTTTTGTTATTGTTTCGGTCGTGGATGAAAATTCAAAGAAATTAGTTGAAGTTGTTACAAAATTATTTTCACTTTCATTTGTTCCATTTTTTCGATCATCCAAAGAAGAATCATTGATATTTGTGATTGGCGAATTATCAGTGAGAAATGTTGCTGTCGTTTGATGGAATGAATCAAAATGTTTTTGTGAATAATTCGTTGAATTGTATTTGTATCGTTGAGCTCGAGATGGAGAAGAAGAAGTGGAAGATACTGAAAAAATTGAAATCAAAACGATGAACAAAAGTTGAAACATTGATTCAAGAAGGAAGCAAACGAAATGATTTTGTGTGGCGAAAGATGATAAAAATGAAGACATGGATAAAAGTGGCGGGAAAAGATTACCGTCATTTAAAAAAATGAATATGCAAATTTTTCAATAGGAAATGTTAATCGAAAGTTAATTTACAAAAAATCAACAAAATCATTTTGTTGCAGAAATACAAACGGCTTCAACGATTAAAGATTGATTTCAAAGAAGTTTTTTTAGTTCCAACAAAACAATAATCCTCAACAATTTCAGCCAATGATTTGTAATGCTATGCGTAAAATTGATTGCCAATGAATTCCTGGGTTTTATCTCAACGCTAATAATAAATGCGTTTTACTGATTCAATGTTAAGTCTGAACAAAGGGCACACATGTATGGTGGCATTACATTGGAATACTTTCTTAGAGTGTGGAGAAATTACCACTAAATAACCCAACTTTAGTTCCCCTGAATACAACAAGACGAAATCCAAAAATTATGAAGCACAAAGTGATAACAATAGGTTTATTAAAAACAACATTGTAAAAATTCAATTGAACAAACACAAAAGAAAAATCAAACAATAAGTAAAAAAACAATACAAACAAAGCATGGACTTATAAAGTGAACATATCACTAACAGTTCCAATAAGTTTTCGCCACATTTTGGTTTGAGGTCGAGGATTTGAAGCTTGATCATTGTAGTTACGGTCATCATGTTCTTTAACAAAAGCCAAAGCATAGCTAATATCTTTACCATAATGTTTGAGAGCAATAAGTTGACGAACAAGAACACTGATATCATGAGCGGAGATAGCACCATCAATTTCGATATTTTCAAAACCTTCAGTGAGGATGGCTTTTTCTTCAAGATATTCCTTCTTCATTTGACAAAGACTTCTGTAGTATTCAAGGTTGCAACCATCTTTCTAAACGACAAAGATCATAAAGGAGATAAAGAGAAAATACAAACCTTCTTTTCTTCGATGTCGATAAGAGTGTCCAAATAACGAGATGTGACATCATTATAAGGGAGAATTGAAGAAGCTTTCAAATATGCTGCAAACTTTGCGCAAGCTTTGATGATGACTTCACGTTCTTGGATAATTTCTTCTCGAAATATGTCAGCTTCAGCAATTTGTTGAACAATATCCTTTCTATTTTCTAAAAAACCAGAGAGATGAATAAAGCGTAAAAACAGTTAAAAAACTTACTTTGAACATATTCAATTTCACTTCCAATAGTTTTATCTTCTTTAAGTTCAGTTTCTTGAACATTGTAAAAGGTTCGGTAGGTCTTTCCCTTCTTGAAGTCACCTTTGCAATCAAGACATTGGTATTTACCATTTTTCTTAGAACATTCTTTCGCTCTCCAAATTTTCAAAGGATTTTGACTAGCTACTTCAGGATCAGCAGTGATATAAGGAAGTCGAGAATCATCATAATAAGCTTCCAAAGTTGCACAATTCTTACAAAAGACCATCTTCTTGCTTTCCAAACGATATCTAACAATGGTAATTGGACGAAGCAAAACCTTCTTAAGTTCTTCTTCTTCTCCATTGAAGTAGGTAAGAAGAGATTCACGTTCTTTAATCTTCTCCAAAGTTTGTTGAACAGAAGCAGAGATCATTGTCATTGGACCAACAAGTCGAAGGATGATGCTGCGAGTGTAATTGAGGACTGCAGTAGATTGTGGATTATGAGGTTTAACATGGAGAGCGTGTTCGATAAGACGGAAGAGTTCATCACGTGATACATCGAAGCACTTTGCAACAGCTTTTTTTCGTTCTTTGTTAAGAAAATTCTTGCCCTAAAAAAGTAAAATTAGATATATATATAAAAAGAATATAATAACTTACCGTAACATTCATAATGCAAAGTTCACGATAAGAAACATTGTCAAAAGCGAACATGGTTTTTGCCTTCAATGGCATATCGATGCCTTGTTGTTCTTTGATATTTTTCAAAAGCATCTTGAGCGGAGTAAAAGTATCACCAACCTAAAAAATCAGAAGTTACTATAGTTAAACAAAATAAAGAAACCTACTTTGAATCCACATTCGGCTGATTTAGTGAAGGCGAAGACCATGTTATCAGCAGCACTTCGATGAAATTGCATGATCAATTCTTGGAAACAAAAGGTGAAAGCAGGAGTCAATCGTGATTGATTAGGCGCCATAAGGAAAACGATCAAGTTCAAGTGAGTCAAATCGCTGATGAAATCAACAATTTCCTGCATATTCTTTTTGTCTTGAATGATGCCATCTGTATCACTGATGCCAGGAGTATCGATGAGGCGAACAACACGGCCTTTATATTCAAAAACATGAGCTTTAGGTTTCATCGTTCGAGATTTTCCTGGTTCCATACTCTCATTTTCATCATTTCCAATCTTGATTAATTGATGCTCGATTTCGATTTCATCGTCGTCATCTTTTGTTTCTTGTGGAGGTGGATTGTAAGTGAAATCTGTTGGGATCAAGTTTACCAAAGGAGATTTCGACGCCTTTTTGAAGTTGTCATATTTGAGATATGTTGCGACGGCGTTGATCCATGTTGATTTTCCAATACCAGTTTCTCCAACGATCAGGATGTTAACATCCTTAACTTTGATTTCACCAAGTGACATTTTTGAAGCCTAAAAATGTAACAATAATTAGCAATGCTACAAGCAGAAACACGCGATAAATAACGATGGAATAACAAAATGAGATGAATAGCAAAAATATGCAAAACACGATTGAAAGAAAATCAAAGGAATGAATGAATCTTTTCAGCTATCATCTTAAAAAAAGGATCGTATAATTTTGCGGAAAAAAGTTTTGCGCGATGAGAGTTGATGGTGTTTGAAGAATCCTTTCAAGCCTAATTGATTTGCCTTTTTATTTGGTTGCTCAAACATAACTATTTTTTTATTATCAAAAAGTTTTTTGATAGCATACCAAAATTTCCATATTTTTCTTTGCAATTCGTTTGCATTTTTTACTGTTAGTTTTTGACTACTTTTCGATGGTAATAATGGAACAAGAACTATTGTAACTGTATCGTTTACCATTAAAAAATGCAACTAAAATCTCTTTTACTCCGTTTTGTTCTAAAGAAAGCAACTTGCTTTGTCTTTCATAAGACAAGATTGTAAGGAAATATGATGCTTTAGAAAGCTGTAAAATGTGCTAAAACTAAAATTTTTTTTCGTAAATACAAAAGCCAATATCATTCTGCTGTAGCTTCTTATTGGATGAATCCTCTCATTTTAGCTGCCAAAAGTGTTTAATAGTCTTTAATCAAACTTGGGTATTGAGATAATTATAGCTGTTAACACATGAAAGCTACATATATGCACAATGATAAACGATAAAAGAAGAAAGCAAAGTTTTAAAAAATTTATCAACAAAAAAACAAAACACAAATTGAAGAAAAACAAACAACAAATTAAAGCATTAGTAGCTTATAATTTCAACCAGCTTCCAATAGTTTGCCACCATGTTTTAGTTTTAGATGGTTCAATAAGAGAAAGTTCAGGAGAAGGATTAACAGGTTCTTCAACAATGCCGCGATCATCAACATCAACTTTAACAAAATTCAAAGCAGCATCGATATCCTTTCCATAATGCTTGAGAACAACAAGTTCTTGAACGAGATCATTGATATCAGCAGGAGTAATGTTGCCAGCATTTTCAATTTTATCAATATTTTGACTGAGGACGTCTTTTTCTTCAAGATATTCCTTTTTCATTTGGCAAAGATTATTGTAGCGATCAGATTCAAAGCCATCTTTCTAAAAGATAAATGATTATAATAAACAAAGATGATAATGAAAAACCAACCTTTTTAAGTTGAACATCGATGAGGGTATCCAAATAGCGTGCTGTAACATCGTTGAAGGGAAGAATGGAAGAAGACTTTAAATATGCAGCAAACTTAGCGCAAGCTTTGACGATGATTTCACGTTCGTGCATAATTTCATCACGGAATTTGTGTTCCTCAGCAATCTTTTCGGCAATACTTTGTTGGCTTTCTAAAAAAATAATCCAAGTTTAAAAAAGGAAATAAAAGAACAATATTAAACTCACTGTGAACATTTACAAGTTGACTTTCAATAGTTTTATCTTTTTCATATTCAACATCTTCAAAGTTGGAGAAAAACTTGACAACGGTTCCTTTATTATAATCATCACCACATGTTTCACAATACCATGAACCATCTTTTTTTTGAAGACATAATTCCATTTCCCATATTTCAATTGGATCATTATCAGCCATTTCAGGATCAGCTTCAATAAAAGGAATTCGTTTATCGCCTCTGTATTTCTTAAGTGTGGAGCAATTCTTGCAAAAAACTTTTTCTTTTCTTTCCATGCGATATCTGACGACAGTAATTGAGTTCCAAAGAATCTTTCGAAGTTCACTTTCGTTTCCACGATATTGAGCAAGAAGAGCTTCGCGTGCTTTGATCTTTTCCAAAGTTTGTTGAACAGAAAGTGAGATCATTGTCATTGGTCCAACGATTCGAAGAATAATATTTCGGGTATAGTTGAGAGTTGCAGTGGAATGAGGATCATGTGGTTTTACATAAAGAGCATGTTTGAGAAGCTTGAAGAATTCCTCACGTGATACTTTGAAACTTTCTTTTGCGCTTTTGATGTCCTTCTTGCTAAGCAAATTTTCACCATTTTTGACCTTAAATATAGTTTGAACATGAGTATGAATAAAATTTATAACAACTTACTTTGAGGCTCAAGATGCAGAGGTGTCTATAGGAGACATTATCAAAAGCATAGGTTGTCTTCTTGTTCAAAGGCAAATTAATGCCCTGTTGATCTTTGATATTCTTCAAAAGAACTTTAAGAGGAACAAGAGTTTCACCAGCCTAAAAAAATGAGATTACAATAACTATTACAAAACAGAAATAACTTACTTTAAATCCACATTTAGCTGACTTTGTAAAAGCGAAAACGATGTTTTGAGCAGCATCTCGATGGAATTGAGTGATCAATTCTTGAAAACAGAAAATGAAAGCAGGAGTAAGTCGAGCTTGATCAGGTGCCAAAAGGAAGACAATCAAATTCAAGTGAGACAATTCGCTGATGAAATTAACAATTTCTTGCATGTTCTTCTTATCTTGGTCGATTCCATTTGTGTCGCTAATTCCAGGTGTGTCAATGATACGAACAACGCGATCTTTATATTCAAAAAGATGAGCTTTCGGTTTGATCGTTCGAGACTTTCCAGCTTCAGTGTTCTCATTTTCGTCTCCTCCGATCTTGATGAATTGAGGTTCGATTTCGGCTTCTTCGTCTTCTTTCTTTGATGGCGAACTTGGTTGATGAGTAAAATCTGTCGGAATCAAATTCACCAAAGGAGATTTTGAAGCTTTTTTGAATTTATCATATTTGAGATATGTAGCGATGGCGTTGATCCATGTTGACTTTCCAATACCAGTTTCACCAATGATGAGGATATTGATATCCTTTGCTTTAGTTTTATCAAGTTTATCAGACATTTTGTTGCCTAAAAATTATAATATTAATAGCAAAGTGATAAGAAATAAAACACGCAACAATAAAAACACAAAAATAATGCGAAGAAATTATCAAGATTTTATTTTTTGGAGAACAAAAGTGAGATTGGACGGATGATTGGGAATTGCCACCGTAAGCATAATTTATTATTCGCTTTGGAACTTGGCACACTTCAAAAAGCTCTTGAATACATCCATCTCCAGCTTTTTTTTTTGCAATGGCCTTTCTTCAATAGTTTTTGAGATTATTATAAAGCAAAGAAAAGGTAAGTAAAAAGTAAAGATTGCTTTTCTTCGATGCTTTAATAAAACCTTTTTACATTATTTTTTCACATTCATGTGTTGTTTGATTAATAGAAAATTTGGATTCAAAAAGGGCATGAATATTCTTATTATCCTAATTTTTTTGTTTGGTTGTTGTTATGATAAGCGCTATTTATGAATTCATATTATTGGATCCTTTAATTATTTATCCATAGTTTTTGATACTTATTTTTTCCTGTATTCGCCACTTTTTTCAAATCCGCGCCTATTTAATGGTTATTTGCTAATGACAATGGAGCGAAAGATTTTCCTCTCTCTTCATTTTTAGCCTATTTCGAACTTCTTTTTCGAGTTTTTCAGGATTTACTTCTTTCCATTTTTCGTGTTCATCATCGCAATAAACTTTTTATTCAATTTTACAAGTTCAATTTTAGATTCAAATATGGCAGAAAATACCAATGCTCCTTCAATGGATGTCGATGAAGCATCAAATGAAAACGACATCGGTGCATATGAAGTCGTTCCGCTTACAACCTGCCCTCATTTGGATACAGTCAAAGATTTTGCTATGTTTGGTTTTGGTGTCAATCAAGAATGTCCTGAATGTGAATCAGAAGAAGATAAAATGAAGAAGGAAAATTGGATTTGTTTAACTTGTCATGCAGTAAGTTCCTTTATCTTTTACATTGCATTATTAACTAACTTTTTGTTTTTCAGGTTAACTGTAGTCGTTATGTTCGTAATCATGCAATGGAACACTTCAATCTCAATCCTGATCATTGTATGGCTCTTTCAACCGTTGATCTGTCTGTCTGGTGTTATGCTTGTGAACATTATGTCCACAACGAAAAGCTTCTTCATGCGAAGAATGAACTTCATATGATCAAATTTGATGTTCCAACTCCTGATTTCCAATAATTTATTGTATGTAATATGTTTTCATGTTCTTATTTATTATTCATGTTTTTTTGTTCATTTTAATAAAATCTTTTTTACTGCTTTTTGATTGTTTTTCTATTATGTGATGAGAGGAAAAAGAGATTGTGGATTGTTAGTTTTTGACAGACGGAGATGATCACTTTTTTTAACACTTTTAACAACATCCCTGCTTTTATCTGGCGAATCACAGAAGGTCTATGAAACTTGGAATCACTATTCCAAGTATCTTATCTGAATTGAAATGTGACTTTTTTAAATAGTAAAGTGAATTTTCATTCATCCCCACGATGCTACGCTTACTTTACCAGCTTACTTTAATGTTATTTTGATGAGACACATGGGTTTCAATATTTTTTTAAACTAAAAATCATTTAAAAAAAATCGCAACAAAAAAATGGGTGACGTGACGAGGTAGTGGGCCTAATAAGCAGATGGGTATTGAACCTCTCTCTTTCAAGTGATTGTTCAACCCCACTGCTTCACGCCACCACTAAAAGAAAGAATGAGAAATGTGATAAAAATAAAAATGAAAGCATCCTTTTGCATATTTTTTTATTCTTAAGCGTTTTACTTTCTTTCATATTTTTTCGAGGTCCTTTTTTCTTGCCTCTACATAGGCTTATAGCTAGGCTGTTTGGTAATATTTAAAAAAAAATTAACTTTTACTTGCCCCATCTAAAATAAAACTTTTTTGAAAGTGAAATTCTGTTTTCATTCTTCTCGAAGAACTCGTACTCTTTTTTTTGATAAATGCCATTGTTGGTAACAAAATAACTAAATGCATTCTAAACTCTTTATTCAGTGTTTTTTAGAAATAATTTATTTTAATAAATTTTATCATAATACCACTTTTATAAAATTTCTAAATATTTAATTTCAAAGCAATTAACGTTTTGTAACAAAAGTTTCAGAAGTTGAAAAGAAGTTTTCACTTTCATTAAGAGATTCATCCCATTCAATTTCGGATTCATCTTCTTCTTGACAATCATATGCTTCTTGAGGCGGTTCAAATTCAACGGAAAAATACAACGGAGGATAAAGTGTTTGAGCTTGAAAAGTAACATCAACTCGAGAATTTGAAATATGTTGTGATAAAATAAAATCAGCAAATCTTGAAAGGGTTAAAAGTATGGTATATCGAGAATCAGATATTCTTCCAAATGACCAATTAAAACTTTTTGGAAGTGATGTTGTTCTTGATGAAAGGGAATTAATTGATTCAATATAAGCCTGAAAAATTTGGGTATTGTAATGACATAGAAAGATAACAAGGAGGAGATACAAACCCAAATAGCTGCATGAAGAGTTTTACAAGAAATATTGGATATGCAATTTTTCAAAATCAAAGTTGATGGAAGTTTTAATGGTTCATCAAATATTCTTGAAATTTTATCAGTAAATCCTAATCTAAAAATCACATATTTATTTTTATTGGATTTTTTGAAGAAAAAAAAGTTTTACCTTTGTTGAGAGAATTTTGAAAAATCAATAACCAAGGAATCCAATTCTTGTTGATTCGAAAAGAAATAATCAATAAAAAGTTGATCAAAGCTCGATGGATTACTATCAACCAAAATCAGCCATTTGCAATTATTAAATTCCAGACTTTTTGGCTTCCATGGACTTATTAATCGAGCTAGTTTATCTGAACTAAAAAAAATCAGCTGCATTAATCGAAAATTCCAAAGTTTTGTAAAAAAGCTTCTTACGTTAAAGCAAAGCAACATTCATCAAATTTTAATTCATTAATCGAATATTTAAACGACCGATGAAAATATCTCATAACTTTAGAATTTACTATAATACTTTCCAAATTTAAAGATTCCGTTGTTAAATGTCTCAGAGGTCGATCAATTTCTTCCAACTGCAAGTCATCTGAAGGAGATCCATTTTCTTTCATGGAAATAAAATTTCCCCAATCATTTTGGCTCAAAATTATATTGGATGATTTACTTTTTGGTAATTCCAAAGCATGATTTTGAATAATTGTATCAAAATCTTTACAAACTAATCGAAGGTTTAATAAATCTTTAGCTGGAATCCTTTTGAAAATTTCGACATAACATTTTGTTGATAAAACATTATTTTTATTTGATTTTGGTTTTGGTGGAAGAATGGGTTTATCAAAAATAATTGCCTCTTGAAAATTCTGTAATTTTGAAAGAAATCCATCTATCGAAAATTCGGGATCCAATTGAGTTGGTTTTTGTGAAACACAAAATGGAAAATGTGATTCACCAAATATTCCTCCACGTCCACGACGCTTTTCAATATAATTATTTTTTTTACGTCGAAATATTGAAATTTTTGATAGATCAAACATTTTTTATTTTTGTTGGATTACTGAAACACAAGATTTGAGTTAAACAAAAATGGAAAGGTTAAAATTGAAAAAAGCAAGAGAAAGATTAAAGTTGCAAAATGAACAAAGAAAGATAAAATGGGATTTCAAGGTTTGAGAATGACTTTTTTAGGTTTATTTTCAAGTGTGAAAACAAAGTTTATCGCATCGAAAAAAGGCAAACCCGAAAAAATTTGAGAGAAAATATTTGAAAAATTCAATGAGAAAAACTTATTTTTTATGTTTTTTAAAATCAAAAATACAAATTTTTTGAGCAAAAAACTACAGAAAATAAAAAAGCACGAACGAAAAATAGAAAATCACCAAGAAAAAAATGGGTATGGAAAAAAGTCCATTGTTTTTATTCCAAGCTTTTAGGGTATATTGGGCAGTGTTGTTGAATCATCAATGCAAGCCTTTTAGATATATCCACAAAAAAATCTCCAACAGCGTCTTCGCGCATCATCATTGTTGTTTTCAATGATTCATCCATTCAAGTTTTTATTGTCTTAAAGGCTAATGGCAGCAGCATTGCCATTCGCCATGGCTATATCTTATTCTATTATTATATGTTGATCGGGCTAAAAGATAATCCACAGATGTATGTGTTTTGCTTAAAAAATTGGGTCAAATAAGAAAATGAAAAAGTTTGAATTTAGGGTTTAAAAAAACGTTCATTTTTGACAAATGCAATTTCACAATGTTTCTTTTTTTGTTTGTAAACATTTTTATTAAATATTTTGTTTCCCGCAAAATTAAACTTCAATAACAAAATAAAATAAAACCAAAACAAAACAAAAACGAACGGCGGAATCCATTAGTGACCAACGTTCCATTCCATATTCCGACAACAATGTTCCCATTTATTTATTATTTTGGATGAGAAATTCAAACAAAAAAAGTTTTTTTTATTCATTAAAAACTAACAAACGAAAAAAAACGGCAAAAAAATCTGTTTTGCTTGCCGTCGTCGTCCTTCAACCAAACAAATAAATAATAACTTTTATGTTTCATTGGAAAAAATCCTTTTGTTTGATCTTCATTTTTTTCGAATGATGCTGCGGGGAAAAAAGTTTTTGATGCTGAAAAATTTGAGCGATGCGGTAAACACAAAAGAATGGCAGGAGAAAAAAAACATACAAAAGCATCAGCCGCTTTTGGAGATACACATATGTATTGGCTTTTAAGGGTTATGCCATTAGGGATAATCATAAGTTTGAAAAGCAGAAGATAAAAATTATCTTTAAAAAAAAGTCGGTAAAAGAATGGCAAGGAAAATTAATGCTGAAGATCAATTTTCATTTGCTTCGGCCAATGAAATAATTTGACCTTATTCAAAATTATAAATTTGGTTGAAAGAAATGTATCGAATACGATGGCTCGTAAACTTACTTGATGACTGGGGAAACTAGTATGAGCCTGAAGAAGTGACTTTTAGAATGAGGCTTGACCATTACTTTTTTCAGTTTTCAAGCTGAATTATAATTTTAGTTGCTTTTGTGAATTTAGAATAAACAAATAGCTAAGTTTTTTAACTTTTACTTGAGCGATAGGATAGTTAGCATACTTACTTTTACTACACATCTTTTTTTGTTTGTTTATTTTTACTCTCAAGATTTTTACTGTACTTGTTTAATGGAATTGGTAGGTAATTCACTTTTAAAAGTTGTATCATTTTTTACGATTTTGTTTTTGTTTACGCAATTTTAATAATTTAAAAAATTCAACGTACCTTGTTTGTTTATAAGCTTAAGATTATCACATTTTTTTGTATTACTAATATAAAAAAACAAAAAGGATCAATCCAAGATTAAAAGTGTATAAAAAACTAAAGCAATTTTTTTAAACATTTGTTTAATGATTTATTTTTATTTATTTATTTTTTTATTCGATCAAATGGTTCGCACACAGCTGCAGCTGTCTGTCTCTATGTTTTTTTTTGTGATTTCACTCTTCCCTTTTGAGAAGAAAAAAGGTGACGCATTCGTTCAACCAAAGGTTAAAAGGAAAAAAAACATGTTTACATTTTAGATAGATGGTTAAATAGATTCACACGCCTGCTGTTTTGCAATGTAATCAATGCAGATTGAATAACAACTATAAAAACAGCCAGATTTTTTATTAAAAAGCTTAGTTTTTTGATTTGCTTTTTAAAAACAGGAAAGAAAAGAAAAATAATAATTATGAAATTGAATTTCGCTTGGATTATTTTGATTTTTGCTTTATGCATTGCTTTTGGTAAGGTTTTTTTTAAAATTATTATTATTAAAGATTTGGGGTTTATAACCGCTTATATTTGAAAGCAAAAAACATGCCTAAAACATTTTTCTTGATAATTAAAGATTTGGATCGTTTTTACATTTTAAAAACCAAAATAACCTCAAAATATTTTTAGTTAGCGCTCAACCACAACAATGCGGCCAAAATGAACATTGGAAACAATGCAGCAATCCCTGTGAAGATAAATGCGATTCAGGAGTATGTTTTTTTAACCGAAACTAAAAGTATTAACACAATTTATTTTTGTAGAGTAAACCATGCGTTAAAATGTGTGGAGCTCCTGCATGCCAATGCAACAAAGGCCTCGTTCGAAATAAAGAAGATAAATGCGTTTTTCGTTCACAATGTTAATCACCAACTAATAAAAATAATATGATTGAAACTTAAAAAAATGTAAATAACTTTTTATGATTTTTTCTATTAAAAAAAATGATGCTCCAATTATTGCTTTAAGTGTTTTTATTATTTTGCAAAAATATTGCTTTTATTGATGTTTGAATAAATAAATAAACAATCAAAAAAGGCAGCAAAAAAAGCAATTTATCTTTCACGCCAAAGTAAAAGACGTAATACAGAAACACGATTCCCGCATATTATTTGGATGATTCATAGATGTTTTAAAAAAAATTATTTAGATGTTATAGTATCATTCATTATTCAACAACATTTTTTTTAGCTAATCCACAACAAAAATGTGGTCAATATGAAATATGGAAAGAATGGAATATGATTTGAGAAGAAAAAATTTAGAGCTTTACTTCTTCATATTTCATTTGAAAAATACTTAATAAAAAATCTGAAAATTGTTTGGCCTTCTCAAATTCCAAATACATATCCATAGTTTGTCTTTTTTCGAAATTCCCATTGTCAAGAGACTAAAAAAAATAAAGCTAAGAAAGAAGAACGATAAGGTAAAAACTAACCTGCAAAATAACATTTTTTAAAGTAATATTTGTTGATTTTTTCTTTATGCTATATTGTCGTGCATCAAGAGGATGAGCAAAATAAAACTCTTGTCGTCTAGCATCCGTTATTTTGATTCGATTCTCATCAATTTTGAAATCGAAACCGCCGATGAATGAAATAAACATTTCGGCTCGCAAACAAAAAAATAAAACTGATTTAGTAATGCAAAAAATGAGTTCTTGTTAAGGCGTGATTGGAGTTTACCTGAAATAATATTTATTGGGAATAGCAAATAATAAAAATAATATTATTCAAAGAAATGAGCTGATTAGTAATACTTGGTCAAGAGAAAGATGAAGAGCGAGAGGTAGTAGCAGGTGAATTGAGTGAATATTGGTTAGAACTGGATGGACATTTCTTCCATGACTGAGAATATGAATGACCTTGCTAACATTTAATATCGATATTTTTGCTTTTTACCACTTCACAGTTATTATGAAGAACAAGGTCACCAAATAAGGTGTATTCTCTCAACTAATATATTTTCAATCGTGAGCTTTACTTAAATATTCAAAAATCCTGATGGAGATGGAAAAAATATTAGAACAACCTTTAGCAAACTCTTTAACAGTGTTCATAGCCAAAAAAATATTCCATTAGTTTCAAGTGAATTTTACAAACAAAAAAAATTATAAAACAGAAAGAAAAAGATAGGTCTTCTATGGGGCTCGAACTTTTTGAGCCGCACGGGTTGACAAATGTACGCATTACCAAATGCGCCATAGAAGACCACCGAGTCCAATGCTTCCTTTTGACTTGCATCTTTTTTATTTTTATAAATAGAAGGAGTTATTGTTTGTCTTTAAAACAATTTTATAAAGCGTTGAACACTTAATACCTTTTTTTCTTTCTCCTTCTATTTTGTTGTTTGTTAAAAATCAAATCACTGAATCAAGGTGTTTCATGCTCGCCATCCATTTATATTTTTTTATTTAATTAGATGCATTGCATAACAAAAAAAATTACGCGTTAATTCATTTAGTTGGCCAAAGGTTGAGCGCAAGTAAAAACCTAAAAAAACATGTTTTGACTTAACTATAGCGGACGTGGAAAATGATTATAAAAGAAAACGTTTTCTAAGACAAAAAATAGTTTATTATTGTTAAAAACAAAAAGAAAAACGAAAATGAAATATTGCTTTATTTGGATTTTTGCATTCATGATTGTTTTCAATTTTGCTTTAGGTAAGTTCCAGGGTTACTGCATTTAGAAATGGTTATATAATGCTTTGAAGATCAATAATGACAATTCGTGGCGCCATTATTTAACATTCCTTTTTTAAGCTCTTACTCCACAAAAATGCCGTAAAAATGAAGAATGGAAAATATGCAGTAGTGCTTGTGCACCTTCATGTGATACAGTTGAGGTTGGTGTTAATTAAAATTATTTATTCTAGTTTTATTTAAATATTTTCTTTAATCACAAATAAAAGCTCCATAGTAAAGATAAATACAGCTATGACATTATCATAGCGGAATTTTCACAGCATTTGCTAAATTCGACTTCTATGGCTTTCATCATTTTAAAAAAAAATTTCAGCCTGAAATGTGTATCATGAGATGCAAACCTCCTTCATGTCAATGCACCAAAGGAACCGTTCGAAATCATCAAGGTCTATGTATTCCACGATCTCAATGCTAACCACCTCATGCAAGTCACATTGAATAAAAATTAGTAAAACTTTTCTAAATAAATTCTTATCAATTTAAATAAAGGTTTCAGAGAAAAAAATTTTATTGTTATAAACATATAATTACAATATAAATTTAATATTCAAGTTTTTTTTTGTGGAAATTTCATTGTCATTTCATGAAAATAAACTAAAACACTTTAAGCTTTTAAATTTATTTATTAGCTGCATGTATTAAAACCTTACTCTAAATTTGCGCTTTTTCATAGCTATTTGAAATAATATTAAGCATAAAATCGCTGCATTGATCTAATTCATCAAACTCTAAATACAGATCAAGTGTTTGTCTGTTGATGAATTTATTATGGACACGTATCTAATAAAATATAAAAATGTGTGAAGAAAAAAGAGATTAGAGAATAAAACTCTACCTGGTAAATAACATTTTTAATAGTTATTTTTGTTGATTTCTTTTTAAATGAATAATGTCTTGTTGCATCACGAGGGTGAGCAAAATAAAAGTTTTGCTTCCCTTCTTTGATTGTAATTCGGTGAGCATCAACTTTAAATGTAAAGTTATCGATAAATGAGATTATATTGTGACTCGAACTAAAAATTAAAGTAATATAATAAATAAAAACAGAATCGAATGGAAAACAAAGGTTTTTCGCAAAACATCAACAAAAAAATGCAAACTTCTAAAAATACCACAAAGCAGAGCTTCCGAATCTTGAACTTCTAACTTTTGAACCCTTCGAATTAAACGAACGAAAAGTTCGAATTTTTTTAAATTATTCTACCTTAATTGAAATTTTGATTTTAAACGGAGGTAGTTTTACATAATTAAAAACATTAATTTAAAAAATATATAATATCTTTCCATTTTATTTCAAAAACTCTTTAAAAAACCATTAAACATGCTTTTGCTTTTTTGCTTTGGATCGCAAAGTTTCTGAAGGGTTTTTTGTAAACTTACCCTTCATTTCCATTATCCATATTTTTTAACAGCATTTTTTTAATAATAGGGTTCATTTTCGATGTCAGTTTTAAAGCTACAAAAAATCTAATTATAAAATAATAATGGTACCTGAATAAACACGAAACAGTAAAGAAAAATAATTTAAAAAAACATTCACTAGTGAAAACAATTGGTAATGCGAAAATGAATTCTTTTTGTTGAGTTTTATATTGATTGCAGTTTTTGGCTTGGGCAACTTCACAGTTATTATGAATTGCTAGGTCACCAAATAAAGAATAAACAAATACAAAGTGATAATCAGGGAGAATGCTTGACAAAAAAAAGAAGAATGAAACACACTTGATTCAAATCACTGTCAAAAACTTATTTATGAGTTGTTTGAAACTTTAAAAAATTGTAAATAACTTTTTATATAATTTTTTAATCTTTTAGTTACCTCATTTAAGATGTTCCTAATCAACAGAAAAATATACCACCATTAGTTTCATGTGAATTTTATAAGGAAATTTTTTTATAAACCCGAAAAAAGATAGGTCTTCTATGGGGCTCGAACTTTACGAGCCTCCTGGGTTGACAAATGTACGCATTACCAAATGCGCCATAGAAGACCACCGAGTCCAATGCTTCCTTTTGACTTTTCTCTTTTGTATTTTTTATTGAGAGAATTTGTTTGTTGTTTTTAAAGCAATTTTTATAAATTCAAAATTTGGAACGTTTTTTTATTATCTATCAATATTTGTTTGTCAAATAATTAATAAAAAAATATTTCACGATAGTCGTTGTCTAATATTTTTTTGGATGCATTTTGATTCCAATGAAATTTGATGTATTATTCATACAGCCAATTGTTGAACGAAGTAAAAATGTAAAAACAAGTTTTTATTAAACTTTAGTTGTGATATCAATAAAAGAGTAAGTATAAAAGTGAAAGTTGTTCCGAATAAAAGTAAATTTTTGGTTGACCAAAAAACCGAAGTAAAAATGAAAGTTAGCTTTATTTGGATTTTTGTTTTGATTGTTTTTAGTTTTGCTTTTGGTAAGTTTTTGGTTTACCAATGTATTTTATTGAGGATAGGTTTTAAAAAATTACTCCGACATTAACCTCCTAATATATGAATGGTGCTTTTTAGCTAATGCTCAACAAATGTGCGGTCAAAATGAAGAATGGAAGGAATGCAGCAGTGCTTGTGAACCTTCATGTGATTCCGCTGAGGTTTGTTTACATAAAACCAATGCTATGATTTTAATCTTAAAGCAATGCTGATATCTTAAAAAAATAATACGCAGCATAATTCCAAGAATAGATCTCAATGATCTTTTACATGGAAGTCGACTACTATAGTTTTACATACTTGGAATTTATGTATAAATCTAAACAAAGCTTTCAGCCTCAAATGTGTATCATGATGTGCAAACCTCCTTCATGTCAATGCTCTCAAGGAACAGTTCGGAATCGTCAAGGTGGATGTGTTCCACGTTCACAATGCTAACCACCTATGAAACATGCAGTTTTCTGTTAATATAAATTAGTTAAACTTATAAATAAACCCTTATCCATCTTTACAATGTGTTCAAGCAAATCAAAATTTATTACAAAAAATATTACAATTTTTTACAAAAATGACTAAAACACTTCTTTTTCTATTGATATTATTGTTGTTGTTGTTCATTTGGGGCAGCTACATTTCCACCAACAAGGATTGAAGCAGCTTCAGGTGTGTTTTTCTTTGATTTTTCACAGCAAACTTTTTTATAAAATGATGATAAAATTCCAATGATGACCGAGATAACAGCTGGAAGAATCAAGGACGAAACCATGAAGAACGAATTATGCAAGCTTATATATTCTGGTTCTAAAAATGTGTTCAATGATTACAAAATTAACAACAACGACAAAAAGAAAGCTTTACTAATAAATGTTGTATTTCCATCATTTTGATAATTGACATAAAAGATGATTATTGCAGTTGAAAGACAGATAGTTCCAATCCCACTTGTAAATGGTAAAACATGCATACACACTCGATCACAGCAGCATTCACAACAAAATGAAAAGGTTCCCCAGAAGAAGTTGAAGATAAATAGAAATACTGTGATTGCTAAAAGCATAAATACAACTGCATCCATTGTTGGAACATCCTGGAAAAAAATTAGAAGATTGGAAAGAAAGGCAAAGTTAAAGTAAACTAACATTAATCCATATTTCGCAAACATCCATACTTTTTGTAATATTATCATTAAAAGATATTAATCCACCATTTATTGGACGACAACCTTGCCCACTTCTTATTATTCCAGTTTGTAATTGAGGTGTGTTCGATAAAGGATCATTATAAATTCTCCAATCTAAAAAAGCAAAAACAAAAATATTAAAAAGGTAATTTGAAGAAAGAAAAAAAACTTACGTGGTAATGCAATGTTTATAACCAACGGAACTACAACAACTGCATAAAGAAAAGTGCAAATAAGTTTACCAATAAATAATAAACACATTTTTTCTTTTGTCGTTCTTGCGTGATGAATTTTTTTGAGACAAAAAGCTTTGAATTTCAAAGATGAAAGTTTGTAAAATAAGAAAGACAAAGCAAAAATTAATAATTTGCATATTTTAAAAGAAAATTTGGAACTGTGAATGCGCCCTTGAAGTACTTTATTCACTCCTTCTTAGGGCTAATGGTACTGATTTTCCGCCCATCATCTTTCCATAGCTTGCAAATAAAAAAATGGTGAAAGGAGCAGCCTAACAACGAGACTTTACACTTTCAATTTTTCCATAGAAAATAATTAATAATTCAAACAAGTAAACAATTATTGATTTAATTTTTCTAAAACCTTCATTGGCTTATTATCCTTATTTTATTCTTTGATATCAATAATTCAAAAATTATGAATGATCAAAAATCAAATGGTTTATTAAAAGAAATGATTTCCGAAGATATTATTTTTAATTTTCCTTTGCTTCCATGGGTTTGTCAACGACGATTCGTTGAAATATGTGATCCCAAAATTTTAAAAGTTTTTGCTTCAATCAATTCTTTTTCTCGACGCCTTTCAAAGCGATGTCATATTATTGATAAAGTTGAAATCGACACTGAATGTATCAAATATCAAATCTCTTGCTACTGTATCATTGATGATGAATTATGCAAAGGAATCAATAATGATTATTTTTCTTTTATAAATAAAATTAAAATCAAGGTTATTGGTGATTTAAAAGTTAAAAATCGAAGTGGTAAAATTGATGATTACTTTTTTCAACGTTTACCCATTAGCTTAAAATTGATAGAAAGAATTGACCTTGAAGTAAATTGTATAAATTTGGATGATTTGAAAATGTTAATCCATCCTGATTTAAAAAGATTGAAGTTTAAAGGATGCATTAAAACAAATCATTCAATGGAAGAATTTATTTATTTCTTGAATGATTTATCCATCCTTGAACAACTTCGGTAAATTTTAATTTTTTAATAAAAAAATAAATAAAAATATATTATTTACAGGTTTTTTGTACGCATTATCAATAGCTGTGCTCCTTTCGATCTTTGTAATTTGGTTCAACATAAGCATAAATGTGGAGGAATGAATATTTATTTATGCGGATTTTTTATTCATTTTGTAAATAAATAATTTGTTTTGATAATTTTCGTCTTTTTTTTTTGTTGTTGTTTGTTTTATTTTTATTTTGTTATAAATTTTATTATTCACTTCATACACTTTGAAATCACTATAGCTATGGACTAAGGAAGGGAGCTAAGAAGGAATCAAATTGTTATTTCTCCTTATTTAAACTTTTAAAATTTCAATATCGCATTTGCATTAAATTTAAACTATATTTTTTTGTCCGACCCAAATAATGGCCTGACTTTAATTAGGTCTGATGTTGGCCGTCGTCTTCTTTTCTCAGAACAGATTATTGTTACTCCAAGCGCTACACTATATTTTTTGTTTGCTTCGCAGATCTGATTAGAATCGATGGACTAAAATAATTCGACAAAGGATATCCCCATTTTTCGATCATTCTACGTAATACATAGTCTATTGTTGTTGTTGCCCAAATTAAATATTGCCAATTATGAATAATAATTCTCTTTCGTAACCATCTTTTTTTTGTTTCCGGGTGTTTACCAAAATAAACTTGCGTGCATTCACTTACACAGAAAGTTAAAATTCATTACGTAGAAAACTCATAACAATAATAATACATCTACCTATCCTCCTCACCCTTTTTTTCCATGTCACAATACATTGCTTCACTGGTTTTTTGATAGAAAAAAATTGATAACTTTGAGGAAAAAAAAATGACACACTTTTTTCTAATGTAAACAAAGATATGAGTTTTTTGATTGGTATAAAAGCTCCTTTTACTCATTTTTTTCTTCCCTTTGGCTTTTATCAAACTTTTTCTTAGAGAAACAAGCTACTAAAGAAAGAAAAAAAGCTTTTCATACCTTTTGTGCCATTCACTTTTACTTATCGGTGGTTAAAAGTTTTATTACTTCTGTATTTTTTTATTTTCTTTGGTGCTAACAAAAAAAGACAGAGAATTAAAAAAGTTTATTGATTGTTGCTTTTTTGTTAAATTAAATTTATTAATTTAAATTAAAGAAAGAAAATTATTATGAAGCGAGTTTATCGTAAACTCAAGGAACAACGTGCTAAACAAATTGTAAGTCTTTTTATCTAATTTTTTTAGAATGAATTTATTTTATTTCTCCGTTGAGTTATTATATTTAAAAAATATTTTGTTTTTTGGTTTTCCTTTAAGTTTTATAAATAAAAATGATGTGGAAAAAATATTGTAGTTTCGGTTTTTGATTCAAATAAAAAACAGATTTTTTTAAACTTTTTGCAGCGAGAATCAATGTAAAAAGGATTTTGGTACTATAGGCTATTGTGAAAATGAGTCACCGCTTTCTTATAAACTTTTTTAATTGGGAGTTAAAAGTAAAAATAAAAAAGCTGCGGCTCTCTTTTTTTTTTACAGTTATTGATTTCCGACACTTTTATCAATTTTAGAAGAAACGGAAACGCGATGACTAACTTTTTTTGTTTGTTCGAAAAAAACATAAGATAGACTTGACTATAATTTTTCCAAGTTGCAAAACTTTAAAAAAACAATTAAAACTTGTTTTGCAAGAATTTAAATATTTTTCCATTCCAAAAAAATAATTTTCATAATTTAAGGAAGAACGCCGGCGGCTTCATGAAATTCAAACAAAAGGTTGTCAAGCAGATATTCCAATTTCCTCTGATTCTTCTTCACCTCCAAGTCCTCCACCATATTCATCTGCTCCAACTTTAGCAGAAATAGAAAAGCATGAAAATGAAAATGACAACCTTTCCATGAATTTTCGAATTCCTCTTCGATCATCAAGTATTTCGGGTGGAACTCGAATGTATCCAACTTTATCACATAATGATTTGCCAAGTTATGTTGAATCTAATCGACCATTGAGAAATAGTCAAATTTATAATACTATTATTCCACCAACTTCGGATGCTGCAACATATGAAAACGAATATCATGAATACCATTTACCTCCATTTCAATGCAAACTGTCGCGTCCCACCATGACGAATCAAAATATATCTCAACAACAAAATATTAAATCAGCAACAATTAAAAAATCTCAACGATTAATTCTTCGTCCATCATGGTTTAATCGAATAATCATGGGTGAACCAACCCTTCAAATAACTAAAACCGTGGAATTAAAAGTTCCATTTGAACAAAAAGCTGAATTTCAAAAATTTTCATACCATCAACTTAAAAAATTTAAAGGCGCATTGGAAACTGATCATGTGGTTATTTTTAATCCTAAAATTCAGAAATTGAAAAAGTAACGAGATTAATTATTTTGTTTTATTATTTAAATTTTTCGGTGATTGAAAAAAATGGAAAAAGTAAGTTTGCCTTGAAAAATTTGGATAATAGAAAAATGGGGATTTCAGAAATCTCAAATAAAAAAATGCCTCAAAAAAACGAAAAACTTACGTGTTTAATTTGTTAGAAATTATTTTTAATTTTATATTAATTTTGTGCCATCACTATTGTAATCTCGTAATTTTTAGTTTTGTTTTTTAGTAATAATTATTTACTTTTGAATTTAAAAAAAGTACAAAAAAACATCATTTTTAATTTTATTGTAAACCTTTTTTGTAATGTTTTTGTTTTTTGTATAAAAATAAATTTCTTTAAAAACCCAAACTAAAATATAAGATATGGACACAAAAGAGAAAATCGCATTATAAAAAATAAAATAAAAACCTCTAAAATTTTAAAAGACTACACTGTAGTTTTTTTAAGAACAAAGCACGAACGAAAAGGTATGTCACAATATGGCTTTTATTTGTGCAACAAAACATTAATTTTTTCCTTTCTTTTTTTTACAAAAAAATTTTTCTTTTTATAACTACAAAGATCTACAGGAACACTTAATAAAAAAAATTCAATATCTCAAAAAAAAACCAGCATTCCTCTTTGAATTTGCTTTTTAAACCTTGGACTTGTGAATAAAAAAAATATGTAAAAAGGTTTGATTTCTACAAAAAAAATTATTATGATTTTCAAAACAGGAATTATTAGGTATTTTAATTCAACGTTTAAAAATTATGGAAGAATTTTTTTATTAGTAACGGACTTTGAAATAAAATGCACTGCAATTGTCGTTGACAAACGTCGACTTTTCGAAATTTTTTTAAATGTTTGCAACAAAAAATTAAAACTTGTTGCACCCATAGAAAAAAAAAGTTTTGAAATATTTGTTTTATTTAATTATTTTTACTTGAACTGACGTTTTCATGTACCCACACCACAGAAAAAAAGGTTCTTTTCATTGACCGACGACTATAAGACGCATGGGTTGCTCGATGATGTTGTTGAGGTTAATTCAAACAAACAAAAAAAGATAACACGAGGAAAAAAGAAAGGTCGGTCGAATAGTTTTTTTTCTTTTCACTCTTTTTTTCCAATATGAAATACCACAAAGAATAATCAACTGAAAAGAAAAAAAATATGAAGAAGTCACAACATGAATACAGCTAACTACAATCAAGGCACGACTTTAAAAAATAAATACTTTAAAAACGCTTGATTGCAATCGAAGAAACAAAAAAAACTCCATTCATTCATACATTAAATTTGTTTTTGTTTTTTGACGACAAAATATGTGGTCGTCAAAAATTTGCAAAAGTTTTATTGTGCTTTTTTTGTCTTTAATATTTGCAAATGGGATAAATGGATATAAAATTGGAATTATGATACCTGATATTTCTGGAAGTCAAGTAAGTTTTAATAATGAAATAAAAAAAAGTTTTTGATGCGAAGCAAAAAGTTAGAAGAATTTTGATTTTCATGGTCTAAAAATAACAACATTTAGTCTAACAAATAAAATTTACCCAAAAATTATTTTTAAAGGATAAATTTTTTTTTAGTTTTTATTCAATCAGAGAATGGGCGAAGTCCTTGCTGATGCTGGACATAATGTTACTTTAATTCGTTTGCAAACGATTGATTATGGAAAAACTCTTAAAACTCCAATTCGACCGGGTTTGGAAGAATGGGTTGTTAATGGTTTATTGGATAATATTGATTATGAATGGATTAAAGATGAACAAGCTAAATCCGCCTTTGCTGATGAAAGCATGTGGACTATGTTGTCTAAACAAAAGCGTGAAGTTATATCTGTTATGATGAAAACTTTTACTGATTCTTGCGAAAGTAAGGTTTTAGAGTTTATAAATGAAAATTTGACAAAAAAAAAAACAATGAAAAAAATGTTTTAATGGTGGAGACGGGATTCGAACCCGCGCGTGCAGTTGCACAGGGGAACTTAAGTCCACCGCCTTAGACCACTCGGCCACTCCACCATGTTAAACCCAATATAATACATAAATAAAAATAAATATTAGCACAAACTTCTTTTTTTCGTTAAAAAAAATGGAGTCACAAACTCTAATAATGCAATTTTCACGTTCATTTTGAATAAATTATTTGTTTGAAAACAAAACAAATAAATTTTTATTGCAGAAATGATCACAGACAAAGAATTTATTCAACGATTTGAAGCAGCTGAATTCGATGTAGTTTTTACACACATGTATGATTTTTGCCCCATTGGAATTCAACATCTTGGAAAAGCTAAAACTTGGGTTTGGGTTAATTCTGGAGCTTTAATGGATTATGTTGCTTATTATATTGGTTTACCAGTTCCACCAAGTTATGCAGCACGTAAGCTTTCCAATTATTTTTTTTTCCATCCATAAAATTTAAATTTTTTTAAGCGATGATGAGTGACGCGGGTGATTCTTTAACTTTCATTCAACGATTAAAATCCATTATTGGACATACAATTACTCCATTTTTTGTTGAAAAATTTACAGCTGGACCTCAAACTCAATTATTTCGAAAATATTTTGGCGCTGATTTTCCAAATCTTTTGGATATCGCTCGAGATGCCCCTCTCGTATTTGTAAATAGCAATGAACTTTATGATCTTCCTCGACCAACTTTACATAAAATTGTTAACATTGGTGGTTTGGGAATGAAAAAAAGTACAGCAAAACCTTTGAATAAAGAATATTCTGAAATTGTTGAAAAAGCTGAAAGTTTAGTTGTATTTTCATTTGGTTCCGTTGCAAATTCAACTAAAATGCCATTGAGTTGGAAGCAAGCATTTATGGGAGCATTTAATAAATTCCCTAAAACTCATTTCTTTCTTCGTTATGAAGGAAAAGATATTCAACCTCCAAGCAATGTTCATTTTAATAATTGGCTTCCTCAAGTTGATCTCTTACGTAAGCATGCTTTTATTAATCCATAAAATTCAATATTAACTCATTTTTAGAACATCCTAAAACTCGAGCATTTATTACTCATGGAGGTTATAATAGTTTGCAAGAAGCTATTCTCGCCGGTCAACCAATAATAACCATTCCACTTTTTGGTGATCAATTTCGAAATGCTCGAATTGCAGAAAAGCATGAGTTTGGAATAGTTTTAAGCAAATCAGATATCTCAGAAGAAACAATCACCGAAGCATTGGAAAAAGTATTAAATAATAAAAAAAATTCAGAAGCTGTAAAAAAGATGAGCAAAATGGTTGATAATAAACCCATTCCACCTGAAACTCTATTAGTTAAATGGACAGAATTTTTAGCTGAATTTAAAACTTTAGATAATTTAAAACCCATGGGAGCTAAATTGGATGCAATAACTTATTATAACATTGATGTTTATGCTTCTGTAATTGTAGGAACATTATTGCTATTGTTTATCGCTTTCAAAAGTTTATGTTATATTGTTCGAAAAGTTAAATGTTTGTTAGGTTTTGGAAATAATACTAAGGTTGTAAAAAATAAGGATGACTAAATTAAATTTTAATATGACTTTTTATTTTGAATAAATATTTTTTAAAGTTTTTAGTAATAACGTTTGTTTCACAAAACAAAAAAGGTTATGGCTGTTTTCTCCCTTTGTTATGGTAAGTTCGATTGGAAAATTAAATAAAGAAGATGTGACTCGCTTGTATTTCCTCCTCTTTTTGATGAAGTTTTCTTGCGCTTTGGAGATGCAGTGGTTAGTTCCCTGGACGTAATATCGCATTGACCGGCGGTTCGACACCCACCCACCAATGCGCAAATCTTTTTTTTAATTACCCAAAACGTCATTCTTCTGTAAATCCGCAAAAAGAGCGCTGAAGCTAAAAGCTAAAAGTCACATCACAGATTGGCTTCCTTCATTAGTTGCATTAATTCTTTGAACACTTCGATTTGTTATTTAAATAAAGCTTCATAAAAACATAATCAATTCACCAAAAATAGAAGAATAATACAAACAAGAAATATTTGGTAATTTAATAATGACAGACTTTCAAAGTTTTTTTGTTGTTTTGCAAAAAAAGTTTTTATAAAAAATTAGGTTTTAATTTTCCCGTCATCTCTTGACGCGACTTTCGTAGAGGCGAAGATGTTGCTAAAAATATGAAAGAATCATTAATCGCATAAAATTGTTTTCGATAATTGTTCTTGTTCCTACATTATATCATTTCTCAAATTTTTCTAATCGTTTCTTATTTCAGTGAAATCAAACATTATGGATGATGCCGATGTACCAACGATAGTGAAACCAAATAATCAAATTCTCAGCCTTTCTGGTCTTCTCAAACCTTTAAGCAATTATTACAAAAGTTCTATTGTTGTGAAGGATATCTACTTTCAATCTGTGGAACATTATGCTTATGAAAGGATGCTTAAATCATTAAAAATAAATGAAATCCATATTCAAAAGATTCGATCTGTGGCGTCTCCTGTTGAAGTAGCGAACATGGCAGAGAAAATTATGGAAATAGAAAAACCTGAATGGCGTCATAAAGCTGTCAAACTTGATCGTTATCGACATACTGCGATGAAGCATAAAATCTTTAAGAATTCCGAATTCCTTCAAATGCTACTAAATACAGGCAACACTTTTTTGGTGGAAACAAATCGTGAGTTTTTTTGCTTACAAACTATGACAAGATGAGCTAGAAAGTTTAGCTTTTATATGTAGCATTGACCTAAATAAAGTTAACCATGTTTATTTTAGCTTATGGAGATGATGTATGGACGGTGAATACGGATGAATATGAACTTCAACATCTTTTAACTAAACCAAAGATAAATGTGGAATATTTGGTGGAACTTATGTGTCGACGAAAAGAACCAACACCAACTCTCAAACATATTGGTCAAAATAAAACTGGGATCTTGTTAATGGAATTGCGTCAGAAATATGCTAATGCTACATTTATACCATATCCATTTATATCTCCACCAGATATGAATATTCAACGACTTGGATTAACAAATAATATTATTTGTTTTACACCTGAAAGTATATTTCATCCATTTTATCCTGTTCCTATTGTTGTTACTACAAATTTAACTGTTCCAAGTCCAATACATTATGTTATTCTTTATTCTTGTCGGTATGTATCATAATGGTAATTAACAATATAATCGCTTCATATTTCAGGTTCTTTGGATTTAAGCCTAATATGGAAAAGGAGCTATTAGATAACGCTGATGGATATGCATGTTGGTCAAGATTCAATTCATATTTACAAACCGAAGTGAATATTCCATATGAAACGTTGAAAAAATATTTTATGGAAGAACGTCAAAGATTAATCAAATTTTCTTTATCTCTCATGTTTCAACAACATTCAGCCATTCTTCGAGCTTTATTAGAAACTGAAGATGCTTTATTAGTTTACTGCGCAAGATTTTCAACCATCGAAGCTGAACTATCTTCTGGTTTACGTGAACGTGATTTTCGTCGTGTTTTTCAAGATTCACAAAGTGATGTAAACGAGGTACATTTATTAATTTATTTTATGGTTTAATGTTTTTCTTTTAGATAGCTGAGATATTCTTAAAGCCTCAAGCTTATCGACCACCATTTATTGGAGGAAATCGAATGGGTTTGATATTAATGGAACTTCGACGACATTTTACGCTTGGTGGCTGTTATCCTTCTCAATATGAACTATTACCTATGAATGTGGAAGCTAAACTTGGAACTGATTCACCATTGGAAAATTATGTTTGTGATAAACCTTTTATAGCGCTAAAGAAAATTAATTTTACTTCTATTTGGCCTGGTATGTTCTTAATATTTTGCCTTCATTTCTGCAGTAATTTTAAGTTTTTTTAGATCCTCGTATTTTAAGTTACAAAAATGCTAATGAAATTATAAAACAAAATCGTGGTTTTCCTGTATTTGTTAAAAGGTATTCGAAACAAAAATTTGCTGTTCCTGTATTTGTGAGAAAAGAAGATGAAAAGTTGAATGATGTCTCAAAAAATGAATTTATATGTGGTGAAGATTATGAACTTTCTGAAGGTGAAATATTCAGCAGTGACGAAGGCTGAAATATCTCTCATATTTTTTTAACCAATTTGTTATTTTGTTGTTAGGATTTTTTATGTTTTTTCTTTTTGTTGCTTTGAATAAATTAAATAATAAATTTGTCTTTCTTTTTGTAAAGCTTGTTGGATAACAACAGCATTGATTATGAAGTCGATCCTTATTTTGCATATTTTTTTTCTTTCTTATCTCTATGACATATGGCTCGTGTTACAAAATTCTGCAATATTACACCCTAATTTGCCCTAATGATTTATGTGGATTAGGATTTTGACGTTAAAGGTCCATAGCTATTTGCAGCCTTTTTGAAAATTTCGTTTACTGGGACCTGAATTCATACTTCGCCAACCGGCAATTTGAATTTACGTGCAACTACAGTAAATGACACGTTAAATTTCAAACACGCGCTTGGCATTCGCAAAGTTCAGCTCCCGTAAACGAAATTTCAAAAAGGCTGCAAATAGCTATGGCCCTTTAACGTTAATAAAGGCATGATTTTTTTACTTGAATCGTTGAATTTGTTAAAGCAGTGAAAACCATCCCACAAAATGTTATTTCCTTTTTTATTTAGAGTTACATACATAAAACAAATGCAAATAAATAAACGTTAACATATAAAAGTACAAAAATAAATATGTAGTAAAAATAAAGTTAAGAGATCAATCTTCATCACTGCTAAGAATTTCACCTTCCGATAAATCTGCTTCATCGATAACACGTTTAGGCTTTTTAGGTTTTGGGCTTGATGGAGTTTGGTATTGTTGTTGGTGCTTGTCATTTGATGGCGTTCCACCACTTTGTTGTGAATCTCTTGCAGGTGAATAATTACGATTTTGATTATTTTGTAAATGTGCAGGGCCACGATAGTTATTATAATTACGAGCACGATTTGGTGAATTAAAGCTTCGTGATGTTGAACGATTATTTCGATCATCTCGATCTCCTCTTCTATCACGGAAATTATTTCCACCACTGCTGTTGTTGTTGTTGGAGTTGTTTACAAATCGATCTCGATCATTATTATTATTATTTCGATAATCATTATTTCTTGATTGCTGTTGTTGATTATTAGGATAAAAGTTTGGTGGTGGATTTGATGGTAGTAGTTGTTGTTGAGGGCGATCATTATAAAATCTTTGTTGGTTTTGTCCTCCTTGTTGTGGAGGCAGTTGTTGTTGTTGCTGGATGGGAAGCTGCTGTTGAAATAGTTGGGGAGTTGGAAGGGGTAAAAATGCTTGAGGATTTAAATTAGGATTAAATGTAGGTTGAGGTGGTGGTGGAAGTGGTTCTGGTTTAGACTAAAAAAAAGTAATCATAAAACAGGCACCAACAAAGTAAAAGAAAATACATACCTGTTCTTCTTTAGGATCATTATTTAACGAAGTAATGCAATCAGATTCATGTTTGATATTTATCATATTTCTTTCATTTCCAATTAAGAGTTTATCCACCATATTTACAAGGTGTAAGCTTGCAGAATAAGCAAGACCTGGCCCATTTCCTTTAATTGAAGCTTCAATATTCGCTTTATCAATAATGATATCATTCGTCAAAACATCGCTCAATTTTTCATCGTCTCTCAAAAATACAGGAAAGCCTCGCTTTTGTTTTAAATATTCTTTGGTATCCTTGTAAGTTAAAATTCGAGGATCTGAAAAATATGATTATTAATGGAGCAAGATTGATGAAGCTACTCACCAGCCCAAACAGAAGTAAAATTAATTTTCTTTAGCGCTATAAAAGGTTTATCACAAACATAATTTTCCAATGGCGAATCAGTTCCAAGTTTAGCTTCCACATTCATCGGTAATAGTTCATATTGAGAAGGATAACAGCCACCAAGCGTAAAATGTCTTCGAAGTTCCATTAGTATTAAACCCATTCGATTTCCTCCAATAAATGGTGGTCGATAAGCTTGAGGCTTTAAGAATATTTCAACTAACTAAAAAAAGGTAATTCTGATTTGAATTACCAACAAATAATGCGTACCTCTTTAACCTCACTTTGTGATTCTTGAAAAACTCGTCGGAAATCACGTTCACGTAAACCAGAAGATAGTTCAGCTTCGATGGTTGAAAATCTTGCGCAGTAAACTAATAAAGCATCTTCAGTTTCTAATAAAGCTCGAAGAATGGCTGAATGTTGTTGAAACATGAGAGATAAAGAAAATTTGATTAATCTTTGACGTTCTTCCATAAAATATTTTTTCAGCGTTTCATATGGAATATTTACTTCTGTTTGTAAATACGAATTGAATCTTGACCAACATGCATATCCATCAGCATTATCTAATAGCTCCTTTTCCATATTAGGCTTGAATCCAAAGAACCTGAAACATAAAGTTATAATTATGTTAATAACAATATGCAACATACCGACAAGAATAAAGGATAACATAATGTATTGGACTTGGAACAGTTAAATTTGGTGTTACAACAATAGGAACAGGATAAAATGGATGAAATATGCTTTCAGGTGTAAAACAAATAATATTATTTGTTAATCCGAGTCGTTGAATATTCATATCTGGCGGCGATATGAATGGATATGGTATAAATGTAGCATTAGCATATTTCTGACGCAATTCCATTAACAAGATCCCAGTTTTATTTTGACCAATATGTTTGAGAGTTGGTGTTGGTTCTTTTCGTCGACACATAAGTTCCACCAAATATTCCACATTTATCTTTGGTTTAGTTAAAAGATGTTGAAGTTCATATTCATCCGTATTTACCGTCCAAACATCATCACCATAAGCTATAATAAAAAAGTCAAATTATATTTTCCTAAGCCATTCTCAAGCCAAGTCTTTAACTAGTAGCTTTATTTTCCTTAGCTAGCTACCAACAACTTACGATTTGTTTCCACTAAAAATGCATTTCCTGTATTTAAAAGCAGCTGCCTAAATTCTGTATTCTTTGAAATTTTATGCTTCATTGCTGTTTGACGATATCGGTCAAGTTTATTGGTTTTATGGCGCCAATCAGGTTTTTCTGCTTCTAAGGATTCCAAAATTTTCATTGCTACATTTGCAACATCGACGGGTGAAGGAACGCATCGAAGTTTCTGAACATAAATTTCATCCATTTTTAGTGATTCAAATAATCTTTCATATGCATAATGTTCGACTGATCGATAACTGATATCTTTGACATCGAAGATACTTTTATAATAATTACTCAAAGGTTTGAGAACTCCAGAAAGGGAAAGGATTTGACTGTTGGCTGTTACGGTCATTTGATTTTCTTCCACCGTTGAAAGACCATCAAAAGTAAATTCAGGATTTTTAAGAACTTTCAATCTTTGAGCTTCACGAATTTCATGCCTTCGAAGCATTAACATTCCACCAAGAAGATTTTGTCCTACAGCTTTAGGTCGTAATATTTCATTCAACATCCAATCACTTAAATCTTGCATTTTATATCCTTTTGACCAAAATTCATAAAAGGTTTTATCACTCATTCCAACACCCAATTCTCGATCCTTTTCATCACAAACAATTAAAAGGGCATCATTGGTTTGGCATAAATTAAATCGAAAATCTAAAAGCAAATCAAAAACTTAATTTTCTGCTTTCACGAAAATATTAGCAAAGCTTACTTTCATCTTGTTCACTTCGAATTCGTAAACCATGCATTAAATAATATTGAACGGTTTGACGAATGATGGATGTAAATTGATTTACATCGGATCGAGGATCTCGTTTTTCTTCCAATAATTTATATGCTTTTGGAACAACTTCAAGCACAGGGGTTGAAAGAATATCCATTACATGATCATCTTGAAGTTGGAAATGTTGTAAAACTTTTGCATAAACATAATGAAGAACACTTGGAAATCTAAATAAAAGCTAACGATTAACAAGATTTTTTAAATGGAATTTTCAAACCTTTTTCCATCATGCTTTAGAGTAAATGGATATCCAGCATGTAAGATATCTTCTTCATCGCCAACAAATACAATTTTAGCTAAATCCAGGCTTTCTTTATCTCCTATTTTGTCCATGCCTAAAAAATAAATAACAAAAATAAATGGCTATCTTAGGAAAAAATATTTCTTTTTATAAAATAAAATTCTGAGAAGGCCTTTCTTCTTCTGGATGGAATTCATTGATTCTCCCTCAGAGACAAATACAAATTCGCGAAAAAGGCCTTTTTTTCGTTAAAGAAAAGGTTGAAAATATGGTAATGGTTTCATAACCAAAAAAAACAACGACAAATAAAAAGCTCACGAAATTAAAAATAATCTCATTTATTCAATAATAAAATATAATAATATGCCGGAATGTATGTAAAGTAAAAAAGTTTAAAATAAATAAATAGAAATTTTTCAATTAAAAAGTATTACTGTCAGATAAAAATATTTAAAAAATGGGATAGGAAATAAAATTGTATTATGGCTTCATTGCGCTTCATATAACCGGTTTTGAAGATTTTGAAACGCATGTTTTTGGAGTTTTCAAAATGTTGCATAAATAAAAATGCCAAAAAAAATTTGTTTGAGATTCATAAACTTTTTTGTTATGAAACATTTTTTACTCCATCAAAAAAAAAAGAAAAGGAAGAAAGATAATAAACAAAGTAAAATAAAATAAAGAAAGAATAAGGCACGGACATATTTCGCAAATTTTTGATAGACAAACATAAAAAAATTTAAAAATTATTATTTTCGAACCATTTTTCTTAAATTTTCTTTGAGTGAATTTGTACTACTTGGCGATGGAGAAGATGGCCCAGGAGATAAAGAATTTACAACTTGATCAGATTGTTTTTCAATTTTAGAATTTAATATTGCTAAATGTTCAGACATCACTCGAAGTTGATCTTCATAACTTTGTCGAGTGGTTTCAAGCTCATCACGGAGATGTTGATTTTCCATTTCTCGTTCATCAATATTTTTTATGGATTCATTATGTTCAACATCAAGTTTTTGAAGGACCATTGTTAGGTCATCAATCTAAAATTTGATAAAAAAAACTTATAAGTATGTTTTTTGAGTCTCAAATCGAAATTTTGAATTAACTTACATCTCTTCGATACCTTTGAACTTTACCCTGAGCATGACTCAATTCGGTGGTAATTTTATTAACTTCTTGAAGAAAATAATATTCAACTATTCGAAAATCATCCAATCCATGAGTTTTATCCACTTCAGCCCTCAATTTTTTTAAATCTTCCGTGGAACCTTTAAGAATTTCCATTTGTTTTGAAATAACAGATATTTTAATTTCAATTTCTTCAATTTTATGATTTTTTAATGCTAAATCTTTAGATAAATCATTTAATTCTTTTTTATATTTTTCATTTTCATTTCGACTTTCATGAAGTTGAATTTTTAATTCAGATAATTTCGACTAAAAATAAATACATATTATTTTATTTTGGGTAATTAATTTTTTTGGTTGGAAAAAGCTTACATTTGATTCTTCGATGATGCTTGCTTGTTTTTGTAAAGCGGACATTTTCTTTGGAGGTGGTTGTTGTTGTGATTGTTCGAAGTTTCCATTTCCGTGATGGATCTTTTTCGCTCCAAATATATCATTCAACCATTGAACCTTTTCTTTCGATTCCACTTGAGTTTGTAATCTTGAAATGGTTTGAACTAAATGCAATAAAGATTTTTCAATGGATTCATTATAATTTTTTTAATTTTTTTGAAGTTGTTGGAAGATGATTTTCAATAAAAATTTTCTTTCCAAAAATATCTCTAAATCGATGGAAGATTTTTTTAAGCTCCACTAACGCATCATGAAGGGTCAACTCATTATTTTTATCTTTGGAAAGTAAGAGAGTCGAAAGGCGAGTAAAAGATTTAATAAATAATTTTTCATATTGCCCATTTAATTCATCCAAATTTGAATTACACCAAGGTGCATCACATTCTTTTCTTTGGCATGTTTTAAGTAAAGGTTGGATTTCTCTCTAAAAAATATTCTTTGAGTTACTAAATCCATCATCGATTATTTTTAAAGACTAAAACTTGCCATTGATTCATTTAATAATTCACCAAGCTTTTCTCGAATTTCGCTCATTTTCGATTTCAGTTCTTTCATTCCATCTGGTTCTTTTAAATTTAGTTGAATAGCAGCTATTTCACCTTTAATATCATTTAAACTTTCTGCAATTCTTCCACATTCAACTCCAAATAAATGAATGTCTTCTGGAACACTTTCAAGGGTGGCATCGCATGGATATACAATGGAACGATTATCAATAAGCCCAAAGAATTTCGTCATTGCTTCAATTCCATTTTGAGAATCGGTTAATAAATTTGTTATAAAATCTATTACTTCTTCTTCATGATTTCTTCCAACACCTCCGCTGCCGCCGCCATTAATGGTTCCATTTAAAATTTCTATTTCATCATCTTCTTCATATCCGCCGAAACCATTTTTTGAAGTACGATCATTCAAAACTTTTTTAAGGGTATCATTTTCGGCTTCAAGCTTTTTAACAATTACCGAAAATTCTGTGACTACGGTTTCATGTTGCCTTTCCATATCATAAATGGTTGAATGAAGATCCGCATTTTCAATTAATTTTCGCTCAAGTTCTTGTTCCAAAACTAATTTGGGATCATTTGGCGGCACATCACTTGATGGACCTGCTTCAAGTTGAGCTGGACCAAAAATACGCAAATTAGCTTCTTTATGCTTTTTCTTTGCTTTCGCTTGAGCAAAAGCATTAGTGGTTGAATCCAAATTTGCTTGCAACGCTTCAATCCTTCGCAAAAGTTGTTCATTCCGAAATATAAGGGATTCATTTTCTGAACGAGATTTTCGAAGATCTATGTCAAGGATTCGAATTTCATCCTATAAAAAAGTAAAAAAATTAAGAGAAAAAGCAAATAAACCAAAAACCAACTTTTAAAAGTTTATTCTTCTTTTTTTCTTCATCCAAATCATCTTTGAGTGTGGGGATTTGATTTCGTAGCTACAAAATTTTAAAATTTCTTTAAAGCCTTGGAAATAAACAAAATTTTACCTTTGCAAATTCAACCGATAGCTTTTGATATTTGTCATCTGCATTATTTGTTAATATCGAAGTCATTTACCGATCTTAAAAAATTGTTAGTTATTATGTTTGAAAAATAAAAAAAAGCTCGTAAGTAAAATAAGAAGTATGCGATTTAAAACGCAAATTTTTTAAAGTCAAAAAAATGGTAGAGAAATGTGTTTTTTATTAGGAAAAAGTCTTATTAACAAAAGAGATTGAGACCAAAATGCAAAAAAGTGAATGATAGTAAAAACAAAAAATATCAAAAGATCATTATTTTTGTAGTAATAATAGGAATAAATAAATAAATTCATAAAGCCCAAAATAAATAAATTAAGCCAAAAAATTAACCGCTACAAAATTTATCACACACCCATGTTCCATGTGGAGTATGAGATAAGCCAACACAAAAAGTATGAAATCCTCGATCGCAATTATCACAACAAACCATTGCATCCTGGAAATTTGCAAAAATTAAAATTAGGGGAATTAATATATTTGTATTTGACAAACCTCATTATCAGGTTTCATACAAATTGTGCATTTTTTACATTCAATGCAAGTCCATTCATAATGTTTAATTACTTGTAACATGGTTGCAGGCATTTCCAAACATTCTGGATGCATATGAGTTAAACATGTATGACATTGAATTAAAATTTGTTTAATTCCATTTGGTCCTGATTTACATACTGAGCAAGTAGCTGCTGCTATTACCTAAATTAATTTTTAAAAATGAGTGTAAGAAAAATATTTAAAAGTTTCAAAGTGCACTATTTTAAAGATAAATAAGAGTCGAAATTTTTAATTTAAAAAAATTTATCTATCATAAATCATCTTTGTAAAATTTTTAAAAGTATTGTGCAAAATTTAAAATATAAAACATATATGTAAATAATAATTACAGGAGAGGTGCATAATTTTAAATGGAAAAAAAGACTTGCGGCATTTTAAAATAATAAATGAAAGAAAACTTAGTAAATTAACGAACATTTGATTGCCGTCGTGATGAAATGGGTTTAGGCGTTCGAGGTGATGCAGGTTCAAAAACTGTTGAACTCTAAAAATAAACAATGGTCATTCACAAATGCAAAACATTTTTGGAGAATGGCACAAACCTGTCGCTGAATTTTATTTTTATTATCTGCATCAATTCTTCTTTGCAATTCAGCTTCAGACACGACAATATTGGATGGAGATCTTTCACGTCGAACAATAGGAAACAAATCATCATTTTCAAGCACAGTTTTCATAGGTAATTTTTTCAATTCTTCTGGTGTAAATTTTTTATAAACATTTGTATATTGTCCTTCCACCAAAGCAACTGGATATGGTTGAGGTCGAGTATATTCAGGTTTCAACTTGTAATATCGATTTCGGGGCACCATAATTAATTGAGTATGTTGCTCGAAAAATGATTTGCCTTTACGCTTTTCAACTAAATCTTTATTAAAGTTTGAGCAATTTTTTAATGCAGCATTTCGAAGTTCAGCAAGTTTATCTTTATCATTTGCAAGCTAAAACATTAAATAATAAATTTCCAAAACCTTTGAAACGAACGATAAAACTTACTGCTTCCAAATCTCGCTGCTTTTGAAGTAAACTTTGTTTAATTTTCTCCGAAACACCTTTATTATATTCGCTATAAATTTCGGCGTAATTTGTACTCATTAAATGATGAACTTCAGCTGCTTCCAATACGGTCATAGAATTCAATAAATGCAATGGTAAAGATTCATTGATTTTTAATTCTTCAACCAAATATTTTCTTTCATCCCCAGCCAACGATCGACGGGTTAATTCGGGGAATTTTCGTTTAAAAGAAGTTACACCCAAAAGTTGAGCAATTTGTTCCTAGAAAATAAGTAAATTGAAAAATAAAAGCGAATAAAATTAATGCATGCATTATTTCATACTTGAATAAAATACTTTTGTCCGGATTTTAATGGCCATTCATATTCAATTATTTGTGTGGGATGAATTTCAACGTGTTGAACTTCCACGGGTAATGGCCTCGTTCCATATGATTTGGATCGGCGTGATGATTCACCTACAAAAAATTGAATGAAAACAAACGTATAAATATAAACAAAAAAAGGGAGAAAGTTACCATTGGAACTTTGAATGGATTCTCGCGTATTTTCATCTTCCATTTCAATCATGGACATTTGGGTGATATCCTCATCCATTGTTGTGGATAAAATATCAGGGGTTTCTTCTGGTTCGATGATTTCTGCCATATTTTTTAAATGAATTCTATCAATTTCAAAAAAAATTTAATTACAAAAAAAGTTAATTAAAGCTTTTAACTTTGCAGTAAAGGAAAAACCGCCAAACAAAAAATAAAAAAAAGGCGATGCATTCATTTATTCGTTGCAAGAACTAATACAATGGACTTCAAGCGAAAAAGGATGGGTAACAATAAATAAAAATGTAAAACATCTTGGATGATAGTAAACTCATAATATCCTCTTTATTCCACTTTTTTGTATGAACAAATATGTGTGATTGTTTTAGAAATAGAGCATATCAAATCTCTTTAAGAGTAAAAATTTCGTTCTTGTAAATACTTTTTAATTCCTTTTCTCTAATTGCTACTTGTACTGCTCGAAGTAATCCAATTGCTAACATAAGCGATCAATAAAGTTTTGCAGTATTTTCATTATTGTTTCACTTTACAGCATTCGGGTTGCTTTAGTGACCTTATCAATTATGTAATAATTACTTTCTTCATCTGCCACATTTCCTTAGCAATCAAAAGACATAACATTTATAAAACAAAAACAAAATGTGACAAATAAAATAATGAAAATTCAATCAAACAAGTCACTTTCCAATTCAGTTTTTGGTACAACAAAATTTGGTGGAGGTCGTTGACGAAGCATAACAGGAAAATCACTTTTAACAAGAACACTTTTAAATGGAAGTTTCTTTAATTCTTCTGGAGTATATTTTTTATAAGCGTCAGTGTATTGTCCATCGATCAAAGCAACAGGATATGGATGAGGTCGAGTATATTCTGGTTTCAACTTGTAATAACGATTTCCAGGTACCATCTTTATTCGAGTATGTTGTTCATAGAATGTTTTTCCTCTTCGTTTTTCCATTAATTTCTTATTAAAATCAAAACAATTCCACAAGGCAACATTTCGAAAAACAGCAAGTTTCGAATTCTGAAAAACAAATGAGAAATTAAGGATTTATAAGACATACAAAACCCACTTGTTGTTGAGTTCCATTAAAAGATGTTGATGCAAGAGGTTCATCATTTAGAGTCTAAAAAACAAAGAATAAGTAAGAATTTGTAAAATAATTTCTTACAAAATCCAATGGCTGTTGACTTTCATTAAGCAAGGATGCAGCAAGTTCCTCATTTAGAGTCTGAAAATGAAAATTAAAAAAATAATAATAAAGCCATTAGATTTTTTTAAAACTTACTGAATCCATTTGCTGATCATGATCATAATCTTCTTCAACGGTTGAGGAGGACATCATAGTTTTTGAAAATAAATTAATTGTAAAAAACGCGTTTGATAACTAAAATAGCATAATTTTGTTTTGTTGAAAAAATCTGAAAATGAACAGTTTTTTCGTTGTAGGAATATTTTTTTTAGGATATGAGTATGTTTATCGGCCGCTGCCGAGTCTTGGATAACAAAGATCTATCTTTCAAGATCGGAGTAACAAAAAATAAAGAAAAGGTTCTCCTCAATTGAATGAGTAAAAAAAAATAAAGCACAAACAACAACATGCACAACATTTATTTCATATATAAAAATAAAGAAAGAAAAAAGATGACAACAATATAAATAAAGCAGCAGCTAAAACTTAAAAGTTAAATACGGGAAACAAATATGTTGTTAGACGAGTTAAATATGGATTGTTTTGGATATATTCTTGTTTATCTTCCTGATCCAGATATTCGTAGTTTATTTGAAACCAATCATAAATTATCAAATTTAATTATTTCATGTATTAAAGGACCACCAGCTAAAATGTTAACATTGCGTAATGTTTCAGGAAAGGCTGAAGCTATTTATCATTCAACTGTAAGTTTGTTTATGGCTCACGTTGGAGCTATTGAGTGGATTAAAAATATTTATTAGTACTTAGATTAGGAAGTAAAAAAAAAGGAATCTTTGGGGGAAATGACTTTGAAGCTTAGGAAATTTTTGAATCATTTGAGTTGCAACTTCTTTTGCTTTCTTCCATTTTTTTACGGTAATCGTTTTCAGTCGAAAGAATTAATTTACTCTACAATAAACTTAAATCGATGGTTTTATTCCCATGCAATTTATAATGTCGTAAATCTTGTAATATCATATTCAATGGAAATAAAAAAATTAATGAAAATGTTTCGTAAACTTCAAAAACAAACAACAAATGGTGGAATTCTTTGTTAGTTGTTTTTTCTTTCTTTCAATTTTTTAAACATTTTTTTTCTCAAGGTAAATGGAAGCAACTTAATGTTATTTTCACCCAAAATGTTGAATTAACTAAAGAATTAGCGGATGAATTGTGTCAATTTGAAATTCACTCCTTTGCATGCAGCGCAGAACATATTTCCGGATAGGTGTCATTGGGGCAGTTTTTAAAAGCTTGTCAAAAAGCTGAAAATATTTGGTTCGTGATTATTTTTTTGTTATTTTTTGTTATTAGCTTTCCAAATATGCCAATGTCAAGTTTCTCTAAAATTCTTAGGAGCTTTATTTTTTCTGCGTTGAATGCATGCATTTTTTTCTAGGATAATGTCTCCTACATTTACAACAAATTTTATGGATGAACTTCAAAAATGGGAATATCAAGGTGATTCGGAATGTTCAATCATCCTTCAAAACCCTTCACATGAAGCAAGCATAATCGAGTTGCCACCCGAAGAATATATCATTAATTTTTGCAATGTTTGTTTTTGCTTTCTTTTTTCAGAAAATTCTAATTTCCAAATTTCAGAATTTTCCATCCCACAAATTACTTCTCAGCATTGTAATTGACGCAGAAGAATTTGAACCTGATACCCTTCCAAATTATGTTCAAATTTTAAGCGCTCGATTATCCGAATTTAATGTAACAAATCGAGATAATCGTTTAACAATTCGAAATATTTCTATGTCATCTTTTGAATTATTTGCTATCGCTGCAAATGTTTTAAAAACTCCATCACAAATTTTCTTCTTTGATCAAGAAGAAGAGGAAGAAGATAGCGATGAGGTGAACGAAGAAGAAGAGGATGAGGATGAGGTAGTTGAAGATTCAAGCACGGAAGAAGAAGAAGGAAATGAAGAATAATAATTTTAATAAATTTTTATTATAAAATTATGTGTATTTTGTCACTTTTTTTTGTAGGCTACAAAGATGGGACTACAATTTTTTAGGCTTAAATAATATTTGGGAAAGAATTTGTACATATTTTTTTTTGTTAGTCAAGCAAAATAAAAAACTTTTAAATCAGAATTATCAATAAAGGAAAAGTAAGCTAAAGGTAAACGGATTTTTCTGATCTTGAAAAAAACTATAAAGTGCCATGATTTCTAATGGAATGTCAATATTTCTCATTTTAAAGCCAATCTTATTTTTCTGCTATTCAAAGTTCTAAAAAAGTATTGACCTTTCATTCATAATTTTTTGGCATTCCGTTAATTAACTATAAGATCAGACTCATGTTTATCAAGAAAATCTATCAATTATCTCAACAAATCATTCTCAATTTATTCATCATTGAATCCGTCAAAGACTAACATTATTTCTTCTTTTTTTCTTATTCCCTTTCTTTCACTTCCTCTTTCTTTGGCAAATACAATTTTTTTTGTTCTTTTTTTTAACCCACTCAAAAAAGAAAGAAAGAATTACCTACGCATGAGCTTTTTTTTATTGTTATTATTTGATTCACTCATGTTTGGGTTATAATAATAAATTTTTTTTTGCGACGTTGATCTATTGCAAGTTTGAGACGACGACAACGCTATTCTTTTCCTTCTTACTTACATAATTGTTTATTTCCTTGCATGTTTGTGTCTATGTGTTTTTGATAACACGTTTTTTTTTCTTTCAAAAACCTTTTTTTTGTTTATCAACAATTGTCTTGGAAATGGAAACGAAACAAAAGCAAAGGTCATTACATGAAATTAATTTTTGGGTCGTCTTCAACCCTTTCAAAATTAAAGGCGTAAATATCTTTGATTTTGCTGTAAATTAAACCTGTTTATTTATTTCTTTAATTTCATTATTATTCAATTGTTTATTAATCATTTAAGAAAACAGTTCCGCCCCATTGTTTAAAATGAAAAATTTTTTGAATATAAAAAGAAAGCAAGAAAATTTATTAAAACATCATCAAACAAATCACTCTTTGGTTTATTTGAAAGTTCTCTCAAGAAAAAAATAAATATGAATTTCGTAACTCTTTTCGTGTTTGTATTTGCTGCATTTTTGGCTGTTTCTAATGCTCAATGGGGCTATGGTGGCGGAATGGGCCGTGGAATGTACGGCGGTATGGGCCGTGGAGGATATGGAGGTTATGGTGGCCGAGGAATGTATGGTGGCGGAAGAGGTATGTATGGTGGTTATAATCGTGGATATGGAGGTGGTATGGGAGGTATGGAATATTTAATAAAACAAGTTACAAATAAAAACATAATCTAATTTTTTAGGTATGGGCGGCATGATGTCAATGTTCGGTAGATAGAAGCCGTTGAGCCAATATTTCTATGGTATACGACCATCTTCTTACACATCAATGTCATGGTCATTAAGTTCATCTCACATTTTCATCCATTAATGCTATCAAATCTGTATATTTTGCTCCCTTCGCTCAATCATTAATTTGGCCGATCTCTTCATTTATTATTGCTTAAATATTCACTTTCCATTACCACCAATAACAATAACATCAACAATCAAAAATCAGTTTATGGAAGTTATTATTATTAAAATTTTAAATGAAAGTCTTCCATAATAATTTTTTATCAGTTTATTTTTATTTTTAAAAAAATTTTTACTTGTAAAATGATTTAATAAAATGTTTCAAGCTTCACTTTTTTTTTCAAGCTACTCATCACTTCAAAATGCTAGAATCCTTGGGTTTATTAGAATTTAAATTATAACAGAATTTGAGACAAAAAAATGTTTTTAAAAAAGCAGCAAAAACAATTTCAAAGAGTGATCTATGAAATAATACTTTTGCAAAATTGAACCCATGGTTTCGGAGTAGTTTGTATCATCGTTAAAACTATGAGATACTTATTGTTTTAAAATTAAAAAATCAAAAAACGAAAAAAAACTTTTATTTATTTTTGACACAAAATAATTAACTTCAAAATCAGGGATTTTTTAAACATTTTTTTTCGCAATTACATTTTGTCTTGGAAAAGTTGTTGATTTATTTCTGCTACCATGACTTCGAATATCTCCAACATGGGTATTTGGATGTATTGCCCCAGCAGGTCTTATTCTTCCAGTTGCGATACTACTAACACCGGATTTAACAGAACGTGAGCTACTTCTACTTCCAAGTGGCTTCTTTAATACATTTCCACTTTTCCTTGATCCAGAACTTAAAGGGCTTGATTTACTTCCAGAGCTAGCAATACCAGAGGATTTACTGATACTACTTCCACTAGAACTTCTAGCGCCACTAGAACTTGAAATTCGAGAGCCACTAGAGCTAGAACTCGAAGTTCGAGCTCCACTAGATCCACTACTTGCGATACCTCCAAGAGCTAGAAAGGGAACAGTAGAGCTTGCAAAAACTAAAACTTCTTTACCTTCGATCCAAACAAAAGTAGCAAAAATAATAAAAATTAATGAAAAGCTTTTCATTTTTTAATAAACTTTTTGCTGAAATACATACAACCCCAAGCTACAACATAAACATGAGAGAGAGAATAGTCACAAACAAAAAGTTTAATTGGAAAAAAACATTAAAAATAATCCAATTTTTATCCTCCAAAAATCTCTCTCAATTTGGTGTGTAATAACGATTTAGCGATTTACTTTTTGTCCTTTTTTAATCTGTCGGGGTCTTTCAAAGAAGGTTGTTAATTTTCCCTCCAATTTGCAACCTTTGTAAAGCAAAAAGAATTCATTGCAAAAAAATTTGAATTAGAAATTTGCATAAATAAATAAAAATGTTTCATTATTTCGAATGCTTTTTTTTTTACTTAAGCCTAGCATGTCATCGTTTTTGTAAACATTCGTGCAATTTTGACATTTGCAATGACGTCGTCATCTTTCAGCGCTGTCTTGACTCTTCTCTTGGTTGTTTCATCTTCATGGGCTTTTATTCGACCGAATCGACTTCTTGCTGCAAATGATACTATTCTTTCATCCATCAAAACAAATGAAAACTTCAATGACCAACTTGATTATCTTTCTTCTGACGATCAACCACCGCCTTCAATTGGAACACAAAATGGTCTTGATGTGGATATAACAGATATTGGTGATATTGATGTTATTCTTGATGGTGAATTAACTTTTGAATTTTGTGCTGATCGCTGCACAACTACAGGAGAGTAAGTTTAGTTTCAAATTTAGCTGGGAATTTAACTAAAGTTATAATTTTTAGAGTTAGTGTCTGCTTTGATGGTGTTAAAAATCCAACTACTGCCACGAAATGTTTGAATCAATGTTCATTTATTGTTAGAGTAGATAGCAACACTTTATGGTTTATGACATCATCAATTGAAAGGAAATTTGCTCAAGGATGTGGTAAAGCTAAAATTGAAGATCCAATGGAATTTTCCACAAGCAAGCATCCTCTTACAGCTTCAGGTTGCGATCGTGGTAGTGATAAAAATGTCAAACTCTTTGTCAAAAGTGCTTCACCATCCTGTGTTCTTACAGTGGTAAATAATTTTTACAAATTTCTTTCACTTAGTTTTTTTTTTCTAGAAAAATGCTAAGATCAAGCCACCATCAACAGTTTCAACAACCACTGAAGAATCATCAACATCATTAACATCATCGACAACATCAACAGATGAAGCTGGATTTCCTCTTTATGGTTGGATACTCATTGGTGTTGGTTCTTTCATTATCTTGATCATTCTTTGTTTGATCGCGTAAGTTTGTGTGTAATTTATGATTACTATAAAAATATGCTTTTTAGTGTCTGGTTCGTCATGAAAGGAAAATCAAAGAAGCATGGTCCTCCTGAAGGTCAATACAAAACTGCTGCTATGGAAAACAAAAAGGTCGTAATAGAAATGCCTGAATCGCCTATAAAGTACATTCAAAAGAAAGCAGCAGTTGAAGGCAATGAAGTGGAACACGAAGAATTTATGACACCGGCAGTGGATTCGAAAGTTGAACAAATTAATGATGCTGCTTCAAAGCCAAAGGAAAAAGAAGAACAAGCAAAAGCTATAAAACCTGAACCATCTGCTGAGAAGATTCCTGTCGTCGTTAAAGCTGCAAAGAAGATCGCCCCAAGAAATCCTCATATTGCATATCCTATGGCATATCGATCAGAATATAACAAAGCAAAGTCTCTTAAATCTGGAACTCATTCGGTTTCTGAACGAATGGACGTCAACAAAATTGCTCTTGTTGAATCACATGTTGATTCACTTTCACGTCACGATTGTCTCGAGAAATTGTCATTTAAAGAAGTTGTACAAATGAGAAAGTGAGTTTTATAACACTTTATTTAAAAGTTAATTCGCTTTGTTTTCAGGACTTATGCTCAATTGAGAGGCAGAGCTGTTCGTGATAATGAAATCAACATCTTCCTCTGTTCAATCTCTGAAATGTTTGCTGAATTGAATCGAATGAGGTTTGTTTTTACATTCTTTTTTTTTGACATTTATCATTTATTTTTTAGTGCGGAAGCTGAAAAGGAACTTGTTGGATATGGTGTTCAATTCGATGACAAAAAACGAATCACACAGATGACAGAAAAAGCTCGTGAATATCTCAAACTTCGTTCAACTCCTGAATACATCGTTTACTTTGCTTTTGGTGCTGAATACTCTGAATACATCACAGCTGAATTGGGCATGATCCACAAGTTTTCTCTTCCTTTGCTTATGGTCATTGCATTGATGACTCAATTTCCTGATTTCAACCGTCGCAAAGCATGCACTTGGATCCGGTAAATTATTCATACATACGTTCCATCTCTTTTTATTATTTTTTTAGTCGTCAAGCTCCTACTATCCAACATGACTATACTCTTCGTGAAAGATCATCTAAAGCTTTTCCAATCAACATCCTCGAAAATGCTTATTTTAAGAATCCTGAAGCTTTCACAAACATAGATGGTCTTGATACCGATTCAAAGTCTCGAGAAAAGCAGCCTTCTAATCAATCTCAACCAAGTAACCAATCAACGGTTATCGATCTAAAGAAAAAGCCAGCTGAAGACGTAACTCAAGAAAGCAAAACAATGAAAAAGAACAAGAAGAAGATCATCATCGTCAAATCTCAACCAACTCAAAGTGGTTCAAGAAAGAAAAGCAAAAAGAAGCAACACAAAGAAACGAAAAATAAAAAATGATCATGTTTTTTTCGAATATTAATTATATGTTTATTTATGTATTAGATGTTTAGGAAAATTATAAATAGCTACAAAAACATTTTAACAGCTAATCGATTAGTCTCTATTAAAATTATGAATTTTGTACAAACTCATTTATTGGCTTTTGTTGTGATACAATTTAATGCTATGTCAGATTCCTGAAGGATGAGATTTGAGTTTCGTTAGCAAAAATATTCATTTCTGCATGAAGATGCAAAAATTAAAATAAACAAATTAGCATTTTTTAAGTTTTTAATTTTTCTCTTCCTTCAAAATATTACTTGATGGATAATAACATCTCAGCAGCATTGGTCAAAGACGAAGAAAGAAAAAATGTCAAAAATAAATTTTATTGATCATGTTGTGGCTGGAGGAGTTGGAGGAATATGTAATGTTGCAACTGGGCATCCATTTGATACAATAAAAGTTCGACTTCAAACTATGCCAAACTCATTATCAACATCGCCTTCATTTAACTCAACTGAACAAATATTTATTGGAGCATTGGATTGCGTGAAAAAGACTATCAAAAATGAAGGATTCCTTGTAAGTGTTTCTTAATTTGTTTTTTTCTAACTTATTCATCCTTCCTATTTTTAAAGGCTTTATATAAAGGTATGATAACTCCATTGTTAGCTGTAACTCCGTTATATGCAGTATTTTTTGGTGGATGTTATATTGGACGATGGCTTCAACAAACTCATCCAAATGAAAAACTTACTTTTATTCAAAATTTTAAAACTGGATCATTTGCTGGAATTTTTACAAGTATTTTGGTTGTACCTTCAGAACGAATTAAATGCATTTTACAAGTTCAATCGATAAATGGAGGAAATACAATAGCGATGAAAAAATATTCTGGTCCTTTGGATGCTTTGAAAAAACTTTATAAAGATGGTGGAATTCGAAATATTTATCGTGGGTTAAGTGCAACTTGGATGAGAGGTAACTTTTTTGGAACTGTGGCCTTTGCAATCAAAAATATTCTTTTTTAGATGTTCCATCATGTGGTATTTATCTTTCGGTTTATGAATATTTAAAACAACGATTTGCTAAAACCAAGACCGGCGATTCACCATCTTTATCTCCATTTGCATCTTTAGCTGCTGGTGGATTTGCTGGTATGACGAAATGGTCTATTTGTATTCCTGCAGATGTTATAAAATCTCGTCTTCAAACTTCACCTAAAAGCAAATATCCTAATGGAATTCGAAGTGTCATCAAAGAAATATTACATCATGAAGGACCAACTGGATTTTATCGTGGCTTTGCACCTGTTATGTTACGAGCTTTTCCTGCCAATGCTGCATGTTTTCTTGGTGTTGAAATAACTTTAGATATTATTCGTACTTTGTAAATTCCAAAAACAACTTTTTATAATGTTAATAAAGATTTATTATTTTATAAGAACGATACAAACATAATTTTATTTATTGAAACGTAATTTTATTTGGATGACAATGACCGATATCTCCAATACTTCGAAGTTCAACTAAACCATTTGGATGAATAACGAGCCATGTGATGGATGTATGACCTAATGACATTCGATGCCAGCCTTCTGGAGGAAATTGAAGAGCACGACAAACAAAATATCTGAAAAATAGCTACCATAAGATTTTTTTTTCAAAATGCGTTAAAAAACGTTTTACCTAATAACATTGGCATGGCAAACAATAACTTCATGTGAATTTTCTTTTTGATAAACAGAAGCTCGATGAATGTATTTACGAAATGCAGCTTCAATTCGAGCACCATCTCTGTAATATTTCTAAAAATTAAGCAATCACTTGAGTTCAGAAAACATAAAAGTACAATCACAAACCTTGGGTTTCCATTCTGGATAAACAAGAGGTTCAGATGGATATGGTGCACCTTCTTCAAGTAAAGAATCCATTTTGATTCGTTGTATTGGCAATATTTCAAGAACCAATTTTCCTGTTTCCATTGCTCTTATCATTGTTGACATAACCAATCGATCATATTTTATTCCAGTTTCACTTAATCTATTTCCTAAAAAAAATCAATGGATTTTAGTTTCATAAGAGAAATCAAAAGTTAATGTTTACCTAAAAGTGAAGCTTGTTCTTTTCCAAGTTCAGTTAATCGACGTTCTGATGCTTCTTTTGTTGGCGTGAAAAATTGTCCATGTCGAATTAAAAAAATATGTCGAGTTGCCGTTGGCTGAACTTTTTCAAGCATTTGTTTTCGAGTTTCTTCATCAGCATTTTCATATTTTAATGGATCAATAAGAGTAATAGGTTCACGGCTAAAAAAAGGCATAAAAGTAAAAGCAATATTAAAAATTGTATCAAAGTAAAAAAAACTTACAAATCCCAATTATTATTCCATGGCTGAAATTCATGTTCAGTATAAAAAGTATGAGAAGACGAAGTTGTTATTGTTGGATTTGATGATGAGAAATTAATAGGAATCTTTTCAATTACAGTAGAAGCAAAAACCTTGAGATCATCACGAGAATAAAATCCAGATGCAACAGCAGCTGCGAAAGGAAAAGCAACGGAACCAATTCGGCGAAACATTTTTGTGAAATTTATGAAAATCTTTGGTACAGTATCTTCAACCTTTTACTTTTTTTTGATGATGTCAACCAACAAAAAATTAATCGCCAACCTTACTTTTTCCCTTTAAATTATTGATAAAAATTTGCATAAATTTTTATCCCACCATTTTTGCAGACATTTTTTGATTGAAACTTTTCAAAGTCATTGTGATGTTTTCTGCTGAATAAAAACGAACGTCATCAAAATGAAGGCATGTTTTCAACCGTTTTTTTTTCTTCTCATTTATTTTTTTTAGAATATTCACTTGATAATATTATACTTTTGCTTCTTGTTTGCTTCGTTATCAAGTTCATATAACATGAATTATTATAAATCACCTTTCAATGAATGTATGAAAAATGCTGATGAAACCCTTAAAAAAACTTCTATCGCATGTTAGTTTTTGTATCTTTTTAAACATTATTAAACTCATATTTTAGACTTATCCGAGCAAGCATTTGGCTTTCCTGCATTAAATGATTTTAAAAACTCCGAATTCGAACTGGATATAGAATATATGTTTGCTGTCTGTGTATGTCGTGAAAGCTTTGATACCGTATTCTTTACAATTCCGTCTTTTGTATACGGTGGCATGGAATATGTGGTACTTTGTGTTATCAATGAAAATTCATTTGCTTCTCTTGGAATTTACGACAACCATGAACTTTACGATCTTCTTTTATCTCAGCAAATGGAAAATTATCCTTCATCTGTTTTGGGTGCTGAACAAACTCGTCAAGATGATGATGAATCGGGATGCTATGATTTTGATGGGTATCCTACAGTAAGTTTTCTATTCCTCATTACCTTCTTATGTACATATAATTTTAGAAAAGCGTCTTTGGTCAAAAAACTTGCATTCTAGAAGCTGAACGGTATACAAATGTTTCCTACTATGAATATTCTGGGCCTATGACGGCTGATCTTATTTACCAATTTTCTTATAATGATGTGGATTGGTATGAGAAATCTGTTGGAAGTTGTTTTACAACATTGAATGATTCAAAAATATTAAGCAAGCCAGGGTGTCATTTTATGAACGATCCAAAATTTTCTAAAGTTTTATGCTGTTGTCCATATGGCTCACAATTATGCCGAGAAAGAGATGATAATTTGTTGTGTTTTTATGGTGATTATCCTGTGTCAAATAAAACTTCCCTTGATGGTGAAGTTTTTTTCAATCAAAGCATCAAAGGTTGCACTATTCAAATGACAGCCTCAATTGACAATTCATCATCAAGTCTTCAACTTAAAGTTTCCTATGGTCATCAGACAGAAATATGTGAAAGAGAAGTAACTACTCAAAGTAAAGTTGTAATACCAACTTGTTCATCAAAGGCAATCGAAGTTGATAATCTAATCATTAATGGATGCTGTAATGAAACAAACTTTTGCCAATTGTATTATCTTCCAAAAGATGGATTGGAAAACTTACATATTCCGATAAAGGTAAAGCATTTGAATAAAATTATTTCTTAAATTTTTATTTTTTTAGTGTACTTTCAAACCATATCTCGCTTATTATTCTAATTTTGCCGAGAAGTGTCATGCTACATATGATCTTATTATCAAAGGACGTGTCTTTGTTTACAACCAATATAATTGTGATTTTATGGAGTCAACGAAGTAAGTGACAAATCATTAAACTAACAAATTCACAATTTTTTAGCAAAGAAAAGTTGCAAATTAATGACGCTTACGAACTTATGTTTATTAAAATAACCAAAGTTGATGAATGCAATCCACAAAATTATAATGATACTCATTTGAACAAAATCCACCCTTTTATTCGTTTTAATTGTAACACGAATTATTGTGATAAGGTTGTAGTGTTTGATGATGTCGTGAATTCGTTATCATTTAAATGTCAAATTTTGAAATCGACAGAACTAAAGCTGGAAGAAATAAACGAAACATTAAGCATGGTTAATGTAACAGCAACAAAAGATCGATGGATTTGTTATGTCAAAATTGAACAACGTGATGGTAATTTAACATTTATTGAAGCTGGACATGTAAGTTTTTACCTTATTATCTTTAGTTAATCTTTATCTCCGTTTAGCTCGACGTCAATCTCCATCCTGATTGCATGAACAAAAACATCAGTGATTCGGATTATTGCTGCCTGAACAATTATGATAATTCTCAAATGAACTCAACGTGTAACGTCCAAAGTATGCTTGCTCAATATGAAAAGGCACTTAAACAAAATTCAACAACTCCACCGCCTTATAGCATCAGAAATCAAAATAATATTAAATGCATAATGAACGACATTGCTAATGATGACTCTCGATGCCCAGCAAATGATGGATGTTTTGAAACTCGAAATTTTGATGCTTCAAGCACATATGCGGTAAGGATTTATTAAAAGCGTCTGGTTATAAATAAGTGATTTTCAGGAACCTGCTGGATGTTTGGGACTTGCTGAAGAATACATTCTCAAATCATCACCTGAAGCATCTTACAGTTCAGCATGTCGATCAATCGAAAATTTTGGTCATTGTTCTGTCGTTTATAATCCTGATGGTCAACAAAAAATCGTATGTTGCTGTAATCAAGTGAATGATAATTTATGTGAAACAGACATGGCAAACGTTGAATCAGATATTGGAAGAACAGTTCATTCATTTCGTAGTGTATCTATTTATTAACGCCGAACTTTAGATATTTATAACTTTGTATTTTTTCATTAACCAATAATAAAAATTTGTAAACCAATTTAGAGAATATCATTGGTAATTTTGAAAACAGCTGATTTTGATTCGCGATTTGAAAATTTGTTGAAGGTTTTCTATTTGATTAAAATTGATTGTTTCACTCTCAATCAAACATTTTTATTACTTTTTATTTTATTTCTGATGATTTTCCCCGTTAAAATACAAACAAGTGTAAATGAATGAATGATGTAAGGCAAAATAATATAAATAAGGAATCAATGATAATAATTAATAATAATATTTTTTGGGTACATATTTTTTTAAAACACATTTATTTTCTCATTAAAATCACAATTTTTTATTTTGAGGTGCTTTCTATCGAAACTTTTTTGGGGTTTATTGTTCCATTGTATTTGCATTATTTGTTGTTGCTTCATTTTTGGATGCAGATGATGATGGCGAAGGTGGAATAAAAAGATCTCGTTCAATGGTTTCTCGAAGTCTTTCCACTGCATCATCCAAAGGTCCATCACCCGAATTTCTTGCCATATGAGACAGGAGTCCATTAAGGGAATGTAAAACCCTCAACCAAATATCCACTAAACTAATCCATTCTCCAACATTATAACTTTGAGATGCAAGAAGGATTAAACCTTCATTATCACCCGTTGGAATGGTTGTAAGTTGATTTCGTAAAGCTCGCATTTGGCCTCGTTGAGCTTTTAAAATGCTTTTAAGTCTTTCGCATTCAGCAAATTGGGCATCAAATGCTGAGCGATCTATTTTACATGTGAGTAAGCTTTCAATAAACTAAAAAAAGGAAATATGTGAAACAATTCAAAGAAGTTTTTTAAACTCACTGAATCAATCGAAGCTTCGGTTTCATTCATAAATTGTTGCAATTGTTGACAATCTAAAAAATGGGTTTACTTACTAAAACTCTGCACCATTAAATTTACAATATACTTACATTCCATAATCATATCATCGGGTATAGGCTTTTCTTGAATGGGTTCATCCTCCAATTCATCATTATTTTCATTAAGCTTTAATTTATTTATCCACATCCATGCTAATCGTTTGGTAGCAAATTTGGGTCGAAATAAAGCTAAATTACATTTCATTGTTGTTAGCTCTGACATTGATGGAGTTTCAAGTCCAAGAGCTTCATAATCAATATTTTTAAATTGATCATATAGCCCATTATCAGGAAGAAGGTCAGAATCAGGTCGCTGAATGGCAATCCCACTTATTTGATGAAGTGGAAGTCTCGACCAAAGTTCAATATTTTCAGTAAAACTTGAAAGTTGATTTAATTGCATTTCAACTGAGAGATCTTCATCATTACGAAATGAAAGATTTTCAAATAATTGACTTTCATAAAGAGATATGTTTTGTTTTTGTAATTCAAAATCAGAATTAAATGCTTTTATAAGTGAAAGTTGTTGCTGTTTGGTAGCTTCAAGGTTCGAATCTGGATCATTTTCATTATTATCCATTTCTTTACGAAAAAAATGAAGGAATATCTTAAAAATATAATCAAGGTAATAAAAAAGTTTAATAAAAGGAGAACTCACGTTTTGAAGTAAGCTTAAACAATGATCAAATCGATCTCTGAGGTATTCGAATGCTAAAAAATAAATAAGGAATATATAAACTAAAAGTTTTTTGTTGTTGTAAAATTTGTTACTTACTGATGGGCTCAAATAAACTTTTATCAAATTCAGGTGAATCAATACCCAAATATTCAAAATCAATATTTCTTACAGCTGTAACAATTTCATATTCAGCTGAAGGTTCACCATTAATAATTTTTTGTAATGCATTTCCAATTTGTGATACTGCGTTCTTCCAAATTCCAATTCGCTTTTCCCATTCACTTATAACACTAAAATCGGTTGCTGCTTCACCGCTTCCATCAGCCGAATTAGAAACTTCTTTAATAAATTTTTGAATATTATCAATTTGTTGATCTATTCTCGTATTTAAAGCTGTTATCTCTTCAAAAAGTGATAATTGTGCTGCAACATTTTTACGTTCATGTGAACATAATTTTGAGATCAACTAAAAAAAACTAAGTTTATAAAAACGAAGGTTAAGGCTTTTGGATGAATTATTACTTCTTTAAAATATCGATCACATTCATCCATTCGAAGTCCAAGAAAATCCAAATCTATAAAAAAGTCATCAACTTTAGTTTCGATGGGAGAAAAAAAAGCTTACGATTGGATACAGACCAATTTGCATTTGCCATGATGGTTGATAGTTTCTGAGATGGTAAAAAAAGTAGGCTAAAAAAATTATCAACTAAATCTTTCGAAACGACGAACTTATCAATTCTCAAAAATTTAAGCGACGTCAACAACAAAAAAAAAAACTTTTAAAACTTTATTACTCAACCATTCGCGTTTATTACTACTAAAAGAATATAACTAAAAATCACTGCTATCAATAACACAAATCGAATTATTATCTGTGGAAATTATGAAACTCAAAGCTTATAAACGAATCTTGAAAAATATATTATTGCATTGAAAAGCAAGAAAAAGAAATGAAAAAAAAAGTGCGCAAAACGAGGGACGATCGTTTTTCTAACCAAGTCGCCGCTATTTGGTTGCTTGCTTGGCTTTACTTCACTCTTATTGTGGTGGGTCTTTTTTATTGAACCTTCTTCTTTCTTCCTTTTCCTCCAACAAACAAATAAGTAATAAAAGGCGTTGAGAAAAAGGCCGCGGCATACAAAAACTGTATTGCTTTTTCGATGAAAGCTGTAAACAAAAAGATGATGTGGTAATCGCATAAAATAATAATGTAATTTTATTTTTGTATAAAGATTATTATCGTGTTTTGTAAAAAATCATCTGTCGCATTTGGGGTTTGTTGAAAATTTTATTATCAAAATAACAACAATAACCATTTTTTCATAAATGTATGTATCTCAAATAAAAATACAGAAAATGAAATAAAGAAAGAAAAATTAAGCCGAGAAAAAAAATTAAAAAAATCAGATAAATAATAGTAGTAACACATCCCCAGAGTGTTTTTTTAAAAAAAATAGTTAAATTGGAGAGAAACAATAACCACACAAAAATAAACACCGTATTTTTTCATACAATAGAGAAGAATTAGTTTAATGAACGAAGAAAAACCTTTACAAAAAGCCAAAAGATTCTGATAAACATGGGAGAGATGGATAATAAAATACTAATACATATAAAAGAAGGAATGAAAGAAAAAGTAAGAAATGCAAGCTTGAAAAAATAGCGAGCGTTCAAAAAATTAAAATTTATATAAGAGACAAATGAACAAACAAATAATATTTTTTAAAGTTTTAGATATTCTTTTGCGGGTTTTTTTTTGGCTTTTGGGGATAATGAAAAGTGAAGAGTAAAAAAAAGGATTAGAAACAAGGATCAACAAGAAAAAGAAAAGAGATTTCAAACAAAGGAAAGCAAATTAGTCTTTTTTTGGTGCGAAAAACAATTCGCGTTATTGATTTGAATTTACAGTTTTAGTAACAAAATAAAAAAACAATAAACATTTTTAATGTACAGTACCATTTTGTGGAGCAGAGAGATAATTAAATTTTGGACGTTTAATAGGCACTTGCTCGCTTGATGCATTCATATTTGTTGCAGGTAAATGTGATGTGGCATTAGCAGCAGCGGCTTCAGCAGCTGCAGCAAGAAGAGTTTGATTAATTGTGGTTGGAGGGGAGAAGAAACCTTTACGTTTACGTGCTTCACTGCATGGCATTTGTTGATCGGTTAATGAGGAAGGAGAGGATGCTGATGATGTTGAACCACTAAAAAGAAAGTATGGATATCATGGATCGTATTAAAATCTAACATTATAACAACATACGTTTCTGCATTCATTAAACCAGTGGGATTAGACAATGCAACATGATCGACTGGAAGCTGGGTAGCGGGTTGTTTATCACTATTAGCTCCCGCTAAAAAATAAAGAATGATGCTTTATAGGAAAAATCAAGTTAACCTACCATCAAGATTAGGGGTTGAATTTGAATGATATAATGTGGTATTAACAGATAATAATCCAGCTGGAGTCATTAATTTTTCATTAATAGCTTGAGGGGTTGGAGAAGAAGGCTGTGAAGTTGATTCAATTTGAATGGAAGTTGTTGAAGTTTCGCCATTTTCAAGCCCATCAAGAGGCGTTTGTTCCTGAAATACCAAGCTTAACAAATGTAACGACGGTATTGAGCTATAGGAAAGAGTAAAGCAGAGATTCGAAGTCAGTTGTTTTATACTTGATCCGATATGATCAAACAACGATCAAAATATGTGATTAGTTGATCACAATAATTTATCATGCTTCAAAACAAAAAAGTTCAGATACAACAATTAAACACTCTTGAAAAAAGAAATATGAAAGCTTTTCAAGAATGAAGATCATGAACCAAAGTTATGGGTGGATAACGTCAAGAAAATAACGAGCAAAAAGTAAGAAATTTGGAGTTTGTACAAAAATCTTTAACAGAAGAGTCGAAAATCAAGCAGAACAAGGCGGTGTTAAAATGTTAAGAAAGAACAATAAACAAGAGAGAGAAAAATTAATACGAACTGTCTATAGGAACTTAATTTTGTAGCGATGATTAGACGAAAATAAGCATGAGGTTGTTGCTGTTCCTAGGTTGGGAAGATAGACGAAAGAGAGAGAATTGAGAAGCGACGTTTATCCACACAGTTTATTGTTACACTCATTCCACCTAACATAAAACAACAGACAATACAACAATACAATAGAAAACAATGCATGAGAGACAAGAAAATGATGCTATGCGAATTATTCACGAAGCGTCGTGACAACAAAAAATGTAAAATCATTCACTTACAAGTATGTGGGTGCTTTTATCACCACGAATTTGACGTTGATCCAGAGCTCCAATATTTATTGAATTTGAACGTTGACGAGCATAATTACGACCAAGCTTCAGTTCGCTAGTAGGAATCCTAAAAACAAATGAGATATTACTGCAACGAATTAAGTAAAAACTAACCATTGGTTGAGGTCATTTCTTTTAACATAAAATGGGCGAACAATCATTGTTGATTTGTAAGATTTAGTACCAGATGCAGCTTTCAACACAACATCACTAAACTTTTGAATTTCATTTGTAAGGTCGATGTTCTTTTTCATGGATTTGTTTAAATCCAAGCCAACAAACCAAAGAGTCGCAACAATGTTCCTATAATTCGAATGTTAAACAATGAAAGAAATGAAAAATTTACTTGTAATCAACACCGAATTCACAATTTGGTAATGGTTTGAACTGCTTTGGACAAATATGGCAAAGATTGACACAAGGATTATATTCAAAAAAGTTGATTAAATGACGTATTTTGGATTCGACCAAACTGCTAAATACCAAATGATCTTCTTCATTTTCTGTTGCACAAATCAGACAAATATAATGACGATAACGTGAGAAAAAGTTCACTTCTTCGAATAAATGATCCCATGTTTTCTTTCCACTGATAATTTCGAACACTGTTTGAAGACCATCACGAAATTCATTTGTTATAATTTGACGAGTTGATTTAGTAACATTGAAAGTTGAATTTTGTTCTGGATATGCTGGAGTAATGATGGGCATCAAATGATAACGATCCTGTACACGATTTCTTGGATCCCAAACTAGATCATTTAATGCTTGGATATCAGCCCTTTGAGTTGATTGCATATCACTATCTTTGAGAAATACAGGATGAGGCCAATCCCATGTACCAAAAACCAAGAAGAATTTTTCAATGATTATTGCAGGCGTCGCGTTTGGATACAATTGACATGTTCTGGCAACCAAAATAGCCCACGTTACACCACCAAAGAATCCAAGAGAATTTGAATAAATCGAATGGTTTTTAGCCCAAAGTTTCACAGCTCTCAAAGCAATCGTAAATGTTTTTTGATTAGGAATAGCTTTCAAAATTTCATCAGCTACTCGACAACCATTGAGTGAACGAATTGATTTCTCATCCAAATTTCGAAGTAAAGTATCATCATCCAATCTTTGATCCTCTGTAATTTCTTTAAGTGCTAATCGAGCAAACAAAATATCAAGTTCAATTCCTTTGTATCTGAGTTTGATAACAGGAACAAAAGCTTCTTCAACAGCATGAAGTTCAGTAACATTTGGATCCTAAAATTTATAAAGAGTGTTAGATGGGAACTTTAAAGAAAATATCCATACTTCTTTGAGCATTGAAAAGAAAGATGAAAAGAAGTCAGATCGTTCAACGTGTCGAGGTGAAACACAAAGAGAGTCAATATCAGCACCTCTTGTGTAAACTCCAAGACGATATGATCCAAAAGTAAAAAGCTTTCCACCAGCTCTTTCCACTTGATCTGGAGGAAGCTATAAAAATATGATAAATTTGTGATGAAAAAGTGAAAAACAGCTTACATTCTTCTCTACTGATACTCGTTTTACCCAAGCTTTAACAAGAGCGTTAATTCTTCGAAGTACTTCCAACCGTTTCCCAAGTTCTTCTTCTGTTTCATAAACATTAAATTTCTTCATTACTTCTTCCAGCTAAAAATTCAAAAGTTAGTAAAGAAAATCAATTAAAAACCAAACCTTTTCTGTTAAAGCTAATTCAGCAGCAGTTGGTGAAGCCATTGAAATCGGCTGTGAAACCCCAAATTGAGGAGCATTTGATGGTGGAATATCTTTACTATCCATTTTTTACCAGTATATAATGAACAAATAAAGATTAATGTGTTGAATTTACAATAACAGAGATTTGATTTCCCGCATTTGATAGCTACCAGTTCCAGTGCTGAAAATGAATGAAAGATTAGTTATAGTTCAAAACGTTGCTAAAAACGTTAACAAAGTGGAGATATAAAATTATGAATTTGGTTTTTTTACAAACTCTCACATGTTTCTAAAAAGTGATAAATTTAAAGGATCATACTAAAAAATAAAGCATACACTTTGTGTAAAAACTATTTATTTTATTAATTTAAGATTTGAAACATTTTTACAAGTAATACAAAAAAGTACAATAAATGCGTGTCAAAAGTATTTTTTAAATCAAAAGTGAATAACCACAAGAGTTGAGGCTTAAAAATGCAAAAAATTTATTGATTTTTGTTTCCAATTTTATAAATTCAACAAAAATTGGTATTAAAATTTTCAAAAAGTCAAGTAACTACATATTCGCGAAACAAACAAACGCATATATGGAAAAACACGTAAGAAAAACAAATAATATATGTACTAAAAAAAGTATGCGAGCTAATCATTAAGTTCCCCAGTAAAAAAAGACGCTAATTAAAAATGGATATAGTTTACTTACTTCGTTTTTACTATTAGTGTTAAGTTGTGGTGTTCAATAAATATTGTTGAAGAAAAAAATCTACGATGCAAAAGATCAAAAAACCTTTTTCTTCGATGAAACAAAAAAAAGTTCGAGAGACAAGAAAATCAATCGCGTTGAAACCACTTTTTTGAAAGACGAACGAACGAAAGTGGGTTTGTGGGAAATTTATTTTTTCTTCGCCACACAAACATAAAAATCATGATAAAAACTTTCTTCATTTACTCAAAATACCATTTTATTATTTCTAATTTTTATAAACCCATGATAAACAATGATATGTAATAAAAGCAAGCAATAGTGATTCCATGTTTTATAGCTGCTAAACTTCTTTAATGCACTCTTTTAGAAATCTGTCGATCGACGATAGTTTTTCAAAAATAATTTACAGCAAAAAACCATTCGAGTTTAAAATAACAATTATTACATCCTCAACAACACTTTCCTATTCGCCCATTGGAAATGGTGTTAAAAAGTAATATGAATTTAAACAAAACGTAAATTTTAAAGAGAAGCTGAACATTCAAACATTTAAGGATGGTAGAAATATTAAAAAATGCTTGCCTTATTTTTCAGTAGCAAAAATTCTGAATATCCAAATGTTTCTTGAGCTATGTTTGGTTAAATTTTTTTTGTAATAACTGATTGACCACTTGGTAAAACTTAACTTGTTCTTGTAGAAAGAAAAGAAGCAAGCAACTCTATCTTCTCTTACTATCTCTCTTGTTTTCATCGTCGCACGACAAACTTTTGCCTTTTTTTCTTCTTCTGTTTCTTTAATTTGCTTTTTTTTTCAGTTCCATTGCGACGTCGACTTCTTTGATTTCAACAAAATGTTTGATAATTTTCCATTCAACAATTTGGAAACCTTCAAATTTTCACTCTTATCTCTTCCATTTGTTTATCAAACAATCAAAGAAAACGATTCAAAAGATTTACTAACGAGAAAAGGAGATTTCTTGGTTGAATTGAGTGATTCCAATTTTCTTCTCTTACATCTTCGATCGGATAATGAACAAATTCTTATATTTCAAATCAAATTTTGTATTGTAAGTCTTTTTTTTTAAATCTTTTGTTCAATGTTATTAATCACGCTTTTTACAGATTCATGATCCTGAACGAATTGGATTCTCATTTGGCGATGAAGAATTTACAACTCTTCCTGGTTTGATTTCTCATTTTTGCAACAATAAGTTTCATTGCAATGGAAGCAATTTGAAGTTGAAAAGCGCTATTTATCGACGAACAAGTATGTTATTTTTTCTTTGGCTACAAACTGCTGGTTTTTATACCTTCACCAAAAGCGCTTGATAATGTAGCTTTGCATGACTCTATTTGTGCAAGATAAACACGTTTCTTTTTCAGTTAATGGAAGCTTTGGATATGGTGCTGATGTTACTTTAAAAAATGGAAATAAAGCTTTTATTAGATCCCTCAACATCGGTTTTACTGCAAATTCAAAGTCGACAGCAGAAATACTTGAAGAACTCATTCTTGTAAAACATAAACGACTTTGTTGTGCAAAAGATTATGATTATTGTCATCGAGGAGATGGAATTCCACCTATCATTCTTGTTCGTTATGATTATTACTCATCAAACCTAGCCGATTTTGTTGCTCCTCTTGAAGATCCTCTTCCAACTCGCCGCTATGTTTTTTGGGCTTATCAGGTTTAGCTTCATGCTTTATGTAATACAATATAGCATTTTTTTAGGTATCAAAAGCTTTGGAATATCTTTGTGATAAAGAAATGACCTGTGAAAGATTATGTCTTCGCTCATGCCTTTTGGATGTTAATGAGAAGATCAAATTGACAGATTTTTGGAAAGAAGGAGATGGTGCTGATTCCAAATGGTGGTATCCTAAGAAAGCCAAATTATTAAACAATTGCTTACTTGAAGAAACTATGATGAGAAACGATTATTGGAGGTAAAGGTTTGCTTTCTTTCCGTTGAAACTTTTATCACATTGACGTTGTTCTGCTTTTTGTCACATATATAACTGCTATTTTCCAGGAATGTATCACCTGAAGTTCTCTTGGGTCAAGGATGGACTTATCAATCATTGGTTTGGTCATTCGCTTTGTTCTTTCAACAACTTGTAACTCATGGCAAATATCCTAATCGATGTAATTATGCTTCTTTGGCGGATTTTATTAACATCGATGGTGGCAAAGATGATGCAACAATATTTCCTAATACAAAATGTAATCTCCATGGAAAATCGCCTTCATTTCAAACACTTTACAAAATTTTTCAATCTTCATCGTTTCCAATACCACCTTCAGATCTCATCGAATTTTTGACTAAATGTTTGAACTTTGATCCTGCGAAACGTCCATCTTTCACTGAATTATTAGAAATTATAGGAAAAGAAGCAAAACTTTTCAAACTTATTGCTGTTTTTAATCGTTTTTAGCATGTTTTAATAATTTTACCTATGTTTGTATTTTCATTTATTATTTGTATGTTGAATATTTTACTTAATATTGTCACTGTAATAAAAGGATTTTTATGTATGTGTTTCTACTGATTACTCTTGTTTTTTACCATCATCATGCACTTTTTGAAGAATTATGTGGTTATTTGTTTTTATAACCTTTTTCGTTTGTCTTTTTTCTTATTAGGAGTTTGTCAACGATTTTTTTTTGTTCGGCTGTAAAATATTTACTTCAAAAATCGTCTTGAAGTTTTTACATAGGTGTTAAAGGTCACCTCTAAACCATCGTCAGCTTTTTTGGTCAAATAATAAATCATAGTTGTTGCTGCTGGTTAAGGTTTAGTAGCATTTCAATCGCAAATACTTATCAAGATCAGACTAGATTTCCGTTTATTTCCTCTTAGTTTATTCCAATTCTATTTACAATGGATCCTTTCAATATAAATATCCCGTTTGTATCTAAAGCTTACAATTCAGCTATAGCTGAATTGTTGAAATCACTAAAAGTTTCAAGAACGCTTATGGAAATTCGAAAGCTGTTTAATGAATTTTCAAATAAATTTACAACGCTTCCAGAATTATGGAAGATGTGGTACGAGTAAGCAAAAAATTCTTGTATCACTTTGTTTAAAATAATTTTAAGATTGGAAGAAAATATGGGTTATCCGGATTATGACAAGCATACTATGAACGTTTACCTGAGAGAAATAAAATTAAAAGCAGAAAGCCACTTTATTTTTGACGAACTCATTTCTGATGTGGTATCTTTTTTTAAAATTAATATAAACACGTAAAAATAATTTCAATTTCAAGTCATTTTTAGCTCAAATATAAACTTTTTAAAGGTTCTGTTATTTCACAGAACTTTTTGTGCCGAACGAGTGATGAGCAACATTATAGCGAACATTTTTTATCATTTCCTCAAGAAAAGTTAGAAAACAGGACAAATTACTGGAAAGTCTTTTCATGTTTGTTTATATTTTTTGAAAATTAAACTATTTAATCCTCGTATTATTGTAGCTCGTCCCTTATCACCCTCAGCATTAAAAAAGCATGGAATGGCAATGATGATATCAAATAAAATTATCGAAGCCAATGATAACGTCGAAAAATGGTTTGAGTGTTTAACAAAATGGGATGATGAGCAATTTGTAATGGATACGGTTGAGTATAAACTTGGAAATGATCCAACCAACGTTAAGCTATGGAAGCTTTATTTAAATTATCTTAAAAGCAAAAATAACCACGAAGGGCTTTTAAATGTTTATTTGCGGTATTGTCGAATGTTCATTGAAGATTCAAAAGCAAGACAAGAATATCGAAATGAAATAGAAAGAGTCGTAAATCTTGCATATGATGTTACGAAATGGTGGATCGATATTATTGAATTTGAACGGGTTTTTGGAACTACTTACAAAGCTCGCTTGATGCTCCAAGCCATTTTAAAGAAATATGGAACGAACCAAATGCGCACCTTTGCTGTGGAGTTTGAAAAACAATATGGATGCAAACAATTGTATTCCAAAGTTGCAAAGAAAGAAGTTACCACAAATGTTGGGGCGATTAATGGGAGCCAAGAGAACGAAAAAGCTGCGACCGATAAGAAAAATGATCAAATTTCTTACGAACAAAGCTCAAGTAAAACTCATTGTGTTGCAGATTTTGAAAATGGAGTGAAGAATCAATATTTCCACCTTCCATTTCCTTTGATTAATTACATATTCCAAAACTCTTCTTACGAACTTCAACATCGCTTTTATGAATGTTGTAAATATTTTTTTATTAAAAGCGGCAAAAAACTTTTATGCTATAAGCTCAGTGTTATTGATATTGAACGTCATTTAACAAACTTTTTGTTAAAGTTTAAGACCTCTCCTTTCTCACCTTTCATAAACCAATCTTTACTAATGTCTCATATCGAGGTTGAAGCAAGGAATCTATCAAACTTGACTGTTCAAATTTTTTTAATGTATCAAGTGGTATTAACAACGCATCAACACTTTTATCAAAGATTCAAGTTAAAGTAAAATATTTGCTACTGTGCTCACATCAATTAACGGTCGCTGAATTAGCTTTATTGTTTTCGCCCCGGTTGGAAGAAGCATCATTTGGAGGGGTTACAATCAGTGATTATGATCGCGTTCCATCAGAAAAAATAATCGAAATATTTTTATCTGTGCCAAATTTGAAGTAAGTTTCTTTTAATTCTACAAGCTTTAAATATTTTTGATGAGAAAATTATTTTAAACTCGACGTAATATAATTACAATACATTTTTTAAACCGATAAAATAATAAGAGAAAAAAATAGTTTTTAAAAAATCCATCTTCTTTTTTTTCAGCATCATTGATACTGCATTTTTATTACCAGATACTGATGAGTTTTTATCAACATTAAAATCAAATCAAACCTTAAAAAATTTTTCACTTCAATGCCTCCCTCATTTATTTAATGTCAACCATTTTTCGACTTTTTTAATGGTAAATTATTTGTTGTTGGTGATACTTATTAATAGAGTTAAAAAATTTTTTTTTAGAATAATTGTGCTCCAGGTGCTATCGTAAAATTTAGCTTTGAACCTGGCGTACCGCATGGTTTCAAAGCAAACTTTGCAAATATATTGGAAAATAATCTAAAATCAAATCATGTTCATGTTAGCTTAGAAGATTTTTATCTTTTTTATAGCCAAGCCAATTTATGATTTAAAAAAAGGTTATAAACATTGGTTTCCATAAAACTTTGTAACTTTTTTATTTTTTGTGTATCACAAGCTTCTTAGGCCCCATATTTTATTTAATGCCAATTTTTCAATTATTCCATTAAAATTTTTTCTTTTTTTAGTATTATTTTATGTTTTTGAGGTATATTTTGTTTGTTTGTTTATTTATTTTCCAGACCCTAATGTTTAATCATCAACAAAAATAAACGAAAAGTCCAAAGCACGTGTGTGGGGAAGAAGAATTGAAAAATGTGGAACAAACAAAAACTTGTTTTCATTTTTTTATTTTCTCGCTATTTTTGACCATCGCTTTTTGCTTTTCATATTCCTCATATTTTTTTATATCATTAAATTTTTAAGCTTTTTTGTTTTCTGAGACTTAAAAAAAGCATGAGTCGATCAAAAATAATTTCGAAATTTGTTAAGGCCTATGTTTATAGGTCAAAAAGTTTCAGAAATATGACGTCCTCATGTGATCCTCGTTATGGTCTGATAGAGTAAAAGAAATATGTAAATACCAACTATTTTTTGAGTTTGTATTACCTATTTTTGGTTTATTTTAAATTTGTAAAAAATCAAAATAATATATTTAAGAAAAACATTTTATTGCACAAATATTTACAAACATTTTTTTTAAAGTTTCGAGATATACAGATAAAAAAATTAATTTAAAATTTTTGTGAAAAACATCAATTTATACAAACATGTTTTTTTAAAGACATAGTTACAGTTTGAAGATAAACTATGCCATATTTGAGGTAGAAAATGTTGAAACCCGTAATAACTAATTAGGTGATTCATTTGTTGATTGAAAATGCACCGGAAAGACTTATTTGAGAAATGGTATTACATAAACCATTGAATGACATAATTATTTTGCGGCAGCTCCCTTTCAAAGGAATTAAAGGGCGCCGGGAAAGTTGAGATCCATGTAATTGAAAGACTAGATTATAGTTTGTTTGTTTTTAGTGTTTATAACCCGGAAAATAAATTATTTGCGAAAACATCAGGCACTAGAGTGAAAGGAGATGATAACCCGTAGTTTGACTTCCATTCATTTTTGAATAAAACCCGTAATAAATAAATAATTTGAAAGAGATCATTGTTGGTAATAATATTTAAGTGAAGGAGGCATAATTAAAGCTATGGCTAATATCCATTATTTGGCAAAATTTTTCCATTACCCATCCATTTTATTTTTAAAACATTTTTTTGGAAGTGAAGACTCACAGCGTAATCATGGCGGAGTAAAAATGGAAAGCAGACGATCCCTTTTGCATGTTGCCAAAATGCCAAACAAAGGCAAAAGCAATGACTTTTTTTTATGAAAGCAACATCGAATGTTTCATATTGGCGATAAAACTACTAAATTAAAGATGCAAATAATATTTTTTATTATCAAAAAGTGTACCAAATACTTATATAATATCTCATGATAGATTTCATCCAAAAATTCTCAATTTTTAAGTGTCCCTAAGTAAAGATTCGATGCATCAAAACTTGCAAAAAGTTACGTTAAGAAATTTTTTTTATTTTTCTATGAAATTCAAATTTGATTGCACGAAAAGATAGATATAAATGTAACTTAGGAAATGCCTGGAACAGAATTTTTTTAAAGGGATTCTGGATTTTTTAATTATTCGTTAACTATAAGAAACTACAAAAAAATCCAAAAAATGCATGATTTCTTTCGATTTCCCCTTTCCTTTTGCTTTCCTTTGGTCTCTTAACGCGATTGAGCTTGTCCATTTCTACTCCGCCTTTGATTGAAAATGATTGCGCTGTGGACTTTCCATTTTTTCTTGCATCTTTTATACTCTCACATTTTTTGTTTTGTTAGTATTGTTTTATGTTTTTTGAGATACACATTTTGTTTATTTTCTAGTTTTTTAATGTTTGATCAACAAAAATAACAACAAATAAACAAGAAGTCCAAAACACGTGTGTGCGTGTGGAAGAAAATTTGCAACAAACAAAAACTTGTTTTCTTTTTTTATTTTCTCGCATTTTTTTTTGACCATAGCTTTTTGCTGCTTTTCAGTTTCTCATATTTTTTAATCATTTAATTTTTCTTTTTGTTTTCTGAAACTTTAAAAAAAACATGAGTCGATCAAAAATAATTTCGAAATTCATTATGGCCAATGATTCTTGCTCAAAAAAGAAAAAATGATGACACATAAAAAAGTAGTAAACATTCCTTTAATATTTGTGGAGGCAACAGCAGAAACTCCAGCAGCAACAGCTCAGTCACTTGTTTTTTAGTTGTGTTCGCTTGCTGTTCTTGGGCTCTTTGGAGAAAAAGAAAAAGAGAGGTTAGCGAACAAAAAAGAAAATGGAAAAAAGAACGCATGCTTTCCCTTTTAACTGAAAATAAAACTCTCTCCCTATGGTCGAAAGGCGAACGTAAAGGATCAAAGAAGAAAAAAAGGAAAAAGAATCAAAGCACAGAAAACTCCTCCCAAAATAACAAAAAACAAGACCGCGTGAAATTTCGAAATTGTTTTTCAACAAAACAAAAAACGTGAGCGTTGAGTATAAAAGAGGCATGAAAAAATGGAAAATTTTCACTTCCAAAAAAATGTTTTAAAATTAAAAAAAAAAGATGGATGGAAATGGAAAAACTTCGCCAAATGATGGGTATTAGCCATAGCTTTAATTATTATGCCTTCACTTAAATATTATTACCAACAATGATCTCTCTTTCAAATTATTTATTTATACGGGTTTTATTCAAAAATGAATGGAAGTCAATCTACGGGTTATCTCTTTACAATATTTATCTCCCAGTGCCTGATACTCAAAAAAATATGTATTCGCAAAATAATTACTTCTTCTCAGGGTCTCTTCAAACAAACTACTACTAGTCTTTCAAATTATCTTTCAATTACATGGATCTCAACGTTTTTTTCCGGCGCCCTTTAATTTATTTTAGAAGGGAGCTGCCGCATAATATTTCACTAATGTTAATGATTCATGCAATAAAATTTCCTCAAAATAAGTCTTTCCAATGCATTTTCAAATCAACAAATGAATGCAATGAATCAATTACGGGTTTGAACGCTTCTACCTCAAAAACCTTTTCTACCTCAAATAAGGCATAGTTATTTATTTCAATAGCTATATGCCTCCATTAAAAACATATTGTCTGTATAAACTTGTTGTTTTTCACCAAATTTTGACTAATAATTAATTGTCTGTATATATTTGCGTGCAATAAAATGATTTCTATGAATTTTTAAATTAGTTTTTTTCCTCACAAACATACAAAGATAGCATTGATAAAATAATAGCACAAAACTAGGATCGAATAAAATATTTATTTATGTTTGAGCGAAAGATAATAAAGAAAGCTCAGCGTTTTGTTAATTTTTCTAAATTGCATCAGAAAATTAAATTGACGTTTAATAATTTTTTAAAGCCTCACTCATGAGAATTTCAAAAATTTAATGCATAAAACCTAATATAAGGGGAAAAAGTCCAATGGAATTTTTTGTTTGTTTAACATGGAAACAATGCTGTTGAAATTACTCCAATAATAAATAATGTCTTTAGTTGACGCAACATTATTAAACGTGAATGATGAGTAATGTTTGCTTGGGAAATGATGAAACTAAATGATTTGCTTTTTATTTTTTGCAAAGGTCAAATTTTTTTTCTTTCTTTCGCAATAGCATCAAATACTTGGTTTAATGATTTGAAATGAAGATGATCAAAAAAATATTCTATTCAAGCGATAAAATTATTAATAAATGCAACAAATTCGTTTCATACAATGTTAGCCACAACCAAGGTCAAAGAATTCCAATCAAAACCAACTTCATGGTTACAACTCCATAAAAGATCGAAGCTGTAGTGAAAGTCGATTCCAACTTAGACTTCTGAGATGGACAAACTAAAAATCAAATGATGCTTATCGTCCTCAAACTACTTACATGTGTGATTTTAAAACTGATGCTTTGAATAAAAGCAAAGGTAAAAAAATAAACAGACTGAACAGAATCTTTCCATTCACGAAGAAAGTGAAGCCATTGTAAAAAATTCTCTGTATCATCAATAGAAAAATGCTTTTTGCCGCCAAGTAGTCATAGTTGCTGAAGATTGTTCTTCTTAGCCATAAACCCAAAATCAGCCCAAAAATCAAAAAATAAACACAAGAGTAAATAAAAGTTATTTTTTATTTTTAAAATCAATTCAAAATGCATATAAAAATAGACAAATGTTATACAGAAAACGATTTTTATAAAATTGATAGACTTCTTTCTTTCTTCTTAAAACATTTGAATTGCTAGTGCACCCATAATTGCAGCAGCGCTGGTGACCATGTAAGTTGGAGCAGAGGAAGTTGTGGTGGTAAGTGGAACTTCTGGTAGAGTTGGAGTTTCTACAGGAGCAGTTTCAGTTACAGCTGTATTCTGAAAATAAAAGGACGATAAAATGTAAAAAAGTTTTGAAAGAAATAAAACATACATTGTCGGCGTTAACAGGTTTTACATAACCAGGGAGAGTATCAGCTTTTACACCACCATAAGGATCACCACCAACTTTAGGACGAACTGCTTTTACACCACTAGGAATTTGATCACCGGCACCAGGAGTATCAGCACGAGAAAGTTGACTGAGAGCAAGAAGGATGAGTGAGAGAACGATGAAGGAGCGTTGACCGAACATGATTTTGATAGAGATCACCAAGAGTAGTCACCAAGTTGAGCAAGAATGTGCGAATGCAGAATGCGTGAAGATTATGATTTTGCAAAAGCTTAAGTACTAAAATTGAGGGTAATGAAAATGATGTTGAAAAATGCCATATTTGCATAAATCCATGTGAAAGTTGTTTTTGAAAAAAATTCAAAGAAAAGTTGATCGCTAATATTTTTGCATAAATTTTTTGAATGGAAAAAAGCGGATTTTTCGTTTGTTTTTTTAATGGAAGATTCTGTTTCAGCAACAATGTTTGACTGTGATTCTCTATTTCTCTGATATATTTTTTTTATTAAGGCTTCTAAGCTTTATACAATAATGTGATTTAGGAGACGGCATTTAAAGCAAAATGGCACTTGACGATTTACAAATGATATCGAATGTGACTGATAGTTAGTTACATACAGGAAGCGACACTGTATTGCTGCATATTTTTGCTCACCTTTAAGTTACTTTTTATTTTGTTTTGTTATAAATAATTTTATCTTTAATCGAGAAATTTAAAAATAAAGTGTTTATGGAAAATGGATATCATTGGACTCTATTAACGTGTGTAAAAAGACATTTTTTCCAAAAATATATTTGCAAACATAAAAAGTTAAAAAGCTAAAACTTATATTTTTCCTAACTTTTTTGTTGTTGTATTTTAGCTTCTTTAAACTTTCAATTAAACTTCGTTGTTTTGGTTAAATTTACCACGCAAACATGGTATAAAAAAAATCGTGTGTTAGCTTTGTCAAAAAACACTTTCTTTTGTGTTTTGGTAAGCAAAAACAAACACGAATATTAAAAACACACAAATTTATGTTTTTTTAAAAACTTTTTTCTTCCTACATAGGATTCTAAAATAAATGCGTAGGTTGATTGTTGTTGAGATGGAAAAAAAAAGATACTGTATCAAAGATTTGATTGATGCGTAACAAAAAAACACCACGCATTTTTTTGTTTTGAAAAAAAAATGCCAAAAAAGGTTTCAACAAAATATTTATTTTATTTTTGATAGTCACTTTTGCACGTTTGTTTTTTTCTTTTTGCCGTTGTTTTTTGACTTTCCAAATTTATCTCATTTTTTTTTCTTCGAAGGATATATTTATAAATTTCATTTGATTGCTAAAAACTAAAAATAGAAGAGAAAAAGAAGAAGTATGTTTTGCTTTAATACATGCACACTTTTTCTTTAATATGGAACTAATAACTAAATTTTGCTAAAAAAAAAAAATAAGAAAATAGGTAATTATATTATTATTTCGACGACGATAACTAAAAAATGAGTTTATTTTAAGAATTTTTAAAAACTATTATTAAGTTTTGCAAAAAATAAAAATATGTAAAGAAAAATTTCGAGCATTAGTTTCTGGACTTTTCTTAAAACATGCTTCTTGTAAGTTGAAGATGCCTTTTTGACATTCGTTTTGCTTCCGGGATATTGGGAATTAAAGTTTTTGGATGAAAATGAGAGAGAAAAAAATTTGTTAATTTTTTTAGAATGCAAAGATCAAAGAGTTTTAATGAAAAAAAATGTTTTTTGATACGTTTTTGAAGCGGATGGTCAGAAGAAAGACATAAAGAAGGATAAAAAAAATTTGCAATGAGGAAAATTAAAAAATTGAACTTTTTGGCTTTTAGTTGTTTTTTTTTGACAGAAAAAAGAAAAGAAAGGACACTCACTTCCTGGAAATGTTAGCAAAAATACTGATGACGCGTTGTAAAAAGTTGAGAGTTTATTTCTGAAACTTCTGATTTTAATTTTGTAATGTCTTTCAATCATTTTTGCTTTAGATTTAAAAAAATTGGTGGACCCGCATATAACCAAGCTTCTAAACTTTTTTAAAGAATTTTTCTAAAGTATTTTTAAATTCATTAATTTAAAACTTTTTTTATTATTTAAAAAAGATGAAATTTTTACATTTCTTAATTTTTGCAAACTTTTGCAAAACCCTTAAGATTTGCTGCTCCTATTTATTTAAGTTTTTATCTATTTCTTTTTTCACTTTTTAAGTTTCCGTTTTTAACTAACAATTTTTAAATTAACTAAAAAATATATATATAATGTTTTATTTTTGCTATGCCTAATACTAACTTGTTGTTTTCCTTGTTTTTTTTCTTTTTTTACTTGAGTTTTTTTATTATAAAAAAGTCATTCGTCATTTTGGCATCAGAAGAAGAAGTCGTCGTCGCCTACACTTTTCCAAATGGTCACACATTTTATATTTTTTTATTTTTGAATGGATGCGAAAGAACCTAAAACCCTTAATAGCCAATGACAAGAAAATTACAGCATTTTAAAAATAAAGAAACAAGGAAACACTTCTTTCTTTTTTTTTATAATTTTTAAATTTGTTTAAGAAAAATAATCAAACGTTTTTAAAAGCACTTTGCTCTTTTTATGTTTCCTATCTTGGCTGTAAGATAGATAATAAACCATTTCGAATAAAATTGTGAAACTTTTGATAACTCTTGGGATTCTGTTTTTTTTTGCGTGCATTTTTAATAACCTTTTCGAATTTATTAATGAATGAAATTTATGAAAAGTTCAAAACTTTTTTTTTACTACGTTTTCGTTACTAATTAATTATAAAAAGTATGGGTCATGTTGCAATTTTTTTTTCCATTCTGAAAAATGATGCTACTGCTACTGTTTATTTCATTATTATATATTTAATTCTCTTGGGATTTTAATTTTTTTTCTTTGTTCCATTCATTATCAAAAAGGTTTAACTATTACACAGTTAATTTTTTTTTTTGAGCTTTTCTCTTCTTTTTTTTTGCGTAATGAAATTCCCTTGCTTATTATTGAGAGGGAATAAAAAGTTTCAAAGCTATGGCTTGATGACTTTCTGCTTCTTGAGGGCAAAAGGAAAAATGAATAGAAAAAAGGGCGGAGTTTTTCGTGCTTTCGATCTGAATAAAGCTAACGGCGTTAATGTGTTTTATTAAAACATTTATAAAATACGAAATGCAATAGGGTTTTTTTTAAAAATTTATTTATAAAAAGATAAATCCCAATTTGCTTTTTTTTGTTAATTTATTACTTTAGATCATTTTTCGCGCCAATAATATTTTCTTGATTTTTTATAGTGCCATTTCTAATATTTTTTTCGTTTTTTAGTTTTATCCAAACATTGGTAATAATAAATACAATAAAAAAATATATAAAAAATTATTAAATAAAATGCAGTTATTAAAATATCACAAAATTTCAACTTTATTTTTATCTATTTTATGTATATTTTTAATTTTCTTTGTTGATTTTAGTTTACAATATACACTCAGGCGTAAGTTATTTTTTTTTTATATGTTGTTTCGTTGTTTTTTGTTTTTGTTAAATTTTACTCATCTTAAAACCCATCTTTTTTTTATTTGACGTCAAATAATAATGCGCAATGGGTCGAGTCAATTTTCAATAACACATTGAAATATGACTAAATTTAAATTGAGTTCAATCGGAAATATAACGCCATAGTTTATTTATTATTTTATCTTTATAACTTTGAAATTTAAAAATTAAATTAAAAAAGCATCAAAAAATTTATTAAAATTTTTAAATCGAAAATTTTATGTATAAAAATTCCTTTCCAAGAAGATAGCAACCATTTTACGCATATTTTTGATTACTTTCATTTCCCTTAAAAGTGTGATACATTTTTTTCCAAAAACTTTATCATTTTTCGAATCTTTTATCTTTCAACGTTGAAAAACTAAAAAAAGAAAAGAAATTAATTAAATTTTGTTTGTAATGCTTCAAAAATGAGGGAGGCTTGCTTTTTAAGCTATTAACTTTTTTTACTTTCAGTCAAACAAAAAAAGAAAAACCATAAGGAAGTAAAGCGTCAAATGCAAAAAAATACCGATTTCAGGAATTGTTTCCAAATTTAAAAAACTTTTTTTTAGTTTATTTATTTGAATGATGTATAGTTAGCATACATAAATTCCTTGAATAAGAAAAACAAAAAAAGTTGCAATTGCATGGGTGAAATAAAAAAAATGGCGCGAAGTTTTTCTCAAACTTTTGACTTGTTCATAATTAGTCTGGCTGAATACAAAAAATAAAAGTTAGGAGAAAATTGACGAAAGCAAATGAAAATTTTAATTTCCTTATTTCTTTGTTTGAATTTTAAAGTTTTTTTCCTCATTATTCATATTGTAGTTAATACGAATACGGAGTCTCTTGCCTACCGTAATCGAAGCAAGAAAAGACATAAAACTCAAAAATCCACAAAAACTTAAAATCCTAAATTGCGTATTTATTGCTGCTTTTTATTTCCCACGAGTTTGCTTGCCCTTTTCCTTATTTATTTATTTTTTATTTAAACATTTTGGTGCACAAAATAAAAAAACCAAGCCTACAATTTCATATCTCAAAATTTATACTTTATTATTCGTATTTATAAAATTAATATGAATTTTAAATTTTTCTGACGCAAACTTGAAAAAGAAAAACATTTAATATTTCTAAAAATTCTACAGTAAGAATTTTTTTTTGAGCGCAGAAATATTTTTTTATACTTTAATCAAACACATATTTTTTCTTTGTTTGTTTTTCTTTTCAATCCAAAAAGATTTTTAATTTAAAAAAACATGATTCTGCATTTATTTTTGTTGCTATCATAAACCGAAACGGAAATCATCTTTTCATTTAAAATTAAAAAATCGTCACCTTTTTTTATTTGGTAGATTTCGAGAATTTTTAATCCGATTAAAAAGACATCCATCTTTTTCTTTATTTTTTTTTTTATAAATCACACAACAAAAAACCCCGGATAATCTTTGGAGAAAGCAAAGATAAACCAAAATGAATTACATATTTCAAATGTATATATTTTTGGAATGTTATTTTTTTATGGAGGAGAGAAAAAATTTTTTTAAATAATAATAAAAGAATTAATTTTTTAATTTTACTCTTTCTTTTATTATTTCAATGAGAATTTTTGGATGAATTGCAAAAAAAGTTATGTATTATTAAAAAAAATTTGTTTGAATTTTTTATTAGTTTTGTACTCATTTTTTAAAAATGAAAAATGGAACAAAGGAATTTGAAAAAGAGTGCATATTTATGAGTAGTAATAATCCATCATCATCATCCAAAAAAGTTTTGGACTTGAAACTTTGAAGAACAAAAAAACGTAATTTCGTATAGCTAAATGATGTGAAGCTTGACCATGAATTCAAAAACGTACATTTTTTTAAAACTCAAAAAAGTTAATTAAATTACTGTTTAATTTCAAGAAAGCAAAAGCGTACGTAGCTATAATAAATAATTTTTGGGATTAGTAAGTCATGGAAAAAAAATAACAACAAACAAATTTTATAAATTTTATTTGCTATTTTTTATTTAAAAAAAAAGAACCCTAAAAATAGCGAAATCAAATTATCACTTAAAAAAGCCATGCATGCTTGTTTACGATAGCCGCCATTTTAACCTTTTTTGTAATTTTATTACTCCGCTAAAATTACAAAAGCAAGTTATTACAAACAAAAAAAACAAGCATCAATCAACTTTTAATAAAGTCCCAAATCCCAATGTGCTCATTATTAATTTTGGAAACCTTTTTTTGTCACATGGGCTCGTCGTTGCTTTTCTTTCTTTCCGCCTACACTTTCTTCTTTTTTTGCAAAACTTTTTTTATTTAATAATTTTTTAATGTAAAACAACAAATTTTTTTGTAGCGTCTTTTTTTGCAAAAAAATAAAAAAGTAAATGTTTCGTTATTTATTTTTTTAAAAATAGAAATGGCGAAATTATGTGGGGTTTGTTACTCATAAATTTCAACAACACCAAAAAAATTTTCTTCCGTTTTTAAAAATAAATAAAAAATATATTTATCAAAATTAGCCAAATTTATTCCATCCTTTATTTTGACATGCTATTATTTTTTGTTACTTGTAACAACACTCAAAAAATGTGTTGATGCAAATAAACTAAAATAAAATAATACTTCCTTTTATGGGTAAACAAAAAAAAAAGCCAATAATAACCATAACGAAAAACTAAATTTAAACCCCGTCTTTTCTCGAGAAAAAAACAATAAATAATTGTGTGCATTTTTTACAGTATCCTCACCTCAAGATCCATCTGCGCCACTTCCACCTCGAATGCGAAGAAATATGCTAATGTTTTCCAAATTTCATCGCAGTATGTGGCCATATGAACAAGAAGCACCCAAACGTTTTGTTGCAATGGATTCAGATCCCATTTTTGAATATTGAATGAATGAATAAATACCGAATTGGGAAAATTGGATTTTATTTATGCAAAACAAAAACAAAAAGCATTTTTTACTTTTGAAATGTTAAACTTTTTTGCTATTCGATGTTTCAGTTAAATTATTATTATAAACTATATATCTGCTTCTTTGTTTATTTATTTTCTTTGAAATTTTGTATCTAATCATTAAAATAAGGAGAGAGTATTAAATATATGAAAAATGTTTATAAATAAAGTTATAAAGTTGTGAAAGAAAGTCATAATTTGTCACATCAAAATCTATCGAATAAGCAAGCTGATGTATGGCAAGTAGGTTGATAAGATACCCAACAACAATGTCCATCCAATCTCATCAATGTGCTTTTCGAAAGAGTAATCCAGCTTGATGTCGAAAAAGAAGATTCATAAAATTGTATGCATTTATTAGTAAAGATACAAAAAAGAAGAAACAAATGAAAGTACAATCTGAAGAAGTAAGTAACTTAAAAAAGGAATTATCTGACCTTGAAAAAATCGACCAAATGTATCTTAACATATTTTCAAACATTCCCGACTCTAAAGATGGCTTAGAATGTTGTTCATTAGGTGCGAGATGTGCTGCTTTTTACTTATGAAAATCAACATCCCTTCAACCAACACAAGCTTTTGTGAACAATGCAACTATCACAATTATTACTTAGCAACCGACAATACTTGTCTCCTTTATTTCAAAAAGAATCCCATAATGATCAGCAAAAGCAAAATTGAAAGAAGAACATGAAAATCGAACAAAAATGCTCGATGGTATGCATGAATGAAACAATGATGAGAAAGAAAAAAAGAAACAAATTTTAATAAAGCTGCGCAGAAATTCAAAGCAGGTGATTAAAAAATTAGAAAGTGTATTCGAAAGATTTGGTGGAACTCGCCGAGCATTCTTTCAAGCATATACTCGAGCAGATTTAATGAAACTTGGCAACCAAGTTGATGATATAATAAAGGAATTATCAAAAGTTATGCCAAATGATACAAAATAAAATGTAAAACCATATTTAAAGGAATCAAACAATTTTTTGAAGCTAAAAAAAGATGTATGGGAAAAGATTATCTGAGTGAACAAGAATTGAATATTTTAGAAATCAGTAATTTTGAATATTTTTAGAAGCTATAAAGCACAAATTCAACATATAAAATAATATTTTTATTTTTAATGTTTCAATTAAAAACTTTGAGTAAATTACCGTAATTTCAAACTAAAACTTTTCCATTCATTTTCGAAGTTCCGCATTTCGACAAAAGTTTTAGAACGAAAATTAGCTCTCCATCGTTTTTCTCAAATGAATGATTCAACGAACGAAAAAATTGGTGATGATTTCTTTCCAAAGAAGTCGTTGCTTTAAGTAAACGTGTTGCAGATTCATTATATTATTTTGTTGCGCGCGTTTCGTCTATTTACTACTTATTGTTAACCTACAGATTCGTTTTTTAGTTTTAATCAAAAATGGCGCCTCCATCACCTTTTGTTCATCCAAAGAATCGTAAAGGCCTGTATGACGTCGCTGATCAAGCTCATTTGGCAGCTGTAGCAGCTAATGCTCAAATTCTTGAAGAATTGGTACCAATCCGAATTGATCTCGATGTTGATGAAGTACATATTCATGATACATTTACTTACAACAAAAACGAAACTTTGATTACTCCTGAAGTATTTGCTGAACTTTTGTGCGATGATCTTGATCTTAAGAATCCTATGGCTGTTCAACGAATTGCTGCTTCAATGCGTCAACAAATTGCTGCTTATGGAGAACTACAATCAATGGAAGGTGCTGTGGATCAAAGAGTTATTATTAAGCTCGATGTACTTGTGCGAAATGAAAAGTTAACTGATACGTTCGAATGGGATATCGCTCAACCTCAAAATAGTCCTGAAGAATTCACAAATCACTTGTGTCGTGAACTTCAAATTGCTGGTGAATATCGTCCATCTATCGCTTTCTCCATTCATGATCAAATTGCTCATTTTCGCCGAACACAATCATATGATAAAATGCGTCCAAAAATGCATCCTCTTAGAAATGGTAACAAAAATAAAGCATTTACACCTAAAATCGAAATCATTACAGCTGAAGATTTGGAAAAGAAATTAAAAGATTCAATACGAACTTCTCGTCGAAATAGAAGATTTCAATCAACTCCTTATGGAAAATATTAATTGTATTTCTTTTTTGTTTGTGTTTATCAAGCCTCTTCCTGGCAGCCCGCCACACAACGCTAGAATCAAATATCTTTTTTTTAAAGTTTTACTTTTATTTTTTTGATCAAGGGGACCCCCCCCCCCCCCCCCCCCGGGCCCTTGGATAAGCTATCTAACCCAATAAACAGAAAACCAAAACACCGTCTCAGAGCCGAGATATGGCCCCAAGCCCGTCTCCGGCCCGTTTGTATAGGCCCGTTCGGCCCGGTCGGCCCTATAGTTCAGAATCTCTTGAAATATGAATTCAAGCCTCTATAAACCTTAAGCTTATTTGTAGCCCCCAATAATTGCTACAGCCCTGTTAAAACAGATTTTAAAAAGAAAGGAAAAAATTAATAGTTAACCCCCGGCCCGCTTCGGCCCTGTTTCGGCCCGTGGAAGAGGCTTGGTGTTTATCCATTTTTTCTTCTTCGTTTTGTAAAGCTTTAAATAAACAAATTATAACCACTTGTGACTTTTCTTACAATGCAAGCATAAAAATGCAACGATGCGTAAATTAAAGCTTTTTGAGGCAAATCGAAACAGCGCGTGGAAATAGTCATTTCATGTTTTTCATTTTAGTCGCGGTTGTTAAAGCATAAAAATGTCTTCGAAACATAAAGAAAAGACGGATGATGACTTTGAAAGTTCCGAAGATGACGATGCTTCCTCGATTTTTGAAGATCGTGAAGGTGAGTTTGCTTTAAGCAAATACAATTTTTGACTACCTTAGAGCTTTGAAGGAGGATATGGCTTATCGTTTTATAATCTTTTTTTATAACACCCACCAAGTATGTAAAAAGCAAACAAAAGTGGCTGAAATCCAAAAAGGGAGTTTCGATGATACTATAGTTTCTAAAGCCTTCAATTAACAAGCGAGTAGTTTAGATATCTCAAAAAAAGTTTTTTATGACCATGAAGAAACAACAAACAATAATTTCAGATGCATTAAAATCAAAAATTTATGAAGTTTTAAAAGTTTTTGATCAAAATGGTGATAATACCATTGATGTTAGCGATATTGGAAATGTTTATCGATGCCTTTTAATTTATTTAAATCAAGAACAATTAGCTGATATTGAATCTCAGGTAAGCATTAGCAAGACAGCGATAAAACAAAAAAAAAATAGAGAGTTTAATGAATCAAATTTTAGCTTGTGAAAAATGAAAATTCAACAATTTCATGCGATTCATTAGTTCCTCGATTGCTTTCTCAACTTCAATCATCAGAGAAAGGCTTTAACCCGCCATCATTTGCCGAATTAGAAGCTGCCTTTCGAACTATTTTAGATCAACCAAATTCTGAAGGTTTAACAAAGGAAAAATTGGTTCATCTCATATCAACTCGAGGCGAACCTTTAAATGAAATGGAAATGGCTGAAATAAATGATTTCACATTTACCAATACGAAAAAATAAAATTATTGATTGGAAAGCATATTGCCGAGATATTCAATTTACTATTGATGAGCGGAAGAAAGCAGACAAGCAATAAGTACATAGATAGCTAAGCCAAGGTAGGTTGATAACATTCAAAAATACATAACACAAAATCAATCAATAAAATTTATTTATACAATACAAAAAATTAAAGTCTTTCAATTAGGAAAATAATGTTGCAAATATATTTATGGCGTTGATCTTTATCTTGTGTGGTTTTTTAACTATATCACATTCATTGGCACGAAGAAGATTGAGGGAACACACTAAATCCTTTGAAACATCCATAAGGCATCCAGTATTATTAAATTGACCACAATAATTTGGTGCAGAAAATATTGTTACAAGCTTTTAATCGTATCAGTTGTTAATCGGAGGGATCGAGATGTTTTTAAATATTTACGAACGAAAGTAAAACTGTAAGCAGCGAGCTATTTTTTGTGAGTTAAATTGCAATTAATTGAAACCAAATAGAATTAAATTTCCATTAAAGCGGCTAAAGCCATCGGAAATGCTTAATACTAAATATCAAACAAAAATTAATTTTTGTTTTATTTTGCAACAAAGAATGAACTTGATTGATATTAAACCTTATTCAACCTTTAAAAAAAATTGTTGAAGAAATAAAATCTATATAGATAACTTTTGCTTTTTATTTTGCTTTCATAAAAAGCTTGTTTTAAAAAATGACCTATTCTTCCGAATTTTAGAACAAATAAAAAACTGTAGTAATGCAAAAGTGAAAGCTAAAATGTTGTTATATTTTCGTTGCGAAGCATTTAATATGCAGTTACGTTCAAAAAACGAAAGATTTCCATTCCAATCAATTGCTTTCTATAAATGACCAAACGCGGCGTGCAATTTTAGGTTTTTTATAGTTAAAGCCAAATTAAAAAATCAAGAATGGGTTTTAAAAAGTCTGTTCCAGACGGTTTTTTCGTGAATATTTTTGGTTGTTGTTGTTTCGCGCTTTGAATTTATCATTTCATATTTGTTTTGATTTAGTTTTTGACTTTTTAGGCTTCATTATCGTCTAAATTTCAATTTATATGCTTTTGATTGATATTACTTTTATCGAACTGTGTTATTACATTATTTTATGAAATGGTTTACAATACGAGAAGTAAGAAGAGTGAACGAGGACAAGGTGATATGAAAGATGAACAAACAAATGAAAATTTGATAGCTGACAATCCTTCTGGTTAGTTTCATTATTATCATAATAACAAAATTTTTAAGCTTTTTTTTATTTTTCAAAAAATCAGTGACTATGTTCCAACAAGATATTATAATTAAAAAAATTATTATAAGCTAAAATCATTTTTTAAAGAAATTTATTATAAATCATACTTAATTTCATTTTAAGGGCTTCAATCAGATCAATCCTATTCATCGAAAGAAGATATAACAAATGTAACAAATCAAAAGTTAGTTTTTTAATTTTTTTTTTGTAATTGGCTAAATAATTTTAGTGAATCGACGATGAAAATTACCAAAAGTTCAATTACAAATGAGCTAGGAAAAATCAACCATAATTTGGACGTTTTTAAACAAAATATTCGAGAAGATACATGGAGATTTAATAAAAATACAATTCTTATAGTTGATATGGGTGACACAATAAGAAGTAAGAGGCAAGTTCTTTATTTTATTATAATTAGGTATAAATATATTTTTTAGATCGAGGAATGAATATTGTTTTATATGTAAAATTGGTTATGGCGGCTTTTCAATTGTTTGGCTCGTCATTGATATGAATAGCAAAGAATTCAAAGTTGCAAAAGTTTTTAAATATGATCGTGGTGTTACAGACTTGGAACTAGATGTAAGTTTAATTCAAAAAAGAAGGTATAACCAATTAAATATGTCGTCTTTCTAAATAGCTTAAAAAAGGTTTATTTTTAAGGAGAATCCGTCTCGAATAGGATTTCGCGTAATTACTTTTTTTTTGCACGGAAAAAGCGTAATTATGCGAAACACTGGCCTCGAAGAATTACTAATTAATAATATTCTTTCATAATTTAAATTTTGTTATAATTATGCACTTTTTTTAGATTCTTCATCGAAATATGTTCCATCCTAATATAATACGCATCTATGATGATCTCGGCTTTGAAAGCGATACACGTTATACTTCTGTTGCTATTTATGAACCAATGGGAAAAGATCTTAATAAGTTGATGAAAGAAGCTTCCAAACATGGTGGATTATCAATTTCAGTTGTCAAAAAAGTTGCTAAACATATTCTAATGGCTCTTAAAAGAATTCAAGCTTTTGATTTTGTTCACAGTGATATTAAACTCCAAAACATTGCTCCGTGTGGTTCTCAACTAAGTTTACGCTGTCTATTCGAAAAAATTGTTGAATCAATGAATTCTGGGAAAAATCTCTCTTCACTTCGAATGGTATGTGACAAGTCAAAATTTGATGTAAACAACAAAGGAAAATTGCTGGAAAAAGAACTTGAAGAAGTATTAAAGCTGGAAATGAAAGATGAGACAGAATTGATTTTTAAATTAATTGATTTTGGAAATGTTATGGTGAATTTCTTAAAAAATTGTTTTATTTATATATTTAAATTATTTTTAGAAACAAGGAACTGAAAGTCGTACAGGTACTTATGGTTTTCATCCTCCAGAATACTTTTTTGGCGCTCCTTTGCTTCCTTCTTATGATATTTGGTCGCTAGGTGTTACAGTAAGTTTGTTTTTGCTTTCTTAATAAAAAAACTTTTATTTTCCAATTTTTTAGGTAATTGTGTTATTGACTACCAAAAAGTTCCTCAAATTTTCTTTTAGCGAAATCACCAAATTAAGGAATATGTTTGGGAAATTTTCTCGACATCATTTTAAAGAATTCAGAGATCCTTGTGGTTATATAAAGAAATTTACAACGCCATCTTATTCTGGTAACAAAGCGAAAAACCAATTTAAAAAATTCTTACAAAACAAATTTAAAAAACTAAAAATGCATGAAGATGATCGACAAAATCTTATTGATTTCTTGCTTCAAATGCTTAACACTGTTCCGAAAAAAAGAAAATCTGCTGCTGAATTACTTTATCATCCATGGTTGAACTTCGATGCTGAGGACCAACAAGATGAATACAAACCAATATGTAATAGTGAACCTGACTTAAACCAAAAAATTTCTGATGCATCTAAAACTCAACAACAAAAAGAAAAAAGTATTAATGAAATTGGAACTCCTGTTGCTTCTTTTGCTGTGCCGTCAAATATTAAAGGTTCTTATGAAACTCCATTGGATGATAGGCCAAATGATAAACAAATGAGAATTCAAAACCCTTCCATATCCCTTGTATCAACTGATCGGAAACATTCGAAAAATGGTGGTGAAGCTACAGAAAAAACAAAAAAGGAGACAACAAAGAATAATCGAAGACATGGTGACTTTTTTTTCACTTTAATTTTCTATTTCATTTCTCTTTTTAGATTCATTTATTTACTTAGAAAATGATGGCGAATACTATTTATATTACAGATATTGGCGATTTCCTCAACGAAAAGACAAGAACCTTTTTCAGTGTCCTAATCCTAAGTAAGTTTTTGAATTTTATTTAATGTTCTTTATTTGCTTAGGCTTTGTCAAAAAAAAAATATTTGCAAAATTTTTTAAAAATTTGAGGATTATTAAAATATCAACAAATAAAGTTGAACAATATACTAAAATTTGATAGACAAACATTAATAATAAAAAAAATCACCAAAGTTTATTTTAAAATATTTTAATCATTTTATTCTTTTTAGATGTGAAAGAAGTGTCAGCTTAGAACTTAAAATTGGATTTGTTATAGTAAAAGATTGGAGCCACACGAAGAATTGTAAATGTAAGTTTTTTATGGATGTTTTCCTCTTGTGAATGAACTTCATACCAGTTTCTTTTACCCCTTGTTATAATATGAAAAAAACAAGGGCCATAGTGCTCGATAGAAAGATCGGGCCGAAGGCCCGATCTTTCTATCTAGCTAGGATGGGGTAAAATCACCCGTAGATTTCAGAAAAATTAACGGAGCAATAGGAAGTCAAGATGGATCTCGAGATATATGCAAATTTTCAAAATTTAACTCAAATTTTTTCACTTTGGCGTAGTGGGGCTTTTGACAATGAAAAAGGAGATGGTTGGTTCGAATCCCCGATGCTGTTTTTCGCCTATTTTGATGAGATTATCCAAAGGATTATGTTTTCGATTATTTTTAATGTTTTTTAAAAATATTAGCGATATATAGAATATGCAAATTTCTATAAGATTTGACAAAAATCGATTTTTTTATATTTTTTTATGCAATTGAAGGAAAAATAAAAAACATATAATTTTTTTATGTTTTTTTGAGATTATTGAACTAATTTTCATGGATTTTTTAAATTATAAGGTTTTAAGGGAGTGAGCTATTAAGAGAATGACTAGATGGTTTGGAGCCATTATCGGTTCTTCCAAATAATTTGTCAAAGGGGAAATGTTTCAAAAAGACATGATCGATTATCAAAAATTATGCCAGTGGTTATAAATACACATAGGCCTGTTCGATTATCAAATATATGCCAAAGGCAAAATTTGCATATAGGTTTGATCGATTCTTCGAAATATGCCAGTGGGGAAATTAGCAAAGATGCGTGATCGGTTCTCCGATGCATCGTGAGAATGACTTTATGGCTAGGAGCTATGATCGATTCTGCCAAATTTTGCCAGTAGGGAAATTGCGAAACATTATCGATTCTCATTTTTATGCAAAGAGGAAAATTGCATATAAGCATGATTGGTTTCCCAAATATGCCAGCGAGGAAAATTAGCATAAACTTATTATCGGTTCTCCCAAATTAGGATAAAGGCATGATCGATTCTCCTAAATATTATTCAAGCGGGGAAAAATGCATTGAGGCATCAACGGTTGTCCATGATATGCCAGGGTTGAAATGGATTGAATAATTTTTACTAAAGTTTTGAAAGCATAACCAAATTGAGTGATTAAAATAAGTATGTGATTATAGTAAGTGCCAGAGGATATGCATATATCCGATTTTTTAAGAATGCAAATAAATCTTTGAATTCCGTTGTATTTTTGCATGAGGAATCCAATGGTGGAGTTCTTTTTTTAAAAAAAAAGTGGGTTCTTGAGCGGTTCTCAATAAATTAAGAAAGGGAACTATAAATAGACATGACGGACATGTTAGAGTTAGGAAATGATAAACCCCTGGGGCATGTTTACTTTGAAGGCATATCCAAATGGTTTGAATACATTACGATATGTCCTTAATGGCATAAAAGTATGGAAGGGGTAGTGGTATGTCTTTATGCTTGAAGTGTGTGATACCAGCTGGGATAATGGCCTGATCGGTTCTCCGAAATATACCATTGGCAAAAAAAGGCATTATCGGTTCTCCCAGATATGCCAGCGGGGATAAAGGCGTGATCGGTTTTCAACGATATGCATGAAAGTTTGGAAGGAATATTGGTATGTATGTAAGCTTGAGGTGTGTGATGCATGTGGGCATAAAGACAAGATCGGTTGTTATGCCAGCGGGTATAAGTACATGATGGCTCTCCAAATATGCCAGCGGGGATAAGGACACCATTGGTTCTCCAAACAGAGGGGATAATGGCATGGTCGGTTCTCCCAAATATGCCTGAGGCAAAAAAGGCATGATCGGTTCTCAAAGATATCCCAGAAAGAATTTATAAAACTTTGCATCAAAGAAAATAATCATAAGAATTAATGTTTTTATAAAAAAACCGATTCTCATTTATTTTTTTAAATTTTTACATGCTCATAATTAAAAACTAGACCCAGCCGTTAATCGCGAAGCGATTTATATTAAGCTCTACCGCAAGCTTTTTACAGGATCTCCTAGTTTTTTAGTTGGTAACAAATATGCGCCTCCAGAAGGCCATCGCTTTAAAGTTAAATACTATCCTGAAAATCAAATAGGATTTATTTGGGATAATGTAGTGATTACTAATGAAGAAGTTGATCGCAAAAGTCAATCGCTTAGAAATCAAGGTTATGAGGCTGTTGTTCAAATTTTTTCTGATGCAATTTGTCAAAAAGAAGCTGAAATTAATCCATCTGATGATCCTTATTATAATCCAGATTCAGATAAAACTGATGATACGGTAGATTCTGACTCAGACGAAACCGAAGAAGATTCCAACAAAACGATCAGCGGTAGGTTTATGTTTTTTATTTGCTTACGAATAGAAATTTGTTTATCTTGTTTATTATCATAAATTAACCTTTTTTTAGAGTTTAGTTCTGATGATGAAAGTTATGTCGAAGGTGATGCGTCATCTGCTCCACCAGTATGTTTTGACTATTTTTGTTTTTAACTTTCTAATTAACTTTTTTTAGTATAAAAGATTTTCGGTTAATGAATTAGATGATTTTTTTCGGTCTTAAATGGTTTTTGATATTCAATAATATATGCGATATTGATTATTGTAAGTTATTTTTGTTGTCAAAGGTTTTACATATTCATTCTTTCAATTTTTAGATTGCTACTTGAAAGTTTGGGTAATGGATCAAATTGAACAAAAATTGGAGAAACTCTTTGATTATCTACGGCTGTTAACGTTTTTTAATGATTTTTTCTTTTTTTTTCATTGTTTAATATTGTTGATTCCAATAAATTAATAAATATAAATATTTGTGTGAAATCTTGAAAACCAAAAACATGGAGGATGAGATAAAAATTAAAATATCGGTACGGTAGTAAATTGCTAAAAAATAATGCGCGGATTCAATTTTGATTTATTTATTTGGTTGAAAAAAACCTGGGTCAATAGAGGATATCAGTAAAAATGTTTTTTTTTCTTTATGCAAATGGATTAGAATGGAATAAAGATATTTGAAATAAGCTTGGATAACAACAACACCAACAAAAAAATATTTTTAGTATAGTAATAAAAATTAGAAAAATTTAATCAAAATTAAAAATTAAATTCGGTTTTTCATTTTCAGTTTATTGACTTCAAATAAAAAAACATGATTTTATATTACAGTTTTAAAAAAATTTTGCCCTGACCAGCATTCGTTGACTTTTGTTTAAAATTTAGCTGGTCTCATTTTATTGCAAAAAAATGAAGGGACAGTTGTTTTGATAAATAAAATTTAATTATACAAAAAAGTCTGAAATGATATTCCAGTTTGCAATTCAGAAGCAAATACAAAAGTTTCATCATCTTCTTTGGTTTTTGAAAAATTTCATTGATTTTTTTATTTTTGCTATTAAAGCAACGGCAGAAAAAAGTTGAGCGGAATAAAAAAAAACTATAACATTGAGGCCATTCTGAAGCCAATATAAAAGTTTCATCATCTTCTTTGGACTTTGACAAATTTCATTGATTTTTTTATTTTTGCTATCAAAGCAACGGCAGAAAAAAGTTGAATGAAATAATAATTATCCCATATATTTAAAGCTTTTTTGAAGCCAATATAAAAGTTTCATCATCTTCTTTGGACTTTGACAAATTTCATTGATTTTTTTATTTTTGCTATCAAAGCAACGGCAGAAAAAAGTTGAATGAAATAATAACTATCCCATATATTTCAAGCTTTTTTGAAGTCAATATAAAAGTTTCATCATCTTCTTTGGACTTTGAAAAATTTCATTGATTTTTTTATTTTTTCTATCAAAGCAACGGCAGAAAAAAGTTGAATGAAATAATAATTATCCCATATATTTAAAGCTTTTTTGAAGCCAATATAAAAGTTTCACCATCTTCTTTGGACTTTGAAAAATTTCATTGATTTTTTTATTTTTGCTATCAAAGCAACGGCAGAAAAAAGTTGAGCGGAATAAAAAAAACTATAACCTTGAGGCCATTCTGAAGCCAATATAAAAGTTTCATCATCTTCTTTGGACTTTGAAAAATTTCATTGATTTTTTCATTTTTGCTATCAAAGCAACGGCAGAAAAAAGTTGAGCGGAATAAAAAAAACTATAACCTTGAGGCCATTCTGAAGCCAATATAAAAGTTTCATCATCTTCTTTGGACTTTGAAAAATTTCATTGATTTTTTTATTTTTGCTATCAAAGCAACGGCAGAAAAAAGTTGAGCGGAATAAAAAAAAACTATAACCTTGAGGCCATTCTGAAGCCAATATAAAAGTTTCATCATCTTCTTTGGACTTTGAAAAATTTCATTGATTTTTTTATTTTTGCTATCAAAGCAACGGCAGAAAAAAGTTGAGCGGAATAAAAAAAAACTATAACCTTGAGGCCATTCTGAAGCCAATATAAAAGTTTCATCATCTTCTTTGGACTTTGAAAAATTTCATTGATTTTTTTATTTTTGCTATCAAAGCAACGGCAGAAAAAAGTTGAGCGGAATAAAAAAAAACTATAACCTTGAGGCCATTCTGAAGCCAATATAAAAGTTTCATCATCTTCTTTGGACTTTGACAAATTTCATTGATTTTTTTATTTTTGCTATCAAAGCAACGGCAGAAAAAAGTTGAATGAAATAATAATTATCCCATATATTTAAAGCTTTTTTGAAGCCAATATAAAAGTTTCATCATCTTCTTTGGACTTTGAAAAATTTCATTGATTTTTTCATTTTTGCTATCAAAGCAACGGCAGAAAAAAGTTGAATGAAATAATAATTATCCCATATATTTAAAGCTTTTTTGAAGCCAATATAAAAGTTTCATCATCTTCTTTGGACTTTGAAAAATTTCATTGATTTTTTTATTTTTGCTATCAAAGCAACGGCAGAAAAAAGTTGAATGAAATAATAATTATCCCATATATTTAAAGCTTTTTTGAAGCCAATATAAAAGTTTCATCATCTTCTTTGGACTTTGAAAAATTTCATTGATTTTTTCATTTTTGCTATCAAAGCAACGGCAGAAAAAAGTTGAATGAAATAATAATTATCCCATATATTTAAAGCTTTTTTGAAGCCAATATAAAAGTTTCATCATCTTCTTTGGACTTTGAAAAATTTCATTGATTTTTTTATTTTTGCTATCAAAGCAACGGCAGAAAAAAGTTGAGCGGAATAAAAAAAAACTATAACATTGAGGCCATTCTGAAGCCAATATAAAAGTTTCACCATCTTCTTTGGACTTTGAAAAATTTCATTGATTTTTTTATTTTTGCTATCAAAGCAACGGCAGAAAAAAGTTGAGCGGAATAAAAAAAAACTATAACATTGAGGCCATTCTGAAGCCAATATAAAAGTTTCACCATCTTCTTTGGACTTTGAAAAATTTCATTGATTTTTTTATTTTTGCTATCAAAGCAACGGCAGAAAAAAGTTGAGCGGAATAAAAAAAAACTATAACATTGAGGCCATTCTGAAGCCAATATAAAAGTTTCACCATCTTCTTTGGACTTTGAAAAATTTCATTGATTTTTTTATTTTTGCTATCAAAGCAACGGCAGAAAAAAGTTGAGCGGAATAAAAAAAAACTATAACATTGAGGCCATTCTGAAGCCAATATAAAAGTTTAACCATCTTCTTTGGACTTTGAAAAATTTCATTGATTTTTTTATTTTTGCTATCAAAGCAACGGCAGAAAAAAGTTGAGCGGAATAAAAAAAAACTATAACATTGAGGCCATTCTGAAGCCAATATAAAAGTTTCACCATCTTCTTTGGACTTTGAAAAATTTCATTGATTTTTTTATTTTTGCTATCAAAGCAACGGCAGAAAAAAGTTGAGCGGAATAAAAAAAAACTATAACATTGAGGCCATTCTGAAGCCAATATAAAAGTTTCACCATCTTCTTTGGACTTTGAAAAATTTCATTGATTTTTTTATTTTTGCTATCAAAGCAACGGCAGAAAAAAGTTGAGCGGAATAAAAAAAAACTATAACATTGAGGCCATTCTGAAGCCAATATAAAAGTTTCACCATCTTCTTTGGACTTTGAAAAATTTCATTGATTTTTTTATTTTTGCTATCAAAGCAACGGCAGAAAAAAGTTGAGCGGAATAAAAAAAAACTATAACATTGAGGCCATTCTGAAGCCAATATAAAAGTTTAACCATCTTCTTTGGACTTTGAAAAATTTCATTGATTTTTTTATTTTTGCTATCAAAGCAACGGCAGAAAAAAGTTGAGCGGAATAAAAAAAAACTATAACATTGAGGCCATTCTGAAGCCAATATAAAAGTTTCACCATCTTCTTTGGACTTTGAAAAATTTCATTGATTTTTTTATTTTTGCTATCAAAGCAACGGCAGAAAAAAGTTGAGCGGAATAAAAAAAAACTATAACATTGAGGCCATTCTGAAGCCAATATAAAAGTTTCACCATCTTCTTTGGACTTTGAAAAATTTCATTGATTTTTTTATTTTTGCTATCAAAGCAACGGCAGAAAAAAGTTGAGCGGAATAAAAAAAAACTATAACATTGAGGCCATTCTGAAGCCAATATAAAAGTTTCACCATCTTCTTTGGACTTTGAAAAATTTCATTGATTTTTTTATTTTTGCTATCAAAGCAACGGCAGAAAAAAGTTGAGCGGAATAAAAAAAAACTATAACATTGAGGCCATTCTGAAGCCAATATAAAAGTTTAACCATCTTCTTTGGACTTTGAAAAATTTCATTGATTTTTTTATTTTTGCTATCAAAGCAACGGCAGAAAAAAGTTGAGCGGAATAAAAAAAAACTATAACATTGAGGCCATTCTGAAGCCAATATAAAAGTTTCACCATCTTCTTTGGACTTTGAAAAATTTCATTGATTTTTTTATTTTTGCTATCAAAGCAACGGCAGAAAAAAGTTGAGCGGAATAAAAAAAAACTATAACATTGAGGCCATTCTGAAGCCAATATAAAAGTTTCACCATCTTCTTTGGACTTTGAAAAATTTCATTGATTTTTTTATTTTTGCTATCAAAGCAACGGCAGAAAAAAGTTGAGCGGAATAAAAAAAAACTATAACATTGAGGCCATTCTGAAGCCAATATAAAAGTTTCACCATCTTCTTTGGACTTTGAAAAATTTCATTGATTTTTTTATTTTTGCTATCAAAGCAACGGCAGAAAAAAGTTGAGCGGAATAAAAAAAAACTATAACATTGAGGCCATTCTGAAGCCAATATAAAAGTTTCACCATCTTCTTTGGACTTTGAAAAATTTCATTGATTTTTTTATTTTTGCTATCAAAGCAACGGCAGAAAAAAGTTGAGCGGAATAAAAAAAAACTATAACATTGAGGCCATTCTGAAGCCAATATAAAAGTTTCACCATCTTCTTTGGACTTTGAAAAATTTCATTGATTTTTTTATTTTTGCTATCAAAGCAACGGCAGAAAAAAGTTGAGCGGAATAAAAAAAAACTATAACATTGAGGCCATTCTGAAGCCAATATAAAAGTTTCACCATCTTCTTTGGACTTTGAAAAATTTCATTGATTTTTTTATTTTTGCTATCAAAGCAACGGCAGAAAAAAGTTGAGCGGAATAAAAAAAAACTATAACATTGAGGCCATTCTGAAGCCAATATAAAAGTTTCACCATCTTCTTTGGACTTTGAAAAATTTCATTGATTTTTTTATTTTTGCTATCAAAGCAACGGCAGAAAAAAGTTGAGCGGAATAAAAAAAAACTATAACATTGAGGCCATTCTGAAGCCAATATAAAAGTTTCACCATCTTCTTTGGACTTTGAAAAATTTCATTGATTTTTTTATTTTTGCTATCAAAGCAACGGCAGAAAAAAGTTGAGCGGAATAAAAAAAAACTATAACATTGAGGCCATTCTGAAGCCAATATAAAAGTTTCACCATCTTCTTTGGACTTTGAAAAATTTCATTGATTTTTTTATTTTTGCTATCAAAGCAACGGCAGAAAAAAGTTGAGCGGAATAAAAAAAAACTATAACATTGAGGCCATTCTGAAGCCAATATAAAAGTTTCACCATCTTCTTTGGACTTTGAAAAATTTCATTGATTTTTTTATTTTTGCTATCAAAGCAACGGCAGAAAAAAGTTGAGCGGAATAAAAAAAAACTATAACATTGAGGCCATTCTGAAGCCAATATAAAAGTTTCACCATCTTCTTTGGACTTTGAAAAATTTCATTGATTTTTTTATTTTTGCTATCAAAGCAACGGCAGAAAAAAGTTGAGCGGAATAAAAAAAAACTATAACATTGAGGCCATTCTGAAGCCAATATAAAAGTTTCACCATCTTCTTTGGACTTTGACAAATTTCATTGATTTTTTTATTTTTGCTATCAAAGCAACGGCAGAAAAAAGTTGAGCGGAATAAAAAAAAACTATAACATTGAGGCCATTCTGAAGCCAATATAAAAGTTTCACCATCTTCTTTGGACTTTGAAAAATTTCATTGATTTTTTCATTTTTGCTATCAAAGCAACGGCAGAAAAAAGTTGAATGAAATAATAATTATCCCATATATTTAAAGCTTTTTTGAAGCCAATATAAAAGTTTCATCATCTTCTTTGGACTTTGAAAAATTTCATTGATTTTTTTATTTTTGCTATCAAAGCAACGGCAGAAAAAAGTTGAGCGGAATAAAAAAAAACTATAACATTGAGGCCATTCTGAAGCCAATATAAAAGTTTCACCATCTTCTTTGGACTTTGAAAAATTTCATTGATTTTTTTATTTTTGCTATCAAAGCAACGGCAGAAAAAAGTTGAATGAAATAATAATTATCCCATATATTTAAAGCTTTTTTGAAGCCAATATAAAAGTTTCATCATCTTCTTTGGACTTTGAAAAATTTCATTGATTTTTTCATTTTTGCTATCAAAGCAACGGCAGAAAAAAGTTGAATGAAATAATAATTATCCCATATATTTAAAGCTTTTTTGAAGCCAATATAAAAGTTTCATCATCTTCTTTGGACTTTGAAAAATTTCATTGATTTTTTTATTTTTGCTATCAAAGCAACGGCAGAAAAAAGTTGAGCGGAATAAAAAAAAACTATAACATTGAGGCCATTCTGAAGCCAATATAAAAGTTTCACCATCTTCTTTGGACTTTGAAAAATTTCATTGATTTTTTTATTTTTGCTATCAAAGCAACGGCAGAAAAAAGTTGAATGAAATAATAACTATCCCATATATTTCAAGCTTTTTTGAAGCCAATATAAAAGTTTCATCATCTTCTTTGGACTTTGAAAAATTTCATTGATTTTTTCATTTTTGCTATCAAAGCAACGGCAGAAAAAAGTTGAATGAAATAATAATTATCCCATATATTTAAAGCTTTTTTGAAGCCAATATAAAAGTTTCATCATCTTCTTTGGACTTTGAAAAATTTCATTGATTTTTTTATTTTTGCTATCAAAGCAACGGCAGAAAAAAGTTGAGCGGAATAAAAAAAAACTATAACATTGAGGCCATTCTGAAGCCAATATAAAAGTTTCACCATCTTCTTTGGACTTTGAAAAATTTCATTGATTTTTTTATTTTTGCTATCAAAGCAACGGCAGAAAAAAGTTGAGCGGAATAAAAAAAAACTATAACATTGAGGCCATTCTGAAGCCAATATAAAAGTTTCACCATCTTCTTTGGACTTTGAAAAATTTCATTGATTTTTTTATTTTTGCTATCAAAGCAACGGCAGAAAAAAGTTGAGCGGAATAAAAAAAAACTATAACATTGAGGCCATTCTGAAGCCAATATAAAAGTTTCACCATCTTCTTTGGACTTTGAAAAATTTCATTGATTTTTTTATTTTTGCTATCAAAGCAACGGCAGAAAAAAGTTGAGCGGAATAAAAAAAAACTATAACATTGAGGCCATTCTGAAGCCAATATAAAAGTTTAACCATCTTCTTTGGACTTTGAAAAATTTCATTGATTTTTTTATTTTTGCTATCAAAGCAACGGCAGAAAAAAGTTGAGCGGAATAAAAAAAAACTATAACATTGAGGCCATTCTGAAGCCAATATAAAAGTTTAACCATCTTCTTTGGACTTTGAAAAATTTCATTGATTTTTTTATTTTTGCTATCAAAGCAACGGCAGAAAAAAGTTGAGCGGAATAAAAAAAAACTATAACATTGAGGCCATTCTGAAGCCAATATAAAAGTTTCACCATCTTCTTTGGACTTTGAAAAATTTCATTGATTTTTTTATTTTTGCTATCAAAGCAACGGCAGAAAAAAGTTGAGCGGAATAAAAAAAAACTATAACATTGAGGCCATTCTGAAGCCAATATAAAAGTTTAACCATCTTCTTTGGACTTTGAAAAATTTCATTGATTTTTTTATTTTTGCTATCAAAGCAACGGCAGAAAAAAGTTGAGCGGAATAAAAAAAAACTATAACATTGAGGCCATTCTGAAGCCAATATAAAAGTTTCACCATCTTCTTTGGACTTTGAAAAATTTCATTGATTTTTTTATTTTTGCTATCAAAGCAACGGCAGAAAAAAGTTGAGCGGAATAAAAAAAAACTATAACATTGAGGCCATTCTGAAGCCAATATAAAAGTTTCACCATCTTCTTTGGACTTTGAAAAATTTCATTGATTTTTTTATTTTTGCTATCAAAGCAACGGCAGAAAAAAGTTGAGCGGAATAAAAAAAAACTATAACATTGAGGCCATTCTGAAGCCAATATAAAAGTTTAACCATCTTCTTTGGACTTTGAAAAATTTCATTGATTTTTTTATTTTTGCTATCAAAGCAACGGCAGAAAAAAGTTGAGCGGAATAAAAAAAAACTATAACATTGAGGCCATTCTGAAGCCAATATAAAAGTTTAACCATCTTCTTTGGACTTTGAAAAATTTCATTGATTTTTTTATTTTTGCTATCAAAGCAACGGCAGAAAAAAGTTGAGCGGAATAAAAAAAAACTATAACATTGAGGCCATTCTGAAGCCAATATAAAAGTTTCACCATCTTCTTTGGACTTTGAAAAATTTCATTGATTTTTTTATTTTTGCTATCAAAGCAACGGCAGAAAAAAGTTGAGCGGAATAAAAAAAAACTATAACATTGAGGCCATTCTGAAGCCAATATAAAAGTTTCACCATCTTCTTTGGACTTTGAAAAATTTCATTGATTTTTTTATTTTTGCTATCAAAGCAACGGCAGAAAAAAGTTGAGCGGAATAAAAAAAAACTATAACATTGAGGCCATTCTGAAGCCAATATAAAAGTTTAACCATCTTCTTTGGACTTTGAAAAATTTCATTGATTTTTTTATTTTTGCTATCAAAGCAACGGCAGAAAAAAGTTGAGCGGAATAAAAAAAAACTATAACATTGAGGCCATTCTGAAGCCAATATAAAAGTTTCACCATCTTCTTTGGACTTTGAAAAATTTCATTGATTTTTTTATTTTTGCTATCAAAGCAACGGCAGAAAAAAGTTGAGCGGAATAAAAAAAAACTATAACATTGAGGCCATTCTGAAGCCAATATAAAAGTTTAACCATCTTCTTTGGACTTTGAAAAATTTCATTGATTTTTTTATTTTTGCTATCAAAGCAACGGCAGAAAAAAGTTGAGCGGAATAAAAAAAAACTATAACATTGAGGCCATTCTGAAGCCAATATAAAAGTTTAACCATCTTCTTTGGACTTTGAAAAATTTCATTGATTTTTTTATTTTTGCTATCAAAGCAACGGCAGAAAAAAGTTGAGCGGAATAAAAAAAAACTATAACATTGAGGCCATTCTGAAGCCAATATAAAAGTTTAACCATCTTCTTTGGACTTTGAAAAATTTCATTGATTTTTTTATTTTTGCTATCAAAGCAACGGCAGAAAAAAGTTGAGCGGAATAAAAAAAAACTATAACATTGAGGCCATTCTGAAGCCAATATAAAAGTTTAACCATCTTCTTTGGACTTTGAAAAATTTCATTGATTTTTTTATTTTTGCTATCAAAGCAACGGCAGAAAAAAGTTGAGCGGAATAAAAAAAAACTATAACATTGAGGCCATTCTGAAGCCAATATAAAAGTTTCACCATCTTCTTTGGACTTTGAAAAATTTCATTGATTTTTTTATTTTTGCTATCAAAGCAACGGCAGAAAAAAGTTGAGCGGAATAAAAAAAAACTATAACATTGAGGCCATTCTGAAGCCAATATAAAAGTTTAACCATCTTCTTTGGACTTTGAAAAATTTCATTGATTTTTTTATTTTTGCTATCAAAGCAACGGCAGAAAAAAGTTGAGCGGAATAAAAAAAAACTATAACATTGAGGCCATTCTGAAGCCAATATAAAAGTTTCACCATCTTCTTTGGACTTTGAAAAATTTCATTGATTTTTTTATTTTTGCTATCAAAGCAACGGCAGAAAAAAGTTGAGCGGAATAAAAAAAAACTATAACATTGAGGCCATTCTGAAGCCAATATAAAAGTTTCACCATCTTCTTTGGACTTTGAAAAATTTCATTGATTTTTTTATTTTTGCTATCAAAGCAACGGCAGAAAAAAGTTGAGCGGAATAAAAAAAAACTATAACATTGAGGCCATTCTGAAGCCAATATAAAAGTTTCACCATCTTCTTTGGACTTTGAAAAATTTCATTGATTTTTTTATTTTTGCTATCAAAGCAACGGCAGAAAAAAGTTGAGCGGAATAAAAAAAAACTATAACATTGAGGCCATTCTGAAGCCAATATAAAAGTTTAACCATCTTCTTTGGACTTTGAAAAATTTCATTGATTTTTTTATTTTTGCTATCAAAGCAACGGCAGAAAAAAGTTGAGCGGAATAAAAAAAAACTATAACATTGAGGCCATTCTGAAGCCAATATAAAAGTTTCACCATCTTCTTTGGACTTTGAAAAATTTCATTGATTTTTTTATTTTTGCTATCAAAGCAACGGCAGAAAAAAGTTGAGCGGAATAAAAAAAAACTATAACATTGAGGCCATTCTGAAGCCAATATAAAAGTTTCACCATCTTCTTTGGACTTTGAAAAATTTCATTGATTTTTTTATTTTTGCTATCAAAGCAACGGCAGAAAAAAGTTGAGCGGAATAAAAAAAAACTATAACATTGAGGCCATTCTGAAGCCAATATAAAAGTTTCACCATCTTCTTTGGACTTTGAAAAATTTCATTGATTTTTTTATTTTTGCTATCAAAGCAACGGCAGAAAAAAGTTGAGCGGAATAAAAAAAAACTATAACATTGAGGCCATTCTGAAGCCAATATAAAAGTTTAACCATCTTCTTTGGACTTTGAAAAATTTCATTGATTTTTTTATTTTTGCTATCAAAGCAACGGCAGAAAAAAGTTGAGCGGAATAAAAAAAAACTATAACATTGAGGCCATTCTGAAGCCAATATAAAAGTTTCACCATCTTCTTTGGACTTTGAAAAATTTCATTGATTTTTTTATTTTTGCTATCAAAGCAACGGCAGAAAAAAGTTGAATGAAATAATAATTATCCCATATATTTAAAGCTTTTTTGAAGCCAATATAAAAGTTTCATCATCTTCTTTGGACTTTGAAAAATTTCATTGATTTTTTTATTTTTGCTATCAAAGCAACGGCAGAAAAAAGTTGAGCGGAATAAAAAAAAACTATAACATTGAGGCCATTCTGAAGCCAATATAAAAGTTTAACCATCTTCTTTGGACTTTGAAAAATTTCATTGATTTTTTTATTTTTGCTATCAAAGCAACGGCAGAAAAAAGTTGAGCGGAATAAAAAAAAACTATAACATTGAGGCCATTCTGAAGCCAATATAAAAGTTTCACCATCTTCTTTGGACTTTGAAAAATTTCATTGATTTTTTTATTTTTGCTATCAAAGCAACGGCAGAAAAAAGTTGAGCGGAATAAAAAAAAACTATAACATTGAGGCCATTCTGAAGCCAATATAAAAGTTTCACCATCTTCTTTGGACTTTGAAAAATTTCATTGATTTTTTTATTTTTGCTATCAAAGCAACGGCAGAAAAAAGTTGAGCGGAATAAAAAAAAACTATAACATTGAGGCCATTCTGAAGCCAATATAAAAGTTTAACCATCTTCTTTGGACTTTGAAAAATTTCATTGATTTTTTTATTTTTGCTATCAAAGCAACGGCAGAAAAAAGTTGAGCGGAATAAAAAAAAACTATAACATTGAGGCCATTCTGAAGCCAATATAAAAGTTTCACCATCTTCTTTGGACTTTGAAAAATTTCATTGATTTTTTTATTTTTGCTATCAAAGCAACGGCAGAAAAAAGTTGAGCGGAATAAAAAAAAACTATAACATTGAGGCCATTCTGAAGCCAATATAAAAGTTTCACCATCTTCTTTGGACTTTGAAAAATTTCATTGATTTTTTTATTTTTGCTATCAAAGCAACGGCAGAAAAAAGTTGAGCGGAATAAAAAAAAACTATAACATTGAGGCCATTCTGAAGCCAATATAAAAGTTTCACCATCTTCTTTGGACTTTGAAAAATTTCATTGATTTTTTTATTTTTGCTATCAAAGCAACGGCAGAAAAAAGTTGAGCGGAATAAAAAAAAACTATAACATTGAGGCCATTCTGAAGCCAATATAAAAGTTTCACCATCTTCTTTGGACTTTGACAAATTTCATTGATTTTTTTATTTTTGCTATCAAAGCAACGGCAGAAAAAAGTTGAATGAAATAATAATTATCCCATATATTTAAAGCTTTTTTGAAGCCAATATAAAAGTTTCATCATCTTCTTTGGACTTTGACAAATTTCATTGATTTTTTTATTTTTGCTATCAAAGAAACGGCAGAAAAAAGTTGAATGAAATAATAATTATCCCATATATTTAAAGCTTTTTTGAAGCCAATATAAAAGTTTCATCATCTTCTTTGGACTTTGACAAATTTCATTGATTTTTTTATTTTTGCTATCAAAGCAACGGCAGAAAAAAGTTGAATGAAATAATAACTATCCCATATATTTAAAGCTTTTTTGAAGCCAATATAAAAGTTTCATCATCTTCTTTGGACTTTGACAAATTTCATTGATTTTTTTATTTTTGCTATCAAAGAAACGGCAGAAAAAAGTTGAATGAAATAATAATTATCCCATATATTTAAAGCTTTTTTGAAGCCAATATAAAAGTTTCATCATCTTCTTTGGACTTTGAAAAATTTCATTGATTTTTTTATTTTTGCTATCAAAGCAACGGCAGAAAAAAGTTGAATGAAATAATAATTATCCCATATATTTAAAGCTTTTTTGAAGCCAATATAAAAGTTTCATCATCTTCTTTGGACTTTGACAAATTTCATTGATTTTTTTATTTTTGCTATCAAAGCAACGGCAGAAAAAAGTTGAATGAAATAATAATTATCCCATATATTTAAAGCTTTTTTGAAGCCAATATAAAAGTTTCATCATCTTCTTTGGACTTTGAAAAATTTCATTGATTTTTTTATTTTTGCTATCAAAGCAACGGCAGAAAAAAGTTGAATGAAATAATAATTATCCCATATATTTAAAGCTTTTTTGAAGCCAATATAAAAGTTTCATCATCTTCTTTGGACTTTGACAAATTTCATTGATTTTTTTATTTTTGCTATCAAAGCAACGGCAGAAAAAAGTTGAATGAAATAATAACTATCCCATATATTTCAAGCTTTTTTGAAGCCAATATAAAAGTTTCATCATCTTCTTTGGACTTTGACAAATTTCATTGATTTTTTTATTTTTGCTATCAAAGCAACGGCAGAAAAAAGTTGAATGAAATAATAATTATCCCATATATTTAAAGCTTTTTTGAAGCCAATATAAAAGTTTCATCATCTTCTTTGGACTTTGAAAAATTTCATTGATTTTTTTATTTTTGCTATCAAAGCAACGGCAGAAAAAAGTTGAATGAAATAATAATTATCCCATATATTTAAAGCTTTTTTGAAGCCAATATAAAAGTTTCATCATCTTCTTTGGACTTTGACAAATTTCATTGATTTTTTTATTTTTGCTATCAAAGCAACGGCAGAAAAAAGTTGAATGAAATAATAATTATCCCATATATTTAAAGCTTTTTTGAAGCCAATATAAAAGTTTCATCATCTTCTTTGGACTTTGACAAATTTCATTGATTTTTTTATTTTTGCTATCAAAGCAACGGCAGAAAAAAGTTGAATGAAATAATAATTATCCCATATATTTAAAGCTTTTTTGAAGCCAATATAAAAGTTTCATCATCTTCTTTGGACTTTGACAAATTTCATTGATTTTTTTATTTTTGCTATCAAAGCAACGGCAGAAAAAAGTTGAATGAAATAATAACTATCCAATATATTTCAAGCTTTTTTGAAGCCAATATAAAAGTTTCATCATCTTCTTTGGACTTTGACAAATTTCATTGATTTTTTTATTTTTGCTATCAAAGCAACGGCAGAAAAAAGTTGAATGAAATAATAATTATCCCATATATTTAAAGCTTTTTTGAAGCCAATATAAAAGTTTCATCATCTTCTTTGGACTTTGACAAATTTCATTGATTTTTTTATTTTTGCTATCAAAGCAACGGCAGAAAAAAGTTGAATGAAATAATAATTATCCCATATATTTAAAGCTTTTTTGAAGCCAATATAAAAGTTTCATCATCTTCTTTGGACTTTGACAAATTTCATTGATTTTTTTATTTTTGCTATCAAAGCAACGGCAGAAAAAAGTTGAATGAAATAATAACTATCCCATATATTTCAAGCTTTTTTGAAGCCAATATAAAAGTTTCATCATCTTCTTTGGACTTTGACAAATTTCATTGATTTTTTTATTTTTGCTATCAAAGCAACGGCAGAAAAAAGTTGAATGAAATAATAATTATCCCATATATTTAAAGCTTTTTTGAAGCCAATATAAAAGTTTCATCATCTTCTTTGGACTTTGAAAAATTTCATTGATTTTTTTATTTTTGCTATCAAAGCAACGGCAGAAAAAAGTTGAGCGGAATAAAAAAAAACTATAACCTTGAGGCCATTCTGAAGCCAATATAAAAGTTTCATCATCTTCTTTGGACTTTGACAAATTTCATTGATTTTTTTATTTTTGCTATCAAAGCAACGGCAGAAAAAAGTTGAGCGGAATAAAAAAAAACTATAACATTGAGGCCATTCTGAAGCCAATATAAAAGTTTAACCATCTTCTTTGGACTTTGAAAAATTTCATTGATTTTTTTATTTTTGCTATCAAAGCAACGGCAGAAAAAAGTTGAGCGGAATAAAAAAAAACTATAACATTGAGGCCATTCTGAAGCCAATATAAAAGTTTCACCATCTTCTTTGGACTTTGAAAAATTTCATTGATTTTTTTATTTTTGCTATCAAAGCAACGGCAGAAAAAAGTTGAGCGGAATAAAAAAAAACTATAACATTGAGGCCATTCTGAAGCCAATATAAAAGTTTAACCATCTTCTTTGGACTTTGAAAAATTTCATTGATTTTTTTATTTTTGCTATCAAAGCAACGGCAGAAAAAAGTTGAGCGGAATAAAAAAAAACTATAACATTGAGGCCATTCTGAAGCCAATATAAAAGTTTAACCATCTTCTTTGGACTTTGAAAAATTTCATTGATTTTTTTATTTTTGCTATCAAAGCAACGGCAGAAAAAAGTTGAGCGGAATAAAAAAAAACTATAACCTTGAGGCCATTCTGAAGCCAATATAAAAGTTTCATCATCTTCTTTGGACTTTGACAAATTTCATTGATTTTTTTATTTTTGCTATCAAAGCAACGGCAGAAAAAAGTTGAATGAAATAATAATTATCCCATATATTTAAAGCTTTTTTGAAGCCAATATAAAAGTTTCATCATCTTCTTTGGACTTTGACAAATTTCATTGATTTTTTTATTTTTGCTATCAAAGCAACGGCAGAAAAAAGTTGAATGAAATAATAACTATCCCATATATTTCAAGCTTTTTTGAAGCCAATATAAAAGTTTCATCATCTTCTTTGGACTTTGACAAATTTCATTGATTTTTTTATTTTTGCTATCAAAGCAACGGCAGAAAAAAGTTGAATGAAATAATAATTATCCCATATATTTAAAGCTTTTTTGAAGCCAATATAAAAGTTTCATCATCTTCTTTGGACTTTGACAAATTTCATTGATTTTTTTATTTTTGCTATCAAAGCAACGGCAGAAAAAAGTTGAATGAAATAATAATTATCCCATATATTTAAAGCTTTTTTGAAGCCAATATAAAAGTTTCATCATCTTCTTTGGACTTTGAAAAATTTCATTGATTTTTTTATTTTTGCTATCAAAGCAACGGCAGAAAAAAGTTGAATGAAATAATAATTATCCCATATATTTAAAGCTTTTTTGAAGCCAATATAAAAGTTTCATCATCTTCTTTGGACTTTGACAAATTTCATTGATTTTTTTATTTTTGCTATCAAAGCAACGGCAGAAAAAAGTTGAATGAAATAATAATTATCCCATATATTTAAAGCTTTTTTGAAGCCAATATAAAAGTTTCATCATCTTCTTTGGACTTTGACAAATTTCATTGATTTTTTTATTTTTGCTATCAAAGCAACGGCAGAAAAAAGTTGAATGAAATAATAATTATCCCATATATTTAAAGCTTTTTTGAAGCCAATATAAAAGTTTCATCATCTTCTTTGGACTTTGAAAAATTTCATTGATTTTTTTATTTTTGCTATCAAAGCAACGGCAGAAAAAAGATGAGCGGAATAAAAAAAAACTATAACATTGAGGCCATTCTGAAGCCAATATAAAAGTTTAACCATCTTCTTTGGACTTTGAAAAATTTCATTGATTTTTTTATTTTTGCTATCAAAGCAACGGCAGAAAAAAGTTGAGCGGAATAAAAAAAAACTATAACATTGAGGCCATTCTGAAGCCAATATAAAAGTTTAACCATCTTCTTTGGACTTTGAAAAATTTCATTGATTTTTTTATTTTTGCTATCAAAGCAACGGCAGAAAAAAGTTGAGCGGAATAAAAAAAAACTATAACCTTGAGGCCATTCTGAAGCCAATATAAAAGTTTCATCATCTTCTTTGGACTTTGACAAATTTCATTGATTTTTTTATTTTTGCTATCAAAGCAACGGCAGAAAAAAGTTGAATGAAATAATAATTATCCCATATATTTAAAGCTTTTTTGAAGCCAATATAAAAGTTTCATCATCTTCTTTGGACTTTGAAAAATTTCATTGATTTTTTTATTTTTGCTATCAAAGCAACGGCAGAAAAAAGTTGAATGAAATAATAATTATCCCATATATTTAAAGCTTTTTTGAAGCCAATATAAAAGTTTCATCATCTTCTTTGGACTTTGAAAAATTTCATTGATTTTTTTATTTTTGCTATCAAAGCAACGGCAGAAAAAAGTTGAGCGGAATAAAAAAAAACTATAACATTGAGGCCATTCTGAAGCCAATATAAAAGTTTAACCATCTTCTTTGGACTTTGAAAAATTTCATTGATTTTTTTATTTTTGCTATCAAAGCAACGGCAGAAAAAAGTTGAATGAAATAATAATTATCCCATATATTTAAAGCTTTTTTGAAGCCAATATAAAAGTTTCATCATCTTCTTTGGACTTTGAAAAATTTCATTGATTTTTTTATTTTTGCTATCAAAGCAACGGCAGAAAAAAGTTGAGCGGAATAAAAAAAAACTATAACATTGAGGCCATTCTGAAGCCAATATAAAAGTTTCACCATCTTCTTTGGACTTTGAAAAATTTCATTGATTTTTTTATTTTTGCTATCAAAGCAACGGCAGAAAAAAGTTGAGCGGAATAAAAAAAAACTATAACCTTGAGGCCATTCTGAAGCCAATATAAAAGTTTCATCATCTTCTTTGGACTTTGACAAATTTCATTGATTTTTTTATTTTTGCTATCAAAGCAACGGCAGAAAAAAGTTGAATGAAATAATAATTATCCCATATATTTAAAGCTTTTTTGAAGCCAATATAAAAGTTTCATCATCTTCTTTGGACTTTGAAAAATTTCATTGATTTTTTTATTTTTGCTATCAAAGCAACGGCAGAAAAAAGTTGAGCGGAATAAAAAAAAACTATAACATTGAGGCCATTCTGAAGCCAATATAAAAGTTTAACCATCTTCTTTGGACTTTGAAAAATTTCATTGATTTTTTTATTTTTGCTATCAAAGCAACGGCAGAAAAAAGTTGAATGAAATAATAATTATCCCATATATTTAAAGCTTTTTTGAAGCCAATATAAAAGTTTCATCATCTTCTTTGGACTTTGAAAAATTTCATTGATTTTTTTATTTTTGCTATCAAAGCAACGGCAGAAAAAAGTTGAGCGGAATAAAAAAAAACTATAACATTGAGGCCATTCTGAAGCCAATATAAAAGTTTAACCATCTTCTTTGGACTTTGAAAAATTTCATTGATTTTTTTATTTTTGCTATCAAAGCAACGGCAGAAAAAAGTTGAATGAAATAATAATTATCCCATATATTTAAAGCTTTTTTGAAGCCAATATAAAAGTTTCATCATCTTCTTTGGACTTTGAAAAATTTCATTGATTTTTTTATTTTTGCTATCAAAGCAACGGCAGAAAAAAGTTGAGCGGAATAAAAAAAAACTATAACATTGAGGCCATTCTGAAGCCAATATAAAAGTTTCACCATCTTCTTTGGACTTTGAAAAATTTCATTGATTTTTTTATTTTTGCTATCAAAGCAACGGCAGAAAAAAGTTGAGCGGAATAAAAAAAAACTATAACATTGAGGCCATTCTGAAGCCAATATAAAAGTTTCACCATCTTCTTTGGACTTTGAAAAATTTCATTGATTTTTTTATTTTTGCTATCAAAGCAACGGCAGAAAAAAGTTGAATGAAATAATAATTATCCCATATATTTAAAGCTTTTTTGAAGCCAATATAAAAGTTTCATCATCTTCTTTGGACTTTGAAAAATTTCATTGATTTTTTCATTTTTGCTATCAAAGCAACGGCAGAAAAAAGTTGAATGAAATAATAACTATCCCATATATTTCAAGCTTTTTTGAAGTCAATATAAAAGTTTCATCATCTTCTTTGGACTTTGAAAAATTTCATTGATTTTTTTATTTTTTCTATCAAAGCAACGGCAGAAAAAAGTTGAATGAAATAATAATTATCCCATATATTTAAAGCTTTTTTGAAGTCAATATAAAAGTTTCATCATCTTCTTTGGACTTTGAAAAATTTCATTGATTTTTTTATTTTTGCTATCAAAGCAACGGCAGAAAAAAGTTGAGCGGAATAAAAAAAAACTATAACATTGAGGCCATTCTGAAGCCAATATAAAAGTTTCACCATCTTCTTTGGACTTTGAAAAATTTCATTGATTTTTTTATTTTTGCTATCAAAGCAACGGCAGAAAAAAGTTGAGCGGAATAAAAAAAAACTATAACATTGAGGCCATTCTGAAGCCAATATAAAAGTTTCACCATCTTCTTTGGACTTTGAAAAATTTCATTGATTTTTTTATTTTTGCTATCAAAGCAACGGCAGAAAAAAGTTGAGCGGAATAAAAAAAAACTATAACATTGAGGCCATTCTGAAGCCAATATAAAAGTTTCACCATCTTCTTTGGACTTTGAAAAATTTCATTGATTTTTTTATTTTTGCTATCAAAGCAACGGCAGAAAAAAGTTGAGCGGAATAAAAAAAAACTATAACATTGAGGCCATTCTGAAGCCAATATAAAAGTTTCACCATCTTCTTTGGACTTTGAAAAATTTCATTGATTTTTTTATTTTTGCTATCAAAGCAACGGCAGAAAAAAGTTGAGCGGAATAAAAAAAAACTATAACATTGAGGCCATTCTGAAGCCAATATAAAAGTTTCACCATCTTCTTTGGACTTTGAAAAATTTCATTGATTTTTTTATTTTTGCTATCAAAGCAACGGCAGAAAAAAGTTGAGCGGAATAAAAAAAAACTATAACATTGAGGCCATTCTGAAGCCAATATAAAAGTTTCACCATCTTCTTTGGACTTTGAAAAATTTCATTGATTTTTTTATTTTTGCTATCAAAGCAACGGCAGAAAAAAGTTGAATGAAATAATAACTATCCCATATATTTCAAGCTTTTTTGAAGTCAATATAAAAGTTTCATCATCTTCTTTGGACTTTGAAAAATTTCATTGATTTTTTTATTTTTGCTATCAAAGCAACGGCAGAAAAAAGTTGAATGAAATAATAATTATCCCATATATTTAAAGCTTTTTTGAAGCCAATATAAAAGTTTCATCATCTTCTTTGGACTTTGAAAAATTTCATTGATTTTTTTATTTTTGCTATCAAAGCAACGGCAGAAAAAAGTTGAATGAAATAATAACTATCCCATATATTTCAAGCTTTTTTGAAGTCAATATAAAAGTTTCATCATCTTCTTTGGACTTTGAAAAATTTCATTGATTTTTTTATTTTTTCTATCAAAGCAACGGCAGAAAAAAGTTGAATGAAATAATAATTATCCCATATATTTCAAGCTTTTTTGAAGTCAATATAAAAGTTTCATCATCTTCTTTGGACTTTGAAAAATTTCATTGATTTTTTTATTTTTGCTATCAAAGCAACGGCAGAAAAAAGTTGAGCGGAATAAAAAAAAACTATAACATTGAGGCCATTCTGAAGCCAATATAAAAGTTTCACCATCTTCTTTGGACTTTGAAAAATTTCATTGATTTTTTTATTTTTGCTATCAAAGCAACGGCAGAAAAAAGTTGAGCGGAATAAAAAAAAACTATAACATTGAGGCCATTCTGAAGCCAATATAAAAGTTTCACCATCTTCTTTGGACTTTGAAAAATTTCATTGATTTTTTTATTTTTGCTATCAAAGCAACGGCAGAAAAAAGTTGAGCGGAATAAAAAAAAACTATAACATTGAGGCCATTCTGAAGCCAATATAAAAGTTTCACCATCTTCTTTGGACTTTGAAAAATTTCATTGATTTTTTTATTTTTGCTATCAAAGCAACGGCAGAAAAAAGTTGAGCGGAATAAAAAAAAACTATAACATTGAGGCCATTCTGAAGCCAATATAAAAGTTTCACCATCTTCTTTGGACTTTGAAAAATTTCATTGATTTTTTTATTTTTGCTATCAAAGCAACGGCAGAAAAAAGTTGAGCGGAATAAAAAAAAACTATAACATTGAGGCCATTCTGAAGCCAATATAAAAGTTTCACCATCTTCTTTGGACTTTGAAAAATTTCATTGATTTTTTTATTTTTGCTATCAAAGCAACGGCAGAAAAAAGTTGAGCGGAATAAAAAAAACTATAACATTGAGGCCATTCTGAAGCCAATATAAAAGTTTCACCATCTTCTTTGGACTTTGAAAAATTTCATTGATTTTTTTATTTTTGCTATCAAAGCAACGGCAGAAAAAAGTTGAGCGGAATAAAAAAAAACTATAACATTGAGGCCATTCTGAAGCCAATATAAAAGTTTCACCATCTTCTTTGGACTTTGAAAAATTTCATTGATTTTTTTATTTTTGCTATCAAAGCAACGGCAGAAAAAAGTTGAGCGGAATAAAAAAAACTATAACATTGAGGCCATTCTGAAGCCAATATAAAAGTTTCACCATCTTCTTTGGACTTTGAAAAATTTCATTGATTTTTTTATTTTTGCTATCAAAGCAACGGCAGAAAAAAGTTGAGCGGAATAAAAAAAAACTATAACATTGAGGCCATTCTGAAGCCAATATAAAAGTTTCACCATCTTCTTTGGACTTTGAAAAATTTCATTGATTTTTTTATTTTTGCTATCAAAGCAACGGCAGAAAAAAGTTGAGCGGAATAAAAAAAAACTATAACATTGAGGCCATTCTGAAGCCAATATAAAAGTTTCACCATCTTCTTTGGACTTTGAAAAATTTCATTGATTTTTTTATTTTTGCTATCAAAGCAACGGCAGAAAAAAGTTGAGCGGAATAAAAAAAACTATAACATTGAGGCCATTCTGAAGCCAATATAAAAGTTTCACCATCTTCTTTGGACTTTGAAAAATTTCATTGATTTTTTTATTTTTGCTATCAAAGCAACGGCAGAAAAAAGTTGAGCGGAATAAAAAAAAACTATAACATTGAGGCCATTCTGAAGCCAATATAAAAGTTTCACCATCTTCTTTGGACTTTGAAAAATTTCATTGATTTTTTTATTTTTGCTATCAAAGCAACGGCAGAAAAAAGTTGAGCAGAATAAAAAAAAACTATAACCTTGAGGCCATTCTGAAGCCAATATAAAAGTTTCATCATCTTCTTTGGACTTTGAAAAATTTCATTGATTTTTTTATTTTTGCTATCAAAGCAACGGCAGAAAAAAGTTGAATGAAATAATAACTATCCCATATATTTCAAGCTTTTTTGAAGCCAATATAAAAGTTTCATCATCTTCTTTGGACTTTGAAAAATTTCATTGATTTTTTTATTTTTTCTATCAAAGCAACGGCAGAAAAAAGTTGAATGAAATAATAATTATCCCATATATTTAAAGCTTTTTTGAAGCCAATATAAAAGTTTCATCATCTTCTTTGGACTTTGAAAAATTTCATTGATTTTTTCATTTTTGCTATCAAAGCAACGGCAGAAAAAAGTTGAGCGGAATAAAAAAAAACTATAACATTGAGGCCATTCTGAAGCCAATATAAAAGTTTCACCATCTTCTTTGGACTTTGAAAAATTTCATTGATTTTTTTATTTTTGCTATCAAAGCAACGGCAGAAAAAAGTTGAGCGGAATAAAAAAAAACTATAACATTGAGGCCATTCTGAAGCCAATATAAAAGTTTCACCATCTTCTTTGGACTTTGAAAAATTTCATTGATTTTTTTATTTTTGCTATCAAAGCAACGGCAGAAAAAAGTTGAGCAGAATAAAAAAAAACTATAACCTTGAGGCCATTCTGAAGCCAATATAAAAGTTTCATCATCTTCTTTGGACTTTGAAAAATTTCATTGATTTTTTCATTTTTGCTATCAAAGCAACGGCAGAAAAAAGTTGAGCGGAATAAAAAAAAACTATAACATTGAGGCCATTCTGAAGCCAATATAAAAGTTTCACCATCTTCTTTGGACTTTGAAAAATTTCATTGATTTTTTTATTTTTGCTATCAAAGCAACGGCAGAAAAAAGTTGAGCGGAATAAAAAAAAACTATAACATTGAGGCCATTCTGAAGCCAATATAAAAGTTTCACCATCTTCTTTGGACTTTGAAAAATTTCATTGATTTTTTTATTTTTGCTATCAAAGCAACGGCAGAAAAAAGTTGAGCAGAATAAAAAAAAACTATAACCTTGAGGCCATTCTGAAGCCAATATAAAAGTTTCATCATCTTCTTTGGACTTTGAAAAATTTCATTGATTTTTTTATTTTTGCTATCAAAGCAACGGCAGAAAAAAGTTGAGCGGAATAAAAAAAAACTATAACATTGAGGCCATTCTGAAGCCAATATAAAAGTTTCACCATCTTCTTTGGACTTTGAAAAATTTCATTGATTTTTTTATTTTTGCTATCAAAGCAACGGCAGAAAAAAGTTGAGCGGAATAAAAAAAAACTATAACATTGAGGCCATTCTGAAGCCAATATAAAAGTTTCACCATCTTCTTTGGACTTTGAAAAATTTCATTGATTTTTTTATTTTTGCTATCAAAGCAACGGCAGAAAAAAGTTGAGCAGAATAAAAAAAAACTATAACCTTGAGGCCATTCTGAAGCCAATATAAAAGTTTCATCATCTTCTTTGGACTTTGAAAAATTTCATTGATTTTTTTATTTTTGCTATCAAAGCAACGGCAGAAAAAAGTTGAATGAAATAATAATTATCCCATATATTTAAAGCTTTTTTGAAGCCAATATAAAAGTTTCATCATCTTCTTTGGACTTTGAAAAATTTCATTGATTTTTTTATTTTTGCTATCAAAGCAACGGCAGAAAAAAGTTGAGCGGAATAAAAAAAAACTATAACATTGAGGCCATTCTGAAGCCAATATAAAAGTTTCACCATCTTCTTTGGACTTTGAAAAATTTCATTGATTTTTTTATTTTTGCTATCAAAGCAACGGCAGAAAAAAGTTGAGCGGAATAAAAAAAAACTATAACATTGAGGCCATTCTGAAGCCAATATAAAAGTTTAACCATCTTCTTTGGACTTTGAAAAATTTCATTGATTTTTTTATTTTTGCTATCAAAGCAACGGCAGAAAAAAGTTGAGCGGAATAAAAAAAAACTATAACATTGAGGCCATTCTGAAGCCAATATAAAAGTTTCACCATCTTCTTTGGACTTTGAAAAATTTCATTGATTTTTTTATTTTTGCTATCAAAGCAACGGCAGAAAAAAGTTGAGCGGAATAAAAAAAAACTATAACATTGAGGCCATTCTGAAGCCAATATAAAAGTTTAACCATCTTCTTTGGACTTTGAAAAATTTCATTGATTTTTTTATTTTTTCTATCAAAGCAACGGCAGAAAAAAGTTGAATGAAATAATAATTATCCCATATATTTAAAGCTTTTTTGAAGCCAATATAAAAGTTTCATCATCTTCTTTGGACTTTGAAAAATTTCATTGATTTTTTCATTTTTGCTATCAAAGCAACGGCAGAAAAAAGTTGAGCGGAATAAAAAAAACTATAACATTGAGGCCATTCTGAAGCCAATATAAAAGTTTCACCATCTTCTTTGGACTTTGAAAAATTTCATTGATTTTTTCATTTTTGCTATCAAAGCAACGGCAGAAAAAAGTTGAGCAGAATAAAAAAAAACTATAACATTGAGGCCATTCTGAAGCCAATATAAAAGTTTCACCATCTTCTTTGGACTTTGAAAAATTTCATTGATTTTTTTATTTTTGCTATCAAAGCAACGGCAGAAAAAAGTTGAGCGGAATAAAAAAAAACTATAACATTGAGGCCATTCTGAAGCCAATATAAAAGTTTCACCATCTTCTTTGGACTTTGAAAAATTTCATTGATTTTTTTATTTTTGCTATCAAAGCAACGGCAGAAAAAAGTTGAGCAGAATAAAAAAAAACTATAACCTTGAGGCCATTCTGAAGCCAATATAAAAGTTTCATCATCTTCTTTGGACTTTGAAAAATTTCATTGATTTTTTTATTTTTGCTATCAAAGCAACGGCAGAAAAAAGTTGAATGAAATAATAACTATCCCATATATTTCAAGCTTTTTTGAAGCCAATATAAAAGTTTCATCATCTTCTTTGGACTTTGAAAAATTTCATTGATTTTTTTATTTTTTCTATCAAAGCAACGGCAGAAAAAAGTTGAATGAAATAATAATTATCCCATATATTTAAAGCTTTTTTGAAGCCAATATAAAAGTTTCATCATCTTCTTTGGACTTTGAAAAATTTCATTGATTTTTTCATTTTTGCTATCAAAGCAACGGCAGAAAAAAGTTGAGCGGAATAAAAAAAACTATAACATTGAGGCCATTCTGAAGCCAATATAAAAGTTTCACCATCTTCTTTGGACTTTGAAAAATTTCATTGATTTTTTCATTTTTGCTATCAAAGCAACGGCAGAAAAAAGTTGAGCAGAATAAAAAAAAACTATAACATTGAGGCCATTCTGAAGCCAATATAAAAGTTTCACCATCTTCTTTGGACTTTGAAAAATTTCATTGATTTTTTTATTTTTGCTATCAAAGCAACGGCAGAAAAAAGTTGAGCGGAATAAAAAAAAACTATAACATTGAGGCCATTCTGAAGCCAATATAAAAGTTTCACCATCTTCTTTGGACTTTGAAAAATTTCATTGATTTTTTTATTTTTGCTATCAAAGCAACGGCAGAAAAAAGTTGAATGAAATAATAACTATCCCATATATTTCAAGCTTTTTTGAAGCCAATATAAAAGTTTCATCATCTTCTTTGGACTTTGAAAAATTTCATTGATTTTTTTATTTTTGCTATCAAAGCAACGGCAGAAAAAAGTTGAGCAGAATAAAAAAAAACTATAACCTTGAGGCCATTCTGAAGCCAATATAAAAGTTTCATCATCTTCTTTGGACTTTGAAAAATTTCATTGATTTTTTTATTTTTGCTATCAAAGCAACGGCAGAAAAAAGTTGAGCAGAATAAAAAAAAACTATAACCTTGAGGCCATTCTGAAGCCAATATAAAAGTTTCACCATCTTCTTTGGACTTTGAAAAATTTCATTGATTTTTTTATTTTTGCTATCAAAGCAACGGCAGAAAAAAGTTGAGCAGAATAAAAAAAAACTATAACCTTGAGGCCATTCTGAAGCCAATATAAAAGTTTCATCATCTTCTTTGGACTTTGAAAAATTTCATTGATTTTTTTATTTTTGCTATCAAAGCAACGGCAGAAAAAAGTTGAGCAGAATAAAAAAAAACTATAACCTTGAGGCCATTCTGAAGCCAATATAAAAGTTTCATCATCTTCTTTGGACTTTGAAAAATTTCATTGATTTTTTTATTTTTGCTATCAAAGCAACGGCAGAAAAAAGTTGAGCAGAATAAAAAAAAACTATAACCTTGAGGCCATTCTGAAGCCAATATAAAAGTTTCATCATCTTCTTTGGACTTTGAAAAATTTCATTGATTTTTTTATTTTTGCTATCAAAGCAACGGCAGAAAAAAGTTGAATGAAATAATAACTATCCCATATATTTCAAGCTTTTTTGAAGCCAATATAAAAGTTTCATCATCTTCTTTGGACTTTGAAAAATTTCATTGATTTTTTTATTTTTGCTATCAAAGCAACGGCAGAAAAAAGTTGAGCAGAATAAAAAAAAACTATAACCTTGAGGCCATTCTGAAGCCAATATAAAAGTTTCATCATCTTCTTTGGACTTTGAAAAATTTCATTGATTTTTTTATTTTTTCTATCAAAGCAACGGCAGAAAAAAGTTGAATGAAATAATAATTATCCCATATATTTAAAGCTTTTTTGAAGCCAATATAAAAGTTTCATCATCTTCTTTGGACTTTGAAAAATTTCATTGATTTTTTTATTTTTTCTATCAAAGCAACGGCAGAAAAAAGTTGAATGAAATAATAATTATCCCATATATTTAAAGCTTTTTTGAAGCCAATATAAAAGTTTCATCATCTTCTTTGGACTTTGAAAAATTTCATTGATTTTTTCATTTTTGCTATCAAAGCAACGGCAGAAAAAAGTTGAGCGGAATAAAAAAAAACTATAACCTTGAGGCCATTCTGAAGCCAATATAAAAGTTTCATCATCTTCTTTGGACTTTGAAAAATTTCATTGATTTTTTTATTTTTTCTATCAAAGCAACGGCAGAAAAAAGTTGAATGAAATAATAACTATCCCATATATTTCAAGCTTTTTTGAAGCCAATATAAAAGTTTCATCATCTTCTTTGGACTTTGAAAAATTTCATTGATTTTTTTATTTTTTCTATCAAAGCAACGGCAGAAAAAAGTTGAATGAAATAATAATTATCCCATATATTTAAAGCTTTTTTGAAGCCAATATAAAAGTTTCATCATCTTCTTTGGACTTTGAAAAATTTCATTGATTTTTTCATTTTTGCTATCAAAGCAACGGCAGAAAAAAGTTGAGCGGAATAAAAAAAAACTATAACATTGAGGCCATTCTGAAGCCAATATAAAAGTTTCACCATCTTCTTTGGACTTTGAAAAATTTCATTGATTTTTTTATTTTTGCTATCAAAGCAACGGCAGAAAAAAGTTGAGCGGAATAAAAAAAAACTATAACATTGAGGCCATTCTGAAGCCAATATAAAAGTTTCACCATCTTCTTTGGACTTTGAAAAATTTCATTGATTTTTTTATTTTTGCTATCAAAGCAACGGCAGAAAAAAGTTGAGCAGAATAAAAAAAAACTATAACCTTGAGGCCATTCTGAAGCCAATATAAAAGTTTCATCATCTTCTTTGGACTTTGAAAAATTTCATTGATTTTTTTATTTTTGCTATCAAAGCAACGGCAGAAAAAAGTTGAGCAGAATAAAAAAAAACTATAACCTTGAGGCCATTCTGAAGCCAATATAAAAGTTTCATCATCTTCTTTGGACTTTGAAAAATTTCATTGATTTTTTTATTTTTTCTATCAAAGCAACGGCAGAAAAAAGTTGAATGAAATAATAATTATCCCATATATTTAAAGCTTTTTTGAAGCCAATATAAAAGTTTCATCATCTTCTTTGGACTTTGAAAAATTTCATTGATTTTTTTATTTTTGCTATCAAAGCAACGGCAGAAAAAAGTTGAATGAAATAATAACTATCCCATATATTTCAAGCTTTTTTGAAGCCAATATAAAAGTTTCATCATCTTCTTTGGACTTTGAAAAATTTCATTGATTTTTTCATTTTTGCTATCAAAGCAACGGCAGAAAAAAGTTGAGCGGAATAAAAAAAAACTATAACATTGAGGCCATTCTGAAGCCAATATAAAAGTTTCACCATCTTCTTTGGACTTTGAAAAATTTCATTGATTTTTTTATTTTTGCTATCAAAGCAACGGCAGAAAAAAGTTGAGCGGAATAAAAAAAAACTATAACATTGAGGCCATTCTGAAGCCAATATAAAAGTTTAACCATCTTCTTTGGACTTTGAAAAATTTCATTGATTTTTTTATTTTTTCTATCAAAGCAACGGCAGAAAAAAGTTGAATGAAATAATAATTATCCCATATATTTAAAGCTTTTTTGAAGCCAATATAAAAGTTTCATCATCTTCTTTGGACTTTGAAAAATTTCATTGATTTTTTCATTTTTGCTATCAAAGCAACGGCAGAAAAAAGTTGAGCGGAATAAAAAAAAACTATAACATTGAGGCCATTCTGAAGCCAATATAAAAGTTTCACCATCTTCTTTGGACTTTGAAAAATTTCATTGATTTTTTTATTTTTGCTATCAAAGCAACGGCAGAAAAAAGTTGAGCGGAATAAAAAAAAACTATAACATTGAGGCCATTCTGAAGCCAATATAAAAGTTTAACCATCTTCTTTGGACTTTGAAAAATTTCATTGATTTTTTTATTTTTTCTATCAAAGCAACGGCAGAAAAAAGTTGAATGAAATAATAATTATCCCATATATTTAAAGCTTTTTTGAAGCCAATATAAAAGTTTCATCATCTTCTTTGGACTTTGAAAAATTTCATTGATTTTTTCATTTTTGCTATCAAAGCAACGGCAGAAAAAAGTTGAGCGGAATAAAAAAAAACTATAACATTGAGGCCATTCTGAAGCCAATATAAAAGTTTCACCATCTTCTTTGGACTTTGAAAAATTTCATTGATTTTTTTATTTTTGCTATCAAAGCAACGGCAGAAAAAAGTTGAGCGGAATAAAAAAAAACTATAACATTGAGGCCATTCTGAAGCCAATATAAAAGTTTCACCATCTTCTTTGGACTTTGAAAAATTTCATTGATTTTTTCATTTTTGCTATCAAAGCAACGGCAGAAAAAAGTTGAGCGGAATAAAAAAAAACTATAACATTGAGGCCATTCTGAAGCCAATATAAAAGTTTAACCATCTTCTTTGGACTTTGAAAAATTTCATTGATTTTTTTATTTTTTCTATCAAAGCAACGGCAGAAAAAAGTTGAATGAAATAATAATTATCCCATATATTTAAAGCTTTTTTGAAGCCAATATAAAAGTTTCATCATCTTCTTTGGACTTTGAAAAATTTCATTGATTTTTTCATTTTTGCTATCAAAGCAACGGCAGAAAAAAGTTGAGCGGAATAAAAAAAAACTATAACATTGAGGCCATTCTGAAGCCAATATAAAAGTTTCACCATCTTCTTTGGACTTTGAAAAATTTCATTGATTTTTTTATTTTTGCTATCAAAGCAACGGCAGAAAAAAGTTGAGCGGAATAAAAAAAAACTATAACATTGAGGCCATTCTGAAGCCAATATAAAAGTTTAACCATCTTCTTTGGACTTTGAAAAATTTCATTGATTTTTTTATTTTTTCTATCAAAGCAACGGCAGAAAAAAGTTGAATGAAATAATAATTATCCCATATATTTAAAGCTTTTTTGAAGCCAATATAAAAGTTTCATCATCTTCTTTGGACTTTGAAAAATTTCATTGATTTTTTTATTTTTGCTATCAAAGCAACGGCAGAAAAAAGTTGAGCGGAATAAAAAAAAACTATAACATTGAGGCCATTCTGAAGCCAATATAAAAGTTTAACCATCTTCTTTGGACTTTGAAAAATTTCATTGATTTTTTCATTTTTGCTATCAAAGCAACGGCAGAAAAAAGTTGAGCGGAATAAAAAAAACTATAACATTGAGGCCATTCTGAAGCCAATATAAAAGTTTCACCATCTTCTTTGGACTTTGAAAAATTTCATTGATTTTTTTATTTTTGCTATCAAAGCAACGGCAGAAAAAAGTTGAGCGGAATAAAAAAAAACTATAACATTGAGGCCATTCTGAAGCCAATATAAAAGTTTAACCATCTTCTTTGGACTTTGAAAAATTTCATTGATTTTTTCATTTTTGCTATCAAAGCAACGGCAGAAAAAAGTTGAGCGGAATAAAAAAAACTATAACATTGAGGCCATTCTGAAGCCAATATAAAAGTTTCACCATCTTCTTTGGACTTTGAAAAATTTCATTGATTTTTTCATTTTTGCTATCAAAGCAACGGCAGAAAAAAGTTGAGCAGAATAAAAAAAAACTATAACATTGAGGCCATTCTGAAGCCAATATAAAAGTTTCAACATCTTCTTTGGACTTTGAAAAATTTCATTGATTTTTTTATTTTTGCTATCAAAGCAACGGCAGAAAAAAGTTGAGCGGAATAAAAAAAAACTATAACATTGAGGCCATTCTGAAGCCAATATAAAAGTTTCACCATCTTCTTTGGACTTTGAAAAATTTCATTGATTTTTTTATTTTTGCTATCAAAGCAACGGCAGAAAAAAGTTGAGCAGAATAAAAAAAAACTATAACATTGAGGCCATTCTGAAGCCAATATAAAAGTTTAACCATCTTCTTTGGACTTTGAAAAATTTCATTGATTTTTTTATTTTTGCTATCAAAGCAACGGCAGAAAAAAGTTGAGCGGAATAAAAAAAAACTATAACATTGAGGCCATTCTGAAGCCAATATAAAAGTTTCACCATCTTCTTTGGACTTTGAAAAATTTCATTGATTTTTTCATTTTTGCTATCAAAGCAACGGCAGAAAAAAGTTGAGCAGAATAAAAAAAAACTATAACATTGAGGCCATTCTGAAGCCAATATAAAAGTTTCAACATCTTCTTTGGACTTTGAAAAATTTCATTGATTTTTTTATTTTTGCTATCAAAGCAACGGCAGAAAAAAGTTGAGCGGAATAAAAAAAAACTATAACATTGAGGCCATTCTGAAGCCAATATAAAAGTTTCACCATCTTCTTTGGACTTTGAAAAATTTCATTGATTTTTTTATTTTTGCTATCAAAGCAACGGCAGAAAAAAGTTGAGCAGAATAAAAAAAAACTATAACATTGAGGCCATTCTGAAGCCAATATAAAAGTTTCACCATCTTCTTTGGACTTTGAAAAATTTCATTGATTTTTTTATTTTTGCTATCAAAGCAACGGCAGAAAAAAGTTGAGCGGAATAAAAAAAACTATAACATTGAGGCCATTCTGAAGCCAATATAAAAGTTTCACCATCTTCTTTGGACTTTGAAAAATTTCATTGATTTTTTTATTTTTGCTATCAAAGCAACGGCAGAAAAAAGTTGAGCGGAATAAAAAAAAACTATAACATTGAGGCCATTCTGAAGCCAATATAAAAGTTTCACCATCTTCTTTGGACTTTGAAAAATTTCATTGATTTTTTTATTTTTGCTATCAAAGCAACGGCAGAAAAAAGTTGAGCAGAATAAAAAAAAACTATAACATTGAGGCCATTCTGAAGCCAATATAAAAGTTTCACCATCTTCTTTGGACTTTGAAAAATTTCATTGATTTTTTTATTTTTGCTATCAAAGCAACGGCAGAAAAAAGTTGAGCGGAATAAAAAAAACTATAACATTGAGGCCATTCTGAAGCCAATATAAAAGTTTCACCATCTTCTTTGGACTTTGAAAAATTTCATTGATTTTTTTATTTTTGCTATCAAAGCAACGGCAGAAAAAAGTTGAGCGGAATAAAAAAAAACTATAACATTGTTCTTTGGACTTTGAAAAATTTCATTGATTTTTTTATTTTTGCTATCAAAGCAACGGCAGAAAAAAGTTGAGCGGAATAAAAAAAAACTATAACATTGAGGCCATTCTGAAGCCAATATAAAAGTTTCACCATCTTCTTTGGACTTTGAAAAATTTCATTGATTTTTTTATTTTTGCTATCAAAGCAACGGCAGAAAAAAGTTGAGCGGAATAAAAAAAACTATAACATTGAGGCCATTCTGAAGCCAATATAAAAGTTTCACCATCTTCTTTGGACTTTGAAAAATTTCATTGATTTTTTTATTTTTGCTATCAAAGCAACGGCAGAAAAAAGTTGAGCGGAATAAAAAAAAACTATAACATTGAGGCCATTCTGAAGCCAATATAAAAGTTTAACCATCTTCTTTGGACTTTGAAAAATTTCATTGATTTTTTTATTTTTGCTATCAAAGCAACGGCAGAAAAAAGTTGAGCGGAATAAAAAAAACTATAACATTGAGGCCATTCTGAAGCCAATATAAAAGTTTCACCATCTTCTTTGGACTTTGAAAAATTTCATTGATTTTTTTATTTTTGCTATCAAAGCAACGGCAGAAAAAAGTTGAGCGGAATAAAAAAAAACTATAACATTGAGGCCATTCTGAAGCCAATATAAAAGTTTCACCATCTTCTTTGGACTTTGAAAAATTTCATTGATTTTTTTATTTTTGCTATCAAAGCAACGGCAGAAAAAAGTTGAGCGGAATAAAAAAAAACTATAACATTGAGGCCATTCTGAAGCCAATATAAAAGTTTAACCATCTTCTTTGGACTTTGAAAAATTTCATTGATTTTTTTATTTTTTCTATCAAAGCAACGGCAGAAAAAAGTTGAATGAAATAATAATTATCCCATATATTTAAAGCTTTTTTGAAGCCAATATAAAAGTTTCATCATCTTCTTTGGACTTTGAAAAATTTCATTGATTTTTTCATTTTTGCTATCAAAGCAACGGCAGAAAAAAGTTGAGCGGAATAAAAAAAACTATAACATTGAGGCCATTCTGAAGCCAATATAAAAGTTTCACCATCTTCTTTGGACTTTGAAAAATTTCATTGATTTTTTTATTTTTGCTATCAAAGCAACGGCAGAAAAAAGTTGAGCGGAATAAAAAAAAACTATAACATTGAGGCCATTCTGAAGCCAATATAAAAGTTTAACCATCTTCTTTGGACTTTGAAAAATTTCATTGATTTTTTTATTTTTGCTATCAAAGCAACGGCAGAAAAAAGTTGAGCGGAATAAAAAAAAACTATAACATTGAGGCCATTCTGAAGCCAATATAAAAGTTTCACCATCTTCTTTGGACTTTGAAAAATTTCATTGATTTTTTTATTTTTGCTATCAAAGCAACGGCAGAAAAAAGTTGAGCGGAATAAAAAAAAACTATAACATTGAGGCCATTCTGAAGCCAATATAAAAGTTTCATCATCTTCTTTGGACTTTGAAAAATTTCATTGATTTTTTTATTTTTGCTATCAAAGCAATGGCAGAAAAAAGTTGAGCGGAATAAAAAAAAACTATAACATTGAGGCCATTCTGAAGCCAATATAAAAGTTTCACCATCTTCTTTGGACTTTGAAAAATTTCATTGATTTTTTTATTTTTGCTATCAAAGCAATGGCAGAAAAAAGTTGAGCGGAATAAAAAAAAACTATAACATTGAGGCCATTCTGAAGCCAATATAAAAGTTTCATCATCTTCTTTGGACTTTGAAAAATTTCATTGATTTTTTTATTTTTGCTATCAAAGCAACGGCAGAAAAAAGTTGAGCTGAATAAAAAAAAACTATAACATTGAGGCCATTCTGAAGCCAATATAAAAGTTTCATCATCTTCTTTGGACTTTGAAAAATTTCATTGATTTTTTTATTTTTGCTATCAAAGCAATGGCAGAAAAAAGTTGAGCGGAATAAAAAAAAACTATAACATTGAGGCCATTCTGAAGCCAATATAAAAGTTTCATCATCTTCTTTGGACTTTGAAAAATTTCATTGATTTTTTTATTTTTGCTATCAAAGCAATGGCAGAAAAAAGTTGAGCGGAATAAAAAAAAACTATAACATTGAGGCCATTCTGAAGCCAATATAAAAGTTTCACCATCTTCTTTGGACTTTGAAAAATTTCATTGATTTTTTTATTTTTGCTATCAAAGCAACGGCAGAAAAAAGTTGAGCGGAATAAAAAAAACTATAACATTGAGGCCATTCTGAAGCCAATATAAAAGTTTCACCATCTTCTTTGGACTTTGAAAAATTTCATTGATTTTTTTATTTTTGCTATCAAAGCAACGGCAGAAAAAAGTTGAGCGGAATAAAAAAAAACTATAACATTGAGGCCATTCTGAAGCCAATATAAAAGTTTCACCATCTTCTTTGGACTTTGAAAAATTTCATTGATTTTTTTATTTTTGCTATCAAAGCAACGGCAGAAAAAAGTTGAGCGGAATAAAAAAAACTATAACATTGAGGCCATTCTGAAGCCAATATAAAAGTTTCACCATCTTCTTTGGACTTTGAAAAATTTCATTGATTTTTTTATTTTTGCTATCAAAGCAACGGCAGAAAAAAGTTGAGCGGAATAAAAAAAACTATAACATTGAGGCCATTCTGAAGCCAATATAAAAGTTTCACCATCTTCTTTGGACTTTGAAAAATTTCATTGATTTTTTTATTTTTGCTATCAAAGCAATGGCAGAAAAAAGTTGAGCGGAATAAAAAAAAACTATAACATTGAGGCCATTCTGAAGCCAATATAAAAGTTTCACCATCTTCTTTGGACTTTGAAAAATTTCATTGATTTTTTTATTTTTGCTATCAAAGCAACGGCAGAAAAAAGTTGAGCGGAATAAAAAAAAACTATAACATTGAGGCCATTCTGAAGCCAATATAAAAGTTTCACCATCTTCTTTGGACTTTGAAAAATTTCATTGATTTTTTTATTTTTGCTATCAAAGCAACGGCAGAAAAAAGTTGAGCGGAATAAAAAAAACTATAACATTGAGGCCATTCTGAAGCCAATATAAAAGTTTCACCATCTTCTTTGGACTTTGAAAAATTTCATTGATTTTTTTATTTTTGCTATCAAAGCAACGGCAGAAAAAAGTTGAATGAAATAATAATTATCCCATATATTTAAAGCTTTTTTGAAGCCAATATAAAAGTTTCATCATCTTCTTTGGACTTTGAAAAATTTCATTGATTTTTTTATTTTTGCTATCAAAGCAATGGCAGAAAAAAGTTGAGCGGAATAAAAAAAAACTATAACATTGAGGCCATTCTGAAGCCAATATAAAAGTTTCACCATCTTCTTTGGACTTTGAAAAATTTCATTGATTTTTTTATTTTTGCTATCAAAGCAACGGCAGAAAAAAGTTGAGCGGAATAAAAAAAAACTATAACATTGAGGCCATTCTGAAGCCAATATAAAAGTTTCACCATCTTCTTTGGACTTTGAAAAATTTCATTGATTTTTTTATTTTTGCTATCAAAGCAACGGCAGAAAAAAGTTGAGCGGAATAAAAAAAACTATAACATTGAGGCCATTCTGAAGCCAATATAAAAGTTTCACCATCTTCTTTGGACTTTGAAAAATTTCATTGATTTTTTTATTTTTGCTATCAAAGCAACGGCAGAAAAAAGTTGAATGAAATAATAATTATCCCATATATTTAAAGCTTTTTTGAAGCCAATATAAAAGTTTCATCATCTTCTTTGGACTTTGAAAAATTTCATTGATTTTTTTATTTTTGCTATCAAAGCAACGGCAGAAAAAAGTTGAGCGGAATAAAAAAAACTATAACATTGAGGCCATTCTGAAGCCAATATAAAAGTTTCACCATCTTCTTTGGACTTTGAAAAATTTCATTGATTTTTTTATTTTTGCTATCAAAGCAACGGCAGAAAAAAGTTGAGCGGAATAAAAAAAACTATAACATTGAGGCCATTCTGAAGCCAATATAAAAGTTTCATCATCTTCTTTGGACTTTGAAAAATTTCATTGATTTTTTTATTTTTGCTATCAAAGCAACGGCAGAAAAAAGTTGAGCGGAATAAAAAAAACTATAACATTGAGGCCATTCTGAAGCCAATATAAAAGTTTCACCATCTTCTTTGGACTTTGAAAAATTTCATTGATTTTTTTATTTTTGCTATCAAAGCAACGGCAGAAAAAAGTTGAGCGGAATAAAAAAAACTATAACATTGAGGCCATTCTGAAGCCAATATAAAAGTTTCACCATCTTCTTTGGACTTTGAAAAATTTCATTGTTTTTTTTATTTTTGCTATCAAAGCAACGGCAGAAAAAAGTTGAGCGGAATAAAAAAAACTATAACATTGAGGCCATTCTGAAGCCAATATAAAAGTTTCACCATCTTCTTTGGACTTTGAAAAATTTCATTGTTTTTTTTATTTTTGCTATCAAAGCAACGGCAGAAAAAAGTTGAGCGGAATAAAAAAAACTATAACATTGAGGCCATTCTGAAGCCAATATAAAAGTTTCACCATCTTCTTTGGACTTTGAAAAATTTCATTGTTTTTTTTATTTTTGCTATCAAAGCAACGGCAGAAAAAAGTTGAGCGGAATAAAAAAAACTATAACATTGAGGCCATTCTGAAGCCAATATAAAAGTTTCACCATCTTCTTTGGACTTTGAAAAATTTCATTGATTTTTTTATTTTTGCTATCAAAGCAACGGCAGAAAAAAGTTGAGCGGAATAAAAAAAACTATAACATTGAGGCCATTCTGAAGCCAATATAAAAGTTTCACCATCTTCTTTGGACTTTGAAAAATTTCATTGTTTTTTTTATTTTTGCTATCAAAGCAACGGCAGAAAAAAGTTGAGCGGAATAAAAAAAACTATAACATTGAGGCCATTCTGAAGCCAATATAAAAGTTTCACCATCTTCTTTGGACTTTGAAAAATTTCATTGATTTTTTTATTTTTGCTATCAAAGCAACGGCAGAAAAAAGTTGAGCGGAATAAAAAAAACTATAACATTGAGGCCATTCTGAAGCCAATATAAAAGTTTCACCATCTTCTTTGGACTTTGAAAAATTTCATTGATTTTTTTATTTTTGCTATCAAAGCAACGGCAGAAAAAAGTTGAGCGGAATAAAAAAAACTATAACATTGAGGCCATTCTGAAGCCAATATAAAAGTTTCACCATCTTCTTTGGACTTTGAAAAATTTCATTGATTTTTTTATTTTTGCTATCAAAGCAACGGCAGAAAAAAGTTGAATGAAATAATAATTATCCCATATATTTAAAGCTTTTTTGAAGCCAATATAAAAGTTTCATCATCTTCTTTGGACTTTGAAAAATTTCATTGATTTTTTTATTTTTGCTATCAAAGCAATGGCAGAAAAAAGTTGAGCGGAATAAAAAAAAACTATAACATTGAGGCCATTCTGAAGCCAATATAAAAGTTTCACCATCTTCTTTGGACTTTGAAAAATTTCATTGATTTTTTTATTTTTGCTATCAAAGCAACGGCAGAAAAAAGTTGAGCGGAATAAAAAAAAACTATAACATTGAGGCCATTCTGAAGCCAATATAAAAGTTTCACCATCTTCTTTGGACTTTGAAAAATTTCATTGATTTTTTTATTTTTGCTATCAAAGCAACGGCAGAAAAAAGTTGAGCGGAATAAAAAAAACTATAACATTGAGGCCATTCTGAAGCCAATATAAAAGTTTCACCATCTTCTTTGGACTTTGAAAAATTTCATTGATTTTTTTATTTTTGCTATCAAAGCAACGGCAGAAAAAAGTTGAATGAAATAATAATTATCCCATATATTTAAAGCTTTTTTGAAGCCAATATAAAAGTTTCATCATCTTCTTTGGACTTTGAAAAATTTCATTGATTTTTTTATTTTTGCTATCAAAGCAACGGCAGAAAAAAGTTGAGCGGAATAAAAAAAACTATAACATTGAGGCCATTCTGAAGCCAATATAAAAGTTTCACCATCTTCTTTGGACTTTGAAAAATTTCATTGATTTTTTTATTTTTGCTATCAAAGCAACGGCAGAAAAAAGTTGAGCGGAATAAAAAAAACTATAACATTGAGGCCATTCTGAAGCCAATATAAAAGTTTCATCATCTTCTTTGGACTTTGAAAAATTTCATTGATTTTTTTATTTTTGCTATCAAAGCAACGGCAGAAAAAAGTTGAGCAGAATAAAAAAAAACTATAACATTGAGGCCATTCTGAAGCCAATATAAAAGTTTCACCATCTTCTTTGGACTTTGAAAAATTTCATTGATTTTTTTATTTTTGCTATCAAAGCAACGGCAGAAAAAAGTTGAGCAGAATAAAAAAAAAACTATAACATTGAGGCCATTCTGAAGCCAATATAAAAGTTTCACCATCTTCTTTGGACTTTGAAAAATTTCATTGATTTTTTTATTTTTGCTATCAAAGCAACGGCAGAAAAAAGTTGAGCGGAATAAAAAAAACTATAACATTGAGGCCATTCTGAAGCCAATATAAAAGTTTCATCATCTTCTTTGGACTTTGAAAAATTTCATTGATTTTTTTATTTTTGCTATCAAAGCAACGGCAGAAAAAAGTTGAGCAGAATAAAAAAAAACTATAACATTGAGGCCATTCTGAAGCCAATATAAAAGTTTCACCATCTTCTTTGGACTTTGAAAAATTTCATTGATTTTTTTATTTTTGCTATCAAAGCAACGGCAGAAAAAAGTTGAGCGGAATAAAAAAAACTATAACATTGAGGCCATTCTGAAGCCAATATAAAAGTTTCACCATCTTCTTTGGACTTTGAAAAATTTCATTGATTTTTTTATTTTTGCTATCAAAGCAACGGCAGAAAAAAGTTGAGCAGAATAAAAAAAAAACTATAACATTGAGGCCATTCTGAAGCCAATATAAAAGTTTCACCATCTTCTTTGGACTTTGAAAAATTTCATTGATTTTTTTATTTTTGCTATCAAAGCAACGGCAGAAAAAAGTTGAGCGGAATAAAAAAAACTATAACATTGAGGCCATTCTGAAGCCAATATAAAAGTTTCATCATCTTCTTTGGACTTTGAAAAATTTCATTGATTTTTTTATTTTTGCTATCAAAGCAACGGCAGAAAAAAGTTGAGCAGAATAAAAAAAACTATAACATTGAGGCCATTCTGAAGCCAATATAAAAGTTTCATCATCTTCTTTGGACTTTGAAAAATTTCATTGATTTTTTTATTTTTGCTATCAAAGCAACGGCAGAAAAAAGTTGAGCGGAATAAAAAAAAACTATAACATTGAGGCCATTCTGAAGCCAATATAAAAGTTTCACCATCTTCTTTGGACTTTGAAAAATTTCATTGATTTTTTTATTTTTGCTATCAAAGCAACGGCAGAAAAAAGTTGAATGAAATAATAATTATCCCATATATTTAAAGCTTTTTTGAAGCCAATATAAAAGTTTCATCATCTTCTTTGGACTTTGAAAAATTTCATTGATTTTTTTATTTTTGCTATCAAAGCAACGGCAGAAAAAAGTTGAGCGGAATAAAAAAAAACTATAACATTGAGGCCATTCTGAAGCCAATATAAAAGTTTCACCATCTTCTTTGGACTTTGAAAAATTTCATTGATTTTTTTATTTTTGCTATCAAAGCAACGGCAGAAAAAAGTTGAGCGGAATAAAAAAAAACTATAACATTGAGGCCATTCTGAAGCCAATATAAAAGTTTCACCATCTTCTTTGGACTTTGAAAAATTTCATTGATTTTTTTATTTTTGCTATCAAAGCAACGGCAGAAAAAAGTTGAGCGGAATAAAAAAAACTATAACATTGAGGCCATTCTGAAGCCAATATAAAAGTTTCATCATCTTCTTTGGACTTTGAAAAATTTCATTGATTTTTTTATTTTTGCTATCAAAGCAACGGCAGAAAAAAGTTGAGCAGAATAAAAAAAAACTATAACATTGAGGCCATTCTGAAGCCAATATAAAAGTTTCACCATCTTCTTTGGACTTTGAAAAATTTCATTGATTTTTTTATTTTTGCTATCAAAGCAACGGCAGAAAAAAGTTGAGCAGAATAAAAAAAAAATATAACATTGAGGCCATTCTGAAGCCAATATAAAAGTTTCACCATCTTCTTTGGACTTTGAAAAATTTCATTGATTTTTTTATTTTTGCTATCAAAGCAACGGCAGAAAAAAGTTGAGCGGAATAAAAAAAAACTATAACATTGAGGCCATTCTGAAGCCAATATAAAAGTTTCACCATCTTCTTTGGACTTTGAAAAATTTCATTGATTTTTTTATTTTTGCTATCAAAGCAACGGCAGAAAAAAGTTGAGCAGAATAAAAAAAAACTATAACATTGAGGCCATTCTGAAGCCAATATAAAAGTTTCACCATCTTCTTTGGACTTTGAAAAATTTCATTGATTTTTTTATTTTTGCTATCAAAGCAACGGCAGAAAAAAGTTGAGCGGAATAAAAAAAAACTATAACATTGAGGCCATTCTGAAGCCAATATAAAAGTTTCATCATCTTCTTTGGACTTTGAAAAATTTCATTGATTTTTTTATTTTTGCTATCAAAGCAACGGCAGAAAAAAGTTGAGCGGAATAAAAAAAAACTATAACATTGAGGCCATTCTGAAGCCAATATAAAAGTTTCACCATCTTCTTTGGACTTTGAAAAATTTCATTGATTTTTTTATTTTTGCTATCAAAGCAACGGCAGAAAAAAGTTGAGCGGAATAAAAAAAAACTATAACATTGAGGCCATTCTGAAGCCAATATAAAAGTTTCACCATCTTCTTTGGACTTTGAAAAATTTCATTGATTTTTTTATTTTTGCTATCAAAGCAACGGCAGAAAAAAGTTGAGCGGAATAAAAAAAAACTATAACATTGAGGCCATTCTGAAGCCAATATAAAAGTTTCACCATCTTCTTTGGACTTTGAAAAATTTCATTGATTTTTTTATTTTTGCTATCAAAGCAACGGCAGAAAAAAGTTGAGCGGAATAAAAAAAAACTATAACATTGAGGCCATTCTGAAGCCAATATAAAAGTTTCACCATCTTCTTTGGACTTTGAAAAATTTCATTGATTTTTTTATTTTTGCTATCAAAGCAACGGCAGAAAAAAGTTGAGCAGAATAAAAAAAACTATAACATTGAGGCCATTCTGAAGCCAATATAAAAGTTTCACCATCTTCTTTGGACTTTGAAAAATTTCATTGATTTTTTTATTTTTGCTATCAAAGCAACGGCAGAAAAAAGTTGAGCAGAATAAAAAAAAACTATAACATTGAGGCCATTCTGAAGCCAATATAAAAGTTTCACCATCTTCTTTGGACTTTGAAAAATTTCATTGATTTTTTTATTTTTGCTATCAAAGCAACGGCAGAAAAAAGTTGAGCGGAATAAAAAAAAACTATAACATTGAGGCCATTCTGAAGCCAATATAAAAGTTTCACCATCTTCTTTGGACTTTGAAAAATTTCATTGATTTTTTTATTTTTGCTATCAAAGCAACGGCAGAAAAAAGTTGAGCGGAATAAAAAAAAACTATAACATTGAGGCCATTCTGAAGCCAATATAAAAGTTTCACCATCTTCTTTGGACTTTGAAAAATTTCATTGATTTTTTTATTTTTGCTATCAAAGCAACGGCAGAAAAAAGTTGAGCAGAATAAAAAAAAACTATAACATTGAGGCCATTCTGAAGCCAATATAAAAGTTTCACCATCTTCTTTGGACTTTGAAAAATTTCATTGATTTTTTTATTTTTGCTATCAAAGCAACGGCAGAAAAAAGTTGAGCGGAATAAAAAAAAACTATAACATTGAGGCCATTCTGAAGCCAATATAAAAGTTTCACCATCTTCTTTGGACTTTGAAAAATTTCATTGATTTTTTTATTTTTGCTATCAAAGCAACGGCAGAAAAAAGTTGAGCAGAATAAAAAAAAACTATAACATTGAGGCCATTCTGAAGCCAATATAAAAGTTTCACCATCTTCTTTGGACTTTGAAAAATTTCATTGATTTTTTTATTTTTGCTATCAAAGCAACGGCAGAAAAAAGTTGAGCGGAATAAAAAAAAACTATAACATTGAGGCCATTCTGAAGCCAATATAAAAGTTTCACCATCTTCTTTGGACTTTGAAAAATTTCATTGATTTTTTTATTTTTGCTATCAAAGCAACGGCAGAAAAAAGTTGAGCAGAATAAAAAAAAACTATAACATTGAGGCCATTCTGAAGCCAATATAAAAGTTTCACCATCTTCTTTGGACTTTGAAAAATTTCATTGATTTTTTTATTTTTGCTATCAAAGCAACGGCAGAAAAAAGTTGAGCAGAATAAAAAAAAACTATAACATTGAGGCCATTCTGAAGCCAATATAAAAGTTTCACCATCTTCTTTGGACTTTGAAAAATTTCATTGATTTTTTTATTTTTGCTATCAAAGCAACGGCAGAAAAAAGTTGAGCAGAATAAAAAAAAACTATAACATTGAGGCCATTCTGAAGCCAATATAAAAGTTTCACCATCTTCTTTGGACTTTGAAAAATTTCATTGATTTTTTTATTTTTGCTATCAAAGCAACGGCAGAAAAAAGTTGAGCGGAATAAAAAAAAACTATAACATTGAGGCCATTCTGAAGCCAATATAAAAGTTTCACCATCTTCTTTGGACTTTGAAAAATTTCATTGATTTTTTTATTTTTGCTATCAAAGCAACGGCAGAAAAAAGTTGAGCGGAATAAAAAAAAACTATAACATTGAGGCCATTCTGAAGCCAATATAAAAGTTTCACCATCTTCTTTGGACTTTGAAAAATTTCATTGATTTTTTTATTTTTGCTATCAAAGCAACGGCAGAAAAAAGTTGAGCAGAATAAAAAAAAACTATAACATTGAGGCCATTCTGAAGCCAATATAAAAGTTTCACCATCTTCTTTGGACTTTGAAAAATTTCATTGATTTTTTTATTTTTGCTATCAAAGCAACGGCAGAAAAAAGTTGAGCGGAATAAAAAAAAACTATAACATTGAGGCCATTCTGAAGCCAATATAAAAGTTTCACCATCTTCTTTGGACTTTGAAAAATTTCATTGATTTTTTTATTTTTGCTATCAAAGCAACGGCAGAAAAAAGTTGAGCAGAATAAAAAAAAACTATAACATTGAGGCCATTCTGAAGCCAATATAAAAGTTTCACCATCTTCTTTGGACTTTGAAAAATTTCATTGATTTTTTTATTTTTGCTATCAAAGCAACGGCAGAAAAAAGTTGAGCGGAATAAAAAAAAACTATAACATTGAGGCCATTCTGAAGCCAATATAAAAGTTTAACCATCTTCTTTGGACTTTGAAAAATTTCATTGATTTTTTTATTTTTGCTATCAAAGCAACGGCAGAAAAAAGTTGAGCAGAATAAAAAAAAACTATAACATTGAGGCCATTCTGAAGCCAATATAAAAGTTTCACCATCTTCTTTGGACTTTGAAAAATTTCATTGATTTTTTTATTTTTGCTATCAAAGCAACGGCAGAAAAAAGTTGAGCGGAATAAAAAAAAACTATAACATTGAGGCCATTCTGAAGCCAATATAAAAGTTTCATCATCTTCTTTGGACTTTGAAAAATTTCATTGATTTTTTTATTTTTGCTATCAAAGCAACGGCAGAAAAAAGTTGAGCGGAATAAAAAAAAACTATAACATTGAGGCCATTCTGAAGCCAATATAAAAGTTTCATCATCTTCTTTGGACTTTGAAAAATTTCATTGATTTTTTTATTTTTGCTATCAAAGCAACGGCAGAAAAAAGTTGAGCGGAATAAAAAAAAACTATAACATTGAGGCCATTCTGAAGCCAATATAAAAGTTTCACCATCTTCTTTGGACTTTGAAAAATTTCATTGATTTTTTTATTTTTGCTATCAAAGCAACGGCAGAAAAAAGTTGAGCGGAATAAAAAAAACTATAACATTGAGGCCATTCTGAAGCCAATATAAAAGTTTCATCATCTTCTTTGGACTTTGAAAAATTTCATTGATTTTTTTATTTTTGCTATCAAAGCAACGGCAGAAAAAAGTTGAGCGGAATAAAAAAAACTATAACATTGAGGCCATTCTGAAGCCAATATAAAAGTTTCATCATCTTCTTTGGACTTTGACAAATTTCATTGATTTTTTTATTTTTGCTATCAAAGCAACGGCAGAAAAAAGTTGAGCGGAATAAAAAAAACTATAACATTGAGGCCATTCTGAAGCCAATATAAAAGTTTCATCATCTTCTTTGGACTTTGAAAAATTTCATTGATTTTTTTATTTTTGCTATCAAAGCAACGGCAGAAAAAAGTTGAGCGGAATAAAAAAAAACTATAACATTGAGGCCATTCTGAAGCCAATATAAAAGTTTCACCATCTTCTTTGGACTTTGAAAAATTTCATTGATTTTTTTATTTTTGCTATCAAAGCAACGGCAGAAAAAAGTTGAGCGGAATAAAAAAAACTATAACATTGAGGCCATTCTGAAGCCAATATAAAAGTTTCATCATCTTCTTTGGACTTTGAAAAATTTCATTGATTTTTTTATTTTTGCTATCAAAGCAACGGCAGAAAAAAGTTGAGCGGAATAAAAAAAAACTATAACATTGAGGCCATTCTGAAGCCAATATAAAAGTTTCACCATCTTCTTTGGACTTTGAAAAATTTCATTGATTTTTTTATTTTTGCTATCAAAGCAACGGCAGAAAAAAGTTGAGCGGAATAAAAAAAAACTATAACATTGAGGCCATTCTGAAGCCAATATAAAAGTTTCACCATCTTCTTTGGACTTTGAAAAATTTCATTGATTTTTTTATTTTTGCTATCAAAGCAACGGCAGAAAAAAGTTGAGCGGAATAAAAAAAACTATAACATTGAGGCCATTCTGAAGCCAATATAAAAGTTTCATCATCTTCTTTGGACTTTGAAAAATTTCATTGATTTTTTTATTTTTGCTATCAAAGCAACGGCAGAAAAAAGTTGAGCGGAATAAAAAAAAACTATAACATTGAGGCCATTCTGAAGCCAATATAAAAGTTTCACCATCTTCTTTGGACTTTGAAAAATTTCATTGATTTTTTTATTTTTGCTATCAAAGCAACGGCAGAAAAAAGTTGAGCGGAATAAAAAAAACTATAACATTGAGGCCATTCTGAAGCCAATATAAAAGTTTCATCATCTTCTTTGGACTTTGAAAATTTTCATTGATTTTTTTATTTTTGCTATCAAAGCAACGGCAGAAAAAAGTTGAGCGGAATAAAAAAAACTATAACATTGAGGCCATTCTGAAGCCAATATAAAAGTTTCACCATCTTCTTTGGACTTTGAAAAATTTCATTGATTTTTTTATTTTTGCTATCAAAGCAACGGCAGAAAAAAGTTGAGCGGAATAAAAAAAACTATAACATTGAGGCCATTCTGAAGCCAATATAAAAGTTTCATCATCTTCTTTGGACTTTGAAAAATTTCATTGATTTTTTTATTTTTGCTATCAAAGCAACGGCAGAAAAAAGTTGAGCGGAATAAAAAAAAACTATAACATTGAGGCCATTCTGAAGCCAATATAAAAGTTTCACCATCTTCTTTGGACTTTGAAAAATTTCATTGATTTTTTTATTTTTGCTATCAAAGCAACGGCAGAAAAAAGTTGAGCGGAATAAAAAAAAACTATAACATTGAGGCCATTCTGAAGCCAATATAAAAGTTTCACCATCTTCTTTGGACTTTGAAAAATTTCATTGATTTTTTTATTTTTGCTATCAAAGCAACGGCAGAAAAAAGTTGAGCGGAATAAAAAAAACTATAACATTGAGGCCATTCTGAAGCCAATATAAAAGTTTCATCATCTTCTTTGGACTTTGAAAAATTTCATTGATTTTTTTATTTTTGCTATCAAAGCAACGGCAGAAAAAAGTTGAGCGGAATAAAAAAAACTATAACATTGAGGCCATTCTGAAGCCAATATAAAAGTTTCATCATCTTCTTTGGACTTTGAAAAATTTCATTGATTTTTTTATTTTTGCTATCAAAGCAACGGCAGAAAAAAGTTGAGCGGAATAAAAAAAACTATAACATTGAGGCCATTCTGAAGCCAATATAAAAGTTTCATCATCTTCTTTGGACTTTGACAAATTTCATTGATTTTTTTATTTTTGCTATCAAAGCAACGGCAGAAAAAAGTTGAGCGGAATAAAAAAAACTATAACATTGAGGCCATTCTGAAGCCAATATAAAAGTTTCATCATCTTCTTTGGACTTTGAAAAATTTCATTGATTTTTTTATTTTTGCTATCAAAGCAACGGCAGAAAAAAGTTGAGCGGAATAAAAAAAAACTATAACATTGAGGCCATTCTGAAGCCAATATAAAAGTTTCACCATCTTCTTTGGACTTTGAAAAATTTCATTGATTTTTTTATTTTTGCTATCAAAGCAACGGCAGAAAAAAGTTGAGCGGAATAAAAAAAAACTATAACATTGAGGCCATTCTGAAGCCAATATAAAAGTTTCACCATCTTCTTTGGACTTTGAAAAATTTCATTGATTTTTTTATTTTTGCTATCAAAGCAACGGCAGAAAAAAGTTGAGCAGAATAAAAAAAAACTATAACATTGAGGCCATTCTGAAGCCAATATAAAAGTTTCACCATCTTCTTTGGACTTTGAAAAATTTCATTGATTTTTTTATTTTTGCTATCAAAGCAACGGCAGAAAAAAGTTGAGCAGAATAAAAAAAAACTATAACATTGAGGCCATTCTGAAGCCAATATAAAAGTTTCACCATCTTCTTTGGACTTTGAAAAATTTCATTGATTTTTTTATTTTTGCTATCAAAGCAACGGCAGAAAAAAGTTGAGCGGAATAAAAAAAAACTATAACATTGAGGCCATTCTGAAGCCAATATAAAAGTTTCACCATCTTCTTTGGACTTTGAAAAATTTCATTGATTTTTTTATTTTTGCTATCAAAGCAACGGCAGAAAAAAGTTGAGCGGAATAAAAAAAACTATAACATTGAGGCCATTCTGAAGCCAATATAAAAGTTTCATCATCTTCTTTGGACTTTGACAAATTTCATTGATTTTTTTATTTTTGCTATCAAAGCAACGGCAGAAAAAAGTTGAGCGGAATAAAAAAAACTATAACATTGAGGCCATTCTGAAGCCAATATAAAAGTTTCATCATCTTCTTTGGACTTTGAAAAATTTCATTGATTTTTTTATTTTTGCTATCAAAGCAACGGCAGAAAAAAGTTGAGCGGAATAAAAAAAAACTATAACATTGAGGCCATTCTGAAGCCAATATAAAAGTTTCACCATCTTCTTTGGACTTTGAAAAATTTCATTGATTTTTTTATTTTTGCTATCAAAGCAACGGCAGAAAAAAGTTGAGCGGAATAAAAAAAACTATAACATTGAGGCCATTCTGAAGCCAATATAAAAGTTTCATCATCTTCTTTGGACTTTGAAAAATTTCATTGATTTTTTTATTTTTGCTATCAAAGCAACGGCAGAAAAAAGTTGAGCGGAATAAAAAAAAACTATAACATTGAGGCCATTCTGAAGCCAATATAAAAGTTTCACCATCTTCTTTGGACTTTGAAAAATTTCATTGATTTTTTTATTTTTGCTATCAAAGCAACGGCAGAAAAAAGTTGAGCGGAATAAAAAAAAACTATAACATTGAGGCCATTCTGAAGCCAATATAAAAGTTTCACCATCTTCTTTGGACTTTGAAAAATTTCATTGATTTTTTTATTTTTGCTATCAAAGCAACGGCAGAAAAAAGTTGAGCGGAATAAAAAAAAACTATAACATTGAGGCCATTCTGAAGCCAATATAAAAGTTTCACCATCTTCTTTGGACTTTGAAAAATTTCATTGATTTTTTTATTTTTGCTATCAAAGCAACGGCAGAAAAAAGTTGAGCGGAATAAAAAAAAACTATAACATTGAGGCCATTCTGAAGCCAATATAAAAGTTTCACCATCTTCTTTGGACTTTGAAAAATTTCATTGATTTTTTTATTTTTGCTATCAAAGCAACGGCAGAAAAAAGTTGAGCGGAATAAAAAAAAACTATAACATTGAGGCCATTCTGAAGCCAATATAAAAGTTTCACCATCTTCTTTGGACTTTGAAAAATTTCATTGATTTTTTTATTTTTGCTATCAAAGCAACGGCAGAAAAAAGTTGAGCGGAATAAAAAAAACTATAACATTGAGGCCATTCTGAAGCCAATATAAAAGTTTCATCATCTTCTTTGGACTTTGAAAAATTTCATTGATTTTTTTATTTTTGCTATCAAAGCAACGGCAGAAAAAAGTTGAGCGGAATAAAAAAAAACTATAACATTGAGGCCATTCTGAAGCCAATATAAAAGTTTCACCATCTTCTTTGGACTTTGAAAAATTTCATTGATTTTTTTATTTTTGCTATCAAAGCAACGGCAGAAAAAAGTTGAGCGGAATAAAAAAAAACTATAACATTGAGGCCATTCTGAAGCCAATATAAAAGTTTCATCATCTTCTTTGGACTTTGAAAAATTTCATTGATTTTTTTATTTTTGCTATCAAAGCAACGGCAGAAAAAAGTTGAGCGGAATAAAAAAAAACTATAACATTGAGGCCATTCTGAAGCCAATATAAAAGTTTCACCATCTTCTTTGGACTTTGAAAAATTTCATTGATTTTTTTATTTTTGCTATCAAAGCAACGGCAGAAAAAAGTTGAGCGGAATAAAAAAAAACTATAACATTGAGGCCATTCTGAAGCCAATATAAAAGTTTCACCATCTTCTTTGGACTTTGAAAAATTTCATTGATTTTTTTATTTTTGCTATCAAAGCAACGGCAGAAAAAAGTTGAGCGGAATAAAAAAAACTATAACATTGAGGCCATTCTGAAGCCAATATAAAAGTTTCACCATCTTCTTTGGACTTTGAAAAATTTCATTGATTTTTTTATTTTTGCTATCAAAGCAACGGCAGAAAAAAGTTGAGCGGAATAAAAAAAAACTATAACATTGAGGCCATTCTGAAGCCAATATAAAAGTTTCACCATCTTCTTTGGACTTTGAAAAATTTCATTGATTTTTTTATTTTTGCTATCAAAGCAACGGCAGAAAAAAGTTGAGCGGAATAAAAAAAACTATAACATTGAGGCCATTCTGAAGCCAATATAAAAGTTTCATCATCTTCTTTGGACTTTGACAAATTTCATTGATTTTTTTATTTTTGCTATCAAAGCAACGGCAGAAAAAAGTTGAGCGGAATAAAAAAAAACTATAACATTGAGGCCATTCTGAAGCCAATATAAAAGTTTCACCATCTTCTTTGGACTTTGAAAAATTTCATTGATTTTTTTATTTTTGCTATCAAAGCAACGGCAGAAAAAAGTTGAGCGGAATAAAAAAAAACTATAACATTGAGGCCATTCTGAAGCCAATATAAAAGTTTCACCATCTTCTTTGGACTTTGAAAAATTTCATTGATTTTTTTATTTTTGCTATCAAAGCAACGGCAGAAAAAAGTTGAGCGGAATAAAAAAAACTATAACATTGAGGCCATTCTGAAGCCAATATAAAAGTTTCATCATCTTCTTTGGACTTTGACAAATTTCATTGATTTTTTTATTTTTGCTATCAAAGCAACGGCAGAAAAAAGTTGAGCGGAATAAAAAAAACTATAACATTGAGGCCATTCTGAAGCCAATATAAAAGTTTCACCATCTTCTTTGGACTTTGAAAAATTTCATTGATTTTTTTATTTTTGCTATCAAAGCAACGGCAGAAAAAAGTTGAGCGGAATAAAAAAAAACTATAACATTGAGGCCATTCTGAAGCCAATATAAAAGTTTCACCATCTTCTTTGGACTTTGAAAAATTTCATTGATTTTTTTATTTTTGCTATCAAAGCAACGGCAGAAAAAAGTTGAGCGGAATAAAAAAAACTATAACATTGAGGCCATTCTGAAGCCAATATAAAAGTTTCATCATCTTCTTTGGACTTTGAAAAATTTCATTGATTTTTTTATTTTTGCTATCAAAGCAACGGCAGAAAAAAGTTGAGCGGAATAAAAAAAACTATAACATTGAGGCCATTCTGAAGCCAATATAAAAGTTTCACCATCTTCTTTGGACTTTGAAAAATTTCATTGATTTTTTTATTTTTGCTATCAAAGCAACGGCAGAAAAAAGTTGAGCGGAATAAAAAAAACTATAACATTGAGGCCATTCTGAAGCCAATATAAAAGTTTCATCATCTTCTTTGGACTTTGAAAAATTTCATTGATTTTTTTATTTTTGCTATCAAAGCAACGGCAGAAAAAAGTTGAGCGGAATAAAAAAAACTATAACATTGAGGCCATTCTGAAGCCAATATAAAAGTTTCATCATCTTCTTTGGACTTTGACAAATTTCATTGATTTTTTTATTTTTGCTATCAAAGCAACGGCAGAAAAAAGTTGAGCGGAATAAAAAAAACTATAACATTGAGGCCATTCTGAAGCCAATATAAAAGTTTCATCATCTTCTTTGGACTTTGAAAAATTTCATTGATTTTTTTATTTTTGCTATCAAAGCAACGGCAGAAAAAAGTTGAGCGGAATAAAAAAAAACTATAACATTGAGGCCATTCTGAAGCCAATATAAAAGTTTCACCATCTTCTTTGGACTTTGAAAAATTTCATTGATTTTTTTATTTTTGCTATCAAAGCAACGGCAGAAAAAAGTTGAGCGGAATAAAAAAAAACTATAACATTGAGGCCTTCTGAAGCCAATATAAAAGTTTCATCATCTTCTTTGGACTTTGAAAAATTTCATTGATTTTTTTATTTTTGCTATCAAAGCAACGGCAGAAAAAAGTTGAGCGGAATAAAAAAAAACTATAACATTGAGGCCTTCTGAAGCCAATATAAAAGTTTCATCATCTTCTTTGGACTTTGAAAAATTTCATTGATTTTTTTATTTTTGCTATCAAAGCAACGGCAGAAAAAAGTTGAGCGGAATAAAAAAAACTATAACATTGAGGCCATTCTGAAGCCAATATAAAAGTTTCATCATCTTCTTTGGACTTTGAAAAATTTCATTGATTTTTTTATTTTTGCTATCAAAGCAACGGCAGAAAAAAGTTGAGCGGAATAAAAAAAACTATAACATTGAGGCCATTCTGAAGCCAATATAAAAGTTTCATCATCTTCTTTGGACTTTGACAAATTTCATTGATTTTTTTATTTTTGCTATCAAAGCAACGGCAGAAAAAAGTTGAATGAAATAATAATTATCCCATATACTTAAAGCTTTTTTGAAGCCAATATAAAAGTTTCATCATCTTCTTTGGACTTTGAAAAATTTCATTGATTTTTTTATTTTTGCTATCAAAGCAACGGCAGAAAAAAGTTGAGCGGAATAAAAAAAAACTATAACATTGAGGCCATTCTGAAGCCAATATAAAAGTTTCATCATCTTCTTTGGACTTTGAAAAATTTCATTGATTTTTTTATTTTTGCTATCAAAGCAACGGCAGAAAAAAGTTGAGCGGAATAAAAAAAACTATAACATTGAGGCCTTCTGAAGCCAATATAAAAGTTTCATCATCTTCTTTGGACTTTGAAAAATTTCATTGATTTTTTTATTTTTGCTATCAAAGCAACGGCAGAAAAAAGTTGAGCGGAATAAAAAAAACTATAACATTGAGGCCTTCTGAAGCCAATATAAAAGTTTCATCATCTTCTTTGGACTTTGAAAAATTTCATTGATTTTTTTATTTTTGCTATCAAAGCAACGGCAGAAAAAAGTTGAGCAGAATAAAAAAAAACTATAACATTGAGGCCATTCTGAAGCCAATATAAAAGTTTCACCATCTTCTTTGGACTTTGAAAAATTTCATTGATTTTTTTATTTTTGCTATCAAAGCAACGGCAGAAAAAAGTTGAGCAGAATAAAAAAAAACTATAACATTGAGGCCATTCTGAAGCCAATATAAAAGTTTCACCATCTTCTTTGGACTTTGAAAAATTTCATTGATTTTTTTATTTTTGCTATCAAAGCAACGGCAGAAAAAAGTTGAGCGGAATAAAAAAAAACTATAACATTGAGGCCTTCTGAAGCCAATATAAAAGTTTCATCATCTTCTTTGGACTTTGACAAATTTCATTGATTTTTTTATTTTTGCTATCAAAGCAACGGCAGAAAAAAGTTGAATGAAATAATAATTATCCCATATATTTAAAGCTTTTTTGAAGCCAATATAAAAGTTTCATCATCTTCTTTGGACTTTGACAAATTTCATTGATTTTTTTATTTTTGCTATCAAAGCAACGGCAGAAAAAAGTTGAGCGGAATAAAAAAAAACTATAACATTGAGGCCTTCTGAAGCCAATATAAAAGTTTCATCATCTTCTTTGGACTTTGACAAATTTCATTGATTTTTTTATTTTTGCTATCAAAGCAACGGCAGAAAAAAGTTGAATGAAATAATAATTATCCCATATATTTAAAGCTTTTTTGAAGCCAATATAAAAGTTTCATCATCTTCTTTGGACTTTGACAAATTTCATTGATTTTTTTATTTTTGCTATCAAAGCAACGGCAGAAAAAAGTTGAATGAAATAATAATTATCCCATATATTTAAAGCTTTTTTGAAGCCAATATAAAAGTTTCATCATCTTCTTTGGACTTTGAAAAATTTCATTGATTTTTTTATTTTTGCTATCAAAGCAACGGCAGAAAAAAGTTGAATGAAATAATAATTATCCCATATATTTAAAGCTTTTTTGAAGCCAATATAAAAGTTTCATCATCTTCTTTGGACTTTGAAAAATTTCATTGATTTTTTTATTTTTGCTATCAAAGCAACGGCAGAAAAAAGTTGAATGAAATAATAATTATCCCATATATTTAAAGCTTTTTTGAAGCCAATATAAAAGTTTCATCATCTTCTTTGGACTTTGAAAAATTTCATTGATTTTTTTATTTTTGCTATCAAAGCAACGGCAGAAAAAAGTTGAATGAAATAATAATTATCCCATATATTTAAAGCTTTTTTGAAGCCAATATAAAAGTTTCATCATCTTCTTTGGACTTTGAAAAATTTCATTGATTTTTTTATTTTTGCTATCAAAGCAACGGCAGAAAAAAGTTGAATGAAATAATAATTATCCCATATATTTAAAGCTTTTTTGAAGCCAATATAAAAGTTTCATCATCTTCTTTGGACTTTGACAAATTTCATTGATTTTTTTATTTTTGCTATCAAAGCAACGGCAGAAAAAAGTTGAATGAAATAATAATTATCCCATATATTTAAAGCTTTTTTGAAGCCAATATAAAAGTTTCATCATCTTCTTTGGACTTTGACAAATTTCATTGATTTTTTTATTTTTGCTATCAAAGCAACGGCAGAAAAAAGTTGAATGAAATAATAATTATCCCATATATTTAAAGCTTTTTTGAAGCCAATATAAAAGTTTCATCATCTTCTTTGGACTTTGAAAAATTTCATTGATTTTTTTATTTTTGCTATCAAAGCAACGGCAGAAAAAAGTTGAATGAAATAATAATTATCCCATATATTTAAAGCTTTTTTGAAGCCAATATAAAAGTTTCATCATCTTCTTTGGACTTTGACAAATTTCATTGATTTTTTTATTTTTGCTATCAAAGCAACGGCAGAAAAAAGTTGAATGAAATAATAATTATCCCATATACTTAAAGCTTTTTTGAAGTCAATATAAAAGTTTCATCATCTTCTTTGGACTTTGAAAAATTTCATTGATTTTTTCATTTTTGCTATCAAAGCAAAGGCAGAAAAAAGTTGAGCGGAATAAAAAAAACTATAACCTTGAGGCCATTCTGAAGCCAATATAAAAGTTTCATCATCTTCTTTGGACTTTGAAAAATTTCATTGATTTTTTCATTTTTGCTATCAAAGCAACGGCAGAAAAAAGTTGAGCGGAATAAAAAAAACTATAACCTTGAGGCCATTCTGAAGCCAATATAAAAGTTTCATCATCTTCTTTGGACTTTGAAAAATTTCATTGATTTTTTCATTTTTGCTATCAAAGCAACGGCAGAAAAAAGTTGAGCGGAATAAAAAAAAACTATAACCTTGAGGCCATTCTGAAGCCAATATAAAAGTTTCATCATCTTCTTTGGACTTTGAAAAATTTCATTGATTTTTTTATTTTTGCTATCAAAGCAACGGCAGAAAAAAGTTGAATGAAATAATAATTATCCCATATATTTAAAGCTTTTTTGAAGCCAATATAAAAGTTTCATCATCTTCTTTGGACTTTGAAAAATTTCATTGATTTTTTCATTTTTGCTATCAAAGCAACGGCAGAAAAAAGTTGAATGAAATAATAATTATCCCATATATTTAAAGCTTTTTTGAAGCCAATATAAAAGTTTCATCATCTTCTTTGGACTTTGAAAAATTTCATTGATTTTTTCATTTTTGCTATCAAAGCAACGGCAGAAAAAAGTTGAATGAAATAATAATTATCCCATATATTTAAAGCTTTTTTGAAGCCAATATAAAAGTTTCATCATCTTCTTTGGACTTTGAAAAATTTCATTGATTTTTTCATTTTTGCTATCAAAGCAACGGCAGAAAAAAGTTGAGCGGAATAAAAAAAAACTATAACCTTGAGGCCATTCTGAAGCCAATATAAAAGTTTCATCATCTTCTTTGGACTTTGAAAAATTTCATTGATTTTTTTATTTTTGCTATCAAAGCAACGGCAGAAAAAAGTTGAATGAAATAATAATTATCCCATATATTTAAAGCTTTTTTGAAGCCAATATAAAAGTTTCATCATCTTCTTTGGACTTTGAAAAATTTCATTGATTTTTTCATTTTTGCTATCAAAGCAACGGCAGAAAAAAGTTGAATGAAATAATAATTATCCCATATATTTAAAGCTTTTTTGAAGCCAATATAAAAGTTTCATCATCTTCTTTGGACTTTGAAAAATTTCATTGATTTTTTCATTTTTGCTATCAAAGCAACGGCAGAAAAAAGTTGAATGAAATAATAATTATCCCATATATTTAAAGCTTTTTTGAAGCCAATATAAAAGTTTCATCATCTTCTTTGGACTTTGAAAAATTTCATTGATTTTTTCATTTTTGCTATCAAAGCAACGGCAGAAAAAAGTTGAATGAAATAATAATTATCCCATATATTTAAAGCTTTTTTGAAGCCAATATAAAAGTTTCATCATCTTCTTTGGACTTTGAAAAATTTCATTGATTTTTTCATTTTTGCTATCAAAGCAACGGCAGAAAAAAGTTGAATGAAATAATAATTATCCCATATATTTAAAGCTTTTTTGAAGCCAATATAAAAGTTTCATCATCTTCTTTGGACTTTGAAAAATTTCATTGATTTTTTCATTTTTGCTATCAAAGCAACGGCAGAAAAAAGTTGAATGAAATAATAATTATCCCATATATTTAAAGCTTTTTTGAAGCCAATATAAAAGTTTCATCATCTTCTTTGGACTTTGAAAAATTTCATTGATTTTTTCATTTTTGCTATCAAAGCAACGGCAGAAAAAAGTTGAATGAAATAATAATTATCCCATATATTTAAAGCTTTTTTGAAGCCAATATAAAAGTTTCATCATCTTCTTTGGACTTTGAAAAATTTCATTGATTTTTTTATTTTTGCTATCAAAGCAACGGCAGAAAAAAGTTGAGCAGAATAAAAAAAAACTATAACATTGAGGCCATTCTGAAGCCAATATAAAAGTTTCATCATCTTCTTTGGACTTTGAAAAATTTCATTGATTTTTTTATTTTTGCTATCAAAGCAACGGCAGAAAAAAGTTGAATGAAATAATAATTATCCCATATATTTAAAGCTTTTTTGAAGCCAATATAAAAGTTTCATCATCTTCTTTGGACTTTGAAAAATTTCATTGATTTTTTCATTTTTGCTATCAAAGCAACGGCAGAAAAAAGTTGAATGAAATAATAATTATCCCATATATTTAAAGCTTTTTTGAAGCCAATATAAAAGTTTCATCATCTTCTTTGGACTTTGAAAAATTTCATTGATTTTTTCATTTTTGCTATCAAAGCAACGGCAGAAAAAAGTTGAATGAAATAATAATTATCCCATATATTTAAAGCTTTTTTGAAGCCAATATAAAAGTTTCATCATCTTCTTTGGACTTTGAAAAATTTCATTGATTTTTTTATTTTTGCTATCAAAGCAACGGCAGAAAAAAGTTGAGCAGAATAAAAAAAAACTATAACATTGAGGCCATTCTGAAGCCAATATAAAAGTTTCATCATCTTCTTTGGACTTTGAAAAATTTCATTGATTTTTTTATTTTTGCTATCAAAGCAACGGCAGAAAAAAGTTGAATGAAATAATAATTATCCCATATATTTAAAGCTTTTTTGAAGCCAATATAAAAGTTTCATCATCTTCTTTGGACTTTGAAAAATTTCATTGATTTTTTCATTTTTGCTATCAAAGCAACGGCAGAAAAAAGTTGAATGAAATAATAATTATCCCATATATTTAAAGCTTTTTTGAAGCCAATATAAAAGTTTCATCATCTTCTTTGGACTTTGAAAAATTTCATTGATTTTTTCATTTTTGCTATCAAAGCAACGGCAGAAAAAAGTTGAATGAAATAATAATTATCCCATATATTTAAAGCTTTTTTGAAGCCAATATAAAAGTTTCATCATCTTCTTTGGACTTTGAAAAATTTCATTGATTTTTTTATTTTTGCTATCAAAGCAACGGCAGAAAAAAGTTGAGCAGAATAAAAAAAAACTATAACATTGAGGCCATTCTGAAGCCAATATAAAAGTTTCATCATCTTCTTTGGACTTTGAAAAATTTCATTGATTTTTTTATTTTTGCTATCAAAGCAACGGCAGAAAAAAGTTGAATGAAATAATAATTATCCCATATATTTAAAGCTTTTTTGAAGCCAATATAAAAGTTTCATCATCTTCTTTGGACTTTGAAAAATTTCATTGATTTTTTCATTTTTGCTATCAAAGCAACGGCAGAAAAAAGTTGAGCAGAATAAAAAAAAACTATAACATTGAGGCCATTCTGAAGCCAATATAAAAGTTTCATCATCTTCTTTGGACTTTGAAAAATTTCATTGATTTTTTTATTTTTGCTATCAAAGCAACGGCAGAAAAAAGTTGAGCGGAATAAAAAAAACTATAACATTGAGGCCATTCTGAAGCCAATATAAAAGTTTAACCATCTTCTTTGGACTTTGAAAAATTTCATTGATTTTTTCATTTTTGCTATCAAAGCAACGGCAGAAAAAAGTTGAATGAAATAATAATTATCCCATATATTTAAAGCTTTTTTGAAGCCAATATAAAAGTTTCATCATCTTCTTTGGACTTTGAAAAATTTCATTGATTTTTTCATTTTTGCTATCAAAGCAACGGCAGAAAAAAGTTGAATGAAATAATAATTATCCCATATATTTAAAGCTTTTTTGAAGCCAATATAAAAGTTTCATCATCTTCTTTGGACTTTGAAAAATTTCATTGATTTTTTTATTTTTGCTATCAAAGCAACGGCAGAAAAAAGTTGAGCAGAATAAAAAAAAACTATAACATTGAGGCCATTCTGAAGCCAATATAAAAGTTTCATCATCTTCTTTGGACTTTGAAAAATTTCATTGATTTTTTTATTTTTGCTATCAAAGCAACGGCAGAAAAAAGTTGAGCGGAATAAAAAAAACTATAACATTGAGGCCATTCTGAAGCCAATATAAAAGTTTAACCATCTTCTTTGGACTTTGAAAAATTTCATTGATTTTTTTATTTTTGCTATCAAAGCAACGGCAGAAAAAAGTTGAATGAAATAATAATTATCCCATATATTTAAAGCTTTTTTGAAGCCAATATAAAAGTTTCATCATCTTCTTTGGACTTTGAAAAATTTCATTGATTTTTTTATTTTTGCTATCAAAGCAACGGCAGAAAAAAGTTGAGCAGAATAAAAAAAAACTATAACATTGAGGCCATTCTGAAGCCAATATAAAAGTTTCATCATCTTCTTTGGACTTTGAAAAATTTCATTGATTTTTTTATTTTTGCTATCAAAGCAACGGCAGAAAAAAGTTGAGCGGAATAAAAAAAACTATAACATTGAGGCCATTCTGAAGCCAATATAAAAGTTTAACCATCTTCTTTGGACTTTGAAAAATTTCATTGATTTTTTCATTTTTGCTATCAAAGCAACGGCAGAAAAAAGTTGAATGAAATAATAATTATCCCATATATTTAAAGCTTTTTTGAAGCCAATATAAAAGTTTCATCATCTTCTTTGGACTTTGAAAAATTTCATTGATTTTTTCATTTTTGCTATCAAAGCAACGGCAGAAAAAAGTTGAATGAAATAATAATTATCCCATATATTTAAAGCTTTTTTGAAGCCAATATAAAAGTTTCATCATCTTCTTTGGACTTTGAAAAATTTCATTGATTTTTTCATTTTTGCTATCAAAGCAACGGCAGAAAAAAGTTGAATGAAATAATAATTATCCCATATATTTAAAGCTTTTTTGAAGCCAATATAAAAGTTTCATCATCTTCTTTGGACTTTGAAAAATTTCATTGATTTTTTTATTTTTGCTATCAAAGCAACGGCAGAAAAAAGTTGAGCAGAATAAAAAAAAACTATAACATTGAGGCCATTCTGAAGCCAATATAAAAGTTTCATCATCTTCTTTGGACTTTGAAAAATTTCATTGATTTTTTTATTTTTGCTATCAAAGCAAAGGCAGAAAAAAGTTGAGCGGAATAAAAAAAACTATAACATTGAGGCCATTCTGAAGCCAATATAAAAGTTTCATCATCTTCTTTGGACTTTGAAAAATTTCATTGATTTTTTTATTTTTGCTATCAAAGCAACGGCAGAAAAAAGTTGAGCGGAATAAAAAAAACTATAACATTGAGGCCATTCTGAAGCCAATATAAAAGTTTAACCATCTTCTTTGGACTTTGAAAAATTTCATTGATTTTTTTATTTTTGCTATCAAAGCAACGGCAGAAAAAAGTTGAGCGGAATAAAAAAAACTATAACATTGAGGCCATTCTGAAGCCAATATAAAAGTTTAACCATCTTCTTTGGACTTTGAAAAATTTCATTGATTTTTTCATTTTTGCTATCAAAGCAACGGCAGAAAAAAGTTGAATGAAATAATAATTATCCCATATATTTAAAGCTTTTTTGAAGCCAATATAAAAGTTTCATCATCTTCTTTGGACTTTGAAAAATTTCATTGATTTTTTCATTTTTGCTATCAAAGCAACGGCAGAAAAAAGTTGAGCGGAATAAAAAAAACTATAACATTGAGGCCATTCTGAAGCCAATATAAAAGTTTCATCATCTTCTTTGGACTTTGAAAAATTTCATTGATTTTTTTATTTTTGCTATCAAAGCAACGGCAGAAAAAAGTTGAGCGGAATAAAAAAAACTATAACATTGAGGCCATTCTGAAGCCAATATAAAAGTTTCATCATCTTCTTTGGACTTTGAAAAATTTCATTGATTTTTTTATTTTTGCTATCAAAGCAAAGGCAGAAAAAAGTTGAGCGGAATAAAAAAAACTATAACATTGAGGCCATTCTGAAGCCAATATAAAAGTTTAACCATCTTCTTTGGACTTTGAAAAATTTCATTGATTTTTTCATTTTTGCTATCAAAGCAACGGCAGAAAAAAGTTGAATGAAATAATAATTATCCCATATATTTAAAGCTTTTTTGAAGCCAATATAAAAGTTTCATCATCTTCTTTGGACTTTGAAAAATTTCATTGATTTTTTCATTTTTGCTATCAAAGCAACGGCAGAAAAAAGTTGAATGAAATAATAATTATCCCATATATTTAAAGCTTTTTTGAAGCCAATATAAAAGTTTCATCATCTTCTTTGGACTTTGAAAAATTTCATTGATTTTTTCATTTTTGCTATCAAAGCAACGGCAGAAAAAAGTTGAGCGGAATAAAAAAAACTATAACATTGAGGCCATTCTGAAGCCAATATAAAAGTTTCATCATCTTCTTTGGACTTTGAAAAATTTCATTGATTTTTTTATTTTTGCTATCAAAGCAAAGGCAGAAAAAAGTTGAGCGGAATAAAAAAAACTATAACATTGAGGCCATTCTGAAGCCAATATAAAAGTTTAACCATCTTCTTTGGACTTTGAAAAATTTCATTGATTTTTTCATTTTTGCTATCAAAGCAACGGCAGAAAAAAGTTGAATGAAATAATAATTATCCCATATATTTAAAGCTTTTTTGAAGCCAATATAAAAGTTTCATCATCTTCTTTGGACTTTGAAAAATTTCATTGATTTTTTCATTTTTGCTATCAAAGCAACGGCAGAAAAAAGTTGAATGAAATAATAATTATCCCATATATTTAAAGCTTTTTTGAAGCCAATATAAAAGTTTCATCATCTTCTTTGGACTTTGAAAAATTTCATTGATTTTTTCATTTTTGCTATCAAAGCAACGGCAGAAAAAAGTTGAATGAAATAATAATTATCCCATATATTTAAAGCTTTTTTGAAGCCAATATAAAAGTTTCATCATCTTCTTTGGACTTTGAAAAATTTCATTGATTTTTTCATTTTTGCTATCAAAGCAACGGCAGAAAAAAGTTGAATGAAATAATAATTATCCCATATATTTAAAGCTTTTTTGAAGCCAATATAAAAGTTTCATCATCTTCTTTGGACTTTGAAAAATTTCATTGATTTTTTCATTTTTGCTATCAAAGCAACGGCAGAAAAAAGTTGAATGAAATAATAATTATCCCATATATTTAAAGCTTTTTTGAAGCCAATATAAAAGTTTCATCATCTTCTTTGGACTTTGAAAAATTTCATTGATTTTTTCATTTTTGCTATCAAAGCAACGGCAGAAAAAAGTTGAATGAAATAATAATTATCCCATATATTTAAAGCTTTTTTGAAGCCAATATAAAAGTTTCATCATCTTCTTTGGACTTTGAAAAATTTCATTGATTTTTTCATTTTTGCTATCAAAGCAACGGCAGAAAAAAGTTGAATGAAATAATAATTATCCCATATATTTAAAGCTTTTTTGAAGCCAATATAAAAGTTTCATCATCTTCTTTGGACTTTGAAAAATTTCATTGATTTTTTTATTTTTGCTATCAAAGCAACGGCAGAAAAAAGTTGAATGAAATAATAATTATCCCATATATTTAAAGCTTTTTTGAAGCCAATATAAAAGTTTCATCATCTTCTTTGGACTTTGAAAAATTTCATTGATTTTTTCATTTTTGCTATCAAAGCAACGGCAGAAAAAAGTTGAGCGGAATAAAAAAAAACTATAACCTTGAGGCCATTCTGAAGCCAATATAAAAGTTTCATCATCTTCTTTGGACTTTGAAAAATTTCATTGATTTTTTTATTTTTGCTATCAAAGCAACGGCAGAAAAAAGTTGAGCGGAATAAAAAAAACTATAACATTGAGGCCATTCTGAAGCCAATATAAAAGTTTCATCATCTTCTTTGGACTTTGAAAAATTTCATTGATTTTTTTATTTTTGCTATCAAAGCAACGGCAGAAAAAAGTTGAGCGGAATAAAAAAAACTATAACATTGAGGCCATTCTGAAGCCAATATAAAAGTTTCATCATCTTCTTTGGACTTTGAAAAATTTCATTGATTTTTTTATTTTTGCTATCAAAGCAAAGGCAGAAAAAAGTTGAGCGGAATAAAAAAAACTATAACATTGAGGCCATTCTGAAGCCAATATAAAAGTTTAACCATCTTCTTTGGACTTTGAAAAATTTCATTGATTTTTTTATTTTTGCTATCAAAGCAACGGCAGAAAAAAGTTGAATGAAATAATAATTATCCCATATATTTAAAGCTTTTTTGAAGCCAATATAAAAGTTTCATCATCTTCTTTGGACTTTGAAAAATTTCATTGATTTTTTTATTTTTGCTATCAAAGCAACGGCAGAAAAAAGTTGAATGAAATAATAATTATCCCATATATTTAAAGCTTTTTTGAAGCCAATATAAAAGTTTCATCATCTTCTTTGGACTTTGAAAAATTTCATTGATTTTTTCATTTTTGCTATCAAAGCAACGGCAGAAAAAAGTTGAATGAAATAATAATTATCCCATATATTTAAAGCTTTTTTGAAGCCAATATAAAAGTTTCATCATCTTCTTTGGACTTTGAAAAATTTCATTGATTTTTTTATTTTTGCTATCAAAGCAACGGCAGAAAAAAGTTGAATGAAATAATAATTATCCCATATATTTAAAGCTTTTTTGAAGCCAATATAAAAGTTTCATCATCTTCTTTGGACTTTGAAAAATTTCATTGATTTTTTCATTTTTGCTATCAAAGCAACGGCAGAAAAAAGTTGAGCGGAATAAAAAAAAACTATAACCTTGAGGCCATTCTGAAGCCAATATAAAAGTTTCATCATCTTCTTTGGACTTTGAAAAATTTCATTGATTTTTTTATTTTTGCTATCAAAGCAACGGCAGAAAAAAGTTGAGCGGAATAAAAAAAACTATAACATTGAGGCCATTCTGAAGCCAATATAAAAGTTTCATCATCTTCTTTGGACTTTGAAAAATTTCATTGATTTTTTTATTTTTGCTATCAAAGCAACGGCAGAAAAAAGTTGAGCGGAATAAAAAAAACTATAACATTGAGGCCATTCTGAAGCCAATATAAAAGTTTCATCATCTTCTTTGGACTTTGAAAAATTTCATTGATTTTTTTATTTTTGCTATCAAAGCAAAGGCAGAAAAAAGTTGAGCGGAATAAAAAAAACTATAACATTGAGGCCATTCTGAAGCCAATATAAAAGTTTAACCATCTTCTTTGGACTTTGAAAAATTTCATTGATTTTTTCATTTTTGCTATCAAAGCAACGGCAGAAAAAAGTTGAATGAAATAATAATTATCCCATATATTTAAAGCTTTTTTGAAGCCAATATAAAAGTTTCATCATCTTCTTTGGACTTTGAAAAATTTCATTGATTTTTTCATTTTTGCTATCAAAGCAACGGCAGAAAAAAGTTGAATGAAATAATAATTATCCCATATATTTAAAGCTTTTTTGAAGCCAATATAAAAGTTTCATCATCTTCTTTGGACTTTGAAAAATTTCATTGATTTTTTCATTTTTGCTATCAAAGCAACGGCAGAAAAAAGTTGAGCGGAATAAAAAAAACTATAACATTGAGGCCATTCTGAAGCCAATATAAAAGTTTCATCATCTTCTTTGGACTTTGAAAAATTTCATTGATTTTTTTATTTTTGCTATCAAAGCAAAGGCAGAAAAAAGTTGAGCGGAATAAAAAAAACTATAACATTGAGGCCATTCTGAAGCCAATATAAAAGTTTAACCATCTTCTTTGGACTTTGAAAAATTTCATTGATTTTTTCATTTTTGCTATCAAAGCAACGGCAGAAAAAAGTTGAATGAAATAATAATTATCCCATATATTTAAAGCTTTTTTGAAGCCAATATAAAAGTTTCATCATCTTCTTTGGACTTTGAAAAATTTCATTGATTTTTTCATTTTTGCTATCAAAGCAACGGCAGAAAAAAGTTGAATGAAATAATAATTATCCCATATATTTAAAGCTTTTTTGAAGCCAATATAAAAGTTTCATCATCTTCTTTGGACTTTGAAAAATTTCATTGATTTTTTCATTTTTGCTATCAAAGCAACGGCAGAAAAAAGTTGAGCGGAATAAAAAAAACTATAACATTGAGGCCATTCTGAAGCCAATATAAAAGTTTCATCATCTTCTTTGGACTTTGAAAAATTTCATTGATTTTTTTATTTTTGCTATCAAAGCAAAGGCAGAAAAAAGTTGAGCGGAATAAAAAAAACTATAACATTGAGGCCATTCTGAAGCCAATATAAAAGTTTAACCATCTTCTTTGGACTTTGAAAAATTTCATTGATTTTTTCATTTTTGCTATCAAAGCAACGGCAGAAAAAAGTTGAATGAAATAATAATTATCCCATATATTTAAAGCTTTTTTGAAGCCAATATAAAAGTTTCATCATCTTCTTTGGACTTTGAAAAATTTCATTGATTTTTTCATTTTTGCTATCAAAGCAACGGCAGAAAAAAGTTGAATGAAATAATAATTATCCCATATATTTAAAGCTTTTTTGAAGCCAATATAAAAGTTTCATCATCTTCTTTGGACTTTGAAAAATTTCATTGATTTTTTCATTTTTGCTATCAAAGCAACGGCAGAAAAAAGTTGAATGAAATAATAATTATCCCATATATTTAAAGCTTTTTTGAAGCCAATATAAAAGTTTCATCATCTTCTTTGGACTTTGAAAAATTTCATTGATTTTTTCATTTTTGCTATCAAAGCAACGGCAGAAAAAAGTTGAATGAAATAATAATTATCCCATATATTTAAAGCTTTTTTGAAGCCAATATAAAAGTTTCATCATCTTCTTTGGACTTTGAAAAATTTCATTGATTTTTTCATTTTTGCTATCAAAGCAACGGCAGAAAAAAGTTGAATGAAATAATAATTATCCCATATATTTAAAGCTTTTTTGAAGCCAATATAAAAGTTTCATCATCTTCTTTGGACTTTGAAAAATTTCATTGATTTTTTCATTTTTGCTATCAAAGCAACGGCAGAAAAAAGTTGAATGAAATAATAATTATCCCATATATTTAAAGCTTTTTTGAAGCCAATATAAAAGTTTCATCATCTTCTTTGGACTTTGAAAAATTTCATTGATTTTTTCATTTTTGCTATCAAAGCAACGGCAGAAAAAAGTTGAATGAAATAATAATTATCCCATATATTTAAAGCTTTTTTGAAGCCAATATAAAAGTTTCATCATCTTCTTTGGACTTTGAAAAATTTCATTGATTTTTTTATTTTTGCTATCAAAGCAACGGCAGAAAAAAGTTGAATGAAATAATAATTATCCCATATATTTAAAGCTTTTTTGAAGCCAATATAAAAGTTTCATCATCTTCTTTGGACTTTGAAAAATTTCATTGATTTTTTCATTTTTGCTATCAAAGCAACGGCAGAAAAAAGTTGAATGAAATAATAATTATCCCATATATTTAAAGCTTTTTTGAAGCCAATATAAAAGTTTCATCATCTTCTTTGGACTTTGAAAAATTTCATTGATTTTTTTATTTTTGCTATCAAAGCAACGGCAGAAAAAAGTTGAATGAAATAATAATTATCCCATATATTTAAAGCTTTTTTGAAGCCAATATAAAAGTTTCATCATCTTCTTTGGACTTTGAAAAATTTCATTGATTTTTTCATTTTTGCTATCAAAGCAACGGCAGAAAAAAGTTGAATGAAATAATAATTATCCCATATATTTAAAGCTTTTTTGAAGCCAATATAAAAGTTTCATCATCTTCTTTGGACTTTGAAAAATTTCATTGATTTTTTCATTTTTGCTATCAAAGCAACGGCAGAAAAAAGTTGAATGAAATAATAATTATCCCATATATTTAAAGCTTTTTTGAAGCCAATATAAAAGTTTCATCATCTTCTTTGGACTTTGAAAAATTTCATTGATTTTTTCATTTTTGCTATCAAAGCAACGGCAGAAAAAAGTTGAGCGGAATAAAAAAAAACTATAACCTTGAGGCCATTCTGAAGCCAATATAAAAGTTTCATCATCTTCTTTGGACTTTGAAAAATTTCATTGATTTTTTTATTTTTGCTATCAAAGCAACGGCAGAAAAAAGTTGAATGAAATAATAATTATCCCATATATTTAAAGCTTTTTTGAAGCCAATATAAAAGTTTCATCATCTTCTTTGGACTTTGAAAAATTTCATTGATTTTTTCATTTTTGCTATCAAAGCAACGGCAGAAAAAAGTTGAATGAAATAATAATTATCCCATATATTTAAAGCTTTTTTGAAGCCAATATAAAAGTTTCATCATCTTCTTTGGACTTTGAAAAATTTCATTGATTTTTTCATTTTTGCTATCAAAGCAACGGCAGAAAAAAGTTGAATGAAATAATAATTATCCCATATATTTAAAGCTTTTTTGAAGCCAATATAAAAGTTTCATCATCTTCTTTGGACTTTGAAAAATTTCATTGATTTTTTCATTTTTGCTATCAAAGCAACGGCAGAAAAAAGTTGAGCGGAATAAAAAAAAACTATAACCTTGAGGCCATTCTGAAGCCAATATAAAAGTTTCATCATCTTCTTTGGACTTTGAAAAATTTCATTGATTTTTTCATTTTTGCTATCAAAGCAACGGCAGAAAAAAGTTGAATGAAATAATAATTATCCCATATATTTAAAGCTTTTTTGAAGCCAATATAAAAGTTTCATCATCTTCTTTGGACTTTGAAAAATTTCATTGATTTTTTCATTTTTGCTATCAAAGCAACGGCAGAAAAAAGTTGAGCGGAATAAAAAAAAACTATAACCTTGAGGCCATTCTGAAGCCAATATAAAAGTTTCATCATCTTCTTTGGACTTTGAAAAATTTCATTGATTTTTTTATTTTTGCTATCAAAGCAACGGCAGAAAAAAGTTGAATGAAATAATAATTATCCCATATATTTAAAGCTTTTTTGAAGCCAATATAAAAGTTTCATCATCTTCTTTGGACTTTGAAAAATTTCATTGATTTTTTCATTTTTGCTATCAAAGCAACGGCAGAAAAAAGTTGAATGAAATAATAATTATCCCATATATTTAAAGCTTTTTTGAAGCCAATATAAAAGTTTCATCATCTTCTTTGGACTTTGAAAAATTTCATTGATTTTTTCATTTTTGCTATCAAAGCAACGGCAGAAAAAAGTTGAATGAAATAATAATTATCCCATATATTTAAAGCTTTTTTGAAGCCAATATAAAAGTTTCATCATCTTCTTTGGACTTTGAAAAATTTCATTGATTTTTTCATTTTTGCTATCAAAGCAACGGCAGAAAAAAGTTGAATGAAATAATAATTATCCCATATATTTAAAGCTTTTTTGAAGCCAATATAAAAGTTTCATCATCTTCTTTGGACTTTGAAAAATTTCATTGATTTTTTTATTTTTGCTATCAAAGCAACGGCAGAAAAAAGTTGAGCAGAATAAAAAAAAACTATAACATTGAGGCCATTCTGAAGCCAATATAAAAGTTTCATCATCTTCTTTGGACTTTGAAAAATTTCATTGATTTTTTTATTTTTGCTATCAAAGCAACGGCAGAAAAAAGTTGAATGAAATAATAATTATCCCATATATTTAAAGCTTTTTTGAAGCCAATATAAAAGTTTCATCATCTTCTTTGGACTTTGAAAAATTTCATTGATTTTTTCATTTTTGCTATCAAAGCAACGGCAGAAAAAAGTTGAATGAAATAATAATTATCCCATATATTTAAAGCTTTTTTGAAGCCAATATAAAAGTTTCATCATCTTCTTTGGACTTTGAAAAATTTCATTGATTTTTTCATTTTTGCTATCAAAGCAACGGCAGAAAAAAGTTGAATGAAATAATAATTATCCCATATATTTAAAGCTTTTTTGAAGCCAATATAAAAGTTTCATCATCTTCTTTGGACTTTGAAAAATTTCATTGATTTTTTCATTTTTGCTATCAAAGCAACGGCAGAAAAAAGTTGAATGAAATAATAATTATCCCATATATTTAAAGCTTTTTTGAAGCCAATATAAAAGTTTCATCATCTTCTTTGGACTTTGAAAAATTTCATTGATTTTTTTATTTTTGCTATCAAAGCAACGGCAGAAAAAAGTTGAATGAAATAATAATTATCCCATATATTTAAAGCTTTTTTGAAGCCAATATAAAAGTTTCATCATCTTCTTTGGACTTTGAAAAATTTCATTGATTTTTTCATTTTTGCTATCAAAGCAACGGCAGAAAAAAGTTGAATGAAATAATAATTATCCCATATATTTAAAGCTTTTTTGAAGCCAATATAAAAGTTTCATCATCTTCTTTGGACTTTGAAAAATTTCATTGATTTTTTTATTTTTGCTATCAAAGCAACGGCAGAAAAAAGTTGAGCGGAATAAAAAAAACTATAACATTGAGGCCATTCTGAAGCCAATATAAAAGTTTCATCATCTTCTTTGGACTTTGAAAAATTTCATTGATTTTTTCATTTTTGCTATCAAAGCAACGGCAGAAAAAAGTTGAATGAAATAATAATTATCCCATATATTTAAAGCTTTTTTGAAGCCAATATAAAAGTTTCATCATCTTCTTTGGACTTTGAAAAATTTCATTGATTTTTTTATTTTTGCTATCAAAGCAACGGCAGAAAAAAGTTGAGCGGAATAAAAAAAACTATAACATTGAGGCCATTCTGAAGCCAATATAAAAGTTTCATCATCTTCTTTGGACTTTGAAAAATTTCATTGATTTTTTCATTTTTGCTATCAAAGCAACGGCAGAAAAAAGTTGAATGAAATAATAATTATCCCATATATTTAAAGCTTTTTTGAAGCCAATATAAAAGTTTCATCATCTTCTTTGGACTTTGAAAAATTTCATTGATTTTTTCATTTTTGCTATCAAAGCAACGGCAGAAAAAAGTTGAATGAAATAATAATTATCCCATATATTTAAAGCTTTTTTGAAGCCAATATAAAAGTTTCATCATCTTCTTTGGACTTTGAAAAATTTCATTGATTTTTTTATTTTTGCTATCAAAGCAACGGCAGAAAAAAGTTGAGCAGAATAAAAAAAAACTATAACATTGAGGCCATTCTGAAGCCAATATAAAAGTTTCATCATCTTCTTTGGACTTTGAAAAATTTCATTGATTTTTTTATTTTTGCTATCAAAGCAACGGCAGAAAAAAGTTGAGCGGAATAAAAAAAACTATAACATTGAGGCCATTCTGAAGCCAATATAAAAGTTTCATCATCTTCTTTGGACTTTGAAAAATTTCATTGATTTTTTCATTTTTGCTATCAAAGCAACGGCAGAAAAAAGTTGAATGAAATAATAATTATCCCATATATTTAAAGCTTTTTTGAAGCCAATATAAAAGTTTCATCATCTTCTTTGGACTTTGAAAAATTTCATTGATTTTTTCATTTTTGCTATCAAAGCAACGGCAGAAAAAAGTTGAATGAAATAATAATTATCCCATATATTTAAAGCTTTTTTGAAGCCAATATAAAAGTTTCATCATCTTCTTTGGACTTTGAAAAATTTCATTGATTTTTTCATTTTTGCTATCAAAGCAACGGCAGAAAAAAGTTGAATGAAATAATAATTATCCCATATATTTAAAGCTTTTTTGAAGCCAATATAAAAGTTTCATCATCTTCTTTGGACTTTGAAAAATTTCATTGATTTTTTCATTTTTGCTATCAAAGCAACGGCAGAAAAAAGTTGAATGAAATAATAATTATCCCATATATTTAAAGCTTTTTTGAAGCCAATATAAAAGTTTCATCATCTTCTTTGGACTTTGAAAAATTTCATTGATTTTTTTATTTTTGCTATCAAAGCAACGGCAGAAAAAAGTTGAGCGGAATAAAAAAAAACTATAACCTTGAGGCCATTCTGAAGCCAATATAAAAGTTTCATCATCTTCTTTGGACTTTGAAAAATTTCATTGATTTTTTTATTTTTGCTATCAAAGCAACGGCAGAAAAAAGTTGAATGAAATAATAATTATCCCATATATTTAAAGCTTTTTTGAAGCCAATATAAAAGTTTCATCATCTTCTTTGGACTTTGAAAAATTTCATTGATTTTTTCATTTTTGCTATCAAAGCAACGGCAGAAAAAAGTTGAATGAAATAATAATTATCCCATATATTTAAAGCTTTTTTGAAGCCAATATAAAAGTTTCATCATCTTCTTTGGACTTTGAAAAATTTCATTGATTTTTTTATTTTTGCTATCAAAGCAACGGCAGAAAAAAGTTGAGCAGAATAAAAAAAAACTATAACATTGAGGCCATTCTGAAGCCAATATAAAAGTTTCATCATCTTCTTTGGACTTTGAAAAATTTCATTGATTTTTTTATTTTTGCTATCAAAGCAACGGCAGAAAAAAGTTGAGCGGAATAAAAAAAACTATAACATTGAGGCCATTCTGAAGCCAATATAAAAGTTTAACCATCTTCTTTGGACTTTGAAAAATTTCATTGATTTTTTCATTTTTGCTATCAAAGCAACGGCAGAAAAAAGTTGAATGAAATAATAATTATCCCATATATTTAAAGCTTTTTTGAAGCCAATATAAAAGTTTCATCATCTTCTTTGGACTTTGAAAAATTTCATTGATTTTTTTATTTTTGCTATCAAAGCAACGGCAGAAAAAAGTTGAGCGGAATAAAAAAAACTATAACATTGAGGCCATTCTGAAGCCAATATAAAAGTTTAACCATCTTCTTTGGACTTTGAAAAATTTCATTGATTTTTTCATTTTTGCTATCAAAGCAACGGCAGAAAAAAGTTGAATGAAATAATAATTATCCCATATATTTAAAGCTTTTTTGAAGCCAATATAAAAGTTTCATCATCTTCTTTGGACTTTGAAAAATTTCATTGATTTTTTCATTTTTGCTATCAAAGCAACGGCAGAAAAAAGTTGAGCGGAATAAAAAAAAACTATAACCTTGAGGCCATTCTGAAGCCAATATAAAAGTTTCATCATCTTCTTTGGACTTTGAAAAATTTCATTGATTTTTTTATTTTTGCTATCAAAGCAACGGCAGAAAAAAGTTGAATGAAATAATAATTATCCCATATATTTAAAGCTTTTTTGAAGCCAATATAAAAGTTTCATCATCTTCTTTGGACTTTGAAAAATTTCATTGATTTTTTCATTTTTGCTATCAAAGCAACGGCAGAAAAAAGTTGAATGAAATAATAATTATCCCATATATTTAAAGCTTTTTTGAAGCCAATATAAAAGTTTCATCATCTTCTTTGGACTTTGAAAAATTTCATTGATTTTTTTATTTTTGCTATCAAAGCAACGGCAGAAAAAAGTTGAATGAAATAATAATTATCCCATATATTTAAAGCTTTTTTGAAGCCAATATAAAAGTTTCATCATCTTCTTTGGACTTTGAAAAATTTCATTGATTTTTTCATTTTTGCTATCAAAGCAACGGCAGAAAAAAGTTGAATGAAATAATAATTATCCCATATATTTAAAGCTTTTTTGAAGCCAATATAAAAGTTTCATCATCTTCTTTGGACTTTGAAAAATTTCATTGATTTTTTCATTTTTGCTATCAAAGCAACGGCAGAAAAAAGTTGAGCGGAATAAAAAAAACTATAACCTTGAGGCCATTCTGAAGCCAATATAAAAGTTTCATCATCTTCTTTGGACTTTGAAAAATTTCATTGATTTTTTTATTTTTGCTATCAAAGCAACGGCAGAAAAAAGTTGAATGAAATAATAATTATCCCATATATTTAAAGCTTTTTTGAAGCCAATATAAAAGTTTCATCATCTTCTTTGGACTTTGAAAAATTTCATTGATTTTTTCATTTTTGCTATCAAAGCAACGGCAGAAAAAAGTTGAGCGGAATAAAAAAAAACTATAACCTTGAGGCCATTCTGAAGCCAATATAAAAGTTTCATCATCTTCTTTGGACTTTGAAAAATTTCATTGATTTTTTTATTTTTGCTATCAAAGCAACGGCAGAAAAAAGTTGAATGAAATAATAATTATCCCATATATTTAAAGCTTTTTTGAAGCCAATATAAAAGTTTCATCATCTTCTTTGGACTTTGAAAAATTTCATTGATTTTTTCATTTTTGCTATCAAAGCAACGGCAGAAAAAAGTTGAATGAAATAATAATTATCCCATATATTTAAAGCTTTTTTGAAGCCAATATAAAAGTTTCATCATCTTCTTTGGACTTTGAAAAATTTCATTGATTTTTTTATTTTTGCTATCAAAGCAACGGCAGAAAAAAGTTGAGCAGAATAAAAAAAAACTATAACATTGAGGCCATTCTGAAGCCAATATAAAAGTTTCATCATCTTCTTTGGACTTTGAAAAATTTCATTGATTTTTTTATTTTTGCTATCAAAGCAACGGCAGAAAAAAGTTGAGCGGAATAAAAAAAACTATAACATTGAGGCCATTCTGAAGCCAATATAAAAGTTTAACCATCTTCTTTGGACTTTGAAAAATTTCATTGATTTTTTCATTTTTGCTATCAAAGCAACGGCAGAAAAAAGTTGAATGAAATAATAATTATCCCATATATTTAAAGCTTTTTTGAAGCCAATATAAAAGTTTCATCATCTTCTTTGGACTTTGAAAAATTTCATTGATTTTTTCATTTTTGCTATCAAAGCAACGGCAGAAAAAAGTTGAGCGGAATAAAAAAAAACTATAACCTTGAGGCCATTCTGAAGCCAATATAAAAGTTTCATCATCTTCTTTGGACTTTGAAAAATTTCATTGATTTTTTTATTTTTGCTATCAAAGCAACGGCAGAAAAAAGTTGAATGAAATAATAATTATCCCATATATTTAAAGCTTTTTTGAAGCCAATATAAAAGTTTCATCATCTTCTTTGGACTTTGAAAAATTTCATTGATTTTTTCATTTTTGCTATCAAAGCAACGGCAGAAAAAAGTTGAGCGGAATAAAAAAAAACTATAACCTTGAGGCCATTCTGAAGCCAATATAAAAGTTTCATCATCTTCTTTGGACTTTGAAAAATTTCATTGATTTTTTTATTTTTGCTATCAAAGCAACGGCAGAAAAAAGTTGAATGAAATAATAATTATCCCATATATTTAAAGCTTTTTTGAAGCCAATATAAAAGTTTCATCATCTTCTTTGGACTTTGAAAAATTTCATTGATTTTTTCATTTTTGCTATCAAAGCAACGGCAGAAAAAAGTTGAATGAAATAATAATTATCCCATATATTTAAAGCTTTTTTGAAGCCAATATAAAAGTTTCATCATCTTCTTTGGACTTTGAAAAATTTCATTGATTTTTTTATTTTTGCTATCAAAGCAACGGCAGAAAAAAGTTGAGCGGAATAAAAAAAACTATAACATTGAGGCCATTCTGAAGCCAATATAAAAGTTTCATCATCTTCTTTGGACTTTGAAAAATTTCATTGATTTTTTTATTTTTGCTATCAAAGCAACGGCAGAAAAAAGTTGAGCAGAATAAAAAAAAACTATAACATTGAGGCCATTCTGAAGCCAATATAAAAGTTTCATCATCTTCTTTGGACTTTGAAAAATTTCATTGATTTTTTTATTTTTGCTATCAAAGCAACGGCAGAAAAAAGTTGAGCGGAATAAAAAAAACTATAACATTGAGGCCATTCTGAAGCCAATATAAAAGTTTCACCATCTTCTTTGGACTTTGAAAAATTTCATTGATTTTTTTATTTTTGCTATCAAAGCAACGGCAGAAAAAAGTTGAGCAGAATAAAAAAAAACTATAACATTGAGGCCATTCTGAAGCCAATATAAAAGTTTCACCATCTTCTTTGGACTTTGAAAAATTTCATTGATTTTTTTATTTTTGCTATCAAAGCAACGGCAGAAAAAAGTTGAGCGGAATAAAAAAAACTATAACATTGAGGCCATTCTGAAGCCAATATAAAAGTTTCATCATCTTCTTTGGACTTTGAAAAATTTCATTGATTTTTTTATTTTTGCTATCAAAGCAACGGCAGAAAAAAGTTGAGCAGAATAAAAAAAAAACTATAACATTGAGGCCATTCTGAAGCCAATATAAAAGTTTCACCATCTTCTTTGGACTTTGAAAAATTTCATTGATTTTTTTATTTTTGCTATCAAAGCAACGGCAGAAAAAAGTTGAGCGGAATAAAAAAAACTATAACATTGAGGCCATTCTGAAGCCAATATAAAAGTTTCACCATCTTCTTTGGACTTTGAAAAATTTCATTGATTTTTTTATTTTTGCTATCAAAGCAACGGCAGAAAAAAGTTGAGCAGAATAAAAAAAAACTATAACATTGAGGCCATTCTGAAGCCAATATAAAAGTTTCACCATCTTCTTTGGACTTTGAAAAATTTCATTGATTTTTTTATTTTTGCTATCAAAGCAACGGCAGAAAAAAGTTGAGCGGAATAAAAAAAAACTATAACATTGAGGCCATTCTGAAGCCAATATAAAAGTTTCACCATCTTCTTTGGACTTTGAAAAATTTCATTGATTTTTTCATTTTTGCTATCAAAGCAACGGCAGAAAAAAGTTGAATGAAATAATAATTATCCCATATATTTAAAGCTTTTTTGAAGCCAATATAAAAGTTTCATCATCTTCTTTGGACTTTGAAAAATTTCATTGATTTTTTCATTTTTGCTATCAAAGCAACGGCAGAAAAAAGTTGAATGAAATAATAATTATCCCATATATTTAAAGCTTTTTTGAAGCCAATATAAAAGTTTCATCATCTTCTTTGGACTTTGAAAAATTTCATTGATTTTTTCATTTTTGCTATCAAAGCAACGGCAGAAAAAAGTTGAATGAAATAATAATTATCCCATATATTTAAAGCTTTTTTGAAGCCAATATAAAAGTTTCATCATCTTCTTTGGACTTTGAAAAATTTCATTGATTTTTTTATTTTTGCTATCAAAGCAACGGCAGAAAAAAGTTGAGCGGAATAAAAAAAAACTATAACATTGAGGCCATTCTGAAGCCAATATAAAAGTTTCACCATCTTCTTTGGACTTTGAAAAATTTCATTGATTTTTTCATTTTTGCTATCAAAGCAACGGCAGAAAAAAGTTGAATGAAATAATAATTATCCCATATATTTAAAGCTTTTTTGAAGCCAATATAAAAGTTTCATCATCTTCTTTGGACTTTGAAAAATTTCATTGATTTTTTCATTTTTGCTATCAAAGCAACGGCAGAAAAAAGTTGAATGAAATAATAATTATCCCATATATTTAAAGCTTTTTTGAAGCCAATATAAAAGTTTCATCATCTTCTTTGGACTTTGAAAAATTTCATTGATTTTTTTATTTTTGCTATCAAAGCAACGGCAGAAAAAAGTTGAGCGGAATAAAAAAAACTATAACATTGAGGCCATTCTGAAGCCAATATAAAAGTTTAACCATCTTCTTTGGACTTTGAAAAATTTCATTGATTTTTTTATTTTTGCTATCAAAGCAACGGCAGAAAAAAGTTGAGCGGAATAAAAAAAACTATAACATTGAGGCCATTCTGAAGCCAATATAAAAGTTTCATCATCTTCTTTGGACTTTGAAAAATTTCATTGATTTTTTTATTTTTGCTATCAAAGCAACGGCAGAAAAAAGTTGAGCGGAATAAAAAAAAACTATAACATTGAGGCCATTCTGAAGCCAATATAAAAGTTTCACCATCTTCTTTGGACTTTGAAAAATTTCATTGATTTTTTTATTTTTGCTATCAAAGCAACGGCAGAAAAAAGTTGAGCGGAATAAAAAAAAACTATAACATTGAGGCCATTCTGAAGCCAATATAAAAGTTTCACCATCTTCTTTGGACTTTGAAAAATTTCATTGATTTTTTTATTTTTGCTATCAAAGCAACGGCAGAAAAAAGTTGAGCGGAATAAAAAAAAACTATAACATTGAGGCCATTCTGAAGCCAATATAAAAGTTTCACCATCTTCTTTGGACTTTGAAAAATTTCATTGATTTTTTTATTTTTGCTATCAAAGCAACGGCAGAAAAAAGTTGAGCGGAATAAAAAAAACTATAACATTGAGGCCATTCTGAAGCCAATATAAAAGTTTCACCATCTTCTTTGGACTTTGAAAAATTTCATTGATTTTTTTATTTTTGCTATCAAAGCAACGGCAGAAAAAAGTTGAGCGGAATAAAAAAAAACTATAACATTGAGGCCATTCTGAAGCCAATATAAAAGTTTCACCATCTTCTTTGGACTTTGAAAAATTTCATTGATTTTTTTATTTTTGCTATCAAAGCAACGGCAGAAAAAAGTTGAGCGGAATAAAAAAAAACTATAACATTGAGGCCATTCTGAAGCCAATATAAAAGTTTCACCATCTTCTTTGGACTTTGAAAAATTTCATTGATTTTTTTATTTTTGCTATCAAAGCAACGGCAGAAAAAAGTTGAGCGGAATAAAAAAAAACTATAACATTGAGGCCATTCTGAAGCCAATATAAAAGTTTCACCATCTTCTTTGGACTTTGAAAAATTTCATTGATTTTTTTATTTTTGCTATCAAAGCAACGGCAGAAAAAAGTTGAGCGGAATAAAAAAAACTATAACATTGAGGCCATTCTGAAGCCAATATAAAAGTTTCATCATCTTCTTTGGACTTTGAAAAATTTCATTGATTTTTTTATTTTTGCTATCAAAGCAACGGCAGAAAAAAGTTGAGCGGAATAAAAAAAAACTATAACATTGAGGCCATTCTGAAGCCAATATAAAAGTTTCACCATCTTCTTTGGACTTTGAAAAATTTCATTGATTTTTTTATTTTTGCTATCAAAGCAACGGCAGAAAAAAGTTGAGCGGAATAAAAAAAAACTATAACATTGAGGCCATTCTGAAGCCAATATAAAAGTTTCACCATCTTCTTTGGACTTTGAAAAATTTCATTGATTTTTTTATTTTTGCTATCAAAGCAACGGCAGAAAAAAGTTGAGCAGAATAAAAAAAAACTATAACATTGAGGCCATTCTGAAGCCAATATAAAAGTTTCACCATCTTCTTTGGACTTTGAAAAATTTCATTGATTTTTTTATTTTTGCTATCAAAGCAACGGCAGAAAAAAGTTGAGCGGAATAAAAAAAAACTATAACATTGAGGCCATTCTGAAGCCAATATAAAAGTTTCACCATCTTCTTTGGACTTTGAAAAATTTCATTGATTTTTTTATTTTTGCTATCAAAGCAACGGCAGAAAAAAGTTGAGCAGAATAAAAAAAAACTATAACATTGAGGCCATTCTGAAGCCAATATAAAAGTTTCACCATCTTCTTTGGACTTTGAAAAATTTCATTGATTTTTTTATTTTTGCTATCAAAGCAACGGCAGAAAAAAGTTGAGCGGAATAAAAAAAACTATAACATTGAGGCCATTCTGAAGCCAATATAAAAGTTTCATCATCTTCTTTGGACTTTGAAAAATTTCATTGATTTTTTTATTTTTGCTATCAAAGCAACGGCAGAAAAAAGTTGAGCAGAATAAAAAAAAACTATAACATTGAGGCCATTCTGAAGCCAATATAAAAGTTTCACCATCTTCTTTGGACTTTGAAAAATTTCATTGATTTTTTTATTTTTGCTATCAAAGCAACGGCAGAAAAAAGTTGAGCAGAATAAAAAAAAAACTATAACATTGAGGCCATTCTGAAGCCAATATAAAAGTTTCACCATCTTCTTTGGACTTTGAAAAATTTCATTGATTTTTTTATTTTTGCTATCAAAGCAACGGCAGAAAAAAGTTGAGCGGAATAAAAAAAACTATAACATTGAGGCCATTCTGAAGCCAATATAAAAGTTTAACCATCTTCTTTGGACTTTGAAAAATTTCATTGATTTTTTTATTTTTGCTATCAAAGCAACGGCAGAAAAAAGTTGAGCAGAATAAAAAAAAACTATAACATTGAGGCCATTCTGAAGCCAATATAAAAGTTTCACCATCTTCTTTGGACTTTGAAAAATTTCATTGATTTTTTTATTTTTGCTATCAAAGCAACGGCAGAAAAAAGTTGAGCGGAATAAAAAAAAACTATAACATTGAGGCCATTCTGAAGCCAATATAAAAGTTTCACCATCTTCTTTGGACTTTGAAAAATTTCATTGATTTTTTTATTTTTGCTATCAAAGCAACGGCAGAAAAAAGTTGAATGAAATAATAATTATCCCATATATTTAAAGCTTTTTTGAAGCCAATATAAAAGTTTCATCATCTTCTTTGGACTTTGAAAAATTTCATTGATTTTTTTATTTTTGCTATCAAAGCAACGGCAGAAAAAAGTTGAGCGGAATAAAAAAAAACTATAACATTGAGGCCATTCTGAAGCCAATATAAAAGTTTCATCATCTTCTTTGGACTTTGAAAAATTTCATTGATTTTTTTATTTTTGCTATCAAAGCAACGGCAGAAAAAAGTTGAGCGGAATAAAAAAAAACTATAACATTGAGGCCATTCTGAAGCCAATATAAAAGTTTCACCATCTTCTTTGGACTTTGAAAAATTTCATTGATTTTTTTATTTTTGCTATCAAAGCAACGGCAGAAAAAAGTTGAGCGGAATAAAAAAAAACTATAACATTGAGGCCATTCTGAAGCCAATATAAAAGTTTCACCATCTTCTTTGGACTTTGAAAAATTTCATTGATTTTTTTATTTTTGCTATCAAAGCAACGGCAGAAAAAAGTTGAGCGGAATAAAAAAAAACTATAACATTGAGGCCATTCTGAAGCCAATATAAAAGTTTCATCATCTTCTTTGGACTTTGAAAAATTTCATTGATTTTTTTATTTTTGCTATCAAAGCAACGGCAGAAAAAAGTTGAGCGGAATAAAAAAAAACTATAACATTGAGGCCATTCTGAAGCCAATATAAAAGTTTCACCATCTTCTTTGGACTTTGAAAAATTTCATTGATTTTTTTATTTTTGCTATCAAAGCAACGGCAGAAAAAAGTTGAGCGGAATAAAAAAAAACTATAACATTGAGGCCATTCTGAAGCCAATATAAAAGTTTCACCATCTTCTTTGGACTTTGAAAAATTTCATTGATTTTTTTATTTTTGCTATCAAAGCAACGGCAGAAAAAAGTTGAATGAAATAATAATTATCCCATATATTTAAAGCTTTTTTGAAGCCAATATAAAAGTTTCATCATCTTCTTTGGACTTTGAAAAATTTCATTGATTTTTTTATTTTTGCTATCAAAGCAACGGCAGAAAAAAGTTGAGCGGAATAAAAAAAAACTATAACATTGAGGCCATTCTGAAGCCAATATAAAAGTTTCACCATCTTCTTTGGACTTTGAAAAATTTCATTGATTTTTTTATTTTTGCTATCAAAGCAACGGCAGAAAAAAGTTGAGCGGAATAAAAAAAAACTATAACATTGAGGCCATTCTGAAGCCAATATAAAAGTTTCACCATCTTCTTTGGACTTTGAAAAATTTCATTGATTTTTTTATTTTTGCTATCAAAGCAACGGCAGAAAAAAGTTGAGCGGAATAAAAAAAACTATAACATTGAGGCCATTCTGAAGCCAATATAAAAGTTTCACCATCTTCTTTGGACTTTGAAAAATTTCATTGATTTTTTTATTTTTGCTATCAAAGCAACGGCAGAAAAAAGTTGAGCGGAATAAAAAAAAACTATAACATTGAGGCCATTCTGAAGCCAATATAAAAGTTTCATCATCTTCTTTGGACTTTGAAAAATTTCATTGATTTTTTTATTTTTGCTATCAAAGCAACGGCAGAAAAAAGTTGAGCTGAATAAAAAAAAACTATAACATTGAGGCCATTCTGAAGCCAATATAAAAGTTTCATCATCTTCTTTGGACTTTGAAAAATTTCATTGATTTTTTTATTTTTGCTATCAAAGCAACGGCAGAAAAAAGTTGAGCGGAATAAAAAAAAACTATAACATTGAGGCCATTCTGAAGCCAATATAAAAGTTTCATCATCTTCTTTGGACTTTGAAAAATTTCATTGATTTTTTTATTTTTGCTATTAAAGCAAAGGCCGGGCGGCATATCAACTAATTGAATCTTGCCTTCTTTTACATCGGCGATAGCTTTAGAATTCATTGGTAATTCACATTCAGTATCATCATCCTCATATTCAGAAGCACCAGAATTTTCTTTACATAATTGCCAAAAAGGTCGACCATTATCAAGAAAGATTTTTCCACCATTTTTTTTATTTGTTTCAATTAATGCTTCTTCTTTTGATTCATTTGATAACATTGATGGTTCAATTGGATAATAAGTTGTTTTATTTGATTCATCATGACTGAATGGAACAAGATCTTTTGATGGACTATTATTGTTGTTGGTATTTGCATCAGTTTGCTGTTGACGATCAGATTTTCTTTGTCTAAAAAATAGAAAGTTAACAAACTTGTTTAGTTATCCGTCTTTTATCGAATGCAACCTATTTACTATGTCTTTATTGCACTTATAAGCATTTTAGACCAACAAACAACACCACCGATGTTAGTAACTAAGGTTAATGTACATAGCAATAGCTTCATTTAAAAACGAAAACAGAATTCAAAAAATTCAAAAGCTTACGATTGATCTTGAGAAAAACCATCATCTTCAAGATTTCCATTCGATTTTTGACCATTATCATCACCGTTTCCTCTTTGTTGTTGTAGTTTTGAAGTTGGATCAATTTGAGCAGGAGGTGGTACACCAGCAACAACAGCAGCATCATCATCATTCTTTTTATTCTTCTTTTTTGACCCTTGATCTTTTTTACTGCATTGCCACACCAAAATAGACGAAACAAAGATGATTATTACGATATTCAAAAAATAAACCATCCAATATTCCACGTTCGCTGCATTCATCATCATCGTTGTTTTTGAAAATGTAAAAAAGTGGAGTTTGAGCAACAACAAAAAGTAAGAAAAAAGTGACAACGAAGAAAGTAAGTTTCATGCAAATTTGGCGGGTAAAAAACGAAGCGAAAAGCTAAGAACATTGACTTTTGTAAAGAAGCATTCCAAATCGAAAATTATGAAAAACCCCAACTTTACAAAACTCAAAATAACAAACATTATAAATACAATAAAATGAAAACTTTATCTTTATTTACATAAAAAAATTAGTAAAAGAATCCATTATAAAATCATGATATACAGAAAGTTCATCACATTCATTCATTCAGTTTTTGGTTGTTGCTGTTGTGGTTGTTGATCTTTCTTCTTTGGCGGTTTCTTAATTATATCAGATTCATTAGCACGAAGAAGATTGAGGGAACATACTAAGTCCTTTGAAACATCCATAATGCATCCAGTATTATTAAATTGACCACAATAATTTGGTGCAGAAAATATTGTTACAAGCTTTTTATCACCAAAAAATTCATAACCATCTTCCACAACTTGATGACCACGGATGATGAGTTCAATTTTATGTGTATCACAGAATTTCTTTAATGCATCAGGACCAAATATGTTTCCTGCACCTCGAGATGATTTTTCATAAAATTTTACAGATGAATCCGGATCAGCCCAAGTTAGATCAGCAAGTATTCCAAGATCAGGGATATCACATGGTCGTTCAATCATTTCTAACTAAAAACAAAAGCAAACAATCATGTTACGTATATTTATAAACAAACCTGTTTCAAATCGGTTAAATATTCACTTATTCCACCATGCATACATAAAATACGTTGTTCAATTCGAGCACAAAATGGAATACAATAAAATGCATATTGAAAGGCTTCAAATAATGCTAGTGGATAACGCTTTTTACATTCCATATAAAATCCATATTGAATATTCACAGGTCGAGATTCATGATTGCCACGTAAAAGGATAACATCTTCTGGATATAATACTTTGTAGGCGAATAATAAACATATGACTTCAAGTTGGAATGGTCCTCTGAAAAAGCATAATGATAGTGAGTTGAGAATAGTAAGATTAAAGCTGTACGAATGTAAACTAACCTATCGACATAATCACCAAGGAAAAGATATCGCTGCTTTGGTGGAAACCCATTTAGATGAAAGATAGCCATAAGATCCTAAAAAATGAGAGAGCGTTAGTTTAACCATATCCATTTTGAATGAAACGCATACTTCAAATTGTCCATGAATGTCACCCACAACTTTCACAGGAGCTTTTACTAAAAAAATAACACAACATTAGTAAAAGATTATTGAAGTTAGTTAAATCTTACATACCTTCAATTAAAACAGGTTGCATTAAGAATGTTTCTCTTGCTCGATAACATAGTTCACTAATTTCATTTTCAGTAAATAACTTTTGTGCTAATTCGGGTTTCCATTTGATTGTTAATTTTTTGATGATTGCTTGAAGCTTTTTTCTAACCTAAAAATTAATATTAATAAACAGAAAATGTTGGAAGATAAAAAAGAAGAGGACCATAAACCACTCAAAGATGCAAAAACGAAAAATTTACTTACCCTTAATTGATTTTCAAGTATTCGAATAGGTGAAGTTCTTTCAGCGGATATTCCTTTTTCATTTGACATTATTGCATCATTCATCGGCGTCGTCTTGAAAATTATTAGCGATTGAAGCAAGAGTAAGTGTCAAACTAGCGTCAGTTGTATGTTGTAACTTTCAAACAAAAAATGAATGGTAAGAAAGAAAGAAAAATTCTCACAAAATTAATGCTAATTTTTGGATTCTGCATTTTTAGGCGAAAACAAACTCTTTTTGGGAATTCAAAGGAAATAATATACACAAACAAAAAAATACAGTATGCTTTTAGGCGAAAGAGATCAAACACATAAAATAATTTATTTCATCTAAATTTTATCAATCAATAACATTACTACATATAATCAGATTTAGGCGGTGCCAAATTTTCATCTGGTGTGCGTTCAGGTGATTCAGGAGGTGTACGAGATTTGAGTACTTCAAGTTGAGGTGGAGCAAATATTGGTTCTTTGGATGGTGATTGTTCAGGAGCTCTAGAAGGCAAAGCTGGTGGTTGTAGTTGTTGTTGTTGTTGATTATTTCGTGATTCTTGTTGTTTTGGATCAACAGCAGTAGCAGCAGCAGGATATGGAGGTAGAGGAATTATCTTTTCTTTCGATGGACGTGGTGATGGTTGTTTATCATACTGTTGTACAAATGATGGAACTTTTTGAGGAGTTTTCACAAGAGGATTATTAGCTTTTTCTGCTATTAAAGCATCATAATCACGAACAAATAACTTTACACGACCTTCTAATTCTGGATTGGTTTTGAGTACACCAGATGTTTCAGCGAAAGCAATCAAGCATCGATACATGTAAACGAACTAAAAAAAAGGTTTTAAAAGTTTCAAAAAGCGGTAATTAAGTTAAAGAAGAGCATCTTCGCTGTTCTTGAAACTTACTTGAACATCGGTTTGAATTGATTGCATCCTTTTCATTCGTAAACTTTGAGCAACTTGAATCATATTTAATCGTCTTCCAGAAAGAATATGTTGAAGAGCCATTTCAATTCCAATGATAACTCCAGTTCGGCCAATACCAGCTGAACAATGAACAATGGTAGGTGATTTTGATGATCTTGCAACACGTAATAATCTGAATGGTGCCATAGTTGATTGTGGAACTGAAAAAAGACTTGTTAATCAAAGTACGAAATTTAAGATATATGTAAAATTACCTGAACGATCAGGCCATGATTGCCAATGGTAATGCTTCAACATGAATGGTTCATTCGTTGCCACGCAAATTTGAAGTGTTGATATGATTGATGCGTTGTCTGATTTATTATCCACTGCAAGATTCTTTATTGTTATGTCTTTGAAGGTCATTGCAGATCCTTTTTCTTGTGGCCAGTATGGATGGCATCTGAAAAAAAAAATTAGTGATCAGACAAATGAACAATAAAAACACCAAAAAGCTTACTTTTCTTTATTCAATTCCATTATTTGACATAACATAAAAATATTGTGAACTTTTTCTTGTACCACCATTCTCCAAAAATCAAATGCTGTTGAATGTAAAGGCCCTTGACAAGCGATAAATTTGTTGCACAAAGGTTCACCATCAACCATATTAGCATGAATATAATCATTTTCACCAGGTTTACCTTTCAATATGATTCGAGTTTGATCTAAGCAAGCAACATCTAAAATGAAAAATATGGTTAATAATGTTATTGACAGCTATCATTATAATGGTACTAGCCAAAGAATGTTCCAAAAGTAAATCCAAAGTGGAAATATTTGGAGAAATAACAAACCTTTATATCGATTTTTACCACCATTCTGTCCAAATGCTACCATTGTTGCACCTGGTGGAATAAAAGATTTGATATGATCATTAAATTGTTTGAGAATTCCATTTGCACCAATGTTACAGGCTTCCTAAAAAAGTTGAAATATTTGTATGTTAGTTACAAGTAAAGGGAGAAAGCAAGCTATGGACTAAACTTCCATGAATGGACATACCATCAAGAATTGAGTATAACATTGAAAATGAGCTTTAGATACTGGAACATGTTGGGTTTTTCCTTCTTTTTTTCGACGAACACTTCCTTCAACTTCTATTGTTTTGAATTTATCTTCAGCTTCAGTGCTACGAGTTTTGTCCCTTTTTGTTGTTGATTTCTTCTTTTTGATCCTTTTACTTGATGGAGCATCTTTATCTTTATTTCGAGTTGCTTTGATACTTCTTTGCGAATCATCTTTTCCTCCACCACCAGCAGCTTTATCACCAGTTACAGTATTATCTTCACGGTTCAAAAGCTTTTTTCGAAGATTTTTCACCTTTGCTGCAAAACCCTGAAAAACTAATCCATTAAAACCAAACAAAAAGTCAATCAAAAAACTAAACATACATGTGGTGGTTCACGAACATCTTTGATTTCTCCATTTGAACCCTCTTTTTCTTTGGCTGCTTTGGTTGTTTGAGCTTTGGCGGCGGCATCTTTATCACGTTCAGGTGCTTTATGTTGTTTATCTCTTTTCGTTGGCATTGATCACGAACTTTTTGAAGAAGATATTCCTGTGTGTTGTTGAGTTGAGATGAAAAGTATCAGTATCAGCGGCGTCGTCCGTTCTTCACCAAGCTTTTGTTGATTGAGCGATGAATTTTATTTTTCCATTTTTTGAAAAGTAAAGAAAGGAATGGAAAATTGTTTGAAATTTGCATGAATCTAAAAATAATCAAAAGTTGTTGTTGCAAATGAAAAAAAAAGAAATGAAGATTTTTTTAGAAAAAATAAAAGGGATTTGTTTCTCGCCATTTAAAAATTATCGCAAAGCCCTGGATGCAAACACATCACCGCTAATGCGACAATACATACGGTAAGTAAATAAATCATCACATCATGAAGCTCATGTAAGCTTTACAAAACGAGTGTAAAATATAAAAGAACCTATAGCTTGCTGCACAATAAACAAAATGTATACAAAGAAAAAACTTTTATTAACTCAACGAAAAAAAAGATAAAATAAAAAACAACTTGACAATGATTGACAAGATTTAAAAACAAAGGCATTACATCATTTCATAAAGATCATAAGAAGTTGACCCATCCATAAACAAGAGAAGATCATTGAAAAGCAAATAATAAAATTGATAAAGATTTTGTTCCTCTTCAACCATCTGCATAAAGCTGAAGATATATCGAACCAAAGCAACTTGATCATATTTATCATTCATAGGAAGAAGAACATCCATGATGGTTACTTTCAATAAAGATTTAGTTGGAGTTGTTGCTGGATTTTGGGTAATTCTTGTAAACTTGGTCGATGAAACATTTGTAAGACCTTGATCATGTCGCTTCTTATTGAGCAGTTTGAGGAAAGTTTCCATAGATTTGGTTGAAGTTTTTGGAACCGTTGCTGGAGATTTGGAAATATTTGAAAGACCATGATCAAGTCGATTTCCATCGAGCAGTTTCAAAAAAGCTTCCATAGATTTGGTTGGAATTTCGGAAACTGTTGCAGGAGGAGGTTTGACGCGTCTGGTATACTTGTACATTGAAACATTTGAAAGATCTTGTTCACGTCGCTTTTCATTGAGAAGTTTGAAGAAAGTTTCCAATTCAGCTGGCAATATATAAAATTGCAAAGATTGCTTGCATTGTTCTTCAAAGGCTTTGAATAATGTTATAACATGACCAGCATTACCATAACGATAAGGACGTCGTCGACGATTGCTGATTTCCTCATAATACTAAAAAAATGAAAAGTTAGTACAATCAATTACAGTTATAAAACCGCTTAAAGTTACCTCTTGAAGAACATCATGAACACTTCGTTTAGCAGGAAACACGCTGATTTTAGAAACCAATTGGATCATCTTTTCAGGGATTTTGATAGTTCGATTTCTTGTTAAATGACTTATTATAAAAGTTTCATCAAAGAAAAGTTGATTGACGCAAAGAACAAGTTGTTGAAATGGAAGATATTCTTCAGATGAGTCATTAGAGGGTTTCTTCGGCTTTTGAACCATTGTATCAGCAGTTTGAGATGAAAGTTGGACTAAAAAAATAAATATTAATAAACCAAATCTTTAGCGTTGATAAAAAAAATAATCATATTTTCCAAAAAGGAAGAAAGCAAAAATTTTAGATCATCTTCCTCTTCATAATTTGGCGTAAAAACAAGGTTAACGGTAATTTTCAAGGCTTTCGTGATAAAACCCAAGGTTGCGAAAAATAAATACAAATCCATATAAATAAGCTGCGTGATCTCATTATCAGTCACCAATTTGCATATCAAAAAAGCCTAACCTTCAACAGGTTTTTCATACGTAGTTGTTAGCTTATGATGAATTTGTTTTGGAACAGAAGCAGCAGAGGATTTTCGAGAAGGTTTTATTCCTTGAGCTTTTTTGATTTCTTCCTTTAAAAAAAAGAGTCACAAACTTCAAAAAAAATTTTAGATCGATAAAGACAAACCGTTGCAATAATTGCATCTTCAGGAGTCCATCTTTTACACCGATGAAGAGCTTCTTTCAACGTTAAAACTTCATCATAAGTTTTACTCCATTCCTAGAAAAATTATATAACCACAATTTATGGAATGGAACCATTTACTTTGTAATGAAGAGTATAAAGAGGTTCTCCATTTTCATCACGAGCAATTTTAACAATTTTTGCTTCATAAAAGTATTTTTCGCCATATTTAACAAGAACATATTTATTGAGTTCCAAGAAATCAGAAGCATCATTTTCAATGTTAGAAGATATTTCCATTTTTGCAGGTGGTTCATTTAATGAAGGAACATTTGAACTAACCGTATCACGAAGTGAGAGACCTCTTTTAGTCATTGATAACAGTAGTTCAAAAACTAAAAAAGATAAAAGATAATTAAAGTAAAAGTGTTTGAACAAAAAATATTAGATGTATGTAAAACAAAAGTTTCGCGTAAAATGCTTTCTCAAAATAAATTTACATAAATAGAAATAGCCATTATGAAAAAAGGTTTATGAAAATGAATGGGGCAATTACGAACTTTGTAAAAGAAGAAAAAAACATTACTTTCCAAAAGTTAGTTCAAAGAATGTGCAAAAACAAAAAAAGTTTCTTTTCTTTTAATCGACTCTCTGCACGCGCGCGAGTAAAACTTCTCTTTTTGAAAATTCAACTAACTTTCTCACAAATATTTCTCAATGAATATTTTTTATCTTTGAGAATGGAATTTATTTACAAACAAGTACATCAATAATATGACTAAGAGATGTTTTCTTTAACACATGAAGATTATTTAAAATATTTTCTTTATTACAATTTTTACAAACAAATTTTATAAATGAGAGATTTATGGTTTTTTTTAAATGTTTTAAGCCCGTAGTTTATCAGATCTTTTTTGCAAGAGAAAAAGTGAGTTATGGAAAGCTTATGGAAGTTGAAGACTTGAAATGAATGGAATTAAATTTTTGGTGTTAGAAGGTTAACCCTTGATTGACAAAACAACAACTATTTCGTCTGTGGTTTATCGATGCTGAGGGAGCCAGTAAATTAAGAGCGTGAGTTGCGATCAGTGATCCAAAAATAACCATGAATATGTCCAATTCATTTGGAAGCTCAATATCAAGAAATTGTTTGATCGTTGGATTGGATGGTAAAGGATCAGCGAAGACTAAAAAAATAACTATCTTATATTATTATTCCTCAAGTCCAAGAAATATTACCGTAATCTTTATTTGTTTCTTCTTCTGGTAAAGAAAATTTTTCAAATGAATGAAAAATTCTGGGTTTCATAACTTCGAAACTATCATCAGCATATGAATCCATTGAGCTCATGATTCCATGATGATAAGGAGGCATAGGAAAATCAGGAATCATTATTAATTTTATATCAAAGCTTTTCTTTCCCACTTTTACTTGAATGTTTTTTTCTGAATGTTTTTGCCCTTTTTATATTCCATTTTTTTCGAGGAAAGGAATGTGTCTGTTTTCACGTTTTAATAGAATTAATAGAATCTTTATGAAAAGGCTAAAATAGCCCCAATAAAATTATGCACGGTTTAGACATCAAAAAGCAAAAAATCAAGCGATTTTACTCGGGAATAAAAAAGGGTAAAGCAAGAAATGCATTTTTTTGGTATGGTTTTCGTCTTTATTTTATTTTCAAAAAAAATTCCTTTTACCGTGATTCATATGCATAAGCATAGTTATTTTAAAAAAATGTAAGTACATACATATTTCTGTAGAAAAAAAAAAATATAGCACAAAATTTAAATGAGGAAGCAAACCAAATGCTTCCTCGTCAAATAATAATTTTAAGAGAAGTACCACACCGTAAAGCTTTTTTCCATAAAGCTTTTTTTAATTTAGGGGCTTTTTTTATTTTGAAAAACTACCGTAACACTTGCTTTTATCAAAAACGAAATAATTTCCCTCGATTTTGATATTGCTAATTTTTTTATAGTTCGATTTTCTTAGATAGTTAAAATGGCCTCGCTATCTTTTGCTTCTTACTGTAATTTAACTTATATGTAAATCGATAGAGTTTGTAATATTTTTCAACCTTTATTTTATCAATCAAAAAGTAACTTCCTTCACACAAAATTAAATCAAAAGCAATCATCCTTTTTTTACATAATTTTTTACAATTCTTTTTCTTCTTTTCAATTTCGTCCAGTAATCTTTTTGACGATATCAACAGCCGGCCATGGAACATCATGAGCAACCATATGTCCCGTACGAAGGATATAAAACATTTGAAGATTTTTATAAATTTTTCGGAAACCCCAAAGTTCGCTATTATCTTTTGGGCCCCAACTTGTTTTGGCGGAATTCAAAAAGTTATCTCGATCATTCCAAGTTAAACGTTTAAGCCAAAGTTCCACTCCCAAAGTATTACAAATTAAATCAAGTTGTCCATTGAATACAGTAACATTGACACCACGTTTAAGTAAATTATCAACGGTATCAAAATTGGGTGTCATAAAATCAGTCCATTGTTGATCAAATACTGCACCGGATTGAGAACCAAATCGAACCTTAGATGGAATATTACCAAATTTTTGTCTAATTTTTCCATCCATCAAATCTGAAAGGGCATCACTTTGAAGATGGCCAACATGGCGGTTGTATTGCCGTTGCTTTAATGAAAGTTTGTGATATTTGTTTGATTTTAATGAAAGTTTTTTAGACCAATCATCGGTGTTTCCACGTTTAAGGATATTATACCAACTAACTCCATCAGTTAAATCTCCAATAAGATCTTCCATTTCACCCCAACATGTTGTAGCATCATACCTATAAAAAAATTAAGTAAGTTTTTTCTCCGTGGGATGATAAGTTACTAAAAGGATTATTACCATTGTTTATTATCAACAATTTTTTGACATGCTGCAGCTTTAGCATTAGCTGTATCAAGTTGCTTTCCATCAAGATATGAAACAGAATAAAGATATTCAGGCCAAGTGTTAACAAAATCCATCGCTGAAATCCATGAATCACCTAATGCTACTCCAGCCAAATTAGCTTTAATCGCTCCATCATCAATTGCATCTTGAAGTTGTTTACCAAATTCGGCACTCATTTTACCACCATAACTATAAAAATGGAAAGGGTTAAAAATAACTGGGAATCATGAAAAGGAAATTATAAAAATAAGATTCTTTGTTGCTTGTTGCTTCGAGGCTATAAATTATTACCTTTCACAAAAGATATAAAATGGACGAGTTTGATATTCGGTATGTTTACCAAAGAAAGCTTTAGCCCAACTGACTAAATCCGCACCAATTTGTTTAACATTTTTAGTGAAAGCATCCGAGGAATCAACATAACTAAATCCAACCCCAACGGGATTATCAACAAATCTAAAAATTTATCAGTCAATTAACTTATCCAATTCTATCATTCAAAGTTACTCACACTAAATCAGCAACTTGAAGCCAAGTATAATTTCGATCTTGTAAATTAATATCTTTAGGTCCAAGTTCTTCAATATTTCCAAATCCAGTGGATGATGATCCAGGTCCACCTTGAAGCCAAAGAATCAATGGGCGCGTGGTATCTGATTTTACGGTCATTAGCCACCAAAATGTATGTGCATTTTGTCGAACTGTAACATATCCCCAATCTTCATCATATTTTAATAAACCACCCGGAGTTTGAACTGAATCTTGAGCATTTATCAACCCAAAGAGAGTTAGGAGAAATGCAACAGCGAGCTTCATAGCTGAAAAAAGGTGGAGTAAATGTTAATATCTTTTCATAAAGTAACAAAATCAAAAATGGAAAGGCAAGGTAATTCTTAAATTATAGCTGCTATCGATAGCTTTTGACCCGCGATTTTTAGTTCCTCTCAATCAAACTTTTCTTATTATTAAAAAAATTAATTTTTTTTAAATAACATTTTTCTTTTTCACCTTGAACGAAAAAGAGAATAAAAAATGTGATGATATTGCAATTTAAAGAAAAACCCAAAAACTGAAGTAAATAGCCATTGAAAAAAAAAGTATTTTTGTAGTGGGCTTTCTTTTTTCTTTTTCTTTTTTTTGAATAAGTTTGCACATTTGAAAGAAAAAAACAAAGAAGAATAATCATCAAAAGGAGGAGAAAATAAAAAAGTGATAAAGGATGGCTTCAATGTCTTGGACGATGGTCCTTTTTTCAGATTATTGATAAGAAGTTTTTTTTTATGGGAGCTGTATAGAACCGCCATCACTAAATCCGGTACAAAAAAAAAACTTGATAAGAAAAAGGGAAGCGAAGAAGAAGAAAAAATAATAGATCAAACAAAATAAAAAAGTTGTGTGACCATCAGTTTCTTGATTGATGATGACAAAAACAAAAAATTGTACTATTTTCTATTTTGGTAATAATAAAAAAGTTGAAACAAAGTGAAGCTACAATTTCGTTCGTCGGTATTTTTTTGTTACCAAAAAAAGAATATTTGGAAAGTTTTTCGATAGGAAAAAATAAAGTCTTGTAAATTAGCTGCTTGGAAGATATTTGGTAAAAGCGATTTTCTTAAAAAACAAAATGAAAGACATTTGGTCATTTTTTATAATGAAAGCAACAACAAAAAAACAAGTGACATTTTGTGTCAGGTTTTAGCTGAATGTCTCTCTCACATCCTGTAAATCCAAAGTTCAATATCAGGTGATAAAAATAAATCTTTATTTAATTCACTCTCTTTTTGACATTGGACATTGATATATGTATTTTCTTAATGGATATTATTTCAAACAATAAATTAAAAAATTTATAATTTCAAAAATTAAAAAAATGATTAAAAACAAAAACAAAATTTTTTTTAAGGTAAAACATTATAAATTTCTCCAATGATATTACATTCCCGTCCATATTTTTTAGTTATATCTTTTTCAATATTTTCTTTTAAATAAATTAATGCATTTGTGAGAAGTTCAATTTTTTCTCGAGCCATAGCTGCAGCAAGTTGGGAATCTTTTTGTTTATCAGCGCTAATTTCAGCTAAACGATAAAATTTTGTTTCTTGAAGTTTAAGTTTTTCCATGTCTTCAACTAATTCATCGATGTATCTAAAAAGAAATAATTAAAGGGAACGAAAAAAAGCTTTTAAAAAAGGAGTCGGTTAAATTAAAAGCTTACGATGGAAAAGCTCGAGCACGTAAAAGCTTTTTATTTTGTTCATTATTAAGTTTTTCAAGAATGATCTCAACTTTCTTTTTCCATTCCCAAATTTTTTCTGCTTTTATCGAAGAAATGGATGAATCTTTTTGTTCCAAAGCATTCAAATAAACTGCAATTGCTGGAGGATTGGCTTCTTCTTGATAGCGAAAGCGAAGGAAAATTTCTAGTTCTCCAAGTTCTCCTTTTAAATCACGAATAGAATTTGGATTTTCAATTACACTCAAAGCAAAATCTCCTCGAGCTATAGTGTCATTGCTTGTAGCAACCACAGAGGCAGCATCGCCGCCATCCGCAACTTCGATAGTGACATCGTCAATTCCAAAATCAATTCCATCTGAACCAAAATCTATTTCACCAACATCATCACCAAAATCGATATCATCCTCAGCTTTAGTTTCATCTTTGTAAACTACTTGCGGGCGTTCAATAGAGTTTGGAGGAGAATTATGAATATATTCATAATAAGTTACTTGGCCGCCAGCAACTTGAATCAAAGCCATTAAAGGAAGGCGTTTAAAATCATCGATTTGGGAACTGATAAAAATCAAATATTTTAGAAACTAAGCTCTATGAAGCCCAATAAAACTTACGTGGAATAACGACTAAAATCTTTATAATATTGAACAGCGGGAATTAAATCAACTAAATCATCAGAAATTTCATCGATTAAAGGCACAACCATTTCCGTTAAACCAATGATCTCTTTTCGAAAATTTTTGCCTTCAATTCTAAGCTTTTCTAGCTCTTCATGATAAACTCGATCAGCTTGATGAGCATTTTTCTTATATTCTTCCTCTTTTTTTACATGTTCCTGTAAAGAAGCATTTTATTATTTATAAAATATAAAATTATGGTTGTTGTGGCAAAAATTACTTCATAGATATTTTCTTCTTTAGTAACTTGTCGATTCATCGCTGGAATATCATATTGAACTAATCTTTGAAGTAATTGGGCAGCATCAGCGAGATAAATGTTATCTTTTTCATATAATTTTATTATTTCCTAAAACTCATATCCAATGATTAACACTCGAACATTTTTTTTGTTGCTTTAATAAATCTTACCTGCCAATCTTTCATTCGTTGAGAAGAATAACTACCAAAAATATTTTTTGAATCCTTTTCAGTTTCTTTTAAAATCTCAGCAATTTCTTTACAATGAAAATAATTAATGTCTGAAAATAATCAAAAAAGTTTTCAAACGCCTAAGTAAATTTTAATGGCAGAAACGAACGTGATCCTTTTAAAAGTTGTAAAATTCTTTCATTTTCTGGCATATCTATTATTGCATGAGCTATCTTTTGTCGAATTGGCATCACTGCATTCACCCAATCATCTTTACAATGTCGACGAGATATTAACCAATCTGGAAAAGTTTAGAAAAAGTTTTAGGAATGGAACGAAGAAAGATGGGATGAAGCATACTTTGAAGTTTGCCTGAATGAATATCAATAGGCAATTTATCCATTTTGGAAGAATGCTAATGAAAATAATTGATAGTAAAAATACAGAAAATTTAACCAAAAACTCAATTAAACAACAACGTTGAAAACTGCCAACAAGTTCGAGATGGTGATGAAAAGGACGCAAATTGCTCAACATTATGCACATTGCCCATAAACAAAATATCAAACAACCAAAAATTCTTTTTCATTTCTAACTTCAAAAGTTATATCAGTATCCTTCCATCTTCATGCATACACATATGCTTTATAAAAATCTTTATTTCCAAGCTTTTTACATCAGTGAATCACATATATCACAAAGCCTAAACACTACATACATAAATGCTTATAAAATTCTTTTTAAGTTTTTGATTCATTTCTTTCAGGTGTAATCATTTTTGCAGTATGAACTTCTTCCAAAGATTTGTTGTTGTTACTATCTTTCTTATTATTGGTTTTTATTAATGGAGAAACGACTTCATGTTGATGAGAAATATAACGCACAGATTCATTTGTTGGATGAGTTTTATCTGAAAAAAAAAAACATAAAAATAAAATTTGATTTTTTATTTTGTTTCAAGGTTATGAAAAAGAAAAGAGGAAGAAAGAAAAATTCAAACCAACCATTATTATTAGATTTAGCTTCCTTGGTTGAATGAGTTGAGAGAGAAATAGGTTGGCCTTCAGAAATTCTATGTTTGTCCTTGTCATTCATTGATGTTGCTGGTGTAACAAAACCATCAGAAAAGAAAGATTCAGTTAGGCCCACTAAAAAATATTATAGGTTTAGACAAGGTTAAAAAGGAAAAAATGGTTATGTTTTGTTAAAGCTATACCCATTTTAGACAAAGTTATTTTTCTTTCTAAAAAAAAGCTTACATTTTCGAATTGATGACGTTTCAGGTTGTTGTGTACGTTGAGAAAGTTCAGGGAATTGTTTTCTCATTTTCTTTTCCCAATCTTTTACAGCTTCGAGAGATGGCGAAATAATTGACTTTTCATGAGTTTTTTGTTGTTCACTTTTTAATGGACCAATAGCAGAAGCACCTTCATTTCGTCGTTCTTGTTTCAAATGGGATTTAGCAGTTTTGATTTCACTTTTGGTACCCTTTTCATGTTGTTTCTTTGAATGATGTTGTTCTAATGACTTTTTAGCAGGAATCAATGTTGCTTTATTAGTTTTTGGATATGGCGTTGTTACATATTCATTTGGTGATTCAGCTTGAGTTTGTTCAGTCTAAAAAAAGAAATAACTTTTTTAAGATAGTTAAAAGTTAATAAACGTACTTCTTCAGGATATTCATTTAAGTTCTTTTCATCAACAGCATTATTGAATCCAGTGGCTGTGAAATGAGCAGATGAAGGATTTATTGGATCTTGCTTTGCTTCTGGAACAACTGGAATTTGAGGAGCTTGAGGAGGATTTTGTTGCTGTTGTTGACGACGTTCTTTATTCTTCTTTTTAGAAGTGCATTGTAGTAAAATAAGGCTCGATAAAATAACCCAAATTCCAAATTCAAGAAGCATCACTGTAATCATCATCGTTTCGTCTTCTTTTTTGCTTCTTTGATTTTTTGAAACAAAATTTTTTTAGGAGAAAAGCCTTTCTTGAAGCATGGGAAAGAAATAAAAAATCTGCGTAAGAAAAAAGTTGTGAGAAAGAGGTTTCTTTGAAAAATGGCCAAATTTGCATGAATCTTTGAGAAATAACAACTTTTTTGTTTTCTCTATAAATAGACAAGGCAAACACTCATCAAATACTTTTGTTGGATTCATTTTCGTCATTTTGTTTGATTTGTGTCAAGTTGCTCGCTAATCATCATCTGGTGCTGTTTCATATTGTAATTTTGATTTGAATTTGTGGTATGTTTTTTTTAAAACTTTGTTTCAAAGTTTATTTAACTTCTTTTTTCTTTTCTTCAGAGAACAATGGCTGCTGCTGCTCCTCCACCTCCAACAACTGGTGCTGCTCCTGTTGGTGCTAAAGCTCCTCCTCCACCTGCTAGTGCTGTCGCTGCTGCTCCTTCTGGTGCTCCTCCTGCTGCAGCTGGTGGTACTCCACCTAATGCTCTTGGACAAAATAAGCAAGATGAACCACAATTTCAAATGAAGATTGAACCTGAAGCAAAGTTTAGTTTCAAAAGTGACAAGCTTACTGAAGTTGATTCAACTGTACCTGTTAAACTGACAAATACAACAAAATCTCGTCAATGCTTTAAGGTTAGTTATTTTTTTTGCTTTACGACTACCATTAACTGGTTTATATTTGCTTTTCGTTGCATTTACATTGTTGATTTTTTTAGGTCAAAACAACTTCAAATGATATTTTCCGTGTACGTCCACCACTTGGTTTTGTCAATGCAAATGAAAGTGTAACAATCAATATTGTATTTGCTGCTAAAGAAGTACCACCACCAAATCGTCATTTCTTCGCCTTTTATCATACTCCTTGCAAAGATGATGACAAGAATCCACGTTCTGTATGGACTCTTCAAGCTAAACCAGAAGGTGTACGTCGTGTTATTGCTGAATTTGTAAAAGAAGATGGTTCTCCTGCTAATGGTCCACCTGTCGCTGCTGCTAGTAGTGCTCCTCCTCCAGCTGGTGGTGCTGCTCCAGCTCCTGTTGCACCTGCTGCTGTTGGCAAATCTCAAGTTGCTCCTCCTCCTGGTGGTCCACCTCCTGCTGCTTCACCTGTTCCAGAAAAGAAGTAGAAAATTACTCAATAATTGATTCAAACTTGACTAGATGTAAATTGCCTTGTCTAATTTTAACAATTGTAAATGTAATAATTATTGTAAATGAATTTTCTTTTTATTATTATTTCTTCATGTCTCTCTATAGTTTTTTGGGTTCATTGTGTGGTTTTTTTGTCGGTCAAGTTTTACACGATTCAATGTGCGTTTGCGATGAATCATCCATCCCTTTTTTCATTTTTTCAAAAACCCTTTGCGCGGTCAACTAACACGTTTAATTTTTTGTTCGTGTTTCATTGCAATTGATCCATCCTTTTAAACCTAAAATTCCAAGCTTTACAGAATCTAGCAATAATGCCATCACCTCGAGTAAGTCATGACTCAGATGATTATTCTTTGGATGAAAGTGGTGGAGATGGTGATCATAGCAAATCATCAACTTTGCATGAAATATTTTCATCGATTAATGAATGTTTCACTGCCTGCTTTCAATGTTGCTCAATGTAACAAAAAAAAGAAAAGAAAAAAGAGGGAAGAAAACTTTTTTTTTCCTCTCAGCATTCATTTCTTTGTTTGATTTTTTTTATTATTTTTTTAACTTTGAATGTGTGAAAGAAAAAAATGCTTTTAATTATTGGTGTCGACAGTTGTGGTGGTGATTTATCCCTGAAAGTTTATTAGCTTATTTTAAATATTTTTCTTTGTGAATTGATTCATCTTGTTATTATTATATTAGAAATGTAAGTGTTTATAGTTTGTATTTTGATTTTGGAAATGCCGTCTTTCTTTTGCATTTTTATGCCAAAAGCAAGAAGCAGCGAAGAAAAGTTTATTAATAACGATAGTGCGCTGATTTATGTATGACAGACCTTGCTTTTTCTGAAAGTTGGAATCTTAGCTTTTCAATGGTGCAAGTTTTACAAAAGAGACGAACTTTCTATAAATAAAAACAGCCAGCAGCAAAGCTATCATTGATTTTGATTTTTTTTCCCTCTTTATTATAAAAGGCCTTTGTCACATTCAATTCAGCTTAAAATATTACATTTTTTCCATTCCCCTTTCACTTTTTATTTTTATTTTTTAAGAAGAAACTTGTTGTTAGATCGATTTTTTTTTGATGGCGGTCGTGCCAAGTTTTTTTGAACCATTAAAATGCTGACTCATACTCTCATGTGTTTTTAGTTTTGCTGAAAAATTTCAAAACTTTCGAATTAAAAATACATATTTTAGAATTCCTTTTCATCCATCTTTATTATTTCTGTTTTGTATGTATATAGTTTGCTGTTGTTTCAATTAACCTATCATTATTCGTCGTAATGCCCTCATCATTGCTTTCACAATCTCCTTTAACGGATCCCGGCGGCGTCCAATCAAAGGAATCAATACTTGGCCAAATTTTTTCCACATGTTTTGATGGTTGTTCTAATTGTTTTACAAGTATTGTTGAAAATATTGAATTATGTTTTTGTTGTTTATGGTTTTTTCAATAATTGTTGATTAATTGCCGCACAAAATTTTCAATGAATTTCTTTCTTTTCACATTGCCTTCGCTTGCTTTATTTCTTACAAAAACTCATTGCATCAAATTAAAGGAAAAAAGAACAACGCAATTATTTTTATCGATTGTTTTGGTTGTGTAAAAATCAGGAAAAAATAAATTTGTTAATTGCAAGTTTTACAAGTTTTGCATTTTGGAATTCCATAAAAGTGGGGGATGTTGTAAAGGATTAGAAGCAATCCTTAATTGAAGCTTCATTTTTTGATATTTTTTAATGTTACATAATTTTATACGTTGGCCACCATGAAAAATAAATTATTGATTTTTTTGTTTGCAACAACCAACAAAGTGAAAGAAAAAAAGAAGACACAAAAAAGAACCTGTGAAAAAAATTATCAGGGAATTTACTTACTTTTAATTTTTCCCTTTTTTAATTCAACGGTTTTTTCTTTTTTTAAAAGGTTATGCTTCGACCTCAAGTAATTTATATTGGTGGTGTAACAGCTTGTGGAAAATCCACGATATCTCAACATCTCGCAGAAAAGTTGAAAGGCGAATATGAATTAATTGATGGAGATCATTACCATTCAAAATCGAGTATTGAAAAAATGTCTAAAGGTATTCCACTTACAGGTAATTATTTTAAACATCTTTACTACCGTTTTCATTTCCATTGATCAGTGATTTTTTTGCCCTTTTAAAACCCAAAAAAAAAATTGCCCTTTAATCAAACATAAAAATTTCCAGATGAAGATCGAGAAGCTTGGCTTCAACTTCTTTCTAAAATGTCACTCGATGGTAAAAAACGAATAATTGCTTGTTCATCCCTCAAACGAAAATACCGAACCCTTCTTGCATCCAATGCAACATCAGCAATATTTTTTATTTTAATTCTTCCATTTGAAGTTCTTAAAGAAAGAGTTACTTCACGAAAAGACCACTTTGCTAAAGCTAATTTAATTCCATCACAACTAGCTGATTTTGAAGTTCCCGATGAAGATGATGAACCAAATGTAATCAAAATTAATGGCGATGCTTTACCAAATGTTGTCGTAGATAAAATTATGGAAAAATTAGATTCAATGAATTGAAAATTTTCAGTTATTTTTGTTTTAATAAAAATCTGTAAAATTAAAAAAATGTTTCTTTTTATCTAATAAAGGATACATTTTGAAACATGTTTTTGGACAATAAAAACACATTCAAAGAAATAAAATAAAGATTAATAAACTTTTTTTCCAAGTCTTTGTCTTCGATTTTTTACCGCTTTTTCACTTTTCATAATTTTGTGTTTTTATTAACCAACAAACACTAAAATTTTCGGTGAAAACCTTAATTTTTGTTATTTAGTTGTTAAATTTTTTTTTAATAATTTGTATTTATTGCTATTATTAATAAAATGCTAAAACTAAATATTTTCAATGAAGAAACAATTTGTTTTTTATAATTGCGTCCAATGGAAAAAATGCCCTTATGATTACAATAAATTGGAAGCGTTAAAAGATATCCATCATAATTGAAATACAGAAGTTGATCTAAAAAGTTTTGATGTTGAAGCATCATTATTAGTAAATCGCCATAATATTTGTTGTTAATGCCATAAAAAAATACAAGACAAGATTTTATCATTTTAGGTTTGTTTCCTCTTTGCCATTTTACACTCTGTTACCATAAGAAAATTTGCATGAGAAAAATAAAAATTTTGTAGTCATTGTCAAACACTTTTTTTTGCGACAAACTTCCATTTTTCACATTTTTGTGTTTGACGAAGTTCTTTGCAAAGCCTTTTATTCATTAAAGATGGTTTGTGTTTTTTCCATTGTTTCTTCTAATTTTACAAAGATTTTTTCAGGATAACATTTTTCCAAGAATACTCTCTTTTGTGCTTTTATGTCATCTTGTTATCGGTTCATCTCCTGATCTTGAATTTAAAGATTGCTCGAGTAAACATTTCTCTGAATCACAATCTCTTTCAATTGCTTGTAATATTTCTTTTTAAACATAACCTTGACTTAACTTAGACATTTTTAGATTTTTCTGAAAGCTACTTCAAACAAGTCAATCATACAGAAGAGGATATTGACGACAATAATCAACAGGATGATTTTGAAGACTTTGAGAAACGTCCATTATCAATTTGTATTTGTCGCTCAAACCATGATCCTGTGTATTTCAACACTCCTTATTTGAATCCTAATAATGAAATCGAAGAAATGTATGCTTATTGTTACGAGAAAGACCATATGCCAACTCATCTTTATGATGAGGATGAAATTTTGGATTCTCTTCTCCTAAAACAAATTGAATCAATGTCTGCTACTGTTTGGGATCCTTTGCCTCATGACTTTAATCAAAATGACAATGCATCTTGTTATGATTTCTATGGAAAATCTACTGTAAGTTTCACACAATATGAGATATTTAAGCTTTGCTGTTAGCTTTTGGAAATCAGAAGATTCTAAAACTTGATGTTCTTCTATATATTTGTTTTTTAGACACCAATATTGGGACAAACAACATGTCTAATGTCTGTCGGCGTTTCATCAACAAGCGAAGTCTCTGAGAGTGATTCATCATCAGTCAAAGATAATTTTTATTCTGGACCTTTACTTGCAAGTGAATTGATAGACTTTTATGATAATTCTAACGTTTCAAGTCATTTCTTTACAACTTTCAAGGACACGAGTTATGTAAGCCATTACTTTTTCTTCTTATATATTTCTTTGTGTTTTAGGAAGTCGAGCTCGATCCAGATCAGTGTTTTTACAAACTTTCAAAAGAAAAAAGCTCGCTGATATGTCGTTGCAAAAATCCACTAGGATCTTGTATGCCACCACCACAAGACAAATTGCTATGCTTTCATGGAAATTATCGTGAGTTTCTTTTACAGGCATGACTTCCTTGAACCATTTGAACCTAATATGTCAACAAGAAATCTTTCATTTGCCTATGTCTTACTTAGAGAAATATTCTTTTTAGCATCCAATTAATTACCACATCTTTTTTCTTAAGTTCATTTTGCATATGTTTAATTTTTATCTTTCAGAAGCCAGTCAGCCTTTTTCAAATGGGAGTAAACTAGCTTCTGATTATTTTACCAAAGATTATTCAAATAACGCCTGCTCTATAAAAATAAGTTCTACAAGTTCTTCTGATTTTTCCATTTATTATGGCGCCGTAGATGTATGCGATATAACTTATGAAACTATTCGTGATAAAGAAATAGATTACTTTTGTTCATCTGTTTTAAGGTGCCATGATGTCAGTTCGGTAACAAAATGTTGTAAAGATGGACATTTCTGTAATCAAAAGCTTGTGCCACAAACTGATCTAAACCCGTTAATAAATGTAAGTGAATTTTAAACCAAGTGTATTTATAGTAATTTGTTTTTAGTGTAAATACAAGCCTCCAATTTTGGTTTATCTGACTGGAACATGTGATTTTTTTTATGATATTGCAGCGGAAACACGGCGGATAATTTATGAAGGTTTCAATGGAATAATTGCAGAGAATTCAAGGTATGTATTTTAATAATAATCTTTAAAAGCTTAACTTAAAAAGTGGCTTTTAGAACTGTTGCAAAAGATCGAGTGGGAGAAAAACTTTTTTCTGAAAACATACATTTTGATTGCAGTTTTGTTTATATAAAGATTATCAAAAATGATTCATCAAACACGTGTGAAAATTCGATGGTAGCTGATCAATACAAGACTTTTCTTCATTGTACTTGTTCTGAAGATAATTGTGATGAATTTGAAATACGTACCCCCATTAAGAAAGATGAAACCTTTGAATGTCAGAACTTGCAAGAATGGACAAAATTTTACCATGATGAAGATGGAACAAGAATTGATAATAAAACTATTGGAAAAAATGATAATTGGATTTGTTTTGTCTCCATTAATCCTGATACTCATAATATTATAGCTGGACATGTATGTTAATTGTATGTTTTAGAAAACATAATATTTACTTTTTACTTTTTAGATCGATGTTAAAAATCTTCCATCGTATCCTAAGTGCTTAGAGAACGCTACATATTTTGCTCGAAACTTTTGTTGTGTAAATGTTGCTAAAATTTCACAAAATGAAACAAACTGTAGAATAGACAAAATGATTCAAGGGCATGGAGATCCTGAGCACACCAATTTAGACGATGTTGTTTTAATCCAACCTCCGGCTAACAAGAATTCTTCAAGTCAGCGTCATATTGAAAAGCCTGTTCATTGTCAAATTGAAAATATTCCAACGGTTTATGACAATAATATGGGTTGTCCTGCAAATGATGGATGCTTTGGAACTCGAAGTTTAATGAAATCTGAAAATGACATAGTAAGCTTTCATTTTTGTTGCATTTTACGTTTTAACTTTTATAGTTACCATCTGGATGTCTTGGTGATGCAGAAGATTACATAAATGATAATATCACTTCATCAAGTTCAACTCTTGCATGTCGGGTCATTTCAAATTTCAATAAATGTTCCGTGGTTTACAGCGTGGATGGAAAACAAAATGTTGTATGTTGCTGTGAAAGTCTTGATGAAAATAATGCTTGCAAAACACATATGGAGAAAGTGCCAGAAAAAATTGGAAAAATGGTTTCATCTTTTCGAACACCCAAGCCATTATCATAAATAATACATAACATAAACCTCTTTTGTAATCACTAGAAGCTAGCTTTAAATAATTTAATCGTTAATAATTTTGTTTCTTTATTTATTTATTTATTTAATAAAAACTTTTTTAAAACAAAACTGGAGTTGGCTTATGAACCTTTCCGCCTATTTCTACCGCTGTTTTGGCTTCATTTTTAGCATACAACCGTACCACCGACTCAAAATTCACATAAAGCAAATAATAATGTTGTGTTAACGGCCTTCACTAATAAAATACGTTACTATCAAACTCTAATAAATTTTTTTCTCTTACTGTAGCTTATAAAAAATTCAAGAGCCATAGTTATTTAATGCCATTCATTTCCGCTTGAAAAATCTTTTGAACTGTTAATATTTGTCTTATTTCAGATAATGACTTTAATTACCGTAAAAATTTTATTGCAATGCCAAACCTTTTTATAGATTATTCTTTATAACCATTGTAACCCCATTTTTTATCGTGAACATTCATCGTTCCAGAAAAAAAGCACCGGAAAAGGAGGCTATAAAGGAATAAAAAGGAGTGGAGTACCATCCCATGTCCATGATATCCTCAAAAAAGATGGAGAAGGAAGGTGTGGTTGTTGATGAATGATTGAGAATTATTGTTTTAAAGCGGATTAAAGTCATCAAGCAACAAAAAAATATGACGAAGCAGCTTATCAACTTCTAACTCTTTTTTTTTCCCAAGATTAATAGCCATAATGATAAAAAAAAGAAGGTAGAAAGAAATAGTGTAGGTGGTAGGAAAAAGGTATTAAAAGGCAACAAAGAAACAAAAAATAAAAATATTCAAATAAATAAAGTTTTTTGTTTATTATTTTGTTGTTAAAAGAATCAGAAAATTCTATTTGTGGCAACAACAAAATCGGCAACAATGTTGTTGAAATCCATATTGCTACTATTTGGCATTGGAATTGGTTTAGTTTTGAGTGATGTTAATAGTTGCCCAGTTAATTATCAGCTATATGATGATGGATATTGTTATAGGGTAAGAAAATTTCTGCAAAATATTTGAAAACAAGCCGCAATTTTCTTGATAAAATTTTTGGACTAAAAAATTCTGATATTATAAATATTAAAATTTATTCTGCAAATTTTTAGCTTCTTTCAACTCCGGTTCGTAAAGGTGAAGGCCAACAAAAATGTCAATCAGATGGAGCAACACTACCAATAATTAAAAGTGCATTACAAAATGCTATTATTACTTCGATATCTTCTGATGCTTCTGTTGTTACTTGGCTTGGACTTACATGTTCAAATAATAATAATTGTCAATGGGATGATAATTCAGCTTTAACATATAATAATTTTGATAATAATAAACCTGATGTTAGTCGAGGCTCATGTGCTTTTGTAAATGTTGGAAATGGAAAAGAAGGGCTTTGGACTTCAGCAGATTGTACTTCAGATTTTAAAGCAGTAATTTGTCAGAAAATGGGTAAGTTTTTTTAAAGAAAAAAATATTAGTTGAAAAAGATTGTTGATGAATTTCTTTTTCAGGTGGAAATCCAACTGTAACATGCCCAAGTGGGTTTATTAAAGGCAGTGATGGACGTTGTTATTACACCCCAAATATTCCATTACTTTTTGACGATGCTCAAAATCTTTGTTCCGATACTTCCACTAACACCTATCTCGTTTCAATTAGCAATGGTCAAGTAAATATTTACAAATCTTAAATTCAACAAATTAAAGCAATATTTTTTATAGCAAAATGATGCCATTCAAGTTAATGCAGCCGCAGCACATTTTGATGATATTTTTATTGGCCTTCATTACTCTCCGAGTGGATTCGAATGGGTTGATGGAACAGTAGTTAATTATATTAATTTCCCCAATAATCAACCTAATACAACCATTGGAGATTGTGTGGCTATGAATGTTGCTAGTAAATTATGGAGAAGTGTGGATTGCAATCAACGAATGAATTTTATTTGCTTGAAAGAAGGTTCGTGAACAAAAGCTTTCTCAAAATTTTAGAAAGGCGTTTTTCATAGTTTAACCATTTTTTTGCTTCTCTTAAAAGGCTTGAATCAATGAATCCATGAATTATTTTTCAGATAATATTAATCCACCAACAACACCAACCACAACCACTCTTTCACCTGCTGGAACATGTCCAACTGTTAATTCATTTTCTGGACCAAACATTGTAATAACTTTTTTTCATTTTCCCTTTTCTCATTAAATCTATGAACGATTATTTTTCAGGTTGAATCACCAAATTATCCAAATTATTATGGCGGTTCCATTGAATGCGAATATCATTTAAATGTGGATGCAGGAAATTTAATTACTTTAAGATTTTACGATTTCTTTCTCAAAAATATTGATTATATTGATTTATTTGAAGGTGATAGCGATGCCACACTTTTATTTCGCCTTCAAGGTACTGTATTATCCACGCAATGGTATGCAACAAAATATTCTAATACAATGTTAGTTCGATTTGTGAGTAAACCCGGAACAGCTAATGTTAAAGGATGGATGATATATTTTAAACCTCAATCAACCAGTGGTAAGCAAGTTTAAAAAGTTCTTAAAGGTGTACATAATTGTTTTGTTTTAAAAATTTAGAAAGCAATATTATTTCCATTTTTAGCTTTATCTACGACCCCATCAACTACCACGACGAGCCAACCCGATAATACTTATTATGGTAGTGGAACTGTAAGTCCCATATTCCCCAATTACATTCGAACCATTTTTATGTTCTTAGATTACTTCCCCTGGTTATCCAAATTTATATCCAAGTAATCTTAATGCCACTTATACCCTTCAAGCAACTCCGGGAAAAGTTGTTAGAATTACTTTTAATCGAATTTTAACTGAACGTTGTTGTGACACCATCACTCTTTATGATGGACAATATGAAGATAAAACAAAAGAAATTATCACGTAAGTTTGATCCTTCAAATGATAGGAATTTTTTGGAAGCAGTGAGTCTCGAAAAGGTTTTAGTGTTTTCCAAACTTTCTTGCAAGAAGCAAAAATCAAAATTTTTCAGATTATCCGGTGATTCAGCAACAGCCCAAACATATCAATCAAATGGAACTTATATGACTGTTCGATTCCTCACCGATCCCGTTTTGCAAGAGAGTGGATTCACAGCTGATTTTGTTTCATATGATAGTAAGCATCTTCCCTCCAAAATTTTAACACATGTAAAAACCTTTAAAAATTCCAGTTGGAAATCCAACTCAACAGAAATGCAATGATGGATGGACGCATGATTCAAATCAACAATATTGCTATAAATATTTTCCTAATGGAGGTCCATGGTCACAAAATTTACAAGCTTGTAGTAATTTAGGCGCTCAACTTCTCACTATTCACAATGCCGCACAAGAAACTTATATTGAAAGTAATAAAAAAAGCAGGCAATTGAAGTTTTGAAAAAACAATGATTTTTAGGTTTTATTTTTAATGCACAAATTGGTTCACAAAATAGTTTAACTTGGATGGGTTTACATTATCAATTTGATGATTGGGGTTGGAGTGATGGAACAGCTTTAACTTATACTGTTTGGTCATTGGGTTAGTTGTTTTTACTTTAAAAAAAAGAGATTTGACAATGAAAAATAATTTTTAGGAGAACCTTCAATTGCTGGTGATTGTGCAGCCATTCGATCTTATAGCAACCCTAAAGGATGGAAGGTTGTTGATTGTAATACTGTTTTACCATATGTTTGTTATCACACAGCTAATAATTAATTTTTGATTTTAAATTTTGTTATTTGTTTTAAAAATTTAAATAAAGCTTATTTTTTTTAAAACACTTATAACTTCTTCCAATCCAAAACATGCCATCGATTTCCGAGAAAAGTTTATAAACTTCTTTTTCTGTTTAAACAAAAAAAATATTGTTTACATTCACAATGAAACAATCTTTCTTTTTTTTTTTTAACTTTATCAATCAAATAATTTTTTTTTCTTCTTCTTCTCATTTATACTTTCCTATTTTCTCTTCTTTCTTTTATCGCTTATCAGCAGCGTCAGCACTCAAGTCTTTGAATGAGCCAAATTTTTCATCAAAGGCGTAAAAGCATTTTTTCAATAATTTTTTCAGTCAATAAAACAAAAATATACAAAAATTTATTTATTTTTTACTTTTTTTGGTAGTTTTTTTTAAACAATTTTATGGCTAATCAATGTTTTACAGTAGCGTTTAACGAGCATTTGGACTCTATAGAAATTTTGATAATTTTATAATTCTTTTCTTGGTTTTTTAATTCCAGAATAAAATTCCAAACAAAACAAAGAAATTAATTTCTCGTTTATTATTTTTTACGTTTTTATTCTTGCTTCCTTTTTTGCTGCTTCATTCATTTTTTTCTTTTCTTTTTTTATTGTTCAAAACAGAAACTATCGCTTTTTTATATTTTTTCGTTTCTTTTTTAGGCTTTTTGTCTTCAGAAAGCAACAACAATAAGCAACAAGAAAAAAAAAGAGAGAAATGATTCAAGAAAAAAATAAAATATTAAACGAGCTTCTAAAATCGATTTAAAAAATAAATAAAAATAAATAACACCGTTTTTTTTTATTAGTTTTTTTGAGCTTCTGTGAAATTTTGTATGAATTATTTTTGAGTTATTAAAATTTTATTATGACGTTGCCTTTTTGCAGATTATGGATTTACTTCCATCAACGATGCTTCAAACAAATATTTCATTTGAATCGAAGCAAATTTCACGAGATTTATCACAGGTAATTTTACGATTTTCTTCTTCAACTTTGAACATTTTTTTGTTGGTTGAATACAATATTTTTTAGAATCTTTATAATGTTACAACAAATATTGCAAAAGTGAATATTACCCTGGATTTAATTGAATCCATTCTTTGTAATTCAGTAATTATTTGTATTTTAATTATTTTTCTTCTTATTTATTGGAATATTAAAATGTTTCTTAGTTACACTTACAGAGAAAATGATTTTACAAATAAAAAATTAGATGAAAGAGAAAAAGTTCGAAAATTGCAACAAAAAATTGTGGCAGAAGAAAAAAAATTGGATGCAACAAAAGAAGTTGAAAAACCTTTGATGATTTCAAAATCAACAACAACCACAGATTCTTTTCCACCATCACAAGAAAAGCAGCAGACAACGATGCATTTTGAAAATTTCCAAGAGGAAGAAGTTGAGAACCCGTCATATCCTTCTCCACCGCCACCACCATCGCAACCACCTCCAAAAACTTATATGCCCGCATCAAATTTGAGTAGTATTGGTTTCATAGATTCTGAAGGATAATAAATAAATAAAAAAGTTTTTTTGGAAAGGTTTCAAATTGGTTTTTAAAAGCCATATAAATTTTTAAATTTTAATTTAAAATTATTTGGAAAATGTTTTGGTTTCAGAAATATATTTAATTTATTTGTTAATGTCTTTGTATACGCCACCGAGTCATCTTGAAAATGTAAGTTTTATGTAAGAAGAAAAATAGCCTAAACAAAATTTACCTTATTTTTTTAAAACTTTTCTCTTTTCTTTATTTTTTCAGTCCTTCGAACTTCTCGATTTCCAACTGATTCTCCTTGATCAAAGACTCGTGGAAGTTTTATATTGGGCTAAATTACTCATAATTTGTTTTAATATTATTTTAATTTTATGTTGGATTACTTGTTATCAATGTTATCGATATCAACGATTTAGAAAATCAAAATGGTCTGATACATTTTTTTCTGATATAATGTTAATTAATTATTCCATTCAACATGCAAATCGTACAATTTGGCAAAGATTTTGTCGATTTATTTGGTGTCCTAAATAACTTTTCTTTTTTTTGATATTTTGTAAAAAAAAATTGTTTGTAATAAACGATTAAACTCTTTTTTTGAAGCTCGTTTAAATTATTTTGGTTTTAAACCAAAAAATACCTTAATTTTTGGAAGATAAAATAAAAAATTGAGTTTTATGTTTTTAGTATTGCAGGTTTTAATTTTATGTAATTAAAAATGTCATTAGATAGAGTAAGTCTTAAACTTCAAAATTCTAAATTTATTATGATTTTTTTTCTTAGATTCTTGTATCAATTGATCATTTATTATCAAATCTTGATAAAAGTGTTAATGATTTACTTTGGCATGCAAAGCTATTTATTCCTATTCTTGCAATTTCTATGGCTCTTCTTGTTATTGTTTTAATAGTTATTTCAATAACTCAATGTTTTATTTCTCGAAAGAAAAGTGAACGGTATATGCAATTAGGGTATCGAGGAAGTGAGGAAAAGCAACATGAAGTATATATTTCTCCACCCATTCCTGAAAAGCTCCAACCTCATCATGAATTTTAGTTTCTTTATGTTTTTAAAGTAAAAAAGTTTAAAACTGCCAAAAAACAGTTTTTATTGTGTTTTCTCTTCTGTAATAATTTTGTGCTTAATTAAATAAAAGCTAAAAATCGACCAAAAAAAAATTGTCCAAATAAATTGTTTCAATCAACAGCAGCAATCCATTGTTATCAACCAAAAACATACATACAAATTACACTTTGACCCTTTTTTCGATGAATGTGTGCGTTTTTTTGTTTGCAACGCTACAGCACCTCTCTTCTTTTTTTCTCCAACAAACAAAATATTGCATTTTTTCCTTTAAAAAAAAAGCGGTCATCAACAAAGTTTTACGCGCAAATTATTTTACGCCTTCAACGTTGTTGTTTTTTTAAAATTCCATATTAGAATTTGTAAAACTTTATTTTAAGATTGACTGATTACTTTTAGAATATCCCAAATAATGGCAGCAACAATCCCATCACTTATTGATTTAACTGGAAAATTTGCTTTAATCACAGGTTTGTTGTCTCTTCTTTTTTTCTTTTCTCGTAGTTCTTGTATTTATAGTTTGTAGCTTAAATTTTTGTTTTGAGAATAAAGAAAAGCACAATAAATTTTAAGGTGAATTAATTATTTTTTAATCCATCGTTTTGAACTTAAAAAAATGAGCAAAAAAAGCGAAATATTTCCGAAACCATTCTTGAAATATCTTCAAAGATTCCATTTTTAAGGTGCATCAGTTGGAATTGGTAGAGCCACGGCAGTACTTTTTCGTCAACTTGGAGCTTCTGTTATTGCTGTTGCACGAAATCGGGAACAATTGCATAGTTTAATAGAAGAATGTGAAAAAATTAAAAATGATGTAAACCCAACTTCTTTTTTTCTTCTTCCAAGACATTTTAAAGCTTTTCTAATTTATAGGGTTTTATTCATGCTGTATCAGCTGATATTACAAAAGAAGATGAAGTTGAAGCAATTTTTAAATCGGTTCATCAAAAATTTGGTTCAAAATTTGATATTTTGGTACATTTTTTTTTATAGCATTCAAAACCTCAAAGATTCATTTAACCCTAATAATTTTTTAATAATAACTTTAAAGGTCAATAATGCCGGCTTACTCGAAAAGGGAAGCATCCTTGAAACCGATTTAAAACAATATGATCGAGTTTTGGGTTTAAATCTTCGAGCTCAATATGATATAACTCAAAAAGCTGCGCCATTTTTGATTGAAGCTAAAGGAAATATTGTTAATGTTTCAAGCGTGAATGGTTTAAGATCTGTAAGTTCCATCTCTTTAAATAGCCTCAAAAAAAGGGAAAACTTTTTAGTTTCCTGGTGTATTAGCTTACAATATCAGCAAATCAGGTCTTGATCAAATGACCGCATGCGTTGCACTCGAATTAGCTTCCAAAGGAGTTAGAGTTAATTCTGTAAAGTAATGCTTTTGTTATTTTCAACAACCTTTTTTCTTTCTAACGGCATTCATCCTTTATAGCCCTGGTGTAACTATAACTGAATTACATCGTCGAAGTGGAATGAATAATACTGAATATGAACGATTTTTGGAACATTCTAAAGATACTCATGTCCTTGGACGACCTGGTGAAGCTATTGAAGTTGCTCGAGCTATTGCATTTTTAGCATCCGATGCCGCTTCATTCATTACGGGTGTAACCCTTCCAGTTGATGGTGGTCGACATGCAATGTGTCCACGTTAAATAATATCATAATAAAATTATGATGATTTAGTTGAGATTATTTATTTCGTTTTTTAACAATACACATAGATTAAATTTAATATTATTAAAGTATTAGGTGTTAGATACATGAAAACGAAAGACTTCAACATCATCGTCTGAATTGCTAACGATAAAGGTCGTTGTTGAATAAAATAAAATTCAAATTTTGCGCCATTAAACATTTTATGTGCCAACAAATAAAAAACATGTAAGAGACAGCGCAATTTGCGGTTGTTTGAAAAATTTTACATAAAGCTTTCTTTCATTTTCTTCAATCAAAAATTTTTCAAAGCTTTACAACATCTGCATTATTTTTGCAAAAAAGTATTTTTGTGATTTGATGACAACTAACAATAAAAATAATATGGAAGAATACAGCTATTTACTATATGAATCAACTTTTGGCTGCAACACACGACCAACAAGAAAAGGATATTATGTGTTTGTTAATTACGAAAATCTTGATGATCGCTGGAAACAGCTTCAAGATCAAGCTTTTAAGGTATGGATTTTTCAGTAATGTTGGCATAGATTTTTAATAATATTATTTTTAGCTTATGATACTCAAAGGAAAGGCTAAATTAATCAACGCTGAAAAAGTTTTATCATCACGTCAAACACTTCCTAATTGCTGCTATGTTATACCTGATTTTGAAACAGACCTATATGAACATTTACGAACTATTGGAGCAACAATTTATGGACCTTTGGCGATTCTTCAAGCGATCAATGATATTGGAAATATTCCTGTACCTCCTCATCCGTTATTGGCTCTTCATCTTGCTGGCTATAATATCACTGTTACTGGTTTGAACCAAAATGAAAGAGTTTGTTTATTTCCATTTTTCTTCTTCAAATTCTAGTAACTCGATCCATTTTCAGACTGTCATTTATGACAAAATTAGAAAACTTGGTGGTATTGCTTCTGAATCTATGACTGACAAAGTAACTCATTTGATTGCAAGATCGTGCGATCCTTCTTCACAAAAATATAATGTAATTTATCATTCTTACAACTGTTTGTGTTCTAATCCTTCGTTTTCAGTTAGCAATACGAACTAACACTCCAGTAGTTCTTCCAAAATGGATTGAATTTGTTAATGATTCAGCAAGAAATGGATCAATACTAGAAGATACATTTGTGAATGACTTTATTGTGCCTATTTTTGCTGGATGTCATTTTTCTGCTTCTGGATTCGATGGTAATACTATTTCGAAAATAAATCGGATTGTTCGTGAAAATGGTGGCGTTTTCTCTGTTAATATGAATATCAACGAAAGTACTCACTTGATCATCGATAGCAATACTGGGGAAAAATACCGCAAGGCACTCTTATGGGGAACTGTTAAAATTGTTACAATGAGATGGTTGATAAAATGTTGTGAGCTTGTAAGCTTTGCATTCGCTTTCCTTTTTGTTTATCATCATTTTTTAGGGACTGCGGTTACCAGAAGAGAAGTATTTTCCTGGTATAAAGTCAGTATCTCACATTGATAATGATGATACATTTAACGAATCGCTTGTTAGCTCTTTTTCAACTTCTTCTCGACTTCAACATGGAGATACAGCAAAATCTTCAACCACTTCATATTCTACTTCACATCCACCAAGTTGTAAAGCTGCTACTTCCAACACTTTAAATGGTCCGCAAACAATTCAATCATTATCAAATTCATCTAAAAGGTCATTTAATCGTTCAAATTCCATTCAAGTTCCGAAAAACATTGCTGATCCAGTTTTGAATTTTGATATGTCTGTTTTTGAAGATGGAAAATGTGATTTCTTAGAAGTATGTATTTGTGTCTATTAATTATTTTTATTTCGTGGCTTTTAGGATTGTCGCTTACATTTTTTCGAAATTAGTTCTAATCAGCAACGTCCATATCGTCGCCTTGCAAATTGTACTGGATGTTCAATTGCTGACAAGTTAAATGCTGGTGAAACTCATATCATTGTTCCTCCTGGTTGTTATTCTGACTGCAAGCTCAAACTTCTGATGGATGCTATTGAATCTGGTGTTGATGTTGTTCAATGTGAATGGTTAATTGACTGTGTAAAATATCAAAGAAAACTCGATATTGATGAGTATCTTTATCCTATGTTGCTGGATCAAACGATCTATGAAGTTACTAATAAGAAAAGAAAGATTGATAAGTGATTTCATAAAATATAAACTTTATTTTGTAAAAATAACTCGTATTCGAATAAACTTTTTTTTGCTGATTTGACTTTTTTAAATAGTATCATTTTGTGCTTCAACATATATTTCTTCCTCGTTTTTTTCATCTTCGCCATTTTCCTTTCCATTTAAATGTTGATGATTTCCATTATTACCATTTACCTGTGATTCGGAACTATTGTTATTATTATTTGCATTTCCATTAGCAAGTTGCCAAGATGGAATTGAATTAGTTTGCCATCGAACTGTTTTGGGTTGCTTTAAAACTCCATTATTTTGTGTTGTTGTTGTTGATGATTGATTTGGTGTTGCGTTGGCGGGGATTGGAATTGCAGGGAATTGATTTTGATTTAAAAGCAAAGATTTAACTATCGCTACATCTGTTTGTAAACGATTTAATTCAGTTGCTGAAAGTTTAAAAAAAAGTATTATATTAGATTAAAGATATTAAAGTGAGCTTTCATGAGCCATCTCTTCGATGATCACTTACATTTATTTCCCCCACCATTTTGTGACATAAGTAATAAAGCTCTATTAAGTTGTTCTTGTTGAGCTGAAACTGTTTGCAATGTTTGTTCAACGCTATCCATAATGAATTTAGTTGAATTTTGTAATTCATTTACCTAAAAATTTATTATTGCATTTTTGTTTAAAGTCTTTTAACGTAACAAAAAAAAGTGTTATACTTGTGTTTGTAAATGTTCTAATTTATCATTAGATGAATCAGGAATATTAAAAAATTTAGGTAATACCCATGTTCTCATAACTTTATATGCCATATACGATGCACCACCAATAACAACCATGGATTGAGTAAAAGAATATAATTTTCCACCAAATGATTGTGGTGGGTGTTGATAATACATGGGTTGTTGCTGAGAATATGGTGATGTTGCTGCCATTCCATTTGAAGGATCTGCAGCAGGTGGAAGCATTTTAAAAGCTTCTTCAATTTCTAATTCAGTTAAACCTTTTTCAAATAAAAATTTTTTTTGTTCTTCAAATGAAGTATTTCGAACTTTTGGAGTTGACATAAATTGTCGAGCTGCTTCAACCATATCTGATCGATTTTTTATGGATGATGAACTTCCATCAGAGAAGGATGTGGAAGAATCAGTTGGATCAGATGGCATCCTAAAACAAAAATGTCAAGTTTTACATACAAAAAAAAGTTTGAGGAAAGACAAAATAATGAAAAAGTAATAATTCAAAGAATAACGTGGTTCTCAAACAACCTAAAAGAAAGAGAAAATAGAATCAGTCTAATCAGTCAATTATCGAAAAACGTGCTTTCTGCTTTCTTTTTTTTTTGTTGCCAATAAATGAATGCATTGGGAATGATGATATTCACGTTTTCAGTTTTTTTTATTTTTATTTTTGGGTAATCAATAATAAGGAACAAAAAAAGAATAAGTTAAGAAATCATCGAAACATCGGGGAAAAAATTATGGTCGTCGTCGGATGGGAAATCAAAAAAAAAACACGAAAACAAAGTTTTATTTGTGGAAATCAGCAAATTTTTCGAATAAGCACGCGCACAGTAAACGTTTTTGAGATAAAATGGAAGTTGTTTTTGATATTTACTTTATATGTCTTCAAACTATAATACAAAAACAACGCATTTCTTCATGCTTTCATTGAGCATGCCTTTAATCAATAAATATATGTATGTATGCACACTGAATGATATCAATTTATTTGACATCTTGCAAAAGACGTTGTTGGTTGCTTTGTTTTGACAGCCAAATTAGGTAGTAAAAAACCCGAAACACATACATGCATGGTTGGAACGGAACCACCACATTTTTTGTAGGGAGAAAAACAATCTATTATTAATTTCTTTGAACAAAATCTGTTTACAAGTTACAAAAACGAAAGTAAGTTAGAAAACACGATCAAATAATTTGATCAAGTTCAAACTATAAAAAATTTCAAGGCTTTATGTAAAAATGTGAAGAAAAAAAAGATACGGTAATGCTGCGGTAAACAAAACTAAAAGATTCGAGAAGCTTTATTCAACAAAAAAATAATAATAAAGAAAAAAAACACCTTATGGATCTAACGCCGTTAGATTTTGTTTTTTCTAAATTAATTAACCTTTTTTCTTCATTTAATTAAATTAGCTTTTATTATCACTTGAATCCTTAACCTTTTACACTAATTTTAGCCGTTAAACTTAGTAATGATAGCATTTTTTTAATCTCCAAGCTTTGTTAACATTTAACAAACAAAATTTGAAATATAATACTCACAAGGAAGAAGAGTTAAACAATATTAGGCAAATTATTTGCTAACAATACTTCTTTTTTATCCTTCCTAGTAATTTTCATTGTGTGTTCGTTCGTTCGTTCGTGCGCACTTGGAAATCGATCATGGGAAAAAGGAAAAGAAAATGAAAAAATTAGCATTAAAGGGACATATCTATTTCATGCCTTTTCGAAAATTTCGATACTGGGGCTGATAGGAACAGTTGGGGCGGCGCGTGTTTGAATTACCGTGTCACTTCTGTCTTACACGGTAATTCAAACACGCGCCTTACCAAGTGTAACTTTCAGTCCCCAGTATCGAAATTTCAGAAAAGGCATGAAATAGCTATGTCCCTTTAAGAAATGAATGAATGCGCAAGGAAAGAAAATCGCGTTACATTTCATAAAAATGAAGCGGTGATGAGCGGTCGTTTGTCTTTTGATGAAGGAATTATATTAAAGTACATAAAAAACGATCCAAAGAACCAATAGTAAGAAAAAGATCCAAGACCCCAATAGCAAGGAAGAGATCCAAGGCCCCAATAGCAATTGGAGGATTAAAGGAACCTTTTAAAAAACTCTTTGACATTAAAGAATTCAAAGATAATATAATATTCTATAATAGTTCGCATGCGTTTGCTTCATTAAATGCATGTTGATTTTGGAATTAATTGTACACGATCATGAAAAATTAAAAAGTCATTTTTTATATTGTAATGAAACAAGTTACATCGCGGGCCGAAGGCCGGCGGAGCTTCTAGTAAAAATGAAATTCAAACGCAAGCTTCCTTCTTTTCGCTTTCTTCATTCATGATTTTGAAAATTTCAAACATTTTCTTTCATCATTCATTTGCAACTTTCCAATAAAACTGACAGACGACACACTAACAATAGAAATTACTTGGAAGAAAAAAATTTGGCTTAATTTCTGCAAAAAAGTATTTTTGTGATTTGACAACAGCTAACAAAAAAAATAAAATGGAAGAATACAGCAATTTATTATACGAATCAACTTTTGGCTGCAATACACGACCAATAAGAAAAGGATATTATGTGATTGTGACTTATGATAATCTTAATGATCGTTTGAAACAACTTCAAGATCAAGCTTTTAAGGTATGAATTTTTCAATAATGCGTGGAAATAATATTATTTTTAGCTTATGAAACTCAAAGGTAAGGCTAAATTAATCAAGGCTGAAAAAGTTTTATCATCACGTCAAACACTTCCTAATTGCTGCTATGTTATACCTGATTTTGAAACAGACCTATATGAACATTTACGAACTATTGGAGCAAGAATTTATGGACCTTTGGCGATTCTTCAAGCAATCGATGATATTGGAAATATTCCTGTACCTCCTCATCCGTTATTGGCTCTCCATCTTGCTGGCTATAATATCACTGTTACTGGTTTGAACCAAAATGAAAGAGTTTGGTTATTTCCATTTTTCTTCTTCAAATTCTAGTAACTCAATCCATTTTCAGACTGTAATTTATGACAAAATTAGAAAACTTGGTGGTATTGCTTCTGGATCTATGACTGACAAAGTAACTCATTTAATTGCAAGATCGTGCGATCCTTCTTCACAAAAATATAACGTAAATTATTATTCTTACAACTATTTATGTTCTAATCATTCGTTTTCAGCAAGCAGTACGAACCAATATCCCTGTTGTATATCCAGATTGGATCGAATTTGTTTATAATTTAGCAAGAAATGGTGCATTTATTTTACCAAATGGTGATCGAGTCGAAGATTTTAATGTTAAGCCAATTTTTGCTGGGTGTCATTTTTCTTCTTCTGGGTTCAATGGATATATGCGACTTCAAATTAGTCAAATGGTGGTTAACAATGGTGGCGTTTATGATGCAAACAAGGATCCATTGAGATGTACCCATTTGGTTGTAAACTCTAACACTGGTGAAAAATACCGCAAGGCACTTTTATTGGGAACTGTGAAAATTATTACAATGGAATGGATAACAAAGTGTTCTGAACTTGTAAGATTAAACTAATGAAACACTTTTTTTATGTCATAATTTTTAGAATCAACGTTTGCCAGAAGAGAACTTTTTCCCTTATCAAAAGACTTCATCCCTAATAGAAGATAATGGAACTTTGTATGATCCAAGTATTAGTGCTGTTTTTACTTCTTCCCGTTCTTCACAAGAAAATTCAACAACATCAATGACTTCATGTTCTGCTGCCAATCCATCATTTTCTGAAGTTGCTGCTTCGAACACTTTAAATAGTTCACAAACAATTCATTCATCATCGAATTCATCTAAAAGGTCATTTAATCGTACAAATTCCATTCAAGTTCCGGCCAAGATTACTGATCCAGTTTTGAACTTTGATATGTCTGTTTTTGAAGATGGAAACTGCGATTTCTTAGAAGTATGTATTTGTATCTAATAATTATTGTTATTTCGTGGCTTTTAGGATTGTCGCTTACATTTTTTCGAAATAAGTTCTAATCAGCAAAGTCCATATCGTCGCCTTGCAAATTGTACTGGATGTTCAATTGCTGACAAGTTAAATGCTGGTGAAACTCATATCATTGTTCCTCCTGGTTGTTATTCTGACTGCAAGCTCAAACTTCTGATGGATGCTATTGAATCTGGTGTTGATGTTGTTCAATGTGAATGGTTAATTGCTTGTGTAAAATATCAAAGAAAACTTGATATTGATGATTATCTTTATCCTATGTTGCTGGATCAAACGATCTATGAAGTTACTAATAAGAAAAGAAAGATTGATAAGTGATTTCATAAAATATAAACTTTTTTTTGTAAAAATAACTCGTATTCGAATAAACTTTTTTTTCGCTGATTTGACTTTACTTTTTAATTGTTACATTTTAAGCTTAAAATATTCTTTACACAACTTTTTATTTTTGATATATCTTTGACATCTTGCAAAAGACGTTGTTGTTTGCTTTGTTTTGACAACCAAATTAGGTAGTAAAAAATCAAAGCACTTACATAAATGGTTGGAACGAAACCACCACATTTTTGGTGGTGGAGAAGATTTAGTATTAATTTTTTTGAACAAAATTTGTTTTCCAAATTTTAAACGAAAAAAGAGAAGTAAATTAGAAAACTCGATCACATAATATGATCAAATTGGAACTATAAAAATGTCAAGGCTTTAGTAAAAATGCTAAAGATATTGTAAAGCTGCGGTAAACAAAACAAAAAGATTCGAGAAGCTTTATTCATACAAAAAAAACTATAAAGCAAATAATGATGTAAAAAAAAAAAAGACAAAGAATGGAAAAATTATTTCTTAATGTCTTCGAGCATTATTTCTAAGTCGATCAGCAACACGACGAGGGCGGCGATTTTCATCAGGTTCAGGAGAAGCATGAGTATCAGCTGTAAAAAAGAATATTAGTTATTTACATGAAAGAAAAATAAACAAAAAACATACAATCAAAAAGATCATCATCCGAAAATTTATCAGGCATGTGAGTAGCTTGAATTGATGACATAGGTTGATGATGGTGTCGATCATTCTTATGTTGACGCTGACGAACTGGAGTTGGAGGCAGACAAGCTGATGCTTCACCATCGCTTTCTGAAGATGAGGTTACTTCACATATTGTTGGAGTTGATGGAGCAGGGCGTTGATGTTGATGATGATGATGATTTCGATTAACATCTCTTGGAGGAGTATACAAACCTAAAAGCAAATGAATTCTAAATTTAAATAAATGCAAAAAAAGAACTACATACCAGCCATACCTAATTCTCTCAATGAATCATCAATAGTTGATGTAAGATGATGAGGAGGTCTTCGATGATTATAAACTTTTCTTTCAACAGTAATTTTTTCGAGCACGCTACTAACTTCTGGTTGCTCTTTTTGACGGCGATTCTTTTTTGTTCTCCTTTCATCATCTGAATCAGAATCCTTTGAGGCTTTTTTAACCATTTTAGCGACATCTTTAACCTGTTCAGGATGCTTCATAATAAATCTTTTAATATCAGATAATGAAGGTGATTCATGGATTGGTTTAGCAGCAATGGGAACAAGTTGATGTTCAGCAGGCTCTTTTTGTTTTTTGATTGCAATGCTATCACGTGGCACAGGCTTTGGTTTAGAAATCGTTGAAACAGGCACTTCTTCTTCATCACGAGCTTTAGGCAAATAAATTCCATTTTGTGAAGCATTTAATGTTGAAGCATTTCGACTAAGTGAATTTAATCGACTCCAAAGTTTACCATCTGATTCTAACAAATAAAGATACTTTTCATCATGAGTTTTCAAAATATCAAATAGTTGATCAATTTGTTGTTGCTGGTATTGAATTATTTGATTTTGTTGTTCGACCTAAAAAATCAAAAGAAATATATTAGAAAAAGAGCTTTAAAAAGGCTTACAGTCTTTCGAAGGTCCGTGATATCTTTTGTTGAACCAAAAGGAGCACGATGAACAACAGGTTTGACACTCTAAAAAGAAAGAAGATTAAGAAATAAATAGCATAAGCGTAAAGGTAAGGTAGGAAGTAATAAAAGAAACATGTCATTTTGAGGCAATACAAAGAGCAAAGAAAAATTGTTAACTAAAACTAACCTTCAGAGTATCTTCTAACTTTGTGGTGCGTCCAAAAGCAACAATAGTTGGCGGCATTTGATGCCTACCAAGTGGTTCTTTTGTAACATCTTCGTTATCTTTCATGTTGTTATCACCAGATTTTCGTGATTGAACTGATGCACTTCGACCATACTTTTCTATGCATTTCTTCACAGTTCGATCTTGAACATCTTGTAGGGTCCTCATAGGTTTCTCGGTTGATCGTTGAGTAATCGGCATAGGTTCAATTTCATTTGGCTTATCGTTGGCAGTAGCATTGCGCAAAATTCCTCGTCGATCATTATCACTTTCTTTTGGTTTTGTAGGTGCAAAAGAGTGAAGCGGTGAAGCCATGGTTAAATGAAGCCTTAAAATATGAAGTTAAAACAAGAATAAGTTTAATCAAAAGTAAATAACAAACTGTATAAAACAATTTACCAATCTCAAAAATAAACTAAAAAGCATCAAGAGAACTTTATTTAGCGAAAAAAAAACAAACGAATAAGGAAAACAGAAAAAACAAACAAAAAGATAAAAAGTTTGTAAACATTCTTTCAAATCACAAACACAATAATGCAGCCTAATTATCAAGATTTTGTTAATAACGCTTGCAGGTTAAATAGAAACATAACAAAAATAAATAATAACAATTTCAAGTACTATCATCAAAAGACAAAGAATTTTCTGGAGTAAAAGATAATGGCACTAGTTTGAAATGACTTTTAGCACATGAAGGCGACATACGAGGAAATTTTGCTTTTCGAAAAGGTTGATATCGACTTCGATGAAAATGAAACTTTTTGAGATGATTGGTGAAACTTTTACAGTTCATTGAAACGTAATGCTCTGGTACACAATATCCCTGAAATAAAGAGTAATGAATGGAAAGAATGCGAAAAGAAAACTTACATCATTCTTGAAAAGTTTAAAGAAATTATTGTATCCACGATCCAGCAAATACATTTCTTCATAATCGACGAATGGATATCGTTGTTCATTTTTCTTTCGATCAAAACGTCTTAAAGCATGAGCCCTAAAAATGAAAGAATAGAATAAAATTTCAATTACAGTAAAGCAACCAAAGACACTAACTAACATTTTAGGCCCACGAACTTGTGAGAACTCACAATAAAATATTGGAATTTTCTTATTGATTTCATCAAAGGCTTCCTTATTAGCAGGAAAAAACATATCTTGAGTTTTATCATTTTCATGGAAATTTGTAGCATACTTAATATGTCCACCATTATATTCATACGGATATCGACAATCAATCAAGATGTATTTGCTATCAAATTCTTCCTTCGGTAGACCCAACAATTCAGAAAGAGTTTCAGCAGTGATTGAGCGAAAAGCAACGGAATCTGTTTGAGGATTCTCGATTGTTGGAAGGTGATAAAACTAAAAATGTCTGTGGTAATTCCGTTATTCAGAGAATACTTACCGGCTCCAAGATACATGGCTGCCAATTTGAATCATTGTGAATGCTCCCTTCTAAAATACTGGTTGATGTTGTTCGAGTTAATGGAGTTGCAACAGAAAAATTCAATGCTGTTCTTTGATGAGGCGTTGATGGAATAATTTCATTTGAAATCCCTCGATGAAGAGGAGTTGATGGCATATCTGATGTTGTTCTTGTCAGCGGAGTTGATGTGAAATTGAAACATGGTCGAGCTAATGGCGTCACTTGAAATTCCACCGGCATTTTAGCTCTCGGAGTTCCTTGAAATTCCATGGTTGACGACGTACAACTAAAAAAATAAATAATATTATTCAATAAAAACGTTGTCTTTAAATGATTATCGAAATAATACAAAAAACCGCAAACAAAAAAAGGTACAAGAAAAAGGTGAAATATTGCCCGCTTCACAGTTGGCAACCAACTTATTGGCACGCTTATAAAAAGAAATTTGATAACCAAAAAAGAAAAGTTCAGAAGTTTACTAAATAATTAGAAAATCAATAAAAATATGTAAAGAATATCGCGGATACCCTGGATAAAAAAAAGCATGTATTAAAATAAAAAAAAGGAGCAGCGATTTCAAAGACAATGGGAAACAAATAAATCCAACAAGCAATGGAGTAGTAGAAGATACTACTAAAAATCATCAATAATTAGGTGAAAGGGATAAAAATGATTTGATTGGTAAACAAAAAAAGCAGTGGAGATAAAATATTTTTTGATTTATGTAAAAAAATTTCAAAGTCCAAAGTTGAAAGAGAAAATGAAAAATGATACACGAAGAGTTTGAAATTTTTGAAATGCGCAATGCAAAAAATTTCTTGAAACGAAGAAAAAAAACAAGGTTTTGCAAAATAAAAAAGCTTTGAACTTTTTTTTCTTCAAATTTTGAAAATGTTTGAAATCACGTTTTCTTGAATTTTTTATTTCCACCTTTTTTTGTTTTGTTTATAAATTCGTTGAATTTACCTACTCATTTTGATATACCATTTTTATTGAATCATTCATATTTAAGGGATCAAACTTAAAATGGCAATTAGTAGCCGAGGATTAAAAGAACTTGGAATTTTTGCTGTGTTTATTGGAGGTATGCTTTTTATTTGGTGTTGATATTCGATTGAGTTTAATGTTTGGTTGATTCATTCACTCATTAATTTTTTCGTAAGCTTAGATGTTAGTAGAGATCAATAATCAACTGCTAAAATTTTGCTTAGTTCCTCTAACATTTTGATGATGCAATTCTTTCTTTTTTTCCTTTCGCTCCACATTTCATAAATCTTTCTTTTCAGCCGTTCATTATGCTTATTACAAAATTCAAAACAATCCAAATCTTGTTCCACCCAGAGAAAGAACAGAACTCTTCTATGTTCGATGGTTAAAACAGAATGTTCCTGCATTAAGTGGCATAGGTCTAAAAGATCCTGAAACACCAAAAGATCATTAATTTTTACATTGTATGTATTTTTCTATGTAAACTGATTATTAGGTTTGTTAGTATTGTACTTTATTTACTTTTATTGATACATATGTAAAAAAATAATAATTCATAAACTTTTTTTCACGACTTCTCCTTCTTTGGCTTTGATTACACAACAATGGCTTCTTTCCAGTTACTCTGCTTTTTGTTTGATTTATTGATTAACACGTTCGAGATTTGTTGAAGATGTCATCAGATGAACGTCTTCCAAAACCCCAGTTTAAACGTACTGATTTTACTGACTGTTTTGAATGCAAAATGACGGGATGTTTGGGAGCTTTTGCACTTGGATCTTATATGCTTTATAACTCAACTAAAGGAAGAAATCCTTCAAAACCAATGAGAATATTTTGGAAATCCATGGCTGCTGGTAAGTTTTATTTCCATTTTCTTAAATCATAACTCATTCAAACATGTTTTAGGTGCATTTTACATTTCTGCTGCTAGAGTACTTTACTTTCCTCCATTTGCTTCATTGAAAGATCTACCACTTCATTTTGATCCAACACCAAAACAACAATAAAGTTATGCAAATTTCTTCACTCCATTTTGACTTTCTTCACTTATTCCTTTTCAAACTTTAGCTGATCGATCAAACTTTAAGCTTTTTCTGATAACTTTGAAACTTTGATATATTTTAAATGAATTTTTACTTTAATGTTCGAATAATATCATTAATATCAATAATAACTGGATCTTTTCTTGTGACATATTCTGTTTGGTCAGTGTACTTCAATTATTGGTATGTTTTTTTACTCGGTTTTCATTCTTTTTTTATCCACTCTTTTTTTAGTGCAAAGTTTCATAATATTTTATCGCTTAATGATACATTCACTGATATATTTATTCCTCAATCTTTTAATTGCAATTCAACTGATTGGTCTAAATGGTCTTCATGTTCTAATGGCACGAATAACTCTACACGAACTCGAATAAATTCAGGATGTCAAAAAATGAAAGATTCAAAGCCATGTTCATGTCCTATAAAAGATTCATGTCAGAAAGTTACTATTGGTGTTCAAATTGATTTTGATTGGAATTGTGTAAGTATTTGTTTGTAAACTCTTTCATTGGATGTTATAAAGTTACTTTTTTAGCGTCCAAAGAAAAGGCTTTGGACTTTCTTTAACGTTCGTAACTTATTATCTCTTTTTTTTTTTCAGATTGAATCTGCTCGAAACTTTGCCTTAAAAAACAAATCTTTTCTAATACGAGGTGTAAGAAATGGTAAATCATTTTGTTCAAAAGAAGAATCAAAAGAAAATGATAAAACTTGAAACATTTTGTGCTTTTATTTTTGATTGAAAACGATAAATAAATGTTTTTCTTTTACTTCTTTTTGTTACTTGACTTTACTTTGTTGTTTGCTATCAATCACAATATCTTTGACCAACATTTTAAAAGCACTTCTTTCATTTTCCTTTTATTATAGCTTCTGGGTAATTTCCTGATTACAAAGATGAACTTAATTGATCCATCTTATGAACTGATTGATCCTAATCCTGATTTGCATGCGTCTTTTCTTCTTTTCAATGACCAATTTTTTTATGGATCTTTAGTTTCATGTGAAGTTGTATGGAGTAAAAGAATGACACAGTAAGCTTTTTTTTATCTTCCATAACATCACATACAGACATTACTTGTTTTTAGATGCGCTGGCCTTTGTTCGTTTCAACCTCGAAGCGGTTATTGTTCAATTCGACTTTCAGAACCTCTCCTCAAACTTCGGCCAAGAAAAGATTTTATTGAAACTCTCCTTCATGAAATGATTCATGCTTATTTGTTCCTCACTACCGGTAATCGAGATCGTGATGGACATGGTCCACAATTTCAATCACATATGCATCGAATTAATGGTGTTGCTGGAACACGTATTACCATTTATCATTCATTCCATGCTGAAGTTGCTCTTTATAAACAACATTGGTGGAGATGTGAAGGACGATGTCGAGAAATGAAACCATATTATGGTTGGGTTAAGCGTTCAATGAATCGTGCACCAGGAAAAAATGATACATGGTGGCAGCAACATGAAAATAATTGTGGAGGTATTCAATGCTTTTAATAGTTCTAATGGATAAGAATGAAAGAGTTTTAGGTAAATATATCAAAGTTAAAGAACCTGATCCAAAACCCAACGCTAAAAAAAGAAAATCTGATGAAGGTTCTAAAACTCCTAAAATCGATTCCATTTTTGCTGGCAAAGGTTTGTTGTTTTTATCGAGTTTGATGTGATTGTAAGTATGTTTTTAGGACATCGTCTTGGTGATGGAAATGCTGAAACTAATAAAGAAAAGGTAACTAAAGGTCCTGCCAAAAAGAAAAAAACTGATAAAGATTCCAAAACTCCTAAAATCGATTCCATTTTCCCTGGAACAGGTTTGTTATTTTATCGAGTTTGAAGATGTTATACTTGTGACTTTAGGTCATCTTCTTGGTGTTGGAACTTCTGAAGCTAACAATGTAATAGAAGTAATTGAAATAGAAACAATTGAAAATAAGAAACCTAAAATGGATAATTCTAAAACGCCGACTAAATCAAGATTTCCAGGCCAAGGTAAACTATTCAACTAATTACTTCTTCTCTAAGTCTTATTATTTTAGGATTTCGACTTGGTGGAATTAAGAAAGAGAAATAACCAAACCATTTTGCTGATGTCAAGATTGCATTACCAAAAACTGTTTGATTCAATGTTAGCCATGTAAATTTTAAGTTATTGTACACATTTTGCTTATGGTTTTTGTAATTTTTCTTCGTTGTGTTATTTATTTCTTTTGTAAATCTAAAGAATAAAAATTTTTCTTCTTCGTTAATCATTGCAAAATGGTTGTTTTGATACTTTTACATATAACTAACTATATCTTCCACAGTCATGTCATGATTACATAAAATCAAAATACAATATGGAAGAAAGAAAACAAATGAATCATCATTAAAGTTTAATGCAGAATATTGAAGTGAAAGTCCACAAACGATGTCACTTTTTTTTTCTAACCCTTTCCTTTTCCGTGAAGAAAAAAAAAGTCAGCTGCTGCAAAATGCAAAAAAAGAAAGAAAGGTGGTTGCTGCATTCGTTTCAGCGGGAGAAAATAAAATGTGAGACACTGCTTTCATTTTTTTTGATGATTTATTTGAGTTTTTCATGATTCATGGAAGTTTCTTTTCATTATTGCTGCTTGCTTATGTTTTGTTTCAAAATGTTATTACTCTTTACAGAAATTAAATGAAAGTTAATAACTGTTTTTCTCCAAATTAATTTGAATTGATTTTTTTTTTGTGTTTGCGCGGCGTTTGCTTTCTCACACGTCATTCATTGCCGTTGTTGTCACACTTCTGCGGCTGCATCATTTTTTGTAGTCTAAATTTATTAATTTTTTTCGTTCCGCTATTGTTCTTTCGTGATGTTTGTTTCTTTCTTTAAAAAAAACTAATGATTTATCTTTTTTAGAACCTTCAAAGATCATCATGGCAAATCCTATGCCCAATGCTCCATCAGTTGAACGAATTAGTGATCCGGTAAGAAAATACATACATACTTTTCTGCCATTTCTTTATATTCTCATTTCAATGCATTTTTAGATTCTTCCATTTGTAACACAAATTCCTGGTGGTGTATTCCCTGGTAAAGCTATAACCATTCGTGGTGCAACTCTTGATAAATCACCTAATCAATTCGGATTTGATTTATGTTGTGGTTTACTTGTTGAAGGTGATCATCAAGATAACAAAGCATTGCATTTTAATCCAAGATTTATTAAAAAGAAGGGTTTCTTTGGACAAGCTGATGAAGATATCGTTTTGAATTCTCGTATTAATAATGAATGGGGACCTGAAGAACGATGTAACAATGAACTCAAACCTTCATGCAACTTTACCATTCGAATTTTGATTCTTCAAAGTTATTTCAAGGTATGCTTTTTCTCGGTATAAAAAGCTTGGCCATGTTGCTAGAAAGTAGTTAGCTTTGTTTGGAGCGTATTTACATGTGTTATATAATATTCCTCATTTTTCAGATCGCTGTTAACGGAAAGCATTTATCCGATTATGTTCATCGAATTCCATTTACAAATATTACAACTTTATATATTACTGGTGCAGCTAGAATTGATGTTATTGAATTTGAAGGAACTTATGGAGACTCTTCTCCATCTACAAATGCTCCTTCGATTGGATTTGGAACAACTCCTGTATCATCTGGTAATCTTCCATCGGCTGATGTTATCATTCGTAAACCTGTATGTACTTTATTTGTTTTCTATTTAAAACTTTATTGATAATCTTTGTTAGCTTTAGGATGTTCCATTCGTTCATTCATTTCGTCCGGGTTCTTTAACAGCTTCAAAAGAAATTATCCTTACTGCTATTCCAAAAATGCATGCAACTGTGTTCACTTTAAATTTAATGAGAAATTCTGATTATTTATTTCATCTTAGAGTTGATTTTCCTCATGGTAGATATGATGTAAGTTTTTGTGTTTTTTTTAAACAAGCTTTCTTTCTCTTGTGTATTGGCTATTGCAATCCTTCATGAAATTTATTAGCTAAACTTTTATGTTTCAGGGCGCTCTCGTTCGTAATCATTCCATCAACAATCATTGGGCAAATGAAGAAAGAGCTATAACCAAGTTTCCATTTACTCAAGGAATAACTTTTGATTTGAAATTAAGTTTGGGAACTGAATTTTTAAGTGTAAGTTTTGAATCATCCTTATCCTTATTGTATTTATCTTTCTAATTTTAGGCTGAATTAGATGGTCAACGCATTTTTGCATTCAATTATCGTCCTGGAATTTCTCTTGATCAAGTCAATATCGTTTCCGTAACTGGTGATATTAATATTCAACGATTCGAGCTGAAATAATTTCTTCTCTCTTTGGTTATTCCATTATTGCATGATTCAAATGATTTTTGAACAAAAAGTTTAGCCATGAATAATTTAAAGTTTTTACACTATGTTTGTTACCATTATATAATTTGTCTTTTTTTCTGTGATTCTTTTTCTTGAAGCTTGTTATTTATTTATTTATTCTTTGTAATCCATATTCAGGTAATAAAGGTTTACAATTCAAATTTCTTATGTTATCTAATAAGAGTTTCACTTTTACCACAGTTTTTTCGATCTCATATTGTGGCTACTTAGATGGGAATGCACCCGATATAGTTAAAGATTCAGTTAGTTATTGGGGCAGTGGATTATTCTCATTTAGGTGCGGATTTTTCAAATATAGCTTTTGTTAAAGATAAGTAACATATTTTTCCGCTTTTTTTTTATGAGCTACTGTAGTATGTTGTTTGCTTGAATAATATTAGCATCAAGCATCGTGGAGATATTCCATCAAATAATATGGTGTTATAATGAAACAATGATAGGAAGGAATAGTTAGAAACTAAAAAATAAAACCTAACAAGATTTACTTTATATTGCGTGGAAGATTTTTCCATTCATTACACCCATGAATTTAGTTGTCAAATGTTTCGAGATGTTGCAGTTTTAAAGGATAAAGAAAAAAATGTGATTGTTTATCGTTTAAATCCAATCCCAGATAATGCTAATCAGCTCGTAATTATGCCAGCGAAAGAATTAGTTGAGGAAGAAAATCTTGATTTTCGTAATTAAGCTTTAATCAAAAAAGCCGCAGCAAAATTAAAACAATCCATTGGAAAAAAATTCCAAAAATTCAGTTGCTTGTTTTATTATGTGAATGGATAAAAGAGTTATAATATCATTTATTTATAAATATTTCTAAACAAAAATATTACAATTGATTGATTACAACATAAAAATGGAGCCAAATAAAATAAAGTAATTGCAAGCAATTGAAAAAATAACGTCGAACAAGCGTTTTCAAGAAAAAACTATATCTTGCAACGCATAATCCCTGTAATACAGAATGCCAGAAACTGCCTATTCAACGAGAATGAAAGAAGCTAAAAAGTTTTTCTTCATACTTGCGTTGCTTTTTGTTTTCATCTTTCAACGTTGTTCTCAACATGGCTGATGAAGATATGAATCTTTCTAATGGATCTCCATTAAATCTCTCCAAGGCATCATCATCAAATTCAAATGAAGATAAACCGCCTCATAATAATGGGGATGCTTCTGATTGGAAACTCGATGATAAAGTTATGGTCCGATGGAAAGATGGCATCAGCTACGAAGCAAAAATTATTAAAGTTTTGAATGATAAAAATGGTCAACTTTCTTATTGTGTTTCATACCGGGTAATTTTTATTTGTAAAAAGTGCTTTACTAAAAATTTGGTGATTTTAGAATTGGGGTAAAGCTTATAATGAAACTTATTCACACGAAGATGCTCTCAAAAAATTTGAAGGTTATTCTCCTGAATATGCCAAAGAATGCGACGTATGTTTTCTTTTTTTACTTAAAAATGAATTTATGTTCTTTTTTTAGCAAGAATACAAAATGCGCTTAAGTGGTGGAAAGAAACGTAAAGCATCTAAAGCTTCAATCTCTGGTGGTATGCTTTTTTATTACTCATTATTCATATTATACATTATTTACTACTTTTTAGTTACACCACCACCATCAAAACGTCTTGCCATTGCAACATCTCGCCGTGGCTCTCTTGCTTCATCTGAGTCAATTCTGACACCTCTAAAATCTCCTGTTCGTGAACAACTTCTTCATGATTTCAAAACTCCTTCAAATGATAACTCCGTCGGAATGCTCAAACTTCCACCAAGAAATGTTGGACCAACTCGAAAATCTCTTGCTTCGTCTCAATCAATTCTGACACCTCAAAGATCTCCTGTTCGTGAACAACTTCTTCATAATTCCAATACTCCTTCAAATGATGACTCCACTGGTATGGATAAACTTCCACCATTAAATGCTGGACCAAATCGAAAATCTCTTCCTTTACGTCCGCCAATTCGGACACCTCAAAGTACTCATGTTCCTGATCTTCATCATGTCAAAACTCCTTCAAGTATCCAGGTGTTTAGACAACTAAAGGTTCTAGAATTTGCATCTTCAACTCGTGAAACCTCACCATCTGACAGTGAATATGAATTATCTGAAGTTAAGAAACTTTTTGTTCCTAATCGCTTGCGTGATTTAGCTCTGAAAAAATGTGTATTTCCTCCAAAGCTTCCAATTTCTGATCTTACAAAAGCGGTAAATTTTAAAGCTCTCTTTAAATATCTTAATGTCTTATTTTTTTTTAGTATATTGAAGAAACGAAAACTGGCCGACGACCAACGTCATCCTTGGGAGAATATGCTGGAAGAATTGAATCCGTAATTGATTGTATAGTAAATGAATGCAAAACAACTGTTCAATTTTATTTACTCAACGAAGAATTTCCTGCTTACTTTGAACTGGTTAACAAAAACCGTGTTGGTCGTGATTCTTTGGATATGGATGATTATGTAAGAAAATTCCCTGAATCGAAGGATTTCCCTGATTCTCAAGGAAGCTTCCGACAAACCATCGTTAAAAAAAAGATTCCTGAGAAGTATCAACCTGATGAAAGTGCTTTGGATTTGGTTTTTCTTCTTCGCTATCTTATCACTTTCGGCAACCTCATTGATCCCGGCACTTCTTCTTATAAAAAGTTTGAGCCTATCTTTACTGATCTCTTGGATTTCATCGATGCAGCCTTGCCTGAAGATGTTTATGAATAATTAATGATTCTTTTTTTTTGTTGTTGTAAACTTTATTGTTTTGTTGTTTTTGATAAACTGTTTGGAAAATATATTTTAAACTTTGCGAATTTAGAACATCAATAAGGCGAGCTTCTTCCAAGATTTGATGCCTTCAAAAGAATTAATAGTCTGATTGTCCTTGAAAATGGGAAATTTTAAACATTGTTTTAACCACAAAATTGTTCTTGCCACTTTCATTCTTCAAAGCTTATCTAAATTTTGCTATTACCGTGAAATTTTTTTACGCGTTCTTTCCTGAATAAATCAATTTTCTCTAACATCAGCTTTATTTTATCCTTTTTTTGTATCAATGTTATTGGCAAGCGATAATTAAACATGACCATCTGTAGCTTTTTAAGAATTTTACATTTCAAAACAAAATAAGTGTACATAATAAATAACATGATTAATCAATGCCATTTCATCATCTTTTTTTTTTACAAAAGAGAAATGATTTTTTTATTTCATTTTTTCTCTTTCAAGCCGTCGTCGATACCTTGCAGAACATCTAAAAATACCAACGGAAGAATTAGTTTAAGAAGAAAATCTTGATATTCGTAATTTAGCTTTAATCAAAAAAGACGCAGCAAAATTAAAACAATCTATAGGGAAAAAATCCAAAAATTTAGTTGTTTGTTCTAAAGGAATAAAAGTGTAAATATTATTTATTTTATAACTATTTCTAAAAAAAATGCTTCGAATTAGCGTTTTCAAAAAAAACTTTATCTTGCAACGCATGATCCACTGTAAATACAGAATGCTAAAAATAGCCTATTCGACTCAAACTCCAAAAGAAAAAAAAGCTAAAAAATTTTCTTCATACTTGCGTTGCTTTTTGTTTTCAATTTTCAACGTTGTTCTCATCATGGCTGATGAAGATATGAATCTTTCTAATGGAACTCCATTAAATCTCTCCAATGCATCATCATCAAATTCTAAAGAAGATAAACCGCCTCAAAATAATGGGGATGCTACTGATTGGAAACTCTATGATAAAGTTATGGTCCGATGGAAAGATGGCGTATGCTACGAAGCAAAAATTATTAAGATTTCCGCTGATGAAAATGGTCAACTTTCTTATCGTCTAACTTACAGTGTAATAATTTTTATTTGTAAAAAGTGCTTTACTAAAAATTTGGTGGTTTTAGAATTGGGGTAAAACCTATGATGAAACATATTCACATGAACAAGCTCTCGAAATATTTGAAGATTATTCTCCTGAATATGCCAAAGAATGTAAAGTATGTTCTTTTTTTTATTACTAATAAAATAGAATTTATGTGGTCTTTTTTTAGCGAGAATACAATAAGCGCTTAACTATGGAAAGTGGTGGAAAGAAACGTAAAGCATCTAAAGCTTCATTCTCTGATGGTATGTCTTTATTAATTATTATTTGTACTATATATTATTTGTGACTTTTTAGTTACACCATCCTCAAAACGTCTTGCCATTGCACTACCTCGTGGCTCTCTTTCTTCTTCAGCACCAGTTCAAACACCTGAAAGTAGTCCGCCTGTTGAACGCTCTCAAAGTTTCAAAACTCCTACAAATGTTCGCCGATTTAGCAAACTAAAGCTTTCAAATCCTTTAACTTCAACTCGTGAATCTTCACCATCCTTCAGTGAACATGATTTATCTGAAGCTAAGAAACTTTTTGTTCCTAATCGCTTGCGTGATTTAGCTCTGAAAAGATGTGTTTTCCCTCCAAAGCTTCCATTTTCTGATCTTACAAAAGCGGTAAATTTTAAAGCTATCTTTAAATATCTTAATGTCTTACCTTTTTTTTAGTATCTTGAAGAAATAAATGCTGGCCGACGACCTACATCATCTTTGGGAGAATATGCAAAGAGAATTCAATTAGTCATTGATTCTATGGTAAATGATTGCAAAACAACTGTTCCATTTTATTTGCTCGAAGAAGAATTTCCTGCTTACTTTGAACTTGTTAACAAGATCCGTGCTGATCGCGATCCGTTGAATATCGATGATCATGTAAGAAAAGGCAAAGAATCTAAGGATTTTCCAGATTCTCAAGGAAGCTTTCGACAAACCATCGTTAAGAAAAAGATTCCTGAGAAGTATCAACCTGATGAAAGTGCTTTAGATTTGGTTTATCTCCTTCGCTATCTTATCACTTTCGGCAACATTGTTGATCCCACCACTTCGTCTTATCAAGGATTCGAGCCTATTTTCACTGATCTCTTGGATTTCATCAACGTTACTTTTCCTGTAGATGTTTATGAATAATTAAAGATACATTTTTTTGTAAACTTTATTGTTTTGTTGTTTTTAATAAATTGTTTGATAAATATATTTTAAATTTAGCTAATTGATCATCATTCTCGAGAACATCAACAATAAGGTGGCGACCATCTTCGGAAGACGTTGGTGGATTTTGATGCGAGATAAAATGGTTTTTGTAAAGATACGGTATCGAAGGTGAATCATTTCGAAGATTAAGACGATGAATGCGAGCACCACTTTTTTGTTTAACTTTCTAGAAAAAAGTTCTTTTTGTTTTAATTCCATTATAGCTTTCAATTTCTTTCTTATCGTATGTTCTCTCAATCGTAATATTTCATATTTATCTGCTTTACCATGTGACAAGAACATTGGGGCCTTACCTGCGGTAAGTCCCTCAAACTAAACAAATAATCGCACAAAGAAAATCTTCGAAACCATAACATTTTTACAATCACAACGTGGACATTGGGTACTTTTAGGTAGTTTTTTGAGTACCTTAGAGAGTGCACCTGTTTTAGGAATTCTGAAAAATTGTCAAAGGGGAGACTATGTGATTTTATAGAGGGTGTAAAATTGGAAAAAATAGAGTGCCCAAACACCAATGCGTGTCTAAAACAATACAATTAAAATAAACAACACAATCCATGGGCTTACATTCCATTATTCATGGTAAATTTTGGAGCCCTGCCTTCGGCAGACCTTCAAAATTTATGATATACATAAATCGTCTCCATTATCAACGGTTTCTCCGGGCCACGCATTCCATATATATCTCGTATTTGGATACATCCTAACCCATTCGAGGTCCATTCCATACGCAAAATTACACATGACCGTTCGGGTCTCAAACATCATTTCAACTCAAAAATCGCCAAATATTCACAACATTTTTCACTTCAAGTAAAAAATTAAGCGTATGCGGTGAAATCTTATTTAAGACTTAAAATTTAAAAAAATCTGCTGAACGCTTTCATGTCTACAACAATAGAATTACAATAAACAACAGGGCTATTCGGCCCAACATTCCATTTTCATGGTTAATTTTGGAGCTCTGCCTTCGGCAGACCTTCAAAATTTACGATAAAAATCGTCTCCAATTAACAACGGTTTCTCTGGGCCACGCATTCCATATATCTCATATTCGGATACATCTTAACATCTTCGTGGTCCATTCCATAAGCAAAATTATACTTGGACTCTTCGGAACCAAACCCCATTTTGACCCAAAAACCACCAAATATCCACCCAAAAATAGCTAAAGATTCACCCAAAAACAATTAAGTATCCACCCAAACACCATTAAACATTCACCCGAAAACTACTAAAGATCCTCCCAAAAATAATTAAATATCCATTCATACATTACAACACAAACAACTAAACATTCACCCAAAAGCCACCAAATATCTAACCAAACACAATCAAACATTCACCAAAAAACAACTAAACATTCACCCAAAAACCATCTTACATCTCACCAAAAATAACTAAATCTCCACCAGAAAACCATCTTACATCCCATCAAATACAACTAAACATTCACGTAAACATCATCAAACATCTCAACAAAAACAACTAAATGTCCACCCGAAAGCCACACAAAAGCCACCAAATATTAACCCAAAAACAACCAAATATCCACCTAAAAATTTCAATGCAGACAATCAGAGAAAAAACAAATTTTTCACTTCCAAAAATGCTTACAAAAACACAAAGGCAAACTTTCGCGTCGAGAAAATTTTCAAATATTCAAATTTAAATTGGTCAAAACATAGGGATCCTTGACTCTCCGAAGCGTGAGACTAACATATTCGGAATCAGCGTAAAAAACTGATCTAGACTATCGGGACAAAACAAAAACAAAGCAGAAACGACATACAGACAAACAAACAGACAGAAACGGCACTCCAAATTAAAAAGGAAGAAGACAAAGAATTAATTGCTTGATTAATATGAAGTGAATCGGCTGGAGTTTCTGAATTAGCATCAAGAAACTTTAAACAATGGCTGATGAAAGAAAGTGTGAATATTATTATTTTAATAAAGAAAGAAACTCACTGAATGAATGGAATTTCAGCTAAAAAAATGCACATAAAATTAGAGTTATTTATAGCGCGCAATTTTTATCCTCAAAATATATGTATGTATTCCATTTCAAAATACCTTTCATATAAACGAAAAGAATACTCTCGTTTACCATTTTTACATTATTACCATACATAATAAATAACATGATTCATCCCTGCCATTTCACCTTTTTTTTACTAAAGAGCAATGATTTTTTTATTTCTCGTTTTTAAAGGTTTCCATTTCACGTGTTCTTCTTCTTTAAAAAAAACTACATACAAATGTGTATATTTTTCTTTATTTTTTGTTAAATTTTTAAAACGCTTTTTTTTGACAATTAAAAAAAATCACAAAGAAAAAGAATTGAATTAAATCAAAAAATAAATATAAAGATCAACAATGTAGCTACAGAGAGTCTAAAAATTTTAACTACGTCTTTTAATTTAAAAAAATTAAATGCAAGGAAAAAAGAATTTATACCAACAAAAAAATGAAGATAAAATTATCTTACTATTTTTAATTGCAAAAGCATAAATTTGGAAGCATATTTTTTTAATGAAAAAAGATGCGCAAAAAAATGTTGTGAATTTTGAGGAAACTAAAAACTTTTTACAATTTGGTTTGCAAGAACGAATTATTTTTGGTTTATTTTAAGATTATTTTAGTAACATTAAAATTAAAATTAAAATCATAGGCCCCAAAACAAATATTGATGAGCGATGGTATACGGTAGCATTAAATATTTTTTCTTCACGGAAATAATTTTTTTCTGCGTGTTTTTTGCCTTCAATCAAATAACAAACAAACAAAAAAATTTTGCTTTCCTTTTTTTTGTCATTATTAAAAATTCAAAAACAGAAATAACACAAAAATAAATAATAAACAAACATTATTATTTTTGTTGTTATTCTTTTTTGAAAATGTTGATGCTGAATTATTTTTGGCTTAAAATGTGAATCTTCGGTCGGAAAAACCTTTTTAGATGCCTTTTTTATTTATTTAGATTATTTTGAAATCGAACAAAGATTCTTTCTTTCTTTTTTTCCTTCCAAACCAGCTTTTTAAAAAGTTTAAAGTTTAAATGCATCTTTTTTTTCTTTCTATTTTTTGAAGATGAGAAAAGCAAATCATTTTTTATTATGAATAATAATTATATTTGACTAATTTATTTTAAACAATAGAAAAATAAAGGCCATCGTTTTTAAAGGTCGTCACTCTTCTTCTTCAAAACCATTTAAAAGTGTAATTTTACAAACAATTTTGGTATTATTTTTTTTGGATGCAAATAAATGTTTTTTCTTTTTTTTTGCAGTTTTATATTTTAAAAAATGTTGTGTATTGGTTTTTATAAAGTAATAAAAAAAAAGTGGGATTGAGTGTTTAAAAATTTATGTTTTAAAATCAAACTGCAAAAAGTTTGCCTTAAAAATAAATATGAAAGTTTAGAGAGAGAGAAAACAAAATCTTTGAAATCCTATTGCTTTTTCATTTTTTGTTGTAAAAATAAAAATAAATTTATTTATTTACAACAAATTTTATTTTTAGCTTTCAAAAAATTTTTTATTTACTTATTTTGCAACTAAAAATACATATTTATATATATCTCTGTTCTTTCCCCCGGAAGCTTTACGACGGAAGTGTTATTGTTGTTGCAGTATCTAAAAAAAGGTACAAAGTCAAAATCAAAAAAAGAAGAAAAAAAAAGCTAAAAGAAAATTCCTGCACTTTTCTTCTTCTTCCTTTTTTTTTTGCGGTTTAAGAGAAGGTCTACCAGATTTTTTAAATCGGGCGGTCCAAATTTTTTTTTATTTTTTATTTTTCTTTACCAAAAGGTTATTCATGGTGTAAAAAAATTATTGGCGTCAAATTTTTCCTCAAAAGATAAGCTGATATGCAAATTTTCCGCTATCGAAGTTTAAGGCATCCTCAACGTTCAAAAATTCGGCTAAATTCACCCATGAAGTATAAAAATTTGATTTTTATCCATTATTATGCAATCGAATATGGGCTTTCGAATGGCATATACCATATATTTAGATATCCTATGAAAATGAGTTGAAATTTGCATATTAATACTTAAAATTGATGCCATTTTTGTTTCGGAACTCATGGCGACCCTAAGAAAAATACCATATAATCCCCAGAATCTCCTCTATCGAATTATCAAAAAAAATTTTAAAAAATTGGAACTTCGTTCGATTTCCATAGCAAAACATGTCTATGACCACCATTTTTAACGGGGAAAATGGTATTTTTCACTTTCTCTCTTTGTATTTTGGCGTTTTGTTCAAATTGATATCAATAAAGGAAAAGAGTAAAAAACGCCATTTCCCCGTTAAAAATGGTGGTCATAGACATGTTTTGCTATGGAAATCGAACGAAGTTCCAATTTTTTAAAATTTTTTTTGATAATTCGATAGAGGAGATTCTGGGGATTATATGGTATTTTTCTTAGGGTCGCCATGAGTTCCGAAACAAAAATGGCATCAATTTTAAGTATTAATATGCAAATTTCAACTCATTTTCATAGGATATCTAAATATATGGTATATGCCATTCGAAAGCCCATATTCGATTGCATAATAATGGATAAAAATCAAATTTTTATACTTCATGGGTGAATTTAGCCGAATTTTTGAACGTTGAGGATGCCTTAAACTTCGATAGCGGAAAATTTGCATATCAGCTTATCTTTTGAGGGAAAATTTGATGCCAATAATTTTTTTACACCATGAATAACCTTTTGGTAAAGAAAAACTAAAAAATAAAAAAAAAATGGACTGCTTCATTCTAAAATCTTTAAAAAATCTGGTAGACTCTCTCTTAAAACTGCACATATTTTTTTTGTTTGCTGGTCGCCGTATAAAAAAAACACTTTTTATAAAAATGATTTTTGATAGCTTGTTTTTCCACTTTCATCTTCATCTTCTTCATAACAAAAAATAAAACACGCATAATAAAATTAAATTTTTTCTTTTCTTCTTTTTTTTGTTGTTGCTGTTATTGTAAAGAATTAATTATAGAATGCGAAAAGAAAAAAATGTGGATTCCATTCCTTGGAGAAAAAAAGTGATATAAAAAGAATGAAAAATTTTTTCAGAAAAATCATTCAACTTTGAAAGCATTAAAAAAAGCTTATATCAACCATGATCCCAGATTTTCCTATGCCTCCTGGACTTCATGGAATTATCGATATTGAAGATAATGGAAGCAGCAACAGCTGTAATTTTGGAAGAAAAATTCAAATTTTTCATACCTTTGAAAAATTTTGTCTTCCTGAAGAAATCGGAGATTACGGTAATATTTTTTATTTTTGGAGTTGAGGAATAAAAAAAGATAATTATTATTGTTTTTTAGGCTTGAATGACCCTTTACCATATACTCCAACCATCACACAATTCCTTGATTTGGAAGAACCTTCAAATAAAGTTCTTCCACCTTTCGTCAAATTTTCCAAACCCCAACCTTTAACTCCAATTATAAAACCATCAATTCCAATTCCAAAACTCTATCGTCAAAAGCGACACATCCGGAATCGAAATTTTTTGATGGAATAAATTCAAAGCTTCTTTATTTTCATATTTCTTTTAAACCTCTTCCTTCATTAGCTTTAATCCATTCTTTTTTATCTCTTCAAAAGTTACTGGTAGCCAAAAAAATATTATTTTGAAAAAATACGGGATTCAAATGTATTATAAAAACTTTTATTTGTATGTATGTAAAATTGTTTGTAAAAATAGTAATAAAAATTATGTTTTAAAACTATACTAATAACTTTGTGACAATACACTTTGTTCTAATAAAGCAAGTAAAGCAAAATGTTGAATGAAATCTTCTTTGTTTTCCTGTGGCCCTTCTCATAAAAAAAGTTCATGAACTTTTTTAAAAAAGTATTGACCTTTTCGCTTCAAGACCGCGTTTTTTGCAAAGGAAAAAAGTTCATGAACTTTTTCAACGTGTAATTTTTCTTTCAAAAAAAGTATTCACCTTTTTTACGTTGAAAAAGTTCATGAACTTTTTTCCTTTGCAAAAAACGCGGTCTTGAAGCGAAAAGGTCAATACTTTTTTAAAAAAGTTCATGAACTTTTTTTATGAGAAGGGCCACTGATACTTGATTATTTTATTTTTCATTGAAAAAATATCAAATTTTATTTTTTTCCGTTAACTTTGTGTTTTCTTCAGAATTTTGTAACAACAAAAAAATGTAAATCCACCATTTACAAAGACGTTTTGAAATTAAAGGTTATCTTACAACGATTTATTAATTAAAGTACGGTCAACATGGATACTGTCTCGCGTTTCTAATTTCAATAGCCTTTGATGTTTTACATTTCTATCATCATCAAAAAAGGTTCTTGAATTTGTAATAAGTTGGTGATGATGATGATCATGCGCTTTTAGTAGTGTTTAAATGTTTAATTTAGTCCTATTATTTTAACAAGTTTCTGTAAGCGAGTACACAACATTTTCTTCGTTTTAGCATTAAAAAAGATTACTAATTTTGCGCGTTTCTTTCGATTTGTTTCTTTTTCCTTTTAATACTTTTCTTATTTTAGTAATCAAAAATGTCTGATCGTTTTGATAAAGTTATGGATATTAATATCCTCATTGTTGGAGAAACTGGTATTGGAAAGTCGACTTGGATCAATGCCATTGCTACATATCTAAAATATGACAACTTCAAAAAGGCGTCGAAATCTCCTTTGGTCAATTTGATTCCGACAGATTTTACTCATCAACCAAGTTCACCATCAAAGAAAGAAGACGATGAAGCCGAAATCGAACCTCAATTCATCAAGATCGGAGGAGACGGAAATGAAAACACTCGAGCTGGAACATCTCGAACTATGAAACCTAAAATTCATCTTTTGGAACACAATGGCCGTGTTATTCGTCTCGTCGATACTCCTGGTATTAATGACACAAATGGAATTCTTCAAGATCAGAAGAATATGCAAGAAGTTGTCGATTGTGTCAGTAAATTATCTCATTTGAATTTAATTGTTTTTCTCATGGCACACGACCAATCTCGCCTTACTCCTGCTTTCGAATTCTGTTTTAAAGAATTGATTACACAATTTCATCGAGATGCCGCTGAAAATATTGTTTTTGCCTTTACAAAATCACCTAAGTTTAAGGTATGTTTTTTTCTATGTATAAGCTCGAATAACCTATGATTTCAGGTTGGCGAAACTCTCACTTCTCTTAAGCTTCTTTTGAAAGATATCAAAGATCAACAAAGTATTGATTTGCCTTTGAATAAGAAGACCACTTATGCGTTTGACAATGAGTCATATCGATTCCTTTGCATCTTGAGCCTTAAAGTAGGTTATTTTAAGTTTATTCATACTCATACATATGTTCAAACTATATTTTAGGTCAAAAATGGAGAAAGTTTGCTTATCAAGAAGGATATCAAAAGCGCAAACGAAAGCTTCAAAGTATCTCGTGATGAATTCTTCAGGCTTCTCAAACATGCTCTTCGTGTTAATCCTCATGATCCAAAATCTACCGCTGCTCTCAATTATACTCGAAACATCATCAACCGCATCGTTGGACCAATGACTATGATTTCTGTTTCTGTTCAACAAACTTTGGAAAAGATTAGAGAACGTCAAGCTCTTCTTGCTCAATATCGCGGAAATGAAAGTGAACTCGAGAAGATTCTTTGGAATCCTATTATCATTGTTCGGTATCGTATGGAAAGAAAAAACACCGTTTTTTGTAAAAATTGTGCAACTAAGCGATTTTACTATGGCGATGAACGACTTCCTTATATTGAAGCTGATCCTGAAATGGCTGATAAAGATCCTTTAGAAATGTGGGTCACAGATGGTTGTCCTCAAAACGATGATGGAGAATGGTATTGCCCTGAATGTGGTGATGATTTTATTAAATCAGTTACCACTAAAACATTTTCACATTTTCATGATACTCAACTTGAAAAGAATGTTACTGTTGAAAGTCGCCTTGAAAATGTTCACAGTAAGTTTAATATTGTTCTTTTATATCCTTCTTAAACTTGGGTTATTTTTCAGAAAGTCAACAAAGTATTGCAGAAAAGATTTCCGAAGATCGCAAGTTTCGTGATGAAATTATTCAAGAACGTGAATTCATCATCAAAGCTTGTGCAAAATTTGCTGCATACTTGAAGGCTTCTTCAATTCTTCCTTATAATGATGACACTGCACGTTATTTGGATACTCTCATGAGCGTTGAACTTAAAAAGGTATGTTTTTCTTACATTTTTAAATAATGAATTGATTTTTTCTAGAAAAATGGCTTCGAAACTAAGTACTACGAAAGTCTTTGTATCATGAAAAAAGAATATCTTGAAGAAAAAGCCATCTTTAACCAAGATCTAAAAAAAGTCAAAACTAATGGCGAAATTACTCCTGCTGAAATCAATGCTCTTGTTCAAGAACTTGTTGGACTCAAACATTATGGGAAGGATATTGCTGACGCTTTCAATTTTGTTAAAGTTGATGAAGATCGCGGCGATGGTGGCATTGAAGAACGTGGTAATCCTTCTCCTGCATCTCCTCTTGATGAACCTCCTAAAAATAAAACATTGTGGCAAATTTTTACAAGTTGGTTTAAGTTGTAAGCTACTAATGCTTTAATTTGTTGTTTGGTTATTTTTTGTTTTGTTTTATTTTTTTTATATCTTTGTACTTTTTCTTTTGTATAAAGCATTTGTTTTAAACTATGTGTCAGAAAATTTTTTCATTTCTTATACCATAATTTTTAACAGAACGAAAGTTTGAGGAGAACTTTAAATTCTATTAACCAACTGATGGATTTGTATTACCGGAATGCTGCATGGTATTATTTTTTGATAGGCACATTTTCAATACATTATAAATGAAGAGATTCTAAAATGTGATCTAACAAACTAAAGAAGGTGCAAAGATTGTGAATCAAGAAAACTATTGACTATCGCGAAGATTTCATTCGGTTATGAAAATGGTATTAATTTGACAAAAATATTTAGTATCAGCTTTTGATAATCGATCGCATCTATGATATGAATCGCAATGAAATATTTAAGATCCGATTATCAGATGATCACTGCAAAACTTAGTGGATATTTCCATTCATGGATGGTAAATCTCACATAATTTAAATTAACCTTGGTCTTTACTTACGAATTTGTGGTTAAATGAATTCCTTTAAAAATAAAAAGTGTAAAGAGATGTTGATAAATCTCCAATAATGTTATTAAGTGTGACCCATGCAGACAAGCCAACATTTTAGCTACAGGAACCACGCTTTTATAAAGTTTGATAATCCTTTATGACAATAAAAAATTCCAAAAAAAAAATAATGTTCTTCGAGGAAACCCCTCGAAGAACCTCTCCAAAAATTATTCACCGAGACTTGTAAAAGACTCTGTAAGTTAGTTAAATTGCTCAATGAAAAATATTATTTGGTAAATATTTGGGATGAGCAAGTTTCAATCACAAAAGCAAGTTGATCGAGAAATGCAGAGAAATGAAGAAAACAAAAACAAACTTTCTTTCAACTAAAAAGAGAAAAAGAAGCACCACAGCTTCTTTTTTTTATCGCTATTCTTTTCCGGCAAAGGTCTTTATTTTTTTAAAAGTAAAACCGTAAATGTTTAATTAATTAATTCATAGCTAATATTTCATAAAAAAAAATAAACACAAAGCTTTCAGAAAATTTTTTAAAACTAAAGTTGTTGAGAAAAAAAAATTTATACGAAAGCTGCAAAGCTTTCTTTGAGCGACGTCGATGAAGCTTTTTTAGTTTTTGTTTCGATTCAATGATTTTCGTGCTTCCATTTTCCATAAGAAAGAAGTAATACGTTTATTATTGTTTTACATTTTTTTATGTTTTTGTTTTGAATGTTTTCTATAGATATAAATCTTTTTATTCATAAATGTCAACTTTTTGAAAGGAGGATGTTATATTTTTTTTAACAACGACCACATGTTTTGGGACATTGTTGGGTCATAAGGTCGTAATATGCCTGAAATATATATTCCGTTGTTATAATTTTTGACTGAGATCGGAAAAAGTAAAACAAGTAATGTACTTACGGGATTGTTGCATAAATAAGCATCAGCAGTGCAATCTGAGCGTCCATTAGCGTTGAGTTTATCGACACAAGTGCTTGAAGCTGGAGTTGGTGTTGCATTTGATGATGGCGATGCAGCTGCTGCTCCACATCGACCACACGTTTTAGGGCATTGTTGAGTCATAAGATCATAATAAACAGAATTATTGCAAAGATAAGCATTTTTTTGACAATCACTCACGCCATTTGAGCCTACTTTGTCAACACATCTAAAAACTAGCTTCATTGAAATTTGCAACACACTGAAGTATGAAAGTTTAGAAAACTGCTTACGTTGAAACAGTTGTTGGAGGAGCGGTAGTTTGAATGGTAGTAGCTACAGTAGGAGCAGGTGTAGTGGTTGCTGGAGCTGTGATACAGCAAACATCACTCATACAAGCTTGACCTGCACCTGGACATGCTCCAAGGACACATGCTAAAAATTAATTTTGTAAAAAGCTACCTTGGAAAATTTTAATACCTCCAACAATGGTTGCACAAGTTTGTGAAATAGCTGCAACTGTGGTTGCTGAAGTTGGTGCAGGTGCTGCATCGGTTGTGCAACAAACTCCACTAATGCATGATTGACTTGAATCAGGACATCCGCCAGCAACACAAACTAAAAGAGTTTTAGTTATTGCATTTTTCATGGATAACTAACTGTAACTACTTACCGCCAACCATCGTCAAACAACTTTGTGCATTGCTGCTTACAGTAAAAAGACTCAAACAAAGAATAGCGGAAACAAAAAGCATTTTAACGCTTATTTTATTTGACGAAATTACAAATAATTAATGGAGATTTAAAATGGTTTTTTAATTTGCTTTTATAACCTTTTTTTAGCGGTAGTTTATTTACCTTTTTTTGTGTGAGTAATTTTCACGTTTAGTTTTTTGTCGTCAACTTTTGCTTCATTACCATAATTTTGAATTTTTAAATAAATTAAAATTTCAAGCAATGGTTTAATCACCTGCTTTAAAAAGCCATCAAATGCAGCGGAAGTTTGCTTTTATTAAAAAAAATGTGAAGGTTGGCTCACAAAGTGTTTTGGGGAGGAATTTCAAAGCTGAAGCAATTTTTGAATATGAAAATCTTTGACTCTTATGCGTGAAATTTTTCAACTTGTTCGTAAATGGGTTTATGCTAATTTCTTTGTATTTTATTTCATTTTTAGTGACTCTTCTTCATTCAACTTTCGCGAACTTTTTTCGACATTCAACTTTTCTTCTTTCTTCCTTCAACTCTCAACTTTCAAATTTTTATTAGCTTGAATTCAAAAAAGAAATATGGCATCTCAAAATGAACAAAAACAACAATCTCAACATCATAATCGAAATAGTGGAAGTGTTGGATTTGGTGGACATGGCCGTGGTGGACGTCGAAAACAACCTAAAAGAAATGCAGATCCTGTTGGTTTTGAAGAATGGGCTAAAACTGATCAAGAATTTTATGAATATGTTACAAAAGTTTTACGAAACTGGCGTGCCACTGAACGTCAATGCAGCGCAATTCGACGTCCAATAACATTTTTTGAAAATATCAAATTAAAATGCAAAAGCAATCGACAAGTATATAATATTGAACTTGAAGCTCATCGACAAACTTTACTTGATTATGTTCCAATTCCAGATGATGAAAATTTTGATCTTCCATAACAATGAAATATTATTTTTTGTGATGTATGTATTTTTGTAAATGTGTGATACGAATAAATGTTTTATGAATTTTTATGGAATGTTTTTATTTTCTTTACTAATTTAAGAGTTATTGTTTTACAAAAACCATCCCAAAATGAAAGAAAGAATAATAAAGCAATGAACTAAAGAAAAATAAACAAACAAAAAAATAATGGCAGCAAAGTTATGTAATCTTTTTTTGATAACAAAAAACATGGCTTTTTAAAGTAAAGTTATGTAGATTGATTGATTTTTAATAATGCCAATAAAAGAAATATTTAAAGAAGAAAACAAAAACTAAAGCGACGACAACGGGTAATTAAAATTTTCGGCCGGAATTGAAATTTTAAAAAAACTTTAAAGAAAATAAAGTTGTGTGAATATTTTTTTCAGAGATTGATTGATTGGCTTTTTGAATTTTGAGTTTTGTAAGAAAACAATAAGAAAATTTAATGAATCATAATAAGTTTAATTTAATTAGCTATTACGGAAGTTTCGGTTGATGGACATACAACTGAAAAAAAGAAAGAACTTTGATTAGAAAATTGATTGGATTGAATGAAAGTGAAAAAAAACTTACCATTTAGGATATAATCTGTTAATAAATTTGGTACTTGTGGGCTATCATCACTTATGGCATCTAAGACTAAAAAAATACACAGATAAATTTAATATCAAAAAAAATTTCTTCTAAAAAACTTACTTTTTATCATAGATTCTAATGTTGGCACATCTAATACAGTGTTATCTTCATCAAATGGAATGGAAGCTGTCATACATTGAGGCGAAGGACTGCCTTCCAATTTAGATAATAATTTCTTTTTCTTTCCTTGCCCTTGATATTTTCGACGTTGATCTTGAATTTTAACTAATAAAGTAACAAATTTATTTTTAACTTCTTTTTCATATATCATTTCATCGCGATGTGCTAATTCTGAAACCAATTCCGCATTATAAACCATAATGAGTTGTTCCATTTCAGCCATGAGGGTTAATAATTTAGATTGGGGTAAAGTTGAAAGTTCTTCCGAAGTTACATTCAACGCAGCTGTGGTATGCTTCATTTTATATTCGCATTCAGTATTTTGTGAAGTTGTGGATGTGAATGGAGATCTCATCGAAGAATACATTGAATCCACGGATGATTCCACCGTTCGATCGGTGGTCATTGAATGAATTAAATCACATGTTTGCATTATTTCATCGATTTCATTTATGACTTCATCAGCGGATATGGGTGGATTTTCACCATGTAAATTTAATTGATGTGATATAAGTTGATGTAAATCAAATGATTGGTGTAAATCGTCTTCATCATTATTTATTCCATCATCATCATGTCCGCCACCATCGCCATCGGTTTCTGCATCATCTCTGGGAGAAGAAAGATTAAGAGATTCAATTTGATTTTTTCGTATTTGTGATTTGGAAAAATCAAGTGGTGGCAAATTTCCGTAATTTCCTGTCAAAGTCCACCATACTCTAAAGTAATTGAAAAAAAATTTATTTATATGAATTTTTTGGGATAATTAATTCCACCACAAAAAAAATGTTATAAAAAATTTGGTTATCAAATGAAAGTTAGTTAGTTTTGCCACGTAAACAGCCGCATAGGAATTTTAAAAATTTTACAACTAACGAAGTACAGGCGGTTAACATGGGGTTAAAAAGCATCGATAAAAACTTTCATAAATTTGTTAAATTTCACCACAAAATATTTTTCCGAAACGCATGGTTAGTCTTTTTAATTAAAAAATTTAAAGTTAATTAAAAAACTTACTGGCTTTCCGACATAATTTCATCTTGAGTTCTAATTTGTACTGGAGCCATTTGATTTGTATTTTCACCCAAATCCTTTAAAACTTGATTAACTTTTTGATCAAAACATCCAACTAAATCTTCAAGGGAAGATGATAATCGAGCATCGGCTTCTAAAGTTGATGAAGACGATGATGAACTTTCACTTTCATGCAATAAATTTAAAACAACTTTAGCATTTTCAGCTCGAATTTCAATTTGTTCACTGCAATTTAAACTAATGAAAAAATCAAAGGAATAAAAGTTTTAAGTTTTTAGATTATCTATCGTCTGTTTTATTTTAAAGTGAAAATAGTAGACGAAAGGGAAAAAAAGATTAGGAGTAACTTGAGCCTGAGTTAAAATGAATGTATTAAAAGAAAAAAGTAAAATTGCCAGATGGCTATGTTTATTTTTTTTATTTTTCGATCTTCAGGATATAAGTGTAAGAAGAAAAGATAATAAAAGTTAGAAGAACATAATTATTTTTTATGGATACTTTTAAATATTGTCGGAATTGTAAAGCAGATTTTTTTTCAATTTTAAAAGCAATTCATAAAAGCGAAAGCTCCATTTTCAATTTTAAACCCACGAAAAAAGAAAAAAGATTGTCAAACAAAGAAAATGAAAAATCAATGTCTCTCGCATCATTTTATTCTGTTTTTTTTGGAGCCATAAAAATGTGAAATTTAAGAAAGTCAAAAAAACAAAAATAATCTCTCTGCAAAAAGCTTTTATTTTTCGCTTTTTTATTTGCCCTCAAAAAAAAGATGAGATTTTAAAAGGAAATTTAAAATTCTAAAATAAAAAAGAAAGGAAAAGCCAAAATAACAGAAGCAAAGTAAAGAAACTCAAAGATGGTGGTTTACGACGCCGACGACGACGACAAATTGGATCTGAATTGCATGCATGAGCTTTTTTTAGTCGCATTGCTCTTATCAAAATGCCATTGGGCATTTTTATTGTTGTTCTTCTTCCCCCAAAAAGCCAATGTAACGGGCTTTTTTTTATTATTTTTAGATGAGAAATAAAAAGCAAGCAAGCAAGAAAGAAAAATGATGGCCAAAATTTGATGATGATGCCAGAGAATGGAAATGCATCTTTTTTGATTTCCCATTTTTCATTTGGCTGACAAATTTGTGGTAGTTGATGGACATGAAAAAGTTTGACGATTTCGAAATGGAAAAAAGATTGTAAAAGTTTAAGAAAACCAAAATAATAAAGTGACAGATTAAAAAAATAAGCATGCGACAAACTTTTTATAGTATTTTTTAATATCAAAAAATTTTTTCTTTATCTGAATTTTTTGCAATTTTCTTTTCATTTTTTTAATTAACAAAAAAAACTTTTTAAAGGGAGTGTCCCAGACGATGAGAATAATTTTACGACGACGGGTGTTCCTAGCCCGAAAGTTTCTTTGTCTCAAAAGCTTACAAAGTGCTACGAATTTTTGTAGCTTTTTGTAGCATTTTGAGAAAAAAAAACAAAGTGCTACAAAAAGCTACAAAAAATTTGAAGCTCTTTGTAAGCTTTTGAGACAATGAAAAAAAACTTTCGGGCTAGGAACACCCGCTGTAAGGGTTTTCTCATCGTATGGGACACTCCCTTTAACATTCTCATTAATGTGTTTTCTTTTTTCTCTATAAATTTTATCGCATTTTTTTCATGGAATTTTTTTGTTTCGAAAAAGCAAAAGTTCAAACAATTTTTTTTTTCTTGCATGTTGTTTCTTTCTTTTTTTGTTTGTTTGTTTACACATAAAAAAGATGTCGTTAAATTAATGCAAAGAAAATAAGAAAAGATAATTAATTATTCCATTGAAAAATTTTCTTGGTTGGTGGCAAGCAACTAAATAAAATAAACATATGTTTCAAATAGAGAGAATTTTTAAAATATGGGATTAGGCAACCAAGAATTGGAGAAAAAGTTATTGGAAGAAGGAAAATTAAAAAAATATGGGTAATTTTTTGATACGAAAAAGATGGGCGAGAAAATGTTTCCAGAAAAGTTTGTAAAGTTTATAGCGAATGGAAATTTATAAAATCCTATTCTCGTGAAATTAATAACGAAAAAAAATTAAAAGAAATTTTTAACCAAATTTTTTAAGCTTTGAAAAATAAAATTCAAAAGAGTCTTACTTAGTTAATAAATCATCATCACAAAATTCATCATCAAAACATGCCAAAGGCACATCAGGTATAGCTAAATCTTTTTCTTCCATTGCGTCGTGATGAGCTGCAACCATTGATTTATTTCTTCAAAAATATTAAATAATTTTTTTTGTGTCAAACAAAAAAAAGCTGCCAATAAAATAAATTCAATTCAACTTTTCATGCAGAGAAATATATTTTTTTTTTTTGGCGACACCGGAAACAAATGTTTTTGTTGTGAAAAGTTTTTTTTAATAATTCTTTTTTTCTTCAGGAAATAAAGATTTTTTTTTAAATCTGCTTCGCAACTATGGAAAATAAGGACAATCAGCAACAAAGATTGCGGCAGCGGCGGCAAGTTGTCGTCGATTGGAAACAACAGTTGTTGTGGCTTCGAAGTTTATGAAAAGTGCAAAGGAATAACACGATCAAGGAAAGGAAGAGTTTTTATTGTTGTAAAAATGAAAAATGTTTTAAAAATTCAGCAATAGCAAATCCACTTGACTTGGTCAATAAGCTTTCAGCAGCAGTTACTTGTTGCAGCAGCAATTCGCTTTTTTTGCTGCTTTGTTTGCAACACCCAAATCCTTTAAAAAATTTTGAGGTCATTTTAAAAAAGTTATGTATGAATGATAAACGTTAAAATTATTTTTTATGATAACAAAATAAACCGATTCACGAACAATGTAAACATAAAAAACCGTCGCTTATAAGAAAAAATGAAACCATCGATTTTGACGAACAAAAAATAAAATAAAATCAATATTATCAATAAAGTATTTGACTCCTCATAAAAAAATAATATAATCATGCAAAGAATAAAAAAGCTGCGAATCAAAAAAAAAAATAAAGTCGGCTTTTTTTAAAAAAGAGGAGTCATTAAAAAACGATGCATCATTTTTGAGTTAAGTGGGAGTTAAAGTTTTTTATTTTCTTCATGAACACGATAAGAATAAAAAAAAATTATTTTGATGTAGTAAATAGATTGAAAAAATGGCAAAAACGATTGCCCCGGGTGAGGCTCGAACTCACGGCCTTCAGATTATGAGACTGACGCGCTGCCTACTGCGCCACCGAGGCTACAAAAATGACATAAGTTAAGAATTTAGACAATTGATTAGTTCTTCTAACAAAACCTTTTTGGGAAAATAAAATTTATGACTCATTTTAAGGAGCAAAAAAATAAGTCTGAGATTAGCGTTGTTTGTCATATGAAATTTTTTGAAGAACAACCATGAGGAAAAAAAAACAACTAAAAGATTTATGGTTCAAAAAAAGCAGCAACCATGGAGCTAAAAATAAAAATCATAAAATCTTTGTGGAGTTTTTTTTAAAGCAATGTCAAAAATATTGAATTTAAAGGGACATAGCTATTTCATGCCTTTTTTGAAATTTCGATAGTGGGGACTGAAAGTTACACTTGGTAAGGCGCGTGTTTGAATTACCGTGTAAGACAGAAAGTGCACGGTAATTCAAACACGCGCCGCCCCAACTGTTCCTATCAGCCCCACACCACCATTTTTCGACGAAATATTTGTTCTAGAAAAACAGACAGTAAACTTTCGCTTCAAGGATCTTCCCAAAGGCGGAAATTCAAAAATAAAGGGGTTTTTTCATTGATAATATGGAAATTTTGGTGGAATTTTTTTATTGAAACATTAAAAAATATGGTTTTATTTATTATTGAAGCTTTATTGCTTCTAAAAATAATCAGATATATATATTTTTATTAGTTCACTGTGAAGTGAAAATGACTGGTTGGTTGGTTTTTTAACTTTTCGCTAAAAACAAAAAAGTCGAAAAATGGCAAACTTTCTAACATGGATATTAATTATTTTTTAAAGGATTTTTGACATTTTATTGATTTTAGGGTAAAAAGGCATGAAAAATCTGATTTTTCCACCCAAAGAACAGGTAAAAATAGCGGAATATGACTGTTTTTGAAGTGCTTAAAGTATACCTTATTTCCAAAATGCATCATCTCCTCCTCAGGAAGTGCAAAAATTTTATGTAATACCTATCTAGAAATGTTCAGCATGATCGACTTAGTCTACGATGTTGTGAGATTCTTCAAACGTCTGTTTGTTCTCGAGTTATGAATTTTTGAAGTAAAGGTGCGCGTGTTGATGCATCTCAACGCCTTTATCTGTGATATATTTATCAAAGGACACTTGTAAAAGTTGTCAAAAACGATAAAATAAGCTTCAATAATAAATAAAACCATATTTTTTAATGTTTCAATAAAAAAATTCCACCAAAATTTCCATATTATCAATGAAAAAACCCCTTTATTTTTGAATTTCCGCCTTTGGGAAGATCCTTGAAGCGAAAGTTTACTGTCTGTTTTTCTAGAACAAATATTTCGTCGAAAAATGGTGGTGCCCAGTATCGAAATTTTTGAAAAGGCATGAAATAGCTATGTCCCTTTAAAAAGGGTGTCAACATTTCAAGAATGTTTGCATGTTTTAAAAAAAACCACTCAAGAGAAAATGAGATATATGCGTCAAGGCCAATAATCATCGTCAGTGGTTGGGTTTTGGTTGGCCTTGAAAATATATTTTTTTCTGGGAAATGAAAGAATGAGAAAAAGAAAAAAAGTCAAAAAAGCGGGGCAATCATGGATGAAAAAATCATTGAAACCACAAAATAATAAAAAATGAAATGTTAGCTAATCTTTAAAAAAAGCTATGAAAAAAAACATAGCGGAAAGAAAAATTTGTTAAGTGGCGTTTACAAAAAAAGGTTTTTGGAATTAATAGTTTTTCCAAAAAAGTCAAAGCAAGCAAGCAACCGATTATTACGCCACTGGTTTTTTTTATTTCCATGAATGAAAAAAAAACACATATGCGTGTGTTTGTTGCCAAAAATATTTTTTTTTTTGTTAGTTAGTTTTTTTGATATAAAAAGTTATGGAAAAAAATATTTATATGAGAGAGACTCAAGTGTATGGATGGATGGAAAAAAAGAGGGAATAGACAAAAAAAGGGGTGAAAAAAAAATAGTAGAGAGCGATTATCGCAGTTGACTAAAGCTCTCCTCTCTTTCTCTCTATTCCTGCTGATGCTGCTTGCTGCTGGTGGTGACATAATGGGGAAATTGAAAAAAGGCAACAACAAAAAAAGGACAGAGAAAAATAGTAAACAGCACAAAAATGGAATATTAAAAAAGAAAAAGATTTTCATTTATTCAAAAAATAAAATAAAGATAGAAAGTTGTAGTGTTTTTTTTCCAGAAAAAAAATGCCCAAAATGTGGAGGCTTTCATGAAAAAGGGTTTATCAAATATTCATATGATTATTATTAATGTTTTTTTTTGTAAAGCAAATGAAAAATAAATAAACAAAAAATAACGTAAAAAGAAGAAAAAATGTTTTTGTGATCCACCATCAATTTTGTCAAGCTTCAATAATTTTTTTGAGGATGAAAAAATAAAGTCATGGAAAGAAGAAAACAAAGTTAACCTCAAAAACATGAGTAACCCATTCAAATACATACAATCCCAATGACGCATCACTTCGTTATTTCGTAATATAGTTTGTTGCACCAAAAAAAGCTAAAAATATAATTCAAAATCGCAATATCATTTCAGCATTTTTATTTACTTTTATTGAAAATTTATTCATTCAATCTCTCGCTATTCCTACTTTCATCAGGTCAAAAACCATTAGAAAAAGTGGAATATCTCCCGCGGGGTTGTAAGCGAATATTACAAATACAAAGTAGCCATTGCCGCCGCTGTTTTTGCAGCAAAGAAAATCTAATTTTTTTTTGACGTTACTCTTCCGTTATTTTTACACTTCAAAATTTTTTCTTCTAAAAACGCTTAGAAAAAAAAATGTAAAAAATGAAGCCCCTTTCTCTATCCAAAAAGAAGCTTTGAAAATGGAGAAGAAGACAAGGAGGAGGTTGTCCGTTAAAAACAAAACAAAAAAAGCTAGCGTTCGTTTTTTTTTTTGTTCAAAGCTACTCTCAGACAAAAATATTTGGTGACAAACGGGGGAGAAAAAAACAAAAGAAAAAAGGGTCAAAGATAGACGTTGAAATTTTTCTTCAACTACATACTTAGAGACATTGTTCAAAAATAACTAGGATGGCGTTGCCATAGGGTTTTTAATAAATGAAACACATCTAGAGATCAAGATTTTGCAAGCTTTTAAAAATTATAAAAAATAAAGTTGGAAATTCTTTTCAAACATACCAGAAATGTTTCACTTTTTGTTTAATTTTTTGCAAAAACTCAAAAATGGTTCAAAACAAAAAAAAAAGAAGTGCCAGTCTACGAAGAAATGAAAAAAAAGAAGAAGAGAAAATGTCTAGTTCAATTAAGCTTCAAACAAGCAGTTTCACAAAAAAAGAGTGTTCAAACATTAGCTAAAAAAGAAACTTTACTTCAAAAAAAAGAATCTTTGACTTCTTGAAAAGTTCTTCAATCCAACCTCCCAAAAAAAAGTTTTGTTCACGGGGTTATAAAATTTAAAGGTTTTAAAACTTTTTTCTTTTATTACAAAGTTTCTCTTTCATTAAAAATATATAATACAAAAATCGAGAAAAGGAGTTAAGCTTAAGTAAGCGCTTTTTACAGCTTACAAACTACTCGCTTGCTGCGTTTATAAGCTGAATCAATACTTTTCATTTTTTCGGACAAATAAATTGAAAAAAAAGGAAAACCGCGTCGTTGTTTTGTCCACTCAATTTCTCTCCCATTTCTTTTGCCCAATTCAATTTTTTTCCATTTTCGCGCACAAAATGGAAACAATGAATGACGACACGAACGATTATTTTTTGTTTGTTATGGTCATACATATAAAAAAATGTGGCTCGAATGAAGCAGCTTTTTTCACTCAACAAAAGAAAAATGAATTTAAGTGGATATATTGAATGGGAATTTGCGTGAAAATAAACGAAGAGATATAAAAAATATAAAGCTTTGATTTTGCGAGATAATTGATTTGAAAAATAACTTTTTTTAGCATTAAAAATATTATATTTTACGAAGCGTTTGGAATTTAAAGGTTGAGGTTTGGCAAAACAGATCTAAAATCTAAAGTTTTATAGCAAAAAAATTTTTTTGGTGAGACTCGACACTATACTTTACTAAAAATAAACATCGCTCTAACATTAGTAGTATAATCAAGCCCGTTTCATTCTTTTTCTCAACAACCTAAAGACAGCTTATTTAAAATCCCATTAAAGCTCGACTAAAGCTGCTTCTCCAGCTGGTTCCTATTTTCTTCAACTAAAAAGCAATTGTAAAACATCTTCGCTTTTGTCACATATTATTATTTATAAAGCTCGACATGAAAAGTATCAACTTACTCATATAAAAAAAATTGTCAATTTTTATGCCCTTTTCTTAAAGTTAAAACTTTGTTTTTTCGAAGTTTTTAGGAGCAAACAAAAAAACATTTGAAGCTGAACTTTTTTTTAAAGATGGTGGACATTTGCCTCAAGAGAGTAATACGGAATGGGGAATGACTGAAGTGAATCACAAAATGCCGAGGATATTCGATATTTGACATAAATAAAAATAAATAAAACCATTTTTAAAACGAGTTTACAAGGAAGTAAGTTGGGCAGTTTAAAGTTTTTGAGAAAAAGAAAAAACAAAAGTCGTGTTTTTTGCTTTTGCGGTGACTCGCCATAATTTTTTTAAATTTTATTAGAAAACAAATAATAATGGGTTGGTTAGATGAGTTATTGTTTATGGAAAATATGGATACTAAACTAAAAGACAGATACCCAAAACGAGGATTTATGGGTTTTTCTAATCCTTTAAAATTTACAAAGAGATTTTAAAAATTCACAAGAAAAAATATTATTTAATTCAACGGAAAATAAGGAGAATGAATAAGCCAAATGAGTAAAAGATTTGAGGTGTTACCAAAGCAACCATATTGACATCTCTTTTTTTTTTTCGTTACTTTTCTTCAAACAAGCTGCAAAGAAGAAGAAAAAGATATATATATATATTTTTAATAATCAATGTTTCTTCTAAAAAAGGCATATGTTTTTATTTTTTTAGGATGCTGTTGGCAACTGTTTTTGCTGCATACTTTAAATTTCTTTTTACTAAAGTGAAATCATTGAAGCGAGAAAAAAATGGAGCGAAAATATGTTTAACGAATTATTTTTTCTTTCATTTGCTTTAGTTCCTTCAAAAAAAGTGAAGAAAGAAATAAGAAAAAAACAGCTGAATATTTTTTCTTTTGAATGTTTGAAAATTTGTAAAACAATATGGATGGTTTAAATTTTAAAAACAAAAAAAATAGTTGAAATCGAAGACATGAGAGCAATGAAATTTTTTTAGTGTCATCTAAAAAGAAAATGATGCTACTTTCTTTTTGGTTTGTTTGTTTTTTTCTAGTCAAATAAATATGGCGATATCAAAGAAAAACTGTTTACGATTTCGAAATATTTGAAAGCGCTAAAAAATTTATAAAAAGATTAACCAAAAAATTTTTAAGGGTGAAAAGCATCTTTCAAAGTTGCCTTTAAAAAAGTTTTACTCATTCCTTTTCAGACATTGCGATGAAGTACTTATTTTCTTCCGCCTCATTTGGAATGAGGATACATCTTCTTTATTAATTTACTTTCTTTTGTTTTCTTTTTTTTGATACCATCTTTATCGAAGAAATTTCTTTTTAACTTACTCCATTTATTTTCTTCTTTTTATGTTCGATGACCCATCTGAGTCTTCAAATGCCAATAAATTTCTTCCTAAAAAAGAATGTTTTCTGTCAACCAAAAAAAGATAGCCTTGCGCCTCCCACTAAAAATTTTGTTTGTGAGGGAATGCAAATAAGCTCTGTAATGGTGGCGCCATCACTTTCTTATTCTTCTATTTTTCTTTTTTGGACATTAAGCTTTTTTTCTATCATTCTTCCAAAATGTCTATGGCAGAGAAGCAAGCATCCATTGGATTTTTCTTTTTTTGCAAACAACAACAATTTTTTTCCTTTCTCAAGGGAAATAAATAGCCAAAGCAGCTAGTAGTAGTTGAGAGAAAATATAGGAAGAAATAAAACTTGAATTGAAGAAGAAAAAGATGCAACCCGATGAAAAAAGAAAAAAATACAATGCAATATAATGGAAGAAGAAAGAGATATTAGAATTGAATGAGTTTTTTGGATTAAAAGATAAAATGTTGAAAGAAGCTTTGGAAGAAAGAAAAAGAAAAAACGTAAAAATATTTTGTAAAAAAATTCGAGTAATCAAGAATGATAATTTTTAGTTAAAAATGCTATTCTGGGATATATCTCGCAATGGAAATGTTAGAAAATCCTACAAAATTTATGGACGAAATATTTCTTTTTTTTCCATGAATTTTAATAACGGTATTAAATAAGTTTTTGATTAGATAGATTTCAGAATTTTTTAGAAAAATTATTCGGTTAGGAAATAATTTTCAAAGACAGACATTTTGCGATTTCAATAAAACACATTTTAGAATTCGATAAATTTCAAAAAAAACGCAACATTTAAATCCCATAAAATGCAACAAGACAAACTAATTTTGTTTTTATTTATCCTAAAATAACAGCAACCAACCCAAAATTAGCTTCATAAAAAAAGAAGATAGAAGTAAAGAAACATGTCAAATAAAAAAAAACAATGCAAAACAGATTTCTTTACAACTAGCAACTACATTTTTCTTCCAAGTAGTAGTAAATATTTCTTTTCAATTCTTTCCGTTTTTTATATAAAAAAAAGAAACGAAGACGAAGACACCAATATAAATACTCGATGAATAAGAAAAAGAAAAAATGGGAAGAAAAGAAACAGCTCTCTTTCTTTCTCGTTCTTGGTGGTAGTGGTATTCTTTTTTTTTGCCATTTTTGGTTGCCTTTAAAAAATGAAAGAAGAAAGAAGGGAAATGCAAAAAAGGCATTTTTGGAGGAAGAATAGTTTTTAGAATAAAAAATAATAAAGCATTTGGCTCAAAGGCAAGCAAGCAAGCAAACAGACAGACATCGGAAGCATCAGCGGCATATTTTTCTTTGATGGTCAAAAACTTTCTTGAGTCTGTTTTTTTTTTCTTGTCTAACCAAATAAGGCAGAGAAGCAGTGGGAAAAAACATACGAATTTTTTTTCTATGTAAAAAATATAGTTTCAAAAACAAAATGGAGAAGAAAGACTTTTTTCGTAGCAGCCAAAGTCGAGAAAGATGAACACCACCGTCTTCAAACACACTCACCAGGGGCATTTTTTTTTACGAAGGAAGAAAAGGAAATTGTTTTCATTTTTGGAACGGCATTCATTTTTTGTGATGAAAGAAGAAAAGAAAAAAGGAGGCGATTATAATAACAAACTAACTTTAAAACACCCATGTTGTTGTTGGAGAAGAAAAAGTGCTAGAAAGTGACTAATTGTACAAAAATAAAAGCATAGCTAATTTTAAAAGCATCTTCATTCATCAACAATGCTATACTGCGAACGACAAAGCTGACTCACTCTGATGAGATTATCCTCATCTTCATTTTTTTCTTCAAATAAATGAATGGCTTTTTTTAAATGACTTTAAAGAGAATTTTAGGACACATCTGGAACCAAAGAAAGAATGAGAGAGATTGTAAAAAATAATGTATGCGTTTCATCATCGTCATTAGTTTAAAAAATGGGACAAAATATTGAGCAAAAAAATTGTAAACAGGATTTCCCTGGGTGTGTGGCTTCAGATTGGGAGATTAGCTCTCTGCTTATTTTGCTACCGTGATAGGCTGAAATACAATCGATGAAATTTTTCATCCAAACCAATTCCAAATAATCGTTCAATTTTTTTTTGTAGCTTGAAATGTATCCGCACCACTTTTAGAAATCCACTTATTTTCACACATGGCACTTGAAAAAAAATATATATATTCAATAAAATGGGATATTAGTGTTTGACAAAACAAAAAAAATGTTTTCCTTCAAGGTTTGACCGAAGACGGCTGTAAACAAGCTCCTTTTTAATTAAACTCTCAAAAAAGTACTTTCATCATATGCGTTTCATAAAAACAAAAAAAATGAATGAAAAAAAAGTTTCAATAAAACAGACATGAAAAAAATATTTAATCCTTTTTTATGTTTTCGAAATTGTTTTATGAAGCATCGAAAAAGAAGAAAGAGAGTCGATCTATCTTTTTTTTGTTGCTGAATTTCACTCTCTTTTGGCACTTCTTTTTATTTTCGATGGTTTGAGAATTACAACAAAGCAATGACAAAGGTTCCTTGCTTGAAGCTTTAGATTGATACTCTAGCCGCAATTCCATCTTTGTTCGTTCATTTCATTTTTCTTTTTATTCATGCTTTAAATGTGTCTCCATTTTTTTGTTTGTTTGTCAAAAACATAAATGGGTAAATGAGCTAAAATAGGAAAATGCTTGAGATGCCAAAATCGAACGTTTAATGAAAAAACCAGAAAAGCAAAAACAAAAATTTCGTTGATAAAAGCAACTTGGATTTACGATGTATCAGTCATTAGCAAAGCTTATTTTACTCAAGTAAATTTGTTTATTAAAAAATTTATTATTAACTAATAACGAAAAGAAAATACATACAATAACAATTACATATTAAAAAGGTAAATAAACGTCAACTAAAGTTTCAAGTTTTTATGCTGTGAAAAGATTGAACTTTTCTTCCAATATCTGATTTCACTTTTGCCATGCCAGTTTCACATAAATTATCATTCACTTGATTACAGCAACATACAATTTTTTGTTGACCATCAGGATTATAAACGACAGAACAATGACCAAAATTTTCGATTGAACGACATGTCAAACTGTAAGATGCTTCAGGTGATGATTTGAGAATGTATTCTTCAGCAAGTCCTAAACATCCAGCAGGTTCCTGAAAATCACTTATTTAAAACCAGACACTTTTAATAAATCCTTACCGCATATGTGCTTGAAGCATCCATATTTCGAGTTTCAAAACATCCATCATTTGCCGGGCAGGGAGAGTCATCATTAGCAATCTCGTTCATTATGCATTTAATATTATTTTGATTTCTGATGCTTGAATAAAAGTAATTTTTTCATTTGGATGAGTTTGTTGAAGCCATCGTCCAATATAACATCCACCAAAAAATACTGCATATAATGGAGTTACAGCTAACAATGGAGTTATCATACCTTTATATAAAGCCTTTAAAAATAGGAAGGATGAATAAGTTAGAAAACAAATTAAGAAACTTACAAAGAATCCTTCATTTTTGATAGTCTTTTTCACGCAATCCAATGCTCCAATAAATATTTGTTCAGTTGAGTTAATTGAAGGCGACGCTGATAATGAGTCAAAAAGAAAAAGCTTTTTTGAAGAAAGGTTTCAAAAAGAAATTAAAAAAGTATGTCAAAAAGAAATTGATTTCACAAATATTGAAAATATGTTGGAATTGAAACGAAGTGATCAAGAAAAGTTAACGTAAGTTTAAAATGTTTTATTTTATTTTATGTTATAATTTATAGGTTGATTTTAAAAGTTTGTAAATTGGATCAAATCGAAAAAATGGAAAGAAATTCAAAAGCGTTAAATTTTGCTTTGATTGGATGTTGCGGTATGACTGCTGAAGCTGTGGTTTTCGATAACAACACAAAATTGAAAATGATAAATATTCTTCAACAATGCGTTATAAATGTAAGATTTTAGAATTTTTGATTAAACTTAATTTTCTTTTTTTTTTAGGTAAAAGAATATGTTTCAATCAAAAATTGGCGTTGGTACAATGTAAATGCTCCTTTCAACAACTTTATTCATCTTGATAACAAAATATTAATCTCCTCTTTAACAGAAATGAAGGTTCTTGAAAATCAATCAATGAAAGATGAAAGTATACTTGATTTCAAATTAATGCAATGTTACAAACGTTTACATGTAAACCGCAAAATTACGGAACTAAAAACTGTTATGCTTGATGTTGTGAAAGATCCAGTTCGTCTTTATGGAAATTTGCTTGGTGTATTGGTATCAGATGGTTTACATTTTGGTATCGTTGCTGTAATGATGAATTCAAAAGCTGAACCTGATCATTCTTTTTGTTTTGGATTAGCTGAACTTTTCATTATGAAGAATGTTAAATGTCAACTTTGTTCGTTTATTTTTGTTTTTATTTATTATATATTATAAGAAATTTTTTTAGTAGAAGTTTCAAAGTTTCATATTGAAGAAAAAGATTATTTTCTGCTTAATGATGAATCAATAATTCCAATTTTGTATGCTTATAATGATACTGAAATTGTTCAGCCTTCTGAAAGTGAAAGAAATGATTTTACTTATTTTGTATCTGCTGATGAAGTATCATATCCTCCAAAAGTTAGTGAAAGTGAAAAAGAATCTAATGTTAAAAGTCCTGTTCAAGATGTAAATGTTAATCATCGAATGAATGTTGTTCAAAATGCTTTATTTACAAATTTGAATGAAGACAATGCTACTGGTGAAGAAAGTTCAGATAAAACTTTATCAACAAATGTTAACGATGTTTCAAAAACTCCTCAAATGAATGATGAAGCAATGATTGAAGAAGCTTTAAAATGGAATTTTTTTGAAGATTAATATATTTTTTTGTATGTATATAATTAATAAATGATAGTTAAAAATATATATTGTTTGTATGTTATTAAGTTTTGTTAGTTTAATTGATAAATACTTGAAGTATGAGATTACATGAGACCCCGCGAAAGCGGGGTCCTCGCTTGTTACACACTAAATTCAGAGAGTTTTTTGGAGGATAAAAGTTGGATTATTTTTAATGTTTTTTTCCAATTAAACTTTTTGTTTGTGATTATTCTCTCATTCATGTTCATTTTGTAGTTTGCGGTTTATTTCAGTAAAAAGGTTATTTAAAAATGAAAAAGTTTTCATTAATTTTTATTATTTTTGCTATTTTTGTTTTCATTGAAGGTAAAAAAGTTTTAGTTTTTTTAAAACTACAATATCTTTTCTAGCTAGGGGCGGTGGATTTAGAGGTGGATTTAGTGGAGCTCGAACTTCCAGCTTCAGTGGAAGAAGTATCAGCAAACCCTCTGGTATTGCTAGCTCTGGAAGTCAATCAAGCCTTTCAAGTTCTAGTGGATCCGTTGGAAGTGGTACCGGATTAAAAGCGTCAATTGGAAGTAGTAGCAGCTCAAGTTCAGGTAACTCAGGTGTTTGTAATATCTCAACTGGAGGAATAAGACCTGTTGGGGCAATATATCCATATCCATATGTTGGAGGAATTGGAAGTCATGGAAGTAGTGGATCAAATTTTCCACGGCAAAATATTACTGCGAAAAAAATTGATTAAAACAACATTGTTTTTTGAAGTACCATAATTTTTTATGATGTTAGTATGATTTAGATCCATTTAATTTAAATCGATAATTTAAACACGCGAAAAGAACAATGTTATCTTTACTTTTTCATTTTTTCCCTGCTTTTTTTGCTTTTCATTGCCTTGATGATGGAATTCATTCCCGTCCTTCTTATCTTTCTTAAGTAAATTTGCCAAGTAACAGTAGCAACTTTATTAAAGTAAAAATGTTTATAAAAAATTTATTATTAACTAATAAAATACATACAATAACAATTACATATTAAAAAGGTAAATAAACGTCAACTAAAGTTTCAAGTTTTTATGCTGTGAAAAGATTGAACTTTTCTTCCAATATCTGATTTCACTTTTGCCATGCCTGTTTCACATAAATTATCATTCACTTGATTACAGCAACATACAATTTTTTGTTGACCATCAGGATTATAAACGACAGAACAATGACCAAAATTTTCGATTGATCGACATGCTAAACTGTAAGATGCTTCAGGTGATGATTTGAGAATGTATTCTTCAGCAAGTCCTAAACATCCAGCAGGTTCCTGAAAATCACTTATTTAAAACTCAGATACTTTTAATAAATCCTTACCGCATATGTGCTTGAAGCATCAAAATTTCGAGTTTCAAAACATCCATCATTTGCTGGACATCGAGAGTCATCATTAACAATTTCGTTCATTATGCATTTAATATTTTTTTGATTTCTGAGTATGCTATAAGTTGTTGAATTTTGTTTATGTGCAATTTCATATTGAGCAAGCATAGTTTCGACATTACACGTTGAGCTCATTTGAGAAATGCCATTTATGTTCACGCAGCAATAATCCGAGTAATTCATATTTCTGTACATGCAGGCAGGTTTGTCATTGACGTCGAGCTAAAAGAGGATAGAGATTAACTTAAAAAAATTACGTAAAAACTTACATGTCCAGCTTCAATAAATGTTAAATTACCATCACGTTGTTCAATTTTGACGTAACAAATCCATCGATCTTTTGTTTTTGTTTCATTAACCATGTTTAATGTTTCGTTCATTTCTTCCAGCTTTAGTTCTGTCCATTTCAAAATTTGACATTTAAATGCTAACGAATTCACAACATTATAAAATGGTACACTTTGATCACAATCAGTCGTGTCACAAATATAACGAATTAAAGGTTGGATTTTGTACAGATGAGTTTCATTATAGATTCGTTGAGGACATTTATCAGAATCATTCTTGGTTATATTAATAAACATAAGTTCGTAATCAGAAGTGTTATTTAAGAGTTGCCTAAAAAAATGGTTGATTAGTTTAATATCTAAAATTTCCCTTACTTGGTTGACTCAATGAAATCGCAATTAAATTTTTCGTAAACAAATACACGTTGTTTGAGAGTAAGATCAAAATAAGCTTGACATTTTTCGGCAGAGTCAAAATAATATTCGAGATATGGTTTGTTAACACACTAAAAAATAAAAATAAAGAAATAATATTATTCAAAATGCCTTGCCTTTACTCGAATAGTTATGTTTACTCTTGGTGGAAGAAAATCAAAATTGCAAAAGTTTGTGTTATTACAGCATCCATTAATAATAAGACTATCAAGTTTGATTGAATTAAATGAACAAATTGGCGTTTCATCACTTTGAGTAGTTATATAATTTTCACATATCTCTGTTTGATGCTTGTATGTATATTCGAGAGAAATGTTTGACGTCGTTTCATTAAAGTGTGCTGCTATTCGAATAGTGCAACCTTTGATACTTTGATTGAAAAAATCTTTAGCAGCCATGGAATTTTTACCTGACTCAGGATAATCACCATAAAAGCACAACAAATTATCATTTCTTTTTTGACATAATTGTGAAACATATGGACAACAGCATAAAACCTTAGAAGAAGAAGCGTCATTTGTAAAAAAACATGTTCCATTTTTAGATGAATGAATATGATACTGAGAAGTGTTAAGCGTTGTAAAACATTTCTGTATCAAATCATTAAAGAGAACCGAAGAAAACTGATAAAAATGTTTTGCTTCCATAGGTCCAGAATATTCATAATTTAAGGAAGAATTTGAATGACGTTCAGATTCTAGAATGCAAGTTTTTTGACCAAAGATGTTTTTCTAAAATTAAAGGTATGTACATAATCGGATAATGATGAATAGAAAACTTACCGTACGATACCCATCAATATCATAACAACCCGATTCATCATCATCTTGTCCAGTTTGTACTACACGCAAAACAGAAGTAGGATAATTTTCCATTCGCTGAGATAAAAGAAGATCATAAAGTTCATGGTTGTCATAAATTCCAAGAGAAGCAGATGGGTTTTCATTGATAACACAAAGTACAACATAATCCATGCCAGTGTATTCAAGAGATGGAATTGTAAAGAATACGGTATCAAAGCTTTCACGACATACACAGACTGCAAACATATATTTTTGATCATATGTGTATTCTATGCTAGAATTAAATTCAATGAAGCCAAATGTGGGCTCAGATAAATCTAAAAAATGACTTTATTAATGCTAAAAATTAAGATACGCAAACTTACAAGCGATAGAAGTTTTTAGAAGAGTAATATCCGAATTATTCATACATTCAAAGAAAGGTGAACCATAATTAATTTTAAATGAACATGATAGTGATGCAAACAAGAAGCAAAAGTACAATATGATCAAGTGAATACTCTAAAAATAAATAAATGAGAAAGAAAAACTATTGAAAACTTACCTTCATTTTGATGACGTTCGTCTTTATTCAGCAGAAAACATCACAATGACTTTGAAAAGTTTCAATCAAAAAATGTCTGCAAAAATGGTGGGATAAAAAATTTATGCAAATTTATTGCTTAATGAGAGGGAAAAAGTAAGAGGTTGGCGATAACTTTTTTGTTGGTTAACACCATCAACGAGTGGAAGAGCAAAAGGGTGAAGATACCGAATAAGAGATTTCTCTAATTTTCATAAAAATGTTTCGCCGATTTGGTTCTGTTGGTTTTCCCTTCGCAGCAGCTGTTGCATCTGGATTTTATTATCGTGATGATCTCAAGGTTTTTGCTTCTACTGTAATTGAAAAGATTCCTATTAATTTCTCATCATCAAATCCAACAATAACAACTTCGTCTTCTCATACTTTTTATACTGAACATGAATTTCAGCCATGGAATAATAATTGGGATTTGTAAGTTTTTTTTACTTTGATACAATTTTTAATATTGCTTTTACTTTTATGCCTTTTTTTAGCCGTGAACCTATTACTCTTATTGATCCATTAAAATATGAAAATGCAGATGAAGAAACTCAAAAACAAATGCTTGAAAAAGTTCAACCAACTGCAATTCGACATATTTTTTTAATTCGACATGGACAATTTTTCACGCCAACAAAAGAAGCATCAGAACGTCGATTAACTGAACTTGGAAAAGAACAAGCTGCACTTTTAGGTAAATATTAACTTTTGATTTCTCTTATGAAACTAAAATCCATTGATTTTTTTTAGGAAATAGATTAAGTGAAACTGGAATAAAATATGATCGATTGGTTATGTCAACAATGATAAGAGCAATGGAAACAGCACAATTGGTTCTTGAAATATTGCCAATACAACGAATCAAAATGGATTCTTTACTTGAAGAAGGCGCACCATATCCATCTGAACCTCTTGTTTATCCAGAATGGAAACCCAAGGTTTGATTTTTTTACTTTTATGTTTTCAAAACTCAAGTGATTGCGTTGGTTTAGAAATATTACAGAGATGGTGCTCGAATTGAAGCTGCATTTCGTAAATATATCCATCGAGCTTCCATTTATCAAAAAGAAAATTCAAATGAAGTTATTGTTTGTCATGCCAATGTTATTAGGTAAAACGTTTTTTTAACGCATTTTGAAAATAATCTCATGGCAGCTATTTTTCAGATATTTTGTTTGTCGGGCTCTTCAATTTCCTCCAGAAGGTTGGCATCGAATGTCATTAGGTCATACATCCGTCACATGGCTCGTTATTCATCCAAATGGTTTAGTTGAACTCCGAAGTATTGGAGATATTGGTCATTGTCATCCAAATAAAATTACTTTTCAATAAAAAATTATGTATTTTGTTTCTTATAAAATAATAAATCTTTATTAACATTTAAAAAGTTGTTTTTGGGATTTACAAAGTACGAATAATATCTAAAGTTATTTCAACACCAAGAAAACATGCAGCATTGGCAGGAAAAGCTCGTAACATAACAGGTGCAAAGCCACGATAAAATCCAGTTGGTCCTTCATGATGTAATATTTCTTTGATGACACTTCGAATTCCATTAGGATATTTGCTTTTAGGTGAAGTTTGAAGACGAGATTTTATAACATCTGCAGGAATACAAATAGACCATTTCGTCATACCAGCAAATCCACCAGCAGCTAAAGATGCAAATGGAGATAAAGATGGTGAATCGCCGGTCTTGGTTTTAGCAAATCGTTGTTTTAAATATTCATAAACCGAAAGATAAATACCACATGATGGAACATCTAAAAAAGAATATTTTTGATTGCAAAGGCCACAGTACCAAAAAAGTTACCTCTCATCCAAGTTGCACTTAACCCACGATAAATATTTCGAATTCCACCATCTTTATAAAGTTTTTTCAAAGCATCCAAAGGACCAGAATATTTTTTTATCGCTATTGTATTTCCTCCATTTATTGATTGAACTTGTAAAATGCATTTAATTCGTTCTGAAGGTACAACCAAAATACTTGTAAAAATTCCAGCAAATGATCCAGTTTTAAAATTTTGAATAAAAGTAAGTTTTTCATTTGGATGAGTTTGTTGAAGCCATCGTCCAATATAACATCCACCAAAAAATACTGCATATAACGGAGTTACAGCTAACAATGGAGTTATCATACCTTTATATAAAGCCTAAAAAAATAGGATGGATGAATAAGTTAGAAAAAAACAAATTAAGAAACACTTACAAGGAATCCTTCATTTTTTATAGTCTTTTTCACACAATCCAATGCTCCAATAAATATTTGTTCACTTGAGTTAATTGATGGCGATGTTGATAATGAGTTTGGCATAGTTTGAAGTCGAACTTTTATTGTATCAAATGGATGCCCAGTTGCAACATTACATATTCCTCCAACTCCTCCAGCCACAACATGATCAATAAAATTTATTTTTGACATTATTCGTTTTTGTCCAATCCTGCTGAGATGTGTTTATCCATCAAGAAAGTTTTTGAACAAAGAAAGATGAAAATTTAAAAAATGCTAATAAGTTTATTTCAAACTTTCTTTTCAAATAAAATGATTGAATGCTAAACTCAAAATATGTCATCTAGGTACAATAACCTGACAGCATAGCATTAAACTGTATCACAACAAAAGTCACTAAATGAGTTTGTACAAAACCCATAATTTTAATAGAGATTAATCGATTAAGTGTTAAAATTGTTTATGGAATTATTTTATTTTTCTTAAACATCTAATACATAAATAAACATATAATTAATATTCGAAAAAAACATGATCATTTTTTATTTTTCGTTTCTTTGTGTTGCTTCTTTTTGCTTTTCTTTCTTGAACCACTTTGAGTTGGTTGAGATTTGACGATGATGATCTTCTTCTTCTTCTTGTTCTTTTTCATTGTTTTGCTTTCTTGAGTTACGTCTTCAGCTGGCTTTTTCTTTTGATCGATGACCGTTGATTGGTTGCTTGGTTGAGATTGATTAGAAGGCTGCTTTTCTCGAGACTTTGAATCGGTATCAAGACCATCAATGTTTGTGAAAGCTTCAGGATTCTTAAAATAAGCATTTTCGAGGATGTTGATTGGAAAAGCTTTAGATGATCTTTCACGAAGAGTATAGTCATGCTGGATAGTAGGAGCTTGACGACTAAAAAATAATAATTAAAAAAGGAGTTAAAACGTATGTATGAAGGATTTACCGGATCCAAGTGCATGCTTTGCGACGGTTGAAATCAGGAAATTGAGTCATCAATGCAATGACCATAAGCAGAGGGAGAGAAAATTTGTGGATCATGCCCAATTCAGATGTGATGTATTCAGAGTATTCAGCACCAAAAGCAAAGTAAATGATGTATTCAGGAGTTGAACGAAGTTTGAGATATTCACGAGCTTTTTCTGTCATCTGTGTGATTCGCTTCTTGTCATCGAATTGAACACCATATCCAACAAGCTCCCTTTCAGCTTCAGCACTAAAAAATAATTCATGAAGTTTGATGGATAAGAATGTTGTATAAGTGAACCTCATTCGATTTAATTCAGCAAACATTTCAGAGATTGAGCAGAGGAAGATGTTGATTTCATTATCACGAACACCTCTGCCTCTCACTTGAGCATAAGTCCTGAAAACAAAGATTATTAACTTTTAAATAAAGTGTTATAAAACTCACTTTCTCATTTGTCCAACTTCTTTAAATGACAATTTCTCCAGACAATCATGACGTGAAAGTGAATCAACATGAGATTCAACAAGAGCAATTTTGTTGACGTCCATTCGTTCAGAAACCGAATGAGTTCCAGATTTAAGAGACTTTGCTTTGTTATATTCTGATCGATATGCCATAGGATATGCAATATGAGGATTTCTTGGGGCGATCTTCTTTGCAGCTTTAACGACGACAGGAATCTTCTCAGCAGATGGTTCAGGTTTTATAGCTTTTGCTTGTTCTTCTTTTTCCTTTGGCTTTGAAGCAGCATCATTAATTTGTTCAACTTTCGAATCCACTGCCGGTGTCATAAATTCTTCGTGTTCCACTTCATTGCCTTCAACTTCTGCTTTATTTTGAATGTTCTTTATAGGCGATTCAGGCATTTCTATTACGACCTTTTTGTTTTCCATAGCAGCAGCTTTGTATTGACCTTCAGGAGGACCATGCTTCTTTGACTTTCCTTTCATAACGAACCAGGCACTAAAAAGCATATTTTTATAGTAGTCAAAAATTATACACAATCTTACGCGATCAAACAAAGAACGATCAAGATAATGAAAGAACCAACTCCGATGAGTATCCAACCATAAAGAGGAATTCCAGCTTCATCTGTTGATGTTGTCGATAATGTTAATGATGTTGATGATGCTTCAGTGGTTGTAGTTGAACCAGTTGATGGTGGCTTGATCTTTGCATTTTTCTAAAAAGAGAAGCCATAAATTATCAAATGATTGTAACAAAAACATACTACTTTAAGAATACAGGATGGTGAAGCACTTTTTACAAAAAGTTTTTTATCGTTGCCTTTAGCTGGTGTGCAACCAGGAGCTGACAGGGGACTTTGGTCTGTAGAGAATTTCATATCATATTGAATTGTAGCTTGGCCACATCCTTGAGCATAAATCCTTGCAATTTGTGATCTCATAAACCATACAGAATCAGCATTAGCTCCAGCAATAAATGAACATTGATTTGAACATTTTGTTATACCATTAGGGTGTTTAACACCATCAAAGCAAACACTAACTCTAAAAAATGTTATAAAAATAAAATTTTGAAAATAAAAAGTGAAACTCACTCTCCAATACATCCAGGAGTACAAAATTCAAAAGTTAATTCACCATCAATAATAACTTCAATATCACCAGTATCTGTTATATCCACATCAAGACCATTTTGAGTTCCAATTGAAGGCGGTGGTTGATCATCTGAAGAAAGGTAATCATATTGACCATTGAAATTTTCACTGATGGATGAAAGAACGGTATCATTTGAAGCAAAAGCATGTCGATTCGGTCGAATAAAAGCCCATGAAGATGAAACAAGCAAGAGAAGAGTCAAGACAATGCTGAAAGATGACGACGTCATTCCAAATGTCAAAATTGTACGAATGATTACAAAAACGATGACATGTTAGGCTTAAGTAGAAAAGAAAGCATCCGAAATATTGAAACATTTTTATTTTTTTATGCAAATTTTTGATTCAAATTTTTTTTTGCAATAAATGGTTTTTGTTTGCTTTGCAAAGGTTGCAATTTGGAAGGAAAATTAACAACGTTCTTTCAAAGACCAACTACCGATTTAAAAAGGGAAAACGTAAATCACTAATTTGTTATTACACACTAAATTCAGAGAGTTTTTTGGAGGATAAAAGTTGGATTATTTTTAATGTTTTTTTCCAATTAAACTTTTTGTTTGTGATTATTCTCTCATTCATGTTCATTTTGTAGTTTGCGGTTGTATTTCAGTAAAAAGTTTATTAAAAAATGAAAAAGTTTTCAATACTTTTTTTTATTTTTGCTATTTTTGTTTTCGTCGAAGGTAAAGAAGTTTTAATTTTTTTTTAAACTACAATATCTTTTCTAGCTCGTGGCGGTGGATTTCGAGGTGGATTTAGTGGAGCTCGAACTTCCAGCTTCAGTGGAAGAAGTATCAGCAAACCCTCTGGTATCGCTAGCTCTGGAAGTCAATCAAGCCTTTCAAGTTCTAGTGGATCCGTTGGAAGTGGTACCGGATTAAAAGCGTCAATTGGAAGTAGTAGCAGCTCAAGTTCAGGTAACTCAGGTGTTGGTAATATCTCAACTGGAGGAATAAGACCTGTTGGGGCAATATATCCATATCCATATGTTGGAGGAATTGGAAGTCATGGAAGCCGAGGATCAAATTTTCCAAGACAAAATATTACTGCGAAAAAAATTGATTAAAACAACATTGTTTTTTGAAGTACCATAATTTTTTATGATGTTAGTATGATTTAGATCCATTTAATTTAAATCAATAATTTAACCCACGAAAAGAACAATGTTGTTATCTTTACTTTTTGGTTTTATTCTTGCTTTTTTTGCTTTTCATTGCCTTGATGATGGAATTCATTCCCGTCTTTCTTCTCTTTCTGAAATAAATTTGCCAAGTATCAGTAGCAACTTTATAAAAGTAAAAATGTTTATAAAAAATTTATTATTAACTAATAAAATACATACAATAACAATTACATATTAAAAAAAGTAAATAAACATCAACTAAAGTTTCAAGTTTTTACGCTGTGAAAAGATTGAATCGTTCTTCCAATATTCGATTTAACTTTTGCCATGCCTGTTTCACATAAATTATCATTCACTTGATTACAGCAACATACGATTTTTTGTTGACCATCAGGATTATAAACGACAGAACAATGACCAAAATTTTCGATTGATCGACATGCTAAACTGTAAGATGCTTCAGGTGATGATTTGAGAATGTATTCTTCAGCAAGTCCTAAACATCCAGCAGGTTCCTGAAAATCACTTATTTATAAATAAGACATTTTTAATAAATCCTTACCGCATATGTGCTTGAAGCATCCATATTTCGAGTTTCAAAACATCCATCATTTGCCGGGCATCGAGAGTCATCATTAGCAATCTCGTTCATTATGCATTTAATATTATTTTGATTTCTGATGCTATAAGGTGGTGGAGTTGTTGAATTTTGTTTAAGTGCCTTTTCATATTGAGCAACCATAGTTTCGACGTTACACGTAGAGTCCATTTGAGAAATGCCATTAATGTTCATGCAGCAATAATCTGAATCATTGATATTTTTGTACATGCAGGCAGGCTTGTCATTCACGTCGAGCTAAACGGAGATAAAGATTAACTAAAGAAAATAAGGGAAAAAACTTACATGTCCAGCTTCAATAAATGTTAAATTACCATCACGTTGTTCAATTTTGACATAACAAATCCATCGATCTTTTGTTTTTGTTTCATTAACCATGTTTAATGTTTCGTTCATTTCTTCCAGCTTTAGTTCTGTCCATTTCAAAATTTGACATTTAAATGCTAACGAATTCACAACATTATAAAATGGTACACTTTGATCACAATCAGTCGTGTTACAATTAAAACGAATAAAAGGTTGAATTTTGTTCAGATGAGTGTCATTATAATTTCGTGGAATGCAGTCTTTGGAATCAACCTTGGTTATTTTAATAAACATAAGTTCGTAATTGGAAGTTTTATTTAAGTGTTGCCTAAAAAAAATGGTTGATTAGTTTAAGGATTAAATTTCACTTACTTGGTTGACTCTATTAAATCGCAATTAAATTTATCATAAACAAATACAAGTTGTTTGAGAGTAAGATCAAAATAAGCTTGACATTTGTCGTCATAGTCAAAATAATATTCGATATATGGTTTGAAAGCACACTAAAAAATAAAAATAAAGAATAATACTATTTAAAAAACTTTACCTTTTTTGGAATGTTCACTCTTGGTGGAAGAATATCGAAATTGCAAAAGTTTGTGATATTACAGCATCCATTCATAGTAAGATTATCAAGTTTGATTGACGTATGTGAACAAATTTGCGTTTCATTACTATGAGTAGTTACTTCTTTTTCACATATTTTTGTCTGATGATCGTAAGAAGCTTTCAATTCAATATTTGAAGTTGATTCATTTAATGAAGCTGTCATTTGAATAGTGCAACCTTTGATACTTTCATTGAAAAATTTTTGAGCTTCTATGTGAGTCAATTCACTAACAGGATATTCACCATGAGAGCACAACAAATTATCGTTTCTTTTTCGGCAAGTTTGAGTACCATATGGATAACAGCATAAAACTTTAGAATAAGTTGCGTCGTTTAAAAAATAACAGATTCCATTTTTGTGATCATCAATATGTACCAATGAGTTATTTAATGTAGTAAAACAGAATCCTAATTCCATGTTATTCAAATCCTTTAAAAACTGATAATAAACTTTTGCAACCAGAGGTCCAGAATATTTAGAAGAGGAAAGATTTGTATAACGTTCAGCTTCAAACATGCAAGTCTTTTGACCAAAGATGTTTTTCTAAAATTATATGTACATAAGAAGCTAATGATGAATAGAAAAACTTACTGTAGGATACCCATAAAAATCATAGCAACTCGATTCATCATTATCTTGTACAGTTTGTTCAGCACGCAAAACAGAATCAGGATAATTTTCCATTCGCTGAGATAAAAGTAGATCATAAAGTTCATGAGTGTCATAAATTCCAAGAGAAGCAAATGAGTTTTCATTGATAACGCAAAGTACGACGTAATCCATGCCTTTGTATTCATATGACGGAATTGTAAAGAATACGGTATCAAAGCTTTCACGACATACACAGACGGACATCATATATTTTATATCAGATGTGTATTCTATGCTAGAATTAAATTCAATGGTGCCAAATGTTTGCTCGGATAAGTCTAAAAAAGAGTTTATTTATGCTAAAAATGAAGATACATGAACTTACATGCGATAGAAGCTTTTAGAAGGATTTCCTCAGCATTTTTCATACATATTCGGTAATTTATTGGAGCATTTGGATATCTGTCTTGTGAACTTGATAGTGAAGCCAACAAGAAGCAAAAGTACAATATTATCAAGTGAATACTCTAAAAATAAATAAATGAGAAAGAAAAACTATTGAAAACTTACCTTCATTTTGATGACGTTCGTTTTTATTCAGCAAAAAACATCACAATGACTTTGAAACGTTTCAATCAAAAAATGACTGCAAAAATGGAGGGATAAAAAATTTATGCAAATTTATTGCCATTAATGACAGAGAAAATTTTGACAAATACTTTTTTGTTGGTTGAAATCATCATCAAAGAGTGAAAAAGCTAAAGGTTGAAGATACCCTATCAGAGATTTCCATAATTTTCACAAAAATGTTTTGCCTATTTGGTTCTTTTGCTTTTCGTTTCGCATCTGTTGCAACAGGAATTTATAATCGTGATGATCTTAAAGTTTTTGCACTATGAAAAATGAAGAAAGAAAATGTGAAACTTTTTTTTGTATAAAGAGAATTTGGCTCTTTTTTGTAAAAAAAGTTTTTTCCCTTCATTATTTTTCATATTCATGATGAATTCTCTTCATTTTAGACCTTTGTTTATCAAAAACAGAATTATTATTTTGAAGGGTTACTCGACTGTAAAAAAATATCCGTTTATCATCATTTAAAAAAAAGACAAAAGAAGAAAATTATTAACAAATAAAGCTTTAAAAATAATTTACAAATAAAAAAAAAGAAAAAAGTTTTCAAGCAATTGAAGGTAAAAATGCTCGAGTTTCTTGTGCAATTCCACCAATTTTTGATTTTCCTCCCATAGAAGATTTATCGGCTGTATCCAATATGGGTAAATAACCTGATGATGGATACTAAAATTTATTGTTATATATTTTTGTCGCAGAAGATTTAGTGAATATGGAATATGTTATTACCTTTTTAACTCCTTGTGGAATTTCTTCAGGAAATCTAAAATTAAAATCACGAAAATATTCATGTTGAAGTAATTCAGTGCATGACCATCTCATATCAGGATTTGGATCAAAGCATTTCTGAAATTTCTATGTTTATGAGAAGCTTTAACACGGCGTTTCACTACGAAAATGAATGCCATATCAAAATTTAGGAAATGCTTTATTTTTTGATTGTGCGTTTTAAAAAGCAATGTAAAAATAAATACCTCTAAAAAGTCAACAATCATTGATGAAATATTTGGTAGCTTTCTCCTTAAACCCATTATTTCTTCAGCTTCAGGAAATGCAACGCCTCGAAAAAATTGATTTGAGCGAAAAGTTTGAATGTGGCGAGGAATAATATTGCCTTAAATTGGATCTTTTATAGTTATGATTTACCAACAATTTTAATTACCAATAGTTTTCATAATAAGATAAAGTTGATCCACATCTGATCGACCTGGCCAAATTGCATCACCACTCGACATTTCAGCAAATACACATGCTATAGCCCAAACATCCACTGGCGGACCATATTGGGTATCACCAACTAATAGTTCTAAAAAATAAATGAAAGTAAAAATGAGAGATGCCTTGATTGAAAATATGCAAAAAAGATACCTGGACTTCGATACCATCGAGTTGCCACATAATCTGTATACATTTCATTGGTATTTATAATTCGAGCAAAACCAAAATCGCCTAATTTTAAAACATCATGAACAGTGAGAAATATATTTTCGGGTTTAACATCTGTAAAAAAAATTTTATCCATCGATTTAGTAACAAAAAATTAATCAAACCTCGATGAATGCAATTATGTGAATGGCAAAAATTTATGGCATTTAAAAGTTGAAAAATAACTTTTTTAGTTAAATATTCGGGGCAACCAGTCGGGTATTTTTCTAAATCATCCAAAACCGTTCGATCGCAATGTTCAAAAACAAGATGGAGTTTTTTATTTCGACGAAATACTTCTATCAAATTTACGAGGTTTGGATGCTTTAGTTGCTGAAAATCAAAGCTTTGGTATGAAAGAAGGAAAATAATCAAAAAATGAATGATACTTTTAACATTCTAATTTCTCTGAGTGCAATCTTTTTAATTGCTGGATCTTCTTCGGTTTCCATAAATTTTTTTATTGCTACAATGCATCCTGTTTCACGATTGCGACATTTGAATACCACGCCTGCAAAATCAAAGTACATATTTTCAATTGAAACTTTTTTTTAGCTCAAAGCAACATCGGAAGTTAGAAATTGCTCATCTTAGCATCGTTCAAAACATATGAATGGGTCAAAAAATTTGCTTCTTCTTTCGAAGAAGCATTCCAAAATTTATTTTTTTGAATCATAACCGCAAGGGTTTGAAACTTTTTTACGTACCTTTAGAGGTATATTAAATATACAAAGATACTATCTGGTGGAGGAATTTATCTATCAAACATCTAAGAAAAGAAAGGGTGATTTGAAAAAATGTGCCAGAAAATAAGAGAAAATGCATTTTCGAGAGCAAAAAAAGTAATGAATTATTTTTTCTTTGATTTTCTTTGAATCTTTTTTTTTATAAAACTTTTTGAACTTCGTGAAAATATAATTTTTTTCTAATGAAAGCATTACAAAATTTACTTACCATAAGATCCTTCACCAATTTTTCCAAGTTTCTCGTATTTATCCATAAAATATTTTGTATAAAAATTCTAAAAAATAAAATTTTCAAATTTCAGTATATTTTTTTCGAATAATGAAAGTCAAAAAAGTAAAATGAAACGCGGTATCGAATGAATAAAAAATAAAATAACGGAACGCGGATGAAAGATGTTCGAAAAAGAAAAATAATAATAGTCGTCATGGAAATATTATATCAAACGTAAAAAAGCTGCTGCTTTTTATTATTTTGTGACGTGCTAAAAACATTATTAAATTTTTTTTCTATAAAAATATTATTAATAATTGGAAAAATTTATAATAACATAATTATTTAATAAAAGTTTTTATTAGTTTATTATGAAAACCCAAATTTTTTGACACCCAAAAAATTTAATTAAAAATTCAAATGACAAAATCAGAAACTAATATGTTCGAATCAAAAAAAAAAATCGGAAATAATAACAATTTTTTTTGTTGACAAAACCTCAAGAAAAAAAAATAATGTCGCCTCGAGTTTTCAACATAAATAAACTTCTAAACAACCATTTTTTTAAAAGTGCGGAGTTTATGGTTCAAAAAGCAATGGAACAATTTTTTGTGACTGGTAGTGCTTGGATTAACACAAAGCATAAGCATTTTTTTGTTAAAAATTTTAAGAAAGAAAAAACAGAGCAAAAGTGGATAAATGGCTCCAAGAAGTGCCATGGATTTATGAAAAAATCAAAAGGTTATAATTATTATTTTAAAGTTGAATGGCAGGAAAAAAACAAAATTAAAATTAATATAGTTTCGGGGAAAATTTATTAAAAATTATAAAAAAAAGGTCTCAGATTATTAACATTGAATGTTTCCAGACAGATTCTCACATCACGTCATCTTCGTTAAAACTTCCTCCCTTCGGTGTTGTTTTTTTCCATTATTTTCTTTTTCTTCTGGAACTCCTCGTGGCACTGGCGGCAGCTATATATTGTCACGGAAGCTGTTTGTTGGTTTATTTCTAAATTACCCATAGAAACCATCTATTATTTTTTCTTCAGAGAATATTTTTCTTCTTTGTTGTTAAAAAACAAAGCAAAAAAAAATTACTATTTTAAAAAGGACAAAAAAAAACTAATAACTCAAGAAAAAAAGTAAAATGTTACTTATATTATTTAAAACTTGATCCATTTTGACTTTGGTAATAATTACAAAATTCTCTCACTAAACCGAAATAAAAAATGATTTTGAAAGAAAAAAGTGCAAATAAAAATTAATAAGAAATTTTTCAACAGGCTTCATGCTTGGCAAGCAATAACAGATGATTTTCCAAGTATAATTAAATATGATGTTTAAAAAAAACTGCTGCTGAAAAAAATATTTAAAAAATTTATAATTGTTATTATGGCTTCATTTCGTAAATATATTTTTTTAAAAAAGAGTGAAAAATGAAAGACATCATGATTTTTTTTTCACAAAATGAAGTGCAACAAGAGTAAAAAAAAGAAAGCCTATAAAAATAAATAAGATTTTTTTAATAAAAAAATGGGTAAATTTGAAATTGTGGCAATTTCAAATTTACAACCCATTTTTACTGCTTTAGTTAGGGGAAAAAACTAATTTTTGTTTTAAGTTTTAACATTGCCAACCAAAAAAGTTTTATCTCGAAAAAATATTACTATTCAAAGTAAAAAAATAATAGTCCTGTTTTCGAAAAATGAAAAAAACACTATTCAACCCATCATTTTTATAAAAGCAAAAAAAGTTAACTTTGTGACTAAAAACTTTAGTGCTTTTTTGTGACGTCAAAAAGGAAGACAAATTCCAAAACAAAGTTTTTACAAACATTGTTGACGTTGTTGAAAAAACCGTGGACTTGCTTTTATTTGAAGTTTTTAAACACCTAAAAAGCTAACAACGACAAAAAAGGCATTCAAAAATATTCAAAGTTCAACAATTATTTATTTTCTCTAAACAACGTACATAATTTATTTCAAGAAAAAAGTCAGAGAAGCAAGCAACAAAGCTAATAAAGAAAAAAACTTAAAGTTTTAATTTAAAAAAATATAAAGGGTTTTTAAACAAAAAGAAAAATTTTGTAAAAGTTATTTTTTTTGTTTCCTCTTTAAAAAAGGCAGCAGCAAAAAAAAAGAGAGAAAGAAAATTACTACTAAAAGTTCCTTTGAGTTAAAATAGTTTCAGTTAGTTAAATTTGAATTTCCATAGCAACAAGAAATGAGAGAAAGCAAAAAAAAGAAAAAGTTGGTAGTAGTAATAATTTGAGAAATCATTGATAATGATTGTATTGGAAAAAATAGTTAAAAGCAATAAATAAAAATGGTTGATAAATTTAGTAATAATCAGAAGAAAAAATGCGACAGTTGATTGACTTTAGGCAAACACATGCACCTTCGACTTTCATGCATGTGTTTCACATGAAAAATAAAACCATTGAGAACTAAAAAAAATTTGCATGATTTATTTTTTCTTTGCAAAGCCATGAGTTTCTCGAAAACATTTTTCATTATTCAAAATCAATTGATTGACGGCGACAATGAACAAAATGGCTTTCTCATTTTTTGGAATATTTTTATTTCTTCTAGCTTCGTCTTCTTCCATCACTTTTGTCAAAGCTGATGATATCAAAGGAACAACAACAACAATACGACCATTATTACCACGTAATGTACCTCCAAGTTATCTTCCTTCTCATGGTGGTGGTCCAATTCATCAATCCAATGATAAACTTTCACATGCTAATCATCCTTCAAATGGTTTACAAAATAATAAACCTTCACAAGTTCCAGTTCAATCAATGAATCCAATTGATAAATCTTCGACTGCTTCTTCTGTTCCGCTCATCATCGATGATTCTTGCATTTTGTATGTTTAATTTTCAAATCTTTTCAATGTTTCATTAATTCATTACACTTTTTAGGATTAGAATTCGGCCTACTTTCTTTACTCAAATTATTGATCCTAAAATTATTAAAGAAACAGAATTTCTAGGAAAATTGCAAGAAGTAAGTTTTTGTTTTTCATCGAAACATTGTTTACTTATTGTTAGTTTACATTCTTTTTTTAGGAAGCATCTCAAAAACAAAATCATTGGGAATGTAAACGAAAAGAAGATGAAGATGAAACTTTGGATGTTTGCTGTTGTAAAGCTGATTATTGTAAAACTATTATTCCTCAAATACGGTAAGATTTCTTGGATACCATAACTCTATTCTTACTGATATTCTCGACATTTTTAGCCATTTTGCTGCTGCTGGTACCGGTGAATCCATCAATGTTGCATCAATAGAATGGGAAGGTTTTAAACAAATGATTACAGACATTACACCAACTTGGATTATTGTTTTATTGGGTAACATTCTTTCTTAAACATTTCTTTGGTATCAAAATCTCTTTCAGCTTTATTGGGAACTGCTTCATTGGTCCTTTTGATTCTTTTCATCATTTTACTTTCATATGTTCTTGGATGCTGCTGTTTTGCATATCGAAAGAAACCAAAAACAAAAGGATCTGAAACATCAAAGAAAAAGGAACAACAACCTTCAAACAAAACTCAAAAGGATCAAAAAGAATCATCAAAACAAAATTGTGTTCGTCTACCTTTTACTCAACAAGCTGCATCTGCTGAACCTGCTGTTCCACCGCCACCACCTAAACCTGATCATGTTTCATCAAAGCAACAAGAGACACCTTTGATTTCAACTGACTATAGCAATAGTGGAAAACAAAAGAAAGATAGATCATGTCCGTATACAATGATGGCATTAGTGGATCTACAATCAGCTAGTAACAAGGGACAACAATTACCACAGAAGAATACCAACAGTAGCAAACGCAAACAAAAGAAAGGTCGAGCTCGTTCTGGTCCATATACGATGATGGCATTAACTGATCTTGAAGCTGCAAATAACAAAGAACGAAAAGCGAAGAAATAAAATTACTTTATTATCTGTATTTTATTTAATTGTAAATTAACTAAACTTGTCTAACAAAATAAAAAATAAATCTATGATATTGGCTTTTCAGTAAACACAATCTTGTTTTCTAACAAAGACGATAATTTTAATTTTCTTTTTGACTTGAAACTAATCTTTTGCATTTCATCTTTTAGTATTGAAGTTTCAATAGGAAATCGATCGTGAGCATAAATTGACGATGGCAATGAAGTCCATGGAATGAAACAATCTCGACTAAAAATAAACCCTTCTTCGTTACAGTTTTTGCTTATTATGCTGCTGCTTTATTACCTTATTACATTTCATACTTTTTCCATATGTATGTGGGCTTTTTTTACAAGAGCTGCCACAGGTTATTTTTATCCAATAATAACAACCAAAAAGTCAGCTAATGATAACAAAGTCATATAAGAGCCATCTTTCAACGCACCATATTTAAATGCTATTTTGTGGTTAATGAATTGTAAGAGTTTAGTAGTTATATTTTTAGAAATTATTATTTTTGGAGGACTTCATTGAATATGGTCGCAATATTTTTGAGTGCCATGGAATTAATTTCATCATTTTGTTTTAAACAATTATATCAAAGAAATTTTGATTTCTCATCGCTCCCCTATGTTTGTCAAAAAAGATTTGCTGAAATTTGTGACCCATCAACTTTGGAAACTTTTGCTTCAATTAATGCTTCAACTAAAAATCTCGCAAAACGATGTCATTCAATTAAAAAAGTAGAAATTCATGAATCATCATTAACTTTTACCCTTTCTTGTTATTGCAAAGAAAAAGAATTTTGCAGAGCCGCCAATGGTTATGAGATTTCTTCATTCAAAAATAAAGTCGTTGGTTTAATAAGAATTAAAAATTTGACTCAAAAAATTGATGCAAATTATTTAAGCCGCTTACCTATCAGCCTTGATTTAACGGAAGAACTTGAAATCAATGCATTTTTTATTGATCTTAAATATTTGGAAAGCTTAATCACACCAAATATCAAAAGTTTTAAATTTTATGGATCTTTTCAATCAGGCAACTCTACGATCAAACAATTTTTTAATTTTATGATACGTTTATCGAATCTTGATAATTTTGTGTAAGCCATATTCTTTTTTTATTCAACTAATATTTTGATATTTATAGATTTGCTTTATCCCGAAACCATATTAATTTGCGACCAGAATTACAAAAAATTCTTAAACAATCCCAACTTTTAAATGTTTATTCAAATGACACAATTTTTAAAATATCGAAGCGAATGATTGTTGATAAAAATCTCTTGGTTTCATTTTATGAATTTCCATTATTTATTTTTCAAACCTGTCTTGATCAAATTTGCAAACGTCGTATGGCAATTTATTTCTTTTTGATTTATTCGTCCACTTTAAAATCAAGATAAGAATGGAATTTGCTTTTAGAAGCTACCGAGAATCTGGTAAAATGGTTTTGAATGTGGATATTTCGAATTCAAGAATCCAATCAAATTTTAGCGCACCTTGTTTCATTGATTTAGGAATCGCGGCGACTTAGTAATAAACGTTTTTGAGATTTGTGTATTTATGTTTCATCATTTTGTGAGCAGTAATAAAAACTATTTAAAAAAAGCTGGGAAAACAAAGCAGGCGCAATGATACAATCGATAACAAAATAAAATTTGTATTCATTCGTCTCTTAATTTTTCCTTAAATTCTATAAGAACAAATAAAAGCAAGGATTAATTTTGGTTAAGGTTGTGGTTTTTTAATCAAAAACAACTTTATTTGATAACAAAGAAACTACAAAACATATCTGACAAAATAAAAAATAAATCTATGATATTGGTTTTCCAGTAAACACAAGCCTATCTTCTAACAACGATGATAATTTCAATTTTCTTTTTGGTTTGAAATAGATTTTTTGCATTTCATCTCTTAATATTGAAGTTCCAATTGGAAATCGATCGTGAGCATAAAGTGAAGATGGCAAAGAAGTCCATGGAATGAGGCAATTTGGTCTAAAAATAAATCCTTTTTTCTTTACGGTATCAAGATAACAGAAACAAACTTTTCACTAATCATTTCAATTCCAGCCCATGCAATCATTTCAGCATTATCAGTACAGAGGCTTCCAGGAGGTGCAGTTAACCTATATCCATAATAATTTGTAAGTTTTTCGATTGTTTTAAAGATGAATTGATTGGCTGCAACACCACCAGATAAAACCGAAGTTTTTGATTTGTCTTTGAAAATATTCTTTTCTTGGAGGTATTCAAATGCATAATGGAGTTTACGACAAAGATGTGCAGTCACTTGAAACTAAAATTTACAAGGTGAAATAAAAATAAAAGAAAGTTAAAAAGTGCGAACTTGAAGAGAAGCACAAATATCAGCTACTTCGTTTTCTGATAATGAATAAAGTTGTTGCTCTTGAATCATACTTAAAAAAGAGTTTTTTATACATCCAAAATTAAAATCAGCTCCAATAGTTGAAGGAGGTTTGATGAGATAACGCAAATAACCATTTTGACTAATCCTAAAAAGTAAGTTATGTCAAGATTTCGAAAACAAAAATATAAATCATCAACAGCTTTGAAGTTATATAATAAGTTTATGTTAAAAAGAAAAACATGACACTTAACTTACCTTGCAAGTCTTTCAACTTCAGCACCCAAATGTCTTTGTTGGCTTTTTAATCCAATTTCTCGAGCAATTTTGTCTAAACATTCTCCAGGTGAATTAACATTATCCGTTCCAATAATATCGAAATCCCATGCACTTTTAACCAAAACTAATATACAATGACCACCAGAAATTAGTAATGAAAGAAATGGAAATTCAACAGAATCATCCACGAGACGAACAGATAAAGCATGAGCTCGCATATGATGAATTGGAAGTAATGGAACTTTGGATGTTCTAAAAATATGATGAGATTAGCTTAACAAAGTTAAAGAAAGGCAAACCTCGATAAAGAAATAGCTCTTTCAAGTCCAACTTTGAGGCAAATAACCAATCCAGGGGTTGATGTAACGGCAATAGCATCCAAATCACCAAGTCGGCATGGAATTTCATCAAGACATTCATTTATCAATCTATCAAGAGATGTTCTATGCTAAAGATATATTAGAATATGAAGATTAAAGAAATTCAGGAGCATACTTGAATTGCAGAAAGATGAGGTGATATTCCACCTATTCTCATTTGATTACTTCGATCAACATAAACTTTAGAATTTAACACTTTCTTATCAGCTGAAACCACAGCTACAGCAGTATCATCACAACTAAAAACGAATTTTTTTAATGAAAAAAAAAAAAAAAAATAGCAAACCTTGTTTCAATTCCAAGTATCAATGGTCGTTTTACTGAATGAATGCTGCTTATGCTTCGTTTTAATAATATGAATAATGGTATCCTTATGTTGTTTGATTTATAAATAATCATAAATAATTATGTTGCATCTGTAAGAAAAAAAAATAATAATAAAGAAATTGTAAAGTTTTGTTTGATGTTTTTGAGTCGAACTAACTCTTTCTTTTGCTTGAATAAAGGCTTTTTTGAATTTCGCGCTACTCGTTTATTTCTCAAAACGATAAAATTGCTTTATTCATTCATTTTTTTCTTCAGCGTCACTTTTTTTTTATTTAAAGATCAACGACGACAGCAGCTTTCTGTCTTGCAATTTTTATTGTAAAACTTTGGGTAATCATTTATTTGCTGTCTCTATCATTTCTTTCATCAATTACATTTAATTTGGTGGTTATCAAAAATGAGTAGCAGAGTTTATATTGGAAATTTGCCATCACGTGCTACTGAACGAGATGTTGAAGGTTAGTTTTTTTTTTTAATAATTCTTGTTTTTTCATCACTCAAAAAAGTGAAATCCCATGGACATAAAATATGAACGAATAACTATTTTTTAGATTTCTTCCGTGGTTATGGAAAAGTACGAGATGTTATCTTGAAGAATGGATTTGGATTTGTTGTAAGTTTGATTATGAAATCATGCCAAATTTGTACATAATATTGTTCTTTTTTACAGGAATTTGATTCATCACGAGACGCTATGGATGCTGTTGAAGATTTGAATGGAAGAGAATTATGCGGTGATCGTGTTAAAATAGAATTATCTCGTCGCAATGGGCGTGATAACCGTGACAGTCGTGGACGATATGATCGTGGTGGTGATCGAGGTGGTGATCGTGGTGGTGATCGACCAACTAAACGTGAAAAATATGGTCCTCCAGTTCAAACTCGTCATCGTCTCCTTATTGATAATCTTTCTACTCGTTGCTCATGGCAGGTATGGTACTTTTTATAATTCACAAGATGGGAACTATTCCATAAATCTCCTTATTTTCTAACTCCTAACTTCCATCCTTTTCTATCAAAAACTTGGATACACATTTTTATTTGATTTTTACTTACTATCCCAAGTTTAAGGTCGCGAGGAGAAGTCTTCTTTCGGATGTCTGAACATCGCTTTTAAATGAAGGATGAAAACATTAGTTCGAACGATGATCTTGTACTTTGACTTTTCTAAAACTTTTCTTGGGAAGGACAAAGCTGTTTTATGATTGTATGACCGTTACCTCAGAAAACTTGGATGACTTTGGGCCTAAAAATTCTCGGAGGATTGAAATGTTCTCGGGATGAATCTTCGTTTTTGCTTGATGACTGTTTTCTCCTGGGATCGAAAAGTGTATCAGTTAATGATGATATTGATTGCCACGCTTTTCTTTCATTCAAATGAAGGAGACTCGGAAGGGGATAATCTCACTGATGGACTTCTAATTTAGGATCTCAAAGACTTGATGCGAGCAGCTGGAGATGTTACATATGCCGATGCTCATAAGAAGGAACCTAACCATGCGTAAGTTTTTTTTATTTCGTTTTTTTGTCTTTTATTTATTCTCCATTTTTAGTGTTGTTTGTTTTGGAACAGCTTCTGATTTGCGTCGAGCAATTGAAAAATTTCAAGGCAAAGATATTAATGGACGTCGTATTAAACTTACTGATGATTCAGAAGCTGGTGGTGTTGATGAACCTGGATCACGAAGGTTTGTTTCTTATTTACATACGTTTATGCTTAACCTTTTATTTTATTTTAGCCGTTCACCACGAAGCCGCTCTCCTCGAAGTCGATCACGTTCACCTCGCAGCCGCTCTTCACGTTCAAGAACACGTTCACCACCTCAACCTTCTCGCTCAACCTCACCTGTTGATGACAAATGATCCTTCCAATTGAAAGATGCTATCCTTCCATATTGAAAACATCCTTTTCATTAATTTTGATTTGTTTTTGTTTGTTGTTTGAATCCAATTTGTTTCACTTTATTTCCTTTTGATTCAAACTATTTATATATTTTTTACTTCTTTTTTGAATTGTAATCAGTTGCTGTTTGTTTGTTTTTTGAACGGTCATTTGCCGATATAAAATTTATTTGTTTATTCTTTTTTCTTTCACAATTTTCATGGATAATATGTCTATTAAGATGACGGGAACACCTGAAGTTACAGCCGATATGGAAAAATGTGGTCCATTACTTTGGACACGTTTGGAAGTAGCTGTTGAAGCTAAAGGTGATAAAGCAAAAGGTAGAATATTTTTTCATCCTGCTGAAGCTCATATTCAACAAGGTCCAACATGTGGATTTGTTGCATTAATTTTAGCTGCAAGGGCTGCTGGATTAGAACCTGAAGATGCGCATCAAGTGGATTTAACCGAAATTATGGCATGGGCTCGAATGCTTCGTTTTACAAAAGAAGGTGAAATGTTTTCAGGTTTGTTTGTTTCACATTAGTAATATTGTCTAACCTAACATTTTTTAGCGGATTGGCTCGCAAGAATTGGAAAAGAATTTTATCATTTGGGTGCTTTTGAAACTGTACCATTTCCAAGTGTTCAAGATTTTCTCAAAGAAATTAATAATGGAAGAGTCTTTTTGATACCGTATGACTGTGATAAAAACTTTGAACCAATTAAAAGAAATGGTGAAGGTGCACATTGGGCTGCTATCATTGGATACTTTCTGCATGAAAATTCAAATGAAGAAAACGAAGATGGAAATTTTCCTAAGATCAAATTTGAACGAAAAGAATTAAACTTGCATGATGAAATTACTGATGATGAACTTTATCTTATTGCTTATCAAGGAAAAAGCAAGTAAGGTTTTATGATTTATGATTAAATGTTTCATTGTATACTGTACCTTCCCTTTGAAGAAAAAATTGGTTTTTCATAACTAATTGCAACTTTTATAGGCATCCTGCATTATGGAAATATTCTGCTTTGAAAGAAAGTAATTTACAACTGAATATTGCTGATACTCGACGAGCATCATCGTTTGCACTTCCACCAAAAGAAAAAGAAGATCATGGTGAACTTTGGGGACTTTGTGGAAAGGCTATTAGAGTTTATAAAAAATAGATTATTTCTTTATATGTTGATTACATTTATGTTAAGATATTTATTTATGCCATATTGTGCCATTTTTTGTAACGTTCGTATTTTTTATTTTTCAATAAATTTTTCAAGAAAATTTTACTTTCGATCTTTTACGTTTTTGTTGCTTTGATGCATATTTTGTCTTTAATGTTTTAGGTTGTTGATGCTTCATTGCTAAAATACATACTTGATAGGGCATAATGAAGAAGCTTTCTCACAAATATTTTTATCGTTGAATAGTAACAAATAAACGAAATTCAAAACAGAAGTTCATTAGTTTCTTGCCTCATTTTATATTTATTTTGCTGAAATTTATTTGATTTTGATTTTTCTGCAATGCGATGCCGATTACGTGGTTGTCGTAATATCTCATAATGGTTAATTTAATTATGAACATCAAAAATTATTCCCTTCCCACTTTATCTGGGAATGTCCGTGTGTATGGGCAAATTTTTTTGACATATTATTTGTTTTGTTTTGATGCAGGCAATAGGCAGATACTACGCAATATCTTCATTATTCTGCATCGTGCCTGCTTTTCTATCAGCATTTTTTCTGCAATTCGATTTTTTCAAAGTCTGGGAAACTTTTTATCTTTTTATTTGTATTTTCTCACTAAATAAACTTTTCTTGCTGCTTTATTGTTTATTTTTGGAGTTACTAAATTGTTTTAAACAGTTTGTTATTTACTTTTGATTAAACTTATTCTTGTTTTAACCTCATATTTTAAGGCTTCATTTAACCATGGCTTCACCGCTTCACTCTTTTGCACCTACAAAACCAAAAGAAAGTGATAATGATCGACGAGGAATTTTGCGCAATGCTACTGCCAACGATAAGCCAAATGAAATTGAACCTATGCCTATTACTCAACGATCAACCGAGAAACCTATGAGAACCATACAAGATTTTCAAGATCGAGTAGTGAAGAAATGCATAGAAACGTATGGTCGAAGTGCATCAGTTCAATCACGAAAATCTGGTGATAACAACAAGAAAGATAACGAAGATGCTACAAAAGAGCCACTTGGAAGGCATCAAATGCAGCCAACTATTGTTGCTTTTGGACGCACTACAAAGTTAGGAGATACTCTCAAGGTTAGTTTACAATTTTGCTTTGCTAATAACATATCTTCATTAACTAATCATTAACTAACATGTTTCTTTTATTCCTACTGTAACTTGAGTCATATGTTTCTGCTATTTTACACTCATTTTTGTTTTTTTAGAGTGTCAAATCTGTTGTTCATCGTGCTCCCATTGGCTCAATAAAGGATATCATGGACCTTCGAAAGATTGTAAGCCTTTTTAAAGCTGTTTTACTAATATATTTCTTTTTATTTTTAGGTCGAACAACAAAGTCAAATAATTCAAAACCAGCAACAACAAATTGATCAACTATTTGATATTTTGAAAACTCATGATGAAAAGTATCTTTATTTGTTAGAATCAGATGGTAAACTTTGGAGTCGATTAAATTCACTTAGTCGAAATGCTTCAACATTAAATGCTTCACAAAATGGAATTTATTTGCTTAAAGCTCGTGATGAAGAAGAAGTGCCTGTTTCAACGATTTCTAAACCAAAGCCTGTGCCACGTGATAGCATTGCAATCAAAAAACAAAAAGAGCCTGCTGAACGTCAACTTGTTCCTGTTGCTGCTAAACCGATCAATGAATCACCATCATTATCTGATATTAAAAGATTTATTATGAAGCATCCTGAACAGGTTAAAGATGTCGCTAAAATGGTTAAAAAAGCCTCAAAGGATTCTGATTCAGATGATGAAAGGAGAACAAAAAAGAATCGCCGTCAAAAAGAGCAACCAGAAGTTAGTAGCGTGCTCGAAAAAATTACTGTTGAAAGAAAAGTTTATAATCATCCTCCTCATCGTCTTACTTCATATATTGATGATTCATTAAGAGAATTAAGTATGGTTGATATGTTTTTATGCATTTGTTTTTATCAAATATTCATTTGCTTTTAGATTTGTATACTCCTCCAAGAGATGTTAATCGAAATCATCACCATCAGCATCAGCGCCCTACTCCATCAACTCCAACAATATGTGAAGTAACCTCATCTTCAGAAAGCGATGGTGAAGCATCAGCTCATCTGCCTCCAACTCCAGTTCGTCAGCGTCAACATAAGAATGATCGACACCATCATCAACCTATGTCATCAATTCAAGCTACTCACATGCCTGATAAATTTTCGGATGATGATCTTTTTGATTGTATGTTTTTTTATTTTATTTTTTTCATGTAAATAACTAATATCATTTTTTACAGCTGATACTCATGCATCACCTGAACCTGATGAAAATCGCCGTCCTCATCGAGATACTGATCGTCGTAGAAATAATGCTCAAAGACGTTAAAGGAACATAGGTTTTTGATGCCTTTTTGAAAAATTTCGATGACACGCAAACGAAAGTTGAAAAATTCGATACTGGGGCAGCGCGGGAAATTCAAAAAAAAGTTACACGCTCATGAAAAAGGTTGCACGGAAAAAGTTTTTTGAACTTCCCGCGCTGCCCCAGTATCGAATTTTTCAACTTTCGTTTGCGTGTCATCGAAATTTTTCAAAAAGGCATCAAAAACCTATGTTCCTTTAAGAAATAACGTTTTCATTCTTTGTCTATATTTTTTTACATCATTATTTTGCTTTATAGTTTTTTTTGTATGAATAAAGCTTCTCGAATCTTTTAGTTTTGTTTACCGCAGCTTTACAATATCTTTAGCATTTTAAATAAAACTTTGAAACTTTTATACTTCAAATTTGATCAAATTATGTTTGTGTTTTCTAACTTATTATTTTTGAAATATCAATTTTACACAAAGAAATTAATAATAAGAAAAGTTTCTATCTACAAAAAATGTGGTGGTATCAACCATGCATGTATGTGTTTCATTTTTACTACCTAATTCGGTATATCAAAAATTTAAATTGTTTTTAAAATATTTTATTTTCTTTTTTTGTTGTCAGTCTCTTTTGTTACTTAAGACGCTTTTTGTTGAAGCAGATTTGTTTCTTTATCATGAATATAGTATTTTACATAAAAATTAGCTGTTCAGTAAAATCAACCAAAAAAATATTTACAAATGCTTAGATTGATTTTTGCCACATCACTGCTTTTTTGGTTTTTCCAAAAATGTAAATAAGAACCATATCCAAAAAATGGCATTCTTCCGTTTTTGGAGCTTGAAACTGACTGACCACTGCCGACGGCATCATGGACATTCATTCATGTAAAAAAGGTGGAAAAGCCAAAAAATAAAACACACGAGTTTCAAACATTTTTACGATTACATATTTTTTTGGGAAAATATTTTCTTCCATTTTATTTCTTGTGGCAAAGGTTTTCAGGATAAATAAGCATTTTTCTCTTTGAATAAAAATAGCGGTGTAAAAATGTTGACAAAAAAATCCCAAAAGCAAAATTGTATGGACATTTCCGGTCTCTTTTTTTTGTTAGTAGTCTTGCTTCAAATACATAAATGCTTTGAAAGCCCATTTAAAAAACTTTACTTTTTTTTAAAATCCGTTGCTGCCGAATAGAAAAAAAAGAGGATAAGCTTCTCAAAGATTTGTAATAAAGGTTGTCGTCGCCTACTATTTTCTCATCATTTTTTTTATATGGATGGAAAAAAAAAAGATTGATACGTTGAACATATTTTTTTTGTTGTTGAAGGAATAATGCCTTTTTTATTTTTGCTTTTGCAAAAAAACTTTTCATTTTCATTTTCTTCTGTTGTTTTTTCTTTTTATTCGGTTGAAACTAATATTTTGCAAAAATGGGAATTGAAAAAAGTGATGAACAAAAGCGTTGGCAAATGATTTCCACTGTAACTACCGGAGTTACCAGCTTTATTGGTGATCGACCAAGAGGCTGGAAGCAGGTACAAAAATGCCTTCCAAGAATAATTGAATATGGTTTAAATGAAGGCATTTTACAAGTTCGCGAACATGTAAGTTTGAGGGGAAAAGAGTTTAAAGGATAACTTTAATTTTTTGGTTTGAATATGAATCTCGAGAGATGAGACTACTACTAATGTTTTTTAATTACATTTTCAGCATTCCGCATTTAATATTACGGGTATTGTTCAAGCAGCACAAGAAAATATTGAAGCTCAAAATGCAAAAGAGCCTCGCACAGGTGATAAAGTAAATCTTCCAACTAATGATCTCACAGTCATGCATGAAGGTGATTTATTATTTTACTTTATATATATTTTTTTCACGCATCATTAAATTTTTCTTAAAAAATTTAAATAACTCAAAAATAGTTCTTTTGTTATAAAATATTTTGTTTATATAGTTCATTTTATTTTTCACCAAATTGCTTACATACATACATCATTTTCTTCTTCTTCTAGCTATTCCATTTTTACCCGTTCCCGTTGCATTACTTTGCCTATTTTTAAATATTTTTCTTCCTGGTTCAGGAACTATTTTAAGTGGATTGAGTGCACTTTGTATGGGACAACCACGAATAAATTTTAAGGTATGCGTTGGTTTTGGACTTTGTGTTAACACAAAAAAAAATTCGGAATATTTGCAAAATTTTAGGAAGGCAGAAAATTATTAACTTTAATAGTAAATTTTCTTGTTGGAATTAGTCAATTTTTTACTATCACCTTTTTATTTGTTGGATGGTTTTGGTCTATTGCATGGGGAGGCTTGATTACTATTCATTCGAGTAAGTTAACGTATCTCAAAACATATTTTGTATTTAAATGTTTCTTTTAGTGCAATATCGCGAAGCCCTTCAACAAAGAAGGCAAGAAGCTGTAGCAACTGCGGCAATTGAAGCTTTAACAAAGGATTCCATTCTTCATCGAAAGGATGTCAAAACTTTGGTAAAAGCTCATAAAATCCAAGGAAAAGATAAAAAATAATATTTTGATGTTTAGTTTTTTCTTTGTTTGAAACATATCATTTACTAATTACTATTTGTATGTTAACCTTTCTTTATGCATCAACGAGAACATAAAAAATTAATACATAAGTACGTAATAATAGGTAAATCTTCGAATATTACACCTTTTTGCTCCTTCAAAAATTATGCAGATCCAATTATTTCTTCTTTGCTCAATTTGAAAACTCCAGTTTAGTTTTAAAAAAACTTTATTAAATAAATAAATAAACATACAAACAAAACAAATTATTAACGATTAAATTATTTAAAGCTAGCTTCTAGTGATTACAAAAGAGGTTTATGTTATGTATTATTTATGATAATGGCTTGGGTGTTCGAAAAGATGAAACCATTTTTCCAATTTTTTCTGGCACTTTCTCCATATGTGTTTTGCAAGCATTATTTTCATCAATACTTTCACAGCAACATACAACATTTTGTTTTCCATCCACGCTGTAAACCACGGAACATTTATTGAAGTTTGAAATGACTCGACATGCCAGAGTTGAACTTGATGAAGTGATATTATCATTTATGTAATCTTCTGCATCACCAAGACATCCAGATGGTAACTATAAATTTAAAATGTTAAATGCAACAAAAATGAAAGCTTACTATGTCATTTTCAGATTTCATCAAACTTCGAGTTCCAAAGCATCCATCATTTGCAGGACAACCCATATTATTGGCATAAACCGTTGGAATATTTTCAATTTGACAATGAACAGGCTTTTCAATATGACGCTGGTTTGAAGAATTCTTGTTGGCCGGAGGTTGGAGTGGAGCAACTTCGTCAAAATTCGTATGCTCAGGATCTCCATGCTCTTGAATCATTCTGTCTATTCTACAGCTTGTATTCATTTGTGGAATTTTAGCAACATTTACACAACAAAAATTTCGAGCAAAATATGTAGCGTTTTCTAAGCACTTAGGATAGTATGAATTATTATTTATATCGATCTAAAAAGTAAAAAGTATATATTATGTATTCTAAAACAGAAAATTAACTTACATGTCCAGCTTGAATTTTATCAAAATTTCCATTTGTCTTAATTTCAACATAACAAATCCAACTATCATTTCTTGTTATATTTTCAAGAAGAAGTTCACTTCCATTACTACCATGCTTAAAGCTTGTCTCATTCAATGTACGACATTTATAAAATTCTGGCAGAGGAAGATTTTCACGTTCAACTTTATAGTCACAATTTCCTGCTGAACAAGTACAATGAAGAAAAGTTTTGTATTTGCCATATACCATTCGATTTTGACAAGTTTGTGATTGGGATGAGTAATCACTTCTGGTGATTTTTATATAAACATAACTGCAATCATAAATTTTACCATTAATTGCTTTTCTTCTTTTTAAAGCTATTCTAAAAGCGCTTTTTTCACATTAAAACTTATAGATCACGTCAAAAAAGCATACCTTGAATTCTCAGCAATTATTCCATTGAAACCTTCATAAATAATATGGCGCTTCCTCGTTAAAATATTATAAAAAAGATCACACGTTCCAGTCAGATAAACCAAAATTGGAGGTTTGTACGCACACTAAAAATTAATTACTTTGTACATAAACAAATGATTTGTTTCAAATTCACTTACAATTACTAACGAATTTAGTTCAGTTGTTGGAATAAGCTTTTGATTACAGAAATTTCCATCTTTACAACATTTTGTTACAGAACTAACCTCATAGCTCACAAAATTAGTTGAACAAAAGGTTTCTGGTTTGACAAGAAAAGTTTCACCAGTTTTATTGCATGAATTTACGGCGCCATAATAAATGGAAAAATTATAAGAAGTTGTAGAATTTATTTTTATAGAGCAGGCGTTATTTGAATAATTTTCGGTAAAATAATCAGAAGCTAGTATACTTCCATTTGAAAAAGGCTGACTGGCTTCTGAAAAATAAAAATATGTAAAATGAACTTAAGAAAAAAGACGTGGTAATTAATTGGATGCTAAAAAAAAGAATATTTCTCCAAGTAAGACATAGGCAAATGAAAGATTTCTTGTTGACATATTAGTTTCAAATGGATCGATGGAGAAGGAAGCCAACCTTTAAAAGAAACTAACGATAATTTCCATGAAAACATAGCAATTTCTCCGGGTTTGGCCAAAAAGATTCTGGTGGATTTTTGAAACAACATATCATCGAGCTATATTCTTTTGAAAGTTTGTAAAAACAATATTCTGGATCGAGTTCGACGTCCTAAATAACAAAAAATATATAAGAAAGAAAGGTAATAGCTTACAAAATCCGTGTCCTTAAAAGTTGTAAAGCAATGTTGCGCAACGTCAATGTCAGCCTTATCACGAAAGTTTATCAATTCACTTGCAAGTAATGGCCCAGAATAAAAATAATCTTTGAATGATGATGAAACATTGGTAGAGACTTCATTTGTGGATGAAACTTTGACAGAGATTAGACACGTTCGTTGTCCCAATATTTGCTTCTAAAAAATAAAAAGTATATAAAAGAACATCGAGTATTATAATCTTCAGATTTCCAAAAGCTAACAACAAAGCTTAAATTTTTCTTATGCAATGAAAACTTACAGTGGGGTTTCCATAGAAATCATAACAAACTCCATGGTCATCTTCATCAGGCAATGGATCCAAAACAGAAGCAGACATAGATTCGATTTGTTGAAGGAGAAGAGAATCCAATATTTCATCAGCATCATAAAGTTGATTTGGCATATGGTCTTCCCCGTAACAATAAGCATACATTTCTTCGATTTCATTATTACGATTCAATAAAGGAGTGTTGAAATATATAGGATCTTGGTTGGAGCGACAAGTACATATTGATAATGAAAGTTTTTCAAAGTCTTTTTCAAAACGCTCACATTTATCAATCTCATCCAAAGCCCCTTTTTTATAATTGGATTGTTTAAAATGTGTTTCAGAAAAATCTAAAATGAATAAATTAAGGAAAGAAAATGTTTAAAAAGAAATATTACAAGCAATTGAAATCCATGGAGATTTAGAGAAATCTTTCAGGCAAATTCTTAAGTTTGGATCAGGCGGTGAACCAATCACAAGATGACATAAAAGCACAAAGGAGAGTATTTTCAGAAAAATATTATCCTGAAATTTTTATTGTCAATTTTAAAAAATGCGGAAAAAAATACATACCATCATTGCTGAATAAAAAGGTTTGCAAAGAACTTTGGCAAACACAAAAATGTGAAAAAAGGGAAGTTTGTGACAAAAAAAGTAGCTTTAGAATGACATCACTTTTTTTACGTTTTTTTTTGATGATTTAATGCAAATTTATGATGCGCTTCACACAATAATAAAATCTTGTATTGAATGTTCCTCTGGCATTAACAACAAATATTATGGCGGGTTTCTAAGAATGATGAATCAACAACAATACTTTCGAGGTAAACTTCCTTATTACAATTTTATTGAATATCTTTTAACGCTTCCAATCTATTGAAATCATAAAGGGCATTTTCGTATTTGGAAACTCTTTTATTGAAATTTTAAAATATAAAAACAAAACAAAAAACAGTTTCAAATAAAAACATATGCTTTTTGATTTTTTGAAACAGATATATAAAAAAGCAGAACCATGTTTGAAAGCCAAAAGTTTTAACCTAAACTGAGATTTATGTACCCATTGAAAAGGAAAATTTTGAGTACCAAAAAGTATGGCATGATAAATTAACTTTATATTTACATTCCAAGTTGTTTTGTTGTTGCGATAATCAGGGTGTTGTCGCTTTGATACAATGAAAACTAAATGACCTAAATGAATACTAAGTTGAGGCCTTCGTTTAAGATGGCTTCCAATATAAAGTGTAATCTGCGCCGAGAACGAAGCACAATAAAACTGTAAAAAAGGGTGGAAATTTAACACTGTATTAGATTAAATAAACTTACTCATAATTTTCAAGCTGTGATAATCGCCCAATACAATAAATTAAATCTGGAAGAGGATTGCTAATAATGGAGCCAAAACAGCGGTAAAAATTCGGCAGAAATGTTCATAAGCAAACTCCAGTTTTGTTTTTATAAAGTTTTTATTAAATAAATAAACAAACAAACAAAACAAATTATTAACGATTAAATTATTTATAGCTAGCTTCTTGTGATTACAAAAGAAGGTTATGCATTATTTATGATAATGGTTTGGGTGTTCGAAAAGATGAAACCATTCTTCCAATTTTTTCTGGCACTTTCTCCATATTTGTTTTGCAAGCATTATTTTCATCAATACTTTCACAGCAACATACAACATTTTGTTTTCCATCCACGCTGTAAACCACGGAACATTTATTGAAATTTGAAATGACTCGACATGCAAGAGCTGAACTCGATGAAGTAATATTATCATTTATGTAATCTTCAGCATCACCAAGGCATCCAGATGGTAACTATAAAAGTTAAAACGTAAAATGCAACAAAAAGTGAAAGCTTACTATGTCATTTTCAAATTTCATTAAACTTCGAGTTCCAAAGCATCCATCATTTGCAGGACAACCCATATTATTGGCATAAACCGTTGGAATATTTTCAATTTGACAATGAACAGGCTTTTCAATATGACGCAGGCTTGAAGAATTCTTGTTAGTTTCAGAATACGAATCTGGTGTAGCAAAGGATGACGAGTTTTTAAATGAATGATTAGGATCTCCATGAGCTATAATCATTTTTTCTATTGTACAATCTGTTTCATTTTGTAATTGTTTAGCAACATTTACACAGCAAGTATATCCATCATAAACATCTCCATCCAAGCATATAGTATTATTAATGTTAATTGGGAGCTAAAAGAAAATGTTACATTTATTTATGAGAAAAATACTTACATGTCCAGCTATAATTGAATCCAAACTTCCCTTTGTCTTAATTTCAACATAACAAATCCAACTATCATTTCTTTCATTATCTTCCACAGAGACTTCACTACCATTACTATTATGTCCAAATGGTATCCAAGATGAAAAGCTGCTCTGACATACAAAAGTTTCCACAGGGATAATTCGTTTCGTAAATTTATAGTAATCACATCCTTCTTCAGAACATGTACAATGAAGAAAAGTTTTGTATTTGTCATCTACTACCATTTGATTTGGACAAGATTTGGAATCGGGTCTGGTGATTTTTATATAAACATAACTGCAATCATAACATTTACCATTGTTTGCCTTTATCCCTTTTACAGATGTTCTAAAAGACGAATTTTCATATTAAAATTTATAAATTAACTTTTAAATACATACCTTGAATTCTCTGCAATTATTCCATTGAAATTTTCATAAATTATCCGCTGTCTTTTTTTCAATGCAATATCATAAAAAAGATCACACGTTCCAGTCAGATAAACCAAAAGTGGAGGCTTGAATGCACACTAAAAATTAACTATAATTAAATGCACATGATTTGTTTTAAAATTCACTTACATTGAACTTCAAATTTGGGTGAGTTGTTGGAATAAGCTTTTGATTACAGAAATGTCCATCGATACAACATTTTCTTACAGACTTTACAGTATGTATTGACAGCGTAAATGAACAAAAGTTATCTTGATCTTTAAGATAAACTCTCTCATTGTTGTTACAATTATTGATGGCTCCATAGTCAATGGAAAACAACTCTCTACCCGAAGTAGGTCTTATATGTATAGAGCAGGCGAAATTTGAATATTCATCGGTAAAATATTTAAGAGCTGATATATTTCCAGATGACGAATTCTTATCTGTTTCTGAAAGATAAAATTATACATGGTTAAATTCACTTTAAAACTAATATTAAAAGCTAGAGTAAAATGTTAGATTTCCAAAAGAGATAGATAGCAAATTAAATCAATAGAATGCTTCTTATCGAGCTTGTTGCTTCAAATGTATCGCGTCAAAAATTGAAAGTAAATAAAATTACCGAGATATCCAGGAAAGCATAGCAAATTTTCTTTTGGTTTAAATAATTTTTGAGATTTGTTGCAACAACATATCAATGAACTACTTTCAAATGAGTTTTTATAAAAACATCTATCACCGTGAAGTTCACTTTCAATCTGAAATGAAGAAAACATAGAAAATAATGAGAAAAGAAATGGCGTACAGTAGTATTTTTCAAAGTAGAACTACAATAATCTAACACGTCAGAATCATTTTCAAAGTCTATCAATTCCCTTGCAAGTAAAGGTCCAGAATATAAATAATCTTTGACTGATGATGAATCATTTATAGAGACTTGGCTTGTTGATGAAACATTGACAGAGATTAGACATGCTGTTTGTCCCAATATTTGCATCTAAAAAAACAAGTACATAAAAGAACAGAAAGTTTTAGAATCTTTTGTGTTTCCAAAAGTTGAAAACAAATCTAAAATATTTCTTATGAAATGTAAAACTTACAGTTGGGTTTCCATTGAAATCAACACACGATTTATTGTCATTTAGATCGACTTTAGCAGGCAATGGATCCAAAACAGAAACAGACATTGATTCAATTTCTTTCAGGAGAAGAGAATCCAACATTTCATCTTCATCAAAAAGTTCAGCTGGCATATGGTCTTCCCCGTAACAATAAGCATACATTTCTTCAATTTCATTATTAGGATTCAAATAAGGAGCGTTGAAATACACAGGATCATGGTTCGAGCGACAAGTACAAATTGATAATGGACGTTTTTCGAATTCTTCATAATCATCCTGTTGATTATTGTTGTCGAAACCCTCTTCTCTATGATTGACTTGTTTGAAGTAGCTTTCAGAAAAATCTAAAAATGTAAATTAAGACAAGGAAATGTTTAAATAGAAATATTACAAGCAATGGAAATCGATTTAGAGAAATCATTCAGACAACTTTTTAAGTTCGGATCAGGCGAGAAACCAGTAACAAGATGACATAAAAGCACAAAGGAGAGTATTCTTGGAAAAATGTTATCCTAAAATTTTTATTGTCAATTTTTTAAAATTAGAAAAAACACAAACCATCTTTGATGAATAAAAAGTTTTGCAACGAACTTCGTCGAACACAAAATTGTGAAAAATGGAACTTTGTCAAGAAATTTTAGAATCATAACCTTTTTCTTCCTCAAAATTTTTATTGTCTGCGTCCGTGCTTCTATGCAAATTTTTTTTTTTTTTGCTTTCACGGACAAAAAGCAAAGATAAATTTTGTATAAAATCTTTTTTTAAACGCTTTTTGGTGAATAAACATTGAATTTTTATTTGATAGAGCGGCGATCAGTGGTTGTTGATTTTGAAATGCTTTAAAGCATTTAGGAATCTTTGAAAAGTATGAAAGGATTAAAAACGGGGAATTGCAAGGCAAATTACTGATAATTAATGAGACTCTTTTTGTGATAGATGGAGACTATTAGAATGACAAAGTCTGGGAATTACTTGATTGTATTTCCTAGAGAAGAGACTAAAAGGATCAATGATGACCCAACGATTATGAATAATACTTAGAGAAAACAAAACTACGCAAGCTTCCTAACTTTATTATAGTTTGTAGCATTTAAAAAAAGGTATACAAAAATGAAAAAACTATATTAATTATTAATTTTATTTAAAAAAATCTATTTATATTAATGTTCTTGTTTTTGTTTTAAATAACCAAAATTCATTCGTAATTGTTCAAAAAAGATAAACATTAAAACTGTGTGTGGAGCTAATCGAACCCATGCAGGAATAAAACCTTTGAAAAAACCCATGGGTCCTAATTTTGCTGTATAAACAAAGCATTCACCAATACTTTTAAAATTTGAATTCATCATTCTCGTTTTCATTACATCCAATGGTTGAGTTAACTAAAATAAAAAAATAAAGGGTTATCATTGCTACTAAATTTTAGATTTATTAAAACAAACCATAGTTGCAACGGATGCAGCACAAAATGATGAAAAGAAATGAGTGTAAAGATTATCTTTACCATAGCCCGAAGTAATAATAGTTTGTTTAATTTGATCATAAAATGATAATTGACCGATGGTCATTACAATAGCTCGAGTTGTGGCCATTGTTGCTCCTATAAATGTAACACTAATTTATAACAATACCATCCTTGGAGATTCAGTGCCAGAGAGACTTGTTTTGAGAGCGAAAATGGAGGCAATTATTTAACAAATTGTTGTAAATTCAAAGTTGTTATTTTTAATCGACGAAAAAATTTTAAAATTACCTTACCACTAAAAATCTTTGTAAACCCTTCTTCTCGAATAATTCTAAATACTCCATCAATCGCATGTTTATAATTTCGACGTTGATCGGGTGGAAGCTTAATATCGTTTTGCATTCGAACATTCACCAAATCTCCTGGTGTTCCAACAAATCCTCCAAAGGCTCCACTAAATCCCGCTAAAGCAGCTTTTTGATAAAATGGTAAAACTTGATCAGATGGAAATTGTTTTTTTAAAGTTTCATAAATTCCAAATCTTGTTGTTGAATAAGTTAATTGTCGAAGGAGGGAAGCTGAGAGGCCATTATAAAAACCAAAGATTCCATCACTTTTAAATATTTTTGCCACTGTTTGTTGAAGAGTAATTTTACCCGTTTGTTGAGTTTGAAGATGAACCTTTAAAAGATCCAATGGATGAGTGCTGTAATGTTAGAAAATAAAATTTTTTAAAATGTTTGAAAACAATTTACCAACATGCAGCTCCTGATGCAGCTAACCCACCAAAATACCATCGTCCAATTCGATCCTGTTTGGAATTACTCATTTTTCTTTGGTTCTTTAAATTTTAGGAAAATCAAAAAGTTTGATAAAAAAGAAGAAGAAAGAATTAAAACTTTGAAACCAAAAAATGTATCAAAATCAAAGACAACGGCGACGACGGACGACAAACACAATTTGACGAATGTGTGTGTGTCAAATTTCTCTCAAAAAAGTAACAATATTTTTTTATTATTATTGTCTAGTTAATGATGATGATAATAAAATTAAATCAATACCACAAACTTTAATTTTCCCTATGCTACTAACTAACAAAACAACCACCCTCGCAATCACAAAACGACTAACAAATAAATATATTTAGTTTTATTGTTTTTTTTTTGCTTGAAACTTTTCTTTAGAGACATTTTTTTCTTTGTTCTCTGTTTGATGATGTCATAAAAAATGGATGAAAAACATTTTAAAAAATCGAACTTTTTGAAAAATAAATGACCATGGAAACAAAGTTTTTGACATTTGTAATTATTGAAGGTTTTGTGGTAAAACAAAAAATAAATTTGTTTTAAATTTTTTTCATCGAAGCAGCGTTCAAGATTTAACATTTCTCTCCATTTTTTCCACCATAAAATAACAACTTTTCAAACATTGTTTTGCTATATTTTTCTCCGAAAAACAATAGGGATAAAACCAAAAACATTGTTTTAAGCCACTAAAATCAAAAAATTGTAACATAATTTGTGAACAGCTATCAACATACTTTTCAAAACTAAAAAATATGTTCATATCGCCGCCTCGGTGGCGCAGTAGGCAGCGCGTCAGTCTCATAATCTGAAGGCCGTGAGTTCGAGCCTCACCCGGGGCAATCGTTTTGCCGTTTTTCACCATTTTATACAGAAGCTTCTTTCTAAGAAAGCTAATGTATTAATAAAACTTTTTTTTTGTCATGCGTTTCTTAAAATCATTAGTCAAACAATGTTCCAATGTGAAAAAAAAAAAACAGAATGATGCATTTTAAAACATATTTTTTTTCTTCAAAATTAATGATTCATTTGAGCGTAATTTTATTTTTATTTTTTTTGGAAAACAAACAAATTTTAAAATTTAAAATATTTATAAACCTTTTTTTTAAAAAAGAAACTATAAAAATAAAACAAGATATGACCTTTTTTCAATGATAAAAAATATTTTCACCGTAAAAATAATAAAACTTTTTGTAAAATGGATGCTGAAACAAGAATAATTAAGGCAGGAAATGAAAATGAGAAGAATCTTGAAGTGGAATTACAATAATCTCTTTCATAACAAACGCATGTTTGAAGATTGCTTATTGGATTGGTTCGACAACCTGCGGGTTCGAGGTCGTAAGTTCTGGTGTCCGTTGGTAAACAAGTCATCGCCACTTCACCTTCCACATCTGATATCACTGCAGCGGAGGATCGAGAAGGGGAAATGTAATAATCAGAACTGCTTGGAAGAGTTCTAAAAAAAATTAATTTCATTAAACTTTTGTTTAAATAAAAAAAATGTTATTTTTAATAATAAATAATTCATTGAATTTTATCCCCAAAAAATAAATAGCGCATCATTTTAAAACTATTTTATTTTATTTATTTTTTTCTCACACTAGTTTATTTTGAAAATCTCATATTCCTTTCTTCTTCTCACGCTTGGTGCTTGTGTTTCATTTATGTCTCTTTTTTAAAATAAAAGAAATAAAAAAATAGTATTTTCTAAAACAATTATGCTAATGATCAAGTTTCAAAAGAAGCAATTAAAATGAAACTCAAAAAATAAAATAAAGGTATTAGTAAAGCACTAAAGTGGCGCCTCAAAAAAAGAATAAAATAATGAGTAAATTAAAAGTTACTTTTAGCTTCGATTTTGTGCATATTATGGATTTCGTGATGGGGCTCTGTGCTATTGTTTCTTCCATAAAATATACTTAAACTTTTTTTTTCAACTTTTAATCTTTCTTCCATTTGTTGTTTTCCTATTCTCCTCTATCTATCTTTTTTCTCTCTCGCGAACGGAGAGCTTAAATCCAATTTTTAATTTACTTCTCTTTCTCCTCCTGTTGTTAATGCATGCATACTAAACCATTTTAACCACCAAGTAACTAACTAACTAACAAACATCAGATCCACTCGCTGCTGCGTCGTATTTTATTTTTATCCTTCCTTTTTTGTTCTACCAGTTTGCTGCTCGATAAAAATTTTGGAAACAAGTAGCAGCAAGTTGTTTCATTCACTCACACATTTACGCGCATTCGGGCATAAAAAGTTAAAAAATTATTTTTTTATTTTATTTTCAACAAAACTATGGCTTTATTTTGCTCACATTTTCTTTTTTGAAAAGCACCATTGTTGTTATTGTGTTTTTGTGGTTGGAATTCTTAACTTTTGCTTTTAACTCATTCATTCGTGTGAGAAAAAATTTATTTTGACACCTTTTAAAAAAATGAAGAGAAGAGAATGAGATAACAACAAATATATTTTAGGTAATTTTTTGATGAAGCTACACACATTGGTCAAAATGCCGGAAAAGTTTTTGCAAAACAGTAGCAAGTATTTATTTTTCCCTGATAAGGAAGAAAGTGTTTAAAAAACCCCATATTTTTGGTTTACTTTTGCGAATAATAAAAATATCTAAGCTCAAAGTTTAATATTTTCTCTTTTTTCAATTTTGTAATCTTTTTATCGAATCCAAAGAAAAAAAGTAAAAAAAAAGAATAAAAAATTAATAACTTTGCATCTTTAATGAACCTCGACTTCTTAGTACACCTGCTTTTAATTTTTTTCTAACAACAACAACTTTTTTTAATTTACTCTCCAACATTAAAAATCACCTTCATTTTTTCTAAAAGGCTTTTAATTTTTTTAAAGAAAAATATATATAGAAAACTGTTGTCGGAAACAATTTGTTTCTTAATGAAGTATGAAAATGCAATGGCGGCGGAGACTGGTAAAAAAAAGCTCTGAAAAATATGTAACTTTCCAGCTTTTCTTATTTTTTAAAATTTTTTGTATTAGCGACTAATTGTATTTTTTTTCTTCGAGGCTTTTGATAAAAAAAAAACTCTTTTTTTTTGAAAGCACAAAAAGTATTTCGAGAAAAGAGAGATGAAGAAAAAACTATCTTAAATGTATTAAAAAGTAATAGAAAAAAAAGAAGAGAAAAAAATAAAAAATTAGTAATTCATGTGTAAAAAAAAGTGTCTGACATTGGTTGTATGTGACACTGTGAAGCTTGCTTACCTTATTATTCGTAAACATGCAACTCCTTCACATGATCCACATGCTTTAAAATCACAGCGAGAACCGTCAAAACACGTTAAAGATAAAACTAAAATAAAAAAATGTTTAGTAAGATTTTATATTAAAACTATGGAAAAAGCTAGCTGGCTTACTTTTGGATGGAAATATTATTAAAATAAAAAATAATTTGACGACAATAACACTTTGTCGTATTTCAAATTTACACATATATGATTAATTTAAAAAATGAGGAACGTAGAGAAAGTTCACATTTGGGGTTTAGAAATAGTGGAAATATCGGTGGTTTCTAAAGATGGCAGCTTTTTAAATAATTGGAGACAAAATACTGTAAGTAAAAATGAAGATCAGATAAATAAAAACTAGGAGGCGTTAAATAAAAAGAAAATATAAATTTTGATAGAAAAAGAAGTATCTTGGATTCTGGCCCGGCAAACTCAAATAATGGTTTAGCCCTTTAATAAGAATGGGAATCGAAAAAAAGAAAAATAATCCAAAAAAACAAATTTTACATGATAAAGTTTAAAATTTGCAAGGAAAAAAACAACAACATTGTTGATTTCAATAATCAAAAAAGATACAGTAGCTTTAGAAAAAAGTTCATGGCTCCAAGTGACAACATTATCAACTCATTATTATCACCATTATAAAAGCCTTAAATAAATTGATAGATCCGACGACCATCAAAAGCTTTTTATTCTTTTTTTCTTTTATTTGGTGGTGGCCAGTTAGTCCATTATTTTTTTTTATTCTTCGCAAATGACACTTTGACGGGAAAGAAAAAACGAGCGGGAAAGGATAGGAAAAAAGCTTTTTGGCGGCTGCGGCATTTTTCTTCTTCCCTTTTTTTTAGTTGTTGCAAATAAATGCAAGGAAGGAAAGCAAGAAGAAAAAAAATATGCATATGTATATTCAGAATTGAGCAGCTTCTAACAACTCCAACTAGCTAGCGCAACACCACAAATGAAGTTGAAAGCTCCGCCTTGCTTATATGTAAGTAAGTGAGGGAGGACATGAAAAAAAAAACTTTTATTTTTTTCAATTTTTTTAAGCATCACAAATGACAGTTACCACTAACCAGTCCAGTCAGGTGCCTTGAGCATTTAATTAGTCTTCTTTCTTCTTCTTTTTTCATTTTTCAACGTGAGCCAAAAGAAAGCAGCTATCTTCTTCATTTTTTAGCAATGGAAAAAAAAGGAAAAAAAACTTCATAAAAGAACAAAACAAAAATGGATAATAATGGAAATGAGAAAGAGTAATTTAACTTTCGACTTGACGACTATTTTTAGGCAAACGTCTAAAAACATTTTTAGTCAGCAGCGTTCACAAAACAAAACAAAATTGTAATACACTTACATATTTTTAAATATCGTCATCAACTCCATTTTTAACTTTCCTTTTCTTCTTCTCCCAAAAAAAAATTTGAATGGCAATGAAGTAAGTAAAAGGAAGACTAATTTACGAAACGACGAAACAAAAAAATGATAATTGAGAAAAAAAAGAATGGTGGTGGCTTTTTTCTCTCTCCTGGGATGTGACTTCAACTTCAGTTATTTTCCAATTTTTTTCCTTTTTTCTTGGACCCCAAAAAAAAATTAAGTAAGAAACAATGAGAAACTTTGACCCATTCTCGAAAATAAAAAAAATACATATAATAGTAATATGAAAGAAAAAAACATCATCATCAAACGAATAAATATATTTTTCATGGAGCTATATATAAAGAAAAAAAGGAAAGGACATATGAACAATGGATGGATGAAGCAAAAAAAGAAAAAAAGAAAGTCAAAATGAGATTGACAAAAGCCCGAAGAAAAAAAATATGAGGAAAAACTACTCTCCTTTATATTTGTTACATATTTGGTGGTGGTGTTGACTTTAGCGTAGGAAGTTTACTTCCGGAAGAATACGCATAAAAAAAAGTTTTTTTTTATAAATTGCCAAACAACTTCGATAAGCTTGGTTGTTGTTATTATTACCAGATAAAATAAAACAAAATAAACAAACATTGGATAATAAAAAAAAGCAAAAAATTGTTTTCACCTTTAAATTTTAAAAAAAGCTTTCAAAAATTTTGATTCTTCAAACGAAAATTCCTTTTTTTTTATTACTGTAGACGCATTTCATTCTAAATCATTTAATATTTTTTTATTGAAAGCTTTCATTTTTTGAAACAAAAAAAAACTTCTGTCTCATCAAAGTTTCAGTTATCGTTGTGTATCTCATCCTCAAATATGGATGTTCGAAATTCGCATGAAACGATCGATCATTGGGTTTGTGTTGCTCGAACCCCTCAAAGTTCAGTTCTTCGAAGCCTTAAAGGTACAAAAATTACTACCATTCCACGTCAATTAACAGTAAGTTTTTTTTATTATCTTTTAACATTTATTGATTTTTTTGATTTTTTTAGATCGGTGCTTTAGCTTTTGAAAAGAATTTTAATGGTCGTGTTAATGGCTTTCTTGAAGAACAATCTCGATGGCAATATTATGTTGATGCTCCTATTAGAACTATTCGTCATAAAGATTTTGGAGTATGTTTTTTACATTACCTTTTTACTTAGTGTCTTTTTTTTTAGGTTCCCATCAGTGGAAAAGGTATAACTATAACAGCTGGTTCGATTTTTGATTGTTGCAAATTCAAACAAGTTGCTTCACCTATTAATGGACAATTGAAAAATGATGGTTCATGTTATTTTATCAAGCCGTAAGTTTCTTTTTTTTTAAACTGCTTTAACATTTTAAAATCTTTCTCTTTTTAGACGCGAACTTCTTCCAGCTGAATATACGAGTGCCTTTGATTCTCAAATTCAATGGTTTTTGTGTCCTGATCAATCAAATGGCGATTCTATAGAGTATGATCCATCACAAAATCTCAAAAGCTATATAAATTATCTTCCTACGGTGAGAGAAGGAAAAGTTACTACAACTTATGCTCTCTGCGCTCATCGTACGGATTGGTTATGCACTTATGTTGGAATTCGGCAAACAGAAGTATGTTTGTTGTTTTTTTTAAAATTAATTACTTTATTTTTTATTTTTAGAATATGAAGAAACAAAAGCCACAAATTGGTAAATGGTATACGTGTGCATATAATCCCAAAATTGTTACAAAACTCTGCAGTGTTAAGCCATTTGAAGTAGAATCAGAACCAATGAAGATTTACCAAAGTGAAGACAAAAATATGATATTGGTTAGTTTTTTTAATTTTATATTGGATCGCCTTTATATAATTTGATTTTCAGCTTAGAGATGTTGTACAAATTCCTTCTCCTCAAGATGGTATTGCTGATGAAAAACATCTTATTTCAACTCATCCATTGCTTCACAGTATTTACTTTCCGCTTTACTGTGAATTTTATAACAAAGAATGGGTTGAAGTATGTTTTTCTTTAACCCATTTTTTCCATTTATCCTTGCTTATTTTTCAGGTCTGTTTTGCTCGACCACGGTATACTATTTTTGGAAGCGAAATTCAAACTCCATTCACCGTTCTCGCTGTTCATAATGGTTTAGATATGTGTTGGGTATGATGCTTTTTGCTGCTCCTAAAATTAATTCATAGTACATTTTGTAGTTAGATGAAATTCCTGATTATTACGATGGTATCCTCAGAAAAGAAGAATTTCCATTTATCAAAACTGTTGCTGCTGCTGAAGCTGCTCATTACCACAAACATGGAATTGGTCCATCTCTTGATCAAGTGAATGCAAAACGAGCTCATTTCTATCAAATTCCTACAGAACCATTGGAAGATCCATTCGAGCCTGAAGTGGAAGAAGTTTCCGATGATAAAGTTGAAGAAACTCCCTTCGATGTCTTTGCTGCTGTAGTTTCCAATGCTGAAGTTTCCAATGTTGAAGTTGCTGCAGAAGTTTCCGATGAAGAAGTTCATGAAATTACCAACGGTCTCGCTGCGTTAAAAGTTAAAGAAAAGAAGAAAGTTGTTAAGGATTATTTCCGGGATGCTTCTTAAACCTTATGATCTTTTAAAATATTTATATTTTTTGTTTAAAAAGCTATGATTTGTTTGTTTTGTATTTTTTTCTGTCTGTTTCAATAAATGTTTTTGTTAAAGTTTAAACTATATTCTAATTTACAATGTTGCAACATTTTTCTGAAATTCTTCTGCTTGGTAAAAGTTAGTAATGACCCAAATCAATGAAAAACGTTACAAATAAAGTTTAAGCTTTAAAGACTGCAACCATTTGAGTTTAGCACAGGTTTGGCTCGAGTTTGTGCAACAAAGACATTTACTCTTTCACTCAATTCATGCTTGTGAAAGCGTTGCCTCGATTCAATGCAATGAAGATTATAAAATCTTGGAATTTTACAAGCATAATGAGTTCGACAACCAATGATTGGAGCATTATGACCCGCAATACTTTGAACGCATTTATCGATGGCTTCATAATAACGATTGCTGGATTCCATTTTTGCAATATTTGGATATTTCAAAAGAAGATGTTTTCTTTGAAGAAAGTTTTTATTGATTTCAAATATGTCCGTTGTTAGTGGCTTTGAAATTAGTGACTAAAAAATGGAAGGGTTTAGTTAATGGTTTTCAAAGTCGGGGGCTTTAATGGTTTTTAGCTACTTTTTTGAAACAAAACTTACAATATCATTTGCAAGAGTTTCATTAAAATCATAAAAATATCTTGCGTGAATTTGCATTCCTTCATAATCTTGAATTATTTTGGGTTTTAATTTGGAATTAAAAAATGTTGAATGATGTGACCAAACAGTTTCAATTAAACTTGTATTATAAACAGATTTTCCTCGATCATTTACTGGTAATAAATTCAATGTTTTCATTGTCAAATTTATATCAAATTCAGCCAAAGTTTTATTCGAATAAACTTCAGCAAAAGTTGAAATAAAATGTATGAAAGCTGTGTTGGGTTGATTGATCCAAGTTTGAATAAAAAATGGATAAAATTTATTTCCATTTAAATAAATTAAATCATCTGAATCATGAACGATTATAAATTCTGCAGATTCTCGATAATTCAAATAACAATCATTGAAAGCCCCAGCTTGGTCGTGATAGTCTAATTGCAAACGAGAATTGGTTTCAGGAATATTTGGTACCGTGAAATATTCGATTTTTATTAATTTTTCATTTTCATAAATCTGGAATTGAGTCAGATGGGGAAAATATTTATTTTTAGGATTTCTAAGAGTTTCAAACATCAAACGTTGCAATGTTTAGTTTCAATTTTTTTGCCCTTAAAATGTCTTACTAACCTTTAACATTTCATATATTTCTTTTAAAGCACTAATAAAATAATATATTTGTCGATTAACTCCAAAATATGCGTACCATTCAATACTCAACGCAATAATTTGCCATTTTTCAGCAAAAAATATTGCATTCAAACAACTTACAATGGGTAATTTTTCATTTATTCCATATCGAATTGGAATTTCCGCCATTTGAGTATTTGATGAATCAATGGTGGTTAAATAAAATGTTGTTGGATTTGATACAACTTTGCATGGAGCTATAAAAGTATGCATTTGACATGGCATAACTACAGTATACGCAGATTTTGGAGTGGTAATACTTTCAATGTAATCGCCTTTATCATTTTTTGAGATGCATTTAAGAAATGGTTTTTTGAGTAAATCATATTTGGCGCGAAAGAGCAATACCGCGGTATTGGGTTTATAACTGAAATATGGAAGGTTTTTTCTTGGAGTAAAAATGGAATCCAAAAAAAAACATTTGATTCAAAATTAAAGACTCACAATTTGGAAACATTGTAATAAGTTAAACTAGTAACAATAATATTTCCTTCGGCTATTTTCTATAAAAAAATAAAAAGCACTTTTTAGTGTAATCAAAATCCATATCGAAAAGTTTATACCTTTTTAAAGAAAAAATGGATTACAAACAATAGTGTAAGAATAAAAACAAAAATCAAAACTTTTTTTAAACTTAACTTTTTTCGATATCGCATAGTTTAAAGGAAAAATTAAAATAAATCAATTTCTCATTTTCATATTTAAATTACTTTGAATTTAATCGAGAGTAAATGAGTTGCGTAAAGAAAGAAAATCGATGACCTTTATTAAAATTGGAAGGTATCAATGTCGCGACTCGAAATTCAAAATAAAGCTTTACCTGATTTTTTTGCTTGATTACTTTTGAGATTCGTTTTTATCGATTTTTCTTTGAATTTTAAAGTCATAAATCGATTCCTTTTTTTAAATCTGAATCCAGATTCTTTAATATTCGTGGTTCTAAAATCATATGAATAGTTGGCTAAATAATGTATCAAAATTGACTAAATATTTTCAGGAAGTTTTTTGCACCCTTATTATGCTGACTCCATTTTTGAGAACATGTTGTTTACCACAATTTTTTCAAGTTCAAAACGGCCACCACCACCAATTAATGTTCATTAAAAATGACGCTACTTTTTGCGCTGTCGCTTTTATTTCTTATCAATTTCCAAGACAAATAAATGTATGTAATCGCCTTTAAAAGAGTAAATATTTAGTTAGATCGAAAAAAGCAGCTTAAAGGAACATAGCTATTTGATGCCTTTTTTCAAATTTCATTTTCCCGCAATTACCCGCAAGCGTAAAGATGAAGCGAGCTTTTTTCCGTGCAAGTTTACTGTATTACACGGAAAAAAGCTCGCTTCATCTTTACGCTTGCGGGTAATTGCGGGAAAATGAAATTTGAAAAAAGGCATCAAATAGCTATGTTCCTTTAAAGGCGTGGTGTTTTCAATCTTTCTATTTGAAGACTTTATCTCAATGTATGTCATTCCGTTGGTTCATCTGTAGTATTTAAGCAGCTCCTTCGAATACCTAAAATTCATCCTTTAAATTAACTTTGATTCCATTAAATTCATTCCTCAAATTTATTCTCTTCAAAAATGATTTCTTCTTCATTAAAATTCAATCAGCAACAAATCCTTTGCGGCGGCGAAGATCTTTATCATCGACCTGGCTCACTCTAAATGCTTACAAATATTTCCAATAACATTCCTTCAAAACCATTGCAATGACTGCCTTCGTGCTAAAATGTTCAAAAACAATTTTTATTTTCCCCTAAATTTTTTGTGATTTTTATCTTCTGCTAATAATAAACGTTTTTAATAAAACTCCATCGGATACATAACAAATAGCTAAAATATTGGAAGTGTAAAATATTTACTACCCATTTCTTTCTGCATCCTATTGAGTGTTTTATTGTAATTACGATTACATACATATGTGTGAAAAAACGCATTAAAACAACATATTTATTATAATAATATTAACATCAAATACATATAAACCATTTTAACCATTTTTACCCTTTTGAAGGAAGTTCTGCTATTACATACTTTCTGTAAGAATTTTTTTGACGATTGTTGTTTCACATTCAATTTCAACAAGAAGAGCAGGCGTTTTCATGGGGTATTCTGTATCAGTCATATAAGATTCGCAGTAAACTTCTTCATTTATTATTGGATCTCCTTTACCAGTTTGAAAAATAATTTGAGACACCTAAAAATTCAATAAAATAAAGTAAAAATAACAAATCGTGGAAAACTCACTTGAACATAACCCTTGTAGAAATCAAGCTTTAGAAATTGTTCACGAAGTGGACGCGTCAATTCTTTATCAGGTTTACAATCCGTTTCATTAGCATTCAAATAAAAAGTTTCCTAAAATTTAAAAACGCCATTGCTTTGGTTTGTTTTTATTTATTAAAGAACTCACATTTTTGATATGAACTACAAAGACAGGTTTACCATTATTAACCAACGATATTCTTGATTTCATACTTCCATTTATAGCATTAAATTGAATAAGCATACGTATCAAACGAGGATATGGCAATTTCATAGCTTTTTCTTCTATTGGAAATTCTGGATCAAAACTCATTTCATTAGCAATATATCGATCACGAACTAACATAGCATGAATTGAAGGAACTTTAGAATCGTGTGAACCATTTTTACAACCAGTATCATTTGATTTAATAGCAGCTATTGAATTTGCACATATACCAACAAACAGGAAGAATAAAGCATTCATTTTTTCTTTGACGACGAAATTCACAGAGAACAGAGAGAAAATGATTGAATGAAAATTATTGAGTCAAAAGTGCTGAAGCGGTAAACAATGAAAACAAAAAACTTATGAAAATTTTTTTGCTTCAATTTTTTCGTTGATTGTGGTAGCATACACAAAATGTAACATATGCCAAAAATCATTTACTTTTTCATGTATTTTTTTTTACTTTACCCATAAACTTTCAATGTTTTTTTGTCGTGTATACAAAGATTTTATAAAGAGAAATTTTTATCTTTTTAAAAATGAAAAATGGTTAAAAAATTACGAATTAAAAGTAAAAATAAAAATAGTTTTTGAACATTTTAGTAAGAAGGCAGGCATTGACAATGGTTTTGAAGAAAGCATATTCGAAATATTTGTAAGCATTTAGAGTGAGCCAGGTCGATGATAAAGATCTTCTTCACCGCAAAGGATTTGTTGTTGATTAAATTTTAATGAATTAGATGCAAACATTTTTGGTACAGTTGAGGAGTGAATTCAATGGTATCAAAGTTAATTTGAAGGATGATTTTTGGGTACTTGAAGAAGCTGCTTAAATACTACTGATGAACCAAAGGAATCGACATACATTGATAGAGTTTATGGTATTTTTTCTAATAACAATTGAAAACACCACGCCTTTAAGCAGCTTTTTCGGGAGGACAAAAACTTGACTAAATATTTACTCTTTTAAAGGCGATTACATACATTTATTTGTCTTGGAAATTGATAAGAAATAAAAGTAACTTTGCAAAAAGAAGCGTCATTTTTAATGAACATTAATTGGTGGTGGTGGCCGTTTTGAACTTGAAAAAAATGTGGTAAACATGTCCGCAAAAAAAGGTGTCAGCAAAATAATGCTGCGAAAAAACCAATTAATATAAAAAACTTTTGAAAATGTTTAGTCAACTTTGACACTTTATTTATTTGGTCTTTAAGTTTCAAAGATCTTTTATAACCAAATTAAAATTTGTTCAAAATAAATCTTTAAAAAGCTTTCACAAATATGTTATTTTTAAAATTATTATTATTTGCCAGACTTGTTTGTTTTTTTTAAATGGATTTTTGAAATCTTCATTCTTGCAAAATCTTATTTGAGGTAATGCTTATTTTTCTTATTATTGCCTCTGCAATACCTATAAAAAATTTGTGTTTTGCTCATTGACGACTACCATAAAAGTTTTGATAAAAAAAGATTTTGTAATAATAATAATATTAGCCAATAGAGCAGCCTACAAGAAAAACAAGATGCATAATTTTATTTTTCTTCCGTAATCTTCACATACAAAAAAAAACGGAAGAAAAAAAATTACAACCGTTTATTAACTCTTCATTTTTTCTTTATTTGTTTATTCAAAAAATAAAATTTAGTAAGTTCCAGTAGCATGGATGTTTCATCCCATCCACAAACTTGTTGTTTCATCTTCCACGCAAAAAAAAATAATTTTTTTTTCGTTTATCCCGTTTATTTTTTTTTTTATTAGTAAAAATTTTATATATCCAAATTAACAGCCGATGAAGAAGAAAAAAATGTTATAATGAATGATGATGAAAAAAGCTAATTTCAAGAAAAATATAAAGTAAAAAGGAAGACGACGACGCCGTGAAAAAAGAATATGTTTGTGGATTTGCTGTGGTCAAGAAAAAGAAAAGAAAAAGAAAATTCAAAAACAGGATTACCCATTTTTTCGGAAAAACCGGTCAATTGCCTTTTCCTTTGCCTCCTCCGACATCCATCGTGAAAGATGTGACGACGCTTTGTTGCGGGAAGAGATTTATCTTGTGGTTGACCTTTACCATCTTCTTCTTCATCTCGTCAAGGGTAAGTTTTGAATGCCCTGAAGGGGTTTAAATAAAAAAAATCCGGGAGAGTTTAAAACAATTGAAAACTTGACCCTGAGGGTATCATCACTATCCAAAAAAATATTGTCGATCTTCCAGCTTCGTAACGGGTTTGAATCATAAAGTTTTTTTAAAACACTTTTTTTAAAGGCGGAGTTATGTCTCAGCTTCTCTATGTATAAATCCTAAGTAAAAATTATATACATTGACTCATAATTAGTTTAATTTTTTTCTTTGATTTAGATTTTTTTATTTTGACGAAAAAGTGTTTCCTCATTCGTATTATTATTTGGTTAACTAATAGATCGAGTTTTTTTAGTTTTGAATAAAAATGTTCAAGCTTGTCGTGTTTTTGTCTTTTGCTACGATAGTTCAAGTAAGCTTTATTTAACCTTCGAATTTGCCATAGCCTTTGTCGATTTTTAGGGTTTCTTATTCCCTCCAGCTGGAGGTGGCGGTGGTGGATGCGGTTGTGCGTAAGTCAATTTACTTTTCTTTATTAATTTTTTCGAGTTTACTTTATCTCACTCTAGTCCTCCACCAGCTTGCCCTGCACCTGTAGCTCAAGTATGTGCTGCTCCCATTCCACCTCCATGTCCTCCTCCTCCATCATGTGGAGGTGGTTTCGGTGGAGCTGGAGGTAGTTATGCTGCTCCAGCATATGGAAATGGTGGCGGATTCTCTGGTGGCCCCATTGGAGGTGGATTTGCTCAAGGTCCAGTTCTTCAAGGTGCTACTGGCCCTCAAGGTTATGTAAAAGCTCCTCAACAAGCTTTACCATCATTAAATTTGCCTATTCAATCTCCACAACAATTCCTTCCACCCCAACCTCTTCCACAACAACAAGGCGGTCAACAAGGTGGCGGATATGCTCAAGGTCCAGCCCAACAACAACAATTTGTTCCACAACAACAACAACAAGGACCTGCTCCTCAACAACAGCAACAATTCCAACAACAACAATCATTTGCACCCGCTCAAGAACCCCAACCACAACAAGAGCAACAACAACCTCAAGGTTTGTTTTTAGCTTTGGAAAAAAATTGTTTTATAATTTTTACATTATTTTAGTTCCTCAACAACAATATCAACCTGTTGCAGAACAAAGTGGTACTGAAGAAACTGTACAAGGTAAAAAGACTTAAACTAAATCACAATTATTTATAAGCATAAAAGGATTTTAGCCCCTCAACAACAACAATCCCAACAACAACCCGAACAAGAAAGTCAAGGATATGATCAACAACAAACCGCTCAAACTGCACCTCAACAAGTTGCACCCGCATCTGTAAGCCATATAATTATCTCAACTGCAACTTCATTAAACTTAAATAACGTTTTTAGGAAGATTCAGCTTATGAAGATGTTGGAGCAAATCCAGGTGTAGGAAATGTTAAAGAACCATATCCTGAAATTAATCGAGGATACACTAGCAACAAGAAAAAAGCTCTCGCTGCCCCAACTTCAACTGCCGATCCAAAATGTAATTCCGAATTAATGAAAAAAATCATTCATGAAAATATTCATGAAAAAACTTCCATTGCTAAACGTCAAATTCAACGAGTTGGCGCTGCTGAAATTGGTGGAAAAATTGATGTAATTTGTTCAAGTGGAGTATTTTCATATATTGTTAATACAGAATTATATTGTGAAACAGAAAAGAATGGAATAACATGTCTCATGTTCCGTCAAGCATCATAAAAATTGGTGCCAATCAAAAACAACCAAGGAACAACTCAATATGGTACATTTCCTTTATTTTCTTATTATTATTTTCTTTACAGTATAATTATTTTGTTTGCCCTTCTATTTTTTTATTCGACGTTCAAAGATGAATGATTTTCTTGTTTGATTTTCTTCTTCTTCATGCTCTTGCCTTTTACCTTATTTTTTTTATAAATTGTTTGTTGTTGGTCTCACACAAGAAATAACTATTATTCTTTCCTCTCTTTTTTAAAAATTTTTCGATGTGCAATAAAAAAACAACAATTAAAGTAGTTCATAAAGCAAAGATTTGCATCAGAGAGCAACTTAAAGGAATGAAAAAGAAATATGCATAATCTTCAACACGAGACTAGACAATAAATAAAAATAATTTCGAAAAAAACTGTTATTATTGTTGCTTTTGAGAAAAAGAAAAATAACCCCGGGCACATGCCTGCTTGTGCATGCATCATCGCTTGCTGTTTTAATTTTTTTTCAATAACAAAGATTTTTTTTGATGGTGGTTTTAATCATTGATTCTAAAGAAAAGAACTTTTACACGCATACAAACAAATTAAATCTCTAACGTTTATATCCTCTTAATATACATAGATACATTCTTGTTAAAAAAATAAAAAAACGCATAATAAATATTGTCCTTTTTTCTTTAGCACACGCAGCACGCTCTCGGTCAATTACTTATCCTTGGATTATGAATGGTAATTAATTTTCATTTTGTATTTTTTATTACTTTTCTTTTCTATATTTATTTACTTTTTCTTGCAAAAAAACCCCCACCTTATTTTTGACGTCAAAAAAATTATTTTTAGCTTAAACAAGTGATTTATTTTTTTATTTTTGATTTATGTTTTATTACGTAAATTAGTGATTTAATTTTCCTTTTAAAAAAGTCATCAAACAATGACGTTGACTTTTTCTTTTTTATTTAGGTTTAAAGCTTATTTGCAAATTCACATAAAAAAATATATAGGTTATTTATTTATTTATTTATAATTTATAAAGGATCAAAGCGCCATTCTTGAATCTTTAAAAGCAAGCAAGCAACAAATAAATATGTGAAAAATATTTTTTTTGGAAAAGTTTTATTTATTACGGTAAATTTTTTTTTTTGAAAAGTGTTTTTGTCTCGCTCGGTTGCTAAAAATTAAAAGTGTCCAAAAACAAAGTTATGAAAAGAAAAAAAATGCAGCAGGTGGCAGCTTTTCTGAAAATATTAATTTAATTTTGTTAAAAAAAAGAAAGAAATAAAATGATTTTTAAAAAAAATTGAATTTACTTTTTTTTTCAACAAAAAAAGCTTTATTGAATTAAGACTAAAATCAAAAACCATACTATTTCAAAAAAAATAATTTATGTGTTAGTATTTATTATTTAAATAATTTTCATATAATAAAGTTTTTTTTGAAATAAATTATTTACAAGAAGAAAAAAAACTGAATAACAAAAAAATTGACACCCGTAAATTTTTTTACGATTGTTTTTTGCACCTTTTTAGATTTCCAAAAACATAAACTGCGGAGAAAAGATTCAAGCCTTTTAAAAATTTATAATAACTTTTAAAAAAGACTAAAATAATTTTGTTTTTCATTTTTTGGCACAGTTTGAGTTTCTTATTTTGTGACTATGTTTGTATGTAACTTGATGGAGGAAAGAAATATAAGGCGCATAAACACGAATAATGTTTATGAACAGCTAATAAAATATCAAAGGAAAAAAGAGATATGTAAAAGCAAAATGTCAAAAATAAAACTTTTTACGACAACAAACAAAAAATGTTCCTGATCTTGTACACTGAGAAAAATGGAATTGTGACATTTCATCGAAATGTGACATATCGTCACACTTTCATGAAATGTCACGGCTGTGTGAATGTGACAAAAATTGTGTGAAAATTTTTTAATGTGACCAAAAAAAAGGTGAAAAAAATAAATGTGAAAAAAAAATAAAGTGACAAAATTAATGTGACATTTTTTAAATGTGACAAAAATTTAAATGTGACGACAAAAAATGTGACCAAAGATTACTGTAGCTGGTTGGCCCGATAAAAAAGTACTACCAAAAAAATTTTTTTTTCAAGAATGAACGAAATAAGCCAAAACTAAGAAAAAAAAATTTTTTTGGTAGTACTTTTTTATCGGGTCAACCAGCTACAGTAATCTTTGGTCACATTTTTTGTCGTCACATTTATTTTTGTCACACCTTTTTTAAAAGGTGTGACAAATGGATAATGTGACAAAAAATCTGTGAAATTTTTTGGGTGTGAAAAAATTTTGTGTGAAAAAAATAAATGTGAATAAAATTTTTGTGACCAAAATTTTTTGTCTCATGTTTATTGTACAATAACGTCACACATTTTTCTCAGTGTAGCTGCATGCATGAGCATTAATTTCAAAAATGTGCTAATAGCAATCTTAGCAACTGACGACTAAAACAAGAGAAAACTATACGATCATTGGTCATTATTGTTTTAACTCATTTGCCATTACGAATACATAATTATTTATTTTATATATTTTTATAAACTTTAAAAGAAAAAAAATGTTTATTAAAGTATTTTACCATGAAAAAAGCGAGACGTTTGAACATTTCAATATAAAGGCAAGCATTGCATTGGGTTTGAAGGAAGCTATGAAAATTTTTGGAGTCATTTACAATGAACCAGGTCGATGATAAAGATCTTCATCACCGCAACGGATTTGTTGTTGATTTGATTCGAATAAATTAGAAGCAACCATTTTTAAAGAGAAAAATAAAATTTGATAAAATTCAATCGTATTGAATCAACTTTGTTGGATGAATTTTCAACGATTGAGGAAGCTACTTAAATACTACTGATGAACCAAAGAAATCAACATACATAGATAAAGTTTTCAAAAAGAACAATTGAAAACACCACGCCTTTAATCAGCTTTTTTCGATCTAACTAAATATTTACTCTTTTAAAGGCGATTACATTTTTTGATTCCAATACTGATAAAAAAAAATTGTGACAGTGCAAAGTTTCATTTGAAACAAAAAAAAATATTACTCACCTTTTAAAATATGCCAGTTAAATCTAATGTCTTTGCAAAGATTTTTGTTGTTGTTTAACTCTTTTTTTATTTACCTAAAATTTGATTTTTTTTTGTTGTATATCTTTCCCCAATTAATCAACAGATATGTGCTTTTGGATATCAAGCTAGTTTTTTTTTTCAAAGGCCAACAAAAAAACTTTGTACAATCTTGGAACACTTTCAAAAACATAAACATAACATATATTTGAGTCTAATTTAATTTCACCCTCTAAATTCATTTATCATAAAAAAAATTTGGAGAGAGACTAGTCCAAAGATTTTTTTTTATTATTTTGCCCTTATGTTTAATAATAAAAAAATTAGATTATTTCCTAGAAAAAAAAGTTAAGCTTCACAATAATTTCTTTTTTTTTCCTTTCCTTATTCACTGCAGCAGCCACCACAGCTTCGACCTTCTTCTAATAAAAATACTGTATATGTTATTTCCAATAAATGGAATTATTCCAATCCAAATAACAAAAAAAAATGTAGTCATTTATTTTTTTGTTTTCAAGGTTAAACCTATTTTCTAAAAGTTAATTTACTCCCAATTGTATTAATTTTTCTTTTTTCTAACAAATAATTATTACAATTTTTGATGTTTTGTTTTTTCTTGTTAGAGTTTTTCTGGTGGGTGAATGTCAAACATCAAACATTTTTTGTTTTGTATTAAAATTAAATGAAACCGTATTTATCCGCAAAAAAGGCGTTTACAAAATGAAACAAAAAAAAACAATAAAAAATAAAATATCAAAAAATGCATGAAAAAATAATAAAAATTAAAAAATAAAACAATAACACCGCATTTTTTAAAAATTACTATTATTTTTTTCTTTTTCCGAAAATTAATTAATTTTTTTGACTTAAAAATTAAAGAAGCAAAAAGCAAAGAAACATGGAAGAAAAAAAAACGTTCAACAAAAACATTTTGTCGATTCATTATTTTTCCTTAAAATTTTTTTTCTACAATATCTACCATAAATTAAATTAATTAATTAATATCATTATTTTTTTGTAAATGCAGAGAATGTAAAGAAGCAGCCCAAAAAAAAAAGACGAATAAATAAATATAAAACCAAAAAAGGAAAAATCTCTAACAATTAAAAATAATAAAAAAAGCTAAAGGACCCGTTAGCAAAATAAAAAAAATGGAATATGAAAAATAAATAAATAAAAGAAGCGAGAAAAAATTTAATTTTTTTTGTATCATTTGTAAAACATAAATATTAATTAAAGCAAAATCTTTTTTCGTGGATGGATTTTTTTTAAGATGATGTAGTAGATTTTTGTCGTTGCAATCTTCTACGTTTAGGCGCATGAGTGCTGGATGCGGTATCAGCTGGAATGAACTCATATAAAGTTTTTCCATTACCAAGGGCGGATGTTCGATTTCGAGGTAAATTAGCTGGCCATTGAGTGAATGCTCGACGTTGAACCACTTCCAAATCAGCTGTGATAAGATCGCAAGCGCAATTATCTTCATTTCCAGAACAGCATGGAATTAAAGCGGGATCATAAATTCCAAGGGCTTGATCGACTTCTTCAATCGATTCTTCGTGGACTTTCACAAGTTTTTTAACTTTTTTAATTATTTCTTTATTAAGTTTTTGATTTGCAAGTGGATAAAGTTCAAATGGATCTGCTGTTACGTCATATACGAGGGGAGGATTATGAGTGATTAGTTGGCCTTCAGGGCATGTTTGGGATACATACCTAAAAAAAGGAAGAGATAAAATAAAATATTAATCCAACGCGTCTACAGTAATCTGGCAAAGGGAAGAAATAAAAATATTTTATCGAGGATTTTTAGTATTTTTCGGGATTAAATTTATAAAATTTATTTAAGCTTACCAATCATCAACGGGTTTTCCACCAGGACAAAATTCTTCAAGTTTAGGATCCATGGAAAAGTTTCTAAAGATTGGTGAAGTCATGAAATGAACTTTATAATCGCCCCATCGAACAGCCATCAAATTTTTATTGCAATAGAAATAAATGGGTCGTCGTTGTCCAAGTGGTTCAGAAAGATAATGTTTGACATCGTTGTAACGGTTATCACCAGAATATGAATATCCTTGAAGTTCAGGCCAAATGTTTACTCCATCCATGACTCGGCGATCATGATGATGGAAAGGTGAAACGCTGCCATAAGCCAATTTTTTGAATGTTGGGAACAAATCAAGAGATGAAACAACTTCTCTTGAAACAACTCCAGGTTTAACGGTGCCTGGCATCCAAGTGACAAAAGGAATTCGGAATCCACCTTCGAAACTATTGGATTTTCCACCTTTTAATCCAGCAGTGGAACCACCATTATTGCATAGTTCTTGATGTGGGCCATGATCAGACATGAACAAAACCAAAGTATTTTTATCTATTCCATGTTTTTTAAGGGAATCCAAAACTTGTCCTGTAGCCCATGCCATTTCATTGATATTATCACCAAAAAGCCCACGATTGCTGCTACCTTTGAAAAATTCATTTGCAAATTGAGTTGAATGAACGTGGGGGAATGAAAAGTAAAAGAAGAATGGCTTTTTATTTTGATCATTTGCAATTCGATCATCTAAGAATCGATTCCAATCATTAACCAAATCTTCAGTTAAATGATCAAATTGAATTGGTTGTTGAACGATGTGATCACCGTTGTATAAAAAGCAATAATTCATTTCAGGTTCAGGATAATATTCCTATAAAAAAGCACATGTGTAAATATTCTTTCAATGACCAATTATTAAACTCAAAGACACTAATCCCCTCTTTTTTTCGACGTCACATAAACCCTTTACTTACCTTTGTAGTATCACATTGCCATGCATTAGTCCAAGGTAAATTAAGTCCAACAAAATCAAAACCTCTTCGAGATGGTAAATGATTTCCATCAGTGGAATTATGTTCATTAATACCCAAATGCCATTTACCAATCATACCAGTAACATAACCAGCATCCTTTAACATTTCAGCGATGGTTGGTTCATGCTTGGGTAAACCTTTAACATCATGAGGCAAAAAAACTCTTGCACCTCCAGTAACTCCAAGCCGAATGGGTAATCGTCCAGTCATGAAACCAGCTCGAGATGGAGAACACATGGAATCAGCTGAATATGCATTAGTAAAGCGAGTGCCTTCAGCAATCATTCGATCGACTTCATTCCATTCTTGTGTGGGATTACCATAACTCAAAATATCTCCATATCCTATAAATATCAAAGATCAATATTAAAATTTGCTTTTTTTTTCCGATTTTTTTTGAAGGTTGTAATGTACCAAGAAATTTATTTCTTTGCACGTAAGTACTTAAATTTTTGACTAAATACTTTTTTTAAAAGATGCATTTTTAAGCCATTAAAGAACAGAAAATTGATCATCATTTCTTGATGAAAAAATAAAATGACGGGGACAACTGTGATTAGCTTTTTTGGCTGAGAACAAAAATCTCAAATTTCAAGTTCGAAAAATAACCCAAAAAAAAGAAAAAAGGAAAGATAAAAATAGTAAAAATAAATGCAATAAAAATGAAACAAAAAAATAATAACAATGGCAACAACGAATACTTACCAAGATCATCAACCATAAGTACCACAATATTTGGCCGATCAGGAGATGGCGGCATTTCATCGGGAAATGTTGCAGGTAAACCAAAAATTAATGGAATAAACGTTGTTGTTAAAATTAATAAAGTTGAAAAAGAAGAAGCCTTTGAAGATTCCATTTTTTTAAACAGCAAATAAATATTTATAATATTTATAATATGTGTTATACCCTTTTCTAGAAATCAGGTAGGTAATAAGATGGTATATTAATATGGTAATATACAGTATATAATAATAAATAATATTTTATACCACAAAAATACAGCGCGAAAAAAAAATAAAGTTATAGAATGCGATAACACAACAAATTTAAAATTGTCATTGATATTAAATTTACCAAATCATAAACTGCCTTTATATATACTTTCTTTCAAAGTTCTTCCTTCCCCCTTTTTTGATGGAGGATTTAAGCTTAAAAGCTTATTTTATCGTTTTTAAAGAAAGCAAAAAAAGGAAAGGGGAAAAAGAAAAAGGACATCCTCCTTGCCGCCTCTCTTTTGCGTCGTCGCGGCGTATAAAAAAATAGGCGGAGTTTGTTGGACTTATGGTAGAGGAAGGAAAGGAAAGAGAAACACGATCGTTGGGCTTTTCAAAGTCTAGCAAGCTGTTGTTGGTAGCTGCTGGTAGTTCGTAATGTATTGCATGATAGCAATAAAATTAAAAAAAAAAGGTAGTCGCATAGCAAAATGAAGAGAAAAAAAACTCCACCTCCCAAATTATACATATTATAAATTTTCTAAGGAATGAAAAATATGAAATAAGGATATTCAAGAAATTATCGTTGTCGCAAATAGATAAACACAAGGTAATCATCCATCTATCGTCTGATGACTTCCTCTCTTTCATGAGATCTCTCTTTTGCCAAAAAATGAAATAAAAAACACGTGAGAATTTTTTTTGTTTGAGAAATTCAGACATTATTGTTCAAGAGATTTGAGAAATTCCTTTTTTAAATAAATAAAAAAAATATATTACCAAATCTTTTCATTCTTTCTTATAATAACATACCACATATCTCAAGACCCAACTGACTGCAAGAAAAAAGAATGTGCACTTAACTAAATAAAATTCATAAAATATATGTGTGGAAAAAACTAAAAAGTTCATCGACCATTGAGATGCATTTTTTAAGAAGTAGCGGAATTGAAAATAAGCATGAAAAAAAAGAAGATTTGTTTTATCTTTTTTACTTTTACTTTTTTTTATAATTAAAAAAAAATAGTAGTCGAATATTCTTTCCTCCTCAAAAAAAATTACATTACAGTAATTCATAGATTTGTATGCCCTTAAAATAATTAATATACATAGTGCAACAACAATGCAGAGTGGTAGGTACAACAAGTCTTAGATTGGACAAAAAGTAATGGGTCAAAAATCTAATGATTAAATATACAACAATCTTTAAATAATTCTTCTCAATACTTCTTTACTACTCATAAAAAGTACAATCCATTTTTTGTGTATTTAAAAAAAGGGAAGAAAGAAGGTCTCTTCTGATTATTAAAACATTTTTTAATTAGCAAAGGTTTTGGTAAAAGAAAAAAGATCAAAAGAAGATTGTGACCATTTCGGCAAATCTTTTCACTCTCTATCATTATTACAACTAAGCTTAAAATCCATAATAATTATTTTTTACATGTAATGGTTTAGTTAGTTACGTATATATGCATATGTAATAAGCGTTTGATACCCAAAAATATTTATTAAAAAAGCAAAAAACGCAAATTAATCCTAAATTATTTTTGGCTTGGAGTTAGAAGAAATAATAAGCACGATTTCTTGGCATGACAGAGGATATCATAATTCTTTATTTATAAGTTCGCAAGCACTTGATTTCGAAAGTTTAGAATTCTCCAAAAAATAAAATTTATTAATATTTTTAGTTAAATTTTTCACTTGGATAAATAATTACTTCAAGACCCATTTTTTATTCTTCTTCCGAGTATTTCATTTGTACTATTCTTTATTTTGTGCCCTCCATTTTTATTTTTTGCATACGTGCATTTATTTATCTCTTAATTTAACTAATTCACTTAAAAGATGAGCGCTTTTTTAATTCCAATTTTCAATCATGTGAAAAGTAATTTTTTTCAACTAAAAATATATAAAATAAAATGTATTGTTTTCCATCAAAGATTAATTAATTAACTAAAATGACAAATATAAATACGTCACGCAGCTCACAAAAATTTTTCAGGTCTATCAAGCAAACATTTTTACAACTTTTTTTCTATGATTAATTTTTAAGGTCATTTTTAGTTGAAAAATAAAATCTTTTTTTATGATGTTTGTTCTTTTTACAAAATTAAATTAATTAATAAATTTCAACATGAAACTATTTAAAAAATTTGATAATGAGTAAAAGGAATTTATCATTTTTTTTAACTTCGCTTTTTTGCAAAAAAGAAAATTGTTTGTACCCACAAAAATGAAACCCTTTAACACAAAAAATGAGGAAGGATGGATGAATGTGAAAATTTGTAAGATTTTAAGAACAACAAAAAAGTGACTCAAATATTTAACAGAAATAAAAATTTGTATTATCTTTTAATTTTTGAAACAAAATGGAACTTCGCAAAATGACAACATTTTTAAAAATAATTTTGAACCAGGAAACCGAGAAGAAAAAAATTATGAAACATTTTTAGATAAAATTTTCGAATTAATCTTTTAGAATTTAGAAATTTCTGATTTATTATTATTTTCTTAAGAAACACTATTCAAATTAAATTTTTTTTCCAACTAAAAAAGCTTATTATCCGCTTTTGTTTATATTTGGCTTTTGAACTTTTAAAATAATTTCCTTGATTAAAAAAAGTATTTTTTATAAACCGATTCGAAAAAATGGTTCTACAATAATGCGGTGGAATGAATTGCTGCTTGCTGCAACAACATGTGATAGTGTGAGAGATTATTTATTTGATCTTCAGCTTTGATAAAAATATTATTTTAAGATGTAAAAAATAATAGGTCTAAGAGGATTTTCTGGAATGTAACACCAGGAAGCAGCAGATGCAGCAACATTGGTAGAAAAAAAAATTTATTTTATCTCTTATATTATAATGATACAAGCATTTTTGTAACATTATAATATAAATAAATTGTGCGTAATAACATAATAAAAAATTAGTTTTCCGTTGCGAGACTGCTCGGCAAAAACCTTAAATTTTTGTTATAAAACACAAATTGGTTACGAGAAATAATAATTAAAACCCTTTGTTTTTCGATGTTAGTCATTTCATAAATTTACAGAACTTTAAAAAAAAATAGCATCACTTATTTTTTTATGTTTGTTTAAAAAAATCTTCTAAACAAAAACAAAATTATTTTCATAATCATATTATAATTTCAAACTTTTTGTATCGAAAAATTATTTTTTTGTTCAAAATTTCTTACCTTTATTTTTTTGCATCGAAAATAAAAAATAAAGAAGAAGAAAGCATAGAAGCAAATCCTATTTATCATTTTAATGAAATACTGTATTCTGATTATTGGTTAAATAAAAAAGCGGCGGAGGATAGATTTTTGCTGCTTGCAAGCGCGCTCTTTGTTATTTATTGATGCTTGCTGCTTTACCTTTTTTTAGAGGTCAGCGATGATAAAGATTTTATATTATTAAGCTTATGTAACAATAAAGAAGGAGCGAACAATAAGGAATAACATGTTTTTTATGCAAAAAAAAGACAATTCATAAAGCTGAGAGAGAGATTCCTAATCAAAAGAAGGATATAAATAAATTGTTGAGGTTTAAAATTATTTTTGGTTTGACGAGCCAAGATTATAGGCAAATTAGAACTATGGTTTGCATTTAATTTTTTCTCAAATTCTTGCTTGTTGTTATTGTTAGTTACTAAACAGATTATTGGAATATTTGAAAAAAACTTACTATTTTTATTATTATTATGCATTTTTGTTAATCTCTTTCTTTTTATTTTTGTGCAGAAAAAAGCGCCTTATTCACAACAATTACTGCCACCATTTATTTTAAGGAGATCAACTAACAAAACAATGGGAAGGAAGGTAAAGAGCAACCAAATTAAAAAAGATTTTTTATGAAACAAAAAAATAAAGGAAAGAAGAAAGAAAAAGCATCACTGATCGCCGCGTTATTTTTTTATTATTATTTTTGGTTGAAAAATCATAAATTATAAATCTCTATCTTATGGATATTATTTGCTTTTTTTTGTGGCTGCTAAACAATCCAAAAGTTAAAAAGCATCCACAAAAATATTTTTCCCTATCTGGTTGATAAGAAAGAAATCACACTGTAGTAGTGTCGGTCGCATGCTTATTATCTATCTGTAGGAATTAGAACCAAGAGATTAACATATTTTAAAAATAATAAAAGTAAAAACCGAAAAGAAAATACAAAGTAATTAAAAAATATTAATCTTAAAATCTCTACAAAAATAGTTTTTTTTGTTCTTTTTTTTCACTTTTTCATCCTATGTTTGTTTCGTCTTCAGAGAGCAAGGTTAAAGTTTAAAAGTACATTATTACTACACCCACATGGAAAGGATTTTATCAGTAAAAAACATGTAAAATAAAATTTTTGTTACCTAAAAAAAATATTTTCCTCAAAAAGCAAGCGAGAAATTTTTGGAAAATTTATTGATTTAAAATTTATTTTATTTACTAAAATCTTTTGTGCAATACTGTGCTTAACTACAATGGTGATTAGCAGTTGCTTACTTCTACGTAGCAAAAAAGAGTGAAGTAATTATCAAAAAAAAATTAATCAGAAAATCTCTACAAAAGTATGTATCTACGTTTATATTCTAATCTCTCATTGTCGGCTCCTGTGTTTCACTAATTCTATGACGATGCAAAATAATGGAGTGTATTTTTAATTACGATCAAAAATTCCCAAATTTAATTTTTGTTTGTAGTAAAACTCTTTTCAAATAAAAATTTGTAGTTATGGATAGCTTTTATTCCTAAATATATTATTTAAGTCTACAGTAGTATCCTGTCGCATATTTTTTGTTTAGATTTGTAAAAGTGCGTTTTCACTGCCTCCGCTCGTCGGTTTTTTTTACAACTTTGACGCAAATTTTGCATTAAAAAAAAGATTAAAACCTTCTTCTCGGAGATCTATAGCTATCTTTAATGGATTCATTCAGTCACAGTCTGAAATAAACAAATTTTAAGACTACACAATTTTTTTTCTGCCTCATAAAAAATGTTGTATGTTCAAATATTGTATTCAATTAATTGCCTCCATTTATTTTTTAATTCGCGCGCACATGCTCTCAATGTGTTGTTGCTTGTATTTATCTAACTTTCTATCACTAAATCTCAAGTTTCCGGTGCTCATGGATTACGTTTTTAATTTCAAAAAACGATGAATACGAAGCAGATGAAGCAATCGAGAAGAAAAAGAAGCTTTTTTGCAAGCAGCTTTTTTAAGAAAAGCTTAATCCCAACAAAATCTGTCATCGAAAAGCTTCCATAAATTTAATTTTATGAAAGGGAATAGTATCATTTTTTGATTTCATTCAAACTTTAAAAAAGGTGAATGCTCAAAAATTAATCCTTTTTTTTTAATTAGAAACATTGGCCACAAGTAAGAGGTGCTTCTTCAATACCGAAAAAAAATAAATAAATAAAAAGTCGCGTCAGAAAACGTATCTTAAAAATTTATTTATTTTTAAACCAGAAACCTTAATTTTTAGCGGAAGCAATGTTTATAATAATAAAAAAAAATAGAAAATGAAATTGTCATGCTCATCCATCGTGGGCTTCTTCTTCTTCATCAAGGATTTCCTTTTTCTGTAAAAATACCACACGATGTCTGTGTCATCATCATACATATCTTTTAAGCTTTTTTTTGATGCTAGTAAAACTTTTTTTGAAGCTTAGACAATTTTTTTTTTGATGAAGATGATCATCTATAAAACTTCCGTTATTAACCAACCAACTAATAAAACTAATAAAAAGAAAATCTTTTCCGTCGTATATTTCTAGGAATTTGCATATTATATAATTTCGTCGTCAAATTACGGTAGAATGGATTTACGCTTTATTAAAAAAAATTATGTTTCTCAATTTAAGGAAGAAAAAGATCTATGACTTTTCAAGCTTAAAGCATGAAATAAATTTTATTTGGCGGAAAAAATAAAAATGAAATGGAAAAATTAATCCTTTTAGTTGGTTGGTTGTTGGCAAAAAAAAAATAAAAGATGCTCACTTTATCTCTCTCATTTACGTCAATGCTTCGCTCGTTTCATCTTCTTCGAAATTTTTATAGTTTTTTTTTGTAGTGAAAATTTGTGTGTGTGCTGCCTCGCTACATTTATCTATAAATCAACCATGAAGAAAAAAGAAAACCTTATTACAAAGTTCTATAAGGCTTCAAAAAAAAAATAAAATAGAGAAAAGAAAAAATAGATTTTCATTTTCATACACACAGATTATTCGTAATTCAAGTGTATCAAAAAAATTTTAAATATAAAAATGTAAACAAAGAAACTAATAATTTTACTTTCCATTTATTTTTAACCCCGTCTCTTTCTTTTCTTTTTTGTTATCGAAAAGGAAAAAAGACTGTATTTAAAAAAAAGAAGCTAAAATTAGAGGGGAAAACTAATTTGGTGGCGAGAATAAAAAAAATAAAACTTTTCAAGTTATGAAAAAAAAGTGTAGGGGATTTGTGGAAACAAGCAAGCGTCATCAACGATAATAAACTGAGAATTGTTTTTGTTTGTTTGCTTAAAAATTATTTTAATGGACTTAAATTTTTTTTAAAGGATGAAAAGTTGTTGATGAATCACGGAAAACAAAATAAATAAATATACGGTGATTTCTTAAAAGTGCGATACTAAAAATAAAAAAATCCCCAAAAAACTTATTCAACAAAAAAGCAACATTTCTTACAGTATCTTTTGGCTTTACATCGAAACTATATTTCATTAAAAAGTATTCTCATGCCTTAAATTTATTTTTATTTTTCTGCATTATAATTTCTAAAGATTTTTGATCATACAAAATAAATGAAGAAAAAAGCTGTGTATTATTTTTTTACCTGGCGCATGTTTACCATAAAGAAAGAGAGAGGATTGCTCAGAGGTTCAAAAACTTTACCGATTTCAAAAAACTAAAAAAAATCCTCCAAAAAATATTTTTTTGTTTGTTGAATCGTGTCGCATTTTTTTCGTTCTTATTTTGTCTTGTTTTTTTTTGTCTACAAATTCTATCTTTTGGTGATTCAACCACCAACAATGAAAGAAAAGCTTATTAGTTAGAAGATTCGCAACAAAAAAAATTTTGTTATCTTCCAACAAAGCTGAGTTTAATTTTTAACGGTTCAAATATTTTTGTATACCTATTTATTTCTTTTTTTTTTTGCTGCTGGGTTTCGAAAAGAAGAAATTTTTTTTGTAAATAAACATTAAAAATTAAGGGAATGGTAAAATAAAAAAATAATAATTTGATGAAAGTTCTTTTTATAAATTAAATTATTTTGAAACTTTGTTTTAGTTTATACTTCCGTCTTCAGCCATGGCAGCAAATTTATGTGGGTTCAAAGGAAAAAGTAATAAATGTTTTTTTAAATAAAATTAGTATTAAATTTAATTACATATATATATTTTATGAATATGTATGTATTTGATGGCGGTGTATGGTTTTAATAATTGATTTTTAAAAAAAGGTATACTTTTTTACACCTTCAAATAAATTTGTGTTTTTGAGATTTAACAAATTAAAAGGGGACAATAATATTATTTATTTTTATTTTTTAATGATAATCAAAGGTTACGAAAAGAAAAAAGCAATTTTGTTAATTTTTAGCAACAAAGACCATTTTTGTTTAAAATTTTTTACAAAAAAAGTTTTACAGAACAAAGAAAATCAAAAAATAAATTATAGTTTTTTTTAATATCAAAACTTTTGCAATTGCACCCGACAAATGCTACCTTTCTTTATGCACAGCGTAATCATTTTGAATCAAAGGCGGAGTAGAAATGGACATGCTCAATCGCGGTGAGAGACAAAAAAGTAGGCAAAGGAAAGGGAAAAACAAAGGAAACCATGCACTTTTTTGATTTTTTTGGTAGTTCTTTATAGTTAACGGATATTTAAAAAATCAGAGATAGGTTTAAAAAAAATCCATCCCAGGAGTTTTTCAAGTTAGACTATTACCTATCGATTCGCGCCAGCAAATTTCAATTCCATGGAAAAATAAAAAAATGGCTCCAGCGTAACTTTTTTCAACCTTGGCTAAAAAACGAGTTTTTATGTAATCTCATTCATTTCGACTAATATAAAAAAAACATGAATATGGCTTTAAAAAATTCTATTCCAGACGTTTTTCAAGTTAGATAGTGATCTATCTTTCTGTTAAAGCAAATTTTAATTTCTTAAAGAAAGAAAAAAATGGCTCCAGCGTAACTTTTTGCAACTTATGATGCATCATAACTTTACCTTCAGGTGGCTAAAAAATGAGATTTCTTCGCTTTAGTATATCCGATATATAATCTTTGGTCATTACTCAAGCTAATTAAAAAGAAGAAAAAAATATTTGCATCATTAAGTTAGTAATACGATCACCTATATAAACATGCATTGTTGCTTTCATAAAAAAATCATTGCTTTTGGTGATGTTGGCGTTTTGGCAACATGCAAAAGGGATCGTCTGCTTGGACATTTCTACTCCGCCATGATTACGCTGTGATATGGTGTGCCTACCTTTTTAAAAATTATGGTCCAACAAAAAAAAAGTCCAAATTACTGTATAATTAATTCATAATGGATTTGAACTTTCAAATGTTCTTTTACGCTATTAATTTTTTTTACTCATACAAAATTAAAAAAACATTAGTGAGTAGCCATTATTTTTTATGATGATTATATACTTAATGGATGAGTAAACATACATTTTCCCTAATTTAAAAATAAAGCCCCCATACAAAAATAAACCTACAACTATCAAAAAGTTCATCCGCAAACTTTCGTAGTTTAATTTTTGTTGTTTATTGCATAAAATGCATAAACCAAAACAAAAAATTGGATACAAAACCAAACTTTTTTTTGCTTGCAACGTCAAATTTTAGAGAATAAGGACGACGAAGATATACTAAAAAGCAGAAGATAGAGTTGAAAGCGTCATTCTGAAGCAACCGAGAATTAAGTAATATTTTGAATTGGATAATCTTTCAATGGTTTTCATATAAATTTTTAAGAACAATATAAAACATTAATAAAATAAATGTGTGTTGGCCAAAAAAAAATATGATACCAAGAAATATGTTTTCTTAAACTTTTAATGACATTTTAAAAAGAGCACAAAAAGAGAACAAAAAAGAGTTGCTGCTGCACCTTTTAGACCTTTTTTTCGAAAGAGAGATGTGATAAAATTTGATTATTTTGTTAATATTAAAATTTACACAAAAGAAAGAGAATTATTGATAGATTTTTTGTTTGTTTGAGGAAATCAATTTCTTGTTTGCACTTTTAAATTATCTAACAAAGATAGAATCGAAGAAAGGGAAAGTAAATATGGGAGTGTATAAATCATGCTTTAGAGAAAGTACTAAAAATTTGGGAAGCGCCTCTTTCGTAAACTGAACACTTAGACTTTTTATTATTTTGCCAACAACCAAAAGAAAACGCAAAAACAAGATTCAGAACTACCTTAGCAGAATGTTCTGAGAGTACAGAATATTTTTTTTAACAAAGACTAGACAAAGAAACTAAATTCATTTTCTTGATGGCATATTTTTAAAACAAAAGCATCTAATAAAAAAATAAAAGGTTCCAAAACTCATGCAGCAAACTTCAAAAAAAAATTCGTCATCATTCATATTTACTTTTTTGTTTCCCATATAATTTGCACTCACTTACTTACTTATTATATCTTATTAAAAAATCCGGCCACCAACGCTTTTTTCTCATCCACACAAAAGAAAAAGTAAGAAAGCTTCAACCAAAAAGTTTATTGGTTCAGTATACTTCCTCGAAAAAATTTTTGTTTCGAAAACTTTTTTGTTTCAAAAATTTTTTTATTTTCTAAACAATGAAACCTTAAAATAATTTTTCTCACATTTTGAATGACATAAAAAAATTTGCAAAATTCTCATAAATAAAAACTAAAAATTTGACATTTAAAAATATATATTGCAAATTTGTTTACATTTTTTTGGTTTCTATTTTTTGCTTACTTAATTTTAAGGTACCGTATCTCGCTAAGCGCATCATTGTCGGTGTCATATTTGTTGTTGTCTTCGAAGCCTCCGCCAATGTTGTGGTCGATGCCGTCGTCAAAGAAGAAGCAAGCCATCGAGGATATAAGTGCGAATGTAAATACATATATAAAGTTAATCTTCGAAGCATATATTGGATTAATTTCGAGAAAAAAAAGATAAAAATTTATTTTAAAAAATGTTAAATTTAGATTATTGTAGTTAACTGTTTTAGACAACACACTTTCACTTCATTTTTTTCGCTTGCTTATTTAAATTTTTTTAAATTAGTAAAAATTCCAATCAAGGCTTCTTCGCTTCATTATTATCGAAAAGTAAAAAATAAAAATAGAAAGTTGTGCATTTTTGATGTCAAAAAATTAGAAAAAAGAAGATTAAACACAAAACGTCGCTTTTGCTTTCTCACTTCTGTGCCACAAAAGTTCAAAGATGTTTCAATAATAAATAAACAAATTTGTTTAAGAAAAATTAAATTTTAAGAATTTAATTTTAAAAACCTTAAAAAAATAATTACGGAAAAAATTAAATTATTTTATGGTTTCAATTTTTATTATTTTTAATTTAGTTTAAACTTTTAAAAAGCCCCACAACTTTCAAGAGAAGAGATTTCGGCGGTGGGTGGAAGAAAATTTTATTTTATAATTAATTCGTTTTAACAGGTTTCAGTTGTAATCCTTGTAACAAAGAAACATTAAATACTGTGGTAGCTATTTTTTAGAACTAACACATCGAAAGAAAAAAAAATGTTGGCAGCTACTACAGAGTTCAAAAAGATCCAATACAAACACATATACATAAAATTTTTAAAGTGACGCATTTAATTTATTTGGAGGGGTATAAAAAATTTTAAAACAACAAAAGTGTTTTCTCAATGAAAGAATTATGAGGGATATAACAATCACAAATGTGTTTTGTTTTAATTTTTTCATTCATGGCGTAAATTCTGATAGCTGCTTGTTTTTATTTTATCAAACTTGAAAAATGCTTATAATTTTAAAAAAAAATTTTGGAAAACAAAAAAGATTGCATCAAGCTGCTTAAAAATTACGGTAAAGTATGCTAAAGGTTAGCAACAATAAATGGGTTTAAGAGTATGTATTTTAATTTTCTGTATTCTTTTTTTTGATTCATAGAAATTTTTGATTTTTACGAAAAGAAATTTTACAATTTTCATTCGCGACTCTTCTTTATCTCCTCTTAAAATAGACAGATTTTTGTTCATAGAAAACAAACTTGTTCTTAGTTTTAAGAATGAACCAACAAATCAGCTTTAAAAAAGTCGCCAGCTTTTTTACAAAAAATTTTAGATATTAGTTTTTCATTTTCACTTTGCAAAAAAGAAAATAATTTTGCAGAAACAACTAAAAATGTGTTTTCACAAAATTTTGCTCTCTTTTTTATTTGAAGCTTCAATCCTCTTTTTTTTCTGCCCGGATATTAAAGATTTACGAAAAATTTGAATTTTTATTTTGGAGATGCCAAGCAGCACAAATATCAAATGATGAATGAAATCATAAAAAAAAAGCTGCCATCATCTCGATAGAGAAATCAGGTGCAAAATAAACCGGAAATTTCATACAAAAAAACATCTCAAGCGTTTTATACACATTTTTCTAAAAGTTTAAATTAAACATCAAAATTTTATGTGTTTTCACACTTCACTTTAATACAATTTTTGTTTTAAGATAATTAAGAGCAATTTGATGTTTAATGTTTCTTCTTCAAAGGTAAAAAAAGCCTTTCTTGTTTGATCACATTTTTCTATGCATAGAGAAAGACATAATCACGTTATCAAAAGTGAAGAAGAAGAAAAATAGTGAAGAAAGCAACCATAAAAAACACTTTCTCAAAAAAATTTTTATCATTTGTTTTGTTTTTTTACTTTCACTTTATTTTTGCTTTATTTTACCCGGAAACAATAAGTGAGTGTATTGATAATTTTTTGCCCTCCTCCTCTCCTCCTTCTTTTTTTACTCATTCTCACGTGCATATTATTTTTTTTGCCATCGATTAATCAGTTGAATATTTCGAAACAAACTATTTACTTCAAAGATTATAACAATGAAAATAAAATTAGCGCTGAAGAGAAAAGTCAAAAATGCTCAACTAACTCATTCCTCTAAAAATATTACATTCGCCGCCTTTCCACTACTGTATTTAAAAAAAAATCGTAAATCACAAATTTATGCGACGAAAAAAAATAAATAATAATTTTTTATAGTGTAAACAATTTTTGTTTGCAAAAAAATTATTTTTTTGTAATAAATATATTTCGTAAACTACAGTTTTAGACTCGATTAGTGAGTGTGAATGAACAGCGAGCAGCGAAAATGTGCTTGCTTGCGTTGCTTCTTCAGATTAACCTTCAAGGATTCTTCTTAAACAAAAAAGGAGAAACAACAAAAATTAAAAATTACTACGGCTTTCATATTTTATTTTAAATCCGTTTTTAGAATATTTAATTTTTATTTTTAGGAATTGTTTTTTCGAGAGAAATATAAAGAAAGATTTATGAAGTAATAATTTTGTTGTTTCAAATAAAATTTTAAAAAAAAATCTTTGTCGTTAAGATTAAAAAGAATTATGAAAAAAACGTAATAGCTCCACTGAAGAGTAAACATCGCCAAAACTACCAAATAAAAAATAAAAGACAACAAAAAAAGTAGGATTCATTGAAAGAGAAAGAAAAAAATAAAATTTTGACGAAAAAGAAAAGTTTTGCTAGAAAGCAGAAGAAAAAATAAACAAGACACGTGCAAATGAAAGAATGATACGGTAGTTTAGAGAAAAAGTAAAAAATGAAGAATCTAAAAATAAAAAATCTTTAAACACAATTAATTTTGCGCAAATAAAAAATTTAAGGAAATAATATTATAGAAATTAAAGATACATAATAAAAAAAACTATCAATAAATGCGTTCGTGAGTAAAAGGAAATAATTTTTATTTAAAAATGTGATTGCTGCGTTTTTGAGTCCAAATATCAAAATTCAACTACATGATCTTTTATGTCCATGCATATAAATGGAGGGCAAAGAATAACATACATAAAAAAATCGAGGGGGATAGTAGTAGTAATCATTAATGGAAGAGAACCTTATCAAAAACTGATAGATTACTGTGGATAAGTAGCATAGCGAAAAAAAAGTTAGAGTTGTTTAACAATAATCTAAGGAATTTTTCTAAATCAAAACAGTGATTGTTGTATCTTAGGAAAATATAAAGCAGACGAGATATGTTCAAAATCGAATCATACTTTAATTTACTTCCATGCAAGTACAAATCAGGGAATTTATTCTGTTATTAGAGAACCCTTAACTCAACTTGATTGTAAAGCTTTTCTTCTAAGAGTTTGAATCTAGGGCAATTTCAATGTGGAAGTACGCACTCTTTTCAAAATCTTAAACTTAATCAAAAGCTTATTATTCACTTGAAAACGTCATCATCGTCGATTCAAAAAAGTTTAAAAGCAGACTACTTTCTTTGTTAACTAAAGAATTATAATTCTTCCGACATCAAAGCTCAAATGAAATTTTATACGAAAGTACCAACAATAATAAAAAGTTTCAAGAGTTAAATTTGTGATTTTTCATGTTTTTCTCTTTTTCTTGAATCGTTTATTTTGTAATTCAAGCATGCTAGGCTTTCAATAAAACCATCGACCTCATGGATATCCAAAACACATCATCAGACAAAGAAAAAAAGCTGGAGTTTTTTTCTTTACAGCAAAAAAAACATGGCTGAAATCATACAGAAAAAAAAGTAAAGCACAAAAAAAATGAATTAAACTAATAATTAGTAATACAAGCAGCAAGAAGCAAAACGTAATAATTATGAAAATATAAAAATAAATAAAATTTTCAAAAAAATACATATATTGAATTTTGTAAGATTTCCTACGCAGCGTAAAATTTTTAATAATTATTATTATTGGCTTAAAAATTATGAAAGAGATGGAATTTAAAAAAAAAACAAAGAAATTACAACAAAGTTTTTTTGTTTGTTGAAGAATTGAATGGTTGTTTGTTTATTCATGGAATTAAAAATTAAATTTTAAGAAAAACATGATGAATGAAATCGCGGAGGTTAAAAGAGACACATAAGCATGCGGAAAAAAATTTAAAGATCAAACATATGATTTTCTTGTGTTCTTCAAAAGCATAAAATTTTCAATAAAAGATATCACAAGTGAGAGAAACTGATTAATTTTTTTCTATTTTTTTTAGGCATCAACGCGATACAAAAAAAGTACTGTCACGAGAGTTTCAAAATTTTTTTGACCATATAAAAATAAATATTGTAGAAATTAAAATAAGGAAAAATCTCTCATTATAGATTGATCAAAGAAAATCAAAAATGACTGATTTAATGACTCAATTTCCATCCAACGAAGAATACTCAAGTATTTTGTGGTTGAGTTCGTTAAATTATGACGGGTTTGTAGTCTAATAATCAAAACAATTTTTAAAAATCAGAACAATCATCAAACCCTGAGAAATTTCCACGAGTTTCAATAACATAAACTTAAAACCTCTTGAAAATTAGAAAAAAAATTCAATGATCCTTTTTAAAAAAAAGTTGGTGAAAAACAACAACAAGGAAAAGAAAATCTTGAGTGCCACACCATCACTTTGAAAGAATGGTGTTTCCCATTCCCAAAAGTGTCAGTCATTTACTTCTTTTTTTCTTTCTATTATTATTATTATTTTGATTATCTTTTAGTCGGCATCGTTTATCTGCTGTTGCTGATGCTTTCATAAAACATCGATCAAAGATTAATCTTTCTTTTTTCTCCTATTTTCATTTACCTCAAAATCAATCATATTTTTGTGTACTCAAATTTCTTTAAAAGTTTTATATTGATATTTTTTTATTTCATTCAAAAAAAGCATACAATAATAATTAAAAACATTCTTCGAACAGACATAAGAAAATAACATTCTTAACAATCAAAAAAAAACATTCAAATTATCAGAAGATGCAACAGCAACATAAAATAAAAAACTCACAAAGAAGAAGAAAAAAAAGTTATAAAAGAAAAAACATTCTATGATTTGTCACGGGCAATCATTCAAGCAAACATAGAAGAAAAAAAAGATGTTTGTTTTTTTTACATCAATTTTTTTTTTATAAATTTTAACTATGCTTTTTTTCTCACTTTGCTTAAAATTCAACCAACTCAAACATTCAAACCCTTAAATACTTCTAACAAAACAATGCAGAAAATTTGTTTTCGAGAAAAAAGATTTTTGTTGATATTATTAAACGCCACTGTTGTTGTTGCTAGTAAAAATTATCTCGGATGAAAATGAAATGAATTGAGATAATTCTAACAAAACTTGTCGGTAATGGACGCCGACATAAAGTGATAGTGGCATTAAAAAAAGGTTGAAATCTTAAACTCGAAAACAATCCTACATGCTTGAAGAGTAAAAAAAAGGCCAAAACATTTTTGTTGGTGAAAAATAAGAAAATGAAAAAAAGAAGCAATTATTCTACGAAAAAGAAGGAGCTTTCTTCCATGGTTTGCATGAAAAAGTGCTAGTAGCAAATCAAAATAAAAGACACAAAAATAACTATCGAACAACACAAATAAAATAAAATGAAGAAAAAAAAGGTTAAAAATAATATATATTTTTTTATTGGAAAGCTTCAGCTGGAATATTATCACGAATTTCCATAAAACGTCGTCCAGCCGCCTAAAAATAAAGATAGATTAACATCCATACGACAATTAGATATATAAAAAAACTTACAGCAAAATCAAAATTATTATCTTCAAGGCAACGCTCTGAATAAGCAAGATTCATCTTTGTTTCAGCAGAAAATTGCTCAATTATTTGTCGTTTAGCATTTGCATCAAGAGGTTGGGGAGTTAGAGGTGGAGCTGTTACAACAATAGATGGAACATTTCCAGTAATAATTGTATGAGAAGGTTGATTAAGACCTGACGGGCCTGGAAGACTATTGGCTTCAAGGGCAGCCATAGTTAACATAGCTCGATAATCATCTGCAGCGGTAATAGTAATAGGGCAAATTTGTAGGGTATCACAAAGGATTGCCATTGTTCTAAAGAGTCATTATTGAGAATCAATTTTACCATCGAGTTATAAAACATACCCTTCGCCAGTAGACATAACCAAAAAATTACGCATAAACATTTTGTAATGGGGTCGAGGAGAATCTGCTTCATTCCCATCCATGAAAAGTCCTCTCAATGTAAATCCGCATAAATTATCCTAGAAACAATATATAAACGAGGGAATTAAAGAAAATCACTCTTACAATATAAAAGCCAATATCGAGGAGAAAACTTTCAACCAAATGTTTGGTTGATGGCAATTTGGCGAGTTGAACAGCAATATCCATAGCACCCTTATAACGGACTCGATCGGGATTTGAAATCCATCGATCCTCAAAAACAATATTTCGAGAGCTTCGCATATATGCGGAATAAGTTTCTCTATAAATGGAAAAGTTAATTAAAACAAATAACACTCAAGTGCCTCTTACATATCACCACGAGAACTTGAATGATTTTCCAAAGTATTTATTGAATAACTAAATTCGGCTGTTTCATGATAAGCAGCAATTAATTGTTTTCGAGCTGTTTCAGGTTCAGGGTTATCATAAAGAATGATGAATTCATGTAAGAATTTTTCAACTATTTTGCGAACTGGTTCACTGTCGCAGTAACTCAACTATAAAAATAATTAAAATTAATGAAAGCCATAAATGTATTTTAAAAAATATTACTCGTGGTTTAGGTAAAAGTGTTGAACGATGATCAGTAGTATTGGTCACAGCAGAAGGGGCAACATGTATTCCATCCTAAAAAGCCGACAAAAATAAAGTTTTAGACTCGTCATTATTAAGTCGAAGAGAATGTGTAAAATGCAAACAACTTACAAGATAAGTGACTGTTGGTAAATATTTATGGACGTCCCTAAAAAGATTATTTTTCTACCGAAAACTTACCAAATTATGAAAGCAAATTAAAAGAAAAAATAAAACAATCAACCAAAAAACCTCTCAACGAACGCCCGTTTGTTGAAAGCTTTGAAATTTGCTTTATATGCTTTTGAAATACATAGTTCGAAGCTATTCAAGTAACACGAATCAAATTTGGACGCTCGATAAAAAGATGATCAATTATAAAACGATCACTGCACCTTGTATAAGTTTCTGCATCAGTGTAATTCAAACAGAATGGATTATTTTCTAAAAGAAGCTTTTCAATGTTCCAAAGTGATATTCTGTCGAGATCTTCAATGTTTTTTAACTGAAAATGGAACAACAATTAGCAATTTTTTAATCATGACTATTGCTTACTTCATTGCTTGATAAATCCAAAACTTTGATATTTTTGCATCGAAACATGAGAGATGATAAAAAGATGAGAGAGCGAAGACGATTATCACGCATACTTAATTGAGTAATATTACTGTAATCTTTTTCAATGATATCGCAAATAGCAACCATAATTTCATTTCGTGACAAACTGCATATTATTTTTTTAGAAGTAAAATCTGTAAAATCAATAACATGTTAGTTAAAACCAAAACCCATCAATTATCATACCTTTGTCAGAACTAAAATCACTAAGATCAAGGGAATTTTCAGCTTGGTTGAAACGTTTAGCAACAACGGAAATCATAACATCACGAATCTGTTTATCAAGAATATTCCATGGAGCAGGAGCTCGACGAGTATTAATAATAAATCGATTATTTCGATTTCTTTTATCAGGAATACGACGGCTTAAAGATTTAATGGCTTCGGCTTCTTGGTCGTCCATAATATAAAATTCCACATCGGTTTCAACTATCTTTGGGGCAATAGGACGAAAACCATCCAAATATTTTTCAATTGATTGTAAAACATGTTTCAATCCGGATGATGCTGAGTTTCTCACGGTTGCAATGGTACATAATATATTTCTTTTTCCAGCCGCTCCAGCCAAAAGTTGATTATTATGGCGAAGATTAAGGTTATTTCGAATTATAACTGCAGCGGAATGACGGGGATGAGATTGTTGTCGAGGTTGATCTGCCTAAACATCAAAATTTTATTAATATATTTTGTTAATGCTAGCTATTTCCATGGGATGTATTATATAAGAGGAAAGAAATATTAACTTACATCATCATCTTCTAAATCAACTCGGCCACAAATATCTGAATCGATTGCCACGATTTCCTTTCGCTCTTTTGAGATTTGTTTTGCATCTCTTCGAACGCCATATTTATTACGATTATTTGATCGATAACTCATCATTATTTCTAAAAAATGAAAAAGTATTTAGTTGGAAGCCAAATTTAATAAAATGGATGGAATAAATTTTGAAATTAGAGCTGCAACGTTTTTATAATTGGGTTGCAATCCAATCTTTGTCGTGTGCATTTACTTATTTAATAACAAAATTTATTATAGTTTTAGTTTGTATTTATAAAATATAAATGAAAACTTTACTTACTCAAAAACAAATGAAATATAAATTTGTAATGAAAAAAAAGAAGGTTCTCCCTTTTTTTTCGTTTGTCCGATGAAAAATAAAGAAGGAAAAAAGCTAGCGAACAAATATTAACGGCTATCTCATACTTTTTGTTGTTGCGAAATACACCCATACACCCGAAGTAGTACCGTAGGTCTAGGTTTCGCTATAAGAAAATATGGAATTGATTTTTTGTAGCTTTAATTTTTTTTCTCCTTCAAACCTTTACTCTTTTCCATTGCTTGCTTTTTTATTGGAAATCAAGCATCTATCTTTTCATCGATATTTTTCTTTCCTACCTTCATTAATATATTTTTTTGAAAGCTGAAATAATTATAAATGTCTCAACCCAATGGTTAGTTTTATTCTCCCCATTTTTTACCAATATTTTAATGACTTTTTTGCTTTAGTTTATCCACCTTATGGCGGACCACCTCCAACTGGCGGAGCCCCTGGACAAGGACCTGTTGATCCCCAAGTATGTTATATTATTTTTAGTATTTAGTGGCTTTTAAAAAAAATGATACCCTTTAGCTCGTTGCTGCTCAATATCAAGCATGGCAACAATATGCTGCTGTACAAGGAGGTGGAGCTCCACCTCCACCTGGAGGTGCTCCCCAACCATTGAATGCTGTTTCAGCTCCTTATGGAGCTCCAAGTGGCGGAGGTTATGGTCCACCACCAAGTTCAGATTGGCGTAGCTCTTCTGCTGGTTATGCAAGTAGTGAAGATCGTCGTGGAGGCAGTGGTGATCGATATGGATCCCGTGATAGAGATTCAAGGTAAAATATTTTTTTAATTTTTCCCAAAAGTTTATCAATTGAGGGATGCATTCTTTCATTTATTTATTTAAATGAAATTGAAACCACAGCTTTCTCTTCTTTACTATATGAAATCGATGTTGTTGTCCGAGAGCGCAGCATCGTCGTCACAAAGCATACACATGCTTACATAAATAGATAGTCAGTCGGTCAAATGTACAATACACAGGTTTTTAATTATATGTGCTTTCTTTTTAAACTTTATTTTCTAGCGTGAAAACGCTAGAAAATTATTATTCTTAATTCAGGTTTATTAAAGCTATTGAAAGCTAATTCCCAACGGTTATCCTCGGTATTGTCGTATTTTTTATTATATACGGTTTAAAGCGTCATACATACATACATAAAAGAAGAGAATGCTTGTTGTTACCTATCTGCTACTATATCGCGCTGCAAATTGTCGAAAGGAGATACATACAAAAAATTTAAAATATTTTTAAAAACTTTCTTTCTTTCTTTTTTCGGCAAAATTTTTTAAAAGAGTTATCTATCTTTGTATCTCCTGATTGACATATGCGGCAGCATTTTTACCTGTGTCGTTATTTTGAATTCAAACGAAAATTAATAATCTCAACAAGTCTTACTGTATTCATTTTTTCAGACCGGGTACTGGTGGTCCCGGTGATGGAGGATTTAATCGAGGTATTTTTAAAGTCATTAATTATTTATATAATCAAGAATTCGTGGTCTCATATTTTTTTATAACAAAAAAGTTGATTGATTTTGGTGTTTTTAAAAGAGTTAGAGTGTTTCAAAGATTTGAATTTAAAATTGATGTTTTTTTAATATATATATTTCCAATGATGTCACACATCCTTGCAGTGAGAAAGTTTGATTTTTTGCTCATCGGTGAGCAAAATATATATCATACTTTTCTGTGATCTGTTTAAGCCACTGAGGATTAATTATTTACCTAAATTTTTTAATAGTTGATAAAAAAAAAAGAGTCGTAATTCAAGAGGGGAAAATTAAAATTCGCATTATGTTTTTTGATTCCTTTTACTAAAAATTTTTAATTTTTTAGAACGTTACGATTCCCGTGGACCTGGACAAGACCGACATTCATCATCTCGTGATGCTAATGGTAGCAGTGGCGGTGGCACTGGAGAAGTTGAAAATAAACGCATGATTTTTATTGCTGGTTTACCCCAAACGTAAATTTATTTTTAAAATTTGCTTTTCCCCAACTAAAAAATTGTTAATAATTTAGTGTTAATGAACCCTTCATCAAAGATGTTTTTGGAGGTCAAGGCCAAATTGATGTATTTGATAGTGGAAGAAGTATGATTAAAATATATGCAGATCGTGGAATTCCCAAAGGTGAATGCACCATCACATTTAGAACTGAAGAAGCTGCCGCCTCAGCCATGCAAAGTTATAATGGTCAATGCTTCCCTGGAACCCAAAATACTATGGAAATAAGTTATGCCAAATTCCCTGCAGGTGGAAGCAGAGGAGGTGGAGATCGAGGAGGCCGTGGTGGTGGCGGAGGTTTCGGCGGTGGTGATCGACGAGGCGGCGGTGGAGATCGTGGTGGTTATCGAGGTGGCGATCGTTCTGGAAGTTACGGTGGTGGCGGAGAACGAAGAAGTTATGGTGATCGTGATAACCGTGGAAGCAGCTATGGTGATCGAGATAATCGCAGTGGTGGCGGAGACCGTGATCGCGGTGGTTATGGCGATAGAAGAGGTGGCGGCGGCGGCTTTGGTGGTGATAGACGAGGCGGATATGGTAATGCATTATTATTATTATTAACTAATTTTTATAAATAACTCATTTTTATTTTATAGGAGACCGAGGCGGCGACCGTGGAGGCTTTGTTGATAGAGGAGGCCGAGGTGGCTTTGGCGGCGGCGATCGACGAGATGGTGGTGGCCGTGGAAGCTTTGGTAGCAGAGATGGCGGTCGTGGCGGCGGCTTTGGCGGAGACCGAAGAGATGGCGGCCGCGAAGGTGGATATGGTGGCGGTGGAAGCCGAGATGGAGGCCGTGGAGGCTTTGGTGGACGTGATCGTGATAGCCGTGGCGGCGGTCGTGGAGGAGATCGTGGTGGAGATCGTGGAGGTCGAGGCGGTTTTGGTGGTACGTTTGACTTTACTTTAATCTTAAAAAAATAAAACAATTCAACTTTTTTAGGAGGTCGTGGAGGCGGTCGTGAACCACGTCCCACTGATTGGAATTGTGCATGTGGAAATGTCAATTTTGGTTTTCGTCAACAATGCAATTCATGTCAAGCCCCAAAACCTGATGGAGCTGGAGGTGGTGGACCACCTCATGCTGGCGGAGGAGCAATGCGTGGTCCTCCTCGTAATGGAGGTGGTGGTGATCGTCATCAACCATATTAAACAACAACTGTATTCCCAGCTTCTTTATTTGATCTTTGTTATAATCTTCCCTTTTGCTATCTCATCTAACTAATTATTTCCTTCGTGTGTTTATTATTTTTTTATACCATACAACTTTTCTTTAATTATTTTCATGCAAACATTTTTTCATAAAGCTGTTCTGTTAAAAACCCTCCTTAATATTTTGTCTTATTTGATTCACCAAAGTTGTTAGAGGCAACAAAAAAATTGTATCCAAAACATAGGGAATATCACATAAAACTGTTTTATCCCTCGTTGGTTTAAAACGACTAAAGAGATAAACAATATTTGCTTTTATAAAATGGGTTAAAGACTAACCTTTTTTGCAACATTTCATTGTCAAAAAAAACCAATATGAATAAAACAAAATAATCAAATTTTTTAAGTTTATAATTTTTTTATTCAACAACAGCATAAAAATAATAATAAACATTCACAGAAAAACATTCAAACAATCAAAAACATTTCATTATCATCAGATGGAACATAAAATTTCACAAATTGGCTTCAGTAGCAGCGGAAGTCAACATAGCACGATAATCATCAACAGATGTTATGGTAACAGGAAAAATTTGTAATGTGTCACAGAGAATGGCCATTGTACTAAAAAAGAGAACATTATTGTAATTTCATCGAGTAATAAGGATACCTTTCACCAGTAGACATAACCAAGAAATTACGCATAAACATTTTATGATGTGGTCTAGGAGAGTCAGCTTCATTACCATCCACAAAAAGTCCTCTTAATGTAAATCCACATAAGTTATCCTAAAAATTAACAATAAGATAAATCAAAAGTTAGAAATAATCAAGCTCACAATGTAAAAGTCAATATCAAGAAGAAAACTTTCAACAAAGTGTTTGGTAGATGGTAACTTTGCAAGTTGAACAGCAATATCCATAGCACCCTTGAATCGAACACGGTCAGGAGTTGAGATCCATTTATCTTCAAAAACAATGTTACGAGAAGTGCGCATGTATGCGGAATAAGTTTCTCTATAAATGGGAAAGTTGATTAAAACAAATAACACTCAAATGCCTCTTACATATCACCACGAGAACTTGAATGGTTTCCCAAAGTATTTATCGACCAAGTAAATTCTGCGTTTTCATGATAAGCTGCCAAAAGTTGTTTACGAGTAGTTTCGGGTTCAGGACCATCATAAAGGCTAATAAATTCAACCAAGAACTTTTCAACAATCTGACGAACAGATTCACAATCACAGAAAATCAACTGAAAGAAAAAATGAAATGAAACATAGAAAAATAGAATAGTTACCCTTGGTTTTGGTAACAATGATGAACGTCGATCATCAATAGTTATGACATCAGCAGAAGGAGCAACATGTATTCCATCCTAAAAACAAATAATAATAAAGGTGAAGAGAAGAGAAGATATTAAAAAAGAAACATACAAGATAGCAGACTGTTGGTAAATATTTTTGAACGAGTCTAAAAATGATAACAAAAATAAAAACTGCAACATTTAAATATGAAGAAAAATAAACAATGAACCTTGTATAAGTTTCTGCATCAGTGTAATTCAAACAGAATGGATTATTTTCTAAAAGAAGCTTTTCAATGTTCCAAAGTGATATTCTGTCGAGATCTTCAATGTTTTTTAACTGAAAATGGAACAACAATTAGCAACTTTTTAATCATGACTATTGCTTACTTCATTGCTTGATAAATCCAAAACTTTGATATTTTTGCATCGAAACATGAGAGATGATAAAAAGATGAGAGAGCGAAGACGATTATCACGCATACTTAATTGAGTAATATTACTGTAATCTTTTTCAATGATATCGCAAATAGCAACCATAATTTCATTTCGTGACAAACTGCATATTATTTTTTTAGAAGTAAAATCTGTAAAATGAATATGACTATTAACTAAAATCGAAACCATTAAGTATCATACCTTTGTCAGAACTAAAATCACTAAGATCAAGGGAATTTTCAGCTTGGTTGAATCGCTTAGCAACGACGGAAATCATAACATCTCGAATTTGTTTATCAAGAATATTCCATGGAGCAGGTGCTCGACGAGTACTAATAACAAAACGATTATTCCGAATTCTTTTATCAGAAATACGACGACTTAAAGATTTGACGGCTTCAGCTTCCTATAACTTTCATAAACGTTAAAAGCATTCACATACATTTAAAGCTAACCTGATCATTCATGATTATAAATTCCACATCAGCTTCAACAATTTTCGGAGCAATAGGACGAAAGCTATCCAAATATTTTTCAATTGATTGTAAAACATGTTTCAACCCGGATGATGCTGAGTTTCGTACCATCACAATAGTGCATAGTATATTTCTTTTTCCTGCCGCACCAGCCAAAACTTGATTATTATGACGAAGATTGAGGTTGTTTCGAATTGTAGCTGGAGCTGAATGCCGATGATGTGTTTGCGATGGAGGTTGATCAGTCTAAAAAACAATAATGATTATTTGTTATCAAAGCAACTAAATAAACGAAAATGATGGCTTAGTAAGAGCTTATTCTTACTTCGACTTATTTGTAAATATAAACTTACATCATCATCTTCCAAATCAACACGTCCAATAATATCCGAATCTATTGACGCAATCTCCTTTCGTTGACGCGAGATTTCTTTTGCATCTTTTTGACGACCATGCTTGTTACGGTGATTTAATCGATCACTCATCATTATGTCTAAAAATGAAAAATATTAAAGTCAAAATTCATAATTTGAAGAAAAGTTTGAAATCAAAGTTGTTTGTGCTTTGTCCGAAAAATTAATTGGTTAATTACAAAAGACTTTGTGTCATTTGCAAAAGCAAGCCTACTTAGAAAGATGATAAAGGTTTGTTTTGAAAAAACTGAAGATTTATCTTTTCGTTTGTCGTCCGATGAAATGAAAAGTTTGTAAACGAATATTCTTTTTTTTTACACGAACGAAGATGAAACAAAAATTGTTCAATCAAAATTTTTAACTAACTTTCATGTCCCTAAAAAGGCAATCGCGTCAAGACAATGCGGGAACTAAAAATTTTGGTCAGAGTATTTGCTAATTCTTTTCTTTCTTGTTTTTATTGTATTTTCGAATCCAAACAAAATTTGACCCTCTTTATACTCCAATATTTTTATTATTTATCTCATTATTTTCTTGTCGTTTTTTAAGATAGCATATAGCGTATTGCTTGATGAATACAAAAAATGTGATGCAAATAAAATAAATCTTTTCACTTCTCCTTCGAGTTCATTTCCTGATTCCTTGATGAAGCTCCTTCCATGTTAATGTTTCTTTAATATGTCACTGCTTATAATATTGAATAAGGGCTGCTTTTATGCTTCATGAAATCCCATTGCAATTGAAAACGTATTCGAAGTCAAAAAAGAATTAGTTAATTTGCCATTGTTCTCTGACATTAAAGTGCATCATTATCAAAACAAAAAAGACGAAAGAATAATTTTAACATTTTTATTTAACGAGATCAAAATCATCTATTATTAATATTATTATTATTGAAACAATTTATTATTTATCTTCCATCATTTCATATAACATCTTTTTTCCAAAGAACCATCTTCATTTTGCTTCGATTTTCTTAACTTTTGAAGGTTGTTGTATTGCAGGTAAATCCAAAGGTTTTCCTTCGACAAATATCTTTGCTAATACTTTCATTGGATGATCATTCAATTCCCATTCATTCTTAGGTGTTAAAGTAAAATATTTTGATGCTTTCTTCCTAAAAAAATATTTCACCATACGTTAAGCGAAACGAAGTGTCGAAAAAGGCTTACCAAGTAAGAGATAAAATTTTATCAAGAATTTGTGGATCTTTGATTGATTCCTTCATGGCAGCCATATACAAAAGTGGAATTTCCATTTTATTGAAATATAACCATTGTGTTACAGGTGAATGTTTGAATATGCCGCAATTTTCTAGCATCCATGCTCTAGATCGAAGAAATGCATCATCATCATTGAGTTCAGAAGATCGAAGCCATTTATATGCAGAACGTGGAGCTTCAGCGGCTTGTCCATCGACGATTAGATAACCATGAGATATTAAAATTTCATCCGCATGAGCACTAAAAATGAAAACCATAAAGTCTTTCAATAGAAAATGAATGAAAAAAGTTACCGTAAATATTCCATCATACAAAATCGAAGCATTGATGACGAAGCCATAAATAACTTGTAATCACAATTTGGTGGCATATGTTTACGATCCCAATCAGGCGTTTCAAAGATTTCTTTAGCTTTTCGAGTGAATTCCCTGAAAAAGAAAAATTAATAACATCAACATAATGAGCCAGGAAATGCATCTCCTAAACTTACATCTTTTCTTTTTCAAACATTTCTTTCTTCTTTTTTTCTTCCGCTTTAGTAGCTTCTTCATTTTCACTAGCTTTTTTATTATCCTTCGATTCTTTCATAACCATTGCATCTTCTTTAACTTCATCGTCGTAATCACCTATTGCTGAAACTTCTTTTAATGATGATGGAGGTTGCTGTCCTTTTGAACCTTCTTTTCCTTTGACTCCTCCATCTGTAATACCTTCACCAGCAGCAACATTACTAGCATCCATAACTTCTTTGACATTGTTTTTTTGTTTCTTTTTTGATGAAGATGGATCCTTAGTTGTTCGTTTCTTCTTTGATATATTTACTCCATCATCATCATCTAATTTTAGAGTTGAAATAACTTGAGATCTATTTTGTTGAATTTCTTCTTCAATTGAATTCAATTCCTTTGGTCGCTTTTCTTTTTGAACTTTTACACTTAATGGTGCTTGCGGTGGTGTTTTCTTTGCTGATCGTTTTCGTCGAGTACGCACAATAAAGAAGATAACTATCATAATTGCAATACTAAAAAAAGATGATAAAAATTTAAAAACAATGAGATTCACAAATATTGAAAAGAAACATTCAAAGCATAAACATACATAAAGAAAAAAGAATATGTACAAATTACACATTTATGCAACTCGCTAACCATAAAAGTACTTACAATAACAAAACAGCAACTCCAATGAGTACCCATTTAAGGGTTTCATCTGATGAATCAGCAGATGATGATGATTTTTTTGTTGGTGCCATTTCTTTGATCAAACTTTAAATGATCGCTCAATTGCCTTTCAAATCATAAGCAAAACAAAACAAAAAACATGCAAGTAAAATTTTTTAACGTAAAAAATTTGCAAACATCATTTATGCAAATTTTTAAGGTCTCATTATTTTGAGAAATTGGTTTGAAGAACCTTCTAAAAAAGTGAAAGCATTTTTCGAACGATGTAGAAACGACCTAGTATCATTTTTCTTTTGAATTCAATCGTCTTTCAACGCGATCGTTTCTGTGTCGTTCGAAAAAGTACTGTTACTTTTTGTTTGTAGGTTCTTCCATCCAAATTTCTCAAAAATCGATAAGTCGTTTCCAAAAATTAAAAGTTTTATTATTTTCTTTGGTAATTTTCTTTTTTTTTATATTAAAGATTAACAACAATGATGTTTTCAGACAATATTCGTTCTTCTTCCATCATCATCCTTAGCTGAAAAGAGAAAGGCCAAAGATTCGAAAGATGAATCAAAAGCCAACACCAAAGAAGGAGAAAACACCTGAGCCATATCCTGTTTTGTCAACTTTTATGTTTACTGATGAAGAAATCATGAATTCTCCGAGTCGAAAAAAGGGTAATATGTCTTATGAACTTGAAATGAATCTTCGCCGATTTGGAGCTTGTGTTATTAAAGACATTACAAAAAGATTGAATGCACCGTATCAAAAGAGAAGACATAAAATGTAAGTTTGAATTTTTATTTTTATTTTATAAGCTTTCCTTGTTTTTAGATCCTGTACAGCGATGTGTGTTGCAATGATTTATTTACAACGATTTTACATGTTCCATTCTCTATCAATATTTGATCCAATTCAACTTGCATGTGGTTGTTTATTCCTTGCTGCAAAGTATACAGAATGTCCTCGAAGTGTGTCACATTTTAGTATTCAACTTTATTCTATGATGAACCCTGAAGATCCCGATTTGCTTGCAAAGGACGAAACTCAAGAGATTACTGATTTGATCACAACTATCGAAACATGCATTCTAAGAACATTTGGATTCGAACTGGAGATTACTCTGCCTCATGTGTATGTGATTGAAACAAACTTTCCAATGCATCTTCAAAAAGCTACTTATACGCTATGTACTGAAATGTAAGGTGTTCGATTTTATGGTTTAATATTTTCCTTTGTTGTAGTTTACAGTTTACTACTCTTTGCCTTCAATATGGACCAAAAACTCTTGCAGCTGCTTCTTTTTTTGTTGCTGCTGGTCGTTTGGGTATTGATGTAGGTTTATTTTGATACACAACATCGCTCTATTTGTACATATTTTTAGATGGAGAAGAATTATGGTAAAGAATGGTATTTACAAGTTGATGATAAACTCACTGAAGATTTACTAAATAGTAAGTTATATTCTTTGTTTTAACGATGAAATAAAGAAATGTTTCAGAAGTTGTCACATCCTTTATCGCCTCTTTGAAAGAAGTCACAAGCTCAAATGAAGAAAAACCTGTAGAATTTCAAGTGCGTAAACGACGACATAATGATACTCTAAAATCTCCTCCACCACAACGACAATCTGAACATCGATTTAATAATGATGAATCTCTTCACCGTCGCAGTCCTCGGCCATATTATCGTGAAGATGATCACAAGCTTGAAAGAATATCAACAACAGCTGCTGTTCCTGTTAAGAATTCTATCAAACCTCTTGTGTCAAGTAATCCTATTCTAACTCGTATTCCTGATGCTGAAATAGAGCGTAAACGACGACATAATGATACTCGAGAATCTCTTCCACCGCAACGACAATATGAACATCGATTTAATAATGATGAATCTCGTCATCGTCGCAGTCCTCGGCAATATTATCGTGAAGATGATCGCAAGTTGGAACGAATATCAACAACAGCTGCTGTTCCTGTTAAGAATTCTATCAAACCTCTTGTGTCAAGTAATCCTATTCTAACTCGTATTCCTGATGATGAAATAGTTAAACGGCGACATAATGATACTCGGGAATCTCTTCCACCGCAACGACAATATGAACATCGATTTAATAATGATGAATCTCGACATCGTCGCAGTCCTCGGCCATATTATCGTGAAGGTCATCGTCGCAGTCCTCGGCCACATTATCGTGAAGATGATCGCAAGTTGGAAAGAATATCAACAACAGCTACTGTTCCTGTTAAGAATTTTATCAAACCTCCTATGTCAATTAATCCTTTTCCAAAACGTGATCCTGATGATGAAATAGAAGAAGGAGAAATCTTAGATTAGTTTGTTTCTTTTTTTATAATGTCTGTTAATTTTTTTTCTATGTAACATTGAATAAATTATTGTGTACCTTTTTTTGTGAAATATATCAACAAAGATTGAGTTCGTATTCCTGATGATGAAATAGTTAAACGGCGACATAATGATACTCGGGAATCTCTTCCACCGCAACGACAATATGAACATCGATTTAATAATGATGAATCTCGACATCGTCGCAGTCCTCGGCCATATTATCGTGAAGGTCATCGTCGCAGTCCTCGGCCACATTATCGTGAAGATGATCGCAAGTTGGAAAGAATATCAACAACAGCTACTGTTCCTGTTAAGAATTTTATCAAACCTCCTATGTCAATTAATCCTTTTCCAAAACGTGATCCTGATGATGAAATAGAAGAAGGAGAAATCTTAGATTAGTTTGTTTCTTTTTTTATAATGTCTGTTAATTTTTTTTCTATGTAACATTGAATAAATTATTGTGTACCTTTTTTTGTGAAATATATCAACAAAGATTGAGTTCTCTCGTTTTGGAGAAATAATCTTAACTTTATTATGTATGTGATAATTGTAGTTATTGTTTATTTTGTTAGTGAAGATGGGTTACCCGAGTTATGGCCTTGTAAAGAAACCTAACAATTTTCTAATTACATTGAATGACATCTTCATCAATGTCCTAATAGGTTAGTAGCAGCGTCGTGTCTTGAACGTTTGAAGTTTCATCATACCAACATATTTAAAATTTGATTGATGCGCATAGTTTTTGGCATAGTGATTCTTTAACGCCATTTGTTAAAACAAGCAAATGTTTGATGAGTTTATTGAACAATTTTACTTTCGCGTTTATTAACCGTTTTTTGATTTCATTAATTTAAGTAGTTAAAAACTAACTGATTTTTTTTTCAGATGTCAGAATTTGATGCATTTTATAGTGATCTCAAAACCACTGAAGCTCAAGATGCTTCACTTACTTCTTCTCAACAAATAGAAAGGCTTCTACGTCCTGGTGCAACTTTTCTCAATTTGAATCCATTCGAAGTTCTTCAAGTTGAACCAGAAGCTGATATTGATATTATTAAGAAAAAATACAAGAAGCTTTCACTTCTTATCCATCCTGATCGAAATTTAGATGATAGTGAAAGAGCTAAGCGTGCTTTTGAAATAGTAGGTTGCTTTTGTTGTTAAATTTTGTGAATGTTATTATATAACTGTTCATACCTTTTTAAGGTCAAAAAGTCTATGGAATTACTTGAAGATCCTGATGAAATGGCACGCTGTCGTGAAATGTATGAAGAAGCTAGAGCTCGTTTGGCGATTGTTATGTCTGAGAAGAAGCGAAAACTTCGAAAAGATGGTCAAACAGATAAAATTCCTGAAGATGATCCAGATGGATATAAGAAAGCATTATGGGCAACTGTAACTAAAGTAAGTTTTGAAAGGGTTTTAAGTGAAGATATCAATGTTCTTTTTTGTAGGTTTTTGCTGATCGTGAAAAGAAGCGTCGAATGTTGGAAGAAAGAACGATGGAAGAAAAGAGAAGATATGGTGAAGAAATTCAAGCTGCACAAGAAAAGCGTAAACTAGAAGAAGAATTTAAGAAAAATTATGAAGAAACTCGAGATGTTCGACGTGGTTCATGGCGTGATTTTGTTAAAAAGAAGACCAAACGATTGGAGCCTTTTCGAGGTGCAAATTTCAAGCCTCCTGCACAAAAACTTGAAACTTCTTCAGCTAAAAAACCAAGACTTGATAAGAAATTTTAAAAATCTTTGATGTCATTACATTATCTTTGTTTGTGTTTATCTGTTATTATTGTTGTATAAAGTTTTTACCACCATGTTTGCAAGCATATTAAATGGGTTAACATTATTCGAGATATAACACGCAACATACGAATTCTTTAAATTACATATGAAACGAACAATTTGCTTATTCGTAATCGTAGTTGAAACGGAGAATGCAAATATGAATTGCTTATTTTGTTAATAAAAAATAATCCTCTTTGTAAGAATCTCCAAAAACTTTACAACGAGACTCTGTAATGGAAGGTTCGCAAATATTTTAGCAAAGCCCCAAGTTTTTTGATTAATAAAGAAAAGAATTCGAGTTGTGGTGGCAAAAAATGGTTAAGTAAATTAAAGAAAGGATATTTTTCGCACTCTTTAAGTAATATCTTCGAAGAAAGTTAATGACTTTATGAAAAAAAGTGGAATTATGTATTTGGCTATGTAAGACTTTATTTGATAAAACTTTGTTTATTCTTTTGATGCCAGCAGATTTTAGAAACTTTAAAAAAAGCTAACTTTATTGCTAAAATAATAATAAAAGCATTTATTTTGTGATTATTATATAGGAATGTCCAAAATGTTCAACAACAAAAACAAATATAAAATATGTATTTATAAGCGATGTGTAAAATTTATAAGGTATTCAAATTCTCAGCAGCAGCTTTATCGACTCATTACAGTAAAAATTACTGCAAAGATTAAACTTCCAAAGCTTAACCATTGTCCATTGGAACCATTTTCTAAAATAATAATTTACTCTTTTTTTGCATAATTTTGCTACACATGGAAAAAAATACATAGGAATGAAAAGCGATAGAAGGAAAAAGGTTGTTTTTGGTGGACTTCATTAATTACGAATTGTTATTTTAAGGAAAATTGTATACAAATTAAACACACACAAACAAAGGAATGAAAAGTGAAAGGTGCTGTTGTGTTTAGAATTTTTTAAATACCTTCAATTATGCCACATCCCCATCGAGCTCCAGCATGTCCGGTTGTAAGACTATCCGATTGACCGCCTTTTCCAAGATCATCTACTCCTGCATGAATAACAAAGCCTTTACCAATGATGCTGGTATTACCGGATAATGTAATAACGCTATCAGTCATTTCAAAACGAGCATCTGTATCGCTGGAAACATTCATATTTCCAAGATCTCCCACATGTCGAACAGTATCAGTTGGAGCTCCATGCGACATATTGTAAGGATTAAAATGGCCACCCGCATCAGTGCATTTACCTCCAAGGTCTCCTTTTTCATGAACATGGAAACCATGTTGACCTGGGGATAAACCAGAAATTACGGCAGTTACCTACATATATTAAATTTCTTATTTAAGGAAGAAAAAATAAATTTAAAGCCATACTTTAATGTGTGTATCATCAATTTTTTCAAAAGTAACTGTACCGGCTTTTTGGCTTTTATCACCATCTTTGTAAATTATAGCTTGGGCTTTTGTAACTAAAATACAATTCGAAAATTAATTATTACTGTGTTGTCATAAAGTGAAGGTCACTATTATCGTTACTCCACTTATTTTAATTTTTCAAATCGAATCAAAATGGGTTTTGAATCAAAAATTAAAATTACGGTATCTAGTACTTTTTTAAATTTAATACTTTCTTAGCTTTTTAATTTCTTCTATGAATCGCTACAATAAATTTAAATCACGAAACTAACTAACCATCAGCTGCTGAAATATAAGATACACAAAAGGCAGCAACTAAAAATATCAAAGCTGCGTTCGTCATTTTTTTCTTTCGCTAAAATTTTGAATTTAAAGATTTACAAAAACTTCAATATTTCGATTTGCTCGGTTTATATTTGGTTTTGTAAAAAAAGTAAAACACAAACACGTAAAAACAAAATGGTATGAAAAAGTAAACACATGCATCATTGATGATTTTTGTTGCAAAAAACTTGAGAAAGAGGGTTTCTAACCTTTATGTTTTTTTTGTACGAACAAATAACAAAAACAACACTCAACCTTTTTGAGTTGCTTTAAAAAAGAAAAAAGAAAGATCGAAAATGACTATTTTTCTCTCTTTTTTTTATGTTCAAAGTGTTTTCCCGAAATTTTTAAAAAGCAAATAATCGCATTTTCAAAATATGGAAAAGGCTAAAAAAAAAAGCAATAAAAATATACGAAAATATGTTCAAAAAAGCAAAAAAATTTATTGGAAGAAATAAAGTAAATTCTGATTTCTGTTGAATCCATAAATGTTTTGATTTAAAAATGAGAAAAGCAAAAAAGTGAAATTTGGACCAAAATTATCAGGGATTTTTTAAAAATCAATTAAATAATAACAACAAAATTTTTAGAAGCCATCGATGCTTTTCCACGCAAAATTTGGACACAAAACATATAAATATTTTAAAAATAGTGCAACAACCAACTAACTACAACAACAAAAAAAGCAAAACAACAAAAAAATAAAAACATTCACATCAGCCGCAGTATTTCATATTCAACTCCAAAAAAACGTGCTTTCACTTTTATACCTTTTTTTCTCCATTCCCCTGACTCTTCCCATTAATCTGAATTTTTATTTTAAAGAGATGGGAGGATAGAAAAGTGAAAGTAATTCTTTCTTTCTCTGTATCTCTATTTTTTTTTTTGATTGATACCACAAACAAAACATTTTTTTTCTATCGAAAAAAACATTTTACGCAAACATTGGACTCTCTCTTTTTTTTTCTTCCCATTTTTATAATATTTGTTGGTTTTAGTGTTTGCGCGAAAGTAAGTGGGAGAGAGAAAGAGATGTTGTTATGAGGTTGGAAAGTCATCGATCATCTTCTTCTTCGTCGACCACATCATTTGCTACTGTTGTTTCTTGCTTTCCCTTCCCTACCTGTGTTGTTGGTTTAGTTTATTACTGGTTTTTGTGTGTGGTTTTTTGACAGCTTTATTATTGGTTGAAAGAAAAAAAGAACTGTTGCATTTTGTAAACAAACAATAAAAAAATAATAAATTGATGAAGAAGAAATAATAATAAAAAATTAGGAGCGGATTTATGTTTGTAAAAGGAAATGAAATTAGGTTCACTTCAAAAACGTGTGAATATGTAATTCTCTATCTCAACATTTTTTTGTGTTAATAAAGAAAATAGCAAAAAAAAATAGCTAACGAATGACTTAAATTTTTATTTATTACGTAATATTCTTAGAAAGATTTGTACTTAAAAAACTTTTATTATTTAATTTTTTTGAGGACTTTAAAATTTAAAAAATGACAAGATTTTTTATTCATAAGTTGAAAAACAAAGAGAAAAAAACGAAAAAAAGAAGATTAAAGTAAGTTCAAGGTCAACATCCATTTTATAAAAACTTTGTATCACGATATTAAGAATAGTAAGAATACCTGGCTTTGCCGCCATAACTATAACTTACAATGCTAAAGTTTCTAAGAGAGAGAGAGAGAGAGAGAGCAGCTTTACCAATATCTTCAAGAAGCTTTATATAAGAGATTCGTCTCAATTTTACTTATCTCTCAAAGCAACAAAGATCAGGAATAAAAAAAAACACGTCAAAAATAAAAAAATTCATACTTGTTTACAGAGTTCAAAAAGAAAAAAAAACAAAGTTTTTTGTGCAAAAACCACAAATTTTTGGAGGGAATATTTGAGATAAGATACTAAAACTATGTATGAAAGCAAAAATGAAAGAAAGTTTATTGTGTTTATTAACTACATGCATGCTCATTAAGAGACGAGGACCTTTTATATTTCATCTTGATCATAGTTTAAACTTTAAAGACGATTCCAAGATTATCATTTTTTATATGCAAATTTACACTTTTTTATTCTTGCAAAATTTGTTTCAAAAATTGACTATGATCAAATATAAAAGCTCAAATTTATTCATTTCCAACTTTTTTAAATTGTTGCAATCAACGATAGTGATCGAAAGAAATCAAAAATGCGTGTTTCATTTTCATCGTTCTTGGTTTTTCTCTTCGTCATTATCGTGAATTCTCAATCTGTTCCTCAAATCGTTGAAGAAATAGCAAATGGTGTGAAGCTTCTGTCTCCTGGAATTGCTCAATTGGTTCTTGCAAATGGTCATTTGGATGTTCAAGTTGATTTGAAAAAATGTGAGGGAAAGTAAGTATTTTCTTCTTTCTATTCTTTTCTAAATTTATAAATTTTAGGGTCAAGTTTTGTTACAATTCTTCAAATTCTGATGATGTTGCAGCGAGTTTATGTCAATCAAATTTTTGTGGATTTCAACTCGATGGTGATGCAAACAGGATCATGTTTACAGAACGGAATATCTCTAAGCAAAGTCTTAAATCTTGTCCTTATCCTTTTATTCGTATGCAACATCCTGAAGCAAAGTATTGTAATAGAGGTGATTCCAGCTGTGATCCTGCTTTTGATAAAGATAACGTAATAACAATCGATGTTCGTGAAATTTCTCCATCATCATGTCCAGTAACTATCCTCAATGCTAAGATCTATGTTCCACCGGTAACAACGACAACAACTCCAACTTCGTCATCAACTTCCATTCTCTCATCATCAACTGAAGCTTCAACTTCAAATGGAACAATTATATGGATTGTAATCGTCGTTGTTGTTGTTGTGATCATCCTCATCATTATCATCGTTGTTATGTGAGTTTTTCCATTTTAATTCCATCAGTAACTTACATCCACCATTTTAGTGCTGTAAAATGTTACAAGAAAAAAGCAGCCAAGCAGAAGAAGCGAGCTTTGAATCAAGTTTTGGAAGAAGTGGTCATCATTTCTAAACATGGAAAAGAAGAAGCTCCTGATGAAGTCAAACAAACGACAAAGAGTCAACATGAAAAGAAAGAAGTTAAACCTCTAAAAGTGGAAGAAACAAAGAAGTTTGTTGCTCCTTATGCTAAAGTTCCAAAAGAAGATCTAAAGAAAGTTCCAAATGAAATTAAGCCACCAAAATCCATGCCAAAGAAAGAAACTACCGAAGCTACAGAAGAACCTCCACTGCCTCCTCCTCTTCCTGCGCCTGTTACAGAATCGAAAAAACCTATAGCTGAACCTGAAGTTCCACAGAAATTCATACAACAACAAAACCCATGGGCATATCGTTTAAAAACAGCATCTGGAAGCTCTGGAAGCAGAATGCGTGGTAGATTCAAGGATAGCGTGGAATCTCAAAGGTCCCTCAACAAGAATACAGCATACGAAGCTCATTATAAATCCATGGAAAGAAATGGCTTGATTGGAAAGAAAATGGTGCAATCATTGGCAAAGTTTGTTTTTTAAAGATTATTCGAGTTTATTGTCATCATTATACTTATTTTTTAGGGATTATAAACCTGATCCAAAGAAGAAGCTTCTTAGTGTTGAAATCTCGCTCCTATGTAACCTCGTCGGTGATGTCTTTATTACCATCAATCAGCTTGTGTATGTTTTTCTTTGGGTTTTAGCAAAAACAAATTTATGGTTTCATTATTCTAGGGCAAAAGCACTTGAAAAATTAAAAGAACATGATCTCAAACTTGATAAGGATGGTAGAGCAATGAAAATGTCAAAGACAACTCGAAATTATCTTCATCAACCTGACACACCTGAATACATTCGATTCACATGTTTTGCACTCGAATTTGGCCATTCAATTCCTGTCGACGAAGAACATCTTCAAAAATATTCTATGGCTTTGTTGCTTGTTGTTGGATTCTCACTCAATCATCCTGATGAAATTCGACGTCATGCTCTTGCTATATTTCGGTATGATTTGTTATTGCTTATAACTTCAATTAAATTTGTTTTTGTTTTTGCAGTCGTGAATTGCCATTTTGGAGGCGTAATTCAACCATCAAAGAACGCAATGCATTTGGATATCCAGCCAATGCTATGGAAGCAGCTCATGAAATGAATCCTGATTGTTTCAACAATATCAAACGAATTCAAACAAATTCAACTCCAAACAATTCAGAAGAAAAACGATCAAAGTCAAATTCAAATGGTCCATCAAAAGAAGCAGCCAATACCGAAAGCAAAGAAGTGGTGATTGAAAAACCATCGAAGAAAAAGAAAAGAAAATAATAATTTAATTGAATTTGTATGAAACTTTGTATTTTTTCGCTTATTTTTTATGTAATAATATTAATATTCAATTTTTATTTTTTAATAATAAATTTTTTTTAACAATCAAAATGTCTTTTTTCTTTTGTGTTGCAAGCAATGGTAAAAAAATAAAAATCCAAATTATTAATTTATGTAAAAACGAAAAATTAAAATCGTATGGACGGATGATGGATAACAAATAACAGAAAGACGGCGATCAAAATTTTTTTATATATAAACTTATAAAATGAAAAAAAAGTGAATATTAAAATACCTAATAAATTAATTACGATCAACCAAATTCACAAAAAAAGAAGCTCAAAGAAAGGCGGCAAAAAAAAAAAGCAACGACAAAAAAATTATAATAAAAAACCCTTAAATTTTGCAAAAATTGAATAAATTATTGTTTTTGAAAAAACGATGGACTTTAAAAAAATTTGATAAAATCATTTATATTTATTTATTCATTCTTCATCACCCATTGTCGAAATATGTCCAGTTAGAATACATAAATCTACGCCAGGTTTAGTTAAAGTTGTCGTTGTTGCTGATTGGGGAGTTGGAGGTCTTATGGCTGGCGAAGATGATGTCAAAGTCATAGTTCCATCTTCCTCCGATGGTAGTAGTGTTGGTTTGAGGGTATCATATGCGAGTGTAGCTGCTCGAGAATAATCTTCTGTTGAATGTTTACCAAGTAATGAACCTTTTATTGGGGTTGATTTAAGAATGATAATTCTAAAAAATAAATGGTTAACGCAAAATTTTAAAGGAAAAAAGTTCAAAGAAAAAATAAACTTACGGTTGAGTTCCAATAACTTCATAATTTTTAGATTTATCAATTAGATCTTGAGTTTTGGATCCATTAAAAAAGGATCTTCCTTCAATACCATTTTTATGAAAAACTAATATGGAATCCGGTAAATCTATGGCATAATCAATAGTGAAATTAAATTCAAATGAAGTAATCATTAAATCACTTTTCTTTTTTTGTCCTTCAATTGATATCAATTCCACTTTATTATCATATGCTATCATAATGGTATCTCGTTCAAGTTGATGAAAAGCCGCTGTTTTAATTTTAAGTAATAAATCAAATTTAAATCTCTTTGTTGTATATGGTTTTAATGTTTCAGTATCAAGTAAATCAAGATTTTGAGAATTTGCAAGAAAATCTTCTAATTTTCCATGATCATTAAAGTTCACCATTTGAAGATCGAACCCATCTTTAGAACCTCCAGGTCTTTTATAAACTCCATAACATAATTGGGGATAATCAGAATTAGTTTGACCATTACCAAATACAAGTTCAAATGGAGTCATAATAGGATTTCGTGAAAACCTATCCATTTCATGCCTTTTTAAAAGTACAAATTTTGATTGAGGTTTATACCATTGATAAAGCAGCATAGCTCCAGGTAATGAGCAACAAAGGTAAAGATTATCATTAAACACCGATTTTTTTACACAACATTGAATACAATCTTTGGTTTCGGGTAATCTCATAGTGGCTAAAAACATTTTAGGCTTTAGCACTTCGGGAACTTTATTAATTTTTTTAGTAATTTTTTGTGTAATTAATTCTTGTTGAACCAATTGAAGGAGATCATGGCGATAAAGATATGGAATTTTTCCTTGCAATGACATCATAACATTATCCACAACATAAATCCAACTACATTTAGATTGATAAATAGGCATAAGTTGAGTATCATGAAGTTCATATAAATCAAGCATATATATTCCTTCATCCGCTCCAAATATAGCATATTGATGATTATTGGTTGGATGAACCCAAGTTGTGGAACAATTAATTGTAATTTCAGCATTATGAAAAATAGAAAAAAAGCAAGCTCCAAGTGCAACTTTTGGTGTTGGTGGAAGTCCATAACATGTTACCGGTCGATCACTAAGTGGTGGCTCATTTTCTATTTGTCGATGTTTCACTTGCGGAGAAGATGGTGATTCAATAAGTTTTTCTGATCGAATTGAATATGGACTTTCAAGTGAAGCAGTTCGATGAGCTTTTTGCTTAAATGAATTTACAGGAAATCTAAATGCATTTTCAATTTTAAATCGAGATTTTTCATTATTTAATGGAATTTGTGGAGCTGATACGGCTGAAGCTTCCGATAATAAACCTTGTTCACTTGCAGATGTTCTTAAAGTTGCTACAGGGCATGTAATTGTAACAGCTGAAGCATTAGTTAATGATTCTTGTGAATTATCAAATCCATTTGAAGTTGATTTGGAATGTGGAAATGGTGGAGGTTTATGTGGTAAAAATGCTTTTGGATTTTCATTCACTGGGGATGATTCACTTGATGTTGAAGAAGCCACCGATGGTTTACGAAAATATAAATCGTGCAAATTTTCTGCAAAAACAAGAAAGATAATAATATTTGTATATACAAAATATAGTTTAAAGAATATTACCAGTATTTTCACTGAACGAATCATCATCGGGTGTTGGAGTTGTAGCTTCTTCATCCCTCGGTGTGGGTCTTCCAAAATTATTTAATTTTTCTACGAGATCTTTAGTTAATCTTGAACTCAAAGCTCCTTTCACAAATGGATGAGTCTAAAAAAATTTTTTAGTTAATGAAAGTTTTAGAAAAACAAACATCTAAAAGTTTAGCCGGCGATGGTCGTTTCTTTGGATTTTTTATTAAGCAACTTTTAACAAAATCTTGCATCGTTGGAGACCATTTACGTTTATCTTTTAGCCTGGGAGGTTTATAATTGGATTTTGTCATTAATTGTAGGACATGCATGGGATGAAGTTCAAAATGAGGAGGTTGAAGTTCAGCTAATTCAATAGCGGTAATTCCAACGGCCCATGTGTCACATTCAAATCCATAACCTCCCATTCTTTCAACTGATGCAACTTCAGGAGCCATCCTTAAAACAAAAAAGTTATTAACTAAAGTGTTTTAGTAAAAAATATTAGTTTTACCAATATGGAGTTCCAATGAATGACTTCCGTTTTCCAATGGTAGCAGTAATTTGTGCAGCCACACCAAAATCAGCTAATTTTACATCGCCATTTTTAGTTAATAAAATATTTGCACCTTTTATATCTCGATGAACTTTTCCCCTTCTATGTAAATATTCAAGACCTTTAAGGGTTTCTCGACAAACAAAAGCTATTTGAAGTTCAAGTAAAGGGCCATTCACTAAAAAAGCAACCATTAAAAATACCTAATAAATTAGTTAGAAAGAAATCATACATTGATAAATATCTTGTAAGGATCCACCCGCGCAATATTCCATAACAATCCATAGCGTTTCACGTTTAATGTAACTAGCATAATATGAAATAATATTTGGATGTTGACATTCTCTCAACATTAAAATTTCTTGTTGAATATGTACAAAATTTTCACCCACTTCAAGCTTAACTATTTTAATCGCTGCTAAACTTCCATCTCTAGAAAAATGTTTAGAGATAAAATTTCTTTAATAAAAAATTAATCAAAAAGTAAGTATACCTGATATCAACAGCTTTCCAAACTTCACCAAAAGATCCACATCCAACTCTTTGACGAATTTCATAATCATTGGTTGGTTCAGAATGGCTGATAGCCGCATGCATTACACAAAAATGATGGGAAATTGGTAAAAAATTGAATGCATCAAAAAGATGCCTTCAAAATTCTTACCAACAAAAAAAGATAACTTTTTCTTTAAATAATAATAAAGTTTTTTTCTGCTTTGACCACCTTGAAGAAAGAAGGAAGGGAAAAAAATAAATGACGAGGCTGTTGTTTGCTATTTTTTTGATGATGTTGATGGGTGATGATGGTTCTCAATCGATCATTAAACGATTGTAAAAAAATTACGTACGTTATTTTTTTTTTATATTTCTCACTCTCGCTTTTCCTTTTTTTTTGAAAGTTGTGTGAATGTCCGTTCCGTTCACCACCAAATCAGTTAATGAAAAGCCAGAGAAAGGAGTATCGAATGGCTAAAAAAAGTAAATAAAGATGATCAAAAAAATTATGTGATTAATTCAGTTTAAAAAAAGAAGCGGGAACCACGAAGAAAAAAACGATATAAATCAATAAAAAAAACTTTTATGAAAGAAAAAAAATTGACATTCATGAAGTCGTCAGAGTAACAAAAAAAAATAATAAAAAGAAAGACGGAGAAAAAAAATGAATCCATGATGAATTGATGATGAATCACAAAAGAACGAGGCTATCCCCGACCGAAAAAAAATAAAATAAAAGGTTTAGGTGAAATGGAAAAGGCAAACAACAAGAAAAAATCTTTGCAAAGACGGAGGTTAGAAAAAAAAATGAAACTAAAAAGTATTTTGCTGAGGAAAGGAAAGTTACAGTAGTTGGAAAAGTTAGAAGGTTGCTCATTAAGTTAGCCTTAGTATTACATTTTTTCCAGGATTGAAATTCTAAAATTTAGAGTTAGTTAAAAATAGCTTTAAAAATAGTAAAAAAAAATTCAAAAGCCAAAAATGCCTAAACTAAAAAATTTTCTTCCTAACTAACTTCCATAATTTTACTCGTGTTTTTTTTTAGGAAATGCAATGTGAGTTATTATTTTTCAAATGACCAAAAGAAACGTGACCTCTCTTCTACTGCTGTCATCCTCCCAACTTTATATGTATGCATGTTATGTATTTTTGAAAAACGAGAGAACCAAAAAAAGATACAAACATGATGAAAAAAATATATTGAGCAGCATTTCCGCTTAAACGACTCACATGAGAAATAAATAAAAAAATCGGCGTTTCTTTTTTTGTTTTTAAATTTTTTTGGTCTTTTCCCGTAAAATAAAAAAAAAGATTGAAGCCAACTAAAAACCATAGAAACATTTTATTTTTTCAGGAAAAATAACTAAAAAATGAACAAAATTTTTGTTACTACTTCTTGTTATCTTTTGTTGTGTTGGGATAAAAAAATAAAATAAAACCGGAGATGATGAGTGAAGAAGAAAAAGAAAGGGACGCCTGCTGAGCTCCCAACTAACTAAAAATTTTTTTTTCTAGTTCGACTTTTTTTTGGACTTGAAGATATATATAAAAAAAATGGACAAACACGCTATAACGCGTAAAAAAAACGACGGGAAAAAGCTGCTTCATTTTTGGTTTCCTTTTCTTCATCGTCGGAAATTGTGTCGTCGTTGTTGTTGCTAGCAGCCAGTCGCCAGCTTTAAAAGCAGCTGGAAGAACGAAAAAGAAAAAAGCGACCGTCAAAAAACTCTCAATTCTCTTTTTTTAGACATTTTTAACAAAATGGACATTGGCATAAAAGAAAGCAAAAGCGCTTTCTTTTTTTTTTGCTTTTTACATTGACACACAACCACCCTAAAACATTTTAATGCAATATAGAAAAATGGGGAGAACAATATCCGATCGAAGAAAAAAAATTCGTCGACGCTGCTGCGGCGACCAACAACAGTTTTTTGTTGAAGTGGTTCGAGGTTCTGTCATCAACAATTCTCTACAACAAAACAAAAAGAGTTCCGGAATAATTGAAAGTTTCTAGTTCTCTCATATAAAGTTGAAACAGATTTTATCAAAAAAGTAAACAGAAAAAAATATATATTGGTAAATTTGTTTGAAAAAAATAAAATGGGAAGAAATTTTGATTGCAAAAACAAAACATGAAAACCACAGACGTATTTTTGTATTTTTGATTGAAATATTTTTAATGAAAGTGAAAAAAAGAGGCCACGTTTGGCCAATATTTACACTAATTCAAAGTTCTTCATTCATCAAAAAAAAAATAAATAAAGGAAAAGCATTTAGCTCGTAGTTTTTCAGTGACGTGTAATTTCTTTTTTACAATTCCACGATTTTATATTTATTTATTTATAAACTATTTATTTTTATTTTATCATTATTACCTCAAATAATCATCCATGGCTTCAACACATGAAAGTTTTGGAAAACAAGCTTTAAATGCTTTCTTCTCTGGTGGAGGTGTCGTGCTTTCATATACAGTCTTCAGTCTTCTTCAAGAAGAAATGTAAGTTTTTTTTTAACAATTTCTATTTATAATGACGTAATAATTTCAGAACACGAGATTCATATGGACCTCAAAAAGAGAAATTTACTTATATGCAAGAGCTGGTATTCGTTCAATGTTTAGCCTATTGCTTTGTGGCATTCTTTTTTAAACTTTGTGGTAAAGCAACAATCGATGCAGTTCCATGGTATTATTATGCTTTAGCTGCTGCTTCTTATACAACTGCTATGGTCTCAAGTAACACAGCACTCGAATTCGTGCCCTATCCAACACAAGTTTGTTTCATTGACGTTGATCTCATAATTTAATACGGTACTTTTTAGGTCCTTTGCAAATCATGTAAGCCTCTTCCAGTTCTACTTTTTGGAGTACTATTTGCGTCAAAACGATATCATTGGAGAAAATATTTGTATATTACTTTTATCGTTGGTGGTATGGCAATATTTATGTACAAACCTAAACACTCTGGCAAGTTCGATGTACTCAATTTTGGCACAGGTGAAGCTTTATTGGTAAGCTTTTTATTCTTTGATGTTTACAATCCCAAAATGCATCTTTTAGTTATTATCTCTATTCATGGATGGTGTAACTGGTACTGTACAAGAACGTATGAGAAGTGGATATAAAACAGAGAAGTATTCAATGATGTTTTGGATGAACCTTTTCTCCGGTGTCATGCTTTGTGGCTCGATTTTGCTTTCACATGATTTATTAAAATTTATTCATTTCGTTCAAAGGTATCCATTTGTTCTTCAACGTATTGTATTGCTCTCAATCGCTGGTGTATGTGGACAGGTAAATTTCAAAGCGCTAAATTTTGTTTTCAACAAAAAATTATTTTAGGTGTTCATCTTCAAAACTGTTTCTGATTTTGGTCCATTAACGCTGTCAATAATTACAACTTCTCGAAAACTTATCAGTGTCGTGCTGTCAGTAATCCTGTTTTCAAATCCTTTAAATCAAAATCAAAAGATCGGAATCATCGTAGTATTTTTGGCGCTGTTCTTTGATGGATATGATTCATCTCGTCGAAGCAAAGAAGCTAAGAAATCTGTGTAATGGAATAAGAAAAGCTTAATTTATTTTTGTTGTTACCATTTAATTTAATAAATCATTTTTTAAAAGCCTGTGTCACTTTGTTCATAAATGTTTTAGATTAGTGTTTTGTAAATTTCAAAGTTAAAATTAAATTGAATTAATTAGAGAACGAAAAAGCAGAACGAAGTGTTTTTTTCATTTTTGGAAGAGCTTTTGTTGGCTGAATTTTTATAGACTACAAAAAGAGTTCTAACTTATATAGTTTCGCAAGATAAAATTCCATTTTACATTGAACTTTCTTGCAATTTTTGAAATTGAAAGAACGCATGTTCTTACGTTTTTTCTTTTTAACATAAATATGGAACGAGAGAGTGACACTCGTTTCGTCTAACTGGCTATGCCATTGCATTAAAAGAGCACTGGTCCTTTTTCTGCATAAAGGTGTCATCGTCTTTTTTTTCTTTGTGCAATTTTTTATTACAGAGTCTCATATGAGTCTCAAAGTAAAATTTTTGGAGATCCTCGCAAAGAGGATTTAATAAAAATATAAAGACAAACTGGGCTCATGTTACTGCAGAAATAAATACAAAAGTTTATTAGTCAACAAATAAGGTAATCTCAATATTTAACGACAAACATTTAAAACATTATTTTCATCAAACCATGCTGTTCCAGTATGAATGGTTTTTCCATCATTCAATGGGCATTTATAAATATGAATTCCATCATCGCCGCATCGAAGTTGAAGTCGACTTTCATTCCAAATGGTATATTTTGGAACATGATAAATTTCATCGGCGGGGGAATCAATCAATGAACCATTAAAGCAGCCTAAAAATCCATTCTAATGATTACGATCGAAGCAAAGATAAACCTTTATTTTCAACTCGAGCTCTTTTTCCATTAGCATAAACTCGACAAAATTTAAGTAATTTATTTTTAACAACAAAATATCCGCTTCGAATTAACTGGCCTTTGGGATTCACGCAACCAAGAATTTTATTTGTAACGCAAGAAACAAGAAACCCTTCAAATTCATATTCAAGATTTCCTTTTTCACAATCTCCAACTATTTCTGTTTCACCTGAACCTTCAAAAGGTCCTTCGGGATAATCAGGATCTGATGGATCATCCACTGGATCACAAGTATATTTAATTCCTTCTTCAATAAATGGCAGAGTTCCAACAGGAAGAAATGTTCCACGATCGGTTACACAATTTAAAACCTAAAAACAATCATAAATTTTATTTGAATGGTAAAAAAATAGTTACCCGAACTCTACCATTTTGACATGAAACATTAAAATATTTATTTTGCATCCAATTTTCATTATTTTCAAATGTAAATGTCCCAATTTTACATTGACTAAAACTAAAATAAATTTGAGAAAGAAAAATTAAAAACACAAACATTTTTTTCTTTTAAATTTAAGCTTTGAAAAAGCCTTTGAACATCTTTTAAATGAGTGAGGAAATGACATTTGGTTGCCATTTATTTTAGTGATAAATGAATGCTGTTGACAAGAATGAGCATTTTAAAAAGCTTTTGTTGCTAACTTGAATTTTTTGGTTAGCAAAATTGGAGAAAAAAAAGATTCTTTGAATGAAATTTTTTAAAAATCTTGAAATTTTAAAGCAGCCAAACATGAAATGAAATAAGAATGAAAAAAAGATCTGTAAGTTTCTTTATTTGTTTTTAGTCTATTTACGTTTTCACGAAGAAAAAAAGATATCAACCATTGTGTTTACTTTTTATTCAAAGAAAAATATGGAAAATGAAAAGGGTCATTCTTTTACTTAATATTTTTGTTTTGCTACTGCCACTTTTGCTGGTCATGTTGTTCGACCGCTAAACTTTGGAGCCAGCGGTGGCATAAGTTTGCTCGTATGCTTTTTCAATCTTTTTTATATAACAAATCTTTTAAAATAAAAATTTTTTTGCAAGCAATTTAAGGTCAAACGTTTCCAGCAGACTTAACTTTTATTTTATCCCGAAAAACGCCTTTAGCAATTTCACGAAGAAATTTAATTAATTGGATTATTTTTCTTCGGGAACTTTGATTAACAATTGTTTTCATCTCCACGACAAATTTAGTAAGAACGGGTCAGGAATAATTTTCCTTTCTCATTCATTCATTTTGATTTCGTTTATCAATTTTAGTCGCTATCAAAATTCTTTCTCTAATTTTTGTTTGCTTTTAATTTCTTTTTCTTGGTTTAGAAACTTATTTAAGAAAGAAAATTTATTTGAATTCTAATATTATATATTTTTAAATTTCTTGTTTCTCCAAATAAAAATAAATTTTAGTGATATAAAGAAATAAAAATGAAAAGCTTAACAGCTGTTTTGTTATTTGTTGCCTTATTCGTTGTATTTTCTATGACAACATCCCATCCATTAATTCCTTTAAGGCCTGCAAGCTTTGAATATTGTGGTAAGTTAATTGAGTTCCATTGAGAAAGAAAAAAATTGGTAAAAATTTGTTTCGAATTATTAATATTAAAGTTTCATTTACTTTTTTTCTTGATTTTTCACTTGTTTTTAAGCATTCATTCATTTTGTGGTTATGAATTTTTTCATTGCCCATAAATTAACTTATAAATTTAAATATTTAGGTTCATTTTCTGAATTTGAATGCAAACTTTGGCAACCCATTGATACCACTTGCCGCTGGTGTGAAGGCATGAAAAAATGTGCACCTTATTGCCTTAAATAAACATTTTTTTTCTTCGCAGTTTGATTATTTTCAATTTTTTAAATTATGTATAAATAAAGAAACCATTTTTACTGTTTTATACTGTGTTTTAACTTACACGTAAAAGATTTATGAAAAAAAAAATGATTAGACTTTTTAAAACAAAGAATAGAAAAAAACTGAAGATTTTAAAAACCCAAAAGCAACGAATTCGGAGACTCCGGGATTATCTTTTTAATCGAATAAAAATTGAAAAGGAAATGTTTTCCTTAAAAAAGAATTTTTTTGTTGTTGCGAAATGGCGTTGATCTTTCCTTGGTACGTACAAAAATGTGATTACAGTAAGTTTGAAGCGAGAAACGTTAAAGAATTCTAAAAATAGATTTCATTACATAAAAAAAACTCCAAAAATCAAAATTTTTTATTGTCATTTTTTTATCCAAATTAATTTTGATTTTTTTTATTTCAAAAAAAACTGTCACTTCAAACAACGTAAAATAGTTCAAGAACAAAAGAAAAGAAAAAAAATAATTAACGGACGACGACAATTATGTTTGTTTGCAAAATAAAAAAAAGAAGATGAAGACTTGCTATTGCTTCTTCTTCACACAGCCAAAGAAAGACAAAGGAATCCAAAAAAAGAGACAGTTAGTTTGTTCATCGCTTATTTTTTGAGAGTTCAAAAACAAAAAAATTAGATTAAACGTCAAAAAAATTGTTCAAAAAAAAGAACTCTTTTTTTAGGATCTTCGTCGTCGTCGAAATCTTAAAGCAAGCGAGAAGTTTTTTGTTTCTTGCATTTATCATTGTTCAAGCGCAAGCATTAATGGCGACGATAGAAAAAATTTTTTTTTTATGATTCTTTTTTTGCTTTGCTTTTGCGCAATCGTGACTATTCTCTTTCACATTCAAGGAGAGAATATTGATGATGGACCCTCGTTGATTTGACTCCTTCTTTTTTCTATCTTTTCGCACCTTGTCACGTCCTTTGTTGACAAAATCGTCTTCTTTCTTTTTTAGACTACTGCTCTTCTTTCTTCAAGATCTCATAGAAGCCCTTTAGCCTTTAGCCTTTTCTTTTTTTAGGCGGAGTCATACTATTTTTTTTTATTATATTTTGACAATAAAAAGAAGCAATACAAAAATGGAAAGAAAAAAAAATGAATGGGATAAAAAAATCTCATTTAAAAACGAACGTGAAAAACCGTTTTTCTTGGAGTCAAATGGTTTTCATAAAAGAAATTGCTTCAGTGGCTGGCTGTTGCTTTCAAGTCTTGTTGAAAGTCTAATTATTTTTTACGAAATATTTAAAGAAAAAAGTCGAGGATTTTTGAATGGTGTTTAATTTTGATTTTTATTCATTTCGATTAAATTGTAAGCTAGCAAGCTGGATGTTTCAATTTTATTTTATTTTTTGTTATAAGCAATAATAAAAAAATTTATTTATCAGGAATACTTCTCCCAACATCCAACTTATTTTAAATCGATTACTTCTTTTCTAAAAAGCTTACGTTAAAAAACACCTTTCTTAGACATTCTTTAAAAAATCCTTTCCTCATTTTTTTTCATCCCCGCTAATTCCACTTAATTAATCGAAAACCAAAAATGAAAAGACTCAAAGAGCAAAACTGTCATATATTGGTGCTTCCCTCAACTTCCGTCCTCTTCTCATTCAAACTTCGCGCTCCTCTTGATTGTCCTGTAACGAAACAGCCAGCAAGATGGCAGCCTATTTGCATACTTGTGTTTGCTTTGCTTCTGTTTCACTTTCGTAGTTGTAGTTGTATGTTACATTATTGTTGTGCTGGTTGTGTGTGTCTCCTGAATAAATATGTTTCTGTATATGTTCTTGTTTTATTAGGAATATCCCAGCTACAGCAGATGCAACCAGCTCCCAAGGACTATCAACCGAAACCTCGACGACGCCAATATCTTATCTGTCACCGCGTGACATGGAGGGCCCTACCCATTTGTTCCTGTCTTGAAGAAATTGCTGCAGCGATGGAATCAAAGGAATGGCTGAACTATTTGAAGATGATGGTGATACTGGTGAACTCTTGGTAATGGTCTGATGGTCTCTTGCTCATCTCAATCGTGGAATTATGGATTGAATCGAACTCAAACAACCTGTGAAATATGAACTGCTTATGGAGAAGCCAACAACGAATGTGCTGTGCTACTGGAATGTAAGAAACTAAACTTGGTAAAGAACTTATAGAAAAACTTGTGATTGAATTATGGATATGAAACTTTGGTGTTTATGAAAGGAAAACTCTATGGATTGTTAATGCTCTTGTGTTATGAATGCTTTTTTGTTATGTTAATGAAATGTTATCTCGTCGAAAAGTTGCACTGGTTACAAGACCCAGACAGTAAGTCCACAGATACCCATAGATAGGAAACGAAGTGGCAAAAGTTAAAACTTGCACTGGGTTGCAACTCCAGAAATAACGAAGAAATGAAGATGTATCTCGTCGCAAAATTCTTCTTCATGGTATGGAGTATGGTTGAGAAAATGTTAACTTGCCAGAACTACTCGATTGAAGAAAGAAATATTCTTGTGATGAATGGATTTGCGCTTGCTTTATGGTATGATCTTGCTGTTATGTTCTTAATGGTTATGGAATTTGTGAGGACGAAGTAATCCGATCAAATATGATACTCGTAAAGTTCTAAAATGGTGAAGATCGATGGCTCTTATGAATGATCTTGATTTTTTTGATGTATGCTTAATGACAGCAGTGTTCTTGTTGGACCTGTAGCTATCGCTTAGCCTTTTGATGTCAGCTGGTCAATATGAAGATGGTGAAATTCGTATGGTACTCATGATGAAGGAACAAATCTTGGATGCAGACTTGATTCAACCTGACAGCATTTATGCTTAATGTCTTGTACTGATGTCGATACCGATATGGAGAAAGATGCTTTGGTCCAAGAAATGTGTTATGAAAGAAAATTCTATGATCCAGAAATGTGAATGGTTTCAACTTCGTGGTTTGGTCGTATGTATGCTCAACGAAAATGTGAGGACACATTTTGGAGGCGGTGGCGGTATGTCATATATTGGTGCTTCCCTCAACTTCCGTCCTCTTCTCATTCAAACTTCGCGCTCCTCTTGATTGTCCTGTAACGAAACAGCCAGCAAGATGGCAGCCTATTTGCATACTTGTGTTTGCTTTGCTTCTGTTTCACTTTCGTAGTTGTAGTTGTATGTTACATTATTGTTGTGCTGGTTGTGTGTGTCTCCTGAATAAATATGTTTCTGTATATGTTCTTGTTTTATTAGGAATATCCCAGCTACAGCAGATGCAACCAGCTCCCAAGGACTATCAACCGAAACCTCGACGACGCCAATATCTTATCTGTCACCGCGTGACAAAACATTGTTTGTTTAAACCCCGTTTCATCATCAGTTGTCTAATTCTTTTCTCGCTCGCGAGCTTTTAAAGCGTTAAATTAACTTTTAAAAATGTATGTACGTACAATGATCAAAATGAATTTCACTTTCTTTCATTATTGCTTTAATCAAATTTTTAGGAACATGACTTTTCTATTGGTCATTAGTTGTTTTGCTGCCATCATTTCTATAGTTACTGGATGGGAGCATCATCGAGGACCTATTGCAAGAGAAGGTTGGATTTTAACAAATATTTATTTTAATAATTTTAAAAATGTTAGTTTTAGAAGCCTCAAATTATGGTGCATGGTATCAAATGCCTCAACCCGCTGTGGCCGCATATCCCCCATCTGCATATGATCGAGCTGTGGCTGCATCAGCCGCAGCTGGAGCTATTCCATATGCTGGATATCCACGACCCTATTCACGCAGTCCTGATTATTATCCCGAAACAGCTGTAACAAATAATATGGTTCCAAGTGGTGGGCGTAAATCTGCCGCTGTAGCTGGATATTATGGTCAATCACCACAAGATGTGAGTTTTCATCCTATTTCATTACCTAAATCATTTATATCTTCTCATACTGTACAATCTGAGAATGTAAACCATCATCAAATTGTTTCTTCACCTTCATCACCTTCTGGTTTTTCGGGGGATTTACCATTTAGAGGGCCTTTAATATCATCTGGAATTTTACCTCCTTCACAACCACCTCTTTCTTTGCCTTCTTCCGGAGGAAAATATTTGTCACCTTCCATGTCTTCCTTTTCACAACAACAACAACACCACCAAAATCCAATTATATCTGGTCGTGAAGCATTGCTTCGGCGATTTCCTCATTTATCAACCATTCCTCCTCCACCATCCATGACTCCATCGCCATCTAATAACATTATACATCGATTCCATGCTAACCCAGTCATAATCCCAACTACCACAACTCATTATCCCATGATGTCCATCACTTCACCCGATTACGATCCCAATGAATCCGAATATGTTGGAATTCGTGAAAGAGCAGCCGATCTACGATCTCTAAGCTCTATGCTACGAAAAACTGTGGTAACTCGCTCACCCAAACTAACACCAGTTCAAATGGATAAATTAATGGATGATCAAATTTCTTCATTTGTTGGAGTTGTAAAAAAGCTATATGAATGGAAAGATTGGATTTGGTGGGGGTCATTAAAATATTTAGATTTAGCTAAAAATAAGGTTTAGTCAATTATGCATTGTTTTTTGTCTTTTTTCTTGCTCATTCCCTTCCTTCCATGGTTACAGTATTATTTGTTTTTTGTTAAGTTTTTGTTGTTTGTTTCTGTCTTACTCTCGAAGTTGCAAAAAGAAATTTAAAATTGTTTTTTGATTGTAAATTGTTTTTATTTTTTATTTCTTTGTTATTCAATTTTTTTTGCAACTTCGAGATAAAGACTTCGTCTTCTTAAAAATTCTTGTGTGTCTCTTTTACATTTAAAAAACAAAAAAATCACAGACGTATCAAATCAGTGTAATTGATCGATACTTTCCGCTTTTGGGAAGAAAACGAGGGAACTCAGGGATGGGATCAGGAAAAGGTCAACAAACCCTTCAACCTCGATTTGCTTCAACTTCTCCAACTCCACCGAATGCTGCTAGCGTTATGAGAACTTTAAAACCGAGAAAACCTTTTATTGAAACATGGAAATGCGCGAGAAAGCCGTGTCCAAGAACGTTGAAACCTCTGCCATTGACGACGAAGGAAGAAAAAAGAAAAATTGTGAAACAAACGAAGAAAAAAGTTACTCCAATTCCTGAAAATTTGAAAACTTTTGCTACGGTTGAAGGTGTAAGATTGGCGAGTGTTAAGCCATATACTTTTCGACCAAGGCATAAACAAAGTAATAAGAAAATCATGAAAATTACGACAGCTGCCCCGGCAATTGTTTCAACAACTACACAGAAAATAACGACATCAACAACAACACCATCCAAGCCATCGACAACTACAACTATTGCTCCAAAATCAAACACAACAATTGCACCAAAAACAACAAAGAAAATAGTGACTCAAAAAGCAACAACTTTAGCACCAAAAATTTCATCAACAACAAAACCACCAACCACTACTTCGTTACCACCATTCACAACGACGACATCAGTGACGGAAGCAACAAAACACCGAGTAAAAAGGCCAGAAGTAACTAAAAGAATTCCACAACAACCTCTCAAATTAATTAAAATCACTCCTTTCACAACCCAAGAACCTCAAACCTTGCGGACTGAAGCTACTCTTCGTCCATCAACCTCAGTACCATCAAGGTTTTCTTTTTCCACATCTACCTTATCATCATCTTCGTATTCACCATCAATATCAACTTCCTCACCGCCTATAAATTTTCCTTATTCTTTGATATGGGTTAGTCAAAAAATTTTTAAGGATTTAAAACTAAAACTTTTTGTTTAATTTAATTTAATCAACTCAGAATTATTAATTTCTTTAAATAATGGAATGTTTTATTGAATTCACAAATTGCACAATAATTACTCCGTTTTTTGTATGACTTTGTTAGCTAATTTTTTTATAATTTTCAGTTTTCTTTTGTTCTTGTCACTTACTTACTTATTTACTCAATCAATCACTTGAAAATCACTTTTTCCTTCTTTTTATTTTCTTACTTACATATCTTTGTTTGTTTACAAAACCCAAAAAGAGTGAGAAAAAGCAGCTCAAATCTTACTTTCAAAAAATTTAAATATCGAAAGTTTCTTTCTTTTGTTATTTCGCAAAAAGCAGCAGCCGCGTGAAAAAGGGAAGCAGAAAGTTAAAAGAAATTTGATTCCTTTTTTGTATAGTCTTGATTCTTAAAAAATCAATTATTGTAAACAAAAAATAATTCCAGGGAAAAGATAGTAGTACATCGCGTCCACAAAATTCAAATTCTGATGTGAGTAAAATATGAATCATAGTTGCTTTAATTTTAGCTTTTTTTGCTGCAAAAACAACAAATTGCTTATCGCTTATTCTTGCTTGCTTGTGCCTATAATTATTTTTTGTTATCATTAATTTTCTAATTTTATTTAATATTTTTACTCACTACTCTCTAACATGCTTCTCCCATTCTTCAAAGCTTCCAACAACAAAAATATATAAACGCTTGCTTTCTAACTCATCAATGACTCTAACAACCAAAAAATAAAAATCAGCTCACATCATTATGGATTTTGGCTTCCAGAGCTCTTCAATAATAACAACAACACGAGCAACATTACCTCTTCAAGTTGTTGCATCAAGAATTTATCAACTTCTTGAATCACAATTAACTAATTCGGCGATAGAATTTGAAGAAATGAGGCAATTAACAGAAGAAAATGTGAAAGATAAACAACAATCATGGAGTTTAGAAGAAAAAATATCAAAACTTGAAAAAGCTTTGGAAAGAAAACAAAAAAGAATGGAAATCATTGCAGAGAGGCGACAACCAAAAGAAGCGAGCTATGAAGATGAAATAATTCCTGAACCACAACCTTCTTCACCGCCACCAAAAAGAAGAGTAAAAATTGCTGAGCGAAAAAAAGCAAGCTGTGTTAGCTTATTTTTTGGTTGCTTTGGGAAAAAAATTAAAAACGCTAATTCATTCCATAAATACTAAAAAATTTGTTATTAATTTCGGGATAAATCCGCACTAATTTTTTCTGTTTAGCTTTAACCTTATTTTTGCTGTGTGAAAAGCCTTTTAACCACTTTTTTTTTACACCACTTACTTTTATAATTTGAAAATTTACTTAAAAAAATTAATCCATAGATTTTTTAGCCCAATGCAGAACTCATTTCCGCTATCAAAGATGTAGTAAGAAAATTTAAAGCCTCTCTTGATCGAACAGGTGTTCATGAAGATGTAAGACATATGTCCACTCAACTTGAATCCACATGGAATGATTTACGTCGAGGTATACAGCGTTCATTTGCGGCATTTCGACAATCCGCTGAAACAGCATTACTATCGCCATCATTGACTTCATCATCATCGTCTGCTTCTTCTTCTTCACAACCCTTGCAACAATCACCATTGCTTCTTCCTCCACCACCTCCCCTTAGTTTATTAACAGGTGAACCATATCCATATATTATAACACAACGCCTTTTAACCTCTTCATTTATGAAAGATCCTAATAATAATTCAAAAATGGTGGATAAAAAAGATAATAATAATCCAAACATTGACACTAATAATGCTAATATTTTACAATATGATAATACCCTTTCCAATTCCCCTGAAGTTGTTGTTGGTGGTACGATGGCGTCGTCAAATGATAGTCATAGTAATAATGTTGTTGTAAAAAAGCAGCAACGGATGAATAAAATGGATACAAAAAAAGATTATAATCCATTTAGACAATTATTAATAGAAAATTTAAATAATGATAATAATGAAACTAATATTGATTTGGAAAAAAATTCAGGTAAACTTGATCAGTGGATTGAACGAGCTCATCAAATGTTAGCTGATTCTGTAAGTGAAGAGGATGTTAAAGCTCTTCTTCAACATCAAAAGCAACAGCAACAACAGAAACAAGCTGCAGCTAAAGCTGAATATAGCCCATTACAAATTCCTAAAGAAAAAATCAATAAAGCCACCGCAGCAATCAATGGAGGAGGAGCAGCAGTAGAAAAAATTAATCCTAAATTCACAAGTATCACCGCCGCCAATGAAGTAAGCTAACTTGGGATTTATTGAAGATTGAGTAAAATAGAATTGATTTTGATTTTTTAGAATTGAAATGGATAACTTTTGGATTTCTTTCAATCTTCAGCTTTGTCAAGAATAAATGTTATTATGTTTTTTAACATTTGAATTACAGTATCTTCATTATTGAAGAAAGATTCCCTTATTTTTTGTCTTTTATAAATATTGTTGTTGTTTATTTTAATTTTTATTGATTTATAAATGATACTGATAAAAATTTATCTAATCAAAACACCACCAAACACACCTTGTGCACATGTGTGATCAAAACTAATTTCAAGTTTAAACTTTACAGTTTGTTTGGAAAATCCGTTACGATAAATGGAAAATTGATATAGCCCTGAACTGGGGATAAAAGAAATTTGACATTCTGGTTTTGACATTTTTTCAGTGAAACGAAGCTTCTTATGTTCAGCATATAAACCTTCTGGGCCACAACATGTAATATATATTTCAGCGTTTACCGCATCCAAAGCCAAAAGTTTTATAAGACATCGTTGATATTTTATTGGGAGATGAAGAAAAAGGTTGTATGGTGCCATACCTTTCAAAAATAATTCTTCTTGTATACAATATTTTTCTTTTTTGGTTACATTTTTCGGAATAACTACAGTAATAGGAAGGATAAATAGAGAACCGAAGGAGGGATTAGAAGAACCAATTCCATGAATTTTAGAATAATTAATACTTCCTTTTTTTAACGAATTTGAATGAATTTTGACACAAAACATATTATTTGTAACTGTTTTAGAATGTTTAATAAATGTATGGGATTCTGGTGTAACTTTTAAAATCCATGGAATATCGTTATTATTGAGTGAAAATTTGTCCAATTTTATACAATAATAATCTTTACGTTTACTTTGATGTTTAATATAAAGTATTCCTTTTTCATTTGATTCTGTTAATGATATCCGTGGCGCAAAAATATTTTCGGGAACATTTTTTAAATGTGTTTTGTAATATTCAAAAGCATCATCAATTTGAATAATTCCATTTCCAAATCCCAATTTATCTCCTGCATCAGGGATAAAAGCAGTGTTAGTTAAAGCAATTCTTATCTTTTCTACAGTATAATTTTGACCACTTGCTTTCAAAGCAGAAATAATACAAGCAATCGCACCTGCAGCAATAGGTGAAGCAATGCTCGTTCCATAAAAAACGCAATTTTTAGTTGAATAGCATTGAGGTTGAGCAGTGATAGCAATACCAGATGCAGTAAAATCAATACCTTTTTTCCCGTTATTCAGTGGTCCCTTTGAAGAATAACAAAACAAAACTGGAGGATCGTCGGTTTTTTCTACAAGAGGGAATAATTTGTTTTTCATTTCAGCAGTAAGTACTGCGCCAATAACAAACATTTGATCATAAAAATCATAAAAATGATGTCCTGTTGATGAATAATTAAGGCCTTCATTTCCAGCAGATGTGGTAATAATTATTCCATGTTTTTCTATCACTTCTTTTAACATTTCAGAGATATCGGGATTTAAGTATATGGAAAAATTAATAATATTTACGCCCATTTCAATACATTTTAAAAGCTAAAAGAAATTATATTTAAGCTTAAGATAAATGACGATTTAATTATTACAGCTTTTTTTACTACCGCTTTTTTCAATTCTAATTCTTCTTCAAAGACGTTTATTGAAAGAATTTGGGCTCCAGGAGCTAAGCCATCCCTATTTGGCTCTTCAGGAAAATGAGCAGCTGCGCCATGGGTAACTCCTGTTGCATGTTCATCACTGGTAATGCATATTTCAAGTACATTTCCATTTTCATGAATTTTTATACAATAAGCAATTTTATTATCAAAAAAAGAGTATTCATGTTCATCTCGATAATTAGTCAAAACTTTTGCATTTTCAAGATTTCCGGAAAAGGTGGTATCAACACAAGCTCGCCATTTTTTGCCATCAAACCAAACAACACAATCAAGGGTTGTTAACTCAATTAACAATTTTGTGCTGGTTTGATACAGTTTTTTTGAATATTGTTTTATATTTTGGTGTTTCTTTTTTTGTGACTTTTCTTCCTTAAAATTAAATTAAATATTTAATAAAAATTTTGAAAAATTACTGTTTGTTCTGGAATTGTTGTACGTGAAAGCAACTCATGATACAATATGCTTCCAATATGCCATTTACCCGATGGATTTTTCCAGTTTGCCGGAATCTGTAATTATCGTCAATGTTATGTATATGTGAATAAAAAAGGCCTTTCCAAAATGGCATCAACATCTTATCCTTGCTTTTTGCCATTTTACCTTTTCCCCCAAACTTTCATTAAGCTCCTCACATACATACCCTTAGTTTTTGTCCCCTTAATCCAATGAGAATATTATCAGCATCAGCTTCTTCGACAGTTGATGTATCAATTCTGCCAAATCCAGTAAAATCGAAGAAATCAACAATCTTTGGAAGCCCAGTGGTAGTTTTTTGCATTCCTGGTAAAGAAACATCCGCTAATCCATGATCAATAATAGCTATCCAAAGTCCTCTTCCATCATATTCCGGATATTTTTTAAGAAATTCACTCTAAATTTTCATTAATTAAATAAAAAAGAAAAAGAACCTGGGTATCGCCCTTTAACCAAAAAAAAAATCTCAAGAATACAATCAAAATTACAACAGCTTGGTATCGTCGTAATCCATGAGAGAATCACGTTCAAGCCTAACCAAGGTTATGCACCACCCAAAAATGTTTTAAATAAAATTTACTTGTTGGGTATCTTCTTTTGGAATATAATCTTCCAACGATGGTGATATTTCAGCAGACATTTTAATAAAAAAAACTATTTCGATAATATAAATAAATAACTTTTTATTCGGCTAAATTTAAGTAATTATAAAAATGGATCAGCTGTTTCGCTAAAACAAACTAACTTTAAGAAGCTTGCTTGACCAACTCAAGAAAAGAATCGAAAAATATGCTTCCTCAAATTGAGTCTAAACTGAAAACTTTTTTTTCTTCTAATTATTGTGCACCTCTTTATTTGTTATTCATTTTTCCTGATAGCCAAATTTAGGTCAACTGTTCCTTGAGGTTTTCCTCAAATTATAAAAATTTGTTTATCATAATAAAGGCGATTGAGCCAACCATCTTTTATTTTACTTGTGCGCAATCGTTATCATCTCCATCGTAATCAATTCACAATGAACAGCCAATCGTTAGCAGAACAATCGAATTTATTACCAATAACCACATCGAGTAAACAAGAGCCACTCGAACTTTAACCAAGAAGTTTAGACTTCAACCTCAATCCATGGTAGTCGAAGAAGCTGTGGAACTTTGAGATGATAAAAAAATTCAATCGATTATTGTTAAATTAGAAATTGAAGATGGCAAAGATGCAATCCTAAATTAGTGACAACTTCGTTACCTTCAAAGAATTCATGAAAAAAAAAAGAAAAAGATGCAGATTAGCTATGTGCAAATTAGTAAAATTAGAAAAAAAATGAATTCCAAAAAACGTTTCCGTTAACTTTAATATAAGATTCATTCTTTGGATTCCGTAGTTTTGGAAACAGTTGTTCGCCGAGAATCAAGAAATTCTTGTGCGAGAAGGAATTTAATTTATCGAAATGAAAATAATATTCATTCAATGGCAAAATAGAAAAAAGAGCTGAGTGAAAGAAATGTGAAGCGGAAGAAAGAAAACAACATGAAGAAGACGCAAAGAAGCCGAGAGAATAAATGCGAAAGTTATTGCCGACCTCCTCCAACTCCTATTCAATTTATGGTTAACCACCAAAATAAAATTTCCACGGGTATGAATGCTTTTAAATGAGTGGATATGAATGCGGCACTGCAATGGATTCAAGTCGGCGAAATTCCACAAATTCCTTGAATCCAAATATGCATACAAGGCATGCTCCATCATCAACAACAGCTACAGCCAGCACAAGCACAATTTATGGCAATGATAAAGCAATACTAAAAAATAAAAAAACAACAGCTTTATCAACAACAACAAGTTAAGCACAAAGAATAGCGGCTGTTTAACAACAAAATCAGCAACAAGTACAACAACAGCAGCCTAAACAAACTTCAGCCGTAACCCAACAACAACAAAATAATGTTCTCTATTAAAATCGCACAAAATTCCAAACTTGGCCATATGGCTTCCCTTTAGCAACCCCAACATCATCATGCCATTCATGTCCAGCTTCAAGGATAAGTTTATGCACAAGCTAAAGCATAATCTTTCAACTTTTTGGATTTTTAAATTGTTGCAATTTTGGTAATGCGAGGTGATGCTGCCAAATGACCACAACCTTGAGAGAGTTCTCCAACTTCACCATTCTTTCATCTTTACATCTTTTTAGAATATTAATTATGGCTGAAATAATAAATATTTCATCTCAAAATAATGAAACAATTCAACGATGTGCTTATATAGTGCCACGAAAAAATCGTCCATGTAAAATGCAAGTTAAAAAGGGATTATCTTATTGTGCCGAACATGCTTGCTTTGATCCTAATAATGAGGTTGGTCCTTTTATTTTACTTTTTATAGCTACAGATTTTCTTTTCAGCATCGCATTCCTTGTCCAAACAATCCTCGACATACAATTGATAAACGACAGCTGGAAGAACATTTGAAGAAATGCTCAAATCGAATGTCGAATGATCCATGGGTTACAGAAAACATCAATAAGAAGCCAATTGTCGATGATGAAAATGAAGAGAAATTTGAAAATTTATCTGAAGAAATTGTGATAGTTTCAAAAATTGTTGAAACAGAATATGAAAATATCAAACATGAAATTTTGACCGAATATAAAAAAGCTGAAGTTGTGGAAACTGCATTGGAAGATGAAAAAATCGGAAAGATTAAACATTTGAAACAGATTAGTTCCATTATGGGTTAGTTTTACTCTTCAACAACAGCTTTATAAGTGTAAATTTTTAGGCCATTTGATAAAGAACCATTTGCTCGACAATGATAAAACAAAAGCTGTGTTTGAACTTGGTTCAGGAAGAGGTCAACTTGCATTTTATATGGCATCACAAGCTCCTGAAATGAAATATGTTTTATTGGATTATTCTGGAGTTAAACACAAAGCTGATAATAGGCTAAAAAAGGTTTCATTTCTTTCATCATTTCGATTCATGTGCGTAACTCAAACTTTTCAGGCAGAGACTAATGTGGATGTTCTAAGAATACGTTGTCCAGTTGAACATGTTGATGCTTCAAAGATCTCATCTTTAACCTCTTCATCATCTGTTTCAGTAGTGTGTAAACATTTTTGTGGTTCAGCAACAGATTTTGGAATCAATTGTATCACTAATGCCATATCAAAGAATGTTCCTATCAATGGGTTTTGTCTTGCTCCATGTTGTCATCATCGTATAACAATTTCACAATATATTGGTATCGACTATATCAAATCAATCAAAATCGATTCATCTCAACTCTTTAGTGCTTTACGGATGATTGCAAGTTGGGCTACCTGTGGACCACCAAATGAAACAGCCTTCGTGCCTCCAATCGATGATGGAAATGATTACAAATTATGGAGTTATGAAAAGAAATTGATCCTTGGAAGAAAAGCAAAATCTTTGATTGAATTTGGAAGAGTTTTATATTTACGTGAAATTTGCGGGTTTGATTGTCGTTTGTTAGAATATATTAATGTTGATGTTTCACCTGAGAATTTAATGATTGTTGGTGTTAAAAAAGATTAATAAACTATTTATTTTAATTCAAATTCAACCATCGAAGTGAATAATAATTTATTGGAAAGCGTTGAAAAAAGTTTCCATTTTTGAATTCAGCTAAAATTAAAAGCTTTTTTAAAATTGAAATCTTTTCATGAGGGCCAACGAGTTTGAAATCTTTGCAGCAAACATTATTTTTATTACAAAAGCATAATACGGTGAAAGAATAATGACCATTTGGAAAAATGAATAACAGCACTTTCAATGATATGGCGACCTTTTGAAAGTCTTCGAGTAAACGAATTAATTTTAGCAAATTTCTTAAAAGTTTTTCTTTCACAAATATCAACAAATCTCTTTTGAATGAGATACGGGAGCGCTGCAAAATTAATAGTGTCATCAAGGATATTTGCTGATTTAACAAATTCAGCTACTACTTTTACTTTTGGTTAAATTTCAGCATTCAGAATTTCAGTTAAACCCTTTAATTCACATAATGCTGGAAATACTGCTGATAAATCCTCGAACAACATTTCTCATGTGACCGAGAGAATACTACTGAGAAGATCTAAAAAATTATTGGTTATGATAATACGAAAATGAAAGGATGTTACAACAAAAAATAGCTCTTTTATTAAAACAAAAACAACAAAAAATCAACAACAATAGTAAACATAAATTGATTAATGAAGAATTATTTCTCAGGTTTTACCAAAGCACATTCGTTTTGATTCTTTATCAAGCAGCAATTTAGACGAACTTTGGCATAAAGCTAAAAAAAACAAAGGCACATTAGAAGATAAAGAATTATGGTAGAAATTACATACCTTTTTCACAAGTTTCTTCGTATCCATATTATGCAAACGAATATGTCGATCAATGCCAACAGAAACAACGAAAGGTTCAGTAGGATGAGCAGAAATTGATCGAACAGCACCAGCAAAACCACGAAATTTGAAACAAAGCTTAACTAAAAAGAAGGTTCATATAGCTTAACAACTTCCAAAGATGAAATTCTTACCTCCTCCTCTTAAATCAAACAAGCCCATATCACCAGTAGTATTGGAAGCAATAATATGATTTTCACGATAACATAGTGATAAAGCAGTAATCGGAGTATCCATATATTTCAATTCATGCACAGGCTTTCTTTGGGTTCGTGGATCATAAACTCGAATGTGACTTGTCCCAGTGACAGTAACGATTTCATTTTCATTTAAAAATCGTGTTGCATTATCCCAAATTGGAACTTCCACATCCAGCTGATCATGTTTTACATTTCTTGCGGACCATGTTTGTTGTCGAGTTTCAATATCCCAAATTTTTACGAGATTTTCTTTTCCTGCTGTTGCAATAATTGAAGATGATGATGGCTTTTTATCAAAAGCAAGTATGTCATTTCCAGCAGTCCAATCATCTGATGATAAAAGTTTTCCTTCAGGAGACCATACACGAATTTCACCATTTGAAGCAGCTGTGATGATTTTATCAGTTGCAAGCATTGCTAAACCTTTGATTGTTCCTTTGCATTCATCAATAGTAAATAGGTCGGAATAAAGATTTGTGATAGAATTGTAAAGTTTGATTTGACCATTTGCTTGACTTGCTATTACTTCACTCTAAAAATTTTATGGTTGTAATCAATGAAAATGAGAAGTTTCTTTTGTTGCAGAAAATATGAACTAACCTGTTCCGGATCACCAAAGCACATAGCAGTAATTTCTGTTTCTTTTGGGATCAATTCAGCAATAATATTACAATTTGTAATTTTTTCATCTTTGAAACTAACGCCTAAAACATAGATTTTTAGTGATAAAAAGGCATCAATCAAAAAACTTACATTTAAAAGCACCAGTTGCAGCACCAACAAAAGCGTCACACATCATTTTCACCTAATCTTGTAATTACCTCTAGTACGATAACAACAAAAATGATCGTAAAAATTGATGGAGGATAAAAGGAAATTCGAGTAAAAATTGTTTCAATCAAAAACTTACATTTTTTTGTTTCAACTACCTCTGACATTGTTTCGTTGTAAGAATCTTTTCTTTGGGGTTCAAGTTGCTTGTTGCTGCTTTTCGAAGATCCTCCATTTTCAAATCAAAGAAGTTTGTTTTTCTTCAAACTTTGCAAAAACAACTTCAACAACATTTGATTATGGGTTTAATTAATCCACCAAAAAAGAAGAGACGTCATGTTGATTATGAAAATGAAAATAGTGTTATTCAATCTTATATTAATTTAAAGGATGCTCTTGTTGCAAAACCTAAAAGATCAAAATTAATTGAACTCAAGAATATGTTGGTGGATCAAAAGGATAATGTAAGTTTCTTTTTTTCTTCTATTTATCCTTAACGAAGTAATGTTTTTAGGAAATTATTCTACGAGAACTTGTGAAACATACGACTCATGAATTTATTACTAAGCTTTTGATTAATTACAATGGAACTCAAACTTTGACTGATTTGATTATTTTTGATATTTTAAAACTTTATGAACGTTCTGTTAAGTTTAATTTCAAGTAAGTTTTGTTATTGGAAACGATTACGTTTATTAAAGTCCCTCTTTTTTTAGGCCATTACTTCCTCTCGTATGTGGACCAAATACAGAATCACATTATTCAAATCTTATCAAACTTGGAAGAGCTGTTCATATTTGTCCTAAACCTGATGAAGTTCTTAAAGGTCTTGATCCAAATGTGTTATGGGAAACCGGAATTCATTCATGCTCATTCAATCCTGATAAACACGAACAAAACAATCCTGTCCATTATGATCCTCGATACATCAGTATGCTGTTACTTGGAATGGTCGATGCTGGAGCTGATCTTACATTGAAATTATTTGTTGAAAGAAATGCTTTATCTTTTGCTGCTTTTCTTCTTTCTCATCCACATGAAAATATTCGAATGTTTGGGCATGCTATTCTATGGGACTTTTTACTGAAGCTTCAAGATATATCCGCTGAAGATTTTACCGAAAAATCATTATTTATTTATACATTGATTTACATAAAAGATAATGTTAAAAAGATGAATATGCAAGCTGGGAATGGTATGTTTCTTTTATAAAACTTCTATGATCGTAATCTCAATGTGTTTCAGCTTGTGCTCACTTCTTCGCAAAAATTTTCAAGTTATTCTTACATCCTGAAGATCCAGTGTTTAAGAAAATTATTTCGTTCTTGAGTATTAAAGAAGATTTTAAGATGAATACTGTACCAGAATTTTTCCGAATGTTTTTATCTACAGCAACTGAAACTTTCAAAGATGAGCGAATTTGGGTGTTAGAATTGGCAACGTCTTCAATGCTTACTTCATATGATTACAACATTTTTGAACATCAATTGTGAGTTTTGCGTTTCTCTCTATGCATTTCATTTGTTTGTTATTTCAGAAGTGGAGTATCTCTATGTTTATCAATGTTTACAACTCCCTTCTGTGATCGATTTACTATGCGACATATTTTCTTTCTTCTTCAACGAATAGTAAATATTCCTGCTGGAGCTATTGATTTATGTAATCGTCATAATTTTCATTCATGGGTATCAACTGCCATCCAATTTGAAGCTCTTACTCGATGGGAAATTGGATTTTTAACTCAAATCTTTTTCACATATGTTCAAACTTTGGATACTGTGGAAGAAAAATCCAAAATGTTTTCAAAGAAAGAAAAACTCATTCAAAGCTGTAATCGAAAAGTAATGGATATGGTTGGAAGCGTGGATGATGAAGTAAAAGAAAAATGGTTTGAAAAGCTTCAAAATATCGGTAAGCCAGGGGACAAAAATGGCGTGGTACCTATGGAACAAGACTAATAATTTGTTGAGTTTATTTTTCATATTTTTGTTGATTTTTTTTGTTGTTGTTGATAAAGTTCAAAAAGCTATAGACATTTTTTTATTTTTTCCAAAAGAACAAGAATTAACGATAATAAGACTACCAGAAAAAGTGAGATGGGAGAAAGATATTCATTGTCATGGCAAAACCAGGCTGAATTATATTTATAAATTATTTCCCTGAGATAATTCATTTTGAGAATGGTTATAAGAAATTTAAGCGGTCGTGATGGTGGTGGTAATAGCTTCTTCACCCGAAGCTTCAATAATTTCTTCACCTGCAACTCTACGTTGGCGTCCAGCATCTTCAGTACTATCAGCGGTGGATGTTGCTGCTACCGCAGATGTGGCTTCACCAGAACCTTCAAGTTCTTCAACAACAGATCGTTTGGGGTGGCGTGATGATTCAGTTTCTTCAGAAGATTGAGATGAATTTTCTTGCCCAGATGCTTCAATTTCTGTTTCAATTGGTTTATCACGTTTTACAACGCTCTTTTTTGGGAGAATTGGCTAAAATTAGGAATGGATTAACTCTAAATTAAGGTTCAAATGTTCCAATACCTCTTCACCACTAGCTTCAATTGTGTCTTCAGTGGTTAAAGTTACATCAGTAACCGCAACTTCGCGAACTTTACGTTCATGTTCAACAAGCTCCAAAATATCATCATCTTCAAAATCATTTCGAAGAGCAAATTCTGAGGTTGCTTGAATTAAGCAAAATAAAACGATAACACTGATAGCGAATTTCATTTTGTCGTTTTAATAAACTTCTAAAAAAGATACTAATAGTTTCTTTAAATCTAATGGCCTTTTATAGTTTTCGAAAACACGCAACAGATATATTAGGTTTTAATTATGGGAGGTTCTTCAAATTAAAAAAAAAGTTATGAAACAAAAAATATGAGACACCACGAATTTTTTCGGCTTTTTGGTTTAGACAATGTTACTTTTTTCTTTCCATTTTTTGTGGGAGCAATCCTTGGTAAAATAGAGTAAAGAAGGAATGAAAAAAGCAAGTATGAGTTTTCATGAGTTTAGTGATTGAGATAAGAATGAAGTAAAAAAAGGAAGAGGTGGATATGATAGTTGTTAAAATGAACAAAACGCAAAATTTGAGGAGTAACAATGAACATTAAAAAATATTAAAAATTTTGCGAATTTATGGTTTTTTTTACAGTAAGCAGACGCACCTCAAGAGGCGTTGCATAGTCTAATTTTAAGATTTCGAAGAACTAAAATCGAGGAGTTCAACAAAGTTTAAAACTATGTTTGCGCATTGGTTATTTTAGTAAATCTTGAATTCAAATGACTGACTAACTTACTAAACTCATTTCTAACTTGAGCATCCTTGGTCCACAAGAAAAAAGCTTTTGCGTGGTTTTACTTTTTTTATTCACATGATCGCAACAGCTTTCGATGCTTTTTATTTTTTGAAATATTTTTACTTTAGCTTCTTTTAAATTTATGAACCAGTTTCAAGGTCAAATTAAACTTTGATAAATGAAGAATTTAAAATTACGCAATTATTATTTAAAAAAACTAAAATAAATGATTGATGGCTTTCGAAAAAATGCAACAACAAAAAAGAGGGATAAAAAAAAGATTGATGAAAATTTTGGGTATATCTTTGAAAGGAAAAATATCTCAAAGATTTTTGATCATGATAGAAATACAAATATCTTTGTGATTCTTATCGAAGGTCAAAGATTGAGAAAAGAAGGATTACATTGGGAAAGTAAGTGGTTGATGATTTTTTAGGTACTTTAAGAACATTGAGTACTACGATTAAAGCGACGTTATTAAATTTTTTTGGAATCATAGTTTTTCCTGGCTTCTCTTTCTTTTCCAAAAGCTTTTATGTATCAACTTTCTTTAACTTCGAAGCGCGTCTGCCCAAAATTAAATTCTAAGGAAAGCCCAATCAGACACAAAAAAACGAACAACAAATAAAAAGGTTAATCAAATTCAAAATTTATGTTTAAAATGCCTTGGGAAGAAGAAAAGGGGTTATGTTCAACAAAGATGAGAATTAACTAATCGAAAAAAATGGCGCCGTAACTAAAAACAAAGCAACAACATTATTTTGTCTTCCCTATTTTTCTTTTCTGCGCTGCCAATGTTGAAGAATGCCCCGCGCCATTGTCTCAAAAACTAACTAACAAAAAAATTCCATGCGACATCATAATGCAGCCATATAATGATGCAACAATAACTTCAGCCAACTCCGCCTTCCATTCCTTACCTTTTTTTGATTTTTAAATGGCCTAGGTCAAATTATATTTCCCGTGACATCCACATGCCTTACTTATCTTCCTTCTTTCAATTATCCTTCCACATCCTCTTTTTGTTTCACCTTCTTGGTGCATACGCGATTTATGAAGATTTTTTTTGTTGCGTTCTTTTTTTAGTCTAATCTCAGGTTTTATAAATGCACTAAAGAATAGATTAGATTGGTGCAAAAAATATGCCAACAAAAATGCACTGGTTAAGGTGCATGCGCATAAGGATGTTTGGAATCTTGAGTGTCAATCATCTTTAAAAGATTCCCATCAATGATTTTGAAATATACAATAATTGAGACTTTTTTTGAGAAATGATTGAAAAAAATAAACAAATTTGCTTCCGAGAAAATGATTTTTATTCTTAAAAACAAAAAAAACAATAATATTTATTACAAAATATTAAACAAAAACTTTTAACGTCCAAAAAATGATGCAGCTGAACTAATTAATGGTGCTTCATATTGTGGAAATCCAAATGCATTACTAACAGTTTGAGCGCCAGAATAAAAATTTTGTGCTCCTGTTGCTGCAAGACCTGTAACAGCTTGTCCCGTGCCTGAATTAACATATTGTTGAGTATATGAATTTCCTCCTCCTTGATAAGGTGATAAAGGTTGCCGAGGTTGTTGTTGTTGTGAAAAATAAGGTTGTTGTTGTTGAGATGGAACATAACCTTGTGAAACTTGAGAATATGTTTGTGAACCTTGTTGTCCTTGGCCTTGATAATTATTTGAAGCTTGTTGAGGATAATATCCGCCACCATTATTAGCCATTAATTCAGGATTTGGTGGGATTTTCTTTCGAAATATTTCACGCAATACTGGATCATCATAATCTTCAATATCTTTTGTGGAAGGAATTCTTTTAACCTAGAAAAAAAAAATATTTCAGCCAATTTTTTCAATAAAAAATAAAAACGAATTTAGCTATGAAAATGAGGCTTTCGCGTTGAAGGAACTTACTTGAGCATTGATTGAAATAATAAAAACACAAAATAAGCATAAAAATAAATATAATTTCATTTTTATAAGATTACTGTAATTCTGAAAAATTTCAAACAAAATTATTAACTTTTTAGTTTCTTCTTTAAAACTTTAAAGCAAAAATTTTAAACGCTTGTTTCAATACCCGAGAAAAAAATATAATACTATTTATCTGCGATTAATTAATTCTATCCTATGTATATCATAAGAGGTTGTAACTAACCAAAAATGAAGAAGAAGAAGCAAGCAAAATAATAGCCAAACAAAAAAAAATAAAGAAAACCACAATAAAGCGAAGAAAGAAGATATCTTTATTTTTTTTGGTGGATGATTGTTACAACAAACTTGTTCGCCCAAAAAGAAATGACCGGATTTCTTTCTTTCAGCTTTATTTATGACGTGTTTTTTTTTATTTGATCCAAAAAAGCGTTGATAAAAGTAAAAAAGAAAGAAGAAGTTAAAATCTCTTTGGCCTAATCCAATTATTTGCACTCATCTCCCATCTGATTTCCCTTATTTTTCGAGGTGTTTTACTTTCTTCTTTTTCTAGTTTCTGGGGAAACAAATAATAGTAGTTGAATGAATTTTCTTTGATTTGAAGAAAGTGTAACGAAGCAAAACAGAAAAATAAAAAACACGTATCAATTCAAATCTGGATTTGGTTTGATAGGATTTGATAGAGATGTTTTTATTTTTTTTTTTTGGTTGAAATAATTGTCGCCGCAATAAATGGAAGAAAAGAAGAAGCAAGCAAAAAATGTCATACATCTCTGAAGATGACCACCATCCATTAAATAAATATTCTTGTTTTTATTTTGTTTAGTTTTTGCCAAGTTTTGTTATTATTGTTTGTTGTAATTTTGTAATTTGATTGAAATAAAAGAAACATTCTCTAATTTTATTTATTTATTTTTTATGGAGGTTTTTTACAACCACTTTGAAGTACCTAATTTATTTTTCCATTGTTTTGTTGCTAACATTTTTTAATTTTCTTACCATTATTTATTTTCCAGATGATATCGAATCGTTTTTTGTTATTACAAAAATTGCCGAAATCAATTTTGTTTTCACCATCCAAAATCATGTCATTACGAAATTTTTCTCGCTCATCAATTTATTTCAACAACGAAAACAATAATAATTCCTTTATCGAAGACAAAGATGGTGGAGAAGAAGAATATGAAAAAATAGTAAAACAAGCTGGTGTTTCGCTAAAACTTCCGATGGGTTCATCATTTATTGGTTCATCAACTGCAACATCAACGGCAAAATCAACTGGATTTCATGGACAAAATGTTTTCGTTATTCATCCTAAAATTCGATGGGGTTCTAAATCAGCTCCAGCCAATACTACAACTGAATTACAATTGGAAGAAGCTGTAACTCTTGTTCGAACTTTACCTGGATTTAATGTTGTTACGTATGTGATTTTGTGTTTGTTTTGTTTATTAACTAATTTTATTATAGCACTTTTTTAGATCAGCAATTGTTGGAACAGATTATAATACAAACAAACGATTAATATGGGGAAGAGGAAGACTTGAAGCTTTGATAGAACATAAACTAAAGAATAGTGTTACTGCAATTATGGTTAATGTAGATGTGTTATCACCTCTTCAACAAGTAACTTTAACGCTGCATTTTTGACTTCACAAATTTTGATGATCTTTTTAGTCTGAATTAACATCGGTTTTTGGTGTACCTGTTTATGATCGATACAATATTGTTTTGTTAATCTTTAAACTTTATGCTAAAACAAAAGAAGCAAATCTTCAAATTTCTTTAGCTGAAATTCCATACATTCGGTGAGAGTTTTTTCTTTACTAAAATAATAATATTCACACTTTCTTTTAGCCATCGTCTAAAGTTTCTTGATGCTGATTCAGAAACTCCAGCCGATTCACTTCATATTAATCAAGCAATTAATTCTTTGTCACATGGTAAAGCAGATAAATATGAAATATTACGATTGAGAGAACATACGATAAGAAAGAAATTGAAAGTTATAATGGAATCAAAACAAAAAGAACTTGAAAGTCGAATCGAAAAAGGGCCTCATGCAACAACGGTTATAGCTGTTATCGGATACACAAATGCTGGAAAGACAACATTGGTTAAAAAGTATGTATGTTTCTCATCACAATGGCATTATCTCTTTATCCCTATCATACTTTTGGTTGATTAATTACATACAAGTTTAGACTAACCGGAGCAAAACATATCTTTGGTGAAGATCGTCTTTTTGCAACATTGGATACTACTGTTCATGCTGCTCTTCTTCCATCAGGTTGTCATGTAGTTTTTGCAGATACTATTGGCTTTATTTCAAATCTTCCTGTTCAACTTTTTGCATCTTTTCAAGCTACTTTAAAGCATGTTGTTAATGCTGTAAGTATTCACCACATTCATCAATCTAACTTTTTAATCAATAAAATTATTATAGGATTTACTCATTCATATTCAAGATCTTTCACATCCAAATGTTGCAACTCAACGAGATAATGTTTCTGAAACTCTTCAAGAGCTTGGTGTTCGTCAAGGACTTATTGATTCAATGGTTTCAGTGGTAATTAATAAACAAAAAATATGTTTTCAAATTAATTATAATCATATTATAACTTTTCAGGGAAATAAAATTGATCGAATGGAAAATGATCCCGAAGAACTTAAAGAAAAGTTGGGAGATAATGAAATGCAATTAATCTCATGTGAAACTGGTGAAGGTGTAAATAAACTCATTGAAGAATTGGATAAGGTTAGCTAGCTAACACCCGAATCATTTCAACTTTTTTGTTAATAACCTCACATTTTTTTCTAGAAAGTTCAACAAAAAAGTGGTGCTCGCCTTCGTCGTCTTAATCTTCGAAATGATTCACCTTCGATACCGTATCTTTACAAAAATCATTTTATCTCGCCTCAAAATCCACCAACGTCATCCGAAGATGGTCGCCACTTTATTGTTGATGTTCTCATGAATGATGATCAATTCGCAAAATTTAAAATATATTTACCAAACAAGTTGTCAAAGACACAAAAACAATAAAGTTTAAAAAAAACATGAATATTTAATTAACCATAAACTTCATCAGGCAAAGTAGCATCGACGAAATCCAAGAGATCAGTGAAGATAGGCTCGAATCCTTGATATGATGGACTGCTTGGATCAACGAGATTGCGGTAAGTGATAACATAGCGCAGGAGATAAACCAAATCCAAAGCACTTTCATCAGGTTGATCCTTCTCAGGAATCTTTTTCTTAATGAAGGTTTGTCTGAAGCTTCCTTGAGAATCTGGAAAATCTTTTGATTGTGGACCATTTTTAACATAATCATCCATATTCAAAGGATCGCGATCAGCACGGACCTTGTTAACAAGTTCAAAGTAAGCAGGCAATTCTTCGTCGAGTAAATAAAATTGAACAGTTGTCTTGCAGTCATTTACCATACAATCAATGACGGATTCAATTCTTCCAGCATATTCTCCCAAGGATGACGTTGGTCGTCGGCCAGTTTTCGTTTCTTCAATATACTAAAAAAAATAAGACATTAAGATATTTAAAGAGAGCTTTAAAATTTACCGCTTTTGTAAGATCAGAAATTGGAAGCTTTGGAGGAAATACACATTTTTTCAGAGCTAAATCACGCAAGCGATTAGGAACAAAAATTTTCTTAACTCTAGGTAATTCATGTTCACTGTAAGATGGTGTGGATTCACGAGATGGAGATTCACGAGTTGAAGATACATGATCTGGAAGCTTTAACTGGCTAAACCGATGAATATTTGTAGGAGTTTTGTCATCATGAAGTTCACGAGCAGGAGTACTTTGAGGTGTCAGAATTGACGCACGCAATGGAAGAGCTTTTCGATTTGGTCCAGCATTTCTTGGTGGAAGTTTAAGCATACCAATGGAGTCATCACTTGAAGGGGTTTTGACATCACGAAGAGCTTGTTTACGGACAGGAGATCTTTGAGGTGTCTGAATTGACTCAGACGAAGCAAGAGAGCCTCCACGAGGTGTTGCCATGGCAAGACGTTTTGATGTTGGTGGTGTAACTAAAACGTGACAAATAAAGAATAATATGAATAATGAATAATAATAAAAACATACCTCCAGAAATTGGAGTCTTAGATGCTCTACGTTTCTTTCCACCACTTTCTTGCTTTAAGCGCCTTTTGTATTCTTGCTAAAAAAATAACAAAAATAAGTCAGATTTTAAGTAAAAAAAAGAAAAAACATACGTCGCATTCTTTGGCATACTCAGGAGAATAATCTTCAAATTTTTCGAGAGCTTCTTCATGAGAATAAATTTCATCATATGATTTACCCCAATTCTAAAACAAACATTTCCTTATTAAAGCACTTTTTATATAAAAAAAAATTACCCGGTATGAAACACAATAAAAAAGTTGACCCTTTTTATTATTGAAAACTTTAATAATTTTTGCTTCGTAGCTGATGCCATCACCCCATCTGACCATAACTTTATCATCAAGTTTCCAATCAGAAGCATCTTCATTATTTTGAGGCGGCTTATCTTCTATTGAATTTGTTGATGATGATGCATTGGAGAGATTTAATGGGGTTCCATTAGAAAGATTCATATCTTCATCAGCCATGATGAGAACAACGTTGAAAATTGAAAACAAAAAGCAACGCAAGTATGAAGAAAATTTTTTAGCTTTTTTTCTTCTTCTGATGTTTTAGTTGAATGGGCAAATTTTGGCATACTGTATTACAGAAGATTATTCGTTACAAGATATAATTTACTTTGAAAACGTTTGTTTGACGTTATTTTTTTTTCTATTGCTTGCAATCACTTTATTTTATTTGGCTCCATTTTTATGTAATCAATCAATTGTAATATATTTTTCGCTTAGAAATATTTATAAATAAATAATATTAACTCTTTTATTCATTCACATAATAGAACAAACAACTGAATTTTTGGATTTTTTCCCAATGGATTGTTTGAATTTTGCTGCGGCTTTTGTGATTAAAGCTAAATTACGAATATCAAGATTTTCTTCCTCAACTAATTCTTCCGCTGGTATTTTTAAATGTTCTGCAAGATATCGACGGCTTGGAAGACAACCAAGAGAATGTAAAGCTTCAGAATTGGTGGATGGATCAAATAGCATTGCCGTTAAAAGTGAACCATCTTGACCTCCTAAAATTAATAACTTTAAATTTTTTCTTACGTTTTTTAAATTTTACCAATAACAACTTTTTCTCCTTTATTGTCACATGTCCAAGTAGTTATTTGTGCATGAGGTCGAAAAGTGCCAATTAATTTTCCATCAGAAACTCGAAAAGCTCGAAGTATTTGATGTCCATTGTGATAATACAAGACATGTTTGCCAGTGGGAGTGAATTCAGCTCTTACATCATTAACTCCTTCCGCTACATATCCAATAAGAGTTCGAACAATGGCTCCCGTCTTCATATCAATTATCTGAAATATTTGTGGATATTGTTTTTATAAGTTTATAAATAAAACTTAATGCTTACATGTAAGCCACCTTTATTAGGCGCATGTAAACCCAATTTTCCATCTTCAGTTATAATTCCACCAAAAGTTGGTAAACTTCGAAGTAATTTTACATGACGAACATCCCAAATCGATCCTCGATTTTCACCATCCATAACTACGAGTTGATTAGCATTATGTGGCATTGGAATTAAACGATGAACAATCACATCTTTTTTTTGATTTTTTACTAATCTTGGCCTTAAATTTTAAATTATAGGTAGCGCCATATTTTTAGTATTCAAAACTAACTAACCTCCATTTATGTTTGATGATTTTTTCGGGAATATTAATTAAATTTAAGCTATCTCTTCCTTTAAATAAGACGACAACCACAACATTTTCTGTATCCTTTAAAACTGCAACATCTCGAAACATTCGACAACTAAATTCATGGGTGTAATGAATGGAAAAATCTTCCACACAATATACAGTAAATCTTGCTAGCTTTTGTTCTGGTGTATCCAAATGTCGTATAACTACTCCTATCATGGTTTCATTACAACACCATGTTATTTGATGTACTGCGAGGGCAGGTTGTCGAAGGCGAACTGATTGAGTTTTTAAATCCCAAAGTAACAAAGTATCAGATTCAATACAAACTACTGTTCGACCATTAGATGATATGAGACAATCAGTAATTACTGAACCATAAATGTTTGTTACTAGTGTTGTAATAAATCGATGAGAGCTAAAATGGAGAAATTATTAATGAGGGAAAAAGTAAGTCTCTACCGTATATCCCAAACTCCAATATATTTTCTTGTTTGTGTAACTGCAAGAGCTGGTCGGTCTTTTGCTAATAAAATTTTTTCAATTGGTTGATCCATGTTTACAACTGCGAAAGATTTTTCAAAGATATTTTCCATATTCCAAATCTGAATGAAACATTTTTAGGATTAAAAATTTTTGTGAGTTTATAATCTCAGAAGAGATTTACACTGTGGTCGATTTTCAGCATAATTGGCTCCGATGATTATTGAACTTGGGTTTCTTGTTGTTGGCTCCACATTAAACTTGCTTACCTTAACCGATCGATCAATGCTTGATGAAATTAATAAATTTTGTCCACCCATGGAAACGCTTCGCAAATTCAGTATTCTTCCAAAATGGGCATCCACCACTCGAACCAACTAAAATTTTTTAAATTTTTCGTTGAATCTATTTACACATTTTTCAAACCTGTGTGGAACCAACATTAAAAATATATAAATTTTTTCGAACTCCTGCAACAAATATGGTGTCATTACAGCACATAGCTAAAGTGGAAGTGGTATGCATTGGACGAATAGGAATATTTCGAACTTCCACGGGTAAAGATAAATCAATTTTTTTATAATATACTCCAAAATTTTGACACAATAAAAAGCCCTATAAATTTCGAATCATTAAAGTAACTTAAAATAAGAACATGGCTATTTACATCAACGGTAACAGCAATAATCCAACACATTTCAATTCCATTTACTCGTTGTTTACGATGCCAAATAAATAATGCATTAACCTTTTCATCAATGTTTTCGGCTATCGTGTTTATAACTTTAAAAGCTTTTCGATTTGAATCATATTCAAAGTCAACTATGGCATATGAACCTTCAATATCATGAGCATCTAAAGTTTTTGTTGGAAAGTTTTAGGCTTCTCAAATCTAAAAAATACAAACCAAAATTGGATTCTTTTAAAATATTTTGTTGAATACAACATATTCCAGTTGTGTATGAATCATCCCAAAATGCTAAAGAAGCACAAAAAATCATTGATTCAAAAGTTTGTCCATCTTCTCGCCCAGATAGTTTTACCATCCAATCATCTCTTTCACCCGTCCAAGTTAAAGTTCGAATGGATTTTTTAGTTTTGAAAAAGGTTTCAATTAATTTCTAAAAAAATATTTTTTCATTTTTGTATTTAAGGATGGACTAATAATGGCTTACATTTTGCTCTTGATCTGCTCCAATTCTTTCCCGATGAAGAAGTTTTCCTTCCACATCATAAAGATAAAATTGAGAATTGGACCAAACTAAAATTTGTTGATCAGGTGTAAAAACGATTTTACCAATTTCCATTTGATTTTCCATTCCATCGGGTTCAATGGATCGATGCTCTCCCGAAATCATGGACATTACAACTATCTAAAGGTATTTAATTTTAATTTTTTTAATAAGACCAAATAAGTTTTTTAACGACTATCGGGTGACCAAAAATACTCACTTGATTATTATTTGAATAAGCAACCGCATATTTATCATCGCTACTTACAGCCATTCCAAGAAATATTCCTTCAATATTTGGATTTATAGCTCGTGTACGATCTCCTGTTCGAATATCCCAAACAATTAATTGATTCGAAGTGGAAGCTAATGTTTTCTTATCCGAACTTAATTCCATTCCAAATACCGCAAATGGATGCTCCTAAAGAACCCAACTCCGTTAAAGTGCATTCATAAATCATGGCAACTCACTTCAAGCGAAAAACGTAATGGACCACCAGGTGAATGAAAGCAATGATGAACGGGTAAAAAGCAATTAAATTGGGCGGCTTCCAAATCGCAACCTTTGAGAAGTTCTTTCAAATGTGGGTTATCAGAAACTAAAGGAAGTAAACGACCAATGAGTTCAAATGCTAGCATAAATGGATAACGACTAAAATCAACAAATTAAGATTTTTATGGTTAACTAAAATAAAAAAGGAAAACCTGAGTAAACTTGCAGATAATCTTAAACCATCCATAACAAGTCTCAATTGACGAACAGAATCTGGATCGTCGATTCGTCCTAAAGCTTCGTCATAATCTGCGATTATTGCTTGCAATGGAAATGAACAAAGCTAAAAATAAAAATGTGTTTTTATGAGGAAAAAAATATTTTGAGAAATTCCATAGTATCTATTTTCACATTACAAAAAAAACATACCTTAGCTTGAAGAAATTCAAAATTAAATAAACAAATTTTAAATAATTCATCAATTCTTCGAGCTCGCAATAAATGAAATGGAAGTTCATTTAATTTTCGACAATTAAATCTCATCTAAAAACTTTTTTATTCTTTTATCATTTTTGACCTTCTTTTTTTTACCTGATTATCTTTACCCCAAAAGATATTAGTTTGTTTGGGAACTTTTCGATCAGCAAGTCCTTCATTCTCTATTACACCAAATCTTTGCTTTTGGAGATCTGTATATTGATAAGGTTTTCTGAAAATTTAATTTTGAAGTTATTTGCGACTATAAAAAGGATTCTAAATAGCTTACGCAACACCGCCCCAAATTCCAAGAAAATAATCTGCAATCGCTGAATGAGTATTTTGTAAGTGATTTAAATTTTTAAAATATCTTTCTTCTGCAGAAGTTCGAAATTGTTCATGATACCAATTAAGTACGATAACTCCGTCCGCAGCTCGTTCACTTAAATATCCAGGAAGATCAGCTCGAATTCGACTCCAAAGTAAAGGAGGAATTCGACGAACTGGAGGTAAATGATATTGATAAATATCATCAAGAACTTTATCATCCAATGAAATTAAATCTTCTAATTCCGAATCAGATAACCCCGCTCTTGCAGCAGTGATATAAGAAAGGGCATGAGAAACTAATAATTTACCATGATGAGATTCAACTCGATCAAAAAGAGCATGAACTGATTGTTGAACAGATTTAAATAATATTGTATCTTGAGGCTTTGAATAACTTTTCCAACGAGCAACCGTAGCATAAACAAGTTTAACAAAAAGTGGTAAAGTGCAATGATTTAAAGCTTTTTTAACTATTTCATATTGTCGATTTGTTAATGTTCTTCCAATGCATTTTAACCATCGTTGAATAACTTCTATACCAAGATCATCGCCAAGAGATGGAACTAAAACATATTGAACTTTTTGTTCAACTAATTTATTCATATTTCCTTCGATTGTTGTATTTGAACTAAATGAAACTATCACTTTAACATACGGTGGAAGTTGAGGTGGAAACCAAAGCAATTCTTCAGCTGAATCAATTTTTGATAATTGATCCAATGAATCGAGAACCATTATCTAAAATAGCCATAAAATAGTTTTTGGATAAAAAAGATTTAGACTAACCAAAGGTTTCTCCTTCGTTGCAAGGCTCATCATTTTTTTATAATGTAAAAATAATTTTGAAACTTCTGTGGGACATTGAGTTTTTAAAATTGGATTATAATTATGGGCAATCTAAAAACATAGTTTCTCATATTTCGTTATTTTAGGAAAGTACTAAACCTGTTCGCATAAGCTATTCAACAACGGTGAAATACTGGAACTATCAGGACTTGTTCCTAAAAATCTTAAAATCAATACAGGTTCAACGCCATCTGTAAGCCATCCACGACACTCTGTGACTATTTTCGCCATAATCGAAGTTTTACCACAACCATTTTCACCCTAAAATAATTATTTTTCTCATCAAGCCTTCCTTATAAGTTTTGCTGCTGCTTACATAAAAAATAAGGGGTAAATTATTTTCTGATGTTAAATATTCTTTTGCTTGAATTAATTCATCTTTTCTTCCAAAAAACATTTCAGCTCCAGCCTTTCCATTTGATAAATGTTGAAGGATTTCCGAAAATAAATTATCTCGATATTTATCATATTTTCTCATGGCATTATCAACCTAAAATCCATTTCCATTCTTTTGTAATGGAAGTATCGCAAATCTAAAACCTGATTGGTAACGCTTGCATAAAAATCTCGACAAAATTCTTTTAAATAATCTGCATGCGCGTGAATATCCATCCCTTCTCTTCCCGACCATTCAACTGTGCTTCGACGAATATTTTTTGCGCAAAGTTTTGATGGAACTCTTTCGTCTCGAAGATTTGCAAGTAATTTTTGTGCTTCAACGTTTACCTAAAAAAATGATAACCCTTTCAAACTTTTTGTGTTGCGGAAGTCAAACTTGTTTATGAACAATATCAGTAAATTTTGAAGCTGTATTAGTTTGGTTTATATTTATATTTTGTATATGACGAACATAACATAGACAATGGTCATTTGGATTATTGGCTTTTAAAATTCCATGAATTACTTCTCTTTCCGTTACTGTAATGGATAGTTTTAGGCTTACATATATTTTATCGAGGAAGCGGAGAAAGCTAACCAACCTGACATAAAATAATTGTGCATTTGATCGTAAGTAAAATAGCCTTTTTCATAACAAAGTCGTGAACCCTTTCGAAGAAGTTGTTGCATTTCACCCTCCACTGCCCACCAAGCTCTTGCATCTTGTTCTTGAAGCTTTGGAATTCTCTTTAAAAAAAACACGCATAAAAATTTTTAAAAGTTATAAACAAATTAATAAAATATTTTTTGATTCTAACAGAAACTCTAATTATTTTTGCGAAATTTTTGGGCGGATTAAAGATTTTGTTTCCAACTAACTTTATTATTAAAATTAACCAAAATGGAACTAATAGGTTGTAAAATAAATTGACTTGGGACAGAATTGAGATCTTCAATATACCATATATCCAAAATTTGAATATCATCTGATTGCTCCTTTAAAGTTCGTTTCAAAAGTTCAAGCTCGCTTGCAAATATTTCAGATGGTAATGGACGATAACCATATTTTTGACATAAAAATATAACAAAATTTGCACCCATTGAAAGTTTTTGACAATTATGAATTTCATTGATACATAAATTTGTTGTCATGTGATCCTAAAATGATATTTTTTGGTAATAACGATAATAGACATAATTATATGGCATACGTCAGTAGCTTCATCTCTCACTCCCCATCGCATATCACAAATCTATTTTGACCAAGTTTAATATATGTATATAAGTTTAAATATATCGATTACCTGAAAATCCAATCCATGTGTTTCGCGACAATACCGTTTCAATGCTGGATAAACATCCTCCATTAAAGCATTTCTTTCGAGAGTAGTGTCAGTGAAAGTTGAGGATGTAAAAACTCGAACAAGTTTAGACATGGGTTGTGGAATGTCATCAAATTGGCCAATAAAAACTCGATGAAATGTATCCAAAATTTCTTGATCAACCTAAATTAAAAATTTTTTTAAATGAACCTAACTGCAAAAAATAATTGGCAACTTCATTTTCTTCATTTTTTTGCTGCTCTCCTCCGCCATTTATTCCAGCAATTAATTGTGAAGCTAAAGCATTTTGTTCTTGAACCAATTTAGCTCGAGAAGTTTGCTTTGATGGACCAAAACTTGTTGAACGCTTTTTTTCAACCGAAATTGCAGTAGTTGTTTTTGATGGTGGACGTTTAACTGATCCACCATTAATTTGACGTTTTAAAGGTCGAGCCGAATTTTTCTGGCTCATGTTTTTTTCTTCAAACACAAAAAATAGACTGAAAAAAATGTTTGAGAAATCCTTTTTATGTAAGTTCTTTTTAAAGGTGAAAATGTGTTTTTTTTTATTTTGTTAACGCTTGAAAAAATTTTACGATTTGGAGGGCCAAGAAAAGAGGCAAAATTGAATTTGTTCGTTTTAAAGTTAACAGAGATGAATGTTTGCAATAAATTTATTAATTAAAAATCAAATAAGAAGGTACAAAATTTAAAGAAACATAAGAAATTTTTTAATCAATTACAACTTCATGAGTTTTAACATTTTCGAGATCATCATTGTTATTATTATTCTTTGTAGTTGCTTCAACCTCTTTAGATTTTTCTTTTCCGTTGTTGCAATTGGAAACTTTCATAGAACTTTCATTATTTCCATTCGGGGAAGCCATATTGGAGTTTGATGGGGAAGGTGGGGATAATGAACTTTTAATTCCAATGGGAATGTTAATTCGTTTTGGTGGTTCAGATTGTTTTCGATTAGCTCGAATTACAAGGAATTTGCCATCATTGGATAAATCAGATTTAAACGTTTGTTGTTCAATATCTTCGGGAATTGGAACTTTTCGAATAAAAGTTCGTTCCAAAGTTCCAAGTTTTTCATCCGATTCATTATGCTTGCCTTTGATAATTAATTCGTTGCTATCCACGCTAACCTAAAAAATGAACATATCTAACGATTGAGGAAAACAAAGATAATTTTTCAATAAACTTACTTTTAATTCATCACGAGAAAAGCCATCAACATTAACTTTTGCAAATAAATTTGAATCCGCTGCTATTTTGGATGAAGATAATCGCCTAGATTTTAGAGGTAAAACATCTTCAAAAATGTCAGCAGCATCCAAAAATGGCCGTTTACGAGGTGAAGATGGAAGAGTAGCAAACGATTCAACAACCAATGGAAGAAACATTTTCACTTTTTTAACTTCGATTTTTTTGTTTTGTTTGGGCTTATTTTTTGCGAAGACAAAACACTCGCTTTTTATACTCCGCAGCAGACATGTGTAAAGAAAAGGATAGAAATTTCGCGAAAGAGCTGGGTCTTCGTCATTTTTTATTTTTTTTTCTTCGCTGGTTATTTTATTTTTTTGTGTTTATCGCAGACTTTTCTCGAATTTTCTTTCATCTTTGCAAAAGCGCATATAAAAGGAAGGATCTCTTTCGATAAAAGGCAGTAACTATTCTTGGAAATCTTTGGTATAAAAACTAAATTTGGCTTAAAAAGAGGCGTTTTACTTAAAAATGTCTTTGTACATTTATCCTCAATATTCGGCTGTTCCCCGTTATCGTCATCATCATCGCCATTCTCCCTATTATTCACAATCTTCGCCTGCCCAAGTTCAAGATGCTCTTGATCTTGTTAGTGCTTTGGTGGATGGTTTGACCACTTCCGATGCTGCTATTCCCCGAAGCCGATTTGCGATGGATGAAAATGGCCAATTTAAATTTATTTTTGATATTCAAGATTATAAACCCGAAGAACTTAAAGTAAGTACCATAGGCTAAAACCCACTCCTAGTGACAGGTTTAACTTTCCCCACATTTTTTAGATTAACGTGGAAGGCCGAGAACTTATTGTAAGCGGAAATCATAAATCCGAAGATGAACATGGCATCCTTGAAAAACAATTCACTCGATGCTTTACTATTCCAGAAACTATTGATCTTGAATCAATTAAATGTGATTTCGATGAAAAGAAACATGCCCTTGAAATTCATGGCAAACGTATGGCTATTAAAGATTCAGAAAAGAAATCCATTAAAATTGTTATGAAACCCCAAGAAGCTGAACCAAAACAAATTGATCAACAACAAAATCAAAAATAATAAATAAGCGGTCTCTTCTCTCTTAGCTTTTTGCGTGTAATATTTTTATTTTCTTTTCTTTCTTTTTTTTGCGTTGGCTTTAAAATAAATTTTTAATTTATAAGACTTGGTTTTAAAAGTGAGTTTATTAAAATTTTCAAAATTCATTCGACAAAATATTAAATAACGGAGATAAAAAGTTTAAAAAATATTAACAAAATCTCAAGCTTTTTTGAAATGAATTAAACTTTAGTACCATTTCCATTTTCCATTTCATTAACAATTTGGATCCATGTTTTTCCCGGGTACTATAAAAAAACATAAACTTTTATTTAAAATTTTAAATTAATTTCTTTACCTTTGTAAATAATTGTTCAACTTGTTTATGAGTGATTTCAATAAAGCTATCGACTGCTTCTTTAACAATTTCATGTTCAACCAAAATTGGACTATCGCTGGAATTTGTTACTACTCGTTTAGCAGCATTTTTAGAAGATGAAGCATATTCATGAGTTATATCAAAAATAGACATTTCAACGATATGTTGACCATCAAAAAATCCTCGAATTGTACTTTCTGTTGTATTTGAATGTGCTAGTTTAGGATCAACGAAAGGTGGACGATGAAGAAGAGGAGGTTCAAATCGAGTAAAAACATTTGGACGAACGCAATAATAAATTGCGCAATTATCTGCGATCGTTGCTAAATGTTGTGAATAACCATTTTCACATTTCTTCACTGAACTTTGACATGAAAAAAATCCGGTGAATGGAATGGAATATTTTGCATCGGCTTCATAATCATAACTTATACAAACTTTTAAATCATTTACAAGTTTATAAGGTCGATAAAATCCAGGGCAACCAGGATTTCCAGTAAAAATATTTATTTTTCCATCTTGATATAATCCACCAAACATAGCACCCGTATTTGCTTCAGGTTTATCACCAGAAATTTCTTGACACCAAAAACTATCTAATCGAATTCGATCTTTATAAATTACTTGATAATCCACGTCTTTACATTTTTTCCAAAATAAATGTCCATGGCAATTCCGTTTACTTCGAGTTTCAATTCGATCTGGAAGTTGTTGAATCACTGATACGATGGGAATTGATTCATATCCAGCTGAACATGAAAGGGCTTGAGTCATGGGATTTATTTGATCGAAACCATTGCAACTGGATATTGGAGTCATTGAAATTTCATATGATCCTTCAGCTTCGGTAAGTGGAGTGCATTTTTGGAAAATTCCATTAAAGGTGTAATTATGTTTTGAAGGAATACAACTTCCATCGTCAATATTAGCCTATAAATATGCGATTCTATAAATAAAACAGCCTTTTTCAAAGATCGTAAAAGGCTTGCAGCCTTTGAATTCGCAACTATTTTTTCCAGAATTAAACTAACTTTAAAATTAAAATTATTTGCATCTGGTTCCATGCAACCGCGAATGGTATTTCGATCATAATATTCTTCTGTAACATTTTGAATTAATTCTTGAAGGTTTGTAATAGTATCAATCGGAAAATCAGGAAAATTTCCCAAATGTATCAAAGAATGAATGAAAACTCCTTCGCGTTCAAATCCAACTAAATTATCTATGTGAAAAACGCTTGACTGAAAACAGATAGTTTTTATAGAATTCCAAAGTTAACTTTGTGGAATGACTTACATTACTACCATTTCCATCAACCAATCGATTAACATCAGGTCCACCAGTGGATTCAATAACGGAATGATGAGTAATTTTACTTAAACTATTTTCTTCTGTGGTAGTCACAATTTTTCCAGCACTCACAGAAGCTTTAGCCATTTTTAAAAAGCTTGCAGAAGCTTGAGCTCGAATTGAATCCAATGAAGTTGAACTAGAAAAATCTGTGGTTGAATCGATATAAGTTTCTTGTTCAACTAAAGCTCCAGCGAGAGTTTTAAAAATTACATGAGTACCATAATCTCTAATAATCATTTCAGCTTGATATTTAGCTTTATTGAAAAGTTTTTGATTAAGAGAATAGGAAATTTCTTTTAGTCTCCCAATAAATCCAACATCAAAGCCTCCACTTGAATCGCTAATAAACGTGTAAGCATGATGAATGAGTTTGGTGTGAAGCAATGAACTTTTTTCTTGAAAAAATGTATGCTTTGTTGTTTGATGCTTTTTACTGAAAGATCCAGAAGCTCCAAATCCAGCATAATGGCCACTAACTTGAGCATTCACATTCCAAGTTGCTTGTTGTTTATAATCGTGAAAAGTTTTGAAATAATTTGCGAGCCTGTCCAAACTTGTTTTTTGAACCGGAATAGCTACAACATTATCAGGAATTATAAAAGTTCCATCGGGCACCGTTTGACAAGTTTTATAATTATTTGCAAGAATTGGAAGGGTTCCAACATTGGTAAGATCATCCCATCCAATTCCAACTAATCCTGGAAGGAAACGGGTTGGAGATAAGCCAGGTACTTTAGCATGAGTCAGCGACATGCATTCACTTGCTTCAGAAACATGAGGCTCAACAGCAAAAGTGAGAAGCAAGGAATTTAGAAATAAGATAAATATTAACAACATTCCTTGAGCTTGTTCGAAGAAAATGATACTTTTCAAGTTTACCATCAAAGGCTTTTAAAGGCATCTTTTAATTTTCTTATTTGCTTTAAATTATCGCAAAAAGATGACAGCCAAAAAATGGAAGAAAGTTTACTCACTCATTTATTTATTTATTTTTTGGTTATCAGAAAGTGTTAATCAAAAAGTATGTATACATAAGAAATACGCCTGCTATTTTTTTTATTAACGGAACTGAATCATAAATTTTACGTTTTTCAAAAGTAAAAAATAAATACAAAACTTATTTGTTTTAAACTTTTTAAAATTTTTTTAATATAAAGTTTATAAACCTTATCATCATCATCATCAGTGTTGCTGCTAAAAATGATAAGAAAAATGGTGGTAAACGATTTTTTTTTCTTTGATATTTATCAACCAAAATCATCATGGAAAAATATTGTCAAAAATAATAAACTTTGTGCATACTTACATTAGCTTTTTTTTATGTTGCTACAATATAGTGTGAGTCTTAACAAGAACAAAAAGAGCTGGGAAAATGCAAAAAAAAAAAAAAATTAGGCAAGCAATAATTTAGTTTGTTTCATTTTTTTCAAAAAACCATGCAAATTTTGATCGCTGAATGAATGATGCAACTCAATGATCCTTCAAAAATGATATAAAAGAAATCAAGCTCATTGGTTTCGAGCTTATTTGATTGTTTTATTCATTCATCAATAAAATGTTCTTCTTGAAAGCTGCTGTACTTCTTCTTCTTTCAATTGCGTTTTCACCTTGGTGTTGTTATGCTATGTTATTGGATGATGCTCAATTTACTCAAAGAACTGAACATGGTATGAGTCGTGCTCGAACTCCCACATATGATTATCAATATGATCCAGAAGTTTTTAAAGGTTATACTCGTCAAGATAATCGTCATAATGGAACAGCTATTGGAGCTTCTGGTAATTATTTCCTCACTCATATGGCTGATGACAAAGACATCTTCTTCCGTATTGATAATCGAGATTGCAAGCAAAACAGAGAGTAAGCTTCTTTTTTTTCAATCTCTTATGTATTCTTTACTTGGTAATTTTTAGCTCAAAACCAAAGTCATGCATCTGCTATGTAACAAGTGCTAAAGTTGGAAGAAATGATTTATGCGATGGCAAAGCAATGGCACATGTTTGTCAAAATGAAAAGGCTGGTGAAGGTCCTGTTTTCTCATACACTGATGATTCGGGAAAAAAACAAAAGCTTATAAGTGAAAAAGGTAAACTCTCTGTTCATTTGAAGTTTAACATCAAGGTGAGATTTTTCGCCATATTTCACTATTTAATTATAATAACCTTTTTAGGCTCAAACAGTCAAAGCTGCTCTCACGGATTATCTTGGTGGTGGACTTCATCTTGCAAATGTTTGGAAAGACTACATTCCTTCAAATGTTGCTGAATTCGACTTGTCCAACACATACACTGATGAATTGGCAACCAAGAAAATTGCACCTCTAGCTCTTACACCAAAATATGTGTTTGGAAAAGATATCACAACCTACGCAATCACTCTTCACTTTCCAACAGATGGGTGTGCTAGACTTGACTTCGTAAGCCTCTTTTATTCTCTCTTTATCTAACCATTCATTTTTATTTCAGCATGGAATTGCTTATGGTGGTCAATTACTCCTTGACGAAAAACCAAAACCTATTGATATCTTTGTTGATGATTCTAAACCTCCTGCATCAAAACCATGTCAACAATGCCCATGTTCATAATGCAAAATCTTAAATTGTAACATGTCTTTTGCTTTTAATTTTTTGTATGTAATAGAGTTAAATAAATGTTTTAAAAACTATACTATCACTTTCTTCATGTTCTTATGTAAAGATGACCTTTTGTCATCAGGTGTATAACTTGTCTTTGAAAAAAATTTTCTTGATTGATTTCTAATTGAAAGAAAGCTATTTACAAACAATGAAATATGGTGGCGATTAAAAGTTTTCAAACAGCCAACCACGCCACAACAATCATGCCTTCTAAAGAAATTTCGTTTAAACATCCTTCGCCGAAATCCCAACCATGTGAAAAGACTTCAAACTCCATTCAAAGATTTCACCGGCGGAATAAAGAAAATTTGGTTATCTTCTGATAATATCCTAAGCAAGTTTGCTGTTTTGAATGAAACGTAAATAAAAAAAAAGTTATTAATATTCAGTGCTACAGCAGAGTGAAATCCACTTTGGAGCTAAACATTCTAGTTGAATATACTGTAGAAGAATTTGTAAACAGATAAGTTGGAATTCACTCTTTCCAAAACCATAAAAACAGAAAATATCAAATTTAGGAGTTTTGTTAGGCTAAATACAAAAGGCTTTAGCATTTTTATAAAAGAAGAAAATTATTAGAATCAAATTCATAACTGTTCAAGTAAAGGGAGCCAATAAAGAATGACATCTTTGGTCTCTTATTGTTGCTTGCTTCATAGATTTTGACAATGCCACATAGGCGCGCTTGATGATAGTTTTATGAAGAATAAAAATATTTGTTTGTCTAATACTTATGAAAAGTTTCGGAGGATTCTGTAAAACTCCATCATTCAAGTAAACTTTTCAATAAACCAAGATTCTCAAGAAAAACAATCTCGCTAAATTTAGAACACAATGAAAAATTATATCACACAAGAAATACTTTTAACTATTTATTTTAATAAACCAAACTCAACAAAAAAATTCACATAATATAATTTAAAAATAAAACACATTTTAACAACAATAAACTAATTAGGCGTTGATTCGATTTTCACGCAAGACATCAGAGTGGAAGTATGGAAGATCCGTATTCAATTGGGTGAAAGGATCAACATCACCAGTATGTTGAATGATAGCAGCAGAAGCGTTGAGGAGAGAACGTCCACGTTCAGCATAGCGAGTAGCAATGTAAACAGGAGAAGGCAACGAAGTGGGAAGACGAACGATTTGATGCCCAAAGCAAAGGGTATAGCACAATAATTCAATGACATCACTGGATAAGTTGTTATCATCAAATAAGATAGTGAATCGAGGAGTCTTAGCAGTACCTTGAAGAGCGACATGAGGATTCAAGTAGAATTCATGATAGCTTGGATGAACGACAACTGTGTCAATGACAGTACCAGGTCGGACGTTTTGATCAGGAGCGCGTTGAGAAGCTTGAGCATCAGCCAACATGAAGCGAAGATTATGCATGCGATTTGGAACAATGAGAGTAATCTTAGCATCAGAACCCAAATCACGAATTGCAGCAAGAGCAAATGGAAGTTCGGTGGTGATAACCATCTTGAATTGACCTTCGGAGCAGCCATTGCGGAAGATGAAGAGCTTCTTAGGGAAATTACCACGATGAGCTTTGAAACGAACGAAACATTCTTTGACAATTTCACCAAGAACACTGACACGTTCTTCTTTGCTGGGTTTTTGCAAGCGGAATCCACCAGCAAACTCGAAAGCATGATCCTTGTCATTGGCAGCATCTAAAAATTAAAGGATAATAATAGTTGATAAATGTTGAAAAAATAAACTTACATCCAACGATGGTAGGAGCACTTCCAATAGTTGAGCGAAGTGTTGGATTGATAGCACCAGGATGGTTGAGAGAGATACCAATGCACAAGGAATCATTACCAAGAGTTTGAGCAATACCAGCTTCAGGAAGACGAAGATCATAGTTGATGCCACCAAGTTTGACGCTAAAAAAGCTATGTATTAATGAATATGTTTACATTTAAAAAACAAACTTGGTTTTGTGGACGATGTTTTCCATGGTTTGTTGCTTCCCCTTTGAAACGATGTCGCCAGCGTTTTGCATTTTGACGAGTTGAGTGATGATTTCATATCGACGTTCAAAAAGTTTAACAATTTTATGCATGGAAAGGTCTTGGTCAGCATGAATGAAGAACATAAAGTTGAAACCATCGTCTTTGCAAAGCTTGAATTCTTCTTCAACTTTTACAGCATCAATGGGAACAGTACCTTGATATGCAGGTGGAACATATTGAATACCGACACGATTGCATTGAAGTTGGAACGAACTAAGAAATTGTCTGAAATTTTTATTTAGTAAGTAACATATAATGATTTTAAAAAAACAGCTTACTGAAGTTCTTGTGGTCCAAAGCGTGATCGTTGACGTGTTGGCACAGTACCAAGAACATAAATAGCCCATTTTCCCAAATCACAAGGAACCAAGTAATTACCACGTTGACTCCAAATAGCTCGACTTGGATCAGGAGAAGCTACAACACCGTCACGATAATCAATGAATGGAACAGGAAGTACACGGCTGTTAACCTATAAATAGAATAAATTATTATTATAACAAAATTGCAAAGAAAGAAACGAACCGAGACCGGACGATCTTGTACAGAAATTTCCATTCGTGTCAAATGAGGGCTCAAATTTTCCCCAAAAAGACCAATAGCTCGAGCATTACGATCATTTTGAGGAAGAAGAGTTGATGGAGGAACAGCGCATGCACGGATCATCTTTTGAACCAATTCAGGAGTTTGATGTTCAGTTCGGACACGCTATAAACATAAAATGTAAAAATGGAAATATATGGTTATAAACAAACTTGATTATCAGCGATGTTGAGGACTTCCATAGGAAATTCACTTTTCTGAGGTCCACTTTCAATAATCAAGTTCAAATGAGGAAATTGCAAAGTGATCTGATAGCGATTGAAAAAGTACTCCGCAACGGTACAATTAACACCATTAATTTCGATCTTCTTTGATGCAGCGGTTTCAGTACTAATACTATGAATAGTAATAGTACGTCCAGGCGTTTCATGTGTTGTAAGAGCAGAAAGACCTAAAAATAAAACATAATAAAGAAAAAGAAACCAAAAAATAAAACATACCGGTGAAAGCTGTCTTCAAATGATCAATTTCATTAGGAGCAAGAATCTCATTACGAACTTGGATAACAGCAGATGCACTTGCAATCATAGGTTGAGCCATATGGAAAGGTGTCTTCTTAGTATCAACAACAACGCCAACACGTTTATTTCCAGGACCTTTGGGACCTTCAATGAAACGAATGGACTTTTGACATCCAATACCAAGGAATTTTCCGGCGCCCAAAGCAGGAGCATCATTAGCAGTAAAGCCAAAGTTTTCAGGAGCCAACAAGAAGCTTTTGCCACCAGGATAAGTAACATGATGTTGTTCGTTCATCAACGGTGTTTGAGATGTTTCCAATTCCAAATATTGTTGAAGCTGAAAACCAAAGTAAATATACTTTAAAAGTAAAAAAGACAAAAACAAACCGAATGATCCACTTCATCCAAAGCATTTGTCATATGAGAGAGTTCGGAAGCATCAAGAACACGAGTATCACGAACAGGCTTGATCTTGATTTGAGCTGAAGCATTTGGAAGCATCTGAGCAACGATAGGATCATTATCAACATCGAGAGTAATACCATCAGGTTGGTCAGTGATTAGCTTGGTAGCAAAGAGTGTTGACTGGAGATCATAGCATGTTTCAACCAAATCTCCCAAGCGGTCAGGATATTGTTGAATGGCGCTTCGGAAGATTGAACGGCATAGATCTTTGCGATTGGTAACAATGGCACTGAAAAAAGGAAGAAGTAAAGATAAAGAAATTTGAAGAGAAAAGAAAAATAAACAAATGAGACACAAGGACTTTGGTAAAGGACAATTGTGTGTGAATAATAAAAAAGTTACTTACTCAGATTTGGCCTTCTTGGTGAGATCAATGATCTTAATATTACCATTGACTTCTTTGGTAGCTTGGATAGTTACATCATAGCGGAACACTTGAAGAGATATTGGAACCTTGACACCATGGATGTTGGTGATGACCTTCTGTTGAGAACAGGAGATAGTACCAGGTTCTTTCTTGGCAGCCATAGTAGGAGGAAGAGGATCAAGCTAAAAGAAAGGAATAGTAAAGGAAATATAAATATAGTAAAAACATACGCCAAGCCTTGCCAACATGCGTTGGATATCCGAAGAGTTTTCAGAAGTTTGAGAGCGCGACATACCTAAAAAGAATAACAGTTAAACATCGGATGTAAACAAAAAACGCGAATAAAAACTCGAAACAATGATTAGAATAAGGTATGCTTTTTAATGATACTAATATCATAAAAAGATCAGTTGAAAAATCAAAAAAATAAATAGGGGAATAAAATTATTTTGAAAGGTCGCATCAAAAAATTGAATAATTTCATCAACTAAAAGAAGCACAAAAACATGAAGAAATATCTAAACAGTGAGCAAACTAAAAAATGAAAATTTTTTTGCTTCGCCTTCAACGAAAATAGGCTGAACTATGAAAGGTGGGGATACTGTAAAAAACTCAAAGGAACCATTTTTAGTCGTGGTGAAAGGCCAAAAAATTTGGAATTTGGGCAGCGATGTAAAGTTTTTTCCATATTTTTCAGTGGTTTTTTTTGTTGATATTTTTTTAATGTAATTAACTTGTTATTATTAGTTACTAAATTTGAAAATAATTTTTGTATGATAATGTAATTTGTGATAGAATTAATTAAAGATTTTATAACCATTATCGCTTTTTTCTCTGCTTTTCGATTTACTTTTTTACATTTTTTTAAAGCTTTGATGAGCAAGTAAATGAACCAACCATCACTTTGAAACTTTTTATTGGAAAGTTGGAAGGGTAAATTTACATATTGAAGCAGATGTTGGTCGTGAAGATATTGTTATGAAGGTAATTTCGAATGGTAGTGAACCTACAGCAAGTGTCGCAAGTGATAAAGTGAAAAAAGTTAGCAACTCAAAGATTTATTTTTGTTTCAAGTTCTTTAAAAAAAGTTTTTGATAAATACAATTCTTACGGCATCTTTAGCTAAATGGAATTGTTTATGCCTTGAAATGATGCTTTCAAGCAACTTTTAATTATCGTTAGTAAATTTCAAAGTTGTTTGAGGGATACTGTAGGAAGTGACGCAGACATATCTGTACATATTTGGTGTAGCAAACCTTTTTTTAACTTTCAAGAATTGGACATTTTAAAATGATGCATTTTGTTTATAGATTTTGAAATTTTGTAACCTTTATTAAATTTTTTTTGATTTCTAAAAAATCAGAAATGAACAAAACAAAAAAATAAATGACACACATCAAAGAGTATTAGTGTAAAAAAAATAATAACAAAAACAACAGATATATTTTTTTTCTATTTTTTTTTCTTTTCATAAAACAAAAACATACAATTATTTTTATTTTATTTTTTTGAGCATCGGGTAAGAAAAAGGAGGATTATTACTTTATATTTTTTTATAGTTGTTGCAAAAAAAATGAACGAATGATTAAATGTGAGAAAAATATAAAAAGTAAGGAAAAAGAAAAATGAGACCATTTTTTGGTAATAATTTTTTTGGAAATAAAAGTTTAAGTTTAATAATAAAAAAAAGATGAGAGAACTAACAACAAATAAACGAGAAAAAGAAGAGAATAATAATAATAATATTGTATTTCTGTAACGTTTTTTTATATGGAGTAAATAAGTTTTTTTAAAATTTATTTTTATGATGGTGGTGCACCATTAACATAATCAAGTTGAGGACCAAACATATGACGCCAATTATTTTGTGGTGAATCATCAAGGAAACAAGTGATGAGAATGAGACCAAGAAGAAGAAGGGCGCTAGTTCCAAGAAGGCCTTGAAGAACTCGAGAATTTTTAACTCTTTGAACAAGTCTTCGAGGAAGGGATCTCCGCCGTGGAGATGCTGCTGGGACGGAAGTGGTGGTTGTTGTCGTAGATGATGAAGTGGTGGAAATTGAAGCGGTATTGGTTGAAATTTCTTTAGTTTTACGCTTTCGAAGTTTAGGTGAAGGAGTTTTAATGGGTTTAATGGAAGCTTTGGAGAATCTGAAAAATCAAAAAAAAATTAAAATTCTTTCTTTAAGTTTTTTGCAGATATATAATTTTACTGTTTTATTGCCAAAAAAAGGTTTCTAACGCTTCAAAAATTCTTTGATAAAAAAATACTTACCTTTCTCTTAATTGCTTCAAACTATTTTTATAATCCTTCAATTCCTTCCAAAATTTCGCTTGCTTTCCAGGTTTTCTATCTCCACTCAACACAGCCAAATCTTCCAATTGGGTTGTTAAACCATTGCAAACCGTTTCCAATGCATCCATTCGCTCTTGACATAAATCCAATTCCAATCGAATTTCATCAGCTGCGTCAACTCCCATAGCTTCAGTGTTAGCTAACTTATCTTTTAATTCTTTTAATGAATCTTTTAAATTTCCCATTGAATGATATTTTGCCATTGAAGCTTCAAGATGAAGAGTGGAATCACCAATAGTTTGAAGGGATTGTTCCACAATTTTTAACAATGCAACAAGTTCACCATTATTATATCGATTTCCGGGTTGTTCTGCGAGATGTTGCAAACTGGATTTACGTGTCATAAGATTATCCCAGATTTGTTTTCGTTCCATTATAAATCCTTCTAAATCCGATATGGTCATCTTTTCTGAATCTTGAATAAGCAACATTTTAAGAGCGGTTTTCATTTCAGCTAATTGAATTTTTATTTCATTTACATTAGCTTCATCTATTTCCATTTGTTCATCGGGATCCACTTCACCATCATCCTCTTCACTTGGGCCTAGTTCATCTAAAGCTGATTTAAATTCTTTTTGAAGTAAATCAACATCATTTATTTGATCCTAAAAAATTCATGAAATTTATATATTTTAAGGCTCTAAAAAATAATTAATAAAACTTACCATACTAATATTTCGTGGAAAACCTTTAACAATGGCAGTTAATTTTTTAACATTTTCTTTTGCATTCATTCTTAAAGCCTTTTTAACATCTTTTTTATCATTCGAAAATGGATCATATTCATTCATAATTCTACGAACTTTATAATAATTTTGTTGACATTCATAAATGGTTGCATCAATTTCAGATGGATCTGTTAAGGGGATTTGAGATTGAAAATCATCATCAATAATGGTGTTATCAAGGATGGATGAAGTTGAAGCTGATGGATCTTCAAGTTGAACAATATGTGGCATAATTTCAGATAGGGATGGAGGATCCTGGAAATTTAGAAAGGGATGTAAAATGAGAAAATGAAAAAAGTATGAAATAAGAAAATATAGTGGGCCCGAAAAAATTTCAATTTTGCATGTGCCATTTCTTTTTTTTTCTCACAAAAGTATTACTTTAATTCTCCAACCGAAAAAAAAGAAGATGAAAACTCCGCCTCGCCTAACATAACATAAAAAAATAAATAGTAAACATCTGAGTAAACATTTTAGTTATTAGTTACACCTGCCGTTCCTCTCCAACTATCTCATCCTCCCATTCTAACTCAAGATTTAAAAACGGCAAGGGTATCTCATTTTCTATCGATTATGAGAAAGCCGTCATTTTTCGGCAAAAAAAGATGACAGCTGGCTTTTATTATTATTTTTAATCAAAAAAGATTGCGCATCTTTTTTTTCTATTTTTAAAGCTTCTTAGAAACCGTTACTATGGGTTACATCTTCTTCTCTTTTTTTCGAAGATATAAATCAAGCACGCAAAAAATAAAAATGATATTCTTCCGACAACAAAAAAAATATAAATCCAAAAAGATGAGAAAAAAAAGTGTATTGTATTTTTTTTTACAATTCACTTTTTCTTTTTTGCAAGCACGCGAGCAGGGCAACATGAAGAAGAAAAAACGAGTATACTTTTTTCTTTTTCTTTTCAAACAGCAGAAGAAAATGTTTTTAAAAATGAAAAAAAAATGCGTCAACAAAAGAACAACAACATACATACGCAAAAAAAATGTTTCGGGCTTCCTTCAAGGCAGGCAAAAAAATATGAAAAAGAAAGAAAATATATACGCGTGTGCCTGAAGCCCTCCAATAACAAAACAAAAAAAAACTCTAGTTTTTTCGATTCTTCTCCCGGCTGCCTGCAAAAAAAAGGAGTGTAAAAAAATACAGCAACAACTAACTACGACGACGCGCAGAAGCCATAAAAGTCAGTCAGTCAAGGCAAATGTCAGTCAATTTTATTTTTTTCAGGTTTTGTAAAATGCAAAGAAGAGAAAGATAGACATGGGAGTTATTTGAGACACTAAATTTACACTTACTTTATAATCATCCCATTCATAATGAGCATCACCCGTTTCTTGAACAGTTCCAGATGAGGTTGTGGATGCAAATGATTCCACTGAGGGTCTACGATGATGATGGTGATGATGATTCAATGATGATGGACTTTGTTGCTTTTTTAATGTTGAAGTCATCAATGGTTCAAAGTTTGCAAATGAATGAAATGAATTTGAAATGTCTACAAAAATAACAATTTTTAATATTTTCACATTTTTTAAAACTAAAGTATTTTTTCAAAACAAAAAGCTTTTATTTGTTTTATTTTTTTTTTTTGACGGCAAAAATCAAAACCCTTACTTTCAACATTCCACGAAAAATTCACATAATCTGAAGCTGATCGATGAATTCGACGTTTATCATGTTTTCGCTTTGAAATAGTTGTTGGAGTTTTGGAACCAAAAAATGAAGCACTCAAAGATTGTGACATTGGATTGTCATTTTCAGGAAAAATATAAACTGATTCATCCTATAACAAAGATATTTAACTTTAAATATTTTCCTTAAAAAAATAATTTTTTTTACCATTCCAACATTAGTTAATGAATTTTTCATTATTCCTGAGCCATTATTTGAGGAATTTTGAGTTGTTGTTCTCACGGCTCTTTTAAATCGTCTTTTACGCTGTTGAGGTGGAATGGGTGGCAAAGCAGCTGAAGCCGCTGACGGATTATTTCCATCAAAAAGAGATTGCCTTGATTTATCTTTGCCTGAATCAGATTCTTCACTGCTTGCTTCACACGAAAAATCTGTGTCTCTATGATATTTAGATACTTCGGATGGAGTTTTGCTGACGACGCTTCGTTTTGGAGTTGAAATCCTTTTTGGTTTTAATTCCTTCCATTGAGTGCCTTTTTTAAGTTGATTTATTCTTGCTTCAAAGTCATCGTCTTCCATCATTGACATAACTTCTTGATAATCATCTGGAATTACCATATTGCTTGAATTCATATCAGATTGAACAATCATGGATTCACTGAGAATATTATTATCATCATTTGGAACTTCGCGATCACCATGAATTTCAAAGGGTAATTGCGGGATCACTTCTGTATCAGTAACACCCGCATCATCTAATGGAACAGTTTTATAAAATCCTTTAGTTGGAGTTAATTTTAATCTCATCCTTCGTTCAACACTATTATTTTCATTCACAACATCGCCCAATAATAATTCTTCACCAATTAAATTTAAACTTTCGTGAATTGAATTTTCTCCCGATGAATATCCAACATCGAGAAGCTGTCGAGAGCTTCTTGAGGTGGAGCAAACAACATTAATAGGTGATGGCTGTTCCGTATCAGGCGATGGAGGAGGAGATGAAACAGGTGAATGGTGTTGTTGTTGTTCCGGCATACTACTTTTTGTATATGATTCGTAATCACTTGGCATAAATGGTATTATATCCGGATTATCGTCTTCAGTTGCACATTCCGATTCAGTTGATGAAGGAATTAGCAAAACATCTGTCGACGCTGTGGAATATTGTGGCGAACAAAGAAGTGCTGGCAATGTATTGGCTGTGGAAGAAGAGGATGTGGTTCGACGTCTTTTAATCAATGGTTCCTCGTCGTCCGAAAGATTTTCAGGCGGCGTTTCACAGTCCTAAAAAATATTTGTGTTAGTTAGTCAAAGTTACTGTATACTTTCAATTTTTATGACGACATTTTTGTCAAACAAATTTTATAGTAAACATTATAAAAAAAGGCGCCATCATAAAGCTATATATTTTATTTTAAATCAAATAAAGAAAGTATATTGTTTATTATTATTTTTTTACTTATTATTTAAATAAAGGCAAGCCGCGATTTTATTTTTCAAAAAAAATTCGTGTATTAAATGCGCAACTGAATCAACGCAAGCAACAACAAACATAAAATAAATAATGGCTCTCAAAAGGCGGCGGGGGTCAACCTCAAAAAGGCCATCATCATTTTAGGAACACCATGGAGGAGAAAAAATATACCGCATTCGGTCATGCGAATATATAGTAAAAAATAGAAGAGAAACGAAACATGGTAGTATGAACTCGTGGAAAAAATCTGTTTTTCACTCATCGCTGGCTGCAGCAATATAACTAACTCTACCTCGTAAAATGAGTTGGATCTAATTGCATCCTCTCATCGTCAAACAAAAACATTCTTCTTTTTTTTGTTGATGACCAGATTTTTCACGACTTTAAAAAAATATTATATTTTCGAAAATTATTGGAAATGTAAAAAAAGAGACAAATAATAATGAGTTTCCGTCACTCAAAAAATAAAGAAGATGAGGGATAAATAAATAATTGAATGAAAGGAATGATTGACAAATTTTTCCATTATTTTCTTGATTTTCGTTTTTAAAATAAACTTTAGCACATCAAAAAAAATATTCAAAAGAAAATCAATTTTTTTGCTTCAATCATAAAAAAAACAAAAACACTTTTTTTATTCGTTTTCGACAAATGACTGATTTTAGCGCGTTTTTTCCCTTTCTCTTTTTCCCTTGATTAGCTTCCTAAAAACTAACAATAAGCAAAAAAAAAGAGGAGCAGCAGCAGTAGTAACAAAAACATAAAAGGAAGGAAAGAACTAAACTCAACAGATGAACGAACTCTCTCAGTCAGTCAACAAGCATCAGTAAAGCAACCGATGGATGATTGCTGGCTGCTTCACCTGGAAATAAATACATACATAGTCACCGTTCACTTTTTTTCTGGTTATGGGCTGAGATTGAGTCGCCGCTGATGGTTGAACAACGACGAAGATAAAAAAAGGAGTGGTGTCATCGAGAAAAAAAAAGATTTTTAAGAGGAAGAAACCCAAGAACGGAGATGAGAAGACAATTCTCTTTTTCTCTTTCACTCAATTATTGCCAGCCAGTGATCGTAAATATTAGTTAGTTAGGTAGTAAAAATAATAGAATAGTAAACGAAACGATCTATTTCTATTTTAGTTTAAAAGGATGTTGTTGAGAGAGATGAAGATGGGTTTAAAAACATACAACAACAAAAACGATAAATGTTTGGTTGAAAATGTTTACAATGAGCCGTTGCTGATGCCTTTTTTCTTTCAAAGATTCGATTACAAAATCACCGAGAAAAAAATGTGAAAAAAGCATGAATGGTAAACTCTTACTGGAATTTCAATGAAAAAAAAAGAACGATACCGAAGAAGAAGAAAAAAAAACGTCTTTTTTTGAAGCTTTTTTTTCATTCTATTTTTTGGATGGAAGCAATCAAGAAAAGAGTTATGAGTAATAGTAAAAAAAGTGAAAAATGATGAATCGTTTTTTTTTGTTGCTTGAAATTTAACGCTGAAGAGGAAAGGCAAAACAAAACAAAAAAATGTTCCATTTTTTCTTGAAATTTTAACGAGAATAGGAAACATGCTGAATGGCAAAAAAATAAAAACAGATGTAAGAAATTACAGAAAAAAAAAATTATTGAACAATGCAACCTTGAAATTTTTGTATGGGTTTTTTGTAATCTTTTTTTAAAGGGTAAATTTTGCTTCTTTGTATAAAAACATTTAAAAAAATTAGCAGCAATCATTCGTTCGATCGAAAGAATGTTTTTAAATTTATGATCTTTGATAAAACCGCTTCAAAGAACTTTCGAATGAACAATGTCAGATTTTTTTTTCATCGGCCAAACCTCATTTTTTTGTTGTTAAATTTGCAAATAACTTTTTCTTTTAAATTTAAAACAATTGTTTAATTTGTTAACAAAATTATTTCTCAAAAAGTAAAGCAAATTAAATTAATTTAAAAAAATCAACCAAAAAACAAAAGATTATTTTTTTTCTACGAAGTCAGATAAAATTTGTTCCATGGCTCCATTCAACAAGAATTTTAATTTTTAATTAAATTAAACGTTTAAAATAAATTTTAAAATTTTGACCACAAATTCCTCATTTTTCATTTCTATTTGCAACCTTGAAAAGAGAAAACACAAAACAATTTTTACTTCTTCAAAAAAATAATAATAAAAATTTAGTTCTCAAAAATAAAAATAAAAAAAGATGGATGCGGCGCCTCAAATCTTGACTGACTTTCCTCAAGCAAAAAAAAAAACTCATGAATCAAAATCAACAGAAAAATAAAATGCATAAAAGCGTGAAGGGCGATATTTTCTTTTGGAAGAAAAGAATAAAAAAAAAAGTAAAGTGGCGGTCGTCGATGAAAATGATGATGATGGTTGTTGGTGGTGACAAGGAAGCAAAGCAATACGACAACAACAACGACGACGGAAGAAAAAGGTATTTATTGAAAAATAACCGCAAAAAGGTTCTTGTATTCCTTTTTTCCTTATACATTTTTTTGGGTATCAAATTTCGGTTAAATAAAAGGTACATTGAAGAGAAGAAGAAGAAAAAGTGGAGGATAAAAGTGATGGTGGTGGTGGTTGGTAGGAAGGAGAAAGGAGAGAAAAAGGTAATCAGAGCTGTCAATAAAAATTTTTTGAGAGAATAAAAGCAACAGTTATTACTAACATAAGTATTGTAAAAGTTGCCAAATGTGATCTTTGCGAAAGAAAAAAAGTTTGACAAATAGGGTAAAACTTTTTTGAAGGTTCGCTAATTCACCAATAATCCAACTACTGGTGTTCATTTTATCTTAAAGCCCTAGTTTATAATCTTCTCACCTTAGATTTAATAATCTTTTCCAAAGAAATATTTTCATAATTATAACAATCAAATTTTAAATATGTTCCATTCCAGCTTTCTCCAAAATCGATTGTAATCAACATTTTTTTTTCTCGCTTCTAATACTCAGACTCAAACTCAGCTGATTCTTTTCCCGAAAATTTAACTCAAAAAAAATTGTATGTAGCCCTCAACATTTCCGTTGGTTGCGATGGATGATGATGGTGATTGCTTGCTTATTGCTAACTTCCGTACGCATGCGTTACAAGTTTAACCAAGAGTGAAAAAACAAAACATAAGAGCTTCTTACTATTTATAACAGAAACAGAAGAAGAAAAAAAGCTATTAAAGACTAACACAACTAGTTCCTACTCCAAAACACCTGCTTCAAATTAACACTTAAAGAAAGAAAAAATAGCTAATACCGTGATCTTTTTTTTTCTCGTTATTTACAAAAACATCATCATTGCTCTTTCTTAAACTCATTGACACAGCAGAAAAAGAAAAAAAGCTAACAAGCTTACTATACTTTTTTTTTGCGACAACAAACCAAATCCAAAACAAAAAAAAACTTTTATATGTCTTTGACAATTTCCCAAGTGGTTTTAAGCAACAAATCAACAAGGTCCTTTCCCTCCACTAATATGACAATAGTCTAAAACAAAAAAAATAAATAAAATAAATGGCATTGCGGGTTGCTTTTTTCTTTTTCTTATCCAACACACCAAAACGCATCTGCTCACAAACAATAAAAAAAATTTTAAAAGTAAATTTTTAGTTTTGAAAAAAGACATGTGTTTGCGCATATAAAAATCACAGCCTGAAGGAATAAGGAAAAAAAGGAATTTTTTTTATTATTAGACAAACAAACAGGAGAGAGAGAAATATGAAGAAGACGGAATCACGCTTTTTTATGTTTCTCCGTTGCGATTATGGCGGTTGTTATAAAAAACCCACGACGTTGTTGTTGTAAAAAAGTGACCAAACAACCAGAAGATGGGAAGAAGATAGAGAGAGATTTGTTCCATTTAAAGAGCTTAAGCTTAAAGCATTTTTGCGAGACATCACAAACACTTTTAACCAACAAGAAGAAAAAAATGCGGTGGAGATACATATGAAGGTTCTGTTAAAATATTAAAATAACAACGTTGATGGCTTTAAAAAAAGCTTTTTCTTTTAACCTAAAAAGGGTCAAGTATCCATCGCGCTTCTCTAAAAGCTTAAAAGCTACCAATACTTATTATTGTATTATTATTACCTCCCATTTATGCATTTTTTTGGACATAAAAAGGTTCTTGAAAGATTTTGAAAGCAAAAAAAAAATGCGGTGCTTTTTAGCGCAAAAAAAAGAAAGGATCGAAAAATTAGCATAAACAAAAGCGAGCGGTACATGAAGCAAAAGAGAAGAAAACTGTTTCAAGGATATAAACTATTTTATTTATATATTTTGGAAATATGTTTAGCGATGGATGCTGATGCTTAATGGAAGCTAATAGCAAGAAATGAGAAAATACAAAAAAAATATGTTTCAAGTATGGGCTCTCCTTTTCTAAATAAAAATTTGTCAAACAACTTAACGTTTTTTATTTTTTAACAAATTTTTGAAAGAAATTATCACTTATTAATTAAGTTTGCTCAATCAACAATGATTAAATAAATCATTAGGATATCGCATTTCAGTAACGCTAAATACTTTTTTTATCAACTATCTTCCAAAAAAACTTTCAAGTGATTAACTACGGATTTAAATAAAATAAAAGTAAGAAGAAATTTTTTCCCAAGTATATTAAAAAAAAGCCTTGATAAGTGTGTTCTTTTTCCCACTAAGTCCGGTTTAGTACAAATAATAACATTATTTGTGAACAAAAAAAGTGAGAAAAGTCCGTTATGCAAACAACGCATAAAAAGGACGAAAAAAATTTGCAACAAAGTAACCAAGTGTCTATCTTCTTCATTTTCATCCATCCTATTCTTTTTTTTTTCAAATTTTCTACACCTTTTAAAAAATGATGAAGCGGAGATGGATGATGACCGGCGGCAGCCGAAAAAAAAGTTTTTAGTCGTTATTGGTCACTTTTTTTCTTGTTAACTTTTAGCCTGGCTTGCTGCTATGGCCCATTGCCGACTGCTGTTGCCAGCTGTGTGCCCTTTTGGGATATTTTTTTTTTTTGGGAATAGAGTGCTCATCTTCTTTCATCGCTAAGAAACAACGAAAACCAAGTGGAAAAATAGAAGAAGAAAAGATGATAGTTATGATGGGAATATATGTTTCAAAAAAAGGTGAAAGGAAAAATAATATTTTCTTATTATTTTTCAAAAAGCTTTTTTAAACTTTTAATGAGCGAACAAAGAAATTTTTTTTTGCAATAAAATCCATCCAATAAAATATTTAGGCCAAAAATTAAACTTTTTTTGTTTAATAATTTTTTTATGATGGATATTCCAATTTGCTGCCGATGAAAATAAAAAAGAATTTTTAGGCGATAAAAGTGAAAAAATTAAGTTTTTTAAAATTTAAGAAAATGAAATCAACAAATTTGCGCGGCGTTAATTTTTTTTATAAAGAAAATGAAATGAAAGAGAAAGGAAAAAATTGCAAAAACTCTTTCATATTCGTTCCTTCCCTGTTTTTATTATGGAAATGTAAAATAATAATTAGAATCATAAAAGTTTTTTTTTTCACTGAAAAAAAGTTGTTTTTACAACAACAAAAAAATCATGTAATAACAAAGTGTTTTTGTTGTTATGCTAATGAGAAGCGATTAAAAAAATCACTTATGGGAAACATGAAGGAAGAGGAGAGAAAAACGTGATTTCGTGAAATGCAACAACATTTTCAAACTATGATTATTGCCAGAGGGAAATCACGTACTCAAAATAAAACGATAATCGATATTAAAAAGCAAAAAAACAGTTTTTGTAATTTTGTCCATTCTGTGAACGCATGAGCGATAATAGGTTTTATTATGGAAATGAGTTGATGCTTTTTGACACTTTTTAAAACTTTGCAAATAAAACTAATTTTAGAAACAGTTATTATCGAAATCAAAAATAAAAATATCGGGAAAAAATGACATGCCTCCAGCAGAAAGCTATTCTTTATTTTTTAGAAGTAATATGCCAGATAAAAAAATCAGTTTTTTATAGTCTGCGAGCAAATGGCGCATTTTACTTTTTTTTCACTCAACACACATTTAAAAAAAAGTTTTAAAGCTTACGTGTTGTTGTTTCAAAGAGGCAAGCTCCCAATTTTCAAGATTTAACAATCGAGCTGATAAAAGTCGATGTTCCAATTGATCAAGATTTCGTTGAGCTCGTTCGATTTTTTTTCCATCCGTTAAAGGCCTCGTTTGGAGATATTTTTTTGCTGAATTAAGCAAAGCTTGACCGTCTTTTTCGATTTTAGCTTGCAATTCCTAAAAAATATAATTAATAAATGAAAGTGAGTCAAAAAAAAATGGTCACAATCGCTTTTTTTTTTGCTTTCAATAAAAAAAGCGCAATCGGTGAGAAAAGAATGGCATGAAAAAAAAGAGGAAATAACAACCACCACCTTTAATGAAAGAAAAAAAATTTGAATGAAAAAAATGCGACGACGATTAATGAATTGTTTGTTGACAGGGAAACAAACCACTAAACAAAAAAATCAAAGAGGAGGGCAACAAATAAAAAAATAAATATTAATATGCGTAACAGGTTGGTTGGTTGGATGACTGGCAATTGACAATTGGCAATTGCGTGCAATGTCGAGGTTAATTGTGAGGGAAAATGAATTTACAATGTCGGTGAATGAACTGGAGTCAATTTTTCCAGTTTCGTTCAGGATTGTTCAGTTTGCCTCCGGACGTACTTTGCCAAAGACACGGAACATTGAAGCATTTTTTGCTTGAGTTTTACACCATTTAATTTTTGTTACATCTAATATTTTTTAATATTTTTATTGGTGATTTTTGTTTCAAATAATTAGGAGGAAATACTTGCAATATTGCATACAAAGTATTAATGAAAACGGCGGATAAAATCATATTTTTTCCCAACATTTAACATTTCAACGGGTTTTTTGCTAATGTAAAGTTGAAAATGATGGTGCATTTTGTTTTGGATTATTATCAAAAAATAAAGCAATTATTTCAAAGGCAGTTTTAAAAGAGAAAGCAGCATTCCTTTTACTAAAAGGTCGTGAATATGCCCCTAAAAACCCATTATTTTACCGCCAATTTTTAATAAGCAAAGGAATAATTTTTACGTTTTTTTCTTCTCATTTTTCTCAAATCTTGTTTACAAAATTGAAGATATTTCACTACTATCAATCAAATTAAAATTTGATCATTTCAAAATCCTTCGTGTCAAACAACTCCACAACAGAATCATCCAAGCCATTGAATTTGGTATTAAAGAACTTGTTTCAACTTAAAGCTTTTTTATTACAGATTTTAAAAGTTAATTAACAAATGCCTCTATAGAATCCATTCCGTCCAATTTTCTGACGTTCGACTCCGGATTACTCATCTTCAAACATCAGCTGGAATTTTTAAAGGTGACATCGAACTCATTAAAGACATTAAGAATACTATTAGGAATCAAGATAACTTAATGAAACATTCCAAAAAGATGTCACAAGAACGAAGAAGTTCTCGATTTTCACAACAACCTACTGTGAATTATTCTGAACGAATTTCACGTGAAGTTTTTTATTTTTTCTCTAAATCATTTAAAATTATTTTCTTCAGAATGAGCGACAGAGAGCTTTGTCATGTGAACGAAGTCATAGTGATAATCGCCACAGAAGCGTATCATATGGGATTGCTTCAACTTCGCAGCAGAGTAGTCAAAAAATCTTGCAGCCATTGATGAAGAGGAACAATCCAATGTTTTTGAAGTTAGAACCCACATTTTAATTGATTTGCATTTTTTACTATAAAATTGCTTGAGTATTTTTTAAATTTTTAAGTCGAAGGTGAAGATGATGACGAGATTGGGGAAGAAGTTGTAGCTGAAGTTGCAGCAGATGATGATGAAGATTAGTGTTCATTCCCGTCCCCGCGGGGAGGGGGATCCCCGCGGGGAACGGGGACGGGGACTCCCCGCGGGGATTCCCCGTGAAAAAAAATTCCCCGCCTTTTTCCCCGCGGGGAGTCCCCGTCGACTTTTTCTCCCCGTAAAAGATTTGAATAATTAAAAAATCATGAAAAAAAGGATTAAATCCTTGTGAAAACCATTCATTTAACATAAAAACGTTAAAATAACCATAAAAAATGCATTATTAACTCAATAAAAACATTTGAAATTTTTTTATGTGAAATAAACAATTAAAAAATTTTTTTTCATTCCCCGCGGGGACTCCCCGTGAAAAAATTTTCCCCGCTTATTCCCCGCGGGGAATTCCCCGCCGAAAACGTTCCCCGTCCCGTCCCCGCATTTTTCAATTACGGGGGGGGAAATGAACACTAATGAAGATGAAGGGGCTCTTAGGGGCATATTCACGACCTTTTAGTAAAAGGAATGCTGCTTTCTCTTTTAAAACTGCCTTTGAAATAATTGCTTTATTTTTTGATAATAATCCAAAACAAAATGCACCATCATTTTCAACTTTACATTAGCAAAAAACCCGTTGAAATGTTAAATGTTGGGAAAAAATATGATTTTATCCGCCGTTTTCATTAATACTTTGTATGCAATATTGCAAGTATTTCCTCCTAATTATTTGAAACAAAAATCACCAATAAAAATATTAAAAAATATTAGATGTAACAAAAATTAAATGGTGTAAAACTCAAGCAAAAAATGCTTCAATGTTCCGTGTCTTTGGCAAAGTACGTCCGGAGGCAAACTGAACAATCCTGAACGAAACTGGAAAAATTGACTCCAGTTCATTCACCGACATTGTATAAATAAAAAGAAATTTTTGCAAATAAAAGGAGAATAAAAAGAATGTGTAAAGGGACTAATAATTAAAATAAATCATAGATATATTTGTTTTTGTATAAATTTTTTTGACATAAAAGTAGTGTGATTTTTGTAAAAAAAATATCATTCAAAGTCCGGTGACTATTTTTAAAAAGATAATGTAAAACATAGAATTCTTAATTTGTATTAACAAATATCGTGGCTTTGAAATATTCAGTTTCAAGTATTATTTATTTTAAAAAATAACTAAAAGATTTTTCTAATACAAAAAAATAGTAAAATAAAGCGTTTCGAAGGAGGGAATTAATTATCATAATATTTTTGCGAGAAGATTAAAAAAAATAGACTTTTTAGCTCCATTTTAAACAATTCAAATTTTTCCTTAATTAAACTTATTTTTAATCCCAAAAATCCAAGTTAGTATCTAACCGAATAAATGAAAAAGTGAATAAAGATATTTTACCAATACCAACAAAAAAAAAAGAAATTAAATAAGAGATATTCCAAAAAGAAAAAAGAAACGTGACTGACAGTGGTTGTAAATCCTTTTTTCCAATTTGCCTTCCAACCGAAGACGATGGTGATGGCATTTCTTTCTTTAAACTTTTATCATTAACGATGTCGCCATCGTCGTCGTCCATCATAAAGAAAAAAAGTTAAAGGTCATGAAAGTTTTCCCCCAAATATATATACCGATATCGGAAACAACAAAACTTATGACAGATATAAAAAAAGGGATTACAAATAAAAAGAAAAGTGAAAAAAGTGATTAAACCCATTTTTGCTCCGGTGATGGACAGAAAAACTAATATGAAAAGTGATATTACACAAAAGAATCTTACTTTTTGATCAGCGCAAAGTTTTTGAAGGTCAAAAGAATTATTGGATAAAATTATATCATTTCTAAATTGTTCCAATGTGCTTTCAATGGTTCGAAGCCATATTCGTAATTGATAAATAGGGGAATGAGGATTTTCACGGGATGATGAACGAGCTGATTCTAAATCCGTTCGAAGTTTCAATTGTTCCATCGCTCGATCAATGGTTTGCATTCTTAAATTTACGATATCACACAAATCTATTGCAGTTTCAGCTAAAAGCCGAGCTTTTTTTCTTAAAGATTTTTGTCGATCTTCAAGTTTTTCGATGCATGGAATCTGAAAAAATAACATAAATTAAGCGGAATGATAATTTTATAGAACTAAAAAAAGTAGAGTATTTTTTAAAGTAAAAATTTATTTAAGAAATAGTAATAATAACAAAACATTAAAAGTTCGAAGATAAAAAAAATAATAATGTGGTCAAAAAGTTGGTGTCAGCCAGGAGCTACTCAAAAAAACTATACTAGTAATAAAATTACTCTCATGTGACTACAAATTTTTAAAGGACATTGTAAAACATTTAGCAGAAATAAAAAAATGAATAAAATTTTATAACACTTTTAGATTTTTACTTTATAAAGCAAAACACAAAAGCTGTTGATAAAAATATTTTAAAGCAAGAAATCAAAACTTTATCAAATTTTCTTTTTAGGTTTCTAAATAAACTTGCAAAAAATATATATATAAAAGTTGTATCCCTAACATCAATTCAAGGATGGAACAAATAAAAAATAAGATTAAATCAAGGATAGTTAAAAAGGAAAAAATTGTTTGAAGTTGAACCAAGCCTTTAGTTAAACAAAAAATAGCTTTATAAGTTTAGAGTTGATAAAAGCTATTTAGAATGAGAGTTATAAATGGCGTAAAAATACAATACCTATTTTTTTCAACATTGATTTTTTACAATTTTTTTACAATAAGAGGACAATAAAAAAAGTGTCAGCTTGTAAAAACAAAGATTTATATGGCCGATTTTCTTTTGCTTGTATTAAAAAAAGAGAGGAAGAAAAGCAACATGACTCTCGAACCAGTCGGCTAATGAGGTCATGAGAGATAACAAGCCGGCGGAACGACGATATTACCACCACCATCAGCAAGCATCATTTTTGAGGGTCTTCGCCATCCATCGATGACCAAGACATTGACAGGCGAGACAAGAAGGGTCAAGACTTGGGTGGCATAGGCAAAGCTTGAAATACGCCATTTTTATATTATTATTATTTCTTGAGTCAAAACACTTGATTAAGCGAAGATGCGGAAAATGAAAAAATGGAAAAAAAAGCAAAGTGACCAACTTTATTTGGAACTGCTCAGTTTATGGTGGTGGAGGTCCTCAAAAAATGAAAAAAATGGCACCACCACTTGGGAATTCATCATCATCGTTGTTCGCAAATGCTTGCGCTATTTTGAGGAAGACATGGACGAAAAATATAAAAAGATGGAACATTTCAATGAGATTTTTTCTTTTTCTTTTTGTTGAATAATGACAAAAATAATAATTAGAATTAAGCCCCTCTGGAAAGCCTTCCGCAGACGAACTCCTCTCTCTCGCAAGCTTTTCTTCAACCTCGGCTGCCATTTATTTCTTAAGGCAAGTAAGAATGGAATGGTCAAAGAAGCGGCAAGCATTCGTCGATTTTTTTACCCAAGTAAAATCTTTCTTTTTTTTCTATCTCAAGTCCTTAGGCAATATGCAATTTCAAAAAGATTCCATTAATCAGTCAAAGATTTCTTCTGACATTTTGATTGAGACTTGAATGTGTAAGTTTTTTTATTGCTTCCACGTTGAATAACTAACTAACTAACTAAAACTGACCATTGGTTACAACACACGAGAATGATAGCAGCAAAAACAACCGCCACCAACAAACAAAACAACAACAACAGCTTCGATGCTCACGAGCTTAGGTTCGAGAAAAAGTGGAGGAAGGCCATTAATTACGAAAGCATTTTAAGTTTCTCTCTTTCAGGGTAAAAGGAGAAAAAAATGTACAAGAAAAAAAGACATTAAAAATGTGATGGAAATGCAGTAAAAGTTTTTTTTGTCATTGCCAACGAGCCATTTGTAAAAGTTTTAAAGCTGTCTGCCTGCTTCTTTTTATTTATAAAACTTAAAATGGCAGTAAAGATTGAAAGAAATTGGGTAATTAACGACAACAAGAAAAAAAATGAAATGGCACTTTTAGGTTGTAAAAAATGAATAAAACATACACACACAGATTTCAATGTTTGATATTTTTTTATTTGTTGTAATAATAGCCATAAAATAGGAGAGAAAAAGGTTCGAGGATTAATTATTAAAAAAAAGAAGATGGAAACTAAAATTAAAATCCTCCTTGCAAACAATCTCAAAACAGCTAATAACCATTATAAAGCCAGCGCTTGATTCTCATTGACCAAAAGAATTTCAAAATTTTCATGCCAAAGTAAAAAGTTTATTACTTCAAAAGCAATGGTCATTTAAAGCTATTATTTTACAATTCAAAGAATTAAAATAAGAAAGAAAAAATCCCAAGAAGCTTATGGCCCATAAAAAATTGCCGAATTCAATCCATGCAAGTCCAATCTCAAATGTAAGCAAAAGCAAAGAAAAAGCTTGACCCATTCTTTCTTTTTTAACAGTTTCCTTTTGAAGCTTCCGATCCCCCTTTTTTGGTTAAAAAAAAGGATTAAATTACAATCTTTTATATTTTTATAATTTTACATGTAAGAAACCAAAGCTGAGAAATAAGGGTTTAAATTAAAAAAATAAAGAAAGAAAAACCATAAATTCTTTTAAATCTAAAATTAAAAAATCATTTGGACGCTTTTTGATTCAATGAAAAAAATGGTATTTTGGATGCAGAATGTCTCTCACATTTTTTTTTTGGTGATTTAAACAAGCAGGAAAAGAAGCGAACGATACATCGATAAAAGAAAGAATGGAAGAGACACAAAAAATAAATTTGCATAAGAATGGGAGAATTTATTTTTCAACATTTGAAAAATGAAATAATTTTTTTTAACGAGCATCGGAAGAAGAGAGAGACTCAAAAGAAAAAATTTGCGGGAAAACCACATTGAATTGGGGTCGGTCGGCGGCATTTTGATTCAGCTTATTTGTTGTTTGTAAGTTAGTTTGTAAAAATGATGGAAAAAAAATACATAAAAATGGACATAAGAGAGACAGCGACGGAAAAGAATAATTGGAAAAAGTTTAACAACAAAAAAACAAAATATTTTGTTTGTCGTTCTCACATTTAGAAATGGCAAAAACAAAAGATAGTAGGAAAAAATGGTTTGTTTAAAATTTTTAGAATTAAATGCTTCAAAGTGCTTTTTGGTATTGTTAAAACTTCAAACAAAAAAAGAAGTATGTTTCAAAGTTAACAAAGTGGTTTGGAATATTTTTTCTTAGAAAAATCCAAAATCTTCGCTATTAAAGACTTAATTTTTAAAAATGCTGGATGTCCGTAAATTTTGATTGTTACTTTGAAACACGAAAAAACCAAGAATTCTGATATACATGCTATGCACTAAATATGACCTGGTTCCTTCAGTTTCTTTAAAAATGAAAAAAATATAAAAAATGAAAATAAAACGTTTTTTTTTGTATTTTTTTGCTCCAATTGTTTAGTAACAAAAACGAAGACAAAAAAGCCGATAAAGAACGAAAAAAATCTCTATGTATTTACATTTTTTAAGTTTTTTTTCCATATTTTTTCAATCGTCTAATTTTTTCGGCGCCGCCATTAAAAGATAAAAAAAATTGTTTTAACGATTTCGGCAAGCAGCAATATATATTTTTTGGCAATTGAAAGATTTTTTTGGAAATATTAAATATTATTAAAATTTTTATTGGAATAAATTTTTTTAAAGTTGAGTCAAAGCAAAAAAGAAAAAACAAACCTGTTCTTCAAACTCAAGTTCGTCGATGGCGTTTTGAATATCGTTATAAAGGGTGCAACAATCTTCAACAAATATATCGTGAAGTGAAGCTTTAGCAGCAGCCGAATTGGCTTCCTGAAAAAATAAAAATTTATTTTACGTTTTTTGTTTAAATTTTTTTCCCTTCTTTTTTAAATAATGAGTTATTGAAATGAAGCCAAGAAGATGACGAATGACTCCTCTCATTATCGGTCATTTCGATGTTTGTTCACGTTTTTAAAAAAGCCGACTTTGAAGTACATAATATATATTTGTGAAAAGTGATGCGCAAAAAAATGGAAAAAGGAATACGAGAAAAATAGTTACGCTTTAATGATATTTTAAGTGGTTAGCTTTTTTTAAACAAAAAAAATATAAGGTGAAAACAATTTAACAACAATATATTGTACAATGCTATGGAATGTTAAAAGGGTAATTTAGATAGGTCTTCAGTTGAAAGAGATATCGACACAAAAAATGATAGTAACAAAAAACTATTATATTTTCGAATTTCATAGTTACATACTTTTGTTTTTACAAAAAACCAAAAATAAATTTCAACAATAGAATAACCATATTGTTTGAACTTCCATTATTACCCTTTTAAAGGTCCATAGCTATTTGCAGCCTTTTTGAAAATTTCGTTTACTGGGACCTGAATTCATACTTCGCCAACCGGCAATTTGAATTTACGTGCAACTACAGTAAATGACACGTTAAATTTCAAACACGCGCTTGGCATTCGCAAAGTTCAGCTCCCGTAAACGAAATTTCAAAAAGGCTGCAAATAGCTATGGCCCTTTAAACACCAATAAAAAAAATTTATATTTCGAAAAAAATGAGGTCTTTATTTTACCATCGAAGTCTTTTTTTCCATTTTTTGTTTTATTGCTGCCATTACCACAACTTTTTTTTCTTTTCAAAGGCGTCAAAGACGACGAAAACGATTTATTCGATTGGAAGAGATAATACTTCCACCATCACAACCTTTTAAAAGAGGTAGTAGTAGCAAGAAAAAACATGCAAGAAAACACAGCAGGAATCTATTTCTCTCCATAATTTTTTTTATATCCCGCAATAATATACAAGGTCTTGTTTTAGGAAGAAAAATCGAAAAGAAAATAACGGGGAAGGAAGAAGAAAAGTGCCATCATCAATTTACCCTCGCTTCAATGACCCATCCTCTCTCTCTCTTTCTATTTTTATTGAGATTGAGAGAATTGAAAGTTTTGTTACATGAGAAACTTTTTTTTCTGTTGTTGGGAAAGATAAAATAGTATAAAAGTGAAAATCAGATAGATCAGTGATGACGATGGAATCAATTCCTTGAGGCGATAGAAATAAAAAAATTGCTAGTTTTAGTACGGAATAAAAATAACTTATGTGAGCGGTGCGAAAAATTTATTTAAAAATTTTAGAAAACGTGAACTTTTGATAAATCTTTAAAAAAATAGTATTGTTTAACCTCAAAAATAAAAGTAAATGTGTTTTTTTGGGCTTACAATTATTTTCATTCCAAGACTCCAATAAATAAATTAACTTTAATACCATCATTTTTCTGTTACTTCAAAACTTATTTTTTTGTTTCTCAAGATTTAACTTTAAAATCGAGTTTAAAATAAAATCGTGTTAAAGGGAGTGTCCCAAACGATGAGAAAACCCTTACAGCGGGTGTTCCTAGCCCGAAAGTTTTTCTTCACTGTCTCAAAGTCTTACAAAGTTTTACAAAGTTTTTTCAAAAGCTTACGAAATTTTCTCAAAATGCTACAAAAAGCTACAAAAATTCGTAGCACTTTGTAAGCTTTTGAGACAATGAAACTTTCGGGCTAGGAACACCCGTCGTAGTAAAATTATTCTCATCGTTTGGGACACTCCCTTTAACGATGTGATTAATGAAACACACACACACTTACTTCATTATCATCAGATAAATTTCCATCGGAGAAATTAATATCAGAATCAAAATTTAAATCCAATGGTAAAACGATATCCCATTTTGCTGCTGTTGCTGAATTTATTCCACTCCAATCGCTAATTTGACTTAATTCCATTTGATTATTATCAGCGTTGTTGTTGTTGCAGCTGAATGGAAGAGAGAATTCACTACTTAAAAATGATTCATTTAATTTATTTGATCCTCCTTCTCCACAATCAGTTTCAAGGGATGAACGGCGAGTTTGTGGTGTTTCCATTTTTTATTCAATAGTCTTATTTACTTCACAAGATTGTGAATTTCAAGACAATAGTTTAAAATCAAAAAATATTATTGATTTTAAAAAGAAGCTTCCCTAACGAAAAATTTGAGGGAATAAAGTTTTGTATTTGTAATTAGTTTTTAAAGGCAGCGAAGTATGAACGGCGAGGATCAAAATATGAAATGCAACTTTTTATAAAAGCTTTTAAACTTTAGAAGAAGCAATTCATGATTGATGAATTAAGCCAATTTTGATTGAAACAAAATCGGCAAAAATATATGGAAATTTTGAAATAATGGGATCGAAGTCAAGAGGTCCTCGGATGATGGTACTTGAGAAGAGGCCTGGAAAAAAATTAACGGTAAAATAACTTATAAATAAAAATATTTTTCACGTAGCAAAATGATATAACCAAACGATAACAAAACGCGCAAAGATTAATGCCAAAAAAATTTGACCATAAAAACAAACATAAATACAAAAATTTGTATTTTAGCTTAAACATTCTTCTTTGATATTTTTTCACGCCAAATGAGTGGCAACAATATAAGCAAGCATATAAAGGCGCGGCGGCGGTGAAGAGAAAGAAAGTAAGTTTAAGTTTTTGGTGAATAATGTTGTTGTTGTTTTGTGTGTTTTCGGGAGAAGAAGAAAGAAAAAGAGAAAATGAGGAGAGAGGAAAAAAAAGGAAAAACCTCTTGACCCTTTTTCAAATTTATAGGAGAGGAAAAGGCGAGAAAACCAACGATGTGGCCGAACAACGTCGATGTCGACAAAAGGTTAATGAAGAAAAAAAGAACGGCGAAAAGAAACGGGATTGTTTTTGTTGTTTTCCTCATTTTTGCTCAACGAAGTTTTAACTAAGTTTCAAAGTTTTTGAAAAATAAAATTTGAACAATTGCAAAAAAAGAAGAGTTTTTCTTAGTTGAAAGGAAAAGAACATAAAGAAGAAAAAAAAGGAACACAACTTCTTTTTCCTTTGCCTGCTGCTTCTGACAGGTGGATGATGAAAATCGATCAAAACACTGATAAACAAAGAAAATAAGGCAAAATGGCTATGAGTAAAAAAAGATGCTTTTGAGATAGAAAGAGAGGGTGGATGAAAGGTGTTTAAAAGTAATTATAAACAAAGCGTCAAGTCAAAATAATAGGGTAAAAAGGTGACAAGAGATATTTCTTTTAAATCCCAAAAAAAAGTATGGCGTGCTTTTTCCATGTTTAAAAAGTATCTGAGAAAATGAGCCACAAAAGAAGAAAAAGTGATAACTAAATGTAAAAAAATAAGCTTTCTGAAAACTTTTCTAACTTTAACTCCCTTTTTAAATTTTTTTTCTTTTGAATTACAAAAGCATCCTATCCTTTCCATTATTTTTCATTCATAAAAAAAGCAATACAGGAAATGTGTCCCTAAAAATATTACTTTCAAATCGAGCAAACTCAACAAACCATGACACACAAAAGAAAAAAATAAAAACCTTGAAGCTTAACAAGTTTGTTGGATTTCACCGGAGAAAAAATATGCAACACATACACAAAAAAAAACTTTGTTTAAACAAATTTTCTTAGAAAAAAGGAAGTAGGGAAGAATCAATGACAATATATATGTTTGTGATGATCATCAGATCGTTCGTTCCTTCGCACTTCGTTGTTGTTGGTGAAAAGATTGTTTTTGATTGAAAATGAAGACGATGGATAGGTGGATGGTTGGTTTTCATCATACAATATAAAAATAAATACAAAAATAAGAAAATAAATGTCAAATCAAATTATAAAAATTCAAGTTTTATTTTATGGTAAAAAAAGTTACTTTGAAAAGTTTTTTTATAAGAAAAAGTAAATAAATAAATTGTCAGATGATCGGAAGAGTATTGATGAAAACAAAAAGCAAATTTTCAAACTTTTTTTACGAAACAGACTATTTTTATGGAAATATCCAAACCAGTATTACACTTTTAAGGAAAGAATTTGGGTTCCCAACTATCTTCCTCGTAAAATATAAACTTTTTTTTTACCTAAACAACAACCATAAAAAAAACGAAACCTAAAGAAAAAGCAATAAAAAAAAGATACTCTCTTTATTTTTCTTTAGGAAGACAAGAAGAAGATAGAATAAAATAAAAAAGGAAATGCTTTCAAACAACAATAGTTAGTTACATACATTTATACACATTCCAACATTATTTTTTTATTTCATCTCCTTCTTTTTCTTCTCGCATGCTTCTAATATGAAAAAAAACTTGCGACAAAAAAATATATATTTCCGTTAGTTGGTAGTTGATGATAGTTGAAAGTGATAATCAGTGTGTAAGAAAGAAAAAAGTGGAGCAATGATAAATTGATTTCTAACCAAAATATTTTTTTTACTTTCTTGCTTAGGTTTTTGGTTGGTAGATTGGAAAAGTTGAATCTTTTGCAAAAAAATAAACGAGAAAAAATAAAAGAAAATTTATGATAGTCATAGATTATTTTTGACACGTGAGAGAATGCAACTAAATAAATTGTGATGGTTCAATTACGCGGTTATGAATGGAAGGGTTACGGTCATTAACAGTAGAGGGCCACACCCTTGAAAATAACAATACAAAGAGGAAAAATGCAATCGGTTGAATGACTGCCAGAAAAAGAAGAAAAAAGAATAATAAAACTCATAAACCGTTTTTGTTTTTCTAATAAAAAAAATAGAGAGGAAAAAGCTGGTTTCCAGATGAACCAAAAAAAGAAAGAAATATTCTTTCTCCTCAAAAAAATGCGCGAGAATTTATGGGTTTTTTTGAAAAAAATATATAAATATGGAAAGCATCTGCGCGCACATCAGTTTCATTTTTTTTAAGATTCTTAGAAGTAAAAAAAGAGAAAGTTATTTGAATGTCCAGCAATGAAAGTGAAGTGATAAAAGATGCGAAAAAAACAGGAAAAAAATCTAAGTTTTAAAGAAAAGACGAGTAGAGTAGCCTGCTTGTTAAACATTTAAAAAGGAAGGTCAACAGGAGGCAGTGAAGCAATCAAATGCCTGTTTTTTGTTTGTTGATAAAGGTGAAAAAAAAGAAGAACGTGCTCGCGCTTTTGAGTCAGTCATTCTGTCGGGTTTTATGAATCAACAAGAATTAAGAAAAATTTCGAAATCAAACAGCTTTTTTGGTTTTTTTTGCCGAAAGTAAAAACAAGCAAGCTAATGTAGCTGACAATAACCAATAGACTATTTTTTAGGGATGAATCTCACGTTAAAAATTTTAAAAGTTCTGAAGTTTTTTAAGTTCCCTAAATTATGCACAGAAAAAAGCAAAACAAAAAACTAAAATTTTTGATAAAAACTTAAAACAATGAAAAATAATAGAAAGAAAAAAGCAATAAAAACAGAAGCGTTAAAAACAATATCAGATAATCATCACCTCGACCATTATTACCCCAAACATAAAAAGTGTTCTTATTTACCCCGATTCCTTGCAAAAAAAATTTAGAAGATAAGAAAAATCAAAAAATAAATGAGGCAAATTAATTGTGACAAACGCAAACGTTCGGTTTTTTAATGCGACGAAAATTTTATTTAACGGAGTTGCCACGCGTCGTTGATGGACCACTGATGCCTTTATTTCATGATCGGTCAACTAATGTCCAGAGTAAATAAATATATATAATTGGTATAATCTAATTAGTCAATGGAAGGGAATGAAACCCTTTTGCTTTAAATTTAAACCAAACCAAAGCAATGCAAAATAAATCAAAATGAATTAATATATCGAAAAGAAATTGGGAGAGAAGAAGGAGATGTTTTTCAGAAACAGATCATAAAGTTTGATACAGTCCATAAATGTTTTTTTACAATTATTCACATTAGCTTTTTTTGATGTTGATTTAAGATTACACGAACGAAAAAAGATGAAGGAGAGAGAAGAATGAGACGAAGAAAAAGAATGTAAGCAATATAGCTGGAACTGATTGGATTTTGTTTTGGGAATATCGAAATAAAGAAAAAATACAAAAAAAAAAGTAAAAAAGAAGTTGATTAAAAAAAAATATTTACAAGCGTGGGATTGATATTGGCAAAAATATAAAATTAACACATAAAAATTAAAACTAAGAAAAAAAAAGTCAGTCTAAATTATTAAAATTTCTCGATCTACGATGACAAAAATATTTCGGGAAGAAAGTTGTAATTTTTGGAATGCTTTTGCCATTTTCGTTTAAGACCATTAAACTCATCTAATATGTGTTAAAAAGAAAATCAAAAGTTAGTTAGACTTTTCTCTCCTCGAAAAAAAGTTTTGTATGTAATTCTTCAAATTAAGATCAGGATATATCACTCAAGAACTTCTTGAAAGAAAGAAAAAATGTTTTAAAAAACATTCATCCGCACTAAAGAAAGATCCGTTCTTTTCTTTTCTCTTTATTTTCATTGTTTAAACTTTCATTTCTTTAAGAGAGAAAAAAATTTAAAAAATATCAACGCTGACAAAAATAAACTTGGTTTTTTTTCGTTTTCAAAAAAAAAGGAGATCGGAAATGCGCGGGCTTTTTTGTTACTGTTTTGTTTCCATCATCATTTCATCTCATCTCATTTTCCAAGAGCCCTTTCTTCGTCTGCTCCTCTTCCTTTCCTTATCTCATTTCGCCGATCGTAAAAAAAAATGGAAGAGCTCATTATTTTCCGTCTCCTTCTCATTTTTTTCTTCTTCTCTTGATTCTCTAAATATTTAACCTTGAAAAAAAAGTTGGAACCTAATTTTTTCTTTTTAAAAGAGTTGCAAAAAGTTTAAAAAAAAACTTTAAGGAAATATTTTAAAGTTATTTTTTTGAGCGATGAAAATCCTTGAAAAAAGAAAAAAGTTTGAAATATTTTTTGACCGTGGTGAGTGACAGCTTTAATTTGGCTGAAATGAAAAAATTGCGACGTCAACGTTCCGTTTTTTCTTCTTCTTCTTCTGTCAGCGTTCATTTTGTCAAAATATTTTGTTGAAAGCGGTAAAAAAAGGCTTCCATTTTTTTTTGTAGAAAAAAAGATTTTTTTGGAAGACAAATTGCTTTTCAATTTTTTTCTTTAAAAAACTGCAATGATTTAGAGTGTGATTTTGTGCCATTCGAAGCCAACTGGGAACTTAGACCTCGGACAAAGGAAGACAATTTTTTGTAATGAATCAAAAAATTTAGGAAAAGGAAACTTGGAAGATGGATAACTTTTTTTTTAAAAAGATTTTTTAAGGATGGAAAAAAATAAAAAAGCAGGTGACAAGAAACTTTGGGGAAGAAAAAATTAAAATCAAAGTTAATTTTCAAAAAAAAGAAAAAGAAGAATCATGGAAAAAAGCAGCAGATGGAATTTTAACAAAATAAATAAAGTCTGGTCAGTCACGGAAATAAATTTGAACGCTTTGGAATGAAATAAAAATGATAAAACAATCAATTACATTTTTTTTTTGAAAAGAAGGATGGATTCTTTTGTCGCTGGATAAAAAAAAGTTAATTAGGTGGAAATAATTTAAAACACAAAATCAATTAAAAACAAGTCAGCTTTAATTTTGTTACCGACCACCATCTTCATTGTTAAAGCTTAACCAAAATAAATAAAGCCATCTCAAAGTTTATAGAAAATTTCTTGGATAGAAAAAATATTTTACAAAACCAGCACAATTATATTTAAATATAATGTTAATCGCTCTTGTAAAACACAAAAAATAAATGAAAAAGAAATAATGCAATAATAATCATGAGTGACGACATTGTTCTTGGTCAACCATATGGCTTTTTTGTTTCACATCGATGTCCCCAAGAAGAAGAAAAAAATGACCACCGACGAACGCTGCAATGGCCACGACAATAGAAGAAAGGGGATAAAAAGAGGCCGCCGCCATTGACTCACTGAACATTTGCCAATGGCGTTCGCCTGCTACCTCGGCAACCATTTTATGCGAACGTTATTCATCTTCCTCCTTTTATTGCACTTATCCATTTTCATAAAAAAAAAGTAAAATAGCCTCATTTTTTTAAAGCAGCTTTCTCATCTTTGAGCCACCGGCAGGCCATCCTCGCCATTATCGGCATCAATGGCTCGGCTCCCTCCCGTTTTAAAACATATTTGGGCCATCTTTAAAAGAAAAAAAGTTTTTTTGGACACTTTTTGAATAAAGTAAAAAAAGTTAGTGTGACTTTGTCATAAACGATGGAGGATGTCGTGTTTAGAATATATTTTTTTACGCGGTTAACAACAAGCTACAAGAAGCTAATAAAAAAATATAAACAAAAAATATGTGGCTCGATTTTACGGATTTAGAACGAAGAATATATTAAATGTAAATATGGCAAGAAAATAATACAGTAGACAACGAAGCTTTGTCAGAAAGCTTAAAACATTAGAAATGAATTTTAAAAAAAACAGAGTCATGCCACTCATTGCGATATTCTCATCTTTAATTTATCTATGAAAACCGCGAAGAAAGTAATTTCAAAAAAACCTTTAAAATTTCTAAAGAGAAAAGAGACATCATCAAATAAACACATTCGGAATCAAATAATAAAAAACAAATTCATTGATTGAAAATGAAATCAAAAATAAATAGAGTCGTCGTCTACCTACATATCTGTTTTTTATTTTTCTTCCAAACAAATTGATTCTCTTTTTTGGACAACCCCAACGCACGCAAATAAAAAAAAGGACAATGAAATAATTGAAACAATGAAATGAAATGGAAAAAAAACAAAGGCCTTATGGGCGCGGATAGATTTAAGCCTATAATAATGGTCATGTTCCCCTCGAATCAGCAGCAGCAACCGGAAAGGATAAAAGGATTTAAAAAAAGGTTAATATCCAAAAATTTAAAGAAGAGGATTATTTGGATGAAACTTTTTATTGCTTTATTAATAAAAATTGGGATCAACGTAATCTATGTGTTTCTCAAAAGCAAAAACGTATTGTAACAAAAAAATTATAAAAGAAAAAGCTAATAAAATAGTATCCAATTTTTTTGATTGAATAATTGCGCGAGACGATGGTGATTTTTGACAGATTTTTTGTATCATCGAAAAAATGAACACGTCACAGAATATATAATATTTTTTGACAGTTATTTTGTTCGAAAGGAAAAAAAGAAGGCGAAGAGAAGAAGAAGGTGTAGTTGTTGGATGCTTTCCAAAATGAATAAATAATATCTGTGATTTCATTTCCCAACCAAATTGTGTACTACTAACAAAGCGTAATGTTTTTTTTGATGCAGTTAATCTTCTTCTTTTTTTTCTGGGAAAAAAATACAGGAAAATCAAAATAAAAAAGTGCGAGAAAAAACATAACAAAAAAACAAATGAGTAAAAAAAGAAAGAATGATGTATTTTTAGGTTAAAAAAATCATTGATGGTCAATAAAAAAAATGTGTATCAGAGTTAGTGAAATTTGAGGAAGCTTGCTTATCAGTAAAAATTGTATGTTTGTTTTTTACTCGTTTTTCTAAAAATGGAAGGAAAAAAATAGAGAGTAATAATATAAACATACATTCTCAGGTGATTTTTTTATTTTGCTTTGTAGAATCGTTTTTCAGATTGTGTTTAAAAAAACGTCATAAAAAGGCAGCTAATTTTGGCGCAATCTTTTCTTTTGAATCAAATAAATTTGGTAATAAAAAATAGCTAAAAATGGAAAGTTATGAAGAAAAAGATATGCCAATAAAAAACACTGAAACCGCAAAAGAAAAGATTTTTGGTTACGTTAGTTATTAATCAAACCTTTCAAAAATCAAATTATTATTTTAATAAAATGACAAATTTAATTGCCACATTTTTGAAGCGAAACCTTCAAATTTTGAAAGCAAATTTCAAAGTCAAACTACTTCGAAAAATATTTTTTATAAAATTTTCAAACTTTACGAGAGCGGCTTTCGATGGTAGCGGCCAAAATGAGAATGGCGTAATAATCAAAAAGTCAAAAACATCCAATTCAAAAATGATTTTTGTTACTTTTTAAAAATCACATCAATCAAATTCATCAAAAAAATCTCCTCGAAAAGGCGGCGGCATTCTTTTTGGCTTCCATATAAAAATAAAATGCAAGGAAACAATGTAAGAAAATTGTTTTTGGAAGACAATAAATGTTCAAGGATCTTTTTTGCTATTTTTTTAAAGAAAATATAAAAATTTCAATGAATTTTAAAACACAAAAAAAAATTTGCCAAAAAAAACTTAATCAATCATCCAACAACTTGAAGCAAAAAAAGAATAATACATTATCAATCATGCCCAAACTAATTTGTCATAAAGAATTTGCAAAGTTCTTGATTTTTTTATTACATATTTTTCAAGCAATAACAAATTATGTTTCCTGGAATGAGCCCCATTACTTTTGAATAGCTTGAAGAATTTGTAAAATATTCTTTGTGATTTGCTGTTCTACGAAAAATATTAAAATTAAGTTTTTTATTAAAAATAACGTAAGTCAAGATACTAGCTTTCTTGTGAAATACGGTTGAGAAAAACCAAGCACAAATTTAAATAAATGAAAATTTCTCAACTCATAATTACTTTTTTGAACCTTGATATCCTTTTTGAAATAATTTTAGAGTAAAATTAGGACAATAAATTTTAAACCAACTAAAAAACCTCAACAAAACTTTTGGGATATCAAAAAAATGACATTTACATAAATTTGTCAAACGAGATTTTAAAATTACAACAACTTCAAAAAAGATTGTCGTCGCCGGCGGCTCTCTTTTTGAAGCATTTAATTCAAAACTTTTTTTATGACATTTCACAATTGTTTCTCTATTCAACAAATTTTCTTATTCTTTCATTTTTGGTTGTAGCAATAATAAAAGAAGCAATAAACTCGCGGTTGATCAATCAAACAAATCAAACCCATTCGAGGTTTAAATTATTGTTCAATCAAAAAATAAAATATTCAACTTTGAGGGATTATTAAAAGGCAAAAGAAAATTTAAAAAAGGAAGTAAACGTTTAAAACATGGAAAAGATATTGATCTTTCTAATGTATTCTATCTTTTCATCGATTACTTGAAGGAAGAAGCACGGTGATTTTGTTCAACATTAATGGCGGTTATTTTTTGCAGTCATTTTTTACATTCCGAACTTTAAAACTTCTTTGCTTCATTATTTATAACTTTTAGATTTTGATTAATCTCTTTCTTTTTAAATGGATTACACTAATAAACTTGCAAAGAAAGACCCAAAGCTTTCTCAAGAAGAAAGCTTTGATTTTTGCAGATTTTCCATGGGTTTGTCAAAATCGTTCAATCACATCAAAGCTTCGAATAATCATGAATTTGATAATGAGGTTATTCAATGCTTACCAATTAATCTATATAAATTCATGCACATCTTATAACCTCACTGTAAAATCTATGGATTTTGATCATTTGAAAAATTTCATTTCACATCAACATCAAAATCTTGAGATTTATGATAGCTTTGTTAATTTTATTAAAAGTTTATTTTCCAAAGTTGACAAATTTGAGTAAGAATCTTTTTTTTAATAATTTTTCTAAAGATGTTCCTTTATATATTTGTTTTATACATTCACATCGTTATTTGCCCTTTACTTTTGAGGTATTAGATCAACAAGCCTTAATCCTTAAATCTGAAGATTTTATTCATTCATCGCTCGAATTCATTAAACTTTCTGATAATTTTTCAGCATTTAATTTTTTTTTATTAAATACTAATGTTCAAATATGTTTTTGTTCTTTCAAAAAATAAACTTTTGCTTATCTTTTAATTTTGCACAGCTATTGTTGTTATGAATGATTTTAAAAGAAAACTAAAAGTTTATAATAGCTTGCTGCAAATAATGTTTACAGCTTAGAGTTCTTGAAGTATGACTCATTGTCGTTTTAATCTTTAAATAAATTAATCTTAACTCAAACTTCTTTATCCATTTTTTGATTAAGTCTTCGTCGCACTTTTAATGGGATTTTTTCCAATTCAATCCCGACGATCTTTACCCTTCTTTTGTTTTATTTTGCCAAAAACTTTTTTAATTAACATTAAAACAATTTCTTTCTGCAGGCAAGCCGGCAGCGGCAGTTAAAAACCGTCCATTGAAGATAGATAGCAAGCAGAATGAAAGAAAGCACTTCAATGAGATTAATTGTTTATTTCTTTTTTTTTTTTCTTCAATCAAAGCTTTGGTTTTTCAATACAAAACTTTTTCTCTTTTTGTTTTGTTTTGAGCCGAACAAAAAGGATGACTCATCAATTTTTTTCACTTTGGCTTTGGACTCTTAATCCTCATAAATCGTCGTCCATCGTCCAACGGCATCATCTGTGGCAGCATTAAACAATTAAACAGTGCCATATTCATTTTTGTGATGTGCGCTTCGTTGCTATATAAAAGCAAGAAAAGCCAAAAGGGCCAAATGAAAAAAAATATCAGACGACGATGATCAAAGAAGCATCAGCAACAAAAGCATCGTCGAAGAAAGAAAGAAACAAAACATTTGTTTCTTTTTTCTTTTATTTTCTTGAAGCTTTAAACCCGTAAATCTTAATATCCCTAAAAAAATTTGTTGCTCTTCGTTGACCCCTCTTTTTTTTATTATTCAAAGTGATTTTCGTTTTATTTCGTGTGAGTCGTAAAAAATAAAGAAAGCACAAAGAGTAAAAATGTGTATTGTTTTTGATTCGAATGTGGCCTAAAAAATAAATATATGTATGTGTTTTGTCGACATTCATTTTGTTTCTTCCAACATTTAGTGGCACTCCTTCAGAATAGTGGTTGTGGTAGTGTCCAAGAACTTTGTTTCTTCTCATATTTTTTAATAACCCTTTCTTCTTGAAGGTGCGGCGGAATTCGATGTTTCGGAAATAAAAATCATTCAATAGATAAATTTCATGTTTTCGTAAATTTGTAAAATGACCAAATGAGGAAGAAAAAGAAAAATGATGCGTCGAAATGTTTTTGTTTTGTTTTGTTGTGATTCAAGCAAATAAGACACGATGATATTTAAATTTGATTGCTCGCATTTTTCTTAATGAACTAGCTATTCATGGCATTTTTTCCTCCTCGTTTTTTGTCATTTTCTATTTCATTTAATTTTTGGGATCCTTGATTTTGTTTTATTAGTTTTTTTTGAATCTATGTATACAATTTTAATCTTCGATCAACTTTTACTAAAAATAAAAAACAATTGCAACTTTGAATACTGAGAAGAAGAAAAAAATAACTCAACGGTAATTAACATTAATCTCAGTTTTTTTTCTGTCATTCTTTTTCCCTCGTCTGCCAAATCTTTTTTGTTTGCTTTCAACATCAATTAACTACACAGCCTTAAAAACTAAATCAATAAAAAATATATTTGTGCCAATTATTTGCAAACTTTTTTTAATTTATTTTTCTGCCTCTCAAGTCAAAATCAAATCATTCATTCTTCATTCAATGAAAAACAAATGTTTTTTCTTTCTTTTTTCGATCTAATTGAAAGTGTATAAAAAAAGTGCCAAGCACATTGAAAACCAAAAAAACTTGCATTCTTTCTTTTCTTTTTACCTCAATGAAAATAAAAAGCTTTTGATTATTTATTGTTTTCTAAAACCAATTTAATGAGAGGTGATTGTGTTTGATCAACTTTAATGATGTCTTCAGGGAAATAATGTCTGGGGATGAAGAAATTAGACATGCCAAAGTCTGAGTTTTGACACTTTTGCAAAAAATAAATGAAATCGTGGCCAATAAAGTTAGATATTTGATTAAAATTGCCTAAAATTTTTATTTATTTCTTCCTAATTTTCCTTTGTTGATAATACTTTTTTTCTGCAAAAAACAAAAACTAAACTTTGGACTTGATTTGATGTTTCCCTTAAAATATCTGCCGATTGCAAAATAAAACCCCAGACTTTTTTTTTTCAAAAGAAAAATGTTTTCTAAACAAAGCTTTTCCACCACTTTTTTTTTCGACGATGACGAAGATTTATTTTCCATTATCTCTTTGCAACAATTAATTTTTAAAAACCATCCATTTTCGTTTTCCCAAAAAGATTTATGCTTTCCATATTTATTTATTTCTGCCGGAATTCATCATCACCGACAGCAGAATGGAATGGAAGATCCTTCTCGAAGGCGCGTAGAAACAGATGCATTTTTGCATATTTCTTTTTTTCTTTTTTGCCATAAAAAATCACAAAAAAACTCAATCAAAATTTTTTTTCTTTCCCAGCCGTCGTCCTCATCATCAAAAATCAAGATTATGGTTATTCTTTTCCTTTCTTTGCGCAATACCGCTGCTTTATTCTCTCAGGATGATTTGAGCCTTCAATGATGAGGAATGCGCGGTAATTATTTGTTGCATGCGCACCACCACCTCCTCCACATTCCATAGCAGCACAGGTTGCACATATATTTTTGCATAATTACATTTTCATGCTTTTTATTAACGCTCTACCAACAAAACAAAAAACATCGGTCAAAAAGAAACTCTTTAAAACAAAAAGAAATGGGCGGAACAAGGAAGAAGAAACGATTGATCAACAACACATCATCAATGGCAGCAATCTTAAGGAAGCAACAGCAGCAGCAGAAACACAAGCAGCAAGCGTTGAAAAATAGTGAAAGGCAAAGCCTTTTCTTTTACTTACTACTCTTTTGTTTTTGCTTGAGTAAAGAAAGGAAGGTGTTTAGAGGAATGAACCCGCTTGGGCATAATTTTTTCTTCTTTCTCTCCCTTCGTTTCAAAGCACAAATCAAGATTTTTGATAAGCTTTGAACATTTCAAAATTTCACCTTCTTTTGTTTTAGATTTTAGTGTTTGACTTTTCGCGCTTATTAGGGACTATATTAACACTCATGTTTTTGAGTGTTAAAAATCCAAAATAAAATTTTTAAGCCTAAAAAGAATGATTTTTTTCTCTTTCCTCTAGTTCAAAGGTCAAAATAAAAATCTGATGGTGCTTGATTGATTGTTTACTTATTTTATTTTCTCGCTTCTCGGATTGTTTTATTTGGGGGTTTTTTGGACTTATTCAATTCCTAAATAAATTTAAATCAAAGGCTCCTTCTCTCGCCATTTTCCTAAAATAGAAGAAAACACACTTAAAATCTTTGGTTTATAACAAAGTTTATTAAAACTTTCTGTTTTTGTTTTTAGGCACAAAATTTAAGGCTGCTCTTGTTGCATCTGTTTGAAATCTGATCTAAAAGCCTTCAACATTGCGCAAATGCAACCGATAGTTTATATTTTCTTTCGTTTTCCTCTTTTTCACTTTTTTGGTTTAAAGCACAATAATCAACCCCCTCTTTTTTTTTCTTATTCTTTTCCTTCGAAAGAAGGGATCTCCTCAATTTTTTTTCTATTTTTCACAAAAAGTTTCTTTTTATTTTTGCAAGAAAATGTTTTTGTTTATTATTTTTAAAAGAAAGTGCCAAAAATTAATAATTAGACTAATCTTTGCAAAATCTTTCATAAATTTTAGGCTTTTAATTATCAAGGACTAACTTTCATGTTTAGATGATGCTGCTTTTCCAAAAAGGATTTTTTGTTTACTGTAATAATTTATCATCGAAGCTTACACTTTTGCGTGTTTGTATTTATCTGATTTTGCGAGAAAAAAAATGCCACACTTCATAAATATTTTTTATATCTTTCTCTCTATTTTTAGAAGGGTAAGCAAAACGGCAATAAATTTGTAACAATGGGTTACAACAGCAGATTTTTACTGCTGATAGCGATATTGGCTCCTGCTTTTGCTTGGAATTTAAATCAATTATTTACACAATCAGAAGTAAGCCATAGCTCTCATAACTTGAAACTAAAATTGTAAAATTTTAGGATAATAATGGCGAAATATATTTGCATCCATCATCGCCTAAAGAAGCTTCACCAGAACGAATAAAACGACAAGCATATCAAGTTTATGTTGGTGGTGATACTTCAGTTTCCGTGGATAAAGGAGGCCAACAAGAAACAGGTGTTTGGGGTCAATGGACCAAAGATCGAGAATGTTCCAGAAGTTGCGGTGGTGGAGTTTTGATTGAAAAGCGTCAATGCAAGTAAGTTTTTTGTCGTAAATTTAAAAAATTAGGCTTGCAACTGATATCTAAAAAAATTTAAATTCATTTTTTGCTTGACATTAGAGTACTAACTATAAACATTTTAGCGGTCAATGTTCCGGTCCATCAGTTCGATATGTTTCGTGCAACATTGAACCATGTGAATCTGGATCAAAAGATTTTCGATCTGAACAATGTTCACAACACAATGATGAACCTTTAGATGGAAATTATCACAAAGTAATTATTCCTTTCACCTATCTTTTTATATTTTAGACAAGCTTATTTTTAGTGGCTTCCATATACAGGAAAAAATAAATGTGAACTTACATGCAAACCCGATACAGCAAACTTTTATTATAAATGGGCTGACAAAGTTGTGGATGGAACTAAATGTGATCATTCATCTGATGATATCTGTGTTGAAGGTGTTTGCCTTCCTCTTGGTTGCGATGGAAAACTTGGATCAGCAAAAAAGAGTGATAAATGCGGAGTTTGTGGAGGCGATGGTTCAACTTGCAAAACCGTTGACGGTATCTTCGATGAACGCAATCTTTCCCCTGGATATCATAACATCATCCAACTTCCTGCTGGAGCCACTTCAGTCAAAATTGAAGAAATGCGTCCAACTCTCAATTCTTTAGCCCTTAAAAATTCAAGCGATTACTTTTTCTTAAATGGTAATTATCAAATTGAAGTAATGGATAAAGATGTCGAAGTAGCGGGAACTCGATTTAAATATGAAAAACAAAAAACTGATTCCACTGAACGTTTAACCGCTAAAGGGCCATTGGAAGAAGAAGTTACCGTTGCATTACTTTTCCAACGAGGTGGTGGAAGTAAAGATAGCGCAATCAAATATGAATTTTCTGTTCCCATTGAACAAGATGTTCCATATCTTTATAAACCTGGAGAATGGTCATCATGCTCAGTCACATGTGGAAAAGGAGTTCAAACTCGAACTCCATTTTGTGTTGATACATCCAATCAAAATCGAGTGGCTGATGATCTTTGTGATGATAATAATTCCACAAAACCCGAAATGGAAAAACCTTGCGAAACAGTAGATTGTGAAGCTGAATGGTATGAAGGCGAATGGGAAGATTGTTCACAATCTTGTGGAGATCAAGGCTTTCAATATCGCGTAGTTTATTGCCATAAAGTTTACAAGGATGGTCGTCGCATGACTGTTGATGATGATAATTGCACGGATTCTCGCCCCGAAGTTAAACAATCTTGCAATCGATTCCATTGCCCCGAATGGCAAGCAGGTCCTTGGTCAGCTTGTTCAGATAAATGTGGCGATGCTAAACAATATCGCTCTGTTACATGTCGAAGTGAAAAAGATGGAGAAGAAGGCAAACTTCTTCCCGCAGATCATTGTAATGAAACTGAAAAAATCTCGGCTGAACGTGATTGCAATCTTGGCCCTTGCGATGGTTTAACTTTCTTCCCATCCGAATGGAAACTTTGCGAAAAATGTAATGATACTGAAGAAACTCGAAATGTTACATGCAAAGATAAAACTGGCCGACAATATCAACTTGAAAAATGTTTGAATGAAAATGTCACTCAAGTCCCTGTTGATACTCGAAGCTGTGCCACTGTTCAACCTTGCAATTATGAATGGCATGCATCAGAATGGTCCAAATGCTCCACTGAATGTGGACATGGACATAAAACTCGTAGAGTTAATTGTGCCATCGCAGAACTTGGACAAATTAAAGTTGTTGATGAAGGACTTTGTCAAGAAGAAAAACCTGAAATTCGCACAAATTGCACCAATGAAGAAAAATGCACTGGAACATATTTCTCAAGTCCATGGACAAATTGTTCAGAAAAATGTGGAGGTGGAACACAATCTCGATTTGTTGTTTGCTTAAATTATGATCGTCAACCCGTTCCTGAATGGTGTGATGAATCTGAAAAACCAGATGAAGAACAAGAATGCAATGCTGATCCTTGTCCAAGTAAGATTAAAATAAAATCATTTTTTGTTTTAATATCAAATCTTTTTTAGCTTGCTTTGATAGTGACTTTGGTTGCTGCCCCGATAATACAACTTTTGCCCAAGGTGATTGGTTTGAAGGGTGCACCAATTGTTCTCTTGCTGAATTTGGTTGTTGCGCAGATAATATGACAGAAGCCACAGGTCCCAATAATGAAGGATGTCCTGAATATGTTGAACCCGTTGAAGGTTCAGGCGAAGATGAAAAGGCTGGAACTGAAGCCCCTGAAGAATGTGAAGTTACTAATGAACAAACACGCGAAAAAGTTAAAATTTCATGCGCCGATGCCGCTGGCAATGCCACCGCTGATGCCCTCGATCTTTTCTTGTCTAATGACACCGATGATAACGCCACAATTCATTGTTCTAAAACTGAATTTGGTTGTTGTCCTGATTGGTATACTCCCGCTGAAGGCGCTAATAAAGAAGGATGCCCTGAATTTATTTTGGGTGCCTGCAATGAAACTCAATATGGTTGCTGTCTTGATAATGTCACCTTAGCTCGCGGTCCAAATCTTGAAGCTTGTGGTGAACCAAGTTGCGCTGCTTCACTTTTCGGTTGTTGCAAAGATAGAAAAACCATTGCATTTGGCCCACATTATGCTGGATGTGAACGTTCTTCATTCCCATGTGAATTATCTCAATATGGTTGCTGCCCCGATGGTGAAACCGCAGCTCTTGGAAAAAATAATACTGGATGTGGAGCTAATTGCTTAGTCACCAAATATGGATGTTGCCCTGATGGCGTAACCGTTGCTAAAGGACTTTCCAATGAAGGATGTGGTTGCGAGTTTGCTCAATTTGGTTGCTGCCCTGATGGCAAAACCGCTGCCCAAGGTGCTAGCTTTTATGGATGCCCTAACACTTGCGCTCAATCGCAATATGGTTGCTGCCCCGATGGAAAGACAGCTTCTCGAGGAAGCAATAAAGAAGGTTGCCCATGCCAATACACTCGATATGGATGTTGCCCCGATGGTGAAACCACGGCTCTTGGACCAAATGAAGATGGATGTGATGATTGTCGATATGCTAAATATGGATGTTGTCCCGATGGAGAATCCAAAGCCCTTGGAGCCGATTATCAAGGATGTCCATCAACAACTCTCGCTCCCTTCCTTCTTGGTGGTACAGTTGCTCCATCCAAAATTGCTGCATGCAGTCAACCTCAAGATCAAGGAAATGTTTGCCATGCTGGTTATAAACTTGTTTGGTTCTATGATGCCAGTGAAGGTCGTTGCTCGCAATTTTGGTATGGTGGATGTGGAGGAAATGAAAATAAATTTGCTACAAAAGAAATGTGTGAAACCATTTGCGTTGAACCACCAAATACTGGACGCTGTTATTTACCCAAAGTTGAAGGCCCACAACGATGTAATCAACTTGTTGCTCGTTATTGGTATGATTATTCCACCAAACAATGTGCTGCTTTCTGGTGGCGTGGGTGCATGGGAAATGCTAATAACTTTGATACATGGGAGGCTTGTCAAACCTTCTGCAGCGGCGTTGGACCCATTGATGTTCAACCACCTACAACTCCAGCTCCCGCTCCAGGACAATTACCATATGTTTATCAACCAACGAGTGCTCCAGCTTTCAATATTGAAAGCAGACCTGTTGATGTACCACGACGAGAAGAAATTCCTCAACATGGTCAACAACAACAACAACCCCAGCAATCTCAAGAACAACCCCAACAGCCACAACAACCTCAACGAATTCCACAAGATTCACAAGGAGCTGCAGTTCATCTTGATAGTATGGTTCGTGCTCCATCTCAACCTCAACCTGGAAGTCAACCATGTATGTTTAAAACTTTTATAAATATAATAGTAAAAAATTACCCCTAATCTGCACGAATTGCGAACTAACTCACATATATAATCACGCTCGAAATTGATTCACTAATTTTTCTAACTTTTTCTTTGCTTTAAAACAAATTTAACTATCGCTTTAGCGGCTTCACGATATCGTGAAGATCCTAATTGTCAATTAACGGTTGATTCTGGTAAATGTAGTGATTTCCAAGATGCTTGGTATTTTGACACTTTTTCACGCAAATGTCATAGCTTTATATATTCTGGTTGTGGTGGAAATGCTAATAGATATAGATCTCGGGATGAATGTGAACTCAAATGTGGAAGGCTTCAACCTGCAGTTGTTGCTCAAGGTAAATAACAAAATGCTTTTTTTTTCTAATCCCTTCCTGCAACAAACAATAAAATTTTGTAGTTCGTCAAAGAGGTTCTGCATCACGTACTGGGCTTGTACATGGTGCAGGTGTGCGTCATTCTGGTCGTAAGTATACGTGATTAAAAAACTTTTTAATTAACACTTGCTTTTTTTACTTTCTAACTTTTTTATATTTTTTTAACTTTGTTTCTTTTACTAACAATAATAATCTATTCCTCAGTTGAAAAAATCCAATATTTCAAAAAAAAAACTATCCCTAAGTTCTCTAACATTAAAATATTCAATTTTTTTATAATTAAATTTTTAGCTAAATCTCGTGATGTTTGCCAACTTCGAATGGACGTTGGTCGTTGCTCAGGTCATTTCCAAGCATATTATTATGAAGTTGCCACAGGTTCATGCCAACAATTTGAATATTCTGGATGTGGAGGAAATGCCAATCGTTTCCATACTAAAGAACAATGCGAAAATCTTTGCTCTCGCAGTCCCAATGTTCCAATTAGAATTGGTTTAGCTGGAGCTGGTCGAGTTGGACAAGTTCCACAACATCCTGTTCCAGTAGCTGCAGCTGCAGCACAAAGTAAATTCTTACCTTTAAAAAAAGCTAGAAAATTAGTAAAATTAATCGTTTTAAGCTAGCGGAGGCACTGGTGATACTGCACCATGTGAACATCCAAAAGATACTGGACCATGTAATCGTTTTGTAACCAAATGGTATTACAACAAGGGCGATGGCACATGCAATCGATTCCATTATGGTGGATGCGATGGAAATCCAAATCGATTTGAAAATGAACAAGAATGTCGACAAAAATGTGGTGATCACATCGGTAAATTTTTCCAACATATTTTTCTCAAAAAACATCCTGGAAATTTTAGATACTTGTCATCTTCCTCGAGTCCCTGGTCCATGCGCAGGCAAAAATGAACGATTCTTCTTTAATACCGCAACCAAAATTTGCGAATCTTTCACTTATGGAGGCTGCCTTGGAAATAATAATAATTTCCGAACCATTGAAGAATGTGAAGCTCGTTGCGGAGGAAATCGTCAGTTTTATTAAATCTTTTTTTCTTAATTAAATTTCTCTAATTTTATTCATTCATTATCTCTTCTTTTTTTTTATAATAGTTTTTTAAAGTTCTGCCAAACCTTTTTGAGATTAGCCTAAAATTCATTATTAATTCATTTTAATTTTATTCCAATTTTATAAATTTAAAGAAAATTGCTTTAAATATTTCCTAATCTTACTCCATAATAAAAATGCCATGCTTTAAGATAACCTCTTTTTTTAACTAAAAAAACTGCCCAATTTTTTCGTGCAAAGCCATTTTATTAAAAATAATATTTGCAATGAATTTACCCGATTTTTATTAATATATTTTTGAATGATTTCTGAAGAAAAAAAAGTTGATAGTTGTTTCTTTTTATAATTTTTTTTGTTACACTATTTCTTAAATTCCAATCTTTATTTTTGAGTCGTCTTTTCTTTTATCAGAACACGAATCTTGCTTAATTGTTTTACATTTATTTTTTTAATACTCTAAGCTCAGAATAAAGATTTAAATTAAAAATATTTTCTATAGTATCACCAAAACAAATTCAAGAAATATGTGTTGTTTTCTTTGAGCTTTTTGTTTTTGTTTTTTCTGTCTATCTTTTCGTTTCAGTTTTTTTTGAGTGTTTTATGCTTTCCTTTTTTGATGTGTCTTTCGTGCGTAACTTTGTTTGAATTTTTTCTAAAAAATCAGCAAGTCTTTCTGTTTCTCGAGTTTCTTGTTTTTGTGTTTGGTCTTTGTTTTTCATTAATTTTTGTTTGATGTCCCGTCCACTTTTATTTTTTCAGAACCCCAATTTGCGAGATTAACATATCCATCATCACCTTCTGAAGTGAGTGTAATTAAAAGTCGTTGTGAATATCCAAAAGAAACAGGTCCATGTCGAGCTTTAATTCATATGTATCATTATAATCAAGAATTTAAAAAATGTGAAACATTCGTTTATGGTGGATGTGGAGGAAATGAAAATAAATTTGCTTCCCTTGAAGAATGTGAATCATTTTGTGGTTCAGTATCTCGACTTCAAGTGAGTTTTTTTGTTGTTTTTGTTGACTTATTATTTGTTTTTCTTTTAACCCATACTAACATAATTATTTTTTCATTATTTGTTAACTCTATAGTTGCTACAGGCTTTAACATTGCCTGTTCATCCAGAAGTATATCAAGAATTTCAAACTGGCGGCGGTAATGGAGATGAAAGTTATGTGGATATGGAAGAGCGAGAAGAAGCTCAAGTTTATGATGCCATTGATGAAGCTGAAGCAAATGAAAATATTCCATCCGAATTAAAACCAAATTCATCGGAAGCATTTTATTTCCCACAAGTTATATCAGCTCTTCCCGAACTTTGTACTTTACCCGAAGATAGAGGAACTTGTTATGGTTCACATTTAAGTTGGAGATTTGATAGTGAAGCTCGATCATGCGTGACTTTTTCATACACTGGTTGCAAACATAATGCAAATTATTTCACATCTGACGAATCTTGTGAACGCGCTTGCGGCACTTATCGAGCTGTGGATGTTTGCCGACAACCCAAAGAATCAGGGCAATGTCATCAACGAGTTACTCGTTGGTATTTTAATCCTGAAACAAATGAATGTCAAATGTTTTTCTGGAGCGGATGCGGTGGAAATGGAAATCGATTTTCATCTAAAGCTGAATGTCAACATTTATGCCATCAAGAAATTAAAGTTCAAGCAAATGAAAAAGATATTTGTAATCTTGAACGCGATGTTGGTCCTTGTAATGATGCATTGACTCAATGGTATTTTGATAAAAAGGATAAAGAATGCCGAATCTTCACATTTGGTGGATGTCGAGGAAATGGAAATAGATTTAATAGTCAAGAAGAATGCGCAACTAAATGTAAACCAAAATCCCAACAAATGAAGCTTCATCATACTTCAATGTGTAAACAACCAGTGGCTTTTGGACATTGTGAAGGTAATGAAGTTAAATGGTTCTTTGATCCTAGCGATGAACAATGTCGCACTTTTGCTTACACTGGTTGTGGTGGAAATGAAAATAGATTTGATAACGAAGAAGCTTGCGTCAATTCATGGTAAAAACAAAAAGTTTTAAAGTCTAAAATAAAGCCACAATTTTTTAGTCGCCCACATCGAAGAGTTGTTACGGTTACAAACACTCAAACTTTACCACCCAAAGTTCGACCTCTCAATCCTGGTCCATACATTGCTGGGGCAAATGTTGAATTTCGATGTGTAACAGAAACAAATTCCACCGATTTTGCATGGTTTAAAGATAAAACACAAATTGATGAAACTTTTGTAAATGCCAGATATGTCTTTAGCAATATGAAAGACACATTCACAATTAAAGGAATTCAAAAAGATGATGCAGGAAAATATTCATGCGCTGCAGGAATTATGGGAATTTTATCTCAACTTGAGGATGTTCAAGTTAAAGGTACAATAACCAATCTTTAAAATTATCCTAATTATGAATCCAATTTTTAGATCCACCTTCCCCCGAATTTTGCCTTGATAAAGGTACACCAGCCACATGTGAACTCATTCGTAAAACCAGTCTTTGCTCAAATGTAAGATACGGTAAATTCTGTTGTCAGACTTGTACGAGATCGGGTTACAAGTTTTAATGATACATAAAAAAAATAATCTCAAGCTTTAATAATTATTTCTTTGTTCTTTGTTTTTATTATTTTTTTACTTTTTGTGTAAATATTTTTGTTGGTTATTATTTTTAATAAATGAACTTTGGCAAATCAACTCTTTAAAAAAGCAACAGAAACATTTAAAGTTCATAAACTTTATAAAAAAGATTCATCAACCTTTTGAAGTTTATATGGAATAGAAGGAAATTCATTGTATCATAATATTTTTTGCTAATACTTGAAAATAAACACTATTGTTGCGCTCCACTCTAAAGAAATGTATATGCAAATTTCAGCCATCAAACTTCTCGAATTTTCATTGATGGAAATTTATTGTTGAAAATTTTAATTTCGTGATTCGTATTTTTTACTTGTTTTTTCTGTTTTAGGTTTTAAAAAAGAAATCATTATCTAATATGGGTGATTCAAATATGGATGCTATCAAATCCTTCAAGAATATGAATTCATCTGAAGAAAAAGAAGCAACCTTTGCTTTCAATTCACTTCCATGGGTTTGTCGAAAACATTTTGCTGAAATTTGTGATCCAGAAACCTTGAAGACGTTCGCACGAATCAATGGTGAAACAAGAAATCTCGTTAAAAGATGTCACACAATTGAAGATGCAGAAATCATGATGAATGTTACAAATGAAATCTCTTGTAAATACAAAGCTGCTTGCTACTGTAAAGAAGAGGAATATTGCAAAGGAATCAATGCTGACGACTTTTTAACATTCCATGATAAATTCGATGTTTTGAATTCAATCACAATCAAAGCTGCTATGGAACAAAAATTTGATGCTCTTTTCCTTCATTATTTACCAATCAATCTTTATTCATGCAAACGACTCAAATTTTTTGTTAAATCTATGGATCTTGGAGATTTAAAGAAATTAATCGCACCTGAATGGGAACATTTAGAATTTCGTGGCGGTTTTAACACAAATGATTCATTGGAAGAATTCATTGATTTCATCAAAAGTTTATCTTCACAGCTTGATTCATTCTTGTAAGTTTTCTTCTTCCTGTGCTCTAAAACTTTCATAACGTTTCGACTTTCAGCTTTTATGGCAGCAGTACTACTTTATCATTCAATGTTAATGATTTACTTCAACAATGTCATATCCTCAAATCTCAAGCATTTATCAAAGATTTTATTACAATTCAAATGCCTCCAAATGTTTTAAGCGTTTGCTTCGATAAATAATAATATTCATATTTGTGTATATGTATCTATGTAAATAAAAGTTTAATTAATTAGTTTGATTTAATTTAGGGCCATAATGATTGGATAATAATGAATATGAACAAGTAAACTCGCTAAAGCCATTAACCATATTCAGTTACAAATTTAAGGTTAAATTATTTCTCAAACATATTTCATTAATGCCATTAAAATACGTCTGTCCAATTTCGATGATGTGTCACTCTTTTTGCTGCTGAACCACAATTTTTTGGTTTCTACAGAATTTATTCCAAGATTTGAAAATTTTATCCGATTGTCATTTACTATCGGTAATTGGAAAACAAATCAAGAAACTATCAAAACCAAAGCAAATGAATTTGTTATAATTATTGTTTATTATTATCTTTTACAAATTAAAATTGAATCAAAACATGATCATTTTTCATTCTTCTTTCCTTTGTGCTTCTTTTTGCTTCTCTTTCTTGAATCACTTTGAGTTGGTTGAGATTTAACGATGATGATCTTCTTCTTGTTCTTCTTCATTGTTTTGCTTTCTTGAGTTACGTCTTCAGCTGGCTTTTTCTTTAGATCGATGACGGTTAATTGGTTGCTTGGTTGAGATTGATTAGAAGGCTGCTTTTCTCGAGACTTTGAATCGGTATCAAGACCATCGATGTTGGAGAAAGCTTCAGGATTCTTAAAATAAGCATTTTCGAGGATGTTGATTGGAAAAGCTTTAGATGATCTTTCACGAAGAGTATAGTCATGCTGGATAGTAGGAGCTTGACGACTAAAAAAATAATAAAAAGAGGTGGAACGTATGTATGAATAATTTACCGGATCCAAGTGCATGCTTTGCGCCGGTTGAAATCAGGAAATTGAGTCATCAATGCAATGACCATAAGCAAAGGAAGCGAAAACTTGTGGATCATGCCCAATTCAGATGTAATGTATTCAGAGTATTCAGCACCAAAAGCAAAGTAAACGATGTATTCAGGAGTGGAACGAAGTTTGAGATATTCACGAGCTTTTTCTGTCATCTGTGTGATTCGCTTCTTGTCATCGAATTGAACACCATATTTAACAAGTTCCCTTTCAGCTTCAGCACTAAAAAATAAATGATAAATGTTAAAAAAAAAGAACGTAAAAGCAAACCTCATTCGATTCAATTCAGCAAACATTTCAGAAATAGAACAGAGAAAGATGTTGATTTCATTATCACGAACAGCCCTGCCTCTGACTTGAGCATAAGTCCTGAAAGCAAAGATAATTAACTTTTAAATAAAGTGTTATAAAACCCACTTTCTCATTTGTCCAACTTCTTTAAATGACAATTTCTCGAGGCAATCATGACGTGAAAGTGAATCAACATGAGATTCAACAAGAGCAATTTTGTTGACGTCCATTCGTTCAGAAACAGAATGAGTTCCAGATTTGAGAGACTTTGCTTTGTTGTATTCTGATCGATATGCCATAGGATATGCAATATGAGGATTTCTTGGAGCGATCTTCTTTGGAGCTTTAACGATGACAGGAATCTTCTCAGCAGATGGTTCAGGCTTTAGAGCATTTGTTTGTTCTTCCTTTTCATTTGGCTTTGAAGCAGCATCATTAACTTGTTCAACTTTCGAATCCACTACCGGTGTCATAAATTCTTCGTGTTCCACTTTATTTCCTTCAACATTTGCTTTCTTCTGAATGTTCTTTATAGGCGATTCAGGCATTTCAATTACAACCTTCTTATTTTCCGTTGCAGCAGCAGCTTTGTATTCACCTTCAGGAGGACCATGCTTCTTTGACTTTCCTTTCATAACGAACCATGCACTAAAAAGCATATTTTTATAATAGTCATAAATCATACAAAAATTTACACGATGAAACAAAGAATGATCAAGATAATGAAAGAACCAACACCAATGAGTATCCAACCATAAATAGGAATTCCAGCTTCATCTGTTGATGTTGTCGATGTTGTAATTGGTGATGGTACTTCAGAGGTAGTTGTTGAAACTGATGATGGTTGCTTGATCTTTGCATTTTTCTAAAATAGGTCTAGCAATAGATATTTAAAATGATTATAAAGTTAACTTACAACTATAAGAACACATGAAGCACTTTGGACATGGAGTTGAATAACGTTGTCAACATCATTTGGATCACAACCAGAAGAAGGAAGAGAAAATTGACCAATTTTAAATATCGTACCAGTTGGTTGAATTTTAGCTTGACCACATCCTTGGGCAAATTTTCTTTCTATTGATGATGTCATAAACCATAAAGTGTTGCTATCTACTCTAACATTAAATGAGCATTGATTTGAAGAACCTGATTCGGGTGTTCCATCGAAAGATACAATCACTCTAAAAATTTATTCATTAATGTGAAAAAAAAAAATAGAGACATACTCTCCATTTTGACATCCAGGAGTACAAAATTCAAAAGTTAATTCACCATCGATAACAACATCAATATCACCAATATCTGTTATATCCACATCTTTACCATTTTGTGTTCCAATTGAAGACAGTGTTTGATCGTCAGAAGAAAGATAATCAAGTTGGTCAATGAAGTTTTCATTGGTTTTGATGGATGAGAGAACGGTATCATTTGAAGCAAAATCATGTCGATTCTGTCGAATAAAAGCCCATGAAGATGAAACAAGCAAGAGAAGAGTCAAGACACTGCTGAAAGATGACGACGTCATTCCAAATGTCAAAATTGTACGAACGATTACAAAAACGATGTCATGTCAGGCTTAAGTAGAAAAAATAGCATTCGAAATTTTGGAAAATTTGCATCAAAAATATTCAATTAATATTTTTTTGTTGCAAAAAATGGTGCTTGCTTTGCAAAGGTTGTAAAATGGATGAAAAATTAAAACTAAAATCTTTGGTAAGCCAACTACTAAAAAAATATACAACAGCAAATCGCTATATCGTATATTCATCATTACTATCGATAATTTATCTAAGGTTGCATAAAAATATGTTTCAGAAAGTGTTTTATTGAACTTCATTTTCATTTTCCTGGTGACTTACACAAAAGGGATGTGATAATAATTATGAAACATATTTCAAGAGTAATAAATTTATTTAAAAAAGGCTATTGAAAAGCAAAAAAAGGAAAGATGTACAAACAAGTAATAAAAAACAAAACAAAAAAGAGTAAAGTATGTACAATATTTACAAAAAGAAAAGAATCAAAACATGGATTTATGAAGGAGTGTTTGAATTGTCATAAGAGCTTGATTGACTTGTTGATTCTTCTCACAAGATTTCATTTGAAGGTTTTCCACATCCCTTTCCAAGCCTGAGATTATAACATCATCGTGATTTTTCATGGATTTGAATGTAATAATTTCCTCATTTTTAGAAGCAATTTCCAAACGGGCATCTAGTAATTGACTATCAAGAGCATCCTTTTCTTCAGAAAGAGATTGAACACGGCGTTGATATTCGGAAGCATCCATAGAAGCTTGATTGATTTGTCGATCTTTAACAGAAATTTCCATTAGAAGCGTTTCCAATGTTTGGTTAAAATTTTTGATTTGAAAAGAGAAGTTCACATTTTCATTTTTAACCATGCCATTTTCCACAGCATCAAGTTGTCGTTGGTTTTTAAGAACAGCATTTTCTTCAGAAAGAGCTTGAATACGGCGTTGATCTTCGGAAGCATCCATAGAAGCTTGATTGAGTTGTCGATCTTTAACAGAAATTTCGGCTTGTGCAGCTTTCAATTGTTGATTTAGTTTAAATTTTCCAACAATCAATTCTGCGTTAGATGTAGTTAAGGCATCCACCAGATACTTAAGAACATGATTATCATTAGAAAGTGAATGAACACGATAAACAGCACTAGCGAGTTGTTGTTCAATGACACGACATTCCATTTGAAGCTTTACAACATTCTTTTGCAAACCATTGATTTTAACTTCATTTTGATTCTTCCAGGACTTGAATGCAATAATTTGTTCATTTTTTGAAGCAACTTGCAAGCGAGCATCTAGTAATTGATCATCAAGAACATGTTTTACATCAGAAAGAGTTTGAATGTGGTTCTGAGCTTCAGCGAGCTGGTGCGTCTTATCAGAATATTCGATTAGAAGTTCTTTGATAGTTTCACATTCCTTCTCGATTTCAGCCTTAAGATCGTCGGTTTTCGTTTCGATCAAGGTTTTCTCGGTTTCGTCTAAGCAAGCATCTTCTGGTTGACTTTCAAGATCGTGCTTTTCTTCAACAGAAATAGTGGAAACAGCATTTGCATCAGTAAAACCTTCATTTTGATTCGGTTCATTCGACGACATTTCCTTCTAAAAATACATTCAAAATTAGGCTTCATTATTTAAAACAAAAAACATACCGTTTTTCTAGCGCCAGCTTCAAACAATTGAAACATTATTGTTAGAGCAATTGGAAACAGTACCTAAAATAAAAAAAAATCAAACATTTTCATTTAACACGCGAATGGAAATAAAATAACACGAACAGAAAGGACAACACTAATTATTAGGAAGGAAAATCAAATATATCAATTTCGATTGAGAAATAATACATAGGCTAATTACTGTGGCAAACAAGTACATTGGGGCCTTACCTGCGGTAAGTCCCTCAAACTAAACAAACATTCACACAATCTACGAAACTATTACATGTTTACAACCACACATGGACATTAAACGCTTTAAAGTATTTTTTGAGAACCCTAGGGAGTTCACATGTTTTTATGAATATTTTATTCCAAGATTTGAAAATTTTATCCGATTGTCATTTACTAACGATAACTGGTTAAAATCGGAACACAAATAAAGAGCATAAAACTGTATCAAAATCAAAGTAAATGAATTAGTTAGTCAACACACCTAATTTAAAGACGTTAATAAATTTGTTGTAAATTGTAAAATTGTTATAATTATTGTTTATTATTATCTTTTACAAATTAAAATTGAATCAAAACATGATCATTTTTCATTCTTCTTTCCTTTGTGCTTCTTTTTGCTTCTCTTTCTTGAATCACTTTGAGTTGGTTGAGATTTAACGATGATGATCTTCTTCTTGTTCTTCTTCATTGTTTTGCTTTCTTGAGTTACGTCTTCAGCTGGCTTTTTCTTTAGATCGATGACGGTTAATTGGTTGCTTGGTTGAGATTGATTAGAAGGCTGCTTTTCTCGAGACTTTGAATCGGTATCAAGACCATCGATGTTGGAGAAAGCTTCAGGATTCTTAAAATAAGCATTTTCGAGGATGTTGATTGGAAAAGCTTTAGATGATCTTTCACGAAGAGTATAGTCATGCTGGATAGTAGGAGCTTGACGACTAAAAAAATAATAAAAAGAGGTGGAACGTATGTATGAATAATTTACCGGATCCAAGTGCATGCTTTGCGCCGGTTGAAATCAGGAAATTGAGTCATCAATGCAATGACCATAAGCAAAGGAAGCGAAAACTTGTGGATCATGCCCAATTCAGATGTAATGTATTCAGAGTATTCAGCACCAAAAGCAAAGTAAACGATGTATTCAGGAGTGGAACGAAGTTTGAGATATTCACGAGCTTTTTCTGTCATCTGTGTGATTCGCTTCTTGTCATCGAATTGAACACCATATTTAACAAGTTCCCTTTCAGCTTCAGCACTAAAAAATAAATGATAAATGTTAAAAAAAAAGAACGTAAAAGCAAACCTCATTCGATTCAATTCAGCAAACATTTCAGAAATAGAACAGAGAAAGATGTTGATTTCATTATCACGAACAGCCCTGCCTCTGACTTGAGCATAAGTCCTGAAAGCAAAGATAATTAACTTTTAAATAAAGTGTTATAAAACCCACTTTCTCATTTGTCCAACTTCTTTAAATGACAATTTCTCGAGGCAATCATGACGTGAAAGTGAATCAACATGAGATTCAACAAGAGCAATTTTGTTGACGTCCATTCGTTCAGAAACAGAATGAGTTCCAGATTTGAGAGACTTTGCTTTGTTGTATTCTGATCGATATGCCATAGGATATGCAATATGAGGATTTCTTGGAGCGATCTTCTTTGGAGCTTTAACGATGACAGGAATCTTCTCAGCAGATGGTTCAGGCTTTAGAGCATTTGTTTGTTCTTCCTTTTCATTTGGCTTTGAAGCAGCATCATTAACTTGTTCAACTTTCGAATCCACTACCGGTGTCATAAATTCTTCGTGTTCCACTTTATTTCCTTCAACATTTGCTTTCTTCTGAATGTTCTTTATAGGCGATTCAGGCATTTCAATTACAACCTTCTTATTTTCCGTTGCAGCAGCAGCTTTGTATTCACCTTCAGGAGGACCATGCTTCTTTGACTTTCCTTTCATAACGAACCATGCACTAAAAAGCATATTTTTATAATAGTCATAAATCATACAAAAATTTACACGATGAAACAAAGAATGATCAAGATAATGAAAGAACCAACACCAATGAGTATCCAACCATAAAGAGGAAATCCAGCTTCATTTGTTGATGTTGTCGATGATGTTAATGATGTTGATGATGCTTCTTCAGTGGTTGTTGAAACTGATGATGGTGGCTTGATCTTAGCATTTTTCTATAAAAAATAACAAGATGAAAGAAATGTAAAATAAAACATACCACTGTAAGAACACAGGATGGTGAAGCAATTTTGACAAAGAGTTTAACATTTTTATCATTACCACGATCGCAACCAGAAGCACGAAGAGAATCTTGAGCCGTGATATATTTCATGTCATAATGAATTTTAGCTTCACCACATCCTTGAGCAAATTTTTTTTCTGTCGATGATGCCATAAACCATAAAGTGTCACTATCTACTTTAACAATAAACGAACATTGATTCGAACATTTGGTTACACTCGTAGGATTTTTCACACCATCAAAGCAAACGCTAACCCTAAAGTATGCCTTTAGTTAAATTGCCAGACAAAGTCGAAATTAACTTACTCTCCTGTAGTTGTGCATCGATCAGTACAAAATCCAAAAGTTAATTCACCATCGATAATAACATCAATATCACCAATATCTGTTATATCCACATCTTTACCATTTTGTGTTCCAATTGAAGGCGATGGTTGATCGTCAGAAGAAAGATAATCATAGTGATCATTGAAGTTTTCATTGGTTTTGATGGATGAGAGAACGGTATCATTTGAAGCAAAATCATGTCGATTCTGTCGAATAAAAGCCCATGAAGATGAAACAAGCAAGAGAAGAGTCAAGACACTGCTGAAAGATGACGACGTCATTGCAAAAGTTCAATTGCACGAATGATAACAACAAACGATGTCATGTCAGGCTTAAGTAGAAAAAATAGCATTCGAAGTTTTGGAAAATTTGCATCAAAAATATTCATTTCATTTTTTTTGTTGCAAAAAATGGTTCTTTGCAAAAGTTGCAAATTGGATGAACAAATAAAACTTAATCTTTGATAAGCCCACTACTAAAAAATAAACAAACTGCAAATCGCTAAATCGTTACTATTTACTATCGATAATTTGGTTGCATAAAATTGAGAAAAAAATAAGTTTCAGAAAGTGTTTTATTGAACTTCATTTTCATTTTCCTGGTGACTTACACAAAAGGGATGTGATAATAATTATGAAACATATTTCAAGAGTAATAAATTTATTTAAAAAAGGCTATTGAAAAGCAAAAAAAGGAAAGATGTACAAACAAGTAATAAAAAACAAAACAAAAAAGAGTAAAGTATGTACAATATTTACAAAAAGAAAAGAATCAAAACATGGATTTATGAAGGAGTGTTTGAATTGTCATAAGAGCTTGATTGACTTGTTGATTCTTCTCACAAGATTTCATTTGAAGGTTTTCCACATCCCTTTCCAAGCCTGAGATTATAACATCATCGTGATTTTTCATGGATTTGAATGTAATAATTTCCTCATTTTTAGAAGCAATTTCCAAACGGGCATCTAGTAATTGACTATCAAGAGCATCCTTTTCTTCAGAAAGAGATTGAACACGGCGTTGATATTCGGAAGCATCCATAGAAGCTTGATTGATTTGTCGATCTTTAACAGAAATTTCCATTAGAAGCGTTTCCAATGTTTGGTTAAAATTTTTGATTTGAAAAGAGAAGTTCACATTTTCATTTTTAACCATGCCATTTTCCACAGCATCAAGTTGTCGTTGGTTTTTAAGAACAGCATTTTCTTCAGAAAGAGCTTGAATACGGCGTTGATCTTCGGAAGCATCCATAGAAGCTTGATTGAGTTGTCGATCTTTAACAGAAATTTCGGCTTGTGCAGCTTTCAATTGTTGATTTAGTTTAAATTTTCCAACAATCAATTCTGCGTTAGATGTAGTTAAGGCATCCACCAGATACTTAAGAACATGATTATCATTAGAAAGTGAATGAACACGATAAACAGCACTAGCGAGTTGTTGTTCAATGACACGACATTCCATTTGAAGCTTTACAACATTCTTTTGCAAACCATTGATTTTAACTTCATTTTGATTCTTCCAGGACTTGAATGCAATAATTTGTTCATTTTTTGAAGCAACTTGCAAGCGAGCATCTAGTAATTGATCATCAAGAACATGTTTTACATCAGAAAGAGTTTGAATGTGGTTCTGAGCTTCAGCGAGCTGGTGCGTCTTATCAGAATATTCGATTAGAAGTTCTTTGATAGTTTCACATTCCTTCTCGATTTCAGCCTTAAGATCGTCGGTTTTCGTTTCGATCAAGGTTTTCTCGGTTTCGTCTAAGCAAGCATCTTCTGGTTGACTTTCAAGATCGTGCTTTTCTTCAACAGAAATAGTGGAAACAGCATTTGCATCAGTAAAACCTTCATTTTGATTCGGTTCATTCGACGACATTTCCTTCTAAAAATACATTCAAAATTAGGCTTCATTATTTAAAACAAAAAACATACCGTTTTTCTAGCGCCAGCTTCAAACAATTGAAACATTATTGTTAGAGCAATTGGAAACAGTACCTAAAATAAAAAAAAATCAAACATTTTCATTTAACACGCGAATGGAAATAAAATAACACGAACAGAAAGGACAACACTAATTATTAGGAAGGAAAATCAAATATATCAATTTCGATTGAGAAATAAAACATAGGCTAATTAATTATTGTGGCAAACAATCATGATTAAACCAAAAAATGCGCGGGAAATTGTGGCGTTTTTCATTGCCAAAATGTCCCAACACATAAAAATTACTTACACATTTTTTATTCTTGTTCTCGTTGCATTAATTTTGTGATAAATATTTTTTGGAAGCCTTTTACAAATTTACTAATAACTGTCGACGTAGCGTGATGATATGATAATTTTCTTCCGCTGTTTACTTTTAGCATTCTTTTTACATACCTCTTTTTTTAGGTTCTTCATCAACAAATCTGTGTCAAATATGAACGATTCAAAAATTATTGCAAAGAAGTTTCGGAGTAATTCTCAAGTGGTTGTAAAGAAGCTTATCAAATTTTGTAAGAAGAATATGAAAGGAAAACACTCAACAGAAGATACCTTTGATTTTCAAACACTTCCATTTCCATTGGTATGTCAAAAACGTTTCGCTGAAATTTGTGATCCCGAAACATTGGCTGTCTTTGCTCAAATCAATGCTAAAACAAGAAATCTCGCAAGGGGCTGTCATATAATTAAAGATGCTGAAATCCTGATAGATGATTCAAATGAAATCTCGTGCAAATACAAAGTTTCTTGTTATTGTAAAGAAAACGAATATTGCAAAGGAATAACTGCTGACGATCTTTCATCCTTCAATGGTAAAATCAAAGTTATGAATTCAATCACAATCAAAGCTACTGAAGAACAAAAACTTGATTATACTTTGCTTCAACATTTACCTGTAAATCTCAATTCATCCAAACATCTCAAGCTCATTATAAAATCTATGGACCTTGAAACTTTGAAGAAACTAATAACTCCTCAAATGAAAAGTTTGGCATTTCATGGTGGTATTGAATCAAACTGTTCTTTGGATAAATTCGTCGATTTTATTAAAAGCTTATCAGCAAAGCTTGACAAATTTCTGTAAGTTCTTGTTTTATGAATAATATTTGATTAACAATCACTTATTTTTAGATTTTATTTATATAGCAACCAAAGTTCGTTATCATTCGATTTTATTGCTTTAATTCAACATGATTCCATTCTTCAATCTCAAAATTTCAAACATCGCATAACACATTTACCTAATGGTGATTCCTTCGTTTATTTCATCAAAGACTTTAAATTGTAATTTTCTTATGTTTTTGTTGTAATGTTTTTATCTTTGAAATAAACATCATGTTATTTTTTTTTCAATCAAGCTTTATGTATTTTGAAGGTGGCCCTCAAGTTAAAGAGAATAAGCAGTTTGAGTTTTTGTAAACATATAACTTACATATTATTATTTGGTGAGTTTTAAGCTTTATTGTTTTTACTTCCATTCTATTTGAGTGTGCTGCTATTCCTGCCATATGAAAGCTGCTTTAGTTTTCTGAATCATCGTTGCCAGCTCTAAAAAAGGACCAATAATGTATCATCCTTGTCTTGTGACCATTCAGTGGCTGCAAGCTTGAACTAATCAACAGGGTCCGGCGAGACCGAGACTTTTGCGTGTTCGAGACCGATACCGAGCCGAGACCGAGACCAAGAAAATCTCAAATAAAAAAAATCGCTTTATGTTATTTATAAATTTTTTAAACTATTTTGAATACACAAGAAAAATATCTATTTAATGATAAAAAGCATTCTGCAATTAAGATTTATAATAGAGGAGAAAAATCATTTTTAAGGAAAGTCTCGATTTTGGTCTCGCCGGACCCTGCTAATCAACGAAATATTCTTTCGACCATTAATACAAGAGGAAAATACATGGTGTTACGAACAGAGCTGTCGGCGCACCAAAAATCCTTCGAGTCGAGTTTCGGTGCACCGACTCGACTCGAAAACTCGAGTCGAGTCGATTTTTTAAAATTTAGAATTGCTTCCAAATAACAAAATTTTTGGCTTATAATGCGATTAACTTCTTATTTAGTTCATTTCTAAACCATTCTAGTGCATTCTGATGCTTAAATCTATGAATTTTGTGAAAAATAATAAATTTGACTCGAATTTCTTCGAGTCGAGTTTCGGTGCACCGACTCGAAACTCGAATTTTTCGAGTTACGAGTTTTCGAGTTGGCTCGAAACTCGAAGGTCACGATTTTCGAGTCGATTCGGTGCACCGAAACTCGAAACTCGACTCGAACTCGACTCGAAACTCGACTCGAAAACTCGAAACTCGACAGCTCTGGTTACGAAGAACAAACAGCATAGTCTCAAAAATATGATGATAAGGAAAATTATGATTTATCAAGCAAGCCAATCTAAAATGAAGAGTGTTTTACTCCCAGATTGTCTATGGGCCTTCACATATTAGCTCCTTATGAAATGCTATTCCCTTGCTTGCTCCACCTTTCCAGTAAGCCTGTTAGTAAGTACATGGATGTTATTATTTGCTATTTTATTAGGCGTTGTTGTATTAGCCTTTGTAATAAACTTATTAATATAAACTAACGTCATATTCATACTACACGCAAAGAGGATCAAGTGCACAGATATTAGGACTAAATATAGTCAAACGAATAAAATTTCCATCAGCTAACAGGCTTGATTGCATGTAACAACCATTATTGATAACCAAAATATGGAATAAATTTGTTTAAAAAATGCATATTTGACAATTGATCGAAATCATGTGCCTAGCCTAATACCAGCAAATGACATGTGTAAATTAAAAGTGAATCCAATATTGATGCTTTGAAATAACATGTTGCCATTTATCTAAAATTTCTTACATCCATCTTTTTTTATTATTGATCTAATTTTCAAAAGTTTGCTTTATGGACTTTGTAAAAAGCCTCTCCTGTCACGATTTTCATAACACACTCGCATACCTTTGAAAAATGTTTTTGTTTATTCATCAAACATTTCATGTTTTAGTTTTTTTGTTGTTGCGAGAATCTGAAAGCTGTTTGAATTCAATTTCATTAATTATTTCTAACTTTTTAGATTTCCTTCAACCAATCTTTATCTAATATGGCGGATTCAAATATGAATGATACCAAATCAATGGACGCAACAAGAAAAAATTTGAAAAGAAAACTTCCTCATGATGAATCTTTGGATCTCGTTGCTGTATCTAATATGGATGGTACTTATGAACCAGCAACAAAGAATCCTAAGCTTTCTCAAGAAGAAACCTTTGATTTCGCAGGTCTTCCATGGGTTCTTCAAAAACGTTTTGCTGAAATTTGTGATCCAGAAACCTTGAAGACGTTCGCACGAATCAATGCTGACACATCTAATCTTGTTAAACACTGTCACACAATTGAAGATATTGAAGTCACAATTGAGGATTCTGGTGAAATGAATTGCAAATATACTGCTGCTTGTTATTGTAAAGAAGAGGAATATTGCAAAGGAATCAATGCTGACGATCTTTCATCCTTCAATGGTAAATTTCAAGTTATAAATTCAATCACAATCAACGCTACTAAGGAACAAAAAATTGATGATCTTTTGCTTCAACGTTTACCAATAAAACTCAATTCAAGCAAACATCTCAAGTTAACTGCAAAATCTATGGATCTTTTAACTTTGAAGCGATCAATGAATCCTGAATTGAAGAGTTTTGATTTCACTGGTGGTATTGAATCGAATTGTTCTTTGGAAGGTTTTGTTAATTTTATTAAATATTTATCAAGGATGGAAAATTTTTCGTAAGCATTTTCTTTTTGTATCGTTTTCTAACGGGTTATTTCTTTTGCAGCTTTGTTTTGAACAAATCCAGAAGCTCTTTTTCCTTCGATTTTGATGCTTTAATTCAACAAGGCACTATTCTTCATTTTCAACAAGTTGTCACTCGCTTTTTTGGTGTATTCCACGTGGCTCATATTCAAAATCCTATCATTGATGATTTTTCCCTTTTCTTCATCAAAGGTTTTTATTTATAATGTTCATATTTTTTTCATGTTTTTGTTCTGTTAAATAAACTTCATTTTTATTTTAATTCATTGGCTTTCTGACATTAATTTTTTTTGAAGTTTTTCGAAAGGATTTTAGTAAATTTGAATAACTTATTTTTTCTAAAACCAAACAGCTTATTTTTTTACTTTGAATTTTCTCATCGATTGCTACACTTGTGTGTTGTCTTCTCCACAAAAAATGCCTGTCGCAGCTGCTGCAACTCCTGCCATTCCTGAAGCAACAACATCATCAAAACTTAATAATCAACCATCTCAATCTCCAACACAATTAAAGGCTGTTTCAATGAAACGAATCATGCGAGAAATCGAACATTTCAAAACTGAACCACCATATTATCTTGCTGATTTTCAAGTTGATTCAAGTGATTTAAAAAAGTGGATTGTACTTATTAAACCTGTAAGTTTCTTTACCTTTTTATTTTTTTACTATTACCTCTTACTTATTTTCAGCGATATGATCCATATAAACATGGTATATTTAAACTTAAAATCGATCTTCATCATGAATATCCATTCAAGCCACCACGAATTCAATTTCTTACACGTATTTATCATCCAAATGTTGATGCAAGTGGTCGTTTTTGTCTTTCTATTCTTCAAATGGATAATTGGAAAGCTGGTACTACTGTTGCTACAGGTTTGTCTTTTATTTTAGCAAAGCCTTTACTTTTATCGCTGTTTGATGTCAAAATCTTTCAAATACTTTTCTTCCATCTAACTTACGCTCATCTTTTTTAGCATTGGATTCATTATTAAATTTACTTGAAAAGCCTGAACCTGAACGATCTCTTCGTGGTGAAATTGGTGATCAATATGTGCATCAAAGAAGTATGTTTATGAAAGTTGCTTCAATGAAATCAAAGAAAGATAGTAGTAAACTAACTAAATAAATCTTCTTCATTTATATGTCTTAATCTTTATCTTTAATAAATGGTTGTCTCTTTACTTTGTTGTTGTATGATTTAGCTTTTAACTTCGTCGATTAATGTATCAAAAAAGACTATAACATTGTCCACTTAAAATTCTTTTAACTGGATTGCTTAAAGCTTAACAAGAGTCGGCATTTTTTCCCAATGTTTAATTTATGCAAAAGAAAAAGATTTATATGAATGCCGAATTTATTTATAAAGAAAAATCATACAAAAAAAATGAAATTTATATATAAACTATTTATAAAATCATAACTTTTTTTATCGAAGTTTTATCAAGCGAGCTGATGATTGTTGTATGATATGTTTAATGGTGTTCGGTTCCTTTGGGTCTAAAAAGAAGAAGTTAGATGCTGCTATCTATTATAATAAGATAAGTAAAGCTTACTGTTGATGTCCGTGACCGTGTTCATCATGGTGGGCATCGTGACTAAAAGGAAAGTTGAGATTAATAGCTGCAAAATTATGGGATCTGAAAATATTAACTTACCCCTTGTGTTCATCATGTTTCTTATCGTGATGCTTGTCATCATGATGTTCCTTGTCATGGTGCTTGTCATCGTGATGTTCTTTAGTATGTTTGTCATCGTGATGTTCCTTAGCATGGGTATCATGGGTATCGTGATGTTCCATTTTGAATTTCTTCTAAACTCAGCAACTAAATGAATATAAAATTAAATGAGCAGCTCGAAGTGAAAACTTCAATGTATTTCTGAGTCTTTCTAAGTTCCTTATAAAGGTAAATTTTGAGGGCCATAAACGTGAAAATACTCCACTTTTTTTAACTCCGCCTTTTTTAGTCCAAAATTGATCTTAATTGTTTTTTGCCTCAATTTTTTTTTATGACTCTAGTAGTGAAGAAGAAATGAAGCTTCGCTTATCTTTCGATTCAATAATCAGAAGAAACAGAAAAAAAGGAAAAATGAAAGAAGAAGAAAGGAATTGGTGTTTCAGAATAAAAAACTCACGCGCATAATTTTTTTTGTGATGTAAAAAAAGTCAAGACAAAGATGGAAATAGCACGCGATGAAAGCAACAAAAAAAATTTCTAGCATGATTTTTTCCAAAGTCATGACTTTTCTTTTTTGTCAGCTGATTTTATGCATTTGTTTTTTACTTTTGGTATTATTGCATCAACCTGAAATTTTTTGTTTGAAAATGGAAGAAAAAAGAAAACCACTGAGTTTGACGCTTATTTGAAGGTTTTTATCAACATTTTTCTCGTTTGCTTTTCCTCTTTTTATTTTTTGCTGCACCACACACAAAACTAACTATGTACCTTCAATAAAAGGGTGTTTTTGATGCTAAGTTTGAAAGTTAAGGCGCTTTAAATGGAGTAAGTTGCATAAGCTCTTTGAAGGAATTTTTTAGAAATTTAGAAATAAAAAATGATAACGATGGTTAAAAATAAGCTTTTAGCAAAAATTTGTTAAATTTTTATTTTTTTGGGTTTTTGTAGTCCAAAATAAGTTTTTTTACTATTAATTTGTAAATAAATGGTTTTTTTGTTAGAAATTGTTAGATATTCTTGCAATTAATAGTTATAACGGAAAACATGGCTATCTAATCTCTCAAGACTTAAAAAATGAAAGACTACGTTTTCACAAAAAAGTGTCGGTATGTTCGATATTCGAGTAAAAATTTCCCATAAACGTAATACCAATTTGCAATTGCTAAAAAGCATTTTATTGTGAAAGTCCACCATTTTGTTATTCTTTTTTTCGTATGGAGATTGTTGGTCAAAATTTTAAGAAGTTTTTGTTTTAAAAATGACCATTTTTACTGAAGAATCCTTTCATTTTGCTGTCTTTTTAGCGATTAACATACTCCTAACAAAATTGTGGAGAAACATTTTTCACTTTACATAGAAAAAAATATGGGAGATATCAGGAAACTTCGAGATGTATTTTTTTATAAAATCCAAACTATAAAATTTCCTGTAACTTAAGATTGATTAAATTTAATCAAAATCGTGTGAATAATAACTCTTAAAAAACTTTTTTTTAACTACTTTCAAACAATAATGATTTGGCAAGTTTCATTTGCTGTAAATTAAATTTTGCTTTAAGCTTTAGATCAAACATTGTAATGTCAGGAATATTTAAGAAAAATAAAGATTATTTTGGAATTATTGTTTTCTTAAGAATATTTTTTATTCTATGCTTTCGCTGATATTAAGATTAAATAATTTTTGACAAAACTAAGCTACAAACTTTTTAATGTAAAAAAAGCTGTCACGGAATTGAGTCATGTTTGATTCATTTTTTGTTTTGTTTTGTTGTACAAATGAACAAATCCATAGCGTTATCTATCTATCTGTCATGCTTCAAAGCGGACACAATTTCCGTCAAAAAGAAAAAAGAAAAAATTAATTTGCTACATTTTTTATTTATTTTTTCATTTTCTGTTGTTATTGAACTTTTATTACTTTACTCTACGATTATTTGCCACGTGAGAAGAGAAATTAACGCTGCTGCCGTAGAAATTACACTCTTTCCATTTTTTCCCTTTGTCTTATCAACTAAATTAAGAGTGGGTGATCTTTGACTACTACATTCTTTGTATATGCAAAATCATTAAAATTGTTGTAAAAAATTTTTTTTTTAAAGCGAGCAATTAACAGAAAAAAGAAAAGAGAAAAGAATAAGCTTTATGTTATGAACATAATACACACACCATAAGTCAGTTACTCAATCAGTCAATCAATGTATTTTTGGTAGTTACAAAGAAAGGTCTTTGTTGTTAAAAAAATCTCATAGAGAGGCGCAAAGCAAAAGACTATAAAAAATGAATAAATATATTACAACTTATTTACTCTTCTTTCTTGAAAATACTTGAAAAATGGAATGAAATAGCTATGTTTGTTTGAGTAATAACATCTAATAACAGATAGTAGTAAAAAAACAAAAGAAGACAATTTCATTCAAAAAAATTTCTAGAAGCATGACAAATTGGAAAGAAACAAAAAATCAAAAATAGCCTTCTTGTACGCTTATCAAAAAAAAATTCAAGCTTTATTGAAGAAAAAAAATTGGAAAAAATCTGTAAAGTTTAAAAATAAAAACTTTTGAAATAAAATCTGGATGGAATCTTATAGAATTAAAGCAAGCATCTTCCAAGTTTTTAAATTCTAATTTAAAACTTGCACTGAAATCGAATCTTTGCTTTATTTTTGCTGTTATAATCTAAAGGAACGTAAAATAATACATTTTTTGATTATTACTTTTCTAAAAATAAAAAAATTGAAGAAAGGTATTTTTTATTTCATATTTTTTTATTGTTTTCTCAACAACGAACATAGCATTTAAGAAATTTGATTTTGACAAGGATCATTAACATTTAGCCATTTCTTCGTTATTTTATGTTTCGCTCACACGCGTAAACCCAAAATAAATAAATGTGTGTGGCCTTTTTTATTCTTTTTTTTTTGACTTGAACGAACCTTCGTCGCCGACGTTGACAACAAAGAAGGACGACGACACTTAAAAAATGCCTGATGCCTGTGTGACAACTTGCAGCCACTGGCCGGCACGAGCAACAACTCGCGAGTGTGACAATACAAATGATTTTTATTTTATTTTTTTTCGACCAAAAAAACAGCTTGAGCAATGAAAAAATAAGATTCAAAACCTAAAATTTTAAATGATGGGAAAAGAAAATAGCAAATGGAAATAAATATACATACAAAAAAGGATGGGCTAAATAAATAAATAAATGACCATCGGTTTTTTGTTATGTATTTTCAAAAGTAAAAAATATTAAATTTTGTTTAAAAAAATGGATGGATGTCAATGAAATAATTTTTTCAAATGTAAGTTTCATAATTATTTTTTTCACAAAATCCGGGATTAACTTTAATGATTTGCTACCTTTTTTTCAAAAATCAGGAAACATTTTTTAAGATAAAGAAAACATAATTTTTTTTGGGATAAATTCAAAACCATTCAAACATTCAAAAGCACTTGTTTTTCTTCCCATTTTTAAAACATTGCCTTTTAATAATTTCTTTTGAAGTTCAAACGAAAAACTTTGCGCCTTCTTTGCCTTGTTTTCAATTTTTGAACTTTTTTTTATTGTTACTACTGTCATGCCATGTCGGCCGCTTTTAATCAAATGATAATCAAAGTATTTATCCGACGACGACAACAACCATGTAAAAAAGGCGGTAGACTCTTCTTTGAAAGTTTGAGATTTAAAAAAATAAACCCAAAAACACTTGAAGCTTCCTTTAATATCTTTAAGGCATTTTTTGCACGCTCATTCGATTTGATTCAAGGCTCTGCTGCACCTACCTCCTCTTTCAGTAACATAAAAAAATGCCGTTATGTAAAAAAATAATTTTCTTTTAGTCACTTTTTTTTCTTCATTTTTTTCAATCACCCGCTTTTTATTACTTTTTTTTACGATCTGTTTTCTAATTACTTTCAGACATTTTTTTTGTTTTGTTTCGAACAAATTTAAAAAGTAATTATCTTTTTTAAAGTACTTATCGAAAGAAAAAAAAATTAAAAATTATGATATCCCATTTTGTCATTTTGTTTCATCATCATAAAAAGCTTTTTTTTTGACAGAGAGTCGCGGTAAATCATAGATGTTTAATGTGATTTTTTTTTTGAAATTATAATTGTTAAAAATCACTCTCTTTTTTTAGTGGCATACATTTTCCATATATAAAATGAATATTGAACAACTGTTACCCGAATTAAAAAATCTTCAGCATCAGCAACAGCAGAAAATTTATACTTGTCAAAGGTGTTTAAATCATAATTTAACGGTAGCAAGAAAAAATCACAAATATCAGTGCCCTTTTATTCATTGCAAATGTAATAATTGTCAGGTTAGTTTTTTTTGTTGTTGCTTTAATTAGTTTTTTAAAAATGTTGGGCCGTGCCAGGTTTGGTTTGGTTTTAAACACCACAGACAAAATTTTATTTTGTATTTTAGTAAGTAAAATTAAAAAGGGCAAAAAACCAAACCAGTTTGAAAACTGACAAATGAAAGATTAAAAAAAACTCAGACATTTTTTTCTTTTTGGTTTTAAATAAAAAAAAGTAATCTTGTGCCAGGTTTTTCTTCTTCTCGCTTCTTTCCTTTTTTTATTAAAAAAAAATAGCTGACACGAAACACGCTATCCTTTGTTGTATTTTAAGGTTTCGCTACCGTAGTTAAATTACATGCATAGTTTTTTTTGACATTATTTTTATTGGAAAATTTGAGTTATACATGCAAGCGAGAAAAAATCAAAAAAGCTAATTTTGCAAAAAAGAGACATGAAAAATTACAAAAAAAGCCAACACGCTTTTTACTGAAGGAAATCTGAATTCAGAAAATGATACAGTAAAAGTTAGCATTAAAAGTTTTGTCTCCTTGAGACATAAATACATCGAAAGACTACCATCTTGTTTAGTTCTTCCATAAAAACTATGTTTTTATTTTTTTGTTTTAAAAAATTACTAAAAAAATAAATGATTGAAAAAACATTTTCCAAATAAAAAAAATGTCCATTGTTTCCGGCAATTTCCAATTTCCTCCTTTTATTCTTTTCTTCTTCTTGTTGTTATTTGAAAAAGGCCATAAAATAACCCCATTCTAATGTTGTTGTCTTCTTTCTTTCGTTCGTTTCTTTAATTCAACAGTTACCAAAATAAAAAAAATAAAAGAAAATAAATCCCTGAACCCATTTTTTTTTTTGCAAATTCGCCGGTGGTCGTTTCATTGTCGTCGTTTTGTCTTATTTTTTATGGTCCTCAACAAAAAAAAAAGACAGAGACCCAAGGAAGAGAAAAAAAGAGATAAACGTTGATTGTTTCGAGCCTACTTGCTTTACATTGAAAAAACAGCCGCATCGAAAGTAGTTGGAGCAGCAGCAAAAGCAAAAAACGACTATTGGTCTCAATTGAATTGCTTTTTTTTTTGTTTGAGACGATGCAAAAAATGCCTAAGATTTAAAAAATGGTTATTTTTTTATTGTGGATTCTCTCCTTCCTTTTTCTTATGAAACATCTCTCTTTTTTCTTTCGTATTTCGACCGGCTGCCTTTTTTTACTTTTTCTTTTGATACTTTGACTTTTTGGGTTTAATCCGAATACTTTTTTGAAGCAAATTTTTTTTGACAGTTGAAACTAAATTTTTCATAACTTTTCAGTTAGTTGATAAACGAAGATTATTAAACGCTGAATTAGCTCAAGCTAAAGCAATGGAAGATACGATGCCATTGTTATCACCGATATTAATGCAGACACACGATGTCAATAAAGGTAAGGTATTCGTAAAAATAATAATTAGTTTAATTGGTAATAAAAATATCGATGAAAACTGTGGACTAATTTTTGGGAGAAATTTGTTTTGTGGCAAAAAAAATACTAAAATTTTTCAAAGCAGTCAAAAAATGTTTAGTTTGAAAATTTATTAATTTTCGCTTTTTATAACAGTGGAAACAAAAATATTAGAGTAGCCGGGTTAATAACCATTTTTCTAAAAGCTACTTTGTTGATTAAAAACCTCCTTGAAATTTTGATTACTTTGAACTGATAATCGCTTTAAGCGAATAATACTAATAATAATAAATAGAATTGACAAGATTTACTGTAGCTTGCTTTACTTTTTGTGCAAAAAAATATAATAGAAAATTTATGAAAAAAATAAAGAAAACCTGCGTTAATTTTAAGAGAATAACATTGAAAAGGCCCTAAATTGAGTTGCTAAAACAATGAGCTTTATTACTTTTCTTTTGTGTTAAATTACTTTTTATTGTTAAAGCTTAGTGAGTTGACGTGAACTGACGTTGTTCTTTAACCTTTTTTTTCAAAGGCGTCTGTTTGATTAATAAAAAAAACTTTATTTTAGAGCGTCTGCCACATTGTCAGCGATGTGCCCAACATAATGTTCAAAATCGACTTAAAGGTCATAAACGATATTGCCCCTTTCGAGCTTGTGGTTGCGCCAAATGTAAAGTTGTTGCCGAACGTCAAAGACTTATGGCAGATCAAATTAAACTTCGTCGAAGACAAAAGAAACAAAAAACAATTAATTTATTTAATGGAACTTCAAATTCTCATATAATTCATCATCAAGAAAATAATCAACGAGGAAGTAATAGTAATAGTCCAAAACCAGCGACAAAAATTACGGCGACGACGACGACAAAAGCCTTAACTTTTTCTTCTACAAATGAAAATAACAATGCTGCTTCGGCGACAGCAGACTCTAAAATTAATTTTTTAAAGAAAAATAACAATGAAATTCAAAATCATTTATTACGTAAGTCATCATTTTTTTTATTTTGTCTCGATAGACACCGGAAATAAGAGTAATAAAAATATTTTTTAGCTTCAATCTTTCAAAGACCTTATTTTCCTCAAACGCAATTATTTCCACATTTACAGTATCCCACCTTTCCTATAATGCTGCAACAACAACAGCAACAACCTATGGTGGATTGGAGGCTTGCATTTGCATTTTGTGCTTTAAAGCAACAATTTGAATATTCTCAGAATTTTAATTTTAAACATGAATCTCAAACAAATTCGCCTTGAAATCACCCAATTTTGTCGTGAGATCTAAAATCAAAAAATTATTTATGTCATTAAAAATGACTTTAAACCCGTTTTTTATTTAAATTTTACTCAAACATTCCATATATTTTTAAGTATTTTCAAAATACTGTATTCTCGTTTTTCCTAAAAATGTAAAATTATTACTTTTTTTTTGCAATGAAAAATTTATTTAATAAAAACTATTCATTTTTATTTACAGTATGTCATTTTATACTTCGTGTGCTTTTTTTTCATTTTAATATTTTTTTATGACCTTTTTTAAATAAACAATCAAAAGTGGGTTATTTTAATATGAAAAAAAATTATATCACGGAAAAAATTTCTTTAAGGACAAATTTTTTTTACTTTTCTTTTATTGGGTTTTTTCTTTTCAGCTTTAAAGAAATGTCATTATTATACCTTTTTTGATCTGTATTAGAAAAAAATGACTGCTGCTGCTTTTATGTCTGCCTTTTGTTTCCATGTATGTATTAAAAAAATTGAATAATCTTTAGTGCCAGAGTTTATTATTTTTTAGAGAGGTCCAAAAAAGGAGGCAATGCAATCAAAATTTTAAATGCAAAAAATAAACTCAAATTTGAAAAGGAAATCTAAGGTTATTATTTTATTTTATTTTATTGGTTTTGTTGACTCAAGGCATTTTGAATTCGATGACATTGCATGATTTTGCTTTCTAAAAGAAGACAGAAGCTTTCATACTTTTATTATTATTTTATTATAACTACTTTTAAAAAGCAAAAAAAAAAGAATAAAATATATTATAATAATGTTAAAGGGAGTGTCCCAAACGATGAGAATAATTTTACTACGACGGGTGTTCCTAGCCCGAAAGTTTCATTGTCTCAAAAGCTTACAAAGTGCTACGAATTTTTGTAGCTTTTTGTAGCATTTAGAGAAAATTTCGTAAACTTTTGAAAAAACTTTGTAAAACTTTGTTAGACTTTGAGACAGTGAAGAAAAACTTTCGGGCTAGGAACACCCGCTGTAAGGGTTTTCTCATCGTTTGGGACACTCCCTTTAAAGTGCAAATGTTAACTAAAATTTTTTATTTATATTATTTATAAAAATAGATGTTATAAAAAAGTCCTTTTCTTAGAGGCTTTTTTTATTATTAAAAATGTAAAAATTAACTGCAATGATTTTTTTAAAAGGAAATGTCAAAATGAAAAGAAAAACTTTATTTTTTTATTTTTTTGTTTTGTTTCCCTTTTTAAGACTGTTTTGAGATTTACGGTAATTGTGTAACCCTATTAATGCCTATACTATGAAAGGTAGATAGATGCCAGCTGTAGTTAAAGCATAACTTTAAGCTTAAAGGACCATGTTCATTTGCTTCCTTTTTTCAAACACGCGTTTGATTATTCGCCGCTTCAGGATCACAAAATTCGTGTGAAGGCGGGAGAATTTCCTTCTTCAAATTTTTTAAAATTTTTTGGATTTTCTGAAGATAAGCATATGTATTTACTCTTCGAAGTAGCTTACGACCACTCAACATATTGATAGTAATGAATATGGGTATTATTAATGCTACTAACCTTCTTCATGTAGGCGAAATCTTCAGAAAATCCAAAAAATTCTAAAAAATTTGAAGAAGGAAAATTTTCCCGCCTTCACACGAATTTTGTGATCCTGAAGCGGCGAATAATCAAACGCGTGTTTGAAAAAATGAAGCAAATGAACATGGTCCTTTAAACAAAGAAATAAATAATTCGACTCATGCATTTACGAGAATTTTTTTACTAATATACCCATGAGACAAAGACATATTTCGATTTTACAAGAAATTTATCCCTCTTTTTTTCAGGCTTCTTTGTGTGTTTTGTTAATGTCAAATAGTTCCGCTTCAAAAAAAAATCTTTGTTGCTGTATTATTTCTTTTTCACAAAGTCTCAAGAAACCAAAAGCAAAACATAAGATCAGTGGCAGGAGTGTCTGCTGCAAAAAAATATTTGTAGCATAATAATAATAATTTTAATCGTTGATTAACAAAAAAAAACTTAGAAAACAAAAAATAAAATTTTTGTAGAATGCACTTTTTTTAAAAACCACAACGACGAATAAATGAAAGAATGAGTGTCGTTTGCACATTTCTAACCTCTCCTTAATTGCTTAAAAACGACAAAATAGGAATGTTCTTTTTTTGTTTGGAGATTACTGACTAACTTACAAAACAATCTTTATATGTCTCCAAACAACACCGCCGCACTTTTAACGACAAATTGAAATTTTTATGTTTGCCGTCGATGTTAAGAAAAAAGGGCAACCGTACTTCCCCAAAAAAAAAAGTTTATTTTTTCTTTAAAGGTCGCGCACTTTTTTTTTCTTCACCTTGTCGGGTGACGGACGACGGCGGGAAAGAAAAAAGTAACAATGAGAAGAAGGAAAAGAAATAAGAAAGTGCAAATTTCATTTCAATGAAGCAATGACGAAGACAATAAAAAAAAGTTTTTTTTGCATCAAAATAATTCTTATCACCTGACTTGAATATATTTATTTATTTTTTTATACTAAGCCCAAGAATTCAACTGTGCAAAGAAGTAAGGAAATTTTTTGAGACACGGAAGGTTAAAACAATAAAATGCCTTTGTTTTATTTTTTATTGGATTTATGAAATGAATCAAATCGAAGAATTAGATACAAATCTTGTATTTTAAAAAAATGTGTAAAACAGTGATTTTTTTTCTGAGAAACGAAAACTCGAACATTTGTTTTTGTGTTTGCTACAAATTTAACAGCTTTCAATTTTTTTTTGATTAGTCCACGATCTTCTTCTTCCCCTTTTGTAAACTTAATTGCCTTTAAAAAAATTACTAAAACTATTTTTTTTTTGGTGCCACGGTAATTCCCAGACACACTTAATTAAGAAATATATTTACACATTGTATGTATTTTTTGATGTTGACCAAGATTTATGAGTAATATTTATATTTAACAAAGCTAACATCTCTCTATTTATTTTTAGAATTTCTTCTTTGTTTTCTTAAAATTTTGTTGTGAAAATGAAATAAAATAGAATTAAAGAACGATTTTTTATTTTTTTGTTACTCCTTCTGCCACAAAAAGTGCATTACTTTTTTTAAAGGTAGGTTATAAGATGACTTCTTTTTTTTGGTAATAAAAATTGAGTCATATTTGATATCATTCAAAACAAGGGTATTATTATTATTGTAAACATTTATATTTGTTTGTATAGGCTATAAGAAGAAAAAAACTGAAAGTTAAAAACTTTTAAAAGTGCAAATGAGCCAAAGAAGGAGAAAACTGATGACGAATAAGAAAAATAAAATTCATTGAAATTAAAGTTCGAAGTTGAAAGCTTTTATGAAGAAAAAAATCGCTCGAATATTAATGAATTTTGTATCATATTTTTATGATTTGGACTGATTTTGTGAAAAAAATGTTCGCTCCAAGGTACACATTTGTTTTATAACAATCAACTATACGACGACGCTTCATTGTCTCAAAAAAGCAAGCTTTCATAATTGTTTTTCAAATTTTTCTTCCATTATTACAGTTGAAAAAAATATATAAGGAAATAAGAATTTTATATGTAAAAGAAAGTTGCTCCTAAAATAGAAACAAAAGAAATATTATTACTGATTTTATTTTTGGTTGTTATATGTATTATTTCACAGATTGCATTTTCGTCTAGCAATTCTTTTTTGAACTTTTAAAGAAAAATGCATATAACTTTTTAATTTTAATTTTTATTATTTCAACAATAACAATAAAGTCCATATGACAATCTTTTTTTCTTTCTGAAATTAAAAACTTTTTTTCCTCGATGAAAGACAGTTTTTTTAAATTGTGTTTTATTAAAAAATCTTAAAAGAAAAAAAAGTTGCGTGTTGTATGACACTCCTTCCCTTGCTGCTGCTTCTTGAAAGATAATGTCCAAAAGTGCAAATATTGAACTAGATCACACGCAATGGTGTCTCACTGTTGTTTCTTACCTTTTTTATATATATTAAAAAAATGTTACTCAAAAGTGCTTGCTTTAAAGCACTTTTTTTCTTAAATATTTATTATTATTAAGATTATTATGGCTTGTGATGTTTATTGTTAATAACGAATAAAAAACCTTGCAAAATGTTAAATGCACTTTTGTTAAACACTAAAAAATGAAGAAAGTTGAAAGATAGACACGACTTTGGAAATAATAAAACAAACATTAATTTTTTAAAGTTCAATAAAAATATTTTCTGAATCAAGGAAAAAGTTTGACGGAAAGAAACGATTTGAATTTAATAAAAATTTCTATCATTCCTAGAATATAAAAATATATTTTTAATTTTGAAACTTCCTGTTTCCTATTTTTATATTTTAAAAATTAAAGAATATTTTTTTTTAAACCATGGTGTTCATCCCTTATTTTTTTGTATGTACTTAAACCCTACATTGCTAGAATTTTGTCGACGTAAAATGTTTTGTTTCCAATAAATTTCGTAGTTACAAGAGCAACCCATGAGTAGGCGACAATAAAAAAAATGGTTAGTAAAAAAATTGTCAAGAGACCATATTTTTTCTTAACTTTAGGGATTTCCCCTGCACTCTACATAAAGAATAAAAAAAATATTTGGTCACAATCAAAAAAAAATGAAAGAAATTTAAGGTAATTGGAAAACATTCTTTTTAATAACAAAAAACCGTATTTTCGAATAAAAAAGTTTAATAAATAATAAAAATTATTGTCTAAAGATTATAAAAAAATCTCGAGATAAAGGAGGGCTTTGTGGTAAAAAGACTTTCTTTTTTTGTAATACTTTAAAGAAAAAATACTAGCAAAAAAATAAGATACCGTAGGCAAACATTGATAAAAGCATGAACCAAAAAAAACAGCTAAAATTTATGGAATAATTTTAAAACAAAGAATTTTGTCATTTTTATTAAATATATTTGACTATAATTTCCTTACAAAAACCACGAATTTTATAAATATGTGTTTTGGAATTAATTGTTTTTCTTAACCATTCATATAATTTTAATAATGAAACAAAATTAATTTTTGATTCAAAAACTTTAAACTTAATTTTTTTTAGCTCATTTTAGAGTCATTTTTGAAAAATAAAAATATAAATATAAATTTGCTTCAATGGGAAACTACGTAGGAAAACATAAGAAAATCTCAGCCACCACTTTCTTTTTTTATTTTTTTATTTATTTCAAAAGGCATAAAAATTGGCAAAGATTCTTTCCTACCAATTACATAGAACTAAATTTGACGTAAAGCAGCCTATGCAAATTTCGCTCAAAATTTGCGTCATATTTATAATTTTTAAAACCGTTTAGAAATTTTTTAAATAGAAAAAAGCTTTTTTTATAGAATTTAAAAAAACAGCCTTATTTTTTACTTAGTTTTTTTTTCGAATACGGTATGTTTTTTTTTCTTGCACTAATAAACATTTTTTTTATTATGCCATTATTTTTTCTCTTTTTTTTGTTGCATTATCTCAAAATCAAAAAGTTCGAAGCAAAGAAAAAAAAATAATGTGAATTAAAAATTCTGATGGTTTGACACATCAGAATTTTGGTGTGGTGCTTTGGTGGTGGTGTTGCATAAAAGGCATAATAAAAGTTCGCTCATTGAGAATGGGTAATCCTTTCTTCTCACCACACACATACATTTTTATACATTTATTATTTTCTTTGTTATTAAACTTCCAAAACTTTTTTTTATTAAACAATAGTTTCTTTCATTTTATTTAAAAAAAAAATTTATGACGAAATTGAATCGTCAAATATTTTTAAAAAAAAATTTTGCAAGAAAAAAATTGGAGTCCTGAGATAGCATAATTTTCTTTAAAAAAAACACCAAAACAAAAACAAAGCATGCTGGTTTGTGATGCCAATTTTTTTTAAACTATAAATATCTTATTTGCTTGGATTTACGTATATTTATTTTAAAATTAAAATATTTATTAACATTTCTTAATAAACAATAGTTAGATTATTTTTTGGTCCAAATCAGAATTTTAAATAAACATTTTTAATGTGGTTAACGCCCTTGCTTTTACATTTTTTTACAATACATTTAAAACATTATAGTTTAATCACCAGCTTCTAATCAAAAACATTTTAACCTTTTGGAATTATCGGATAAAATAGTATTAAAAAATTTTTTTCAGGCACACCCAAAAGCTTTTATCATAACAAAGAAAATTAAAGTAGGCTAATCCTGCAAAATTCCAAAAGACCTTTTACTTGGTTTTTTTGAAGACAACTTTTTTTTTCGAAAAAATGTTTCCAATTAACCTTTAAAAAACCAAACTCTTCCAACCTTTTCGCTTTTTGCAAATTAATTTATTACTTTGAAACAACTTTGATTTTTACACTTTTGATCAACATAAACCGACCCACATGTGCTCCCATCGCACCTTTCTTTTACTTCGTAGGATTCTACAGGGAATTTTAAACATTTTTTGACATTTCTCTTCCGCGTGTTAACTTTTTATTTTATTTTTTTGCTACGCTATTTCTCCCTCTTCCATTTCAATCGTGTGTACTTGTACTTTTTCCTTTGATTACACGTCTATAGAGTCACCATACTTGCACTTTTATGCCATCCATCCCTTTTCTTTTTTGCTCATAATAATAATAATGGGAATACATACAAAAAAAAGCTTTAAGAAGTTGGTGGTGTGTTCTATGTGAAATCCTAAAAGAAAGCTTTTTATGTGTGGGAGCTCCGCCCTAAAAAAATATTAAGGGTTTTTTTTTATACTCTACCTCTCTCCTTTAAAAAAGGGTTGGTAATTCTAATTCTGTGGCTAGCTTGATTCTTCACAAAGCAACAAGGCAACAAAGCGAGCAAGGGAGTATATAAAGGGATAATCGGCTTCCAATATTTCAAAGCATATATATAAATAATATTTCTTTATTGTCGTGTCCTTTTATTTATTTATATTTACTGGTTTAAAAAAAATTAAAAACAAATACAATGCAAAATTTATTATATTTTTTTGGTACATTGATTTTACAATTATTTATTATTTTTGTTTCATCTAAACCTTCGACGATTCATCATTCTTCTTCTTCAAGATCAGCTAATTCGTTGAATGTATGTAAAGAAATAACGATAAAAATTTTTAAAGAAGTATGTACACCAATTAAATTTCAAACTCCATGTTTTTATAATACCACTTTTAATTCTGATATATGTAAGTTTATTATTTTCCTTTTCAAATCGAGACCAAATTATTTATCGTTTGCTTTTTTTTAGTGATGGTTGAACAAATAAAAGATGAATCTTTAGAACTTACAGCTGAATTATGTTGTTTATCACCTGATTATTGTAATAGAGAATATATAAGTAATAATATTTGCTGTCATAATGGTAATTGCTTAAAACAATGTTATGGACATAGACCGCCCATAACGGAATATAGTTTTGATCAAATGAGATCATGGGATGTTGTCGAAAATCGAGGAATGAAACCTCCAAATGATTTATATGAAAAAGTATTATTATCGAGGAGGCAGAAACATCCATTGTAGCCGCTGCTGCTTCATCGTATTTATTGTTCATATATTTTTTTATTAGGTTTTTTTTAAATTAGAAAATCATCGTCTACTTTTTGACTTAAAAAAACAAGCAAACAAATTTTTTTTATTCGCCAAATTTAAGCTTTTCAAAAGCAAAGCCTAAGCCATAGGTCCAACTTTTTTTTGTTTGTTTACCGTATGTCTTTCATTCTTCTTCTTTTTCATTTTGGCCCATTTCTTTTTTATTTTTTATTTTGTTTGTAAAAGTACGTTCTCGTGAAAAAATTTTTTCCTTAAAAATAATTGTATCTTTGCCCTCTTTCTCTTTTTCTCTCTCTATATGTGTATATGTAAATATATATTTTTGCGTGTGTGTCTTAAAAGGTATATATTATTACGGGTTATGGAATAAAGATTTTTTTGATTATTATGAATGATAAAGTACACTTGTGTTAAAAAATGACAAATTTTAATAAGTATTTTAAATAATTTGAGTGAATGAATGTCAAAACTTGATGCAACACTTTCAACATTTTTTTGTTCGTTGAAAATAATAATTTTTTCTTAAAAAAGTTTAAAATAAAAAAATATAATTTGCAGGTTATATTTTATCATTTTTTCGGAATAAACTTTACACAGCCTTGCACTTTTTTCTATTTGGCTACAGATCTTGAACATTATGTATTTTTGACTTTACATTGAAAAAAAAGAAGGAAAAAACCTGCAATTTTGTTTTTGTTATTTATAAAACTTTAAAAAAACAAAGGATTTAGTTAAAGCAGAAAAATATGCAAATCAACTCATAGCAAACACGATGGATACAAAAAAAAAGTAAATTGATCCGCTAAAAATTTGGATTTTGTTATAATCGTTTTATGAGACTTCAAAAAATAGCAACCCTGTTTTATATTTGGCGACAAACAACACAAATGCGTCGCGTCATTTTGAATTTATAATTATATATATTTTACACGATTCTCTTATAAATGTTTTACATTTTATCTAAACAATTTTGTTTTCAACCATACAAATTTCGGGTATTTTAGAATCTCTAAAAGTGCATAAAGATCATTTTTTGATAGTTGTCGTCTTCAGAAGAATCAAAAGTGTATCAAAAAAATTTGATAATCATTTCCGGAGGAACTTCATTTTTTTCTTGGAGGATTTATGGTAGTAAAATGAGGTTAATCGTTTTTTATTGTGGCTTTTATTTTTTTCGGGGATGAGTAAATGAATAAGTAAATACTTTTTTTTGTAAATTCGTTTATCTTTCTTAAGTAAAATTACTCATACATTAATATTATCTTTTATGAATACAAAAAGAAAACCTTCGATGACGATGAGCGAGAAAGCACCTTATCTCTTTGGTTTCCCGTTATTGTGTCTTGTTTAAGGTAATTTTATCAATCGGAATACCTTAGATGATTCATTGTTTTTACAACCATTTCATAACATCAATGTTTTTGCTCTGGCACTCAGTCATACATGGTGGATACAAGCATAATAAAAAGTTTAGATGCCTACATATTATTATTATGCAAAAAAAGAATGTGTATGTATGTAGTTTTAAATATAAACCTATTTTTTTGACTGACACTTACTTTTCTTCTTGGAAAGAGCAAAAACAAAATATAGGAAAAAAGATTAAACACCTCAAACAAATAAAAAAGAAGAAAAAAGAAATAAAGAAAGTATAAACAAAAAATTATGGCTATAAGAAGTAAAGTAAAAATTCCCTCGATAATTTTTTTCAGATGTCTGTAGACAACACACTTGATCGACAAAAGCAAAGAAAAAAAAATTGAAGGTGCACTTTTGTAAATTCTTTACTATTTTTTTTACAACGCTTAATTTCCCCTGAGAATTTTTTTTGAAGATAACTTTTATTCTTTGGGCATTTAGGCTTCTTCACCTTATTTAAGAGTGAGCATATTTACGTAACTTGATTGTCATATTTTTAAAAATTATTTTCGTAAATTTAATGAGATTAAAAAATATCAATGTCTTGGTTGTTAATTGGCAAAAATGTAAATAAAAAAATAAGGAAGCAAATAAGTTGCAGTTTTTTTGTTGTTGTGGAAATGGCTCTTTTATGAAAAAGTAAAATAAAAAACAATGAGCTCAAAGTCATTCGATTTACAATTCATAATTTGTTTTGCGCAGAAATTCAAATTTATCACATACGCAGCAGCAATTTAAATGATTTTTACAATAAAAAACTTTAAAACTAAGGTTTAACTTTAAAAAGTTTTAAATATGCAAAAGTTAGTTGATTTTTAAAAAATACACAGACTGGAATGGATATCATTGACAATGAAAAACAGGTAACAACAACTGAAAACAAACCCAATACAACGTGTTTTTCATTTTAAAAATGAATTTAATCAACCAAATGTTTTTTTAAAACTCTTTGGAATTCGAACTCTTATAGAAAACAACAATTTCGAAATGTCAAAAAATGTGTGTTCAAAATACAGATAAAAGGTATATCTTCAAAAAAGTTAGATTATAAAACAAATCTTTGAACAGTTGTTTTTTTTCTTCTTCGCGATAATACTTTTTTTTCTGGCAGAGCTAAAGAAATTTTATGGAATTTAAAATATCTTTCAAAAATACATATAAAAGTTAAATCCGAATTTGCAACAAATTTTAAGCTCCTTTTTTTCTTTAATTTTGTATTTTTTTAAATTGTGCGCCGATAATCTTAAAACATTATTTAAAAGCCAATTTTATTAATACTCATTAAAATTTCTAATACATCTTTTTACAATGGTGCACTTTTTCAAGAAGTTTTTTTGTTTTAGTCTTCAGTTAATTTGCTTCAAGTAGTGCCATGCAGTAACAAGAATAATAATTTTGGTTGTTGCTTCTTAGTGCTTGTAGTTTAGCGTTTAGAACTCTCACTCAGTTTTTTTACTGATGGACTATTTTTGCAAAAAAAATAATTATTTGTTCTCCAAGCAAAATTCAAATAAATTTTCCAGCTCTAAATCCAATTTTCTATAGTTTCTAACCTTTGTTTTTCTTCTGATTTTTGTTTATGAAAATTCGAACACCCTGAAATTTTAGAAAACACAATACAGCAACATTTTTTCTTTGTTATTTGTATTTTTAAAAGAATGTTGTACATGGTATAAAATTTTAAACCTCTTATTTATTCATTTTTTTTGTGAGACATAAATACGTAAAAAAAACATATAAGTCTTCTTATCTTTTTTTGTTGTTGCTGCGTTCTTCTGTTTGCCTACAAACAAAAGCTCTATATTAATTTTCTAAACCCCTTTACTCAAATAATTTTTTTTGTATGATCGAAAGGGTTTAGATCCTTGGCCAAAAAAATTAAACATAAGAAATGAAGATACAAAATTTAAAAAAAAGAAAGAAAGCATAATAATAAAAAATAATTACTCACAAACAATAGACTCAATCAAAACAAAAAATGAAAGAATTAAAAAGTGCACTTTTGATATGAAAATTGTCATAAAAATATAAAAACTATATCTTCAGGATATAATTTTATCAAGGAAAAAAAGTGCAGCAATGAAATAATAAAAACAATATGGCAGAAGAAAGAAAAAACGTAATTTTTATTTTCAAATAAAAAGCAAAAGTGCAAAATAAAATCATTATTAATTATTTGAGCTGAGAACTTTAAGCTTTAAAATATTTATTTTTTGCAAAACTTAGTTAAAAAAATAAAAAGCTGCTATTTTTAGAAACAAATGAGTAAATAATGAAATAAATTTTGAAGAAAAAAATGAAAAAAGTTTTGACCCCGACGTGACTTGAACACGCAACCTTCGGAACTGGAGTCCGACGCTACCAGTTGCGCCACAGAGTCGATGCAAAAAAGATAAAAAGAACATAAGTTAGGCCAGAGAATCCTATTCTCGTGTTAGACAAGCAAAAATGAGAAACGAAAAAGTGCAAAGAGAAATAAAAAGCTGAGATTTTTGAGCTCAACAAAAAAAAAACAAAATGGAGCAGTTTTTAGATGAAAAATATTAATTTAAAATATGCATGAAACAGAAAATTTCAGAATCTTGAAAAATACGATAGTTTACGATGTTTATGTTTTTTTTACAATTCTTTAAAAATTTAATTTTCCGTTCAAACAAAATACATAGAAGTTTAGTTTTGCTTTACGTATTATTATATCTTTCTTTTGTATTTTCTTTCACAATTTTTTTTTGAACTTTCTTTCCATTTTTTTAAAATTATATAGCACTTGAAATATATTTTTTTGAGTAAAAGTTAAGATCCTTTTATTTTTTGCTTTCTTTTGAAAAATATGTTAATCTACTCAAACTTAAAAACGAGAAGAGAGAAGAAGATTGAAATCAAGTGGAATCCGTTAAAAGTCAACACTAACAAACAACAATAGCAAGTTTATACATAGCGGAACTAAGAAGAAGAAGAAGAGACACCCATCTTTTTTATTTTCATTCTTTTTTATTTTTCTGCCGTCAAATAATAATAATAATACATATTGGTGATGCCCCGATAAGCATCATCCTATTCTCTGTTGACGCCAATTCTTTTGACACCACCCAAAGCGGCGGCGGGCGGGTGTGTAAGTAAAACTCGGTCAAAGGAAATCACTTCTTTCTTTCTTTTTTTTACCTTGAGCATTCTTCTTTTTTCTTTTCTTTTTTTTCGCCTTCTCTTATGTCCGAGATTAGTTATCGGTGTGAACAAACACAACATGAAATGAAAAGAAAAGAAAACAAAAAGGAATCATTCAAATCAAAAAAAAGTCAAAGTCAAATCAACGAAGCAAGAAAAAGGAAGGTCGGTTCTCGGCAAGGCGCCAAAAATATAAAAAATTTGATTTAGTTTTTTTTGTTCGTCCGTTGCCTTTTTTGGTGGACGGGACTGTAACTGTCCAAGGCCAAGAAAAAAAAAACATCACATCGAAAAAAATCTGATGACGATGGACATAAAAAATATATATACGCAAATGCGCGACCTCGCTTGCTTGCTTTTCTTTCTTTTCACCCTGTCATTCCTCGCCTTTTTTTTCATTCCTTTCTCTTGACCAATCGATTTTATTCATCATCATCATTCTTTTGCTACTTCACTGTTTTTTTTCTTCTTCTCTTCTTCTTGTGTCCACTCACTCACTTTTTTTTAACTTACAAACCAAAAAAAAATACTCAAAGTTTGTTTTTTTTGTTTGTTAAAAAACTATTTTTTTCTTGTTTTCCTTTTTTTGATTTTGATTTTCGAAAGTTTTTTTTCTTTCTTTCATGTTTGATAAATAAAATACATATATCAGCCGATAGTTGTTGTATGTTGTTGTTGAGTCATCCACCACCTTTCCTATTTTTTGTTTAGTTGGATGACAACCAGGGAGGGGTGAAGAAGAATCGATTTCATTTCTATCTCTTAAATATATTTTATTTTATTTTTAATGGTCTCTGTTGTCTCAAATACACACTTTCTACATGTGAGGTGCTATGATTCGATGCATTCTTTCTTCTTCCTTTTTTTTCTGAAACTTTCTTCCTTGCTTTTGTTGGACGTTGGTGGTTGTTCCTTATGTTTTTTTCTTCCATCTAAACTCTGACTCAACAAGCCCTTAGATTTTTTTTCTTTCTTGTTTTTAACAAGAAAAAGACGATGAATTGCATTTTTTATGGAAGGTTTTTTTTGTTTATTTTTTGGAGGTTTTTAAATTTTCTTAAAAGATTTTTTTTAGGAATTTTTTGGGGTGTGGTTGTTGGCTCATCGTTAAGTTGAAAGAGAAATTTGCTCTGTTTTTTTAGTGTTTACTTTAACCCTAAAAAGCATTGTTTCCTATTTTTTCGAAATGTTATTTAAAAATAAGCTTAAAGCTTATTTGAGTTTTGATAGTTCCATAAAACCAAAATTTAATGTTTTTAAAATTTAAGGATTTTCAAAGCAAAGTTTAATTTCATTAATTTTTTTACGTGCACATATTTTTTTGACCTTGCTTCGAAAATTGCCAAAAACTTTATTCTTTTTTTTCTTCTTCTTCGGATAAACAATTTTCTAATCCTTTTTCTTTCTTTCGTTCTTTTTCAATTCAATCATTAAGCTTTCCAAGTGCCATCTTTCTTTCTTCGATGAGTTCCATTTTTTTTTTTCAATGCAGCTTTAAAATACACTTTTTTCTTTTACTTTTTCACGAAGAAAAAAATGGAGTGTCCATTTTTTTTGTTTCCTAATTTGGAATAAAATGCGTGCCTTCCCTTTTTTTCCTATTTACCATTACTCAAGCTTAAAGAAAAAATTGTGTGTGAAAGAGTTCATCTTGAGAAAAAAAATATAGGCAAAGCTGTTTCAAACCTTTTTTAAATTTCTTTCTGCTTTCGCTTCATTGAATTCATAGCACTCACTTACTTCAAAACCTCCCTATTTTCATATTTTAAACAATATTAAAAATAAAAATAAAATTGTGTTTTTTTTTTACATTGCGGCGAAAAAGTAGTTTTGGAATTTTTTTAGAGATAAGCAAAAATGAAAGAATTCATGCATTTTTGCTTTGCCTTTTTTCGCTTAAATTTTTTGAGTGATTAGATTATTATTATTTTCTCTTCATTTTCCGTGTCGTGATTTTCGAGCAATTATTGTTTGAATAAAGAAAATTTTGTGGCTTGCTTGATTGCTTCTTACCTTTTTATTATCATCATTAATTGAACATAATTTTTTTGTTTGTTTGCAGGAACAAAAAGAAAAGAGACAGCAAAAAATTAATTGATCAAGAAAATAATTTGGATTGGATGGAAATTACTTATTTGGCATAGTGCCCTCGCAAATATATATTAAACTTTTATAAATTTGTTTTCCAAAAGGTTAATTGTGGTATTATTTTAACAAAATGCAAAATCATCAACAAGAAAATTTCTTTTTTATTGGTAAAGATGATATTAAAACTAAATCCATTGAAAAGCTTATTTTGCCTATGGTTGAATCCGTAAGTTTGAAGAGCATCCAAAAAAGCCATTGATTCCATCCTTTAATAATTTGTTTTATAGGTAACTGCATTAGATGGTGATTATTGGCGCAATCATGTACGAACTAAAAATGCTCCAGCTTTATTTAATCGATGCATCGAACAGATTAATCGAGTTCTTACAATTGGAAATCATGCAATTGAACAAATTGCTCCATTTATTACAGAAAAATCTATAGCCCAAATTCGTTCATCCCTTCGTTCAGTGGAATTTAGCAGTCGAGATTATGTTAAAACTGCGGAGGATTTTGTTAAAAACACTAAAAATCGTGAAAATCGCATTCGAACTTCACAAGCTGGAAGAATTTTATTGATGAATGTTGCAAGATTTTTAATTGATGCAGATATGCTTGAAATTCAAAAAATTATGGATAAAACTGATCGAGTTAATCAACTTATTGATGCCATTTCTAAAGCTCAAACAGAAGAAGAATTAACTGAAATAGTAAAATCTCTGCATTTAGAAATGCAAGAACTCACTGAATTAACTAAAAAACGATTAAAAGATATGAAAAGTGATTCAGAAAAGGATGATTTACAAGTGGCTATGGCTTTATTAAAAATTACTACTCCCATTATGATTGCTTCAAGCAAGGTTTGAAATTAAAATTTAAGTGTCCATGAAAATTAAGGATTCCATATTTTTAGGCATATATTCATCATCCAGAACTTCATGAAGCTGAATATAATCGTGATTATGCAGTAGATGAAATGAGAAATGCTTTACATGGAGTTAAATGCGCTCTCAATGGTGAAGAAGTTCCATCGGATGTTGGAATAAGTAAAAAAGGATATTTGAATGATCTCGTAAATAATTTACAATTATTTGAGGTTAGTTTTTATCAAATTAAAATTTCCAGATTTTTATTTAATTCATTTTTTAGACCAAAATTTATATTCATCCTCATCGACAGTATCAAGAAGCTCAACATCGTCCACAACTTGAAGAACTTCTTGAAAAAATTGTTTCGGGTGCAGCAAAAATTGCTGATTGGGAAGATACTCGAAATCCACGAAAAGGTCAAATCGTGGATGGAACTAATAATCTTCGAAGCGCCCTTCAACAACTTCTTGATGAATATAAAAGAAATGTAGCATTTTCTGAACCCAGTGCCGATTTGGGTTATTGCATTGATAACGTTGTTTATAAAACTCGTGATCTTCGACGCCATCTTCGTCGAGCTATTGCTGATCTCGTTAGTGATGCATTCTTAGATACTAAAACTCCCATTCGAATGTTAATTGAATCTGCAGCTAGAGGAGATAAACAAGCCACGGAAGAACAAGCTAAATTCTTTGAAGATCATGCTTCAAGAATGATTAATGTAAGTCTGAAATGGTTTAAAAATAATTTTTAAAAAGAATAGTTTTAGGTTGCTCGAAGAATATGTGAAATGTCAACAGATCAAGATGCAAATCGAGTAGTTCGATATGCAGCTCTTTGCTGTGAAAAACTAATCCCTCAAGTTGTTCATGCAGCAAAATTACTTTGTGAAAAACCTGATTCAAGAGTTTTACAAGAAAATATGGCTACTTTTAAATCAACTTGGGAAGATCGAGTTAATCTTCTCACAATGGCTGCTGATCGAATGATAAGTGTTGTGGATTTCCTTGCGGTTTCAGAAGCTCATATTCAAGAAGATACGAGACAAGCGATTGAAGCAATACAATATCGAAATCCAGATTCCATTGATCGAGCTGCTGGAGCCATTCGTGGTCGCTCACTTAGAGTTTGTGATTTTGTTGATGCCGAAATGGATTCATATCCATCTTGTCCATATACGGATAATGTTCGAATGGCAACTCGAAGATTGAGGGATGAAGTATTGGATGTATTTGTTCATAAAGCAACTAAAGTTGTTAATCACGTGGCTCAACATGCAACTGAAATGAATAAAGATGAAATCGATCGAGAAACGGATGAAATGATTGCAGCTTGTGAACTCATTGATACATCGGTTAGAGATATTCGAACTGCAGTTCTTCGAAATCGAAATCCTGAGGATGTGGATTCAGATAATGAATATGTTGAAGATGGAGGAACTACAGCCATCGATAATATGTCACAAATATCTGATAATGAATCAGATAATCAACAACTTATTTTAAGAAAATTGCCTGAAGAATCTAAACAAATTATTCAAAAACAAATAGATAATTTCAAAACTACTCAAAGATATTTTATTCAAGAAGTTGGAAAATGGGATGAAACAGGAAATGATTTAATTTCAATTGCAAAACGAATGTGTTTAATGTGTGATGATATGACTCAATTTACTAAAGGTCGAGGCCCTCTTAAACGAACCAAGGATGTTATTGATACAGCTCAAGAAATTGCGGATGCTGGAAATAAACTTAATGCATTAGCTCGACAAATAGGAGTTGATTGTAAAGCCAGTCAAACTAAAGATGATTTATTTTCATACACGGATAAAATTTCAACGTTATCCCATCAATTGAGAATTACAAGCCGGGTTAAAGCTGATATTCAACATGTTGGTGATAAGCTTGAAGTCACAGGACTTGATTCAATTACTTCATTAATTCAAAATGTTAAAAATTTACTTGATGCTGTTATTCATTGCGTTAAATATGCTTATATTGCCAGCACTAAGGTAACTAATTCTTTGATCTTTAAATTCTAATTTAATCATATATTTTTTCAGTATCGCCAACCAACAAGCAGTGCCCCACCACGAGTTCATTGGGTTCTTGCTCCACCAGAAAAACAACCTTTAGTTCGACCTGAAACTAAAATGAATTCAAGTGTGATTCGTAGAGCATCAGAACGCCGCCCACATCCATTGGAAACTTTGGATAAATTTCAAGGTCTTTCAATTGATGAATAATAAAATAACTTATTTCTTGCTTGTTTGATGATATACATGTCCTATTTCTTTTAATAATCGCTTTTATTATTTGCGAGGAAAAAAGTTTTTATTCTTTTTAGTATAAATAAAATAAATAATTGACCCATCATCTGAATTAAATAAATGAAGTATTTTAATTAATTTATGTAGGAGTAGTGATTATCTTTGTTTTTCTTCTTCTTTTTTGAATTGTAAAAACACATTTTGTTGTTGATACGTAATGATGAAATCATTTTTTTATAATTGGTAGTAAGAACGTGTTGGAATGATTTAAAAAATTTTTTTAAACAGAAATAATTTGCATTTTGAATTGAGAAAAGCAAAAAGGAGCGAAAGTTTTATAAAAGTGAATAAAAAATCAATAAAATTTTTAATATCGATCGATCGATATTGGATTTGGTGAATGTTAATAGAAAAAAAAGTCATAACGGTTTTCGTCTTTTTTCTTTCAAGTTTCTTTCTTCCTTGTTTAGTTTTTTTTATTTCCGCGAGGAAATAAATGTGTAAAAAAGAAGAAGCATTTGAAGCGAAAGATAACATATTTTTTGGAATAAAAAAAAGGAAGGTGTTTGTCGGACACTCATATGAAAGTGAAGCAATCGACGGCTATCGCATTTTCAAAAAAAAAAAGAAGATTAAAATCAAAGCAAATTCGTTGAAGCTAAAGTTTTTTTTCTTTTTTGAAAAAGCATTTCCCTCATAGTTGCAACATTATTTTTTCTTCTTTATTGAAATGCAAAGCCTTTTGTAAATAACTTCTCGGTCGCAAAAATCAAAATGTTTGCGACCGAAACAGAATGTTCAAAATTAAAGATGGAAAGTAAATAAACTTTTTATTTTCATAATTTAAATAAAGATAAAATGAAAGAAAGAGGTTCTAATAATTTTTATTAATTAAAAAAATTTAGTGACCTCCCTTCCACTAATGCCTGAATCGATGGGAATGAGCGCACGTGGGAATTCAAACCTGAACCCATTGCATACAAATCCCATGCAATGCCCACTGCGCCAAGGAGGATACATCAACATTCGCTTTTTTGTTATTTTTATTCTTTTCCTTTCTTTTTTTCAAAATTAGAATGTTTTTTGTTTTGTTTTAAAGAACACAGCAGTGGTTTGTTGTTGTTTTTTTATTCAATTTTTTTTCTTAATTTGTGGAATTAAGGGTCTCAATTTTTAGGAATTTAATGGAAACCGCTTCACGTTTTAAAGTGCGCTCCATATATACTTTGGTGCCATTAAAAAAAGGAGTTGAATAGTTAAAATTATTGTAACATAAAAAGTGCAAAATTAGTTATTCAGCTGTTAATGAGGAGAATTCAAAATTGCCCATTGATAATATCGAATTTCATAACCTTTACGGTAATTATAAATTATATATTTTTTTATCGAAACTAAAAAAAAGTAAATTAAATATTCAAAAAAATTATGCAGCGCATTGATTGAAAAACTAAAGCAAAAAAAGCTGTGAAACGAAAGCTCTGAAAAAAAGAAAGAGACACGTTGAAAACAGATGAAATCTTTGTGTGTTTTTTTTCGTCTTCGGCGGATCTTAACATTTATATGAACAAGAAGAAATTTTTTGTTTATGTTTTTTTCATTTTCGTGCTCTATTTTTTTTTCTGCTTCTATCTTTAAAGAAAAGTTTAACTGAACGAATAAAAACAGTTTTATTGTTGGAAAAAAAGCGATTGTTTTTATTTTTCCACGACAAAACAAGATTAAAAAAAAGATGCACAAATTTAAGGAATAAAAATAGAGAAAACAATTTCAGGTGTATTTATTTTTTATTTCAAGGTAATATTTGATAAATTTGGGAACATGTAATAAATGCCTTCCCACTTCACGTGGGTTTTCTCTGATATTTCGAATGAATAAATGAATATTCACCAAGAACGTTGTAAAAATTTTTTGGTTTTAAAATAATTCAAACATTTTACATATTTCTTAAGTGTATTTTTTGATTTCATTTGCAAGGTCGACTATTTTTGTCAAAAATACTCGCAAAGAAATTGCAAAAATTAAAAAAAGAATAACCAAAAAATTCAAAAAAAAAATGAAAAATATTAGAGCACTATTGTGTGATGGCGGCTCTCACAAAAAACAAAAAAATAAAGTGCTAAAAGTGAAGAAAAGAAAAAAAATGATGGATTTATTGATTTTTTGTTTTGATGATATTACCGTAAATTATTCAAAAACTATTAAATGGATGCTTTTTGGCCATCATCATATTGATACATTTCATATTGTTAAGGTAAACAAGAAAAATAAATCGAAATCCAGAACAAACAAAAAAATCATTTTATGATTTATATACCAAAAACGCATTTTTGAAAAAATTAGGAATAAATTAGAAATATCCAAAAAAAAAACAAAAGCATGATTGAAGTTGATAAAAAAAGAAGCTTCAATGCCCGAGTTTGAGAATCACTAAAAACATCGTAAAAACATTACCTTCCAGGATTCCCAAGGCAATCCAGTTCAAGTAATGTTAATGGCACCTTCCGTGACTCCATGGTTTAGCAATCTTCCTGGAGCATATTCAAATAATCCAGCTTTTAGAATATTTAATTACGATCCAAAAACATGGGATTACAATGAAATTAGGTAAATCCCAATTTTTAGCTTCCTAACAAACAGAAAAAAAATTCAGCACATATTTTGTTAATTTAACAGCGTTGAATTTGAACCCTTCAACGGAATGGGAATTGGAATATTCAATGAAAAAAGATTTTAACCTCAAAAATATTGATGCAGAATCAATGAATAATTTATTGGAAACAATGAAAACCGATGATACAGTATGAGCGACTATCACTTCGTTATTTAGTCACTTCGTTATGCTCACTTCGTTATGGGTTACATCACTTCGTTATCCATTTCCTCACTTCGTTATTAATAACCTCACTTCGTTATGGGGCATTTTTAAATGATAGGAGGACTATGAATGTCGATGGCATTATTTATATTGTAGTTTAAATAAGTTGTTTTAAATTTTGTCTTTATGTTAAAAGCGGCATTTAAGCCGAACATAAGAGTTTATGCAAATATTCAGTTACTAATAGCTTTTCATAATTTAGTTTCATTACTATTGAATTCAGCCACTGGTACTTAATTCTTAACCAAAAATGGTTTGAAAGTTTCAAAAACCAAAAATTTACATAATTATAATGCTCTGATTAATGACAGACATAGCTTAATTGTTAGCTTTCAATTATATTAACAATTTTAAAACTTTCATAAGACGTGTATGTTGCCCCTTCCTTTGTTGAATAACCAATACTACGAGTAAAAAAGCATGTGAGCAAAAAAGGTAAATCAAAATGAACCTCAATAAGCAAATGAAATATAAATTCATTGCCGAATTTATAAACCTCTTGGAGAAATTTGACAATCATATTTTTAACCCTTTGGGAATGGCGTAACGAAGTGAGGTTACCCCATAACGAAGTGAGGGGATAACGAAGTGAGAATAACGAAGTGAGATTTTCCCATACAGTATTTCTGAAATATATCGAATATAATTCTGTGTTTTGGAAACCCAAATTACCCGTTGGTGAATTTAGGTATGTTTCAAATTTACCAAAAAACAAAAGTTCCTACAAAAAATCCAAAATCACATAATTTCCAGAAGCGCTCAACTATGTTCCATAGAATTTCCAGATTTAGATGAATATGAAACTTGCATGATTAACTCCAATTCCAGAACAAATAATGGCTCAAATAATGCCAATGCGAAAAATCATCTTTCGCTTTTGAGCTTTTTGCATGGTTAGCTTTGATATTGATTACCTAAATGCGTGCTGCATGCAACAGCAACAAAAAAATGTATATTTATATTTTTGGTTTTTATACCCGTATTTCTTTATCAGATAAACCTTCTTTATAAATCATCGTAACATAGTTCTTATTTTTCCTTTGAATCGCAATCGACGATATCAAACTTGCGTACAAAAAATAAATAAAAAAAGAGACACAAATTTAAGGAATAAAAAAATAAAAATAGAGAAAAGAATGTCTGGTGAATTTACTTTTTATTTTTATTTAATTTAATTGCATTCATTATAAAGAATGGAAATGGAATTGGAAGATGCCAAACACCGGCATTTGCAGCAACTACACGAAGTGTAGTAACAGGAAAAGTACTTTATTTTTATCATTTTTTATGTATTTTTACATCCATTTTTAATGATATTTTTAAAATCAGATCATATTGTGCCGATTTGGAGATGCAATTAAAATGTATTAAATTTTTACAACAAATTCCGAGAAATAAAGTTTCGCAAGGTTTATTTTTTCGTTTGTTGTCTGTCACACCGATCAACGCGATTTCTACTGAGCAAATGGCTCTGAGAGATTTTTTTTAAACATATTTATTCCAAAAATTACCAAACAAACAAAAAAATTAGTAAGAGTGATTTCTCAGAAAAAGAAGTCCTCTAAAGGATTGAATCAAAGAAGAAGCAACAATTTCGAAGAATGCCTTTGTTTTTTTAATGAATTTGTTAAAAACCTTACTAATGAATGATATAGAAAAAAATTAGCGAAGAAAAAACATTCTTTTGCAAAATGAGAAAGCAACTTCAATAAAAATCAAAAACACTCAAAAAATTCAAATACTAAAAGTGGCAAAATGAAAGAATAAAAAGTTGAAATGCATTATTTTACCCAATTGACTTAAACTCAGAGGTAAACACTTAATTTGCAATTTTTTGAATACAAATATAGATATTAAAAACACTTTTCTTTTTTTTCTTTTTTATAAAAATAAATGCAAGGTGGCGATGATGCAGTTGCAGGAAAATCTGAAATATTGACCACTCATCGTGAACGAAAAATTCTTAGACATATTCGTGAAATTGCTCGTCCACATTCTGTTGATAAATCGGGTAATCCAAGTTCACATAATCCCAATGATGGTGGACCTCCTCCACCAAAAGAGGATATGAATGTTTAATTGTTATAGTATTTTTTTATATGTAAATCTTGAAAAAGACGAGAGCGCTCGATGGATTCATTCGAAGTTTATGATTGATTTATCTCTCCTTTCTTAAACGAAAATCGAGTCTCGCAATATATTTTTTGTTACTTTGAATTGTTTCTGTTTTTTTCATTATATTTTTGTAATTTTTTTGATTTTGATTTTTTCATAGTTGTTTCTGTTTTAGCTTTGCTTATCGAAAAATAAATGCAATGAATCATATTTATTATTTTAAAATACATAAAACGGGTTTAAAAAAATCATAAAAAAATGGGAAAAGTTAAAAAAAAATTGTTTTTTTGACAATTAATTGTAATATATGGAATTCGGCTAATTGCATTTTTTTGTCGATTAAACATTGGTGTTTAAAGATTCTGTTTCATTTTCTTCTTCTTGCGTGAGGAAGTTCCAAAAGAGACGGGATGCGACTATACCAGCGACCATGCTTCCTGCATTTGCATACAAAAGACGAATGGTTAAAAATCCATCAGGGCCAATGTAATCAACAAAATGATCGATGTTATCATCAATACTTTTAGGGAATTCTTGTTGCTTCTTAGCGAGTTTAACCTACAAATTTGTTTACGTTTAGTTGATTTAAAAATAAAAGTGGATGGTAACTTACCATTTCTTGAGAAAAAGTGAGCTTTGCTTTGTCGAGGGCTTCTTGATAATGACGTTGAGCGGTTTCAATTTCTTTAGCATCACAATTTATCTGAAGTTTTTTAAGATGTCGTAATTTGTTATGAACATTATGGGTATCATGCCATAATTTATCTTTATTATCCCAGCTTAATGAAGGTTGATCAAGTTTGAGGGAAGCTTTCATGATGTTTTGTAAAAAACGATGACGATCGAATAAAGTTAAGAGGTACGACCAACGGATAATATTAAGGATGTTTGCTACCAAAAGGAGAATGAGGCCAATCACTACAAAATAAAATGCCTTCAATGTGTTGGTTAGGCATAGGGTGATTTTGGGTATCATCAAGAGCTAAAATTATATAAATTAAAGTTTGAAAATTATAGAAAAAAAAATATTACCGAAAGAAAGACTAATGAGGTGTTGAGAACTTTGACAAATAAATAAAATGAGCTCAAATATTTGGCGCTGAAGTTTTTGATCCAAAATCTGGAAAAAAAGAAAAATTGTTTTTTTAAATCGTTTTTTTAAGCTAAAAAAGTTTTTACTTACTTCGTCATTAAAGATGCCTTTTTCATTTGGTGCTTGCGATTGAGGACCCTGGACATAATACAAGAAATACCAGAAATAGTTTCTTCGTATTGTTTATTCTGGGGATTGTCTTTGACCATTTCGATATCATTAAGAATGCTACCCATGGGTAAAGCTAAAAAAAGAATGTTCAAGGTGCTTGATTAGAAAATTACGGGAAAAAGCTTACATGACATGCAGTATGAGGTCCAGTTGATGAATGACCAAAATGAACGTGAGAAAAAGAAAAGAAATCCCATAAAAGCAATGAAAAATGGCGCCCACTAAAAATGAATTTTATAATTTTATAAAGAAAAATTAAACAAACCTCGTAATCTTTTAAATAACAATTTGAATAATAAATTAAAGGATTGTTAACCTCGATTAGCAAAATAAAAGTACCAAGCGCAATTAGGATGTAGGAGGCAAATTTATTGTTGAGTCGATCAACAATATCTTCATCATTGCATGGTTTGGTGGCATAAGACAGTAATTTACCAAAGTGTGTAACCACAATCATTGAAACCAATAATCACCGAGAATTTTTGAAACAACGACGATCAGCAGCAACGATGGAATAAAAAATGAAACCAAAAGTGTTTTAAGAAAAAAACTTTCGAGAAAGCTTTTCTTTTCGGAAATGAAATCGGTTTTCTCTTCTTCGAAGGGATAAAAAAATCTTTACAAAAAATGGATAAAACATTCTTTATCAAAACATTGGAGATTTTTTGTTATTTTTTTTTGTTCAAAGGAAAGAAAAAAACATAAATGTCATAACTTTTTTTTCTTCGCATTTTTTCGTCGAAGAAAAGCAGCTATCTATTTCACCAAAAAGAATGTGTTAAAAGATTTTTTATTGACGACTAAAAACTTTTTTTCTATTAAAAATAACTACAACAAGATTATTGCCTTTTTTTCATTGACTTGAGATCGTTTTTATTGATCGCTTGTATGAGATGTTTGAGGCATTTTTAAGGAGCTTTTTTGTCATGGAATTATTACGTACTCCAATTTGTCTTGAAAAAAAAGACAATAGTTTAATTATTTAAAAAAATCAAGATTTTAAAAAAGAAAAACTCACTCTGATGTCTTTGAATTGTTTAGAAAAGAAAAAATACAACAATGGATTTGCAAATGAATTCACGTTAAAAAGAATATTAACAAAATCTTCCATGTTCAAAATTGAAGATGGAATAATTCTTTTATTTTCATAATTTAAATAAGAATAGAAAAGAAAGATGTGTAAAACTTTTTCGTGAAAATATAATAAACTGAGCGAAAAATCAGTAAAAAATATAAACGAAGGGAAAAAGCAGGAGAATATATTTAAATATTTTGAAAATTGCCTTCAATGTTTTTGAGTTTTTATTTGCAAATTCCAATATGTTCCACATATTTATTATGAATGTGGCGCGCTCAGATGGCAATGAAGCAAAGTTTATCATTGACTTTAGTTTGCGAAAAGGAAAAAAAATCATAAAACGCAATAAATCGATTTTCTCTCTTTTTTTTTTCTACGATCCATCAATAAAATGTCTGCAAAACATTTTAAAGCAACAAAAAATAGAAAATTCTCGCTAAAAACATAAAAGTCTTTTTTTTTCTTCTTTGAAACTCCAATACACCAATCCTTCGATGAAGTTTTTTTCTAAGAAATGCATAAAATTACAGTACAAATTTAAAAAAATATGCCATCAAGAATTGAAGACGTAAAAAAAAGCTGAAGCAACAACTTTGAATTACGAAAATAATTTCTGTGAAAAGTTTAATAACCATTCGATTCTTTACCATTTTTTAGTAAAGAAAATGCAATCTCAGCTCTCTCACGGCAAACAACTTTTGAATTTATTAAATAAAAATAAAAAGTAAATTCACCTGAAATTGTTTTCTCTATTTTTATTTTTTTATTCCTTAAATTTGTGTCTCTTTTTTTATTTTGTTTTGTCGTGGAAAAATAAAAACAATAGCTTTTTTTCCAACAATAAAACTGTTTTTTTTTTGTTCAGTTAAATTTTTCTTTAAAGGTAGAAGCAGAAAAAAATGGGGCACAAAAATGAAAAAAAACATAAACAAAGAATTTCTTCTTGTTCGTATAAATGTTAAAATCCGCCGAAGACGAAGAAAAAAAACACACAGAGATTGCAATGTTTTTTCAATTTGTCTCTTTCTTTTTTTCAGAGCTTTCGTTTCCCAGCTTTTTTTGCTTTAGTTTTTCAATCAATACGCTGGATGTTTTTTTTGAATATTTAATTTACTTTTTTTTAGTTTCGATAAAAAAATATAATTTATAATTAGTAAGAGCGAAAGTTCGTTAACATTTTTTATTTCAAATTTGCACAAAATTAACAAGAAAAAACTCCTAAAAATGAAATTTAATACAGTTGCAATTACTTCGTAAGTGACCACAATTTCATCAAATATCAACTTTCTTACAATGATAATAACGATGAAAATTATGTTCCCAAATTTTTCAAAGGTGCAACCACCAGAGATTTGGAAGCTTCGAATTGCCTTTCCATTCTTTACAACGAATGGAAAAATTATACAGAATGGGAAAAAAAACAAAAAAACTAAAAAAAAATTTTAATTTCATTGTAATTTTAAAAAAATTGTTTTTACTCAAAAGAATTTTTATTATTAAATAAATAGGACATATGAAAACACTTTTTTTTGTTAATCATCAATTGAAAGACCTTGAAAAAAAAGAAAGAAAAGATGGATATATCGATTTTTTGTTTTGATATTTTTTCTCTTAGTTTTTTTTTTTCATCAGACGCGCCGCTTTTAATGCGGCGATTTTTTTTTTGCTGCATCATTTATGTTTTTTATTTTTCTCTAGGCATTTGAGCAGTGATAGACTAAAGTTAAAAAAAAATCTTTTTGTCTTATAAAACAATGAATGAAATCATTCTCTGAAGAAAGCAAGGACAAAAAGGTGAAGAAAAAAATGTGAAAAAGTTTTAAAAAAAAGAGAGCGAATAAATATAATTGCTTTGTAAATAATTATTTTTTTAAAGTATTATTCAAAAACATCGGTTCAACAATTTTCACTTCGAAATTTGAAAAAATTTTAAATTATTTTTTTCAAATAACCCATGTCTAAAAATGTATCCAATTTAATAAAAAAATTATCAATCTGTCAAATCAAAAAATGCATTAATAAAGGAAAAAAATTCCAAACTCAAAAGTAATGAAACTTTTAAAAAATTTTGTTTATCAGAAGTGATAAATCACATAAAAAACTACAAAAATCGTTCATGTTTTTCAAGAGCAAAAGAAAAGGTTCTGATCGAGATATGTGGCTTTGAACATAAAATACCTATGGTATTGAGAATATGAAACTTCGAGGTTTCATATCTCTTTATTTGAGGCATCGGGTTAGAAATGACATAAATTTTTACGATTAAAAACTAAATAAAAATTATTTGGAAAAGAAAAAAAATAGTCGCAATCCAAAAATTGTTGCTTTAAAGCAATTTGAAGTTTTCGTTTCATTTTATCTCGATATCAAGATAGCATCGAGATATGAAACATTCAATTCCACCAACTTCTTTATTTGGTGCCATTGTTTTAACGGTGGCATGAACCTCGAAAATCCAAAAATAGTTGCTTTAAAGCAATTTGAAGTTTTAGTTTAATTTTATCTCGATATCAAGATAGCATCGAGATATGAAAAATTCAATTCCACCAACTTCTTTATTTGGTGCCATTTATTTAACGGAGGCAAGAACCTCGAAAATCCAAAAATTGTTGCTTTAAAGCAATTTGAAGTTTTAGTTTCATTTTATCTCGATATCAAGATAGCATCGAGATATGAAACATTCAATTCCACCAACTTCTTTATTTGGTGCCATTTATTTAACGGAGGCAAGAACCTCGAAAATCGAAAAATTGTTGCTTTAAAGCAATTTGAAGTTTTAGTTTAATTTTATCTCGATATCCAGAGAGTATCATGTGATGATACACCTAATTCTAACAACTTCTTTATATGGTGCCATTTTTTTATCAGAGGCAAGAACCTCGTGCTTCCAAAAATTGTTGCTTTAAAGCAATTTGAAGTTTTAGTTTAATTTTATCTCGATATCAAGATAGCATCGAGATATGAAACATTCAATTCCACCAACTTCTTTATTTGGTGCCATTGTTTTAACGGTGGCATGAACCTCGAAAATCCAGAAATAGTTGCTTTATTGCAAATTTAAGTTTTAGTTTAATTTTATCTCGATATCAAGATAGCATCGAGATATGAAACATTCAATTCCACCAACTTCTTTATTTGGTGCCATTTATTTAACGGAGGCAAGAACCTCGAAAATCGAAAAATTGTTGCTTTAAAGCAATTTGAAGTTTTAGTTTAATTTTATCTCGATATCCAGAGAGTATCATGTGATGATACACCTAATTCTAACAACTTCTTTATATGGTGCCATTTTTTTATCAGAGGCAAGAACCTCGTGCTTCCAAAAATTGTTGCTTTAAAGCAATTTGAAGTTTTAGTTTAATTTTATCTCGATATCAAGATAGCATCGAGATATGAAACATTCAATTCCACCAACTTCTTTATTTGGTGCCATTGTTTTAACGCATGCAAGAACCTCGAATATCTAAAAATTGTTGCTTTAAAGCAATTTGAAGTTTTAGTTTAATTTTATCTCGATATCAAGATAGCATCGAGATATGAAAAATTCAATTCCACCAACTTCTTTATTTGGTGCCATTTATTTAACGGAGGCAAGAACCTCGAAAATCCAAAAATTGTTGCTTTAAAGCAATTTGAAGTTTTAGTTTCATTTTATCTCGATATCAAGATAGCATCGAGATATGAAAAATTCAATTCCACCAACTTCTTTCTTTGGTGCCATTTATTTAACGGAGGCAAGAACCTCGAAAATCGAAAAATTGTTGCTTTAAAGCAATTTGAAGTTTTAGTTTAATTTTATCTCGATATCAAGATAGCATCGAGATATGAAACATTCAATTCCACCAACTTCTTTATTTGGTGCCATTGTTTTAACGCATGCAAGAACCTCGAAAATCTAAAAATTGTTGCTTTAAAGCAATTTGAAGTTTTAGTTTCATTTTATCTCGATATCAAGATAGCATCGAGATATGAAACATTCAATTCCACCAACTTCTTTATTTGGTGCCATTGTTTTAACGCATGCAAGAACCTCGAAAATCTAAAAATTGTTGCTTTAAAGCAATTTGAAGTTTTAGTTTAATTTTATCTCGATATCAAGATAGCATCGAGATATGAAACATTCAATTCCACCAACTTCTTTATTTGGTGCCATTTATTTAAGGGAGGCAAGAACCTCGAAAATCGAAAAATTGTTGCTTTAAAGCAATTTGAAGTTTTAGTTTAATTTTATCTCGATATCCAGAGAGTATCAAGTGATGAAACATAAAATTCCACCATCTTGTTTATTTGCTGCCATTGTTTTTTTAAGAGGCAAGAACCTCAACCGTCCAAAAATTGTTGCTTTATAGCAAATTTAAGTTTAAGCTTTATTTTATCTCGATATCCAGAGAGTATCATGTGATGATACACCTAATTCTAACAACTTCTTTATATGGTGCCATTTTTTTATCAGAGGCAAGAACCTCGTGCTTCCAAAAATTGATGCTTTAAAGCAATTTGAAGTTTTAGTTTAATTTTATCTCGATATCAAGATAGCATCGAGATATGAAACATTCAATTCCACCAACTTCTTTATTTGGTGCCATTTATTTAACGGAGGCAAGAACCTCGAAAATCGAAAAATTGTTGCTTTAAAGCAATTTGAAGTTTTAGTTTAATTTTATCTCGATATCCAGAGAGTATCATGTGATGATACACCTAATTCTAACAACTTCTTTATATGGTGCCATTTTTTTATCAGAGGCAAGAACCTCGTGCTTCCAAAAATTGTTGCTTTAAAGCAATTTGAAGTTTTAGATTAATTTTATCTCGATATCAAGATAGCATCGAGATATGAAACATTCAATTCCACCATCTTGTTTATTTGCCGCCATTGTTTTTTTAAGAGGCAAGAACCTCAACCATCCAAAAATTGTTGCTTTATAGCAAATTTAAGTTTTAGCTTTATTTTATCTCGATATCAAGATAGCATCGAGATATGAAAAATTCAATTCCACCAACTTCTTTCTTTGGTGCCATTTATTTAACGGAGGCAAGAACCTCGAATATCTAAAAATTGTTGCTTTAAAGCAATTTGAAGTTTTAGTTTAATTTTATCTCGATATCAAGATAGCATCGAGATATGAAAAATTCAATTCCACCAACTTCTTTATTTGGTGCCATTTATTTAACGGAGGCAAGAACCTCGAAAATCCAAAAATTGTTGCTTTAAAGCAATTTGAAGTTTTAGTTTCATTTTATCTCGATATCAAGATAGCATCGAGATATGAAAAATTCAATTCCACCAACTTCTTTCTTTGGTGCCATTTATTTAACGGAGGCAAGAACCTCGAAAATCGAAAAATTGTTGCTTTAAAGCAATTTGAAGTTTTAGTTTAATTTTATCTCGATATCAAGATAGCATCGAGATATGAAACATTCAATTCCACCAACTTCTTTATTTGGTGCCATTGTTTTAACGCATGCAAGAACCTCGAAAATCTAAAAATTGTTGCTTTAAAGCAATTTGAAGTTTTAGTTTCATTTTATCTCGATATCAAGATAGCATCGAGATATGAAACATTCAATTCCACCAACTTCTTTATTTGGTGCCATTGTTTTAACGCATGCAAGAACCTCGAAAATCTAAAAATTGTTGCTTTAAAGCAATTTGAAGTTTTAGTTTAATTTTATCTCGATATCAAGATAGCATCGAGATATGAAACATTCAATTCCACCAACTTCTTTATTTGGTGCCATTTATTTAAGGGAGGCAAGAACCTCGAAAATCGAAAAATTGTTGCTTTAAAGCAATTTGAAGTTTTAGTTTAATTTTATCTCGATATCCAGAGAGTATCAAGTGATGAAACATAAAATTCCACCATCTTGTTTATTTGCTGCCATTGTTTTTTTAAGAGGCAAGAACCTCAACCGTCCAAAAATTGTTGCTTTATAGCAAATTTAAGTTTAAGCTTTATTTTATCTCGATATCCAGAGAGTATCATGTGATGATACACCTAATTCTAACAACTTCTTTATATGGTGCCATTTTTTTATCAGAGGCAAGAACCTCGTGCTTCCAAAAATTGATGCTTTAAAGCAATTTGAAGTTTTAGTTTAATTTTATCTCGATATCAAGATAGCATCGAGATATGAAACATTCAATTCCACCAACTTCTTTATTTGGTGCCATTTATTTAACGGAGGCAAGAACCTCGAAAATCGAAAAATTGTTGCTTTAAAGCAATTTGAAGTTTTAGTTTAATTTTATCTCGATATCCAGAGAGTATCATGTGATGATACACCTAATTCTAACAACTTCTTTATATGGTGCCATTTTTTTATCAGAGGCAAGAACCTCGTGCTTCCAAAAATTGTTGCTTTAAAGCAATTTGAAGTTTTAGATTAATTTTATCTCGATATCAAGATAGCATCGAGATATGAAACATTCAATTCCACCATCTTGTTTATTTGCCGCCATTGTTTTTTTAAGAGGCAAGAACCTCAACCATCCAAAAATTGTTGCTTTATAGCAAATTTAAGTTTTAGCTTTATTTTATCTCGATATCCAGAGAGTATCAAGTGATGAAACATAAAATTCCACCATCTTGTTTATTTGCTGCCATTGTTTTTTTAAGAGGCAAGAACCTCAACCGTCCAAAAATTGTTGCTTTAAAGCAATTTGAAGTTTTAGTTTAATTTTATCTCGATATCAAGATAGCATCGAGATATGAAACATTCAATTCCACCATCTTGTTTATTTGCCGCCATTGTTTTTTTAAGAGGCAAGAACCTCAACCATCCAAAAATTGTTGCTTTATAGCAAATTTAAGTTTTAGCTTTATTTTATCTCGATATCCAGAGAGTATCAAGTGATGAAACATAAAATTCCACCATCTTCTTTATTTGCTGCCATTGTTTTTTTAAGAGGCAAGAACCTCGTGCTTCCAAAAATTGTTGCTTTATTGCAAATTTAAGTTTTAACTTCATTTTATCTCGATATCCAGAGAGTATCATGTGATGATACACCTAATTCTAACAACTTCTTTATATGGTGCCATTTTTTTATCAGAGGCATGAACCTCGTGCTTCCAAAAATTGTTGCTTTAAAGCAATTTGAAGTTTTAGTTTAATTTTATCTCGATATCAAGATAGCATCGAGATATGAAACATTCAATTCCACCAACTTCTTTATTTGGTGCCATTTATTTAACGGAGGCAAGAACCTCGAAAATCGAAAAATTGTTGCTTTAAAGCAATTTGAAGTTTTAGTTTAATTTTATCTCGATATCCAGAGAGTATCATGTGATGATACACCTAATTCTAACAACTTCTTTATATGGTGCCATTTTTTTATCAGAGGCAAGAACCTCGTGCTTCCAAAAATTGTTGCTTTAAAGCAATTTGAAGTTTTAGTTTAATTTTATCTCGATATCAAGATAGCATCGAGATATGAAACATTCAATTCCACCAACTTCTTTATTTGGTGCCATTTTTTTATCAGAGGCAAGAACCTCGTGCTTCCAAAAATTGTTGCTTTAAAGCAATTTGAAGCTTTAGATTAATTTTATCTCGATATCAAGATAGCATCGAGATATGAAACATTCAATTCCACCATCTTGTATATTTGCCGCCATTGTTTTTTTAAGAGGCAAGAACCTCAACCATCCAAAAATTGTTGCTTTATAGCAAATTTAAGTTTTAGCTTTATTTTATCTCGATATCCAGAGAGTATCAAGTGATGAAACATAAAATTCCACCATCTTCTTTATTTGCTGCCATTGTTTTTTTAAGAGGCAAGAACCTCGCGCTTCCAAAAATTGTTGCTTTATTGCAAATTTAAGTTTTAACTTCATTTTATCTCGATATCCAGAGAGTATCATGTGATGATACACCTAATTCTAACAACTTCTTTATTTGGTGCCATTTTTTTATCAGAGGCAAGAACCTCGTGCTTCCAAAAATTGTTGCTTTAAAGCAATTTGAAGCTTTAGATTAATTTTATCTCGATATCAAGATAGCATCAAGTGATGAAACATAAAATTCCACCATCTTGTTTATTTGCTGCCATTGTTTTTTTAAGAGGCAAGAACCTCAACCGTCCAAAAATTGTTGCTTTATAGCAAATTTAAGTTTTAACTTCATTTTATCTCGATATCCAGAGAGTATCATGTGATGATACACCTAATTCTAACAACTTCTTTATTTGGTGCCATTTTTTTATCAGAGGCAAGAACCTCGTGCTTCCAAAAATTGTTGCTTTAAAGCAATTTGAAGTTTTAGTTTAATTTTATCTCGATATCAAGATAGCATCGAGATATGAAACATTCAATTCCACCAACTTCTTTATTTGGTGCCATTGTTTTAACGGAGGCAAGAACCTCGAAAATCCAAAAATTGTTGCTTTAAAGCAATTTGAAGTTTTAGTTTAATTTTATCTCGATATCAAGATAGCATCGAGATATGAAACATTCAATTCCACCAACTTCTTTATTTGGTGTCATTGTTTTAACGGAGGCAAGAACCTCGAAAATCCAAAAATTGTTGCTTTAAAGCAATTTGAAGTTTTAGTTTAATTTTATCTCGATATCAAGATAGCATCGAGATATGAAACATTCAATTCCACCATCTTGTTTATTTGCCGCCATTGTTTTTTTAAGAGGCAAGAACCTCTACCGTCCAAAAATTGTTGCTTTATAGCAAATTTAAGTTTTAGCTTTATTTTATCTCGATATCCAGAGAGTATCAAGTGATGAAACATAAAATTCCACCATCTTGTTTATTTGCTGCCATTGTTTTTTTAAGAGGCAAGAACCTCAACCGTCCAAAAATTGTTGCTTTATAGCAAATTTAAGTTTAAGCTTTATTTTATCTCGATATCCAGTGAGTATCAAGTGATGAAACATAAAATTCCACCATCTTCTTTATTTGCTGCCATTGTTTTTTTAAGAGGCAAGAACCTCGTGCTTCCAAAAATTGTTGCTTTATTTCAAATTTAAGTTTTAACTTCATTTTATCTCGATATCCAGAGAGTATCATGTGATGATACACCTAATTCTAACAACTTCTTTATATGGTGCCATTTTTTTATCAGAGGCAAGAACCTCGTGCTTCCAAAAATTGTTGCTTTAAAGCAATTTGAAGCTTTAGATTAATTTTATCTCGATATCAAGATAGCATCGAGATATGAAACATTCAATTCCACCATCTTGTATATTTGCCGCCATTGTTTTTTTAAGAGGCAAGAACCTCAACCATCCAAAAATTGTTGCTTTATAGCAAATTTAAGTTTTAGCTTTATTTTATCTCGATATCCAGAGAGTATCAAGTGATGAAACATAAAATTCCACCATCTTGTTTATTTGCTGCCATTGTTTTTTTAAGAGGCAAGAACCTCAACCGTCCAAAAATTGTTGCTTTAAAGCAATTTGAAGTTTTAGTTTAATTTTATCTCGATATCAAGATAGCATCGAGATATGAAACATTCAATTCCACCATCTTGTTTATTTGCCGCCATTGTTTTTTTAAGAGGCAAGAACCTCGTGCTTCCAAAAATTGTTGCTTTATTGCAAATTTAAGTTTTAACTTCATTTTATCTCGATATCCAGAGAGTATCATGTGATGATACACCTAATTCTAACAACTTCTCTATATGGTGCCATTTTTTTATCAGAGGCAAGAACCTCGTGCTTCCAAAAATTGTTGCTTTAAAGCAATTTGAAGTTTTAGTTAAATTTTATCTCGATATCAAGATAGCATCGAGATATGAAACATTCAATTCCACCAACTTCTTTATTTGGTGCCATTTTTTTTATCAGAGGCAAGAACCTCGTGCTTCCAAAAATTGTTGCTTTAAAGCAATTTGAAGTTTTAGATTAATTTTATCTCGATATCAAGATAGCACCGAGATATGAAACATTCAATTCCACCATCTTGTTTATTTGCCGCCATTGTTTTTTTAAGAGGCAAGAACCTCAACCATCCAAAAATTGTTGCTTTATAGCAAATTTAAGTTTTAGCTTTATTTTATCTCGATATCCAGAGAGTGTCAAGTGATGAAACATAAAATTCCACCATCTTGTTTATTTGCTGCCATTGTTTTTTTAAGAGGCAAGAACCTCAACCGTCCAAAAATTGTTGCTTTAAAGCAATTTGAGGTTTTAGTTTATTTTTATCTCGATATCAAGATAGCATCGAGATATGAAACATTCAATTCCACCATCTTGTTTATTTGCCGCCATTGTTTTTTTAAGAGGCAAGAACCTCAACCATCCAAAAATTGTTGCTTTATAGCAAATTTAAGTTTTAGCTTTATTTTATCTCGATATCCAGAGAGTGTCAAGTGATGAAACATAAAATTCCACCATCTTGTTTATTTGCTGCCATTGTTTTTTTAAGAGGCAAGAACCTCAACCGTCCAAAAATTGTTGCTTTATAGCAAATTTAAGTTTAAGCTTTATTTTATCTCGATATCCAGTGAGTATCAAGTGATGAAACATAAAATTCCACCATCTTCTTTATTTGCTGCCATTGTTTTTTTAAGAGGCAAGAACCTCGTGCTTCCAAAAATTGTTGCTTTATTGCAAATTTAAGTTTTAACTTCATTTTATCTCGATATCCAGAGAGTATCATGTGATGATACACCTAATTCTAACAACTTCTTTATATGGTGCCATTTTTTTATCAGAGGCAAGAACCTCGTGCTTCCAAAAATTGTTGCTTTATAGCAAATTTAAGTTTTAGCTTTATTTTATCTCGATATCCAGAGAGTATCAAGTGATGAAACATAAAATTCCACCATCTTGTTTATTTGCTGCCATTGTTTTTTTAAGAGGCAAGAACCTCAACCGTCCAAAAATTGTTGCTTTATAGCAAATTTAAGTTTTAGCTTTATTTTATCTCGATATCCAGAGAGTATCAAGTGATGAAACATAAAATTCCACCATCTTGTTTATTTGCTGCCATTGTTTTTTTAAGAGGCAAGAACCTCAACCATCCAAAAATTGTTGCTTTATAGCAAATTTAAGTTTTAGCTTTATTTTATCTCGATATCCAGAGAGTATCAAGTGATGAAACATAAAATTCCACCATCTTGTTTATTTGCTGCCATTGTTTTTTTAAGAGGCAAGAACCTCGCGCTTCCAAAAATTGTTGCTTTATTGCAAATTTAAGTTTTAACTTCATTTTATCTCGATATCCAGAGAGTATCATGTGATGATACACCTAATTCTAACAACTTCTTTATTTGGTGCCATTTTTTTATCAGAGGCAAGAACCTCGTGCTTCCAAAAATTGTTGCTTTAAAGCAATTTGAAGCTTTAGATTAATTTTATCTCGATATCAAGATAGCATCAAGTGATGAAACATAAAATTCCACCATCTTGTTTATTTGCTGCCATTGTTTTTTTAAGAGGCAAGAACCTCAACCGTCCAAAAATTGTTGCTTTATAGCAAATTTAAGTTTTAACTTCATTTTATCTCGATATCCAGAGAGTATCATGTGATGATACACCTAATTCTAACAACTTCTTTATTTGGTGCCATTTTTTTATCAGAGGCAAGAACCTCGTGCTTCCAAAAATTGTTGCTTTAAAGCAATTTGAAGTTTTAGTTTAATTTTATCTCGATATCAAGATAGCATCGAGATATGAAACATTCAATTCCACCAACTTCTTTATTTGGTGTCATTGTTTTAACGGAGGCAAGAACCTCGAAAATCCAAAAATTGTTGCTTTAAAGCAATTTGAAGTTTTAGTTTAATTTTATCTCGATATCAAGATAGCATCGAGATATGAAACATTCAATTCCACCATCTTGTTTATTTGCCGCCATTGTTTTTTTAAGAGGCAAGAACCTCTACCGTCCAAAAATTGTTGCTTTATAGCAAATTTAAGTTTTAGCTTTATTTTATCTCGATATCCAGAGAGTATCAAGTGATGAAACATAAAATTCCACCATCTTGTTTATTTGCTGCCATTGTTTTTTTAAGAGGCAAGAACCTCAACCGTCCAAAAATTGTTGCTTTATAGCAAATTTAAGTTTAAGCTTTATTTTATCTCGATATCCAGTGAGTATCCAGTGATGAAACATAAAATTCCACCATCTTCTTTATTTGCTGCCATTGTTTTTTTAAGAGGCAAGAACCTCGTGCTTCCAAAAATTGTTGCTTTAAAGCAATTTGAAGCTTTAGATTAATTTTATCTCGATATCAAGATAGCATCGAGATATGAAACATTCAATTCCACCAACTTCTTTATTTGGTGCCATTGTTTTAACGGAGGCAAGAACCTCGAAAATCCAAAAATTGTTGCTTTAAAGCAATTTGAAGTTTTAGTTTAATTTTATCTCGATATCAAGATAGCATCGAGATATGAAACATTCAATTCCACCAACTTCTTTATTTGGTGTCATTGTTTTAACGGAGGCAAGAACCTCGAAAATCCAAAAATTGTTGCTTTAAAGCAATTTGAAGTTTTAGTTTAATTTTATCTCGATATCAAGATAGCATCGAGATATGAAACATTCAATTCCACCATCTTGTTTATTTGCCGCCATTGTTTTTTTAAGAGGCAAGAACCTCGTGCTTCCAAAAATTGTTGCTTTATTGCAAATTTAAGTTTTAGCTTTATTTTATCTCGATATCCAGAGAGTATCAAGTGATGAAACATAAAATTCCACCATCTTGTTTATTTGCTGCCATTGTTTTTTTAAGAGGCAAGAACCTCAACCGTCCAAAAATTGTTGCTTTATAGCAAATTTAAGTTTAAGCTTTATTTTATCTCGATATCCAGTGAGTATCCAGTGATGAAACATAAAATTCCACCATCTTCTTTATTTGCTGCCATTGTTTTTTTAAGAGGCAAGAACCTCGTGCTTCCAAAAATTGTTGCTTTAAAGCAATTTGAAGCTTTAGATTAATTTTATCTCGATATCAAGATAGCATCGAGATATGAAACATTCAATTCCACCATCTTGTATATTTGCCGCCATTGTTTTTTTAAGAGGCAAGAACCTCAACCATCCAAAAATTGTTGCTTTATAGCAAATTTAAGTTTTAGCTTTATTTTATCTCGATATCCAGAGAGTATCAAGTGATGAAACATAAAATTCCACCATCTTGTTTATTTGCTGCCATTGTTTTTTTAAGAGGCAAGAACCTCAACCGTCCAAAAATTGTTGCTTTAAAGCAATTTGAAGTTTTAGTTTAATTTTATCTCGATATCAAGATAGCATCGAGATATGAAACATTCAATTCCACCATCTTGTTTATTTGCCGCCATTGTTTTTTTAAGAGGCAAGAACCTCAACCATCCAAAAATTGTTGCTTTATAGCAAATTTAAGTTTTAGCTTTATTTTATCTCGATATCCAGAGAGTATCAAGTGATGAAACATAAAATTCCACCATCTTCTTTATTTGCTGCCATTGTTTTTTTAAGAGGCAAGAACCTCGTGCTTCCAAAAATTGTTGCTTTATTGCAAATTTAAGTTTTAACTTCATTTTATCTCGATATCCAGAGAGTATCATGTGATGATACACCTAATTCTAACAACTTCTCTATATGGTGCCATTTTTTTATCAGAGGCAAGAACCTCGTGCTTCCAAAAATTGTTGCTTTAAAGCAATTTGAAGTTTTAGTTAAATTTTATCTCGATATCAAGATAGCATCGAGATATGAAACATTCAATTCCACCAACTTCTTTATTTGGTGCCATTTTTTTTATCAGAGGCAAGAACCTCGTGCTTCCAAAAATTGTTGCTTTATAGCAAATTTAAGTTTTAGCTTTATTTTATCTCGATATCCAGAGAGTGTCAAGTGATGAAACATAAAATTCCACCATCTTGTTTATTTGCTGCCATTGTTTTTTTAAGAGGCAAGAACCTCAACCGTCCAAAAATTGTTGCCTTAAAGCAATTTGAGGTTTTAGTTTATTTTTATCTCGATATCAAGATAGCATCGAGATATGAAACATTCAATTCCACCATCTTGTTTATTTGCCGCCATTGTTTTTTTAAGAGGCAAGAACCTCAACCATCCAAAAATTGTTGCTTTATAGCAAATTTAAGTTTTAGCTTTATTTTATCTCGATATCCAGAGAGTGTCAAGTGATGAAACATAAAATTCCACCATCTTGTTTATTTGCTGCCATTGTTTTTTTAAGAGGCAAGAACCTCAACCGTCCAAAAATTGTTTCTTTAAAGCAATTTGAGGTTTTAGTTTATTTTTATCTCGATATCAAGATAGCATCGAGATATGAAACATTCAATTCCACCATCTTGTTTATTTGCCGCCATTGTTTTTTTAAGAGGCAAGAACCTCAACCATCCAAAAATTGTTGCTTTATAGCAAATTTAAGTTTTAGCTTTATTTTATCTCGATATCCAGAGAGTGTCAAGTGATGAAACATAAAATTCCACCATCTTGTTTATTTGCTGCCATTGTTTTTTTAAGAGGCAAGAACCTCAACCGTCCAAAAATTGTTGCTTTATAGCAAATTTAAGTTTAAGCTTTATTTTATCTCGATATCCAGTGAGTATCAAGTGATGAAACATAAAATTCCACCATCTTCTTTATTTGCTGCCATTGTTTTTTTAAGAGGCAAGAACCTCGTGCTTCCAAAAATTGTTGCTTTATTGCAAATTTAAGTTTTAACTTCATTTTATCTCGATATCCAGAGAGTATCATGTGATGATACACCTAATTCTAACAACTTCTTTATATGGTGCCATTTTTTTATCAGAGGCAAGAACCTCGTGCTTCCAAAAATTGTTGCTTTATAGCAAATTTAAGTTTTAGCTTTATTTTATCTCGATATCCAGAGAGTATCAAGTGATGAAACATAAAATTCCACCATCTTGTTTATTTGCTGCCATTGTTTTTTTAAGAGGCAAGAACCTCAACCGTCCAAAAATTGTTGCTTTATAGCAAATTTAAGTTTTAGCTTTATTTTATCTCGATATCCAGAGAGTATCAAGTGATGAAACATAAAATTCCACCATCTTGTTTATTTGCTGCCATTGTTTTTTTAAGAGGCAAGAACCTCAACCATCCAAAAATTGTTGCTTTATAGCAAATTTAAGTTTTAGCTTTATTTTATCTCGATATCCAGAGAGTATCAAGTGATGAAACATAAAATTCCACCATCTTGTTTATTTGCTGCCATTGTTTTTTTAAGAGGCAAGAACCTCAACCGTCCAAAAATTGTTGCTTTAAAGCAATTTGAGGTTTTAGTTTATTTTTATCTCGATATCAAGATAGCATCGAGATATGAAACATTCAATTCCACCAACTTCTTTATTTGGTGCCATTTTTTTTATCAGAGGCAAGAACCTCGTGCTTCCAAAAATTGTTGCTTTAAAGCAATTTGAAGTTTTAGATTAATTTTATCTCGATATCAAGATAGCATCGAGATATGAAACATTTAATTCCACCAACTTCTTTATTTGGTGCCATTTATTTAACGGAGGCAAGAACCTCGAAAATCGAAAAATTGTTGCTTTAAAGCAATTTGAAGTTTTAGTTTAATTTTATCTCGATATCAAGATAGCATCGAGATATGAAACATTCAATTCCACCAACTTCTTTATTTGGTGACATTGTTTTAACGGAGGCAAGAACCTCGAAAATCCAAAAATTGTTGCTTTAAAGCAATTTGAAGTTTTAGTTTAATTTTATCTCGATATCAAGATAGCATCGAGATATGAAACATTCAATTCCACCAACTTCTTTATTTGGTGCCATTGTTTTAACGGAGGCAAGAACCTCGAAAATCCAAAAATTGTTGCTTTAAAGCAGTTTGAAGTTTTAGTTTAATTTTATCTCGATATCAAGATAGCATCGAGATATGAAACATTCAATTCCACCAACTTCTTTATTTGGTGCCATTGTTTTAACGGAGGCAAGAACCTCGAAAATCCAAAAATTGTTGCTTTAAAGCAATTTGAAGTTTTAGTTTCATTTTATCTCGATATCAAGATAGCATCGAGATATGAAACATTCAATTCCACCAACTTCTTTATTTGGTGCCATTGTTTTAACGGAGGCAAGAACCTCGAAAATCCAAAAATTGTTGCTTTAAAGCAATTTGAAGTTTTAGTTTAATTTTATCTCGATATCAAGATAGCATCGAGATATGAAAAATTCAATTCCACCAACTTCTTTATTTGGTGCCATTGTTTTAACGCATGCAAGAACCTCGAAAATCGAAAAATTGTTGCTTTAAAGCAAATTTAAGTTTAAGCTTTATTTTACCTCGATATCCAGTGAGTATCAAGTGATGAAACATAAAATTCCACCATCTTCTTTATTTGCTGCCATTGTTTTTTTAAGAGGCAAGAACCTCGTGCTTCCAAAAATTGTTGCTTTATTGCAAATTTAAGTTTTAACTTCATTTTATCACGATATCATGAGAGCATCGAGATATGAAACATTCAATTCAACCAACTTCTTTATTTGGTGCCATTGTTTTAACGGAGGCAAGAACCTCGAAAATCCAAAAATTGTTGCTTTAAAGCAATTTGAAGTTTTAGTTTAATTTTGTCCCGATATCAAGATAGCATCGAGATAAGAAAAAATAAAATCCACCATCTTCTTTATTTGCTGCCATTGTTTTAACGGAGGCAAGAACCTCGAAAATCCAAAAATTTTTGCTTTAAAGCAAATTTAAGTTTTAGCTTTATTTTACCTCGATATCCAGAGAGTATCAAGTGATGAAACATAAAATTCCACCATCTTGTTTATTTGGTGCCATTGTTTTAACGGAGGCAAGAACCTCGAATATCCAAAAATTGTTGCTTTAAAGCAATTTGAAGTTTTAGTTTAATTTTATCTAGATATCAAGATAGCATCGAGATATGAAACACCTAATTCCATCAACTTCTTTATATGGTGCCATTGTTTTAACGGAGGCAAGAACCTCGAAAATCCAAAAATTGTTGCTTTAAAGCAATTTGAAGTTTTAGTTTAATTTTATCTCGATATCAAGATAGCATCGAGATAAGAAAAAATAAAATCCACCATCTTCTTTATTTGCTGCCATTGTTTTAACGGAGGCAAGAACCTCGAAAATCCAAAAATTGTTGCTTTAAAGCAAATTTAAGTTTTAGCTTTATTTTACCTCGATATCCAGAGAGTATCAAGTGATGAAACATAAAATTCCACCATCTTGTTTATTTGCTGCCATTGTTTTTTTAAGAGGCAAGAACCTCAACCGTACAAAAATTGTTGCTTTATAGCAAATTTAAGTTTTAGCTTTATTTTATCTCGATATCCAGAGAGTATCAAGTGATGAAACATAAAATTCCACCATCTTGTTTATTTGGTGCCATTGTTTTAACGGAGGCAAGAACCTCGAATATCCAAAAATTGTTGCTTTAAAGCAATTTGAAGTTTTAGTTTAATTTTATCTAGATATCAAGATAGCATCGAGATATGAAACACCTAATTCCATCAACTTCTTTATATGGTGCCATTGTTTTAACGGAGGCAAGAACCTCGAAAATCCAAAAATTGTTGCTTTAAAGCAATTTGAAGTTTTAGTTTAATTTTATCTCGATATCAAGATAGCATCGAGATATGAAACATTCAATTCCACCAACAAGTTTATTTGGTGCCATTGTTTTAACGGAGGCAAGAACCTCGAAAATCCAAAAATTGTTGCTTTAAAGCAATTTGAAGTTTTAGTTAAATTTTATCTCGATATCAAGATAGCATCGAGATATGAAACATTCAATTCCACCTACTTCTTTATTTGGTGCCATTGTTTTAACGGAGGCAAGAACCTCGAAAATCCAAAAATTGTTGCTTTAAAGCAATTTGAAGTTTTAGTTTAATTTTATCTCGATATCAAGATAGCATCGAGATATGAAACATTCAATTCCACCAACTTCTTTATTTGGTGCCATTGTTTTAACGGAGGCAAGAACCTCGAAAATCCAAAAATTGTTGCTTTAAAGCAATTTGAAGTTTTAGTTTAATTTTATCTCGATATCAAGATAGCATCGAGATATGAAACATTCAATTCCACCATCTTGTTTATTTGCCGCCATTGTTTTTTTAAGAGGCAATAACCTCAACCGTACAAAAATTGTTGCTTTATAGCAAATTTAAGTTTTAGCTTTATTTTACCTCGATATCCAGAGAGTATCAAGTGATGAAACATAAAATTCCACCATCTTGTATATTTGCTGCCATTGTTTTTTTAAGAGGCAAGAACCTCAACCGTACAAAAATTGTTGCTTTATAGCAAATTTAAGTTTTAGCTTTATTTTATCTCGATATTAAGTTAGCATCGAGATATGAAACATAAAATTCCACCATCTTGTATATTTGCTGCCATTGTTTTTTTAAGAGGCAAGAACCTCAACCGTACAAAAATTGTTGCTTTATAGCAAATTTAAGTTTTAGCTTTATTTTATCTCGATATCCAGAGAGTATCGAGATATGAAACATTCAATTCCACCTACTTCTTTATTTGGTGCCATTGTTTTAACGGAGGCAAGAACCTCGAAAATCCAAAAATTGTTGCTTTAAAGCAATTTGAAGTTTTAGTTTAATTTTATCTCGATATCAAGATAGCATCGAGATATGAAACATTCAATTCCACCAACAAGTTTATTTGGTGCCATTGTTTTAACGGAGGCAAGAACCTCGAAAATCCAAAAATTGTTGCTTTAAAGCAATTTGAAGTTTTAGTTAAATTTTATCTCGATATCAAGATAGCATCGAGATATGAAACATTCAATTCCACCTACTTCTTTATTTGGTGCCATTGTTTTAACGGAGGCAAGAACCTCGAAAATCCAAAAATTGTTGCTTTAAAGCAATTTGAAGTTTTAGTTTAATTTTATCTCGATATCAAGATAGCATCGAGATATGAAACATTCAATTCCACCAACTTCTTTATTTGGTGCCATTGTTTTAACGGAGGCAAGAACCTCGAAAATCCAAAAATTGTTGCTTTAAAGCAATTTGAAGTTTTAGTTTAATTTTATCTCGATATCAAGATAGCATCGAGATATGAAACATTCAATTCCACCATCTTGTTTATTTGCCGCCATTGTTTTTTTAAGAGGCAATAACCTCAACCGTACAAAAATTGTTGCTTTATAGCAAATTTAAGTTTTAGCTTTATTTTACCTCGATATCCAGAGAGTATCAAGTGATGAAACATAAAATTCCACCATCTTGTATATTTGCTGCCATTGTTTTTTTAAGAGGCAAGAACCTCAACCGTACAAAAATTGTTGCTTTATAGCAAATTTAAGTTTTAGCTTTATTTTATCTCGATATTAAGTTAGCATCGAGATATGAAACATAAAATTCCACCATCTTGTATATTTGCTGCCATTGTTTTTTTAAGAGGCAAGAACCTCAACCGTACAAAAATTGTTGCTTTATAGCAAATTTATGTTTTAGCTTTATTTTATCTCGATATCCAGAGAGTATCAAGTGATGAAACATAAAATTCCACCATCTTGTTTATTTGGTGCCATTGTTTTAACGGAGGCAAGAACCTCGAAAATCCAAAAATTGTTGCTTTAAAGCAATTTGATGTTTTAGTTTAATTTTATCTCGATATCAAGATAGCATCGAGATATGAAACATTCAATTCCACCAACTAGTTTATTTGGTGCCATTGTTTTAACGGAGGCAAGAACCTCGAAAATCCAAAAATTGTTGCTTTAAAGCAAATTTAAGTTTAAGCTTTATTTTATCTCGATATTAAGATAGCATCGAGATATGAAACATAAAATTCCACCATCTTGTATATTTGCTGCCATTGTTTTTTTAAGAGGCAAGAACCTCAACCGTACAAAAATTGTTGCTTTATAGCAAATATAAGTTTTAGCTTTATTTTATCTCGATATCCAGAGAGTATCAAGTGATGAAACATAAAATTCCACCATCTTGTTTATTTGGTGCCATTGTTTTAACGGAGGCAAGAACCTCGAAAATCCAAAAATTGTTGCTTTAAAGCAATTTGAAGTTTTAGTTTAATTTTATCTCGATATCAAGATAGCATCGAGATATGAAACATTCAATTCCACCAACTAGTTTATTTGGTGCCATTGTTTTAACGGAGGCAAGAACCTCGAAAATCCAAAAATTGTTGCTTTAAAGCAAATTTAAGTTTAAGCTTTATTTTATCTCGATATTAAGATAGCATCGAGATATGAAACATAAAATTCCACCATCTTGTATATTTGCTGCCATTGTTTTTTTAAGAGGCAAGAACCTCAACCGTACAAAAATTGTTGCTTTATAGCAAATATAAGTTTTAGCTTTATTTTATCTCGATATCCAGAGAGTATCAAGTGATGAAACATAAAATTCCACCATCTTGTTTATTTGGTGCCATTGTTTTAACGGAGGCAAGAACCTCGAATATCCAAAAATTGTTGCTTTAAAGCAATTAGAAGTTTTAGTTTAATTTTATCTAGATATCAAAATAGCATCTAGATATGAAACACCTAATTCCATCAACTTCTTTATATGGTGCCATTGTTTTAACGGAGGCAAGAACCTCGAAAATCCAAAAATTGTTGCTTTAAAGCAATTTGATGTTTTAGTTTAATTTTATCTCGATATCAAGATAGCATCGAGATATGAAACATTCAATTCCACCAACTAGTTTATTTGGTGCCATTGTTTTAACGGAGGCAAGAACCTCGAAAATCCAAAAATTGTTGCTTTAAAGCAAATTTAAGTTTAAGCTTTATTTTATCTCGATATTAAGATAGCATCGAGATATGAAACATAAAATTCCACCATCTTGTATATTTGCTGCCATTGTTTTTTTAAGAGGCAAGAACCTCAACCGTACAAAAATTGTTGCTTTATAGCAAATTTAAGTTTTAGCTTTATTTTATCTCGATATCCAGAGAGTATCAAGTGATGAAACATAAAATTCCACCATCTTGTTTATTTGGTGCCATTGTTTTAACGGTGGCATGAACCTCGAAAATCCAAAAATTATTGCATTAAAGCAATTTGAAGTTTTAGTTTAATTTTATCTCGATATTAAGATAGCATCGAGATATGAAACATAAAATTCCACCATCTTGTATATTTGCTGCCATTGTTTTTTTAAGAGGCAAGAACCTCAACCGTACAAAAATTGTTGCTTTATAGCAAATTTAAGTTTTAGCTTTATTTTATCTCGATATCAAGATAGCATCGAGATATGAAACATTCAATTCCACCAACTTCTTTATTTGGTGCCATTGTTTTAACGGTGGCATGAACCTCGAAAATCCAAAAATTGTTGCTTTATAGCAATTTGAAGTTTTAGTTTAATTTTATCTCGATATCAAGATAGCATCGAGATAAGAAAAAATAAAATCCACCATTTTCTTTATTTGCTGCCATTGTTTTAACGGAGACAAGAACCTCGAAAATCCAAAAATTGTTGCTTTAAAGCAATTTGAAGTTTTAGTTTAATTTTATCTCGATATCAAGATAGCATCGAGATATGAAACATTCAATTTCACCAACTTCTTTATTTGGTGCCATTGTTTTAACGGAGGCAAGAACCTCGAAAATCCAAAAATTGTTGCTTTAAAGCAATTTGAAGTTTTAGTTTAATTTTATCTCGATATCAAGATAGCATCGAGATATGAAACATTCAATTTCACCAACTTCTTTATTTGGTGCCATTGTTTTAACGGAGGCAAGAACCTCGAAAATCCAAAAATTGTTGCTTTAATGCAATTTGAAGTTTTAGTTTAATTTTATCTCGATATCAAGATAGCATCGAGATATGAAACACCTAATTCCACCAACTTCTTTATTTGGTGCCATTGTTTTAACGGAGGCAAGAACCTCGAAAATCCAAAAATTGTTGCTTTAAAGCAGTTTGAAGTTTTAGTTTAATTTTATCTCGATATCAAGATAGCATCGAGATATGAAACATTCAATTCCACCAACTTCTTTATTTGGTGCCATTGTTTTAACGGAGGCAAGAACCTCGAAAATCCAAAAATTGTTGCTTTAAAGCAATTTGAAGTTTTAGTTTCATTTTATCTCGATATCAAGATAGCATCGAGATATGAAACATTCAATTCCACCAACTTCTTTATTTGGTGCCATTGTTTTAACGGAGGCAAGAACCTCGAAAATCCAAAAATTGTTGCTTTAAAGCAATTTGAAGTTTTAGTTTAATTTTATCTCGATATCAAGATAGCATCGAGATATGAAAAATTCAATTCCACCAACTTCTTTATTTGGTGTCATTGTTTTAACGGAGGCAAGAACCTCGAAAATCCAAAAATTGTTGCTTTAATGCAATTTGAAGTTTTAGTTTAATTTTATCTCGATATCAAGATAGCATCGAGATATGAAACACCTAATTCCACCAACTTCTTTATTTGGTGCCATTGTTTTAACGGAGGCAAGAACCTCGAAAATCCAAAAATTGTTGCTTTAAAGCAATTTGAAGTTTTAGTTTAATTTTATCTCGATATCAAGATAGCATCGAGATATGAAACATTCAATTCCACCAACTTCTTTATTTGGTGCCATTGTTTTAACGGAGGCAAGAACCTCGAAAATCCAAAAATTGTTGCTTTAAAGCAATTTGAAGTTTTAGTTAAATTTTATCTCGATATCAAGATAGCATCGAGATATGAAACATTCAATTCCACCTACTTCTTTATTTGGTGCCATTATTTTTAACGAAGGCAAGAACCTCGAAAATCCAAAAATTGTTGCTTTAAAGCAATTTGAAGTTTTAGTTTAATTTTATCTCGATATCAAGATAGCATCGAGATATGAAACATTCAATTCCACCTACTTCTTTATTTGGTGCCATTATTTTTAACGAAGGCAAGAACCTCGAAAATCCAAAAATTGTTGCTTTAAAGCAATTTGAAGTTTTAGTTTAATTTTATCTCGATATCAAGATAGCATCGAGATATGAAACATTCAATTCCACCTACTTCTTTATTTGGTGCCATTATTTTTAACGAAGGCAAGAACCTCGAAAATCCAAAAATTGTATCTTTAAAGCAATTTGAAGTTTTAGTTTAATTTTATCTCGATATCAAGATAGCATCGAGATATGAAACATTCAATTCCACCAACTTCTTTATTTGGTGCCATTGTTTTAACGGAGGCAAGAACCTCGAAAATCCAAAAATTGTTGCTTTAAAGCAATTTGAAGTTTTAGTTTAATTTTATCTCGATATCAAGATAGCATCGAGATATGAAACATTCAATTCCACCAACTAGTTTATTTGGTGCCATTGTTTTAACGGAGGCAAGAACCTCGAAAATCCAAAAATTGTTGCTTTAAAGCAATTTGAAGTTTTAGTTTAATTTTATCTCGATATCAAGATAGCATCGAGATATGAAAAATTCAATTCCACCAACTTCTTTATTTGGTGCCATTGTTTTAACGGTGGCATGAACCTCGAAAATCCAAAAATTGTTGCTTTATAGCAATTTGAAGTTTTAGTTTAATTTTATCTCGATATCAAGATAGCATCGAGATAAGAAAAAATAAAATCCACCATTTTCTTTATTTGCTGCCATTGTTTTAACGGAGACAAGAACCTCGAAAATCCAAAAATTGTTGCTTTAAAGCAATTTGAAGTTTTAGTTTAATTTTATCTCGATATCAAGATAGCATCGAGATATGAAACATTCAATTTCACCAACTTCTTTATTTGGTGCCATTGTTTTAACGGAGGCAAGAACCTCGAAAATCCAAAAATTGTTGCTTTAATGCAATTTGAAGTTTTAGTTTAATTTTATCTCGATATCAAGATAGCATCGAGATATGAAACACCTAATTCCACCAACTTCTTTATTTGGTGCCATTGTTTTAACGGAGGCAAGAACCTCGAAAATCCAAAAATTGTTGCTTTAAAGCAGTTTGAAGTTTTAGTTTAATTTTATCTCGATATCAAGATAGCATCGAGATATGAAACATTCAATTCCACCAACTTCTTTATTTGGTGCCATTGTTTTAACGGAGGCAAGAACCTCGAAAATCCAAAAATTGTTGCTTTATAGCAATTTGAAGTTTTAGTTTAATTTTATCTCGATATCAAGATAGCATCGAGATAAGAAAAAATAAAATCCACCATTTTCTTTATTTGCTGCCATTGTTTTAACGGAGACAAGAACCTCGAAAATCCAAAAATTGTTGCTTTATAGCAATTTGAAGTTTTAGTTTAATTTTATCTCGATATCAAGATAGCATCGAGATAAGAAAAAATAAAATCCACCATTTTCTTTATTTGGTGCCATTGTTTTAACGGAGGCAAGAACCTCGAAAATCCAAAAATTGTTGCTTTAATGCAATTTGAAGTTTTAGTTTAATTTTATCTCGATATCAAGATAGCATCGAGATATGAAACACCTAATTCCACCAACTTCTTTATTTGGTGCCATTGTTTTAACGGAGGCAAGAACCTCGAAAATCCAAAAATTGTTGCTTTAAAGCAGTTTGAAGTTTTAGTTTAATTTTATCTCGATATCAAGATAGCATCGAGATATGAAACATTCAATTCCACCAACTTCTTTATTTGGTGCCATTGTTTTAACGGAGGCAAGAACCTCGAAAATCCAAAAATTGTTGCTTTAAAGCAATTTGAAGTTTTAGTTTCATTTTATCTCGATATCAAGATAGCATCGAGATATGAAACATTCAATTCCACCAACTTCTTTATTTGGTGCCATTGTTTTAACGGAGGCAAGAACCTCGAAAATCCAAAAATTGTTGCTTTAAAGCAATTTGAAGTTTTAGTTAAATTTTATCTCGATATCAAGATAGCATCGAGATATGAAACATTCAATTCCACCTACTTCTTTATTTGGTGCCATTATTTTTAACGAAGGCAAGAACCTCGAAAATCCAAAAATTGTTGCTTTAAAGCAATTTGAAGTTTTAGTTTAATTTTATCTCGATATCAAGATAGCATCGAGATATGAAACATTCAATTCCACCTACTTCTTTATTTGGTGCCATTATTTTTAACGAAGGCAAGAACCTCGAAAATCCAAAAATTGTTGCTTTAAAGCAATTTGAAGTTTTAGTTTAATTTTATCTCGATATCAAGATAGCATCGAGATATGAAACATTCAATTCCACCAACTTCTTTATTTGGTGCCATTGTTTTAACGGAGGCAAGAACCTCGAAAATCCAAAAATTGTTGCTTTAAAGCAATTTGAAGTTTTAGTTTAATTTTATCTCGATATCAAGATAGCATCGAGATATGAAACATTCAATTCCACCAACTAGTTTATTTGGTGCCATTGTTTTAACGGAGGCAAGAACCTCGAAAATCCAAAAATTGTTGCTTTAAAGCAATTTGAAGTTTTAGTTTAATTTTATCTCGATATCAAGATAGCATCGAGATATGAAACACCTAATTCCACCAACTTCTTTATTTGGTGCCATTGTTTTAACGCATGCAAGAACCTCGAAAATCTAAAAATTGTTGCTTTAAAGCAATTTGAAGTTTTAGTTTAATTTTATCTCGATATCAAGATAGCATCGAGATATGAAACATTCAATTCCACCAACTAGTTTATTTGGTGCCATTGTTTTAACGGAGGCAAGAACCTCGAAAATCCAAAAATTGTTGCTTTAATGCAATTTGAAGTTTTAGTTTAATTTTATCTCGATATCAAGATAGCATCGAGATATGAAACACCTAATTCCACCAACTTCTTTATTTGGTGCCATTGTTTTAACGGAGGCAAGAACCTCGAAAATCCAAAAATTGTTGCTTTAAAGCAATTTGAAGTTTTAGTTTAATTTTATCTCGATATCAAGATAGCATCGAGATATGAAACATTCAATTCCACCAACTTCTTTATTTGGTGCCATTGTTTTAACGGAGGCAAGAACCTCGAAAATCCAAAAATTGTTGCTTTAAAGCAATTTGAAGTTTTAGTTTCATTTTATCTCGATATCAAGATAGCATCGAGATATGAAACATTCAATTCCACCAACTTCTTTATTTGGTGCCATTGTTTTAACGGAGGCAAGAACCTCGAAAATCCAAAAATTGTTGCTTTAAAGCAATTTGAAGTTTTAGTTTCATTTTATCTCGATATCAAGATAGCATCGAGATATGAAACATTCAATTCCACCAACTTCTTTATTTGGTGCCATTGTTTTAACGGAGGCAAGAACCTCGAAAATCCAAAAATTGTTGCTTTATAGCAATTTGAAGTTTTAGTTTAATTTTATCTCGATATCAAGATAGCATCGAGATATGAAACATTCAATTCCACACACTAGTTTATTTGGTGCCATTGTTTTAACGGAGGCAAGAACCTCGAAAATAGAAAAATTGTTGCTTTAAAGCAAATTTAAGTTTAAGCTTTATTTTATCTCGATATCCAGTGAGTATCAAGTGATGAAACATAAAATTCCACCATCTTGTTTATTTGGTGCCATTGTTTTAACGGAGGCAAGAACCTCGAATATCCAAAAATTGTTGCTTTAAAGCAATTTGAAGTTTTAGTTTCATTTTATCTCGATATCAAGATAGCATCGAGATATGAAACATTCAATTCCACCAACTAGTTTATTTGGTGCCATTGTTTTAACGGAGGCAAGAACCTCGAAAATCCAAAAATTGTTGCTTTAAAGCAATTTGAAGTTTTAGTTTAATTTTATCTCGATATCAAGATAGCATCGAGATATGAAACACCTAATTCCACCAACTTCTTTATTTGGTGCCATTGTTTTAACGCATGCAAGAACCTCGAAAATCTAAAAATTGTTGCTTTAAAGCAATTTGAAGTTTTAGTTTAATTTTATCTCGATATCAAGATAGCATCGAGATATGAAACATTCAATTCCACCAACTAGTTTATTTGGTGCCATTGTTTTAACGGAGGCAAGAACCTCGAAAATCCAAAAATTGTTGCTTTAAAGCAATTTGAAGTTTTAGTTTAATTTTATCTCGATATCAAGATAGCATCGAGATATGAAACACCTAATTCCACCAACTTCTTTATTTGGTGCCATTGTTTTAACGCATGCAAGAACCTCGAAAATCTAAAAATTGTTGCTTTAAAGCAATTTGAAGTTTTAGTTTAATTTTATCTCGATATCAAGATAGCATCGAGATATGAAACATTCAATTCCACCAACTAGTTTATTTGGTGCCATTGTTTTAACGGAGGCAAGAACCTCGAAAATCCAAAAATTGTTGCTTTAATGCAATTTGAAGTTTTAGTTTAATTTTATCTCGATATCAAGATAGCATCGAGATATGAAACACCTAATTCCACCAACTTCTTTATTTGGTGCCATTGTTTTAACGGAGGCAAGAACCTCGAAAATCCAAAAATTGTTGCTTTAAAGCAATTTGAAGTTTTAGTTTAATTTTATCTCGATATCAAGATAGCATCGAGATATGAAACATTCAATTCCACCAACTTCTTTATTTGGTGCCATTGTTTTAACGGAGGCAAGAACCTCGAAAATCCAAAAATTGTTGCTTTAAAGCAATTTGAAGTTTTAGTTTCATTTTATCTCGATATCAAGATAGCATCGAGATATGAAACATTCAATTCCACCAACTTCTTTATTTGGTGCCATTGTTTTAACGGAGGCAAGAACCTCGAAAATCCAAAAATTGTTGCTTTATAGCAATTTGAAGTTTTAGTTTAATTTTATCTCGATATCAAGATAGCATCGAGATATGAAACATTCAATTCCACCAACTAGTTTATTTGGTGCCATTGTTTTAACGGAGGCAAGAACCTCGAAAATAGAAAAATTGTTGCTTTAAAGCAAATTTAAGTTTAAGCTTTATTTTATCTCGATATCCAGTGAGTATCAAGTGATGAAACATAAAATTCCACCATCTTGTTTATTTGGTGCCATTGTTTTAACGGAGGCAAGAACCTCGAATATCCAAAAATTGTTGCTTTAAAGCAATTTGAAGTTTTAGTTTCATTTTATCTCGATATCAAGATAGCATCGAGATATGAAACATTCAATTCCACCAACTAGTTTATTTGGTGCCATTGTTTTAACGGAGGCAAGAACCTCGAAAATCCAAAAATTGTTGCTTTAAAGCAATTTGAAGTTTTAGTTTAATTTTATCTCGATATCAAGATAGCATCGAGATATGAAACACCTAATTCCACCAACTTCTTTATTTGGTGCCATTGTTTTAACGCATGCAAGAACCTCGAAAATCTAAAAATTGTTGCTTTAAAGCAATTTGAAGTTTTAGTTTAATTTTATCTCGATATCAAGATAGCATCGAGATATGAAACATTCAATTCCACCAACTAGTTTATTTGGTGCCATTGTTTTAACGGAGGCAAGAACCTCGAAAATCCAAAAATTGTTGCTTTAATGCAATTTGAAGTTTTAGTTTAATTTTATCTCGATATCAAGATAGCATCGAGATATGAAACACCTAATTCCACCAACTTCTTTATTTGGTGCCATTGTTTTAACGGAGGCAAGAACCTCGAAAATCCAAAAATTGTTGCTTTAAAGCAATTTGAAGTTTTAGTTTAATTTTATCTCGATATCAAGATAGCATCGAGATATGAAACATTCAATTCCACCAACTTCTTTATTTGGTGCCATTGTTTTAACGGAGGCAAGAACCTCGAAAATCCAAAAATTGTTGCTTTAAAGCAATTTGAAGTTTTAGTTTCATTTTATCTCGATATCAAGATAGCATCGAGATATGAAACATTCAATTCCACCAACTTCTTTATTTGGTGCCATTGTTTTAACGGAGGCAAGAACCTCGAAAATCCAAAAATTGTTGCTTTAAAGCAATTTGAAGTTTTAGTTTAATTTTATCTCGATATCAAGATAGCATCGAGATATGAAACATTCAATTCCACCAACTAGTTTATTTGGTGCCATTGTTTTAACGGAGGCAAGAACCTCGAAAATAGAAAAATTGTTGCTTTAAAGCAATTTTAAGTTTAAGCTTTATTTTATCTCGATATCCAGTGAGTATCAAGTGATGAAACATAAAATTCCACCATCTTGTTTATTTGGTGCCATTGTTTTAACGGAGGCAAGAACCTCGAATATCCAAAAATTGTTGCTTTAAAGCAATTTGAAGTTTTAGTTTCATTTTATCTCGATATCAAGATAGCATCGAGATATGAAACATTCAATTCCACCAACTAGTTTATTTGGTGCCATTGTTTTACCGGAGCAAGAACCTCGAAAATCCAAAAATTGTTGCTTTAAAGCAATTTGAAGTTTTAGTTTAATTTTATCTAGATATCAAGATCGCATCGAGATAAGAAAAAATAAAATCCTCCATCTTCTTTATATGGTGCCATTGTTTTAACGGAGGCAAGAACCTCGAAAATCCAAAAATTGTTGCTTTAAAGCAATTTGAAGTTTTAGTTTAATTTTATCTCGATATCAAGATAGCATCGAGATAAGAAAAAATAAAATCCTCCATCTTGTTTATTTGGTGCCATAGTTTTAACGGAGGCATGAACCTCGAAAATCCAAAAATTATTGCTTTAAAGCAATTTGAAGTTTTAGTTTAATTTTATCTCGATATTAAGATAGCATCGAGATATGAAACATAAAATTCCACCATCTTGTTTATTTGGTGCCATTGTTTTAACGGAGGCAAGAACCTCGAATATCCAAAAATTGTTGCTTTAAAGCAAGTTGAAGTTTTAGTTAAATTTTATCTCGATATCAAGATAGCATCGAGATATGAAACACCTAATTCCATCAACTTCTTTATATGGTGCCATTGTTTTAACGGAGCAAGAACCTCGAAAATCCAAAAATTGTTGCTTTAAAGCAATTTGAAGTTTTAGTTTAATTTTATCTAGATATCAAGATAGCATCGAGATAAGAAAAAATAAAATCCTCCATCTTCTTTATATGGTGCCATTGTTTTAACGGAGGCAAGAACCTCGAAAATCCAAAAATTGTTGCTTTAAAGCAATTTGAAGTTTTAGTTTAATTTTATCTCGATATCAAGATAGCATCGAGATAAGAAAAAATAAAATCCTCCATCTTGTTTATTTGGTGCCATAGTTTTAACGGAGGCATGAACCTCGAAAATCCAAAAATTATTGCTTTAAAGCAATTTGAAGTTTTAGTTTAATTTTATCTCGATATTAAGATAGCATCGAGATATGAAACATAAAATTCCACCATCTTGTTTATTTGGTGCCATTGTTTTAACGGAGGCAAGAACCTCGAATATCCAAAAATTGTTGCTTTAAAGCAAGTTGAAGTTTTAGTTAAATTTTATCTCGATATCAAGATAGCATCGAGATATGAAACATTCAATTCCACCAACTTCTTTATTTGGTGCCATTGTTTTAACAGAGGCAAGAACCTCGAAAATCCAAAAATTGTTGCTTTAAAGCAATTTGAAGTTTTAGTTTAATTTTATCTCGATATCAAGATAGCATCGAGATATGAAACATTCAATTCCACCAAAATCTTTATTTGGTGACATTGTTTTAACGGAGGCAAGAACCTCGAAAATCCAAAAATTGTTGCTTTAAAGCAATTTGAAGTTTTAGTTTAATTTTATCTCGATATCAAGATAGCATCGAGATAAGAAAAAATAAAATCCTCCATCTTGTTTATTTGGTGCCATAGTTTTAACGGAGGCATGAACCTCGAAAATCCAAAAATTATTGCTTTAAAGCAATTTGAAGTTTTAGTTTAATTTTATCTCGATATTAAGATAGCATCGAGATATGAAACATAAAATTCCACCATCTTGTTTATTTGGTGCCATTGTTTTAACGGAGGCAAGAACCTCGAATATCCAAAAATTGTTGCTTTAAAGCAAGTTGAAGTTTTAGTTAAATTTTATCTCGATATCAAGATAGCATCGAGATATGAAACATTCAATTCCACCAACTTCTTTATTTGGTGCCATTGTTTTAACGGAGGCAAGAACCTCGAAAATCCAAAAATTGTTGCTTTAAAGCAATTTGAAGTTTTAGTTTAATTTTATCTCGATATCAAGATAGCATCGAGATATGAAACATTCAATTCCACCAAAATCTTTATTTGGTGACATTGTTTTAACGGAGGCAAGAACCTCGAAAATCCAAAAATTGTTGCTTTAAAGCAATTTGAAGTTTTAGTTTAATTTTATCTCGATATCAAGATAGCATCGAGATATGAAACATTCAATTCCACCAACTTCTTTATTTGGTGCCATTGTTTTAACGGAGGCAAGAACCTCGAAAATCCAAAAATTGTTGCTTTAAAGCAATTTGAAGTTTTAGTTTAATTTTATCTCGATATCAAGATAGCATCGAGATATGAAACATTCAATTCCACCAAAATCTTTATTTGGTGACATTGTTTTAACGGAGGCAAGAACCTCGAAAATCTAAAAATTGTTGCTTTAAAGCAATTTGAAGTTTTATTTTAATTTTATCTCGATATCAAGATAGCATCGAGATATGAAACATTCAATTCCACCAACTTCTTTATTTGGTGCCATTGTTTTAACGGAGGCAAGAACCTCGAAAATCTAAAAATTGTTGCTTTAAAGCAATTTGAAGTTTTAGTTTAATTTTATCTCGATATCAAGATAGCATGGAGATATGAAACATTCAATTCCACCAACTTCTTTATTTGGTGCCATTGTTTTAACGGAGGCAAGAACCTCGAAAATCTAAAAATTGTTGCTTTAAAGCAATTTGAAGTTTTATTTTAATTTTATCTCGATATCAAGATAGCATCGAGATATGAAACATTCAATTCCACCAACTTCTTTATTTGGTGCCATTGTTTTAACGGAGGCAAGAACCTCGAAAATCTAAAAATTGTTGCTTTAAAGCAATTTGAAGTTTTAGTTTAATTTTATCTCGATATCAAGATAGCATGGAGATATGAAACATTCAATTCCACCAACTTCTTTATTTGGTGCCATTGTTTTAACGGTGGCATGAACCTCGAAAATCCAAAAATTGTTGCTTTAAAGCAATTTGAAGTTTTAGTTTAATTTTATCTCGATATCAAGATAGCATCGAGATATGAAACACCTAATTCCATCAACTTCTTTATATGGTGCCATTGTTTTAACGGAGGCAAGAACCTCGAAAATCCAAAAATTGTTGCTTTAAAGCAATTTGAAGTTTTAGTTTAATTTTATCTCGATATCAAGATAGCATCGAGATATGAAACATTCAGTTCCACCAAAATCTTTATTTGGTGACATTGTTTTAACGGAGGCAAGAACCTCGAAAATCTAAAAATTGTTGCTTTAAAGCAATTTGAAGTTTTAGTTTAATTTTATCTCGATATCAAGATAGCATCGAGATATGAAACACCTAATTCCATCAACTAGTTTATTTGGTGCCATTGTTTTAACGGAGGCAAGAACCTCGAAAATCCAAAAATTGTTGCTTTAAAGCAATTTGAAGTTTTATTTTAATTTTATCTCGATATCAAGATAGCATCGAGATATGAAACATTCAATTCCACCAACTTCTTTATTTGGTGCCATTGTTTTAACGGTGGCATGAACCTCGAAAATCCAAAAATTGTTGCTTTAAAGCAATTTGAAGTTTTAGTTTAATTTTATCTCGATATCAAGATAGCATCGAGATATGAAACATTCAATTCCACCAACTTCTTTATTTGGTGCCATTGTTTTAACGGAGGCAAGAACCTCGAAAATCTAAAAATTGTTGCTTTAAAGCAATTTGAAGTTTTAGTTTAATTTTATCTCGATATCAAGATAGCATGGAGATATGAAACATTCAATTCCACCAACTTCTTTATTTGGTGCCATTGTTTTAACGGTGGCATGAACCTCGAAAATCCAAAAATTGTTGCTTTAAAGCAATTTGAAGTTTTAGTTTAATTTTATCTCGATATCAAGATAGCATCGAGATATGAAACACCTAATTCCATCAACTTCTTTATATGGTGCCATTGTTTTAACGGAGGCAAGAACCTCGAAAATCCAAAAATTGTTGCTTTAAAGCAATTTGAAGTTTTAGTTTAATTTTATCTCGATATCAAGATAGCATCGAGATATGAAACATTCAGTTCCACCAAAATCTTTATTTGGTGACATTGTTTTAACGGAGGCAAGAACCTCGAAAATCTAAAAATTGTTGCTTTAAAGCAATTTGAAGTTTTAGTTTAATTTTATCTCGATATCAAGATAGCATCGAGATATGAAACACCTAATTCCATCAACTAGTTTATTTGGTGCCATTGTTTTAACGGAGGCAAGAACCTCGAAAATCCAAAAATTGTTGCTTTAAAGCAATTTGAAGTTTTATTTTAATTTTATCTCGATATCAAGATAGCATCGAGATATGAAACATTCAATTCCACCAACTTCTTTATTTGGTGCCATTGTTTTAACGGTGGCATGAACCTCGAAAATCCAAAAATTGTTGCTTTAAAGCAATTTGAAGTTTTAGTTTAATTTTATCTCGATATCAAGATAGCATCGAGATATGAAACATTCAATTCCACCAAAATCTTTATTTGGTGACATTGTTTTAACGGAGGCAAGAACCTCGAAAATCTAAAAATTGTTGCTTTAAAGCAATTTGAAGTTTTAGTTTAATTTTATCTCGATATCAAGATAGCATCGAGATATGAAACATTCAATTCCACCAAAATCTTTATTTGGTGACATTGTTTTAACGGAGGCAAGAACCTCGAAAATCTAAAAATTGGTGCTTTAAAGCAATTTGAAGTTTTATTTTAATTTTATCTCGATATCAAGATAGCATCGAGATATGAAACATTCAATTCCACCAACTTCTTTATTTGGTGCCATTGTTTTAACGGTGGCATGAACCTCGAAAATCCAAAAATTGTTGCTTTAAAGCAATTTGAAGTTTTAGTTTAATTTTATCTCGATATCAAGATAGCATCGAGATATGAAACACCTAATTCCATCAACTTCTTTATATGGTGCCATTGTTTTAACGGAGGCAAGAACCTCGAAAATCTAAAAATTGTTGCTTTAAAGCAATTTGAAGTTTTAGTTTAATTTTATCTCGATATCAAGATAGCATGGAGATATGAAACATTCAATTCCACCAACTTCTTTATTTGGTGCCATTGTTTTAACGGTGGCATGAACCTCGAAAATCCAAAAATTGTTGCTTTAAAGCAATTTGAAGTTTTAGTTTAATTTTATCTCGATATCAAGATAGCATGGAGATATGAAACATTCAATTCCACCAACTTCTTTATTTGGTGCCATTGTTTTAACGGTGGCATGAACCTCGAAAATCCAAAAATTGTTGCTTTAAAGCAATTTGAAGTTTTAGTTTAATTTTATCTCGATATCAAGATAGCATCGAGATAAGAAAAAATAAAATCCTCCATCTTGTTTATTTGGTGCCATAGTTTTAACGGAGGCATGAACCTCGAAAATCCAAAAATTATTGCTTTAAAGCAATTTGAAGTTTTAGTTTAATTTTATCTCGATATTAAGATAGCATCGAGATATGAAACATAAAATTCCACCAACTTCTTTATTTGGTGCCATTGTTTTAACGGAGGCAAGAACCTCGAAAATCCAAAAATTATTGCTTTAAAGCAATTTGAAGTTTTAGTTTAATTTTATCTCGATATCAAGATAGCATCGAGATATGAAACATTCAATTCCACCAACTTCTTTATTTGGTGCCATTGTTTTAACGGAGGCAAGAACCTCGAAAATCCAAAAATTATTGCTTTAAAGCAATTTGAAGTTTTAGTTTAATTTTATCTCGATATCAAGATAGCATCGAGATATGAAACATTCAATTCCACCAAAATCTTTATTTGGTGACATTGTTTTAACGGAGGCAAGAACCTCGAAAATCCAAAAATTGTTGCTTTAAAGCAATTTGAAGTTTTAGTTTAATTTTATCTCGATATCAAGATAGCATCGAGATAAGAAAAAATAAAATCCTCCATCTTGTTTATTTGGTGCCATAGTTTTAACGGAGGCATGAACCTCGAAAATCCAAAAATTATTGCTTTAAAGCAATTTGAAGTTTTAGTTTAGTTTTATCTCGATATTAAGATAGCATCGAGATATGAAACATAAAATTCCACCATCTTGTTTATTTGGTGCCATTGTTTTAACGGAGGCAAGAACCTCGAATATCCAAAAATTGTTGCTTTAAAGCAAGTTGAAGTTTTAGTTAAATTTTATCTCGATATCAAGATAGCATCGAGATATGAAACATTCAATTCCACCAACTTCTTTATTTGGTGCCATTGTTTTAACGGAGGCAAGAACCTCGAAAATCCAAAAATTGTTGCTTTAAAGCAATTTGAAGTTTTAGTTTAATTTTATCTCGATATCAAGATAGCATCGAGATATGAAACATTCAATTCCACCAAAATCTTTATTTGGTGACATTGTTTTAACGGAGGCAAGAACCTCGAAAATCCAAAAATTGTTGCTTTAAAGCAATTTGAAGTTTTAGTTTAATTTTATCTCGATATCAAGATAGCATCGAGATATGAAACATTCAATTCCACCAACTTCTTTATTTGGTGCCATTGTTTTAACGGAGGCAAGAACCTCGAAAATCCAAAAATTGTTGCTTTAAAGCAATTTGAAGTTTTAGTTTAATTTTATCTCGATATCAAGATAGCATCGAGATATGAAACATTCAATTCCACCAAAATCTTTATTTGGTGACATTGTTTTAACGGAGGCAAGAACCTCGAAAATCTAAAAATTGTTGCTTTAAAGCAATTTGAAGTTTTATTTTAATTTTATCTCGATATCAAGATAGCATCGAGATATGAAACATTCAATTCCACCAACTTCTTTATTTGGTGCCATTGTTTTAACGGTGGCATGAACCTCGAAAATCCAAAAATTGTTGCTTTAAAGCAATTTGAAGTTTTAGTTTAATTTTATCTCGATATCAAGATAGCATCGAGATATGAAACACCTAATTCCATCAACTTCTTTATATGGTGCCATTGTTTTAACGGTGGCATGAACCTCGAAAATCCAAAAATTGTTGCTTTAAAGCAATTTGAAGTTTTAGTTTAATTTTATCTCGATATCAAGATAGCATCGAGATATGAAACACCTAATTCCATCAACTTCTTTATATGGTGCCATTGTTTTAACGGAGGCAAGAACCTCGAAAATCCAAAAATTGTTGCTTTAAAGCAATTTGAAGTTTTAGTTTAATTTTATCTCGATATCAAGATAGCATCGAGATATGAAACATTCAGTTCCACCAAAATCTTTATTTGGTGACATTGTTTTAACGGAGGCAAGAACCTCGAAAATCTAAAAATTGTTGCTTTAAAGCAATTTGAAGTTTTAGTTTAATTTTATCTCGATATCAAGATAGCATCGAGATATGAAACACCTAATTCCATCAACTAGTTTATTTGGTGCCATTGTTTTAACGGAGGCAAGAACCTCGAAAATCCAAAAATTGTTGCTTTAAAGCAATTTGAAGTTTTATTTTAATTTTATCTCGATATCAAGATAGCATCGAGATAAGAAAAAATAAAATCCTCCATCTTGTTTATTTGGTGCCATAGTTTTAACGGAGGCATGAACCTCGAAAATCCAAAAATTATTGCTTTAAAGCAATTTGAAGTTTTAGTTTAATTTTATCTCGATATTAAGATAGCATCGAGATATGAAACATAAAATTCCACCAACTTCTTTATTTGGTGCCATTGTTTTAACGGAGGCAAGAACCTCGAAAATCCAAAAATTATTGCTTTAAAGCAATTTGAAGTTTTAGTTTAATTTTATCTCGATATCAAGATAGCATCGAGATATGAAACATTCAATTCCACCAACTTCTTTATTTGGTGCCATTGTTTTAACGGAGGCAAGAACCTCGAAAATCCAAAAATTGTTGCTTTAAAGCAATTGGAAGTTTTAGTTTAATTTTATCTCGATATCAAGATAGCATCGAGATATGAAACATTCAATTCCACCAACTTCTTTATTTGGTGCCATTGTTTTAACGGAGGCAAGAACCTCGAAAATCCAAAAATTGTTGCTTTAAAGCAATTTGAAGTTTTAGTTTAATTTTATCTCGATATCAAGATAGCATCGAGATATGAAACATTCAATTCCACCAACTTCTTTATTTGGTGCCATTGTTTTAACGGAGGCAAGAACCTCGAAAATCCAAAAATTGTTGCTTTAAAGCAATTTGAAGTTTTAGTTTAATTTTATCTCGATATCAAGATAGCATCGAGATATGAAACATTCAATTCCACCAACTTCTTTATTTGGTGCCATTGTTTTACCGGAGCAAGAACCTCGAAAATCCAAAAATTGTTGCTTTAAAGCAATTTGAAGTTTTAGTTTAATTTTATCTCGATATCAAGATAGCATCGAGATATGAAACATTCAATTCCACCAAAATCTTTATTTGGTGACATTGTTTTAACGGAGGCAAGAACCTCGAAAATCCAAAAATTGTTGCTTTAAAGCAATTTGAAGTTTTAGTTTAATTTTATCTCGATATCAAGATAGCATCGAGATAAGAAAAAATAAAATCCTCCATCTTGTTTATTTGGTGCCATAGTTTTAACGGAGGCATGAACCTCGAAAATCCAAAAATTATTGCTTTAAAGCAATTTGAAGTTTTAGTTTAATTTTATCTCGATATTAAGATAGCATCGAGATATGAAACATAAAATTCCACCATCTTGTTTATTTGGTGCCATTGTTTTAACGGAGGCAAGAACCTCGAATATCCAAAAATTGTTGCTTTAAAGCAAGTTGAAGTTTTAGTTAAATTTTATCTCGATATCAAGATAGCATCGAGATATGAAACATTCAATTCCACCAACTTCTTTATTTGGTGCCATTGTTTTAACGGAGGCAAGAACCTCGAAAATCCAAAAATTGTTGCTTTAAAGCAATTTGAAGTTTTAGTTTAATTTTATCTCGATATCAAGATAGCATCGAGATATGAAACATTCAGTTCCACCAAAATCTTTATTTGGTGACATTGTTTTAACGGAGGCAAGAACCTCGAAAATCTAAAAATTGTTGCTTTAAAGCAATTTGAAGTTTTATTTTAATTTTATCTCGATATCAAGATAGCATCGAGATATGAAACATTCAATTCCACCAACTTCTTTATTTGGTGCCATTGTTTTAACGGTGGCATGAACCTCGAAAATCCAAAAATTGTTGCTTTAAAGCAATTTGAAGTTTTAGTTTAATTTTATCTCGATATCAAGATAGCATCGAGATATGAAACACCTAATTCCATCAACTTCTTTATATGGTGCCATTGTTTTAACGGAGGCAAGAACCTCGAAAATCCAAAAATTGTTGCTTTAAAGCAATTTGAAGTTTTAGTTTAATTTTATCTCGATATCAAGATAGCATCGAGATATGAAACATTCAGTTCCACCAAAATCTTTATTTGGTGACATTGTTTTAACGGAGGCAAGAACCTCGAAAATCTAAAAATTGTTGCTTTAAAGCAATTTGAAGTTTTAGTTTAATTTTATCTCGATATCAAGATAGCATCGAGATATGAAACACCTAATTCCATCAACTAGTTTATTTGGTGCCATTGTTTTAACGGAGGCAAGAACCTCGAAAATCCAAAAATTGTTGCTTTAAAGCAATTTGAAGTTTTATTTTAATTTTATCTCGATATCAAGATAGCATCGAGATATGAAACACCTAATTCCATCAACTTCTTTATTTGGTGCCATTGTTTTAACGGAGGCAAGAACCTCGAAAATCCAAAAATTGTTGCTTTAAAGCAATTGGAAGTTTTAGTTTAATTTTATCTCGATATCAAGATAGCATCGAGATATGAAACATTCAATTCCACCAACTTCTTTATTTGGTGCCATTGTTTTAACGGAGGCAAGAACCTCGAAAATCCAAAAATTGTTGCTTTAAAGCAATTTGAAGTTTTAGTTTAATTTTATCTCGATATCAAGATAGCATCGAGATATGAAACATTCAATTCCACCAACTTCTTTATTTGGTGCCATTGTTTTAACGGAGGCAAGAACCTCGAAAATCCAAAAATTGTTGCTTTAAAGCAATTTGAAGTTTTAGTTTAATTTTATCTCGATATCAAGATAGCATCGAGATATGAAACATTCAATTCCACCAACTTCTTTATTTGGTGCCATTGTTTTACCGGAGCAAGAACCTCGAAAATCCAAAAATTGTTGCTTTAAAGCAATTTGAAGTTTTAGTTTAATTTTATCTCGATATCAAGATAGCATCGAGATATGAAACATTCAATTCCACCAAAATCTTTATTTGGTGACATTGTTTTAACGGAGGCAAGAACCTCGAAAATCAAAAATTTTTGCTTTAAAGCAATTTGAAGTTTTAGTTTAATTTTATCTCGATATCAAGATAGCATCGAGATAAGAAAAAATAAAATCCTCCATCTTGTTTATTTGGTGCCATAGTTTTAACGGAGGCATGAACCTCGAAAATCCAAAAATTATTGCTTTAAAGCAATTTGAAGTTTTAGTTTAATTTTATCTCGATATTAAGATAGCATCGAGATATGAAACATAAAATTCCACCATCTTGTTTATTTGGTGCCATTGTTTTAACGGAGGCAAGAACCTCGAATATCCAAAAATTGTTGCTTTAAAGCAAGTTGAAGTTTTAGTTAAATTTTATCTCGATATCAAGATAGCATCGAGATATGAAACATTCAATTCCACCAACTTCTTTATTTGGTGCCATTGTTTTAACGGAGGCAAGAACCTCGAAAATCCAAAAATTGTTGCTTTAAAGCAATTTGAAGTTTTAGTTTAATTTTATCTCGATATCAAGATAGCATCGAGATATGAAACATTCAGTTCCACCAAAATCTTTATTTGGTGACATTGTTTTAACGGAGGCAAGAACCTCGAAAATCTAAAAATTGTTGCTTTAAAGCAATTTGAAGTTTTATTTTAATTTTATCTCGATATCAAGATAGCATCGAGATATGAAACATTCAATTCCACCAACTTCTTTATTTGGTGCCATTGTTTTAACGGTGGCATGAACCTCGAAAATCCAAAAATTGTTGCTTTAAAGCAATTTGAAGTTTTAGTTTAATTTTATCTCGATATCAAGATAGCATCGAGATATGAAACACCTAATTCCATCAACTTCTTTATATGGTGCCATTGTTTTAACGGAGGCAAGAACCTCGAAAATCCAAAAATTGTTGCTTTAAAGCAATTTGAAGTTTTAGTTTAATTTTATCTCGATATCAAGATAGCATCGAGATATGAAACATTCAGTTCCACCAAAATCTTTATTTGGTGACATTGTTTTAACGGAGGCAAGAACCTCGAAAATCTAAAAATTGTTGCTTTAAAGCAATTTGAAGTTTTAGTTTAATTTTATCTCGATATCAAGATAGCATCGAGATATGAAACACCTAATTCCACCAAAATCTTTATTTGGTGACATTGTTTTAACGGAGGCAAGAACCTCGAAAATCCAAAAATTGTTGCTTTAAAGCAATTTGAAGTTTTAGTTTAATTTTATCTCGATATCAAGATAGCATCGAGATAAGAAAAAATAAAATCCTCCATCTTGTTTATTTGGTGCCATAGTTTTAACGGAGGCAAGAACCTCGAAAATCTAAAAATTGTTGCTTTAAAGCAATTTGAAGTTTTAGTTTAATTTTATCTCGATATCAAGATAGCATCGAGATATGAAACACCTAATTCCACCAAAATCTTTATTTGGTGACATTGTTTTAACGGAGGCAAGAACCTCGAAAATCCAAAAATTGTTGCTTTAAAGCAATTTGAAGTTTTAGTTTAATTTTATCTCGATATCAAGATAGCATCGAGATATGAAACACCTAATTCCACCAAAATCTTTATTTGGTGACATTGTTTTAACGGAGGCAAGAACCTCGAAAATCTAAAAATTGTTGCTTTAAAGCAATTTGAAGTTTTAGTTTAATTTTATCTCGATATCAAGATAGCATCGAGATATGAAACACCTAATTCCACCAAAATCTTTATTTGGTGCCATTGTTTTACCGGAGCAAGAACCTCGAAAATCCAAAAATTGTTGCTTTAAAGCAATTTGAAGTTTTAGTTTAATTTTATCTCGATATCAAGATAGCATCGAGATATGAAACATTCAATTCCACCAAAATCTTTATTTGGTGACATTGTTTTAACGGAGGCAAGAACCTCGAAAATCCAAAAATTGTTGCTTTAAAGCAATTTGAAGTTTTAGTTTAATTTTATCTCGATATCAAGATAGCATCGAGATAAGAAAAAATAAAATCCTCCATCTTGTTTATTTGGTGCCATAGTTTTAACGGAGGCATGAACCTCGAAAATCCAAAAATTATTGCTTTAAAGCAATTTGAAGTTTTAGTTTAATTTTATCTCGATATTAAGATAGCATCGAGATATGAAACATAAAATTCCACCATCTTGTTTATTTGGTGCCATTGTTTTAACGGAGGCAAGAACCTCGAATATCCAAAAATTGTTGCTTTAAAGCAAGTTGAAGTTTTAGTTAAATTTTATCTCGATATCAAGATAGCATCGAGATATGAAACATTCAATTCCACCAACTTCTTTATTTGGTGCCATTGTTTTAACGGAGGCAAGAACCTCGAAAATCCAAAAATTGTTGCTTTAAAGCAATTTGAAGTTTTAGTTTAATTTTATCTCGATATCAAGATAGCATCGAGATATGAAACATTCAGTTCCACCAAAATCTTTATTTGGTGACATTGTTTTAACGGAGGCAAGAACCTCGAAAATCTAAAAATTGTTGCTTTAAAGCAATTTGAAGTTTTATTTTAATTTTATCTCGATATCAAGATAGCATCGAGATATGAAACATTCAATTCCACCAACTTCTTTATTTGGTGCCATTGTTTTAACGGTGGCATGAACCTCGAAAATCCAAAAATTGTTGCTTTAAAGCAATTTGAAGTTTTAGTTTAATTTTATCTCGATATCAAGATAGCATCGAGATATGAAACACCTAATTCCATCAACTTCTTTATATGGTGCCATTGTTTTAACGGAGGCAAGAACCTCGAAAATCCAAAAATTGTTGCTTTAAAGCAATTTGAAGTTTTAGTTTAATTTTATCTCGATATCAAGATAGCATCGAGATATGAAACATTCAGTTCCACCAAAATCTTTATTTGGTGACATTGTTTTAACGGAGGCAAGAACCTCGAAAATCTAAAAATTGTTGCTTTAAAGCAATTTGAAGTTTTAGTTTAATTTTATCTCGATATCAAGATAGCATCGAGATATGAAACACCTAATTCCATCAACTAGTTTATTTGGTGCCATTGTTTTAACGGAGGCAAGAACCTCGAAAATCCAAAAATTGTTGCTTTAAAGCAATTTGAAGTTTTATTTTAATTTTATCTCGATATCAAGATAGCATCGAGATATGAAACACCTAATTCCATCAACTTCTTTATTTGGTGCCATTGTTTTAACGGAGGCAAGAACCTCGAAAATCCAAAAATTGTTGCTTTAAAGCAATTTGAAGTTTTAGTTTAATTTTATCTCGATATCAAGATAGCATCGAGATATGAAACATTCAATTCCACCAACTTCTTTATTTGGTGCCATTGTTTTACCGGAGCAAGAACCTCGAAAATCCAAAAATTGTTGCTTTAAAGCAATTTGAAGTTTTAGTTTAATTTTATCTCGATATCAAGATAGCATCGAGATATGAAACATTCAATTCCACCAAAATCTTTATTTGGTGACATTGTTTTAACGGAGGCAAGAACCTCGAAAATCCAAAAATTGTTGCTTTAAAGCAATTTGAAGTTTTAGTTTAATTTTATCTCGATATCAAGATAGCATCGAGATAAGAAAAAATAAAATCCTCCATCTTGTTTATTTGGTGCCATAGTTTTAACGGAGGCATGAACCTCGAAAATCCAAAAATTATTGCTTTAAAGCAATTTGAAGTTTTAGTTTAATTTTATCTCGATATTAAGATAGCATCGAGATATGAAACATAAAATTCCACCATCTTGTTTATTTGGTGCCATTGTTTTAACGGAGGCAAGAACCTCGAATATCCAAAAATTGTTGCTTTAAAGCAAGTTGAAGTTTTAGTTAAATTTTATCTCGATATCAAGATAGCATCGAGATATGAAACATTCAATTCCACCAACTTCTTTATTTGGTGCCATTGTTTTAACGGAGGCAAGAACCTCGAAAATCCAAAAATTGTTGCTTTAAAGCAATTTGAAGTTTTAGTTTAATTTTATCTCGATATCAAGATAGCATCGAGATATGAAACATTCAATTCCACCAACTTCTTTATTTGGTGCCATTGTTTTAACGGAGGCAAGAACCTCGAAAATCCAAAAATTGTTGCTTTAAAGCAATTTGAAGTTTTAGTTTAATTTTATCTCGATATCAAGATAGCATCGAGATATGAAACATTCAATTCCACCAACTTCTTTATTTGGTGCCATTGTTTTAACGGAGGCAAGAACCTCGAAAATCCAAAAATTGTTGCTTTAAAGCAATTTGAAGTTTTAGTTTAATTTTATCTCGATATCAAGATAGCATCGAGATATGAAACACCTAATTCCATCAACTTCTTTATATGGTGCCATTGTTTTAACGGTGGCATGAACCTCGAAAATCCAAAAATTGTTGCTTTAAAGCAATTTGAAGTTTTAGTTTAATTTTATCTCGATATCAAGATAGCATCGAGATATGAAACACCTAATTCCATCAACTTCTTTATATGGTGCCATTGTTTTAACGGAGGCAAGAACCTCGAAAATCCAAAAATTGTTGCTTTAAAGCAATTTGAAGTTTTAGTTTAATTTTATCTCGATATCAAGATAGCATCGAGATATGAAACATTCAGTTCCACCAAAATCTTTATTTGGTGACATTGTTTTAACGGTGGCATGAACCTCGAAAATCCAAAAATTGTTGCTTTAAAGCAATTTGAAGTTTTAGTTTAATTTTATCTCGATATCAAGATAGCATCGAGATATGAAACATTCAATTCCACCAAAATCTTTATTTGGTGACATTGTTTTAACGGAGGCAAGAACCTCGAAAATCCAAAAATTGTTGCTTTAAAGCAATTTGAAGTTTTAGTTTAATTTTATCTCGATATCAAGATAGCATCGAGATATGAAACATTCAATTCCACCAAAATCTTTATTTGGTGACATTGTTTTAACGGAGGCAAGAACCTCGAAAATCCAAAAATTGTTGCTTTAAAGCAATTTGAAGTTTTAGTTTAATTTTATCTCGATATCAAGATAGCATCGAGATAAGAAAAAATAAAATCCTCCATCTTGTTTATTTGGTGCCATAGTTTTAACGGAGGCATGAACCTCGAAAATCCAAAAATTATTGCTTTAAAGCAATTTGAAGTTTTAGTTTAATTTTATCTCGATATTAAGATAGCATCGAGATATGAAACATAAAATTCCACCATCTTGTTTATTTGGTGCCATTGTTTTAACGGAGGCAAGAACCTCGAATATCCAAAAATTGTTGCTTTAAAGCAAGTTGAAGTTTTAGTTAAATTTTATCTCGATATCAAGATAGCATCGAGATATGAAACATTCAATTCCACCAACTTCTTTATTTGGTGCCATTGTTTTAACGGAGGCAAGAACCTCGAATATCCAAAAATTGTTGCTTTAAAGCAAGTTGAAGTTTTAGTTAAATTTTATCTCGATATCAAGATAGCATCGAGATATGAAACATTCAATTCCACCAACTTCTTTATTTGGTGCCATTGTTTTAACGGAGGCAAGAACCTCGAAAATCCAAAAATTGTTGCTTTAAAGCAATTTGAAGTTTTAGTTTAATTTTATCTCGATATCAAGATAGCATCGAGATATGAAACATTCAGTTCCACCAAAATCTTTATTTGGTGACATTGTTTTAACGGAGGCAAGAACCTCGAAAATCTAAAAATTGTTGCTTTAAAGCAATTTGAAGTTTTATTTTAATTTTATCTCGATATCAAGATAGCATCGAGATATGAAACATTCAATTCCACCAACTTCTTTATTTGGTGCCATTGTTTTAACGGTGGCATGAACCTCGAAAATCCAAAAATTGTTGCTTTAAAGCAATTTGAAGTTTTAGTTTAATTTTATCTCGATATCAAGATAGCATCGAGATATGAAACACCTAATTCCATCAACTTCTTTATATGGTGCCATTGTTTTAACGGAGGCAAGAACCTCGAAAATCCAAAAATTGTTGCTTTAAAGCAATTTGAAGTTTTAGTTTAATTTTATCTCGATATCAAGATAGCATCGAGATATGAAACATTCAGTTCCACCAAAATCTTTATTTGGTGACATTGTTTTAACGGAGGCAAGAACCTCGAAAATCTAAAAATTGTTGCTTTAAAGCAATTTGAAGTTTTAGTTTAATTTTATCTCGATATCAAGATAGCATCGAGATATGAAACACCTAATTCCATCAACTAGTTTATTTGGTGCCATTGTTTTAACGGAGGCAAGAACCTCGAAAATCCAAAAATTGTTGCTTTAAAGCAATTTGAAGTTTTATTTTAATTTTATCTCGATATCAAGATAGCATCGAGATATGAAACACCTAATTCCATCAACTTCTTTATTTGGTGCCATTGTTTTAACGGAGGCAAGAACCTCGAAAATCCAAAAATTGTTGCTTTAAAGCAATTTGAAGTTTTAGTTTAATTTTATCTCGATATCAAGATAGCATCGAGATATGAAACATTCAATTCCACCAACTTCTTTATTTGGTGCCATTGTTTTACCGGAGCAAGAACCTCGAAAATCCAAAAATTGTTGCTTTAAAGCAATTTGAAGTTTTAGTTTAATTTTATCTCGATATCAAGATAGCATCGAGATATGAAACATTCAATTCCACCAAAATCTTTATTTGGTGACATTGTTTTAACGGAGGCAAGAACCTCGAAAATCCAAAAATTGTTGCTTTAAAGCAATTTGAAGTTTTAGTTTAATTTTATCTCGATATCAAGATAGCATCGAGATAAGAAAAAATAAAATCCTCCATCTTGTTTATTTGGTGCCATAGTTTTAACGGAGGCATGAACCTCGAAAATCCAAAAATTATTGCTTTAAAGCAATTTGAAGTTTTAGTTTAATTTTATCTCGATATTAAGATAGCATCGAGATATGAAACATAAAATTCCACCATCTTGTTTATTTGGTGCCATTGTTTTAACGGAGGCAAGAACCTCGAATATCCAAAAATTGTTGCTTTAAAGCAAGTTGAAGTTTTAGTTAAATTTTATCTCGATATCAAGATAGCATCGAGATATGAAACATTCAATTCCACCAACTTCTTTATTTGGTGCCATTGTTTTAACGGAGGCAAGAACCTCGAAAATCCAAAAATTGTTGCTTTAAAGCAATTTGAAGTTTTAGTTTAATTTTATCTCGATATCAAGATAGCATCGAGATATGAAACATTCAATTCCACCAACTTCTTTATTTGGTGCCATTGTTTTAACGGAGGCAAGAACCTCGAAAATCCAAAAATTGTTGCTTTAAAGCAATTTGAAGTTTTAGTTTAATTTTATCTCGATATCAAGATAGCATCGAGATAAGAAAAAATAAAATCCTCCATCTTGTTTATTTGGTGCCATAGTTTTAACGGAGGCATGAACCTCGAAAATCCAAAAATTATTGCTTTAAAGCAATTTGAAGTTTTAGTTTAATTTTATCTCGATATTAAGATAGCATCGAGATATGAAACATAAAATTCCACCATCTTGTTTATTTGGTGCCATTGTTTTAACGGAGGCAAGAACCTCGAATATCCAAAAATTGTTGCTTTAAAGCAAGTTGAAGTTTTAGTTAAATTTTATCTCGATATCAAGATAGCATCGAGATATGAAACATTCAATTCCACCAACTTCTTTATTTGGTGCCATTGTTTTAACGGAGGCAAGAACCTCGAAAATCCAAAAATTGTTGCTTTAAAGCAATTTGAAGTTTTAGTTTAATTTTATCTCGATATCAAGATAGCATCGAGATATGAAACATTCAATTCCACCAAAATCTTTATTTGGTGACATTGTTTTAACGGAGGCAAGAACCTCGAAAATCCAAAAATTGTTGCTTTAAAGCAATTTGAAGTTTTAGTTTAATTTTATCTCGATATCAAGATAGCATCGAGATATGAAACATTCAATTCCACCAACTTCTTTATTTGGTGCCATTGTTTTAACGGAGGCAAGAACCTCGAAAATCCAAAAATTGTTGCTTTAAAGCAATTTGAAGTTTTAGTTTAATTTTATCTCGATATCAAGATAGCATCGAGATATGAAACATTCAATTCCACCAAAATCTTTATTTGGTGACATTGTTTTAACGGAGGCAAGAACCTCGAAAATCTAAAAATTGTTGCTTTAAAGCAATTTGAAGTTTTATTTTAATTTTATCTCGATATCAAGATAGCATCGAGATATGAAACATTCAATTCCACCAACTTCTTTATTTGGTGCCATTGTTTTAACGGTGGCATGAACCTCGAAAATCCAAAAATTGTTGCTTTAAAGCAATTTGAAGTTTTAGTTTAATTTTATCTCGATATCAAGATAGCATCGAGATATGAAACACCTAATTCCATCAACTTCTTTATATGGTGCCATTGTTTTAACGGAGGCAAGAACCTCGAAAATCCAAAAATTGTTGCTTTAAAGCAATTTGAAGTTTTAGTTTAATTTTATCTCGATATCAAGATAGCATCGAGATATGAAACATTCAGTTCCACCAAAATCTTTATTTGGTGACATTGTTTTAACGGAGGCAAGAACCTCGAAAATCTAAAAATTGTTGCTTTAAAGCAATTTGAAGTTTTAGTTTAATTTTATCTCGATATCAAGATAGCATCGAGATATGAAACACCTAATTCCATCAACTAGTTTATTTGGTGCCATTGTTTTAACGGAGGCAAGAACCTCGAAAATCCAAAAATTGTTGCTTTAAAGCAATTTGAAGTTTTATTTTAATTTTATCTCGATATCAAGATAGCATCGAGATATGAAACATTCAATTCCACCAACTTCTTTATTTGGTGCCATTGTTTTAACGCATGCAAGAACCTCGAAAATCTAAAAATTGTTGCTTTAAAGCAATTTGAAGTTTTATTTTAATTTTATCTCGATATCAAGATAGCATCGAGATATGAAACATTCAATTCCACCAACTTCTTTATTTGGTGCCATTGTTTTAACGGTGGCATGAACCTCGAAAATCCAAAAATTGTTGCTTTAAAGCAATTTGAAGTTTTAGTTTAATTTTATCTCGATATCAAGATAGCATCGAGATATGAAACACCTAATTCCATCAACTTCTTTATATGGTGCCATTGTTTTAACGGAGGCAAGAACCTCGAAAATCTAAAAATTGTTGCTTTAAAGCAATTTGAAGTTTTAGTTTAATTTTATCTCGATATCAAGATAGCATGGAGATATGAAACATTCAATTCCACCAACTTCTTTATTTGGTGCCATTGTTTTAACGGTGGCATGAACCTCGAAAATCCAAAAATTGTTGCTTTAAAGCAATTTGAAGTTTTAGTTTAATTTTATCTCGATATCAAGATAGCATCGAGATAAGAAAAAATAAAATCCTCCATCTTGTTTATTTGGTGCCATAGTTTTAACGGAGGCATGAACCTCGAAAATCCAAAAATTATTGCTTTAAAGCAATTTGAAGTTTTAGTTTAATTTTATCTCGATATTAAGATAGCATCGAGATATGAAACATAAAATTCCACCAACTTCTTTATTTGGTGCCATTGTTTTAACGGAGGCAAGAACCTCGAAAATCCAAAAATTGTTGCTTTAAAGCAATTTGAAGTTTTAGTTTAATTTTATCTCGATATCAAGATAGCATCGAGATATGAAACATTCAATTCCACCAACTTCTTTATTTGGTGCCATTGTTTTACCGGAGCAAGAACCTCGAAAATCCAAAAATTGTTGCTTTAAAGCAATTTGAAGTTTTAGTTTAATTTTATCTCGATATCAAGATAGCATCGAGATATGAAACATTCAATTCCACCAACTTCTTTATTTGGTGCCATTGTTTTAACGGAGGAAAGAACCTCGAAAATCCAAAAATTGTTGCTTTAAAGCAATTTGAAGTTTTAGTTTAATTTTATCTCGATATCAAGATAGCATCGAGATATGAAACATTCAATTCCACCAACTTCTTTATTTGGTGCCATTGTTTTAACGGAGGCAAGAACCTCGAAAATCCAAAAATTGTTGCTTTAAAGCAATTTGAAGTTTTAGTTTAATTTTATCTCGATATCAAGATAGCATCGAGATATGAAACATTCAATTCCACCAACTTCTTTATTTGGTGCCATTGTTTTACCGGAGCAAGAACCTCGAAAATCCAAAAATTGTTGCTTTAAAGCAATTTGAAGTTTTAGTTTAATTTTATCTCGATATCAAGATAGCATCGAGATATGAAACATTCAATTCCACCAACTTCTTTATTTGGTGCCATTGTTTTAACGGAGGCAAGAACCTCGAAAATCCAAAAATTGTTGCTTTAAAGCAATTTGAAGTTTTAGTTTAATTTTATCTCGATATCAAGATAGCATCGAGATAAGAAAAAATAAAATCCTCCATCTTGTTTATTTGGTGCCATAGTTTTAACGGAGGCATGAACCTCGAAAATCCAAAAATTATTGCTTTAAAGCAATTTGAAGTTTTAGTTTAATTTTATCTCGATATCAAGATAGCATCGAGATATGAAACATTCAATTCCACCAACTTCTTTATTTGGTGCCATTGTTTTACCGGAGCAAGAACCTCGAAAATCCAAAAATTGTTGCTTTAAAGCAATTTGAAGTTTTAGTTTAATTTTATCTCGATATCAAGATAGCATCGAGATATGAAACATTCAATTCCACCAACTTCTTTATTTGGTGCCATTGTTTTAACGGAGGCAAGAACCTCGAAAATCCAAAAATTGTTGCTTTAAAGCAATTTGAAGTTTTAGTTTAATTTTATCTCGATATCAAGATAGCATCGAGATATGAAACATTCAATTCCACCAACTTCTTTATTTGGTGCCATTGTTTTAACGGAGGCAAGAACCTCGAAAATCCAAAAATTGTTGCTTTAAAGCAATTTGAAGTTTTAGTTTAATTTTATCTCGATATCAAGATAGCATCGAGATATGAAACATTCAATTCCACCAACTTCTTTATTTGGTGCCATTGTTTTACCGGAGCAAGAACCTCGAAAATCCAAAAATTGTTGCTTTAAAGCAATTTGAAGTTTTAGTTTAATTTTATCTCGATATCAAGATAGCATCGAGATATGAAACATTCAATTCCACCAAAATCTTTATTTGGTGACATTGTTTTAACGGAGGCAAGAACCTCGAAAATCCAAAAATTGTTGCTTTAAAGCAATTTGAAGTTTTAGTTTAATTTTATCTCGATATCAAGATAGCATCGAGATAAGAAAAAATAAAATCCTCCATCTTGTTTATTTGGTGCCATAGTTTTAACGGAGGCATGAACCTCGAAAATCCAAAAATTATTGCTTTAAAGCAATTTGAAGTTTTAGTTTAATTTTATCTCGATATTAAGATAGCATCGAGATATGAAACATAAAATTCCACCATCTTGTTTATTTGGTGCCATTGTTTTAACGGAGGCAAGAACCTCGAATATCCAAAAATTGTTGCTTTAAAGCAAGTTGAAGTTTTAGTTAAATTTTATCTCGATATCAAGATAGCATCGAGATATGAAACATTCAATTCCACCAACTTCTTTATTTGGTGCCATTGTTTTAACGGAGGCAAGAACCTCGAAAATCCAAAAATTGTTGCTTTAAAGCAATTTGAAGTTTTAGTTTAATTTTATCTCGATATCAAGATAGCATCGAGATATGAAACATTCAATTCCACCAAAATCTTTATTTGGTGACATTGTTTTAACGGAGGCAAGAACCTCGAAAATCCAAAAATTGTTGCTTTAAAGCAATTTGAAGTTTTAGTTTAATTTTATCTCGATATCAAGATAGCATCGAGATATGAAACATTCAATTCCACCAACTTCTTTATTTGGTGCCATTGTTTTAACGGAGGCAAGAACCTCGAAAATCCAAAAATTGTTGCTTTAAAGCAATTTGAAGTTTTAGTTTAATTTTATCTCGATATCAAGATAGCATCGAGATATGAAACATTCAATTCCACCAAAATCTTTATTTGGTGACATTGTTTTAACGGAGGCAAGAACCTCGAAAATCTAAAAATTGTTGCTTTAAAGCAATTTGAAGTTTTATTTTAATTTTATCTCGATATCAAGATAGCATCGAGATATGAAACATTCAATTCCACCAACTTCTTTATTTGGTGCCATTGTTTTAACGGAGGCAAGAACCTCGAAAATCTAAAAATTGTTGCTTTAAAGCAATTTGAAGTTTTAGTTTAATTTTATCTCGATATCAAGATAGCATGGAGATATGAAACATTCAATTCCACCAACTTCTTTATTTGGTGCCATTGTTTTAACGGAGGCAAGAACCTCGAAAATCTAAAAATTGTTGCTTTAAAGCAATTTGAAGTTTTATTTTAATTTTATCTCGATATCAAGATAGCATCGAGATATGAAACATTCAATTCCACCAACTTCTTTATTTGGTGCCATTGTTTTAACGGAGGCAAGAACCTCGAAAATCTAAAAATTGTTGCTTTAAAGCAATTTGAAGTTTTAGTTTAATTTTATCTCGATATCAAGATAGCATGGAGATATGAAACATTCAATTCCACCAACTTCTTTATTTGGTGCCATTGTTTTAACGGTGGCATGAACCTCGAAAATCCAAAAATTGTTGCTTTAAAGCAATTTGAAGTTTTAGTTTAATTTTATCTCGATATCAAGATAGCATCGAGATATGAAACACCTAATTCCATCAACTTCTTTATATGGTGCCATTGTTTTAACGGTGGCATGAACCTCGAAAATCCAAAAATTGTTGCTTTAAAGCAATTTGAAGTTTTAGTTTAATTTTATCTCGATATCAAGATAGCATCGAGATATGAAACACCTAATTCCATCAACTTCTTTATATGGTGCCATTGTTTTAACGGAGGCAAGAACCTCGAAAATCCAAAAATTGTTGCTTTAAAGCAATTTGAAGTTTTAGTTTAATTTTATCTCGATATCAAGATAGCATCGAGATATGAAACACCTAATTCCATCAACTAGTTTATTTGGTGCCATTGTTTTAACGGAGGCAAGAACCTCGAAAATCCAAAAATTGTTGCTTTAAAGCAATTTGAAGTTTTATTTTAATTTTATCTCGATATCAAGATAGCATCGAGATATGAAACATTCAATTCCACCAACTTCTTTATATGGTGCCATTGTTTTAACGGAGGCAAGAACCTCGAAAATCCAAAAATTGTTGCTTTAAAGCAATTTGAAGTTTTAGTTTAATTTTATCTCGATATCAAGATAGCATCGAGATATGAAACATTCAGTTCCACCAAAATCTTTATTTGGTGACATTGTTTTAACGGAGGCAAGAACCTCGAAAATCCAAAAATTGTTGCTTTAAAGCAATTTGAAGTTTTATTTTAATTTTATCTCGATATCAAGATAGCATCGAGATATGAAACATTCAATTCCACCAACTTCTTTATATGGTGCCATTGTTTTAACGGAGGCAAGAACCTCGAAAATCCAAAAATTGTTGCTTTAAAGCAATTTGAAGTTTTAGTTTAATTTTATCTCGATATCAAGATAGCATCGAGATATGAAACACCTAATTCCATCAACTAGTATATTTGGTGCCATTGTTTTAACGGAGGCAAGAACCTCGAAAATCCAAAAATTGTTGCTTTAAAGCAATTTGAAGTTTTAGTTTAATTTTATCTCGATATCAAGATAGCATCGAGATATGAAACACCTAATTCCATCAACTTCTTTATATGGTGCCATTGTTTTAACGGAGGCAAGAACCTCGAAAATCCAAAAATTGTTGCTTTAAAGCAATTTGAAGTTTTAGTTTAATTTTATCTCGATATCAAGATAGCATCGAGATATGAAACACCTAATTCCATCAACTAGTTTATTTGGTGCCATTGTTTTAACGGAGGCAAGAACCTCGAAAATCCAAAAATTGTTGCTTTAAAGCAATTTGAAGTTTTAGTTTAATTTTATCTCGATATCAAGATAGCATCGAGATATGAAACACCTAATTCCATCAACTAGTTTATTTGGTGCCATTGTTTTAACGGAGGCAAGAACCTCGAAAATCCAAAAATTGTTGCTTTAAAGCAATTTGAAGTTTTATTTTAATTTTATCTCGATATCAAGATAGCATCGAGATATGAAACATTCAGTTCCACCAAAATCTTTATTTGGTGACATTGTTTTAACGGAGGCAAGAACCTCGAAAATCTAAAAATTGTTGCTTTAAAGCAATTTGAAGTTTTAGTTTAATTTTATCTCGATATCAAGATAGCATCGAGATATGAAACACCTAATTCCATCAACTAGTTTATTTGGTGCCATTGTTTTAACGGAGGCAAGAACCTCGAAAATCCAAAAATTGTTGCTTTAAAGCAATTTGAAGTTTTATTTTAATTTTATCTCGATATCAAGATAGCATCGAGATATGAAACATTCAATTCCACCAACTTCTTTATTTGGTGCCATTGTTTTAACGGTGGCATGAACCTCGAAAATCCAAAAATTGTTGCTTTAAAGCAATTTGAAGTTTTAGTTTAATTTTATCTCGATATCAAGATAGCATCGAGATATGAAACATTCAATTCCACCAAAATCTTTATTTGGTGACATTGTTTTAACGGAGGCAAGAACCTCGAAAATCTAAAAATTGTTGCTTTAAAGCAATTTGAAGTTTTAGTTTAATTTTATCTCGATATCAAGATAGCATCGAGATATGAAACATTCAATTCCACCAAAATCTTTATTTGGTGACATTGTTTTAACGGAGGCAAGAACCTCGAAAATCTAAAAATTGTTGCTTTAAAGCAATTTGAAGTTTTATTTTAATTTTATCTCGATATCAAGATAGAATCGAGATATGAAACATTCAATTCCACCAACTTCTTTATTTGGTGCCATTGTTTTAACGGTGGCATGAACCTCGAAAATCCAAAAATTGTTGCTTTAAAGCAATTTGAAGTTTTAGTTTAATTTTATCTCGATATCAAGATAGCATCGAGATATGAAACACCTAATTCCATCAACTTCTTTATATGGTGCCATTGTTTTAACGGAGGCAAGAACCTCGAAAATCTAAAAATTGTTGCTTTAAAGCAATTTGAAGTTTTAGTTTAATTTTATCTCGATATCAAGATAGCATGGAGATATGAAACATTCAATTCCACCAACTTCTTTATTTGGTGCCATTGTTTTAACGGTGGCATGAACCTCGAAAATCCAAAAATTGTTGCTTTAAAGCAATTTGAAGTTTTAGTTTAATTTTATCTCGATATCAAGATAGCATGGAGATATGAAACATTCAATTCCACCAACTTCTTTATTTGGTGCCATTGTTTTAACGGTGGCATGAACCTCGAAAATCCAAAAATTGTTGCTTTAAAGCAATTTGAAGTTTTAGTTTAATTTTATCTCGATATCAAGATAGCATCGAGATAAGAAAAAATAAAATCCTCCATCTTGTTTATTTGGTGCCATAGTTTTAACGGAGGCATGAACCTCGAAAATCCAAAAATTATTGCTTTAAAGCAATTTGAAGTTTTAGTTTAATTTTATCTCGATATTAAGATAGCATCGAGATATGAAACATAAAATTCCACCAACTTCTTTATTTGGTGCCATTGTTTTAACGGAGGCAAGAACCTCGAAAATCCAAAAATTATTGCTTTAAAGCAATTTGAAGTTTTAGTTTAATTTTATCTCGATATCAAGATAGCATCGAGATATGAAACATTCAATTCCACCAACTTCTTTATTTGGTGCCATTGTTTTACCGGAGCAAGAACCTCGAAAATCCAAAAATTGTTGCTTTAAAGCAATTTGAAGTTTTAGTTTAATTTTATCTCGATATCAAGATAGCATCGAGATATGAAACATTCAATTCCACCAAAATCTTTATTTGGTGACATTGTTTTAACGGAGGCAAGAACCTCGAAAATCCAAAAATTGTTGCTTTAAAGCAATTTGAAGTTTTAGTTTAATTTTATCTCGATATCAAGATAGCATCGAGATAAGAAAAAATAAAATCCTCCATCTTGTTTATTTGGTGCCATAGTTTTAACGGAGGCATGAACCTCGAAAATCCAAAAATTATTGCTTTAAAGCAATTTGAAGTTTTAGTTTAATTTTATCTCGATATTAAGATAGCATCGAGATATGAAACATAAAATTCCACCATCTTGTTTATTTGGTGCCATTGTTTTAACGGAGGCAAGAACCTCGAATATCCAAAAATTGTTGCTTTAAAGCAAGTTGAAGTTTTAGTTAAATTTTATCTCGATATCAAGATAGCATCGAGATATGAAACATTCAATTCCACCAACTTCTTTATTTGGTGCCATTGTTTTAACGGAGGCAAGAACCTCGAAAATCCAAAAATTGTTGCTTTAAAGCAATTTGAAGTTTTAGTTTAATTTTATCTCGATATCAAGATAGCATCGAGATATGAAACATTCAATTCCACCAAAATCTTTATTTGGTGACATTGTTTTAACGGAGGCAAGAACCTCGAAAATCCAAAAATTGTTGCTTTAAAGCAATTTGAAGTTTTAGTTTAATTTTATCTCGATATCAAGATAGCATCGAGATATGAAACATTCAATTCCACCAAAATCTTTATTTGGTGACATTGTTTTAACGGAGGCAAGAACCTCGAAAATCTAAAAATTGTTGCTTTAAAGCAATTTGAAGTTTTATTTTAATTTTATCTCGATATCAAGATAGCATCGAGATATGAAACATTCAATTCCACCAACTTCTTTATTTGGTGCCATTGTTTTAACGGTGGCATGAACCTCGAAAATCCAAAAATTGTTGCTTTAAAGCAATTTGAAGTTTTAGTTTAATTTTATCTCGATATCAAGATAGCATCGAGATATGAAACACCTAATTCCATCAACTTCTTTATATGGTGCCATTGTTTTAACGGTGGCATGAACCTCGAAAATCCAAAAATTGTTGCTTTAAAGCAATTTGAAGTTTTATTTTAATTTTATCTCGATATCAAGATAGCATCGAGATATGAAACATTCAATTCCACCAACTTCTTTATTTGGTGCCATTGTTTTAACGGTGGCATGAACCTCGAAAATCCAAAAATTGTTGCTTTAAAGCAATTTGAAGTTTTAGTTTAATTTTATCTCGATATCAAGATAGCATCGAGATATGAAACACCTAATTCCATCAACTTCTTTATATGGTGCCATTGTTTTAACGGTGGCATGAACCTCGAAAATCCAAAAATTGTTGCTTTAAAGCAATTTGAAGTTTTAGTTTAATTTTATCTCGATATCAAGATAGCATCGAGATATGAAACACCTAATTCCATCAACTTCTTTATATGGTGCCATTGTTTTAACGGAGGCAAGAACCTCGAAAATCCAAAAATTATTGCTTTAAAGCAATTTGAAGTTTTAGTTTAATTTTATCTCGATATTAAGATAGCATCGAGATATGAAACATAAAATTCCACCAACTTCTTTATTTGGTGCCATTGTTTTAACGGAGGCAAGAACCTCGAAAATCCAAAAATTATTGCTTTAAAGCAATTTGAAGTTTTAGTTTAATTTTATCTCGATATCAAGATAGCATCGAGATATGAAACATTCAATTCCACCAACTTCTTTATTTGGTGCCATTGTTTTAACGGAGGCAAGAACCTCGAAAATCCAAAAATTGTTGCTTTAAAGCAATTTGAAGTTTTAGTTTAATTTTATCTCGATATCAAGATAGCATCGAGATATGAAACATTCAATTCCACCAACTTCTTTATTTGGTGCCATTGTTTTAACGGAGGCAAGAACCTCGAAAATCCAAAAATTGTTGCTTTAAAGCAATTTGAAGTTTTAGTTTAATTTTATCTCGATATCAAGATAGCATCGAGATATGAAACATTCAATTCCACCAACTTCTTTATTTGGTGCCATTGTTTTAACGGAGGCAAGAACCTCGAAAATCCAAAAATTGTTGCTTTAAAGCAATTTGAAGTTTTAGTTTAATTTTATCTCGATATCAAGATAGCATCGAGATATGAAACATTCAATTCCACCAACTTCTTTATTTGGTGCCATTGTTTTAACGGAGGCAAGAACCTCGAAAATCCAAAAATTGTTGCTTTAAAGCAATTTGAAGTTTTAGTTTAATTTTATCTCGATATCAAGATAGCATCGAGATATGAAACATTCAATTCCACCAACTTCTTTATTTGGTGCCATAGTTTTAACGGAGGCATGAACCTCGAAAATCCAAAAATTATTGCTTTAAAGCAATTTGAAGTTTTAGTTTAATTTTATCTCGATATTAAGATAGCATCGAGATATGAAACATAAAATTCCACCAACTTCTTTATTTGGTGCCATTGTTTTAACGGAGGCAAGAACCTCGAAAATCCAAAAATTATTGCTTTAAAGCAATTTGAAGTTTTAGTTTAATTTTATCTCGATATCAAGATAGCATCGAGATATGAAACATTCAATTCCACCAACTTCTTTATTTGGTGCCATTGTTTTAACGGAGGCAAGAACCTCGAAAATCCAAAAATTGTTGCTTTAAAGCAATTTGAAGTTTTAGTTTAATTTTATCTCGATATCAAGATAGCATCGAGATATGAAACATTCAATTCCACCAACTTCTTTATTTGGTGCCATTGTTTTAACGGAGGCAAGAACCTCGAAAATCCAAAAATTGTTGCTTTAAAGCAATTTGAAGTTTTAGTTTAATTTTATCTCGATATCAAGATAGCATCGAGATATGAAACATTCAATTCCACCAACTTCTTTATTTGGTGCCATTGTTTTAACGGAGGCAAGAACCTCGAAAATCCAAAAATTGTTGCTTTAAAGCAATTTGAAGTTTTAGTTTAATTTTATCTCGATATCAAGATAGCATCGAGATATGAAACATTCAATTCCACCAACTTCTTTATTTGGTGCCATTGTTTTACCGGAGCAAGAACCTCGAAAATCCAAAAATTGTTGCTTTAAAGCAATTTGAAGTTTTAGTTTAATTTTATCTCGATATCAAGATAGCATCGAGATATGAAACATTCAATTCCACCAAAATCTTTATTTGGTGACATTGTTTTAACGGAGGCAAGAACCTCGAAAATCCAAAAATTGTTGCTTTAAAGCAATTTGAAGTTTTAGTTTAATTTTATCTCGATATCAAGATAGCATCGAGATAAGAAAAAATAAAATCCTCCATCTTGTTTATTTGGTGCCATAGTTTTAACGGAGGCATGAACCTCGAAAATCCAAAAATTATTGCTTTAAAGCAATTTGAAGTTTTAGTTTAATTTTATCTCGATATTAAGATAGCATCGAGATATGAAACATAAAATTCCACCATCTTGTTTATTTGGTGCCATTGTTTTAACGGAGGCAAGAACCTCGAATATCCAAAAATTGTTGCTTTAAAGCAAGTTGAAGTTTTAGTTAAATTTTATCTCGATATCAAGATAGCATCGAGATATGAAACATTCAATTCCACCAACTTCTTTATTTGGTGCCATTGTTTTAACGGAGGCAAGAACCTCGAAAATCCAAAAATTGTTGCTTTAAAGCAATTTGAAGTTTTATTTTAATTTTATCTCGATATCAAGATAGCATCGAGATATGAAACATTCAATTCCACCAAAATCTTTATTTGGTGACATTGTTTTAACGGAGGCAAGAACCTCGAAAATCTAAAAATTGTTGCTTTAAAGCAATTTGAAGTTTTAGTTTAATTTTATCTCGATATCAAGATAGCATCGAGATATGAAACATTCAATTCCACCAAAATCTTTATTTGGTGCCATTGTTTTAACGGAGGCAAGAACCTCGAAAATCCAAAAATTATTGCTTTAAAGCAATTTGAAGTTTTAGTTTAATTTTATCTCGATATCAAGATAGCATCGAGATATGAAACATTCAATTCCACCAACTTCTTTATTTGGTGCCATTGTTTTAACGGAGGCAAGAACCTCGAAAATCCAAAAATTATTGCTTTAAAGCAATTTGAAGTTTTAGTTTAATTTTATCTCGATATCAAGATAGCATCGAGATATGAAACATTCAATTCCACCAACTTCTTTATTTGGTGCCATTGTTTTAACGGAGGCAAGAACCTCGAAAATCCAAAAATTGTTGCTTTAAAGCAATTTGAAGTTTTAGTTTAATTTTATCTCGATATCAAGATAGCATCGAGATATGAAACATTCAATTCCACCAACTTCTTTATTTGGTGCCATTGTTTTAACGGAGGCAAGAACCTCGAAAATCCAAAAATTGTTGCTTTAAAGCAATTTGAAGTTTTAGTTTAATTTTATCTCGATATCAAGATAGCATCGAGATATGAAACATTCAATTCCACCAACTTCTTTATTTGGTGCCATTGTTTTAACGGAGGCAAGAACCTCGAAAATCCAAAAATTGTTGCTTTAAAGCAATTTGAAGTTTTAGTTTAATTTTATCTCGATATCAAGATAGCATCGAGATATGAAACATTCAATTCCACCAACTTCTTTATTTGGTGCCATAGTTTTAACGGAGGCATGAACCTCGAAAATCCAAAAATTATTGCTTTAAAGCAATTTGAAGTTTTAGTTTAATTTTATCTCGATATTAAGATAGCATCGAGATATGAAACATAAAATTCCACCAACTTCTTTATTTGGTGCCATTGTTTTAACGGAGGCAAGAACCTCGAAAATCCAAAAATTATTGCTTTAAAGCAATTTGAAGTTTTAGTTTAATTTTATCTCGATATCAAGATAGCATCGAGATATGAAACATTCAATTCCACCAACTTCTTTATTTGGTGCCATTGTTTTAACGGAGGCAAGAACCTCGAAAATCCAAAAATTGTTGCTTTAAAGCAATTTGAAGTTTTAGTTTAATTTTATCTCGATATCAAGATAGCATCGAGATATGAAACATTCAATTCCACCAACTTCTTTATTTGGTGCCATTGTTTTAACGGAGGCAAGAACCTCGAAAATCCAAAAATTGTTGCTTTAAAGCAATTTGAAGTTTTAGTTTAATTTTATCTCGATATCAAGATAGCATCGAGATATGAAACATTCAATTCCACCAACTTCTTTATTTGGTGCCATTGTTTTAACGGAGGCAAGAACCTCGAAAATCCAAAAATTGTTGCTTTAAAGCAATTTGAAGTTTTAGTTTAATTTTATCTCGATATCAAGATAGCATCGAGATATGAAACATTCAATTCCACCAACTTCTTTATTTGGTGCCATTGTTTTACCGGAGCAAGAACCTCGAAAATCCAAAAATTGTTGCTTTAAAGCAATTTGAAGTTTTAGTTTAATTTTATCTCGATATCAAGATAGCATCGAGATATGAAACATTCAATTCCACCAAAATCTTTATTTGGTGACATTGTTTTAACGGAGGCAAGAACCTCGAAAATCCAAAAATTGTTGCTTTAAAGCAATTTGAAGTTTTAGTTTAATTTTATCTCGATATCAAGATAGCATCGAGATAAGAAAAAATAAAATCCTCCATCTTGTTTATTTGGTGCCATAGTTTTAACGGAGGCATGAACCTCGAAAATCCAAAAATTATTGCTTTAAAGCAATTTGAAGTTTTAGTTTAATTTTATCTCGATATTAAGATAGCATCGAGATATGAAACATAAAATTCCACCATCTTGTTTATTTGGTGCCATTGTTTTAACGGAGGCAAGAACCTCGAATATCCAAAAATTGTTGCTTTAAAGCAAGTTGAAGTTTTAGTTAAATTTTATCTCGATATCAAGATAGCATCGAGATATGAAACATTCAATTCCACCAACTTCTTTATTTGGTGCCATTGTTTTAACGGAGGCAAGAACCTCGAAAATCCAAAAATTGTTGCTTTAAAGCAATTTGAAGTTTTATTTTAATTTTATCTCGATATCAAGATAGCATCGAGATATGAAACATTCAATTCCACCAAAATCTTTATTTGGTGACATTGTTTTAACGGAGGCAAGAACCTCGAAAATCCAAAAATTGTTGCTTTAAAGCAATTTGAAGTTTTAGTTTAATTTTATCTCGATATCAAGATAGCATCGAGATATGAAACATTCAATTCCACCAACTTCTTTATTTGGTGCCATTGTTTTAACGGAGGCAAGAACCTCGAAAATCCAAAAATTGTTGCTTTAAAGCAATTTGAAGTTTTATTTTAATTTTATCTCGATATCAAGATAGCATCGAGATATGAAACACCTAATTCCATCAACTTCTTTATATGGTGCCATTGTTTTAACGGTGGCATGAACCTCGAAAATCCAAAAATTGTTGCTTTAAAGCAATTTGAAGTTTTAGTTTAATTTTATCTCGATATCAAGATAGCATCGAGATATGAAACACCTAATTCCATCAACTTCTTTATATGGTGCCATTGTTTTAACGGAGGCAAGAACCTCGAAAATCCAAAAATTGTTGCTTTAAAGCAATTTGAAGTTTTAGTTTAATTTTATCTCGATATCAAGATAGCATCGAGATATGAAACATTCAGTTCCACCAAAATCTTTATTTGGTGACATTGTTTTAACGGAGGCAAGAACCTCGAAAATCTAAAAATTGTTGCTTTAAAGCAATTTGAAGTTTTAGTTTAATTTTATCTCGATATCAAGATAGCATCGAGATATGAAACACCTAATTCCATCAACTAGTTTATTTGGTGCCATTGTTTTAACGGAGGCAAGAACCTCGAAAATCCAAAAATTGTTGCTTTAAAGCAATTTGAAGTTTTATTTTAATTTTATCTCGATATCAAGATAGCATCGAGATATGAAACACCTAATTCCATCAACTTCTTTATATGGTGCCATTGTTTTAACGGTGGCATGAACCTCGAAAATCCAAAAATTGTTGCTTTAAAGCAATTTGAAGTTTTAGTTTAATTTTATCTCGATATCAAGATAGCATCGAGATATGAAACACCTAATTCCATCAACTTCTTTTTATGGTGCCATTGTTTTAACGGAGGCAAGAACCTCGAAAATCCAAAAATTGTTGCTTTAAAGCAATTTGAAGTTTTAGTTTAATTTTATCTCGATATCAAGATAGCATCGAGATATGAAACATTCAGTTCCACCAAAATCTTTATTTGGTGACATTGTTTTAACGGAGGCAAGAACCTCGAAAATCTAAAAATTGTTGCTTTAAAGCAATTTGAAGTTTTAGTTTAATTTTATCTCGATATCAAGATAGCATCGAGATATGAAACACCTAATTCCATCAACTAGTTTATTTGGTGCCATTGTTTTAACGGAGGCAAGAACCTCGAAAATCCAAAAATTGTTGCTTTAAAGCAATTTGAAGTTTTATTTTAATTTTATCTCGATATCAAGATAGCATCGAGATATGAAACATTCAATTCCACCAACTTCTTTATTTGGTGCCATTGTTTTAACGGTGGCATGAACCTCGAAAATCCAAAAATTGTTGCTTTAAAGCAATTTGAATTTTTAGTTTAATTTTATCTCGATATCAAGATAGCATCGAGATATGAAACATTCAATTCCACCAAAATCTTTATTTGGTGACATTGTTTTAACGGAGGCAAGAACCTCGAAAATCTAAAAATTGTTGCTTTAAAGCAATTTGAAGTTTTAGTTTAATTTTATCTCGATATCAAGATAGCATCGAGATATGAAACATTCAATTCCACCAAAATCTTTATTTGGTGACATTGTTTTAACGGAGGCAAGAACCTCGAAAATCTAAAAATTGTTGCTTTAAAGCAATTTGAAGTTTTATTTTAATTTTATCTCGATATCAAGATAGCATCGAGATATGAAACATTCAATTCCACCAACTTCTTTATTTGGTGCCATTGTTTTAACGGTGGCATGAACCTCGAAAATCCAAAAATTGTTGCTTTAAAGCAATTTGAAGTTTTAGTTTAATTTTATCTCGATATCAAGATAGCATCGAGATATGAAACACCTAATTCCATCAACTTCTTTATATGGTGCCATTGTTTTAACGGAGGCAAGAACCTCGAAAATCTAAAAATTGTTGCTTTAAAGCAATTTGAAGTTTTAGTTTAATTTTATCTCGATATCAAGATAGCATGGAGATATGAAACATTCAATTCCACCAACTTCTTTATTTGGTGCCATTGTTTTAACGGTGGCATGAACCTCGAAAATCCAAAAATTGTTGCTTTAAAGCAATTTGAAGTTTTAGTTTAATTTTATCTCGATATCAAGATAGCATGGAGATATGAAACATTCAATTCCACCAACTTCTTTATTTGGTGCCATTGTTTTAACGGTGGCATGAACCTCGAAAATCCAAAAATTGTTGCTTTAAAGCAATTTGAAGTTTTAGTTTAATTTTATCTCGATATCAAGATAGCATCGAGATAAGAAAAAATAAAATCCTCCATCTTGTTTATTTGGTGCCATAGTTTTAACGGAGGCATGAACCTCGAAAATCCAAAAATTATTGCTTTAAAGCAATTTGAAGTTTTAGTTTAATTTTATCTCGATATTAAGATAGCATCGAGATATGAAACATAAAATTCCACCAACTTCTTTATTTGGTGCCATTTTTTTAACGGAGGCAAGAACCTCGAAAATCCAAAAATTGTTGCTTTAAAGCAATTTGAAGTTTTAGTTTAATTTTATCTCGATATCAAGATAGCATCGAGATATGAAACATTCAATTCCACCAACTTCTTTATTTGGTGCCATTGTTTTAACGGAGGCAAGAACCTCGAAAATCCAAAAATTGTTGCTTTAAAGCAATTTGAAGTTTTAGTTTAATTTTATCTCGATATCAAGATAGCATCGAGATATGAAACATTCAATTCCACCAACTTCTTTATTTGGTGCCATTGTTTTACCGGAGCAAGAACCTCGAAAATCCAAAAATTGTTGCTTTAAAGCAATTTGAAGTTTTAGTTTAATTTTATCTCGATATCAAGATAGCATCGAGATATGAAACATTCAATTCCACCAAAATCTTTATTTGGTGACATTGTTTTAACGGAGGCAAGAACCTCGAAAATCCAAAAATTGTTGCTTTAAAGCAATTTGAAGTTTTAGTTTAATTTTATCTCGATATCAAGATAGCATCGAGATAAGAAAAAATAAAATCCTCCATCTTGTTTATTTGGTGCCATAGTTTTAACGGAGGCATGAACCTCGAAAATCCAAAAATTATTGCTTTAAAGCAATTTGAAGTTTTAGTTTAATTTTATCTCGATATTAAGATAGCATCGAGATATGAAACATAAAATTCCACCAACTTCTTTATTTGGTGCCATTTTTTTAACGGAGGCAAGAACCTCGAATATCCAAAAATTGTTTCTTTAAAGCAAGTTGAAGTTTTAGTTAAATTTTATCTCGATATCAAGATAGCATCGAGATATGAAACATTCAATTCCACCAACTTCTTTATTTGGTGCCATTGTTTTAACGGAGGCAAGAACCTCGAAAATCCAAAAATTGTTGCTTTAAAGCAATTTGAAGTTTTAGTTTAATTTTATCTCGATATCAAGATAGCATCGAGATATGAAACATTCAATTCCACCAAAATCTTTATTTGGTGACATTGTTTTAACGGAGGCAAGAACCTCGAAAATCCAAAAATTGTTGCTTTAAAGCAATTTGAAGTTTTAGTTTAATTTTATCTCGATATCAAGATAGCATCGAGATATGAAACATTCAATTCCACCAACTTCTTTATTTGGTGCCATTGTTTTAACGGAGGCAAGAACCTCGAAAATCCAAAAATTGTTGCTTTAAAGCAATTTGAAGTTTTAGTTTAATTTTATCTCGATATCAAGATAGCATCGAGATATGAAACATTCAATTCCACCAAAATCTTTATTTGGTGACATTGTTTTAACGGAGGCAAGAACCTCGAAAATCTAAAAATTGTTGCTTTAAAGCAATTTGAAGTTTTATTTTAATTTTATCTCGATATCAAGATAGCATCGAGATATGAAACATTCAATTCCACCAACTTCTTTATTTGGTGCCATTGTTTTAACGGTGGCATGAACCTCGAAAATCCAAAAATTGTTGCTTTAAAGCAATTTGAAGTTTTAGTTTAATTTTATCTCGATATCAAGATAGCATCGAGATATGAAACACCTAATTCCATCAACTTCTTTATATGGTGCCATTGTTTTAACGGTGGCATGAACCTCGAAAATCCAAAAATTGTTGCTTTAAAGCAATTTGAAGTTTTAGTTTAATTTTATCTCGATATCAAGATAGCATCGAGATATGAAACACCTAATTCCATCAACTTCTTTATATGGTGCCATTGTTTTAACGGAGGCAAGAACCTCGAAAATCCAAAAATTGTTGCTTTAAAGCAATTTGAAGTTTTAGTTTAATTTTATCTCGATATCAAGATAGCATCGAGATATGAAACATTCAGTTCCACCAAAATCTTTATTTGGTGACATTGTTTTAACGGAGGCAAGAACCTCGAAAATCTAAAAATTGTTGCTTTAAAGCAATTTGAAGTTTTAGTTTAATTTTATCTCGATATCAAGATAGCATCGAGATATGAAACACCTAATTCCATCAACTAGTTTATTTGGTGCCATTGTTTTAACGGAGGCAAGAACCTCGAAAATCCAAAAATTGTTGCTTTAAAGCAATTTGAAGTTTTATTTTAATTTTATCTCGATATCAAGATAGCATCGAGATATGAAACATTCAATTCCACCAACTTCTTTATTTGGTGCCATTGTTTTAACGGTGGCATGAACCTCGAAAATCCAAAAATTGTTGCTTTAAAGCAATTTGAAGTTTTAGTTTAATTTTATCTCGATATCAAGATAGCATCGAGATATGAAACATTCAATTCCACCAAAATCTTTATTTGGTGACATTGTTTTAACGGAGGCAAGAACCTCGAAAATCTAAAAATTGTTGCTTTAAAGCAATTTGAAGTTTTAGTTTAATTTTATCTCGATATCAAGATAGCATCGAGATATGAAACATTCAATTCCACCAAAATCTTTATTTGGTGACATTGTTTTAACGGAGGCAAGAACCTCGAAAATCTAAAAATTGTTGCTTTAAAGCAATTTGAAGTTTTATTTTAATTTTATCTCGATATCAAGATAGCATCGAGATATGAAACATTCAATTCCACCAACTTCTTTATTTGGTGCCATTGTTTTAACGGTGGCATGAACCTCGAAAATCCAAAAATTGTTGCTTTAAAGCAATTTGAAGTTTTAGTTTAATTTTATCTCGATATCAAGATAGCATCGAGATATGAAACACCTAATTCCATCAACTTCTTTATATGGTGCCATTGTTTTAACGGAGGCAAGAACCTCGAAAATCTAAAAATTGTTGCTTTAAAGCAATTTGAAGTTTTAGTTTAATTTTATCTCGATATCAAGATAGCATGGAGATATGAAACATTCAATTCCACCAACTTCTTTATTTGGTGCCATTGTTTTAACGGTGGCATGAACCTCGAAAATCCAAAAATTGTTGCTTTAAAGCAATTTGAAGTTTTAGTTTAATTTTATCTCGATATCAAGATAGCATGGAGATATGAAACATTCAATTCCACCAACTTCTTTATTTGGTGCCATTGTTTTAACGGTGGCATGAACCTCGAAAATCCAAAAATTGTTGCTTTAAAGCAATTTGAAGTTTTAGTTTAATTTTATCTCGATATCAAGATAGCATCGAGATAAGAAAAAATAAAATCCTCCATCTTGTTTATTTGGTGCCATAGTTTTAACGGAGGCATGAACCTCGAAAATCCAAAAATTATTGCTTTAAAGCAATTTGAAGTTTTAGTTTAATTTTATCTCGATATTAAGATAGCATCGAGATATGAAACATAAAATTCCACCAACTTCTTTATTTGGTGCCATTGTTTTAACGGAGGCAAGAACCTCGAAAATCCAAAAATTATTGCTTTAAAGCAATTTGAAGTTTTAGTTTAATTTTATCTCGATATCAAGATAGCATCGAGATATGAAACATTCAATTCCACCAACTTCTTTATTTGGTGCCATTGTTTTAACGGAGGCAAGAACCTCGAAAATCCAAAAATTGTTGCTTTAAAGCAATTTGAAGTTTTAGTTTAATTTTATCTCGATATCAAGATAGCATCGAGATATGAAACATTCAATTCCACCAACTTCTTTATTTGGTGCCATTGTTTTAACGGAGGCAAGAACCTCGAAAATCCAAAAATTGTTGCTTTAAAGCAATTTGAAGTTTTAGTTTAATTTTATCTCGATATCAAGATAGCATCGAGATATGAAACATTCAATTCCACCAACTTCTTTATTTGGTGCCATTGTTTTAACGGAGGCAAGAACCTCGAAAATCCAAAAATTGTTGCTTTAAAGCAATTTGAAGTTTTAGTTTAATTTTATCTCGATATCAAGATAGCATCGAGATATGAAACATTCAATTCCACCAACTTCTTTATTTGGTGCCATTGTTTTACCGGAGCAAGAACCTCGAAAATCCAAAAATTGTTGCTTTAAAGCAATTTGAAGTTTTAGTTTAATTTTATCTCGATATCAAGATAGCATCGAGATATGAAACATTCAATTCCACCAAAATCTTTATTTGGTGACATTGTTTTAACGGAGGCAAGAACCTCGAAAATCCAAAAATTGTTGCTTTAAAGCAATTTGAAGTTTTAGTTTAATTTTATCTCGATATCAAGATAGCATCGAGATAAGAAAAAATAAAATCCTCCATCTTGTTTATTTGGTGCCATAGTTTTAACGGAGGCATGAACCTCGAAAATCCAAAAATTATTGCTTTAAAGCAATTTGAAGTTTTAGTTTAATTTTATCTCGATATTAAGATAGCATCGAGATATGAAACATAAAATTCCACCATCTTGTTTATTTGGTGCCATTGTTTTAACGGAGGCAAGAACCTCGAATATCCAAAAATTGTTGCTTTAAAGCAAGTTGAAGTTTTAGTTAAATTTTATCTCGATATCAAGATAGCATCGAGATATGAAACATTCAATTCCACCAACTTCTTTATTTGGTGCCATTGTTTTAATGGAGGCAAGAACCTCGAAAATCCAAAAATTGTTGCTTTAAAGCAATTTGAAGTTTTAGTTTAATTTTATCTCGATATCAAGATAGCATCGAGATATGAAACATTCAATTCCACCAAAATCTTTATTTGGTGACATTGTTTTAACGGAGGCAAGAACCTCGAAAATCCAAAAATTGTTGCTTTAAAGCAATTTGAAGTTTTAGTTTAATTTTATCTCGATATCAAGATAGCATCGAGATATGAAACATTCAATTCCACCAAAATCTTTATTTGGTGACATTGTTTTAACGGAGGCAAGAACCTCGAAAATCCAAAAATTGTTGCTTTAAAGCAATTTGAAGTTTTAGTTTAATTTTATCTCGATATCAAGATAGCATCGAGATATGAAACACCTAATTCCATCAACTTCTTTATATGGTGCCATTGTTTTAACGGTGGCATGAACCTCGAAAATCCAAAAATTGTTGCTTTAAAGCAATTTGAAGTTTTAGTTTAATTTTATCTCGATATCAAGATAGCATCGAGATATGAAACACCTAATTCCATCAACTTCTTTATATGGTGCCATTGTTTTAACGGAGGCAAGAACCTCGAAAATCCAAAAATTGTTGCTTTAAAGCAATTTGAAGTTTTAGTTTAATTTTATCTCGATATCAAGATAGCATCGAGATATGAAACACCTAATTCCATCAACTTCTTTATATGGTGCCATTGTTTTAACGGTGGCATGAACCTCGAAAATCCAAAAATTGTTGCTTTAAAGCAATTTGAAGTTTTAGTTTAATTTTATCTCGATATCAAGATAGCATCGAGATATGAAACACCTAATTCCATCAACTTCTTTATATGGTGCCATTGTTTTAACGGAGGCAAGAACCTCGAAAATCCAAAAATTGTTGCTTTAAAGCAATTTGAAGTTTTATTTTAATTTTATCTCGATATCAAGATAGCATCGAGATATGAAACATTCAATTCCACCAACTTCTTTATTTGGTGCCATTGTTTTAACGGTGGCATGAACCTCGAAAATCCAAAAATTGTTGCTTTAAAGCAATTTGAAGTTTTAGTTTAATTTTATCTCGATATCAAGATAGCATCGAGATATGAAACATTCAATTCCACCAAAATCTTTATTTGGTGACATTGTTTTAACGGAGGCAAGAACCTCGAAAATCTAAAAATTGTTGCTTTAAAGCAATTTGAAGTTTTAGTTTAATTTTATCTCGATATCAAGATAGCATCGAGATATGAAACATTCAATTCCACCAAAATCTTTATTTGGTGACATTGTTTTAACGGAGGCAAGAACCTCGAAAATCTAAAAATTGTTGCTTTAAAGCAATTTGAAGTTTTAGTTTAATTTTATCTCGATATCAAGATAGCATCGAGATATGAAACATTCAATTCCACCAACTTCTTTATTTGGTGCCATTGTTTTAACGGTGGCATGAACCTCGAAAATCCAAAAATTGTTGCTTTAAAGCAATTTGAAGTTTTAGTTTAATTTTATCTCGATATCAAGATAGCATCGAGATATGAAACACCTAATTCCATCAACTTCTTTATATGGTGCCATTGTTTTAACGGAGGCAAGAACCTCGAAAATCTAAAAATTGTTGCTTTAAAGCAATTTGAAGTTTTAGTTTAATTTTATCTCGATATCAAGATAGCATGGAGATATGAAACATTCAATTCCACCAACTTCTTTATTTGGTGCCATTGTTTTAACGGTGGCATGAACCTCGAAAATCCAAAAATTGTTGCTTTAAAGCAATTTGAAGTTTTAGTTTAATTTTATCTCGATATCAAGATAGCATGGAGATATGAAACATTCAATTCCACCAACTTCTTTATTTGGTGCCATTGTTTTAACGGTGGCATGAACCTCGAAAATCCAAAAATTGTTGCTTTAAAGCAATTTGAAGTTTTAGTTTAATTTTATCTCGATATCAAGATAGCATCGAGATAAGAAAAAATAAAATCCTCCATCTTGTTTATTTGGTGCCATAGTTTTAACGGAGGCATGAACCTCGAAAATCCAAAAATTATTGCTTTAAAGCAATTTGAAGTTTTAGTTTAATTTTATCTCGATATTAAGATAGCATCGAGATATGAAACATAAAATTCCACCAACTTCTTTATTTGGTGCCATTGTTTTAACGGAGGCAAGAACCTCGAAAATCCAAAAATTATTGCTTTAAAGCAATTTGAAGTTTTAGTTTAATTTTATCTCGATATCAAGATAGCATCGAGATATGAAACATTCAATTCCACCAACTTCTTTATTTGGTGCCATTGTTTTAACGGAGGCAAGAACCTCGAAAATCCAAAAATTGTTGCTTTAAAGCAATTTGAAGTTTTAGTTTAATTTTATCTCGATATCAAGATAGCATCGAGATATGAAACATTCAATTCCACCAACTTCTTTATTTGGTGCCATTGTTTTAACGGAGGCAAGAACCTCGAAAATCCAAAAATTGTTGCTTTAAAGCAATTTGAAGTTTTAGTTTAATTTTATCTCGATATCAAGATAGCATCGAGATATGAAACATTCAATTCCACCAACTTCTTTATTTGGTGCCATTGTTTTAACGGAGGCAAGAACCTCGAAAATCCAAAAATTGTTGCTTTAAAGCAATTTGAAGTTTTAGTTTAATTTTATCTCGATATCAAGATAGCATCGAGATATGAAACATTCAATTCCACCAACTTCTTTATTTGGTGCCATTGTTTTACCGGAGCAAGAACCTCGAAAATCCAAAAATTGTTGCTTTAAAGCAATTTGAAGTTTTAGTTTAATTTTATCTCGATATCAAGATAGCATCGAGATATGAAACATTCAATTCCACCAAAATCTTTATTTGGTGACATTGTTTTAACGGAGGCAAGAACCTCGAAAATCCAAAAATTGTTGCTTTAAAGCAATTTGAAGTTTTAGTTTAATTTTATCTCGATATCAAGATAGCATCGAGATAAGAAAAAATAAAATCCTCCATCTTGTTTATTTGGTGCCATAGTTTTAACGGAGGCATGAACCTCGAAAATCCAAAAATTATTGCTTTAAAGCAATTTGAAGTTTTAGTTTAATTTTATCTCGATATTAAGATAGCATCGAGATATGAAACATAAAATTCCACCATCTTGTTTATTTGGTGCCATTGTTTTAACGGAGGCAAGAACCTCGAAAATCCAAAAATTGTTGCTTTAAAGCAATTTGAAGTTTTAGTTTAATTTTATCTCGATATCAAGATAGCATCGAGATATGAAACATTCAATTCCACCAAAATCTTTATTTGGTGACATTGTTTTAACGGAGGCAAGAACCTCGAAAATCCAAAAATTGTTGCTTTAAAGCAATTTGAAGTTTTAGTTTAATTTTATCTCGATATCAAGATAGCATCGAGATATGAAACATTCAATTCCACCAAAATCTTTATTTGGTGACATTGTTTTAACGGAGGCAAGAACCTCGAATATCCAAAAATTGTTGCTTTAAAGCAAGTTGAAGTTTTAGTTAAATTTTATCTCGATATCAAGATAGCATCGAGATATGAAACATTCAATTCCACCAACTTCTTTATTTGGTGCCATTGTTTTAACGGAGGCAAGAACCTCGAAAATCCAAAAATTGTTGCTTTAAAGCAATTTGAAGTTTTAGTTTAATTTTATCTCGATATCAAGATAGCATCGAGATATGAAACATTCAATTCCACCAAAATCTTTATTTGGTGACATTGTTTTAACGGAGGCAAGAACCTCGAAAATCCAAAAATTGTTGCTTTAAAGCAATTTGAAGTTTTAGTTTAATTTTATCTCGATATCAAGATAGCATCGAGATATGAAACATTCAATTCCACCAACTTCTTTATTTGGTGCCATTGTTTTAACGGAGGCAAGAACCTCGAAAATCCAAAAATTGTTGCTTTAAAGCAATTTGAAGTTTTAGTTTAATTTTATCTCGATATCAAGATAGCATCGAGATATGAAACATTCAATTCCACCAAAATCTTTATTTGGTGACATTGTTTTAACGGAGGCAAGAACCTCGAAAATCTAAAAATTGTTGCTTTAAAGCAATTTGAAGTTTTATTTTAATTTTATCTCGATATCAAGATAGCATCGAGATATGAAACATTCAATTCCACCAACTTCTTTATTTGGTGCCATTGTTTTAACGGTGGCATGAACCTCGAAAATCCAAAAATTGTTGCTTTAAAGCAATTTGAAGTTTTAGTTTAATTTTATCTCGATATCAAGATAGCATCGAGATATGAAACACCTAATTCCATCAACTTCTTTATATGGTGCCATTGTTTTAACGGTGGCATGAACCTCGAAAATCCAAAAATTGTTGCTTTAAAGCAATTTGAAGTTTTAGTTTAATTTTATCTCGATATCAAGATAGCATCGAGATATGAAACACCTAATTCCATCAACTTCTTTATATGGTGCCATTGTTTTAACGGAGGCAAGAACCTCGAAAATCCAAAAATTGTTGCTTTAAAGCAATTTGAAGTTTTAGTTTAATTTTATCTCGATATCAAGATAGCATCGAGATATGAAACATTCAGTTCCACCAAAATCTTTATTTGGTGACATTGTTTTAACGGAGGCAAGAACCTCGAAAATCTAAAAATTGTTGCTTTAAAGCAATTTGAAGTTTTAGTTTAATTTTATCTCGATATCAAGATAGCATCGAGATATGAAACACCTAATTCCATCAACTAGTTTATTTGGTGCCATTGTTTTAACGGAGGCAAGAACCTCGAAAATCCAAAAATTGTTGCTTTAAAGCAATTTGAAGTTTTATTTTAATTTTATCTCGATATCAAGATAGCATCGAGATATGAAACATTCAATTCCACCAACTTCTTTATTTGGTGCCATTGTTTTAACGGTGGCATGAACCTCGAAAATCCAAAAATTGTTGCTTTAAAGCAATTTGAAGTTTTAGTTTAATTTTATCTCGATATCAAGATAGCATCGAGATATGAAACATTCAATTCCACCAAAATCTTAATTTGGTGACATTGTTTTAACGGAGGCAAGAACCTCGAAAATCTAAAAATTGTTGCTTTAAAGCAATTTGAAGTTTTAGTTTAATTTTATCTCGATATCAAGATAGCATCGAGATATGAAACATTCAATTCCACCAAAATCTTTATTTGGTGACATTGTTTTAACGGAGGCAAGAACCTCGAAAATCTAAAAATTGTTGCTTTAAAGCAATTTGAAGTTTTATTTTAATTTTATCTCGATATCAAGATAGCATCGAGATATGAAACATTCAATTCCACCAACTTCTTTATTTGGTGCCATTGTTTTAACGGTGGCATGAACCTCGAAAATCCAAAAATTGTTGCTTTAAAGCAATTTGAAGTTTTAGTTTAATTTTATCTCGATATCAAGATAGCATCGAGATATGAAACACCTAATTCCATCAACTTCTTTATATGGTGCCATTGTTTTAACGGAGGCAAGAACCTCGAAAATCTAAAAATTGTTGCTTTAAAGCAATTTGAAGTTTTAGTTTAATTTTATCTCGATATCAAGATAGCATGGAGATATGAAACATTCAATTCCACCAACTTCTTTATTTGGTGCCATTGTTTTAACGGTGGCATGAACCTCGAAAATCCAAAAATTGTTGCTTTAAAGCAATTTGAAGTTTTAGTTTAATTTTATCTCGATATCAAGATAGCATGGAGATATGAAACATTCAATTCCACCAACTTCTTTATTTGGTGCCATTGTTTTAACGGTGGCATGAACCTCGAAAATCCAAAAATTGTTGCTTTAAAGCAATTTGAAGTTTTAGTTTAATTTTATCTCGATATCAAGATAGCATCGAGATAAGAAAAAATAAAATCCTCCATCTTGTTTATTTGGTGCCATAGTTTTAACGGAGGCATGAACCTCGAAAATCCAAAAATTATTGCTTTAAAGCAATTTGAAGTTTTAGTTTAATTTTATCTCGATATTAAGATAGCATCGAGATATGAAACATAAAATTCCACCAACTTCTTTATTTGGTGCCATTGTTTTAACGGAGGCAAGAACCTCGAAAATCCAAAAATTATTGCTTTAAAGCAATTTGAAGTTTTAGTTTAATTTTATCTCGATATTAAGATAGCATCGAGATATGAAACATAAAATTCCACCATCTTGTTTATTTGGTGCCATTGTTTTAACGGAGGCAAGAACCTCGAATATCCAAAAATTGTTGCTTTAAAGCAAGTTGAAGTTTTAGTTAAATTTTATCTCGATATCAAGATAGCATCGAGATATGAAACATTCAATTCCACCAACTTCTTTATTTGGTGCCATTGTTTTAACGGAGGCAAGAACCTCGAAAATCCAAAAATTGTTGCTTTAAAGCAATTTGAAGTTTTAGTTTAATTTTATCTCGATATCAAGATAGCATCGAGATATGAAACATTCAATTCCACCAACTTCTTTATTTGGTGCCATTGTTTTAACGGAGGCAAGAACCTCGAAAATCCAAAAATTGTTGCTTTAAAGCAATTTGAAGTTTTAGTTTAATTTTATCTCGATATCAAGATAGCATGGAGATATGAAACATTCAATTCCACCAACTTCTTTATTTGGTGCCATTGTTTTAACGGTGGCATGAACCTCGAAAATCCAAAAATTGTTGCTTTAAAGCAATTTGAAGTTTTAGTTTAATTTTATCTCGATATCAAGATAGCATCGAGATAAGAAAAAATAAAATCCTCCATCTTGTTTATTTGGTGCCATAGTTTTAACGGAGGCATGGACCTCGAAAATCCAAAAATTGTTGCTTTAAAGCAATTTGAAGTTTTAGTTTAATTTTATCTCGATATCAAGATAGCATCGAGATATGAAACATTCAATTCCACCAACTTCTTTATTTGGTGCCATTGTTTTAACGGAGGCAAGAACCTCGAAAATCCAAAAATTGTTGCTTTAAAGCAATTTGAAGTTTTAGTTTAATTTTATCTCGATATCAAGATAGCATCGAGATATGAAACATTCAATTCCACCAAAATCTTTATTTGGTGACATTGTTTTAACGGAGGCAAGAACCTCGAAAATCTAAAAATTGTTGCTTTAAAGCAATTTGAAGTTTTATTTTAATTTTATCTCGATATCAAGATAGCATCGAGATATGAAACATTCAATTCCACCAACTTCTTTATTTGGTGCCATTGTTTTAACGGTGGCATGAACCTCGAAAATCCAAAAATTGTTGCTTTAAAGCAATTTGAAGTTTTAGTTTAATTTTATCTCGATATCAAGATAGCATCGAGATATGAAACACCTAATTCCATCAACTTCTTTATATGGTGCCATTGTTTTAACGGTGGCATGAACCTCGAAAATCCAAAAATTGTTGCTTTAAAGCAATTTGAAGTTTTAGTTTAATTTTATCTCGATATCAAGATAGCATCGAGATATGAAACACCTAATTCCATCAACTTCTTTATATGGTGCCATTGTTTTAACGGAGGCAAGAACCTCGAAAATCCAAAAATTGTTGCTTTAAAGCAATTTGAAGTTTTAGTTTAATTTTATCTCGATATCAAGATAGCATGGAGATATGAAACATTCAATTCCACCAACTTCTTTATTTGGTGCCATTGTTTTAACGGTGGCATGAACCTCGAAAATCCAAAAATTGTTGCTTTAAAGCAATTTGAAGTTTTAGTTTAATTTTATCTCGATATCAAGATAGCATCGAGATAAGAAAAAATAAAATCCTCCATCTTGTTTATTTGGTGCCATAGTTTTAACGGAGGCATGAACCTCGAAAATCCAAAAATTATTGCTTTAAAGCAATTTGAAGTTTTAGTTTAATTTTATCTCGATATTAAGATAGCATCGAGATATGAAACATAAAATTCCACCAACTTCTTTATTTGGTGCCATTGTTTTAACGGAGGCAAGAACCTCGAAAATCCAAAAATTATTGCTTTAAAGCAATTTGAAGTTTTAGTTTAATTTTATCTCGATATCAAGATAGCATCGAGATATGAAACATTCAATTCCACCAACTTCTTTATTTGGTGCCATTGTTTTAACGGAGGCAAGAACCTCGAAAATCCAAAAATTGTTGCTTTAAAGCAATTTGAAGTTTTAGTTTAATTTTATCTCGATATCAAGATAGCATCGAGATATGAAACATTCAATTCCACCAACTTCTTTATTTGGTGCCATTGTTTTAACGGAGGCAAGAACCTCGAAAATCCAAAAATTGTTGCTTTAAAGCAATTTGAAGTTTTAGTTTAATTTTATCTCGATATCAAGATAGCATCGAGATATGAAACATTCAATTCCACCAACTTCTTTATTTGGTGCCATTGTTTTAACGGAGGCAAGAACCTCGAAAATCCAAAAATTGTTGCTTTAAAGCAATTTGAAGTTTTAGTTTAATTTTATCTCGATATCAAGATAGCATCGAGATATGAAACATTCAATTCCACCAACTTCTTTATTTGGTGCCATTGTTTTACCGGAGCAAGAACCTCGAAAATCCAAAAATTGTTGCTTTAAAGCAATTTGAAGTTTTAGTTTAATTTTATCTCGATATCAAGATAGCATCGAGATATGAAACATTCAATTCCACCAAAATCTTTATTTGGTGACATTGTTTTAACGGAGGCAAGAACCTCGAAAATCCAAAAATTGTTGCTTTAAAGCAATTTGAAGTTTTAGTTTAATTTTATCTCGATATCAAGATAGCATCGAGATAAGAAAAAATAAAATCCTCCATCTTGTTTATTTGGTGCCATAGTTTTAACGGAGGCATGAACCTCGAAAATCCAAAAATTATTGCTTTAAAGCAATTTGAAGTTTTAGTTTAATTTTATCTCGATATTAAGATAGCATCGAGATATGAAACATAAAATTCCACCATCTTGTTTATTTGGTGCCATTGTTTTAACGGAGGCAAGAACCTCGAATATCCAAAAATTGTTGCTTTAAAGCAAGTTGAAGTTTTAGTTAAATTTTATCTCGATATCAAGATAGCATCGAGATATGAAACATTCAATTCCACCAACTTCTTTATTTGGTGCCATTGTTTTAACGGAGGCAAGAACCTCGAAAATCCAAAAATTGTTGCTTTAAAGCAATTTGAAGTTTTAGTTTAATTTTATCTCGATATCAAGATAGCATCGAGATATGAAACATTCAATTCCACCAAAATCTTTATTTGGTGACATTGTTTTAACGGAGGCAAGAACCTCGAAAATCCAAAAATTGTTGCTTTAAAGCAATTTGAAGTTTTAGTTTAATTTTATCTCGATATCAAGATAGCATCGAGATATGAAACATTCAATTCCACCAACTTCTTTATTTGGTGCCATTGTTTTAACGGAGGCAAGAACCTCGAAAATCCAAAAATTGTTGCTTTAAAGCAATTTGAAGTTTTAGTTTAATTTTATCTCGATATCAAGATAGCATCGAGATATGAAACACCTAATTTTATCAACTTCTTTATATGGTGCCATTGTTTTAACGGTGGCATGAACCTCGAAAATCCAAAAATTGTTGCTTTAAAGCAATTTGAAGTTTTAGTTTAATTTTATCTCGATATCAAGATAGCATCGAGATATGAAACACCTAATTCCATCAACTTCTTTATATGGTGCCATTGTTTTAACGGAGGCAAGAACCTCGAAAATCCAAAAATTGTTGCTTTAAAGCAATTTGAAGTTTTAGTTTAATTTTATCTCGATATCAAGATAGCATCGAGATATGAAACATTCAGTTCCACCAAAATCTTTATTTGGTGACATTGTTTTAACGGAGGCAAGAACCTCGAAAATCTAAAAATTGTTGCTTTAAAGCAATTTGAAGTTTTAGTTTAATTTTATCTCGATATCAAGATAGCATCGAGATATGAAACACCTAATTCCATCAACTAGTTTATTTGGTGCCATTGTTTTAACGGAGGCAAGAACCTCGAAAATCCAAAAATTGTTGCTTTAAAGCAATTTGAAGTTTTATTTTAATTTTATCTCGATATCAAGATAGCATCGAGATATGAAACATTCAATTCCACCAACTTCTTTATTTGGTGCCATTGTTTTAACGGTGGCATGAACCTCGAAAATCCAAAAATTGTTGCTTTAAAGCAATTTGAAGTTTTAGTTTAATTTTATCTCGATATCAAGATAGCATCGAGATATGAAACATTCAATTCCACCAAAATCTTTATTTGGTGACATTGTTTTAACGGAGGCAAGAACCTCGAAAATCTAAAAATTGTTGCTTTAAAGCAATTTGAAGTTTTAGTTTAATTTTATCTCGATATCAAGATAGCATCGAGATATGAAACATTCAATTCCACCAAAATCTTTATTTGGTGACATTGTTTTAACGGAGGCAAGAACCTCGAAAATCTAAAAATTGTTGCTTTAAAGCAATTTGAAGTTTTATTTTAATTTTATCTCGATATCAAGATAGCATCGAGATATGAAACATTCAATTCCACCAACTTCTTTATTTGGTGCCATTGTTTTAACGGTGGCATGAACCTCGAAAATCCAAAAATTGTTGCTTTAAAGCAATTTGAAGTTTTAGTTTAATTTTATCTCGATATCAAGATAGCATCGAGATATGAAACACCTAATTCCATCAACTTCTTTATATGGTGCCATTGTTTTAACGGAGGCAAGAACCTCGAAAATCTAAAAATTGTTGCTTTAAAGCAATTTGAAGTTTTAGTTTAATTTTATCTCGATATCAAGATAGCATGGAGATATGAAACATTCAATTCCACCAACTTCTTTATTTGGTGCCATTGTTTTAACGGTGGCATGAACCTCGAAAATCCAAAAATTGTTGCTTTAAAGCAGTTTGAAGTTTTAGTTTAATTTTATCTCGATATCAAGATAGCATGGAGATATGAAACATTCAATTCCACCAACTTCTTTATTTGGTGCCATTGTTTTAACGGTGGCATGAACCTCGAAAATCCAAAAATTGTTGCTTTAAAGCAATTTGAAGTTTTAGTTTAATTTTATCTCGATATCAAGATAGCATCGAGATAAGAAAAAATAAAATCCTCCATCTTGTTTATTTGGTGCCATAGTTTTAACGGAGGCATGAACCTCGAAAATCCAAAAATTATTGCTTTAAAGCAATTTGAAGTTTTAGTTTAATTTTATCTCGATATTAAGATAGCATCGAGATATGAAACATAAAATTCCACCAACTTCTTTATTTGGTGCCATTGTTTTAACGGAGGCAAGAACCTCGAAAATCCAAAAATTATTGCTTTAAAGCAATTTGAAGTTTTAGTTTAATTTTATCTCGATATCAAGATAGCATCGAGATATGAAACATTCAATTCCACCAACTTCTTTATTTGGTGCCATTGTTTTAACGGAGGCAAGAACCTCGAAAATCCAAAAATTGTTGCTTTAAAGCAATTTGAAGTTTTAGTTTAATTTTATCTCGATATCAAGATAGCATCGAGATATGAAACATTCAATTCCACCAACTTCTTTATTTGGTGCCATTGTTTTAACGGAGGCAAGAACCTCGAAAATCCAAAAATTGTTGCTTTAAAGCAATTTGAAGTTTTAGTTTAATTTTATCTCGATATCAAGATAGCATCGAGATATGAAACATTCAATTCCACCAACTTCTTTATTTGGTGCCATTGTTTTAACGGAGGCAAGAACCTCGAAAATCCAAAAATTGTTGCTTTAAAGCAATTTGAAGTTTTAGTTTAATTTTATCTCGATATCAAGATAGCATCGAGATATGAAACATTCAATTCCACCAACTTCTTTATTTGGTGACATTGTTTTACCGGAGCAAGAACCTCGAAAATCCAAAAATTGTTGCTTTAAAGCAATTTGAAGTTTTAGTTTAATTTTATCTCGATATCAAGATAGCATCGAGATATGAAACATTCAATTCCACCAAAATCTTTATTTGGTGACATTGTTTTAACGGAGGCAAGAACCTCGAAAATCCAAAAATTGTTGCTTTAAAGCAATTTGAAGTTTTAGTTTAATTTTATCTCGATATCAAGATAGCATCGAGATAAGAAAAAATAAAATCCTCCATCTTGTTTATTTGGTGCCATAGTTTTAACGGAGGCATGAACCTCGAAAATCCAAAAATTATTGCTTTAAAGCAATTTGAAGTTTTAGTTTAATTTTATCTCGATATTAAGATAGCATCGAGATATGAAACATAAAATTCCACCATCTTGTTTATTTGGTGCCATTGTTTTAACGGAGGCAAGAACCTCGAATATCCAAAAATTGTTGCTTTAAAGCAAGTTGAAGTTTTAGTTAAATTTTATCTCGATATCAAGATAGCATCGAGATATGAAACATTCAATTCCACCAACTTCTTTATTTGGTGCCATTGTTTTAACGGAGGCAAGAACCTCGAAAATCCAAAAATTGTTGCTTTAAAGCAATTTGAAGTTTTAGTTTAATTTTATCTCGATATCAAGATAGCATCGAGATATGAAACATTCAATTCCACCAAAATCTTTATTTGGTGACATTGTTTTAACGGAGGCAAGAACCTCGAAAATCCAAAAATTGTTGCTTTAAAGCAATTTGAAGTTTTAGTTTAATTTTATCTCGATATCAAGATAGCATCGAGATATGAAACATTCAATTCCACCAACTTCTTTATTTGGTGCCATTGTTTTAACGGAGGCAAGAACCTCGAAAATCCAAAAATTGTTGCTTTAAAGCAATTTGAAGTTTTAGTTTAATTTTATCTCGATATCAAGATAGCATCGAGATATGAAACATTCAATTCCACCAAAATCTTTATTTGGTGACATTGTTTTAACGGAGGCAAGAACCTCGAAAATCTAAAAATTGTTGCTTTAAAGCAATTTGAAGTTTTATTTTAATTTTATCTCGATATCAAGATAGCATCGAGATATGAAACATTCAATTCCACCAACTTCTTTATTTGGTGCCATTGTTTTAACGGTGGCATGAACCTCGAAAATCCAAAAATTGTTGCTTTAAAGCAATTTGAAGTTTTAGTTTAATTTTATCTCGATATCAAGATAGCATCGAGATATGAAACACCTAATTCCATCAACTTCTTTATATGGTGCCATTGTTTTAACGGTGGCATGAACCTCGAAAATCCAAAAATTGTTGCTTTAAAGCAATTTGAAGTTTTAGTTTAATTTTATCTCGATATCAAGATAGCATCGAGATATGAAACACCTAATTCCATCAACTTCTTTATATGGTGCCATTGTTTTAACGGAGGCAAGAACCTCGAAAATCCAAAAATTGTTGCTTTAAAGCAATTTGAAGTTTTAGTTTAATTTTATCTCGATATCAAGATAGCATCGAGATATGAAACATTCAGTTCCACCAAAATCTTTATTTGGTGACATTGTTTTAACGGAGGCAAGAACCTCGAAAATCCAAAAATTGTTGCTTTAAAGCAATTTGAAGTTTTAGTTTAATTTTATCTCGATATCAAGATAGCATCGAGATATGAAACATTCAATTCCACCAAAATCTTTATTTGGTGACATTGTTTTAACGGAGGCAAGAACCTCGAAAATCCAAAAATTGTTGCTTTAAAGCAATTTGAAGTTTTAGTTTAATTTTATCTCGATATCAAGATAGCATCGAGATATGAAACATTCAATTCCACCAACTTCTTTATTTGGTGCCATTGTTTTAACGGAGGCAAGAACCTCGAAAATCCAAAAATTGTTGCTTTAAAGCAATTTGAAGTTTTAGTTTAATTTTATCTCGATATCAAGATAGCATCGAGATATGAAACATTCAATTCCACCAAAATCTTTATTTGGTGACATTGTTTTAACGGAGGCAAGAACCTCGAAAATCTAAAAATTGTTGCTTTAAAGCAATTTGAAGTTTTATTTTAATTTTATCTCGATATCAAGATAGCATCGAGATATGAAACATTCAATTCCACCAACTTCTTTATTTGGTGCCATTGTTTTAACGGTGGCATGAACCTCGAAAATCCAAAAATTGTTGCTTTAAAGCAATTTGAAGTTTTAGTTTAATTTTATCTCGATATCAAGATAGCATCGAGATATGAGACACCTAATTCCATCAACTTCTTTATATGGTGCCATTGTTTTAACGGTGGCATGAACCTCGAAAATCCAAAAATTGTTGCTTTAAAGCAATTTGAAGTTTTAGTTTAATTTTATCTCGATATCAAGATAGCATCGAGATATGAAACACCTAATTCCATCAACTTCTTTATATGGTGCCATTGTTTTAACGGAGGCAAGAACCTCGAAAATCCAAAAATTGTTGCTTTAAAGCAATTTGAAGTTTTAGTTTAATTTTATCTCGATATCAAGATAGCATCGAGATATGAAACATTCAGTTCCACCAAAATCTTTATTTGGTGACATTGTTTTAACGGAGGCAAGAACCTCGAAAATCTAAAAATTGTTGCTTTAAAGCAATTTGAAGTTTTAGTTTAATTTTATCTCGATATCAAGATAGCATCGAGATATGAAACACCTAATTCCATCAACTAGTTTATTTGGTGCCATTGTTTTAACGGAGGCAAGAACCTCGAAAATCCAAAAATTGTTGCTTTAAAGCAATTTGAAGTTTTATTTTAATTTTATCTCGATATCAAGATAGCATCGAGATATGAAACATTCAATTCCACCAACTTCTTTATTTGGTGCCATTGTTTTAACGGTGGCATGAACCTCGAAAATCCAAAAATTGTTGCTTTAAAGCAATTTGAAGTTTTAGTTTAATTTTATCTCGATATCAAGATAGCATCGAGATATGAAACATTCAATTCCACCAAAATCTTTATTTGGTGACATTGTTTTAACGGAGGCAAGAACCTCGAAAATCTAAAAATTGTTGCTTTAAAGCAATTTGAAGTTTTAGTTTAATTTTATCTCGATATCAAGATAGCATCGAGATATGAAACATTCAATTCCACCAAAATCTTTATTTGGTGACATTGTTTTAACGGAGGCAAGAACCTCGAAAATCTAAAAATTGTTGCTTTAAAGCAATTTGAAGTTTTATTTTAATTTTATCTCGATATCAAGATAGCATCGAGATATGAAACATTCAATTCCACCAACTTCTTTATTTGGTGCCATTGTTTTAACGGTGGCATGAACCTCGAAAATCCAAAAATTGTTGCTTTAAAGCAATTTGAAGTTTTAGTTTAATTTTATCTCGATATCAAGATAGCATCGAGATATGAAACACCTAATTCCATCAACTTCTTTATATGGTGCCATTGTTTTAACGGAGGCAAGAACCTCGAAAATCTAAAAATTGTTGCTTTAAAGCAATTTGAAGTTTTAGTTTAATTTTATCTCGATATCAAGATAGCATGGAGATATGAAACATTCAATTCCACTAACTTCTTTATTTGGTGCCATTGTTTTAACGGTGGCATGAACCTCGAAAATCCAAAAATTGTTGCTTTAAAGCAATTTGAAGTTTTAGTTTAATTTTATCTCGATATCAAGATAGCATCGAGATATGAAACATTCAGTTCCACCAAAATCTTTATTTGGTGACATTGTTTTAACGGAGGCAAGAACCTCGAAAATCTAAAAATTGTTGCTTTAAAGCAATTTGAAGTTTTAGTTTAATTTTATCTCGATATCAAGATAGCATCGAGATATGAAACACCTAATTCCATCAACTAGTTTATTTGGTGCCATTGTTTTAACGGAGGCAAGAACCTCGAAAATCCAAAAATTGTTGCTTTAAAGCAATTTGAAGTTTTATTTTAATTTTATCTCGATATCAAGATAGCATCGAGATATGAAACATTCAATTCCACCAACTTCTTTATTTGGTGCCATTGTTTTAACGGTGGCATGAACCTCGAAAATCCAAAAATTGTTGCTTTAAAGCAATTTGAAGTTTTAGTTTAATTTTATCTCGATATCAAGATAGCATCGAGATATGAAACATTCAATTCCACCAAAATCTTTATTTGGTGACATTGTTTTAACGGAGGCAAGAACCTCGAAAATCTAAAAATTGTTGCTTTAAAGCAATTTGAAGTTTTAGTTTAATTTTATCTCGATATCAAGATAGCATCGAGATATGAAACATTCAATTCCACCAAAATCTTTATTTGGTGACATTGTTTTAACGGAGGCAAGAACCTCGAAAATCTAAAAATTGTTGCTTTAAAGCAATTTGAAGTTTTATTTTAATTTTATCTCGATATCAAGATAGCATCGAGATATGAAACATTCAATTCCACCAACTTCTTTATTTGGTGCCATTGTTTTAACGGTGGCATGAACCTCGAAAATCCAAAAATTGTTGCTTTAAAGCAATTTGAAGTTTTAGTTTAATTTTATCTCGATATCAAGATAGCATCGAGATATGAAACACCTAATTCCATCAACTTCTTTATATGGTGCCATTGTTTTAACGGAGGCAAGAACCTCGAAAATCTAAAAATTGTTGCTTTAAAGCAATTTGAAGTTTTAGTTTAATTTTATCTCGATATCAAGATAGCATGGAGATATGAAACATTCAATTCCACTAACTTCTTTATTTGGTGCCATTGTTTTAACGGTGGCATGAACCTCGAAAATCCAAAAATTGTTGCTTTAAAGCAATTTGAAGTTTTAGTTTAATTTTATCTCGATATCAAGATAGCATGGAGATATGAAACATTCAATTCCACCAACTTCTTTATTTGGTGCCATTGTTTTAACGGTGGCATGAACCTCGAAAATCCAAAAATTGTTGCTTTAAAGCAATTTGAAGTTTTAGTTTAATTTTATCTCGATATCAAGATAGCATCGAGATAAGAAAAAATAAAATCCTCCATCTTGTTTATTTGGTGCCATAGTTTTAACGGAGGCATGAACCTCGAAAATCCAAAAATTATTGCTTTAAAGCAATTTGAAGTTTTAGTTTAATTTTATCTCGATATTAAGATAGCATCGAGATATGAAACATAAAATTCCACCAACTTCTTTATTTGGTGCCATTGTTTTAACGGAGGCAAGAACCTCGAAAATCCAAAAATTGTTGCTTTAAAGCAATTTGAAGTTTTAGTTTAATTTTATCTCGATATCAAGATAGCATCGAGATATGAAACATTCAATTCCACCAACTTCTTTATTTGGTGCCATTGTTTTACCGGAGCAAGAACCTCGAAAATCCAAAAATTGTTGCTTTAAAGCAATTTGAAGTTTTAGTTTAATTTTATCTCGATATCAAGATAGCATCGAGATATGAAACATTCAATTCCACCAACTTCTTTATTTGGTGCCATTGTTTTAACGGAGGCAAGAACCTCGAAAATCCAAAAATTGTTGCTTTAAAGCAATTTGAAGTTTTAGTTTAATTTTATCTCGATATCAAGATAGCATCGAGATATGAAACATTCAATTCCACCAACTTCTTTATTTGGTGCCATTGTTTTAACGGAGGCAAGAACCTCGAAAATCCAAAAATTGTTGCTTTAAAGCAATTTGAAGTTTTAGTTTAATTTTATCTCGATATCAAGATAGCATCGAGATATGAAACATTCAATTCCACCAACTTCTTTATTTGGTGCCATTGTTTTACCGGAGCAAGAACCTCGAAAATCCAAAAATTGTTGCTTTAAAGCAATTTGAAGTTTTAGTTTAATTTTATCTCGATATCAAGATAGCATCGAGATATGAAACATTCAATTCCACCAACTTCTTTATTTGGTGCCATTGTTTTAACGGAGGCAAGAACCTCGAAAATCCAAAAATTGTTGCTTTAAAGCAATTTGAAGTTTTAGTTTAATTTTATCTCGATATCAAGATAGCATCGAGATAAGAAAAAATAAAATCCTCCATCTTGTTTATTTGGTGCCATAGTTTTAACGGAGGCATGAACCTCGAAAATCCAAAAATTATTGCTTTAAAGCAATTTGAAGTTTTAGTTTAATTTTATCTCGATATTAAGATAGCATCGAGATATGAAACATAAAATTCCACCAACTTCTTTATTTGGTGCCATTGTTTTAACGGAGGCAAGAACCTCGAAAATCCAAAAATTGTTGCTTTAAAGCAATTTGAAGTTTTAGTTTAATTTTATCTCGATATCAAGATAGCATCGAGATATGAAACATTCAATTCCACCAACTTCTTTATTTGGTGCCATTGTTTTACCGGAGCAAGAACCTCGAAAATCCAAAAATTGTTGCTTTAAAGCAATTTGAAGTTTTAGTTTAATTTTATCTCGATATCAAGATAGCATCGAGATATGAAACATTCAATTCCACCAACTTCTTTATTTGGTGCCATTGTTTTAACGGAGGCAAGAACCTCGAAAATCCAAAAATTGTTGCTTTAAAGCAATTTGAAGTTTTAGTTTAATTTTATCTCGATATCAAGATAGCATCGAGATATGAAACATTCAATTCCACCAACTTCTTTATTTGGTGCCATTGTTTTAACGGAGGCAAGAACCTCGAAAATCCAAAAATTGTTGCTTTAAAGCAATTTGAAGTTTTAGTTTAATTTTATCTCGATATCAAGATAGCATCGAGATATGAAACATTCAATTCCACCAACTTCTTTATTTGGTGCCATAGTTTTACCGGAGCAAGAACCTCGAAAATCCAAAAATTGTTGCTTTAAAGCAATTTGAAGTTTTAGTTTAATTTTATCTCGATATCAAGATAGCATCGAGATATGAAACATTCAATTCCACCAAAATCTTTATTTGGTGACATTGTTTTAACGGAGGCAAGAACCTCGAAAATCCAAAAATTGTTGCTTTAAAGCAATTTGAAGTTTTAGTTTAATTTTATCTCGATATCAAGATAGCATCGAGATAAGAAAAAATAAAATCCTCCATCTTGTTTATTTGGTGCCATAGTTTTAACGGAGGCATGAACCTCGAAAATCCAAAAATTATTGCTTTAAAGCAATTTGAAGTTTTAGTTTAATTTTATCTCGATATTAAGATAGCATCGAGATATGAAACATAAAATTCCACCATCTTGTTTATTTGGTGCCATTGTTTTAACGGAGGCAAGAACCTCGAATATCCAAAAATTGTTGCTTTAAAGCAAGTTGAAGTTTTAGTTAAATTTTATCTCGATATCAAGATAGCATCGAGATATGAAACATTCAATTCCACCAACTTCTTTATTTGGTGCCATTGTTTTAACGGAGGCAAGAACCTCGAAAATCCAAAAATTGTTGCTTTAAAGCAATTTGAAGTTTTAGTTTAATTTTATCTCGATATCAAGATAGCATCGAGATATGAAACATTCAATTCCACCAAAATCTTTATTTGGTGACATTGTTTTAACGGAGGCAAGAACCTCGAAAATCCAAAAATTGTTGCTTTAAAGCAATTTGAAGTTTTAGTTTAATTTTATCTCGATATCAAGATAGCATCGAGATATGAAACATTCAATTCCACCAACTTCTTTATTTGGTGCCATTGGTTTAACGGAGGCAAGAACCTCGAAAATCCAAAAATTGTTGCTTTAAAGCAATTTGAAGTTTTAGTTTAATTTTATCTCGATATCAAGATAGCATCGAGATATGAAACATTCAATTCCACCAAAATCTTTATTTGGTGACATTGTTTTAACGGAGGCAAGAACCTCGAAAATCTAAAAATTGTTGCTTTAAAGCAATTTGAAGTTTTATTTTAATTTTATCTCGATATCAAGATAGCATCGAGATATGAAACATTCAATTCCACCAACTTCTTTATTTGGTGCCATTGTTTTAACGGTGGCATGAACCTCGAAAATCCAAAAATTGTTGCTTTAAAGCAATTTGAAGTTTTAGTTTAATTTTATCTCGATATCAAGATAGCATCGAGATATGAAACACCTAATTCCATCAACTTCTTTATATGGTGCCATTGTTTTAACGGTGGCATGAACCTCGAAAATCCAAAAATTGTTGCTTTAAAGCAATTTGAAGTTTTAGTTTAATTTTATCTCGATATCAAGATAGCATCGAGATATGAAACACCTAATTCCATCAACTTCTTTATATGGTGCCATTGTTTTAACGGAGGCAAGAACCTCGAAAATCCAAAAATTGTTGCTTTAAAGCAATTTGAAGTTTTAGTTTAATTTTATCTCGATATCAAGATAGCATCGAGATATGAAACATTCAGTTCCACCAAAATCTTTATTTGGTGACATTGTTTTAACGGAGGCAAGAACCTCGAAAATCTAAAAATTGTTGCTTTAAAGCAATTTGAAGTTTTAGTTTAATTTTATCTCGATATCAAGATAGCATCGAGATATGAAACACCTAATTCCATCAACTAGTTTATTTGGTGCCATTGTTTTAACGGAGGCAAGAACCTCGAAAATCCAAAAATTGTTGCTTTAAAGCAATTTGAAGTTTTATTTTAATTTTATCTCGATATCAAGATAGCATCGAGATATGAAACATTCAATTCCACCAACTTCTTTATTTGGTGCCATTGTTTTAACGGTGGCATGAACCTCGAAAATCCAAAAATTGTTGCTTTAAAGCAATTTGAAGTTTTAGTTTAATTTTATCTCGATATCAAGATAGCATCGAGATATGAAACATTCAATTCCACCAAAATCTTTATTTGGTGACATTGTTTTAACGGAGGCAAGAACCTCGAAAATCCAAAAATTGTTGCTTTAAAGCAATTTGAAGTTTTAGTTTAATTTTATCTCGATATCAAGATAGCATCGAGATAAGAAAAAATAAAATCCTCCATCTTGTTTATTTGGTGCCATAGTTTTAACGGAGGCATGAACCTCGAAAATCCAAAAATTATTGCTTTAAAGCAATTTGAAGTTTTAGTTTAATTTTATCTCGATATTAAGATAGCATCGAGATATGAAACATAAAATTCCACCAACTTCTTTATTTGGTGCCATTGTTTTAACGGAGGCAAGAACCTCGAAAATCCAAAAATTATTGCTTTAAAGCAATTTGAAGTTTTAGTTTAATTTTATCTCGATATCAAGATAGCATCGAGATATGAAACATTCAATTCCACCAACTTCTTTATTTGGTGCCATTGTTTTAACGGAGGCAAGAACCTCGAAAATCCAAAAATTGTTGCTTTAAAGCAATTTGAAGTTTTAGTTTAATTTTATCTCGATATCAAGATAGCATCGAGATATGAAACATTCAATTCCACCAACTTCTTTATTTGGTGCCATTGTTTTAACGGAGGCAAGAACCTCGAAAATCCAAAAATTGTTGCTTTAAAGCAATTTGAAGTTTTAGTTTAATTTTATCTCGATATCAAGATAGCATCGAGATATGAAACATTCAATTCCACCAACTTCTTTATTTGGTGCCATTGTTTTAACGGAGGCAAGAACCTCGAAAATCCAAAAATTGTTGCTTTAAAGCAATTTGAAGTTTTAGTTTAATTTTATCTCGATATCAAGATAGCATCGAGATATGAAACATTCAATTCCACCAACTTCTTTATTTGGTGCCATTGTTTTACCGGAGCAAGAACCTCGAAAATCCAAAAATTGTTGCTTTAAAGCAATTTGAAGTTTTAGTTTAATTTTATCTCGATATCAAGATAGCATCGAGATATGAAACATTCAATTCCACCAAAATCTTTATTTGGTGACATTGTTTTAACGGAGGCAAGAACCTCGAAAATCCAAAAATTGTTGCTTTAAAGCAATTTGAAGTTTTAGTTTAATTTTATCTCGATATCAAGATAGCATCGAGATAAGAAAAAATAAAATCCTCCATCTTGTTTATTTGGTGCCATTGTTTTAACGGAGGCAAGAACCTCGAATATCCAAAAATTGTTGCTTTAAAGCAAGTTGAAGTTTTAGTTAAATTTTATCTCGATATCAAGATAGCATCGAGATATGAAACATTCAATTCCACCAACTTCTTTATTTGGTGCCATTGTTTTAACGGAGGCAAGAACCTCGAAAATCCAAAAATTATTGCTTTAAAGCAATTTGAAGTTTTAGTTTAATTTTATCTCGATATCAAGATAGCATCGAGATATGAAACATTCAATTCCACCAAAATCTTTATTTGGTGACATTGTTTTAACGGAGGCAAGAACCTCGAAAATCCAAAAATTATTGCTTTAAAGCAATTTGAAGTTTTAGTTTAATTTTATCTCGATATCAAGATAGCATCGAGATATGAAACATTCAATTCCACCAAAATCTTTATTTGGTGACATTGTTTTAACGGAGGCAAGAACCTCGAAAATCCAAAAATTATTGCTTTAAAGCAATTTGAAGTTTTAGTTTAATTTTATCTCGATATTAAGATAGCATCGAGATATGAAACATAAAATTCCACCATCTTGTTTATTTGGTGCCATTGTTTTAACGGAGGCAAGAACCTCGAAAATCCAAAAATTGTTGCTTTAAAGCAATTTGAAGTTTTAGTTTAATTTTATCTCGATATCAAGATAGCATCGAGATATGAAACATTCAATTCCACCAAAATCTTTATTTGGTGACATTGTTTTAACGGAGGCAAGAACCTCGAAAATCCAAAAATTGTTGCTTTAAAGCAATTTGAAGTTTTAGTTTAATTTTATCTCGATATCAAGATAGCATCGAGATATGAAACATTCAATTCCACCAACTTCTTTATTTGGTGCCATTGTTTTAACGGAGGCAAGAACCTCGAAAATCCAAAAATTGTTGCTTTAAAGCAATTTGAAGTTTTAGTTTAATTTTATCTCGATATCAAGATAGCATCGAGATATGAAACATTCAATTCCACCAAAATCTTTATTTGGTGACATTGTTTTAACGGAGGCAAGAACCTCGAAAATCTAAAAATTGTTGCTTTAAAGCAATTTGAAGTTTTAGTTTAATTTTATCTCGATATCAAGATAGCATCGAGATATGAAACATTCAATTCCACCAAAATCTTTATTTGGTGACATTGTTTTAACGGAGGCAAGAACCTCGAAAATCCAAAAATTATTGCTTTAAAGCAATTTGAAGTTTTAGTTTAATTTTATCTCGATATTAAGATAGCATCGAGATATGAAACATAAAATTCCACCAAAATCTTTATTTGGTGACATTGTTTTAACGGAGGCAAGAACCTCGAAAATCCAAAAATTATTGCTTTAAAGCAATTTGAAGTTTTAGTTTAATTTTATCTCGATATCAAGATAGCATCGAGATATGAAACATTCAATTCCACCAAAATCTTTATTTGGTGACATTGTTTTAACGGAGGCAAGAACCTCGAAAATCCAAAAATTATTGCTTTAAAGCAATTTGAAGTTTTAGTTTAATTTTATCTCGATATCAAGATAGCATCGAGATATGAAACATTCAATTCCACCAAAATCTTTATTTGGTGACATTGTTTTAACGGAGGCAAGAACCTCGAAAATCCAAAAATTGTTGCTTTAAAGCAATTTGAAGTTTTAGTTTAATTTTATCTCGATATCAAGATAGCATCGAGATATGAAACACCTAATTCCATCAACTTCTTTATATGGTGCCATTGTTTTAACGGAGGCAAGAACCTCGAAAATCTAAAAATTGTTGCTTTAAAGCAATTTGAAGTTTTAGTTTAATTTTATCTCGATATCAAGATAGCATGGAGATATGAAACATTCAATTCCACCAACTTCTTTATTTGGTGCCATTGTTTTAACGGTGGCATGAACCTCGAAAATCCAAAAATTATTGCTTTAAAGCAATTTGAAGTTTTAGTTTAATTTTATCTCGATATTAAGATAGCATCGAGATATGAAACATAAAATTCCACCAAAATCTTTATTTGGTGACATTGTTTTAACGGAGGCAAGAACCTCGAAAATCCAAAAATTATTGCTTTAAAGCAATTTGAAGTTTTAGTTTAATTTTATCTCGATATCAAGATAGCATCGAGATATGAAACATTCAATTCCACCAAAATCTTTATTTGGTGACATTGTTTTAACGGAGGCAAGAACCTCGAAAATCCAAAAATTATTGCTTTAAAGCAATTTGAAGTTTTAGTTTAATTTTATCTCGATATCAAGATAGCATCGAGATATGAAACATTCAATTCCACCAAAATCTTTATTTGGTGACATTGTTTTAACGGAGGCAAGAACCTCGAAAATCCAAAAATTGTTGCTTTAAAGCAATTTGAAGTTTTAGTTTAATTTTATCTCGATATCAAGATAGCATCGAGATATGAAACACCTAATTCCATCAACTTCTTTATATGGTGCCATTGTTTTAACGGAGGCAAGAACCTCGAAAATCTAAAAATTGTTGCTTTAAAGCAATTTGAAGTTTTAGTTTAATTTTATCTCGATATCAAGATAGCATGGAGATATGAAACATTCAATTCCACCAACTTCTTTATTTGGTGCCATTGTTTTAACGGTGGCATGAACCTCGAAAATCCAAAAATTGTTGCTTTAAAGCAATTTGAAGTTTTAGTTTAATTTTATCTCGATATCAAGATAGCATCGAGATATGAAACATTCAATTCCACCAACTTCTTTATTTGGTGCCATTGTTTTAACGGAGGCAAGAACCTCGAAAATCCAAAAATTGTTGCTTTAAAGCAATTTGAAGTTTTAGTTTAATTTTATCTCGATATCAAGATAGCATCGAGATATGAAACATTCAATTCCACCAAAATCTTTATTTGGTGACATTGTTTTAACGGAGGCAAGAACCTCGAAAATCCAAAAATTGTTGCTTTAAAGCAATTTGAAGTTTTAGTTTAATTTTATCTCGATATCAAGATAGCATCGAGATATGAAACATTCAATTCCACCAACTTCTTTATTTGGTGCCATTGTTTTAACGGAGGCAAGAACCTCGAAAATCCAAAAATTGTTGCTTTAAAGCAATTTGAAGTTTTAGTTTAATTTTATCTCGATATCAAGATAGCATCGAGATATGAAACATTCAATTCCACCAAAATCTTTATTTGGTGACATTGTTTTAACGGAGGCAAGAACCTCGAAAATCTAAAAATTGTTGCTTTAAAGCAATTTGAAGTTTTATTTTAATTTTATCTCGATATCAAGATAGCATCGAGATATGAAACATTCAATTCCACCAACTTCTTTATTTGGTGCCATTGTTTTAACGGTGGCATGAACCTCGAAAATCCAAAAATTGTTGCTTTAAAGCAATTTGAAGTTTTAGTTTAATTTTATCTCGATATCAAGATAGCATCGAGATATGAAACACCTAATTCCATCAACTTCTTTATATGGTGCCATTGTTTTAACGGTGGCATGAACCTCGAAAATCCAAAAATTGTTGCTTTAAAGCAATTTGAAGTTTTAGTTTAATTTTATCTCGATATCAAGATAGCATCGAGATATGAAACACCTAATTCCATCAACTTCTTTATATGGTGCCATTGTTTTAACGGAGGCAAGAACCTCGAAAATCCAAAAATTGTTGCTTTAAAGCAATTTGAAGTTTTAGTTTAATTTTATCTCGATATCAAGATAGCATCGAGATATGAAACACCTAATTCCATCAACTTCTTTATATGGTGCCATTGTTTTAACGGAGGCAAGAACCTCGAAAATCTAAAAATTGTTGCTTTAAAGCAATTTGAAGTTTTAGTTTAATTTTATCTCGATATCAAGATAGCATGGAGATATGAAACATTCAATTCCACCAACTTCTTTATTTGGTGCCATTGTTTTAACGGTGGCATGAACCTCGAAAATCCAAAAATTGTTGCTTTAAAGCAATTTGAAGTTTTAGTTTAATTTTATCTCGATATCAAGATAGCATGGAGATATGAAACATTCAATTCCACCAACTTCTTTATTTGGTGCCATTGTTTTAACGGTGGCATGAACCTCGAAAATCCAAAAATTGTTGCTTTAAAGCAATTTGAAGTTTTAGTTTAATTTTATCTCGATATCAAGATAGCATCGAGATATGAAACATTCAATTCCACCAAAATCTTTATTTGGTGACATTGTTTTAACGGAGGCAAGAACCTCGAAAATCTAAAAATTGTTGCTTTAAAGCAATTTGAAGTTTTAGTTTAATTTTATCTCGATATCAAGATAGCATCGAGATATGAAACATTCAATTCCACCAAAATCTTTATTTGGTGACATTGTTTTAACGGAGGCAAGAACCTCGAAAATCTAAAAATTGTTGCTTTAAAGCAATTTGAAGTTTTATTTTAATTTTATCTCGATATCAAGATAGCATCGAGATATGAAACATTCAATTCCACCAACTTCTTTATTTGGTGCCATTGTTTTAACGGTGGCATGAACCTCGAAAATCCAAAAATTGTTGCTTTAAAGCAATTTGAAGTTTTAGTTTAATTTTATCTCGATATCAAGATAGCATGGAGATATGAAACATTCAATTCCACCAACTTCTTTATTTGGTGCCATTGTTTTAACGGTGGCATGAACCTCGAAAATCCAAAAATTGTTGCTTTAAAGCAATTTGAAGTTTTAGTTTAATTTTATCTCGATATCAAGATAGCATCGAGATATGAAACATTCAATTCCACCAAAATCTTTATTTGGTGACATTGTTTTAACGGAGGCAAGAACCTCGAAAATCTAAAAATTGTTGCTTTAAAGCAATTTGAAGTTTTAGTTTAATTTTATCTCGATATCAAGATAGCATCGAGATATGAAACATTCAATTCCACCAAAATCTTTATTTGGTGACATTGTTTTAACGGAGGCAAGAACCTCGAAAATCTAAAAATTGTTGCTTTAAAGCAATTTGAAGTTTTATTTTAATTTTATCTCGATATCAAGATAGCATCGAGATATGAAACATTCAATTCCACCAACTTCTTTATTTGGTGCCATTGTTTTAACGGTGGCATGAACCTCGAAAATCCAAAAATTGTTGCTTTAAAGCAATTTGAAGTTTTAGTTTAATTTTATCTCGATATCAAGATAGCATCGAGATATGAAACACCTAATTCCATCAACTTCTTTATATGGTGCCATTGTTTTAAAGGAGGCAAGAACCTCGAAAATCTAAAAATTGTTGCTTTAAAGCAATTTGAAGTTTTAGTTTAATTTTATCTCGATATCAAGATAGCATGGAGATATGAAACATTCAATTCCACCAACTTCTTTATTTGGTGCCATTGTTTTAACGGTGGCATGAACCTCGAAAATCCAAAAATTGTTGCTTTAAAGCAATTTGAAGTTTTAGTTTAATTTTATCTCGATATCAAGATAGCATGGAGATATGAAACATTCAATTCCACCAACTTCTTTATTTGGTGCCATTGTTTTAACGGTGGCATGAACCTCGAAAATCCAAAAATTGTTGCTTTAAAGCAATTTGAAGTTTTAGTTTAATTTTATCTCGATATCAAGATAGCATCGAGATAAGAAAAAATAAAATCCTCCATCTTGTTTATTTGGTGCCATAGTTTTAACGGAGGCATGAACCTCGAAAATCCAAAAATTATTGCTTTAAAGCAATTTGAAGTTTTAGTTTAATTTTATCTCGATATTAAGATAGCATCGAGATATGAAACATAAAATTCCACCAACTTCTTTATTTGGTGCCATTGTTTTAACGGAGGCAAGAACCTCGAAAATCCAAAAATTATTGCTTTAAAGCAATTTGAAGTTTTAGTTTAATTTTATCTCGATATCAAGATAGCATCGAGATATGAAACATTCAATTCCACCAACTTCTTTATTTGGTGCCATTGTTTTAACGGAGGCAAGAACCTCGAAAATCCAAAAATTGTTGCTTTAAAGCAATTTGAAGTTTTAGTTTAATTTTATCTCGATATCAAGATAGCATCGAGATATGAAACATTCAATTCCACCAACTTCTTTATTTGGTGCCATTGTTTTAACGGAGGCAAGAACCTCGAAAATCCAAAAATTGTTGCTTTAAAGCAATTTGAAGTTTTAGTTTAATTTTATCTCGATATCAAGATAGCATCGAGATATGAAACATTCAATTCCACCAACTTCTTTATTTGGTGCCATTGTTTTAACGGAGGCAAGAACCTCGAAAATCCAAAAATTGTTGCTTTAAAGCAATTTGAAGTTTTAGTTTAATTTTATCTCGATATCAAGATAGCATCGAGATATGAAACATTCAATTCCACCAACTTCTTTATTTGGTGCCATTGTTTTACCGGAGCAAGAACCTCGAAAATCCAAAAATTGTTGCTTTAAAGCAATTTGAAGTTTTAGTTTAATTTTATCTCGATATCAAGATAGCATCGAGATATGAAACATTCAATTCCACCAAAATCTTTATTTGGTGACATTGTTTTAACGGAGGCAAGAACCTCGAAAATCCAAAAATTGTTGCTTTAAAGCAATTTGAAGTTTTAGTTTAATTTTATCTCGATATCAAGATAGCATCGAGATAAGAAAAAATAAAATCCTCCATCTTGTTTATTTGGTGCCATAGTTTTAACGGAGGCATGAACCTCGAAAATCCAAAAATTATTGCTTTAAAGCAATTTGAAGTTTTAGTTTAATTTTATCTCGATATTAAGATAGCATCGAGATATGAAACATAAAATTCCACCATCTTGTTTATTTGGTGCCATTGTTTTAACGGAGGCAAGAACCTCGAATATCCAAAAATTGTTGCTTTAAAGCAAGTTGAAGTTTTAGTTAAATTTTATCTCGATATCAAGATAGCATCGAGATATGAAACATTCAATTCCACCAACTTCTTTATTTGGTGCCATTGTTTTAACGGAGGCAAGAACCTCGAAAATCCAAAAATTGTTGCTTTAAAGCAATTTGAAGTTTTAGTTTAATTTTATCTCGATATCAAGATAGCATCGAGATATGAAACATTCAATTCCACCAAAATCTTTATTTGGTGACATTGTTTTAACGGAGGCAAGAACCTCGAAAATCCAAAAATTGTTGCTTTAAAGCAATTTGAAGTTTTAGTTTAATTTTATCTCGATATCAAGATAGCATCGAGATATGAAACATTCAATTCCACCAACTTCTTTATTTGGTGCCATTGTTTTAACGGAGGCAAGAACCTCGAAAATCCAAAAATTGTTGCTTTAAAGCAATTTGAAGTTTTAGTTTAATTTTATCTCGATATCAAGATAGCATCGAGATATGAAACATTCAATTCCACCAAAATCTTTATTTGGTGACATTGTTTTAACGGAGGCAAGAACCTCGAAAATCTAAAAATTGTTGCTTTAAAGCAATTTGAAGTTTTATTTTAATTTTATCTCGATATCAAGATAGCATCGAGATATGAAACATTCAATTCCACCAACTTCTTTATTTGGTGCCATTGTTTTAACGGTGGCATGAACCTCGAAAATCCAAAAATTGTTGCTTTAAAGCAATTTGAAGTTTTAGTTTAATTTTATCTCGATATCAAGATAGCATCGAGATATGAAACACCTAATTCCATCAACTTCTTTATATGGTGCCATTGTTTTAACGGTGGCATGAACCTCGAAAATCCAAAAATTGTTGCTTTAAAGCAATTTGAAGTTTTAGTTTAATTTTATCTCGATATCAAGATAGCATCGAGATATGAAACACCTAATTCCATCAACTTCTTTATATGGTGCCATTGTTTTAACGGAGGCAAGAACCTCGAAAATCCAAAAATTGTTGCTTTAAAGCAATTTGAAGTTTTAGTTTAATTTTATCTCGATATCAAGATAGCATCGAGATATGAAACATTCAGTTCCACCAAAATCTTTATTTGGTGACATTGTTTTAACGGAGGCAAGAACCTCGAAAATCTAAAAATTGTTGCTTTAAAGCAATTTGAAGTTTTAGTTTAATTTTATCTCGATATCAAGATAGCATCGAGATATGAAACACCTAATTCCATCAACTAGTTTATTTGGTGCCATTGTTTTAACGGAGGCAAGAACCTCGAAAATCCAAAAATTGTTGCTTTAAAGCAATTTGAAGTTTTATTTTAATTTTATCTCGATATCAAGATAGCATCGAGATATGAAACATTCAATTCCACCAAAATCTTTATTTGGTGACATTGTTTTAACGGAGGCAAGAACCTCGAAAATCTAAAAATTGTTGCTTTAAAGCAATTTGAAGTTTTATTTTAATTTTATCTCGATATCAAGATAGCATCGAGATATGAAACATTCAATTCCACCAACTTCTTTATTTGGTGCCATTGTTTTAACGGTGGCATGAACCTCGAAAATCCAAAAATTGTTGCTTTAAAGCAATTTGAAGTTTTAGTTTAATTTTATCTCGATATCAAGATAGCATCGAGATATGAAACACCTAATTCCATCAACTTCTTTATATGGTGCCATTGTTTTAACGGTGGCATGAACCTCGAAAATCCAAAAATTGTTGCTTTAAAGCAATTTGAAGTTTTAGTTTAATTTTATCTCGATATCAAGATAGCATCGAGATATGAAACACCTAATTCCATCAACTTCTTTATATGGTGCCATTGTTTTAACGGAGGCAAGAACCTCGAAAATCCAAAAATTGTTGCTTTAAAGCAATTTGAAGTTTTAGTTTAATTTTATCTCGATATCAAGATAGCATCGAGATATGAAACATTCAGTTCCACCAAAATCTTTATTTGGTGACATTGTTTTAACGGAGGCAAGAACCTCGAAAATCTAAAAATTGTTGCTTTAAAGCAATTTGAAGTTTTAGTTTAATTTTATCTCGATATCAAGATAGCATCGAGATATGAAACACCTAATTCCATCAACTAGTTTATTTGGTGCCATTGTTTTAACGGAGGCAAGAACCTCGAAAATCCAAAAATTGTTGCTTTAAAGCAATTTGAAGTTTTATTTTAATTTTATCTCGATATCAAGATAGCATCGAGATATGAAACATTCAATTCCACCAACTTCTTTATTTGGTGCCATTGTTTTAACGGTGGCATGAACCTCGAAAATCCAAAAATTGTTGCTTTAAAGCAATTTGAAGTTTTAGTTTAATTTTATCTCGATATCAAGATAGCATCGAGATATGAAACATTCAATTCCACCAAAATCTTTATTTGGTGACATTGTTTTAACGGAGGCAAGAACCTCGAAAATCTAAAAATTGTTGCTTTAAAGCAATTTGAAGTTTTAGTTTAATTTTATCTCGATATCAAGATAGCATCGAGATATGAAACATTCAATTCCACCAAAATCTTTATTTGGTGACATTGTTTTAACGGAGGCAAGAACCTCGAAAATCTAAAAATTGTTGCTTTAAAGCAATTTGAAGTTTTATTTTAATTTTATCTCGATATCAAGATAGCATCGAGATATGAAACATTCAATTCCACCAACTTCTTTATTTGGTGCCATTGTTTTAACGGTGGCATGAACCTCGAAAATCCAAAAATTGTTGCTTTAAAGCAATTTGAAGTTTTAGTTTAATTTTATCTCGATATCAAGATAGCATCGAGATATGAAACACCTAATTCCATCAACTTCTTTATATGGTGCCATTGTTTTAACGGAGGCAAGAACCTCGAAAATCTAAAAATTGTTGCTTTAAAGCAATTTGAAGTTTTAGTTTAATTTTATCTCGATATCAAGATAGCATGGAGATATGAAACATTCAATTCCACCAACTTCTTTATTTGGTGCCATTGTTTTAACGGTGGCATGAACCTCGAAAATCCAAAAATTGTTGCTTTAAAGCAATTTGAAGTTTTAGTTTAATTTTATCTCGATATCAAGATAGCATGGAGATATGAAACATTCAATTCCACCAACTTCTTTATTTGGTGCCATTGTTTTAACGGAGGCAAGAACCTCGAAAATCCAAAAATTATTGCTTTAAAGCAATTTGAAGTTTTAGTTTAATTTTATCTCGATATCAAGATAGCATCGAGATATGAAACATTCAATTCCACCAACTTCTTTATTTGGTGCCATTGTTTTAACGGAGGCAAGAACCTCGAAAATCCAAAAATTGTTGCTTTAAAGCAATTTGAAGTTTTAGTTTAATTTTATCTCGATATCAAGATAGCATCGAGATATGAAACATTCAATTCCACCAACTTCTTTATTTGGTGCCATTGTTTTAACGGAGGCAAGAACCTCGAAAATCCAAAAATTGTTGCTTTAAAGCAATTTGAAGTTTTAGTTTAATTTTATCTCGATATCAAGATAGCATCGAGATATGAAACATTCAATTCCACCAACTTCTTTATTTGGTGCCATTGTTTTAACGGAGGCAAGAACCTCGAAAATCCAAAAATTGTTGCTTTAAAGCAATTTGAAGTTTTAGTTTAATTTTATCTCGATATCAAGATAGCATCGAGATATGAAACATTCAATTCCACCAACTTCTTTATTTGGTGCCATTGTTTTACCGGAGCAAGAACCTCGAAAATCCAAAAATTGTTGCTTTAAAGCAATTTGAAGTTTTAGTTTAATTTTATCTCGATATCAAGATAGCATCGAGATATGAAACATTCAATTCCACCAAAATCTTTATTTGGTGACATTGTTTTAACGGAGGCAAGAACCTCGAAAATCCAAAAATTGTTGCTTTAAAGCAATTTGAAGTTTTAGTTTAATTTTATCTCGATATCAAGATAGCATCGAGATAAGAAAAAATAAAATCCTCCATCTTGTTTATTTGGTGCCATAGTTTTAACGGAGGCATGAACCTCGAAAATCCAAAAATTATTGCTTTAAAGCAATTTGAAGTTTTAGTTTAATTTTATCTCGATATTAAGATAGCATCGAGATATGAAACATAAAATTCCACCATCTTGTTTATTTGGTGCCATTGTTTTAACGGAGGCAAGAACCTCGAATATCCAAAAATTGTTGCTTTAAAGCAAGTTGAAGTTTTAGTTAAATTTTATCTCGATATCAAGATAGCATCGAGATATGAAACATTCAATTCCACCAACTTCTTTATTTGGTGCCATTGTTTTAACGGAGGCAAGAACCTCGAAAATCCAAAAATTGTTGCTTTAAAGCAATTTGAAGTTTTAGTTTAATTTTATCTCGATATCAAGATAGCATCGAGATATGAAACATTCAATTCCACCAAAATCTTTATTTGGTGACATTGTTTTAACGGAGGCAAGAACCTCGAAAATCCAAAAATTGTTGCTTTAAAGCAATTTGAAGTTTTAGTTTAATTTTATCTCGATATCAAGATAGCATCGAGATATGAAACATTCAATTCCACCAACTTCTTTATTTGGTGCCATTGTTTTAACGGAGGCAAGAACCTCGAAAATCCAAAAATTGTTGCTTTAAAGCAATTTGAAGTTTTAGTTTAATTTTATCTCGATATCAAGATAGCATCGAGATATGAAACATTCAATTCCACCAAAATCTTTATTTGGTGACATTGTTTTAACGGAGGCAAGAACCTCGAAAATCTAAAAATTGTTGCTTTAAAGCAATTTGAAGTTTTATTTTAATTTTATCTCGATATCAAGATAGCATCGAGATATGAAACATTCAATTCCACCAACTTCTTTATTTGGTGCCATTGTTTTAACGGTGGCATGAACCTCGAAAATCCAAAAATTGTTGCTTTAAAGCAATTTGAAGTTTTAGTTTAATTTTATCTCGATATCAAGATAGCATCGAGATATGAAACACCTAATTCCATCAACTTCTTTATATGGTGCCATTGTTTTAACGGTGGCATGAACCTCGAAAATCCAAAAATTGTTGCTTTAAAGCAATTTGAAGTTTTAGTTTAATTTTATCTCGATATCAAGATAGCATCGAGATATGAAACACCTAATTCCATCAACTTCTTTATATGGTGCCATTGTTTTAACGGAGGCAAGAACCTCGAAAATCCAAAAATTGTTGCTTTAAAGCAATTTGAAGTTTTAGTTTAATTTTATCTCGATATCAAGATAGCATCGAGATATGAAACATTCAGTTCCACCAAAATCTTTATTTGGTGACATTGTTTTAACGGAGGCAAGAACCTCGAAAATCTAAAAATTGTTGCTTTAAAGCAATTTGAAGTTTTAGTTTAATTTTATCTCGATATCAAGATAGCATCGAGATATGAAACACCTAATTCCATCAACTAGTTTATTTGGTGCCATTGTTTTAACGGAGGCAAGAACCTCGAAAATCCAAAAATTGTTGCTTTAAAGCAATTTGAAGTTTTATTTTAATTTTATCTCGATATCAAGATAGCATCGAGATATGAAACATTCAATTCCACCAACTTCTTTATTTGGTGCCATTGTTTTAACGGTGGCATGAACCTCGAAAATCCAAAAATTGTTGCTTTAAAGCAATTTGAAGTTTTAGTTTAATTTTATCTCGATATCAAGATAGCATCGAGATATGAAACATTCAATTCCACCAAAATCTTTATTTGGTGACATTGTTTTAACGGAGGCAAGAACCTCGAAAATCTAAAAATTGTTGCTTTAAAGCAATTTGAAGTTTTAGTTTAATTTTATCTCGATATCAAGATAGCATCGAGATATGAAACATTCAATTCCACCAAAATCTTTATTTGGTGACATTGTTTTAACGGAGGCAAGAACCTCGAAAATCTAAAAATTGTTGCTTTAAAGCAATTTGAAGTTTTATTTTAATTTTATCTCGATATCAAGATAGCATCGAGATATGAAACATTCAATTCCACCAACTTCTTTATTTGGTGCCATTGTTTTAACGGTGGCATGAACCTCGAAAATCCAAAAATTGTTGCTTTAAAGCAATTTGAAGTTTTAGTTTAATTTTATCTCGATATCAAGATAGCATCGAGATATGAAACACCTAATTCCATCAACTTCTTTATATGGTGCCATTGTTTTAACGGAGGCAAGAACCTCGAAAATCTAAAAATTGTTGCTTTAAAGCAATTTGAAGTTTTAGTTTAATTTTATCTCGATATCAAGATAGCATGGAGATATGAAACATTCAATTCCACCAACTTCTTTATTTGGTGCCATTGTTTTAACGGTGGCATGAACCTCGAAAATCCAAAAATTGTTGCTTTAAAGCAATTTGAAGTTTTAGTTTAATTTTATCTCGATATCAAGATAGCATGGAGATATGAAACATTCAATTCCACCAACTTCTTTATTTGGTGCCATTGTTTTAACGGTGGCATGAACCTCGAAAATCCAAAAATTGTTGCTTTAAAGCAATTTGAAGTTTTAGTTTAATTTTATCTCGATATCAAGATAGCATCGAGATAAGAAAAAATAAAATCCTCCATCTTGTTTATTTGGTGCCATAGTTTTAACGGAGGCATGAACCTCGAAAATCCAAAAATTATTGCTTTAAAGCAATTTGAAGTTTTAGTTTAATTTTATCTCGATATTAAGATAGCATCGAGATATGAAACATAAAATTCCACCAACTTCTTTATTTGGTGCCATTGTTTTAACGGAGGCAAGAACCTCGAAAATCCAAAAATTATTGCTTTAAAGCAATTTGAAGTTTTAGTTTAATTTTATCTCGATATCAAGATAGCATCGAGATATGAAACATTCAATTCCACCAACTTCTTTATTTGGTGCCATTGTTTTAACGGAGGCAAGAACCTCGAAAATCCAAAAATTGTTGCTTTAAAGCAATTTGAAGTTTTAGTTTAATTTTATCTCGATATCAAGATAGCATCGAGATATGAAACATTCAATTCCACCAACTTCTTTATTTGGTGCCATTGTTTTAACGGAGGCAAGAACCTCGAAAATCCAAAAATTGTTGCTTTAAAGCAATTTGAAGTTTTAGTTTAATTTTATCTCGATATCAAGATAGCATCGAGATATGAAACATTCAATTCCACCAACTTCTTTATTTGGTGCCATTGTTTTAACGGAGGCAAGAACCTCGAAAATCCAAAAATTGTTGCTTTAAAGCAATTTGAAGTTTTAGTTTAATTTTATCTCGATATCAAGATAGCATCGAGATATGAAACATTCAATTCCACCAACTTCTTTATTTGGTGCCATTGTTTTACCGGAGCAAGAACCTCGAAAATCCAAAAATTGTTGCTTTAAAGCAATTTGAAGTTTTAGTTTAATTTTATCTCGATATCAAGATAGCATCGAGATATGAAACATTCAATTCCACCAAAATCTTTATTTGGTGACATTGTTTTAACGGAGGCAAGAACCTCGAAAATCCAAAAATTGTTGCTTTAAAGCAATTTGAAGTTTTAGTTTAATTTTATCTCGATATCAAGATAGCATCGAGATAAGAAAAAATAAAATCCTCCATCTTGTTTATTTGGTGCCATTGTTTTAACGGAGGCAAGAACCTCGAATATCCAAAAATTGTTGCTTTAAAGCAAGTTGAAGTTTTAGTTAAATTTTATCTCGATATCAAGATAGCATCGAGATATGAAACATTCAATTCCACCAACTTCTTTATTTGGTGCCATTGTTTTAACGGAGGCAAGAACCTCGAAAATCCAAAAATTGTTGCTTTAAAGCAATTTGAAGTTTTAGTTTAATTTTATCTCGATATCAAGATAGCATCGAGATATGAAACATTCAATTCCACCAAAATCTTTATTTGGTGACATTGTTTTAACGGAGGCAAGAACCTCGAAAATCCAAAAATTGTTGCTTTAAAGCAATTTGAAGTTTTAGTTTAATTTTATCTCGATATCAAGATAGCATCGAGATATGAAACATTCAATTCCACCAACTTCTTTATTTGGTGCCATTGTTTTAACGGAGGCAAGAACCTCGAAAATCCAAAAATTGTTGCTTTAAAGCAATTTGAAGTTTTAGTTTAATTTTATCTCGATATCAAGATAGCATCGAGATATGAAACATTCAATTCCACCAAAATCTTTATTTGGTGACATTGTTTTAACGGAGGCAAGAACCTCGAAAATCTAAAAATTGTTGCTTTAAAGCAATTTGAAGTTTTATTTTAATTTTATCTCGATATCAAGATAGCATCGAGATATGAAACATTCAATTCCACCAACTTCTTTATTTGGTGCCATTGTTTTAACGGTGGCATGAACCTCGAAAATCCAAAAATTGTTGCTTTAAAGCAATTTGAAGTTTTAGTTTAATTTTATCTCGATATCAAGATAGCATCGAGATATGAAACACCTAATTCCATCAACTTCTTTATATGGTGCCATTGTTTTAACGGTGGCATGAACCTCGAAAATCCAAAAATTGTTGCTTTAAAGCAATTTGAAGTTTTAGTTTAATTTTATCTCGATATCAAGATAGCATCGAGATATGAAACACCTAATTCCATCAACTTCTTTATATGGTGCCATTGTTTTAACGGAGGCAAGAACCTCGAAAATCCAAAAATTGTTGCTTTAAAGCAATTTGAAGTTTTAGTTTAATTTTATCTCGATATCAAGATAGCATCGAGATATGAAACATTCAGTTCCACCAAAATCTTTATTTGGTGACATTGTTTTAACGGAGGCAAGAACCTCGAAAATCTAAAAATTGTTGCTTTAAAGCAATTTGAAGTTTTAGTTTAATTTTATCTCGATATCAAGATAGCATCGAGATATGAAACACCTAATTCCATCAACTAGTTTATTTGGTGCCATTGTTTTAACGGAGGCAAGAACCTCGAAAATCCAAAAATTGTTGCTTTAAAGCAATTTGAAGTTTTATTTTAATTTTATCTCGATATCAAGATAGCATCGAGATATGAAACATTCAATTCCACCAACTTCTTTATTTGGTGCCATTGTTTTAACGGTGGCATGAACCTCGAAAATCCAAAAATTGTTGCTTTAATGCAATTTGAAGTTTTAGTTTAATTTTATCTCGATATTAAGATAGCATCGAGATATGAAACACCTAATTCCATCAACTTCTTTATATGGTGCCATTGTTTTAACGGAGGCAAGAACCTCGAAAATCCAAAAATTGTTGCTTTAAAGCAATTTGAAGTTTTAGTTTAATTTTATCTCGATATCAAGATAGCATCGAGATATGAAACATTCAGTTCCACCAAAATCTTTATTTGGTGACATTGTTTTAACGGAGGCAAGAACCTCGAAAATCTAAAAATTGTTGCTTTAAAGCAATTTGAAGTTTTAGTTTAATTTTATCTCGATATCAAGATAGCATCGAGATATGAAACACCTAATTCCATCAACTAGTTTATTTGGTGCCATTGTTTTAACGGAGGCAAGAACCTCGAAAATCCAAAAATTGTTGCTTTAAAGCAATTTGAAGTTTTATTTTAATTTTATCTCGATATCAAGATAGCATCGAGATATGAAACATTCAATTCCACCAACTTCTTTATTTGGTGCCATTGTTTTAACGGTGGCATGAACCTCGAAAATCCAAAAATTGTTGCTTTAAAGCAATTTGAAGTTTTAGTTTAATTTTATCTCGATATCAAGATAGCATCGAGATATGAAACACCTAATTCCATCAACTTCTTTATATGGTGCCATTGTTTTAACGGAGGCAAGAACCTCGAAAATCTAAAAATTGTTGCTTTAAAGCAATTTGAAGTTTTAGTTTAATTTTATCTCGATATCAAGATAGCATGGAGATATGAAACATTCAATTCCACCAACTTCTTTATTTGGTGCCATTGTTTTAACGGTGGCATGAACCTCGAAAATCCAAAAATTGTTGCTTTAAAGCAATTTGAAGTTTTAGTTTAATTTTATCTCGATATCAAGATAGCATGGAGATATGAAACATTCAATTCCATCAACTTCTTTATTTGGTGCCATTGTTTTAACGGTGGCATGAACCTCGAAAATCCAAAAATTGTTGCTTTAAAGCAATTTGAAGTTTTAGTTTAATTTTATCTCGATATTAAGATAGCATCGAGATATGAAACATAAAATTCCACCAACTTCTTTATTTGGTGCCATTGTTTTAACGGAGGCATGAACCTCGAAAATCCAAAAATTGTTGCTTTAAAGCAATTTGAAGTTTTAGTTTAATTTTATCTCGATATTAAGATAGCATCGAGATATGAAACATTCAATTCCACCAACTTCTTTATTTGGTGCCATTGTTTTAACGGAGGCAAGAACCTCGAAAATCCAAAAATTGTTGCTTTAAAGCAATTTGAAGTTTTAGTTTAATTTTATCTCGATATCAAGATAGCATCGAGATATGAAACATTCAATTCCACCAACTTCTTTATTTGGTGCCATTGTTTTAACGGAGGCAAGAACCTCGAAAATCCAAAAATTGTTGCTTTAAAGCAATTTGAAGTTTTAGTTTAATTTTATCTCGATATCAAGATAGCATCGAGATATGAAACATTCAATTCCACCAACTTCTTTATTTGGTGCCATTGTTTTAACGGAGGCAAGAACCTCGAAAATCCAAAAATTGTTGCTTTAAAGCAATTTGAAGTTTTAGTTTAATTTTATCTCGATATCAAGATAGCATCGAGATATGAAACATTCAATTCCACCAACTTCTTTATTTGGTGCCATTGTTTTACCGGAGCAAGAACCTCGAAAATCCAAAAATTGTTGCTTTAAAGCAATTTGAAGTTTTAGTTTAATTTTATCTCGATATCAAGATAGCATCGAGATATGAAACATTCAATTCCACCAAAATCTTTATTTGGTGACATTGTTTTAACGGAGGCAAGAACCTCGAAAATCCAAAAATTGTTGCTTTAAAGCAATTTGAAGTTTTAGTTTAATTTTATCTCGATATCAAGATAGCATCGAGATAAGAAAAAATAAAATCCTCCATCTTGTTTATTTGGTGCCATAGTTTTAACGGAGGCATGAACCTCGAAAATCCAAAAATTATTGCTTTAAAGCAATTTGAAGTTTTAGTTTAATTTTATCTCGATATTAAGATAGCATCGAGATATGAAACATAAAATTCCACCATCTTGTTTATTTGGTGCCATTGTTTTAACGGAGGCAAGAACCTCGAATATCCAAAAATTGTTGCTTTAAAGCAAGTTGAAGTTTTAGTTAAATTTTATCTCGATATCAAGATAGCATCGAGATATGAAACATTCAATTCCACCAACTTCTTTATTTGGTGCCATTGTTTTAACGGAGGCAAGAACCTCGAAAATCCAAAAATTGTTGCTTTAAAGCAATTTGAAGTTTTAGTTTAATTTTATCTCGATATCAAGATAGCATCGAGATATGAAACATTCAATTCCACCAAAATCTTTATTTGGTGACATTGTTTTAACGGAGGCAAGAACCTCGAAAATCCAAAAATTGTTGCTTTAAAGCAATTTGAAGTTTTAGTTTAATTTTATCTCGATATCAAGATAGCATCGAGATATGAAACATTCAATTCCACCAACTTCTTTATTTGGTGCCATTGTTTTAACGGAGGCAAGAACCTCGAAAATCCAAAAATTGTTGCTTTAAAGCAATTTGAAGTTTTAGTTTAATTTTATCTCGATATCAAGATAGCATCGAGATATGAAACATTCAATTCCACCAACTTCTTTATTTGGTGCCATTGTTTTACCGGAGCAAGAACCTCGAAAATCCAAAAATTGTTGCTTTAAAGCAATTTGAAGTTTTAGTTTAATTTTATCTCGATATCAAGATAGCATCGAGATATGAAACATTCAATTCCACCAAAATCTTTATTTGGTGACATTGTTTTAACGGAGGCAAGAACCTCGAAAATCCAAAAATTGTTGCTTTAAAGCAATTTGAAGTTTTAGTTTAATTTTATCTCGATATCAAGATAGCATCGAGATAAGAAAAAATAAAATCCTCCATCTTGTTTATTTGGTGCCATAGTTTTAACGGAGGCATGAACCTCGAAAATCCAAAAATTATTGCTTTAAAGCAATTTGAAGTTTTAGTTTAATTTTATCTCGATATTAAGATAGCATCGAGATATGAAACATAAAATTCCACCATCTTGTTTATTTGGTGCCATTGTTTTAACGGAGGCAAGAACCTCGAATATCCAAAAATTGTTGCTTTAAAGCAAGTTGAAGTTTTAGTTAAATTTTATCTCGATATCAAGATAGCATCGAGATATGAAACATTCAATTCCACCAACTTCTTTATTTGGTGCCATTGTTTTAACGGAGGCAAGAACCTCGAAAATCCAAAAATTGTTGCTTTAAAGCAATTTGAAGTTTTAGTTTAATTTTATCTCGATATCAAGATAGCATCGAGATATGAAACATTCAATTCCACCAAAATCTTTATTTGGTGACATTGTTTTAACGGAGGCAAGAACCTCGAAAATCCAAAAATTGTTGCTTTAAAGCAATTTGAAGTTTTAGTTTAATTTTATCTCGATATCAAGATAGCATCGAGATATGAAACATTCAATTCCACCAACTTCTTTATTTGGTGCCATTGTTTTAACGGAGGCAAGAACCTCGAAAATCCAAAAATTGTTGCTTTAAAGCAATTTGAAGTTTTAGTTTAATTTTATCTCGATATCAAGATAGCATCGAGATATGAAACATTCAATTCCACCAAAATCTTTATTTGGTGACATTGTTTTAACGGAGGCAAGAACCTCGAAAATCTAAAAATTGTTGCTTTAAAGCAATTTGAAGTTTTATTTTAATTTTATCTCGATATCAAGATAGCATCGAGATATGAAACATTCAATTCCACCAACTTCTTTATTTGGTGCCATTGTTTTAACGGTGGCATGAACCTCGAAAATCCAAAAATTGTTGCTTTAAAGCAATTTGAAGTTTTAGTTTAATTTTATCTCGATATCAAGATAGCATCGAGATATGAAACACCTAATTCCATCAACTTCTTTATATGGTGCCATTGTTTTAACGGTGGCATGAACCTCGAAAATCCAAAAATTGTTGCTTTAAAGCAATTTGAAGTTTTAGTTTAATTTTATCTCGATATCAAGATAGCATCGAGATATGAAACACCTAATTCCATCAACTTCTTTATATGGTGCCATTGTTTTAACGGAGGCAAGAACCTCGAAAATCCAAAAATTGTTGCTTTAAAGCAATTTGAAGTTTTAGTTTAATTTTATCTCGATATCAAGATAGCATCGAGATATGAAACATTCAGTTCCACCAAAATCTTTATTTGGTGACATTGTTTTAACGGAGGCAAGAACCTCGAAAATCTAAAAATTGTTGCTTTAAAGCAATTTGAAGTTTTAGTTTAATTTTATCTCGATATCAAGATAGCATCGAGATATGAAACACCTAATTCCATCAACTAGTTTATTTGGTGCCATTGTTTTAACGGAGGCAAGAACCTCGAAAATCCAAAAATTGTTGCTTTAAAGCAATTTGAAGTTTTATTTTAATTTTATCTCGATATCAAGATAGCATCGAGATATGAAACATTCAATTCCACCAACTTCTTTATTTGGTGCCATTGTTTTAACGGTGGCATGAACCTCGAAAATCCAAAAATTGTTGCTTTAAAGCAATTTGAAGTTTTAGTTTAATTTTATCTCGATATCAAGATAGCATCGAGATATGAAACATTCAATTCCACCAAAATCTTTATTTGGTGACATTGTTTTAACGGAGGCAAGAACCTCGAAAATCTAAAAATTGTTGCTTTAAAGCAATTTGAAGTTTTAGTTTAATTTTATCTCGATATCAAGATAGCATCGAGATATGAAACATTCAATTCCACCAAAATCTTTATTTGGTGACATTGTTTTAACGGAGGCAAGAACCTCGAAAATCCAAAAATTGTTGCTTTAAAGCAATTTGAAGTTTTAGTTTAATTTTATCTCGATATCAAGATAGCATCGAGATATGAAACATTCAATTCCACCAAAATCTTTATTTGGTGACATTGTTTTAACGGAGGCAAGAACCTCGAAAATCCAAAAATTGTTGCTTTAAAGCAATTTGAAGTTTTAGTTTAATTTTATCTCGATATCAAGATAGCATCGAGATAAGAAAAAATAAAATCCTCCATCTTGTTTATTTGGTGCCATAGTTTTAACGGAGGCATGAACCTCGAAAATCCAAAAATTATTGCTTTAAAGCAATTTGAAGTTTTAGTTTAATTTTATCTCGATATTAAGATAGCATCGAGATATGAAACATAAAATTCCACCATCTTGTTTATTTGGTGCCATTGTTTTAACGGAGGCAAGAACCTCGAATATCCAAAAATTGTTGCTTTAAAGCAAGTTGAAGTTTTAGTTAAATTTTATCTCGATATCAAGATAGCATCGAGATATGAAACATTCAATTCCACCAACTTCTTTATTTGGTGCCATTGTTTTAACGGAGGCAAGAACCTCGAAAATCCAAAAATTGTTGCTTTAAAGCAATTTGAAGTTTTAGTTTAATTTTATCTCGATATCAAGATAGCATCGAGATATGAAACATTCAATTCCACCAAAATCTTTATTTGGTGACATTGTTTTAACGGAGGCAAGAACCTCGAAAATCCAAAAATTGTTGCTTTAAAGCAATTTGAAGTTTTAGTTTAATTTTATCTCGATATCAAGATAGCATCGAGATATGAAACATTCAATTCCACCAAAATCTTTATTTGGTGACATTGTTTTAACGGAGGCAAGAACCTCGAAAATCCAAAAATTGTTGCTTTAAAGCAATTTGAAGTTTTAGTTTAATTTTATCTCGATATCAAGATAGCATCGAGATATGAAACATTCAATTCCACCAACTTCTTTATTTGGTGCCATTGTTTTAACGGAGGCAAGAACCTCGAAAATCCAAAAATTGTTGCTTTAAAGCAATTTGAAGTTTTAGTTTAATTTTATCTCGATATCAAGATAGCATCGAGATATGAAACATTTAATTTCACCAAAATCTTTATTTGGTGACATTGTTTTAACGGAGGCAAGAACCTCGAAAATCCAAAAATTGTTGCTTTAAAGCAATTTGAAGTTTTAGTTTAATTTTATCTCGATATCAAGATAGCATCGAGATATGAAACATTCAATTCCACCAAAATCTTTATTTGGTGACATTGTTTTAACGGAGGCAAGAACCTCGAAAATCCAAAAATTGTTGCTTTAAAGCAATTTGAAGTTTTAGTTTAATTTTATCTCGATATCAAGATAGCATCGAGATATGAAACATTCAATTCCACCAACTTCTTTATTTGGTGCCATTGTTTTAACGGAGGCAAGAACCTCGAAAATCCAAAAATTGTTGCTTTAAAGCAATTTGAAGTTTTAGTTTAATTTTATCTCGATATCAAGATAGCATCGAGATATGAAACATTCAATTCCACCAACTTCTTTATTTGGTGCCATTGTTTTAACGGAGGCAAGAACCTCGAAAATCCAAAAATTGTTGCTTTAAAGCAATTTGAAGTTTTAGTTTAATTTTATCTCGATATCAAGATAGCATCGAGATATGAAACATTCAATTCCACCAACTTCTTTATTTGGTGCCATTGTTTTAACGGAGGCAAGAACCTCGAAAATCCAAAAATTGTTGCTTTAAAGCAATTTGAAGTTTTATTTTAATTTTATCTCGATATCAAGATAGCATCGAGATATGAAACATTCAATTCCACCAACTTCTTTATTTGGTGACATTGTTTTAACGGAGGCAAGAACCTCGAAAATCCAAAAATTGTTGCTTTAAAGCAATTTGAAGTTTTAGTTTAATTTTATCTCGATATCAAGATAGCATCGAGATATGAAACATTCAATTCCACCAACTTCTTTATTTGGTGACATTGTTTTAACGGAGGCAAGAACCTCGAAAATCCAAAAATTGTTGCTTTAAAGCAATTTGAAGTTTTAGTTTAATTTTATCTCGATATCAAGATAGCATCGAGATATGAAACATTCAATTCCACCAACTTCTTTATTTGGTGCCATTGTTTTAACGGAGGCAAGAACCTCGAAAATCCAAAAATTGTTGCTTTAAAGCAATTTGAAGTTTTAGTTTAATTTTATCTCGATATCAAGATAGCATCGAGATATGAAACATTCAATTCCACCAACTTCTTTATTTGGTGCCATTGTTTTAACGGAGGCAAGAACCTCGAAAATCCAAAAATTGTTGCTTTAAAGCAATTTGAAGTTTTATTTTAATTTTATCTCGATATCAAGATAGCATCGAGATATGAAACATTCAATTCCACCAACTTCTTTATTTGGTGCCATTGTTTTAACGGAGGCAAGAACCTCGAAAATCCAAAAATTGTTGCTTTAAAGCAATTTGAAGTTTTAGTTTAATTTTATCTCGATATCAAGATAGCATCGAGATATGAAACATTCAATTCCACCAAAATCTTTATTTGGTGACATTGTTTTAACGGAGGCAAGAACCTCGAAAATCCAAAAATTGTTGCTTTAAAGCAATTTGAAGTTTTAGTTTAATTTTATCTCGATATCAAGATAGCATCGAGATATGAAACATTCAATTCCACCAAAATCTTTATTTGGTGACATTGTTTTAACGGAGGCAAGAACCTCGAAAATCCAAAAATTGTTGCTTTAAAGCAATTTGAAGTTTTAGTTTAATTTTATCTCGATATCAAGATAGCATCGAGATATGAAACATTCAATTCCACCAACTTCTTTATTTGGTGCCATTGTTTTAACGGAGGCAAGAACCTCGAAAATCCAAAAATTGTTGCTTTAAAGCAATTTGAAGTTTTAGTTTAATTTTATCTCGATATCAAGATAGCATCGAGATATGAAACATTCAATTCCACCAACTTCTTTATTTGGTGCCATTGTTTTAACGGAGGCAAGAACCTCGAAAATCCAAAAATTGTTGCTTTAAAGCAATTTGAAGTTTTAGTTTAATTTTATCTCGATATCAAGATAGCATCGAGATATGAAACATTCAATTCCACCAACTTCTTTATTTGGTGCCATTGTTTTAACGGAGGCAAGAACCTCGAAAATCCAAAAATTGTTGCTTTAAAGCAATTTGAAGTTTTAGTTTAATTTTATCTCGATATCAAGATAGCATCGAGATATGAAACATTCAATTCCACCAACTTCTTTATTTGGTGACATTGTTTTAACGGAGGCAAGAACCTCGAAAATCCAAAAATTGTTGCTTTAAAGCAATTTGAAGTTTTAGTTTAATTTTATCTCGATATCAAGATAGCATCGAGATATGAAACATTCAATTCCACCAACTTCTTTATTTGGTGCCATTGTTTTAACGGAGGCAAGAACCTCGAAAATCCAAAAATTGTTGCTTTAAAGCAATTTGAAGTTTTAGTTTAATTTTATCTCGATATCAAGATAGCATCGAGATATGAAACATTCAATTCCACCAAAATCTTTATTTGGTGACATTGTTTTAACGGAGGCAAGAACCTCGAAAATCCAAAAATTGTTGCTTTAAAGCAATTTGAAGTTTTAGTTTAATTTTATCTCGATATCAAGATAGCATCGAGATATGAAACATTCAATTCCACCAACTTCTTTATTTGGTGCCATTGTTTTAACGGAGGCAAGAACCTCGAAAATCCAAAAATTGTTGCTTTAAAGCAATTTGAAGTTTTAGTTTAATTTTATCTCGATATCAAGATAGCATCGAGATATGAAACATTCAATTCCACCAAAATCTTTATTTGGTGACATTGTTTTAACGGAGGCAAGAACCTCGAAAATCCAAAAATTGTTGCTTTAAAGCAATTTGAAGTTTTATTTTAATTTTATCTCGATATCAAGATAGCATCGAGATATGAAACATTCAATTCCACCAACTTCTTTATTTGGTGACATTGTTTTAACGGAGGCAAGAACCTCGAAAATCCAAAAATTGTTGCTTTAAAGCAATTTGAAGTTTTAGTTTAATTTTATCTCGATATCAAGATAGCATCGAGATATGAAACATTCAATTCCACCAACTTCTTTATTTGGTGACATTGTTTTAACGGAGGCAAGAACCTCGAAAATCCAAAAATTGTTGCTTTAAAGCAATTTGAAGTTTTAGTTTAATTTTATCTCGATATCAAGATAGCATCGAGATATGAAACATTCAATTCCACCAACTTCTTTATTTGGTGCCATTGTTTTAACGGAGGCAAGAACCTCGAAAATCCAAAAATTGTTGCTTTAAAGCAATTTGAAGTTTTAGTTTAATTTTATCTCGATATCAAGATAGCATCGAGATATGAAACATTCAATTCCACCAACTTCTTTATTTGGTGCCATTGTTTTAACGGAGGCAAGAACCTCGAAAATCCAAAAATTGTTGCTTTAAAGCAATTTGAAGTTTTATTTTAATTTTATCTCGATATCAAGATAGCATCGAGATATGAAACATTCAATTCCACCAACTTCTTTATTTGGTGCCATTGTTTTAACGGAGGCAAGAACCTCGAAAATCCAAAAATTGTTGCTTTAAAGCAATTTGAAGTTTTAGTTTAATTTTATCTCGATATCAAGATAGCATCGAGATATGAAACATTCAATTCCACCAAAATCTTTATTTGGTGACATTGTTTTAACGGAGGCAAGAACCTCGAAAATCCAAAAATTGTTGCTTTAAAGCAATTTGAAGTTTTAGTTTAATTTTATCTCGATATCAAGATAGCATCGAGATATGAAACATTCAATTCCACCAAAATCTTTATTTGGTGACATTGTTTTAACGGAGGCAAGAACCTCGAAAATCCAAAAATTGTTGCTTTAAAGCAATTTGAAGTTTTAGTTTAATTTTATCTCGATATCAAGATAGCATCGAGATATGAAACATTCAATTCCACCAAAATCTTTATTTGGTGACATTGTTTTAACGGAGGCAAGAACCTCGAAAATCCAAAAATTGTTGCTTTAAAGCAATTTGAAGTTTTAGTTTAATTTTATCTCGATATCAAGATAGCATCGAGATATGAAACATTCAATTCCACCAACTTCTTTATTTGGTGCCATTGTTTTAACGGAGGCAAGAACCTCGAAAATCCAAAAATTGTTGCTTTAAAGCAATTTGAAGTTTTAGTTTAATTTTATCTCGATATCAAGATAGCATCGAGATATGAAACATTCAATTCCACCAACTTCTTTATTTGGTGCCATTGTTTTAACGGAGGCAAGAACCTCGAAAATCCAAAAATTGTTGCTTTAAAGCAATTTGAAGTTTTAGTTTAATTTTATCTCGATATCAAGATAGCATCGAGATATGAAACATTCAATTCCACCAACTTCTTTATTTGGTGCCATTGTTTTAACGGAGGCAAGAACCTCGAAAATCCAAAAATTGTTGCTTTAAAGCAATTTGAAGTTTTAGTTTAATTTTATCTCGATATCAAGATAGCATCGAGATATGAAACATTCAATTCCACCAACTTCTTTATTTGGTGACATTGTTTTAACGGAGGCAAGAACCTCGAAAATCCAAAAATTGTTGCTTTAAAGCAATTTGAAGTTTTAGTTTAATTTTATCTCGATATCAAGATAGCATCGAGATATGAAACATTCAATTCCACCAACTTCTTTATTTGGTGCCATTGTTTTAACGGAGGCAAGAACCTCGAAAATCCAAAAATTGTTGCTTTAAAGCAATTTGAAGTTTTAGTTTAATTTTATCTCGATATCAAGATAGCATCGAGATATGAAACATTCAATTCCACCAAAATCTTTATTTGGTGACATTGTTTTAACGGAGGCAAGAACCTCGAAAATCCAAAAATTGTTGCTTTAAAGCAATTTGAAGTTTTAGTTTAATTTTATCTCGATATCAAGATAGCATCGAGATATGAAACATTCAATTCCACCAACTTCTTTATTTGGTGCCATTGTTTTAACGGAGGCAAGAACCTCGAAAATCCAAAAATTGTTGCTTTAAAGCAATTTGAAGTTTTAGTTTAATTTTATCTCGATATCAAGATAGCATCGAGATATGAAACATTCAATTCCACCAAAATCTTTATTTGGTGACATTGTTTTAACGGAGGCAAGAACCTCGAAAATCCAAAAATTGTTGCTTTAAAGCAATTTGAAGTTTTAGTTTAATTTTATCTCGATATCAAGATAGCATCGAGATATGAAACATTCAATTCCACCAAAATCTTTATTTGGTGACATTGTTTTAACGGAGGCAAGAACCTCGAAAATCCAAAAATTGTTGCTTTAAAGCAATTTGAAGTTTTAGTTTAATTTTATCTCGATATCAAGATAGCATCGAGATATGAAACATTCAATTCCACCAACTTCTTTATTTGGTGCCATTGTTTTAACGGAGGCAAGAACCTCGAAAATCCAAAAATTGTTGCTTTAAAGCAATTTGAAGTTTTAGTTTCATTTTATCTCGATATCAAGATAGCATCGAGATATGAAACATTCAATTCCACCAACTTCTTTATTTGGTGCCATTGTTTTAACGGAGGCAAGAACCTCGAAAATCCAAAAATTGTTGCTTTAAAGCAATTTGAAGTTTTAGTTTAATTTTATCTCGATATCAAGATAGCATCGAGATATGAAACATTCAATTCCACCAAAATCTTTATTTGGTGACATTGTTTTAACGGAGGCAAGAACCTCGAAAATCTAAAAATTGTTGCTTTAAAGCAATTTGAAGTTTTAGTTTAATTTTATCTCGATATCAAGATAGCATCGAGATATGAAACATTCAATTCCACCAAAATCTTTATTTGGTGACATTGTTTTAACGGAGGCAAGAACCTCGAAAATCTAAAAATTGTTGCTTTAAAGCAATTTGAAGTTTTATTTTAATTTTATCTCGATATCAAGATAGCATCGAGATATGAAACATTCAATTCCACCAACTTCTTTATTTGGTGCCATTGTTTTAAGTTTGAAGTTTTAGTTTAATTTTATCTCGATATCAAGATAGCATCGAGATATGAAACATTCAATTCCACCAACTTCTTTATTTGGTGCCATTGTTTTAACGGAGGCAAGAACCTCGAAAATCCAAAAATTGTTGCTTTAAAGCAATTTGAAGTTTTAGTTTCATTTTATCTCGATATCAAGATAGCATCGAGATATGAAACATTCAATTCCACCAACTTCTTTATTTGGTGCCATTGTTTTAACGGAGGCAAGAACCTCGAAAATCCAAAAATTGTTGCTTTAAAGCAATTTGAAGTTTTAGTTTCATTTTATCTCGATATCAAGATAGCATCGAGATATGAAACATTCAATTCCACCAACTTCTTTATTTGGTGCCATTGTTTTAACGGAGGCAAGAACCTCGAAAATCCAAAAATTGTTGCTTTAAAGCAATTTGAAGTTTTAGTTTAATTTTATCTCGATATCAAGATAGCATCGAGATATGAAACATTCAATTCCACCAAAATCTTTATTTGGTGACATTGTTTTAACGGAGGCAAGAACCTCGAAAATCTAAAAATTGTTGCTTTAAAGCAATTTGAAGTTTTAGTTTAATTTTATCTCGATATCAAGATAGCATCGAGATATGAAACATTCAATTCCACCAAAATCTTTATTTGGTGACATTGTTTTAACGGAGGCAAGAACCTCGAAAATCTAAAAATTGTTGCTTTAAAGCAATTTGAAGTTTTATTTTAATTTTATCTCGATATCAAGATAGCATCGAGATATGAAACATTCAATTCCACCAACTTCTTTATTTGGTGCCATTGTTTTAAGTTTGAAGTTTTAGTTTAATTTTATCTCGATATCAAGATAGCATCGAGATATGAAACATTCAATTCCACCAACTTCTTTATTTGGTGCCATTGTTTTAACGGAGGCAAGAACCTCGAAAATCCAAAAATTGTTGCTTTAAAGCAATTTGAAGTTTTAGTTTCATTTTATCTCGATATCAAGATAGCATCGAGATATGAAACATTCAATTCCACCAACTTCTTTATTTGGTGCCATTGTTTTAACGGAGGCAAGAACCTCGAAAATCCAAAAATTGTTGCTTTAAAGCAATTTGAAGTTTTAGTTTAATTTTATCTCGATATCAAGATAGCATCGAGATATGAAACATTCAATTCCACCAAAATCTTTATTTGGTGACATTGTTTTAACGGAGGCAAGAACCTCGAAAATCTAAAAATTGTTGCTTTAAAGCAATTTGAAGTTTTATTTTAATTTTATCTCGATATCAAGATAGCATCGAGATATGAAACATTCAATTCCACCAACTTCTTTATTTGGTGCCATTGTTTTAAGTTTGAAGTTTTAGTTTATTTTTATCTCGATATCAAGATAGCATCGAGATATGAAACATTCAATTCCACCAACTTCTTTATTTGGTGCCATTGTTTTAACGGAGGCAAGAACCTCGAAAATCCAAAAATTGTTGCTTTAAAGCAATTTGAAGTTTTAGTTTCATTTTATCTCGATATCAAGATAGCATCGAGATATGAAACATTCAATTCCACCAACTTCTTTATTTGGTGCCATTGTTTTAACGGAGGCAAGAACCTCGAAAATCCAAAAATTGTTGCTTTAAAGCAATTTGAAGTTTTAGTTTAATTTTATCTCGATATCAAGATAGCATCGAGATATGAAAAATTCAATTCCACCAACTTCTTTATTTGGTGTCATTGTTTTAACGGAGGCAAGAACCTCGAAAATCCAAAAATTGTTGCTTTAATGCAATTTGAAGTTTTAGTTTCATTTTATCTCGATATCAAGATAGCATCGAGATATGAAACATTCAATTCCACCAACTTCTTTATTTGGTGCCATTGTTTTAACGGAGGCAAGAACCTCGAAAATCCAAAAATTGTTGCTTTAAAGCAATTTGAAGTTTTAGTTTCATTTTATCTCGATATCAAGATAGCATCGAGATATGAAACATTCAATTCCACCAACTTCTTTATTTGGTGCCATTGTTTTAACGGAGGCAAGAACCTCGAAAATCCAAAAATTGTTGCTTTAAAGCAATTTGAAGTTTTAGTTTAATTTTATCTCGATATCAAGATAGCATCGAGATATGAAACATTCAATTCCACCAACTTCTTTATTTGGTGCCATTGTTTTAAGTTTGAAGTTTTAGTTTAATTTTATCTCGATATCAAGATAGCATCGAGATATGAAACATTCAATTCCACCAACTTCTTTATTTGGTGCCATTGTTTTAACGGAGGCAAGAACCTCGAAAATCCAAAAATTGTTGCTTTAAAGCAATTTGAAGTTTTAGTTTCATTTTATCTCGATATCAAGATTGCATCGAGATATGAAACATTCAATTCCACCAACTTCTTTATTTGGTGCCATTGTTTTAACGGAGGCAAGAACCTCGAAAATCCAAAAATTGTTGCTTTAAAGCAATTTGAAGTTTTAGTTTAATTTTATCTCGATATCAAGATAGCATCGAGATATGAAACATTCAATTCCACCAAAATCTTTATTTGGTGACATTGTTTTAACGGAGGCAAGAACCTCGAAAATCCAAAAATTGTTGCTTTAAAGCAATTTGAAGTTTTAGTTTAATTTTATCTCGATATCAAGATAGCATCGAGATATGAAACATTCAATTCCACCAACTTCTTTATTTGGTGCCATTGTTTTAACGGAGGCAAGAACCTCGAAAATCCAAAAATTGTTGCTTTAAAGCAATTTGAAGTTTTAGTTTAATTTTATCTCGATATCAAGATAGCATCGAGATATGAAACATTCAATTCCACCAAAATCTTTATTTGGTGACATTGTTTTAACGGAGGCAAGAACCTCGAAAATCTAAAAATTGTTGCTTTAAAGCAATTTGAAGTTTTATTTTAATTTTATCTCGATATCAAGATAGCATCGAGATATGAAACATTCAATTCCACCAACTTCTTTATTTGGTGCCATTGTTTTAAGTTTGAAGTTTTAGTTTAATTTTATCTCGATATCAAGATAGCATCGAGATATGAAACATTCAATTCCACCAACTTCTTTATTTGGTGCCATTGTTTTAACGGAGGCAAGAACCTCGAAAATCCAAAAATTGTTGCTTTAAAGCAATTTGAAGTTTTAGTTTCATTTTATCTCGATATCAAGATAGCATCGAGATATGAAACATTCAATTCCACCAACTTCTTTATTTGGTGCCATTGTTTTAACGGAGGCAAGAACCTCGAAAATCCAAAAATTGTTGCTTTAAAGCAATTTGAAGTTTTAGTTTAATTTTATCTCGATATCAAGATAGCATCGAGATATGAAAAATTCAATTCCACCAACTTCTTTATTTGGTGTCATTGTTTTAACGGAGGCAAGAACCTCGAAAATCCAAAAATTGTTGCTTTAATGCAATTTGAAGTTTTAGTTTAATTTTATCTCGATATCAAGATAGCATCGAGATATGAAACACCTAATTCCACCAACTTCTTTATTTGGTGCCATTGTTTTAACGGAGGCAAGAACCTCGAAAATCCAAAAATTGTTGCTTTAAAGCAATTTGAAGTTTTAGTTTAATTTTATCTCGATATCAAGATAGCATCGAGATATGAAACATTCAATTCCACCAACTTCTTTATTTGGTGCCATTGTTTTAACGGAGGCAAGAACCTCGAAAATCCAAAAATTGTTGCTTTAAAGCAATTTGAAGTTTTAGTTAAATTTTATCTCGATATCAAGATAGCATCGAGATATGAAACATTCAATTCCACCTACTTCTTTATTTGGTGCCATTATTTTTAACGAAGGCAAGAACCTCGAAAATCCAAAAATTGTTGCTTTAAAGCAATTTGAAGTTTTAGTTTAATTTTATCTCGATATCAAGATAGCATCGAGATATGAAACATTCAATTCCACCAACTTCTTTATTTGGTGCCATTGTTTTAACGGAGGCAAGAACCTCGAAAATCCAAAAATTGTTGCTTTAAAGCAATTTGAAGTTTTAGTTAAATTTTATCTCGATATCAAGATAGCATCGAGATATGAAACATTCAATTCCACCTACTTCTTTATTTGGTGCCATTATTTTTAACGAAGGCAAGAACCTCGAAAATCCAAAAATTGTTGCTTTAAAGCAATTTGAAGTTTTAGTTTAATTTTATCTCGATATCAAGATAGCATCGAGATATGAAACATTCAATTCCACCTACTTCTTTATTTGGTGCCATTATTTTTAACGAAGGCAAGAACCTCGAAAATCCAAAAATTGTTGCTTTAAAGCAATTTGAAGTTTTAGTTTAATTTTATCTCGATATCAAGATAGCATCGAGATATGAAACATTCAATTCCACCAACTTCTTTATTTGGTGCCATTGTTTTAACGGAGGCAAGAACCTCGAAAATCCAAAAATTGTTGCTTTAAAGCAATTTGAAGTTTTAGTTAAATTTTATCTCGATATCAAGATAGCATCGAGATATGAAACATTCAATTCCACCTACTTCTTTATTTGGTGCCATTATTTTTAACGAAGGCAAGAACCTCGAAAATCCAAAAATTGTTGCTTTAAAGCAATTTGAAGTTTTAGTTTAATTTTATCTCGATATCAAGATAGCATCGAGATATGAAACATTCAATTCCACCTACTTCTTTATTTGGTGCCATTATTTTTAACGAAGGCAAGAACCTCGAAAATCCAAAAATTGTTGCTTTAATGCAATTTGAAGTTTTAGTTTAATTTTATCTCGATATCAAGATAGCATCGAGATATGAAACACCTAATTCCACCAACTTCTTTATTTGGTGCCATTGTTTTAACGGAGGCAAGAACCTCGAAAATCCAAAAATTGTTGCTTTAAAGCAATTTGAAGTTTTAGTTTAATTTTATCTCGATATCAAGATAGCATCGAGATATGAAAAATTCAATTCCACCAACTTCTTTATTTGGTGGCATTGTTTTAACGGAGGCAAGAACCTCGAAAATCCAAAAATTGTTGCTTTAATGCAATTTGAAGTTTTAGTTTAATTTTATCTCGATATCAAGATAGCATCGAGATATGAAACACCTAATTCCACCAACTTCTTTATTTGGTGCCATTGTTTTAACGGAGGCAAGAACCTCGAAAATCCAAAAATTGTTGCTTTAAAGCAATTTGAAGTTTTAGTTTAATTTTATCTCGATATCAAGATAGCATCGAGATATGAAACATTCAATTCCACCAACTTCTTTATTTGGTGCCATTGTTTTAACGGAGGCAAGAACCTCGAAAATCCAAAAATTGTTGCTTTAAAGCAATTTGAAGTTTTAGTTTCATTTTATCTCGATATCAAGATAGCATCGAGATATGAAACATTCAATTCCACCAACTTCTTTATTTGGTGCCATTGTTTTAACGGAGGCAAGAACCTCGAAAATCCAAAAATTGTTGCTTTAAAGCAATTTGAAGTTTTAGTTTAATTTTATCTCGATATCAAGATAGCATCGAGATATGAAAAATTCAATTCCACCAACTTCTTTATTTGGTGTCATTGTTTTAACGGAGGCAAGAACCTCGAAAATCCAAAAATTGTTGCTTTAATGCAATTTGAAGTTTTAGTTTAATTTTATCTCGATATCAAGATAGCATCGAGATATGAAACACCTAATTCCACCAACTTCTTTATTTGGTGCCATTGTTTTAACGGAGGCAAGAACCTCGAAAATCCAAAAATTGTTGCTTTAAAGCAATTTGAAGTTTTAGTTTCATTTTATCTCGATATCAAGATAGCATCGAGATATGAAACATTCAATTCCACCAACTTCTTTATTTGGTGCCATTGTTTTAACGGAGGCAAGAACCTCGAAAATCCAAAAATTGTTGCTTTAAAGCAATTTGAAGTTTTAGTTTAATTTTATCTCGATATCAAGATAGCATCGAGATATGAAACATTCAATTCAACCAACTTCTTTATTTGGTGCCATTGTTTTAACGCATGCAAGAACCTCGAAAATCCAAAAATTGTTGCTTTAATGCATTTTGAAGTTTTAATTTAATTTTATCTCGATATCAAGATAGCATCGAGATATGAAACACCTAATTCCACCAACTTCTTTATTTGGTGCCATTGTTTTAACGGAGGCAAGAACCTCGAAAATCCAAAAATTGTTGCTTTAAAGCAATTTGAAGTTTTAGTTTAATTTTATCTCGATATCAAGATAGCATCGAGATATGAAACATTCAATTCCACCAACTAGTTTATTTGGTGCCATTGTTTTAACGGAGGCAAGAACCTCGAAAATCCAAAAATTGTTGCTTTAAAGCAATTTGAAGTTTTAGTTTAATTTTATCTCGATATCAAGATAGCATCGAGATATGAAACACCTAATTCCACCAACTTCTTTATTTGGTGCCATTGTTTTAACGCATGCAAGAACCTCGAAAATCTAAAAATTGTTGCTTTAAAGCAATTTGAAGTTTTAGTTTAATTTTATCTCGATATCAAGATAGCATCGAGATATGAAACATTCAATTCCACCAACTAGTTTATTTGGTGCCATTGTTTTAACGGAGGCAAGAACCTCGAAAATCCAAAAATTGTTGCTTTAATGCAATTTGAAGTTTTAGTTTAATTTTATCTCGATATCAAGATAGCATCGAGATATGAAACACCTAATTCCACCAACTTCTTTATTTGGTGCCATTGTTTTAACGGAGGCAAGAACCTCGAAAATCCAAAAATTGTTGCTTTAAAGCAATTTGAAGTTTTAGTTTCATTTTATCTCGATATCAAGATAGCATCGAGATATGAAACATTCAATTCCACCAACTAGTTTATTTGGTGCCATTGTTTTAACGCATGCAAGAACCTCGAAAATCTAAAAATTGTTGCTTTAAAGCAATTTGAAGTTTTAGTTTAATTTTATCTCGATATCAAGATAGCATCGAGATATGAAACATTCAATTCCACCAACTAGTTTATTTGGTGCCATTGTTTTAACGGAGGCAAGAACCTCGAAAATCCAAAAATTGTTGCTTTAATGCAATTTGAAGTTTTAGTTTAATTTTATCTCGATATCAAGATAGCATCGAGATATGAAACACCTAATTCCACCAACTTCTTTATTTGGTGCCATTGTTTTAACGGAGGCAAGAACCTCGAAAATCCAAAAATTGTTGCTTTAAAGCAATTTGAAGTTTTAGTTTAATTTTATCTCGATATCAAGATAGCATCGAGATATGAAACATTCAATTCCACCAACTTCTTTATTTGGTGCCATTGTTTTAACGGAGGCAAGAACCTCGAAAATCCAAAAATTGTTGCTTTAAAGCAATTTGAAGTTTTAGTTTCATTTTATCTCGATATCAAGATAGCATCGAGATATGAAACATTCAATTCCACCAACTTCTTTATTTGGTGCCATTGTTTTAACGGAGGCAAGAACCTCGAAAATCCAAAAATTGTTGCTTTAAAGCAATTTGAAGTTTTAGTTTCATTTTATCTCGATATCAAGATAGCATCGAGATATGAAACATTCAATTCCACCAACTTCTTTATTTGGTGCCATTGTTTTAACGGAGGCAAGAACCTCGAAAATCCAAAAATTGTTGCTTTAAAGCAATTTGAAGTTTTAGTTTAATTTTATCTCGATATCAAGATAGCATCGAGATATGAAACATTCAATTCCACCAACTAGTTTATTTGGTGCCATTGTTTTAACGGAGGCAAGAACCTCGAATATCCAAAAATTGTTGCTTTAAAGCAATTTGAAGTTTTAGTTTCATTTTATCTCGATATCAAGATAGCATCGAGATATGAAACATTCAATTCCACCAACTAGTTTATTTGGTGCCATTGTTTTACCGGAGCAAGAACCTCGAAAATCCAAAAATTGTTGCTTTAAAGCAATTTGAAGTTTTAGTTTAATTTTATCTAGATATCAAGATCGCATCGAGATAAGAAAAAATAAAATCCTCCATCTTCTTTATATGGTGCCATTGTTTTAACGGAGGCAAGAACCTCGAAAATCCAAAAATTGTTGCTTTAAAGCAATTTGAAGTTTTAGTTTAATTTTATCTCGATATCAAGATAGCATCGAGATAAGAAAAAATAAAATCCTCCATCTTGTTTATTTGGTGCCATAGTTTTAACGGAGGCATGAACCTCGAAAATCCAAAAATTATTGCTTTAAAGCAATTTGAAGTTTTAGTTTAATTTTATCTCGATATTAAGATAGCATCGAGATATGAAACATAAAATTCCACCATCTTGTTTATTTGGTGCCATTGTTTTAACGGAGGCAAGAACCTCGAATATCCAAAAATTGTTGCTTTAAAGCAAGTTGAAGTTTTAGTTAAATTTTATCTCGATATCAAGATAGCATCGAGATATGAAACACCTAATTCCATCAACTTCTTTATATGGTGCCATTGTTTTAACGGAGCAAGAACCTCGAAAATCCAAAAATTGTTGCTTTAAAGCAATTTGAAGTTTTAGTTTAATTTTATCTAGATATCAAGATAGCATCGAGATAAGAAAAAATAAAATCCTCCATCTTCTTTATATGGTGCCATTGTTTTAACGGAGGCAAGAACCTCGAAAATCCAAAAATTGTTGCTTTAAAGCAATTTGAAGTTTTAGTTTAATTTTATCTCGATATCAAGATAGCATCGAGATAAGAAAAAATAAAATCCTCCATCTTGTTTATTTGGTGCCATAGTTTTAACGGAGGCATGAACCTCGAAAATCCAAAAATTATTGCTTTAAAGCAATTTGAAGTTTTAGTTTAATTTTATCTCGATATTAAGATAGCATCGAGATATGAAACATAAAATTCCACCATCTTGTTTATTTGGTGCCATTGTTTTAACGGAGGCAAGAACCTCGAATATCCAAAAATTGTTGCTTTAAAGCAAGTTGAAGTTTTAGTTAAATTTTATCTCGATATCAAGATAGCATCGAGATATGAAACATTCAATTCCACCAACTTCTTTATTTGGTGCCATTGTTTTAACAGAGGCAAGAACCTCGAAAATCCAAAAATTGTTGCTTTAAAGCAATTTGAAGTTTTAGTTTAATTTTATCTCGATATCAAGATAGCATCGAGATATGAAACATTCAATTCCACCAAAATCTTTATTTGGTGACATTGTTTTAACGGAGGCAAGAACCTCGAAAATCCAAAAATTGTTGCTTTAAAGCAATTTGAAGTTTTAGTTTAATTTTATCTCGATATCAAGATAGCATCGAGATAAGAAAAAATAAAATCCTCCATCTTGTTTATTTGGTGCCATAGTTTTAACGGAGGCATGAACCTCGAAAATCCAAAAATTATTGCTTTAAAGCAATTTGAAGTTTTAGTTTAATTTTATCTCGATATTAAGATAGCATCGAGATATGAAACATAAAATTCCACCATCTTGTTTATTTGGTGCCATTGTTTTAACGGAGGCAAGAACCTCGAATATCCAAAAATTGTTGCTTTAAAGCAAGTTGAAGTTTTAGTTAAATTTTATCTCGATATCAAGATAGCATCGAGATATGAAACATTCAATTCCACCATCTTCTTTATTTGGTGCCATTGTTTTAACGGAGGCAAGAACCTCGAAAATCCAAAAATTGTTGCTTTAAAGCAATTTGAAGTTTTAGTTTAATTTTATCTCGATATCAAGATAGCATCGAGATATGAAACATTCAATTCCACCAAAATCTTTATTTGGTGACATTGTTTTAACGGAGGCAAGAACCTCGAAAATCCAAAAATTGTTGCTTTAAAGCAATTTGAAGTTTTAGTTTAATTTTATCTCGATATCAAGATAGCATCGAGATATGAAACATTCAATTCCACCAACTTCTTTATTTGGTGCCATTGTTTTAACGGAGGCAAGAACCTCGAAAATCCAAAAATTGTTGCTTTAAAGCAATTTGAAGTTTTAGTTTAATTTTATCTCGATATCAAGATAGCATCGAGATATGAAACATTCAATTCCACCAAAATCTTTATTTGGTGACATTGTTTTAACGGAGGCAAGAACCTCGAAAATCTAAAAATTGTTGCTTTAAAGCAATTTGAAGTTTTATTTTAATTTTATCTCGATATCAAGATAGCATCGAGATATGAAACATTCAATTCCACCAACTTCTTTATTTGGTGCCATTGTTTTAACGGTGGCATGAACCTCGAAAATCCAAAAATTGTTGCTTTAAAGCAATTTGAAGTTTTAGTTTAATTTTATCTCGATATCAAGATAGCATCGAGATATGAAACACCTAATTCCATCAACTTCTTTATATGGTGCCATTGTTTTAACGGTGGCATGAACCTCGAAAATCCAAAAATTGTTGCTTTAAAGCAATTTGAAGTTTTAGTTTAATTTTATCTCGATATCAAGATAGCATCGAGATATGAAACATTCAGTTCCACCAAAATCTTTATTTGGTGACATTGTTTTAACGGAGGCAAGAACCTCGAAAATCTAAAAATTGTTGCTTTAAAGCAATTTGAAGTTTTAGTTTAATTTTATCTCGATATCAAGATAGCATCGAGATATGAAACACCTAATTCCATCAACTAGTTTATTTGGTGCCATTGTTTTAACGGAGGCAAGAACCTCGAAAATCCAAAAATTGTTGCTTTAAAGCAATTTGAAGTTTTATTTTAATTTTATCTCGATATCAAGATAGCATCGAGATATGAAACACCTAATTCCATCAACTAGTTTATTTGGTGCCATTGTTTTAACGGAGGCAAGAACCTCGAAAATCCAAAAATTGTTGCTTTAAAGCAATTTGAAGTTTTATTTTAATTTTATCTCGATATCAAGATAGCATCGAGATATGAAACATTCAATTCCACCAACTTCTTTATTTGGTGCCATTGTTTTAACGGTGGCATGAACCTCGAAAATCCAAAAATTGTTGCTTTAAAGCAATTTGAAGTTTTAGTTTAATTTTATCTCGATATCAAGATAGCATCGAGATATGAAACATTCAATTCCACCAAAATCTTTATTTGGTGACATTGTTTTAACGGAGGCAAGAACCTCGAAAATCTAAAAATTGTTGCTTTAAAGCAATTTGAAGTTTTAGTTTAATTTTATCTCGATATCAAGATAGCATCGAGATATGAAACATTCAATTCCACCAAAATCTTTATTTGGTGACATTGTTTTAACGGAGGCAAGAACCTCGAAAATCTAAAAATTGTTGCTTTAAAGCAATTTGAAGTTTTATTTTAATTTTATCTCGATATCAAGATAGCATCGAGATATGAAACATTCAATTCCACCAACTTCTTTATTTGGTGCCATTGTTTTAACGGTGGCATGAACCTCGAAAATCCAAAAATTGTTGCTTTAAAGCAATTTGAAGTTTTAGTTTAATTTTATCTCGATATCAAGATAGCATCGAGATATGAAACACCTAATTCCATCAACTTCTTTATATGGTGCCATTGTTTTAACGGAGGCAAGAACCTCGAAAATCTAAAAATTGTTGCTTTAAAGCAATTTGAAGTTTTAGTTTAATTTTATCTCGATATCAAGATAGCATGGAGATATGAAACATTCAATTCCACCAACTTCTTTATTTGGTGCCATTGTTTTAACGGTGGCATGAACCTCGAAAATCCAAAAATTGTTGCTTTAAAGCAATTTGAAGTTTTAGTTTAATTTTATCTCGATATCAAGATAGCATGGAGATATGAAACATTCAATTCCACCAACTTCTTTATTTGGTGCCATTGTTTTAACGGTGGCATGAACCTCGAAAATCCAAAAATTGTTGCTTTAAAGCAATTTGAAGTTTTAGTTTAATTTTATCTCGATATCAAGATAGCATCGAGATAAGAAAAAATAAAATCCTCCATCTTGTTTATTTGGTGCCATAGTTTTAACGGAGGCATGAACCTCGAAAATCCAAAAATTATTGCTTTAAAGCAATTTGAAGTTTTAGTTTAATTTTATCTCGATATTAAGATAGCATCGAGATATGAAACATAAAATTCCACCAACTTCTTTATTTGGTGCCATTGTTTTAACGGAGGCAAGAACCTCGAAAATCCAAAAATTATTGCTTTAAAGCAATTTGAAGTTTTAGTTTAATTTTATCTCGATATCAAGATAGCATCGAGATATGAAACATTCAATTCCACCAACTTCTTTATTTGGTGCCATTGTTTTAACGGAGGCAAGAACCTCGAAAATCCAAAAATTGTTGCTTTAAAGCAATTTGAAGTTTTAGTTTAATTTTATCTCGATATCAAGATAGCATCGAGATATGAAACATTCAATTCCACCAACTTCTTTATTTGGTGCCATTGTTTTAACGGAGGCAAGAACCTCGAAAATCCAAAAATTGTTGCTTTAAAGCAATTTGAAGTTTTAGTTTAATTTTATCTCGATATCAAGATAGCATCGAGATATGAAACATTCAATTCCACCAACTTCTTTATTTGGTGCCATTGTTTTACCGGAGCAAGAACCTCGAAAATCCAAAAATTGTTGCTTTAAAGCAATTTGAAGTTTTAGTTTAATTTTATCTAGATATCAAGATCGCATCGAGATAAGAAAAAATAAAATCCTCCATCTTCTTTATATGGTGCCATTGTTTTAACGGAGGCAAGAACCTCGAAAATCCAAAAATTGTTGCTTTAAAGCAATTTGAAGTTTTAGTTTAATTTTATCTCGATATCAAGATAGCATCGAGATAAGAAAAAATAAAATCCTCCATCTTGTTTATTTGGTGCCATAGTTTTAACGGAGGCATGAACCTCGAAAATCCAAAAATTATTGCTTTAAAGCAATTTGAAGTTTTAGTTTAATTTTATCTCGATATTAAGATAGCATCGAGATATGAAACATAAAATTCCACCATCTTGTTTATTTGGTGCCATTGTTTTAACGGAGGCAAGAACCTCGAATATCCAAAAATTGTTGCTTTAAAGCAAGTTGAAGTTTTAGTTAAATTTTATCTCGATATCAAGATAGCATCGAGATATGAAACACCTAATTCCATCAACTTCTTTATATGGTGCCATTGTTTTAACGGAGCAAGAACCTCGAAAATCCAAAAATTGTTGCTTTAAAGCAATTTGAAGTTTTAGTTTAATTTTATCTAGATATCAAGATAGCATCGAGATAAGAAAAAATAAAATCCTCCATCTTCTTTATATGGTGCCATTGTTTTAACGGAGGCAAGAACCTCGAAAATCCAAAAATTGTTGCTTTAAAGCAATTTGAAGTTTTAGTTTAATTTTATCTCGATATCAAGATAGCATCGAGATAAGAAAAAATAAAATCCTCCATCTTGTTTATTTGGTGCCATAGTTTTAACGGAGGCATGAACCTCGAAAATCCAAAAATTATTGCTTTAAAGCAATTTGAAGTTTTAGTTTAATTTTATCTCGATATTAAGATAGCATCGAGATATGAAACATAAAATTCCACCATCTTGTTTATTTGGTGCCATTGTTTTAACGGAGGCAAGAACCTCGAATATCCAAAAATTGTTGCTTTAAAGCAAGTTGAAGTTTTAGTTAAATTTTATCTCGATATCAAGATAGCATCGAGATATGAAACATTCAATTCCACCAACTTCTTTATTTGGTGCCATTGTTTTAACAGAGGCAAGAACCTCGAAAATCCAAAAATTGTTGCTTTAAAGCAATTTGAAGTTTTAGTTTAATTTTATCTCGATATCAAGATAGCATCGAGATATGAAACATTCAATTCCACCAAAATCTTTATTTGGTGACATTGTTTTAACGGAGGCAAGAACCTCGAAAATCCAAAAATTGTTGCTTTAAAGCAATTTGAAGTTTTAGTTTAATTTTATCTCGATATCAAGATAGCATCGAGATAAGAAAAAATAAAATCCTCCATCTTGTTTATTTGGTGCCATAGTTTTAACGGAGGCATGAACCTCGAAAATCCAAAAATTATTGCTTTAAAGCAATTTGAAGTTTTAGTTTAATTTTATCTCGATATTAAGATAGCATCGAGATATGAAACATAAAATTCCACCATCTTGTTTATTTGGTGCCATTGTTTTAACGGAGGCAAGAACCTCGAATATCCAAAAATTGTTGCTTTAAAGCAAGTTGAAGTTTTAGTTAAATTTTATCTCGATATCAAGATAGCATCGAGATATGAAACATTCAATTCCACCAACTTCTTTATTTGGTGCCATTGTTTTAACGGAGGCAAGAACCTCGAAAATCCAAAAATTGTTGCTTTAAAGCAATTTGAAGTTTTAGTTTAATTTTATCTCGATATCAAGATAGCATCGAGATATGAAACATTCAATTCCACCAACTTCTTTATTTGGTGCCATTGTTTTACCGGAGCAAGAACCTCGAAAATCCAAAAATTGTTGCTTTAAAGCAATTTGAAGTTTTAGTTTAATTTTATCTAGATATCAAGATCGCATCGAGATAAGAAAAAATAAAATCCTCCATCTTCTTTATATGGTGCCATTGTTTTAACGGAGGCAAGAACCTCGAAAATCCAAAAATTGTTGCTTTAAAGCAATTTGAAGTTTTAGTTTAATTTTATCTCGATATCAAGATAGCATCGAGATAAGAAAAAATAAAATCCTCCATCTTGTTTATTTGGTGCCATAGTTTTAACGGAGGCATGAACCTCGAAAATCCAAAAATTATTGCTTTAAAGCAATTTGAAGTTTTAGTTTAATTTTATCTCGATATTAAGATAGCATCGAGATATGAAACATAAAATTCCACCATCTTGTTTATTTGGTGCCATTGTTTTAACGGAGGCAAGAACCTCGAATATCCAAAAATTGTTGCTTTAAAGCAAGTTGAAGTTTTAGTTAAATTTTATCTCGATATCAAGATAGCATCGAGATATGAAACACCTAATTCCATCAACTTCTTTATATGGTGCCATTGTTTTAACGGAGCAAGAACCTCGAAAATCCAAAGATTGTTGCTTTAAAGCAATTTGAAGTTTTAGTTTATTTTTATCTAGATATCAAGATAGCATCGAGATAAGAAAAAATAAAATCCTCCATCTTCTTTATATGGTGCCATTGTTTTAACGGAGGCAAGAACCTCGAAAATCCAAAAATTGTTGCTTTAAAGCAATTTGAAGTTTTAGTTTAATTTTATCTCGATATCAAGATAGCATCGAGATAAGAAAAAATAAAATCCTCCATCTTGTTTATTTGGTGCCATAGTTTTAACGGAGGCAAGAACCTCGAAAATCCAAAAATTGTTGCTTTAAAGCAATTTGAAGTTTTAGTTTAATTTTATCTAGATATCAAGATAGCATCGAGATAAGAAAAAATAAAATCCTCCATCTTCTTTATATGGTGCCATTGTTTTAACGGAGGCAAGAACCTCGAAAATCCAAAAATTGTTGCTTTAAAGCAATTTGAAGTTTTAGTTTAATTTTATCTCGATATCAAGATAGCATCGAGATAAGAAAAAATAAAATCCTCCATCTTGTTTATTTGGTGCCATTGTTTTAACGGAGCAAGAACCTCGAAAATCCAAAAATTGTTGCTTTAAAGCAATTTGAAGTTTTAGTTTAATTTTATCTAGATATCAAGATAGCATCGAGATAAGAAAAAATAAAATCCTCCATCTTCTTTATATGGTGCCATTGTTTTAACGGAGGCAAGAACCTCGAAAATCCAAAAATTGTTGCTTTAAAGCAATTTGAAGTTTTAGTTTAATTTTATCTCGATATCAAGATAGCATCGAGATAAGAAAAAATAAAATCCTCCATCTTGTTTATTTGGTGCCATAGTTTTAACGGAGGCAAGAACCTCGAAAATCCAAAAATTGTTGCTTTAAAGCAATTTGAAGTTTTAGTTTAATTTTATCTCGATATCAAGATAGCATCGAGATAAGAAAAAATAAAATCCTCCATCTTGTTTATTTGGTGCCATAGTTTTAACGGAGGCATGAACCTCGAAAATCCAAAAATTATTGCTTTAAAGCAATTTGAAGTTTTAGTTTAATTTTATCTCGATATTAAGATAGCATCGAGATATGAAACATAAAATTCCACCATCTTGTTTATTTGGTGCCATTGTTTTAACGGAGGCAAGAACCTCGAATATCCAAAAATTGTTGCTTTAAAGCAAGTTGAAGTTTTAGTTAAATTTTATCTCGATATCAAGATAGCATCGAGATATGAAACATTCAATTCCACCAACTTCTTTATTTGGTGCCATTGTTTTAACAGAGGCAAGAACCTCGAAAATCCAAAAATTGTTGCTTTAAAGCAATTTGAAGTTTTAGTTTAATTTTATCTCGATATCAAGATAGCATCGAGATATGAAACATTCAATTCCACCAAAATCTTTATTTGGTGACATTGTTTTAACGGAGGCAAGAACCTCGAAAATCCAAAAATTGTTGCTTTAAAGCAATTTGAAGTTTTAGTTTAATTTTATCTCGATATCAAGATAGCATCGAGATAAGAAAAAATAAAATCCTCCATCTTGTTTATTTGGTGCCATAGTTTTAACGGAGGCATGAACCTCGAAAATCCAAAAATTATTGCTTTAAAGCAATTTGAAGTTTTAGTTTAATTTTATCTCGATATTAAGATAGCATCGAGATATGAAACATAAAATTCCACCATCTTGTTTATTTGGTGCCATTGTTTTAACGGAGGCAAGAACCTCGAATATCCAAAAATTGTTGCTTTAAAGCAAGTTGAAGTTTTAGTTAAATTTTATCTCGATATCAAGATAGCATCGAGATATGAAACATTCAATTCCACCAACTTCTTTATTTGGTGCCATTGTTTTAACGGAGGCAAGAACCTCGAAAATCCAAAAATTGTTGCTTTAAAGCAATTTGAAGTTTTATTTTAATTTTATCTCGATATCAAGATAGCATCGAGATATGAAACATTCAATTCCACCAACTTCTTTATTTGGTGCCATTGTTTTAACGGTGGCATGAACCTCGAAAATCCAAAAATTGTTGCTTTAAAGCAATTTGAAGTTTTAGTTTAATTTTATCTCGATATCAAGATAGCATCGAGATATGAAACATTCAATTCCACCAAAATCTTTATTTGGTGACATTGTTTTAACGGAGGCAAGAACCTCGAAAATCTAAAAATTGTTGCTTTAAAGCAATTTGAAGTTTTAGTTTAATTTTATCTCGATATCAAGATAGCATCGAGATATGAAACATTCAATTCCACCAAAATCTTTATTTGGTGACATTGTTTTAACGGAGGCAAGAACCTCGAAAATCTAAAAATTGTTGCTTTAAAGCAATTTGAAGTTTTATTTTAATTTTATCTCGATATCAAGATAGCATCGAGATATGAAACATTCAATTCCACCAACTTCTTTATTTGGTGCCATTGTTTTAACGGTGGCATGAACCTCGAAAATCCAAAAATTGTTGCTTTAAAGCAATTTGAAGTTTTATTTTAATTTTATCTCGATATCAAGATAGCATCGAGATATGAAACATTCAATTCCACCAACTTCTTTATTTGGTGCCATTGTTTTAACGGTGGCATGAACCTCGAAAATCCAAAAATTGTTGCTTTAAAGCAATTTGAAGTTTTAGTTTAATTTTATCTCGATATCAAGATAGCATCGAGATATGAAACATTCAATTCCACCAAAATCTTTATTTGGTGACATTGTTTTAACGGAGGCAAGAACCTCGAAAATCTAAAAATTGTTGCTTTAAAGCAATTTGAAGTTTTAGTTTAATTTTATCTCGATATCAAGATAGCATCGAGATATGAAACATTCAATTCCACCAAAATCTTTATTTGGTGACATTGTTTTAACGGAGGCAAGAACCTCGAAAATCTAAAAATTGTTGCTTTAAAGCAATTTGAAGTTTTATTTTAATTTTATCTCGATATCAAGATAGCATCGAGATATGAAACATTCAATTCCACCAACTTCTTTATTTGGTGCCATTGTTTTAACGGTGGCATGAACCTCGAAAATCCAAAAATTGTTGCTTTAAAGCAATTTGAAGTTTTAGTTTAATTTTATCTCGATATCAAGATAGCATCGAGATATGAAACACCTAATTCCATCAACTTCTTTATATGGTGCCATTGTTTTAACGGAGGCAAGAACCTCGAAAATCTAAAAATTGTTGCTTTAAAGCAATTTGAAGTTTTAGTTTAATTTTATCTCGATATCAAGATAGCATGGAGATATGAAACATTCAATTCCACCAACTTCTTTATTTGGTGCCATTGTTTTAACGGTGGCATGAACCTCGAAAATCCAAAAATTGTTGCTTTAAAGCAATTTGAAGTTTTAGTTTAATTTTATCTCGATATCAAGATAGCATGGAGATATGAAACATTCAATTCCACCAACTTCTTTATTTGGTGCCATTGTTTTAACGGTGGCATGAACCTCGAAAATCCAAAAATTGTTGCTTTAAAGCAATTTGAAGTTTTAGTTTAATTTTATCTCGATATCAAGATAGCATCGAGATAAGAAAAAATAAAATCCTCCATCTTGTTTATTTGGTGCCATAGTTTTAACGGAGGCATGAACCTCGAAAATCCAAAAATTATTGCTTTAAAGCAATTTGAAGTTTTAGTTTAATTTTATCTCGATATTAAGATAGCATCGAGATATGAAACATAAAATTCCACCAACTTCTTTATTTGGTGCCATTGTTTTAACGGAGGCAAGAACCTCGAAAATCCAAAAATTATTGCTTTAAAGCAATTTGAAGTTTTAGTTTAATTTTATCTCGATATCAAGATAGCATCGAGATAAGAAAAAATAAAATCCTCCATCTTGTTTATTTGGTGCCATTGTTTTAACGGAGCAAGAACCTCGAAAATCCAAAAATTGTTGCTTTAAAGCAATTTGAAGTTTTAGTTTAATTTTATCTAGATATCAAGATAGCATCGAGATAAGAAAAAATAAAATCCTCCATCTTCTTTATATGGTGCCATTGTTTTAACGGAGGCAAGAACCTCGAAAATCCAAAAATTGTTGCTTTAAAGCAATTTGAAGTTTTAGTTTAATTTTATCTCGATATCAAGATAGCATCGAGATAAGAAAAAATAAAATCCTCCATCTTGTTTATTTGGTGCCATAGTTTTAACGGAGGCAAGAACCTCGAAAATCCAAAAATTGTTGCTTTAAAGCAATTTGAAGTTTTAGTTTAATTTTATCTCGATATCAAGATAGCATCGAGATAAGAAAAAATAAAATCCTCCATCTTGTTTATTTGGTGCCATAGTTTTAACGGAGGCATGAACCTCGAAAATCCAAAAATTATTGCTTTAAAGCAAGTTGAAGTTTTAGTTAAATTTTATCTCGATATCAAGATAGCATCGAGATATGAAACATTCAATTCCACCAACTTCTTTATTTGGTGCCATTGTTTTAACAGAGGCAAGAACCTCGAAAATCCAAAAATTGTTGCTTTAAAGCAATTTGAAGTTTTAGTTTAATTTTATCTCGATATCAAGATAGCATCGAGATATGAAACATTCAATTCCACCAAAATCTTTATTTGGTGACATTGTTTTAACGGAGGCAAGAACCTCGAAAATCCAAAAATTGTTGCTTTAAAGCAATTTGAAGTTTTAGTTTAATTTTATCTCGATATCAAGATAGCATCGAGATAAGAAAAAATAAAATCCTCCATCTTGTTTATTTGGTGCCATAGTTTTAACGGAGGCATGAACCTCGAAAATCCAAAAATTATTGCTTTAAAGCAATTTGAAGTTTTAGTTTAATTTTATCTCGATATTAAGATAGCATCGAGATATGAAACATAAAATTCCACCATCTTGTTTATTTGGTGCCATTGTTTTAACGGAGGCAAGAACCTCGAATATCCAAAAATTGTTGCTTTAAAGCAAGTTGAAGTTTTAGTTAAATTTTATCTCGATATCAAGATAGCATCGAGATATGAAACATTCAATTCCACCAACTTCTTTATTTGGTGCCATTGTTTTAACGGAGGCAAGAACCTCGAAAATCCAAAAATTGTTGCTTTAAAGCAATTTGAAGTTTTAGTTTAATTTTATCTCGATATCAAGATAGCATCGAGATATGAAACATTCAATTCCACCAAAATCTTTATTTGGTGACATTGTTTTAACGGAGGCAAGAACCTCGAAAATCCAAAAATTGTTGCTTTAAAGCAATTTGAAGTTTTATTTTAATTTTATCTCGATATCAAGATAGCATCGAGATATGAAACATTCAATTCCACCAACTTCTTTATTTGGTGCCATTGTTTTAACGGTGGCATGAACCTCGAAAATCCAAAAATTGTTGCTTTAAAGCAATTTGAAGTTTTAGTTTAATTTTATCTCGATATCAAGATAGCATCGAGATATGAAACATTCAATTCCACCAAAATCTTTATTTGGTGACATTGTTTTAACGGAGGCAAGAACCTCGAAAATCTAAAAATTGTTGCTTTAAAGCAATTTGAAGTTTTAGTTTAATTTTATCTCGATATCAAGATAGCATCGAGATATGAAACATTCAATTCCACCAAAATCTTTATTTGGTGACATTGTTTTAACGGAGGCAAGAACCTCGAAAATCTAAAAATTGTTGCTTTAAAGCAATTTGAAGTTTTATTTTAATTTTATCTCGATATCAAGATAGCATCGAGATATGAAACATTCAATTCCACCAACTTCTTTATTTGGTGCCATTGTTTTAACGGTGGCATGAACCTCGAAAATCCAAAAATTGTTGCTTTAAAGCAATTTGAAGTTTTAGTTTAATTTTATCTCGATATCAAGATAGCATCGAGATATGAAACACCTAATTCCATCAACTTCTTTATATGGTGCCATTGTTTTAACGGAGGCAAGAACCTCGAAAATCTAAAAATTGTTGCTTTAAAGCAATTTGAAGTTTTAGTTTAATTTTATCTCGATATCAAGATAGCATGGAGATATGAAACATTCAATTCCACCAACTTCTTTATTTGGTGCCATTGTTTTAACGGTGGCATGAACCTCGAAAATCCAAAAATTGTTGCTTTAAAGCAATTTGAAGTTTTAGTTTAATTTTATCTCGATATCAAGATAGCATGGAGATATGAAACATTCAATTCCACCAACTTCTTTATTTGGTGCCATTGTTTTAACGGTGGCATGAACCTCGAAAATCCAAAAATTGTTGCTTTAAAGCAATTTGAAGTTTTAGTTTAATTTTATCTCGATATCAAGATAGCATCGAGATAAGAAAAAATAAAATCCTCCATCTTGTTTATTTGGTGCCATAGTTTTAACGGAGGCATGAACCTCGAAAATCCAAAAATTATTGCTTTAAAGCAATTTGAAGTTTTAGTTTAATTTTATCTCGATATTAAGATAGCATCGAGATATGAAACATAAAATTTCACCAACTTCTTTATTTGGTGCCATTGTTTTAACGGAGGCAAGAACCTCGAAAATCCAAAAATTATTGCTTTAAAGCAATTTGAAGTTTTAGTTTAATTTTATCTCGATATCAAGATAGCATCGAGATATGAAACATTCAATTCCACCAACTTCTTTATTTGGTGCCATTGTTTTAACGGAGGCAAGAACCTCGAAAATCCAAAAATTGTTGCTTTAAAGCAATTTGAAGTTTTAGTTTAATTTTATCTCGATATCAAGATAGCATCGAGATATGAAACATTCAATTCCACCAACTTCTTTATTTGGTGCCATTGTTTTAACGGAGGCAAGAACCTCGAAAATCCAAAAATTGTTGCTTTAAAGCAATTTGAAGTTTTAGTTTAATTTTATCTCGATATCAAGATAGCATCGAGATATGAAACATTCAATTCCACCAACTTCTTTATTTGGTGCCATTGTTTTAACGGAGGCAAGAACCTCGAAAATCCAAAAATTGTTGCTTTAAAGCAATTTGAAGTTTTAGTTTAATTTTATCTCGATATCAAGATAGCATCGAGATATGAAACATTCAATTCCACCAAAATCTTTATTTGGTGACATTGTTTTAACGGAGGCAAGAACCTCGAAAATCCAAAAATTGTTGCTTTAAAGCAATTTGAAGTTTTAGTTTAATTTTATCTCGATATCAAGATAGCATCGAGATATGAAACACCTAATTCCATCAACTTCTTTATATGGTGCCATTGTTTTAACGGAGGCAAGAACCTCGAAAATCTAAAAATTGTTGCTTTAAAGCAATTTGAAGTTTTAGTTTAATTTTATCTCGATATCAAGATAGCATGGAGATATGAAACATTCAATTCCACCAACTTCTTTATTTGGTGCCATTGTTTTAACGGTGGCATGAACCTCGAAAATCCAAAAATTGTTGCTTTAAAGCAATTTGAAGTTTTAGTTTAATTTTATCTCGATATCAAGATAGCATGGAGATATGAAACATTCAATTCCACCAACTTCTTTATTTGGTGCCATTGTTTTAACGGTGGCATGAACCTCGAAAATCCAAAAATTGTTGCTTTAAAGCAATTTGAAGTTTTAGTTTAATTTTATCTCGATATCAAGATAGCATCGAGATAAGAAAAAATAAAATCCTCCATCTTGTTTATTTGGTGCCATAGTTTTAACGGAGGCATGAACCTCGAAAATCCAAAAATTATTGCTTTAAAGCAATTTGAAGTTTTAGTTTAATTTTATCTCGATATTAAGATAGCATCGAGATATGAAACATAAAATTCCACCAACTTCTTTATTTGGTGCCATTGTTTTAACGGAGGCAAGAACCTCGAAAATCCAAAAATTGTTGCTTTAAAGCAATTTGAAGTTTTAGTTTAATTTTATCTCGATATCAAGATAGCATCGAGATAAGAAAAAATAAAATCCTCCATCTTGTTTATTTGGTGCCATAGTTTTAACGGAGGCATGAACCTCGAAAATCCAAAAATTGTTGCTTTAAAGCAATTTGAAGTTTTAGTTTAATTTTATCTCGATATCAAGATAGCATGGAGATATGAAACATTCAATTCCACCAACTTCTTTATTTGGTGCCATTGTTTTAACGGTGGCATGAACCTCGAAAATCCAAAAATTGTTGCTTTAAAGCAATTTGAAGTTTTAGTTTAATTTTATCTCGATATCAAGATAGCATCGAGATAAGAAAAAATAAAATCCTCCATCTTGTTTATTTGGTGCCATAGTTTTAACGGAGGCATGAACCTCGAAAATCCAAAAATTATTGCTTTAAAGCAATTTGAAGTTTTAGTTTAATTTTATCTCGATATTAAGATAGCATCGAGATATGAAACATAAAATTCCACCAACTTCTTTATTTGGTGCCATTGTTTTAACGGAGGCAAGAACCTCGAAAATCCAAAAATTATTGCTTTAAAGCAATTTGAAGTTTTAGTTTAATTTTATCTCGATATCAAGATAGCATCGAGATATGAAACATTCAATTCCACCAACTTCTTTATTTGGTGCCATTGTTTTAACGGAGGCAAGAACCTCGAAAATCCAAAAATTGTTGCTTTAAAGCAATTTGAAGTTTTAGTTTAATTTTATCTCGATATCAAGATAGCATCGAGATATGAAACATTCAATTCCACCAACTTCTTTATTTGGTGCCATTGTTTTAACGGAGGCAAGAACCTCGAAAATCCAAAAATTGTTGCTTTAAAGCAATTTGAAGTTTTAGTTTAATTTTATCTCGATATCAAGATAGCATCGAGATATGAAACATTCAATTCCACCAACTTCTTTATTTGGTGCCATTGTTTTAACGGAGGCAAGAACCTCGAAAATCCAAAAATTGTTGCTTTAAAGCAATTTGAAGTTTTAGTTTAATTTTATCTCGATATCAAGATAGCATCGAGATATGAAACATTCAATTCCACCAAAATCTTTATTTGGTGACATTGTTTTAACGGAGGCAAGAACCTCGAAAATCCAAAAATTGTTGCTTTAAAGCAATTTGAAGTTTTAGTTTAATTTTATCTCGATATCAAGATAGCATCGAGATATGAAACACCTAATTCCATCAACTTCTTTATATGGTGCCATTGTTTTAACGGAGGCAAGAACCTCGAAAATCTAAAAATTGTTGCTTTAAAGCAATTTGAAGTTTTAGTTTAATTTTATCTCGATATCAAGATAGCATGGAGATATGAAACATTCAATTCCACCAACTTCTTTATTTGGTGCCATTGTTTTAACGGTGGCATGAACCTCGAAAATCCAAAAATTGTTGCTTTAAAGCAATTTGAAGTTTTAGTTTAATTTTATCTCGATATCAAGATAGCATGGAGATATGAAACATTCAATTCCACCAACTTCTTTATTTGGTGCCATTGTTTTAACGGTGGCATGAACCTCGAAAATCCAAAAATTGTTGCTTTAAAGCAATTTGAAGTTTTAGTTTAATTTTATCTCGATATCAAGATAGCATCGAGATAAGAAAAAATAAAATCCTCCATCTTGTTTATTTGGTGCCATAGTTTTAACGGAGGCATGAACCTCGAAAATCCAAAAATTATTGCTTTAAAGCAATTTGAAGTTTTAGTTTAATTTTATCTCGATATTAAGATAGCATCGAGATATGAAACATAAAATTCCACCAACTTCTTTATTTGGTGCCATTGTTTTAACGGAGGCAAGAACCTCGAAAATCCAAAAATTATTGCTTTAAAGCAATTTGAAGTTTTAGTTTAATTTTATCTCGATATCAAGATAGCATCGAGATATGAAACATTCAATTCCACCAACTTCTTTATTTGGTGCCATTGTTTTAACGGAGGCAAGAACCTCGAAAATCCAAAAATTGTTGCTTTAAAGCAATTTGAAGTTTTAGTTTAATTTTATCTCGATATCAAGATAGCATCGAGATATGAAACATTCAATTCCACCAACTTCTTTATTTGGTGCCATTGTTTTACCGGAGCAAGAACCTCGAAAATCCAAAAATTGTTGCTTTAAAGCAATTTGAAGTTTTAGTTTAATTTTATCTCGATATCAAGATAGCATCGAGATATGAAACATTCAATTCCACCAACTTCTTTATTTGGTGCCATTGTTTTAACGGAGGCAAGAACCTCGAAAATCCAAAAATTGTTGCTTTAAAGCAATTTGAAGTTTTAGTTTAATTTTATCTCGATATCAAGATAGCATCGAGATATGAAACACCTAATTCCACCAACTTCTTTATTTGGTGCCATAGTTTTAACGGAGGCATGAACCTCGAAAATCCAAAAATTATTGCTTTAAAGCAATTTGAAGTTTTAGTTTAATTTTATCTCGATATTAAGATAGCATCGAGATATGAAACATAAAATTCCACCAACTTCTTTATTTGGTGCCATTGTTTTAACGGAGGCAAGAACCTCGAAAATCCAAAAATTATTGCTTTAAAGCAATTTGAAGTTTTAGTTTAATTTTATCTCGATATCAAGATAGCATCGAGATATGAAACATTCAATTCCACCAACTTCTTTATTTGGTGCCATTGTTTTAACGGAGGCAAGAACCTCGAAAATCCAAAAATTGTTGCTTTAAAGCAATTTGAAGTTTTAGTTTAATTTTATCTCGATATCAAGATAGCATCGAGATATGAAACATTCAATTCCACCAACTTCTTTATTTGGTGCCATTGTTTTAACGGAGGCAAGAACCTCGAAAATCCAAAAATTGTTGCTTTAAAGCAATTTGAAGTTTTAGTTTAATTTTATCTCGATATCAAGATAGCATCGAGATATGAAACATTCAATTCCACCAACTTCTTTATTTGGTGCCATTGTTTTAACGGAGGCAAGAACCTCGAAAATCCAAAAATTGTTGCTTTAAAGCAATTTGAAGTTTTAGTTTAATTTTATCTCGATATCAAGATAGCATCGAGATATGAAACATTCAATTCCACCAACTTCTTTATTTGGTGCCATTGTTTTAACGGAGGCAAGAACCTCGAAAATCCAAAAATTATTGCTTTAAAGCAATTTGAAGTTTTAGTTTAATTTTATCTCGATATCAAGATAGCATCGAGATATGAAACATTCAATTCCACCAACTTCTTTATTTGGTGCCATTGTTTTAACGGAGGCAAGAACCTCGAAAATCCAAAAATTGTTGCTTTAAAGCAATTTGAAGTTTTAGTTTAATTTTATCTCGATATCAAGATAGCATGGAGATATGAAACATTCAATTCCACCAACTTCTTTATTTGGTGCCATTGTTTTAACGGTGGCATGAACCTCGAAAATCCAAAAATTGTTGCTTTAAAGCAATTTGAAGTTTTAGTTTAATTTTATCTCGATATCAAGATAGCATCGAGATATGAAACATTCAATTCCACCAACTTCTTTATTTGGTGCCATTGTTTTAACGGAGGCAAGAACCTCGAAAATCCAAAAATTGTTGCTTTAAAGCAATTTGAAGTTTTAGTTTAATTTTATCTCGATATCAAGATAGCATCGAGATATGAAACATTCAATTCCACCAACTTCTTTATTTGGTGCCATTGTTTTACCGGAGCAAGAACCTCGAAAATCCAAAAATTGTTGCTTTAAAGCAATTTGAAGTTTTAGTTTAATTTTATCTCGATATCAAGATAGCATCGAGATATGAAACATTCAATTCCACCAACTTCTTTATTTGGTGCCATTGTTTTAACGGAGGCAAGAACCTCGAAAATCCAAAAATTGTTGCTTTAAAGCAATTTGAAGTTTTAGTTTAATTTTATCTCGATATCAAGATAGCATCGAGATATGAAACACCTAATTCCACCAACTTCTTTATTTGGTGCCATAGTTTTAACGGAGGCATGAACCTCGAAAATCCAAAAATTATTGCTTTAAAGCAATTTGAAGTTTTAGTTTATATTTATCTCGATATTAAGATAGCATCGAGATATGAAACATAAAATTCCACCAACTTCTTTATTTGGTGCCATTGTTTTAACGGAGGCAAGAACCTCGAAAATCCAAAAATTATTGCTTTAAAGCAATTTGAAGTTTTAGTTTAATTTTATCTCGATATCAAGATAGCATCGAGATATGAAACATTCAATTCCACCAACTTCTTTATTTGGTGCCATTGTTTTAACGGAGGCAAGAACCTCGAAAATCCAAAAATTGTTGCTTTAAAGCAATTTGAAGTTTTAGTTTAATTTTATCTCGATATCAAGATAGCATCGAGATATGAAACATTCAATTCCACCAACTTCTTTATTTGGTGCCATTGTTTTAACGGAGGCAAGAACCTCGAAAATCCAAAAATTGTTGCTTTAAAGCAATTTGAAGTTTTAGTTTAATTTTATCTCGATATCAAGATAGCATCGAGATATGAAACATTCAATTCCACCAACTTCTTTATTTGGTGCCATTGTTTTAACGGAGGCAAGAACCTCGAAAATCCAAAAATTGTTGCTTTAAAGCAATTTGAAGTTTTAGTTTAATTTTATCTCGATATCAAGATAGCATCGAGATATGAAACATTCAATTCCACCAACTTCTTTATTTGGTGCCATTGTTTTAACGGAGGCAAGAACCTCGAAAATCCAAAAATTGTTGCTTTAAAGCAATTTGAAGTTTTAGTTTAATTTTATCTCGATATCAAGATAGCATCGAGATATGAAACATTCAATTCCACCAACTTCTTTATTTGGTGCCATTGTTTTAACGGAGGCAAGAACCTCGAAAATCCAAAAATTGTTGCTTTAAAGCAATTTGAAGTTTTAGTTTAATTTTATCTCGATATCAAGATAGCATCGAGATATGAAACATTCAATTCCACCAAAATCTTTATTTGGTGACATTGTTTTAACGGAGGCAAGAACCTCGAAAATCCAAAAATTGTTGCTTTAAAGCAATTTGAAGTTTTAGTTTAATTTTATCTCGATATCAAGATAGCATCGAGATATGAAACACCTAATTCCATCAACTTCTTTATATGGTGCCATTGTTTTAACGGAGGCAAGAACCTCGAAAATCTAAAAATTGTTGCTTTAAAGCAATTTGAAGTTTTAGTTTAATTTTATCTCGATATCAAGATAGCATGGAGATATGAAACATTCAATTCCACCAACTTCTTTATTTGGTGCCATTGTTTTAACGGTGGCATGAACCTCGAAAATCCAAAAATTGTTGCTTTAAAGCAATTTGAAGTTTTAGTTTAATTTTATCTCGATATCAAGATAGCATGGAGATATGAAACATTCAATTCCACCAACTTCTTTATTTGATGCCATTGTTTTAACGGTGGCATGAACCTCGAAAATCCAAAAATTGTTGCTTTAAAGCAATTTGAAGTTTTAGTTTAATTTTATCTCGATATCAAGATAGCATCGAGATATGAAACATTCAATTCCACCAAAATCTTTATTTGGTGACATTGTTTTAACGGAGGCAAGAACCTCGAAAATCCAAAAATTGTTGCTTTAAAGCAATTTGAAGTTTTAGTTTAATTTTATCTCGATATCAAGATAGCATCGAGATATGAAACACCTAATTCCATCAACTTCTTTATATGGTGCCATTGTTTTAACGGAGGCAAGAACCTCGAAAATCTAAAAATTGTTGCTTTAAAGCAATTTGAAGTTTTAGTTTAATTTTATCTCGATATCAAGATAGCATGGAGATATGAAACATTCAATTCCACCAACTTCTTTATTTGGTGCCATTGTTTTAACGGTGGCATGAACCTCGAAAATCCAAAAATTGTTGCTTTAAAGCAATTTGAAGTTTTAGTTTAATTTTATCTCGATATCAAGATAGCATGGAGATATGAAACATTCAATTCCACCAACTTCTTTATTTGGTGCCATTGTTTTAACGGTGGCATGAACCTCGAAAATCCAAAAATTGTTGCTTTAAAGCAATTTGAAGTTTTAGTTTAATTTTATCTCGATATCAAGATAGCATCGAGATAAGAAAAAATAAAATCCTCCATCTTGTTTATTTGGTGCCATAGTTTTAACGGAGGCATGAACCTCGAAAATCCAAAAATTATTGCTTTAAAGCAATTTGAAGTTTTAGTTTAATTTTATCTCGATATTAAGATAGCATCGAGATATGAAACATAAAATTCCACCAACTTCTTTATTTGGTGCCATTGTTTTAACGGAGGCAAGAACCTCGAAAATCCAAAAATTATTGCTTTAAAGCAATTTGAAGTTTTAGTTTAATTTTATCTCGATATCAAGATAGCATCGAGATATGAAACATTCAATTCCACCAACTTCTTTATTTGGTGCCATTGTTTTAACGGAGGCAAGAACCTCGAAAATCCAAAAATTGTTGCTTTAAAGCAATTTGAAGTTTTAGTTTAATTTTATCTCGATATCAAGATAGCATCGAGATATGAAACATTCAATTCCACCAACTTCTTTATTTGGTGCCATTGTTTTAACGGAGGCAAGAACCTCGAAAATCCAAAAATTGTTGCTTTAAAGCAATTTGAAGTTTTAGTTTAATTTTATCTCGATATCAAGATAGCATCGAGATATGAAAAATTCAATTCCACCAACTTCTTTATTTGGTGCCATTGTTTTAACGGAGGCAAGAACCTCGAAAATCCAAAAATTGTTGCTTTAAAGCAATTTGAAGTTTTAGTTTAATTTTATCTCGATATCAAGATAGCATCGAGATATGAAACATTCAATTCCACCAACTTCTTTATTTGGTGCCATTGTTTTACCGGAGCAAGAACCTCGAAAATCCAAAAATTGTTGCTTTAAAGCAATTTGAAGTTTTAGTTTAATTTTATCTCGATATCAAGATAGCATCGAGATATGAAACATTCAATTCCACCAACTTCTTTATTTGGTGCCATTGTTTTAACGGAGGCAAGAACCTCGAAAATGCAAAAATTGTTGCTTTAAAGCAATTTGAAGTTTTAGTTTAATTTTATCTCGATATCAAGATAGCATCGAGATATGAAACACCTAATTCCACCAACTTCTTTATTTGGTGCCATAGTTTTAACGGAGGCATGAACCTCGAAAATCCAAAAATTATTGCTTTAAAGCAATTTGAAGTTTTAGTTTAATTTTATCTCGATATTAAGATAGCATCGAGATATGAAACATAAAATTCCACCAACTTCTTTATTTGGTGCCATTGTTTTAACGGAGGCAAGAACCTCGAAAATCCAAAAATTATTGCTTTAAAGCAATTTGAAGTTTTAGTTTAATTTTATCTCGATATCAAGATAGCATCGAGATATGAAACATTCAATTCCACCAACTTCTTTATTTGGTGCCATTGTTTTAACGGAGGCAAGAACCTCGAAAATCCAAAAATTGTTTCTTTAAAGCAATTTGAAGTTTTAGTTTAATTTTATCTCGATATCAAGATAGCATCGAGATATGAAACATTCAATTCCACCAACTTCTTTATTTGGTGCCATTGTTTTAACGGAGGCAAGAACCTCGAAAATCCAAAAATTGTTGCTTTAAAGCAATTTGAAGTTTTAGTTTAATTTTATCTCGATATCAAGATAGCATCGAGATATGAAACATTCAATTCCACCAACTTCTTTATTTGGTGCCATTGTTTTAACGGAGGCAAGAACCTCGAAAATCCAAAAATTGTTGCTTTAAAGCAATTTGAAGTTTTAGTTTAATTTTATCTCGATATCAAGATAGCATCGAGATATGAAACATTCAATTCCACCAACTTCTTTATTTGGTGCCATTGTTTTAACGGAGGCAAGAACCTCGAAAATCCAAAAATTGTTGCTTTAAAGCAATTTGAAGTTTTAGTTTAATTTTATCTCGATATCAAGATAGCATCGAGATATGAAACACCTAATTCCATCAACTTCTTTATATGGTGCCATTGTTTTAACGGAGGCAAGAACCTCGAAAATCTAAAAATTGTTGCTTTAAAGCAATTTGAAGTTTTAGTTTAATTTTATCTCGATATCAAGATAGCATGGAGATATGAAACATTCAATTCCACCAACTTCTTTATTTGGTGCCATTGTTTTAACGGTGGCATGAACCTCGAAAATCCAAAAATTGTTGCTTTAAAGCAATTGGAAGTTTTAGTTTAATTTTATCTCGATATCAAGATAGCATGGAGATATGAAACATTCAATTCCACCAACTTCTTTATTTGGTGCCATTGTTTTAACGGTGGCATGAACCTCGAAAATCCAAAAATTGTTGCTTTAAAGCAATTTGAAGTTTTAGTTTAATTTTATCTCGATATCAAGATAGCATGGAGATATGAAACATTCAATTCCACCAACTTCTTTATTTGGTGCCATTGTTTTAACGGTGGCATGAACCTCGAAAATCCAAAAATTGTTGCTTTAAAGCAATTTGAAGTTTTAGTTTAATTTTATCTCGATATCAAGATAGCATCGAGATAAGAAAAAATAAAATCCTCCATCTTGTTTATTTGGTGCCATAGTTTTAACGGAGGCATGAACCTCGAAAATCCAAAAATTATTGCTTTAAAGCAATTTGAAGTTTTAGTTTAATTTTATCTCGATATTAAGATAGCATCGAGATATGAAACATAAAATTCCACCAACTTCTTTATTTGGTGCCATTGTTTTAACGGAGGCAAGAACCTCGAAAATCCAAAAATTATTGCTTTAAAGCAATTTGAAGTTTTAGTTTAATTTTATCTCGATATCAAGATAGCATCGAGATATGAAACATTCAATTCCACCAACTTCTTTATTTGGTGCCATTGTTTTAACGGAGGCAAGAACCTCGAAAATCCAAAAATTGTTGCTTTAAAGCAATTTGAAGTTTTAGTTTAATTTTATCTCGATATCAAGATAGCATCGAGATATGAAACATTCAATTCCACCAACTTCTTTATTTGGTGCCATTGTTTTAACGGAGGCAAGAACCTCGAAAATCCAAAAATTGTTGCTTTAAAGCAATTTGAAGTTTTAGTTTAATTTTATCTCGATATCAAGATAGCATGGAGATATGAAACATTCAATTCCACCAACTTCTTTATTTGGTGCCATTGTTTTAACGGTGGCATGAACCTCGAAAATCCAAAAATTGTTGCTTTAAAGCAATTTGAAGTTTTAGTTTAATTTTATCTCGATATCAAGATAGCATCGAGATAAGAAAAAATAAAATCCTCCATCTTGTTTATTTGGTGCCATAGTTTTAACGGAGGCATGAACCTCGAAAATCCAAAAATTATTGCTTTAAAGCAATTTGAAGTTTTAGTTTAATTTTATCTCGATATTAAGATAGCATCGAGATATGAAACATAAAATTCCACCAACTTCTTTATTTGGTGCCATTGTTTTAACGGAGGCAAGAACCTCGAAAATCCAAAAATTATTGCTTTAAAGCAATTTGAAGTTTTAGTTTAATTTTATCTCGATATCAAGATAGCATCGAGATATGAAACATTCAATTCCACCAACTTCTTTATTTGGTGCCATTGTTTTAACGGAGGCAAGAACCTCGAAAATCCAAAAATTGTTGCTTTAAAGCAATTTGAAGTTTTAGTTTAATTTTATCTCGATATCAAGATAGCATGGAGATATGAAACATTCAATTCCACCAACTTCTTTATTTGGTGCCATTGTTTTAACGGTGGCATGAACCTCGAAAATCCAAAAATTGTTGCTTTAAAGCAATTTGAAGTTTTAGTTTAATTTTATCTCGATATCAAGATAGCATCGAGATATGAAACATTCAATTCCACCAACTTCTTTATTTGGTGCCATTGTTTTAACGGAGGCAAGAACCTCGAAAATCCAAAAATTGTTGCTTTAAAGCAATTTGAAGTTTTAGTTTAATTTTATCTCGATATCAAGATAGCATCGAGATATGAAACATTCAATTCCACCAAAATCTTTATTTGGTGACATTGTTTTAACGGAGGCAAGAACCTCGAAAATCTAAAAATTGTTGCTTTAAAGCAATTTGAAGTTTTATTTTAATTTTATCTCGATATCAAGATAGCATCGAGATATGAAACATTCAATTCCACCAACTTCTTTATTTGGTGCCATTGTTTTAACGGTGGCATGAACCTCGAAAATCCAAAAATTGTTGCTTTAAAGCAATTTGAAGTTTTAGTTTAATTTTATCTCGATATCAAGATAGCATCGAGATATGAAACATTCAATTCCACCAAAATCTTTATTTGGTGACATTGTTTTAACGGAGGCAAGAACCTCGAAAATCTAAAAATTGTTGCTTTAAAGCAATTTGAAGTTTTATTTTAATTTTATCTCGATATCAAGATAGCATCGAGATATGAAACATTCAATTCCACCAACTTCTTTATTTGGTGCCATTGTTTTAACGGTGGCATGAACCTCGAAAATCCAAAAATTGTTGCTTTAAAGCAATTTGAAGTTTTAGTTTAATTTTATCTCGATATCAAGATAGCATCGAGATATGAAACATTCAATTCCACCAAAATCTTTATTTGGTGACATTGTTTTAACGGAGGCAAGAACCTCGAAAATCTAAAAATTGTTGCTTTAAAGCAATTTGAAGTTTTATTTTAATTTTATCTCGATATCAAGATAGCATGGAGATATGAAACATTCAATTCCACCAACTTCTTTATTTGGTGCCATTGTTTTAACGGTGGCATGAACCTCGAAAATCCAAAAATTGTTGCTTTAAAGCAATTTGAAGTTTTAGTTTAATTTTATCTCGATATCAAGATAGCATCGAGATAAGAAAAAATAAAATCCTCCATCTTGTTTATTTGGTGCCATAGTTTTAACGGAGGCATGAACCTCGAAAATCCAAAAATTATTGCTTTAAAGCAATTTGAAGTTTTAGTTTAATTTTATCTCGATATTAAGATAGCATCGAGATATGAAACATAAAATTCCACCAACTTCTTTATTTGGTGCCATTGTTTTAACGGAGGCAAGAACCTCGAAAATCCAAAAATTATTGCTTTAAAGCAATTTGAAGTTTTAGTTTAATTTTATCTCGATATCAAGATAGCATCGAGATATGAAACATTCAATTCCACCAACTTCTTTATTTGGTGCCATTGTTTTAACGGAGGCAAGAACCTCGAAAATCCAAAAATTGTAGCTTTAAAGCAATTTGAAGTTTTAGTTTAATTTTATCTCGATATCAAGATAGCATGGAGATATGAAACATTCAATTCCACCAACTTCTTTATTTGGTGCCATTGTTTTAACGGTGGCATGAACCTCGAAAATCCAAAAATTGTTGCTTTAAAGCAATTTGAAGTTTTAGTTTAATTTTATCTCGATATCAAGATAGCATCGAGATATGAAACATTCAATTCCACCAACTTCTTTATTTGGTGCCATTGTTTTAACGGAGGCAAGAACCTCGAAAATCCAAAAATTGTTGCTTTAAAGCAATTTGAAGTTTTAGTTTAATTTTATCTCGATATCAAGATAGCATCGAGATATGAAACATTCAATTCCACCAAAATCTTTATTTGGTGACATTGTTTTAACGGAGGCAAGAACCTCGAAAATCTAAAAATTGTTGCTTTAAAGCAATTTGAAGTTTTATTTTAATTTTATCTCGATATCAAGATAGCATCGAGATATGAAACATTCAATTCCACCAACTTCTTTATTTGGTGCCATTGTTTTAACGGTGGCATGAACCTCGAAAATCCAAAAATTGTTGCTTTAAAGCAATTTGAAGTTTTAGTTTAATTTTATCTCGATATCAAGATAGCATCGAGATATGAAACATTCAATTCCACCAAAATCTTTATTTGGTGACATTGTTTTAACGGAGGCAAGAACCTCGAAAATCTAAAAATTGTTGCTTTAAAGCAATTTGAAGTTTTATTTTAATTTTATCTCGATATCAAGATAGCATCGAGATATGAAACATTCAATTCCACCAACTTCTTTATTTGGTGCCATTGTTTTAACGGTGGCATGAACCTCGAAAATCCAAAAATTGTTGCTTTAAAGCAATTTGAAGTTTTAGTTTAATTTTATCTCGATATCAAGATAGCATCGAGATATGAAACATTCAATTCCACCAAAATCTTTATTTGGTGACATTGTTTTAACGGAGGCAAGAACCTCGAAAATCTAAAAATTGTTGCTTTAAAGCAATTTGAAGTTTTATTTTAATTTTATCTCGATATCAAGATAGCATCGAGATATGAAACATTCAATTCCACCAACTTCTTTATTTGGTGCCATTGTTTTAACGGTGGCATGAACCTCGAAAATCCAAAAATTGTTGCTTTAAAGCAATTTGAAGTTTTAGTTTAATTTTATCTCGATATCAAGATAGCATCGAGATATGAAACACCTAATTCCATCAACTTCTTTATATGGTGCCATTGTTTTAACGGAGGCAAGAACCTCGAAAATCCAAAAATTGTTGCTTTAAAGCAATTTGAAGTTTTAGTTTAATTTTATCTCGATATCAAGATAGCATCGAGATATGAAACATTCAATTCCACCAACTTCTTTATTTGATGCCATTGTTTTAACGGTGGCATGAACCTCGAAAATCCAAAAATTGTTGCTTTAAAGCAATTTGAAGTTTTAGTTTAATTTTATCTCGATATCAAGATAGCATCGAGATATGAAACACCTAATTCCATCAACTTCTTTATATGGTGCCATTGTTTTAACGGAGGCAAGAACCTCGAAAATCCAAAAATTGTTGCTTTAAAGCAATTTGAAGTTTTAGTTTAATTTTATCTCGATATCAAGATAGCATCGAGATATGAAACATTCAATTCCACCAACTTCTTTATTTGGTGCCATTGTTTTAACGGTGGCATGAACCTCGAAAATCCAAAAATTGTTGCTTTAAAGCAATTTGAAGTTTTAGTTTAATTTTATCTCGATATCAAGATAGCATCGAGATAAGAAAAAATAAAATCCTCCATCTTGTTTATTTGGTGCCATAGTTTTAACGGAGGCATGAACCTCGAAAATCCAAAAATTATTGCTTTAAAGCAATTTGAAGTTTTAGTTTAATTTTATCTCGATATTAAGATAGCATCGAGATATGAAACATAAAATTCCACCAACTTCTTTATTTGGTGCCATTGTTTTAACGGAGGCAAGAACCTCGAAAATCCAAAAATTATTGCTTTAAAGCAATTTGAAGTTTTAGTTTAATTTTATCTCGATATCAAGATAGCATCGAGATATGAAACATTCAATTCCACCAACTTCTTTATTTGGTGCCATTGTTTTAACGGAGGCAAGAACCTCGAAAATCCAAAAATTGTTGCTTTAAAGCAATTTGAAGTTTTAGTTTAATTTTATCTCGATATCAAGATAGCATCGAGATATGAAACATTCAATTCCACCAAAATCTTTATTTGGTGACATTGTTTTAACGGAGGCAAGAACCTCGAAAATCTAAAAATTGTTGCTTTAAAGCAATTTGAAGTTTTATTTTAATTTTATCTCGATATCAAGATAGCATCGAGATATGAAACATTCAATTCCACCAACTTCTTTATTTGGTGCCATTGTTTTAACGGTGGCATGAACCTCGAAAATCCAAAAATTGTTGCTTTAAAGCAATTTGAAGTTTTAGTTTAATTTTATCTCGATATCAAGATAGCATCGAGATATGAAACACCTAATTCCATCAACTTCTTTATATGGTGCCATTGTTTTAACGGAGGCAAGAACCTCGAAAATCCAAAAATTGTTGCTTTAAAGCAATTTGAAGTTTTAGTTTAATTTTATCTCGATATCAAGATAGCATCGAGATATGAAACATTCAATTCCACCAACTTCTTTATTTGGTGCCATTGTTTTAACGGTGGCATGAACCTCGAAAATCCAAAAATTGTTGCTTTAAAGCAATTTGAAGTTTTAGTTTAATTTTATCTCGATATCAAGATAGCATCGAGATATGAAACACCTAATTCCATCAACTTCTTTATATGGTGCCATTGTTTTAACGGAGGCAAGAACCTCGAAAATCCAAAAATTGTTGCTTTAAAGCAATTTGAAGTTTTAGTTTAATTTTATCTCGATATCAAGATAGCATCGAGATATGAAACATTCAATTCCACCAAAATCTTTATTTGGTGACATTGTTTTAACGGTGGCATGAACCTCGAAAATCCAAAAATTGTTGCTTTAAAGCAATTTGAAGTTTTAGTTTAATTTTATCTCGATATCAAGATAGCATCGAGATATGAAACACCTAATTCCATCAACTTCTTTATATGGTGCCATTGTTTTAACGGAGGCAAGAACCTCGAAAATCCAAAAATTGTTGCTTTAAAGCAATTTGAAGTTTTAGTTTAATTTTATCTCGATATCAAGATAGCATCGAGATATGAAACATTCAATTCCACCAACTATTTTATTTGGTGCCATTGTTTTAACGGAGGCAAGAACCTCGAAAATCCAAAAATTGTTGCTTTAAAGCAATTTGAAGTTTTAGTTTAATTTTATCTAGATATCAAGATAGCATCGAGATAAGAAAAAATAAAATCCACCATCTTGTTTATTTGGTGCCATAGTTTTAACGGAGGCATGAACCTCGAAAATCCAAAAATTATTGCTTTAAAGCAATTTGAAGTTTTAGTTTAATTTTATCTCGATATTAAGATAGCATCGAGATATGAAACATAAAATTCCACCATCTTGTTTATTTGGTGCCATTGTTTTAACGGAGGCAAGAACCTCGAATATCCAAAAATTGTTGCTTTAAAGCAATTTGAAGTTTTAGTTTAATTTTATCTCGATATCAAGATAGCATCGAGATATGAAACATTCAATTCCACCAACTTCTTTATTTGGTGCCATTGTTTTAACGGTGGCATGAACCTCGAAAATCCAAAAATTGTTGCTTTAAAGCAATTTGAAGTTTTAGTTTAATTTTATCTCGATATCAAGATAGCATCGAGATATGAAACATTCAATTCCACCAACTTTTTTATTTTGTGCCATTGTTTTAACGGTGGCATGAACCTCGAAAATCCAAAAATTGTTGCTTTAAAGCAAGTTGAAGTTTTAGTTTAATTTTATCTCGATATCAAGATAGCATCGAGATATGAAACATTCAATTCCACCAACTTCTTTATTTGGTGCCATTGTTTTTTTAAGAGGCAAGAACCTCGAAAATCCAAAAATTGTTGCTTTAAAGCAAGTTGAAGTTTTAGTTTAATTTTATCTCGATATCAAGATAGCATCGAGATATGAAACATTCAATTCCACCAACTTCTTTATTTGGTGCCATTGTTTTAACGGAGGCAAGAACCTCGAAAATCCAAAAATTGTTGCTTTAAAGCAATTTGAAGTTTTAGTTTAATTTTATCTCGATGTCCAGAGAGTATCATGTGATGAAACACCTAATTCTAACAACTTCTTTATATGGTGCCATTTTTTATTAGAGGCAAGAACCTCGTGCTTCCAAAAATTGTTGCTTTATAATAAATTTAGGTTTTAGCTACATTATATCTCGATATCAAGATAGCATCGAGATATGAAACATTCAATTCCACCAACTTCTTTATTTGGTGTTATTGTTTTAACCATCTAAATCGAAATGACCTTTGGTTAAGTTGTGAATTGAAATCTTCATGATGTAAAGCAGTATCAAAATCTGAAAAAGATAAAGCTGAAATAATAATAAGCAGGTAACAACAACGCAAACACGTAAACAAAAGGCGATGAAAAAATTATAAGAGTTTTCAAAAAAGAGCAAACAAAGTTTTTACTAATCTTGGAATTTTTGTTTGGCACCAATTTTTCGAAGCGAAAACCATTCCAACATGTTTCAAAATTCACAGCTTTTGTTCTAATTTTTTAGCATGTCGCGCGCTCAGATGGCAATGAAGCAAAGTTTATAATCGACTTTAGTTTGCGAAAAGAAACAGAAAAAAATTCATAAAGCGCAATAAATCGATCTTCTTTCTTTTTTTCAACGATCGATAAACAAAATATTTGCAAAACATTTTAAAGCAACAAAAAAAAGAAAATTCTCGCTAAAAACATAAAAGTCTTTTTTTTCTTCTTCTTTGAAACTCTAATACGCAAATCCTTCGACAAAGTTTTTTTCTAAGAACTGCATAAAATTACAGTACCATTTAAAAAAGTATGCCATCAAGCATAGAGGACGTCAAAATTGCTGAAGCAACAACTTTGAATTACAAAAATCATTTCTGGGAAAAGTTTAATTACCATTTGATTCTTTTAAAGAAAATGCAATCCCAGCTTCTACGACAGACAACTTTTGAATTTAATTAAATTAAAAAAAGTAAATTCACCAGAAAATGTTTTCTCTATTTTTATTTTTTTATTCCTTAAATTTATGTCTCTTTTTTATCTTTATTTTGTCGTGGAAAAATTAAAAGTCACTTTTTTTCCAACAATAAAACGGTTTTTATTCGTTCAGTTAAACTTTTCTTTAAAGATAGAAGCAGAAAAAAAAAATAGAGCACGAAAATGAAAAAAACATAAACAAAAAATTTCTTCTACTTTGTATAATGATGTTAAGATCCGCCGAAGACGAAGAAGAAAAAAACAGAGATTTGCAATCTGTTTTCAATATGTGTCTTTCATTTCACAGCATTTGCTTTAGTTTTTGCTCTGATTTATTGATTACATTTTTTTACTGCTTTTGGCAAATATAAATGATTTTTTCTAATAAATAAAAAAAATAATTAGGCAGATTTGCTTCATTAAAACAAGGAAAGAAAGCGAAAAACAAAACACAAAAATTCTTTCGATTGGAAATAATTTTTTTAAAATTTGAATGACATAGAAAAGTTAAAGCATAATAATAGAATAATTTATTGTAAGCCTTCAGCCTTTTTGTAAAAAAATTCCTTTAAAAAAGGGTTCCATTTTTCACTTTTTTTTTCTCGGAGGTTCAAAAAGCCTATGCATGCAAAAATTATGTATCCACTGAAGATAGGTATTAATCTAAAGCTTTCAGCTTTTTGCTATCAATTATCTTGTTTTCACTTACGAAGTAAGTGTTTTCCAGATAACATGAAATATGGATTTAAATTTTGAGTGAAGGCGATTGCAACTGTATTAAATTTCATTTTTAGGAGTTTTTTCTTGTTAATTTTGTGCAAATTTGAAATAAAAAATGTTAACGAACTTTCGCTCTTACTAATTATAAATTATATTTTTTTATCGAAACTAAAAAAAAGTAAATTAAATATTCAAAAAAATCATCCAGCGTGTTGCTTGAAAAACTAAAGCAAATGCTGTGAAACAAAAGCTCTGAAAAAAAGAAAGAGACAAATTGAAAAAACATTGCAATCTCTGTGTGTTTTTTTTCTTCGTCTTCGGCGGATTTTAACATTTATACGAACAAGAAGAAATTCTTTGTTTATGTTTTTTTTCATTTTTGTGCCCCATTTTTTTCTGCTTCTACCTTTAAAGAAAAATTTAACTGAACAAAAAAAAAAACAGTTTTATTGTTGGAAAAAAAGCTATTGTTTTTATTTTTCCACGACAAAACAAAATAAAAAAAGAGACACAAATTTAAGGAATAAAAAAATAAAAATAGAGAAAACAATTTCAGGTGAATTTACTTTTTATTTTTATTTAATTCGACCTTTGTAGAATTCGAAATGATTTGTTAAAAGAATTGCCACGTCACGTGGGTTTTCTCTGCTGTTTCTAATGAATATTCACCGAGGACGTTGTAAATATTTTAAAATAATTCTAACATTTTACATATTTCTTAAGTGTATTTTTTGATTTCATTTGCAAGGTGGACTATTTTTGTCAAAAATATTCGTAAAGAAATTGTAAAATCAAAAAAAGATTAACCAAAAAATTCAAACAAAAAAGTGAAAAAAAAATTAGAGTATTATTGTGTGGGGCGCTCACAAAAAAAAGATACTACAGGACGATGCGAGCTTTGTCACTACCCCTTTTATTTTGACCTCTTTAATTTTGCTATTTTTTATTTTGCGCTCAATAAAAGTGTTTCTTTCTAAAATTTTGTTTCAAACTTTTTATATTATTTTGATACCCTTCATTTTGAAATGAGTTACTTTTTTTATTTAAATTTTATTGCTTAAATGTTATCGTTTGGCAGTGGACATTTGATCGAGGTAAATTCATTTTGTTTATCTAATTTTTTTTATAGCATTTTGCGCCTATTGATTCTTCTTTTAACATTTTGATATATTTCATTTTCAACCTTTACACTTTTTTCAATTTATTTTGGGCCTTTTCATTTTCAACTCTTTCACTTTTGGCATTTTGTTTTCAACGTTTCATTTTGGTACGTTTCACTCTTGGCGGCAATTCAAAATTCAAATTTTTGTTTTAAAAATTTTCTTTAACCCTAAAGCATTCAAACTTTTCAATTTCTCTAAACTTTTTTCCATTCCCAAATTTTTTTCATTCCCAATTTTATTCCAAATTTTTTTTTCAATCAGCTTTTTTCATTCCAAATTTATTTCATTCCCAATTTATTCGTTTCCAATTTTTTTTCATCTTGTAGGATTCGAACCTTCGACTTGCAACTTTCAACTCAACTCACAAAACCACTCGAACATTTTTACAATCATTCAACCAACTTTAAAATCTTTTATAACAAAATTAACTTTTTCTTCTTTTAACATATTTTTTCCATTTCAATAATAAAAAAACGTTTAAACTTTATTTATTTGAAAAAAATACTACAAAATACAATTTGTTATTTCAAAATTATAATCATATTTGCTTTTTATTGAATTACAGTAGACAATAGCATTGTGGTTAAATTTTTGGAACAAATGGCATCCTTGTTTTTTAATTTATTTTTTCAAATCGTTAATTTTAGAAAATGTTACAAAACATAAATTTATGTAAACTTTTTTTAAAGAATAAAAAATAATGAAAAATTAAGGTTAAAAACTATAAAAATGGGCTTTAATGGCATGGAAAAAGAGTAATGAAGTTTTCATTTTTTTTTGCTATTTGAAAAATTAATCCCATTGAAAAGGCATCAGCATGTAATGCAATTTTGTGATTGCTACTAAATGAGTAGCAAAAATTATTGAGAGGATTTAACGAAATCTTATTAACAACATGCGATATCCGACCTTAATCTAACCATCACATACTTCATGGCATCACAACACAAATTTCGTTATTTTATAATCTTTTTTTTGAAATATTTTAAATGATTTCTTTTATAACTTTTATTTTAAAGTTAACTTTTTCTTTATTTCTTTACCTATCAAATTTGTGATTACTTTTAATAAAAAAAAAACCGATCGTTGGTGAATGCAAAAAAAAAATAGTAACATTCAAAATGTATCTTTTTCTTTTTTTGCAAGTGGGATATTGAAAAAAGTGCCTTTATCAAAAAAGCAGCGATGCGCTTAAAAAAGAAAGCAAGGTCAGAGATGGTCAATGTTTAAAAAAATAGCAGTTTTTTTTAATATTTTTTGTGCGGGAGAATAATGCAAATACAATAAAAAAAAATCTCCGCTGACCTTTTCTTTTCCTCATTGTTTTTTTCTTAAGATTCTCATCAGTTTTTTTTGATGAAATATAAAAAAAATACAAAGGGAAATGATGGCCAATGCGAAAACAAAAAATGCAAATTTGCATTCTTTTTTTTCTCGGGAGATATCATCAAATAAAAGAATATTGGTTATTCTCGTTAGACAATTTACTTTTTCTATTCACAACTAAAATATATATAAAAAATGGACTCCTCCCAAAACAAAACATATAAAAAGAATACGTAATATTCAATGAAAAAACATTTTACAAAGTTATTAACCTAAAAATGAAATATCTAATTATTTTGTGTTTAATGTCCTTTTTTATTTTTGTTGAACCTCAATATCAACTTCTTGCTGGGGCAACTGGTGCAGCTTTACGTACTGGAGCTGTAGCTGGAAGTGCAGGAGGAGTTGCTGTTCGTGATGGCGGAGCTGTTTCACGTGAAGGAGGATCTGTTGTCGCTCGTTCTAATCGACTTCGTCGTAATTTAAACATAAATGATTTTGATATTGAAAGTAAGCGGCAATTTTTTTTTCAATACTTTTTTAGACACCTGTTATAACCTCAATCAGGTACAACAAATATAAAATGTTCTTTATTGGAGCAACTGCTCGGCAAGGATAAATTACATACAACTGAACAAAGTTAGAAAACAACTATTACAAAATATGAGAATGTGCGTGATTGAGAATTACCATTCAGCCATCCACGGCACCATTCCATACGGGATCAGAGAACGCGGCACTTTGAATACTTCTGTGTGTGCAAGGCCACAACACTCTTCTTCCACCTATCTTTGAGTTGACGATCTTCTTCTTGTTTTGTTCTTAGCTTTCCATAGCTTCTTCTTGAGCTTCTTTACCAAGTGATCATATACGACGCCAGAATCCATACCAATTTATCAGAGGTTCTTCCACGAGGTTTCGACTTCCATGTCTTGGGCACATGTTCCATGTCCCTTTCCCCTCCTTTCTGAAGTTTTTCGGATTCCATTCCATGCAGTATTACCATACCCATGTGTTCACGATCAAGAGATTTACAGCTGGTTTCACCAAGCGATCACGGCCAAATCGTAGACCGGATGATTCTTCGCTATCATCAAAACGTTTTCTTATTGCACATTTACCATGTTGATCAGCATCAGCTATCACTTGAGTTGACCATGTTGAAATAGCAAAAGAGAGAGAGATTTTGTGCTCTCGGCCAAATCGTAAGCCGGATGATTGTTCGCTATCATCAAACGGAGCTTTTCGAGAGCTTAAGCCTTAACTCTTCTTTCAGCAGCTTTCATTGAGCATCTTCTGGACGACGAACTTGATGTGGAGAACATAGTACATACAATATGAGTTTTGAGATAAACATACGAGCATAACCATCGAGTACAGATAAATCACCGGAATTACACTTTCAGTTACCATAGAAGTATCATAATCAAGTTCTTTACCAAGTTTGACATCAGCATTTTAGCTTTGATTTCAGCTTTTATTCGTTGTTCTTTACCAGGTTTTGACCATAAGCATATTTGATTCCACAGAAAACATACCAATCGCTTCTTGATTGCAGTACCATACCATAGGCTCATCCTGAGGTTTCGACTTCTGTCTTGGGTTCTTCCATGACCCTTTCCCCTCTTCTTTTTGGAGTATTTGCCATTTCTGGACCATGCTGTATTCTTGTTGAGTTCATACTTGACTTCATTGAACAAGAGATCACCCGAACAGAGATTTAAGTTAACGGTTAAATCGTAAACCGGATGGTTTCTTACTCGATAACCAACAACGGAAGTTTCGCTTTTGAACAAAAAGACATAAAACATCATGCCAGCTAACCATTGAACATGATCATGCTTTTCGGGAGGTAAAGCGTAACTCATTTTGACTTTTCAAGTTTGTACCATGCGAGCGGTCTTTTCGGAGGCTTTGAGTTGTTTGATCACGATGTTGTCACCACTTTGTTATAACCTCAATCAGGTACAACAAATATAAAATGTTCTTTATTGGAGCAACTGCTCGGCAAGGATAAATTACATACAACTGAACAAAGTTAGAAAACAACTATTACAAAATATGAGAATGTGCGTGATTGAGAATTACCATTCAGCCATCCACGGCACCATTCCATACGGGATCAGAGAACGCGGCACTTTGAATACTTCTGTGTGTGCAAGGCCACAACAACACCTTTGTTTTAGCCACAACAATTACCCAAGATAACGAAGATGACGAATATGCCGATTTAATTGTGAAAGTTGAAAAAAAGTATGAAACAATGGACATAATATATTTACTCATAAAAGATGGAGAACCATGTAAGTAAATCCATTTAAATTGTTGAGTTATAAATAATTGTATAAATTTTAATTATGCAAATCTCACGAAAGCGAATTTCCCAAAACATAAAAGAAATAATTTTTGCGATAAAAAGAATAAATAAAAAAAATAGTGAAATAAGTTATTTTTTCAGTTATCACTGATGGAGCATTTCCTATGAAAGTGAAAATTGATTTCATGATTTTCAAATTCGATAAACCCTCAGAATGGACCATTGATAATTTCTTCGAAAAAGTTAGAGAAGCCTTTGACAAATATATAACTAACATCTGTTTGTCATTTAACAACAAACAAAAATTTGTAATGCCAGCTAAGCCATTTTCATTGTCCGTAATCTTTTTGTACGCAAAAAATAACAACAACTTTATTAATCTTCAACTTTGTGATTAAAAAAACTTTGTATGTAATTTCACTTTTTTTGTAGTAAATAAAGTTTAAACGTTTTTTTATTATTGAAATGGAAAAAATATGTTAAAAGAAGAAAAAGTTAATTTTGTTATAAAAGATTTTAAAGTTGGTTGAATGATTGTAAAAATGTTCGAGTGGTTTTGTGAGTTGAGTTGAAAGTTGCAAGTCGAAGGTTCGAATCCTACAAGATGAAAAAAAATTGGAAACGAATAAATTGGGAATGAAATAAATTTGGAATGAAAAAAGCTGATTGAAAAAAAAATTTGGAATAAAATTGGGAATGAAAAAAATTTGGGAATGGAAAAAAGTTTAGAGAAATTGAAAAGTTTGAATGCTTTAGGGTTAAAGAAAATTTTTAAAACAAAAATTTGAATTTTGAATTGCCGCCAAGAGTGAAACGTACCAAAATGAAACGTTGAAAACAAAATGCCAAAAGTGAAAGAGTTGAAAATGAAAAGGCCCAAAATAAATTGAAAAAAGTGTAAAGGTTGAAAATGAAATATATCAAAATGTTAAAAGAAGAATCAATAGGCGCAAAATGCTATAAAAAAAATTAGATAAACAAAATAAATATACCAGCATGAAAGGGAGTAAATTGAAATGTATAAATTCATTCACAATTGTTTAAAAGGCTACTTTAAAATATACAAATTCAGATATTATAAAATAAAATTAACAGTTTGAAACAAAATTATAGAAATAATCACATTTATTGAGCGCAAAATAAAAAATAGCAAAATTAAAGAGGTCAAAATAAAAGGGTGACGAGCGAAAGCTCGCATCGTCACTACAGAGCTTTTTGTCGAAAAGAAACACGTGAAAAGAAAGAAAAGATGGATATATTGATTTTTTGTTTTGATAACTTTTGTCTTAGTTTTTTTTTCATCAGACGCGCCGCTTTTAATGCAACGATCTTTTTTTCAGCTGCATCATTTATGTTTTTTATTTTTCTCTAGGCATTTGAGCAGTGATAGACTAAAGTTAAAAAAAAATCTTTTTGTCTTATAAAACAATGAATGAAATCATTCTCTGAAGAAAGCAAGGACAAAAAGGTGAAGAAAAAAATGTGAAAAAGTTTTAAAAAAAAGAGAGCAAATAAATATAATTGCTTTGTAAATAATTATTTTTTTAAAGTATTATTCAAAAACATCGGTTCAACAATTTTCACTTCGAAATTTGAAAAAATTTTAAATTATTTTTTTCAAATAACCCATGTCTAAAAATGTATCCAATTTAATAAAAAAATTATCAATCTGTCAAATCAAAAAATGCATTAATAAAGGAAAAAAATTCCAAACTCAAAAATAAGTAAACCTTAAAAAAAATTTGTTTATTGGAATTGATAAATCACATAAAAAACTACAAAATCCAACCGGCCATTTTTAATAATTTTTTTCAAATCCGATCATAACAGACCGATTTAGAAGATTTCGTTTATTTTATGAACACTTGCATCAAGCTTTGATGCCCATTCTTGAAATATCTTTGATTTGATGGAATTTTTTAGTTGAAAAGTAACAAAAAATAGAAAAAAAAAAGATTTGTAGAATGGGAAAAAAATATTTGTTTCATCGTTAAAACTTCTTAAAGTTTAATGTTATTCACTTAAAGTAACCTTTTTTAAGTTTAAAGCTTTGGCAAAAATCAATAAAATCCAAATTAATTTTTCTGTTTTAAAAATCTTGTAGATTATCTATTTTGCTAAATATTCGAACTCCACTTTTTTTTCAATCATTGAGCTCATCAACAAGTTATTTGGGTTTTAAATAAATGAATAACATTAAAAAATTTGCTCAAACTCGTTACGAGTTACGGTGCTCAATAAAGCATATGAATTGTTTTATCCAGATATTTTTCTTATAATTTTTAAGGATTTATACCAAAATTATTTTTAATCGCATACCATTTAAGACCTTCAACCAAAATTTATTTATTTATCGGATGCAACAAGCAAGCCTTGAGATACTTAATTTATTTTAAAACTTTTTGAATTAGAAAAAAAATTGCAGAAGAAAAGTGCTTTATTTTTTATCATTTTTCATGTATTTTTACATCCATTTTCAATGATATTTTTCAGATTCGATCCTATAGTGACGATTTGGATGCAACCAAAAATTATTCTTAAAGCAAAAAATGCTTTGATAAAGGTAAATAAATTTCAAACTCAATAATAAGTAAACATAAAAAAATTTTTGTTTATCAGAATTCACGATGGTTACTGAACAAAGAAAGTAGATAATTTTTTTCAAATGTATAATCGCTTTGAGAGTGAGGAGGAGCAAAAAATTGAAGCAAAAAAATTTTTTTGGAAGGAGCTTTCAGCAAATGGCGGCAAAAAATAGACCTCTCAACGCGATAATAAATTTGAAAAAAGTAATCATTGGAAACCATCGTGAGAAGTCATAAATCACATAAAAAGCGACAAAAATCGATCGGCATTTCTTTAGTGGAAGAAAAGGCTCTCATCGAGCTATGTGGCTTTGAAATTTAATAATATTTAATAAAAGTTTAGAGGAAAATACATCCATTTTCGATGATTTTTTTTAAATCGGTGAGATGGTGACAATCGAGGCAATTTACAAGTTAACTCCAAATTTTGCTGCACAAACATCTTCACCATCAATAATGCAATTAGTGGCAAGTTTCTAAATGTTAGAAATTATTTAACCGATTTGATTCTAAAGTTTTCCAAATTTTTAAAGTAACTTTATTCAAAAGAAAGACTGAAAAAACTCAAAACCAAAAATGCAAAATTTTTGATTTATTTAAATAAGTTTAGACATTTATCCCATATTTTTAATCGCCTAAAAATGATAATAAAATATTTATTAGTTTGCATTTCACGCAAACGAAGATAAAAAGCTTGGTATCATGTGTTTTGTAAAAGAATTTTTGGAAACTTGTTCCATCAGCATTATGTTTGATAAAGAAAGAAACGAATAAAAACGATTGATTCATTTGATTTTAAAAAATAGATAGCAGCAAAGCTGGCAAGCAACACAATTAATTTAAGGGAGTATTAACAAAAAATTTAGCAAAGTTACAAAAGCTAAACAAAAAAGAGAACGATCATGCACTAATTAAATATTAGTTTTATAGGCTGGAAATTGAATTTTTAATCTAGGAGACGATGGAACAGCTTCACGGAGTTTTTTGGCGATACCTTTGACTTGACTTTTTTCATCTTCAGGAACACCATGATAACGAAATGAAAGAGTAAATTGAGTGATAAGATGTTTCTAAAAATAACAAAAGCTTAATAATAACCCGAGCAAAATGTGTTTACCTTCATGAAAGCAAGAAAAGGACCAGAATCAAATGAATCATATGCAATATCATACAGAAGAAATGTTTGAAGATGTTCGAATTTTGGAAAGTTGGCTAGTTTTGAAAAGCTTTCAGTTGTAAGTTCGATAGATCCATGGCAGCTTATTGCACTAAACATAATAAACACATATTATTGAGATCAATTAAAAAAGATAAAACTCACTATCCAAATTTTTCAACATTAAGTAACTTTTCCAAAATATCTTCAAGTGGAGCAACATCACCATCTTCTTTTTCAACACGAACACGAATAAAATGGAAAGTTTTGACTTTCCCAGCAGAAACCAACTTTTCATATTCCAACCATGATATATGTTGATCATTCAAATACAAATCAGTGAGATTACATGAATGAACATGATGTTCAAGCAGACGAGGAATGAATTTAAGGTAGTTGGAATCCCTGTAATTGGATTTAAAACTTTCAAATGGAACAAAATTTTTGCATTGAGAGAGTACTCCATCAAGGACCAATTTTTTAGATACAACTTCACCATTAATATGCATAATAAGCATGTTTGAACCTTTCATTAAACCTTTCAAAGAAATTTTTGTTGGTTTTTCGTTGCCATCCAAAGTAAAACAAGCTTCCCACTCTCTTCCATTGTTGAGATGAACCAGTTTCTTGATGATTAGAACGTCATCAATGTTCAAAATATTATTCGCTTGAGTTGATGAACTTGTAACCTAAAAAGTAAATATAAAGTTAAAAATAAGATAATGATAAACATACAATTACAGAATGATCAAGAGAAGGAAGAGTAACACTTTGTTCCATTTGAGCAATTTTCGATAAAAGTTGTTTCTTTTCTTCGTTATGAGTTTTACGTTGATCTTCAAGCTTCTTTTCTAATGATGCTTTGTCTGCTTCATGTTGCTTTTTCATATCAGATATCTATAAAAATGCAGTAAATATTAAAAAAAGATAAATGTACTATATACATATCAATAGCCGAACTAACGTAATTTACAAAATAGCTATACCTCGAGCACTTTCTTTTCATACTTGGATTCCAAAAATCTGATAACTGCTGCATCAGAATTTGATTGAAAAGTTGACGCAGTACTTGTTAAAACATTAGCATTATCTTCTTCTAAGTGAGTTCGCTTTTTACCAGGAGGATCATTTGAATCATTCATTGTTGTTAGTTTCCCTAAAAAACAAAAGTTTTATATAACAAAAAAATAAATGAAAAAAAAGACAGCGAGCGGTGTAACATTGAAAAAACAAGCAACGAAAAAATGAACGAATGAATGAAAAATTTTAGTTTTTTCTTCTTCTGAAGGCATTCTCGCAAAAGTTGAAAAAAAATTTTTCGTGTCGACACCCTTTTTTTTATTTAAAGTTTCGCAGGGTTTATTTTTTATTTGTTGTCTGCTACACCGATCAACGCAATTTTTACTGAACACTCAATTTTTTTCAAACATATTTATTCCAAAAAATGTCCAACTCACTAAAAAATTAGCAATTGCAATTTTTCAGAAAAAAAGTCTCTAAAAAATTCAATCAAAAAAGAAGCAACAATTTCGAAGAATGTCTTTTTTTTTTTAATGAATGTAAAAACCCTTACTAATGAAAGATATAAAAAAATAGCGAAGAAAAACATTCTTTTTCAAATTGAGAAAACAACTTCAATAAAATCAAAAACTCACTCAAAAAATTCAAATGCTAAAAGTGGCAAAATGAAAGGATAAAATCATGAAAAGCATTTTTGAAACCAGTTAACCTAAACCAAGAGTAAACAATTAATTTGAATTTTTTTGAATGCAGTTATAAATATTAAAAACGCTTTACTTTTATTCTTTTTTATAAAAATAAATGTAAGGAAAAAATAATTCACTTTGGCTTCTTCTTTGTTTTTTGTTACACATTTATTTTCTCGCATGAAAAAAAAACAAGACAGAAAGAAGCTTGAAAGAAAAAAAAACGAAAACCGTTACAACTTTTTTCTTTCGTCATTCATCAAATTCAATATCGATTGATATTAGAAATCTTTTGCTTTTATTTCATTGAAAATTTCACTCGTTTTTTTTGTCGCTTTTTTCGTATCAAAATGCAAATTATTTTTGGCGAAGAACAGCTTTAATACATCATTTTTTGATTCAATGTTTTTTAGAAAAATAAACTATTTGAATAACGTGCTGAATTTATTATTTTCTCCATGGCTAATAAACATGGAAAACGTGAATCCATTCCCTCAGATGCTGGTTATCCAAAGCCAGGTTCAAAAAGTTTTTTAATCTTTGATTATCTTTGGGGATTTCATAAAACTAATGATATTAAAACTTTTAATTTGGCTGAAAAAGGTGAAAAAGTATGTTGCCTCGTTTTTTTTAAAACCTTTAAATTATCCCACTTTTTAGATTGTGAATGATCGTTACGCAAATTATGAATCGAACCTCAAGAAATTTGGCATCGATGATGTCATCATTGCTTCCAGTTGGTTGGAAACACCACCATTGGACTTTCTCACACCATACTTCGTTGTTTATTTCAAAAATGAAATTAATCTTCGTTTTGGCGAAGCTGGATTTTGTAAGTAAAAAATCTTTAAAACCCTTATAGTTGCTTTGCATGCATACAAAATATATATATTTTTTATATATTATTTTAAAAGCAAATTAATTTAATTATCTTTGTTTTTTAGACCATAAATTGCTCAATCTCCGTGATATGATGCAGAATAAAATTTTTTTCAAATTAATCAGTGACTTCAATGGCAGAAAAAATATGGAAGATCCAGAAAATGCTCCTCTCTCAAAATTTTTGTTAGCTGGTCTTTCTTCAGCGAGTTCCAAATACTTTGGAAGTTTGAAACATGTCGGTGTTTCAACACACGAAATATGTTTTTATGCGAAAGATAAGGTAAGCTTTTTTTAAAGAAAACTTCGAACTTCAAATGATAATGATATTTATTTAAGCATGGACATGTACAGAGATTTAATTTCTCCTCAAATTACCGTCTTGTATGCAATTATAAATTGGCGATTAAAGACTCGATTGAAGTCTTAAAAATCAATGGATCTCCAAGTTTTGATACAACGCATTTATTTGGTAAAAGTGAGTTTTCCAGCCTTCTTTTATACTTTTCTAATTTAAAAATTTTAGACTTGACACATATCAACATTCAAGATATGTCACTTGAAAAGGATCATTTTGCCCTTTTCAAGAACATGAAGCAACTTCAAAAGATGTGTCTCTCATCACCTTTAAAACTTGTTGTAAGTATTAAAATTATAATCATAAAAAAGAAATTTTTTACAATAACAAATATTAACGCTTTTTATATTTTAGAAAGCCAAAAATCTCCCAAATTGCGAAAAATTAGTTTTGCATGGTATTCAATTCCACCTTTTAACGTCAACGGAATTTAAAAGGTTTGTCTATCGTGTATTTTTTACGGCCAACAAATAAACAACTATTTTTTCAGTTTTAATTTTCCAACTACCAAATATTTGGAAATTGAAGGGTGCTTTACCCCACCAAATCATTATATTGCTTTAAAAACGATGGTGTCCCGCCAATTGGGAAAAATTTTATCGAGTAAAGCATCATCAAATTTGGAAGAATTCAAAGTTATTTTTAAAGCTGAAAGAAGTGATTGGGAAATTATTAAATTTTTTATGGATGAAATGAATCCAAAACTCTTTGAAGAAATTTCTGCTAATGTCAAAGGTCAAATTGAATTTATTATCGAAGTTTGTCCAAAACATAATGAAAAGGTATTTTGTTTTTGAACTTATTTTTTAAGCATGCAAATACTAAGCAAATTTTTTATAGATATTTGAAAAATTTGGTAAATGTGATGTTCCTCCAAATGGTAAATTTATTTTCAAAAAAGAATTTTCTTCTGTTGGATCATCCTTATCCCTTGTCACAAAATTTGTTTTAACTTGATTTCTTTTCTTTTTTTTTGCTAGGACCTTTTTTCTTCATAGAATTTTTTGAATTGTAAGAAACTCGATTCTTTTAAATGCCATTTTTTCTTTTAAAATTAGTCTGGATTTGATTTTTATTGATTTTTTTCTTTAACAAAAATAAATAATTAGGATTTAAATAAGTTTGTAAGCGACATGATGAACACGATGAGGTAGAAAAAAAATAAGAAAAATATTTTTAACTAGTCGATTTTTTGGTCCAAATGTTTTTTATTTAATTATTTAAAAATAATGTAATTGGGTTTTTAATCGCATACACGGGAGGCATTTCACAGGTTATCAATTTTTATAACTCTTGCATCAAAAAGCAGCAAAAAGGAAGACATTTATGAATCATGCTTTGAATTACAGTTTGTTATTGTGCAGGTTTTTCTAATATCTCAAAGAAAATAAAATATTAAGTTAAATGTATTTTAAAAGCAATTTTGGATTCCTTCAACTGGATGAAACTCAACCATGATTCATTTTATCCTTTTTAAATTGCGTGAAAATAAAAAATGTCAAATGTTTAATATTTTTTGTTTTAAATTCGTAGGTGCCTACATTTCCACAAAATACAAGTAAAAGATGCAATTAATTGAAAAAAGCATGTTTGTTCTCAGTTACTTGCATCAAATTACCTCTTTTAAAGTTTATAATTAGAGAGTAAACCAATCTTCTTTTATTTTTTACGTTAAATAAATTGTAGATAATTAAAATCAAAAAAAAGTAGTGGGATTCTTGTGTAAATAAAAATTTAACAAAAGCATCCCATTTCTTTTTAATAAAAGTTAAAAAATTGAAAAAAAAAAAAAACAGGTGTAAATAATAAAGCTTTAGTTTGTTTGGCAATTTTGGTTTTTTTTCTTTCTCAAATTTTTTTGTTGAGCATGCATTAAATTTTTTTAAAGTTTTATTTAATAGATTTTACATAAAAACCCACGTCTATGGAGCCAATTTTATTTTATGACATTTTTAAAGTAAAAATTAATGAAGAAAATCAATTTCTCAATATTTTTTCTTTAAAAGTTTCTTGACTTTTGTGGAGAAAAAAGTTTCGAGAGGGAATTCGCTGTTACAGAGTTTTTCTCCAATAATTAACTTTAATTTATATCTCTCTTGTAAAGCAAAGCTGCAAGCTTTGAAATTTTTTCGATGAGTAAAGGATTGAATTTGATATTTTACACCAAAAGCATTGCCTTCTTGATGAAATTATAATAGCAGCGTTTTTTGATAATTATATGCTTTTTTTCAGTCAAATTGTGTCATGAATTTTTCGTAATTTTAATTTTGATTATTTCAACAACAAACGAAAAAAAGAAATGGTAATGGGGTTTTTAACTAATTCAACGTATACTTTAAATCAAAATAATGAAGCATTTAATAGATTTTATTTTATTTTTGAATTATGTTTATTCGTCGCAACTTTCGCATTTATTCCATTTGTTTTGATTGTAATTTATTTGATGTGGAAATATCCTCAATTTCATACAAATTTAGTTATATTAATTTCAAACCTTTTTATTAGTTATGGTGTTATGACGGTTGTAAGACAAATGCTTTTTATTGAAGTTTATTTATGTGGTGATAAAGAAGATTGTAAGTTCTTATTTCCTGCAAAAAATTTCCTCAAAGCAAGATTTTTAATTTTGAACATTCATACTTTTTTTCTTCTTCTAATGCTACTTACTGCAAATGTTGTATGTAGCTAACTTCGAAAAGAGAATAATTTTACTCAAAGCGTTTTTTCTTTTGCTTTCTTTTTGTAAACATGTGCAATATTTTTGGACTAATAATTAATCAAAAAAAATTTTATTACCACTTTGAATTTTTTTTTCATTTTTTGTAGTTGTTAAAAGGCATTTTTTGTTCTCTGCCTTTTGCAATACACACACAAATATTTTTACAACATCAACCACCTGCGGCTTGAAATATTCTCCAAACTCAAAAGTCCAATTATTTGTTTAATTTTTACTTTTGCAATTTTAAGGTTATGAAAATGAATTATTTATGTTAAAAAATGGATTAATTGCTGAAATGATAAAATACACATCATTCATAGCATATTTTGTTGCATTTAATTGGATTATAATCGAAAGGATTTGGGCAATCATTAATCTTAAAGGTTATGAAAATAAAAATGATTATAAAATTATTATAGTTTGTGTTGTTATTCAATGGGTTATTTCTGGTGGAGGAGTTAGATTAGTTTTAAAAGGTAATAAATGGGAGAAAATTTAATGATAATTTTTAAAATGACGATGTTGCAGGACATTTACCAATTTTAGCTTTTCTTATTCCTGCTACTATTTTTTCCATTTCAACTGTCTTGGTAATAATCAGAAAGTTTAGATTTTATCAGTATTTAATTAAATTTAAAATTTAGGTTTTTCAATACATGGATAATAAAAATAAAAGAAAATATCGATTATCAAAAAGCGTTGGAAATGCTTACACTTTAAGTGAAAGGTATCAACTCGCAGAAAATATTAAAACATCTCCTTTGATTCTTACTATGACCAAAATTCATACTGTCTTAAATTTAATATTGTTTATTGTAAGCAACAACAACATTTTTTACACAAAAAAAGCTTTAGAAATAAATAAAAAAACAACTTATTTTTTAGACCGGGGGTTATATGATTTTCTCTGAAGATATAATTACAAAACAAATAACTAAAATGATAATAGATTTTTTAACAACCATTTATGCTCCATGCATTTCATTTACTGCAACTTATTCAATCAAAAAATGGCGGAGTGTTTGTATTAGGTAAACAATTATTTTTTGTTTTGCTTTAATTTTGTTGGGAAGCTTCTTTTTTCAGGATATTTGTGAAAAAGTGCCATAAAATAGCACCAAAACGTCATCTTCGAGAAACAGTAACAAATATCGCAAATTGTTATGTTATTTCACCTCAACTTGAAACAGATATATATTTTCAACAATTAAATAATCGATGGGCTTAAATAAAAAAATCATTGGGCTTGAAACTTTTCATATTTGTATATTGGATTTAGTAGTTTTCAAACATCGTCGTTTTGGAATATTTACACCAGCGATGGCAGCCAACTGACAAATCTGTAGGTTGCAATAGACAAGTTGTCGATTGCAACTGACAAATTTTTTTTTGAAAAAAATGGTTAAAATCAATTCTACTATATTAAATTTACATAAAAATCACTTTTTTATTCATGAAAATTAATTTTTGGAATGTTGGTTGCAACTTACAACTTGTCAGTCGCAACTTACAACTTGTCGGTTGCAACTGACAAGTTGTCTATCGCGACCGACAAGTTGTTGGTCGCGACCAACATACTGTTGGTTGCAATCAACACTTGTTTTTTTGACCAAATTTTATTTTTTTATAGAGGCAGAAAGAATCTGCATTAAAAACTGAATAGAATACCTTCAATTTAAAAAAAAAACCAAAAAAATTAATATTTTCATATATTCACAGGGGATACCAAGAAAAGTGAATTTTTTTGGTTTTTTTTTTAAATTGAAGGTATTCTATTCAGTTTTTAATGCAGATTCTTTCTGCCTCTATAAAAAAATAAAATTTGGTCAAAAAAACAAGTGTTGATTGCAACCAACAGTATGTTGGTCGCGACCAACAACTTGTCGGTCGCGATAGACAACTTGTCAGTTGCAACCGACAAGTTGTAAGTTGCGACTGACAAGTTGTAAGTTGCAACCAACATTCCAAAAATTAATTTTCATGAATAAAAAAGTGATTTTTATGTAAATTTAATATAGTAGAATTGATTTTAACCATTTTTTTCAAAAAAAAATTTGTCAGTTGCAATCGACAACTTGTCTATTGCAACCTACAGATTTGTCAGTTGGCTGCCATCGCTGATTTACACATCACTTTTTTTTTCGCCGAACTCGTGGCACTTCTCAGATTAGCAGCTGATAAAAAGAAATATGCAATTGTTTCAAATTTTTTATAGTAAAATTTCTTTATTGGTTTTAAAGTGAATTTTGTTTTTTACAAATTAAAAAAAAGAAAATAAAAGCATTGTTTTTCAAAGAAAAAAATTGAGCAAAAATAATTAATTAATTAATTTTAAAATTATACATTTCGTGCTCTGTGCCTTCGTGCTGCATTCCTGCCAAGTATAATACTTTTAAAAGCTCGTCTAAATTCAGTATTAAATATAGTATAAATTACTGGATTCATAAATGAATTCATATATCCTATCCATGTTGCATAAAAAAATGGTCCAAATCCAACTTGACAAGATGGTTCATCAATTTTTACGCATACAGCGTTTAGAATATTTATCGTAAAAAATGGTACCCAACATATTAAAAATATTCCTAAAAATAATAATTTTGTTTAATTTTTCAGTATAAAAACTTCCAGGACTTACCAACGACGATGCCCAAAGTTTTTGTAGCTCTTCTCTCTTTTCTTTGCGCTTTAGTAACTTTTCTTTTTAAACTTGATTCTTTTCTATGCATAGTTCTTTTTACAATTCGTACAGCTAAAGCTGTGGATGACCCGTTAATTTTTGAATTACCTAATAATTTTTTCTTTGCTTCATGTTTCGTGGAACTCGCAATACTGGGATTTGAATCAATGGATTGTTGAGATTTGGATGGTTTGGTTCGTTGTTTCATAAACATACGATTTTTAAGTCCGGGAACGCTGGCATCTAAAACTTTTTAATTATGTTAAATGTTTAAAAAAATCAAAGTTAGATTTACCAGAAGAAATCATATTACTTGAAACACTTGAAGGCAAACCAATGCTTTCACTTTGTTTATTGGATTCCGACCAAGTTTCCATGCAAGATGATCGTCGGCGATTATTTCGTTCGAATGGAGTCGAAGAAGCTAATGAAGGAGCATCTCCTCGGCCACCAAAAAATGTTTTGCCCGCAATATTGAATGAAACTGAAGGCGAGCCACAATCATCTCGATTTTGTAAATTTTTTATTCGCCTATTTTCTGCCGCTGCTGTTGTTGTTGGTTGATGTTTAGGAGTTTCATCTTTGGCATTTTCATTTTCTATTACCAAATCCAATTTGCCGCTGGCATCCGTGGTTGCTACAGTCGTGCAATCAACAAGTAATTCTTGATTTTCGTCAATGGAAGCATTGCGTTCAAAAAATACTGAAAATAGCAAAAAAAGTTTAATTAGTTTTTTGGAAACCAAAATTATATGCTTACATTGTCTCGCCACCGAAGCGGTTGCAAACTTTTGTTCCGATAAAGGACTTCGACGAATTATAGCTCCTTGAGAAGTTGATGGAGGTGAAGGTGTACTACTTTCTGATGCGGCATTTGCTAATCTCATCACTGCTGAAGCTGTTTCTGTATCGGTCGTTGATGGAATTAACTGATCCATTTCTTCCTCTACAAAATTCGTTATTAGTAAACTCCATTTTTTAAATCACCACAAACCTGTTGTCGCTTCTCCATTTCTTTTAATTACTTGCTTTCTTATCGATTCGGGTGTTCCAGTTGCGCTATTTTCAATGATAATAGCTTCTTCAGGCACAGGTTTAGAAATATCTCCTAATGGAGTTCTTGAAACTTTAGTGAAAGGACTTTCTTTTGAAAAAACATTTTTCCTTAATGAATCTTGTTTACCAGGAGAATTTCCACGAAAAAGTTTGGGTGATCTCTTCGATAATTGGCGAAGGAATGCAGGTAAAAAAGGGCTTCGAGAAGGTGTAACTGATGCCGAACGAGCTTGTCCTAGTTTTGGGTCAAAATCAGGCATGGTTGATGAACGTCGATGAAAATAAAATGAGCTTTGGATATGTTTTCTAAAAAAAGGAAATTTGAAAAAGGGATAATTTTGTGGAGATTCTTACTTTCTTTTTTGTTCACTAATTGCGGATCTCTCAGATCTATCATTGAGGTTTGAAGAATTAAAGGAAGATAAAGTATTATTTGCAAACGACGAATCAAAGTCAGATGACCTCCTATAATTTGGAAATTATGTTTTTTACAAACTTTTAGATCTCATTTCATTGCACAAATAAAAAAGCTTAAAGCGAACCTCGACATTGAAGTAGGATTTTCAGAGACAAAATCATTTGTTATAACATTTACATTTTCTGATAAAGAATCGGTGCTCGATCTTGGTGTCAAACTACCAGCCAAATCATGGTCATCTAAAATTACTCAAGTTAATAGGGTCCTTGGAAGCACAAAAACTAAATCACTCTAATATTAATTACACATCACACACTAAAACTAAACTAAAATTGAATTTAAAAATGCAAAAACCCAAACAAAATAAATGTGAAGCGAAGGGTTCTCAAGCCCAAAAAGCAAAATTAAAAATAAATAAAAGGTTTGCAAAATAGGATGCAAAGAATAAAACCTGAAAAGGGTAAAAAATTTAAAGCCAAAAAAACTGAACGACAAAACACAGGACTTGATTTAAAAACGAAAAATAAAAAGAAAATTGTATGGATAAAAAGCGGACAAACCATCCAAACATAAAAAATTGAAAAGCGATCATTAGAAAAAAAATAAATAAAGGACAGAGGATAGGATAGAAACTTAGAGTTTGAAACAAAAAGGTAAATTTGAAATGAAAGTTAACTGAACTCAAAAAAGAAATTATACAGTACTCGGAAATTGTGAGTTTTTGTATTTATTGAAGGATTACCAAAAATCGTGGACCTCTGTTTAACTTAAAAATGACCAAAGAAATTTTTTTGTTAATCTAATATTTGAAATAAATGTTATACGCTTTAACGAAAAAAAAAGTAAACCAAAGAATATATTTACATAGTTTTATATATTTAAATTAAAAAAAACCACCACCACACGTACTTGTTTTTTTCTCATTTTTGTCTCTGGGTGTCATCGATGGTTCTTTTTTTCCAACAGCAGAAGATGAGTTTAAATTTAATTTCTGAACATCCAAAGGTTGAATTAAAATTGGTGGCTCATTTTCTGGATCCAACATAAATCTTCTCAACATTAGAGGAGATTTAGAATCCAACATTGGTGGACCACTTTTAGATCGAAAGAAATTAGCTCGATTTTGCCAAATTTGATCACGCAAATGTTTAGTTGAAAGGTGTTGTTCAGAAAGATTTTTTTCTATTAAAAACAAAGGAGAAGAAGAAGGATTATTATTATAATTATTATTATTATTTGTTGACGATGATGACATATCGATAGTTAGAGAAGTTGTTGGTATATTAATATTATTATTATTATTAGAAATAGGTAGAAGTAATCGAGAAGTGGAAGGAAGAGAGAGAGGTTCAAAAAGATGCTTTTTTAATTCAGGTTTTCGTATGGCTGTGGCTGATCGTCGTCGAGGTCGACCAACATTAGCTGTGGCAGTTCCAAGAATAGGCAAAAAGCTTGAAAGACAAAGATCAGAAGGAGTTGCAGAAGATTTGCTTTTTCCATTTTTAGTTGCCACCACTGCAGCTACGAGTGAATCAGCGCCAGAAGAAGTTATTCGCTTTTTACGCCGTCGACCTCCGCCGCCTCCGCTGCTGCTACCTCGAAGTTTTCGACGACGTTTTTCTCCATCAATTCCTGAATCATCCGTGATTCCAGAACCATGCAAATAATCCATTTCACTATCATCAAGTTCTTCATCGTCATCACATTTAGTTGTTTCATCATCAAAATCACTTTCATCCTCTTCATAATCATCCTCATCATCTTCTTCATCACCTGAGAACCCTCCTTCTCCTTCTCCACCTTTTTCCGCTCCTTCCTCATCCTCTTCTAATATTTCTTCTTCCTCCTCACCCGCATTATCCACGGCAGCTTTATGACGTTCATAACGACGAATTCTTCGAGTCATGGATGGTAATGCCAACATCATAACATTGACCGCTGGAATAACAATTAAAATATCGAAAAATGAATTTTTTTCTATTTTTTCTTAAAAAAATTAAAAAGATGCCCTTTTTAAAACTTTTTTTCATTTAGCATAATTTCGTTGTTTTTTTATAATACTTTTTTTGTTCCGTCTATTTTCTCAGAAAAATTATTCTTCCTCTGTCCCCAACTTTTTTCAATGTTAAAAATTTTAAATTGCTTCAAGTAAATATTATCAAGTATGTAAGTACAAAAAAAAAATAACGGCAAAAAAATAGAGCAAAAATATGCACACAGCAAAAATATATCTATCTATCTTTTTTTGCACTTCAAAATGTCAAAAACGGCAAAAAATAGCACAAGACAAAAAAACTTGTCAAAAAAAAGCTTTTCAAAAAGGAAGGAAAAAAAACTGCAAAAAAAAGTAAATAAAATAGTGACCAACCTGGACCTGCAACAATTTGACCTGCTTCATCTCCATCATCGAGATCACCTTTTTTCTCGCTGCAAGGAAATATTTTTTTAGGTTAGTTTGGAAAGTGCTAATTCGAGGGTTTTATGAAATCAAAAAAATGCAAATTTAAATTTCATACCCATCTGTATGTTGATTAGTTTGTCGACGAGCTTTCGCAGCCTTTTCACGTTTCCTCAATGCCATCATAATTCTTATATAAACAAATAATACAATAAAACATGGAATGACAAAACTAATCATTGAGCTCATAATTGAAAATTCTGGCTAAAATTGAATTATAAATATAATTATTTAGTTAACAAAAAATTTATTACATTGTAAAACCTGCATTCATAGGGATTAGCATCAGGTGGGCGATAATTTATTCCTACAAAAATAAAGTTATCTTTGATACTTCACAAAAAAAAATATTTAAATACCTAAGACAATTGGAGATGCAAGGGCAAGAGAAATAAACCAAATGGCCTAAAAAATAAGCAAAATGTGAAGAAAAAAAATGAATGGAAACGCTTACAATTAAAATAAAAACAACCCGTTGAATATTTTGTGACTGTCGAGAATATTGTATGGGACGGCTCACAGCTCTATATCGATCAAAACTAATTACAGCTAAAAGTAATATGGATGCTGTGGAGCATGCTACATCACTCGCTGAATATATATCACACATTAATGGTCCAAGAAACCAATAACCGCCTTGAACCTAAAATATAAAATTAAAATACTCGGATCAAAACAAAATAAACCCTCCCAAAATTTATTTTGATTTGCATTATGAAAAAAGGACTTACATAAACCAAAACAGCATATGGCATAACCAAAAATGCAACTAATAAATCAGCTACAGCTAAACCCAAAATTAAAAAATTAATTGCCGAATGTAAGGCTTTAAATCTCAGCACCGATACAATAACCAATAAATTACCCAATAATGTTGCAATTGGAATTAAAATTAAACAAAATCCATAAATATATACGGTAGCTTGAGAATTTATTTCTGGCGGTTCTATAGCTAATGATGTTACGGCAGCGGCTGTAGTTGTTGCTGATGATGATATGGTTGAGCCATTTGCTAATATTGCGGCTGCCGAGGCAGTTGATTTTAGCGTGGCATTATTTGCAGTGTAATCAAAAAGTGATGCAGCAGTTGCATAATAATCTGGAGGAATAATTGTTGACGACGGCATAATAATATAATGAATATATTATTATAACTATCATATAATAATGCCATTGAATTTAAAATAACAATAAATAAATTTTAATAACATTTTTCATATTTTTTTAAATTAGAGATCATGGATGGATCTCTTCGAAATATTATTTTATAAAGTTTGAAAGATACGGTAAATGCATATAAAAAATATTAAAAAAAGGGAGAAAAGAGGGTTGTTTTCCTGTAACAAAAAATATGTAACAATGAATGATAAATATTTTAAGCAATTTTCAAGGATAAAAAATAACCGCGAAAAAAATTTAACAAGCACCTGAAAAGCAACAAAACAAACGGAAAAGGAGCTATCATGACAAAAAAAAGTGAGAATAAAAAAACGTTTTTCTTTTTTTTATTTCATCTTATAAAAATGCGTCAAAAACCCCAACCGAAAAAAATAAATAAATATACATATAAAAGAAAATGTGCCAAAGCGAATCAGCCATCATCAACGCATTTAATCGAGCATAAAATTTGCTTCTTCCGGACGGGGAAAACTTATACTTGTGAACAAAAAAATAAAATAAAAATGAGGAGGGTTAAGCATTTATATAAACGTATATATCAAAAAAAGAAAAAAACATAAAAATGAAATGAAATGAAAAAAAGAGAGGAAAAAACTCATAAAAAACATAGGTGGCAGAAGCTATAGCATAGCGAGAAGATACGCAGACAGAATAGTAAAACATTTTTATTTTTTATTTATTTCGAAGAAAAACGCATAGATACAAAGAAAGATAAACTTTTTTTTCGTTTAAATTTATTATTTAAATAAATAAAAAAATGCGTTAAAAGTCATGCCCTCTTTTTTTGCCTTTTTTCCATCATCATCATATTATTATCTATCGTTCGTTAATCATCGTCAATAAACCGGAAGTTTTGAGTTATGGCAAAAAAAAAAGTGAGAGGGATAAATTATTGAAAAAGATAAAAATGAAGACGATCTTTGCAAAATCATTGAACCTTACAGTAATTTTTTTTTCCATGCCCGTTTTTTGTACGGCCATCGTCGCCCATAAGGGATATATGAAAAGAAGGTCAAAAAGCATTGAGGCAAATAAAACAGGGGAGAAAAGTCAAAAAGAAATATTTTTAAAAAACGTGATATGGCGTTATGAATGATTGTGAATTTTAAAAAAATATGTGTCTGGGAATGTTGGAAAGTTACTATAAAATCTGTAACAAATTTCTTGAAATGGATGTGTTTTGAAAGATGGAATAATAATTTAGGGTATGTTTTTTTGCATGCTCAACTTGATATGATGTTTTTTTGTATAATAAAATACTTTGTTTGTAGGCTATGAATTCCATGTGGAACTAAAAAATTCATATAAGGCTAATCATAAAAATAATCCCAACCATGGAATTTAAATAAAAAAAAAATACGACCGCCAAAAATATTTAAAAGAAAAATGGTTGATAATGGTAATAATTCATTTGACATGAAACTACTTCTTATAAATTAAGTTTATTTAAAGGCCATTTTTTTTAGCTAACAAGTCAGAAAGAATATGAATTATAAAATATGACTGACTTTGTGACACAATGATTTATCGCTTTATTTATTTTCTATCTATTTTTTTGGAAAAAAATAGTTTTTTAGAAGAATATTTTATTCAATATTTTAAATTTAAAAAAATACACATGGCATAATTCTTGTTTTTGATGTTTATAAACAAGCATCTTTCAAGCTTTTATATAAAAAAGAAATAATTTCTGGAACAAATCAATCACCAATTACTCAGTAAAAATCCAAGGTTTAAACAGAGTTCAAAAAAATGGTATCAAAAATAAAAACCACAAATTAAAATACCGAATTAAGAATATTATATTTTAAAGCAAAAAAGTTTATAAAAAATAAGCTTGATTCATTAGCAAACTCAAAATTTTGAAACTTTGCTGCAAAGAAAAATCAATAAAAAAAATAGTTGCATCAAAATAGGCACTTGAAGTTTGAGGTAAAGAGAGGTACAAAAGAAAGATAAGTGAGCGTGTTCCAAATTTCAAAACCAAAAATTTTGCAGTTTTGATTTTTTTAAACAAGAGTGTGAAAAGCAAAATGTGATGAGTCAACTTTGCAAAATTTGAATTACTGAAAGTCTTTCTTTGCAAGGAATCAAACAAGATTATTAAAACTGAAAGCGAGCCTTTGTATTTATTTATCATGTGGAATTCTCTATCCATATTGTTTTAACAATGAAAAAAAAGATTACTAAAGAAAACTCTGAAATTCCAGGTAAAACAAGCTTTGAATAAGGTCATAAAATCTAAATGTTCAATGAGATTTGCATAAAAGTAGGTCAAATCAAAGAACACAAGAAATAGCTTAAAAATAGCCGCAATACATAAAAAGCTAATGTTTATTCTTAAAATAATAATAAAAGAGATTAAACTAAAAAGAAAAAAAGGAGAGACAAGGAGGATGGATGACCACAATACAGGATTAACGAACTAACTAACAATAGCGTAAGTTTAGAAAAATTAGCCGTCAAAAAACATAGATTTTTTTTCAAAGGACTTATAAAAAAATACCCAAAAAAAGAAGATATTTTCATCAAATCAAAAAAATAAAATATTCCAAGAATTTCACAGTTTTTTAAGAGGCATCAGAAAACATCGAAAAATAAAAATGAAGAGTCACGGTTCAAAAAATCCGTGAAACGGGAACGACTCAAATTTGAGAGGAAAGCCTCAACCACTTTATACTACTTAACTTTCTTTTTTGCTTGCTTGCTTTATTTTATTTATTTTTTTCTGCTATGCTTATGTCATTGACACACTCAAACCATTCATCTTTTTTTAGGCAACTCTCATTCTCAAAACAAAAAATTTATCCAAGAAACAAAGAAAAAATAAAGGAGGAAAATTTTTAACCCCAAAAAATATTATATTTAAGAACAAGACATAAAAACGACATAAGCATTAGCATTAGCATTCACTTTTTTTTTCTTTAACTTCAAAAAAAGTTAATTCCTATGACGGAAAAAAATTAAAGTAAAAAAAGCATATCTTTGAAACATGTTTGAGTTTTCTTTCATTAGGAAAGAAAAAATAAGAAACATGAATAAGAAAGCTGTTTGGTATTCAAATTTTTAAAAAATTGTAAAGAATTTGAAAATTAAAAATGCAGCTATTGTAAAGCATGAAATATGTTTAAGCTCAAGTTTGATATAAAATATATTTTAAGTCTAGACACCATAATTCAAAATTTTCGGAAACTATCCATCCCTATTTGCAACCAACCTCCATCAAAAATTCCTCATATCCGCTTCTTTGCGTAAATGCCAAAAAAAAGTTTTATCCAATTACAAAAAAAAGATATATTTCCGATACTTTTTGTTTTATCTCTTACTCATTTACACGCTTTTCAACCTCCAAAATTTTATTTTGTTGTTATTTTTTTTGGCTTTGGCAGAAAAGAGAGGAGTCGAGTCACACATCCACGAAAAAACCCGTCAAATGGAAATTGAATTTGTTAGTGAATCGAGGCAAAGCAAGGAAGAAAAAAAAGATGGTGAAAAATTTCCATTTTTTATTGCTTCCATGAACGAAACCGAAACAAATGGATATATAAAAAATAAAAATAAAAGGGCGCGAAAAAAAAAAAAAATAAAGGATAAGCTTTAATGCGCAGCCACATGTGTCATCGAGAAGATGTCCCATCCATTGCAAGCTTGAAGGATTGCAAAAGTTGAGTCTACGACAGCATTTTTTAGGATTCATATAAATAAAAACACAAAAAAAGGCAAAAACTACGATGGCAAAAAAAATTTTAAATTCCGCGTGATGAAAAAAAAAAGATGAAAAGAAAAAAGTTCTAAGATAATGAAAAAAAAATGTTTCAATTTTTTGTTTAAAAAAAAAATACATATCTAACAGCGCGAGAGGGTCAAAGCTCAAAAGAAGCGGCAGCATTGTTATTATAAAGAAAAAAAATTTTTTTTGAATAATATTCACGGAAAAAAATTATTTGATTTTGTATGGAATGAATAATCTGTTTTCGAATTTTAAGAAAGTTGAATAGAATAATGAAGCTGTCATCATCAACATCGACGACAACGAAAACGGCGAATAAAAAAATTAAAGTTCTTAGAATTTTGCAAAAAAAATATAAAATAAAATAAAATATGCGATAATCAAAAAGTATGGAATTTTTTGTTAATATTAAATCAGTTACTATTTTTTCGGGAGTGACTTGAAAAATTTTTTAAAGTACAACGAGGCTTAAAAAAATATATTGACAATTTAGTTATATTTTTAGGACGTAAAAAATCAATAGTAAAATATTTAAAAGATTTAAAAGAAGGAAATTCTGGGTCTATCAATGAAGTTTAAAACTTTCACCATTAACGTATTTCATTTTATTTCTTCCTCATTGAAATGCTTCAATTATAAAAAAATAAGGAACCACACTTTTATCTCACAGAATATTGTATTGTTCTAAATCCTTAGATAAAATTTGTTATTCACAAATAAAATTAATTTTATAATACAAAATTCAAAATAAAAAAAATACAAAAACCCCTCAAACAAAAGAGTCAGTCATAGATGATGGTTTTAAGAAAAACCTAGAAAACAATTCAAAAAAGAAAGGAAAAAATGTTTACTTTTTTTCAAAAAAAAGTTTTTTACGTCACATTTTTTTAAATCATTGTTAAAGTTTTTAGGTTTGAAGACAGGAATGAGGGGAAAATACATATACATACTTTACTATCTTTGAAATGGTTTAAAAACTCAACTTAAAAAAATGACAACGAGAAGATCGCTCATAAACTTGAACTTTACAAAAAATTAATGAAGTTCTACTTTTTTTTATTAGGATGAAAAAAAATTCGTAGTAAGATGTTCAGAAAACACAGAAAAAAAGAGGAAAAGAATTTTTGCAACACATTTAACTTTATTTTATTTATTTCTTTTTTGCAAGGAGCAAAAAAATAGTTAAAAAGTGCAGAACAAGAAACAAAACAAAAAAATAAAGTTTGCACGGCAAAAAAAAGGGGGGAAGCAAAAAAGAAAGAACAAAGAAGCAAGAGCAATTGAAATGAGGTTGATGATGGCGATGACCGAAAAAACACGGAAGAGAGGTGTGAGAAGAACGTCGATGATGGCGATGGCGATGGTGAGAGTTTTGACAAAAACAATTCGGGGAGAGTCAGTCAATTTTTCAAACAAACAAAAAATCGAAATAATAAAAAAATGACTCAAAAGTTCCTCTTTAGTTTTTTTTTCTTGTCTAATACATATTATTATTATTTTTAAAAAAACATGTGAAAAAAAAACTATGAATTGCTTGCTTATTTGTTGCCCTCCTGTAGCGACACATATAAATGAGACTTAAAACAAAACAAAAAACACGAAACAATTTCTTTTTTCTAACTTCTTGTTCTGATTGTTTCATTTTTTTGTGTTTCTAAGAAAAAGTGCAAAAACGTAGAGACATTAGTTGAGAAGAGAGAGAAAAAAAAACGAATAATAGCTTTGTTTTTTAAATATTAAAAAAAATATTAGTACTTTAGGGGAAAATTCAGAAACTTCTTGTCTGTGAAAACTTTTGGACATTGGAAAAAAGACAGAGATCAAATTTTCTTTTCACGAGTTTCAAATAATTCACCGGTACTTTAGCTGCTTAAAAAATTTAAATTCGAACTCCAAAAGTTAAAAATAAAAAATCTATGCTTTTTCCAGCGCCAAAAAAACTTAATAAATATCAAAAAAAATCCTTTAAATTTCAACACAAAATGTGTTGGTCAAAGAAAAAATGTGATTTTGCTTTTTCTTTTCACTTTTCTTTTGTTTCAATTGATGCAAGAAGAACGTATGCTTGCTTATTCCAAAATGATGATTGTCAGCAAAAGCAGCAACAACAAATGCGCTAAACAAAATCAATCAAAGACAAAGTTTTTCATTTTTCTTTTTTTTTTCTCAATCAAATATATCTTTTTCCATTTTCTTCACATTGTTGTTATATAATAAAAAGTCTTTTTTTAGATCCACCAAGTCATTTTTCAAAAGCCCCTACCTACATTCCTATTTTTTGTTGCTTATTCTAAAAAAGCGATCACTGTTTTTCAAAAGCTCGAGTTTTTTTAATATTAATGAATGGAACAAAATGGAAGGCGCTATGGTATAATGATTAAAAAAGTAAAGTATTTAATTAAATAAAAAGCGAAAAAAAGTTTGATTTTTTTTTATTTCTGTTCAAAACGAATTTTATTTTATTCATTTTACAGAAAAATATTTATTCTCTATTCGCTGCAAATCCATTAAGCTAATTTTATTAAATTTATATTATAAAAAAATGTACAGCACCTTCGATTTTTAAACCCCACTCATTTTTTCTTTTCAATTTTCAATTTTTAAGTGTTTTCTATATTTATATATTCACGCTTTTAAAAAAAGCATATAATAACAAGCTCCATTGTTAAAAAAATTTCATTCACACTTTTTCTCTCCCATATTCATCATCAATTTTCTATTTTATTCAAAAAATCTGACAATTTTTAAACACTCGAAAAAAAGAAAATATTTATAAAAATTATAGGTATTGTATATTTCAAAGAGGACCTTAAATTTTTTTAAGGAGAAACAAAAAATATAAATATAATAACAAAGCAAAAGGACATTTAAAGAAAAGAAAAAAAGGATGATGCCAAAAAACCCTTCAAACAAAACAAAAAAATTGTGAAGTGTAATCGGTGCCGTGGCCCACCATTTTTTTTTTTCGAAAAGCATAAAGAAATGCCGGAAGTCAATGAGAGAAGCAAAAGAGAACAGAAGAATGAAAAAGTAAAAGATAGCTTTGAAAGGTTTAAAAAAATATATATTCGTGGAAGAGAAAATAAAGACAGGGTTAAAAGATTTTTTTATATTTCGGAAATGCGGAAATGGAGGCCAGCTACTTATTATGGGGGAAAGAAATAGACATGGTAATAAATAAATAAGCAAATCAATGGTTTAGAACAAAAAATTTAAAGTCTCGATGGGTTTCAGGAGAAAAATGACACGTAAAGATTGTCAGTAAAAAAATATTAAAACTTTTCACAGAACTCTAAAATACAGTTCAATTAAAGGGTTCGTGTCTCGAATCCCTGCCATATAAAAAATCTAACACTTTTCTAAACTTTTAATTCCAAAATTTAATTTAAATAAAAACACGTAAACATTTTTTTATTTAAAAAAAGAAGTTAAAGTTCTTATACCTCCATTTAAAAAAAATTCCCCGACTACTACAAAATTAAATTAACTTATTCATATTTCTTCATTCATTCATAACTTTTTCTTTTGACCTAACAAAACAAATTTATTTATCAAAGGAGTCATCGTCGACGCGCTTTTTCTTTTCCATGAATGGAGAGAGACAGATAGGCTAAGACTTGGTAATACATTTCAATTTATAAAAAAAAGTACTCCATCAAAAAAATAAATAAAAAAACACGCAATATATTATATTTTTTTTATAAACTTTATTTTTTTTGTTTCAAGTCCAAGGGTTTACCCATTCACTTTCTTTTTTTTTATTTCTTTGGTTTTTGACTTTAAAAAAATAAAAAGTAATAAAGAGTTCATAAAAAACGTTTAGACTAAAAAACAAAATCACACATAACTTTTTTTTCCTTCTAAACCCTTAATTTATATATTTTCCATAAATTATTTTTAAACTACTTATAAATTTTGATAAACTTATTACACTTTTTTTATAAAAACGATTGATGAAAGAGAATTAAAAATTACGGCAAAAAAGGTGTTCCATAATTTTTCGTGAAACTAGAGGCATAGTAGCGAGCAACTAAAGGGTATCAAAAAAGAGGTAATAAAAATTCATTAAAATCGTTAACGAACAAAAAAAAAATTATGATTAAAAAATTTGAAGGATAAAAAATATTCTGCCAGCCAAATGTTAGCAGCGGCAGCAGCAAAGTAAAAACTTTGTTTTTATTTTATTTGTGATGAAAACAAAATAAAAATAAAAAGATGATGATGGGCGGCAGGCAGTTGTCAGTCAGCAAGCCATCCACCAAACCGATACAAATATGATTAGTATATTTTTTCGAAAAAACAAAAAAAAATAAAGTTAAAAAATTTGGTTGGGTTGGTTTTTTATTTTTGGTAAAAAAACAAAAGTTTTATTTTGTTTTATATTTTTTGGGGCTTTGATGCATCTGAAAAAAAGAGAAGCATCAAAGTAGTAAAATCAATTTAAAAAAAACAAGGAAACTTAAAAAGTCAAGAATCAGGGGAAGCAGGAAAAACTAAAACCATAGAGAAATGTTATTCCAAACAATTTTTTTACTACATGCATCGAACTTTAATAAAGCTAGAAAAAATGCTTCAAAACCACTTTTGAATCTCCTACGCGTGTTTATTTATTATTATTATTTATTTTTAATTACAATCAAAACAGCATAGAAAAATAAAAGAAAAAAGAAGTTCATCGAAATGAACTTTTTCGAAGATGCTACACTTCTTATTTTTCTTTGATGCAATGAAAAGTCTTGGAAATAATCAAACAAAATTTTTTTATTAATTTCTCAAACATGCAAACAAAAACCTTACTTTTTAAAAATGAAACAATAAAAAAATATACTCAAGTAATTTGAAATAAAAGTTATTGCAAATGACGAAGAATAAAGAAAAAAAGTGGTTCTTTGATGGAAACGTCATTTATGAAAAATGTCAAAAGTGCTTTTCCGACAATAAGATAGAGATGGAGAAAAAAAAGTTTTTTTAATATTTCTACCGACAAATTCATGGAGTTTATAAAATATTAATACTTTCTAGGTTTAGAACTCTATCGCTTGAAGTCTAACAAAGAAACACACAAAAAATTATTTTAGTTTTCGCTGTGGTAAATTCGCTAAAAACTTGGAAGAGTTTCAGCGGCAATCTAAAAACAAAATAAAATTAGCATAATTCGCTTTCACAAAAAGGCATGTTGGTGTTTACTGAAAAATAAATAAACAAAAAAGAATTAAAAGTCTAATCCAACCTTGGTCTCAGAGTCAAAATTCGTGTATAGCATTCTTTATTAGAAGGCATGAAGAAAAAAAATTAATTGTTTCAACAAAAAAAAATAGTTGAAAAATAAAATTTATGACTAGACACGACGCTCTTCTATCTCTTTCTCTTTAGTTCACTCGTATGTTGTTGGATGGGCGCTATTCTAATTTCAAAGTTGTAAAAAAAACTTTTTGCAACATTGAAATTGCAATTTTCAAAAATAAAAATAAAAAAGTCGGTAATAAAAAAAAGAAAGAAAGAGGCGATGAGCTATTAAAAAAATGACGACACAGAAATGTAAAACTTGTGATAAAAAATAACAAACAAACTAATTGATTAATAAAAATTCTTTAAAAATTATGCAAAAATTTTTTGTTGTTTAAAATGTTTTTGTGGAATATAAAGTTTTTACTATCGAAACTATTCTTTGGACCTTCTCAAAAACAAAAAAAAACTTTTCAACTAAAAAAGGGTTTCTGAAACTTCTAAAATTAGCCATCTCCTAGAAGAAGAAAAAAGAAGATATTTCTCTCCTCTAATTAGTCATCTTGAAACTTTAATCTATCATCTCTTCACAAAATACAACAACAACATCAACTTTCTATCAACACACTTTATAAGGCATTTTTAGTATTTCTTCCTTAGAAACCTTTTTTTAGATTTTCTTCTAGGCTGGCTTCAACCCAAAAGAATAAAGTTAGAAGAGTGTCTCTCAAAAAAATAAGTTCAATAGTCAAGAATTTTTTGTTAATTTCCAAAAAAAATTCAGTTTTCGAGAATAAAAAAAGAAGAGAAAATTTAAGTGCACGTGTTGTCTTTTTCAATTTGTTGTTTATGTAATTAAGAACCAGCAGCAAACACAACAAAATAACGGCAAATAAACTAAATATGTAACTTTTATGGAAAGATGGGTGAAGAATACTAAAAAATTTGCCACTCTTTTTTCTTTACTTTTTGTCATTTCTTTTATCTTCTCTCGCTAGCCTGTCAAGTATTTTGTTTTTTTCAACAGCAAATTATCAAACTGAAAAATGAAAAAAAATTCATGGAAAACCTCAATGGATGGATAAGTTACATCTTTTTGAACGATGATGCATCAAACCATGAGAAAAGAAAAGAATGGTCAAAGGTCAAAAAGATACAAAGAAAAAGATAAGTTAAATTTGTTGCAAAAAATAAAAAAGGTTAATGGAGAAAAAAAATAAGCGGCAAAAATACATTTAAAGAAGTAAGCAACAGAAAAATTGTAAGAAAATCCTAAAATGTGTCAAATGGAAGCCGAATACCATAGCAGTTTAGCATAGTAACAAGAAATATAAAAGGTTGCTTAAAATTTTTAGTTGGTTTAAATTTCTACCGTATCCTTTTGGATAACATCGGATATATACTGATTAACTTTGCAAATCTGTTGAATTTAAAACTTTCCTTAATTAAAGCCTTTTACAAATTTTGAAAGACAGTCTAATAATGACTAAAGTAATTAAAGTATTATATCACACACTCTTCATGAAATAAATTAAAAAGCAAAACAACTAAAAATTCAAATTTTCGAAGCCCATAAATTCAAAATATCGATAACCAAAATAATCCATCTCTCAACTCCTTTCAAAAGCCTCCTTTTTGTGAATTCCAAAAAGTAAAAAAGAAAAATGTTGTCAACGTTTTCATTCGATGACATATTCAGCTATGGGTTTTTCTAAAAACTCTTAAGTTTTATTCGTTCTTCTCCATATTCTATATTGCCGCTTTATTTCCAAGCTTTTTCAACCAAGCTTTAGTCAAATCTTTATATTTTTTGTTTCGAACACGCATGTTTCCCCGTGGAATTAAAAAAATGCAAAACTTTAAATTTCGGTCAACTCAATTTTCACATAAAAACTGCGAAACAAAAAAATAAATAAAAAAGTTATGGGTAAAAAAGACTTTCTTATCCATTTTTTGGAAAGTTGAAAGTTTTGAAGCAACAAAACACAGTTTATAAAAATTGCCAAAAAATTCAGTGACAAACATTCAAATGATCAGTTTTTATTAGAAATGAAATAATCAAACAAAAATTGCTTATGAGAAACTTAAAAGAGAAAAAGCAACAAAACAAAGCAAAAAATACAGTAAAAACATTATAATAAATTAATTCATTTCTTGCCCTTCTTTTTCTTGTTTTCTATTTCATCAATGGGTGCAGGTTTGACAAAAGGAATCTTTTCACGATATTTCTCAGGCATAAATTCTCGAAGAGCTTCAGGAACAATAATACCATCTTCAACTTGATTATTCTCAAGAATAGCGCAAAGTACACGAGTTGTTGCACACATTGTTGCATTTAACATATGAACGAATGGAACCTAAACATGCAATCATTAATACAGCAACAAACACTCAAGAAAAACTTACATCTTCATTTTCTTTTTTTGTTAGACCATAACGAACTTTGAGACGACGAGCTTGATAATCTAAACAATTTGAGCATGAAACCAATTCACGAAAAGCTCCACTAGCAGGAAACCATGCTTCTAAATCAAGTTTCTTTGCAGCAGCATTATTAAGTTCACCAGAAACGATTGCAACAACATGATATGGAAGACCAAGAGCTTGACAATATTCTTCAGCATTTCCAATCATCTGAAAAAGAAAGGCATTAATGAAGGATTAATAAAATGAAATGGCTACTTCGTCAAAATATTTCCATGATTCATTTTCCAATGGTGAGCAAATGACAAATTGTTCAACTTTTTCAAATTGATGAACTCGGAAAATGCCACGAGTATCACGACCATGTGAGCCAGCCTCTTGACGGAAACAAGTTGAAACCCCAGCGTATTTCAAAGGTAAGTCAACAGGATTCAACCATTCATTACGATGATAAGCAGCAATAGGTTGTTCTGATGTTGCAATAAGATATTTTTCATCAACAGATTCATCTCCAGCGATTTCAGATGACTTGCCACTAACCTAAAATCATGATACAGTTATAGTAAATAAAACCATTTGCTTACTTTGTAAAGCTCATCATCGAATTGATTAAGTTGAGCAACTTCTTGCATAACATCTTTTCGCATAAAGAATGGAGTATATAAAGGAGTAAAGTCTTTTTTCAATAAAATTCTTAAAGCAAGTTGAATACAAGCATGTTCGAGGAAAACTAAAGCACCTTTGAGAAAATATCCTCTTCCTCCAGCAACTGATGTTCCACGTTCTCCATCAAATCCATCGATCATAACAACCAAATCAACATGAGAATACTTCTTACGGCTTTGAATATCACCAAATGTTCGTTCAACGCGATTATTATCTTCATTATTACTGATAGGAACCGATTCATGAATGAGATTACCAATAAGTGCAATCTTTGAATTTCGTTCATTTTCAAGTTCTTGAACACGAGCTTTGCATTTTTCGATATTAGCTTCAATGGTTTGACGAGCTGCAAGAATTTGAGCTATTTGAAGAGGCTGAAAAAAAATATTTCAGTGAGAAAAGCTAAGTTAAAAACAAACAGTTAAGTCATCAGTTTGAAGTTTATCTAATTTTTCTACCAAATCATCAGGAACTGTAGTATTCGTGCCATCGGGTTCTTTTTTCTAAAACATTTTTTGATGAAAGTACAAAGTGGAGTTTTTCGTTCAAACCTTTTTCTTTTCACCAATGATTTTGTTGCAAAGATTTCTTATACGATTCCAATTGTCATTATCAAACCGTTCTGAAAATTACAAGTTTAGCGAAGCATTAATCCATTCAAAACAAACCTTTGATCCAAGCTTTGTCCAATTCAATGACTTTGTCAACGAGAGTGGCATCAGCATATCGCTCATTTTGAGATTTTCTTATTAATTCAGGATTACCATTAGGCTTTTCTTCACGAAACAAGTCTATATCTAACACCATGTTGCGTTATAACTAAAAATGAAAGAGGAATTGAGTATTAATAAAAGAATGATGCAATATTTAGGATGTAAAAGTACTGAGGAGTAAAATGCGTTAAAGATAAAATGGACACGTTTAGGATGGAAATGATGTTCAAGGAAATAATTAACCAGTTTTTAGGAGGTATAAAAAATAAAATTTTGGTAATCAAAAGCTTTCAAATAAAAAAAGAGGTAAACCGAGGAAAGATTATGAAGACTGCAATTCGTGGAAGTTTGACAAGCTTGGCGGATGTGAAACATTTGGCCAGGGTAGTGGTATGTTTTTTTTTGTTTCAAACGCTTTCTTCGAAGATCGATCTTGAATCTTTTTCATGCTTACATTCCCAAAAAAGGCTCATTTGATAGGTTTTTAAATAAATAAACTATATATTTATTCAAATAACACATACATAATTATTAAAGCTAAATTACATACACATAAAGAAAGATTTATTTAGTTAATTCACTACTATCTTTCTTTGATTTCATTGAAGCAACTTTCATAAACATACTTCTTTGATGCACATATTGATCACCAATTTCACCACGAAGAGATCGTTCAGGTTCAGGCTTTTCAAGTAAATTTAATAATGAATCCAATGCTGAAAAAAAGATGAATGTAAAGGAGAGATAAAAGAAGAGACCAGATATTTCGTCAAACATAAGGCTTTGTTAAAATAAAAAACAAACCAGAAGCAACAGTAGTACCAGCTTTCCAATTATCCATTTGAAGAATAGAAAGACAAAAACGTCCACTTGCATCAACATTTGGATGATAAATACGTGTAAGAAATTGCATTCGTGGTGGCTTGAATGGATATTCATGATGAAGATCGATTTTAAGTTTAAATATACCATGTTTATAAGGATCATATCGCTGAAAATAAATAAGAGGTAAAAGTAAAAAGAAAAAGTAAAGAAACTTACAGGTTTAATAAGTACAATCCACTTTTTTAAATCACTTGAATCAACTTGAAAATCAGCAAGATAATATGGAGGTTCAGTTTTGAAATGTTCGATTTCTCGCATGATTCGTTTCATTGAAACAGCCTTTAATTGAGTTGGAGATTGAGATGGTTGATTATTAAGTTTTGATGATGTTGATGCTTCAGACATGGCGGGAGTTGCAGCAGCTGCGATAGGCATTTTTTGTTGAGAAAACACACAATTATTGCAATCGATGACAAAATTCAAAGTAAAAAATGAGCTGTTTGGTTTTAGAAAAAATAAGTTATTCAAATTTACTAAAATCCTTTCGAAAAACTTCAAAAAAAATTAATGTTAGAAAGCAAATGAATTAAAATAAAAATTAAGTTTATTTAACAGAACAAAAACATGAAAAAAATATGAACATTACAGCTTAAAAACCTTTAGTGAAGAAAAGGTAAAAATCATCAATGACAGGATTTTGAATTTGAACCACATGTAAACCAAATAAGCGAGTGTCAACTTGTTGAAAATGAAGAATAGCGCCTTGTTGAAATAATGCATCAAAATCGAAGGATAAAGAGCTTCTGGATTTGTTCAAAACAAAGCTGCAAATGAAATAACCCGTTAGAAAACCATACAACAACAAAAAAACGCTTACAAAAGTTTGTCAATTCTTGATAAATATTTGATAAAATTAACAAAGCCTTCCAAAGAACAATTCGATTCGATACCACCAACGAAATCAAAACTTTTCAATTCAGGATTCATTGATCGCTTCAAAGTTAAAAGATCCATAGATTTTGCAATTAACGTGAGATGTTTGCTTGAATTGAGTTTAAATGGTAAACGTTGAAGCAAAAGATCATCAATTTTCTGTTCCTTAGTAGCTTTGATTGTGATTGAATTCATAACTTTGATTTTACCATTGAAGGATGAAAGATCGTCAGCATTGATTCCTTTGCAATATTCATCCTTTTTACAATAGCAAGCAGCAACATATTTGCATTCCATTTCACCAGAATCCTTAATTGTGATTTCAACATCTTCAAGTGTGTGACAGCGTTTAACAAGATAAAAGGCGTCAGCATTGATTTGTGCGAACGTCTTCAAGGTTTCTGGATCACAAATTTCAGCAAAACGTTTTTGAAGAACCCATGGAAGACCTGCGAAATCAAAGGTTTCTTCTTGAGAAAGCTTAGGATTCTTTGTTGTTGGTTCATAAGTACCATCCATATTAGATACAGCAACGAGATCCAAAGATTCATCATGAAGAAGTTTTCGCTTCAAATCTTTTCTTGTTGCGTCCATTGATTTGGTATCATTCATATTTGAATCCGCCATATTAGATCAAGATTGGTTGATTGAAATCTAAAAAGTTAGAAATAATTAATGAAATTGAATTCAAACAGCTTTTAGATTCTCGCAAGTTAAAAGCCGACGGGTTCGAATTATCAGCCCAGAAATCGAGAAAAAAAAATTTTTGCTGTTCCATGATTTTACAGAAAAGCTCGATTTTCTCAAAAAATGAGTTTTATAGAATAAAAAATGCGCTCAAACACCTCCAAATTTTGAAAATAAAACTTTAGAAAAAACTATAAGAGCGAAAGTTCCGACAAATGGGTTTTATTTGGCGCACGATGCCGAAGTCATCATCGCTCATGGTTAGTAGGTGTTCATACTTTCAGAAAGTTCTCATTTTTTGGCGCTAAAATTATTTACTAAGTGTTTAGGAATAAAGTTTATTCAAATTTTATTTTCATTTCTAATAAAATGTTTCAACGTTTTTATTTTTCTTCATTCAACCTTTCACTGTTTATAACGTCATTCGTCAACATTGTCTATCATCAAAATGCCGTAAGTTTGTTTTTAAATAACTTTTTACTAAATAATGTCTCGTTGATTTTTTAGAAAGAAATCAGGTGCATCCAATAAAAGTCGTGAAGTTTTTAAAAAGAAAAAGACAGGTGCCTGCATTGCAAGCCGTGAAGGTGGTTTTAAAACAATTAAACAGTATGTTTTTTTATTATGTATTGTCGATTTATTAATCATGTTTTTTTAGAACAACACCATCTCAAGTAAATCCAGCAGCTTCAACGAAACAAGTCGCACAGGAATCAAAGAAAGAACAACAAGCGCAACCAGAATCATCAGGTAAAGAAATTTCAAGAACTCTCACCCATCATCAATGGTACCATGGAATGATGCCAAGAGACGAGATAGAAGATTTACTCAAAAAGGATGGCGATTTTTTAGGTATGATTTCTTTGGTTGTTTATTTTATGGTCTAAAAAATGAAAGTTTTAGTTCGTCGCACCGAAGTTGAAAACGAAGGTCGCTATGCTGTTTCAGTCTACAACAATAATCGAGTTCGTCATATCCTTCTCAGTCATCATGATGGATTATGGGCAATTAGAGATGTAAAAATGAAAACTATCATAGAACTCATTGAACATATCGTGGAGAAAAAACTACCAGTGCAAAAGGATGGAACTCTTCTTATTGCAGCAGTACCACGACCTGAATATTACATTTTACATGTTAGTGCTTTATTTTATTTTGATTTTTAAAGCTATTGATGATCTTTTTAGGAACACATCGAAATTGGAAAAAAGCTTGGTAGTGGCGCCTTTGGTGATGTACATATCGGAGTTTTGAAAAAGGCTCATGGTAATTAACGACTTTCATTCATTTTTCAAGCTCAATTTATGTGATAAATTTTTAGGCGAAGGCATTAATGTTGCTATTAAAAAATTCAAAGGATCGATGCATAAGAAAGAACGTTATGATTTTGTCAAGGTTCGTTTTTTGCAATATTATTATTACTGTAAACGTTGATTGATATAGTTTTCTTTTTGATTAACCAAAACTAATATTTAGGAAGCTCGTTTGATGAGAAAATTCAACCATCCAAATCTTGTACAAATTATCGGAGTGGCTCCAAATGAAACACCAATGATGATTATCCTTGAACTTTGTCCTGGTGGAAGTATCCATTCATATTTAAAGAATCATCAAGAACTTGGAAAAGATAAACTTACGGATTTCTGTATTGATGCATGTCGTGGAATGTGTTATTTAAGCTTAAGAAAAGTCATTCATAGAGGTATGTTTTTTTGGATAACGTTAATAGCTTTGCATTAATGTTATTTTTACCACCATTTCGTATTCGTTGATATGACTATTTTCTACAAACAAATTTTTACAGATATCGCTGCTCGTAATTGCTTACTTGGAAAAAACGATGAAGTCAAAATCAGTGATTTTGGTCTATCTGTTGCAAATACAGATGTTCTTAAACTTGATAAGAAGCTAAAATCAGTGCCTGTTCGATGGTTATCACCTGAAATATTGAAAAAGGGAGAATTTTCTACCGTATGTTTTTACTTTCTTATTTCCTTTTTCAACTGATTATGTGTTTTAGAAATCCGATGTGTGGGCTTTTGGTGTTATGGTAATTTTTTCGGATCAACTTTTCTTTGATGAATTTTACTTGTTTCAGATATGGGAAATCTTTGCCTATTGTAAGAGTGATCCATTTCCTGGTTTAACGAATGCTGAAGCTAAAACGAAAATTTCATCGGGAAGTGATCCATTTGATGCACCTGAAGGTACTCCACAACTTATTCAAACCATAATGAAACTTTGCTTTATACAAGATCCTGCACAACGACCAGATTTTGAATCTTTATTAAAACTTCTTTCACCCAAAGAAACTCCACCATCAAAAGATGATTGAATCAAATGAAAATTATTTATTCACTTTGTAATACCATTTTTTTGCTCGAATAAAGTCATTTTTGAAATAGTTTGTATTTGGATTTATCGGAAACTTGAAACATATTTTATTTACAATTTATACAAATGCTTTTGGTTTATTTAGTATTCAAAGTTATTTGCTTGTTCGTCATTGTCTGTATGCGTTTGTTTATGGTGAGTGTGGTGATGATTATGATGATGCTGCTTGAAATTGAGAGGAATATGATGTCCATACTTTCTTAGTCGCTTTAAATCATGATGATCATAACCTTTGTGGGTATCTTTAATTAACCAAAATCGATCTTCAATGACATTCTAAAAAACATTCCACTTAAATTAATTGCTTTAAGACTTCCATGATTACCGTTGCTGCAGCTGTTTGTTCAAAATACAAATGAGTGCTATTGAATATTTGCATTCTCGAAAACCCATAATTTGATGATCGAAAAGCACTCCATGGACTTGGATGTTTTACAAATATTTCTGTGTCTTCTTGACATCCTGCTGATCCACTAATTACATGAACCGGTGCTGGAGGGTTATGATAAGCATTATCTGTGCCGTTGTAAACCGTGCGATTATAAACTGGATACATACTAAAATCAACGATAAATTTCCTCAAGAAAAGGGAATCCTCTATCCATTTCTTACCGCTCGAAACTATGTTGATGAGCATAAATTTCTAAATCCACACCATATTTATAAAATAATTTTTCTAAAGCATATGCATGAGTTCCATTCATCCCAACTCTAACCTAAAACTAAAAGCGTTTATAAAGACGAAAGTCCTAAATTATTTCTTACTGGTGATTCATAGCTATTACATTCAGAGCTATTATAGTCTGAACAATACATGGGGCGATGGCCCATTGTAATAATCCAAGGAACATTTTTACGATTTCGGCTTGCTTTCTAAAAAATGCATTTCACAACAAAATGAATTTACGGGTCTTAAAAGTTTTTTTTTGAAACAAACCTCTAAATCTTTTAGCAACCATTCATATTGATTTTTAATTTGTTGAGTTCCATAATTCGTATAAAAATAAAACTCTGTTGAAAAAGCAATAAAATGAGCTTTTCCAATATCAAAGCTGTAAAAAAATTTTTTTATTTTCATATATTGGCTTTTTTTTGAACCTGTAAAACAAATTATGATCTGAATCAGGCATGGTGTAACGATTGACATAATGACTAAAATTATAGTTTTCTTCATGATTTCCAACAACTGTCATATATGGAACATATGCTGCAGCTGGCTCTATTTGGCGATTAAATACATCGCCATATGTTCCATTACTCTAAAACACTACGATTTTTATGTTTATTTTTACGATGGCTGCTTTACCGTATCCAAATTATAAGCTAAATCCCCAACATGAAGGATCATATCAAAATCTCCATCTTGCGCTAATCTTTGTATTTTACCCAATGATCGAGCATTAACATTTCCCATATCCCCGTATACTGCAAAACGATAGCCGCCATCGGGACGTTCTTGGAGTCCTACGAAAGTAAAAATATTGCTCCAACCAAATTGTGAACCAACTCGATAATCTAAAGATTTCAAAGGATTTAAAACTAATTTGATTGAAACTTACAATACCGTTCACCAGGTCGAATTTCGGGTAAAATTGCTCGATGAACTAATCGAGTAGTTTTAGCACTGCCACCATCAGTAAATAAAGAAGCATTTCCACGAACAGTTAAATCTAATTTTCCTATTCCATATTCTACGATGGAATCAACTGTATCATCAAAAGTTATCCAAGTAACAATTTGCCGAGTTGGATCTCCACCATAGGAAAGATGAACCTGTTCGGGTTGACCAAAAAATGGTCCTCGGTTTGGATTATCTGTTTTCCAATGTGGAATTCGATCCTTTTGTAAATATTCCCTTTCAGCTAAGACTAATAAAAAGCAATACAAAAGAAATATTAAAACTTTTAAGGAAATCATTTTCCTCAAAAATTATCCAACACAAAAAACACCAAAAATAGCGGTGGTCTTTTTTTGTGAATGAAAGGAAGAAAAAAACAAGCAAAGCAAACGCGAAAAATTTCGTTGAAAAGAAAAGTGAATGAATGTCTTATCAAAACAGCCGATTGAGATAACCTTTAAAAATAGCACATGATAATAATGGTGTCGAAGATTATTCGAGAGAGGTAACTTTGAAAAGTACATTTTATTATTATTACGAGTTTATGATGGAAATAATAAGGGTCCAAAACAAGAAGAAAAAGAGATCAGTAAATAAATTTCAATAGTCGTGGAAAATATCGAAGCGCTAAAATGTTTGAGAGATTCATGAGATTTATGTATTTGATTGACGACGCTGATTCGTTATGAATTCTTGCATGGTTGAGAATAAGCCCAAAGTTCATTTTGTTTTTCCAATGACAGAAAATTTCTTGGACGCAAATGAATAAAAATTGGAATGGGTCGGCGATAAGTCATCACATGGCGAAGTTTTCGAAAAGCTGTTAATGAATCTTCGGATGTCAAATAAAGGTCATCTTAAAAAATAAGTATTTTTTACTATTCAAGTTGGAACTGAATTACCTGCGTCGTATAAAGTAAAATCAATATTGTGTAACAACGCATGGGTCACATACCAATCATCGAGCTAAAATCTAACTTTTGCTTTAAAAAATAATTTTTCAATCAATTTTACCCAAACAAATTTTCGTGTTTTAATATTTTCATTCATTGGAAGCAATAAATCAGATGTAATAATATAAGCTAATCCAGCACAAAAGTATCCCAAATTATTATATGGAAATTCTTCGAGAGATAAATACCTAAAATATTTTTTTTTACAGTAACTAAAGCTCCTATCAAAGTAAAAAGTCACCAACCATTTACTATCCAATCTTCGATCAGTAATATGTTTCATGGGTGAACAAAATAAGGATTTAGTTTTATCATTTTGTTGATTTAAAAATTGAAGCAACATTTCAAAATTAATTGAAACATCATCATCGATTTTTACGATATAATTAATTTTCGACCATTTTTGAGCCAAATATGAAATCCATGAATGAGCCTAAAAATTTCAAAAAGAGTTGCAGAAATTCTATAGTAAAAAAAGGAAGTAAATTAGTAGTAAAAGATTTTATTGGAATTCTAAAAGAAAAATATTTTTTGGAGCTACATAAAACAAAGAAAGAATCGCCGCAGCTTTTTTTATCTGATGTAAACGCACAATAAGAGACGACAGAATTAGACTTTAATGTATTAGATTTTGATTTTTTTTTTTGAAGCAAAACACAACTAAAAAAATAGTCGAGAAATTTCACACTTTTTTTCCACGTTTGTTTATTTATTTTAATGACTTTACTAATATGGCCTCCTTACTTTGATAGAAAGGTGTTTATAATTTTCAATGGAATAATTTTGGATTATGTCATTAAAGCTTTCCGATTCCTTAACCAAAGCACTTTGAACTTCATGAATTTCTGATCGACCAACAACAAAAATAATTCGAAAGTTAAAAGAATTTTGTTTTATTTTATCAAATTGTTGTCTCAAAACTTTTCTTCGATCAAAATTTTGTATCGCTGAATGAACGACTAAAACAAAATTAATATTTTGATGAGTAATATTTTGTGGTACAATAATATTTTCTGGCCATTCAATAGCTTCTTGAAGGATCTCAACATTATCTATGGTTGATGAATTCAAAAATAATGGCTGAAAAACAAAATGAAAGTGAAACTATAAACTTGAAGAAAAAAATCTTTAATTTCCGGGTATCTCTACCTTTAAATAATATGCAACTTCTTTTTGTTTTTTCATACATATTTCTTTAGGAATGGATTTGAAACCAGAAAGTATCCAAAGAGAAGATAATATTAAAATATACAAAGGCAAAAAATTATCAAAACATTTCATTTTTATCCTTATTCTTTATTTCTACCGCAGTTGAAAAGGTAAAGGATAAAAAGTCGGTCAAAAATTGTCAGTCAGAATTTAAAAAAAATCAACCGAGATAAAGACTTTTGGTGTATTTTGTTTAAGCGTGTAAAATCCTCGGATGAATTTTTACTGCGAGAAACCGGATTTTCAATGCCACTTTCACGCTATTTTATTGAAATCCTTTGAAGGGATTAACTCGAAGATTAAAAGCAAAAAAGTTAACATTAAGTAATAAAAATTCTGTTGAATTAGTAATAAAATCCTAATTTTATGCACAAAATTAATCTTCTTCTATGAGAAAATACAAGTTTATAAAAGAACATTAGTGAAAAAAACAAGATTCGGCTAAACAACGAAGAGTGAAACCATTTGATGAGTCACATTAATGATAGTTATTACTTCCTGGAAAAATGTCTGAAAACATTTAGAACCGAAGGTTTGAGTTAGAAAATAAAAATGAATAAGCTTTCGCGATATGATTTGCTTTTAGTTGGAAACAAAAAAAGATAAAGGATTCATAGTCAAGACATTAGTAATGACTTTCTTAAAAGCGGTGGTACATATAAACTATAATGTCCTAAAATGCTTCAGCTGCCACCAGTATTGGTGAAGATATTCTTCAAAAATGCGTGAAAGGGAAAACGTAACATACATATGCTTACATATCTGTTCTTCTCGTCGATAGACTGAAATGAAAACGAAACCCTTCCTGAACTACAATCAATCAAGCGAAAACAATAAAACAATTTTATTAATATTTTTATTTTCTGTTAATAAACAAAATTCAACAAAATGATAGAGGACGCAAAATAGATTCAAAAATCAACAAAAAAGAAACAATAAAGGTGGATTTAATCACCCTTCTTAACACGGTAAGTTGCAACAACCTGAAAATGAGATGATCGTTAATAGCATCAAGAAAAACATGAAAGTAACTTACCATAGCATGATCACGTTCATAAGGTTCCAAGGTTACTTGTTCACGAGCTTTGAATTTTTCACTTTTGAGTTTGTTAATTTCTCCAGCAAAAACGACTTCAGGCGCTGCTGTTGAGTCAATACAGTTAGCTTTGATTGAAATGACACAGCTGCCACCATTTTTAAGGAAATATTGTGCATTATAAGCGACAATACGAGCTTGATCTGGTTGAGCCACATCTGAGAAAATAGTATCGACCATACCAACAAGCATTCGATATTTGAGTGGGTGACGAGCATCTTCAACAATAGGAATAATATTTGGACGTTTTTTAGCGACATTGATGAGATCACGACCAGACCGATGACTGAATTCAACAGCATAAACAAGACCTTCCTGAAAAAAAAGAAGGTTTAATTAAAGTATGCTACTAAGTAAACTTACAGGGCCAACCATATCAGAAACATGAGAAACTGTAGTTCCAGAAGCAGCGCCCAAGTAAAGTACTTTAGTTCCAGGTTTAATATGAATATTTTCAAGACCAGCCATCATACCAGCAGCAAGCTTAGATCGGAAAGGATTCCATACTCGGTATTCAATCTTGTTTTCACCTTCTTCGACGGAAACTCGCTTTTCACCATAAACAGATTCACCAACGACAAGATTTCTAGTGGCAAGAGCATCTTCTTTACCTTTGACAATAAAAGCTCCTAAAAGATATTATCGTTTAATGATAAGTCAAAAAATGGATATGTTCATACCTTCAAATCGGTGAGGTTCAACGATAACAGTTCTTCCACCTCTCATGCCACCAGCACCTCCTCGTCCGCCGCTTCCGCCTCTTGGTGTACCACGACCTGGAAAAAAAAAGTAAAATGAAAATACAAAAAAAAGTTTATCTCACCTCCACGGCTGAATCCACCGCCACCACGGGGAGTTCCTCTTCCACCACGATCAGATCCAAAGCTGCTTCGGCCTCTAAAGCCTCCACGATCTCCACCACCGCGTCCTCCGCGGTCGCTAAAGCCACCACCACGGCCACCTAAAATATATAAAAGTTAATAGAGAGCTTAAACGAATCAAAAACTAACCTCTGTCACCGCCACGGAAACCTCCACCACCACGTCCACGATCAGATGATCCACCTCGAGATCCACCTCGGAAGCCACCACCTAAAATTTTACATATTATAGGTACATATAAATAATGGCTGTTGAAAGAGTTTGTGAAGTCACATTGGTATATCGCTTATATGAAAAAAGAAGCAGAGCTGTGAAGCAAATTTAATTATTGCTAAGTAACAAATAAATGATTTATATTATATCTGTATGCCATTCTCTCGTTAACCGATAAAATACTCAAATTTGGCATTAAAAATGTAAAACACTTACCACCTCTATCATTTCCTCGAGCAACGAAGCGTCCCATTATGTTGTAAAATCTGTAAAGTAAATAACTTTAGAAGAATTCTAATCAAAAAACAAAAGTTTTTTTTAGTAAAAGACGCAAATTGAAGGGGAACTTTGACGAAAAAATGGTTGTTGATTGAAAAGCAAAACTTTTTTATCCAAACGAGCCGCGTCCCTATGGTATCAGGAGCTTTCGTTGCATGAACCATGAAGCCTTTGAAAGAGGCAATATTTTTTTTATCAAAGTTTGGCTTTGAAAAAAAGCGTTTGATTATAATTCAAAAATAAAAATCTTTCTTGTCTCTTTTTTAATATTTGTTTGCTTAACATTATGGGTTTTGCGGATTTAAATGGTGAAGATGCTGAATTGGTATCAAATTGGGCTCAAGAAATTAAAGAAAAGAAGAAATCTGTTCTTGAATTTATTGAAACTCTCAGGTTTGAAATTTTCATGATCTTTCAAAGCTTTATACATAATTTTATTTTCAGAGAAGATTTTACAAGTGTTGATACCCAAGAAAATGGTTTAACGAAGATTGTTTATGTTTTACAAAAACTTCCTAATGGTTGCTTGGATGAAACTGAAGGTATGTGAAGTTGAATGCATTGCAAAAGTTAACAATCTTTGTTTTCAGTCGGATCATTGCTAGAATTCTTTTTAACAAGATTAGAAGCATCAGCTTTAAGAAATGGTTGTGTTGTTACTGGTATTCATCATTTGGTTGGTTATACTTCTCTTTGAATAATGTTTATTTCTTTGATTCTTTTCAGATTATTCATTCAAAAAATCTTCCAGCTCTTTGTGAAGTTCCTATTTTTCAATCAATTTATTCTGAAAGCACTGTTCAATGTTTCACTCAACCTGATAGAGCTTTACTCTTCGAAATCCTAGATTTTTTCTTGAAGCACAGAAAAGCAGGTTTAAAGTCTCTTGGAAGTGAATTCGTGTTATGCTTTATGAGAGCAGCGAATGGTGAAAGAGATCCAAGATGTCTTCTTCAAATTTTTCAATTATTCTTGGAAGTTGTAAAAGAATTTGACTTGGGTAAGCAGTTGATGTTGCTTTTCATATTCTCTCATATATTTTTCATATTTCAGGTGTTTATTGTGAAGATTTCTTCGAACTCTTGGCTGTTTACTATCCATTAGAATATACTCCAGTATGTTTATATGTTCAGCAACGAGTCTTAACCTATTACATTTTAGACTGAAGAACTAAAGATTAGCCGCGACATGCTTGTTATGGGTTTAGAAAGCTGCTTATTAAGCCATAAATCTTTCAGTTTCTACTGTTTTCAACTAATCTCCTCTAAATTGCTTGAAGAAGAGACAGAAGATAATATGAAAATTGAAATCTGTGGGTTTCTCGTAAGTTTTTGTTAAAAAATATTAATTTTTATAAAATCATTATTTCAGGCTAAAGCAGCTGCTATCTTTCCACCACCTCCAATGAAGCCATTTTTAGAAGATTTTCTTACCGTTTTTCGAAGAATTTGCTTGAATCCATCTAACAAGACTTCCAATGAAATACCTGAAGATGTCAAAAATGCTATTATAAGTATTTTGAAAGCATTTGAAAATGATTTGGAAACTACTAAAAGCATTGCTCATACTATGACTGAAAGTATGGTATTTTTTCTGTTAGCCATTATAAAATTCATTGTTTTAGATTGTGAACCATTCATACTTCAAGCAGAAATGGGTCTTACAGGAAAAGCATTGGCTGTTTTAAGTGTTGTTGCACAAGGTTCAAAAACATCATCTGAAATTATTTTGCCACAAATTATGCTTTGGCTTGGAAACTTGATGAATGGTACTTTTATCTTTAAACTTTTTGTTTGCTTATTATATGTATTTGTTTATAGCTGATACTGTTAATGCACCTCAAAATCGACAAGAAATCATCATTGAAGCTATCAATTTTCTTCCTGACTGGTTGAAATTATCTTTAGATTGTGGCTGTGTTCAAATAGTGATTGATGCTTTACCCGGCTTTATTGAAAGTTTAAAACGTACGGAAGAACTATTTGGATCTGTTGTATTTCCTGTGGAATATAAGATGGCTGAGGCATGTTTTTGCTTTACTATATGTTAATAATAGTTACGTTCAGATACTCCTTACTGAAAAGCCAAAGTTTGAAGCTTCACCTCTTCCCACAAAAGAACTCAATGAAAAGCTCGTCTGGAGATCGGTTACTGATTTGAAAAAGCCTGATCCAAATTTACGGTAAGCTTTTGTTCCAGATAGTTTATACAATGACACACTAATCATTTTTAGAACTGCAATTTCTAATTTTGTTATCGCCTTTTCAAAATCAGACTTTGAAACCCTTGCAACTTTGATTGAAAAAGAAAAGGAAAATCGAGAAATGGATTCAAGCTTATTGGAACTTATTGCTTTAGGAATTTGTGATGAAGTATCTGCAGCTAAATTTGGAACTGTCATTGTTGAAGCTTTAAAACAAAGTTAGTGTTTTTGCTTTTCATTCATAATAACCAAATAAGAAATTTTAGGTGTTCATTTTGATCTTTCTCATTGCATTATTGCTACTGTTGATAGAAACAAAGATAATAAGCCAGTTGTTGAAAAATTCTCAAACGAAGTTATTGCTGTTATTATTGAAATGATAAATGGAAACGAAAATAATGATGAAGCTAAAATGAAAGCTGAGCTTATTCAAGAAATGGTTTTGCGAATCGATCAAAAGTTTGTTTCAATCTTCAAATTCGTTTTTAATGCTATTTTTTTTAGAAAGGTTGATGAATTAGCTACAAATTTTATTGGAAAATGGGAAAGTATTGATGGTACTTCACGTGAGAATCTTATCCGAATGACTGCGTTAAGCGTTCTTCAAACTAAAGTAATGGTTTAAATTTTTTGCAACTGTCTTATCGTGCACTTTTAGAAAGTTGAAGTCCTTTCAAGAGCATTTGAAATTGTCAAATCACATTCAACTCTCAAAGAAGTTGAAAATTATATTGCATTTGCTCTCGCCATGAACGATAACGATCTTGGTAGTCCGTTTTTATGGATATCAATCAAAGCAAATCTTCTTCTCAATCGACCCAAAGCTCTTCGAAATTTTGAAGTCTTTCTCGATGCTTTCATTTCAACGTCTGAATTATCAACATTTCACTTGGCAGAAATATTTGATTTTGATTCTCCTGGATTCAATCCTATCAAAAACAGATATACCGTATCGATTTTATGGCGTCAACGAATTCTTTGTCAATTTATTCCTATCTATGTAAAACACTTTTCTCAACTTTCTTCAAATGATACTCTTCATCGAGGTGCTTTTCTTGAATTATTAAATCCCATATTAGCTAATGCTCAAAAGCTGACTATTCCATTATCATCAGAATTGCTTCAAATTTTACCAATTTTATCTGAAGCTTTGGAAATGTTTGCTGAAGAAGATTCTCCATTACTTGATGTGATTGTGGAAAGCTTTATTCAACTTTTGAAACAAGCTTCATTAGCTTCAATTCCCAAAGAAGAAATTGAAAGAAATTTAAAAAGCTTGCAAAGAATTTTAAGAAGACAAAAATCAAAGATGGTAAGGATTTTCTTTGTTTTTGTGTTAATGCTCACTTGCTTTTTTTTTAGTCTACTGTAATCAAAGTTTTGGAAGCTCTTGAACTTTTTGGTAAGAAAGCTCCATCAGATGTTATTTATCCTGCTTATTCTGGTGTTATTGGAGCTCTAATCAATGCAACTTTATCAAATAAAAGAATTATTCGGCAAAAAGCTGCCGCTGTTAGAAATCAATGGGAAATGGTTGTTTCTTAGATTCTATTTGTTGTTGATGTTATTGTCAAAATTATGATAGTATTATTTTATGTTTTTTAAATTCTTGTTGTTGATATTACTGTTATAATAAAATGATTAGTTTTATATGTAAATGGAGGAGTCAGATTTTTTCTGCAAAAAAAGGTGTAAGCTTGCTTTTTTAAGGTGTGGATGACTAATGCATTCATTCATACATGACTAAAACAATTTACTTGACATAAAAAAATATTTTATAATAAAAGAGTACCGATTTGTTTACTCAGAAATAAAGAGGAAGAAGAAGCAAGCTTCTGATAACACAGAGAGATTAGTTTCCGGTGAAGTCCATATAAATGTCTCCAAATTTTACACTTCTTTCACCATTTTTCTTGCATAACCTTTTCCCATTGTAAGCGCTTGCAATAAAAAATGAAAATTATTCTACCATTATTCATCTTTATGCTTCTCCCATTTGCTTGTAATGGAATCGTTGCCGAAGTTATATTTTCTAAACTTTTCTACAGTACTGTTATAACCGAAGGTGTATCATCGCTTTTTGAAATTGGAAAAACTTTTGTTACTGAAGCTTTTAAAGTTAAAGAAACTATCAAAGAAACGGCGAATGTTACATATGAAAAGCGAACTGAAATTTCGGTCTCCACTGATTTATTTGGTTCTAAGGTAAGCAAGCATGATTGTGAGAAGTATGAAGCTTATTAATTTATTATAAATTTTTAGTATGAATTATCACAAATTGCGGATACGGTAAAACGAACTAATGATAAAATGAAAGCATCGTTTAAAAGTGTCAAAAGCTTACTTAGAAATTACCATTTCCAAACTGTAAGTTTATTAAGGCAATGAATGACATACCGTTTTACACAAGTACGGTTTCAGCATGTTCAATTTCGAACAGAAACATTAGTTTTACATTTGGAACAATTTTTATCCAAACCCTCGAATGCAACGGAAGCTGATCTTCGTTTAACTTGCACTGATAATCTTCCTAATTCCGTTATCAAAGTAAGCCATTCCCAAAACTTCTAATTTTATTGGTAAATGCTAAAAAATCTTTTAGACTATTGAAACAATGCTAAAAGATAATTGGTTGGTTCAACAAAGCGATAATGACCCTGGAGTTTATGCAAAGCTTGAACGAGGCATTATTATTATGGTCAAACAATTAATTTTTGCCCAAAGTGTTTGTCTCCAAATTCGAAATTTTGGTAATGAAATGGCACATCAAAATTATAGTTTTATGATGGCAAAAAGCATTGAATTTTCAATTAAAAAACAAAAAATGGTGAGTCATTTTTGTTGAGATTACGCTAACTAAATTTTTTGCTAAGTAACCGCTCTTTTAATTTTTTTAAATCACTCATTTTATAAAGTCGTTATGTTTCAGGATGTTGAAATTCAATATCAAATCACCACAATTTTGGGAAATGCTTTGAATAAAGAAAGCAATTTCGATGTTTCTGATATTGGTAATGAAAATGCTTCGCTTTATGAAAATGTTGGAACACATTTATGTCAACAATTGAAGGAATCTAATAAAAAGTTAGTTGCTTGGTTTTATTATATACATATTTAAACAATTACATTATCATTTCATTTTAGTGCCAAACTTGATTTCTTCCTAACCCGCAAATTTAATGATTTCACAATCATTTCTAAGAATCGATATTTTAAGAAAAATTTTAATGATTGGATTGTTTATGTTTTTTACCCCAAAATTTCTTTAAAAGAATCGAATCGCCTTGAAGCTAAGGTTATTGAAGGAAATGATGATTCAAGATCAAAAAATGTTATTAAAAATCAAATAATTTTTGAATGCAAAAGCAAAAATCATTGTAGCTTGAGCGCCGGAGATGATAGCGGAATGTACAGTAACGATGGAGAAAATTTCATTCATTATGCAATTTGTGGCAATGTTGGAGTTACCATTGGTCGAGCAACCATGGAAGTTCGAAAAGTGGATGAAATGACGGAAGATGAAAAAATGGAACAACAAAAATGGGAAAAAACTAAAGCAGAGTTATCAGAATTTTTGCAAGCTCGAAGAGTTAAAAATCTGGAAAGTGAAATGAAGCACGAAGAAGCTCGTAATAAACTCGCCGAATTAATAACTGCCACCAAAGCAAACGAAGAAGTTTTAGTCAACGAAAAAATCCAACCCGCAGCACTAATTTCAAATTCAGGCAACGTCCTTGCTTATCCAAAATTGCACTTTTTTGGGTTAATTTTCTTCATTATTTCTTACTTTGCCTATTTGTAAATTTCCTTAAAGCTAAAGTTTTTTACGATATCTTTTTATTGTTTGATTATCGTGTAAATGTTTTTTTCTTTTCATAAACAATTATTAATATATCTCTGAACTATGTTCTCAACATTCTTTTACCAAACAGAATACTAATTCCCATGAGGTATTTTTAAGTATGTAACACAATGCTCGTTTTCGAATTGCAACCAAAAATTATACATATAAGTTTACTTGCAAAAAAGCATACAAATGTGGCTAAAAAATTTATTACAATATTATTTACATCACGTTAACATTAAAAACATACAATTATCAACAAATAAGTTAGAGCCGAAAAGTGGCTTTATAAATTATCCTAAACTTCTAATCCATTATTTCTAAGCAAACATTTCTGCCATTCGTTTAGCATATTCATATACGACATAAGTAACAATACCATTTGGAAGTTGTTTTAAAGTAGCCATTAACATTCCTTTGTAAAAACCCATAAAGCCTTCTTTTATAAATATTCGATAAATGACTTCTCTTGATGATTTATAATTTGTGTGTTGATCCTAAAAAATCGTAATACCTATGTTTCCAAGAGCAAAAAGTTATAATACATACTTGCAATCGAGTTCGAATTACTTGATAAGGATAAGTTGAAGCGGTTGAAAGAAATTTTGAGATAGCAGAAAATGCCAAATAATCCATTGATTCCTAAAATGAAAAAGTGAAATGCATCTGACGCAAAAGTGAAACTTACTAAATGTGAACCTTTTGGAAGTCCTTTAGTTCGGCATCTCCAATCTTTGAGATAATTGTAAATTGCAAATTGTACAGCAACGTTTAATGTTCCCCATAGTCCCGTATAAAATCCCTATAAATATTTCACACATTAGTAGTTTGTATAGTATCTCATATTATTGCAGCTTTACCTTGTACCATCCTTTTATTCCTTCTTCTTGGAAAGTTTTCCATAAACAATGAGTCATTCCACGATAAGTTTTAGTTTGATTTTCATATTGTAAACATAGACGAGTTTTTGCGAGCATAAACGGATTAGATGCAGCAAAGGCGATTGCTCCAGCAATGAATCCAACAGCAAGATTTTGAAATGATGGTGAAACATTTGACAGTGAATCAAAATAAGGATGAATTATGTGATAACTAAAAACCTCAAAATTAAAGTTTAGAGCAAACAAACAAACAAAAAGACTTACAGATGAAAATATAAACCCCATACAAGTGTTGTTGAAATAAGATTCGGTGTAAGTCCTTGAAAAAGTCCACGAATTCCTTCAGCTTTAATAATACATTTTGTTGCATGAAAATAGCTATGGTAATGAGGACGTATAGCAATATTATGGTCGTTCACTAAAATACATAATATAAGCCATAAAAACGTGAATTTAATTAGAAAAAAGTTACCAGCATATCTTATTCTTAACAAATCAAGAGGATGACCAACCACAGTTCTTGTAAAACCAGCTAATAATCCAGCAATAAGATTTTCATATCCAGCAATTCCCATTCTAATAATGATGAAAAATGATAAAAGTTGCTAAAAGTGATTTTTTTGATTCATTTTTTCAGGGTAGCTTGGATATGATGGAAACAGACAATCGTTGTAAAACGCGCACTTTTTTATTTACCAACTCAAATAGCAACCATCTTGCTCAAATTCAGCTTCAGTAAATAAAGATGATAAACAAAATCAAAGGTGGCGGTTGAACAATGAAAAATAACAACACTAATTTTAAAATTTGTAAACGATTTTATTTCTCCAAAGTTGCAACTATTGGCTTTATTTTTATTTTCATTTTGTTATTGTTTAAAATTAAAGTTTTTATGGTATCTTTTAATTTTTGATTAATGCGTAAATATTTTTTTATATAAAAGGCAACTAAAAATCTATCTCTGAACTATGCTCACATCATTTTTTCTTTCTTTCTTTTTTTACCAAGCAAGAATGTGTTATTATCAATGACCATTGAAGTAAGTTATTTTTACAACAGCAATCAAAGCACACACATTAAAATAGTCTCTCTAACTTAAAAATACAACACTAAACAAAATTCCATGGAATCTTAAAAAAAGCATAATTCAATGCTGCTTCTCCTTTTTTTACATCATAATAGTAGTTCAAAAATAGTAAGTAGCGAACGATAAACGAGAAAGAAGAAAAAAAGGTCAAAGAAGGAAACAAACGAGTCAAATTCATTTTTCTTTTATTCCTTTTCTTATCAATGAAATCAGAGAACGAAGACTACGACTAGCTTATGCTGGTCAGCAAAGAATCTTCAATAGAATAAATTCCTTAACAAAAGTAAAAATAGTTTGGTATGAAAAAAATAAAAAAGAAGAAGTTAATGCAACATTTTATTTCAACAATTTTAATTAAGGTTAGTTCATATTATTAACAATTAACAGGATTGTGTATGTAAAAGAACTTTAACCTTGTTGGCCCATATCTCGTGGTTGAACCAGAGGTGGATCTTCAACACCATCTTCAGGTTTATTGGGATTTGACATTCGACCTAAAAATTAAAGTATCTGTTTAGCTTATTGTACTTCTATGGGCTATGCCTGTGATAGATTAAAACTTACGAGTTATATCGGGCGGAACAGAATTTTCAAGACAATCATTCATGTTTGAAATTGAGGGCAATCGACAATAGTAGTCGAAAAAAAGAGAATGAAAATGTTACTTTTTCTTTTAACAAAAAGTTGGAAGAATTCAAGTTTTAAGAATGTTCCAACTCCACCTCTTTTATTTCCGCTCATCTTCAAAAAAATTATTACGAAGTTGAAATAATTTTAGCACCTTTTTTTGATGACGTGAAAATGATACTAAAGTGTCTTTGTTTTTAGACGAATTATAACAATTTCCTGTTTTCTTCCGTCCATTCCCGGATTATAATCATGTTTGCCGGAAGGAATGAGGTACATAAGTAAGATCATTGTGTACTTTTTTAGATCATTTACGTTCATATTTTTTTGCAGATAAGTTATCGGCTTTTTCTTTTTTTAAAAACGTTTTTTTCTTTCACTGACGTAGATTTTAAAACAAAAAGAATTGATATGCATGCTATTTTTAGAAATCTAAAAATAGATTTTAAAGAAAAATGATTCTATTTTTAGTTACAAAAATAATATGGTTAAGTGTAGCGATGTTTTTAGATTTGTTTAGCATCAGAAACTAAAAAATTATTGATTCCTAAAATTTAGATTATACTTTTTATATTCATAATTTTTTTATCCACGCTCAAATTTGACTAACGAAAGATCATATTTTCTTATAGCTTTTTTACTGATAAGCAAAAGAATAATAGCAAAAATACATAGACAATAACACAACATTTTTTTAAAATTTGAAAGGAATGATAAGGTCATGTAAATGCACTTCGTGGTGCTCTAGTCTATTTTTATAAGAAGATATTTTTCTGATAATGGATTTTGTCTAAGGATTCACGAACACCAAATAGCTTTTTTTGGCAAGTATTTTAAAAACGATGGTTTGTAAAAATGTATGGAATCATTTATAACTTCCAAAATTAATTAATGTATTATGACTCGATTGAAAGCAACCACCTTTTTACAAAACTTTCCGTAAATATGTATGAATTTTAAAACCATTTTACTTTTTTTTGTTACAGTTAATAAATTGCATTTAGCATTCAAATTATGGATCAAAGTCTTTAATTTTATTAAAATTAATTAACAAACAAAATTTTTTATAACAGGTCATTTGTTTTTTTTTAACAAACATACTAACAAAGTGATAACAAATAAAATTAAGAAAAGCTTAAAACTTTTTATCGTATATATAATTGATACATGATTAACCGGATTTATAAAATCCAACGAAAGTGTAGAAATATTTCTACAGTTAAACAATGAGCATAAAATAAAGCTAGAAGTTATCATAAATTAAGGTCATTGCGATCGGTGTAAATATAATCTTCGGATGAGTGTTGAGTTTCACCAGAGTTGTCTAAAAAATTTGATGATTGTTTATAAAAATATGGATGAAGCTTCTCAAAATGGAAGCAAGCGCCACAGATCAACAACAACAAAAACTTACTGTTTTCATCAACACCATAACTGTAAGTCATATTTACGGTAGTATTGAACAGTGGGTAGCAGTGGAATCCAAATATGAATGTGATTTGGAAGGAATCATTGCATCGCTTATAAACAATTTCTTCCATAACCAATACCAAGCTGAAGGGGCGGGCCATTAATTTAAGTTTTTTTTCGAATTCTCATATCAAAAAATCAAGGAAGTAAAATGACGTCTTAAATTCGAGCGTCGTCTACAAAAGCAGCAAGACTATCTTTGTTTTTCTTTTTATGGTTTCCAGATCGCTATACATGTGTTCCGGTGCTCCAAAATAGCAAGTAAAAAAGATTTCATTTTAAAAAAACATAGACCCTTTCACGTTTTCCTTTGCATTCTTATCAGGGTTTGCTTACGTCGAATAGAAGAAAATAAAAAACACGGATTTCCCATTCAATCGAGAAACTAAAAATAAAGTTAAAACTAAAAAAAAGTAAAGTTATTAGTGCCAAGAATACATATATTTTTTAAAGTTTAGTTAATTTACAAACTTCTTTAAAACTAAACAAAAAAAAACAGCATTATGAAGCCGATTGTAAATACATAGCGGAAAGAAAGGTGGATGACGACCAAAAACAAGAAAAATTGATAACAGAGATAGAGAGAAAATAAGAGCAGCCATGAGAAATTTTAAAAAACAATAAATAAAATAATGAAAGTGTCTTTACACGTAGGCAAAGAAAGACAAACACCTAATTGACGAATATTCATTTTCATATTTCGAGTTCATCATACACATATGTATTTAAAAAAACCAGAGTTTTCAATTTAGAGGTTCATTGATAATAAATAACATCGCATTTACAAAAATATAAACAAACAAAAAAGCTTGCAATTTTTTGGTTTGATGTTTCATTTTGATACACATACAAATACAATATTATTATTAGTTAGGGTGCTTTGTCATTTAATTGGAATTTTTATGAGTGATAAGGTTGTCTAAGTATTGTAAAAATTTATAATAATAAAATAATAGTCACAAAATATTTGGGTATTTTTATTTATCAATGAGAAAAGGAGATTTTCAAATTTTCAGAAAAGAACCCATTGTTTTTATTTCAACGAAATAATCTTTAACATGGTGGGCTTTCAAATTTATGCATGCAAAGAAAACATATTTTTGACACTTATAAACATTGATATCTTTGGGGAATAAAAACATACACGAAACATGTGTGTGCATCGTAATGGATGCTTGTTGTAGCAAAAGATAAAGATAGATAGATACTTTTTTATGTATATTTTTTTCTTGGAAGCTTTGGCTTTGACAAAAATAGATTTCAGTGAAAGATTTTTTTTTGCAAATTTTCTTAAAACTTTTTAAAAACTAAAAAAATATGTGTTTAATTTTTAATGTGTTGTTTGCGTGTAATTTTATGATTAATAAATTAATTCATTTTAAGCTTCTTTTTCTCGGAGACATGCATTTTTATATATTTTTTAGTTTTCCAAACAAAAAATAAAAGATTTCTTTAAATTTCATCAAATTTTTTGTCTTAACTTACACACTTATTTCTGTTTTTTTTTATTTGTCTATCTGCAGAATATAAAAAAAACTTTCGCACGATTATTGTCTTTCCGCTTTTATTCATCATCAACATCATTATTTTTTGGGAAAGGTCTTCCTTCATTTTTGTTGGATGGAGAGGCATTTTTACAGATTTCATGCCACCACTGCTGTTGTTCTTTCAGCTTTGGACTTTTATTTGGCATTGCATTTCAATGTTATTTCAATGTTATTTTTTTATTTTACCGGAACAAATTTTTAAATAAAAATAAATAAATATTATTGTTTTGTTTAAAGGACTCAAAAAATGAAGGAATAAACTTTCGATGAAGCTTATTTAGTCCTCCACATTTTTTTGGCACATAAGCATCTCCTCTTCTTTATTTTTTTGCGACGGCTTCTTCGACAAAGAAAAAAGTGTCGCCGATAAAAACATTGAAAAAGAGCCCTTTATTTTTTTTTTTTGACAAAAGTCAAAAAATGACTCTTTTAAAAGTTGCGACTCTATCAAAAACACACTTACACACGCAAACGGGCAACAACAAAAAATGTAAAGCAATGCCACGGCACTTCTTTATTTGTGAAGGGCTTGAAACTCTTTGAACGTCTTCTTCTTCTTTTTGGTGCTCTTCTTCATTTTTTTTTTGTTATGTTTCCCAAAAATGCTGGAAAAGTATGAAGAAGAAGAAACTATGAGCCCCGTTTGTCAAAATAAAATCAAGAAGCTCAGCTTCAGAAGAGAGAAGGGGTTTTTCAAAGCTTAAAAGTCACCGCCACAGCTCCTTTTTTTGTTTAAAAAAAGTCAAAATCTCAGTTGTTGGTTTATTTTTATTTTTTTTACGAGGACATCACTACTTGTTGCTTCTGCTTTAACCAATTCTCAAATAACAAAACAAAAACAGAGACTTCATTGTTGGCTTTTTTTTAGTTTCTGTTTCTGGTATGTGAAAAGTGTTCATGACTCTTTTTTCTTTTTATTTATGGTTTTGCAACAAAACAAAAAATGTTAAGCATGACTTTTCAAGCTTAAAAGGTTTTAGACAAGAAAAAAAATTTTAAAACAAAAGGTTCATGGCCGGAATGTAAATTTTAGTTATGAAAAAGGTTATTTTTAGTTACACTTTTTTAAGAATAAAATGATGTCAAAAGGCGGTCACAAAGAAAAAGTTTTTTTTCGTGAATATGAGTTTCATGCTTCAGTTTGACACAACCGCCACTGCTAAACTCATGGTGCTATCTTTCTAGCTTCTACAGTATCCAACCCCATATAGTAAAGTAAATCCAAAAAGTTATTACCATCTAAAAGCCATTTTTTTCATTTGCCTCCAAAAAAAGTGCAATGAAAAAAAGCAAATAACAACCAAAAATGATGGTCATTAAAGTTCCTCCATCATTTTTTCTTTCATTTTTGGTTTCATTGCTTTTTTTTCTCGATGAAATACTTTTTGACGCTTCTTTTGTTTTTGTTTTAATTAACCCATTTTTTGATAGCTTTTATACCATCGAAATGAAAAGCAATGAATGGTGCTTTTTTTGCTAAGAAATAGAAAATTAAAAGCGTAATTTTGTTTTTACTTTTTTTGTTCCTCGTTTACTTGGCTTTTTTATTTTAAAACACAATGAATGAATCATTCAAAAAAATAAAAGTTGTGTTGAAATATTGAGTCCACTTTTTCGAGTGCTTTGCTTTGAGAAAGATTAGTAAATGTTTGGAGGAATTAAGGCTTACCTTATCTTTAAATTTAGGTTTATTAATAGATTCTTAAAACTTTTTTTGACGTAGTTTTTAGAGCTTTTTTGTTTTGAAATGCTTTATTACGATTTAAATTATTTATAACATTATTTTACGTGGCTTCTTGTTAATTTGAAAAAAGGAAATCAGAACTTTATAGAAAACTGTTTTAAGACCACTGTTGTTTGTTATTGACAATTCTTGTTTCATTGATCTCAGTCATCATGTCAAAAACTCAGAAACGAAGTAAGTGAATTCAATGGATTTTTCATTTTGTCTGATGTTTGCACTTTCTTTCAGCAGGCGGTCCTCATAATCCTTCACCATATATGCGTAGATTTCAACTTCCATCATTGACGTTTAAAGATTCAAGCGCGTATGATGAACTTTTAAGTCCATTGGAAACTGAATCCAAGCAGCAATTAATGGATGAAAAAAATTCGCAATTAAGAAATTACTTTGCCGATACTGGAATAGTTGGACCAAGCAGCAGCAATTCAAGGATGGAGAAAAGAGAACATAAGCCAATTCCAAGTATCAATTGTTCAAACGGCTTTAAAAATGTTGAATCCGATTCAAAACTTTATGAAGATCCATTTGAAGCAGTTCAACAACATCCAAGCCGCAAAATAATGGTGATGCCAGAATCACGAAGTTTTGACTTAAAACCAAAGGTAAGAGAAATGCCATCTAAAGATATTCCTCCACCAATTCCTCCGCATCGCCCTCTTCCACGTCAAAAGCTAGTGGAAATTGAAAAATATCGAATGTGTAAAGAAATTTGGGAATTAGAGCGGCGAAGTCGAGAAATGTATGATTTACTAATGTCTCCTTCAAAGAAGTAATTAATTCATTTCTTGAACATAAAAATATTTTCCCCTCTCTTATTAAACGGGTTTATTTGATATATAATTTTTTCCCTGTGTATTTATTTTTCAATTATGTTTTTTTTTGAAAAAGCTTATCATTTTTTCTGAGAATTTCGAACTCTTTTTTTATTGTTTGTTTTTTCAATGATGGAATAAAATGATATAATATTCTTTTTGGAACTGCCAACTTTCTTTCTTTTTTTAAACAGATTTGACAAAGATAAGATGTTCAAGAAAAGAAAAATGAACATATACGACAAAAGGCAATAATTGTTTCAATGGCATGGAAGAAGTTTGTTTGATGTCTGTCTCATGGGAAGATATAAAGAAGATTTCTGTGATTTCCATTTATTGTTTTTTCTTTTGACTGAATTTTTTTAGTCTGACATCTGCTTTGAACTTTAGTGTTTTTGAACACAAAATCATAAGAATGTGCATAATGAAATCCGAATTAAAAATTGTAGGTAAAGCTTTTTAAAGGTTTAGAAAAAATACTTTTATTTCTTTATTTTATACATAATGAGACTCTTTAACACTGATAAAATGTCACAATAAAATGAAATGTTTCGAATTGGGGTGTAAATTTTTTTAAACTAAAGAAATATGTATAAAGGGGATAGGGAAATTTAGTTATATTTAACGAATGATAAAAAAATTAAATGAAAACAAATTATTAATGGGCGAGAGCATAGGCGCATACAGCGCTGAATAAAGCAGCAGCAGTCGAAAGAGTAGTCGTTGAAGCAGCATTGAAATCGAATTGTCGGTTATTGCTATTATATCCTTGGGTGGTACCATAACCGGTATTTCCGTATCCACTATTGTATCCTTGTTGAGTGCCATATTGCTAAAATAAAAGAAAAGTTTTATGTGGAAAAGTTAAAATTTGTTTTTGGGTTGCATCAAGTGTTTTGGAAATTTCTCCCCACTTGTGTTTGTGCTGCTCACAATTTAAAAATAAAGTTGTTGATTGTTTTACGCAATGAAGTTAGAAAAGTTTGTTTTGTTTCTTCGGTATTTTAATCTGCAAACAATGCAAAAAAGCGAAAAATGAAAAAAGAAGGGAGATCAAAACTTTGAAATGCTTGAAAGTCAGTCAATATTTTGCAAACTTTTTTTTTGTAAACATGGAAGTGAGATAGATGATTTGCAAAAATATCCTTGCTTTTTTCTTAGATTTTACTTTGCGTGGAAGGTAAGAAGATCCATTTACAAAACAAAAATGCATATTAAAATTTTTAGCTTGTTCTTTCTGTTACGGTAGGAATCAATCTTGGAGTGATAAAACTTACGTGCATTTGTTGTCCATTTTCAGCTGAAGGTTGGGGTTGCTGTTGAGCAAATGCAAGGGCAATTAAGCAAAGAGCAATAACAATGACGAAAGAACGCATTTTGATAAAAATATAAAATCTAAAAAAAGTTATTCTTAATTAAAACTTTGCTGCTTGATATCGAAAAACGTAAAAAGCAATGAGAGAGAATCACGAACACGCTCAGCAAGAAAAATCCTTCCAACATCATAAACTAACTTATTTATCGTAAAATTCGATTCTTTTTAAAACGTCGTTGATGTTTTGCTTTGCTTGCTTGAAACAACAATCACAAAAAGGCGGGGTTCTGAAATTTAACTTAACAACTTCTTCTCTTTTTCGAAAGAAAGAAAGTAAGTAAACAAGGTTGGTGGTGCGCAAAGGATCACGGTTAAAAAGTAAGTAAGTAAGCAAGAGCAAGTGCAAGTGGCAATAATGATCGCTTTAAAGAAGAAAAATAAAAATAAGGCCGTTAAAACAACAAACGTGTATGTACGTGATGGAAATTTTGCTTGAAAGTGGTGTATGTATGTATGCTTCTCGACTTAACTTAATAATATCCGCAAAAAATAAAATATTAAGTAATGAAAAAACTTCTCTAGAAAGGAAAGTGATGTTGGTCGGTAGCTTTTGTACTTCACCTGATCTTCTTCCTCTTCAACTGCCGCTTCTTCTTCATTTTTTTTTCGATAAACAAAAAAAGCTTATGAGTCAAACGTGTGCGTGTGTGTTGCTTCTGTGTTAGATCAAAGTTTGTGAATCGACTCAAGGAGGCTGTGTGATTCCTTGCTTGACTTGACGTTGCTGCTGTTGCTCCTTGCTACCAACTAACCAACCAAAAAATCACTTGAGATTTATTTTTCTTTGAAGAAAATGCGCAAGAAAACAAATAACAAAAATACACTTTTTTCATTTTCAATATATAAAAACATTTTTTTAAATAAAAAGTTTCAAATTTCTATTGAAAAAAAAAATGGTGATCCTTTAACCATTTTTGGGAGGAAAGACACAGATTCTTTGTTGCTAAGGGAAAGGAATAGTGGACGCCACAAAAAAAAACAATGTTTTTATGGATTTGCAAGAAATCAAAAATTGGTCGTTGAAAAGCTTTCATTTAAAATTCTGCCATTAGCAACATCGTAGCTTGTAACAAGTCGTGTTTGTTGTTTACCAAAAAAATAAACAATGCACATTATTTCGACAGATTTATATTTTTGTGGAAAAGAAAAAACAATTTTTTTTAAACTCATAAAAATATTTGGTGGATTTTAGAGTTTCTGATTTTATAAGTGAAATGGAAAAATTAAAGATTATTTACAAAAAAATAATCATCAGATTTTATTAGAAGTTATTTTTATGTTACCTTGCATATTTACAGTAAACAGACATACATCGGACTTTGTCTTCCAAGATTTCATTACATAATAAAAATCTCTCAAGTATTCATGTGATGATGATCTCTTTAACTTTTTTTTACGTTTTTTTAAATAATCTTTTTACCACACACATCACGAAGAAGAAGGTCACTTGACATTATTATTTCCGGTATTTATTTTAAAGTTCCATCTTTTTTATCTTTCAACAAGTAAGGATTACAACAATAACAAAAAGAAGAAGAGAAAAAAACTAGTTGATGGTCAATTAATAGCACCTTTTCATTGATGATGAGAAGAAGAAGGAAAAAAGGCTTTGAAGAAGATGGATGTATGGAAGTGTGCTTGTTGCTTTGTGTTGTTTAGCTGCAACATCATCACTCTCAACTCATGTCAAACAAATTTTTTTTTTCTTCGTTGTATCTTTTTGTCGGTTGAGGCTTGTTTCTAATATTAAGTAAATATTAATATTTGTTATGTAGATGGATCACATAAAAAATGTGAACAAAAATGATCAAGTTCAAGATGGCTGAGAGAAGAAAAAGTAAAAGAAAAAGCATGTTATGAAAGAGTAATCTAAGGGATTAGTAAAGTTAATCCTCAAAGAAACGATGGTAACTCGAATAAAAAGTTATTAATTTATTATTTCTTACAAAAATAAAACACAGTATTAGATACATAAATAAGAAAAATCAAGGCTCAAATTTTCGTCTATAATGACTAATTTGATATTTAATTTCTTCATTGAGGAGATCATCATATTTACTTCGATCAAGTGTATACATTTTTTTAACATCATTTGAACCTTTTGCTGGTGATAACAATGAACCAATATACATACTTACACTTGAAGGTAATTGTTTAATTTTGGATTGTTTGAGAGATTCTTCAGACTAAAATAAATATTATAATTTAGTAATGAATGATGAAAATGAAAAACAGCTTACATATGAAATAATCTTTTCAGTATTTGAGCATGCATCATGATGAATTTGAACAAAATTTTCTTCAATTTCCATCTTTTTTGTTTCATCAACTCGATCTCCAAAAGCTTTAACGATTGCAATTTGCGGAATGACGAAGTAATCAACTTTAACACGTGGTGCAACATCAAAGCGTTGTAAAACCGGCTAAAAAAACACATAATAAACCATGATAAGCATAAAAAAGAGTTTACCTTTTTAGTGTTAAATTGCAAAATTAATGGATTTTTATTAGCCGTGAGTTTAATCGTAGCTACATGTGGCTTATTTGCCAATCCATTACCAGTTGTTTTTACCATAACTTTGTATTCACCAGGTGGCATGTTCTCCGAGGAAGAATAAATGCAAATCTTTTGTTCATTAAATTTTGAATTTCCATAACCAGCATGAAGATGGTGCCATTTGATTGGATCACTATAATTCTTAGGCGTTTGAAGTTGACGATGAGTCAAAAATTTGGTCATATTTCCACAAAAACCATCTTGAAATCCGCCAGGTCCTTTCTTGATTGACTGAGTAGTATCCATATGAGTTAATATTTCATGAGATGAAAGTTCTCCGATAAGCATTTTTTCTATGTGTTCTGAAGTATCATAACCCAAATAACAAATACATGATCTAAAAAGACTAACGGTTGTAAAAAATATAAAGCGTAAAAAAACTTACGGTTTATTTCCAGGACAGTTCTTTGCTTGAGCAACATAATCAACATAAAGGAAGAATGGATTATCCAAAAGTTTAAAGTTTACGTCGGTATTTGATGGAACTTGATGAAGATCATCTGGAATTTTCATAACCCTAAAAAATTTAAGGTTATAATAAGAAAGTGTTTAAAAAAATTGTTACCCTTCAACATTGATGATGATGAAGCTGCTGCAAACAGCAAACAAAAGAAGACATCTGCAAAACATTGCTTTTCAACCAAATTGATGAGCGACGACGATGAGATGAGAAAACGTAGCAAAAATGATTGAACGACAAAATGAAAGTGAAGAATTTTTTGCACACAAGCTTTGGCAAAAAGCTTTTATAAAATTTGCATGAGAAATCAGAAATGAGAGAAGTCTTTCAATAAAAAAAAGTATTCGTTTATTTTTATTTTTAGGCTATTTTTCAATAAAGCAATTTGCTGAAGATACCTTTATATTTTATCTTTTTAAATGGATGCTTTGATTTTTTTGTTGACAAGAAATTTCTTAGTAAGGTCCCGATGTATTTAACACTAATAAGTTTATAACTTATGGAATTAGAACATACACTTTTTTTAACGTATGTAAAATCGTTTGCAAAAAAAATCAATGAAAGAAAAAGAAAAAACCGGGTTCTCCAATGGGGCCATCCGCCGCTCTCTCAATCCTTTTGAAAAGAAGAAAAAGAAATTAGTTCAAAAAATGGTTTGATCGATATTTTTTGTTTCATTCATGAATATTTATTATTTAGCTATATTTTTATCATTATTTTATTTATCATATTGTAGCTTTGAATTATCAATAGGTAGTTTTATTACGAGTGCAATCACAAGCAATGATTTTAGTAAAAAAGCTGCTTCAGCATTTTATTGGGGCAAAAATATTTATAGATTTATTAAAGATATTAATAACGTCGCTGGGCAACAACCAAAAGTAAGTTCGTGTCCAACTTTACCGAAAACAATGGATAAGATAATTTTCAGCCAAATTTAAATAAAATTTCTAACGAACTTATGGGCTTGGATCAAAGGATGCGAGAATCCTCGAAAGAATTGAAACAAATATTATTGGATCAGCATTTTCAAACGGTAAATTTTCGATATTTCGCAAATATGCAGCTAATATTTAAATTTTTAGCACATTGAATTACCCACTTTTGCTTTATACCGACACGTAACATCTTTTATTTCAAATCCAACAACAAAGATTTATGAGAATGAATTAATTGAAGCTTGTTCTCAACGACATTCGCCCAATGATATTTTAAGCGTATGATATTTTTAGAACATTAAATATTCTTCGTAAATTCCTAATTTTTAGAATTTATTATTTCTATTACAAAAGCAATGGATTCTTCAAAGATTAAAAGAAAATACATATAAGAAAAATGCCATAATGGAAATTCAAATAGTGATAGAGAATATTATTAAAAAACTTGTTATAACTCAAAGCCTTTGCATTGAGCTTCGATACAATGTTGATAGCGAGCCATATCGAATTGGAACTATGAATATGGTTGAAGAAATTAGGGAATTGTTTTTGAAACAAATAGAAGATTTAAAAGTAATCTTTTTTTATTAGCTGATAAAAGCAAATATGATTATTACTTTTTTTAGGAAACTTTAATTAACCGAAACTATCGACCATGTCCACAAAAAGCAGCAGCAAGCAATCAAAATCCAAAAGAAGAATCAACATTAGTAACAATTTTAAAATCGTCATATTATCTTCTTCGATCTCTTTATTATTTGTTATCAACCATTTTCCAGGAAATTATTTTTTCAATTTATTATTCCTTGATGTTTCTTTTCAATTGCATTAAATATGTTTTCGTTTCCATATTTACCGCAATTTTCCACATTTTTTGTTATTTGAAAGATTTTTTAATATTAATTGTGTCATTTGTGATTAGGATCATTGTTATAATTATAAGTTTTGTTACTACAGCAGTTTCGATTGCCCTTTATTTTTTATATGATATGTTAGCGTGTTCCCTAAAACCTATGATTGTTTCTGTTTTTGTTGTAGCAATTTATGATGATTTTTATGGAGATCAAAGAATTAGAAATGCTTTAGGATTTGAATAAACTCCTCATACTGAATGTTAAATCAAACCGAAAAACGAAGTCAATAGGTTTGAGATGAATCGATAAATCCAAAAGTCGTTTATTAGCAAGATTTTAAAATTTGAAAAAATTCATAATAAACCATGAGTTGATAATAATTAAAAATATCTCACATCTGGTTTTTATTAATTACTATAGCTTGAAAGTAAGGGCAAAGATTTAATTTAAGAAAATATGAGGTACTATCATTGAAGGAGAGTAATGAAAATTTAGAAAATGAAATTTGTTTGTTTACTTTCAAGCTATAGTAATCAATAATTATGGAAATAAGTGTTACTATCGAATTATTTTTTTTCTGCAGCATTTAAATTTTAAATTTAAAAACAATTCTTACGAAAAAAAAATTGATTTTCATCAGCCATTAAAAATGTGCTTTAAAAAACGAAAAATTTATTGATTCAGTTCAGAAAAATTTGTTAGTATAAATTCAGTATTTTTTGTTCCATAAATACTTTACGTTCAAACTTTTAAATAAGTCTAACAGAAAAAACTTTGACTTAAAAAAATCCATTTTTGGTTTAAAGTGTTCATCGTCAATTGCAATTTTTATCCCCGAAGAAAAAAGTAATGCAATGGACCATTCTCTCTTTTTTTTTCTTTTTCCTTTCTTTTTTTCCGTAAGGAAAGAGAACGAACATCAGCTGTGATGAGATGTGAAAAAAAAAGAAGTTTTTTTCTTTCTTTCTTTGAAGCTCGTTGTCGTTGTTGTTGTTATTATTCTTCTTCGTTGTTATTTTTGGTGGATATAATTCATTCAATAATTTTGTCATTTCTTTTTCAGCTTTTATAAATCCATATATATTATTATTTTACTTTTTTGCTTTCACTAAAATTTTTAAAAAAATATGGAAAGTGAACAACGTCTCCCAAATTATATGACAAATTTTGATGCCTTTCATTCATTTGAACCTTGTATGTTTAATTTATTCCATCTTTTGATAAATAATAAGCTTAATTTTTACAGCTTCTTTTTGCCTTAATGATGTCATAAATAATACAAAACGTCCCAAATTTGGTTTAAGTACAAATTGGAATATTGATTTATGTGCTATAAATGAAAGTAAACATGCATGGCAGCGTGATTTGAAAGCCCATACAAGTTGTGTAAATGCAGTTGAATTTAATAAAACTGAAGATCTTTTTGCTACGGGTAAGCTTTTTTTTTCTTGAGCATTTAAAAATATATATTATTTGAATGTTTGAAATAATTTCAGGTGGTGATGATTTGCGGGTTTTAATTTGGAGAGTATCCAATGCATTAACAGATGAATCTCCAGCCCCTATTGCAATCATGAAGAAACGACATTTCTCTAATATTTTTGCTTTAGCATTTACTCATGATTCTCGAAAAGTTTTATCTGCTGGAAATGATGACAGATTTTTTGTTCATGACGTTGAAACTGGAGAAATTGTACAATCTTATCGAGGATCAACGTATTATTGTCTTTCCGTTCATGTTAGCTATCTTTCATTTCTAAAAGGACTAAACTAATATAAACTATTTAAGGCAGAAAATGATAACATTGTTGCTGCTGCCACAGATAATAGTCGTATTTATCTTTATGACATCCGTGCACCACCAGATGAACCCGTTCAATGCTTACGGGAAATTGGTGAAAATTTTTGCGTTAATTTTAATCAAAAAACTCCTTACATGATGGCCGTATGTAATAAATCCAAAGGTTTATCCGTCATTGACATTCGACATACTGATGAGTGAGATTGCTTTTTTATTTTACATATCGATAAAGCTATTTCCCCTATTTTAGTTATTGTATCCGTGCTGGTGTATCAACTCGTGGAGCCATTTATGCTTCTTGGAATGAATCGGGTGATGCATTGTTTTGCATTCGATCAGGAAAACTTCCAGTTTATTTTGATGCAAGTATTTAACTCTACTGTTCGATAGCATAATAAAGCATTTTTAGACAAAGAAAAAAGTTCCATTGCTTTGTAAAGATGAAAGATATCGAAACAATGTAACCATTAAATCTTGTGATTTTATTGGAAATGATTATGCCATTACTGGAAGCGATAAATGGGATATTTATTGTTGGAAAATTCCAAAAGATTATGGTTAATTTTTTTTTAACTTAAACAAAATTTTACTAAAATATCTAAAATTTTAGACGATAACCTAAAGGAAAAGAAAGCTTTTGCAACCCATCCTCAAGTTTCAAGCGCCTTTACAACCTTTGAAGGTCATCGTTCAATTGTTAATCATTGTCGCTATTCAAAACGTGATGATATTATCCTAAGTTGCGGTGTGGAAAAAATTGTGAAGCTTTGGTCAGGAATAAAGCTCTCAAAATCTTACAAAAATCCAACACGGAGAGCTGTTATGGCTGGTACACCTATGAGTGAAATGGATATGATGGATGAGGATGATTTGGAAGAAGACAATGAAGATATTCGAACTTTGCAACTTTTTGATAATTATGTAAGAATAAAAAAAGGAAATTATTTTAGTTAAACCATTGATGACATAATTTTAGATGAGAGAGGAAGGATCTAGTAATGCGTATAATACAGATTCAGATGATAGTGTTTATTTAAATGATGAATTTGGTCCACCTGAATTTATTAATGAAGACCCACATCGGAATAGGTTGGGTTATTATCTTATCTCAATTCATAGATTTAAAAAAACATTCCAGAATCAATCGTAGACATGAAGTAATCCGCCAAATGATTAACCAAATGGTTGCAGGACCTCTTTTTGCTGCATACGGTGAAGGTGATGATAGCGATGAAGACGATGATGATGACGACGACGACGACGATGACGACGAAGATAATGATGAAGAAATGGCAATTTTTCATTTGGATAGTGATGATGATCTTCAAAGATATTTTCTATCTGGAAATACAAATGAAGATAGTCTTGTTTCAACTAATAATGGCGAAGTTACTGAAAGCAGTAGTGAAGAAAATACTGAATCGACTCAACCATCTGGTGGTGGTAGCCAAGATGAACACTGTGCATAAGATCCTCACCACTCTTAATTAAAATGTTTATTTTGTAAATAATGAAGAAAAATTCGGGCTTTGTAGAAGGTGCAGATAATCGGTCCTAGGTCAAAAATTTATATTCCAAAATTTATTTTAAATCTATTTTCTTGTTGTTTGTAATAATTTTGATTATTTTGAAACGTGCATAAATAATTATTCATTTTTATTCCGCTTTATTACATTTACACCGAGATTTAGATTGGAGAATTTTTGTTGTTTGTGATTTTTAATATTTTCATTAACTTTACAAATAAAATTTAGTTTTTTTTCATTATTATTAGCTATTCATCAAAAGATTGTTTGTACGAAATCTTTAGGCAATTATTAATAGCTTCAAGGTTTTGGTGTCTGATATTTACGTAATGTTGTTATTTGTGTTAAATTCAGTAAATCTTTATTTTGGTAATAAAGCAAGATGTTTATTAAATAGCAGTGTTTGTATAAACTCCTGCGTTGGCTTTCTGCATCCATTCTTAACAGATGAAAAATACCTTTGAAAACAAAAAATAAAAGCTTTCAATTTGATAAAAGTATATTGTTTGTTTGATAACCTGGATTTTATAGAATCCCATTTTTTGTATCTTAATTATAACCATTCTTTATCAATCAGAAAGAAGAATTTTGAGCCAACCAAAAAGTTGTGGAAAAAAAACCCTTGAGCTGTACTTCTGAACCCTTGCACTAAATACTCATTGTCTCATAAAATTTTTAGCTAATCTTATTGTGCCATTTGAACACCCTAGGTCTTGATTGAGGTCCTTAAGGCGGAAATTTACAATTATATTTTTGTTTCTTGTATATATATTTGTGATCCTTACCAGTTCATTACTTTTGATTTAATAAAAAGCGGTTGCTCCAATAAATATCTCTCTTTAGAATTATTTTATTATATACTTATCCCTTTTTAGTTTGATAAAATGGCATCGGAACCAATGGAAATTGCTGCTGCTTCTATTGAAAATAATGTACCATCATTAACTGAAAGTCATGAAAATAATAAGGCTCATCATCCTCTGAGTAAGCATATTCATTTTGTCTTTCTTTATATTCATGAAAAAATTTTAGATTCTTTAGAAAATTCTTTAAGAATGCAAATAAGAAATTTACCACGATTTGTAAAGTTTCAACAATTGAAAAAGATTTTACAAAAGTAAACTTAAACTTTATTATTTTCATTCATGATTTTCGAGGTTACATACATAATTTTTAGAAATTTGCCTTCCATCGAATTCAGAAAAGTTAAAATGGCTTCAGATAGTGCATATGTTTCATTTATGAATGCGGAAGGATTACAAGAAGCTTTGAAAATCTTTGATGGACTAGAAATTAAAGGCAAGAAATTAGCTTCCAAGCATGTTCAAGAAGAATCCACAGTTGTATGTTTTCATTCATTTTTGGGAATGATTTTAATTCAAACTTTTTAGGAACGCCGACAAGGATCACCGAAACCTTTAAAATCAGCTAAAGAATTAACAACCCCATTAGCCCATTTATCGTATGAAGATCAATTGAAAGAAAAGCAAAAAGTTTCAATCAAAGTTACAATGAATTTGAAGAAACAATGTATCATGAGTGGAATAGATAATGCTAAAAAATGGGTTCTTAAAGATTTGGTTAAGGATGTAAAAATTTAAAACTGTTCTAACACTTATATCTCATACTTTCCTTTTACAGATTATTCCTTCACCCGTTACCGAACATTATCGCAATGTAAGTTTTAGTCATCACTAATAAACCAAGATTATTATTACTTCTTTTTTAGAAATCAGAACACACTGCAGGTTATGATGAAAATGGAGAGATTTGTGTTGGATTTGTTGCTACCCGACTCCAGGATAAACAACTTACAACTGTTCCCATTTATGAATGTCAACACTTGCGTCAAAATACTCTCAATGTTAATCGGGCATTTGAAGAATATATTCAAAATTCAGGTAAGCTTCTTGCCCTTTGTTTAAGCAATCATAATTGATTTTTTAAGGCCTTCCACCATTTCACGAATTTGAACGCAAAGGTTATTGGAAATCCCTTCTAATTAGAGATTTTTCTGCTGATTGCATGGTTATTGTTAATGTTTTTCCTTTCGATGATGAAGAACTCTTTAACAAAGTTAAGCAAGAACTTATCGAAGTTTTTATGCCATCAAACCCTATTTCAACAAAAGATTTTCGTGTCACATCATTGTATATTGCTGTTCAAAGAAATGCAAGTGATGAGCCTAAACTAGAAAAACTTTCAGGTGCCATTTTTATTTTAAATTCATATTATTTTTTAAACATCTGTCATTTTCAGGAACGCCTTATGTTTATGAAAGATTATTTAATATTAAATTTCGCATTTCTCCAAATACGTTTTTTCAAACTAATTCAATTACAACCGAAGTCCTTTATACAGCTATTGGGGATGCTTTAGGTCTTCCTAAACCAAAGCCTCATTTATCAGTTATTGCTGGAGTTGAAGACACCAATACAGAAAGTATTATGCAAGAAAATAAGAATATTAGCACTGAAAATGAAGGCGAACCAACAGCTAAGGAACCAAAAATAGAAATGAAGAATGGAGACAACGATAAAGTTGAAAAAGAAGTTCAAGAAAAAAATGGTAATAAAACAGATCAATCCGAAATTGAAAGTGAAATCGCAGAAAAGAAACGAATTCTTCTCCTTGATATTTGTTGCGGCGCTGGAACCATTGGACTTTCATTAGCTAAGAGAGTTGAAAAAGCAGCAGCTCAGGGAAATTTCGATGGAATTTTAGGTCTTCTCGGCGTTGAATTAATTGGAGAAGCAGTTGCCGATGCTGAATTAAATGCAAGAGATAACCATCTTGCTTCTAATAGGTATCATCCATTGGTTTATTTACTTTAACCCTTTACAACCTTTATTTTAGCTACCGATATATTGCTGGTAAAGCAGAAGCCATCTTTCCTTCATTAAACTATTATGTCCCTGATTGTTTTAAAGAAGGAACTACACAAGAAGTTAATCTTCAATCTGGTGAAATTGTAGGTGTTTTGGACCCACCAAGAGCTGGAATGTGTGATAAAGTTATTATTGGATGTCGTAAACTTGAAGAAATGAAGCGGCTTGTTTATGTTTCATGTGATCCCAATGCAGCATTAAAAAATATCATTGATTTGTGTCGTGCAACTTCAAAAAAATATGAAGGCCTTCCGTTTAATGTTACATCCATTCAACCCGTTGATATGTTTCCTATGACAAGTCATTTCGAATGGGTTATTCAACTTGATCGTTAAGAAACAAAGTGCCGAATAACAGTGATATTATGTTCGAGTAAGTTTTACGATTGTCATATTGCCACTCCATTTTGTTGTATTCATTTCTTGTCAATTTTGATAAGCTGTTGTTGTTGATTTGATTTTTTATATAAAGAAATTTTTTTAATTTAAAGCTTAAATTAAACATAGAAACAAACTAAAAAATATATAAATAACAAGTAATATCAACACAAAGGAGAAAATGGTAAAACATGAGAGATGCGCATTCACAAATGGTGGTTGTTTAGTTCAAGCAAAAAAAAAAACAAAAGTTAGTACAATAAAAGTAATAGATTATATTGCTTTTGACAACGATAAAAAAAACAAAAACAAAAAATTCCCTGCAGCAGCACTTTCATTAAAAAGTTGATTTATTTTATTAAGCTGAAATAGCATCAGCTTTTTGTGGTTTTTGATCCTTTGAAGACGATGATGAATTTACCATTGAATTATTATTATTTGATTGGGTAGGTACAGATGAAGACGAAGTAGTAGGGGATGAAGAGATCATTGTTTTAGGTATAATAATTTTTGGATTTAATGAAGGAAGAGTTTTACGTTGGGGAAGAAGTGATGGTGGAGGCATCAAAACACGATCAAGGTCAGCTTTTGATGAAATTCCATTGTGGCCTATTGATGGGTTATAAGAAGATGTTGTCGTTGATGATAAAATTGAAACTATTGCTTGCTTCGATCTTAAAATTTAAAGTTTAAAAAAGAAGACATATAAGTAAATTACTTGTTATCTTTGTCATCCTTTCTTGGTCGGCCACGTCTTCGTTTGAGTAAACTTTCATCGTTCGCATTGTTTATAGCTACAGGAGCTTTAGCTGCTATCTCTGTCATGTAAGCATTCGAATCATATGCTTCTTCTAATACTGGCAATGCTGGAGCTTCGTACGTTGCTGGAGGATGTGGTAACTGTAGTGGCGTGTAATGCAATCCTTGTGGTTGCGCATCTGGTCTAAAAGAATTTACGTCGTTAGTTACTCGCCATCATGTTTAAGTACAAAATTACGAACTACGCGTAAGGTGCTAAATTCAAATTTTACTTAAGCAAATGTAAGCGTAACTCAAAAAACGGCCTAATTTCATAAAAACATGCGTAATTCCTCGAAACACTGATCACCACTAACTCAAATCTATTTCTCTAATCTTTTATAAGCGTTTTTTTATGGGACACCATTATGGCGAGCCATCGGATTGTCTATTTAAAGCGAATCAGTTTAATACAAAAGGATCAATCTATGTCTTATTTTGCTTAATCTAAAGTATCCTAGTTGCGAGCATTAAAAGATATTCATTTATTTCATATAAGTTGTAATTACTTCAGAGTAGAATAATGTTGTTCAAAAGGTTTTGAGAATAGACCATTAGTTGGCGTTGTAACAGGTGACGATGTACTTGTAGTTGTAGCTCCTCCACCAAAATTTTTAACAACAGGTTGAAGAAATGAATAATATGGCATTCGATTGACCGCTGTAAATCTGAAACAAAAAAGGTAAATGATAAGAGCTATATGACAAGAGAAATAATCAAAGTATTGATTACAATATGTAAGATTTAAAAAACATACATATGAGCTGGTGATAAAGTTTTTGATACACTTTCATGCATAATATTTGCAGCATTTTCAAGTAATTTTTCGGTAAAATGTTCCATAACAGCTCCAACTGAAAACAAAAAATGTAAAATTCTAAAGACATAGAAAAAACAAACTTGAAACTGGCACAGATGCAATCATACGACCTATGTCTTCATCACTTTGCATAACTTTTTTGATTCTTGTCTAAAATTCCACAAATTAGAAGGAACTATCAACAACAACAAAAACAAATAAAACTCACCGGTTGGATTCTTGCAGTGCTATAACGTCGTTTTCGAATTCTTCCAGGAAGGTCGGCAGCAGAACCAGTCGTTGATGAACTTGCTCCATAAGGATCCATTTTCTTTTGTTGTTGCTTGGATGAGGAAAGACGAAAGGTAATAATAAAATAATTACTGAATTTATACAATTTTGAACTATAATTTGAAACAGCGTTACACTTTGAAATATTTCATCTATAAAAAAGTGATGCATTTTTGTTTTCGATGCTCCTTATATATCAAAAAAATGCTTAGAGTTTTGTCATAGCAATGCCATAATAAAAAGCTTGGGAAGAAAAATTTTCATGAACGAAATAATAATTTTTAGAAAGCATTTTTTGGCAATAAGCCAAAAAATAAGTTTTGAAGGGAAAATTATATAAACCTCGAATATTTATTTCACGTAGCCACGCCTATTTTCAGGACACGCAAGAAAAAAAGAAGACGAAGTTCTTTTTCGCCCATTTACTACTTCTCCACTCACAGCAACCAGCAACAGCAACAAAAAAGAAAAATACACGCTAAAAACGCACACGCAAAAAAATTTCAGTTGAAAAACGCGATTTTCATTGCTTAATATATATGGGAGTCGAGCAGTTGAAAGAGGAAAGACGACGAACATAAAGTTAAAGAAACAAAAGCTCGAATGTGCGTTCTCGTGTCGTATATTTTTTTTCTCTTCTTTCCCTCCATTTTTTTGGTTGCTTTGCTTTTACTTCAATTTTTTCTCTCTTTCTCCCTTCTTTTTACCGTAAACATAACAAAATCCAGCGGGATTTTCAATTTTTTGCAAGGTTAAACACACGTAATTAAGCAAAAAATATTGAATTTTTAATATATTGTATTATTATTTTGCCATTATTATTAGTTTTTTATAAAGTGCCAACAGAAAGAGGTCATAAAGTTTTTCAATGCTTTAAAACCACTCAAAAAGAGAAAATGGCTTTAATTTGTGGTGCAAAGTATAAACAACATGTGTAATTTTTGTTTTTAAAACAAAAACTTCTCGTAAATTGAATAAATTACATGGTAAAATTACCGAAAATTGAATCAACATAAATAATTTTAAGAAAATTCGATAAATTCCACATTCAATTTCTTAGAACGAAAAAAAAGAAAAACTAAATTCAGAAAGTTGATGGTTTATGAATTGTTTTACAAAAGTGACTGTGAAATTACTAAAAGCTTCTAACCCTGCTTTAAAGAATTGGTATAAGTTTGATGGCAAGGTTGTGTTTATTCGCTTAATCCATGTTTCATCGAACCTTAATTGTTGAATCATACTTTTAGTTTTCTAAACACATTATTGTTATACATTTTTGTTGCTGAAAATTATCCTTTTTCTATAAACAAAGTCAATGCTAAAAAAAACTATCAAAAAAATAATAATTTAATGTTACAACAGCTCAAAAAACAAGTTTGATTATTCATGCATGTTTCAGCCCATCATTGCGATGTTATTGTTTGAACATCTGCGAGCGATGCTTTTTTGCATAATCACTTCTCTTCCGCTCGTTTTTTGATAACTGTTTATGTTTTTATTTTCTGATTTGATAATCTATTTATAAACAAACTCTCATTTTAGGTAATCAATCCGAGCGTCCTTTCTCCGGTCTGATGCTTAATGGAATTTTTCTAAATTTATTACTACTTAATTAACCTTTTAAAGTCATATATTCATATCCACATTATCTTATTTTTATTGTTTGGCTTACATTAATTCATAAAATTATTCATTTTGATCTGATTTCCATATCCCAAATATTGCTTTTTATATTCAGAATTTGTTTCGGCTTTTGAGATCAAATGCTCTTTTCTGACGGAAGTGAAGCATTCTTCTGTCTTGCTGATCAACGACGAGTACAAACGAAAAAGCTTCCTTCAATTTATTTTATTTTTATTGATATTCATTTTTGACCAGAAAAAACATCTGCCCTTGTTCCGGTAAGATCAATTTGTGGTGAAAAGCTTTGAAAGTAAGCTGCTTCCTTTTATGTTAAGATTTTCATTTTTTCCTAACTATTTATGCTTCAAAATTTTATGATGTTTTATTGTTTCTGAAACCTTAAATTTTCGATCACTGTAAAGATAACAACGTTTATTTAGCTATAGTAAAAAAAATTTTGAATTACTATCAAGCTATAGTAATGAATATTTTTCACAATTACATTTTTATGTTACTGTAGCTTAAGAGTAATTTCAAAAACAAGCGAGAGTAAACTTAGATTATGGAGTTTTTAATACAATGAAGTAAAATATTTTATGACGTTTGAAATAAATCAAAATTTAGTGATTTTTTTTTATTTAACAACAAACTTTCCATTTTCCATATTTTTTGCAATGCTTTTGTTTCAAAATAGTTTTTCTCTCTCTAACCTTTAGGGATTAACTACAGAGTTGTTGATCATTGGAAATCCTCTTTTTACATCCATTTTGCGATGGGTATAAATTGATTACGACTTACCCCTCATTTTTTTTCTGCAACAATGGAATGAGAATAAAGTTACACGCGTGTGCAACTTTTACTCTTTTAATAATTTTATTAAATTTTTTATTCACTGAATTAAACTTTTACTTTTTTACATCATTGCTTATAAAAATTACTTACGCAAATACATCTCTCATTTTTTTATTTACTTCGATTAAGATTTGAGTAACGATAAATTTAATCTTTTATCTTTATTTGCAATTTTTGTTTTTTCTGTAACATAATTAAATAAGATGTCTGACTTTTAAAAAATCAAAAGTTGTTGAAAGGAAATTTTATGTATTTTTTTTAGATATCAATGAATGAAGAAATTCCAAATGCCCCTGAGCCTGAACATGCATCATTTACTTTAGAATTCAATCCATATGATTATTGGCCGCTTAGATTAGCCTTTATTTTATTTGGGTATTCGACTATCATCATCCCAGGATATTTAATAATTAGATATGTTAAAAGAAAATATGAAGGTAAAAATCATTTTTTGATTTTAAATGTCACTAGTTTACATTTAATTTTGTTTCCACTCGCGGACCACATTTTTTCTAGAATCCCATTACGATCTTCGACAAGGTTGTTTCATAAAATGCTTGATTTTGTTTGCAATTGGAAAACCCGAGTATCAATTAGTTCCAGCTGAAGGTGGATTAACAAAGCACTCAGAATCTAAATCAACAACAGATAATTCTCAAAGCATATTTAAACGTGAAAGTTTTCTTCTAATATTTTATTTTCTTGGAATTCAATTAAATCATATTTCAATGGGATTTTTTCAAGAGAAAATTATCACACAAGGATATTCTCGATTTGATGACCCTTTTGTTGTGGACAAGTTTGAAGATGCACAATTTTTAGTATTAATTAATCGACTGGTTGCTTTACTGCTTTGTGGATTATATCTTATTTATGATTATCGAAAGTAAGGATTGTGATGGTTTTTTTGTAATTGTCAGTAACTATTAAATTTTATTTTTGTATTTTTGTGTTACTGTAGCTTGAGAGTAACTCTTTGAACAAAAAAAATGTTACTATCATTTCAAACTTTTGTTTTTAATGTTGCTAAGTTTCTATTCATTTTAGGCAACCATATCATGTTCCAGCCTTTTATAAATATTCCTTATGTTCCATATCGAATACTCTTTCAACTTGGTGTCAATATGAATCTTTAAAATTTGTTTCCTTTCCAGCAATGGTTTGTCTCAAACCTTTTTGACTCTTTCAAGTCGAATTAATTTTATTTTAGACTGTTTGTAAAGCTTCCAAACTTATTCCAACGATGCTTATGGGTCGTTTAATTCGAAATAAAACTTATTCAACTTGAGAATATTTAATTGCTTTAATTCTTGTTGCCGGTGCATGCATTTTCTTTTTATCCTCTCAAACTTTTAGTTCTTCAAGCAAAGTTACAACTGCTTCAGGAATTATTTTAATGATTGGCTACCTTGCTTTCGATTCGTTTACTCCAAATTGGCAGAAAAAACTTCTCGATTGTAAACCATCCGTTTCAAAAACTCAGGTAAAACAATAACTTTTAACAAAGGAGTTTATAATGGCATTGGAAATATTTTTTTAGATGATGTTTGGCGTGAATTCATTTAGTGCAGTTCTTTGTTTTGTATCATTAATGGAGCAAGGAACATTGTTTTCATCGATATCATTTGCGTTGTCTCATGATGGATTCACAAGGGATGCTTTTTTGTTGTCTTTGTCTGGAGCATGTGGTCAAGTAAGTAGCTTATGCTTTTTTTACACTCGAGAATAAAAACGCTTGAATAAATATTTAATTAGACAATTGATAACTAAATCTTTTTTATTACTTTTTGTTTTTGAGCCAAATTCAACTAATTAGAAAGTTAATGAAAACAAAAATTAACCAAGCTACAGTAAGCGAAAGTTGCAAAACCTTTTGGTCGATTAACTTTGAAATAAACTTTTCACCTTTTTTAATTTCGCTTTATTTACTTTGATATTTTTTTAGGTATTCATTTATGCAATATTAAAACAATTTAGTCCTGAAGTATTAGCCGTGATAATGACACTTCGTCAAATATTTTCCATTATTGTATCTTCCTTACATTTTTCACATCCCATTGGTTTTTCGGGTATTATTGGTTTATCATTCGTTTTTGGTGCTATTTTTTATTTAAAATATACTGAAACATGTGAAAAACTTGCCAAAAGAATTGTCAAAACTTAATGTTATTTTTATGTTTATATATTTATTTATTTATACATATGCAATGAATTTTCTTAATTTAATAAAATTTACAAATAATTTTTCTTATAAAGAAAGAGAAGTAACATACTCGTTAAAATATCGATACAGAGTTTGAGCATAACGTTCATGAAATTTAAGATCTTTTTCATTATCTGTATATCGTCCTTTTATAATTCCCATAAGCGTCGCAATGATATCTTTATTTGCAGCTTCAAAATCTGCTACCTTAAATTAAGATTATTGTTAGAAAGGGTTTTCCATGTTTTTAATTGGAAAACAAGCCTCATTTATTAATTTTTGTTTTTGTGGAAATTTATAAATAGCAAAAACACATTTTCCCATCAAAAACGATCCCTTTGCTCTGTAAAATTTCGAGTATTTTTAAATGTTAGTCATAGTTTTAAAACCAACTTATTAACAAAGTCAGCAAAATTTTGCATTAAATATGTTCGCAATGGTTCCATATTTCCTGCATGATAATAATATGTACAAAATTGGGGAGATTGGCGTAATATTTGCTTGTTTTCAATATGATAATTTACAACCCTACAAAATCCAATGCTTGCCTCAAATGCTATAATAAATTTTAATCACAAACCTTCCCAATAATTTTGGATTCATGCTTCCTGCTAACCCTTGCAATATCCTTTCCTTTTCAACCATTTCTGTTTCAATTAAATATTTTTCCCATAAAAATTCAAATTCTTTTCTATTACCAAATTTTATTGCCATGACATACACGCTACTTCGATATCCCATTTGAATGCTAAAATACCAAGTTATATAAATATAAAAAACGAAATATTTAGCATTTACCTATTGCAATTGGGATCACTTAACGTAGAATTATTATTGCAGGCAATCATCACATCATTAAATAATTTTTTGACATGATCAATGCATGGTTGATACTTTAAATCACATAGCTTTAATAAAACTAAACGCTTTACTTGTCTAAAATCGCAAACTACTGTAGCTATAATTGATTTGGAGATTAGATACTCACTCATCGATTTTTTCATTTTGAGTTAAAGAAGTTATTCGTTCAAATATGGGTATCAGTAATGATGCAAAATATTTCTAAAAAACCATTTTAATCATTTATCCATTTTTTTTTGTGGCAGAAATGTAATTTAATGTCAATATCTTTTCTGTGTTAAGGACAAGAAACTTACATTAAATAATTCCCTTGTTTCATCATTGACAATTAAATATCGGTATGAATCCATGAATAGAGTGAACATTTGAATAGGGCCATGTCTATTTTCATTTTTAATATATTTACTTATTTCAAACCCGATCGTAATATTTAATTTATAAAATACTCCAAAACTAAACGATTCAAAGATAAGACGCGCTCGACTTCCAGTTGATATTAACGTATGATCATTTCGAAGTTGAAGAGCAATTTGATTCCAAATTTGTTCATCATAATTAATTTTATAATAACAAATAGCATCAGGATCAACGAGAGAAAGATTATTAACAATTACTAAAATTTCAATTTTACTTTATAATAAATAACTGGAAAAGCTTGGAAGATAGTAATATTTTAAAGGAAAATGCTTTAAAATCTCTTTACTGTAGCTTGAAAGTAATGCAAAAAATAGAGTGTGAAATTTTTTGGTTACTCGCAAGAAACCTATAATAATAAAAAATATTTCATTTCATAATTTCTTATTACTATCTTTTTTAAGAAACTAATAGAAAAATTAAAAAAAAAGTTTTTCGAGTTACTTTAGCTTGAGAGTAATAACAATATTTTTTTATTACTTTATTGTGAGAAAAGTAATTTACAAAACTTACAAGTTTCATTGTCATTCAGTATTACCGACGTTGAATTTTCATTTTTGTCGTAAGACGTTTTATAAATGATTGGCACACTATAGCGATAATGGGTAGTGGAATTAGGACTTTCTCCAACATTGTAGGGTTCTTGATAAATTTTTACGGAAGTTTCATTAATTCGTTCCATTTTTATTTGAGGGAATCCTCGTTTAAGGGTCCAAGTTTTTAATGATCCAACTACTCCCAATTTACCGAAAGGATTTGAAAGATTGTGTTTTTTCATAGTTCTAAAAAAATTTTTTATTGTTGAGTGATATAATTAAAAAAATAAAGCTGAACAATACCTTCCAATACTTTTAGCAAAATCATCGCTTACAGAATTATCATATAAATGATGCATAACAAAAGATTGAAGGGATTGTCGAAATTCATTTTCACCCACAACTCTTTCAACCATTTGTACGATTGCTGCAGCTTTATTATAACTAACTTTATTAAACGCTTTGTAAATATCGTCAATAATTGATATGTTTGAACTTAAAGGGGTTGTTGCATGTTTTCCATCTGCCACCATTATTTCAATAGTATGAAATTGTGATAAAAAATCCTATAAAATAAGTATTAGTCGTCTTTATGATGATTGAGTCAATGTCCATACCACATCAACTTCGGGTGTAATATTTTTCATTGCTTTATAACTCATATGGCATGCAAAGCCTTCATTTAACCAAAGATCATTCCACCATTTCATCGTAATTAAATTTCCAAACCACTAAAAAAATAAAAGAGTAATTGTAATAAAAAAAAGAGGCATAAGCATATAAGAATAATTTTAAATTCACCTACCATATGTGCAAGTTCATGAAGGATAGTCATGGCAACTCTCGCATATTCAGCTGATCCCGAAACTTTAGGATTATAGCCTATATCTTTTTCCCGGATTACTATCATTCCCCAATTTTCCATTGCAGCCACTCGAAGCTCCCCTGCCACATAAATGTCTATAATCGAGAAATCAAACTTTAATCTTAGAATGTGACATTAATTTATTACCTAATTTCGATAATGGATAAGTGATATTGAAATAATCTTCATAAAAATGTAAACCTTTTGGAAGTAAATTTAAGGCAAAGTATGTATCATTTACGAAATTTGGAGAAGCCCAAACTCGAAGCTATAAAAACAAAAAATTAACAACTTTAAAACTCTAAAAAAATTTTATACCTTAATATCTTTGTATTTTGTTTGGATAAATGTGTAATCCGTGATGGCAATGGCTAATAAGTATGTTGACATTATGGGTGAAATATCGAAATTTGTTTCAGTCCAATTTCTAAAAAAATGTGTAATTGTAAAGTTAGGATAGGATCGGTAGCTTACGCTCTATGTTCTAAAACATTCGTAGCTTCAACATTGCTAATAGCTGTGGTTCCAGTGGGATGAATAATATTTATTTGAAATTGTGCTTTAAAACTAGGTTCATCAAAACATGGAAATACTCTTCGAGCTTCAATTGGTTGCATTTGGGACACCACATGATACCTAAATTTTGTTTTATCAAAATTTTAAACTTCAAAAATGTGGTCCACATTTTTTATTTCTGGCAAGAAAGGTATGGGAAATTTGGAAACTCACTAGCTTACTTACCTCTTTTCTCCATTATTTGCATAACTTGCCAAAAATAATCCTCCTTCCAATGGATCTCTTAACCTTGTTGCATAATGAATTAATAAAGTATAATTATGTCCTTTTTTCATTTCTGGTTTCGTCCGTAATTTCATCATCTGTTTCATGGGTTCATTTTCTTCCATTTGAACCTGCAATTTTTTATTACTATCTTGATCGCCCAATTTCATTGAATTATTTATTAAAAGATCATTAACATTAAGAAATATTTCATCTGTATCTTCATGACATTCAAAAACAATTATAACTTTTCCTGCGATGGTTTGATTTTTTGATCCAAAATCCACTCCCGGTTTATATGGAAGAAAAACTTGAAGAGTGAGAATATAAAGAGATGGAAGAAGTGTGGTTGGAAGCCTATAAACTGGCGCCGCTTTTGGTACCATTTGTGGTGGTGGAGCTTGTGGTTGTGGAGGCTTTGGTGAGGGTGGTTGTGATTCATTAATGAAGAAAGCATTTTGATCAATTAAAAGTAAAAAACAAATAAATAATAAAATTACAGGTATTGCTGGAATAAAAATAAAAAATATGGTTCGCTTTGAAAGTTTTGATATTAAACTTGGTCGATATATTACTGATGAACCACTTTCATCCAAACCCATTTTTCCCGATGGTGAAGGCTTCTGAAAATGCATAGGTTTAAAATACGAAAATGTTTTTTTGTTTGTTAATCAAGTAAATAATTTTATGAGTAGCATAACCGTTTAAATAAAGACAATCACAAAATTTATAAAAATTAATAAAATCTCTCCCGAAGCAACAAAAGCATTCAAACTTTGTTGTTTTTAAAATTTTTCTTTCCGAAAAAAACTTTCACCGTACCCAAATTAACTTTCAATGATGAAACTTTATTTTAAAAAAAAATTTCAAAATTGCTATGCTTTTAAACCCTCTTTCTCTAGTTAAAGATAAACGCATGTTCATCTTCGAATCTTGAATTAGCGCCTACATACATACTTTTTTATTATCTTCAATTATAACTTCTGTTGTTGTTGGAGGCGACGAAGATGATGATGATAATTGTTGATGTTTCTTCTTTTTTGACGTTTCATTCATTATTATTGTCGTCATATTGATGAAGATGATGAAAAAGGTTGAGGATAAATAAAATAAAAATATATCACTAACACAATTTCCTGTTTCCTGCCTTGTTCACTTTTTTTCTTCTCTCTCTCTTTTTAGTGCTTTTTGATGATGCTTCTTCAAATACTTATTTTTTGTTCTTCTGATTTTAATTAATATAAACCTAATTGCCATATAATCATAATACTAATAATTAATGCTATCTTCATCATAAATTTTTATTCAAATGTGACGACTCTTCTTTCTCGGTCGTCAGATATATTAATAATGAATGATGACAGCAACCAACCGACCGATGAATGACAACACGAGAAGCGTCAGTAAAAGGAACCACCCTTGAAATGAATATAAGGAGCTTTTTGTTTTTGTTGAAGAAAGAAGCAGAAAAAGAATAATTTCTGCAAAAAAATAAAGGAAAAGCGTTAGTTAGTTAAGTCAATGAGCCATAATATTTTTCATGCAAAAATTTTTTTTAGGAAATGGATGCTACTTCTTTATGAAGCGTTTTTTTTTTATCAAAAAAAGAGAAGTCGAAAATGCAAACGAAGGACGTTGAATAATTGCCAAACGTCGCTTTTTTATTTCACGACTTAAACGAGGAAGAAAAAGGATAATTAAACACGAGAAAAAAAGAAAGAATAAACTTGCAACAAAGAAATGTTGCATTCAAAAAAGGGTGATTCCAATAATAAGTAAATGTTTATAAATGGGTTTTACAGAAATATCTGGCTTAAATACATCTGTATCCTGTCATTTTATAATTATTAAAAACTTCATTAATCCAAAAAGTGGTTACTATAGCTTTGATAGTAATAACAAAAAGTTTATATCAAATTATTACTATAGCTTGATAGCAAAGAAAAAATTTCAAACTCAAATTTTTGCTTTTCTATAGTTTGATAATAACTATTTCTTGAGGGTTTTTGCTTTCAGCTTACAGTAATTCTTAAAATTTCAAGCCCCGAAGTAATTATTCTTTTTAAAATGAAGACGGTCCAATTATAAAAAAAGAAAAAAACTATAAATAGGCAAGAATATACGGTAATTTTGGAAATCTCGAGCAAATCAATGTTCCAATGCAACTATTATTTTCTTTTGGCATTTTTTGTGTTTTATCTTTAAAAAATATTCAAAAAAGTTTGAAAATAAATTGTCGAAATTTGTTTTTCACTAAAAAAAAGAAGAAAGTAAACATGAAGAAAAAAAGAATTGCAACAGTAAAAAGTTATTTTTTCTTAACTTTCAATTTTAAATTGTTAAGAATGAATGTTAAGAACTCAAACTCGTTAAGGTCGAAGACCAGAAAGTCGAAACTAGTTGCCATTGAAAATAAAAGCGGGGAAACCGTGTTATAAGCTCTTTAAATGAGCGGAAATGAAAACAAACTTTAACCCAACCGATGTTGGTTAATTTACTTTCGCTTTTTTGGGAATGGCCAAAAAAATATAAAAAAGAAAAAGGAGTTGACAAGGAATAAAAAGGGTCTAGTCTTCATCAATATTCATCAAAGGCGATAATTTAACTTGCACGCAAGGGACATCATTGACAACTTTTTATGCCTTTTCTAAATGGTCTTGAAGCTGGTTGCTTTCTCTCCATTTAATGATGGAAAAATAAAAAATAAAAAATATGCGTTTTGACTTCTTTTTGTAGTTCAAAAAAATATATTGGCCTTTGCTATTCTTTTTCAGCGAAGTGCCTTTTTTAGAAATGGTAAATTTGATTATGTTAAAAGAATGCTTATAAATAAAACTCATCCGCCACAAAAAATGATAAGCAAGACCAACACCGGAAGCCGAAATGATGCGAGCGTAAAAATAAGTTCAAAAATTTTCTAGAGATAATAAAATAATCATTCTTGTTCGAAACTTTTGAGCTCCAATAACTTCATTCTTTTATTCGGTCTTTATTTTGATTTAGAAAAATGTAAAAATAACTCAGAAAGTGTTGAAAAAAAAACGTAAACAAAAAATTTCACCTTTTTTATTTTGGAAGACTTCCTGAAGATGGATGGAGTAGGTGTATTTTGAAATAAAGCTTTTTTTAGTTTTGCAACATTTTGTTTTGGTGAAAATGAAAATAAGCACTTATCCTCTTAATTAACAATGTAAAGAACCTTTTCAAGGTTTTGCACTTTTACTTTTTTAAGTATCCATCCATTTTTTCTTTGGAAATCATTTTTCACGTGAAAACGCGAAGGCTGCTGCTTCTCTGCATTTTGTATTCACATCTTTAAAATTTACAAACATTTTTTTGCTGAGTGATTTATGTCAAAATAAATATTCTTTATTAATTTCATTGGTAGACTTTTACAAACCCGTAGAAGAAGAAAACAAAAACAAGGAATAATAGGACTTTATAAAGGACATATGCCATTTTTAGGTTCAAAACCGCTTTCACACATAAGTTTCGCTTTCTTCAACAATTCTACATACTTTATCTTCACTGCTTTTACCTTCTCTTCAAGGATGTTTCGAATTTCAGAATTATTAGAAAGAAATTTGGGTAAATATCTAAAATTGGGAAATGAAGATTCTCCAAATTTGCACTGTTGCATATCGAAGGTTGGATTCTCGAAAGGCCATTCCCATTCTCCACCAAGTTTAGATTTTTTCCATCCATGAAACATAAAATCATTTTGACTCCATTTGGTTTTAGTCAACCATCCATCTCTCACCCATCCAGGTGACATTTTTCTTATTAATTTTACGGTGTTATTAACAAACAAAGTTCCATTCCCTAAAGCATGTTTGGTACAAGCTTGATAAGCAAATAAATCATCATATCCTTTTGAATTATTCCAAAAATCATAACACTGCATTCTAGCTTGTGTGTCGTTAAAATGAAGTTCCATTAAAACTTGCTAAAAATTATTTGTTTCTCAATTTTATGTAACTCTTCAATAAATTATCGATAGTAATAAAAAATTGTATTAAATACTAAGAATTTTATTACTATAGCTTGAGAGTAATAACAAACTTATAAAGTTAAATTTTTCAATTACTCTCTTTCGAGGCTAGTAATGAAATTTTTTTAAAACAAAATTTATTTGTTGTTCTCTAACATAGAAGCATTTTTTCGATCAGACTAAAATCTTTTTTTTAAATAACTTACGTGAATTGCGCCATTATCCGTTCCATGAAAGCTTTGAGGAAGGTGATAAAAGTAATCTGCCCAATAACGAATAAACTTTCTTGAATAATCAGAATTCCTTAAAATTTATATAAATGTATACTATTAATTAATATTTTCCTTACCGAACTAAATAACTTCCTGCAGCAACTTCCTGATCGTAATACCTTTCATAAAAAATTATTTCCACTTTTTCATTTATATCAAGATAATCTTGAATTTTGTTACATGGATTAATGACGCCCATGTCTGCATCAATATAAAGGATATAATCGATTGTATCTTTGTGATCTTCCATAAACAAAGTTAAAGCGCAATGACGTTTAAAAAATACCTTAAAAAATATAATATAGTTTATGGGAAAGTAACAAGGTTATTTGTAAGTAATCAGTAAAATTAGAGAGTCTTTAGCCCAAACAAATCTTACTTTCGTATGAATTTTTAGAAATTTTGTCGCTAATTAACAATTTATTATAATTCATATACTTACATCAGTTTGATTGCAAAGTTCTTTAATTTTTGGATCATCTGTCATGTTTATTAAATGCATTTGATATCCAAAATGATTGGCATAACATTGAGTGGTATTAATTGCAACCAAATAATCTTCATAATCTTTTTGACTTAAAACTGCAATAACTATTGCGACTTTGGAATTTAAAATATCATACGTTAAAGTGAAATCTTGTGAATCCAAATTAGGACATAATGAATTTTTTGACATTGGCTTGAAAGCAACTCTTATGTCTTTGGTTATAATTTTTGTTTGCGTCGGTGCTGCAGTTGCTGCAGATGTGATAATTTCTATCCTCTTTGTTGGTATTTCTCCAGTTGGTGGTAAAAGTAATTTTGGCTTTTTAAATACAAAAATATAACCAAATCCATCAAAAACATAAATAATATAAATGGATGAAATAAGTGAAAATAATGTTATCATAAAAGCATTGGATAATTTTCCTTTCATTTTCTATAAGGTCGGCACATATAAAGCAACAGGTGAAATGAGACAAATATGTAAGTAGCGCTCGTTGGTTGTTGTTAAGCAAAACAAGTATGGCAAAAGAATAAAGAAGAAAAATGAAAAAATTGCTTAGAAACCAAAATTAAAAAAATGCAATTTTTTGATGATGGAACAAAAAAATTAACAGAAAAAAATGTTGAATCGATAGATTGTTTCGTTTTATTGAACGAATGAGTCAACCACATTAACGAACGGCAAATGACTATTTTTACAATACAAATATAACTTTTTATTAATTTTTCTATAAATAAAAAACAATTCACTTTTTCGTCAAAAATTAATAGTATGAATGAAAGTAAAGGTGATGTCTGTATATTTTATGTTTTTTGTACTTTTAAAGCCACAACAAAAATAGAGAACTAGACAAAAAAACCACTCATTTTTTAACAAAGCGGATTTAAAGGATTTATTAAATAATGAGCGATGATGTTTTCAAGTTTTATTAGTGCATGAACTTTTTGTTTCTCTGTATTAACTTTCATGAGATAAAACATTTTTATTATAGCGCACATAAGTCGAGTCGTAGAAAGGAACACATTAAAAGTAAAATTTTATTAATCTATTGTCAAAGTAAAAAACCTCTAAAAATTTAAAATACTAATATTCTTTTTTTACTTTTTCGACCCCATTTTCTTAAAGTGTTTAAAATTTGTTCCAAAATGCTTCTTTTATCGAATTCTTTTATTTGTTCTTCCAAAATACTTCGAATTTCAGAATTATTGGAAACAAATTTGGGCAAATATTTAAAATTGGGAAATGAAGAATCTCCAAATTTGCATTGTTGCATATTAAAAGTTGGATTCTCGAAAGGCCATTCCCATTCTCCACCAAGTTTAGATTTTTTCCATCCATGAAACATAAAATCATTTTGACTCCATTTGGTTTGAGTTAACCATCCATCTCTCACCCATCCAGGTGACATTTTTCTAATTAATTTCACTGTGTTATTGACGAATATTGAAGTCTTCGAGAGAACTTCTTTCACACAATCTTCGTAAGCAAATAAATCAGTAAATTGTTTCGCTTCTTCCCAGAGATCATAGCATTGCATTTGTGACGGAATATCAGGGAAATGAAGTTCCATAAAAACTTGCTGAAAGTTAATTTTTATCCGGTGTTTTACTTTCAACGATAGTAATAAGAAAATCGTAATAAATACTAAGAATTTTATTACTATAGCTTGAGAATAAAAAGAAAAATTTAAAGTAAAATTTTTTACTTACTATCATTTGATGAGAGTAATAAAAATTTTGTGAAATTGTTTTTTTTAATTACTTTCACTCCTTTTACAAATAAACTTATCCTTTATTCGAAGAGAGAACTTACATGAATTGCGCCATTATCAGTTCCATGAAAACTTTTGGGAAGATGATAAAAATAATTTGCCCAAAATCTTAGAAATCTTCTTGAAATCTCAGAATTTCTGTAATCATTAATTTAATAGAAAATCTTTTTAATGAAAAAAACCAATACCTAACAAAGTAACTTGCAGCAGAAATTTCATGGTTATAATAACGGTCATAAAAGATTAAATGAATTCTTTCATCAAGATCAATATACTCTTGAATAGTATGACATGGATTAATGACACCAATATCTGCGTCAAGATTAAAAACATAATCAATGGAAGCTTGATGCTCTTCCATAAAATTTGCCAATGCACAATGACGCTTGAAAAATAACTAAAAAGGCATTTTGAATTAATATTTGTAATTAAGCTTGAAAGTAATTTCTAAATTATTACTTTCAAGCTATAATAGTAATCAACAAAAAAAAAGCATTTTTCGGTAAAGTATTACTCTCTTTTTTTAGACGCACTTTTATTTTTGTGATAAAACTTACATCGGTTTGATTACAAAATTTCTGAACATTTGGACTACCAGTCATGTTTATTAAATGCATTTGATATCCAAAATGTTTAGCATAACATTGAGTTGTATTTAAAGCAACCAAATAATCGCTGTAATCAGCTTGATTTAAAACCATAACAACTATGGCAATTTTGGAATTTCGAACATTGAAAGATGAATTAAAATCTTGTTCGCCCAAATTCTTGCATAATCTTTCTGTTTTTAAATTTCGTGAAAAATATGAATATGAATTTGTAATTTTAAAAGTTTTGAATCCATCAAAAATATAAATAAATGAAATTAATATAGCTAAAACAAATAGTAAAAGTATCTTCCATTGGAGAAAAGTTTTAACCATGTTTTTTAAAATTTCTAAGTTTAAGTTTAAGCTTTTACATTCTGTTGTTCCTCATTAGCAATTTTGGTAAACGAACAAATTCTTTTCCTTCTTTTTTGTTGTTGGTTTTGTTGCTTCTTTCTTTTATAACAAGCTAGCCACCCTTATATGTGAACAATAAAAAACAAAACAAAACAAGAAAAAGTGCTACCATAGAAAACAGAGAAGTGAGAATAAAGAAATTTTTTTTGATTTCGTTGTTTTTGATTTTAAATTCTTTCAAATTTAATAATAAAAAAATTAATTAGTCAACATTTTTTGTAGCTTTGAAAGTTCCCGTTACAAAAATAATATTAATATCATACATAAACAAGCAAGCCATTTAACAAACTAATATAAACGTTAATTAAGTATAATCCAAAATATTATTTCAAATGTCTCAACAATACAAAATTGGATGGATCATGCATCTCTTCATCTCCCAGTGAAATAATTTAGCAGCATGATTACTAAACGAAAGGTCAATGATTCATAAATGCTAAATAAAAGAGAGAGAGAAAAATAATGCTAAAAGCGCATGAGCAATTGAAGAATCATAAACCAGGAAGAAACATTGATTTAATTCTTTGAGTCACCACGACGACGTTTTTTTTGTCTTAGAGTTATTTGGCTTTATTCTTCAGATTTCATTTTGCTTTTTAAACGTGCTCTTTTTTTATATATCTTTTAAATGTTTAGAAAATTGCTAAATATCTTTTTCATCACAATTTCGGGTTAACTCATCGCTCATCGTTGTCAAAACAAAAATAATCGATATTAAAAAACACCTCTTTATATTTCATCACAAATTGCGATGTCTTTTTTTCAAAAACAAAAAAATGTTACATTTTGTTTGTTTGCATTACGGATGAACAACATAATGCCTTTCAAACCAATTTATCGAGCCTCTGCCAGTCGTCGTCGCTGCTTTCTAACGGACGCGCATTTGTGTCAAAGGGTTTGTTTGTTGTTATACCATTCAACAACGTCCAATAGTTTTAAAGTTTTTTTTGCCTTTTCCTTCTGGTCGTTTTCATTTTAGTCAGCTGATTGAAAAAGAAAAACGGCAACTCTAGATTTTTTTATTTCCATCGCTCGATAATGGTATTTCGAAATAGACGATTTTTTGGTTTATGAAATTCATTTCAAAATTATTTACGCGCTATTAGTTTTTTTTAAATTTGTTTTTAGCTTTTTGTTTCATTTGAACTTTTTTATGTAATTACTTTCAAATTATTTGAGTATGTAACTAGATAAATTAATTGGTTTTAAAAAATTACTTGGAAAAAACAATAAAACTTGGTAAAAATCTTTGAATTGCCGCGAATTTTTCTGTAAAATTTTTTGCATTTATTTTTTGCGAGCATCGTGATTGCAAAGCTGACGTCGCCTAACACTTTTTTCTCTGTTTTTTCTTTCATTTGTGTTTTTTGCGTGCTTTCGTTTTGTTGCAAGTGACATTGGTGCTTTTTTATTTGCTATTGAATTAAATCTAATTTTATAGATTTGATCATCTGCTGATTTAGAAGACAATATGTCTTCCACTGGTTTTGGAAGAGATAGATCCAGTAAGTTTCATATTTTTTTTATTAATAGTTTTTAATTGAGCATTTTTTAGCTTCTGGTTTAACATCTTCAAATAACCGAGAAGGTTATCCATCTTCAAATGTTTCACGCCGGCAACCTTTCGATTTTGATAATCAACGCCAATATGAGAATCCCAATGAATTTCGTGTATCTAATGCTCAAATGGGAGAAAATGATACATCCGAACGTGACCGCTATGTTCAACGACCATATGAATTCACAAGAAGAGAACCACTTGGAAATCCAATTGTCAACGATAGAAACGTGGAATCAAATTCTCGACGTCCTCCACCATCTCGAGAATATGATCCATATCCTCCTTCTCCTGCTATGCGACGACAAACACCAGCTGAAAGAGAAATGACTCGTGGTATTGCTGAACACTTGCAAATGAATGGAGAAGAACAACTTGGTCGTGGAGATCCAAATTTTCCTCAAAATTATCCTTCTCTTGAACGCTCACAATTTCAAAGACAAATGACTGTTGATAGTGGAAGTAATCCTACGTATGCAAGAGGAGGATTGAATATTCCACCTCGTCCTGGTCAATATCCTCCACAAAGAAATAATCTAAATGATAGGCCACTTGGAAGGCAAATTAATGATGAAAGAGATCGACGACCACTTCCTCAACATAGGGGCGATCCTGAATCACGTGGTGAAAGACCTCTTGGATTTATTACTCGTGAAGAGCGTTATGCTCGTGATCCTGTATATTCTGCATCTCGTCTTCCTCCCCGTGATGATCCTCCACGACCTTCAAATCGTCCTGAATATAATCAACAGCAACATATTCCATCAAATGCTTATGATCCTCAAAGATCTCGTCCTATTGATAACCGTCCAAATCCTTCTCCAGTTGATTTGGGGTATGGATCATCACCAGCAAGCGAAGCTTCTGCAGCTTTACTTCGTCCTGTACCATCTGCTCTAAATCGAGATTACGCAGAAACCCATCAAAACTTTGCTCATGGAAATGCTCGTCAACAACAACCTTTTTCTTCTGATAATAATCGTCAAAATGGTCAACAAAATGGTCAACGTTATGAAGATCGTCGAACTTTAGAAAATAATGGATATTCAGCTAGATATAAAGAATTCATGGACAACGGTAACTTTCTTTTATAAATGGCGAGCATTTTTTTTATCATTTATTTTTTAGATAATCTTGAAAGAGGTCCGCCACGTGCTCCAAAGGATTATGCTCCTAAACAGCGAGAACTTGAAGCAATTTTCAACGAAGATTCAGCAGATGTTCACCAACATGGAAGTTCAATCTTTACTGGAGATGCTGATATTAAAGTTGAAGGCGTTACCAATCCGCCATTTTGCGAGTATGTTGTAGTTATTTATTATCATTCTTAAAAATATAGTGCTTTTTTTAGAAATTGGAATGACATGCGTTTAGATGAACAATTAACAACCAATATCATCCGATCTGAATACTTGCGACCTCGTAAAATCCAACAATTTGTTATTCCATGTATCCAAGAAGGTAAATATTTGGATTTTTTTTCTATACCTCATTAATATATATAATATTTAGGATTCAATGTCAAATGCCAAAGTGAAACTGGAACTGGTAAAACTGCAGCATTTTTGATTCCTATTGTTGATGCTTTGATCAAGGATAAAGAAAACGGTCAACTCCATCGCGAAGCTCCTGTATGTTTGATTGTTGCTCCTTCTCGCGAACTCGTCGATCAACTTTATGAACAAGCTCTCAAATTTTGTAATGGTATGTTTCTTAAAACTTTTTGTTTTTTGTTTTGTTTTAATGCGGTTTTTTCCAGGTACTGGTATTACTGTTGCTCGTGCATATGGTCAGTATAATATTTCAAGAAACTTACATGATATTCGAAGTGGATGCAACATCTTATGTGCTTGCTTAGGCCGTCTCATGGACTTTGTTACCAACGGCCACATTCATTTACGAGCGGTTAAATACTTGGTTATGGATGAAGCGGATCGACTTATTGCAGAAAGGGATAATACTGCTTTTATGGATTTATTGACTTGGCCTGAATTACCTGCTGTAAGCGTTTTTTTCTTTCGTTTTTTTAAATTTTTTAATGATTTAATTTTAGAAAGACGCTCGTCAAACTTTGCTGTTTAGTGCTACCTTAAGCAGTCCTAGCTCCATTCTTCAACAAATATGTGATGAACATATCGATGCTCAAAAACAAGTTTTTATAACTGCTGAAACTCAAGCTAATAAGCGTATTCGATTTCTTGTCTATGCTGTTCCTACACGTCAAGCCAAAACTCGATATTTGGTTGAATATCTTAATGAATTGAAAGGAGCAAATAATGGAGTTTGCCCCAAAACATTAGTGTTCATCAATCGAAAGGTTGGTTTTTTTTGAACTTTAACTTTCCTTAATTATGTTCTTTCTTTTTAGATTAACGTCGACAGAGTTGCCATAGATATAACTTCCAAAGGCATTCCTGCCACAACAATTCATGGTGACCGGAGTCAAGATTTACGTGAAGAAGCTCTGAAAAATTTTCGATATGGTAATGCTCGAGTTCTTGTTGCAACAGATGTTTGTGTAAGTTTATTATTAATGATCAATATTTATAAACCTTTAATTATTTTAGGCTCGAGGCGTAGATATCAAAGAAATGGATTATGTAAGTTTTTCTCGATAATGGGACTTTATTTTACTTTTCTTTTTTTAGGTTATCAATTATGATCTTCCTAATGGAACTAGAGGAAGTTCAGATGCTAAGAGCACTTTTCTTCAACGATGTGGACGTACTGGAAGAACTCATCTTGGTACTGCTGTAAGCTTTTATTTGGAATTGGAAGATCTTGATATGGCAACAACAGTTGATGAAATTATCAATTCAACAGGGCAAGAACCTCCTGCTTTTTTGATGAATGGTGTCCGTAACAGTGATTTCAAATACGAAGATACTTACGTTCAAGCTCCATCTCATGCTTTTGATGATCGTTCTCGTAATGTTGGCTATTTTCAAAATGGTTCACCTCAAATGGAACAACAGCAACAACTTATTCCTGACAACAATATCGATGAAGCTTGGGCTTAACCCATTTACTCGTATGTATAAAAAAATGGTGGTCGAAAAAAATATTATTTAACTTTTGTACTTAATTTTCATTGTATCATTTTTATTTTCCTGTATTGAATAACTTTAATTAACTGTATTATTAATTTCTTTAACTTTGTAATTTGACAATAAAAAAAATAACCCCACCAATCTTTTGTTTCTTTTTGCAAACACATTTAGTTTTTATTAAACAAAGCAAAGGCAACAAATTTAAGGACAATGTCCATTCAAAGATTCTAAATTATTGTTACACAATAGTTTTAAATTTTTCAAATCTTTAAAATAATTTCCTTCGATTTGTTTAACTTTCTTTTCTAAAACTCTTTGAACTTCAGAATTATTTGAAACAAATTTGGGCAAATATTTAAAATTGGGAAATGAAGAATCTCCAAATTTGCATTGTTGCATATTAAAAGTTGGATTCTCGAAAGGCCATTCCCATTCTCCACCAAGTTTGGATTTTTTCCATCCATGAAACATAAAATCATTTTGACTCCATTTGGTTTGAGTTAACCATCCATCTCTCACCCATCCAGGTGACATTTTTCGAATTAATTTCACGGTGTTATTAACAAACAAAGTACCATTCCCCAAAGCATGTTTGGTACAAGCTTGATAAGCAAATAAATCATTAAAGTTTTTTGATTCTTTCCAAAGATCATAACATTGCATTTGAGATGGAATATCAGGAAAATTAAGCTCCATAAAAACTTGCTGAAAATTTTTTGTTTTCCATTTTAGTCAACTTTCCATAGTAATGAAAAAGAGTGGAATTTTAAATAATTAGTTACTATAGCTTAAGAGTAACAACCGTCTTTTAAAATGAAATTTTTTATTTACTTTCATTTGGTGAGAGTAATAAAAATTTTATGAAATTGTTTTTTTTAATTACTTTCACTCCTTTTACAAATAAACTTATCTTTTATTCGAAGAGAAAACTTACATGAATTGCGCCATTATCAGTTCCATGAAAACTGTTGGGCAAACGGTAAAAATAATTTGCCCAAAATCTTAGAAATCTTCTTGAAATCTCAGAGTTTCTGTAATCATTGATTTAATGGAAAACTGTTTGAATGAGAAAAAGAAAGCCAATACCGAACAAAGTAACTTGCAGCAGAAATTTCATAATTATAATATCGTTCGTAAAACACAATGTCAACTCTCGTATCGATGTATTCTTGAATGGTTTGACAAGGATTGATGACACCAATATCTGCGTCAAGATTTAAAACATAATCAATGGAAGCTTGATGCTCTTCCATAAAATTTGCCAAAGCACAATGACGCTTGAAAAATAACTAAAAAATTTGATTTTTTCTTTCGATTTATCTTATTTAAAGATAGTTAAATTTTTGGTTACTTTTTGTGATAAAACTTACATCGGTTTGATTGCAAAGCTTCTGAACATTGGGATTACCAGTCATGTTTATTAAATGCATTTGATATCCAAAATGTTTAGCATAACATTGAGTTGTATTTATAGCAACCAAATAATCATTATAATCTGTTTGGTTTAAAACCATAACAACTATGGCAATTTTGGAATTGCGAACATTGAAAGATGAATTGAAATCTTGTGAATTTAAATTCGAGCACAATGGAACTGATCGTGATTTTAAATTTCGTGTAGGTGAATAAACTTTTATCATCGATATTTCTGGAGGAGCTTTAAGTTCGTTAAACAAATAAATAAAAGAAATGGATGAAATTAACGCTGATAATAAAATTGTTTGATTTCGCCGCTGTTTCATTTTTTTTGGAAAACGAGGTTTAAAAAATGAGAAAGTGGAAAGATTCGCTTTATTACGTTTTATAGTTTGTATGAAAAAAAATTTATATTGTAACAGTTGAATGTATTTTTATTTCCATCTGTGTAAATAAATTATATTTCATTCCCGATCTTTATAATTTTTATTGATGTCCATTGCTTTACTAAATTTGTTTTGATTTTAGCTGGTAACTATTGCTCACCAAAAAAAAGCTAAACGATCTCATTTTTTTTTTTTAGAACATCGAAGAACTTTGAAAGAAACTCGAATGACTGAACTTTTTTTCATACAAAAAAGCAATGAAAGTAAAAGTTGAAAAAATTTTACGCACAAATTAATTTTTTAAAGAGAATTTATAATATTCTTTCATTAATAAAATGGTTAAAAAATGAATCTTTATAATAAAAAAGTAACACAAGAAAAAAATTATGAAAAGCAAAGGAATTTTTTATATAATAATAAAACTTTCGATTAAAATTATATATTTTGTTTACAATAATAAAAGGTGGTGGTGCAAATAAAAAGTTCTTCAAAGATATACGATAATAAGAATCGAGAAAAAGCAGTGTCGAGGAGGAAAAAAGCGTGCGACAAGAAAGAAGAACAAGTTGAAGGCATTTTTTGTCAGCAAAAAAAGAGAAAAGCATTTATAAAAAAAAGACCAGATTCTTAAAAATACAATAAAAGAGAGACGATTTAGAAGAAAAAAGGGCGCCAACAACCCGTAATGAAGAGAAGATGCCAGGGAAAGAAATGATTTACAAAAAAAACCTGGGCAGAAAATAAAAACATAATGATAAACATAGAAAAAAAAATCCCGGACAAAAAGAATTTGTTTAAAAAATATTTTTTGTAAATAATAAAAAAGTGCAAAATAATAATAAAGCCCCGTAAAAGGATAAAAGAAGATAAGAAAGGCCAAAAACGCAATTAAATAATCAATTGACAAGAGAAAGAAGAAGACTAAATTAAAAAAATATGAAATTTTGGCACTTTTTGATTTGGATGGATGGACGTTGTTCTTATTTATGTAAATTTGAATAATTTCAAGAATAATAAAGTACAATCGATCAGTTTTTTTGTTTATAAATTTAGTTCTTGTGCAATTTTAGATGCAATATTTTTGAATCCTATTGAAGTACCCGATATTCTTTTAAATCGAACGCCATTAAGAGATAAACGAGGCAATTTGCATACCTGAAAAAAAAAAATGAATAAATATTTTGAATAACACGTAAAATAAATGGTAACATACTTCCATTTCAAATTGTACTAAAGAATCTGATCCGGGATCACCATGCACACAAAGCAATAAATATCTTTCACGTTGTTCATAATCGCAATTATTTGAATCCAAAACTTTTCGAATTTCTCTGAAACAAATAAATTCATTTGTTTAGGTTCTTTAAAAGTAGCTAGCTAAAATGCTTACTTCATCATATCATCTGGAGCAAGGGAGCTTGTAGTTTTCATACTCCATGTAAATCGAAGGGATCTTGGTTTTACTTCATCACCCGATCCATTTCCTCCACCTTGTGAACCAGCGGATCCTGCCGCATTAGTTGCTTGGGGATTTGGTGTATTTGGAGCGGAAAGAAACGATTGATTTTGTTGGGCTTGAAGTTGAGCAAGTTGTGCTCCAGCTGATGGCCCTATGGTTGCTGTTCGTCCAACTCCATGTCCAGGATGTTTGGCTACACTTGTGGGAGTTGTACCTACACCTGATGAATGAACGCCTCCTTCGGTATTACGTTTGGTAAATTTTGCAATTTTAGATAAAAATCCTTTTTGGGATGTCACTGAATCACGTCCACCACTACCATGAGATGAATCATTTTCTGGCATATCTTCTTCACCGTTTACCTAAAAATAATATATATATTTATATTACTCAAAGTTCTATGGCAACCATTAACAGTAATTTTCCCATTTCTTTTTAGCGCTCTTGAAAAAATAAGAATTTTGACTACGAACCTTTGCTCAAAAATTAACAACTTCTTTTGTAAAATCGAGAGAAAGTAAGAAAATTTGGGATAAATAAGAAAGTTTATTATTTTATACATTTAAAAAAATCTGAATAAATTGGAATCCAAAATTGAGAGAAAAAACAAGAAAATTGAAAAACAAAAAAGTTACAACAAAAATTTATTGAAAATTACAAACCTTATTAGTGTGTTCAGTTTTACCATGAAATGTTTGACGATTTCTTGTACCACGAGTTAAATTATTTAAATTATTTTGAGCTGCTGCAGAAGAATTATTACTTGATGCAGTTGGTGCAGATGTAATAGTTGTAGTGTGTGTTGATGGGGCAAAAGTTGTTGTGGTTGTGGAAATATGATTGCCTGTAGCAGATTTGGTCATTTTTTGTTGATCATTTGAATCAAGATTTAATGTTTTCATCATCGTTGTTGGTGGCATTGATGGTGATTGATGTAATGTGGGTCGAGTTTCACTCGAGGATGATGTAGCTTGAGGAGTTTGGGCTCGATCTTCATATCCATTTGAAGCAGCAATAGCATTATTTATTCCATCTGTGACACCGCTATTGCTACTACTGCCATTTGTAGATGTTTTTCTAGCACTGCCACTCTGGGTAAAAGGATAAAATGGTGATGTTTGTGGTTGAGTTGTTGGATGGTCTAATTCATCATCATCTTCTTTAATTGATGGTTCACGTGGAGCATGAGAAACTGAAGTAGATTTTTGTAATTGCGCTGTTATAGCAAAATTAGGTGCACCTCCTCCACCACCATTATTTGAGCTTATTGTTAATGGTTGTTTAGGTTGTTGAGCAAGTTTAGCACTTTGTGGAATTAATGCTGGTGATGCAGCTGCTGCAGCTTGAAGATGGGTCGATGGAGTTGTATAAGCTGTTCCACGAGCTGATGATGAACCTGATGAAGGTCGTGAAGTTGATTGAGTAATGGGTCCATAACGAAGTGGCCCACTAACAATACTTTGTTGAAGTGGCGCTCGTCCTGGTGTGGAACCTTTACGAACGCCTGATTGTGAAATGGTGGCAATTTGTCGATTCCCTGCACTTGGAACTTGATGTACATATGCTGTATCTAAAATATATATATTCCAATTATTTGAAAAATTTAAATAAGGAGTGAAACAAACTTGAATGCCCTCCAGGTGATTGCATACTCAAAACAGGTTGCCTTGATGGTATTGGTCCAGGTCGAAATAAGGCGTTATTATTTGGTTGAGCTGTAGATGTTCTTGGTGTTAAATTAATTGCACCCATTGCTGTTGTCGGTGGAGGTTGAACCGCTTGATTGGATGAAGGAGAGGTAGTTGATGAATCAATATGAGATGCTCTTCGATTGGGCCTAATATTATTTTGAACTTGAGCTGAATTACTTCGAGGAGTGTAAGAACGTTGAGATTGATTATTAGGTAAAATATTAATTGTATTCGAATTGGGAATTAATTGGGGTTGATCCGAAGTTTGTGATGTTGCTTGTTGTTGTTGTTGGGAAGATGAAGAAGTGGTGGATTGAACAGTCGCTGATGCAGATTCAGGTAATTTTGCTGTTTCAGTTTGGGCTGATTTTTCACCTAATAAAAGATATGTTGCATGAACATCTTCAAATCTTTCTTTATCTAATGCATCATGAATTTGTTGAGCTGTAAAACCCATAGCTTGTAATTTAAGTATCCTTCTTTCATCTCTTTGATCTTTAGGTTGTTCAATATATGGTTTAAGCTCATCATCTTCATAACCAATATTCATCCATCTATAAAGGAATCTTAAATTAGCGCAATATATTTTGAAACTGATGAAAGAAAAAGAAAAAAAAGCAAAAAGGGTTAAAATGAAAGGAGTTGGTTAATGAGGAGGTTAATTGGCATGGTTAAAATAGTGTGGGGTTTTAGGAAGTTTGTGAAAGGCATAAAACAAACCCGGACCTATCCTTCATTATTTGTTCTAATGTTCCACGTCGAGCTGGATTTAAAACTAAGAATTTTTTGAGTAAATTTTCACAATCGGTTGACATATAAAATGGAATACGATATTTTCCACGAAGAACTCGTTCACGAAGTTCCTACAAATTTAATAAATATTTAATGATGAATTGTTAGATATAAAAAAATATATACCTTAAGATTAGCACCATCAAAGGGTAAACTTCCTGAGACAAGAGTGTAAAGAATAACACCAAGGGACCATACATCAACTTCAGGTCCATCATATCGTTTACCTTGGAATAATTCGGGTGCTGCATAAGGTGGAGAACCACAAAATGTATCCAATTTACTTCCTGCAAATTTTTATAATAATAATTTATTATATTCGTGGCACCGAAAATTTACGACATACCAACGCTAAAATTATTTGAAAAACCAAAATCAGCAATTTTAATATTCATTGCAGAATCCAATAATAAATTTTCAGCCTTTAAATCGCGGTGAATGATACTTTTAGAATGTAAATATTGTACAGCCGAAACAATTTGTCTAAATTTAGCTCGAGCTTCTTTTTCTTTCATTCGACCATGAGCAACTAAATAATCGAATACTTCTCCTCCACTTGCATATTCCATAACAAGATAAAGAGTTTGTTCAGTTTCCATAACTTGATAAAGCTTCACAATATTCGGGTGATCTAATTGCTTCATGATTTTAACTTCTCGGAATAGCTAAAACAAAATTGGATGTAACTATGTCTATCTCCAAATTAACCAAAAACTATACCTTTTGAAGTGAAGATTGATTTAAAGCTGTTTTATCAATAATTTTAATTGCGACTTCCATTCCAGTTGGCACATGTTTAGCTAATTTAACTTTAGCAAAATTTCCTTTACCAATAGTTTTAAGTAATTTATATTTTCCTATATGATCATCATTTCTTCGAGATGAAGAACTCCCTGGTACACGACTTGATGAACTCATTCCGCTTCGATGTGATGAGCTACCGCTTGCATGATGTTGGGATTGGGATGAACTATAAAAAAATGTTATTATGCCATTAATAAGAAAAGAAAAAATCAATCAATAAATATAATTTCCCCTTTGTTTAAAATATTTATTTTTTAGCTAAGAAAAAAGCAACAACCTTATTAACTTATGCATCCATGTACAGGGTGAAGAAATATATAAAAGAAAGGTTAATGACAGAATGATTACTTTAGAAGAGAAAGAACACCAAACAAAAATCAATATAAAAAGTCAAAGAAAAAGGAAGGTTGGCTCTTCTTACAAATTCGGAAAAGAAAAAAAGCAAGCGATGGAGAAAAAAAAATCTATCTTGAAAAATTGGCAAGGCGCGAATATTAGTATAAGAAAAAGTGACTGTTGTCGTCTATCTTTATCTATCATGAGCAAAGCAAGTCTGGTGAAAACCCATGATGCATCTTTGATTGGGAATATCGCTTTTATATGATTTTATTGCTTTTTTGTTAGTGATTTTTGGCGCTAAAGGACTATTTAAAAAGCGATTTTGAGCAATTATTTAAACTATGAAAAACTCACAGAAAGTTTAACATTGCAGAGAAAAGTTCTCGTGAAAGCTACTATAAAATTTAATCTAATTTCTCCATAGAAAAAAAAGGAATAGACTTTCGCTATATTTTCTAAAACTCAAGCAACCGAAAAAAGGAAAAATGTCAGAAGTTTCATCCCTTTTTTTAAACTCTCTCTAACTTGCTACTGCAACTGCAGCCAGCCAGCCTTTTTTGAGCCTTAATCAGTTTGAATTTGCTTCATTGCTTTTCTTGCATGCTTTTTATTTATGTGGCTTCTGACAAGTTTTTTTTATCCTAATCAAATCTTCTAGGAATTAAAAATGAGAATAAAATAAAAAGAAAAGCAACGAAAAAAGCGTGTGTTCCAATTTTTTGAAAGAAAAACTTCTTTTTTTTAGTTTTTTTTATTAGTAACAAAAACAAAAAATAAAAATCAATAAAATAACTAACCCAACGAAGGGCGGCTGTTTTTCTCGTTAATTAATGAACCAACCCTCTTTTTCACTTTAAAAAGTGAAAATAAAATGAAATAAATTTTGATCAAATCAAGATAAAAAAAAATTTTCTTCGCTTTTTCTCGTTTTTAAAGATTTTGTCGTAGTCAATCTTCTTGACGTTCTAAATAAATTTTTCTAAGAAATGACAACGCAAAAATAAACATTTAAAAAAAGGGGAAAAAACGGGATCTTTGAAGTATGCGCATGTTTCATCTATTTATTTATTTATTTATTTATGTGTGTGCTGCTCTCATTTGGAAGGATTATCCATCCAGATGAGGATAATGAAGTGCGTGCAAAAATAAATATAATACAATGTCGTCATAGAAACAATACATACAAAAGCCACATGGGAAAAATGGGAATAATATAGGAGGATCAAATATTTAAAATTCATACCTTTTAGCTATGATTTTATTTTTTATTTTAAATAAATTTTTAAAGCTTTTTGACATTTTTTTGTAGTTGAGAAAAAGGTAACAATTTTACAGTTTACAAGGAATAAAAAAGAATAAAAGTGAAAGGATGGAAGGAAACAATAAGGTTCTTCAATATATTTTTTACTACTGCTACTATTGGGGCTGATTGTTAGTAAGTAAGAATCACGTTTTTAAACACACCACTACTATTCAAATAAAAGGAAGAAAAGATGAAAAAAACCACCAAGAAAGGGAAAAAGGAAAATTGATTGAAAAAAAAGATTATTAATTGGGCAAAATTTCGTTTGATCTATTGCCATTTTAAAATTCTTGTGTTATACTTTACTTCCGTCCTAGACACTTTTATCTCAACCCGATCAACTTTGTCTCCCACAGTGAAAGCAGAATATAAGTGTCAAGGACATAAGTATCATACAACCTTTTTTAAAAACTTTTTATTGTTGCTAAAAATCAATATTAAAATAAAATTGAAAGCCCTTACAATGGTCTTTGTTGAAGGACTTTCATAGCCTGTCGTTTAGTTTCCTCTTCCTTTGATGACTTTTCTTTTTTTCTGCAATGATGAATTGAATGAAAGTAATAATATAATTTTTTGATTGAAAAAAAATTAATATTTAAAGAAGTAGGTGTTCCCCAAAACAAGCATGAAAAAATAATATAATAAAATATAAATAATACAAGAAGATTGTAAACGTTGAATGAATGAATAAAATAAAAAAGCGTATTTTGTTGATAATGATGAATAAGGAGCCAAAAAAATAGGAGAAAAGGAAAGATGATATTATTGTATGATGGTCAATAGTAAAATAAAATATATAAACAAAATATGAGGGAAACACAATGTCTACGATTGATGTTTAAAAAAAGAGAAGAATGACGTGAAAATGATTCAATCTCAATCAAACAAGTCTTCTTGAAAAAAGAATTTTTTTGGTGTTCTTTCATAAAAACTATTTTTTTTTTGTGGGAGGAAAGAAAGGTAAAAATTTACTATAAAAGTGTGATTCACATCACCAATATTTCGTTTTGATCAGATAGGCAAGTAAGATACTTGAACTTTGGAATATAGTAAATGAATAAAAAAAAACGCAGTTTTTTAGGTTGGTAGTTTTTGAAATTGAAAATAAAAATCAAGAAAAAAATGCGCCAAAAACAAAATATTTATTCTCGAAAGGTTAAAATTTATTTTTATTTTTATTTTCATATATTTTTGTTGAAATAAAATTTAAAAAAATTGGTATAATAGTTTAAAGTCAGAGTCAAGTCAGCTGTTGACAGGAGAGAATGGAGAAGGAAAAGATAAGTGTCCCGTCAATGTGAAGCTCGCGTCCTCGTTAAACGGCGACGGCGACAACGCGAAAAACAACAAGCTAACGTTACAACGATGACAACGACGAAGCTGGCGGCTATTTGGGGAGAGAGGAGGAGGAGGATGGAGGGTCACCGTTGTTACCAAGCAAGCAAAACAACAAAAAGAGAAAATAGAAGTAGTAATAATAATTTTTGCGCGTGCAAAAAGTTTTTTCCTTTTTTCTTTAAAATTTTGAAGAAAAAAACTATATATATTTTGGATTGGAAGCTTTTTTTTGTTTTGGAGTAAAAAGAAAAGACTTGGAAGATGCTCGATCGAAGGATAACTAATGAGAGGGCGAAAAGAGAAAGATTAATTTATAAAAAAATAAAATAAAAATAAACGCGATGATGCTACTACAACACTACCTGCAAGTGTGAGAGTGTGAACAAGTCTTTTTCTTCAGTCGATAATGTTTTTGGAAGATAGAAAAAAAGGGGGAGGTCTATTTTTATTTTTAATTGTCAACTACCGCTACTAACCACATTCAATTTTCATTTTTGAGTCAGTCGTCAGTCGATGCAATGATGGAAATGAAGAAGAAGAGAGAGAAAAAGAAAGGCAAACTAATGTTTTAATGACCGCAAATAACAACAGCCGCGGCTGCCGCAACCAAGGCAATGACGCTCTTTTTCTCGATTTTGAATTAAATTTGCCAAAGCTTAAATCCATCCCATAAAAGAGCAAGCAGCCAAAATGCCAGCTGGTAATTGAAATGGATGTGATACCGCCGTCGAGGATTCTATGCCACCGCATGCAAAGACAAATAAATGCAGGTTGGTGGTTCGCTCTATTCACCGTTAGTTGCAAAAGGTTAAAAAATAAAAACAAAAAGAATGGAAAGAGAAGACTCTATTGACAGAAGAAAAATACTTTTTTGATGAGTAACAGAAAAACACTTTTAACAAGATTAAAAGAAAAAGGCAAAAAGTTTAAAACAAAGAATTGACCTAATTAAAAAAAATTTCTAAAATAGAGTTCTTGAAAAAAAAGACGAAGAAAAGACTTTGACGAAAACTAAAGTTTTTTTAAATTTGAATTTTAAATGGTGCAGAAAAAAATAATTCAATACTAACAATTATTTCCATCATTATTGGTTAATATATCTTGAAAGTAAACAATAAAATTCATTTTCAAAATTCTCGTTACTCTTCTTCAATGATAGTAAATCATATTTTCTTAAATTAAATCTTTGCCCTTACTTTCAAGCTATAGTAATTAATAAAAACCAGATGTGAGATGTTTTTAGTTACTATCAAGTCATGGTTCATAATGAATTTTTAGAATTTAAAAAATGAAATAACACATTTAATGTTATTAATTATAAAAGATGTGGCCTAATTGATAGAAGCTTTGTTAATTTTTACAAACTTTTTTTAGAAATTCCAAAACTTACGTAGCACTACTGGATGGAGTTCCGTGATGTTGTCGATTATGATGGTGATGATGTCCTCCTGCTGCAGCTCCACCAGATGCTGAAGAATGTTGTGGTTGTTGTTGTTGCTGTTGTTGAGCAGCAATAATATTAGCTACTTGGGGATGATGTTGAACTGGTTGTTGGGGAACGAATCGATGTCCACTTGTTGGTAAATGTGGTGTTGGAGTTGTATAGCGGAATTGTCGAGTCCCACCTGTTGTTGCTGATGGAGCCACTGCGTTACTTGTAACTGGTGCAATATTATGTCCAGGAACTTGAGTGGTAAGAAGATTAGCAAGTTGATAACTATCAGGTGAAAAATTAGTTAAGGGATGAGCTGCCGCTACTGCCGCAGGGGCAATATGATGAGTTGGTGATGTAGTTGGAGGGAAATGAAGTTGTTGAAGTTGTGCAGCAATTTGTGAAGCAGTAGTTGTCACAGCAGGAGGAATTTGAGGAATGGATGCCGAAACTTGAGCTGTTGTCACTGGCGATGATGAGGCTCCAATGGAGGAAGTTGGTGGCGGAGTCTGAAACACATTTTATATTAGGTTTATTTAAAAATATACAAAAATGAGTCATCACTTTAATAATGACATTTTATAGTTTGCTCTTACATTTATTTTTAAGTAATTTTGCTAATGGGTTTATAAAAAGATTGCTGCTTAAAAATATGATTTTTTGTTTTACTATTGAAAGAGAGTAATTAAAAAAATCTAAGCTACAAACTTTGGTTTACTTTCAAGCTATAGTAATTATAAAATGGATAAAATTTAAAGAAATAATTTGCTATCTTTAATTTTCATCAGGGGAAATTAATTTTCTATAAATACCCTACCTGAAGGCTATCTTCAACAATACTATCCGAATCAGGAGATGATTTGCCCGATTTTCCGTTACCACTTGAAACCTTAGATGATGTTGAAAAAGAATCTCCTCCTTTTTGAGAACCAGCGTCTCCACCGCTACCCTCTTTTGGAGGAGGTGAAGCGTCAAGGACTGCCGTGGTTGTGGTTGTTGAAGTTGCCAAAGTTGTTGGAATAGGTGATAATACAGCGGAAGCCAGATTTGTACTATTTCCACTAATATTGGAAGACGAAGAATGGGAAGAGTCTTGAGAAGCCGTGATTTTTTCTTTAAATTTTAATTAACGAAACCAAAAATTATTTCGGAATCGTTAATTTAAGAAGAAAATCAAAATAAGCAGAGAATATTATAATCGCAGCTTGTCAAAAAAGTTTTCGTTTTCTTTGTTGAATGAAAAAGAAAGAAATAAGAATGTTGTTAGCGATAGTTAAATCTTAATCTTGAAATCATTCAGTTCAGAGCAATATGTTAGGAAATAATCTTGATTGTTATGAATGTATGTTGGCCGCCGATAATCGCACTCGGCGCTAAAAAATAAGAATAAACATTAAATAAATAAAAATTACAAGAAACACGTGTAAATAAAAGCGTTTTGAAAAGGTGTTATATCATCATTTACCATCACGATCAAAGGTTTTAAAAAAATGACGAATCAAATCAGCAGACAAGATCGGAAGCTATGGATGTAAAAAAAATACAGTTTATTCACGAAAAAAAAGCTGCAAAGATAAAAGAACTCTGTTTCTAAAATTAATAACAACAATCAATTCTAGGTTGCAGCGATGGATGTTTTTTAATTAAAGGAGTTCTTAAACGGAAAGACGAAACTATAAACATATGCCTTTTTTTAAATACAGTAGATTCTTAACACATGAAAATATTTAATTCGCTTTTCAAACAATGACATCTTCACATACGTAAATAGCGAAGAAGAGATATTGTATTGTTTGTGGTTGAAACGTAAACGAAAAAAATAATAGTAAATTCACTTATAGCTTTCTTTTTAAAATACATATATATTCATACCAAAATAGAAACAAAAAATTTAATATTTTAAAATACTCTATTGTTTCAGAAAAATAGTTGGGGTAAAATAAAAAAATAAAAATAAAGAGGCTTCCCAAAACGTTGTGTTTGGTTAATTTTTTATTCTCATTTGCAAAAGTTGTTTCAAGGAGGCATCAAAGAGTCTCCTCGCAAAAAAGGGTTTTATACAAACAGTTTTTCCTCAGGAAATTCGTTAAGTAATCATTAAAAAGCAATGATTGGTTTTAAAATAAATCAAAAGAAAAATGGTTTCTTTCGTCAAGAGGTCTATTTGGAATACAAAAACCTCTCAAAGTTTTTTTTTACCATCGATTATGCTTCTAGTTTAAAAGTAAGTCAAAAAACTCAATCGGTTGGCAATTAAAGCTTTATTGTCAATAACGAAATAGAAAAAAGCAACCGATAATTCCCATCACCTCCTAATCCACGCATTGGCAGCCTTCAGCGTGAGCATTGATCAACCAACCCCTATTTGCTTGCTTGTCTTCAAAGTTAGATTTTATTTATTTTATTTTATTAAGTAATAATAAAATCGGAGCTTCTTCCAAATGACGCAAGAAAATAAGTGCCAAAGAAGCATAAAATTTCCAGAAAAAAAAGCTAATAAAATTTTTGAGAATTGAAAATTGAGAAAACAAAAAAATTGTTTGCTGCAAAAAAAGACGTCCTTTGAATTTCAAAAGTATGTATAAGCAAACATGGAAGTTTCAAGTAACGCAAAATATGGGGGAAGAAGACAACTCAAATGGTCACTCGCCTCGGTACTTTTTTTCCAAGAAAAAAAAAGCTTTTTATGGTTTTTTTGTTAAAAAAAGTCACAAATGGATGATGGAAAAAGAGAAGACCACAGACGACTTAAAAATTATTGGGTCTTATGAATGCATTAATTCAAGAAAATGAAAAGAAATATTATAAAAGACCGGTTTATTCGAGGGTAAAAAATTAATACATATTTCTTAACCGCAACACCAAAGAGAGCGAAAAAGAAAATGGGATTTTTAATGGAACACGTAACAAAGTATAATTTCATGCTTATTCATTAAAAAAATGGTGATTTAAAACGATAGAAAATTGATTAAGAAAAAATATCGATTTACGCCCGTTAAAAAAAAAAAGAGAGAGAGACAACTCATCATCGTTAGCTTATCGCCGCCAACTTCAACGTTTTTTCAAGAAGTCATCGAGTGAATTTCTTTTTGATGATTGCACTTTTAAAGAAGAAGAGAGAAATCGAACCAAAAAAGTGTATACAACTTTAATGTTAGTTAATATTAATATTGCCCGAGCTGAAATATATTTTTTAGGGGAGACACCTCTTAAACACGAGCTTTTTTTTCGGGGAGATTTACTGCTGCTAGCTGGCAGCAACAGCAGCAGCAAAGGGACAGCAGTAGCAAATTTTTTTTCTCTTTTTTTCAATTGTAAAAAATTGCGTCCATTGCAGTCAGCCAGTAAAAAAAAGGAAAAAGAAAGAGAGCTTTTTTAGACGACAAACCAACTAACTGACTGGGCTGGTTGGTTGGTTGCTACACTCCCTTTATTTTATTTTTCTTCACTAAAATCAATCAATACTAATGCGGCAACCAGCCGCCAGCCTGCCTACCGACACTGCCGGAGTTCTTTCTCTTCTCATTTCTCTGCTCTTTTTTCTTATTTTCGTTTACAATGTCCGAAATTTGTCGTATTTTTATTTTTTTGTTGTATTGTCGTTTGCGGCGGCGACTGGCTGCTTTCAAAATATACATACACGCACACGCAAATAAACGAACACACAAACACTGCAGAAATATGGGGAAGAAAGAAAGAAAAACGTAGGACTTGATTGGAGCCTGTCTTTTTTTTTTCCGAAGGGGCTCAAAATATAAACGAACAACATAACAACCACCACACTTTTTATTTTCGAAGCAAATGCTGTCACCTTCATTCTTTTTCGTTTTCTTCTTTTTAATTTTTATTCTTTCCCGTTGTTTTAAGAGAAATAAGAAGATGAACGTTAGTTAGTAGTTATCGATGTTGTCGTCTTCTCCTTTTCTCACTTTTCTTTATTTATATTTTCCTTGTCAAGATAAAAAAGTATTATGGAAAAAGAAAAAGACAAAGCAAAACAAAGCAAGCAAGAAACATACTCATTCGACCGCACACGAAGTCGTCCGTCATTTATTTGAGTTTTCAAGTTTGTAAACTTTTTGGACTTTTTCATCATGGGAAAAAAGTAAAGTCTCTGTTTTTTTCCTTGTTTTTTTCGTATATTTCAAAAAGTGAAATGAACCAAAAAAATTGTTACATCCGGGGAAATGTCGTCGGTTGAATGACAAGAAAGAGACTTTTCCATTTTTTAATGCTTTTTAAAAAAGTTTAAACTTGTCAGTTAGGGAAGTGACGAGGGGATTTGAAAATGGCAGTTCTTTGTTTTTACGGAAGCATATTTAAAAAAAGCAGAAGCAATAATTGAGCTTAAACTAGCTTCCTTGTGCATGTAAAATCTACGACGATTTTTAATATTGGCTCTTGCCGCAAAACTGCTAAGAAACGAGCTGGAAGATCTAAATTTACAAAAGCCTAAAATTCTAAGCAGTATTTTTTAAAATAAACATTTACAAATTTTACAGAAAACCATTAAATTTAGAAATATTCACGAAGAGAAAAACCCTAAAAAATTTGTCTTTTTATCATCCCAATTTTTTTTAACGTAGCGTTCTTTTTTTTGACATTACAAAACCTCTTTGAGTTTTTTTTGTTACATAAAAGTTTTTTCCTCTTTCAACATCTCTCTTTTTTCAATCTCACGTTTTTTTCTTGTAATACAAAAAAATTGAGGTCAAAAAATCGGTGTTAGTCACCAATCACAAAATGCTCATCATCAAAAAAAATGTATAATAAGAAAAAAGAAGTCAATAACATTGAAAGAAAAAAAAACTTATTATATTTTTTTGTACGAAAGAGAAAAAAAACTTCCACGTTTTAGAAAAACCCCAACAAAAAAAATTGGTAAGAAAGAAAAAGTTAAAAACAAAGTCCTTGAAAAATTAGCAGTATGAGGCAGCATCAAAAAAAACGGGGATATTTTTCCCTTCATTGACCTTAAAATAACCTTGATTGTACAAAAATCTGGTGGAAGACAAATTTGAAACTATCATAATTGCTTGCGGACACTCGTCGTGGGGTTTAGGTAGTAATTTATTAGTCTACTACCATGATGGACATTACTTTTTTTTGTGATGATATAAACTTTTTTAGTCTAGAAACAAAAGAGTGCTAATAAAATTTAAAATCAAAAGAAAAAAATGAATTTCTTTACAAAATTAAAAAACTTTTTAATGTTCCCAAATACGAGAAGCAGCTTAAAAAAGGTTTCTGCTTGCTTTTTAGCAGCGGTTGATCAAAGATTAGACTTGTTTCATTCATTAAGCGAAGGGTGAAAAACAAAATAAAGGAGGAAATAAGAAGAAGAAGTCCACACAGACAGCCGAGAAGGAGAGGGAAAAACTTAAAAGTATGTAAAAGCGCTAATATGAAAATCGAATTTTAAAAGAAACAAAAAAAGAAAGTTACGAAAAAAGCATCTTCTGCAAAAACAACAACTAAAAAAGTCTAAAGATTTAAAGAAAAAAAGTAATAATAATAAAGTAAATCTTATTTAACAAATAATTATTATTATGGAAATAAAACTTTAACCTTCTAAATATGGAAGAAAGCATAAAAAAAATTTTGAAAAAGTAAACAAACAAAAAGAAAATAATTTTTAATGCTTTACCAAAAAATATATTAAAATATTTCCTTAAAAAATGATTAGTCTTAAATTTCAAAAAATGATGTGACACAATAGAATTAAATTTTTGTTTTAGAGCATTTTGGTAAATAAAAATTTATTTTAAAAACAAGTTTAAATAATGTTTAGAAATTTGATGGAAAAATAAATTTTTAATTTTATTATTTGAATGATTGACAAGTTGAAAAATTAAAAGGATTTAAATAATCTGTCAAAGGCAAGAGTAAAGAATATAGACTCATTTTTGATCTTGAGAAAATGGAAAACACAATTAAAAAATAAAATAATATTTTTCAAAATTTAAAACCACTAAAGTTTTTATTTTAAAGTTTTGAACGTTAGAATTCAAAAATCAAATCAAAAAATAAAAGTTATTATTAATAGGAATTTCATATTAGTATTTTTTGTTTAATGAAAAAAATGGGGAAAGACCATTTATGAAATCGCCTCCTCCTGTGGCGGCGGTGGTGCTTAAAATAACACACCTGTTTAAAAACATATGAAAGGATGGGGAAATTCTTCCGGTGTTTTCATAAAGGTTTTTCTTTTTCTATGGAGACAATGTGAAAGAAGGAGCATGACTCAGCGCTTGCAATTTTACTATAAAAAAGTCGCACCATCATGCTTTCTCCATCGTCTGCTTACTAACTGTTACTAAGAATGAAATAGACCCTCGATCGGAAAAAAATGAAAGCAAAAAGTATGAATCAAAGCCGTTACTCTGCACTGATCTATGCCCTTTTATCCTTTCCCAAAGGTCTCAAGCTTATTTTTTTCTTTGTCATCGTTTACTAAAAAGAAAAATGAGCTAAAACTTTGATCGCCTTCTTTCTTGCATTTTATTCTAACCATCCGTTTTACAGCTGACAAAATCCCCAAAACTTTAGTCTAGTGTAAAAACAAAGAAAAGAAAAAAATGTTTAATTGTGAAACCAAAGATTTGTCTTATTTGAGATTAATCACACTTGCTGCAAAAAGCCAAAACAAAAGCAATAGAAATAAAAAAATTAAGTGTAATTACAAACTTGAAAGCTGCTTCAACAACAACAAACTTCTTACATGCATTTTAATCGTCTTTCTAATCTTCACGCAGCCACTTGTCCTTCAATTCCAAAATAAAAATTTAAAAGGCTGCTTTTTTTTAAATGCATTTTTTCATGAAAAAATAAAATAGAACCGGATTAATCGAGCAACAGCATTTTTTTCTCTTCTAGTGTGCAAAAAAATAAACTATTGACTTAGAACATGAACACGCCACAAATAAGAGAAAGGAAAGACAAAAAACGCCTACTATCTTTTATTTTTGTTTGAGGCATCGTTAAATTTCAATTTTTTGGATTTGGAACATTCAAACTCTTTTTTCACCAAAAAAAGTTTCACGCTAAAAAGATTTTGAAAAGAAAAAAACCAAGGAAAGGAAGATGAATGAATTGGTAGAAAAATAGAAAAGCAAAATTCCAAACAATAAATGCAAAACACAAGCAGCGGCTGCGTTTTAAGGCAAGCTGGCGTTGTTGTTGATATTTATCAATCAAATAAAAATGAATGCAATAAAGAGAAAAAGAAAAAAGAAAAGAAAAAGGAAGCAAAAATTAAGGAGGAACTAAAATAAGAAATGCTTTTAAATAAATGCCTTGTAGTTTCTTTTTAATGGTTCAAAGCCACATTGTTATAAAATATTTTAACATTGCTAAAGCCAGATAGATAGAAAAGGTTAAAAGTGAAATAAATTAGATACTCTCAAACAAATTATATGCTTAGTTTCTCTGTACAGGACGGATAAATCAATCCAAAAGTATGCTTAATGCTTCGACAAACCAAAACCCTTATTGAAAGTATGATTCATTTATATCTAAATCAACCACCCCCGCAATCATTGCAACCACGATCACGCTTTTATGATTGTTGATTATAAAAAAAAGCAATTCGTTGCACTGCATTAGCACCGAGCCTTTTGGTTGCCGTTTTATTTCTTTCTTTTTTTCAAACAAACAAAAAAACAACATTACACATTTATAAACCCTAGCGTTTAAGAAGAAAAAAAGAAAAGAAAAAAGCAATCGCTCAAAAGCTTCGGAATGTAGATTTAAAAAAATGAAGCATTATGACGGCGCCATATTTAAATATAAAAATAAAATTAGAGAATCAGCAAAAATGTTTGAAAGGAAATAGAAAAAAGGAATTTATAACTGTTAGAACATATATAAATTAATTTACAAAACTTTGGTCAGATATAAGAATTTAACTCAGTCATCTACCTAATTTGGAGGATTTTCATAACCTTTTATATCATCTTTTTCCCATCAAAATTTACCGTGAGAAAAAAGCTTTTCAAAAATAGTTTTCTCAAAATAATGTACAAGAAAGATCAAGTCTTTTATGAAAAATATGACAAAAGGTTGTCACGTGAAAAGCTTGTGTGTTCGTATAAAATCAACAAAAAAATGATGGAAAATGAAAATGCTTGAAGAAAAAATAAACTCAATCAGTCTTTTTCAAAAATAATAAAATTTAAAAAACTGATTGATTTCTATCTCTTTTTTTACCTTATATTATTTCTTAAAATTACTGGCCACTATGCCCAGAAAAATTATGTATGTATGTCCTAACTCTTTTTTATTTTCAAGCTTCGACGGTTCAAAAAGTAGGTGATGATGAAAGCGAAGGAGAAAGGGGATAGAAGACGATTATATACTTACGTGTGGCGGTTGCTTTTAAAAAAGTCCATAGCGTTACTCTTTTTTACATACAGACGTTAGATAGAAAAATAAAATTGAAAAAACAAATGCTCTTTAAACTACAAACAATTAGCCGCTTTTTCCCCCAGAAAAAACAAACAAAAAAGTCATAAACAATGGGAAAAAACAGTCAAGCAAGTTTATATCTGAATAATCCACCATTGTTTTTGATTAATAATAAAAACAAAACAAAAAAGTAATAAATATTTATGTTCAATCCAAAAAAAACTGTTATAGTTTTTTGTTTGTTACAGCTTCGAAAAGAATTATGAAGAAAAAAGAAGGTATGATCAATTGCGTCAGCAAAGAGCCAGCCATCGCAATCAAGAGAGTTAGTAAGTAAGTGCAATCATCATCATCATCGAGGTATTGGAACGTCATAAAACTGGAAAACTCCTTGCAAAAAAATGACAACAAAAAAAAAAAGAACCGGAAATTGGTAATAACTAAGGAAGGAAAGAAGAAATAATAAATAAATAAAAAGGAATGATACAAAAATGTCAAATAAAAAAATTGGACCAGAAGAAAAATTATATTATTTGAAGATTAAGTGTTTGGAGTTTGATTATTGACAATCTAATATATATTTTTTCTCAAAATGTTTGCATTATAAAAAATCCCAAGAAATAATAATTTCAAGAGTTTCGTCTAAATCAAAAAACAAAAAAGGAACACATTTGCACCAAGAACAAATGGAACGGTGAATCTTGAAGCAAAATCAAGGAATAATCCTTTCGATGTAAAAGTTTTTCGGTATCATTCGGTCTTTGTTCCAAGTAATTTTTAGTAATTGTTATCACAGTTTTTAAAGCTATAATTACTCACCAGTACCAGTATCTGTGATTGCTTCTAAAAAACCAAAAATGTTGTTTGACGATTTTAGCTCAAAATCCTACTACCTTTCTGACTTTCTGGTTTTTATTTTTTACCCATTCAATAACATCTTCGACAGAGCGAAGTATTTTTAAAAATGCTCCCATTCTCACGATGTTTAGTTAAATGCTATTTTAAAGATTTCAAGTGTACCAAAAAAGCTTTATAAAATTGTGAAGAAAAAAACCCTCTCAAAAGGTGGAATATCGAGTCATCAACATAAAAAATCAAAAAAGCTTTCTTCATAGTTTTAACAAAAAAATAAAGACATTCTCCAACGAGTTCCTTAAAAATAACATCACAATGGTGTAAACATATAAGAATGTTTCTAAAAAAATACGTTGTTTATATGTAATTTTTCGATTTATGTTTGAAAAGAGGTATTAAAAGCCATTATATTGTTAAGCTCTTTATCAGTAAACGATAGTCTTTAAGAGAAAAAAATTTTTGGAAGAATTTGAAAGATGCAAAAACAAAAAAGCTTTGCACGTGTGAAATTCAAAAAGACTAATCCAAAATTATCATCAAATAAACGTATGAAACAAAAGAAAGAATGTTCGCTTCTAAATAAAAAAAGACAAAAAAAAGCTAAATATAGTTCTTGCTGACATCCGGAAATGATGAGACTCATGAATGTCTGAATCTGAATGGTTGGTTGCTAAATATATGAAAGAGGAATCCAAAAAATTAAAAGTTGTTTTAAATGTGATACTATCACTTCAAAAAGAAACAAAAAATGTTCTACCAAAAATGTCCTAAACTGACCAAGATAAGAATTAAATATTTTGGATATAAATTGAATTCTTTAATGTTTGTACTTTCGACGCAAACCCACGAACGAAAACCGTTACTTATCACAAAGAAAAAAAAATAAAATAAACCGTCACATGGTTAATGCAAAAAAAATTTTTATCTGAAAAAGCATGAACCAAACATTGTTTTGATCATCAAATACCTTCTGTCAATAAAAATAAATCTAAAAAAAGCGAACCAATGCTGATATTTATTTTTCAATGAAAAAGCATATAAATTTCCTTGTTTTGTTTATGGGTTTTTTACTTGATGGACACTGTCCTTAAATCTATTGCCTTTGTTTAATAAAAACTAAATGTGTTATGTAAAAAGAAAGAAAAGAATGGTGGAATTTTTTTATTGTCAAATAACAAAGTTAAAGAAATTAACAATACATGTAAATAAAGGTATTCAATACAAGAAAAATAAAATGATACAATAAAAAATAGGTACAAGAAAAAGCGTAATATAAATAATATTTTTTTGACCACAATTTTCTTTACACATACGAGTAAATAAATGGGTTAAGCCCAACTTTAATCGATATTGTTGAGAGGGGTACGCTATTGCTGTTGTCCCATTTGAGGTGAACCATTTTGAGAATAACCAGCATTACGAGAACGATCATCTAAAGCATGAGATGGAGCTTGAACATAAGTGTCTTCATATTTGAAATCACTGTCATTGACACCGTTCTTCAAAAATGCAGGAGATTCTTGACCAGTTGAATTGATAATTTCATCAATTGTTGATGCCATATCACGATCCTCAGATTCCAAGAAAAAGCTTACAGCAGTCCCAATATGAGTTCTTCCAGTACGACCAGTTCGTTGAAGAAAAGTGCTCTTAGCATCTGAACTTCTTCCATTTCCATTTGGAAGATCATAATTTATAACCTAAAAAAAGAAAAGTAAACAAAGTTCCGTTATCGTTAAAACTAACATAATCCATTTCTTTAATATCAACGCCTCGAGCCTAAAATGTTAAAGAATTATCAAATGATGTTACATTCAAAGTGAACAACTTACGCAGACATCAGTTGCAACAAGCACACGAGCATCACCATATCGAAAATTTTTCAGAGCTTCTTCACGTAAATCTTGACTACGACCACCATGGATTGTTGTAGCAGGAATTCCTTTGGAAGTGATATCGATAGCAACTCTGTCAACGTCAACCTAAAAAAAGAAAATAGTAAAGAAACTTTTGAGTATAATAAAACCAACCTTCCGATTGAGAAAAATTAAAGTTTTCGGACATTCACCATTGTTTTCTGCTTTGATTTCTTGAAGATATTTAATCAAATATCGAAATTTGGCTGGACGAGTCGGGACAGCATAGACAATAAATCGAATCCGCTTATTTGCTTCGGTTTCAGCAGTAATAGTGACTTGTTTTTGAGCATCGATATGTTCGTCACATACATGTTGAAGCGTTGGACTAGGACAGGTTAACGTAGCACTAAACAAAAGTGTTTGACGCGCATCTTTCTAAAATTAAATCATTAATAAATTTTTAAAAACGAAGAAAAAAGGTTTACAGCAGGTAATTCAGGCCAACTCAATAAATCAAAAAATGAAGTGTTATCACTATCAGCAATAAGTCGATCAGCTTCGTCAATAACCAAGTACTTTACAGCGCGTAAATGAATGTGACCTTTACGCACAAAATCCATGAGACGTCCCAAACAAGCGCATAGAATATTGCAACCATTTCGAATATCATGTAAGTTTCTTGAAACGCTATACTGACCATACGCTCGAGCAACGGTAATACCAGTTGCTGGAAAAAACCAATATTAAAAACGAAAATTTGTAAAAACCATACCATTACAAAATTTGATAGCTTGTTCATAAAGTTGATCGACGAGTTCACGAGATGGAGCAACAACCAAACATACAGGAGCTTCCCGATGGAGTTGACCATTTTCTTTATCCTTGATTAAAGCATCAACAATGGGAATCAAGAATGCTGCAGTTTTACCAGTTCCAGTTTCACTTTGGCATTTGACACTGAATCCTAAAAATGATCTAATAATTATTTGCACAAAAAAAATATCCAATAATTTACCATCTTGAATACAAGGGATAACAAATTGTTGGATTTTACGAGGTCGCAAGTATTCTGATCGAAGGATATTGGTTTTTAATTGCTCATCTAAATGCATCTCTTCCCAATTTCTAAAAAAAGCACTCTATTATTAAGAATGTAAATAAATAACTACAACATACTCGCAGAATGGCGGGTTGGTAACACCTTCAACCTTAATATCAGCATCTTCAGTAAAGATTGAACTTCCATGTTGATGAACATCTGCAGAATCTTCGTTAAAAATTACATCGAGTTCTCGCTGTTTAGGAGCATAATTCATTGGAGCACGTGGCGGACCTTTTACAAGATTATCTAAAAAATAAATTATAAAAAAAAACTCTTCATTAATAAAAGAAAACTACCGTTGTCCATATATTCATTATATCTAGCTGAATATCCATTATTTTCTAAAGTTCGACGATCTTCATAACGTTGACCATTTTGTTGACCATTTCGACGATTATTATCAGAAGCAAAAGGTTGTTGTTGACGAGCATTTCCATAAGCAAAGTTTTGACGAGTTTCCGCGCGATAATCAACTTGAGAAGGATTTGGACGGTTATCAATAGGACGAGATCTTTGAGGATCATAAGAACGTGATGGAATATATTGCTGTTGATGATATTCAGGAGGATTTGAAAATCGTGGAGGAATACGAAATGCAGAATATGAAGGATCACGAGCATAACGCTCTTCACGTGTAATAAATCCAAGATGTCTTTCACCACGTGATTCAGGATCGCCTCGATGTTGAGGAAGTGATCATCGATCTCTTTCATTGTTAGCTTGCATTCCAAGCGGCCTTTCGTTTGGATTATTTCTTTGTGGAGGATATTGACCTGAACTTTGAAATGGAGGATATTGATAGGAGCTGTGTAGTGGAGGATAAGGACCAGTACTTTGAACTGCAGGATAAGGAAAAGAACTTTGAAATGGAGGATGAGAAGGACGAGGTGGAGGAATATTCAATCCTCCCCTTGCAAATGCTGGATTTCTCCCACTATCAGCAGTCATTTGTCTTTGAAATTGTGAGCGTTCAAGAGAAGGATAATTTTGAGGAAAATTTGGATCTCCACGACCAAGTTGTTCTTCTCCATTCATTTGCAAGTGTTCAGCAATACCACGAGACATTGGTCTTTCAGAAGGTGTTTGTCGTTGCATAGAAGGAGCAGGAGGATATCGACCAAATTCTTGAGATGGTGGAGGATGTCGAGAATTTGATTCTACATTACTTTGTGGTAAATTTCTTTCGTTGACAATATTGGATGCTGGTCCAAGTTGTTCTGTTCTTGGTACATTTAAGTCATATTGACGTTGAACATAGAGATCACGTTCGTCATTTTCTCCAATTTGAGCATTAGATACATCAGGATTCTGAGATTGGCGTTGATTATCAAAATTAAAAGGTTGTCGGCGAGGAACATTTGAAGATTGATAACCTTCTTGGTTATTTGAAGATGAAGTAAACCCAGAAGCTAAAAAATGTTCAATGTAAACTATTAATAAAAAAAACTATGAAACTTACTGGATCTACCTCTTCCAAAACCACTGGCAGACATTTTGTTTTCTCAATCAACGAATGATCAAATCTATAAAATTATATTTATATTAATGCAATTTACTTACAAAACAAAGCAAAAGCCCGCAAAAAACATAGGAAAAAATTACAGAAAAATGACGGAATACAAAGTTCTGTTTTAGTACAATTTTTTATGATTTTTAAAATTATTAACTTAATTAATAAAATCAACTATTCTTAAAGAAATTATTACATTGTTAAACCTTTATACCACGCAAAACGGATGAATAATAAATAACACGCAAGTAAAATGCCAATAATTGTTTGTTATGTATTTGAGTACCGTATACATAAATACAATCCATTACCAGGTTGTTTGAACAGAGAAGGGAAGGGAAGAGAAGAGAAAGGAAGAGAAAGTGGTGTTTCTAGCACGAAAGTTTCGTTTGAATGAAATTTTCGAAAACTTTCGAATTTTTTTCAATTTTTCGAAAATTTTTGAAAATTTCAAAGCAATGAAACTTTCGTGCTAGAAACACCACTTTCTCTTCCCTTCTCTTCTCTTCCCTTCCCTTCTTTGTTCAAACAACCTGGTAACGGATTGTAAGACATTCAAGACCAATTATTTCCATTCGAGATTCACGAAGATTTGATTTCAAAATTTACGAATTTTTTTGTTTATTACTTTTTTTGAAGTATGAACACTATTTTTCTTTCACATTTCCATTTGTTTTATTTTTAATACATAAAGTAAAACTAAATCTTCAAGCTCATTTATTTGAAGATATTTGAATCAGCTATCCTTTTCAATCTCACACATGCTTATAAAACATATAGAACAAACAACTTTCTAACTGAATTTTACAAATTTTCTCACCTGTTTGTCTGTTTGTGAAAACACCCAAATAATGAAGCTTTTTAATAATTAAAATTACGGCCTTCATTTCCCCTTTAACTAAATAATGGCTAATAAGTTAATAATGAATTCATCAGGAAAAAAATGCATCAAAGCTGTTACTAATCTTTAAGTTTTTCTTTTATTCAAATAACAAAAAAATATTTCTCGCTTTTTTGTATCTTTCAAAAATTCAAGCGTTGTTAAAAAATATTTACCGCAATAAAAATTGATTATCCATGAATCCACATACTTTGTTATTTTGTCTTATAAAATGTCAAAATACACATAATAAATCCGGTGGTTTTTTTTTCTTTTTTTAAGTTAAAAAACAAAAATGAAATAATACTGTAAAATTCATAAACATAATAATAAGTATGGATGGAAAACAATGTAAAATTCAAAAAAGTTTAGTAGATTCATGATTTTGAGAAGCAATAAAAATGAAACACGTATAAAAAATAAACCTTATATCAATTTTTTGAAGCCGTCATAAAATAGCTTTTCGATCATGTAAATGAAGGATAGAGTTTTCGACAGAATGAAATGCAAGAGGAATACCGCATAAGAAATTTAAGGAATAATAATAATAAAATAAAAAATAGGCAAGTGAGAAATAGTAACAAAAAACAAGTATGTATTTTTTTTAATCCACCGTTTTTTCAAAAAATGTTTTTTTCACAGGAAGAAGAACAATAACAAAGAATAACAATTAAAAATATATTAAAGCTTCCGCTTTCTTTTTTCAAGCTCGAAATAAAAGACCATGGAAGGAGAGAGAGAGAGAGAGAAGGAACAATGGTAATAAAGATTAGGGGCGAGTGCCTTTTATTAATCCCAATCATCGTCTTGATTGGTATCATTGATGTTGAGGGTTTCAACACCATTTTGAAGGGATTGTTCTTGTGGTTTTTCATTGGAAGCATCATCATTTGAAGCATCATTGGAAGTGCCATTAGAGACAATAGGGTTATAACCGTAAACTTCTTCGGCTTCTTCACCTTTACCAAAGTTATAATCACTGCTATTTACCATGCCGCTCAAAAATTCAGGAGGTGATTGTCCGCTATCTTGAATGGTTTTAACAATGTCATATGCCATTGAACGATCATCATCTTCTAAATAAAAGCTCATTGCAGTGCCATTATGAGTTCGACCCGTACGTCCGCATCGCTGGACGTACGAGTCTTTATCATTGGGTAAATCATAATTGATTACATGATCCATTTCTTTAATATCCACTCCACGAGCCTAAAACCGAATAAATATGCCATTAATTAGTTTGAATGTTTATAATAAAAAAATAGACTTACACAAACATCAGTGGCAACTAAACATTTGGTTTTTCCGCTTCTAAAACTTGCAAGGGCTTCTTCACGCAAATGTTGTCCTCGATCGCCATGGATTGTCGTAGCAGGAAAGCCACCAGAAGAACATTCTACGGCTACTCGGTCGGTGTTAACCTAAAAAAATAAAATGTAAATTAACGATTAAAAATTTGCAAACATACTTTTCGATTGACGAAGATTAAAGTTCTTGGAATCACACCATCGTTTTCTTCAGTGATGCGTTTCATATAACGTGTCAAATATTTATACTTTGCTGCAGCGCTAGGAACTGCATAAACGACGTATCTAACACGTTTGTTAGATTGAGATTTGGCTGTAACCATGACCGTTCGATCAGGTTTCATGTATTCGCGAGTAAGGGCCATAACATTAGGATCACGAAGGGTTGCACTGAACAATAAAGTTTGACGATTTTCTTTCTGAAAAAAATTATTTTCTAATTCAGTAAAAAGAGCAGTAAGAAAACAAACATCAGGTAAATCGGGCCATTGGAATAATTCCATTGCATCACTGTTAACATTGCGGTTGTCCATGAGCAATCGATCAGCTTCATCCAAAATCAAAAACTTGACTTCACGAAGATGGATTTCACCTTGCTTAACAAAATGCATGAGACGGCCAATACAAGCGCAAAGAATATTGCAACCATTTTTGATATCGGTAAGATTTTGTCTAACCATATATTCACCATATGCACGAGCGACGGTAATTCCAGTATCTAAAAAAATTCACATTTTTTATTTGCTTTCAAAAAAATATGGATTAAAACATACTGTAAGTAAACTTTTGAGCTTGATTGTAAATTTGACTAGTCTAAAACAAACTGAATAAAACCTATTTTGGATAATTCGCAAACAAACCAATTCACGAGTTGGAGCAACAATTAAACAAATGGGATTTCCAACAGGAAGTTGGCCTTGATCTTTGGCTAACAGCATTTTATGGATCACGGGTAATAAAAATGCTGCAGTTTTACCACTACCTGTTTCTCCTTGACATTTGACGTCATAGTCTAAAGATAATGAACTTATTTACCAAATTAATAGAAACAAGAAATTATGTACCTGAGAGGATATATGGAATCGTGTATTGTTGAATTTTTCTGGGGCGCAAATAATCAGATTTAATAACATTTTCCATCAATTTTGAATGAAGTTCCATTTCATCCCAAGTTCTAAAAAATATTCTCGTTATTGAATAAATTAAAAATAAAGACAAAGAAATTTCTTACTCTGTGATAAGCTGGTCTTTAACTTCCTCAATCTCAATATCAGCATCCTCATCAAAGAGGGATGCGGTATTGCGCTTAACGTCTTCTTTATCTTCATCGAAGATATCTTGAATATTGCGTTCAGCAGGCTTGTAATCACGTGGAGCATGGTTTTCAGCCGTTCTTTCATTATCTATAAAAAAAATTTTGAGTAAAATTTGTTTTAAGAAAGTTATAATCTTACTTCCGCCGTTGCTATCAAGTGGAGTAAAACTGCTATAACCTGCATAACCGGCGGAACCACCATTATTTTCAGTTCGACGTTCATCATATCTTGAGCTTCCACCACCTCGACCGCTTATAAAAGATCCACGAGTTGAGCCACCACCAACGTCGCCACCTCCACGGGTTGAATATCCAGCATATCCTGCGGAAGCTGATCCACCTCGTGTAGATTGTTGGCCGTTATCATTATTGGACATTCCTCCTCCACCTCCGCCTCGAGTGGATTGTGAATAGCCACCATATCCAGTGGAACCACCTCCACGAGGGGATGGATTATATCCATTGTCTTGAGCATTTGACATGCCTCCACGAGCTGGTTGATCATATCCACCTCCACTGCTGTTATTTCCATTAGATAAGCCACCGCCACGCGATGAGCCGGTGTAAGATGGTCTTTGATTTCCACCACGATCATTAGGACGATCATAAAAATCTGGTTCAGGATTATATGATCCATAATTATTAGAATTGTTTCGTGAAGATTGTTCATTTCCACCAAAACTTGAAGGAGGAACTCTACTTCCACCAGTTGCATAACCACGTGAACGAGAATCAGGAGCACCAAAATCATCTGAAGGAGGGCGTTGACGAGAATAGTTATCCAGTTGAGGAGGCGCTCCTCGACTGCCATTATTTGGGTATGCAGAAGAACGATTATCTGCTGAATTATAATCATCACGAGGTCCAGCGCCTCGATTCATAGATCCTCCACCTCTTGTATTTGAAAAATTGCTGCCGCCTCGCGAAGGACCATTGTCAGCTGGGTAATCATCATCACGGCCACGATTCATACCGCCTCTTAAATTAGTGCTTCCACCTCGAGCATTTTCATCAAAACCTCGATTTGGTGGAGCACCATAGCTGTTTCCACGATTTGAAGGATTGTAATAATCTGGTTGAGGATCATCGCGTCTTCCATTATTCGTTGTTCCACCACCACCGCGTGCATTATTATATGAAGGTCTTTGTTGAAAATCTGATTCTTGTTCATCATAACGTGGATTATTACGAGGAGGACCTTGTCGAGAATCTTGGATATTTTGATCACCATAAGGCCTATTATTACCCGATTGAGAATAAGAGCCGCCACGAGAGGTTGGACGAGCAGATTGTTGTGAAAATTCATCACCACGTGGAGGTCCACGAGCATTATTTCTTTGATAACCAGAATCTTCGTAGTCACCATCGCGTGGAGGGCCACCACGATTCATACCACCACGAGTGTTTGAAAAGGTATCACGGGAAGGAGCCATATTATTTGAACGAGGAGGATAATCTTCTCGAGAATTAAAATTATTTCCGCCTCCTCCGCCGCGAGAAGAAGGACCATAATTACTTCCACCTCCACGAGGTGCTGCTGAACTTCTAACATCATTAGAAAAATCTCGATAATCCGTTCGATTATCATCATATTGTCTGCCTATAATTTAAAAAAATGAAGTTAACCAAAGTCTTTGAAAAGTAAGTAACCACCTGTTGGTCCGCCCATAGCTCCACCACGAGAAGCAGATCCTCTACCAGCGTCATCATATCCACCTCCACGAGGAGCAGGTCTTTCAGAATCATCATAATTTGATGATGGAGGAGGTCGTGCACCGCCACGACCTGAGACTAAAATTAATTGTAATGAAATAATTATATATTCATTATATATATTTTTCAAAAACTTACAAGTAGTTCCTCGTCCAAAGCTTGACATAATTAAAACTTATAAAAGTTTTTATAGATGTAAATGACTGAAGAGTTACACAAGGATTAAAGATCTTAGAAGGCTTTCCAAGGCTGAAAAAAATATTTTTTTATTGGTAAATGTTAAAAGAAAATCACGTGCAAAAAAAATGGTAAACGTCAAAAATGGAAAAAATGAAGTTTGAAAAATAATTTTTAAAAGTTTAAGAAATTCAAAAGACGCGTCGCGTCGCCAAATAATTACTAAATTCAAGCTTTTAAAATCTCGATGAATTTACCCAAATTTGCAAAAGAAAAAAAAAGCAATAATTAATAAATCATAAGAAATTATTACAAAACATTATTCAGCTCATCGCAATGTTGTTGCTAAACAAAAAATGATTCATACGCGCTCCATCCAAAACCTTTTTTATTACAATCCATCCCTTCGACAAAAAAGAAAAAAACGTACATATGATGAAAGTGGCTATCTTATGGCGCAGAAGAAGAAAAAAAGACGTCTACTACTAAAGCAGGCACACATAAAAAACCCTAGCATTTTTTTACAAGCTTTCATTTTTCTTGCTTGTAGAAAGATGGTTATCGATTCGAGCAATAACAACAAAAAATGGTTGAAAAAAGGGCAAAGTTCGGGTGTAATAATTTTTTGAAAATAAAAAAAGGTGCTCGTTTGGTTATGAAGCTTATCCACGAAAAAAATAAATAAATAAAATTACGAACGAAAAGTTTGATAAATGAGCAAATTAAGGATTTCATTCATGCAACTAATTCCATGCAAAGTTTATGAACCAAAACAATAAAATGATAGATTTTTTTAAAGAAAACTTTTTTTGTGCGATTGCTATTATCGTCAATCAACTTTTTCACAGCTATTATGAAGAAAAAAATAGGTCACTTGAGTATAAACAATTGAATATCTATGAAGACATCATTAGCAAGCAATTGGGAGATAAATAAAACCCAAAATTGTTTATTAATAAATGAACCAAAGAAAATACCGATAAAATGTCCTCGCGGTTACAACCCAATAACTTCAAACTTCTCAATGAAGCTCTTCTTTTTGGATAGTCTGTCGAACGACTTTTTCTAAGAAAGACAAAAAAAATTTGAAACAACCAAATATGTGTCCAAAATATTAAAATCTTTTTTGATTTTCATTCCAAATTTTTTTATCACAAAATGGATTAATGCAATTAATTGACAACAAAGTAATCAAACATTTTTTTTGCTTTTAAAAAAACATGTTTGTTCTTGATTTTCTACAGTATTCCTCCTTGCAAAAGTTAAACTGTTGTTTTTTTTTTCGATCGCGTTTTACTCTTCTCTTTTTTGTTGATTTTACTTTCGCTTGTTTGATGATGATGATAAGCTCCATGACATTTTTAAAACCACCACAAGCAGCAACAACAAAAAGTGTTGAAAAAAAAGCATGCAAAAAAACTCTAGCTCTTTTTTTATATGATCTTAAACGCCACCATGACGACAAACAACAACAACTGTTTGCAAGCAGTAGTTAGTTAGTTAGTTAGTTTTTTTACCCCGATCGATTATATTTAAAAAAAAAATAAAAAGAGAGACGGAAAGGTTTTAAAGCCAGTTAAAAAAAGAAGCTTTTAACGTTTTATTTTATATTTTTTTGCTTGGGTATTTTTTTAAAGAGTTTTAACATTTATTTATCATTATGACTTCTCATCAAGAGGTAAGAATAGCTTAATTTCCAATTGGAGGGCAAAGAAGAAGAAATAATTTTAGGACACTCCATTGGAAGAAGAACAAATAATTATTCCTGTTCTTAGTGAAGATGAAGTTAAGCTTGAAAGTGATAACAATCATGAGCGTGAAATAATGAGTCATGAAGAAAAAACTATAAACGATCGTTTGAGTCTTGGTGATAAAGTTAAATTAGAAGGTGAAAATGAAGAATCAGAAGAAAGCCAAAATAGACAGGTGAGAAATTTTTTTTAAAGGACATGATATCTTCAAAAAGGAACTAGGGTTTTTTGAAATATTCAACTTTGTTTGAAATTACTAAAAAATCAAATGAGCAATTTTAAGAGTCGTTTCTTTTTTGGATTTGAAAAAAAAATGATGAGAAAGTGGCATTTACACTTTTTGAATAAAGAAATCGCGCTATTTTAGACAAAGAAAAAAGAAAGATGAGAAAGGTGTCTAAAAAAGAAGACGAGGCTTTAGTTTAAACCAAAAAAAATGTTACATTCATTTTTTTTTTGTTTTGAAAAAGGAAATAAAAACATTTCGAAATCATCAATAAATTTAAATTTTAAGCAAAAATACACCTTCCAACCTTTTTTAGATGACAACATCTCAAGATGATTATGAACTTGTTTCATCCGCTTCAAAGCAATCATCTCATGCATCAATTGATCATGACAAAACTCCAACGCCTCCACCAGAAATTGTAATTCCAGTTGAACCAACTCCTTCGCCACCATCTAGCCCAGTGGTGGCAAATGATAATTCATCAACAACGATTGTAATTGAAAACCTTGAACCCATTACTACTACAGGAGGAACAGACGATCACCAAAAAGCCATACAACCTGCAACACCATCAATTTGGCAATCAATTTTAAATGCTCTTAGTTCGGTAATGGATTGGATTCGATGGGTTTTTAGACAATAATAAATGATACATAACAAACACATACTTTTATTTGGGTGCTACGAAAAATGAGTTAGTTGAGTATATATAAAAATATTGGATAGATTAGTTTTAGTTTCAGTAACAATATAAATAGTTTTATGTTTTTTAATAATTTGTGTAAAAAATGAAATAAAACGATAAATGAAATACGACTCAAGTTACACGCAAAAAGCGCGAAAATAATAGAGATTTTTTTGATTGCAAAAAGCCAATGTGATAGAACCAAAAATAATTGATAAGCATAACCTAAATAAAAAAAACAATAAATAATTGAAGATTTTATGAAAATCATGGTCTTCTAAAAGTATGGTGATTGGAATGAACGTGGAGATGGCATGGCCCTCATCTTATTCAAGCATGATCGTTTCTTCCGTATCGTTACGAGTTTAATTTAATATAATATTTTTGCATTTATGATGTTTGTCATTTTGATATTTTTTCATCATTGAATATTAATAAAGCTGTTTTTGTTTGCATTTTTATGTGTCGTAGAATGATGAAACAACATTTTAGCCTTAACTTTACAACCCAATTTCCTTGGAAAATTTATTAACAGACTTTCATTATTTTACGTTATTTCATCAGCGTAGAAAAAATCTTGCGAAATTTATGTAAAGCAAACATTTTTAGCATTTCTACAGTTTACATTACAAGTTTCATGCAAATTTTAAAAACATTTTTTCCGCCATTTCCCACATTTTCATTCAACATTTTACCGAAATTTTATTTTTTCTCCATAAAAAGCAAGGACTTCGACGACGACAAGAAAGATCTCTCAGCAAAAGAAAATGTCAGCTAACCTTTGTATAACATCGGATGAAGAACTTTCTGAAGATGAAGTATTTCCAATTGTATGTTTTTTTTTCTTCTATAGGTTTAATGAACGTTTTTTTTAAGATTTATACGCTCTTGATAGTATTGAATCTTCTTGCAATTGTGGCTGTAAGTATTTTGATTGTGCTTGAAACTCAAACAAAACTTAAATATCATCGAGTAAAAGAAACTCCACCTAAATTGGTATTGACACGAGAATATTTGGAAAAGCTTCGACCACCAAAGAGAGCAAATCGTAAGTTAAATTTGTTTTTTTTTGTTTTTATAATTGCATGAGATTACATAACTTATTTTTTTAGCTGCTGGTGATGTAAATACGATACCATCACAAGGTAATGAAGGTGGTGAAGAGGCACCAAAAACGAATTTGAATGATCCACCACCACTTGAATCAACTCAACAACTGCAACAAGGAAAACCTGAAGAAAAAAAATGAAACAACTTTCGTCGTCATCTTTTTGTTTGCTTGATTTGTATGGATTATTATTATGTTTAAAAAAATAAATCTTTGATTTTCAATGAAATATGTATGAAACACCACTATTAATAACAAAAGCTATGACAAAATTAAACAATATTAATGTTTGTGAGTTTATGGTTGCAGATGAAGAAGGTGAAATGTCACGACGAGATGAAGCTCGAATAGGTTGTTTACCATTACAATAATCACCGGTACAAAAACAATATTCAGCATCATAATCATTTCCTTTAATTTTTATTTGTTCAATATAACATTCTCGATCACCCATGAGAAGTTTAGGTGAACGAAAATGATGAGAATAACAATCTCGAAGGGTTCCTAAAAAAATATTGTTGTTTTGATTTATTTTTGGCAACGTTAATGAGAGTAAAAAATCTTTCTTTTAATTTGGCTTTTTTCCACCAATTTTTTGGAACAAATTTTTTGCTATTTTTCTTACAAATGCCGATAATATTTTGAGACTTTGCTGTTTATTTTTACTGGTTAATTTACAAATTATAAAATTGGTTGTACTTTTATTTTTTTTTTGCATAAATTAGCTGCATTCAAGATTTTTTTACAAAGTTTTTGTTAAAAAAAACTAACCAAAAAATGAAGGCTTTCCATTATAATTTCCTGTGACATTTATACTCATACATGGCCCATTACAATTAAAGCCTGTTTCAGGGATATTATCACCTGAACATTGTTTAGAATCTTTAACTTCTATTGTTCGCATTGAATCTGCTTGTAAAGGCATATATCGATTCCAATTCTAAAAAAAATATTATTTTGAGAAGATGGAAATACATAAATGAGGGATGATTTATATTACCAATTGGATATGTTTTGAAGCACATTTATAACATTTATTTGAATATGAATTAACGTTAATAGCGGCTTCAAATAGGATTAAAAAGAAGAGAAAGAATTTGATCATGGCATTTGAGAAGATTAAATCAAACAAACACAGAGCTTAAACTTGTGAGAGATTATTATGTCTTTAAAACTTTTTGGTAAATAAATCAATGAATCGAATAAAAAGTGAATGAATGAGGAAAGAAAAAAATGGAGAAAAATAAGGAAAATAAAAAAGGTTGATAGATTTTTCCCCGCGCGAGAGACTTTTTTCCTTTGTTTTCCTTTCTTTTTTTTGTCTATCCAGAGTCTCAGCATCCAAACAAAACAGCAAGCTGGTGCTATCCTTATCCTTTTCCTATTTTATTTTTTCGCTAATGAGAACCTTTATTCCCGTTCTAAAGAGATTTTCAAGTGGATGGGATCGGCGGATTTAGGATAAATAAAAGCTTCAAATACCAAACAAAAAAAAAGAGCAGACAGATGCAAAAGAAAAAAGCTCGATTGTTAAAAACATGCGCAGTTCTAAAGTTTTCTGCCGAAAAAAATACTTTTAAAAATTCATAAAAAAAATATATTTGAGATTTATCGTCTGCTGTGAGATTTTAAGGCCAAAGTCATTTTGCAACATCGGTGTAAAAATATTTTTGAAAACAACCAGAAAAGGAAGTTGATTATTACCGTTCGCCGACGCCGCTGCTGATCGTCGGCCGCGGCCGCAGTTGTTCGAAACTATTGCATGCTTCTATTGTTCAAAAGGTTTGAAGGTGAAAATGAGAAGAAAAACATATTCGTAAACAAGCAATCATGCATGTAAGGGGCATCATGACCAAATATAATACAAAGATGTTTTTCGATTTGCCATTCTTCTGTGTTTGAACAATGAATGTTGGTTTTTTTGTTCCTCTCTTGCTTACTTTTTAGTGTAATGATCAAAAAAAGAAAAGAAACAAGATTGCATGTTTAGGTTTTCAAGGAACGTTGCGATTGCGACTTTTTGTTTTCTTTTTTTCCATTGTTCAAACCTTCCAGGATGCTAGTTGCAAAATCCTCCTTACTATCTTATTGAACAAGCAAAAACAAAAACATAGTTTAAGTTTTAAAAAAGTCTTAACTTTTGGTCCCTGTGGAAAAACAATGCAAAGGTCCATTTTTTTTTGCATTTCCTCCAAAAAAAGTTTTGATAAGAAACTAAGAAACAAACTACTACTACTGCCTGCTTATCAAATTGGGATCAAACAGCATTAAAAAAAGTGTGACTACCATATTGTGTTTATTTTTTTTCATCTTCTCTGCTTTCGAAATTCATTGTGAAAAAAATAAGTTTTAATGGGTTAATTTTTATTAGCGAAAATAAATAATCAAATCATATATGGAAAGTTTAAAAAATATAGGTTAGAAGAGAAATTAGGGAAATTATTTACATTTGCAACATTTTTCAATTGCATGCCAATACCCTTCTGTGCCGCTGTATTTGCCTGAAAATTGAAAGTGTTGAAATTATTTCTTTTAAAGTAATGTATTCGAAGTTTAGTCACCATTTTAAAGGATTAAAAAAAATACAAAATTGTAAGAGCTCAAAAAAATGAAGGAGACTTTGTTCGGTGAATTCAAATAAAAAACTTACATCCTGATGGACCACCATTGTGGAGACGAGACATGCGTTGGCAAGTTCCAACTCCCTAAAATTCAATCAATTTTAGTAAAGAGTCAACTATGAAATATATCATACTCCGCAATTTCCTGCATAACGAGCAATATATTTTTCAACACATCCTGTGGAACAACTATAATCATCTGCGCATCGCTTCCATGCTGTATCTAAGGATTCTCCATTTTTATGTCCAGGTTTTCCACAGTCTTCATAATAAGGAAGTTTGATTTGATAATATCCACATGAAAGTGAACCAACATCCATGTGACAACCAATAGCCTATAATTTTTATGACTTTTTTTCAAAGCCAATGAGGGAGATTAATAAAAGCTCACTTTACAACCAGATTCATGTTCACAAATACATCTAATACAAGTTGTAGCTTCGACGGCAGCGATAACTATAAACAGAACATTACTGTATTTACTCCAATTATTCCATCGCTTGTTACTTACCTACAAGAACAAAAACGATAGCTTCTTTAAGAAACATGTTTTTTTATTTCTTTGCTCTGGAAATAATTTTTTATGTTTATTGTGATTTTGAGAGTATTTATATGGACTTTCTCCATATTTCGCCTTATCATACAAATAGAAGAGGGTAAAACTCAATGTTTTTTGGTTATAGTAGTTACCGAAAAAAAGCCTTTGACGTATCACATCCTTTTTCACGGAACTTTTTTCTTATCTATTGCATTCATTCATTCATTGGGCTACAAGAATGAGGAGTTCAATTGTACAACAAAAAATATATATTGTTTTTGTGTTTTTTCTGGAAATTTAAGTCCAAAGGTAGTTCCGTCGAAATCGAAATAATTGTTTTTTTAAAAACACATGATTTAAAAAAGGTATTTATTTAAAATATTTCAAAAAACGAAATAAAATTACAAACACGAAAAAATTCCAAGTTAACCATTTCCTCGGTAACTTCAAATCGAATTATTCAATTCTCTTGATTGCAACATTTTCATTATTGCAAATGACATCGCCTTCGGCGACATTTTCAGCCAAATTGATGGCTTTGGTTGCAAGTTGAATCAGTTCATTACAATGTGCAGAACCTTCGGAAAGGGTGTATGAAACTCGCAAAAATCCTTTATCATCACCCAAAATTCTTTCGGCTTTACCAAATTTGGATTCATTGATTTGCTCAACCGAAACAAATTCTCTTAACTAAAAACACCTAATTTGTAAAAACTTGATTGAAAACTTTGACTTACTTGTTCTTCAACTTCATCCGCATTTTCTTTGTTATTAGCTTCATTGAATTTAAAAAATGTTAACGCAGAAATCATTGCAGGGATTTCATCGGGTTCAGTAACAGTTTCGACATCACGGCGCTTACGACCACCAGGTACTGTAGAATTTCCTGTAGGAGGTAAATTAGTTGAAGTTGATGCACAACCATAACCAAATTCAACCATTGCCAAAAAATAAATTGCTGCAGCAACAAAAAATAAAGAAATTTTAGTATTCATCTTTCTCAACGACGCTCAAAAACATAAACCAAAAAATTAGAAAGCTTGAAAGATGTTTTTTGGTTTCTCTCGATTCCATTTTATATAATTTTTTAGAGTTTGTTTTTTAAAAACCATTAACTTTAATAATCTATTATTCACTTTGTTTATTTTCTTTTTTGTATATCGAAGCATTCTAAAAAATGCATTAATTTTTATTGGTTTTGTAAGCAATTGTGTATACTCTGCTGGTCGGTTGGTCATTTTCTTGACCATTCCATTATTTACCATGAATCGTATAGCTTGAGAAATATGATGTTAGACAAAAAATGTTTTAATAAAACATAAAACATCAAACATCAGAATCCTTAAAATCTTAAAAAATATTACTTCTAATTTGGAGAAAATAAACCAATAATTTTTCACCTATTTGCTGCTGATTTTTGTTTCTACCATTATCCCAGCCTGATCTAATTTCACTCATATTTATAATTTATTTCAGTTTTTCCTGGTTCAATTTTAACAAGTAAAATATAATTGAACAAAGCAACAAAAACCAAAAAATAAATCTTTCTTTATCTAAAGTAGCTTGCTTATTATATATATGTAAAAAAGGTATGGGTAGTTGCTAGATTGAGCGATCCGGACGATGTTTATTTTTTTTTAAAACTGCAAGGTTGTGTAATTTCATATGGAGATTACGGGAAAACTATCAGAATTAGTACATTTAAAGATATGCTAATTCAAAAAGTTTTCGTAAAGCTTTGTAAAACCCGGACTTTGCCATTTTTTTGAGCTTTTTTTGTCGTTTTAAACTTAGTTTGCTCAAATCGTCAATTAGGTGATATGAACTTATCAAAAAACCCGCCCGGTATATCGTCTGCAGAAAGACCTGAAGAATTTGATTTTGCTAATTTCAATATAATTCAACCCGCCGGAAAAAAGTTACTTGCCAAATGAATATGTAAATTTTTTCCAAATTTTTTCAATCACTTTTTCTCTTTTGTAGCTTTGGCGCAATGGGTTGGAACTTTAAGTGAGGCTATGGAAGTGAAAAGTTCGAGTTTTCGATGGAACTTCATAGGTTTTAATTATTTGAATTAAGGGGAATATTATTTAAATAATTTTTTAAAATTATTGGGATAGTTAAATATGCAAATTTTTGGAGAAATTTTCATATTTTTTCGGATTTTTTAGTGATTGAAGTGATTTAATTATGAAATGGTTGGGGAATCATTTGTACCTATTTCGGGTTGATTTTTTGACGGTTCTCCAATACCTATTTCGGGTGGATTTTTTGACGGTTCTCTAATACCCATTTTGGGTGGATTTTTTAACGGTTCTCAAATACCCATTTTGGGTGAATTAAAAAATTAATAACTTTCAAGAGCAATGGTTCTTTAAGGACCTCAAACCCGAAGGGCTAGCATCAGCTCTTAATCGCGAAACGATTATCAAATTTGGCGAAGCCTTTAAATTAAATTTATGGTAATTTTTTAGTCCTGTAATTTAACACGGTTCTCCTAGTTATATATATGTAAAAAAGGTATGGGTAGTTAGCAGTTTGAAAAACCCGGCCGATTGTTTGATTTTTCTATTTATAGATTCTGGGGTAGTTTCATATGGAGATTACGGGAAAATTAGTCTTTTTATCATAAGTAAAGATATGCTAATTCAAAAAGTTTTCGTAAAGGTTTGTAAAACCGGGACTTAGCCATTTTTTCACGTTTTTTTTATCATTTCAAACTTAGTTTGCTCAAATCGTCAATTAGGTGTATTTATCAAACTCAAAAGTCCGGAAAATATTCCTGTAGCAAATTTCATGTAGTATTTGATTTTTATAAATTCAACATAATACAACTTGACGGAAATGAGTTCATTTGGGTTTGAATATGTAAATTTTCTCCAAATTTTTTCAATCATTTTTTCTCTTTTGTTGATTTGGCGCAGTGGGATGAAAATTTTTTTGAGGCAAAGGAATTGAAAAGTTCGAGTTTTTGATGGTTTTTTTGATGGAACTTCATAGGTTTTATTTATATGTATTAAGGGAATAATATTTAAATAATTTTTTGTAATTATTGGACATAACAAATATGCAAATTTTTCGAGAAATTTTCATATTTTTTACAAATATTTATAGATTGTAGGGATTTAATTATGAAATGGTTGGGGAATCATTTGTACCTATTTCGGGTGGATTTTTTGACGGTTCTCATTAATCCAATTTGGGTGGATTTTTTGACGGTTCTCAAATACCCATTTTGGGTGGATTTTTTGACGGTTCTCAAATACCTATTTCGGGTGGATTTTTTGACGGTTCTCTAATACCAATTTGGGTGGATTTTTTGACGGTTCTCATTAATCCAATTTGGGTGGATTTTTTAACGGTTCTCATTAATCCAATTTTTTGGTGAATTAGGAAATCAAAGGCTTTTCAAGCGCAATGGTTCTTTAAGGACCTCAAACCCGAAGGGCTAGCATCAGCTCTTAGTCGTCCAAGGTGATTATCAAATTTGCAAAGCTTTTTAATACGGTTCTCTATTTTTTTAGTTCTGTAACCTAAACGGTTCTCCTAGTTATATATATGTAAAAAAGGTATGGGTAGTTGCTAGATTGAGCGATCCGGCCGATTGTTTGATTTTTCAAATGTTAGATTCCTATGTAGTCTTATATGGAGATTACGGGAAAACTATCAGAATAAATACATTTAAAGATATGCTAATTCAAAAAGTTTTCGTAAAGCTTTGTAAAACCGGGACTTTGCCATTTTTTCACGTTTTTTTTGTCATTTCAAACTTAGTTTGCTCAAATCGTCAATTAGGTGACATGAACAAATCAAAAAACCCGTCAATACTTTCCCCGATAAAATTTCCTGAAATATTTGATTTTGCTAATTTCCATTTAATTCAACCCGACGGAAAACATTTCGTTTATAGTTTTATATGTAAATTTTTTCCAAATTTTTTCAATCACTTTTTCTCTTTTGTAGCTTTGGCGCAGTGGGATGAAAATTTTTTTGAAGCAATGGAAGTGAAAAGTTCGAGTTTTTGATGGTTTTTTTGATGGAACTTCATAGGTTTTATTTATATGTATTAAGGGAATAATTTTTTAATAATTTTTTGTAATTATTGGACATAACAAATATGCAAATTTTTCGAGAAATTTTCATATTTTTTACAAATATTTATAGATTGTAGGGATTTAATTATGAAATGGTTGGGGAATCATTTGTACCTATTTCGGGTGGATTTTTTGACGGTTCTCCAATACCTATTTCGGGTGGATTTTTTGACGGTTCTCTAATACCAATTTGGGTGGATTTTTTGACGGTTCTCATTAATCCAATTTGGGTGGATTTTTTAACGGTTCTCATTAATCCAATTTTTTGGTGAATTAGGAAATCAAAGGCTTTTCAAGCGCAATGGTTCTTTAAGGACCTCAAACCCGAAGGGCTAGCATCAGCTCTTAGTCGTCCAAGGTGATTATCAAATTTGCAAAGCTTTTTAATACGGTTCTCTATTTTTTTAGTTCTGTAACCTAAACGGTTCTCCTAGTTATCCTTCCTAGTAATTTTGATTGTGCGTTCGAGCTCGGAAATCGATCATGGGAAAGTTTACAAAAAAATGAAAAAATTTGCATAATATGAATGAAAGAAAAATTTTCTTTCAAAAGCGCAATGGAATGATTTATGTTAATTTTGCATACTCAAAAACTCAATAAAAGACGAGCATGACAAAGAAAAAGCTTCAGATAAAGTTTGCAAGCTTGCTCGCAAACGGTGACCTCAACGCTCTCGCTTAAAGTTCACACACAAAAACCAGATTTTGTTATAAAATAAATTTTGCTTTTTGAACTGTACCATTGGAAACTTTGGCTATCAGATCAGGTTAAGTGGTTTCAACTGCTTTTGGCCGCAATCCCTGGGCAACTGGGCTTCGATAATTCGCTTATATATTATTATTCTTTTTCTTTTTTGTACCCTTTTTTGTACCCTTTTTTGTAATATTTAAATGCCAAGAAAAGCAATTAAAAGAACTGCTTCTCAAGAAGCTGCTCATCAAGCAGAACTAAAAAGGCGAAAAAATGAAAAAGATCGAACAAGAAGATCTAACATGCCATTGCAACAAAAACAAATAGTAAACGAAAGTGCACGTGAGCGTATACAAAATAGAAGATCCACATTATCAGAAGCTGAAAAAGCCGCAGAAAATGACAGTTTACGTAATCGCATGCAAAATAAACGAAGACCAAAACATCAAATAACAGCAGGAGGCAAAGAAGTTGACGATGATACACAGCAACATTATCTTGGACCTATAAATTTGGAATGCATGCATTGTAAATCAAAGCATTTTGAAAGTGAAAAAGTAAGCAACAAAGGTTTATCTTTTAGCTTATGTTGTCAGCATGGCAGTAGCTTAAGTTTATCTGCTGAACTTCCATATCCTGAAGAATTTAAAAAGCTTTTCGATATTAAAGAATTCAGAGAAAAGATTAGACCTTATAACAGTGCCCATGCTTTTGCTTCATTTAATGCAAATATTGTTAATTTTGGAATTAATCGTCCAGGACCTTACTCTTTCGTTGTTCAAGGTCAAGTTTATAACCAAATCAATACTGCTTTAAGAAACGCAGAAAACGAAAATAAATCATTTGGTCAGTTATATTTCACCGATTCACTTGAAGCGGCTGAAACACGGTTACAAACATTTTCACAACTTAATCCCGAAATCACTAAAATTTTATCGATTACTTTGAGTCGAATAAATTGTCATGCCCAAGCTTTTAAAATGATGTATGAACAATATGAAACGCAACAAACTTTAGCAGCTCAAAATGGGACTCCACCTTTAAATTTATCAATGCATTTTAGCCTTAAAAAGGGAGTCGATCCTCGGAAAACTGCCAACGTCGTGTATCCAACAACTATACAATGCGACCTGATGATCTTGATATCGAAGTCCACACCACTTCCAAAACAAAAATTGATGTAGTGTTTTCTCTTGGTGCTCCAAATATTATCAAAAATTTTGGTCTTCTTCAATTGCAAAAGACAAATGTCAAGGTTCGTGGTGCTGTTTCAACTTTACCTCAACGCGATGGCAATGGTTTTGCTTTTATGCTTGGTGACTATGATGGCAAAGCTCTTGAAGTTGAAATGAAAACTGCGCCTGATCTCAAAGTTCATGACATTGTTATTATTGATGGTGATATGGTTAAAATAGGTAAGTTTTTCTTTTTATTTGCTACTAAAACGTTGAATTTTTTAGATATGACGTTCATCCTTATTGGTCATCGTTATGAACATGTCGATATCAACCAAATGGCATCTATTCTTCCGCCGACACATCCTCAAATTGTTGTAGTGCCTGTTCCTGAACAACCTTCTTCTTATGTTGCTCCTCTTCCTCAGACAAATCCTGCTGCTCCACCTCAAGCAAATCCTGCTGCTCCACCTCAAGCAACTCCTGCTGTTGCACCTAAAGCAATTCCTGCTGCTGCACCTCAAGCTAATCCCGTTGCTCATCCTCAAGCATATCCTGCTGCTGCTCTTCAATTTCAAAATGTTAATGATGCAATCGTTCGGGATCCACATATTTCTGCTGGCTCAGCTTATGCACCTTCAACTAAAGAAAATGAAAAGAAAAGCCTCCGTAATAAGAAAATTTAATTTTTCGATTTTACTTATTTAATATATATGTTTTAAAATGTAATTGTAATAATAAATAATACTTTGAAGTTGTACTTAGATATTGAGCCTATATATGTACATTGCGATTGAAAAACAAGTTATAAAAAGAAAGAGATCTTACATTTTTATCATGCAATGGAACAAGCATCATGGCGGCCCGAAGGGACGCTTCTTGCCTAGTATATATGTAAAAAAGGTATGGGTAGTTAGCAGTTTGAAAAACCCGGCCGATTGTTTGATTTTTCTATTTATAGATTCTGGGGTAGTTTCATATGGAGATTACGGGAAAATTAGTCTTTTTATCATAAGTAAAGATATGCTAATTCAAAAAGTTTTCGTAAAGGTTTGTAAAACCGGGACTTAGCCATTTTTTCACGTTTTTTTTATCATTTCAAACTTAGTTTGCTCAAATCGTCAATTAGGTGTATTTATCAAACTCAAAAGTCCGGAAAATATTCCTGTAGCAAATTTCATGTAGTATTTGATTTTTATAAATTCAACATAATACAACTTGACGGAAATGAGTTCATTTGGGTTTGAATATGTAAATTTTCTCCAAATTTTTTCAATCACTTTTTCTCTTTTGTTGCTTTGGCGCAATGGGGTGGAACTTTAAGTGAGGCTATGGAAGTGAAAAGTTCGAGTTTTTGATGGTTTTTTTGATGGAACTTCATAGGTTTTATTTATATGAATGAAAGGGAATATTATTTAAATAATTTTTTAAAATTATTGGGATAGTTAAATATGCAAATTTTTCGAGAAATTTTCAATTTTTTCGAATTTTTTAGTGATTGAAGTGATTTAATTATGAAATGGTTGGGGAATCATTTGTACCTATTTCGGGTGGATTTTTTGACGGTTCTCTAATACCAATTTGGGTGGATTTTTTGACGGTTCTCATTAATCCAATTTGGGTGGATTTTTTAACGGTTCTCATTAATCCAATTTTTTGGTGAATTAGGAAATCAAAGGCTTTTCAAGCGCAATGGTTCTTTAAGGACCTCAAACCCGAAGGGCTAGCATCAGCTCTTAGTCGTCCAAGGTGATTATCAAATTTGCAAAGCTTTTTAATACGGTTCTCTATTTTTTTAGTTCTGTAACCTAAACGGTTCTCCTAGTTATATATATGTAAAAAAGGTCTGGGTAGTTGCTAGATTGAGCGATCCGGCCGATTGTTTGATTTTTCAAATGTTAGATTCCTATGTAGTCTTATATGGAGATTACGGGAAAACTATCAGAATAAATACATTTAAAGATATGCTAATTCAAAAAGTTTTCGTAAAGCTTTGTAAAACCGGGACTTTGCCATTTTTTCACGTTTTTTTTGTCATTTCAAACTTAGTTTGCTCAAATCGTCAATTAGGTGACATGAACAAATCAAAAAACCCGCCAATACTTTCCCCGATAAAATTTCCTGAAATATTTGATTTTGCTAATTTCCATTTAATTCAACTCGACGGAAAACATTTCGTTTATAGTTTTATATGTAAATTTTTTCCAAATTTTTTCAATCACTTTTTCTCTTTTGTAGCTTTGGCGCAGTGGGATGAAAATTTTTTTGAAGCAATGGAAGTCAAAAGTTCGAGTTTTTGATGGTTTTTTTGATGGAACTTCATAGGTTTTATTTATATGAATGAAAGGGAATATTATTTAAATAATTTTTTAAAATTATTGGGATAGTAAAATATGCAAATTTTTCGAGAAATTTTCATATTTTTTCGAGTTTTTTAGTGATTGAAGTGATTTTATTATGAAATGGTTGGGGAATCATTTGTACCTATTTCGGGTGGATTTTTTGACGGTTCTCTAATACCAATTTGGGTGGATTTTTTGACGGTTCTCATTAATCCAATTTGGGTGGATTTTTTGACGGTTCTCTAATACCCAATTCGGGTGGATTTTTTAACGGTTCTCAAATACCCATTTTGGGTGGATTTTTTAACGGTTCTCAAATACCCATTTTGGGTGAATTAAAAAATTAATAACTTTCAAGAGCAATGGTTCTTTAAGGACCTCAAACCCGAAGGGCTAGCATCAGCTCTTAATCGCGAAACGATTATAAAATTTGGCGAAGCCTTTAAATTAAATTTATGGTAATTTTTTAGTCCTGTAATTTAACACGGTTCTCCTAGTTATATATATGTAAAAAAGGTCTGGGTAGTTGCTAGATTGAGCGATCCGGCCGATTGTTTGATTTTTCAAATGTTAGATTCCTATGTAGTTTTATATGGAGATTACGGAAAAACTATCCTCATAATCACTTTTAAATATATGCTAATTCAAAAAGTTTTCGTAAAGGTTTGTAAAACCGGGACTTTGCCATTTTTTCACACTTTTTTTGTCATTTCAAACTTAGTTTGCTCAAATCGTCAATTAGGTGACATGAACAAATCAAAAAACCCGCCAATACTTTCCCCGATAAAATTTCCTGAAATATTTGATTTTGCTAATTTCCATTTAATTCAACCCGACGGAAAACATTTCGTTTATAGTTTTATATGTAAATTGTTTTCCAAATTTTTTCAATCATTTTTTCTCTTTTGTTGATTTGGCGCAGTGGGATGAAAATTTTTTTGAGGCAAAGGAATTGAAAAGTTCGAGTTTTTGATGGTTTTTTTGATGGAACTTCATAGGTTTTAATTATTTGAATTAAGGGAATAATATTTAAATAATTTTTTGTAATTATTGGACATAACAAATATGCAAATTTTTCAAGAACTTTTCATATTTTTTCGAATTTTTTAGTGATTGAAGTGATTTAATTATGAAATGGTTGGGGAATCATTTGTACCTATTTCGGGTGGATTTTTTGACGGTTCTCATTAATGCAATTTGGGTGGATTTTTTGACGGTTCTCAAATACCCATTTTGGGTGGATTTTTTGACGGTTCTCAAATACCCATTTTGGGTGAATTAAAAAATTAATAACTTTCAAGAGCAATGGTTCTTTAAGGACCTCAAACCCGAAGGGCTAGCATCAGCTCTTAATCGCGAAACGATTATCAAATTTGGCGAAGCCTTTAAATTAAATTTATGGTAATTTTTTAGTTCTGTAATTTAACACGGTTCTCCTAGTTTATTATATATATGTAAAAAAGGTATGGGTAGTTAGCAGTTTGAAAAACCCGGCCGATTGTTTGATTTTTCTATTTATAGATTCTGGGGTAGTTTCATATGGAGATTATGGGAAAATTAGTCTTTTTATCACATTTAAAGATATGCTAATTCAAAAAGTTTTCGTAAAGGTTTGTAAAACCGGGACTTAGCCATTTTTTCACGTTTTTTTTATCATTTCAAACTTAGTTTGCTCAAATCGTCAATTAGGTGTATTTATCAAACTCAAAAGTCCGGAAAATATTCCTGTAGCAAATTTCATGTAGTATTTGATTTTTATAAATTCAACATAATACAACTTGACGGAAATGAGTTCATTTGGGTTTGAATATGTAAATTTTCTCCAAATTTTTTCAATCATTTTTTCTCTTTTGTTGATTTGGCGCAGTGGGATGAAAATTTTTTTGAGGCAAAGGAATTGAAAAGTTCGAGTTTTTGATGGTTTTTTTGATGGAACTTCATAGGTTTTATTTATATGTATTAAGGGAATAATATTTAAATAATTTTTTGTAATTATTGGACATAACAAATATGCAAATTTTTCGAGAAATTTTCATATTTTTTACAAATATTTATAGATTGTAGGGATTTAATTATGAAATGGTTGGGGAATCATTTGTACCTATTTCGGGTGGATTTTTTGACGGTTCTCATTAATCCAATTTGGGTGGATTTTTTGACGGTTCTCAAATACCCATTTTGGGTGGATTTTTTGACGGTTCTCAAATACCTATTTCGGGTGGATTTTTTGACGGTTCTCTAATACCAATTTGGGTGGATTTTTTGACGGTTCTCATTAATCCAATTTGGGTGGATTTTTTAACGGTTCTCATTAATCCAATTTTTTGGTGAATTAGGAAATCAAAGGCTTTTCAAGCGCAATGGTTCTTTAAGGACCTCAAACCCGAAGGGCTAGCATCAGCTCTTAGTCGTCCAAGGTGATTATCAAATTTGCAAAGCTTTTTAATACGGTTCTCTATTTTTTTAGTTCTGTAACCTAAACGGTTCTCCTAGTTATAATATGAAAAAAACAAGGACCATAGTGGTAGAACAGAAGATCGGGCCGAAAGCCTGATTTTTCTGTCTAGCTAGGATGGGGTAGTTTCATACGGAGATTACGGGAAAATTAGGCGCATTATCGTGAGTCAATATGGATCTCGAGATATATGCAAATTTTCAAATTTTAACTCAAAATTTTTCTCTTTGGCGTAGTGGGGCTTTTGACAATGAGAAAGGAGATGGTTGGTTCGAATCCCCGATGCTGTTTTTCGCCTATTTTGATGAGATTATCTAAAGGATTATGTTTAAGAAATTTTTTAATGTTTTTTAAAAATATTAGCGATATATAGAATATGCAAATTTTTATAAGATTTGACAAAAATCGATTTTTTTATATTTTTTTATGCAATTGAAAGAAAAATAAAAAGCAAATTATTTTTTTAATGTTTTTTTGAGATTAATAAACTAATTTTCATGGATTTTTTAAATTATAAGGTTTTAAGGGAGTGAGCTATTAAGAGAATGACTAGATGGTTTGGAGCCATTATCGGTTCTTCCAAATAATTTGTCAAAGGGGAAATGTTTCAAAAAGACATGATCGATTATCAAAAATTATGCCAGTGGTTATAAATACACATAGGCCTGTTCGATTATCAAATATATGCCAAAGGCAAAATTTGCATATAGGTTTGATCGGTTCTCCGAAATATGCCAGTGGGGAAATTAGCAAAGAGGCGTGATGGGTTCTCTGATGCATCGTGAAAGATTGACTTTATGGCTGGGAGCCATGATCGATTTTGCCAAATTATGCCAGTAGGGAAATTGCGAAACATTATCGATTCTCATTGTTATGCAAGAGAGGAAAATTGCATATAAGCATGATTGGTTTCCCAAATATGCCAGCGGGGAAAATTAGCATAAACTTATTATCGGTTCTCCCAAATTAGGATAAAGGCATGATCGATTCTCCTAAATATTATTCAAGCGGGGAAAAATGCATTGAGGCATCAACGGTTGTCCATGATATGCCAGGGTTGAAATGGATTGAATAATTTTTACTAAAGTTTTGAAAGCATAACCAAATTGAGTGATTAAAATAAGTATGTGATTATAGTAAGTGCCAGAGGATATGCATATATCCGATTTTTTAAGAATGCAAATAAATCTTTGAATTCCGTTGTATTTTTGCATGAGGAATCCAATGGTGGAGTTCTTTTTTTAAAAAAAAAGTGGGTTCTTGAGCGGTTCTCAATAAATTAAGAAAGGGAACTATAAATAGACATGACGGACATGTTAGAGTTAGGAAATGATAAACCCCTGGGGCATGTTTACGTGGAAGGCATATCCAAATGGTTTGAATACATTACGATATGTCCTTAATGGCATAAAAGTATGGAAGGGGTAGTGGTATGTCTTTATGCTTGAAGTGTGTGATACCAGCTGGGATAATGGCCTGATCGGTTCTCCGAAATATACCATTGGCAAAAAAAGGCATTATCGGTTCTCCCAGATATGCCAGCGGGGATAAAGGCGTGATCGGTTTTCAACGATATGCATGAAAGTTTGGAAGGAATATTGGTATGTCTGTAAGCTTGAGGTGTGTGATGCATGTGGGCATAAAGACAAGATCGGTTGTTATGCCAGCGGGTATAAGTACATGATGGCTCTCCAAATATGCCAGCGGGGATAAGGACACCATTGGTTCTCCAAACAGAGGGGATAATGGCATGGTCGGTTCTCCCAAATATGCCTGAGGCAAAAAAGGCATGATCGGTTCTCAAAGATATCCCAGAAAGAATTTATAAAACTTTGCATCAAAGAAAATAATCATAAGAATTAATGTTTTTATAAAAAAACCGATTCTCATTTATTTTTTTAAATTTTTACATGCTCATAATTAAAAACTAGACCCAGCCGTTAATCGCGAAGCGATTTATATTAAGCTCTACCGCAAGCTTTTTACAGGATCTCCTAGTTTATATATGCGAATGAAAAAGTTTAAATAAAAGGTGCAAGTTTCTAAAAGCAAAAATGACTGAAAAAAAAATTTTGCTGTTGAAGAAATGTTAATGTTACTTATTATTTATTATTTTTCTGGTGCTTTAATTTTTAACAATCTTTTAACTGCCGGCTTTTTTGTTAATAAAAGAACACGGTGGTGCATTTTGATTTTGTGATTGTATGCATTCTAAAATGTGAAGAATGAAAACCTCCTCTGCCACTATTTTTTTAAATTAATTCTTTATTTATTTAGCTATGATATTTAGGATACAATTAAATTATAAATCATTATTTAAAAAAAGTGTTATAAAAAGAAAATTAAATGTGTAAATCTTTGCATGAAGCTTTAGTTTCAGTGGATACTTTCTTGATGGCGAAGATAGCATTTTTAGCGGCTTTAATAAATTCATTGCAATAAAGTGTAGCTTCAGGGAAGGTGTATGAAATGTGTAATTTGCCTTTATCATTGGTAATTTTGCGATCAACCGTACCAAATTGGAAGAACATTTTACTGTCAAACTATAAAAATTTAGAAGATTTTAAAAACTTTTGATTAGCAACTTACTCTATTTTCAATGATTTTAACATTCTTTTGGTTTTCATTTTCATCAAATTCAAATCGTGCTACAATATCCATGGTTGCTGGAGGCTCAACTACTGATGCTCCTTCAACATCACGTTTTTGAAGTCGGGTATAAGTCCCATTATTATCAAGAATGGTCATGGTTGGTGCACAAGATGAAACAGTCTCGAAAGCAGCCAAGAAGAAGATGGCACAACCGAATGAAAATAAAAGGATTGAAGCCTTCATGCTTGTTAAAAATGGAATGGTTCAGATAATTTTACTTTGCTAACTTCAAGATGCTTTTATACAAAAATTTAAAGTTACGCATCATTGATTTCAAACAATAATCAAAATGCATTGTTTGCTCGAATACGATACTTTCACTCATTATATTACTTTTTTTCTTTTGTTGCCAAAAACGTACAGTTTTTTTGTTATTCGTTCGTGTAATTTTCTGGCAATAAAAAGTAAAAGTGGTAGTACAAAATCAGGGGAACAAAAAATATGGTAAACATAAACAATTCTTTTGTGCATTGTTAGTAGTTAATGAGACGCGAAGTCAAATCTTTGTATAAAAGAAGTTCGGTGAAACCAAAAAAATATTAAAAATTTTTCTACTGTATTTCACTATGAAAACTACTGCTATTGTATTTTTCTTTGCTTGTGCAATTTGCTTTTGGGCTGCTTTTGAACCCGTTTCTTCTTGTACCCCAACTATCACAATTCAAGATACTAATGGAACTCAACATAGAGTCAATAAACGAAATGTTGAAGGAGCATCAGTAGTTGAGCCTCCAGCAACCATGGATATTGTAGCACAATTTGAATTCGATGAAAATGATAACCAAAAGAATGTTAAAATTATTGAAAATCGAGTGAGTTGTTAATCACGAATATTAAAATAATCTTCCAAATTTTTTTAGTTTGATAGTAAAATGTTCTTCCAATTTGGTACGGTTGATCGCAAAATTTCCAACGACAAAGGCAAATTACGCATCTCATACACCTTCCCTGAAGCCACCCTTTATTGCAATGAATTTATTAAAGCCGCTAAAAATGCCATCTTCGCCATCAAGAAAGAAGCCATTGAAACTAAAGCTTCATGCAAAGATTTACTCATTTAATAAACTACCGTAAAAATTTTTTTAAATTAATGATTTGTAATGTAATTTAATTTCATATAAAACTTTTGTTTAAAAAGAAAGAATATATCGTAAAAAATATTAATAAATTTTTCTTGGTTTACATTTTTTTGGAAGATCTCATATTGAAAGTTATTTTCTAACAAAGCTTAATAATGGCCACGAATTCATGAAGTCGTATATTTTAATTTTGCTTTAAAAGGATTGGAAAATGCTTAACAAAAATAGCTTCTTTAAATTTATAACAAATTACAAGGATGAATGCAAACAGTGCGGTTAATTTTTGATTTTTTTAAATGAAAATAATTACAAAAGATTACGTAGAAAGTTACTTAGAATTATAATATGAATATGGTATGGAAAGTAACAAAAATTCTTATCAAATTTACGAAAAGATTAAGAAAAAGGTTTCTTTATTTCTTCGCGAAGTTAATAACATTTTTACACGATAAATTTCTTTATGCATAATTTGCGACTTTGAGTATAGTAGTATATTGATCACAAATAATTCTTCCTTCTGTAATTTCATTAATGGTTACAAAAGCTTTCTCTGCAAGTTCAGTCAATTGTGAACAATAAAATGAGCCATTTGTGAGTGTAAATGAAATAAGTAAAAAATCATCGTCATTGGAAATGGTACGCTCAATGTTGCCGAAGTTTTGATTGCTTTTTAAAATAAATGGTTTTAACTAAAATATTTTTTTAATTAAACGAAGAAGTAATTCCTGCAGCCTGTTTTACCTGATTTTCTACTGTATCAGCATATTCTTGATTATTCAAAACATTGTATTTAAAATCAGTAAGAACTTTAATGGTGGCTGAATTTTTTACTGATGGCGTTTGAGAACCACGGTGATAAACTTTTTGATTGCCTGAATCCCATTGAGCCACAGCTTTATCTTTCAATGAAACTTGGAATAAAAAAGCATCACTGCGATTAATGTTAACAATAACAAACAAGAAAAGTTGAATAATAACCATGAAGGTTTTAGTATTTATTGCCACCAACCAACAAACCATTATCTAAAATGCTTTATTGTCTTTTAGCACCAAAAAATTATGTGGATTTTTTCGCGGCCATGACTACCACAAAAAACGTGGAGTTTGCATTGAAACAACTTTATTTTTTCATGCTTCTCAAATTTGCAGGAAAAATACTAATAGAAAACAAACAAATCTTGTGGTTATAAAATTTTATTTATTTTTTGCTCATCATTTTTCTTTATTGTGGTCATCGCTTGCATTCCTTTTTACTTTTTTAGCCATTGCTTTTTATGTCATTTTTTTAAATGTTTATAGAATTTTTATAATAATAATTGATGGTGAATTAAAAGCAATGAAGCATGGGCTTATTATTATGAGAAGAAAAGAAAAAACATAATCTCAAACGTACAAATTCACCAATGACAACAATATCGTAATGAGATGAAAATTTAAAAATTCTAAAAATGAATGGAGTTCGATGTTGTATTAATATTTCATTGATCTGATTAGTAGCCATCGCTAAATGTAGCATTAACTGAGCGATTGGTGAAAGACAAATGCACTGGCGATGATTTCCATGTTTGTTAAAAAGCGCACATTTTGCGTTCTGCGACTATTTATTTTCTCTGCATTTTTCTTTTAGCGTTAAAATTTTTGTTACATCGAAGACACTATTCCTTTCCATTCAATGTAAACCATTTTTATGTTAACCAAATAAAAAATGGATAACATAAGATCATCAGAATGGTTTATATTTATGATAATGATGATTCACATCATTTTAGCATTATTTACTAAAGTTGAAGAAAGTTTTAATGTTCAAGCTATCCATGATTTAACTTTTCATGGTTTTAATTTTACAAAGGTTTTTGACTTAGTCTAACTTTGATTTGTTTAAAAGAATTACTTTTTAGTATGACCATTTGGAATTTCCTGGAGTTGTGCCTCGATCATTTGCTGGACCCATTTTTATTGCATCCATTTTAAAACCAATTTCTTGGTTTATGAATTTTTTGGGTACCAGCAAGGAATTGGTTTTTATCTTTGGTATGTATATATATTCCTTAGACCTCAACTTGAGCATCCAAAATAGACGCTAATATATATTTTAATAAAAGCTTATATCTTCTAATTCCAAGTTCCAATTTAGCTCGATTAATCCTTGGTGGAGCAGTAATCATTTCATTTTGTAATTTTGCTCGAGCAGTTGAAAAACATTTTGGTCGAGAATCAGCTTTATTCCTTCGAGTTATTGTTGCCTCACAATTTCATTTCATGTTTTATTGCTCTCGACCTCTTCCAAACACCTTTGCCTTAATTTTAGTTTTATGGGTATATCAACTATTTCTGGATGATAAATATTTAAAAGCAGTTAAAATTGCAACGATCGCAGTATTTTTACTTCGATTTGAATTAGTTTTACTTTTTGGTCCAATATTTATTATTCCTTTACTTGAACGAAAACTATCACTTACTAAAGCAATTATGACTGGTATTTTAACTTTGATTATGACTTTAGCTATCACCGTTCCAATTGATTCTCTTTTATGGCAACGTTTCGTTTGGCCTGAAGGTGAAGTAATATATTTTAATATTATTGAAAATAAAAGTCATAATTATGGGGTAAGTTAAGCCATCAAACAATTTTTAATAGGGTTTATTGAAAATATAAATTTTTTTACTTTGTAAACACTGTTTTTAGACTTTACCATTTTTATGGTATTTTACGAGAGCTATTCCTAAAGCTTTAGCTGCTTCAACTTTACTCATTCCAATGGGACTTTTCTTTGATAAACGAACTCTTCGATTGGTTCTTCCAATTATGGCATATGTTTTTCTTTATTCATTTTTGCCACACAAAGAACTTCGATTCATTATTTATTCTTTTCCTATTTTAAATTTACCTGTTGCAGTTTTTTGTGCTAGAATGTAAGATTTTTCCTAGAAATATTACAAAATTATATAATTCTTTTAGATGGATTAACAAATCTAAATCCGTTATTCGCTTTTTGTTAGCCGCTGCAATCCTTGGACATTTGATTGCAAATGGACTTTATTCCGCTGCTTCTTTGTATGCCAGTTCATCAAATTATCCCGGAGGATCCGCCCTTTCACATTTACAATATAAACATAGATTTATGAGAAATAAACCTATTGCAGTTCATATTGACCCATTTTCAGCTGAAAATGGTATATCAAGATTTGGACAAGTTTTTGAAGCATGGGAGTAAGCTTTGTTATGGTTATTGATTTTGCACTTTTTTTCATATCAACATTTTATAGCACGAATTTTAAATATAACTTAAGTTTTATCTTATTTTTTACAGATACAACAAAACTGAAGATCTTTCCCCTGAAGATCTTACTCGTTTTGATTATCTCCTTTTTGGAAATACAACAACCGAAAATCTTCGAACTCAACTCATGGCTAATTTTTCTAAAACCCACAGAGAACATTTTAGTTCTGAAGGATTCCATCTAATTAAATATCGCAAATTTAAAAATATTCCATTATTACCATATCCTGTTTTTGTTTTCAAAGAAAAAGTCATTGTACTTAAAAAGCTTTAAACCATTTTTTTATTCATGTTTTGCCTTAAGATAATAAATTTATGTCGATTTGTTGAAACCATTTTCATGGACCGAAAAATGAATAAACATATGTACTTTATTTTGCTCTATTCAAACAGTAAGATAGATGGGTTTAACAACAAAAAAAGGTAATTTCAAGAGCTTTGATCAACAAAGCTAAAAATCATGATTTATAATAATCATGTTTGGAAAATAAGTAGGTTGAAGGATTCTAAAAGAAGTATTTATAAATTACGAAAGAGAATCAAAACAAAGGTTTGGAACTTACTGTATATTTGAACTATCCAGTTTATTTCCATAATCTTCTAACATGTTTTTAATTTCTTCCACCGAAAATATGTAACCATTATCAGCAAAAATTTGGAGGTCATTAAAATCAACGTTTTTAACTTTTCCTGATTTAATTAAAAATTCAAATTCTTTGATGGTAATATCTTGGTGTAAAAGAGTTAAAATTTTTGCTTCACATTTATAAAGTTTTGAAATTAGCTTTGATAAGGAGTCTCGAATATTTCCAGTTGTGGATTCAGGATGGCATTCTAAACTATTTCCAATGTAAAGTCTTTTAAGCTTCAAAGTTTCAATTCTGTCGTTTTTGATAAATAATGATTGTTCAACGCATCGAGTTTTAACAAAAGGATGAACAACCAGGCGATGGCAAATTGGATATGGATGAAGAGCAAAAAAATATTTGCATAAAGAATTCAGTCGGTAAAGTAAGGAGATTGAAGCTAGTTTGAGAAGATATGAAACTATTGTAGAAGGCAGTGTCAACCTTTGTCCTGAACAGGAAGAAAAATGAATTGTAGGATGATGCTGCGTATTTTGCAGGTTATGTATTTGGGGAAATGGGTTCGAATTGAAATTATTATTAATAGAATTATTAATTGGTTTAATTTGTTGCATAATTGTTTTGTGATTAACAAAAACTTTTATGAAATCTTCTTGAGGCCGACTAGCAACTTTGTAAGGTTTTCTCAAAATGGCAGTCATGCCACGTTCAAGAGTTAAATATGCGGATTCTAAAGTCCCAAAATCCATTTCAAATTTAATTGTATCCAACCAAAATGTTGTGATAGAATCTGGTGGCTTAACCAAAGAGTTTGGAACCTCTATAGACAACTTTCCGATTTTCTCAATTTGCATTCGATATTCTTCAACCATTTCTTTGTCGCTAATAAATAATCGAGTATATCGCTTATAAACATTCAAAACTTCTTGTTTGCTTCGAACTTGCAAAAAATGAATATAAAATTTCCAAATATTTTTATTCACCGCACTTAAAACTGTGTTGCCAAGTCTTAATTCAATATTTGCAATAACAGCTTCATCATCTTCAAGATCTTGAATGACTTTTAACCATTCCTCATCGTTTTCTCTCGCATTCTCCAATCTTTTTAATAAATCCAAAGATTTTTGGTATTTCAATTTTATTTCTTTCGATATTGGTTTCCCTAAAAATATATACGTTTCAATTTTTTAAAACTTTTTAGATAAAGTTACCTCCATATTTTTCATATTTTTTATACATATCAGAGATTTTTTGGTTGGGGAAATTAAAAGCTGTTTCATAAAATTTCAAACTATTTTCATACCCTTTTGAAAAGCAAATTCGGGAGGAATTGAAAGCATTCCATCCTATATGCTTTTCTCTAATAACTTCCGATGTCACCAAATTTCTTGAATTTTTCGAAACATAATAAAAATGCGATCGCGCTTTTATTTCAACTTCGGCATGATATTGAGAACGTGATTTCTTTTTTACTTTTCGACTTAATCTGAAATTCAGAAAAAACCAAATGTTAATAAAAAAATACATAACATCGTGATAAAAAAAAACAGACTTAATTAATTCATTCCAAAATTGTGGAAACATTAAAAATTTCTCACTAAAATTTTCAAGAATTTTTACTTTTTCTAAATCATCTTCTGCGAAATTCAATGAAACAAACATATCGCCCAAGGCATATTTGTAAATGGGACATAAATTATTTGGAATTGTCATGATTGAATTTTTGAATTAAATAAAAGTTGCAAAAAATGGCAGAAAATAAAGCAATGTCTTTTTCGCGCTGAAAAAAAATCATTGGATTGTTTTATGAATAAAAAAGATGATTGTGGGAAAAATGCAAAGTGGCATAGATGCTTTTATTTGCAAATAAACCATCCATTTTTTCCATATCTCAAATGGTCGTTTAGGCATATTAATGAACTACAAGGAGGCCAATTTTTTGATAGTAGTCTTTTAAAGTCTAAATTCTTGTTTTAACTTTAATTTTTCCTAACTTTATAAAATAAAATAATCCTTCAAAAATACTTTATTAAAAATAACAACAAAAAAAATCACAAACAGATGTAAAATAACAAAAAAAATTTATTTTATTAATAGATAGTATTTAAAGTGACGAGAGCTTGCATCTAAACTATTTCTAACGTAGTTCAAATTCGTAAGTTTATTAATGCCAATAAACAATTAATGGAAAAAGGAAAAAATGAATGCAATATGAAATTTTTCAATCAAAGACAGATTTAAAAAATGTTATAACCGGAAAAATTATGTATCAGCGAAATCAATTCGACTTGCAAAAATTGCAAAAACCTTTAAACGATCCCGCGTTTTTGAAAATAAATAAAATTAGTTGTAATGGTTGCAATTTTATTCATGATTGTTAAATTAGTATAACTTTAAATTAATAAAGACTTTCAAAAAATTTTAAATGTTAAAAAAATAAAAAAAAGATTTGGGTCTGAGCGTATTGAGTTGGCTCCTATTGAAGAATTACTCACATTCGCTATCCGATCACTGTCTGTCCGCGACGAGTTTTGCCTGCTTCCTTTCGGACCTCGGCCGATTCCTCGTTCTTTGAACAACCGGATGAAAGCGAACTCCTTCATTCACACCCTGTTGAACGCACAGCTTGACCAGGACGAACGCGTCACCGCAATTCATTCCAACAGAAGGACTCCACCTCGCAGCCCATCCGCCAAACCCTGCCACGAAGAAGCTCGTTTACAAGTGCTCGCCACAACACCCGGCGACCACTCACATTTTTAATTCAAAAGAAAAGGAACGGAAATTTTTTTGCAATTAAATGAATGATTGTTTTTGACTTTTTTAGAAGCATTATAAAATAAAAATTAAAAATATTTTTGAATATTTCGATAGAAAAAAGTGTGGAGAATTTGATGATATAAAAATTGATAATTTTTGTTTAGTTTTTTAATGTGAAAATTGCGTTTACAAAACATCCAAAAAATAAAATTATGAATGGTTGATTTTTGCTTGAACTTTTTTTAATTTAAATTTATCTTGAGCTATTAAAAAACATATATTATTAAGAATTAAGCATTTTTTAAGGGAATGTTTAAGATATTTTGGTAACCCTGAATCGCCTAAAATTTATTTGAATCTTAGGTTTTAACAAGTTGCTATATCAGAATAAATCCGTTCAACTATGCGAAGATTTGACAGATTTACTTTATTTTTTGTATTACATGTGCTTTAAAAACTTAATGTTTTTCACATTTATTTCCATCAAACGCTTGATAAATAAAAAATATTCAAAAAGGTTTTGGTTTAAAGAGAACATCCTCGCTTGCATTAATATTGCTGGAATTTCTATCGGTTAACCATTCATAAAATGATTGAGAATTTGTTGGATCCTAAAAAATGTAATTTTTTTGCTTTTTTTTCAAAATTCAGAAAACTAACATTTGAATATTTTTTGGGCCTCGAAGGACGTTGAGGTTGTTGTGGTGGTAGTTGAGACCCCACAATGGGTTGATGCATCGAAGGTGGAACTGTGCCTGGTAGAACTGCTTCTGGAGGCTTGGATGGGTCTTTTGGAGCATTAGCAGCTGCTGGATTTCCTCCTGGTTTATCTTCAGGTTTTTCATCTTCTTTTTTCTCCTCTGGATCTGGCGTTGAAGCACGTGGAGTTGGAATATCTTCAATTTCACAAGGTCGATAAAATGGAAAATGAGTTTTATTCCAAAGTTTTGTTGCAGTCTAAAATTAATTGTTAAACTTTTGTTTGACGATTTTTCCTTTAAATTCACAGGTTCAAAATTAAAAGTATGCGTAACAAAAATTAGTGGACCAAAAAGAAGTGAAATAATTAAAAATAAAATAAGTAACCAAGTTTTTTGAAAATCCAAACCAAACGCAGCCAAATAATAGCAACTAATAAAAAATAATGAAAACATAGGTAAAGATTTACACGTTTTACTAAAAAATTTGTGCCATTATTGCCACTTTCAACGATCAAAAAAACTTACAATGCCCAATAAAGTTGTTCGGTATCCACGTCAGATAGAGATTTTTTACATGCGAGAAAACCCAATTGCCCAATAAATACAGATAAAATTAAAAGGATCCAAGTTGGAATGACGAATGCCCAAAATTGATCACTTATTACTGTGACGAAACAATGCATGCCGAGGCCATAATATTTTTTAGCCATAAAATATGATGTTAATGCCGTGATTAATGACAAAATCAAGGGCAATCCGATGCTGATAATTAAATGGATGCTTCCATTTTTAGTGCTTTTGCCACAGATAAGCCTAGAAAAAATAAGGATATTTATTTTATTTTTAAAAGTGACTCGAAAAATAGTTTTAAAGTTTTGGAAGTTTTTGTTACAAAATTCTCATAAAAAAGAATGTTTAATAAACTTACGATTTAGCAAATATTGCTTCTGTTACACATAAACCAAGAATAAAAATTAGAAAAAAATGCAACAAAATTGTTGTGACTTTGCAAATTGTCTAAAAAAAACATATCAAATAAGCCCGCAAAAAATGAAAGTTAATTACTTCATTATCCGTAGGATTGGTAGTAAAAAATCCCAAGAAAATAAATAGAAAAATAATTGAAATTTCTTGTAAAATATATAAGACACGATGTTGGCCGCCTGATCTAAAAATACAAATCAAAGTTATATTACTTCAATAAACACGACATACTTGCAAACGATGTTTACAATTATAGTTGCTAATGTCCATAAAATAACCCAAATGCTTCCTAAATACAATAATATCTTCAATATCGTACTTTTTGTACCCGTTAATTTTACAACACCACATGCACCAATGAAAGCTAAAAAAATCTCTTAATTTTTTAAAGTGGAGCCTTGATGCTTACGTATTTCAGTTGTTGTTGTAGTTGGTGCTGGAGTTGTTAATTTGGTGGTGGTTGTAAATATACTTGTAGATGAGGTAGGATCGACACAAGATATTACATATCCATCGCCATCGGATGCATTGGTTGCAATAATAATGTTACTTTCAATGAAACAATCACAACCTGCAACATTTTTAGGATCTCCATCCACAACCTAAAAATTCAATATAAGTTTTTGAGACAAACTCGTTAATGCCATTTTACTTGAACGATGCATCTTGGAGATGATATTATAGCTGATGTTCCATCACAATCACACGTTTCATTTACGGTAGCTGTAAAAACACCACCAAAAATAGAAAGCATAGATGCAAAAAGCAACCATCCTTGTCCATTCATAATTTGTTCTTATTGCTGCTTTTAAATATTTTTTGTTAAAACTGTATGTGTTTAATCTTTTCTTTTGTAGCACTTTGTTGCTTTAAATGTATTTTGAATGCCTTTACAAAACTCCTTTTCTTTTATCATAAAATAAAAGAATATTCAACAATACGTTGCTAGGAAAGTTTAAAACAAAAAACCAAAGTAATGAAGAGAAAAAAATGTGAAAGTTACAAAGTTTGCTCGAAATGTCAGAATTTTTAATTGAAAAGTTTAAAAAAAACTGCCAAATATTTGTTTTCAAAAAAAAATCAGAAAGTTTTTTGCAAACAAAAAGCACAGTATACATTTAGAGAAAAGCCTTGTGAAAAAAATGAAACAAATTCATTGATTCTATGTAAATTTTCACGATTTAGCAAAAGCATCAATTTTAGACTGAAAAAAATGTTTTTGAACAACGCCAAATTTTACTTCTTCTTCAGAATATTATTGTAAGTGCTTTGAATTGTATTATTATTATTATTTTAATGTTTAAAATTTCAAGCTAATCTTCTTATAACATCCTTATTGTTTCTATTCATTCATTTATATTGAAATGGTTCAATCGTCAGGAAAAAAGAAAAAAGACAGGAAAAAGCAACAACCATTAAAGGATGCACCTGCAGCACCAGCGAAAGTGGATAACAAAGATTTACGTGAGTTTATTTATTTTTATCTTTATAGTCATTATTAATGTAAACATATGGATGGTATTTACCAAGATTATTAACTTAATAATACCATTTTCAATTTTTAGCTGCTGTATCAAAACTACAGAAAAATCAAGTTGCAAAAGAACGAACGAACGTAACTGAAGCTGCTACATGTGAAGATAAAAGGTTAGTTTTTTTTTCAATTTCTCTTCCTTTCTTATTTTTTTTCTCAAAGCTTTTATGTTTAATTTTAATTTTTAGAGATGATGGTAATAAGAAGAGATGCATGGTTAAAATAACAAGAGAAGCAACTTGCAATTATAAAGATTCATTTCAAACTGAATTAGATCATAACTTGGATTTATTGGATGGAGCTAAAAATCATGTTGAAAGTGCTGAAACATTTAATGAAAATACAATAATGTGTGTTGATGTTGGTGATGTACTCAATAATAACAAGTAAGCTTTTTATTGAATGTGTTTGATTATTTGAAAAACCGTTTATTTTAGAACTCGATATGTTTGTATTTCAAAACTTGGTGATGGATCTTTTGCACTTGTTTGGCTGGTTTTCGAACTGCAAAGCAAATGTTTCAAAGCTGCAAAAATCTTTCGATATGGTGAAAACTTGGAAAAAGCAGAACTCAAAGTAAATGGCTCTCAGCTTCTTTTATTAAAAGTTTGACATTTTCTTTTCAGGTTCTTAATCAAACTAAACATCATCCAAATATTTTACATTTTGATGAATCATTCAAATATCCTGGTAATTTACATCGTCATGCTTTCATCGCAATATTTGAACCATTGGGAAAAGATGTCAGTTATTTGATGTATGAAGCAAATAAAATTAATGGAGGCCGCTTACATGTTTCGGTAATCAAAAAAATGACAAAAGATGTTCTGATGGCTTTGGTAACGCTTCATGATGCATTCAAAATTATTCATGCTGATATCAAACCGAACAATATTGCGACATGTATTACACAAAAAAGTTTGTATCTTCATGTTGAAAAAATTGTCAATTCTTCTGAAAGTTTATTACCTCTTCGTATGACGTGTCAAAAGGATGTTAAATTTGATGAAGAAAAAACAAGGGGTTTGTTAAAGGATTATTTGAAAACACCGCCACCAGCAGATGACGAAGATGAATCGAATGACTTCTTGAAATTCAAATTAATTGATCTTGGTAATGCTTTGGTGAGTTTGTTTAATAGCTAACAAGTTATACCCAATACCAATATGCGGCTTTTTCAAATTTCTTTTTGTCTATCGATTTCATGAATGCTCACGTTCCTTTTTTTAGGGTACTGCAGAACAGCGCAAATCTGGAACATACAGTTTTAGGCCACCTGAATATTGCTTTGGTGCGCCTTTAATTTATTCACATGATCTCTGGTCTCTTGGCGTTACTGTAAGTTTTTTGAACCATGAAAACATAATACGATGATGCTTTAGATAATCAATGTATTAACCTTTCAAGATTTTCTTCCTCCTCGAAATCCAATAAGATACAATGAAAATGAAATCGAAGAGCTCGGCAAAATTTTTGGTAAATTTCCACGAAATTTATATTACACTTATCCTGATCAATTTGGCTTACAAGAAAAGTTTACAACAGCTGAACCATTGAAACTTGATAAAGAAGTAAAGAAAGTATTAAAAACAAAGATTGAAAAATGTCATTTGACGAAATCTGAACGCAAAGATATCCTTGAATTTTTGTTTAACATGTTACACATTGATCCAGCAAAACGGATGAAAGCAAAAGATTTACTCAAACTCAAATGGTTCAAAAATGTTGATTAATGATTATGATTATTTGGCTTTTTATTGATTGATTTTATTTTTGTCTTTTGATGATTTAAAATTGTAAAATATGTATGTTAATAATAAAGGTTTACATATAAATAAAGTAAAACAAGAATACATTTGTATACCATTGCGTAAAAGAAATTACATTTTAACAAAATATACTATGAAAAAATTCTGGTGAATCATAAGGTTGTGAAATTGGCCAAGTTTATCGATTAAAGAGTGAGAAATAAATGGGAAAACGCTGTGCAAACGGGATAAAGCAAATCTGAAAATGTTTCAAATTTTTTGAGGTTAAAAAATTAAGAACTCACTCAAAATACTCTAGTTTTGATAAACTTTTAATAAAACCAATAAACTCTTCCAATGAGCAATCAGATTCAATACCACCAATAAATTTTAAGCTTTTGATTTTGGGTGTAATCATTCGTTTTAATTGATCAAGGTCCATACGAAAAGCTTGAATTTGTAAATATCCAGTTGAAGAATCAAACATTGTAAATGGTTGTAATCGAATAGGTCTGCCTCCTTTCCATTTTGAGACTATAAGACTTGTTTCATTAAACTTTTTAATTAAAGAATGTTCAATATCTACAGCTCCATTGCAATATTCGTTTTTCTTGCAAAAACATGAAACAATAAATATAAGCGATGAAAATTTATCAATGTAATCAACTCGTTTGATTATATGGCAGCGTTTAGAGAGATTTCTTGTTAGAGCATTGATGGAAGCAAAATATATCAAAGTTTTTTGATCACTAATTTCAGCAAATCGTTTTTGGCAAACATACGGTAATGAAGGAAAATCAAAAACATTTTCAAGAGATAAAATTTGGGTGGAATTGATTAAAAATTTTGTGGATGGAATAACATCCATTTTTGATTCGTACAAATTTAGAATTAAAAAAATGAGAAAAAAATATCGAGATAATAAGAAAGGCTAGAAATAAAAAGTAAACAAAATACAAAATAAAAAAGTTCTTCCTTCCGATTAATCCTTGGTAAGTTTCATAACAAAAAATATCTATCGGTACATTTATTTTTAGAGAGGGCATACTCTCACAATTTTGGTGATTGTAAATTATTGACACATTCAAAATTTTCAATAAGTTGAATTTATTATTTTTACAATAAAAATGTTACAATTATATATTAGAGTTAAATTTTTTTGTATCCAAGAACAACACCTTCAGCACCACATGGAAGATTTTCATAGACGAGTTTACCATTATCCTTGAATTTGTCATAAGGAAAAGTGAAGGCAACATTCCAATATTTCTAAAAAATGTGGCATAGACAATATAAAGCATTTCAAATAAACCTTACTTTTGCAATTTCAGCAGTTTCTTTACCAACACATTCAGCGATAACATAATCACATCCTTTGTCTTTTCCAAATTGTAAGAGGCACTCGATTAAAACACGAAAGATACCACAGCTGAAAAAAATGTATAAAAGCCGGATTATTTTTGAACAAAAAATTAAAATCCACTTTTTTCTCTTTAGTAGAATATATCTTTATTTTAAGGAGCTTGATATTTTTCCAAAAAACTTACTTTTGATATTCTTTTCCAATTCCAACAGCTTCATAATAAAGGATATGTTTTACATCAGGTGGAAGAAAGCGAAGAGTTTGAGACATCGGAGCATCAAGTACAGTTAATAATTGATTGGCTTTATAAGATTTATATGGACCATTTCTGATATCTAAAAACACCAAATTTTTTCGTTGAACACAAAAAGTTAAGATCTAACCTTCACCATAATCATCTTTGATTTCAAGGACAGGATTTTCCATATATGAGCCATTTGGGAAATATTTTCCAAAATCTTCTTTTTTGATGCAATCGAAAATATTGAAACCGATTGCTTTGTCTTCATCTTTTACAATCATGGATACCTTAGCCGAAAGTTTAGGCGCAATGTCATCATAGTAAAATTGAGCAAAATCATCATATGTTCCATCTGAAAAATGTAAAATTAAAGTTATAAAATACCAAAAAGTAAAACATACTCAAATGGCTGACAATGCTGATGTTCTTCATAAAATGATCACAAACCATTTGACCCATAAGAGGAATATCCTTTTCATCGAGAACTTCAATTCGGAGTTGCTTCTTTTCACCATTTTTGGTTTTGTAGTTCACTGTTTGAATCAATTGACGATCGGTTCGAAAATCTTTGAGATAACCATCAATGTATTCTTGTCGTCGAGGTGGAACAGGATAATGTTTGATGGTTGAAGACGATGCAAAACGAAGAGAAGCTGAAAAAACACGAAATTGAGAAAACAAATGACGTGATGAAGAAAGCATATTGACGCGATAATTTACTGCAACGATAAGTTGTAAGACACGTTTTTATGGAAAAAGAAAAATCCATTTTAAATATATGCAAATTATTTTAAGTTCCAATAACATACAAAACAAGAGGAAATAATGAGATCAAATTTATTTATTTTTACATTCTAATCAAAGTATTAAAATTACAGATATATATACAAAATTATAATTTTTTGTAGCATACGACGACACCTTCAGCACCACATGAAAGATTTTCATAGACGAGTTTACCATTATCCTTGAATTTGTTATATGGAAAAATGAAAGCAAAATCCCAATATCTCTGGAAATGAAACTTTATAATAAATAACAGAAGCCAAGAAAGAAAGAAAAAAGTTTTACTTTAGTAATGTCAGCCATTTCTTTTCCAACACATTCAATGATAGCATAATTGCATCCTTTTTCTTTTCCAACTTTTAACGTTAATTTCATAAGAACAGGGAAAATTCCAAGGCTGAAAAAGAAGAAAGTAGGATAAGTTAGCATCGAAAGAAAAATTCTAAAGTCATTGAATTTTTATGCATGTTTTTTTAGACCATAAAAAATTCTCATGTTAAGATTTTTCTAAGTATTTGATTATATTAAAACCTTTAAAAAATTACTTTTGATGTTCGTTTCCAATTCCAACAGCTTCATAATAAAGGATATGTTTTACATCAGGTGGAAGAAAACGAAGAATTTGTTGACTTGGAGCATCAAGTACAGTTAATAATTGATTGGCTTTATAAGATTTATATGGACCATTTCTGATATCTAAAAACACCAAATTTTTTCGTTGAACACAAAAAGTTAAGATCTAACCTTCACCATAATCATCTTTGATTTCAAGAACAGGATTCTTCATATGTGAACCATTTGTAAAATATTTTCCAAAATCTTCTTTTTTGATGCAATAGGAAACATTAAAACCAATAACTTTGTCTTCGTCTTTTACAAGCAACGATATCTTTTCATGAAGTTTAGGTCCAATATCATCATAATAAAATTGAGCGAAATCATCATATGTTCCTTCTAAAAAATGGTAGAGTTTGAGTTCAAAGGATTAAGTAACAAAAGTTTTCAATTTCATCGTGAAATCCTTTCTGAATGTTTCAAAAACCCAAAGTAAACACAACCTTACTCAATTGGCTGAGAATGCTGACGTTTTTCATAAAATGATCACAAACCATTTGACTCATAAGAGGAATATCCTTGTCATCGAGAACTTCAATACGGAGTTGCCTCTTTTCACCATTTTTGGTTTTGTAGTTCACTGTTTCAATCAATTGACGATCAGTTCGAAAATCTTTGAGATAACCATCAATATATTCTTGTCGTTGAGGTGGAACAGGATAATGTTTGAATGAAGCAAAATGACGATAAAAAGTTGAAGCTGAAAAAGCACGAAATTGAAACAAATGGCGCGATGATGACAACATTTTGGCGTAAATTATTTTGAAGCCGAATAAAAAGATTTTGTAAGTGGTATTTATATTCGTAAATTTCAAGAGAAAAATGCAAATTAAAGTTGTCGTTTAATTTTAGGAGGATTTACATTAGCAAAATATGGAAATGCAAATAAGAAATGTTAATGTTTGTATCAATTTTTGGATTTTCTTGCTCTTATTCCATTTTCCAGTTTTTAACCTTCTAATTACGATAGCGCAGTGATAACTTGTCGACAAAGCTTGATCCCTATTTAAAAAAAATTGTTTTCGCTTTTTTATTTTGCTTTAACTATAAAACTCGTCATTGTAGCAAATCCAGAGACCATTAAATTTTTAAAACTTTATTCAAAACATTTTGGATGATAATTAAAATTTAGGATATAATAAAATAATAATAGCATAAAATTTGCAAAATTTTATTTAAAAACGTTAATAAAAAGATTCAAATAATTTTCTCTTTATTCGAAAGGCAAGAAGATCATGTTGGCTGTGAAGAATAATTTCTAACAAACAAAAAATATGATAGATATAACCAAAAATAAAAAATAAAAATAAGGCTCCGATAAAAATAGATCAAATTAAAGGATAATGCATCGACGCTTAACATTATTAAGAAAAGTTTCAGCACGTTTTGGTGGAGTTTCTTTAACTCCTGCAGCTGCTTTGTCTTTATCATCTTCTTCAGCAGCTGAAGCTCCACTTGAAGTAGATGTATGTCCTGTTTTCTTTTCAAGCTTTTCTCTTTCTTCTTTCACTGTTTCGATCGTTCGAACTTCTGGAATTCCAACAGGAATTGGCTCATCTTCCGGAAGAGGAGTAATATCAATTGGTCGAACATGTGTTGCTGAAGTTTTAGTCGTTTCTTCAATTTTAGTTTCATGTGCAACAATTTTTGGAACAATTACATCCTCTTTAGCTTTATCTTCAATATGTTCAATTACTGCTGGTGGAGATGGACGTGGTGGAGGAATTTGTGGAACAATTTCTGCTTCTTTAGCAGCAGAAGCAGCGTTATCAATAAAAATTTCACGGTGTGATTGTTCTTTAATTTCTGGACTTGGCTCCTTTTCAAGATCCAATGGAGGCAAATCATTATGATCTTCAATTTGAATTGGAACGCTATCCTTTGTAAATGCAGCAACATGAGAAGGTTCTTGCATGGGTGAAACTTCTTTAATAGCATCTTCAACAATAACTGGAATATCAGCGGAACCAGGAGTGGCTTCTTTTTCTTCAGAATAAATAGGTGGTGAAGGTTGTCGATGTTTATCGTTTTCAGATGATGAAGTTGAAGAATTGTGGGAGATTATGGAATATTCTTGTGAAGCAATTTGTGGAGGAGAAATCGACCGTTCCTTTTCCTTATCAGCTTCAAAATTTCCGGTAACATCCACATCTTCAACAATAATTTGTTTTGGAATTTCAAGTGGTGGAAGAGTTTCATCAGTTTCAATTTGAATTACTGGAGCTTCATCATGAAGGGCTTGATCATCAAAAGCAATGGTAGTTACAGGATTATCATTTTGAGTGATATCAGTTTCTTCTTCCTTAACATTATCGTGAATTATTTCTTCATCAATGGGAAAATCTTTTTGTGGTTCGGGTTCATCATAAGTTTCGAGTGGAACTTCTTCAGGTTGTTCGCTGCTTTCTTTGGATTTTGATTCTGTATCAGAAACATTGTTTGATGAATCAATGGGTTCAGAAGCAGCATGTTTATGAATATCTTCCTCAACGATTAAATGTTCGGTATCTTGTGAACCAAGTTCACGTCCATCAATGGCTGGAACTTCAGGTTCTTTATCATCAATAACAACGGGAACAATTGGAGTTGAAATAACTCCCGCAATGCCTTCAATGGGATCATTAATAACGGGGAGTTCCACTTGTGAACCATGCTTTTCTTCCGCGCTCAAATCTTCTGGTGATGGACGATGTTCATGCATTTCATGTTCAGTGGTTTGAATAAAATGTTCTTCGCTTGATTTATCTTCAGCGGGAGATGGACTTTTTTCAACAATAATATCTTTAGCTTTTTCAACAATTTCTTCAAATTTTTGTTCGGCTTTTCCAATGGATTCTCTCAAATCTCCAAGAACGGTATTATCTTCATCTTTTGGTGGTGTATTTGAATCTTTTTCAAATTCAGTTTTAACTTCATCCAACTTTTTATCCGCCCATTCTGATACTTCGTCAGCTTTATCTTGAGCTTTTTCAGCTAAACTTTTTAATCCTTCAATTAAATCATTATTTGAATCATCATGGGTTGAAGATTCATGGGTGTCATGAGAGCCAGAATATTCTTTAAGATGAGTTAATACTTCGCTAGCTTTATCTTTTAAATTGTCAAGAGTTTCTTGAGCTTTTTGCGAAAGTTCATCAGCTGAATGTTTGATTTCAGCGGTGGTTCCACCAACACTGGGAGCCTAAAACTACGTGGTTAATTTTTGTTGAAAAAGCAATGGGATAAAAAACTTACTAAATCTGATTCCTTTTCTGGTGGTAAAACATCATTTACAATTTTAGTGGATAATTCATTTAAATGATGTTCCGAATTCATTTCTTCGCCGTCAGAATCACTCTGAAAAAAAGAAGAATTTATTATTAGACAAAAAATCTCAATGATGAGTATGTTTTTTTTCTACACGTCTTCCATTTGTTTGATTCAACACATTTTATTTACAACTACTATGTATTTGCTTCTTCTTGCTTATCATCGTAAAAAAACGCGCAAATAAAAAATAATGATTCAATGCTTAAAAAACATTTATCAATAAATGTTTGGAGGAAGCAAGAAAGGAAAAAAATAGGTATTGAATTTAATTTGAGTACTGCCTCCGTGGCACCTAATTGAAAGATCCCAAAGGAATTGGTAGATGAAAAAAAGGATAAACTAATGGCAACCAAGTAAAGGCATTATTAAAGAACTTTTGAAGAAAGTTAAAATAAGGGATTGTGGATGGATAAAGTGAAAGTATGATACTCCAACAAAGAAAAAATGAGGCATGTATGTTACTTTCAGAATAAAAATGTGACACAAATAATTATAACTCTATCAAATTTTTCATTTTTGCATTAGAAAGCTTGAGTGAATTACAAAATTTAGGTCTTAAATCCAAACTGCAAAAAATCTTAGGAATGTCTTTCTTTTTAGCGGCTCTTTTTTTTTTAACAAAAATAAAACTTTAGCGTGCAACAATAAAAAAACAACAAATAAACACGCAAAACTTTTTTTGTTGATAAACCGAGCCAAAGCAAAGTGAATTCTTCTTTGTGTCATTTGACAAGAAAAAAGTTGCATCATAATAACTTAAAGAAAAGATTGCATTCTTTTTTGTTTCGTAATCAATCAAAAATTACTAATGTTTTTTGATTAAATGAGAGCAATATATTATTTTGACAAATAAAAAAGTAATAAAAAAAGGATTCGAATAAAAGCAGCAATATCAAAAGCAAAAGAAAAAATGTGAGTTTAAAAAAATGTGAGAATAGGAAGCAAGTCATGGGAGAAGAAAAAAATAAATGGACATGAGCAGGAAAGAAATTGTTTTCTTGTCAAAGATTATTTCATTTTTTCGCAACTTAAAAATTATTGATTCGCTTTTTACGTTCAAAACTTTTGCATTTTTAATTTTTATCCCAAAGAAAAAAGTCTGAGGTTAAAAAGCGGCAGTCAGCGAAAAAAAAAGTAATATAAACGCATCGAGAAGTTTCAATTACGCTTGCATTTTTTTTACTGCTAAAAAAACACTTCTAACGAAATGCCCGACGACGACTTTCACTCAAATGCAACAACAAACAAAAAAGGCCCAAATTGGTTTCCTTTTATTTTAACCCAAAAGAATTCTATAAAACTAAAAAGGTTAGAATTTTTTTTTGAAGAGCCGCTAACAACCCTTTTTCCTACAATGTTTTAGACAAATAAGAAACCAACATTTTCTTTATTTCTAACAAATGGAGCCAAATTAAATGGATAAAAAATTTGCTAACCATCAAAAAAAGAGAGATAGATGGTTTTTTTAGTTTAAAGAAAAAAGGGAAATAAAAAAACATTACAAAAAAATTTAGGCGAAGGGCAAAGCTTGCATATTTGCGTGTCTATTAAATGTTAGTCATCGAAAAAATATTTCCACAAAAAAGATATGTTTTTTTGAAGGGAAAGACTTCAAAGGCTTGAAAAGGATTTTTGCGCTTTTTCGAAATGGATGAATCACACTTTTATCCAATTCATTTTTCAAGGATTATGAATTTCAAAGGTTTCTAAAACAAATGAAAATATACGAGATATTACTTTTATTTTACAGCACTGAATATTCTTTCCAAGGCGAATAGAAAATAGAAAAAATAAGGAATTATTAATATTTATAAACTCCCGAATCAAAACATTTGGATTTTTACGATGAAATCAAAATCTAGGAATCTCTCACTTTTATTGTTTATTTTTTTACTTTTTCAAACCCACAAACGCAAAAGAAGGAAGAAAACGCAAATGAGAAGTTAAAAATTAAATAAACAAGGAGGGAAGGGAGTAGGGGTGGAAACGGGCCGGCCCGGGCCTTGTCGAGCCCTTAGCGGGCCTTGGGAAAACTTTTTTATTTTATCTTTTTTTTTAAATCTGTTTTAACAGAGCTGTAGTATTTGAGTAGGGCTACAAATATAACCTTACCTTTTCGAGGTCAGTATTCAAATTATCAGAGATATTTGACGTACGGGCCTAGATTTTTTTTTTTGGCAAGGCCCGGCCTGTTTTCGAAACTGCCTTTAAAACTCCACCGGGAATCGATGTTTTGAGATTCTGTCTATTGGAAGAGGTAGATATTCGAAGGGCCCGGGGGGGTTACCTGATGGAAAAACAATGGTTGTAAAGCTTAAAAAAAAGTTATGATGATTTTGGCGAAGTGCGGCGGGCCCGACAGTCCACCCCTAGAAGGGAGTATCATCGAAAGAAAATAAGCGCGTAAATAGAAACTTTTTTTATTCGCAAAGGAAAAAAAACTGACGCCGCTCAAAAAGTCATTGCGCATAAAAATGCAGGAATTATTTTTGTTATTGTTGTTGCTTGCTTTTTTTTTTTGCTGACGGCCAAACAAAAAACACAACAAGACGAGGAGAGGAGGAGTAGGAGCGAGAAAAGACTGGAAATAGAGAAAGCTGTTTTTAGTTTGCAATTTCTTTTTGCGAACTGAAAGGAGCCACTAACTCTTGAATATTTTTACTTTTTCAAAGAAGCCTAATCAAAAAGCTTTTAACAAGGACAATAAACTTTTCTCCTTTTCTTTTTTCAATAAATAAAAAAATCCATTAACATTGTTTTAGGTTTTTATCCAATGTTTTTTGTTGCACTTGCAAAGTTCATTGCTGGAAGTTCTCTTATTTCTCACATTAAAAAATGTGATAGCAACGAGTAAAAAAAGATCATCGCGCATGTTTTTTTCCAAATCCGATTTTCCAAGTATCAAAGCTCTAAAAAAAGAAGGAATGCTTTGTTTTTGTTTCGAGTTGCGCATTTTTTTAATTCAATAATTATCAACATCGCGCGTTGGTACAAAAAATGTTCGAAAATGTTATGAGATAAATCGTACCAGTTCAAAACATTCACAACTTTTGGGCCAAAAAGAGCAAAGAATTTGGAGAAGAAAAAATGGAACAAAAACTTCTAAAAATGAAAGTTGTAAGCAAAAAAATATGTTACAGCGTGTATCAAACAGGAAATCAAGTAAAGCGCGCATAATCGATTTTACCCTTCAAGTCTAGCTTCATTCAGAAACAACTTTTCTAAATGCGGATGTTTTAATTTCCGTGGAATTTTTAAGAAATGGAAAAGCTATTCCAAAATATTAATCATTCAGAAAAAAAAAGCATCAGCAAAAAATAAAACAAAACCCAACGAAAAGCTTTTATTTTATTACATCTCTTTGTTTTGTTGAGGTTCTGGCTTCGAAAGAAATAAAAATGCTTAATGACTTTGAGGAGGGCTTGAACAAAAAAAAGTGAGAATTTATGGCGGTGGTGCTATTTTTAATGGTAACCATCTGGTATATTACTTTCTCACCAAATCTTTTTGGCCGTTCCCACAAGATGACCACAGATTTTTCAGCAAACTTTTTTTAATTTGCAACTTTTCTCTCAAATATTCGCGATAATCAAAAACTTACGGTAAAATTAACTCTAACAGGAGAGGTTGATCGGCTCATAATTTTGTCTGTCTACCAAAAATTTAACAATGTTTGAGAATGTGGTGATGAAATAAAGTCAAGCTAAAAAAATCCCAACAAATAAAAATTTTTAATGAATGAGAGAAACATAAAAAACAAAATAAAATAAAGAGCACGGAAACTAACAAGATAAACCAACAGAAAAAAACAATGGGTTGTAATGGGATGAAAAAGAGAGGAAAGGAAAAAAAAGCTGTGCAAGCATAAATAAAAAATAAACGATAAAATAATGCAAGTCATTTTTATTTTTTATTTTGTTGTTGCAGGAAGCAGCAGCTTATGTTAAAAAGGTTTTTCTTTCTTTCTGGAGAGAGAATGGTTATTGGAAAAAAATGTATGACAAGGTTAAAAATTTGTTGGTCTTTTTCAATAAGCATAAAGAGAAACGAAATGGATTGACATTACGAAATATCTAAATAAATCATAATCAACTAAAAAGAAAATTTTAAACCGAGATCGTATATCCGAAGAAACGGATAATTCATGACAATATTTTTAAGAAGGTGGGTGGCAATAATGTAAGAATATTTGTTCTTAAAGTTAACTTTTGGGTAATTGGATACTTTTAACGTTTAAAAAATATATTTAAAGCAAAAACAAAAAATTTCTTTTGCTTTTCTCTACTTTTTTTGAGTATTTACAAAAAGTTTTCTGATACAAAAAAGTACTAATAACCAAAAAAGTCGGGTAAAAATGGAATCAAAAAGGCAGCAAAGAAAAGACAAAAATTCTATAATTTTTAGATATTTCAAAATATGAAACCATTTTAGTATCATCAATTATCAGGTTTGGTTTTTCTTTAAAATAGTAAAAAATTCATAAATGTTTCACACATCATAAATTCTTTTGTTTTAGAAAAAAATATATGAATGGCTGAGAGGCAGGAAAAAAACAATTTGTCTTTTTTTAAATAAATATATGCGTCATGGAAACTCTCTCATACATAAATATTATAGATTCATAAAAAGCTGTTTTTTTGATACGGATAGTCTGAACCAGAAAAATAAAACCAAAAAGCAAACAAATTTACAAGAAATTATTTATGAAAATTTTGTATCTTTGGGTTTCAAACTGATATTTTAGAGTTTCATGCTTCGCCGAATTTCCACATTAAAAAAATTGATAATTATTTTAAAAACGATTCTAAAAGCAAAAAGAAAAAATGAAAGAAGTAAAAAAAGAGAAAAGGGTTTTTGAAATCGAAGAAGCTTTGCATTTATTATCCATCGCGGTTGCTGCTGCTTGAGTGAAAAAAAAGTGCAAAGTGGCGATGATTTTTTTGAGCAAAAAAAAAAAATGAAAGCAAGAACAAAAAAAAAATTGCCGAAAATTCACTGATGATTTTTAAATTTGACAAAAAAATGAGAGAATAGCTTCAAAAAAAAGTTTGTTATTGCGGAGGTAGTGCGTTAAAAAATAAAATATAATATCGAATGATGACAACGACAACTGACTATTTTTCTTTTTTGATGCTCATCAAAGTTCTCGTGTGCACTTGCTGCTGCTTATGTCCTCCTCTTAAAAACATACACATACCTAATGGACACGATGCGGTGAGTTCGAACAAGGGACAACGAGCTTGTTTGAATATATTTATCTCCCTGTTTTTCATCCATTTCCCCTTGAAAAATGATGTAAGTTTTTTTTTCGGTTGTAAAAAAGGGTTTTATTTTTCTGATGAAAAAAAAAATAAAGTGAAGGAAGGAAGATAAAAATTGCTCAAATTCACACCTGTGAAATTCGAGTCAAAAAAAATGTGAGTAAATGGCTTTGAACAAAAGAATGACTTAAAAAAAGTGCCACTCAACTCTCTCTCTCTTTTTGTTGTTATAAATTTGGTAAACGAAAATAGTAGAATTTTTTTATTTGATTTATTTGAAATAGTAAAATTGGGTGGATCAAATTGAGATTGATGTTGATAGCAATAGTAAATGAAGGAACAAAGGACATATAATTAAAAATCATTTTAACAACCATTTTTATCTTTGGCAATAAACATTATAAAAATGCAACGGATGAGAAAAAGAAAAAATAAGGTTCATTTATAAATATTTTTTTGTGGACGTAGCTTTTTTTCAACCTCAAATTCATGGCTAAAAAACAAAGTTTGAAAACTAATTACAAGGTTTACCATTATTATGCGAGGGTGATTCATAATTTTGTTCTTATTTGTTTTATTTTTATTTTAAAGAAGTAATACATCACAAAAACATTATTTGACGTGCATATAAAAAAAATAGTTTAATTGTTCAATAATGTTTATAAGAAAAGTCTTGAACATTTATTCGACAAAAAAATATACAGACATAAAATTTGTACAAATTATTTATAGCACCGTAATTTTTCTAGCTCCATAAAAACAAAAACAAAATTAAAGCAATCAATGAAAAATTATTTACATTTGTAATTCCAGCATTTTTTCCCTTTCCTGGTTTAGCAGTAGTACTTTCGGTTATGGGTTCCACTGAAGTTGCTGTGGCTGCAGCTCTAGCTAATACCACAGGTCCTGAAGCACTTATTTCATCAATGGATGTTGGAGGAAGAGGTTGATCTTTGAGATCTTTAGGATTTGGCAATCGATATGTTTTAATATCTGCGCACATAGTCGGCCATTTTGAAACTGCTCCCGTATCCAAGGCTAATCTTTCCATGGATGAAAAAGATTTTCGTGTTAAATTTATGACGAGTTCAGCGGTGTCAAAATCACATTTATGAGCGATTGCGGGTACATCACAATGAAGGGTGCAAATAACATATTCACATGATTGTGATAAGTATGCTTCAGCTTCAGAGGGATCACCATTGAGTGCCAAATGTTTGAAATTTTGAAGCAAGGAAACAACTGCCTCATGTTGAGAAGTGCAACCTTTCAAACATTGTTTTGAAACTTCTTTATCAATTTGTGAAAGGCATGGGAATTTTTCAACGATCGCTAAAAAGGATTTAAGGAGCTATTGAATTAAACCAAATTTTAATTTGTTTTAACAAAAAAAGAGTTAACCCCTCAAAAAGCAATTTTCTAGCTTTTTTACTGATAAAAAAATCAATCAAATGTTTTTTCTGGAAGCAATAAAAAGCAGTAAATACCCTTTTACAGGAAAACACTAGAACGAAAAACCATCCAAACAAAAAAGATAAAAGACAAAGTCTCTTATTCTTTGTTTGTCAAAAATAAAAATATATACCTTGATAGTTATAAACACAAAAATGATCAATAATTTCTGCACTTCTTTGTAAAAGTTCTTGCATATATCCTGGTGAACATTTAGTATAACAAAATTGAAAGCCATGATAAAGTCTAAAATATTTTTTAGCTATCGATCAAGACTCAAATAAAAAAATACGAAAGTTAAAAAAACAAACTTGCAAAAAGTTTCAAAAAATGTTTGATTTGAAAAAGCTGTTAAAAAATCATTGTAATTTAAATTTAATAATCCAGCAGATTTTCCTGGTCCCAAATTTTTTGAGAGGTCATCAACGAATTGAAAGGCACATTGACCCACGCATGAATCCGAAGTTGGAGCTTTATGAGGGCTTTGAGTTGGAATTTGTGGATCTAAGGTTGGAGCATTATCAAAAGCTTCAATAATCCCAAGTTTTAATATAGCAATGATTAAAATAAAAAGCAACCTTTGCATCCTTTGATAATTTAGGACAACAATCATTTTTTGTGTTTGTCCAAATAAATAAAAGAATCAATTTTTCTTCTTTTTTTTGCGCAATCTATTTGCTGCTTCATCGCTTTCAAGGACGATAAAAGCAACAACGGGATTTCATAAAGCTGTTGCTTGTTGTTGGGTGACATGTGCTAAAATGGAGAGAAAAGAAAAAACTTTTTTTGTTAGCAAACAATTAGCGACCGGTTTCAAAAATGATCTAATAAGACGCAACGACGATCATTGAATTTTGGAGATGAGATATTATTGATGTAATCCTAATTGGGACACATGAATGAAAAGAATGAACATAAAAAAGTGTAATAATTTATTAGCAAATTTATGCGTAAAAATGTTATTAAAAAATCTAAAAGGTGAATGCCGAGTGGATTATAATGTTTAAAAAATGTTTGAGAATAAAGTGACAGTGAGTAAAATAAAATTACCAAGCCTTGAAGAAATTCTTCTTCGATGGTAGAAATACAAAGTTTACAAAAAGAAAGGAATACACTTAAAAAAAGTAAAAATTGGAAAAGCACGCAATATCTAAATTTAAGAGATTAACTTTATTCTGAATTTGTTTCCTTGAAAAATTTTTTAAAGTTGTTTTATTAACATTCGCAATAAAGTTTTTGTTGTTGCATATTTCCAAACATTTTGAATCTTCAAAAGGTTTGCCAATATCATTTTTAATGCTAAAAATTTATAAAATCATTTAAAAAACATTGTTTACTCAAAAAGCTTAGGTTAGTCACCTCAATTAAATTTTTAGATAAGCCAAAACAAACTTCAAATACATTATTGTGATGATAAGAATTCTGTGGAAAATTTTTCCATTGCAAACAAAACAAAGAGTTTTTTTTTCGTCTTATAAGTTGTTGATTGTTATTTTGAACGCTTATAAAAAGTTAAGAAATAAATAATTTTAAAAATGTATAACGATTTTGGCTCAGTTGTTGGACTCCATGATAATATTACTTGCCCAAATGGTTGGAAATTTGCTTTAAACGTAGGCTTGCTTCATGGCTTTTCATGGAAGATTTATTAATTTTTATAATTATAGAACTTTGGTGATTGTCTCGATGAACCACGAAAATATGTGGGATTTGGTTTTGGTGTTGTTGAAATGATAATTTGGGCTTTTGCTTTAGTTCCACAAATTTGCTTGAATTTTAAAAATAAACATTGTGGAGCTTTTTCCTTCTCATTTTTAATTTGTTGGTAAGCTTTTAAAATTTACAAAATTTTAGTATTATGGAGCTTTACTGATGTTTTTTTAGGTTCGTTGGAGATGCTTTAAACCTTGTCACAGTTATAATTGGCGAACAACTGAGAGTTTTAGCTTATGTTGCAATCGTATATTTGATTATGGATTTTATGTTAGCCGTTCAATTTAAAATTTATGGAGAACCTAATAATGGAAGTAAGAGTTTCTATAAAAGCTTTGTTTCGCGAATAAAAATAATTTATTTAAGGAGGAGTTGTTTTACCAGCCGTTATGTTTGGAACCATGTTTCTTCAACAAAGTCTTACACCATCTGCCCCAAATGAGAGCCAAGGAAGAATCCTCGATGATACAGATCCAACCCTTCAAGAAATGCCAAAAACTAGTTCTATGATTGCAGGTAAACCCTCCTTTTTGAAAAATATAAGATCTCCAACAATTTTAGGCTACTGTATAATTTCCACTCTCACTGTAGCTTTTTATATTGCTGGAAGATATATTCAAATTAAAAAGAATATTGAACGCCAAAGTTGTGACTATCTTTCCCCAACATTGTTTTGTTGCTCTATCGCGGCCAATATTTGTACTTTATTTTGTGTTGGCCTTCAAGTTGACTTGAATGATTTAGTTTTTTATATTCTCATTCATACTCCATCGCTTATCTTTGCATTAGTTTGCATTCCTCTTGATGGATATATCTTGCATCAAATTTACAAGTTCCGTCCAGGTTATCAACTTTTCCAAAATGTCTAATTTTCATATTAAAAACGTTAATTCGAAACCAATCTTCTAATTTTTGTTATTAAAAATTTTGCAAGTAGTCAAATTTTTTTATATGTAATTTAATCTCTCCTTTTTGTAATAAACTTTTTTAAAATTTTGTCCCGCATATTTTTGGTGGTGTTAATTTAATGAGTTAAATCTAACTTTTATTTTTATTTTTTTATCGTTTTACTTTTCCAACATTTCCATTGAAGTAGCAACGATGTATGTTGGGATATCACCCGAAGAAGGCAGGGTTTCCATTTGTGTCAAGGATTCAACCAATATTCATAACTTCATTTTTCCGAGAGGTAAGTTTTTTCATATAAAAAACTTGTAAAACGAGGTTTTTTATTGCAGTTACTCAAGAAACTTTAACAAAATGCAAATCCATGTTTGAAGAAATTATGACAATCTTAGCCCCAAATTTACGTGATCAACAGATAAATCAAACGGTTATTTGTTTATCCCCTAAATGTGGCGTTGATTTTAAAAACGAATTAACGAGAATTGGGAATGAATATGGCTTTTATAATATACATTTCATATCCGTGGCTGTTGCAGTTTATATTGGAGCTGTTATTCAAAATGATACTTTCCTCGAAAATCTGCAGGAAAAAGATTTATTCGTTGTTGCTCAAAACCATGGTTCCAATATTATTTGTTATTTATGGAAAAAATTTGCATCTAAAGTTGTGCTTCGAAATGAATTTATTCAAAATCTTGACAATGTTGTTGCATTTCCATTTCATGTTCAAGCTCCAAATCTTGAAGATTATGAAAGATTAATTGATGACAGAAATAAAATTAAATTAGCTCTCGTTGATGATGCAATTGCAAATAACATAGTTAATCGATTATTCCATGAAACAAGTTGGCAAACATTTGTATTTAAAACTCCAAAAAGAGGAACGCGTTCAGAACAACGATTATTTTTTTATTCCAATGCTGCATTAATTAAAGCTAAAATAAATGGTGGAGAAGAAGATGTTATTAAATTTGATGCAACTGCTTCGATTCCACAACTTGGTATTATTCTTCGTGAAAATCAAATAAATGCATTTGATCTTGAAACAAATCAAAGTAAGCTTTAGCCTCCATGGATATTTTCTGTTTTAAACTTATTTATTAACAAAAAAAACTTTCTTAAAAATTATATTTATCTGTACTTTTTTAGTATTACCAGGATTCCCATTTCCATTTATGCTAATTTACACCGATAAAAATATTCATGTTGGTGATTTCACCAAAATAGATGGAACTAAAATTTATGGAAATGGTAAAAAGTTTTGCGTTATAAATTTTTTACTACTGTAAACTTCAGATGCGATGCAATTGTTAGCAAATAAGAGATTGAATTCAGATTTTTTCTTATTTGGTAAAAATATTATTATAAATCCTACTGGAGATGAAGCTTATTTCACTGTCAATATTGAAGGATTAAACAAATGCATAAAACCAGAAAGTGTTATGGAAGAAATTTTTAAGGAAATTAAAAATCGATTAAATCTAAACAATGGTACTGAAAAATCAATTATGTTCACACATCCTCGATATTTTAATGAAACCCAAAAGCTAACTTTTGAAAGAATAGCTAAAATTTCTGGTTTATCTGATATTACTTTGGTGGATGAATTGTCAATGACCCAAATTGGATTTCGAGAATATTATAAAATTGCTTCCAATAAAATTTTTCTAATCCTTGATTTAAATGGTGTGGAATTAAATATTCTGCTTTGTCAAGCGAATGAAAGAAAAATCACGGAATTGGATTTCAAAAAGTTGGATCTTTTTAATATTTTGGGTGGAAGCATGACTAATTTGTGAGTTCAATGACTTTAAATAAAAAGATGGTAAAAATTTTAGAAGCCTATGCAATTTCGTGATTGAAAACCTCAAAGAAATGCTCAAATCCAAACATACTAGTTTCCACGATTTGGATTTCATTGGAACTACAGATCCATTGTTTATTGAATCACTGAAGAAACAAAATAATGAATGCCAAATTGAATTTATTAATGATTCTAAAAACTTGATAGAAATTGGTCTATCAAATTATCATTTGTATTATTAAAGCTTTTTCTCATATTGTAATCATGGGAAAGTCGTTTGCGATGTAAAACATCTATCTATAAATTGACAATGAAAAAATTGTATGTATTTTCATTTATTTAAATTCAAGACTCAATCAAATCAGGACTAAGTTTTCGCAGTTGGTTGTTTCTTTATTGTACAAGTGGAATACGTTCTAATAAAAGTGATATCTTTTCAAAAACTGCTACTCTATTTTCTCCTAACATTGCATCAACATAGTCATCATTGTTGTCTTCCAAAATAATTTTTAAAAATGATTTCAAATCCTGCAATTTTTCATTTTGATCCGCGTGTTTTGCAAGGGTTGTTTCTCGAAGTTCCTGTAAATTTATTTTTATTTTATTTTTTGTTAGGAAAGTCCCTAATTAGTCCATAATTGGTTGGAAGCAAAGTCATACTTTTTCTCCTTTCAATGTTTCAAGCATTCGCCTAATTGTTTCGTCCTTATCTTTAATAGCTTTTTTGTACTCTGTTATCTCCTTTTTGAGACCATTCAAAATTTCTGCATTTTTCGTTGTTTCTTTTATTCGTAGCTTTTCAAAATCTTCCAACTGCTTTCTTGTCTCTTTTAAAAGCTTCTCAGTCTGAAACATTTGGTTTTATTAATTCTGTAAAGCTACCAAATTTACTTGTTGACTAGCTTTATTGAGATGTTCTTCAAGTCGCTTTTTATCATTTTCAAGCATGGAATTATCTTTTTTAATTTGAACCAATTCTTCTGTGGCTTCATTAAGTTTATATTTGGTTGTTTCGGTTTGCGTTTTGTGGTGCATAATTTCTTTGTTTAATTTATTGATTATCTGAAAAATGAAGAAAAAAAATTTTTAATCAATTTTCGGTCTCCATGAAAAATATCTTGATTTTAATTGAGAGGGAAAAAAGATAAAAATAAATGAAAGAATATTTTTACAACTCCACTGTTTTCTTTTTCCAAGACACATAAGCTTACATGGTTGTTGGCTTCAATTTGGGCAGCATTTTGAATCCTTAATTCTCTGGCAATTTTTTCTACTTCTGAATCAAACTCTTGCTGAACTTCTTGTCGAACTCTTTGCTCAGTAACCAAAGCAATTTCTCTTTCTCTTAGTTCACGTTTATTCATTTTTTCATCTTTTAAAGTCATTTCACGCTTCAATTCTTTCATTTCTTTTCTCATATCCGCCATTTCAAGTTCCATTTGTTGTTGATTTCCTATTTGAGTCACTACAAACAAAAATTGTTTCAACTTTAGTTTTTTTGGTCCGAAAAAACTTACTCATTAATAAATTTTCACTTTTCATTCTTTCAAGCTCAAGTTTGAGTTCATTAATTTCATCTTTGGCTTGTTGTTGAATATTTAAAAGTTTATTATTTTGCTGAGTTTCTGTAGATTCTAAAAGTTCTTCAAGCCTTCGAACTTCATAATCTTGAAGTTGCATGGTTTTTTTACAAAAAATTAAAACATCTTTAAATTCGTGAGTATCAAATTCATGTTTGGATTTGAGGGATTTATGATTTTGGAGAAGAGAATTGAAGGATTTGGGAGTCTGAAAAATGCATTTTAAGGCAGACGTAATTTCAAGTATCAAGCTTACTTCATCTTCAACAACATTAGGTCGAAAAGTTACCGTAGCTCGAGATGATTCAAGTTCCGTTGCTTCTGTCATAATTTTATTCCACAGAAAAATTTTATGAATTGAAAGCAAAGTAAATTGTGTTTTTTTTTTGTTAAAAACATTGCTTCAAAAATTGCAAAATTTGCCGTCTATTTTTTTTTCTATTGCTTGAATGAACAAAATTTTTTAATCGATGCTTAATTTTTTATTTGCAACATTCCTTCTTTTTTCTGTTAAAATTTTTTATTGAATTTTTATAAAAAGCACCCATAAACAAAAATAAAAACATTGTGTGTGTGTCAGCGATACTAAACTAAATTTTTGTTTCAACAACATTTAAAAAATAAATATCCTTTTTTTTCTTCATATTCCAAAGGTTTTTTTTAATAATGACATTTGCCACATGTGTATTGGCAACCGGACATGCAATTAGCATAATATGTATTATTACAATATCCAATATAAAGATAACAATCATAACATGTATCACGACAAGCACCTAAATAAAATTAAAAGAGTAAAATAGAAGTAATGTAGCAAAGAAAAACACTTACAGCACATTCCATTTTGGCACATTCTTGATGTTGGGCAATTGTCATTTATGCAAGCTTAAAAAATTGGAATTTGAATTTTAGGATTTGATTTTCTCAACAATAGGAAAACTTACGTCCAGTTGAAGCCATACCATCGCAACAAATTTGTGAATAAACAAATGGAATCATAGCTAAAGCAAAAATAAAGCAAATAAATGCTGCGGATTTCATCCTTGCAGGATGTTTTTTAAAATAATTTAAATGTCAAAGTTCACGGATGCTTTTATACTCAACTTTAATTAATACAAAAAAAGATAATGAAATGATAATTTATTCAACAAAAATATTTTTTGAACGTTTGAAATTTAAAAAAAGGCGTGTTTAATTAGCTGCTGAAATCAAAAACAAACATGGAGAGAAAAAATAAAATTTTGAAAGTTTAAAAATTTTAACTTTACTGAGTGTAAGTAAACTGGCTGATAAATAATAAATTTATTCAAAAAAAAACATAAAAAAGACAAAGAGACAAAACTTAATTTTTTATGATTTTAAAACCATTTAACATAGAAATTTTGATACCATGAGTATTAATAATTTTGTCTTGCTTAAGAAATTTAATCGCTTCAAATAAAAAATTAAAACCATTATTAGCAAAATGTAATGAAGAAGTTGAATGGTATAAAAGGAAACTAAAAAATGAGGTGATTTTTGTTTTTCCAAAAAAAAATATGAAGAACTTACTCAACATTATCAAGCTTTAATATAAATTTAATAAATTCCAGAAATTCTTTCATTGGGTAGTTTGAACGAATACCGCCTTCAAATGTAAAACTTTTCAATCTTGGATTTATTAAAATTTTTAATGCATCAAAATCAATGCAAAATACATCGAGTTCAAGTCGTTTGTATGAATTAAAAGTAATTGGTAAATGTTGAATAAATTTATCGGTAATTATTTCTTCATTCCATCGAAAAATTGTTATAGTATCAATAACATCCATTTTATTTTTTAAATCAGCCATATCTTTTTCTCCATTGCATAATTCATTTTCATTACAATAACATAAAGCAGAAAATGTGCATGAAGAATTATCAATATCGATTACAGCTTTCTCAATTGTATGACGTCGTTTTGCGAGTAGCCGGGTAGCTTCGTTGATTTGAGCAAACGACTTTAAGGTTTCTGGATCACATATTTCAGCGAAACGCTTTTGACAAACCCATGGAAGTGAAATGAAATCGAAAGTTTCAGCTGATGACTCTGAAGATAATTTTAAATTCTTAAAATTTGATTCAAGGACGTTAATCAAATTTGGATCAAACATATTGGGAAGTTAAATTACCGACAGAATGATAGTAATAAAAAAAGTAAATATAAATAGCAAAAGTAACTAAACTTGAGAACGCTTAGATAAAACTTCTTTTTTTTTTTTCAAATAAAAAAACAAAAGAGAGGAAGTAAAAGTGATTTTAGTATTTTATGAAGACAAAAGGTGTTGTTATTTGTCACAAATTTTAATAGCCAAAAGCTTCAAGTTATTTTTGACAAATAAATAAAAGAAGAAAGCCAAATGGGTGCAAAGGAAATTAAAAGACTAATCAATAAGAAGAAGCATAACCACCAATAAATGAAAAACAAAAGAGTTTTTCTTATCAAAAAGAAATTGAAGAAAGAAAAAAATGGAGGAAGCACTTTTATTTTCTTTTCTTTGTTTTCATTCTTTCTTTTTTGCTTTCAAAAAATGTGAAAGTTAAAAAATTTAAAATTCCAATTGTTTTATAGCAAAATAAAGTTTTTTTGGGGTATGCATTTATTTGATTAAAATTTACTTGGCAATACAAAAATAATTTGAAATAACAGGGTTCAAATTATATGAAGAAAAAAAGTGCCAAAAAAAGTACAAATTTATAAAAGTTATTTTTTTTTTGTTTTTCTTTTTTTTAATGAATCACATATCCATGGAAGGAATGGATTGGAAGAAGTATGGAAGACCATTTAAAGGTATTTCATTTCTTGATCGTCATTGCCAGTGGTGCCACGACGACGGGAAGATGAAGTGTTGTTGACAACGCATTTGATTGAAAGATTTTGGGGGATGCTTTCTTGATTTCCCATTTCTTGATCAACTTCAATTGTTTCACCTTTGTTAACAAGGCGAAGGAATTTCTTGGTTTTATTTTGGCTTCGCTTCATACAAATGAAATCAACGTCCTTGTTTTCTTTGCGGCCTTCTTTTTGGGAACCTTCTTGGCATTTGACGGGATTTTTGGAGAAGCAAATGCGATTGCGATATTCAACAACGAGGGTTTTTTCAAGGTTTTCTAAAAAACGAAGAAAGTTAAAAAAAAGTCAAAGAAAAAATATAAGTTATAAAATTACCTTTGTTTTCTTGATCATTAGTTACATCATTTTCTTCTTCAACATCCATGCTGTATTCTTCATTTTGCTTTTCTTCGCTTGAATCTTTTTTAACTTGTTCAACAGCGGTTGGGTCACATTCAGCATCGCGATAAAGATAGCTTTGATGGAAATCTCGAAGGCTGGTAGCTTCTTCATTATCTGGTTTTCGAAGATCATCAGTTACATCACCATTGTAATGTCCACAAATTCCGCATTGACGATTAAGGTATTGACTTCCAATGGTGATTTTAACATTTAATCCATCGAAGCGAACGGTGATACCAGTTTTAGGGCAACGAATTTCAACAATTTCATCTCTTCCGCCAACTTTGTAAATTCCATGTTGTTCGTAATCAACTTCATCAACGAGATAATTATTTACTTTGACAACCAATTTATTGGTGTGCTTGGTAATTTCATAAATCTTTTCTTGATTAACCATTTTGAGTTTGAGTTCATCGAGATATGCAACGGATTTTTTGGCCATAACAACAAAGGTGGGATCTTCGACGCAATCTTTTGCGAGAATGGTGTAGCACATGTTCAATGGAAGTTTAAAGGTTTTTCCATCGAAAGTTCGAACCATTTGTCCTTTCTTGATGGAACATTCAGCATCATCATTACTGGATCGGCGGAGGACATCATAAATGCTTCGAGCTTTGGATTCTCCATTACCGCGACGAGGAACAAGAACGTCATCCAAATCCAATTCAAGTTGATGTTGTTTATTGGGCATTGAAATGGTCATGTTGTAATTGTTTTCATCAAGGGTTAAACGGGTCATCAAAGTTTGGGAGCGTTTGCTGGTTTCTTTTTCAATGAGTTCACGTTCAGGCATGGAAACAAATGAAGCAAAGCTGAGATAATTGTAGAAAGTATGCATGTGGCGGGTCCATTGAGGGGATAATTTATTTTCAAAGATCATAATATAATCATTGGGTTTCAAGATTTGTGGAGCATTTTCATAAACCATGCTATTGCTGCGAACATTTTCACGATCATTCAAAAGAAGTTTGAGGGATTCAATTTTTTCAGCGGATGGTCGACCATAAAAATTGACGATGATTTGATTTTTATCACTGCCACCAAATCCAGCATCAACTTTAGCGATGATATGACGGGTTGAAAAACCAGAAACTACCCCGCGAAGTTCAGGCATAGCAAGATGGGCAATGCTTTTGAAGGTCCATTTTGAGTCAATGTCCATTTCGTGGTTGATAACACAAAGGATCATATCTTTATCACAGACTGAATTAAGAGTGATTTTAGCGGTATGTGGGCGAACACCTTTGACAGCTTCAGCTTTGATGGAGAAATGTGAAAGATGATCAAGTTTTCCAGCGGCACGTTGAACTTGTTCTTTAATTAATTTTTGTTCATCACGTTCAGTATTGGCAAACATTTGACTGTTGTGAATTCCGAAGAGGGTTTGGAAATCAGGAAGATCGACATCGCGGACATCTTTGGTGATTTTCATATGGCCATTGACGGTGAGCTTAAGGGATTTGGCGGAATCAGCAGTTGGTTGGATTTTAAATTCAAATGCATTTTCTCCAGAAAGTAACCAATCTCCAAGAAGTTTTTGGCTAACGGAAAGAGGACTTGCATGCCAATGAGCATCGATGTTAATGTTCATTCCAAGGAAAGCATCAACATGATTGATTCGTTTTTGATGAAGTGGACCAGTAACATCATCGATGATAAGAGTTTTTTCTGCGGCTTCAATGAAGACTCCACTCTTTTCAGGCCAAACTCGATAGAAGGTGACAGGGCGTGTTTGAAGATGGATAAGGCGGACTTCTTCAGTGGGCATATGAAGTTCAATTTCAGGTAACCAATGTGGAGCTTTAACTTTAGCGACCATGTTAAGAGGTAAGCGAAGTTGAGCAGAATGGAAAGTTTTTACACCAGATGTAAATAAAGGAGAGAACATTTCCATTTTGACGATAACAGTGGTAGCAATTTTGGGTTCAACTTTGAGGTGGATGCGGGCATTTTTAAGGCGATCTTCATTTTCTTTTTCATTGAAGCTGGTGGAAATGCTGCCATCAATAACGGCAATGGTGGGGATTCGGATGGTTGTGAGAAGAGGGATGCCACAGATGGTTGGAGTTTTGATTTGTTGTTCATAACCATATGAAGCTGAAGCCCAATTGAATTTCATATTTTTTAATTCCCAATTTGAAACATCAACTTTTCCATCAACGATGAAAGATTGAAGAAGTTGTGGAAGAGAATCTTCATCAGTGAGGCAGAAGATGGTATCCATATTTTGCCAACGGGAATAAAGTAGGATCATTGGATTTGCAGTTTCAGTGGAAACACGACGAGTAGCAATCTTCAAGCGGTTGTAAATATTCTTGAGGAAATTCATTGGATTGTATTCATCGATGACGGAACGACGATCACGAACCATAAGATCATCAAAGTTTTTGGATTCCCATGATTGATATAAACGTTCAAGAAGTTGTTCTAAATCTTGAGTGTGCATGCCAACTTGATAAGTATTTGGGATGATGCGTTTATTTGAAAGAAGGCTCCATGAAGTCATAAGTTCTTTTGGAAGTCGGGAATCATTACTGAAGAGAGCAGCAAAGTCGAATTGGGAAGCAAGTTCTTGGAATTGCCATTGATCAACTGCAACAACAGTTGAGAAGAATTTGGATGTGGCAAAGCTGGTTTTATCTTGGTCATTGTTGTAAAGGTTGAAATGTTTCAACATGGATTTAAGGGTTTGAGCGCTAAAAAATAAATGAAACTTTTAGTCAAAGTTTAAAAAAAATTAATAGCTGCTTACGTTTCACGATCCCAAACTTTATCAGAATTTTTGATCATTTGATGGACGAGTTGATTGACAAAGTTTTTAACATGGGTGTTAGGTTCACGAATCATTTCAAGCATGATGAAATCAAGGACAGATTGATCGGGGCGGGTGTGAAGAAGTTGGTAAACGGCATTCATGCGAATTTCTGGATGTTCACGACGATCTTGGAAAATTGGAAGAAGGATGCGTTGAACTCGGCGAGACATTTCAACTCGAAGATGTCGAAGAGCATCGATGGCTTGAATGCGGATAATTTTTTCAACATTCCAATCACGGATAATTTCTTCAAGAAAGATGACGGTATTTTCAAGACCCATGTTTCCCATAGTTTTTACAGCAAGAATTTTATCAGCGCGAGTTGAAGCTTTTTTGTAATAATCGATGATATCCTTTGCAATGTCCTTTTTGGTTCCAGCTTCACAGTATTTGTTCATGGAGGCGGTGGTGTATTTGTCGCCATGTTTGAAGGGGCTATCAACTGAACACATGGCATTAACCATAGCACCATAAGTGAGCATGCAAGTGCGTTTTAAGATGGTGGATTCTTGAACTCGTGGAGTTTGGCAAAGATTGTTAAGACTCTTGACAGTTGCAGTTGAAACAATGCGAAGGTTCATGAGCTTTGAGAGAGTGGTAGCAGCTTTGGTGGTGGAAATATCTCCCTTTTGAATTTTATCAAAAAGATGATCAAGGGTATTTTTGGTTCCAGCAATGGCCAAGGCATCAGCAAGGATGGATTGCATGAAAGTTTTTTCAATTCCATTATATCCGTCACTTTCAAAAAGATTTTGATGGATGGTTTGGATGTCGGATCGAGTGGATAATCGAAGGATTGAAATGAGTTGAGTCAAATATCGAGTGGCTTGTTCATCAATGCCTTCAATGGTTTTTTGAGTTGAAGTTTCAAGAAGGCGTTTCATGATGTTGGTGACGATAGAAACAGCATTGGGCATGCGCATGTATGGATTTTCGCGAAGATAGCTTTCATCACCTTCAGCAATGAAACGTTCGCGTAAAACATCTAAGGCATTGCTATACATGAGGGAAGCAGAGGATTTGACCGAAGTCATTTGTTCAGAAGCTTCTTTGCGTTCGACATTCTAAAAAAAGAAAGAAATTAAAAAAAGAAAGAAATTAAAAAAAAGAAAATTAAATTTTTTTAAAGCCTTACTTTAAGGGTAAGTTTAGCTAAGGCATAAGTGATCATATGAACGCGTTCACCATCCATCATTTCATAGCTATATTTGCTTGAGATTTTGCTTTCTTTGATGATAAATTGGCGGCGATCTCCATTAAGAGCAAATTCATATACGGATGAAATTCCCAAAGCTGGATTACTATGAATGTATTTTTGAGCGGTTTTATCATCCAAATTTCGAACAAGTTCAATGGGTTCAGCAAAACGGAAATAATTGTAACGAAGTTCGGGGCGATTGCGGCATTGAGAAAAGTCAATACTTTTAGTAACATTGTAGGAATCGATGGTTTCAGTTTCAGATGAGACTTGAACAACGGTGTAAAGTGATTCACATTCGCCTTCGATGGTGGTTTCATTGAGGGAGAAAGCATAACTTTTATTTTCGCGTTCTTCAACATTTTGGCTTTCTTCAGAATTTTCAAGTTGAACTTGAAGAGTGTTGACAATTGCTCGTTTGATATTTTCTGAGAAAGTTACATCATCTTTATGGAAGGTAAGTTCAGAAACTTTTCCATTGGTGAAACTAAAATACCAATGATTAGGTATTTGAAAAATAAAAAATGTTAAAAGCTAACCGAATTTGGAAAGGAAGATTTAATTTTTCAACATGATTGCTTTTAATTTGAACGGGTTCAAATTTATCAAATTTATGGAATTCATATGGTTGATCAAAATATTCATTCCATTGTCCCATTTGAGGTTGTTCAAGTTGGACGGTAACAAGTTGGTCGGTGACAAAGTTTAACTAAAATTTGGAGATTTTGTGAAAGCTTTTTTAAAGGTTTAGTAAAATGCTTACTTTTACGAGAGAGCGGAAGCGTGAAACAGAATATTGATCTCCATTTGACAAGCTGGAAGCAACTTGGCCATTGTAGTCATATGAATATTCATGACCTGAACGGAATGCTCGACGTGGTTCAACATCCCTGTTGGCAAAAACAGCAGCCAAAAGGCCGGCGCATAAAAGCACCAAGACACTTTTGGTGATCATCGTTGTTGTTGTTGAACCTCAAAGGCACAGCAAAGTTGAGAGTAGCAAGTAAATGAAGGAGCAAAGTGAAAACTGATTCAAAAAGCAATACTTTCCCCTATTTTTGATATTCATTTTATACTCGTTTTCAAGCTCTCAAGACTGACATCTGTTTTTTTCTGGAGCCATCGAAAAATTTTTTGTTATCAGTGGAAAAAAATGGAAATAAACGGAAAAAGCTATTTAATTCTGAATGACAGCAACCCAGCTATCTTGAAATCTCGAAGTCGTTGACTTTCAGTTTTATTTTAATCACCTTTTTTTGCAACATCAAAAAAAAGAATGGCGCCAGAAGATGTCAAATTAAAATTTACTCGTGAGTCTCATGCTCTTTGTAAGCAAAGGTCACAGAGCCATTTATGATAAGGTTTGATTGATGGGTTTTAAGGATGAAAAACCATCGTCAGATGATTCCTTTTTTTGTCCCAAAAAAATTATTTCATCAAATATTTTATTTTAGCGGTTAAAATGTTAATTTTTTTATTGTTCAACAGTAATATTCTTTATTTTCTACCATAATCTTTCCAGCGGATATAGAAAAAAAGAATCCCATCATTTTTATCGCAATTTTTAGTTCACTTCCAAATTGAAAAGAAAAGATAAGAAATTGTTCATTTAATTTGGAAGTTGAACTGAAAGTTGTTGTTAATGCAACAAAACAACACATTTATTTATTTTTGATACTCATTATTTTATGTATTTAAAATTTTCCAAGTAAGTTGTTCTCTTAAATTTTAAAGACAAAAAATGCAGTAATGTGAGCCCATTTTTATAAAAAAAAATTTCATCGTTCTTTCTGTCACGTTTTCAAAGCTACTGTAATGAGTAATGAACCAACCATCTCTACCGCCGCATTTAGCTTTTAGATACTTGAGTTAAATTAAAAAAGCGCACCATAAATGTAAGAAATAAAATTAAAGTTATGCCGAAAATAAGCAAACAAAAACATTTTTCACCTTCCGCTAAATTTAGTCAAATATGAAACTTTTTGAGGCTGCAAAAAGTTGGATTACAGTTTTGTTCTGTTTTTTCCTTATAAATCGCCCTGCTGTCAATTTTTTTTAAAGATTTTGATTCATTTTTGCATATTGTTCATACTGTAGATTTCTTACTTTTATTGATCAATTACTATGAACAGTAAATAAGCGCCCAATTTTTATCAAACTTTAAAAAAAAAATTTTCGTGGAAAAAAAATAACGACAAAATATCTTAAAATGTGCTCTAATATTTTCTATTTTTAGAGCAACGATTATCAAAGTTACCATAATCAAAAAATAGCAACTTTTTCAGTAAAAAACAATGAATCATTAAAATCCAAAACTAATTTGCCAAAGAAAAAATTTGTCATTTCGATCCTTTACTTTTTACGTAATTTGTTTTCGCTTACCAAACTCCCAAACTACTTCCCATTGTTCGTCAATTTAGTTTACTTTTTCACACATGCTTCGTTCATTTCTTTGATGTCATTTTATATAGACAACTTCCTTTTATTTGTGTGACGCTGTAAACAACAAAAGTAGTATTACACTATCGCCATGTTTTTTTTATCGTTGATCAAAGTTGAAGTTTAAAAAATTTAGTATAAAAATCTGTCTCAAACCCAAAAATGTTATCATTTAAAGTTTATAAAAAATGAACTCATTAATTTTGTCTTTGCTTGTTTTTTCATTGGCTGTTGTTGTGGCTCAGGCTCAATGGGGATGGTTTCCTCCTCCACCATGGATGGGACATCACCGCCATCATCAACATCGCGGTGGATGGGGTGATGGAGGTTTTGGTGGTGGCCAAAGTAATTTCGGTGGTCGTGGTGGCTTTGATGGAGGACAAGATGGTGGCTTTGGAGGCCGTAGAAATCCAAATCGTGGAGGTTTTGGAGATGATGGTGGCTTTGGCGGTGGACAAGAAAATGGTGGTTTTGGAGGCCGCGGTGGTGGTGACCGAAATGGAGGTGGACGAGGCCAAAGTGAATTTGGCGATGAAGGAGGTTTTGGTGGAGGTCGTGGTGGACAAGATAGTAGATTTAATGGAAGAGGTGGCAGCGGTTTTGGACAAGACGAAGGCGGATTTGGAGGTAAGATTTTTTACACGAGATCAAGAAAAAATTTACTCTAAAGCTTTTTACTTTATAAGAAAAAACAACTTCGCCTAATTGCATGTATATTGCAAAAAAATTCAGTCAATGAAAATTCAGCAATGAAAAATTCAGCAATGAAACATTCAAAATTTTCGTGTTGAAAGAGAGCACTTTTGCAAATTTTTGAAATTAATCGAAAATGTTGGAAACTTTTTTATGCGAATATTTGAAGATTGCTTTTAGAGGTTTTTGATGTAAAAATTTTTTATATATAGATTATCGAAATATTGGTGAAGCCCATATATCCAACATGGGTTGTTATTGTTTTTGCGCCCATTTTTAGCTAAATTTAATCTGCTTTTTTGAAAAGTGAGTGCATCTGAGTTTTTTTGGAAATTTTTTAAAATATTATTTGTAATTATGTATTAATCTTCTAGGCGGTGTAATTTAAAAAATATTCAAATATGCTGAACTTTTATTGCTGTATTTTTTTAAGCGGCTTTTTAGTGCGTTGTTGAGGGCATTATAAACGCAGCAACCTTTTTCTTAATAGAAAAGTAATCTATAGAGATAAGATACTAAATGGATAGCAATCGTTTCGAGGCTATGGGACTCATATATCACCCATGGGCTTACCTATTCTTTTCTTTTTTTTGAAAGTCCTGTAGCAAATGGATGACAAGAAAGGCATGCAATTGTCGAAGGCAATGCATGGCTTTCGAACAATCTCTTATATACTACTTTTCCCACCAACCAACAAAAGTTTTTTTTATTTTTTTTATAACAGAAAAAAAATAGTGAAGTCTGCAATTTATAAAGAAAAAAAATAAAAACTCGAAACGCTTTTGTTTTTTTTTCTGCTTGTTTTTTCCCAGAAAAAAAGTCACGAAAAATAAATAAATTCAATGAATCACTAATAAAGAAAGTGATTGGCATCTATGGAAAGCACGGTGAAAAGCTTATCCTTGACACCTGACTTATTTTTTTAAAAATTTATAAATATTGTTTATATGTTAAATCCCTTGGCTCGGTTTATATATTATTAATACAAAAACAAAAAGATGAATGAGATATAATTTTTTTTTCTTTGAAGGATAATCTTTTTTGGAATTATTGGTTACGTAAAAATTCTTTTTTTTGTTGTTGTTCAAATCCTTTATATATTTATTTTTTCGCTGCGGAAAGAGAGATAGAGAATGAAGGAAGGAATAATAACCATACATTCCAAAAGCAATGAACAAAAAACATTTTTCAAAAACAAAACAAAAAAACTTGAGTTTTTTCTTCCCTTCTGTTGCTAGGAAACTATCATTAAATAATAAATAAATATTTTTGAAAAAATGAAATAAAGAAAAGTACATAGGCATTATGTATAAAAAAAATTGGAATGTTTTAAGAAGAATCTTTTTTTAAATGATTATTTCTTTAAAAAATATATTATTTAGAAAATGAGTAAAGTCAATCAATTTTTTAATGAGTGAGTTAAAAAATAAATTTGCTCCCATAAAATTAAATTTAATAACACTGAGTCATTCCATTGTCAACACGCAAACAATGAATGAGTGAGTAATTGTTTACTTTTTAATATTATATTAGCAATTTTATAAAATAAAATTTGAGAAAATCTATTTTTTAAGCCTAAATTTCTCGCTGCCAAAAATTGTATACTAAAAAATGAGAAAGAATTTGACTAAAATTTTTTAAAGCTTCTTTTAGCAGAGAAAAAAATAATAGAAGTTGATCCCAAATTAGAAGAAGGAAGTAAGTGGTGGAGTTAATTAGAATAAGCTTTTTTCTCTTTCGCATTCAAAAGAAAATGAAAAAGAAAGAAACTCATTGTTTTCGAATGCGGAACAAAAACAAGGAAGGATGCTAAAAAGTCATTTGTTTTTTTGGTTTTGGTCTTCCTTAAACTCGCTTTCTTGAAAATAATAAAATTAAAAATAGGCAGAAAAATTGGATTTGACAGAAAAATAGTATTCTTTTAGGTTTTAAAATTTAAAAAAAACTATTTAGTAAGATAGTAAGATTAGCCATTGCTATGCCGAGATAGCTCCAACACTGTTAGAAACCCTTAAACGTGACTTTTATTATCAAAGCTTTTTATTAAAAAAAAAAGCATCATTATTCCATTCAAAGCCATCAAAAGTTTAATAAAAGGATAATTTCTAAGAAGAAAATGTGCTCAACCGAGAGAAAAAAATCTATAAAAATCATACTTTGTCCGGATTCGAGAAGCCATAAAAAATTTAAGAAATGAGGAAGCAAAAACTCTTGTCTTTCTTCTTCTTGCTTTTTTTTTTTGCCATTCACAAAATGAAGTCATTTCTTTTTTATTTGGGTAATTAGTGGAAAATGAAGCAAATAAAGATTATGATGTTGTGTAATTTTTCAAAACCATAAAATAGCATTTATTCGTGCATGAATTGCTTAGACGGAAATAATTTTATTTTATCAATAAGAAGTAACTTTAAAAATAGATGTTTCCATTGCACCAGAAACAATCATATTGAAAACTCTGTTACAGTATTTACTTTTCATTCTGGGATTTAAAAGTACATCGAGACCGTTACACTAATATTCATCGGCTTTCATTAAATCCTATTATGTATCTTTTTTACAGCTATATTTCTTTTATTCATTTTGCAAAAACATTTAATTTTGTCTTTTGTTAAGAAATTTTTTTAAATAGAAAATCAAATAATTATGGCATTATTCAAAATTAAATCCGATCCCCCATAAATATATTTTCTGTTATTTTTTGTGCTAAAAACGGAAACCAATTTGTGAGATATTTATCTCTCAACAAAAGCAAGAATTGGTTTTTTTTTTGAATGAAATTTAAGTTAAAAAACTCTTTGCAGTGAAAAAAAGCTTTTCAACCAAAAGAAGAACATCGAGCAGCTAATTACAAGAAGAAGAAAAAAAGAAGCAAACGATAGAAAATAGAGAGAAAATGGAAAATGGGAGCATAATTAGTGCAAAAAAAGGAGAAAAAATAGTTATCTTTGAAGCTTTAAAAATGACGTGAAAATAAAAAAATTCTGTTGATGGTAGCAAAAAAAATTGAAAACGCGACCGACCTACTCTTTAAAAATTCAGTCAAATGATTTTTTCAAAAATTAAAATAATGGAAAGTTTTGGAAGGATATATTTTTGTTGTTTTCTAAACATAGTTATTTCCCAAAATAAAGCGAGGTTATTCAGAAATGATGATGTTTACAAAAATATTTTATTCAGTACTAAGAAGATCAACTTTTGATAACAACCTCCTCAAATTTTTTCCCTTTTAACCTTTAAAATTCAATAAAAAGAAATTTTGCTCATCGTTTTTTTTCTTTAAAAAAAACACAAAAAAACAAAGATAATCGCTCCGCGTCAACAAAACATATCTTTTGAGGAAATGAGAAAAAAAAACAGAAGATTAATGACCTCATAAAAAGGAGCTACCGATGAGGTTTTGGGAAAGCCGAGCCGCTGAAGGTTGTATCCAAGGAAGCGATGTAGTTATGACAAAATTTATTATAAAATAATTTCGAAATAAAACAAAGGAATAAATTAAAAGAAATAAAGTAAAATCAGAAAAAAAGTTAGATTATGCGGAACTAAATATTTTTAAACATTTAAACATAAGATTTAAGTTAAAATAATTATATTTTGCTTTGCAAAGAAAAAATTACAATAATTCCATTATTTCTAACTTTAATTTCTTTAAATTTGCAAACAAAAAAGAAAGAGAAAGATTAATCTCTGATTTTGTAATAAACATAAAAACAATTTAATGGTCGGTAAAAAACAATGATTGTGGAACACCCTTTTTTTCATCGTGAAAACTTCAAAATATTCAAAACCGAAATATTAAAAACCTACGAGATCTGCATCGAGATTCAGGAGAATCTTGCCCAGCTGAACTAAAACTTATTCGAATTTGTGGTAATTTTCCATTTAATAATGCCATATCTAAAATTCATAACTTTTATTTTATTTTCCATTTCAAAGGTAAAATTTGTAAAATTTACCAGAATAATCATCCAAATATCTTCCACGTACACTTCTTGCAGTGGATGGAGATCTTGATGAATGACCTCCAATTCCGCCACTGCCACCGCTGCTCTTTCTATTGCCACCACCACTTCCACCAAAAATTGATAGTCGTGCAACAAATGTGCTTCGACGAGAGCTTAATCTTGATGATGGTGAACAAAATCCACTTGAGGGTGGAGCCATATCATCTATAGCTGTCGAAACTATGCTAGTTTGAATTAAAGCCCTTCGATGTGCAGCTGTGATGGATTCTTTATGATGTTTCCAACAATGTATTAAACAATAAAATCCGACAAATAGCACCAATGCGATTGTCAGAATTAAGCAAACCACTAAAATAACAAATGCAGAAACTTCATGCATTCGAACTCCACGAAGTAGCAATTCAGAAGATTTATGTGATTCTTCTTCCATAGTTGAAATAATCGTAGTTGGATAATTAATTGCTGCAGCATTTTGTATATTTGGTTGATGTAATAATTGATGTTGAAGTTGAACATCTTCATGAAGCCTTTGCTGTTGTTGACGTTGTTGCATGGAATGACCTATAGCTGAGAAAGGCCTTCCATGAACGGTGCTAGCAATAATTAGGGAAACTATTGCGGCTGGAATCACTGGTAAAGGTGGAAATGCCATTGGCATAGTTATTGTTGTCTCCATGTTTTTTTCTTTCAACCTTCTTTATTTTTAAATTTAATTTTTTGCGAAAAAAGAAAAGAAATATTTATTTACTCATTTTTTTAAAAACTCGTCGACGCTTCATTTTATTTGGAATATAATTGCTGCAAATTTTTGGTAATTATTTTAGAAAACAAAACTGTCGCGTTTTTTGCACACACTCACGCAAAAGCACCAAACTCAAATAACAAAATAAACAATAATTGTCTGGATAAAAAAAATAAAAAAATAAAGCGAAGATTAAAAAATTTATTAAGAGTGAATGAATAAATAAAAGAAAAAATTGAACGCTGTGGTTTGAGAAAAAGGTTAAAAGCAAATCCTTCAAAGGGTATCTTGCTAAAAAAGTAAAGGAAGGAAAAATGATCAAAGATGGACACACCAAAACAAAAGTGAGTGAATAAAAGATTGTTTAAAAAATAAGTTTTTTTGTTTTGTTTTTGTGTAAACACATCTCTTTGTGAAGATGAGAAGCTTTATTTTATAAAGTAAAAGTAAATAATAAATCAGAAGCGGTGGACATTAAAAAACACAAAATTGTTGTAATTGTAAAAGGTTGCGAAAAAAAATTATAATAACGATAATGCTAACTAAATAAAAACTCTCAACTGTGTCAAAAGAATGAAATAATAAAAGTGCACTTTTAAATCCATAATTTTTTCCCTTTTTTTCTTAATAATCTTAACAAAATCTATCTAAAATTAACAAAAAGATTTTTTAATTTAATAATCTCTATCTCAAAGCGTTATAACTTATAACTATCCCGTCTCGTGACTAACTCAAATCTCCAAAAATTGCTGAAAATTAAATAACAAAAAAAAAGAAGAAAAGAAAGAATTTTTGTGAGTTTATAAAAAACTTTAATTTTAATAATAAAAAAAATTACGCATTTAGAAGTAAAGGTTATTAACAAAAAATACCAAAAAAAGTTATTGACTTCACTTCCTCCTTATATGTCTCATTGAGAAAGGCACTCATCAATAAATATAAAAGTGGAGAAAAAGAAAACAATTAATACTCAATTTTCATAGATCTTTTCAATAAAAAAAAAGAAGAAGAAAATAGTATTTTTTGAAGGGCTTCAGCTGTTGCTGCTTCTTCATTCTCTTATCCATCCTCTATTCTTCATTCACCACTTCTTAAAATTCATCGAATTCATATTAAAAAAACTAAGCCAGAAAAAACCCTAATAAGCATTTTTTTTCTTTTCCTTCTTCCAAAAAGAGAAAAGGAGACGAAGATTCAATTGTCATCTTCATCTCACTTTACATTTTTCCACACTAACACAACGACGACACGGGAGCGAGAATAAATGAATGAGAAGTAAGTAAGTAAGGCCATGGAAGAAGAAGAGTCACCAGAAGAAGAAAAAAAAATAAAGAAAAAACTATGTAAGAAATTGTTTTTATCGGGTCAAAGCCATTGAGAAACTAACTGAAGAGTAACTACTTGCTTTGTCGGACATGGAGAAAAAAAATGCAGACAAATTATGAAAGTGAAAATGGGTTGAAAAAATTTGTAGAAAGAGAAAAAAAATGTCTGGGTTTTTTTTTAAACTAAATCCTGAACAAAAAAACAATGGAAAGGTATGAAAATGAAAAGTAATAACAGAGCTAAAATAAAGGTTTAAGGATAATAACACTAAGTAATCACGAGGGGTTTAAAAAAAGCTACATAGAGTTTTAAAAAAGATGCTATTGTTTGAGCAAAGGTCTGTCCTTGCCCTAATATCAATATAATGTGTTTCAAATCAAAAATTGTAGCACTTTTCTTAGAACAAGACGATTAAAATTGAAAATAAAATAAAATAGTACATAAAAATAAAAATATTACTTTTAATAATTTGGTTTTATTAAACTACTATAATTTCTACTTATCCTCCCTTATTAAATTAAGCTAACCATTCTCATTTTAAACTTATCTCAAGTATGTACCAATTATTATTTTATTCCAAGATACATTTTTAGAACGCCCCATATTTTATATTGACATTCCTCCTTCCGTGTTCATGTTTGGATAAAAAAAAGTGAGTAATTTTATGTACAACAAACATACATTTTATATTTCAGTGAAATGACGCTTTAAGGATAATTTGGTAGTATGTAAACCGAAGAGAGAGAAAAGGGAAAGATATTTGACTCCCACTTTTTTCTAACTCATTAAGTTTTCTAATTTGTAAATAAAAAAAAATAAAAAAAGACGTTGATATTGAAAAATGATGCTGATTAAGAAAGGGAGCACATTCGAATACTTTAGAACCTTTTTTATAAACCCAGAATAAAAAATATAAGAAGAAGCAAAACCAAAAAAACCAAATTAAAGCAGTCTTTTTTAATACCGGAAACGAAAGAAAGAAACATCGTAAAAAAGCTAAAAAGAAAAAGAAAAAATAAGGGGAATTCAAAGTTGAATGTTTAAACGGATATGGTAAAAATCCATCCGAGGGTCATGTGAAATTTTTTTTATAGAATGGATTTAGAAGGATTTCAAAATGGATTTAAAGTATTTTTATAAATTTATAAAACATAAAAACATGTGTAACTATTTTTTATATAGTAAAAATTATTATTTTTTTAGTTTGAATGCTTCATTTAGCAACAACATACATTACGTTTTGGATTACCATGACGTTTTTTATTTTCTTCTTACTCATACAAATATTGTGAATACTTTCTTTCAATAAAGAAAAAGAAAGAAGAAGAAGAGAAGGGTAATGGGTGGAAAATCAAAGGTCATCTAATGCTTCGCGTGGTTTCAAATTTCTTTGTAGTGTACATTTAACAATGCAAAAGGAACGAACGCTGCTGCTTCTTCTCTTTTTTTTATTTGAGTTTTTTTTACAAAAGTTAAAATAAGACACCACAAAAAAAAGTGAGAATAATTTTTTTGCAAAAAAGAAAAATTATTTTGGAAAAAATGAAAGTATTCAGGAAAAGAAAAAACAATAATGAAAATCAACAGACAAATAATTTGCAAAGATCATCATCGCCTAATTTTGCAAGCTACTTTGCTAAAAAAAGTTATATTAACAATTCACAAAGAAGAAAAAAAATACAATGACTTTTGTCAAAACTTTTAAAATTCCAAATACTAATTCTCAATTCAACGAACTATGTTAGCGCCCTTGGATACGACATTTTAACAATTTTGGAATACAAAGAAAGCAAGTAAAAGAGTAAAGAATCAAGATGAATGAGAGATTTTGAAGATTCACAAACGATGATAATCTTTTGGTTTTTGGATTGCCATACATATAATTAAATAAAAGGTAAGCCAAGAGGAAACTATTATTTATTATTTATTAATTCCCTGAAGAAATAAATGTTAAAGGGTTGAGGCATCACTCAATAATGGTTAAAAAAGGGATTAAATAAAAATCGACGTACGAGACAGAAGAAGAAGAAAAAAAACAATCACGTCTTTTTCAAAACACTCATAAAAAAATTTTGGTCATCAAAGAAGATAAAGAATAATAATAACATGTTTTCCTTATTTATTTTTTTGTTGCCAAAATCAAAGGTTCAATGAAGCCAATGAATGTTGTTAATAGGGAAGACTCATTCGAACCAGAAAATTTTATAACCATTAAAAAAGGGCATAACTAACTTTAGTTTTTTAAAAGTAATATTTACATTCATTTTTTCGAAAATGTAAACTTGAAGCATAAATGTGTAATTAAAATTTTTTGAATGAATAAAAATGGCTAGTTTCCATCCTCCAAGATAGTTTAGCGTAAAAACTTCTTAGTAAACAACCTTCTTTTATATTTGCTTTTGTGTGAGGGTGGATAAATAATAATTTAAACTAATTTTTTCTTATATATGTACTAATGTTGTTTACTTTCCAAAAAAAAAAGAAAATATTATCTTCAAAAAAGTTAACGATGGATGATGAGTCAACATGAAAATCGTTTTTTAAAAAAACAGGAAGGTTGTTAATAAATGGAAGAGTTGTCATTCTTTAATAACTCAAAAAAAAGTCAAATTTTTTAGTTTCATAAATCCAAAATTAATCTTTTTCTTAGCCCATTTTTTTCTTCTTTAGCTTTCAATTAAAATCATTCAAAAGGTACATAAATAAACGTCACTTTTTTAACTTTCTTTTTTCACCTTAACTTTTAAACCAATTTTGCGAGAGAAAAAAGTTTAAAAACTTTGCCATTTAAAAAAATGAAAAATAAATTATGCACAGGTTTTTTTTTTCTCTTTCTCTTTCCAACTCCGCGGCGACTACCAATTGAAGGTAGTCGGTTGCCTTTTTAGCGTTGGCTTTGGCTTTCATTATTTTATTATTGAAGGGCATCCAACAGCAAAAAAATGAAAAATGAAAAACTAAAAAGTGTTCTTCCGGTGTTGTCTTTTGTGCTTCGAATAAATTTTGATGAATGTTTTAAAAAAAGAATCGAATAAAGTAAAGAAAAAAATAAAAAAAAGTTTCAGAGATTTTTCAATGGAAGCAAGAAAAAAAATTAAATAAAAATCAAAGTCATCCGTCGTCATTCCAATAAAGAAAAAGAAGAAGAAGCCATATGGGGTCTGCTTGCTGTTCATCGAGCAGCAAGGAGTAGTAGACAAGGAACAAATTAAAGAAAAAACTTTTGCCTTGCTTTTTCAGTTGAGTTAAAGGAAAATAAATGGGTGTTAAAAGAAATCAAAAAATTGCATTGAAAAAAGTGAGAGAGAAAAAAATGGAAGTAAAAAATTTATTAAAGGTAAAGCAAAAAAGTTTGAAGATTTTAAACTTCTGCAAAAATAATTTTTGCAAGGATTTTTGCAAAAAACAAAAAAGGAATGATTCTTTCAAAAAAAGAAACAACAAAGAAAAATACAAACAATTAAATCTTGGGTTCGTCACGCGTTTCTTTTAGCTATCGTAATTCCTGCAATTTAAAAGCAACAAAAGTTAAGCTAAAAATAAAATCAAAAAAGGCAAACCAAAAATAGTATTAATTTTTTATTTATGAATGAAAAATATAATAAGAATTCACTAATTTTCAACAAGCTTAAATAATCCTTTTAATACTTTCATGCGTTTCTGAATACCTATGTTAATTACTTGAACATCATTCTTTAGCTAAATTTAGTTGCCACCTTTTTTTGTAAAAAAAAGACCTTCAAATGAAAAGGAATTACTTATTATAGAAAGAAATAAGCAAATGTCGCAATTTCAAAAAGGCATATGTATATTCTGACTTCATCATTCAAAATTGACTTAAAATAAACATAATAATACAAACTAAAATATTTACAGGTCAAAGAAAAATAAATGGAAAAGTATTTATGGTAAAAAAAATCTAAAGTAAAGACTCCAAAACTTTTATGTACACACCTTTTTGAAAAAATCTTCAATGAAAAGTTAAAAAACTTTTTTAATGGAAAAAAACCAAAAAGCAACAGAAATTTGAAAAAAAAGGAAAAAGAAATGTTTATAACAAGAACGAAAGTTAAAAGCCAAAAAAAAGAAAGAAATTTTTATTTTAACTCCCCATTATTTTATTATTAATTATTTACAAATACCGGTTGCTTGGTTTTAAAAACAGCCGCAGCAAACAATGCTAAAAAAAAGTTGTGGCTGTGGGGAGTTTGCATTTTAAAATAATTTTAAAACAGAAAATTTTTTTACATGAACAAAAAAAAGAGTAACAACAATCACGCAATTTTCCTTTCTTTTTTCTTATTTTGAAGTGGAACACACAAGGATGTGCCATTTTTTGAGTTGAGGATACTCATGTATTCTTTCTTCCCAAACTCTAGAATATAATAAGGTAAGAAAAAGAAACAAATAACTAAAAAAAGTTTTTTTTTCAGTTTAGTTATTAGCTTTGTTAAGAGTAGTTATTTTTTTTTAACTTCAAGAATGGCACACAAAAAAGGGGTTTTTTGTTTGAAGTTTTTTATTCAAAAACTAAAAAGAAGGACAATCAAAAATGTTACAGTTGAAACACTTTCAGTTTCACCCGATAATTACCTTTAAATTTTCGATATTGATTATAAAAAACTTTTAGTCAAAAACAAGACAATCTTATTTTTTTCTTCCTTCATATCTTTTGCTCGTGTGAAGGATAAAAATTTCAGTTGACTCTTCCATAAATGCAAGCAAAGCAAATAACTTTCAAGGCTTTTTAACATTGACTTTTTTTTTAAACAACTGATTAAAATGAAAGCTATATAAAGAAGAAATTACGTAGGATTTTGCTTCTCAATGGTTGTCCTCGCGCAAGTCAATAAGAAAAATGGCAAAAGCTTAAGTGTCCAAGCCATGGATAACAAGATGCAAAGCAGCAATAGCTTTAGATTAACTAAATTTAGGCTTCATAATATGAAAAAAACAATTTATTATACAAAGTAAACAAAAATAACAAAAGTAAAAATAAAAACAAAATTATTTCATTGATTCAATACTTTGGGAAATTTGAATCAACTTCTTCTCTCCATGCATCATATCCACCAACGATATCATAAAGATCAAGAGCATTTTTACCATAGAACTTTGCTTTCAATAATAATAAAACACGTTGAGAATCATTACCTCGTCGAAAAATTAAGTAGCATTTTCTTGGTAAATCATCTTCCTTTTTACATAAATGTGAGACCAAGCCTAGACCATTTTTATTGTAAATAAATTCAGTGATTGGAACATTGGTAGCTCTTGGATGATGAGCAATTTTGAATTCATTGATAGGTCGAACATCAATAAGCACAGCATCTTGATCAGTTTCTAATTCATTAACAAGTTGTTTTGGTGTCATTCTTAGAGCTTCAGGCACGAGTTCAGATAATGGCTGAAAGAAAAATTTGAAATGAATATAAAAATCATATAATATTGCTTACGGTTTTCCCTGCAATTCTATCACAAAGTTGAACATAATCCTTGATTTCTTTTAATCCAACACAGCAAGATTCACATTTTGGTGTTCTTGATCGTAATACTGCATTGAAAAATCTTCCATCGTATGCATCATAGTTATACATAGAATTTGAATAAGATGCTAAAAAACAAGGTAATTAAGTAATAATCAAACGTATCAAAATAAACTTGCATTGTCCAAAAGCTAAAAATTTGATGATTTCGATTGCTTGAATATTTCCTATTATTCCAACCACAGGACCAAGGATTCCTTTTTCATTGCAGCTCATATTAATCGTATTTTGTGATGGCTTTGGGTAAAGACATCGATAACATGGACCTGTCTAAAACATAATGGCATATATAAGAAATAAGAAAGAATTCAAATGAAGACGTACCAGATTTGTGTGATAAAAGGTAAATTGTCCAACCCATCCAACAGCACTTCCCATAGCTAATGGCGTTTTTGTTATAATGCAAGCTTCATTGATAGTGTATCTTGTAGGCATATTATCAGAGCAATCAGCAACAATGGTGTAATCCTTTGTAATATCCACAGCATTGTCCTTGTTTAGCGTTGTATCATAAATTTGAACTTCAACATTTGGATTTCTTCTAAAATTGTTGAGATTAAATAAAAAAGGATGGAGATAAAGAAAAACATACTCTAAAATAGCATCTCTCAAAGCTTCAGTTTTTCTTTTTCCAACTTTATCTGCTGTGAATGCAATTTGACGATGAAGGTTGCTAATATCCACCGAATCGAAATCAACCAATCCAAGCTTTCCAATACCTGCACCAGCTAAATATAATGCCACTGGATTTCCCAATCCACCACATCCAACAATCAATACAGCAGCATTTTTAAGTTTTTCTTGATCTAAAAATTATTGCATCAGCATAAAAGAAAATAAGCAAAAAAGCAACTTACGTGAAACATCGAAATCAGCTGCAATCATTTGTCTGCCATATCTGGCTACTTCATCATCCGAGAAATTATGATCTTTATATAAATCACTCATTATTTTAAATGTAATAAATAAGTTTACAAAGTTCTAAAGAATAATTCCTAAAAAAAACTACGATTTTCTTTAAAACAAATATGAATGAAAAAATATTTCTTCTTTTGTTTTTTTTATTTTCAATAAAACGCTTTTTGCCATAAATAAATTTTAGGAGAAAATTCAAAAATTTTCAATGTTGCAGATAATCCTTTTGCGTCCTTCATCTGGTCAATAAATTTTGATTCTAAATTTGTATGCTTCAAACATGGATGGGATGGAACCAAGTGATTCAACAAAATATTTGAAAGAAAAGTTGCCTCATGAAGAAGAAACAACTTTTGATTTCTACGGTCTTCCATGGGTAATTCAAAAACGTTTCGCTGAAGTCTGTGATCCTTCAACTTTAAAGACATTTGCTCGAATTAATCCTTCAACTCGACGACTTGCAAAACGCTGCCATGTGGTTGATAAAGTCAAAATCAATATTGATGATTCAACCTGCAAATACACTATTTTATGTTACTGTAATGGAAATGAATTATGTCATTATACTGGTCTCTCTTCAATCAAAAAGAAAATTGAAATTACGGATAAGCTTAGAATAATAAATCGAAAAGGAATTATTGATATTGATGTTCTTCAAAACTTACCTGTTTCTTTCACTTCAATGAAAAATCTTGAGCTCTTTTTGGATTGCATAGAATTGGATGCTTTGAATCAACTTATCATGCCTCCATTGAAAACATTAGCATTGGTTACTGGTATTCAATCGAATTGTTCCTTGGATGAATTTGTTAACTTTATTGAAAGTTTGTCAAAACTTGATAGTTTCTAGTAAGTTTTTTTATCTTGAAAATATGTGAATACATACATTGAGTTTTCAGCTTTTCTTTGGATCGTTCCACTTCTTCTCTTTCCTTCGATTATGATGCTTTACTTCAACGTTGCTGGATCCTTCATTCTCAGAAATTGATTCATTATTGTAATAAAACCATTTCTACCCTTATAAATTGAATTGGCTATGTTTGTCTGTCTGTGGGTTGTTCCCTGTTTTTTTGAAATGTGATTGTACAGTCCGATGTAGTTTTTGACGCTGATTCCAAAAATGTGGGTCTCGAACTTCGGCTAAAGAGATATGCATATGATATTGAGGTTTTAAAATTTGCATATTGAAAAAATTCTTAACGCGAATGTTTCTCTTTGTGCTTGATGAAAGGGAGAAAGCGAGCTCTTTGTCGTTTGCTTTTTGAAGGTGAATTTCGTTGCATGATTTTTTTACTGTGTTTTTTGAAAGGTTGCATATTTGGTGGATTTGGTGATGGTGCAGAGATGCATGTATGTGTGGAGGTGTTAGAGGGTGTTGAGAAAAAATGTTTTTTTAAATGAGGATTGATAAGATGGAATTTAAGAAAGTTTAATGGAAATATTAAAATGAGAAATGGAAAAACGTAGCCCTGTGAAATGAGAATGACTACGAGGTGCTAAAATGAAGCTGCAAATGAGGGACATGTAAGATGAGGCCCGAAGGGCCTGTGGTGCTTTTAATCGCAGTAATGAAATTGAATTTGAAAGGGATAAAGTATGGGAAGGAGCTTGGATATGAATTGTGTGGCCCGAAGGGCCATTTTTAAATATGAATTGAACTAATGTAAAATGGGAGGGCTGCCGCAGGGGATGGAAGCTGGAAGATGAGATGAGGGCCCGAAGGGCCCGATGTGTAAATGTAAAATTGTAAAATTGAATAAATGTAAAGTGTGGGGACTGCCGTAGGCAGGCCCCTTCTTATATCTTGTCTACCTATATAAAGCGAGAATGTATGTCTGTTTGTTTGTGTGGTAGTCGTTCCCGCTCGATTTGTTATGTGTTTGACCAGCCCTATGTAGTTTTTTATGGAGATTCCGAATATGTTAATTTTATAACCCGGACATGTTTTTAAAAAATAGTTATGAATGTTTTAAATTTAAATAATGTTTAAATGTCTCGACGCGAATGTTTTTCTTTGTGATTGTTGAAAGTGAAGCGCGATTTTCGTTTTTGGAAATGGAAGATGTTTTAATGAATTTTATTGCTAATGAAAGAGTGTATGTAAGCCATGATGCGATGCATCCATAATTATGAAGATAAATGTATTAATTGAATAAAAAATTTTAATGTATATTAAATAATGATTAAATGTTGTACCGAAAATGACGACGTTAACCCTAATTTTTGTTTAAGAATTTTGTAAAAATATTACCGGTTTTTTTGAAATCCGTATTTGCTTATTTAAAGGAAAAAAGATGTTGTTGCATAATAAAAATGTTTCAAACATTCAGCTTTGCCAGTTAATTCTCAATTTTATTGTTACAATTTATTTAAAGCTTCGAATGAACCAATCAAAAATGTCGCGCAAATCCTATCATTTTATTGCATGCAACGACTCAAAGAAACACTTCAGATTTGCCCTTTTCAGATACATTCCCTAGAAGAATGATTGAAAAAAATGATGTTTAGCAAGATTTTTTTAGTTTCGAATCAGTCTATAGTTTTTTCAGCCTACTGAACAGTCGGCTGCTCATATCGAATTGATTGATTCTGCTTTTGCTATTGCTACTGCTTTAACGCATATTTTTTTTCTTTTTTTTATAACGTGATCGTGTTTTTTTATTGCGGTGTTTTTTTTTTTTGCGATGTCTTTCGCCGACAGTGGGTCTGCTGCTGTTGGTGATAATGTTTGCGGCCTTCGGGCAACCTCTGATGGTGGCTCTGCTACTGTTGGAGTTAATGTTTGCGGCCTACGGGCAACCTCTGATGGTGGCTCTGCTACTGTTAGTGATAATGTTTGCGGCCTTCGGGCAACCCAAGATCAAGTTTCTCAAGTTGAAATTTCACAAGCAACAAGTTCAAGCCAAATTGAAGTAACTCAAGCAACAAATTTTAATGAAAATGTTAATGACAATTTCTTTACGCAAGATGAAGAAGTTCATGTTACTGTAGCTATTGATGAAGATTCAAGGTCAAATGTTTTTGAGCTCCATGAAATTCATCATTTACAAGTTGAACCAATGGAAATTGATAATAATAATGAACCCATTTTAATGGGAGCAATGATAGAAGTAAATGAACTAGACACCCAAGAACTTATTCCAAATGAAGAAGTTCAGTTGGCTGCTGAACTTGAGGAAACATATGAACAATATTATAGAAGAAAACATTTAAGAAACACTAAGGCATTGAGAATGAAATGGACAAGACAAAGACAAACAAATCGCGAGCGTTTGAATGAAGCTGAAAGACTTCGTGAACAACGTCGTCAAGCAAGAGAAGCTCAAACTGCAGCTCAACGGTCACAAAGGCTTCAAGTAAGGCGAGAATTGAGGCAAAATAGAAATGAAATGGAAAGTAATAATGAAAGAGGAAGGAGATTAGAATCTCAAAGAGCTGCAGAAGCATTACGTCGTGAAAATGAAAATGAAGAACAGATGGAAGAAAGGTTGAATTCACAACGTATTCTTCAAGCTTCTCTTCGTGAAAATGAAACAGTGGAGCAGAGGGAAGAACGGTTGAATTCACAACGTATTCTTCAAGCTTCCCTTCGTGAAAATGAAACAATGGAACAAAGAGATCAACGATTGGGAGTTGATCGAATTCAGCATAATAATGCAAGAGAAAATGAAAATGAAGAGCAAAGAAATGAAAGACTTGAAGGTATGCGACAAAATTATCAGATGCGTCAAGAAAATCCAGAAATGGAATTTCGTGGTGCTTATGCTCAAAATGTTGATATCTTTAGTTTAGGTGACATGAACGTTGAATGCACATTTTGTAAAGCAATGCATTTTGCAGCAGAACCAAGAAGTAGTGATGGAACTTTTGATAGTTGCTGCAATAAAGGAAAAGTTAAAGTTACGATTGAACCAAATTTCCCTGAAGATTTAAAAAAGTTATTGAAACGAGAAGAAGGAACAGAATGGAAGGAATTACATTCAAATATTAATAAGTACAACACAAGCATGAGCTTTGCCTATACAGTAGGTCAAGTAAGACAATTGCCAGGAGTTTTTAATTATCGAGTTCATGGAGAAGTTATGCATAAATTACCAAGGTATACGGAAACGATGCAAGGACAGACTCCAGCATATGGACAACTTTGGATTATCGAAACTGATGATGCAATTGAATACCGTTGTCAAGCTCCCTTTGCTGTAAGTTGCAATGAAGAAATGTTTAGATTTTTGCATGAATTAATTTTAAATGTAAATAAATATGCAGAAATTTATCGAATGTTGCATGAATATGAAGATGAAGAAAATGAAAGAGCTGTAGAAGAAGGTCGTCAGCCTAAAGTTTGTAAAATTGTTTTTAAGAAAACCACTAATAATACAAGTGATCCTCATGCTTTTCCAAGAGCCAATGAAGTTGCAGCTATTTATGTTTGCGATGAAAATGGTGACATTCCTTGGAATGATGTTTTTGTTCAGCGTAAATGCAATCCAAATGAAAGGCCGTTGGAACAACGAATTAGAAGACATACAGAACATGTTGAACCGCTAACGTTTGTTTTATTTAATCCATTAGGAACTGGAGATTTTTGGCATTTTAATAAAGTTAAAAATTCAAATAATCCGGTTGGAGCAAAGATGACAGCGTTACAATATGCTTTGTTTAAGTTAGCTTGGAGACCCGAGCATGATGACGAACCATTTAATCCAATTCTTCATGGAGGAAAATTGTTAAGTAAATATTTATGTTGGTCGTTTAGTATTGTTGATAATGGTCGAATGCAATTTCATCGAACACACCAAAGACAATATCGAGTTGAAAGTTATGCCGGTTTAACGGATTATTTACGTAATATGGCAGAGGTTAATGGAGTGCAACCAGGAAAAAAGTTTATTTTACCATCAAGTTATACTATGGGACCACGAAGTCAAGCAGAGTTTATGCATGATGCTATGGCAATGTCACAGAAGTTTGGATTACCCGATTTGTTTATTACAATGACATGTAATCCAGAAAACCCAGACATTACAAGAAATTTGTTTGAAAATCAAAAAGCTTACGATCGACCTGATTTAGTTGATATAGTTTTTAATTATCAAGTAAAAGGATTTGTTAAAGAAATGAAAGATAAGCTTATGGGTAAGGTAAAAGCTTATATTTATGTCGTTGAATTTCAAAAGCGTGGTTTACCCCACATTCATAGCTTATGGTGGACTGAAGAAAGCTGGGATGATCCAGAAAAAATTAATAAATTTATTTCTGCTGAACTTCCAGATGAAAACGAAGATAAAGAACTTTATGATTTAGTTGTAAAAAATATGACTCACAGGCCATGTGGTGAATATGATCCAAATGCTATGTGTATGCAAGATGGTAAATGTAAAAGAGGTTTTCCAAAAGCATTTTGTGATGAAACGTTTTTGGATGAAAATTCTTATCCACGTTATCGAAGAAGAAATGATGGAAGAACAGCAACGATACGGTTTAAAGGTCAACCTTTTGTTATTGATAATAGATCGGTTGTTCCTTACAATGCATATTTATTGAAAAGATTCCAATGTCATATCAATATTGAAATTGTTGGTAGTCCGCGCACAGTAAACTATCTTTTTAAGTATCTTTTTAAAGGTCCAGATAAAATGGCAATTGAAATTCGAGAAGGTCAGATAAATTATGATGAAATTAAAGCCTTTGTTGATGCACGTTATTTGAGCGCTCATGAAGCATTTTGGCGTCTCAGAAAATTTGATATGCATTATTTGAGTGAATCAGTTGAAAGATTAGCTATTCATTTGCCTGAACAACAAGCAATTACAATGGCTGAAGATGCATCGGAAGAACAAATGCTTCAAGCAGCATTGCGTGATTCAAAGCTAATGGCATTTTTTAAGCTTAATGAAGAATTTCCTGATGGAATGAATAGAACTTTGACATATCCTCAAGTTTGTGTTCATTTTACGTGGAAGCCTAATTTGCGTAAATGGACTCCTCGATGTAAAACTACGAAACCAAAATGTCCAAGAATGTATGCAGTTAATCCAAAGAATACAGAACTTTTTCATTTGAGAAAATTAGTAATGGTTGTAAAAGGACCAAGAAATTATGAAGATTTACGTCGAGATCCATTTGATGTTGAAGTAATTCATCCAACATTTCGAGAAGCATGTGTTGCCCGAGGATTAGTTCAATCTGATCAAATGTATTATGATGCAATGGAAGAAGGAAGTTATCACAATTTGCCTCGACAACTTCGTTCATTATTTTCACGAATTGTTGCACATTGTGATGTTGAAGCTCCATTATGGTTATGGAATCAGTTTCGCGATCAATTAACTGAGGATCTTCTTCGAAGTAACCGAGGTGATCGAGATGCAGCAGAAGTTTTAGCTTGGAGGCAAACGTTGCGAATGATTATTAATAATGAACGATCATTGGAAGATTATCCAATCCTTCAAATGGTTGCAGAAATTGTTGGAGGAATTGAAGATGATTCGGTTGATGTTGCAGCTCATAGACTTCGAGGCGATGAAATGCGGGCAAGTTTGAATCCCGAACAAGCAGATGGATATGAAGCGATTATTAGACGAGTTGAAAATCCTGATAATTCTGCCGCATGTTTTTACATTGATGGTCCAGGAGGTTCAGGAAAGACTTATCTTTTTAATTGTTTATTTTCCACATTAATCGGTAAAGGTAAAAAAATTATTGTCATGGCATGGAGCGGCATTGCTGCTTCATTGTATGAAACTGGACGCACCGTTCATAATGTTTTTAAGCTTGATTTTCCGTTCGAAGATGATAGCAATTCAGGCATTTCACCTTTGGATTCGCTTGCAAAAGATTTAAAAGATGTTGATGTTTTCATTTTTGATGAAACTCCAATGGCTCCTCGACGAGCATTAGAAGTAATTGATGAAAAATTAAGAGAAATTATGAATAATAACCTTCCATTTGGAGGAAAAGTTATGATTCTCGGTGGCGATTTCCGACAATTGGGACCAGTTGTTAAAAATGGTACAAGAAACGATATTGTTCGAAGTAGTATTAAATCAAGTCCACTTTGGCATCATTTTGCTTCTAATTATTCTACTTTAATTAGAAACGAAAGAGCTGACAATAGTGGTGATGGTTTCGCTGAAACAATTTTAAGCATTGGAGATGGAAGCGCAAATGATGAAAATGGAAAAGTTCCAATTCCAGAAGAATGTTCAACTGATGCAAATTTAGTTGAAAAAGTTTTCGCAGATATTATTGCCGATAAAGATTATGATGCCTTTTCTTCAAGAGCAATTCTTTCAACGGTTAATTCTGAAGTTGATGCATATAATGAAGAGATTATTAATTTGCTTGAAGAAAATACAGAAAAAGTTTACACAGCAGTTGATCGAATTGAAAATGTTAATGGCGATGGAAATGCAATGGAATATGTTCCTGAACATTTTGAATCGTTTAAGCCAAGTGGATTCCCCGCTTATAAGTTGCGTTTACGAGAAAATACAATTGTTATGCTAATGAGAAATTTGAATATTCGTGAAGGATTATGCAATGGAACAAGGCTTTTAATTAAAAAGTTAGAACGCAATATTATTATTGCTGAAAAACTTTTTAATAGAAGCACAAATAATGACGATAATATTGTAATGATTCCAAGGATTACTCTTCTCGATGAATCAAGCATTTTTACAGTTTACAGAAATCAGTTTCCAGTAAGACCAGCATTCGCAATGACTATTAATAAAGCTCAAGGACAAACGTTCGATCAAATTGGAATCGATATCAGCCGAGGAATTTTTACTCACGGTCATGTGTATGTAGCTATTTCTCGCACACGTGCTTGGGATCGCCTTCAAATTAAGTTACATGCTGATGATGTAAATTGTTCACGAAATATTGTTTATAGTGAATTGTTGAATGAAAACCCTCTTGCAGTTATGCAACCGGATGGTCCAACAATCGAAGATTTAAATCCAAATTGGCATGCTCAAGAAATCATGGAAGTTGATGAACAAGGTGTTATTGAATATGAAAATGAAGACAATGAAGTCTTACGAGGCATTAATGCAGGTTTACCTGCTGAAGAAGAATATAATGAAGATTGGAATAATGTGAATGAATTTGAACAAAACCAAGAAGAATTTAATGCATTTTGGGAAGAAACGCATCAAGTTGATGAAGAAGAAGATTAAGTTTTAAGTTGTGTAAAAGTTAAAGTTGTTTTTATTTTAAAATGAAAATGATAAATTGTTTAAGCGGGTTTGTTTTGTTCTTTCTAGAGCATTGTTTCCCCGTCAACAAAAACCAATAACCCTCTTGAAGCTGGAAACCGTGACGTGGTTAGAGGGCTTACTGTCAAATTTGTTTTTTGGCAAACTAATATCCAGCAATTTTATTGTTATTTTTTATTTGGTGTTTGATTGTGTTTGATGTGTATTTATTTGTTTTGTGAAAATAAAGAATTATTTTAAAATGTTTAAACGAGCAACAACATGAGCCTTAGCCTTAGTATTTTTGTTTCTAAGTATCTTAGTCGGAATTTTACTATTACAATAAATCAAATTTCCAAAATTTTATATCACCATTATCTTAAAAAATATTTCCTCTTTTATCAACCAACCCTTCTCGAGAACAAACTTAACCAACGTTGTATTTTGTAGTCGAAAATGTAATGCGTGTTTTTAAAAGTGTTTATTTTAGTCCTCGAAAAAAATAATGTGGGACCACCGCAGGTGGGCCCCATTGCTCTTGTTATTTTTTTGTATTACAAAGAATTATTAAAATGTAATGTTATTTGTTTTGTTGTTTGTATCGTGGTTTCAATAAAGTTTAATATTTATGTGTCATCATTATTGCATTAACAGTTTAGCTTTATTGAGTTTTTACCATAAAAAGTTTAAAGTTTAATCAAGATTTCATCATGGTTATTCGTAAAATTAATAATAGCAAACTATATTATTTTCTGATGATATCTTGACCTTCTTCCATTTTTGCTGCTCTTTTTTTTTGCAGAATCAAAAGAATGATGCCAGCTATTTATCGCGACCTTTTTGTTTGTGTACGAAATCTTCTTCCCCGTTTTTCTTTTATTTATCAAAGCGTTGATTTACTTTTGATTAATTTTGTTGTATGTATGTGTTTTACAAACGATATTATAACCATAAAATTTTTGCTGCAAGTAACTATGTTCTCAATTTTTTTTTCATTGAAACAATGATTACAGAAACTCATAAAAAACTACATGAATTAGCAAAAAGAAAGAAATGAATGGTAGATTATTTTTTTATTGTCAAATTATACAAAGCTAAAAAAATAAATAATACGATACAAGAAAAACAAAATGATACAATGAAATTAGGTATAAGAAAAAGCTAAATATAAATAATATTTTTGTCGACCAGAATTTTCTTTATACATAGGTGTAAGTGGGTTAAGCCACACCTTCATCGATATTGTTTTCAGGAATACGTTGATGACGTTGTTCTATTTGTGGAGAACCATTGCGGGAATAACCAATATTAAGAGAGCGATCATCGAAAGCAGGAGACGGAGCTTGAACATAAGTATCTTCATATCTGTAATCACTGTCATTGACACCGTTCTTCAAAAATGCAGGAGATTCTTGACCAGTTGAATTGATAATTTCTTCAACCGTTGATACCATATCACAATCATCGGTTTCCAAATAAAAGCTTACAGCTGTGCCGAAATGAGTTCTTCCAGTACGCCCACATCGTTGAAGAAAAGTGCTCTTAGCATCCGAACTTCTTCCATCAGGTAGATCATAATTGATAACCTAAAAAATAAAAGTAAAAAAGGTTCCATTATCGCTAAAACTGACAAAATCCATTTCTTTAATATCAACGCCTCGAGCCTAAAATAGTAAAAGGATTATCAAACAATAATACATTCAAAGTGAACTTACACAAACGTCTGTTGCAACAAGCACACGAGCACCACCATATCGAAAATTTTTCATAGCTTCTTCACGTAAATCTTGACTTCGGTCACCATGAATAGTTGTGGCAGGAATTCCATTGGAAGTGATATCGATGGCAACTCTGTCGACATTAATCTAAAAAGAAAGAACATAATAAAGGAAAGTATAAGTTCAAAAACTTACTTTTCGATTAAGGAAAACTAATGTTTTTGGGCAAACTCCATTATTTTCTGCTTTCAATTCATTAAGATATTTAATCAAATATCGAAACTTTGATGGACGTGAAGGAACAGCATACACAAGAAAACGAATGCGCTTATTAGCTTGAGTTTGAGCAGTAATAGTAACTTGTTTTTGAGCATCGATATGTTCATCACATATATGTTGAAGCGTTGGACTAGGACTGCTTAAGGTAGCACTAAATAACAAAGTTTGACGAGCGTCTTTCTAAAATTAAATCATTAGTGAATTTGTAAAAATAAAGAAGAAAAATCATACAGCTGGTAATTGAGAATAGGTCAATAAATCCAAAAAAGCAGTATTATCTCTATCAGCAATAAGTCGATCAGCTTCATCAATAACCAAATATTTAACAGCTCGTAAATGAATGTGGCCATTGGTAACAAAGTCCATGAGACGGCCTAAGCAAGCACATAAGATATTGCATCCACTTCGAATATCATGTAAATTTCTTGAAACGCTATACTGACCATAAGCTCGAGCTACAGTAATACCAGTATCTGGAAAAAATCAACAGCATTAAAACTATACAAAAGTGTAGAAAACATACAATTACAAAACTTGATAGCTTGTTCATAAAGTTGATCGACGAGTTCGCGAGATGGAGCAACAATCAAACATACAGGGGCTTCACGATGGAGTTGACCACTTTCTTTATCCTTGATTAAAGCATGAATAATTGGGATTAAGAATGCTGCCGTTTTACCAGTTCCAGTTTCACTTTGGCATTTGACATTGAATCCTAAAATTGGTCATCTTATAATAAGTTGCAAAAAAATATCTAATAATTTACCATCTTGAATACAAGGGATAACAAATTGTTGGATTTTACGTGGTTTTAAATATTCCGAACGGATGATATTTGTTTTCAATTGCTCATCTAAATGCATCTCTTCCCAATTTCTAAAAAAATCAATCAATTTAGTGGTACGTATAAAAATAAATACAACTTACTCGCAAAATGGTGGGTTGGTAACACCTTCAACCTTAATATCAGCATCTTCGGCAAAGATTGAACTTTCATGTTGATGAACATCTGCCGAATCTTCGGTAAAAATTGCTTCAATTCCTCGCTGTTTAGGAGCATAATTTTTAGGAGCACGTGGTGGACCTCTTTCAAGATTATCTAAAAGATGATAAAAATGTTTGCCATTCATAAAAAAAAGCTACCATCGTTAATGTACTCGTTATCTCTAGCCAAATAACCATAATATCCATTATTTTCTAATGTTCGTCGATCTTCATAACGGTGACCAGTTTGTTGTTCATTTCGACGAATATTATCAGAAGCAACAGGTTGTTGTTGACGAGCATATCCTTGAGCAAAGTTTTCACGCGCAAATGCGTTACCACGATTTGGAGCAGTATGTACATTGCGATGTGAAGCCGCGGACGCTTCGCTTGCTGGTGATGATCCATACCTCAAACCAAATGGAGAAGGATTTGGACGAGTATCAATAGGACGAGATCTTGGAGGATCATTAGCACGTTGAGGTTGCTGTTGATAATATTCAGGACGATTTGATGGTCGTTGAGGATCATCACGAGGAAGACGAGATGAAGAATATGCAGGATCACGAGCATAACGCTCTTCACGTGTGATAAATCCAAGAGGTCTTTCACCACGTGATTCAGGATCGCCTCGATGTTGAGGAAGTGGTCGTCGTTCTCTTTCATCGTTCATTTGCATTCCATGTGGCCTTTCGTTTGGATTACTTCTTTGTGGAGAATATGGACCAGAGCTTTGAAGTGGAGGATAACGACCAGAACTTTGAAATGGATTATGACCAGGACGAGGTGGAATATTTAGTCCTCCTCTTGCATACGTTGAATTTCTTTCTCTATCAGCAGCTAATTGTCTTTGAAAATGTGAGCGTTCAAGAGAAGGATAATTTTGATGAAAATTTGGATCTCCACGACCCCGTTGTTCCTCTCCATTCATTTGCAAATGTTCTGCAATACCACGAGACATTGGTCTTTCAGATGTTGTTTGTCGTCTTATAGCAGGAATAGGTGGATATTCATCATATTCTTGAGATGGAGGAGGACGTCGAGAATTTGATTCCACATTTCTTTGCGTTGAATTCCTTTCGATGTCAATAGGATTTCCAATTGGTTCTCTTCTTGTGAATTCATATGGTCGTTGAACATAGCGGTCACGTTCGTATGTATCATTTTCTCCAATTTGAGCATTAGATACACGAGATTCGTCAGGATTCTGAGATCGACGTTGTGCATTAAAATCAAATGGTTGTCGACGATTTGAAGATGGATAACTTTCTCGGGTATTAGAAGATGAAGCAAACCCAGAAGCTAAAAAACGGCCAATTAAAAACTTTTAATAAATAAATATGAAACTTACTGGATCCACCTCTTCCAAAACCGCTGGAAGACATTTTGTTTTGTCAATCAGGAGATAGTCAAATCTATAAAAATTAGATTAATTTCAATAGAAAATAAAAAAGCACCAATGTCACTTGCCACAAAGTGAAAGCACGCAAAAACACAAATGAAAGAAAATCAAAGAGAAAAAAGTGAATGGCACTTCAGCTTTGCAAGCACGATGCTTCCAAAAAAGACATGCAAAAAATTTTACAGGGAAATTCGCGGCAATTCAAAGATTTTTACCATGTTTTATTGTTTTTTCCAAGTAATTTTTTAAAACACTAATTTTTTATGTAGTTAATCAAGTAATTCTAAAGTAATTACATAAAAAAAATCAATTTTAAACAAAAAGCTACAACAACAAAAAATAAATAGCGCGATAATGTTTTTGAGATGACTTTCGTAAATCAAATTGTCTATGATGAAATACTTTTTAACCGTTAATTATGATGCTTTACTTCAACGCTACAGGGTTCTTCAATCCCTCAAATTGATCAATGAGCGTAGTAAAGATCCTTACTTTTTTTTATTACAAAATAAAATGTTGTTTTTTTTCTTTTTTTCTGTTTTTCTTTTTCAATAAATGTTAGGTTTTTTCGTTTCACTCTTTATTTAATTTTTAATAATTCTACTTTCTTTTTTTTTACAATAAAATCATGGCTTAACTTTTTAATTAAATGGTTACCATAAAATAATGAGCATATGGAAAAATAAATTTTTCTAACAAATATTTAGTTGGTGTAGATTTATAAAGTTGGTCGATAAACCATTGATATATTCCAAATTGAATTTGACTATACGATTGAGAAGATTTGGAATCGATGCTATTACGACGAGAGACAACAGCTTCTTGCGCAGCGGCCACGGCTTTTGGATTGCATGTTTTCCCATCATCTTTTATAAAATCAAAGCCAAGTGATTTCATTTTTTGTAATTTACCTCCAAGCTTTGTGTCTCCATCAAATTGAATTAAAGATGGAACTTGTTTAGCATCTGCAAATCTTCCAGGTTCATGCAGCCACATCCAATTTGTTATCATGCTATAAAATGGGGTTAATGAAGGTTGTTACTTATTGACTTTGTTTTTTTACCTAAATGGTGCATGCCCACATTTTGCTAAGCCTTCATTCGAGCAAAGAATTGTCATGTATGTATTATCAGGAGTATAAAAATCTTCCAAATCATATGAAAGTTGTTTGAAGAATGCTTTTGCCGCACAAGTGGGTCTTGCAAAATAATAACCTCCTGCGATAAGATTTCCACCACTTTCAGCCGCTCGATCGAATATCATATCGGCTGATGGTTGACTTGCTTCAATGTTAAGGTCTAATAAATTTTTTCGCCAAAAAGTATCCTAAAATAATAACGATAATTTTCAATTTTTAAGTCAAGAGTTTTACTCACTTGTTGAATCATCCAAAATGGTTTTCCAAATTCTAAGAAAGCTCGAGCTAAATTTGATCTGAAAACAAAGAAAAGTTGATATCGACCATCGCCATAATTGAATGGATCTTTGAGACATTCAACAGGCCAATGAAGATTAGTAATTTGAGGCCAACTTTTATCAAGTTTTGTTTTTGCAATTTCGTCCATTGTTACGATTACTGTTCTTTCATGGACTCCTTAATTTTTATTTATGAAATTCCCTCAATCGTAAAAGCAATTACCTTTCATATTTTCTGTATTGCAAAGCCAATTCAAAGTCATGTTTAATGCATGTTGATTTAAAATAATAACTAATCGAGATTCAGTATCAGAAAATTGTTTAATTGTGCTAGTAAAAGTTTTGTCTGAAATCTAAATTATTTCTTTATGGTTGTATGTTTGAGAAATAATGAGTCTTCTTACCATAGCTTGAAAATCAATTTGATGTTTACATTTTCCAACATAACTCATTGCAACTTTTCCTATATAAATTTTTCGTGATATCAACGCAACAAAGAATGCCATTATCGACCATCGAATAATTCTTTTCGTTGAAGAATTCATTTTGCATTGGTGATAAGAAAATGGAAAATAAAATTACCTAAAAAAATTTACGCATTCAAAGTGGAGCTGAAAGACCACGTTAAAAACTAAAAAATGTTAAATATTCGGCTAGTCAAGTTATCGAATGGCCGGAGATAATCCTAATATATTATCTCCACAGGCAGTCGTCTTTTTGGGGAAAGTTGTCGAACATCATTTTTTGATGGTCAATAACTTGGAGAATATTCTACTTTTTTTTGTAAGGTCAAAAAAGGTAAATAAATAAAAAACATTCACAACTTCTTTTTTATCAATTGGAAGTTCAAACAACGGTTAATGAAAACAGAATTGCAACGAATACTGGTATTTTTTTTACTTTAATGATTTGTTACGACGTTTGATTGAAAAAATTTTATTCATCTCTTTTTTTAAACCTTTTTTTCAAACAAGTTTTTTCTTTATTTGTTTTCTTTGAGCAAGTAAAAACATCAATGAACAAAAAGGTTGGGGTTTTTTCTTGCATACATAGTTTTGTTCCGTGTCTTTATTTTTATTTATTTGTTAAGATGTCATTTTAGCTTTGAAAATTTTTCAATATAAAATTTTTATTTCACAAGCTTACAACTTTTTATGAGGGTGAAAATTTAGAAAGGTCCATTTTGAACGCGTTTAGCTGCGGCAACCAATGCGGGTAAAGTTTCTTCAGCTGTTGGTTTAATGAATTTTGCGGGAAGATCGAAACCATACCTTAAATACTTATTGTTAGAGGTGTTGATAGTCGAATAACTCACCATTGATCATCATCATTATCACCATCGCCGGGGCGAAGTTCAACGGTGTAAACATATTTAATTCCAATGCTCTTACTGTAATCATCCGAAGCTCCAGAAGCTGGGTCTATACACAAACGAAAATCAGACTTTTCAAAAAAGCAAGAGACTTACACAATGCATCACCACTGTCACCAACAACGTATTGAGTTCCATGAACGTTTTTAATTGCAATGTACATTTCATTTCCAAGAGCTTTCTAAAGAACATAGAGTTACAATGTCTGATTAAAAAGCAATTTAACAACAAACCAAATCATTAACATCTGGAGGATATTGGCCAGTTGCATAACCCCATGGATAAAGGATATCTTCACCATAAGAATGAAGGGTCAAATAAGCTTTAATTGAATTGTTATTAGGGTTAAGGAAACCCATTAAATTTCTTGCTTCAACTTCTGAGGATGCTGATGGACCAGCATATGTTTCACTAAGAGGGTATTATAAGATCGATAGTCTCAGATATCAAAAAATGATTTTACCTGCATGGATTAGTACTTGCGCCAGCAACCATCCATTTGAAAGGGAAATTACGGTTTAAATCAACTCCATAACAATTTTGCACAGGGCCTGAACGGTTTTTACGCCAATTACGATCATTAGTACGTGAATATTCATAACCATCGGGATTGAGACATGGGGCAACATAAATATCAATGTTTTTAAGCAAAGCAGTGTAAGATGAATTTGTTACAAACTATAAAAAATATTAATTTTTTCATGGAATTTTTTCAATTAGATTGAAAAATGCTTACTTGATTGATAGCATAAAGAGCAGTGGCTTCAGAAATCCACTCACGAGCGTGACTATAAAGTGACACAAATACGCTTTTTTGAAAGCATGGTAATCAAGAAACTTACATTCCAGCATCAATCCAAAGAGCATTTTTGGCTGCTTTTGTTGTTGATGGATAACCAATCTATAACATTTACATTTAACTATTGAAGAAAGGATTAAAGACTTTTATTTACCTTCAAAAATTGGGTATCTCTATTTCCATGACTTTTTCCTAAAGATGCAATTGAAACAAAATCTGGATATTTTGCTGCAACAGCTTGAATGTAGCCCATAATCTAAAATTTATAAACATCATGGAAAGCATTTAAAAAAAGAAAGTCATACATCAGCAAATGGATGATATTGATAAAAATCAAAGCTATCAGGATCAACGGCAGCAACGGACTTATAAGCGAGAACGTCTTTTCGGTCTTGGGCAACACGTCTAAATCCAATGTATGTATTTACAAGTAAAAGAATGTTGGGCATCCTTACTTTCCAATATCACGAACTTTCATGATTGGAATCATACTGTTTTGTTTTAAATATGAAACCAAGTTGCGTGCATGAGTTGGTGGAGTAAGAATGTCAACGGCTTTACCAACTTTGGATGGAGCTTTCCAGAAATCAAACTAAAAGATTCAAGTATAATAGCTACCGGGGAAATATAAAGTGTAAACTTACTTCATGATTAAAGGTTTCACTCAATTTTAAGAGAGTAATTAATTGCTCTTCGGTGTGGGGAATAGCGCGAAAAACTGAATATCTGAAAACCAAAGCCTTCTTGTTTAATATTTACTCCAAAGCTTGCTTACCCTTGATAAGTAACATAATCCGATTCATGTTTAGGTAAAACTGCAGCATTCAATCCAATGATCAACAACGAAATTAATAGAATCACGTGCCTCATTTTTGTACGATTGCTTTCTTTCCCAAAAAAATGCAATCAAGAATGACCACAACGAAAGAAATTCAGAGCTTTTTTATCAGAAAAAAATTTTTTTTTATTACTTTTTCTATTACAACTAAATTATTTTTAAGGACGTCTTTTTCTTTCTTATTTCTACTGATAAAGAAATGGTTCCGGACTTTCTTTCAAAAACACAACTGCACCAAACATCTTTTAATTAGTTTTTTTGTTTGAAGCAATCGAATCGAAGCCAATTTATTTAAAAAGAAATGTCATGAACTTTTAATAAAATAATAACAATCAAAGAAGAAATAAAAGCTTTAAACTTTAAAAAGTTGAATCAACAGCAAAAAGTGCTACAATTTTAACAAATATTTATCGATTAATTCATCAACAGCTCGACGATGCTCTTTGCTTTTTTGTTGATTTAGACTGAAATAAATAGGAAAGTATTAGCTAGCAAATTGGGTGAAAAAAAAAACAAAAACAAGCTAATAGGATTATGAAGAAGAAAAAAATGAAAAATGAAAAGTTTTAAATATTCTTGGGTTTTGAAAGAAATATCCAACTTCAAATTTTTGTTTGGAAGTTTTGTTTTTAAATCCAATTGTGGAATAAGCCTTGTGACTGTTGTGGATGGCTAAAAAATAAACATACTTTTTCACACTTTTTAACTTTCTCAATTCATCTTTCAATGCGGCATTTTCTGCTCTGGTTGATTCAATAATAGCTTTCTGTTCTTTGATTAAAGCATTAACTTCATCATCACCAAAATAATCAAAATCTGCATCGAGTGCCTATAACAAATTCAACTTATTCGACCTTACATGCTTGTAATATTCCACAAACCTTTTGTCTTAAAACAGCCATTTCTTCAGTTAAATTTCGAATTCGTTCATTTAAAAATATTTTCTTTTTTGTTAATATTCCAACATCAGTTTGCAATTTTTTACAATGTGCTTCAAGAAGCGTTGTTTTCATGGAAAAACTTTCTTCTATCACCGCCAGCCTTTCTTCGGCTTCTTTCTTTTCCATTAAAGCTTTATTTCTTTCTGAACTTTTATCTCCAACTTCCTTTAATAAATCTTCTATTCGTATTTTCATTTCATTTTGAAATTGATTCGCTGCATACCGGGTTCGCTCAAGCTAAAAATTTGGGAAATAATTATCAAAAGTAGCTTTTAAGGAAAAAAAAGTAAGACTGAATTATGCTATTACCTCATTTTCAAGTTCACCAATAACTTGATATTTTCTTTGTTCGCTTCGTTTTACTTCAAATAATTCATCTTGGAGTCTTTTAGCTTCAACTCTTTCATTTTCCATCAAATTATGCATTTCAAAAAGTGATTGACTTGCAGGGGAAAATCCAAGTTGAGTATCTCTCATTTGTTTAATCTCAGAACTCAATGATGTATTCTTTTCCTAAAAAACAAAATGCGTGGTTCCTTCATTCAAAAAATTATGTGACATTGGCCAACCTGAAGTAGTTCCATAATATCCACGGATTCTTTTAATTTATTTTTCATTTCAATTAATAATTTTTGATTTGCTGACAATGCTTCGGAAACAACATTATCATCATCGGTTTCACTTTCATTTTTAGAAAGCAATGCTTCTTCCAACTGTTTTGAAAGTTCTTCAATCACATCATCTTGTTTTTTAATGAGTTCTAAAAGTTCCAAATTTGTTGGAACTTCTTTGGTTGTGGAAGCAGACGCAGAAGAAGCAACAGCAACTTCAAAACCTTTTGGAGCTAAAAAAAGAAAGAAAAATTATGACATCAAAAAATTATGTATACCAAAAAACTTACATGAAATTAGAGACATTTATTTGTTTATTATTTTCTTTATTTTATTGGCGCAGAAAAACATGTTTTTTTTTTTTGCCGACGTAGTAGTCGCTTACTTTTGGTTGCAACGCTTGTTGCTAATGACGACGACCGCCACTTTTTTGCAGTGCTTCTACCTTGCAAATAAATGGCTTATGCTTTTTTTCATTGAGTTTATTTTAATTATTCCCTTTTTTTGATACCGTTTATTTTTTATTTTTAATAAACTAAAAAACGATGGAAGAATTTATTTCAAATAAAACCGCAGCTATGGCATCTCTGATTTCTTCGATAAATGTTACCAATGATTTGCAAGATTTAAATACTACAATCTCGAGTATTACACCGTATCTTTTATTATTTTGTTTTTTATTTTTGGCAATTTTAATTTGTGTCGCAGTAAATACAAATAATGGTGGTTCTTCAAGAAATCGAAATCGTCAGAGACGGAGCAGGAGCGGGTCGGTGCTAATTGATACTTTTTAAATATGTAAGTTTTCATAGAAAAAAATTAAAGCTTTTAAAATTGAATCGATTGAGATAGTTTTTTGATTGCTTTCTTTTACATAACAAAAATTGTTTAAAATTTAACAACAATGAAAATGCATTAGTGAAAAAGAAATATTTTCCTTTTTTATGATTTTTTAAAGTCCTCAAAATCTTTCTTCCAACATTGATTTTTAACATTTTCTAAATTCTCTAAATCATTGCATTTTTCAGGATTTTGGATGTCTCAAAAACTTTTCATAATTTTCTTTTCTGCCATTTTTTGTTTAATAAATTTCACAGCAGCATGTAAGCCATTAACTCAATTTGGAAAATCCAAAATTAATTATTTTAGTGTGTAATCAACCCGATGGACATTCCGAAATTTACATTTTGGGGAATATTAGTAATAAGTTTGATGTTCAACATATGAATAGTATTTTTTGAAGTTAAATTTTTAAAGGGTTCGTTAAACCTAAAATTTGCAGAATCATGTGAATGTGAACATGGTGGAACATATTTCTTTCCAACGAAACTTACTAAAAATGTTAACCTTTTGCTTATCACTGAACAGTAATTTTTATAATTTTTTGACTCCATTTTTTATTGTAAAATGCATTATTTTTAAGATTTGATATTTTAACGATGTGCCAAAATCTTTGCCTTTGTGATATTAATCAAAATTGTTATATTTATAAAAATCATGACGAGAGGAATAGTATTTATTTGTTTTCATATTGTGATGAAGGAAAAAATGAATGCAATATGAGACTTTTCAATCAAGGAACAGATTTAAAAAATGTTATAACAGGAGAAATTATGTATCAGCGAAATCAATTCGACTTACAAGAATTGCAAAAACCTTTAACCGATCCAGCATTTTTGAAAATAAATAAAATTAGTTGTAATGGTTGCAATTTTATTCAAGATTGTTAAATTAGTATAACTTTAAATTAATAAAGACTTTCAAAAAATTTTAAATGTTAAAAAAATAAAAAAAAGATTTGGGTCTGAGCGTATTGAGATGGCTTCTATTGAAGAATTACTCACATTCGCTATCCGATCACTGTCTGTCCGCGACGAGTTTTGCCTGCTTCCTTTCGGACCTCGGCCGGTTCCTCGTTCTTTGAACAACCGGATGAAAGCGAACTCCTTCACTCACACCCTGTTGAACGCACAGCTTGACCAGGACGAACGCGTCACCGCAATTCATTCCAACAGAAGGACTCCACCTCGCAGCCCATCCGCCAAACCCTGCCACGAAGAAGCTCGTTTACAAGTGCTCGCCACAACACCCGGCGACCACTCACATTTTTAATTCAAAAGAAAAGGAACGGAAAATTTTTGGAATAAAATGAGTTTTTGTTTTTGCCTTTTTTAGAAGCATTTTACAATGAAATTTAAAAATATTTTTGAATATGTCGATAGAAAAAAGTGTGGAGAATTTAATGATATAAAAATTGAGAATTTTTGTTTAGTTTTTTAAAGTGAAAAATATGTTAATAAAACATACAAAAAATAAAATTAAGAATGGTAGAATTTTGCTCGAATTTTTTTATTTAAATTTGTCTTGAGCTATTAAAAAACAAATATAATCTTCGATTTATTTATGAAACCCATTAGCTTCATAGAAGCTGATAGATAACAACAGAAAATTAATTTATTTAATTTGATATGTGATAAATTTTACTAATATGATTTGAAGTGGGTGAAGTTGAATTTACTGTGGCTCCACGAAGCTTAAAAACTTCTTTAATTCTTGCTCGATATGGTGTAATTACAAAACATGCTGCAATGGGATTCACCATAGGAATCCAACCAAGGAAAAATGAAAAAAATAATGACACATTTTGATTTTCTATTTGTAAAAATGTCATTATTAATAATGAAGCAACAGGAATGTTTGCAATTAAAAATGGTCCAATCGCCTAAAATAAATATTTATTTTTCTTGGGAAAAATTTTTTTACGAAGTCTAAAACTTAGCGATCGATAACTTACTTGAATGATAAGAGTTTTGTGAATTTGCTTGCTTAAAATTTTAGTTCCAGAATAATGATTTATATGTGTATGTAAAGTTTTAGTAATTATTAAATTAAAATAAATTACAAAACCATAACTGATCGAAGTTATAGCAAATATAAAACCATATGGAACAAAAAATGATACAGTATTCTAAAATAAATGTTCTTTAATTTAATTAATCTCAAAAATCAAAATCCTTACAATTTTAGATGCAACAAAAACTGGTCCATTTTTATATTCTTGAAGCCAAAATTCTGTTTGAGTTGCAGATTTATAAGTTTCAGTTAATTCCGAAATTGGTGGAAAACACCATGACAAAAGCAAAAAAATTATAATGGATATAATAAATAAAATTGAATATGGTTGTAATAAATGTTTATATGTTATTATTTTATCCCTAAAAAAATACTCATAATTTTCTTGAACTTGAAAAAAGCAAAAAATCAAAAGTTCAAAGGTGGCATTTTTGTGAATTATCTTTGTCAAGCATAAAATTAGTAACTTTTTTTATTACGCGAATTATTAAAAAAAATAATTTGTGCGTGACTTGGAAATAAAAATAAGCTATCAATTTTTTACGGTAATTGAGTTTTACTACAACAGACACTGACTTAATTATTAACTTTTTGTAACAAAGTTACTGTCTCAATTGTGTCACGTCTCAATTACTAACAAATTAGGTTTGTTTAAAATTAGTCAGTTGTTGGTTAACCAAAAAATATTTGTAGCATAATTTCTCAATTTTTTTAGCTGAAAAAATTTATGTTTGAAAATTACTGTCATAAACTGATACTGATACAAAAATTATGCTACTAGCATACTTCAAAAATACAAACATTGATGGGTAATAAATTGTAAGAAAAAAGATACATACTTGCAAATAACCAAATATCGAATATAAATGGGTATACAAACAGCATTCATATTTGTTATCATTATGGCACTACAAAAGTGCATGATCACGCTACCAACTGTAAATCCAAATGAACTAAATGGGCTTCCAACAATTACATAAACAAAATGATCTTTTGCAAAAACAAGCTAAAATTAAAATCTCTGTAAATTAAAAAAAAACTTTTTTAAAGATTTTACCGGAGCCATTGCGAATGTAAATAAAGCCAATAAAATATCCAATAAACAATTTGGAATTAAAACAATACTAATACGTTTCAAATTTATTTTATTTGTGGTTAAAATCAAATACAATAAAACGAAATTACAAAATATTGCTGCCATTGGAGCTAACATATCATTGTAGCGAAGAAGTTTCAAAAGAATATTCATGATTGCAAATGAATAAAAAAAAAATGTGCGTTTCTGAAAATTAAACTTACAATTTTGCAAAAAAATAATTTAAAAAAAAGTTCATAGAAAGCATGGAAACAGATGTTAAGTAAATATAATGAATATGAATAAATCTCAACTTTATAGTTTTTAAATGTTTTAGCATGGAAGTAAACCTTTTAAAAAAATACAAAAGTCCCAAGCTGAAGCCTAAACAAATAACGAAGAAAAAATTTTTAGTCATAACTTTGCAATTATAACCTTTTAATATCGAAAAAAAGAAATCGTAGGGCAATTCTGAGAATAATTAATTAGTTAATCATTCACACTTATGCTTCTCCTCAAGATTATTCAAAACAATTAATTAAAAAAGCTTTGCGTAAAAATTTTATGAGCTGCTTTAAATGATTGAATTCTTGCGCTTTGAATAAAAAACAACAATGTATGAATGAGCAGAATTTTTAGCGCAATTTATTTCTAAAATATGGCAAACACGAATGATGGAAATAACGCAAGCGGCTTAAAAAATATTAATGAAAAAAGTTTTAACGACCGCAAAAAAAATGCTGAAAAAAAAATGCTAGAAATCAAGAAACAACATCTCTAAATTGTAGCAACGAGGAAATGTGACCATATTTAACTAAAATGCTACAAAAAAACCGATTTCTAATGTCTTATAAACAATTTTCCAACAAAAAATTGCTAATAAAGTTAAGGCATAATTTTTCTAAAGTTTATAAAACGATAATAAAATTGGGAAGCAGCAGCAGTCTTTGCACTTCGCGGTTTATGTATGATTTTTTGCATTTTTTTAACTTTGAGATAAACCAATATTTTATTTTACCTGCGCAGGTGAAAAATAAAATTAATGAAATTACATAATCATGAGAATATATTCAAGTAGGAAAGAAGGGTTTAACATTTAAATATTTTTATTTAATCACTATAAAAATGAATAAATTATTAGAATTTTTATAGCGTTCGTTTTCCAAAAAAAGAAGTTTATACATAAATCAACTGAAAAGTTTGATAAGAAAGAAGTATGAGTAATTGGGAAAAAAGGTTCATCGTCGTCACATTTATTAAAAAATTTAAAAAATTAATGTCAAAAAACACACAGAAGATATTGTGCAAGAAATAATAAATATTAGCACGCGAAGTAAATTTCTTTGGAGCTCTTTTTATTTATATTTTTTCTTTGATGTTAGTAATTATCCTTGTCTTTAAAAAAATAAAAAATAGCCAGCCGCCATAGCAAGGGATCGCTTCATTTTATTTATAAAATATAGCCTTTATTAAACTCCAAGTTATAACAACAACAACAAAAAGTAAATAAAGAAAGGCTATAAAACTTATTTCAACACTCAACATTCACTTATGTAACTTCCTTGATCTGTGAAAACCAAAGAAAAAAAAACACTGTATTTTGGCTCATTTGTAAAAAATTGATTGAAAAACTTCGTTGAATTTCCATGGCAAAAAACTTTCACATGAATTTATGCAAATTAAGCATTTTTCACCATCATTTTCATGACCCTCAAATTTAGTACTTAAGCTTTTGAGAAATCATAATTTTCAAGCATTTTGCATTCGCACATCTTTGCTAAACTTGGTGACTACTCTTGGTGATCTCTCTCAAAAATCAAAATCATGTTTGGTCAACGCAGCTTCATCGTTCTCGCTTTCATCCTTCTTGCTCTTGGTCAACTTTCTCGTGCTGGTCCTGTTGTTAAGCGTGCTGTATGTTTTTTATTTTATTTTCAATATCTTTTTACATTTTATCGTTCTTATATTTTTAGGCTGATGAAACTGCAACTCCTGTTGAAACTCCTACTGAAACTCCTGCTCAAACTCCAGCTGTTGCAGTTACAGAAGCTGAAACTTCAGCTCCAGGAACAGAACCAGCAGCAACAGAACCAGCTGATCCTGTTACCACAACAACTTCCTCTGCTACAACCTTCATGGTCACAAGTGCTGCAATTATGGGTGCATTAGCAATTCAAATGTATTAGAAAAAGAAATTTATCAATTATATAAAAATCATTTTCTATAATTTTTGTATTATGCATTTTAAACTGATAAAAAAAAATAAAAAAATTTCTTTAACTCTTGTGTCTATTCTTTTTTTTTGAACTTCGGGGATTTGAGTTAACCTTATAATTGGAGATTCTGGAAACTTTTTACTCGATCCTTTCGGCTTTCTAAACTTCGGGATATGGCTTTGCAACGTTCGTCTAATATAAAAGTGAACAAATAAATGGAAGTGCTTATAAATGTTTCCTTTTTCCAAAAACCAAAAAACAATCTTTCCTTCGATCTAAGATGTAACATTTTTCCTTTTCGTAAATACAAAGATATTTTTTAACGAGTTTGCTCTTTTACTATTTTTTTGTTACTTTGCCAAGAAGATTTTAATATTTCATTAAATCATTTGAAAGTATTTGTTTTTGAGAAATGGCAATGAAACTAGAACCAGATAATTTACAGCCCATTATTATCAACATGCATATTCAAAATGAATATGGATTGGAAGAAGAATTTACCGATGATGATAGGTTTGTTCGCTTAGTTTTTTTCGCTTTTCGTTTTTCGAACTTTCTTCCTTTTTTGCTCGCAAAAAATCGGATATTTCTTGAAGACGTTTCAGATTTATTTAAAACCTCCACAATTATTCTCACTTTTCTTTTAACACAAGAACCTATCACGTTTGTCGTTCTAAATGAAAATTAGTCGTGATAGTCGCTTTCATTGATCACAAAAAAAGGGAACAACGTTCATTTTTCTCTCATTCGATTTGCTCCCCTTGGTTAAAGTAAAAAAAAAATCCTATCACATTTCATCCTTTCTTTTCTTTTTTTGTTTCAGTCGAACAGGAAAAACTGTTGTCAAAATAAGTGTCTTTGTGCAATGCAGCGAGTGAGAAAGTGCAAAACGAACTACCCTTTAAAATGTTTCTTTTTCTTCTTCTTTGTTGTTGGTGGAAGAATTCATCAATTGAAAAAATAAAAAAAAGAAACATTTTCTAGCAGTCTTTTTTTTTAAAGACGTAGCAGCCGTATGCGTGTTGTTCGAAAAAGAAAAAAATGCTGCGACTTTGAAACTTTGGGGCATTTGTGAGCGACGTTAAAAAAGCTTTAACATTTGCGACGCGGATTTTAAACGAATTTATTTGCCTTTTGTTTTGTTAAATAATATTTCATTAAAAATTAGCTTTAAATTACAGAGTTTCCATGTCCATTGAAACCAATATGGATGGAAATCAAGGTGAATTGGATAATGGCGAGTCAGAAACAATTGAGTAAGCGGGCGTTCATTTTATGTCTCCTTTTCTGTTATCAGAAAACAGACTTACAAGTTTAATTTTGGTTCTTTAGTTCAAATGATTCATTTTCTAATTATGAGCCTATTACAATAACAGAAACAGAGGGACCTAGTGGTAACGATAATGATGGCGATGCACAACAACAACAAACTACAAAGTAAATTTTATTCTGCTGTTTTTAGATTAAAAAATAAAACTTGAAAAATTACAGTGAAACTGAAGAAATGGATTTTTATGACCATGAAAATATAAAGCCAACCATATTTCAAAGTATTCGGGTTTCTCATGATGTTGAAATTCCAAGACGAAGCCGAACTACTCCGTCTTTGGATCAACCAACTACGTAAGCTTTTTTTCTAAGTAAAAATGTTTTAAAAAAGTATGCAGATCGATAGCGTTTCGATTTCCAAATTCTTCTACCACTGATAATTTCAATGAGAAAAATACTAACCCAGAAATAACTAAATCAATCGAAGACAAAAATCCTGACCCAAAAAAGTATAAACCATTAACCAAATTTAAATATGGAATAAGTGCAAAAGGTTTAAAAAATGGTCGACTTATTGTTTATGAAAATGGCATAAAAGCCAAGGTTCGACAATATGCTAAAGCCAACGCTACTCATTGGTATTGCTTAGAATGTCGAGCAATGGGAAAAAATGATGCACTTGGAATTTTAATTGATAAAGTTTTTTATGCTCCAAAATTTCATCGATGTAAACCAATTTCATATAAACGAGTATTAGGAATTCAAAAGCGAAATAAACGAAGGTCGAAGGAGTCAATTTCAAAAAATAAACAAAAGTATCTTATTTTTTATTCAAAAAAGTAAAAAAGCATTATTTTTAGCACTCCTCCTAAAAATTTGACTGTCGATGATGTTTCTCAACAAGATGTTCATGACAATTCAGCAACCCCTTCAGATCCATCTGATCTTCATGAACTTTCAATGTAAGTTTTAAGAAAACACACAAATGTGAGGAAAAACCAATTCGTAAAAATCAAAGTAGACGATAGCCATTTTAAACTTTAGTCAAACAACGTTAGACTATTAAAACAAGTTTGTGAAAATGTTTTTATAGGTTACAATCTCTTCTATCATCACCATCAAGTTCAAAAACTTCAAGCACTAACACTACTCGTGTTGTTCCATTAAGATCAGTAATAAGTTCCAAGCCGCAAATTAATTTCGCATCTGATGATAATTCAAAAGAGTATCGAAAAGTTACACTACCAAATTATATTTATGGAGCAAATATAAAAGGGAAAAATAATTCTCGATTAATAGTTCTTGAAGAAAATGATCCAACTATGGTTCGACAATATGGAATCAATAATAATATATGGTATTGCATGAAATGTTATTCAAACATAAGATTATATAATCATGGGCGATTAATTGATGGAATCTTTAATGCTCCTATTTCTCATAAATGTTCACCCATGCCATTATATGATGCAATGGCAATTCAAAATAAACTTAAAAATTTATTTGCACATAAAAATTCATCAACAAAATTAAAGGGTAAATCAAAGAAAAAGTTAGGCACAAAAAAGCGTTCCCATCGAAAGTAGGTGTTTGATATACAAAAAAAGCGTGCAAGATTTTTTTTAGAATTCCTAAGCCAGCATCAGCGGCATCAAATGAAAACAATAGACGCTCATTGCGTTTGAGATCAGATACATTATTAGCTCGAGTTGATGGTATTCCCATCGTGCAAAATGATGAGTATGCTTTTTACTTGTTTTTTTGCTTAATTTTAAACATCCGTGGTTTAGACCCGAAAGAGAGCCATCTCCAATTCCACAACCACCTCCGCCTCCACCAAAAAACATCACTAATCTTTTAACTGATGACTCTGAAATTGCCCAAAGATTCCGTATAGTTGGAAACACTGAATTTGTTTATGGTTTAAAAGAAACGGGTGAAGAAAATACAAGATTAATGGTATTTGAACCTGATGATCCATATAATATTCGTCAATATAGTAAAGTTGAAAAGCAACAGCGATGGTATTGCGTTAGTTGTATGAGAATTAAACGAACTGTGAATGGCCATTTTCAAAATGATCAATTTTATGCTCCTCTCGACCATCATTGCAAACCAATGACATATAAAGCAGCAATTGAAAATCAAAATAAAATCAAACAAAGATTTGCTAATTCTTCCAAATCTCGTGAATCTTCTATTGAAATTATTGAAGAAATTCTAAATAATGAACCATCCTCATCTCAAAAAACGACGTAAGTTGCAAGAAATAATTAACTTTATGATATAGTGGTGGCAGTGACAAGAAGTTAAAATTAATAATAAAAATGAGTATCTTTTAGAAAGGTCAAAAGAAAAAAGATTCCCAAAATCGAATCAGAAGATGGCGAAATTACAAGCAAAAAATCAAGAAAAGAACCAACAGCAACAACAAAGGCTAGCCACAAATCACCATTAATAGAGTGAGAGTGTTTTCACAATTTCATGGAATTTAATTTTTTTATTTGCAGAATTCTCGATGCTCCGAATTCTCCCATGCAACCTCCTATTCCAGAATCGACCAAAGCTGATACAGTTTCACCAACAACAAAAAATGATATCAAAATGTTAGAGTTTTATTTAAACTAAAAATCTTGGATTCAAAATTAAAGCTTTTTTCAGTAATTATCCTCCCATTTTTCTTACTTACAACTCTCCATCAAAATTTTGGTTAAAAGCCTCATGTGTTAAAGCTAATTTGCTATACGATCCAGCGGCATATGAATTCTTTTATAATGTCAAAATTGATGAAATTACGCCCATTTCAAAACCTCAAAAAATTCGATGGATTGCATCTGGAGAAGATTCTGGTTTTCGAGCTTTATCATTTTCACTTTGTGGTAAGAAAGCACCCGAAATTCGTGAAGCTGTTGGTGATTATTTATTAAATAATTTTAAAACATTAGGTAAACTCTTTTTTCTGATGTTAAATTTGTTTAACTTCGGTAAATTTGCAGGTATATTCCAAGGAGTGGATTATAGCAAGTTAGAATTCACTGATCATTTAATTACCAAAACTATGGTATCCGTTCAAATGACTCCCCTTCATTGGCATCTTATTTCTCAATGGCTTGAATGTCGTGTGGGTATTTTTCAAGCCAATGATGAATTTCAAAAATATGGCGATTGGAGTATTGATGATTCAAAAGTTACATTACTTTTTAAAGTTGAAGATCAAGATTATCATATTGTTTTAAGCTTGAATTAATTAATTAAATTTCAAGTTTTTATGGATGTTTTTTAAACCTTTTTTGTTGCAAAAAATAGACTTTTAAAGTAAAAATAAAATTGTGCATTTGATCTTTAAAAAAAATGTTAGATACTAAAATTAGGCAAAAATGAATGGTTCTCGAAAAATCACAAACAAGTTTATTGTTTGACCCTTTCTAAAGTAAAAATGATGTACACGTAAAAAATTTGAACTACTAAAATATTTTGAGACAAAGTAAAAATAAAAGGAAAAGAAAGAAATTGCAGCCATTTTTTTTTTTATTGATCACTTAAAAATTTTAAACTTGGAAGAATTTTTGCGACAAAAAAATGTTGAAAATATTTTGGATTTGTTTGATTTTAATTAGTTTTGGAATAATATTGGTTGATTGTGACCATGGCGATCACGGTGGCCACGATCATGGTGGTGGGCATGACCATGAAGGACATGACCATCTAGATCATCACGATCATCATGATCACCATGACCACGATCATCACGATCACTACCATGACCATTATCATGGAGGTAAACCTTATAAATATTAGCTATGAGACACAACAAAATTCCAGGTCGAGGAGATCATAGCGATCATGGCGGTGGCGATGGAAATTATGGCGCAAGTGGTAGCAGTTTAGGAGGTGGATGGTGGAGACGACGATATGGAGGCGGATATGGGAATTCCAATGGTGCAGGATGGTGTTGTCAAGGAATGCAAGCATGGTCGGATTATCGATGCCGTACAGATACAACCTATTTTTATTATTGCTCAACAAATAATGGTGGATATGGACAACAAAATTATTATTACGGTAATCAAAACGCTAATTATGCGCAACAATATTATCCTCAACAAACTTATTACGGCAGTCAAGTGCAATATTATGGCCAACAACAACAGCAAGCTTATTACCCATATAATTACCAAAATTATGGTTAAAATTAAATCCTAATAAAAATATAACAAACTTATTGATGCTCAAATTTTATTTTACTTTTTTCAAAAACAATAAAATCCCATAATGAACAAATAAATAATTTAAAGAATAAAAAAATAATATACCACACAAAAAAATATGAGAGAAAAAAGTGAAATAAATACCGTTTTTTGGAATAATAACACTTCCAAAAAACATTCAAGAAAAAATAAAATCAAAAAGTTACATAAATTATTCTTTTTTCAATTCAAATAATAAAATAATAATAAAAATATAAAGTAAAGTTAATTGGTACACAAATTGGTACACAAATAAAAATTTGGTACAACATTTTTCAAGATAAAAAAATTATGAAAGGTTGGTTCTTCTTTGCTTATTTTAAAAATTATTTATTCTTTAACAGGCTTTGGTCCGCCATCTTTGCATTGAAGTAATAATTGTCTCATTCGATCAGTATCCACAGTATTTTTAGGAGTTCTTTCATCCGATTCAACAACCTTTGCAATGCGTTGCCAAAGAACTCCAGCGCTAGCTTTTTCGACATTTTTTAAAAATTCAACTTGCTTTTCACGATTAACCTTTTTACGTTCTGCCAATTCCGATGCACGCTTCTTTTCAAATTCAGCCAATTCTTTTTTAGCTTGTTCTTTTAAATCTTTCATAACTTTTTGTTCTTGTGAATCTGGAAAAAATAGTGAATTTTAACGATGATTTTTTATGTATGATGAATGACTCACCAAGTTTAGTTAATTTTTCTTCATGTTCTTTACGCCATCTTTTAACAGTATCGGGTTCAACATCGGGTTTAGCATTAAATACAGGTTCACCTTCAGATCGTTCAGATGCTGATGGAGAAATTGAACGGCCATTAGTAATAATGGGAGCAGGAGTAGCATGATTGGAATCAACAAAGGCAGCCAAATCTACGCCTGAGTCATTATTGCCATTAACAAAACCATTAGCTTGAACGGGAGCTACTTCAATTAGAGGAATATCTGCTGCAGCAGGGGCAGCTGCAGGTGGTGCAGCATTAGCAGCAACGGCTATAAAAAAAGAATATATAAAAAGTTGGAAAAAATTACAAAAATGGGGCATTTTGCTTTTTTGGAACTCAAGAAAAAGTTACATTTAGTAGTTTTAGCTTTTAAACAATACCAAAAGCTAGTGGGAAAGAACTAATATATACTTACGTTCACCATCCAAATCACCAAAAAGGTCTTGTTCTCGTTCTAAAAAGCTTGCAACTGGATCGGCCATTTTTTTTAATTTGAGCTATTACGAATTTATTTTTCGTTAGTTAACTAACAAAAATTATAAATATACACAGAAATAAAATAAATAGTTTAGAAATCGATACGACGATAACCAATTTTTGTTATTATTATGTTTCTATCTTCTTTTTTTTGTCAAAAGTCCAAATGAAAGAAAGAAAAACTTCGATGACAAATAATACACGAACGACGAATGTAAATGAAAGAAGAGGGCTCTGGAAAAAAAGAATAAAAGAAAGATTTTGAAGGGATTTCTCCCTGAATCAAGGAAGCAAAAATGGTTTTCAAAAAATAATTTTTCTTCGTTTTACAAATTCAAGACCAATAAGTTCAAAGTTTTTTATATTTTTAACAAATAAAATTTTAAGATGAATTTAAAATAAGCAAATAACAAACACACACATACACGTAAAAAAAGAAGGAGAAGAAGGTGAATTCATCGAAGAAGAAGGATGAAATCAAAAAATTGTTTTTTCACTCTTTTTTTTGTTGTTGTTGAATACAAAAAACATTGGTAGTTTTTTATGTCGTGGTTATACTTTGTGCGATGTATTAATGTGTGCATCTATCTCTTTTTTTGCTGTGGTGTTATTTGGTTACAACGAACTCCAGACAACATATATAAAAGCCGCTTTGAATTTTCCTTAGTTTTTCAGTTAGTCTTTGTCTACCTTCTTTTTTTCTTCTTCAACGACAAAAAATGAGCCGTCGAATTCCTGTTAATAATCCAGTGTCCGCTGCAATTTTGGGTGAAAAGCTTAAATTTTCAACAAGTAATCGATTTGCAAGAAACCGATTTTTAAAAGTAATTTTATTTCTTTATAATTATCTTTTTTTATGAACATACATAGGTAGCTAAGAAATAAGGCAGACTAAAAAAAGGGTAGTTAGAGATACATTTATGGTTGTTGTTGCTATTATTGATTTTGACTTGAAGTGCTGGAATAAAGGCAGGTAAAAGGAGTAAAAATGAAAGAAAAAAAATACGTGAATTTCCAACTAATTCTTTCAGGTTGTTTCTTTAACCCTATAAAAGTATTCCTAAACTAACTTACTCCCTTTTGCTTTAGAGTGAAATTTTTTCTGGTGACATTAACCCTCACCAAAGTTTGTCCTTTAATCCTTATTCTTGCATTTTTAATTTAATTTAAAGAAAGAAATGCTTTCATTTTACTAAAACTTAAAAATTTTTTATAGTCTGCTTTAACTGAACGCGTTTCAACTTATGTTGTGGGTGACCCTTCTAAAACTGGACTTCCAACCCAACAATTATGCAACATGTATCAAAAATTCAGTCATGGCGGATTTGGAATGATTTTTACTGGAAATATTATGGTTGATAAAATTCATCTTGAATCCGCTGGAAATGCCATAATTGATCCTACTCTTGATTCGCCTGAACGTCGAGAAGCTTTTGGAAACCTTGCGAAGGATATGAAATCAGATCCTGAAACTTTGGCTGTGGCTCAATTGTCTAATGCTGGAAGGCAAACACCTTTAGCCCTATGTGAACATCCCATTTCAGCTTCGGATGTTCAATTGATGGCAAGTCGAAGAGGTTATGGTTTTGGCAAACCTAAAGCTTTAAGCATTGAAGAAATTAAAACTTTGGTTATTGATCATTTTGTTTTTGCTGCTAAATTTTGTAAAGATGTTGGTAAGTCTATGAAGGTTTAAATGAAATTTGCTTTAGATCATTTTGATAGTATTGTAGTTCGTCGTAGACCACAAAAATTTACCAAAGGAATTTTATAGGTTTTGATGGAGTTGAACTTCATTCAGCTCATGGTTATTTATTAGCTCAATTTATTTCTGAAACCACTAATCACCGCACTGATCAATATGGTGGTTCATTGGAAAATCGAGTTCGGCTCAATCTTGAAATTTATGAAGCCATTCGAAAGGAAATTCCCCCAGAAACAGGATTCATTATTGGAATTAAAATGAATTCAGTAGAATTTCAAGAAAAGGGTTTACAATGTAATGAAGCTCTTTTTATGTGCAAACAATACGAGGTAGTTAACTGCGACATTTTGAGTTGAATTTAAATATAAAATCTTTAGAAAGTTGGTTATGATTTTGTTGAATTATCTGGAGGCACGATTGAAAAGCTTGCATTTTCACACTTATCTGATTCAACCATTGCGAGGGAAGCATTCTTCATTGAATTTGCAAAAGAAATTCGACCACAATTGACTAAAATGATTGTCTATTTGACTGGCGGATTTAGAACTGTTCCAGGTATGGTGAAAGCCATTGAAGATGGAGTTACCGATGGTATTGGAATTGGTCGACCTATTACAGCTGAAATTGGTAAGCTTTAAAAATAACAAAGAGGAATTTTCTCGTGATGGACCTTTACCTAATTTCATATTGTAAATTTTCTAAGACCAATGCATTATTTTTTGAAACTCTTGAAATTTATTAACCGCTGTCTTTTTTTAGATCTCCCAGCTAAAATCATCTCGGGCAAAGTTCAATCAGCCCTCATCAATCCTTTTGACCATGATTTCGCTATTAGTAATGTTTCAAGTAACACTCAAATGTGGCAAGCTCAACAAACCCACTATGATCCTAATGTGGATATAAATGAAGGGATTATGGATTTAAGCGATGAAAAAGTTGCGGAACATTTTAAAGCTGCAGTTCAAAAATATTCTGATGAAATGGTTTTGCAGGCTAAAGCTGGCAAACCTTTGTATGGAGTATTTAATTATAATTATTTGCCCGAAGATATTCATGTTGTAGCTTAAAGAAGCTTTTATTAGTTTATTTATTTAATTTTTTGTTTTTACTCTTTTTACAGTTTTACAATAGATTTTATTAGAGAAATTTTTTAACAGAATCTCGTATAACTTTCTCATATATTTTTCGTTTTCTTCTTTTTAAATAAATTTTTATTAACTGAAAAAAAAAACAAAGCACAATAAACAATGTTTCAGCTATCTCCTTTGAAAAAAAGTAGTAACATACAAAAAACTTTGTGAATAAAAAACCTTGCAACTACCTTTCTTTTTTTTCTCCCGATGTTTGTTTCAAGAAGTTTCAGAGTTAAAAAGTAAACAAAAAAACAGCAAAGCAACAAAAAAAAGAATGAGAGGAGAAAACATTTGGAGTACATTCAACAACAAAAAAGTTCATCACAATTTTTTTGCTTTTGTTGAAAAAACATACGTTGCTGCTTCTTCAACTTTTTTAATTTTATTTTAAAAATGTTCAAACGTTATCCAGTTGAAAAACCAGTGCCACCAAATATTTTAAATGAACCAATTAAATTTCGAATTTGTCAAAGAGTTGCTAAAAATCGCTTATTAAAAGTAAGCAATGAAGAAAATTTATTTTTTTGAGGAAAAGGGTTAATTAATTTTTAGGGTGCTATGTCAGAACGGCTTGGAACTTGGATTGAAGGAAGTTGGATGAAAACTGGAATTCCAACCGACCAATATGTAAATTTATATGATAAATTTGGTTATGGTGGCTTTGGAACTGTTTTAACTGGAAATATTATGGTTGATATTGTAAATTGTTTTTATGCCAAAAAGCAACCATTTGAATGCAAAAAATTTTAGGATCATTTAGAAGGCGCTGGAAATATTATTATTGAAGAAAGCATAAATAATCATGAACGACGACAAGCATTTCGAAAGGTTTCAACTGCAGCTAAAAATGATGGAAGTTTAATTATTGGACAAATTTGTCATGTAAGATTCATTCATAACCATAAAATAATTTTACTCAAAATTTTTAAGTGCGGCAGTCAAACCACTACTTTATTTAATCCTCATCCATATTCAGCATCGGATATTCAAGTGGATTCTAAAAAAGTTGGAATGGAATTTGGTAAACCCATTCCTTTAACGACTGAGGAAATTTACACAAAAGTTATTTCTAAATTTGTTTATGCGGCAAAATATTTATATGAAACAGGTTTTGATGGAGTTGAAATACATGGTGCAAATGGATTTTTACTTGCACAATTTATGTCACCAAAAACTAATAAACGAACGGATGAATATGGTGGAAGTAAAGAAAATAGAGTTAGAATTGTTTTAGAAATTTTTAAAGCTATTAGGTAATTTTTTGGAAGAGTTGTGGTGATAAAGATAGTATGATTTAATTTTTAGAGATGCAATTCCTCCAAGTACTGGATTTATTGTTGGAATTAAAATGAATTCAGTTGAATTTGAAAATGATGGATTAAGCGTCGAGGAAGCAGCTTGGATGTGTCAGGAATTTGAGGTAAAATGTTTTTGACTACAACGACGAATTTTCAGAATACTGTAACTCACTTATTTTAATCACAAACTTTGAAGAATTTTCGATTAAAACTTGGAGGATTAAAAATAATATTTTAATATTTTTAGAGCGCCGGCTTCGATTTTATTGAACTTTCGGGTGGAAACTTTGAAAACCCCGGATTAGACACATGCAAAAATCTAAATACCAAAAAAAGAGAAGGATATTTTTCTGAATTTGCTCGTCAAATCAAACCTTTTATTCCTCGCACCACCGTTTTCATTACAGGTGGCTTTCGAACAGCCCCAGGCATGATTTCAGCCATCAAATCTGGTTTTGCTGATGGCATTGGACTAGGTCGACCAGCTGCAGCTGAACCAGATATTGCAAAGAAAATATTAAAATTAAATATTCAAAGTGCCACTGAAAATGTCATTGATGATACTCGAATGCAAATTATGGCAGCCGCAACTCAACTTGTTCAAGCAGGAAAATGGAGTTTATCAAAATCACATCAAGAGCCTACATTCGGGATTATGGATACCAGCAATAAACGAGAAACAGATCATTTCTTGATTGAATTCGTTAAACATTATCAAGAAAAAGGAAAAGAAATGGCTGATGGAAAAATTGTTAATATGGCATTTGATTTGCCCATTCTTGTATAATTTTTATTTGTTTGTTTATCTATGAGTTTTTCCATAGATATGTTCACTTAATTTTTTTTATGTCCAAATAGCACAGCCTTTGTAGCTCAGTCGGTTAGAGCGTCGGTCTAATAAGCCGAAGGTCGTAGGTTCGACCCCTGCCAGAGGCAAATATCTTTTTAATTTTTTGTATCAATTATTATAAACCATAAAGAAAAATAAATATAATTACCATAACTTTAAATTTCATAAAAGAACTCCACTTAGAGGAAGCTTTTCACAACTGCAAGTGATCATTTTTTTCGTTAACAAATTCATACAGGACAGAAAGCCAGTTAAAAAATTCCTTATAAAATTTTATTGCAATTTTGAAATCCATTTCTTGTTCATATCGCAAAGTTTCTCATATTCCCTATGATATTTTCATACTAAAAATATATTAATTTTATTTTTTAGATCTCATTAAAAACTATGTCTGATAGACGTGATAAACGTAGCAGCCGAGACGATGAGCGAGACCGTGATCAACGCCGAGCTCGAAGTAATAAAGAATCTAATATTAGCAGCAGTCGGCGACGCTATCGAGATGATGAACCACAACGACGTTCAAGGTCTAGATCCCCTCATGATGTTGAAGATATTGAAGACAAAGTAAATCTTGCAGATTTAATCACCTCAGGTGATCGAAGTAAAGCCCAACAAGAAATTGAATTATTGATGATGCGAAAGCGGGATGAAGTTGAGCAATGGCGACAAAAGATGAAGCGAGATAAATATAACGAAGAAAAAAAGGAAAAACAAGAAGATAATATTAAAAAGGGTAGAAAAGAAGATGACGATGATGAACTCGAGCGAAGAGCATTGGAAGAAGATTTTGATGTTGAAATGGGCGATGCAGAAGTTAGCGAAGATGTTGACGAAGATGAGGAAGAAGAGGTTGATCCCCTAGATGCATATATGGCAACTATCAATGCTCAAGTTAAACCTAAAGCACAGGTAAGCTTATTTTTAAATTTTATATTTATTTTAAACTTTGAAAGTTCTAATAATTGTTTTATAGACTAAAAAAGCATCAGATGGAATGATTGTTGTTGAAGATGAAGTAAGACCAGGAAGAAACCTCGGAGAAATTATTGAAAGAGAAGATGTTCATGAAAATGTTGAAGCAGATGATTTTGATATCGAAGCAGCAGCCAATTCCCTTTTAACTAAAGGAAGATCTCTCCAAAAAACTGACCATGAAAAAGTTTATTACAAGAGTTTCAAAAAAGATTTCTATCATGAAGCTGAAGTAATTAAACATATGACTAAAAAAGAGGTTGCAAAATTCAAGGAAGATAACGAAGGAATAAAAGTTCGAGGCTCAAAATGCCCTAAACCTATTTTATCTTGGGCTCATTGTGGAGTGAGTAAAACTGAAATGAAAATATTACAAAAGTGAGTTTTTGATGAAACATAAACTTTGTTAATACAATACTCTTTTTTTAGACTTAATTATGCTAAACCAACTCCCATTCAATCCCAAGCAGTCCCAGCAATTTTATCTGGCCGTGATGTAATTGGTATTGCAAAAACTGGAAGTGGTAAAACTTTGGCATTTCTTCTTCCAATGTTTAGACATATTCTTGATCAAGATCCCTTAGATGAAATGGATGGACCCATAGGTAAGTGATTTATAAACTAAATATATAGAAAATTCATTTGAATTAATTTTAGCGTTAATTATGGCCCCAACTCGAGAACTTGCATTACAAACATGGAGAGAAGCTAAGAAATTTGCAACACCAATGAATTTGGAAGTTGTATGTGTTTATGGTGGTGTTGGAATCTCTGAACAAATTGCTGATTTAAAAAAGGGAGCTGAAATCGTTGTATGTACTCCTGGACGAATGATTGATATGTTAATTGCTAATAATGGCAGAGTAACTAACTTACGGCGAGTGACATATTTGGTTTTGGATGAAGCAGATCGAATGTTTGATATGGGCTTTGAGCCACAAGTAATGAAAATTATAAACAATATTCGTCCTGATCGTCAAACGGTTATGTTTTCTGCAACTTTTCCAAAAACTATGGAGGCACTTGCTCGTAAAGTTTTGGATAAACCTGTGGAAATCCAAGTTGGTGGCCGAAGTGTTGTTTGCAAAGATATTGAACAACATGCATTTATTATTTCTGAAGAACAAAAGTTTTTCAAATTATTAGAATTGCTTGGTCTCTTTTGGGAACGTGGAAGTGTTATTGTTTTTGTTGAGAAGCAAGAAAAAGCAGATGATTTAGTTTCAAAATTAATGAAAAGTGGTTATAATTGTGCACCGCTTCATGGAGCTATTGATCAATCAGATCGTGATTCAGCTTTAGTGGATTTCAAACAAGGAGCAATCAAGTTGCTTGTAGCCACATCAGTTGCAGCAAGAGGTTTGGATGTTAAAAAATTGATTCTTGTTGTGAATTATGACTGCCCTAATCACTATGAAGATTATGTCCATCGTGTTGGAAGAACTGGTCGAGCTGGAAACAAAGGATATGCTTACACGTTTATCTTACCAGAAGGCCAAGAGAAATATGCAGGCGAAGTTTGTCGAGCATTTGAAACAGCGGATGTTACTGCTCCAGAAGAATTGAAAAAAATGTGGGAAAAGTTCAGGGAAGAAATGAAAACTCAAGGCATTGAAGTTCATGCTGGCGGTGGAGGCTTCACTGGATCAGGATATAAATATGATTCAGATGAAGATGAAGCGGTGGATAATGCCAAAAAATTCACTAAATTAGTTACATCATTAGCAAGCAATGAAGATGATGACGATGATATTGAAACACAACTAAGTAGTTTAATTAAAACAAAACGTCGAACTCAAGTTAATCCAGCAGCTCCTCCAGCTAAAGCCACGGCAGAAATAGATGCAAAAGTTGCTGCTGCTCGAGCTGCAGCAGATAAACTTGGCCTTGCTTCTTCGTCCACTTCTGCTGATCAAGATGCAGCTAGTGCTATTTCACAAACGGCAACATCAATCATGAAAGGTGAAGCAGCAGCACCGCTTGAAATTTCTGCAGCACAAAAAGCTCGAGAACTTGCAGCAAAATTAAATGAAAAATTAAATTATACACCTTCAACACGACCAAAAGAACAAGCACCCGTTCAACAATTTTACGAGGAAGAACTTGAAATTAACGATTTTCCTCAACAACTTCGATTCCGAGTATGCTCAAGAGTAAGTTTTTATTTTTGCCATAACCTTTTTCATTTATAATTATTCCTTTTTTAGGAAAGCATCGCTCAAATCCAGGAATTTGCTGATGTTGGCATTTCGGTTAAAGGCACCCATATTCCTCAAGGAAAGGAACCAAAAGATGGTGAACGCAAACTTTATTTATTCCTTGAAGCACGAGATGAAATTTCCCTTCGACGAGCAAAAGAAGAAATCATTAGAATTTTTAAAGAATGCCTTCGTCAATTAGCAGGTCGAGGGCATCAAGCCACTGGTCGTTATCGTGTTTGATTTGTTAAAAAAATTGTTTTGTTTCCATTTTTAGTAAATAATTTATTTTAATGCTGCGTGCTCAATAAAAACTTTTTAAAAGAATATTTTCGATATGGATAAAACTAAATAAGATAATCAATCATGTTATGAGTCATTAATAAAAAAAAATAAAACATAAATAACCAAAGCTTGAATCTTGCATTTTCATAATGCATAGTAGTGTTAATAATAAACGTTTTATGAATTAGATTTATGAAAAATAAGTATATTGTAAAACAGCAAAAAAAGGTAAATTGGTTGCATAAAAAAGTTTCAATAAGCAAAATTCGATGGAAAAAAACAAAGCATTGAGGTTCTTGAAGGGATTGGCTTCTACCGTTTACGATAAAAATAAAGGATTCTCAAAGTTTCATTCATTTTTTCAAAAACGATAATCATTTGTTTCATTGCTGCCATTTGTGTTCAATTTTATTTTCAATTCATTTTATTAATAAATTATCATCACTTTTTAGAAATAAAAATGGGTTATAAAAGATATTCATCGATGGAGCTATCTAATGCTGACGAAAATTTATTTGAAGCTGTTACAAGTAAAAAGTTAAAAACTGAATTTAAGGTATGTCTTTTCATTTGAAGTTTAACACTTGTTTAACGGTTAATTTTTAGGAAGAAGACGATGAAATTGATCCATTGGATGCTTATATGGCGACAATAGCTGAACAAATTAAACCAAAAGAACAGGTGTGTTAAAGATTTTCTAAATCATTTTACATTATAATAATGAAATTTTAGTTCAAACAAATTTCCGATGGCGTGATTGTTGTTGAAGAAGAAGTAAGACCGGGTCGAAATATTGGTGAAATTATTGAACGGGAAGATGTTCACGAGAATCTCGAAGCTGATGATTTTGATATTGAAGCTGCTGCAAATTCATTACTGGCGAAAGGTCGATCTCTTCAGAAAACAGATCACGAGAAAGTTTATTACAAGCCGTTCCGAAAATGTTTTTATCATGAAGCTGAAGCAATCAAAAATATGACGAAGAAAGAAGTTGAAGAATTTCGAGAGAAAAATGAAGATATTCGCGTTCGCGGTTCAAAATGTCCAAAACCGATTTTATCATGGGCTCATTGTGGAGTGAGTAAAACTGAAATGAAAATAGTGCAAAAGTAAGCTCTTGAGTATTTAGAAAATTACTAATCATTAACATTTCAGACTTAATTATGCTAAACCTACACCCATTCAATCTCAAGCTATCCCTGCGATTCTCTCTGGTCGTGATGTAATTGGTATTGCAAAAACTGGAAGTGGTAAAACTTTGGCATTTCTTCTTCCTATGTTTAGACATATTCTTGATCAAGATCCTTTAGATGAAATGGATGGACCTATTGGTAAGACATTTAAAATATAAATTAACATTTATATTTGTTTTTAGCTTTGATAATGGCACCAACTCGAGAACTTGCATTACAAACTTGGAGGGAAGCTAAGAAATTTGCAACTCCAATGAATTTAGAAGTTGTATGTGTTTATGGTGGTGTTGGAATCTCTGAACAAATTGCTGATTTAAAGAAAGGAGCTGGAATCGTTGTTTGCACTCCTGGACGAATGATTGAGATGTTAATAGCTAATAATGGCAGGTTTCTTTCCATTTTTGTTTTCTTATCAACGTCCTCTTTTTAGGAAGAGTAACAAATCTTCGACGAGTAACATATTTGGTTTTGGATGAAGCAGATCGAATGTTTGATATGGGTTTTGAACCACAAGTGATGAAAATTATTAACAACATTCGTCCTGATCGTCAAACGGTTATGTTTTCTGCAACTTTTCCAAAAACTATGGAAGCGTTAGCAAGAAAAGTGTTGGATAAACCTGTGGAAATTCAAGTTGGTGGTCGAAGTATCGTATGTAAAGATATCGAACAACATGCCTTTATTATTTCTGAAGAACAAAAATTTCTTAAACTTCTCGAATTACTTGGTCTCTTTTGGGAACGTGGAAGCGTCATCGTCTTTGTTGAGAAGCAAGAAAAAGCTGATGATTTGGTCTCAAAGTTAATGATGAGTGGCTATAATTGTGCTCCATTACATGGTGCCATTGATCAATCCGATCGTGATTCAGCTTTAGTTGATTTTAAACAAGGAGCGATTAAACTTTTAGTCGCTACTTCTGTTGCTTCTCGAGGTCTCGATGTAAAGAAATTGATTCTTGTTGTGAATTATGACTGTCCAAACCATTATGAAGATTATGTTCATCGTGTTGGAAGAACTGGTCGAGCTGGAAACAAAGGCTTTGCTTACACGTTTATTCTACCTGAAAATCAAGAAAAGTATGCTGGAGAAGTTTGTCGTGCTTTTCTGAGTGCTGATATGGCTCCACCAGAAGATGTCAAGAAAATGTGGGAAAAGTACCGTGAAGATATGAAAGCACAAGGAATTGAAGTTCATACTGGTGGTGGTGGCTTTACCGGATCTGGATATAAATATGATGTCGAGGAAGGAGAAACCGCTGAACATGTGAAAAGAATCAACAAACTTATTACTACTGTTGCCAGCAACGAAGATGATGATGACGATATCGAATCTCAGCTTAATATTTTAATCAAATCAAAACGACGTACTCAAAATGGATCTACGGCTCCTGCCAAACATTCAGCAGATATTAATGCCAAAGTTGCCGCTGCTCGTGCTGCTGCTGATAAACTTGGTTTAGCTCCAGCATCAAGTTCGTCTGATCAAGAATCAAGCGGAGACTCACTTCCAGATGCAACACAAAAAGCTCGTGAACTTGCTGCAAAATTGAATGAAAAGTTAAATTATATTCCATCTTCGCAGCCTAAAGAAAAAGTATTTATTCCACAGATTTATGAAGAAGAACTTGAAATTAATGATTTTCCTCCACAGCTTCGCTTTCGTGTTTGTTCAAGAGTAAGTTTTTTTTATCTTAAGTATTTTTTACTTATTACTAATTTTTTAGTCAAGCTTAGCACAAATTCAAGAATTTGCTGATGTTGGTGTATCTGTTAAAGGTACACATGTTTCTCAAGGAAAAGAACCCAAAGATGGTGAACGTAAATTGTATTTGTTACTTGAAGCTCGTGATGAATTTTCACTTCGTCGTGCAAAAGAAGAAATTATTAGAATTTTCAAAGAATGTCTTCGCGAATTATCTGATCGTGGCCCTCAAGCAACAACTCCTGGCCGTTACCATGTATGATGATATTTTTATTGTAAATATCGATATATTATTTTTGTTTTACCATTTTTTTGTTTGTTGTTAATTTATTTCCATGCTTAATAAAAATGTTTTTTCCTACAAAACGGTTTCATTTCTTTATAAATAGTTATAGTAGCTTATTCTGATGCGGCTAATAGAAATCATCTCGTCGAAAGGTATAAATAGGCTCAGGAAGGTTGTGAGATTTGCAGTAAGCTTTTAAAGTTTTATTAATCCAACGAGCTTCTTCTGGGCTGCAATCATATGGAGCGAAAATATTTACACATATTTGAGATGTTATTTTTCGTTTAGCAGCAACTGTTTTGGTTCGACTATTTCTTGGATAAAAGCTTACATCTTCCATTGGGTTTACATCAAATCCTTTTCCAGGATGAATAACTTTTGAAATAATATTAATGTTTTTTTCTATTTCTTTTAAATTTTTTCTCAACTTTTTTCCTCTTGGAATTAGTTTTTCTGATAATTCATTAGAGGAATGTTTCAAATAAGCCATAATTTTCCTAGCATTTAATGATTGATTTTCTTCATTGCTTTCAATTTCAGCAATCAATTTAGGGATTCTTCGATATTCAATGTTTTGGATGATTTTTTGAGCTTCTTTTAAATTTGGATGATCGCTTGTTGGATTCAATAACTAAAATTTTATTAAAATGTTACCAATACAAAAGATAAAGTTGATAAACCTTTTCATAAAGTGAATCATCAGTTAATTGAATGTACGCATCCAAATCTTCCCAAGAATTGTTTAATGGAATTTCCATTCCATTTTCAATATGAATTTTTAAATGAGGTCCAGCAAGTTTCAAAGCCTTTTTAATCCTATAAAAAATCATTATTGTTTGCTTATTCTTGCTATTAAAGAGAAAAAGCATACATTTCATCTTTAGCTAGAACATTTTTATGGTAATACAAGGTTTTAAACAATCGTTTTCGTGATTCAAAAATTAAAGCAATATCATCGACATCTTTTTCCGGATATTTGAGACATGTATACATTTTGCCTTCAGGACTATAGTTTTCTGTGATTACAGTAGATTCTATATAGCGTGTAATGATATTCTGAAAAAGTAAAATATAAATATCTGTATTTATTTATTTTTAATTTCATTTTATAAAAAGTTTACTAACCATATTAATGGAATCAAGACCAGTTCGAAGGGCATCCCGATAAAGATAATCTAATTTATCCAAATCTAAACCATTTCGGCGATTATTAACAATCTCAAAAATGTAAGCTTTTTCAGGAGAAATCAAGAGATTCCATTCTCCGTTAATATCAAACATTTTGGGAGGATCAATTAGTTGACGAATGAGTTTAAAATCTTTTTTGGTTAGGTAAATCGAAAGGTGTCTTTTAATTTTTGGATCGTCCATAAGCATTTTATTAAATAGTAAAACTGCCATTTTTTGGTGCTAAAAAAATGTTCATGATGATTTTAGTTTTAATGATTAAAAGGTTGATCGTTGGAAACTCACTGAAAATGGCATATCAAAACATTTTCGATATAAATACGAAAAAGCACAATGGCCAAGATTTTGTAATAACGCTGCCAAAGTAATTATAAGGATTTCATTTCCTGTCAATTGATAATTTAATGGTAATGATACAAACAATTTTCGCAAGTTCATTGTAAACTTAAAAGCAAGGGAAGCGGTGCTAAATCATTAACATATTTAACAAGAAAACGAATGAGCATACATACCTTAGTGAATGTTCAAATCGGGTATGTGTAGCACTGGGAAACACATTATCACATGATCCAAGTTGTTTATTTCTTTTAAGACGAGAGAATATTGGAGTATTATAAACCAATTTGCATATTTTTGGAATCTTAATGGGCCTATGCTCGCCAATGTTGAAACTCTCACATCTTGCTGTTTTTGGATTCCAATCTTGGGTTGTCTAAAATATATGAGTATTTTTTAAAGGAATTTTACTTTACAAATCTTTTTTACTGTATGAGTACTTTTTCCAATGATTTGCAAGGAGAATAAACTATCAAGCAGTATAATAAAGATTTAAAAAATAGACTCACTTTAGCCGGCGGTTTTAAATAACGTTGGCAAGTTTTTTTAGATTTTTGATGAATAATTCGAAATTTTCGACGCTCTTCTCTTTCAAGATTGAATTGTGGTTGATTTCTCGATGACATGATTGAAAATGTCAAACTCGTAAATTTTATAAAATTATTTTTTAAATACTTTGATGAAAAAAAAAAGTCCTAAAGTTCAGATGAACACTTTTTAAAGCAGCATTATCTTCTAATTGGAGTAAAGTAATGGTTAAACAACATTTTGGAACTCCTTTTATTCGCTTTGATAAGAAGCTTTTAACCACTCCTTAATTACCCTTTAGCACATTGAAAATTTCTGATTGGAAGACAATCATTAACCTTTTCAACTCATGACTTTTTTTATAAAGTAATTTTTGTAAATTTTCCAGTTTATGGTTAAAATGAGTAGAATTTTTAAGTAAAAAAAGGAAGAAGGTTGTACTGTTAATTTGTTTTGAGATATTATGATCAAAATGTGTGTTGATTAATTCAGAAATACTCTGTTTAAAAAATAAATAGAATAACCCGCATTTCTTACTTTTCTTAGATAACAATGCAATTAAAAGTAATCGTTTTTGGAGAAAAAAAAATAAATAAAACTACAATCAACAAAGCTGATTCGTTTCCACCATTTTCACCAAAAAATCTAAACTTTGAAATTTGGTATTTTACTACAAATGGCGTAAGTGTTTACCTCAACAAAAACTTCCAAACTTTTTATTTTTGGTAACATTAACTTTAATGGGGTTTTTTTCAAAGTTTAATTCCTCTCTTTGTTTGCAGAATACCGACCTTGGAAACTTAAAAACTTAAGGTGTCGTCTTCTGTTTCATATTTTGCTTTTTCAGGAGAAATCTAAAGATTCCATTCTCCTTTAATATCAAACATTTCGGGACCAAAAAGATAAAAATCTCACTCTCCTCACAGAAAGTGAAACAAATGTTACAACAACTCCTTTGAATGCACACAAATATGTTTTCTTGACATTTGAAAAAAAAGTTACATCTTCAAACGCTTAAATTTTTTGTTTGGAAGAAAATTACAAAGATTGCAGAATTATACAAAAGGTTAGAAAGTTTCAAGGATCCATTGATAAGTTTCGAGAATCACCAACTACAAAAAGTTATCCCAAATCCCCAAAGTACAAAAAAAAATAGACACAAGAAAGTTAAAGAAATTTTTTTTATTTTTTTATCAGTTTAAAATGCATAATACAAAAAATATAGAAAATGATTTTTATATAATTGATAAATTTCTTTTTCTAATACATTTGAATTGCTAATGCACCCATAATTGCAGCACTTGTGACCATGAAGGTTGTAGCAGAGGAAGTTGTTGTGGTAACAGGATCAGCTGGTTCTGTTGCTGCTGGTTCTGTTCCTGGAGCTGAAGTTTCAGCTTCTGTAACTGCAACAGCTGGAGTTTGAGCAGGAGTTTCAGTAGGAGTTTCAACAGGAGTTGCAGTTTCATCAGCCTAAAAATATAAGAACGATAAAATGTAAAAAGATATTGAAAATAAAATAAAAAACATACAGCACGCTTAACAACAGGACCAGCACGAGAAAGTTGACCAAGAGCAAGAAGGATGAAAGCGAGAACGATGAAGCTGCGTTGACCAAACATGATTTTGATTTTTGAGAGAGATCACCAAGAGTAGTCACCAAGTTGAGCAAAGATGTGCGAATGCAAAATGCTTGAAAATTATGATTTCTCAAAAGCTTAAGTACTAAAATTGAGGGTCATGAAAATGATGGTGAAAAATGCTTAATTTGCATAAATTCATGTGAAAGTTTTTTGCCATGGAAATTCAACGAAGTTTTTCAATCAATTTTTTACAAAAGAGCCAAAATACAGTGTTTTTTTTCTTTGGTTTTCACAAATCAAGGAAGTTACGATATGTGAATGTTGAGAGTTGAAATAAGTTTTATAGCCTTTCTTTATTTTTTGCTTTTGTTGTTGTAACCTTGGGTTTTTTATTTAAAGGGTTGCATTTTTAAGAATACTTTTGTTTGAATTATAATTAAGTTTTATTAAAGAAAAAAAAACAAAACAAAGATATGTACAAAATTATTCGCAAATAAAGTTTTGAAGATCATGCAGCTGAAATGATATCTTTACGGAATTTAATATCATTTTGTTTATTTTGTTCTTTTCTTTCACTATCGGTTTTTACCCAATAATCGGTTTTAGCCCAATATTGTTGTTCGCCTTTAGCTAAAATACAATATAAAATATTGCATACAACCATAATTGCTGCAACAACATAAAAAGCTATAGCCCATTCATCTTGAGTATTATTAGGAGTTAATGGATTTACAATCAATGGAATTGCGAGCATTGTAATTGTCATACCTGTAGAAATTTGACCCATAACAAATGGAGCATATGGACCAGCAATCACTGAACCATTTTTATAAAATCCACCAGTATTAAAACCTTGAAGAGTGGCGCCAATGGTCATGATAATCAATGCAATATTTCCACTATTAGCTGGAATGAATGAAAGAATAACTAAGAAGGTAGCCATGGAAAAGAAGGAAATTGAATTATATATTTTTGTTTTCAATTGTTCTGATATGCATCGTATTCTATCATTTGAAAGACCAGAAAGTTCTTTCATTAAACCCATTCCGAGTGGAGGCAAAGCAGCCATAAATCCTGTTGACAAAACTTTATATCCTTGAACCTAAAAAATAAATAAATGATGATGAATCTCTTGTGTTAACACTTTATTTTTCTTTTCCCCTTTCTCAACTACTGTAGTTTTACTTTTTTCGAAAATAAAAAGGCAATAAAAGAAATTTAATGACCTTTTTTGGTTTCTAACATTGTGAATTTAAAAAAAAATCAAAGTGACACAAACATTTATTTTGTTTTGTGGCCTCATCAATCACATTTTTTTTTCATTTCCTTTTTTTGGTGTCACTGTTGAAAATAGTCATTCAATTAGTTTCCTGCAGTTAGTTGTTACGTAAATGAGACGACGAGGACGAAAAAGGTTATTTTTATGTGATTTTTATGTCTTTCAACTTTGAATGTTAAAAGATCAAAAACGTTTGATCAATCTCAACAAAAAAAGTTGAAAACGAGAACAATTTATTTTATAGGTCGTCGTTAAAAAAAATAGGCGTTTTATTTTGGTGGGATTAAATTTGTTTGTACCTCGTTAATTTTAATCCTTTTTTTTAAATTCATTGGTGTAAAAATAGAAAAAACTAACAAACCTTGCTAAGATAAGTGGGTGAAAATTGATAGAGGAGATTGATGCCAGCAAAATTTCCAATACCACCAATAAATACAGCCCAAGCTGCACCTGAGCTGAGAATAGCTTTGTATGGGATACGTTTGGCATAATCCATTCCAAGATCGCGTCCACGACTAATTTTTTCTCGTTCAAGATGACTCACACGTGGATGTTCATCAGGGAAGTTACGATAAGCAAAGAAAAACACGATGAAAAGAATGGCAGCGGTGGCAGCATGGACATAATAAATAGCGGGCCAGCCGTAGGCTGAGTTACACAACATTCCAGAAATGGGATTAGTAAAAACTGGAGCTAATTGAACATAAACGCAAAGGGTTGAAGCAAAGAATGCATTTTGTTTGAAATAAGTCCAATAATCTGAAAAATAGCGAATCATGTAAACTTTTTTTTCTTAGTGTTTTTGGCTGTGCTGTTTACAAAACAATTGACTATATACTTACTCATAAAACTACCAAATGTAGCCATATCTCCAGCAAATGCAATACCTTGCAAAACTCGAATAAACAAAAACCAATACCATCCTGCTCGAAGAGCAAAAGGTACACAAAGGGTTGCAGCTGCTCCTAAAATTAATTTGTATTTATTACTAAACTATTAATAATATTTTGTAAAGAAACTAACCAAAAAGTCCAACTGCAGTAAAAATATATCTTGGTCCATACATATTAATTAGAGTAACAATGGGTATATTAGCAATTAAAGCCCCTGCTGCTACAACCGCCATAGCTTCAGATTTCGCATTATTTGAAAGATGTATGCCTCGATTTGGATCATTTGTATCATTAGTATCTTTTATACAAATAATAGAAAAATTAAATGTTAAAATATTAGCCCAATTTATCATTAAGCATGCGGTAACTAAAATTAATAATAAAAATCTTGTTCGATGCGCAAATGGCTCAATCAAAGGTTTGGGTTCTTCTTTAGAAAGCATAGTTTTTGAATGTCACTGATATTGGCAACAATGAAGCAATCAAACAAAAAAAACAGCCAAAGAAGATGAGAATGATGATGATGGAATTTGATTTAAAAAATATATCAAAATTTGAGAGGCTTATAAATCGAAATTTTTTTTTGTCATATCTCTCTATTTCCCATTTTTTGAAAAAGTGTATAACTCCGCCTGCTTTATTTGTTTCTCCCATTATTTTATTTTTTATTTGTGGTTGGATTTAAATGATGAAACAAACACACACATACACAAACAGTGAACGTTTAACGACAAAAAAAAAATGAAAGTTGAAAGTTCGTCAATCAAATCAAACTGGTTCATCTTTTTATTTTCTTTCAGGGAGGATGGTTGTGCAAATGGGTGGTGTGTGCCGGAAGCGATGATGGAATGATATATATTGGTAACATGACACTATCTTTTTTACTTTTGATTGTTAATTTAAAGACATTCCCTCCTATAAAAAGATTATGCAAAAAAAATAATTTTCTCAAGATGCAAAAAAAGTTGGTTGAATTTTGTTTAAAAATTAAAAAATACAATACAACACAAATATTAATTTTTTGATTTCTCTAGAAAACATCCAAATGAAAAAATAATTACACAATTGTTTTGCTTGATTAATTATGTGTTGTTTTTTTAATGCGGTCTGGTTGATCTCTTATCAAAGATGAAAACAAGTTTATATCTTGTTGACCGCTATCACCCACAACGGAAGCAATTTCGTATCAAAGCTTTTTACACTTTGAAAGTTCAAAATATTAAATATCGTGCCTGCCTCCCTCTTTGAATGGTAATCCAACCCTTTTTTTGGTTATGCAGGTCAATGCTCTGACGACAGAAGATTAAAGAGTATAGAATAAACGATGGTGGTTTTATTTTTTAAAGGGAGTGTCCCAAACGATGAGAAAACCCTTACAGCGGGTGTTCCTAGCCCGAAAGTTTTTCTTCACTGTCTCAAAGTCTTACAAAGTTTTACAAAGTTTTTTCAAAAGCTTACGAAATTTTCTCAAAATGCTACAAAAATTCGTAGCACTTTGTAAGCTTTTGAGACAATGAAACTTTCGGGCTAGGAACACCCGTCGTAGTAAAATTATTCTCATCGTTTGGGACACTCCCTTTAAAGGACCATGTTCATTTGCTTCCTTTTTTCAAACACGCGTTTGATTATTCGCCGCTTCAGGATCACAAAATTCTTGTGAAGGCGGGAAAATTCTCCTTCTTCAAATTTTTTAAAATTTTTGGATTTTCTGAAGATAAACATATGTATCTACTCTTCAAAGCAGCTTACGACCGCTCAACATATTGATAGTTATGAATATGGGTATTATTAATGCTATTAACCTTCTTCATGTAGGCGAAATCTTCAGAAAATCCAAAAAATTCTAAAAAATTTGAAGAAGGAAAATTTTCCCGCCTTCACACGAATTTTGTTATCCTGAAGCGGCGAATAATCAAACGCGTGTTTGAAAAAAGGAAGCAAATGAACATGGTCCTTTAATTAATAATATTTTTTTGTTTGGGAGAGAAGAAACACCCAAAACAGAAAATTAAGTGAACGATCAAGGTTGAAAGTTGAAAAAAAAAATTGGAAAGAAACTAAAAAATGATTGCAAATTATTTTTAAACAAAGAAATAATCAATGAACAAATATTTATTTTTTTGTAACAAAATGCATATTTTAATCTTTTAATTTTTTATTTATCAGTAGTCATCGAAATATTTTATGGATTAGCGATGTTTTTTAAATATAAAATTTGTAACATGTGAAAATGTTTTTTATATATAAATAATTCTTTGACCTAGAATTTTTTATGATTGGCGATTAAGCGACTGTTCTTAAAATATTTTTGGTTCCGATTCGAATGTATTATTTGCAAGGCTATTAAAATTCATATATTTAGTAGTCAACCTTCGGCTACTAGAAGGCTACGATTCTCCAAATAGACTTTTTGTATTTTATGAGACAAAGATTCAATTTACTAATAAAAATAGTTTGTATTTTTATCAAAAGACGATAAATAGTAAATCAAAGAGTAAAAAAAAGAAGGCCGGCTAAAGTTGCTTTGAAGAAAAAAATAAATTAATTTAGTGATTTTTTCATAAAAACTTTACGAAAATGTGTTCGAAGACTTACGATGACCCAACTATATTACTTCATTTTAAAAATTTCTATTTTGCAAGCTTTCTATGATTATTTGTTTGATAAGTTTGGATATGAGATGTTCAGAAAATATGAAAAAAAGTTTTGAGAAAATAATTATTTTATTTTTTACTTTTGAATGTTTTCTCTTTTCGAATGCAGTTGATAGTTTCATTGATATTTCGTCGAGATTTTTTAAAGCTGTAAATGAAATAATCAAGTTTTTATTATTATCATAATATTGTTTAAAACTAATTGTAAATATTTTTAAATCCATTTTATTTCTTCATTTTATTATAAAGACTTTGAAACATTTTTCGTTTTAAAGCAATTTGGTTTGAAAAAAATATAATAAACTGAAAACAGCATTGTTATGAAAAGAAAAAGAAAATAAAATATTTTTATGAATTACTTTCACAATCTCCTTGATTTCACTTCAGTCTATCAAACGACGACAACCACAACTTCCGTTTACTTTATTAATCAAAACATATTATTAACCCGTTTATCCATTTTTTGGATTTAGCTCACGCGTGTAGTATTCTCTTAATCGCCTATATTTTTTCTGACAAAAAAGAGGGCGGCTGGCTTACTTTCATTTTTTCTTCTCCAAAAAAAAAAAAGAATGGGTAAAAGTAACCTTCAGTTGCCTTCCTGCTTGCGTTGTCTTTGGTCTCTCAAAAACCAATTACTTTGTTAAAGAAAAAATAAAAAGCATAAATCAAAAATAAAAATAAAAATAAGAAGGAAAAGATAGTTGGAAAACTGTGTAATTTTTAATGACACCAGAATTTTTTGTGGGTTTTTATGGGAGAAATAAAAATAAAAATGAATGAATTGCAAACGACGATGAAGAAGGAAAAATAAATAAGGTTGAATGATGAGAGACGAGAAAAGAATTTCGATTAAAGAATTAATTGGTTAGTATTTGAACTTTGTTATTTCCGATCATTGACAAAAGTTTAAGTTTAATATCATTGAAATCATAAGTTTTTATTTTTATTTTTAGGGTTATCAATCACAAGTAAATAACTTTTTTTTAATTTGCCGGGTGCAGAAATTTTTCTTCTCCGTTTTTTAGAACAAAAAAATGTTTTCTGTTTTGCTTTAGAAAATAATTAAACTTTGATTTCATTTCATAAAGTTATAGTTATTTTTCTGAAAGGCACAGGTTTTGGACATTGAATGTTAATCGACAATTAAAACGATAAAAAAAATAAGAAAAATCCGAATAAAAATTTTGGTGCTTTGCAAATCTTTCCTTCTTATCTGGAAATATGAAATTTGATTCATTTTCGTAATACAACAACAATTTTGAAAAGCAAATTCAGTAATCAAAAAAAACTTGAGCTCTTTACAGAGTTAGAAATGGTAAATAAAAGGATGCCTTTTTCAAAACAAATTCAAATTTGCCACTTTCATCTCGATGCAAGATAAACCGTACATATTTCGGAAGCTTCTATGTAGTTTGAAAGCTTTTTTGAAAGCCTGTTTGCAAAAAAAGCAAATAAATAAATTTTTCTAATTAAATAAAAAAAATCTAAAATATTTCAGTTTTTTTGTATGTACATTTTTAAATACCATAAATACAATAAAGAGCAGACTTGAACTTTAGCTATGATTAATGTGTTTTTTTTTTGCATAAGAAATTTTTTCATTGTTCCACCTACAATTTTTTCTTTATTGCAAAAGCTTTATTCCAAATAAAAGAAATTTTTTGCAAAGGTTAGTAAAAATGGATTAAAGCAATATTTCAATTTTTAGGAAAAATAAATAAAAAAGGTATCAAGCTTTTTACCCATTTCTTCTTTATTGGTTTTTTTCACACGCCGCTTTATAAAAAGCCATAATATTTTGAATAACAGGTGGTGGGTGAGACTTTCACAAACCTCCTCCCTCAATTTTTTTAAAACAAGATTAGGTATTATTGATTTATTTTGTTTATATTTAAAAATAAAAAATACAATTGCATTTTTTATTTATTAATATATTTTGAAAGACAGAAATATATTACTTTTTTTGCTGCAACAGAAATTTTTGTCTTTTTAAGATTAGATTAACTTGCCTTTTTTACCTTCAGAAATTGTGTAAAGTTTAAACTTTGGGAGTATATTTATTTATGTGAGTAAGGAAATAATTTTTTACTCAATATCTCTGGTAAAGAAATATCGACAAGTTACTTCTTTTTGCTTTTGAACTTAGCTAGCTAAATATTTATTTATTATTTTAAAAGGATAAGTTTCTTACGAAAGCAGTAATATCGACTCAAACTTTGCGAGATTCTAAATGATTTTTAGCCTGAACGAATTGTTTTTTCTTAAAAATGGGGGCGGCGTAGAACAGATGTTTATATTTTATTAAAATATTCTAAGTTTTTTTTTATTCATAATTGAAAAATAGAGTATTATCGATTATTACATACTTTAATATTTTTATGTTTGTATATGTCTTATTTTTTTACAATCATAAATAAATACTTGCGTAATAAAATTTATTTACGTAAGAATATTTTCTTTAGACTATGAATAAAAATAATAAAAATTTATAGCAAAAAGTAAAAATAGAGAGAAGCTGAAATATTATAAATAAGTTTTATTTTAGACTTTTTAGGCTTTTCCATTTCAGAGCTTTGAAGATATTTTGTTGCCGTGTTTGAAAATATTAGGATAAAATCAAGAATCAAAAAAATCGTAGAATTAACACAAAATGTTTATTTTAATTTTTTCTACTACCTTTCAAAGGTTTTGGACAAATTTTCCTATCTTTTTATATTTAAAACATCCGACTTCAAAAAGGTGGATCATTAAAACCAAAAATTTCAGAATTTCAAGCCTAGTAATTTTGTTTCAAGACACGTTTAACTGCGGGGAGTTATTCTTATTTTATTATTTTTAACAATTCGTAAAAGTTGTTTATTGAATGCTTTACTTAATTTTTAAATTAATAAATTAATTTTTTTGTTTGTATTTTTCCATTTTAAAAAGTCCAAAGTATTTTCTCAGGATTCCATCTCGTGAAATTAATTTAGGTTGGCTATCGTCATTTCCTTTGAATGTTTTTCTCAAACTTTCTTCTTTTTCTGACGTATTTTTCGGTGTAATATTTATTAACTTCAAATACCATTTTTCATTTGCGTCAAAACTTTTTGTTTTTTTGTTTTTTCGTGAGTAAGAATTCCATTCATCGAAAAATTCTTACATTTTTTGTGGAACTTTTTTTTACTTTGGATGTAAACACGCGATATCCACCTTTTCTTGTTTCCAAGTTTTTTAAAGCCATTTAAATAACGGCGGCTTAAAACTAATAATATCATTATTTTTAACCATTAAAAATATTTATTTACAGTTGTTTAAAAATATTGGAATTTTTAAATATATTTTTTATTGGATTAGAAATAAAGTCGATAGAAAAATGCAAGTTACGGCTGCTGGAACAGAAAAAGAGCAACGACAAAAACAATCATCAGTGGAAGATAGCGATGAAGAAAAAATGGATTTAATGGAATTTATTCGAACCATCGATCGCGAAAGTCGAGAAGCTCGAGTGTAAGTTAAAGTTAATTTTAAAGATATTTTACTTCAAGTATTTTTTTATGGCCGCTGTAAACTAGAAAAAAATTGAGGGATGGATAGTTTTTATTTGCCTCTATCGTCTTTTGCCCTTACCATTTATCTTCTCACATCTTTATCCATTCTCATTAACTTTTTTTATTAACCTTTCGTCGTAGTTCGGTTGTTGAATTAAATTGCTTGAGTTCTAAGTTTTTAGTTCATAGATTTTTAAACCTTGTTCTTTTATTTTGTAATGGCTTGACTTTCAATATTAATTTAAGTCAACCAAAATAAGCATCATCGAAAACGACCCATCTTCGCGAAGCAATAGTTAATATTTTTGGATGTTGCTAAATTTTTAAGGATCATTGTTTTCCTAAACTATTTTTCGAAATTTTTACATCGAAATTTAATTGTAAGAAAAATTCCTGACTTTATAAAGTAGTTTGATATATATTAAAAAGTAAGACTTTTTGCTTCATTTGAGCGAATACATATATAAAAAGCTTAATCTAATTACCTAATTGAACACAAGATTTTTATTTAATTAAAATGGCACGACAGAATTCTAAGAAAGTGAAATAAAAAATAAATAAAAAGCGTATGACCAATTTCGATAAAAGCTTAACTCCAGTTGCCACTTTGATAACCATAACCAGACAGCTCATAGTTTTTTTAATAATATTAAATTTAAAGCTCATATGGCTAAATTTTAACTTTGGTTTGTTACGTTTTTACTGTAGCTTTAGTCATTAATAATTTTACTTCAATAAACTATCGTACTTTATTTTTGTTTTAATTATTATTGCACTTTTTTTTCTAAAAAAATTTTCCTGGGTAAAAGAAAAAATTAATAATTTCATTCTAGAATGAATTCAATTTTTTTAACTTCCTTCTTTGCTTCATTTTACTTTTTTTTAGTTTCAGTTAGCGCCTTTTTGTATGTAAAACGAAAAAAGTGGCTTTCTTTCAGTTGAATACATAATTTTGTTTTAATAACGAAAAAAAACAGTTAACATTTTTTATTTTATAGTTTTCATTTTTGGGTTTATAGCAATTATGAATTTATGTCTTCTTTCTTAAGGTGGTGGTGGTAGAACAGAAGCTGCAGTGAGGGTGTTGTAAATAAGTCCCATAATTTAAAAGAAAAAAAAGTAAAACTTTACCTTTTTTATTGACAGAAAAATAACACACATCAGTGGCAGTGGTAGCAATGGCAGAGCAGATGTTGTCTTTAAAAAAAAGTTTTCCTTTTATTATTAAATAATCTCCCATTAAGTTTTATAAAACATAATTTATGGTTTTACAAAATCTTATTTTTTCCTTTTACAGCGGTAGCTTTATTGAATCTTTAAGTTTTTCGACCAAACATTGTGTTTATTTTCTTATTTTTTTGCTTTAAAACCACGCGAAAATTTTCAAATTAATGAATATAACTTTTTTTAGTGGAAGTAATCATTCATCACCCGATAGTCAAGTATCAACACCAGGCGCTACAACAGGAAATCGAAGATTTTCTGAAGCTAAATCAACTTCCCTTGAAGAACGTCGTAAGCTTTCAGGCGATACAAGCAGCTGTTCAAATATTCCAAAGAAGTTAAAACCATCCTTGAGAATGAAGGCTTACAAAGGTCGCAGACAAGAAACTTTTCATTCTTTAGAAGCTTATGTTGCTAAAAATGACGTAAGTTTTTCTTGATTGATAAACCTTTTAAAAATAAATAACAATAAATTTCGTAATTTTGATGACCAGACAAAGCAAACATCTTTAGACCTTTGGGAATTTTGATAAAAAAATTTCTCTTCATCAAACTTTTAACATACACAATTCCCCAAACGTCTGAGATAGCATAAAAATATGCGTATGCGTTACAGAACAATTTATTATTAATAGACATTGACCTGGTTAAACCCAAATAAACCTTTTCAGACTCCCGATAGCGAAGAAGTAACTAGCATTTCTGAAGATGTTTTAAAAATGCCTGCCATTGAAGCCCTACGTGTTTCATCACCATCCAATAGTGCAGGATTTGGTTCAAGTTCAACACTTCGAAAAAATTATCATAAAATAAATTCTGATCCATCACTTGTTGCAAATCGAAAAAGTGCATCCGTAACTCGAGAATCCACCACTGGATCAAGAAATTCATCAGTAAATTCAAAAAAGCCTAATTTAGTTCTCCATACTATTGAACAACCCGATGGTGGAGTAATTGGGTTTCTCGCTGAAAGTGATGAAATTCCTTTAATCAATCCATCAGAAAATAAACTAACAAAAAAATAATTTTACAGTATTACTTTATCTCATAAACAATTTTTTATTTATAAATATTTATTGACGTATAAAAAAAACAAGAATAATAAATAAAACGGTTTTTGATGCCGTTAAGATCAAACATTCTTATGGCTAATTCTATTTAAATCTTTAAATTGTAACATATTGCAACAAATAATTTCCCGTACTTTCACCTTCTCTAGCTACTTTTGCCCAAGCTTTTTTTTTCATTGGCTTTTATTATTATTGTTTATTTAAAAATATTGATTTTAGCGACTTATTATTAGGTCAGTATATTTTTTTTCTGGCACATAAATAAGATAGTATAATGGGAATTATGTATATAAGCCAGGTCGTAAAAGAGACTTTAGGCGAAAATTCACACTTCTTTCTGAACTAAAATGGGTTATCGAAGGCATTAGTCTATTATTATTCAATTGGTTTTTTTAGTTAATAGTCTGTGGTTATTTTTTTCTCCATAAATATAAAAATCTTAAGGAAAAAATAGAATAATATTTTAGAAACTTTGGTCATCGTAGCATTATTAATTGTAGTTTATAAAAGTTTTTTGTTGTCGAAAAAAAGGACCTCTATTTCAGATATTGCATTGCGACTTTCCTTAAAAAACTTTTTTAGCGCCGTGAATTTGTATAAGCTTCTTTTTAGACTTTATTTATTGCATTAATCAATATATCAAGATGAATGCTCTTAATAAACATAAGAATGGATCAAATAATACCTATAAAAAAACACGGAAAAGCTTGATTTCATCTCCTGAAAAATCGTTCAATTTCCCATCACTTCCATGGGTTTGTCAAAGATGATTTGCTGAAATTGTGACGGACAAACTTTAAAAACCTTTACTTCAATTAATGCGTCAACGAACCGTCTCGCAAAACGCTGCCATATTATCAAAACCGTTGTAATTTTTTTTCATCCTACACTCTTTACTTATAATTTTTCATGCTTTTGTGATGAAAATGAATTTTGTCGCGGAATAACTCATACCGATATTTCTTCTCTTAAACCCAATATTAAATTTATTAATAAAATTTGCCTTTATCCTTATGCAAATGACTGGGATGCTATTTATTTACAAAGTTTACCAATGGACTTGTTTTCAATCAAAGAGCTTCATTTTAAGGTTAATTCGATACCTCTGGATTGTTTGAAGAAATTAATAACACCACAATTAAAAAGATTGGACTTTGAGGGTGGAATTAAATCTGATTGCTCATTGGATGAATTTATGGATTTCATTAAAAGTTTAGCAGCAGAACTTGATTATTTCAAGTAAGTTTCATCATCCATTTTAGCCATTGAAATTTTCATTTTTATGATTAAAACATTTTTTATAGATTTGGTTTTGACATTTTTGAATCATTTACATCCTTTGATCCCAAAGCTTTATCTGACTTAAAGTTTTTTAATAAAGAAAAATCCAGGTGGACAACTATGGTATTTTGTTCTAAATAATTAACTTTCGTTATGGTTTTTCCTAAACCAATACATTCATTATCTCTTTTGTTATATTTTCCTTTCTTTTGATAAACGTTATTTTATTTACTTACTTATTTAACACTCCCAATTACGGAATATGAATTCGCTCATAATAAAAAAAAAGCAAACTTAACATTCTAATTAAAGCATAAAGATACGCGGATGGATGTTATCCATGTATTACAAAAGCTAAGCTTTTATTTTTCCCAAATAACAATGAGTTTCAAAGTTATGGAGTCAGCATAAAGTTTTGAAAAATGATGATCCTTAAAAATTTAGCGACATCCAAAAAATTCTAACTATGGCTTCGCGGAGATGGGTCTTTTTCGATGATGCTTATTTTTGTTGATTCAAATTAATATTGAAAGTCAAGCTTTTACGAGACTATTTATAAAGAAATGAATCCTTTTTGTAGTAAAAAAACATTTTTATTAAGCATGGAAATAAATTAACAACAAACAAAAAAATGGTAAAACAAAAATAATATATCGATATTTACAATAAAAATATCATCATACATGGTAACGGCCAGGAGTTGTTGCTTGAGGGCCACGATCAGATAATTCGCGAAGACATTCTTTGAAAATTCTAATAATTTCTTCTTTTGCACGACGAAGTGAAAATTCATCACGAGCTTCAAGTAACAAATACAATTTACGTTCACCATCTTTGGGTTCTTTTCCTTGAGAAACATGTGTACCTTTAACAGATACACCAACATCAGCAAATTCTTGAATTTGTGCTAAGCTTGACTAAAAAATTAGTAATAAGTAAAAAATACTTAAGATAAAAAAAACTTACTCTTGAACAAACACGAAAGCGAAGCTGTGGAGGAAAATCATTAATTTCAAGTTCTTCTTCATAAATCTGTGGAATAAATACTTTTTCTTTAGGCTGCGATGATGGAATATAATTTAACTTTTCATTCAATTTTGCAGCAAGTTCACGAGCTTTTTGTGTTGCATCTGGAAGTGAGTCTCCGCTTGATTCTTGATCAGACGAACTTGATGCTGGAGCTAAACCAAGTTTATCAGCAGCAGCACGAGCAGCGGCAACTTTGGCATTAATATCTGCTGAATGTTTGGCAGGAGCCGTAGATCCATTTTGAGTACGTCGTTTTGATTTGATTAAAATATTAAGCTGAGATTCGATATCGTCATCATCATCTTCGTTGCTGGCAACAGTAGTAATAAGTTTGTTGATTCTTTTCACATGTTCAGCGGTTTCTCCTTCCTCGACATCATATTTATATCCAGATCCGGTAAAGCCACCACCACCAGTATGAACTTCAATTCCTTGTGCTTTCATATCTTCACGGTACTTTTCCCACATTTTCTTGACATCTTCTGGTGGAGCCATATCAGCACTCAGAAAAGCACGACAAACTTCTCCAGCATACTTTTCTTGATTTTCAGGTAGAATAAACGTGTAAGCAAAGCCTTTGTTTCCAGCTCGACCAGTTCTTCCAACACGATGAACATAATCTTCATAATGGTTTGGACAGTCATAATTCACAACAAGAATCAATTTCTTTACATCGAGACCTCGAGAAGCAACAGAAGTAGCGACTAAAAGTTTAATCGCTCCTTGTTTAAAATCAACTAAAGCTGAATCACGATCGGATTGATCAATGGCACCATGTAATGGAGCACAATTATAGCCACTCATCATTAACTTTGAGACCAAATCATCAGCTTTTTCTTGCTTCTCAACAAAGACGATGACGCTTCCACGTTCCCAAAAGAGACCAAGTAATTCGAGAAGTTTAAGAAATTTTTGTTCTTCAGAAATAATAAAGGCATGTTGTTCGATATCTTTACATACGATACTTCGACCACCAACTTGAATTTCCACAGGTTTATCCAACACTTTTCTTGCTAACGCTTCCATAGTTTTTGGAAAAGTTGCAGAAAACATAACCGTTTGACGATCAGGACGAATGTTGTTAATAATTTTCATCACTTGTGGTTCAAAACCCATATCAAACATTCGATCTGCTTCATCCAAAACCAAATATGTTACTCGTCGAAGATTTGTTACTCTTCCTAAAAAGAGGACGTTGATAAGAAAACAAAAATGGAAAGAAACCTGCCATTATTAGCTATTAACATCTCAATCATTCGTCCAGGAGTGCAAACAACGATTCCAGCTCCTTTCTTTAAATCAGCAATTTGTTCAGAGATTCCAACACCACCATAAACACATACAACTTCTAAATTCATTGGAGTTGCAAATTTCTTAGCTTCCCTCCAAGTTTGTAATGCAAGTTCTCGAGTTGGTGCCATTATCAAAGCTAAAAACAAATATAAATGTTAATTTATATTTTAAATGTCTTACCAATAGGTCCATCCATTTCATCTAAAGGATCTTGATCAAGAATATGTCTAAACATAGGAAGAAGAAATGCCAAAGTTTTACCACTTCCAGTTTTTGCAATACCAATTACATCACGACCAGAGAGAATCGCAGGGATAGCTTGAGATTGAATGGGTGTAGGTTTAGCATAATTAAGTCTGAAATGTTAATGATTAGTAATTTTCTAAATACTCAAGAGCTTACTTTTGCACTATTTTCATTTCAGTTTTACTCACTCCACAATGAGCCCATGATAAAATCGGTTTTGGACATTTTGAACCGCGAACGCGAATATCTTCATTTTTCTCTCGAAATTCTTCAACTTCTTTCTTCGTCATATTTTTGATTGCTTCAGCTTCATGATAAAAACATTTTCGGAACGGCTTGTAATAAACTTTCTCGTGATCTGTTTTCTGAAGAGATCGACCTTTCGCCAGTAATGAATTTGCAGCAGCTTCAATATCAAAATCATCAGCTTCGAGATTCTCGTGAACATCTTCCCGTTCAATAATTTCACCAATATTTCGACCCGGTCTTACTTCTTCTTCAACAACAATCACGCCATCGGAAATTTGTTTGAACTAAAATTTCATTATTATAATGTAAAATGATTTAGAAAATCTTTAACACACCTGTTCTTTTGGTTTAATTTGTTCAGCTATTGTCGCCATATAAGCATCCAATGGATCAATTTCATCGTCTTCTTCCTAAAAATTAACCGTTAAACAAGTGTTAAACTTCAAATGAAAAGACATACCTTAAATTCAGTTTTTAACTTTTTACTTGTAACAGCTTCAAATAAATTTTCGTCAGCATTAGATAGCTCCATCGATGAATATCTTTTATAACCCATTTTTATTTCTAAAAAGTGATGATAATTTATTAATAAAATGAATTGAAAATAAAATTGAACACAAATGGCAGCAATGAAACAAATGATTATCGTTTTTGAAAAAATGAATGAAACTTTGAGAATCCTTTATTTTTATCGTAAACGGTAGAAGCCAATCCCTTCAAGAACCTCAATGCTTTGTTTTTTTCCATCGAATTTTGCTTATTGAAACTTTTTTATGTAACCAATTTACCTTTTTTTGCTGTTTTATTAGCTGATTAGCTGAAAAAAATATTTTTCATTCAATCCAAAAACATTAATCATACATCAGTTTATTCAATATCAAAATGGTAATGCGACAAAAAAAAATTACAAACAAATAAAATAAACATGAATGTAGGCTATTTATAGTGTATAAAGATTTAACAAGAGAAACCCATCCATCCATGACCAATATTCTTGTAATATTTGCTTTCTTCTAGAACTTGAATGTTGAAAGTGAATTCACATTTGTAAAGTAGCAATTGCAAGCTAAAAGCAAAATGTTTAATATCTCCAAAATTAAAAGAAGATAAAACTTACTCGAATGAATCTAACATTGATGATAAGCTTTTGATAAAATCGATGAATTGTGAAGAAGAACAATCTGATACAATACCACCGACAAATAACAAGGTTTTTAATCCTGGATTTAACATACATTTCAAATATTTCAGTTCCACTTTATCATTGATTTTGAGTGTTAAATGCTTGTTGAGATCAAAAGATAATGGAGAGTCAGCAATATACTTATAATCAACACCTGAGATTCTAATTTCATTCCAGGACATAATTCATTTGTATAACAAAAGCATTTGACATCAAAACGAATTCCAAGTGTACGACTACAGCAAACAGCTTTTTCAATAACATGACACCGTTTAGCAAGTCGACGAGTGGAACGATTAATTTGAAAAAAATTAAGCAGTGCTGTAGGATCAAGCATTTCAGATAATCGTCTTTGAAATGACCACGGAAGTGAAGCGAAATCAAAATTGGTTAACTCCTTATCATGCGCAGCTCGTTGAGTTGGAGAAGCTTTGGGAACAAAATCAGAATCCTTTCTGTAATAGAAGTAATATCATTATCCGTGTAAAAAGTAATAAAAAAAAGTAACTTACGCTTGTCCAGTTAATTGTTCTAAAGAAAAAAATACAGCGTGACGTTCTAATCGTGGATCCAAGATAGCTTCAGCTTCGTTTTCTTGAAGATGATACTTAACAAGTACGGAATGATTTGGACGAAAGTTTAACATTGATAAATCCGATGATATCTTTAAAACAGGAAAACCGAACAAGCTTGAATGAAATTAGTAATGATAAAGACATCGTTGTTTTCAAAGATTGAAGCAACAGATTATCCTAAAATTGACTCGCGATAGCGAGAGAAAAACTCTCAACTGGAAAAAAAAATTTGAAAAAAGTGCTTTTTTGACGAAATGGTTTTTTTCTTTTCTTCCTGCATCCAAGTCATAGAAATATTTTTTCCACCAATTTTTCCATTTTGCTTCCTTCCTTTTTTGGTTTCTTAACATATCTTTAGTAACTTTCAAATTTGTAGGCTAACCAAATTTTATGTTATTTTTCAATATTTAGCTTTATTCTTCACTGTAAAGTAAACCAAAGATATTATGCTTTTATTCGCCAATACTCATTTACATTATTTACAAGTTGCAAAAGCATATGTTTCTTGCTTGCACTTTTTTCTTTTCTTTCTAGTCTCAATCCTTTAGTCATTTGTTTTTAAATTTTTGATCTCTTTGTTTATCCTAACTTTTTTTCCTAGCAGCATTCCTGACGTTTTTTTCTTCATGTGATGTTTTCCACCACCCGCCAAAAGCACTACTCTCGTTCATCCTATCGTTTTTTTTGTTGTTACTTGCTCTTTGTGAAGCTCTTATGTGACGACATAAAGCAAGTAAATGAATGATAAAGGTTGTTAAAACGTTAAGAAATATTTCATTTTGTCGCTATGTTACGAGATTTATGTTTACTTTAATCTTTTCTTTTTTTAACTTACTTATTCATATTTTAGGCTACCTTTTTATGTGGTACTAACAAAATGGGATCAAAAGAAGATTCAAATACTTGGCTATTTAATAATGATGTCGAGAGTAATACTGATTCAGATGAAACTTTGATAGGAACTGATGCTGAGAAAACTTCAAAAACGAAATATAAGGTATGATTTCTGCTTTTTAACACCTCTTTAATATTATTGCTTTTAGTATATGCGGTTTTCACCTGATGCTTTGAAATACATTTCTCTCAGCCACAAGTTTTCTACGAAAAATCCAACTAAATATGTTCAACAAGGAAACAAATACAATATGTGCTTCAAAATGATTAAATCTGATTCTCGACTGGTCAAATCTGTTTTATATAGCTATGGTTTTACACAGGTAATAACTTTTTTTTATTTCAAATATTAACGTCTAAAAAATCTCTTTTAGTGCTCAAGAAAAAATGCGAATGTGAACTTTATTTGGGCCAACACCCACATGAATGGTGCCACTTTGAGAACATTTCATCCATGGCAACGGATTAACCATTTTCCTCGAAGTGTTGCAATAACCAAGAAAGATTTGCTCCATCAAAATTTAACACTAATGAAAAGCAACTTTGGTGACGCTTATGGTTTTGTAAGCTTTTTCATTGTCTTCAACATTTGATCAATCTTTTTTAGTATCCCGATTCCTATGTACTACCAGATGATTCCGAACTTCTTGAAGCTCACATTTCTGAAAAAGACACTTTTTCTCCATTGATCTCAAAGCCTGCAACTTCTTCGTAAGTTTGAAACATTTTTGTCAGCAACAAAATTTGACCGTTACATTTTAGCCGTGGTCGTGGCATTCAAATTATTACTAATCGACGTCAAATAGAAGAAATCCAAGCACATGAAAAATCAAAAACTGTGCTTTCAGAATATCTTTCAAGTCCTTATCTGGTAAATGGTCGCAAATTTGATTTAAGACTTTATGTTACAGTTATTTCATTTCAACCATTAATCGTCTATATGTTTGATGATGGATTAACAAGATTTGCTGTCAATGAATATACTAATGATGATTCAACTTACACAGAAACTTTTAAACATTTGACAAATTATTCATTGAATAAGTTTAGTGAAAACTTTGTGAAGTAAGATTTTAACCAAGTTTTTGAATGAATTTTATTGACCAATTTCAGAAATAATGATCCATCACAAGAAGACGTTGGGCATAAATGGACAGTTTCTGCTTTACTTCGTCATCTCTCAAAAGAAGGTGTGGATACCAAATTGCTTATGGTTCGAATGGAAGATATCGTAATCAAAACTCTTCTTTCAATTCAAACTCAAGTCTCTGCTGCGTGTCGTTCAACTGGATTAGGAGCTAATGTCTGCTTTGAACTTTTTGGATTTGACATTCTCATCGATAGCGACCTAAAACCATGGCTATTAGAAGTTAATCTATCTCCCAGTTTGGCTTGGTAAGCTTGCTATTTTTGCTTTTGATAAATTATTTGTAATTTTTAGTGATGCTCCGCTTGATTCCATTCTCAAAACTCGTGTTGTTAATGATACATTAAATCTTGCTATGATTCCGTTGGTATTAGATAGAAATGCTGAAAATGTTGCGGCTGGAGATGAAGAAAATGAAGCAAACGATAATGATGCAATTTCATCAGCTTCTGCTTCCTCTTTGCCTGTTTCTCGTAGTGTATCGCCACCATCAACTTCTTCCAAGAAAACTAGACCACAACTTCGTAAAACCATGAGCACTGAAAAGCGTGCATCTCAAAATCCTGCAATTCGAGTTAAAATTTATGCCAATCGTCTCCGATCTGATCGAACAAGAAAAGGAAACTTTGTAAGAATTTTCCCAAGAAAGGATACTTTCTATCTCTACAAACATATGATTGAAGAAATGGATTTTCGACATGAAAAACAAGATATGCTTCTTTATAAAGCCATGTTTGATGAAAACCCCGATGATTTTGAAGTTGCTGGTGATGTTAATGATATTCATAAAGAATTAATGGATGCTAAAAATATCAAATCATCTTCCGATTTATCTGAAAATGCTTTATCATTCTTGAAAGAAGCCATTGATGAATGTGCCGCTTATGAAGCTGAGAAACATGTTAATGGTATTCGACTTTATCCAAGTAAGCTTTATTTTTTGCATTAAATGATTTTTAATTTTTTTTTACTTTTTTAGAAGCTTTGCCACGTTTACATCCATATGCTCGACGACGAACTGCTAGTCAAGTGGTAGCTGATGAAGTCAGAAGACAAACTCGTCTCGAAGAATTCCTAAAGCCTCTTGAAAAAGAACTTCTCAAAATTTCTCCATCATCATCGGATATTCTATCAAACGCCAAAGTGTCAATCTAAATCATTAATACTGTTGTTTTATTTTCTATTGGTTTTTTATTTTACTATTTTTTCTATGTTTTGAATGTGTCTCATCCTTGCCGACTTTTTAAATTTTCTTTTTAAAATTCTTGTTTTATGATTTGTTATGTTTACAAATAAAGTTATTATTAATTTGGGTGTTGTTTTTACATTACATTTTTTAAGATTTATTTATTCATTTTCTTTTTAACGTTTTGCATAATAATCAATCAACCCAAGAATATTCACACACAAAAATATAAATCCTAAAAGAAAAACTATATATAAAAATATTTAAATCTTTGTTGCAACAAAAAAAATACACAAAATTTGGCACAAATATTGTTATTGTTTTGTAAAACGCATTATTAGCATTGATTATATTGTCGATATGTTTGAAAAAGGGTTTTGGGAGTAGCTGAAAGTAACATTTGACAATACATCCTTTCACGTGGTTCTGAAAGGCATTCAGCTCGATCAGCTAATAATCGAACCTGAAAAATGAAAATTTTATGGTGGAATTAAACTTTGCTTCACCATGGAAGATAGTGTACTTTTGTTTTTTTTTAATTAACTTTAAATTTGCTTACCGCTCGATTAACTTCATGTGAACGACGTTCATCAAGCCATAATTTAGCATCAAGTTCGCTATCAAATGAAACTCGACCACAGAAAAATGTAAATTCAAGAATATTTTTGGCTTCAGTAAGGGATGAAGATTTATCCATGTGAAGCAACTCAGCACATCGTCGAAGAGGCCGAGAATATTCGGTTCTTTCAAGAATTGGTGGAACACCATTATGCATTTTATGATTTAATAAAGTGCAAAGCGCTCGAAGAGCATATCGACAAACACCCACACGTTGAGCATCTGCTGAATTTGAAAGAGGAGCATTAAAATCATCAAAATCTTCTTCCATTGTTTCCTGAAATTGGAATTTGGTTTTTTGATGCGATTGATGTTGCATGATTTTGGTTAAAGCTAATTGGTGAACTTTAGTAATGCTAAAAAATTCTTTGTGCCTTTTCCTTACCCTTAAAAGTAGCAACTTTGGTAAATGATGTAAATCTTCCAAAGAAGTCTTTAAATCAATGGCTCGATAAGTTAATAAAAATTCTTTAAAATTATTTGATAAATGTTCAACTCCATCTGATTGCAGAACTTTGAGAGCGCAAAGAAGTTGAAGCATGATAAAGCAAACATGATGTTCATATCTTTGAACGTTCATAGCTTTATGCATATTGTGAGCGGCTAAACTATGAAATGAGCATAGACTCAATGGTGGCATAATCACAAGTCGATAAATGGATGATCGTTGTGAGGGTTCAATTCCAGCTTGATCAAGGAGATGACGAAGAGACATTTCAGCTTCTTCAATTTCAGCTAAAACCATTGGTCCAAAACCTGAACGTTCTGCATGTCGACCCATTAATGGAGCATATTGACAAGTTGGGGCAAGCTATAAAATTTTTTTAAAATGAAATTAAAGATAACGAATTGACTCACCATTACAGTAACTTTATGTTCAGAATAATTGGGTGCAACAAAAAGTGCATCAAATAGAGCCAATTTTTCTTTGATTAACATTGGAGCATTGGATTTAAAAACCAAAGTATCAACTGATATTCTAAAAAATTAGTCATGCTTTCCTTGTTTTTGTTCAAATATGTTTGTGTTGTACTTACTCATCAAATAAATCTCTACCAAATTCACTAAATTCTCCATGAAGTCTTGCAATATCACTAAAATTATCAACCAAAAATGCTAATGTATTTGTATGTTGTACGGTCATTTGAGAATATAAATCCTCGGCGGCTTTAATTCGATGGGGATTGGGTGAACGTAAAAGTTGTGAAGGAGAACGTGGAGATTCCAATGAAGACGTTTCAGCTGAATTTGCTTGTGACCATCTTCCACGAGGATAACCTGAATCTGAACCTCCACTAAGATATTCGCCTGTTGGAGCACGCGATTCATTATTTAGTAAAAATGATGATGATGATTGTTGGTGGTGGTTTTTGCTCTAAAAATAATTTTATTTGTAATGAAAGTACTTTTTAGTAATAAAAAAAAAGATTTCTCAACCTTTTCATTGTTGCTATTTTCATCAATGTTATTTTTGATGTGGATTGATGAAGCATTTGAATGTTGTGAATGAGTTGAAAGCTTTCGTTGAACTTCATTTGAGATGTTTGACGCATTTGAACGCTAAAAATACATACATATTTTTTCTATTTGTTTTAAAGAAAAAAAATGATTTCAATTTGAAACTAGTTCCATCATTTTCTGGAAATAAAAAAGTTTAAAAGAAATTAGAAACTTACATTTGGTGGTTTAGGTTTAGCAACATTTAAAATAGCTTCTTTAGCTTGAAAATGTCCATCATTTTTTGACATTTTACTTTGACGTTTTTTAATTGGAGGTGGAGGAACTGTTGAAACAACTTCTTGAGATGTGATGGTTACGGTAGGAGTATTAACTTTGGAATTTCTTGCAACAATTTCTTTGGTTCTATTAGTGGTAGTAGTAGCTGTGATATTATTGTCCTCATCGTGGGAGGATTTATTATTATAATGACGTCGTTGAGATGATGGTGGATTTTGGTGTCGATGAGGATAATGTTGTGGGTGTTCATCATCTTCATCACTTGAATTTTGTTGTTGATGATTTTCTTTGGATGCTTTCGATTCAATAAATGATCCAACTAAACCTGTTCGACGCGCTTTTATAGCTGCTTGATAAGCATCGGATTCACGTCGTTGAACGGTGGATTGTTTTTCTCGAAGAGGGATTTGAAGGATTGTTGTAGATCCGTGGTGATGATGATGATTATTTCTCGTATCATCAATATCTGAATATGGCGACATTTGATTTTGACGATGATGGTGATTTTGAATTTGTGAATGATAATTGATTGGCGCGGTTGAAGCTCGCAATTTAACGATGGGTGGAGGTTGTAATTGAGCCATGGAAGTTGGAGTTGAAGCAACAGATGATGAATGAATATTATTAATAATATTTTTATTTAATAATAAATTATTATTATAATTTGTTGATGAACCAGAGAACAATGTTTTAGATGTATCTATTTGTAATGCTTCACCACCAAGAGTAAATCGACGATTTTGTTGTGTTGCTGATGGTAAACGAACAGAATGATGCCGTTGAAATGGTAAAAGTTGAGGCGGTGGTTGGGTTTGTGGCTGTTGTGGTGCTTGTAATTGTGGAAACGATGTATGATCGTCAGCAGCACTCTACAAAAAAGATTAAAATAAAAAGAGGTGTTACAATTTTGAACACACACAAAATTTTAAAGTTTTACGCAAAATGAATTTGTTGAATGAAATTTAAAAAAGTAAAAAACAAAAGCTTTTAATAGTAAATTCTTTGTTTTACCAAGAGAAGGGTCTCAAGTGAATTGTTTGCAACAAACTTTTTTTTTACCAAATAGTTAGGCAAAAGTTTTGAATAGAATTTACTTTACGTGAAATATTTTAGAAACTTCAAAAAATAATAACGTCATTATTCTTGCACTTTAACAACATTGCGGGGAAAAAGCTTGAATAAATGAAAAAGAGTTACAAAAATATTGCTTGCATGAGATGGTGGCGCAGCTGCAAAGACAAAAAGCTTGTTAACATAATTAGTTGTTGCATTTGCAAAGGGTTGGATGATTACAGCTGATTTTTTTGTTGTCGATGAAGCAATCAAGTTGAACTATTGACCTAAGTTTTTTTTTTAAAACATGCATTCAATCGCATCATGCTCCGTTTACAAAAAAGCTACTTTATGAGTCGTCAAAATGAAGCTATAAAACATTATGCATCGCTAATTTAAATACTTTAACTATCAACTCTTAAATAATAATAAAGCAAAATTTAAAAAAGCAATCATTTCTTTGTTGTAACTTTACCTCTTCAAACATTTTTTTCTCTCTATTTTTTCTTTACAAAAAAATATCTAAGTTAGTATTTTAAAGTAAAATAAAGAACTCGAATTTATCATTCACCAACAAACACCTAATAACTTTTTCTTTCCAAGTCCAGTGAAAAATGATGATAACCAAAAAAGCTGTCTCTCATTTTCTTGATAATACCCATTTTTAAAAGGTAATTTTTCTTCGCATTAAAAAAACATATTTAAAAAGCTATAACAACATTTTTTATAGACAAAAAAAAGAATGTAAACAATCCTAAAACTAGAAACTTTAGGGACTATGTTCTTCGGTCTTCGAGGAAGCGTATCAAAGCTGTCAAAAAAAAACATGCGCGAAAAAAATATTATAGTAAATATTAAAGCATTTTTCAATGTTAAATTTTTTAAAATCTTTTTTAATAACGGAAACGAAAGATAAGCAAACAAACCTGAAAACGATTTAAAATTTCTTTGAAATTTTGTGGTCGAACAACTGCTTCTTGAACCGCAACAGAATGTCGAGCTTGGGTATCAGGGTAACTAAAAAAGGGTTTAACGGTAAATTTGAGAGAGAGAGTAAAAAAAATTGAAGCCTACTTTAAAGTCAATGGTTCATGAGCTGAATTTCTTTCAGCATGAGCACTCGCACTTCGATCCTTTCGTTTATGCCGAATTCGTTTAAACATAGCGGGAGAACGTTGAGGAATTTCGGGCTGAAAAAAAAGTAAGCAAATCATCTTTAATATTCGGAGGCAAAATTTATCCAAATTCATGGTGGCCTCATTGCGAAGTATTTAAACCTTGCAAATAATCTTTACCTCATCATCTTCATTATCATCTTCAATGGTTGGAGCTAAACTTAATTGTTGTTGCTTTAAATATGGCCGTGGTAAGGGTAATGGTTTAGGTTTTATAATAGTTGCTGATGATGGTTGTTGTTTCATTTCTAATGAAGATAATGCAACACCAGCAGCTAGAAGATTTTGATTTGAAATTGAATCGTAATGTGAAAAGGATTGAGCTAAAAAATGAATGTGTGAATGTGACTTGAATAAAAACTCTCTTTTTTTCATTTGACACTTTAACATCCGTTTCAAATATTTTTTTTGCATCGGATCAATCAAGTCAAGTCTCTATATTATTTTTTTTGTAGAGGTATCGAAAATGGTATTATTTTTTCAAACTATATTCAATGAGAGAGATTTTTTGTTTGCTTGTTTGTTTGAACTGAAATTTTTTGAAAGCTCAAAGAAAATAGAGAGAGATAGACTGCTTGCTTTTTAACTTCGGGGAATGAAAAAGAAATAAAAAACTGCTCCGATTGCTTACAAATTTTTTGCTTAAAAAAAACAACTAATTTTAGCTTTGATCGAGCGAGAAAAAAAGTATGAACAAATATTTTTTAATTAAAAAAATGTCTGAAAACATTGCAAAATTTTTTAACTACTGTCGTTTTTTCGTTTTCAGTATTTCTTAATATTTTTAGATTACGGTAATCCTTATTTTATATTTTGAAGAAGCTTATTTTTTGCACTTTTAGAATTACTAAAATGTCATTTGACCTTTTATCATGCTAATAATAATATTCTAACGACTCCCACATATTTTTGTTCCATATGATTTTTTTAAGCTCCACTTGATCATCTCTCTTTCTAGCTCGAACATTCATTTCCTCAACCATTTTGAAAAAAAAGTAATGTATTTTTTACAAGCAAGCAAAGTTAAAGGATAACAAGGAAAGGTAGCAAGGAGCAGTCAGTCAAGTGTTAACAAGCCCACTTACTACAGCCACTTGAAATCTTTCTTTATCTTTCTATCTTCCGAGTTTTTTTTTTGCAGGTTAGCGGTTGTTGCGCGAGAGAAAGAATGGATGATAGGAAACGACTGCTGGTAAGATAAAAATCGGAAAGATCTCGTAAGTAAAAATTCATGTAAACAAAATAAAGCAAGCAAGCAATCAGTGAGTTCACGTCATGAAAAAGTTTTTTTGTCGAGCCTCTTATATTTTTTAAACAATTTTAAAATGTGAATTATTGAAACATTGGTTGATGGTTATTTAAGCAGCAGGCGGAAAAGGTCCTTAAACAATTAGTTATTTTTTGCAGGGAAAAAAGTTAAAAGCATTTGCAAAAATCTTTGTAAGCAAGTTGAAAGAGCCAAGTGGAATTACCAGAAACTTGGACTTTGATAAAAAAAAAAACAAGCCACGTCTCAAGAATTATAGGCCAATAAATAAAGGTCGATAGAAACTTACATTTAAATGAAACGGGTGAAGCTGATACATCTGAAATAGCAATGGAATCTCTTGATGGTGAACGCTTGTATTCACTGAAGGCAGAATTAAATGATGGAGTTAAATGATTATCAAGAGAACGGAAACTATTATGCCTAAAAAAAGGATTTTTAGAAATGAGAAAAGTTCATTAATTTGGCTTTTTTTAATGGAAGCAAAATTTAAAAAACTTTAAAATCTCTAACAAAGTTAAAAAAAATCAAAAACATTGATGAAAAAAAGAAGGAAATCACAAAAACTTTGAGGTTTTTGGATGGATAAAGTTTCATTTTTAAAGCAGCTAAAATCACAATCTTCAATGACTCAATAAATAAATAAAAAATATTTTGGGTATCAAAAAACGCAATAAAGTTAAAGTAAATTTTTACACAAATCGAAAAATATACTTACGCAGTCATGTATATTGGTGATGGAGTAACTGAGGAATATACCATACAAGTTGGAATTAAAGTATTTGAAGCTGATAAACTTTGATATTCGTTATCTTCAATATAATGACCACTTTTATGAAATGATGTTTCAGCACTTTTAGAATGTTGTAATCCACTTGAAGAATTTATATTTGATGGAATATGATAATGTACGGGTTCAACGTTATGATCAATTAAAGTAAAACCACAAACGGAACAAAGCCTTGATTCTTTTACACGAGGAACAAAAAGCTCACAAGGTCGACGCCTTGATGTTGTTGTGGCAGCGGCTGTAGTGGTGATGGTGGAGGTTGGAAAGTACTGCTCGCGCATATTTTTTTTTTTCAAATCCTGCCTTCACCACTTTTTTTTTCTTTTTTTCTCCGGGATGGGATGTTGATGGGATAGAAAAGAAGATGTCACGGCCCTCTTTTTTGTTTTGTTTCCTAAGCGTTGATGAGATATATGTATTATAATATTTGAGGGAAAGCAAGTTTAGCGGCTTACGGAAGAAAAGAAAACGAAACAAAATAAATGTGTCAAAGTTAAGTATACAGGAATAAGAAGATGGAAAAGCAATCACGAGAGTAATGAAGAAAAAAAACAATAAAAAGCCTTTTGGCTGTCGGATGCTTCTTTTATATATTTTACAGAAAATAAGGAAAGTTTCAAAGATTTTTGGAACTTTGCATCCAAAGGTGCAAAGGATTTTTTGTTAAACAAAAAAGAAACATATTTGTATATTTGTTTGAAACGTCAAAGTCTGGTATGTAACGGATAATGGAAAGAAGTATCAAAATACGGAAACAAAGAATTTAATGAGTCATTATTATAAAAGCTAGAATAATGTCTGTCCATTTTGATGGGATAATAAAAAAGAATTTTTTTTAAATGAGGTCATTTTGAAAGCTTACAGTAAACAGAATATAAAAATGGGCGGTGTAAAAAAAATTCTTCATGTTTCAAAAATTTAAAAAAGTTTATGGAATAAAAAATACTTTTATGGAAGGTTTTTTTGGAAGCTTTTACCTCTAAACTTCCATCAAGGATGATAAGGAAAAAGTTTTATGCTGGATAAACGTTACAAATTTTGTGCTGTTTTTTGCTTCTTCTTCTTCATAGATTGTGTTTCCAAAAATGAATCAAAAGAAAATTAATTTTGTTCTTAGCTTTGCCGTTATTCTTTCTAGTTTTTCATAGACAACAATGGAGATGATATCATTTAATTTTGGTTTACTCGCCAAAATGAAAATAAATTTTTAACCTATAGAAACCAAGCATTCTCTTTTTAACGCTTCAATCAACAAAAGTTTGATTTAAAAAGTTCAAGTTAAGTTCAATAAAATAATAAGAACGCTGAATTAATTCATTTTCTTTGAAAAATCAAAACAAAACAATAAAATAATTGCAAGGGTGAGGATTTTCAATTACTTTTTTTGCTGCATCATTTATCTTTTCTTTTCTCATATAAATTTTTTCAATGAAATACAAAACGATTTTCTTCTGCAAGCTTTATTCAAAAAATTGAAAGAAAAATGAGAGAGCAATAAATTTTTCACGCAGCCCCAATTCTTCTCAATTACATTTGAACCTTTTCGCGCTATTCTTTAAAAGTTTGAAGAATGTATTCAATAAAAAAAAATAGGCAACGTTAGGAGGATTTGGAGTTTAAAAATAACTTTTCAACAAAAATATTCAATATTTACGGCAATGGATGAGTCTCCAAAAAATAAATATGAAAGGTTTCATAAAATCATTGTTGTTGGAAAGCAAAAATAAAGCTATAAAATACCACAGTTTTTTTTGATTGAAATATGAAAACAATGTCTCCAGACAGGAGTGTGAAAATAGCAGTTTTGAACCAGAAAACTAAAAGTCAAATCGGGATATTTTTTGGTTTCATGTTTTTTTGTTTCCGATATTAGCTGCTTTTTTGCAATGAAGAAAAAAAACTATCGATAAATAAGTTCTAACCAAAAATCAATTCAGAAAAAAAGAGAAATCAAAAAAATTAGATTTCTCCCGAAAAAAGAATATCAAAAAAGAAAACTAAAATTACACACCTTTTCAAGAATTAAAAAAAGCTAGCGAGAGAGCAAAAACATTTTCGAGTATAGTAAACACGTGAAAAATAGCTTTTTTCAAAGATTAGAAAAATGAGTCAACCTTTTTTTTAAAAACTTAGAATTTTTCAATAGCTTTTATTTTTTCGTGTTAGTTTTTAGGCCAACAATACAACAGCTTTTGACGAGAAGAATTTTTTTTATAGTGATATCCAAAAAACATGATAGCTTTGCAGACAAAAAAATTTGAAACAATAATAAAATAAAAAAAATAGCTATCAAATTTAGGATTTTAAAATGCAGCGGATTCAGTTTCAAAGATTCACTCAGAAAAAAAGCTACTATCTAAAGTATCCTTTCAAGGACGACTACAACACGCCGAGCGAGATTAGACTATAATCGATCGCGCAAAAAAAGGAATTTGATAGCTTTTTCGTTTCATAAAGTTTTAAAATAATAAACTCGTGAAATCAATGATGGAGAAGCGCAAAAAAATATTTTTCAATCAACAATATTTTTTTTAAAACGAAAGAAGAAGATTCCCAAGTGGAGAAAATAGATATATCTATCCTTCTCTTTCACTCGGATGAAGAGAAAGTTGATTTAGAATTGAAGGAAGAAGAAGAGGAAAGGTAAATTCTCAAGTGTAAGCTTTTCACTCATCATCCAACAATCGTCCAAAATGATTGGACGACGTTTTTTATTATTTGAAAATGATTGTTTAACACACGCAAGAAAAATAATATTTTTTTGTCTGTTGTTGAAAAAACAACATTATTGTGAGAACAAGCTTGGGTTAAGAGGAAACAGAAGAAGAAAAAGATTACTCAGATACTCAGAGGAGAAGATAAAAAAAATATTTTGAGATTAAATTTTTGAGACAATAATGAAAAGGGATAAAAGGAATGAGGACATCTGGTTTAGTCATTTTCTCGTCACAAAATTAAATGTTGACGCAGATCAATAGAATAAAAAAAGTTAAAGTGGTTAACGAGATAAAAGGTTTGATTTATATTGATGGGTTCATTAGCAAAACATTAAAGAGTTCAACTTTTATCAAACTTTTTGATTCAAAAAAATCACAGAGCAGCTATCATGAAAAAAATTATGGTAACTTTTATTAAACAGACTAGAAAGTGAAGATAGTGTTTTCGTCGTTTCAATATCAAAACACAAAGTCATAACAAGCACCCGAAACAAACCCTAATCATTCTGTCATTATCAACACGATTTTTTTCAATACGAAAAAAAAACTGAACTTTTCCTTTTTCTTTTTCTTACCATTTTAGAAGTCTATCGTTTGCTGTTGCTGCAAAAGAAAAGAACTCGGATTAACTTGTTCGTTTTCGAGAAATAGGAAGAGAAAAAAGAACTATGCTAATCCAAAAAAGTCTTCGAGTTTTTTTTCTTCTTTCTCCAAGTTTTTAATAAATAAAAAAGTGTTGACAAAAACAGGAAATTCTGTTCCATAAAAACAAGTTAAAAAAAAAGGTTTAGTATGTGTATGTATGTGTGGGGTATTAATGAAAACTAAAGTTTTAAAAAAGCTTATATGTAATATAAAAGCCGCAGAACGAGAAAAAAAAGGTGTCAACAAACGTCGCAAAAATATAAAGTATGCATTATTCAAAACCCATAAAAATGCTTATTTCTTCTACGAATATAAGCAAGCGACGACACAGAAAAGAAAGGGAAATTGAATTTTGAAGGACGAAAACAAAAACAAAAATTTGACCATTATTGAATATATATTATTTATTTCCCGAACCATATTTTTGTTTGTTTATTTAAGGTTAACGGCTTTTTAAAGAGCTCTTTTATTATTGGGAATGTAAATGTGTAAAATGGATAAATCTAAAAAGTTGAACCAATAAACAGAAAAAATTCAGTTAGAGTTTGATACTTTCGTCAAAAAACAAAATTTGACTCAAAAATTAACAGCTTTAATAATTTGCATTTTTTATTGTTTTTTTCCCAAAATCAAGTCCCAGAAATATTAGAAAAAGCTAATTAAAAACTAAATCATTTAATTCCCACTGAAAATAAACCGCGTCAATATGCTTTCTTCATCACGTCATTTGTTTTCTCATCTTCGAGTTTTTTCAGGATCTCTTCGTTTTGCATATTCTTCAACCATCAAACACTATCCTGTTCCACCTCGACGACAAGAATACATTGATGGATATCTCAAAGATTTTCGAACTGATCGCCCATTGATTCAAACAGTGAATTACAAAACTAAAAATGGTGAAAAGAAGCAACTCCGTATTGAAATTCTCGATGAAAAGGATATTCCTCTTATGGGTCAAATGGTTTGTGATCAATTTATGAAAGATATCAGCATCGTCAATCAATTGAGTAAGTTTCTTTTCTTGTTTTTTATTTGTTACTAAGGAAGAAGAAATTTGAGTAACAATTTTTTTTTATTCATTAAGCGATTTATACCATACTTTTTTTAGAAGGAACATACGCTGATTTTGCTCAAATTTATTATGATGATGTTGGACCTAAACTTCATGAAAGGATATCGTTGCTTGTAAAAGACGAAGACAAAGCTATTGGTTTTAATGTTTCATATTGCATCAAAAAACAAGATTTTGGAAAATATTTTACAAATGGTTTAACCATGAAGAATCCTGTTCTTGAAATCAAAGATGATTATGGTGAAGGTTAGATCTTAACTTTTTGTGTTCAACGAGAAATTTTCGTGTTTTTAGATATCAGAAATGGTCCATATAAATCTTATAAAGCTAATCAATTGTTTTTTCTTCTCGATGCTCCAAGTCAACAAATTCTTCGTTTTATTCCACCTGATGTCGAACATATCCTTTTTATCGAAGATGTTGGAATTAGAAAAGAATATCAAAAGTAAGCTTTTTGGAGAAGTTTAAAGCTTTGAAAATCTTTCATAATGCAGAATGGGAGGGGAAAAAATGGAATAATCCATTTGCTTTGAATCTTTTGTTTCAATATCTCCTATTTTTTTTGTTTTTCAGCTGTGGAATCTTTCCTGTTCTTATGAAATCAATGTTAAAAGTTGGAAAAGAAAAAGGATGCAATTATGCTATCATTGAATGCGTTGGAAAAGAAATGGCTGACATTACTAAAGTAAAACTTTTTTTTTCTATTTTGGCTTCAGTTATTTATTATAAAGGTTAATTTTCAGAGATATTGGAATGTTGCCTTCACTTTTCCATATGACAAATTCAAGGATAATGGTAAACTCGTCTATGAAAATCTTCCATGTGGTGCTGAAGGTGTCGTCGTATGCTACAAAAAATTATAATTTTGTATATATATCTGTAATTTTAATACTTTGATTAGAATGTAAAAATAAATAAATTTGATCTCATTATTTCCTCTTGTTTTGGATGTCATTGTAACTTCAAATAATTTGCATACATTTAAAATTGATTTTTCTTTTCTCATTAAAACATGTCTTACAACTTATCGTTGCAAAAAATTATTGCGCCAAAATGTTCACATCTTCAAGTCATTTGTTTTCTCAATTTCGAGTTTTTTCAGCTTCTCTTCGTTTTGCATCGTCTTCAACCATCAAACATTATCCTGTACCACCTCGACGACAAGAATACATTGATGGATATCTCAAAGATTTTCGAACCGATCGTCCATTGGTTGAAACCGTGAACTACAAAACTAAAAATGGTGAAAATAAGCAACTCCGTATTGAAGTTCTCGATGAAGAGGATATTCCTATTATGGGCCAAATGGTTTGTGATCATTTTATGAAGAACGCCAGCATTGTCAACCAATTAAGTAGGCTTTCTTTGTTTTGTTTTTTATAATTTTAATATTACATTTTTCAGATGGAACATATGATGATTTTGCTCAATTTCATTATGATGATATCGGATCTAAACTTCATGAAAGGGTATCGTTCCTTGTGAAAGACGAAGACAAAGCTATTGGTTTTAATGTTTCATATTGCATCAAAAAAGAAGATTTTGGAAAACATTTCTCAAATGGCTCATATATGGAAAATCCTGTTCTTGAAATCAAAGATGATTATAGTGAAGGTTGGATCTTAGCTTCTTTTGTTCATCGAGAAATTTTGTTGTTTTTAGATATCAAAAATGGTCCATACAAATCTCATAAAGCCAATCAATTATTGACTGTACTTGATGCTCCATTGTCTCAAATTCTTCGCTTTATTCCACCTGATGTCAAACAAATTCTTATTAGTGAAGCTTCTGGAATTAGAAAAGAATATCAAAAGTATGCTTTTTAAATTGTTTAAAAGAATAAAAGAGCTATAAAAATCTTAACATGAGAATTTTTTATGGTCTAAAAAAACATGCATAAAAATTTTCAATGACTTTAGAATTTTTCTTTCGATGCTAACTTATCATACTTTCTTCTTTTTCAGCCTTGGAATTTTCCCTGTTCTTATGAAATTAACGTTAAAAGTTGGAAAAGAAAAAGGATGCAATTATGTTATTGGTGAATGTGTTGGAAAAGAATCTGCTGATATTCTAAAAGTAAAATTTTTGGGATCTTGGCTTCAGTTATTTATTATAAAGTTTTATTTTCAGAAATATTGGAATGTTGCCTTCATTTTTCCATATGACAAATTCAAGGATAATGGTAAACTCGTCTATGAAAATCTTCCATGTGGTGCTGAAGGTGTCGTCGTATGCTACAAAAAATTATAATTTTGTATATATGTAATTTTAATACTTTGATTATATTGTAAAAAAAAATAAATTAGATTTTGATTAACTTATTTTTGTGTTGTGATGCATTATTTGAAAGCTTTTTTTCTTAACTACATTAAAAAAGGTTCTAATCAATGAAGGAATAATTTATTCAAAAAAGCTATATAAACAAAACTTTATTCAAAAATGATAAAAGTTTTAAATGTGTTTGAGAAGTTAAAATTTAATTTTGTTCTCGTCGAAAAAAGAAGAAGAAATAAAGTGTTTATCAGAAATAAATAATATCAACAACAAAAAGATAACAAATATGGCAAACAAATAAACACTAACATTAATATGCAAAGAATATTGAAAGAATACAATAGCCGAGAGAAAGCCTCTGACTTGCTTCAATAAATGAAATTCTTAGAGTATATGTTTAAAAAGTTATGAGAATTATTGGATTAATTTTAGTAATTTCGAAATCCATAATCTTTAATATATTTTCCTTTCCAAATTGAAAAGTTAGGGAAATTAGAAATTCGTGGAAGCCAATCATCGTAAGAAAATGGAAGAGAATTATATGAATCATTCATACTGAATCTATAAATGCAAACGTAATAAAGATTTATAAAACTAAAGAAAAATCACCTGACAAAATCCAATTTCGATAAATTTTGAATGAATTCAACGAATTCGTTTAATGAACAATCCGATTTAATTCCACCAATAAAATCCAATGACTTTAATTCAGGTGTAATTAGCTTTTTCAAATCTTCCAAATTTATTTGATAAACATGGATGTAAAGGTTTTCGATTGAATTTAAATTGATTGGTAAACTTTCTAGAAAAGCAGTATCTGTTTTGCTATCTTTTGCACCATTTATAATTCTGGTTCGACAACCAGCTGGGATTTTGTCTTGGAATAAAGAAAGATTAACGCCATTACAAAATTCATCTTCTTTGCAGTAACATAAAATGGTATAAGTGCAACGTGAACAAAATATCGCATCAATAAAAACATCATTAATTGTGTGACATCTTTTTGTAAGTTTTCGAGTGAAAGAATTAATTGAAGCAAAAGTTTTTAAGCTTTGTTCATCACAAATTTCAGCAAATCTCCTTTGACAAACCCAAGGTAATGAAGGAAAATCAAATGTTTCTTCTTCAGATAATTTTTGGGAAGAATTCAAATCCATGGATTCCATATTTGTTGATTGAATTAATAATATTTAAAATTTTGAAGAAAGAAAAAAGAAAGACTAAATGGAGAAAAAAATACAATTGTTTATAGTTTTTTATAAAAAGCTTTGAAGAAATACATAAATAATTGCAGAATCCAGGATATTTATTGTTTGTGAAGAATAGCTTGAAGTGACTTTTTGCTATTTGAAATCTAAAATACAGTACTTTAAGGTATTTTTGTTAGTAACAACATCGATAGTTGCTAAAAATAATAATAAAAAATTTTGAAAACCTAAAGCTTTTTTTAATTGCCGAAGTAATGTGTGAGAATTGAAAAAATTTCTTTTGACTATTTACAATAGTTTTTAACACTTTTAACATTTCTGTTTTCGTATTTTTTAAAGCTCGATTAAACAAACTTATGCAATTCAATAAAATTTTATAATATTTTGGAATATTGATGAAGAATTTGATGGAAGTTTGAAGGCCTAAAAATTTTAAAAGTCCTCGCTCAAATTGCATTTGGCTTCTTACGACGAAATGATAAAAAGTTTTTGGTTGGTTGATTTTGAACATTCAATCAAAAATTTTTATGATGCAAGCTTCATTCAAAAAATAGGAAGATTTTTACACGTTTTTTATTTGATGTTTTTTCTTCTAATTTCTGCTGATGATTGTTTTCTCATTGCTTTCGATTACCATTACCATGAGAGATAAAAGCAATCATACATATTTTATTCCACTTCGCTTTTCATATATTTGCGAAGCTATTTTTTCGTTTGTTTTGTATTTTCTTGCGTGATATATTTTTTTCCAAATCATTCTTCATTTTCTTTACATTGAAAACGTTTTAGGCTACGTTATACAAATAAGAAATGGATTCAGATGATGATTCAAAGCTTGATATGAAGCTATGCAATTATGGCATTGGTAACGATTGGGATTCAAATGATACTTTAATTGAAGCAGATGATGGTAAAAATTTAAAATCTGAATATAAAGTTTGTTCACAATGTTATCTTATGTCTTTCATTTGTTATATTTTAGCATGTCCATCTTCCACCTGGCGATCCTGTGAATTATCCTTCTCCACAACCTCCCATTCCTGATAAATGGAAGTTGTTTCCTGCTTTTCTCAAAGCTCGTGGTCTCGCTCATCAACATCTCCATTCGTTCAATTATTTCGTCGATGAAGAAATTTCAAATATTTTAAGTACTAATAATTATGTTACATGTGATGCTAATTCTACGTGGTTTGTGAAGTGAGTTTTTCCTCGCAATTTTTTGACCTTATTTCACTTTCATTTTTAGGTATCGGAAGATATGGGTTGAAAGAGTCAATTATGAAGAAGAAATAGGCGATGTGAATAACAAGATTACACCTCAAGAATGCCGGCTCCGTGATATAACTTATTCAGCTCCAATCATGGTTGATCTTGAATATACTCGTGGTAATCAAAGAGTTTTGCGTCGAGGATTAACTATTGGAAGAATGCCTATTATGGTTCGATCAAACCGATGTGCTCTTTATCAAATGGAAACACTGGAAGATATGGCGAAAACTCGGGAATGTGCTTATGATCCTGGTGGATACTTCATTATTCGTGGAACAGAAAAAGTTGTTTTGATGCATGAACAAATGGCAAAGAATCGTATAATGATCAATCGAAATTCCAAGAAAGAATTAGTTTGTGAAGTTATGAGTGTTACATCACAAAGAAAATCAAAAACTTATATGGTAAATAAGAAAGGAAAATATTACATTCAACATAATCAACTTTCTGAAGATGTTCCTATCATCGTTTTATTTAAGGTAAGAACTTTTGTTAAATATACGATTCATCGAATTAATATAATAAATTTTAGGCTCTTGGTATGGAATCTGATGCTGATGTCGTTTCTCTTATCGGATGTGATGAGCACTTTATTGGAGCAATAGGAGCGTCAATGATTGAAGGAACAACTTTGAAAATCAGAAGTAGTGAAGAGGCTGTTACTTTTATTGCTAACAAAGTAAGTTTTTCTTCTTCATTCCATATTTCAACTATTTGTTTTACAGATTAAATCACGACGCTTCCGTGGTAATGCAGGTGATATGCGAATTCATGACGCATTAGATTTCCTACATAATTCTTTGATTTCTCACATTCCTTGTCCCGATGGTTCCATGGTAATGAAAGCTGTTTACCTGGGTTTAATGGTTCGACGACTAATTGAAGCTGAAGTTGGTATATTTTCTGAAGATGATCGCGATTTCTATGGAAACAAAAGAATTGAACTTGCTGGCTCTATGATTGCACTACTTTTTGAAGATCTTTTTAAACGATTCAACTTGGAATTGAGACGTGTTGCAGGTTCTTATCTCACGAGAAATTTGGCGACTCCTTTGGATATTACAAAACATATTCGACAAGACTTTATTACTTCTGGATTAACTTATGCTTTATCAACAGGAAATTGGAGCATAAAGAGATTTAAGATGGATCGAATGGGTGTTACTCAAGTTCTTTGCCGGCTATCGTATATCAGCGTCTTGGGTATGATGTCTCGAATTAATTCAACATTTGAAAGAACTCGTAAAGTATCTGGTCCACGTTCGCTTCAACCATCACAATGGGGAATGCTCTGTCCTTGCGATACACCCGAAGGAGAATCTTGTGGTTTGGTCAAAAGTTTGGCTTTGATGTGTCATATTACAACTGATTCCGATGATGAGGTTTGTATTTTTTTTACCATTCTTCTTTCCTAAAGTTCTCTTTTTTTAGCAAATTCGTCGACTGATGTTTAATTCTGGTGTCGAATCCATGTGCTACAACAAAGTTTCTGCAATTCATCAGTCTCATATTTATACAGCTTTTTTGAATGGCGTTCTCGTTGGTTTGACTGCTGATCCACTTCGACTTGCTCTTTCAATTCGACAAATGCGACGAAGAGGTTATATTAGTCGCTATGTATCCGTATCTGTTATCAATGATCAAAGGGTTGTTCATATTTCGACTGATGGTGGACGATTGTGCCGACCTTACATTATTATTGGTGATGATCAAAAACCTATGCTGACCGAAGAGCATGTTCTGGCTGTTGAAAAAGGCGAAATGAGCTTTGATAATCTTGTTGAACAAGGAATTGTTGAATTCGTTGATGTTAATGAATCTGGAAATTCACTATTTGCTGTTTATGAAAAGGACATTAGAAAGAATACAACACATTTGGAAGTAAGTTGTGATTTACTTGACATTATTTTAAATGATTTTCTTTTTAGATTGAACCATTTACAATCCTTGGAGTATGTGCAAATATTATTCCATACATGAATCATAATCAATCACCACGAAATACTTATCAATGTGCTATGGGTAAACAAGCTATGGGTGCATCGGCTATTAATTTACCTGTTAGAGCTGATACTCTTCTTTATCTCTTGGTATATCCACAACGTCCACTTTGTACAACTCGTGCTATTAGAATTTGTCATTTTGAAGATCTTCCAGCTGGTCAAAATGCTACTGTTGCTGTTATGTCTTTCTCTGGTTATGATATTGAAGATGCTTTGGTTCTAAATAAAGCATCATTGGATCGTGGATTTGGACGATGTTTGGTTAATCGTTATATCAAGGATACTCTTCGAACTTATGCCAATCAATCATGTGATCGTTCATTGCCTCCAACAATTGATCCTATCAAAAAGAAGCCCGTTCCTGTTTGTTCTAGTTTGGATAATGATGGTATTTGTCGTCCTGGTGCAAGACTAAAGAAGAAAGATTTTGTTTTAAGTAAAATGTCTCCCGTGGTTCAAACTGGTGAAAGTGTTTTGGCTAATCCTGGCTCAGTGGAATATAAAAATTCATCATCAAGCTATCGTGGCCCTGTTCCTGCTGTTGTTGATCGAGTACTTCTTACAACCAATGAAGACAAAGTAACGATGATTAAAGTTATTCATTCTCAATGCAGGTTTGTATTTTCTTTCTTATCTCTATTTTAATAATGTTGTTATTCTTTTAGACGTCCTGAACTTGGTGATAAATTTAGTAGTCGTCATGGACAAAAAGGTGTTTGTGGTATTATTGTTCCTCAAGAAGATATGCCTTTCTCTCAACAAGGTATCGTTCCTGATCTTATTATGAATCCTCATGGTTATCCAAGTCGTATGACAGTTGGCAAACTTATGGAATTACTCAGCAGTAAAACTGGTGCAATGTCAGGTCGTCTTGTCTCTTCAACAGCTTTTGCCGGTGAACAAGTGGAAGAAATAAGCAATGAAATAATGCAACATGGTTTCAACTTTTTGGGCAAAGATATTTTATGTCATGGTGCAACTGGAGAAGCAATGACAGCATACATTTATTTTGGTCCACTTTATTATCAAAAACTCAAGCATATGGTACTCGATAAAATGCATGCTCGTGGTCGTGGACCGAAATCTGCTTTAACAAGACAACCAACAGAAGGTCGTGCACGCGATGGTGGACTTCGTCTTGGTGAAATGGAACGTGATTGTTTAATTGCCTATGGAGTATCAAATCTCATCAATGAACGTCTAATGATTTCCTCTGATCAATTTATGGTAAACTTTTTTAACTTTTATGATGATCGAGGCATTAACTTATTGTTGCATTTTAGATCGAAGTTTGTGCAAAATGTGGTCTCATGGGATACAATGGATACTGTGATTATTGTCGATCGTCAGAAGCTGTCTCAGATATTGCTATTCCATATGCCTGCAAATTATTGTTCCAAGAACTCCAGTCAATGAATATTGTTCCTCGATTCACGGTAGAATCCCAAGGTGCTGATGTCGCGCCAAAAAGGTTTACGACACATAAACCAGATTTAGATGATATTTTTTGATTTAGTTGTTTTTATTATGTATTTACATTGTTGTTGATTTTGTTTTGATGTTTTTTTATTAAATAAAGTTGTTAATATGTTTGAAATTCTTGTATTTCTTTTGCCTTTAATGCTTATTATTTTTTGCCTTGTGAGGATTCTTTTAAATTTGCAAGTTGTGGAAGAAATATGTTTGCAAAAAAGTTGTGAGGGAAAAGCGCGCCAAAAAATCCAAACGAAATTCATAATTCAGACAGAAGTTTTATGCTTTCAATGCAAACAAAAAATCTCCAATCATTTATTCTTTCTTGTCAAATCAAACGTTAGATCGGAAAATGTTTTTTCTTTGATTTTTTAACTGTCTTAGCATTTTTTTGGTTACAGTATTTATTTGTAAACTTTACTTCGTGAATCGTGAATACGTGCTTTTTTGAATATATTTTTTTATAGCTTCGATCAATCATTTTTGTTTTCAGATTTCAAAATGAATAACAATTATGCGATGAAAGATTCAAAGGATTTCGACTTCTCAAATCAAGAAACATTCAATTTTCCATCTTTACCTTATGTTTGTCAACGAAGATTTGCTGAAATATGTGATGGTCAAACACTGAAAACTTTTGCTCGAATCAATGCTTCAACAAGAAATCTCATAAAACGCTGTCATTTCATTGCAAATGTTTGTATCAATTTATTTTCTGAAACTCGATGTGGTTACTCTTTTTCCTGTTATTGCAAAGAAAATGAATTCTGCAAAGGAATAAATGTTGATGATATTTCAAGATTCAATGGTAAATTCCAAGTTATGAATTCAATCACAATCAACAATCTCTCAACAATAATTGATGCTCATGTTCTTCAAACTTTACCTGTTTCTTTTGATTCAATCAAATTTCTTGATCTCTGTGTTAGTTGTATGCCTTTAGATGAATTGAAGAAGATGATCAACCCGGGATTGAAACATTTGAAATTTTCTGGTGGCATTCAATCGGATTGTTCTTTTGATGAATTCGCTGATTTTATTAAAAGCTTATCAAATCTTGATACTTTTCAGTAAGTTATTTTTTCTTCTCTTAAATACTGTGCATAATGGTTGCTTTTTAGATTCAAATTAGAAACTCATGATTCTTCTCTTCCTTTTGACCTGAAGTATCTTTTGTCAATGGAAACTTTCAATAAATCGGAATCTAGTTATTCAACGAAAGTATTTAGTTCTTATTAACTTGTTCTTTTGTATTTATTGTTAGTTTTCTTGTTGTATGTATTTTAATATGTTTATTATCTTTCTGTTATAAATTTTGTTTTGTTTCCAATTTTGTTTGTTGCACTTTGAAGCTTTAAAAAGACTTACAATTTCTTTACAAAATTAATGGTTGTGAACCTCTCCAAAACAAATCTTTCTTTAGGTTTTTTAAAATATAGCGGTATTGGCTTTATTACACAATTATTGCTCAATCGACAATGAAATTTTTTCATTTCAATAAAAGCTGTTTTTTAAGACTTTTTTTACGTTAAAAAATATTCACAATAGCTTTCATTTTTCGCATGTTGTTTACCAACTTTTATGTATCGCCTTCCTACATACCCGCCTGTTTGTACATATTGCTTGAGACGGAAGTAAGAAAAGGAAAGAAAAAAGAAAAGCTTTTTTTTACAAAATAAAAAATGAAAAGAAAAATGTTTTTTTATATTCGTTGGTTTGAAATTTAAGCAATCAGCAAACACATACCTTTCTTTCTTTTTTCTTTCTTTATTTATTTTTTCTTGAATGAAAAAAGTGGAAGAAAAATTCCACGAAAAAAACTTTTTTTTGTCAAAAAATTTATTTTGTTTTTCTTTAAAGAAATTTTTTATTTAATTATTTACTTTTTCAATTTCTCTTTCTTAACAAACATCTAAATTGTAAAATAGGTTAGTTGAAAAAATGAAAGTTAAAGATATTTGTTTCCTTTGAAAAATCTTTATTCTTTTTTTTTGTGGTGTGAAGGTGGTGGAGGAGTTTTAATTGTCTGAGAAGTCTACAAATTTTTTATTTATGTAAGAACTTTTGTTACCGTAGTTGTATGCTGCTAGAGTTCATAAAAAAAGCTTTATTGCTGTTGAAATCCATTCTTTTGGGAGTTATTTAAAATGGTGCGCTTTTAACCTTTTTTTTGAGAGTTAAAAGTTTATCCGTTCGCTGTTTGTTAGTTTAGTTTTCCTATGTCATGTTTAAAATTCCTTTTATGGTTGTTGTGTTTCATGTAAACGGAAACAATAAATATGATGAGATGACGTTGATTTTATTTATTGCACTTTTACAATTAAAAAAGAAAAACCAATTCAAGAATGTTTGTGTTGCGGTTGCGGTGTCGTTGTTTAAATTTTAGCTTTTCTTTTATGCTTCCTTGCTGCTGCTGTTTTGTGCTTTTTTTTCTTCTTCTTCATCCATCCACCAACCCCTGAACAAACTTTTATATTTTCTTGTGTATTTACATTTCTTTGATGAAAGGTGGAGATTGAAATCACAGGTTATATTTAAAATTAAAACATTTCCATTGTTTGTAAAATAATTTTTTTGTGTGTGATTGAAGCTTTATTTTAAGAGGCGTAAGTGAAAGCAAGAAATTGTTGTTAATCAAACAAAATATTTTCTTTATGTTTGATTAATAAATCAGATGATCAAAATTTTTTGAGCTGCTTATTTATTTTTTTTACAAAAGCTCGATGAAAGATTGTTATTTTTTTTGGAAATGATGACACCATTGTTTTGCAGCTTTCGCATATCAATGGAAATATTTTTTCCTTTAAATCTTTGGATTACTATGTGAATTTTCTTTAAAGCTCTTCACAATATTTTCTGAATCTTATTTTCTCGATAAAGCTTTAATTTTTTTTGACAACCTTTAACCTCTGTGCTTTCATTTTTTCTTACTTTTTTCAGACAATAAGTGGAAGTAAAAATTTATGATTGTAGCTCATATTTATTAGATTCAATCAAACTTAACCCTAGCTTATTCATCCAAGAAAATAATGTATTTTGCGGGAGTATTGCAGCTGAAAAGTGAATTTTCTATAATTTACTTACCGCAAAAATCATTACATATTTTTTCTTCTTTTTATTATTTCTTATTTTAATCCAATCACTTTTTTCTATTTCCTTATTCTTTTTTTTCTGTGCCAATAATGAAAGCAATCTCTAATGTTTGGTCTGAAAAAAAAATGAAAAAAAGAAGTTGAAATTGTTAGTTATAATTTTGTTTTTTCCCTGGTGTAATTTTTTTCCTTCTCCTTTTTTTGAACGCGGCACAAGAATAAAAAAAGGTTATATGTAATTTACGGTAGTCGTGTTTGTGAGAGTTAGAGAGGGGAATGAAAATGAAAGGGAGAGAGACATACACATAAAAGTGCAATTGGGCATATTCAAATTGGCCGTAGCAGTTAGTTAATTTAAAAATGAGAAAAGTAATTTCTTTTTCTTTTACTTATTAGTAGCAAAAGCCAAAGCAGCAATAGAGAGAGGTAGCAATAAATGGCCATGGAAAATGTTTGTCGCAATAGTGCACTTTTAAAAAAGGCTCTCTCACGCTTATATATAAAAAAAGTAAAACACAAATTTAAAAAAAGTATTTATTTTTCCATTTTTATTGTTATTTATTAATCATTTCTTTCGACCTTTTTATGGAAATGGCGAAGGACTAAGAAATGGATACTGTTTTTTTTTTTTGAAATTGCGCTTCAGAAAGTTACGGTAAATAAATAAATACAATTCCCAAAATTATCTGTGAATTCTTCTTTTTTTGTTGCTAAAGTTTATAAAAGGGCATTATCCTTCCTAGTAATTTTCATTGTTCGTTCGTTCGTCCTCACCTCGAAATTATTCATTCGCACTCGAGAACGAAAGGAAAGCGTTTTTTTAATTTTCATAAATGAAGTTGAAGTAAAATTTTCAAGTGCAGTAAAATGAAAGCATTGTAATTTGCATAAAACATGTATTATGGCCGGCCGAAGGCCGGCGTAGCTTCTAGTTTTTGTTATAAAAAAGAGAGAGAAAAAAAAGCGTGTTTAAAATAGCCAGGATATATGCACTTTTGTTAATGGAGGAATAAAAGCTAAAATTGGAATTTTGAAAAAATGACAAAGTTTTAGAGATTTTTTTCAGCTCAACCTTTTTTCTTTGCAGCAACCGTAGCAGCAATAGTGTGCATAGGAGTAAATGCCAGCTGGTGCTTTAAAAGTAAAAGTTTATGCATCTCGAAACTTAATTTAAAATTAAAAAAATATATATAAGCATGCAAAGGTTATCTTTATTTTGTTAACCTTAGAGACTATGATAGTGAATTAGGAGGTTAGAAATAAATTTACGGTATATTTTTTTAATTGGTTTTTTTTTAATATTGAAACTATTTTAATTTAGATTTTAATCTGGGCCGCGCGCGAAAAATTAATATTTCACAATTGTCTCGAAATTCATTTAGGAAATATTTTACATTTATAAAAATATAAGTTTTTTTTCTAACTTTGAGATAAATAAATACGGGTATAATTAAAAAAATATTTACCTTCAAAAAAACTTTTTTTGAAGAATAATATTTTTTTCAAAATTTTTTTGAAAAACAAGCTTCTCAATAAAGTGACATTAAAAAAAGCAACTGTGCCATTTGACCTAAAAAAATACCGTAAATATGCGATAATCTTTGGTTTTTTTCTGAAAATAATTAATTTTTTGGAATTAATTTATTATAGCTCGAAACAATTATCAAAAAATATTATTTATTAGAAACGTATAAAAAGATTTGTTTATATGTACAACAATAATAATAAAAATTACGTACATAAATTCGCGCTTGTGTTTATGGCTATTTGCTTTTAAATTTTTTATGGTGGTGACTTGTTATAAATCCTTATTTAAAAAAATATACCATTTGTTTTTAAAACTTTTTATTATTATTAATGGGAAACACTTCTTTTGGCTTTAAAATGCGTAATATTTTTTTAAACTCGAAATAGACTTTACAGCTTTTTGAGATACGTTAATAATCCATAAATCTGTGATCTCTTTGATCTTTTTTTGGAGCAATAAAACTATTATTTTAAAACTAGGCGACATTCATAATAAAATAAAATTTTAAGCACCAAAATCCTAATAACTCTGTTTTTTTAGTTGTTTTCAACTTTTCTGTTATAGTCTAAAATCAAGCAACCTTCAAATGAACTTTTATTTTCTGTGGGGGCACAAAGGGAATTTATTTTTTGTATTCATACTTATTAATTTGTTGGTAACAGTGAAATCGCTTTCTTTTAAAAAAATTTTTTAATAATAATGTTTGAAACATTTCTTTTCTTCAAAGAAAAATATTTATCCCTTTGATGAATGTTGTTTGTGTGTGAAGGTGGATTTTTGGATTCTTAATTTTTTATTCTCATCAAAAAATAAATAAATGGTACTTTTTAACTTTCAAGATTCATTTTTATTGTTTTCGGCCGAGTTTATAAGGTGCATACCTTTTTTCAGTTAGAGCTAATTTTTTGATCAAAAAATTAAAATAAGAACAACAGTATCTCGTGTTTTTTAAATTTTTTTGAGGATTACAAAATTATTTTTTTCTTTATTTTTCCATATTCTTATGCTCCATGGTTTTCATAATTCAGCTTAAAGCTTCGTTTGCTATTTATTTTTATATCTTTGTCCAAGTTTACCTAAAATTTGAGACGTTTTTTGTTTGTTAAATGTTGAAGACACCAATTAGCTTTTATCAGTCAGACATCACTTTATTGATAGATTTGCAACGTCTGCGTTTTTTTCTTTTCTATTATATTATTTTTCTGTGATTTTTTCTTTAATGCTTTTATACTTTAACCTTTGCGCTTTAATTACGTCAACAAAAAAAAAATAGAATATCGCGTGATTTTATTTCCTGATAACCTGTAGTTTCTAACCTATTTTTTAACATGAAATTTCTTAAAGTCTGTTAGTTGATTACTTCCCGATTCTTAACATGAAATAATTGAAACTAAAAAATAAGCATTTAAAAATTTTAAACGCTACACACCAAATTTTTTTCTTATCAAGCATGATGAAAAGTGATGCTTACCTCAAATAGCTCTACCTTGTTTTTTTTTATTTATTTTTTGCAGCTGCAGCAAAACTAAAGAAGCTCTTAACTCTGTGATAAGGCCTAATGATGTTGTAAACAATTATTTATTTATTTTTTAAAACGAAAACAATTTTTTTAAATACCTTAAAAATATTATTTTTTTTTCCAAATTAAAAAATAAAGTTAAAAACATTTTATGCTGTCGCCATGACGTGGTTATTTTTCTTTTCCCCAATTTTAAGAAACATTACCTTTATAAAAAATATTTAAATTATCAGAAATCAAAAACTCTGTTGAAATGAAATCTAAAAAACAGTGGGTTCCGGGTGTTTCTGTGGCTTACTGATTGCGTGAGAACAAAGTCATCATATGCTTTTTAATTCTTTGAAATTGCACCTTTGGGAATTAGAAAAATAAATATGTGAAGTACTATTACATACATCTATCCCCCATATGTTTGCTTCCAAAAAAACTGACCATTGGCAGCTCATTTTTTTACATATAAAACATCATTTGAGCTGTTGGAGTCATGAATCATTTTTAAATTTATGCGTATGCTTACACATACATATCTTTTGAGCTCTTATATATACGCGCTTCATTTTTTTTATTAGGGGAATGTTATTTTTTTAAATCTTGAAATTAAAAATAAAGCTGCGTTGCTTCCAAAAATTAAAAAAGGAAATTAGAAGTGCTGATGACTTATTATTTTTTTTAAAACATAAACACCGTCATAAGGCTCTTCGAATGACTACCGTAAATTTAAAAAACGTGTTGAATCCAAATTCATTTTTTCTTTTATCGTTGACTGACAATTTTTACGATATTTCGGCTTTTCCAATCGACGGAAATTATTTTTACCATTCTTGGTCATTTATTTTTAGCTAATCTCCTCAAAATTTTATCTTATTTTAAATTATTAACTTATTTACTTTCTTTCTTCCTTTTCTTTATTTTTTTTTCATACGGTAGCTTTTTTGCTAAAATTATAGGCTCCTTTATATTTTTTCTCGCAAAATTAAAAGGTTCTTTATTTTACTGCTTCTGCTAGCTCTGACGCTTGCTTTGCGGCTGGCTAAAAATAAAAAATATTTCAAAAAAAAAAGCTTTAGTCAAACGTAATTAAAAAAGTTTTCCTTTTTATGTTATCGAAAAAGTATTTTGAAGCTTTATAATTTTTTTCTTCATATTTTTCTTTGTGTTTTTATTTATTACTTCTTTTTTTTTATCAATTGTGTTCGATTCTTCCATGATTGTTTATTGTTGAAAAACTTACCTTTTTTTATAATCATTTCTGCGTATGCTTGTTATCAAAGCTTGGAAAAAAAGCATCCTTTTTTCTTTTTTCTTTTTTTATTAGTTGAAATGAATGAAACTTTAGTCTCAAAAAAAAATATTTGATAAAATCTAATCAACAAAAAATTTGATGTTTGTTCCCTGCTTTGTTGGTAAGAAAAATTTTTTAAATGTTGGGTAAAAATATTGGCTCCAAATTTTTTTAAAAGAACCTTATTCTGGCGCCGCATTCTTATTTTTTTATTTTGGAGCCATTAGACTTTCTTTAAAAAAATTAAATATATGCTGAGTCAGTTTTTTAAGGAAAAAAAAACCCAAAGGTCGCCAAATAATTTAATAAAGTTACACAACTTTTAAGCAAACACATATGCACGCACACTAAAGTTGTAACCTTTAAGAAATTAAACATTTCTATTCTGCACTTTAAATGCTTTTTCTTTCATTTTCCAAATTCCATTAATTATTAAGTAGACATTTGAAATAATCTAAATGCTTTATATATTTTTCTTTAGACACCTTGATTAAAAAGATAGAAAAACAAACCTTAAAATATTGCACTAAAATGCTACCATAAGAATTTGGAGACAAAAAAGTTGCAATGAGATTAAATCCAAACAGGGTTTTTTTGTTTTTCTCAAAGGCTATGATTTAGATATATTCATGATTTGTTTTTTTAAAGTAAAAATTAGTCATTCATTAGCGCTTGAGAAGAATATCATAGTTAGATTTTAGAATCCAAAAGGGAGTTTCTTGCATTTGTTGGAATGAAAAAAGCCATTCACTAATCAATTCAACCAGTGATGAAACCATGGGGAGAAAACATCCATCTAGAAGTTGTTTATATTCCGTTTCTCCTTTTCAAAATATAGCTTCACGATTTCCATATTTATGAGATGCTTTTTATTTTTTATAAGAAAAAGTTATTGTAGCGTCTCAGAAAATTTCTAATTAAAAAAGCTAATTATCCAATAAGCAGGGTATTTTTTGCTGAATAAAAAAATTAAGCAAGAGCTTGTGCTTTCCCTAATAAAGTTAACTGATAAGAAAATTTTAAGTGTTCGTTTTTAATTGATAAATTTTAAATATAATCCGAAGGCGGCTCAGTTGACCTTTATGACGTGGACAAAAAAATCACATTTGATAGTTTCCGGTTACACCCAACTTCAAGTTGAAAATGATGACTCTGATTAGCATAAAATATTCTAAAACGTGGAGGAGCACTTTTATCGATAATAAAATTCCTTAATTTAAAAAAAATCAAGGATCCATTTTTGTTAAGAAAAAATCATCTGAGTGAAAAAAAGAAACCGTTTTAAATTTTTTAAAGTATCTATCTTTGAACTTATTCTTGCTTCTTGAAATGAAGGAATTTCGTAGTATTTAAAAAAAGCATCAACACATAGTACATGAACTAAAATAGAATTGAATTCTTTTGTCACGTTTCTTAATGCCGAAATATGACCGATCATACGTTTTTTTTTATCTATTAATCATGTTATTCTCATCGCATGATGAAATTTTTTATGCTTAACATGGACTAATTTTTTCGAAATTTTCGTACTGTAATAATTTTCTAAAAGGAATTTTATCAAATATTTGTTTAATACTCACCTATCCTAAGAATTGATAAGTTTTGTTTTTTAAAATAAGAATTTAATAAAAACTTCATTTAACAAACGAAGTTTTTGAGAAGAAGGAGGAGAAATTTTTTTCTTATCAGTACTCAGCGGAGTCATTAATTATGGTGAAAGAGGAATATGAGTATGTTATAAAAGAGAATTAAAGTAGAGAAAAATCATTAGTTTAAGTTGAGGAAAGCCTAGAATTTTATCTCATTTCATGCTTTCGCGTGTCAAATTTTGATTGATTCCCGTTATCATAAAAGGGTGCAGGGAATAACTTAGAAGAAAATTCAATACGCGTAATAAATATAATATTGCTTTACTTTTTGGAAATGTCGGGAACTTTTTTTAACTTTCCCTATTTTTATATAAAATTAATCATAGTTTTTTTAGTTATTTTGAAAGTGCTGCCACCACCATCAATCATGATGAATCAATTTCCGCTAACCCAAGAGGATATAAACGATTATTTGGAGTTTCAGAACTTTAAAAAAATGAAACAATTACAGCAGTTAAAATCAGTGGCAGCTACGCAATTAGGAAATTTTGCTAATCAATCAAATTTTAATAATTTATTTAATAATATTCCTGGAAATTCATTTAATCATCCAAGTAGTTCAATATTTCCAAATGCCACCACTTCAGCGGCCACAGTAAGTAGCACGTTATATAATAATCCTGCATTTTATTCACAACCTCCAATCAAAGTTTTACCGCCACCACAAAATATGCCAGGTATGCCATTGCAGTCAATGCAGTTTATGAGACCGCAACAACCCCAACCTGCCGCAGCTCAATCATTTATGAATCAACAACAAAAGTATGCTCCTGTTTATGCATTAAAAGGTGGAGCATCAAATTATAGTCAAACAGCTTCAAATCATCATATGTTTAATCAAATTCCACCTGCAGCAATGCCAATACAAAGTATGACACAAAAGGTTTCAACTCCAAAAACTATTCCAATTATAACAAGTCCACCTTTGACTCCTATTCAAATTCAAAAGCGTCGTGCACCATCACCTGAAATTATTGTGGATGATGATAGGCCTCAATTGTGTGTAGTAGTTCCTGAAAAGAAAATGAGGGATGAAGAGTATCACAAAGTTCAGCATACAGCAAAAACTGAAAGTTTTATGCCAACTTTATCTTCTCCAAACACAGAAAATGGCAACGTTTATAACAATACAACCACGTCATCAACATCAATAATATCCCTTCCAAGCATAGATAACAGTCACAGTCATAGTCTAGTAACATCAACGACCGCTCCACAACAGTCATCATCGCTAATTTCTTCATCATCCTCATCCTCAACAACCAATAATATTATTCAACCATTGTCTTCTGATTCCCCTGATGAAACTCATATAATAATTACAGCTCGTCCAAGGATATCATATTCTGCGGAAAGAGAAGACACATATAATACAAGTGAAGAAGATTCAGATTATGATACAAATCTTCGCCCCAAAGAAACTCCATTACAATATAAAGAACGAATGATGGAACGAGTGATGGATAAAGCAAAACGTAAAAATGAAGCATCAAAGCGTTCGCGAGAAAAAAGAAAGCGTGAACATCATGATCGACAAGTTGAAAAGCAAAGACTTGAGCGAAGAAATAATGAACTCACAGAAAAACTTTATAATTTACGAGAAGCATTAAAAAAGTTGCGTCCACAAATATGTCAATCATGCAACGAGCAAGTTCAAAAATTTTTGGATCAATGTCAAACATCCAAAGAAGGCATGAATGTTTTTGTTTTGAGGCCTTGCAAACAAGATAAATGTCCAGGAAATAAATCAGTTGGAAAAGAATTAGGAAAATTATATAAACGTGACTAAAAATATGTTTAATTAATTAATTTATTTGCTTGGGGCAGTTTTTTTGAAGAAATATGTTTGATAATTATTTTTATTAATCATTATTTTTCCTTAAAAAATTAAGGTTATCCCAGCAACAACGTGGCACATCATCATTAACATCTTTTTTATTTTCTGTAGTATTTTCATTTTCAAACAATTGTACTGACACCCACAAAAAGCTACAGTTATTATTATTTTATTTTTTTGGAGACCATCAACAACAACACTGGAGGAAGGATATTTATTGGCGGATTTATTAGAAAACAATAACATCACTATCAAAGTTTGGCGGACGAGTTTCTTTTATTTTTGTTTTGTTTTTTTGCTTTTTTATTATTTACGATGTCTTTATTAAATCACATTACTATGCATTTGTGCCTTTATTTTTATTATTTTTTAAATTAAAAAAAGAAAGGAAATTAAATATTAAATAAATTATTTTTTTATGTTTACTTTACAAAAAATGTTTAATAACAATGAAAAGTAAATTCAAGCCAGCAAGAAAGAAAGAGGATATTTTATAAAACAGCAAAGAAATATAATTTAAAAATTCATTTAAAAAATCTGAGATTAATAAGAATATGGATTTATTTAAAGCCGTTTTCATACTTTGCAAGTTTGGTAAACAATTCAGATACACGTAACTTCCATATCCAAGTCGAATGTTTTATTGTTTGTCGATTTTAGAAAATTAAAATCAGACAGATTGATTCGAAGGTTTATAAATTTATTTATTGCTTACATTAAATCTTCTATTTTAATTGGGTTCAAAAAAATTTTGTATGATCGAAGAGAAATAAAGTTTTCAAATCAAACAAAGTCCCTTACAAAGGATTAAAAACTCAATAAGCAGCATTTAAAAAATATTTAATAAATGTTTTGTTTTAAAAACTCTTTCTTTTCTTTATCTCTTTGTTTGTTTACATTTTTTAAGACAACCATTTTTGTATTTATTTCTAAATAATTATAAAATGCTTTAACAAAAATTAAAATCAGATAACATTGCATTTTTTTATTTTTCTAATTTTTAACAAAAATTTTTAAAAGCTTTTCCAAGTATTGGGTTGTTGTAAACATATTTTTAATGCTAGTGAATTCCTTTTATTTCTTATCATTTCATTGCTCATTAAGGCTTTGGCCATTGATTGGACTCTTAAATTAAAACAAAAGATAAAAAGTAAAAAAGCAACGACTGTGAAAGAGGAAAGCAGAAAACAGTTTTTTTATCAGCAAAAACTTTTATGGTTGAGGATAAAAACCGCAAAAATAAAAGCATAAACAAGCGTTAAAATTTTCATCTAAAGTACATATAAGGGACCAATGAACTAATTTAATTTTCGGCAAACATGTAATTTGTTTGAAAACAAAATTGTTTTGTTATTATGGCGCAGAATGGTACCATAATTATTGAAAGAAACTAAAAAGATGTTTGATTTTTTAAGGAAAAAGAACGGGCTCAGCCGGTGATTTAAACCGGGACCTCTCGCACCCAAAGCGAGAATCATACCACTAGACCACTAAGCCGTAAATTCATCATTCAAATGATGTATAAAAAAGCAGACGAAGAAAACCCATAAAGACGAACACCATCGCTTTTATCCTTGACATCATTCTTCCGAATAAATTTTACGAGAAAAATGAATCAGTTTCTCCGTTTTTTCGCGATTGAAGTGTGTGTAATTTATGGCTGCTTTTATTAATTTTGTGTTCAACACTACGTTCATGGCTGAGTGGTCTAGTGGTATGATTCTCGCTTAGGGTGCGAGAGGTCCCGGGATCGATCCCCGGCTCAGCCCGATACCTTTTGCCCTTTTTATTATCATAAAAATTTATTAAAACAACCAAATCATATCAACTTTATTGATGTTCATGCTTTTTAATTCAGTTTTTTGAAAAAAATAAAGTTGGTTTACAAAATCAAACCATGTAATAGAAAAACAGCCAACCATTCTGATATCAATCACGAGCCTATCCCTTATTTTAATTCCTATTCATTAACAGCCTGCGTCATAAAAGCTTTAATAGTTTATCGATACTCTTATCAGTTAATGGCTTATATTGAGTAATGTACTTTTAAGTTCCTTAAAATCTTGAAAGCAAATATTCATTGACCAAACATTCTTTTAATTTCTCAAGTTTTATTTGATATTTCCAAACATATTTTTGAGCATTCGATAAAATGCTTACTTTGGTTTCATCAACAACATAAAAGCCATCATAAACCAAATTTCACAACAAATATTTGACAGCTGTCATAGAAATTTCAAGAGAGAAAGTGAGCAAGCAAATGTATATAAAAGCAACAGGAAAAATTTTTAGTTTTTTTTTCATCACTGCTATTAGTCTTTTCAAAATAGCACCAATCATGAAAAATAAAAAAACGAAGAAAAAGATAGGAGAGCTTTATTGATTTAAATATTTTTTAATATTTTTTTCTTCAAAAAAGCTTTGCCCTTTTTAAGCCCATTCACTTTCTTAAAGAGAATGCCTGAATAAAAGAGTGAAGAGTCTTTGCTGCTTTGACGAAAGCAAACAAGTCCGCATTCATTCATTCACCATATTTCATCTCTTCGCTAGTTGGTTGCCTGCCTTTTTTCTCTCTACTTAGATATCCATTTTTTGTAATAATTTTTTTCGATCTGTAATTAATCTTTCCAATATTTTTAAAATCTAAACGATAATTTATCTTATTTTTATCCTTTCTGTTATATTTCAATAAGTTTTTTCAAAATATATTTCCAAATCAGCTGACTATTATTGATTTTTTTCTTTTTTTGCACAAGATGACGCAAAGCAATTATTTCATAACCTTCATTTTTGCTATAAAACGTGTCGTTTATTTCATTTTTTCTTCATTCGCTCTATATTTATCGCTATTAATTCCTCTTTCATTTTAGCTGTACGTTTTAACTTACAATCATGCAAATCTTCGTCAAAACCCTTACTGGCAAGACCATCACTCTCGAAGTCGAAGGATCTGACACCATCGAAAATGTCAAAGCCAAGATCCAAGACAAGGAAGGCATCCCTCCAGATCAACAACGCTTGATCTTCGCTGGAAAGCAACTTGAAGATGGCCGAACCCTTTCTGACTACAACATCCAAAAAGAATCGACCCTTCATCTCGTTCTTCGTCTTCGCGGTGGAATGCAAATCTTTGTCAAGACTCTCACTGGCAAGACCATTACTCTTGAAGTCGAAGGTAGTGATACTATCGAAAATGTCAAGGCTAAAATCCAAGACAAGGAAGGAATTCCCCCAGACCAACAACGTCTTATCTTCGCTGGTAAGTTAATAATATATTCTTTATTACAAAACTTATTCTCTTTGCTTTAGGTAAACAATTGGAAGATGGCCGAACCCTTTCTGATTACAACATTCAAAAAGAATCTACTCTCCACTTGGTACTTCGTCTCCGTGGTGGCATGCAAATCTTCGTCAAAACCCTCACCGGCAAAACTATCACACTCGAAGTCGAAGGATCTGATACCATCGAAAACGTCAAGGCTAAAATCCAAGATAAAGAAGGTATTCCTCCAGATCAACAACGTCTCATCTTCGCTGGAAAGCAACTTGAAGATGGTCGAACTTTGTCCGATTACAACATCCAAAAAGAATCAACTCTTCACTTGGTACTTCGTCTTCGCGGCGGTATGCAAATCTTTGTCAAGACTCTCACTGGAAAAACCATTACTCTTGAAGTCGAAGGATCTGACACTATTGAAAACGTCAAGGCTAAAATCCAAGATAAAGAAGGTATTCCCCCAGATCAACAACGTCTCATCTTCGCTGGAAAGCAGCTTGAAGACGGTCGCACTCTCTCCGACTACAACATCCAGAAGGAATCTACCCTTCATCTTGTCCTCCGTCTTCGTGGTGGTTAAAGACATCGTCAAGTTCTACCAAAAAGCACACTCTTTTCTCATGTTTTTATCTTTTTTACTGATTTGTATTTATTTTTTTTGTGTGTGCTCTGAATAAAATGTTTTGTTAAAATCTTGTATTTAATTTCGGACTTTGGGGATAATTACTTTAAAAGCATTAATGCATTGTTAGCAAGATGGGATTTCCTTTGTAACAATCTAATCCATAATAATTTGACTTTATTATCTTCTTTAAAGCCTTCCAATGAGTTTTATGTCTCATTCATCTATTTTGAATGACCTTGAAAATTTTCTACTAAAAAATGCCCGAGCCTTTTGATGGGAGTAGCAGGCCTCCAATATTTTGTTCCCTCGTTTTTGTTCCACATTGAACAAAGATGGGAAAAAATTGATCACATTGAATGATTTATATTATGGATGGATGCGTATGACCATCCCAAAATTTTGCGCGCTTTTGTTGCCAAAATGGTTCTTTGTTTATATATCGAAGGCAACCATTTCTTTGTTGAAAGTTTAAAAAAATGATTTCTTGAACCATTTTTTGCTTTCAAATTTAAAGATGTCAATAATGAACTTGGTTTTTCTTTAATCATTATTTGATTCTTTAAAAGTGACTTGATTTTGAAAAAAACATTGCAGTGGATTTCTCGTTTTCATTTTCCGATACTACTTATAATAATTTTTTTTGACAACTTTCACTTACATCATTTTTAGTCATGAATAATAATAATAGCTTCAATGGTAGTAGCCCTTTTGCTTTCCCATTTCACCATTCGATTAACCCACAAATGGGAGCTTTTTTGTTGTTACAAATGCAACAACGATTTCCAACGGTAGCAATGCAATTTCAAGCTTCAATTCAAAAGTATTATCCATTTTTAATTCCATCTTCAATAAATGGAGTTCAGCCAAGTCCTACAGTTTCCAATGCTCAAGTTAATAAACAACGACAACCCCCTTCAATTTTTTGTAATATTTCATCTTTATTGGCTGAGGATTCCACACAAAATCAAGGGATTATGGCAACTCAATCCACTGTAAAAATTTCTGCTTCATCATCAGATTTGACTCATCCATCCCAGAGAAGGAAATCCCAAGCATTGGATGGAGAGAAACGGCGAAATTCTAATCAAACAAAACTATCAGCTTTTTTTAAGAAATTACCAGATAATTTACCAAATGGCAATAGCAGACATAGCAATGAAACGCATGAAATTATTGATTTGAGTTTAGAAGATGATGATACTTTTATTGGAAATAGCAGCGCGAATATTAGCAACCAAGGGAATTCAAGAAATAGCGTTAGCTTAGAAACAAATGAAAAACAAAAATCTTCATTACTCGATGAAGTGATAATTGAAAAGGAAGTGAACGCAGGAGGAAATAAAGTAAGTCACATTACTTGCAATAGTTTTTAATCGTGCAATGTGGCAAGAATGGTAAATAAGAAATTACATAAAATAAAAAAAATTAATTGTAGAGCAAAAAGCAAGCAGCTTTGAAAAATCCGAAAAGAGAAAAGCAGAAAAGATATTCATTTTTTCGAAACAATCGATACAATATGGATGGCGAAGAAGCCGAAGTTCATGATGACGATGAGTTTCAACCAGATGCTGATGCTTCATCCCTAGCTTCAACATCAACTTCACCTATGGCTACGGATAATGAAAGTGAAAACGAAAGCGCAGAAGAAGCGGATGATAAAACTTTGCAACACAAAAGTGTTTCTTCAAAAGAAGCAGTTATTAATTTATCGGATAGTGAAGATGACCAAGAACCAATGATTTCCTTTCGTCTTCCACCTCGATTTTTTCCTTTATATAAAGTAAATCCTGATCGAAAATTTGGTTATGGCATAAGTAAAACGGGAAAAGAAAAAGGTCGATTGTGGTTAGAAACTCCAAAAGATAAAGATAAAATATATATTTTTGTTTATTTTTCCATTCGATCCGATGCCACTCGATATATTTGCAATCGATGTTCAAATGCTGGAAAGCATACGATTCTTGAACTTCAACAAGGCCCAAATGGAATTGTTACAATGATGGAAGACCCTGAACATGTGGGTGATTGCTTATTTGGATGGAAGGATTTTCAAAATGAGCAAGAATTATGTAAGCGTTACATCGATCGAAGGTGAGTGAAAATGGGATTAAAAGTGAGAAAATTTCTAAGAAAACTTGAAACGGATTATTAAAAATATTATAAATTCGATTGCTTTTAAAAATTTTAGAAGTTTACTTTATTTTTTATTGAGACTCAAATTACCGTAAATTTTTTTCAAACAATTCTGCTTTTTCCAGTTTGCTTTTAATAGTTAGATTCTCTCTGATAAAGTCAATAAATATTTTATTTCAAAAGTTGAAACTCATTTTCTTTCAGAAAAGATTTTGAAGAAAAATTTCCACCCGATGGTTTTCGACTTGTTCCATCAAAGGCTTTTGAATTTGGTTATAATCGTTATAGAGTTTTTGGTTCACGAATTATTATTCGAGAAGAAACAAATTCAAAATTAGCTCGAGAATATAATATTCATTCGCCTTTTGCTGGAATGGAAAAGGAAACTTTTCGATGTGTGGGATGTGTAAAGAAAAAATATGTTCCTCTTTATGTTAAACGACGACAAGAAAATTCCATACAAGTTGCAGCTCCATTTAATTGGAAGCATTTACCTTCATGCAAACCGAAACCATACACAACAATTATGGAAACTCAAAGAAAAATTAAAGATAAATTAAAAGAAATGTAAGTCTTTGTCAGAGTATTTTCCACATAGACAGAGATCAAATTTTTATTCCCAAATAAATCACGAGCAAAGTCATTATGGAGAGTCTTTCAAGTGTCACCATCATAGTTGCCTTAAAGCAAAATTTCGTCTACTTATAACTTGGAGATTGTCAAGTATTTGAATGATTTATGACCCTTTATTGAAATTTTCGAGTATGGCAATAATTATAATAAGAATGCCTAAAAGGAAAGTAAAAGACTTATCGTGATTTTTGCGATAAACCTTTATGCAAAAAACTCGCAGAGTTTTTTTATATTTAATTGTTACAGATTTTTATGAAGCAAAAAGATAAACACTCCAAAAAATATAAAATCCAAAACAAATTTTTTTTAGTAAAACAAAGAAATCGCGTTTATGCAAAAAGAATGAGGAAGAATCAAGTGAAGGGGAAGAAGCCGAGGATGAGGAGATTATCGAAGACAATATTGATACCTTAGAACTTACTGACCCTGAAAACACTGCATCAAATGAAGCTTTGATTCAGTCATTAAGCGGCCAAGAAGGAGAAGCTAATAAGAATACCGTAGAAACTTCCATTAACCCTTCAAGGATCCAATCTACTGAACTTGGACCTTCAGAATGCCCAATTGCAATTAAAAATGAAATTATTGAACCCAAAGATATTAAACCTTTTGACAAGTAATATCTTTGCCGTTTTTTTCTCTAAAATTAAAATTTCAGTGCAACTTCCTCAACTTCTGCTTTATCTGCCACGATCTCATTTCATTCACCTTTGTCGCCAGCTCCCGATATAATTGTTATTGAACCCCATCATTATGAATTCATGGCGAATAATACAATTTTAATTATTCGAGAAACAGCTCATTTTGATCTTTGTCGAGAATTTTCTGCTATCATTAATTTAAGAAATTTTAATTCAAACTTAAAATTTCTATGCAAAACATGTTTGCCCCATAAATCTTTTATAGTTATGGTTGAAAAAAAAGAAGGAAACAATAAATTTGAAGTTCGAATGAAATCGGATGAAATTCATCATTATAAATGCTTTCCAAAAATTTATAATGAAATTATTAAATTACAAAATATTATTGTGAAAATTGAAAATAATGGGTAATTAAAGAATTTTTATTTATAGTTTAAAAAAAAGCACGTTTCAGAAATTTGGATCAATATGGAAGTGAATCGTCATCCTCTGAGGATATGGAAGATGAAGAAAATGATGTTAAGATAAAATCAGAAGAAATTATTGATGTTGATGAAGAAGCAGCTAAACAACTCTCAAGTCCATCGAATAATCCCGAAACATGCAGCACCATGTACAAACGAAAGCAGCCAACTCGAAGTTGCAAAAATCAAAAAATCGACAACGATGATGGCAAAAGAAAAAAGCTTGATTAATTTAATAATAAATTTAAAAAACTGAAGCAAAATAACCGTTTTTTATATGCTTGTTTAATTTTAATAAATGTTAAACTTTTTTTATAAAAAAAATAAACGAAATTGAGAAAAAATAATTGTTGTAAAACACGGAAGAAACAATAAAAAGTTAATAAATAATATTTTAACAAACATTTAAAACTCAAAGTAAAACATTAAATTTAAATTTTACAAACATTGGTAATGAAAAAACTTTTTTTAAATATTCTGGACATGCTTCTTTTTTAAATTTTATTACAGCGCTTTTTTTCATAATTGCTTTTTTGTGATTTAAAAAACATTTATATCTTCAAAACTTTGTAATAATTATAAAAAAATGGATTTTTAAATTTTTGCTGTGTAAAATTAATTAAAAGATGCTCGAAATTAATTTCTTTACAGAATTATTTAATTGTGGCTTTTTTTTAAACTTTCTACAACATTTTTTGTTTTATGAAATTCTCATTTTTTCAAAAAGTCTCATTTATCGGTGAAAACACAGCTTCTTACTCTTTTTTTTTTTGCGGTTTCTTTTTTATAACAAAAAAATCAATAGCTTTCTTTACCAAGTGTCGAATTCTCTCATTCTATTTTTCGATCTGCTCGTTTTCTTTCTTTCATTTATTTTTTATTTTTCACTGACACTCATTATTTTTATTTTATATTTTTTTGCTCTGCGCTTGACTCACATCTCAGCCATCGTCGTCGCCGCCGCTGTCGTTGTTCACCGCCATCGCAGCCGCCACTGCCGCCGCACAAAATATTCGTCCATTTTTTCTTTTCTTTCTTTCTTATGCGTATGTGTATTTTCATTTCTTATAATATCACATCGTCACATTTTTTATTGTCGAGGTCATTGATAACATTTTTTGGGGTATTACACTTTCTATACGGTGGAGCGCTTGTTTATATGAGTTTAATTTATGCATGTTTTTTTAAAAGCTTTTTTAATATTTTATAATCGCCTGCGATTTTTTCAATTCTTCCAACCTTCAAACAAAATTTTTTACTTTATTTACTACCTATTATGGACCATATAAGCTCAAATACAAATAACACCTAAAACAAATATCCAAAAAATAAATTAAATTAAACTTTCGTTCTTTTCTTTATTAAAAAAAACGCTATTATATGCCTCCTGACACGTATAAGCAGAATACATATCCCTCCCCTATATTTTTTCATACAAGCTTATGAATTTATTTTTATTTTTTAAATATAAAGGCTTTTTTCTGCATACATTATAAATATACATACACATACAACAAACATATATAAAATAAATGTATGTGTATTGTCCATTCATAAAGGCAAAAGGTTCTTCTTCTCATCTTCTTTTTTTATAAGTTTTATGTGTTCGCAAGGAAAGAAAAAAACTTCCCGCGTGTTTCAGTATTAAAAAATTTTCTTTTTCATTGGCATCTTTTCAAATGACGACGACGACTGGGCTTTTTTATTTAAAAAAATAGTAGAAGAAAAGAACAACCAACATTCATTGATCGATCGCATTAGTCTGTTTAAAAAAAAAACCCATTCCAATGTTTGTTCGCATTTTTTTTATTTATTGTTGTTTGTCCAGAATTTGTTATATGCATTATTTTTTTTTACTTCGCGTGTATGGAAGGATTTTCAAAAATATAAAAAAAATGTTTGCTGGCTTTATTTAAAAAAATTGCATTAAACTTTAATATTAATAAAAAACGTAGGGAAAATAAAAAAAATAATTATAAAAAATTGTGGTAAGAATTTGAATTTAATTAATTTTGTGAAAAGCATTTTTTTATCATCGCAAAATTTGTTTGTAGTTTGACCTAAATTATTTTCTCATTTGATATTTCTTATCTATGTATGTGTTTAGCTTTTTGAGATATCAAACATATGAATGAACTTATTAATTTTGGAAAATTTCATAAACAAATAAAATCTTTTCTGGTTGTTAAAAATTTTTATATGAAAAAACATAGACTCATTTTTGATATTATTATAAAACCTGTTTCCTTCATTTTAAAAAAGCTGCACAAATTTAGAGAAATTCAAATTTTTCTGTTTTACCAAAGAATTTTCAAAATTAAAATTTTTCAAAAAATAACCAAAGCTTTGAATTTTTTTTATCGCAGCATTCTGTAATTTTTTTAATATGGCATCGTAAAATTGTGATTCGGGTCATTCATAAATGCTATTTTTTAATTTCATCATTATTTCTAATAAATTACATTTTTTTAATAATAAAACGCGCCATTTTTATGTGCAATGATAGGTCAGATGAAAAAAATACATACATAGTCGCTTTCCCCGCGTCTTTTTTATAATGACCATTTTGCGATCGCTTTTCTTTTTTTCTGTTTTTCTTATGAATGCTGCGTCCTTTGCTTTTGCTTTCGTATTTTGCCTTCCTTCTTCATCGCAACGACGACCTCTCTTTCTCTTTCACATCCCCATCTATCTATACTAAAATAGTAGTTTGTTCGTGCAAAAATTCATTCTTATTCCAGCTTTTGTGTGGGGAATATTGGCGATTGTAGTTGTTGGTTGTTGTTCATTCAATAAGGCTGCATTTCATAAAGAAAGAGAAGAAGAAGAAAAGAAGAAAGACATACGCATATACGAACGCGCCATACACTCTATATATATTTTCTTTCTAAAAAAATTTATTTCTTTTTTTGTTTTATGTATTTTATATTTATCGATTGTCTAGTTTATTTTTTAAATATATGAATTATCTATTATAAACTTTTGTGCTTGCTATATTATATGTGCACGCGCGCATAAAAGTGCATCGTCGCATACTGTAATTTTTATAGCTTATTATTTTTAAGGCTATATGTCCTCAACTAATTACCCATTTTACGGAAGCTCAAGTGATCAAGAAAATCACGAATCAGTTGATCTTCTCGTGGATAGCAAAGAATTAATAAGGCAACAAATTTTACGCCAAAATTCTGCCATCGCTGCTGCTGCGGAATCATCATCAACAATGAGTACCCCAATGGAAGATGAATCAACAAATGATGATTATTATAATGTCACTGAAGGCGGCGGAGGAATGGAAGATGATGAACCAACTGCTGTAAGTTTATGAATCATTTTTCGAAGAAAAAAATGAAGCGAAAAGCCTTAAAATTTTAAATTTACTTTTATTTTTCGGAGTCATAATAATTTCTTAGAAGAAAAAAATCACAGCCTTTAATAAATTTTGGAATGCAAATTTATAAATTGCATAAAATTTAATCTACAGTAATGAGGTTCAAACCATATAAGGGCAATAACATGCTCAGCTATGAAATATATTAATATTTGCACTTTTTGTTTGAAGTATTTTTTTTAATAACTTACTTCGATTTAAAATTTTCGCTAAAGTAATACCAATTTATCGACTTTATAAATTTTATTCTAAAAGCAATTATTTCTTGAAGGTTTTAAAAATGTTAGCTTACCTTTTGGAAAATGAACCAGCCTTGTATGAAAAAGTGGATGTACTTTGTAGTTTTTGCTTTTTTTAAAGAATTTTATGCTTATGAATTAAAATATTAATTTTTTTTTATCTTTGTTAGTTGCATGTTTTTTAGTCTTCTCTCTAGTTTAAATTTTAAAACAGAAAGTTTTTGGAATAAAGTTTAAATAAAAATGTTTCAATTTTATCTTTTTTGTTGGTTTTAGTCGAATGCAAATATTTAACAATACTCATTTGTATTTTGAACAAACAGCTGCAGCAAAAGTATGTATTACTTACACAAAAAATGGATATAGCATAATGTTGAAATGTTTTTAGGATATGGTTGAAGATTACTTTTGGTTAGTCAAGTATGAGCATAAACCATACACTCGTCACGATTTGAAAAAGTTACGAAAGCATGGCCACCATATTCCTCATAATTATCGTCATCCAAAGGAAATCCCAAATAATTAAACTCCTTCATTAATTTGTAAAAAACACAATGTAATAATTTATATAAGGCTTTTATTCATAGAAAACAAAAGTGAAAATAAAAACAACCAACTAAAATAAAAACAACCAACTAAAATAAAAATTACCAACGACCTCCATGACCGAAGCCACCAGTTTTTTGACCTCCACGATAAGAGTCTTCATTGCGAGATCGCTTTGGTGCGTAAGCACCACCACCATAACCTCCAACATCACGTTTCATAGTAGGTTTGAAGCCTCTACCACCATAAGAATTGTCATTAACACCACCACCACCGGTAGTAGCTAATTGTTTAAGTTGTTCAGGAACTGTTTGTTTGGCTTCTTCAAGGACTTTAATTAGATCACGAGCTTTAGGACCATCTTGAGGAGTAAAGAAAGTATAAGCAACACCGGATTTATCACTTCGACCTGTTCTTCCAATACGATGAACATAATCTTCTGAGTTGTTAGGATAATCATAATTGATGACATATTTGATATCACTGACATCTAAAAATTGAAGTTACTACATGTAATAAATAAACAACTAAGCAGAAGAAAAGCGAAAGTATAAAATCTAACCTGACATATGAATGTACTTAAAGAAAAAGTACTTTTCGGCACCAACAAATATACCAAGTAATCAACTCACAAGATCTTTTTGCATATTAATAAGCATTGCTCGCTATCCATATAACATAATGTTATTAGGCTAAATGTAAATTGAGCAATGCTGAAAATTTTTAATGTTGGTGCCGAAATTCGGTCACGATACCCTGCTTGTCTGACAAGCATCTCAATTTTATCTTTCTGCATTTAAACGTTAAAACCAACCTAATCCTCTGGCAGCGACATCTGTGGCTAACAAAATGGGAGTTTTTCCTTGTTTGAATTCTAAAATAAAGAAGGTAAGTAAAGTTACAAATAAATGAACTACTAACCTTTCATAACCCAATCACGTTCACTTTGAGATTTATCACCATGTGTGCAAAGAGCAGGCAATTTATCACGTCGCATACGATAAGTCAACTCATCTGCCTTCCGTTTCGTTTGAGTGAAAATAAGAGTTTTATTTTCTTTCTAAAAACAAACAAATTAATAATGGAATTACATATAATGGTGATGTAGCTTCAGCAAATACGGGAAAAGGCTACAAACCAAAACCCTGTACGCAAAGAAGAAATGTTATTTCACTATGGTTTCCTCAAAAAGCATAAAAAGCATTGAGAGGCATGAGTAGTGCAAAACAAATTAAAAAGAAAGCTTACTTCTTTCATGATATGTTCAAGAAGTGCAAACAAGCGTGCTTGTTTACCATATTCATCGATAACCTCAACATTTTGCTGGATGTTATGATTTGCTGATAATTCCAATGATCCAACATTAAGAAAAACAGCGTCTTTTTGGAAATCAGCTGCAAGGGTACGAACTTCTTTTGGCCATGTTGCAGAAAACATTAATGTTTGACGATCAGGCTAAAATGATAAAGATGAATAAAGAAAAGAGACAATAAATAAAACTTACTCTAATTTGTTTAACAATCTTTCGAATTTGGGGTTCAAAACCCATATCAAGCATTCTATCCGCTTCATCGAGGACAAGGAAAGAGCATCGCAACATGTTAGTTGATCCAGTTTCCAAAAAATCCATAAGTCGACCCGGTGTAGCAATACAAATATCGATACCTCGATCTAAAGCTCCCATTTGAGGCCCTTTGGATGCACCACCGAAGAGACAAGTAATGGAAAGATTCATAGCTTTGCAATAAGGACGAGCAACTTCTTCGACTTGTTGAGCCAATTCACGGGTTGGCAATAAAACCAACACACATGGACTAAAAGTTTTGAATTTAGAAAAAGAATAAAAAGATATAAACTTACCCTTCTCCTCTCTGGCGAGGTGGTTGATGAAGAGTATGCATGATTGCAGAAAGAATAAAGCCAAGAGTTTTTCCAGAGCCAGTACGAGCAATAGAAATAATATCACGACCACTGAGTGCAACAGGCCAAGAGATAGATTGAATGACAGTTGGCTTTTGATAACTTGCATATAAAAGGCTTTGAATTTCTTTAGGAAACCCACATTCATTGAATTCAAAAATAGGTCGAGGAACATCAAGACCTTTAACAGATGCTTGTTCATTATCCATCCATGCATCGATTTCATCTTGACTTCTTTGTTGAACGGTAGAATGTTCCTTGTAAATATTCTTTTTGATTGGTTTTAAAGAAGCTTTATTGAAATCAACAGCCTGGAGTTTAGATCCAGCATTCGAGAAACTTCCACCAGTAGACCTTCCGTAACCGCCATTATTTCCATATCTACTACTTCCATAGCCGCCGCTAAAACCAGCAGGAGTGCTACCATAGCCTCCACGGCCAGCAGAGGAACCACCCTTATAGCCTCCACCGCCGCCATAGTCTCCATTGTAACCACCAGCGGAATAACCATTTTCACCGCTAAAAAATGATGGAATTAATAAGCAAATCGTTAAAAAATAAGTAAAAAAACTCACTATCCAGAAACCATCTTATCTGATAAAGCTTTAAGATATTCTTCCTTTTGATTGTCATGTCTTGTTTCAGCTTTTTCTTTTAGTACTCCTGAAGAATCATAAGTAAATTGACATGATGAAGTACCAATGAAGCCCTTTGATGTGAAGTTATAAGTAATCAATTTCTTGGAACAAGTCGCGATGCCAGAAAGAGTTCGACGAAACATTAATTGAAGCAGAAACCACGGAAGTGGTATAAAGCTGAGCTATAAATATTTTTGAATGAATATATGAAAAAACGACTTGAAGAAAAATATTTCATCGCGTCAATAAATTTTTGTTATGAAACAAAAAAGGGACTCAAAGTTTTGCTGTTAGGACAAAAGATGATAATGGATAGATAAAAAAGAGACAGACATAGGTAAGTAATAGGATAAAAGAAATTTATAAAAAATGAAGAAAGTGTATGAAAAAATAAACGATAACGTAATTTATGTATTTCAAAAGCAAAAGTTGATTGAGAAAAATTTGAATAGCAGACGAAAGGCGTTGATAGTCTGGCCGCAACTATCTTGGTGAGAGTTAAAAGCATTTAAAAATTGTGAACGTTCTTTGGTCAATTTTTTTGTTTGTTGCTTTCAGTAGTTTTTGCAACGTTGAAAGAAAATGAAAAGGTTATTATTATTCAAATTTCCAAAAGAATGAATAGAGTAAGTTTTTTCTTCTTCTTACAAATCACATTCATTCGTTTATCACGCTAACAACATCATCATCTAATCATGGTTGATTTTACAGAACTATGCTCAACTAATTATCGTCGTTTAGAATTAAAATCATCTGGTCCACTTTCAATTTGGTTGCATTATTTTCAAGGATTTCAACGAGGCTCACTTGAAACAAAGATTAAGGTTTGCTTCTTTTTTTTTAACGCTTTTTCACACTATCTTTTTTTATTCATCATTTTTTCTTTTCAGATTTCAACATGTGAACTTCAACGAACATTTTTGACAATTATTTACAAAACTGTTTTACATATTCAAGTACCTCTTCCAATTTATGTTCCTGCAAATGTTCGAATTTTTATTGATGTTAGTTTTTATGCTGTTTACCAAAGAATATTTTTTATCCTGCATCATTTTAGGCTAACAATGTAATCTTACACGCTCCAAGTGGTACTAAAATTCATGGAGTTCCATGCATTCCTTCAGCTTCAGTATCAGAAGAAGTTAAATCTGTTGATGTTGATTCTGTTGTCGTGGTTCGATGTGCAGATGTTAAAATATTCAATGATTATATTCAAGTAAGCTTTATTTAGCAATTTTCTTTTTTAACAAATGTTTATTTTTTAGTTCTTTCCTGCTGACTATGCTATCATCATCGCTGAAGGTGGAACAAATCATGTAATAACAAATCAAAATGAAACAACTAAAATTATTGGATGTGATGAATAAATATTCTTTTTTATGTAATTTGTGTTTGATTGTTTTGATACAAGTATTCAGCGAGAGCAAAATAGTCATCATATTCTATGGTTTCGGAGTCAATGTCTAAGGAATAACTTCCTCCTGTTTTGTTTTCAAAGTTGTAACAATGAGTATGTGAAAAACGAAGCGAAACTTATGAGGGTTCATTTGTAGGAAGGATGGAAACATAAAAGATTGGAGTTGACAATTTTCGATATTGAAGCAATTCTTCATACTGCAATTTTTTGTATTTATGGACACACAATTTTTTCAATAACACGATAGAAAAAATCAATAGAAGTTATTGAAAAATGGATAAAATGCGCTAAAGAAAGAGGTTGTATGGCTCCAGTAGGATCCCAGATTCATTGCAACATGAAAAAACTAAAAAATAAAGAATACGCAAATTGTCATCGATTTGATCAATCAGTTTTAGCAATATTATTGAGACAATGTAGCGAGGATCCAAATGATTATTTTCATACTTCGCCTTTGGTGAAAGTTGAAAGACTTTGAATAAAATAAAGTAATCCATTTTTTGAAGCGTCTTTCTTTCTTTTTTGCCATGTAAGAATCAAATTTTTGGGAAGCAATGAAAGAAAAATTTGCATTATTTTATTCTACAAAAATGATTCAAAAATTGAAAACTTCATTTCCATTTTTTTGTTGACATTATTGCTGCATCTCTTCAAAACAGAAATATTTTCTTCTTCTTTCATCATCATCTCAAAAAACGAACAACGAACTTATCAATCAATCATCAAGTTCCTCATCCTCGACAAAGATCATATTAAAATAATGTTCTTGATATTGTTCATCAATTTTATTTTATACTTTATTATTATTTCATCGTCGATTATATTTTGTAAAAAGAAAAAGAAGCATAATAAGGTTCGTTTATTTTATTGTATTTTTTCTTTAATTAAAATACACATATGTTTTAGGCTAATGGTAATAAAACACACTCTGATAATGATCCTCCATCGAAAAAATGCAATACTAAAGGTGGTTTATTGGCTGATGATCCTGACTTGAAATCATTTGAAAGAAAACAAGCTCAAGAACAAAAGAATGCTACTTGCGAAGTACCATCACATGTTTCAAAATCAAAGAAGCCATCACTTGAAGGAACTGATTTGAAGTCGTTTGATGATAATGGTGGACCAAGAAAGAAGAAAAGTTTAATACCTCCTGAAATGCCTGGACCACCAGCTGCGAGTGCTTATGCTAATCCTCCCAAAACTGGTGAAGATCGAGGTGTAAGTTTTTGCCTTTATAAAACTTTTTCTTGCTTTAGAAACATTACTTTTATTCAATGTTTTAGATATCAATGTTAGCCATGGAAAAAATTGATAAAGACAAACTTCCAGTCAAAGCCGCACCAAAGCAACCAGAAGTCATTGCTCAAGATTCGACACAAGTTGAAGAAGGTTCAAAGAAAAATGAAAAATCAATGACGACGAAATCTCATACTGTTCAACCAAGTCGCAGCAAAAGGAGTGATTCAGTTATTAGAGGAGGTGGTGATGCTCAAGGAAAGAAGAAAAAGAACTTGGAAAATATGTTGGATGCAATGATGGATAAAACTCAATCAATTGATAAAATTAATAATAATAATGAAGATGGAAAAACTCAAGCTATGGATGGTGGTGCTGCATCTAAAACTAAACTTGATGATTGCAAAACTCAATTGCCAACAAAAGTGATGGATCTTTCTTCACAGAAACTTGCAACAAAGAAAATGGATGAGAAAAAAGAAAAAGCAAAAAAGCATTGAAATTTTTGTATTTGTAAAACCTTTTTTTGTAAAATAAATATTTTTTGCTTTTGTTATCTTTTTAATTAGTATTTATTTTCTGTTTCTTTCATTTGTACTTGTCCCATAATTATTCATTCACAAAGCATTCCCTTCTTGAATCGCAAATATTCCAGCTTAACTTGCAGGGTGATTTACATAACGAGCTTCAAAAAAATGTCTTATTGTTTCTGGAAGACATGCAATTCCTAATGCACTACTTTTATATGAAGCATTTTTGGTGTAACATCCTTTTCCTGTGAAATTGCCAAATCTTCTATCAATGCAAACTCTGGTTAACTAACTATAAGTTGTGAGTTCAAGAGTTTCACCATCACTTTTATTAAAGAAAAACTTATTTTAACGTAGAATTATCCTTGAAGGAATTCTTACTTTAGCATATTCTCTTTCGATGATTGCATCAACTATTGCTAAAACATTAGCGCCCGCTTTTTTTCTTTAATTATTATGATTTTTTAATCGTGCAGTTTGTGTACTTTTTGAAAGTACTCATAATAAATTGAATTTGATGGCAAAAGCATCAGAGGTTTCCACAAAATGATAATAAAACCGAATAAAATATGAAAGCAATAAATTGCAAATAAAAATAACTTATAATTTTTTACAATCGACTTCGAAGCTGCTAAAAGGGAACACAAAAAGGCTGCGATGAATAAAATGTAAGAGCATAAGTTAAAAATTACTTTAAATGTGTGAATAAAACTTTCAGCATGTAACATCACCGCCATTTTGAAAACAAGTGTTTGAGCTTGTTTTCTGTAACTCAAAATTCAAAAAAAAACCAAAAAACAAAGAAAGTTAGTCATTAAAATCATTTATTTCATTTCAATACAAAATTGTCAGCAAAGAAAAAGCGAAAAGTGGTTTTAGTAAGGATGATTGAAGGTTGAAATTGAGAAGATCATTCTTTCTTTTCTTCTTTCTTGTCATCTTCTTTTTTCTCTTCATCTTTCTTTTCTTCCTTCTTGTCGTCTTCTTTCTTTTCGTCATCTTTCTTATCACCACCTTCTTCCTTCTTTTCATCTTTCTTTTCGACTTCTTCTTTCTTATCGCCTTCTTCTTTCTTGTCGTCCTTCTTTTCATCATCTTTCTTGTCATCGGCACCAGCAGCGCCGGCATCTTCCTTCTTGAAGTCTACATAAAGACGCTTGGTTCCATGAGGTTCACCTTTATGATCTTGCCAGAATTGTCGAGCTGTTTTCTTATCATCACCAATTTTGATGTAATAGACAGCGACGTAGTGTTTTCCACTTTCAGGAACAGTTTTACCACCATTGAAGGTTAACTAAAAAGTTAAGGTTAAACATGGCGTAAATTTAAAACATGAAAGCATAAGTATAGTATGATAACGTATAAAAACAAACTTACAGCCACAGTTGCGCTATCACCATTACGAAGAATACCAAGTGGAGGACGGATGCGGAAGAGTTCATTGCTCGTGCATTTAACTTTAAAAGCACAGCGATCTTTGCCATCGTTAGCCAATTTGAGAGTTGTATGGGCAGCATCTTCTCCAAGTTTGTTGCTTGCAACGAGAACACGTTCAGCAGGATCCAATTTGAGAACAAACTCAGCCATATTTGAAGTTGATTTGATTTGAAAAGCGATGAGAACAGAAGTGAGACAGAGAGAGTTCGTCAGCGATTGAAAAATTTGTAAAGAAATAAGTTTGACTGGAACACAAGCTTTTATACCAAATTGGGTAATTCATTTCTGAAGGTTGATGAATGTGATGCAAATTTTTGAGACTGTTCACTTCGTTGAAAAGGATAAATTAACATTTTCTTTTCCTTCTTCAAACTTTTTGTTCATCATCGCACATTCGATGCATTTTTCATAGAAGCGGTTCATGGGAAAAAAGAAAATGATGGAAATTTGAGGAAACATGGAGCAGAAAAAACAAGGTTTGAAATTCATTATGCATTGTAAAAACTTTCTTTTTTGAGTTATTAAAACCTAACAAATTTTTTTTTAATAATTGCTTTCTCTTCGTTATTAACAAAAAAATGTTAATGCATTTTTTAAAATTTTTTTAATTAAACCACTGCTGTGTGAAAATATGTAATCACAAGAAACTTTTGAACAACATAAAAAGAGTATAATTAATCATCAACAAAGTTAGAATTGTATTAAATGTTCATAATTTAAAAGTTGAAATACGTTTATAATTGCCCTTGAACATGATCAACTCGATATAAAGTTTTTGCAGGAACAAAATATCCTTCATATTCGATGGATTCTGGAGTTGTATCTTCATGATAATGACCTCCTGAATTCATTTCATTACTAAAACAATGAGTATGCTCCAATCGAAGGGAAAGTTTTTCAGCGTCTTTTGAATGAATTATGGTTGCGCAAGTTAATGGTGCACAAATATCAAAATATTTTAACCATGAATTTGTAAACTAAAAAAATATTAAAGGGTATTCAAGTAAATGGTTTTTTGTTGTTTTACTTCTTGTTTACTTTCAAATTTTAAATCTTCAGGAAAATCAGGCATTACATGAACTTTGATTGATCCATTTTTAATTAAAAATATTCCTGCCAAACTCACAGCATCAGGATAATATGAAACAAAAAATTGTCGAATTGATTCAGGATAATTTAATGATCCAATTCGTTTTTTGGTTGAAATTTTTAAAACTTTTGGTGGAGAAGTTTCTGTGGATGTATGATTACTTGAAATAGCCAAATTTGCCATTAAACAAAATTCAGGCGAAGAAGTTTGTTCCAATTTGTATGAATCTCCATCAATTTTTGTTGTATGTGTATTTATCTAAAGTTGCATATTTATGAAAGGAAATAAGTTATAGCTACTTACTTTAGCATTTTCAGCAGAAGAAAACGAAGCATCCATAACTGCTTCGCAATTTACACCTATTTCATGTCTTGGTCCAGCGCCAGGACCAAAAACGAAAAAATTCTCGGATGATTCGCAATTTTCACATATTTTCTACAAACGATTTTATTAAAAAAATATTATCTATGATTAAAAGGCAATATTTACTTTTAAATTATAAACTTTATCAGTTCGAATATGGGGAAATAAATTGCCTGGTCCACCAACATCAACGACTTTTAGTTCATTTCCAAAATGCTTTGATGTTAAAGAAAATGGAGGTTGACTAAGGTCTAAAAATTTGCTTTAATTGAATTTTAAAACTCTTTAATTTTGTAAGTGATTGGATTTTTAAAATGAAAATAAAAATTTTAAGCAATGCCGTCGCATTACAATAATTGAATCGACAAAAAAAAACTAACCTGGACAATCCACAATTTCAACTTGGACACTTTCAAATTGATTCTTTAAAAAATTTTCCAAAGGTAATAAAATTTCATTTAAAAGTGGAGTAAATAATTCAACCTTCCTTGTTGGCTGATGAATATCCGTTGAACTTGTCTTCCTCATTGAAATTTATTTTTTTCTTTCCTTCCTTCTAATTTTTTTTTTACAAAAACACAAAATTCAATAATGGTTTTTATTTTTGTCAAACAAAATTTATTTCACGAACAATTTTATTTTTAATAGAAAAATAATCCTGGTCCTTGTTTTTTGTTGCGAGTGTTGTTGACTTAAATGTGGCCACTTTTCACTTTCTATCTATATCGATCTCTGTCTTTTTTTCTTTCTTTTTGCAATCAGTTTTATTTTATTTTTTGGAGAAAAAAATGTAATACACATGGGAAGTTTGTTTTTTTTCCCTCGTCGTTCACATTTTTTTTATTGGTCACATTTTCTCTTGGGTGTTTGTTAGTTCTCTTTTTTTATAACCGAATAATAAAAACTTTGTGTTTTTATAAAGTAAATCCTAAATCAATCAAGATACTATTAAAGAGAAAAAAAATGATGAACACACAAAAACAAAACAAAAAAATAATAATGAGATCATATTTAAAAAACGACACATGTATGTATGCAAGTGCAAACCCAGAAATATGTTAGTTATAAAGATAAAAAACATATGTTTTTAAAAGTTTGGGGTTTAATTAATTGTTTTAAAAGATAACTTTCAGCCATTTTAAAAAAGCAAAAATTTGCAAAATTTGGAAGCAAACTTTTTTTTTTAAAACTTGTGTTTTTGCCCTCGATCACTTCGAAGTCCAATGGCAGCAGTTTTCCCAGTTCGAGTAAATTCATCTTGAAATTTAGCTTGAACTATTCCTCTAAACATTTGATAGCAATGTCCTTCCCAACCATTAACAATTTTACGGAAATTACCACTCACACAAACTTGATTAAATATTCGCGTAATAAATGCGGAACATTTGGGACATGAACCATCAAAACAATGAAAAGCGCATTGTTGTCGAAGGCAATAATTAATTTTAGTTATATCTCCATTAGCAAGTTGAATGCAATCTGTTGCACAATTTACAAGTAAAGCACATTCACCTCCTAATTCCCGTTTATTCCCGGATAAAACATCCACGAGTTGATCCTTAAAAAATGAGAAATTATTTAATTTGGAATAAGGTAATTTAAAAAAATTATTACTTTGGATGTTTGACAAAGTGGACATCGATTGCATTCTTCCTGACAGCCCGTAGTAAATATGCAACCATAATCAATTCCCTAAAAATGGGTGCTGTAAATTTCTCTTAATGTTAGTTTTAATCCATGTCAAATAATTTGAACATCTAAGAGCAAGAAGAAGAAAAAATTTACTTTATCAAGAGCCTCATATAATTTTGAAGTAATATTTTCGCCTTCAAACGCTTTTTCCAGGAATGAAATTTGTGCACATTCTTTTTGAATGGTACAAGTTAAAAGATCTCGACATTTTGCATTTAATGATGAAGCAGAATCACTGTTTCCATAACCTCCTCCAATAATCCATAACCCGATAGCTGCAGTAGTAATAAGCCTTAGAAAAGTAGCCATAAGGATCTAAAAAAAGAAAGTTATGATAATAAATTTTCAAGCAAAAAAATATTATTATTTTATTCAGGGTTTTAATAATTAATTTGTTTATTTTGAGAAACAAAAAAACAAAGAAAATGTAAATGATAGAAAAAGAGATAAGCCAAAAGGATATTGAACGAGTTGAGTCGTTCAAGTTTCAATCATTGTTGTCGCCGTCGAGATGACATTGGGATTATAATTCGGGTGGAAGAGGAAGATCTTGTTCGGAAACAAGAAAAATATCAATAGCTTTTCAACCCTTAGGGTATTTCAAAGCAAAAACATGCTTTGGATTGGAAAAAAAGGATAATCCTGAAAATCATCCAAAGATGCATCTTCCTTTTTCTTATTTCTTTAAAAAAAATGAACGCAAAAAAGTAAAAAGGGTCAATGTTTTTAAAACTATAATGGTCGAATTCTTCTTTCAACTCTTAAAACTTTAATAACACTTAACTGATGTGGTTGGTCGAAACGCATAATAACGACCCTAACTCGGACCTTTAAAATTGTTGAACCTAATTAACTTTAATGAATGCCGCCTCCATTGACTAAACTCGTTTTAGAAAAGAAATGTTCTGCTGCTAAAAACTGAAAAGCGTCTCACCACAGTCATTTTTGATTATGTCTTTATCTCATTAAACATGAATAACAAAACAAAACAACAAAATGATCAAACAACTTGAAATAAGAAGACAAAATATTGTATCAAAAAAGGCACAACAATAATAAAGACAACAAAGTACCCGATTTTAAAAAACAAACAATAAATAATAAGCATTTTGAATAATTTGATGAGTCGATTCAGGATGTAATTTGCTCTTCACATCTTTCAATCAATGGTTTCTTTGTTGTATTCATTGTTGTTAAATGCGAATTCACGGAACCTTTCGCTTTTGATTTTGGTCCCCAATTTTTACCATGATTTGATTGAAATCGAACAAGATTCTTATTGACACTTGAAGGAACTGCAGCAGGATTGAATGAAAAATCAACTTTGTGGCTAAAAAATGGAAAATTAGAAAATACAAAAAGATCGAAGACAATTTACCTTATCTTAGTTTCCAAAATTTTACCACCGGGTGTTTCTGGTGTTGGTTTAGCTCTTCCATCTTGTTTTTCCGCAATAGTTCGAACCACATCAAGAATAAATGACATCGGAGCATTTGTTTTGAATCCTTTGGGATTGCAATGAGTTCCAGAAATTTTATAACCAGCATTGAGAATAGCAGATCGAAAATATGATTGTTTCGGACATGATGCTTTGACGAGTGAAAGTAAATCATCTTGAAGATAATAAAGTGGAGCATCTGGAACTTCTTCTGAGATAACTGTTAAAATGCCGCGAATACGATTATGTGTTCCAAGAGCTTCAGCTGCAGGAGTATTTTCAATCCTAAAATTTGTTCATCAATCATAAAATAAAAGTAAAGTGTTATGCATGCAAACCTTTCTAATAGCCTATTGACAAATTGAAAGTTTTGAATTGGAGCATTATAAAGAGGACCACCAATATGGACAGAGCTTCTACAATGAACACATTTCTCTCCCTCAGAAAGCAATGGAGATCGCAAGATAGCAGCAGTAAATTTGACACCATTTCCAATTTCAGTTCTTCTTACAATAGGTTGAAAATCCAATGCATGACATCCAGTACAAGCAAGAACGTGAGAAACTTTCCTAAAAGATTTATTGTAACTTTGAGAAAATAAAGGAAAAACTAACAATGCACTCAATTTTGCATGAACAGGTGACGTATAAACCTTGACAAACACTCGAATATAAAAATCAACACTCATGCATAATAAAGGTTCAATGTATCTTCCATAAATATTAGCATGAGAATCAATAGTTCGAATAAGTATACGTAGAGCAATTTCATGACATGATTTATGTTTAATACCAGTAGCGCCATATTTCAAGTAACATGCTTCAGGAGTATTACCACAAAGAACAGCCATATCAGTGCAAGTGACCATTAATAAACCCCCATCAACAACAGATTGAACAGCTGAATCAAGGAAAGGAGCAGCAGTACCATAAGGATCAAGATCAACGACATGAAATTGTTTTGATGGTTCTCGATGATTCATCATAACACTTCTAAAAAGTTCAATGATAAAGAATCATAACCAAAAAGCATTGTACATACTTTGCATCATCATAACTTGCAGAAACTTTTTTGTCTAATCCATTAGCTTTGATATTTCTTTTGATATTTTCTACTGATGATTGAGAAAAATCATTTGCAATAACACTTCCAACATTGTCCACTTCTAAAGCAAATCGAATAGCTCTTAATCCAGAAGCACTGAGAGCATCAAGAATTCGAATAGGTTCTTTGGTATTTGTTGCTGATAGTCGGTTAGTTTTTGCTCTCTTTTCTGGTGGTGGTCCATCTTCGGATGAAGGTTCAATAAGTCTATCAGCTACAAATTGACGAAGAACCGTTACTCTAAAAATTTAAAGTATCATTAGTTAAAGTATTGAGAAGAAAAAAAACTTACGTCATATCACGATTAAATTCTTGTATAGGATTATAAAAAGATTCAGTATCAGCTGTTTCGTCAATCAGCAATTTTGCTAGACCTTCTTGGACTGTTTTTGCCATCTTCTTCTTCCTAAAATATCCAACTTTTACAAGGTTCACATAATCAAAAACGCGATAAAATATTGGACGCGATGAACCAACAATCAGTAACTTTGTTAGACCTTCTTTGACAATTTTTTTCATTTTCCTAAAATATGCAAATTTTACAAGTTTTACATACATTCTCAAAAACACGATAAAAGGAGTGAACGCGATGTAAAATAACTTCATTACTGATTACTGGATTGGATGCAGGCTGGTCGCAAAAGCGCTCGAATTTGGAAGAAATTACTAATGACTGGTGGTGGCAAAAGGAAATCATCTGCAAATTCATCTCAAAGAAGTTCAGCGCTGACTTATAAGCATCCTCTTCCTACTAACAACTCAATTCACACTCAACTAATTGGTAAATTTTTTCTATTTTCTAAACCTAAAAATAATCTCAACTTTTTTTTAGCTAAAAATTTTCCAAAAGTTTCTTCTGATGTCGTCGATTCTAACAATAATGTTATCTCATCAAGTGATTTTAATACTAATACCTATTCTGAAAGTGGTCCTCTGCTGAAAGTTGTTGTTTCGCCTCAACGTGGTCCAGTTGAACTTCTGAATAGCATTGATGGTGCAACGATTGTTTACACTGATGCTTCTGTCAAACATGGAATTGCTGGTATTGGAGTTTATTTTGGAAAAGATCATCCACTTAATGTAAGTGAAAGACTTCAAGGAGAACGATCGAATAATAATCGTGCTGAAATTATGGCGGCTACTGTAGCGTTGCAGCGTATTCGAGGATGGTCTGAATACAAGTTAGTTTCAATTTTAATGATAACAAAATATATTAAGAAAATTTTTAGCAATGGTCCCATTATTCTTCGTACTGATTCTATGATTATTATTGAAGCAATGCAAAAACGTGAAATCAATCCACGCAATAAACTCTATGTCGAACTTGAAACTTTGAAGAAAATTGCACTAGATTTTCAACAAGGAGTTCAATTTGAACATGTTTATGCTCATACTGGTGAACCTGGAAATGAAGCTGCTGATGAATTGGCTACAAAAGCAACAAGCGAATACAATATGCCTTCACGTCGTCGTACTCGTTCGAAGCCTCCAAGTGAAAAAATGAAAAAACGAACTCGGAGTGCATACATCAAACGAAGTGCTCCTGCTAAATTTGCTGGTAGTTACAAGAAAATGAAACATAATTCTTCTAAATCTCAAAATTCGTTTATCAGAGCTGAACCAATACAATCATCGTCACTTCCCCAACCTGATATTGTTGCATTACGGGATATTAAACAAATGGAAATGTGTGTTGAAAAAACGCAGCAAAGTGATCGATCACCAAAAGAAAACTCTATTATGGCCAATTCTACTGAAAGTAAGTTAAATATAAATTCTAGAGATAAAGTAAAAAATTTGTTTTAGCTAAAATTCCTGCTGTAAATGATGTACTTGTTGAAACGAATGAACCCAAAGAAGTTAAAATCACTCCGCTGCCTTCTATTCCTCAAAGTTCAACACATTTAACATCAAAACCTAATGAACAAAGAACTCCTTTAAGTAGTTCGGTAAACTTTAATTACGAAATATTATTAATCCCAACAATAAATTTTTAGCGTCAGTCACGTAACAAAGATGGTAATCCAATATCTTGGGCACCAAAGAAAAGAAGAAATCCACGTTTGAGCCAAAGGGTAAGAAAACAATAATGAAGTTTTGTCATCAAAGTTAAAAACTAATTTTTTAGACAATCGCTGATCCATCTTCAGAATATATTGAACAAGAAAAGCGTCGATTTGCTAATGAGAAAAGTTACAATGTAAGCAGAAGAAGAAAAAGTCAACGAAGCCAAAAATCTCAAAGAAACACACGAAGAAGTCAAAGAAGTCGTCGACGTCGCTAAACTTTGGATTATTTTAAATTTGTAATTAGACTAACTTACTAATGGATATAAATTTGTAATATGTAAAATGTGAGAATAAACTAATTTAAATAAATCATAAAATATTGGATTTTGGATGGAGGAAGGCGATCGAAAAAAAAAGAATCAAAAAAAGAAGAAGAAAAGATTCAAACATTGAAAAAGCAATAGCATTTCAAACATCCCCGCAATAAATACTAATCTTATAACGAAAACAATCGCTGCCTCGCATTCAAACTGCACGCGCTTCAACCAACCCAAAATCGGTGGATTGTGTGTGGCAAGATTGTGCAACGACGACACTTTTTGATTTTTTGTTTCCCATTCTTCATCATTACAAACTTGGTGTTTTTCAAGTGAATATATTTTCTATTTATTTATATCATCATGTCGGCTCCTCCTGCAGTTGTAAATGGTGATGATTCCGCTGATCGCAATGATACCAACGTGGAGATGTGGAAAATCAAAAAGCTCATCAAAAGCTTAACAATGGCAAGAGGGTATGTTGTTTTTATTCTTTTCTTATGGCAGCTAGGAACCAAATGATCTGCTTACAATGCGTCATTTGGGCCGATAACCTGCCAATATTATCGACAAAAATAAGGTCGCGTTTTGCTTCTTTTTGTGAACATTTCGCATTACCCTTTTTTGTAACAGTAAAATTGAACCTCATCATAGTTTATCTTACTAACCCTTTTCTTTTTTAGTAATGGAACATCCATGATTTCTCTGATTATTCCTCCCAAAGATCAAGTGGCTCGTATCTCAAAAATGCTTGCTGATGAATATGGTACTGCATCAAATATCAAATCTCGTGTCAACAGACTATCCGTTCTTGGTGCTATTACTTCTGTACAAGCTCGTCTGAAACTTTACACCAGAGGTTAGTTAGTTTTTCCTTTAAACGTTTACAATCTTTACTTTCCGTTTTAGTTCCTCCAAATGGTCTTATCATCTATTGTGGTACTATTGTAACTGATGATGGTAAAGAAAAGAAAGTGAACATCGACTTCGAACCATTCAAGCCAATCAACACATCTTTATATCTCTGTGATAACAAATTCCATACTGAAGCATTACAAGGTTAGTTTGAACGTTGTTATTTTCAAGGCAGATAGGAACCAAGTATATTCATCAATAATTTACTTGGGCCGAAAAACTGCCAAAAGCAAAAGTGCAAAAAATGGTCGCGTCATTTTTGGTATAAAAATTTCGCATTACCCTCTTTTGTGACATTTCTCGTAATAAGAAGATCACCATTATGTACTAATCTTTCTTCCATTTTTAGCACTCTTAACCGATGATAACAAATTCGGCTTCGTCATCATGGATGGTAATGGAACTCTCTTTGGTACGCTTCAAGGGAATACTCGTGAAGTTCTTCACAAATTTACTGTTGATTTGCCGAAGAAACATGGTCGTGGTGGTCAATCAGCTCTGCGTTTTGCTCGTTTGCGTATGGAAAAACGACACAACTATGTTCGTAAAGTGGCTGAAACGGCTGTTGAAATGTTCATTCGAAATGATAGAGTAGCTGTCACGGGTCTTATTCTTGCTGGTAGTGCTGACTTCAAAACAGAATTAGCCCAATCTGATATGTTTGATCAACGTCTTCAAGCCAAAATCATCAAAACTGTGGATGTTTCTTATGGTGGCGAAAACGGCTTTAATCAAGCCATTGAACTTTCTGCTGATGCTCTTCAAAATGTCAAGTTCGTGCAAGAAAAGAAGCTTATTGGTGTTTTCTTTGATGAAATATCTCAAGTAAGTTGTGTCTTTATTATAACTCTTTTTATCATATTGTTTTATAGGATTCTGGTAAATTTGTCTATGGTGTGCTAGATACTCTTCAAGGGCTGGAAATGGGTGCTGTAGAAACTTTGATCTGTTGGGAAAATCTTGATATTACCCGAATGAAGCTGAAGAAAGCAAGCGGTGAAGAGAAAGTGCTCAACTTGCGTACTGATCAGATGGCTGACAACACTCATCTCGTTGACCCTGATACTGGAACAGAAATGGAACTGATTGAATCTCTCCCTCTGCTAGAATGGCTAGCGAACAACTATAAGAACTTTGGTGCTATATTAGAAATTGTTACTGATCGATCACAAGAAGGTGCACAATTTGTTCGTGGTTTTGGTGGTATCGGAGGTGAGGATTTTTTCATTTTATCTTTCCTTTATCTAGTCAACAGTTAAACGACTTTTCCAAAGTTTGACTGTGTTACGATAAAGGAATAATAAGCTGAGTAAGGAGGGATTGAAGCATGACCAGTTTTTGGTTTGTTTTATTTTCTTATTGCTCATTTTGCTCAAGGCTGAGAGTTTATTTGCCGCATTTTTACGGTAAATTTTAGTCATGCCTTGAACATTTTCATTCTTTCATACTCATATTTATTTATGTTCATTTTTTCAGGGATCTTGCGCTATCGGGTCGACTTTCAAACAATGGACACTGCAGATGATGATGACATTGATTTCGACGATTATTAAATCCTTTCACCTGTTTACTAGTTTGTATGTGAATGTTTATGATCTCATTTTTTGTTTGTGTATTGTATAATTTTAATTAATAAATTTATTTGATGTTCATTTTTGTTTTATTTGCATTTTTTCATTAGTTATAAGCTTTTTACATACATTTTTTTGCAAGGACAAAATTTGATAGCAGTTGAAATAGTAGTTTGAACTTTGGAAGGTAACTACGACAAGCAATAGTTTTTCAATCGTAAGGTTATATGCATTTTTTCTTCCCACCACATTTGTCAAAATCGAACCATTTTTGTTCATTTCTTAGACTCTTGCCTTTTTTTTATGTGCGTTTGACATTGTTCCTTTTTTGCCTAATAAAATAAAAACTTGCAGTATTTTTTTTGTTGTTGTGAAGATGGCGGATAAGGTTAGTAGTTTTCGTTTAACTTGAAACAGCTTTTCACAATCCAAACAAAAATCCCAATCTTTTACTTTTGTAGTTTGCTTTAACGTAGTATTTTTTATCATCTTTTGTTTTGGAGGCAATCTAATATTTTGCTTTTTTTTCTTAAACGACTGACACTTGAGACTAAAAAAAACGATCACATGAGTTTAGGTTGCTCATTTTTTTGACTTGACTGCCTTTGCATTTACCACCAGTTTTTCATAGATTTTTTATGATGATGGTGACAAAATTTACTAAACTTTGAATTAATATTCCGACAACATTTTTAGACGAAAATGCCAAATGAAAATGGTGCAATAATTAGTGCTACGACTATTGCTGTAGTTGCCGGTGCCTCGATTATTGCCTGGATTCTTTTTAAAAAATATATGGCATGTCCTTGTTCATCCAAACCTGAAGGAATCAAAAAGGTAAGCTTTTGATTATTTTTATGCTGTTAATGAATTTGTGATATTTTTCAGAAGCCAAAGAAAGGACCCATCACTCTCGAGGATCCTGACAAAAAGTATTCACTCAAATTAGTTGAAAAGATTGAAGTTTCACCTGATACTCGACAATTTGTATTTGCTCTTCCATCAAAACATCATATTCTTGGATTACCTGTTGGTCAACATATTTATTTAAGTGCTAAAGTTGATGGGAAATTAGTTGTTCGTCCATACACACCAATTTCTTCTGATGATGATCAAGGATATGTTAAACTTATGATTAAAGTATATTTTGCTAATTCAAATCCAAGATTTCCTGAAGGTGGTAAAATGTCTCAATATCTTGAAAGCCTTCATATTGGTTAGATTGCTTTATTATTATCCTTTGATTTTCTTATTATGGATTCATATTTTAGGTGATCATATTGATTTTCGTGGACCTTCAGGGTTGATTACATATGAAGGTAATGGTACATTTGCTTTGAAGAAAGAAAAGAATGCTCAAGCTGCACATCGTCAATTTAAACATATTGGAATGATTGCTGGTGGAACAGGAATAACTCCAATGCTTCAAGTTTGTTATTAACTTTCTCTTTGCTTTAATAATATTCACTGCTTTAGGTTATTTCTGAAATATTAAAACACGATGATGATCCAACCGAACTTTCACTTTTATTTGCCAATCAAACACATGATGATATCCTTCTCAAAGACCAACTTGATGAACTTGGTGATAAATATCCTGGTCGTTTTCGTGTTTGGTATACCGTAGATCGCCCAGATCCATTATGGGAATATTCAACTGGTTTTATTAACGAAGAAATGATTGCTAACCATTTACCACCACCTGGAGAAGATACAGCTATCTTTATGTGTGGTCCACCTCCGATGATCAATTTCGCTTGCCATCCAAATCTTGATAAACTTGGTTATCCACCTGAAAATCGTTTTTCTTTTTAAACTTATTGTTATACTTGTTTTTTTAGTAATATGTAATTTGTTATTAGGTTTCTTTGTTCACATATTATGTTTATTATGTATTACGGTGTAATTTTAGTTTATTGTTTATGTAAAAGTTTTTTCTCTCTCATAAATATATTCCTTTCTTTTGTTTGTTCTAACAAAACACTGTTTTTATCGGTACGCTTGTTATACCTTTATGATATTAGTAAATAAAAAAAGCATTTTTTCTTCTTCTTCAAACGCCGGCGTATTTTGAGCTGAAACAAGAACAAATTGTTTTAAGTTGGACGCACTTACTAACCGCACTTTTTTCTTTGAGTCACTTTTTGATGAAATTATTTTTTGTCGAAGGACTTTGCAAAGGTGCGGCTTTTTTAATTTTACACTTTTTTTATGTCCTCCTTGCAATCATCATCATCATTTCCTCGTTTTTTTAACCTTTCACTTTATTCCATGACAAAACTAAAACGTAGCAACTACATGTAAGGCGTTACATAATTTCGCGTGCGTGATTGTTCTTTGTATTTTGTCTATCGTTTATAATTATTACTCTCTATTAAAAGTGTTAATAAAATGCAACAAATTTTAGATCTCAATTTTTCTGCTTCAACAAAATGTCTTGCTGTCAAGGTAAAGCTGTTACAACAACTCAACAAATGATCGTCGTTGCTATTGGTGTTGGAGCTATGGCTGCCCTGGCTTATTGCATCAATAATTATCGGTAAGATTTTTTAAATTTTTGTGCTCTCCTTTATCGCTTCTTTTTATCCTTCTTCTGCTTTAGCAATTCCAACATCATCAAAGAAAAATAACTTGTCACGCAATGAAGCTTTAAAAGCACCCTTTTTATCTGTTGCTTTAGATGCCTATTTAGTTTCTTTCATAGATAAATGTTGTATTTGTGCTTTAATTATTTTTTTGTTGAATAAATTTATTTGAAATCGTTTAATTTTATAGAACGAGGAATTCACCGAAAACCCGTCGACCTTCGAGGCCATTTTTAACTAACAAACATGAATCAAAAACCGTAACATTGGTATCTAAAAAATCTCTCACTCATGATGTTCGTCAATTCAGATTTCAACTTCCAAAAGAGGATGAAACTTTAGGTATTTTAGCTGGCGAACATATTAAATTAACTGCGGATGTAAGTAAATTTTTTTACTCCCAAGTCTTATAAGTTATGGCATTGCAATCGTTAGGAATTTGATGGAATGAAAGCTTTGCATTTTACAGATAAATTCAAGAACCGTATTTCGATTTTATTCACCCATTTCAAAGCCCGAAGAAAAAGGCTTCTTTGAAATAATAATGAAAATTTATTCTCCAAATCCAGAAAATCCAAATGCTGGAACCTTTAGCTCATACATGGATTCACTTTCCATCAATTCTTCCATAACAATTAGTGGACCATTTGGTCGTTTTGGATATATTACAAATGGTGATTTTCTTGTAAATGGAAAAGCTATTATGCGATATAAATCCATTGCAATGATTTCGGGTGGAAGTGGATTAACACCAATGCTTCCAATTATTCGTAAAACTATTAATGAACCAGGTGGGCCAAACTTGGCTTTAATTTACACAAACAAAACGGAAGAAGATGTTATTCAAAGGTGAGAGAGAAAGAAAAAAAAACTTGATTCAAAAAAATAACAAACAAAAATGATTGTTGGTTTAAAAAAAAGAAGTATGGAGGTTGAAGTGATCAATTTTTAACTACACGTAGTTTGTATTAAAAAATGAAAGAAAAACGTTTTTTATAACGAAAGGCTCCATTTTCGAGGATCTTTTATTTAACTTTTAATAAAAGGAAAATAAGGTTCAAAAAGTTATGAAGCCAATGAGAACATTTTTAAAATAAGTTAAAAGTTTTCCAAATAATCAGAATCTTCATTTTATTTGATATTTTATACTAAAAAATCTTTAATTTTTCAGTGAAGAATTAAAAGAATATGCTCATACAATGGATCATTTTAAACTAACATTAGTTTATACCCGTTTAATAAAAAAAGAACCCGAGAGATCGAACACGGTTAAATGGATCGAACATTTTGAGCACATTGATGAAGGACTTCTTGCACGAGTTTTTCCATATCCGCATGAGGAAGTTTTGGTGTTAATTTGTGGTCCAAAAGGAATGAACGAAGCCGCACGATTAATTTGCACTTCATTAGCTTATCCAAATATTCACGTATTCTAATCATACACAAAAAATATCTTAAATTTTTTTTGATACTTTAAAAAAGAGTAATAAAAACAATGTTTAAAATTCCCGTATAACAAAACAATAAATTATAAAAATAAATGATATGAGATCTTGATTGAAATAGCGATATCACCATCCAGAACGGAAGAGCAGATCCATCAGTCGTTCACGAGCTTCACAAACTTTTTCATGTTCATCTTTCGTCATTTTTTCTAACATTTCATCTGTAACTTCATTAACCGGAATTCGAATTTCACCGTATTGGATCAAAAGTTCTTCTCGAAGAATTTCTTTATGATTTCTATGCTTTTTCAACACTGGTTTCATAAGCTTTTCATCTTCTTCATCATCGTCGCCTAAAGTGAACCCTAGAAAGTAAATGTATGAGTTAAAGCTATACAATAATTTTATGACTCACTCGGTCTCTTTGCTACAGGTGCACCATTACCATTATATCCGTTTAGTCCCATTTCAAATATAGATTCAACAAGATCATCATAAGTCGGTCTTTTCACTTTTGTTTTTCCATCTTTCTTTCCATCCTTTTCCTCCTTTAGCCACTGTTCAATTTCTTCATTTTCATTACTTTTATCGTATCCGAATTTTCCAAGTTTTGCAGAGGATTTTTTAGCTAAAAGTTTCGAAATTAACAAAGATTTTAAAGACAAAGCTCTTACTTTCACGACTCTTTTTAACTGCAGCTTTACGTTCTTTATCAGCTAATGAAACACGAACAGAGCCATCAAGCCATGGAACAGCTTCTTTTTCTGGTTCAGCATAGTCTTCTTCTTCGCCGAGGTTAAGCTTCATGTTATCAGCAGTAAATTTAGGTGCATTTGGATTGAAGAAATTTTGACCAAGCTAAAATTTAACATGTGAAGTTTATTGTTATTCAAATGACAAATATTACATGTAACACTTTTTTAGAATCATCTTTCTTGTCAGCTTCGTCGTTAACAGTAGTAGGAACAGGAGGTTCAAGAATATGATCAGCAAAAATAACTCCATTCATTTGTTGCATAATTGTAACTAAAGGACCCGTTTGTTCATTGAATTTTGCTAAAGACGACCGAGTATCTTCTGATGGACCAGCATTTTCTTCATCTCGAACTTCATGAAAGCATGACCAACAGCTAACAACACAAACATTAATGGATTCTAGAACTAGGAAAACTTACATCATTTTTCCTGTATCTGGTTGAAAGATTTTGCCAACGTCCATTTGATCATATTGTAATCCACAATTAGTACATTGAAATGATGCTTTATTAACTTCATCCTTTTCACGAGATTCCAACTTTTGACGAATTTGATCGAGTTTGAATTTGGTAACGTTGATAGCACCTTTGTAATTGATGAAATAATATGGAACTTTTCGCTGCCGACCATCAATTTCTTCTGTGACAATACGTTCTTTAACAATTTTATCAACCTAAAAGAAGAAAGATTTAATAAAGGTGGCTTAAAAGCAAAAGATAAAAAACACTAAAAAAGCAATCGAAGAAACTAACCTTTAAAGCGACCAAAAATGGTTTTAATGAACGTGGATCAAACTTCACGAGTTGCCGTATTTTTTCTTCTTTAACACAGATATTTCGTTGAATATAATCGGCAATAACGAAGCATTCAACACCATAGAAGGTTTTAGAAATTGTGAGAATAAAACTTTTTAAAAATTCTGGAACAATTTGAAGCTTTTCACCAGATTTTGTTAACGGTTCGGACATTGCCCATAAATCTTTAAAAAAGACTAGATTTACAAAATGGTTGTTGTGCAAATATAATATACAAAAGAATTAATACATAAAGTTTGAAAAGTTATTTTATAATGAAAAAATATTTGTAAAACAACAAAAACCCGTTAATTGAAAAGTTTGGTTATTTCAAACATAAAAAAAATGTTTCAATCTGCGTAAAAAAAGTGGAGTTCTTCGGAAACACAAACTCTCAAAACGAAAATTGCCGTGAGCAACTTTTTCAAAAAAGTGGGAAAGAAAAAATTTTGTTGTAAAAAAACAAAGTTTTCTTACTTTTTTTTTGTGAGTTGCCTTTTATTTTTTTTTCTGCCATGGAGCCTTCTGCATTTCTTGATCCACGGGTTAAAGAAATTTGGGATAGTTATAATTTTATTTTATGCGATCCCAAATATGCTACGAATGAATCAGTTGAAACTGAAACCATTGATGAACAGGTATACTTCAGTGTTTTTTCATTTTGGATTTCGTAATAATAATAATTTAAATTTTTTAGGAAAGCACAGAACTTGCATGTAGTAATGCTAAGACTCACTTTGAACAAACTCAAGGAAATGGACTTCCCAAGCTCCATAAACAACTTCATGCTGAATTTCTCCTTAAAACACTTAATGGCCTTCCACATGAATATGTTGTAAGTTTATCATTTTTGCTTTGATTAAAATTAATGTCAGCTTTTTTAGTCATTAGAAGGAAGTCGAGCATGGATTGTTTACTGGTGTGTAAATGGCCTTCGAATTCTCAATCATCCTATTGATCATTCTCTTGCTACTCGGTAACTTTATTATCTTTTTTTTCATTTCATTATTTACAAACAAATATTTTCAGCATTATCGCCTTCCTTGAATCATGTCGACAATCTGATGGTGGTTTCGGTGGATCTCCAAGCCATGTTTCTCATATTGCAACAACATACGCCGCTGTTATGGCTTTAGCCTCAATTGGAACAGAAGAGGCTTTAAATGTTATTAACAGGTTCGTGGCTTCGTTGTGTTGCATATGTAACTGTTGTGGCCTTGCACACACAGAAGTATTCAAAGTGCCGCGTTCTCTGGTCCCGTATGGAATGGTGCCGTGGATGGCTGAATGGTAATTCTCAATCACGCACATTCTCATATTTTGTCATTGTTGTTTTTCTAACTTTGTTCAGTTGTATGTAATTTATCCTTGCCGAGCAGTTGCTCCAATAAAGAACATTTTATATTTGTTGTACCTGATTGAGGTTACAACAGTAACTTAAGTATTTTAGAAAGAGGCTATACAACTTTATCTTATCTCTCAAACAACCTAATGGAAGTTTTATTATGCATAAAGGTGGTGAAGTTGATATTCGTGGCGTTTATTGTGCTGTTGCTGTAGCAAGTATGACTGCAATTATGGATAATAAACTTTTTGAAGGAACTCCTGCTTGGATTGTTAGGTAAATTTTCTGCTATACACTTAAACTTTTTAATATCTGATCCGTTTCTAGTTGTCAAACCTATGAAGGTGGTTTTGCAGCTGAACCATTTGTCGAAGCTCACGGTGGTTATACCTATTGTGCCATCGCATCTTTGGCTATTTTTGCTAAATTGCCTATGATGAATATTGATCGCCTTATGCAATGGTCAGCTGCTCGTCAAATGTCTTATGAGGGTGGATTTCAAGGACGTTCAAACAAACTTGTTGATGCTTGCTATAGCTTTTGGATGGCAGCAATATTTCCTATTGTTGATTATGAATTGAATAATTTGGATGATAAACGTTATGATTTCGGTGGCATATTTGAGCCAGAAGGATTACAATGGTATTTGCTTGCTTTATGTCAAAATCTTGAACGAGGCGGTATTCGTGATAAACCAGAAAAGTGTGAATTTTCTTTCTTTAAAATTTTAACTTTCATTTTTCTTTTAGGATGCCTGATGCCTATCATACATGTTATGGATTAGCTGGACTTTCTGTTGCTCAACATTATAGCATGCGTGAAAAAGAAACTGTCATTGGCGGAAATGAAAACGCTGTGGTTGGTTTTCTCTCTCTCTTACGTATTACTTACTATCTTCGTTTTTTAGGAGCAGATTAATCCTCTTTATAACATCCTATGCCAATATCATCAATTCGCCTTCCAATATTTTGAAAAGCAAACTCCAATTACTCAACTTTTAAAATAGCTAAATTCGTGCCTTTTTCTGTTATCTTTGTGACATTTTGTATTTTTTAAACGGGTTAAAATAAACATAATTTTCTGCATTTATTTCAAACTGTTTTTTTGAGTTTGTTAGCTCTTGTTACTTTCTGGTTGTATCCAACATGTTTATTGTTTTAACCAATCAATGTTTAAGATGGGAGGTGAGAAAGCAAAAGATTTCAATAAACATCCAAAAAAGGTAACCGTACTTTTAAATTTTGTTGTTAATATTACCCAATCTTAAATTTTAGGAAAACAATTTACCTTTAGTTCGTATCAATGAAGGTGAAAAATGGTATGAACATGGTTATAATGAAAAAATAGACTCCACTCATAAACAAGATGCAACAAAGATCGCTGAATCTGAGAAGTTAGCAACGAAGCTATTAGAAAGAGATTGCGAACGTGCCGAAGTTAGTAAGTAATTTTGTTTTTGCTATTATTTTTTGAAATATATTTTTCTTTTTAAGTTCGAAAACAGAAGGGACAATCTGATGCAGGATGGATTTCAAAGGTTATCAAAAGTGGTACACAAGCTGATAAAATTTCTGCTGTTCAACTTATGGCTCAATTGGAACCTGTTCATTCACTAATTCATGTGAATTCATTAATTGAACTTTTGAAGAAACATCGAACAAGAGAAGGCATTCCTATTTTAAGTAAGCTACCGTCGAAGAATTACTTTCACTACAGCTATCATATTTTTAGGCGCTTTAAAAGATCTTTTTGCTAGTGAACTTTTGCCTACAGATAGAAAATTAGTTTCATTCAAATTCGTATGTTTTATTATTGAAAGTGTATCTATGTAAAGGTTTTTACTTTTTAGCGTCCTATTACAATTTTGGAAAAGCTCTCATCTGGGAACGTTCAAACCGTTGAAAAACGATTGATTTTATGGAAGTATGAAGATGATCTCAAAAAATGCTATGAACAATTTGTTCAAACTCTTGAACAAATTCCATCATCACAAATTGAAGCCGTGGCATCTCACGCATGTCGAATTATTTCTGATTTGCTTACCAAATGTCCTGAACAAGAAGCTGTTAGTTTGTTATAAACTTTTTTGGCAATACTGTATCCCATATTTTTAGGTATTACTTGCAACACTTGCTAACAAACTTGGTCATCCAAATAAGATTGTCGCTTCCAATGTTTCCGATTGTCTTTACATTGTATGCAAGGATCATCCTGCAATGCGATATGTAGTTGTTTCTGAAGTTGAACGTGTAACATTTCGTAAAAATATTCCTTTGAAAGCCCAAATGTATGCTGTTCATTTTATGAGTCGAATTATATTTTATGAAGACGATTCAACTCTTGCTGTAAAACTATTACAAATCTATTTTACGCTTTTCAAAGTCTTAATCAAAGCTGAACTTGATAATCATCGAATTGTGGCTATTATTATGATTGGAGCTAATCGAGCATTACCATTTGCAAAAGGTATGTCTTTTTTATTCTTGAAACATTTTTTTTATTCCGGTTACATTTTAGATAAAGTTGATGAATTTACTCCTGAACTTGATAGCTTATACAAAATCGTTCATGTTGAGAAACTTTCAATTTCATTAGCTGCTTTAAAAGTTTTATATCAAATTCAAAGCTTGAATAAGTCGCTATCCGATCGATACTACAGTGCTTTTTATCGTCGTCTTATCACCATTCGCTCTTCAACTCATGATACTGAATTTTTCCATTTACTTGAGAAGACAATTTTAGCTGATGAAGTTCCTGAAAGAGCTAAAGCATTTTTGAAGCGACTTCTTCAATTGGCACTTTGTAATCCTCCTGATTTTGCTACTGCTTCTCTATTATTATACTTCAAAGTTTCACAACAACGAAAAGGCGTTATCAGAATGACGAAAAAAGCTAACGTTTGTTCCGTTTATTTTTGTTTCGTTTATTTTAATTTTTTATGCTTTAGGATGCCATCTTGGAATTAAATGTTAAGAAAGATGAAGATTCGGATGGTGAAGAAGAACATTATTTTGATGTTGTTGAAAATGATAATAAAGTTGAAACTAAGCCACAAAAGAAGATGATTTATGTCAAAGGCAAAGCTGTTACTAAAGTTGGCGAAGGAAAGCGCAAAAAAGAAAAAGAAGTTAAGCCAAAAATCAATGGCGTTGGTCCAAAAGGATGGTTGCATCGAAAAGATCGTATGTTCTAAAGCAATCTTTTAAAAGTGTATTAATTTAAAAAATGATTTTTAGCTTCTTCGAAATCTGTAGCTGTTAAACATTTTGGTTATCATCATGAAGCTCGTAATCCACTTTTTGCTAACGCTGATACCGTTGTTGATACCGAATTATTTGCTCTTTCACAACATTTCCATCCTACTGTAGCTGTTTTTGCTGCAAATTTATTAGATGGTAAACCTCTCAAATACAATGGTGATCCACTTCAAGATTTTACTCTCATTCGATTTTTGGATAGATTTTCATTCAAAAATCCTAAAGTCTCAACATTTGAAAAAGCTCCACTTTTCCAACATAAATACAATCCAAAAGGAATCAGAAAGCTTGGACCAGCTTCTCAGGTAAGTAAGGACGCTTTATGTGTAGTGTTAATTGTAATGTTTTCAGGAGTATGTTAGCAGAAATATTAGTGAAATTCCAATTGAAGAACGATACTTGCATCATTTTGCATCAATGAAACTTCAAAGTGCTTCCAAGAAAAAGAAAGAAGATGCTGAAGATTTTGATGATATTGCTAGCGTTGATTCTGATGAATTTGATACAATTATGGATAAATTTGAACCTGGAGAAGCTAATGATGAATTCGATGTTAACTTTGGTGAAATGTTTGGACCTGAACTAACTAAAGATAAGAAAGGGAAAAAACGAAAATCCGAATATGATGAAGATTTGGACGTCGACGAAGCTGAATTCCTGTACAGTGATAATGAAGAAATGGACGATGACAAAGAAACGGACGATGACAAAGAAACTGATGATGATGAAGAAATGGATGATGACGACGAAATGGATGACGATGAAGAAAGTGATGATGAAAATGAAGCTGAAGCTGACGATGAATCTGAAGATGAAGACTAAGCTGATGAAGGCGATGTTTACATATAAAATTTGTTGATTTTGTTATTTTTGTTTTAATAAAAAAAATTATTACTCTTTCCTTTTTTTGTAGTAACAATTATGCAATCCACCGAGGAATTTGTTATTCCTCTTTTGAGGTCGTTTCCATCTTTAAAAGAGGCGCGACAGTTTTTATTGTTCGCAAAGAAGATGACGATGCTTTACCGGAAATATTTCGACCCAGTTTCAGCATATACCAAATATACGTGAGAGGGCAATTTGTTACTGTTTTTGGAGAAAGAAATTCAAAATATACATACATCATCTTCTTTGAGTCAAAAAAGAAAAAACAAATACTATAACAATTTTGGTGGATCCAAAAGCATTTATCTTTCTTTAAGAAAAATATGGAAGGCGATCTATCTTTTTCTTTTTCTTTTACGAGCTGGTAATTGATGTGAATGAAAAGAATGGAAGAAAGAAGAAAGAAATCCATGAAATTAAATACTTTACTCTGACTTTTTGATGGATTTGAGTTGGTTGAAGAAGATTCATTAAAGCTTTTTATGCAACAACATTTTCTTTAAAGATTTTGTATTTCTACAGTAAACTTGAGCATTTTTTTCTAATTTTTGTTTTACAAATTTCAAAGGTTACCCATTCGGTTTTAATTATCGCAATTTTAAATTTTGCAAGTGTTCCACTACATACATGAATACTTTCTTTTAATTAATTACCATAATTATTGCTAATTTTTTTTTTCTTCAAATTAATTCTGTTATTTTTTTCCAACACCTTTTTTTTCTTTTCTTAAAACCCGCTTAAACTCGACCTTGACTCAATTTTTTTTGTTTCTTTTGTAAAGAAAGAAAATATTTATTTATTTAAAACTGTGTTAAGTGAAAAAAAGTCAAGAGTTTTCATCATCCAAAAAAAATTTAAATTATTTTAAAGAACCCTAAATCTTCATATTTATGGGTTCTTATTTTTTTTCTCCATTCTTTTCTTCTTGAATCATTTGCATCTTCCTCCTTCGCATATTTTTTTGACTCTTCTTTTCCTCCATTTTGTTTTTACGTTTAAAAATTTCTTTATTTGAACTTCGATAATCGTAAAAACTTATACATATATTCCTTTTCATCAAAAAAATAAAATGATTTCAGTGTCAAATATATAACTTTTTTTTTCTTTCTAAAGACGCAATTTAACGAGGATTAAGGTCGTTTTTTTCCTTTTGCGGCACACGCAGTAGCAAAAAAAAGACGAATCCAAAAAAAGAGAGTAAACGGAATGAAAATAAATAAATGATTTTGGCAGCAAAAATTTTTTTACTTCGAAGATTAAGAGTTACTAAATATTTGAAGTTAGTTTAAATTTCAAATGAAATCGTAGCTAAAACCTTGAGCTTTTGAGATGACTATTATTTACTTTCATAAAATTATTTTTGTTTTAGAAAAAATTAAACAGCAGCACCAATATTTTTTAAAGTCCTTTTTTACCTTTTTTTTTAACACGTCACAAATTATTTTGAATGAACCGATCCCCATTTTTTGAGAATCACAATTATAACTATAGTCTTTTTTTAGCCTTTTCAAAAACACATTATCTATTATTATTTTCTTTTTTACTCTCAAAAAAATAATCAATTCCAAATCCAAAAAATGACTCCTGTAATCGATCCACTGCCGCTCATTTTTTTTGAAACCTTTAATTTTCTTTTACACTATTTTTTTTGTTTGAAATCCATGAACTAAAAAATTGACCACATCACTTTCAATTTTTAAAAACGTTCTAATTTTTTTTCTTCTTATTCTTCTTACAACCTTTTTTTTTTCTTCTTTCACGTTACAATGATTTTTCCAATTTGGGATAAAAAAAATGGAAGGAAAAAAGTTCAAGCGCGAGATCATTATATGTATTTTTTTCCGTGAAGAAATGAAAAATTAAATCGAATTGAAATTTTTTTTACCGGAATTCAATCCCTTTTTTTGTCGTTGATTTTTGAAAGAAAATTAAAACTCAATTAAAAAAAATGAAATTCATGTTTTAGGATTCTTCGATTTTTTTATTTGACGAAAAAATATCTGTGGAAAAAAATTTTTTCAAATGGAAGCTAAAGTATTTTATTTTTGCAAGAAGTTATAATTATTTTTCTTGATTTTTGCTATAAACTTGGAAAATTGCTTTAATTTTTATATTATATTTTATTAACTTTTTTATAAATATGAAAAATTTATTATTTTGTTTATTCATTTTTCTTTTTTTGATCTCAAATATTAATGCACTTCCAAGTCGAAGAGCTCGATGTGCATTGGAATGTTATATTAAATGTGTAACTTCTGGAACGGTTTGTTCTTAAAATCTATCGAATACTTTACAAAACATTTTTTGTTTGTTTTCAGCCCAATGCAGTATATTGCAATTGTCCAATAAAAGATAATGTCTCTGAATGTGATTCCATTACCGATGCACTAATTAAAAGTTCGTTTTTTTCAAGATTCCGCAACACAGTATTTTATCCAAATACTTTTTTAGCTAAAACGACTTTGGAAGTTCCATCCGTTGAAACGATATATAAAGATATGAAAACCATTATGGTTCGCTTAATTCAACCCTATCCATCAGCATTTATTTATATTTTTGAATATTCTGCTGTTAGCATTGAAAATGAACAATGGATTTTTGCTGTTTGTTCATTTTTTTTAAATGCATTCGATTATTGTATTTTTATTTATAGGGTGCATCATCATCACCACAAATAACATTTAAAATACCGGATTCATGTCGAGATTATCAATTTCGGGTGTTAGTGGTTGTTCGATCCACGAATCCCAAAAACCCATTTATTGTTTTTCGACCTAGAGCTATTCCAGTGGAATTACCTAATTTTAGTATTCCACAAGAAATGGTAAGAATTTTGAATCACCAAAGTAAAATAAGGAAATAAATAAATTTTTTAGATTCGACTTGATCCACCCAGACAATCAAGCGATGAACAATCATTGCATGTATTTGTAAGTTGGCAAAATCCACATGGATATGATGATTTTGATATTTATGGTTATGAATCACCAGTGGCTTATCCCATTCGATGTATGATTCCTGAAGATTCCCTTTCACAACCGAGAGTGGTAAGTTGTGATTTTAAAATTATGATTTGATGAGCGCTAAAACTTAATTGCGTTGCTTGCAACTACCAATCTTGCAGCTATTGTCACTCGCCTGCTTTAAATTATTTATAAAATTTTATTTTTAGGAAATTGTCCAAGATGGAGCTCGAATGCATTTAAATCTTCCAATAGATGTTTTGGAAGAAAAATGTCGTATATTTTTGGAAGTTCGTATGATACCTCGTTGTGTTAGACTTGATCCATTTGATATTCAAGCTTCCATAGAACTTGATTGTCAAAAGTTTCCAATGTTAAATTATTGTAAAAAAGAAATGAGCCCACAATGTGCTGAAGTTGTGGATGTTTGGGGTGAAAATGGAAAAGCCCATGTTGTTTGGCAACCACCCGTACCTAATCGAATTCCACTTTATTATCAAATTAGTCATGGAGCAACACGATCTCAGGTATGCTTTTGTGTTAAATTTGAAATGGAAAAAACTAAAGGAAGGAAATAGAGTAAATTTTTTAACAAAACAAAAACATGGGAAACGTAAACGCTTTAAATATCTTTTCAATATACACTTGAGGGAAGCATAGCTAATTTTCCATTTTTTATATACTTTGGATTAGACTTTTCTCCAAGCTTTTATTACAGTGATTTCAGTTAAAAGTTTTGTTATTGTTATGTTCAAATTTTAGGGAGCTTTTCCATTTGTCACCCGTAAAATCGTTCAGCATAAAGAAAGTCGAATCCCTGGAAATCAAACCAAATTTGAAATCCTTGCACAACCTGGAATTCAATATGGCATTCAAATTTGTGCTGTATTTTCTGAACGACAATCCAAGAATCCATTTAATATTGTTCCAGTAATTCCATTTACTTGTAAAGCTTGTGGTTCCAGCAGTAAGCCTTTCAACTTTCATACTTATTTAAAATGATATTCTTGGTTTATTTTTAGCTCAACCAAATTGCATCGAATGCACAAAAGTTGAAGATGCAGAAAATATGGTTCCAGTGGAATGTTTGAGTCAAAGTTGCGCAACAAATAATTTAACCACCCATTTTATTTCCATGAATACAGCGAAATTGGATGTTAAAGATCGCAAAAAGGAAAACGTGGTTGTAAATAGTAATGCTTTAAATCCGTTACAGCGACATTCAAAAATTGTGAGTTTGATACAGTCTTTTTTGCCTGTGTTTCTTGCTTAAAAATTTTCGGAATTTTAATTTTTTGAAAATATTAAAAAATTTTCCTTTTTAAGATTTCCACTGATCGTGCAATTCCTGTAAATAATTCAGATTTTGAAGAGCCACCATTTCAAACAAATGGAACCCTTGATTTACTTTTTGGTATTACCACTGATTCTTCTTCAAGTAATACAAATGATGAAAATGAAGAACCAAGCAACGACGATGGTTCTGAGTCAACTACCCCAGAAGCTTCAATTGAAGAAGCTGATGAAGAGGAAGAAAAGGAAACAACAACTGAGGCAATTCCTTCCACAACTGAATCAGTAACACAAGAAAGTGAAGAAACTACAACTTCTTTGGAATCCACGCAACGATCAACGACGGAAGCAGAAACAACCACTTCGGAATCAACCACGATTGAGGCTTCTTCTACCACAACTATTAAAGAAAAAGAAAAAGCTACTCAAGAACCTATTATAGGCACCGTTGAATTAATGTCACTTACTCCACCTAATGAAGAAAAATCAAAGGAAAGCGAAGTTGCTTCTGAAAGTAAATAACTTCAATAATGAAAATTTACAGCCTATAACTATAGTTTCAGGAACTACTGCTTCTCCAAATCTTTCTCCAAATACTCGCCCACCTCTTCCAATCATAGAATATGAAAAACGTCCAAGTAGCAGTAGCAACAGTCGACATAAAATTGAAGGAGTTCGACTTCATCCAATTAGAACTGCAAAACCTTGTAAACAACGAAATGGAATAGTTTGTGAATATGGTTGTTTGGATAATTTAAGGTTTACTTTTTTGAAGCTTTTAATCTTATCTAATGGCTTCAAAATTTTTTAGATGCGATTGTCCTAAATCTGAAAAATCTTGCATTCGTGGAATTCATTGTCCCTTTGTAAAAGATCTTCGAGCAATTTATGAAAATTCAACAAAAACTTTAAAACTTTTTAGTAAACAAATTTCAAATGTATTAAAGAATGCAACATTATACGATAAAATATATCTCGAATTTGGTGAAATTGGACCTGCATCCGCTGCAGCTGGAAATGGACCAACAAGTTCCATGGGAATTGGAAAAGGTGATTTTGTATTTACCACACAAGAAAAAGAAAGAGATGTAATTTCTTTGGAGGTAAAATGCTTTAATCAAAGAATTAATCTTCAAAGCTCACAGAAAATTTTATAGCAAACAAATATATCTAAATTATTTGATGAAATTCCATATTTAATGCATGTAACGAAACCATTAAAAGTTGGAGAAGTTAATTATGGTTTAAGTGTTTGCGCTTTAAATAGTTCATTAGTCCCAGTAATAATGGATAATGTTTTTATGGAACAAAGTTTATTCAATGATAATTCAATTAGCTCTTTTACGGTAGGTTATTGCACAAAAGGAAAAATTAAAAAAAGCTTTATAATTTTTAAACTTTTAAAAAAACATCCGAATCTAAATTAAAGCAAAGCATTCTTTTGTTGTTGTCATTTTTCATTTTGAAACTCAAAAAAAAGTCTGCTTGAACCATCATGTCCGTAAAAAAATTTTCAGCAAAATGCAAAGATGACAAATTGTCAGAGAGTGAACTCTTAGAAATTTGGTTACTAAATTTCAAAAATTAAATTTTTTTAATAGTCGATATTAAAAAGACTTTAAACATCTGGATTTGGTTATTTGCTATGACTGTATAAATCAAAACTTTGAGGTCGTTTCTTTCTGTTCTAATTTTTTGTTTTTTTAGCAAACTTTATTATCTCCGATTGATTTAAATGAAGATTTACAATTACAATCTGATGCAGCGAAGAAATCTCTTTTACTTGTGATTGGACCTATTTTAATTATATTTATTACGGTATGTGTGTGTATTTTGGAGAAAAAAGATTTATTTTATTTTTTGTTTTTGTTTTTCAGATAATATTTATTGCGACATTTTTATGTGTGAATATTATTCGAGATAAACGTACATCACCAACGGAAAAATTTCGACGCCGTGGAATTTTGCGAGATCAATCATCAACTCAATTTACTGGATTTAGACCAACTTTAGGTAATTCTAATATTACCAGCATTGGGATAACTTCACCTTTGGATTCAAATTCTGTTGCTGATCCGACACAACAACAACATTCAGCTGCATCTCGATTTTTTATTAGAAATGTACATTTTTGAAGAAAGGAAGAAAGACTAAAATCACTTGCAATTCCATTCCATTCTTTTTTCGCATTGTCTTTCAAAATATCTCTTAATTTTATTATTAACGTGTGTGGTGTTTTTAAAATTCAAGAAAAGAAAAAACTTTATTTTATTTAACCAAAAAACCAACGACAAACTTATAAAGCTTTAATCTATTAATACTAATAAGAAGTAATAATAATATACTGTAAATAGCGTCTTAAGTTATTCGACACAGTTAACGATGATGGAACGTTACTACATAAATCAACTTTCCATTTTCCTGATTTTCAAACACGAGTCTAATATTGTGCGAATTTATTTCGATAAAACAAACTTTATACTAAGTCATTTAAAAGAAAATTAGAGTATTAAAAAAAACAAATCAAATTTATTTTCACGGATTAAATTCATTTCTTATAGTATGTTCTGGACTTTCAAAAAACAAAAGTAAAAATTTATTTCGTTCAAGGTTGCGATGTCCCTTTTGCTAAGGAAAAGAAAAAAAGATGAAACGAATGGCATTAAAAAACACACATATAATTGTATAGCAAGCAAATACTGGACACTCGCAAAAAATTCTCTTTTTTAAGCATAGAAAATTTCTTTCTCTTTTTTACTAAATAAAAAAAGAATCGATACCCATTTTTTTCTTCCTCTTGGCTAACATCCATTTTCTTCTCTTTTAAAAATAAACAACGTTGAAAAACAAAGTCGAGTCAAAATAAAAAACATTCATTCTTTCAAATATTTTTTTGTTTTAAAGTTTGTTTTCTTTTTTCCTCTTTTTTGAATATTTTATAATCTAACTTTTATTTGTTTTTGTTTACCAAAAATTGTGTCCTAAAAAGATCCTTATTTACTTAATGACGGTGATGTTGTTAAATATAATCTAATAACTTTACCTTGTTGGTTTATTTTGTATTTCGTGAAAAGTAATTAAATTTACGAATGTGTTAAAAACAAATAATGATATACTCATGTGTTTGAAATTCGACAACTCATAAATACAAAGATTTTGATAATGATTACAGAAAAAATACAATAATAAAGGGTCTTGAAATCATTCGCTTAAAAAACAAAACCTTTAAAAATATGTCTTATTTTGTCTGAAACATTTTCTTGAAATTTGAAAACGGTTAACAAACAGTTAAAAAATATAAGAAAATGTTATTAAGACAAAGTTAAAAACAATAAAATGATTGTTTTGTAGAAGAAAAATAATTAAAATACTTGAACTTTCTGTTGGAAAAAAATAGGTTTTCTTTTATATAATTTTTGTTCCCCATGGAAATTCTTTATTCATGGCATTTTCTTCAGCATGGCAAACGTTAAACTTAAGTGTTTTAGTAAAATTCTGTCTCAATTATCTTTAAAAAAATTTTAAAGCTTTATAATTAAAAAACGGTTTTGAAATCCTTCGCTTAAAAAAATTATGGAATGATGAATGTTTTATTTTTTTATAAAACTTATTGTTATTTTATTGAAACGGTTAACAAAACAAAAAACCATGGAAAGGTTAACAAAATCTAACAAAAAAAAATCGAAGAAAATGTGTGTAAAAAAGGAAGGAAGGAAAATGCATACACTGATAAACTTTTTATGCGTTTTCCCTTCATAATTCAGTGACTAAAAAATGTAAGACTCCAATAATTATTTCTTTTTGTGTTTAAATTGTAAAAGTGTGTTCGCATCATATACTTTTCTAAATTTTTTTGTTTTGTTAAAAAATTGGACAAATTTGTTTTTAAACAAAATCGTGAAACGTGGGTTTTTTTAAAGTTAAAAATTTCAGCAATTGTTTTAAAAACCGTAATAAATAAAAACTTTTAAATTTATTTATCAAACATTATAGAAAAATGGCTTCTAATTTTGTTGATGCTGAAGTTGACTCAATGTTGGAGGCAACTGTGCGTGTGAGAAGAAAAAAAGTGAAAATGTTAGTTTTCTTTAATTTTTTTTAAGGAGATTTTCTTGTTTAAATCAATAAATGCAAATTTCAGAAATTACTTTATTTGTTAAAATTATTTGTTATATTACTTTTAAGTTTTGCTGTTATATTTGTTATTATTGTTGTTATTTATGAAGCTAAAAAGGATGATTTTCAAAGAGTTAGGAGACAACTTGAACATGCAAAAACTCCACCATCTAACATAGCCGATGTTGAAGGGGTTAAAAACCCGGAAACTAAAATTTCTGAAGTTCAACATAAAACTCATCCTTCAAATATAGCTGAAGTTGTTCATCGTGAAAATCCATCATCTTTATCAGACGTTATTTCAGTCCAAGATGTATCAAATAATAATGTGGGTTGTGAAAAAAAAAAAAATAAGCGCAAATTTAATTTTCTTTATTATATATTTAGAAAAATCCGCCACCTAAAAAAGATGAAGCCGCCACTATTGAAACAAATGTTATTTTTCCAGTTTTTGATGATAACAATCCTGTAACTCCAGAAAAAGTCGTTTGTTTATCAGATGAACAATTGAAAAAGTGGGTATCTCAAGACCCCCAAATGAATGTATTTGAAGATCGGAATAAAAATTTGGAAGAAATCTTTAAAGTTTTATTAAATAAAGGTTTAATAAAACAAGATGAAGCTGTTCGTTATGCGCCCTGGACCACCGAAGGTGAAATCCTTGAACATCCTGCAAACCTTGAAAGAAAAAGAAATGGCCTTCCTCTAAGGGTAAAATTATTTTTTTGCATTTCTAAATATAATAATAATTTTTAAATACTGTTTAGGGAGAATGCTCAAGTGAAAAAGGAAATAACCCATAAAGCCTTTTTTCTTTAATTTTTAATAATGATATAAAGCGTGGAAAAACAAAAGTATTTTGCCAAATAAAAAATTTTTTCAGACACCCTGTTTTTTTGTAACTTTTGGCCAAATTTACACAAAATGCAGTGCTTTTTGCGTAAATTTGGCCAAATTTGGCCAAAAGTTACAAAAAAACAGGGTGTCTGAAAAAATTTTTTATTTGGCAAAATACTTTTGTTTTTCCACGCTTTATATGTATGCAATTAATGGATGTTGTTTATGAAATTGATTCATCAGTTAACATTAGTTCTTTTATTTTTATTTTTAAATTATTTTTAAATTTGTTTTATTTTTTCTTTTCGATCAAAGAAGTGCTTCTCCTTCTGGAGGGGCTTCATGTGGTGTGGATGAGGTTGTTGGAGGAAATTTTGCTTCTTCACGATTCTTGAATTTTTATTAACCTTTTTCAATCTTCCTTTTTTTCTATGACAAAAAAAATAAAGATTAAGATTTCTCATATTCTTTTAGGCTTACGTTCCGAAAAAGCCTTTTATTCGGGTTAATCTTTCTTCAATTGTTTGTAAATCACCAAGAGTTTGAAAATTAAAATTGATAAAAAATAAAGAATGTTATCGACTTCAATCAATGGAAAAGTTTCATGATAAAGATCACCAGAAATTAATTCGATGTAAAATAAAAATGTTTGATCAATTAAATAAACATTATTACGTTTTTAGCTAGGAAGCATAATTTTTAGATGCTAAAATTATAGTTTAAACAAAAAAGAAAAAATAATAACAAAATATTAAAAAAGGTGAGAAAAATATAAAAATGCGTTGCTTTGAATGGAGGAAGAAAAAAAAGCGTTTTGGTTGTTGTTGTGAAAAATGAAAAAAAAAAAACCAATATTAAATCGATAAACCCTTTTTTTCGTCCTAGTTTCGTTTGAAGCATTATAAATGTGTTCAAAAGAAAAGCCAAAGATACGTACTAAAATAAGCTAATGATGTTGGGTATCAACCAGTGTGACGCTTTTTTATTTTTTCGCCTCCGCCTCCGCCTCCACCTCCGGAGGCGGAGGCGCCTCCGGAGGCGTTGGAGGCGCCTCCGGAGGCGCGGAGGCGATAAAAATACGTTAGTTTTTCAAAAGATCGCCTCCACCTCCGCCTCCGCCTCCGGAGGTGGAGGCGCCTCCGGAGGCGATGGAGGCGCCTCCGGAGGCGGAGGCGTGTCACACTGGTATCAACAAACTGGCGGTAGCCAAATCCGGGAGACCTTCTATCAAAGCTTCCAATTCATTATCTTCAATGTAAACTTGAATTCTATGAGATTTTAATAAATGTGCTTTCAATTCTTCTTAAAATCTTTCATCCTTTGGATCATTCGTGGATGGAGATTTTTTATGGACCATGTGGCGATTTAATGAATCACCTTGCGTACCACCAAGTGCACGATGACAATAAGGACATTCAACATCTGATCCAAGATTTCTAATTACAGCTTGAGTCACTGTTTCTTTTAAATTAAAAAAATAACTGCAGTGTTTTTTTTAATAATAAAATAGCTTAAATAAAACTTTTTGTAATCAAGCAAATATGCAAACATAAAAAAAGAAAAGAAAAAAAACTAATAAAAAATTCAAACAAACCGATTTTATCGATAAAACCTTTAAAACAAAAAAGTAAAAAAAATAAGCTTTGCAGAAAGTTAGATTTTACAAAGTTACCCTACATACTTCTTCTTTTTTCTGTCTCTCATTTGTTTAGGAAAAAATGAAACAGACGACATTAAAAAAACACACATAATTAAATAGCAGGCAAATACTGGACACACACAAAAAATTCTCTTTTTCAAGCAGACAAAATTTCTTTCTCTCCCTCTTCTTTTTACTAAAAAAAGAATCGATACCCATTTTTTTTCTTCCTCTTTACTAACATCCTTTTTTTCTCTTTTAAAAATAAACTACGTTGAAAAAATAATGTCGAATCAAAGAAAAGACATTCATTCTTTCTTTCAAACATTTTTTTGTTTAAAAGTTTTTCATTTTTTCCTTTTTTTTGGATATTTTATTATTAAACCTTTATTTATTTTTATTTACAAAATTTATCGATAAAGGATCTCAGTTGTTTTATTAACTTGAAAAATCCTTCTATTAATTCATTAACTTGTATTACTATTGAATCGTCCCAACATGGTCCTTCTCGTACCCGTAGAGCAGATAAATATGCTTTATGTGTAAACGGTAACACTTTATTTTACAAAGATAAACTTACAAAAAAAAGTGGCATGAGTGGTATTATCACCAAAGTTATTAAATCACATGGTAAAAATCCACGAATTATAATGTCATTACTTTTCTTGTGATGTCATTAAAAAATCAGTTATCAAAAATTCTTGTCATTACTTTTTTTGTTGTCATTAACTAATGACGCTTGTCATTAATGCTGCCGCGTCATTACTCGGCTTTGTCATTAAAAAGTTTACCGATTTTTTCCCCGTGATGGGTCAAAAGTTTATTTAAGAATTATGCGGATGAAATAGCAAGGCGCCCTAACTCTTCTTCGAACTGCCCAAAACCTGCATCATCAATCACGAACCGTATCCATAAACTGAGATAGCAGAAACTAACGTTTTGAATTCAAAGGCTGATAATAAAGCTTCTCTCTCAATCTAATTTGTTATATCAATTCAGGAACATAAAAATAAATTGCCTTCACAAAAACAGATAACGACTTAGGAATTCTTCTATTTAGCACATCTGCAAACAACAACTCATTAAAACTTTATTATATTACGATTAACTAAACAAAATAAAAAATCTTTTTTTCTTTCGAAAACTAAACTTTTTATAAACATTTTTTTTGTAGATAATTTGCTATTTTTCTTTTATTTTTGCGCAGCTTCAGTTGTTGTTTGATCTTTAAAAGATGCGATAGAAGATGGAATGGGTTTATCTCCACCATCAATATCCCATTCATCAGATTCTTCAACATTTCGATTTGTATCAAGAACATTAAGCTTTGTGCATCTAAATTTTATAACAATTCCATCTCTTCACGTTTTCTTTTTCCTGCTGCGATACAAACTTCTCTAACTTTTTTAATTTTGTTAAATGGAAGCATCTTTTCACATTCTGTTTCTTTATTTTCTTCGATGGGAAATAAAAACGTTTGGTCAATTAAATAAACATTATTACGTTTTTAATTAGGAAGCATAATTTTTTCGATACTAAATTTATAGTTCAAACAAAAGAGAAAAAAATAATAACAAAATATTAAAGTTTGAGAAAAAATAAAAATACGCAGCTTTGCTTTGCAGAAAAAAAGAATTTTGGTCGGTGTTGTGAAGAATGAAAAAAAGACCAATATTAAATCGATAAACCCTTTTTTTCCTACATGTTTTTCAATTGAAAATAAAACAGCGAGGTTTAAATTTTTTTGCGATGAACCGTTTTTGCTCAAAAATAATAAAATCTATAAAAAAAAGTCAAAAAATCAAAAAAATAAAATGTTTTTAATCATCAAGATTTGCTTTATTGATATGATTACATAAATCTAAACAATGTTATTTCTTTGAGTTTCAATTATTTTTTCGAAGCCATGGATACAAAAATAAACTTTTACGTTCAAAACTCTTATGAGTTCAAACTCAATTATTTCCTTTCCTTTCATTTATTTATTTTTTTGTTTTTCAGCAAACTTTATTATCTCCGATTAAAATACAAAACCAAGCTTTTCAACAATAATAAACGACGATTTCCTTGACATTTAAAAATAATGTTGCGTTAAGCATATATAAATCGGTTAGAATTTTGCCATATGAAGTTTTTTTTTCATTGTTTTTGTTGATTGTGTATAATTAAAGAATGGAATCGCGATCTTTCCTATCGATGTCATTTTCATCTGCTACAACTGCTTGCTTACGTATCTTTTATTTTAAATATATTTTTTTAGGGAAAAAAGAAAGAAAAATGGGTAATAAAAAATTCAAACGAATAACTTTTTCTTTAAAGGTATTAAAAAAGTTTAAAAAATAATAAACTTTCGTTGAATGTTGGATTTTACTATAGTTTCTAACAAGCGACACGCATGTTTTTTGTCATACTCTTTTTGCTTTGAAAAAAAAAATTGAAATGAACGGCATTAAAAAACACATCACATATGTAATTGAATAGCAAGCAAATACTGGACATACACAATAAATTCTCTCTTTTTTAAGCATAGTTAGTTTCGTTCTCTCTCTTCTTTTTACTAAAAAAGAAAGAATCGATACCCATTTTTTTCCTCTCTTGGCTAACATATTTTTTAAACTAAACGCTGCTGGCAAACGAAGTAGTCTTTAAAAAAACATTCATTCTTTCAAATTTTTTTTGTTTTAAAGTTTATTTATTCTTTTTTGAATATTTGATTATTTAACTTTTATTTATTTTTATTTATCATCTCTTTATCCGATTCAAATTGAATTAGGATCTCGCATTTTCGGATACACCCTCGAAACATTTAAAGACAAAGTTTTATTAAAAGACTTCGCTGATGCTGCAAATTTGAGCCAAATCGAATTGATATGCTACATTAATGCCGAGAAAAAAAATTAGTTTTTCTGATAGTAGATCCGATCTTTCGATTCCTTAATATCGCTAATCGACAAGGTAAAGTTATTAGACTATATTATTGTTAAATATAATCTAATAACTTTACCTTGTTGGTTTATTTTGTATTTCGTGAAAAGTAATTAAATTTACGAATGTGTTAAAAAACAAATAATGATATACTCATGTGTTTGAAATTCGACAATTCATAAATACAAAGATTTTGATAATGATTACAGAAAAAATAAAATAATAAAGGATCTTGAAATCATTCGCTTAAAAAAACAAAACCTTTAAAAATATGTCTTATTTTGTCTGAAACATTTTCTTTAAATTTGAAAACGGTTAACAAACAGTTAAAAAATATAAGAAAATGTTATTAAGACAAAATTAAAAACAATAAAATGATTGTTTTGAAGAAGAAAAATAATTAAAATACTTGAACTTTCTGTTGGAAAAAAAAATGGCAAACGTTAAACGTAAATGTTTTAGTAAAATTCTGTCTCAATTATCTTAAAAAAAATTTTTTTAAGACAAATTATTATATGCTTTCTTTATATTTCAATTAAAAAATATTCTTCCTCATTGTACAAAAAATAATACAATAATATTTTTTAAAAATGATTCAAATATTTTTGGTTTATTGAAGTCTTTCTACAATTGAATTAGTGATACATATATAATAAATAGTTTGTTTGAATTCTTTTTGAACAAAAATATCTTTCATTGTTAAAATATTGGGCTATGATTGAGAGATAATTTAGCGTTGAAAGAAAAGGAAACAAAAAGCAATTATATTGATACTTTTTATTACCAAAATTTTAAATTTTAAACAAAGATTTTTAAACCTTTAGCTTACAAGGAATAGCAAGACATGCTTTTTCGTTTTCGAGGTTCTGAATGCTACAAAATGTTCTTTACCATCATAAAAGCCCTGTAAAAAAAATCTTACGTGCCAATGCAAAAGGAATCCAGAGTTACAGCCTTTGAATATTTAGTTTTTTTACGACACATCGTCCAATTTTTTATTTATTTTTTTACCTTTAAAAAATGGAACAAACTTCTTATTAAACTCAATCTTGAAAATACTGATATGGATGCAAATAGTAGATGCTGTTAGGATATTGATTCCAATTAGCTAACATTAAATCTTTTATTTTTATTTTCTTTTTGATAAAAGTAGCGCCTCTCTTTTTTTTTCCTTTTGCATTAGCAAAACAACATTTGTCAACCATTTCCGACGAATAACTTTAACGAAGAAAAGCCTGTGATGAAGACTGTCTTGTGAAAGTAACTGAATTTTAATTTTAGACACATGTTGGATCATTGTTTCTTTAACTATTGTATTTATGACAACGGAAAAAAATATTTGGTTTTATTTCACTTTGAATAAACATTTTTTCTGTAAATTGTTGTTTCATGGTTGAAGGATTGGAAGATGATTGACGCAGAATTATATAATGAAAGAAAATATAGCAAAAAATAAATGCTAGACAATTTTGCATATTTTTTCTAATTAAAAAAAATATATATTTTTTTTTGTGGAAGGGTTTAGCGATACAGGGTAAATATGGGCATGAGAGAAGCCAACATAAGTTTTTAGTGGTTTTTAAACATTAAAAAATTTGTGAGTTAAAAATCAAATGGTAAATAAATTTTTATAAAAGGCGCAATTATTATATTTAAAAAAATCTTTCCAAGTTCAGGAAATCCTTTGATCATTCATTGTTTTTTGAAATTCTTAAAAAAACAAAAGTTCTAAATTTCTGATGCATTTTTTAAACATACTTTTCGAATTCATACATTTATTTTTAAAACCCAAAATATGAAGGTATTTCATTGCTTTTTATTTATTTTTCAATACTCATAATGTACCAAAAGTTTTTATATCCACGTTTGCAAACTCCAAATTTCAACCTCATTTATTTCCTTTCCATTCAGTTATTTATTTTATGTTTTTCAGCAAACTTTATTATCTCCGATTGATTTAAATGAAGATTTACAATTACAATCAGATGCAGCAAAGAGATCTCTTTTACTTGTGATTGGACCTATTTTAATTATATTTATTACGGTATGGTGTGCATTATTGAGAAATTAGATTACAATCAAGCTGCTTTTTTGATCCCTGCATTGTCGCCATCATTATCATTATTCACTTCGCTCAGTCATTCAAAAAATATGTGTGTATGGCAGGGGAGAATCATCGATCATCATAAACATCGATTGCGCCATACCAACTTTTTTTGTTGCTGTCATTTTTTGGTTTCTCCTTCCTTATTTTTTATACAAATCACACACAAACATACACTAAAAAAAGTCATTCGAACCAAATAAAAAAAATGAAGGAAGCATAAGAATGTGATGGCGGCGGTCGCGACAGTGGCGACGATGATGTTGGTGATAATAATAATAACCTTCTCCCGCCATAAAATTATTATGTACTTTTGTACATGGACTTCATTTAAAACATGCATAATTTGTTGTTTTTTCAGTAAAATCTTTTTTTAGCAGAAATTCAATAATTTATTTTTGTTTATTTGTTTATTTTTCAGATAATATTTATTGCAACATTTTTATGTGTGAATATTATTCGAGATAAACGTAGATCACCCAATTCTGTTGCAGATCGATTTTTCATTATTAGGAATGTACATTTTTGACACAACGAAAAAGATCACGTGCAATTCCATTCTTTTATTTTTTCACATTGTCTTTCGAAATATTTCTTTATTTTAATATTATCGTGTGTGGTGTTTTTAAAATTCAAGAAAAGAAAAAACTTTATTTTATAAGCAAAAAAAAATAAATAAAAATAAAATCAAAACGAATTTTAAAGCATTATTTTATTCATTATTAATAAAGGTAATAATTATACGGTAATACTGTAATGTAAGAAGGCGAGTATTGAGAATAAGAGTTTTGGGGCTCTGACCCCTCCTGAAAATGACACATTTCAAAGTAAAAGACAGCAAAATGCTGCCAAATCGATGTTTTTTGAGTTTAACACTGCCTGAAATGGTCGTCGAGCATCCCGTGAATTTTTTTTTCTGGCTATGGGCATGAATATATGATGGGTATATTGAGTTTGGGACACATTAACGGTGATGGCTTACGGGTAGACGACTTTAAATAACACTCTTCCCGCATGACCAGCATCGTCAATTTGCGCCCAACTTTTCATTTTCATGTCAGCAGCCACAAAAAATTGCATCGGTGTATAGCATAAACGCTAAAAAAACACCACATTGCATTATTTTTTACTTTTATTCTAAGCCCAAATGAAGAAGATCCGTCCACAATAATCGATTATTGTCTTCCCTCTGAATTCAAGATTAAAAATTGTTGTGATTAATTCATGTGAAACTACCATAATCTTACTTTTAGGAAAATATAAAGATTTATCGCTTCGTTTCTCATAAACCAATATTAACGATATTGGCACTACGGGTAGACGACTTTAAATAACACTCTTCCCGCATGGCCAGCATCGTCAATTTGTTCACAACTTTGAATTCAAGATAACATCGTTTAAATATCACTCTTCCCGCATGACCAGCACTGTTATTTGCGCACAACTTCCATTTTCATGTCAGCAGCCACAAAAAAATTGCATCGGTGTATAGCACAAACGCTAAAAAACACCACTTTGCAGTCTTTCTTCTCTTCTTTTCTCCATTTTTTTCGACAACCGAAAGCAAAGCAACAAGAAGAAGAAAAATATATTTCCTCTCTTTTCTCTCGTGCTTCTTTTTTTCTATTTTTTTTCTTCGGGAATAAAATAAAAATGAAAATATACGAAAGAAAGAAAAATAGGGGTAGAAAAATAAAATGAGAGAAAAAAAGGAGAGAGAAAAATAGCCGACCAACTATTTGGCGGACGATAGCAAATGGCGGACTGAGCGGCAGGCGGCGACGAGCACCAAACTGCGCTAATGTTGGGGAAGCTATTGAAGAGTGGGCGGAGCTGGCCCAAAATGGACGAGCCAGTGAGTGAGCGAGCGCGCGCATACTTTACAGTTCGAAAAAAAAAATATTTCTTCTGAAGGCGTGGCACGCACGTTCATAGTTAAAACACAACCAACCAAAATCCCAAAAAGCTTTTGCTTTCTTTTTTTCTTTTAAAGGGTCAGTTGGAAGGGGAAGGAAGAGGAAAGTCGTCCGTCGATCGACCGGCCACTACACCATCACCATTCTAATAACAAATGGCCAGCGATGGCAGCCAATAGACAAATCTGTCTATCGCAACCGACAGCCCCACACTTTTTTGCGCCAGACAACGAAAGAAATTTTTTTTTACCGTGTCTGTCGGTTGCGATAGACAGATTTGTCTATTGGCTGCCATCGCTGCAAATGGCAGCTGGTATTGAGCAAATTCTTTTTTAAACTGAACGATAAAAAAAAATAAATGAAGGGTAATGGTCAAAGGCTTTTTAGTTAGTTTGTTTGTCCGTTCGTTTCCGTGCGTATTCGTATGTTTTTCTTATGTCAGTATGCAATCCATGTTGTGCGTACATTTTACTTATGTTGTTGTTCAAACCTCGTGACAAAGCAGCAGCACAAATGGAAAAGAGAAGAGCTTGCTTGGTGGCGGTGGTGGTGGCATAGGCAATGTTTGTCCAACATTTTTTTTATAACCTCCGGAAGATGCTGCGGAACAGCGCGCGGGACGCTGCGGCGGCCTTGGTGAGAGGAAGGAAATTTTTTTATTTTTGTGAAGAAACGGCTGACCTTCTCGTTCGCTTCATTGAAGCTTTCTCTCCCAAAAGAAAATGCAGAAAAGCTTTCGTGCAAAAAATTTTTTTGTTATGAAAAACAGCAGAGAAAGGGTCAGTCAGAATGAGTGAGTGAAGAGAAAGGAGAAGAGTTGTAACGACTATAACGCAGTTTTTTCTTTTTAGATTGGACACTTTCTGTCTCTAGAAAAAAGTGTTTGGCGTTGGCCGCTCTGACATTGCTGGTCGGTTGGTTGGATGGTTGTTGTTTTCGACGAGTGACCAGTGGTGTATAAACCCAAGACAAGAAAAAAAAGGGAACAACGACTCGAGCAAACGCCATCGCCGCTGTCGACTGACTACTAATACTATTCTTGAAGAGGAGGAAATTGCAGGGTTTTAGTAGTGAAAAAAAATGTGAATGAAAAATATAAAAACGCAGAAATCTCTATCGTTCGCTATTGAAAAAAATTAAGGGACCAACAAACAAATACGAAAAAAATAATAAGAAAAATAGGGGAAAGCAGCTGACCACTACTACTACTACGACCATCACGAGGATGAATGAAAGAAAAAAAATATAAAAACGGAAAAGGGAGTTTTTAAATTCAAAGTCGGGGATGAAAGCATAAAATGTGATGCTGCTGTTGTTGTTGTTGAGGCTGCTGAGCATTTTATTTTTCCATTTCAAAGTGGTCAGAAAAAAAAGGGACGGTTTTTAATTCGAAACAAAATATAAAAATATAAAACGAATTCTTTTTTCTTTTTTGCTGCACTTCTTTTTGGCAAATTTTTTTTTGAATGAATGAAAGAAATAAAAATGGGACAAGAGCCAAAACAACAACAAATCTTTTTGCTGTTTGTGTGTTAAATTTAAAGGAAAAAATGAGAAAAGAAATGGGGACAAGAAAAACAAAAAAAGTGAATGGAAAGAAAAATGACCAACGGAAAAGGGTAAAAACGGGGAAGAATAAAAGCTAAAGTGTAGTGAGTGATGAATCATAAACTGAACGAACATCTGTGGACGTACAAAAAAAATATGAAGGGGATGAACGCCTTTTTTGATAAATTTGTTGTTTTGTACATATTTTTGGAATGAAGACAAGAAAGCTTAAAATCAAAAAGCAAAGTAAAGACTAAAATTAAAAAGAATGAAAAAAAAGTAAAGTAACAAATAAGCTTTTTTAAAACAAATATACAATAAAAAAAGCAACAACAACATCAAAGAATTTAAAAAATGTATGTCTTTTTTTCGGAGGAGAACAAACTAACTAATAAACTATCTAAAATCGGAGAATTACATAGCCTCCGCCGCAAATGATCGCATCAAAAAAAAAATAATAATTCAATGGAATGTGTAAAAGCAATTTGGGAAACAAAAATAAATTGTTTAGAATTCCATTAAAAAAAGAGAATATGTTGTTCAATAACAAACTTTTTTGTTTAAAAATGATTCATGTTTTTTGTTTGGCGTCAAAAAAAAAATAAAAAAATGATTGCATTCCTTTTTTTTTTAAAAAGTCTAGGAAATTGTCTATGACTAACTTTTTGATGTGAAAGAAAAAAAGAATCAAAATTTAATCGTACAATTTTTTTCCACTCAAATTTTTTATCATCATTATTATCATCGTCGTCATTCTTTTTTGCTCTCTGATCACTTTTTTGTATAGAGGAGTGTCAACGACTACTGACTAAATTATAAAAATTCCTAGATAACTTTCTTACAGTTATGGCTATTGTAGGATATTTATTTTTAATAAAGCAAAGCTAAAGAAACTTATCTCATTGGATGTTACCTTAAACTTCCAAATATTGCCTAATCTAATACTAAATTTAGCATCAAAATCAAAGACGAAAATATTTTTTGGCAAAATTTATTTCTGGTTTCGTCTTCCGGCGCCATACATATTTATTCATTCATTTATCGTGCTGCTGCCGCTTCTTTCTTTAGCTTCTCTTTTTTTCCATCCATTTTCTTACCTCTTTTTTCATATCTTAGAATTTCGCATCAGTCAATTTCCTCTTCTTATTTTTTTGCTACTGCTTCTTTCATATCTGCCGCCGTCGCCGCCATCGTCGTCGTTGTCTCATCGATAAATTTGGCGCCAAAAGCATCGCGTCTCCTTCGACTATCGCTGATGATCAACTATCTCAAATAAAGTATGCTGAAAAAGAAATAAAACGAAACAATGCTACTGCTATCTATTCCCTCATACATAGCGGAGGAAGGCAGGCACGAAAGCTTTTCCAATAATGGCCTTGAAAATCATTTCGACATTATTCAAATATGTGTATGTACATACGATGGGGTAGCGATCGACGGGATGTAAAAAAATGAAGATGAATGCAAAGGAATAAATGAAAAAAATGGAAGAAGGAACAATGAAAAAACATTGTTACAAAAATTGAAATAAAAGAAAACAGTTAAAATTGAAAGTTTAAAGATTGCATAATGAAAGGAAACTAAAATTTAAAGTAACGTTTTTATGACAAAAAAAATATATCACAGAAAATTCACAAAATAATTATAAAACAAAAAGTTTAATCTTTTTGAAGGGGCGCATTTGGATCATTTCGAGCTCCGCTTAATACTAAATAATGAGTTTGCAATTGTTCTTGCTTTTTAATTTGTTTTGAAAGGGTTCCAAGTGGGGTATCGGATGAATTCATTTTCTTGAGCTTTTCTTTTTTATCTTGTTGACGCATGCGTTTTTCAACCTGTTTCTTTCCAGGTGCTTTTCCATGGAATCTAAAAAAATCGAATATTAGAAAAATAATTAATAAAAATTAAACAAAAAAACTTACTTATGAGAGAGGGCTCTAAAAGCAGCTTTTTTATCCATATCACGTCCTTGAGAATCTGTGTAAGCAATATCAATATTTGGTTGATAATCGCGTTTATCAGGGAAGGATCTCAATGGGCCACTTCCGGTTGTTCCCATACGTTCCATTTTCTTTAAATATTTGTCTTCAATATCACTAAAAAATACGCAAAATTAGAAACTCTAAAATTGATTTTAATGAAACTTACTATTTACTAAATTCAACTTTATTAATGAGTTTACTTTCCAAATGTTTTAAAGTTCCTCCTTTATTTTTTTTAGAATTTGGATCATCCAAATATCCTTTTTCACCAGCAAGTTTTAGCATTCCTGCAACACCTTTAGTGACATCAGCTTCTTTACCCAAAACATTTTCATATTTATCTTTTTCACTTTTTTTCTTTTCATCATCATCTTTCATTTCAACATCTTCTTCGGGGGTTAATGAATGCTGTTCACGGCGGCGATGTTTTCTATCTCTTTCACTTTCCCGTTTTCGATGCTTATCATTATCGTTTGCTTCATGATCCTTTTCTTTATGATTCCGTTCCTTCTCTTTATGGCTTCGCTTTTTCTCTTTTTTACGCCGCTTTCGTTCATCTTCCGAATCTTCATTCTCACTTTTTTCTTCACGCTTTCGAGATTTTTTTGCCCGTTCTTCTTTGGCTGCAAGTTCTTTAGCTTGTTCAGCAAGAATTTCACTGTAGTCAACATCATCATTTCGATTTCCAGCTAGCCCAATGGTAGGTATATTTCCAATAGTTTTATAATATTCTGATGTGGAATCAAATACAACTTGCTTGGAACTATCATCGTCATCCACTTCCTTTTCATCTTCTTCAGTTTCTTTTTTTAATCTTGAAATCATTTGTTTTACTTGCGCACCGCTATTAGTGGATTCTTTTTCTTTTTGAGCTTCAAATGCACGAAGTTTTCGAGATTTTTCCAATGCTAATGAAAGTTCATCTTCGACTTCATCATCGATAATGATTCCAGTAAGATTATTCATGGGAGTAAAATCTTCTTCCTCATCCTCATCGGTTTCCACTTCCTTTTTCTTTATTTTAGAAAGTAATGAATGCATTTTGGATTTATCAACTGTAGCTCCCATGGTATCTTTGAAGTGATTCTTTTTAATTACGGGAGCATCATCTTTAATTTCGCCTTCTTCAATATCAACTTCCATTTTAACTCCATCGCCATTAGAAGTTGTTCCATTTCCATTAGCTTCAGTTGAATCTCCATTCGCAAGTCGACGGGCTTTAAGACGTTCTTCTCGAGCTTTACGCTCTTCTAAAGTTTCTTGCTCGGGTTCAGGAATTAAATCATCTGCTTTAAAACCCTTTCGTTTACGAGATTTGGAGCCATCCTTCTTCTTTTTGGGTTTACGGAATGAAATCATTTCTTCCTCAGTGTAAAATTCGCTTGCAATTTTAAATTTTGGGGTTTCCAACGATATAAGCTGCTTGTTAACCATGAATTCCTTTCGTTTTTGTTGCAATTCTGCTGCTTCTCGATTAACATCCACGCCGCCATGTTCATCAAGCTTGAAAGTTTCACGGGTTGTAGGGCCATCCACTCCTTCATCATATTTTGAAAGAAGATCTTTTCGCTTTACCTATAAAATAAAAGAGTAATTCTCAAAAAGCATCATAATTTAAATAAATACTTACCACTCCAAATTCATCAACATCTTCTTCATCATAAGGATTGTAACCGGATTTTTTCTCACGAATTTTTCGATTCTTTTGAAGCTGCTCGCCGTACATTAATGTTGGGTTAATAAGAACTTCTTCTCCATCATCATCGAGGACGTCTAAAAAGTGGGGAAATTTAAAATCAACTTTAGCAAAAATTATTTTTTTAAATCTTACTTCTATCATCCAAAACCAAAATTTGTTCTTCACCAGTTAGAAAAGCTTCTTTAGAATGTCCAATGGTCATTCCAGCAAGGGCTGAATTGTTTGTCCTATTATTTGCAGGTTTACGGGGTTTTCGAATTGGTGGGGCATTAGCTGATTTTTCAGCTTCTTCGTCCATTTCTTCTATTTCTCGAGCCTTTTGTTCTCCAAGAAGTCGCTGCTTTTCAACCCATGATTCAGCTGATTCTTCTTCATCCGAACTTGAATCAGCTAAACCTTTTGTCTTCAATTTTGATTGAATTGTTCGTTTTTGTTTTTGTAAATCTAACTTTTCTTTCAATTTTTCTGCTTTCTTTTTATGGGCCAAATTTTCAGATGGTTTATGAACAAATTCCATTCCATCTTCGGTAACAATCTTTTCTTTGGGATCTCCACTTTCACTTTCACGAATTTTTGGTCCATCATCATCAACTTCAAGGGGAGCTAAACCTAATGAAGCTCGAAGCTTATTTGTTTCTTCCATCGATAGGGATTCGGTGCTAAAAAAACGATTATCATTATATATATATTAAAAAATGTGAAGGCCTTACTTTCCATTACCAGAAGGTTCTGGCGAGTTCGATGATTCTCGTCTCCGCGACCTCAAAATAATAAACCAGGTTATGGGATTGAAAAGCTTAAACTAACAGCTTGTTTCCGCTACAAACTATTTATAAAAAAACTTACTTTTTTGGAGAATCACGATGTCGATGTTCAGATGAAGAAGAATGGGATGATAATTTATTGTTGGTATCATGATCTAAATCATGCTTACGCTTTTTAGCATGACGGGAAGACATTTCTTATTTTGAAAAACTTTTAATAAAAATAAATTTAAAAAAATGGAATGAATTCTTAACTAAAGTTTTTCTACTGAAAATAAAATATTTCAAAATCTTTCAATGAAAAAAAAACAACGATGAAAAAAATATATAGCTTTATAAATACATTCGTCTCGGGAACTTTAATAATAGTTTATACCCGAAGACTTCAATTCATAGCACTTACAGATATTTCAGAAGGTATTCTTAATAAAAGCATTGAAGGTAAATTAAAGATCTCTGCACCCAATAAAATAATTGCAGCTAAATATTTCTTCAAAACAAAAAAAAAATCAATAGTTTTATAACTTTTGCGACATTATGAAATAAATCATAGCTTTTTTAAATGTCAAATATGCAAATTAATAATTAAATAATAATACTATTCACAATTAATTCATAAAGATTGGAACTAAAAAAAGAAAGAAAGATATTTCGGAATCTTTAATTATGACTTTTCTTTAAATTTGTTGGATTTACTGTACTTTTTTAAACTTTGATTTCTTTTCTTTGACTTTAAAAAAATTTATTTGCTAAATTGGGTTTGATTTGATTTGTTAAAAATGTTGTTTCCATCGAACAAACAAACAAAACAGTTACATATGACACTTAATATTGTTGGATATCGTGAGAGTTGGTTGTCATCGCAGTCTCTCTTCTCTCATATTTTATTCAAAAATATACCATTTCTGTCAACATCAATGAACATCATTTGTCGATGGCATTTTTTCTTCTCGTTTTCTTACAACAAAAAAATGGTCCAGATGTTTGCGGCAGCAGCTCTCAACCCAACAACATTGCTTGAAATCTTTTTCAAGCTCGATCGGCCTCTTTTTTTTTACAGTTCTTATTTCTCTCGGTCGGTCAACGATCTCGCCGTTTTTTGCTTCTTATTTTTTTTTTGTTCTTCTTTTGTGCCATTGCTTGACCTTAGTAGTCGTTGACTGACGATACGATTGTAAGCAGCTGCCGAATTTTATTTTCTCTCTTCTAAATAAAAAAATAAAAATGGAAAAAACTGAAATTGAGATGGGTTTATTGAGTGAAGTTGAACCTATTTCAATGATATCTCCTGCACCACCTACAACAACTCCTGCTCCACAACAATCAAAACTTGAAGTTATTGAAGTTCCTGCTCCTCAACCATCAGATGAAGTTGACCCAGTTCCAAACGTAGATCTTCCAAGTAGATTTCTAATTGGATTTGCATATTTTATTTTTACAATTACTTTTCCAATTTCTATTTGGTTTTGTATTGTTGTAATTGCTGAATATGAAAGAGGTGTATGGTTGCGTTTGGGACGTCTCAAGGAAGCTGTAACACCTGGAGTTAAATTTAGACTTCCATTTATTGATAGAATTGTTACAGTTGATATGAGAACTAAAACTTTAAATGTTCGACCTCAAGCTGTAAGTTGGTTATTAAAGAGATAGATGAGATTTTCCAGATTTACTAAAACCCAATCAAACATAGATTAATTAATTTCAGATTCTTTCACGTGATTCAGTTACTGTAACTGTGGATGCGGTAATTTACACACGGATTTTCAATCCATTAGCATCGGTTTTAAATGTTGTTCATGAAAAGCAAGCCACTGAATTACTTGGTCAAACAACCCTTCGAAATGTGCTAGGAACTAAATCATTAGCAGAAATTTTATCCCATCGTGATGCAATTGCAGCTGAAATGAAATCTGTTCTTGATGCTGCAACTGATGCATGGGGAGTTAAAGTTGAACGAGTTGAAGTTAAAGATGTTTCACTTCCCCAATCAATGCAACGTTCCATGGCGGCTATCGCTGAAGCAGAAAGAGAAGCTAAAGCTCGAATTATTGCAGCTGAAAGTGAACAACAAGCTTCCATTGCTCTTAGAAAAGCAGCTACTGAACTCAGTCAGGAACCAGCAGCAATCCAGCTTAGGTATCTACAAACTCTTAATACCATTTCAGCTGAACATTCCTCCACGATTATCTTTCCATTTCCACTGGACCTTATTTCTCTTTTCACAAATAAAAATCAAGCTTAATTTTATTTATCGATTTTTCTTGTAATTAATCAAACTGTGTTTTTAATAATTATTTATGCCTTGCATTTATCCTTTAATAAACTGTATAAAAATGTGTCATACTCTAAAACATAAAATTTCATTCGAAAACAAAATTCACTTCAAACAATATCATGAATTCCATGTATTTTTTTTATCAATAAGCAACTCCTTGGTTTAATAATGTTCAATCAAAAAGAAAGGGTAAAATATTTTAAAGGGTTGGTAATTTTCAGAATTAATAAAAAAAAGTGTAAATATTTAATTAAATTTAGCGTATGTACATTGTGAAACAGGACTTTCAATAAACTTTAATATATAAAAAATAATTATGGATAAAAAAATTGGTTGGAAATTATTAATATTTTTTAAATCAGCGATTTTAATTTTAGTCCTTCATGGAAAATTCCTTCTATGGCTTCTCTTTCTCACGCTTTCGCATAATTTATTTTTCGTTATCTTGATTATCCTAAAATGGAGCATCTTTATTATGCCAATGTCAGAATGTGTTGTTTTATTTTCCAACTTTTACATTTTTTGTTCATTAATACGACTCAAAAATATGTTGTTTTAAAATTAAATATGTGAAAATATCCTTTTTTCGTGTTTAATCCTAGCTCGTTTAAACCATCGCTTCATTCTAATCATTATAGCTTTTTAGGTTAAATATGAGTAGACCCATACGGATTAAGAAGACAACAAAGAGGTTAGTAATTTTACTTTACTTTCTTTTTGCAATCGTGATTTTTTAGGCCAGGATATGTTTATGATGATCCACTTTCTTCGCGCCGTACTTGTCAAGCCTTTCTTCGACTTCAAAGTCAATGCTCTTATGATTGGGTGGAAACCGATCTGTTTCATCAATCAATTCCACTTCCAAGTAATGAACCATCTCAAGCTTCTTCGTTCCATTTGTAAGTGTTTAACATATACCCCAACCCTGTTTATATCACGCATTTTTAGGCATACAAGCAACATTAGTTTGGATGGGCTCGACCGAAGTATTCACATCGCAAACTATGTGAAACATGTCAAGAATTTTCAAATGGATCTCAACAATGAACTTGGTGAAAATGTCAATGATGAAGAAAATTCTCCTCGTGTTACCATTGTTGAACCACCATCAATTATCAGGAATCGTGCTCATCGTCGTGTCAGCTTTCAAGAAAACGCTGCTGAAACAAATTCAATCTTCAGTCATTGTGGTGGAACCGATGGAAACGTCAACGATGAAAAAAGTCTTCGTTGTTCCCAAGAAAGCGATGTTTATCTTCCAACAATATTGATCAATCAGGAATACCGGGAAGTTGGAGAAGCTAACTATAAATATGGTATCAATGAATTCAAAAAAAGAAAAAGTCGCCTGATTGTTTATGAACATAACGAGCCTACTCTTTGTCGACAATATTATACTCTCAACTCTCAATGGTTTTGTTATGGCTGTAAAACTCCTGGTTTTTTTAAAGATCAAGTCTTCCATGCTCCTCTTCAACATACTGATGACCCGTTGCAGTATTCTCAAGTGGTTGGTCAACAAATGGAAATTTTGGAGCGATGTAAACTTGAAAATTATCCTTTATCGGATATTGAAGATGATTTTGATGATTGATTAATTTCTCTTTGCATATGTTTAAGTTTTTGCAATAATTTTTATTGTTTTTACATGCATTTTCTTTTTAATAAAGTTATTTTCGTAATATTCTTGTACTTTCATTGAAGTTAGACATTTTTATTTTTAAGATCAGCAGGTAGTTCAACTTTTCCAGCAGCTGCATTAAAAATGTAATCTTGCAATCCAGTTGGAAGATAACATAATGGAATGTAAAATAACATTGACATCCATCCGCAACGATAACGATATCTTGGAATCAAAGCTGTGATAGCATGATAATAATTATCAACTACATAATGAAGATGAGGAGTGGCAAGATCGCGGAAAACTGAATTCCATTTATGAACGACTAAAATTTTGGATTTTATAAAAATGACATTACCCTATAAAAATTAATTAAAATTACATTTGTCTTTATAATCTTCTCCATATGCAGTTTTTGTTTCATTTGGTAATGCATTCCACGCTTTATTAACTCTTTGAATCATTGCATTTTCATCAACTAAAGCAGTTTTAAATGCTTCTGGTTCCAAAATACAACATGTTATTCCATATGGCCGTAATTCTTGTCTAAAAATTTAATGCTTGAAAAGCAAAACAAGAAACTTGACTTGTTTAAACGGAATTATTCAGGTAAAAAAGATTGCAGCAAAACAATATTTTAGTTTGAACAAGAATGAAACAAACCTTATTGCATCCATGTATGCTTCAGCTGCATATTTGCTACAAGCATATGGAGCTCCACATGGAACTGAAACTCGACCTGCTACAGATGTTGTAGTAATAATTCGACCTTTGGATTTTTTCAATAATGGTAAAAATGCCTAAAAGAATTAAAAGTTGCTTTAATTACTTGCTTATCTTACTTTTGTAAACTTACATGAACACATCGAATATGTCCAATGCAATTGATTTCAAATGCATCTTTATAATCTTGGATTCCTGTCCACCTATAAAATTCTTCTAGAATTGATACTGAGATGATAAAAAATTTCTTACGCATCCGGACCATAGCAACTAAAAACTCCTGCATTATTTACAACTGCCCATAATTCTGGAAAAAAGAGAGAAGGATTACTATTTACATTGAGAATTATGGTGAAACTATAAAACATACTTTCATCTGATGGAAGATTTTTCTTAACAAATTCTGCCGCTTCTTCAACTGATTTATCTTTGGTAATATCAAGAGGAAAAGTTATCAATCTTCCAGATGAACCTTTGGCATCTTTTTGAAGATTTTCTTCGCCCTAAAATTTTGCCATGGTAAAAAGATACTGTATTTCACTTTAGACTGTCTCCAATAACCGTATCCGTGTTCAATCTCACCTGCTTAGTGTAACATCCAGCAAAAACAGGCATGCCATTAGAAACACATTTCAAAGCTAAAAGTCTTCCAAATCCTGTATCACATCCTGAAATAAATATCGCCTTTTTCTTCAAATCTCCAACGGGAATCAGTTCCCATAAATAACGAAGGCCATAATAAATTGGGAAAATTAAAATCAAATACAACCAAAACATTTTTCTTCTTCCAATAATAAAATCACAAACAAAACTTTGTTTCAATTTTTGATATATTTCCTTCCTATTTGTATTGTTTCTCTCTCTCTCTTTAGACTACAAAGAATAATTCCAAAAAAAAATGGGACCAAATTATCAATGTTTTCCGTGGTTTTAGGTTATGCCTCCAAACTACAAACATTCTCATAACTTTGTTTGGATTTGTGACTGACTAGAGTCTATCCTATCAAATGACCTTGAAGGAAAAAAACATAAGATCAATAACACACAAGGTTTAAATTATATTTATATGCATTTTTGGAATACAATATACCTGCACAGTTTGAAAGTTAGACATTTAGTGAATACAGAAAAATTAAGAAACAAACACAAAGAACAAAAACATAACATTTTACAGCAAAAAAAGAACCAGTAATTTACAATGAAAAAAGAAAGTAATAATGAATGGAATATAATTTAAGCATTCAACATATCATCTTTACTTCTTAGGCTTTGCAGGAGCAGGAGCAGCTACGAGAGGCTTGCCAATATCTTTACCACGAAGTTTGATACCAAGAATACGTTCCATCTTGCCCAAAACTTGAGGATTTGGAAGAGCTTTTCCAGATTCAAATTCTTGTACGACCTGGATTTTTTCATTAATCTTTGTTGCCAAATCTTTTTGAGTCATTTCTTTTTGTTGTCGACCTTGTTGAATAGCCTTACCAAGGCTGAGGCTTACACGTTCATGATGGAGTTCTTCGGTTTCTTCATCAAGCCTAAAACATCAAGAAGATAGTAAAGCTTAGAAAGCAAGAGATATGTAAACTAACTTTAAAGCATTCTTTGACATACCATGTTGAATATTGCCACCAGCACCAAACTTCTTACTTGTTTCAATTTCATCCCCACGGCGTTGAGCAGCAGCAATTTCCTATAAATAAAATTGTTTTTATATATACATTATGGAGCATTAAATAAACTTACGCCTGTAGTACGACAAGTTCTGATTGGTGGGCCACTTTTTCGAAGAACAGTAACGGTATCCATCGTAGTATCAGATCTGAAAGAAGATGATATGATTATGGTTTCAAAGAACATTAAAAAACATACTCCATGCGACCAGCTTTAGACATTTTGCAAATGATTTGAGATTTGGAGAGGTAAGAAGTAAAAGCTAAAAAAAGAAAATGTAAAAATGATGTTGGAATATTTATGTATGAAGCAAGAAAGTAAAGAAACAACGTAGCAAACAAAAATATGAAACGTTTTTTGCTTTCAATTACATAGAAAAAAGGATTTTGTTGGAAAATTCGAGAGTGGTTTTCAAAGAGTTTTAATTCGTTTCAAGATCATAAATAAAAACGTTTCGTGTCGATGGAAATGTGGAAATTTTTTTGAAACAAACCTTTGCTTATTTTTGGACTTCTTTTATATCGTTGTTGAGTAAAATTGTGCAATGATGATTTTTATTTGATCATCTTATTGCTGAATTATGAAAGTGCAATATTTCTTTCATTTTACACAATTTTTAAATGACACATGTTAAATATAAAGGCTTTGTTATCCTCATATTTTTTTCTTAAAATATGTGTTTTTTTAAAAACCAAATGTGTCCCATGTTTTTTTTAAATGAATGAAGCACTTGAAATATTGTAAATTATTGTTATCTTTTTTTGAAAGCTTTGGAAAAAAAAGAAAATGTTGGGTTTTTTAAAAATGCTCGAAATGTTATTTGAATTCCTTGTTTAAAATAAAGCATTGAACTTTGAACACATAAGTTTATGTAATTTTATATTTTAAACAAATTTATTTACCTTATTAACAACAAATAATAAAGAAGCAGCTTAAAATTACCTTCAAAAAAGCAGGTACAAACAGAGATGCAAAACAAAGCAGACAATAATTTGCAAAAAGTGGATAAAAACGGTTTCAAATTGCTTTAATTGTTGAAAAATAAATATTGAAGTCATGGGGCTATTATTGTGTGGGAATAGCTTAGGAGCTTTTACATTTTAATCATCTTCGTATGTATGAGAAGTGACTGTCTTATTCCTCATTATCTTTGAAACTATTGCTTGCTTATCCGGCTTATAATAATGCAAAGTTATTTTTTTTAGATAATTTATTATTATTCATAGATTTAATAAAGATTTGTTTAATTAAAAGAAAATGCAAGCTTTGGCAAAAGCAAATCGTGAATTTTGTTTAAATATTCCCGTATTTTGTTGATAATGAACACAAGTAAAAAGCTAGTTAGCTTTATTTTTTGATAAAACCCATTTTTTAAAAGTTTTTATCTTCCTTCCTCATTCTTTAGTTTTTTTTTGTTTTGTCGTTGAAGCAATATTAGAAAGAAAGGGAAATGGAATTCACAAGACTAACAAAAAGCGTGTAATTTTCTGAACTGATTTTCATCAATATTTTTTTTGTATAAAAATGGCCACGTTTTTTTTGGGATTGGGTTTTAGTTTTTATGAATCTCGGTAGATTTTTAGAAGGAAATTTTGCAACATATTTTTTCTATATTTTTTATAAAGGAATGGATACGTAAATTGTTACAGTATGCCTCTGCAATATTTTCTGATAAAAAAAGCTTCATTTGAACATTTTTTACATTCTGATTCATAAATCCTTTTTTCTATTTTTTTTAATTGCTTTTTTAAACCATATTTTTATATTTTAATTTATTATTAATTTTATGTTTTTCTGTGGTTGAAGAGGAGTTGAGGGGATTATGCTATCTGTTTTTTTTATTATTTGCAGCTTATCATGTGATGTTATTCCAAATTTAAGCATTCAAAATTAAATACTATTTTTGCTACAATTTTAAAGCCTTGAAACTGTTCATCTCAAAGCACATTTGCCTCTTCATCATCTTTTTTTTTAAATTATTGCAAAAAGATTAAAGGGATGAATAATAAAAAAATATATGAATGAATAAGGAGGATATTTTTTAAAAATGAATGAATGAGTAAAAAAATATATGGTTAGAAATAAATTTTTCTCCTTCTTTATCATGAGATTTAAAAAAATATATATTTGAAGGATTTCAGCAATTTTTATGGGAGTAATAAATTTAAAAAAAGTGGAATGTTTTTTCTGTTTTTGTTCGAACAAACTTTGGGTTAATAAATTATAAGATGGTTGGCTGCTGTTGGTGCGGAAGAGATGGATGCAAAAAAAAATTGTTTTGATATTTCGTGATCAAATTAATGAGAGAAAGAAGCAGCATTCGATAAAAAATTGTTGAACAAAAAAAGAAACAGCTTTCAAGTTTTGTAAATTTTGATTCGAATAATTTTTACTCGACATATATTTTTTTGAGGAAGTTTTCCAAGAAGTTTTAAACTTACACTTTTGTTAAGGCATGTTCGTCTTTGGCTATGTACTTGTTACTAAAATTTAATTATGCCACACATTTTCTTTAAAAAAACACGAGACGCTGTAAAAAAGTTATAATTGCTTGTTGTTGCACGTCTGAAGCTTTACTTACTTCTTTTAGAAAAGCAGACGATTTCTAAAAAGATAGTTGAGTTATTATTAAATTGCTGACAGATTTTGAAAAAAGAAAATTATCTCATGATTAAAAAAAATGAACTTTGTTTTAATCTTTTCGTTATTAATTTTGAATGATTATTTTTAATTATAGATAGCTTAAGCATTTTGACTTTGAGCCTTGTAAATCCTCAATGATAAACTGTTTTAAACTTCCGATCTACAGTTTTTTTTTTCAGCTTATAGAGTCGCATACTTTTTTAAATCTTCAAAAATAACCCTTTGCATTCTTGTTATCCATTTTTTGGAGTATATAAGAAATTGTGTGAAAAGCATAATCGTAATTATTTTATTATAAAAAATATTTTTAGACGTCATTTTTTTAGTTTACGTTCAGAAAATCCCAAACTCATTTATAACTTGAAATTTTGTAGGGACAAAGAACTGAGAGCCAACTAACTTAGTTATAAATTTATTTTGCTTCTTTCATATAATTTATGGATGCTTCTGAATGTTAAAAGTTTGTAAATCTTTCGTTCTCTTCTTTTGAAACTCTTATCTTTCTTTTTCTTGTTCCGGAAGGAGTAAGGCTTCTTCTTCGCGCAACACAAAAACAATTAACGCATCTTTTTTTCTTTCTAACATTTTTTGGCTTCTTTCTTTCCCTTTTTCTCGATCATCTTCGATGAGTAAAGAAAGCAACAAAAAATGGGGAAAAGAAAAGGCGTGACTGACTCTGACTCAAGGAAGAAACAAGGAAACTTATTTTTTAGTAACAATAAAGATTTACTTCTTTTTCTTCGTTATTTTAAATTTATTACCAAATATTTTTTAACTTTAAAAAAAGAATTCTTATTTGATTCTTTGATTTATATTTTTATTTTAAAGAATTGCAGTTGGCATATTTTTTCTATTCATTTCTTTCCGGGCGGAGTTCATCTTTGTTTGAAACCATCAAAAAACAGAAAAAAATGAAATGTGTCCTTTCCATTCATCCACCCTCTATGTTTTTTGACTGACGGCAGAAGCTTTTGACTCATAAAACAAAACAGAAAAAAAAATATCAGTGCATTTTTTGAATTCCTAAAAAAATGTTATAAAAACATACGTCGTCGGCATTGTCGTGTCTCTATGTATGAGGAAGATTATTTTTTAAAGATTATTAAAAAAATACATATGTTTATTCCCATTCTTTTTATTAATACACTTTTTTGGAGTGCAACTCTTTGTGTTTTTGTTTTTGACCTTTTTTTGATTAAAAAATATTTTTCTTTTACCGTAATTTTTTTTATGTTTGCCGTCATTGTTTTTGAGGATTTACTTGTTTTGGTTTTTTTTATGTTTAAATCTTTGACCGACTTTTGACTTTTAAAAACACAATTTTTAAAACCATTTATAGGTTTGGCGTGGTTCCACAGCTTTCGTATATTTTTAATTCTTTAATTATTTTCCAAAATTTTATAGAGCCAGGTTGGTTATTGGACCAAAGCACGCAAACATGGACACAACAACAACAAACTTCACAACTAAAAATTCTTCATTTTCACCTTCTTCTATGCCACCACATTTACCATCAAAATCCATTTCAACCGTATTATTTACCCTTTTAATTTTAACCACAACTTGCTCAGCTTTTGTTCCAAGAAATGGTTTGGGACATTTGAAAATGTGTCCACCTGGCGGGGAAGCCTTTGCTACAGCTTGGCAACTCACTTGTGGAATGAGAAAAAAGAGAAGTGTTGATAATTTTTATGAAAATTCAGCCACAATGAAACTTGAATCAAGTTAGTTTTTTTGTTTTTGTTTTGACGGGAACGGGATTTGTCTAGAAAAAAAATTATAGTAGTGTAGGTGTCAGTTTGAGGAAAACTACAAACTTTCATTCAAACGAATTATGAGCAATTTTCAAATACATTCGTTTTCACTTTTCATATTTTTTTAAAAACAACTTTTTGTATTTAAAATTTTTTAGTTTTGTTTTTATTAATGACGAAGCTAAAAGATTTTTAAACGCTTGCTTTAGAGCTTCTTATTTTTGCTTTTAGAATTTTAGGATTTTTAAAAACTTAAACTAAAAAGGAGAATGGCGCCATTTTTATTTTAATTAAATTAAATGAAATCTTTTATTTCAATTTTTGCTAATGTTATTTTGTTTAACCAAAAAAAGTTTTTTTTACCAACGTCATCTTTTGGAACAAAACTTTTATATTTTTTTTAAACACAAAAAAATGTCAAAAGGAAGTTCCTTTTTTTCTTCTTTATATTTCACAAACAATAGCATGCTTGATTTCTTAGCTATTTTTTGTTTTGTTTAACGGAAATTGATGCTGATGATGCTTTTAAACAAAACGCAAATTTTTTTAAACATTTCCAAGCAAAACTTAAAATTTTTGAGGGAAACTTTGGGTATTGGAGGGCATGATTTTATGAGGATTGAAAAGCTTGAAAATTTCTGGGGTACGGTAAAGATAGTCCAAAGCAATGGTATAGATTGAAAATTTCACTTGAGCCGAGATAAACCTTTTTTTGATAAGGAAGTCGCAAAATTGGTTTATTTTCAGTACAAAAAACTGAATAAAAGTTTGAACTCTTTTTTAATTTTTTCTATTGAGGTCATTCAGCATTGTTCCAAAATAAGATATTTTTAAACTTGGCCAAACCCAAATAAAACTTTTATCATAAAGAAAACCCAAAACTCAAATTTTTTTTTCAATGCATTCAAACGTGACTCGGCCATTACTAATTCTATATTTTTTTCATTTTTTCTCTCTAATTTTCAATGTTGAGTCAATTTTAATAGCTTTCACACTTTTGTTGAAGAAGAAAAAAAGCTTTTTTATCCCATTATTTAACCAAATTCCATCAGCATAACTAACTACTAAAAAGCTTTTCTTTCTTCCTTTTAAATCTCAGAGAGTTTTTTTTTCATCCATTTATTTTATCGAAGTTCTTTGACCCATCTTCCCGGTTTATTTTAACATTCACCAATTTGCAAATTATATATATTTTTTTTCATTCACGTCAGAAAATTAAATTCTTTTATAAAACATAGAAAAAGCAATTTGCAACAAAAATAAAATAAAAATAAAATAAATCTGAAGCTATTTTTTTAATTTTTTGTTCAAAAAAATTTTTTGCTTTAAGATTAATTAAAAACTGCAGCGGCATGGATTCTCTTGATAAGATTAATAAGATGGATAAAAAAAATAAGCAGCACGCGTTTCTAAATTTATCTTTAAAAACCAAATGTTTCTTTGAAAGAGGTTAAAAAAAAGCAGAATTCAAAAAAGGGAAAGAAAAATTGCAAAATTTAAAAAAGAAATAAACCATAACTTTCGAATTTTTAGATTCTCCTACTACTTCACCAATAAATGATTTAATTGCTGAAGATGTAACTGAAATGGATCCAACCATTCGTTCTCGACGATCCTCATCATCCAGCCAAGATTTATCAAAACAATTTCGACCTTTGCGTTTAACAGAAATGATGCATTTTTGTTGTCGATATGGTTGCAGCTTTCGTGATCTTTTACCATATTGTGATCCATTTGGGCAATGGGATTCATAAATACATAAAATAAATAAAAGTTTTTGAAGCATTTTTTGCCACTTTAAAAAAAATAATTATATGTATTTATTTTATTCCATTTTTTTTTTCGACGCTTCATCCTTCAACTCCTTCGATTCTCTCAACAACAAATCAACCAAAAACAAAAAACGCACACAATCAGAATCCCAATCATTTTAAAAGTTTTCTATTTTTTATTGTTTTGGATTATATTATTTATATACGGTATCACAGAAATTATTTTTTTGATGATAAAATATGCAAATGTTTCTTTTTGTATCTGTGTTGCTGTTTGCAAAAGAAAAAAAAACTAATAATAATAATTTGTACATTTTTATTAATTAAAAAATCAGCTATGTTTTTACCATATAAAAAACAAAGTAAGAAAGAAAGATCGTAGAAAAATTATTAAATATTATGCAATTTTTATAACAAAATTAAATTTTAACAGAAATCTGTTATTAAATATATGAGATCAAAATACCATGTTTATTATCATGTCATGAATGTATGTATGTATGTGGTGTGCCTTAGAGGGAAGTTCATTATGTTTTGGGCAAGATTGATTATTGACTATTGGAGCGAAAATTTTTCTTCTCTTTCACATGGAAAATCATGTGATATACGTATTATTCATATAGTATCTGCATTACAATCATAACAATTACATTCAACCGCTGATGGGATTTTAACCGTTCTATCTCCATCATTGCATGAAACCGCCACTTCAACATGTTTAACTTCAGTCATACGGCAACATTTAGCATGAACAGTTAATTTATCATTATTTATTGGATGAAAGAATGAAAATGATGTACAATATCCTCGACATTTATTCACTTTAACCACAACCAAATCACAACCCGCTACATCTATTAATTCTTCATGACCTGAAGAAAAAAAAATAATAAGTATTAGTTTGGAATTTTTAGAACAAAGATCACAAATATTTTTTTGGAGAAAATTTTTTCCAGAAAAAAGCTAAAGTTTCAATTTTGGAAGGTTTTGAAAAAAAAAAAAGGATTATCCCATCCTTGAGATGCTTGAAAAACCAGGAACCGAAACTTGAGTTTTTTATTTTTTTGTGCTTTAAAAATGCAACAAAAAAAGTATTTTTTGTTGTTTATTTGGGTCATGAGAAAGTTAAAAAAAAGTCATAAAAAGTCACAAACTTTTAGGTTAAAATTAAGTTAAAAATAACAACAAACAACCATGTTTTTTGGTTGCTTCAATAAAAAAAGATGAACTTTTTGTAGCCATGATCAAGCTTCAGGTTAAAATTTAGCTACGATGTCTTTTAGATTTTTAAAGTTTTTTGTTAAACTAAATAAGAAACTTACCAACAAGTCTACAGCTTGGCTTTAAAATTCCACAATAACCCGTTGAAATAAGCATTGACCAGCAAAGAATAAAAATAAACAAATTTTTTTGTATTAAAGCTTTTGAAAATGATTTAATCAAATTTTTTGTTGAGATCGACGATAAAGTTTTTGGATGAGATTTTGTTGCTAAAGCTTTATGGGAAGAAGATTTCAGCCTCTCCATGGGTGATGCTTCTAATAATAAACATTTTTTGGAATGCTGCACAGAAATATTTGGGGGATCCATTGTTAATTAGAAATACAGTAAATGAAATAAGTATTTTCGAGTAAAAATACAAAGGAATACTTTTTTTTTCTTAAAAATATATAACAAAATTATCAACCAATTTGAAAGGCGATAATAATAAAGAAGAAAATATGACAACTAAAAAATTAAGAATATAATTTTTTTGTTATAAAACAAAATGAAACAAAAAAGGTTTTGTTTCAAAAAAGAACAATAGATAAAGAACATCGCGCATAATAGTTTTTTTTACATGTGACTCCTCTACTTGCTCACTTTGAACGCGTCTCACTCGATCACGAAAAAATAAAAATAAAAATGCGATCAAAAAAATTATTATATTTGTTTGTTTTTTTTTTGATTATTACAAATTAAAAATATCGAGATTTAACATTAAAACGATTCTATTTTTGACCAAAATATGACAGTAATTTTTTGAAATACTTCCATCAAAAAAGGACACATTTTGATTTATCAAAGATTAAATTTAAAATAGTTTTTGTTTGAAAGCAATAAAAGAAGGCGCCGCCGAAACTTTAACATAGCGGTAAAATTTAGTTTTGAATAAAGCATCCTAAAAGGCAACTTGATAAGATGATGATGATGATGATAGAGGGGTTAAGGAACTCATTCGGTCATTAAATTTATAAGTATTAAATTTATTTTTAGAAATAATGTAAAATATATTTTAAGTATTTTATGCGCATACAAAGAAGAAGGGTCATAATATTTATAGATGATGTAACGAGAAAATCGAAGAAGAATAAAAGCTAAGAAAAATGAAACAGAAGTGCAAATAAAAAAATGATATCGAAGAAGATTTGGAACTCATAGGTCAGCAACTCTCATTTGGTTTTCAAATACACCACAAAAATTTCAATTTTTTATAGTATCCTCGGAATTTTCTCGAAGTTTCATTCGTTTCTTTTCAGAATTCTAAATTTCTTTTTTTTTAATTTCTTTTCTAAATCCATTGTTAATGAGAAAAACAGCTGATCACAACCTTGGTTCAAATATTGCTAAAACAAAAACTATCAAACAACTACCATATTCTCTATTCTTTTTCTCTCATCAATGAACGCCTAAACAATCCTACAATTTTATTTTTCACACAAAAAAGCTGCCGATACTTATATGCCACCATTATTTTTTTTCCTTTTCGAAAAGCATCCACATTCTTTTCCAAAGAAATAACAACGCCCAAATGGGTCAACTCTCTCTCCTTCAATGTTTGACTTTCTTTTTCTTTTTTTATTTTACTTAAACAAAAAAAAAGAGATCAAAACCTCGAAATAAAAAAAGTCATAAAAAATAAATTGTTAGAAGAAAAAAATACTATCCTACGCGTGCTTCTTCTTCCTTGATTTTTTGACGTAATCGCGCTTCTTCATTCAGGTAAAAATAAAATGTTTTATGCTTCACAAAAAGTTTAAGCATACAAAAAAAGAATTTTTTTGCAATAAAAACATTAATTATTTTTTTGAATGAACCAAAAAATTTTGGGAATTTTCAGAGGGTTTCAAGCAACGAAGAAAAAAAAAACAAGCAAGCGTAGGAGATATATTTTTTTGTTGATGAGGATGGTTGAAGAGAAGAATCCCCCAAGAAAAAAAAAGAACAAGAAAAAGTCAATTGTTAAACAAATATGGATGGAAACATTTGATGACGTTTTTTTTTGTGAAGGAGGAGTGAGCCTTATTTTAAAAAACCTAAATTTACTTTTTTGTCTGAAGAGGACATTGCATGTTTTGGAATTAATTTGGATATATATTTTTTTCTTGTTTGAAGACTCAAGTAAGAAAAAAAGGCAGCTAAAGAAAGAAAGAAAGAAAGAATAAGAAAGGATGGAATTCAAAATGACGAGAAGAAAAAATGTATGTAAACAAAACCCCGAAATAAAATATGAAAAAGAAAAAACAAAGAGATTCCACTAAAAAAAAACAGCTTATTTCTTTTGCAAATTTGGAGGAAGTCATACCATACCGTAACTTTGAGGTCTTATGGAAGCTAATATTTTGCAAATTTTTTATGCTAAAAAATATCCAAGAAATTTAAGATGGTTGTGATGCCTCGTAAGGACACTCTTTACAATTATATTTTTTCTCTTATTAATTTTCATTTTGAAAACTTTTTTCCAAAAATTTATGTTTTTTGATTTTCTCTAAATCTTACCTATTTTAAATCTCTAATTTTCAATTGTAAAATGACATAATTTTTTGTCTTCTTGAAATATAATCTTTAAAAAAGGTTAGTCTCTCTATTGCTTATTAGCTGGTTATTATAATAACCAAAAAAAAGTATGACAGTGAGATGAGATGATATTTTAAAGAACGAGGCCAACACATAAAAGTGTTGATTAGATCAAAGCAAATATACTTTTTTCTTTTTCTTATCACTTCCTTTCCCTCTCTTTTATTCTTTTTAAGTTGTTGAGAGGTTATTTATATTTTGAGCTGGTCATAAAAAAGAGTCAAAAGGTGTTAAGAATTATGTCTTTTTGACACACCTTTCGATTCTTTCAAAATTAAGCCTTAAAACAAAAGGGGTTAAAAAAAGCTTTAATTTTTTTAGAGGTGTTGCATAAAATTACATCATAAGAAATCGTGGGTCAAGGTATAGTTAGAAGTTTGATTTAAAAAATGATGGAGATTCTTGAAACTAAAAGGAAAAGATTCGGGAGAGAAAAATAAATAAAATTATTGAAGTCTTGAAAACTACGCGCAGTTTCAAAGTGAAAGAGCTATTTGTCCATGAAAGGCTAATCCAGGCTGCTGAAGTTCATGTTTTCGCTTCTAAATTTTGTGTTTTTCAGACGACCTTCTCCAAAAACAAAAAACTCTAGCAATAAACATGACCACTAAAACACATCATCAGCAACTCAACTCTCAATACACCTTCTTTCTTTTTCTTTGTCACATCACTTACAAAAACAATAGAAATGGAAAAAGATTTCGATCAAAAAAGAAAATTTGCACTCTCATCATTGTCAATAATCAATTGATTGACTGACAAATGCTCTAATAAATGTACCCAAACCAAAGATATTGTAAAACGTTTAAACTAATTAAATTAAAACTAAATGCACTTCTTTTATACTCAACTTCTCCACCCATAAATTTACTGTTTTTGCTGATGTTTTATTGAAAAATATCGAAAAGTCACACGGCAAATATTTTCTTGATGACGACAGCAAATTCATTTTACTAATAAAAAATGCGGACATATGCACTTAAATTTTTTTATACAAAATCTAGTTCAAAATGAACACAAATCGGTGCATTTTGATTGACATAAATTTTAATTATAAGCACAGAAAATACTTTAAAGTAGTGAACACAAAGATTAGCGTCGATGAGTAAAGTTAATTATTTGTTAAATTTCATAATCACATTTTTTTAGATTAGAAAAAATATCAGACAAATAAAAGTGGAGAAGAATGGTCAAATGTTTCACAAAAAAAAAGTTTTAAAAAATAAAGAAATGGAAATGAGAAATATGAAAAGTTTTTTTGGGCTTTATATATTAGCCATCTCAAAGGACAAAAAGTATTTATCTTACAAATTCCCACATTCTAAAAATGTTTCTAATTTTACCGTTCTCCCACGAATTAACTTAAAATAACTTTAAAGTAAAGTAAAAGTCGTACTAAACTTTTCCAAAGTTTATATTTACTTTTTATAGAACAACGCTATCATCATCGTCTGCAGCGACAGAAGCATCATCAAACAGATTAACTCCCTCCTCCATCAAGTCTAAAGTTAAAGTTACTTATATTTCGAGGAGTATCATTTACACATTCTTCCATTTATTTATTTTATTTTTATTTGTGGAGGTGGAAATAACAAAAAACAAAAGCAAAAAAGAGAACTTCTATTTGTGACTTAATTTTGCTTATTTGCTTTCACTTTTAAAGAAGCAAAAAAAGAAAATATTCAAATCCGATCCTTAAACAAAAAAACAAAAATATTTTACAAAAATAAAATAAAAAAATTAAATAAATATTTACTTCATAACTCAAAACAAGTTTTTTTGTGGTTTAAAAACAAAAAAATGTTTTTCTTTAAGGAATTTGAGAGTTTTTTTGTTTCAAATATGCAAAGTCCATCTCTTGAAAAAAAAATGGACGGTCTTTGTTTCAAACAACAAAAAATAAGAAAGAAAAGTCATGGAATCTTTCCTCAAACAACATAGCTAATGAGAAAGTTCAGTTTCCCTCATATTTCGAAATTACAAAAAAAAAACTAACTAAACCCAAAATAAGAAACGTGATGTGTTCAAAAAAAAAGAAGAAGAAAAGAGAAGTCGGAAACAAAAACATAAACTTCTTGAGTTACAACAAAAATATTTTTGTGAGACTTTCTTTGTGGATTTTTTTTGCTGAAAATATCTCAAAGGTTATAAAACATTTATTTTTGGATGCCTGAAAAAAAGTTGTTGAAGATTTTTGAATCTGAATTTATATATTTGGAAGCTTTTTGGGAGGATTCATATCTTTTTAAAAGGTCATTTAGAGGGAGGATGTTTGCATCCTTAAAAGACTTTAGCTAAGAAAAAAAGAAGAAAGGGATCAACTATCACCGTTTTGAAACGATAGATAAGTGAATAAGAATGGTGTGCTCCGCCTTCAGCTAAATTGTGACAACGAATGGCGGTGAAAGCTTAGAAATATTTATTTTAGTTTTAAACTTAGAAGGAGAAAATATTGGGATATGGTAGTAATGACGAAAATGTTACAAAAAAACTTCGAAAAGGTCAAATTTTAAATTTTAAAATAGTCATAGATTTAATTATATTGCAATGGAAATGACTGAAATTCACTGTAAAATAATTCGAGAAAGATAAAAGAACTATTGAATCGTTTGACAAAGAGTTAAAAAAGATGCAGAATGGAAATTCAAAAACCCTTTAAAATCTTTCTCGCCTTCGTACCTTTTTTTTGTCAAAGCTATAGACAAAAATGATTAAAAACACATACAATTTGAACTTAATTTGTTTCGTTTCATAAAAGATGTATCTGATGAAAGGAGAGACACTGACCTAACAAAAAAGGTAGTGGCGCTGAAATAATTAATTTTATCGACTAAGAAATTTATCTCTCAAAAAACAAGATTAAAAGTAAGAAAAATAGAGGCATTAAAAAATGATTTATGAAAGTTTAATAAAACTTAACTTTTTGCTCTTAAAAAATGGTGGAAAGTTCAAAAGTTGCAATATTTCTTTTACCGAAGTCATTGTGGTTAGTATGGGAGAGAGAAACAAAAAAATACTAAAGAACATAAAAAATTTAGACAATCTTAGACAATGATTGATCTTTTTTTTGCGTTTGTGTTTACTTTTAAAATTTACAGTAAAATAATGGACCCGGCTTTGCAGATAATCAGTTTTTAAAAAATCAAGAAAAAACCATGCTCAAATTTCAAAGAGTCAAACAAGAGTGAGTTACTTAAAAAAAACTTTTAAAAGTTTTTGCAAAAAAAGTAAAAAAAGAATGTTTCCCCAAATTGAAAAACAAACAACAAAAAAAAGTAAAAGTATCAAAAATTAAAAGGAGTGTTTTAGGCAAATTTAAAATTTGAAAAACAAGCATGCAAAAAAAGAAGAGTACCGGAAAAATACCTTCATTTTTTCATTGAAGTTTTAAATTTTGTTCTTATCATCAAAATTTTTAGAAAAATACTTGAGAGATACCTCTCCTTTAAATTAGTTGGAAATTGTTTTGTTAGAAAAGGTTGTAACAGCGAGTACCACGATGAAGCTCATTTTGATTATGGGAAAGTTTACAAAAATAAAATTAAAAAAAGCGCGCTAAATTTATATGGAAAAAAACTTGGTTATCAGAAGTTTGTTGGTAATCATAATTTTATGATTGTTAGTCATTTTATGTAAACGTGAGGAGAATTGTTTCCTCCCAAATAAATGTGGTTAATGCACTTTGAAATTGATAAGGCAAAAAACAAAGAGTAATTAACGTAAGAAGAAAAAGCCTTTTACAAAATATGAAAAATTAGAGAAAAATATGAGGAGGCGAAAGTTTCGTATTTGTTATTTAAAAAATATTTAAAAATGCTTATCAAAAATTAATTTACAAAGTTTTACTTTTTGGATAAAGAAAAGATTTTAATATTTTGCTGAAGCAAAAATTACAGTAATTTCAAACTATTTTTGCTTGATCAAAACATAAAATATTCTTTCTCATAAAAAATATATGGATGGATACATTTCTGTGACGAAACTTCTTATTTATTTTTTTCTAATTTTAACACCTCTTTGACTGATGATGGTGGTAACCAAAGAAGTTTCACACAAAAAAATGAACTTCCATAAAAAATAAATGTAAAAGAAGCCACGCATTTTTTACTTTTTTGTTTTCGTTGAGACGCAAAAATCTCATCCATCCGAAATTTGATACTTTCTTATTTACAACTTTGAAGCCATCATCCATAAAAATGAAAGCTTCTTCAACCAAAAATGGAAAAAAAAGGGTTAAAACGTTTTTATACAATTTTTTTCTTCGAGATTAAAATTGTAAACACGATGGAATTTTAGAGCACTACTACTAAAAAATGTAAGAAAAATAGAAGATAAGTTGAGCCAGTGACGTTAATCTTAAACACTCAACAAAGAAGAGAAAGAAATGAATCACTTTAAAAATGGAAATCATTATTTTGATTCTAAAAATAAATGAAACATTTACCTAAAAATAGGCGAGAGAGAAAAAAGAAGATAAAGAAACATTTAAAGGAAGAAAAAAAGTGTTCCATCACGTTTTTTGTTAGTAGTTGTTGCTTGCTGTTTTCTTTTTTTGGACAACGGACTAACTACAATCATTTTATTTTTTTTATGAGGTGTAAAACGAAATTGTATCAAATATATAATATAAAAACGAAAACAACAAATCAAGGTAAATAATCAACATTTGAGCTTTAACGAGGGAAAAATTTTACGATCGTATATGTATGTATTGTTTTGAAATAATATTTGAGGTCATCATCATCATCAAAATCTTACCTAACGAGATTAGGAAACGTTAAAGTCAATAACAGCATTACTCAATTCTAAATGATGGAAGTCCAAACAAAAAATACAGTAAACTTAACTGATTGCCCTTGAACAACAAAATGTGTAGACATTTTTTATGGTAAAGAAGATAGGTCACTAATAAAAAAAATCCAAATCTATGGAGTTTCAATCATTTTTTTGCTTCTGAAACAGCTTTATCGTACTTCGTTTTGGTAAGCATCAAAGAATTTTGGGTTCTTGATCCTCTTCAAAAAGTTTGTTATTTTTTTGCTATAAAATTATTTATTTCTCAAACTTGTTTTCAAAATTCCTCAAAGTTTATAGAAATTTAAAGATTTTAATGACATTAAAAATAAAAGTGAAAGTCATCATGGATGATGACGATGACACATCGCTGCTGCAAAAAGCAATAAAGCAAAACAAAGAACTTTGATAACAAAAAGCAAAATTTAATTTAAACAACAAAATTTTTATTATTTATTTAAGGATTTTTGTATTTGTGAAAATAATAAAATAAGAAAATTACACCCAAAAATTTCAAGTATGCGACAGCATTCAACAACGACGTCATGATGATGATTTTGCTTCATTCCAATTAAACTTCTTTTTGTTTATGGAAGCTGCTTCTAAAAAAATAATGGGTAGTAAAAGCAACAATAAAAAATTCCTAAAAAACGCAAACGCTTATCGAATTTTGCAAAGAAGCAGGAAGTTTTGTAGCTGCTCTAAAGGGCCATGAAAACTTTGTTTTATTTTATGATCTATCTAGCTAGCTACTTACTGAATGGCAAAGTCAAATGGGGTTCATTTTTATGGGTCTGTGTGTGCTTCTTTAAAAATCTTTGTTGCCTGATAAGAGATAAAAATATACACAATAAAATGCTTGGAATTCCTTCTTCCTTTTTTTGGAGGTCAAAATGATGAAAAGACAAAAAGGTTAGTTAATGAATGGTAGATTTTCTCGAAAAATAAATTTTTTTAACTTCGATAAAAAATATTAACGTTTTTGGATTCTTGCAACAACGTCTTTACATTTTTTGATAACAATAAAAACTTCAAGAAAAAAGAAGAGAATTATCGAATTAATTGAAAAACAAAACAAAAACAATGCTAACCGCCTTCGGCTATCTTTCTTCCGCCACAATAAAAACAAAAGGTTTTTAAAAAAAAAAAACATGAAGAAGAAAAAAAGTTAGGGAAATAAACTCGATACATGGGAGAATTTGAAAGTTAACATAATCGAAGAACAAAACATGTGCATACAAAATGGTATAAAAAACATTATAATTTATTGATGTTAAAGCATAGCAAAATTATACAGTTTTTAGAATATACATATACACATTACATCAAGAGATCAAATTATATCTTTCCATTTATCCATCATTGTTATTGAAACCTAAAAACACAATCTGGTTGATATCGAGAGAACACGAGAAGATCTAAAATTATCTTTATTAGAAAAATGAAATTTTCAAGAAAATATTTTACCATTATTAAACTTCTAATGGTGGTGAAGCTAACGATTCAGGTAGTGGTGATGGAGCATTTTGTTTCTTCTTCTTCTTAGAACATTTATCGACACAGATAGCAATAATACAAATGATAATACACAGGAGACAAATTCCACCAAAGATTCCACCAATAATAGCTCCGTCTGTAGCAGTAAATTTACCATTAGAATGACCATGACGATGATTATTATTATTCATGATGACAATATATGCAGCACCATTCATTCCATAAGAGCATCCATAACAAAGTGCAAGTGAAAAAATGAGAAGCAAGATTTTTGATGATGGCATTTTAGTTGAATCTTCAAATGTTATTATTCTGTTGCTTTCCAAAGCACCGTCAAAAATTTAGAATGAAAGAAAAGCGCAGTCAACATGTTTCAGGATTTTTCACAATTTATGGAAAAAATTGAAAATTTGCATAATTCCTAAAAATAAAAAAGAGGCATCAACGATATCAGAAGCCATCAGCATCAGCTTACGATAGTTAAAAACTTTCTCTTTTTCCCATGTTTGTTTGGCTAAATACCCGGCAATGTAAACACCACGATGAAGAAAAAAATTTCTTCATCATCCAACTTCTTTTGAAAGCGTTTTCCACGACTTCATTTTTGCTAACATTAAATTATAAAGATGTCGTTAGGTAATCTTGAAGAAGTAAAGGGAATTGTTCGAAATATTGTCCGAAAGGTATGTTTATTCATTTTGTTTAAATAACTAAAGCTAATACAATTTCTTTTTTTAGTTTGATTATGAAAAACGTGAACTCAATCAACCATTATTGAAAAAGCTGAAAGATTTGATAAAAAGAGATGATCAATTGATTCCAGAATTTGTCGATACAATTTTTACACATCTTCGAAGTCAAAATAGTGATAAACGTTTATGCATTGTCTTATTGGTCGATTATTTCTTTCAACGCTCGCATGCTTTTCGAACTGCTATTGTTGATTCATTACAAGTAAACTTTAACACTTTTATTTAAAACATATAAACTAATCATTTATTATTTAGGATTTCCTTGTATACACTGTCGAACTTGATCCACTTTATTTTCCTCTTCCTGGTCCACCTCTAGCTGCAACACACCTCAAGAAAGAAACCTTACAAATCTTTAAGCTATGGGTGCAAAAATTTGTTGCTGGATATCCAAAGCTTGAAAATGCTAAAACTATATTACTTTCTTCAAGAACTTTCAATTTTGCAAGATCTGATGGTCAAACTGATGTTGAACGACGACGTAATGAAGCTGAAAGAATTCGAAAAGAAGCTGTTGATAAGAAAATTGTTGATCAAGCTATGAAGGATTATAACGAATCAAAAGCTCATGTTAAAGAATTTATTACTGAAGCTCAAACAACCATTTCGCTACTTATTCCTGATTTCCGTGAATTCGATGATCCACAAACTTTTGAATCAAGCTCTTCTTCATCTTCAAAGACTCCAATATTACAGAGGAATTTGGTTATTTCAATTCCTGATAAAATTATGATCGAGATGACAGAAGATAATGGAGAACTTATTAGAACTTTCAAGGATAGTCAGAAACTTTTGGATGCAAATATAAGAAAGGTCGATAGATGGGTTTCACAAATGACGAAGCATGGTGGCGATGGTATTGTCCTTAATGAAATGTTGGATCTTCAACGAAGTTTGAATCAAGAATTAAGAAAATTCAAGGATATTAAGATTATCGAAAAGCGACAGGCAATGATTACAAGAGCGTCAGCAGCTGTTGAAGATTCAGATGACGACGATGACGATGGATTTGAAGAAGTTGATCTCAACATTGCTGATCCAGAAGGCCTTGATCTTGATGAAGAAGTTAACAAGAATGGAAAGGAAGACGTTTCTGTTGAAAGAGAATTGATTGAACAAATTGCTGAAATGGAGAAACAGGCCTCACTTGATAAGTTAAGAAAGAAAAAGGATGAGCCGTCATCGTCAAGCAAAAAGCAAGAAATTCCCACTTTAACTTATGGGTTAGACTTGAAATATTGGGGTGAAGATGTTCAACCAGCTGACATTGAAAGGAATCGTGCTGATGGGCATCGATTTTGGCGGCCACCAGATGAAAAGTAATTTTTTTTTCTTCCATCCTTATAAGTTCATTAACAATGATCGCATATTTTTAGTGAAGTTGGGCAAGAATCTGAAGAAATTTATCGTCAACGTGTTATTACATTCGTTGGAGAAATGCCAGAAATTACAAAATCCTGTCGAACTCCATTACCTTCTGGTCGACTTTGTCCTCGTATGGATCGAGTGAATTGTCCTCTTCATGGACCTATTATCGATAGAGATGAACAAGGCAAAATCGTCGGTGATGGAAAAGCTAGAAATTCTCCAACTCATTTTGAAAGAATGCGAGCTGAATATGAAAAGAAAAGGCAAGAAGCTGAAGATGATGCACTTTATCGAGAATTGGAGAAACAAACTGGTGGAAAATTCAGCTATGATATTGCCAAAGGAAAGAAACGCGCCAATGCTCCAAAGAAACGTGAGAAGTCTGCTCATAAGAAGACGAGAGAACGACTATCAACAAAATTGTTCGACAAAAGATCATTGAAGCGAGTCACCGACACCTTGGATGCCATTCAACAGAGCAAAGCAGCCAAGAAATTTGCTCATCAATTCAACTATATTTAATTAATATATGTTTTTGTCTTTCATTTGTATATTTTTGTGCATAAATTGTTTTTTACGGGTTTATAAATTTGTTTTTCATAATAATTTTGTTTTCATGTGAATAAATTGTAATTAATCAAAGTGTTTTTTGTATTGTGATTTTTTCATCTGAAGCTTGCTTCTTTCTAATGGCCAAATATTTACATAACGAAATAGACAACCTTTTTTAAAACTTATTTCCGTTTGGTAAATTTTGAAGGAAGCTTGCATTTTTTCTCTAAATTTTCAGTTTTAACTTTTTGAGTTATGAACTTTTCGCAACTAAGAATTTTGGTAAAATATTATTGTATCAAATAACATACAAATGAATTTATGTAATAAAATTTATTTCAAACTCAACAAAAAATAAACAATAAAAGAATATTAAACATACAATAACCAATCATTTACGGTTGAACATACGTTCTTTGAGGAGAGTATGTACTTCTTTTTCTTTGCCGCTTTCATGAGACTTTCAAGTAATGGTGAAGGACGATCAGCTTTGATGAGCTCAGAATGTAGCCAGTCTTTTGGAGTTCTAAAATAAACAAATTCAATGAAATGTTAACTCAAGAAACATAAACTCACATCGTCATCCATTCAGGAGGTAATCGTTTTTCTCCAGTTGATGGTAATCCACTCAAAATATTATCAGCAAATAGATTGACAATTCTTTCGGGATACTGAAAAAAAAGAAAAAGGATTATTAGTAAACAATGAATAAAAAGATAGTCTTACTCTGAGTAATTTATTCAGTTCAGGAAGGGCACTTGAAGAAAGAGCATTGCAAGTATCAGGATCAATAATATCAGGACGAAATATTCCATTGGTGACAGCATCTGAATCATCTTCAATTAAGCATTTCAATCGGTGATGATTGAGAAAGATGGAGCGAATACAAGAAATAATGGCAACACATTGACGATTTGATAACATAAAAGAAATTGATAGTAGGCGTTTAACAAATGCAGCAACTCTTCCAATTGATACTTGCTTTTTTCTTTTGTTTAACATAATATCAATGCATTCAACGACGATTTCAACTTCTTGTTGGAGAAGCATAGGATCTTTCTGGAATGGAACAGCTGGAAGTAAAGAATACATGGATCTGTAGAATCTGAATGGATCGATGTTCAGCGCTTGACCTTCACCAGATAAAATGACGAAAATAGTTTTGATGCAATGAAGGGAATCAGTTACACGAAGATGCTGAAAAAAATTACGGTATAAAAGCTTTCATGATAATCAAAAGTAAACAAACCTGCATTTCCACAATTTCTTCAAGACAGAAAATAAGATCATCAAAAAATTCAATATTTATCAAATGAGCAAATTTCGATAAGCCAGCCAATACAGGAGCAAGCAGCTTTGTTGTTGGCATTCTTTTCATAACACGGAAATAAGTTGCGAATACATGTTTCATTGTTTCAGTTCCATATTTCAATTTTGTCGATAAGCTTTCAGCCGCTTGAATCTTCTTCAAATCATGCTCCAATTGCTGCACTTGATGTTGAAATTTCTTTTGAGATTTTGATTTTCTTTCCTTCAAAATTTGAGAACGTCGAACTTTGAGATGATGTTTTTCTTTCGCACGATTATCCTTATCAACTTCTTTAATCCTCAAAGACACAAAAGTTTCTAATAATTCAGGAGTAACATAGCAACTCTTTTGATTCACTAAAGTTGCAATTGTTTTAACAGCATGAAAAGACATTTTGAAAACAATATCTTCTTTGAACATTGCAGAGATTCCATCGCATGCTTCAAGAACAACAGGATGATAAACACTTGTAGCTAATCTTGCTAAATAGCCAACAATGTTCGTCGCGTAATTGAAATGTGAAAGTTTGTTGAGAAGTTGAGACATAGCTTTGACAGAAATAATACCCAATTTGTGAGAGAACGTTGATTCATCAAATGTTGTTTTACCACGAGTAAGAAAAACTGAAAATATAAATATTAAGCAACTTAAAAGAAAGTTTATAACTTACTTCGAGAATATTTTTCAAGCAATTTCAAGTACTTCAAATAATAGAGCAATAATGATTCTTCAAAACGAAACAGCACCTTAGTATCTTTGCCCATAGTTTGCTTCTTTTCAATTTCGGTTAATTGTCGAATTGGATAACCAGGAGCAGCTTCGATGAATGCTTTAGAAAGAGAAGCGAGTGCAAGTTTTTGTGCCGATTCACGAACCAATGAATGAACACCTTGTCCAGTAGCTCGCTCCAAAAGTTTCTTGAATCTCATAATATTATGTTCTGGATCAGCAGTAATAGCTAAACATGTTCTTGCTATTTCTTGTTTTGATTCTTCCAATAATTCTTTACGTTTTACCAAAAGTTCAGCTGCAGATAAACCATCTGTATCATCTTCTTGTTTGATTTCAAATTCGGGTTTAATATCTTCGTCAGCATCTTCATCGAATTCTGATTTGACCTTCTTAATAACACGTTTTACTGTTCCATCGCTGAGTTTGATAGGAAGCATTTCTTTTTCGTCATCACGTAAATCAGTTTTGAAACGACGAACTTCATCTTTTTCATCCTTCACTTCTTTTACCAAAAGTTTGCGTTTCTTATTGAAAAAGGCGCTGTTCTCCCAATCGACATCATCATCAAGCATATCAAGTGGTAAGGGATCTTCTTCTTCAGCTTCACTATCACACATAATTGCAGCATTCTTATCAACAACATCCATGCGTTCTTCATTATCAGAGATATCATCTTGTTTACGCTTGTAAGCTCGTTCATGTTCATAATCATCATATGCCTAAAATAATTTTAATATTACTTAATAGGTCTAAAAATAAAATAAACTAACCTCATCAATCTTCTTTCGTTTCTCTGCAGTTTTCTTCTCTTTGATTTTAGTAATTTGATCACGTTGATGTTTCTTTAGTTTTCCACTTCGAATTGCAAGATTAAGCTTTCTCTTCAGCTTTACACGCTGATTACGTCCAATATCTTTGACTACTTTAGCTTTTTTAACCATGTTTGAAAAAAAGCTTTAGAAAGAAGAAAAGCTTGATTTCAAAGTTTCAAAGCTGAAAACAAAAATTGGGAACTTCGCTCGCTCAATTTAAAACCAAAAGTTAGTTTGGCTAAATGAACTTTCCCTTGTGTTTGCGGGAGTTTTGAACATTGTCTATCTAACATATCTCTCCATCAACCAATTGCAGTCACAACACCGAGTTTATTACATAAATTAAAAAAACACAAACAAAACATTTTAATTTACATTACAAAATATATGAAACAACAAAAACAAAAAAACTATTTATATATTATTTTTCATATCACGCAAAGCTTGCATGACTTCAATAGGATCATTCTTTCCAGTGGAAGCTTTGAGAGCATCTTCTCGAACACGCATAAATGGATTGAATTTCTTTTCTTCTCCAATGGTTGAAGGAATTGTGTACTTGTTTGCTTCACGTTGCTTTTGAGCCCATTGAAACTTTTCTTCAACAGCAGCATTATGAGGATCAACCTTCTTCGCGAATTTTAAGTTGTTGACGGTATATTCATGACCACACCAGACTTTCTAAAAAATGAAAATGGTAAGTAAATATGTGGCAGCTAAAAGAACAAAACGTACAGTATCATCAGGTAAACTAGCCAATGTTTTATTCAAAGCTTCATCCATTTCTTTAGCGGTACCTTCAAAGAATCGTCCACATCCACCAATGAAGAGAGTATCACCAGTAAAAACAGCACGTTCATCGGTTGCAGGATCGACGAAAAAGTAACAAACATGAGTACTAGTATGACATGGAGTATGAAAAGTTGAAAATTGAATATTTCCCAAAGAATATGAAGCTCCATGAACAGTTGATTGAGTTTGACCATTAATCCGTTTGCTATCATTTCCAAAGACTTCAATATTATCACCAAAAGTTGAACGAAGTTTACCAGAATGCGCTGAATGATCCATATGATGATGAGTAACTAGACCAGCAATAAGTTGAACACCTTCTTTTTCAACATTTTCTTTTATTGAATCAACATCAACAGGATCAACAATGGCTGCATGCTTGGTTCCTTGATCATCAATGATGAGATATTGATAATTGTCTTGGAGAGCTGGAATTGGAATGATTTTCATGGTTCTAAATTGTTGAAGATGTTGTTGTAATAATAACCTTTGAGGGATTAAATTTTTGAGCATAAAATTCCTAAAAAAGGAGTGTAAATTATCAGAGGGATAAAAGATGTAAACAATTTTGTTTGGTTGTTCAAAGATCGAGAATTCCAACCTTCCCATGTAAAAGCGAAAGTCCATTTTGCCATAGATGTGTTGCGTGAACTTGGTTCATTCACGTTTTTATTGCTAACATTTTTTTCAACGTTCATCAAACTTCATTACCTTCATTTTATGTTTTTGTTTATTATCATGTTTGGATATTACCCGATGGATAAACCTTTGATGCTCCTTAGTTCAGGTAATACAAGTATTTTATTATTTGCTTCATGGCTATAAAAATTACATGCTTATACTAACTAAATACATTAGACATTTCCATTTTTTAAGATTAAGAGTAACCACGGGAATTGTAGTTTATAAATAAATGAGCTATTTGAACTTTAATTTTATCTTTTTTCTTTTTCTTAATTAAAAACTATTTTAATCATTACAAAGCGTTTTATGTTCTAATTTCTATGTAGTGATACTCTCGCGTCTTTGATACCTTTTGGGCAATGCTTACCAAATTTGTTCACTCATTTTTACATTTTATTGTTGTCAAACGTAGCTTTCTTTTAATTATGCCCGTTAATATTAAATCCCGCTTCTTTTTTTACGCCATTTTCGTTTCTTTTCTAATTGTTGGTTTTTTTTAAAGCCAAATTATGCTATCAGGGGAATGGCGCCAGTCACGCTTCTCCTTTTTTCGCACATGGTAATCAATGTGCATGGAATGATCTCCAACCTGGTCGACTGAACGCGTGAAAAGCTTCTCACAAATCCAGTGATGACTTTCGGCATGATACTCAAAATAGAGGTAAAACATGCCAATCTTGTTTTCAATTTTGATTCAGTTCTCAAAGCAAAGCTCGCCGAATCAGCATGGATTTGAATGATCAACTTCTTCAACTCAAAACGAATAAAAATGGTGGAACATATTTGAATGGGAAGCCGCTGGATATTGAGAAGCGTGAAGAAATTATTCGTCGATATAATGAAGGAGCTCGTGTGACCGAAATTGGAAGAGAATTGCAAATAAGCCATGGAGTTGTATCAAAGATTATTCAAACTTATAAGAAGACTCATTCAATTCTTCCTAAAGTTGTAAGTTATTTCTTTTACTTTTCATTATCATTTTGTATAATCCTTCCTTCTTTTCAGCGATCTAAACCATATGAACGAAAGAAATCACCGAAGAAGAAATCTCCTCTCAAATTCAGCGTTCAATCCATCTTGTCCATGTCTCCTCTAAAGAAGTCAATGTCTTCAGAAAGCAAAACAATCAACAAGAATCGTGGCACTTTTACAAAAGAACAATCCGAAGTCCTCAAAGATTATTTTAAACTTTATCCATTGCCTGATACTACGATCAAACAAGTACTTTCTGAAAATACTGGATTATCTGTCAAACAAATCACTGTATGTTTTACTTTTATGAGATCCTTTATTATTAATACCTTTATACCTTTTTAGACTTGGTTCAACAATCGACGTTCACGTTTTCGAAAGGGTATCGCTAATGGCAACGTTACTCATCCTTGAAGGCATCCATCAAACAAAGTATGGTAAGTTTTTCTTTATCAAGATCCTTTACCATCAATGCATTTATACCTTTTCAGACTTGGTTCATCAATCAACCTTCATCTTTTCAAAGAGACAGGGCTAATGGCAATGTTACTTATTCTCGATGGTTGTACTTTTGTTCTTGGATGGTCCTTATTAACCTAATATTTTAATATTATTTATGTTTTTCTTTAATATTTTTGTTTTACTTGCTATGTTTTTCTTGTTTTGTTTTACTTGCTATGTTTTTCTTGTTTTGTTTTATGTTTTTTACGTTTTCTATTTATTTATTGATAAAAGTAAATTGTTTTTTTCCAATTTTGAAAGCTTTTCAATTATTTTTCTGCAATCTTTTGTTCGAGAAAAGTTTGCTTTATAGGTTTTTGAGGGTTTAGAGAAAGAACTAGTATTTAGCAGTAATTTTTTTGTAAGGTATCATCATTTGTAAATTTGCCTATAGCAGTCATGTTTGAGGTTTGTTATAGTTTCAAAGCGTCAGGTTTATTGCTTATTAAATTATTGGTGAAATCAAATAAAGTATTGCACATTTTTTATTGTTTAGTTAGTCGCAGATGTCGCTATGGATAATTTGGGAGGTTGTAATTGTATTGAATTTGCATTGATTCGACTCTAAAATTGCATTCGTTATTCGGAGATTTCAAAATTTATAGTATCTTACTTGTAAAAAATTAAAAATATCTTGAAGATTTGGAGCTGGATTAACCATTTGTAATGGAAGCAAAGGATTTCCAAGTATTCCCATTCCAAGATTTGATGGAATTTTCATCGGATAGGGTCTTGGAATTGAAAGCTGTGGACGTCCAAAGAATGAATGTTGAACTTCCAAAAGATCCGCGGCTGTTGGTTTTGTTGAAAGTTGGGAGAATCGAAAGAGATTTATTCGAGAATGAATGGGACCACCAGTATGAAGTTTAGGATTGGGATTAGCTGAATGTCGATTGCGACTTCGGCGAGATGAAAACATCATTTCACAACCTTGAATCGTGCATTTATGCATTTCTTTGAGATGAACAGCACTCGTATGAATTTTGAGAGCTCCTTTATCACAAAAGCTTTTGTGACATTCAGGACATGAAACGCGTCTTTTGTTTGCTTTTTGAGCCTAAAAATTTGAGTGATTAATTTTGTTAGATAATACCGTAATCATTTATTTGTATTATGTTGTACTCGCGTTTACTTAATTATACAATTTTCATTTTTAGGCTTCGAAACTCTAACAAGAATCATGGCATCTCGTCTTCTCAAACGTGTCAACTCAAAACAAGCTGCATTATTTGTATGTGATCTTCAAGAAAAATTTCGAAACAACATTAAATATTTTCCTGAAATTATAACCATTTCTCGTCGCCTCATCGATGCTGCTCATATCGTTGAAGTTCCCATCATTGCAACCGAACAATATCCCAAGGGTTTGGGTCATCTAGTTCCTGAACTTGGTCTCAAAGAAATCAATGTTCCAATTTATGAAAAAACTTGCTTCTCAATGTGTGCATCTGATATTCTCTCTGATCTGGAAAAACGAAACATCCAAGAAATTATTATATGTGGAATCGAAGCCCACGTTTGTGTTTATCAAACTACTTTGGATCTTCTCAATCGTGGTTATACTGTTCATGTTGTTGCTGATGCTGTATCATCTCGTTCAATGACGGATCGAATCGTGGCTCTCAGAACTTTACAACAAGCTGGTGCTTATGTTACTACAAGTGAATCAATCATTCTTGGACTCGTTGGTGGATCAGATCATCCCAAATTCAAAGCTGTTCAAAAAATTATTATGCAATCTGCTCCTGATACTGGACTATTATCTCATTTGTAATAAGCTTTTTCATTGTTAGAGTTTAACCTTAATAACCTTTTCTTATTGTATTATTATTTAGTAATGTAACTATTATTTGTCTGTGAAAGCAATAAATTTGAAGCTAAAATTGCTTGGAAAACGCTCACTTCTAAACATTATTTTAATTTTTAACTTTTGGATTAATTTTCAAGATACAGTATTTTATCGTCGCTAATATTAGACTATTTTTTTGCAAAATTGAAACCCCATCACTTAGAAAAAATTTGATAACTTTGACTTACTTGTTTGATTTTCAGTTCTTTTTTTGCTTTGGTGGAAGGCGAAGAAGAATCAATCGAGGTGGAAGAATTAGAATAACGTTTATTAGTTGAATTTAAATTTTTATTATTAAAATTTTCTGATAATAATTTAAATAAATTATTTTGAGGCGTTGAATCTTGGTGAAAGAATTTAATTGCAGTAGAAGAATCATCGGATTTAGCTAAAAATTCAGCTGAAAATCGACTCATATCTTTGAAACTAAAATTCTTAAAGATGGAAATATTTACAGATTGCTTTTTTAGGGCTCCAAGCAAAATTGGTGGTAGTAGCTGTAAAGCTAGGCGACTTCTGTGACTTTTGACATGTCATATTTCTTTTGTTTTTACTTCTTTTTTTGGTTGGGATCCAATGAAAAGCTTTTGCTCCGCCTCGAGATTTATTCCAACACAAAAAACCGAAGGAGGAAAAGCAAGCAACAACGAAAGTGACAATGGCATATTTCCTACTAAAAACGACAACGACAATGGCATCGAAGAAAAAAAGAAGAAGTGTGAAATGGAAACGACAACGACAGTCTCCAATCTCCATCTTCTTGGTTGCTGCTGCCGCTAGCTGCTTTTTTTTCTGGCGACAAAAGAGTTGTGTTCGACCATTAATTCTCCCATCTATTTTTTTTTTGCCTTCAGAAAAAAACAATGCGTTGATTGGAAAAATGTACTCTTCTTGACGACGACGAAGGCAATGAAAATAAAAAACAATATAAAAAAAAGTAAGCACAAAAATGCCAAAGAGTGAAAAAAGAGATGATCATTGGACGAGAGAGGACGCAAAAGTGACTCATAAATGGGATTCTGAATGAATTGTGGCTTTATAAAATGGAAAAAGTGGATGGAGGTGCCAATGAAAGAAAATAAAAAATGAAGTCGTCAAGTCTGAAAGAAAGAAAAAAACAACTCTTGATGGACCGGAAAAAAAGGCAGCAGCTTGATGGGAAATGAAGAAAAAAAGAAAAGAAGATATATCTTCTGCTAAAATAATGGAGTTTTTATAAATAAAAGCAATGAACTTGAGTTAACTTTCATCTTTGATGAAGAAATAAATTCCTTGCTTTTTTGGATTAAATTAAAACTAAAGATTGCGAATACTTTTTATTTTAAGAAAGTGATACAGTAACTTCGATGGATATATGAAGAATGTCATTCATTTAACGTCATTGATTGATTTAAATCTTCAGAATCCAGATCTTTTGAACTTTTAAGTAGCTTTAATCTATGTTATTACTGTAGTTTTATTTTGCTATCAAATCGGCCTTCGATCTTTTCTGAATTTCACTATGTTTCTTTTATTTTTAGGTTTCACTCTTGTTAGTTAATACTTCTAATTCCTTCAGAAGCAGTTTCTTCCATTTTCTTAAAAAATAAGAAGCGTAGTCACAATTAGGAATTTTTATATCAAAATGACAAATGTCCTTGGCGGTATTCCTTCAAATCGAAAAAGGAACGAAGAAAAAAATGTCTGTCTTCTCAAAAAGGTTTTTTTTCCTTTCGCGCAACAAACAAACCAAAAAATGTGTCAAAAATTGATGAGAAGCAACAAACCAATGGTGCCTGCCTGCATCCTCTTCTTCCGTCAAACTATAGCTATCGAAGTCATTTACTTTTTGGACTTTAATTATCTTTCAAAATATGTCAATAAAAAAAATTGAGAAGAAGCAACAATCTCTGCCGTGATGCAATCTTTTATTTTTCTCGTCTGTGGAATATTTATTTGGAAGAAAGTCAATCAACGATTTAGCTTATTTTTTTGTTTTCGAAGGAGGAAAGATGAGAATCGACTGTCATAATAATTATGTAAATTTCTTGAAATTGACTTTTTCGCGCACCACATCGAAATAAATATCTCATCCCTGAGGATCAATTATTTTTAAAGCTTTACTGAAGAAAAAAAATTCATGAACAAATAAATGTGTGAATAGCAAACATATTTTTTAAGGGATTTACTAAATATGTTTTTTTCACTGAGTTTTGTTATTTTTTGGTTAAAAAAATTTACTCATCGCAAAATCTTTCATGAACACATAGACCTGTCTTTATACCTTTTTTATCGAATACTCGATTTCATTTTCTTTTGTGATTTTTGTAAACCTGTAAAAATGTCTTTTGGCGGTGTCATTTTCAATCATTTCATGTCCGCTGAAATATTTTTGCCTTTTATTTACTGTCACACCTCCTCTCATTGTTAGTAACTGAAATATAAAAAAAAGCAAATGCTGTTGCCGCGGTTTCTAATGTGTTTTTTAATAATTGCTACCTTCACACCTTTCCCTAGTTTTTGTGACAATTCAAAAGCTGTTTTTTTTAATGTCCTTTATTTTTTCTCAAAGGGGCAAAAACGCAATTTGAAAATACAAAATTTAAGAAATTTTTAAAACCACACAGAAGCTTTTTTACTTGGGTAAAAAAATAAAAAAAGGCAGGCGAGACTGTTTTTGATGAAGGCGGACGAAGGAAAAGCGAAGAATAAAGCCATTAGTCACGCAACCTAAAAAAACAACTACTGTTTTTTTTCTTTTTTCGGAAGGGATGCAATTATTATTACGGAAAAAGAAATAAACAAATATCTGAAGAAGTGCCACAAGTCAGTCACAAATAATATAAATGACAGATATCACATGAAGAAAAGAAAATTTTAAAGTTAATGGGAGGAAAAGATACGGTAGAAGGTTGGAAAAAAAGAAAAAGATAAATTTATTATTTTTTGTTATGTGAAACAAATGTGAAACATGGAATTTTAAATGTCAAGTGTTTGATCGATTAGTATTTTTGAGAGCACTGAAAAAGAATTACGGTAAAAATTAAACCGAAAAATTTAACACTCTTAATATTTTTTCTCTAGAAAAATATGAAGAAAAATAAAACAAAGAAGCCGCAATTGGAAAAAATAGCTAACTTAGAAAAGACATTTGAATGATACAGACACTATTACTTTGGTTTTGTATGTTTATCAAATCAATGAATCAATGAAACGATAGCGTTTCGAAATAGCTGGTTTTAGATTTTCCATAGTTGAAACTATTTTTAACTTTAATCTTAAAATTAGTTGATTTTGCAGTTATCGAGTTATTAAAGTGATTAAATTTAGTAATTTTTATTCAATATTCTTTTTATTGCTTATTATATAATCGCTTGCTTGGTGGCTTGTTGTTACTCTCGATATCTTTGGTTCTCGCTGCTCATCGTCGTCTTTCTTTTATTTTTTTACTTTTCCTTGGGGAGTTCCTCTTCTTTTATTTGACTGATTTTTCGAACTAAAAAACAAAAACTTCTGAATTGCTTTTTCCAACCATTGTGTCATCGCTTCTTTTTTTTTCTAATACAGCATCTCCGGCGACGGCGACGAAGCCTTTGACAAATCACTTCGAACGGCATCCTTCGCTCTCCAAGTTGGAATTTTCGAAGCCATGTTGTCGTCGTTCAAAGAAGTGAAGCAGCTTTGACATGTCCCATGCGAGGAAATTCCATGAAAAAATATAACTTGGACATATTTTTTAGATTTCCTTCACTATTTTTTTAGTTATTCCTATGGGAAAGTTTTGTTTTAAAACATGGTGAAATAAAAAAAGTAAATGGCCTAAAAGCGAAAACGAGGCGATGACATTTTTTTGTCGGCGTCAAAGTCGCCACCATTTTCTTTAAAGGACTCCCTCGAGTTTTTTGAAGAACACCAAAACAAGAAAAAATAAATACAAAAACTTTCAAGCAACAAAAAAGGTTGTTGACATATGTACATTTTTATTTTTGTCTTTCGAGACTATCTCATTGCTTTTATCATTCGATGGTGGAGGAGGGACAAAGACAAAAATTACGATAGCTAAAAAATTTGTTTTAAGAAAAAATTGTTTCATGGCAATTACTAAATGCAAGGTTAATAAAAGCGTCGTAAATAATAAATATTTTCTGCAACAATGTGAAACAAATATGTTTTTTGTTTTTCTCTCTTAATTAATATATAAATCAATTTATTAGACTTTTTGTAAACACATAGCTTTGGATATATAATATAAAAGACCTAAAAATGTGCATCTCTTTCACATGTTCGTTTTTCTCAACAAAATAAAAATAATAATGACTAAATGTGACAGATTGTCACATACACACACATATGGACGTCACACATACAAAGTAATGTGTGCAATAGAAAACGAACGACACACATCGGTCGCGGACACATTTGCATTCTTTTATGGTGAAAAGGAGACACTAAATGTGTTCGTTGCAACCACCAAAAACAAAAAAGTGGTCTCATTTTTCTGTGAAAAGTGTAAGAAAATTGTGTCGTCGTCCGCTGAAACGCAACCCTTTGCTTTAAAATTTTTTTTTTATTTATAAAATGCAACAATGTTTAATTTGTGGTTCATGTATTGCATTGGAATTAGCTTCATATGCGGAACATTATCGCCAACATGAACGTAAACATGAAAATATTCAACTTGGACAATTGAATTGTGGCTTTTGTGATTCAGAATATCCAAATGTTGAAGGATTATTATATCATTTAATTGCATATCATCAAGTTTCACAACCACGAAATGTTGTATCATTTATTCCTAAACTTACTGCAGCGACATCTGGAAGCAATTCAATGGCGACTATTCGAAGTGTTAATTGCTAAAGCTGACTGATCAAATCGATGACAATTTGCGTATTCTTTATTTTTTAGCTTTTTCATGTTGCAATGAATCTGGGATCCTACTGGAGCCATGCAACCTCTTTCTTTAGCGCATTTTACCCATTTTTCAATGATTTCTATTGATTTTTTGGATCGTGTTATCGCAAACATTGTTGCGCCATACATTAAATTTGATTTTGCCTATAACACAATTCACGCTGGATGGAAGTACATATTTTTAAAAAGTGGAAACAAACCATAGCTTCAGTAAAATCAAAGTATTTGTACATTTCGTGATTAGTTGCAGCAAAAATTGTGTGTCCAGTAGGTTCAAACTCTCGAATTCCACATTTGGAATAACTTTGTTTTTGTTCATCGAAAATTTCCTATAATGGAAAGTTTTTATTACAAAGATGCCAAAGCAATAAATAAATTGAGACAATTCTTTGCTTCAATGAAAGAAGCTAGAGGCTATCAACGTTGTTAAGGATCCACAAGTAGTACCTCTGTTTCATCTTTTTAGGCTAACTATGACAAAATCCTTTTTTACCTTAATAGTTGTTTCATTTAAACCATTTTTAAAAACTACCGAAGTATCAAAATAAAAAATGTCATCAAATTCATTAATCATTTCTTCGATTATTAATGGCTTCCACCGATATTCAAACAAATTTTTAATAAAACGTGGATGGATTTCAAATGGAAATTGTCGTAATTCCACAAATGGGCAAACTTTTTGATATCGATCAATCTCATTCTTCGATAAATCATTTTCAAGCAAATATGCAATCATAAAACCATTTTTCCATTGCTTGGTTTCAGCCAATTTTCCAACCCAATAACAACTTCGCCTTCAAAAGTTTTTGTTGTCTTATTTTTAGGAATCAATGAAGCTTCAAAAAAACTTACAATGCTTCTTTGAAATGATTTCCTGAAAAGGCGGTGACAAGTCGAAAGTTGACTTCTTCAAATCGAGAGTTTGTTTCTTCTTGGGTTGGTGGAACAAAATAATCCATATCAAAATCATCATAAATTAAATTTTTCCAAATGCAATAAACAAATAAAATTGAAATAATTAAAGTTAATACAAATATTTGAATTCTTTTAATCATTTTTTAAAAATGATAGGTTGCTGAACTATAAAAATTTTCAAAGTAAAATTGTGTATCTGAAAATCGTTTACGATTTTTTTACACCTGCAACACTAAATATTTTTCACATAAAAAAGAGAAGCAGTTTTCCCTATTTTATAAAAAAAAACAACAACACCGATGTTTTGGTTTTTACAAAATAACGAATGATTCATGGAGCAGCAGAGATGAGAGAAATCGCTTTTGTTCAAAAAACCATTTCCGAATCGATTGATTCATTATATTCACAAAAAAGAAAGAAAGAAAAAATCTAATGGCATTAGTATATTTTTTATTTTTCCTTCTTTTTCTCTCGTCCCTCGTAAATTCCAGAAATGAAGGGAAAATAAATTTAATAAAAAGAAAATGTAATTTAATCGTTTTTATGGAAAAATTTTAAATATTAATAACGAAGAATTATTTTTTGTTTAGGATTTTGTCTCACATTTAAAACTAACTTTATTCAAGAACACTTTTTTTAAATTTAACTGACATTAATTAAATGAATAAATTAAAGCAGCATCCTTAATTTTTCAATAATTATAAATTCAATCTTCTTCTTTTTTTCTTGTTGCTTAGCAGCAACACAATAGTTTTTTAGTAAAGACAAAAAATTTATTTTGTAAAAAAAAGAAGTCACCGCTTGAAGAAGAGAAAAAAACAATGTTTTTGTATTCATTTGAAAAAAGAAGAGCGAGTATGTAAAAGTAAGTAATCCATAAATCTGCTAAACAAACAAACAAAACAACACTGAAAAAAAAACCCTTATTTTTTGAGTGAAAAACCCTCAAATCGTGGGGTATTTAGCAACAACTTTTTGCCCTAAAGGGCTCATCAACCCTCATTCCAAAATGAGGGTTATGCAACAGTTTTAAAACGGTAAAACCCTCAAATAACGAGGGTTTAACCCCATTCGGGCATGGTACAAAAAAAAGATATTTTCCAAAATTTATTTAAAAGTTACTGTAATGATGCCAGAAAGACTGACTACTATCCAAAATTTTAATGCTATGGCAAAACCAAAGCTTATTTAGGGTGAATGCATAAGCAAACCCTTTCTTTATGTTAATATAGTTCAGAGCTATTGCTACTGAATCTATCTTAACTATCTCTAGTTCAATATTCATCAGATGGAGTTACGCACGTCTATGCCGCCACCCTCAGAAAATGAACCGAAGATTAACCAAAAAATCAACCGAAGCTTTGCTTCTTTATTTCTGAGGCTAAAAATATATTGCATGAATCTAAAAGCGTGCAGACTATAAAAGAGAGACAATTTAGGGGGTTAAAACACTCATATATTAAACATGGGTGAAATACCCTTTGTTTTAAACGAGGGTTGACCAACCACCAAAAAAACTGTGGGAAAACACTCAAAATATAGTGGTTTTACTTCAAAAAATGAATGAGGGTTTTACAACAAACGGGTTTTTTTTTCAGTGAACCCAACAAAAAATGTGACTGACTTTGTTGAGTCTTCTTTCCAGCGACTCTTCTGCTTTTTTTCTTCTCATGGATTTGCTTACGTTTTTTTGAAGCCTTAGAAAAATTATTTTGTTTTTTTTCTATGAATCTTGGATGCTTTTTTTTCGAGGGTTAAAAAAATGCTTTTATTAATTTTTCATTTACGATTTAAATAAAGTTTTTTAATACAAAAAATTTAAAAATGTGATCCAAGTCGAATTCCACCATCATTGAAAATGACAGTTCCGGTCATATATGTATTTGTTGGAGATGCAATGTTGACAATCATTTCAGCTTGTTCATCGGCTTGTGAAATACGTTTTAATGGGATTCCTTGAATAACATCTGCACGAATTTTATTCCAAACTTCTGGAGGCATTCCAATACGAGTTGGAAAATCTGTATCAGTTAAACCAGCGCTAAAAAAATATAAAAATGTTAATGCATTAATGTTTCTTTTCCTCGCAAAACCTTGAAGCAAGTTAATGGGATGAATTTTTAATGGAAAAAAAATTTTAAAAAGATATCTGGAGATATAGGGAATTGAACCCCAGACCTCCCCCACGCTAAGGGGGCGCTCTACCCCTGAGCTATATCCCCGACAAAAAAAAACCATTCATTTCGCTACTTAATAGTGAATGTGTTTGTCCTTCACTTTTTTCAACGCAACAAAAAAGTGCAAAAAAAACTGGAAAGTTTTTGCATTTCCTCTTTTTCGTGCTTTTTTATTCCAGCAAAAAAAAAGTGCTGATATTTTTTCTAAAAAGAAAGAAAGCTTACCCAACAGCATTGACACGAATATTTTTGCTTGCCAATAAAGCGGCAAAATTTCGGGTGAGATGATTCAAGGATGCTTTACTGATGGAATATACCATTCCTTGCGGCATTGGACGTTCAGAAAGATCCGAAGTGATATTAACAATGCAACCTTTAGTTTTTTCAAGATATGGTGTTGCAAGTTGACATAAACGATAGATTCTAAACCATCAAAATTATTAAACATAAATTTGAGAATTAGAAAAAAAGCTTACGCTCGAACATTAACACTCATAATAAAATCAAATGCTTCCATGGAATTTGATTCAATTCCAGCTTTGCCTGGTGTTGCAGCATTATTAATTAAAACATCAAGTTTTCCAAAACGTTTGACCGTTTCTTCAATAAGTTTATCTTGAGTTGATTCATTTTCAAGTGAACCAGCAACAATAAGAATTCGAGATTCTGGAACTCCAGCATCCAATAAAGCTTTTTTGGTGTCTTCAAGCTTTTCTTTGGATTGTCCATGAAGAGTTACGGAAGCTCCTTCTTTAGCAAATCGCAAAATTGAAGCTCTTCCAATTCCAGCGGATGATCCCGTAACAATTACAACTAAACCATTAAATCTTTGACCTTGAGTAACCATTTTGGTGGATGACGATTTTATGTTTGACTAAAAAAACTTTTCTTTTGATAAAATAAACTTTTTCAAGTTAGATTTTTTTGCTTTTTTATATAGCCAAATTTTTGTGTTTCTTTTGTGCTTCTTTATTATCTTTCACAGCATTCAGTTTGTTTTGGAAGGTGGAGCACAAATGAAATACAAGTAAACATTTTTTTCGACCATCAAACTACATTTATACTTTGCTCAAAAAATAAGGACACAAAAAAATTTGTTCGTGCTTTGTACAAACATAAATATCTTTGATTAACACAGATCTACGTATATCAAAGGAAAAATAAGTAAAAGTACCCGATAATAGCATAATAAAAAAGTGTCATATTTGAAAGCAAAAAACTAACCTTTGTACGTTTTGATTTCAATGAAGAAAATACAGCAATTTTTTCACCAAATAGTCGCTGAAATTCTTTTGGATGCTTTTTTTCAATATGGAATTTCATTAAACCCGTGGAATTATCATTTAATTGATATTCATGCCCGCATTCTTCAGGGCCATATTCATCGACGCTGAGAATGCAACGAACTCGCCTGCCACCTTCAGATGATTTTAATTCTTGAAAAGCTTCCCAAACTTTTGATCTTTTCGATGACGTCATTACAGGTTTTGTAGAGGAAATGAGAGTAATATAAAGAAGCTTGGAACGAAATATTTTTAGTAAGAATATAAATTGGTGGAGACGAAAAACGGAAAAAAATTGATTGGAAAAGCGGAGAGACGGAGATGCAAAAATAATAAACAAGGTCGCCGTCATCGCTGCGAATATTTTTCTCCGCATCTCCGTCATTGAGAGTTTCTTTTGTCGCTTTGTTTCATTTATTTAATATCCTTTTCTCCATCTTTTCAACAATTTTAACTTATAAAACTACTTTGAGATAATTCGAAAAACATTTATTGTTACATTTCAAAGTTCGAAAAACCTTAAAATTTACGCCTCCAAATATAAAAAAAGCTTTATTACATTCATTTTTCAATCAAAAAACTAAAATTTACACAAAAGAAATATTCTTTTAACAAGCAACAAAGAACGAAAAAAATAAAGGCACAAAAATATCAAAGAATTAATTCTGTAAAATTCCAACGGTTGCACAACCAATTGGAATGCCAAGTTTATCATTTTTAGAAAGTTCATGCAAAGCCACTGATCGACCAATCACAGCTCCAACACTTCGAGCAGCAAAATCATTTGAAGCTTTAAATGTATAACTAGCTGCATATGGAAGTGAGACATCCTTAAGATACAACAAAGTGCCATTTGGGAATGGATATGAATAAACTGGATTTATTTCGAGGACTTCGCCAATGGCTTCACATTTTTCATCAGTGGCTAATGCGCCATATTTATGAATCGCGATAACAAAGGTTTTACTTTTCGTTGTTGGCAAATATGTTATTCGAGCATTAAATTGAATTTTGTGATCAACTGATGTGGAAAAAATAACTCGGCCTATTTCTTGATGAGAATCGGTGGTAAAAAGTTGAGCTCCAATCGATTCCATTCCTGGTGGCGGTGGAGGAGGTGCTTCAGTGGTTGCTGATATGGTTGACGTTGGGGTTGAAGGAGTTGTGGAAGTCTCCTCTCGATTAGGACAATTTTCTATTCTAACACAAATTCCATCAGTCCAATTTTTAACACTTTCAAAAACATATCCATTTTTGCAAAAGCATCCACTCACACATGGTGAACAATGTTCAGCATCAAGATTATCGCAAGCTAAAGGACATGATGAACCACAATTTTGAAATTCTTTTTTTTTATCCGCGCATGTTATTGGTGGAAGTGTGGATGAAGAAGAAGAAGCCTTTGCTTTTGATGGCCTTGTTACAGGTATAAGTGGATCTAAAGTTAAATCCGTCGTTGTTGTTGGAGTTGTTGTAAGTTCTTCAGTGAAAGCTGGACTAGGAGTTGTCGTTTTTTCGGATGGAAATGCAGATTCTGGAAGAGTTTGCCTATCAATAGATCCTTGAATTTCACAATGTTGTGGAAGAATGCAAGCGGAATTAGCATTATTTACATTGCTCAAAATATAGGGAGTTCTAAAAACTTAAAATTATTGTGGGAGATTTTATTACGGAAAAAGCAAACCTGCAAAAGCATCCTGAAACACATTGGAACGAACATGCGGGCGCAAATCGACCACAAGCTGGTGGACAAGCACTTCCACAAGTTAAAAAATTTTTTAAAGGATCCATGCAATGCATTTGTCTTGATCGATCTACTCCAAATCCTACAGCCCCATGAGGAAATTGATCAAAGGCGTCATCAGAGCTAAAGGGATATGTTGGTGGGCGATAAACAACTTTGCCTGGAGTTGGAAGAGGTTCTCGACGAGCAGTTGGAGATGAACATTCAGCTGGAATTACACAACGTGAATTTGGATCATTACTCGATTCAAGAATGTATGGAAGCTAAAGTTTTGATTGAAGGTTAGAATATTCTTTAAATGTAAAATAGTTACTTTGCATTGACATCCAGGATTGCATCGACCTGCATTAGGACATTGAGGTCGAAGTCGAGTTTCGCAAGAGACGAAGCAAGCATTCAAACAAGGTTTGAATTCTTTGTGAGGGTCATTACATAAAATTGATGAGCTTTGTTGCATTCCTAAAATTCTGATATCAAAAAAATATTCTATCTTAATGAGCTCTTACCATTTTGAAATCCCGTTCTTCCCAAAGTTAAAAAATGATCTGATTGTGTTTGAGTATCTGGAGCAGCAAAGGCCGCTGTGGCTCTTGAAGGTGGTGGTGGCTCTTCAGGATATGGTGATTTTGGGCGATCATCACTTTCATCAATAGAATTTCCACAAATAATAGCGTTGCCACTAACTCCACTTGGATTTGTTCGCTGTCCATAAAGTGAAACACAAAAACATTCATTTGGAAATCCATGAATGCATTGTTTCAATTGATAAAATCTTCCATCATCGGAACATTGTGGCACATGAATTCCAACTAAACTTTCAGGTGAATGCTCTCTTAAAAGTTGACGTCTACGAGAAATGCAACTTGAACAACACTTTCCAAGTGAACAAACTTCATCATCAAATAAACAATCAAGATCTGATTTACACATTCTCATCCATGATGATCCATCTGGGCATGAAGCAGAGGATCCACCACCCGAAAGTTCATCAGAAAATGATGAAGAAAATGGTCTTCGCGCAGGGTCATCTAAAAATAACACTTTCAAGAGGTGAAAAGGTTTTAGGTGATTCACCTAATATGGATGCATTAACTCGAGGACAACAAAAACCCTCTCGACATCGCTCCTCTTTAAAACATTCATCATCGGTGGAACAAGAATAATATGAAAATCGACCTCGGCCATCGCAACGTTTACAAGTTCCTTGCCTTTCACAAATTCCTAAAAAAAACAAATGATCAAGTTATACCAAAATTTGGTATTATCATTTATAGAAAAAAATAATTACTAAAGAATTTTAAAAATTTTAGCAAATGAAAATTTAAATGTTTATTTTTGTAGCAGCATTATCATAACCTAGATAGAGATGCTATAAAACAGTGATTCACTAATTAATGTCTTATCATTGTTTGTATTTTTTATCAACAAAAAAAATGCCCGTCTATTAAAGTTTTTTTAAGGATTGGCATGGCTATTATCCCTTATGTCATAGGCAGAAATTTTATGAGTATGAATTGGCAATTCTTTACCATTAAAAGCAAAAGTAAAATAAATTTTAAGACAAATAAAAAATAAATAAAAAGGTTATCCTTACTTTCACAAGAAATAAAATTGAATAAAAATGCCGCATAAAATAATATTATAAACTTATATCGAACCATAATTCTTTTAAGTACCTGCAAACGATATGTTTAAAATCCAAAAACGATTTTAAAAACGAAAAATTAAACGTTTGAATTTTATAATTACAAAATCGACTGAAAAAAAAATATGAAAGAAAGAAACACGACGAGATTGATGAGTTTCCGAGGGAACGAACGAACGGCAAACCCGAAAATGGATTTTGCAATTTATCCATGAAAAAAAAATTATGAATGTGTATATTTATTTTTGCGCACTCATTTTCATTTACAAACAACAACAGCGGTGGCAGGGATAGTAGTAGCAAAAAACGGCCTCGATAAACTTATTTTATGAAAAAAAATACAAAAAAGTGCGCCGATGAAAAAAAAGATGAGTCCACAAAAAAATTGTGTACCATCATAAAGAAGAAAAATATGAATCGAGAACATAAGTTTATAAAAAACGATGATGAAAAAAAGGGTTTTTAAGTTTAAAGGCATCCATCGATTTTATTTATTAAAAAAGGTGGTCTCTATTTTTGCGGATACATAAGTTTTTAATTTAAAAAAACTCGAGTTGAGTTTGTTGTTGTTTTCCATTAACTGTTTGGCAAAGGAACTATCGAAAAGTGAGACTGCTGACAGTTTTGAGTGTTTATTATTTTGGAGAAATAAACAACTTTTAAAAAAGGATACATATTTTTTACAAATTGGAAGTGATGTCACATGTGAAAGTTAAGGAAAATATACAAGACATTGGCCAAGGATCAATCAAATTACTTAATGATCGTAGTCAAATAATTTTTGACTACGTAGCCTATATTTTTTGTTTTAATCATTTTGATTAGGAACGATTTTTGGGGTGAATCAAAAAAAGTAGCTAGCATTGTAATTCTCATCTTAAAAAACTCCAAACATAAAATTTAGTTTTTGAATCAAATTGCAAAAAGCAAAATATAATAGTTTCATTCTAAATTCAGCTATATTTCCGTCCGCCTCCGCATAAAAAATATATTCATAACTCTTTTTTTTCAAGGATGTTTACTTTCTTTGTTGTTGTTGCTAATACTTTAATGAGGACACCTTGAATTTGGAAAACAACTATGTCAGACCAGTCATCCTCCATATATTTTTTCAACTTCATCAGGGACACGCTTTTAGAATAAGGAAGGAGACCTTCAAAAAGAGGCATACATAAAAAATTTAAAACGTTTTATTTTTCTTCTCCATTTTATTTTTTACCTTCTCGGGTTTTCATTTCAAATACTTTAAGAAAAAAAACTTGTTGAGTTTAAAATTTTTTTAGGTTTTTTAATGGCGTAAATCCTTTCTTTATTTCCTTGCTTTCTTTTTCTTTTCTTTTTTTTGCGCAACAACTCTGGTTTTTTATATTTTGTCAAGTTTAATGGTTGTGTTTTTGCCTTAGACGACGACGAAGAAAAAAAAGAATTTTTTTTATGACATGATTCTTCTTTTTTCCACCCTCGTTTTCATGCCTCAAAGAAGGCAATCAGAATAGGCAACAAATCGCGATTGATGCTGTTTTGTTTTTCTTACGTAAAAAAATTATAGTAGCAACATCCGATGAAGAAAAAAAAGATGCAACAGCAAAAAAAATATATAAATAAAATTAATTTGAAAAACAAAGTAAAATGATTTCATATTTATTTAATTTTTATTTTTTCTTTCAAAAAGACCCAAGGGAAAAAGGCAATATGTATGTATGTATTCATTATATTTATAAAAAAGAGTTAACTGAATTAATTTGGAAGAAACAAAAAAATCCGAAACAAAAATAAAGGCGACGACGACAACGACAACCGGGAGCAATAAAATACACCACAAAAATAAATAAGCATGAAATGAGTTAGTGAAAGAAAAAGAAGAAAGATTTTCATTATAAAAATATATTTATCTAATTTGGAAGTGTGAGCTGAAAAGAAGCAACCGATAGAAGCTTATTTCACTTTGTAGGTTTTGAAACTATTTTGGATTTCTCGATATCTTTTTCTTCTTCTGAATTTGCTTTGTTTCCAGAATGTTTGATCCTCTTCCAACAAATTTAACCTTTCAAATATCTTCTTTCTATGATTATCCTCCATCCGATCTCCAACATTCTCCCCATTACCTTTCATGTCCTTCATCAATTAATTTTATTCATGAACCTATGGCATTTATGGATTTACAAACAACGCCTCCTTCAGAACCTCCTCCGCCTCAGAGAGAGTTGACGCTTGAAGAAATAAGAAAAATTGCTAAAGCTGAAAAACGTAAACGTCGTAGAGCAACTTTAAAATATCGAACTCTTCATGCAAGTCGTGAGCGGTAAGATTTCCAAATAAATAATTAACAAAAATAAACTTTAGCAGCTTACAGTATTCGAGTTGAATCATTTAATAAAGCATTTGGTGAACTTCGAGCACTTCTTCCTACAACACCGAATGATAAAAAATTATCTAAAATAGAAATCCTTAGAGTTTCAATTGCTTATATTCGGTATTTAAATGATTTATTACTTTTGAATTAATAAAAAAGTTATTAGCAAATTTTTTGTGCAAAAAATGAAAAAGATATTTGCCTCTGGCAGGGGTCGAACCTACGACCTTCGGCTTATTAGACCGACGCTCTAACCGACTGAGCTACAAAGGCAGAGAGTATGGTCGTTGTTTTTGCAATGGTGGAAAAACACTAGGCCGAGAGAAAGTTTGTGTCGAAGAAAAAAAAGCAAGTGAAGCCCGTCTTTTTTTGCTGTTGTTGTTGCTTTGAAAACTTTTGCATTGGCAGCACAAACATAAAAAAGGATCATTAAAAATGTGTTGAATTTGCAATTATTTTATGTCATAAAATGAAATAAATTACCGTAAGACTTTAAGCAAAGAACATTGATGAACACAAAACTTTTTTCTTTGATAACGTCATAATTTTTAGCAGACGCTCGCTCCCTTTGGTTGTCGCAATTTCTTTGAACTTTAAAGCTGTGATGTTATTGTGATTGATAAAACTTTTGAGGTTCTCAATTTTGATAAAATCACAAATAAAAAAATAATTGTTTTGAGGAGGTTAATTTTATTTCCCATGATGTACAAATACAAAGTAAACACAAAGTTAGATTGTTTTTTGAGATGTTGTTGATTCATTAAGATCAAAAAAAAAAAGAGGTGCAAAAAACACGTCATGAAACAATAATAGCATCGGTAATAATTATTGTCTTTGGAAAAGGTTACTATAAAAAGAAGCAGGAAAATTTTAATTTATCATGCTCAAAGGCATTCGGTGATTTTTCTTTTTTTTAATAATGAAATCAATCAAATCCTTAATTTATTTCGCATTGGTTTTAACATTTGTAATTTCAATGGAAATCCCTTGTGGATCATTATATAAATGTCAAACATGCACAAATCATGGCGGTTGTTTGTAAGTTTCATTCACCTTTTTTGAAGTTGCAAGTCGAGGAAAACTTTTAATCATATAAAAAATTTCAGTTTTAATATTGCTCAATCAAAATGTAAACCCAGATCCGAACTTTCTTCCACAAATATAAGCGAAGTGATAAATGTCCCATATGATTGCCCTATTGCTCCACCAAAAACATTTCCATACACTGATGAATTTGGTCGTAATCGCGCTTTCCTCTTTTCTGCTGCTTCAAATCCCAATGAAGTTTCTGCCATTCAAAAATGTTTAAATAAAGCTGAAGCAAAATTTCATTCAAAATTTTTGGTTCCATGCGATGAAAAAAATGTAAGTCATTTAGCGTCTACCGTAAAAATTTAAGCTAATTAGATAACAAAAAATTATAGGCAACTTGTTTTGCTTATATTGCTATTGTCCCAAAGGAAAAAGCCATAGCTTTAACATGGAGAGGTTCAAAAGGTAATGATCAAATGGGATTAGAATTTATTAACTTTCTTACTCATGCATCACGAACAAGTCAATATGTGGATGGCAAAGTTCTAACATATTTTATTGATGCATTTGAAGCAGTTTGGGAAGCTGGCGTTGAAGATACTTTGCGTGAACTCAAAAAGAAACATCCCGATTATGATTTGTGGACTTTTGGGCATTCACTTGGAGCATCATTAGCTTCGATCTCTGCATTCGCTGCAGTCAAAACAGAAATTTTTAAACCCGATGAAGTTAAATGTGTGACACTCGGACAAATTCGAACGGGATCAATTGAATATGCAATAGACCATGATAAATATGTTCCACATACTTATCGAATTGTTCATGCCACAGATGTCTTGACTAAATATCCATTTAAAAAACCTTTGATCATTGATGATTTTTATCATCATCGATTTGAAGTTAGTTTGAGCATTCAAAATTGAAGCAAAAAAATGAAAAGGAAAATTTAGGTTTGGTATAACAATTCCATGGCAATTGGTGATTCCTTTGTAATAAATGAACGTGGTGATGATTTTTCTGGTGCAAACACCGTCAATAGTTCAACTATAGATCCCACGGATATGTCACATTTAACTTATTTCAATGTCAGCATAGAAGATTATTACCTCAAACATTGTTGAAGAATCGATTAATTCTTAAACGGGTGTGGGTTTTACCAAAGGGTTTTTTATTCCATGTCATAATATAAGCAGTTTTTTTTAAATAAGTTAAGTGTCATAGAAGAATTAATCAAACATTGTAAAACCAAATCAAAGTAAACCATACAAGCTTTTATATAAAAAATTATGTTTATTACAAAAAAGCAATACATTTGTATACATAAATTAACATTAACATTAAATAAAAGAATTAAATTAGGTTTGTGACGATATGATATGAACCATCAAAGTTGAAAAGGAGAGAAACCATGTCATCATCATCTTCATTCCATTTGCCATACTTCTTGAGACCATCAATTTGAAAGATTCCAATTCGGCATTGAAGGATTTTGCTAACAATTTCCCAATGAACGGGTGTCATTTGATTTGAAACCATGAAGATGGAAAACGCTGGATCAGAAAAAGTCATAGAAGCATAATCGATTCCATTGATATTACCTAAAATGAAAGGTTAATAAAGTAATCGAAGAAGAAGAAAAACGAAAATACCCAAAGATTGAAAGTTGTTTGCAAAATATTGTGCAATCTTTTGTTTGACATTCATGAAATCATCTTCTTTACCACAGAGCAAGAGGGAAATAGCCCGAAATCCACCATCTTCACCATAAAGATTGTATTTGGTTCCATGAGGTTTTGAAGCAAGAGAAACTTGATCGATTGCGATACCAGCGTAAAAGAGAAAAGCAGCATATTCAAAAGGAAGTCCAAGTTTTTCACAAGCAGCTTTGAACCAAACTTTCGACGGATTATTGAAAGAGATAGTGACAGAACCATTTTCGATGGAAGGAGAATTGGTGATTGCTTCAATTAGGCTTGGTTCTTTACACATCTTCTTAGATTCTGGAGCAGCTTCTGGATTCGGTAAAGAAGATCGCTTTCTTGTAACATTTAAATTCTTTGGAGGAGAAATTCTGAAATCATTATACTTAAAAGTTGGACAAAGTTATCGATAAATAACTTACGCTGGAAAAGATGTTGACAAAGAAAGAACATGATTAACAACTTGGTTTAAACGATCAGAAGCTCTGGTGTTTGGTTTCTTTTGGAATAATTTCTTCTTGATATTATCTTGTTTTTTGGAAACTTCAGAATATGATATAGCATTACATTTATGACCAATTGGAGCATAGAATATTCCATTTTCGACATAACCATGAACTCGGCTTCTACAATAACCACGAGTACAATACCATCGACTGCCATTGCTAAAATATTGACGACATAAAATGCGGCTATTTGCTTCAAAGACGATAAGACGAGCATCTTCCTTTCCAAACACGTTATATCCAAAATGATAATCAGCTGGTTGAACTTCTCGATATTCTTGAGCTTCGATTTTGGCGGCTTCAGATGGCGGTTGAACGACGACACTTTCAGGTGGCGATTGAATGAAGATACTTTCATGTGGCGGTTGAACGAAAATACTTTCAGGTGGTGGTTGAACGACGACACTTCCATTGTCTACATAGCAATCATAATTTACTTCACCATTGACATTTTCACAAAATTCATTGCTGAGATTCGGCTGATAATTGTTGACGTGTTCCATGTTGTTTGCGGCGTAAGTGCTTTGGTCGAGTCCATCCAAACTAATGCTACTATATGAAGGCCTAAAAATGCATGATATAAACTTGGTTTTCATATATGTTAAAAACACTTACATTTGGAACGAAGGAGCTTGAGATGGTTGATTGCTTGGAGGTGGAACAGATTGGTGAAATAAGTCAGACATCATCCAATTTGATGTTGACCCTTGTGTTTGAAGTTGAGACGTTTTTTGAACACTAGATGATTGCAATAAATCTGGTCTAAAATACATGCATAAAATAAATCTTTAGGAAATGTACTCCGAAGCGATACTGACAATGATGAAAGAAAGAATGAAGAAGAAGAAAAAGGGACAAAAATTTTTTTTGGCGCGACTTTTTTTGGAGCAATGATTTTATGCAAAAAATTTGCATCATTCATTTTTTTATTTTCGTTTCAACTATTTTTTGAAATGTTCATTTATCGGTTCAAAGTGCGTCAACGTATTTTTCAAAGTTCTCAAAATGTTGATATTCTGGTGGTTAATTTTTGTTCCTTGTATTCTTTCATATCAAGATCCATACAACATTTCTGAAGATTCATCTGCTACTGAAACTACTACTCAATTTTTATCTCCACAAAAGCCAGAACCATTGCCATTACCATCATCTTCCTCTTCTTCGCCATCAACATCTCAACTTCCATCAACTCCTCATCCATCAACACATAAAAATAGAGAAGGTGTTGCATCACGTATGAGTCATGCATGTTATCCTAATGATTTTGAAAAAAATCAAACGTTTAATGCTTTTGTTTATAACTGTTTACTTCGAAAACACACAAATTTAACTAATGCTGAAAATCGTAAGTTTGGTTTTGTATGTATAGCTTTAGCCTAAACTCTTAAAACTTTGTCTTTCAGATTGGAACTTTTGTTGCCGTCTTAGCAATCGATGTCCAACAATTGGAACTTCATCTAATCAAAACTGTGGCGAATTATTTTGTGATTGCCTTGATCTCGTTGGCCTCAGAATTGCTCCATCAATTGACGATTGTAATTCAAAAAGTTTAAATAACAAGACTTGTAAAGATTTAACTCCTTTTGCTAATCGTTATCTAAATATTCATGAAGATGTTGGATTTGGCGCAATTTATGGTAAAAATCTCGTCTTTGGAACTGCTGGAATTATTGTCATGCTTTTATTTTTGATCATCTTTTTATGTGCTACATCTTATTTAATCGTCAGTTATGTTCAATTCAAATGTCATAAAGTTCAAAAGGATGCTAATGATATGGTAAATTCTTTTCTATTCTTGTATTTTCGTTTTTTTAAATATTCATTCTTTTTTTCAGCAAGAAGGAATACCCGGAGGTGAAGGAAGAGAAGAAAATCATGGTGCACCACAAGCTCCTATTAAACCAGCAAAGTTCCACGACATGTTTAGAGTTTGAAAGCTCCTTTATTGTTTCTTCGTTTCTTTTGCTGCTATTTATCTTTTAATAATAAAAACGTGTTTTTCTTTTAAATATGGTTCATAATACTTTCTTTTTTCTTTTTCGTTTTTTCAAGTCTTTTAAGTACAAAATTGGTCTTCGATCGGTGGAACTTATGAGTGAAAAATGAGAGAAGGCGTTTACTATGCTACAAGCAACCGATGGAGATGTGTTCATTTGTTTTGTTATGAAACTTGTTGTTTTTTTTCGACCAGCGTTTTTTTTTGTGCATTCCTAGATCTAAAAATGGTTTCTTATTTTTGCCGAAGTTTGATTGCAAAAAAATAAAATATTGTTTTTCAAGAAGAGCTCAATCTCAATAACAATTAATTTTCTCTCTCTCGAATTTTTGAGAAAAACAACAGAAAGATGTTTGAAAAATGGCGATGACAATGGAAGAATTAAGGAAATTAACTGTTAATTTTGATCTTGTTTTTCATGGGTTGAAAGTTTTTTGAAAAAAGAAGTATCGTTTTTAAAACATTACTGATTGCAAAGGGAGAATCAAAAAAAAACCTTGACCGATATAAACAACTTTAAAAAAGTTCTTTTTGTTTTAAAACTTTGATTTTACTTTGTTTAGTAAATAAAGTATTGGTATGTATCTTTTGAGCGCTGTGCACCTTCAATAAATATAAATGTTGTAAATTATGTTCTCTCCTTATAAGTATTATATTCATGAATATCACACTGTAGTGGATTCAGATACAATGATTTTATTTTGTAGTTTTAATAAAGAGAATCGAAACATTTCTATCACTTTTTTTTCAAGCCATTAATTCTTTTGTGACTTCGTCTGAAATAATTATTTTTCTCGAAAATCTCGTTTTCTTATATTTAATAATCAACTGCTAAATATGTAATTTATAGTTTCTGTGTCACTTACTTTTTTTAGGTAACAATAACAAAAAAAGTTTTTGTTGTTTATTTATTTTTTGCAATTTTTAATTTTTGAAACCTTGAGGCTCACATATAAAAAAAAGAAGCGTGCAGCACATTGAAACGTATTTTTTTCTGAGGAAATATGTTGTCTGGTTGGTTGTTTAAGATCTTATCAAGATGATTCTTCATCTCTCTTTTTTTCTTTTTTGAGATGGCTCCTTTATAAAAGCTCGACAATTTTTTTTGATTTTTTTCATTTGCGTAATTAAAAAAAAAGAAAACGAACTTCGAGACATTGGGTTTTTTTTATTTGTTATTTGTCATCTTCTTCAGAATTTCTGTAGTTTGTGTTAAAAAAGGAGTGTAATTAATAAAATATAAAAATATTTTTTATCAACAAAAATAAAAAGGTTCCTTTTTTGTTGTTGTGGTATTTAAAGAACTGCGGGTTTTTTCCTTTATTATCACTTTTTGGTGTAAGTGTCTCTTGCAGAATTGTTTATAACTAAAAATGATCTGAAAACCTTGAAAATTGTTGCGTTACATACTTTCTTTTTTTATTGAAGAATTTTCTTTGTTTTCCGATTATTATTCCCTCAGGGCTTCCTTAATTAAGATGTTTCAACTCATGATTTGTTGTTTTGATGTTCTCATCAATTTTGAAGGAAGTGTTACTTAGAAACAGACATCTTGTTTGTCAAAAAAGTAATTAATGTATTTCACAGCCAAAAAATGGCTCGTGATTCAAAGACCAAACATACCTTGAATCGAGTATCATTGTTCTTGGAACGTCCGCCTTCAAACAAAGAAAAAGTTTTGCTTTTTTTTATCCATATAAAAACTACTGAAAATTTTTCTTTCTTTTTTTTTACTGAAAATCAATTTTTCATGATCGTTTTCTGTTCCGGTTTATTTTTTTGCTTTAAATCTATCCTCTATGAATGACCACTTTCTTCTTCTTCTTTTTCTTTTCTTTTTCGCCTTCAAGCGGACACGATTCTATGAGATGGTTTTCAACGTCAAATTCATACATCTAAAAAAATGGTAATGAGATATTTGCGGCGTCTTGGAACGTGTACTTTTTTTATGTGGATATTTGAAAATTTAAAATACACTCAAATCCAGCGGCTTTTTTCCACTTTTTCATCCTTTTTTTCGAGGCGGATTCCCTCAACAAAAATAAAACTTGTTTAAACTCAAACCATTCTTCATTTTCATTTTTTAATCCTGTGATGTTCGCTTTTTTTTTTAAATCGTGGAATTAATTCTAAACACAATTGTTGTTGTTTACTTATTTTTACTTTTATTTCTTTTTTCAGGTTACCTGTTTTTCTATTTCACATATTTAAAAAAAAGTAATTCAAAGACTAAAGTTTTTATTTCCAATTCAGTCAGAGAAATCATGGCGCCTGAACCTAAACAATCCATTGTTTCGGAAGTTTCTTCGTCGACCTCTTCATCAACTTCCTCTAATTCTTATACCATTGAAGAACCCATTGTTCTTGTAACTGGTGCTTCAGGTTATGTGGCTTTACATTGCGTGGATCAACTTCTTAAAGCTGGTTATAGAACTCGTGGAACAGTTCGAAGTTTAAGAAATCCAGAAAAAATTGAACCTCTTCGTCGATTACCCAATCAACATTTGCTTGAACTTGTTGAAGCTGATCTTGAACGATCTGATGAATGGCTAAGGTTTGTAATCCTTTAAATTAGGGGATTGTCTCGAATTAAAAAAATGGCCTTTTCACAATGACACCCAAACAAGGCATTACTAAATTCTATATTGGCTTCGATACCTATAGCTATCAATAACCTTGAAAAATAGTTCGTATTTCTGCGAAATAAAATAAATTTTACGACATCACAAAGAAGTAAAAACTTGCACTTCCTGTCATTGTTTTAATAATAAAAAAAGTTGAACAGTAAATGACATTTTTTATTTTTCAGCATTGTTGATGGATGCACTTACATTCTTCATGTTGCATCACCATGGCCCATCGTTGCTGATGAACGTACGATTCAAGTGGCGGTAAATGGAACAATGACCGTGCTTCGAGCGGCTTCAAAATGCACTTCAGTTAAAAAAGTCATTTTAACGAGCAGTTGTGCAGCCATTAATGGTAAGCATTTTAGTTTTTTCACAAAAAGGTAACGCGAATTACCTTGATGAGTCTAGCAACAAAAATAAAGCATATAATAATTTTCTTTTTTTAGATGGCCATAAAAATAGTGAACGAATTTTTGATGAAACATGTTGGACAAATTTGGAATCAAAAAAAGTTGAAAATTATGCAAAATCTAAAACGATTGCAGAAAAAACAGCATGGGATTTTTGGAATTCTTTAAATCCAATGACTAAATTTGAAATGACTGTGCTTTGTCCCACATTTATCACGGGTCCAGTTTTATCCACTGTTGAACATGGATCAGCAACAATTATTGGAAGAATGATGGATTTTCGAACTTTTCTCGCTGCACCCAAAGCTTGCCTCGGCGTTGTTGATGTACGAGATGTGGCTCGAGCACACGTGCTCGCATTGGGAAATGAAAAAACTAATGGTGAACGAATTTTAATAACTCATTCAAAACCTGTATGGTTTTCGGATATGAGAAATTGGTTGATGGAAGAATTTAAAAATGATGGATATTTATTTTCACCCGTAACTGCGCCAAATTGGCTGCTTAAAATTTATGCTAAAACTAAACTCGATCCTCAATCCACGGCAGTTGTACATCGAATTGGACCCGAACTTAGATTTTCTAACCAAAAATCCATTGATTTATTAAATATGTCTTACATTCATCCAAAACCATCGGTGATTGAAATGATGCATTCAATGATTAAATTTGGAATGGTTCGAAAACCTCCACTTTCAAAATTAATAAAGAAATCTTCTGAAACTTCTTCCTCAACAACCAAAACTTGTGCAAATGAAGAACGACCAACTTCGCCATCACAAAAGCATACTGTAGCCGCTTAAAAAATTTATTTGCAAATGAATATGCGAAAATTTATTTCTATCCCATTAAAACATTCCATTTCTTATTTCCCTTTTTAAAAATATGTCTTTTTCTTTTTTTATTAAAAATTTTTGTAATCATATTTGTCACGAATTAATGCATTTAAATTTATTTTATGTCTAAAACGCGTGAATAAATAAATACAATGATTTTCTTTTCATAAAATTGCAAAAAAAGAAGATGTTTGCATAAATTTGAACCAAAGTCCAAGCACATAAGAAAAACAACAAAATATGTATGTTATTGAAAAAAATAATTCTAGGTGATTTAATGAACCATTCAACAATGATAAAAATTAATCTTAGAATGTTTTTTTTTAATTTTGGTTTCAATTCTTTTATTTTCATGGAATTCTATCTCTTTTCTTTCAGCTTTTTTTAAAAGGAGGAACAAATCTTCCGTGGAAAAAAGCAAATGGCAGTGGCAACTATTTTTTTTTCTCTTGGGGGAAAGCAAAAAACTTTTCACTGAAATGAAAAAGCAAGCGTAGTTACATTTTTATTTTTGGTTTAAAAAAAAACAACTAAAAAAACACACGGTGGCAAATTTGTTAGTTAGTTGCTGCAAAAGCATCTCTGTTCGATGTCGGGCTTTCAACATTTTTTTGCTTATTTATATTTTGAAGAAGCAAACCACTTTGGCGGCGCTTTATAAAAAACAAACAAAAATTTTTTATCCTTCGTTCGAGGTTATTTTGCGAATTTATTGTTGGCCATTTTTTTACATTTGATTATTTGTGTGTTTTTTACTTGCAGTGAACTTTTGAATTCATCAAATATTAATATTTTATTATTATTTCAACTTCGAAAATGATGAAATATTTATTTGTAATTGCTCTCGTCGCAATTGGCTTTGTCTCGGCCGAAGCACTCGATTCGAGAGCCGTAAAAATTTTTGTTAAAAATTTGCTCGAATTTTTAGCAGAAAATGGAGCACCAATTTTAATAAAGTCCATACTTAACTCTCTTGATGACCCTCACCAAAATCAACGCCAAAATCAAAGCGAAATTCAGAAAATGGCAGAAAGTTACATCAATATGATGACTCGAAATATTGGAGAAATTCGAAATTACACCACCAATAATCATACCACCAAGGCAATTCGAGGAAAGTTGGATGAGTTATCTTCAAAAAAACTAAAACTTTTGCTTTTTTAGTTATGAAGAATTTGTTTCCCGTCTCTTTGATTTATTATGGCCAAACTTTGCATTTTCAACTCACTGATTTTCTCCCTGAAATCATTTTCAAAAGGGTCTCAAAAGCCGTCGGAAAAGAAATCGATCATTTTTGCATCATCCAAGGTTAACTTTTTTAAATTTTTTGTTTTAAAAAATTATTTTCATTAATTATTCATTTTTTTAAGAAGATCGAACTTTCTTAATTACCAGTGATGACGTATCTTTCGGGTTCTTATTGCATATTCTCATCCTAAATCACAAATCGATGAATATTATTTTATGCCCAAATGATGTTGGACGATGGCAAAGATAATGGATCAAAAAGTTTTATTGTTGTTGTTTTTTAGTTTAATTGCTTTATGTATATATGTATGTATCTGTTTGAAATTGATTTGTTACTTTTGCACAAGAAAGATAAAATAAAAATTTATATTAATTTAATTTTCTTTCTTTTTTTTACAAAAAAAGAAGTTTCTTTTCATAAAATTTGAGGAAATGCAATCAAAATCTAAAATTTCGACCAAAGTGCAAGAATCTTAAAAAAGTGAAAAAAAAAACTATAAAAAATGTTTTTCTGAGTCAGAAATGAAAGCAAATTCGTGATTACGAAAAGTTCAGAAATCAATGATATAAAAAAGCTTGAAACAGATCAAAAAAACGGGATATATTTATTCACCGGAAATGATTATTCAATGACTAAAATTAGAATTAATCTTCCCATAATTTTGAGATTATTTATTTTTGAAGAAAAAAATGTTGATTGAAGCGCTTTAATCATTGCAATTTAAATATGTTCAAACAATAAGCTTTTATTTTCTCATTCTTTTTTGTTTGTTTTTTCTTTGTTTCTTTGCGTAATTCGTTGATAATAAAAATTTTGATATTTTGAATATTTCCTTTAAACAAACAATTTTAAATTTTTCTTTGTTAAATTACGTGCAATCAAACCCAATTTGCCTAATAATGGAATATTCATTAAAATGCGAGAAATATCTATCAATAAAAAAGGTATTCGTGACAAATAAATGAATAAAACTGACCCATCAGAAATTTGATTAAAATTGCGCACTTTTTTTTAATCTTTTTATCTTTCTTCCTATTCAGTTAGTTTGGGTTTATAAAAACAGGTGAGATTTTCGAACAGAAAAATTAAGAAGGAAGTTTATCTTTGGTTTTAAATAATTTATTAAATTTCATAATCAAACAACCACCTGCTAAGAATTTTCTGTATTTTTTAGAAACAAAAGTTTTACTCTTATAAAAACATTAAAAAGTTTTTAACTTTTTTTAAAACTCAGTCTTTGGATTTATTAAAGTTATCAACTAAAAATTAATAGGCAAATCCCGGAAGAAAATATTGTTCCAATCAATTTTTATTCATTTGTTTTTACATATTAAATTTTTTCTGTTCGTTTATTGCTTTTTGGGTTGATTTATTAACTTTTTTTTGGCAAAACCCAAGTTATTCTTTGTTGATTGACACCTGTTGTTTCGTTTCTTTCCTCTCTTTGTTTTTGCCTTGGTTTGATAATTAATCTCGAAAAAGAATAAGATAATGCATAAATTTGCGCAAATTTGTTCTTCAAATAATGAATGAGACTTTAAGTAGTGACCAATGACCAACCATTTGGATATGTTGTTTTGAGGTCAAAAGAATGATCGAGGTATTTCATAATCATTCTTTTGACCTTTTTAAGACCAGGGCTATTGATAAATTAATGAGATTATTACATATTTATTTTTGTCTTGTAATCAGATTGGAGACGAGTGTTGTCCTAAAAATATTGATTTTACAAAAAGATATACTTTTAAAATTTAAATATTCGCGATTTGGTTTTTTAGGTAATTAGTCCTTTGCTTTTTATCTGTGCCTAAAGTTTCCATCTTTGGAATTTTCCAACTTTTTTTTCTTCATCGACGCTGTTTTAGCAAGTGTAATTCTTCTTCTATGTTCAAAGTTCACTCCTTTTTTTACACATGAGTATTTGAACTCCAAATGAGTGCATTCGGCTTTTCAAGCTTTCTTATTTTAGTCAAATTGAATCATTAAATTTTTAGTTTTGTCACTTCAGCATTTTGTTATCATACAAAAGTTTTAATCCAAGCTTAAAAAAGTTTTTTTAATCTCGTGTTTCTTTTCTTTTTCCCTAAAAACCTAAAAATAGCGTGATTATTTTTTTTACAGAATTTTTCCTATAATTTAAAAAAGATGCTACCATCGAGTCCACCACCTCAAAATCAACATTATCGCGATCGAATTCCATCCATAACATTTATGAATCAAGAACAATTTGATCGAACCTTTCAATTTCAAGAATCCCCAAAAATTAAATCAAAAAGGAAAAAACAATTTGTTAAAATTTCTAATTGTTTTACATCCATTGAAAAATTATTTAAATTTTTAATTTCATTTTTTCCTATTCTTTCATGGTTGCCTGAATATGATTATAAAACTAATTTACTTGGTGATATATCTGCTGGACTTACGGTAGGCCACTAAATAATCATCCGTGATTTACCTATTTTTTCCACATAAATTTTAGGTTGGAATTGTTCATGTTCCTCAATCGATAGCTTATGCAATTCTAACTGGTGTGGATCCAGTTTATGGTCTTTATACCTCATTTTTTGGTGTAATACTTTATATGATTTTTGGTACATCTAAATATGTTTCCATTGGCTCCTTTGCTATTGTATCGCTTATGACAGGAGTATCATGTCGAAATATTTATGAACAAATTGAAAGTGATTATCTTGCTGCCGAAATTCGTTATGTTGATCAAGCTCATCATCATCATATTAGCTTGGATTTTAACAATCTCACTGATGCAGTTCCCAAAGTTACTGTATCTCAAGAAGAATTGGTTCAATTAGTAACCCTGGTTTCGGGAATCATTCAAATTACTATGGCTTTATTAAGAATTGAATTTATGGCTTCATATTTATCTGATCAATTGGTATCAGGTTTTTGCACGGGTGCCGCGGTTCATGTTGTCGTAGTTCAAGTTAATAAATTGCTACAAGTGGATGTAATTAAAATTAGTGGACCAGGATATTTAATTAAAGTGAGTTTATAAAAAATTCATGAAGGCTTTAAAAGCTTTAAAGTTGTCGAGTAATTTTCGGTCGATAAAGCTATGTTTAAAATTTTCCAAACTAATTCTCAAAGTTTTTTTACTCTTATCTTTTTTAGTACATTTACGATTTCGTTCAAAACTTTCCAACAACAAATATGACTGCAATGGAAATATCAATTTGTAGCTTTATTTTTCTTTACATTGGCAAAGATATTATTACCCAAAAATTTCGTAAACATCTTCCTTGCCCTATTCCATTCGAACTTCTCCTCGTAATTATTTCAACTTTTATAAGTTTTTATTTTAATTTTTCACGAACTCAAAATATTGAAATAGTTAGAAACGTTCCAACTGGTTTACCCATCGCCAAATTGCCTCGATATGATTTAATTCCATATGTAATTGGACCTGCATTTGAAATAGCTTTCGTTGTGGTTGCTTTACATCTTTCAATGTGTAAAGTATTTAATCGAAAGTTGCAATCTACAACAAATAATAATCAAGAATTATATGCTCTTGGAATAGTTGCGTCTCTTTCAAGCTTTTTCAATGCATATCCAATAAGTTCTTCACTCGGAAGATCCATGCTTAATGTTGAATGTGGAGCTAAAACTCAACTTTCCTCACTTTTCACCGCTGCATTACTTTTAATTGTTATTTTATTTTTGGGTCCTTTATTATCTGCATTACCTATGTGTTGTTTAGCTGTAATAATTATTTATTCAATGAAGGTAAGTAAGAGCTTTTGGGGTGACTAAATTTATTTCAATATTATTAATTTTACTTATCCTTCCTTTTAGGGCGTCTTTCAAAAAATGCCTCATGAATTGGCACATCTCTTCCGCGTTGCTCGAATTGATTTCGTAAGTATCTTTACTTATATGTTTTTTCTTTAATTTTCAAGATAGAGCATTTCCGGGTTTTGTAACTACAAAATCCTTGAATTTCATCTTCTCAGAAAGCAACAAAAAAAGAAAAATAACAAATGGATTAATCCAAAATCGCGATTATATTTTTTTAAATAAAAAGCTTACTTACATTTACATATATTTTTTTAAGATGATATGGATTGTAACGTTTGTTGCTACTGTAGTTTTGAACGTCATGGAAGGATTAGCTGTGGCTGTGGTGTTTGCATTATTAACCACCGTATTTCGTATTCAATGGCCACGTTGGAGAATTTTATCTCAACTGAGTGGAACGGAAGAATATCGAGATGTTGGAAGATATGGTAGAGTTATGGATATTGATGGGGTTAGAATATTTCGATTTGATGCACCTTTGGTTAGTTTTAAATTTATAAAAGAAAACGAGAAACAAACATATTTTTTTTAGCTTTTTATAAATGTTGAACATTTTTCAAAGTCCATTGATAAAGCTATCGAACAATATTCAACTGCAAATGGATTAGCAACAATGCATAATTTTGTTTTATCACCAACTCCCAAACCAGCAGCAATAGCAAAAAAATTGAATGGAAAAAAATCATTTGTTGCAAGAATTTTTGCATCTGGAAAAGATTCATCATTATCATCATATGAAAAAGCAGGCGAGAAAAGGCATGGTGGAATCGAATTTTTAGTTATTGATTGTTCGGGTTTTACATTTATTGATTATACTAGTATCTCAGCTTTGATCGATATTTTTCAAAGATTAAAACGACAAGGAATAAATGTTTCATTTGCTGAAGCTAAAGGTAAATTTTTTAAATGGAAGTTGTGTTTAAAAATGTTTATAATTTCAGCCCCAATTCGTGACACCCTTGAAGCTTGTGGATTTTATAATACCGTAGCAAAATCCAATTTTTATCCAACCATTCATGATGCTGTCCTTGCTGCATGTGCACAAAGACAGAAAACTCGAACCCTTTCAGCTGCAATTATGGATTCTCCAATGATGGATAAACAATTTTTTATTGAAGATGGAATCCCTCAAACTCCGATAACCCTTCATCCTCCAACTCATTCCGAACATTGGGAATCTAGAAAGAATCTTGATTTTCATGACGATGTTTAATTATTATTTCGTTACTTTCACTTATTTGTATGTATATTTTGTTTAGCAAAAAAACTATTTTCAGGAGAAGATTTATTTATCATTTTAACTTTTTTTATATTTTGATTCCTATGGAAACTTTCTTCATTTTGTTTTGAATTGTTTATTGTTGTTTGGCATTGTTTACTTCGTTTCTTTGTTTCATATAAAATTTTGAGATATTAAAAATTACTAAAAACGTAACGGTTTAATCTAATCTTTCAAAGGGTTTAATAACGATGGGCCGAAAGGAGCAGCGAGATTTTAAAAATTTGTCGAAGATTAATTTTGTTTTTGAACGCATTCATACATGTATCTTTGTAGGCAAATAAACAGATTTAGAGCGCATCAAAAAAATTGTGTTTTGAGTTTAAAACAAAAGAATAGTGATTTTTGAGTTTTTCATTTGCAGCCTACATTTTTTTGAAGCCATGGATTTAATTATCGTGATTTTTAAGAAAAAGCAAAAAATCCCATAGTCGATTTCATTAATTTTTCAGCTTTTATTTTATCAAAACCGATGTAAGTAAAATTTTATTAAATTTATAGCTTTGTTATTTTTCAATAAAAATTATTATTATTCTGACTATGATATGTGATTTAAAGAAAATCAAAAATGCCAAAAACTCCCTCGAGAAGCAGTAGTATTCATTTTTTTTTTAAATATCAAAGCAAAAAACTATTTCAAAAATGTTAAAGTTGTGTACAAAATTAGCAAAAAGAAAAAAAGTAATATAAAATAAATTTCATGCTTCAAGTTTTGACCTTTTTTGAACGGTACATACATATTTGATGACTCAAAACACTCAAAACAAAAAAATATTTTTTTAAGCTACAATTTATTTTATTTGTGTCAGCTCAAATAATCAAAAACAAAATGTGAAGTTTTTTAGTTGTTTCCTCAATTCAATATGTGACGTGACGTGACATACATGTTTTTATACGCATAAAAAATTATGGCAAAAAAATAAAGTCAATCATTTTATTTTAAAACAAACAAAGAAAAACGTAAATTTTTTTAAATGAATACAATAATAATTTTTTATATGGAAATTAGATTATTAAAAAAACGTAACAAATTAGAACAAATAAAAAAAGACTTTGAAAAACAAAACAAAAATAGTAAAACGTGTTATAAAAATTTTTTTAGGGGAAAAAGATATGGAAGCATTGAGAAGTAATATATTAGTAAAAGAGCCTTGGCAAGAAGTTTGGATTTTCATAGTAAAACGAAGGACTTTCATGTCGAAAACTTTTGAAATGTATGCATCATGGATAAAATAAGAAAAAGCAGTCATAATAGGCACATAAAAAGTTTGTATTATTATTTTTTAAATTTTTGAAAGGTTATGACGCTTCAGTGTATCCTTGTATTATTTTATACAGTAGTAATAAATAAGTGGAGGCTTCAAAAGTACAGATGCATCATCATCAAAATTGAGGCTTTACTGCGCAATGACTTCTCGAAAAAAAAGGTTAAAAAGGTTGCCAAGACCAAAACATATTTTTTTTATAAATAAATTATTTAAAAAAGACCCTTAATTATTTTTATCAACGAAAAAAAACTGTAAAATTTATAGTATAATTAAAGGTGAATCATCACCATCTTCCGAATCAGATCCCAAAAAGCACATACAACCCGTAGGAACTAAAATTTCATCCTTTTTAAATGTTTGAGAATCCACTTGAGTCATCGCTGATTTCCATTCTAAAAAAATATTATTATTACTATAGTATTTTACTTATCAAACATAACACATTGGTGCGTAACATGGAAATACAAAAAAAGATTTTTTTGTATCTGATTAATATTTTTTTTTCATGTTCGCGAGCAAAAAAAAAAATAAGAAAAGAAAAGATACTTACTAAAAACTGTAGTACATCGAGATTCAGGGGCACATTTAGTTGAAGCTTCAGCTTCGGGAGTACAAAATGCAACATCAAATTTAAGAAGGGGTGAAACCAAAACTAATTTTTTAGCCTTTTTTGATATCGCTTTTACAAAAGTCACATTTTTATCAACAATTTCTAAGCATGGTTTGGTATTAGAAATATATTTATTTGATGTATGAACAATTTCTTGATCTTTAAGTGCTTGAGACATTTCATCTAAAAAAAATCAAAATAAAATTAGGTATTAAAACTTTTCATGATTAAATTTCTTACCATAGTCCATTTCTGCAGCCACGGCAGATAACACTGTAGAAATAATAAAAATGCATAACAATATCGACGTCCTGCTAGTCATCTTTATGGAATAACATTTTCTAACAATATTGGAAATAAATGATTCTTCATGGGAATACATGTTTGGCAAAAATTTGAGAATTGCTAATATTTGAGAGTAACAAAAGTATTGGGCGAAGTGCGTTACTATCAATTGAGAGTAATACCAAATTCAACAAAATAAAAGGTTATTATTGTCAAACAAATATTTACATAAAAAAATAATTATCGGTACTGAAAAATTTTATAATTTTATTAAAATATTTTATAGTATTTTATTTAAAAAACAGCAAAAGCAACAACGAAAAAAAGAAGCGAAGGATGAGTGAAAAAATAATTTTTTGCACTCGCTCACGCACACCACAAAATATTTTTTTTATTAAATCAACGCCTTTTTTTATAACTAAAGTTTGACGCCATTGGCAATAATATAGCGAGCAAGCAAGAAGAAAGAAAAAAGTAAAGGTAAAGCAAAAAAGAAGCTCCGCCCTTAAGGGAACTCCTCTTCAAAAAAGAAAAGAGAAAAATGAATGAAATATCCCAAAAAAGGTTTTTTTATATATATTAATGATGACCCAAAAAGGAATCCTCCTCCTCCGCAGAAATACATAGGTAGATAGATATAATTATTCAGAGAAATAGTAGCATATATTTCACAAAAAGAGATACCTAAAAAATGAGCTATAAAAAAATTAAACAACATCATTTTCTTGAAATTTGTTTAACTTCAAACTAACTCATTTTTATTGCATTTTTAAATGAAAAAAGCTTTAATAATAATAATAATGAAATTTACGGTAACAAACAACTTTTACACATTTAATCTCCAATTTTTTTTTGTTATTAGTGTTATTGTATTATTACTTTTTTGTTTGTTTGCTTAAATTTGTAATTATGAAGTAAAACATTTATAAAGAAATTCTATAATATTACTTACTATCATACTCTTGAGACCGATGAAGTTAGCTGTTGTTACTCATCAAAATGGCTATTGTTTTTCAATTTTCTTTTCTTTTATTTTATTTTTTTACTACATAAAATAGAATTTTTACCACGCGGTCAACTTTTTATTTTATTTGAAGACCACAAAAATGGAAAAAAGAGATAATATTCCTCATCCTTTTTTTCTTCTGAGGCATCATTTCTTCTCAGCTTTCAAAAATGACGTTTTTTTCTAAGATTTAAAAAAAGGCTGAAATTAGAAGCCAACCAAAAATCAAAACAAAAAAACATAAGAAAAAAAAATGTGGTAATAAAGATTTCCGCATGGTCAAAGAAAAAAAAAGCATAAAAAGAAATAACATAAAAAACCTCATGGTTTTTTTAAACTTTACCTAGAATTTGAAAGCTATTTTTATCCCTTTTAGAAAAAAATGAAATATTTCTAATTGGTTACACAAGGATACAGTAATCACACTTTTATTCAAAAAGGGTTTTCTTTATTCAGAAAAAAAGCAGCAGATTTTTTTTTGTTTTTAAGTGGAGGATAGTAATATTTGTAGCGGCATGACTACTTTTAAAAATACAGTTAAAAAAACTAGTCAAAAACCGAGATTTCACCAACAAAGAAAAGCAATGTTTTTGGATCAAAAAAGTAAGTCTTTTTTTTTGCCGTTTATAAACCCATTTTAAAAAACACATATGTATGATTCATTGATACAAAAAATACAAAAATTGAAGGATCAAAATTTGATTTTAAGATTTGTTTATCAAAAATATTATATTTGTGTTATTACCCAATTGGAAAATAAACAACTCTTCCAAAACTCAAAAACATGGATCACGGCAGTATTATTAATAAGATTATAGGATCAATGAGAAAAATAATGATTTTGAGGTTTTAAAAAAATTAAAGTGATACAAGGAAGAGTGTTGAACAGCTAATCTTAGGTGCAAAAATTGTTGAAGTTATTACTTCTTTTATTTTGCAATATCTTTTTCAAGGATGATGTGTGATTTATGTTTCATAAGTACCATATACTGTAAAAATGGAGTAAAGAATGCTTAAGCTTATTTTGGCAGCAGCAATAACTAAATTCCTTCTTCTTTCTTTTTTTGAAAGTATTTAAAGTAAAGTAGTAAAGGGGTTTGCAACGGTTTTATATTGATAGCAGCGGCTTAAAAACAATACATGGTCCTTTATAGCTATATTATCCTTCCCAAAAAACATTCTGTAGCCAGTGTAGTTGGATGCTACTAATAAATATTTCAAGATGATTGTAGCGTAAAAAAATATATAAAAAGCTTAAGCTATTGAACTCTATCCTCTCTATTATTAAATTTATGATTCCCCAAACAACAAAGCGTTTAATACCAAAACAATAGTGGCAGCGAAATGGAAAAAGTAGGAATAAGAAGCTTAACCTGCAAATATCTCAACTATAAAACTATAAAGACTTTTATTATGCAAATTAATATTATGCAAGCTTTTCCAAGTACTAATATCTTCTTTATTTTTTTTTGATTTTATTAAATACTAATAATTACATTCTTAATTTCTCATTTTTGCATTCATTTGTTTCTTCTTTATTTTTGCAACAAAAAAAAACAAAGAGAAATAAAGAAATGAAAAAAATCTAAACCCTTTAAGCAACTATAATACGATTCAATAATCACTAAATACTAAACAACTATTCACCCTTGATGACCACCACCACGACTACCATTTTTTTTTTGCACACATTAAGTCTTTTACACAACAGTGGCGATGATGACTGACTTAATAAATCTCAATATATATAAAATTTAAAAAAACTCTACAGCTAAAAAAACCTTTTACGTATAAGATTCTTAAAAGAGTAAGATGCAATGGAGAGCTTAATTTCGTCTCCATCCACCAACAGCAAAAAAAAAAAAACTGAGGTAAGAACAAAAAAAATATATCTATGTTGAAGGAATGGTTTGATGGATAAGTCCATTGTTTTCCTTCTTTTATCCCTAAAAAAATAAAATAAATATATTCATTTATCCGACTTATGATCGTTTCTTATTTTGGACTTAATTTATTATTCATCGTTTGTTTATCTTCTTCCTTCGTTATTATTAATACCAAAAAAAGAAAAAAAGTTTGATTTTGTTTTAAAAGCAAAAAAGAAATTAATTAATTATTATTCGTTTTTTTAATGTTTTGTTTTTGAGTCATTTTTTCAAACTTTCACTTTGGAGCAAATGGAAAAAAAAAAAAAAACACAACTACATAAAGTAAAGTATTATGGTAATAAGAAGCATCATGACCCTTACGACGCTGCTGTGCTGTAGTCATCACATAAAAAAATGAAATAAAGAATAAAAAAACGTAAGAAAAATTTTTTTTTTCTATAAATGGACTCAAGAAAGCTTAACGCCTACGTTACAAAAAAATATATAATATTTACGCATAAATCAATAGTATTATCTTAAACCATACCGGAAATTAAAAAATTTATTAGCAATCTTTTTAAGATGCATCGAGCGGGAATGTGGCAAATCTTAAACTTCGAAGGAATACATACAAACAAATATATTTACGTCACAGAAAAAAAAAAGAGAGCGAACTTTACTCCTAAAAAATTTTTGCGGAGTAGTAAAAATGGTTGGTAAAGAAAGGTAAAAGGACATGAAACTTTATTTTAATCTTTAATAAAAATGCTAAAAATTTTATGGGAAAAAATGTTGCAGCGCAAAAAAACTTCCAAAAATAAACGTCAAAAAATTGCATTTTTAAAAATAAAAAAGATTGATGCTGGTGTAAGCAAAAAAAAGGTTAAAGCAATTAAAATAAAGTCAACAAAAACTAAAATATTTTTTTCCATGTTTAATTTCATTTTCTTACGGTAACAAACAAATTTATTAATTTTATAATATTTTCTAATCCTTTCATCAAAAATATTTCCTTATCTCTTAAAAAATCAACAAGAAAAAAATGCATACGTAAAAAGAAATAAATGATTTTTAATTCCGGAAAAAAATTGCTTTCTCTCTTTTTATTTCGTAAATTGCATTACTAATATAATAATATTATATTATATTTTATAATTAATGGTTAACTGAGAAAATAAATTTTGCTACTACGCTTACTTTTGCAATATTTAAGCTCCCTGAAACAAAAGCATACTCTATAGATGCTTGAACGATTAAGAAAGATGCTAAAAATAGCAGGAAAAAAAATCATGACGAAAGGAAGCTAGCTTCCTTTTCTAAGAAAAAGGTTTGAAGGATAACCTTTTTGAAACATGTAATTTTTGTTATTTTTTTAATGGCTAAAAAGTACGAAAGCAAAAAATTAATAAACAACAAAAATTTATTTATTCTTTGACTTTAATGCTGCTGCAAAATTGTTTTTTTGCTATGTAATTTATTTTGGAAAGGTATCAATCGGAAGTACTTTACTTTGAAAGTTTTCTTGGACCCATACAAGTAAGCTACGATAAAGCTTACTTCAAAGTGAAAATTTATTTATTTAAAGCCAAAGTTTCGAGATATGCTTTGCTGTACCGAAATTTTCTAAGCTTTCAAACACTAAAAAATTATTCGAAGCCCAAACGCCACAAAAATGAGCTGAATTAAAGCTCAGAAAAAGAAAGCAATAAACATTCTTCAACGCCAGAAAAGACAATAACAGAAAAATATTTGTTTGAAAGTCATCTTCTGGTTTTTTTAAAAAAGCAAATAACAACGAATAAATAAAAAAAAATTACGGTAATAAGAAAAAATAAAAAAATAATTTACTAGTGTACCAAAAAAGGTAGCCTATTTATAGTTTTTTCCTTCTTCAAAATTTTTGTTATTTTATGAAAGCCATTACAGTAAACAGAAAAAAAACTGATGTCAATAGCATCCTTTCAACCTTTTAGTTAGTTTTGCATATTTTACGTTTTACGTGTTTATTCCTTTTGCATCTTTTTTCCTTAATTTTTGCAACACTTTCCTTTTTTGTATTTATTTAATCCTTTTAAAATTGAAACTTTTCCAAATCCAAATTCAAAAAATATGTAAGCAGAATTTCTTTTTAAAAAAAGTGCAAAGGAAGAAGTATCACACCTTAATATTTTCATGGGAACTTCTAACTGACCATTGCAGCAAGAAAAAAAAACTTTTGGACTTTAGAACTTTACTACGCAAAAAAATGTTCTTTTACCGAGGGGAAAAAATTTATATTGTATTAAAGTTTCTGATGGTAACTTTTTTTTTTGTTACTAAAATATCCTTCAAAAAATATTTCTTTTATTCATTACATAATTGTCGTCGCCATTTGGGAATATAATTTTATTTTTTTCGTGTAATACGTAATTTTTTTTCCTTTTCTTTTTGCTTCAAAAAATGTCATTTTTACATATTTTTAAAGTTCGTTTTTGTTGATGTTATACAAATACATATATGCTGCGCACATATGTGAGCTGAGTGGAGAGAGCTGTTGCTGACCAGAAGCAACGCAACATCTTTCTTTTTTTGAAAGGGCATTCGTATACGTTTTGTTTTTATTCTGCTTCTGTCATTTGCATAAAAAAAAGTTAATTTAGATTTCATTTATTTTTATGACAACGACGAAACATTTTTTTTTGTATGTACAAAGAGAAAGACAAAATAATTATATTATTTAATTTTAAATAAACATTTGTGTTAATAAATAAAAGTTCAGAAAGCAAGCAAAAATATGGATGATAAATTAACAACGATAGTAAAAATGGGGGTGGCTGGAAGAAGAAATGATGCTATGTTACTTATGCAAAAGTTTTTGTTAATAAGGTTAAGAATAAAAATTATCAAAAATCATATTACATCTTTTGCATCACATTGTAAAATTAATAAGCTTAAATAATGTAAATGCTAAAGTGGCGGGAAAATTTGAACAACAAATATAAAAGTAAACAATTCAAGCTATTAATACAAAAAAGACTAAAACAAAAACAATTCTGATAACACCGTATGTTTCTCTCCTCTCCTCATTAAACTCATCATCCTTTTAACTACCATTTTTCCAACAACAAAAAAGACAAGAACAAAAAAAACATTTATTAATTAGCTTTATGCAAATGAATAGTAAATTTAACAATAGGTATAGTTTCAACTGTAGCAGATACAACACATTTGATTCCAAGATTTGCTAAAGCACCACGGACCACACCAGCAGGAAAACAAAGATACATTGCAGATTCTTTTAAATATTGAGTTCCTTCAGCTAATGATGTTATTGTAAGAAATTTGTTATCTTGAACCACATAGATACTCTAAAACAAACGGAAATATTAATTAATGAATGCTTTTTTTAGTTACGTAATACCTATGTACATATTTCTTCTCTCAGAAAAAAACTAGAATGTTATGTCAAAGTCCATAGGGAAAGTTAAAAATAGTACTAAGCATGTGCCCCATTGCTCTTTTAATCAAAATTTCAAATCAAATTATTTTATTATAAAGTTTAACTTCAGTTTGAGGTTAAAACGATTACGATTAAGAAATATACAATTATTACCTTTAAAGCTTTAAAAAAACTTTTAAAATATGAAAGTAATAACGTAATGCAAATTTTGTTTCAACGTCACATTTATAAAAATATACATTTTTGCTTTTTATTTCCCTAAGGATAAGGAATATGACATATGTACAAACATTTGAGAGAAAAAGTTTTTATAAAAAAGAAAGTACCGTACCTGATGATTTGTTCGTAAATTATCAACTTGTTTACCAAAAGCAGTAGTCCAAAATTCTTTACAAATAAATTTCATTGTATCCAATTCTGTTGCTAGTCGAGGTTGATCACGAGCCACTTTTTCAACCAAAGCATAACCAACACGAAATCCCAAACTTTCAAGACGAGTTTCAGCATTACCCTAAAATAATGAACGTTGTTTAGTATGAAGAAAACCCGATGACAAAGAAGTTAGTGAAACAATAAAATAAAACTAGCATAAGCATCTCAAAATATTCGACATGATTTAACTTCAATAACAATCATAAAAACAAAAAAAGAGTAACTCACCCTCAAAGCAAAATGATTAAATAATTCACGATCTTTTTGAATCACTCTTGTTTCTTCATTGCTTCGAGTTTGTTCCAAAAATTCTGCTCTTTTTGCTTTATTTTCATCATGTTTTTCAGTAAAATATTTGATTATTTCTGCATGCAAAAAATTAAAGGGAAATTCAGTTCCCAATGAAACAAGTGGAAGACTCATCTCTGAAACGCATTTCTTACAAAACCTGTTACTTCAGCTTTCAAAAATAAAAAAGGTAAATAACCACTGAACTCGCGAGATACGATAACAAAAGATAAAAGAATAAGAAATTTATACAAATATTTTTAAAGATATTCTTATAAAAAGATATATAGTAACAATTAGAAACAACAATAAAAACAAAACAAAGAGAAGTTATATTTTTGACTGAAGAACCCATATAGTTGATTTACTTTTTTATTATTCCATCAAAAATTGAAGCATCATCCCATTCATCATCCCAGTCATCCTCATAGCCAGATGGAAGTCTTGGTGGTGGAGCAAAGGATTTTGATTTGATCATTGAAGTATGTTTAGGATCAGCAACATTATTCGTTTTTGGAGGTAATATTTGAACTGGACGTTGTTGTGGTGGAGGTGGCTTTGAAATCATTATTGGTTTCGGTACATGCTTCTCAGAAACTTCCATACTTTTCGATTTCTTCCATAATGGTGATAATGGTGTACCATTTGATTTCACTTTAGATCGATTGGGATTCCATTTTGGATTAGATATTATCTTTTGAGGCTGTTGAAATTTTGCAGGAGTTGAATTCTCTTTTGGTGATATCTTTGTATGTTGATAAGGGTTTGCAGAAGTCATATTCACTTTTGGAGCAGACACCGTTGAAGGTTGTTGAGGTTTCGCACAAGCCACATTCACTTTTGGAACAGACACCATAGTTGAAGCTTGTTGAGGTTTCGCACAAGCCACATTCACTTTTGGAACAGGCAATATAGCTGAAGGTTGTTGTACTTTAGCAGAAGACACATTCACTTTTTGAGCGGATAATATCTTTGGATAATGATGAAATCTAGTTGGAGTAGCAGCAAATTTTGGAACAGATAATATCCTTGAATGTTGTTGTTTTGATGGAGTCAAAGTCTTTAAACCAGGAGATTTAGACGTAGCAAATTGTGAATCTGTCATAGGATCATCAAAGGAATCATTCAAATTTGGCTTAAACCTAAAACAATAAGGAATTATAAAACGATGGAATACGAAAGTAAATTACCTTTTCAATGGAGTATCAAAATTATCGCTTTTTCTCTTTAAAATTCTAAAACCAGATTTAGGTGTGCTTGCAGCTAATGGCGATCCCATAGCCGTTTCAGACCGATACTGTCTTTTTCTCAACGTAGAAGTTGGTGTAGCTACAGAAGAAGCAGTCGAAGTAGTTGTTGAACTTGATAAACATTCAATTGGTGAATTTGTTGAAGTGCTGGCTTTTGAATTGTTATGCTTCTTTTTCATGATCTTTTTAGCTTGATCTGTAACACGACTAAATATATATATAAAAGAATAAAATAAAACAACTACCCAAAGCGTTCCTTTCTGTTGCCTTCCAATCACTCAAAATCGAAGAAATACGAACACTTTCATCTGTTTTCGGCTCATTCCATAACAAATCATTAGGATCACAAGAAGGTTGAGTAGTTGATGATCTTAATGACCGTAAATCCTAAGAAAAAAAGAAGTGAGATAAATTAAAGAATAAATAAACAAACTTCTTCATCCACACTCAAATCAAGATCAGTCGTCTCCAATTTATCTTCTTCTTTGAAAGCTTCTTTCTTAACATTATGTTGTGCTTGAATTCTTACTAAAATAAATGATCATTAATTTATAAAGCTTGTAAAACATAAAACTTACGTGGTACTCTTTGTGAATATATCCGACTTCCAGAACTTGTAACATCTACTGATGGCGAATAATACCAATCGACATGATTTTCACGCACCCTAGGGCGATCAGGCGAATCATCCGATAACATTTTTTTTAGTTTCATTCAAAAATAAAGATGTATGAAATGATTGCAGAGAAAAAATGAATTGAGCATTGCTTCAGCATAAAATAAATTTGTGTCGTCGCACATTTCATATTTCCCTCTCTCAGGCAACGACTTGAATGGGTTCCTAAGTGGAAAGATAGTTTGAATTTTTTTGTAATCAATAAAAAAAAGCTGGCGATGAGAGGAGACGCGCACTTTCACCAAATATTTGCCACATTTTATTTTTTTTGCCTTGATTGCATTTTTTTGTTATTTACTAATTACCTTCATATCTCACATTTATATTTTTGTCATTTAATAGTTCCTAAGGAAAAACTAGCGATAAGAGAGATGGCCTTTCACCAAAATTTAGCCCCAAATTGTTTTTTGCAATAAAATATTTTTTGTTATTACCAATTGGCTTCATAGATTTCATTTATCATATTTTTTCCCCATTATAGGTTCATTTGGAATAGTATGGAAGATAATAAGCCATCTGCTACTGGACAAAAACGACCAAATTCTGATAATAGTGGACCTGCATCAAAAAAAGCTCACATGTCTGACGCCGAAGGTTTAATTTCCCTTTTTTTAATAATTCTTATTTATAACTATTTTGCTTTTAGTTCAAATTAAAATTTTAATCCCTGCAGCAGCAGTTGGAGCTTTGATTGGTAAAGGTGGAGAATCAATGAGAAATCTCAAAAATGATTCTGGATGCCGAGTTCAAATGTCCAAAAATCAAGAGGTTTATCATGGAACAAATGAACGCATTTGTTTAGTTAAAGGAAAAGTTAATTCTTGTTCCAAAGTCATTCATGCAATTATCGAAAAAATTAAAGAAAAGGCTGATTCATCGACAAACAAAACAACTGATTATGACCTTAATGGTTTTGAACGGGCAAAACAAGTAATTTTGTTTTATTTATTATTAGCAATTTTCTAAGCAAATTTTTTATAGATGAAGTTGGTTGTCCCTAATACTTCTGCGGGTATGGTTATTGGTAAAAGTGGTGCAAGCATTAAAGAAATTCGTGAATCCACTGGAGCTACAATCCAAGTTTATCCTAAAGCTGGAAGTGAAGAAGCTAAAAATTCCCCTGAACGTGTTATTACCATTGGAGCTGAATCAAATCAAGTTCTCGTTGATGCAGTTTTAAAGGTTTTAGAAAAGGTTGCAGCTGATCCATTGCATGCTACCCAAACTGAAAACAACCAAAAACCTTCGTTTGCTCCAGCACATGAATCAAACAATTCTCAATTTGATTTTAACAGACAACAACCAAATAATAATTATGGAAATTTATCCCAATATCCCAATAACTCCAATCCCGTTTGGCAATCCCAAACTTCCCTTGTATCTGATCAAGGAGGTTATGGTAAAATGAATAATAATTCAGGTCAATTTCCACCTGGTCCCAAAATGAATCCCGTTCAAGGAATGGGAAATATGGATGTAAGTATTTATTAAAACAATCAATAAATTTGATTTACATTCGTGAATATTTTAGCTTATGGCTTTCCTCGATAATTTGCAATCCACTTTGCGCACATCGGGATTCAATGAAACAAGCGTAGGAGAAATTATGACTGCTATGCAAGTACTTGCAAAATATAATATTATGGGTTTGGGATTAGGCATTGGTGTTGCAACTATGGCTCAAATGCGTCAAACTGATCAACCCATTTCAAATCAACAACAACCCATGATGCAACAACCTCCTCAACAACGATATGATATGGGACCTCCACAAATGATGGGAGGTGGGCCACCTATGGGTGGAATGATGGATGGATCGGGTGATCGTAATGATTCGGTAAATTACAATTCTCGTTATTAATTAGAGCTTAATGTCGTCTTATTTTACCAATTTTGGTAGCTTTTATATATTTTTTTCTAATCATTTTTTTGTTGTCTGCTTTTTTTTATGCAGAAATTTCTATTGTGTGTTTTTCACTTTTTATTATTTATTTTTCGGAAAAAAATTTTTGTACTTTACTTCAAACACACAATCGTCTAAATATTTGATTTTTTTGTCTTTACAGAATATTGGCAGCGGCGGTCATTCTGGTGGTGGCGTTTTGATTGACGTTATGTCACAAAAAAAGAATGGGTCTGATTCTTTTGCAGCTTCAGTTATTAAGGAATTGGTTTCCAACCCTGAGAAACTTGAGTTTACCGTACCTGACGCCATTTCGGGTGCAATTATTGGAAATAAAGGGGCTACACTCGCTGATATTCAACGAGCAACTAATTGCAAAGTTGAAGTAATGAAAAGAGGAACCGGCAATGTTGCAGCTGGCTCCCGTCTAATCATGTACTGTCTTTAATCTTATTTTATTAATTTTTTCATATTTGAAATAATTTTTCTATTCCTTCCCCAAAATTTTTTTTTCATCTTTGAAAGTCTTCTTCGACTTCTTATAAAAACAACTACCGTCCTTTTAGTTTACCATACTTCGAAGAAAAAAATTCTTTCTTTTCTTTTTTTTTTATCAAAAAATCTTTATTTCAGTTTGCATGGAGATCCTAAAACCACAATGCAGGGTCGTCTTATGATTGAAAGGGTTATTAATATGGAACAATCTCGCCGTATGTCAAATGGCCGTGGCAGCTATTAATTATTTAATTAATTATCTATCATTTTACTACTTTTTATTTAACTTATTATTTATATTTACTTCTTTTTTTGGCGCCTCTAATTTTTTTCTAAACTTTTTCCATTATTACTTATTTATCAAATTTCATTCATTTTTTTACCAATCAAAGGCGTCGTCGTCTCCTCGCTCTTCCATAATACACATTTTCTTCATGCAGCCGAGCAGAGAGAGTTTATTAACATACAACAACAACAATATCGTCATTACCCATCTCAACCCAAAGAGACGCTCCCAACCATTTTTTCTTACTTCATCATCATCATTTCTATATTTGTTTTAATATAACCAAACCATTTTTTTGTTATTACTTTTGTATTTCTTGCATATTTATTGTTTTTTTGATTATTATTACTTTTTAAATTTATAAAGGCGCTTCTTTCAACCTTTTTTTTTTGCCGTTTAAATAAAAAAACGGTTTATCTTCCGAGAATTTTTTTTTGATTTCAGATTTTTTATTTTTTCCTTACATTCTAACTTTAGCATTATTCATACAGTAATTAATTAATTAATTATTTCATTAAATATTCATTCCTTCTTGAATATTATCTTTGTTGATCTCATTCAAAATTCTCCAAATTTGCTTGTAAGTTTAACCTTTCAAAAATCTGGTTTTTTTATTTTTTTCACTTTTAAACTTTTTGTATGTAAAAATTACAAAATTCTTATGGTGTTTTTTCAAACAAAAACTTTTCAACCAACCAATGATCATCCATTTTTTTTTGTTCCATCCCTTTCCAAAATTTGCTTTCAAATATAAAAATTCGGTCATCATCAAACTTTTTTACATACTTCAATTTTTCAATCTTGAAAGCCGTTGTCCTTCTGCCAGCTTTCGCCTCTTTTTTTTATAAACAGCAAAAACTTTCTGTCGTTTTTGTTGCCTTTTTTTCTTTACAAAAATCTTTAATCCGTTCTAAAATTTATTTGTTTCAGAGATTAATCTTAGTCGTTTGAACAAAAATAATGAATGAAACAACCGAAAGAAGAATTGCTGAAGCAAAAGAATGTGAAAATAAAGCTAAAGAATAGTAAGATTTTGAGAATATAAATATTAGAAAAAAGAATTAAATCTTAGTGTAATTTTAGCTTGAAAACCTCTATTTGGAAGCTTAAAACCAAACCCGAATATGATAGCGCTGCGAGTGAATATGATCGAGCAGCAATTTGTTATAAAAATGCTGAAAAGCTTGATTTATGCATGCAAATGTATTTAAAAGCTGCTGAATGTCATGGAAATAATAAGAATCAGTTTCATGAAGCAAAGTAATATATTATTATTTTTAAAAGCTAAGAATTCGTGTAATTTGAGAAACTTTCAGATGTAAAGAAAGTGCAGCCATGATAGCCAGAGACATGAAAAATATGAAAGAATCTGGAAAACTTTTTCGTGAAGCTGCAGAAGGATATCTTTATAGCGGTGTTATGGATACTGCTGCAATGACAATAGATAAAGCAGCCAAAATGATGGAAAATTATGATCCTGATGTTGCAATAGATTTATATGAATTTGGCCTTACTTTAGTTCAACAAGCAGATCGATCTAAAATGGCTATGGGTTTCCTTAATCGTTTAATCAAATTATTTTTACGAGCAGGAAATTATGATAAAGCTAAAAATGCTTCCATTGAATTAATTGAAAAATATAAAGAAGTTAATGAATTACCAAAAATAGGTCAAATTGTTATTGGAATGGTTATTATTTCATTGCTTCAAGATGATGGCATTGAAGCTTTAAAGCAACTTTATCATTTGCCAGAGTTCGTGTAAAATCTTTTACTCTCATATTTTACTAATTTCATGTTCCCATTTTTTAGTAAAGATGGCGCTGATTTTACTGAAGAACGAACACTCGGGAATAATTTAGCGACAACCTACGAAAAAGGTGACGAAGAAAAGCTTCAAAGTTTGCTTACTCGACCTTACATAAAATGTTTGGATAATGATTATCTTCGAGTTATTAAACTTCTTCATGTACCCGAATCTAAACGTAGAAGAACGGATGAAGAAGGTGGAGCTGATGCTATTGAAGATAGTGATCTTTGTTAATTTAAAAAAATTTATAATAAAGCTTTTGTATTTATTAATTTATTTTGTATGTATGTACATTTTTAAAATTTGTATATTTTAATTTATTTGCAATTTTTCACTTATGCTAAAATTAATAAATTTGATGCTTGCAATTCTTTTAGGCTTTTTCTGATTCATCAGTTTACAGCCTGTTTAATATTTTTTGGTGTTTAAAAGGGAGAAATGTTAGCTTCTTGGTAATACAACTTTGTCGAATGAAGCACATTGATTAGTCTAGTATACTATTTTCCGTTTTCATAAGTGTTAAAAAAATTAATTCCATTTTTTTAGCGGGTCATGTTGCAATCAACATCATCATCTACGGGTTTATTATCATCATCGGCATCGACAACAACATTTATTGATGAAGTGCGAACAGCGCTTTTAAAAAATTCAACTCGAACATTAACGAGTGAAGCTCAAGCTTTATTACATCATACATTTGCAAAAGATTGGGATCAATCAAGTCTAACTTTATCCATCCCTTCACAACTTCATGTACCACCAAACTTTATTTCTCCTCGGTTAGCTGGCGGCAGTAGTGCTCTTTCACCCAATGGAGTTGAGTTTGATGTTGGTGAAAATACTTTGGATTGGGTTTCTTCGCTATATAATAAACTTCCAACAAATGAAACTTTAACGTCCGAGCATGAAGAACGCCTCGATTATCAGTTGCTTCCAAATGAAATTGATTTCCTTGGATTAAGTCGATTCTCATTGTCGGATAATAACAACAATAATATTCAAGATGACGATGATGACGAAAGTGGCGGCGATAATTTTAACAAAAAAGACAATGTTAAATCTCAAAAAGCCATGGCTTGTTTAGAATGTGGCTTTATTGCATCCAATCGAAAACAATTATGGCGACATGGTAAGCGTGAAAATCATATAACCCGAGCGTCCAATAAATCAGCAGCATTCTCCGGCAATAAACTACTAATTAAAGATAAAACTGAACATTCATGTGAGCTTTGTGCATACGCATCGAAATCTCGCTTCAATGTTTTACGACATTTTCAACGTGTCCACATTAATGAAAAAAGGTTTATTATTTCCTTAATTTTAACTTTTTTTACTAAACTAATATTTTCAGCACTTCATGTGAGCAATGTGACAAACAATTCAAAGATATTGATACCCTTAAAACTCATATTCGTTACACCCATAATAATGAGCGTCGACATGCTTGTGAAACGTGTGGGAAACAATTTGTATCTTCATCAGATCTTCAACGTCATCGTCGAATAGTTCATGATAAAATTCGAGATTTTTTGTGTCAAAAATGTGGAAAACGTTTTCAAACTTCCACAAACGCAAAACGACATTTTCTTGAAGTTTGTGGTGGCGGTGGTGTTGGAAACTCATCAGATTCAAATAGCATTGTAAATAATAATACTTTACTTTTTACGGGAGTATTAAAAAATTCTTCATCCTTTCTACCAACTTACGTGCAATTACCCTCATATGAAACGGAGTAATAATTCTTTCCTAAATTTAATTTAATTATGTATATATCTTTTTCGGGTTTAATCTAATTGTTTGTTTTTATAACCGGGTTATTATTTACTGTAATTTTCTCTCCTTTTTTATTGCTGAAATTTTGTGCGAAATAATCATTTTTTACGAGTATGTAATTATTATTATAAATGGTAATCAATCAATGTTGTTAAAAACAATCAGAGGATCACAATAATAAGACTTGGCTCAAAAAAAAATCATTCGTTATTGTTTGACTCATTTTCTTGTCAAAAAAAACTGAAAAAATGTAAGATGGATATTATTAAACTTTTGCTACGATATTTTTTTATAAAAATTGTTGGTAGATTTTATAGACAAAAATATAAAAAAAAGTGCAAATGAGACCTGATTCGATAAATAATCAAATAGGGAAAGAACAAAATAGTATTGAAGATATTTATTGTTTCATTATTCACATACTTTTTTTTCCTTGCGCAAACTGATTTGCACTTTTTGTTTGAAAAAAAAATTCATCTTTCAATTTATTCTTTCCACTTTTTTAGTAGCTAATTTTGTTAATAAAACTTTCAATTGGAATTTACCTTTCTTTTGCCTACATTCTGTTTGTTATCTAAAAAGCGTGCTTATCTATCAAAGAAAATCTAGATTTGGACTTTCTTTATTCATTGATTTGAATTTTATGTTTTATATATAAAAAAAGGCAAAATGCAACTCGATCATTTGACCGCGTTTTTCAGTTTTCAATTTTTTTCTCCAATTCATATTTTATTCAGAATTTTTAAAGTTTTTTTAGTATTAAAAATGACTTCAAGAAGACGGACGATTCGAAGAGCTATCCATGGTGTATCCTTCATTTTACCAAATATAGCTGATACATCGTTAATAACCCCAAATGTAAAACGAGCAGAAAACTTTCTCTCTCCTGAATTTAAAGAAAATTGGACGCTCAATGACATTCATCGAAATCTTAATGAAACAGAAGAATATTCTTTTGCTTTTGAAAATGTTTGTTTCATAATTATTTTAAAATTAATTTTAATTTTATGTATTTAGTCATCTGATAATCTTGCTAAGCTAAGCCAACAAAATGTTATTTCTCAACATGGAATGAAGAAAATTAATGATCAAGTAATTTTTGTCTTGATTCATGAATTAGATAATACTTTTAAATATTATAGTTTAACACATTTGGGGATTTCTCCTTGATTGTTGATGAGGGTAATAAATTTGTTTATCCACCACAAGATGAACAAATTGAGGTAATTCGGTTTCATTAATTTGTTTGCTCAAAAACCTTTATATTCTAAAATCACACTTCCTTTACTCGTTTTTTTAGCCTGGCTCTGTACTGCATGAGCAACGGGAATCTTTAAAAAGAAAATCATTTTCTCCTTTAGCAGATGAACGGTCGATATCTCGAAAATATGTGTTAGTTGTTGAACACTCAGAGACAGGAGAGTCTCAAATATCTGCTGCTGATATAGCGGCAAAAGCCGATGCACCCGTTGACATTGCCTCAAACTCGTTCTTCCAAAAAAGGAGTCTTATTGAAAAAGAAACTAATGCTGCCCAAGAATCTTCTTTTGTAATAAATGCATCTTCAATCTCTAATATTCCACTTTTTGATATAACACACCCAGAACTTGAAAAATCTCAATCATTAATTCGTAAAAAGGTATCAATATGTAATACGACGACCGATGAAGATAGTCAAAAGCTAGGAAATCTTATGAAGGATGATGAGCCAATGCTTCGTATTGAAGAATCATCTATTCTTGATATGAATAGGATGGCTCAAACCCCAGGTTTAGATATAACAAAACCTGAAGTTGAAGAATCTCAATCATCATTGACGGATATGGTGTCAAGTTCTTTTACATCGAATGATGGGTTTCGTATTGAAGATGGTCAAAAACTTAAGAATCTGCTGGATGATGACCCAATGACGGATGTCGAAGAATCATTATTTAATTTTAATGAAGTATCACAAATGACGATTTTTGATGAAACACCAGCAGAAGTTGAAGAATCAAAAATTAACAATACTGCATTGAAAGCGGATACCTTGAATGATAAATTTCTAATTGAAGATGAGTTAAAACAAAAAGATTTCCCCAGTGATGGGACGATGCCCGGTGTTCAAGAATCTAACCATGACCTTCATGCGGGTTCTGTATCTCCAACACAAGCATTTGATATAATTCAATCTGAAATTGATGAATCTCGTGATGTTCCATCAAGATGTGAAAGTTCGATGTCACAGAGATCATTTTTTGCAGTAAAACAACTCGACGTTAGTTGTTAGATTTTTGACATAAAGTTTTAATTAATACTTTTTCAGCCAAACCAAGTTCTCTTTTATCTGCAAGGTTACACAGGCGATGATACACCTCTTGGAAAGCTTTTATTCGTCTGTAATCAAAGCTCTGTCGAATCTTGGCAAGCAGCAAAGAACTTGTATTTGAATATGCAAAACGTAAAAAAAATAGGTGAAGGTGGCTTTGCTGAAGTTTATTCATTAAAATTTTCTCATGTTGATACAGCTCTTAAGGTTTGTTATCCATGCTCTACTTAGCAATATTATTATGTAATATTCTTCAGGTGTTTCCATTTAAAGATGATCCTACAAAAAAATATCCTGAATTTAACGGTGGGGAAATGGTAGAAGCTGATGCCATTCTTACAGAGGTAGTAGTAACAAAAGAACTTTCTAATCTTAAAGATGGCGATATTAACATGACTGAGAACTTTGTTAAACTTCTCAAATCATGGGTTGTAAAAGGTTGAATATCATTTATTTTTTTCCCTCGTATTTCATTTATGTTTTTAGGACATTACCCTAAGGAATTAAAAGATGCTTGGACCGAATATAAAAAAGAAAAGCAGACTTATAATACTCCACCAAACAAATATTCAAGTATAACTCGACATTATATTGCAATGGCATTAAGCTTTGGTGGCATTGATCTTGAGAATTTTGAAGTGAAAACAGAAGAACAAATTTTGTCAATATTCTTTCAAATCCTTATTTCTCTTGCCGTTGCAGAAAGTGCTTTACAATTCGAACATAGGGATCTTCATTGGAGCAACATCTTGATTACCGATGATAAATTAAAAAGCGATTGTAAATTTTCATGGAATGGTAAACTTTTCAAGCTAAAGACTTATGGCATCGCCGCAACTATTATTGATTTCACCAATTCACGGATTTGCAAAGGTTATTTGTTCCTCTTTAATTTTTCACCTTTCATTAATCATTTCTCTTTTAAGGAACTGATGTTGTGTTCATGGACCTTTCGAAGGATGAAGATTTGTTTGTGCAAGAAGGAGATATGCAGTTTCAAGTTTATCGAGATATGCGAGAGCTTGTTGAGTTAGTTTTTTGTTCTTTCTTTGAAAGTAAGTATAATTACTATTGAATTTAGTAATGATTGGAGCGTCTACTGTCCACAGACAAATTGCTTATGGCTAGAATATTTGGCTGATAAACTTACAAATAATTGCAGTGGGCTTAAAGCAAGAAGACGAAAGCAACTCTACCAAATCTTAAAGAAAGCACGTGATTTCACAAGCGCTGGTGAATTCTTGGAATCAGATGAAATTAAAGATATGCTTCAGAAGCATTTATTATAGCCATTTAAATTTTCATGTTTACTTATTAATTTCTTCGCTGTATTTTTTTTTATTCTTTCTTACTGTAATTTTTTCATTTTTTATAATTTTCAATAAACGGGTGATTACATTTTTGTTTTGCTATTATAAAATTATTTATAACTTTTTTTAATTTCTATCGAGACTTTTTGAGTGACAAAAATTTTTGATGGATGACTTTTTGCTGCCTTTTTTATCTCTTAAATTTTGCCTTAAAATAATGTTTCAACAAACATCATTACCTTATTATTTTTATAAGACAAACCCGGTTTTTAGTTTAAAAGTAAAACGATGATACGCGAAGAAAAAAAACTTAAAAAGCATCAGCAACAACCATTCATTTTGCACCGCCTTTCTTATGCTCTTTCCTCATCAAACATAGATTAAAAAATTTGATACCCTTTTTTTGCTTGCCATAAGGTATTCTTCATTCTTCAGGCAAAAAAATGAATTGAAGGATGAGAATTTTATTTTTGGAAAAGTCTTTCTCCCTCTTAGTTTTTCTTTTGTATAAAACTTGTTTTTTAGTTAGACATGCGTGCTCTTTTGCTCTATTTTTTGTGATACAGTATTTACTTTTTACAAGTTTGTAAGAAAACTGTAGTATTCAAAATTTGTTCGATTATCCAATTTTAAAACCTTTAGCTTTTTTCGCCTCCGCATTTTTTTCTAAATGACCACACTTCCTTCCTTCCAAATTTAAAGTCTATTTAAAGTTGATAAAATCCATCCCAAAAAACATTTGATATGATTCAATTTTCGACCCACTTTTTGCAGATGATGAGATATCCTTTTTTATCATCATATCTTCCACATTTTTTTTTCTAATCACAAAAAACGGTTGTTGTTTTTTTCCCGAATCATCGATCTGCTTCGCCGAAACCTTTTTCTTTTCTCTTTCTTGGTCATTTCTTTTAGGATTTCCGCCGCCAGTCAGCCTGCGTTCAAACAAGCTGGCGGTTGTTGGCGAATATGTTTTTTCAACCTCCAGAAAAAGCTGCTACTGCAAACTAAAAAAATTGTTAAAAAGAAAACGAGTATTGCGCGTGTATCATTCTGCAGTCGTTTGATATTGCTTCGATTTAAAATCACGCATAAAACATTCACAATTGAATTATAAACCCATTTTTTAGACTGCTTTTTTTAAACAACGAAAAAAAAACTAATGTTTTTGTTGTTTGCAGCTGCTGTTTTTCATTGTTATTTTTATGTCCTTCCCATAATTTCTTTCTTCTTTCGTTTTTACTTTAGTTTTATAAACAAATTTTTTTCATCATTGAATAATAAACGGTTCCTTTTAAAACCCTTTTTCAAAAATAATAACAATGTTTATGATTCATGTTTTTACATGATATAAATTTTTTCGCCCAATGTCCAACCAACAACATCAACAAAAAAAAGGACAAAGGTTAGCCTTTCCCCCAAATAAAATTGCTTCAAACGAGAGAGAAACGCGTGTCCGGCATTTCCGTTTTTTCTTTCTCAAAAAAATATTTTTTTTAGTGAATATTTAAACTCGTCAGTCAATTCTATTTTCTTGTATTATTTATTGCTTTTACTATATTATTTTTAAAAAGCTTAGTCATTCTAAATTATGACATCGAATCTTCCACCTCTTCCAATTCCTGAACCTCCATCTGCAACAACTCCAAACAATTTTCAAGTTCGTCGAAATAGTTGCATTCCACCAACAGATATATTTCCACCATCTCCAATGCTTATTAAAGAAAAAACTACTCTTGACAATTCAATCGAATCTTCAACATGGATTAAAAAGCTGAGGCTAATTCTCACTGGAACCGTTGTAGTTTTAGGTGGAAGTTTTCATTTTGGTTATCAAATTTCTTTAATTAATCCTTTGGCGGATGTATTACAGGATTTTATTCAAGAAAGTGTTAATCGGTGAGTTTTGTATAAAAAAAGGCTTAAAAATAGACCAAAATTGTTTCACAGAAAGTCATATGACGTAAAGAAAATATAAATAAATATGTTTATCGTTTTTGAAATTTTTGTAGAAAAGAGATTTTTTTTTTACAAAAAAAAAGATTATTTTGGAATGGAGTTTAAAACCCGAGAAAAATAATAGCCCAATTTTATGTGTTTTATGATCATGGAAAAATACCTTGAAATAACTTGTTTTTTGAATAGCCTTTCTTGTTACGTGAAACTAAAAAAAACCAGATCAGGTACATAGAAAAAAAAAAGCCAGGATAATTCAAAAGGCAAAAAATTAGGATTAATTTAATCCAATTAAAGCTGAAGTGTTGCTAGGATTAAGTATTTGAGAGGATCTTTTGCAAAACAACGAAGTAAAAACTTGTTTTTTTATAACAAAAAATGTTACAGTATTTTTTTAAATTATAGCTTGCAATACTTTAACTGATATTTATCGATACCTTTTTTAGAACTCATGAAACTTCGATAGATGAATTTGCTGAAAGGATAGTATGGCCATCGGTGGCAGGATTATTATTTATTGGTGCATTTATTGGAGCAATATTTTCTCCAAGAGCTATGCAACAAATGGGTTTACGAGCTTTTTTTTCCGTTTCAAGTGTCGTAAGTTTTTTTACGTGGGCCTTTTTTCAAACACAACACAAATTTGATTGACAAAAATTAGTCAGTCATTGAATGAATGAAAAAAACGTCAAAGTTGTAGTAGTTTTTCTTTACTTTATTTTTTATTTTTACGCGACGATTAATAGCTTTCACGCTTTTGGAAACCAACAGCCTCAAGGGTTTTTTTACGCTACTTTGTCGTCTGTGAAGCAAGCACCTCGTAAAAAAAGGGAAAGAATGCGTGGAACGTTTTTTTTTATTGGACAACAGCCATAAAAAATATTCTAAAAAGGGAATAGAGTAAAATTGGGGAAATGAAAGAATAATCTACCTTAGCAAGGAAAAAAATGCTTTACAAACAAACGATAAAAAAACAATACTCGAAATTTAAGTTGGACATTCTTGAATGATACAAATGTACCAAGTTTTTAATACTAAAAAATAATTTTCCAGATTCTATTATGTTCTTTTCTATTATCATTTTCGTCAAAATATTTTCAATCAGCCGAATTATTTGTTTTTGGAAGATTTTTATCTGGAATTGGAATAGGAACTTACACCACCACTCAAGCAGTGTATCTCAGTGAAATAAGTCCTATTCGATATCGAGGTTTTATGGGTTCTTTGACGGGATTTTCAAAAAGTATAGGCTTTGTTCTTGCAAGTGGAATAGGAATTCCCCAAATTTTGGGAACTAAAGATAGTTGGCAATGGGCTTTTTTAATCGGTTTGTAAAATTTTGTGTCTCTAGGAGCTAAACATAAATCTAAATTTTCTTTTAGAATGTATCCCTTCAATAGTTGTTTTATTTGGAATGCTATTAGTATTTTATGATTCTCCAGTATATTTGATTAAAAATGGAGAAGATAAAGAAGCTCATAAATGTTTGGAACTTTATCATAGCAAAAATCGAGCCGCACAAAGAATGCCAGAAATTTATGCTGAACTTGATAGAGATAAACGAAATAATGCTGAAGGGAAAGCCACCTTGGCAGCTATGCTTAGTTATTTGTAAGTATTTTTAGTTTTTCAGCCATTTAAAAAACTTTTTATTGATAAATTTTTTAGGCCAGCAAGAAAAGCATTTTTTATTTGTGTTTTGATTAATGTAACTGTATCATTCTCAGGAATTATGGCGGTTTCATTCTTTGGAACATTTTTACTTCAAGGAATTGGATTCACTGAAAGTGGAGCAGCAATTGCAAATTGTTTTGCATCATTTTCTGGGTTATTGGGAAATATCGTTGGTACTTTAACTATCGATAAAGTAAGGCTATCCACTGTACAACCTAGAGTAATGCTTTTGATTTTAGGTTGGGCGCCGAAAACTAATTATTGGTGGATTACTCGCTCTTGCAGCATTAAATTCAGCTTTAATGTTTCTTGTATTTTTATTTAAATTTACGGAGGATGTTAATACAGGATATGCATTTTTGGTTGTTTTTATGCTTTTCTTATTCGTCTTCAGGTAATTTTTTCCTCATAAATTTCTTTCATCAAAAACCCTTTTTTTAGTCTTGGAGTTGGCCCGCTCGCTTTATTCATCGCGACTGAACTTACAACAGCCGATTATCGACCATGGATGCAATCCGCGTCAATTTCAACCCAATATCTTACATGTTTTATTTCTCCATTAATCTTTTTCCCAGCCTACGATTATATTGGACCTTTAACATTTTTAATTTTTATTGTTCCACTTTTGTTAACTTCAACATATTTATATTTTTCATTACCCGAAACTAAAAACCGCCCAATTGAATACATTGTGGATGAATTAGCTGGCCTTAATTCATCATCATCTACGTCATCTTCACCTCCATCCACGCCACAACTGCCATCATCTTTAAAAGAAGGGATCCTTACTGCTCCTCCTGCATTTACTTCATCTTTGCCTCGAACAATTCCAGAATCTGTTGCGATTTCATAAACAAAAATAATATTTTTTTATTAGGTTTTCTTTCTATCAGGGCACGATGCCGGTTTACTTATACATATTTGTTTTATCTTTGTCAGAAAAATTTTCTAATCAAATCAATCCTTTATCGGGTTTTATTTTTGTTTATTATTATTTTTTACATAAACGAAATGTTTAATTTTTATAGAAATAATAAAAAAGAGTCGATGTTTTTTTGTTAGAAGGAGATAATAATCAAAAAATGAAACTCAAAAAGCAAACAACCAAATAAAAAACAAACAAAAAATGAAAGAACCATCAGTGTTGTTTTTGACGAAGTTTTGAAATTGCAAAATTTTCACAATGACATTGAAATATTGCCTTTTCAATATGTTTACTGTATGATACAGCTTTAGTTGCGAAATCTTTTGCATCATTACAATCATTAACTTGATCAAAGCTCATTTTATAAGCATAATAACCTTCAAAATTTCTAAAAATAGAACTAATTTTTTTAATCAAATTTCAAAATCAATCAGCACACATCGCTTGTCTCAGTCAAGACATTGGTGATCGTGAGAAGTACAATTTTGTTTTAGCAAAAAAACTTACAATGATTCTTCAGTAAAATGGCCAAATCGTGAAATAGATTTCCCAGTAAAAATTTCTAACATTCGAATCTGCAAAAAAATAATTGAAGAGCTTTAAAAAATTCCGAAAAACCAACACTTCGATGTTGTTTTGCAAGATTTGCTCCAACTGTGGCATCGCTATATTGATCGAGGGATACGGCGATAACGACGGCTTTTTTATTTCCTTCACAAGTATCTCGAGTTGGTGGTGGCGCATATGCTTTGGATCTGTAATCAATTTCGCAAAATAAAATTGCAAAATAAAACACTAAGTAAATTAGGTAAAACGCAAAACAAAATCAAAATCCAAAACAACGATCTTGCCAACAAATTTAAAAAAACCTTTACTTACTTTTGGAGAAACTCTTCATTACTTTTTCCTGTTACTGCCTGTTCTTGTGCGGTTAATTTCTTTTCAGCCATAGCCGTTGAAGGTAAAGTTGAACCAAAAGCTGCTAAAGTTGGAAGTGGAGACAATGGTGATTGAGCCAAAAGATTAGGAGCGGCTAAAAGATTTGGAATATCCGCTAAATTGAAATCACCAAGAGCAGGCAAAGGTGCTATTGGAGGTATCATTGCTGATTGACATGCAAACATTGACTAAAATTAGAGGGAGCTTTAAAGATGTGATAACTACTGTAAAAGCCAAGCTCTTTATGGACCTTAAAATTTGTTACTAACCTTGAAACAAGCTGAACTTAAAAAGAAAAATAAAGAATAAAAATTGAAAGCAGACATTTTTTAAAATCAAAATCAAAAGTTTATTTGTTAGAAGTTTTATACAAAAGTAAAAATTTTTATATACAAATCATTCATATTTATACAATTCCCTCAAGCAATAGATGTTTCCGAGTGAACAAAAAACGAGCGGTTCAATGAATTTTTATTATTGGTTTTTTTGGTTAAAGAAAAATGAACACACATATAAGAGAAGATATTTTTCTTTCTTGAATGGTTACGTTAGTCTTTTTTGTGGTTTTTCCCCTTAAACTTTTGATACTTTGCTCGGTCAAATACATCCTGGAATTGATTCCCATGTCATTGCCCTTAAAATCAATTGAATCATAAATAATATTAACTCATAATACGTAATAAAAAAGTAAATTAAATATGCTGGAAAGGAATTTTAGAAAGATTTAGTCTGTGCGAATATGTTGTCTTTATCGTTCAATTTTTATTTACAAAAAATATTAAAAAAGAAACGCAAAAATTTAGTTAAATAAACTTTTATAAATAGAAAAATAATTTATGTATTTATTGCCATGCTTGTTCTTCAAGTTTTGTAATTCGTAGGGTTGCAACCTTTTCATTGGTGTTAAAAGCCACATCAGGATTATATCCGTTTCGCTTTCTCAAAGATTCAAGACCCATATTTCCATTTGTTTCAGGGAAAGTTTTATCCTTAGAATCCGGGATTTGTCCCATCGACATATCAGCATCACCAGGTCTTGGTGATGCAGGAATAGCATTTGCAGCAGTATCAGGAGCTGGTGGGCGACGAGGTGATCCAAGAAGGACGCTGATAATGGCATCTTCTAATTTTCCAAATGAAATTTCAAACATTGAACTCCAAAATATTGCAAAAAAGTATGCTGTTACAACCGATGGAACCACGAACATGAATAACTAAAATTAAAAATTTGCGGATTTGTGCTTCTCGAAATTCCTCTCTTACCATTTGTAAAAAGTTTGTAAAAACTAAATCTTGTTGATTATTTCCTGTGAAAAAAACAACGACGCAAATATGAATTAAATATGCGGAATATGTTAATTTTCCAAGTGGAACCCAAAATGACCAACTCATAAATGCATTGATTGGTCCGCCATAACCATAATAGCATACAATCGTTATCCAAGAAAGGGCGAGACCCCAACCAATTTTACTTAAAGCTGAAAAGGCTGCACTCCATCCAATATCAATCACCGTGCCATTATTCCAATCTCTGAGAGTGAAAATGCAACCCGCAGCAATGGCAATGGTTACAGTCCAACCGAGAATGTTAATATACTAAAAAATGTTCGATCGCATGGTTTTAGAAAATGGCAGAGGATATGATAAAACTAACCCATGGAATAACCATTTTCTTTTTCATTTGTAATAAAAATCCAGTTAAAATTCCAACAATATAAATTTGGCATCGAATCCATGGCGCATTATAAATTAATATTGTATACATAGAATATGGTACAGTCATTCTATGATCCATTGTAGCATAACTAAAATCAGTTGGTGGAAAATAATGATAAACAACGGTGTAAACATTAACAGCGGTTGAAACTGCAAGGAGAAGTACAGCTGCGCCAATTCCAAATAATGGACCAAATGTAAATGGAATTAAAACCAATGGAGCAAAAAGATACATTTGTAAATCAGTTGAAAGATACCATGAAACTAGATAACACTAAAATTTAATATTTTTATTTAAAAAATCCAAAGTATTGTTACTCATACTTGATGTTCATATCGAATAAAATTATTTAAATACAACATATCTATCCACCAATTTTTTGCGCATGGTTCATCCGCCTTTAAATGGACAAACACCGGCATATTATGAATAATAAATTTGTTAAAGAAAAATGTATAAAATATAATTAAAATATAATATGGTGGTGAAAGTCGAACAATTCGATGAACATAAAACATTACCCATGCAAATGGTGAAGTAGTTTGACGCTTGTTTTGATAAAACTTTTTAACCCAAATATACGAAAGTAATAAACCCGATTGCCAAAAGAATGTATCCACGGCAAAAAAAGCACTCGTCATAATTTGAGTTCCCCAATCTTTAATAATTGCAAGAGTATCCAATGGATTAGCTGAACCAGCAAGGAAGAGACTTGATGAATGTCCAAGGATGACCCAAAACATAGAAAAAAATCTCATACAATGCAATGGTCCAATATTGCCGGGTTTATTGCAACCTTTAGTATTAAAAATTCCAACAACATTTGTATAAATTGAAAATGATCTCCATGCTTTAACTCCAAATGTTTTAGTGTATGCTTCATTTTTATGATCAGGGTAAATGAAGAAATCGTATATGGAAGCTGTAATTCCAAGAAAAGCAATAGTTAAAAGGATGGTTGTTGTTATCCATGTTCCTGCATCAGGATCTTGGTTGATGTCATCCAATGCAATAACTTGACATACAAATGTTGAATCTTAAAATTAGGTAGGGAATTCTTGTAATTTTAGTTTGTTATCAACAACCAAAAAACTTACTGCTAAGTAAAGAAAAAATTTGTGAAGAACTACAAGATTTTGGTAAACAAACGTCCAAAGAATATAAAAGTGGAGCGTTAGGTCGACATTTGCCTGGTTCTGCAGGGGTTAAATCTCCAACAAAATCAATCCTAAAATTCACCCATCATTTTCACAAAAGTTTCAACAAAATCAAAAGTTCAAAAACACATACGAAAAATAATTTGCTTTAAAAAGACGGTCGCTAAACTGATATTTAATTGCTAAACATTGTTTATAAAATCCATAAAAATTCTTTCTGCCTCTCAAAATTCCAGCTCCTGGTTTGCCTGAGCTATCGATAACTAAAAATAACTTTTTTTAATCGCGTCATTAAAGTTCTTTGTTTGTTTGGACAAAGAACAATAAGAACAATAAATTAGACACGGAAGCATGCATGTTTATTTGCAATAAATCACAAAGATAAGAGAAACACTAAAAAAAAACGGACTTCGGAACACCTTGGAGAAAGAGGACAAAGGTAAAACAATCACAATCATCAACCATTTTTTTGATTGAAAAAAACTAATATTTTTATTATGGATTACACAAAGGTGGAGTAAAACAAAAAATAGCACACGACAGAGAGAAAGTCAGGATCAGAAAAACGAGTGCAGCATCATGTCACAAAGCATATTGTTGTTACATACAAATAACTCACGAGTTAAAACAGGCAAAGAAAAATTCGTTGTAACTTGATTAATGAATTCTTCATAAACAGCTGCAATATCTTTAAAACATAAAGATGAATCAACTTTTTCTTTATTATGTTCAATCATAGCTTCAAGAATTTTTTCAAATGTTGGCATCTCATTTCTTTGTCGAAATCTTTCAATTGCAAAAGATTCATTAAATTTTTTAATTCTTTCGATTTCATTTCGAATATATGGAATTTCATCAATAAAAGCATACGATAAATTTATTTGGGCCAATAGTAGCAATAACCAAAGACATTGCCATCGAATGGATGGCAACATTATTATTGATATGTATGTAGCTTTCAAAAAAGTTGATTGAAAATAAAACTTTAAAGAATGTACTTCAACAACAACAAAAAAGTTGGAGGCAAGGAAATAATTCAAAAAAAGAAAAAGTTAATCATCAACTTCTTCTTCTTCTTTGGACGATGCTAGGCTGGCTGGCTGGCTGTAGAAGGAGCTTAGCGATTACAGGCTATCTATGATAAGAAAGCTCGGAAAGTTTATCTCGCCGTTGCTTTTAATTTTATATTGAAATTTCTTTTTGGGATGATTAAATTCTAACAATAAAGTCTAACACCCTGGATTTCTCAGAGAATGTCTAAGCTCCAACAAAAAAATGAAACTTTTATGTGTAAACCAAATTCGACCTTTGATACCTATTTATCACTGCCCATAAATGAAATACCTCTATGAAAAAATTTTCTTCTTCAAAAAATTTCCAAGGCTACAATCTTTGTGATGATAACCGGAGTAAAAAAAAGGCAGGCATACTATGAAAAGCGGAAACGTATGGAAGCGGATTAAGAAAAAAAAAGGAAGAGAAAGAATTTTTCATGCTTGCAAAAATAAAATAAAAATTGTACATACTTCTTATATTATACAAATAAGCTTATTCTCGTATTCAATAGCAACAAAGAAAGTCCTTCAACAAGATAGATTACCATTGCCAAAAATATCGACATTAAACTATTCACAAAATGTTCAAGTTGAACTTCATTCCATTTTTTTTAACAAAACGTTGGACAAGTTAAGTAATCCAAAAAAAGTTCTTTTCTTTAACGTCGTAATGGCATCAATCTCAAAATCGTTAAATTAGTAATGCCCATAATTTCAAAATTACATACATACATTTCCAGAAACTTAAAGCAAGAAAATTAAAAAAAAATGTTTATTACAAAAAAAAGTAAAAATTGTAAACAAAAACATTAAATAAAAGAATTAAATTAGGTTTGTGACGACATGATATGAACCATCAAAGTTGAACAGGAGAGAAACCATGTCATCATCATCTTCATTCCATTTGCCATACATCTTGAGACCATCATTTTGAAAGATTCCAATTCGGCATTGAAGGATCTTTGTTACAATTTCCCAATGAACAGATGTCATTTGATTTGAAACCATGAAGTTGGAAAACGCTGGATCAGCAAAAGTCATTGAAGCATAATCGATTCCATTGATGTTACCTAAAACCAAAGGTTAATAAACTAATCGAAGGAGAAGAAAAAAGAAAATACCCAAAGATTGAAAGTTGTTTGCAAAATATTGTGCAATCTTTTGTTTGACATTCATGAAATCATCTTCTTTACCAGAGAGCAAAAGGGAAATAGCACGAAATCCACCATCTTCGCCATAAAGATTGTATTTGGTTCCATGAGGTTTTGAAGCAAGAGAAACTTGATCGATTGCGATACCAGCGTAAAAGAGAAAAGCAGCATGTTCAAAAGGAAGTCCAAGTTTTTCACAAGCAGCTTTGAACCAAACTTTCGACGGATTATTGAAAGAGATAGTGACAGAACCATTTTCGATGGAAGGAGAATCGGTGGTTGCTTCAATTAGGTTTGGTTCTTTACACAACTTCTTAGATTCTGGAGCAGCTTCTGGGTTCGGTAATGAAGATCGCTTTCTTGTAACATTTGAATCCTTTGGCGGTGAAATTCTGAAATCATTATACTTAAAAGTTGGACAAAGCTATCAATAAGTAACTTACTCTGGAGAAGGTGTTGGCAAAGAAAGAACATGAAGATCAATTTGATTTTCGTCATCAGTTGCAATAGTATTTGGTTTATTGAATTTCTTCTTGATATAATCTTGTTTTTTTGAAACTTCAGAGTATGAAATTGCAATACATTTATGACCAATTGGAGCATAGAATATTCCATTTTCGAGATAACCAATACTTCTTCTACAATAACCACGAGTACAATACCATCGACTGCCATTGCTAAAATATTGACGACATAAAGTGCGGCTATTTGCTTCAAAAACAATAAGGCGAGCCTTTTCCTTTCCTGACGCATTATATCCGAATTCATAATCAGCTGGTTGAACTTCTCGATATTCTTGATCTTCGATTTTGACGGCTTCGGATGGCGGTTGAACGACGACACTTTCAGGTGGTGGTTGATCGAAGATACTTTCAGCTGGCGATTGAACGACGATACTTTCAGGTGGTGGTTGAACGACGACACTTCCAGTGGCTACATAGCAATCATAATTTACTTCACCATTGACATTTTCACAAAGTTCATTACTGAGATCCAGTTGAAAATTGTTGACGTGTTCCATGTTGTTTGCGGCGTAAGTGCTTCTGTCGAGTTCATCCAAACTAATGCTACTACTTGAAGGCCTAAAAATTCATGATATAAACATCGTTTGCATATATGTTAAGCATTTACATTTGGAATGAAGGAGCTTGAGATGGTTGATTACTTGGAGGTGGAACAGATTGATGAAATAAGTCAGTCAGCATCCAATCTGATGTTGACCCTTGTGTTTGAAGTTGAGACGTTTTTTGAACACTAGATGATTGCAAGAAACCTGGTCTAAAACACATATGTATTATAAAAGTTTACGAACTGTATTTCGAAGCGATACTAACAATGACGAACGAATAAATGAATGAATAAAAAATGAAGGAAGTAAGTGACCGTAGTAGCTTAACTTGTGGGGCACAATCCTTCGTGGTAGGAAGCATAAATAAATTAAAAATTAAGTTTGGAGGTCTTTAAAAATTGCGGCTATTTTGATGAAAACCCTCTTATGTTAGATGAAGAAAAAAACATACCCATAATCTGAAATCCTGGGCCGATTCACCATTTTTCTAACAAAAAAGGATAATAGATCTATAAAAAATTTATCAAGTACAAAAATATGTATGAATCAATAAATACTGAACACGAAGAAACAAATCTTTCTCTCTCAAAAAAATACTTTTCTTTTTGTATTTCTAAGTTTTAGATTTCCGTAGTTTAGCCACAATGTAAATTTTTCTAAATTTTTATTGAAAGCTTTTGTTTGACATTTTCTGAGTTTTTGTTTTCACATTTGAGTAATAAATTTGCATAACTTTTTTTAAATCTAAGCTGTAATGTTATTTTTAGAAAAATGAAATCATCATCATTATTATTTCCCTTTCAACTCACAAGAAAAAGAAAATGGATGACATCGCTGAAATTGAAGAAAAAGCTGAAAATGTTGTTGGATGGTTCAATGAAAATTATGTTATCGCTTCACCAATTGATGATACAATAAAACGCTTTTATTGTGTTTACAGTCTTTACAACTTGGATAATCCAGCTGATACCGCTTTTGTATACATTCCACAACCAAATGCTAAACGTGAAATATCTCAAAAAGCAATCAATTCAACTTTGAATGTTTTGAAACGAGTCTCAGGTTGGTTTTTTTTAAAGTATGGAAAGATGGAAATAACGATTTATTTTAGGACGATCTCGGCATTTTCCACATTACAAATTCTCTGGTTACATCAAAAAGGTATGTATGCTTTTGCAACTACTATTATTTACTATGTTCATTTTTTTAGCTTGCTTTCGGTTCTGATGCTTGTGTTGAAGATGAAAGAGATCCAGAATGGACAAATCGACCATATATTATCGTCCATCATGAACATGTTCTTTTATATTCTCTCTTTTCCTTTTCTGAAAATGGATGCCTTCCAACTGATTTGGCTCTACATGCTGGACTTGGAATCGCTTATTGCCTTGCTGCTCTTCATCGTGCTGGATTTGTTCATCGTTTAGTTTCGCCTCATTCATTCTCATATCCTGTTCCATTAACATTGGATTTAATCAGTTCTCGAATGATCATCACTGATATGAGCCTCTGTCATCCAATTCCTTATCCACATGGGTATGTTCTGCTAAATTTTTTTATTTACACTCATTGTCATTTTTAGACCACGAGTAACTGCTCCATTTGAGGGTTGTCTTCGATATTCTTCAACCCGAGCTCATTCTCATCGTGAACAAGGACCTTCTGATGATTATATTTCTTTGATTTATGTCGTTGCTGAAATGATTAGTGGAAAGTGAGTAGTTAACGTCATTGTCTCTTTTTGTAATTTTTTGTTGTTGTTTTTATAGGCTTTCATGGCGTTCAATTCGTGATCAAACTCTAATTCATGAAGCGAAAAAAGTATTTGAAGAGCACCAAGAATTTAAAAGACTTCCAAGAGAACTTCGCAAACTTCATCGTGATCTTATTTCTAAGCCACTTGAAATGATTAATTCTGAAGACGTTATTAAAGCTTTCAAAGATGCTATAACACGACGTGATCCAAATAAAAGCTATGAATTACCTAAATGGCTCATCATGCCTTCTGCAAATTAGTTTTCTTCATTTTGATTTTATTATGTATTTTTGGGTAACATCAATAAATTGTATTCTTTTTTAACACTTTTCCTTCATTGTTTTTTTTTATATTAGAGTTTCTTGATTTTTATCTTTGCTACCATTATTGTTGAGTTATAACCATTATTATTTATTACCTTTTTTGGAGGCGCAAATCAAGCAAAAGCATTGACTCATAATCATGACACATGTAAAGTAAATTTTGAAACTAACAATAAAAAACTTTCAATGGACGATGCCATTTTCAAATGAACAATGAATTTCTGGATATAATACATAAAGGAGGATAATGAAGATTTCAAAACAATGTTTCAATAGAAAATGAGTCATGCCAACTTTTTGTACGAATCAAACAATGCAAATATATTATTATTGCATCTTATTCAAAGATTACTTACGAATTCATAAACTCAATGCATCCATAATCTCTTCAATCTATTAATTTTTTCGATTTCTGATACCAAAAATACCTTTTTTGAATCAGCCCAATAAAAACCTTATGACTCAGACGTTTATCTTTTAATGGTTTTGTGACTTTGATTCTTTATTTTAAAAGTTTTTTTAAAAGGCAATTTAAACGCTCATATATTATTTATTCGGCCACCAAAGAAATTGATCAATCAACTTTCAGCAGCTCTCCTCTTTGAAGAAGAGGCGTGCGCGGAAGTGATAGAACTATTTTTCAATCAAGCAAACACAATAAACACATCAGAAGAAAATAAAATAAAGAAGAGAGTGATCATCATCAAAATGTTTTTCTTTTAAAATAGGACCAAATAAAAATCTTTTGTGAACACAATACTGAGACGATTATTATTATTATTACTCCATCATCATCTCCAAAGTTATTATTGATACGCATTTTTTTGAATTACTCATTTTTTAAATTTTTGTTTTCTTTCTTCATGGTTTCAAATTGGTGGAATCGATTACCTAAATTTTAAACACATTTAACAATGAAAATAATTTTTATTACTTTGATATTTTTATTTTTTATTTCTACAGTATGCGGATTTGATTTCTTTGGTTTATTTGGATCAAGTAAAAAAGCTAAGAAAAAAGAATATACTCCTGTTTCAGAAGATAAAGCTCAGGTTTGACAAATGCAGTTTAAAAGATACCATAAAACTTTAAGGTTTTAGAAATATTTGCAAGATTTTGGTTATTCTCAACCTGCACATTTTATTCAAACTTCTTCTGGGCTTTCAGCAAATTTCCAAGATGTTAAAAGTGCATTTAAAAGTGCTGTTAAAAAATTTCAAGAATTTGCTGGTTTATCACAAACGGGAGAATTAGATTTAAAAACTAAAAAGAAAATGGCTGAACCTCGTTGTGGTGTTACAGATGTTCAAGCTATTAGTGCGACAAGAGGTAAACATTTTTCTTATAATTAGAAAATTTCTTTAAGGTTGTTGAAAGAAAATCAAGCTTACCCACGAACCTTAAATATTCCACATATAAATTTTTTAGAGGCAGCTTTTAAATGGCGTAAACAACATTTAACTTATTCAATTCAAAGTTTTTCACCTGATTTGCCTCATGATGATATTAAGTGAGTTTCATCTAAATTTTTACTATCAAAAACAACACTTATTTTTATAGAAAAGCTATGCGTCGAGCATTTGATACTTGGTCTTCGGTTGTTCCACTCGATTTCACCGAAGTTTCATCCACTGATGAATCAGCAGATATTAAAATTAAATTTGCATCCAATTCTCATGGTGATCCATGGGCTTTTGATGGAAAAGGTGGAGTTCTCGCACATGCTACTATGCCCACGAGTGGTTTATTACATTTTGATGATGATGAAAAATGGACTTATATGGACGCAGCTAAAATTGCCAATGGTGAAACAGATCTTTATGCAGTGGCCATACATGAATCTGGTCATACTTTGGGTTTGAGTCATTCCCGCGATGAAACATCAATTATGGCACCATTTTATCATGAAACCGTGGATTCAAATGGAAATTATATTGAACCTAAATTAAAGTCATCTGATATTCGAGATATTCAAGATATTTATGGTGCACGGACGGGAGGTTTTCAAACCTCGACTGAACGATCAACAACAAGATCATTGCCTCGAAGTGATAGCGGCTTTGGAGCTGGAGGTGAATGGAGCTCATGGGGTTCAGATAATGGTCGAGGTTCATCTGGATCAAATGGAAGGGGTTCAAACTCAAACAATTGGGGTTCATGGTCATCTTCGTCTGATCCTAACAGTTCTGGGAGGGATCGAACTACGAGAGCGCCACCTCGTGGAAGTGAATGGTCAAGTTGGGATGGAGATACTTCAGTCGGGGTTGGTCCAGGTGGAGATTGTCCTTCTCGACTTGATGCAATTTGTGATGCACCTTCAAATGGAAGATATATTTTCTCTGGTGGAAATGTATTTGAATTTCAAAATGGTCGAATTACAAAATCCAATTCTCTTCGACTTTTATTCCCCAAAGGTCCAGTTTATGTTGATGCAGCACTTTCAAATGATCGAACTTCTTCCTTAATTCTTTTCCAAGGTTATAATGTTTATGCATTCCATTATTCTGGAAATAAATGGGTTCTCAATGCAGATTTTCCCAAACGTATTCCACAAAAAATTGGATTTAGACCCAATGGTGGCATGTATTGGATTGATGGGCAACAAGTTTTATTTTCGGATGATGGAAGATTTGCTACTTATGATGAATATTGGAATGAAGCAACTAAAGTGGATAAAATAACAAATTATTTTAATGATTTTCCTAAAAATGTTAAAGGTGGCTTTGTTTCAAAAGGTTCTGAAGTTAAATTATTTTCCACTAATCGGGTTTATACTTATGATGGCTCACGTAAAATTGGCATCGGTCAACCCCAATCTTTAACCTCATTTTTTAATTGTTAGTTTATGCATATTATTTTTAATTTTGTATATTCGAGTGGTAATAATTCATCACACTTTAAACCAAAACTTTTTCCATGTGTTCGTTAATGAAATATATTCCGGTGAAATTTTCAATTCATTGATTAATAAATTTGATTTCTTATTTAAAATTGCACTTTAAAGTTGTTCTGACTCATCCAAATTCACATCCTATTTTCGACGAAGAAGCTCACGGATTTCCGTAAAAATTGCAAACATCAAACACCATTTTTCGTCGACAAACAAAAAATATATGACGGAGTTCAAAACTCAGGATTTAAAAAAAAACGGAACCATGAAATCCAGGAAGAAAGAAATTACTGCTAATTACATTAAAATAACTATTTTTGTTTCAATCGCAACAGCATTGCTGAAGGCAATGTTAAATAAATAAAAGGGTAGAAGAATCACGAATGAACAAAGAAGATGAAAAAGGTCAAGGTGATGACTTCTTTCTTTATTCCTTTTCGAGCTTCGCTTCAAAGTAATAAAAATGGAGTAAAAAAATCGTGAGGAACTTTGTCTTTGTGGATTCATCAAGTGATGAATTTGCAACGAATAAAAAAATACTTTGGAAATGACTGTCGCAAAAAAAGTAAAGAAAATAAAATATGGGTCAGACATGTTCGATGTGTTTTTTTTTTGCTCGCGGTCCAAAAACGCCTCAAATGCAAAAAAGGCGCAGCAAATTATTTATCCATAAAGGAAGTGAATTGAACTGAATTGAATTGAACTCATCATCCATGATGATGTTCTTCGAAGGATTTAAAGGCGGGTCTCAACAACATCAAGAAATATAATGGAAAAAACATATACGTTAACGTTATTGAGTTAATTGTATCAAGCAAATAAAATAAAAAACGGTTGAAAATTGTTTGTATCTAAAGTTTTTTGAAAAGTAAAAAAATGGGTTTGAGAGCTGTGGCTTTAAGAAAAAATGTTTTAAAATGGGCTCCATTAGAAAAGCCATGGGCAAATATTTGTGGAAGTTATTGTAAATTTGTGGCTTGGTAATTTTTTATTATTTTTATTTTTAGTTTTCTACCATTTTGTTAATTAATTATTTTTTAGCCATCCATGGCCATTCGTAATTATTCCCATTATTCTCACAGCTGCTTTATCCACGGGTATCTTGAGGCATTTTGAAATAGTTCGAGGTGTTCATTTTCTTTATGCTCCTATTAATGCTGAATGGAAAATAGAGGAAAATATTTTACGTGAAAATTGGGCCAAATCTGATTCAAGATTTTATCCTGGAAAAGATTTCCTTCTTCGTAAAGGCCTTTATCTCATTGTTGAAGCATCCGATGGTGGATCAATATTGCGTTCGAAAGAAGCTAAAGAATTTATTGATTTACTTGATTGGATTAAAAATAGCACTTTTATTTCTAAAAAGGATTCAATACCATATAAATATTCTGATATATGTTTAAAATTTCAAAATGAATGTTTCTCAAATTTGCAAGCAAGATTTTTAGCTGAAATTTTTTCTAAAAATGATCAGGTTTGTCCATCTTTTCGAAATTGATGAAAAAATTGTTTTTATTTTCAGAAAAGTTTCAACATAACTTACCCCAAATTTTCTTCTGAATTTTCCACTGAGCCTATTGATATTTCTAAAACTATTGGCGGTGCGGAATTAGATGAAAGGAAAACTCTAAAATCAGCTAAAAATTGGATGATTTTGTATCAATTGAAGCAAGAAACTAAACTTATCGCCGATTTATCCACGTTCGTTCTAGCCTTAAAAACGTTTATGTTGTAAATGCTTGATTTTAGAGACTTTGAGCTGCAAGTTAGTGAAAAAATAGACGAACATAAAGCTCCAGTTAAAAACTTGAATATTTATTATTATCACTCTGAAACTTTTGATATTGAATTAGCTGAAGGAAACTTAAAAATTATTCCAAGGTTTTTATTTGCAGATTTTGCACTTTTGCGAAGTAACTGGATTGCTTAATTATGGTAGCATATTTTTTAGATTTACAATAACTTTTGTGATTTTAATATTTTTCTCTGTTCTTTGTACATTTAATATTTCATGGACGAGGATTTCATTGAAATCAAAGCCAGTACCAATAATCGATTGGGTAGTTTCAAAACCTTTACTAGGAATTGCTGGAGTTGTAATGACTCTTATGGCCATTGTTTCTGCCATCGGATTATTGCTTTTAATGGATGTCACTTTTGTGGATATGTGTAGTGTTATGCCATTTTTAAGTTTAAGTAAGTCAGTCTTTCATACTTCATAAAGTAAATAACAAAATTCATATTTCAGCAATTGGAATTGATGATACATTTTTAATGCTTGCAGCTTGGCATGAAACAAGTCGCCATTTAACAGTGGAAAAAAGGGTTGAAGCTGCGATGAGACATGCAGGAGTTTCAATTTCCATTACTTCGCTCACCGATGCTTTAGCATTTCTTATTGGCTCAATTGCTCCTCTTCCAGCCGTTATTTATTTTTGTTATTATTCATGCGCAGCAATTTGTTTCATCTTTCTTTATTCTATGACCATTTTTGTTGCTTTTCTTTCAATTAGCGGTCGATGGGAAGAGCAAGGAAGACATGCACTTGCATTTTGGCTTGAAACTGCACCAATTCAAAATGCAGGTAGTCACATTTATCTCATTTAAGAAGTCAAAAATAAAACCATTAATTTTAGAATCAGAATCAAAACTTGTATGCTTTTTAAATCTTGGAAGTCGACCTAATGAATCGTTGAATAATTCAAGCACGGATTTGGATCAACATCCACATTCAGAAATTGAGAAATTTGATACACGATTATGGTATCAGCGTTTTTTTGCAGATAAATATGCCCCATTTATTTGTCATCCAGCTACTCAAATTATTGCTTTAGCGACTTTTATTGGATACGTGGTTGTTGCATATACAGGTATTCAACGAATGGTTGTTGGTTTTAATGTTAGTTTTATTATTTTTACAACAAAAATTACGAGTTCTAAAATAACTATCATCATTTTTAGTTAATAAACATTGTTCGAGTTGAATCTCCATCTCACCGATTTCTTGAACTTCAATCTCAATATTTCATTCACGATGTTTCTAAACTTGATTTAGCAGTTTTACATCCACCAAATATGGGCAACACTAACCTAAGAAATAAATTCCTTTCCGTTCTCGCTGAATTGGAATCCACTCATTGTTCATCAGGAAGAAATACAACAGATTTTTGGTATTTTGCATATCAAAAATATATGGATGGTTTAGGATTTGGTGGATTTTGGGATGGAATGGGTGAAGATGATTTAAGTTTTAATGAAAATTTAAAAACCTTTTTAATGGCAAATGAAAAATATGATTATGATATTTTGCAATATCCTAATGGAAGCCTCAAAGCTTTTCGTTTAACAACCCAACTACAAAGTTATGCGAATGATGAAAGTATTTTGAGATGTGCAAAAAGCATTCGAAAAATATGTAATAAATATCGAAAAGTTTTTGATATGTGGAGTTACACACCACTTTGGAATTTAGCGGATCAATTTGAAATAATGTGGCCACAAACTTTACAAGATTTATATATTTCTGTGATAGTTATGGTTCCAATTGCGTTGCTTATGATTCCACAACCATTTTGTGCTTTCGCAATAGCGGGAAGCATTTTTTCCATTGGCCTTGGAGTTATTGGATTTATGACTTGGTGGGGCGTAAATCTGGATGCCACTTCCATGATTACCATAGCCATGAGTGTTGGATTTTCAGTGGATTTTTCTGCTCATTGTACTTATGCTTATATGACAGAAGCCAATAATCATTTTCAACACGAACCGTAAGTTTTGCATATTGCAACAATATCCAAAAACTTTTTTAAATTTTAGAACTCCATATGAAAGACTTGTAACAGCTTTAGCTGCAGTTGGATGGCCAATTACGCAAGGATCATTCTCAGTTTTTCTTGGAATTTGTACTTTAATTACAGTGCAAACATATATCGTTCAAACATGCTTTAAAACCGTTTTACTTGTAGTTATATTTGGAACTCTTCATGCTTTACTTTATTTACCTTTGATTCTCATGCATACTCATTCTCTTTATCTTTTTTTTTCAACCAAAAAAGAAAACATCAAAATTCAACCTTCTAAATAATAGTTTGCCTTTGTTTTATTATTTTGTCTGTTAAAAAATAAAATATTTGGGTATTTGAAAAAAAAAAAGTGAAACAACAATTGATATGGATCGATATTCGAAGCTTACTCTTATTCCATGACCTCTCGAGGTGCTTTTGGGTATTATTTTCCCACCATTCATGGCCTTGCGAAAAGTAATAAACAATTTGAGCTTTCGTGAATAAACTCTTTTTCATTTCTTATAAAAAAATATATCAAATATGGATGTTAAAGAATTAACCAAATCCTTGGAAAATACGAAAATATATGAAGAAGAAACCTTTGATTTTCCTTTACTTCCATGGGTTTGTCAAAGACGATTTGCTGAAATTTGTGATGGCAAAACTTTGAAAACCTTTGCTTTAATCAATGCTTTAACCAAAACACTCGTTAAAAGATGTTATGTGGTTGAAAAGGCTAAATTTTATTTTGATTTTTCAAGATGTCAATTTACAGTTTCATGTTACTGTAACAAAGATGAAAAATTTAATGATATTGATTTTTTATCGTTAAAAAATAAAATTCATGTTACGGATTCCATACTAATTATGAATCAATCCTTAGGAAAAATTAATGATGACTTTTTTAAACGTTTACCCATCAATTTAGGCTCTAATAAACGGCTTGAACTTTATGTTATTAATGTGGAACTTGATGAATTAAAAAAGCTGATTACCACTAATTTACGTGCTTTTAGTTTCTGCGGAGGTGTTCGATCAAATTGCACTCTTCAAGAATTTACAGATTTTATAAAAAACTTATCGAAGCTCGATAGTTTACAGTAAGTTTTTTTTTATTTTCCCGCATTTCAATACAAAAGAAAAAACTTATAGTTTCGGTATATGCTACATGACAAGCTTATTACTTTTTACCTTCAATGATTTAATTCGATTAAGCATTAAACTCAAATCAGAAAAAGTTATCGATAAATATGAATCTGATATATCTATTATCATTTTGAAGAAAAAATTAAGTGTTTGAGGCTTAACTTATTCTAATTTACGTTATCCCTTTTTATTTAATAAAAAATTATTTACAGCTTTGCTGTTTATTTATGGCAATAATGATATGCAATAAAAAACGTCCAACGGTATTAACAACAACAAAAAACTTTATTAAAGTATTTAAAATGTAACAAAACAAAAACAAAAATTACATTACACAAAAAGTGCGCCTTAAATGACGAGCTTTACCCGGATTCTCATACTTAACAATTTCAATATAATTTAATGCCGCTAGAGGCTTAAGACTATGTTTTGTACTTGGTACCAGAATGAGTTCACCAGTTCGTTGATCATCTTTCAGAACCCATGGATCTTCTTCAGCCAAAACTTTTTCATACCAATAAGCAGCTTGAGTTGGGAAACCCATTCCATGAAATAATCGTCCAATGTTGTAATAAACTTCTTGTCTATGTCCCGTTTCCAAACGAAGCTCGCGATATTTACCAATAAATGTTAAAGCCTAAAAAACCAAGCAATGATTAATTTTTAGTTGATTTTTTAACTTACTCTAGTAGCCAATGCTTTTCGTCCAGTTATTGCTCGTTTAGAAGATAAATTCAAGAAGCAGATAGCAACCAAAAACGTCACAAGAGCATCATTCGGTCGTTTTGTCAAAATTTCACAGTATTCGGCTAAAAAAATATTACATAATAATGTACGGAAAATGAAACACAAAGTTACCAAGAGCATATTTGTACCATCCAGATGTTAAAGCACTATTTGCAGAAATCATTTTAAGATGAAGATCTTCTGGATATTTCCTATTTAAACGTTGAAAGAATTTTTGCACTTGTATTGTTTGATGCTGAGACATGATATAACCCATAGATAAAAACATTCCCCGAACCTTCCATTTTGACATAAAATCATCGCCTTCGAGAGCAGTATGTTGTCGATTGATGTTATCCCGTAAAAGTTCAAAATAAAGTGGGAACGTTTGAGTTTTACAGCATGCCAGCATCAGAAGTTGCTCCATAGCATCAAAGCTAAAAAGAAATAATGTTAAGAAGAGAATGTAAACGTAACGACTTACTTTACTTGAGGAATGTTTGGATGAAGAGAAGCAAACGCGATTACATGAAACATTTCAGGAAACTTGTTTGTTTTATAAAGAGCCTCGACTAGTTTAAACGTGTAATCAAACAACTGAATCGGCGAAAGAGATCGAGAAATATTACCATTGGAAGACGATGCAGCACCCAGTCGTCTAACAAAAGATTCAAAAGATGTACGGTTTAGAGCTTCAAAAGCTTTTGCGCGAATAACAGAAGGAAAATGTTTTTTTATCTTTCTTCTTGCAAGCCTTATAGGTTTTTGATATTCCAAGACTTCATAAAAGTACGGCACCAACAACATTCTTAGAGCACGTATATATTGCTTCTTATTTCTTTGCTGCCAATATATATCAACTTGATGAATCAAAATTCTTTCGTCAGGAAGAGTGGTACAGTTGTCAAGATCAAAATCGTGTAAAATTTCAATTGCAGCTTGTCCATCACCTTTATCTTGAAAAATTGAAGAAATGTTAACACGAGCATCAATATGATATGTGTTGTGGCCTTGCACACACAGAAGTATTCAAAGTGCCGCGTTCTCTGGTCCCGTATGGAATGGTGCCGTGGATGGCTGAATGGTAATTCTCAATCACGCACATTCTCATATTTTGTCATTGTTGTTTTCTAACTTTGTTCAATTGTATGTAATTTATCCTTGTCGAGCAGTTGCTCCAATAAAGAACTCTTTATATTTGTTGTACCTGATTGAGGTTATAACAAAGTGGTGACGACATCGTGATCAAACAACTCAAAGCCTCCGAAATCTCAAATGATCCAAGAAAAAAAGAAATTTGTTCGTCAACTTGCTCGCATAGGAACTCAAATATGAACATGTCAAATAGATTATGCTTTCAGCTCTAAAAGCACTGGTCGTACTGCTGTAATAGCTTATGGAAAAGCTTATGGTAAAACCTCAGCATGGTCAATTTTATGCCTTTTTGTTCAAAAGCGCAATCTCCGTTGTTGGTTATCGAGTAAGAAACCATCCGGTTTACGATTTAACCGTTAACTTAAATCTCTGTTCGGGTGATCTCTTGTTCAATGAAGTCAAGTATGAACTCAACAAGAATACAGCATGGTCCAGAAATGGCAAATACTCCAAAAAGAAGAGGGGAAAGGGTCATGGAAGAACCCAAGACAGAAGTCGAAACCTCAGGATGAGCCTATGGTACTGCAATCAAGAAGCGATTGGTATGTTTTCTGTGGAATCAAATATGCTTATGGTCAAAACCTGGTAAAGAACAGCAAATAAAAGCTGTACTGAAATCAAAAGCTGATGTCAAACTTGGTAAAGAACTTGAGTATGATACTTCTATGGTAACTTAAAGTGTAATTCCCGTGATTTATCTGTACTCTATGGTTATGCTCATATGTTCATCTCAAAGCTCGTATGTTATGTACTATGTTCTCCATCAAGTTGTCGTCTAGAAGATAATCAATGAAAGCTGCAGAAAGAAGAGTTAAGGCTTAAACTCTCGAAAAGCTCCGTTTGATGATAACGAACAATCATCCGGCTTACGATTTGGCCGAGAGCACAAAATCTCTGTCTCTTTTGCTATTTCAACATGGTGAATATTCAGTAAGACAACGTTTTGATGATAGCGAAGAATCATCCGGTCTACGATTTGGCCGTGATCGCTTGGTGAAACCAGCTGTAAATCTCTTGATCATGAACACATGGGTATGGTAATACTGCATGGAGTCACATGGGTATGGTAATACTGCATGGAATCGAATCCGAAAAACTTCAGAAAGGAGAGGAAAGGGACATGGAACATGTGCCCAAGACATGGAAGTCGAAACCTCGTGGAAGAACCTCTGGTAAATTGGTATGGATTCTGACGTCGTATATGATCACTTGGTAAAGAAGCTCAAGAAGAAGCTATGGAAAGCTAAGAACAAGACAAGAAGATGGATCGTCAACTCAAAGATAGGTGGAAGAAGAGTGTTGTGGCCTTGCACACACAGAAGTATTCAAAGTGCCGCGTTCTCTGGTCCCGTATGGAATGGTGCCGTGGATGGCTGAATGGTAATTCTCAATCACGCACATTCTCATATTTTGTCATTGTTGTTTTCTAACTTTGTTCAATTGTATGTAATTTATCCTTGTCGAGCAGTTGCTCCAATAAAGAACTCTTTATATTTGTTGTACCTGATTGAGGTTATAACAATATGGATGAAGTTCAAGCGTATGATAATAAGCTTCTAAAGCTTTCTCAGCATCGTTCATTTTCTGAAAATGAAGCGCTTGTATAAAAAGAATATATGAAATGGCATACTTACGTGGTAAAAACAACCCTGATAAAACCATACAGCTGAGAGATCAGGAGCTTCTGATAATAATTGATTTGCATATTTAATGCCCTCTTCATTTGCACCAATAGCATATAAGCATTCAGCAATCAAAACATACAAATCAAGAATATTTCTGTCGATAGTGCGACGAAGGAGTTCACCAAGCAGTACCTGAAAATCAAAAAATGCTTTAAAAAAAGGTTTCAATCAAAAAACGAACCGTTGCAGGAGATAGCATTCCCAAGTTCAAGAAGCAAATTATCAAGCGGCATAGCATTATAGTTGGAAAGTCGTCTGATATTTCAAAACGAGATACTTGAAGAATAAATGGAAACGGTTTAATTGAATAATCATCTTGAACCTAAAATAAGGAAAGATTAAAGATAAAACAAAGAAAACCCGCACTAACCTGATAAACGGTATTTCCATTGGCATCAAAACCTTTTATTCCTTCACAAAATCCAAGAATAGCTTTAACTGCATGCTCATAATTTGGTAATTGAAAGTACATATTCAAGAGAACTTCTATTTGTTGAGAGTAGTCTTTTCCATATTGTTTAGACCGTTGAACAAAGACGCGAAGAGCTTGAATTAAAGTTGATTCATCTTCTAAAGCCAAAAAATGTTGTGAAGTTTGAGTAATCATTTGTTGAAGCCATTCAAAACCATTTTCAGATCTATCACAATCAACATTTTGAGCAGCTAAAAGCTGTACCTTCATTGCCATTGTTTCTTTACCGAGCCTGTGATATACTTGAATCCTTCTATCATAGTATCTCCATGACTTTGGTTCTCTTTGTGAAGCTTTTGCAAAACAGGCTGCAGCATCTTCCAATCTTTCCAAATTCAATGCCATATCTCCAGCAAGCTCCCAATCATAAGCTGACGTTCTTGAAGAAATCAAACATCCAAGTAGACGGTATTCGAACGCTTTAGTGCCATCAGATTCTTCAAAAATTTCAGACAATTGAATATAAGCATCAGGATGACGAGGTTCTTGTCGAATAATTTCAAACAAGATTTCAATTGCATCTGTAGTTTGATTACGAGCGGCTAAGAGATTAGCTTGACCAAGAAGAGCATCGATAGTGCTGGAAAATACATGCAGGTAAAAAATAACAAAAAAGAATAAAAACCAACAGCCTTTGACTATGTTTCGAATAAGTTCCAGCTGGAGGAGGAATTGAAGCTAATTCTTGATGTGATGGCGTGATAAATTCTCCAGTTTCATTGAATTGCAAAATAACTCCATTGCTGAGTATTTCTTGTTTTGTATTATCGGTAATATTATTATGATGCATTGCAGATAAAAACTTTTAACATTAGTTTGAAACTAAAGATTTCAAACTTTGAAAAACATCGAACATCAAACAAAAAGTTTGAATGAAAAAAGAGAAGTGATATTTTCGACACGAAAACGTGGCTGTCAGGGGCACAGTCATACTGTAACTGCATGCACAAATGCAGATCTTCCATTGCAGCAGCAAAAAATAAGAAGAAAGCTTTTTTTGTTCAACAAAAAGTTACAAAGTTTTTGAACTTTTTTCTAATCATACCAATCTTACTGCCTTTTTCTTACCTTTTTATAAATGCCTCAATTTTATTCATCGGCCAACAATTCTCATACAATATTTGTGTCATCGTGACTTTTCAATGCTTTTTCCATATATTCTTTGTTACTTTTTTTTACATGAAGCTTTTATAGGTTTTTGCTGAATTCAACAATGTCGGGTAAAGAAGGAAAAGGAATTAAGAAGGGCACTCATAGAGTAAGTCTTTCGATTCATGCTTATCTTTTAATCATTATTATTCATTTTTAGACCCTCTTTGTACGTCCTGTCAAAGCCAAGAAAGTTTTCAAAAGAAAGACCAAGATTCAACCTCTTCGAGCTTCAATTACTCCTGGTACTGTTCTCATCGTTCTTGCTGGTCGTCATCGTGGAAAACGTGTTGTCTTCCTTAAGCAACTTCCTAAATCTGGCCTTCTTCTTGTTACAGGTATGTTTATTTTACACCTTTGTCGCTTTATTTAATTCATATCTTACGTTTTAGGCCCATTGAAGATTAACAACACGCCATTGCGGCGCATTGCTCAGGCGTTTGTTATTGCAACATCAACCAAGCTCGATGTTTCTAATGTCAAACTTCCTGATCACATCAACGATGACTACTTCAAACGTGCTCAAGAAAAGACCAAGAAGTCAGAATCAAACATCTTTGCTGATTCAAAATCAAAATATGAAGTGACTGATCAACGCAAATCTGACCAAAAAGCTGTCGATACCGCTATTCTTCAAGCCATCCGTGCTCACAAAGAAAAGAAGTTCTTGTTTGGTTATCTTGGATCCCGTTTCAGCCTTGGCAAAAATCAATATCCACACAACCTCGTCTTTTAATGTGTTGAATTTTTATTTTTCGTTGTTGTTTATAAATAAACTATTATGATAATTGTTTTTTGAAACTTTTTTGTTATTTTGTTGAAGTTTAAAAACCTTGGTCGCATGTTAGCTTATGTAGCTGTTGCAAGCACAAAATGTTTTTTGGGTGGTATTTTAAAATTGGATGACTCAGTTTACATTTACGTTCAAGCATTTATTGTTGATATACGATTTAAGCGTGAAAAGAGAGCGGAAGCGTTCAGGTGTGTTAAAAGTCTTGCATTATGTAAACAGAACTTATAAGCGTTGATTTGGGTCATCATTGTTTAGGATCGTTGAATAAGAACAAGGATTTTACTTGCAAACACGTTTTTTTACTTGCAAATACGTTTTTTCATTTTCTTCTTGCTTTACGATAGTGGAAAAGAAGGTGTTCAAACGTTTTTGTACGATTGTTTTTTTCTTCTTCTTCCAACTATGTTGTCCATTTTTGCATGAGTGTTTTGATAAGAAGGAAAAGAACTCTATCATTTGATTTTGGAGAAAGAGGTCTTGTCGTAATCGGTTAATTTTTAAAAAAGCTAACTAAAAAAAATTAAAAATCCTCTTGATTAAATTTGATTCTTTCCAAATTATCCTTATTTTTTTTTGGCTGCTTCTCTTGCACCTTTCTTTTGTTTATTATTGATTACGATGCTGGTGATGATTGCGCACAAGCAAAGTAAAAGTTAGCTGGCTCATTCTCCTTCAATATGAAAAGCAAACATTTGTAATTTGAGGAAAACTTCGAGGAATGCTTGACCTAAATTTGGCTATGAGAAAGTAATTGAATAACAAATAAAGAGCTACACAATAATGAAAAGAAGAAAAAGGTTTTCAGTTAGACTCGTTTAGAGGAAGCATATTTTTCCATTCTAGCGTTGAGTTGGGCAAGCAAGCTTCTTGAATTTTGTTTGGCTAATAAAAAAGTCGTTTATCTTTATTGTTTCTTTTTTATATTATAAAAATTGTATTTATTAAAATGTCTGCTGAAATACGACCGACATTAGAAGATTACATTCCCAAAAAAGATACCCAACAAGTAAGCTTTTTTAAAACTATTTGGGAGGTGCATAACCTTAGTTAGGCTTCAAAGTCATTCTCTCATGGATTACGACGATACCAAGCAGTTGTAATTTTGAGTGTATTCCTTGAGATTTTTTTTGGCTAAAAAGGCAAATCACCGCCGAATAAAGTAAAAAATTTCTAATTTTAAAATGAAATTTTAGAGTGATTTTCTTGAAAAGTATCCGGAATATGATGGACGAGGACTTTTGATTGCTATTATTGATATTGGATTGGCGGATATTTCTTTACCAGGAATGCAAAAAACTACCACTGGTCTTCCGAAAATACTTGATTGCTTCGATTTTACAGGACTTGGTAGGGTTGATACATCAACTGTCAAAGAAGCTGATGCTGATAATATTCTCATTGGATTAACTGGACAAAAACTAAAGGTATGTTAGCATTTTCAAAGTTTTTGGAGAAAGGACATGAAAATTCCATTAAAAGACAAAAAGCAAGGATGAAAGGCTTATGCCATTTTTTGAAAGCCCTTTTATGCACTTATTCATAATAGAGACAATAATTTTAGATTCCATCAAGCTGGAAAAACCCATCCGGTAAATGGTGTCTTGGTAGCAAATTGTGTAATGACTTGCTTTCACTTACAAGAATAAGAGAACGAAAAGTAATTTTTATAATTTTTATTTTAATTTAATTTAAATTTAAGGAAAAAATGCCACAAAAAACGAAGCTCGAAAATATTAAACAAGATTCAAAAATGGAAAATCAATCCAGCAAAAGGTTGTTGAAAGAGTTTTCAACCGTTGATTGTATTGTCTGGTATGATGGTAAAAAATGGCGAGCTTGTCTTGATACCACTTTTTCTGGGGATCTTGAAAATGCAAAAGTTTTGACTAATTATCGTGATGAACATGAATATTCTTTTTTTGATAATAATATTACTTATTGTATAAAAATTCATGAAGAAGGTAATGTACTTGAAATATGTGTTACCAATAGTGAACATGGAACGATGGTTGCCAACGTTGCTGCTGCTCATTTTCCTGGAGAACCAAAAAGAGATGGTTTAGCTCCGGGACAGGGGTGAGCGGAATTCCGTTCCGTTTCCGTTTTCCGCGGAATTCCGTGGTTTTTTGGGTTCCGTTTCCGTTTCCGTTTCCGTAAAAAAAAATTAAAATTTCCGCTTCCGTTTCCGTTTCCGCGGAAGCCTCATAAATGATGGAAAATTTCCGTTCCGTTTCCGTTTTCCGCGGAATTCCGTGGTTTTTGGAGTTCCGTTTCCGTTTCCGCTCTTACGGAACTGCCTCAGTTCCGTTTCCGTTTCCGTTCCGTTTAGGATTAGTCATTTCCGCTCAGCCCTGCTCCGGGAGCTCAGATTCTTTCAATAAACCCCTTTGGTTTAGAAGAAGAGTTAGGATTCAAAAAAGCTGTAAGAATTAAATCGCCGTTCAACTAAAGTTTTAAAATACAAAGTTTTCAGCTTTTAAAATGTATTGAATTGGGCGTAAATATTATTAATTTTTCCATGCAATTAATTCCTGGTATTTATGAAATCTTAAAAGAAATGGTAGAAAAACATGGAATAGTTATTACCCTTTCTGCTGGAAATGAAGGCCCAAATTATTCATCAATAGAAAATCATTATTATAAATTTTATGACCAAATGTTTATTATTGGCTCAGTACTTACTACTGAAATGAAAAATAAAGCATACCTTATTGAAGAAAAAACCGACGATCACTCAGTTTTGTTTAGTTATTCATCAAAGGGACCACTAGATAACGGAAGAAAAGGTATTGATTTTACAGCATCGGGTGTTGCTATCACTGCTCGTCCCCAATGTTGTTCAACTAAAAACGATCGTTTTTTTGGAACGAGCGCTGCTTCACCGATTGCTGCAGGCGCAATAGCGTGTCTTATTTCAGCTTTGAAAGCAATTGCTCAAGATTATTCGGTAGAAAAGATAAGAATTGCTTTAACCAACACTGCTTTTGTCCCTGATGGAGAAGATAAATTGGGATTTGGAAATGGAATTATTCAAATTGATAATGCTTTTGAATATTTCAAAATACATTTGAAAAACGTTCCCGAAAATATTTTTGCGCCACGAATATCATTAACGGAATCAAATGAAAGAGGAATACTTTTTATAAAAAAAGGAAGCGATTTTAAAGATTATTATTGCATAAAATTGGACCAATTTTCACTCAATAATAACGATATTCCATGGATTTTAAAAGTCATTCCAGAATCTCATACATTTATTAAACATTCTGAAACAGTTACAAATAATATATTTTTTTGTCAAAATTGATACAAGTTCTTTAAAAGAAGGAAGTATTAATTATACTGAAATTCATGGAATTGATTCTTCAAATCCCTCCTTCGGTTCTTTATTCTACCTTCCAATTACTGTAGTTGTTCCGAAACGTGTAACCGAAAAAGAAAAATATTGCATTCAAGAAGAATTATTTTTGAAAGCTATGGCACCATACAATCTTTTTCTTAATGCTCCAAAAAAACGCTCACGATGTATTATAAAACTTGTGGCCATAGATGTTATAAATATTGAAATAGTTATTCAATGTTGTAGCCAAAAAGGTATACTTACTACCCATATGCATCACTTCACTCGAAAATCAAAATGCAAGATCATTTCAACGGATAGTTTAAATCAAATTTCCATTTTTCGAGAGGACGGTTCCAAACAAACTGGAAAGTTTAAACTTGAAATTAGTTTTGATCCAGCATCGACAAAATAATAATTTTTGGTTTCGTGTATTGGTATATGATTTTTTTTGATAATAAATATGTAATTCGTTGAGACTTTACTAAACTTTTACAGAAACATTCGTAGTAAACATTTTTCAGAAGTTTTGTATTTACATTTCTTTTTATTAAAATTTATCATATTATGTGTTTACTTATTATTTATATCATTTTCTTTGTTGTTTATAAATAAAATATTATGATAATTGTTGATCGTTTGATGAAACTTTTTTGTTATTTTGTTGAAGTTTAAGGGCAAAGGCACATGTTAGATCATGTAGCTGTAGCAAGCACAAAATGCTTTTTGGGTGGTATTTTAAAATTGGATGACTCAGTTTTTTACATTTACGTTCAAGCATTATTTTTTCTTTCTTGTCGATATACGATTTAAGCGTGAAAAGAGAGCGGAAGCGTTCAGGTGTGTTAAAAGTCTTGCATTATGTAAACAGAACATATAAGCGTTGATTTGGGTCATCATTGTTTAGGATCGTTGAATAAGAATGAAAAATAGCAAGGATTTTACTTGCAAAGACGTTTTTTTCTTTCTTGCTTTACGATAGCGGAAAAGAAAAAGAAGGTGTTCAAACTTTTTTGTACGATTGTTTTTTTCTTCTTCTTCCAACAGTGTTGGCCATTTTTGCATGAGTGTTTTGATAAGAAGGAAGAAGAACTCTATCATTTGATTTTGGAGAAAGAGGTCTTGTCGTAATCGGTTACTCTTTAAAAAAGCTAACTAAAATTTCTTTTATTGAAATTTCGTATAATTTTTTAAAAAAATGCAAGAAATGGCAGCTTGTAAGATCTAGTTTTTAAAAAAAAGGGCAGATGTTTTGTCGAGTGTCTTCTGTTTCGAGGTAGTTGGCCTTGAGCTTACTTGCCACAAGGCATATTACTACTAAGCAATTATCATTTTGAAACTAGCCTTATTTTAGTTTTTTTAAATGCTGTTGCTGCTGCACCTCTCCTTTGTTTATTGATTCGATAGGAATGAATGATGATGATTGCGCATAAGTAAAAAAAACGCAAGTCGGATCAATCTCTCTCCTCCTTCACTTGCTTAATAGTTTGAATCATCACCCCCGCAAAAAAATAAAAAATAAGTACTCCTTTAAATAATTTTTCTTATGTTTACTTTCCTCAGAACTAAATCTTACGTACGCGGCGGCGTGTTATTGTTTTTTGTTTCTTTCCTATCACAAAAAAAAGTGTGTGTTTATTATTGCAAAAAATAAAAATTATTTTGTTGTTGTTTTTTTTAGAAAGCCTAAATGGCAGAAATATTTATTGAATTATTACCGTAATAATTATTATTATTCCAAGTGTAAATTTATAAAATGTCGGTGATATCGGATAATGTTCGAAGTGCGCTTCAACGTGCTGAATTTCGACGTCGATGGGGAACTTTTAAAAAATCTTTTGAAGGTGTTAGCTGGTTTTTTATTGGAACGGTTTTTATTTTTGTATTAGGCGTAATATTTTTTATTTTGGGTGTTATTTTCCTTGCTCCATCTCATTCAAGTGTAAGTTCTATTGCTGGTTTCGGTATTTACTTAGAAGATGCAATATTTTTTCATTCCAACTATTACCGTTTACTATTTACTTTTTTAGGATCAAACAGTTGGAATAATATTTCTTGTGATAGGAATAGTTGGAACTTTATTAGGAATAGTAACATTTTTAATTCGATGCTTTTGTCCACAACCAAGATCATCTCGAAGCACCACTCGATCTCAAGTTCATCGACATCGTGGACAACGAGTTCCAACAACTAATAATCGAGGAGGAGGTGGACGACGAAATTCTCAACAAAGAGTATGGTCAACTGTGCCACCATTAGCTGCTTCAACACCCACCATTATTATTGATAATTCATTTAATCGATCCATCGATCATACACTTTCTAATGCTCCACCAACTTATGATGAAGCTATTGGAAGGTAAGAAATATAAAAGTTTTAAACATGATGAAGCTTCGTAGCTTTATTTTTTTTTAATCAGCTTCCATTCAACAATTTTCTTCTATTATTAAGTTTATTTTTAGGTCATCCATAAGCATAGCTGATGCTCATCCACCGCCATATAATATTCCTTAATTGCTTTCATTCATTCATTTATGCATATCCATTACTTATTCCATCCAACCACATACTTATGATATTTTCTTTCATTAGAATTTTTTATGTTGCCAAAATATATTGCCATCATTCTTCATTATTCTTTTTATTTAATATCGAATATTTTCTGTGTATTTGTTTGTTTATTTCTACGATGATGATTGTTATCGCGGGATTTGTTAATCGTCCAATATTTTTCTTACCCAAAAAATGATTCAAAAAAAAATACGTTGTTATTTTTCCTTTCAGTTATTATCTTTCGATTTATTTTGCTCAATAAAAAATAAGATACTTTTTGCAAATAAAAAGTTCGAAACTGCTTGGTCAAAACAAAAAAAGGTTTTAAATTTCCATTCAATCTTTTATAGTTTATTTACGTCATCAAACAAGAACTTGGAAAAAAAGATGGAAAACAAGTGAAGGAACGCTTTATTCATAAAAGCCCAAATGTTTTTTTTTTGCAGCAGCAGCAGCAACAATAAAAAGTACCGGAAAACATGAAAAATCTTCTTCAGATGTTCCGAACATCTCCATTGCAGCGAAGCAGAAGAAGATGACAAAATTCTATCATGGGAGGTGGTTGCACCAAAGATCCATCAACCTGAAAGGAAAAATTCAAAACTTCCATATAAAAACCATCAATCTGTTATGGTTTTAGTTAGTGTCTTCCTTCTCCTCCTCGTCATTCATCGTCAGCTGTCTCAATAGTACGGAAAAAAAGCAGCCCAATGCGAGCATCGTCGCCCACTTTTTTTGTTGTCATCTCAAAAACAACCAACATCAAAGCAAGCAAGCAAAAAAGCTTTCAAAATGAGTCTTGTTTTTATTTGATGCTATGTTTTCATTTTTTTCACTTTTTTGTTTTTTTCAAATGTTTCATATTCTTCAAATTTCTTGTTGTTATGAATTAAACTTATCTAAAACTCCACATTTTTTACCCAAAAATTCGAACTACCTTTTTTGTGAATAATTCAGTTATTTTGTTTCATTTTTTAGTTTGCAAAAAAGTGCAATATTTTGCAAGTCTTGCTGCCATACATATATAAAATTTCAACACAGACATCTTCTTCTTCTTTGTCGTAAAAAGGAACTTTCTCAGCCAACAGACATTGACTTTCTTCTTCTCTTTTTCCATGATGTGTGTGAAGAAAGCGATTGTGTTGTTTTGATTTAGTTGGTTGTCTTTGATCTTCTTCTTGTTCGGTGAAAAGTGCACAAGACCTTTTTTACTATTACATATTTGTGTTTATCTTCAAAGTTTTTTTAATTTCAACTTTTTTGTTTTTAAATACCTATGACAAAATCATACATATGTATTGTTTGCATTAATTTCACGTGTTGTCCACAAGTAAAAAAGAATGTTATTCGTAAGTGCACAAACATGTTTTTTTTTGAAGTTTTTTTGCGTGCTTTTTTTCAGATTACAACAATGAGAAACTACCATCTTTTTTTATTTAATTATAGCCATGGATTTTTGTAGTTTTTATTTTGTTAAAATTAAAACTTTGTTTTAATCACGTATGTGTAAATACAAAAACTTCCTCTTTTTTACGCTTTAAAGGCTTAAGTAATTATTTAATTTTTTTGTTATTGAGTTTCTTAAAAGTAATTTGAACTTTTAAATGTATGTGTTGGTTGGCTAATTGGTGTAAAATAACGTGTTTTTTAAAAGCTTAAGTTTTGAAAGAAATAATTTATTTTAATTAATTTGCGTCTCTAGCCTTTTTGACGTTCATAGCTTTCTTATTAAATTAATAACTTTCTTGAACAAAGTACACAGATGTTTTTGAACTTTCCCTGAATACATTATACATTACATTATCTTGTTTTACAGCCGTTTTACATTTCTTTTATGTTGTTTTACTAAATCCTTTAAATCACCTTTTTCACTCTTTTCTTGGTTAAAATTGGTTTTCACATTTTTAACGTGTTCGTTGAATCCAAATAAATGGCTGACATTTGGGTTTTTTTCAATGCGTTAAAATCCTTTGCTGACTCATAATTGTAATACCTTTATTATTTTTTGTGGGATTAATACTTTTTTCTTCTTCTTCGTCTTATTAATGGTAAACTCACCTTTTTTTAAATATCGAACGTGAGAAAGACCAAAATTTATGTGGATTGTGAATGAAAAAAAACTAAAAAAATAATCTTTTAATCCATGAGTAAAAAGAAGAATTGTTTTAATTTTTTTGAATGGGAGAAAAAAAGCTTTTGAGGCGGGGGAAGTTAGTTGGTGAATAAAATTTTGTGCTGTGTTTAAAGAAGGATACATAAATAGACTCGTTGCTTTTAAAAGGTTATTTTATGCTTGAATGAAATTTGTTAGAATGCGTGATGTGAAGAAAAAAAAGTTGTTAAAGTATTTAAATGTTTCTTCGTCTTGGAATTGTTTGATGGCGGTGGTTTTTGAATGACAACATTAATGTATTGGTGATATTGTAAGCTTGTGTAAATTTCACGGTATTCAACCGCCTCCAATAATTTCATATTTCATTCTTCGAAAATTTATGAATCATTCAACTGGACTGGAAGGTCCACTCTAAAGCTTTCATGTTATGCTCTCATGAAAACTCAAATTGCCTTTTGTGTTTTCGATCATTTTTTAACAGCCACACATTTCTTTTTTCATACATCTTCTTCCTTCTTATGACAATTAACTTTCACCAGATTAACTCAATCTTTTGATGACCTTTTCTTTATCTTTTCCCATTTTAAATTAGCTTTGTTTAATAATCATTGAAAAAAAAGAAGGCTAGACAACCATAAAAAAACATACATTTATTATTTTCTCCTAGGGTTCCGACGATTCCCCGAAATGCGAAAATGTCGGGGAACGGGGAATCCCCGAAAATGGATTTTGAGTCGGGGAATTCCCCGGCCGGGGAGAGCATTCGTCGGGGACGGGGAATCGGGGAATCCCCGAAATTCTAAAAGTAACCGGGGAATTCCCCGAAAATTTTTTAATGTTAATTTATGAAGGAAAAATATTTTTTTGTGTATTAATCATAGCATATTTAGCCTTAATTAGTATTGGTGAGAGGTTATTTAAAGCAAATCACATGTTTAAAAATAAAATATTTTTCCCCGGAATAAAAAATGGGTCGGGGACGGGGAATCGGGGATTCCCCGACTGAGGAAGTGGAGTCGGGGAATCCCCGGCCGGGGAACGATATTCGTCGGGGACGGGGAATCGGGGAGTTTCCCCGGGCCGGGGAATCGGGGAAAATCCCCGGTTTCGGGGAATCGTCGGAACCCTATTTTCTCCTAAGGGACATATTTCGAGTGGTTTCCCAGAATATTCTATATGTTTTGTCTTCTTTTGCCGTCCATCGGCCATTTTTTGGGTTTTATTTTTTTTTTTTCAAACGAGACAACAACATTTTTTTGCTTGGTTGTCACTGCGGCGGCTGCTGCTACTGCCACAACCGACTGCCTGCCCTGCCGACCGACACCTTCCTCTTTATTTTATGTATTTGCTACTCCTCCCTCTTCTAAGGGTAAGAAAAAATGTTTGTGCTATGCTATATGCTATGATGACGGCGTTTGAACGGAGCGGACTTTTATGCTCTCTTTCTCTCTCGAAAAATGCTTTTTCATCCAATATGTTGTTGTTCGATTTCGAAATCAACCTTTTTTTTTTGCAAAAAAAGAAATAGTTGCATCAGCGCGCAAAAAGAAAAAAAGGATAGATATAAAAGGGAAAAAGTTTGTTTGAGTCAGTCTGCATTTTTTTTTATTACTACGTATGATTTTAGATTGATTTTTTTAAATGCTTTAATGAGCTTTTCGCGTGTTTATAATCTTAATTTGTACTCGATTAAGGCTTGGCCATGCTTCTTTTTTTGTTGTTATCAATTTTGACGTCATTGATATTACTCTGCCACGTTTTTTTTTGCAAAGCTTTCCCTTCTTTTCTTTTTTTTTACCACCAAAAGTTGCCATAGCTATGGTTAGTATTAGTATGTAATTTAATCATTTTTTTACTGCTTTATAAGAAAAATAAAAAAAAGAAATATGCGTGGTTGAAAAAAAAAGTTATAAATTTTGCAATGACAAGCCCATAATGATGCCATTTTTATTATATGTTTCTAAGTATTATAATTTATAAACTAAAAAAAGAAATTATTTTATGTATTCATTTCCGCGTTATTAATTAACGTTATTTTCTTTTGTTAAAAAAACTTTCATTTATGTTGCATCCATTTTGTTTTTAAGATAATGCGTAGCAGCGTTCGTCTTCACTCTGGTTGCCTTCATAATTATCATCATCAACGAAAAAGTTGTGGTACAATTTATTCTGTTCCATGTTCCCCACCACGTTCACCTCCACCATCGCCAGTTAGTCGAGCTCAACTAAATAAAGGTCTAGCATTTTAATCTTTTATTGATTCAAATTTTTATATGTATGTTTATTAAATTTCAGAGCTATCATCAATGACAGCCGTGAATGAAGTAGCATGTACAGATTGTTCAGAATCACCTAAAAAATGCCCATATTTTTTCCATCGACTTGATCATGAACTTCAACGATTGACAACGTGAGTGTTTTATTTCTTGTTTTTCACAGATTTATCTGTCATCTTTAATGCTTGAGATGTGTTATTCTTTTTTTGCGCTTAGGATCTAAATTTTAAAAACTTCCGAGAAATTCTTTATGGAACAAAGTCCAAAATGGTTTAAACTTTAAAGCTTTTCAAGTGCTCGAGAATAGTACTTTTTTTCTGGAATTTTTTGAATCACATAATTTTTTATTTGAACTTTTATGTGGTCTTTATTTTTTCTTTTTTTGCACAAAAATCAAATTAGTCTTTCGTCCCTTAGAATCAGAAATCAGTATGTAGTAATATTTTTTGTTTTCTTTTTGCTGAGAAAATAAAAATATTGTTTTTGATAGTCTGCAGCAAAATGGAATTTTTATACCAAATTAAAGGTCAAACAGGTCTTATCTTTATTTCTTTCTTCTTTTCTTTAATTACGACAACAAGGATAAAAGGGTTACAATTGTTTGTGATTGAATTCACATGAAAAACTCATGAAAATCAATGGTCAGCATGCATAGCATGTTTACAACTTGTTTATTTCTTAATTTGGGTCAATTATAGTCATAAATAAAGGGATGGAATAGCTTGTTTGCGTTCATTAGGAAATCCTTTATCATCTCTCTGCAAATCTGTAGTATTAATTATTCATTTTTTCCACAGTTGATCTTTTGAATTTTTGCGCAAATAATTATGAAATTCTCATGTTTTAGTCCATTTTTAGTTTTTGTTTTTTTCGGAATTTTTTGATTTGTCACATACGCACACCACGTGGCGACATCAAATCAAGCACACCAAATGCGTCAATTGAATTTTTATTTATCATTTGGGCGAAAGATCAAAAACAAGTTGTTCACTTTTTTTTCTTCATTTGATGTCGGCGTTGTTGTCATAGACAATTGACAAAACTGCATTGCTTCCATTTTTTATTTCTTCTCCATCACATGGCGTTAAATGAAAAATTATCTTAAAAGTAATAAATGGAAGAAAAAAAATGGGATAATGTGGGAAATTATGTTGTACCTTCTTTTTTTCTTTCCAAATGAGTAACACGGAAATAATTTTGTCTTTGTTCAAATTTGTGTAGTGAGCCTCTATCATTATCGAATGAAAAAATTTTTAGCGTTAAAAAAAGAAAGCAAAGCAAAAAAAGAAGAAGCGATGAGTACATGTAGCAAAGACACACAAAGTTAAAAAAGTTCGTCTATTGTTTTTTACCTCTAAAAATTCCATAACAAAAAATATGTTATTGTTTAAAAAAAATTTTGCAACAAAATTTCATTTTGTTTTGATTTAAAAATAATTTATTATGATTGAAATGATAAAAGTTGTTATTTTGCGTAAAACAAAATATTTTTGATTTACTTTTTTGTTCATTGTCCAGATTTATACGAGAATCATCAACAGTCGCTTTTATTGCCTTTTTTAAACTTGTTTATACTCACCGTGAACGTTCATGTTCGTCTTCATTTAGGTAAAAGAATATCTATCTAATTTTAAAGTTATCACTTTTTTTCGGACTTTGCTATCAAGATAAAAATATAAAAATGATCGTACTTTGATCGCATAGATGGATCATCTTTTTAACTTATTACTTTTTCGTTAAATTAGGTCATAAAAAGTTAAAATTAGTATTCATTCATTCTTTTAAACCTTTTCCATAAAAAAACTTTATTTTTGTCAGATTTTTATCATTTGATTAGAGAAACATTGCGAAATTTGATTTATTTTTGAAGTATATTTATAGACGAAAAATAAATTAAAAAAAGAGAAAATAACACGTGCTGCTAAAAGGGAACCCCTCTGATGGAAGGAATACCATCATTTGGAGTTGCCGATGCTGTGTAAATATTCGCCATTTTTTTCTTTTTTTTGATAGAGAAACCAAAAAGTTCTTTCCTTTTTTCCATACAATTAATTTGTTTTTCGGCGATCACATTATTTGCATATGATTAAAATGCCATTTTTTAACATTAATGATCATTGGTCATTTATAATGTGCAATCGGTCATATTTTTCTTATTGTCTTTGACCGTTCCATTAGTTTACATATAAAAAATATGCGGCCCGGGCAAGTAGGTAATTAACCGTGCACAAAAAAAATAAACGAAACAGAAAATTTGTGTTCCTTTGAACCATAAACTATCTCATAGGCAAAAAAAATGTGAACATTCTGAACTTTGAATCGGTTTTGATTCTTTTTTTCTCTCTCGAAAATATTGTATTTTGTAATCATTTATTGTTTTGACAATTTTTTTGACGCAGGTTTTTAAAAACATTGATAAATTCCGCCTTTTTCTTTTTCTCTTTTGTATTTTTTTACTCTTTGGACGTACTCTTTCTGCTGCTGCTGCTGATGGTAGCACACTTTTTTTCTTCTTCAAAAGACTACAATCAAAAATGTGTCTGATAACGCAGCAGCAGCATTTTTTGTGAACGCACATCCTAGACTTCATTATCGATAATAATCGTCCCAACATTCCGTGGTCGCCGCACGCCTAAGCAACTACCGCCTCTAAAAATGATATAAAAGTGAAAAATCATCACCGTTTAAAGTCTTTTTAACCAGAATAGAATTATGGCTGGTAGTCAGTCGGCTTCTCTATTTATTTATTTTTTATTGTTGGTGTTGCTACTGTACGTGTACTTTTTATTACTACCTAATTTTTCGAATTAAATTTCTTGCGTGTGAAATTAATTTTATTTCTCAAAAAAGGCAGTTTTCTTATTTTTCCCATTTTCTAGAATTACTTAATTTTTTTCTGCGCTTCTTAAAAATGACTACATTCATGCTAATTCCCACGAATCCATGCCGTCGATGCAGTTTAGGACTTTCAGTTCCTATTAGTCCAACGGGGTGAGTTCCTTTTTTCTTTCTATTTGCCTTTATCCATTTCAATTTTCTTTGATAGCTATTTTTTATTTTCCCGAGAAAAAAAATGAATGGCGGCGGCGACTGACGTTTTTTTATTGTTTACTACCAAAAAAAAGCGGCTGGTTGGTTCCATTCTCAAGCATCGTCTAGTCCATTCCCTTAGATGCTATCTTATCCATTATTGGAACAATGAATTGAAGAAGAAGAAAAACCTATTAGCTATTCTTGCTTTTCCATTCTTGAAAATTCGAAGCCTCCATATTTGTGAATTCTAAAATGTAAGGTTGCATCAGTATAGTCAATCTTTTTCTTGCTTTTTTTTGATACGTTTTGCTTTTTAAAATTTATTAAACTTTTAATTTCCTTCCGTTTCTTTGATTTATTTTTGCAAAAAACCAATTTATTTTCTGACTAGACTAAAAGAAAAAAAAATGAAAATGTATTAATAAAAAGATTGTTGATATTTATGACTATGACTTTTTTATTTTCTTAAACAGTTGCCAGCAGATTTTTTTTGATTGAACACTTTAGCGAGTAAAAAATGCTAGGTTAAAAATTTCATTTGAATGCCTTATGTCGTCTTCCTTCCGGTCGAAATGGTCTTCTTCCTGTGACGTTGTTAACTCTCTTTTATTTTTTGTTCTCCCTCTTAAAAAAACTTAAGCTTGTGAGTAGGCGCCGCGATTCTAATATTACTATTAACTCCTTCCATCCCATCCAATTCTTTTTTTTAAAACTGAATGAAAGGCTGACGTCTCTCGACCACTTAGCACACACGTGGTAAAGATCGGTAGCTATATGGCGAAAGTTAACACTTGGTTTCCATATTTTCTTCACGTGTATTTAACCCCACTTCAATCTTGTGTCTATTTTCTCGAGACTCATAAAAATTGCAAAAAAATAAAAGAAAAGAAAAAATCAGTCCAGCAGTGTGACAGGTGGAGAGATTATTTTTGCAAACATTTTGTGCTTTGCTCTGTGTTTGATGACAAACATTTGGCTGCTTCTCTTTTTTTCCACAACAAAAAAAATTAAAACAGTATCAAAGTTTTTACGATCCTTAGGACTTTGCTCTTTCATCTTAAGAATTACAAACAAATTTTAAAAAAATGTCTCTACCATAAAAAATCCATTCATATTTTAGATCAATTCCTATGTCCCTTCATAAAGCCACCTCATTATCAAGGTGCTGGTTTGATTCAAGCCCTCATTCACGTGGTGAATCCACACTCGAATTGGAAGCCATTGCGGCTGTACATCAACTTTCATTTGCAGTTCAAACAATTAGTGTATCTGAAATGCTACCACGTACTTCGGATTTAATCTTTATTAATATTACAACTCTTGAAGGACAACCTTACTGTTTGGAGCTAACGAATAAAGGATGGAGAGTAACTTCGCTGCGATCTGATTGTATGCAAGGTGATTTCACTCGAATGGATTTATTTACAAAATATTATGATTCTATTTATGATTTAATGGAAGTTATTTCACCAAATTATAAACAGCGATTTAATGAAAAACTTGAACAAAGGCTTCGATTGTTGGAGGTAAGCATCCTTTAAAATGTTTTTATAAGTTATAATTAGCATTTTGTTGCGTTTCTAAATTTCACGTCTAAAGATTTTATTTTCAGACTGAAGGAGATGAATTAGTTGCTCCATCATCGTCGTACATAAATTCCCCATGTTTTTCAAACTACAGTAAACCAACATCATCTTCAAGTTCGTCATCTGTAGATGAATCTTCGCCGAGTTATGATCCAACAATTTAAAATTAATCCTAACTACTCATAAGCTTATTTACTAACTTACTGTCAAATACCAGACATTATCATTCTCTTAGAAAAAAATTTTTTTGTTATCCTAGCTGTTGTTTTTTGTATATAGTGGCTTTGATGCGCTAATATATATTATGTCTTTCGTCAAATTCATACTGTATGAAGACGTTAACTAATTTTGATGGCATCTTTTGTTACCATTTTTTGCCAATAACTAAACTTTTATTTTTATTTGAGCTTAAACTGGTCACTGTTGTTTTATTTCTCGTTAATCTTTATTTTTTATTGGGAATTTCTGTTAAAAAGACGTTACCCCTTTTTTCAATCCAAAACGTGTCTAATATTTTTTTCTCTCTCACATTTTTTTTTGTTTGTTTTAATGTATGAATGTTTTTTTGTTGTTAATCTAAAATATATTATGAAGAAAATAAAAACTTTATCTTACGCCTCATTTGTCGGGAAAACAGAAATTTTTTGAAAACATAATGATTTAAACAGGTATGTAAATCAAAAAGTAATACTAAATTTTTTTACCTATGGTCCTCAAATGCACTTATAAACTTCAAATATTCGAGAATTTTTTATCAGACTGTCCAAAGCCCATATATAAATACGCTAAAATAAACAAGCCTAAAATCTAAGACTAAAGACGGCCATTTTATTTACCATAATAATTTTTACCATACACTTGCAAAAAATAATACCACTTATTTCAGACTTTATTACACTTTTATTACAAAAAATATTTGATACTATTTTTATCCATCCTTTCGCTTTTCGAGGTTTCAAATAAAAACAAAAATTGATTATGGGTTTCAAGCTTTTTTGCAGAAGAATTTCTTTGCGGAAATAATAATATGTACTCTTGTAAAAAATTTTTGCCAGAAAAATGCTTACGAACTTTGATGAAAGGCTTTCAATTTCGGTTTTATTGATGCAATTTTTCATTTGCTTTTTTGAAAGTAATAATTTGGAAGTTTATAAATTCTTAATATTCTTTTATTATCCTTACTTTTCTGATTTGTGAATTGAAAAAGCCAAAACGTTCTTTTCTGCTTCTTCGAAACTTCAGAACATTATAATTTTTCATTTTTGCGTGTTTGTTGTTTGCTCATTCAAAGCTTTTTTTCCAAACAAAGGCAACAAAAAGAAATTCTTTTACCTTTGAACAAAAAAACATTGCTTTTGTGGCATTCTTGGAATTTCCTAAGGTCGAATGGTAGCTTCTTTAAAAAAAATAAAAAAATAATAGAAATTTTGCGTGACTTGAATTTGAAAGAAAACAACGGAAAAAAAGTAGCGAGCGATAAAAAAAAGTAACAAAAAAGAGAGAAAAGAAAAAAGACAATTGAAATCATAAGTACGTGTGCCATTTAATTGTCGTGTTTTTTCTCTCTCCCGTCATCAGAATTGTAATCATGGATGGAAGCTGTGACTTCGTAGGAATAATAACTTTTTTCTATTACCTTCAAAAAACAACTCTCACAAATATTAAATTTTTCCGTGTTTATTAGTTCATTTTTTTTAAAGTTAAAAAAAGATGAAGACAATAACTTTTTTGTTTTTGTTTGAATAACCTTATTTTTTTTAGTTATTTCCTTCTTCGAAAAAGTGCAAAACCGAATACCTAAAAAAAACGCCTACGATATTTGACGTTCGCTCTTTGCAGTTAATTTGTCTTTTCAAAACAAAAAAAATGTATCATTTTGTTTATTTTTTTGTTGTGCCTAAAAAAGTTTTTTTTTGTATAATTGGGTTAAAAAAAGTTTTAAATTGAAATTTGAGTAGCCCACGTAGGAGGAAAAAACGCGAAACTTTTCTGGAAGAGCCTTAAACTTTCATTTTTGTTTTGTTCTTATTTTTTGAATACCAAATTGCTTTTTTGCATTTTATTTTTTGGAGCCACGCATTTATTTGGATCTTGTTTCAAAGGTCGTATTCAGGATATATCGATAGAAGAGCTTAAATACAGTATTCTCCATTTCTGCTCATGTTCAAGCAAATTAGCAGCTGATTGAAAACTTTTTTTTATTAATAAATACAAATTTTTTTCCAAAACTTTTCCCTTCTTTCTGCTATTTTTTGAGTGAACGAACCATTTTTTTTTATATTATTTCCTGTTAGAGCCTATGCTGTTTTTTAAGTGTTTCCTATTCTTAGCTGTTTCTTGTTTGAACTTGAAAATTTATGGAAATTCAAAAAATATGTGTTTATTCAGGACGAAGTTTTCCAGTACTTCTTGCACGCATACATGACGACAATGTTTTGGTGATAAATGTGTTTGGAAAAATTGAATAATGGTTAAAAGCATGGTTTTTAGAGCGACATGTAGTCGAACTTATTCCAAGGCAATTTGAAATAGGAAATTTTCTAATTCAGTTTCAAAATAAAGAAGATAAGAGTTCAATAAGGAAAGGAACTAAGCGATTGGGACATTTTTAGTTCTGAAATTTTTTGATTCTTCGTTTTTATTAAAAAAAAAAAAGCTGATCTATTTCTGTTTACTCAAAATTAGACAATTAGCATCCTTCTTAGAAATAGTCTAGGCTTTGTTTTTTAACTACCTCAAAATTTTATTAATATTTTGTTAACACTCATTGGATATTTTTGCGTAATTTTATTTTGTGAGCTCCCTTTTTTATTTTCTTTAAGCGTCAAAAAAAAATAATAAACAAAGGCTTTCATCTGAGAAAATATTGCGGCTTTTCAATGCTTTATTTAAGTGGAGGGTGATAAGTTCGTCAATGATTTATCGATGGCGGCGGTCTAATGCTTTGTTGCTTGGTTTTAAATTTTTTCATCTTCAAGAAGTGATAAAATTAAAGGCAAACGGGGTCGTTAAGTATGTAAAGATTTATGGGAGAAAGAAAATCTAAAATACAGTAGTAACGATGGAGTCGTTAAAAATGGATCCGAGACGACCATCTTCTTGGTGGCTCAGTTTTGAGTGGGCCCTTTTTTTCGATCAAATTCACCTAACAATTTTTATAATAAAATTTTACTTATTTATTTTTTAAACGACACCAGATTTTTTGTTTTGCTATTTTGCAAAAAATTTGTTCTTTTTTATCTTTTATTTTTATGGATTTTAAACACATATGTTTTTTATTTTATTTATTTATTTTTTCTTTGTTTTTTAAAAGAACTCATAACTCATTTTTTTTGTGGGGAAGCAGTCTTTTAGGTTTTTTTCTTTTAAATGAAATCTTGAGAACATTGCATCACATCAAAAAAAGTAGACGAACCTTTTTGCTAACCAAAAAAAATGATGCAGCTTCCTTTACTTCCGAAATGAATGCGTTAAATATTATTTATCCTTTTTAAAAAAACTCAATATGAATTTTTATCTTTGACTTTTAGACTTTAACCCATTTTTTGAAATTTGGAATTCGGCTCTTTTTCTTTAAAAATATTCTTCCTTTTTTCGAACGTCAAGTTTTATAAAATGTATTAAAATTTTTGTGACATCATAACTCGAAAACATCTTTCAAATTTGAATTTTCAACGCACGCTTATTTTCTTCAGAATTGCGTTAATTAACCTCCCTCAACTTTTAATTTAATTCTAATAAAAAGTTTTTAACGAGGGTCAAAAATTGCGAAAGTTTTTTATTAGTTTCAGGAGGAATATAAATTTTTTTCAATGATTATAAAAAAATGTATGAAAAGTTTTATGTCATCCCGTGTTTGAGAAAGTTCAATTTAGTTGAAATAAAATTCCCATATCCATTTTGCGAAAATGGTTGCTGTTTCTGTAGTTTGTTAAAAGTATTGCAAATCTTTCTTTTTTTTGAATTTTGTTAGGTTCATTATTTGTGGTGAATGAGAAAAAAATATTTGTTCCTATTTTTGAAATGTTTTTATTTTATCAGCTTCTCTTCTCTTTTTTACTATGTTTTTGGTAAAAAAAGATACCTTTTTGCTTTCATTTCCTTCTAACACCTGTGTTGAATTGCTTTATTTTTGTTCAAAAACATAGCTTGATTTGCTTCCTTTTTTTGTTATTCATTTTTTTGTTTCTTTTTTTCTATTTTCATTATTCTGTTAGTCAGCAGTGCAATTTTGTGATGGAATTTTCTTTCACTTAGTTAGCATAACAATAACATCACCAAACCAAGCCCAATGAGCTTCTTCTTTTTCATCATTCGATGATCGCTGCTTCTTTTTTTTCAAATGAATGCTTTAATTTCTTAAAATTGAAGCTTCTTCTGTTCTCTCAAGGGAAGGAAAATATATAGTGTGGCCTGCTTTTTTGACTATTTTGGTCCATAAACCTATGTGTTTTCAGTTTGGTTAAATAAATAAAGAAATTTCACGTGGAAAAAAGTGTGATATTTTATAGGCAGCTTTTAGATAAATTTCTTCCATAGCCATGCCATTATTTCTTTTTTCTATAAACTATATTTTGCATTTTTTTAAAATTGTCTTTGTTTCAAAAAAACTTTTGGTAATTTATAGCTTTTTTTGTTTCATTTGTGTTTGTTTGTGTTTTTGGCATTTCTTTTTAAATATATATCTTGTCTCTGACTTTAAATTGTAATTGTTTCAAAGCTTTAAAAAATTAATCCCTTAAATAACCATTGTTTTAAATGAAAATTAAAAATATTGTTTAATACGGTAATTTGCTTGCTTTAATAATTCCAAGAATTTATGTGAAAAAAGCAACTTTGAAGAAATTCTTTAAACTATGATTACTATTTTTTAATCCCTTTTTAATAATATTTTGAACATTTATGTATGATGTCTTTATAACACATTAAATGCCAGGTTTACAAAGAATTTTATGAAGCTTTGGAATTCCAAAAAACGGCTTAATAAATTTTTATGTTGATATTTCGCTTGCTTAAATAATAACTAATATATCTTGCGTGGTAAAAAAATAAATAATTGCGTTTGCTTTATTTATTATTAATTGCTGGAGTTGCTTTTTCTCATTTTTTTTGTGAAAAGGTTTTCAAGCAAACCCACTAATAAACATTAAGGAATTTAATGGAGCAATCAAAAATTTTTCATCCAGTTTTGGCCTTGCTTTTAGTTTATTTTATAAAAAGATTACGGTAGCAAATAAATAAATTGGCGAATATGTTTATTTTGGTCTAGTTTATAGTAACAACCTGCATCATTGTTTCTCTTATTTCAGGTGCTTGAGGTATAAAACTTGACGTGTTTAACTAACTATAAAGTCTCTTAAATAAGCCATATCCCTGAAAAGCACCCACATCATTCATTATTTTTGAGTCCAAAATCCATAAAAAAAGCAAGAAAACTCCTAATCTTTTTTGAAAATTGCACGTTTAATTTATATTACTTTTTTGCTCTCATTCTTCATTACTTTTTCCTAGTACACGGAAGTTATTTAATCAAATCCTATGAATGTTCTTTAAATTTTCTTTAATTTCATTTTTGATTTGAACGCCCCATGTTTGAAGAGTCTCTTAATTATTCACCACATTTTTTATTTGTTGATTATGAAGATGATATTTATTTTTTCAAGACGTTTAAATAAAATAAAAAAAACGTGGTTTAAATAAATTAATTAGTGTTTATGAGAAAGCCCCCGTCGGCATTTATGGCAACTATGAAAGCAGCCATCCTATGCTTCTTATTAGTTTCTTTGGCCGCAGTCTTCGCTTTAAAAAAATATCTTCCTTTTTTAAGAAAACTAAAGTTTTTCTTTTATTTTTCTTATTAATAAAATAAATGAAATGAAAGCTTTTGTTGACAAAATTTTTTATATTTTTCAGGAAGACTTTCTTTGTAGCTTTATTGTTTTTCTTTTTTGAGTTTCTTCCTACTTTTTTAAATTTATTATTTGCGTTTTTTTAGGCTTCCAACAATCCACACGCAAGTTTGGAATACCACTGTCTGAGAATGAAACTTTTTAGTCTCGGATTTAGGTGAATGAAAAATAAGATCTGTTGAATCAAAGAAAATTAAACAATCTTTAGATGATTGTCCAAGTTTTATAACATTATTTATTTGCCCTTTTTATAACAGCGTGACCTTATTTTTAGAATTTCAAATTTTGAACTTAAATTTCGCATAAGTTTTTTTTGGGGATTAATTTTGAAAAATTAGTTGTGTAAACAAATTAACAATGCTGTTTACTATTTTTTTTTATCCAACCTTTTTAAAAACTTTATCAAAGTTCTCAAATTTCATCCATAAACAAAAAAAATAAAGGGAAATTAGCGTGACAGATCGATTTCAAAGGTCTTAGCTTCCTCCTGTCGCGGAAGCTTCATGGTGCTTCAATATGATTTTTTTTTGTTTTGTGTTTTACTACTTCGGCAACCACAACTCAAATATACGAAGCCGCAGCTGTGCAAGGATATTACTTTCAAATTTTTTATAATCCCTTCTTTTTTGGAAATTTTCCTTTAAATTTATGAAACATTGACGCTAATATTTCGCATTAAACAAAAAGCATGCATTTGAATAGGGACCGGCAAGCAAAAAATGAAGTTATTTTGTTTTGATATTTTGTTTAGGGAGATAGGTACTTTCAAATACGGCGAATTTAATGATAGAAGAGAAAATAATTTTTAATAAACTCCCAATTAAGATATCAAGGTTTTAATATTTGTATTTGAAATAAAAAATGGCAACGATAAAGGTTTTCTTCCCCTTTCTTTTTTTGCATGTTGCAAATGAAAAGCAACATTTTTCACTTGCTGATGCCCACATTTTCTATCAATTTTATGGTTTTTGCTTTGGAAAAGTGACTTTTCTGACTAGTACGGGCACGGATTTTTGATATTTTATGCAGATTAGTGTGAGGAATAATATTGTCAAAAAATAAAAATTAGTCAACCTTTAAGCTGGCTCAGGAAAAATAAAAAACTGTTTTTGAATCCATTTTTCTCTATTTTACGATTTAAAAGAATTAGATATCTCAATAACAGAATTTTACGGGCTTTCCGATGGGATAAATATCAAAAAATAAAATCGATAAAACGTAAATCAATAAACGCATTTAAAACTTATTTAAAAAAAGTGTCATCGTTGCCATCTTTTTTCTTTGGCATTCGTTTGGCGAAATGTACATGCCGGTACCTACATTTGAAGCACCTTTTAAATTTTTTTTATCATAGATTAAATTTTTTTGGATATGTATTTCTGCGTAAAAAAACGCATATTTTGCAAGTAAACTATTTTTTGCTAAAAAAAGATTTTTTATTGCGTCAGTTTTTGGCATTCCTTTTAGATGATTTGGATAATCATCTTATGAAAGCTAAACTATTCTCATACTTTGAGTTCGAAAATTTATATCTTTTTTAGACATGAGCAATTTTTTTTCTCGATGTCTATGAAATAATGCAAACAACCTCAGCCTTTTTGATTATAAAAGTTTATATTCTTTTTTTAAATTGCACTTTAAATTAATTATCTTTTATGGCAGCATCTTAATTTATCTTTTCTTTCTGATATTATAAGTTTTCTTTATATATTTTTAATCTAAAAATTATTATTCAAATGATTTCATGGTTGCAAAAACAGAGCTTTCAATGTTCAAACTTCAAGAATTTTTTTAAACCTTTTTATTATCCATGATGCTTTGACTCTATTTTTGCAAGTCATCCTTTTTAAAATATGTAATTACAATTTTCCAATTTTGTATCAAATTTGTGTCTTTACTTATTATAGGTTTTTTGTTTTTCTGCGTCAAAATAATTATTGCTGCCAAGTTGAACACCGACAACGATGATGGAAAAGGCAATTGTAGCGGAAAAATAATTTGTATTTATATATTTACCATATAAAAAAAAGACTTTATCGTGAGATAAATGTGATGATATTAAATCGAAAAAAATGAAATAAGGTTCTAGAGTCTAAATAGAGTTTATGTTTTACATTGGAGCTTTACCGTATGACGCAAGCAAGCAATCAAAAAACTAAAAACTAAATTATAAGTTCTAACTTTTTTTTGCAACTTTGAAAATGAGAAAATATTTTAAGGCTTTCTCTCTTTTTTTCTCCTTCTTTCAATTTGAAGCATAATTAATTCTTAGAGAGATTCCCTTGTTTCGAATTGGAAGACTTTTGTTAATTTCGTCATAGATCATTTTTTCTTTTTTTGCTGTATCTCACAAATTGGACCCATTCATAGTTGACTTTTACCTTTTTTCTTAGGTATTCCATCTCTCAAATAAATATGAGATAAAATAAAACTAAAAGTTTATGTAAGCTTTCACTTTTCAATGGAATCGTAAAAAAATATTCAATTGGAAAAAAATTACTTTACATAGGATTGAATATTTGGCCTGCTAAAGTTTTTTTGCACTTTTATTTTACATTTACATATCCATGCACCAGATTTCACTCCTTTTTTGTTATTACTTTTCTTTTCATAATTATGCAATGAATTCAACAATCTGTAGTCACGATGCTTTTTTCCGTGTTTTTATGAAAGTTTATGTTAGTTTTACTAATTTTTTTTTAGTTAAATGAAAATTAAAATGTTTTCTGAGTTGCACCAAAAATAAAAGAAAATAGTCTTTATCTTTGTCAATCTAAAGAATTCAGAAAATACCATTTTCAAAAAAATGAAACAACTTGTTTTCTACCTTATCAGATTTACTCACCCATCTATCAATTTTAAATCCCGCTCTAACAAAACCCAACTAAAAACTTTAATTGTGTCTAGTCAAAATTTTTTTATTTGCGGAAGTTAAATAACAACTCCCAAAATCTGCCACAATTTGGGAAATAAAAGATGGACTTGACATTGCCGCCCTCCTGTCTCTTGCTGGATGTAAAACAAAAAAAACTCCATTTTTTGAAATGAAAGTTTAGACGTTTTTTCTCTTTCCTTTTTTTGATAAAATTGTCCAACCAAATAAAAAAAATGTCTTAAGCGTGTCAAAAAAAAGAGAAGATTTGGTTTCGTCTTTGAACGTGAAGTGGGAAAACAACTAGGAATTACGACGAATGGAACAAAGAGAACACGTTTGAGACTTAATTCTTATATATTTTATTATTCAAAAATTGAATTTCCTTTCTTTCCTCTTTTCTTCTCGAAGTTTAAAAATCGTCAGCTTTCTTTTTGTTTCAAATTTGTCTTCTTCATTTTCTATGAAACAAGAAGAAAAAGTCTAAGAAAAAAATGAGTATGGAGATGAACGCTTTTATAATTACTTTGTTGAGAAAAAAAATTTCAATTACATGCTGCCATTGCCGTAAAAAAAATTTTTCTGAGCTTTATTCTAAAATGCTATCGCTTTTATTTTCTTTTTTGCCATGGCTTCTTCCTTATTTTTTCTTCTTTGGTCTCCTCCAAATTTTATTTTTATTTACGTGTTTACCATTTTAGAATAATATGTATTTCATTAGCTCGGAGCATTTATACCATATTAATTTGTAAAAAAAAAGAAAAAAGAAAGAAAAGTATAAAAAAAGAAATGTGTAAAAAGAATGTATTTTGGAGAGAAATAAATTAAGCTTATTAATAAATAAAGAAGGTCTTTTCATCAGCTTTTATACTATATTTTTTTTGATGACGTTCGAAATGTTTTCTTTTCTTATTTTTTTATTTTAAAAAATCTCATGCTTTTTTTGTTAGGATCTTAGTTTTTTTTACGCAACCTAATTTTAAAAAGAAAATTAAGCTGCCTCTTAAATATGGTGGAGCCAAAATAAGAAGAGAATTTCGGATGTTGTTATTTTACTTCCATGTCCATGAGTAAAATTAACTAAACTGGGATTTCCCTCTCTAAAGTAAATTTATTTATTTTCTTGAAATTTATAAGGGCATTTATTTGTTTATTTTAAAAAAATATCGAGTCTTATGTCTTAAGAAAAAAAATTTATTTAAGCTGCTTGAATGGAAATTAAAAAATTATGGCTCAAAGATGGCGTAAATGAACAACATCTTTGGCCATTAAATTTTTAATTAAGTCTGCTTATTTAAAGCGATGCGATGATTTATTTGGAATATGTAAGTCCAAATGTGCAAGTTTTTTAGTTATTATAAGTTACAAAAATTTTAAAGAGTTGACTTTATTAACGTGAAGACTGTCTTTTCTTGGATTAATAAATAAGGTGGACAATAAAGTTCATCTTAAAAAAGAAATTATAATTATAAACTTATAGAATTCAGAATAAATTTGACCTTATTACTTTATTCAGGCATTTTATTAAAACTTGTTACCGGTGATCTTGCCATGAAAACGTTTTTTTTCGTGATTTGTTTATTTTAGATTTTTCTTGTTTGTTATTTAGCGATTAACCAAAAAATAAGTATTGTCGAATGATCTTTAACATTTTTGTATCATCCATATAACCCCCACCAACTGCTGGCCAATCAATTGTATTATAACAAATATTTATAAACATCATAACGCACCAAATATTTGGAGTTTATTCTCTCTCTTTTTTCCTTTTATCCACTTTCCAAAAATAACTTCCAAAAAAATATGTGTATTATCGATCAAAAGGATTATCCCTATTTTTTTCTTCTCATTTTTTGCCACCTCATCTTTACCCTTTACTTTTTTCTTTTCTGGGTTGTTCAGACAATGCTAACTTCCTTCCAAAAAAATAGGCTTAAGCTCTCCGGAAGCTTTTATCTTGTTGTTCCGTGTTTTTTAGACATGACAACAACAACAACAACGGCTTCTTACATTTGGTGTGATTCTGTAAGCCTCTCAGATTTGCAACACCACTCATTTTTCGAATGTTGTCATGGCCGCTATTCGAAGTTATGTACATATTTTTTGTAGCTTTCATTGGGATTTTTATTAATTTTGCAATTTTCATTTTCATTGTATTTGAATGTATTATTTTATCATTTATTTAATGCATGTTTTAACATCCTCCTCTTTTCCCTTCCTTTCTCGTGGGATAGTAGAGAAAATGAGACATTCTTGTCTCTATTTTCCTTCAGCTTCTCGCAATGTTTTTTAAAGCTAATTTGTATTTATCTGATTTGTCTTTATTTATAAAAAAAGAAGAAGGAAAGTTTAAATAGCCAGCGACGTAAAAGTAAATACTATGGAATATTATATATAAGGGTCAAAAGAAAGTTTTGGTGTTTTTCTGTTTTCAAAATTTTAATACGCGAAATATGAATTATGTAAAATGTTAATGTCACTGCCTTAAATTTTTTAAATCTATTCGTTCAACGTAAAAATATTTTTACCACGTGTTTTTAAAAAAATAAAATATTGCTTCAAAACATTTAACTCTCATTTTTTCTAGGTGCAATGGTATCCACAACAGTGAACCCCTTCCTTGCTACTGCATTCGCAAAAGTTATGTCAACCATGAACACCTCAATTCTCCAACACCAACAAAAATCTCAAATTCCTTCGAACGATCCTCCTGAAGATGATGCTGGAAATGAGTATCTTTACATTCTACCATCAATAATTATTTTTGGTGTATGTGGAAATGTTATTTCACTCGTAGCTATTCTTCATTCCCGTTTACGTCGAACTGCAGCAAATCAATATTTAATTTTACTTACTGCCGCGGATTCAGTTTTTTTACTTGCTTTATTAATGATTTGGGCAAAATTAGATTTTTTGGCTTATAATTGTTGTGTATTAGTTGAATATATTTTACAAGTTGCAAGTTATGTAAGCAGTTGGTCAATTTCTGTTTTAACCATTGAAAGGTATTTGGCCATTGTGCATCCATTAAAACATATGAGAGTAAGCTATTAGAAATTAGTTTCTCTTATAACATTTTTTGTTTTCAGTATGCCCACGTAAATCGATTTAAATTAATGGCATTTTGGGTTCCTATTCCATTCATACTTAACATCGTTCAATTTGTTGCTTTAACTGAACCAAGCCCTCTTGATCCCAATTATCCAAATGTTCGAAAATGTGTTTCTGATAATGGTAGTCTTCAAGCCATCGTAGAAACCGCCGATGTCCTTCTTTGTTATGTTATTCCTTGCGCCATTGTCGTCGTATTAAATCTTCTTGTAGCAGCAAAAGTAAATTCAGCTGAAAAGGGTTTTATGCTAAAAAAGGGCTCACCCGAATCTTCAACTATTCTCCCTGATAGTTGTCGAGATAGTCGGCGCCAAGGACGTCCAAATAGTTCTTCTGGAGGTTCAACAAGAATTTTACTCGTAGTTCCTGTGGTTTATATTTTATTGAATACTCCATTTTATTTGATTCGTCTTGTGGACACAATTGCAATAAATTTCTTTGGTAATCGAGATTTTGCTGTTCAAGGTGGTATGAATGAAGAGTATATTTTTATTCATAATACTGCATATTATCTTTATTACGTCAATTTTGCTTGCGATGTTATTGTTTATGCGTTTTCAAGGTAAGAATTTTAACAAAATTTTAGGTTATCTTTTTTAGCGCTTTAGAATTATGTATTCTAAATCTTCTTGATTGCATTCTAAAAGTTATTAATTTTTCAGTGCAAATTTCCGTAAAACCGTTGTGATTGCATGGAAGCGAATCCTTTGTCCTGGATTAGTGAGAGCTGAAAGTAAAAGTGAAGCAGCATTTTCAAAAACATGTCGATACACTCTTGCGCCTTCTTCAGCTAAGAAATCCCTTGCTCCAACTGAATCATTACCACTTCCATTAGGTGGTGAAGCTGTTTAAAAAACTAATTACAGTGATACAAAAAACTTATTAATTTCACCAATGTGTTATTATTATTAACGGAGATTTGTTAATCACCCTACTGCCTGAACATTTGTGTAATTAGTTTCCTGACAATAAAAAATAAAATAGCTTTACCAATGTATGTATTCTCATATTTTTGTATGTAACAGCTTTAATTTTGGCTCATTAACATAATGAAGTTTTTATTCTATAAATAACCTATATAATGAGTAATTAGTTTTTTGTTGTGCCAAGTCCATTTTTTTTTGTACAGAACATGTGTGGGTTATTAACCTCTCTCTTCTTGCATACTTACTTTACCATATCTCTTTTTTTTTATTGTATATATGTTTCTCATCTTTTCCTTTCTTGTTTTTCCACCACCAAAGATGTGTTTCCCTTTACTTTAAAACGTATTTATTTTTTACAAACAATAAAAAATTAAATTAAACATAACAAAGAAAAAACAATGATTAATTAATTATTTTCATTTTAAACCCATTATTAAAAACAAACAATAAAACTTTGGTTACAAACAAATTACAATTTTTAACTTTGACAAAATTTTCTCGATTTTTATGTTTCTTTGGAAAACCCGTAATAGCATAGTTGAAAAGGACGTCGTTCAAATTTTCTTGATTCTTCTTATCCATTTGACGCTGTCGATGATGACGATGGAGGTATAACACCCAAATAACGTGCAACAAAAATTCTTATAACATCATTTAAATTTTCAATTGTATCATAATCAAGTGCTTTTTCATTATCAGCCGGTGTATGCCATACATTTGGAAATGGAACAGAAATTAGATGCATTATTGGAACACCTAAAAAACAAACATAATGATATTATAAAATATTTAAAGATTGAAAAAGTCAAAAACGTGCCTTTTTGCATAAAAGCAACATGATCATCTTCAACAGCGGCAAAAGTATTCCCGGAAATAAAGGAATTCGGCCTTGATTTTAAATAACCCAAATTGCGAAGAGTAGTTTCTAAAATCTTCAAAAAGTTAGATGAAAAAGTTCTAAAGAAAAAGTTGAAATACCTATTTTTGGAAGTTCTTGAAATAGTTCAGTTGTGCCATGACCATAAGTGCTTGTAATTCGTGGATTTCGAGTACCAAGTAAATCCAAAAGCATAAATACATCCTGTAAAAAAGATTTTATGAGTCAATATTATTAGTAATACAAGGAAGCAAAATGGTTTTTTTGAACTTCCGTTGAGTCAGTTAAAATTAATCATCCTTCCTGCATACAAATGCCAGACATCTTAGACTCATTCTCTCCAAAGCATTTTAAGCTTGAAATAAACTTACAATTCTATCAATTTCTTTACTTAAATCAAATGAAGAACCATCAGTTGAAGGATACCATTTCTTTGACCATAAATCAGCTAAATGTCTTGCACCATAAATAGAATCCGTTGGAGTCCAATTAACAAAAGCTTCTTCACCATCAAGAAATATAAGTTGAAGAGTGATATGTTTGTTTGTTCGTTGTTGAAGAAACGGACCAAGCGTTCGAGCAATATCAAGTAACATCGCACATGGTACAGCGGAATCGGTTGCAGCAATAAATTTGTGACTAAAAAATATGAAAAATTAAGGCTATTAAAATAACTAAAAATGTTTGGACTATCTTTATTTTATAATAGCTACAGTATACAATTTATGGATAACTATTATTTTAAGTAAATTTTTTGCTTGGATTTCCATGAAAGAAAACTTATTTTTAATTAATTTCCAAAACAAACATAAAGAATCCACAAACAAAATAGTGCATTCAATAATTTTCTTAAACAAACAAACAAACTAAAAAAGGCGATATTTGTTACATACAAATATTTAATCCTTCAAAAAAACTAATAATCCTTCAAAAACAATTTTTGAAATCCGTAACCTTCGTTAAAACAAATATTTTTGTTTTTAAAATTTAAATATTGCAAATTTCAATGAAAAACCTACCCAGGTAATATCTTTGAATCGTAATGACATGCGAGCACCAGCCTTCGAGGAACCAATGGATCATAAGTTGCAATTATATTTCTGAATTGTTTAGGGCCCATTGGTGTGTTATCCGTAAATATATCTTCTTCAGTCGAAAAACCATATTGTTCAACGGTATTCTTCAAATAGTTTCCAACTTTTTGATGTCCTGGAGTTCCAACAATTCTTTCCACGAGGATTGGTTTTAGCAGTTTTTTGAAATAATTCATATTTGTAAACGAGCATAATGTTTGAAGGTTATCTGCTGATAAAGCTGTAAGTTGATGACTTCGTTGTTTGTTTCTCCATTGAGCCAATGCGTTTGTAAAACAAAAAACACCAAAGAAATATAAAAATATTGGAAGGCGATAATGTTGTCTAAAAATTATTGATGGAGATACCAACATTTGATGGATAGATGATGGCTTTACCTAAAACAAATAAAATATGTGAGAAAAAGTGTAAAAAGTAAAACAAAATTTTCACGAAAGACTTTTTTCAATAACAAAAAATTTTTAAAAAACACGCGATTATGGTAGCAGTATCAACGCAGTTTTAACAAACAAATCCTTTAAAAAATAAAGGCAAATTGATTCAAAAACACCATTGCCAACGTGGTTAGTATGACAAACAATTACATCATCACCCACATTATTAGGTGTTGGAATTATTAACACAGATTTATCAGTTGATTTACAAGTGATTGTACAGACGAAATGAATAATATTTGTCAGAGCAAACAACAAACAAAAAAGTTTAAAAAAAATTAACATAAAACCATAGAGATGGTAGCCTTTTTTTTCCTTTCTTCCCTACTTTACCATTGCTGTTGCTGAAACCACAAACATCTGCATCAAGCACTTCTCCAAGCAACTTGGTTTTCATAGCAAAAAAAAAAATAGCTTTGTCGTTGTTGATAAAAGCAACAACAAAAACGAGGAAAAAAGAAAGGGGAAAACAGTTGCAGGAAAAAAGGTGTACAAAAATATTTTTTTTTAATGGTTAGTTAGTCCGATGAAATACATAACTAACGGACGACAGTCAGGAAAGCTATTTGAGCAAAGGAAAAACAGGGAACGCATGTGCAAACATTTCTCATTGCATTCATTGATTCCCGAGAGCTGTATTGTCAAATAGCGAAAAATGAATCGATTTATTAAAGGTACATACATATTTGATATCCATCCTAAATCCTTTTATAGATATTACATATCCACAAATGAAAACATTTTACTTTTCTTTGAAACCCTCCTCGAGCGATTGATACATTTTTTTAATGCGAACAAAAAAGTTCAGGTGATCGCAGACAATAACAAAAAAAGAGCAACAAAAAGGTGTTCTTGATTCGAGAAAATATCAAGTTTGATGGAAAACACAATGAATCGGAGGAGGAATAATTTGAGTTTCCTATTGTTATTATTGGCCACCACTTATATTAATGGTGTTGGAAGTCAATGAAGCATGAAATAATATACCCTTTAACATTTTTTATGAACCTCCGCTACCTTTCCCACTACATTCTTAACAATGATTCAATGAAACTTGAAAATTTTAACAATGAGTCTTAAAAAAAGTAAAAAGAGAAATAGTTTGTACTAAACTAATAGTTAGTGATGGTAAAGCTAGGTGAAGAAAAATAAAAATAAAGGTTACAGTAATTGGATGGCAAAATTATAAATTTTGAATGTAAACCTTTTTGGATGTCATTGTATCAACTTTGTCGAATTCTTTGAATATGTATACCTCTTTTCAATTTCCTCAAACACTCAAAGTTCTTTCTTTATTTACAAAGTTAGAGCAATCTGATAGGATAATAATACACTTTTAAATGTCTGTTTACAGAAACAATTTTTAAAATTGAAATTTTTGTTAATGAAAATGAAATCTTGGGATGGCTGCAAGAATCAACAATACAAACTACAATTAATTATAAAATAACAAGGCATTCGTTTAAAGTTTATAAAAGAAAAAAAACACGGAAATGTTAAAAAATTAGTGAAATAATAAACGTAAGAAAAGGCTTATGAGTTATTCAAGATCGATGGCTTTGGCTTCAATAATGTTGGGCATACATAAACACAGTTTGCCAACCAAATGCAAATGATGTGATTGCTTTATTTGAACTTCAATGGTTTCTGCCGATGCTTGATGCTGGTTTTTTATTTTAATTTGCATGGATATTCGAGAATTTTCTCAACCATGCAAATTATTTTATTCATTGTTATGAAAAATCTTGTTGATGACAGAATTTTTTTTTCTTGTTCAGTTGATACAAACTTCATTCAAGCTCGCTGGTCATCATCATCATGAGAGCAAGTGTAAGTTTGTTTTGTCGTTGTTTGAAATGTTAAAAGTAATATTATTTTTTAGAATTCTAAATCTGACAAAGATAGTGACACTGCTCGTGGTCCAACAACATCTGAAGATTCTCATACCGCTCGTGATCCAACAACATCTGAAGATTCACATACTGCTCGAGATCCAACCGTATCTGAAGACAATCATACCGCTCGTGATCCAGTCGAATCAGATGATTCAAATATATCTCGTGATCCAAAAGAATCTGAAAATTCCAAGACTCCAAAAGCACCTGGTAGTGGAACCGAACAAAGCAATAGCAAAGATGTTCAAGAAAACTCCTGCTTCCAAAATAAAGATGGACATGGCGTAGAAGAATATGATATGACAAGTGTTATGTACAATCGAGGCTGTGGTAGTCCATCAACTGCTAAAGCTGAAGAAGCTAACAAAAAGAAACTTCAAGAAAAGAAATAAAACTACAATTCATTTCTGCTAATGTATACACAATTTGATTAAATAAAATAAATTTATATTGACTGATCAAAATAAAAATGAAATTCAACAAATCAACAAAAACAAACAATAAAGCATCAAAATAAGTGTCATAGAAAATGAGCAAGACTTATTCTTCAGCTGCCACAGACTTCTTCTTTTTCTTTTTGGGCTTCTCTTCTTCGACTTCCATAGGTTCTTCAGCCTTTCCATTTTCATGTTGTTTTTCAGCGTCCATAACAGCTCGAGCTCGTTTCAAAATTTTCTTATGAGCTTTACGAGCCTTTTTGGGTGCTTCATCTTTTTCTGCTTCAGCAGCTTCATGAGCTTCCTTCATAACTTCAATGTTCTTCTTAGGGAGTGTTCCCTTTTCAAAATAAGTAAGACGATCTTCAACTTGTTGTTTTAAAAATTCACCATAAACAGGAACATCTGAGAAGCAATCAAGACGAGAAGCCATAGAGCATTTGTTAGCCAAAAACCGAGAGATGCGTCCTTTGTTTTTGGTTGAAGCACGTCCGATGAATGATGAATGGAACAAAAGACCATATTTAGGTGTGTTGGCTAAAATGAATAAGATAAGCAAGTACACAATATGGATAAAGTAAGAAACAAACATCGTGTTTTAAGAGCTCGGAATAAAGCTTTTTCGGCACCAAGAATTTGGATGGTGGAAGCAGGATATTTAGCCAAATTAGTCAAACTTCCAGCATGAGAGATCAAACGAGCTCCAACTTGTTCACCAACAAGAGCAGTAAGAGATGGAGCACACGCAGCCATACGATCCTTGATGTAATCATGAAGGAGATTACGATAATCAGTCAAAGAAACAATTCGTTGAGCAAATTTAGCGATATTCTTTAAATCCAGTTCAGTAATTTCCATTCCCATAGACGTTCGAGCAGCTTCAACAACTTCTTCAACCTTTTCTTCGGTTTCTAGTACTTCTAAAACAAACAAAAAGATAAGTAAGATTTCATTAACTACTTAGAAAGCTTACCCAAGAGAGCAGTTTTACGATCTTCATTAAGATCAATACGATTTTGGATGATAAGAGCACATTTGATATATTTGTATTGTTCAGGAACAATTCTTGCAAGTTCTGGATAATGGTAAGCATACCATTCACGGATTCTCATACCAAATAAGTTGATATCTTTGTCAAGTTGATCAAGAAGAGCAATGGCTTGAATAACCATGTTGTCGACACGATGAACATCAAACTTGACTTTACCACGAGAATAACTGTGACCAAGAGAAAGTTGAGCTTTGTTAAGTGAATGATGAGGCAAGTCTTTAACCAAACGATCAAAGTGGAAGCGAACTCCACGAAAAATTTCAGGAACTACACCAGATGCAATACATTTGACACCAAGAGCTTCAGAGATTGAACCACCAATTTTTGGATCACTTATACCGATGAAGCACTTCTTTCGCTTCTTAGGAAGATTCGCATCAAGGAAATTTTGAAGGTCATCATGAACAATTCCTTCTGAGATGGCATTACAATTATCCAAAGCAGCTTCAGTATTCTTGAAAGGTTCAAAAGCATGTAATTGAACGATGGAGTTGAATCGTTGATAATCAGTAACAGAATTTTCAACCTAAAAATCAAGTATGTTATTATATGTTGGATTAAATAAAAAAAACCAAACTTACTTCAGGAAGAGCTTCACCAATATCTTCAAATTCTTTTACTTTGAAAAGTGCATAGCCTACACCATGTTCAAACAGAACATATTGAGGAGCTTCAGACATGATTATCCCAAGCTAAAAAAAATGGTTTTATAAACATATAAGATAAGATATTTATAATCGTACAAAATAGAGCGCAGAAAAATGGGGAATAAGAAAATAGCAACAAAAAAGGGGAAGTTTGAGGGAATTGGTTCAAAAAAAAATTTGTTATTGAAAAAACCCAAGTCTTAAATTTTTTTTGGGAGGCGCCGCCGCTGAAGTTATCCAACCAAGACCTGCATGCCTTTGAATGTCCTCATTTTTTTTCTCTCTCATTCGGTTAACTATCTTTCTTCATGCAACAACCAACAGTGAAAGAAGTTTTTGATTCTTTATTTGCTTTATTTTTATTTTTGTTCTAAATCTTTTTTGAAATAACATAACTTTTCAAGATAAACAAAAATAGCAAATACCAATTTTATTTGACCATTGGGAATATAATGTGCATATTTATTTTATAGACGAAAAACAACATTATTATTTCAACGATGACAACTTCTTCCAATATCGACGCTGCTGCTGCCGCTGATTCCTCAACAAATGAAAAAGAAGAAGAAAAATCAGTTGAAAATGCTCCACAATTAACTTCAAAAAGTCGAGAAGATTTTTTATTTTTGGGAGAACTTGGTGAAGGCTCATATTCAACTGTTTATCTTGGAAGTGAACGAGCTACTCATCGACGATATGCAATTAAAGAATGTTCAAAGCGACAAATTTTGAAGGAAAAGAAGGTTGGTTTAATTTTATCTTGTTTAGCTTTATTAATGTATGTTTGTTTTTAGACAATTCAAATCTTTCGTGAAAAAGAATGCCTTACTCGATTATCAACAAAAGAAAACTATCATCCATTTATAACACGACTTTATTGCACTTTTCAAGATAATGATTCGTTGTATTTTGTTATGACTTTAGCTTCAAGGAAGGATTTATTTCAAATATTGAAAAAGAAAAAGAAATTTACTGTTGATGAAGCGAAATTTGCTGTAGCTGAAATTACTATTGCTTTAGGTTTGCATCGTTTTCTCTTGTTTGGTAGATTATCAATCATGTTTTTAGGACATATTCACAAATTCAACATTGTTCATCGAGATGTGAAACCAGAAAACATCTTACTTTCTGAAACGGGTCATATAATTTTATCAGATTTTGGTTGCGCTAAAATGTTGGAACAAACTGAAGAAGAAAAAGCTGCTATTAAAGGACAAATAAGAAAGTCATCATTTGTTGGAACAGCACATTATGTTTGTCCTGAAGTTAGTCGGTTTCTGAATTCAACCTTTTTCTAAACATATGTAAATGCTTTTCAGATTCTTCTTAACAAGCCAATTGATGAAACCTGTGATTATTGGGCTCTTGGAAGCGTTATCTTTCAACTTATTGTGGGTGAACGACCATTCAATGATGTTAGTGAATTTTTTATTTTCAAACGAATTACTGCCGTACGATATGATTTTCCTGTTGATTTTCCATGTACTAAAGCGAAAGATCTCATAGAAAAATTGCTTCAACTTGAACCCGATGATCGATTAGGATCCAAAGCCAAAGGAGGAAATGAAGCTTTGAAAGCTCATGAATTTTTTGATGGCATTGAATGGGAAAAACTTCCTGAATCAACTTCACCACTTGTTTGAGGATGTATTGTATGTATATAATTTAGAGTTTTGTAATTGCTTATTTTTGTAGTTTAAATAAATTATTTATTATTTTACCCGTTTTGATTGTTACAAATTTCACGAGTTATTCATTCTCTGTTTCGTTTCTTCTCATCATCATATCTCTTTCAAAATGTTCTGCAGTCATGGTTCCAAGAAGACGTGTGCAATTTGGATTAAATACGGAATAAGCTGATAGCTCGCCCTCTTTTCTTGAACCAAGATTTAAAAATAAGAAAACAAATAATGAAAGCATGAAATATACGACTCCAAATTGAACGTGTGCTGCAAGAATTTGACCTGTCAACCAAAAACAACTCGTGGCTGCCCAACATCGTAATGGATCGGCTGAACACCATTCTCTCCATTTTCGCATTAAATAAAAATTTAATAAATCTATAGCAAAATAATCAAGTTTATTTAATTGGGGCTCTGCTGGTAGTTTTTGAGATTCCTGAAAAGGCATTGATGAGTTTGAGAAAGAATTCAAATGAACTTTACTTCTTCTTCTTCCATAGCTGGCATAGGTTGTTGGAGTTTGGGTTTAGCTGCTTCTTCTTCAGCTTGTTTACGTCGCCGATAAGCTTCTAAACGTTCTTGAATTTGTTGCATTTTTGTATCAGCCATTTTGATGGTGGTAATAAAAAAAATGAAAGGCAATGGATAAATACAAATTGTATGGAGGAATGCTCCAATCTTGTGCAATTCTCAAACCCTATTATGTGACTTAATGACAAAAGCAATGTGTTGTTGCTTCAATATTTTTTTTTGAAGTTTATCAAAAAAGCTTTCGCATTTTATTACCTTTTCATTGCGTTTTTTTGTACAAAATATTTCTGACTTTGTCTAATATATTTTATTCCTTTTTAGCTCAACAAAAACATGGCAGAAGTTGAATCATCTGGTGAAGTTAGTTATCCACTCAATGTAACATATTGTGGCGCATGTTCGATGCCATTGGAATATTGTGAATATTCAACTTGCAAAGATAAATGTCGTGAATGGCTTGAAAAGAATCTTCCAAATATGGCTGGTGAAGTTATCATTGATGATTCAACTGATGAAAAGAAGCATCAAGTGAGTTACTTCTTATTTTTGTAAATTATGGCTTTAACTTCGATGTTTTTAGAAACGAGGTGGAAAAGGAACTTCAACAGGTGCTGCTGGTGGTGGAGCAAAACCAAAGAAACCACAAGAACCATCTAAAGTTACTTTACAACTTTCTTCTCGAAGTAAGAATAAGAGTGTTACACTTGTCAAAGGTTTAGCGTCATTCGGTAAGCTATCTTTATTTTATATTTTATAATTTTATTGTTACTTTTTAGGAGTTGATCTAAAAGTTGCTTCAAAAGTCTTCTCCAGTAAATATGCTTGTGGATGTTCTGTAACTGGAGTTGATGAAATTACAATTCAAGGTGATGTCTCAGATAAACTTTTCGATTTAATCCCGGAGAAATGGAATCAAATTGATGAAAACAATATTGAAGATCTTGGTGGTGAAAAGAAATAAATTCTTTCAAACTTTTTATTGTTTATTGGTTTTCCTCTGTTAATTTCATTGTATTAATGTAATCGCAAAATTTATAATAAATTTTTATTTGTTGTTTGAATTTTTTGTTAACGTTTATAAAATACTTTAAACAATTAATTATCATCCAATGGTGACCCATCGATAATTTGTTGACGAGTTCGTCCACGTAAAACATTGAAATTAAATTTGCTTCCATGTTCAATCCAAAAACGCCGTCTATCTCCAATGAAATCGCGTTTAATGGAAAGAGTTGGATCAATCCAAAGTGATTTTCTTGTTGATAAATCATATTTTGGGAAAAGGAGTTCAGTGAAATATGGTTTTCTAAAAAAATTTTTTGCCATTATTAAAGTACTCTCCACCTTACGAAAAAAGAAACTCACCCAGTGTAAGCAAATGTTGCAAAAATATCAGCATAATATTTTTGAACTTTATATTCGGGTTTACCAAAAACATCCATTGGAAAAACCATTTCATCGGAGGTGTAAAACAATTCAGCTGCATGCCAACCACCTTTAAATCAGCAACCTTAGATACATTAATGTTTTAAAAAGCAAACCTTTAGCCATGGGTAAAGTTGCTTGAACTGGAGCGCTAATGTGATTCCATAAATAAAAGTAAATGGGCCATCCACGTTTAACTTTGGCATCAGTTGAATTAAAAACTTGTTGCATAAACATATAGTCTGATACAAATTCTGCATATCGAAGGATATAAAAATTGGAATCAGGTTGCTCAGGGGCAGAATCATAAACAAAATAATTAATTAGATCATCTTGAATTTCTTGATATTCTGGCCCAACAATGGCTTCTGGAACAGTGGCTTTAATAGCTTCAGTCAAATTTTGAGCTGTAAAGGTTGCATATTCTTCAGGGGTTTTTCCTCTCAAATCTAAAAATTATTCCGTCAATGATTATCGATGTTAAAACAAAAGGTTCACTTGTGAATGATGCAGCTTCAAGACTCATTAATCCAACTATGAGGGGTTTGGGTGGAGCTTCTTGAATTAATTGTTCAACAGTTTTTCCATCAAAAAAATCATCATCATATCGAGGAGCAAAGCCAATATAATTTGGTTGAGCTTCAATTCCCCCAAACTGAAAACATCGACTATCATTTAATTTTAAAAAAGAAGATTTAAAGTAAAGTTTTCACGCACAGTTGAAGAAACATTTAAAATTGTATCCCAAGTTTGAGCTTTTAAAAATGCTTTAATTTCTGCTGGTTCTGTGGAATTGCAACCCATAGCTTTGGCAAGGTTTTTAGTTACTCTTGTTACTGGCATACTACTAGCCCATTCATTAATTCCACATCCACTACCTTGAATTACTTTTTGAAAGAGATCTGCAATGGTAATATTTATTTAATTGTTGCTGAGTAATGGAATAGTAATTACCTCTTGAATGTGGAGAAAGTGATAATAAGTCAACAGATGATGCTCCAGCACTTTCGCCCCATGCAATAATGTTATTTGGATTTCCACCAAAATATTTGATATTTTCTTTGATAAATTTTAATGCTGCAATTTGATCCCACATTCCAATATTTCCTGGATCTTCTTTAGTTCCAAGTGACATGAATCCTGAAAAATCAAGAAAAAAGTGATAGCATAAAACAGATGAGTAACATACCATAAATTCCAAGACGATATGGAACCGTAACAAGTATTACTCCACGTCTCGCATAATTTTGTGTGGCTTTATCATATCCTGCTCTAATAACATCGCTTGATACAAATCCACCACCATGAATATAAACCAAAACGGCATAACCTTTAGGATTCAATGATGGAATGGCGGGAGCAATAATATTGAGATAAAGACAATCTTCATTGTAAGTTACGTTGTTTTGAATAAAAAACCATTGCATTGGATAACATGCAGATTGAAAGTTTTTGGAATTTCGAGGCCAAATCCATTTTGACGGAGCTACTGGGCGCTAAAAAAGCTAGATAGTTTTTATTTTTATCCCAACAGTTCAAAAGACTTGCTTCAAATCTTAGTTCATTGACAGGTGGTTTTGCAAATGGGATCCCAAGAAAAACGTGAGACTTTGATCCATCTCCTGAAGTATGTCGAAAGCCTTCAATTGGACCATAATTTGTTTTAGCAAATACTGAATTGCTTCGATTAACTGGGTTAATGGCAATGGATGTTACAACAGAAAGAAAAATGAAAAATAATAGCCAACTAAAAGCTTTCTCAAACATACCTAGAAAAATTAAATACTATTAATTCCATTCAAATAGAAATTAAAAACGCGATCATTGTTTTGTTTGTAGGCCAGTTGAAAAATTCTATACTGTATTTAAAAAAATAAGTAAGAAAAGTTTTCGGTAATTTGGGTATCAAAATAAAATTTTTTATGTTCTATGTACGTAAGAAGATACATTAGACTGTTAGTTTGAACGATGCCCTTTTAAAGTAACAATGTTGCCTTTTTTGAAACTTGATCTTAAAACAAAATAAAACTGTCAAAAAAGGTTATCAATGATATTTTTATGATTGAATAAACGGCTTTAAACTTCTATCAATGAATGATAACAATAAAAAAAGCAACATTCCCATCAAAATTCAATTAATGCCTGTCAAACAACAAACATAAATCACGGGGAATTCAGAAGGCTTCATGATATTTTATCTAAACTTTTATGTGTCATATGACATTTTTAAAGATAAAGCATCCATTTATCAAGGAACACATCACATCGCAATATTTATTGTTTCATTGAACTTTAAAATGAAACTTCGTGTTTTAAAAGTGATGAAGACAATATTGAAGATCTTGGGGTGAAAAGGAATAAACCCTTTCAAATTTTTTTGTATTAATTTCAATGGTAAATTTTATAATAAATTTTTATTTATTGTTTTAATTTTTTTAATGTTTATAAAAAGTTTCAAAAAATGTATATGAAAGAAACAAACGAAATCATGACCAAAAAAAACAACCGGAAATAAACAAACAAAATTTTTTCTGACAGTAAAACATAAGAAGAAAAACAATATTAGTTTGAAAAGATTAGCTCATAATAAATTTTTCATTTTTGGACGACCAGCTGCTGCAAAATGAATGAAACTTAGAATAATAAAATCGAAAGAATTATGGGAATTTTTTTTAAAAGGTTAAATTTCAAATCACCGAGGAGACTAAAATGATTTTTCTTTTAATTTTGAAAGAGACAATAGTAATACCGAAGAGAGACACAAACGCAATAGGCTTACATAAAAAAGATTTACAATGATGGGATAAAAATTAAAGTTGGAGTGTTTTGACGACAGTGTTTTTAGGATATAAGAACCCTCAGATAATAATATTATAATAAAAAAAGAATGGATGGCAAGAATTCTTTGGGAGAAAAGCTTTGAAAATTGTTTAAGAAGTTGTTAGTAAAAAGTATGGAAGAAAAGATTTGGTGTAGCGAATAAGCAAATTAGATCGAATTTATGAGATTAACGCCTTAAGCTATATTCCATAAAATTCAAAACTTCTAATAAACAAATTTACAAAGCATTTTAAATATATTGAAACAGTAAAGAGAAGAAATTAAACCAGCAAAAAAAGGAATAAATCGAATGTCTGATCTGGGTTGAGCAACAAAGAAAACAAATGTCTTTAAAATCTAATAATACTTTTTCTTTTCTTCAAAAGCTATAATAATAATAATTTATATATGTAATTTAATCATTTTTAAATTCATTATTAATAAAACTAAAGCCACGAAATTCATCTTGAGCTATCGAACGAATAATTGTTGCTTCAATTGGAGTTAGGACGGGATCTTCTTTGGTAAAATCAGAATCAAAATTATTTACATCTCGTTTGGATTTCTATAAAAAAATTTTACTTATTTTTTTAGTGTCTTAAAAAACTTGGCTTACAATTTTAGGTTTAAATGGAGGTTTAACCTTTCGAGCTTCCAATGCATCCCAATCAATTTCTCTAAAGAATGGATGAGCTCGAATTGCATCTTCACCACCTTGAGATTGTACACAACCCAATCGTTTTAATGGATTTTTGGTCATAAACTAAAAAATGGAATTATTATTTGTGTAACAACGAGTTAGCAATCAAATGTTTTTTTCGGATGCGACAAGCTAATATAAAGGTTTAAGAATTCAAAGCTTACTGCTTTTAATATCGATACAGCTTCTTTACTCAACCACACTGGATATAATACATCATCGTGTAAAATAGCTTCAAAGAGATCATCTTCATTATCCGCTTCAAATGGAGGTTGACCTGCCATCATTTCATACATCAATACTCCTAAAGCCCACCAATCCACAGAAACTCCATATTCCATTTCTTGTAAAATTTCAGGGGCAATATAATCGGGTGTTCCACAAAACTAAAAATTAAAAAATTTAGCTTTGCTCGATTTTGATAAAACCAACCGTTGAAGTTAAATTATCTTTATTTATTCCTTCTTTACACATTCCAAAATCTGCTAATCTACAATGTCCTTCCGCATCCAATAAAATGTTATCTAATTTTAAATCGCTGAAAATTGGAAAAATTTATTTAGATAAAAAGTTTTTCTAAATAAAAACTAACCGATAAATTACTTCATGCCTATGTAAAAATTGTAAAGCACATGTAACTTCAGCAGCATAAAATCTCGCCCTAGGTTCTTCAAATTTCCTAGCTCTTTGAATTTGAAACATTAAATCTCCACCGTTTACATATTCCATACAGAAAAATAACCTATCCGGGGATTGAAAGGATGAATATAAAGCAGTTAAAAATGGATGTTTGGCTGCTAAAGCAAGGATACGCTTTTCACACATGGTGCATTCAACATCATCATCTTGTAATATAACATGCTTCTTTAAAACTTTAACAGCGAATACTTCATCACTACCATTTTTTTCTGCTAATAATACTTTACCAAATGAACCCTTTCCTAATACTTTAACAAAGGTGAAATCATTTATGGATAATTGATTGGAAGTTGGTTTAAGTATATCTGTACCAGCTATAGTTGGCATCACTTCATCCACCGCTGGTTTAGGTTGCTCTCTAATACATTCTAAAACCACGAACCATTAGATGCCTTTTGGACAAAAGGGAAAAAAACAGATTGCAATTTTATGCAGGTGTTTTTTTTCATTTAGCAAAAATGGCGAAGTTATGACGACAATATTTGTCTCGAAATCACAAAAAAATACAAAAATAGATTATGTATTTTCGTTTCGACACAGTAGCTATCGTAACAAATTTAGACCTTGGTCGAAAACTTTTAGGCCTTTTTTTATAGATCTCTTCAAGATTCTCTGACATACCTGATATTGCTGGTGCAGATAGGGTTGTTTCCATAGTAGCATCCGATGAATCACTAGTACCCGAATAAACTGATAATGTTTTTTTCTTAGCTCTCAAAGACATTTTATCACCAGTTAAACCAAGTTGGGCAAGTTCTTGAGCCATTTGTTTTGCATTGATTCCACAATTGTTTGCAACATTTCTTTGGCATCTTGAAATAATATTTAATATTACCATTTTTTAATTTAATAATAATTTAAATAATTTAAGTTTAAATAATAATAAAAATAATTTAAAAGCTTATTTTTTCTTCCGAGTTTAATTAAACCTCTTCGAAAAAGATCTTTGCGCAGGACTAACTAGAAAAAAAAGATCTGAAGGAAATCCTCCTTTCTCTTTCTTTATTTTCAGTTTCTTTATTTCTTAAACCTCAAAAACTTAAGTGTCCTTGTCCACTTGAAAAAACTAAAATATATTTCAACCAAAAAACATGAGTTAAAAAACGAGTTTGAAATGATCCAATTTTACGCAAAAGAATATTTCGTTCAACAAATAAAATCTTTTGGATAAGATATGTATTTTTTTAAATAATCATCAAAAATTAGTAATTCGTATTTATGAGCTTTGATGCAAGTAAAATAGAAGCAGTCGATGAAAAAAAAGAAGCTTTTAAGCTTTATAAAAATCTCAAGGGATAATTTTTGATACTCTCTCACTTTTTTTCTTCAGTTTTTGTGACGCTATAAAATTTTGAAAAAAAGTTTATAACAAATAAAAAAAAAGCTTTCACGTCAAAAGGTAAAACTCAAGTATGCATTTCGGAATTTTTTTTATTTAAAGCATAAGTTTTTGAACCGTTTTTTCTTTTGTTGTTGCAGGAGATTGACTTTGGTAAATAAAAAAATGAAAAGAGACTTATGTGATCCCAAGAGAAGAGAAAAAAATATATAACTTAAATAAAAAGGTTTTTGACGACGTGCAAAGAAAGAATGGAATTTTTCCAAGATCATTTTTTTTCAAATAGTTTCGAGTAAATTTTTCTATAAAGCTGATCTTCCCAAAGCTAAATCTTGCTCATGGATCTAATATAATTAAAAACAAACCTTTTATGAACATTTAATTTACAAACAGAACATTGTAAACCTTGATTAAATATTCCATAAAGCATTGAACCACAATGATCACAAAATGTTGGCCTTTTATATGAATGTATTCCAAATCGATGAGGCATATTTATATTAAATCTACCAAGGCCTTGTTCTGTTACTTCTGATTGAAGTTCTTCCAATGCATCAGCTTTAGATCCGGGACATTTCCATAAAACTGCCATATGGCATCTTTTATGAACCACGACCGTACAAACTAAAAATTTTAACATTAAAGCAAGAATTTAAAAATGTTAGTGAAAATTAATTACTTTGACATTGATATCCTTGTTTACCAATACCCCAAATAAATTCTTTACAATGTGCACAAAATGTTGGTTGGCGAAGGAATAATGCCATAAATTTATGACCCGTTACCTAAAAAAATTTAATTGTTAATAATGGTATTAAGAAGAAAAGGATGGATGCTTACTTCATGAATTTTTCGTCGCATGGCACCACGCCTTTGACGATCCGTGAAAGCTCCAGATCGCTCTTGGAAAACACGTTGAGTTTTACCCGCATTTTGTGATGATTCTGAAAAATCAAATAATTAAATATTTAATGGTGGCTTGGTATTTATAGCAAATAAGCAGTATGTTTTTTTTTTATGATTATATGTCACGCAACAAAAAAACCTGTTCTTAATGGTTCAAAGTTTAATTTCACCGTCTTTAATTTTTTTTTATAAATCCTTTTATTTTTGATTTTTCTTTTACAAAAGTGTTAAACTTGTTTTTTTTGTAAAGAAAAACAACCATTAAAAAATACTTTAAAAGGTCAAAGAAGTTCCAATTAAAAATCAGTCCAATTCCAAAAATGTTTTTTTTTACTAATTAGGCAAAGATTTCTAAAAATTCTATAGAAAAGGACTGCTTGCATTTTTTAATTCTTTTTATTTCTTCTTTTGTATTCCTCCGTCTGTAAACTAACGATAGCAACATTATTCATGCAAGCAATGAATCAATCGAGAGAAAAAACATTTAACAGCTTTTTTGTGGTTTGGTGATATTTTTTTGGTTGTTTTTTTCCACAACTTTTAGCTTCCTTCTTTTTAGTTTTTAGTTTTTTTTTTGCCACAAATAATGATAAAAAACATAAAAGAAGCGAGAAAGGGAGGAAGGAGGTGAGAAAAATGTTTTTGTTTGATAAGAAAAACTTTTTTGCTTTTGCTTTTTCATTTTATATAAAAACAGTTTTCGAAAGTCACGTTACAATCATTTGCCTCTTTCAATTTCTAATGTTATTTTTATTTATTTTAAAGCTATGATTTTGGGTTTATCTTTTTTTAGGATTGCCATTATCCGCTTGGTATTTATCAAACTAAGGAGCTTTTATTTCATAGTGTTTATTTGCCTGTAAACAGGATGGCACCAATTTGTAGCGATTCTTGATTTACAAAACCTACAAAGGCTTTACAAAATAACGACTTCAAAAACGCCACTACCTTTTTTGAAAAAAAAAACATTTAATTATCCTCTTTTTTCACACATTTTTTCATTGTTGCAAATTCCCGTTTTTTTGTGTCTCCAAAAAAATAAAAATTCATCTTTGCGCAATCAAATTCCAACTTTTCTAAACGACTGCCTTTTCCTCATCTCACTCCCAGTCAATGTCAATTATCTTCCGCTTTAGTGCCTCTCTGCCACCTCTGCCATAGACAGACTGACTCACAATTTTTTGACCAGAAAAAAAACAAACACAGAGAAGAGACGACAAAAAAATAGATATACTCAAAATTTAATAATCCGACATCAATCAACAACTTCAATAAATCGAGTATACTCCTTTTTTTGTTGCTGTTTTCACTTTTTTATGTATGTATTTTCTTTTGTTATTTTTTTTATTTTTATTTTAAGATATGTAGATTATGAAAATTTATAAGATCCTTATCTCTCTTTCTCACATCCTCCTTTTTTCTTCCTTTTTTATGCCACCACATTTTCTTCTTTGATGAAAAACAAAAAAATGTTGTGCACTTTACTTTTTTTTAAGGAATTTTTATTTAAAAAAATTCTTTACTATTTTGCTTTTTGCTTTTTTCAATGACATTTTTTTACATTTTAGTTTTCTTTCCTCTCTTAAAAATTAAAAATGCCAAAGCTAGCAGGAAAAAAAATAAAGTGAGAGAAGATAGCAAGAAAATTGCTGAAGCGTTATTCCACTAAATAACTTTTGGAGAAAAGAAACAACAAAATTCATAGAAAAAGCGTGTGCGCCACCGATTATTTATTTTTTTCTAAAAAGGCAAAAACTTTAAAGAAAAAAACGTAAAAAAATAAATCACGTGATTTCGTAATTTTTGTTTCAGAATTATTATTTTTAAATGTTTGGAATAAAAATGGATTTTATGTAAATGCTAAAATGCCTATGCCATATTCGAAACTCTCTTCTCCGATAGGAAAGCCCGAAGCCGTCTCTAAATTTCAAAGACTATTAGCATCGGGTGCTGGACCTTTTTCAGCAAAGAGATATTGGCTCACAGTAATTTTACTTATCTCAATTGCAGTCTTATTTTTCTATCAATATCGTCTCAATACTTCTGTGGATTATTCAGTTTATTATTCGCTGCTTAAAAATGTTAAAAATGTGGTAAGTTTTTTGTTTTTACACAAATGTTGGTTCATCACCACAAAATTAAATTTTTAGGATGTTTGCCAAATTCCCCGAATCGATCCTTATGATGAAACAATTCTAAAATATTTAAAACCTGCGAAACCTTTAATTTGTAAAAAGCTGCAATCAGAATTAACAAAAGTTATAAATGGAACTATTTGGCTTGATTTGAATGAATTATCTGATAGTGGATACTCATTGGAATCCATAAGTTGTCGAAAACGATGTTTTTGGAGGAAAGCTGGCGATGATATAACTTTGGATTATTCATCATGGTCGGATTTAATAAATGGCACAAAAATGTCATGCGAATTTATGGAAGTTGCATGTTGGAAACAATTTCCACCCCTAAGAATTTATACTAATTTGCATCATTGGATTATTCCAAAACCAGAAATTATAAATCCAGCGAAAGCTTCAAAATATCCTAATGTTATTTTATTTGTAGTGGATTCAATTTCTCAATCAAATTGGAAAAGAAATTTACCAAAAACTTTAAGCATTTTAGAAAATTTATATAACGCAACAATTTTTGAAGGCTTTACAAAAGTTGGAGATAATAGTTTTCCAAATGCAGCTGCTTTTTTAACTGGTAAAAGAGTTCAAACTGTTGGTTATGAAAGTGAAATGCCCAGCGATATGTCAGATAAATTTTTTGATGATTGGCCAATAATATGGAAAGATTTTAAACAAAATGTAAAATTTCACTGCGAAAAAATAAATTTATGCTTCAAGTAACTTATTTTTTTAGGGTTATGCAACTTATTACGCTGAAGATTATCCAGAATATAATTTATTTAAATATTTATCCAATGGTTTTAAAAAATCTCCAACGGATCATTATTTTCGTCCATTTTGGTTGCAACTTTATGGAAGCTTTTTACATCGACGATCCACCCATTTATGTTATGGAAATCGACAATGTCATAATATTCAAATGAATTATTTAAAAGAATTCATAGAAAATTATAATGGAAAATCTCCTATGTTTGCAATGAATTGGTTAACCGAATTGGGCCATGATTGGTTGAATCAAGTTTCAATTGGAGATTTAGATATGGCAAATTTTTTTGAAGACCAACAAAAATATTTAAAAGATTCTTTTGTTTTTGTTTTTGCTGATCATGGACATCGATTTGATCCAATTCGACAATCAATGATTGGAAGAATTGAAGAACGAATGCCATTTTTTAGTGTTTCTTTACCCGAAAATCTTTTACATCGAATTCCTCAATTGAAAGAAGTTGTGTTAGAAAATTCGAAAAAATTAACTTCATTTTGGGATCTTTACATAACTCTCAAAGATATTCTCGATTTAGCAACATCTAATTCATGGGAAGCTTTAATTGATGGAACTCAAGATGAAATAAAATTTCGTAAATGGTCTCAGCGAGGACTATCCCTTCTTCGACCACTTCCGCCCAAAAGAAATTGTGTATCAGCAGGAATTCCAGAAGATTTTTGCATTTGTCAACGTGAAAATCAAATTCCAATTAATGATTCAAGGGTTCAAGAAGCAGCAAAAAAAGTTGTTGATGAAGTTAATCGAATCCTCGAACACGAAAAAAGCAAATGTGAAACTTTAGTTTTGCATAAAATTGAACACGCTCAAACATTTTTGCCTAATGTTAAAATAGCTTTGGATGGAAGCGGCTTTTATGTTATGTATCGAGTCGCTGTAATTGTAAAACCATCCAATGCATTTTTGGAAGGAACTGTGAGGCATTTAATTTCAAATGAAAATGATTTCACTGTGATTGGAGATATAAATAGAATTAATAAATATGGAAATCAATCAAGCTGTGTGAAAACGCCAATACTTAGAAAATATTGCTTTTGTAAAAATAATGTTTAATTTATAACAAAAAAATACCGATATTAATCACACTACTTCTATGTCATAATTTTAGCTTCTTTTTTTAAAGAAAAATTTACGGGTTATTAAAAAATTGTATTATGCATTTTAAAAATAATTTTTTTGTTGCAATGAATAAATAAATATATATGCTTTTAAACTTAATTTTTCTTAAAAAGGCCTAACTTAGAAAACAAAAATATTAAAACTAACCTTCCGCATAAGAACCTTGTAATTCAATCATTACATGTAATCTTCCATGGGGTTCTAAATCGACCCAAATATCATTCACTGTTTTAAGTTTAAGTTCATCAAATCCAAATTTACAATTTGCGACAAAATCATCTGGTGGTAATGCACAATCATGAAATACAGTAAAACCAAGAACTTTACCATTATGAACATCTGTCTAAAAAAAATAAAAATAAATATCTCTTTAAATGTCAATTTTTTTTAAATTAAAAAAGAAAACTATTTTTAAAGGTGTAAAGGAAAAAAGGTAAGGTAGAAAAAATAACTTTTAGTTCTTGCTTGGAGGATTTTATGAGAGCAAAAGTTTAAAGAATAAAACAAATTTTTGATTTCGACATAAAAAAGTTTTCTCAAAAAAGTAAATGGATTTTAAAATCCATAAACATTTTTCTTAAATAAAGGTTTACGTAAATATGACTATTGAGATAATTACCTGATAATCTTCATTCCATGCTGGAGTGGAAGTTTTAGGTTTAGTCACCGTTTGTCCAACATGATATTCATCCAAATCAACATTAACATATGCATCAAGTTGTGAAGCGGTTTCAGTATCAGATGTATTAAATCTTTTTGACCATTCAGTGGGTCTTAAATCTCGAGCTTCAACAACTCGAATTTTTGCACTTCCATTAAATACAACCATTTTTATTTATTTATAATAGCTGAATGAATAATAACTGATGCTCCCAAAGGATTTATGGTGGATGAAAAAATAATAAAATAATAATAACAAAAAAAGTTGACTCAGCAAATGAAGAAAAAAATAACTAAGAGAAAAAAAATATATATTTTGAAGGGAAAAAAAGAGATAAGACTCTCTCTGTGTCTTTTTCTTTTTACGTTTTTTATTGATCCATTTGAAAAATAAAAAAAAGTGCCAATGAGAAAGGATGAAGCTGCTGAGCTGAAAGGATGAGAATAAAATAACAAAGCAGCAGCAACAGGCAAATGTGTGAAGTTTTGTTTAAAATATTACTGCGCGAACAAGAATAATGGTGGTCGTCAAAGTCAAGTCAAGATGACGAATAATAAAAACTTTTCCGTGGGATGTTTTTCACAATGGATTTCCTTTTTCTAAATATAAAAAAGGTGACTGAAAAATTTAAAAATAAAATACTGTATGAAAATAAAGAAATACACGTTCTCTCGCGATGTAAAAAAGAATTAATTTGTCGTAGTCTCGCAAATAAAAATAAAATAAAATACAAATTGTGATAAATCCAAAAAAAATATATAAAAAGAATGAAACTAAAACACGAAAGGAAGGAAAAAATTGGCATTGAAAAATCATAGATGAAAGAAAAATAGAGTAGCAGTTCCATTTAGTTATTTTGCTTACTGAAGCATCAAAAAGAAGGACACAAAAAGAGTTTGAAAAAAGGCACTTTTCTTTCCACCCAAAAAAACTTGCGCCACCAACGTCAAAAGCTGCTGCCGACACCAATAAAGCCCACAAGCAAAAAAAGAAAGAATCCACGCATTTTTTTTCTTTGCGCACATAGAAAAAATAGTGCCGTGTCTCTCTTTTTCTCTTCCAAAAAATGGAGTCTTTTGAAAAAAGAAAAGACTTCATCATTTAAAAAAAGCCAAACGGGACACATATATTTTTTATTTTTCATAGAAAAATAAAAATAAAAAATGAAAAGAAAGAATTGAAAGCAGGAAGATATTAGCCGGCTGAGTTGTTGTTGGTTGGTTGCTTGCTTGTGTCCCTCAAGGCTTTTTTTCTCCTTGCTGCTGTACTGCTGCCGCCATTGGCGTTGAAGCTGCCACAACAGCCAACAGCTAAAAAAAGAGCCACGGGAGAACCCTCCAACATCGGCTGGCTTTCCTTGAAAAAATATTTTAAAAAAAGACTCAAGTTGAGTAAGTAAGCAACCACAACAAATATCCTCTTAGTTGGTTGGGCTCACTCACCATCAGTTATATTTTATTTATATTGCCTTAGGGTGAAAAACTTGTATGGACACTTATTTTTTTATTTAACAGGAATAAAAAAAGAAAGATTGAATATGGAATTTAACAATAACTAATGATCCTTTCGAAACTAGGAAGAGAAAAAATAACTTTGAAGAAACAATTTTGATAAAGTTAAGTAAATTTTTACACAAAAATATTAATTAAAATATAAACTTTAAAAAGCTTAAATTATTATTATTATCTAATAATTTTCTTGTCATGAAAAATTCAAACATCTCGTAAAGACTTGTCTTCGGTATGAAATTTCGTAAAATTTAAAATTTTAACATTAATAATTTTTGTAATCAAAAATTTCAAAGAGAAGTATTTTTAAAAGGATAGGAAAAAGGGACTAAAAAAATAGGCATTTACAATTTTTTCTCTTTGCTAGACAACGGTGGCGGCGCGGTTGAGGAGGCTATGGATGGCGATGGCGTCGTCCACATACATTTACACTTTTTTTCTTCTTCTCCTTCTTCGTCGTTTTTAAAACGAGTCTCTTATGCGCGGCTCTCTCATACAACAACAAATAACACAGAAACAAAAAAAGGAGAGAGTGAAAGATGGCGGACAACAACAACAACGGCAAATACTTTTTAACTGCTGGTGCAAGCTTCTTCTTCTGTTGGATGTTGCTGCTGCTATTCTTCTCTCCCATTCTATCATTCAAGAGCAAGAACCATTGAAGTAGCAAACGTAGAAAAATAGTAGGCAGTAGGCAGTAGCTAGGGAAGCAGAATGAATATATATGCCAAAAATAAGTAAGCAGAAGCAAAGAAAAAGAGAGTGGAGAAAACTAAAAAAGGAGACAGACAAAAAAAGCCTTCAGTTAGTTGCTGCTGCTTCAAGCAGCTTTTTCAATCTATCTCTTCTTTTTTCATTGGCAAAAACAACGATAAAAAAAATAAAAAAAAGAATTCCTTTTTAGTAAAAAAAAAAAAAGAGATGGGGAATTTAGGCAAGTGTAGAAAAAATTTCGACGGCTGCTTGCTTGCTCCATCAAGAAATGAATTTCAGAAAAAGCAAGCTCGCTCGCTAGCATGCCTCCTTTCCGGTTCGGCAATTATATAGAATCTCGAATTCAAAGTTTTTTTCTTCTTCATTTTGTTTGATAAAACAACAACCGCAGTAGCAAAAAATAAAAAATAAAATAAAAACGATAGCGAGAAAAAAAATAAGAGTAGTAAGCAGAAAAGAGGGGAAATTCATTTATTTATTTTTTCATTGGTGGTGCCAACAACAAACAACAACCAAACATTCCAGTCATCCAAGTCCCACTGTGTTGAGTGCTGCTTTAAAAACCCATGAAAAATATATATATATAAAAAAGAGTCTTTGCTCCACGATGAAATAAGCATCGAAGAAACACGCAGCAGCAGCCACCAGCTTCAATTAAAAACTTTTTCAAAGAAAAACAATGAAAAAAAACACAATTTTTTTTGGTTTTGAAAATTAAAAAGAATTTTTCTTTCTACTTGAAAAAAAAAGAAATGGAGGGCAACATAAAGAAAAAAAAAATGGGGAAGTGATTAAAAAAAATGGCATCAGACAAAAATATAATTGAAGTCCCTTTTTTCAAGAGACATCGACGACGACGATGACAGTGGATGGATGGCATCGTCTGGTATTTGTGCCATTTTAAAGAGGTTAATTTTTTATTTATTTGTAAAAAAAAAGCAAGGAGAGATAATTGAATAAATTGCGTGTTAAAAAACATAAAATAAAAATTATTTTTTTCCAACAACAGAAAAAAGAAGGAAGAAGCAAGCGATAGAGAAACATAAGCTTTTTTGAGATTTTATGTATTTTTAAAAAATGTAGTATATTCGAATGAATCTTTTTTCTTCGTCTTCTTTCTTTCTTTAAAATGTTAACCTTTTAATATTTATATATACACATAGATTTGGAGACTGACTTAAAGAGGATGAGAAAAAAGAAAGATAATTTTTTTGAAATTAACGCATCATCAATTTTGTGGTTTGTTGGGAGAAATGATGAAAAAAAAAGAAAGACTAAACTCCAAATGTGGTCCAATGAGATTATTATTATTACTATTACTCTCCAAGGAAGTAAGTAGTAAGTGGTAAACTACTTTGATGAAGTCATAATACAGACAATTTTTTTAAACGAAAACCATTAAAGAAAAACTAAAGTTCCTTCCTTGTTTTTTTCTTCTTCGAGAAAAAAAGTTAGAAATGACGACGACAAAGGAGTCTTGGTTAATAAATACAATAATCATTAGGCAAAAAAACTATATAAAAGTTGTTTTATCAAATATTTTTAGCAACAAGGAACCTTATATTTTAATTTATGAGGAAAATTTAAAAAAAAAATAAACGAACGAACTAATATTTATCAAATTTGATTTGAGTTTATTTAAGTAAAACTTTGTTAACAAAGAATCGAATTTGGCCATCAAGGTAAAAAAGTAAAATTAATAATTTTTTAATTACAAAATAAGGAAAAATGTAGCCAAAAAATTTTTAGAAAATAATTAAAATTTTAATTCTGTCAAAGCTTTGCCATTTTAAATTATAAAACTCACTAATAAAATATATTAAATCTCTAACTTATATGTTTAAAAAAAAAGCATATTTTATGAATTTCAAGTTATTGATAAAAGCTTTTTTTTCGAAAAAGAAATATATAAAAAAGTGTTTTATAAAAAGTAACGTTTCAAAGAAATAAAAAAGCTTTTTATTATCTTTTTGAAATCACAAAAATAAAATAAAAAGAAGAAAGTTTTTTAACGCGGAAAAAAATAAGATTATTTTAAAGACATTTTATTTCTGTTGTGTGCCAAATTTAACCTTTCTTTAGTGAATGTTTTTTCTTTCTTCCTTTATGACTTTTAAAAATAAAAAAGAAGGGAGCTCAAAACACGCGTAATTCCGTTGGGAAAATTTTTTAAAAAGGGCATGGGAGTGAAACATCAACGACAGCAGAAGAAGCATATGAAACAAACAGGCGAAGAAAAAGTTTTTTTTTTGCAAAAAAAAATAAAGAGTTAAAAATTTTTTTAACATTTGACGTTTTTTTCCAAAGAAAATATGATCCTTAAACTTATAAAAAGAGAGAGAAAAATCATTAAAAAATATTGTTCTCTATTGGCATGAAAATATGATAAATTCTTTGCTAAAGAAAAATAAGTGTCAAAATATTATAAATTCTTATAAATTTTGAAAAACCACAATTTTCTGTTTTCTGCAAATTAAAAGCCATGGCAATGGCATAGTATATACCTGTTAAAAGCAGGCAACCAAAAGATACTTTTCACTTTTTCAAACAAAACAAAAAATTTATCGATAAAAGAAAAATAATAACAAAACACCTTTTCTTTTCTTTGCTGTAGTTGCTGTTGCGGCTGCTGTCATTTTTTTAAACGAAAGCAAAAACCTTTTAACAGAAACAAGCAAACGAATGAAGAAGAAAAAAAGAAAGGTGACGCAAATGCCAAAGCAGCAAAAAATACATAAGTCTGACTTTTTATCAAAAAATAAAAATGATGATGGAGTCGTTGTCGGTGGTTTTAAGCCTTCGCTTGATTCATTGATAGAATGAGTGAGTGAAAGCAGCTTAATCTTTTAAACAAACTATAAAGACGTACGAATAAATATCACGGACAAGAAAAACAACAAGTTTTTAGAGATTTATTTAGATTAAAAAAATGGAAGAAGTGTAATAAAAAAATGCCGTAGACAAAACAAAAAAAAAGTCGTAGAAAAATAAAGCGGTCGATAAAGATCTGCAGCTTTTTATGCAATAATAAAATAATAAGGATATCATTACATAAATGAAAAATGATTGTAAAGGCATTTTATAGGAATTCTGAAAATTAAACGAATTCGAAAAGCTAATTAGAAAACTTTTATTAAATATGTCAGCAAAATTTCCAACTATCTTTTTTTTTGAAATTTAATCAAAAGTTTTAACAAAAATAATAGCAACTTCCAAATCAAAGAATTCCATCGAGATAAAACAAAAATGAGCAAAAATAAAAAAGTTCGTTTACGAATTAAAACAATTTTTAAAATAGTTTTATTTTTTATTAAAATAAAATTTGAATCTCTTCCAATACCTTTTTTTGGTATTGATTGGATCAATTCTAACTCGCTTTTTTATTGTTCACTTTTCCTCATTCTCGTCATGTCTTTTTTTAGTAGACAAAAGAAAGAATGAAACAACAATAAAAAAAACCAACAATCAAAATGACATGAATATATGGTTGTCGTCGTCGAGATCAGTATTTAAAAAAAATAAAATACACAAGCAAAAATAAAAACATACATCAACATGAGTCTCGAAAAGCGACGATTTTATTATTATTTTTAGTATTAAAGTGAAGCGGCGCAGCAAACATTTCCTAAAATAAACGGGAGGAAAAGGGAAAAATAAATAAAACTACTGCAATTTTGAGTTATATTTTTCTTTCTTTTTTTTTATTTCGGGAAGAGGAAAAAAAGAAAGAGGAAAAAATTTGAGCAAAACACGTGTTTTTAACTTTGTCAAAATGCTTGCATTATTTTTTTCTTCTTTTCTTGGATGGTGGTTGGTTGGTCGAAGAACAACACAACAAAGTCACATCGGTTTTTTTCTTTGCTTTGTTTTTGTTGTTGTGTGGTGCTGCATTGGGAAAAAGAAATCTTCTTTATGTTATCACTCAATCGTCGACAAAAAAATCTGGAGAAAGTAAAAATAAAGTCGCTTTTTTGTAAGAGAAGTCAAAAATTGAGCTTAAAAAAGTGCAGTTAAAAACGAAAAGAATAAAGTTACTTGTCAAAAAAAAATCGACGTTCAAAACGATTTTCTGTCAAATAAATTTAGTTTTTTTTTGAGGAATTTTAAAACCAATCTTTGACATATTTTTTTAACTCAAAAAATCATAAAAATTATAATGATACCAAAAAACTAACTTTTCAAAAGCCAGTAAAAAAAAAAGAAAGAAACAAAGAGGCGGGTAAAATGTCTGCATATTTTTTTATAGCTACTTTTTTTCAACATTATCGCCGTCGTCTCCTACTATGTACACTTACTACTACCAAGGATTGCACTGCAACCACAGCGGTGGCAGCAGCATATATTATTTTTCCCGATGAAATGCATGTTAGTTATTTTGCGACATGACGACGCCTGCTTGCAAGTTATCAGTAAAATAAAGAAAAAAGCTGACAGCAAAAAAAAGAGACTTTTCTTTTAGTCGTTTCAGTAGCTTGCATAGTGATGAAAAGAGAAAGAGCTGTAAACCAAGAGCCGTTTCGTCGCCTGCCTGTTAAATGGAAAAAAGCCAAACAAAAAAGTAGTCGAGCTTTTCACTTCTTCTTTTCATAGACAAAAAAGAAGAAAACGAGAATCGTTTGAATTATTTTTTTATCTCTATTTAATATACACATAAAAGTTTTGTTCTTCAATGAGCAAATAAAAGCAGCGATATCTGTCAAAGGAATATATGATAATTAGTTTAAAGTAATCACAAATTTTTTCCACCCTTCTCCAAATAAAAAAAAATACATAATATTTTTGAGCACTTTGAAAGAAGATAGATTTAATGATAAAAAAAAAGAATAGAATTTTTTTATTTGTGAATGATAGGTAAAAAAAATCCATCAACAAAAGTTTAAGGGTTTAACGATGGTCATTCCTAGCACTAAAATTTCTACTTTTTCATTTTCCTGGATGATGATCTTTTTAAAAGTCTAATTTTTTTGAAACACGTCTAAAACCAGTAACAACAAACATCTATCGTTAATTTTTCGTGTCCATTGAGAAACTCAATTTAACTTACTTATGATAAAGTAACATACATTAAAAGAAAAAAAAATCAGAGAAAATATTTTCTTCATAAAGAAAAATTAAGCAAGATTCGCTTTAACAAACAAAAAAGTAAAAAATCAAAATAAAGTATTTTTGACCTTTTGTTGAAGCGATACTTTTTAAAGAATAAAAAATCTTTAAAACACAAAATTTGACATTAAATTGTATTCAAAATACAATAAATAGCAAAAGGCTGACAGAATTTTAAAAAAAAGTAGAAAAATAACAAGGTAGAAAAAAGTTTAAAAATAATCAATCGATAAAATCATCTTCCGGCAAACAAACAAAAAATAGTTTCAAATCGATTATTACACTTCTGGCTTCTTTTTTTCTTTCTTTGTTAAACTTTTTTTTGTCTCTTTTATCAAATGGAAAAAATGTTTCATCATTACTTACTTAAGGAAAATTCTATTTTATATTTTTAAAATAATGAGTTCAAAAATTTCTTTCCTTTATTTTATTTACTGTTTTCCTCAATGTATTATTTTCTTTCGTTTTTCTTTTACTATTATTTGAATTTTTTTATGTTTCGTCAAAAAACTTTTTTTGTTCACTAATCCGTTGCTTTTGATTCTATAACACTGCAACATAATTTTTGGTTATTCCTAATTTATCTTCTCATTCGATTTGTAGCTCATTTTAAAGAAAAAACGCTTTGCTTGACTTATTTTTTTAGTAGTACACATCCTATATATTCTGTGATATTCATGCGCCTTTTTTGATATTTTAAAGCTATGCATTAATTACTCAAAATGATATTGTTTTTTTTCTCCCAAAATTTTTTCAAAATACAATAATTTATTTGTCATTTTTTGAAGCCATTTGTTCGTTTATAATTTTATCAATTGACAATCGTTATTTTTTATTTTATTAAAAAACATTTTTTCGACGTTTTTTTAAAATTATGCTTTTCAAATACTTTCATTACATTTCTTTTTTTTAGAAAATGCTTAGCCCTTCATTTGATTTACCTGATGTTATGAATGAAAGTGAGAAAAAAGGAGAAAAATTATATGAAGAGCAAGCTGATACCATTAGCCTGCCACGATCAAATAGCACCGTGGCAGACACCGGCGGTGACAATATTAGCATGGCAGATAGTCTGCCATCAATTGTCACACTTCATGAAAGCATTCATTTGAATAGAAATGACAATGAAATTGAGCCATATTCCTGGGATTATGGAAATGGGAAAGATGAAAAAGATACCATCTCAAATTCATCGTATTCTTCCAGTGTTGCTTCTTCACAAGCTGATGAAGAAGCCTTTGATGAAAAACCCATTTTTGATGATGATGTTTATGATGAAGAATATAATAAATCGGTAGGCTAAATAATAACAACAAAATAAAATAGAATTAAAAAATTTTTTTTAGGATTTTTATGGCAAAGCCATTGAAGATGATGAACATGAACCAGATGAACAACCGACATCATCCACCACAAAGGTTCATAATCTTAGTGTAAGAAAGTTTCTATAAAATTCAACCCACATTTTTAAATGTTTTTATTTTGTAGAACCCCGATCTTTATAATATGGACAAAAATGGTAGAAACAAAATTATAATCAGAAAAGATATAATTTTGTTAGGAAAAGAATTATTTGAAATGGCTGCTTATGATGAAATGATAATCAAAGTAAGTTTTTTAACCATATTAAAGCAAAAGAAAAATTATATCTTGGTCCTAATATTGTTTGATTAAAGGATCAAGGTTAAAAAAGCGAGAGAGAGAAGGGGGATAAAATTATTTTTAAAAATATTCGCTTAAAAAAATAAGACTTTTTTAGAAAATTACCATCCTTTCCCCCATTTTTTGTTTTTTAATTATTTAATTTTCGAAAAAACTTAAAATCTTTTGAAAAGCATTCGAATGGATTCAAAATTTTTTTGATCAAAAACTTTTGTGTCATTAAGTTGATCCATAAATTTTATATAATTTTTTGAATTGTTTTTATTCAAAAATCGGGCAAAATTCTTGGACCAACCTAATAAGAAATATGTTGTAAGAAAGTTTTTAATCAGGTTCAACTCACTCTCCTTTAATAGAAAATAATATACTAGAAATAATATTCATGGAAAAAAACAAGGACGAATTTCAAAAAAAAATTAATTTCCAACAAATTAAAAAATTAAGAACGCTAAATTTTAGGATATTGGTAATACACTTTATGGACTCGAGCCACCATGCAGGAAAGAAAAATCATCCACTAAAAAAATTAATGGCCGTAAAAAAGAAATGGCTGTATTAAGAAAAAAAATTGGTGAACAAAAACCAATTAATAAAAATCAAGTAAGTATGGAAAAATTAGGAAAAATAAATTACTATTTTTTTTCCAGGGAAAATCAGCTATCAAATTGATTTTCAAACCCATTGTTCAGTTGTTCCAACCAACAAAAAATGCAGCTTTAATGGAACAGGTAAATTAGAAAATAATTTTGTACTTTTTTCTTACTAATTCTAATAACTTTTTAGTCAAAGCAATTGGTAAAAAGATGGTATGAGGAACAAACAGATGTTCGTAGTCAAATTAAAGATCCTGTCATCATCGCGCGACTACCCTTTGTGGATACTTCTCAACAAAAAAAATCCACAAATCCTAATGATAATGAAGAAGATAATGGTTCAAGTTCAAACCAAGCTTCCGTTCCCACTTCCACTTCAGATGCAGCAGGAGCAGATAACATTTTTTATGATAAGAATCTGGCTCAACGATTGGAAGACAATAACTCAAAAATTATTGGTCGAACTGAAGCTCTTCCATCATCCATTATTGAAATGGAAATTGGAAGATTATTTTCAAAAAGTCAAAAACGTCATGAATCGGCTTATTTGAAATTAGATTGGTTTAAAAATGAAGAAGCATTGGACCAACAATTCGTAAACATTCAACCGTTTACGAAATTTGTTTATTTCCTATTTTCAATCGAAAAACATTATTCCTTTTATTGTTTTAATGCTGAAGAAAAAAAAATTGAATATTTTGATTGCCTTCAAAGAAATGATGTTCCTCCAGAACAAGATATGGATATCAAAGGCAGAGTTGAAGATGTGGTGAAATATATAAGTGGTTCTGAAATCAAATGCAGCGAACCTGAAATTCTTCCACCCATGTTTCATTTAAAAACCAAACATGATACTGCTGTGTTCATGCTCGGCTTAATGGAAGCAAAATTATCAAACATGGAAATAAATGGAGCTGATTTTGATGCACTTGGAAAAAGAAAAGAAATTTTGAGAAATTTCGATGAAGTTGTCGCTCAAGATGTTTTACAATTGGATGAAATGTTTTTAAAGAGACAACAACGTGGTTCACCATTTGGCACCTTTAGTGATATGATTCACAACCTCAAAGAAGCAGATTTTATTGGAAAATTTAATCTTCAAATTCCTCATATCATCAATTACTTTCAACTTTTCATCGAGGTCAATGATGCATGCAGAACCATTGCTATTATTCATCCCTCTGGTCTTAAAAAAGATCAATTGCACCGTCCTCGTCATTTTATTTACAATTTGACGGATGAAACTGAAATTGTTTTTTTGCCTGTATCAGTGAAAAGGCATCTTAGTTTGTATTTTTACAAACTATCAACTAACCAACTTTTCCATTTTGATTATGATGGAAAGCCAAGTGATCCTTTCGGCCAAGAAGTTCAGCAAATGATTGGTGGATTATTTCAAACTGTTCCAATGCCCTGTATTCATGTACCACTTCCAAATTACTTGCATAATAAGAGAATAAATAATAGAGGCGTTGTTATAATTGATTATTTTGAAAGAATCATCCGTAAAATTCCTGATTATGATGATATTGTTAATGAAGATGATGCTGATAATGTTAGATATAATTTGTCTACACGGGAGGATCGAGTTAAGAAAATTCTTAATGCAGCTGCATATTCCCAAATTCTTATTTCTTATTTGAATACATATGTTGATGAAACGAATGAAGTAAACAGCATGATTTCAAAAATTCATGATATGGTATTATCAGCCCGGTGAGTTTTTTAAACAAAAAAGAAAATTAAAAACGATGCCAAAAATGATGAAAATAATTTCTTTATTTTTTTTCAGAGAATTAAGAAATCGAGATATTGCTGGCCCTAGTATAAAATCCACTTATAAATCTTCATGGAACAAATCCCATAAAGAATCTATTATATTGCATAAAAAACGTTGGGGTAGTAAACGTGGGCGGTCAACTTCAAAAAACCAAAATAATGAAAGAATTGACGCAAATAGTTAGTTTTTCTTTTTCTCTCATCCATTTTTCATTAATCAACTTTAAGGTAATTCTCAGATAGCTTCACCTAAAGCTAAAATGCCAAGAAACTTGGATGGCCAAGATTCAAATGAAGAAGCCCCGATTGGAGTAGCTGATGATTTTGGTCACGATTATAATTTTATTGAAGTTTGTTTATGGACCCATTACAAAATTTAATACATTTTTATAGACACCAGCACCTCCTCCAGCTTCAACACCTCCTCAAGTACGAACAATTCCTTCTGCGCATGCGAGACCTCTAGCAATTTCGACTCCTCCAGCGCCAACAACTCCTCCAACACTTGTGACTAGGGTAAATTATCCCGTACCTTTCCCGCCGGGAATTCCCGCGGGAACGGTACGGGATACGTTCCCGTGTTCCCATTCCCGTCAAATTTCCATTCCCGATTTATTCCCGAGAATCATTCCCGCCGACTTTTTGTTCCCGTTAACAAATTTAACAATTTTTGCTAAAAGCCATATTTTAGTTTTAAATTATTCAAAACAATGAAATATGTGTTATTTTGATAAGCTTTTCATTTTACTTTATTATTTGAAACTTTTAAACAATTATTTTATTCAAAAAATTTAAATATTCCCGTGGGAATTCCCGGCGGGACGGTACGGGATAAGTTCCCGTCTTCCCGTTCCCGAAAAAAATTTATTCCCGTTTTATTCCCGTGAAAAATCCCGTGGTCAAACGGGGACATTCCCGTTCCCGCATTTTTTGGAGACGGTACGGGATAATTTACCCTACTTGTGACTCCTCCTCGCGAGAGAAATAATAATGAAGTTAGTTTAAAGTATCGCAATTAATATAAAAAAGTAGGGGATATTTAATCATAAAAAAATGCTGGTAAAAAAGTAAATTCCCACTTTTTTATTCAGATTCTTTAAAAAATCCTTGCAAATAAAAAATTTGATAATAACGACTTTCGAATAAAAAATCAAAAAATGATTTTCCCCCCATGTTTATTTGGGAATGTCCGTGTATCCGTGGATCTGAAAATTCTGAATGGGAGTTTGGTTTCAAAATGAAGCATGTAAAATGCTGATTATGAAAATTGATATGCCATGTACCGGAAAAATTTGTGGGATGAGATATGGCATGTTAAAGATGCAAATTTTTGATTGCAAAATGTTTGTGCTTTCATTGCGGTTGTGGCGTAGTGGTTGAATGCCAGCACAGCGTTTGGAAAGGGAAATGCATTTGAAAATGAAAAAATGAAAATGCATGCATGGTTCGATGCCACATGAGGACCAAAAAATGGAATTTATGGGTTTTGAGGATTGTTTGATATTGAAAAATGTGGGAATGTATTAGAAATTATGTTTTAATAATGTTAGTTGTGATAAAGCATGCATATTTTGATGCCGTGTGAAGCAAAAAATGTTTTTTTCTGTAAGTGTTTGAAAGGGAAATGATGGGAAATGGTTGGGGATGACGATGTAATGATCTATGAAGGAGTAGTTTTTTTGCAGTGTAAAATGCAATGGAAAAATGCTATTGTTTTATGAAAAGTTAGAAATGCGGAATAAGTTTTGAGTTGCCCGGAACGGGCAACCCGAAACTTTTTTGGATTGCTTGCTATGTGTTTGTGAATATGATAATTTTATGAAAAATGAGGGGAAATTGGGAGTTTGGGATTGCGATTTTTAAATGCACCATGATATGACATGGTATGAATGAATTGTAAAAAATGCAAATGAATGTTGAAATGACAAGTTTTTGCGGCGCCCCAAGCGGGGCGCCTTAAAAACTTGTCCTATTTTTTAACTAGGAAAAATTGTAAAAAAATTTTAAAATGGAATTTAATAAAAGCGAAAACCGAAAAGTGAATGGACACATAATTAAAAATTTACTATTTTCAAATTCATTTAATTTCAAAAATTGAATAGAATAATATCTTTGTTTATAAAACTTTTTGTGCCCTTAACAAATCTCATAAATATCAGTTTTTTTTAATTATCGAATTTATTTAAAATTAAATTTTTCGTTGCCGCAAAATATTCGCAATTTTTACAATCTTTTTTTTTAAATGCCAAAAAAATTATTTTCTAATTCCGGAAAGGGTAACTTTAATTAAAATTAAAAAAAAAAGTAAGTTTAATAAAAAGCGAATATTTCAGGCTCGTCGTAATCTTCCCCCAGCTTTCGCACAAATCATGGAAGAAGAAGTTGTTTCTTCAGGTAAGTTTTTTAAATTTTTTACTCAGCATTTTTACATGACATTCCTTTTTTAGGCCTTTATCCAAGACAAGTTGAAATCGATGCCAGAAGATTATTGCAAATAAGTAATCGTGAAAATCGCGAGCTCCGGCCAAATGATTTTATTCCCCTTATAAATTCATTTAGAACTTATTTTGACAACATGCAATGGCCTCGATAAGCCAGTGCCTTTTACTTTGGTTGTTTAGTTTCCCTATTTTACTAAGTTTTTTTCTTCATTGTATTTTTTGTCTAAAATTATCCAACAAACAATATCCTTTAATTATAAAATTTTTTGTTCTTTTTTTAAAAAATTGATGTTTATTTTGATTATTAATGATAATTTTTTTTTTAATTTCATATATTTTTTTGTTCTCACTGTTGCGACTAAAGTTCGCAAAATGAATAATATTCTAAGAAAGATGCTTCTAAAAAAATATTATTGCGACACATCGTTTAAAAATCAGTCAAAGGCGGAGTACAAATGGCCAAACGCAGCGTGCAATTTTTGGATTTTTTAATTATTTTTTAATAGTTAACGACAAATTAAAAAATATGGAATGGGTTTTAAAAAAATCTGTTCCAGACGTTTTTCAAATTAGAATATTAGCTATCGTTTCGTACAAACAAATTTCAATTTCATTTACAAAACAAAAAATGGCTCCAGCGTAACTTTTTGGGTCCACCTCTACTCCGCCGTTATTGCGCTGTGGCGAACGTGTTAGTCATTATTATCACACGGTAAATTTGCTGTCGCATTTTTTTCAAACACTTTTTTTGGCGCGCTACCGTAATTTGAAGGGAGATACCGTAATTTCTTGAAAGAAGATTACGGTATCTCCCTTTAAATTACGGTAGCGCGCCAAAAAAAGTGTTTGAAAAAAATGCGACAATTAGATTGAAAGAAATTCACCGTGATCATTCTCATGTTTTATATATTTTGTTTTGTTTTGCTTCATTTCTCTAAAAACATAGATTTAATATAAGAATGTATCAACAAGCCTTGAGGATTAGATTAGTGATTCTTGTTTTGAATTAGGGCTAGAATTGGAGATATGGATTTTTTGTTTTAAATATTCATTATTAAATATATTAAAATTATTCCCAACAGGATTTTGTATTCGCTGCAGGTGAACTCCTGAATCGATGAACCATTTTTTTTGAACACATGTATCAAGCTTAGAAATTGCTGAAACTCGTTTTGAATTACGGAGCTCAATAAAGCATATGGATTTTTTGAACCAGATATTTTTCTTATATTTTTTAAAAAATATTTGAGTAATCTTAGAGATTTCCCTACCAAATAAGACCTTCAACCAGAAATTATTTATTTATTTATTTAATGCATCAAGTAAGCGATGAGGTACTTAATCAAAATTAAAACTTTTTGAATAAGAAAAAAAATTCCATAGGAAAAGTGCTTTATTAATATCATATTTTATGATATTTTACATTCATTTTCAATGATATTTTTCAAAACGGATCCTATGGTGACGATTTGGAAGCAATCAAAATTTACACTTAAAGCAAAAAAAATGCTTTGATAAAGTAAAAATAATTTCAAACTCATAAGTAAGAAAGCTTTAAAAAAAATTTGTTTATCAGAAATCATAAATCACATAAAAACCTACAAAAGTCGATCAGCATTTGTTTAGTGAAAGAAAAGGCTCAACTCGAGTTATGTGGCTTTGAAGAAAATAAATACCTATGTTAATGAGAGTATGAAACTTCGAGGTTTCATATCTCTTTATTCGAGGCAGCGAGTTAAAAATGACATACATTTATAGGGTTAAAAAAATAAATAAAAATTAATTGGAAAAGAAAAAAAATAGTCGCAATTCAAGAAATTTGATTTCCAGAAATACCAAACACTTGTATCAACAAGCATAGAGGAAGAGATAAGTGAATATCGTTTTGAATTAGGGCTTGAATTGGACATATCGATTTTTTGTTTTCAATATTTATTATTAAATATATTAAAATTATTCCCAACAGGATTTTGTATTGACTGCAGGTGAACTCTTGAATCAATCAAACTTTTTTTTGAATACAAGCATTAAGAAGAAAAAAACATTAAAAAAATGTTGATCATCTCGATATGATCCTGTGGACGGTGGGAGCTAAGATTCATTGGAATCGCTCTAAAAACATTAATAAAAATTATTTAAAATAAGAGTTTTCACAAAATCAAAAATTTTTTATTTATCCATGGCTCTGATGAACAACACGGGCATCAACAACATAAAGGTTCAACAAAATGAAACCAACTTTGAGTTAGGGTTTGAATTGGAGATATGGATTTTTTGTTTTAAATATTCATTATTAAATATATTAAAATTATTCCCAACAGGATTTTGTATTCGCTGCAGGTGAACTCCTGAATCGATGAACCATTTTTTTTGAACACATGTATCAAGCTTAGAAATTGCTGAAACTCGTTTTGAATTACGGAGCTCAATAAAGCATATGGATTTTTTGAACCAGATATTTTTCTTATATTTTTTAAAAAATATTTGAGTAATCTTAGAGATTTCCCTACCAAATAAGACCTTCAACCAGAAATTATTTATTTATTTATTTAATGCATCAAGTAAGCGATGAGGTACTTAATCAAAATTAAAACTTTTTGAATAAGAAAAAAAATTCCATAGGAAAAGTGCTTTATTAATATCATATTTTATGATATTTTACATTCATTTTCAATGATATTTTTCAAAACGGATCCTATGGTGACGATTTGGAAGCAATCAAAATTTACACTTAAAGCAAAAAAAATGCTTTGATAAAGTAAAAATAATTTCAAACTCATAAGTAAGAAAGCTTTAAAAAAAATTTGTTTATCAGAAATCATAAATCACATAAAAACCTACAAAAGTCGATCAGCATTTGTTTAGTGAAAGAAAAGGCTCAACTCGAGTTATGTGGATTTGAAGAAAATAAATACCTATGTTAATGAGAGTATGAAACTTCGAGGTTTCATATCTCTTTATTCGAGGCAGCGAGTTAAAAATGACATACATTTATAGGGTTAAAAAAATAAATAAAAATTAATTGGAAAAGAAAAAAAATAGTCGCAATTCAAGAAATTTGATTTCCAGAAATACCAAACACTTGTATCAACAAGCATAGAGGAAGAGATAAGTGAATATCGTTTTGAATTAGGGCTTGAATTGGACATATCGATTTTTTGTTTTCAATATTTATTATTAAATATATTAAAATTATTCCCAACAGGATTTTGTATTGACTGCAGGTGAACTCTTGAATCAATCAAACTTTTTTTTGAATACAAGCATTAAGAAGAAAAAAACATTAAAAAAATGTTGATCATCTCGATATGATCCTGTGGACGGTGGGAGCTAAGATTCATTGGAATCGCTCTAAAAACATTAATAAAAATTATTTAAAATAAGAGTTTTCACAAAATCAAAAATTTTTTATTTATCCATGGCTCTGATGAACAACACGGGCATCAACAACATAAAGGTTCAACAAAATGAAACCAACTTTGAGTTAGGGTTTGAATTGGAGATATGGATTTTTTGTTTTAAATATTCATTATTAAATATATTAAAATTATTCCCAACAGGATTTTGTATTCGCTGCAGGTGAACTCCTGAATCGATGAACCATTTTTTTTGAACACATGTATCAAGCTTAGAAATTGCTGAAACTCGTTTTGAATTACGGAGCTCAATAAAGCATATGGATTTTTTGAACCAGATATTTTTCTTATATTTTTTAAAAAATATTTGAGTAATCTTAGAGATTTCCCTACCAAATAAGACCTTCAACCAGAAATTATTTATTTATTTATTTAATGCATCAAGTAAGCGATGAGGTACTTAATCAAAATTAAAACTTTTTGAATAAGAAAAAAAATTCCATAGGAAAAGTGCTTTATTAATATCATATTTTATGATATTTTACATTCATTTTCAATGATATTTTTCAAAACGGATCCTATGGTGACGATTTGGAAGCAATCAAAATTTACACTTAAAGCAAAAAAAATGCTTTGATAAAGTAAAAATAATTTCAAACTCATAAGTAAGAAAGCTTTAAAAAAAATTTGTTTATCAGAAATCATAAATCACATAAAAACCTACAAAAGTCGATCAGCATTTGTTTAGTGAAAGAAAAGGCTCAACTCGAGTTATGTGGCTTTGAAGAAAATAAATACCTATGTTAATGAGAGTATGAAACTTCGAGGTTTCATATCTCTTTATTCGAGGCAGCGAGTTAAAAATGACATACATTTATAGGGTTAAAAAAATAAATAAAAATTAATTGGAAAAGAAAAAAAATAGTCGCAATTCAAGAAATTTGATTTCCAGAAATACCAAACACTTGTATCAACAAGCATAGAGGAAGAGATAAGTGAATATCGTTTTGAATTAGGGCTTGAATTGGACATATCGATTTTTTGTTTTCAATATTTATTATTAAATATATTAAAATTATTCCCAACAGGATTTTGTATTGACTGCAGGTGAACTCTTGAATCAATCAAACTTTTTTTTGAATACAAGCATTAAGAAGAAAAAAACATTAAAAAAATGTTGATCATCTCGATATGATCCTGTGGACGGTGGGAGCTAAGATTCATTGGAATCGCTCTAAAAACATTAATAAAAATTATTTAAAATAAGAGTTTTCACAAAATCAAAAATTTTTTATTTATCCATGGCTCTGATGAACAACACGGGCATCAACAACATAAAGGTTCAACAAAATGAAACCAACTTTGAGTTAGGGTTTGAATTGGAGATATGGATTTTTTGTTTTAAATATTCATTATTAAATATATTAAAATTATTCCCAACAGGATTTTGTATTGACTGCAGGTGAACTCCTGAATCAATCAAACTTTTTTTTGAATACAAGCATTAAGAAGAAAAAAACATTAAAAAAATGTTGATCATCTCGATATGATCCTGTGGACGGTGGGAGCTAAGATTCATTGGAATCGCTCTGTTGTATCCTTGAAATACAGCAATAAGAATAATGGATTTATTGGAAAGGCAATACAGAGAAGATTAGTTGATTGACGATTACATGAAAGCAACAACAAACAAAGCAAGCAAATATTAGGCTAGCGAGTAACATGCAAAGAGAGTTAGCTGCATGGAGATGTACTCGCGCTTGTTTGGCGGCGGTTTAAATACTTAGTTAAAGGAAGTTGTCACGGTCACAACATCCCTCCACACTTACTAAAGAACTTAGACAATGAAAACTATAAATTCTAACAGAGTCTAGAGATCTAATAAGAACAGTTTTCAAATGAGTTGAGAAACCAAGAGAACCAATTGACCATCGAACCACATTAGCAGCATCAAGATCAGATCGACCAGTCGAGGTTGTTGAAGCATGAGAGGACATCAGTGGAGCAGCATGACCACTTTGGTTAGTACAGGATTGAGTTGGATCAAGGAGCATTGTATTTCCATTGGAGTTGTTTGACAGGCGAAGGTGAATGAACATTTTTGAGATGATGACCATTTCCATTAGCGCCAAGAAGACCTTGAATCGAGCATAACATGGATCATACGAACTTTGAGATGAACATAAGAACATGTTTGACACGAACAACATTGCAAGAAGAAGAAGCATTTCCTTCCCATGAGGTTTCAAATCTTCGGATTTAGCATGAGGATGAATCGGAATCTGAAGCATCGGAATAGTATCAGTTCGTTGTTCTTCAATCACATCATCTGAACTCAGGATCTTTTGAGGATGACTAGGACCATAAACATTAAGAACACACGAAGCAGGAGCATCACCAGTTGAATCATAACCAGCAGCATCGGAATCAATAGGATCATCAGTTGAATCGGAATCAGCAGAATAAGAAGCACGAAGTTGAGCAGCAATAGGATCCATGCTCTCAGCAATTGAAGTATCTTTGGATTCAGCATCGGAATCAGCATTAGCATCGGGTTCTGCAGCGGAACCATCATCACCATAAGCAGGAGTAACAGGAGCAACATGTTGAAGTACCTTCAGAATCTTCACATCACTCTCTCCCAAAAGAATGGTTGAAGAATTAGCATCATTGCATATGAATTTATGCATCGGAAATGAATGAAGACTAAAACGATTGAATACGTCGAGGCCAAGCAGAGAAGTTTCCACATCAGCGACCCAAAGCGGAATTACGATGTGTTTACCATTGAGCAAAACAGCAGCAGAGAATGAGCCATCAAGCAGGAAAGCACTTTTGTTAGCAGCACGAGCACACCTTGGTTGTCCTTCGAATTCAGGTTTACCAAGTCTTAGATAATCAGCATGGTTGAGAATAGTAACATCTGAGCCAGTATCAAGTTGAAGTTTGAATGAAGTTCCATTGAGAAGAAGATTTACCATCGGACGATCAGTAGCTACACTTGGAGCGGCACAAGGAGCTAACTTCAGAGATTTTACCATAAAAGGATCAAATTTAACTTCTTTGACATTCATTGGAGCAGGAATGAATTTGTTTTGATGAGCACGATCAGAAACATGAGTGTCTGCGACCTTTGAGGATTTCTTCGGATCACGACATACCTTTGCAATATGACCAGGACGATTGCAAGTATGGCACACAGCATTTCTGAAACGGCATGTATTACGAGAATGAGCTTCACCACAAGAACGACATGAACCAAAAGAATCAGATTGATTGAATGCCATCTTCTTTTTTTGTTGAGCATCAGGATTGAATTGACGAACAAAATTCACAGATCTTTGTTCAGGTAGACGTTGATCTTCACGAGTTAGAATTGCAGCATTTATCAGCGTTTGAATATCAGCGAACTTCATAAAAGCATCTTTGTTCAGTTGAGCAAGGATCATAGTTCGAATATGTTCTAAACCACGATGTTTCATTCCCATCAGCATTCTGAGTGTATTGAATTCATTTTCTTTGAATTTGTCCCATTCAAGTTGCGTCGAACTTTGAAGAATACGACCACAGTATTGATCAAACGATTCACTTTCTGGATCATCCCATGAAATTTGGAAAGCAGCATAACGAGTTGCGAACAGAGAGTGTTTCTTATCAAACAAAGATATCATAGTAGCTTTAAGAAGCTTGTAGTTTTCATAAGACGAGATATCTTCAGTGTGAGGCAGCATCGCAGCATTGACTTTCTTGAAGGACGGACCATCGAGAGCATTGAGTACCAATTTTACTTTGTTCCTTTCAGACAGATCAGGATCAAGACCAAATACGGTATCAACACGTTTGAACCATAGAGAGACACAGCTATCATCAGCGAGATCAAGTACGAATGCAGGAAGAGATGGAAGAGGCTTGGATTGCGGAGTCACACCATGAGTTGAGAGAATTCTCATAGCATCGGCAATTTGAGCAAGCGCAGTAGCGGTAGTTGAATCAAGAGACATCACGATTGAGAGTTGAAATGAAGAACAATCAAAAGGTTGAAAATTGAAACTACAGAAATCACCAGATCGAGATGAGTTGAGCACGAGCAGAAAACAAGCAGAAACAAGCAGAATTGAACGTTGAGGAACAGTCTTTTCGGAGGCAGGAGGAGTTTGAATCACACTTCGTTCACCAGTTTGTTGTATCCTTGAAATACAGCAATAAGAATAATGGATTTATTGGAAAGGCAATACAGAGAAGATTAGTTGATTGACGATTACATGAAAGCAACAACAAACAAAGCAAGCAAATATTAGGCTAGCGAGTAACATGCAAAGAGAGTTAGCTGCATGGAGATGTACTCGCGCTTGTTTGGCGGCGGTTTAAATACTTAGTTAAAGGAAGTTGTCACGGTCACAACACGCTCTAAAAACATTAATAAAAATTATTTAAAATAAGAGTTTTCACAAAATCAAAAATTTTTTATTTATCCATGGCTCTGATGAACAACACGGGCATCAACAACATAAAGGTTCAACAAAATGAAACCAACTTTGAGTTAGGGTTTGAATTGGAGATATGGATTTTTTGTTTTAAATATTCATTATTAAATATATTAAAATTATTCCCAACAGGATTTTGTATTCGCTGCAGGTGAACTCCTGAATCGATGAACCATTTTTTTTGAACACATGTATCAAGCTTAGAAATTGCTGAAACTCGTTTTGAATTACGGAGCTCAATAAAGCATATGGATTTTTTGAACCAGATATTTTTCTTATATTTTTTAAAAAATATTTGAGTAATCTTAGAGATTTCCCTACCAAATAAGACCTTCAACCAGAAATTATTTATTTATTTATTTAATGCATCAAGTAAGCGATGAGGTACTTAATCAAAATTAAAACTTTTTGAATAAGAAAAAAAATTCCATAGGAAAAGTGCTTTATTAATATCATATTTTATGATATTTTACATTCATTTTCAATGATATTTTTCAAAACGGATCCTATGGTGACGATTTGGAAGCAATCAAAATTTACACTTAAAGCAAAAAAAATGCTTTGATAAAGTAAAAATAATTTCAAACTCATAAGTAAGAAAGCTTTAAAAAAAATTTGTTTATCAGAAATCATAAATCACATAAAAACCTACAAAAGTCGATCAGCATTTGTTTAGTGAAAGAAAAGGCTCAACTCGAGTTATGTGGATTTGAAGAAAATAAATACCTATGTTAATGAGAGTATGAAACTTCGAGGTTTCATATCTCTTTATTCGAGGCAGCGAGTTAAAAATGACATACATTTATAGGGTTAAAAAAATAAATAAAAATTAATTGGAAAAGAAAAAAAATAGTCGCAATTCAAGAAATTTGATTTCCAGAAATACCAAACACTTGTATCAACAAGCATAGAGGAAGAGATAAGTGAATATCGTTTTGAATTAGGGCTTGAATTGGACATATCGATTTTTTGTTTTCAATATTTATTATTAAATATATTAAAATTATTCCCAACAGGATTTTGTATTGACTGCAGGTGAACTCTTGAATCAATCAAACTTTTTTTTGAATACAAGCATTAAGAAGAAAAAAACATTAAAAAAATGTTGATCATCTCGATATGATCCTGTGGACGGTGGGAGCTAAGATTCATTGGAATCGCTCTAAAAACATTAATAAAAATTATTTAAAATAAGAGTTTTCACAAAATCAAAAATTTTTTATTTATCCATGGCTCTGATGAACAACACGGGCATCAACAACATAAAGGTTCAACAAAATGAAACCAACTTTGAGTTAGGGTTTGAATTGGAGATATGGATTTTTTGTTTTAAATATTCATTATTAAATATATTAAAATTATTCCCAACAGGATTTTGTATTCGCTGCAGGTGAACTCCTGAATCGATGAACCATTTTTTTTGAACACATGTATCAAGCTTAGAAATTGCTGAAACTCGTTTTGAATTACGGAGCTCAATAAAGCATATGGATTTTTTGAACCAGATATTTTTCTTATATTTTTTAAAAAATATTTGAGTAATCTTAGAGATTTCCCTACCAAATAAGACCTTCAACCAGAAATTATTTATTTATTTATTTAATGCATCAAGTAAGCGATGAGGTACTTAATCAAAATTAAAACTTTTTGAATAAGAAAAAAAATTCCATAGGAAAAGTGCTTTATTAATATCATATTTTATGATATTTTACATTCATTTTCAATGATATTTTTCAAAACGGATCCTATGGTGACGATTTGGAAGCAATCAAAATTTACACTTAAAGCAAAAAAAATGCTTTGATAAAGTAAAAATAATTTCAAACTCATAAGTAAGAAAGCTTTAAAAAAAATTTGTTTATCAGAAATCATAAATCACATAAAAACCTACAAAAGTCGATCAGCATTTGTTTAGTGAAAGAAAAGGCTCAACTCGAGTTATGTGGATTTGAAGAAAATAAATACCTATGTTAATGAGAGTATGAAACTTCGAGGTTTCATATCTCTTTATTCGAGGCAGCGAGTTAAAAATGACATACATTTATAGGGTTAAAAAAATAAATAAAAATTAATTGGAAAAGAAAAAAAATAGTCGCAATTCAAGAAATTTGATTTCCAGAAATACCAAACACTTGTATCAACAAGCATAGAGGAAGAGATAAGTGAATATCGTTTTGAATTAGGGCTTGAATTGGACATATCGATTTTTTGTTTTCAATATTTATTATTAAATATATTAAAATTATTCCCAACAGGATTTTGTATTGACTGCAGGTGAACTCTTGAATCAATCAAACTTTTTTTTGAATACAAGCATTAAGAAGAAAAAAACATTAAAAAAATGTTGATCATCTCGATATGATCCTGTGGACGGTGGGAGCTAAGATTCATTGGAATCGCTCTAAAAACATTAATAAAAATTATTTAAAATAAGAGTTTTCACAAAATCAAAAATTTTTTATTTATCCATGGCTCTGATGAACAACACGGGCATCAACAACATAAAGGTTCAACAAAATGAAACCAACTTTGAGTTAGGGTTTGAATTGGAGATATGGATTTTTTGTTTTAAATATTCATTATTAAATATATTAAAATTATTCCCAACAGGATTTTGTATTCGCTGCAGGTGAACTCCTGAATCGATGAACCATTTTTTTTGAACACATGTATCAAGCTTAGAAATTGCTGAAACTCGTTTTGAATTACGGAGCTCAATAAAGCATATGGATTTTTTGAACCAGATATTTTTCTTATATTTTTTAAAAAATATTTGAGTAATCTTAGAGATTTCCCTACCAAATAAGACCTTCAACCAGAAATTATTTATTTATTTATTTAATGCATCAAGTAAGCGATGAGGTAGGTACTTAATCAAAATTAAAACTTTTTGAATAAGAAAAAAAATTCCATAGGAAAAGTGCTTTATTAATATCATATTTTATGATATTTTACATTCATTTTCAATGATATTTTTCAAAACGGATCCTATGGTTGTCACGACGCTCGTGATCATCTTCATTTCGCTAATCTAAAATTAGCATAATAATCATTGTTGTCATTTGTTTTGTAATATTGAAAAAGAAGTTCATTCGTATAATAAATCTGTGCTGCAATAACGTCGTCTCATCCCTCTCTCTCGGAACCGCAACAACCTACAGCTCTCAACCGTCGCTACAAAATTGGTGCCTCTGGACAGTTCGTATAAGTTTAACATTATCTTTTTCTTCTTTTACCGCCATCTGGCTTTGCTTGAGCATCTGCTCTTCTGTTTTTAACGCCGTCTGGCTCTGCTTGATCTTCGGATCTTCTGTTATAAGATTTTTGTACAAAGCTGCAAACTTCTTACTTTCTTATCGTTATTTTTCTTGACGTTATCTACCCATCACTTTGGCTCTAGATCTTCGTTCTCGAAAAACTTTATTCTTCAAATTTCCAAAGTGTTAGTTTGTCGAATCTGACTTCGTGTGTTGAATTGTGATAAATCACTGTGATCAGCGAATCGCATATTTTGATCGTTATTTAAGCATATTGTTAATTGTCTAAGACAACTGGCATTATCAATCACTGCTTGTGCTCTTGTTTGAGGATAAGATCTTCTTATAATTGAGCTATATCATCTATTTGTTAAACGAAAACATACATTTGAACAACATTCCTTCGGTTTTCAACTACGTTGAATTAATCGATTGAACACATATTTTACATTTCTCATAAGAAAACTTGAAAATGTCTAATCGAATACGCCACCATCTTGAACTTCATCATAAATGGCTAATGGAATACTTGGTAAAGTACCAATACGAATACTCTATAAAACCACTTCCATGGGATCCCATACAAAGGGTTGATTTCAAAGTTTTCTGGATAATCCTCAAAGAAAAGGTATAGGAAATAAACGATTACTTTATCCAGTGGGATAAAAAAATTAAAAATATCACCGAAGATAACATCCGAAGTTCCGAGAAACAACTTATTGAAGAATGGATTAAAAACCCGAAGTTTTTTGATTCCATTAACGAGGTCATAAAACAACTTCTTATCCTTGAAGATAACTTGGAATTAGAAACTTTTCCAACATTGGTAAACGATCGTATTGATCCAACAAAGCTATTACCTGCAACGGTTTACTTTGACAAAGTTTTATCGAGAAAAAGCCAAGAAACTGCTTCTTTTATCGAATCGGATTCTAAAGCTTCCAACATTGATGCGAATTTTGAAAAGGTAAAAGAAACCCCTTCAATCATTGAAACGAGACCACATGATTCTATCGATGCTAAAGAAAACATTTTGAACTATCAACTAAAGCTTATCGATAACGAACCATACATCGAAGTATCAACAGATCGGACAAGGTCATACATCGGAGATTTTCCCAAAGCTCGGATAAATCCATCCAAAACTCGAAACATAGTTTATCGAATAAAAGGCATCGTAATACATCTCGAATTTTTTGAGTTTGAAACGATTAGCAAAATTGAATTGCATAAGCATGTGGATTCACCTTTTGCTGGCCGCGGGGAAGGGCTCTTCGAGCATCTGCTACAAAACTGGAAACATCGTCGCAAAACCATCTCATCACAACTCAAACCAAACTCATCTCAAACCAACCACACATCAAACAATTTCAACTCAACAACTTTCAACTCAAACCAACTGCATCTCAACTATCAAATCTCAAACATCAACTTCATCAACTTTAAACCACAATACCTCAATTCTTCTTCTTCTTTTCATTTGCTTCCAACACATTATCACTTATATACTCTATGATCTCATCAATGTTCTTCTTCAATCAACATGATCAAACTTGCTTATTTATAATTCCGCTATGATTCAATTCTATGAATGATCCTTTTAATGATCCAATTTCAACTATATACTTTATGATCCATCAATCATCTCATCGCTGGCCGGGAATGTCACGACGCTCGTGATCATCTTCATTTCGCTAATCTAAAATTAGCATAATAATCATTGTTGTCATTTGTTTTGTAATATTGAAAAAGAAGTTCATTCGTATAATAAATCTGTGCTGCAATAACGTCGTCTCATCCCTCTCTCTCGGAACCGCAACAACCTACAGCTCTCAACCGTCGCTACAATGGTGACGATTTGGAAGCAATCAAAATTTACACTTAAAGCAAAAAAAATGCTTTGATAAAGTAAAAATAATTTCAAACTCATAAGTAAGAAAGCTTTAAAAAAAATTTGTTTATCAGAAGTCATTAATCACATAAAAACCTACAAAAGTCGATCAGCATTTGTTTAGTGAAAGAAAAGGCTCAACTCGAGTTATGTGGCTTTGAAAATTAAAAATACCTATGTTAATGAGAGTATGAAACTTCGAGGTTTCATATCTCTTTATTCGAGGCAGCGAGTTAAAAATGACATACATTTATAGGGTTAAAAAAATAAATAAAAATTAATTGGAAAAGAAAAAAAATAGTCGCAATTCAAGAAATTTGATTTCCAGAAATACCAAACACTTGTATCAACAAGCATAGAGGAAGAGATAAGTGAATATCGTTTTGAATTAGGGCTTGAATTGGACATATCGATTTTTTGTTTTCAATATTTATTATTAAATATATTAAAATTATTCCCTACAGGATTTTGTATTGACTGCAGGTGAACTCTTGAATCAATCAAACTTTTTTTTGAATACAAGCATTAAGAAGAAAAAAACATTAAAAAAATGTTGATCATCTCGATATGATCCTGTGGACGGTGGGAGCTAAGATTCATTGGAATCGCTCTAAAAACATTAATAAAAATTATTTAAAATAAGAGTTTTCACAAAATCAAAAATTATTTATTTATCCATGGCTCTGATGAACAACACGGGCATCAACAACATAAAGGTTCAACAAAATGAAACCAACTTTGAGTTAGGGTTTGAATTGGAGATATGGATTTTTTGTTTTAAATATTCATTATTAAATATATTAAAATTATTCCCAACAGGATTTTGTATTCGCTGCAGGTGAACTCCTGAATCGATGAACCATTTTTTTTGAACACATGTATCAAGCTTAGAAATTGCTGAAACTCGTTTTGAATTACGGAGCTCAATAAAGCATATGGATTTTTTGAACCAGATATTTTTCTTATATTTTTTAAAAAATATTTGAGTAATCTTAGAGATTTCCCTACCAAATAAGACCTTCAACCAGAAATTATTTATTTATTTATTTAATGCATCAAGTAAGCGATGAGGTACTTAATCAAAATTAAAACTTTTTGAATAAGAAAAAAAATTCCATAGGAAAAGTGCTTTATTAATATCATATTTTATGATATTTTACATTCATTTTCTATGATATTTTTCAAAACGGATCCTATGGTGACGATTTGGAAGCAATCAAAATTTACACTTAAAGCAAAAAAAATGCTTTGATAAAGTAAAAATAATTTCAAACTCATAAGTAAGAAAGCTTTAAAAAAAATTTGTTTATCAGAAGTCATTAATCACATAAAAACCTACAAAAGTCGATCAGCATTTGTTTAGTGAAAGAAAAGGCTCAACTCGAGTTATGTGGCTTTGAAAATTAAAAATACCTATGTTAATGAGAGTATGAAACTTCGAGGTTTCATATCTCTTTATTCGAGGCAGCGAGTTAAAAATGACATACATTTATAGGGTTAAAAAAATAAATAAAAATTAATTGGAAAAGAAAAAAAATAGTCGCAATTCAAGAAATTTGATTTCCAGAAATACCAAACACTTGTATCAACAAGCATAGAGGAAGAGATAAGTGAATATCGTTTTGAATTAGGGCTTGAATTGGACATATCGATTTTTTGTTTTCAATATTTATTATTAAATATATTAAAATTATTCCCAACAGGATTTTGTATTGACTGCAGGTGAACTCTTGAATCAATCAAACTTTTTTTTGAATACAAGCATTAAGAAGAAAAAAACATTAAAAAAATGTTGATCATCTCGATATGATCCTGTGGACGGTGGGAGCTAAGATTCATTGGAATCGCTCTAAAAACATTAATAAAAATTATTTAAAATAAGAGTTTTCACAAAATCAAAAATTTTTTATTTATCCATGGCTCTGATGAACAACACGGGCATCAACAACATAAAGGTTCAACAAAATGAAACCAACTTTGAGTTAGGGTTTGAATTGGAGATATGGATTTTTTGTTTTAAATATTCATTATTAAATATATTAAAATTATTCCCAACAGGATTTTGTATTCGCTGCAGGTGAACTCCTGAATCGATGAACCATTTTTTTTGAACACATGTATCAAGCTTAGAAATTGCTGAAACTCGTTTTGAATTACGGAGCTCAATAAAGCATATGGATTTTTTGAACCAGATATTTTTCTTATATTTTTTAAAAAATATTTGAGTAATCTTAGAGATTTCCCTACCAAATAAGACCTTCAACCAGAAATTATTTATTTATTTATTTAATGCATCAAGTAAGCGATGAGGTACTTAATCAAAATTAAAACTTTTTGAATAAGAAAAAAAATTCCATAGGAAAAGTGCTTTATTAATATCATATTTTATGATATTTTACATTCATTTTCTATGATATTTTTCAAAACGGATCCTATGGTGACGATTTGGAAGCAATCAAAATTTACACTTAAAGCAAAAAAAATGCTTTGATAAAGTAAAAATAATTTCAAACTCATAAGTAAGAAAGCTTTAAAAAAAATTTGTTTATCAGAAGTCATTAATCACATAAAAACCTACAAAAGTCGATCAGCATTTGTTTAGTGAAAGAAAAGGCTCAACTCGAGTTATGTGGCTTTGAAAATTAAAAATACCTATGTTAATGAGAGTATGAAACTTCGAGGTTTCATATCTCTTTATTCGAGGCAGCGAGTTAAAAATGACATACATTTATAGGGTTAAAAAAATAAATAAAAATTAATTGGAAAAGAAAAAAAATAGTCGCAATTCAAGAAATTTGATTTCCAGAAATACCAAACACTTGTATCAACAAGCATAGAGGAAGAGATAAGTGAATATCGTTTTGAATTAGGGCTTGAATTGGACATATCGATTTTTTGTTTTCAATATTTATTATTAAATATATTAAAATTATTCCCTACAGGATTTTGTATTGACTGCAGGTGAACTCTTGAATCAATCAAACTTTTTTTTGAATACAAGCATTAAGAAGAAAAAAACATTAAAAAAATGTTGATCATCTCGATATGATCCTGTGGACGGTGGGAGCTAAGATTCATTGGAATCGCTCTAAAAACATTAATAAAAATTATTTAAAATAAGAGTTTTCACAAAATCAAAATTTTTTTATTTATCCATGGCTCTGATGAACAACACGGGCATCAACAACATAAAGGTTCAACAAAATGAAACCAACTTTGAGTTAGGGTTTGAATTGGAGATATGGATTTTTTGTTTTAAATATTCATTATTAAATATATTAAAATTATTCCCAACAGGATTTTGTATTCGCTGCAGATGAACTCCTGAATCGATGAACCATTTTTTTTGAACACATGTATCAAGCTTAGAAATTGCTGAAACTCGTTTTGAATTACGGAGCTCAATAAAGCATATGGATTTTTTGAACCAGATATTTTTCTTATATTTTTTAAAAAATATTTGAGTAATCTTAGAGATTTCCCTACCAAATAAGACCTTCAACCAGAAATTATTTATTTATTTATTTAATGCATCAAGTAAGCGATGAGGTACTTAATCAAAATTAAAACTTTTTGAATAAGAAAAAAAATTCCATAGGAAAAGTGCTTTATTAATATCATATTTTATGATATTTTACATTCATTTTCTATGATATTTTTCAAAACGGATCCTATGGTGACGATTTGGAAGCAATCAAAATTTACACTTAAAGCAAAAAAAATGCTTTGATAAAGTAAAAATAATTTCAAACTCATAAGTAAGAAAGCTTTAAAAAAAATTTGTTTATCAGAAGTCATTAATCACATAAAAACCTACAAAAGTCGATCAGCATTTGTTTAGTGAAAGAAAAGGCTCAACTCGAGTTATGTGGCTTTGAAAATTAAAAATACCTATGTTAATGAGAGTATGAAACTTCGAGGTTTCATATCTCTTTATTCGAGGCAGCGAGTTAAAAATGACATACATTTATAGGGTTAAAAAAATAAATAAAAATTAATTGGAAAAGAAAAAAAATAGTCGCAATTCAAGAAATTTGATTTCCAGAAATACCAAACACTTGTATCAACAAGCATAGAGGAAGAGATAAGTGAATATCGTTTTGAATTAGGGCTTGAATTGGACATATCGATTTTTTGTTTTCAATATTTATTATTAAATATATTAAAATTATTCCCAACAGGATTTTGTATTCGCTGCAGGTGAACTCCTGAATCGATGAACCATTTTTTTTGAACACATGTATCAAGCTTAGAAATTGCTGAAACTCGTTTTGAATTACGGAGCTCAATAAAGCATATGGATTTTTTGAACCAGATATTTTTCTTATATTTTTTAAAAAATATTTGAGTAATCTTAGAGATTTCCCTACCAAATAAGACCTTCAACCAGAAATTATTTATTTATTTATTTAATGCATCAAGTAAGCGATGAGGTACTTAATCAAAATTAAAACTTTTTGAATAAGAAAAAAAATTCCATAGGAAAAGTGCTTTATTAATATCATATTTTATGATATTTTACATTCATTTTCAATGATATTTTTCAAAACGGATCCTATGGTGACGATTTGGAAGCAATCAAAATTTACACTTAAAGCAAAAAAAATGCTTTGATAAAATAAAAATAATTTCAAACTCATAAGTAAGAAAGCTTTAAAAAAAATTTGTTTATCAGAAATCATAAATCACATAAAAACCTACAAAAGTCGATCGGCATTTCTTTAGTGAAAGATAAGGCTCAAATCGAGTTATGTGGCTTTGAAGAAAATAAATACCTATGTTAATGAGAGTATGAAACTTCGAGGTTTCATATCTCTTTATTCGAGGCAGCGAGTTAAAAATGACATACATTTATAGGGTTAAAAAAATAAATAAAAATTAATTGGAAAAGAAAAAAAATAGTCGCAATTCAAGAAATTTGATTTCCAGAAATACCAAACACTTGTATCAACAAGCATAGAGGAAGAGATAAGTGAATATCGTTTTGAATTAGGGCTTGAATTGGACATATCGATTTTTTGTTTTCAATATTTATTATTAAATATATTAAAATTATTCCCAACAGGATTTTGTATTGACTGCAGGTGAACTCTTGAATCAATCAAACTTTTTTTTGAATACAAGCATTAAGAAGAAAAAAACATTAAAAAAATGTTGATCATCTCGATATGATCCTGTGGACGGTGGGAGCTAAGATTCATTGGAATCGCTCTAAAAACATTAATAAAAATTATTGAAAATAAGAGATTTCACAAAATCAAAAATTTTTTATTTATCCATGGCTCTGAACACGGACATCATCAACATAAAGGTTCAAAAAAATGAAACTCGTTTTCAATTATGGCTTGAATTGGAGATATGGATTTTTTGTTTTAAATATTCATTATTAAATATATTAAAATTATTCCCAACAGGATTTTGTATTCGCTGCAGGTGAACTAGTGAATCGATGAACCATTTTTTTTGAACACATGTATCAAGCTTAGAAATTGCTTAAACTCGTTTTGAATTACGGAGCTCAATAAAGCATATGGATTTTTTGAACCAGATATTTTTCTTATATTTTTTAAAAAATATTTGAGTAATCTTAGAGATTTCCCTACCAAATAAGACCTTCAACCAGAAATTATTTATTTATTTATTTGATGCATCAAGCAAGCGTTGAGGTACTTAATCAAAATTAAAACCTTTTGAATAAGAAAAAAAATTCCATAGGAAAAGTGCTTTATTAATATCATTTTTTATGCATTTTTACATTCATTTTCAATGATATTTTTCAAAACGGATCCTATGGTGACGATTTGGAAGCAATCAAAATTTACACTTAAAGCAAAAAATGCTTTGATAAAGTAAAAATAATTTCAAACTCATAAGTAAGAAAGCTTTAAAAAAAATTTGTTTATCAGAAGTCATAAATCACATAAAAACCTACAAAAGTCGATCGGGATTTGTTTAGTGAAAGAAAAGGCTCAACTCGAGTTATGTGGCTTTGAAGAAAATAAATACCTATGTTAATGAGAGTATGAAACTTCGAGGTTTCATATCTCTTTATTCGAGGCAGTGAGTTAAAAATGACATACATTTATAGGGTTAAAAAAATAAATATAAATTAATTGGAAAAGAAAAAAAATAGTCGCAATTCAAGAAATTTGATTTCCAGAAATACCAAACACTTGTATCAACAAGCATAGAGGAAGAGATAAGTGAATATCGTTTTGAATTAGGGCTTGAATTGGACATATCGATTTTTTGTTTTCAATATTTATTATTAAATATATTAAAATTATTCCCAACAGGATTTTGTATTGACTGCAGGTGAACTCCTGAATCAATCAAACTTTTTTTTGAATACAAGCATTAAGAAGAAAAAAACATTAAAAAAATGTTGATCATCTCGATATGATCCTGTGGACGGTGGGAGCTAAGATTCATTGGAATCGCTCTAAAAACATTAATAAAAATTATTGAAAATAAGAGATTTCACAAAATCAAAAATTTTTTATTTATCCATGGCTCTGAACACGGACATCATCAACATAAAGGTTCAAAAAAATGAAACTCGTTTTCAATTATGGCTTGAATTGGAGATATGGATTTTTTGTTTTAAATATTCATTATTAAATATATTAAAATTATTCCCAACAGGATTTTGTATTGACTGCAGGTGAACTCTTGAATCAATCAAACTTTTTTTTGAATACAAGCATTAAGAAGAAAAAAACATTAAAAAAATGTTGATCATCTCGATATGATCCTGTGGACGGTGGGAGCTAAGATTCATTGGAATCGCTCTAAAAACATTAATAAAAATTATTTAAAATAAGAGTTTTCACAAAATCAAAAATTTTTTATTTATCCATGGCTCTGATGAACAACACGGGCATCAACAACATAAAGGTTCAACAAAATGAAACCAACTTTGAGTTAGGGTTTGAATTGGAGATATGGATTTTTTGTTTTAAATATTCATTATTAAATATATTAAAATTATTCCCAACAGGATTTTGTATTCGCAGCAGGTGAACTCCTGAATTGATGAACCATTTTTTTTGAACACATGTATCAAGCTTAGAAATTGCTGAAACTCGTTTTGAATTACGGAGCTCAATAAAGCATATGGATTTTTTGAACCAGATATTTTTCTTATATTTTTTAAAAAATATTTGAGTAATCTTAGAGATTTCCCTACCAAATAAGACCTTCAACCAGAAATTATTTATTTATTTATTTAATGCATCAAGTAAGCGATGAGGTACTTAATCAAAATTAAAACTTTTTGAATAAGAAAAAAAATTCCATAGGAAAAGTGCTTTATTAATATCATATTTTATGATATTTTACATTCATTTTCAATGATATTTTTCAAAACGGATCCTATGGTGACGATTTGGAAGCAATCAAAATTTACACTTAAAGCAAAAAAAATGCTTTGATAAAGTAAAAATAATTTCAAACTCATAAGTAAGAAAGCTTTAAAAAAAATTTGTTTATCAGAAGTCATAAATCACATAAAAACCTACAAAAGTCGATCAGCATTTGTTTAGTGAAAGAAAAGGCTCAACTCGAGTTATGTGGCTTTGAAGAAAATAAATACCTATGTTAATGAGAGTATGAAACTTCGAGGTTTCATATCTCTTTATTCGAGGCAGTGAGTTAAAAATGACATACATTTATAGGGTTAAAAAAATAAATATAAATTAATTGGAAAAGAAAAAAAATAGTCGCAATTCAAGAAATTTGATTTCCAGAAATACCAAACACTTGTATCAACAAGCATAGAGGAAGAGATAAGTGAATATCGTTTTGAATTAGGGCTTGAATTGGACATATCGATTTTTTGTTTTCAATATTTATTATTAAATATATTAAAATTATTCCCAACAGGATTTTGTATTGACTGCAGGTGAACTCCTGAATCAATCAAACTTTTTTTTGAATACAAGCATTAAGAAGAAAAAAACATTAAAAAAATGTTGATCATCTCGATATGATCCTGTGGACGGTGGGAGCTAAGATTCATTGGAATCGCTCTAAAAACATTAATAAAAATTATTGAAAATAAGAGATTTCACAAAATCAAAAATTTTTTATTTATCCATGGCTCTGAACACGGACATCAACAACATAAAGGTTCAAAAAAATGAAACTCGTTTTCAATTATGGCTTGAATTGGAGATATGGATTTTTTGTTTTAAATATTCATTATTAAATATATTAAAATTATTCCCAACAGGATTTTGTATTCGCTGCAGGTGAACTAGTGAATCGATGAACCATTTTTTTTGAACACATGTATCAAGCTTAGAAATTGCTTAAACTCGTTTTGAATTACGGAGCTCAATAAAGCATATGGATTTTTTGAACCAGATATTTTTCTTATATTTTTTAAAAAATATTTGAGTAATCTTAGAGATTTCCCTACCAAATAAGACCTTCAACCAGAAATTATTTATTTATTTATTTAATGCATCAAGTAAGCGATGAGGTACTTAATCAAAATTAAAACTTTTTGAATAAGAAAAAAAATTCCATAGGAAAAGTGCTTTATTAATATCATATTTTATGATATTTTACATTCATTTTCAATGATATTTTTCAAAACGGATTCTATGGTGACGATTTGGAAGCAATCAAAATTTACACTTAAAGCAAAAAAAATGCTTTGATAAAGTAAAAATAATTTCAAACTCATAAGTAAGAAAGCTTTAAAAAAAATTTGTTTATCAGAAGTCATAAATCACATAAAAACCTACAAAAGTCGATCGGGATTTGTTTAGTGAAAGAAAAGGCTCAACTCGAGTTATGTGGCTTTGAAGAAAATAAATACCTATGTTAATGAGAGTATGAAACTTCGAGGTTTCATATCTCTTTATTCGAGGCAGTGAGTTAAAAATGACATACATTTATAGGGTTAAAAAAATAAATATAAATTAATTGGAAAAGAAAAAAAATAGTCGCAATTCAAGAAATTTGATTTCCAGAAATACCAAACACTTGTATCAACAAGCATAGAGGAAGAGATAAGTGAATATCGTTTTGAATTAGGGCTTGAATTGGACATATCGATTTTTTGTTTTCAATATTTATTATTAAATATATTAAAATTATTCCCAACAGGATTTTGTATTGACTGCAGGTGAACTCCTGAATCAATCAAACTTTTTTTTGAATACAAGCATTAAGAAGAAAAAAACATTAAAAAAATGTTGATCATCTCGATATGATCCTGTGGACGGTGGGAGCTAAGATTCATTGGAATCGCTCTAAAAACATTAATAAAAATTATTGAAAATAAGAGATTTCACAAAATCAAAAATTTTTTATTTATCCATGGCTCTGAACACGGACATCATCAACATAAAGGTTCAAAAAAATGAAACTCGTTTTCAATTATGGCTTGAATTGGAGATATGGATTTTTTGTTTTAAATATTCATTATTAAATATATTAAAATTATTCCCAACAGGATTTTGTATTCGCTGCAGGTGAACTAGTGAATCGATGAACCATTTTTTTTGAACACATGTATCAAGCTTAGAAATTGCTTAAACTCGTTTTGAATTACGGAGCTCAATAAAGCATATGGATTTTTTGAACCAGATATTTTTCTTATATTTTTTAAAAAATATTTGAGTAATCTTAGAGATTTCCCTACCAAATAAGACCTTCAACCAGAAATTATTTATTTATTTATTTGATGCATCAAGCAAGCGTTGAGGTACTTAATCAAAATTAAAACCTTTTGAATAAGAAAAAAAATTCCATAGGAAAAGTGCTTTATTAATATCATTTTTTATGCATTTTTACATTCATTTTCAATGATATTTTTCAAAACGGATCCTATGGTGACGATTTGGAAGCAATCAAAATTTACACTTAAAGCAAAAAATGCTTTGATAAAGTAAAAATAATTTCAAACTCATAAGTAAGAAAGCTTTAAAAAAAATTTGTTTATCAGAAGTCATAAATCACATAAAAACCTACAAAAGTCGATCGGGATTTGTTTAGTGAAAGAAAAGGCTCAACTCGAGTTATGTGGCTTTGAAGAAAATAAATACCTATGTTAATGAGAGTATGAAACTTCGAGGTTTCATATCTCTTTATTCGAGGCAGTGAGTTAAAAATGACATACATTTATAGGGTTAAAAAAATAAATATAAATTAATTGGAAAAGAAAAAAAATAGTCGCAATTCAAGAAATTTGATTTCCAGAAATACCAAACACTTGTATCAACAAGCATAGAGGAAGAGATAAGTGAATATCGTTTTGAATTAGGGCTTGAATTGGACATATCGATTTTTTGTTTTCAATATTTATTATTAAATATATTAAAATTATTCCCAACAGGATTTTGTATTGACTGCAGGTGAACTCCTGAATCAATCAAACTTTTTTTTGAATACAAGCATTAAGAAGAAAAAAACATTAAAAAAATGTTGATCATCTCGATATGATCCTGTGGACGGTGGGAGCTAAGATTCATTGGAATCGCTCTAAAAACATTAATAAAAATTATTGAAAATAAGAGATTTCACAAAATCAAAAATTTTTTATTTATCCATGGCTCTGAACACGGACATCATCAACATAAAGGTTCAAAAAAATGAAACTCGTTTTCAATTATGGCTTGAATTGGAGATATGGATTTTTTGTTTTAAATATTCATTATTAAATATATTAAAATTATTCCCAACAGGATTTTGTATTCGCTGCAGGTGAACTAGTGAATCGATGAACCATTTTTTTTGAACACATGTATCAAGCTTAGAAATTGCTTAAACTCGTTTTGAATTACGGAGCTCAATAAAGCATATGGATTTTTTGAACCAGATATTTTTCTTATATTTTTTAAAAAATATTTGAGTAATCTTAGAGATTTCCCTACCAAATAAGACCTTCAACCAGAAATTATTTATTTATTTATTTGATGCATCAAGCAAGCGTTGAGGTACTTAATCAAAATTAAAACCTTTTGAATAAGAAAAAAAATTCCATAGGAAAAGTGCTTTATTAATATCATTTTTTATGCATTTTTACATTCATTTTCAATGATATTTTTCAAAACGGATCCTATGGTGACGATTTGGAAGCAATCAAAATTTACACTTAAAGCAAAAAATGCTTTGATAAAGTAAAAATAATTTCAAACTCATAAGTAAGAAAGCTTTAAAAAAAATTTGTTTATCAGAAGTCATAAATCACATAAAAACCTACAAAAGTCGATCGGGATTTGTTTAGTGAAAGAAAAGGCTCAACTCGAGTTATGTGGCTTTGAAGAAAATAAATACCTATGTTAATGAGAGTATGAAACTTCGAGGTTTCATATCTCTTTATTCGAGGCAGTGAGTTAAAAATGACATACATTTATAGGGTTAAAAAAATAAATATAAATTAATTGGAAAAGAAAAAAAATAGTCGCAATTCAAGAAATTTGATTTCCAGAAATACCAAACACTTGTATCAACAAGCATAGAGGAAGAGATAAGTGAATATCGTTTTGAATTAGGGCTTGAATTGGACATATCGATTTTTTGTTTTCAATATTTATTATTAAATATATTAAAATTATTCCCAACAGGATTTTGTATTGACTGCAGGTGAACTCCTGAATCAATCAAACTTTTTTTTGAATACAAGCATTAAGAAGAAAAAAACATTAAAAAAATGTTGATCATCTCGATATGATCCTGTGGACGGTGGGAGCTAAGATTCATTGGAATCGCTCTAAAAACATTAATAAAAATTATTGAAAATAAGAGATTTCACAAAATCAAAAATTTTTTATTTATCCATGGCTCTGAACACGGACATCATCAACATAAAGGTTCAAAAAAATGAAACTCGTTTTCAATTATGGCTTGAATTGGAGATATGGATTTTTTGTTTTAAATATTCATTATTAAATATATTAAAATTATTCCCAACAGGATTTTGTATTCGCTGCAGGTGAACTAGTGAATCGATGAACCATTTTTTTTGAACACATGTATCAAGCTTAGAAATTGCTTAAACTCGTTTTGAATTACGGAGCTCAATAAAGCATATGGATTTTTTGAACCAGATATTTTTCTTATATTTTTTAAAAAATATTTGAGTAATCTTAGAGATTTCCCTACCAAATAAGACCTTCAACCAGAAATTATTTATTTATTTATTTGATGCATCAAGCAAGCGTTGAGGTACTTAATCAAAATTAAAACCTTTTGAATAAGAAAAAAAATTCCATAGGAAAAGTGCTTTATTAATATCATTTTTTATGCATTTTTACATTCATTTTCAATGATATTTTTCAAAACGGATCCTATGGTGACGATTTGGAAGCAATCAAAATTTACACTTAAAGCAAAAAATGCTTTGATAAAGTAAAAATAATTTCAAACTCATAAGTAAGAAAGCTTTAAAAAAAATTTGTTTATCAGAAGTCATAAATCACATAAAAACCTACAAAAGTCGATCGGGATTTGTTTAGTGAAAGAAAAGGCTCAACTCGAGTTATGTGGCTTTGAAGAAAATAAATACCTATGTTAATGAGAGTATGAAACTTCGAGGTTTCATATCTCTTTATTCGAGGCAGTGAGTTAAAAATGACATACATTTATAGGGTTAAAAAAATAAATATAAATTAATTGGAAAAGAAAAAAAATAGTCGCAATTCAAGAAATTTGATTTCCAGAAATACCAAACACTTGTATCAACAAGCATAGAGGAAGAGATAAGTGAATATCGTTTTGAATTAGGGCTTGAATTGGACATATCGATTTTTTGTTTTCAATATTTATTATTAAATATATTAAAATTATTCCCAACAGGATTTTGTATTGACTGCAGGTGAACTCCTGAATCAATCAAACTTTTTTTTGAATACAAGCATTAAGAAGAAAAAAACATTAAAAAAATGTTGATCATCTCGATATGATCCTGTGGACGGTGGGAGCTAAGATTCATTGGAATCGCTCTAAAAACATTAATAAAAATTATTGAAAATAAGAGATTTCACAAAATCAAAAATTTTTTATTTATCCATGGCTCTGAACACGGACATCATCAACATAAAGGTTCAAAAAAATGAAACTCGTTTTCAATTATGGCTTGAATTGGAGATATGGATTTTTTGTTTTAAATATTCATTATTAAATATATTAAAATTATTCCCAACAGGATTTTGTATTCGCTGCAGGTGAACTAGTGAATCGATGAACCATTTTTTTTGAACACATGTATCAAGCTTAGAAATTGCTTAAACTCGTTTTGAATTACGGAGCTCAATAAAGCATATGGATTTTTTGAACCAGATATTTTTCTTATATTTTTTAAAAAATATTTGAGTAATCTTAGAGATTTCCCTACCAAATAAGACCTTCAACCAGAAATTATTTATTTATTTATTTGATGCATCAAGCAAGCGTTGAGGTACTTAATCAAAATTAAAACCTTTTGAATAAGAAAAAAAATTCCATAGGAAAAGTGCTTTATTAATATCATTTTTTATGCATTTTTACATTCATTTTCAATGATATTTTTCAAAACGGATCCTATGGTGACGATTTGGAAGCAATCAAAATTTACACTTAAAGCAAAAAATGCTTTGATAAAGTAAAAATAATTTCAAACTCATAAGTAAGAAAGCTTTAAAAAAAATTTGTTTATCAGAAGTCATAAATCACATAAAAACCTACAAAAGTCGATCGGGATTTGTTTAGTGAAAGAAAAGGCTCAACTCGAGTTATGTGGCTTTGAAGAAAATAAATACCTATGTTAATGAGAGTATGAAACTTCGAGGTTTCATATCTCTTTATTCGAGGCAGTGAGTTAAAAATGACATACATTTATAGGGTTAAAAAAATAAATATAAATTAATTGGAAAAGAAAAAAAATAGTCGCAATTCAAGAAATTTGATTTCCAGAAATACCAAACACTTGTATCAACAAGCATAGAGGAAGAGATAAGTGAATATCGTTTTGAATTAGGGCTTGAATTGGACATATCGATTTTTTGTTTTCAATATTTATTATTAAATATATTAAAATTATTCCCAACAGGATTTTGTATTGACTGCAGGTGAACTCCTGAATCAATCAAACTTTTTTTTGAATACAAGCATTAAGAAGAAAAAAACATTAAAAAAATGTTGATCATCTCGATATGATCCTGTGGACGGTGGGAGCTAAGATTCATTGGAATCGCTCTAAAAACATTAATAAAAATTATTGAAAATAAGAGATTTCACAAAATCAAAAATTTTTTATTTATCCATGGCTCTGAACACGGACATCATCAACATAAAGGTTCAAAAAAATGAAACTCGTTTTCAATTATGGCTTGAATTGGAGATATGGATTTTTTGTTTTAAATATTCATTATTAAATATATTAAAATTATTCCCAACAGGATTTTGTATTCGCTGCAGGTGAACTAGTGAATCGATGAACCATTTTTTTTGAACACATGTATCAAGCTTAGAAATTGCTTAAACTCGTTTTGAATTACGGAGCTCAATAAAGCATATGGATTTTTTGAACCAGATATTTTTCTTATATTTTTTAAAAAATATTTGAGTAATCTTAGAGATTTCCCTACCAAATAAGACCTTCAACCAGAAATTATTTATTTATTTATTTGATGCATCAAGCAAGCGTTGAGGTACTTAATCAAAATTAAAACCTTTTGAATAAGAAAAAAAATTCCATAGGAAAAGTGCTTTATTAATATCATTTTTTATGCATTTTTACATTCATTTTCAATGATATTTTTCAAAACGGATCCTATGGTGACGATTTGGAAGCAATCAAAATTTACACTTAAAGCAAAAAATGCTTTGATAAAGTAAAAATAATTTCAAACTCATAAGTAAGAAAGCTTTAAAAAAAATTTGTTTATCAGAAGTCATAAATCACATAAAAACCTACAAAAGTCGATCGGGATTTGTTTAGTGAAAGAAAAGGCTCAACTCGAGTTATGTGGCTTTGAAGAAAATAAATACCTATGTTAATGAGAGTATGAAACTTCGAGGTTTCATATCTCTTTATTCGAGGCAGTGAGTTAAAAATGACATACATTTATAGGGTTAAAAAAATAAATATAAATTAATTGGAAAAGAAAAAAAATAGTCGCAATTCAAGAAATTTGATTTCCAGAAATACCAAACACTTGTATCAACAAGCATAGAGGAAGAGATAAGTGAATATCGTTTTGAATTAGGGCTTGAATTGGACATATCGATTTTTTGTTTTCAATATTTATTATTAAATATATTAAAATTATTCCCAACAGGATTTTGTATTGACTGCAGGTGAACTCCTGAATCAATCAAACTTTTTTTTGAATACAAGCATTAAGAAGAAAAAAACATTAAAAAAATGTTGATCATCTCGATATGATCCTGTGGACGGTGGGAGCTAAGATTCATTGGAATCGCTCTAAAAACATTAATAAAAATTATTGAAAATAAGAGATTTCACAAAATCAAAAATTTTTTATTTATCCATGGCTCTGAACACGGACATCATCAACATAAAGGTTCAAAAAAATGAAACTCGTTTTCAATTATGGCTTGAATTGGAGATATGGATTTTTTGTTTTAAATATTCATTATTAAATATATTAAAATTATTCCCAACAGGATTTTGTATTCGCTGCAGGTGAACTAGTGAATCGATGAACCATTTTTTTTGAACACATGTATCAAGCTTAGAAATTGCTTAAACTCGTTTTGAATTACGGAGCTCAATAAAGCATATGGATTTTTTGAACCAGATATTTTTCTTATATTTTTTAAAAAATATTTGAGTAATCTTAGAGATTTCCCTACCAAATAAGACCTTCAACCAGAAATTATTTATTTATTTATTTGATGCATCAAGCAAGCGTTGAGGTACTTAATCAAAATTAAAACCTTTTGAATAAGAAAAAAAATTCCATAGGAAAAGTGCTTTATTAATATCATTTTTTATGCATTTTTACATTCATTTTCAATGATATTTTTCAAAACGGATCCTATGGTGACGATTTGGAAGCAATCAAAATTTACACTTAAAGCAAAAAATGCTTTGATAAAGTAAAAATAATTTCAAACTCATAAGTAAGAAAGCTTTAAAAAAAATTTGTTTATCAGAAGTCATAAATCACATAAAAACCTACAAAAGTCGATCGGGATTTGTTTAGTGAAAGAAAAGGCTCAACTCGAGTTATGTGGCTTTGAAGAAAATAAATACCTATGTTAATGAGAGTATGAAACTTCGAGGTTTCATATCTCTTTATTCGAGGCAGTGAGTTAAAAATGACATACATTTATAGGGTTAAAAAAATAAATATAAATTAATTGGAAAAGAAAAAAAATAGTCGCAATTCAAGAAATTTGATTTCCAGAAATACCAAACACTTGTATCAACAAGCATAGAGGAAGAGATAAGTGAATATCGTTTTGAATTAGGGCTTGAATTGGACATATCGATTTTTTGTTTTCAATATTTATTATTAAATATATTAAAATTATTCCCAACAGGATTTTGTATTGACTGCAGGTGAACTCCTGAATCAATCAAACTTTTTTTTGAATACAAGCATTAAGAAGAAAAAAACATTAAAAAAATGTTGATCATCTCGATATGATCCTGTGGACGGTGGGAGCTAAGATTCATTGGAATCGCTCTAAAAACATTAATAAAAATTATTGAAAATAAGAGATTTCACAAAATCAAAAATTTTTTATTTATCCATGGCTCTGAACACGGACATCATCAACATAAAGGTTCAAAAAAATGAAACTCGTTTTCAATTATGGCTTGAATTGGAGATATGGATTTTTTGTTTTAAATATTCATTATTAAATATATTAAAATTATTCCCAACAGGATTTTGTATTCGCTGCAGGTGAACTAGTGAATCGATGAACCATTTTTTTTGAACACATGTATCAAGCTTAGAAATTGCTTAAACTCGTTTTGAATTACGGAGCTCAATAAAGCATATGGATTTTTTGAACCAGATATTTTTCTTATATTTTTTAAAAAATATTTGAGTAATCTTAGAGATTTCCCTACCAAATAAGACCTTCAACCAGAAATTATTTATTTATTTATTTGATGCATCAAGCAAGCGTTGAGGTACTTAATCAAAATTAAAACCTTTTGAATAAGAAAAAAAATTCCATAGGAAAAGTGCTTTATTAATATCATTTTTTATGCATTTTTACATTCATTTTCAATGATATTTTTCAAAACGGATCCTATGGTGACGATTTGGAAGCAATCAAAATTTACACTTAAAGCAAAAAATGCTTTGATAAAGTAAAAATAATTTCAAACTCATAAGTAAGAAAGCTTTAAAAAAAATTTGTTTATCAGAAGTCATAAATCACATAAAAACCTACAAAAGTCGATCGGGATTTGTTTAGTGAAAGAAAAGGCTCAACTCGAGTTATGTGGCTTTGAAGAAAATAAATACCTATGTTAATGAGAGTATGAAACTTCGAGGTTTCATATCTCTTTATTCGAGGCAGTGAGTTAAAAATGACATACATTTATAGGGTTAAAAAAATAAATATAAATTAATTGGAAAAGAAAAAAAATAGTCGCAATTCAAGAAATTTGATTTCCAGAAATACCAAACACTTGTATCAACAAGCATAGAGGAAGAGATAAGTGAATATCGTTTTGAATTAGGGCTTGAATTGGACATATCGATTTTTTGTTTTCAATATTTATTATTAAATATATTAAAATTATTCCCAACAGGATTTTGTATTGACTGCAGGTGAACTCCTGAATCAATCAAACTTTTTTTTGAATACAAGCATTAAGAAGAAAAAAACATTAAAAAAATGTTGATCATCTCGATATGATCCTGTGGACGGTGGGAGCTAAGATTCATTGGAATCGCTCTAAAAACATTAATAAAAATTATTGAAAATAAGAGATTTCACAAAATCAAAAATTTTTTATTTATCCATGGCTCTGAACACGGACATCATCAACATAAAGGTTCAAAAAAATGAAACTCGTTTTCAATTATGGCTTGAATTGGAGATATGGATTTTTTGTTTTAAATATTCATTATTAAATATATTAAAATTATTCCCAACAGGATTTTGTATTCGCTGCAGGTGAACTAGTGAATCGATGAACCATTTTTTTTGAACACATGTATCAAGCTTAGAAATTGCTTAAACTCGTTTTGAATTACGGAGCTCAATAAAGCATATGGATTTTTTGAACCAGATATTTTTCTTATATTTTTTAAAAAATATTTGAGTAATCTTAGAGATTTCCCTACCAAATAAGACCTTCAACCAGAAATTATTTATTTATTTATTTGATGCATCAAGCAAGCGTTGAGGTACTTAATCAAAATTAAAACCTTTTGAATAAGAAAAAAAATTCCATAGGAAAAGTGCTTTATTAATATCATTTTTTATGCATTTTTACATTCATTTTCAATGATATTTTTCAAAACGGATCCTATGGTGACGATTTGGAAGCAATCAAAATTTACACTTAAAGCAAAAAATGCTTTGATAAAGTAAAAATAATTTCAAACTCATAAGTAAGAAAGCTTTAAAAAAAATTTGTTTATCAGAAGTCATAAATCACATAAAAACCTACAAAAGTCGATCGGGATTTGTTTAGTGAAAGAAAAGGCTCAACTCGAGTTATGTGGCTTTGAAGAAAATAAATACCTATGTTAATGAGAGTATGAAACTTCGAGGTTTCATATCTCTTTATTCGAGGCAGTGAGTTAAAAATGACATACATTTATAGGGTTAAAAAAATAAATATAAATTAATTGGAAAAGAAAAAAAATAGTCGCAATTCAAGAAATTTGATTTCCAGAAATACCAAACACTTGTATCAACAAGCATAGAGGAAGAGATAAGTGAATATCGTTTTGAATTAGGGCTTGAATTGGACATATCGATTTTTTGTTTTCAATATTTATTATTAAATATATTAAAATTATTCCCAACAGGATTTTGTATTGACTGCAGGTGAACTCCTGAATCAATCAAACTTTTTTTTGAATACAAGCATTAAGAAGAAAAAAACATTAAAAAAATGTTGATCATCTCGATATGATCCTGTGGACGGTGGGAGCTAAGATTCATTGGAATCGCTCTAAAAACATTAATAAAAATTATTGAAAATAAGAGATTTCACAAAATCAAAAATTTTTTATTTATCCATGGCTCTGAACACGGACATCATCAACATAAAGGTTCAAAAAAATGAAACTCGTTTTCAATTATGGCTTGAATTGGAGATATGGATTTTTTGTTTTAAATATTCATTATTAAATATATTAAAATTATTCCCAACAGGATTTTGTATTCGCTGCAGGTGAACTAGTGAATCGATGAACCATTTTTTTTGAACACATGTATCAAGCTTAGAAATTGCTTAAACTCGTTTTGAATTACGGAGCTCAATAAAGCATATGGATTTTTTGAACCAGATATTTTTCTTATATTTTTTAAAAAATATTTGAGTAATCTTAGAGATTTCCCTACCAAATAAGACCTTCAACCAGAAATTATTTATTTATTTATTTGATGCATCAAGCAAGCGTTGAGGTACTTAATCAAAATTAAAACCTTTTGAATAAGAAAAAAAATTCCATAGGAAAAGTGCTTTATTAATATCATTTTTTATGCATTTTTACATTCATTTTCAATGATATTTTTCAAAACGGATCCTATGGTGACGATTTGGAAGCAATCAAAATTTACACTTAAAGCAAAAAATGCTTTGATAAAGTAAAAATAATTTCAAACTCATAAGTAAGAAAGCTTTAAAAAAAATTTGTTTATCAGAAGTCATAAATCACATAAAAACCTACAAAAGTCGATCGGGATTTGTTTAGTGAAAGAAAAGGCTCAACTCGAGTTATGTGGCTTTGAAGAAAATAAATACCTATGTTAATGAGAGTATGAAACTTCGAGGTTTCATATCTCTTTATTCGAGGCAGTGAGTTAAAAATGACATACATTTATAGGGTTAAAAAAATAAATATAAATTAATTGGAAAAGAAAAAAAATAGTCGCAATTCAAGAAATTTGATTTCCAGAAATACCAAACACTTGTATCAACAAGCATAGAGGAAGAGATAAGTGAATATCGTTTTGAATTAGGGCTTGAATTGGACATATCGATTTTTTGTTTTCAATATTTATTATTAAATATATTAAAATTATTCCCAACAGGATTTTGTATTGACTGCAGGTGAACTCCTGAATCAATCAAACTTTTTTTTGAATACAAGCATTAAGAAGAAAAAAACATTAAAAAAATGTTGATCATCTCGATATGATCCTGTGGACGGTGGGAGCTAAGATTCATTGGAATCGCTCTAAAAACATTAATAAAAATTATTGAAAATAAGAGATTTCACAAAATCAAAAATTTTTTATTTATCCATGGCTCTGAACACGGACATCATCAACATAAAGGTTCAAAAAAATGAAACTCGTTTTCAATTATGGCTTGAATTGGAGATATGGATTTTTTGTTTTAAATATTCATTATTAAATATATTAAAATTATTCCCAACAGGATTTTGTATTCGCTGCAGGTGAACTAGTGAATCGATGAACCATTTTTTTTGAACACATGTATCAAGCTTAGAAATTGCTTAAACTCGTTTTGAATTACGGAGCTCAATAAAGCATATGGATTTTTTGAACCAGATATTTTTCTTATATTTTTTAAAAAATATTTGAGTAATCTTAGAGATTTCCCTACCAAATAAGACCTTCAACCAGAAATTATTTATTTATTTATTTGATGCATCAAGCAAGCGTTGAGGTACTTAATCAAAATTAAAACCTTTTGAATAAGAAAAAAAATTCCATAGGAAAAGTGCTTTATTAATATCATTTTTTATGCATTTTTACATTCATTTTCAATGATATTTTTCAAAACGGATCCTATGGTGACGATTTGGAAGCAATCAAAATTTACACTTAAAGCAAAAAATGCTTTGATAAAGTAAAAATAATTTCAAACTCATAAGTAAGAAAGCTTTAAAAAAAATTTGTTTATCAGAAGTCATAAATCACATAAAAACCTACAAAAGTCGATCGGGATTTGTTTAGTGAAAGAAAAGGCTCAACTCGAGTTATGTGGCTTTGAAGAAAATAAATACCTATGTTAATGAGAGTATGAAACTTCGAGGTTTCATATCTCTTTATTCGAGGCAGTGAGTTAAAAATGACATACATTTATAGGGTTAAAAAAATAAATATAAATTAATTGGAAAAGAAAAAAAATAGTCGCAATTCAAGAAATTTGATTTCCAGAAATACCAAACACTTGTATCAACAAGCATAGAGGAAGAGATAAGTGAATATCGTTTTGAATTAGGGCTTGAATTGGACATATCGATTTTTTGTTTTCAATATTTATTATTAAATATATTAAAATTATTCCCAACAGGATTTTGTATTGACTGCAGGTGAACTCCTGAATCAATCAAACTTTTTTTTGAATACAAGCATTAAGAAGAAAAAAACATTAAAAAAATGTTGATCATCTCGATATGATCCTGTGGACGGTGGGAGCTAAGATTCATTGGAATCGCTCTAAAAACATTAATAAAAATTATTGAAAATAAGAGATTTCACAAAATCAAAAATTTTTTATTTATCCATGGCTCTGAACACGGACATCAACAACATAAAGGTTCAAAAAAATGAAACTCGTTTTCAATTATGGCTTGAATTGGAGATATGGATTTTTTGTTTTAAATATTCATTATTAAATATATTAAAATTATTCCCAACAGGATTTTGTATTCGCTGCAGGTGAACTAGTGAATCGATGAACCATTTTTTTTGAACACATGTATCAAGCTTAGAAATTGCTTAAACTCGTTTTGAATTACGGAGCTCAATAAAGCATATGGATTTTTTGAACCAGATATTTTTCTTATATTTTTTAAAAAATATTTGAGTAATCTTAGAGATTTCCCTACCAAATAAGACCTTCAACCAGAAATTATTTATTTATTTATTTAATGCATCAAGTAAGCGATGAGGTACTTAATCAAAATTAAAACTTTTTGAATAAGAAAAAAAATTCCATAGGAAAAGTGCTTTATTAATATCATATTTTATGATATTTTACATTCATTTTCAATGATATTTTTCAAAACGGATTCTATGGTGACGATTTGGAAGCAATCAAAATTTACACTTAAAGCAAAAAAAATGCTTTGATAAAGTAAAAATAATTTCAAACTCATAAGTAAGAAAGCTTTAAAAAAAATTTGTTTATCAGAAGTCATAAATCACATAAAAACCTACAAAAGTCGATCAGCATTTGTTTAGTGAAAGAAAAGGCTCAACTCGAGTTATGTGGCTTTGAAGAAAATAAATACCTATGTTAATGAGAGTATGAAACTTCGAGGTTTCATATCTCTTTATTCGAGGCAGTGAGTTAAAAATGACATACATTTATAGGGTTAAAAAAATAAATATAAATTAATTGGAAAAGAAAAAAAATAGTCGCAATTCAAGAAATTTGATTTCCAGAAATACCAAACACTTGTATCAACAAGCATAGAGGAAGAGATAAGTGAATATCGTTTTGAATTAGGGCTTGAATTGGACATATCGATTTTTTGTTTTCAATATTTATTATTAAATATATTAAAATTATTCCCAACAGGATTTTGTATTGACTGCAGGTGAACTCCTGAATCAATCAAACTTTTTTTTGAATACAAGCATTAAGAAGAAAAAAACATTAAAAAAATGTTGATCATCTCGATATGATCCTGTGGACGGTGGGAGCTAAGATTCATTGGAATCGCTCTAAAAACATTAATAAAAATTATTTAAAATAAGAGTTTTCACAAAATCAAAAATTTTTTATTTATCCATGGCTCTGATGAACAACACGGGCATCAACAACATAAAGGTTCAACAAAATGAAACCAACTTTGAGTTAGGGTTTGAATTGGAGATATGGATTTTTTGTTTTAAATATTCATTATTAAATATATTAAAATTATTCCCAACAGGATTTTGTATTCGCTGCAGGTGAACTCCTGAATTGATGAACCATTTTTTTTGAACACATGTATCAAGCTTAGAAATTGCTGAAACTCGTTTTGAATTACGGAGCTCAATAAAGCATATGGATTTTTTGAACCAGATATTTTTCTTATATTTTTTAAAAAATATTTGAGTAATCTTAGAGATTTCCCTACCAAATAAGACCTTCAACCAGAAATTAAATTATTTATTTATTGGAACTTCTTTAGTTTCGCCACCCTACTTTTTCACTTTTTTTCATTTTCTTCTGATTTCACAGGGGGGACCAAGGGAATTTCGGTTTTTCACAGGGAGGACCAAGAGATTTTTTTTTCTTCAAGAGAGAGTCGAACTTTTTACTTTCTCACAGTCAAGGGTACTAACCACCCGGCTATAGAAGCTTCAAAAACCTTGGTTTCAAACTTGAATATATAGAAATCCAAAAAAAAAAGATAATAACTAATTATTTATTCACAAAAAAGAATAGATTTATTCAGGAGTATATTGTTCGATAACCTGTTGCCAAAAGTTATAAAAAGCTAAATTATCTTTTCCAAATTCATTTCTCCAACAATGTTCCTCGATATAATCTGCTAATGAAGATCTATGGGTTCCATATCGGGTTTTGTGAGCAGCTTTAAATTTTTGCCAGCTGCTTTCTAAGTTTAATAATATCACGATGACGGAACAATTTGAAATCATCCAAAACATAAAAAAAAACCATGACGAGAACAAATAAATGATAGAAATAAACTCCAGACTATCTATTTTTTTATGTTTAAATAACCAAAAAAAAAATAAAGACTATAAACAAAAATAGCGCTCCCTTTCAATGATATTTGAAAAAGCTCAAACTGACAGATGCGCATCTCGATGATTCATTTAGAAATGCAAGTTTAAAGGTTATAAAAAAAACCTTTAGCTTTTTTGGGAATTCAAAAACAAAAAAACTCGAAGAAAAAAACGGAAAAAAATCCCTTGGTCCTCCCTGTGAAAAACCGAAATTCCCTTGGTCCCCCCTGTGAAATCAGAAGAAAATGAAAAAAAGTGAAAAAGTAGGGTGGCGAAACTAAAGAAGTGCCCTTGTACGTGCTAAAAATAAAAATCAAAAAATTATTTATAACGAAATCAAATGAATGCTTCCAATCCAAAAGGCAATAAATGACAATGTTATTAGTGGAGAAAAAAAGTGAGGGAGGATGTGCAGCAATCACGATCAATTTTTGTTAAAAAAAAACCTTAGCCCAGTTAATTTTTACATTGACCTGAAACAGGCAAATGGAAGAAACAAAAAAAATTATTTGCAAAACACAAACACATAGTTATCAAAATCAATTTTATAAAAAAAGATTTTTTTCGCAAAGACTTGATTAGTCTTTTTTTATTTATTATTTCAAAAATAAAAATGACTATGGATTATATAATTTTTGAACCATCATTTCCAACTCATGAAACCTCGAAGTTTCATACTCTCAATAACATAGGTATTTTTAATTTTCAAAGCCACATAACTCGATTTGAGCCTTATCTTTCACTAAAGAAATGCTGATCGACTTTTGTAGGTTTTTATGTGATTTATGATTTCTGATAAACAAATTTTTTTTAAAGCTTTCTTACTTATGAGTTTGAAATTATTTTTACTTTATCAAAGCATTTTTTTTGCTTTAAGTGTAAATTTTGATTGCTTCCAAATCGTCACCATAGGATCCGTTTTGAAAAATATCATTGAAAATGAATGTAAAATATCATAAAATATGATATTAATAAAGCACTTTTCCTATGGAATTTTTTTTCTTATTCAAAAAGTTTTAAACTAAATTTTATGTCTCCTATGGTTGTGCTAGATGCATCAAATAAATAATTTAATTTCTGGTTGAAGGTCTTATTTGGTAGGGAAATCTCTAAGATTACTCAAATATTTTTTACAAAATATAAGAAAAATATTTGGATCAAAAAATCCATATGCCTTATTGAACTCCGTAATTCAAAACGAGATTCAATAATATCTTCATCAATGCTTGATACATGTGTTCTTATTTTGCAGCCATTTTAGAAATGTCTTTTGTTTGCTTGAATTTTTTAGAAGAAAAGTAATAAAAAAAACAAAAAAATAAGATCTGTAGAACGGGAAAAAATTATTTGTTTCATAATTAAAATTTTTGTTTCAGGTAAATATCTCAATGCTTGTTGTTAGATGTGTTCAAAAATAAAAGTTCATTGATTAAGGTACTTCCCGTGCATGCGATTCAAAATCCCGTTGGGAATAATTTTAATATATTTAATTAAAAATATTTGGATAAAAAAATTCATATCACCAATTCAAGCCATAATTCAAAACGAATTTCAGCAATTTATAAGCTTGATACATGTGTTCAAACAAAAATGGTTCATCGATTGAGGTGCTTCCCGTGGAGGGCTATAAAAATTATGAAAGTGAATAATTATTAAATAAATAATTAAAAATATTTGCTTTAAAAAAAGCATAGGTCCAATTCAAGCCCTAACTCAAAGTTGAATTCGATTAATCAACCTTGAAGTTGTTGATATGTGTGTTCAAAAATAAAAGTTTCATCGATTTAGGTAGTTCACGTGGAGTCAATACAAAATCCCATTGGGAATAATTTTAATATATTTAATAATAAATATTGAAAACAAAAAATCGATATGTCCAATTCAAGCCCTAATTCAAAACGATATTCACTTATCTCTTCCTCTATGCTTGTTGATACAAGTGTTTGGTATTTCTGGAAATCAAATTTCTTGAATTGCGACTATTTTTTTTCTTTTCCAATTAATTTTTATTTATTTTTTTAACCCTATAAATGTATGTCATTTTTAACTCGCTGCCTCGAATAAAGAGATATGAAACCTCGAAGTTTCATACTCTCATTAACATAGGTATTTATTTTCTTCAAAGCCACATAACTCGAGTTGAGCCTTTTCTTTCACTAAACAAATGCTGATCGACTTTTGTAGGTTTTTATGTGATTTATGATTTCTGATAAACAAATTTTTTTTAAAGCTTTCTTACTTATGAGTTTGAAATTATTTTTACTTTATCAAAGCATTTTTTTTGCTTTAAGTGTAAATTTTGATTGCTTCCAAATCGTCACCATAGGATCCGTTTTGAAAAATATCATTGAAAATGAATGTAAAATATCATAAAATATGATATTAATAAAGCACTTTTCCTATGGAATTTTTTTTCTTATTCAAAAAGTTTTAATTTTGATTAAGTACCTCATCGCTTACTTGATGCATTAAATAAATAAATAATTTAATTTCTGGTTGAAGGTCTTATTTGGTAGGGAAATCTCTAAGATTACTCAAATATTTTTTAAAAAATATAAGAAAAATATCTGGTTCAAAAAATCCATATGCTTTATTGAGCTCCGTAATTCAAAACGAGTTTCAGCAATTTCTAAGCTTGATACATGTGTTCAAAAAAAATGGTTCATCAATTCAGGAGTTCACCTGCAGCGAATACAAAATCCTGTTGGGAATAATTTTAATATATTTAATAATGAATATTTAAAACAAAAAATCCATATCTCCAATTCAAACCCTAACTCAAAGTTGGTTTCATTTTGTTGAACCTTTATGTTGTTGATGCCCGTGTTGTTCATCAGAGCCATGGATAAATAAAAAATTTTTGATTTTGTGAAAACTCTTATTTTAAATAATTTTTATTAATGTTTTTAGAGCGATTCCAATGAATCTTAGCTCCCACCGTCCACAGGATCATATCGAGATGATCAACATTTTTTTAATGTTTTTTTCTTCTTAATGCTTGTATTCAAAAAAAAGTTTGATTGATTCAAGAGTTCACCTGCAGTCAATACAAAATCCTGTTGGGAATAATTTTAATATATTTAATAATAAATATTGAAAACAAAAAATCGATATGTCCAATTCAAGCCCTAATTCAAAACGATATTCACTTATCTCTTCCTCTATGCTTGTTGATACAAGTGTTTGGTATTTCTGGAAATCAAATTTCTTGAATTGCGACTATTTTTTTTCTTTTCCAATTAATTTTTATTTATTTTTTTAACCCTATAAATGTATGTCATTTTTAACTCGCTGCCTCGAATAAAGAGATATGAAACCTCGAAGTTTCATACTCTCATTAACATAGGTATTTATTTTCTTCAAATCCACATAACTCGAGTTGAGCCTTTTCTTTCACTAAACAAATGCTGATCGACTTTTGTAGGTTTTTATGTGATTTATGACTTCTGATAAACAAATTTTTTTTAAAGCTTTCTTACTTATGAGTTTGAAATTATTTTTACTTTATCAAAGCATTTTTTTTGCTTTAAGTGTAAATTTTGATTGCTTCCAAATCGTCACCATAGGATCCGTTTTGAAAAATATCATTGAAAATGAATGTAAAATATCATAAAATATGATATTAATAAAGCACTTTTCCTATGGAATTTTTTTTCTTATTCAAAAAGTTTTAATTTTGATTAAGTACCTCATCGCTTACTTGATGCATTAAATAAATAAATAAATAATTTCTGGTTGAAGGTCTTATTTGGTAGGGAAATCTCTAAGATTACTCAAATATTTTTTAAAAAATATAAGAAAAATATCTGGTTCAAAAAATCCATATGCTTTATTGAGCTCCGTAATTCAAAACGAGTTTCAGCAATTTCTAAGCTTGATACATGTGTTCAAAAAAAATGGTTCATCAATTCAGGAGTTCACCTGCAGCGAATACAAAATCCTGTTGGGAATAATTTTAATATATTTAATAATAAATATTGAAAACAAAAAATCGATATGTCCAATTCAAGCCCTAATTCAAAACGATATTCACTTATCTCTTCCTCTATGCTTGTTGATACAAGTATTTGGTATTTCTGGAAATCAAATTTCTTGAATTGCGACTATTTTTTTTCTTTTCCAATTAATTTTTATTTATTTTTTTAACCCTATAAATGTATGTCATTTTTAACTCGCTGCCTCGAATAAAGAGATATGAAACCTCGAAGTTTCATACTCTCATTAACATAGGTATTTATTTTCTTCAAAGCCACATAACTCGAGTTGAGCCTTTTCTTTCACTAAACAAATGCTGATCGACTTTTGTAGGTTTTTATGTGATTTATGACTTCTGATAAACAAATTTTTTTTAAAGCTTTCTTACTTATGAGTTTGAAATTATTTTTACTTTATCAAAGCATTTTTTTTGCTTTAAGTGTAAATTTTGATTGCTTCCAAATCGTCACCATAGGATCCGTTTTGAAAAATATCATTGAAAATGAATGTAAAATATCATAAAATATGATATTAATAAAGCACTTTTCCTATGGAATTTTTTTTCTTATTCAAAAAGTTTTAATTTTGATTAAGTACCTCATCGCTTACTTGATGCATTAAATAAATAAATAAATAATTTCTGGTTGAAGGTCTTATTTGGTAGGGAAATCTCTAAGATTACTCAAATATTTTTTAAAAAATATAAGAAAAATATCTGGTTCAAAAAATCCATATGCTTTATTGAGCTCCGTAATTCAAAACGAGTTTCAGCAATTTCTAAGCTTGATACATGTGTTCAAAAAAAATGGTTCATCAATTCAGGAGTTCACCTGCAGCGAATACAAAATCCTGTTGGGAATAATTTTAATATATTTAATAATGAATATTTAAAACAAAAAATCCATATCTCCAATTCAAACCCTAACTCAAAGTTGGTTTCATTTTGTTGAACCTTTATGTTGTTGATGCCCGTGTTGTTCATCAGAGCCATGGATAAATAAAAAATTTTTGATTTTGTGAAAACTCTTATTTTAAATAATTTTTATTAATGTTTTTAGAGCGATTCCAATGAATCTTAGCTCCCACCGTCCACAGGATCATATCGAGATGATCAACATTTTTTTAATGTTTTTTTCTTCTTAATGCTTGTATTCAAAAAAAAGTTTGATTGATTCAAGAGTTCACCTGCAGTCAATACAAAATCCTGTTGGGAATAATTTTAATATATTTAATAATAAATATTGAAAACAAAAAATCGATATGTCCAATTCAAGCCCTAATTCAAAACGATATTCACTTATCTCTTCCTCTATGCTTGTTGATACAAGTGTTTGGTATTTCTGGAAATCAAATTTCTTGAATTGCGACTATTTTTTTTCTTTTCCAATTAATTTTTATTTATTTTTTTAACCCTATAAATGTATGTCATTTTTAACTCGCTGCCTCGAATAAAGAGATATGAAACCTCGAAGTTTCATACTCTCATTAACATAGGTATTTATTTTCTTCAAAGCCACATAACTCGAGTTGAGCCTTTTCTTTCACTAAACAAATGCTGATCGACTTTTGTAGGTTTTTATGTGATTTATGACTTCTGATAAACAAATTTTTTTTAAAGCTTTCTTACTTATGAGTTTGAAATTATTTTTACTTTATCAAAGCATTTTTTTTGCTTTAAGTGTAAATTTTGATTGCTTCCAAATCGTCACCATAGGATCCGTTTTGAAAAATATCATTGAAAATGAATGTAAAATATCATAAAATATGATATTAATAAAGCACTTTTCCTATGGAATTTTTTTTCTTATTCAAAAAGTTTTAATTTTGATTAAGTACCTCATCGCTTACTTGATGCATTAAATAAATAAATAAATAATTTCTGGTTGAAGGTCTTATTTGGTAGGGAAATCTCTAAGATTACTCAAATATTTTTTAAAAAATATAAGAAAAATATCTGGTTCAAAAAATCCATATGCTTTATTGAGCTCCGTAATTCAAAACGAGTTTCAGCAATTTCTAAGCTTGATACATGTGTTCAAAAAAAATGGTTCATCAATTCAGGAGTTCACCTGCTGCGAATACAAAATCCTGTTGGGAATAATTTTAATATATTTAATAATGAATATTTAAAACAAAAAATCCATATCTCCAATTCAAACCCTAACTCAAAGTTGGTTTCATTTTGTTGAACCTTTATGTTGTTGATGCCCGTGTTGTTCATCAGAGCCATGGATAAATAAAAAATTTTTGATTTTGTGAAAACTCTTATTTTAAATAATTTTTATTAATGTTTTTAGAGCGATTCCAATGAATCTTAGCTCCCACCGTCCACAGGATCATATCGAGATGATCAACATTTTTTTAATGTTTTTTTCTTCTTAATGCTTGTATTCAAAAAAAAGTTTGATTGATTCAAGAGTTCACCTGCAGTCAATACAAAATCCTGTTGGGAATAATTTTAATATATTTAATAATAAATATTGAAAACAAAAAATCGATATGTCCAATTCAAGCCCTAATTCAAAACGATATTCACTTATCTCTTCCTCTATGCTTGTTGATACAAGTGTTTGGTATTTCTGGAAATCAAATTTCTTGAATTGCGACTATTTTTTTTCTTTTCCAATTAATTTTTATTTATTTTTTTAACCCTATAAATGTATGTCATTTTTAACTCGCTGCCTCGAATAAAGAGATATGAAACCTCGAAGTTTCATACTCTCATTAACATAGGTATTTATTTTCTTCAAAGCCACATAACTCGAGTTGAGCCTTTTCTTTCACTAAACAAATGCTGATCGACTTTTGTAGGTTTTTATGTGATTTATGACTTCTGATAAACAAATTTTTTTTAAAGCTTTCTTACTTATGAGTTTGAAATTATTTTTACTTTATCAAAGCATTTTTTTTGCTTTAAGTGTAAATTTTGATTGCTTCCAAATCGTCACCATAGAATCCGTTTTGAAAAATATCATTGAAAATGAATGTAAAATATCATAAAATATGATATTAATAAAGCACTTTTCCTATGGAATTTTTTTTCTTATTCAAAAAGTTTTAATTTTGATTAAGTACCTCATCGCTTACTTGATGCATTAAATAAATAAATAAATAATTTCTGGTTGAAGGTCTTATTTGGTAGGGAAATCTCTAAGATTACTCAAATATTTTTTAAAAAATATAAGAAAAATATCTGGTTCAAAAAATCCATATGCTTTATTGAGCTCCGTAATTCAAAACGAGTTTCAGCAATTTCTAAGCTTGATACATGTGTTCAAAAAAAATGGTTCATCAATTCAGGAGTTCACCTGCAGCGAATACAAAATCCTGTTGGGAATAATTTTAATATATTTAATAATAAATATTGAAAACAAAAAATCGATATGTCCAATTCAAGCCCTAATTCAAAACGATATTCACTTATCTCTTCCTCTATGCTTGTTGATACAAGTATTTGGTATTTCTGGAAATCAAATTTCTTGAATTGCGACTATTTTTTTTCTTTTCCAATTAATTTATATTTATTTTTTTAACCCTATAAATGTATGTCATTTTTAACTCACTGCCTCGAATAAAGAGATATGAAACCTCGAAGTTTCATACTCTCATTAACATAGGTATTTATTTTCTTCAAAGCCACATAACTCGAGTTGAGCCTTTTCTTTCACTAAACAAATGCTGATCGACTTTTGTAGGTTTTTATGTGATTTATGACTTCTGATAAACAAATTTTTTTTAAAGCTTTCTTACTTATGAGTTTGAAATTATTTTTACTTTATCAAAGCATTTTTTTTGCTTTAAGTGTAAATTTTGATTGCTTCCAAATCGTCACCATAGGATCCGTTTTGAAAAATATCATTGAAAATGAATGTAAAATATCATAAAATATGATATTAATAAAGCACTTTTCCTATGGAATTTTTTTTCTTATTCAAAAAGTTTTAATTTTGATTAAGTACCTCATCGCTTACTTGATGCATTAAATAAATAAATAAATAATTTCTGGTTGAAGGTCTTATTTGGTAGGGAAATCTCTAAGATTACTCAAATATTTTTTAAAAAATATAAGAAAAATATCTGGTTCAAAAAATCCATATGCTTTATTGAGCTCCGTAATTCAAAACGAGTTTCAGCAATTTCTAAGCTTGATACATGTGTTCAAAAAAAATGGTTCATCAATTCAGGAGTTCACCTGCTGCGAATACAAAATCCTGTTGGGAATAATTTTAATATATTTAATAATGAATATTTAAAACAAAAAATCCATATCTCCAATTCAAACCCTAACTCAAAGTTGGTTTCATTTTGTTGAACCTTTATGTTGTTGATGCCCGTGTTGTTCATCAGAGCCATGGATAAATAAAAAATTTTTGATTTTGTGAAAACTCTTATTTTAAATAATTTTTATTAATGTTTTTAGAGCGATTCCAATGAATCTTAGCTCCCACCGTCCACAGGATCATATCGAGATGATCAACATTTTTTTAATGTTTTTTTCTTCTTAATGCTTGTATTCAAAAAAAAGTTTGATTGATTCAAGAGTTCACCTGCAGTCAATACAAAATCCTGTTGGGAATAATTTTAATATATTTAATAATAAATATTGAAAACAAAAAATCGATATGTCCAATTCAAGCCCTAATTCAAAACGATATTCACTTATCTCTTCCTCTATGCTTGTTGATACAAGTGTTTGGTATTTCTGGAAATCAAATTTCTTGAATTGCGACTATTTTTTTTCTTTTCCAATTAATTTTTATTTATTTTTTTAACCCTATAAATGTATGTCATTTTTAACTCGCTGCCTCGAATAAAGAGATATGAAACCTCGAAGTTTCATACTCTCATTAACATAGGTATTTATTTTCTTCAAAGCCACATAACTCGAGTTGAGCCTTTTCTTTCACTAAACAAATGCTGATCGACTTTTGTAGGTTTTTATGTGATTTATGACTTCTGATAAACAAATTTTTTTTAAAGCTTTCTTACTTATGAGTTTGAAATTATTTTTACTTTATCAAAGCATTTTTTTTGCTTTAAGTGTAAATTTTGATTGCTTCCAAATCGTCACCATAGAATCCGTTTTGAAAAATATCATTGAAAATGAATGTAAAATATCATAAAATATGATATTAATAAAGCACTTTTCCTATGGAATTTTTTTTCTTATTCAAAAAGTTTTAATTTTGATTAAGTACCTCATCGCTTACTTGATGCATTAAATAAATAAATAAATAATTTCTGGTTGAAGGTCTTATTTGGTAGGGAAATCTCTAAGATTACTCAAATATTTTTTAAAAAATATAAGAAAAATATCTGGTTCAAAAAATCCATATGCTTTATTGAGCTCCGTAATTCAAAACGAGTTTCAGCAATTTCTAAGCTTGATACATGTGTTCAAAAAAAATGGTTCATCAATTCAGGAGTTCACCTGCAGCGAATACAAAATCCTGTTGGGAATAATTTTAATATATTTAATAATAAATATTGAAAACAAAAAATCGATATGTCCAATTCAAGCCCTAATTCAAAACGATATTCACTTATCTCTTCCTCTATGCTTGTTGATACAAGTATTTGGTATTTCTGGAAATCAAATTTCTTGAATTGCGACTATTTTTTTTCTTTTCCAATTAATTTTTATTTATTTTTTTAACCCTATAAATGTATGTCATTTTTAACTCGCTGCCTCGAATAAAGAGATATGAAACCTCGAAGTTTCATACTCTCATTAACATAGGTATTTATTTTCTTCAAAGCCACATAACTCGAGTTGAGCCTTTTCTTTCACTAAACAAATGCTGATCGACTTTTGTAGGTTTTTATGTGATTTATGATTTCTGATAAACAAATTTTTTTTAAAGCTTTCTTACTTATGAGTTTGAAATTATTTTTACTTTATCAAAGCATTTTTTTTGCTTTAAGTGTAAATTTTGATTGCTTCCAAATCGTCACCATAGGATCCGTTTTGAAAAATATCATTGAAAATGAATGTAAAATATCATAAAATATGATATTAATAAAGCACTTTTCCTATGGAATTTTTTTTCTTATTCAAAAAGTTTTAATTTTGATTAAGTACCTCATCGCTTACTTGATGCATTAAATAAATAAATAAATAATTTCTGGTTGAAGGTCTTATTTGGTAGGGAAATCTCTAAGATTACTCAAATATTTTTTAAAAAATATAAGAAAAATATCTGGTTCAAAAAATCCATATGCTTTATTGAGCTCCGTAATTCAAAACGAGTTTCAGCAATTTCTAAGCTTGATACATGTGTTCAAAAAAAATGGTTCATCGATTCAGGAGTTCACCTGCAGCGAATACAAAAACCTGTTGGGAATAATTTTAATATATTTAATAATGAATATTTAAAACAAAAAATCCATATCTCCAATTCAAACCCTAACTCAAAGTTGGTTTCATTTTGTTGAACCTTTATGTTGTTGATGCCCGTGTTGTTCATCAGAGCCATGGATAAATAAAAAATTTTTGATTTTGTGAAAACTCTTATTTTAAATAATTTTTATTAATGTTTTTAGAGCGATTCCAATGAATCTTAGCTCCCACCGTCCACAGGATCATATCGAGATGATCAACATTTTTTTAATGTTTTTTTCTTCTTAATGCTTGTATTCAAAAAAAAGTTTGATTGATTCAAGAGTTCACCTGCAGTCAATACAAAATCCTGTTGGGAATAATTTTAATATATTTAATAATAAATATTGAAAACAAAAAATCGATATGTCCAATTCAAGCCCTAATTCAAAACGATATTCACTTATCTCTTCCTCTATGCTTGTTGATACAAGTGTTTGGTATTTCTGGAAATCAAATTTCTTGAATTGCGACTATTTTTTTTCTTTTCCAATTAATTTTTATTTATTTTTTTAACCCTATAAATGTATGTCATTTTTAACTCGCTGCCTCGAATAAAGAGATATGAAACCTCGAAGTTTCATACTCTCATTAACATAGGTATTTATTTTCTTCAAAGCCACATAACTCGAGTTGAGCCTTTTCTTTCACTAAACAAATGCTGATCGACTTTTGTAGGTTTTTATGTGATTTATGACTTCTGATAAACAAATTTTTTTTAAAGCTTTCTTACTTATGAGTTTGAAATTATTTTTACTTTATCAAAGCATTTTTTTTGCTTTAAGTGTAAATTTTGATTGCTTCCAAATCGTCACCATAGGATCCGTTTTGAAAAATATCATTGAAAATGAATGTAAAATATCATAAAATATGATATTAATAAAGCACTTTTCCTATGGAATTTTTTTTCTTATTCAAAAAGTTTTAATTTTGATTAAGTACCTCATCGCTTACTTGATGCATTAAATAAATAAATAAATAATTTCTGGTTGAAGGTCTTATTTGGTAGGGAAATCTCTAAGATTACTCAAATATTTTTTAAAAAATATAAGAAAAATATCTGGTTCAAAAAATCCATATGCTTTATTGAGCTCCGTAATTCAAAACGAGTTTCAGCAATTTCTAAGCTTGATACATGTGTTCAAAAAAAATGGTTCATCAATTCAGGAGTTCACCTGCAGCGAATACAAAATCCTGTTGGGAATAATTTTAATATATTTAATAATAAATATTGAAAACAAAAAATCGATATGTCCAATTCAAGCCCTAATTCAAAACGATATTCACTTATCTCTTCCTCTATGCTTGTTGATACAAGTGTTTGGTATTTCTGGAAATCAAATTTCTTGAATTGCGACTATTTTTTTTCTTTTCCAATTAATTTTTATTTATTTTTTTAACCCTATAAATGTATGTCATTTTTAACTCGCTGCCTCGAATAAAGAGATATGAAACCTCGAAGTTTCATACTCTCATTAACATAGGTATTTATTTTCTTCAAAGCCACATAACTCGAGTTGAGCCTTTTCTTTCACTAAACAAATGCTGATCGACTTTTGTAGGTTTTTATGTGATTTATGACTTCTGATAAACAAATTTTTTTTAAAGCTTTCTTACTTATGAGTTTGAAATTATTTTTACTTTATCAAAGCATTTTTTTTGCTTTAAGTGTAAATTTTGATTGCTTCCAAATCGTCACCATAGGATCCGTTTTGAAAAATATCATTGAAAATGAATGTAAAATATCATAAAATATGATATTAATAAAGCACTTTTCCTATGGAATTTTTTTTCTTATTCAAAAAGTTTTAATTTTGATTAAGTACCTCATCGCTTACTTGATGCATTAAATAAATAAATAAATAATTTCTGGTTGAAGGTCTTATTTGGTAGGGAAATCTCTAAGATTACTCAAATATTTTTTAAAAAATATAAGAAAAATATCTGGTTCAAAAAATCCATATGCTTTATTGAGCTCCGTAATTCAAAACGAGTTTCAGCAATTTCTAAGCTTGATACATGTGTTCAAAAAAAATGGTTCATCAATTCAGGAGTTCACCTGCAGCGAATACAAAATCCTGTTGGGAATAATTTTAATATATTTAATAATAAATATTGAAAACAAAAAATCGATATGTCCAATTCAAGCCCTAATTCAAAACGATATTCACTTATCTCTTCCTCTATGCTTGTTGATACAAGTGTTTGGTATTTCTGGAAATCAAATTTCTTGAATTGCGACTATTTTTTTTCTTTTCCAATTAATTTTTATTTATTTTTTTAACCCTATAAATGTATGTCATTTTTAACTCGCTGCCTCGAATAAAGAGATATGAAACCTCGAAGTTTCATACTCTCATTAACATAGGTATTTATTTTCTTCAAAGCCACATAACTCGAGTTGAGCCTTTTCTTTCACTAAACAAATGCTGATCGACTTTTGTAGGTTTTTATGTGATTTATGACTTCTGATAAACAAATTTTTTTTAAAGCTTTCTTACTTATGAGTTTGAAATTATTTTTACTTTATCAAAGCATTTTTTTTGCTTTAAGTGTAAATTTTGATTGCTTCCAAATCGTCACCATAGGATCCGTTTTGAAAAATATCATTGAAAATGAATGTAAAATATCATAAAATATGATATTAATAAAGCACTTTTCCTATGGAATTTTTTTTCTTATTCAAAAAGTTTTAATTTTGATTAAGTACCTCATCGCTTACTTGATGCATTAAATAAATAAATAAATAATTTCTGGTTGAAGGTCTTATTTGGTAGGGAAATCTCTAAGATTACTCAAATATTTTTTAAAAAATATAAGAAAAATATCTGGTTCAAAAAATCCATATGCTTTATTGAGCTCCGTAATTCAAAACGAGTTTCAGCAATTTCTAAGCTTGATACATGTGTTCAAAAAAAATGGTTCATCGATTCAGGAGTTCACCTGCAGCGAATACAAAATCCTGTTGGGAATAATTTTAATATATTTAATAATAAATATTGAAAACAAAAAATCGATATGTCCAATTCAAGCCCTAATTCAAAACGATATTCACTTATCTCTTCCTCTATGCTTGTTGATACAAGTATTTGGTATTTCTGGAAATCAAATTTCTTGAATTGCGACTATTTTTTTTCTTTTCCAATTAATTTTTATTTATTTTTTTAACCCTATAAATGTATGTCATTTTTAACTCGCTGCCTCGAATAAAGAGATATGAAACCTCGAAGTTTCATACTCTCATTAACATAGGTATTTATTTTCTTCAAAGCCACATAACTCGAGTTGAGCCTTTTCTTTCACTAAACAAATGCTGATCGACTTTTGTAGGTTTTTATGTGATTTATGATTTCTGATAAACAAATTTTTTTTAAAGCTTTCTTACTTATGAGTTTGAAATTATTTTTACTTTATCAAAGCATTTTTTTTGCTTTAAGTGTAAATTTTGATTGCTTCCAAATCGTCACCATAGGATCCGTTTTGAAAAATATCATTGAAAATGAATGTAAAATATCATAAAATATGATATTAATAAAGCACTTTTCCTATGGAATTTTTTTTCTTATTCAAAAAGTTTTAATTTTGATTAAGTACCTCATCGCTTACTTGATGCATTAAATAAATAAATAAATAATTTCTGGTTGAAGGTCTTATTTGGTAGGGAAATCTCTAAGATTACTCAAATATTTTTTAAAAAATATAAGAAAAATATCTGGTTCAAAAAATCCATATGCTTTATTGAGCTCCGTAATTCAAAACGAGTTTCAGCAATTTCTAAGCTTGATACATGTGTTCAAAAAAAATGGTTCATCAATTCAGGAGTTCACCTGCAGCGAATACAAAATCCTGTTGGGAATAATTTTAATATATTTAATAATAAATATTGAAAACAAAAAATCGATATGTCCAATTCAAGCCCTAATTCAAAACGATATTCACTTATCTCTTCCTCTATGCTTGTTGATACAAGTATTTGGTATTTCTGGAAATCAAATTTCTTGAATTGCGACTATTTTTTTTCTTTTCCAATTAATTTTTATTTATTTTTTTAACCCTATAAATGTATGTCATTTTTAACTCGCTGCCTCGAATAAAGAGATATGAAACCTCGAAGTTTCATACTCTCATTAACATAGGTATTTATTTTCTTCAAAGCCACATAACTCGAGTTGAGCCTTTTCTTTCACTAAACAAATGCTGATCGACTTTTGTAGGTTTTTATGTGATTTATGACTTCTGATAAACAAATTTTTTTTAAAGCTTTCTTACTTATGAGTTTGAAATTATTTTTACTTTATCAAAGCATTTTTTTTGCTTTAAGTGTAAATTTTGATTGCTTCCAAATCGTCACCATAGGATCCGTTTTGAAAAATATCATTGAAAATGAATGTAAAATATCATAAAATATGATATTAATAAAGCACTTTTCCTATGGAATTTTTTTTCTTATTCAAAAAGTTTTAATTTTGATTAAGTACCTCATCGCTTACTTGATGCATTAAATAAATAAATAATTTAATTTCTGGTTGAAGGTCTTATTTGGTAGGGAAATCTCTAAGATTACTCAAATATTTTTTAAAAAATATAAGAAAAATATCTGGTTCAAAAAATCCATATGCTTTATTGAGCTCCGTAATTCAAAACGAGTTTCAGCAATTTCTAAGCTTGATACATGTGTTCAAAAAAAATGGTTCATCAATTCAGGAGTTCACCTGCAGCGAATACAAAATCCTGTTGGGAATAATTTTAATATATTTAATAATAAATATTGAAAACAAAAAATCGATATGTCCAATTCAAGCCCTAATTCAAAACGATATTCACTTATCTCTTCCTCTATGCTTGTTGATACAAGTATTTGGTATTTCTGGAAATCAAATTTCTTGAATTGCGACTATTTTTTTTCTTTTCCAATTAATTTTTATTTATTTTTTTAACCCTATAAATGTATGTCATTTTTAACTCGCTGCCTCGAATAAAGAGATATGAAACCTCGAAGTTTCATACTCTCATTAACATAGGTATTTATTTTCTTCAAAGCCACATAACTCGAGTTGAGCCTTTTCTTTCACTAAACAAATGCTGATCGACTTTTGTAGGTTTTTATGTGATTTATGACTTCTGATAAACAAATTTTTTTTAAAGCTTTCTTACTTATGAGTTTGAAATTATTTTTACTTTATCAAAGCATTTTTTTTGCTTTAAGTGTAAATTTTGATTGCTTCCAAATCGTCACCATAGGATCCGTTTTGAAAAATATCATTGAAAATGAATGTAAAATATCATAAAATATGATATTAATAAAGCACTTTTCCTATGGAATTTTTTTTCTTATTCAAAAAGTTTTAATTTTGATTAAGTACCTCATCGCTTACTTGATGCATTAAATAAATAAATAATTTAATTTCTGGTTGAAGGTCTTATTTGGTAGGGAAATCTCTAAGATTACTCAAATATTTTTTAAAAAATATAAGAAAAATATCTGGTTCAAAAAATCCATATGCTTTATTGAGCTCCGTAATTCAAAACGAGTTTCAGCAATTTCTAAGCTTGATACATGTGTTCAAAAAAAATGGTTCATCAATTCAGGAGTTCACCTGCAGCGAATACAAAATCCTGTTGGGAATAATTTTAATATATTTAATAATGAATATTTAAAACAAAAAATCCATATCTCCAATTCAAACCCTAACTCAAAGTTGGTTTCATTTTGTTGAACCTTTATGTTGTTGATGCCCGTGTTGTTCATCAGAGCCATGGATAAATAAAAAATTTTTGATTTTGTGAAAACTCTTATTTTAAATAATTTTTATTAATGTTTTTAGAGCGATTCCAATGAATCTTAGCTCCCACCGTCCACAGGATCATATCGAGATGATCAACATTTTTTTAATGTTTTTTTCTTCTTAATGCTTGTATTCAAAAAAAAGTTTGATTGATTCAAGAGTTCACCTGCAGTCAATACAAAATCCTGTTGGGAATAATTTTAATATATTTAATAATAAATATTGAAAACAAAAAATCGATATGTCCAATTCAAGCCCTAATTCAAAACGATATTCACTTATCTCTTCCTCTATGCTTGTTGATACAAGTGTTTGGTATTTCTGGAAATCAAATTTCTTGAATTGCGACTATTTTTTTTCTTTTCCAATTAATTTTTATTTATTTTTTTAACCCTATAAATGTATGTCATTTTTAACTCGCTGCCTCGAATAAAGAGATATGAAACCTCGAAGTTTCATACTCTCATTAACATAGGTATTTATTTTCTTCAAAGCCACATAACTCGAGTTGAGCCTTTTCTTTCACTAAACAAATGCTGATCGACTTTTGTAGGTTTTTATGTGATTTATGACTTCTGATAAACAAATTTTTTTTAAAGCTTTCTTACTTATGAGTTTGAAATTATTTTTACTTTATCAAAGCATTTTTTTTGCTTTAAGTGTAAATTTTGATTGCTTCCAAATCGTCACCATAGGATCCGTTTTGAAAAATATCATTGAAAATGAATGTAAAATATCATAAAATATGATATTAATAAAGCACTTTTCCTATGGAATTTTTTTTCTTATTCAAAAAGTTTTAATTTTGATTAAGTACCTCATCGCTTACTTGATGCATTAAATAAATAAATAATTTAATTTCTGGTTGAAGGTCTTATTTGGTAGGGAAATCTCTAAGATTACTCAAATATTTTTTAAAAAATATAAGAAAAATATCTGGTTCAAAAAATCCATATGCTTTATTGAGCTCCGTAATTCAAAACGAGTTTCAGCAATTTCTAAGCTTGATACATGTGTTCAAAAAAAATGGTTCATCAATTCAGGAGTTCACCTGCAGCGAATACAAAATCCTGTTGGGAATAATTTTAATATATTTAATAATGAATATTTAAAACAAAAAATCCATATCTCCAATTCAAACCCTAACTCAAAGTTGGTTTCATTTTGTTGAACCTTTATGTTGTTGATGCCCGTGTTGTTCATCAGAGCCATGGATAAATAAAAAATTTTTGATTTTGTGAAAACTCTTATTTTAAATAATTTTTATTAATGTTTTTAGAGCGATTCCAATGAATCTTAGCTCCCACCGTCCACAGGATCATATCGAGATGATCAACATTTTTTTAATGTTTTTTTCTTCTTAATGCTTGTATTCAAAAAAAAGTTTGATTGATTCAAGAGTTCACCTGCAGTCAATACAAAATCCTGTTGGGAATAATTTTAATATATTTAATAATAAATATTGAAAACAAAAAATCGATATGTCCAATTCAAGCCCTAATTCAAAACGATATTCACTTATCTCTTCCTCTATGCTTGTTGATACAAGTGTTTGGTATTTCTGGAAATCAAATTTCTTGAATTGCGACTATTTTTTTTCTTTTCCAATTAATTTTTATTTATTTTTTTAACCCTATAAATGTATGTCATTTTTAACTCGCTGCCTCGAATAAAGAGATATGAAACCTCGAAGTTTCATACTCTCATTAACATAGGTATTTATTTTCTTCAAAGCCACATAACTCGAGTTGAGCCTTTTCTTTCACTAAACAAATGCTGATCGACTTTTGTAGGTTTTTATGTGATTTATGACTTCTGATAAACAAATTTTTTTTAAAGCTTTCTTACTTATGAGTTTGAAATTATTTTTACTTTATCAAAGCATTTTTTTTGCTTTAAGTGTAAATTTTGATTGCTTCCAAATCGTCACCATAGGATCCGTTTTGAAAAATATCATTGAAAATGAATGTAAAATATCATAAAATATTATATTAATAAAGCACTTTTCCTATGGAATTTTTTTTCTTATTCAAAAAGTTTTAATTTTGATTAAGTACCTCATCGCTTACTTGATGCATTAAATAAATAAATAAATAATTTCTGGTTGAAGGTCTTATTTGGTAGGGAAATCTCTAAGATTACTCAAATATTTTTTAAAAAATATAAGAAAAATATCTGGTTCAAAAAATCCATATGCTTTATTGAGCTCCGTAATTCAAAACGAGTTTCAGCAATTTCTAAGCTTGATACATGTGTTCAAAAAAAATGGTTCATCAATTCAGGAGTTCACCTGCTGCGAATACAAAATCCTGTTGGGAATAATTTTAATATATTTAATAATGAATATTTAAAACAAAAAATCCATATCTCCAATTCAAACCCTAACTCAAAGTTGGTTTCATTTTGTTGAACCTTTATGTTGTTGATGCCCGTGTTGTTCATCAGAGCCATGGATAAATAAAAAATTTTTGATTTTGTGAAAACTCTTATTTTAAATAATTTTTATTAATGTTTTTAGAGCGATTCCAATGAATCTTAGCTCCCACCGTCCACAGGATCATATCGAGATGATCAACATTTTTTTAATGTTTTTTTCTTCTTAATGCTTGTATTCAAAAAAAAGTTTGATTGATTCAAGAGTTCACCTGCAGTCAATACAAAATCCTGTTGGGAATAATTTTAATATATTTAATAATAAATATTGAAAACAAAAAATCGATATGTCCAATTCAAGCCCTAATTCAAAACGATATTCACTTATCTCTTCCTCTATGCTTGTTGATACAAGTGTTTGGTATTTCTGGAAATCAAATTTCTTGAATTGCGACTATTTTTTTTCTTTTCCAATTAATTTTTATTTATTTTTTTAACCCTATAAATGTATGTCATTTTTAACTCGCTGCCTCGAATAAAGAGATATGAAACCTCGAAGTTTCATACTCTCATTAACATAGGTATTTATTTTCTTCAAAGCCACATAACTCGAGTTGAGCCTTTTCTTTCACTAAACAAATGCTGATCGACTTTTGTAGGTTTTTATGTGATTTATGACTTCTGATAAACAAATTTTTTTTAAAGCTTTCTTACTTATGAGTTTGAAATTATTTTTACTTTATCAAAGCATTTTTTTTGCTTTAAGTGTAAATTTTGATTGCTTCCAAATCGTCACCATAGAATCCGTTTTGAAAAATATCATTGAAAATGAATGTAAAATATCATAAAATATGATATTAATAAAGCACTTTTCCTATGGAATTTTTTTTCTTATTCAAAAAGTTTTAATTTTGATTAAGTACCTCATCGCTTACTTGATGCATTAAATAAATAAATAAATAATTTCTGGTTGAAGGTCTTATTTGGTAGGGAAATCTCTAAGATTACTCAAATATTTTTTAAAAAATATAAGAAAAATATCTGGTTCAAAAAATCCATATGCTTTATTGAGCTCCGTAATTCAAAACGAGTTTCAGCAATTTCTAAGCTTGATACATGTGTTCAAAAAAAATGGTTCATCGATTCAGGAGTTCACCTGCAGCGAATACAAAATCCTGTTGGGAATAATTTTAATATATTTAATAATAAATATTGAAAACAAAAAATCGATATGTCCAATTCAAGCCCTAATTCAAAACGATATTCACTTATCTCTTCCTCTATGCTTGTTGATACAAGTATTTGGTATTTCTGGAAATCAAATTTCTTGAATTGCGACTATTTTTTTTCTTTTCCAATTAATTTTTATTTATTTTTTTAACCCTATAAATGTATGTCATTTTTAACTCGCTGCCTCGAATAAAGAGATATGAAACCTCGAAGTTTCATACTCTCATTAACATAGGTATTTATTTTCTTCAAAGCCACATAACTCGAGTTGAGCCTTTTCTTTCACTAAACAAATGCTGATCGACTTTTGTAGGTTTTTATGTGATTTATGATTTCTGATAAACAAATTTTTTTTAAAGCTTTCTTACTTATGAGTTTGAAATTATTTTTACTTTATCAAAGCATTTTTTTTGCTTTAAGTGTAAATTTTGATTGCTTCCAAATCGTCACCATAGGATCCGTTTTGAAAAATATCATTGAAAATGAATGTAAAATATCATAAAATATGATATTAATAAAGCACTTTTCCTATGGAATTTTTTTTCTTATTCAAAAAGTTTTAATTTTGATTAAGTACCTCATCGCTTACTTGATGCATTAAATAAATAAATAAATAATTTCTGGTTGAAGGTCTTATTTGGTAGGGAAATCTCTAAGATTACTCAAATATTTTTTAAAAAATATAAGAAAAATATCTGGTTCAAAAAATCCATATGCTTTATTGAGCTCCGTAATTCAAAACGAGTTTCAGCAATTTCTAAGCTTGATACATGTGTTCAAAAAAAATGGTTCATCGATTCAGGAGTTCACCTGCAGCGAATACAAAATCCTGTTGGGAATAATTTTAATATATTTAATAATAAATATTGAAAACAAAAAATCGATATGTCCAATTCAAGCCCTAATTCAAAACGATATTCACTTATCTCTTCCTCTATGCTTGTTGATACAAGTATTTGGTATTTCTGGAAATCAAATTTCTTGAATTGCGACTATTTTTTTTCTTTTCCAATTAATTTTTATTTATTTTTTTAACCCTATAAATGTATGTCATTTTTAACTCGCTGCCTCGAATAAAGAGATATGAAACCTCGAAGTTTCATACTCTCATTAACATAGGTATTTATTTTCTTCAAAGCCACATAACTCGAGTTGAGCCTTTTCTTTCACTAAACAAATGCTGATCGACTTTTGTAGGTTTTTATGTGATTTATGATTTCTGATAAACAAATTTTTTTTAAAGCTTTCTTACTTATGAGTTTGAAATTATTTTTACTTTATCAAAGCATTTTTTTTGCTTTAAGTGTAAATTTTGATTGCTTCCAAATCGTCACCATAGGATCCGTTTTGAAAAATATCATTGAAAATGAATGTAAAATATCATAAAATATGATATTAATAAAGCACTTTTCCTATGGAATTTTTTTTCTTATTCAAAAAGTTTTAATTTTGATTAAGTACCTCATCGCTTACTTGATGCATTAAATAAATAAATAAATAATTTCTGGTTGAAGGTCTTATTTGGTAGGGAAATCTCTAAGATTACTCAAATATTTTTTAAAAAATATAAGAAAAATATCTGGTTCAAAAAATCCATATGCTTTATTGAGCTCCGTAATTCAAAACGAGTTTCAGCAATTTCTAAGCTTGATACATGTGTTCAAAAAAAATGGTTCATCGATTCAGGAGTTCACCTGCAGCGAATACAAAATCCTGTTGGGAATAATTTTAATATATTTAATAATAAATATTGAAAACAAAAAATCGATATGTCCAATTCAAGCCCTAATTCAAAACGATATTCACTTATCTCTTCCTCTATGCTTGTTGATACAAGTGTTTGGTATTTCTGGAAATCAAATTTCTTGAATTGCGACTATTTTTTTTCTTTTCCAATTAATTTTTATTTATTTTTTTAACCCTATAAATGTATGTCATTTTTAACTCGCTGCCTCGAATAAAGAGATATGAAACCTCGAAGTTTCATACTCTCATTAACATAGGTATTTATTTTCTTCAAAGCCACATAACTCGAGTTGAGCCTTTTCTTTCACTAAACAAATGCTGATCGACTTTTGTAGGTTTTTATGTGATTTATGACTTCTGATAAACAAATTTTTTTTAAAGCTTTCTTACTTATGAGTTTGAAATTATTTTTACTTTATCAAAGCATTTTTTTTGCTTTAAGTGTAAATTTTGATTGCTTCCAAATCGTCACCATAGGATCCGTTTTGAAAAATATCATTGAAAATGAATGTAAAATATCATAAAATATGATATTAATAAAGCACTTTTCCTATGGAATTTTTTTTCTTATTCAAAAAGTTTTAATTTTGATTAAGTACCTCATCGCTTACTTGATGCATTAAATAAATAAATAAATAATTTCTGGTTGAAGGTCTTATTTGGTAGGGAAATCTCTAAGATTACTCAAATATTTTTTAAAAAATATAAGAAAAATATCTGGTTCAAAAAATCCATATGCTTTATTGAGCTCCGTAATTCAAAACGAGTTTCAGCAATTTCTAAGCTTGATACATGTGTTCAAAAAAAATGGTTCATCAATTCAGGAGTTCACCTGCAGCGAATACAAAATCCTGTTGGGAATAATTTTAATATATTTAATAATGAATATTTAAAACAAAAAATCCATATCTCCAATTCAAACCCTAACTCAAAGTTGGTTTCATTTTGTTGAACCTTTATGTTGTTGATGCCCGTGTTGTTCATCAGAGCCATGGATAAATAAAAAATTTTTGATTTTGTGAAAACTCTTATTTTAAATAATTTTTATTAATGTTTTTAGAGCGATTCCAATGAATCTTAGCTCCCACCGTCCACAGGATCATATCGAGATGATCAACATTTTTTTAATGTTTTTTTCTTCTTAATGCTTGTATTCAAAAAAAAGTTTGATTGATTCAAGAGTTCACCTGCAGTCAATACAAAATCCTGTTGGGAATAATTTTAATATATTTAATAATAAATATTGAAAACAAAAAATCGATATGTCCAATTCAAGCCCTAATTCAAAACGATATTCACTTATCTCTTCCTCTATGCTTGTTGATACAAGTGTTTGGTATTTCTGGAAATCAAATTTCTTGAATTGCGACTATTTTTTTTCTTTTCCAATTAATTTTTATTTATTTTTTTAACCCTATAAATGTATGTCATTTTTAACTCGCTGCCTCGAATAAAGAGATATGAAACCTCGAAGTTTCATACTCTCATTAACATAGGTATTTATTTTCTTCAAAGCCACATAACTCGAGTTGAGCCTTTTCTTTCACTAAACAAATGCTGATCGACTTTTGTAGGTTTTTATGTGATTTATGACTTCTGATAAACAAATTTTTTTTAAAGCTTTCTTACTTATGAGTTTGAAATTATTTTTACTTTATCAAAGCATTTTTTTTGCTTTAAGTGTAAATTTTGATTGCTTCCAAATCGTCACCATAGGATCCGTTTTGAAAAATATCATTGAAAATGAATGTAAAATATCATAAAATATGATATTAATAAAGCACTTTTCCTATGGAATTTTTTTTCTTATTCAAAAAGTTTTAATTTTGATTAAGTACCTCATCGCTTACTTGATGCATTAAATAAATAAATAAATAATTTCTGGTTGAAGGTCTTATTTGGTAGGGAAATCTCTAAGATTACTCAAATATTTTTTAAAAAATATAAGAAAAATATCTGGTTCAAAAAATCCATATGCTTTATTGAGCTCCGTAATTCAAAACGAGTTTAAGCAATTTCTAAGCTTGATACATGTGTTCAAAAAAAATGGTTCATCGATTCAGGAGTTCACCTGCAGCGAATACAAAATCCTGTTGGGAATAATTTTAATATATTTAATAATGAATATTTAAAACAAAAAATCCATATGTCCAATTCAAGCCCTAATTCAAAACGATATTCACTTATCTCTTCCTCTATGCTTGTTGATACAAGTATTTGGTATTTCTGGAAATCAAATTTCTTGAATTGCGACTATTTTTTTTCTTTTCCAATTAATTTTTATTTATTTTTTTAACCCTATAAATGTATGTCATTTTTAACTCGCTGCCTCGAATAAAGAGATATGAAACCTCGAAGTTTCATACTCTCATTAACATAGGTATTTATTTTCTTCAAAGCCACATAACTCGAGTTGAGCCTTTTCTTTCACTAAACAAATGCTGATCGACTTTTGTAGGTTTTTATGTGATTTATGACTTCTGATAAACAAATTTTTTTTAAAGCTTTCTTACTTATGAGTTTGAAATTATTTTTACTTTATCAAAGCATTTTTTTTGCTTTAAGTGTAAATTTTGATTGCTTCCAAATCGTCACCATAGGATCCGTTTTGAAAAATATCATTGAAAATGAATGTAAAATATCATAAAATATGATATTAATAAAGCACTTTTCCTATGGAATTTTTTTTCTTATTCAAAAAGTTTTAATTTTGATTAAGTACCTCATCGCTTACTTGATGCATTAAATAAATAAATAAATAATTTCTGGTTGAAGGTCTTATTTGGTAGGGAAATCTCTAAGATTACTCAAATATTTTTTAAAAAATATAAGAAAAATATCTGGTTCAAAAAATCCATATGCTTTATTGAGCTCCGTAATTCAAAACGAGTTTCAGCAATTTCTAAGCTTGATACATGTGTTCAAAAAAAATGGTTCATCAATTCAGGAGTTCACCTGCAGCGAATACAAAATCCTGTTGGGAATAATTTTAATATATTTAATAATGAATATTTAAAACAAAAAATCCATATCTCCAATTCAAACCCTAACTCAAAGTTGGTTTCATTTTGTTGAACCTTTATGTTGTTGATGCCCGTGTTGTTCATCAGAGCCATGGATAAATAAAAAATTTTTGATTTTGTGAAAACTCTTATTTTAAATAATTTTTATTAATGTTTTTAGAGCGATTCCAATGAATCTTAGCTCCCACCGTCCACAGGATCATATCGAGATGATCAACATTTTTTTAATGTTTTTTTCTTCTTAATGCTTGTATTCAAAAAAAAGTTTGATTGATTCAAGAGTTCACCTGCAGTCAATACAAAATCCTGTTGGGAATAATTTTAATATATTTAATAATAAATATTGAAAACAAAAAATCGATATGTCCAATTCAAGCCCTAATTCAAAACGATATTCACTTATCTCTTCCTCTATGCTTGTTGATACAAGTGTTTGGTATTTCTGGAAATCAAATTTCTTGAATTGCGACTATTTTTTTTCTTTTCCAATTAATTTTTATTTATTTTTTTAACCCTATAAATGTATGTCATTTTTAACTCGCTGCCTCGAATAAAGAGATATGAAACCTCGAAGTTTCATACTCTCATTAACATAGGTATTTATTTTCTTCAAAGCCACATAACTCGAGTTGAGCCTTTTCTTTCACTAAACAAATGCTGATCGACTTTTGTAGGTTTTTATGTGATTTATGACTTCTGATAAACAAATTTTTTTTAAAGCTTTCTTACTTATGAGTTTGAAATTATTTTTACTTTATCAAAGCATTTTTTTTGCTTTAAGTGTAAATTTTGATTGCTTCCAAATCGTCACCATAGGATCCGTTTTGAAAAATATCATTGAAAATGAATGTAAAATATCATAAAATATGATATTAATAAAGCACTTTTCCTATGGAATTTTTTTTCTTATTCAAAAAGTTTTAATTTTGATTAAGTACCTCATCGCTTACTTGATGCATTAAATAAATAAATAAATAATTTCTGGTTGAAGGTCTTATTTGGTAGGGAAATCTCTAAGATTACTCAAATATTTTTTAAAAAATATAAGAAAAATATCTGGTTCAAAAAATCCATATGCTTTATTGAGCTCCGTAATTCAAAACGAGTTTAAGCAATTTCTAAGCTTGATACATGTGTTCAAAAAAAATGGTTCATCGATTCAGGAGTTCACCTGCAGCGAATACAAAATCCTGTTGGGAATAATTTTAATATATTTAATAATGAATATTTAAAACAAAAAATCCATATGTCCAATTCAAGCCCTAATTCAAAACGATATTCACTTATCTCTTCCTCTATGCTTGTTGATACAAGTATTTGGTATTTCTGGAAATCAAATTTCTTGAATTGCGACTATTTTTTTTCTTTTCCAATTAATTTTTATTTATTTTTTTAACCCTATAAATGTATGTCATTTTTAACTCGCTGCCTCGAATAAAGAGATATGAAACCTCGAAGTTTCATACTCTCATTAACATAGGTATTTATTTTCTTCAAAGCCACATAACTCGAGTTGAGCCTTTTCTTTCACTAAACAAATGCTGATCGACTTTTGTAGGTTTTTATGTGATTTATGACTTCTGATAAACAAATTTTTTTTAAAGCTTTCTTACTTATGAGTTTGAAATTATTTTTACTTTATCAAAGCATTTTTTTTGCTTTAAGTGTAAATTTTGATTGCTTCCAAATCGTCACCATAGGATCCGTTTTGAAAAATATCATTGAAAATGAATGTAAAATATCATAAAATATGATATTAATAAAGCACTTTTCCTATGGAATTTTTTTTCTTATTCAAAAAGTTTTAATTTTGATTAAGTACCTCATCGCTTACTTGATGCATTAAATAAATAAATAAATAATTTCTGGTTGAAGGTCTTATTTGGTAGGGAAATCTCTAAGATTACTCAAATATTTTTTAAAAAATATAAGAAAAATATCTGGTTCAAAAAATCCATATGCTTTATTGAGCTCCGTAATTCAAAACGAGTTTCAGCAATTTCTAAGCTTGATACATGTGTTCAAAAAAAATGGTTCATCAATTCAGGAGTTCACCTGCAGCGAATACAAAATCCTGTTGGGAATAATTTTAATATATTTAATAATGAATATTTAAAACAAAAAATCCATATCTCCAATTCAAACCCTAACTCAAAGTTGGTTTCATTTTGTTGAACCTTTATGTTGTTGATGCCCGTGTTGTTCATCAGAGCCATGGATAAATAAAAAATTTTTGATTTTGTGAAAACTCTTATTTTAAATAATTTTTATTAATGTTTTTAGAGCGATTCCAATGAATCTTAGCTCCCACCGTCCACAGGATCATATCGAGATGATCAACATTTTTTTAATGTTTTTTTCTTCTTAATGCTTGTATTCAAAAAAAAGTTTGATTGATTCAAGAGTTCACCTGCAGTCAATACAAAATCCTGTTGGGAATAATTTTAATATATTTAATAATAAATATTGAAAACAAAAAATCGATATGTCCAATTCAAGCCCTAATTCAAAACGATATTCACTTATCTCTTCCTCTATGCTTGTTGATACAAGTGTTTGGTATTTCTGGAAATCAAATTTCTTGAATTGCGACTATTTTTTTTCTTTTCCAATTAATTTTTATTTATTTTTTTAACCCTATAAATGTATGTCATTTTTAACTCGCTGCCTCGAATAAAGAGATATGAAACCTCGAAGTTTCATACTCTCATTAACATAGGTATTTATTTTCTTCAAAGCCACATAACTCGAGTTGAGCCTTTTCTTTCACTAAACAAATGCTGATCGACTTTTGTAGGTTTTTATGTGATTTATGACTTCTGATAAACAAATTTTTTTTAAAGCTTTCTTACTTATGAGTTTGAAATTATTTTTACTTTATCAAAGCATTTTTTTTGCTTTAAGTGTAAATTTTGATTGCTTCCAAATCGTCACCATAGGATCCGTTTTGAAAAATATCATTGAAAATGAATGTAAAATATCATAAAATATGATATTAATAAAGCACTTTTCCTATGGAATTTTTTTTCTTATTCAAAAAGTTTTAATTTTGATTAAGTACCTCATCGCTTACTTGATGCATTAAATAAATAAATAAATAATTTCTGGTTGAAGGTCTTATTTGGTAGGGAAATCTCTAAGATTACTCAAATATTTTTTAAAAAATATAAGAAAAATATCTGGTTCAAAAAATCCATATGCTTTATTGAGCTCCGTAATTCAAAACGAGTTTAAGCAATTTCTAAGCTTGATACATGTGTTCAAAAAAAATGGTTCATCGATTCAGGAGTTCACCTGCAGCGAATACAAAATCCTGTTGGGAATAATTTTAATATATTTAATAATGAATATTTAAAACAAAAAATCCATATGTCCAATTCAAGCCCTAATTCAAAACGATATTCACTTATCTCTTCCTCTATGCTTGTTGATACAAGTATTTGGTATTTCTGGAAATCAAATTTCTTGAATTGCGACTATTTTTTTTCTTTTCCAATTAATTTTTATTTATTTTTTTAACCCTATAAATGTATGTCATTTTTAACTCGCTGCCTCGAATAAAGAGATATGAAACCTCGAAGTTTCATACTCTCATTAACATAGGTATTTATTTTCTTCAAAGCCACATAACTCGAGTTGAGCCTTTTCTTTCACTAAACAAATGCTGATCGACTTTTGTAGGTTTTTATGTGATTTATGACTTCTGATAAACAAATTTTTTTTAAAGCTTTCTTACTTATGAGTTTGAAATTATTTTTACTTTATCAAAGCATTTTTTTTGCTTTAAGTGTAAATTTTGATTGCTTCCAAATCGTCACCATAGGATCCGTTTTGAAAAATATCATTGAAAATGAATGTAAAATATCATAAAATATGATATTAATAAAGCACTTTTCCTATGGAATTTTTTTTCTTATTCAAAAAGTTTTAATTTTGATTAAGTACCTCATCGCTTACTTGATGCATTAAATAAATAAATAAATAATTTCTGGTTGAAGGTCTTATTTGGTAGGGAAATCTCTAAGATTACTCAAATATTTTTTAAAAAATATAAGAAAAATATCTGGTTCAAAAAATCCATATGCTTTATTGAGCTCCGTAATTCAAAACGAGTTTCAGCAATTTCTAAGCTTGATACATGTGTTCAAAAAAAATGGTTCATCAATTCAGGAGTTCACCTGCAGCGAATACAAAATCCTGTTGGGAATAATTTTAATATATTTAATAATGAATATTTAAAACAAAAAATCCATATCTCCAATTCAAACCCTAACTCAAAGTTGGTTTCATTTTGTTGAACCTTTATGTTGTTGATGCCCGTGTTGTTCATCAGAGCCATGGATAAATAAAAAATTTTTGATTTTGTGAAAACTCTTATTTTAAATAATTTTTATTAATGTTTTTAGAGCGATTCCAATGAATCTTAGCTCCCACCGTCCACAGGATCATATCGAGATGATCAACATTTTTTTAATGTTTTTTTCTTCTTAATGCTTGTATTCAAAAAAAAGTTTGATTGATTCAAGAGTTCACCTGCAGTCAATACAAAATCCTGTTGGGAATAATTTTAATATATTTAATAATAAATATTGAAAACAAAAAATCGATATGTCCAATTCAAGCCCTAATTCAAAACGATATTCACTTATCTCTTCCTCTATGCTTGTTGATACAAGTGTTTGGTATTTCTGGAAATCAAATTTCTTGAATTGCGACTATTTTTTTTCTTTTCCAATTAATTTTTATTTATTTTTTTAACCCTATAAATGTATGTCATTTTTAACTCGCTGCCTCGAATAAAGAGATATGAAACCTCGAAGTTTCATACTCTCATTAACATAGGTATTTATTTTCTTCAAAGCCACATAACTCGAGTTGAGCCTTTTCTTTCACTAAACAAATGCTGATCGACTTTTGTAGGTTTTTATGTGATTTATGACTTCTGATAAACAAATTTTTTTTAAAGCTTTCTTACTTATGAGTTTGAAATTATTTTTACTTTATCAAAGCATTTTTTTTGCTTTAAGTGTAAATTTTGATTGCTTCCAAATCGTCACCATAGGATCCGTTTTGAAAAATATCATTGAAAATGAATGTAAAATATCATAAAATATGATATTAATAAAGCACTTTTCCTATGGAATTTTTTTTCTTATTCAAAAAGTTTTAATTTTGATTAAGTACCTCATCGCTTACTTGATGCATTAAATAAATAAATAAATAATTTCTGGTTGAAGGTCTTATTTGGTAGGGAAATCTCTAAGATTACTCAAATATTTTTTAAAAAATATAAGAAAAATATCTGGTTCAAAAAATCCATATGCTTTATTGAGCTCCGTAATTCAAAACGAGTTTAAGCAATTTCTAAGCTTGATACATGTGTTCAAAAAAAATGGTTCATCGATTCAGGAGTTCACCTGCAGCGAATACAAAATCCTGTTGGGAATAATTTTAATATATTTAATAATGAATATTTAAAACAAAAAATCCATATGTCCAATTCAAGCCCTAATTCAAAACGATATTCACTTATCTCTTCCTCTATGCTTGTTGATACAAGTATTTGGTATTTCTGGAAATCAAATTTCTTGAATTGCGACTATTTTTTTTCTTTTCCAATTAATTTTTATTTATTTTTTTAACCCTATAAATGTATGTCATTTTTAACTCGCTGCCTCGAATAAAGAGATATGAAACCTCGAAGTTTCATACTCTCATTAACATAGGTATTTATTTTCTTCAAAGCCACATAACTCGAGTTGAGCCTTTTCTTTCACTAAACAAATGCTGATCGACTTTTGTAGGTTTTTATGTGATTTATGACTTCTGATAAACAAATTTTTTTTAAAGCTTTCTTACTTATGAGTTTGAAATTATTTTTACTTTATCAAAGCATTTTTTTTGCTTTAAGTGTAAATTTTGATTGCTTCCAAATCGTCACCATAGGATCCGTTTTGAAAAATATCATTGAAAATGAATGTAAAATATCATAAAATATGATATTAATAAAGCACTTTTCCTATGGAATTTTTTTTCTTATTCAAAAAGTTTTAATTTTGATTAAGTACCTCATCGCTTACTTGATGCATTAAATAAATAAATAAATAATTTCTGGTTGAAGGTCTTATTTGGTAGGGAAATCTCTAAGATTACTCAAATATTTTTTAAAAAATATAAGAAAAATATCTGGTTCAAAAAATCCATATGCTTTATTGAGCTCCGTAATTCAAAACGAGTTTCAGCAATTTCTAAGCTTGATACATGTGTTCAAAAAAAATGGTTCATCAATTCAGGAGTTCACCTGCAGCGAATACAAAATCCTGTTGGGAATAATTTTAATATATTTAATAATGAATATTTAAAACAAAAAATCCATATCTCCAATTCAAACCCTAACTCAAAGTTGGTTTCATTTTGTTGAACCTTTATGTTGTTGATGCCCGTGTTGTTCATCAGAGCCATGGATAAATAAAAAATTTTTGATTTTGTGAAAACTCTTATTTTAAATAATTTTTATTAATGTTTTTAGAGCGATTCCAATGAATCTTAGCTCCCACCGTCCACAGGATCATATCGAGATGATCAACATTTTTTTAATGTTTTTTTCTTCTTAATGCTTGTATTCAAAAAAAAGTTTGATTGATTCAAGAGTTCACCTGCAGTCAATACAAAATCCTGTTGGGAATAATTTTAATATATTTAATAATAAATATTGAAAACAAAAAATCGATATGTCCAATTCAAGCCCTAATTCAAAACGATATTCACTTATCTCTTCCTCTATGCTTGTTGATACAAGTGTTTGGTATTTCTGGAAATCAAATTTCTTGAATTGCGACTATTTTTTTTCTTTTCCAATTAATTTTTATTTATTTTTTTAACCCTATAAATGTATGTCATTTTTAACTCGCTGCCTCGAATAAAGAGATATGAAACCTCGAAGTTTCATACTCTCATTAACATAGGTATTTATTTTCTTCAAAGCCACATAACTCGAGTTGAGCCTTTTCTTTCACTAAACAAATGCTGATCGACTTTTGTAGGTTTTTATGTGATTTATGACTTCTGATAAACAAATTTTTTTTAAAGCTTTCTTACTTATGAGTTTGAAATTATTTTTACTTTATCAAAGCATTTTTTTTGCTTTAAGTGTAAATTTTGATTGCTTCCAAATCGTCACCATAGGATCCGTTTTGAAAAATATCATTGAAAATGAATGTAAAATATCATAAAATATGATATTAATAAAGCACTTTTCCTATGGAATTTTTTTTCTTATTCAAAAAGTTTTAATTTTGATTAAGTACCTCATCGCTTACTTGATGCATTAAATAAATAAATAAATAATTTCTGGTTGAAGGTCTTATTTGGTAGGGAAATCTCTAAGATTACTCAAATATTTTTTAAAAAATATAAGAAAAATATCTGGTTCAAAAAATCCATATGCTTTATTGAGCTCCGTAATTCAAAACGAGTTTAAGCAATTTCTAAGCTTGATACATGTGTTCAAAAAAAATGGTTCATCGATTCAGGAGTTCACCTGCAGCGAATACAAAATCCTGTTGGGAATAATTTTAATATATTTAATAATGAATATTTAAAACAAAAAATCCATATGTCCAATTCAAGCCCTAATTCAAAACGATATTCACTTATCTCTTCCTCTATGCTTGTTGATACAAGTATTTGGTATTTCTGGAAATCAAATTTCTTGAATTGCGACTATTTTTTTTCTTTTCCAATTAATTTTTATTTATTTTTTTAACCCTATAAATGTATGTCATTTTTAACTCGCTGCCTCGAATAAAGAGATATGAAACCTCGAAGTTTCATACTCTCATTAACATAGGTATTTATTTTCTTCAAAGCCACATAACTCGAGTTGAGCCTTTTCTTTCACTAAACAAATGCTGATCGACTTTTGTAGGTTTTTATGTGATTTATGACTTCTGATAAACAAATTTTTTTTAAAGCTTTCTTACTTATGAGTTTGAAATTATTTTTACTTTATCAAAGCATTTTTTTTGCTTTAAGTGTAAATTTTGATTGCTTCCAAATCGTCACCATAGGATCCGTTTTGAAAAATATCATTGAAAATGAATGTAAAATATCATAAAATATGATATTAATAAAGCACTTTTCCTATGGAATTTTTTTTCTTATTCAAAAAGTTTTAATTTTGATTAAGTACCTCATCGCTTACTTGATGCATTAAATAAATAAATAAATAATTTCTGGTTGAAGGTCTTATTTGGTAGGGAAATCTCTAAGATTACTCAAATATTTTTTAAAAAATATAAGAAAAATATCTGGTTCAAAAAATCCATATGCTTTATTGAGCTCCGTAATTCAAAACGAGTTTAAGCAATTTCTAAGCTTGATACATGTGTTCAAAAAAAATGGTTCATCGATTCAGGAGTTCACCTGCAGCGAATACAAAATCCTGTTGGGAATAATTTTAATATATTTAATAATGAATATTTAAAACAAAAAATCCATATGTCCAATTCAAGCCCTAATTCAAAACGATATTCACTTATCTCTTCCTCTATGCTTGTTGATACAAGTATTTGGTATTTCTGGAAATCAAATTTCTTGAATTGCGACTATTTTTTTTCTTTTCCAATTAATTTTTATTTATTTTTTTAACCCTATAAATGTATGTCATTTTTAACTCGCTGCCTCGAATAAAGAGATATGAAACCTCGAAGTTTCATACTCTCATTAACATAGGTATTTATTTTCTTCAAATCCACATAACTCGAGTTGAGCCTTTTCTTTCACTAAACAAATGCTGATCGACTTTTGTAGGTTTTTATGTGATTTATGACTTCTGATAAACAAATTTTTTTTAAAGCTTTCTTACTTATGAGTTTGAAATTATTTTTACTTTATCAAAGCATTTTTTTTGCTTTAAGTGTAAATTTTGATTGCTTCCAAATCGTCACCATAGAATCCGTTTTGAAAAATATCATTGAAAATGAATGTAAAATATCATAAAATATGATATTAATAAAGCACTTTTCCTATGGAATTTTTTTTCTTATTCAAAAAGTTTTAATTTTGATTAAGTACCTCATCGCTTACTTGATCCATTAAATAAATAAATAATTTAATTTCTGGTTGAAGGTCTTATTTGGTAGGGAAATCTCTAAGATTACTCAAATATTTTTTAAAAAATATAAGAAAAATATCTGGTTCAAAAAATCCATATGCTTTATTGAGCTCCGTAATTCAAAACGAGTTTCAGCAATTTCTAAGCTTGATACATGTGTTCAAAAAAAATGGTTCATCAATTCAGGAGTTCACCTGCAGCGAATACAAAATCCTGTTGGGAATAATTTTAATATATTTAATAATGAATATTTAAAACAAAAAATCCATATCTCCAATTCAAACCCTAACTCAAAGTTGGTTTCATTTTGTTGAACCTTTATGTTGTTGATGCCCGTGTTGTTCATCAGAGCCATGGATAAATAAAAAATTTTTGATTTTGTGAAAACTCTTATTTTAAATAATTTTTATTAATGTTTTTAGAGCGATTCCAATGAATCTTAGCTCCCACCGTCCACAGGATCATATCGAGATGATCAACATTTTTTTAATGTTTTTTTCTTCTTAATGCTTGTATTCAAAAAAAAGTTTGATTGATTCAAGAGTTCACCTGCAGTCAATACAAAATCCTGTTGGGAATAATTTTAATATATTTAATAATAAATATTGAAAACAAAAAATCGATATGTCCAATTCAAGCCCTAATTCAAAACGATATTCACTTATCTCTTCCTCTATGCTTGTTGATACAAGTGTTTGGTATTTCTGGAAATCAAATTTCTTGAATTGCGACTATTTTTTTTCTTTTCCAATTAATTTTTATTTATTTTTTTAACCCTATAAATGTATGTCATTTTTAACTCGCTGCCTCGAATAAAGAGATATGAAACCTCGAAGTTTCATACTCTCATTAACATAGGTATTTATTTTCTTCAAAGCCACATAACTCGAGTTGAGCCTTTTCTTTCACTAAACAAATGCTGATCGACTTTTGTAGGTTTTTATGTGATTTATGACTTCTGATAAACAAATTTTTTTTAAAGCTTTCTTACTTATGAGTTTGAAATTATTTTTACTTTATCAAAGCATTTTTTTTGCTTTAAGTGTAAATTTTGATTGCTTCCAAATCGTCACCATAGGATCCGTTTTGAAAAATATCATTGAAAATGAATGTAAAATATCATAAAATATGATATTAATAAAGCACTTTTCCTATGGAATTTTTTTTCTTATTCAAAAAGTTTTAATTTTGATTAAGTACCTCATCGCTTACTTGATCCATTAAATAAATAAATAATTTAATTTCTGGTTGAAGGTCTTATTTGGTAGGGAAATCTCTAAGATTACTCAAATATTTTTTAAAAAATATAAGAAAAATATCTGGTTCAAAAAATCCATATGCTTTATTGAGCTCCGTAATTCAAAACGAGTTTCAGCAATTTCTAAGCTTGATACATGTGTTCAAAAAAAATGGTTCATCAATTCAGGAGTTCACCTGCAGCGAATACAAAATCCTGTTGGGAATAATTTTAATATATTTAATAATGAATATTTAAAACAAAAAATCCATATCTCCAATTCAAACCCTAACTCAAAGTTGGTTTCATTTTGTTGAACCTTTATGTTGTTGATGCCCGTGTTGTTCATCAGAGCCATGGATAAATAAAAAATTTTTGATTTTGTGAAAACTCTTATTTTAAATAATTTTTATTAATGTTTTTAGAGCGATTCCAATGAATCTTAGCTCCCACCGTCCACAGGATCATATCGAGATGATCAACATTTTTTTAATGTTTTTTTCTTCTTAATGCTTGTATTCAAAAAAAAGTTTGATTGATTCAAGAGTTCACCTGCAGTCAATACAAAATCCTGTTGGGAATAATTTTAATATATTTAATAATAAATATTGAAAACAAAAAATCGATATGTCCAATTCAAGCCCTAATTCAAAACGATATTCACTTATCTCTTCCTCTATGCTTTTTGATACAAGTGTTTGGTATTTCTGGAAATCAAATTTCTTGAATTGCGACTATTTTTTTTCTTTTCCAATTAATTTTTATTTATTTTTTTAACCCTATAAATGTATGTCATTTTTAACTCGCTGCCTCGAATAAAGAGATATGAAACCTCGAAGTTTCATACTCTCATTAACATAGGTATTTATTTTCTTCAAAGCCACATAACTCGAGTTGAGCCTTTTCTTTCACTAAACAAATCCCGATCGACTTTTGTAGGTTTTTATGTGATTTATGACTTCTGATAAACAAATTTTTTTTAAAGCTTTCTTACTTATGAGTTTGAAATTATTTTTACTTTATCAAAGCATTTTTTTTGCTTTAAGTGTAAATTTTGATTGCTTCCAAATCGTCACCATAGAATCCGTTTTGAAAAATATCATTGAAAATGAATGTAAAATATCATAAAATATGATATTAATAAAGCACTTTTCCTATGGAATTTTTTTTCTTATTCAAAAAGTTTTAATTTTGATTAAGTACCTCATCGCTTACTTGATCCATTAAATAAATAAATAATTTAATTTCTGGTTGAAGGTCTTATTTGGTAGGGAAATCTCTAAGATTACTCAAATATTTTTTAAAAAATATAAGAAAAATATCTGGTTCAAAAAATCCATATGCTTTATTGAGCTCCGTAATTCAAAACGAGTTTCAGCAATTTCTAAGCTTGATACATGTGTTCAAAAAAAATGGTTCATCAATTCAGGAGTTCACCTGCAGCGAATACAAAATCCTGTTGGGAATAATTTTAATATATTTAATAATGAATATTTAAAACAAAAAATCCATATCTCCAATTCAAACCCTAACTCAAAGTTGGTTTCATTTTGTTGAACCTTTATGTTGTTGATGCCCGTGTTGTTCATCAGAGCCATGGATAAATAAAAAATTTTTGATTTTGTGAAAACTCTTATTTTAAATAATTTTTATTAATGTTTTTAGAGCGATTCCAATGAATCTTAGCTCCCACCGTCCACAGGATCATATCGAGATGATCAACATTTTTTTAATGTTTTTTTCTTCTTAATGCTTGTATTCAAAAAAAAGTTTGATTGATTCAAGAGTTCACCTGCAGTCAATACAAAATCCTGTTGGGAATAATTTTAATATATTTAATAATAAATATTGAAAACAAAAAATCGATATGTCCAATTCAAGCCCTAATTCAAAACGATATTCACTTATCTCTTCCTCTATGCTTGTTGATACAAGTGTTTGGTATTTCTGGAAATCAAATTTCTTGAATTGCGACTATTTTTTTTCTTTTCCAATTAATTTTTATTTATTTTTTTAACCCTATAAATGTATGTCATTTTTAACTCGCTGCCTCGAATAAAGAGATATGAAACCTCGAAGTTTCATACTCTCATTAACATAGGTATTTATTTTCTTCAAAGCCACATAACTCGAGTTGAGCCTTTTCTTTCACTAAACAAATGCTGATCGACTTTTGTAGGTTTTTATGTGATTTATGACTTCTGATAAACAAATTTTTTTTAAAGCTTTCTTACTTATGAGTTTGAAATTATTTTTACTTTATCAAAGCATTTTTTTTGCTTTAAGTGTAAATTTTGATTGCTTCCAAATCGTCACCATAGAATCCGTTTTGAAAAATATCATTGAAAATGAATGTAAAATATCATAAAATATGATATTAATAAAGCACTTTTCCTATGGAATTTTTTTTCTTATTCAAAAAGTTTTAATTTTGATTAAGTACCTCATCGCTTACTTGATCCATTAAATAAATAAATAATTTAATTTCTGGTTGAAGGTCTTATTTGGTAGGGAAATCTCTAAGATTACTCAAATATTTTTTAAAAAATATAAGAAAAATATCTGGTTCAAAAAATCCATATGCTTTATTGAGCTCCGTAATTCAAAACGAGTTTCAGCAATTTCTAAGCTTGATACATGTGTTCAAAAAAAATGGTTCATCAATTCAGGAGTTCACCTGCAGCGAATACAAAATCCTGTTGGGAATAATTTTAATATATTTAATAATGAATATTTAAAACAAAAAATCCATATCTCCAATTCAAACCCTAACTCAAAGTTGGTTTCATTTTGTTGAACCTTTATGTTGTTGATGCCCGTGTTGTTCATCAGAGCCATGGATAAATAAAAAATTTTTGATTTTGTGAAAACTCTTATTTTAAATAATTTTTATTAATGTTTTTAGAGCGATTCCAATGAATCTTAGCTCCCACCGTCCACAGGATCATATCGAGATGATCAACATTTTTTTAATGTTTTTTTCTTCTTAATGCTTGTATTCAAAAAAAAGTTTGATTGATTCAAGAGTTCACCTGCAGTCAATACAAAATCCTGTTGGGAATAATTTTAATATATTTAATAATAAATATTGAAAACAAAAAATCGATATGTCCAATTCAAGCCCTAATTCAAAACGATATTCACTTATCTCTTCCTCTATGCTTGTTGATACAAGTGTTTGGTATTTCTGGAAATCAAATTTCTTGAATTGCGACTATTTTTTTTCTTTTCCAATTAATTTTTATTTATTTTTTTAACCCTATAAATGTATGTCATTTTTAACTCGCTGCCTCGAATAAAGAGATATGAAACCTCGAAGTTTCATACTCTCATTAACATAGGTATTTATTTTCTTCAAAGCCACATAACTCGAGTTGAGCCTTTTCTTTCACTAAACAAATGCTGATCGACTTTTGTAGGTTTTTATGTGATTTATGACTTCTGATAAACAAATTTTTTTTAAAGCTTTCTTACTTATGAGTTTGAAATTATTTTTACTTTATCAAAGCATTTTTTTTGCTTTAAGTGTAAATTTTGATTGCTTCCAAATCGTCACCATAGGATCCGTTTTGAAAAATATCATTGAAAATGAATGTAAAATATCATAAAATATGATATTAATAAAGCACTTTTCCTATGGAATTTTTTTTCTTATTCAAAAAGTTTTAATTTTGATTAAGTACCTCATCGCTTACTTGATCCATTAAATAAATAAATAATTTAATTTCTGGTTGAAGGTCTTATTTGGTAGGGAAATCTCTAAGATTACTCAAATATTTTTTAAAAAATATAAGAAAAATATCTGGTTCAAAAAATCCATATGCTTTATTGAGCTCCGTAATTCAAAACGAGTTTCAGCAATTTCTAAGCTTGATACATGTGTTCAAAAAAAATGGTTCATCAATTCAGGAGTTCACCTGCAGCGAATACAAAATCCTGTTGGGAATAATTTTAATATATTTAATAATGAATATTTAAAACAAAAAATCCATATCTCCAATTCAAACCCTAACTCAAAGTTGGTTTCATTTTGTTGAACCTTTATGTTGTTGATGCCCGTGTTGTTCATCAGAGCCATGGATAAATAAAAAATTTTTGATTTTGTGAAAACTCTTATTTTAAATAATTTTTATTAATGTTTTTAGAGCGATTCCAATGAATCTTAGCTCCCACCGTCCACAGGATCATATCGAGATGATCAACATTTTTTTAATGTTTTTTTCTTCTTAATGCTTGTATTCAAAAAAAAGTTTGATTGATTCAAGAGTTCACCTGCAGCGAATACAAAATCCTGTTGGGAATAATTTTAATATATTTAATAATGAATATTTAAAACAAAAAATCCATATGTCCAATTCAAGCCCTAATTCAAAACGATATTCACTTATCTCTTCCTCTATGCTTGTTGATACAAGTATTTGGTATTTCTGGAAATCAAATTTCTTGAATTGCGACTATTTTTTTTCTTTTCCAATTAATTTTTATTTATTTTTTTAACCCTATAAATGTATGTCATTTTTAACTCGCTGCCTCGAATAAAGAGATATGAAACCTCGAAGTTTCATACTCTCATTAACATAGGTATTTATTTTCTTCAAAGCCACATAACTCGAGTTGAGCCTTTTCTTTCACTAAACAAATGCTGATCGACTTTTGTAGGTTTTTATGTGATTTATGACTTCTGATAAACAAATTTTTTTTAAAGCTTTCTTACTTATGAGTTTGAAATTATTTTTACTTTATCAAAGCATTTTTTTTGCTTTAAGTGTAAATTTTGATTGCTTCCAAATCGTCACCATAGGATCCGTTTTGAAAAATATCATTGAAAATGAATGTAAAATATCATAAAATATGATATTAATAAAGCACTTTTCCTATGGAATTTTTTTTCTTATTCAAAAAGTTTTAATTTTGATTAAGTACCTCATCGCTTACTTGATGCATTAAATAAATAAATAAATAATTTCTGGTTGAAGGTCTTATTTGGTAGGGAAATCTCTAAGATTACTCAAATATTTTTTAAAAAATATAAGAAAAATATCTGGTTCAAAAAATCCATATGCTTTATTGAGCTCCGTAATTCAAAACGAGTTTAAGCAATTTCTAAGCTTGATACATGTGTTCAAAAAAAATGGTTCATCGATTCAGGAGTTCACCTGCAGCGAATACAAAATCCTGTTGGGAATAATTTTAATATATTTAATAATGAATATTTAAAACAAAAAATCCATATGTCCAATTCAAGCCCTAATTCAAAACGATATTCACTTATCTCTTCCTCTATGCTTGTTGATACAAGTGTTTGGTATTTCTGGAAATCAAATTTCTTGAATTGCGACTATTTTTTTTCTTTTCCAATTAATTTATATTTATTTTTTTAACCCTATAAATGTATGTCATTTTTAACTCACTGCCTCGAATAAAGAGATATGAAACCTCGAAGTTTCATACTCTCATTAACATAGGTATTTATTTTCTTCAAAGCCACATAACTCGAGTTGAGCCTTTTCTTTCACTAAACAAATGCTGATCGACTTTTGTAGGTTTTTATGTGATTTATGACTTCTGATAAACAAATTTTTTTTAAAGCTTTCTTACTTATGAGTTTGAAATTATTTTTACTTTATCAAAGCATTTTTTTTGCTTTAAGTGTAAATTTTGATTGCTTCCAAATCGTCACCATAGGATCCGTTTTGAAAAATATCATTGAAAATGAATGTAAAATATCATAAAATATGATATTAATAAAGCACTTTTCCTATGGAATTTTTTTTCTTATTCAAAAAGTTTTAATTTTGATTAAGTACCTCATCGCTTACTTGATGCATTAAATAAATAAATAAATAATTTCTGGTTGAAGGTCTTATTTGGTAGGGAAATCTCTAAGATTACTCAAATATTTTTTAAAAAATATAAGAAAAATATCTGGTTCAAAAAATCCATATGCTTTATTGAGCTCCGTAATTCAAAACGAGTTTAAGCAATTTCTAAGCTTGATACATGTGTTCAAAAAAAATGGTTCATCGATTCAGGAGTTCACCTGCAGCGAATACAAAATCCTGTTGGGAATAATTTTAATATATTTAATAATGAATATTTAAAACAAAAAATCCATATGTCCAATTCAAGCCCTAATTCAAAACGATATTCACTTATCTCTTCCTCTATGCTTGTTGATACAAGTATTTGGTATTTCTGGAAATCAAATTTCTTGAATTGCGACTATTTTTTTTCTTTTCCAATTAATTTTTATTTATTTTTTTAACCCTATAAATGTATGTCATTTTTAACTCGCTGCCTCGAATAAAGAGATATGAAACCTCGAAGTTTCATACTCTCATTAACATAGGTATTTATTTTCTTCAAAGCCACATAACTCGAGTTGAGCCTTTTCTTTCACTAAACAAATGCTGATCGACTTTTGTAGGTTTTTATGTGATTTATGACTTCTGATAAACAAATTTTTTTTAAAGCTTTCTTACTTATGAGTTTGAAATTATTTTTACTTTATCAAAGCATTTTTTTTGCTTTAAGTGTAAATTTTGATTGCTTCCAAATCGTCACCATAGGATCCGTTTTGAAAAATATCATTGAAAATGAATGTAAAAATGCATAAAAAATGATATTAATAAAGCACTTTTCCTATGGAATTTTTTTTCTTATTCAAAAAGTTTTAATTTTGATTAAGTACCTCATCGCTTACTTGATGCATTAAATAAATAAATAAATAATTTCTGGTTGAAGGTCTTATTTGGTAGGGAAATCTCTAAGATTACTCAAATATTTTTTAAAAAATATAAGAAAAATATCTGGTTCAAAAAATCCATATGCTTTATTGAGCTCCGTAATTCAAAACGAGTTTAAGCAATTTCTAAGCTTGATACATGTGTTCAAAAAAAATGGTTCATCGATTCAGGAGTTCACCTGCAGCGAATACAAAATCCTGTTGGGAATAATTTTAATATATTTAATAATGAATATTTAAAACAAAAAATCCATATGTCCAATTCAAGCCCTAATTCAAAACGATATTCACTTATCTCTTCCTCTATGCTTGTTGATACAAGTATTTGGTATTTCTGGAAATCAAATTTCTTGAATTGCGACTATTTTTTTTCTTTTCCAATTAATTTTTATTTATTTTTTTAACCCTATAAATGTATGTCATTTTTAACTCGCTGCCTCGAATAAAGAGATATGAAACCTCGAAGTTTCATACTCTCATTAACATAGGTATTTATTTTCTTCAAAGCCACATAACTCGAGTTGAGCCTTTTCTTTCACTAAACAAATGCTGATCGACTTTTGTAGGTTTTTATGTGATTTATGACTTCTGATAAACAAATTTTTTTTAAAGCTTTCTTACTTATGAGTTTGAAATTATTTTTACTTTATCAAAGCATTTTTTTTGCTTTAAGTGTAAATTTTGATTGCTTCCAAATCGTCACCATAGGATCCGTTTTGAAAAATATCATTGAAAATGAATGTAAAAATGCATAAAAAATGATATTAATAAAGCACTTTTCCTATGGAATTTTTTTTCTTATTCAAAAAGTTTTAATTTTGATTAAGTACCTCATCGCTTACTTGATGCATTAAATAAATAAATAAATAATTTCTGGTTGAAGGTCTTATTTGGTAGGGAAATCTCTAAGATTACTCAAATATTTTTTAAAAAATATAAGAAAAATATCTGGTTCAAAAAATCCATATGCTTTATTGAGCTCCGTAATTCAAAACGAGTTTAAGCAATTTCTAAGCTTGATACATGTGTTCAAAAAAAATGGTTCATCGATTCAGGAGTTCACCTGCAGCGAATACAAAATCCTGTTGGGAATAATTTTAATATATTTAATAATGAATATTTAAAACAAAAAATCCATATGTCCAATTCAAGCCCTAATTCAAAACGATATTCACTTATCTCTTCCTCTATGCTTGTTGATACAAGTATTTGGTATTTCTGGAAATCAAATTTCTTGAATTGCGACTATTTTTTTTCTTTTCCAATTAATTTTTATTTATTTTTTTAACCCTATAAATGTATGTCATTTTTAACTCGCTGCCTCGAATAAAGAGATATGAAACCTCGAAGTTTCATACTCTCATTAACATAGGTATTTATTTTCTTCAAAGCCACATAACTCGAGTTGAGCCTTTTCTTTCACTAAACAAATGCTGATCGACTTTTGTAGGTTTTTATGTGATTTATGACTTCTGATAAACAAATTTTTTTTAAAGCTTTCTTACTTATGAGTTTGAAATTATTTTTACTTTATCAAAGCATTTTTTTTGCTTTAAGTGTAAATTTTGATTGCTTCCAAATCGTCACCATAGGATCCGTTTTGAAAAATATCATTGAAAATGAATGTAAAAATGCATAAAAAATGATATTAATAAAGCACTTTTCCTATGGAATTTTTTTTCTTATTCAAAAAGTTTTAATTTTGATTAAGTACCTCATCGCTTACTTGATGCATTAAATAAATAAATAAATAATTTCTGGTTGAAGGTCTTATTTGGTAGGGAAATCTCTAAGATTACTCAAATATTTTTTAAAAAATATAAGAAAAATATCTGGTTCAAAAAATCCATATGCTTTATTGAGCTCCGTAATTCAAAACGAGTTTAAGCAATTTCTAAGCTTGATACATGTGTTCAAAAAAAATGGTTCATCGATTCAGGAGTTCACCTGCAGCGAATACAAAATCCTGTTGGGAATAATTTTAATATATTTAATAATGAATATTTAAAACAAAAAATCCATATCTCCAATTCAAACCCTAACACAAAGTTGGTTTCATTTTGTTGAACCTTTATGTTGTTGATGCCCGTGTTGTTCATCAGAGCCATGGATAAATAAAAAATTTTTGATTTTGTGAAAACTCTTATTTTAAATAATTTTTATTAATGTTTTTAGAGCGATTCCAATGAATCTTAGCTCCCACCGTCCACAGGATCATATCGAGATGATCAACATTTTTTTAATGTTTTTTTCTTCTTAATGCTTGTATTCAAAAAAAAGTTTGATTGATTCAAGAGTTCACCTGCAGTCAATACAAAATCCTGTTGGGAATAATTTTAATATATTTAATAATAAATATTGAAAACAAAAAATCGATATGTCCAATTCAAGCCCTAATTCAAAACGATATTCACTTATCTCTTCCTCTATGCTTGTTGATACAAGTGTTTGGTATTTCTGGAAATCAAATTTCTTGAATTGCGACTATTTTTTTTCTTTTCCAATTAATTTTTATTTATTTTTTTAACCCTATAAATGTATGTCATTTTTAACTCGCTGCCTCGAATAAAGAGATATGAAACCTCGAAGTTTCATACTCTCATTAACATAGGTATTTATTTTCTTCAAATCCACATAACTCGAGTTGAGCCTTTTCTTTCACTAAACAAATGCTGATCGACTTTTGTAGGTTTTTATGTGATTTATGACTTCTGATAAACAAATTTTTTTTAAAGCTTTCTTACTTATGAGTTTGAAATTATTTTTACTTTATCAAAGCATTTTTTTTGCTTTAAGTGTAAATTTTGATTGCTTCCAAATCGTCACCATAGAATCCGTTTTGAAAAATATCATTGAAAATGAATGTAAAATATCATAAAATATGATATTAATAAAGCACTTTTCCTATGGAATTTTTTTTCTTATTCAAAAAGTTTTAATTTTGATTAAGTACCTCATCGCTTACTTGATGCATTAAATAAATAAATAAATAATTTCTGGTTGAAGGTCTTATTTGGTAGGGAAATCTCTAAGATTACTCAAATATTTTTTAAAAAATATAAGAAAAATATCTGGTTCAAAAAATCCATATGCTTTATTGAGCTCCGTAATTCAAAACGAGTTTAAGCAATTTCTAAGCTTGATACATGTGTTCAAAAAAAATGGTTCATCGATTCAGGAGTTCACCTGCAGCGAATACAAAATCCTGTTGGGAATAATTTTAATATATTTAATAATGAATATTTAAAACAAAAAATCCATATCTCCAATTCAAACCCTAACACAAAGTTGGTTTCATTTTGTTGAACCTTTATGTTGTTGATGCCCGTGTTGTTCATCAGAGCCATGGATAAATAAAAAATTTTTGATTTTGTGAAAACTCTTATTTTAAATAATTTTTATTAATGTTTTTAGAGCGATTCCAATGAATCTTAGCTCCCACCGTCCACAGGATCATATCGAGATGATCAACATTTTTTTAATGTTTTTTTCTTCTTAATGCTTGTATTCAAAAAAAAGTTTGATTGATTCAAGAGTTCACCTGCAGTCAATACAAAATCCTGTTGGGAATAATTTTAATATATTTAATAATAAATATTGAAAACAAAAAATCGATATGTCCAATTCAAGCCCTAATTCAAAACGATATTCACTTATCTCTTCCTCTATGCTTGTTGATACAAGTGTTTGGTATTTCTGGAAATCAAATTTCTTGAATTGCGACTATTTTTTTTCTTTTCCAATTAATTTTTATTTATTTTTTTAACCCTATAAATGTATGTCATTTTTAACTCGCTGCCTCGAATAAAGAGATATGAAACCTCGAAGTTTCATACTCTCATTAACATAGGTATTTATTTTCTTCAAATCCACATAACTCGAGTTGAGCCTTTTCTTTCACTAAACAAATGCTGATCGACTTTTGTAGGTTTTTATGTGATTTATGACTTCTGATAAACAAATTTTTTTTAAAGCTTTCTTACTTATGAGTTTGAAATTATTTTTACTTTATCAAAGCATTTTTTTTGCTTTAAGTGTAAATTTTGATTGCTTCCAAATCGTCACCATAGAATCCGTTTTGAAAAATATCATTGAAAATGAATGTAAAATATCATAAAATATGATATTAATAAAGCACTTTTCCTATGGAATTTTTTTTCTTATTCAAAAAGTTTTAATTTTGATTAAGTACCTCATCGCTTACTTGATCCATTAAATAAATAAATAATTTAATTTCTGGTTGAAGGTCTTATTTGGTAGGGAAATCTCTAAGATTACTCAAATATTTTTTAAAAAATATAAGAAAAATATCTGGTTCAAAAAATCCATATGCTTTATTGAGCTCCGTAATTCAAAACGAGTTTCAGCAATTTCTAAGCTTGATACATGTGTTCAAAAAAAATGGTTCATCAATTCAGGAGTTCACCTGCAGCGAATACAAAATCCTGTTGGGAATAATTTTAATATATTTAATAATGAATATTTAAAACAAAAAATCCATATCTCCAATTCAAACCCTAACACAAAGTTGGTTTCATTTTGTTGAACCTTTATGTTGTTGATGCCCGTGTTGTTCATCAGAGCCATGGATAAATAAAAAATTTTTGATTTTGTGAAAACTCTTATTTTAAATAATTTTTATTAATGTTTTTAGAGCGATTCCAATGAATCTTAGCTCCCACCGTCCACAGGATCATATCGAGATGATCAACATTTTTTTAATGTTTTTTTCTTCTTAATGCTTGTATTCAAAAAAAAGTTTGATTGATTCAAGAGTTCACCTGCAGTCAATACAAAATCCTGTTGGGAATAATTTTAATATATTTAATAATAAATATTGAAAACAAAAAATCGATATGTCCAATTCAAGCCCTAATTCAAAACGATATTCACTTATCTCTTCCTCTATGCTTGTTGATACAAGTGTTTGGTATTTCTGGAAATCAAATTTCTTGAATTGCGACTATTTTTTTTCTTTTCCAATTAATTTTTATTTATTTTTTTAACCCTATAAATGTATGTCATTTTTAACTCGCTGCCTCGAATAAAGAGATATGAAACCTCGAAGTTTCATACTCTCATTAACATAGGTATTTATTTTCTTCAAAGCCACATAACTCGAGTTGAGCCTTTTCTTTCACTAAACAAATGCTGATCGACTTTTGTAGGTTTTTATGTGATTTATGACTTCTGATAAACAAATTTTTTTTAAAGCTTTCTTACTTATGAGTTTGAAATTATTTTTACTTTATCAAAGCATTTTTTTTGCTTTAAGTGTAAATTTTGATTGCTTCCAAATCGTCACCATAGGATCCGTTTTGAAAAATATCATTGAAAATGAATGTAAAATATCATAAAATATGATATTAATAAAGCACTTTTCCTATGGAATTTTTTTTCTTATTCAAAAAGTTTTAATTTTGATTAAGTACCTCATCGCTTACTTGATCCATTAAATAAATAAATAATTTAATTTCTGGTTGAAGGTCTTATTTGGTAGGGAAATCTCTAAGATTACTCAAATATTTTTTAAAAAATATAAGAAAAATATCTGGTTCAAAAAATCCATATGCTTTATTGAGCTCCGTAATTCAAAACGAGTTTCAGCAATTTCTAAGCTTGATACATGTGTTCAAAAAAAATGGTTCATCGATTCAGGAGTTCACCTGCGGCGAATACAAAATCCTGTTGGGAATAATTTTAATATATTTAATAATGAATATTTAAAACAAAAAATCCATATCTCCAATTCAAACCCTAACTCAAAGTTGGTTTCATTTTGTTGAACCTTTATGTTGTTGATGCCCGTGTTGTTCATCAGAGCCATGGATAAATAAAAAAATTTTGATTTTGTGAAAACTCTTATTTTAAATAATTTTTATTAATGTTTTTAGAGCGATTCCAATGAATCTTAGCTCCCACCGTCCACAGGATCATATCGAGATGATCAACATTTTTTTAATGTTTTTTTCTTCTTAATGCTTGTATTCAAAAAAAAGTTTGATTGATTCAAGAGTTCACCTGCAGTCAATACAAAATCCTGTTGGGAATAATTTTAATATATTTAATAATAAATATTGAAAACAAAAAATCGATATGTCCAATTCAAGCCCTAATTCAAAACGATATTCACTTATCTCTTCCTCTATGCTTGTTGATACAAGTGTTTGGTATTTCTGGAAATCAAATTTCTTGAATTGCGACTATTTTTTTTCTTTTCCAATTAATTTTTATTTATTTTTTTAACCCTATAAATGTATGTCATTTTTAACTCGCTGCCTCGAATAAAGAGATATGAAACCTCGAAGTTTCATACTCTCATTAACATAGGTATTTTTAATTTTCAAAGCCACATAACTCGAGTTGAGCCTTTTCTTTCACTAAACAAATGCTGATCGACTTTTGTAGGTTTTTATGTGATTAATGACTTCTGATAAACAAATTTTTTTTAAAGCTTTCTTACTTATGAGTTTGAAATTATTTTTACTTTATCAAAGCATTTTTTTTGCTTTAAGTGTAAATTTTGATTGCTTCCAAATCGTCACCATAGGATCCGTTTTGAAAAATATCATAGAAAATGAATGTAAAATATCATAAAATATGATATTAATAAAGCACTTTTCCTATGGAATTTTTTTTCTTATTCAAAAAGTTTTAATTTTGATTAAGTACCTCATCGCTTACTTGATGCATTAAATAAATAAATAAATAATTTCTGGTTGAAGGTCTTATTTGGTAGGGAAATCTCTAAGATTACTCAAATATTTTTTAAAAAATATAAGAAAAATATCTGGTTCAAAAAATCCATATGCTTTATTGAGCTCCGTAATTCAAAACGAGTTTCAGCAATTTTTAAGCTTGATACATGTGTTCAAAAAAAATGGTTCATCGATTCAGGAGTTCACCTGCAGCGAATACAAAATCCTGTTGGGAATAATTTTAATATATTTAATAATGAATATTTAAAACAAAAAATCCATATGTCCAATTCAAGCCCTAATTCAAAACGATATTCACTTATCTCTTCCTCTATGCTTGTTGATACAAGTATTTGGTATTTCTGGAAATCAAATTTCTTGAATTGCGACTATTTTTTTTCTTTTCCAATTAATTTTTATTTATTTTTTTAACCCTATAAATGTATGTCATTTTTAACTCGCTGCCTCGAATAAAGAGATATGAAACCTCGAAGTTTCATACTCTCATTAACATAGGTATTTATTTTCTTCAAAGCCACATAACTCGAGTTGAGCCTTTTCTTTCACTAAACAAATGCTGATCGACTTTTGTAGGTTTTTATGTGATTTATGACTTCTGATAAACAAATTTTTTTTAAAGCTTTCTTACTTATGAGTTTGAAATTATTTTTACTTTATCAAAGCATTTTTTTTGCTTTAAGTGTAAATTTTGATTGCTTCCAAATCGTCACCATAGGATCCGTTTTGAAAAATATCATTGAAAATGAATGTAAAATATCATAAAATATGATATTAATAAAGCACTTTTCCTATGGAATTTTTTTTCTTATTCAAAAAGTTTTAATTTTGATTAAGTACCTCATCGCTTACTTGATCCATTAAATAAATAAATAATTTAATTTCTGGTTGAAGGTCTTATTTGGTAGGGAAATCTCTAAGATTACTCAAATATTTTTTAAAAAATATAAGAAAAATATCTGGTTCAAAAAATCCATATGCTTTATTGAGCTCCGTAATTCAAAACGAGTTTCAGCAATTTTTAAGCTTGATACATGTGTTCAAAAAAAATGGTTCATCGATTCAGGAGTTCACCTGCAGCGAATACAAAATCCTGTTGGGAATAATTTTAATATATTTAATAATGAATATTTAAAACAAAAAATCCATATGTCCAATTCAAGCCCTAATTCAAAACGATATTCACTTATCTCTTCCTCTATGCTTGTTGATACAAGTATTTGGTATTTCTGGAAATCAAATTTCTTGAATTGCGACTATTTTTTTTCTTTTCCAATTAATTTTTATTTATTTTTTTAACCCTATAAATGTATGTCATTTTTAACTCGCTGCCTCGAATAAAGAGATATGAAACCTCGAAGTTTCATACTCTCATTAACATAGGTATTTATTTTCTTCAAAGCCACATAACTCGAGTTGAGCCTTTTCTTTCACTAAACAAATGCTGATCGACTTTTGTAGGTTTTTATGTGATTTATGACTTCTGATAAACAAATTTTTTTTAAAGCTTTCTTACTTATGAGTTTGAAATTATTTTTACTTTATCAAAGCATTTTTTTTGCTTTAAGTGTAAATTTTGATTGCTTCCAAATCGTCACCATAGGATCCGTTTTGAAAAATATCATTGAAAATGAATGTAAAATATCATAAAATATGATATTAATAAAGCACTTTTCCTATGGAATTTTTTTTCTTATTCAAAAAGTTTTAATTTTGATTAAGTACCTCATCGCTTACTTGATCCATTAAATAAATAAATAATTTAATTTCTGGTTGAAGGTCTTATTTGGTAGGGAAATCTCTAAGATTACTCAAATATTTTTTAAAAAATATAAGAAAAATATCTGGTTCAAAAAATCCATATGCTTTATTGAGCTCCGTAATTCAAAACGAGTTTCAGCAATTTCTAAGCTTGATACATGTGTTCAAAAAAAATGGTTCATCAATTCAGGAGTTCACCTGCAGCGAATACAAAATCCTGTTGGGAATAATTTTAATATATTTAATAATGAATATTTAAAACAAAAAATCCATATCTCCAATTCAAACCCTAACTCAAAGTTGGTTTCATTTTGTTGAACCTTTATGTTGTTGATGCCCGTGTTGTTCATCAGAGCCATGGATAAATAAAAAATTTTTGATTTTGTGAAAACTCTTATTTTAAATAATTTTTATTAATGTTTTTAGAGCGATTCCAATGAATCTTAGCTCCCACCGTCCACAGGATCATATCGAGATGATCAACATTTTTTTAATGTTTTTTTCTTCTTAATGCTTGTATTCAAAAAAAAGTTTGATTGATTCAAGAGTTCACCTGCAGTCAATACAAAATCCTGTTGGGAATAATTTTAATATATTTAATAATAAATATTGAAAACAAAAAATCGATATGTCCAATTCAAGCCCTAATTCAAAACGATATTCACTTATCTCTTCCTCTATGCTTGTTGATACAAGTGTTTGGTATTTCTGGAAATCAAATTTCTTGAATTGCGACTATTTTTTTTCTTTTCCAATTAATTTTTATTTATTTTTTTAACCCTATAAATGTATGTCATTTTTAACTCGCTGCCTCGAATAAAGAGATATGAAACCTCGAAGTTTCATACTCTCATTAACATAGGTATTTATTTTCTTCAAAGCCACATAACTCGAGTTGAGCCTTTTCTTTCACTAAACAAATGCTGATCGACTTTTGTAGGTTTTTATGTGATTTATGACTTCTGATAAACAAATTTTTTTTAAAGCTTTCTTACTTATGAGTTTGAAATTATTTTTACTTTATCAAAGCATTTTTTTTGCTTTAAGTGTAAATTTTGATTGCTTCCAAATCGTCACCATAGGATCCGTTTTGAAAAATATCATTGAAAATGAATGTAAAATATCATAAAATATGATATTAATAAAGCACTTTTCCTATGGAATTTTTTTTCTTATTCAAAAAGTTTTAATTTTGATTAAGTACCTCATCGCTTACTTGATCCATTAAATAAATAAATAATTTAATTTCTGGTTGAAGGTCTTATTTGGTAGGGAAATCTCTAAGATTACTCAAATATTTTTTAAAAAATATAAGAAAAATATCTGGTTCAAAAAATCCATATGCTTTATTGAGCTCCGTAATTCAAAACGAGTTTCAGCAATTTTTAAGCTTGATACATGTGTTCAAAAAAAATGGTTCATCGATTCAGGAGTTCACCTGCAGCGAATACAAAATCCTGTTGGGAATAATTTTAATATATTTAATAATGAATATTTAAAACAAAAAATCCATATGTCCAATTCAAGCCCTAATTCAAAACGATATTCACTTATCTCTTCCTCTATGCTTGTTGATACAAGTATTTGGTATTTCTGGAAATCAAATTTCTTGAATTGCGACTATTTTTTTTCTTTTCCAATTAATTTTTATTTATTTTTTTAACCCTATAAATGTATGTCATTTTTAACTCGCTGCCTCGAATAAAGAGATATGAAACCTCGAAGTTTCATACTCTCATTAACATAGGTATTTATTTTCTTCAAAGCCACATAACTCGAGTTGAGCCTTTTCTTTCACTAAACAAATCCCGATCGACTTTTGTAGGTTTTTATGTGATTTATGACTTCTGATAAACAAATTTTTTTTAAAGCTTTCTTACTTATGAGTTTGAAATTATTTTTACTTTATCAAAGCATTTTTTTTGCTTTAAGTGTAAATTTTGATTGCTTCCAAATCGTCACCATAGAATCCGTTTTGAGTGGTGGCTTAACAGTACCAAATCTTCAACAACGAAGACATTCCTTGCAAATTACTGTTGGAACTGTAAGTTGGTTTTAATTAGGTTATAGTTTCTCAAATTTTATCCTTACCCATTTTTAGGAAGGCCCTCCAGATACCTTTGTTCGGCCTCGCACTTATTCGGTATGTGGTGGAGATAACGTTTCCGTTCCATCCAAATCACCAAATGCTTCGCAAAAACGATCACAAAAAAATCGTCGCTCTTCTGCGCCTTGCATCCTCAAAGAGCCTCCAACCTTTCAACTTAGTTCTCGAAGAAATCGAAAAACTTCAGAAAGCAATGACAATACTGAAACTGATTCATCAACCATTACAACAACAACTGGAAGTCGAAGACCCATAATTAAAAAGCAACAATCTGAAGAAATTCCAGAATTATCCGATTCATCAGATGATGCAGAAAATTCTGATTTTCAACGTCGTCGAATGAAACAAAATTCTCCAAGACATGCGGGACATCCAGGTTTTTTCAATAATGGAAGCTTTCGTGACACCATTGAGGAAGAACCCGAATGCGAAATTAGTAGCTCTCCTTGTATTAATCCAAATGTAACTATCATTACCACAAGATTTTAGAAAACTTTTACTCCATTATCGCCCACTATTTTTCCTATTCATAAATTTGTAAACATTTCAAACATCACATTTTTTTCTTTCCAGCAAAATAGATTTTTTGTTTTTGTCGGAACTGTATTATTCTTATTATTTTTATTTGTTGCTGCTTTTTTGCAACGAACTTTATTTTGAATCCATCCTTCTAAAGAAAAAAAACTAACAAAAAAAAAAAAAAAACACTGAATGAAACCCAATTTCAAAGAAAGTCCTCCTCGTTGTGTATGTATATTCTTCTTCCTATTGTTTTTTTTACGATGTAATTGAATCGAACTTATTTGTCTTTTGTTTATTATTTTTTGGTTTTCAATAAAATAATGTAGTAAACGACCGAGTAAATTGTAAATGAATGAATAAATCAATGAACACCAATTCTAAACACTCTTTTTACATACGTAATTTTGTGATAATATTGGAACGCAAATTAGCGATGTTGAAAAGTTTAAAACTTGCAACAAGTCATTAGTTTTGCAATAAAAAGTTCAAGCAAAAATTACCAAAGTTAGAAAAAAACAGCAAAGTAAATTGAAGATAAAAAGCATACATACACATTATTGCATTGATTGAAGAAAAAAAGAAGATTTTTGATATCATTTTTACTTGCTTCCTTTTAGTTATAATATGTATCTTTTTGTTGGTAAACTTTTGAAAAAAAGTTTTGTTAATGCTTTTTTGAAAATGCTCCTGTTTCTCGCAACTTATGCCGCCACTTTACAAATACTGTAGCCTATTGGGAAGAAAGCAGCTTTCTTTGCCAAAACAAAAATCTTCCTTTTTTGAAGCTTGAAGTTTTATGAAGCGTTTCTTTTTGCGTGACAAATTTACTGTTATATTTAATTTATGTAAAGATTAATTTTTTGTTTTGTAGATATGAATGCTATCATCGAATCTGAAGAAGCTGCATATGGACCCTTTTTTGGATCACTTGGTGTCACGGCTGCTATGGTGTTTACTGCTGCTGGTGCAGCATATGGAACAGCTAAATCTGGAACTGCAATAGCATGCATGGGTGTAATGCGTCCTGATCTTATTATGAAAGCTATTGTTCCTGTTGTTATGGCTGGTATTATTGCAATTTATGGTCTCGTGGTTGGTGTTATCCTTGCTGGACGATTAAATGTTGGTGGAAAAGCATATCCAGTTTATACTGGATTCTCTCATCTTGCTGCTGGTCTAACATGTGGTTTATGTGGTCTCGCAGCTGGTTATGCTATTGGTATTGTTGGAGATGCTGGTGTACGTGGTATTGCTCAACAACCTCGACTTTTTGTTGGTATGATACTTATTCTTATTTTCTCTGAAGTAAGTTTACCATTTTTCGAAGTTAAAGTTTATCAATGTCGTTTTATAGGTATTGGGTCTTTATGGCATGATCTCTGCTTTGGTTCTCAGTTCAACTTAAAATTTGATCATAGAAAAACGTTCCAATAATTTATCTTTCTTTTGTATTTTCCTTGTTAATTATACATGTTGTCATTATTGTTTATGATTTATATGAATAAATTTTTGTATTGATGTAATTGAAAAACGAATAAATTTCTTTAAAACTTTGTCTTCAATTTTTGTTGATGCCATGCTTGTCTTGCGATATTATATACGATGTAAAAAGTTCCTTTTAACTGCTATTCACAATAAACTATGCAGAATTTTCATTGCTTTTTAAAAGGTTTCCAATTAATTTATGATAAAAGTCACTTCAATAGGTATCACCCATGAGGAGGAGAAATGAAAAATAAAATTAGTTAAAGGTGTGATAAACGGATAAAAGGCGCTCTTGGCTCAGAGGGTGCATTATAGCAGCCTTTATGAGGATTCCGAAAGATAAAGGTCATATGTATTTTCATTTGCCTTTTTTTGAAGCTTTATTCAATTATTTCCCATTAAAAGAATTTGATTATTTCTAGATATGGGTACTACAAATATGAAGTTCATTGAATCAAAGGATGAAACAACCTTTGATTTTCCATCTTTACCTTATGTATGTCAAAAGAGATTTGCTGAAATTTGTGAACCAAAAAATTTAAAATCCTTCGCTCAAATAAATGCTTCAACAAGAAAACTCACAAAAAGATGTCACGTTATCGATGAATTTTCATTTACTAAAATTAATTTAGCATATAAATATAAAATTTTGTGTTATTGTGAAGAAACTGAATTCTGTAAAGGAGTCAATGAAGCAGATATTTTTATATTTAAAAAGAAACCTGAAATTATTGGCACAATTGATATTTGTAAGGAAAACGGTGATCAAACTATTGATGCTGCCATTCTTCAGCGATTACCTTTTAGTTTCAATTCATGCGAACAACTTTTTCTCAATGTTGACTTTATTGAATTAGAAGATTTGAAAAAATTGATTACACCTCGATTGAAAACTTTGATATTTTATGGTGGTATTCGATCAAATTGCAATATGGAAGAATTTATTTGTTACATCAAAACTTTATCTAAACTTGATGTTTTTGGGTAATTTAATTTTGTTGTTAAATTTCCAGAAAAATTTTTTTCTTTTTCAGCATCTTTATTTATCGTCCATTAAGTCGCTTTGACTTTGAATTAAATGATTTAATTCAACAACAACTTCCCGTTCTTCAATCTCAAAAAATTATTTACAATTTTCTTTCCAACTGTGTATATATTTCTCTTTTTACAAAAAATTATTGTTGATTTTCAGATATATTTTTGTTGTCGCAATTTTTTTATTACAGATAAACTTTTCTTTTAAAATTCTTTTTTGTTCGACATGAGCATCTTGCATGTGCTTGCCGAGTCAACAATTTTAAGGTTTATTTTTTTTTTTATCGATTTTGAAATTATTATTCTCTTCAAAATAACGTCTACAGTAAATTCACAGTTTTACTACTAAATTTTGAGCCACAAAGATATTATAAATGGCTTTGGAAAGATTTTCATCTCTTTCCCACTACAGTAACAGAAGGCTTTAATAAAAAATTAAACATTTCAAAGGCTTCACTAAAGAAGCCACAAAAAAATTCCATAAAGTTCGAGTCATCATCTTTTTTTTCACTCAGCTTTTAAGAAATCCAAACTTTAATGGCTTCTTCCAATAATAAAAAAAAGCTACGGTAATTTCCGCCTTTGAATATTTTTGAAGTTATTAAAAAAATATATTTAGTTTTAATTCTTTGAGCCTCTAGAAATCGGTCAGGGACTCCATATTTCGGATTGCAAAGATTTGTTAAAGTCGAAAAATAATTTTTGTATTCGGAATTTTGGAAATCCTGATCGATTTCAATGAGGCTAAAAAGGAGAATCTAAAAATTACTGTTGAGAGAAAATATTGCTTTAAAAAAATTAATAATTTTTTTTGTAAATTTTAGGTTTTCAAAGAAGATGAAAATCCCATGGAGTTTTATAATTTTAAACATTCTTTTAAAGCCATTCATAAAAGCTCAGGTTAGTAATCTCTCGAATTCAGGTTAAATTTATAAATTTTTAGGTTATTCCGCCAACCACAATCCCCACAAATGGGATTGGTCCAGTTCAATTGAAAATAGGTTTAATGTTTCCACAAAATGAAAGCAGCCTTGTTGCGTTTTCCAACTCTGCTGCAGCAGCCACAATTGCTATTGAAAAACTTTATAAAGACAAAATTCTACCAGCGGGATCCAATATTAGGTAAGTTTCTAAGGGCAAATAACACATTGAACTTCAAAGCAAATAAAATTTTTTTTCATCGTCTCAAAAACCATGGAAAAAAAAACAAGGTCAAACAAGTCTTCTTCATTTTTTAGTGTGGTTTGGAGATATGAAGAATGCATTGAGTCAACATCAGCGGGATATGCATATGAGCTTATAACGGTTGACCAGGTGGATTTACTTGTTGCGCCGCCATGCATTGATGGTAGGTTGCTCTTCTCTTTTTTTTTTTTGCCGATACAATCATCTTTTTTTCTGTTTCGATTACGGTAGTCGAATGACCTATTTTTTTTTATAGCTGCTATTGTTGCGGGCCATGTTGCAACTTATTATAATATACCTGTAACCCTTTGGGGCGTAACATTCGCAACAACTTTATCCGATGATGAAATGTATCCAACCATTATGAGTGTAGTCCCAAATTATAAAGAGTAAGTTTGTTGTTGCAAGGGCTTGCTTCTTTTAGCCATGTTACAAATTTGAATAATGGAAAAATTTAAAATTAATTTTTTATCATTTTTCTCGATCCAAAAACATTATAGAAAAGGTTATCTAATTTTTATTAATTTTAATATTGCACCTAAAATAACTTTTATAAACCCAAAAATACATCAATTTACAGTATGGCTCGAGTAACTTGCGATATAATGAAACATTTTAATTGGCAACAATTTTCATTCATTTATCAAGCTGATTCCGATGGGGGATGCACATATTTTCAAAAGGATTTTGAAGTTTGTTTTCCTCTCTAATTTTTCCTTTCTCAGAATTTTCATTCCAGGATGTTATCAATAATCGAAGTGATTGCATTGTAAATTTTAAAGATATAGTTGATTCTTGGGCTCCCGAAGATATTAATTATACCATCACTCAAATGAAATCCAAATCTCGAAGTATGTTTTTGGTTTTCTAATAAGCGAAATTACGATGGCTAATTTTTAGTCGTTGTAATGTGCTTCGACGACCAAGATCAACTTCGAAGTTTTGCTTTAGCCCTTTATGATGAAGGAATGTACTCGGATGATTACCTTTACATAATTCCTGATTCAGATATGTCAAAATCTGGTAAGATTTAGCTACCATTTTCATAAAATAAGATTTACTTATGTTGTTTCAAGTAGGTCTCGATGTTGCTCCATTTTGGTATGATCTATTTATTCCATCAGATGGTCGAGATGCAGATGCAGCAAAAGTTGGAAAAAGAGTTTTTCAGGTGAGCTTCGAGGTAATTAAAGCTTTTAAAAGCAAACAACAAAAAACAAAATGAAATTTGTTTTAGTTACACATTGATGCAGGAGAAAATGCTGATGAAAAGTTAACCGCTTTCTCAAATGAATTAATGACTAAAATGTCTCAATGGCCATTTTATTGCGCTGATTGTAACAAAGGACAAGGAGTAAGTTTTTGGAAAGAACGATATTGAGTTAGTTGCTTTGCTTCTAACCCTACCAAAAAAAATGTTGAATTCGATAAAAAAAATTAATGCATCCAAGCAAAATCAAATTATATCCTTTTAAAAAGCCTTTTTTAAATTTAAATTTAGGCTTCACCCTATTCTCAATTCCTTCATGATGCCATTTATCTTTATGGCCTGGGTTTGAGCAATATTTTCAATATAACAGGATCAAGTTCACGAGCAATTTATCGAAATGGTTCATATCTCAGTGATAACAGCGATGTCCAATTTGAAGGCCTTACTGGTAATGTTGTGGTTGGACCTGATGGAGTTCGAGATTCCATTTATTCTTTCTCTTCATATGATACCAAAGATAAACTTCAACCTTTTGTTTTGCTTCAAGTTATTGATGATCTTGTGGTTAGTCCTTTATCCTTCCCAAAAAATATATTTAAGTTTTAAAAATTGAATACTTTTAAGAATGTAACAACTCTTTACGATGATGCTTTAACAACAATTTGGGCTTCTCGTCGTGGAGTTCAACCTTTAGATATTCCAATTTGTGGTTTTTCTGGAAAAGAATGTCCCATGTCCACATTTGAACAATATAAACCCTATTTTATTGCAGCCATTGTAATTGCTATTGTTTTAGTTTTACTCATTGCTGGAATTATGGCTTATATGGTTAAGTAAGTTTTTTCTTTCCCTCAACAAAAAAAAACTACCGTAGCTTTACATTATATTTTTTTAGTATGCGACTAAGAGATATTGAAAAACAAAATCAACTATGGCAGGTTTCATTTAATAATCTCGTGAAAATGAATGCAAAGGTAAGTAAGCAAGCCACCGCGCGCATTAATTCAAAAGGGATTAACTATAATCTCTTCCACAAAAGAAAGAGCCAATAAGAAAAGAAGGAAGTAAAAAAGAGATACAGTATACTTTTTTTGCAGAAAATGGTTGAATCAATGAGATCATTGCAATCAGGTCCATCAACAACTTCAACTAAATTTACCTTTGATTCGGTTCATAGTTCAAAACATTTTTCTATGTATATGTTTCATCAAGAAAGAGTAGTAGGATACAAACATAACGTTCGAGCAAATTTGGATAAAGAAGAAATGGCTGAATTTCGACAAATGAGAAACATAGAGCATGATAATGTTAATCGATTCATTGGAATTTCCCTTGATGGCCCTGATCTTATGTCAATTTGGCGATTTTGTAGTCGAGGAAGTTTGAGAGATGTTATTGCAAATAATACTCTTAACATGGATGCTTTCTTTGTTTTCTCCCTCATGAAGGATATCGTTGAAGGAGTTTATTACCTTCATAATTCCTTCCTCCAATATCATGGATATCTCAAAAGTTCATATTGCCTTGTCGATGATCGATGGCAAGTAAAACTTTCAAATTATGGCCTCACCAGTTTTCGTAAACTTGAAAAACGCACAGCTCGAGATAATCTTTGGACTGCGCCCGAACTCATTCGTGAAACCGATCACATTGGTTCCAAAGAAGGCGATATTTATTCATTGGCTATTGTTTGCTCAGAAATTGTTAACATGAAAGCAGTTTGGGAACCATCCGAAACTAAAGGCAACCCAGAAGGCAAGTTTCACCACCTCCTGTGTCGCTATTCTTTAAACTAAACAAAAGCATATTTTAGAAATTGTTTATTTGGTTAAAAAAGGTGGTGTTCGTCCTTTGCGGCCTCTCCTTCAACCTGCTGTTTTGGATCTCAATCCCGCTTTGGTTTGTTTTTTTATTATTATTCAAAGGAAAATACAGTAACTGTAATATTATTTTGCAGCTGCATTTGATTCGTGATTGTTGGGCCGATAACCCAAATGATCGACCTAAAATTGAAACTGTTCGAAGTTTAATGAAAAGTATGGTAAGCGGAAGAACCATGAATTTAATGGATCACGTCTTTAATATGCTTGAACAATATGCATCTTCCCTCGAAGAAGAAGTTGAAGAACGAACAAAGGAATTGGTTGAAGAAAAAAAGAAATCTGATGTTTTACTCTATCGAATGTTACCAAAGTTAGTCTATAAAATTTAAAAAAGCATAGCAACAAAATAAAATTTTTAGACAAGTTGCGGAGAAATTAAAACTTGGACAATCTGTTGAGCCTGAAACGTTCGAATGCGTTACAGTATTTTTCTCGGATATTGTTTCTTTCACAACTTTAGCAAATCGATGCACTCCCCTTCAAGTCGTAAATCTTTTGAATGATCTTTATACAGTTTTTGATGGAATCATCGCAGAATATGATGTTTATAAAGTTGAAACTATCGGTAAATTCAACCCTGAAAAAGAAAAAATTCATTTGAAATATTTTAGGTGATGGATATCTTTGCGTTTCTGGTCTTCCCCATCGAAATGGTAATGAACATGGCCGACATATTGCAAACATGTCATTGGCTTTTATGCGTTCCCTTGATCGTTATTCCATTCCCCATTTACCCGGCGAGCGAATTTCCTTACGAATTGGTATCCATACTGGTGGAGTTGTAACTGGAGTTGTTGGACTTGCAATGCCTCGTTATTGCCTTTTCGGTGACACTGTCAACACCGCTTCAAGAATGGAATCCAATGGAAAACGTAAGATAACTATTTTAAAAATGTAATCTTTCTTGAATGATTCCTTTCAGCAAACAAGATTCACATTTCCGCTGAAACAAATCGTTTCCTCGTCAATGCAATCGGAGGCTTTGTCACTGAATCTCGTGGTGAAGTAATTATCAAAGGAAAAGGTGTTATGGAAACTTATTGGCTTGTTGGTTCAGCCAATGATATTCATATGCCATCGATTGCAACCGGACCTCCAATGAAAATTGGCGCAGATAAAAGCCCTCCAATGTATGAAAATTTTAAGAAATCACAATCATAAATAATAATCCAATCTTTTTTATAAAACGTTTTTATTGTATTTTACCCGGTAAAGTAACAGATGTAAAGATTAAAAGCATACATACAATTTACAAAGTGATAATAATAAATTCTTATTCAGCAGTATTTCCCAAAGTTTATTCTTGAGTTGATTGAGTGTAGATTACATGTTGACTTTTCACACTTTGAACTTTAGATCCTGATTGCATCATTGGTTCTTTTGCAGCTGATTGCACTGTTGGTTCTTTTGGAGGCGATTTCAAAGGTTGTTCAATTTTGACTGCGGATCCTTCTGCTGTACCATTTGCCATTGGTATGATTGTTTCATTCGATGCTTGAGGCTGCTTCTTCTTCTTTTTAAACTTCTTCGAACTTATACTGTTGATGACAGAAGCAAGTGTTGCTTTTGGTGGTGGTGGAGGAGGTCTATCTTCTCGTGGAGCCGCCTACAAATGAGAAATTTTACAAAGGTTTAATTATGTGATAAACTTATTACATATTCCATGTATCCATCATCTTCGTCATCAGAGTGGTGCTTTCCACGGCCACATTTATTACAACAACAGCAACAACAAAGACAGCAACATAAGCAAAAACAACAGCCAGTGAGAAGAAAAGCTAAACATGATACGACCTAAAAACAATGTCATAAGCAATATTGTACTAACAATCCTAAAAACATACTCTTCCAACTCGACTATAAACAAACCATAACCATGATGGCGGGATTTCATGTTCTTCAAAAGTTTGAACAGCTTCAATTCCATATTTATCATAAATCTTTCGCTTTGTTGGATCAGAAAGAACATTATAAGCACGAGTAACTTGACCAAGCTAAAAATTTTCATATAAAAACATAAAACGAATCATGAAAAAGTAACTAACCATTTCTTTTTTGCGTCCATCTTTATCTTGTTCGCCCAAATTTTTATCAGGATGAAGTTGAAGAGCCTTGCGTCGATAAGCTTTCTTTATGTCATCTTCAGTTGCATTTGGTTGAATTCCAAGGATATCATACAAAGCATTTTTCTTTAATTTGATTGTTGAATGTTTTGGCCCTTGATATACTATAACACGACGTTCTCTAACTTCTGGAACAGCTTCATTTATATTTGCTTTGGTACTTTTGACAGAAGTTGCTGCTTTGGTGCTTTTGACTGAATTCTTTGACGCTGTTGCCATTTCCAGTTCAAAAAATTGAAATGACGAATGAATGCTGAAAAAAAGAAAACAAGATGAAAAATAAAATTGTGTAAAAATTTGCGTACTTTTTTCTTACAATTTGTTAAAGAGAATTGATTGAAGCTTTTTGAAAAGTTAGTGTTGATTGAACAATTGTTGAATGAAGGATGATTGATTAACTGAATGTTTAGATAAAAAATAAACTTTTTCATGAACCTTTTTTGGGCGCTTCTTTATTGTGGCTAAGAGTCGTGCACATATCTGCAATTACGATACTTGCGCAATTTTGAATAAGTATGTAATGTTTATAAATTCTAAACTTTTTTGTTGCTTCCACGAATGTCATTTCTTTATTATTAATTTTTTTAGTTACTTCCTTACATGAAAAACTATCATTATTAATAACATTCCTTAGTATTCATCAGAAGCATTAGTAATTTCTTCATTTTTTACTGTATCTCATATTAGTGAAGCCATATTTTTTAATGATTATTATTGCCGTCAAAGAAGCTTTTGTATGTCTTCAGCTATCTGTCTATGGCTTATAGCATCTTCCCTAATCTTATCTTAGTAATATTTGCGTTGGCATTTTTACTATTTACTACGGTATTATATATCTCTGGAACTCATTGACATTTGTTTTTTATTATATTTTTTATTATCATTTTTACGAAACTTCCGTAATGGCGGCTGCTGCCTCTCATTTTTTACTAAACTATTTATTGTTTTGTTTTTCAAACTTTATTTATGCTCAAGTTGCTACGGTTAGTTGATTGGAAAAATTAAAAGCATAGTTTTGCAATACGTATAATTTTTTAGCCTCCATTATCAGTAAAAATAGGATTGATGATTCCAAGCAACACCTCATTTTCAATGCCTTTTGAAAACACTGCTGGAGCTTTTACTGTTGCTTTGGATCGAATTCAACAAGAAGGTTTACTTCCAGCTGGAACTAATTTTACGTTAGTTTTTTTCTATGGTTTTTACTTAATTTTTTAACTATCAATAAAAGATTTTGTTTTGGTCTAATTTTTTTTTATTTTTTATCGACTCATTTTTTAAAACCAATTTATCTTTAGACTTTATTGGCGCTATGAAGAATGCACGGAATCCACTTCAATGGGATATTCATTGGAGCTTATTCATGATATTGGTGTTGATGTACTTTTTGCTCCACCATGCATTGATGGAGGATTGATTGCTGGACATGTAGCAAATTATTACAACATTCCAGTTATGCTTTGGGGCATGACATTTGATAGTGAATTTGCTAATACAAACACTTTCCCAACGGCAATGAGTGTAATTTCTAATTATCAAGAGTAGGTTCCAAATCTTCCGCTGAGCTTGAATAATAGCAAATTTTTAAGTATGGGAAATGTAATTTGTGATGTATTAAAATATTATGATTGGACTTCCTTTGCGCTAATTTATCAAGCAGATGAAGATGGAAGTTGTTTATCATTTCAAGATGATGTTGAAGCTATTTCACAAAATCGAGAAAATTGTCTTATTAGTTATCAAGAACCCGTGGATTCATGGGATGATGTGGATATTAAATTTACTTTAAATCAACTTAAAAATAACGCAAGAAGTAAGTTTTTCTTCATAACTTTTTTATTCAAATACTTTCTTTCCACTTTTTGAAGACTAAAAATATTTTAAATTTCTAGTTATTGTCCTTTGCTTTGATGATAACGAGCAACAACGCCGCTTTGCAATCAATCTAACTGAAGCAGGGTTGAATACCAATGAATATGTTTATATTATCCCCGATGCTGATATGAAAATGGCTGGTATGTACTTCACCACTACTTTTATCCCTCCATTAAAAACTTTTTTTTAGTTGGATTAGAAGAAACTCCATTTTGGGTTGATGTAACTGGTGCAACAACCAATAAAGATGCAGCAGCTAAAAGTATTGGGCTTCATTCTTTAGTGGTAGGAAATAATGGTCCACTGAATAATTTTAATCCTTCTATGCAGATTGCAAATAATTTGCAGGTCGCAACGGATACTGGAAAAGATTTTAATGCTCAAGTTGCACAATTTTCTCAAAAAGTTATGTCTAAAATGTCTCAATGGCCTTTTTATTGTACCACATGTGATCGAGGACAAAATGTAAGCTGGCTTTTGTATGATCTAATATTTGAAAGATGGTTTCTTTGTTTTAGGCATCGGCATATGCTTCAACTCTGTATGATGTTACATATCTTTATGGTTTAATTTTATCCAAAACTATTAGCACTTATGGAATTAATTCCACTATTTATCGCAATGGTCGATTAATCACCAAAAATAGTGACATCGAATTTCAAGGTTTTTCTTTCATCCCCTTCCTTTATGATTGATTAAAATTTATAGGAATGTCTGGTCTAATTCGACTTGGCCCGGATGGCGTTCGAGATTCAACTTATTCCGTTTTTGGTTATAATGATGATGGAAAGAAAACTCAATATTTATCTTTTGCGATTTCTGATACAGGCATTGTAAGCTTTAAAAAAATTGTGGAGATAATACAAACTTCTTTAATTTAATAGGAAGCCACAAAATTATACACTGATGCAGGATCAACGATTTGGTCACATCATGGCGGTCAACAACCCCTTTCTCGTCCAACATGTGGTTATGATGGAAAGGGTTGCCCCGTGGATTTCTTCAAGGAGTATTTGGGATATTTTATTGCTGGAATTATTATTGTTATGGCAATAGTTTTTGGAACCATTTATGGAATTTTTTATTTTTTCAAGTAAGTTTTTCACTATGCCATAGTGGACAGTAGCATGATTTGTGGTTTAAAAATGAAAGCAACCTTTTAGTCTACGAGCAAGAGATATTGAAAGGCAAAATCAACTTTGGCAAATTTCCATTCAATCTTTAACGCTTCCAAGTAAAAGCAAATTTGGTTCAAAGTTTTCCTTGCAATCAGGTCCATCAACAACTTCATCCAAATTTACTTTTGAATCAATGAAAAGTAATAAATATTTTCAAGTTTATGTTTTACATGGTGAAAGGATTATGGGAATCAAACATTCAATTTCGGCTAAATTTGATAATGCTGAAATGACAGAACTTCGTCAAATGCGCCTCCTCGATCATAGTAACGTTAATAAATTTATTGGAGTCACGGTTGATTCACCCGAATTGATTTCAATTTGGAGATATTGCAGTCGCGGAACGATTCAAGATATTATTAATTCCACCACTTTCCAACTTGATGGTTTCTTTATGTATTCTCTCATTCGAGATCTCACTGAAGTTTGTTTTTTGACCTTTTGTTACTAAAAATCAAGAAATTGTTGATTTTAGGGAGTAGCTTTTATTCATACAACATTTTTGAATTGTCATGGATACTTGAGATCCACTAATTGCATGATAGATGATCGATGGCAAGTTAAAATCTCAGATTATGGTTTGAAAGAATTTAGAGTAGCAGAAAAACGAGAGGCACCAGAATTGCTTTGGACTGCGCCAGAAATTTTGAGAAGCGAAGGAGCTGGTGTTAGTAAAGCCGGCGATGTTTATAGTTTTGCAATAATTTGTTCTGAAATTGTTAATATGAAGCCACCCTTTGAACCTGGAGATCATCGAGATCCTGAAGGTAATGTATCTACTTGTTTAAGAAAACTAAAACAGCATATTTCAGAAATTATTTATCTCGTTAAAAAGGGTGGACGTCTTCCTACTCGACCTCCACTTGAACCCGCTTCCACTGATATAAGTCCAGCGTTGCTTCATTTGATTAAAGATTGCTGGAATGAAAGTGTAAGTGATCGACCAAGAATGGAAACAGTTAAAACTTTACTAAAATCAATGAACACCGGCAAAAGTGCAAATCTTATGGATCATGTTTTTAATATGTTGGAATCTTACGCAGGATCACTTGAAGCTGAAGTTGAAGAGCGAATGAAGGAATTAAGTGAAGAAAAGAAAAAATCCGATATTTTGCTATATCGAATGTTACCAAAGTTTGTTTCTTTAACTAAAAGAAAGAAAATTAATAATGAACTTTAGACAAGTTGCGGAGAAATTAAAACTTGGACAATCGGTTGAGCCCGAAACGTTCGAATGCGTTACAGTATTTTTCTCAGATATTGTTTCATTCACAACTTTAGCAAATCGATGCACACCTCTTCAAGTTGTAAATCTTTTAAATGATCTTTATACAGTTTTTGATGGAATCATTGGTGAATATGATGTTTACAAAGTTGAAACCATTGGTAAACTAACGATATTTTACACCCAAAAACTAACGATGCAATTTCTTTAGGTGATGGCTATCTTTGTGTTTCTGGTCTTCCCCATCGAAATGGCAATGAACATGGTCGTCATGTTGCAAACATGTCGTTAGCCCTCATGAGATCCCTCGATCGCTACTCAATTCCCCATCTACCTGGCGAGCGAATTTCCTTACGAATTGGTATCCATACTGGTGGAGTTGTAACTGGAGTCGTTGGACTTGCAATGCCTAGATTCTGTCTCTTTGGTGACACTGTAAATACTGCATCACGAATGGAATCAAATGGAAAACGTAAAATATTTTTCAAAAAAGCATTCCTAAAATAGAATTTTTAGCGAATAAAATTCACATGTCAACTGAAGCTAATCAATTTTTAACAAGAGTTATTGGAGGTTATGTAACACAATCAAGAGGCGAAGTCATTATCAAGGTTTGAAATTCAGCAAATAAATTTTGCTTTTAAAAGATTCCAATTTTAGGGCAAAGGTGTAATGGAAACTTTTTGGCTTGTTGGTTTAGAAAGTGATGTGGAAGTTCAGCGACAATTTTATGCTCAAGAAAGCGCAGAAATGATTAAAAAAGAGGAAATAAAAGCTCCAATTGCTGCTATCGATGATGATAGTATCATTGGACTTTAATTTGACTTTTACTCATACCATTACTTTTTTAAAGCTAACCTCATTTTATTTCTAAACAATGTAATAATTTCTTTGGTCCTTTAAATTTACACATTAATTTTAATCTGCTTTTGTAAAATAAAATTTTTTTAATTTCATAAACTTTTGGAAGATTATTAGCGGTTATTCAATAATTCTTAAACGACGAATTGTATTCGGAAAAATAGTTCCCAAATATCCATAAATATATTTTATTTTTTTCTTAATGCCGAGAGTTTCACTGTCGACGTATTTTTTTCATATTGATCCCAAATCATAAGTTAACGCAATCAAACTTCAATATTTTACATAAGAAAAACCTTGCTATTTAAAAAAAAAAATTAAAAAAAAGAAACATAAATATTCAAAACGAACGATATTTAGAAGAAAATAAAGCAATCAATGCGGCTGCAAAAAAAGAAAAGTGTTCTTGGTTTTCATTTGATATGAGGGACGACAAACAAACACTCAAGTTTGCATATTTACACAAGCGCAAAAGTTTGTGTCATTATTGAATGGAGGATGTCTTATTAGGTCTTTTCTAAAAAAGCTAGCAGGAGTAAAAAAAATTATTGAATGTCGAAAATGTGGTTCTGTATGTAGACCTTTCTTTGATATTTGGTTGGAAAGAAAAAAATCTTTTTTTTAAAGATGGTAAAACCAATTGCAAATTTAGGATTCAACAATTTTTGACGCTTTATATGTTGCAACATTCCAAGTTTATTATAGCCGACATAAAAGCATTTCTTTTTTTTATTATTTTTTTATAAACAAATTCCTCATTGTTCTTTAAAACTATTGTTGATTAATAATAAAATGTGACTTTTCCAATACTTTTTTATAATAAATGTTTATTTTTGTGAAAGCTATTTATTTCCATGAAATTTGATCGGGTTAAAACTTCCACCTTCCTTTTTCTTTATTAAAAAAACAATAACATATTGTTCTTCTTTTGAAAAGAAGGAATGGTGAAAATTAATAAACTATAAAATTGACCTGATGTATGGATTTTTTTCTTCATAAACCCGAATTTTTGGAGATAAACAAATTACCAAAAAAAGCGGTAATTCATCTTTTGTTTTTTTAGTTTATAAAAAAAATGCGAAGGCGGACATTTTTTATTTTTGTGGACGCGATAGACTTCTTTTTTGTTGTTGCAAGAATCACTGATAAATTTGATATTTAATCAGAAACAAAAAAATTTAATTCAATCGTTTATTACAACAACAAAAAAAGTTTTATTTGGGACTTTTTTTCTTGAACCCTTAAAAAATTTTGGATGATGAATGGGTTCATTGCATTTTTCTATATTTATTTTTTTATTAAAACAAAAAGAAACTCTTTGATAATAAATAATAAAATTGGGGATTATGATGTGGGTAAAAAAATGGAATAAAAATAGATTTCATTTGACAAACATCATGAATCTATAAAAAATGTTTAAAGCTGCATTTAAAAGTTTCAAAATTTTTAATATCCTTTAAAAAGTTTCATGGAAAAAAGTGTAATTATTTCAACATAAATTTCGCTAAAGAAATACTGAATCATTTTTTTTGTTTCAAAGATTCTAAAATTTACGGAAGTAAGAACCATATAAATGGGCATTGATAAGAGATGTTAGGGTAATTTTGGAGAGCAACATTCGCCGAATCTTGTTATTGGAATTTTTTAATTATCGCAAAGAAAATTCTTTTATAACTTTTCCTTTTTTCTTTTTACAGTAGTCATAATAAAAATCACGAGAACATTTTTGCAATTTTTTCCAAACAAAAAAACCTTCCATTTCATTTTTATAAAAATAATAATTTTTAATTTACTTTTTATTATTCTCGTTTTTTCTTCTTCTTGCTTCTTCTTTGTCTGATGTTTGTGGCTCTGTTGTTTCCTTCGTTTTTTTTTTCAATAACAAAGATGTTAAAATTTTATTGCCTTTAACTAACCACCACACAGGTTTTTTAGATCAAAAATTGAGATTCAAAGAGCATGTAAAAAAAGCAGACGCAGTAACAAAATATTAAAAAAATAATAATTTTCTTCTTCAAAAATTGAGACAGGAAAATAATGTAAAAGCAAGTAAAAAAAATCAAAACTCATTGAAAGCTATATAAAAAAAATAAACGATAAAAAATATTTTCAATTCAAGTTACGGGTTAAAACACATCTGCATCTTCTTTCGTTGTTGCGAATCATAACCTTGTTTTACTTCTATGAAAAGCAAATTAAAAATAAGATATTCAACCAAATGGAAAAACTATTCAAGAAAAGAATTCATTAAAGCCAGAAGACAAACGGTTTACATATACATATAATTTGACGATGAACAATGTGTTTTTGAAACAAGATTTACTTATTGCAGTTTGAAACGGTTGTAATGATTATCCTTAAAAAGAAAATACGTAAAAAAAAGTACGTCATTACTTTCATTGAATTTACGTAAATTGCATGTATTTCCTAACAATTAAAGAGCTATCACAAAAAACATGATTGAAAATGCGTAATAAAAAAGAAGCACATATTTTTTGGTTTGGATTTTGAACCCAACTCAATTGTCTCTTCCGCAAGCTTTGATTAATTTTTGTGTAACAAAAAAAAACACATTTATGCTGCACAAATTACGTAGACTTTTTTTTGGGTTCTTTGATGCAAAGAGAAAATCCCATAAAAAATGATTTGACTTGAAAAAAATAGTCACTGAGTGCATTTACCGTAAAAAAATAACAGGATGTTTAGAAAAGAGATCATTGATGGAAGTAAAAAAGTTCAATTAAGGTTCACAAAAAATAAGTGCAAAAATAAGGGAGCGTGGTGCTAAAAGAATATCCTCTTCAATTAATCTTGTTTATAGTTAAATGATATGGTTTTATTTCGGTCCAATAATACCAGCATACAAAATGGTGATCATTTTAAAAGAATGTGAAATACGGTTTTGAAGAAAAGTATAAATATGTTTTCTTTTCTTCCCTTTTTCTTATTTACTTATTTCAATTGAAACCGACAAATTTTTAGCAGCTCGCTGGAGTTATTTTAGAAAGGCTTTTGTTGTTGATATTCTATCGTTTTTTAAAGTTTAACCAAAAATAATAACTATACCAAAGTTCAATGCTTTTCCCATTCCCATCAAATAAATTAAACTAAAAGTTTACGAAAACAAAAAAGGAGCAGCATCGAACGAAGAATGACCAATACTTTTTGTTTTATTTTTGAAAACTATACACAATTTCCTGTTTGAACTTTTTAGCCTTTTTTATTTATTTCGCAATTGTCATTTGTGTGTTGAGTCAGAGATCAACGTCGGCTACTTCGATCGTTCGAACATAAATATTTTATGGGTAGCCGCTGCTTTTCACATTGAAATAAGCAAGCATCCATTGCCCTCTTCACTCTCCTCCCGAATATATCATTTTTCTTTCTTTTTTTTCTTGATTGTTTTCCCCCGCCACCAGGGCGAGATAAATAAATTTATTCTCTCTCTTTGACGTCATCAAAAATCTCGGACATTCTTAAACCACATAAAATGGATATCTTTAAAAGCGAAATATTTTTTTTGATAGAAGAAAAAGATTTTATCTTTGTTTTATCTTTCCAATAAAAAAATCATAATTAACATGATCCGACTGACTAAATATGATGGCTGGCCGCCAATCATCTTTATTTTTAATCTTCTTTTCCCATAATTTTTACTCTTTCTTCTTCCAACCCCAAAAAAATATTTTCCCCTCAAGCAATTCACGAGGATTCTTTCTTCTTTGTGGTTTCATCAATGATTTCAATTCCAGATGCTTTTGCTTTTTGCAAAATAATAAAATATGATTGATAGCCTTTATTTAAAAAGTTTTACCACAATTTTTAAAAAGAAGATGCTTCTTTGTTTTCGGGGAAAACAAAAAAATAAAAAATAAACTTCGTTCCACTGTTTTTTTGGAAGATAGTAAATACACTTTGTGGGACATGCTGTTATTATTTTTCCTAGGAGTTACAATGAAAATACACTTTGGAAATATGTCCTTTTATTTTTCCAACAGCTATCACGAATTTTTGATCACCATTTTTTTTTATTTTTCTAAAAAGCTTTCTGTTACTATTTTCTTTTGTTAGTTATTTCTGATTCAAGCTATGTATAATAAAATTAAAGCGAAAAAATTAATATTCTAAATAGAATCAAGCTTTTTCTGTAAAAATAAAAAACTAAAAAGCGGCGATGTTTGAATAAAACATTTTTGATAACAAAAATTAATGTTTTTATTTTTTTGGAAAGGAAATTTCGCCCCTTTTTTCGGTGCTTCTTTTTTTCTATTGTGACCTTTTTATTTTTTTTGAAATGAATCTTTTATCTTGAATCTTGAAACCCATGAACTGAAATGAAAGGAAAAAACAAATACTTCCACCACCGCCGCCATCATTTTCCGCTGCGATTTCATTTGCTTCTTTCTTGCTTTTTTTTCTTCTTGAAAATGATAGAGCGAGAGAACCTCCTTAACAAACTTAAAAAGTTTTGACATCATTAATAAAGATGATGATGGTAGTTTAAATCAGGCGATTATTGGTTTAATGGCGGCGACAATTGTTAATTACCCTTGCTCCTCCCATGTTTGTGCGTGCATGCGCATGTGCGCCATCAAGTTTCATGAAGACTTATAAGATCCAAATGATTGCAAAACTTTTTCTCTTTTGTTTTATGCACGTTCGCTGTTGATTGTCTCCTTTTTTTTATCGCGGTCGCACGTGGAGAAACATGCAAATTTCCATGAAATTTTTTATTTTTCCTCGTCTGTAAAACCTTTTTTTTTTGCGCGCGCAAATAATCATTTTTGTTGTGCAATATTATTAATTCTTTGCAATTATTTTTTAGAAAAACTCCCTTCCATTTATTCTTTCCATAGTTTTTTATTATACAATTCTCTTTCTTTGATGGGAAATCATAAACAAAAGCCACAAGACAAGAAGTCCATTCTTTCAGTTGAATCTGGAGATGAACCTCGAACAGATTGGCGAAGCATCTATGTTGCCAGTGCCTTATCATTTGTTGGTAAGTATTAAAAAATATATATGCCTTATTTTACTCAATTTTATAATTTTAGGATCAGCCCAATTTTCGCTTTACTTCAGTGCATTATGGCCTTACTTACAGACAGTAAACTTTTGTTTTTATTTCAATGCCATATTTTAATCATAGAATTTTTTTAGCTCGATAAATCAGCCACTGAGCAATTCTTCGGTTATATCGTTGCTGTATATTCATTAGGACAAATAATTTCATCACCAAGTTTTGGATATTGGTCAAATAAACTTAAACAAGTTCGTCTTCCTCTTTATGTGGGCCTCTTCCTTATGTTTGTTGGAAATGCACTTTATATTGCTCTGGAATTAGTATCATTTCCAAAAAAATATTTAATGTTTATTGGTCGATTTGTTACTGGAGCCGGCTCGGGGAATGTTACATTATTAAGAGCTTATGCATCCACAGCTTCAACATTTAAAGATAGACCTCGAGCCATTGCATTTGTGACTTGTGGGCAAGCTTTGGGAACAACATGTGGTCCAGCACTTCAACTCATTTTTACACCTCTTGGATATCCTGGCTTTCAACTCTTCCATACTTTAACCATCAATCTTTATACTGCTCCAGCATATCTTGCATGTGCCATGAATTTATTTGGTGCTATTGCAATTAAATTTTTGTTTAAAGAAAATTATGCTGGAATTATTGAAACTCCTGAACCAAGTTGCAAAAAAGATTCAAATATTTCTTCGATTTCAAATTCCCTTCCTATGTATGATATTCTTGCTGTATTAATTTGTTACTTTACTCGTTTCACTCAAATGTTTATTAATACCAATTTGGAAACCATTGGAAGTGCATTTTCAATGATGATGTTTAATTTCTCTGAAACTAAAGCTGTTACGTTTACCGCTGCTGCACAAGGATGTGTTGGAATATTCACATTTTTAACTTATTTTGCTTATATCACATTAAAACTTGAAAATTAGTAAGTATTTATAGTTTTTCTCGTATTAGCTCCAAAATATTATTCGCGCTATTAGTGATGTCAAAATTGTCATTATGTGTAAACTCTCTTTAACAAATTTTATTTTTTTAGTATCAGTTCCCGCAAAGCTTGTATGTTATCCCTCGTAGCCTTAATCCTGTTCCATCTTGTCACATATTCATGGCCATTCATTCCTGGACATGTGGAAATGCATAATTCCACTTCCTCGTTAGCTGCTCATGATCGAGTTGGTTGTAATTCAGATAAATTCAGCTGGTGTGAAGATTTGAGTCCAGTGAATGTTTATCTTTATTATGCGGCTTATATCATTGTTATTGGTTTTGCATTCCCAGTGCTGAACATAACCACCACAACGCTATTCTCAAAAATCATAGGCCCTCGTCGACAAGGAACTCAACAAGGTATCTTCCAAGTTTCGGGTGGTGTTGCACGTATGATTGGTCCTATTGCTATTAGTATCCTTTATGCTGAATATGGTCCTAGAATGGCATGGAATATGGAAATTATTGTTATTGGCGCAACATTACTTGCATGGTGTGCACTTTATCGTCGAATGATTCCTCTCCAAATTCCATCCATCACTTCCCTACCTTCTTCAATAGTGGCTCCCCCAGGTGATTGCGGTGGCGGAGGTAAAGCTAAAATTGCAACAATTGCCCCACAAAAACCCCGAACGATGAGCTCTGCATCAACTGATGGTATATAGCTCGAATATGAAAAAAATCATGGAAAAAACGGTTAATAAATTTCTTTATGCAAATACGAGTATCTTTTACTTTAAAAGTAACTAACTTTATTGTTTATTTTCTTTCTATTTTTTTATCGAGCTTAAAAAATGGGTTCTGACGCCGCCATTTTTATTTTTCAATCAAATTTGAAATAAATTAGGTTTTTCTTTCCTTCTTTTGTGTGTAAATCAATAATATTCTTTTTTTCATTTGTGTTTTTGTAATTTTTTTACACTAAATAAAAATAAAATAAAAATTTGTTCAATCACAAAAATGAAAGCCTAAGAAATCAATCATAATAAAACTCCAAAGTTTTGTCTCAAAAAATAGTTGGGTGTTGCCACCATTTTTTTTTGTTTGACAGAAGTTTCAATGGGTTTTCTTTATACTGTAAAAAACGAATGTGAGATTTTGAGTTTGTTAAAGAGTTCAAACATAAATTAGCAAATTGCAAAGCCAGCGATGAAAGTAAAAAGAAGCAAGATTTTTTTAAGATTGCTAAATTTTAAACACAAATTGAAAAAAACTTTCTCACTATTTCCATAAAAACTAAAATTTTCAAGGAAGCTTTCTTGAAAATTGCAAATGAATGAAGAAATTTCCTGTGTGTGAATGAATCACCTCAACCAATTATCTATGTACAATTTTAATTTTCAAAATCAAAACAGAACCAAATAAATCAAAAACAACGATGATAACATAAAAAAAGAAGATGAGAGATGGAAGATCAAAGTTGAACGATAAAATATTTATCATCCAATACTGAAACTCATTGATTATAATTTGTTTTGTACTTCAATTTGGGAACAACGTCGCCGGTAAAAAAGAAAGTCAATTTCTGTAAAGTAGTTAAAGTTTGTTTGAAAAAAACAAAAAAAAAACATTTTTATTATCAAAACACCCTCGCCGTTATTTTTTTTTTACAAAACTCGCGATCTTTGCTTGCTTTATTGTTTTATTATGGAGGTGGTGATGATGATGTTTATTGGAACTTAAAAGATCTTTAAGAACAATGGTTCAAACGTTTATATTTTTAATCAATCATTTTAACTATTTCCCTTTAACAATTGCACAAAAAACGGTTAAAACCTGCATTTTTTATCATTAAATTTAAAATATTATTCATTTTTTTGTGTGTGTATTTTAGGATTAAATTCGATAGATCATAGTTAATTTTTCACGTTTTCTTTCCTTTCTTTCCTTTCTCTCTCATTTTTAGGTTCTTCCTTCTTTTTTTTGCTTGCTTCAATTTCCGATTAACATTTAATTTTCTTTTTGATTGATGAACCTTTCAACCAAAAATTATGTTATTGATAGTGTTCTAAATTTCTTTTTAACGATAGATACCATAATTTTATTATTACACTAAAAACTAATGACGAAAAGAAAGGAAAAAGTGGTGGAGCTCGTCTACAAACTACAGTATCGCATGCAACAGATAGGCAACTCCTTGCTACAGTGGTTTGAAAACGTAAATGTCACAACTTTTGGGTCATTTTGGTACTGATTTAACTCAATAATATTGAATCAAAAGGTAACACACAAAAATTTATCGTTAACAAGATAATTTACTACCGTATTGCAACCATTTTGGAAGTATGTACTTACAGTTAAAATGTTTAATATAGCAACTTTTATTTTAAAAGGAAACTAACCTGAGAAATCATTTATATCAAAAGTTAATGATCGAGGCCAAAATGTAAAGTTTTTTGTTACTAAAAATAAAAAATAATCACGCTGATTTCAGTTTAAAAAATAAATAAAAATAAAACATAAACGGAAGCCATGGTTGTGATAACTATCTGCACAAAAAAATCAGCGTTGATTTTAGTCTAACTTTAAAAAAAGAAAAGAAAAATTTAGGTTTATTTCAATCATAAACTCCTTCCGGTTCATCTGAACTTTTCATGTTGTCCCAAAATATTGATGGAAAAAGTCTTCAATGACTCAAAGAATATTTTAAGTAAAATTTTTAACACCAATAAAACTTTTGTTTACAAACATATGTCTTTATTATTAATACAAAAATACAGTAAAAACAATAGAAAAGTACATAGCATAATAATTATCAAGAACACAAGATAAAAAAAAACATTTTACAAGAAAATAATTAAACATTAGAATTTGTGTTATTACAGTATGAAGAATTAGCATTTGAAGAATTGTTGCAAGCTCCACCAACCAATGGCAATGCAGAATAAGAAAGATAAGAGTTCGCTTCCCAAATAGCACATAAGAAAACAAGTAATCCAATTAGAAGAAGCAGAGCGACCAATGGAGTTTCTTTGATTTTTCCCAACCAAGCGAGATAAGGATAATCTTGTCGAAATTCAACATCAGAAATTTGTCTTTCAGGCGTTCCAAGAGCATCAATTGAAACCGACGAAAGATCAGTTGATTTAACAGGAGCAAAATCTCTTCCAGCTTCAACACGAATAGAATCCATTTGAGAATGATGATCAGCAAAAGAAGAAAAGAAATGGACGTCTTCGGTAACATTAAGAGATGTTTCAATATTTTTGTGAGAAATATTAAAACCAAAAATTTCTTTATAAACTTCTTCGACATTGTAGCTATCTCCACTTTCTTGCGTACTATCAGATTCTTCTCCATCTTGAGTACCATCAGCATCAAGTTGTAGTTCATCTTGAGTAGCATCGAGTTGAACTTCATTTCTGTTTGTAAGTTGTTCACTTTCTTGTGTAACATCAAGCTCCAAATCTTCTTGAGCAGCATTAACGAAGGATAATGGTTCAACATGAACACGTTCAATATGTTCTTCAACAGGAGGTTCAGGCAAAGCAGGTAATTTGTTGAACAAATGAGCAGTGAAAGCGACATTCAACTTGAAATTTCCTTCAACAACATCTTCAGGAGTAACAAAGCTATCACAGTCGATTTTGGCAGCTTCACGAAGCATGTACGTAGCTCTTTTGAGATTTCCTTCTTGTTTCAATGGTTCCAAAGTAACACCTGCTTCAGGTGGGGCAACTTGATAGATGAGATGAGTATAAACAGTTGAATCACAGATATCAGATGTAAAGTTGTTCATTTCAAGGGGAAGATTCGCCTAAAAAGGATAATGTTCATTATGAATCCAGAAGAAGAAACAAACCTTAGCCAAGTGATAATTAGCCCATCGCATGAGAAGATGTTCAGGAGTAATCTTATGCAATTCTTCCAAACTTTCTTCAGGCTTCAAAAGTCTAAACATTCCAGGAGTATGTTCAAGATTGATTTGTCGAAAGAGACCAAGACGAATAATCTGCCAAAGAAGAGCCAAAACAAGATGAGGAGTACCACGAGTTATATCAGCTGCATCAATATTGATCAAGTTACATCCAATTGCCTTACAGCTTCTGATAGCTAAACCCAAATTCTCCAACTTTGAATACGTGTTGAGATTCTTCTTATTGATTTCACGTTCAGCAATGGTATCAGGTTTAGCAACATTGATCAGCTTGCAAATGATGAGGCCATCTTGAACCTTGACATAAAGATCACCATTGTCTTGTTCCACCGGTAAATGCTTCAGAAGATCTTTATCATTACAAAGTTTTGTGTTGATCCAATTTGAAAATGCCACTTCTTCCTATAAAATAAAAATGTAAAGTAAAAGGTGAAACATGCGATTTGATTAAAGAACATCATAAAAATGCCCTTATTGAAAAGTTTACAATCACAAAAAGAAAAAACTTACGGCTTTACGAATTGTGTGAATAGTTTCACCGCCACCATGTTCAGCTAATCCTTGAACTTGATATGATTCATCGCCTTGAATTCCTTTCTTCCATTGGCTGATTTGTTCTGATTCAGATATAAAAGCAGCATCTTCATTATTGTTGCCATTGCTCAGTTGATCCATAGTTTGTTGAGATCTTTCTGGTTCCATCATTCATCCAAAGCTTTGTATATGGATTTGATTGATTGTTAAAAAAAAGTTACTACGAAAAAACGAAGTAGTAAAACACACAAATGACTTGATGAAAATTTTCTGTTTCTGCTTCAAATCAAAGAAAAAGAGAGAGAGAGAAAGCATTCGCCCCGTGCTTGTGTTTCAGAACGAATACGAAAATTGCATGGGAAAAAAACAATGTAACTTGCTTCATTGAAGATACATACATAAAAAATTTCACCAACAACTTTTGGGTTATCGAATTTATTCACCTTTACAGATTTCTTTAAAAGCTTAACGACATTGGAAAGACTATTCCAAAGTTGCTTTGTGTAAATTAAACATATCTCTGAAACAAATATGAAAACTTTTAAAGCTGTTAATTATGTTTATAAGTTTGTTTTATTGAATCGAGCATTTTCCACAAACATACATACCAAAAATTAGGACAATTATAAAATATTTTATATTGGCTTTTACTTGATTTTTAACTCATCAAACAATTTTTTTACCTTCTGCGTAAGTCGATTCCAACAAATGATCAAAATTACGGATGGAGTTTTGCGTCCATTGGTAGCACTTTGAAAGGGAGAAATAAACTTCCCATTAGCAATTTCATGGAGATTATTTCTAACTTGAATTATCAAAATATTTGGTGATTGTTGAGAATACTCATTTGGTGGAGATTCAGATGAAATTCGAACCATATTTTCAGTTTCTAAAATGCTTTCAATGTCATTAGTTTCTTCTATGAAGATATTTTCTTCAATAATGGGATGAAGCTTTGGAGCATATTCTTTACAGCGACGTTCCTTACTAATACGCATTTGATTTAGCTTTGATGTAAATGGAATGAAGCATATTGGGCAGCAATATTTGATTCTCATCTGAATTCTGAGACATGTCGAGTGAAAAATATGCCAGCATGGAAGTGAAAAAGATTTATAACCAGCAATGTCACAGTAACATAGCTTACAAATAGCAATAAGTTGGGACATCGAAAGAAAAAATAATGCAAGATTTTCGATCGATGCCCAAAATTGATAGCGATGATGGAATGAATGCAAGAATTTATGTGGCTGCGTTGTCTTTTTTGGGGCTAAAAAACTTTCTCTAAAGGCTCCTCTTTGTCAACCTCTTTTTTGAATTGCAGGGAAATATAAGCGACATATCGATTTATCATATTCCTTTATAAGAATAAAGGTTATTTTCCTTGAGTGAAAGCCATTGATTTTAAACTAAAACAAGGCAAAAAGTTTTTTTCTTGATACTTTTGGCCATGCTACTGCAGAGCTCTTCTCATTGCCTTCTTAACATTCCACTTTTAAAAACCTATTTATAGCAAAACATACATATAAACCCAAATATCAAAAACACCCTCTCAGCCTCTCAATTATATCGTTTGTGTTTCTGCTTCAACCTCATTTCCATCAGACTAATGGCTAATCACAAATATGCTGTAAGGGATAAATGGAAAAAACTTGTTTTGTAAGACAAAAATGGTTATAAAATTATGTAATTTATTAAAACAAAGAGAAATTAAAAATAAATAATCACAAACATCACATACATAAGAGAAAAAAGATACAATGTAAAAATTTAAGATCCAATAGGCTTTTTCTTTGCAGCTTCTTCAGCTTCAGCAGCAATTCTTTCATCATCAACGATCTTCAGTAAAGCTTCAACTTCTTCATTTGAAAGCGTTCGAGTTTTGCAGTTTGTGGCTGCTTTTCCAACACCAGCTTTCATAACAGCTATTTCGATATTTTGAGCACCAGATTGAACGACTTGAGATAGAGCACGAATGACAAGTTTGAGAACGGAAGCTTCATCTTTGATAGTTTCTTCGGTGTAATGTTCTTCAAGATATTCACGAATAGGTTTTTCTCCACGACCTGTTGATGATGCAAGATATTCATAGTAAGCTCCAGATGGTTCAGTTTTGAATAAGCGCGGTGTTCCATCGAAGTCAAATCCACCAATGAGCATACAGATACCAAAAGGACGACGACCAGGTGATTGAGTATAACGCTGAAAAACAAAATCATTTTAAAAGAGTTAATGAGAAACGAAAAGACTGACTTGTTTGGTATTTGCCATGAAACGAGAAATGTATCCAATGGTGACAGGATCTTCGAGATTGAGACGATGACTTTGACATTCAACACGAGCAAAATCAATGAGAACGCGAGCATCGGCAGTTAAACCTAAAAAGAAAGTATGGTTAAAATGAATGAACGAACGGAAAAATGTTAAACATACCAGCAAAACCAAGCATAACATGTTCATCGATGCTGAAAATCTTTCGAATTGTGCGCTCGTCCTGTAAAGTTGGTATACTTTTCTTTTCAACGCCTAAGACGACACAATCTTTTCCTCGAACAGCGACCTAAAAACAAAAAAATTAGTAAAACTTTTAAAGTTGGAACAATGACTTACCACAGTGGAACCTTTCTTGACAGCTTCTTGAGCATATTCTACTTGAAAAAGATGACCATCAGGTGAGAAAATAGTAATAGCTCGATCATAACGATTCATTTTTTTAAAATAATGAAGTTGAGAGAGGAAGATGGAAGAGAAAAAATGAAATTGAAGAACAAGTGATGAAAACTTGAATGAATGAATTCCTTTTTCAAACTTCGATCTGATGAAAAACAAAGATTTTATAAATTACCATATTTGCTGCATGCTTTATCGCTCAAAGAGAAGGATTACTTTAAAAATTTCTACATTGAAATTAGGAAGATATTTCCGAAGCATTTATTTCCGATGCTCTTTTATTTCCTGACATTTATTTCCGGTCATTTATTTCCAGTGCTCATTTATTTCCGGTATGCATTTATTTCCGGGATACATTTATTTTAATTTATTTAATTATTATTTTTCATAAGAAAATTATAAGTTTATAGGTAATTAATTAGCTGGCTTCCAAAAACATTTCTGATGATTTTTATTATTTTATTATTTTTTTGAAAATTAATTATTGATTTTTTTTAATAAAAGGACGATATTAACCTTATAATTATGCACTTTGACAAACAACATAGTAGTGATGTATGCAAACAAAGGGATGTAAGTTAACTCGTGGTCGAATTTTAACTTAAAAAAGAAACATTTTATGAGAAAAAAGAATAGTAAGGAACATAAATAACTTAGAAAACCACAGCATTTTTGAAAGCTTTATTTATGATATCACCCTTGAAGTAAAGTTTTTAGAGGAAGAAAATTTTTTTTTGCTATAACAAACAAAAATAAATTTTACCTTTTTTATACATAGAAGAATTTTAAATAATCAATTTTCTTCTTTGGAAATTTGCATTTTGTTAAAGACAGCATTATGGTTTATGCTTTATTTTTGTATTCGTTGCTCATTATGATCTGGAAAATAATAAAAGTGTTGCGAAAGAAGAAATTCAAAAATATCAACAACAAATAAATAAGACAAACTTTGTGCAGTTTATTTTATGCTCATTTTGCTCGATCCATCAGTGGCAATAAAGTTATGTATCTGAATTTATGGAAAGAAAATGGTGAAGACATAAGCAAAAAATGGGTAGTCTTGTCGAAGAAAAAAAAACAAAGAGGCACAAAGTATTTTTCTAACAATTTTTTTTACTGTATCAAATTACATATTTTTAATTAACCATTTTTAAGAATAAACGTTTAGATGCAAATAAAAATGAGGAAAATCCAAAATCACATTATTCTGTGATAAAGATCAAACTTAATTAAAAAAAGGTAAAAAGGGATTGGAAATAGTGAGTGTTCAAACCTATAAGCAAACAAAATCAAAAAAGAGGGCAAAAGTATTCTTATTTTGGTTTAAACGCATTAATTAATTTTGAAGAAAGTTTTTCGACTTTTTTCTCTTCCATTAGCAATGGTTTGCTTTCAACTCCCAAACCACAAAATCGTTCAAGCAGAGATTTTGAATTCACCCTAACTCCTCGGGTAAAAGTTTATTGAAAGCATTTATTTACTTGAATAATTAATGGGTTTCAGTCACCTCAGCCATATCCTCGACAAGGAACTCAACAAGGTATCTTCCAAGTTTCGGGTGGTGTTGCACGTATGATTGGTCCTATTGCTATTAGTATCCTTTATGCTGAATATGGTCCTAGAATGGCATGGAATATGGAAATTATTGTTATTGGCGCAACATTACTTGCATGGTGTGCACTTTATCGTCGAATGATTCCTCTCCAAATTCCATCCATCACTTCCCTACCTTCTTCAATAGTGGCTCCCCCAGGTGATTGCGGTGGCGGAGGTAAAGCTAAAATTGCAACAATTGCCCCACAAAAACCCCGAACGATGAGCTCTGCATCAACTGATGGTATATAGCTCGAATATGAAAAAAATCATGGAAAAAACGGTTAATAAATTTCTTTATGCAAATACGAGTATCTTTTACTTTAAAAGTAACTAACTTTATTGTTTATTTTCTTTCTATTTTTTTATCGAGCTTAAAAAATGGGTTCTGACGCCGCCATTTTTATTTTTCAATCAAATTTGAAATAAATTAGGTTTTTCTTTCCTTCTTTTGTGTGTAAATCAATAATATTCTTTTTTTCATTTGTGTTTTTGTAATTTTTTTACACTAAATAAAAATAAAATAAAAATTTGTTCAATCACAAAAATGAAAGCCTAAGAAATCAATCATAATAAAACTCCAAAGTTTTGTCTCAAAAAATAGTTGGGTGTTGCCACCATTTTTTTTTGTTTGACAGAAGTTTCAATGGGTTTTCTTTATACTGTAAAAAACGAATGTGAGATTTTGAGTTTGTTAAAGAGTTCAAACATAAATTAGCAAATTGCAAAGCCAGCGATGAAAGTAAAAAGAAGCAAGATTTTTTTAAGATTGCTAAATTTTAAACACAAATTGAAAAAAACTTTCTCACTATTTCCATAAAAACTAAAATTTTCAAGGAAGCTTTCTTGAAAATTGCAAATGAATGAAGAAATTTCCTGTGTGTGAATGAATCACCTCAACCAATTATCTATGTACAATTTTAATTTTCAAAATCAAAACAGAACCAAATAAATCAAAAACAACGATGATAACATAAAAAAAGAAGATGAGAGATGGAAGATCAAAGTTGAACGATAAAATATTTATCATCCAATACTGAAACTCATTGATTATAATTTGTTTTGTACTTCAATTTGGGAACAACGTCGCCGGTAAAAAAGAAAGTCAATTTCTGTAAAGTAGTTAAAGTTTGTTTGAAAAAAACAAAAAAAAAACATTTTTATTATCAAAACACCCTCGCCGTTATTTTTTTTTTACAAAACTCGCGATCTTTGCTTGCTTTATTGTTTTATTATGGAGGTGGTGATGATGATGTTTATTGGAACTTAAAAGATCTTTAAGAACAATGGTTCAAACGTTTATATTTTTAATCAATCATTTTAACTATTTCCCTTTAACAATTGCACAAAAAACGGTTAAAACCTGCATTTTTTATCATTAAATTTAAAATATTATTCATTTTTTTGTGTGTGTATTTTAGGATTAAATTCGATAGATCATAGTTAATTTTTCACGTTTTCTTTCCTTTCTTTCCTTTCTCTCTCATTTTTAGGTTCTTCCTTCTTTTTTTTGCTTGCTTCAATTTCCGATTAACATTTAATTTTCTTTTTGATTGATGAACCTTTCAACCAAAAATTATGTTGTTGATAGTGTTCTAAATTTCCTTTTAACGATAGATACCATAATTTTATTATTACACTAATAACTAATGACGAAAAGAAAGGAAAAAGTGGTGGAGCTCGTCTACAAACTACAGTATCGCATGCAACAGATAGGCAACTCCTTGCTACAGTGGTTTGAAAACGTAAATGTCACAATTTGTGGGTCATTTTGGTACTGATTTAACTCAATAATATTGAATCAAAAGGTAACACACAAAAATTTATCGTTAAAGGGAGTGTCCCAAACGATGAGAATAATTTTACTACGACGGGTGTTCCTAGCCCGAAAGTTTCATTGTCTCAAAAGCTTACAAAGTGCTACGAATTTTTGTAGCTTTTTGTAGCATTTTGAGAAAATTTCGTAAGCTTTTGAAAAAACTTTGTAAAACTTTGTAAGACTTTGAGACAGTGAAGAAAAACTTTCGGGCTAGGAACACCCGCTGTAAGGGTTTTCTCGGCTTTTGTGAAAGTTCGCGACGTCGCGAAGTCGCGATGTTTGTTTTCGCGTCGAGACCATAAAAAAATTGTGCAATTTCGCGATATTTTCTTTTTTTGCTTTTCAACTGATTTTTATTCGAATTTTATTTATATTTTATTACAAATGTCACATATTTAAAGTAACAAATATTAAAAAAATTAAAAAGCGCATTGTAAAAATTTAAAAGGTTTATATAAGTAGTTCTTAAACAAGAAAAGACTTACTAACTCTTTGAAATGGTTGACTATGGAAAGTGTTAACTGCAGGGCGATGTAGTCGAATTGGTTGACAGAAAAAATTATAAAGTACATTAATATTTGTAATAAATTAAAATCTTTATAACTGCCACTTAAAAAAGAAAAAACTCACTAGTTCTTGGAGATAGTTGCTGGAATAATGGCTTTGCTGGAAGTAATGGTTGGAGCTTCTTTTGCAGTTCCGCAAGTATTTTTTCTACTTACTAGTATTAATTTTTTTTCAAATATTAAGTATGATCTCGATCGTTACCAAATTTACTTTTGTGTTGTTTTAAGCAATAAGTATTTTTTATAAAAGTCTGGCAATGGAGGTTTGACTTTCTTTTGCCAGTTAGCATCATTCCCAAATTCAAGATCTGTTTGAATTAAATATTCTGGACTTGGTGGTGGTAAAACCCAATCATCCATTAGTAATAAATCAATCAATGGCTTTTAATGAATTGGAAAGGATGTAATTAAACTTTCTAAAGTTTCAACAGTTTCTTCACATTTGGAAGTTCATTAGGTTCACCATCCCAACTACATTCAATCAAATCATGTGGAAGTAGTGGAAATTATATTTATGTTTCTGGACGTTTCTTTTTCATTGCTGTTTGTCAAAGTATTAAATACCCGTTGGATGCATCACGATTATGTCCCTTATTATTTCACCTTCGAAACACCATCATAATGGATTGAGCTTTATTTCAAAACGGCTATTTTTATGATTTGATGCTTGCGTGTTTGGTGCTTTTAGTTTATGTTTATTTCATAGAAATTAGTAGCCAAATAAGTTATTCTAATATGCCTTATAATCAAAAATAAATTAACGGAGTCCGTTGTTATCCACAAAGCAAGCATTAGAAAATAAGTATGACATGCCACAATAATAATAACAACAACAACTCTTTTCATTATTAAAATTTATTTCAATGTCATTTATATCCTTTTTCGCATTTTTATTTGCTCAACTTCTCCAATGTTTATCTGCTTTAATAGCCACTCAAACAACTGCTGCTGATATTCTTCCATCCGAAGCGACAAAAATTATTCTTCACTCCATTGCTATCCCTGATTTTACCATTGAAGTTAATCCACGCGATATTATTGCTCCATCCTTAAAAATGTTACGTAACATACGGATAAAAAAGAAAACATAGATGTTGAAATGAATCCAAAACAACTTAAAAAATTTCTTGAACCACATAATCATTTTGAATTTGTTTCATCACCCAAGGATTAAAAATTTACTAAATTTATTTTTTGGTTCTTTCACCGATGCGGAATTTAAATTTTATACTTTTTAAGATGACTTTCTTTATTCCCAAAGATTTTTTGAAGCTGTAGGATATTATGTTTTAAACAAAATTGATGAACTTGAAGGCCCAAAATTTCAAAAATAACTCAAACTCATCAATGATTTCACGCCCGATGAACGAAGAGCCATGGAAGAAAGTCCATTGAAATTCTTTTATGAACTCCAATTCAATGATGAAAAGGAAAAAGAAAATAACAGCGTTGATGACGATAGTGGTGATTCATGAAATACCAAATGGTTTTAAATATGTTGCACACAAAAGACTACCGGTTAGCTCCATCCACATCAGGACAATTAGGCAATCTTTTGGTTAATAATCCCGTAGTTTCTTTCCAAAATCACAATGAAAGTGGTGTTTTAATGGGTACGAATAAATTGTAACAAACTAGCAAGCTACAGCAATTTAGCATCTTTTGCTGAAAACCTATGCACTTTAAGCAACAAAAGAAAGCCACGAATGTAAAAAAAATAAAAAGAGAATAATTTAATTTCAAAAAACTTATTCGTCCAGTTGTCAAAGGACGCAGAAAAATATTAGTTCGGTAATAACTCAATTTTCAATCTTTTTGAAGATGCACTTCTCTCTAAATCTATTCGCTCTAATACACCATTGATCTTTCATAAAATGAACTTGGTAAACCATAAATACTTCCTGGTAATTTGTCATCCTTTCATGCTTTTTTATTTAATTCTTAATGCAAATCAGTAAGTAAATAGCGGCATTGATTTTGTCTTGGTTAAATCTCAAATAATTTAATCGATCTTTTTCTGTTTTTGCCCTTGAAATAAATGTTGTAAGAAAAGCATTCCACCATAATGCAATAAGCCATTCGCCTTTTCATCTCTTACATGATATTTATAAGCGTGATATTCTTGTTTACTCATTTTTTTTGTGAATTTGGTTTGTTTGGATCTTTCTTTTGGTAAATTCATAAAAATCAAATTTTCCGGGTGTATTAAACAATGGATAAACTAAAGATCCGTCGTATTATCACCATCTTTTAAATATTTTTGAATTCACCATCAATATTCCTTTTTATAATAACAATATTTTCTTTGAAAATTTCTCCATTCTGACCTTAGATCAATGCTACTTCAAAGGCAACAATTGCATCATAATTCCTTTTTGCATTAGGTTTATTAACAAAAATTATTAACTTTAAACCTTGAATGGATTCATTATTAGCTTATTTTTCAGCTTTATCTCTTTCAGTTGTTTCCTTTAACATTACAAAACTTTGCACATTAACTTTATGTTCCCTCATAGCTTTATCAATCATTCCCATTAAATTTCCATTCAAATTCGCTTCCAAATTGGTAGGAGCATTTATTCTTTATTTTGTTGCTTTATGACTGTCAAGAATATAAAGTTGATAGTCAAATGCATTGGCTTTGTTACTTGAATAAAAAATTCGACTCATTATGTACAAAACTCTTCCTTGATGTTTTAATGTTAGTATGTATGGTAACATGTTTTGGATGCATCTTTGCAAACTATGACTCGTGTTATAATTACGAATATTAGTATGAAAGTTTTAAACTAAGCTTTTATCCTTATACTAGCTTCCTCATAAACGTTTATAAATCTTTGGGATAATCATCAACTGATGAATCTATTATTATTTTACATAGTCGACAGCATAAATTACAGATTCCATCTGGTTGCCGTTTTTCTTGTTTAAAATATTCGGCTTTACTAGTGAATACAAATTTAATCCTTTCTCGTAATAAATAAGATTAACATTTTTAAAACAAGCTCCACTCTTTTCACAAAATGTTTTATAATTTAAGACACACATCGCCTTTTATATTTAACTTTATCCAAAGCTTGTTAGGGTTCAATTTTTTTTGTAATTTCCTTGAATCTGCTATACTTTCTTTTACGCTATCCCATCATCTTTCACGTCGTTTTTCTACATTTGTTTCATTTTCACGAGAACCGCATCATCTCAGCATTTTGATGTTTAAGATTATTGTTTGCTCTCTGAAATAAAAATTTTTTTCGAGAGCTGTATCAATTCGTTACTTCAATTATTATTTTCAGGTGCTAATAATAATAATCTTTTTTCCCTTGCTACTTCTCGTTTTCTTTGCATTTCATTCAATTTTACCGCTGCATTCATTTTTGATTAATTACAATCATTTTTTCATTTCAGATTATCTGTCATACTACTAATTTTTTTATAAGCGTAAGACTTCCAAGTTTCAACACTCTTTTTAATACCAACCCTCTTTTTCAAAATCTTTATTATCAATATCCATTGCTCCATTTCTACAGCAATTGCAATGGTTTGAGTATTTGGTTGATTTAAGTCATCTTCAATTTTAATCATTTTTGGTGTTACAACTATGGTATCGTAATTGGGTTTTCTTTTATTAGTTTTTCTAACTGACGTTGCATCGGCAGTATCGAGGTTTATATTAAAATCGTCAATAACGAAACTTTCTTTGTTAACGTCATAACGAATTATAGCCGTAGAAATATAAGAATTATAAATATTTCCTCTCCATGTGACAATTTCTAAATCTTCGAGATCGAAAGTTTTATTATTAAAAATTTTTTCTGCTGGCATACAAATTAATTGTCACTAATAATGCCAGTCATTTTGTTATTTATATGAGCTATGTGGTGCATTTTCAATTACACATTCTTCACCTGTTAATGAACGACAAAGAATTAATAACTTTTAAGGTTAAGGATTTAGAAGATTTGAGTGTAATGTAAAATAGTATTTACATATTTTTGTACTTTTTGTTAAAATGGCTAAATCCAAGTATTAATGACTGATGTTTACGGGAATAATAGCCTTTTCTTAAGTTTCACTGTATTAATTAGTAATCGTTGAGCTCAGTTTCCCACTGGACTTTGTTCTAAATATTCAGCTCCACCATTCGATGGACCTCAAATGTGTGAAATGACCACATTGATTGTATTGTTTGCACAAACAAAATAATATTATTAGCCATACTTAAATTTTTCAAGAGAAAAAATTGGTTTAAAAGCATTATTTTTTTTTTGTTTGGAAAAAAGGATCTGACGAAAAGAGTAAAAAAGCGCAATTTTTTTTTTTGACGGCTCAGTTCAAAATAAGCTCTTTCAAAGACAAATTTGTTTTATATAAAAAAATTAAAGTTCAAGAGACAGTGTAAGTAAGCGGAAAGTAAAAAGAAAAAGCGCCAGGTGATTTATTAGTCAAATTTTTTATTTAAGCGTTTGATTTTGCAACTTTTTTCGGATGAAAGATTATTAAAGAGCTTGTTGTTAAAGTTCATTATGATAATTTGCTGGTACATACGCTTAATGTTAAATTTTTCTTTAATTTTACTCGTGAAATTTTATTTTCTTAAACTTGTTTTATTTTAAAATTATTTTAATTAAAGATATGTCTTCCATTTCTCTTAAATCGGATGACAAAAATCACAATGAAAATGCAGAAAAGGAACAGCGTTTAAAGGACTGTGATGAATTTAAATCCTCCCTTGAAGCAGTTCAAAAGAATCATCAAAAAGAAAGAATGGAGGCAGAGCGCCGACAATGTGAACGTGATGAGGCCGAACGCGTTCAGTTGGAGCAACAACGGGAGCGTGATGAGGCTGATCACATTAAAAGGGAACAACAAGAGCGTGAAAGGGAGAACCAAAAACTAAAATATTCTCAAAATGATAATGCTTCCAATAAAGGTTATGATGTTAGCGAAGATGAAAATTGTCCCACCCCTCCCAAAACAAATAATCCACGATGAAATCATATTGCTCCCGTGAAAGCCAAAGTGGAAATAATTAGCAAGAACAACAATGATGACAGCTTATCCAAAGGTAATATCTTGATTGTTTAACTCTAGCTTATCCCATATGCGTTCTCGTAGTTGGATTGTATTCTTTTTTAAATAATACAATAAGAGTCTTAAAAAAAACGTTTGATTAATACTTTTATGCGTTCCATAGTTTAAAACTTTTTGTAATTTACTTTCATCATAGCGCTAAAAAAAATCCATTTCTAAAGTCTTTCTAAAAAACCAAATTTTTTATATATATATATTGTAAGTTAAAGGAATTTAGAAAGTTACAAAATAAATTACTTATTTTAGTTACTAAGTCTTACGATAAATTGTCCGTTTCTCTTCCTTGGGAAGCAATCAATGATAGTAAACCAGAATTGAGCTTTGAAGACATTGTCGAAAAAGAAAGTTTTTCGATTTCAGTAAGTCATTAATTTTCTGAAAACCAAGTTATAATTTTTTTTAGAATCAATGCGAAATCACTGATGATCAAAGTCATGGTTCATAATTAGATAGTGCAAGTGAAGATTGTCAAAGCCAAAATTATTATGACTGATTTTATGCGTAAACTAATGTTGACAACTTGAGCTTTTTTATCTCCTTCTTTTTAAAAATTGTTATATCAATAAACGGTAAAAATGTTAACGATAATAAAAATTTTCCTAACATATAAGTCAAATGCGTCTTTTACCTTAGCAAGTTCAAACTTTTCATGAAGCAGCTCGTAAAGATAAACCACAAGCAACTTAAATTATTGAAATTGAAGTTCCCCAATTGGATATGATAAATAGATTTGCTAAAGTATTTGCATATTTATCAGTTCAAGAAGCTCATTATACTCATCCTAAAGATGAAATTATTCTTAATGAATTCGCAGAAGCTCCTAAACCAAAGGAATAATCAATGCTTTGTATTTTCTTTGTCATTTAATTATAATCCTGCCTTTTAACTTTTTTTAGTATTTGTTACTTTAAATATGTGACATTTGTAATAAAATATAAATAAAATTCGAATAAAAATCAGTAGAAAAGCAAAAAAAGAAAATATCGCGAACTTGCACAATTTTTTTATGGTCTCGACGCGAAAACAAACATCGCGACTTCGCGACGTCGCGAACTTTCACAAAAGCCGGTTTTCTCATCGTTTGGGACACTCCCTTTAACAAGATAATTTACTACCGTATTGCAACCATTTTGGAAGTATGTACTTACAGTTAAAATGTTTAATATAGCAACTTTTATTTTAAAAGGAAACTAACCTGAGAAATCATTTATATCAAAAGTTAATGATCGAGGCCAAAATGTAAAGTTTTTTGTTACTAAAAATAAAAAATAATCACGCTGATTTCAGTTTAAAAAATAAATAAAAATAAAACATAAACGGAAGCCATGGTTGTGATAACTATCTGCACAAAAAAATCAGCGTTGATTTTAGTCTAACTTTAAAAAAAGAAAAGAAAAATTTAGGTTTATTTCAATCATAAACTCCTTCCGGTTCATCTGAACTTTTCATGTTGTCCCAAAATATTGATGGAAAAAGTCTTCAATGACTCAAAGAATATTTTAAGTAAAATTTTTAACACCAATAAAACTTTTGTTTACAAACATATGTCTTTATTATTAATACAAAAATACAGTAAAAACAATAGAAAAGTACATAGCATAATAATTATCAAGAACACAAGATAAAAAAAAACATTTTACAAGAAAATAATTAAACATTAGAATTTGTGTTATTACAGTATGAAGAATTAGCATTTGAAGAATTGTTGCAAGCTCCACCAACCAATGGCAATGCAGAATAAGAAAGATAAGAGTTCGCTTCCCAAATAGCACATAAGAAAACAAGTAATCCAATTAGAAGAAGCAGAGCGACCAATGGAGTTTCTTTGATTTTTCCCAACCAAGCGAGATAAGGATAATCTTGTCGAAATTCAACATCAGAAATTTGTCTTTCAGGCGTTCCAAGAGCATCAATTGAAACCGACGAAAGATCAGTTGATTTAACAGGAGCAAAATCTCTTCCAGCTTCAACACGAATAGAATCCATTTGAGAATGATGATCAGCAAAAGAAGAAAAGAAATGGACGTCTTCGGTAACATTAAGAGATGTTTCAATATTTTTGTGAGAAATATTAAAACCAAAAATTTCTTTATAAACTTCTTCGACGTTGTAGCTATCTCCACTTTCTTGCGTACTATCAGATTCTTCTCCATCTTGAGTACCATCAGCATCAAGTTGTAGTTCATCTTGAGTAGCATCGAGTTGAACTTCATTTCTGTTTGTAAGTTGTTCACTTTCTTGTGTAACATCAAGCTCCAAATCTTCTTGAGCAGCATTAACGAAGGATAATGGTTCAACATGAACACGTTCAATACGTTCTTCAACAGGAGGTTCAGGCAAAGCAGGTAATTTGTTGAACAAATGAGCAGTGAAAGCGACATTCAACTTGAAATTTCCTTCAACAACATCTTCAGGAGTAACAAAGCTATCACAGTCGATTTTGGCAGCTTCACGAAGCATGTACGTAGCTCTTTTGAAATTTCCTTCTTGTTTTAATGGTTCCAAAGTAACACCTGCTTCAGGTGGAGCAACTTGATAGATGAGATGAGTATAAACAGTTGAATCACAGATATCAGATGTAAAGTTGTTCATTTCGAGGGGAAGATTCGCCTAAAAATGATAATGTTCATTTTGAATCCAGAAGAAGAAACAAACCTTAGCCAAGTGATAATTTGCCCATCGCATGAGAAGATGTTCAGGAGTAATCTTATGCAATTCTTCCAAACTTTCTTCAGGCTTCAAAAGTCTAAACATTCCAGGAGTATGTTCAAGATTGACTTGTCGAAAGAGACCAAGACGAATAATCTGCCAAAGAAGAGCCAAAACAAGATGAGGAGTACCACGAGTTATATCAGCTGCATCAATATTGATCAAGTTACATCCAATTGCCTTACAGCTTCTGATAGCTAAATCCAAATTCTCCAACTTTGAATACGTGTTGAGATTCTTCTTATTGATTTCACGTTCAGCAATGGTATCAGGTTTAGCAACATTGATCAGCTTGCAAATGATGAGACCATCTTGAACCTTGACATAAAGATCACCATTGTCTTGTTCCACAGGTAAATGCATCAGAAGATCTTTATCATCACGAAGTTTAGTGTTGATCCAATTTGAAAATGCTACTTCCTCCTAAAAAACAAAAATGTAAAGTAAAAGGAGAAACATGCATTTGATTAACGAACATCATAAAAATGCAATTATTGAAAAGTTACAATCATAAAAAGCAAAAACTTACGGCTTTACGAATTGTGTGAATAGTTTCACCACCGCCATGTTTAGCTAATCCTTGAACTTGATATGATTCATCGCCTTGAATTTCTTTCTTCCATTGGCTGATTTGTTCTGATTCAGATATAAAGACTGCATCTTCATTATTGTTGCCATTACTCTGTTGATCCATTCGACCATTTTCTTGAAGCATGTGACCATTGCCTAAAACATAAATCGATAAGAAAAAGTTCACAAGATTTTGATGAAAAGGTGATAATATCTTACCATTAGAAGGAGGTGAAGATGACATATTTTGTTGGTTTGAAGAAGGAGCAGAAGATCCAGGAGCAGAAGATCCAGGTGCAGAATATCCAGGCATATCATCATCATCATTATCGCTGCTGCTGCTTTCATCATTGTCGTCAACTGGAGGTGGAGTGAGGTCAGCCGATTGACGAAGTCGAGTTCTGAGTGCAGTTAAAGCAGCGTTTGCGGTATTATCAAGATAATTGAGATAATCAATTGCCTAAAAAAGAACATTAAAAAGATAAAACAAAACAAAAAAACATACAGTTCCAGGAGGAAGATCAGGAGCTAAATCGGATAGCACATTGACAGCTTGCATTAAGGGTGCAAAAAATTGATTTGGTGGCAAAAATTCTGCCATTGTTAGTTCTTATAAATTTATCAATCGATGAATAAAAGTGGAAAATGTTAGTGAGTCGAGGAATAATTCAACAACAAAAAAAGAGAGAGACAAAATAAACTCCAGCGAGAGATACTTTTTTCGTGCCATGAGAAAGAGGCATTTCGAAAGAGAAAAAATGAAAGGAAAAAATTGCAAAGATTTTTGCCTCAATAGAACTTTCTTTTTGTTTGTTTTAGAGGTACTTGAAACCGATGAAAAGGTTGAAAAAGTTATCGAAGCCGTTCGAACATCTATGGGAATGGAAATTATTGAACTGGATTTAAAGAATATCGCTAAATTTGCTCAACGAATTGTTTCTTTGACTGATTATCGTAATCTCCTTCATGATTACATCAAGAATCGTATGGCTGCGTGTGCTCCATCTCTTACTGCTCTTGTTGGTGAACAAGTTGGAGCTCGTTTGATCTCTCATGCTGGAAGTTTGACTAATTTGGCTAAATATCCTGCTTCCACCATCCAAATTCTTGGTGCCGAAAAAGCTTTATTCCGAGCTCTTAAAACACGATGTTTGTTTCTTACTTTATCCATATTGTGTACTTGCTTATCTTATTCATTTTAGCCAACACACCTAAATATGGTCTTTTGTTCCATTCATCATTCATCGGACGTGCTTCAACCAAAAACAAAGGACGCATCTCTCGGTTTTTGGCTAACAAATGTTCTATGGCTTCTCAGATGTTCCTGTTCCTGTTTATGGTGAATTTTTAAAACAACAAGTTGAAGATCGTCTTACTTATTTTGAAAAGGGAACTCTCCCTAAGAAGAACATTGAAGTTATGAAGGAAGCTCATGAAGCTGCTGAAGCAGAAAAAGATGAAGCACCCAAAAAGGCTCGTAAAGCTCATAAGAAAATTTTGAAACGAGCTCGAGCTGTTATGGACGCTGAAAAACAACATGAAAATGGAAAAGCTGAAGAACCTATGGAAGTTGAAGAAGAGAAGCCCAAAAAGAAAAAGAAGAAGTATGTGGCAGCTGAAGAATAAGTCTTGCTCATTTTCTATGACACTTATTTTGATGCTTTATTGTTTGTTTTTGTTGATTTGTTGAATTTCATTTTTATTTTGATCAGTCAATATAAATTTATTTTATTTAATCAAATTGTGTATACAGTAGCAGAAATGAATTGTAGTTTTATTTCTTTTCTTGAGGTTTCTTTTTATTAGCTTCTTGAGCTTTAGCAGTTGATGGACTACCACAGTCTCGATTGTACATAACACTTGTCATATCATATTCTTCTACGCCATGTCCATCTTGATTTTGGAAGCAGGAGTTTTCTTGAACACCTTTGTTATTGCTTTGTTCGGTTCCATTACCAGGTGCTTTTGGAGTCTTGGAATTTTCAGATTCTTTTGGATCACGAGATATATTTGAATCATCAGATTCAACTGGATCACGAGCGGTATGATTGTCTTCAGATACTGTTGGATCTCGAGCAGTATGAGAATCTTCAGATGTTATTGGACCACGAGCAGTATCACTATCTTTTTCAGATTTAGAATTCTAAAAAATAATATTACTTTTAACATTTCAAACAACGACAAAACAAACTTACACTTGCTCTCATGATGATGACGACCAGCGAGCTTGAATGAAGTTTGTATCAACTGAACAAGAAAAAAAATTCTTTCATCAACAAGATTTTTCATAACAATGAATAAAATAATTTGCATGGCTGTGAAAATTCACGAATATTCATGCACATTAAAATTAACCAGCATCAAGCATAGGCAGAAATCATTGAAGTTCAAATAAAGCAATCACATCATTTGCATTTGGTTGGCAAACTGTGTTTATGTATGCCCAACATTATTGAAGCCAAAGCCATCGATCTTGAATAACTCATAAGCCTTTTCTTACGTTTATTGTTTCACTAATTTTTTAACATTTCCGTGTTTTCTTCTTTTATAAACTTCAAGTGATTGCCTTGTTATTTTATAATTAATTGTAGTTTGTATTCTTGATCGTTTTAACCATCCCAAGATTCCTTTTACATTAACAAAAACTTTCAATTTAAAAAATTATTTGAATTTTTAATCATGTAAACATGAGAAGGATTTAAAAATATTTATTTGATTTATCATCATAAAACACAGTATAATTTCTAAAAAAATTCAACAACAACAAATTTGGCAATAAATATGCCCTTTTTGGGGCTTTTAACCAGCGATGGCAGCCAATAGACAAATCTGTCTATCGCAACCGACAGACACGGTAAAAAAAAATTTCTTTCGTTGTCTGGCGCAAAAAAGTGTGGGGCTGTCGGTTGCGATAGACAGATTTGTCTATTGGCTGCCATCGCTGCTTTTAACATGGAAGTTATAAAAAAATGTCAGACAATTTTCTTTGTTTTTCAACGATTTAGGTTGGCAGTTTATAATAGCTTGATAATTAGCAAAATTTTTGAAATTTGATGTAAAATCATTATTAGCACGCCAATTCGCGTTGATAATTAACAAATTTATAATAAGCATGCTAATAATCCAACCCATCCACGACCTGTAGTTTTAGAGTAATATAAAAAGAATATTAAAGGACATTGTTTTACCATAGAGAAGATAAAAACTTAATTAATAATTACATTCGGTTTATTTTCGATATGCCACATTTCAAACCGTTCATTCAGCATATTTCTTATATCGTCTTTCATAAATTGAGCTAATTTTTCACCAAAGTTTAAGCGGAAAGACGCTAAAGGTGCAGCATTTTTCTAAAAAAAAAGAAGTTATTATTAATCTTTAAATTTAGTTAGTGTTAGCTCGCTCTCTCCGTCAAAAGCATGGATCTAGATTCACTAAAATGTTCCTCAATTTAGCTACAAAGGAATAAATTGAATAATCTTATATTGTTATTAAAAGAAGAGATTCAATGAAAATTAAAGTTACCTTAAGGAAATAAAAAAATTCAGTAGAATTAAAACTTTCAGTATTTCCATTATAAACAAAATATTCGATTTTCATATTATGGTTCAGTGTAACTAATTCGGATGTCGCAGAAAAATTTAAAAAGAGACATTCTTTAATTCTGTAAAAGGAAGAGCGGTTAATTTTTATTTCTTATTTTGAATTAACTAATTTAAACCCAAGTCTTAAAGAAGTAATTTAACTCTGGATAAACTCCAACTTTAAAAACTCACATAAGAGTATGACTATTAGGAACATGTTTTAATATTTCTTCTAATTGAATGATTTCACTCTCCTCTGGTTTTATAAAAACTTGTAACAATTTCAAACTTTCGATTTTTTTTGAAAAGGTCAGCATTCTATAATCAGCCATGTCTAATTGCTGCCCATGAATATGTAAAAACCGAATATCGCATTTAATAATATTTGGAAGAATACTTTTCAATCCCATTGTATTTGAAGACTTAAAGCATAGAGAATTTAGGATATAAAATCTCTTCATTAAAATTGATTCAATTTCGGTATCTTTAATAAAAATTGAATTTTTGTATAAACTTGTTGAGTTGTAAGAAGTAACTGATAATCGATGAGTTAATAATATTTTGGAATAAGCATAAAAATATTTACAAGATTGGTAAAGTTTTAAAAGAAGTAAATGATGAGTGGTAAAATTTAAATATCGAATTACTTCAAAAGGGAGAGAAAAGTTTTGGGAGAAAGATTTAGGCACCGTAAATTTTTTAGCTGATTTAAGTTGCTTTACAATATTATTATCGTATCCTATAGTTTCTTGAAATTTGGAAAAATTGGCGCTAAAATCATTAGCTTTCAATTCAATGACGCTATTTTTTCTGCTTAGAAATTCTTCTATTGTTTCCGTGGCTCTTTCATTTGATACGAAATCTTTTTGAAATTTTATAAAATCGATAAACCATTTTGAAACATTGTGTTTCTGTGAATCTAACTCAAACAATTTTTCTTTGTATTCTTCTCGCATAGTTGAATCTTCAATGAAAAGTCTACAGTATCGAGAATACACATTTAATAAGCTCTGAAAATGTTTAAATTAAAAATTTAAAAAAGGCATTATGGTCACATCAAATAAAAAGCAGTTAGTTCCAAAAATACAGATCAAAAAATTCACTTACTGCGTTATTAGTCTGCTGTAAAAATTCAATTAAATCTTTCCAAACAGTTGTGTTTAATGCATCATATTTGATTCTACGCTCCATGTTATTGATAATAAATTCACTATCATTTATTTTAAATAAAAATTTTTTCCACTTTTTGTAATCGTGATAGTATTTATTCATTTGATAAATCGTTTGAAATGTTTCTTCAAATTTTTTTATTTTTGATGAGGATATTGGCATCACTAAAAAACTTTTTTATACTTTAGTAACACAGTTTTTATTGTTCTTGCTCATTGACCTGGCGAGAGCAGTGTAAAGGCTTTATAACAAACAAATGTTGAAATGATAAGCTAACGAGACCGGAAAAAAATTCTTCTTTCCTATAGGTAATTTAATTTTTTTCAATGGAAACAACTTGCCTGAAAATTCATCAAAAGCACGCAAAAATATTTTAACATTTTTTCTGCTGAGTCGTTCTTCATAAAGTGCAGAATACCAATGTTTAATAATGCCAACAACAGCCGCATAAAATACTTCAAGGCCTGTTACATCCTTAAAAATAATTGAAATCTCTAAGGAGTTTTATTTGAAGATCTTCATATTTTAATTTTAGTGGGTTGAGGCTCTTGCCAATTCTGGAACAGGATCTAAGTGTAAAGATGTGGAACTTACATTTGTTACTAAATTTGACATGTCATGGGGGTTGAAATCGGTTTCAAATAAAAAATGTGGTAGCGCATCACTTTTCATCAGATCGAAAATCTTTCTCATATTGATTTCACTTTGAGTTTGTCCATTGAGTTCGCAACTATAAAAATTAAACTACAATGAAAAATAAATAAAGAGGCTTAACTTTTGCCATGAGTTCCATATTTCTGGAATAGTTGTATACTTTTGAGTGAATTCTACATAAGCTTTTCTTTTTTCTGAGAGTTCTTTAGTTTTCGAAACAGTTTTTGTGAGCTTCAAAAGAGCAATACAATAACTTGGAGCCTTTTCACATGCATCATGAAGAAAATTTTCATAACACCACATAATAACTTTGGAATATTAAAACTTTTGACTAACTTTCTTCCTGAAATTACTTAAAAACAAAAAACATAAAATTTTAAGCTGAACAACAAAATATTTTACTGACGACCTAAAAATGCGAAAATATAATTTCCAGATATAAATATAACACAAGCGCAATAAAATGAGCTGGTGACTTACAACCATACACTCTGTTAGTTTTTAAAAAATGAAAAAATGCTCTAGCGAAGCAAGCATAAATAGAAAATCGATGACCTTTTAGAAGTGCAGGACGAACATAGTGGTCAGTACAACAAACTCCTGCTTTTTATCGTTCGTCTTACAAGGGAGGGTTCAGACATGCAACTCCGCTCTTAACGTAATAAAGATAGAAAAGGTTTAAAAAATATAATATTTTTTTATCGGGCTTGTGTTTCAAAACGAATACAAAAATTGCATGGGAAAAAAACAATGTAAACAGCTTCATTGAAGATACATAAAAAAATCAACAACAACTTTTGGGTTATCGAATTAATTCACCTTTACAGATTTCTTTAAAAGTTTAATGCCATTTGAAAGACTTTTCAAAGTTACTTTGTGTAAATTAAAAATACCTCTAAAACAAATAGGAAAACTTTTAAAGCGATTAATTATGTTTATAAGTTTGTTTTATTGGATCGAGCATTTTTCACAAACATACTTACAAAAAATTAGGACAATTATAAAATATTTTAAATTGGCTTTTACTTGATTTTTAACCCATCAAACAATTTTTTTATCTTCTGCGTAAGTCGATTCCAACAAATGATCAAAATTACGGATGGAGTTTTGCATCCATTGGTAGCTTGTTGAAAGGGAGCAATAAACTTCCAATTGGCAATTTCATGGACATTATTTCTAACTTGAAGGATCAAAATATTTGGTGATTGTTGAGAATACTCATTTGGTGGAGATTCAGATGAAATTCGAACCATATTTTCAGTTTCTAAAATGCTTTCAATGTCATTAGTTTCTTCTATGAAGATATTTTCTTCAATAATGGGATGAAGCTTTGGAGCATATTCTTTACAGCGACGTTTCTTACTAATACGCATTTGATTTAGCTTTGATGTAAATGGAATGAAGCATATTGGGCAGCAATATTTGATTCTCATCTGAATTCTGAGACATGTCGAGTGAAAAATATGCCAGCATGGAAGTGAAAAAGATTTATAACCAGCAATGTCACAGTAACATAGCTTACAAATAGCAATAAGTTGGGACATCGAAAGAAAAAATAATGCAAGATTTTCGATCGATGCCCAAAATTGATAGCGATGATGGAATGAATGCAAGAATTTATGTGGCTGCGTTGTCTTTTTCGGGGCTAAAAAACTTTCTCTAAAGGCTCCTCTTTGTCAACCTCTTTTTTGAATTGCAGGGAAATATAAGCGACATATCGATTTATCATATTCCTTTATAAGAATAAAGGTTATTTTCCTTGAGTGAAAGCCATTGATTTTAAACCAAAACAAGGCAAAAAGTTTTTTTCTTGATACTTTTGGCCATGCTACTGCAGAGCTCTTCTCATTGCCTTCTTAACATTCCACTTTTAAAAACCTATTTATAGCAAAACATACATATAAACCCAAATATCAAAAACACCCTCTCAGCCTCTCAATTATATCGTTTGTGTTTCTGCTTCAACCTCATTTCCATCAGACTAATGGCTGATCACAAATATGCTGTAAGGGATAAATGGAAAAAACTTGTTTTGTAAGACAAAAATGGTTATAAAATTATGTAATTTATTAAAACAAAGAGAAATTAAAAATAAATAATCACAAACATCACATACATAAGAGAAAAAAGATACAATGTAAAAATTTAAGATCCAATAGGCTTTTTCTTTGCAGCTTCTTCAGCTTCAGCAGCAATTCTTTCATCATCAACGATCTTCAGTAAAGCTTCAACTTCTTCATTTGAAAGCGTTCGAGTTTTGCAGTTTGTGGCTGCTTTTCCAACACCAGCTTTCATAACAGCTATTTCGATATTTTGAGCACCAGATTGAACGACTTGAGATAGAGCACGAATGACAAGTTTGAGAACGGAAGCTTCATCTTTGATAGTTTCTTCGGTGTAATGTTCTTCAAGATATTCACGAATAGGTTTTTCTCCACGACCTGTTGATGATGCAAGATATTCATAGTAAGCTCCAGATGGTTCAGTTTTGAATAAGCGCGGTGTTCCATCGAAGTCAAATCCACCAATGAGCATACAGATACCAAAAGGACGACGACCAGGTGATTGAGTATAACGCTGAAAAACAATCAAATCATTTTAAAAGAGTTAATGAGAAACGAAATAACTAACTTGTTTGGTATTAGCCATGAAGCGAGAAATGTATCCAATGGTGACAGGATCTTCGAGATTGAGACGATGACTTTGACATTCAACACGAGCAAAATCAATGAGAACGCGAGCATCGGCAGTTAAACCTAAAAAGAAAGTATGGTTAAAATGAATGAACGAACGGAAAAATGTTAAACATACCAGCAAAACCAAGCATAACATGTTCATCGATGCTGAAAATCTTTCGAATTGTGCGCTCGTCCTGTAAAGTTGGTATACTTTTCTTTTCAACGCCTAAGACAACACAATCTTTTCCACGAACAGCGACCTAAAAACAAAGAAATTAGTAAAACTTTTAAAGTTGAAACAATGGCTTACCACAGTGGAACCTTTCTTGACAGCTTCTTGAGCATATTCAACTTGAAAAAGATGGCCATCAGGTGAGAAGATAGTAATAGCTCGATCATAACGATTCATTTTTTAATAATGAAGTTGAGAGAATGAGATGGAAGAGAAAAAATGAAGTTGAAGAACAAGTGATGAAAACTTGAATGTATGAATTCCTTCCAAATTTCGTTTCGAATGAAAAAAGATGTTTGAAATTGCAAAATGAATGCTGCTTGCCTTATCGCTCCAGGATATTGATGCGTTTTGGTTTGCGCGCATTCTACACCACCATTTTTTGACGAAATATTTGTTCTAGAAAAACAGACAGTAAACTTTCGCTTTAAGGATTTTCCCAAAGGCGGAAATTCAAAAAAAAAGGGATTTTTTCATTGATGATACAATCCGACGCATCGCCTTTAATACAACCGACCTCCAAAAACCGGCAAAAACCGACTAGCATCGACCAACTATTTTCATTTAGTTTTTCATTTTCGAAGTCTTTCGAAATTCTCAAATTTTTCGAAACCTTTCGAAATTTTTTTTTACAAAATGTTTCGAAAGACTTCGAAAATGAAAAACTAAATGAAAATAGTTGGTCGATGCTAGTCGGTTTTTGCCGGTTTTTGGAGGTCGGTTGTATTAAAGGCGATGCGTCGGATTGTATCATCAATGAAAAAATCCCTTTGTTTTTGAATTTCCGCCTTTGGGAAAATCCTTAAAGCGAAAGTTTACTGTCTGTTTTTCTAGAACAAATATTTCGTCAAAAAATGGTGGTGGATCCCAATCGATTTCATTTCTTTTGCATAATAGGAGACCTTTCTTATGAGCACTTCATATTTTGCATTTTTGTACACACATTGCAAGCAAGAAAAGGTTGTTTTCGCACAAATTTTTTTTAATAATGATTACAATTATTTTTTTTGTAGTCTCATAATTTTCCTTATTTTTATGGAAGGTTTAATAGTAAATAATGCCGGATGTTTTATTTTAAATGTTTTACCGCATCCTAGCTCATACGTTCGAATTCAAATTTTAGCGCTTTTTTAGATTTAACATTTTTAACATGCCCTTTGAAATTCCTGATAATCTATGTGGACAATACTCAATTGCCATCAAAAAACTATGTGATGATCTTGAAAAAGCAAATGGAATGAATGTAAAAAGAAAACTTTACTCAAATTTTGTTTCAAAATATACGACACTTCCATGTATTTGGAACCAATGGGTAGAGTAAGTGAATTATTAAAGCTAAAAAAATAAAATGCTTTTTTAACTCTTTAAGTGAAGAAGCTGCTTCGTTTAACAATGAAGTTCATGGTGCTAAAGAAATTGAAGATTTTATGGTTTATCTTTCAAATATCCAACAAACAGCTCTTTCGCATTTTTACAACGAAGGTTTAATAATGGTTCCTCAAAAAAGAGACGATAGAATAATTGTGTGCTTGCCTTCTTACGTAGGTTTTTAATGGAAACCGCAAAAAAAATTTAGCGATGGAAATTTCTATTGATTATTATTTTGATTTTAGAATCGACAGTTCGACAAACTAATGACGAATCCTTATTTTAAAGACGATTGGTGTTATTTATCGGTATCATATCCCTTCGGATTTATTAATGGAGATGCCTCTTTCACATTTCCGCACCAGTATCTTGATTTTTTACTTGAACGATTTGAAGAATATTCAAGTATGTTATAAAATCTTTCTAATTTTCACAAACATAAATCATGAGATGAATTACTAACTAAGCGATTATAACCATACAAATAATGGTGTTAGACAAAAGCCCTTAAAAACTTTAATTTGACCACATCTTTTATTTTTATTTTTGATTTATAGATCTCCCAATTTCACGTGAATTGTTAGATGAGTATGACAAAAATAAAAAGTTGTTTTTAAAAATATCTGCTACTAAAAACCATGACGAAAAATGGTTTAATTTGGTCTTAGAAACAAATGATGAACAATTTGTTATTCAAAATTCAGAAGAACGCATTTCAAAAAATCCATGTAATAAAAATTTTTGGAAGCTTTATATCCAATATTGGCAAAAAAAGGATCCAGAAGTAAGTAATAACTTTATGCAATGGGAAAAAATCTTTTACACGTTTAAGGTAATGCTTAGCATTTATTCTCGCTATTGTCGGTTTCATGTTGATGATATTGAAATGAGGCAAAAGTATTTTCAAGAAATACTACATATGCATAAGTCAAGACGTGATGTTACAAAATATTTGTTGGATTTGAATAACATCGAAAAAAAATTTCCATCGCTATATTCATGCTTTACATCAATTAAAGAAGTCCTAAATAAATATTGGAAAGCCGTTGATGGAAGTTGGGAACTTTACAAAAGTTATTGGAAACGTAACTTAGAAACTACACCTGTTTCATCTTTATGGTTAACGGAGATTTTCGAATCAAAGAATAAACTCCTGTCATATTTAAAATACCTCAAAATAGGTAACAATGCTATGGATATTCGTAAACTCTTTCCTTCTCGTGGGAAAAAAATTAGTTGCCCTAATTTCGATAACTTCATGTCTCAAACATTTTCATTTTGTCCAGTTATTATAAAGCATATTTCTAAAAGCCCAAAAGTTAATATAAAGCTTAATCAAACTTGTAAATATTTTTACGGCCATACCAAGATTGCTTATTGTCACAGATTCTGTGCTTTGCGTTTTCCTGGTTCGTATTTTTTACAAGTAGATTATCTTAATGAAAATGAAATCAACGACTCTATGTTTGTGCATTGTGAAAAAGAAAGCTTAATTACTTTATCTTCAACAATTAATAAAATTCTTGACCCAAATAAAACTTCATTTGATTGGAGTCTGTTAAATGAGTATCGGAAGAAACCCGCTACGGTACAAAACTTTATAATTACAACGACATTGTTTATTGATAGCCCGCAAAATAGAAATTGTTTCTCCATACTTTTTGCAAGCGTTTCACTGTTAACCATCAAATATTTGGTATTAATTTCTCAAAGCTTGATTTTAAAAGAAATACAAATGTTAAATAAAAAATGTAAACTTATTAGCGTGCAACTAATCGATGTCGAAATAATGAAGGAAGATGATGGAGAATTCATAACAATTGAAGAAGTTGTCCAAAATTTTACATCCATCAAACGATTAGTTTTAAAGTAAGCATAGAGGAAGGAAAGCCTAGACTTAATTAGAGTCTTTTTTTTGTTGCTTTTATCAAAAAATAATCTTTATTTTTTTTCAGATCCTTAAATATCCCATTTACTGATAAAACTTCAGAAGTTCTTTCAAAGTTAGAAAGAAAAAGAAAGTTTGCAGAATTTGTATTGGATAAAATTCCTGATAATTTTGATCTTGATTTCTTCTGCGAATTTTTACTTGTAAGTTTGGATTCAAAAACATTTAGTTATCCAACATCAATTTTTTAGAATCATATGGAACCAGTGTGTCGTGTAAGCATTAGTTTCCTTCAAAATAATGCTATTACAAAAGCCTTTAAACAAAATTATCAGAATTTTCTTAAACAATGGAAACCCTCGGATGATGCTTCCATAATTGACTTTGATACAGATTGAAATTTATTATTAAAAAACACAAACAATACCTTCAGACATTTTCTTTCTTTTTGTATTCCTTCAAACTCAGGAGATGCTAGCTTTTATATTCTTATTTGTATCTTTTTCTTGCATCGTAAATTTTGAAATCATCTGTTTATTTTTTTTTGGTTATACATAGTTGGTTATCGACCGCACAAATACAAAGCATTCATGTTTTGGTTTGATTTTTTTCATTTTCGCATTTTCATAGTTTTATTTTTGTTTCTGATGTATAAATATTTTCTCTATTTAAAAAAGTCATTTACACTTCCATTCATATTCTCTTTTTTTCAACATGCTTGTCAAATTTATAACATCAGAACAACGACTAAGTTTTTCCAAAATCTAAAGAGACGCTATAAAGCATTTACAAACTAGGAAGGAGCTTCTTTTTTTTAAAAACAAATTTGACCCTTTTCAAAACACAAACTTATTTTTAAAAAATTTGAAAAGCATTTTAGCGAAGTTTTTGAAGATAAAAAAAACATTTAACATAACCCCTTCTTTTTTGAGCAAAGCTCCAAAATCCCGCAGCATTACATTCTCTCGCTTGTTTCAATTGAATATCTTTCATTTTTTGACTTTCTTGAACAACATGAAAAAAAGCAAAGAAAGCATTTCCTTCTGACATCGTTGCATTTGGGTAAAGACATCGTCATCAAGAAGCTGTGTTTCAACGGAAGTGTTACTTATTCTTTCCTCATTTTCAAACGCAAAGTTTGTTTTGTTTTTTTTGGATGAAAATGACTTTTTTCTTTTGTTTTATTTTTCTTTCGCCTAAAAAAAGACATGAAAAAAAGTTTGATGATTTCAAGCATGGTTTGCTTGCTCGCTTCTTCGTCATCACTCGCCTTTTTTGGCTTTCCTCCAACTTGACTTTTTTGTTGTTAAAATTCAAAACTCCATAAAATTGTTAAAGACTGCTATGAAATTGGCTTTTAAAAAGATTAAACATACATTTTTATTTTTTGTTTTATTTGGTTTTTAAAACAAGTAAAAACTTTAAAAAAAGCAGCTACTAAAAGTGCTAAAAGGACAAGTTATTTATTGCATATTTTTTGAGTAACAAAAGTTGGTTGTTGTTTTTGTTTAAAAAAAATAACAAAGTAAAATAGTATTAAATTGCTTTGTCAAAAAATAAGTATGTAAGGTTGTTAGGTTTGAGGTAAACAAAATATAACATTTTTAGGTTTGTTGTTTTGGCTAATTTGAAAGAATATATCTTTCGCGTTCCTTTAAATTTTTACAATAACTTTATATCCATTTTTTTTTTTGAAAATCTTGAAGAACTTTTATCTTTTCAGCATCTATCAGAATATGAAAAACGTTAGCCTTTTGTCATTTCCTTAAATCTTTTCATGGTGCACAATTTATCAGATTTCAGTTTTGTTTCTTTTTCATTTTTTTTAAAGTCAAACAAACTTTAACAACAGCCAAATAAAGAAAGAAAGGCGTTGATATTTTGCTTCTTTTTTTGGCATGTCACATATCTAGTAGACACATGCATACTTGGCAATTAGGTTGTCTTTCTTATTCTTCAAAACAAACAATTTTTTTCCAACGAAGTTTCTCCCAATTAACTTTCTTTTCACGCTTCTTTGATTAAATGAAAAAAAAGAATGAAAAGTTATTCAAAAGCATAAAAACAGTGGAAAATTTTATGGGCGTTGGTGGCTGTCATTCACATCATTTTTTTAGTAAAAAAAAGATTGCAGGGTTTCTTCTTAATTTATTTTCGTGTTTGAAGTTCACATACATATTATTATTTTACTCCTCCACATTTTTTGTTGCGTAAGACATTTCGATGCTTCAGATATTTTTTTATTATTATTCGTTTTCATTTTTTTTTTCTAATGAAAAACTCATAGTATCTTTTGCACTTTAACCCCATTGTGAAAAATACATAGTAGCTTCCACATTAGTCTCTCATTCTTATAAAAAATATCTCATTTTAATAAATAAGTTTTTTCATTAATTAAAATCTTTGTTCTTTAGACATCCCTCTCAATTTTAAACATTTTCACATAACCAATTATTGCATTCCCAATTTTTTAAATAAAAAACATTTTTAAATCTTTATTTATTTCCTTTTTTTCTTTAGAAACAAAATAATTCATTTTTTGATTCCATAGCAACCGCGCCTACTTTTTTTCTGCCTTTCTTTATGTAAAAATCTTTAAAAAACATTTCAATTCTTTAAAAAAATTATTTTTAGAACATTTTAATCAATGATTTAATGTTTACATATTTGAAAATAATATTTTTGGAATTATTATGGTTTAATTTAAATTATGCTTTGAGGCACCAAATAGGATTTTATCCTTTAAAAGGTAAAAACTTTTTGGTGGAAGGGGATTTTCCAAGATAATCAGTTTTTTATATAGGAAACATGTATCGGGCAAAACAAAATGGAACTATTTCGGCGAGAATGTCACCACAATGGTTTATATTTTTAAATAAAAATGACCTTGCCATTACAGCATCGGAAGCCACAAATATTACTTATTGGATTGGCGGTTCCGAGAAGGCATATGAAAACTTTGAAGTTTGTTAATGCATTGATTTTGCCTGATAAAATTTTCTAAAGTTTAGAATGAGCACGATTTATGTATTCATATTCTTGACCCAAGTATAAATTCTGGACCGTTGCCAGAACGAGTAAGTTTTTCTTTAACTTATAAATTCCCAAAGAGACAAAAAAGTTTTTTTTTAATTTACAGATGCTTCAAATGTATTTTCTATGTGATTCATATTGTTGCGCGGATGAATGTTGTGAAAAAGATTGGTTTCTCACAATTATGTAAGCATTTTTTATTCCATCATTTTTTAGCAATCAAAAATTACGAAAAAAATAATTATTTTAGTGGAAGCATATGCATTTTCCTTTTTGCATTAATTCCTGCTTGGTGTCTAATATCTTGCTTTTGCTCATACATTCGTAATTCACGAACCAATTTTCCTACTTTCAAAAATAATAACAATAGCATCGAATACAAAGGTGTCACTTAAATTTTAAACCGGTAAAATCGCAAAACTTTTTCTTTTCTTTTAAATTTGTTATAATAAAATTTATTAATAATAAAAATGTAAATACTTTTATGAAACTTTTTAAAAACGCATCTAATAATTATTACTAAAATTATTCATTGTCGTCGACGATTGTGGCACCATAATTTGCGGAGGTGCAACAGATGAAAATCTTTTAATTAACCATCCAAAGCAAAACTTTTTATATGGCGTAATAAACCATAACAATGAGAAAAATTCCACAAATGAATGAGCTTCCATTAAAAATAATGATAATTGAGTAATCGAGCCACCAAAATCAATTTTAAATAAAAGTGTACAAAACATAATTTGCATTGGAATAAGCAATGCAAAACCCCATAAACATTGAAATATATTACTTATCATAAGTGCGCGTTTTAATTTTTCTGTTTGCGAAGTTTTTTTCATTTGTCGTAAATGATATAAAAAATGTATGATTACCATTGGCCAAAAACACATGAAACTTCCTACACATATAATTCCTGCAATTAATACATATTTCATTGTTTCATTCATTTCAATCATAAAAAACGATGTATTTGGTAAATGTTCAAGCAAAATGGGCGCCGTAACTTTGAGTTTTGTTGTCATTGATACGGTGTCGATATCCCCAGCTATTGGTATCAATACAACAGGCAAAATTATAAGGAAACAAATGTGAGAAAAAGCGTAAAGGATGTTAACAAGTTTGGAATTTTCAATAAAATCTTGGATTCTACCTGGAATAACCTAAAATTATATTAAAACTAAATATTTTTTAAATAAAACATTGTGATCAGTTATGTAATTACAAACCGCAAAAAATCGATATTGATGAGACATGATTAATCCATTACAGGAATTTGCAATTAAAATTGCAATAATAATAAATATATACCATGAAACTTTAGGTCCCATTTCGGAGAATATTCCAATATTAAATGCTCCTGGAATTGGAAATACTAATATTGGTTTCCAAAAAGTTATAAAATTTTCAAATAAAAAACTCCAAGTTGCATGATTTAATGTTAACCAACGATATCGTCCAATATTACTGGATTTTTTAATTATGCAATAAACCAATGGAACATATGTTAACCAAGTTAATGCAAGACATATCGTTGAATAATAATTGTAAATAATCACTAAAGTGGGGTGATAATAATGATTATTAGTTTTATTCATTGTTAAAGGAATTATGGATGCTTTTAAAAAAAGTTATTAGCAAAATATTATTAAAATGGCTAAAAAATCATAGATAGGAATAAAATTTAATATTTATAACGTATAGCCACCAAACTAACTGTTAAACTAAAGCATGTGAAATAATTTTAATAAACTTTTTTGAAAATTTTAAAACAAAATTTTATGGGTTCATAAAACATGTTCTTTCAAAACTTTTGTTAGACAAATATTTTATGCCACGATGCAGCTGTTTTTGCAAACCATGAATAATGAGTAATCTAACAATCACTGAGCCACAAATTAGAGTCTATGTAAAAGTTTTGTAGCTGAATCCATCTTCTTTTTACCAAAGCATGCTAAGAGATTACTCATATTTCTTTACAATAGCTTGTCAAAAGATAATGATGAAAGAGGAAATTCAAAATGAAAAGCTACTTGAGATGAAAAGATGAGTGAAAGGAATAAAACAAGTGACAATAAAAAAGGTGAAAGAGCGTGAATAAAAATAAAATATGTGAAATTTTTTAATGAAATTTTGCCCCACTGAAAAGAAGAGACATGCCAATCCAAATATGTACCATTATATCTATCTTTTCCGCATTACTGAATCCACGAGAATCGGGTTGACGATATTTTTGCTTTACTTTTAAATTTTTTTCTAGCTCTGTTTTCTCTTTTAACTTCATCTTCCGATTTAATTCAAAATCCTATTCATTCATGAATTTTAAAATATTTAATGTTACGAGGATTTCGTATATTTGAATTTTTATGGCATTTTAATTGGAGAAAAATCAAATGATGGAAAACATGAAACAAGGAACAAAGGATAGTTGAAGGATTAGACCGAAATTGAATTGCTCACATCTGTTTTGAATCAATCCTGCATCGCCTATTTTTTTCTTCTTCTTATCGATGGATTTTTTTGTGTATCTTTAAAGATTTATTATTTTTTCCTTTTTCTTTTCAACCATAACAAAAACATATCCGAAGTTATTTTTATAGCCATTTGAATTTTTTTGGAGACCTAAAAATAAAAAATGCGGCAAATGTTGCGACAACTTTTTTTTCTTTTTGAGTCAACAATGTTTTTGTTTGATTTTTTTTATTGGTGGTGGAAGAACATTTCTTTTGGGTGAAGCGACCACGACTACTTTGATTTTTTTCAATATCAAAAAGAATGAAGAGGGTGTTGTTGTTTGTTGTTAGTTAGAGAGGAAAAACCCGGCACCATCATCGCCACCATCATCAGCAACAATGATGAGGGGTGATTGTGTCAATAAAAAAGCTTGTTGAAACAAATGTTTGTTTGAAGCATTTTTTGGAAGAAGAAGAGGCAAAAAGCCTATTGTTTTGCCAACTTTTTTTGACCACTTGCTTTTACAACTTTTTTTATGATTGAGAAAAGCGTACTCGGTGGAAGAGGATTGTGTCTTTTTGTTTAAAAAAAGTAAAATTATTTAGGTTTTTTTCGTTAATTTTAGTTTTTTAGTTGATAGTTAAAAAGCTGTTATAATCTTCAAATTGGGGTGTTATTTTTGTTGATGAATCATAGCAACAGACGACGACCAACATTGATGAATTTTGGTTGTGTCCTAAAAAAATTACATTTTTTAGGTCAACGTGATTAGGCGGCTACTTTTGTTGGCTATTTTCCCTAAAAAATGATATGCTTTAAGGTGCTGATGACTAACTTAATTTCAGAACCAATCAATTCCTCCATTTTTTCACACTAAAACATTAGAAAAATTAGTTTTTGCATCTTTTTGAATCACAGTTGTCTCAGATTCCTCATTTTAAATGGGAATTTTTTGTTTGATCGAAAATTGGATTTTTAGAGGTCATTTTGAAAAAATAAAATGTTTGAGGATAAATTTCATTTTTGCGTTTCTCTGCGTGTTTGTTTTTAACATTTTTCAGGCGAAGACTTATATTTGTTTAAAAGAAATTTGAGTTAATGATGAAAAATGAAAGAGAAGAGAAAGATTAAAAGAAATTATTAAAAATTAGCTGATGGAAGAATGGAATCGGTTTTGGCTAAAAGAAGGTAAGAAAGAAGATTGAAGCTTATAAAAAACTTCCCCAGAGATTTTGTGATTTTCTAAAAAGCTTTATATAAATAATTTTTACGATTAATTATTTATTTTCACGGTCTTTAAATTAGAAGCAAAGGTCTGAAACAAGAGTGACTTTTCCTTATTATTACTATCATTTTTTATAATTAACTCTTTTACTTCTTTTTATAAAAAAATTTCGGTCATTTTCTTTCTTTCGAACCTCAATTAACGTGATTTTGGTTTTAACAAAATCTTACTCATAGTTCAGTTATATCGAGTTTCATTTCTTCCTCTCTCTTTTTTTTGCATTTTCACGTTTGACCTCGCAAAAAAATATTTTTTTTTCACGGATTTTCCTCAATTCGCAAATATTCTTTTCCACTTTTTTGTATCCATTCTCATTCATCGATCCATCATCCATCATTGTTGCTCACTTTTTTGTGTGGTTGTTTTCATTTTTCCTCACCATTGTCCAGTTTCAATAAATATTCGTTATGGATTTTTTTGTTTTCGGTGGTGGAAATAAAAAAAACATTAAATAATTGGCAGTTTTAAAAATTTTTATCTTTTTTTTGCCATTGGAATTTTTTTGCAGAAGTTTTAGAATATTTTTTTCTTCATAATTTGCACCTTTTCTCTTCATTTTTTCATGTTTTTTTGTTTGGAAAAGGTTTCTTAGCCTTGAAAGTTATTTTTCCGCTACAATTCTTCAACATTTTTTTTGTTGTTGAAAGCGCAAAAAGAAAAAAGACTATAATTTTTTTTCTTGATGGTTGGTGACGAGTGTCAATTGGTTATTATTACCAGCCGAATGGCTTCTTGCGCGTTATTTTCAGTTTATTGTTAGAGGAAAAATTATTTGGCGCCGTTCATTGTGGCGCCATCAAGCTGGTTTATTTTCTAAAAATGTTAGCATTTGAGTATTTTTAGAGCTTCAAATAAACTCAAGCGAATGACCCGATTTTTTGTACTCTTTATTACCACGAAAAACCGTATTCTAAATATTAATTATTTTACTGTCTTTTTTTACGAATGTAGCATTTTTTTATGAAGCTTTTTCTTCAACTTTAACTTTCCTTTAGTTCTGACTTTCTAATGTCAATATCTTCCCAAAATCAACATTTCACTTTTATTATTTATATTGTATCTCTTCATTTTCATGTCAATCCCCTCAAGGCTTATGCTTATACACCAAAATCAATAACATCATCATCTCATCATTATTATTACTATGAGGAGTAAATAAAAAAATGAAGAGAAAAATCATATTTGCTTTAAGCGCTACCGCTCAAAGAGCTTCTCTTTTTTTTCTTCAGCTGAGTTTACGCATATATTATTATTTCTTCACCTTTTTTCTTTCCTTTGAGATATATAGAAAAATGAACTTTATTAGTCATCGATTTTTTTACTCTCTTTTTTCTTCTTTGACATCAAAAAAAATGTCCCCATTCAGTTAATGAATCACTTTTTTTGGTTGGTGTCTCTTCAAAAAAACCATCTGACCACCACTAAAAACATCGCCATCAAATAATTAGTGCTAATTTGTGCGATAATTTTTTTGTTCTTTTTTCAATCAAACGCCTTTAATTCCATTTTTTTCCTTAAACTTTTTGTGGTTAAAACTGATTAGGTTCCAAAAAAAACATGAAGCTAAACTGCTTTATCGATGGTTGTTGCTTCCTTGTAATCTAGCTTGATCCAACTGGTTTCTTAACTCTTTTTTGTTGAAAGCATTGTCGGAAGCAATTTTATTTAAAAGACTGCAATAATTTTAAATTTTTTGTTCATTATTTGTTTGTTTATCTTTTAAAAATGATAGCGAAATGAGTTTGATTAAATTTTTTTTGTTAATTTATTTTTTTATTACTTCTTTTTTTGGTTTTCTCGCAAATGTGTAATGTTTGTTACTCATTTTCTTTTTTTGACACTTGGTTATATTTATTTTTAGCTTCACTCATTTTTCAAACAAACTTAACTTTTTTATTTATTCCGCGTTCAAAAAAGAAAAGTATACCGAAAAAGCGGAAGAATTCATTGCACGTACAAAATAGCGTTGACTCAAAAAGAGTGAAAGCTTGTTTATGGCTTAATTTTTTCGAACGCAACCAAAATTTTTTTATTTTTATTTAAGATAATCGCGCACTCGGAAGTTCTCTCGTTTTCCCTTCTGAACGTTGACTCTTTTTTTAATTAAATTCTTTGATCTTTCGTTTATTTTTTTTTCTATTTTAAAAAAGTTTTTATTTTTATTGATGCTGTAAGAAAGAAAAAAATAATAAACTTGCGATAATGTCTTCGTCGTCGGCTTTAAAGTCTTTGAAAAGTGACCCTTGAAAAAAAGTTTTTCTTTGGTGATCACTTACTTTTAACTACTTGAGTGTATTTTTTTCTTCTCTATTTTAAAAGTTGTAATTTTTTGATCGGTGGCCATTTTTTTTTTGCGAAACAAAAGAAGAAAAAAACAGGATATTTTTAGAGCATTGTTTTAAACTTAGAAAAAAAATGAGCAGCTTGTAAACTTGATTGTTTTGCTTGTTGTTATCTATTCTCCTTGATTTTTTTTAAGTTGCTTACCTTTTCAAAAATGTAAAGAATATGAATCTTTTGTCTGTGAAATTTTATGATACTTACTTTTTTAAATCATGGTTTAAACTTTTTTTTGTAAAACTTTGTTACAATTAACTAATTTTTAATGTGTAACATTTTGTGTTCATACTTGAAATTTTTTTGTCATAGTATGTTTTTTATTTTCTAAACATTCTTTATTTTTTGCTCTTTCTTATAGTCAAATGTCTATCGACCACACAGGTGTCACTTTTCATATTTCTTTTTTTCTTTTTCTTTTTCAATCAGCTGCAAAACTTTTTTTTTCTACGCGACTAAACAAAAAAACCCTTTCCTCATAAAATTGATTGAGAAAAAAAAAGTGGCTTCGTTGAATCATTCATTTTTATTTTTGTTTCTCAATTTTTTTAAACTGTTAATTAATTAATTTATTTATTATTTGTCATCGCTTTCATTATTAGTCTATCTTATAAAAATTTATTAAGAAAAAAACTTTTGTAGAACGGGTGTTTGTATATTTTGTATTTTTACTAAAAAAAATTAGTCCTCGAGGAGAAAATGGCCACCAGGGCTTCATTTCGGCCGGTACCGAAACCAAGAACTTTATTACAATCCAAAGCTGAAACTTCTGCAACAACAACAACCGCGAAAGTAACAAAACCGATTCCACCACCTAAACCAGCTGGACTGATTTATTCGGGTGTAGTAAAATTTCGTAAACTTCATCCTCCTCTTTCATTTTCATCAAACACAACAAATGATAAGTCTTCGCCTACTATTAATGATAAGAAGGAATTAAAAAGGCATGTTTTTTCTTATTTTTTACTTTGAAACTCACTACGAAAATAGATAATTTCGTGTTTAATTCTGATAAAATATTTCGTTTATCAAAAACTTTTTTTAATTTTAGAATTATGCCTTTAAAAAACGAAGAAACGAACGAACAAAAAATTGCTGCAGCAGAAAAAATTGTTAATTCTCTTAAAGATGGAGTGGAAGCTTTAAATGAAGTATTAGAAAATTTTGATGTTGATGGTGATAAAGAAATTGAAGAACCAAATTATGTAAATATTGATGCAATTTATAATAAAGCTGAAGATTCTGATAAAGCTTTGGCATATGTTATGACGGGAGAAGTTGTAACAAAATCAGAAATTATTTCATTCATTGAAGACGATATTGATAAAACTGAAGGTAGCGATATTAAAGAAGAACTTAATACTTAAAAAATACAAAAAAGATTAAAGTTGAACTCTTGATTTCAGTTCCCGATAATTCCACTTCATCCGATGAAACCACAAAATTTTCTGAATTATTATCATTAGAAATCGATGATCACGATGATTCAAAAACTCAAGTATGGATTCAAAAAGACAAAGTTAAAATAGCAGACGACGATTCATTGAATCATGGGTAAGTGAAAAACTTTTAAAAATAAAACAACTTTTCTTCATGTTTTATTACCCTGTTTTCTCTTTCTTCCACTTTTTTTTTTGCATAATTTCTTTTTATTAGATTTTTGCTGTTGCTTTTGTACATACATATATATAACCGGCTTGGAATATCAGCAGGGAACCACGCATTGCCGCCATCGCCACAAGTTTTCGATTCTTTTTTTCTTCATTTGTCACTCTTTTTTTTGGCACTTTTCTTCTTATATATTTTTTTATTGCACCGAGTCTTTCATCTCTTGTGTCTGTTTCATTTATTATACCCGAAACATTATTTGTTAATCTTTATTTTTATCTTCTTTCACATTGATACATAATAACACGGAGATTTCCTATCTTATTTTTTAATACCCAAAGATACTTTCCTCTCGAAGACGACTGTCCCCAGAATGGAGATCAAAGACAATTGGATTTTATGCAACTGATGATGATCGTTTTTTTCTTTAAATTTTATTATTTATTTTTATTGTTTTGATTGGAGGTTAATGGGAGTAACGAGGTATTTAACACATCGAATTTTATTTGATTTTACCGTTTTGAATATCAGCTTTTTCGATACTCAAAAATATTTTTCTTTTCTAAAAAATGTTTTTAGCATTGTATTATTGTTGCAATACATATTTTTACACCAAAACTTTAATGATTCATTGTCTCTAAAAAAACAATGCAAAATAAAAAAGAGAAGTTTGTAAATCATTGAAATATTTTAGTCACTTTTATTTCTTTGTCGGTATTGGCTCAGAAATAAATAAATAGCTTTTAGCGGTTTTTCTCTTTCTTTCTTTTTTCTCAAAGTTCTTTAAAAATAATTCTTACCAGCTGTTTTAGTTGAGTGTGGAACACTGATCACACACTTTTAATAAAGCTTTAAAGGCTTTATGGAAAGAAATTTCAAGTGTATTTTAGTTTCAAGCATTTTTTTTTCAATCAAAATCAAAGAAAATATAAAAACGAACGATCGTTGCCTGCTTTTGAGTCTTTCATTTTCTCAAAATAATAATGCATTTTCTCACCCTCTCTTTTCTTTCTTTTCTTTTTTGCTTGCCCATGTTTTTCTTTTTTTGATTTTTCTTTGATATTTTTTATAACTTTTGATTCTGCGGCACCAAAAACACTCTTTCCCAGTCATTGAGGAGGAAAAAAAGTGCAAAGCTTTTTTTGGCAAGTGTTCACATCGACGCCGATCGAAAAGAGCAGCAGCATCTGGCGCCGTCGTCGTCGCCATCACCATCGATGCTTATGTTTTTTATATTGTTTTTTTTTTGCCGCGCAATTGGAGCGAGTTATAACGAAATAAGAAAAAATGCTTTCTTTTTTTTCTTTTACAATTTTCTGGAGCACAAAAACAATAATATCAAGCTTTGACCCGAAAATTCAATTGTATCCTTTTTCTTTTGAGTGAATTAAACCCGTGTGCTTTGACATAGGGATTATCTGTTGCTTCTGATTCAATTTTAAAAAGAGGAAAGCGGAAGAGGGTGTTCTTCCCTAATTTACAATTTTTGCTCTTTTTATTTGAGTTTTTTCAAAAGCTACTAAATTTAATAAAAGATAATCGCGGGAATACCAACCTCTCTTTTTTTAGAGAATAGCATTTTCCATTTCATTTTTGGAGCACTTGCAACATTTTTCCATTGCTCATCAACTTTGACACTTTTTTGACAAATTAGTTTTGGTTTAATATCTCTTTTATAAACCTTCCTCATTTATCATTTTCATCCACTTTCCTTTTTACTTCCAGCAATATGGCAAAAATAAAAGGGAATGGCGCAACAACATAAAGGGATGACTTTCTAATTGTTTGCTCAGCTCATCCCTTTGAAAAGCCATAGGCTACGCTTATTAAACTTTTCACCCATCATCGCGATGACCCATTTTAACTACTTTTCACCGATCGAATAACTCTAAACTTTTTATTGTTAGATGCCAAAACCAATCGAGCGAATCAAAAAAGCACTTTCTCTCTCTCTCTTTTGTTAAGTTGCTTTAGTTTGCTTTTTTTTTTCAATGAATGAACAAAATTTTAATCGACTATTTTTGAATAAAACCAGAAAAGAAAAGCAATGAGGACAAATTTTTTCGTTGTTGAATAAAATCAAAATCATCCATTGTATGTGGACAAACGAGCTTCTTTTTCGAGAGATCAATGGAAAAAAAAGCAGGCAGCGATTTGCGGCTGTTGTTGTTGCAAAGCAATAAGAGAAAAAAGTGCAAAAATCAAATAAAGCATTATTTCATTCGTTGGCAATATAATTTTTGGAATATAGAATAAGAGACAATGGCTATTTTTAAATTTAAAAGATGAATAAATTAAAAAGTTTAAAGATTTAGTTTAAACCTTTTGAAAGATGAATGAAAAACCTTTAGAGTCAAGTATTTTAGTTTTGATTAAAAAAATGTCTTCATTTTCAGCATTGTTTTTTAAAAATCACAACCATACCTTTGTTTTTTACATTCTAAGCCATTAATATTGATACTTCATTGACCGCAAAAAATCAAAAACAAACCCTAACCTTTTTTTTCATTGGTTTTTTATTATTTTGATTACCTTTTGCGGTATTTTTTTCTTTCTTAAATACCAAAACATGAGTGTTGCTTCTTTCCTTGCTTGGTTGGTTGCTTGGTGGTTGATGCCGATGATGCTGCTGCCACTCTTTGTTTGTATTGCAATTTTTGGAGGTCAACATTTTCCCTTTTTTTATTCTCTTTTACACCTGACCTATCATTTCTTCCTCTCTGATTCCTTTCCTTTTTCCTTTTTTTTGCTTTGCTTTTTGTCTCACATGTAAATGTTTTGGAAATAAAAAAATATCGAGAGAAATGTCTTCGATTTTTTTTTTTGTTCTTTCGTAACTTTTTGATTTGAATATTTCTGCGTTTGTTTGGCCTTTTTTGCAATTCAATTTTTCATGGTAAATCCATATTTCAAAAGTTTACAGAAATTAAATTTATTCGAGCATGCGTGTTTTCGTTGAAAAAATTCCTACAAAGCGTCTCTAAAATTCCTAAACTTTTTTTCTTCTTAAAATTTATCTTTACAAAAAATTTTTAATGTGAGAAAGATTATATTAAAAAAATAACTGTGCGTTCCCAAAACCTCGTTTTTTTTATCTCCTTGCAAAATACACATTTCTTCTTTTTTACATCGTCGCATCATCAAAGATGGAAAAATGACCATCCATCCATTTAATTTGCTTGCTTTTCTTTTTCTTTAAAATTTATCAAACATTTTGTTACGGAAAACTTTCAAAAAAGATTTTTGTTTTTAAACAAAATACATTAATCTTTTTATCACTTTTTTTTTATTTTTATTTATTTATCAAAGTGAAAGTGTAAGATAGAGAGGCACTTAAGCTCCATTACAACGATTATGTCCTAAAAACTTTTAGCAAGCATGAAAATAAAGTTAAATTTACGCCTATTATAACTTTAACTCTCATGAAAGCAAAATCAAAAAAATCACCCATTTTTTTAAAACCACTAATAGCTCCATTAAATAAAAAAAATTTTATTACTTTTAGCTGTTTTTTTAAGACTCACTTTTTCACCCGAAAAAATTGACTATTATTTTGACAGCTTTTCTTTTTTCTTTTTGCGGCTTTTACGTTTAGCTTTTTTAGAGCAAAAATCCACCAAAAAATCGTTTATTCTAATAAAATAAACATAAACGTGACTCTTTGAATTATTGAATTTTTTGGTCTAAACATATTCATTAGGTTTACTTTTATTTCCGTGTTAGAAAGTTTTATTACTGTAACTTTTTTCTGAACGCTTATAATTTCTTTAATTATTGCACAAATTGGTGCTAATAACTTTTTCATTTCTAACCAACCAAAAAAATTATTCAAATTGATTTTTTCCATTTCTTCGATATTTAATGGAATTATTTATTTTTAGCGGAAATGAAAAAGTAATAATTGAGGGTGCTTTTTCATCATCGGCCCAGCAGTCGTTGTCTCCGTCGTCTTCATCTTCTTTGCACAAGCTTGACGAGAAACCATCGCCATTATTGTGTTCAAATATTATTCCAGCGATCGTCACCGATAGTGAAGCTGAAGCTTTATTAGTTGGTGATTGCTCTTGCCCCACGACTTCGGAAGTTAAAATCCCTGAAAGCTCAGATTCAACAATGGCATTTCGAGAAATTCAAGGTTTGTGATTTTTTAAAGTTTCGATAGCGTTGTTTTGCTTTTTTAACATTAATTTATTTTTACATTTACCTATTTTTTGGTTGGCCAATATGGTTAAATTGCAAGGAAATTTTTTGTTTTTTCTCGCTCAAACCCATCTTTTTATTATTCACTTTTTTCTTATTTTTTTGTCTTTTTTTTCAATGCTTTTCTCTTTCCTCTTTTTTTTCAAAGTCTGTCTATAAAAGCTATTTGCTAATATATCGAAAGAGTCATTTTTACGATGATTTTTTTGTGGTCAATGAAATGGGTGAAAATAAAAAAAGAGAGAGGAAGAGCCAATGTTGATGTTTACTGCTTTTGTTACGCTTTTCTTTTCCCTTTCATTTTTCTCTCTCTAACAAACTGCATTCCTATAAACTCTACTAAATGACCATTATTTGTTGAGGGATAGATTTAATAGGGTCATAATTACTACATACGATCTTCTTTTCCAGAAAAAAAAAATTATGTGAAAGCTATTTCTAAAAACGGCTGCCATTTTTTTTATTATTGAGCCTTCAGGATAATTCTTCTGGTTTTTTGATTGGGTAATTTTATTATATAACAAAAAATTATTAACATTTCAGAAAATGAATCTCTATAGAGCTGTCAATTTTTCGTCCTTCTTTATTGTGTCATTAAAAAATATGGGGAGTGGAGAGAGGATATCCCCGTCATTTACTGTTTTTTTTTTCACTCATGCAATTTTTCCTTCCTTCAAGGCAGGTGCTTTTTATTCAATCTGTCTCAAAAAATTGTTGGTTTATTATTTTTTTATTTCATGGATACTTGAAAACTGACACTGGTCACTCATTCATTTCTGGGACCACTTGATTGAATCATCGGAAATCTTGTTTTTTTTTATCCCTTGGATTATTAGATTTTTTTGGATTTTTATGAGCTGGCTTTGATTTTTTGCTTGATCATTTTGCAAGATTGACTGGGGTAAAATTAGACATTTTTCGTCATTTAGCCCAATTCAAAAGTGTGGACCTCAACTTTGAAGATTTTCGTCCATAACAATTTTTGTTACATCTATTTCACGTGGCCACTAATTTTATAAAAAATTCTTTCAACTTTAGAGTCTTGTTTTTCTATTTTCATTCAAGCTCTAATTACTTGTTAAATTTTTCATTTGAACTCTACCTTTCTTATCAGTTAACCAACCTATCTTTCTCGGTGTCACCTCCTCTTGACCGTCAAAAATACAGCTATCATGTTTTTTCCTGAACAGCATTTTTTTTTTGATAACCATTTTCCTTAATAACCAGTTTAGTCCTTTCTTCTTTTCATCCTTTTAATCTGTTTGTTTTTACATTTTTATCATAAGTCAAAGGAAGCAGCAAAATCGAAAGTTTGTATAATTTTTTTTCTTCTGTTTTCTTTAATTTTCCGGTCTTTTTTGATTGAATTTTTCTTCGAAGATTTTCCTTTCTTTTTATTTGTAGGGAAAATTTTTATTGTCAATTTTGACGACAACGTTTGACCATCGTTTTGACAGAAAAATAAAAAAAAACCACACCTTTAAAATTTTTTATACTAATAAAGCGATGAAATTAATTTTTTATGTATGTTTTTGCGGTCATTAACTTCCTCAAAGTTTTGGTGAATTTTATTTATTTTTAATATTTTCTCTTCAAAATTTGAAATTGTACTTTTGTAAAGAAAAAAGTATATAGCAATATGGTGAACTATGATTGCGATGAAACTCAGAAATATCCATATTAAAAATATTTTTAAAAAAAGTCTCTCAATTTTTGACTTTAGCTGTCAGAAGTTTTAACTTAGAATCCATTCTTCCCTTTTTGAAAAACTTTTTCTTAATTTGCTAAACAAAAAAACATTTCACGCAAATTTTAAAAAAATACATAAAAGCTGTCATTGTCAAGTACACTTTTTGTTTTGTTTGTTATTTCGTTGATGTGTTTTTTTTATGACATTTGCTTCTTCTTCCCATTCCATTCGGCCTTTAAAGCTTTGTAACAAAAAACGCCTTTATTTTGCTTACTTCCGTCAAAAAATGGAATAGCAAAAATACTTTGCTCTTTCAAATGTTAGAAAAAAACATTTGAAAGTTCATTTGATTTCCTACTTCTTTTATTTTATTTCTTTTGTCTCTACAAAATGTTTCAAGCACTTCCTTGTATTTTCTTCATCAGCAGTCTCTTCCACCTGGAGCCCAAATATTTGCATTTTTATCAAGTTTTATTTTAAACAAGGAAAAATATTTATTCATTGTTTACATATTTCTTGCTTGTTTCCAAAACTTTTTTTTTACTTTTCCATGGGAAAATTTAACTTTTGACTCTTTTGCGAACAAGCAACAGTGGCCAAATTGCAAAGGACAACAATAATGAGAATCTTGTTACAACCATTCAGTCACTTCCTTTGTTTCCTCTTTTTCGACGTAAAATTTTGGAAGTAAAAAAAATTTGTGAGCAATCGTGAGCTTTTTTTGACCATTCATCAAGCTTCCTATGAAGCTTGCATTTTTTAAGATGGAATTCTAAGCACTGCTTTTCAACAAATTTTTTTATGCTTCATCATCATGAAAATCTCGTTTATTCACTATCTCCCATAAAAAAGCTGTCAAAATTATGCAATTTCTTTTTTTGCCGTCAAAAAAAAAGATGGGAGAGGAAGTTGTTGTTGCAACTTGCAAAGCTTTTTTTCCAAATTTTTTGCATGGACCAAAAAAACTTTAACACTTTCCAAAACGAAAAAAATGCTTTTATAAAGTTGTTTTCCTTTTTTATTTTTGAAATTTGAATTTATAAATATTTACTATCTTCTTCTTCTTTCAAAAAAATAAATAAATATGATTGTCGCTCCAAAAAAAGATGTTGCTTCAACCAAATAAAAAAAAAATAAACGATTTTGTTATTTGTGACACATTTTTTTATTTTATTTTTTGGGAGAAGAACATCAAAATAAATCTTCACCTTTTTTTCTCGTTCAAAAGCCTCTTGTGTGTTCTTATGTTTTTTTAAATGAAAAACCACTGTTCTTTTTTATTTCACACTTTTTTCCTGCAACAAGAAAGCTGAAAATAAAAAAATATTGATGAGAGATTTTTCAAGTCCATACACGCGCTGCCGCCGCTCGTGCTCCGCGCAATCGTCAGTAAAAAAAATATATAAATAAATTAGATCGACCGCCAGTTTTTTCCCAAAACCAAATCCAATCCTTTTTTTCCATTTTCTCATCTCCAATTTCTTTTTTAATCGTATATAATTTTTCTGATTGTATTTATCACTTTTTATTCCATTGTCAAAAGATATCGATAAAAACAGCTTTTTTTCTTTTCTTTATTTGATTTTCAGCTTTACAAACGCGCAAAAAATGAGTTTATTTGTGATTGATTTTGATCAAATTTTTTTAGCTCAACATCGACGAGCTGTTGCACAAGTGCCACCACAATCTGCAACAATTCGACCAAAGCCCATTGAAAGACGAAAACAACCTACACCTCTTCGACGTTTAGAAGATTGTGTACCTCCTGAATATACTAGTAGCCCAATAGTTCAAATTCTTGCCGCTGCAGAAGAAGTAAGTTCTAAAAATATTGAAAATTAAGAAAGTTTCAGGGTTAATGAAAAGCGTATCTTCAAATAAATATTTTAACCTTTTTTATAATTTATATTTCAAACCCGCCTTTTTCTAATCAGGAAACTTTCGCATTTTTAAAAATTTTTTCTTTGGAAATTTAAATAAAAGAGTTTTGCAGCGTCCAGCCCCTCCACGAACATTAGATGATCTCAGTCGATCCTTAGCTGCCATGTCGACATCCTCCACTTTTCCACAAGGCAAAGCCTTCAACAATAATTCCAACAATAATACCTTTTTAATGACAAATTCATGTATGCCTGAAGTTTCACCTGGAAGTTCCAGTGCTTCTTCGGGAGTTAGCTCTTCATCAGATTTGCAACGTTCAGCTCCAAGAGTTCATGAAATAAAGATTCAACGAACTTCTCGACCTCATAAACGCTCATCCATGACTGGATTGCCGAGAATGGGAATTAGCTCATTTCCTCTTCAATCAACACCAACCAATACTTCAACCTTAGAAAAAATAATTCGAACTCATCCAATTTGGTATTTACCACATTTGGGTAGAGCTGCAGCAAACCATTTACTTCGACCCATGCCACCCGGATGTTTTATTGTAAGAGCTTCAACTCGTCCATCATCCATGGCTTTAAGCATAAAACTTCCACCTCCATATGAAACTGATACTGATCATTATTTACTTGAAAGACATGGATCTGCAACGGTTAAACTTGAAGGTTCACCACATATTTTTCGATCTCTTCCACTTTTAATCGAATATTATTGTCAATCAGCTGAAGAACTTCAATGTAAATTAACTTTGCCACCCGCAATTCAAACATGCACGAATATTAGCGATTTACAAAAAATTGCTTTAATTGGACAAGGTAAGTTCGAAAAAGAATAGTAATTATTCCGCCGCCATGGCTGAGACATACATAATCGGCCTTGAAAAAGAAAAAGAAAATATAAATCCGAGATATTGATTTTTTTTTTTTTGCTTTTCCGATATTTTTCTTTTTTGTTTCCGGTTGCTATTGCGGCGGTGGCGGAAGAAGAACGACAAACGTGTCAATAAAAAATCAAATTTGGTTAGTTAAAAGCTTTTTATTAGATTTTGCTATATTTTAGATTTCTGGACATCTAATCTTGCCAGAAATGAAATAACTATGCCATATCGTAGACAAGTTTCTCAACCTGTTATGCCTGTTTCAAGGCGAGTTGAAGATGAAAGGAGATTATCCAAAAGGATTGAATCCCCAATTTATTCTTCAAATCTCTCCGATCAACTTCATGTTGATCCACCAAAACCACAAAATTTAAAACCATCCGCGAAACCAAGAAAAACTTTGCCAACCATGAGTTCAATGTTATTGAAAAAGAGTCAATCCGAAAGTGAAGGATTACAAAAAGGTTTGCAATTTTTTAAGTCAAAGATTTTTTTAATAATTTGCAATATTTTTTTGCAGATAATATTTCTCAAGCTTCGACAGTGGAATCTTCATCCTCGAAATCTTCGAAACCTTCAAAACATTTTTTTAGAAATTTATTTTCATCAAGTTCAAATTCCATTCAACCTTCAACTTCTTCATCAGGTGCTTCTTCTTCTTCAACCCGATTTTATGATGGATATACCGATCCAGCAGCCCAAAAATATTCCTATTATGGTTATATTCCCCCAAAAGATTCTTCCTTAAAAGATGCATCAGAAGCGCCATCATCAAATTCAAATTCCACAACTTCATCCCTTCGTCGATCGTTTGCAAAATTTAAAAGTTTTAAATCTTCTTCTTCATCTTCTTCACGCTCAAAATCTAAAGAAACAACAAATGATGATGGAGCGTTTAATAAACGTAAGTGTAAAAAAATAAAATAAAAAATTCTTTTCTTTTTATTATCCGAAGCAAAAAAAAGAAAGAAACAATATAAATTCTTATTCTTTACAGTTTCGGCCGAAGCGATTAAAGCCCGTCAAGCCGCATTTCGTAGAGAACAAACTGATATATCCGCGGCTTCAGTGTATCGACTTGCTACACATCGAAATGCAACACAATCTCCAACAAATCAAATGTTTGGAAATAATAATTCTTCAATGGCAGCTAAAAATCCTTTAGTTCCACCTAAAAAAATTATTATGGATGATAATAATGCAATGCAAAAATGCATTGATGAATTGCGACAAAAAAGGTTTGTTATTTATTTTTAAAAATTGAAATATATTTTGTTGTGAGAAAGAGCTTGAAAAATTTTTATACTTTTGTTTTAAAAATCAAAAAGTCTAGCGTTGGTTGATTTTTCTATGTTTTTCTTATTTCTAAAAGCTTTTTTTTTATCTATTTTTGCAGCAAACAAAGAGTCATATTTTAATTTTTTTAATTTACTAAAAAAAACTACTAATGCATGTTGTTAATCTGCGCTAATTTGTCCGGGATGTGGATTCATGCGGAAGAAAATTAAATAATTCGCTTCTCATAAATTATTTTTAACAACTAAAAATCAACAAGAAAATAAAGTATTGCGTAAATCAGCTTTCTTAGATTTTTTATATCTCACTCTTTTTTTACATCACTTTTATTTTAAATTTATTTTGAGTCACCAAAATCTCTCTTCTTTTTTTTTATTACGAAAGAGACTTTTCATTGGACCCAAGCTTTTACACACAAAAAAAATAGTAAAGGAAGGAATGAAGGCGGCGGGTAAAGAATGGAAAGTGGAAAGTCTAGATGAACCTTTTTATTTTATTAAAGTCCATTTTTTCCCACAAGTCTTTAAAACCAAAGATTTGTGATTTGCCTTTCAATATTATTTTTTTTGTTTTGACCTTTTCAAAAAGTTGTGCACTTTTCTCATTCATCTTTTCTTTTATTTTTTCATCTTTCGTTTTTGCTTTTTGGAAAATAAATAATCAAAAACAAAAACATTTTGTTTGTTGCCTTTGGCTTGGAAGAAGCATTTGAAAAGAAAAAGCAAACTTCCGTAAAACCATATGTTTTTCATTCAACTTTATCCCCCCAAATTTTTTTGCTGCCAGTGGCTACTTATTTTTTTATTTTATTTTCAAATTATTTAAAAAAGCACCACTTTCAAATATGAATGAAAGTGGATCATCATCTCGGTTACTCAATCTTTTTAATCCTCTCGCTCGCTTGCTTTTTATCATAGAAATTTGCCCCCGGATGTTTCATCTGGGGAAAGGCCATCCCTTTGATGGATCAACTTTCGTCGGCGGTGGTCAAAATCTCTGCGTTTAACAAAACATAAGAGTCACCATTTTATTTTAGGATAATTTTCTGTGAGGACAAAAAAATGAGAAGATTAAGTTTCAAAATATAGTGTTTTAAAGACGAAGAAAAAAAATTAACACAAAATTTTGCTTTTATAAATTTGCAAAAATGGCCTTCTCGTGTTTCTATTTTTAGCTATTGCGTATTATTTTATTCTCATTTATTTAAAAATTTAAATATTTTTAGAATGGCATCCGATGCTCGAAAATCAGATTTAAAAGCTGGAATTATCTCTCCCCAACCAAACGAGCAACAACCACAAAAACGCGATACCAGCGAAATTTTTAAAGAATTTGGAGGATTTATTCAAAATAATGGTAAACCTTATGAAGTTATTTTAAGGTACGTTCCCCTCTACAAAAATACAAATTCTGAATCTTTTAAACTTTTTTTAGAAACAAAAAACCAGCCCAATATCGTAAACCTTTTCAAGATCGTTTATCTGTGCCAAATTTAAGTGAAGAAATTACTTCATCAGAAGAATTTGAAACAACCAAATTTGGTCGTGCACCAGATACAGGTGAACTTCAAACCATTAATGAGGGTTTGATAACTCCAGTAATTAGAAGAAAGCAATTTGCTGCAGTAATCGGAGCTGCGAGTGATAATTACACAAATGCAGAATATTTTGAAAAACGAAATGGTAAAATTTCGATGGAAAATGAAATCAATGAAAAGGAACAATACCAAATACAAAGGTTAGTTTTAAGCTCCAACAAAATAGTTTTTCAATCACTTAGAGATTGAAGCTTCTCTGCTCTAATACTGGCAGACTCATTAACCTTTTCCTACAGCAAATTTATAGTTTTTATACAATCGCTTTTTTGCACACTAAATGTTTTAAAACAAATTTATTTTCTTTTTTATTTTTGTTTACAATGCTTTGACACTTTTCTTTTTTAAATGTGGAAGGCGATTTTTTTGCCATTTGACCGCCGTTGTTTGTGCCTTTTTTATCGTTGTCCTCGTCTTCCTCGATAAAATCGAGAGAGTCTACTAATTTGTCACTTTTCTTGTTTTGAGGTTAAAGCAGGTTTGTGAGAGGCTTGTTTTGCTTCCATTATTTTCGATATTAAAAGAAATAGCGAAATTTGAGTAGTTAGCTTTACCGAGTTCTGTATCTTCGGCAAATAGGTAAATTTTAAGCCGGCGTCTCTATTTTGTGACATAATTAGTACCTTTATTTTGCTTTTTGTGCCTTTTATCTTTAATTTTAAGACTTTAATCCTTTGCTTTTCTCACAAAATCTCTGCCGATTTGTATCTTAACGTACATCATCTCCTGTGTTGTTCGGGCCATTAAAATTATTCGTACTTTTTTGTCTCTTTGATTTTGTCCGAATTTTGGACATCCAAATTGAATTCTTTATGGTATCATCGCTTCCTTTTTTTCCTGTTCCTTAAACAAATATTTGCATATTTACCCAAATAAAGAAAAAAATGAAGGCATTGTAACACACGCATAATGAGAGAGGGATAGACATTTGCGGTGATGGCGCAAGAACCTATAAGAATGTGCCAAACCGGATATACGAAACAAAGCAAAAAGAAAGCCAATGAGGCAAAAAACCTAAAAAAGGATGAATGCAAACATTTTTATGGCACAATTTTTTTTGAATGTGTGTGGTTGGCCACACCTGCATTGCGCTACGCAATGTATTATTTTCCACAGCCATTTGGGTAATGGCATTTTTTCCTTTTTTTGTGATTTTTTTAAATTTTATTTTGGATGTTTGGAGGAAGACCAAGCAAGTCCGCGATGGATCATTTAAAAGCCACCCAAATCATTACTTTTTTTATTCGATTCAAAGTAATTTTGTTTATTTTTTTCCTATTCCTTCTTCTTTCATTATTGTCTTTGTTTTTCTTTTCATAATAATAATTCAAACCAAATTTATTTCAATTTGGACACTTTGAAAAGAAATAAGACACTATTCTTCCGTTTAAATTTTTTTTGTGGACGTTGCGCGACAGCTGTTTCTATTCCTTCGATTACCGAATTGAAGCTGATGAGGAAGGATGAAGATGGGAGGAAAGAAGATGCGCCACTTCTTGTGACTTTCTTTTTTTGATTTTTAATTGAGTTTTTGTATTTGGTCTGATCATCTTCTTCAAATCCTTAGCCTTTTTTATTATTTGCTATTGCTTCTTCATTTTTCTCTCGAAATTATGTCAAGAGCTTATTACTGCCATGTCCATTTTTTTTTAATTCGACCGTTTCTTATTTTTTTTTTGATTTTCCTCGATGAACCAGATGTTTTAATCTAATTCACAATTTTTCAAATCGCCACGTGTGCTTCTTCTTCGCCTTGAGGAGTTATATCTTGCTTGTCTGCTTCTTGTTTTACGATTTTAATTTTTTTATTCTGATTTATGACCCTCCATCCAAAAATTCTTGAAAAGCTGAATCAAATCTTTTTTTTGAATTTGAAAAAGCTGTTTTATGGTTTTATGTTTTTCAACAAAGACAAAAGTCAATGTTTCACAAGGGAGTTCTTTTTGACTAATTGCTTTTTTTGTTTTTGCAAGAATTAACAATATTAGCATTTGGTGACAATTCATTTTTCTTGAGATTTATTTAAGCCTTGAAGGCCATAGGCAAGAGAGAAAAAGCTGGTACAACGCCATTTATCAAATTTTGGTATTCCGGGTGGAAAGATAAAAGCTCGCGATGGCGATTAGCAAATAGTCTGACAGATGTGAAAGTAAATGATAGCCGGCTAAGAAAAACTGTAGGCTTTCAGTTTCTAGCCTTGGTTTCAGTTTTCTTGAAATTTTTTAAACTGAATTTGCTCTGATTTCCTTTCATCGGCTTTTAAGGTTTTATATTTCATTTCCTTCGATCTCTTTTTAAAAACAATTTAAAAACTCGCGCAGAAGCATTAAACACTAAAAACTTTTAAGCAAAAAGTTTTTTTTTCTTTTGGCACATAAAATTGCATTTTTCTGATTGGTGTATTCCATTCTTCTATTTACAAAGGCCCACCACAAGCAAAATGAGAGAAAAGAAAGAAATGAAGCATGAATCGTTAGAGCCTCGTTTTTCTCTTTTGAGTGACCGACACAAATTTTATTATTTTCATTTGTTTCTTTCTTTTTTTCCAATTTTGTTTGATGAAAATTTTTTCTTTCTCTCTCATTTTTTTGACATTATTTTATATTTTTGCTTTTTGTTGTAAAAAAAAGTTGATGAAAGTTGTTATGTCTGCCTTAGCTTGATGATGTCTGCTTGATTTTTTTGATGGCGTCAATATGGTCAAAAGTGGCGAGATCGAGAAAGAGACAGATTGATTTGTCGGCTTTTTGTAATGACATTTCTAAATGGCAACAGCAAGAGTGAGAGAAAGAAAACATGAAAATGTTGTGAACTTTTTTTTAGTTTTTTTTTGCAAACATCTTTAGTCAAAAATAAATAACATTTTATTTTCTGCTTTGAGAAAATTAGTTATACATATTTTAGTTATAAATTTTTGTTTTAGCTTTTTTGAGGTTGGATAAGTATTTTTTCGTTTGATATCAAAATTAAACCTTGGGAAAAGTCAAACCATACAAAATCATGCGATTTCAAAAAATAATTCATTGTCATTTTTTTAAATTACATGTTTCATTTTCTTTAATACAAATTATTGACATAATAGTTCCACAAAAAATAATCCAAACCAGTTACTTTACTTTCTCTTTTGTCCAGCAATTTGTTACACAAAAAAGGAAAATTTATTTCAAAACCAAGGTAACGAACAAAATCAAAATCAGCAGGAGGTTGTTTCACATTGTCGGCTTTCCTCTTTTTGTGGTCAAAAAAGGGAGAAAACATGGATTTTTGTTTTGTTATTGTTTGTTCTTTTTTCATTTTTGTATGAACCTTTTTTGGGAGAAAATAAAAATTAAAATTGAATCATGTTACAATTGGCTTTGTTTGAAAACAAATTTTATTTAGATTTTTGGATTTCATTTGTTTTGATTGGTGTTAATCTAGTTTTTCTTTCTTTGAGGTTTGATGTGTGAATAAGCTTGAGTCAAGTGAACCTGATTGGAATTATGAGTTTTAGTAGTAACAGTTTGAGAACTTTTGGTATAAATATTAGTAAAATATAATTTTAAAATTATAACTACATTATTTTCGAGCCAACTTGAAATAACAATATTGTCAAACTTGACCTACATCGCCTGCTACTCCACTCTAAAGTCACTTTTTTACTTCCAACCGCAAAACTTTTTTTCCATTACATACCTTCACGCAATGCCTTTTACCCATTTTCCTCTTTTTATAATTACATGTTTAATTTCCCATTGACCTTGCCATATTAAAAAAAATAATTCCAAAACACTACAAAGAAAAAGAAAGAAAAAAACATATTTAAACTTCCACTTAGAAATAATTTGAGGCCCTTTTTTTCTTCCTGTCGCGTGGATTTAATTCCTTTCTTTTCATATATTTTCTTCGGTTGTAATTTGAATCTTTGCCTTTTTGAAAATAAAAAACCTCAGCAATTTTTAAGGATTATTTTTAACTTACCTGAGTATATATATTTCACCCTCTTTGTGTTTTTGTTCTTTAAAAGTAAAAAATAATAATGACTCACCTTCTTTGTCCTCTCTCCAAAGTAGTCGAAGAAGAAAAGAGAGAGAGATAGACTTCTGAAAAAAATAAAAAGCTTTTTATTCCCATTTTTTGTCCCCTTCATTTATTTATGTTTTCTTCCATGCATGAAAAAGAAAAAAAATTATGGACGCAAAATGACGAAAAATGTGACATTATTTTGGACAAGGTAAAAATCTTTCTTGATTCATCTTTGAGATAATTAAGGATTTGTGCATTCTTTTTACTTTTCTATAAACCAAAAATGTGTGGTTTCGCGGTATTTAGTTATTTTTGTTTTTACAAACTTTTTTTTCTGAAGCGATAGAATTGAAAAAGTTTTCTGAAAAATGATTGTTTGTTTCACGGATTTTGTTCTTTCTCGCGCTCAAAAAAAGAAGCTTTTGACAGCAATATTTTCTATTTATTTTATATTTGGCTTCTTCTTTGATCAAAGAAAAACAAAATTCTATTATTAACCCTTTGAGCCTTTTTCTTTTCTTAGAAGCAACTTAGGTAGTGTATTGTAGCGTTTACTTTAAGGCTAATGTTATTGTTTTTGGTTTTCAAACATAATTTTTAATTTATTTGAAAAATATGAAAGTGCAACATTTACAAGTTAAAATTTTGAAAGAAGTAGGCGTCAATAATAAGTTTTATTTATACTGATAACAACTGCATTTAATCAAAAGATGTTGCAACAATGACTAAGCAAGCAGCAATAATTAAGAAATTTTGTCAAATAATTCTGCAAAGTTATGTTTTGTTTATTTTTTTAGCTTGATTAATAATTTATTGTAGCAAGTTTTGATCTTCTTTTTTACCATGTTTCACTTCTTTCATTTAGTAAATTCGTTCCGCTTTTTTAAAACCAAACCAATCAGTGCTTCTTTTTTTGATTATCGCCTTTGTTTCCCTTTCCTCCTCCTTTTATCCAACGAACATGCTTTTTTCTTTTCCGTATTATAAAAAGCAGTTTAAAACTCATTAACAAAAAGCAAAAAAAAATTGAAACAAGATTTTCCGTTTTATTCCTTCACAAGTTTTAAAAAAATCAAGAGAATAACGGACTCTTCAAAAAAAATATTTCAAAGCGGCTTCGGAAAAAAAGAAGAAAAAAATCTTTGACCATTTCAATATTTTTATCGGTTGTGTTTCTTCTGTTCTTTGCTTGCTTCTTGCTCGAGGCACTTTGACCACCATCATTTTGTTTTCTTTCTTTCTTTCTTTTTTTATCGGTATTGCTTTTTCTTTTCCATTCGATTTCGTCGTTGAGTAGAATATGAGTGCAAAACGACTACGACTGTTGTTGGTTGTTGCTTTTAAACCAAAAGAAAATAAAATCCACCTTTTCATGTTTTATGTTTCAAAAAAAAGATTTTTTTTACTTATTCGATACTCCTTTTTTGATATCGTTATTATTTATAAAATTTGATAGCTTATTTTTATTTTGTTTATGTGTTTGTATCGTTTTTGAAAGGTTATTTTTGGAAGTTTTACAGCTTTTTTTACAATCGTCGTCAGGTTTTTATTTAAAAAGATTTTACTTTCGTCCAATTTTGATTTTTATAATTTGTGTTGTTTACGAATGCATATAGCTACTATCACTTTTTATTTTGCCACTCTAATTTAAAGATATCAAAATTCTCCCATGTTTCCGGTTTTTATCCAGAAAAAATTTCCCCATAAATTTTTATGATCTGTTTTTTTTTACTAGATTCTGGAAGTGAATTTTATGTTTTAAAAAAATAATAAAATAGTGCCATTAAAATTTTTTTTATGAATAAACGAAAACAACCTGTAATTTTTCTATGTATGTGTGCGTTGTTTTTGTTTCAATGGGAACGAGCGAACATAACGAACGCGAAAATATTTCCTCGATGGTTTCTTTCCAGTAGCAAAAAGGTAGTATTTAGAAAAAATGAAGAGAAGAAAATATATGGAGGATTTAGGTCGTTTAGTAACTACTCATTCGATGGAAGAAAAGAGGGAAGAGATAGAGAGAGAAAGTAAAATTTTTGGATTTTAAGTGAGTGTTCAAAAGAAAAGGGATGTCGGCTACATCCTGAGTTAGTCGTTTATGGTTCTAGAGATTTGGTCATTTTGTATCTCGTTTTTACCAAAACATCACCATTTTGTAATTATGCAATTATTTGTTGTCTTTTCTTACCACCATCTATCTCCTCGTTGTCCTTTTACCTCCTTTTTTCATTCATTAATTTTCTTTTTTCATTAATTAGCTTTTCTTCGTTTTTTTGATTGCGCATTTTTTCCTTCATTTTGTGACTACAAAAACTGACAGTTCATACCATTTTTGTGTTTTTCTTTTATCCATCCCAACGAGTCGAGAACCTCTTTTTTTCTTTTGTATGTATTTTTCATTTATTAAGCAAGCGTTCGCAACGTTTTTCTTTTTCCTTTGCTTATATTCAGCAGGGTTTTTCAACAAACTGAAAAAAGGTGTAAGATTATGTATATATATTTTTTTACTGAATTTCTGTACTACGAAGAAAATGTAGTTGTCGAAGAACGATTGAGTGATTGAAAAGCATAAGCGATGGTTATTAGTTGTAAGCTCTTACGCAAATAAGAAAAATATTGAAGTTTTGAAGAATAAATTTTGCTGATGATTTTTAAGCTTTATGTTTAAAACATGAAACAGATTAGGGTTAAAGAGCGCTTTATTTGCAAGTTGGTAGTTGCATATTTACCAAAAAAAAATAGTTGAAAGTCGAGCCATAAAAATATATTTTATTTCTCATATATTTTTTCCTAAAATTTTTGAAATGGTTTATTCACTTTTCTAAAAGCTCTCTTATCCACTCAAGCATATTATACCATTTTTAAGCCATCTAAAAGTAGTTCCAAATCATTAAGTATTCAAACTTATTTATCGACAAACTCATAGTTCCAAAGTTAATTATCGCTGTTTCCTATTTACCGATTCAAGCCATGGAAGAAAAAATTACCGTTAATAATTTATTGTTTTTGTTTTTGCTTTTAAAAAAAATAAAGAAATTTTCTTGTTTCCATTAGTTTTATTACACTTTTTTCTCGTTATTTTTTTTTGTTTCTTCAAAAATAAAATTTCATCAAGTTTATTTTATTTTCCCTTTTTTTCAGTTTACAACAAAAACAACAAGCCGCAGCAGCCCCTGCAGTTCCTCAAAAACCTTCATCAACATCAATAGCGCCTCCAACGAGATCTCTATATTCTATTGTTGGAAGCAACAACAACAACAATATTTTAAATTCTTCCACACCGATACAACAAAAATCCAAAATTGGTCCCACATCATTACTTAATTGGTCGGAAGTTAATTCGGAGCTTAAATCTCGTCAACGAATTGCTAAGGTTTGTTTTTATTTTTATTTTTTTAAAAATTTAACATGTAAACATCTTCCCCCAATATAAACTTGAATTTGTTTAACATATTTTTTTTCTTCATTTTGCGTTGTCTTCATCATTTTCTCCATCTCAAAGGTCAATAAGGAGGCAAAAATGCAGCCAGCTCGTTAGTTTTTATTTTAACAACTTGAATTTATTTATTTTGAAGGTCGAGAAGGCGAAGAAGGCATGTGCTTTTTTTCGGGTACAAAAAAATCATTGAATTAACATTTATTTACTCTTTTTTTTCTCATTCATTTAATTATTTTGGAACCGAGAAAAAATGCTTGTTGATTTTTTTCTTAAAAATTATTGCTTTTCTCAATTTCAAACTTTATTTGATTTTTCACATGTTTTTGGGGTTTGTTTTTTATTTCAACTTTATCGAATAAAAGTTTTAAACGAAACTAACCCTTTAAAATCCTTTTATGGTAAGAAGCTGCCTTTTATAAGAGAGAAAAGATCGATATAAGATTTTTTCTTTTAGCAAAAAAGAATAATATCTAAAAAGCTGAGAAGAAATGAGCTGATCCGGTTACGTTTCAGCTTTACTGAATTTTAGACAAATAGATAGGTTTCTTGAATGAAAATTTTTGTCTTTGTTTGCGAGGTTTCTTTTGTTTTGTTTTTTTTTTTTTTTGCAAGCAAAATAGGAGAACTCCCAGCTTATTCAAATGGAACAACAAAAAGAACGGGATTGCGCGAAAGTCAAAGTTCATTCATTCAAAAAATTTGGCTTTAGTTTTCGATGAAAGGTTGAAAAATTTTTAGTTTTGAATACTTGGAAAATGATACTAAAATAGCACCATTTTTGTAAGAAAAAATAAAACATTCATAACAAAATCGAAGTTTTTTTTACAACTAAAAATAGGCAAAAAAGTATTCGATATACTTTTTTTATTAAATTTTAATTATGTGTATTTTTTTTACTTCATTATATCCGCATAAATCCATCCACTCAAAATTTATTTAGTAGCATTTATATTTCGCTAATTAAGAGGGTGCTAACAATTTTATAATTCATTTTCACTACCACTAAATAAATGAATGAAATTGAAAGAAGAAATATTAAACTTTGCGCAAAAATATGAAAGGAATAAGTAACACTTGGAGATTTTTTATTTCCTTTTTTCTTCGAGCTTTGGAAATTGTAGTTGTAGTCGGTAGTATCAATTTTCAAACCATTTGTTCGATTTTAAATCTTATTTTTATTAATTTTTTTTTCTTTTTCTTTGCTCAAAAATAAATTTTTGTCACAAAAGAAAGAAAGAAATCAACGAACCCTTTTTTCGTTTCATTGATTGTGATCATCCGCGAAAAATGATTGAAAATTGATCCCTTCTTTTTTTCTTTCTTGAAAATGAGAAGAACAAAATTCCAAATCACATTGTTTTCTTCTGTGAAAAATTACGTGGTTAATGATAAATAAGAAATCAATGGTGATAATTTTTTGTTTATTGAAAAAAAATTAAGGAAGAAGAAAAATGTTTTAAAGATGGTTTAATCTTTGAAACAAAAAATTATGGGAATCTATAGAGATTCAAATATGCTTTCATGGGTTGGTTCAGTAATTTATTCCTGGGTAAGCACCTCCATTGGAGTTTTGGCTTCAAACGAAAAATTGGGGTTATATTAACTTTAGAAATTATGAGCTAAAATTTTATCCTAACTTCACTTTTTTTTAATTTAAGAAATAACCTTGCTCCTGTATATTTCTAATACGATACATTTATTTCCAGGTCCGACCAACTCCTCAGCCAATATCATTGGCTAGTGGTGGTTCATCAACAGCGACAACAAAAATGACCAACTCATCATCCCCAACATCTTCAGAACCTCCAGCTAAAAAGCAATCTGAATATGCACAACTTTCAGAAATCTCAGATTTATTTGATCCTGATGCTTCGATAGGATCTTTTCATTCCACTACTTCAAATGCAGCTAATATGCATTCTCAACAACAACAAACATTCACAATTTCCAATCATTTATCTGCTATGGATAATAATTGCATAGAGGATGATGATGCAATATCTGTTTCTGGAACAGTATTTAATGAACCATGGGATTCAAATGCATGGGAAAATTTATTGGATTTAGCAAAATATGGAGATGAAAAGCCTAACACTCGAACAGCGGCACATAATTTTTGTGAGTTACTTTTGCTTTATAAATATCGGAAATTTGGGTAAAATAAAATTTTAACATTTTTAATTTCAGATCATAATTCAACCATCGAAGAGGAGGAAGATAACACAGCTCCATTGGAAGTCGATGATGTAGTTATATCTTGCGTGGATTCAGATAGTGATGAACCTTTACCTTCACCAGAAAGCGTAGAAATAATTCAAGATTATGATGAACATGAAAAAATGCATGAAAGTGCAGATTCTTTAGCTTCGCTGAAATCCAGAAAAAAGGATATACTTTCTGATAATCGAATATGGGCAGAATTTTCTAATCGAATTCCATCTGAACCTTCATCAAAAGCATCAACATTTGATCCAAGAAAAGGAAGATCAAATTCAATGATGAACGTAGCGGCTTCAGCTACTACTTTAACCCGAAGAGCTTTAACTCCTAATAATAATAACAACAACAATAATACTAATGGGATTAATTCAGCAGAGATATCACCTACAACTCTTCGAATGCGTTCAGCATCAGCTCGTCCACCAATATCTGATCCTGGAATGAGAATACAACAATATGTTGAATCACTTGCAAAAGATCCAACCACTGTATTTGGTGGAACTCTGTGCAGATTTATTGAATGCACTATTGAAGCTGAAGAATGTGACCCACATGTTGTGATAAGAAATGTTAGACAATTTTTAAATGGAATTAAAAACTATTTAGTTAAACATGGTGAAGGTGAATTACATGCGATGATTGAAGCGGAAAGTAATACTCTCAATGCCAATGAATTCCTAAATATTGATGCTATCCTTGAAGCTGTTTTACATAAAATTTTACTTGTTCCAGTTAAAAATCATTTATATCATTTAATGGTTAAAGAGCATTCAAGAAATGGATCATTACAAAGTTTATCAGAAAATTTACTTAAAGTTCGTGCTATGACGGCTTCAGATCTTGGATTTCCTGAAGGCACACAATTACCAGGTTTAAAAGAAATGGAAATGATTAAACAATGTCTTCGACGAATGCAAAATCATTATTCACCACTAAAAAAATTGGAAAATTTACTTCGAGCTTTAACAATCGTGATTCTTCCAAACAAACATTTAAATAATAATAATATAGAATTTTCACCAAAGAAATTTAATCTCATTCAAAATGGAACCCTTTCGGCTGTTCTTGGATCTAAAAAACTTCCACCCGCGGATGAATTAATTCGATGGCTCGTTTATATTTTATCTAAAACATCAGCAATAAATTGTGAAGTTGAAGCATGGTATATGTGGGAATTATTACCCCAACAATTACTTACAACTGGTGATGCAGCATATTATTTAACGACTTTATTTTCTGCTGTGCATGTTTTAAAACACCCAGAATCGATAAGAAGATTGGGAAAAGGCTTTCCAGTTTCACCTGATCCAACTACAAAAAGATCAAATAAATCTCCATCGGATGCATTTATAAGTGTTGCAATCCCAGATGAACAAGCTGGAACGATTCAATATCACACATTTCCAGCGGTTCCCCAAATGAATGCAATAAAACTTTGTCGAGTTATTGGCCATCAATTTGCTATTACAAATCCTGAAGATTATGGACTGTAAGTTTCTTACCATACTTAAATTTTGAAAATCTCATTAAATTATTTATTATTTAGATATATTTTATTTGATGGGTTTGAAACTTGTTTACTGGCAAATGAATGCCCTGATGCAATTCGAGATCAATTATACGAAGCTGGTAAAGCTCATTTATTTGCATATAAACGACATGAAGCTAAAATAGCTTGGCCTAAACATGTTATAAATACTTCGTCAAGTGTATCAACGTGTTCATCAAATATTTCACCAAATGGTTGCGATACTTCCGCATTTCAATTACGACCCGCTCATGTTGTTCAACCATCACCAATTCACAAACGCAGACAATTCCCTGTTGCATCCAAAATAGTCTAAAAAAATATGATTCGCAAAGTTTTTTTTAATGTAAAAGCATTCCGGTGTTTGTTTATAGGAGGAAAAAAATACATATGTATGTAATAGTGAGTTAACGAATACTGTAGAAATTTTTTATTGTTGCCATTTGTACATTTTTCATAAACCTTTTCCTAAATCTTTCTGTTTTAATTTTTTTGTTATGGCTTTGTTGCCACTGTAGATTTTGGTCAAACAAAAAGAAGATGCAAATGTTTTATGTCTATGTAAATTGTTGTAAAAAACCCAATATAATAAAGTGCATTTATAAATTTATTATAACAAAAACCAAAGAAATAACAAACAAACAAAAAATGTATCAAATATAAAACATAAATGAACAAAATATAAAGCTAAAAACTAACTAATTTCTCCATCTTCAACCAAGACTTCTTTAGCAATTTTTAAAAATCCTAAAGGATCATTTTTCAAATCCCAATCACGAAGAGTTCCCATAAGACCATCCATTCTTTCAGCCAATTCAAAATCATGTTGTTGAGTAGCAGAAATTTGTTGAGGTACGTCAATTAGAGTTTTTCCATTCCGAAGATGTTCATAAACTTCATTAGCACGATTGACAATTTCTCGAGGAATACCATTTTTGAGTGCTGTGTAGCTTGCATAACTGTTATCAATAACACCTTCAACAAGTTTGTATTGGAATTCAAGTTCATCACCATTTTGATGCACATCGAGAGTCTAAAAAACTAATAATCAAAGATTGTAAGAAAAAAATGAAACTTACATGAAATGAAAGTATATCAGTTTCAATAAGTAAAGTTCGAAGAGAATGAAAATGAGAACTGGAAAAAATATGAGGACAATGTTCAGCTCCCTTAGCAAGCCAAAAATTCAATGAACTCGCTAGCAAGCTTAGACCAACTTCCTAAAAACAAAGAATCGTAAAAAAGAAGTGAGAAAAAGATAGTAGTTGTTTACAGTCATAGTTCCTTTACCAAATTCATCCATGATTACCAAAGAAAATTCATTACCCTTTCTGATAGCACCAGACACCTGAAAACAACTTTGAAAATTAAAGAATGAATCATACAATATAACCAACCTGTTTCAAATCATTCGCAAAAGAAGACATACCATCCATAACTGAATCAATAGTATACATTCTTGTAACAATACGATTAATTGGTCCAATTACAACTTGTTCAGCTGGCACAAAAGATCCAATATGAGCTAAATATGCTATGATTCCAACCATTTTAAGATAAACACTTTTTCCTGAAGCATTTGGACCACTGATAAGTTTGACTTTTGTATAAGGACCACCAGATTTTATAGGATTTGGAACAAAGGTAAATGGACATGTAATTTCGGAAAGTGGATGTCTTGCCATCCCAATATCAATAATGGCTTCATCAACAAGCTTCGGCCGGTGCCAATTGAATTCGCGAGCAACCACTGAGAAAGAAATTAAACAATCGAGCGTCGCAGCAACATCAACAGCTTGAACAAGAGCAGAGGACCGCTTGAGAACAAGAGATTGAAGGCTAAACGCAAGATGAATATTAGGAAAAGTTAATACAAAAAAAGTTATCTACCGTAATACACTTGAAGTTTCTGTATCAATAATTTGCATTTTGATGTCACCTATTTCTTGATCAAGTAATTTCATTCTAGGACTTTTATAATTTTGTTCGCCTTCTGCTGTATAAATCTGAAACAGTTTAGTTAAAATAATTCTTCACAAAGGATGCCAACAAACCAAATCGAGTTTTGCTCCATATCTTGGTGAAATACGAGTATTTTCAGGAACGACGAGTAAGAATCCAATGATAGGAACGTAGGCAACGCTACAAACTTCGATATCGAGCATTTGAGCTTCTTCTTCAGCGATGGCAGTTAAGCGATGAGGAAGTTCAACATATTTTTCTTTCACTAAAAGTATCGAAATTAGAAAGTAAATAAAGTATATGAATAAAAAAAAGCTTACAAGCATCAAGTTCAGAATCAACACCATTTTTCACAACAAAGCGACCTTCATTTCTACTTTCAGTAAAATCCATTATTTCACTTATTAAAGCTGCCATACGCATAACATCATCTCGAAATGATAACTTCTTTTTCAAAACAGACAAACAAATTTCTCGTTCTTCAATAAAGTTTACGAATTCAACCATAGTATACGAGCTCTAAAAAAAGTATAATAAAAGAGATATCAAAGGCAAATTAAGCATACCAAATAAAGGTTAATCCAATCAGAAACCGAAGCACTTCCATTTTTCAGTCTTCTAAATATTGGTCGAACATTTGATATGTCTTTTAACTTTGTTCTAATAAATTTACTAACATCCAGATTACAATCTTGATAGAAGAAGCTCACAGCGGTTTGGCGTTCTAATAAAGTTTTACGATTAGAAGTAGGCCTTTCAAACCAGCGCCTAAAATAAAGCTTATTAAAGTGTAATGGATAAATAAAAACATACTTGAGTAATCTTTTTCCAGGAATTGAACGACAAATATTGCAAATGCTAAATAAGCTGACACCATCTTTGAAAGAAGTGAAGAGTCCAAAGCGTTTTTTGAGAGCAGATGGAACATATTCAGATTCAAATATTTGTAAAGCTTTAAAGGTTGTTTTATCGATTTCAACGGCATCATCCCTAAAAAATTATTATTAAAATAGGATAATACAGGAAATAAAAATAAATTCACATCGTGATAGTTTTGAAAGTGCTAATAGGTGTTCTTTTTGTTATTTCATCAAATTCAACTCCAATTCTTTGTTGGTCCAAAAATCTTAGCAAAGCACCCAATGATCGAACCATATTCGTTCCATCAAAGTCGAAACGAAATGAAGCCATGAGGTCAGACGATACTTCTTCAGATGAGAACAAGCTTTTAATGCGCTTTTTTGCTTCGCTTTCTCCTGAAATAATTATATGTAACTAGGTAATCATGAAGAAACAACTTACCAAAAGTTCCATGAGGTAAAAGTTTCAAAACAGCGTATACTTTGTCTTCGTCTTCTGCTTCATCCTCTTCTTCATCACTATCTACAGCATTTGTAGCATCTTTTTTAGGACCTTGGGAATAGTTGTTATTTGCACCAAAGAATGTTGCAGGTTGAGATTTACTCAAATGAGTGTTGAAAACAGGTATCGTGTTGCTATCATTTTGTCGTGATGATTGAGATAAAAATCCAGCACCAAAAGATGTTGTTGGTTGAGATCTATTTCCAATTAGATGACTGTTGAAAACTGGTATGTCTTTGCTATTATTCTGTGGTGCTTGAGATGTTTCATATCCAGCGGTAACATCGAAATGATCTTCCTCTGGTGGTTCTTCACAATCAGATTCAGGTTGTTTTGTTGCATCAGGGACATTAAAGTTGCCTAAAAATAATCAATTCAAAATAAAACATCATATTTAAAAGGCATTAAAACATACATAATTTTCGTAGCTTTTTCAAAAAATTGGAGTCTTGAGCATGAGATGCAATCACGAACGATGGATGGACTTCATTAATAACTAAAAAAATGGTGGATAAATAATTAATATTAAAAACAAAAATGATATCAAAGCGACTTACGAGTTGAAAGGGAAGTGAATTCTTCATCTTCAGCCATATCATTTAAAATGTGTATTGCTTCTGTATCTTCATCATAAAATGCTGCACCGAGATGAAAATTTTTATATGAAAGTGATAAATATATGTTTGACATTTCACTTTTTTGTTGGAGGATAAAAAAGATTCAGAAATGCTCAACAACAAAATCTAAAGTTTGGGCTTTCTAACCTTCGTTAAACAAGCCTAAAAATGAGCGGTCGTGTTAGGAGTTTGATATACTGTTCAAAACTTTGAAATTTTTCTGAATTTTTTTCTCTTCGATTTTTGTGTTTTGGATTTTAAAATTTTTGTCTGGTAAAAAAATAAACTTCCTTGTTGTTGTAAGTGTATTTATTAAAGCAACTTTTTTTACGACCGGAAGCTTAACTATTTCGGTGTTTATAAAAGCATAAAGCATTTGACTTTTTTTTTCTTCCTTATTCAACCAAACTTGGGGATTCGAGCTTTTTTGAGAACAATAAAAGTTTTACACGTAATTTATAAAAACCCCTTCTTTTCCACTTCTGTTTACTAATATTTGCAAAAAATTCGTATAGACGACTCGTGTTTGTTTTGATTTCGTGCAATTTTTTAATTCCGAAAAAGTAATGTTATTGTTAATCACAGCATGGAACTTTTTTGAGGGCGTTCACCCAATAAACAACCATACAAGCCTACTTCCGGTCAATATTAGTTTTTAGAAATTTTAGGAGAGAAAATATTTTTGTTTTGATTTTAGTTTTGAACTTTTAGAGCATTTCAAACTTGCGTGTTTTTTTAAAACTACTTGCTTTCAAGTTCCAAAAATCTTAAAGAAATTTCTAAAATTATCGGAAACAAAATTTTTGCATCTTGTTTTTTCTTTTCTTTGTGTTGTTGGTGCACCAATGCTTCCGGTATTTAGGCTCTATGTCTGCATTATTAACTATTCATTTATTTTCCTCCTTGTATCCTTTTTTTTTTTTGCAAACAAAAGCATAATAAATTCATTAGATGTTTTCAAATGGAGGAGGAGGTGGAACGAGATTGATTTTAGGCATAGTTGAATCACTTTTTTGAATATTGAGTAAAGGCTTTGAGTTTTCTGATATTTTTGTCAGTAAAGAATTAATACTTTTCCCATTTTTTTCAAATATAATTGGTGGAAGAGGTGTGTCTGTGTTGGTTGCATTCGTTTCATAAATATGGTTGTTATCGGTTTCCTTGCATTCTGTTGGCAAAATACATTCTCCTTTGGCATTTCGGACACGTCCTATGTCGCATACGCAACGTGGAGGATTATTGATATTTGAAGGTTGTGGATAGGGTGCTTGACGATTACGACATGTCGGATTTCCATAAGAAATTGTCAATTGCAAATGTTCATATTCATCAATTTTGCAATCAGGCACTAAATAAAGTCAAAGGTTAGTTATTGGAAAAGTTTTATTTTGAAGCTAGAATAAATACATAATATTTAATGTTTTTTGCTTCTAGTTGCTGGCTTGCATATTTTTCTCTTTCGAGAGTTTAGGTGACAGCAAATTTAGAAAAAAAAACAGGAAATGCTTTTGCATCGGTTTTATGAGGGACCTTTAATAAACTATTTCCTCCCAAAATAAATAAGAAAATTTAACCATGAATATCCGCGTAGTTTTATTATCCCCCGCCAAAAACTTACCAATAATTCTTGAAAAACAATCATTTTCTGGAATGCAAATCCCATTATTTCGAGCAAAACCATCTTTGCAAAAGCATTGCTTTGATTCGCGGCCGCATTCGGGTTGTTGCTCAAAACAATTTTCTCGTTCAATAGGATCTCCACAAATGGCTTCTCCACAAACGCTACATTGAAATATTTCATTTTCACTACATTTGGGTTTACATTTTCTGCTGTTGGATGCTGCTTCTGAGTACCAAATTAAACTCAAAATCACCAAATAAAATAAGAAATAAGACCGCATTTTTTTCGTTGAGCTCCGACTTGGCTTGTATGTGATTTTTTCTTGCGTGCTTTTGCTTCTTTTTAAATGTTTCAAATACAAAAGAAAATATATTTGCAAGTCAATGAAGGCAAAAAAAAATATCTTCCTTTTCGCTCTTCACATTCATGAATAATTTTTCTTTTTTCGACGGTTTATTAAAGATCAGACATTTATTTGTTTGGAGACGGTTTAATAGAAACAAGGAATGTATGTTTATTGGTTATGGAATTACATAACTATGTTAATATATTAAATTTTATGGATGACTAAGAAATTATTATTATAGTTTTTAATTGTTATCAATTTTGTTTAGAAAAGCATGAGTCATCGAAAGCGGAAGTACTCTTGCATTTTATAGCACACATTCCTCCAAAATTTCTTCAACCTTTATTTGTCATTTTTCTTAATTGTAGTCATTTTTTAAAAATAAAATGAAACATACATAATCTTGAGAAAAAATTTTGGTCGAGTAAAAAGAATTTGATAAATCTTTGAAGTTAAAAATTTCTAGTTTTACTGAATTATCTTTTTTAGGTTTCACTATAAAATTTAACTTTTATCTTAAATTAAAACTTGTCTGCTTTCATATTTTTTGATCCCTCTTCATCACCTTTTTTCTTTTTTTGCTTTTCAAATTCCTTAATCAAACACTTTTTTGTTAATTACGTATTTAACAAATAAAAAAACAGCTGTTAATGAATTTTCATAGCTGCTTTCTTTCTTTATCAAATTAATCATTTTTTGATTGACTAATAAACTTTTTAAACTTTTTTAAGATATAAAAGAAACAATGGCATCAGCAACTCAAGGACCATTCATTGCAGCATCCCAAATAGCTGGAAATATTTTAGATTGGGGTAAACCACTTACTACAACAACAACTATGTCACAACCATCATCAACAGCAACGACAAATATGGATAACAACAATAAAGATGAATTAAAATATATTGTTGCTGATCGTCATAAACATTATGATATGATTCATACAATGATGACACAAATATTTTCACATCAAGAACCAATTACGCGTTCAGTTGGTAAGTTTATTAATACTTTTTTAGAAGAAATTTTAATCAAATCTTGTGTCGTTCTTCTTTATAGGTGCAAGCCCCGAAGATGTAACTGATTTTTTCCATGATCTTTGTGCAGCATCTTTGAATACTCCTTATTCAGTTTTGGCTTTTGATGGAGATAAGCTCATTGGAATGACCCTTAATTACATCAACACAAATGTCAAGAAAAGTGATGAAGAAAGTTGTAGCAGTCCAGGATTAAAATTTAAAAATGATTTTTCTGAAGGCAAGCAAACATTATAACTTTAATTTCTCACAAAAAAATAATGGATAAGTTTCAGAAATTGCTGCTGGCCCATATAATAATCCTCGAGCTAATCGTGTTTGTTCATTCATTGAAGAAGTTGAACGAAATTACACTTATTTCATTCCTCGATGCAAAAAATTACTCAAATTAGATGTTGTTTTTGTCCATCCTAATTATGCAGGGTAAGAGCTTAATACAGCTACCGTAAACCTCATTAGCGAATTTTTCGTAAAACTAACCACTTTCAGAAAAGGAATTGGCACAAAACTCACAGAAAAAGCCATTCAAGTTGCTCGAGAAAATAATTGCGATTATATTATGTCTGTTGCAAGTGCAAAAGGTTCTGCACATATTTTTAGTAAAGTAAGAAAAACAATAAAACTTTAATGCATTCAGTAAATGAAAAATAAATCTTTAGCTTGGATTTACTTGTGTTCGTGAAGTCCCATTTTTATCTTTCCATGAAAATGGTCATCAAGTCTTTCAAAATCTTCATGATGGAAATACCAGTGGCAAATTAATGATACTCAAATTAGGTTCAAGCGTTTCAAGCAACAACAGTTCATTTGAAAACGTTATTTAATCCTTCCATAAATTTTTTTATTTTCAATTTCTACGACTAAAGTGTAATAATAATAAAATGATATTCCAATATTTTTTATCGTTGATGTAAAGGCTAAACAAAAATTAATAATCGTAGATAAAATCAGTAAAGCAAAAAAGCCAAATAATGATGTTCGAAAAATAAAAATTGTAAACCTTTAGTATTTTTATTAAGCTTATGTGCATTTTTTAATGGTTAAACATTTTTGATTAGAAAAACGATTGAAGTCTGTCAAAGCCTTTCCCAATGGAAGCGTGAAAAATGCCCCTGAAAAAAGATAAAAATGCGCGAGTGACAAAAAGAAGAGCGAGCAAATGTGAATCTTTTTCTTCAACGTTTCAGTTCAATCTTCTTTTTTTTCTTCAAGCTTCTTAGATTCTTCCTTCTTTTTGTTTGTGAAAAAATGGCGACGACGATTACGGAAACAACAGAAGAATATGAAATCAATTCGAATATTATTGAAAGGCCTCCACAATCAAAGACGTCAACAACCATCTCAAAATTAGAAAACATCCAACAACGTCTTCATGAAACTCTTCAATTGGCTGCTGTAATTCACTATGTTTTCGTATGGGTTCTTCTACCAATTATGTCAATGTGGATTCCATTTTATATTCTCTTTGGTACTCCTCTTTGGTGGACGATGATTCTTTATTCTGGATGGTATATCTACGACTTTCGAACACCTGCAAAAGGTTCAAGAAAATCGGTGAGTTTGTTTCATTAATTTTTTTCCATTTCACAAATTTGATGTTTTAGGATTTCTATCGTCGAGCAAGAATCTGGAACTATTTGGCTGATTACTTTCCTATCAAACTTGTTAAAACTGCTGAACTACCACCTGATCAAAATTATATTCTTGGGTATGTTTTATTTTATTCACTTTTATCATCCTTCATTTTTTTAAGATGTCATCCACATGGAGTATTCAGCATTGGAGCTTTCACATCACTTTGTACAGAAGCAACCAACTTTTCTCAACATTATCCTGGCCTCAATTCAACGGTATTAACCCTAAATGGTCAATTCTATTTTCCTTTTCGACGTGAAATTGGTGAATTTCTTGGTGGATGTGAATCAAGTCGTGAATCTTTAACTTATCTCCTCAAAAATCCTGGAAAAGGTCGTCTCATTGGTATCGTCGTTGGTGGAGCTGAAGAAGCTTTGGATGCTGCACCTGGTACTCATAATCTTCACATCAATGATCGTCGTGGGTTTTGCAAATTTGCTCTTCAATTTGGGTATGTCTTCGTTTATTTATGGACCTTTTATTGTTTATTCCATTTTCAGTGCTCATCTTGTTCCATCATACAGCTTTGGTGAAAATGATTACTATGATCAAACTAATCCAAATCCTCGTGGTTCTCGTCTTCGCAATGTTCAAACATGGATCAAAAAGAAGTTTGGTTTCTGTCCTCCATTTTTCTGTGGTCGTGGTGTTTTCTCGTCTTCTTCTGGCTTACTTCCATATCGTCGACCAGTCACAACCGTCGTTGGTGCTTCAATCCCTGTTGAAAAAGTTCCTGAACCAACTGATGAAGAAGTTCAAAGCCTTCATGAAAAATATTGTCAAGCTTTGGATAGCCTCTTTGAAGAACACAAAGCTGATTATGGTATTGAAGAATCTGTTCATTTAACTTATTGGTAACTTCTCAACCTTTGTATATGTATTAACATTTTGTCATTTTTTTGTACTGTATTTTTTTGTACCTATGTATGAATTTATTAACATGTAGTATTTTTTGTCAATAAATATTTATTTCAATTTCAAAGCATTTTCTTGTTGTCATGTATTCAGGATTAGACAATTTAATAGACTCTTGCCCTCATAATACATACATTATTTTTTTATAAATTAAAATAGCGTTTTTTTGGAGGAAGGAGATCATTTTTTTGAAAAGTAATACATGATTCAAGTGAACTAAAACAACGGATAATATTTTGCCGCTTCATGGCAATACGGTATGGAATTAGATCATCCAAATTAAAATTGAATAAACATTTTTGACGATATATTACTAATCTGAAAACAAAATTTGTTTATTTTTTATACTAAAAATAAAATATTACTTGTACAAAAAAACTTTTGACGACGAAAGATTTTTAATAAATTGAATAAACCCATCCAATGAACAATCTGATTTAATTCCACTGTTAAGTCGTAACTTTTTCAATTCGGGATTTTCAATTAGTTTTTTTAATACTTTCAAATCGATACAGCCACCAATATGATAAAAGTGCTTAATTGAATTGAAACTAATAGGCAATTTTTGAAGAAAATGAGAGTCAGTTAGATCTTTTGTATGATTTCCCATTGTGATGAAATTCAAAAATTCGACTTTTACGTTATTAGGCATAACTTCAATGTCCTTGCAAAATTCATCTTCATTACAGAAACATTTTAGTTTGTATATACACGGATATCCACCAAATTTAATATCGACATCCTCGACGAAATGGCATCGCTTTGAAAGATTCCTTGTTGTTTCATTAATTGAAGCAAATTTTTTTAAAGTTTTTGGATCACAAATTTCTGCAAATCGACGTTGACAAACCTATGGAAGCGATATGAAGTCGAAAGTTTCTTTGGAAGCCATATAGAATTTGAACTAAATCAAAAAATAATTTTGACTTATAAAAGGATAATAAGATTAGTAAACTGTTTTAACCAATAAAAGATTTTGCAACTGATGAGGATGTGGACTTTTACCTGGCATGGAGATGGGGAATGTGGTCAACAAACCATTTTGCTTTAGGTTATTTTTTCCCTGTCTTTAAATTAAATATTTTTTTTGTTTATAGGAAAGTTTCCCTCTAATATGATATAAATAGTTTAATTTAATGTTTTAATTTTCTTGCCTCTCTTTTATAAAAGTAAAAGCTCTTGATTGGGTTAAATCATTTTAGTGGGCGAAGTTTACCCAAGAAAAAGGGCAAAAGCAAAAAATGGTTGTAACCAAACAGAAAGTGATTTAAAAAAAACAGACGCTAGCTACTATTAGCAACAAAAAAACATATTTCCGACCAAGCAGAAGAAGAAGCTAACTTTGCCACCAATATTATCCAAAAAAGATTGCAAAAAATTTGTTTGAAAACATCAAAATTCTTAGGAGTACAGTCTCTTGTTTAAATGAGAAATGCTTAGGGTAGGCAGCTTATAATTAGCATGATAATTAGCAAAATTTGTAATTAGCTGCTAATTATCCAACCCTAGAAATGCCTGATTCCTTCCAGCTAGGACATTAGGAATTATAAAATCGTTTTTAGGAAGCTTTTAGTTGCAAAGCTTTTTTTAAATCTTGTAAAAATTTTACTTTGAACATTTTGCTGGCCAAATTTGAATAAACGTGTTTCATTCATGTTTTATTTTATTGTCCTCCGCCAAAAAAATCAAATATTCATTTGTTTTCATTCTTGCCATTCGTGTTCGGCTGTGGAAAATCATTCAATCAACTTGAAAAACGTAAATAAAAAATGTCTGATGAAGATTTGGAAGATGAACTCGAGGAACTTGGAATTAAACCTGGTGCTTCCATTGATTCAAGTAAAGCTGTTTTCATCATTGAACAAATTCTTGGAGAAGGTTAGTTATTTATATTAATATAGTTTTGATATTTTTTTGTTTGTGTTTTAGGTGGTTTTGGTGCTGTGTATTTGGTCCATGCTGAAAAGAACAAAGATTTACATTATGCTCTCAAAGTTGAAAAGAAGCTTGATACTCGACGTCATTCAAAGCTGAAAATGGAGGTACAATATGAATATTTTTTCTTGTCAACTTTGTTACATTCTTTCGGCTTTCAGATAGCAATCCTCAAAGCTGTGAAAGAATTCAAAGGTAAATCAGGGAAGGACAATGATCGATTTACAAGACATTTCACTGATATTATTGATCGTGGTAAAAAAGATAAATATTTCTTTCTTGTCATGCAACTCGTTGGTAAATCTCTTGCTGATCTAAAAGCTGTACGTCCAAATAAAGTATTTTCAATTGGAACAGGTCTTGGTGTGGCATATCAATGTTTAGAAGCTGTTGAAAGTTTACATGGTGCTGGATACATTCATCGGGTTTGTTGTTGACTTTTTTTTCTCATACATCATAGTATCTAATCATTGGCATGTTTAGGATTTAAAACCTGCCAACTATGCATGTGGACTTGGAGCTAAAACTCATATAATATACATTCTTGACTTTGGTATTGCTCGAATGTACAAGAAAAGCAACTCTGCTAAACTTGAACTAAAAACTCCTCGACAATTTGTTGGCTTCAAAGGTACTGTACGCTTCGCATCGTTATCATGTCATAAGAATCTTGAAATGGGCCCAAAGGATGATTGTGAAAGTTGGTTATATCTTCTCCTTGATATTATTGTCTCCACTGGTTTACCATGGAAAAAAGAATCCGACAAAAACGTTGTACTCAAAATAAAAGAAGATACAAGAAATAATAAAGAAATGTTATACAATAAACTTAAATGCGCTGATGATCTTGCAAATCTCTTAAAATATTTGGATGGCCTTCAATATGCTGATACGGTAGATTATGAATTTTTGTACGAACAATTAAAAGAGGTTTTATTTTTCTAATGTTTTCTATTTGAATAATAATTATTATTATTTTATAGGCTGCAAGAACAAGTGGTGTCGATTTAGAAGCTCCATATGATTGGGAAGAAACAACGACAATGGGAACATCAAAACGTCATAAAAAGTCTCCAAAATAATATTTTCTTCTTGATGTAACTTTTTTTTTTGTAAAAATTTTAGTAATAAATATTACCAATGTTTGATAAATTGTGTTTGATGAAAAGAAATGAGCTTTTCAGATATTGCAGCTAACTACAGTAATGTAAATAACTTTACTTACATAAGCGTAAATAATAAACAAGGCTTTTGTAATTCCTATTTACTCAGTTTTTAAATTAAAAAGCAAAAGCTTTTAGTTTCTATTTCCAAAACACTGTTCCACCATATCTGTAAACAATTGATACAACCAACATGCATATTTTTATCCCAAGTTAAATAGCATTCAATATTGCTACCATTAAAAAATATTCTCAAGGGGCGAAACACTTTTGTATCAAACAAGAAAAAAAAGTTTGCCAAAAGGGTGCAACTTTTTCTTTCTAGCGGGCTTTTAACCACACAAAAAATGTTTAGGATTCAAAGATTGAAACAAAAATTCTAAAATCATTCAATTCTCAATTTTCTCCTTCTTCCTCAACCTTCACCTTGAGCTCAAAAAGGTTTCACCACGAACGTTTTTTGGTAAATTTTTATATTAGAAATATTTAGGATTCCATGCATTTCTCAATATTTCTCTATGAAATAAAATTATTTATTACATAACTTTTGTTTTAAAAGAAAGATAAAATCATTGCGAATATACGTATACCAAACTTATAAACATAAGCGCGATCCTCGCTGCTAATTTTGCGAAAACAAAAAAGTGTCGATGTTTAACATTAACTTCTAAGGAGTGTCCTGAATTCTGTACAACTTATTTTTTAAGTTTGTTTGATTCATTAGATGCAGAATTCACTGGAGAATCGAGGGTGGGACTTTTTTTGTTGAAACGATGGTTTTTTCATGAGAATTTTCGTGTTTTTAAATATTACCGCGCTTTCTCGATTCTCCAGTGAATTCTGCATCTAATGAATCAAACAAACTTAAAAAATAAGTTGTACAGAATTCAGGACACTCCTTAGAAGTTAATGTTAAACATCGACACTTTTTTGTTTTCGCAAAATTAGCAGCGAGGATCGCGCTTATGTTTATAAGTTTGGTATACGTATATTCGCAATGATTTTATCTTTCTTTTAAAACAAAAGTTATGTAATAAATAATTTTATTTCATAGAGAAATATTGAGAAATGCATGGAATCCTAAATATTTCTAATATAAAAATTTACCAAAAAACGTTCGTGGTGAAACCTTTTTGAGCTCAAGGTGAACCTTTGGATAATTTTTCGTTTCGTCTTTCTTGATTTTTCTGAATTTCCAAAATGACTCGACCATATGATACTTTACTTCAACGCCACTTCGATAATGTTCTCAATAATGATATCGCTGCGGTGGAAGCTGCTTTAATAGAAAAACATTTTCATGTGGATGCAATTGATGGAGATTTTAATACTGCGATGATTATGGCTTCTTCACGAGGTTATTATGAAATGGCAAGTCTTTCTTCTTTTTTTTTTGAATAATTTATAGAATATTTTTATTTTTTAGGCCGAAATGCTTCTAAGATTTATGAAGAAAAGAGATTTATCGGAAAGTATCAATATGGGAAATCAACTTGGAGTTACACCTGTTATGGCTGCATGTGCTTCGGGCAATGTTCAACTTCTTCATTTACTTCTCAAAAATGGTGGAGCTCTTTCAATGACTGATTTGGGAAATACTTGTATGGGAATGGCTTGTGCTCATGGACAAATTGGAATAGTACGATATCTTTTGGATGCTGGTGATAAGTTTGAACCTGTTGAAGGCTCTTTATGTCCTCATCCTCTTATGCTTGCAATGATGAATGATCATCAAGATATTCTCATATTCTTTTATCTTCCAAAGTATGTTTTATGATTGCTTTATTATTACTTTTCATCTTCTTTTTTTAGTTTATCTCGAGCGGGTCGAATTACACAATATCCTCAAGAAGAACTTCAACAAATAAAACGATTAGAAGAAATAGTTCCAGAAATTGATATCAATGAAATATGTCATCAATTCCATGGTCTCAACATTCTTTGCTTGGCTGCTGTTCTCCATAAACGTGATATGTTTGAATTACTCGTTCAACTTGAAGCTGATCTTGATTTCAAATTACCATCTCAAAGATCTGTTCGTTTAGTTGCAGAAAACCATGGTTTTGATGTATCTCAAAGTATCCCAAATCTTAATGAAAGTGACTGCTCTGAAATATCAGCAAAGAAACGAAAGAAGAATTTGCCATTGTTGAAGAAGCTCGGGAAATTTTTGTTTAAAAAACATCAGTAATTTATTGTATTTTTATTCACATTTTTGTTTTTTTTTTATATTTTTACCATGTATGTTTTCCAATAAATTTTAAAAAAACACACTAATGTTGTTAACACACATGATTCATATTGGCAGATAAAATTACTAACATTTTTCTGTTAAATTTACTCTTGAAAAATATCCATCCTAAAACAAGCGTTCGCGGTCATTCATTTCCCAAAACGAACACCAAAGCGGTCTTTTCAAATTTTGCAAAAAAATCTTAAACTTTCAAAGTCTTCTTTCTTCATCTTTTTTTTCCAGCATTGCTTTACTCTTTTTTGTAAAATTGAAACAATTATGAGCGATATTTCAATATCAGAAGATGAAGCTTTCAACGAGCAATGGAAGCATATTCGTCGTTTAACTGATCGAGAATCTGCATTTGCTCATCCTGCTTTTGTTCCTGGTAAAGAGGTAATTCATCTTTTGTTTTTTATAATAAAAATTTATGTTATGGTTTTTAGAACTTTGATTCAATTCAACAATGTAAAGTTTTGGTGGTTGGTGCTGGTGGACTTGGCTGTGAAATTTTAAAGAATTTGGTAAGCATATGTTTGAAGTACATATATTTTTATAACAAACTTTCATTTTCAGGCTTTATCTGGTTTCAAACATATTGAAACAATCGACATGGATACCATTGATTTATCAAATCTCAATCGACAATTTTTATTCAGGTTTGCTTGCTTTATCTTCATTTATTTCTGATTAAAATGATATTGGTTTTAGAGAATCAGATATTGGTAAATCAAAAGCTGAAGTTGCTGCCGAATATATCAATAAACGAATTGATGGTGTTAATGTTATTGGTCATAACTGCAAAATACAATCAAAAGATTTGAACTTTTATCGTCGTTTTTCAATCGTTATTTGTGGTTTGGATTCAATTCTTGCTCGTCGATGGTTAAATGATACAATGGTTAAACTTTCTTTTGCTTTTTCCCCTGCTTAACTATTTTGTTTTTAGTGTAAATTAGTTGAATTTGATGCTGATGGCTCGCCTGATCCTGACACAATTGTTCCTTTGATCGATGGTGGAACAGAAGGCTTCAAAGGAAATGCTCGAGTGGTCTTTCCATTCTTCTCTCCATGCATTGAATGTACTCTCGATCTTTACCCACCTCAAATAAACTTTCCTCTTTGCACCATTGCTACAACTCCTCGACTTCCTGAACATTGCATCGAATATGTCAAAGTCATTCAATGGGATGCAGATAAACCATTTGGTGATGAACAAATCGATGGTGATAGTCTTGAACATTTGGAATGGATTCTAGAAAAAGCACAAGCGCGAGCTAAACAATTCAATATTACTGGTGTTGACTTCCGTCTTACTCAAGGTGTGGTGAAAAGAATTATACCTGCTGTTGCTTCAACAAATGCCATCATTGCTGGTTGTTGTGTTTTAGAAGCTTTGAAGTTAGCTTCAAAGTATGTTTGTCCTTTTTTATATTGACTTTTAATCATTGTTACTTTTCAGTATTGGATGTCCACTTGATAATTATCTCAACTTTTCAAACATTGATGGAGTTTTCTTTGGTCCTTTGAAACTTGATAAGAAGCCTGATTGTATTGTTTGCAGCAAAAGCACTCTTGAACTTGAATCTGCCAGAACAACCTTATTGAAAGATTTCATGGAAACTTTGATAGAAAAGTATCAACTCAAAGAACCGAGCATCCATTCTGCTGGAAATTGTCTTTACATGATCAATTCTTTGCTGCCTCAAGCTGAATCATTATCAAAAGAAAATCTTGAAAAATCTCTTCAACGTTTGTTTTCTTTTTCACTTTATTTTTTACATTCAGTTTTTTAGAGCTCAATTTATCAGATGGTGATGAAATTCTTGTTGCTGATATCACTTTGGCAGAAGCAATTACTTTTCGTCTAAGATTTCCTACTGAAATGGTTTAACTTGTATTTATGTATCGGTGTTTTATTTTCTGTATTATTTCCTTGTCATTTTTTATTTTATTTGTGAATTGTATATTTTCATAGCATTTTTAAGAGAATAAATTATTACTTTCAAATTGTGTAATTTATGAACTATCATGGTTCTAATAAGCTTGTTGTAACTCGGTTAAAAGTGAATTCAAACAATTTTGTGTATTAAATGTTTTATTTTGAAGGATTTTAAAATGACATCGAATCGCTGAGGTGACAAAAAATTGAACATGAGACTTCTTATTTTTGACTTTAAAAAACTATACTTTCTAAAAGATCGAAATACTCAAATCACGACGGTAATGAAAAGAAAAAATAATATTGTTGTACCATTGGAGACCAATACGAAAGGGTAAAAAAAATAAAAAATATGAAAAATAAGTTTTGAAAGGTAATTAAAGGAAAAGCTCTAACATAAAAAAAGAAAAGAAGAAAATTATAAAGTTGAAAGGTTTATAAATTATTAATGATTGCTACTATCAGTCTGAAAAACTTGTGTCAACTAAAGCTTGATGCTGCTGTTCGTTAGCTTTTTGAAACAACCTTTTAAGATAAAACACAATTAAAAAATTTTAAAAGTTTTTGAAAAGAAAGAAACAAAATTAGTTGGGCGTGTTTTAAATTACTACGCGTAATACAAAATAGAATCAATCACACGGGATAATCAAAAAAAAGAAGACAAAAATATGGGTAAAAGACTGTTTTTCTTGAGATAATTTCTAAAAAATTGATGAACCATGAACAACATTAATTTAAAAGTGGAGAGCAGAAAAATTATTTTAAGCAATGCAACTCTTTATAAATATTGGCCCCATTGCTCGAGAAAAGATACTGCTGCACCTTTAAAATGGCAGTCAAAAAAACTAACAAACAAAAAAATAAATTGCAAAAGAGAGTTGGAAAGAAATTCATTTAAAAAAAATTTTGTATTAAATAGAAAAATCTAAAAACACATCATCATTTTGTTTATTGGATGGTCTTAAAGTTGCTGTGGATGATGTGGATGGTGAAGGCTCTTCTTCATCAACTTGCATTGCTTCAACTTCGGTATTTGTAATTGCTGTTGCTGTTGATGCGGCTGCTGCTGCCATTGCTGCTGCTACACGTTTAGCATAAGCTGCTTGAGCCATTTGTGCATCAACTGTGAGATCATCCATTGCTGCTGGAGCAGAAAAAGGTTCATTTGGGGTTAAAATAGAAAATGCATGATTTGAAAGATACGTATCAGCTGGAGCTGAAATGGTTGAAGTTAAAGGCGTTGTTGAATCCGATGTGGAAGTTTGGGATGTTGTTGGTCCATTTACGTGATTCATGGAAAGGATTCCAGCTGTGGAATCTGGAAATGGAAGAGCTTTAGAAATGTTTGCAATTAGTTGCAATTTTCAATATTTTTATTTAAAGCACACAAGCTTCTTCAACTTTGAAATCCTCGTTAACTAAACTATCAATTCAAAGACTTACTCATTGCTAATGGAGGTGGAATGGATTTTCTTACAAGCCTATTTTGTCCTTGATTGCCGCCATTAGTTGCCACTCTTTCCATCATAGGATGATCGTTCATTTCATTATTCCCCAACATTTCAGTTTTAGAATAATTTTTAAATTGTCCTTTAAATTGTTTTTGCCATTTTTTCTTCAACTCTGCATCATCCTTATCAGCAAAATCTTTTGAAAGTAAAATACATTTATCACCGACCTATAAAAAATTTAAAATCTTATTACCATCGTTTATGGATTTTGTGTAATAAAAAAATTACCTCAATTTTTTTGCATTTTAACCAGTATAAATTTAAAGTTTTAAATGGATCATGAGATGACCACCCGTTTTCCGTTTCATAAAAAGGATATTCAGCCGAAGCCGTCATCGAGCCAGCTGCAGCTTGACCATCGATATCCATTTTATATGAAATATTTATAAATCGACAACATTGAGTTGGCTTGATTTCTGTTATTTCGCCAATGCATACTCTCATTTCTGAAGTTAATAAAGAAGATTTATAAAAATCTTCAGCTTTCATATCTTCAATTAAACGAGTTTCACCACTTTCAAGTCGAATTGATGTTCCTCGAAGAAAATGGGTTGGATAATATGGTTGTTGTGGAAGTCCTTGAGATAATGGAGGTGGAGGAATAATAGGATTGTTCATTGCAGAAGATGTTGATGGCCCTGGTTGTTGTAAATGTGGTTGACTAGAAAATAATGGCTGTGGAATGTTTAAAGATGGAGCTTTGGCAATTGGAGTTGGAATAGGTTTAGGTAAATTTTGTATTCCTCCTGGTGATGCAGCTGCAATGGAACCTTTTCTTTGAGCTGCTGATGTTGTTGGTTGAGAAGGAAAGGATGCACGCTTTGGAAGATATGTCGAAGCATGCGCTGTTGATTGCTGTTGATGTTGTTGTTGCATGGAAGATAATTGCGGTTGTGATAATCTGAAAACCATACATACATAAGAATCATGTTTTCTTTTTAGTGTTTAGGTGTAAAAACTTTTTATGTGGAATGCAATTAATTGTTATGAAAAATAGTGACCAGAAATAGAAATAAATAAATGACCTTGAGAGGGGCTCAAATAGTTTCTAATTTGTGTATATAAAAAAGTTGTAATATTTATTACCGTGTGTATTATTTCTATGAGTGGACTATGGTGTTGGAGCTATTTTTGGAAGCGCAGTTATTTAATTTAGAAACCTTTAAACAGATTGATTACTATCTGGTAGGTTTTTTTGAACTCCGAAAATAATTTCTGTCATACTAAATGTTCTAAGAAAAGAAGATGGTAATTTATTATTTTAAGATTGTCGGTGACAAGGATAAAGAAACAATTTTTGGTGTTTGTTTTATTACCTTCCAAAAAAAGATATTATTGGCACAAGAGTAGTAACATCGTCGTTGTTTACAAATGAAAAACAACCAATACAAAAAATTTAAAAGTTATTACCATTTGCTTAAACATTTTTGAAATCAAAAATTGCTTTCGAATGATACTTTTACTATTTTGACAACAATGTTGTTTTCAAAGCCCTCAATTGTTGTTTCTTTTGCTAATTTTATATTTGAGAGATAAAACTATAGAACTTACTTTTTCGCACTTGTTGATGGTTCATCAATAAATCTGACACCATTAATCGGCGAAGAATTTATGGATGTCGAATGTTTCATTAATGGCGAAGCTTGTGGTGGTGGCATTGGTGGTTTCATCGGTGATGGCCTTATTCCAGCTGCTTGTGGATTAAACATTCCTCCATGAATGCCTTGTTGCGCAGCTAACATTTGTTGTTGTTGCTGCTGATTTTGTTGCTGTTGTTGGCGAATGGCATTTAAAAGTTGTTGAGTATGACCTGGTGGTAAATTAGCTTGCTGTAAAGCAGCTTGTAAATTTTGAAAATGTTGAGCTTGTTGATGAGCTGCCGCCGCGGCAGCTGCAGCTTGTTGCTGCCGATGAACTTCGCGTTGAAGTTCGTTGAGAAGATTAGCTTGAAGAAGATTGGGATTCATTTGAGTCAAAGCTGCTAATTCTTCGATAGATTGCTGAGAAATAGGTGGATGTTGAAGTTGATGCTGCTGTTGTTGCTGCTGCTGATGTTGTTGGTGTTGAACTGCAGCTTGAAGCAATGGACTCATCATCGGTGGAGTTTGATGCACTGGAGTTAATTGTGGATGAATGCTTGAAGCTTGAGACGGTGGACCTGATGGAGGTAAAAATTGCGCGGATGTTCGTCTTTCATTATTAAGTGCAAAAGCTGCTTGCGAAAGATCAACTGAAGGAGATTGAAGGGCTGAAAGAAAAATACAAATTTTTAAATAATAATAAAAAAGAAAGGGAAGTAAAAAAGTACTCAAAATGGAATTTGTTTTTTTGTTGCCGATAAAGAGTTTTGAAGAATACAAAAATGAACCCCATAAATTTAGTAAATTCATAGAAGCTTTTTGTTAAAAAATACTGTAATTTGACTTTGTTGACTACCGAAGTCTATTAGGGAAAATTTAAAACAGGAATCTTAAATCAAAAAAGCTTACCAGATAAGGAAAAATTATTAGGATCATTAGATCGATTTAAAGCATTAAATAAAATTGCATTGGTTGCTAATGAATTTGGCATTCCCGAAGTTTGATTTTGTAACGCGGCAGCGACTGCCGCGTGTTGCTGCTGTTGTTGCTGCTGCTGTTGATTCATTAGCATAACATATTGCTGAATTGAAGCTAAATCCTGTGGAGTTGAATTTGCGACATTTTGCATTTCATTTACAGAACCTGGAACTTGCATGGTTGCTCCCAATAAAGGAGAATGTAAAAAATTTCCAAATTGTTGCTGCTGATGATGGTGCAAAGTTCCAAGAATATTATTTTCGTGTTGCTGCTGTTGTTGTATTAAAGGATGATGAGGCAATCTTATTTGTTGTCCCCCTCCAATTAATTGTTGATGTTGTTGTTGTGAATTATTTACATGTTCATTCGCAATCGAAGAACCACCGCTTGAACTTGACGAACCTCCACCAGAATTATTTATTGAACTTGGTGTTGCTTGGGGTAGTGATTGATGTAAATTACTACCGCCATTTGTGGTTATATTCGGTGCTGATACAATGTTGTTGTTTGATTGTTGAATGATTGCCTATAAAAAAATATAAAATAAAAAGGAGGTTAACACTAATTAAAGCGAATGAGAATAAAAGTACTTTAAAAACCCGTCAATCGCCACCAAGATCAGAGAAAAATTGGGCGGTAAAAAAGTGATCGAAAGAAAAAATCACGAAAACAAGGAAGAAACATAAATTGAAAATGGTCACGTATGTATGAAATGAAAGGAACAATCGTAGTAGTAGTAAATAAAAAAAGTGATTGTTTGTCGCGATAGTTTGGAAATTAAAATTAAAAAAGAGTCGAGACATAAAAGTTTCGAACGAATTGAATGAAGGCGGCTGTGGACACTTCCCATTCACATTCATTCATGTTTATTAACCACAAAAGAAAAAGGAAAATCAAAATATACTTGGAGAAAGAAGAATGTGGTTCAAAAGATGGGACAAAAAACTTTAAGGAAGGTAAGAAACAAATGGCTACAAAAAAAGTTAAGTTAAGATGTTTAAATTTGCTTTTCAAAAAAGAAATTTGGTAAAAATGGAAGCAACAACCTTGAGATACTGTAATCATTTTTCGATTTTTAGGATATAATATTATGGTAAGAGATGCCTTTTATAAACAAAAAAATTTAAATATATCAAAATTACGAGTAGCAGAAATCAAAAAATTTAAAAGAATTTGTTGCTGAGAAAAAAGAATAAACGAGTTTCAAAATGGAAATGCAAAAAATCGGGCAACATTTAAAAATTTGTTTCAAAAATAATTTTACCGTATTATCTTTGTTTGATTGATCAAAGGAATTTTATATACTTTTGGATCTAACTTCGAGGAAAACCATCCAAAATCTTTTTAAAAAAATATTATTTTGTTTTAAAATTCGCAAAAAAGCATTACAGTTTCGTTAATAAAAATAACTAAAGCACCACGAACATTAACGTTCACCGTTTCTTGGTTATTATAAGTAAAAAGAATAAATATATTTAGTGCTCATCTTCTTTCTATTTATTGTATGAATGAAGATACAAAAGTGACTTAAGAAATAAAAAGGCGTAACAAATAAGCTTTTTCTTTGTTGTTTTGAAACAGAACAAATCCAAACAAGAATTATTGTTATTATTTATGGATGCTAAATACTACTAACAACAAATTTACTCATCCTAAAAATGTAGTGCCATCCTTTTTTTTTGATGGTTAGTTTTTAAAGATAAAAGTGCGACGATAATAACGAAATATTTTTTATTAAAGGAATATGAACTTTTATGAAATATCCTTTTATCGCGTTAGTCCTCCGTCGTCGTAATGGATCTTCTTTGTTTTTTAGCTGACGACATTCTCGCAAATACATTTTTTTTGTTGTAGTTGCGTGAATAAAGAAATCATACAAACAGAAGAAGAAAAAGGCAATCACATTTGTTTAGGGAAGAAGAATGTGTGATAAAAATACAGTAGATTTGATTAAAGAAGGGATAGGTTGGAAAATAAAAGGGTGGAGGATGATGGAATATGAAAGAAAAAAAGAAATAAAAAAATTAAATTTTTTTCTCGCTGGATAGGAATCTTACTGTAGTAATAGAAAAATGGGCTTTAATGTAACTAAAATTAAAAATTAGGATGCAAGCAAAATTGAGTTAGAGAGACGGAAATTAATTTTTCTTCTATTAAATGATGCCAGACAGACAACCTTGGACGGAAAGAAGCCAAATTTAAAGCTTCGTGTGAAAAGAAATGTAATCATTAAATAAATACAATTTTAGCCCAACTTCAGTAGCGTAAAATGATAAAATTAATTTTTTTTTAAATTATCATAAAATTCAATAAGAGTTTTTCTATTTAAATCCCAAAAATACGGTAGCAATTTTTTTTATAAGTCTGAATAGTATTTATAGCTGAAGATTAGAAATTAGCTCCAAAGCCTCAGATGATAGCTTTTTTTGCCATGTGGAAGCTTTAAAAGTATAATGGCTTGTTTGGCTTTTAAAAAAATAACCCAGATTTTAAAATTGCCATTGTCAAAAAATCAAAAAAGGACAATTGGCATACACTCGAAGGAAGCAAAATTAATTTTTATTCTTTTGTCAGAGCAATTTTTGTCTTTATTCGACAAAAGAAAAAAGCTAAGAAATTTTTTCTTGATTTCCCAGAAATTCAAAAAAAAGTTAAGAAAAATATAAAAAAAAACAAACTTCAAAAAATCACAGCGCTTTTTTATTTATTTATTAAAAAATCTCAGCGGCACATTTTATGCTTTTTTTAAAAGAAAAGTTGACGTGATTTTATAAGAAAACGCGGAAACTACAAAATTAAAATAAACATTTTATTTTTAAAAAGAGTGTTTTTTCTTAATAATTCCATTCATATTTTAAAAGGACATGATGTTGGTAAAAAAGGAAACACGAGAGAGATCTACCAAAATGAAACTTTTTTAAATCCTTTTTTAACATGAGTGAAGATTAGTCGATGCTATACCGCTGACTATTCCACCGGATACGTGCAAATTTAAAAACAACAAGCTTAAAGTTTCTTTGATTCTGAATGAAAAAAACAGAAATGCGTTTGTTTAATTTATATACTTTTTGGAATAATAATTAAATATTAATGAAAAGTAAAAAAATGACATGCAAAAACAGGTGTTTTTAGGTTTTTACTTGAATCATATAATTTTTTTTCAGAGTTTACAAGCAGCAAACAAACAAAAAATGTTTTACGAGAAAACACACACAGTCTAATGACGTCGTTATATTTATGGGGAGAATGGCTAAATAGCTAACCTGAAAAAGTAATAGCAGGAAAAAAGGTTTTTTTTGCAAAAAAAAATGTGATAACTTTCCTTCGTTGTGCCAAAAAATAAATAATTTTTTCGTTGCCCTGGGAAGCAACTACTACTACTCAACCACCCATAATAAAACATTAACAACAAAAAAAGTCTAGTGTGGTGATTAAAAATAAAAGTTGAAAAGTTTTTTTCATTGTGAAATTAAAAAAGTAAAGGAAATTGCAGCATTATTTGAGATCAATGCTGAGAAAAGATTATACTGTAGGAAATCACGAGAAAATATGAAGAAATAAAACAATGAAGAAATGAGAACAAATTTTAAAACAGACATAATGGCATGATGGATATTTGAGTAAAAGGTAATAAAAACTTTTTTAAAGTGCTCTTTGGAAATAAATGTAAACTTATTACAAATAAAATTAAAGTAATTATTCACCTTAAAAATGAAATTAACTAACAAAAAAGAGAAAGTTACTCAAAAAAAGTGCAAACAACCGTCATTTTTTGGGAACAAAGATTTTTACGATAGTAAAAAATACCAAATTTTTTGTAGTGGTTGTTTTTTGTTTGTAAACAAAACAATACGTGTTACTTATCTTGCCTCTGTAACATCTTCTCTTGGATAAAAAAGCAAACACCAAAATCCGTTATTTACTATCAAAAAAATATTACAGTCAAAACCAAAAAATAGTAATTACAATCTTCCTTTCTTTAGGCAACTAAATTAATTTAAAAAAAGGACTATTTTCTATGCTCAAAAATAAATTTGTTTTATTCGTTGAATTAAGACAATTTTTAAGTACCAAAAAAAAAACAATTTACGACTTTTTACAAATTAAATCACTTCAAAAAAATTTTTGCTTCCTTCTTCTGCAAAAAAAAAAGAAAAAGAAAAAAAAGAGAAATGTTGCAGAAAATTTTAATACTCGTTTTTATATATATTTAATTCTATTCTCGTTGATCGTCTGATTTTTGCTGCGATTCTAAATTGAGAAACGTTTTTTTATATTTTCTGCAGAGAGATGCGATTTTTGTTGCAAATTTTTTTTGCACGCTTGATCTAATTTTTCTCTCTCCACTAATCTAATGATTGTAAATGAATGATGCTCACGCCCAAAAAAATGTGGTCAAAAACGGCGATAGTAATGAATCACAAAAAAAGAGATTGAGAGAAAAAAGAGAGAAAAAAGTTGTCTACGTGAGATGATTAAAAATATTAAAGGATAGTATCCTTTCTTCATAAAATTAAGTAAAAATTGAGTTTATTCGGACTAAAAATAATTTAAAAAATTGCTATTAAAAAGAAACTCATTTTTACGACAAATTTTTTTTAACTTTCTTAAACTGAATCACATAGTTTGTGTTAAAATTTTGTGTAAAAAATGTAAGGTAATTGACAGAAACGTGAATCAACAAAAAAAGAAAAAAAAGGGCAGTCGTCGGTCGTAGTACGTACGATCATTCGCAATTTTATTCAGTCAATTTGCAGCAAGGAAGTACTTTACTTCTTTTCTTCTTTTTTTTCTGCAATTCGCATTTTTTTTTTGCAAAAAAAAAAGACTTTGTTTAATCTTTTTTTACTATTATGTTTTAAAATCATGCTGTTGCATTCTCGCAAAAAAAAAATTTCTTTGACATTGTCGTGTTCCAAAAATCTTTTTGGTCGGGCGTTGTAGTACAAATTGCGTTAAAAAAATAAAAGAAAAGAAAAAACATAGCTATAAAGTTCATTCAATTTTCACTCACTCTTTTTTTAAACATTGAAAATAAGAAGAAGAAAAAATATTGAATTCAGGCATACGGAAGGAAAATTTTATAGAAAACTAAAAACTAAAACCAAGTTTTTTTTCTATTGAACTAAAAAAATAATAGAAAAATTTCCTTAAGCAAAAGTAAAATTTAAAAAACAAAAGAGTGGTGGAAAAAGTTACGGTGATGTATATTTTGTATTCCAATATGTAAATAAACAAAAACAAAAAACAAGATGATTCTTAGAAAAAGCAAAAAATAGATAGTGATTATTATTTAAATAGCGGATATTGAACAGCAGTAACAAGGATGATCGTAAGTTAATAAGGGGTTTTTGGTGTTTGTCCTTCCAAAAAAAGATGTTACTGGCGCAAGAATAGTAATATCGTCGTTGTTGTTTGTTTACAAACAAACACCCAATACAAAAATTTGGTTATCAACGTCGTAAATAAATTTGGATCCAAAAATTTGATTTCTTTCGATTTCTTTTCTGATGTGTTCTGTTTTTGATAATCATTTTTCGTTTCTTCAAAAAAAGCAAAATGTTTTTTTTATAAATTTTGTTAAAAAAAAGAAAAATAAGTTAGTGCTTTTATTTAATTCTTATTTTTAAAAATTCGAAACATGCGTAGGTGGAAATTTTGTGTGGGCTTCTTTCTTTAATAAAAAAATCAAAGGTTTTTTTTAATTCTCATTGAAAATAAAATAAAAAGCAATATCTCTTTTCTTTTTTCTTTGTATTTTAAAATAGAAAAATAACAGAATAAAAAAAGGAAGAAGAAAAAGAAACCCATATTTACACAGAAGGCGGCGGGAATGACGTCGTTGCCATTGGTTGTTAGAAACATTATAAGCTGCTATCATCAAAGTCTTCCTTCATCGCCACCCATTCATGAATGTAGGTATGTGGGTAGTAAAATAAAACAAAAATAGAGACAAAAGGTTTCCTTGCTTATGTTCTTTTACAAAAGCACATGCTGAATTGTTGTATATCGAAAACAAAACAGCTAATATAGAAAAAGAAAAAAAATAGAAGAAGTTACCAAAAAACCAGTCAAGGTAATAATAATAATTGAATATTCAGATTAATTATGACGAATAACCTCAATTTGTAGTGTTTGTTTGTAAACAACGCATATTAAATATTCTGCGCCATTAGCACCTTTTTTGAAAAAAAAGCAAACAAAAAACTATTGTTAAAAAAATAATATTAAGAAGAATTTGCAGAAAAAAAGAGGAACAAATTTGGAAGCAGATATTTTGTGATTTTTCTTTCTAAACCGATTATAGTTCAGAAATAAAAAGTCGAGAATCATTGATGGAATAAAAAAAATATAGATAAATTCGCTGTGATTAAAGTTACAATCTTCAAACCAATGCATTATTTATATTTATAAGAAAATATGGTACAGTGAAATTATTTCCTAATTTTATGCACTTATAAAAATTTCCGAAATCGAAGGATCAGCGAAAGCAAAAGATTTTTTTATCCATACATGCTCGGGGAATTCCCCCAATAAAAATAATTTAGCAAAAAGCTACACTGCATTTTTTTTATGTACGATTGAACGAAATCAATCTTTTAACAATAATTTTTTCTTTTCGAATTAAAAAAATTAAAAGTTTTTGTATTTTCTTTTTTGATAAAGGAGCTTGCCACCGGTCTAATACCTTTGAGATTTAAGAGAATTTGTGCGCCCTTAAGCATACATCTAGCTAAAATTAAGAAGATGAATGATGGTTGGATGGTGGCGCTTTAAAGATTACGATATAATTATTTTTGTAGAAATAAACACGATAAAAAAAAGAAGGAAGGCCTTATAAGTCAAAAGAGGCTACAGTAAAATAAATAGATGGATTTAACGCGTAAAAAATGCGATTAAAATATTTTCGGATAAAAATTATATCCTTATTATTTATCTCAAAGCAAAAATTCTAGCTTTCGAATATACGAATAAAAAAAATTCAAATGACCTTTGCAAGCCAAAAAAAGCAAAAAGCTAAAAGCTAAAGTAATGCTTTAAAAAGTTTCTAGGCAACAAAAATACAATGAGAATGACAAATTATGGTATTCATAAAAGCGGAACTACAATGGCTGATTCGTAACTCTCATCTTCCCATTGTTTCTACAAACTTTGAAAAATTTGTAACATTCATTGCCTTGAAGCATCTTTCAAATCTCAAAAAAAGTTTACAACCGAACAAGATAAAAAAAAACGAACGAACGAATGAAAGTTTAAACGTTTTTGCATTGACAGAAAAAAAGAAAGAAATGAAAAACTCATGTCACATCAGAGCAGCCGAACTTTGTTATTCTTTTTTTGTTTCGTTTAGTTTTTTTTGCCATCCAAAAAGAATACTGCACTTTTTTTAATGCCCTCTTCCTTTTTTTCTTTGCTTCCCAAAAATAAACTTTTTGCTTCAAAAAAAAAGCTAGTTCGAATTTTTTTGTTGTTGAAAAAAGCTCGGAGACTTCATGAAAAAGATAGAAATAAAAAGTGTTTAAGACATGTTGCCGCCATTCCTTCTCGTGAAGCTGATGCATTCGCTTGCATGCTTTCATTATTTTTATTTATTTTTTATTTTGTTAGGGGTGGTAAAATAGTTTTTTTAGTTGTAATTCTCAATAGTAATCGTAGTAGTATAAAAAGCGTTTTTTTTTTAAATAAAACTTAAAATGGTTGCATTGTTATTGTCAACACACGAATATTGATAAAAGAAAGGAGTGAGAAGCTACTGAACTGGAAGCTAGCAAAAAGGTATTTATGGGGCAGCATTTTTCTTTATAAAAATGGAAAAGTTTTCGATAATATAAATTTAGCAAAGCAGTTTTCCATCCATCAAAAATTTATGAATGAATAAATTTTCTTTATCAAAAAAAAGTCAAAAGTTCAAAAAAGAAAATCCAAAATTTGCTTCGCAGTAGCCTTTTTAAATTTTAATCGTCTGCTATTTTGCGTAATATGAAAGAAATATGTATTACGCCTTCTTTAATCCTTTTCTTGCAAAAAAGTAAAAGAAATTTTATAAATGGTTTTTCATCGTTGTTTCACACATCCGTTATTCGAACAAAGTTCATTATTACGAGATTTGAAAAAGCACTTTTGGATTCATGTTTTGAACATGAGTAAGAGAAGCGACGAGCCACGATAGAATATAGACAGTAGAGATCAGTTTAAGACAGAAAACTTCACGTGAATTCCAAAATTAAAAATTTGGAAAGATAAAAGCTTGGATTGTTAAGATTTAAAAAATTAATTTAACTTTAAGATAGAGTAATTCTTACAACCTAAGAGAGAATGTACTTTTCTAATTTTTTTCCAAAATTAAAAAAGGACATTGCGTGGTTTGAGACATTTAAGAAACAAAAAAACAATAAACAAAAAGGAAATAAAAAAAGTATAAAAAAATATTATTTCCATCAAAAAAATGTATTTGTTTTTGGTCAAAGTTTAAATATTTTTTGAAGCACGACTCTCAGAAATACACACAAAAAACTACTTTAAAGAAGTTTTTAAAATGATTGAAATAAAAAAGGTTTATATTTGCAAAAAAAAGAACGAAAAGAAAGAAAAATAAATGAGAAGCAAGTTGCTTGCTTGAAGCTGCAGCCATGTTTTAAGCGATAGAGCCATCGTCGTCGCCGCAAGCAGCAAGCAAGAAGCAAGCAAAAGAAACGTATATTTTTATTTTATTTTTTGTTGAAGACGGCGACAACGACACATTCAAGCGTAAAAAAAACGCAACAAACACATACATACACACACTCACGCAACTTCCAGCCGGGGCAAAAAAAAAAAGAAAAGAAAAATACATATATGCGAGACAACACAAAAAAAATAAAATAAAATATACTACTACTCCTCTTGGTGGTTGTTGGAGTCCAGAAAGAGGACGACGACGTAGAAAAAAAAATTAAATAAAGGGAAGACTACTTGGTCTGAATTGAGCTTCATTTTTCTTTTTTTGCAACGGGGTATTCTTTTTTTCCATGTGTCACAAACGATATGTGTTTTTTGTTTGGTTCATGAAAAATGGCGGCCATTCTATAAAATGGGTTAGAAAAATCAACAAAATAAAAATAGAGAAAGTTGTGATTCTCTTTTTTTTTTTGTGGCATTTATGGAACATAATAACAAATATCTCGAATGCATGCAGAAGGTTTGCTATTGTTAAAGATAGTTACTAACAAAAAAAACATTGAGAAAAAAGTCCCAAAATCAATAATACTCTCATTTATTTTTTTATCGAAGTAAAAAATCAAAAAAAAATTTGTTATCAGCTGTCGTCAATCGAAAAAATAAAAATAAATGAATAGTGGTTGTTGTTGTTAAAAGCTTTAGTCAAAAAAAGCAAACACGCAAATTAAAATTTTATTTTGACCTTTCAGCATTTTTTGCCTGCCTTCCTTCCTACATGAGACACAACGAGAACCAATCTTTATGCTTTTTATCAAAAAAGAAAATAGACGAAAATGAAAGAAAAGAAAAAAACTCCAGTTCAAAGCTATTTTGGAAAAAAAATAAAATAAAAAAATCAATGAGTGTGTGTATGTTTGATTTTTTTTATTCAACAAAAAAGGCACTCATTTACATTCACATTCAACAAATGCTTTTGCTTTGGCTTGAGTCATCAACAACAAACATACATAAAAAAAAAAAGAGAAGAAAAAAATAGCAAAAGAATTTGATTGCTTCCGCTTTTATATATGACAAATTTGTAAATGTAAAAAATTTTAGAAAAAAAGTATTGCAAAATACTCTGAAATTTGGTGGCAAAAAAATTGTAAGAAAATAACCGATATTTTTTTAAATGCGGACGCTTTTCAAAAACTAAATTTTAAAACCAAAACTTACTTTTTTTCACGTTTTTTTAACTATTGAAAATGAAAAAAAAATTTACGAGAAGCAAAAGATCAACAAAAAGTTGTAAAAGAAAAGAAAAAACGCTTGATTATATTTTTTCCTTCAAAAAATGTGAAAGAAAGATGAAAAAAAAAGTCTGAAGGCCAAAATAATGTGCAAATAAGAGAGATACAAGACCAATGCTTTTTTATTTGAAATAAAAAAGAGAGAGAAGAGAAATAAAAAAATATATATTTATACGTTGACATTAAATGCACACAAGAGTCAAATTACTTTGTTTCTTTCAAATGCATTTTTTTATATTCCTAACTGCTTTTTTCTTCTTCCAAAATGAAACAAAGCATAAAATTTAAAATCTTAAAAATTCGGTGACGATTGAAGCTTACAAGAAAATATGATAATAGTAACAATAATTTTCAAAAGTAAACAAAAAAGTGATAAAATATATTTTTTGTTTAAAATAATGAACTAAATTTGCTAACTATCAAAGGAGAGAAAAAAAAGTAAGGTCAAAAGTCAAAAAGTAGTAGTAAGGAAAAAGTAAATAAAGAAATGTTCACAATAAAATAGAGAAAAGAATTGAAACTTTATCGTTTTTTTGTGGAACTTCCTTGAATTATTTGCAAGGGAGAGAAGAAGCAAAAAAAAAAAAAGAAGTAAAAAAAGCAGCTTTCATTGTTCTGCAGAAAACAAAAAATATAAGAAGAAAGAAAAAAGTTTAAAGTACAGAAAATTATCTATCTTTTCAAGCACCTGATGCTTCCCCGAAAAAAAGAAAAGAAAGATGAAAGCAGAAATCACGCTTATCAAAAAAATCAAAAGAAGAAAAAATGATAACAACTTTATTCATAGTAGTCACGTTTAAACGATGTTGACAAGCCCAAAAAAAAAAAATTATAGTAACCTCTATTCAACTTTCATACAGTAAAATACATAAAACATTTATTACATACATACAATATTATTAGGCATAAAAACAAAACAAAAGTATTTAATCGAATTCCATTCTTTGTTCTTTCAATTTATTATTATTTTCCTTCTTTTTATCATTCTTTTTCGTTAATTCTGCAATTATATCTTTTGATGCCATTGGTTTTTCCATTTTCTTTGCTTTTCGTTCTTCTTTCTGAAAAGGAAAACAAACTTTAATTTCAAAGATAAAATTATAACAAAAAAGACTTACCCAATAAGCAAATATTTCAGGAATAAAAAATTCAACCATCGCCCATAAACCAGCAACCGTTAATAAAGCTCTAAAAAACCAAATTAATAAACATAACTAATAATAAAAGTAAAGAAAGAAAAAGCTTACGTTATAACTGCCATCAAAACAATAAGTGCCAAATCACCTGAATCAAATGGAGCAAGATCATAGAGTTCTGAAGAGTTGGCTGACATTTTTTGAAAGCAATTAAAACGAATGAAAGCAAGAAATAGAGACTTTTTGAAAACAGCGCAAAAAAATAATAAAATAAATGGAAGAAATTTTAATAATATGTTTTTTGGCTTTGGAATGCTATCACAATAAACATCGAAAGTTGTCCATCATTCACAATAATTTTTATTCAAATTTTCAATTTGTTTATCACATTTTTTTGCTTGAAAAAAATCACGGAATCCTAATTTTTGCATGAAGCAGGTATGCCATTTTCAAACGATGACCAAATAGTGAAAAAAAAATTGTTATAATTCAATTAAACAAATTTTAAATATGGCTTCGTTGAAAATAATTAACTTAGTTCAAGTGAAAAGTACAGTAATCAAAGTTTTCTACAAAAATAAAAATAAAAATAGAAGGTGATTAAATTTTTGGATGACTTCGAGATTGACATTTCACAAAAAAAAAACTGGCGCCATCAGCTATCAGTTATCAGGCGGCTAGGCTTGAAAAAAAAACGCATTAATTTTTTTACCATCAAATTTTTTGATAATCCTTGAAACCTGTCAAATTTTTGATGAAAGAAAAAAACAATCAGTGCGTTTTTAGAAACATCAACTAAAAAACTAAAAATGATAAAGCAATAAAACCAATGGAAAAAAGGCAAAGGCGCCTTTCTGAGATTGACAGGTTTGAAAATCGAAGATAATAAAGTCAAAATCAGGCTATTGGAAGGAAATCATGATCACTGATAAAAGATTTCACATGGTTCACATGGTTGCTGCTTCAAAGGTCAAGCTAAAAAATTTCAATATAAAAGCAGCTTGAAGTTTTCCATTAAATTCGTAGTACTCTCTCCCATCTCTTCCCTTCATTTGATTCTTCCCAAAAACAAGAATCGAATGAAGCTCATCGCCTTAACTTTGTTCGCCTTTGTGGCTGTTTCGGTTGCAAATCAACGTAGCAGCAGCTGGAAAAATGAAGGAACTTCATCATCTTCATCTCTCACCACTGCTCAACCATTTGCTCCTCAAAATGTTTACCGCTTCCGTTATGACTCCCAAATTTCCTCTGGTCTTGGATTAAACAATATTGTAAGTTTTTAAATTAAATTCCAATTAAAAATAATAAGCATGGTTCCTTTTTTTAAGAATACTGGATCACAACAACAAGCCACCCATCGTCTTTCTGCCATGGCTACTGTTCACTTTGAAACTGGCCGCTCTGCTTATCTTCGCCTTGAAGATGTTCGAGTTGCTTCATTGAATGGAGAACTTCGTGAAATCCGCAATGTTCAACCCATGCAACTTTTCAACGAAGAAGAAATCGACAGCGATAAACTTGAACAACTCCAAATGCCATGCAAATTTGAACTCATCGATGGCCTCGTTGAACGCATTTCCTTCGATGTTAAAGATGACACTTGGGCTAAAAACATCAAGCGAGCAGTTTTGAATCTTCTCCAAATCAACTTAAAACAACGTAATAGCATTGAAACCTCCGAATTTGAACAACCCTCTCAAGAAGTCACTTCTTTAAACAAAGTTTTTGAAGTTAAAGAAGTAAGTTAACCATGTATTTTTTGGATTTCCAAAAATTTTTTTTTTCCATTTTAGGTCACTCTTGAAGGTGAATGCAAAGTTTCTTACACCGTCAACAAGGTTTCCACTGATGAAGATAGTGAAGTTTTCAACGTCACCAAAACTATCGCCTTCTCAAATTGCTCTGAACTTCCAACCATTTATTATGGCCCTCGCATTCAAAAACCCACTTTCACTTCGAAACTTCATGAACTTGAAGAACAACAAATTGATCGATCCACCACCATCCGCTATCAACTTGTTGGATCTGAAGATAAATATGGTGTTGCCAATGTTGAAATTCTCTCACAATATGTTTATAAAACTGTTGGTGATGATGATGCTATGCAAACCATTGTTGTTGGTCGCCTTGTTATTGACTCCGTTGAAAAGAAATCTGAACGATCCACTGTTGGTCAAATGGATTCTAAAGAAGTAAGCAAAATGCCCATATTTGCTTTTCGTTATTAATTTTATCTTTATTTAGGAAACCCTTCTTTATTCCACTGAATGGGATCGCCTTGAAAAACGTTTCTACCAATATGGAGATGAAGAATTCACTCGTGAAAATTCTCCCTTTGCTCGTGTCCAAAATAAAGCTAAAATGATCCAATCCATGATCAGCAAAATTGCTCAATCCACTGAAGATAAAACTCATGGAGTTGAAACAGAAACCACCCTTATGCTTCAACAAGCTGTTGAACTTCTTCGCATGTGCACTCTTCATGAAATTCAACAACTTTTTGCTGATGTTGATTCCAATGAACGCCAAATTGAAATTCTCACCGATGCTTGTGCTATCGCTGGAACCCGTAACACCATTCGCTATCTTGTTGAACGCATCCAAAAAGGCGAAATCACTCCAGCCAAAGCTTTCGTCGTCCTCCGCCAATTCAGTAGCCTCCCAGCTATCTCTGAAAAACAAGTCAACATCGTTCTTGGTCTTTGCCAACACAATGTTATGGTCAAATCAGCTCCTCTTCGTCAAGCTTGTTGGCTCACCGTTGGATCAATGATTGGTGAAGTTTGCAAAAGAACTGTTGAAGAAAATGAAATGTGCCCTCGCTCACAAAAAATTAAATATGAACAAGTCCTTTGGAATCAATACAAAGAAGCTGACAGCCATTATGAAAAAGTCATCGCCATCAAAGCCCTTGGAAATGCAGCCCTTGATGTTTCCATCCAAAATCTTGAACGAATCATCGTTGATCGTAAAGAATCCAAACCCATCCGCATGCAAGCTATCGATGCCCTTCGACGCCTTCGAAATGTTACTCCTCGCAAAATTCAACGCATCCTTCTTCCACTTTTCACCAACACTCTTGAAGCACCTGAAATCCGCATGACTGCTTTCTCAATGATTATGCATACCATTCCTGAAAAGGACACCATGGATTCCATCGCCTACACCCTTCTTAAAGAACGATCAACTCATGTTCGATCATTTGTTGTTTCATGCTTCAAAGCTTACTCACTTTCACCCATTCCTGAAGAACGTGAAATTGCCACTCATCTTCGATCTGTCCTTTTGATGGCAAAAGTTGAACTTGATGGAACTTGCAGTTATCACCGCATCCCAATTTATTCATCCAACAAGCAAGAAGGTCTTTTCCTCAATTGGGCCAGCATCTTCTCCACCACCGATGCCATTCCAAAACATATGTCTGTTTCACTTGATTCCCTTTTCAATGGACTCCTTGAAAAAGATGCCGTCAGCATTTCACTCACTCAAAACAACATTGAAACCCTTTATCACCGAATTATGGAAACCATCTATGGAATGAACGAAAATAATGACAACATTCGTGCTCGCCGATCATCCCGCCGCAGTGGTGGAGAAGAACTTGATTCCATCTTCGATGACCTTAAAATCCAAACTCGTGAATCATTTGAAAAAAATCCTTTCGGTTTAATCAGCCTTCGAATTCGTGATGTTGATCAAGTTGTCATTCCTCTTGGTGAAGAATACATGCCAACCATCCTTAAATCCCTTCTTGATGGACAACGTTTATCCGCCAAATCCTTTGATTCCACCATCTTCCAAGGCAAACAACTTCGCTTTGCTTCTGCTCTCTCCTTCCATGAACGCAGCCTTAAAATTGCTACAAGCTCTGGAATGCCTCTTCGAGTTATGCACACTCTTCCCGTTGTTGCTTCATTGGATGGTCAAATCAAAGTTGAAGTTAAATCATCCGACAAATACCATGTCACCATCAAGATCCAACCACTCATCTCTGGCGTCCACACCCGCAGAATGGAACTTTGGTGCCCAATTGTTAACACCGGTGTCGAATCTCTTCGATCTGTTGAACTCAATCTTCCAATCCACATCCAAGCCACCGTTACTCCATATGAACAAGAAAAAGTCAAACTTATCCTTAATGTTCCTGAACAAAAAACTCGCCTTGTTGTTCTTCGATCACTTCCAATTACCTTCGTTCGTCAATATGATGCTAAAATGAATCTTCATGGAAAGACCCATGTCAAATCCATCCGAAACGTTTTCATGGCACCCCGACTTGTTGAACTTCATCCAACCGAACAACAATCATCATCCCTCATCGTTGAAGGCCACTACCATATGCCATCAGAAATGTCCTTATCCGGCATTGCCAACATGTTGTGGTCCACTGAAAATAACCTTCACATCCAATATGAAACTGGCCGCAACTCCATTGAACGAGTCGAAATGATCCTCGCTGGTTCAGCTTTTGAACGTGTTGAATCATCTACAGCTAAACCCCGTTTTGAACAATTCTATGAAAACAACAAAAAATTCCAACCCGTTTATGAAGAAGATGTTGAAGATATGGATGAACTTGATTCCCATGATGAAAGCCGAACTCGCCTTAACAAATATCTTAATGATGAATACAAACCTCGCTCATCCTACCGCCACATGCTTAGAGCATCAATTAAAACTGTTGGAGGCAGTGTATCCCATAAAGCTGAAACCAAAATCTCAGCTATTTGCGATTCCCAAATGTCCTTCTGCAAAGTCAATACTGAAATCAATCGTAGCCCCATGCTTGTTAATGAAAATCGCGAATGGAAACTTAAAGCTGAATCCCAAATCCTTCTACCCGAATATGTTAGTGATGTTTCTGATTTGAATAAAAAATCCAGCCGCCACAACAAACTTGCAACCACCCTTAAAGTTGAATGGGGAGCTGAAGAAACTCAAAAGATCAACCTCAAACTTCAAGGTGAACGAGCAGTCCCACAAAAATGGATTCAACGCTCATCTGGAGATGAATGGCGCCGAGTCTTCGCTACCGCTTTCATCAACAAATATGACCTCGTAGCTGATTATCAACTTTCTCCCTCAGTCAAACATCAAATTCAACGCTACTTCGATCTTCTTCGCTTCTGGAATTACTGGAATGTTAATGGTGAAGGCATGGAAGCTACCCGCGGAAATGAAATTTATGCCACCTTAATCATTGATCCCCGCACTCGTCAACATTTCAACGTCTCAATTAAAACTTCATCCGAAAAAATCCGTTTCACTAATGTTCAACTTCCAATGGCCATCAAACCTTTAACCCTCGTTCGCCCACAAGAACAACGCCGATCTGAAATTCGTTCCATCGAAGATGCCGCCACTGAATATGCCGATTCCAGCCGTGCCGAATGCCGTATCGATGGCCGCCGCATTAAGACCTTTGATTCAGTTACCTACAAAGCACCCATCGGAAAATGTTACTCAGTTGTTGCTAAAGATTGTGCAAAGAAATCTTTCGTCGTCCTCATGAAATCCATCAGCGAAGACACCGATGCAAAAGCCCTCAAAATTGTTACCGCTAAAAAAACCATCGAAGTTGAACTCATCCGCAACAAACTTGTCGTCAAAGTTGATGGTGAAAAAGTTGATGATGTTGAAGAACTTCGCGAACAACACAGCATTGATTACTCCGAAGGTTTTGTTCGATGCAGCTTACCCCAAGGTGTTTCAATTCGATTTGATGGAAAGCAAGCCAACATCAAAATGTCCCACTACTACAAAAACTCCCAATGTGGACTTTGCGGTCACTTTGATGGCGAAGAAAATGATGAATTCCGCATGAATGATAACACACTCACTGATGATGTCAAAGATTTCCATCGCTCTTATTCAATGGTTGATGATGAATGCGATAGCACCATTTACAACAAAGCCACCCTCTTCGGATTAGAATCATCCCCAAGATCATCCAACTCTCGCAGCCGCAATCAACAACAACAAAAACGTGATTCAGAAGATGAATGGGATCTTGAAAATGATGAAGATGTCAACGATTACGAAATGTTCGACCGCAAAGAAGTCTCCTCAAAAGATGATGAAGATGAACAAACATCTCAAGGTAAATTTTATTTTTTTTCATTTGATTCCAAAAATTAAATTTATACAAATTTTTCAGAACCCATCAGCAAAACTCTTGCTAAAGAATTCAATCACAAGATTTGCTTCTCCGTTCGACCAATCAAAGAATGCCCAAGTGGATCTTATGCTGAACGAACCGAAACCATGAAGGTTCAATTTGCATGCCTCAATCGTTCATCCACCCAAGCTCGTCGTCTCCTTCGTGAATCCCAAACCAAGGATATCACCACCAAGATTGAAGGCTTCAAACCAAGCTTCGTCGAAACCGTTCGAACCGTTCGCACTTGCGCCTAAAAGAAGCAGCAAATGGCAACTTCAATCATTTCCCCCATTTAATTAAGGTCATATCCCCTTCTTTTTTTACTTTTGTATCTTGACCTTTATGCAGTAGAATATTCTTAATGTAGTACATAAGAATAAATTGCAATTTCATTCAAAACAAAAAATTTGTGTATCCAAGCATTTTGATAATTTCCAACAAACAAACAAACAAAAAAACAGAAGCAAAAATTGAGAAAGAAAAAAATGAATGCCTTTGGAAATTTTGTTTAAAAAAAATAAAAATTTTACTTCAATGCTCTTCTATATATTTTTTAAAAGTAAATTATTTAATTTTTACGTTTGCTTTCATTGATTTGCTGCTTCTTGTCTCCATAAAAACAATAAAAAAAAGTTTTTAATGATATTGATTACCAACAAAACAAAATTGTTCCAATTATAATAGCCCAATTAAATTCAACAAAACAATCCATTCCTATCATGCTTTCATTTTATTTTTGATAACAAAAAACTTGCAACAAACATTTTACACGATTGAAAAAATATTCTTGTTTTTAGCTTTTGGTTTGGAAGTATTTTGAATCACAATGCTTTATAATGTCCAAATGGCTTGATTAAAATGGAATTGTACTTATTACTTTATTTATAATTATTATTATTTTTAGCAGAAAAACCAGATTCATTTTTTGTGAAGATTCTTTTAAATAAGAGCGAGAAATGGATTCACTTGAGCTCTTTTTGACTCGCTCCATCTCTCTCACTTTCTTCTTGGCTCTCTCATTTTTTTGGCATCAGTTGGTTCAAAGTTTTTTGCTATTTTCTTTGTTCATTCATCATCATCCATCGCTCCTCAAATCCATTCAACAAAACAAATTCATTGTTCGATTGATTCGTCGTTAATTCAATTTTTGTTCCAACTCAAATATGGCTTTGATGAAATTGATACAATTGTTGCTTCCAGATTTCGCTGAAAAAGAAACCTTTGATTTCAATTCACTTCCATGGGTATGTCAAAAACGATTTGCAGAAATATGTGATCCAGAAACTTTGAAAACTTTTGCTTCAATCAATGAATCAACAAGAAGCCTCTCAAAGCGATGTCATATTATTAGACAAGCTGAAGTTATTCAATGGTATCAATCATCATATAAATTTCATATTTCCTGCTTCTGTAAAGACGACGAATTCTGCAATGGAATCAATGAAGCTGATCTTTTCAAAAAGAAACCTGAACCTATGGATGAAATTGTTTTTATTGGAGCTCATAAAGAAATAACCTATGTTAATGCTGCCTTCCTTCGATGTTTACCTTTTGGTTTTGCTTCAGTAAAGCGGCTTAGATTCCATTGCTGTAAAACGGATCTTGATATTTTGACGAAATTAATCACGCCTGAATTAAAACATTTGCATTTTGGTTCTAAGATTCTATCTAACGATACTGAAGTTGAATTTGTTGAGTTCATTTCAAAGCTGGCAAAACTTGATACTTTCCGGTAAGTTTCATTATTTCTCTTTGGTTTTTATAATTTAATACTTTTACAGAATCAATATGTTTCGTCCGCATACTTCTCCTGATTTTATTCAACGATGTCTTGCTCTTCCATTTCCGAAATGTATTAATGGTGTTATCTTTGAATGCGATGAATATTTTGTTACTTTATCAAAGCGATAATGATGATGTGTGTTGTTTGAACAAAGAATTTGGCTGTAAATTATAATTTCCATTTTCATGCTTTCATTGTATAATTGTATTATTTTTTCATGTTCACACTTTTCTCATGTTGTAATTATTTCTTTTAAATATAAATCTCTGTTTACTCTTAATTAAGCTTATTTATTTATATTGCATTAATAGTTTTTGTGTCATCGGTTAATCGGCAAAAAAATTTTTATTTACGATCCATCAAGTTTTTCTCAAACGAAGCGCAAAGCAGCAGCAAAAAGCCCGCCAAAATTTGCATTGAAAAAACATCAAAAAGAGTGCCTTTTTCTCTTCCCTCTTCGCCCTCTCTTTTTTTTATTTTTTCACAAAGTTCAAAACATTTCGATCATGGATGATGAAAATAATTCCATTTCGGAAATTTCATTTGAGAAAAGTGAAATTGTGCGAAATTCAATGATTCCTCTGATTGATGAGTGAGTTTTTTTTTACTTTTCTTTGACTTTTAACAAGTATGGACTTTTTTAGCGCTGCCACTGAATTCAAAAATATCTTTTCTGAAGCTAAAAAGAAGACTATCTTTGCAAATAATGTATTACAAAATCGTGGACGAGCTGATGATTATAAAATTCAAGCTTTATTCAATATTGATTTAAATAATTGGAATGTGAGTTTGCGCTCTTTTACTTTTTTATCTAATATATTTTGCTTGTTTTGCAGGATTATTCACCTGAAACGATGCGAGAAATGGTTCAATCATTTGCGGATCAAGTTAATGCAGCTAAACGGGAAGCAGCTCAATCAGCTGAAAAAGTCATAAATCTTCAAAGTCGTCTTTCATCCAATGAAATTGCTAACAAACGTCTCACAAGCTGTGTCGATGAATTAGAAACTCGCGCAATGAATTTGCTTGAAAAACTCAATAAAGTAGAAAGTGTTCGAATAGCTGTTACTCGAGAATTAAAAGAAGTCAATGAAAAGATTAATCGTGAAAAAAAGAATCTTGGAAAAGAACTAGCTGTAGCAAAGAAAGATATTCATGAACTCCAAATTGAAAAGCATCGATCTGAAACCCAAAGTCGACAACTAGAATCGAATAATGCTGTATTGGAAAACCGTGCAAAACATGCTGAAACTGAAGCTTCTAGGTTGAGAATGGAACTTGATGGAGCTGTGAAAATTTCAAATGATACAAAATCTGCTTTAACAAAATCTGAAAATCTTGTCGCTGAACTTACATCTCAGCTTGAAAATGTTAGACTTGAAAACCAAATCAAATTTGAAAGAGCTGTAAGAGAAAGTAAACAAACTATTAAAGAAAAGGAAAACGCTTTGGTTGGTTATTTTTCCGTTATTTCTTAAAACAAAACTTCTAAATTTCAGGCGAAACAAATACATGCTAACAAAGATGAGATCGCAAGGATTCATTCTGGATATTCAAAAGAGATGGAAGCTCATAAAAAAAGTGCCAAAGATGCTATTGCTCGTCTGAATAATGATGTTGAATATTTGGATGCTTCAAGAATGAAATATTACAAGCTTTACAAAGATCTTCTTGAAAATCTTAATGATCACAAGCGAAAGATCTCACAAGATGTTCTCAAACAAACGATTCATAAACTTGCCTCTGAATTCCGAAATGACCAACGTAAACCTTTTTCTTCTTTTTTTTGTTGTTGCAATAATTCTATATATTTCTTATATTTCAGAAAAAACTTCTCAAATTCGTCAACATCTACAAACCGTGGAGTTGAATCCTGTGCAAAAAGTTGGTGATGGAATGATGGATGCTCTTGATAGTTTTAATTCAGCTTCGGATAGATCTCATGAAAATTTTCCTCCTCCATTGGCTCGAAAGCATAGTATCAGGAATGAAGCAAGACAGCATTATGATGTTGAAGGTCGATTTGGTCCTCCGAGAAAGCGTTGATAAAATCATGTATTCTATTACCATGTTTATTCCAAGAGCTGGTCTCTTTTTTTGACATTGTTTTATGTTATTTTATTTTGTTTTGTAGACAATAAATACTTCATTTATTTTTTTGTATTTGGATTAAATCGATACTACATTGCCAAAGATAAATAAAGCTATTGATGAATTTTTTTAGGATTAGAACTTTCAAAATCTTCAACTGGTCGTTTGTGATTTTGCTTTGACTGATTCGAAGAAATGTCAGTAGTATTTCAAGCTATAGTTAATAATCTTGAATCATTAAAATCTTCATCGTACAATTTTTTTAGCTAAATCCTGCAATTCTTGGGTTTCTAGTTTATCTGAAATTCAGATCACTGCTTTAAAACTCTACCGTTAGTTAGCTTATGTACCTATGGATATTGCATTGAGAATCTTTAAATATTCATTGGCATGTGAATAATCATTAGCAGCTAATGAGATGATAGTTTTAAATTTTAATAACCAAATAATGAATTCGGTTGTTTTTTCATTGTTAATTTTATTTGTTGCAAGTAAGAGGAATTCTAAAGCCATTTTTGGATCATCCAGCAAAAAGTGAGAGATTTAAAGAAGAATATGAAGACATTTGCTTGTTTCGTCTTTAATTTTTAAATGATTTAATTCGATTGAATATGCTTCAAGTAAAATTTCTTTTGCAACTTCTAAATCAGCGTTACTGCTACCTTCTGAAAGTTCAGGAAGAAGGTCGAGTTGAACATAGCCTCTTTGAGGTGAAGTTGGCGGGGTTTTATCATTCACCAAATCAAGTTGGTAACCAATGATGTTGGATAATAACATGGGAATCGGTTGGTGAAAGATGTTTTGCTAAAGCTGCTCTTGTAAGCAATGACATTCCATAATAATAAAATGGTTCAAAGTATTCTTCGACTTCATCATTTCCATAAATTTTTGAGCTAAAACATAATTATTGAAACAAGAAAATCTCAATCCACGTACTCACGCCATTTCAGATGCGCAACTAAAATTCCTTATTGCTCCTGTAAGATTTTTATGTTGAATAAAATTTTTTCCTTCTTCCATCCACTCTTTAATGTTATCAGAATAAGCGGGAAATTACTCTTTTGATAATTTGTCAAAATTTATGTATGTACATTTTTTGTTTTTCTTCCACGGTGACTCTATTTTTAAACTTTTCTTGTGCCATTTCTTGTAAATACGGCTCTAACACAGGCATATCATCTTCATCCAAGAAAAATAAACTTTCCCATAAACTTTTAAAAATAATTTTATGATTTCAAAGTTCACGATAAATATCAAAATACCAAATGAGTTATGTACATATATTCTCAAGCATTATGCGAATGTCCTCGCAGCTTTTATTTTACTTTTAAATTTATATCGATATTTTTTTCTCTCTCTTTCAATCCTCCATTTTTTGTATTTGTTGTGCTTTAGAAAAAATATTATAAATAAAATGAATAACTTTTTATGAGTCAAAAACCATACACAAAAAAATGCTTCATTCTTATGTTTCTTTCGCTTTGTGTTAGCAATTATAAGAAAAAAATTGATTCATGAAAATAACGCTTGCTTTTTTTTGTTAAAGAATTGTGCTTTTTTCATTTTTGTGCTGTTGCTGCTACCCCTATCTATTGTTCTTCTTTTTTTATTTGCCTTTTGTTGACGTTGTTTTTAATAGCTACCATGGCGATGGATGGATTGTGGCTGGTAGAATAAAAAGTATATAATAATAATCTTTGATGAAAAAGGAGAATTTAATTCAGTCTTTTTTTTCTTCTTTCGTTTATCGCTTACTTTCTTGTCAAATCCTTTTTTTTTCTCATGTTTGTTTATAAAGAGAAGACTCAAAAAAGGTGCGCAGTTTTTTTTTGCTTCATATCTTCGCTTTTAAAAAACGTTAATGAATTTTTTTGTCTTTTTTTGAGAGGCTGTAATTAATATATATATATAAAACTTAAGCCTATGCTTTCGTGCGTTGAAAAACCCAATCAATGAAAAACCCCTCTTTTAAAAAATTAAACTATCGTTTCGCTAAAAGATGAATCTTGCTTGAACTTTATTTTGGAAACCACACCTTTCAAAGCATCAAACATTGTCACTAACTTTTTGTTGTGTGCTATCTTTCACACTTTTTGATTGTCCATGAAATTCCACCACCATCCCCAAAAACGGATTTAAAAGACACGTGCACTCTTTTTTCCCTCTTTTTTGTTTTGTTTTTTCCGTTACAAAAAATTATTTTATTCTATAAGCCTTTTTTTAACCTCTCCCTCCACTTTTTGAGTTTGTTGTTCTCTTATCATTTTCCAATGGTACATCACATGTTTGTTACCACTACCCATAAATGGATTCAAATAAAGCCATTGTAAACACGCATTCGTTTAAAATTATTGCTTTGAATCGAGAAAGAACTGTTGTTGACTTTCATATTATTTTTTTAAAAACATTTAACAATTTTAGGATAGGCAATGGCTTCAACAGAAAATGATCAAATAATTCATTTAAATGTTGGAGGACAATTATTTTCCACATCTAAAACTACGTTAACATGGATTCGAGACACATTTTTTACTAGTTTATTGAGCGGAAGGATAGCAACTGTCGAAGATGAGAGAGGAGCTGTAAGTATCCATTCCATTCTCGACCTATAGCTTGTTTCATCTTTCTAAAATTTGTTGTTTTCAGAAATTTATTGATCGTGATCCAGATTTATTTAGGCATATTTTAAATTATTTAAGAACTAAACAAATTGATTTAAAGTAATTTTTTAATTTTATTTTCGAGAAGCTTGATATATTCTTTCCCTCTTTTTAGTGCTGTTAGTTTACCATTATTAAGACATGAAGCACAATTTTATGGAATAACACCATTAGTAAAAAGGCTAAAATTATGTGAAGAAATGAATGAAAGCGCTTGTGGGGATGTTCTTTATCATGGAATGCTTCAACCACCAGAAATCCCACTAATAGAAGGTTTGGATTTTGATTGCTTTGAAAATTTTAAAAATTTAGTTACAGAAAAGCCACCAAAACGAATAATGTCAAATAAGAATAGCAGTTCTTCAATGAGCAGCGAGTCCTCATCATCTTCGAGTTTAACAAATCGATTATCAAAGTTCCAAAATTTATCCCTTAGAAATAATGATAGCTTCCAATCTAATTCTTCTGCTAATTCAGCGGCTCCATCATCTTCTAACTGTAGGGTTTTAATTAATCGAAGTCGATAATTTTACATTAAAATTTTAGCAAACTTTCGAGGACATGCTAAAAAGAGCTCTTATGAACTTACAAAACAGGTAAGTAAAATTCAGCATAGAGGAATAAAATAAAAACAAAATATGCTTCAGGTTAAAAATGATTTATCAAATATGTTAGCAGAAAATGATTTATGTTCATCACAACCTTTGAGAGTTAGAATTATACGAGCCCATAACAATTCTGTTGCTGTAGCGTATTGTAATTTTGTTGCATGCTACAAGTAATTAATTCTTCGAACCCACAAACATCATAAAATTTAAAAAAAATTTAGGATGAAAGAAAATGTGGATTGGCAATTATTTTTTACAACCCCACGAATGTCATCCACGATATCTCATATTTCATTAATATCTAAATTTAGTAATCAACCTGAAAAACTTGCCGTTACATTAATAGATAATTCCGTGCATTTATGGTGTTTTGAAGAGCCACAAGATGAAAGTCGAGATTTAAATGTACAAAAACTTGGAATATTTTATTTGGATGCACAAATAGATAAATTATTTTTTATTGGTAATCAATTAGTTGCTTTAAGTCGATCGGGAAAAATTGGAATATGGCATTCAATGACTCAAAGTTGGCAAAAACAAGGTTAAAAAATTAGATTTTGGAGCCTTTTCTTAAAGTTTGAATTATTGCAGATTTGATTCCAATAAGTTGCTATGATACTGCTGGCTCCGTGCTGTTATTGGGATGTACAAATGGATCAATATATTATTTGGATATGCAAAAATTCCCACTTAGAATAAAAGATAATGATTTGTTAATAACTGAATTATATAGTGATCCAAATTCTGAAATGATTACCGCTATTAGCGTTTATTTAACACCTAAAACAAGTAAATCACTTCCATTGAATTTCTGAATTTCACCCAAAATATTTTTTAGATATTTGTGGAAATTGGATTGAAATTGCTTATGGAACTAATAGTGGTACAGTGAGAGTCATTGTCCAACATCCAGAAACCGTCGGACATGGCCCTCAATTATTTCAAACTTATACAGTTCATACTTCACCCGTTACACGAGTGGCATTAACAACAAATCATTTAATTTCGGTCTGCAGCGAATACAATCATGTTCGATCTTGGAGTGTTACTCGATTCCGAGGAATGATTAGCACTCAACCTGGTGGAACAGCGCTAGCTTCTTTCAAAGTTGTCACCCTTGATCCTGTTGAAGATAACTTGAATTGTGAAGAATGTGATCCAGGTTTAGTTTTATCGAGCATTAAAATAAGTAATGTGATTGTTTTAAGGACCATATGGAGATCAAGATGCAGAACAATTATTTATTCAACGCTTAGTTCCAGATGCAAATATGGTTTTTGTTCGTTTAGCATCAAATGGAGATAGAATTTGTTCCATTCGATCGGTTGATAGTTCTCCAATTACTGCGTTTTTTGCACATGAATGTGAAGTACCAAATCGTATGGGAGCTCGCCCCCGAAGATATTTACTTACTGGATCCATCGATGGAAGCGTACAACTTTGGGATCTTACTACTGCACTTGATCAACACAATGCTAAAATTCAATCCTTTCAAGGACAGATATCTTCAACAAATAGCGATAAACCATCATCTTCCACTACAACATCTCCAGCATCAACGAATTCAAATAATGGAGCGTTAAATTCAATTCGAATGCATCCCAATACTCGATTTACTCCCATTCTTCAAGTATGTTTTTACCATTTTTCTCATCATTTTCTAAATAATGATTCTTTTTTAGGGTCCAACATCAGAGGAATTACTTCAAATGATAGAAGGATGTGAAATATGTTGTGCAAGTTTAAATACTTCACCAACTATGACCCCACAAGCTTCAGCAGCGTGTTTAACAAATCTTGAAAAACTTGGACGTTGTGTATAATTTTTTATACATACTTAGGGACCGGCAAGCAAAAAATGAAGTTTCTTTGTTTTGATGTATGGTTTAGAGGGATAGGTACTATCAAATACGGGGAATTTAATGATAGAAGAGAAAATAATTTTTAATAAACTCCCAATTAAGATATCAAGGTTTTAATATTTACTTCTGAATTAAAAAATGGCAACGAAAAAGGTTTTCTTCCCCTTTCATTTTTTGCATGTTGCAAATGAAAAGCAACATTTTTCACTTGCTGATGCCCACATTTTCTATCAATTTTATGGTTTTTGCTTTGGAAAAGTGACTTTTCTGACTAGTGCGGGCACTGATTTTTGATATTTTATGCAGATTAGTGTGAGGAATAATATTGTCAAAAAATAAAAATTAGTCAACCTTTAAGCTGGCTCAGGAAAAATAAAAAACTGTTTTTGAATCCATTTTCTCTATTTTACGATTTAAAAGAATTAGATATCTCAATAACAGAATTTTACGGGCTTTCCGATGGGATAAATATCAAAAAATAAAATCGATAAAACGTAAATCAATCAACGCATTTAAAACTTATTTAAAAAAAGTGTCATCGTTGCCATCTTTTTTCTTTGGCATTCGTTTGGCGAAATGTACATGCCGGTACCTATACATACTTCTTTCAAAAATAACGCTTTTTTCGTTGCAATAACAACATTCATTTTATTTTTGTGCAATTATCAAAAATTACTTTATTTCTAATCATTCCTACAGTATATTTCTTTTTCTTTCTTCTTTTTTATGTAATTTTTATTTCTTTATCTTGCGCCAATTTTTATAAGGAAAATGGTGTTGAGGATTTCGAAACAATTGGGATTTTGATGGGATGGTTATAAGGTATCTCCCACTTTCCCATTGATTTGCATCGAAGGTGTTTACAAATTTTTATATGTGATTCTGTCTCTTTTTGTACATTTTTACTCAAAAATAAAAGACATTAAATAAAAAATAAACGAATAAAACAAACCTACCTATTAAATTCTATAATTAACAAAGTTTTTAAAGAAAAATCATCAAAAAAAGTGTTGATAAGAAGATGTTAGAAAGAAGCTTTTTTCCTGGACGCTATTCTATTCCGAGGCGCCGGTCATTCATTCACGGAAGAAGAAGAAGCTGATAGCATAAGCAAACAGCAATAATTTAAATTGGATGAAACAAGAAAGAATAAAAATAAAGGTGATTCAAAACAAAAAAAATGGGAGGGGAACAATCAAGCATCAATTAGGAGATAGAAAGATAGATGCTTTTAATTTGGAACATAAAGAAATTCTAAAAAATTCTTTTTTTATTGATAATTAAAATCAGCTAGCTTCAAATATATTATTGTTTGATTTTTGCTGTTTCCAAAGAAGACAAAAAGTGGAATAGCGAAGGAATTCTTTAGCTGTCAAAAAGAATTTTGGGGTTTTATTGATTTTTTGTAAAACATGGCCTCGAAGGCTTTGATTGTTAGCCTTCTGTTGCTGGCATGTTTAAGCCTTGGATCTGCTGTGTTTCCTAAGCGAAGTAAGTGCATACAAAGATGATATTTTAATCGACGAAAATATGGTGATTCATCGGGAATGCTCCCATTTTTTTATCCAAATTTTTGCTTCCGTTTTTCGGAGGCTTTTTAGACCTTTCAAGATTTTCTTGAAAAAAGAAAAATTAAAAGTTTGATAATAAAAAGATTATCGAAAAGCTCATTTGTTATGGTAAAACAAAGTTTATTCAAATCCAAAGCTTTTAGACCGATTTAGCAAGTCTCCAGTATCAAACAAATTCCCCAATGTCAACCCAGAAGTTCTCGCTTCCAAACCCCATCTTCCACATAACCTTAATGTTTGGCAGTATGATATCCAAATTCAACCATATTTTCATGCAGATGGTGTTACTTATAATCCATGTAAGCCAATTATCCCATTATTAGCCTCTAATGTTTTCATTTGTTTTTTTTAGCCCTTGAAGGAACATTTGATGGACAAACAACAGTGTATTTTCAAATGACTGAAACTACCACTCAAGTTCAATTCGATGCATTAAACCTCGATGTTTATGCATTCAGTTTATCGACAAATGGAATTCGCCAACAACTTGTCGCAGCAGATTATGATAATACCACTCATCGATATACTATAACCCCAGTGATGTTTCTTCAAGCTGGAAATAATTACACTGCATCTTTTGGTTTCACTGGAAAAATAAATAAATATCAAGATGGCGGTCTTTTTTATTCAACTTATACAAATCCTAATCAAACGATGGGAAATATTTATGCAACTTTCTTTGAAATTGGTGATGGAGCTCGTTCTCTTTATCCATGCATCGATGATCCACATTTTAAAGCTCTTTTTAATTTAACCGTTATTTATCCAAAGAGTTTAGTTGCTATTGCAAACACTCTTGAAGATTCACATTCTGATGCAGGGTAATATAATTTATTAATAATTTTTGGAATTCTTTAAAATAAAACTTTTTTTATTAAACTCCAAATGCATTTTTTTCAGAAATGGTTATCAAGCCACACGATTCAAAATGACTCCTCCAATGTCCACATATTTACTCGCTTTTGCCATCGGCGATTTAGTTAGTAAAAGTGCTACCACTTTTGATGGAGTTCAAGTATGCCACGCCCTCTTTTCCCCGTCCACTATAAACTTGTTTTAGATTCGAGTATGGAGTTGGAAATCCTCAGGAATGTATCTCGATGATGCTGTTGCCACTTCTAAAACTTGCGTGGAAGTTATGACAAATTTTACTGGAATTAAATTCCCAATGGAAAAAATGGGTAAACATAAAAAAAAGCTTTCTAACTAATTTTAATAAAAACAACTTTTTGCAGATCATTTGGCTGTTCCCCAATTTGGATATGGTGGTATGGAAAACTGGGGTTTGATAATTTATATTGCGGACTACATCTTTTATGATCCAATTGTAAGAATTCTCTAATCTCAGCGCCATAAATTTTTCTACCTCAAATTGTTTTTAGCAAGATAATACAGCAACCAGAATATCTGGAATTGATGTTCGCTGCCATGAAATAGCACATCAATGGTTTGGAGATTTGGTAACAGCTGATTGGTGGTCTGAAATCATGCTTCATGAATCATTTGCAGCATATTTTGAAGATTATGCTCTTTCCCAAGGATGGCCAACACAAATTGGTTATCTGGTAATCTCTATAAATTTAAACTTCGTAACGCGATTTCTATTTTTAGGATGCATCATATGTTGCTGAATCCATTGAAGATGGATTTAATTCAGATACATGGAATAGCCACCCAGTCATCACACCCGATGGAACATTTGATGGAGTTGTATATGCTAAAGGCTCAGGCTTATTCCGAATGTTATCAAGACTTATTGGTCCAACATTTTTCCAACAAGGGCTTAAAGATTATCTCAATCAATATAAATTTAGTACAGCGACGCATTATCAACTTTTTGAAGCTATGAATCTTGCCATTGCGCCCACAAATCAAACTGATTGGTGTGGAAATCCTTTAAATATTACACGCTTTATGGAACCATGGTTAATGCAACCACATTTTCCTTTGCTTACAGTAAATTATGATACAAGTTCGAGAACATTTTTTGTTGAACAACAACCTTTTGTTCCAAGACAATATCTGCCTGATGGATATAATTATGCTTGGCCTGTTCCATTTTATGCTAAACAAATTACAACAGGAAGTTTACAAAAATATTGGACTAATCGTAAGTTTTTTACACACTAATATATTTATTATTTTTAAAACAAAATTGTTTTTAGGGTATTATTCATGTGGCGCAAATTTTGAAGACAATGATGCACTTACGGGTGTTAAAATCCCCGCAGTTGGTGATGATCCATTAATAGTTAACACCGGTTCAAATACCTTTGCTCGAATTTGGTATGATGATGCCACATTCAATAAACTAATTGATGGATTAAATAATGGAGATTTTCAACTCACTGATGAAACTCTTATTCGTATAATCAACGATGAATTAGCTATAGTTCATCGAGATGAACGACTTGGACGAGCTACATCTTATATTCGATCATTGAAGCTTGTAGCCGTGGCTTTAAATAATACCAATTCAGCAGCAGTATTTCGAACAGCCCAAAAATTGATGGATGAAATGATTCGACTTGGAATTGATATGAATGAAAAAGATCTCATTGAAGTTAGTCGATTTTTAAAAACTTTCACAATAATATTCAAAAAACCCATTTAATTTTTTAGTATTATTTTCAAACAATTTTAACTCAGCTTTATCAAACAACTCATTGGGAAGCTAATGGAACTGACTGGAATAATAAGTAAGGCATAACCTTTCAAAATAATTCACAAAAAATGCTAAAAATTTTAGTGTCCTTCGTGAACGCCTTTTAATTTATTCTGTTAAGTTTAATATTGGCGATGCTCGTATTCAAGCTTTAAAGCGATTTAAAGATTTATATGCTAAATGTGGGGCATCAGCTAATTGGCTTACATGCAATGAGTAAGCCTTTTCAAGCTTTTTTAAATATATTTATTTTGATTTTTTTAAGCATGAGCGCTGATGTTCGACCTGCAGTTTATTGTGGAGCAATGCTAAATGATGATGGAACAATTTACACTAATGTGCAAAAATTATTATTAAATTTAAATCAGGATTCTCCATCCGATCAAGAATCCAGAGCTTTAGCTGAAGGTCTTTCATGCACTCACACCCATCTTCAACAATTTATTGTTCTTATGCTTGCTTCACCTCGGCGACAGACTAAACCAACATATCTTCAATTCTTAGTTCAAAATTCCGCTGCTTCCGATGTCATTTATAAGATAATGCAAACTATGATGGGCACAGTTTCAATTAAACCCAATGGCTTTGAACAAGCTTTAAGAACTATGACTTATAATTGGTATACTCCTAAACGAATTGAACAAGTAAATCAAATTCCATTCAAATATTTTTTAAATTTAAATTTTTATAGCTTCATGATTTGATTCCATTGCTAAGCACAAATCAATTACCAATATTCTTAAACGTTTATTCAGATGTTCTTGCTAAAAGTCCATATTATATTGCAGCATATTTAGAAATAACTCGACATCTTTATGATGCTTATTTTCCACTTGGGTTCACTCCATGGACTCGAAGACTTCCATCTTTAGCTAAACCATTAAGTTATCAACTCAGTGTTCAACCTTATATTCCAAATAAATCTTTTATGTATCCATCAGAAAGAAATTTTACTTATGATGCTAATATTACGGTATAATTTAGTCCATTAAAATTTTTCCTTAAACCCTTTTTTGCTTTTAGATAACTTTGCAAACAACAGTTGCCACATCAGAAATTTGGTTAAATTCTCATCGACATGTTATTGAATCTATTAGTGTCCTTAATCTTGACACAAATACAAGTTTAACCATAAATAGTACAACTCGAGATTTTACAAATGCTATGATTATTCTTACAATGGCTAATTCAATTAATTCGGGAGTTAATCTTCAAATTACTTTTAATTATAGTGGATTTATTTTTGCTAGCACTCCCAATGAAGGTACATTAAGTAATTATGATTATTTAGCTGCAGATGGACGAAAGAGGTTTGTCTTTCTTTACATATGAGAAAGTTTTATCATATTTGCTTTATTAGTTGGATTTTTGCTACTGATTTTGAAGGTGGTCCAAGTACTCGTTCACTTGCTCCATCCTTCGATGAACCCATGTATAAAGCAAAATGGCAAGTTTCTATTATTTATCCTGGAGAATTCACAGCTTTATCGAATACATTGGAAGAAAGCATCGTAAATATTGGCAATGGTAAAGACATTTTTCAAAGTATTGTAATTAGAATTTAATAAAATTTAGGTTTGATGCAAACAACTTTCAAACAAACTAATGTAATGTCATCCTATCTTTTGGCATTAACGATAGGACATTATTCATGTTTGAAAGCTGTATCAAATGTTGATAAAACCCTTGTTAGAATTTGGACATGGACAGGAATGGAAAGTTATGGAAATTATGCTTTAGATGTAAGCTTTTCCCATCCTTTTTAATTCATCAACAACTCCTTTTTTCTTGTTTTAGTTTGCCATCACTGCTGTTGATCACCTTTCGGCAACTTTGAAAACTCCAATGCCGCTTGAGAAATTTGGTAATTTTTTGAAGCTTTATTTTCTCGTAATAATAAATTGTGTTTTCAGATGTTTTGGCTTTACCACAATATTCTGGTTATTCCGCTGGAGCAATGGAAAATTGGGGTTTAGTTATTGCAGGATATTTCGATGTCCTCTTTAATCCTGAATATTCTACAACCGAACAACTTGCAAATATCCAAAATACTGTTTCACATGAATTGACCCATCACGTAATTGCTTCAACTTTCTCTTCTTTTTTAAGACATTAATTTTCAGTGGTTCGGAGATTTGGTAACCCTCGATTGGTGGAATCACATTTTCCTCAATGAAGGTTTTGCAACTTATTGGCCACCTGAAATTCTTGCGGCAAAATATCCTGAACAAAATAATTCTGCTAATTACGAAAGATTTTTCACTCATGAAAGAGCCCTTTCTTTGGATGATAATCGACCCACAGCTCGACCAGTTGCACCTGATTCAAATATGCTTGGTCCTGATTATTGCCTTTTCTGTGACAATGTTTATGAAAAAGGTTCCTCCGTAATTAACACCCTTCGACGAGCATTTGGAAGTGATGCACAATTTTATAATGCACTTTCAACATATTTAAAAACTTGGTCATTTAAAAATCCATCCGATCTTTCACTTTGGGCTGCTATGGATGCTGTAAGTTTCTTAAAATCTTGAAAGATTTCCATCCAAAAACTATAAACTATTTTTAGGCTGCCCAACAATATCGAGTTCGAGGTTGGAATGGTGGCTACTTAAATGTCACCGATATGATGCTACCATACACATATCAGTGGTCAGGCCCACAAATTCGCGTGATTGGTAGTGGTAATGGTCAATATTCTATCGCTCAAAACCCTATCGTTCCTGCATCAAATCTCCCATATTCACGATTTAATTATGAATGGTTTATTCCATATAAATATCAAATAAATGGAGGTTCATTTAGTTCAGTTCAATGGATTTCATCAGTTACAACTACACTAAATATTAATGCAGATTCAAGTGTTCCAGTAATAATTAATCCTCAAGCTCAAACTCACGCTCGTGTAAGTTATGATGAAGCTTCATGGGCTCCTATTCAATATACTTTAATGTCAAATCCATCACTCTTTGATGAAACAACTCGAGCTCAAATTATCGCAGATTCATGGGCATTTACAAAGAAAAAATATATTTCATGGGAGCGATTCCTTAATTTAACTGCTTATCTTCAAATGGAAACTTCACCTTTAGTTTGGAGAAGCGTAATTAATGATGATTCGTTCCTTCAACTGTTATGGCACAATTTCCGCTTTACAGATACTTTACCAAATTTAAATATTTATTTCAAAAGTATTTCCAGTGGCGTTGCAACTCCTAATTTTACTCTTACTGGAGATTGGAGTGTTGAGTAAGATTGTTTAAAAAAATAAGATTTAGAGGTTTAAAAAATATGATATTTTTAGCATTGCTAATAGCTACCTCGTGGACCTTAAATGCAGAATTGGCGACAATGATTGTGCAGCAAAATCTAAAGCAGCATTTGACAATGTTGTTAAAACTTGTCAAAATCCTTCTTATGGCACTGGTAAATGCAATCAGTGAGTTAATTTTCATATTATTTAAAAATGGCTATCAAATCGATCGTAGGCTCAATTAAAAGCACACACAAAAACTTATAAAATATTTCACCGATTGTGTTGCCACGGAAAAGCCATAATTATTAAAAATTAATTTTTTTAGAGTTCCACCCGATTTCCGCACTCAACAATATTGTCTTGGACTTCGACAATCTCCCAAAGACACCGCAACAATTTTATCACTTTTCCAATGGTGGCAAGCCAATCCACCAGCGAATGATTATTTCCCTCAAGATGCTGAATTCATTCTCAATGGCCTCAGTTGCTTGAATGATCCAGGAATTACCCAAGAGTGAGTTCCTTTTAAAACCTCACACAGTTTTATAAAATAACGTTTCCAGCCTCATTAAAGCCACATTAAATGGAACCCTTCCAATTCAATTTTTTGATTTCTTAGCTGAAAATGATCAAGGTGGTTCAGCCCTTTCCAATTATCTTTCCACCGATCAAAGTGATGTTATCACTTCACAATATTTCCAAAGGTTCATTACCGCTATGGTTACTGATTGGAGTGGAGATGTTCAACTTCAAGCTGTTAGTTTTTATAGCTTTTAAAAATCCGTTAAAGGTGGTAGCATTAACAATTTTACAGCTTACTGATTTCCTTTCAAATTCAAAACTTTCAAAAAATCAACAAAGAATAGTTCAAGCTGCTATTGATCAAGTCAATAATCTTCGAAATTGGCTTTCCACTGAAGGCACTCCAATTAGTCAATGGATTGCAAAATTTGTTTCTCCATAGAATAGTTTTAAAAAAAATAAATATATATTTACATTTTATTTTTCATAATTTTTAAATTATTCTATTTTTCTCTTTTAAAATTCCATAATAAAAAATTATTTCATATTTTTCTATTCTAAAATTTCTTTTTAAAAACAGGAAATATAATAATTACATATTTATAAACTTTTTTTTGCCTATGTTTGTTCGGAAAAATCTTTTTTTGCAAGAGATGTTTTACGCAGAAATAATAAATGATGTTATTAGAATTTTAGATAATTGTAAAATGGGAAAGACGAGGTTGCGAGAACGGTAAAAGTTTGTTTTCCAAAGAACGACTATTTGAAATGAAAGCTTATTATAAAACTCGTTTTTGTTATTACATGTTTATTTTTTATTCACACAATAGTTAAAATTTAAATAAAATACATAGATTCATAGAGGATGATCACTTTTTGTTTTTCTTTGATTGCTTCTTGCTTTTCTTTCTTGATTCACTTTGAGTTGTTTGAGATTTGACGATGATGACCTTTTTATTTTTCTTCATTGTTTTGCTTTCTTGAGTAACAACTTCATTGGGCTTACTTTGATCTTTCACTTGATTTGATGGTTGATGCTTTTCTCCATTAGAATTTGAATCGGTATCAAGAGTATCGATGTTTTTGAAAGCTTCAGGATTCTTGTTATGAACGATTTCAAGGATGTCAATAGGAAAAGTCATTGATGTTCTTTCATAAAGTGGATAAAACTCCTGAATGGTAGGAACTTGACGGCTGAAAAATGGAGCATAAAATTAGTTCATAATACTATAATAAAACTACCGAATCAATGTACAAGCTTTGCGACGATTGAATTCAGGAAAACGAGTCATCAATGCAATAACCATGAGAAGAGGAATTGAGAATTTGTGGATCATCTTTAAATCAGATGTGATAAGTTGCGAGTATTCAGCACCAAATGCAAAGTATACAACGTATTCGGGAGTTGAATGTTTTTTAATGAAAAAACGAGCTTCATCTGTCATCTTCGTAATTTGCTTTTTCTCATCGAACTGAACGCCATACTCCATAAGACTCTTTTCAGCTTTAGCACTAAAAGAAAAATGAAGTTAAAATTATGAAAAGGAATACAAAAAAACTTACCTCATACGATTCAATTCAGCAAACATTTGAGAGATCGAACAATGAAAAATGGTGATTTCAGATTCATCAAGAATTCTCCCTTTGAGTGCACCATAACAATCATAATTGCTGAAAGTAAAGAAAGTTATTATTGATTTATGTGTTTCTAAAACGTACTCTTTCATATCTTGGACTTGAGCAAATGACATTTTTTCGAGATATCCATGACGAGAAAGTGATTTGACATGGGATTCAACGAGAGCAATTCGATTAACATCCATTTTATCAGAGACGGATTGAGTTCCAGATTTGAGAGATTTTTCTTTATTGCGTGCTGATCGATCATCCATTGGATATGGAACCTTTGGATTTTCTGGAACTTTTTTCTTTGGAATTTCGACGACGATGGAAGGAATCTTCTCTGCAGATGGTTTAGGAGCTTGCCTTTCCTTTGATAGTTGTTTGACATCTTTCTTTGGAGCAACTTTTTGACCTTGTTTAGCTTTTGAATCCACTTTTACCGTTGGAGTTTTAGGTTCTTCGCGTTGTTCTTTGTTTTCATTTGTTACACTTTTGTGAAGCTTCTTTTGACTTTTCTTTTCAGGTAATTCTGGTATTTCATTTTCGACCTTTTTTTCTTCCAGTGCTGCAGCTCTCTTTTTATCATCAGAAGCTTGCTTCTTTGAGTTGAATTTTAGGATAAAACAAAAACTAAAAATAACAATTTAAAGTAGCATTAAAAGAAAGAAAAATATTTACGCGAATACACAAACAACAACCAAGATAATGAGAGAACCAATACCAATGAGAATCCAACCATAAAGAGGAAATTCAGCGTTTTCTGTTGATGCTGTCGATGATGCCAATGATATTGATGGATCTTTCGTCGTTGTAGTTGTTGGAACTGTCGGTGGCTTGATCTTTGCATTTTTCTAAAAAAAAGAAATCATTCATTAATTGCCAAAAATTTGAACAATGCCATACCACAGTAAGGACACATGACGACGAAGCACTTTTGAGTAATAATTTTACGGTTTTATCAACATCTTTGTGAACACAACCAGGAGCTACAAGAGAAAATTTGGGCATCTTAAATTCCATACTGGCTTCAATTTTAGCGGAACCACAGCCATCAATATTTTCTCGTAAATCACTTATATGTTTATTGGGATTCATAAACCAAATTTTTGAGTTGTCAGCACCAGCAATAAATGAACATTGATTTGAATTTGTTGCAGGGGAACTGGAAACAGGTGTTCCTTCAAAAGATACACTTACTCTAAAAATGAGGTTAGTCAAAAAAATAAAAGGAAAAACTTACTCTCCATCACATCCCGTTGTACAAAATTGAAAAACCAATTTATCTTCAAGAATAACATCAATTTCACCAGTTTGTGCTATATCAACATCTTTACCATTTTGAATTCCAATCGAGAGTGGTTGATCATCCGATAAAAGCTGTTGATTGTTGATGGCTTCATTGAAATACTTGGATGAGAGTATGGTATCATTTGAAACAAAGTATCGATTTGGTCGAAGATTTGATGATGAAGATGAAATGAACAAGAGAAAAGTGAAGAAGACGCTGAAATACGACATCATTGTAATTGTAAAAATTGTACAAATGATTGCAAAAACAAAAACGCGTTAGACTTAAATCAAAAAAGTGCAAACTAAAAAGAATGAAATGAAAAATTTGCATTCAAAGTTTTTTTTTTGCATTTTTTAAAAAAGTTTCGATGTACATATATTTCGCTGTTATTCAAGTTTTTACAACATTTTTTTCACACACTCTATTTACAAGCTTCTTACTCTTGTATCCATGATTACCCTTATACTGTATTTATTTTACCGCACTAACATAATTTTTTTAATGGTTTTTTGTACATAGACAAACATATTTTTTTTTGAAATTTATTTTAAAGGCAACTTTGTTTATTTTTTTGCCATTTTCAAAAATCACGCGGAAGCCACTTTTTTTCTTCTTGTTTGCTCTTTCACATTTCTTGCAAAAAAGGAATGAAATCATCTGTAATTATCTTTAATGATTTCAAATTAACATGCAAATGTAAAGCCGCCGCCATAAAAATAGAACTTCCCATTTCTTTAATCTCTGCCTTATTTTTTTACTCCTGCCATCTAAAGTTAAGCCATAGTTCAATCATCTTTTTTGTGGCTCAAAAAAATGGCGTATTCGTTATCATCAAAAAAGAGTAATAGTTTTCCCCATAAAAAAACAATAATCTACGTCAAAAAATGATTTTGTTTTTTAGTTTGTTTTACAAAATGGCATACTTTCACAAAATGAAGAGGACATTCCATTGTTTTTTTAAAGGTTTTTAAGAACCGACCGCAAATTTCCGATTGCACTTAAGCTTCCAGAAAAAAGCGTTTGTCAAAGAATATGAAAGGGATTTTTTTAGAAACCCTATAAACCTCGAGGTTTTTTCCTTCCATTTTCTATGAAAGTTTTTATGCTTTCTTTTTTTTCTACCATCAAAAAACAAAAGAGTGACAACGCCTACTAACCTAAAATTTATTAATGGTTAAGTAGGAACCAAGCCTTTGCTTTCCATTTCTTTCTTTACATCGGCATTCCGACTTTGAAGTATTCTTTCTTTTTCCTTTTTTTAAATCCCTGCGTTAAATAAAGAAAATACATATTATTTTTTTGACGTGATTTTTTGGAAGAAACCAAAACCAAGCATGAAACTTTAATTTGTTTGCTATTCTTTCAAAAGCCATTGCTGTTCCAAAATATTATAAAAGTTTGTTGAAATAAACGTCCCAGTAGGGTTTTATTAGTTATCAAAACAATATTTTGTCATCCTAAAATATTTATTCTATCAAAAATATGTTTGTTAAGTTTTAAACTTTGAGATTTTGAAAAAAAGAAAAGAAATATTGCTTTTGGCTTTCGGCTTTTTTGAGAAGGTTTACAAAGTTGTTTCAGCTCAAGTTTTTGAAGTGATAAAATGACACCATCTCTTCCGTTGTTGCCATTTAAAAATTCCCTATGGAATTGCATAGCTTTAAACCAATCTTCTTTTTTTAGAGCTCGCTCCTTTTCTCTCTAAGTTTATGGGTTTGCGTCAATGCAACAATTTTTATGGAAGAATTTTTCATATTAAACTTTGTGATACTTGGGCTTTTCAAATTTCGGTCCTTATTGGGTGGTAATAAACTTGCAAACACTTTACATAGGTATTTAAGGATTTACGTCCAAATTCTTTTTTCTTCTTCTGAAGTTTGTGAATAAATTTTTTCGTCAAAGTGCGTTTTACAACATTCCAAATGTGTTTTGATATGTTAGATTCATCCCTAATTTTTAAAGCTAAAATAGTCATGGATCGCATGTTATTAATCTAGTCCTTATTTACGCGTTTTTGATTTTTTAATCAGATGTTTTTTGAATTTTATTAAATTTTAGAGTATCTGTTTCTTTCATTTGAAAGAAAGAATATTACAGTATGAATTTTTTGTGGCTAAAACGTAAAATTAAAAACATTTTAAAAATTCTACTTGAATCTTAAATGACTAAAAGAAGAAAGGAAGTTTGACATTTCATTCATTTTGTTTACTGTTATTACTTGTTTTTTCTCCTTTATGACCTTCTTTTTACTAATTTATGTTAGCTTCTTTATTCCATTTATGATCTTCGTATAGCCCCTACCGTTTAATTTTGCAGAAAGAGAACTAAGAAAAATTATTTTCTGTGAAACGAATGATTAGAAATCATCTTTCCTTCTTCTCCCCGCTGTTGACTGCCGTGAAACAAACAAAACATGGATGAAGCTATTTTTAACTTTTTTAAAACATCATCAATTCATGAGCAAAGAAAAAAAATTAAAGAGTGAAACAAATCTTTAAAAATCGCTGGAATTTATGTTTTTTTTGCACAAAAAGAAAAAACATCCGTCAAAAATGATGAAAAGTGTGTATGTCTTAATTGAAGGGTTTTTTAGAAATTCAAAAAAAAAATGAATGGTTTGTCTGAGAAACATTTTTTAAAATATTTTTTTCAACTATTTTCTTGGAGGATTTTTAATGACGGGTTTGGAACTTTAAAGAGAAAAAAACAGTTGGTGCAAGGATTAAACTCCTGAACTTTTATTAGATTTATTTTTTCTTCCTCAATACAAATTAAACGCAGGCACACGTGTGCCGTGTGTTGTTGTGCTTGTTTTAGATAATGATGATGGAATTTTCTTTCATTTGTTTTTTGTTCGACGCACATATCTTTTTTTTTTGCAAATTTATTGTTTTTTTTTATCTTTGTTGTTGCTTTGTGCTTTTTTAACCTTAGAGAAGATAAGAGAATTCTATTTTTTGATCCTGTCACAAATGTGATCGAAGTTGTTGTTGATGAAAGAATTTGGATGTGAATGATAAATTTATCTTTGGCAGCAAATTCTTTTTTGTGACAACTTCCCTATCACTCAAAAGTTTTTTTTTCGTTGACTCAACAAATGCTTTTTTTCTTCCCCTCTTGAGAGTTTTTTTGATTTGGATTAAAAACATCAAAAATGCTTTTTTGACATAGCTGCAGCAATGTTGATTACGTAGATTGTCATAGATGCTTATACCGCGTGTAATGAAAGATGACTTGACATACGGTATGATATCTATGTATTAACTCCACCGGTCGACCTATTTTTTCTTGCCTTTCATGTTCCAATTAATTTACTCTATGTTTTTTTATTGCAAAAAATATTGTCAAAAAATAGCCTAAAAATTCTTCACTCTCTTTATCCTCATGCCCTTTGGGCATTTGTTAAAAAACGAAGCCATCCTCCTCGTAGGCCTTCAAAAACATAAAAAGTTTCCAAATAACAATGACGCTTGAATTTTTGACACAATTAAAAACAATTTCTTTAAGATTCCAAATATTTTTCAAGAGCTCTCCCTCCTACTGTGTCATTCTTTATTTTTTATTATTTCTTATTATTATTATGATTCTCACGTTTGCCTTTTTATTCCATTAAAGAAAGTTCTTTTTATTTTTTTTTCTTCATCTTTTCGCCATCGCTTTTTCACTTTCTAGTAGCTTATTCTGTCAACATTTTTAGAAGCCCTCCTTCAATTTCTTTTCATTTTTCATTCTTTTCTCTATTTATTTTTTGTTGATGCTTTCATTTTTTATTTTTTCACAAAGTTTTTAATTTTTAATAATGTATTTTTTTATCGGTGAAAAAAAGAAGGAAGATATCACTCACGCCTTTTTGAAAAAATTACTTTTAAAAGTTATTAAAAAAAGTAAAAGTATACATCTTTGATTGAGCTTTGACACGCGCGTGTTTTTAATTATTGTTTTTCTTCCTGTTTATCTTATAAGAGTAAATAACCCATAAAAGTCCTGCCTATTTTTCTTCTTCTTATTTTTTGAAATGTCAAAATTTGAAAACTCATTGTTTTCGTTTGTTTTTAAACCTTCCTTTTTTTCTTCCGTGATAAACTTCAATATTATTGCTGCAAACTTAACTTTTAACATTTGACAGCTGTGGCTTTTCAGGTCATCCAAAAGAAATTTTTTTTCATTACCAAATTTGGAATATTTTTTATTTCTAAAAATAACCCAAACCCACGATTTGAAAGGACACTTTTACGCAGTTGAATAAAAAAAGTTCAAAACAAAGTTGAAAAAATGTTTGTATGGTTTATTTTTGGTTGTTGCATTTGCTTTCAAGGAATCGTAGCTGATCGATCGGAATCAACCAATAGTGAAGTCGCGGAAATGGATAAAACAGGTTCGATTGTTTTTGCTTTGATTTTTTTCGGGTTTGGAGAAAAGAATTTTGCAAATCAATAAAAAATGTAAGAAAATTAAAATTTTTTCGTGCAACTTTTTAGTTTTAACAAAACTTTTGTCTCGAATATCTTATCTTATAAAATGAGGTATTGTTCTATCACATTCTAGTCAAATCGTCAGCACGTAAAAAACGTGCCAGTTCATAACTCATTTTTTTCTCTCATTGCTAATGCGATCAAAAAACATTTGCTATTTGTGATTGCAGTTTCTAACTTTAAACTCACGAGCTTTTATTCTAAATAATAGAAAGCAATAAATCACAGGACGCAAATTAATAAAAGAGCTCGTTTCAAAATTCACAATAAAATTTTATGTGTTACTGTATTACTAAGCTTCATGACGTGACTCGAAGAGATCCATTAAAAATGACGTAATTTTTAGAAGTGAGTAATCCCATCTTAAGAACTCAAGAACAAAACCTCGTTGCTTATGAAAAACGATTTCCATTAGAAATGGAAGAAGCAATTCAAGAATATGAAAAGCGTGCAGGTCATAGAAATCCATATTCATGGATGAATACAATTGATTCCAAGGTTTATATTTTCAATGGAGACTTCGATAAAACTAAATCAACATTTTTAGAGAGATAAACGTTCCCGTAATCCATATGCATGGCTTTCATTAGAAGAAAATCGAGATTTAGCTGAATCTCAACCACTTTCATATGGATGGTTTAAATCAATTGATAAGAAATCTCGTAACCCATATTCATGGATGAATGTTCCCAAACGTGCAAGAAATCCATATTCATGGATGAACTTTATTTAAATTTTTAACAACCTTTTTTATGTTTCTTCTTTTAAAAAAATCTCCAAAACCAAAGCATTCTTCTCCTCAATTGTTTTACACTCTCCCAGAAAAAAAAAACATTCCAAAACATTTGAAAAGTATAACCCCAGTGTGTGCGTTTTTAAAATTTTTAATTTTTGTTTCATATATTTTTTTAATATGCCCTTTGTAATAAGGAAATTGATATAATAAGCCTTTGATAATCAAAGTAATAAAAATTTGTTAAAACAAAAAATGTGTTTATTGTTGTAAATGAATTTTGTTATTACAACCATCATTTACGTTGCAGGCTTTTCTTGATCAAAAAACTTTACATTTTTGAATAAAAATATAATCATCCATAAACTGATTGAAAACACTTTTGTTTGCGAGGTCATCATTTAGCAGAAAACAAAAACATTTTATTTATTTATTGGATAGTTCGGTAGTGGTAAAGCCAAAATATCCATTTTCATTCACCTTTCATTTACAAAGTTTTTTATTGTTGGTAATATTATGACCACTTCTTCAATATATTCATTTATTTCTCCATGTCGTCAATATTTCTCCTTACCATATCCTCTTATCCGTTATGTTATTGATAATCCATCATCGTCAAACAGCTACCAAAAGCTTCAAAAAACTTGCAAATATTTCTTCTCAACTACGAGAATTGTCGTAATTGATTTTAACATTGAAACCGTTTGCATTGTAAAAAAATTAAACCAAATTTCTCAAAACCGAAAAATTGAATATTGGTTGACTTCAAATATTTTGAAAATTAAGAACGTTCCAAAAGAAATTTGTCAAAAATTTAGCAAGTTGATTTATCGTTCTGATTTAAAAAACTTAACTATTCTAAATCAAAATATTACATTAGATGAAATTAACACTTTGCTTTCTATTTCAATGTGGGCAATCTTGTTAAGCAATGTCAATATTAAAAACGAGAAGGGTGTTCCGGCTTCAATCGATATTATTCTTTCCAAAGTTCCTAATGTTTCATTTTTTACATATCAAAATAAGTGTGAAATGGTTAGTTCAAAAACTATGGAAAATTTATGCTCTGTTAAATTAAATCAAAAACTAATACATTTTTCATGGGATATTTTTCAATTATCAGATAAATCAAAGCTGTTACAATTAACTGATTTTATAAGGAAAAACACATGGAAAAATATTCGATCCAATTTTTTCGTAAAATTCTTTTCAACTGTTTCGCAGAATTATCTTTCAAGTATGGAAAAAGACACCAACGAAATGCTTCAAACCTGGAAATATTCAACAAAAAAACCTATCGTTAGTATTTTCCGAAGCGGCAGCATTGATTAATACTGAAATGTTGGTAAACTTTGGTTCAATGCTTTTATATTTTATTCTGTATTTTATGTATTCTTGGATGCAATAAAAAATAATGAAATTGGATAAAACTAACTAAAATTTTTAGGACATAATAAATTTTTTTAAACAAGATATGAGATCCAAAAGGTTAAAGATAAAAAAAGACACGTATTCTACAGGACAAAAAATTGAGATATGATGAATGAGAATGGAAGGGATAAAAGGTTTTGAAAAAATGTCAAAAATTAACTGTTTAATATTGTCAAACATTAGCCATTATGAAAAAACAGAAATTTTAATATGGTTTTAATATTTTTTTGACGAAAGCATCGGCGTGGTTTTAATTGCAGAATTTCTTGTGCAATAAAGGGTTTGCTTTGTTGAAAATCCCGACACAGTTGTATATTCATCAGTTCTACCTTTTCCGTTAATCGTTGATCGATCAGAAAAGTAGCAACATCTTGCAACAATGGATCGAATACCATACATGGTTCGAAGTTGGGCACGGTATCTAAAAATAGAAAATATTTTTATATTAATTTTTTTGAGTAAACAAACAAAAGAATGAAAAAGAATGCAAACGCCAGAATTCACTTCCGGGAAGAAATTTGATATCTTTATTATTTTTTTATTTGTTGTGAAGAAACGGAGAAAAATAAAGTACTTACCGGCTTGAATATTTGGTATAAAATATGAAACTTGACGATGAATTTATTACCACCAAAATATTATTAACGTCATTAAGTAAAAATCCAATGGGATGACGAAATAATTCAGGATTAAATATTTCCAAAACATTTAAACAAAAACTGAGGGTATAACAAAATAGGAATACTGAAATTGACATATTTTTTTTTATTGAGAGACAAGTTGAGGGAAGAAGAAAGCTGACTTACCAATGACAACAAATAGCATCATTTTAGCTGTGCTATGTTCGCGCTTTTCAGATGCAACAAGTTCACGACGAGTTTCACCCGCTTCAAGAATGGTTCGTGCAACCTAAAATTAAGATTTTACAGTTATGTTAAAATGTTTTCTCCTTGATCCATGTTTCAAATATATTTGTGGTAATAAAGCTAGAGCTTTATGCATCCATGAAAACTATTTAGAACACATTTCTTTACTTGAATTATTAAAATAAAAGAACGAACCTGAAGATTTAAAATGCATAAAACAATTAAAGGTATAACAAATTGCGTGATAGATGTTGCAATATTTTGAAACATAACCATATACCAATAATTATCTCTTAATCTACCAACAATCACCATATCCTCTGGGACTTCTTCAGATGTATTAATTGTGTATTCCCAAAATCTTACAACATTATAACCAACAGAAAAAACAAAAATACATGAAATTGTTAATAATGCTCGAGTTCTAAAGAAAAAATCACACATTAGTAAGTTTGTAAAAAAGTCAAGTTGGAAACTAACATTGTGCAATAAATTCGTACAGCAAATGGATGACATACTGCGAGATATCGATCAATTGTGATACTTACAAGCATCCAAACGGACATTGATTGAGCCATCAAAGTTACTGGATAAGCATAAACAAGAATATGAGCGGTCATTTGCATTGAAAATCCTAAAGGGTTTGTATTTAAATGAAATCGGTTTTAGTTTCTAAAAAAAATTTTGTTTTGATTTTTTTAGTTTTTAACTTTTCCGAATGGTTTTGAGTTTTCGATAGTTATCTTTTTTTGATTTTTACTCTCATCATAAATCAAAATACACACATTTTTTGTTGTTGGCATAATTCTCAGAAACAGACATCCCTCAAAATTATGAACTCTGTATTCAAACATTTGCGACATTTTCCACTTTTTTTTCTTCTTCATTTTAGCTTCAAATTGCATGGTTTCTCATTTTACATACATTGAATAAAAAAATCTTTTCCTCTTCTTTTTTTATTTAACAACATCCACTATTTATTATAAGGAATGGAATGTTGTTAAAAATAATTGAATTAAACGCATATTTTTCATGTAACAAAAAAACTCAGAGGTGCTTCAACCAGGATTTTCCCAGTTTATTTTTCCTTTCACAAAAAGCGTCGTCTTTTTACTTTTACGTCTCAAAAGCTGTCACATCTCGTATGCTTATCAACAAAAAAAAATTTCCTTTACCATTCATTCATTGAAAAATAAATCTCTACTTCTTTTTTCTTGCTTACAACAAACACGCTGCTTTTTTTTCATGAATAATTTAAAAAATGCAACAACAAAAATTTTATAAAAACGTATGTGCCGCTGCCAAAAAAGGTGGTAGTGTACCCAAAATAAAAATTAATTGGAAGTACCAAACAAGCGTAGGAGAAATAAAAAGTTGGTAAAATGCGGAAGCAAAAGGTATTTTTAAAGTTATAAAAAGTTATTAATTTAAAATTTAATATTCAATAAAAATTTACCTGGAATAACTTTTTGTATTTGTGAAAGAGAGAATACCGGTATAGCGAGAATTAAAAGGCATAAATCTGAAGCGCTAAGACCCGCTAAAAGAACATTAATCGATCGACGACGAAATGATTTTGATGTGAAAATAATTAATGATAATGTATTCATTATTGCTCCAGCTAAACACATAAAAATCATGATGAACGTGAAAAGCAATGATAAACTTGAAATAAATTCATTGTCTAAAAAAACCATTTAACATTGAAAAAAATAAAGAAAGAAAATTAAAGTGTTCAAGTTTTAGAGCTGCCTGCCATTGTTGCGGAATTAAATAAAGAAAATCTCAAGGGAGTTTTCCATTAAAAGGTGCCTTTTTTTGCTCTAATGTTTATTTATTTTTAAAGGTTAAATTTTTAAGAATGCCACCATCTTCTCTTTTTTTCTTAAATTTCTTTGTGGTTGGTTTTAGTCAAACATAAGAAAATAGGATTTTAAGCAAATCTTTGATATCCGGTAAGAAAGAAGGTGCAAAATTTTTATGTGCGTCCTTAATTTTTCAAAAACTGTTTTATGATTTAAAGGAAGTTCTTAAAATTTGTTTCAAAACATGACTAATAAAAGAGTATGTATTTTATTGGCCGATATAGCTACAAAAATTTTGCGGTGGGATTCTTCTCAGCAGGTGGTGGTTGCTTGTTGATTATTACTATTATACTCTTAAACCATAAAACACTTAAAGTTTTTATATTTTATAATAACAAAAAAAATTGAGTAATTTCCACGTACTTTAAAAAATGGCAGATTTTTTGGAAGTTTACAAATTTATTAATTTTAACTACGGTAAGTAAAGCCTTGCACTTTGGCAGCACTCAAAATCAAGATCTTTCGAACAAAAAAAATTTACCTAATTCAAATGGGATATTTTCTTCAGTTGCAGCGGCGGCTACATCTTCAGTAGACATAATTTTTTCAACAATGGTTTTATTTGAAAATGTAACTATGATAACTTCATTTGGAAGCGATGAAACACTTCGCTCCCAATCTGTTTCATCTTCGAGTGAATTTGACATTATTGTTGTTTGCTTTTTATTTTAGACTAAAAACAAAATAAGATAATAACATTTGAAGATTAATTAGTTTGTGTACAAAAAATCAACACGCGTTTAAGATTTTTTTGTGGTTTAAAGAGAAAACAAATAAATTAATGAATTAGACACTACAAGAATGATGGAAGGCCACGAAGAAAGAAAACATTTTATTTCTTTTATTCGTTTAGAAAACCAAAGCTAATTTACTCAAGGCAAAAAATAAAATAAATTCAATTAAAATTTCAAAAAGCATTAGACTTTTGCTTTTGTTTTTTTCTTTATCAAACAAAACAAGAACATTGGGGCCTTACCTTCGGTAAGTCCCTCAAACTAAACATACAAACAAACAATTTTCGAAACCGTTACATTTTTACAATCAAAACGTGGACATTTTACACATTTAGGTATTTTTTGAGAAACTTAGAGAGTGCATCTGTTTTAAGGAATTCTAAAAAATAATCAAAGTGGGAGATTATGTGTCTTTTTGAGGATGGAAAATGGGAAAAAAACAGTAACACAACATAAACTAAAACAAACAGATTGCTGAGTATTGGTTTATTAAAGTGCCTTACTGTAAACAGTAATAACTTCAATAGTAAGCCTCCAAACCTCGTCAAGGTTCTCAGCATATTGGAGGATAGTTGTTAGTTCTGGGTCAACAACACCCTTTAAAAGGGCAAAGAAACCGCATCTAATACGTACGGAGGTGCAATCAACATATATAACCATACCAGGTATTAAAATGTCAACAATGCGCTATGTTAAGCATGGGGCTCACCTGAGGTGATTTAAGCAGCACCTCATACTTGCTTCCTAAGAAGCACGCATTTATCCCATAAATAGGCATGACATTTCATAACTTGCTACTGGATATGGCCTTGTATATATGGTCAAGCCGTTTCTCATCGCTGACATAAACACAACATAAAACTTTTCTCACTTGAAGAACTATCGTTGAAAATCTTCGTAGAACTTCATGACGCAACTCTTATCGTTCATAAGGAAATTAAAACCTTATAAAAAGCTCAACAAATCTCATCATATACGTAACATAACGTAGGTGCAATTATTACATATGATCATACCAGGTATTAAACTGTCAATAATGCGATCTGTTGAGCATGGGGCTCACCTGAGATGATTTAAGCATATTGCACCTCATACTTGCCTCCGAGAAGGCACGCATTTATCCAATAAATTGGCATGACACTTCATACTTGTAACTAATATGAACTTGTAAACATGCTCAAAACGCAACTCATCGCATTACTAAACGCTACATCAGTCTAATCACAATCGCTTTCAATATCATTCATTTCAACGTTATCGTCCCACTCATCGTTAATCTCATATTCTAAATCGACGATATCGTTAACGGTAACATTTTGTAAAACTTCGTTATCGTCATCGATAGGCCGCTGCTCTTCATCAACTTCCATATTTTCGTCGATCTCAACGTTCCAATCCGGATTTAACGCAGCATAATCTGGAGCATCAGGCAACATAACTGAAAGCGGATCCTCGTTCAAAAGTTCGTTGTAAACGATGTTTCTCGTGCTGTTCACATCGTCGGCGGGCAATTTAATATGAAGCCGATCCCATGCACGTGTGCGTGAAAGGGCAACATAACAATGGCCGTGCGTAAAAATTCCTTTACTGAAATCAACTCCTACACAGTCGAACGTTTGTCCTTGGGCTTTATTAATCGTTAATGCGAACGCAACTCGAACCGGGAACTGTGTACGGTAAACTTTCAAAACGCTTGAATCGTCGAGGAGCGTAATTCTTGGAATCATTACGATGTTATCTTCGCTATTATCGCTTCGGTTAGTCAACTTTTCAGCAACAATAATGTTACGTTCAAGTCTTTTAACAATAAGTCGCGTTCCGTTACATAAACCTTCTCGAATGCTTAAGTTACGCATAAGCATAATCACCGCATTTACTCGAAGTCGTAGCTTGTACGCGGGAAAACCGTTTGGCTTAAACGTTTCGAAATGTTCTGGACTATACTCAAATAGGTTATCTTCAACTCGATCGACAGCTTGATAAATTCTTTCGGTATCGCTATCAAGTAAATCGATAATCCCTTCGTTATACGTATCAACTTCAGAATTAACCGTAGAAAGAATAGCTCTAGACGCGAAAGCATTTAAATCATTATTCCTTATAACATCACCGAAAATAAGCTCAACTAAATCATTCGCAGTAATACACTCTTCGGGTAACGATACCTTTCCTTGAACATCGTTTGCGCTTCCATTTCCAATTCTCAATATCGTTTCCGCAAAATCATCTCCATTATTATCGGCTCTTTCGTTACTAATCAAATCGTATTTATTTGCCGAGAAAAGCGGCCAAAGCGGACTCATCTTAACGCTATTTCGGATAACATCGTTACGCGTACCGTTTTTCACAACGGGTCCTAACTGACGAAAATCTCCACCGCAAACGATAATCTTTCCTCCAAACGGAACGTCGTTATTCATAATTTCGCGTAATTTCTCATCAACAACTTCAAGAGCTCTTCGTGGTGCCATCGGAGTTTCATCCCAAACAACAACTTTAACTTTACGTAATGCTTGTCCAAGTGAATCCGAAGAAACTACACCGGATTGACTCTCTTCGCCAAACGGAAAATCAAGCTTAAATACGTTATGAGCTGTTCGCCCCGTTTCATATAAACTTGCTGCAATACCGCTCCACGCCATAATAACAACATCGGTATCGGACGCAACTAAATTCGAAAATAAACAGTTAAATAGATACGTTTTTCCTGAACCTCCTGGGCCATCAATGTAAAAACAGGCCGCAGAATTATCGGGATTAACGACTCGTTGCATAATCGCTTCATAAGCATTCGCTTGTTCGGGATTCAACGTCCCTCGCATTTGATCGCCTCGGAGACGGTGTGCGGTAATATCAACGTTTTCGTCGTCAATACCAACAATTTCTGCAACCATTTGAAGGATTGGATAATCTTCAAGTGATCGCTCATTGTTGATAATCATTCGTAAAACTTGACGCCATGCTAAATTTTCCGCAAGATCTTCATCGCCGCGATGATTTCGAAGTAAATCTGAGATTAACTGATGACGAAACTGATTCCATAACCATAACGGAGCTTCAACATCGCAATGAGCAACAATTCGTGCGAATAAACGTCGTAATTCTCTCGGTAAATTGAAAAATGTTCCTTCGTGTAACGCATCGTAGTAAATTTGATCGGATTCAACCAATCCTCGTGCTACACACGCTTCGCGGAACGTTACATGGATTGCATTAGGATCGTAAGGATCTCTGCGTAAATCTTCGTAATCTCTTGGACCTTTAACGATCGTCAATAACTTTCGGAGGTAAAACAATTCAGTGTTCTTCGGGTTAACGGCGTACATTCTTGGACATTTCGGTTTCGTAGTTCTCAAACGTGTATGCCATTCGCGTTTCTTTGCATCCCATGTAAAATGGTGGCAAAGCTCTACATACGTAAGATTTCGATTAACTCCATTTGGCGCATTTCGATTCAAATCAAAGAAAGCTAATAACTTGGACTTTTTCATCGCATCTCGAATCATATCCGAAACTGAAGCATCTTCCGCCATCGCAATAGTTTGTTGCTCAGGTAAATGAACCTGAAGCCTTTCAATACTTTCACTCGAAAAATGCATATCGAACTTGTAAAGTCTCCAGCAAGCTTCATGAGCGGATAAGTATCTCGCATCAAGGAAGCACTGAATCTCATCATAATTAACTTGTCCGCTACTGATCTCAATATTAATTCTGTCCGGACCTTTAAACAAATACTTGAACAAATAATTAACTGTACGCAAACTGCATACCACTTCAATATTGATATGGCAACCGAAACGCTTCAATAAATACGCATTATACGGAACAACTGAACGGTTATCAAGAATAAAAGGTCGCCCTTTAAAGTTAACCGTAGCTTGCTTGCCGTCGTTTCTTCTTCGGTAAGTCGGATACGAATTTTCATCAAACGTTGTCTCTTCGCTAAACGCTTTCGGAAAATGACGTTTACATGTACCATCCTGCATACACATGGCATTCGGATCGTATTCTCCGCAAGGTCGATGAAGCATATGCTTCACCACTAAATCGTAAAGTACGGGGTCGCTTTCTCGATCTGGCAATTCCGCAGAAATGAAATCGTTAATTTTCGCAATATCGTTCCATTCTTCTTCAAACCACCACAAACTGTGAATATGTGGTAATCCACGCTTCTGAAACTCAACAACGTAAAGGAACGCTTTAACTTTTCCGAAAATACCACTTTTCATTTCTTTGACAAATTGCTTAACGTGGTAATTAAAAACGATATCAACAACGTCGGGTCTGTCATAGGCTCTCTGGTTCTCGAATAAATGTCTCGTAATATCGGGATCATCGGGATTGCACGTTTTCGTAATAAATAAACTCGGCTTTCCATGCTTCTGACACATCGCATTCGCATCATTCAAAAACTCAGATTGGCTTCGAGGTCCCATCGTATACGATGAGGGCAAAACAAACTTCTTTCCTGGTAACGAATCGTTAGCTTCTCCAACATTTCGTAAATAGTCTGTAAGACCCGTATACGTATCAACTCGTAACTTCTTTTGATTCAATCGCAAAAACTTTAAACGCTCATTATCGACAATCGTAAATGACCAAACTAAATATTTGCTTAATAATTTACCACCATGAAGGATGGGATTAAAAGGCTCATCATCGTTTTCGGTACGCAAAGCTAACTTATACAAAAAATACTGGAGCGCAGTAAGTTTTCCGCCTTGTGGATTAGAAGGATTCTTTGGCCTATCATAATGCCAAAAGTCTCCTCTACCGTAAGGGTTAAACAACACAAACGTAAGCGGTTCACAATGCTTCGAATACTTAGAAATACGTTGAGCCATAGGTGGCTCTCCGTCATTACACTTTCGTTGAACTTGGATATCATTCCAAGGAATGTCACCATTCTCATCGCAAATATAAATTCCTGCTACTTCATTAGACACTGTCGGTAACGCATACGTATCGCTGGTGTTATTCGTTGTCTTTTTAAAGAGAATTCTGCATACTTTTGGTACACGTCTTTCTCTTTCCGCTACTTCTCGCTCTTCATCCTCAATATCGTGAAGCATACGATAAATATTTGCATATTCGTTGACGTTAGCCAACAAAGTATGCAAAAACTCAAAAATTCGTCGTTCACAATCAGTCGCAAACGGAGCTAGACATCGGTACTCAATCGCATCGTTAGTTTCGAGGATCCACAATTGCCCAAAAGCAGGCCGTTGTCCAGGAAGCGGTTCGGTATATCTCGGTAAAACATGCATAACTTCACCGTGAACACGATAGTGAAAAATGCCAGGTAGCTGTCGCATTTCACCCTTCATATACGCAAAGCTAACGCTCGTGTTATACTTATTAATTTTCTCATGGAAAGGGCGCCAATCGGTACCTTCTTCACGCTTAAGCATCGCTTTCAATTGTTCGGGGAAATCGGGCTCGAAATTTACTTTAACGCGACCGCAATTGCAACAGTTATCATAAGTACCTTGAGCTGTTCGATTCTCACATGAGTAATGCAATCCGCTACAAAACGTGCATGGTGTATCGCGATCGCCCAATGTAAATTGCTCAACATTATCGCTATTAGCTGCTCGAAGTGCATTTGCGAGGTTCTCTCGTTGTCTTTCATAATCGGTGCGCCTAATTTCATTACGTTGTACTCGTTCATCTTGTGTCTCATTTTCTCGTAGAGAAGCTTGCAAAACACGCTGGGTAGTTAATCGTGCTTCCTGCTGCTCAACATCTTCGTTATGACGGCTCAATCTGTTTCGTTCACGCAAATCAGCAAGCCTTAGTGCACGTTGGCCTGCAGATTCACGTTGTCGTGCTTCTCTACGTTGTTGTCGTAAGCGTTCAAGCTCACTTAACCTTTCTTCGTCGGATTGACGCTGTCGTGTCCACTTTCGTCGGTTCGCAGCACTGCTCCTAACCTTTTTTCTACGACAATACGTTGCAAAATCTTCTGATATAGCTGCTGCTAACTGTACCTCTTCGTTGGGAATCAATTCTTCGCCTTCGATAACGTTCGCATCAATCATAGCACCCATAAGAATAGGTTCGCTAACGTTATCGTCAACTTCCATTGACTCAACCTCATTAACTTCTTCGCTTCGCTCAACATTCTCTAACGCATCATTACGCAAGGTTGCCCGAAGGCCGTCGTCGTTTGCCAGAGGGCCGTGGTCGTTTGCCCGAAGACCGTTGTTGTTTGCCCGAAGGCCGTTGTTGTTTGCCCGAAGACCGTGATCTACATTCCTGAAGTACGACATCAGAAATGCAGAAAAAATAAAAAAATAAACAATACCAACCAATCAGGAAAAAAGTTGAAGAATAATTCAGATAAATAGCTTGAATAAATAAATCACATACAAAAAAAATGTTCAAGCAAGCCTAACCAAAAGATAAAACGAAATAAAACAATGATGTGTAATTTCGAGGCAGACAGTCAGAGAAAAACAAACTTTTGACTTCCAAAAAAATGCTTACAAAAAATGCAAGCATTTCCCTTTCAAAAAAAACAAAGGGAAACTTTCGTGTCAAGAAAAATTTCATAAAATGCAAATTTAAAATGGTCAAAACATATCAATATTTGACTCTCCGAAGCGTGAGACTAACATATTCGGAATCAGCGTAAAAAACTGATCTAGGCTATCGGGACAAAACAAAACAAAAGCAGAACCGACATACAAACATACAAACACGACACTCCAAATTAAAAAGGAAGATATTATAAAAAAACAAACTCGAAGAGTTAAAAAAAGACCTCTTATCAAAAGTGGCATCCATAGTGAACACCCAAGAAAAAACAGAGAGCAAGAAAAAAAAAGCTGAAGTAAGTAAATTTGAGTTTCACTCTGTTGTTTTTTTTATTCTCCTTCTCTTTTTTTTCCACGGCAATTTACTTTTATGCTTCCGGGATGAAAAAAAGGAAGTTTTTACATTAAAACAAAAAATTATTTTCTTATATTTTTGCCATGTCAAAAAATAAAACTTGTTAAGGCAAAGCAACACAACGGGGGAAAGTACATTTTTGTGGTAAGTAAAAAAATTTGGTGGCACACACAATTACTTTAATAAATTAAAATTAAACGAAAATTAATAAACATCTGTTTTTTTATTTATCGTTTCTTATGTTTTTTCGAGTGGGGTTAAAAGTCAACTTTTTTTTGTAATCGTAAAATAAAAAGGAAGATACATAAAAAGAGAAAGAATGAGGTTTCCATATTTTGTAGGAAGGAGATGAGAAAGCATAAAAGAGCTGACACGCAATTTAAATATTTTTAAATGGTTTAGTATTAAAAGGGAATAGATTCATTGAGATAAAGAAGGGATCATTGAATATTAGGACAACATGTGTTCTATGTCCTAATAGAAAAAGGGTTAAAAATGCTTTTGAATCTTGAAAGAAAAAAATGGAAGAAAAAATATTCGGTTTGAAAATTATTGTAAAATATAATTTTCTAAAGTTTTTGGATTCTTGTTGACAGTAATATTTTAATTCAAAGTTTATTTTCCCAGTATTCTAACTCTCCTCATTTATGTCTTGCTTTGCCTCTTATTCACAAACTCCAAACAAATCATAAATGGTGGAAATTCAACTCATTTATTTTTTACGTAATAATTCCGCCAAATTACATGGTTCTTTTTTGAAATTATTTGACTCTATTTCAAGATTTGCTTATTTGAAAAAGTTTCAGTCATAAAAAAAATCTTTTCACGGTAACCATAATTAGCAAGCAACGGATGTGTCAAAACCAATAAGCTTTTAACATTTTTGGAGATATTTTAGAACTTTTCGAGTTTATGTATTTGACAGATATAAGTTGCAAACAACAATATCAAAAATATTTGCAAACAATAAACAAAGAAAGTTGAAAGGCTAAAAAATATTTTTAGAAACTCCACTGATGATATTTTTAGGAAATTGTGAATCTGTCAAAAACACACTTGGTTTAAAATAATAAAAATTCATTAAGTTCATAGTTTATTGGTCATTTGTTCTTTTTTTTAATTCGTAATTGTTTTGTCAATCCCATGGTTTTTTTTAAATGTGGAAAATGATCCAAAGAAAGGTTGAAGCCTTGTACGTAAAATTAAAAAAGGAGAAGCCAAAAATAGAAAAAGCTATTTTAATTTTTGCTGTTGAATTTTAGTGATGTTTCATAGACATTTTCGTATTACTGAAACATACGCCAAAAAAAAAGATAATCCTCAAACGTCACATATATTTTTTTTATAACAGACGCTTTTGGGAATTTCCTAAACCGTTTCATAACGATGCAAAAGGTTAAATTAAAAACTTAGCATTTTTTTGATATCCAAAATTAGTTTCAAAAAAATATTCTTAGAAATGAATTTTAAAGGAAAAAAACCTATTTCCCAGGCTTACTGGTAACTAATGATTAGAAGAAGAAATGTAAAGAATAAACATCAAGTTGAATTATACGTTTCTCAGTTATCAAGAAAACCAGAAAACATGAGTTTTTTTACCGTTCACAAATATCAAATTCAACAATTTTGCACTTTATTTTAATCTCAAAAAGTTTTTGAACAAATTTTTTTTTCAAAAAATGGCACGGCACATCAAGAAATTTTAAAAATAAAAAATTTACCAATACTTCCCTTTACATCCGCCAAAATATTAACTTTATTTTACAACAAACAATTTCTTACATTACAGAAAATGCCATGTTGAGGTGAAAATATAATTGGTGCCAACTAACAATTAAATTTTATGACCTCTTCAATTTTTTTATATTTCAAAAACTAATAAACAAAAAAACAAACACATGAAATTTTTTTTAATATTTTCAAAGAAAATCTTTAGAAAAAAACATTACTTTCAAAAACCACTAAAAAATAAATATCTGCTTTTAATTCATTACAGTATTCTTTATTTTGAAAGGCTAAAAAAATAACAGATTTCATGGTTGGATGTTGCTTAATTTAGAAACCATTGAAAATGAAAAAAGACAGAAGCAGGATTGGCGTCAAACGAAAGAAAAAAATGAAATTTAAATTATTATTATAAAGATAAATTTAAAAAAACAGAGCAGATGGATCCCAAAAAATAAATAAATAAAAGAAAACATACTAATTTTATTAAATGCCAAAAACATATGCCTCAACAATTAGTAACAACATCACTATATTTTTATTTCATGGAATCTTAATATGAAAACAAAAAGGTTTGTTGCAAAATCTGTGAATGAAGAAATGGAGATTCTCAAAAACATGGACAAAAAAAACTTTAGACAACTCAAACATAGACCCAATAACAAAAAGAAAAAACACTATTAACCAAACAAACAAACAAAAAAAGGAGTCTTAAAATTGAGTTTGTTTTTTTTTTAAATCACAAGAAAGTAAGAAAAAAGGTTTCTAAAGAAGCGTTTAAAAGGTTTCTTTTTTTTTTTAAGAAATGTACTTTATAAAAAAAAAGAAGAGAGTTTTTTTTAAAAGGGCATACTTTCAAAAAAGGTTATTATTTTCTTTTTCTTCACTCTTCTTTGATGTTATTTATGACTTCGTTATGTTGCCTCAATTGAAAAGGCAAAAGAAAAAAAAACTTTTTGTAGCTACAATTTTTTCCGGGTTCCGATAATTGAGAGAAGCCACAAAACACATAAAAGAAGGGTTTAAATTTAGTTAAATTTGGGACTTGGGAATTCTTTAAACTTATGATAAAATAATCTTAAAAAAGTATTTTGAATATGACAACTTTTGGATTCATAAGCTTTGATACACACACAATTGCCTTTCTAAACCTCATTTATTTATCGCTTCATTAATTTTTATTTAATTGGATTGTTTCCTAAGATTTTTTCTCTATAAAAAAGAATGACCTTTAAAAAACAAGCAAAAATTTCATACAATTTTGAGACCAAAAAGTTCGAAATTAATTAAACAGCAGCTTCCAAAAAGTAAAATATATGTATGACAAAAAATTGTAACCTTTTACAATGTCTGAACTTAGATAATCCCATAAAAACTTTAAAACAAATATTTCTTTACTGTATTTTTTTAAACTCAAAAAAATTTATTTACTTAAACTTTTATAATTGATTAGTAGTCTCAAGTGTGTGGTGGAATCATTCCTTAAACCTACACAGGCTTAGTGACCATTTTTTAAAAAAATAAAAGAGAAGGGGTTGCTTAACTCTGCCATGACAAAAGCGTGTTAAAGTAATTAATCATCAAAAAGTCAAAAACAAAAAAATAAAAATAAACGAACGCATAAAAAGAAAAAAGAATGAAATAACAAAAAGTTACATTTTCAAATAACTTTTTTTTCATTTTTTTGGTTGGTATCAATTGTAATCCATTCCGAGAAAAAGATGGAAGTAGAAAAAACAAAACTACGAAGCAGCAAAGAAACAAAAAGAAAAAGATAGAAGATGAAATTTGTTCTCTTCCAAAAAGCAATATCCTCTTTCCCCCTTCTTCTTCACCATCATGAAAAAAAAAATGAGTAAATTAAGTATCGCTGGATGTCGTTGTTGAAGTCTCATTTTTCTTAGTTGGGTTCTCGTGGTCCATCAGCAGTAGGCATCATTGAAAAAGAGGTTGATAATATGCCTTAAGGATTTCCATCCATCTTATTTCATTAAAATAACTATACTGTTTAAAAGAAAAAAAGGGATAAAATAAAAAGCCAAAGAAAGAAAAAAATATCTTCTTTTTAAAGGAGAAAGAAAATATGAAGGGATTTGGGTAATTTTATTTTTTCCTTCTTCTGAAATTTTATATCTTTTTTTTTTAACTTTGGAAAAAAATGTCAACACACATGATGGAAGTTGTTAATTAGTAGTTAATTTTTTAAATATAAAAAGATTAAACAATAAAAAATAGAAAAAGAGGGAGTGCAAACATTAAAAATGATGATTCAAAGCATAAAGTTAGTCAAGTGATTTTGAAATTATTAAAAAGTTAAAAATATATTATTTTTTGGCATGAAAATAAAAAATATGTAAACATATTCACTGCCGGAGATGAGATAAACTACAAAAAAGTTGAGTAAAGCATCAATAAACAAAGTTATGAGTGTCAATTAGATTTTTGACTGAATAAGACACAAAGTTGGAAAGGCATGTAATTAGATGAGGAGGATATGGTAGTTAAAAAAGATGTTTGTTGTTACATAAAAATCCAGCTAAACACTTTATTCGCAAAAGAAACAGTACTCAAAATTTTTTGTTTTATGGCATTTTTAATTTTCAAAAAGCAAAAGTTTGGATTAATTTGGTCACAAAAAATACGATCTTCCCCGGCAAATGTGGCAAAACCTATTTTCCATAACTCATATCTCCCAAATTAATTAAAACCTTATTTTTTTTTAACAAGTTTTTATTTTATAAGCATTTTTTCAAGATCTCATAAAATTTTGACATTTAAATTTTCAATAAAATAAAAGAAAAAAACCAATTATACCTCTGTCCTTTATATCTCAATTTCATCGAAGCCAAAGAACTCTCGGATTTTTTCATTTTCTAAAAACATAGAAACTTCTTTTTTTCTTTAGTAAAAATAAATGATTATTTTATTTTGTTATTTTCTAAGAAACAAACTTCCTTCCTTGAAATCGGAGAGGAGAAACTTCATAAACCTCAAGAGAGATGATCTCGTATTTTTTATCTTTTAAAAACAATTGTCGAAGAAAGAAAATAAAATAAAACAAGTTGGCTGCATTTCTTTTTTAACTTTTTAAAAGTTATTTTTTTGGAAGTTTAAATAAGTTTTTAAAAAATGGCTATGACATATTACATCCATGACGTTAGTTTGCTAGAAAATAAATCATTTAAAAATTGCTTAGAAAAAATTTGGAAGAATAAAAAATGTGTTCGGTGAAAAACACGCAAGAGCTAGCTGCTAGAAACTTTTAGAAGCTTCGATTTGACTTTGATAGGATAAAAATTTGTTGTAATAATTAATTACAGGATTCGTCAATATTAAAGAAGGAAAATGAATGTCTTAATAATCTCAAAAAACCCAGCATATTTAGGACCGACTAATAAATAGAAAGAATGAATCATGGTGAAAATTGTAATAATAATAATTTGACTGTTTTGCTTGCATACATTTTTACTTGAACAAAAGTTTTTTCTTTTATAAAAATAGCCTTTCTAAGAAGGGTTTACGTTTGAAAAATTGTAAAATGAGCATTCTTGAAATCCTTCTTACCAATGGCACTACCAAGCTAAAAGCATTTTTTTCTTTGAAGCGCTATCAGATCTTTCACCAATTTTAAACGCATGAAAAGTTAATAATAATAAGGCTACAGCGAAGAATGGCACTTCTTATATTTATAAAAAAACATAAACATTCTTTTATTGGTTTCTGATTCTGAGACAACTGAGAAGCACGAAAAAATCTGATATTAAACATTAAAAACCACTGAAATATTAATGTTTTTTATGCAACAAATCTAAACTGCAAAAACAAATGAAAAGAATTTTTCAGAAACCCTCGAAAACACAACACTTCCATTTTTTTAAACAACAAAAAAATTTTTAGGATCACTTGAAAGCTCAACATACTACTGTAAGACCAAACCAAGCGATAAAACCCACTCAAATCTGATTTTTCAATTGTTTGCAAACTTTATTCCAAAACTATGATATTTAAAAAAAATATGTTTTCACGCTTCAATACCCTTTTTTAGTACAATTATAATAAGCTTATTTGAAAACAACATACATGGAGAAAAAACTATATGTATAAATTTACTTCCTAAAAAATGAATGAACTTTTAAAAGCAAAACAAGCCACGGAAATGAGAAAGAACAAAAAAGCAATGGCAACAAGTCGTTGTTAGTTAGTATCTTGAAAGAAACTAACCAACTTTTTTTGAAATGACTTTTGCTCCAATGAGACCCATAAAACTATATACATATATCTCAAACTTTTATGACAACAGGAAATTTGCCCACGAAATAAATTGCCAAGAATTTATATTATGTTTCTTGTTTGCGAAAAGTTTGAAATAAATAAAAACATAAATTTTATAAATGAAAGATAAAGGATATGGTAATAATTTATGGAGGAAGAAGCTTTAAACAAAAATATGTGATACTTAAAAATTCATACATTGACAAGAGCAAAAAAAGTTTTGTCATTCATATCAGAGTGACTAGTCATAATAAAACATGTAAAATAATCTAATTTATTTAAACCCAGCACATTTTCCAATCCGCTACTACATAATACAATTAACAGTATACTAAGCTATATACACAGATCTAATGTTCATCAACTTTGTCTGGACGGCGAAGGACTTTGTAGTCTTTGAAGCGAAGATAGAGTTGATCAGTTTCATTGAGTCCAACGTTGCAAGGATCGGCTAAAAAATGTTAACGATAATTAGGATCAAACAAAATGAAAACATACGAATGCGTTTTTGATAACGAAGATCGTAAAAGATTTGAGGAAAGTATTCAGCAAAATGTTGACGATCAAAATGTTCAACTGGTGGAGCTTTAGTCCATTTTTCTTCAACTTTCTTAGCTTGAACAGCGCCATCAGCAGTTTTAAGTTCATGAAGCTTTATACGAGCCGTCTATAAAATAAGAGAAAATAAAAAGACATATAAACAAGTTGAGAGAAAATCCATACATTGTATTCAATCCATTTATCAATTTCTTTGCCGTATTGTTCCGGAATTTGTCCATATGGAATTTTCATTGATTCATATTGCTTTTGAAGAGAATCAATAATTGCTGCATGAGTAGGAAGTTGTTTCTTCAACGCTGAGAAATCAACTTTTGGTAAATTAGATGGGAGTTGATTGACTCTAAAAAAGGCAACATATAATAGGTTTTACATATATATTAACAGCTTACTGAGCAGAAAATGTACTGTTTTGACCTTTAAGACGAGTAAGTTCAGCAGCATGTAAAGATGTTAAGCGATCAGTAAGCTTTTGCCATTGAACAGAAGAAGTAGCGACACGCTTTGCAGTATGAGACATCCTATAAAAAATGAAAGGTTAATAACAAATAAATTATTAAAGTTAGGAAAAGAATCACGGTTGACGAAGTAAAAAAAGAAGAAGTGATAAATGAAAATATTTTTATTGATGAATGAAATTTTTTTTGTTTCACATCAGTGTGTCGTCACTAATACGTACTTTGCCAAACTAATTATAATTAGCATTTTGAATTTCGGATATTTGTATGTAAGATTTGCATGGTTGGCTTTTATTTTTTTCTCCATAAATATGAACATCAGATTATGCTTATTTACAATTCTATTATCGCCAAAAAAGATTAATGAATTAACGAATAAAAAATGGCGTTGCTGATGTCGATGATGGAGGTAATATGGGTGTTACAGAAGCTTTAAATTTAAAACCAAACTTCATTAAAAAATTTTAATTACATTAGCAAAAAATTGTCTATAAACTTTGACAAAGAAAATAACAGCTGTAAAATCAAATAATGTATGAGTTGCTAAAAGAGTAAAAGCGCAAAGTGAAAACTTTGGAAGCCAGGTGTATCCTCCAATTGAAAGACCTAATGAGATTGCAACTGGAGCAATAAGTAATACAACAACAAAAAGTATTTGAATTGTTAATGCTCTGAATAAAATTTTCTAGAAAAAATGGATTTATTTTTTAATAGTTTCTTTTTGCTAAAAATGAAACCATTTATTACCTGAAGTTTATAGGTTGATTCACTTAACAAAGCTTTATTTTTCCTTAAAACCTTTATAAAAATGGAATACATGACCGTTGCAAATACTGTAATACCAATTAAAACACCTAATATTACAAATAAAAATACGATAGTCCAATTATCATTTGTTTTGGGATCAAACCCAAATAATGATGGTTCTTCTTCAAATAAAATTTCGAATGCGGGATTTTGATTTATTAACGAAGCTTTAATTATATCTGTATCGGGAATAAAGAGGAGACAAGGTACACCAAGACCAATTTCAAAAAATAAAAATACTCCAATATAAAGAGATGGTTGAAATCCAGGCTTATTATAAATCTCATAAATTTTTGATAATGGAGATGCTAAAACAAAACGATGTAAGGTTGAACTAAATATTGAAACACCCATTCCAACCATTAAAAAGCATAATGTAAAAAATGGAAGATAAGACCATTTTCCAGATAACTTTGAATATATTCCAGCGCTATATCCCATATAAAATGGCCACAATGGCACGGGTTTCCAAAGACTCATCTGAACATCAAAGAGAAAACTCCAAAGCAATTGATGACATAAATACCATTTATAAGAACCCATTTCTTTCGTGGATTTTTTTATAATTGCATAAAGCATAAATGGAAAAAATATCAATGTTATTAAAAGGGTTACATCCCAATACACTGCATAATAAAACACCCAATTTTTATCGTGCAAATCGTTCAAGGTAAATGCAGAGTGATTAAATGTTAACCCCATTCAAGCAAAAAATCATGAAATGACAGGTAAGATTTAAAAAAGTTCTAAAAGTAATTTTTTTATAATGTCTAAACAACAGGTGCTTGCACATTTTAATAATTACCACGGTGAATTTGTGACCTTTAAAAATCTTTTAGCTGTTACTGCTGCTGTGTTTGTAAAATTTGAGAAACGATATTTATTTTAATTATTTATTTATTAAAAAATTTTAACGAATAAAAAACGGCGTTGCTGATGTCGATGGCGGAGGTAATATGAGTTTTACAGAAGTTTTAAATTTGTAACCAAACTTCATTAAAAATGCTTTAATTAAATCAATAAAAAAATTTCTATAATTTTTTACATAATAACAAATTACTACAAAATCTAACAAAGTGTGAGGTGCCATAAAACATAACGCACACATCATAAATTTTGGAACCCATGTATATCCAAGTAATGAAAAAGTTAATGATAGCGCAAGTGGACCAAGAAGTAATAAAATAACTAAAAATATTTGAAGTGATAATGCTTTGAATAAAATAATCTGAAAAAAAAAGATGGAAAAAGTAACAAAACTATGCGAGCAAATGGTGAAAAAATTTCCAACCAAAAATAATTTTTCTGACAGAGGAAAGAAATATGGCTCCCGAAAGAAAATTTTGAAATCCAAGTAATTTTTTCATATTACCCATTCGAGACCTCTTTCACACTAATAATTTCTTTTCCTAATTTTATTTTATCTAAATCAAAAGTTAAAAACAGCTGCTTACTTGCATATTATAAGTTGCTTCACTAAGCCATTGTTTACTTTGTGTTAAAACTTTTATAAAATAAAAATACATAATGATGAGAAGGATCGTCATTGTTAAAGTTAACACCAACCAAATAACCATAAATAAAATGGTTAAATTATCATTTGCTTCTGGATCATATCCAAACATGGAGGGTTCATTATCAAATATAACTTCAAATGCTGGTGCTTGATTTATGAGGGAAGCTCTAATAACTTCTCGTTCAGGTATAAATATATAAACGGGAAAAAAGAATCCACATTGAAGAGCAATAAATGCAAAAATATAAAAGCCAAATCTTACCCCAATAATACTATAAATTTCATAAAACTTTGTAAATGGCATTGCCACGGCATATCGATGGAAAATAGAGACACCAATAGAAACAGACATTCCAGCAACTAAAGAATTTAAAAATAGAAAAGGGGCATATGCCCATTTTTCTGAGAACTTTGAATATATTCCAGCGCTATAACCCATATAAAATGGCCATAATGGCACGGGTTTCCATAAACTCATATGGACATCAAATAAAAAACTCCAAAGTAATTGATGGCATAAATACCATTTATACGAACCCATTTCTTTATTGGATTTTTTGATAATTGCATAAAGCTCAAATGGAAAAAATATTGCTGTAGCCACTGATGTAACATCCCACCAAATATTATAATAAAATACAAAATTTTTATCATATAAATCGTTTAAAGTAAATTCAGACCGATTTACCATTTCACTATTATGTATTTTATTAAAAAAATGGAATAAACTTTTTTGACATTTCTTTCATAATCGTCATATAAAAAGGTTTTTCGAGAAGCAGGTGAAATATTGTATTATCAAACTAAATAAAATGCGCAAGTTTTAAATTTAAAAGTTTTTTTCGTAAAATTCATAAAGAATAACAGCTGAGATCTTTAAACTTCTGTTTTGTAAGCAAAATTTTTTAAACTTTTTTTAAAATAATTTCATGATTAAAAAGATCATACCCCTTAGATGACTACTAATATGGGCCCGTATTAGTTGTGAATTTGCGCAATAAGTTTTTGAACGCATCCCGAGTATGACCCAACTATGAACGGAGGGGATGGTGACAGCCATCCACTGCGCCATAGTTGCAAGAAAAAAACCATCATTTTTTGTTAGGTGAAAAAAATGGACATACACAAGCGAAACACAAACCATAAGAAAGTTTTTAAAAAAATGCAGAGATCGGTTAAATATGGTACATTTTTCTAAGGCAAGAAATTTGGGAATTTTGTATGATTGACAAAAAAATGGCATGAAGCATAAAAATTAAAAAAAAACCAAGTTTGCTATTCATATGTTTCTATTAATTTGGTTTATTTTTAAATAACGAAGAGTAAGAAAAAAAAAGACGAACTAAATTTCAATCGAAAATCGGCTATGCGAACTTGATGAGACTTTAAAAATATTATTTGCTTTATCGTACTTTTTTTATAATGCAAAACTCATTAATTAGATACTCTAAGTTTATGCCACAATTTGGCAGATATGGTAGCTATCTTTTTTAACTTTAATTATGCTAATTTTTATAAACCTCGTTTTTCCATCACTTTTTATTTTCCCATTGCTTGTTTTTTCTTCACACATCAAAAAGAAATTTGTGCTGCATCGTTTGGTTTCTTCTCGACGTCAAAAAGAAAAGTCTGCTGCAAATAATGGTCTCAAAAATTCTTTTAATTCTATTATGTTTTATTCCAGTTGCAATTGTAAATTCTCAAACTTTTTATACTGATAGCTGTGCTCGATGCATTCTTTACTGCAATGATATCAATCAATGTTGGTATATAAATGAACAAGATTATTATGACTATAATTATGATTTTTACAATCGATATAATGAATATTTATTTCAAACTGGAGAACAATATCTTGTTTCAACACTTCCTGTAGCTGTCGCTCCTCCTGTTCCAGCTGGTCGTTCTGCACATGGTCCTCATGATTACGACAATGGTCATGACAATGATCATGATAATGGACATCATGGCACTTCAAGACCTTGGACGCCTGAACAATGGAGAAATTTTGGTATTGGTATGGGTGTTGCTGGTGGTGTAATTCTCATTCTCATAATTATTTGTATTATTGTTTGCTGTATATGTTCATGCGCTAAAAAGAAGAAACAAAATGATCAACCACCACCGGAACCATTAGCTCCAGCGCAAGTTGCTCCAGCACCATTAGCAGTTTAATAACAGTATGATATTTTTCGCTTTTTCATTTTTTAAATATTGATAATTTTAGATCTCGTAATCTCTTGATGTCACCAACTACAAATATGCTTAAATCTCTTTATTATTTTGTCAAATATGCTTTTGTAAAACTTAAAAAAATAAAAATGTATAAAATTTTCTTTGAATTGTAAATTGAATCATCGATCTTTTATCTTAATTGCTTATCTTCCATAATGAACTTGCGCTCCCAGATATCCAACAGGGTATTATTGTTATATTTTGGCATCGAAATTCTGATAGTGTCTTCATAGTTTTTCATTATCTATGGATGCTTCTAGTAACTCTGGTTTGCCCAAAGTACAACACACTTTTTGGTTCTCAACAGAAAACAATGTCCCTATCATATTGTAACATTATTCCACCACCTTTTTTTAACCATTTTTCCATGTGTTAGTTTTTTCAGTATCGTAATAAATTTTTGGGATTGCAAATTTTTACAGAAATCTTTTTGAGTTTATTTAATCCATTCTTCGTTGCAGCTTTTACAGTTTATGCAAATTTACAATTTTTCTGAATCGTTTAAACTTTTGAAGCTTCGTAGTTTTGAATCATTTTGAAGTCGTTCGCTGTGTTTGAAATCAGAAAATTCAATATATCAAAAGAAAAATGTCAAAAACTTTATTTTTGTTCTCGTTGCTTTTGCTCCCATTTGTTGCAACTCAATATTATTATGGACCACATGAAGACGCCTCTAATGAACTGTTATGTTATGAATGTGATCATGGATATGGTGGTTATGGATATGATGGTTATGGTCATGATCATGATTATGGATATGATACTCATGTTCATGGATATGATAGTCATGCTCATGGATATGATAGGGACTATTATGACGAACCAGTTGTGTATCATGATGACCACGATGGAATAACTGATCACGTTGTTGGACATGCTATTTGTGGAATCATTCTTCTTGGTATTATACTTATTGGTTAAAGCAACGTCAAAGTATGAGAAGTAAGCTGTAGTTTTTTTTCTTAGTGTGTGATCTAACCGTTCAATATTTTAGGTTTCAATAAACAAGATTCATAAATGGAAAGAAATGCTTTAGTTTATTTTTTCGTAATATTTATTTGTGTATGTTTGTATGTTGATATTTTTTACCATCAATAAAATACAGTATTTTTATACTTTGTTAGTTTCGCATGTTTTATTCTTCGATTATGCAAATTTTCAAATTTTCTCTTGAATTCTCACAAATCCAAAAAGCACTCAAAATATTCTTTCATTCTTGGCTTTTGACATTCCTTTGAAAAGCGAGCAAAACAATATTTGAAGATTCAACAACATCAACAAAAGAAAAAGAAAATGTCATCCTCAAAGATTTTGTTTCTCATCCTTCCGTTGCTTCTTCTTCTACCAATTTTAAATGCTCAATCAGCTGAAGATGGGGGTGAAGACTCTGATGAATTGCTATGTTATGGATGCTCTTATGGTTATGGATATGGATACGGATATGGTTATTCAGATCCTTACTATGGCTACGATTATGGCTACGATTATGGTCATCATTCTGGTTCTCATCATAGAATTACTGGTACAGAAGGAGCTATTATTGGTGGAGTCATTGGTGGAATTGTTCTCCTGATTATTATCATTGTTCTTATTGTTGTCTGTGTCAATGCATGTGGAAGAAATTAAAAGAAGTTTCAAATGGACAACAGTAAGTTTCTAAACTTTTGTTACAAGTTTTAAACAAGAATTTTGTTTTTAGGTTTCACTAACAAAGAACGATGACTAAATGGAAAGATATACTTTGATCTGTTGCTGTAATGTTTATATGTATATTGTAAAAACTGTATAATTTTGCTATGCTTTATAAATGTCAATAAATTTTTGTATTACTAGCTTTGTGTTAGAGTTATCATTTTGAATGGAACGATGTAAAAAGTATTACCAAATTAGGATTAAACAAAACAATTTGGGCGACAAGTTATTCACGTTATTTATTTTTTTGGTATCATAACGAAGATAATTAATTTTTTTTGTCTCGTGTGAAAAGCAAAAAAAAAATCACGTGTCCGTCGGATGACTACTAATTTGGGCCCGTATTAGCTGTACATTTGTGCATGTACGCATCCCGGATGTGATCGGTTTTCAGCTATGTCGCAATGGTTTAATAGATAGTGTAACGCTAATTTCCCACTAACATTATGCTACCTATACAAGTCCGAGTTGAAGAGATAGCATAATGTTAGTAGAAAACTAACGTTACACGATCCATTAAACCACTGCGCCATAGTTGCAAGAAAAAAAGCATCATTTTTAATAGTCGTTGAATCGAAAGATGAAATAAATGTCGCAGAGCCCATACACACACGGGAAAGACGAACAACAAATGTGTTTTAAAAAAAAACAAGATGCAAAGTGTGCTGCTTTTAAAGAATGTTTTTTGGAAAAGGATTTTTTTAAAGAAGGAAGCCTCTTTGAAATGGTTAGAAATTTTTTTTGTTTGAAATTTAAACACAAAATCATGAAGCGCTCATTGGCACTGTATTATTTCATCGCATTTGATTGTACCATCGAGTAGTTAGATTCCCGCTAAAATACACTGGCCTACAAAATACAATTCCATCTTATTGGAAAGTGTCAAATGTTATTCTTTGATACTTTGGAAATGAGCTTAAAAAACTATTTGTTTCAAGCTTATAAAAAAATAAAGAACGAATGAAAGAGGTTAAAAAGCAAACCATTATTTCTTTATAAAAAGGCTTAAGATTCCTTTTCCTCTTCCTTCACCATCATCGACACAGACACGCTTATCAAACTTTAATTTATTTTTTTGAAAATAAGATCAAAAAATAATTCGCCTCAAAGAAGAAGAAAAAATATGCGATGGTGGATAATTTCAGGAATATTATGTTTATTTGGAACTTTAAAGGAATTTCGTCCAACTGAACCTTACCTTTATAATTATCAACATGAAAATTTAAATATATCTGATTCAGATTTAAATGGACAAATATATCCTATTTGGACTTACACATATTTAATAGCTTTAATTCCATCCCTTTTATTAACCGATGTTTTTCTTTATAAATCAGTATTAATTTTTGAATCTTTATGTTATATTTCCGTTTGGATTACATTAATTTTTGGTAAATCTATTCTTTCTCAACAAATTGGACAAGCTGTTTATGGATTTGCAACAGCCACGGAAGTCGCATATTTTGCTTATATTTATGTGAAAGTTGATAGAGAAAAGTTTTCAAAGTTTGTTTCTTTGATTTAATTTTTGCGATCTAATAATGTTTTTCTTAGGGTTACAGCTTGGACTCGAGCTGCATTACTTGCAGGAAAATGTTCATCATATTTTATCAGTGAATTTTTTGTTCTTTTTCATTGGGGTTCATATCAAACATTAAATTATATAAGTATTACATCACTTTTTGCTGCATTTATTTTGTCTATTTTACTTCCAAATGTTTCATGGAAAAGTATTGTTAATCGAAGGGTTGAATATCAAAGTGAGAATCATTTTATTTATTTGTTTTTGTTTAGCGCGATTTTAGCTTCAACGTTAAATACTCCATCGCCACCCGAGAAAATTCCAAGCAGTTATGTTTCATTTGTGACGGATCAATTTAGAAATTTTAAAACTCAAGTTTTTGAAATTTATTCTGATACAAAAGTTTTAAAATGGTCATTTTATTGGGCCATGGCGACTTGCGGCGAATTACAGGTTTATCGCAAATTATTTTTTAGTTATTTTTTATTGGGAAGTTTTTAGATAGGAAATTACACTCAAACTCTTTGGGGCCAACTCCAGAATTCTTCTGGGAAGGATACTTTGAATGGATTTATTGAAGCTGCATGCCCTTTTGTTTGTAAGTTCTCATATTTTTTGTTTTTTTATTTCAAAAAGTTTTAATAGACTATTTTTGAGATATTTTTAGTTTGTCTTTAGAAAAAACGATTGAGTCTAGTTAAACCAACCTCTATTTATTTTTGACGTTCAAAAATCTATGGGTAAAAATAGACTCTTAAAACTACCATCAAATTAAATGTTTGCGTCATCGAAGGTTTTAGACAACGACAAAAGTTTTTTAAGTAGTTTGATGACAAATAACAGATAATTATGGCTTGGCCGACTTGAACTTTGTCTTGGATGTATCAAAAATGATTCATCTAAGTCCTTTTTGTAAAAATCTAAAAATAGAAATGCTCCCAATTTTTTTACTACAAAACTTTTTTTTAGCTGTGATAGTAATATTATTAATGGAACGTCCAAAAATAAATTGGGATAAATGGGGTGAATTATGTTTAACCATAGCTTCATTCGCTGATTGCTTGCTTCTTCTTGCTATGGCAATGGCACAAAAATTGTGGATTATGTATGCTGGATATATATGCTTTCGAGTTGCATATCAAGCCATGATCACAACCGCTCAATTTAATATCGTTTGCCGAGTTGCATCCAATAATCTTGGATTTGTTTTTGGTGTTAATACTTTTATCGCATTAGCGCTTCAAACAGCTCTCACTGCAATTGTTGTAGAAAAAAGTGCTCTTGGACTTTCTATTCGTAAACAGGTTTGATTTGAGGCAGACTAATTTAAAAAAAATAAAAAAGTTAATAAACTTTTTTATAGTTTTATGTTTATTCTGCATATCATGCTGGAATTGGTCTTATTTTTTTGATTGCAATTATTGTAAAAATGATACGAAATAATGGATGCCAATCAACTCCACGACAATCATCTTCATCATCAATGAGAAGAAGAACGACAACAAATAATGACCCCATTGAATCAACAACAATAACGACGAGAACCGCAAAAAATGAACAGCAACCATAAAATAAAATTCAATTCTTTGTTTTTTTTTCACGAAAATAATAAAAGCAATGAATGAGTCTTGTTTTTATGCTTTGTTTAAAAAATTATTTATAAGTCGAACTTGTCAGAAAGTGAAAATGAATAGTAATAAAAATTATTTGTGTTTGTTCTTGATCTTTGTTGGACTTTGTTCCTTTTTTAAATTTTCAATGGCCTTATCATATCCAAAATTTAGAATAATCAATGGTATGCTTTTTTTTGCTGTAAGTCTTAAATCAAAATTGCTGTAAAAAATTAATTTACCCAAACTATAAACTATTTTTTCTATATAAAGTTGGGTTAGAAAATATAGTCATTCAAAAGGTTCAAAAACAATGAACTAAAAATATTTACAAAAAAAAAAAACACATTTAACTTTTTTAAAAATTGTTAAACTTTTGTGTCGAAGGTTGTAACAAAGTTGATCAAAACCAGTCTCATCTTCTTCTTTTTTACACCAACCTTAAAAAGGAAGAAACCGCTGCCACAAAGTTTGTTAATTTTTTGTTCAAATTTTGTTTGAAATTACAAAATGTTTTTTCCATTGACGATCATGTATGTCTATTAAACCGATTTGCATGAACTAAACTTGTCCTCAAACAACACAAAAAATTTGAAATTTATAACGAAATTTCTAAAAAATAAATAAATACTAACATAGATTTAGAACTTTTTATTAAGATTTTGAAAAAAATACGTAAACATTTTTTTTTGAGTTTTGGCACGTCTAACTTGACTTTTATTTTTTGGCTGTGTTACGGTAGATTTCAAGGGAAAAAATAAGTTTTTCAGAAGTTACGATTAATAAAATTTTAAATACTTATTTAATAATGAAGCTTTGTTTCTAAATGATAACACGGAAAGGTTTAATAAATTTAAATTTATTCTTCCATCAAAACGCATGTTCGAACTTAACAAAAAAAACTTCCTGAATATTTATTTTGATGTTTACGCGCTAACTGACGACCTTTGCTAGTGTTTTTACGAACCACGTATCATTTCCCTGTTAAAATTCATGATTTTTTGTGTTATTGCTTTTGCTTTTGAATGTTTTGTTTTACTTTCATCAAAGTTATCTTTTGTATACGACTAAAAACTTTAAAGGCCATGTTCATAAACAATCTGCTTTTATCAGATTGTTTTTGGGAAGAATGAAACACATTAACACTTTTTTTTTCTGGTTCGATTGTTTTTATCGATCTTTGCCGCAATACACAACACGGGATATCAGCCTTTGTGTAAGCACAGGCTTGAGCGTAAAAAATATTGATTTCAACCATTTTCATGCCACATTAAAAAAAATCTGTGCATTCGTTTTTTTGAGTTTTTAGTTTGTTCCTGAACAGCTTTCTTTTTCTTAGAATTTTCTTTGACCATTCTTGTTTCCATTTTCTTTTCAAACAAAAAAATTCCAAAGCGTTTCAATCAAAAACTTGATCAAACATTGCTTTTCCTTTCACTCATAAAAATTCCATAAAAACCACGAGATTTTTAACGTTTTCCAAACAACAAAATCCTTTGTTATCTTATTTTATTATTTATCCGGTTGATTGTTCGAGAATTTTGACGTAATTTATTTGTTTGTTCCTGATTTTTTTCAAGAAAGAACGAACGTGTTTAAACAAACTAAAAATTTTCTTTGACCATAATTTGCTTTCAATTTTTTTTCAGAAGAAAATTCCTTTTTTCTTTCATAAGAATCAATTTCTGATCAGATCAAAATTCACTTCATTTTCCACCTTCGCAATTAAAGAATTTTGAAACATTTAACAACAAAGAAATTTGGCAGAAGTTCAAACAATCAAGAATGCAATCGGTAACTTTTTCAAATTCATTAATTGTAAGTTTGTTTGTATCTTACTTTTAAAAAAATATGGGTTTGTAACCAAGCAAAATATAATACGATTAAATGAACAAATATCAAACAAACAAAAAATACGTGTGTATCTTTGCAGGAAGAAAAAAAAATATCGAAACTTTTCATTCAAAAAAGGTTGTAAGAATTTTTTTTTGAAGAACACATTTTTCGGTTTTCTTTTGTGTTTGAAAGGTATTTTTTTTTCAAAAGAAACATTTCAGTAAGGTTTTGAGAGGGAGGAGATTAGGTTTTGTATCACCAAAAAGAAAAAAACTACAAAAAGGCATCCATCTTGAATGAATTCCATGAGTTTCCGATGAGGAAGAATTGGTGGTGCTTTGGCTCTGAAAGTTTAGCGTAGTATTTGGTCGAATGGTGTTTTCTTTGTTACCTTTTAGAAGCTCCTTTTCGGTTTTGTAGTGGCATTCACTTTCTAAAGATATTCTATCATTGGTGAAAGAGAAAATTCTTTGACCATCAAAAAAATACGATAAACTAAAAAGCTTTTTGAAATCAAATATTAGGAATTTCTTTTAAGACAAAATTTAACCAATCTTATCTAACTATATTTATTAGGATAATTTCTCCATTTTTTATCTCATTTCTGTGTATGTGACATCTTCAAAACAATTTTTTGTAATTTGTTTATTTTTACAGCATCCTTTACGATTATTCGCCCAAAAAACAATTAAAATACAACTTTCTTTTTTCTGTATGGCCTTTTTTCGTAGTAACTAACCACATAACCCAAAAAACAATCGTCATTACTACAACAAAAAAACGTCATTTTTTGATTTCTCTTTTTTTCTTTTTTTGTTGTTAATTTTTTTCTTCTTCAGTACAGTTAAGTCCACTGTTATTTATTTATAATAAATAATTCATTTAAAAAAAATGGACAATACAATATAGTTGCATAATCCCGAGTCTCTTTATTTAATCAAAAACGTTATTCCCTTTTTTTGGTAAAAAAAACACTAAAACCGATTAATAACCCTCGGGCAACGCAGATAAACCATTAATGGTCAGTTTTTTTTTCTATCGGTTTTTTTAATACGCAACGGAAAAGGGAAAATTCATTGCGTAATAAAACGAATGAATTTCCGCCGTCAAAAAAAACTAAAAAACTAAAGTAATAAAAAAGGGATTACGCGCATATATTTTTTTGAATTGCTGATGTATAAAAAGTAAAACTTCACCGAACGATTCTTTTTTGTTATTTACTATTGAATAAATTAGTAGTTGTTACTATTGTTATCATTAATAATAATTATTCGAGACTTTTGATTTAGGGAAATTGCAAAAAAAACTAGTATTTGTTGATGTTTCTCTTTCTCCCATAGAAAGTTTTTTTTGACGTGAAAAGAAACAACAAAGTAGTCGCCAGTAGGCGTGGACACCAACCATCGCCATCTTTCTGATCTTCGGGTACTTTGTGGTGGTTGTAAGTAAAAAACGTATTTAAAAGAAGAGTAGTTTAAAAAACCATAGAGAGAAAAAACGAATCACAAAGCAATGATGATTACTTTTTACACATTTTTACCAAAAAATTTTTTATTGTTTTGTTTCATTAGTTTTTTACTTCTTTTGATTCCTTTGTTCCCCGAAGTTATTTTCACGTGCCTTTTTTACTTGAGTTTCTTTAGTTATCAATTACAAATCATTTTTTTCTTCATAAAAGTGTTTTTCGGTTTTATTGGTTTATTAGTTTTTTTAAGATCCAAAGAGAAAATCCCGAAATTTGTGTTTTTCTTTTTGCGTTGTCGTTTGATTTTTATCCATCTCAAAAAGGATAATTTCCGTGTTTATCAGATATCGAGAAAAAAAAATGCTTATCTGTTTTTCACTTTTTTAGTTTTTTTAAATCCCTTCCATCCATCATCTCTTTGATATTTTGTTTTTCTCGCTATATCTCTCAAAAATATATTAATCAATGGCTTCACAAAAAGAAATTAATTTATCTCACATTCAGCTTAATGCTGCATTAAATGTAAGTTTTTTAATTAAAAAGCATAGTCGTCTACATTTTTAAAGAATTTGCTAAGAGTATTGTAATTATCGGGAACAGCGAGGTTAGGGAAAAGTAAAACATTGCTTCAAATATTTTCAAATAAAGCAATCAGCTGTTTTCACGAACTTTTTATAAATCATATTTCTGAGTTCTGTGTTTACGTCTGCTTTTTTTCAATAAACCTTAGATTATTTTTTTAAAGTTTGTTATTTTTAGTTATTTCTTTTTTAATCGGATCACGACTTCCTCCTTCTATTTTTTGTAAATATTGAAATGTAAATCGTTTTGTAACTAAATTTTAAATTTGAACATGCACTTTTAATTTATTTATCTTTCATAAAAGCCGTGGTCACTTTTGGTGATAAGTAAAAGTGGACATTCCATTGTCTTCTTTTTATTTGCAGCTGATTTCTCTGACGCGTTTTATTTATCCACCACAAAAAAAACTTGATTTTTAACACACGAAAAAAATATGGAACACTTTAGGAAAAAAATAATTAAATTAATTCAAGTTTGGATTTAACTGATTCGACTAACTTACTTTTGCATGAAAAATCTTTTTTCTTTTTCTGTTGCTGCATGATTTAAATTAAAATTTTGTTTTGATTTGACGTAAGAAAAAATAGTAAATTCAGTAAATTTAAGGTTATTTTTAGAAAAATTTAAGTCTTTGTTTATTGGCCCTTTTGGACCTCTAAAACAGAATTACAAAAGAACAAAGGTTCATTTTAACAAAAAAAAAGTTTCGAAATTTAAATTTTAAAAATTGTTGTAAAATTTGTTTTTAAAATTTAAAAAAGAAAGTTGTTGTTATTTCTTTTGTTAAAACTTAATTGCAAAAATAAATAACACTTTTTATTTTTTTTGATTTGAAATTTACTCAAAAGATTGTAAAAAGTTGTTTATTGAGAGTTGTCTGCCATCTTCCTTGTGATCCCTCTTTTTGGAGTTACCAACTTTCTTTTCAATTGAAAAAAATAGAGAAGATTATTTCTTCATAACTTCTCTTTCTTTTTTTTATTTAATAACAAAAAACACGTTGTTTTGGAAGAAGCGTTAAAGATCGCATTTTTATTTTATTTTATTTTATTTTTTAACAACAACCGATAATCACAAAAACGCAAGCATGCACCCTCACAAAAAAAAAACAATGCAAAAACAAGAAAAAAATTTTTGCTTACTTTTTTGATTATCAAAAATTTTTTTAATTAAAAGCTAACGATGAAATAGATACATACAAAAATATTTATAAAAAGTGAAAATATTATTGGTTTCTTTTCTCTTAGCATTTTTTTGGAACCTGACCTTTTTAAATTTTTTAATTAATTGATTTTGGGTTTTGGTGGTTGGTTGTGGAAACGTGACAGTTTTTGAGCTTTTTATTCATGATTACGTCTATGGTCTTCCGTCTTGTGGTCATTCTCATTTTGAGTGGGGTTGGTTGCAAAGAGAGGCCATTGTTGAGCTTTTATTTATTTGCAGGCTGATAAAATGTACGCCACGCTGGGGCTGCATCATTTGCAAGGACAAACAATGAGCAATGCTTGGGTATATTTTTTGATAAGAGACCTTGGCAGAGATCAATGACTTTCAAGGTCTTATCATTGGGTCATTCTTACTTGCTTATCAGGTCGATATGTACCCATGTGAGAGGTAAATAAGGGAAGACCCATATATGGCTAAGGCGTGGGAATCTGGGTGCTTGGATTTTAAATTTGAATAAAGACAAAATATTTTTATGAGTTCTTGAAGCTTGATGTTTATGTCCATCATGTGCTTTTAGCGTACTTTGAATGATGATTTTAAGCTGCTATCTTTCTAACCAAAACTCAAAAGTTTATCACCGTATATTTACTCCTTTGCCCTCTACAAAAACTGATGATGATGTTCGTTGCTTCCGATTTTTTATATTTTGCTTTTTTCTAATTTGCACCGGAATGACCTTATTTCTTTATTCACTCACTGCAACCGCAAAACAAAAAAACCCTTGAGTTCAACAACGTCATGGGTTTAAAAATTAACTTTCTGCGCTAAAAAAATCCATTTATATATTTATAGAATTTATTTATTTTCCTGTAACTGCAAAATGAAAGATTTTTTTTTAAACGGCTTCGAAACAAAAAAATTTCACAAAAAAAACGTGAAAAACAAGATTAAACTTTAAGGTTTTTGAATATATTTATTTTTACGTGATCTGATCTGAGAAACATTGTGGCGGAAAAAAAAGCAAACGTAGAATCCCCTAAAAAAATGAAACCTGTTTGTGCAGCAAAAAGACCCAATAAAAGAGAGAATGAAAGATTATTGTTGCTATTATCAGACTTTTGATGGAAAAAAAAGAAGAGAACAATCAAAAAAAAAATGCGATGCTTTCTTTCCTTTTGTCTTCCTCCGTTATTTGGAAACGGAAAAAAGGGTGAAACTTCATTTTTTGTTATTATTGAAGTTTATGTTCCGCTTAAGCATAGATAATAATGGCAATGAACTATACTACAAACTTTTTTTTCTTCACTCGGCAGCAAAAAAGGGTATATCATTAGAGCGTCGTATTACAGTAGAGTGAGAAAAATAATGATAAGCTTAATGGCAAGTTAGTTGGTTGTAGGCTAATCGAAGCTTTTTGAAACTATTCAAAGCAAATAATAGATACTACCGTAAGGCAAGAAAAAAATTAGCGATGTGCATCAAAGCAGCATTCAGCAGTGACGAATTGAAAGATAAAAATAACCTTAAAAATTTTATAATAGTATTGAATCAAAAATTCGTTTATTTAAAAGTTCAAACGCCCCCATTTTTTCTCCATCTCCACCACCTCTTCCTTTTCTCATAGGCTTGCTTCAAACCAAAAAAGAAAATAGTTTGGCTCGAAGCCTTTTTTCATTTATTTTTTTATTTTTAAACCGAACAGCCATTTTCTTGGAATTTGCACTTTATTGTTTTCCATTTTAATCATCTATGAATTGTTTTCTTTTTACACACGCGCTTACAAAATTGAGAACATCAATTTCTGAAGAAATAGATGGAAGAAGAGATGATGATTCATGGACCATCATTATTCAAATCATAACCTTGTTGTACGTCATCTCCTTCATCGTCTTCGTTTTTTCCTCCATTTCCATTCACTCATTCATATTATTAGATTCACCATTATTGTATCTATTATCGTCATTAACATTGAAGGGAGGGAGGAGGGATAGGTTGGTTGATAACAGTAGGTCGTCGTTGTCGTTGATTGAGAGTGAGGAAGAACATCAAAATGATAAGGTATCAGCAAAGCAAAACTTACGACAATTCACGTCAGTTTTTTTCTTTGAGGAAAGAAAAGAATATATAAGAAATTAAACTTCGCTTTTGCTTTTTCAATATAAAATTGTTTATTTGCTTCCTAAAAAAGTTAGAAAACTAAAATTAAATTTAAATATTTTTTGTAGGATTTAAAAATGACTCAAGGTGTTGTAACCCTCGATGTTCCATCTCCTCCATCAACAGCAGATGATGATACTCCATTATATTATTGTGATAAAACGATATCTCGTACAAGAGCCGAAACTAAAGCTCAAACATCAAATAAAGCATTTAAAGTTTTGGTATTAGTGTCAATATTAACTGTAATATTTATTATTGCTGAATTAGCTGGTGGGATTATAGCTAATTCCCTTGCAATTATGACTGATGCATTTCATATGATCTCAGATCTTACAAGCTTTATAATTTCTATGATGGCTATAGTTTTAGCAAGACGTGAACCAACTAAACGATATTCATATGGTTATCAACGAGCTGAAGTTCTAGGAGCTTTAACATCCATTGTATTAATTTGGATTTTAACTGGTGGATTAGTTTATGTTGCAGTTGAACGAATTGTTCATCAAGATTATGATGTTGATCCAGATATTATGATGATCACTGCTGGCGTTGGAGTTGCCTTTAATATCATCATGGGATTAGTTTTACATTTTGGTAAAGCTGGACATTCGCATTTTGGTGTGCCACATAATCACGATCACGATCATGGACATGGACACAGTCACGGACATGATCATGGACATAAGCATGATCATAAACACGACCACAGCCATGGCCATACCAATCATGGAGCTGATATAGAAAGTCAAGGAGGTGATTCCACTCATTCTCATGATCATGTTGCTCATGATCATGATCATCAAGAAAATCTTAATATTCGCGCTGCTTTCGTCCACGTTTTGGGAGATTTAGTTCAATCCATTGGAGTTTTAATTGCTGCTATCGTTATTAAATTTACTGGTTTTGAAATTGCTGATCCCATTTGCACTTTTCTCTTCAGCATTCTCGTTTTGGTAAGTTTTTAACTTCAAAAACAAAGTGACTTTTGGTAATTTATATATCAAAAATTGCCCTTCTTATAAAAAATAGCAAATTTCATCGTTTCTATTTCAGATTACCACTTATGGAGTTATGCGAGATACTGTTCGAGTTCTCATGGAATGTGCTCCAACTCACATTAATGTTCCCGAAGTTCGCAAATCTCTCCTTTCAATCGGTGGAGTTGTTGATGTTCATTCTCTTCGACTTTGGTCAATTAAAATGGATACTTTTGCTGTTTCCGTTCACATTGACACTGTTAAAAATGCAGATGTTTCTGCAGTTGTTTTCGATGCCCATCAAATTTTACAAAATCAATTCAATATTGAATATGTTACCGTTCAAGCCCAATGCACCTCACCTCCATCTCGGCGATCACCATCGGTGGTTTCAACATGCTCTGAAGATTCTACAGAAGATAAACTTGCTCCTCTCGAACATGTTCATTCATAAATGGCTTCGAAGCTTAAAAAATACTGCTCAGTTTTAAAGAGAAAAAATGTTAATGTAAAATTACGGGTTTTTACAATTTTCACGCAGCTTTCAATGACTTTTACCAAACTTAAAAAAATGTATCCACTTTTTTGTTTTTATTCGCATAATTTTTTTGTGTATATTTATGTTTCGATTCTGTGCTTTGCTTTATTATTATTTTCTGTTTAAAATAAAATAAAATAAAAAACCAAGAAAGTTTATAGTTTTAAAAAAGCTTGAAGTTTTTATCAAAGAACAATGAATAAAGAAGTAAGATGATTTATTTCAAGTAAGCAAAAAACCTAAAAGCAACCCTTACAATGGGTTAAAGTGTTTTGAGATAAGAAGAAAAGAGAAATGTGAAAGTCGATCGATTAAAAACTAAAAAGTTTCTAGAAGAAAATATAAAAATTATTCTTTGTTCATGAACCAAAAGTTAAGATTTTTTGATACAATAAAAAACTGTCAAGTGCGCCGTTTATATTTTTTTAACTTCCAAATACAGTAAAACAAAAATCACAATATGATTAAATCACGTGAAGCAATAACAAACAGATACAATTGAACAGCCTTGGTAGTTACTTATCTTTTTGGGAAGCTGTCCTTTAACAGAAATTGCAAAAACAACAAAACATCATTTTCAAAAAGACAAAAAAATGATTTTTTTACTTTCTGCAAAACTCAATTCAAAAAAAAACATTTTTAGTGATGCTATGCTTTTGATAAATCCAAATAAAATGACATTATGATTGTAATTTAAAAAAATTGTATTCGATAAAGCAGCAACAACATATTTACAATTAAATATTTTATAACGATACAAGGAAAAATCAAAGCATTCTAATTACATGGGCCCATTCTTTTCTTCTTTTTTGTCACTTATGACACTTTTTGTATTATTTGGACTGGTTTTTTAAAGATTATGGAAAGCTGACGTGAGCCCATTAAAGCTTTCCTTGAGCATAACTACCTTCAGGAAAAATAAGAATTCCAGTTTTGCCAAAATATTCGGCTTGTTTAAAAGCAAAATGAAGGGTATAAATTGCAATAAAAGTAAACCATGAAAGAAGGGTAAAAATAAGTGAGAGATTATCCGTTAAATGTTTCGCAAATATTGCATCGGTATCCATTTCACAATCAAATAGTTGAAAGCAACGATGAAAGGGCTCAATCAAAGCCAAATAAAGCTAAAAAAAATTATGATGATTTCGTATTCCTTTGAGACCTCCAAAAGCTTACAGTAAAGCATAAAATAATTTTAAAATTTTTCCAACTTTGCTTTTTAGCTGCAAAAATTCCATATCCACATAGAAGTGCGAGGACGCAAAAATGTGATGCTAAAATCCATGAAAACACGGTGGTTTCAGAGACGGATTCATTGATGTGAATTAAAAGCAATCCAAGAGCACCAAAATCGGAAAAAATTATAAAACAAAAAAGCCATATTACTTTTTTACATAAAGTTTCGCAGCGGAGATCTAATTGGGATAAGACATTATAATCTGGAGGCTTCTCATTTCTAATCATGGCTGCTTTTGATTTGTGAAGATTTTAAAAGAAATCTTTTCCCTTTTAAAGAATAGAAAAACATAAGTAAACAAAAAAATTTCAAAGGTAGGAGAAAAACTGTCAAAAAATGACCGCTCAAAAACCAGTAACTTTATTTGCTCTCAACTTTCAATAAACAAAGATTTTTCATATTTTAAAAAAGTTTGTAAATAAAAAGTTTAATAAATGAGCAAAAATTTCGCAAAAAAAAAAATATTGAAGCTACACAAAAAATATCCGCGATAGTTCCCAAAATTTATGCCAATTTTATTTATTTTCACAAACAAAAAGTCTATGAAGCGAAACGAAAACGCGCCATTTTCTTCTTCAGTTATTCGCAACAAAAAATATGAGTCAATCAGATAGGTCTAAAGTATGTTTTTTTGATTTCTTTTATTTTATTAAAACAAATATTTTTTTAGGTTGAAATTCCTGGTGATGCAAACTCTGGTGCTAGTTTAAAAACGGTAGGAGAAGGAGGAGGTGCTGAAAATAATGTAGCAACTGAATCACTTTACGCTACAATGGGAATGAATCCAGAAATACCTGATCCTGAGCCGTTAATCAAAAATATTTGGACTTTTATCTATGGTTATACCGATCCACCGCCTCCACTTTATCTATCAAAACCTGTCAGTTTTTTTTTCTTTGATATTGAATTATCAAAATTTCATTTTCAGCTTCTTCAAATTCTTCGACAAGCTTTGGCACTTCTTCGATCTGAACCTACTGTAATCGATCTTCAAGGTGTTGTTACAATTATTGGTGGAGTTCATGGACATGGTGATAGTCTTATTGCTCATTTAACTCATGCTACAATGCCTCCAACTTCAACTTTTGTGTTTCTTGGAAATTATATTGGTCAAGGTTTTGCTCCACATGAATGTTTATTTCTTCTATTAGCTCTCAAAGTTAAATTTCCAAAACATGTTTATTTACTCAAAGGAAGTTTCGAACATTCTGATATTCTCAAAGTTTGTCTCTTATCTTTCATAATCATCCAATTTTCAAACTTTTTTAGGCTCAAGATTTTATTGGTGGTTTGCATAAACGTGGATTAATGCAAGATGTACTCGTTTGGTGTTATATCGAAAAAATTATGGATGCTTTTCCACTTGCTGTAATATTAAATCACAATTACTTGTTAATCCCTGGTGGAATTGGAGCTGAACTTCTTAAAGGTGGAATCAAAGAACTTCGAAAAGTTGAACGACCTCCAATTTTGGCCACTCATGTTTCAATAACACTTGAATGTCAATGGGCTTGCCTCATACTTCCTGGAGATGATAAATTTGCAAGTGATGGATCTCCAACATTCACCGAAGATATGGTTTCTCAATTTTGCGCTCAAAATAATTTAAGAATGATTATAAGAAGTCGTCAACTCGTGGTTGAAGGAATTTTAAATTTTCCAGAACAAATGATTACTCTTTGGACTCCTGTATCTTATCTTGATAGTTTTCGAAATGTTTCAACTTCGCTTACACTTAATGGAGAAAATCATAAAGCTTTAATCACACGATATAAAACTGTTGATGAAGATCCCAAAAGTTTGGATGAATACAAACCGCCTGCTGGAAGAAATGCTATTACTTTGGAATGATTTTAATGGAATTGCAAATTTGAAAACTTTATTGTAAAAATATGATTTTATTGCTTTATAAATAATATATAAATAAATAATGTAAAACTAATAACTACTATGTACTAACAATCGTCTTCCTCAACAAGTTCATGAACAATTTCGTATGATGACGGAAGTTGGAGTATTTGTTTGAGTTTATTTTGAGTATAATCCATAGTTGTGATTTCATTGATGCAATGATTTTTAGATAAAGCGTTACTAAAATTTGATGCAGCAATGAAAGATGTTTCAGAAAGCGAAAGCATTCCAAAAACAAATGTGTAAATATAATTTTCGTATAAGCATATTAGCATTCGAGAATTGAGAATGAAACTTGCAAAACGGGGATCAAAGGTTGAAGGAAAGTTTGGAATCTCTGTTTTATGAGTGAATCTGAAAAGAGAAAAAGTTTTAAAAGGATGGAAGAACAAGATAAAGAAGTTTGAACAGAAATTTAACATGGAACCCAAAACTTACTTTGCCAGCAGCTTTTCTTCATCGATGATTACTGTATACAAATCAACTTTGCATTCATAAAACCCTTCAATGTCTCTAATTTCTTCAAATATCAAACAATAAAGCTCTGAAGAATTGGAATAAAATCCCGCATAACTATATTCTTTTAAATCAAAATTCGCATCAGTTTTCAAAATTCTTTCCCCTTCAAGATCAGTTCCAGCTATAACCAAATCACCATCATGAAAATGGATAGTTTTGCCAAACTCCATTAAGCCGATGTTTGATAGAATAAAATTTCCACCAATTACAAGTCCAATGGATTCTTTAATTAAGCATGTTTTCTTTTCTGAGTCGACTTTAAGTTTGATTTGGAAGCAATCGGTCGAAGAACCCGTATGAACAGAATATCGCGAATCCGGTTCTCGACTCCATGGAGTTATAATAATTTCAGATGAATCCATTGGGTTGGAAATAATATAAGTGAAACAACATTTGTTACATAAACTGTTAGAAAAATCAGCGGGCATTTTGTTGGTCTTGTATTCAATGAAATCATTGGTGATAAGGTTAATCGAGAAAATATGGAATCGTTTAAGATCCACATTTGGTTTCTAAAAATATCAACAAATTTGTTAGATGAATTAAAAATAAAATATTATTACCGATCCATAAGTTGCAATAAAAATTTCATCGCCAACTATTCCATATGCAGCTGAAATACCATTGTTGCAATCACACGTACTTTTGTTGTTGAGTTTATATGTCCAAATGAATTCAAAATCACCAGCATCGATAAGTTTTCGACGATAAATGGCTAATTCATCAGTGGATGAATAAGCAGAATATAAGTAATTATTATAAATTCCAATAATAGTTCCACAAACATCATTACTAATGAGGACGGGATTTCCAGAAACGAAATACATTTTGATGATGATTTATTAAAACGCGAAACTAATCAATAAAATTGAGGTAAGTAAAGGAGAGATTCAATCGATAATCATAAACTAATGGGGTTTCAAATTTGCAAAATATTGCAGTGGGTTTTTTATTGACCTAATTAGCTATCAAATGGTGCCTTTATTGCTTGCCGCAGGTTAAAGAATCAATAAAGGCGAATTTCTTCAACAAAAAAAAGAAGCTAGCAATGATTCTATTGCATTTACCATTCTTTGGTAATCGCTGGTTATAAATTTATTTGCCGATGAGGTGTGTTATTTATAGTCCCAAAATCCTCGAATTTTCTAATGCACGTAAACACTATGGACTTTTATAACCTTTTATTAAAATTAAAACTTTATTTTAAATTTAGCTTTTCTTTTAATGTTTTAAATTTTTTAGTAGTGACATTATTGTATGGATTCCAAGTTTTGCATTCATCAAGAATTGGAAAGTTTGCAACAACATCGAAATAAAATAAGTGATCCTAAAAATTACGCTTGTATCATCTTTGATCAAAACATTTATAAAAACTTACAGCAATATTTAAATCAAGTTGACTATCACTGCATTTCTTTCCTTCATCTTCATCACATTCAACAAAAGTAGAACCAGTGCCCATGCTATTATCATACCAAACTTCAGCTTTATGATGATGGTAGCCGTAGATAAATTGGGGAGGAAGCTGGGGAACGATGTCATTTGCATGTACAACGCGATATGAGTATGCAATGGTGGAATCCACAGATGCGGCGTAACCTTTATCTCCAACTCGTGGTTGACCATAAGTAACAAGCTTAATTTTATCGGCTGGATAAAGATTTGTATGAACTATTGTAGCAGCACCAAGCGATGCCAAAGCAGCTCCTAAAACAAAAATTTGGATGTTAGAGCTCAGTGCTTTAGATCTAACCCAATGAATGTCCAGTGACCCAAACATCATAACCAGGATTAGCATTTTTGAGGGCCAAAAAATCATCTTTAACTCCACCATTCCAAAGCAAATTGAATGCATCAAGGAAATATGAAAGAACCTTTCCACCACCAACAAATGGTGCCACGGGTGCATCCAATAACCCTTCAAGAACTTCAACGACGACTTCATTTAAAGTTGAACCACGAAATGAAACGATGATGGCTTTATCTGAATGTGAAACAGCGGTAAAAGCAACGCAATCATCACCTTTAACAAGATCGCAATTAAGAGTGATTTTTCGACGAAACTGAAACATTTTTTGTATAAAAAAGTATTGGAAGAATAACAAACTTCGGCATTCAAATAATTATCTTTTACACATAGTTCAGGTTTATCACTATATGCTGCAGCAGCCATGGGCCAAATAAAAAATTTACTCAAAGTTTCATTGTAACTTGAATAAACGAAATTTACTGAAGCAAGGAGAAGCAAAAAAGTGACAAAGACTTTCATGTTTTTTTGCTTCCGTACTTTTGTAAGCAAAATGCTTTGAGGACAATAACAGATTGGGGAAAGCAACCATTCTTTTTAAAGCAATTATCAAGGATGTGTTACACGCGGTTTTTCCATGTGATAAGAAAACAATACAAGTTCAAAATAAATGAAACTTTGCTCGAATCTAATATTTTTATGTATAAATCATTCTTTTCTGCTCCAAGAAGACTAACTTTTTTCTGGCTTGAATCATATTCATTAATGATTTTTTGATCAGAAATTGTTCTTGCATAATAATGTTTGAGAATAATTTTGAGGAACAACGTTTAAAAAATGCTTGATTTTATAATTTTAAAAACCTCTCAAAATTAAAGCGAATATAAGCATTGATTTGATTAAAGAAAAGTGATAAGGTCTCAAAACAGAAGCTAAAATATGTATACATCCTTATTTCAAAAACATTTTTTGTTTGGATCAATTAAATTTTGAAAGAGTTATTTTTTACAGTATACGAAAATGATTGTTCACATAAAAGATTCTCAGAAAACATTTTTGGCGTGAAATGAAAATCATTCTTTTCATTCCACGATTCAAATTTTTGTCGTGCATAAGTTTGATGCGATTTGAAAGAAAAATGCGATTCAAAAAGAAAATGGAGTCATCCGAAGATTTTACATCATTCGTCAACGAATTTGCTGCTGTTGCCAAACTTTTTGGTCGAGCAAGTTTACCTACTGAACAAACAACTGAAAAAGAAGCTGATTTACCATCATCAATAAGTATGGAAACAACTCAAACTACTCATACGGTAAGTTGTTTTTTTATTTTTATCTTGGTTTATTAGTAATGCCTTTATTTCTATTGTTTCTTTTTATTAGTGCCATTTTCAGCCATGTGATATAACGCCAACTGAAGGTCGTTCAACTCCATCAACTCCGCCAATGTTAACAAAAGAAGTTGATCCACAAACATATGTAATTCAAGAATCTCCAGATCCGCGGCCACCAGAACAAATTTTTTATGGCCCATGTCCAAATCGTCGTAATCACTCAAACTTTACATGTCCAACTTGCAAATTAACTGCTGAACAATATCGTCTTGAACGTCTGGCTCAATCTCGAATTATCTATTCAAATCATTCAAAGAATTTTGCAAAGCATCAGGAAGCAACAAAACCTCCTCCACCTATAAATCCTCCAAGAAATTTTGGTCAAAGACTTTCAACTTTTGGTAATAGCTACGGTGGTGGTTTTGCACGCTCTTCAATTTCAACGATGTCATCAACTACAAAAATTCAAAATCGATTTTCAATTCTCAAAGAGCAACAACAACAACAGCAATTCCGTCCAGCTCGAATGTCAATGTTTGCTGTTTCAAATACTCATCAATCTTCATCAAGGCCTTCAATTTCTATAGCTCAACAACAACAACGACTTTCATTAAATCCAAGAATTGTATCTCGTGAAAATGTTCTAATTAGTGATTCTCGTTCAAGTGTGATTTCAAATTATGCTCCACGAAAAGGTCCATTACCAAAGTTTGTGGATACCACGCTTACTCCATTGCGTTCAAGTATTAATTTGTTAAAACCATCATCATGGGATACGACTCATCCGCCAATACGTTCTAGTTTTAATTTGCTCCATGATCGAAGGTTACTTTTAACTTTTTCTTCCTCTTTAATCCGTTTTCATTTTAGGCTTTCAAATATTCCAATTATTGAAGAACCAGAAAAAGAATATCTTGCTGTAGATGAAACTCAAAAAAGTTTCACTGATATCTAACTTTTTTTCAACATTATTTTATTACGAACTAATGTTTTTTTTTTCTTTGAAAAATAAAGTATATTCTTTACAAATGTGTCTTGTCTAAATATTAAAAGTTTCTGATGTGTGATTTGATTGGCGAGATGATGGATTGGTGGTTGATTTGGCAGTAGATGATTTTCTTGAGGCAGCAGCAGTTGATTTGACTTTAGTCTTTCTACGATATGTTGATTTCATATTATCACAATAATGTTTGGATATTTCTTTATCATGAAATTTAAAAGGTTCTACGACGGTGGATGGATGAGATTCTCGAGCGTTATGTAATTTATTAGCGAATTCCCGTTGCAAATATCGAAAATCAGGAACTGATTTCGTGATGTGTGGTTGAAATGATGGTTTTGGAGAATAACAAGTGGGGTAATGGCGAATACGATATTGAACATGTGATCGAACTGCATGATCCTGAAACACAATTACATTATTTTCTTTCTCATCATTGAAGTTTATTACCTTCATCCCGAAAGGTTCTCTTGATTGTAAAAGCAATTCCACGGTTCTTTGAGCTCTAGCTTGAGCTCTCAATTCATCGGTCATTGATGAAGGTCGAATATAAGTTGATGGTGGAATTGGATGAGCTCGAAATGATGGCTTTCTTGGTGAAAGAGCTGGTTCTGACATTGAGCGTGATGTTAAACGGTTCAGTTTTGGAATCAAAGGTTGTCGAATGATTTTTGATTTATCCTTTTTTATTTGCTATAATTTTTGCTTAAGTTAAAAATTGTTTAATTTGGCTTACACCAACATAAAATGTCGAATCAGATACATATGTGGTTTCTGGAGGTGGCCTTGCATGAAATCTAAAAATATCATCTTGGTTGCTTTTTAAATGATAGGATTGTTGGTGAATCTTACTGTCGATTAGTTCGATCTCTTTCCATTGCTTCTTGCTCCTCCTTTTCATCCAAAAGTTTTTGCAAAAAATTGAGAGCGTAATATGCTTTAATTGGTTGATGTTCTTCCCTGAAATTCATGTTGCGTTGAAGATCCATGCTTTATGTTTAAAAGAAGGCATACCTCAGCGTAAATGCAAATGGTTCTGGGATGGTCTTCCTCGGCAACCATACAACATTGCTTTTCTTTCCATTGCTCCTCTTCCTCGATCGATTATTTTTTGAACCAACTACAATAATTCTTCTTCCTGTTCCATTCTTTCTCGTGAATCCTGCTTTGATAATTTTCGGCCTCAATGGAATCAAATGAGGCTTTTCTAAAACAAAAAATAAATTCGTTTTCAATTGCAAAAACTCATTAAAAAACGAACCAATTAATTCTTTTCGTTTTTGAAAATATTTTTTTAATTCTTGTTTATGTTTTTCAATAAAAGAATTGCTTTGAATTTTGATGGTTGATTTCTTTGTCGTTGATGCTGCTGTTGCTATTGTTTTTCTAGGAGATGGTTGTTTTCGAATAGGGTTTTTATATATTATTTGAGGCTTTTGTACAACTTCAGATAGAATCTTTTGATATCCTCGTGATGATGGAGTTGAGCCAATTGTGTAACGACGACAAATACCCGAATTTTTCAAAGTTGTTTCAAGAGTTTTATGAAGTTGAATGCAATCAATTTTTAGTGAATTTAATTTTTGGAGAAATTCATTGCCAAGAGGATCTGTTATAATGGCGGTGGTAATGGTAATTGGAGGCTCTTCCTATAAAAAAAGAAGCAATTAAAAATAAGCTTGTTTTTTTCTTCAATTTTTGTTGATTCAGATATTTCAGAAATATCAATGGTTTATAAGATGGATATTTTAACCTATTACTAAAGTAAAGAGCTTATTCGTTGTTGTTTCGCATTACAATCTTGTAAATTAATTGGTCACCAAAAATCAAGAAAGGATAACAAACACATATTTCAACAATATGCTTTTATTTTCAGACAATAACAATGATGATGAGCATTGTGGAACAGGTTAGGTTCAAAAAACTATGAGGTCAATGCGGTAATAAAATTAGGAAATATTCTTGCATGTTTTTTTTGTTATCGTGCGATTTCAGGAAATGAGACAATATTATTTTTGCAAAACAAACCAAAAAATAGGGTAATAAAAACATTATAAAAAATAAATATTGGTCCTCGAGGTTATTGTCAACATGGTCTTTGATAATAAAAAATAACAAAACTTACTTCATCATCTTCTTCGATGTCTCCCGAATACATTTTTTTTGCTGTTGCAAGGCTCTAACCAAGCCCTTTTGAAACCAGTGAATCCTTTTTTAGAAAGTTTCAACAATAAAAAAATTGCATATTGTTTGTGGATTTTGACAAACAAAAAAAGCAAGCAAGCAAAGAGAACACCGGATATTCGCGCGAAATAAAATTGCTTTAGAGAGTAAAGTTGTGTTCAGTTGCCGATGAAGCTAAAGGCACTCAAGCTTTCTATTCCCTTCATCTTCCTTTTCTCAATGGCGTTTCCACGACGACCACTGTTCTTTTATATTTTTTAGCTGCCATTGGCGCCATCGGCTGCCGCAACACTAATATGTCAAGACTTTTTTTGTTTTTCTTAACTCATTTTTTGTGTAAAAAAATAATATTAATTTATAGGTGTGGTTCTGTTTCAAGAAAAAAAATTGATACAGCTTTTTTATAAATACACATATTACTTTACAACGACAACAACAAAAAATGAGTACATACAAATAGAAAAGTATCAAAAAAAATATTTGAGATCAACAATCCAAAAAATAATAAATTCATGGAAAAAAGAAAAACATTGCAAAAAAATATATAGGGAATTTTCAAGAACTTTTTAATTACTGCTACTTTGGAATTTTAAAGTAGCAAAGTGGAAAGCAGACGATATTGAGTGCTTTTAATTTACGCAACAATAATAAAACAAATAATTAAATTAAATTAAAAACAACAAAGCGGTGAGGTAATTAATCCGTCCAGCGGGGGAAATTGCAAGGAAGAAATTTTTTGGAATAAACGTTTTGAAAAATAAAACCAAAGGAAAGCTTTAATGAGTTGGAATCATTAAAGGTTGAAATCTCGCATGTCCAGATTTAGCAAGATCACCAAGAATTGAAGAACTTTGAGATTCATTTCGAGTTCTTGGTTTAGGTTTAGGAAGTTCAGCAAAAATTTCTTCATCGGATTCACTTATAATTGAATTTTGTCGGGATTGAATGGCTACTACAGCTGGATTGGGATCATATGAGCCTGAATGGCGTTGTTGAAATTTTTTTATTAAAGTTTTTGGGCGTAAAAGTGGCATTGAGAGCCGACGAGTTTCTTCGGATTTATTGATGTTATGATTTTTACGAATTGGAGTAGAATAAGAGCGCTGGTGTTGAATGGGCTCCTTAAATGAAAAGAATAAATTAGTAAAGAACCGTGGTAATAGAAAAATAAGATTTACTTACCATTCCAATATAAATATTAACAATTGAACCTCGAGATGAGGTTGAACAAACACTGGCTTTCTTTTCTTCTTTAATTGCATCAGCAAGAAATTGTTCGCTGGAATTACTGAGGCGATATTCGGGATTTTTGGAAAGTCCAACAAATTCTCCAAGCATATTTACAAGAGAATCACGAATTCCAGGCTTTGTCATTTTGGTATAAGAAAATATAATATAAGTCTTAAAGTATCACAAGTGATAAGTAAATAGAGGTAACAGGAGGAGAAATCAAAAAATTTGATATTAAACACGCCAAAAGCTTGTACTTATATATTTAATTTTCAAAAAAGATACTCCAAGTAATTGGGCGGAGTTTTAAGGGAACAATATCATCGAGAAAAATAAATGTAAAAAAACTTGTTTTGTTTTTCTTTAACTTTTTTTTATTGATGGAAGGCCTCAGACAACAGAATAGTAAGAAAAATAAAGGGTTTGGTTACGAAAGATTGTCATAAAAAAGACCCAAGAAATCATGGACCATCATCAAAAACATTTGAAGAAAGAGGTTCAGGATTTTGAGCGATGACTCAAACTTATTATTATTGTTTTGTTGATTATGAAAATTTTGTTGTGTATTTGTTTTTAATATACTTTTTTGATAAAGTGCCTGACCGATCAATCACGCGGTGGCAAATGTAAAATTTAGGGGTTTTTTTGTCAACGCCTATTTTTTCATCTTCATCCTATCTCTTGAACTTTTTGGGAAAGAAAAATAATAATGGGTACGGAATCATCTTGCGCAGTTTGAAAAAAAAACAATCGTCAATTTTTTTCTCAAAAAAATCGAATAAAATTAATGATGATGATATTTGAGCGGCTACGTCATCATCACTATCAGTTACACCCATAAAACACATTTCTCTGAAAAAATACTAAAAAAATAATAGAACTTTTATTTTGTTTTGTTTTCTCAAAAATCCTGGTTCTTGATCATTCTTGAAAAAATCAAGAAATATTTATTTTTTGGTTTGGAATCAGCGACGAATCAAAAGCTACAACTTTCCAAGTATTTTGGAGTGACAAACGATAGTAAAAAACTTCTATTTTTTAGCAATAAAGTCATTAAAAAACACAATAGAGGAAATACCCGGTTTTAAGACTCATAAAAGTTTAAATCAACACATTTCAACTTTTAACTATTTGAATTTCAAATTCACTCAGCAAAACACTTTTGGAAGTGATGGAAAAACAAGTATCAAAAAACAGAGCTTCACCAAATCTAAAATCAAATGCCCGAACTTATCTTTTTCTTCCTCCATTTTCTATCGCGTGCATCTTACTGTACTGGATCCCATTCCAATGTGTTACAATCCCAACTATACAAAAAAAATTTATTAGGGTTATTTCCATTAATTTTCGGTCTTTTTTCTTCACAACAAAAACGCATTATTTTATCGTTAATCATTTGTCAAAGGATCGTTAAAAATAAAATTAGGTTTAAGTACATTTTGGGTTCGTTCATTTACTTTTTTCTTTCCGAAAAAATAAAATTATCTTCTCTCATTTTTATGTTAAGTTAAAGACTTTCTTTTTAACGTTGATCAGTGACCCAAGTAAGTGAGAACATAATAGACAACAAAATAGAGAAGGAAATTAAAACAGGAAACCGGGTTAATAAAAAAAAGAAAGAAGATAGCAATATTCCATTTCGCACGTTGTTAGGTTTCATTTAACACTAATTAAAATTGAACTCAAAGGTAACAAAAATAAATTTAATTTTATAAACTGAAGATCATTTTCAAATTTAAAAGGCCTTGAGAAAAAAAAGAGACTAAAAGCATGATTGTTGTCACAAAAAAAGTAAGAACAAAGTGCATTTTTTGTAATTTAACGATAGGCAAGAAAATTAACTGTTTTGTATCGCCAAATAGTTACTGTATTTTTTTCTAATTAAAAGTTTTGTTTAAAAAAATGTAATAAAAGCTAATAAAACTTTGAGATATTAAATGCAGTTTATATTTTTCTTCCTGGTCAAAAGTACAACAATCATCGTTTTCTCAACTTTTTATTAGTCTTGCTTCAGCTGAAAATAAAGTGATAGCAGCGGCATTGGTGCCTCAGACCAAAAACGCTTATTTATCAAATAATAAAATCAGCAATAAAAAAACTACTAATTCGCTTTGGAAAAATAAACTTAAAACTTGAGATTGCTATCATAGAAAATGAGTTTTAGGAATGTTGAAAAGATGGCAATCTCAACAACATTCCTTTTCCAAACCATCGAGTTGTTTACTTCAAAAAAAAATTTTTTATTTGATGCTGAACTTATTTTTATATTTGTTAATGAATTCAATTGTTTTTTAATTTTATTTTCTTCCAAAACTTTTTTATTTTGATGATAAAGAAAACGTGGTTTAAAATAAAAACGAAAACATACATGCAAACTCAAAAACAAAACAAAAAAAAATGCAAACAGAAATCACCAAAAATCTTATGATAAATATTTTTTTTTTTTTTTGCAAACTTTTTTATTTACACAAAGATCCAGGACTTCTTTTGTACGAGTAATTTGGCGATGAAAAAATCAGGAAATATTTTGAAATGCATCCATCATTTTCTTTGCATTCTTACACGTGGAAATTTTTGAACAACAGACTAAATATTTCAAGCGACTGTGTCATACGTTTTTTTTATCACGTGATAAGGCCGTAAGATGGAAAGCTCAAACATATTTCGAAATCATAAATTTGATATTAATTCTCTTCAAAAATTTGAGAAAAAATATTATTGTTTTATATGAAATTTTGTCACATGGCTTTCGTGGAGATATCCATAAGCTAAAAAAAAAAGAAGCTTTAATTCGTGCTCCACAGTTATGTTGCGGTTCATAGTTTTTTCTAATCATAAAACTAACCTAAAAAAGACCTTTGCATTTAATCTCAACAATTGTAATCAACGTTACTCCGCAATTGTTTTACTGTAATAAGTGCGCTGTTGCTCTAAATAATATTACAATGATCGAGAGCACCATCAATTGGTAATTGCTAAAAAATGCAATAAACCCAAATTTCTTATTTTTTTTACGACCAAAAAAGTGCAAGTTTTTAAGTGATGAGTAGTGGTGGTTATGTTTTAAAGAAAATGTCAATTAAAATTTTTTCAAAAAAGATAAATGACTTTTCTTAAAATAGAAAAACCAAAAATTTCATTCCATGAGTCCTAAAGACAAAAAAGAGAAACGCGCGTCAATGATCTGTCGATTGAAAGCTTGTGATCTCACGTGCATGTGTTTCTTCTGATCATTGCTTTGAGAGAGAATCAAAAGATCAAGACCCTCTTCAACAATAAATCCGGATTATTCTCACAAATTATTATCACCAAATTAATTCAAAGAAATTATAAGACTCGTGATATTTCTCAAAAACAAAACAAAGGCGTTGGTCACTTTTCGTGTCACGGTAATAATCACGTGGCCTTCACACATACATACATTCGGATTGGTGTAGTTGTCAAATAAAATATGTCAAAAAGGCGCCAATACAAATTAGTCTTCTTCTCCCTTTCTCCCATTTTTTGTTGTTGATAATGATAGATAGATTTGTGAAACATAATTAAGGGACTTTTCTGACCTTAAAAACTCTTCTTTTTAACATTTGTACTCTACAGTTTTCTTCCGTTGATTGGCGCCTTGTCAGTGTTAGTTCATTTAATTCTAAACATTTGAAAACGGACACCACCCTGAAAAACAAAGCAAAAAAACAAAACAAAATGTGATAGAAAAAGTTTTACAACAAAATTAATAGTTATATTTTATAATTGAGAAATATTTTTATTAGAACAAAAAAAGAATAAATGAAACGAGAGAAAAACAATAAAGTTCTTTTTAATAATTATGCAGTAGAGATAACTTGAGAACCGCTATCTTTTCGAGCACGTCGGCGAAAAACATTTCGTTGTGGAGATAAAGGTGCAGGTTTGGAAATGCTTTCTTCAGATGAGCTTGAAAGAGTATATTCACCACCAGTTGCTGCTTCACTTGCATCATCGCTTACTTCTTCATCAGTAAGTTTTTCCTGAAAAAATGAGAAAATTAGTAAGAGTGAAAGATACAAACAGTTGTATTATCTAAGTAACTATTGAATGACAGCTTCAACTAATAAGCTTTAGCAATACAGTGGCTACAATAAGACTTTTTCAAATTGCAAAACTTTGCTTTCAAAATTTTTGTGATCTCTTGTTTTTCTTTTTGCAATAAACCAAAAGCACAAAGAATGCCTGCAAAAAGACCAACCCAAATTATAATAAATTTTAAATTAACTAAAAATGTCCATAAAAATTTTTAATTGCTTTTTTTTGGTTCCAATAAGTCTCAAGTCTTTGCATCTTCCAGATTCTTCAATCATAAAACTATTTTCTTGCGTGCGTCAGCAAACTTTGTTTTATTACACATTAATAATTTTTTATGATAGTTTTAAACAAGGTTGTTGATTCATAATTAAAACAGAAACCAAAATAATATCAAAAAAAAGTTTCAAGAAATGTGCACACAGTTTAGAAACATTTATATCGTGGTTGCTCATTTTTGCTTCTCTTCTTGCAACAAGTGGAGTGGTAGACAGCAGGTGGAAGACCTCCAGGCAAAGGAAGCTACTAATTTCTCTTTTTTTTCAACGACATTTCCGTGATTTCTCTGAGAAAAAATAATGCGACCAAGAATCATATTTCAAAGTGATACACATACATATGATTTTTACCCTACCAATCAATCGCTTACCTTAATATTTCATTTTTTCTATCGCCTAAAGAGGTCTTCTAAGAAAAAAGTTTCCACACACAAATAAACTACAAAGTATTTGTTAAATATATTCCCAGCAATCAAAAAAAATTTATGGAAAAAAATTGCTCTCATAAAAAGTTAAAAAGGAATTTGTTAAACTAAAAAATCCTTTAATAAAAAAACTCATACATAATAAGAGTGTTTCTAATTACTTTCATATTTTTGTTGTTTGCAATGTTTTTGATTTTATCAAACACATATCACAAAAAAGTAATGCGCGTGAAATTGTCAAAGTTCACGATTGTTCTTTTTTTACATAACAGGGATCGAAGTAAAAAGAAAAAATATAAACGTACATCGACATTGGATTCATTGATAGTTCGAAAGACGCGATAAACGACGAAAACAAAAATGAACATAGTAAAAACATTGAGAGCCATAAGATAATAAATATAATCACTAAAAATGAGGTAAATAGTTACAGGAAAAAAACATATTAAAAAAAAGACTTACATTGGAATATCCGTTTGACCACTCAACATAAGGCGAAAATGATCAAATTTATCTTTGAGCGTCATTTTATAAAGTTGTTGAAGTTGAAGCGTTTGATTTTAGCAACAGCAAAAATAAAAAATAACAGCAACAGAAAGAAATGAACGAAAAGTAAAAAAAGTCGAAAGAAGAATAAATTTTGAAACAAGTATGTAAATTTTAGGATTCTTGTTGCGTTTTGCAAGACAATGAAAAGGACTGCGTCTTGAGTTTGGGAAAAAACTTTTGTATGCTTTTTTGCTTTCAATGAATAAGGAATTTGGCTAACTTTGCTATAGCATGTTTTTTGATGTACTTGGTTTAGGAAGATAATACAATTTTATAATTAAAATTTTATAATTTTGTTAATATTTTTTAAAAATATGTTATATTAAATTTCTGGCATAATGAAAATTATTGACAATGCAATGTTTGCTCATGCTCAACCACATTTTTTATAAAAGCTCTGTTGTTGTACTTTTTAACGTTCAAATAACCTTGCTTTTTTCCAACAAAAAGCATAAAGAAAAATCAATATTTAAAATTATTCCTTTGATAGCTGAAAAACACGTTTAAAAAAGTGACTAAACAACTACGTTTATCGATTTTTTCATTTCAATGATATCTTTCTCTGTGCTATGTGTGATTTTCCCAGTCTTTTTTTTTATCATTTGCGTTTTCAAAGTTTATAATTTTTTAATTCAAAGCGTTCGTTTAATTTTACTAAAATTTTTATATCGATAAAAAGTACAAAACCTTGTAAGTCAAAAAATTTCAGGGTCACAATTCGTCAACGGCGTAATAATAATAGAGACAACTTATACAAAGACAAAAGCGGGAAAGAAATGAGATTGAACAACGACGATGAAGATGGCGCAGCTGAAGACGTAAGTAGTCTTCTTCCCTTTTTTTTATTTCGCATTGTTTTTGCTTTTTTTTTTTTTTGTTGTATTCGTTTCTTTTGGTATTTATTATATTATTCTTTTCTATTCTCTCTTCATTGATTTCTATCATCACTTATTATTATTCATATATTATTTGCACAATCTGTGTGATGATGGGAAAAGGAAAAGAGTTTATAAAAAAGGCAAAAAAAAGCACAAACAATTTTATTTTACTTACCTAGCTTCGTATACATGTTTTTGGGGAAATAATTTTTTTGGAACTGAAAGAATGCTTCAAAAAAGTGATTTTTTAGTTTTGTAAAAAGAAAAAAGATTAAATTGACTGATTCAAAAATAAATGGCTGCCTCAGCGGGAATGAACGTTGTTGTCAAAAACAACATTGGGAAAAAAAAAGCATTTTTGCTTCCTTCTTCCATTTTTTTAGTTTTAAAAAAGTCAATCATGTTGCTAAGGTTTCGTGACTTTTAAATGCAAAAAACTTAGTTTTGCATAGACAATGGATGATACACTTCTTGGTCATTCAAAAGGGTGAAATCATGACCAACCAAATATTAGCTTTTCTGGACATAGTTTTTGACCAAATATTAAAATTTTAAAGAACGAAATTTTTGATTTTCAAGTTTCCTCTTTTTTAGACTTCAATAAGGATATGGCGACTACCATACCAAAGACTCATTTTTCATTTTTTGTTAGGATTTTTTAAAGCTAAAATTAGATAGACTTCATTGCACTTTAATCTACCCAAAGAACGCAGCATTGATAACTAAAGCATCATTATTTTTCAACCCTCTTTAATAAATTAAGCAAACTTTAGTAGCTGTCTTGGTTGCAAAAAAAAAAAAACATTGATCATTGGAATTTGAGCCAAAAAGCGTGAACATTATTTAGTCTTTAGCTTTTCTGCAAAAAAATTTTTGATTAAATAAAGTCTCACCCAATTTTGACAGTTTTTGTCTTCCAAAAAAACTTTGAAGCAACAAATTTTGCGCCTTCACTTTATTTTCTCCCTGAATTTTTTAAATATTGTTTGTTTTTTCGATGGCGACTAACTAAATATTCTAGTCTCTATTTTTATTTTTGCATGCAACGACCATTAATACTTCCACTTTAAAAAAACTAATCCTTGTTTTTCATTTTTTTGTTTTGTTGATTTTTTTTAAACAAAACATTTTATTTTTGTGATGTTTGTAGGAACCAATGCTTTCACCCTCATCTCGTTCAGAAGTTCATGGAACCATTGAAATCGATGATGGACCTCCCGCGAGATTTGATTCTTCAAGACGTCCAAAATCTCCAGGTTCTCAAAGTGCAATAGTAAGATGGGCAAGAGGAAATTTTCGTTTAATTTATATTATATTAGCAATATTAATTTTATTGGGATTAGCAATATTAGTGGTAGCTATATTTTTAATTGTACGAGTTAAAGGTATGAATGAAAAATATCAAGATGCAAGTGATAATGCAAGAGATCAATTTAGAGTAAGCTTTTTTGTTGTTGCAATTTTATAGTCGTTTTACTAAACCTTTTTAGAGGTTGTATGAGCAAGTGGCCACATTTAGAACTGGTAGACATGGAACTTTTAAAGACACAAATGCTATAAATTTTACATTAACTCCAGAACAATTGGCTCAAGCTAAAGCTTTTGGTTCGTTTACTTTTCTTTTTTTTGTATACTTTCTTCGGTCAATTGTTCCACGTTTTGTTGAAAATGTTAAAGCAAAACGTTTTTATAAATTGACCTATATCAAAGTTTTCCGGCAGCAACCAGGGGACAAGCAATTCGACTGAACCATTTCGCTTGTTATTGGATGCTTCTACAATTATTTTATATTACTTTTTTAAATGTCTTGATAGTTGATTTTTAGGCTTAATTCCTGATTCAGGTGGTCAATTAGCTCCAGGTTTAGCAAATATGGAACCAATTAAACCTATTATTGTTAATATTAGTCATCAACGAGATGATCCATCTACCACTATAATGTATGATAGATTTGTACCCGATCAAAATTTTATTCCACCATGGGCTAATCAACCATGTGATAAAAAATGTGCGAAACAAGAGTTAGTTTTTGCATTATCGCTTGTTGAGAATTTTTCTGGACGTTTATTTTTTTATGCAAACAGGAGAAAAGGCATATCGACAATACTTCATTTTTTAGCTATGCTGGAACTCCACCACTTTTAGTTATCAGCCTTGATGGCTTTGCAAGAGAATATCTCGATCGTAAACTTGTTCCATCACTTGATTTACTAACAAAATGTGGTGCACGTGCTGATTACGTTTTCCCCTCATATCCATCTAAAACTTTTCCAAATCATTACACCATTGCCACGGGACTTTATCCTGAAGCTCATGGAATCGTGGATAATGCAGCATTCGATCCAATGTTAAGCCCAAATTTGGAAGATATGAAAAAAACTAAATTTGCAAAATTTTATGGTGGTGAACCTATTTGGTCTCAAGCTGTTCGACATGGAAAGAAAATGTTTTGTTTATTTTGGCCTGGATGTTCTTTTAATATTACTGGACATAATCCAACTATGGATTTACCTTATAATCGTTCACTCCAATATTCACAAAGAGTTGATATGGTTGTAAATTGGCTTCAAGCTCCAGCAAATGAAAGGCCATCAATGATTATGGCATATTTTGATCAGCCTGATTATATTGGTAAACTCATTTTTTGTTTTTGTATGTTATTAACTTTCTTATTTGTAAACATTTTTAGGTCATTTTCATACCACTGATGACCAAGTTAATTTAGAATTACAATATATTGAAAGCGTGCTAAATTATTTTTTTACTTCTTTACATACTAATGGCCTTCTTGAATGTGTAAACATCATAATTTTAAGCGATCATGGAATGCAATTTCTTCATAAAAAAATTTATGTTGATGAAGTTATTGATTCGAAAGGCATGATTGTTGCTACAGGAGTTGTTGGAAGAATACATTTAGCTAATTCCAGTACGAATTTTTTCAATTTTTTTAAGGAATTTAATTTCGCTTGTTTCAGCAAAGACTGTCGAAGAAGTGATTGATAAATTTTCGTGTCCCGCAGATAAATCCTACAGAGTATTTGATCGGCCAACAACACCCAAAAGATATCATTATGCTAAAACTCCTCGAGTTGGTGATGTAATTCTGGATGGCCAAAAAGGTACAACATTTTATCCAACAAAATTGTCTGATTATGGTGTAACTTCTGATCATGGTTATGATTATCTTGATCCACAAATGCATGCAATATTTTTTGCTCATGGTCCTAATATTCAACCACATATTCAATTACCAGCATTTCAAAATATTGAAGTTTTTAATTTATTTGTTGATCTTATTGGACTTCCTCATGAAGTTCCAAACAATGGAACATATGGCATTTTTAAACCGCTCCTTCGAGATCTAAATCCTATTTATCCACCCAAAAGTTTAACTCTTCAACCAATAGGATTATGTCAAACTCCAAATTTTTTACGAAAAAATGACTTAGATAATTGTATGAATGAATCACAAATTTGTGGAGCTAAAAAACATTCAATTAATGCTGGACTTGATTCATGTCAAATTCATCAACCACCTTTATCATTTTTCCATTCAGAAATTATGCAATTTTGTTTAATTGATGCTTGCTCCATTTCTATTATCGATACTGTTGGCTTCCGAAATGGTTATGACGATGGCAAACCTATAGCTATTTTTGAAACCTTTAACTCACAAGAAGCTGAATTAGCAGAAAATAATCGGAAAAATGGTAATCAAAGCGATAATGATTGCGAATTTTTACTTGGTAAATTTGAAAGCGAATGCGGCCATGTTCCATCAAAGCAAGGATTGCAAAGAATTTCAATATTAGCTAATTTTAATAATGATTTTAAATATTTAAAACGAACAAAATATGAATTTTTTGATGGCTTTGTTAACGGTAATTTGTAAATCCTTTTTAGTAACAACTAAAATTTGACATCTTCAGGACCATTTGATTACCTTCAAAATCTTACCCTTCAATATGCAAAAAAATATTCTCAACTTATTGTTATTACTGGAACAATTTATGATTCAAATAACGATGGAATTGCTGATCTTCCATCTCCTGGCGCATCCTCAACTCATCTATTTCGAATGTTAATTAGATGTGAAAATAATTTATGGAATATTGATAAACATCATTGCCGCGAAGCATCTAACACTCGAGTGTTAGCTTTTGTCATACCAAATCAACCAAAAGAAAAGAATTGCCTTGAACCCTTGGAATTTTTACTTTTAAATACTGCGAGAGTGAAAGATATCGAGTTTTTAACGGGTCTCACTTTCTTCCAAGACCTTGCATGGTATTCTGAAATTGAATCGATAAGAATACGAACGGAAATTGCACCTTCTTTATGGAAATTATAAATAAATGTTTTAGGATATTATTTACATAAGTTAAAGTTTTGTTTAAAATTTTGTTATTATTTATTCGGGTATTGTTGTAATTTTTTTTACGGATTTATATTTTAAAAAAAAAGATTTAAATAAACTGTTATCGCTTCTTTAAAGGAAGCAAGAAGCCTCTGCAGCTTTATCGTAAAAACCCATATTTGCACTTTATTTGAGGGAAAAAAGGTGGCAGAGGATTACCCTTTGGAAATAATTAAGCAATTGCTCAATTATGCGAGAAATAAACAAATTAATTATCCAAGGCGCTATAGTTCAAACCCAATCATTTAGAAAATTTTATAACTAAAAGTTCTTTTTATTTTATGGATTTTAAGAATTTTGAATTTCCATCAATATTTCCACTACTTTACTACTTTCCATCATTCAATATTAGTTCATCAAATATTAATTCTATTGAATCAAACGAAGAAGAAGAAACCTTCAATTTTCCATCGCTTCCATGGGTTTGTCAAAAGCGATTTGCTGAAATTTGTGATCCCAAAACTTTAAAAACTTTTGCTTCAATTAATGAATCAACAAGAACATTGGGGCCTTACCTGCGGTAAGTCCCTCAAACTAAACAAATAATCGCACAAAGAAAATCTTCGAAACCATTACATTTTTACAATCACAACGTGGACATTGGGTACTTTTAGGTAGTTTTTTGAGTACCTTAGAGAGTGCACCTGTTTTAGGAATTCTGAAAAATTGTCAAAGGGGAGACTATGTGATTTTATAGAGGGTGTAAAATTGGAAAAAATAGAGTGCCCAAACACCAATGCGTGTCTAAAACAATACAATTAAAATAAACAACACAATCCATGGGCTTACATTCCATTATTCATGGTAAATTTTGGAGCCCTGCCTTCGGCAGACCTTCAAAATTTATGATATACATAAATCGTCTCCATTATCAACGGTTTCTCCGGGCCACGCATTCCATATATATCTCGTATTTGGATACATCCTAACCCATTCGAGGTCCATTCCATACGCAAAATTACACATGACCGTTCGGGTCTCAAACATCATTTCAACTCAAAAATCGCCAAATATTCACAACATTTTTCACTTCAAGTAAAAAATTAAGCGTATGCGGTGAAATCTTATTTAAGACTTAAAATTTAAAAAAATCTGCTGAACGCTTTCATGTCTACAACAATAGAATTACAATAAACAACAGGGCTATTCGGCCCAACATTCCATTTTCATGGTTAATTTTGGAGCTCTGCCTTCGGCAGACCTTCAAAATTTACGATAAAAATCGTCTCCAATTAACAACGGTTTCTCTGGGCCACGCATTCCATATATCTCATATTCGGATACATCTTAACATCTTCGTGGTCCATTCCATAAGCAAAATTATACTTGGACTCTTCGGAACCAAACCCCATTTTGACCCAAAAACCACCAAATATCCACCCAAAAATAGCTAAAGATTCACCCAAAAACAATTAAGTATCCACCCAAACACCATTAAACATTCACCCGAAAACTACTAAAGATCCTCCCAAAAATAATTAAATATCCATTCATACATTACAACACAAACAACTAAACATTCACCCAAAAGCCACCAAATATTAACCCAAAAACAACCAAATATCCACCTAAAAATTTCAATGCAGACAATCAGAGAAAAAACAAATTTTTCACTTCCAAAAATGCTTACAAAAACACAAAGGCAAACTTTCGCGTCGAGAAAATTTTCAAATATTCAAATTTAAATTGGTCAAAACATAGGGATCCTTGACTTTCCGAAGCGTGAGACTAACATATTCGGAATCAGCGTAAAAAACTGATCTAGGCTATCGGGACAAAACAAAAAAAAAGCAGAACCGACATACAGACAAACATACAGACAGACAGAAACGACACTCCAAATTAAAAAGGAAGACAAAAAATCTTTCAAAACGATGTCATTTTATTACTAAAGCATTAATTCGCAAAAATGATTCAACCATTAAATATGCAATCTCGTGCTATTGTAAAGAAAATGAATTTTGTAATGGAATCAACGAATCTTCACTTTTATCCATCAAACCAAAAATTATGGATCGTATTACTGTAATTAATACAACAGATGACAATGCTATTGGGTTTATCAAAAGTTTGCCGGTTGTCATTAATTCGGCGAAACACATTAGATTAAAGGTTAATTGTATGAACCTCGAAGATTTGAAAACCTTGCTTTCTCCTGAAATTAAAAGATTCTTGATTTCCTTCTTTTTGATTTTCGATAAACCCAAAGTTTAATCACCGCCGTTGAAAAATAAGAAATGTTTCAAACTGATTATAAATTTCTTCACAGTTTCGCTTTTATCAAAAAAAAAGTGATTCATGCTAATTTTTACTCAACAAAAAAAATGGAAATATTGTAAGCAAATTTTTTTATTTTTGTAACAGAAAACATACTAACAGCAAAAAGGCAAATAACCAACTCGTGATCGGTCGACTCGTGACACCCTATTCGTGACAAAAAAATGGACATAGTCGTGACAAAAAAGATACCTATTCGTGAAAATTGGTATCTTTTTATCACGAATGTGTCTATTTTTTGTCACGAGTATGTCTATTTTTTGTCACGAGTAGGCCTCACGAGTCGACCGTTCACGAGTAGGTATACAGCCCAGCAAAAATGCAAAACTATACAAAGTAAACAAAAAAAAAGAAAAAAGAAAAACGAAAAGTTAAAAGTTTCCATATTGTTGTTGAGATTTAGAACCAGATGCATTGGATGAAGTTTGAGATGAATTGGGTTGAAATTGTTTGTTTGAAGCAAATTTTCCACCAGCATTGATTAAAGAAGATAAACACACTTTTTGTACATCATTTTCTTGTGCCAATTCAGTTGGAGTTATGCCTTCTTTATTTCTAATATTTGTATCTGCACCAATTTTGAGTAAAGCATCCACAACTTCATATTGAGCATAATATACAGCATAATGAAGAGCTGTATTTCCATGTTTATCACTCATATCAAGTCCAATAAGTTTTAGGAAACCTTTTGACGAAACAGCGAGTTTTTCTGCATGATTTCTAAGCAATTCAATGATGGGAAGATGACCAAATGAAGCAGCAAGGATCAAAGCTGTTTGTTTTTCATCATTTTGAATACAAAGATTTTGAGGTTCTTGAAGAATTTTTTCTACGATGGCTTCTCGTCCCAGAGCTGATGCATACATTAATGGAGTCTAATCTTTGACATTTGAATACGTTGAATATTTTGAAGGATTTAAATCAAAATCAGCCTAAATAACACATTTTTATAAGAAAGGAATGAATAAAATAAAACTAACTTCAAAGAATTTTATTGAGCCGGCATTTGCAGCAGAGCATGGATTCATTTGCCATTCATCACCTTCTTGCCATACAACATCCGAAAGATCCTCGAAATCCTCAATGAACGAAGATTGTCTTGTTGCCGATTTGAAAAAGAGATCTTGGAATGCTTTTGCAAAACCTTTCTGAAAATGATTTAGATTTAAAAAAAATTAAAACAAAAGGAGAAACTTACTTTTCATCGTTTAACGGATCGTTTGAAATATCGTTTTCGACCATTAAAACCCTGTAACGAGCTGTTACAATTTGTTTTTTTTTTGCCGGCTGGTCTCGTCAGCAGGGTACCGGACTTTTGAAATTTGATTTATTGATTTGATTCCATTTTTAAGAGCTCCAATGCTTTGTGTTAATTAATAAAAGTGACTTGAAATGGAAACAATGGCGAAAAAAACAGAAGAATATAGTTGCATTACGGCGATAACTTAACAAATTTCAAAATTATGAAAGGAAACGTTGGTTATTTTCTAATTCTTCGTAATCTAAAGATTCTCTAAAAAAGCAGAAATTGGACATAAATAATAAAGCTAAAAAAAAACTCACGGATCTTCTTGATTCTTTCGAAGTGTTAGAAAGTCATACATACAATTTTTCAATGCACTACAATGTAGCCTATGTTTTTGCTTTAATTAAATTCTACCCTACCCGAATATGGTAATGTTTTATTAAGATTTATCTGTATCCTTTTACGAAAAAAATTTTAGCACGGTAAAAACTAAAGCACAGTCATTACCTCACAACAAGCAATAAAAAATTTACCGCCAAAAAGGTGTCAGAATCTCAGAGGTCAAATTACATTTCTTCATTTTACTTTCGAATCAATTTTATTTCGATAAAATTTTTTAACTTGAATTGATTATTTCGATACATTTTTTTAAACTTGAATTGAATCCTGAAAAGTCATTAGAAATGGAAGAAGGTGCAATGGAACAAATTTTTACAGACATATTTATTACAGTAGGTTATATTTAAATGGTAAAGCTTTTAACAATATTTTATAGGTAACTTTCGTTCTATGGTTATACACTAACGACTACCATCGAAGCATACTAACTCTCTTTGCAACATATGTTGATGTAACAAGTTCCCTGATATCAATGTTGTTCATATTATATCCTGACCTTAGAAACGAAAGATACTTCATGTATGTTCCAATAGGCCTTCTTTTAACCTACATCGGATACTTATCAAAACGTCTTCAAAAAGAATATTACTGGGTCTGGATCACTTATGCATTTACTGTGCTTCGATTATTCCGTTATCGAATAGAGACTGCAAGCTATCACTTTTCTCAAAACATTTTGAACTGGAGAGCTGCTACTACACTATACGGCCATACACTTGCTTTCTTAGCAGCAATTGTTGGGGCTAGAGGTAATTTTGTTTTTTTGCCTCTATTAATATCTATTTCAATCTTGGATTTTCATATTAAAGTTATTAAATACCCCATTGATTGACTCTTGTGTAATAACTATAGGATGATATGGACGGTATGTATTTTTTAAAATCATAATTATAATTTTTAGGAGACCCAAATGAACATTTACGAGCTGTTGAAGAAGAGCTTCGTAATGAAAGAATTGAAAGAGAAAGTGAAACAAGAGCTCTTCTTCAATTGCTCTCTGATGAAACTAAAAGAGTCAATCAATTAACAGAACAACTGAATCGAGAAATGGCAAGAAATGCAATCCTTGAACGAGAAAATATCGAAGCCAATGATCGTGTTCACCAATTAAACAATAAGCGGCTCTGTGGTATTCTTTGATTCAAAAATCTTTTTTACTCTGTATTATTTAGTTTTGTTACTTTTTTTTGCTTTGAGTTTTATTCCCTGTATAAAATATTTTACCACATTTTGTTCAACAGTTGTATAAGACTTTCTCTAAATCATACAAAAAAATTCTTTTTGCCCTAATGAAAATTATTAAAAGGCGCTGATAGCGGTTTTAAATATGTTTAGGAATTTTAGTTTAATAAATGGTATTTTAAGAAATCAAAAAAAAAGAAATAGTAGAATAAAAAACATACCTTGAGATTCATAATCTTCATAAACAACCAATTAACATAGTCTAGCTACGAAAGAATGAACCATCATCAATATTGGGAAATGATAACTTAAAAAGTCAGAAAAAGTTGGAAGGAGTGGAAAAAAAAGATGTGAAAGGCAATGGAATATGCATACAGTTTCCTTAAATTTTCGTGTCAAAACCTAGTGGTAAACAAAACCAAGAAAAAAGGTGTCTTCTTTTTTTATTAAAAGTGTTTTTGAGCATGATTAAATTATAATATAAAAAGACCTATAAACAAACTAAAAGCAAATAGAATAATAAACAAAGATAAAATATTATCATCAAATCCTTCTTTAAGTTGGGGATGCCTTTGCATTCCTTTTGTTTTGTATTTTGCTCTAAACGCCTCTTTTCCCAATCTTTCATTCTCCCTTATTTGATCAAGTTCTTTGAGCTTTGCCTCGCGCTTTTCTTCATGACATTTCCGTTCGTATTCATATTTTGCTTGTAATTCTTTAATATTTTCTTGTCGTTTTCTGGATTCTCTTAAGAAATGTTCGTACTTTATATTTTGTGCTACACCGATAATCTCCTTCAATTCAGGTATAGTAAGCATTATTTTTGTCGTAAGCTGATCTATCATTTTTTCCAATTTTTCACATTCTTTTTCCATTCCCATCAAAGTTTTGTAATAATCACATTGTTTAATAGCTTCCCTAAATTTACGTTTTAATGATTCATTCGGGATATAGGGATCAATAAAAAATTGATCCATCTCTTCTCCAAAGCATAACTGCCTTTTTTCTCCAAAAAATGAAAGAAATTTGGCCCTCATTCCTTCATTCCCTTTCTCCTTCTTTTTATTTTCCATGATAAAGGTTTTTTTCTTCATAAATTGAACCATTTTCAATATCCCGATAGGCTGCTGTGTTGATTTCGTTTCATCTTTTTTAATGCTCTTTTTGCACCATATTTTTGAAAAATTAATTACAATCGTGGCAAGCCAAAGTATTCCGCTGAATCGTTGAAATTTTTTATGGAGTTCTCTCCTCCTATTCATTTTTGAATGAAGCAACATCCGATAAAAAAAGGCGTTATTGTCTGCCATCTGACTAAACTCGCCATTGCTTCTTCGGCCATTGGAATCAGAAATTAATAAAAAAGAATCAGTTTCAACTATTTGGAAATCATCTGGATATGAAAATTCATTTAAATGTACTCGCGTCGGCAGATTTTCACTTGCTTCTTCCTTGTTTTCTTCTTGAATATATGATCCTTTTTTATATTCATCCATATTCTGAAACATTGGCGATTTAAAAGTCAAAATAATTTTTATCAATTGGCAAACCTTTAAAATAAATTAATAATCGAATTGAGAGTATTTACTAACAAAATAAAGAAGTTTACTTAAAATTATATCACAAATTTCTTTTTTTTATAATGGACGATAAATAGATTGTTAGGTAAAAGAATGGCAAAGCTTTTTTTGTTTGTTTACATCCATTCTTTCAATTACTGGCTTTTGGCATCCTTTTTTTGGACCGAGGACGCACTTTACTCATTTTTAAGAGGAGTTGTTTGTCCATTAATGGATACAAGGAAATAACTAAGAATGCTCATCCAAATAGCAGCATTTTTAACTACAATGGTATACAATCTCTTCGGTTCAAAAAACAGTCAAGAGAAATCACATTCAATCACAAACAAAAACAATCAATCACACTCTTTTTGCCAAGAAGCTCTTTGACTACGAAATTACGTAACATTTCGGAACTTTCTGACAAAATTTTACAAATTTTTACAAATGTTTTCGAAATAAAAAGAAAAATCAAAAAATTTCGAAAACATTTGTAAAAATTTGTAAAATTTTGTCAGAAAGTTCCGAAATGTTACGTAATTTCGTAGTCAAAGAGCTTCTTGGCAAAAAGAGTGTGATTGATTGTTTTTGTTTGTGCTTGAATGTGATTTCTCTTGACTGTTTTTTGAACCGAAGAGATTGTATACCATTGTAGGTTTGCAGGGGTGGATGATGAGACCGTCTAATTTCTTTAAATATAAAACTCCTAAAATATCGATAAAAAAGTCATGATCCGTCTTCCCTCAATGTTTACCGATCTCGTGCAAAAAAGGAAAACGCAAAAAATTATATCTTTATTTACTAAGTTAAGTTATGAGAAAGTTTAGTTAAGCTATTGAATTTTTGAATTTGTATCTTCGCTTTCTTGTTCTTTTTCATGCCTTTTTCATTTCTCGCCTAAAAATGGGTTATGGGAAAAGAAGAGATAAATGAAAAAATTAATTTGATTGAAGCAATATTGAGAAATAATTGGAAATAAATGTGTAAGCTTGTGGGTTTGCTGGGACCATTTTTAGATGAACTTTGAGGGCGTTAAAAATGAAAATATCATGGATATCGTGTGATGGCGGAATTTGCCACTGGGTGAAAACATTATTTAACTTGTATGTGTGTCATAATAAATAGTTGCATAAACCAAGCTACCTATTGGGTTGGAAGACGATGTCGCTTCGAGTAGTATTATGTATGATGATGGTCAATTCTCCGTAGCTATTTTGTAAACAGAAATTAATGTTATTAGAAAAATTACACAAAATCAAAATCACAAAATTTATTTAAAAAAAATAAAATCAAACAAAACAAGAGACAAAACAAGAGATCATTTTACCATTCAACCAAGAAATTTGTCCAAGAGATATTGCTTTTTACGTTCAATAATCATTTCTTCAATTTCCTTTTGTGATGGCACCATAACATGTTTGATAACCACTTCTTTTCCATCATCCCCAAGAACAACTGATTCTTTGATATCGAATTCATCTTCAGATGCCTAAAAATGGATCATTGATTATGAATGAAAATGAAAAAAAGAAGAATAAAACTTACATCATCAACTTTGTACATTTCATCATCCATATCATTCCAACGATTCATAACAGCACCTTTTTCTTCCCATTGTTGATTGATTCTTCTAATTGATCGCTGTTCTTCAACCTTCTCCAAAGGAATCAAGAGCCCGTCATCATCGTCCATATAGCCATAATAATCAGCACCCACCTTTCTTAGTAAATCACCTCTTTTCTTTTCTTGTGGTTCTTCTTTAGCAGATTGTTCAAATAATTCTCGAACACCAGGAAGATCTTTAGCAGCACCAAAATATTTGTAACCTTTATTACCATATATTTCTTGACCATCTGCATCCAGCTCCCTCGGCGCTATTTTCCTATAATCTGTGCCACCCAGTTCTTTTATTCGACATTCCCATGCATATTTCGACTTTAAAAGTCTGTTGATTTCATCATTGAGATCACGAAGTTTGAATTCTCCAAGACCGGGATTCTAAAATCGTAATTGTTAAAGGAAAGTGAAAGTAGTAAACAAACCTGAATTTGAGAGATCTTCTTTGAAATATCAGCTAAGATTTCACGTCGAAATCGTTCAGCATCAGAAACTTTGAGACAATCTTTAGTATCTTGTGGACGGCGAGCAACTGGTCCACGTTCTTCTTGTTCTTTCATACGCCGCCAGCGAGCTAAAGCCGTCATGGCTTTTTCTGCATTTCGAGCCTAAAAACAATTACTGATAATCGAATATGAAGATTTTGATACTTACCATTTCTAATAAACTGCTAAAAGATAAAAATCTTTGAATCAAATCAAAAGTTTGTTGGTTGAAGTTGAACGTTTTGGATGAAAAAAAAATAATGAAGAAAGCTTCAAAGTAAAAAAATTTCAAAGCTGCTCTTGATTCTTTCGTTTTGAGAATTACCACGCCGTGGAGAAAAAAAAGACTGGCAGCTAAAGCTTTGTTTGACTCGAGTAACCCTTATTTCTTCCACTTATTTTTTGATGACTATTACCGCCCTTATTTTTCATTCCTTGCGCTTTACTTTTTTATTTTACTATTCATCCTTTTTGTATCGATTAACGCAATAAGGTTTTAGGTAAAGCAACAACTTTAAAGAATCAAAAATGGCTGAAACTGCAAAGAAAACCTATTGGACTGCTTTGGAATCCAATCCTGACACAATGAATAAGGTAAAAATTTACCATTTCTTTCTGTATATCTAATCCTTTCATTTTTATAGCTTATTGCAGATCTTGGAGTAAAAGGCCTTCGATGTGATGATATCTATGGGTTCGATAAAGAAATGCTTGCCTTTGTTCCTCAACCATGTTATGCAGTCATCCTTTGTTTTCCTGATTACAAAAAGGTAAGTTTTTTTTTATTAAAAGCAGACATCCATGAAAATCTCTTTTTAGGCTATAGAATATGTCAAAGACTCATATGAAGACTTGAAGAGCAAAGCTTACAAGAATCCTGACAATGTATTTTTCATGAAACAAAAAATTGGTAATGCTTGTGGAACATTTTCTCTTCTGCATTCAATTGCTAATGTTCGGGACAATATCAACATCGATATCGGTGAGTTTTTTTGTCCTTTATCTTCTTATTTAACCTATGTTTTTAGGGAGTGGTCCATTTGCTCAATGGATTTCCAAAGCTCTTCCTCTTGGCGTCGAAGAACGTTCGCTTTGTCTTGAAAAGGATGAACAAATGCACGCTGCTCATGAAGCCTCTGCCAGATCTGGTGAAACTCATGTTCCTGATGATAACAAAGTTGAGAATCATTTCATTACGTTCGTCAACATCGATGGAACTCTTTATGAATTGGATTCTCAAATGGATTTCGCTCGTCCTCTTGGTCCAACAACTCCACAAACTATGCTCAAAGATGTCGCCAAAGTTATCAATGATTTCATCTCAAAATTCGACAGTGGAAATCTTGCTTTCAATGCTATTGCTCTTGTCGCTGATCAATAAACACTTCATGGTTTTCAAAATGCTCGCTTGATCTCAATATTTTCTTTCCATTTTTGCTATGTTATTATTTATTTATTGCTTTGTGATTCATATTTTTTGCTATTTTTTGTTTTGTAAAATTTTGTTAAAAAATAAATCATGCTGTTCATACTTACGTGTCTCTAATAGGTTGTAAACACGAGAAAGAAAGTGGACAAATAATTGTATAAATTTTTATTGCTTTTATTGACGTGATTCAAGCAACGATAACAAAAGGATGTTCACGATAAAAGGAAGAGCCAAAATATAATATTCTTTCACAACTGTTTACTGTTTCAAAGAAGGAAATATGAATTCTAAGGAAGTTGAAGAGTATCGAAAAGAAGTATTTTTGTTTTCACAAATATCTTTTTCTGTGAGTTAAAATAACCTATTATTTTTCAGCTTGTTGAAGCTCTAAATACCTATCGAGAAAATCATGGAGTTTCACCTTTAATTATGGATAAGAAAATTAACAAGTAGTCACTTTGGGATGTTTGGAGATACAGTAACTAACCAAAATGGAAATTTTAGAGATGCTCAAACATGGGCAGAATATTTAGCAGCATCAGGACGCTTTGAGCATTCCAAAAATAAGAATTATGGTGAAAATATTGCTGCTGGATATCCACTTGAAAGTAAGGGATTTTGATATAAAAAAATGTTTAGTTTCAAAATTATCCGTTAAAAATTATTTAGCCCTCGATGCAGCAAAGTTATGGTACTCAGAAATTTCACGGGCCAATTTTTCCAATCTTGGAAGTTCCATGAGTTGTTTACATTTTACTCAAATCGTTTGGAAGGCATCTAAAAAGATTGGAGTTGGAATTGCAAAATCAAATGTTACACAAATGTGGTACATCGTAGCGGATTTTGATCCACCTGGAAATGTTATGGGATCATTCGCGGATAATGTGTTTCCTCCCATCAAAAAATGATTCATTGCTCTTGATGGTTGTGAAAAATTGAAGCTCTTTTAACGGCATTCCTCTTTAATTTTAAACCATTCCATTCACATACACAATTTTTACTTAATGCATTTATTTTTTTGTAAAAATTTAATAAAATAAAAGCATGAAAGAGAAAAAAAAAAGAAAAATGATCTGAAAGTTATGACACATCAAAGCATTAGCAAGTAAGTAAGTATGTAAAGCAAAGAAAAAATGGAAGAAAATACTCGAATTGTGTAAGCTTCAATGAAGAAGAAAAAAGTTGATTATCTTTGATATCTTACCATTTTTTCCATTTTGCTTTGTTACAATTTACTTCAAAGCTGCAAAAATCTTCATGATCAACCCTTTTCTTTTGATTAATATCCTTTTTGCATTATTATTAACGGAAAATGATCTCACGCTATAATAAAATCTTAACATCAAGGTTATTCGGCTTTAAAAGTTTGTATTTCGTAAAATTAAACTAATGTTTCAAACAAACAAGAAAGGTTTTGAAGTTTTAGAAAACATAAAATGAATGGATTATGGAAGTTTTGTGCATAATTTTTAGACTATTATTAACCATTTCCATAGCCTTTTCCACTAGCTTCTTTTTACTTTTCACTGATACATAATTTAAAAAAAAGAACATTGGTTTATAGCAATTGACTAAAAAGTAAGGTAATTAATTAATTGTATGAATGCTTTATTTTTTTCAAATAGCATCACATTTTTCAAAAAGCTTCAAACTTTCAGTAGGAAAAATTTTTGATTACGGTAGCCGATGAAACGCTTGCTGCTCGCCTTTTTTTTTATTTCTTTGCACCTTCGCAAGGCTTTTACTTTTCATTTTTTTTCGTGAATGAAAACTGATTTTTCTTGCTCTTAGCTCGAAGATAAAATTTACGTGAAACGTATTTTACAAAGCTATAAAAACAACATTTGGTCAATCAAAAACATCGATTTCTTTCATCAAATCATTCTGCTGAACTTTTTGGTAAACTATGTTGTTACCTTTTTATTCAAGAAAAGTCTTTGTTGGTGGCTTACCTTTTGATGCAACCGAAGATGATATCAATGCAACCTTCAATCGCTTTGGTCGTATGACAATTGATTGGCCTCGTCGTCAGTCACATTCAGATGGTGGAGACAAATCTCCTAATAGCCATGGTATGCTTTTTTTCTTCTTATTGCTTTCTTTAATCTTTTTGTCATTTTTTTTAGATCGCCGTCAAACTTCTGGTTATGTCTTCTTGATCTACCGCAGTGAATCTCCTGTTCACAAGTTATTGGAAGCTTGCAAAACGGATAATGGACGTTTCTTTATCTGTATGAGCACTCGCAATGTCTCTCGTAAAGCTGTAAGTTGCTTTTCATTTGTAAACCAACTACTTTTAATGCTCTTGGTTTAGGTTCAAGTTCGTCCGTGGCAATTGAATGATTATGTTTATATGCCTGATGAATCTGCTTTGCTTGAACCTCGTAATACTGTCTTCATCGGTGGTGTTCCTCGTCCAACTCGTGCTAGTAAGCTTTATCCTATAATCTTCTTTGATTCTTCTATGCATACATGCTATAATCATTACCATTAATCATTGTGCTTCGACCATTGGATTGTAATTTTGCTCATTTTTTAGCTGATATCGTTGATGTCTTTCAAAAGAAATATGGGAAAGTTATCTATGCTAGCATCGACATTGATCCAGAACTTCATTATCCTAAAGGTGCTGCTCGTATCGTCTTTGATAAACGTGCTGATTATGTCAAAGCTATGGCTGGACGCTTTGTTCATATCCCTCATTGTGGTTCAAACAAACGTATCGACATCAAGCCTTACATTATGGATGAAGAAATGTGTACTACTTGTGGTGGTGAACGTTGTCAACATCGTTATGCAACATACTTCTGTGCTGAACCCAATTGTCTTCAGTATTATTGTGAACGTTGTTGGGATATTCTTCATTACAAATCACCTTTTCGCTCCAATGACCATCATCTTCCTTTTGTTCGTAGTGGTGATAGCACTCGTGTAAGTTTTCTTCCAATTTGGTTTTGAAGCTTATTTTACACTTACTTTTCCATCCATGTTTTAATTTAAACTATTTCAGCAACTTCCATTTATTCCTCACATTACTACTGAACATCGTGTTGCTTCTCGTCATCGCTTTTCAAATGTTTGTCAAATTGATCAACCTCCTCGTCCTCCTCCAATCCGTCGTATGATTCCTCAACTTCAACGCATTTGGACCTAATTTTCTCAGTTTTACAATTTGTTTAAACTTTTATTTTTGTTTTTGGCATGTTTGATAGGGTATTTTTAATTTTTATTTTTGTATTACTCTAAGTGTTTATAGCTTTTTATAATATAAGCTAATTTAATTTTGTTGATTTTTGTGCACGACTTCTTATTTATTATTTGTTAAGGATGTTGTGCTTTGTTTGAATAAATAAATTGATTATAATGCATCTTGTGTATATTTTTTGACTAAGGGATTGAATTTAGGGATCTTCAGCAGTTGAGCATCTTAAAATAAGGGCAATACAATAATTCCCAATTATGGGTTCCATAATGTTGGCAATATGTCTTACATACAAACACTTGAAGATATTTTCATTTTTTTTCTCTCACAAAAATCGAGCAAGCTTGCTTTAGTTTTTCAAACTTTCATCGGTTGGTGTTATATTTATTAGACAAATTCCAACATTTTTTAAACAACAATTATGCCATTACCTCCAGCATTATTAGCACGTCTTCAAAAGCGTGGAATCGTTTCTCAACCTCAAGGTTTGTTGTTTGTTTCTAACTTTTCCAAGTTTTTCAACTTTATTTTTATTTTAGCACCAGCAACGCCAGTGGAAGTCTTTGCTGAACATCAAAAGGATGACGAAGAAGAAAAAGAAGAAGAATATCAAAATCGTGGAGGTGCACCAGGATGCCCAAACAAATGGAATGAATTTCATCTATGCACAGAATTTTGTTATGATACATGGAGAGAAGGGTTTTCAGAAGATACATTACCTCAATCTTATGTTTCTCGAAGAAAAGAATGGCAAAGAAAATATCCATTAGCTGAAAATTGGAAAGAAATATATGATCCTGGTGTTCGAAGATTTTATTATTGGAATTTTTATACTGATGAAGTTTCATGGTTTCCACCAAAGCATCCTCGGGCAGTTATTTCAATTTCTGGTCCACAAGCTGCAACAATATTTTATGAAGAACTCAAGAAAGAACAAGCTATTGCTGAATCCAAAGCTGCAAAGAAACCCAAAGGAAATAAGCGACGAAACGATGATGATCGAATTGAACGAAAAGAAAAAAGTGATAAAGATCCTATGCTTCGAAGAGATGCTGATAGCGATGAAGAAATTGAAATTTCTGAGAGAGATAAACTTAGTATGGTTTTACTTTTCTTGAAACATAAACTGATGAAAATATTTCAGAGAGAGCTCGTCGACGAGGTATTGATCCTATGGATCCTGCTGCATATGGTGATAACGTTCCAATGTAAGCTTTACTACTTACACTAAAAAAATCTAATTATTATGTATGTTTTAGGGGTGGTTGGTCTGCTGGTATGAATTCTGATGTAAATGAAGCCGCAGATGATAGTGCAACTGGTGCATTATTTGAAAAAAGACCGTATCCAGCTCCTGGTGCAATTTTAGCGAGGAAGCAAAAAGCAGAAAAATAACCATGTCTTATTATTATTACTTTTATGTATTGTTTGTATTTATTTGTGTCATTTGCTTTCAATAAAGGATTTTTTGTTTACTTCGAAACACTTACTATAGTACTTTAATAAGCCTTTTATTTACTTTATGAATATTTTCTATTGCTTTAATCTCTTTTTGCTTATCGGTTACAGTGACTTTGGTACTTTTTAAATTGAATGTCACACTCACAAAATATGTACATGATCGTCGGGTTTTGGTGTTAAAAATCTTTATTACCAACCTTTGATTCCACCATTTTACTCGACAATTTTGAACTTCATCATTTTTTACACGGATTTGGCTAAAGGTTCTTCGATACGGGAAGTTAGAAATTCGCGAAGCTTTTTAAAAAAAGTTCTCCTCCTCCTCGTTTGCCTCTTTTTTGTTATGCTGTAAAGTGCCTTTGAATTTTTTCATATTCCTTTCTTTAATCATTTATTGACTTTTATTAATCTCTCCTTCAATTTCAGGTTATTTAATATCACAAAATGTCATCAGCTCAAATGCCCATCGTCCTCCTTCGGGAAGGAACAGAAAATCGCCAAGGCAAAGGCCAAGTTATCAACAACATCAATGCTTGTGTTTCGGTTTCTGATTATGTTCGAACTACGTTGGGTCCTCGTGGAATGGATAAGCTTGTCGTCGATCGTAAAGGTATGGCATTTTTCTCTTTCTTGATTGATTTATTTTTCATAATTTTTTAGATAAAACAACCATTTCAAATGATGGAGCAACAATTATGAATTTGCTTGATATCGTTTATCCTGCTGCTAAAATTATGACTGATATCGCTAAACACCAAGATAATGATGTTGGGGATGGAACAACCAGCGGTAAGCTTTCGCTCGTAATTCTTAAAAATTTTTATTTACCTTTCATTTTTTAGTTGTCATTCTTGCTGCTGAATTCCTCAAACAAGCAAAACAATTTGTTGAAGATGGCGTTTCTCCACAACTTATTATTCATGCTTATTATCGTGCCGCTGAAGAAGCTATCAAAAAGCTAGATGAATTAGCAACTAAAATTCCTGAACATGGTTTACGTGATATGCTTGTCAAATGTGCCGCAACAACTTTAAGCTCAAAATTGGTTGCTCAAGATCGTCAATACTTTGCTGAACTTGTTGTTGATGCTGTCCATTGTGTTGATGATGATTTACCTGTTAGTATGATCGGTGTTAAGAAGATTAATGGTGGATCTGTTCTTGAATCTCATCTTGTTAAAGGTGTTGCTTTCAAAAAGGCTTTCAGCTATGCTGGCTTTGAAATGCAACCTAAACATTATAAAAATGTTACCATTGCTTTACTTAATATTGAACTTGAATTGAAAGCTGAAAAAGATAATGGAGAATTGCGTATTAACAATGTTACTGATTTTGAAGAAATCGTTAATGCTGAATGGAATATTCTTTACAACAAATTAGAAAAGATTCATGCCACTGGAGTCAAAATTGTTCTTTCAAAGTTACCTATTGGTGATGTCGCTACTCAATGGTTTGCTGATCGGTGAGTTTTAAGCTTTATTAATGTATATCATGATTAACGTATGTTTCTTTTAGTGACATGTTCTGTGCTGGTCGTATTCCTGAAGGCGATTTGAAACGAACTCAAATGGCATGTGGTGGCCAAATTCTTACTACCGTCTCAAAAATTGAACCTCATGCTCTTGGAAAATGTGAAGAATTCTTTGAAAAACAAGTTGGAAATGAACGTTTCAATTATTTCATTGGTGGTGCTAAAGCTAGCTCATGCACTATTATCCTTCGTGGTGGAGCTGAACAATATATTGCTGAATCTGAGCGTGCTCTTCATGATGCTATTATGGTTGTTCGTCGTGCCAAAAAGAATGATACTGTTGTTGCTGGTGGTGGAGCTATTGAAATGGAATTAAGTCATCATATTCGTGAAAAATCTAAGACTATTACAACTAAAGAACAATTTTTCTGGAAAGCATATGGAAAAGCTTTTGAAATTATTCCTCAACAACTTTGCTTCAATGCCGGTATTGATGGCGTCGATATTCTTAATCAACTTCGTAATCGTCATTTGAAAGGCGAAAAACATGCTGGCGTCGATATTTTCCGTGAATGTGTTCGTGATAATTTGGAAGGCTGTATTTGGGAACCTGCTGCTGTCAAACGAGTATGTTTCACTCGTTTTAAAATTTATTAAACTAATAATACCGTCTTTTAGAATGCCATCAATGCTGCAACTGAAGCTGCCTGTGTTGTACTAAGCGTCGATCAAACTGTCAAGACCCAGGCAAAGAAGAACGAAATGCCTGGTTTACCAAGCAAACTGCATTAAGATCTCCGAACCACTTTTGGCTCGCTTTTACTGTTTTCTATGTTTTCCATTTTGCGTTTTTGTTTGTCGGCTTATATTATAATAAATTTTAAATAATATTATTGTTGCAAAACTTTTGGGTGGATAAATAAGATTTAGATCTCGAAGGAGAAAATGCCATATGTTCCATTGTTTGGAACTTCATGAGGAAGCCCAATAAGATCAACAAATAAATTGAAAACTTCAATATTTTGAATTGGGCAGAAAAATACTGATCAAGCAATGAAAAAACTAACTCTCGTTTCATACATTTTTTAGCACATGGTTGATTAGCCCATGGTGGTATAAAATTTTGATCTGGGACAAATCTATCTTACATTTTTGAGTGGTTGATGGATCAGCTCGTTGATGACTAATATTAACAAAAATAAGTTTAAAGGGTTCCATATTTCCATTTTCTTTTTTAGCGAATCGCTGATTTAGATATTGATGATGATTAAATGTATTTTACAAAGGTATAAAAACAACGTTTTGTCAATCAAATGCATCCGTTTCTTTCACTGTTGATTTCTATTTTGCTTTTTTTCTCTCTGCTTATATTAGAAAAAAATTTAAATAATATTATTGTTTATTTAACTAATCACCTAATAATAACAAGAAATAACCTATAACATTTACAATTACCAAACACTTAATTTGTTCCAAAAGCTTGAATTCGTATTTTCTTTATTTTCCACATTTGATTGAGGATCATTTGAACTTCCGATTAAATTTTTAATAGATTCTGCATATTCATTGAATTTCGTCCAAGCCATACTTGTTGACCAAAGTTTTTCTCGAAGTGCTTTATCTTCCACGATTTCTCCCAAAGGTTGAGGCTTACGTTCTCGACTAAAAAATCAACAGTTATAAAACTTTGAAGGAAAAAAACAGCACTTACTCAATAAAAACACCATTAAGTCCTTCAGCTTCTGGATCAGCAACAGCATATAACACAGGCTTGCTTGCCTTTTCCGGTCGTCTTACACCCATAAAGAAGCTAACAGGCTTTAAAAGCCATCGACTAAGGAAAAATGTTTGATGATTTAATTTTTGTTCGAGACTTGTACCAGTTCTGCCAGGATCAGCAAGAATTACACTAACATTGCTTCCTTTAACTCTTTCAGATAATTCTTTAGCAAACATTGCTTGAGCTAATTTTGATTGTTTATAAATATCATATCCATTGAATTTTTCTTTATGTTCAGAATTGAGATCATTAAAGTCGATTTCACATTTTCGATTGATTACATTTGTATTAAGAAATACGAGACGAACAGGATGATCTTGAGTGAAGAGTTTATCAAGAAGAAGGCCATTTAGTAAGAAAGGTCCCATATGATTTGTTGCAAGCATTGTTTCAATTCCATTTGGCGCAAGTTTTCGTTTAACTTCCATTGTTGCAGCATTATTTATAACTCCATCAATACGATCAAGAGCAAAGTTACCTATAAAATAGTTGGTTAATAAAGAAATATTACAATTAAGCAAACAAACCTTCAGAAAGTTTAGAAACGAAATTCTTGATTGAATCAAAATCGGAGAGATCACATTGTCGGCAAAAAACTTGTTTATTTCTTGTTGAAAGAACAATATCACGCCGAACTTTAACACATTTTTCTCGATCTCTGCAAGCCATAATAACACGAGCATTACGTTTAGCAAGTTGTTCAGCCGTTGCTTGACCAATTCCTGATGTTGCTCCAGTAACAATATAAGTTTTACCTTTCAAATCAAAATTTGGCTCATATTTTTCACCTGCTTGTGTTGTGCTAAAATTAAGAAAGTTAGTGTAACGGTGACAAAGAAGCAGGAAAAACAACTTACTCAATAATATAATAAACTCCATAAGCAACACCAAAACTTGAAAAAGCCAGCGACCATGGGGATTTCAATCCTTCAAGAATACGTCGAGCAGCCATCCTTTAAATTCTCCTTTTTAAGTTATTCCAAAAAAACTAAAAGAAACAAATATTTTGGATGCGATGATAGCCATTAATCGATTACCATTGAAAAATGAAAACAACCAAAAGTATTTTAAAACCATTTTATTAATCACCTGACACATACAAAAATTAGCCACAAGAAAGAGATTTGCTAAAAATCAATAAAAACCCAAAAGAATTTTACAATAAATTAGGCAGAAATATTATTAATATTAACGATAACAAAATTTCAGTTTAAACAAGTTTTTTAGCTTCGAAGAATCCTTTCAAATGTTTCATTTGCCATCCACCCATAATTACGAGAACGATCACTTGAGCAACAGCCCAATAAAGGACACGAGAGTTGGTTGATTCACTTGTTTGACGGAAGCGTTCTTCACGATAACGTTGATAATTTTGTTCTTTGGTAATTTGTTCGACTTGATCAAGAAGTTGACGAATACGAAGTTGAAGTTCATTGAGTTTATCTTTTTGTGCAACTTGTTCATAATCTTGTGCATGTTCACCAACTTGAATATCCAAATGAACACGAAGTTGGGCACCACTGAACCATGCAGACGAGTTTGAATATAAGCAAATCAAATGTTCTCCAGGAGTATGAGATGTGAATGTAAAACGGCCTTCACTTGTATACAATTTGCTCAAAATGACCTAAAAAAAGAACTCTTTTAGTTAAATAAAAGTACCAAAAATAATTACCTTTTCTTCAGGATCTTTAACTTCAACATGCATTCCAATGTTTGGATAATCACCATATCCTTTTGTATTTGGATCATATAATTGAACTCTATAATTTCCAATTACCATAGTTTCATCAGGAATTTCTTCAATAAAACATTTTCTTTCTGTTTCAGCAATATGAAAATAAAGTCCAGATGAGCAAGATATAAGCGTTAAAGCCAGTAATACCCTCAACAATGACGTCATCTTTGCTTTTCTAAAAAAAAAATCAAATAAAAGAAAGTTCAAACGATGGATGAAAAGAAGAAAAAAACGCGGTATTTTAACCTGTAATTACGACAGGCAGTTAGTTACGAAAATGAAACACGATAAATAAATATTCTTTATTGCACTGGAATAATAATCTCTTGTGATAATAAAAATAATAATAAAACTTTTTTCAAAGACTAGAAATATTACAATATTTGATTTAAAAAAACGCAGACAAAAAAATTTTTTGATCGAACAAAGAAAGCAAAGTCCACGAAAATGTGTGCAACATGCAAATTTAGGCGGTTTAGAAGCAAAAAATGTTTGAAGAATTTTTAGAGTAAAATTTTAGGAGAATTTTTAGCATTAGAGAAAGTCAAACAATTTTTTACACATCTCCCAACCTTTTTTGATCGAACGTTGTCGTGGTTGTCAAATATATTGCATAGACAAACATAATAAAACTACATACTTTTTGATTGGAATGCTGCTTTTTAAAAATAGCGGCAAGAATAACAAAGGCAACATTTTTTGTTTGTTAGTAATACTTGAAATCTTTTTACTAATTTTTTTTGTCAAAAATATAAACTATGACAAAAAAGTTAGCAAAAAAATGACTCGTATTAGTGCATAGGTATACTACATAAATTAATGGGAAAAGAGAAAGATGGAAAAGAAAAAAGGCCACGACGATGATGATAGATTAATTGAAACAAAGAATAGGCAGCACCATAAAAAAATGAACCATCGAATTACTTTTGGTATTTGAGTTACACATTAGCCGATAAGCCAATTTGTTGTTTTTAATTATTGAGTTTTTCAAAAATCCATTTTTGTCTTGGATCTGATGGATCACATGGCATTCCTAGAAGGGAATTTTCTTCTTTTTGAACGCTGATTTCTGTTTTAGGTATAACTCCCACGCATTGATTTTTGTATTTGAATAAACCGGTATGTTCATTATATTCCCAACCAGATAATTGTGAACATTGACGATTAGCTAATTTACCACTTGATTCAATACCCAAACACATTTTCATTGCAGATTGTCGCAATGTTTTTGCTTTAATATCATAAATCCATTCCTACAAGTAATCGATGATACACAATTGCTTTGAGAATATAAAAGAGAGAATAAGGAAATTACCTGATTTCCGCCAGTGTTATGGCATTGATACATTCCAGGTGATTGATGAGCTTTAATATTTCCTAATGAATCAAGACATAGGTTGTTTTGTTTCAAAGTTAAATGTATGGCTGTTTTTTCAGGAACTTTAAGCTCAGGATAAACTTCTCTCAAAAACCAATCAAAACTTTTGCATTTTAATTTTGATTTAATTGCAAGGCGATCAGTGAAACTAAAAGTTATTTCATTACCTTTGTTCTATAAACAAAAACCTTACTCTCCGGGATTAATAAATCGAGCTGAAGGTACTTGATTCAAATAAAATTGTTTATAATCATCTAACCAAACTTCGGCAGCTCTACGAGTATTCTTTTGGAAAACATTCCCACTTCCACCAGGAAAAGTGTAAGGATGTTGTTTGCGAAAAACATGTCCAACACGACTGCATGGAATAATTTCAAGTGATCCGCCGCATTGCCATACTCGAAATGACATTTCAAGATTTTCACCTCCCCAAACATCCATAGCCAAATCATAAGTTCCTAATTCTTCAAACCATTTTTTTGAAATGGTAAAAAGTCCTCCAGCCATTGCTGGAGATTTGATAGGAGCAGTTTGATTATTTTGTCTAATATTTTTTCGTTCATTTCCCAAAAATTCCCATTTGAATACTAGATTCCATTCAAATCCTCCGCGTAAATCAGCACTTGCTGGAACATAATTAAATGAATCCATATTTATTACATCGATTACGGGAGCGACCACGGCTTTTGGATTCTAAATTCCTTCACAAAGTTAGATCAATCCTCAAAGAAAAGGATAAAAACCTGATATATTCGATCCAATAAAGGTTCCAACCATTGAACATTGCATTCACAATGACTATCAAGAAATGTAAGAATTGGAGCTTTAGCTAATGCTGCACCTTTCACTCGCGATCGAATGAGGCCTTCACGTTGAGTATTTCTCAAAACTATTACATTTTCAATTACAGCTAATTCTTTTCCAACATTTTCTAAAATTTTTACAAATCGATAGCATCAAGAGCCAAAAGGAAGAGATAAATCAAACAAACCATCAACAGAATAATCATCAACTAGGATAACTTCAGTAAGCAATTCGGGTGGTGATCGCAAAAATGCTGTGAAAATTGTTCGAAGCAAAGTTGATCGAGCTTCATTATGGAAAGTAATAATAATGGAAGTGGATTGATATTTAGTAATATCATAATTAACTGATTTACAACTAAAAAAATAAATAAATAAGTTAACGTGGAATTAATGCGAAAAATGATTTGTTGGCGCTTGCAAAAGCAGACGATTCGCCAATAGCATTAACCTCCATCATCCGTAAAATATTTTTTGATTAATAACCTTTTTTAAAGCTAAAAAACTAACTAACCCAGATTCTCGTGAATCAACAATACTTCGATCCCATTTAGTTGCATCTGATGCAGCTTGATTGAATTTATTTTTAGCATATCGATCTTCACCTTCTTGTAATTTTCCACCTTCTAAATATTTATCCAAATTAAAATCTCTCCATTTCACTTGGGATGTTTCTGGTTTATGAACCATGGAATGAATGGGAGGAATATCGGGGTTTGATGGATCATAATGAATTCCTGCATAAGGATTTTCAGCGACTATTGGAGCATCTTTATAATTCACTTCAACTTCATGAGGTTTTAAAGGTTCATCAAAATGTGGAACAGTCTAAACGAAGGAAATAGATATAAAGTTTAAACAATCCCTGACATTGAAGTTGCTTACATTATACTGTGAATTCGATTCAGTCCTTGAAATGACCTCCGTCTTTAAATTTTTTTCATTTGATTTTGAAAAATAAAATGCTCCACCAATCCAAGTTATAATAAATATTACTGCAAGATTTTTAAACCGGCATAATTTCCTCATTTTGTGTTATAATAATAATAATAATAAAATCTAAAGTGTTAATCATAGCATTTTGGGGTATAGTTATGAGAAGCATGTTAAAAAGCTTAATGTTTACCTGTTAGACTAAATATGTTAGTTGAAATATTTTTAAAATTAATATAAAACCCAGCACCTTTCCCAGATAATAATTAATATGGCAAGGATAAAATTTTTATAATGCTAATGTCATGTTATAATAAGCAAGAATTATTATATCGATGGAAGCTGCCCGTATCCTCTCTGCAAAAAGGAAAATAATTAAAGTTAACAAATTCCAATAGTAAATTAAAGAAAACGATTGACTCGTCACGGAAATAAACCGCGTATCATTATAGCAAAAGCAAAAAAACAAAACAAAAAACCGTAAATATGTTCATTAAAATTAAGGCAAAAAAATACATGATTAAACTATCCTAAAACTAAAATCACAAACAAAAAAAATAAAACAAATATGTAATCAACGAATTTGGCCGCCATAAGTTTCAGTAATTTCTTTAGCAATATTTTTATGAATTTCGTTCACTTCTTCTTTCGTCAAAGCTCGTTCATTAGATCGATAAACAATTCGATAACATTGACTGTGAAGTCCCTTCTTTTTATTGAAAAATTCATCGATGATTATAACTTGTTCAATCAGATCTCCACCAATACTTCGAATCAAATCCATTGCATTTGCTTTCATTTCTTCAACTGTTGTATTTTCAGGAAGCCAAAATGATAAATCCATATAAAGTTGAGGGTGAACGCTGATTGGTTTATATTTGACTGTATCTTCAGGTTTGCTATCTTTGAATTGATTTAAGAATCCAGTATCATTTGTCCAAAATAAACGAATATCAGGAATTTCATATAATACCATTGCAAGACGTTCAAGACCTAGACCAAAAGCCCAACCAGATTTGTCACCAGCTCCAGCAGATTCAAGAAGTTTTTGTTCCATAATTCCACAGCCTAATACTTCCAGCCATTTATCATTGTAATAAACTTCGAGTTCATATGATGGATGTGTAAACGGAAAATATGCATCAACCCAACGCATTTGAGCATTTTGTCCAAATAAAGCTCGACATAAATCTTCAAGAGTTGATTTGAGTGTGAGTTCAAGAACTTTTACAGCGTCTAAAGTATGCCTTGATTGTTTGGAATCATTTCTTTCACCATTTTCAAACATTTTAATTCCTTGATCAGAAGCTTGCATACCAAATAATTCTTCTTCCGAGTAAATTCTCACGCCTAAAAAATGGATTAAATGTATGCAGTCTTTAAAAAAATGCTTCCAAAAATGATCAGGAATAAATAAAGTTTGCACAGCTGTCTAAAATTCGCAAAAATGGATAGTTTTTAATAGCACTTTTAATTCCTCCTACGTATATCAAGGACAAAATATTTTTGGCATCTTTAAAAGGAAACACAGAGAAAGAAGATAAAGCTAAAATTTAGGACAAAAAATGGAGTCAAAGTTTTTTTTCATCACTTTTTCAATATGGTTTTTTCTTTTGAAAATTCTTTGTATGAAAAGCATTATTATTTCTTTCTTTACTATTATAATAAATCGCAGGCAATTCAATGTTGCTAATAGTGACTCACCTTCAACTTGATGAAAACATGGAAAATGAGTTTTATCAATTTCATCTCGACGATAAACATCTCCAAATACCAGAAAAGCATCAAATCCTTGTTTCAGCAGCGAATATTGATGAGCACTTGTATGAGCACGTAAACAGCTGTCTTTATTAACATAATAAGTATCTGATGGTCTTCGGCTAACATGATCCAGAGGCGTTAAAAGTGAATCAAAATTTTCAAATACGCTTACAACACGAGATTGATTTTCAGCTACAGTAAACACAGGACTTCGATTGCCTTTTCTTCGATGATTTGTATGCATATGATTTATAATTCTTTGTTTGATAAGATTTAGAGGATTTCCATCTTCTGTCAGCAATCGTCGAGGAAAGAGTTTCATAACAGCAGGAGAAATATTGAAATGATTATCAGGAACATGTCGTTTTCCATCAAGTTCAAATTTTGTTGGAATAAAAACTTTTGGTGTTTGAATGCTGCTTGATTGAGTGTTGGCGGATGAAAAACGTATTGCAATAAACGTGGCATCACCTAAAAAAGTAAAAAGTTTATTATATGAATAAATTATAGCATCCCAAAAAAATTGACTAAAAAAAGTATTTCTTACACAGCTTAAAATTTTTAAATATTGACGATGCTAACATTTCTCTGGAAGCTGATTTTAAAGGTCTCTTTCTCCTTTTTCCGGCTTAGTTGTAATATAGCGGCGGCGACGACAAAAAGAAGAAGAAAAAAATATGCAGCAAGTAAGGAAGCAAGCTGAATGACTTTAAGCTAGCTGCTTGCTTTTAGTTTTTGGCTTTTTTTCAAAAATGTGGCCAAATGATGCTTGCAAATTGCAATGTTAATGGCAGTGGAGGACTTTGCCACGTGAAAAAAGATATGGTTGGTTGTGTACATACAAACATTTTAGAAGAAAAAAGCAGAACGAACGCGGAAAATAAGAAAGAAATAAACAAGTTTCCATTTACACACTATTATTTTATTTTAATGATATTAAATTGCAACGAATAAAAGAAAATAAAAACCTCGTTCGTGACTCCTCTATTATTCGTGGAACAAAAGAAATAAGAAAAAGCCATGGAAGAGCTTTCAATGTTTTTGGTTCTTTGCTCAACGATGTTTATTGGAAGCTATGCCGCGGGATTTCTTCCTCTTGCTTTTACATTTTCTGATGTAAGTTTTTTTTAAAGAGCTTTTCAATTACTAATGCTATCATTTTTCAGTCAAAAGTAAGATTGCTGAGTATCCTTGGAGCTGGATTGCTTGTTGGAACTGCGTTATCTGTGATCCTTCCTGAAGGTGTTGAAGCTTTACAACCTAAACCATCACATAGTAAGCTTTTATTTTTCACTTTTTAATCTATTCTTAACTTTTAGTTGCTTCTCAGCATCAGCATCATAAAGACAATCATATTGCTAAAGAAATTCTTGAAAATAATGTCGTTGGAGCAAATGATGCTCATCCTCCTCGAATTGTTCCAAAAGATGCTGAAATGCATGCAGAGTTGTTATTCTTTTTGAAGATTGTATTTAATTCATTCATTTTTTTTAGTGTGCCAATGGATGTGAATGCTCATGGTGACGGTGGAAATACTCAAGAAAAAAGAGAAAAGCGGCAAGCTGTTCATGCTGAATTTGATAAAGGTTTGGTTATCAAATTTCATTTATTCAAAAACCCTTGGCTTTAGAAAATGACGAACAAGTTCATGAAGCAGAAGAACAACATGAACATAAAGAAATTGGTCCAACAATAGGATATTCGCTGATATTTGGATTTTTATTGATGCTTTTGGTTGATCAAATAACGAAAACTAAACAAAGTTTGTTTAAGATTTTCTAACTTTTTATAGTATTTTGTTTTTAGCTGGTCGTCAAAAGCTTACTGCCACCGTTGGTTTGGTTGTTCACTCTGCTGTTGATGGAATTGCTCTTGGGTCGGCATCAATGGTGGATAAATCTGATATTCAATTGATAGTTTTTGTTGCAATTATGCTTCACAAAGCTCCTGCGGCTTTTGGATTGACATCAATTTTACTTATGGAAGGTCTTGAAAAATCAAAAATTAAGAAGCATTTATTTGTATTTGCCTGTGCTGCACCCATTGGAGCTCTAGTAACTTATTTTTTAATGCCAAAGGTTTGTATCTAATTCGTTATTATGTTCTCAACATTATGTTTTTAGAATGCTCTTGATACTTCTGCAACTTCGTCATCAACTGGTATTATGTTATTATTTTCTGCTGGTACATTTCTCTATGTTGCAACCGTACATGTATTGCCTGAGCTTGCATCAAAGAGACCAGAAGGTCATATACCTCTATCAACTGGGCCTTCAACTTCTCCACATTCCCATCAAGGGGCTGACTTCACTTTTCGAGAATTGTTAGTACTTATTATTGGATCGTTATTACCTGCAATTTTTGCTTCTGGACATCATCATTAAAGCATAGTTTTTTCTTTGTATATTATTATTAATACGAGGTCAAATAATTAATTTTTAAGACTTTGTTTTATCTTTTTTTTGTACATAATAACTATTTTTGTTTACAAAGTTATGTTAAAATAATAATAAATGATAATATTTTTTTGTTTTAAAATTGCTTTTTTACTCTGTGGTTTTTGGTCGAATTGGCGGAAGCGGGCGACTATTTTCTGGATTTATATGAATTTCTGGAACGCCTTTGACGGAAGTTATGTGAATTCCTAAAGTGGCAGGTTGGGGAGACGTATCTGGTCGAGGAGCTGAAACATGGATTGTGTTAAACGAGAAACAAAAAAAGGAATTTTTTATCGCTAAATGGCTGTTTTAGCCATAGCTCATATTGTACAACCCTGAATAAGAAAATTCTGGTCATGAATGATAGTTTTACTATCACAATTATTTATCAAAACTCAAAATACAAAGAATGGCAAACAAACGTACGAGGAAAAGGACCACGTAATGGTGGAAGAGGTCCACTTCGGCCATATGGACTCATATTGCTAGCTGAATTTTGTCTTGCCAACCGATTAATTTCTTCCGTTTTACTATTATATCTCTTGCACGGGAAGCATCTAAAAAACCATTTGTTAAAAAGGAAAATAACAGCTTTAACAAATAGTGTTATTTGGATTTGAAAGAAAAACGTGAAATAATGGAGGAAAAAAGGTTTTTAAAAAAGGGAAAAGATTTTTCACTCACCCGGAAGTCTGGTGGTCATAATCGAAAATAGCTTGTGAACTTCCTCTTCGAATAACTTTTCTAAAAAGAACGTATTTTTTTAAAAGTTTAGTTTAAAATAATGGGGATAACAAAGTTTAAAGAATAATAATTTGAAAATAAAGTTTCTTGAACAATAGTTTTTAATTTTTTAATTTTAGAAGGATGCTTTTGAGGCTAAAACTTTTAATAAAAACCAACTTTTTGTTATGTAATATACAACAAACAATGGCAACAATAACGCTAATAACAATAATTAAAACAACGGTGAGAAACACGTATAAAAGCCATGGCTCATTTTCTGAAACTTTTTCCATATTTACTTTGTTTCAAAATAAAAGAAAGCAAACCAAAAATATTAAATATTTTAGGAATGGTTATTCCTCGATCTTCTTCTTCTTCATTTTCTTTTGTAGCGTTGCTGGGAGAAATGGAATTATTTTTAAATTTTGCTGTAACATTTATTAAAAACGCAGTTGTGGTTTCTAAGATGCTATTGCTGCTGCTGCTTGTTGATGTTGATGCAGTTGGATTCAATAAAGATGTTTCATCATTCGTGGAATTATTCATTTCTTCCTTAAAAAAAGAGACTTCAAGTACATTTATCTAGGGATGATAAGTGGCAAAAAAAGCGATAAAATAAAAAATGAATGTGCAAAATTTTTTCATAACAAAAAGGTAATCTTTTTTCTCGCGTGTTATATAAAGAGCTTTCGCTGCTGCTTTTTAAGTGACATAAGAAGAATTAAACGAAAAGTAATCCATCATCATCATTGACGGAAATGAGAAGAAGTGAAAATTGGGTTCTTTATAATTTAAAATCTAACGAGATTTGTTGGAATGTTAGGAAGTTAATAAAAAAAACATTGTTGTTTTGTGGTTTTTTTCAAGGGACTACATATGGTAGGAGTTTTAGTTTGAAGCAAAACAAAAATGCCGTAACCAAGGGTCAGTTAGTCAAGGGAAAACAAAATGTTATTGAAATGGTTTGTAGCCATATATGGAATGAGTAACTTTTTATGTGTATTTTTAAGGCATGAGTCATATTTAACCCACGTATAATAAAAAGAAGGTACAAATGAATTTTTTTAACCGACGAATTAGGGCGGAATCAACAAAATTGATATGTGTGGATTGATGTAAGTCAAAATCATAGGAGCAGCTCTAGAATGAAAAATTTAAGGCTTTGCATTAAATGAATATCTCAGAATTAGAAATATCAAAATTTTGTTAGGTTAATAATATCATAACTTTTCACCCCATAATTTTTAACAATCTAGCTCATCCAACTCTATAAAGCAGCTATTCCACTAATTAATTACTCAACAACCATCGAGAGCTTTTAACACCCTTTTTTAAGAAAATGAAAGAGAAAGGAAACGATCCCATTTTCTCATTTATAAAATGTTCGAAGAGAAAAAAAGAAAGAGCATATAACCGGATGCGGCGGAGCTTATATATTTAAATGTTGAATTTCTGTTTTGTCACCTATGTATTTGCCTTAAGCACTAAATAAATATGTAACAGCAGTAGCAAGCAGCAGCGTGTAACCATGGGAACATTTAGAACGAATCTTGCACCTTTCTTTTCTCTACCTCGATTAACTTTTTTTTTGAATTTTTAAGAAGAAAAGAAAAAGTAATTGAATTTTTTTCTTCTACAAATTTTCTCATTTGTAAATCCACCACCAAAAAAATGAGTGAAAATGAGTTATTTTTGCACCACCACCAGCCAACCATTTTTCCATCATCAATCAGGAGAGAGATTACGTATTTATTTACTCGCAATTTTTCAACTCTTTTTTCTCTTCTTTCAAGGGCATCCAACAACAACACTAAAGAAGAGAGAAGTATCAATTTGGGAACACAGCAATTTTTGTAAAACTCATGTGTTTTTTTAAATACTTTTACTTTTTTTGAAATGAGACAGATTTAGAGAGTGAGAGAGGGATATGACAAAAAAAGTTGGGGGATTTATAATTTGTGGCTGCAATGATTCGACTCGAAGCAAAGTAAGGTTGTTTGTTGGCTGTAAAAAAGCAATTAAAAGACTGTCGGAAACAAAAAAAGCAAAATTAAAAAAAAAACAAGTAAATTGTGGGTAATCTTTTTAGCCTTTATTTAATAACGCAAAAGGCCTTATCCTGTTTTATTGTTCTTTTCTACAAAAAATGAATCCATTAAGACGTCAGTAAAAAATGGAGAGAAAAAAAATGCTGAAAGTAAATTAGAGTGGAAACACGAAAGGCAGGAAAAATGGATTAGCGAGAGGGAAAAAACGTAAGCATAATCACATTGAAAAATTCGCTCATATCAAAATTCTAATAAATCCTCACATTTTGTAATAATAGCGTTGCGTGTAAAAAAAAATGAAAATTACCAATGGAACTAAAGGTTGACTGAAAAAGGCTTATAATATCTCATAAGTTTGCACCTTGTCTTTTTGATAAGGTTTACAGTACCCGGTTACTAAAAGCTTTACCTTTCCTCGATAATAAAAAAAACTAACAGTATCATAGTCAAAAAAAAATGCCTAAAATTAATCCAATTTTTGAAGCTTTGATTTTTATGAATAAAGAAACAAAAAAATGAACAAATGTTTTCTCAGATTTTTTACAAGTGGATCCATATTTTTTTGCAGGTCAGAAAAATAATTAGCAAAAAATAGATGATGTTCTTCTTCGGTTTCACTCAACTTGGGTTGTTGTGTTTCAGTTATTATCCCTTTAGGCCGGAACAACAACAATAAAAAAGAAAGAAAGATGGGTGGCGCAAAAAATCAAAAAAGAAAAAAATAAAGAAACGAACAGAAAATTGACAAGTGTAATCTTCTCTCATTTGTCAAAAAATTTGCTTTCACTGCTTTTTTTACTTTTTGGAAAAAAGGCAGAACAATAAACTAACTTTACAAAGAAAAAAAGAAAGTTGTAATGTTAAAATTTAGGAGGAAAAAATAAACAAATGACCTTCAGAGTGAGTGGTCACTAAATAAAAAGATAGATAAAGAAGAGGTGTTTTTATGGCTAATTTTAATGCTTCGAGTCTTAGTTAAGGAATCTCTGTTTTCAGTTTCAATATAAAATATAAAGAAAATTATTACTCAAAAGCTGAGAATTTAGCTACCGTAATCCAAAATGAAATTACCAGAATAAATTTAAAATTTAATTTGAAAATGACTAAATTTAAAGTGAAAATCTAATAAAATATTAAAATAAAATTAATTAACCAAACTCTAAACTCTTGAAGCAAAACATAAATAATAATAACAAAAAAAAGAAAAGAGAAAATGATACAGCGAGGTACACGCATGTTTGAACACGACAAAGGTAATTGACAACTTTTTTTTATTTTTTTGTTGTTGTCTTGGTTGATTGAAAAACAAAGAGAAAAAAACCGCAAACATATTTTTGTTGTTTAAAATTATTTTTTTTTTGCAACAAATACGAAGAAAAAAGAAACAAAATGAATTATTACTAAAAAAAATTGTTAGAGTTGAAAAATGAAAAATAAAGCGAGGATTATTGAAACTTTTCTTTCCTGGTTTTTCGGAGAAAAGAAAATAAATGAATCCTCTTTGGACTATACCAAAGTTAAGAGAAGAAAGAAAAGTTAGAAAGTTTTAAAGGCGATTTGGGAAGATTAACTAAATAGAGGGCCTACGAAAATTAGAAAAGCACATAAACGTGAAAGTTAGAAGACGAAAAAAAAAAAACAAAGTTTGTTTTGTCTCAATTTTTTTTTCATGAAAAAATAAAAACAAATAAACTAAAGTCAGTCACAAAGTTTTGCTGCGAGCAAAATAAAAAGTTGACAACGTTCAAAAAGGTGGAGGAAAAACTTTTATTACTTTCAAACAAAAAATTTGTTTTATTGTTTTTTGACCATTTTGAGGCTGAAAAAAAAAACAATAGAGGAGTTTGGTGTTGTTTGTAAATTTTCTCTTATGACTGACTAATGTCTAGCTTTTTTTCAATTTCGAATTTTTCAATCATTGCTTCCTTGATAGTAATTTTCATCATCAAAAAATAAAACGGACTACGGACATAAAAAAAATGATGAAGACGGAACAGAGAGGAAAAATTATGACTTTTTTATTCATCGAAAAAATATATAATTCAACTTATAAAAGAAAAGTGCAAACATAGCAGATGTTTTTTCTTTGACTTTTACTTTTTCTCATCGCCGTTAGCAATCATTTTTTTCTTTCTCAAAAGCAGCTATTCTTTCGATTTTTTCATAAGCGATAGTTTCCGTGAAAATAAAAAAAAAATGTTTACAAAAGTGATACATTTTTTCTCTCTCAAGAAGTGTGCTTGACAGAAAAAAAAGTGAGGGTGTATCGCTTTTTTTCTCCTTCGTAAAAAATGCTTGAGGCTTTTATAGTTTTTCTTCTTTTTCCAGATAAATATACAGAAAGAATGGGATTAGCAGTAGTGGAACGAAAACGTCATTTTGATGATGTTAGCCCTTTAGCAGTTCAATTCCACATTTTATGACCTCGAAGAAGAAGAAAAGATCAAAATGGCATTAATGTCAATAAGCATTTAATCTCAAGTTTTTTTTTTCTAAATTGTTTGTTTGAGTTTCTAATTTCCGGAATGGCTAGCTTTTATGACGATCTCGTGATTTCTACGAACTTTTTTTAATTCTACTCTCGCATTTCAAATACCAAGCGAGTTAAAAAAAATTAAGAAGAAGATCATTTTTTGTGATACTTGAAAAACATTCCTTAAAATTAAAATAATCATTCAAAATAAGAAACAAGTCAGAACCTAAAGATACGGTATACTTTCAAAAAGGGCGAAAGATCTAAAAAAAAGTTTCAAACGAAAATTAAAAACAGCAAAGCAGCTTTTCTTAAAGGTTTAAAGAATCTAATAGCTTGAAACAATATTTGGTTTGGATCTTTTTTTTATTCTGACTTACGGGAAATGAGAACGAAAATGACAGGTTTTTAGAAAGAAAAAAATGAAAAGAAAGCAACCGGTTAGACCTTCTCACTTAACGAAACACAAGACGAGATGAAATAAGAAAAACGAGGAAGAACCTCAAAATATATGATTGTTGCACTTAAAAAATAAAAATACATAAGTGATGATTCTCCTTCTTCAATACTTCTACTACAATGATGGTATTGTTGTTGACATCAATTAGAATTTTCTTCTAACCTTTTTTTAACGCTTTGGGTGTGTTTTTTTTTTTGCGTATAAACAGCAAAAACAACACATGTGATTGAAAAAAAGTCAAATGTTGAATGATGCAAATATTTTTTTTGGAGAAAAAGGTTTGAAACAATTAGAAAGTTAAAAACAAAATAGGTAGAAAGTTATAAATAGGGTTGACCTCCCCCCCCGCGGGGACGGGGACTCCCCGTTTCCCCGTCCCCGTTCCCCGTCCCCTTCCCCGTCCCCGAAAAAAAATCTCCCCGTTTTTCTCCCCGCCTCCCCGTCCCCGAAGGATTTTCTCCCCGAAAAAAAAATTGCAATGAAAAGCATACAAGAAAAAAAAATTTTTCTTAATAATTAACGAGAAAAAAATTTTTTTACTCCTCGTCTCCCCGTCCCCGAACAAAATCCTCCCCGTTTTTCTCCCCGTCTCCCCGTCCCCGAAAAATTTTCTCCCCGAACGACTCCCCGTTCCCCGGTTTTTTTGAAAAACGGGGGGGGAGGGCAACCCTAGTTATAAATAAATTTTCTTCTGTCAATGAATAAAGAAAATAAATTAATGGAAAAAGAGAAAGAAATCATCTTAATTTGAAACTATCGAACTTTTTTTGCAAGCAGTAATTTTTTCAATAAGCGCTCTAATGTTAGATTTATATCAACAATAATTTCTAAGTAAGCGTTTCGTTAGTCATATTTTTGGAGCGTTCATAATAAGTAAACTACAATATTCTTTTATGAACTTTGATAGAGGTATGTAAATTCAGAAAACATGCTTATGGATTCAGCAATCATTTCGAAGGAAAGAAAATGCTATTTTTAGTATTATGAAATAAGTAAAAAAAATCACTACGAAAACCAAATTTTTTGTTTCCAAGCCCGTTATGTATGTTGATGAAGATGCAGAAATGCGTGATGAATTTATTTATCGCCGCCGCTCAAGTGTCGATGACTCTTTTTTATGATTTTGTTTCTTTCGTTTCTTCGCATACTTTTTTTATAAATAACTAAATATATAAATAGTATACAGTTTTTGACATATTATTATATTGAATCATAAGCCGATTATGTTGCGTGTGATTTTATTTTATTTGATTTGATGATGTAAACTAGAATTTTATTTTATTTAACTGTCTTTTGCTTGCATTTGACTTTACTAAAGAAGTTTCATTATTTTTTGTTTGTTCTTAAAGCTACAAATCAACCATAATAATAATAATATATTTGAATAACAGGAGTAAAGCAAGCACAACAAAAAATAAAACCGGAAAAGATTTTAAAGCAGCAGCTGTAAAAGAGAGAAGCAAAAATCTTAATTTTGGATTTATAAAAAATGCTCGACTGTAGTTGTTAGCGTTTGGTTTTTTTTTTGATTAAAAGTAACACTAATAATTATAATTACCTCAAGGGTTTCTCTTCATACAGAAATTGTATGAGAAAAAAAAAATGCATTTTAATCAAAGATTATGAAGTATCGCAGATGTATGGAAAGGCATATGAATGATCGCTGTTATTATTACATCGATGAATGAAACCATTGAAAACGAAAAAAATAAAACTATTCTTGACGCGAAATTGATAACGCGGGTTGAAAAACATTTGAGCAACTTATAATTTTTTTTAAACAAAGCTTTTAGTAAATTTAAACGTTTGTGAACAACAAATTTTTAATCAAAAATGGTACATTTAATTTCTTTAAAAATGCAAGGCATTCGAAGTGTTGGAAATGAACCTCACACTATCGATTTTCTTCGACCATTAACATTGATTCAAGGGCCAAATGGAACAGGCAAAACTGTAAGTATCAGTGTTTCTAAACTTTTGTTTAAAGAATTTGCTCATTTTCAGACCATTATTGAAGCTCTAAATTATGTTACAAGTGGAAGTCTTCCGTCAGGCAAGCTTGCCACCTTTGTCCATGATCCTAAAGTTTGTGTTTTTTTTTGTTGCTTATTGTATGTGTTTTTAACTACCATTTCCAGGTTGCTAACAAGACTAAAATCGATGGCGTCGTCCAATTAAAGTTTATGGACCTTAAAGAACTTGAAACAACCGCTACTAAACGTATGACTTCTGCTGTTTCCAAAACTTTGGCTGGTGTAAGCGTAAAATCAGATGAATCAACTCTTATGACGCTGGTGGATGGAGAAATGAAAAGCACGTCATCCAAAGTTGGTGATTTCTATATTGAAGTTATGAACAAGCTTGGTGTTAATAAAGCGGTATTGGACTATGTTATTTTCTGTCATCAGGAAGAATCTAATTGGTAAGTTTTCTATTTAATCTCTCTTATAACAACGTAATGTGTGTTTAGGCCTCTGAGTGAATCCAAGAAGTTGAAAGAAAGATTTGATGAGATTTTTGAAGTATCCGCGTATGTCGAAATTATGGACCAGATCAAGTTGGAAAGAAAGGCTCTGAGTAAGAAAGTTAAAGATCTTGATGGCGAAATTCAAAATCATCTTGCTGGATATGTCAATCGTTCAAATGACGTAAGTTTTGTCTTTGCTGCCTTTTTTCATTTAATTTTTAATGTTTTAGCTTCATCGAGAAATCGAAACTGGAACAAAAAAGCACACCGAAAACTCAGAACAATTGCAAAAACTTCTTGAATATCGGAAAGAATTGGAACACAAATTGAATGAATGCCGTTCTAAGAAGGAACAACTTGATAAGTTGCGATCGACCATCGGTGAGTTGCTTCTCTATCATAAAAATTTTGAGCATGAGACAGACCTATGTAGAGTGTCTTCAAATTACATAAAAATTTTGTAGATATCAAAAAGGCTACTGTAGCTGGAAAGGAAGAGAATCTCGGATGTTTGGATGTTCCTGATTACAACAGCAACATTGAAGAATTGCGAAATGAATTGGATATTGCTATGAGCGCAAATGACTATCAACAAGGTGCTAAACAAAATGAAACTCTCAATAATGAAATTGCCAAAGTTGCTGTTGATCTTAAATCCGTTCATAAACAAAACGCAGAAATTCAAGCGAAAATTAATAGTTTAGAAGTCAAAAGACACCGAAAACGAGACATTGAACAAGAAAGGGATAAGCTTATTGCCGGTATTAAGAAGGATTATGGCATTGAAGATGACGAAAATATTGATGATGCTTTAGAAAGAATTAAACGTGAAAAAAAAGATCAACGGAACCAAGTCTTGGTATAATTTTACAATCTTTTTTTTTGTTATTGAACTTCTTTACCATTTTCAGCAAGAAAGCAAAAGCAAAATTGAAAAGCTCAATAAGGAATTGGATGAAGCTAATGTTAGTGTTGCCACGTTGGATGCTGCTAAACGTTCCAAAGAAGCTGATATGAGTCGTCTTCGAATTGAAATCGAAAATATTGATAAAGAAATCGCTCAAATTGGAACTTCTGCTGAAAGAAGCAATAAATTAGAACAACAAATCAAGAAAATTGAAGGCGAACTTGCTGAAGCGGAACCCTTAGCTGATATTGAAAAAACTTTGGCTTCCAATCAAATAACTTTAGCTTCAACTAAGAATGAAGTGGATGAGTTTTCCAAAGTTATTGCTGCTGAAAATGACTTAATAAAGAAAACCGATGAATTGGATTCTGTCTTGAAGAAAACTGAAAAACTTCTTTCTCAACTTTTCTCTGCTCCTGTTCAAAAGAATTTCAGCCGTCAATTGACAACTCTTAAAATGGAATTGGAGAAGAAATTCTCTTTGGCTGACAAGGATTTCTCTAAACATGATTTGGAAATGAATGCGATTATGAACAAGCTGAATGGTCTAAAATTACAAAACAAATTCAATGATGATACTATAAAAGAAAATCAAGAGCAAATTTCTCAAATTGGCGTTGAACCTAATGAAGTTAAAGAAAAGCTTGAACACATCCGAAGCGAACTCAAAGATTATCGTGATCAACTTGGCGAAAAACAAGGTATGTTTTTTGAATTACTTTATTTTTTGTTTTTAAATACATAGCTCTGAACTTTTAATTAATTTTCCTCAAATTTAGGCTCTCAATTTTTGTTCAAAAAATGGGAAGAAGAAATTGCTAAAGCTAAACATTGTCCATTATGTGAAAGAGCTTGTGGAAGTAATGCTGATGCGCAAAAACTTGTTACTAAGGTTAGATCTTGATTTAACATGTATGAATGTTATCATATTCATTTTTAGGTTAAAAAGCGTCATGCTGATTTACCTTCTGAAATCGAAGAACTCAATGAATCCGTCGAAAAATATGAAATGGAAGAAAGAAACTTAACCCAAGTTTTACCATTGGTTGATAAAATTGAAACCCTTTTGAATCAAACTTCAGCGGAGTTGCAAGAAATTGATGAAATGGAAAAACAGAAAGCTACCAAAGAAAAGGATAAGGAAGCCGCTTATAAGAATTTAGAAGAGGCAAGAAAAAAGTTGGATCTAGTGAAGACACTTCTTGGTGATGCAAAGCTTTTGGACAAACTTGTTGAAGACAAAAATGCTGCTAAAACTTCCTTGGAATCAACTCGTGAATCTTTAACTGATTTTGATAAAACTAAATGGGATTTGATCCAATTCGAAGATGCTAAAGAGAAAAATGAGGTTTGGTTTATTTTTAAATTAGTGAATATTAAACTTGATACGTAATATTTTATATTTATTTATTTTAGAAAGAAATCGAATCGATGGAAGCTGAAATAAAAATCATGGAAGAAATGGTAGAAAAAGTTCGATCGAAGTCAAAAGAATTGCATAAACTCAAAGAAGAAAAACTCAAAATTGGTGAAAAAGCTCTTCAACCAGCAATTTTAACAAAATCAAAGAAAGAAAAGCAGATGCGTTTTAATGAATGCAAAGAAGAAATAGCTAGGGTTGATGATGAACTTCCTGATTCCAAACAACTTCAAAAAAGGTTAAGACTTGATATTGAAAAAGCCAATTCTTCTGCCGAATCAACGAAACATGAAATGGATATGGATTTGAACAAATGTTTGCAGCACATGAATTCATTGAAAGCTCTTCTTTCTCGATTGGATGATACCGTATTCGATGAAAATGTTCAACAAAACTTGCTCGACAAATTAAACAAACTTGATGAAAGGAAAAGTGAACTAGAACGTCGAAGAGTTCAATTAGAAACTGATAAAACAAACGTTTCAAATAAGCAGCAAAAAGTTCGAATTCTCAAAGATCAACTTAACAAGAAGCTCCTTCACGATGATGTTGCAACATTAAATGGCGAATTGATTGAATTACAAGAACAAATTGATGCATTTTTGAATATTGAACAAGAGGTTTTATTTTGGCTTAAAATAAACTTATATTAATTTAACTTATTTTAGATACGCAAATGTCAAAGAAGCTTTGATACATGCAATAACAGAATACAAGGCATTAAAGGTAATTGTACTATGTTTTCGCAAATATAACTTTAACTTATTTATTTTCAGGTGAACAAGGTCCTCTTAACGAAAGCATTCAAAAAGCACAACGGCAACTTCTTGAATCAAACATTAAAAATGCTGTTAATGACTATTCAACTAGTTATCTTGACAGATGCCTCGCTGAAGAAATGTCAAGGGCATGTTTTGTTTTATTATTTTATATAACTAATTATTGTTTGTTTTAGGATCTTGGAATTTATCTTAAATGCTTGGATGACGCTATTATTGCTTTCCATACCCTTAAAATGGAAAGAATTAATAAAATTCTGGTTGAACTTTGGTCCACTGTCTATGATGGTAATGATATTGAAGCAATTCGAATTAGATCGGACGCGGTTGGTGGTAATGAAAAAAGAAAATCTTATAATTATAGCGTCGTTATGATAGTTGATGGTAAAGAACTTGAAATGAGAGATCGATGCAGCGCTGGTCAAAAAGTATTAGCCTCAATTTTGATTCGAATCGCTTTAGCTGAAGTATTCGCTACTAATTGTCCTATTCTTGCATTGGATGAACCAACAACAAATCTCGACACCGATAAAATTGATAATATTGGACACATGCTTGCAAGATTATTAGAAGCTCGTGATGATCGCCTTCAACTCATCGTTATTACTCATGATGTTCAACTTGTTCGTCTTTTACATCGTTCTTGTCGACCTGAATATGTTTATGGTTTATCTAAAAATGAATATGGTGTTTCACAATTAAAACGCCATTCTAATGTTGGTGAAACTCAAGAAATTTTTAGCTGATAAATTTATCTCATTTTTTCTCATCGAAGGTGCAACTCTACAATATACCAATTGTCTTTGTTTTAATTTGTTATTTAATTTATTTCTTTGTGAATTTTTTTAAATTATAATATAAAGAATGTTTGTGAATTGTGTCTATTATAACATGCATTTATGTAATCTCTTTGTGGTGATGATTTATTTGATGGAGATGACGTTCAGCCGTTTTGGGTTTATCGATTTTGTCAGCATAAAAAACTACAAGTGGAAGGCTTTCACGAAGAAGAGTTTCAGTTCGTCGAGCATCAGAACTTCGAAAATCCACATACAATAGAGCGGGTAAACGACGAATTTGTTGTGTTAAAACGTGAATGGAAGTAGTGGATTGAGGGAGTAGCAGGTGAAGGACGAGGTTAATGAGTCGTGGTAACGATTTCTCTTTCATATTCTAGAAAAGGTACTGTAAAGCGATGACTGAGTTGTTGGAGGGAGAATTGGATGAGTTGGAGGAGGAAAATATACTGTTGTTGGTTTAGGTGATGGTTGGTGGTAGTGGTTGTATCCGAACAATGGATACTCCAGGTCGAATTACAACATGAGTTTGGCTGATGCGGCTGTGGTGGACGAATGGATTGCTGAATTGATTGATAAATAAAATGTGGTGTTGGTGGAGACTGATGAGGAGGTTGAGAAACAATTTGAGGTTTTTCTAACACGCATACATTTTTTTATAAATAACTATGTAAATATATAAATAGTATACAGTTTTTGACACATATTATTATATTGAATCATAAGCCGATTATGTAGCGTGTGATTTTATTTGATTTGATGATGGGTGTAAACTAGAATTTTATTTTAGTTAACTGTCGTTTGCTTGCATTTGATTTTTTTTACTAAAGAAGTTTCATTATTTTTTGTTTGTTCTTAAAGCTAAAAAAACCAATCATAATAATGATAATATATTTGAATATCAGAAGAAAAAAAATGAGAGTAAAGCACAACAAAAAATAAAACCGGAAAAGATTTTAAAGCAGCAGCTGTAAAAGAGACAAACAAAAACAAATAAGAAGCAAAAATTTAATTTTGGATTTATAAAAAGCTTTGATTGCAAATTATAATTATTTATATTGTTTTAACTTTATTTTTTTTTTAAGAAAAGAAGTGAAACATTCTAAGTTAATTAATTATATGGATTTTTGATGGCGGCTTTGGTCTTCCATTTTGTTGCATTTTTATATATATAGGAAACATTTATGGAAGATAAAAAAAACATGTGTGGGAGCCCGATGATGAGGTTATCAAACAAGTGAACAAAGAGTTTTTATTTTATATTTATTTTTGATTGATGATTGAGGATTGGCTTACGACGACGGAATAAATAATGGATAATCTTTTTTTGCTATATTTTTTTTATTTGAAAAAGAAAGCATTAACCAAATCTAAGTCTTTCAGCACCATTTAATGATTGCAAAAATTGTGGTATTGAATCCATACTTGCTGCAGGAGATCGCTTTGCAGCAGCTATAGCGGATGATTGGAATCTAAAATTTATGAAATGTTTTAGTAGGAAGTTAGTGTAAGCTTGAATGCTTGAGTATAATTTTTCTTTGCATTATTTCCAAAATTGGTATTTTAGTTTTGCATGATCAAATATTGGTTTATCAACAATTCAACCATTCTTTATGCCCTTTTAAAATTTATTTTATTTCATATAAATTTAGCTTACCGTGGAATCCAATCAGCTGCTCGCTCTTCGGGATTATAACCATATTGTGTGGATGGTGGTGAACGTTTACCATATCGAAGTCGAGCGGCTCCATTTAAAGCATTGGTAAAATCTGCCATTCCCTGATGCGATTTTTTTTCTGGCAGTGATTCATATCTATAAAAAGAAAGAAATACTTTATTAAAGTTGTAGTCTTATTGAAAATTTTTAAAACCATTCTTTATTTTTTCTAAATTAAGTAACTTTTTTAACATTAGAAAAATGTTTTTGAAAAAAGTGCAAAGAACACTGTGAAAATTTGTGCTTTCTGTAAGCTGGAAATTTTTTTGCACATTTGTTTTTTTTGCTATTTTTGGTTTCTTTTATTCATTTTTTTAACATTGAAAGACTAAAAATAGGATTTGTATGGCTCTTAAAAAATTAATTGAATATTTAAATGTTGCGAAAAAACCGATAACTTAAAGGAGCGCAAAGAACATACTATTCTTAAAATCTCAAAAAATGCTATCATAATAAATTTACACTTGGGAGTGTTCGTGAACTTTGAGCTTTCACGGAGGTCCTTGGATTTGTAAACAAAAAATAACATAGATTCTAATCATCATGTTTTTGGGGGATTTTTACGATTATGATTTTTGGTTGCTCTTTTTTTAAATTTTGTCAAAAAAACAAATTTTTAGAATTTTAAAATTTTTAAAATTGCTTTCTTTCCCCAAAATTTTTTTGCATTTCCTTTTTTTCCCATTCAAACTTGAAAAAAAACAATCACAACATATAACATTTAAAAGAGTAGTAGCTATTTTCTCTTTTGATGTCGCTTAAAAATCACCCTCTCTCAAACTCGATTTGTGATTCCTTTGGGAAAAGTTTGTCAAGAAAAATTTCAAAAAAAGCACATTAAAATGTTAAAAGTATTTTTAAAGTTGGTATACATAAAAGAAAAGATAATCACGTCATTTTTTTTATGAGTTGCAAAAAGACACGTTTCAAATTATTAAATTATTATTACAAGAATTAACGGACTCATAATTTTTTGGGAATCGTTTTTGGGTATAAAAAATGATTAACTTTTTATCAGCTGCTTTGCTTATATTGGTTTTATGTTTAAAAACAGATGGTTTAAAGAAATTATTTTTTTAACATAAAAATAAAGGTAAAACGACGTTCGTAGTTTAGCCTTTTTAGCAGCAAAAAAGAAAAAGAAATTAATTAAAATGTGTTTTATGCTAAAAAAAAAATTGGGTAAAGGTTGCTTGAATTTTTGATGCGGAATAATGTTTGATGCGTTTTGAAATTAAAAAAAAAGAGTTAAGAGTAGGGTTGGCAAATGTTAATTAACCGGTGAATTTACCGGTTAATTAACCGGTTAATTAACCGGTTATTAACCGAAGGCATAATTTACCGGTAAATTATAAAAAGTTTTACCACATGGAGGACTCTTTGCTACCATTTTCCAAAAAATTTCCTGAAAAAATTGGTCATGGGAAACCACGTTAAAGTGTTTACTTCTCCCATTTTATCGTTGAATTTCTCTAAAATCCATCATTTTTCGTCGAATAATGGTGTTTGCTCTATAAAACACTCATTTCGTAACATTTCGTAAACTTTTGTAGGTTTTCGTAGTTGTGGTTAATTAACATCGACACCGGTTAATTAACCGGTAAATTAACCGGTTAATTAACCGATTTTTAATTCACCGGTAAATTAACCAACCCTAGTTAAGAGCAGTCTAGAACATGCATTTCTAAATCATCAAAAGTTCTACAGTATCTATGAATAAAATTTTAATTTTTGTTTCGAACACTTCCTTAAAATTTTTAATAAAACAGCCGACTGTGCCTTTTTAATTAATTTTCGAGTCAATGAAAAATAAGGAAGCAACAATAATGCACTCAAAGATTTACACTTTTTGAGATACCTTACAAAATTTTTTGGTTAGTTATTAGTTATGGGATTAAAATTTCGATGTCTCCATAGCTTAAAGCCTCAAATTTTTTATTATATAGTTTCATTGTAAGAAATTACAAACTATAAGAAGCCCTCAAAACGTAATACTATTATAATAAGCACTTCCTGATTTTTATAAGCGAAAAAAAAAATCCTACAGTATCTCACGTTAAAAATTATGTAAAACTTACCCATCAAAATAAAATTGTGCTAATGCGGGTTGAAGATTTATAAGAAAAAGGGCGGATGCCGTCACAATAATTAATGCTACTTGTGTCATTTTTATTTGATTATTTTTAAAATTCTTTACCTAAAAAATTATAAAAATTATGAAAAAAGTTTTGCAAGAAAAATTAAATTCGCAAACACATATGGCACGGTTTATTTATTTATATACAAATTCCCGGGAAAAAAGTTTGAAACAAAGCAAAAACACGAAATCCCACGGATAAAAAACATAAACATGATTTCTTGGAAAATATTTCAAAGTTCCCAAAAAAAGTATATTATTTTCTAAATATGCCATCTTATTGTTCTTTTTTTGAGGAGACACAGAGATATCAGACATCAATCTTTTTCTCTTTATGCTATATGTATGTGGAATTGATAGATAAGTGACCAAAACAAAAACAATGGGAATAATAAACATATGAACGGCAAATATAGAAAGCAAAGAAAAAAATATACTCATGGGAAAAGGTCGAGAAGAAAATGGAATGGAATGAAGATAAAAAATGATTTAGATGTAATAAACGAAGAAAAAAAAGTAATAAAAATTGGAGGGCTTCAATGTAAAGATTATTGAAATGTGTTTCTGTGAGAAAGTTAATAATTATACAGAAATCACATAAATTACTAAAGATTAAGGGATTTAAATTTACAAGAGCAAGTTAAAAGGGGAAAAATTAATTTAAAAGATATGTAACAAAAAAGAAATTCTTTTAATGAAGCGCTTTTCACTGTTCATTCTATCGTAAAAGGCCACCTAATAAGACTTTTGAGCAAACTACGTACACATGTATTCTAGAAATAAATAATTTTAAAACAAGGAGATTCAAATACACTTGATTAAGTTTTTTTTATAGAATACTATTCACTAAACGAATGCTTAGACATCGCTATCACTCATCCACTTTCGAGCGAGAATACCATACAGCCATTTTTAAGAATCTTAAAAAAGACAAAATAAATCTTAAAACAAAAAAAATTTGGAGTTCATTCATATAGACAACATTCACAAGGCACTCCCCTTTTCTCCTCCATTCGGTTGTTGGTTGGGTTCATGGCATTTACTTCGGTAAAAAAAACTGAGAACTCCCACAGCCACGCCTTCTTTTTTTTATTCCTTTTTTTGAAATTAAGTAAACCTTTTGGCCTTTTTGAATAAATTAACGAATGGTGAATTAAGCGAGAATCCTTGGTTTGTCATTATTCATTCATCACATGCTCAACGGTTATGGAGGTATCAAAGTAAAAAAAGAATGAATGAAAAAAACAATGATGCCCGCCCTCGTTTTAACTGGTGCCAGAATTTTAAATTTTTTTATATTTATTTTTTTCGTTTCCAATTTCTTTTTCACAAAAAAAATCAGAAAAAAATGCAGGAAGGATAAGAAAAAAACACTCCTCCAGAATCTTCAATCTTTAAAGAAAAGAGAGATTCCAGAAAAAAAATATAAAGAAAGAGCAAAATGGAAATTTATGGAGTCCAATAAAAAAAAAAAAGCAAGGAATAAGAAATAATGATTTTGGCCCCATTTTTCTTATTTTTCCTGTAAACATGGAAATGACTTTTTAAAAACCATTTAAATTTTTTTTCTTCTTCTGAACAAAGACTAAAAAAGTAAAAAAATGAAAAAATGAAAAAGAAAAAACAATGGCATCTCGCATCTTCTTTTTCTTGATGACGACGACGTCATTTTTATTATTACTTTTTTTATATTATGTTGTGCTTTTTGCTTTACCAAAATAATAATAAAAGCCTTTTTTCAAACAGGAAGCTTCCGATAAATAACAGGAAAATCGTCTATTGTAAAATTTTAAATATACTTTTTAAAATAAACAAAACAGTTCTGAGCCGGAAAAGTACTAGTTCAAAAGATATGACCTCAAAAAGACTTAATGATGAGATACAGTATCAGAGGTACTAATTATTCTTTTAGTTATAACACATTTAAATCTTATTCAAACTAAATAGTCTTTAATTTTTTTATCTTTTAAAAGTGTCAAAAAAAAATTTGGACAAGAGTCTACAGCTGAAAGCCTAACACTTTTCATGATAAAACTCAGAACAACAAACACTTCCTTCTTTTTTTAAGAAAGGTTCATGAAGACCTCTCATATTTAAAACACACGTAAAAGTGAAACCAAATTTCCAAATTTTAACACTTTAAATAAACCGCATATGTATTAACAACTTCTTTAGCTTCAAATAACCTACGACGCGTTTTCTTCATTTTTTTCTCACCTGGCTTATTTTTTTAGTTTCTAAATTTAGGCCTTCACCAAAATCGAAATAAAAAGGCTACAATAAACTCATCAATTCTACGCTTCCCCCTCTTTTAGAGTTTTGATCTATGAATGTAAGAAACATTTTTAATTTTAACTTTTTATAATAACAATTTTGTTGTTTATTTTCTTCCTTGTAAAAACAAACTACTCCGCTCCTGTTGCTGCTTGCTTTTTAAGTAATTTTTTTCTTCGAATTTATTCAAAAAATTTATTTGTTTTTGTCTCCGAAATAAAAAAAAACAGCGCCCAAACGGTTCAGAGAAAAAGGGCATTTCGTCGTCGCCGTAGTTGTCTGATGATTATTATTATTTTAAACCGTCATAATAAAGTGACAACATTGGAAAAACAAAACAAATGACTTCGGTTTACTACCAACCAAGAGAAAGGTTTCTAAAAATATTTATGCCACCCTCGCTTTTATTTTTGTTGTTGTTTTTGGTGATGGTGTCAAGTGGGAGAAAAACGAAAAAGAAGTAAAAAAGCGAGGGAGGAGACGATAAAAACTATTTTTTGTTGGAAGAAGACTCTTTTTATAAAGACTTGCCGCCGCCGCTGTCAAGGAAATAGTTTTTTTAAAATAAACTTATATGGGAAATAGTGTCTCTTCTCTTTTCACAGATTTGTTTGTTGTTCTTTTTAAGTGCCATTTGGGAATCTCTTCCAAAAAAAAGGACAAGAGTCACAAAAAAAAAATGGAGATAGATAAATTATATCCGATATTTGTATATTTATTTTTCTCCTTTAAGTTAGTTTGCTAAGAATATGTGATTGGAAAACAGCTATATTTAAAAATGGAAAGAGATGAAATAACAAAAGCTGAAAACCGCATTATTTTCAGAGAAAAATGGTCAAAAAAGTGTATTCTTCTTTTTTTAAATAGGATAAAAATTTTCTCTTTCCTTGGAATCTTATGAAAGCCTCCGACTACAAGATTTTAGTTATTAGCAGCTGCTAAAAATAATAATTGCAGGAAATTTAAATAAAGTGCAAAAAAATGTGATGAAAAAATGATGCGGCTTTTTTGAAAAATGAGATTATGAAAAAGAAAAATTTAATTTTAAATAATTTTTTCGGGGCTTTTGCAAAGAACAGATAAAAGTAACAACAGTATGTTTACCGGGTTGAACTTTACGCAGAAAATGAAATTATGTGAATTTTTATTTGATTTTTTTAAAAGTTTAATTTAATAAATTTGATATGAAAATGGAAACTTTTGGTATACGGCATTTGTCGCACATAAAGGTCATAAAATAAATAGTTATGGGCTACATTTAAACCTCAAGAATTTAGGACTTCTAAAAAATTTTAAAAATGTAAAAATGTTGAATAATCAATCCTTTTAAAAATATCAACCCCAAAATTAATGGTTACTCAAAAACTAATATAAAAAAGTGAGTTATAATAAATATTTTTATTCTGAACTTGAAATGCTTGCTTTTATATAACCTCGCCTCCCAACTTTAAAAGACCCTTTCCTTCCGTTTCTTCTTCTTCCAATTATTACTCACGCAATAAAAGTAAATTTCAAAACATTTAATTAATATATGAAAAAATAAAGATATCGTCATTTCACAACTTTTTTTAAATATTCTCTCTCAAAACCATATGGCTGTTCTCATGAAATAAAAAAAAATTAAAACGTGCATTTAAATTTTTTTAAGAAACAACAAAAACGTTTTATTATAAAACATTTTTTTTTTGATCTAATAAAAGAACACGTCAAAAAAAAATTGGTGCCATAGAGCAGTTACTGGGAAACACTACAAAAACGTAAAATAAAAAAATTAAATTAAATTGAAACTATTTTTTTTTCTTGCTTCTCTATTTTATTATAACTATGCTATTCCAAAAAAAGGTGGAGGCACGCAAAAAATAAAATAAAAAAGTTTAAAGTTGAATAAATTTACGCCACTTTTTTGAATTCAATAACTTTTGACTAACTTTTGAGGGACTTCATATCTAAAAAATTCATAGTCCATTTTTCGGTGCATTTTTTTTCTTTTTGCGGAGGAATAAAAAAAATTTAAAAATCTCACGGTCGCGAGAGTTTTTAATAAATTTTTTTTTATCAAATTTAGTTGGGACGATGGATTCTTTTTTTTATTATTATTATTTGTTAGAGTATTTTGTTATTTTTCCTATTATTTTAATGATGTCAATTCTTTAGACTATCTGCGTTATTTCTCTCCACAAAAAATAAAAAACAAATAAAAAAGAAGGAGAAAATAAGGAAGGGATTAGCAACTACCAAAGACATAAAACGTGGCTATTAAAAGATAAAATACATAATTTTGTGAATCCTTAAAAAATAGTCTGGAAGCTTTTTGAAGCGATTCTTAGAAAAGTTGCATACATGTTGAGGCCAAAGTACCGCGGGTAGTAGTGGAAATAAAAATGTTGCGCAATTATGGAGTATCAAAAATTATTCAACCTTTTAACCCGGTACTATGTAAGAAAAAAAGAAGAAGCAAAGCATCCAAAAGAAATAATAATAGCATAGCTTAAAGAGATTAGGAATAAATTATGCGCAAGGATCTTGCTTTGCTAATCTCTTCAATGGAAGTATTTTTTTATAACTTGACTTTTATAGTTTTCTAATTTTTTACTTTTAAAAATTTGAGTACAATGAAAATAAACTCTACCGTATAATCGTCATTCATTTGTGGAATCACGTGTTTTTAGAGGCTTTGTTCTGTTAAGAAAAACCATTCTTTTATGTAGCATCACATAAAAATAAAATAAAGAAAGTCTTTAAGCCTTTCTAAATTCCTTAACATGTTCCATTGATAAATGTATGTATGTAAATGACCCCGGAAATGGTGGCTTTTAAATACATACATTCCATTCAAAAACAATGTAAATCAAAAATGCAAAGATATACTCATAGAACAATGGATTCTGCTAACTAACAAAAAATACAAAGCTCTTTTTGCTTCCATCATTTAATTCCTTTGCTCGTATAATTTATTATTTTTTTATTTTACTTAAAGAAGCATTGTTTCAAGATGATCCTAAAAGCTTCAAACATTAGAAAACTCTTTGTTCTTTCATCTTTTTACGTAACAAAATTTTTTTTATGTTGCAATGTGGATATATAATATTCTTTGTTTGCTAATTAACTCTTCTTCTTTCTTTTTTTTATATCAAACTCCTCCAACTCAAAGGCTTCTTCTCAAGGAAATGTATGTCGGATGGATGAAGTCATGAATCTGTCATCCATTTTTTTCGCTTACGTAAGACCTCTTATTTTTTTTTCTTGGCTTACTACCAGCTTTGCATCAGACACTGGGGGAGTTTTCATTAACATCAAAAATCTTTGTTTCCTGAATTTACCCATTCTCTTTTTTTATGGGCTTCAGGAACCTTTTTTTCTTTTTTCCAATAAAAAAATACAAAAAACCAAAGAAGAAGAAATGGGGTTTTCAAAAACAAAAAGAAACGACAGATTTGTTAATGAATCTCGATACTCTCTCTTTTAGCAGAATTTTTTTTATAAATGCAAGCATCTGAGAGATAATATGAAAGGGTTTCATCTTGCAAAATAAAAAATATATATTTGTTGAATGAATGAGAAGGTTAAAAATCTTTCACAAACTTTTTTGTTATTAATCTTCTTTTTGCAATGGAAAAGAATCGGTAAAAAAATAATAAACTTAAAAATTCATAGCCAAACTTTTTTGAAAACAATAAGCAAAAAATTCAAAGAACATTGTTTATCAAAGATTCTTAGAAAAATTCGAGCAAGTAAGAGACGACAGGTTTACTTCCAAATTTTTTTGCATGACCGAACATTATTTTTATGAAATATTCACAAAAACTTGAGACTATGGTCCAAAGAAGCAGTTTATTAAAGGTTGAAAAGAAACTTTAAGAAACAACAACTCAAAAAAACATTGGAATATTAAAACATTTTTTTGTGACGATTCAAGGCGGCATGGAACAAACAGATGCTTGTTTATTTTTGGAGGAATTAAAAATAGCAACAAAAAAATATTAAAATTAAATAGAAACCGAAAACATAGGTAGGAAAAGTAATTATAGCCATGCCCAGAGCTGTTCAATCTCTTTTTAAAGCGATGAACTCTTTACGTTTTGCCAACGATTCAAAAAAAAGAGAATCTCTTTTCACTTCGCTTTCATAAAGAGACGCTTCTCTTTTCAAAAAGAGACGTTTCGCTTTCAATAAAGCGAAGTGAAAAGAGATTCTCTTTTTTTTGAATCGTTGGCAAAACGTAAAGAGTTCATCGCTTTAAAAAGAGATTGAACAGCTCTGGCCATGCCTTTTTTTCGATTACAAATAAATTTGATGTAAATCGAATCACAAAGCTTTATTAGTTCTCTAAAACTCATCGAAACACAATAGTCAAAGCTTTGGTGTATCAACATGGCTTTGGATTAATTTCCATGTATCTTTCACAAATAACACCAGATTAAACCTATCATTAAAATTTCTTTAAGCCATTGAAAGAAAAAAAGCTATCATAAAAAGCAATGAATCATTTTTTATTTAAAATTTTAAAAGTAAAGATTAATAAAAATCATAAGGCAAAATGATTACTGTAATACCCAAATAAAAAGGTATCAACTCTTTGAGTTACATTTATTATTTTGAAAAGAACGTTTTTTATTCAAAAGCTATGGAGATTAATGCAATTTTAATCTACCCTTATAAATTGAATTGCCTATGTCTGTCTGTTTGTGGGTTGTCCCCTGTTTTTTTGAATTGTGTTTGTACAGTCCGATGTAGTTTTTGATGCTGATTCTGAAAATGTGGGTCTCGAGCTTCGGGTGGAGAGATATGCATATGTTATGGAGATTGGAAAATTTGCATATTGAAAAAATTCCTAACGCGAATGTTTCTCTTTGTGTTTGATGAAAGCGAGAAAGCGAGCTCTTTGTCGTTTGCTTTTTGAAAATGAATTTCGTTGCGTGATTGTTTACTGTGATTTTGAAAGAATGCATATTTGGTGGATTTGGTGATGGTGCAGAGATGCATGTATGTGTGGAGGTGCTGGAGGGTGTTTAATGAAAATGTTTTTTAATGAGGATTGAGAGGATGGACTGTAAGAAAGTTTAATGGAAATATTAAAATGAGAAATTGGAAATGATGATGACTATGAGGTGCTAAATTGAAGCTGCATATGAGAGACATGTAAGTTGAGGCCCGAAGGGCCTGTGGTGCTTAATTGCAGTAATGAAATTGAATTTTAAAGGGAGATAGTATGGAATGTGGGCATGGGTTGTGTGGCCCGAAGGGCCAGTTTGTTAATATGAAAGGATCTAATGTAAAATTGGGAGGGCTGCCGCAGGGGATGGAAGCTGGAAGACGAGATGAGGGCCCGAAGGGCCGGATGTGTAATTGTAAAATTGTTGAAATGTTAGTTGTGGGGACTGCCGTAGGCAGGCCCCTTCTTATATCTTGTCTACCCTTATAAATTGAATTGACTATGTCTGTCTGTTTGTTTGTCTGTGGGTTGTCTCCTGTTTTTTGAAAATGTGATTGTACAGTCCGATGTAGTTTTTGATGCTGATTCCAAAAATGTGGGTCTCGAGCTTCGGCTAAAGAGATAAGCATATGTAATTGAGGTTTTAAAATTTGCATATTTGCATAATGAAAAAAGTTTTAACACGAATGTTTCTCTTTGTGTTTGATGAAAGAGAAAAAGCGCGCTCTTTTTCGTTTGCTTTTTGAAGGAAGATTTCGTTGCGTGATTGTTTACTGTGGTTTTTGAAAAATTGCTTATTTGGTGGATTTGGTGGTGTATGGATGCATGTATTGAGATATTGGATGGCTTTAAAGTGATTGTTTAATATTTTGTGTTTTTTGTTTTTAATGAGGATTGAGAGAGGGAATGATGGAGTAAAATAAAAGAAATTTTCTGTAATTTTTTAATTAGCAACGTAGAAAAGAGATAATAAATAAATTTTAAAATAGCATATTGTAATTTGATAATAATATTAACTTTTTGTAAATTTATAAAGCAAAAGTTTTATGAATTTGTACGTTGCAATAATTCTATGGGAAAAAGGTAAGCCAACATGGAATGACGTTCATTATTTTTTTAAGTGCAATCAACTGCTTTTATGCCTTTTTGCTTGATTGAAACTCAAGCTTGCCTTGAAAGCTTTTGATGGAAAAGCGCAATATGCTTTCATTGTTTTTGTTCATTACCTGTTTTTTTCTAATGCAGAAGATGGTTGTGTTTTTTATTGAGAAATAATATTTCAATTTTGTTGATATTTTTGTCGCGTTTTAACGAGTCGCGTTTTTGTGTTAACGATTATTGTAATAACTTTTTTTATGTGATCGCTTACTACTATCGCCCGTGCAAATGTTTTGTTGTTATTAATTTTGTTTTTGTTATAACTATCTAACGTTGTTGTTTTTCAGGCTACATCTGTGCTTTCGCTACTGTTTTTTGTTCATCTATTGGTTCTGTGCTCTTGGTCAATAGGTTGGTTTGTTAAAGAGCTTTTTTTCTTTATTTTTTTGTTTGTTTTTTTTGTTGTAGTTTCTTTGAATAAATTTTGAAGAACTGCATTTGTGTCTTTTTTGTGATGTCTGATAGTAGCAGCTTACCTGCTGCTGTTGGAGATAGTGATGAGTTTGACGGCCTTCGGGCACCTCGCAACCCTCGGGTTGAAATCGTTTTTGATGAGCCAATGGAAGTTGATGCTGAAGTTGGAATTGTAGATGAGCCTATTCTATTAGGAGCAATGATTGATGTCAATGTTATCGAAAGTCAGGAACTTATTCCTAATGAAGAAGTTCAACTTGCAGCAGCGGTCCAAGAAACTTGGGCCGAATATTGTACTCGAATGAAAATTCGAAGAGGAGATGCTAAACGTAGAAAGAGGTGGCAGCGGCAACAACGCACCGATGAGGAAAGGCTAGCTGATCTTGAAAGATCTCGAGCAAGAAGGCGTGAATTGAGGCAACAGGAAACTGCTGCTGATCGTGAAAGAAGATTAACCGAAGCTCGTGATTTGAGGCGAATGGCAGTTGAAAACGAAAGAGATGAACAACGTGAAGCTCGTTTAGAGGCTGATCGTTTGCTTCATGCAGATATGAGAGATAATGAGACTGATGAACAACGTGAAGCAAGGTTGGAATCTCAACGAATTATTCAAGCTTCACTTCGTGATAATGAAAATGAGCAACAAAGAGAAGCAAGATTAAACTCCCAGCGGGTTCTTCAAGCTTCAATGCGGGAAAATGAAACGGATGAGCAACGAGAAGTTCGTTTGGAGGCAGATCGTTTGCTTCATGATGATATGAGAGATAATGAAACAGAGGAGCAACGAGAAGCTCGTTTAGAAGCTGATCGTGTAAATCATGCAAATGTAAGAGATAATGAAACAGCTGGAGTACGAGAATTACGTTATGCGAATTTACGAAACGACTATCATGAGAGGCGAGAAAATCCACCAAATGAATTTCGAGCTGAAGATGGTGATACTGAAATGTTTAGTTTAGGAGAAAGGAATATCGAATGTACTTTTTGTGGTGCATTACATTATTCATGCGAACCTCGAAGTTCTGAAGGAACTTATGACAGTTGTTGTAATTTGGGAAGAGTCAAAATTGATTTTGAACCAAATTTTCCAGAAGAATTAAAGAAGCTATTGAAGCGTGAAGAAGGAACCGATTGGCGGCCATTCCATGAGAAAATTAACAAGTACAATACGAGTGTAAGCTTTGCTTATACTAAAGGTGAAATTCGTCAATTGCCTGGAGTGTTTCATTATCGAACTCATGGTGAAATTATGCATGTGTTGCCTCGATATACGGATCCTTTGCCTGGACAACGGCCAGCTTTTGGACAATTATGGATCATTGAAACAAATGATGCAATTGAATACCGCTGCCAAGCTCCATTTGCTGCAGATTGTGAACAACGAATTTTTGAGTTTTTGCACAATTTATTAGCTAACGCTAATCAATATGCACAAATTTATCGCATGCTTCATGAAATTGAAGATGAAGAAAGATTATTAGCGGAAGCTGAAGGACGTGTACCAAAAGTATGCAAAATTCTCTTCAAAAAAACTACGAATAATACGAGTGATGTTTATGCATTGCCAACAGTTTCGAATGAAGTTGCAGGAATTTATATTTGTGACGAAAATGGAGACATTCCTTGGAATGATATTCAAGTTCAACGCAAACGCTATTCTGATAATGAGCCAATTATGGCTGAAAGAATTTCACGTTATTCGAAACACATGGAACCGTTAACGTTCGTGTTGTTTAATCCTCTTGGTACTGGAGATTTTTGGCATTATGAAAGACCAAAAAATCCATACACTAACGAAGGTGGAAAAATTACTCCATTGCAGTATTATTTGTATAAGCTGGCTCATCGACCAGAAAATGATAATGAACCATTTAATCCCATTCTTCATGGAGGCAAATTGTTAAGCAAGTATTTGGTTTGGTCGTTTTCCATTGTGGATAATGAACGAATGAAGTTTTTGAGAAACAACCAAAGGAAGTTTAGAGTTGATAGTTATACGGGTCTTTCAGACTATATTCGAAATGTTGCGGAAGATAATAATGCTTTACCAGGAAAAAAGATTATTCTTCCATCAAGTTATACGATGGGACCTCGCAGTCAAGCTGAGTTTATGCATGATGCTATGGCGATGGCTCAAAAACATGGAAAGCCTAATTTGTTTATTACGAAGACGTGTAATCCCGATCACCCGGATATTACAAATGAGTTGTTTGAGAATCAAAAAGCTTTTGATCGACCTGATGTTGTTGATATGGCGTTTAATTATCATGTTAAACAATTTGTAAAAGAAATGAAGAGTGGAATTTTTGGCAAAGTAAAGGCTTTCCTTTATGTTGTTGAATTCCAAAAGCGTGGTTTACCGCATATTCATAGTTTGTGGTGGCTTGAAGAAGGTTGGAATGATCCCAACAAAATTGATCGCTTCATTTCTGCTGAAATTCCAGATGAAATTGAAGATAAAGAACTATATGATTTAGTGGTGAAGAATTTGTTACATCGGCCATGTGGCGAATATGATCCTAATGCAATGTGTATGCAGGATGGTAGATGTAAGAGGCACTTTCCACGTGCATTTTGTGATGAGACAAGTTTGGATGAAAATAATTATCCAACTTATCGACGACGAAATGATGGAAGAACTGCAACTATTAATTTTAAAGGTCGACCTTTTACGGTTGATAATCGATCCGTTGTTCCATACAATGCATATTTGCTCAAACGTTTTCGTTGTCATATCAACGTTGAAGTTGTTCATAGTTTGGGAACAGTGAATTATTTATTCAAATATCTTTTTAAAGGTCCAAGTAGGATTAATATTGAAATCAGCAATGGACAAGTTGATTATGATGAAATTCAATGTTTCCTTGATGCACGTTATTTATGCGCTCATGAAGCATGTTGGAGACTTTTAAAGTTTGACATGCATTTTTCGAGTGAAAGTGTTGAACGTTTGCAGGTTCATTTACCTGAACAACAAACAATCACGTTGGCTGAAGATCCTTCATTGGATGAAATGATTTCTGCGCAAATGAAAAAATCTAAATTATTAGCATTTTTTGATTTGAATGAAAAGTTTCCTGCTGGAAATAATCGCAATCTTACGTATGTTGAGCTTTGTCACCATTTCACATGGGATGCAAAGAAGCACGAATGGCATCCTCGATGTAAAACTTCGAAGCCTAAATGTCCAAGAATGTATGCCGTTAATCCGAAAAACACTGAATTGTTTTATCTTCGCAAATTGTTATCAATTGTTACTGGACCGCAAGGTTTTGAGGATTTACGTCGTGATCCATTTGATCGTGAAAGAGTTTATGACACTTTTCGTGAAACCTGTGTTGCTCGAGGATTAGTTGAATCTGATCAAATTTTTTATGATGCATTAGAAGAAGGCACATATCATAATATGCCACGAGAACTTCGTCGACTTTTTGCTCGAATTGTAGCACATTGTGATGTGGAAGCGCCTTTGTGGTTATGGAACCAATTCCGTTATCAATTGACCGCGGATCTTCTTCGAAGTCACCACGGCGATATGGATCTTGCTGAACATTTGGCTTGGCGACAAACGTTAAGGTTGATTATCAACATGGAACGTTCATTGGAAGATTATCCTATTCTTCAAATGATTGCAGAGATTGTTGGAATCGAAGAAGAAACTATCGATATTGCAGTTCATCGACTTCGTGGTGATGAAATGAGGGGAAATTTGAATCCCGAACAAGCTCAAGCGTATGAAGCAATTATGGGTAGAGTCAACAATGTTGAAAATTCAGCTGCCTGTTTCTATGTTGATGGACCAGGTGGATCAGGAAAGACATATCTTTTTAATTGTGTTATTTCTAATTTGATTGCTTCTGGCAATACAGTTATCGTTATGTCATGGAGTGGCATTGCAGCTTCATTGTATGAAATGGGACGAACAGTCCACAACGTTTTTAAGCTTGATTTTCCGTTCACTGATGAAAGCAGTTCTGGTGTAACTCCTCGTGATGCACTTGGAGAAGCGATAAAGAAAACCAAAGTATTCATTTGGGATGAAACTCCTATGGCTCCTCGTCGAGCATTAGAAGCAATTGATGAAAAACTTCGTGAAATTATGAATAACGATCTTCCTTTTGGAGGAAAAGTTATTATTTGTGGTGGAGATTTTCGCCAATTAGGACCAGTGGTCATCAACGGAACTCGCAATGATGTGATTCGAACAAGCGTTAAATCGAGTCCACTTTGGATGCATTTTTCTTCTAACCAATTTCGTTTGTTTAGAAATGAAAGAGCTGATGATAGTGGTGATGGATTTGCTGAAGCAATTTTAGCTATTGGTAATGGAAGTGCCAATGGACCTAATGGAAAAGTAAATTTGCCAGAAGAATGTATTACTGATGGTGATTTAGTTGAACACGTTTTTCGAGATGCTATTGCTTCTGGCAATTATCATGACTTGATTAAGCGAGCTATTCTTTCAACAACGAATTCAAAAGTTGATGAATACAATGAAAAAGTTATGGATTTACTTGATCTAAATACGGAAAAAGTTTATCATGCAGTTGATCGAGTTGAAGAGAATGCGATTGAATATTCTTCTGAACATTTTGAATCGTTGAAACCGGCTGGTTTTCCAGCATATCGTTTACGTCTTCGAGAAAATACTGTAATTATGCTTATGCGCAATTTAAGTATTCGAGAAGGATTATGCAATGGTACGCGTTTGTTGGTTAAGAAACTTGAACGCAATTTAATTATTGCTGAAAGGTTGACTAATCGTTCAGATGATAGCGATAATTTGGTGATGATTCCAAGAATTACACTTTTGGATGATTCGAGTGTTTTTAAAGTTTATCGTACACAGTTTCCTGTAAGACCAGCGTTTGCAGTGACCATCAACAAATCACAAGGTCAAACATTCGATCAAATTGGAATTGATATTAGTGATGGTATCTTTACCCATGGACATTTGTATGTTGCTGTATCTCGCACTCGTGCTTGGGACAGACTTCGTATTAAGCTACATCCTGATGATGTTAATTGCTCACGTAATATTGTTTATGGTGAACTTTTAGAAGCTGATCCGGTTGCAGCAATGCAACCTGATGCACCAACATATGCCGATTTGAATCCAAATTGGAATGCGAATGATGAGCAAATGGATGTTGGTGAAGAACCATCAGATCACGAAGAAGACGAAAATGAGAACATTGGAGTTTTACCAAATGTTAATGAGGATTTATCAATAAATCATGAAGGTGAAATGTTTGATGAATGGAATGATCACTTCGATTTCAATGATGTGGATCCCGATTTGTATCCAAGTTGGAATCGAAATGTGCAAATGGATGTCGATCAACGATCAACAAACGAAGGTGATGACGAAAGTTAATCACATGAGTGGCATTAATGTCAACATTGGGGTTTTTCATTGGTTTCCCGTAAAAAAAACCTTTACTCTCTTAAATGCTAAGAACCGTGACGTGGTAAGAGAGCTTAATGTTGACATTTGATGTTCAACTAACAAATACTTGGCAATGATTTCGTATTATGTATAAACTTTAAAGGTCATAATGTGTTTTGATTATCTTTGATATTGTATTAAAAAAATTGGAAGAGGGATAAAAAAGAGAATTATTTTTTAAAGGTGGAAACAAGCAAATGAATTGCCAAATATGCAAATCTGATGGGAATTTTGATAAAAATTAAATTTTTTGCGTGTTTGAAAAGGAAATTTACAATGTTAATTGTTATAGAATGTATGGCGATATAAGTATTGACTTATTTTTATATGTGTTTTTGTGATTTAAAATGTAAATTTGAATAAATGTTAGATGTGGGGACTGCCGTAGGCAGGCCCCTTCATATTTCTTGTCTACCCTTATAAATTGAATTGGCTATGTTTGTCTGTCTGTCTGTGGGTTGTTCCCTGTTTTTTTGAATTGTGTTTGGACAGTCTGATGTAGTTTTTGACGCTGATTCTGAAAATGTGGGTCTCGAGCTTCGGCTAAAGAGCTATGCATATGATATTAAGGTTTGAAAATTTGCATATTTGCAAATTGAAAAAAGTTTTAACGCGAATGTTTCTCTTTGTGTTTGATGAAAGTGAAAAAGCGCGCTCTTTTTCGTTTGCTTTTTGAAGGAGAATTTCGTTGCATGATTGTTTACTGTGGTTTTTGAAAGATTGCATATTTGGTGGATTTGGTGGTGCATGTATGTGTGGAGGTGCTGGAGGATGTTTAATGAAAATGTTATTTTTGTGTATTTTTTAAATAAGGATCGATTTTGGAAGATGAAAATGGGAAATGAGGCCCGCAGGGCCTAAGTAAAATTTAAAATGAATGTCGAGATGAACCTCGATGTGTTCATAGGGACCGTAAGATGAGGCCCGAAGGGCCTGTGGTGCTTAATTGCAGTAATGAAACTGAATTTGAAAGGGAGAAAGTATGGGATGGAGCTTGGATATGGGTTGCGTGGCCCGAAGGGCCATTTTTAAATATGAATTGAACAAATGTAAAATGGGAGGGCAGCCGCTGGTAGACCTCAATGAAGGGGGTGGAAGGTGGAAGACGAGATGAGGGCCCGAAGGGCCCAATGTGTAATTGTAAAATTGAATAAATGTAAAGTGTGGGGACTGCCGTAGGCAGGACCCTTCTTATATCTTGTCTTCCTTTTTAATTTGGAGTGTCGTTTCTGTCTGTCTGTATGTTTGTCTGTATGTCGGTTCTGTTTTTGTTTTTTTTTGTCCCGATAGCCTAGATCAGTTTTTTACGCTGATTCCGAATATGTTGGTCTCACGTTTCGGAGAGTCAAATATGTCCATGTTTTGACCAGTTTAAATTTGCATTTTTTGAAATTTTTCTCGACACGAAAGTTTCCCTTTGTGTTTTTTCTGTTGCATTTTGGAAGTGAAAAATTTGTTTTTTCTCTGATTGTCTGCATAGTTGTTTTTGGTAGGATATTTGATTGTGTTTGGGTTAATATTTAGTTTTTTTGGTGAGATGTAAGATGGTTTTCTGGTGGAGATTTAGTTATTTTTGGTGAGATGTAAGATGGTTTTCGGGTGGACATTTAGTTATTTTTGGTGAGATGTAAGATGGTTTTCGGGTGGACATTTAGTTGTTTTTGGTGAGATGTAAGATGGTTTTCTGGTGGAGATTTAGTTATTTTTGGTGAGATGTAAGATGGTTTTCGGGTGGACATTTAGTTATTTTTGGTGAGATGTAAGATGGTTTTCGGGTGGACATTTAGTTATTTTTGGTGAGATGTAAGATGGTTTTCGGGTGGACATTTAGTTGTTTTTGGTGAGATGTAAGATGGTTTTCTGGTGGAGATTTAGTTATTTTTGGTGAGATGTAAGATGGTTTTCGGGTGGACATTTAGTTGTTTTTGGTGAGATGTAAGATGGTTTTCTGGTGGACATTTAGTTATTTTTGGTGAGATGTAAGATGGTTTTCTGGTGGACATTTAGTTATTTTTGGTGAGATGTAAGATGGTTTTCTGGTGGAGATTTAGTTATTTTTGGTGAGATGTAAGATGGTTTTCGGGTGAATGTTTAGTTGTTTTTGGTGAGATGTAAGATGGCTTTCGGGTGGACATTTAGTTGTTTTTGGTGAGATGTAAGATGGTTTTCTGGTGGAGATTTAGTTATTTTTGGTGAGATGTAAGATGGTTTTCTGGTGGAGATTTAGTTATTTTTGGTGAGATGTAAGATGGTTTTCTGGTGGAGATTTAGTTATTTTTGGTGAGATGTAAGATGGTTTTCTGGTGGAGATTTAGTTATTTTTGGTGAGATGTAAAATGGTTTTCGGGTGGACATTTAGTTGTTTTTGGGTGGATATTTGGTGGCTATTGGGTTTGATGAGATGTAAGATGGCTTTCGGGTGGACATTTAGTTGTTTTTGGGTGAGATGTAAGATGGCTTTCGGGTGGATATTTAGTTGTTTTTGGGTGGACATTTAGTTGTTTTTGGGTGAGATGTAAGATGGTTTTCGGGTTGATATTTAATGATTTTCGGGTGATTGTTTGATTATGTTTGGTTAGATATTTGGTTGTTTTTGGGTTGAAATGTGTTTTGGGGCCTGAAGGGCCCATGTGTAATTAGACCTATGGAATTGACCTCGAAGTGGTTAAGATGTAGCCGAATATGAGAGATATGGAAATGCATGGCCCGGGAAACCGTTGATTATTGGAGAAGATTTTTTTGTAAAATTTAGGAGGTCTGCCGTTTGCATGGCTCCAAAATTTACCATGAAAAATGGAATGTAAGCCTGTAAGGCCATGGACAATGTTGTTTATTTTAATTGTATTGTTGTAGACACGCATGGGTGTTTGGGCACTCTATTTTTTTCCAATTTTGCACCCTCTAAAAAAGCACATAATCTCCCCTTTGATAATTTTTTAGAATTCCTAAAACATGTGCACTCTCTAAGTTTCTCAAAAAATACCTTAATGTGTAAAATGTCCACGTTTTGATTGTAAAAATGTAACGGTTTCGAAGATTGTTTGTTTGTATGTTTAGTTTGAGGGACTTACCGAAGGTAAGGCCCCAATGTTCTTGTCCTCCTTTTTAAATTGGAATGTCGTTATAATATGAAAAAAACAAGGACCATAGTGGTAGAACAGAAGATCGGGCCGAAAGCCTGATTTTTCTGTCTAGCTAGGATGGGGTAGTTTCATACGGAGATTACGGGAAAATTAGGCGCATTATCGTGAGTCAATATGGATCTCGAGATATATGCAAATTTTCAAATTTTAACTCAAAATTTTTCTCTTTGGCGTAGTGGGGCTTTTGACAATGAGAAAGGAGATGGTTGGTTCGAATCCCCGATGCTGTTTTTCGCCTATTTTGATGAGATTATCTAAAGGATTATGTTTAAGAAATTTTTTAATGTTTTTTAAAAATATTAGCGATATATAGAATATGCAAATTTTTATAAGATTTGACAAAAATCGATTTTTTTATATTTTTTTATGCAATTGAAGGAAAAATAAAAAGCAAATTATTTTTTTAATGTTTTTTTGAGATTAATAAACTAATTTTCATGGATTTTTTAAATTATAAGGTTTTAAGGGAGTGAGCTATTAAGAGAATGACTAGATGGTTTGGAGCCATTATCGGTTCTTCCAAATAATTTGTCAAAGGGGAAATGTTTCAAAAAGACATGATCGATTATCAAAAATTATGCCAGTGGTTCACTGAAAAAAAAAAAAGACCTTGGATGGCAAAAAGCAAGGACTACTAGTTAAATTTATTTGTACTTCATTAAAGGTCCAAATCCAAATTGGACTTGAACAACTTAGTTCAAAAATTGGTACAAACGGTCCATAATTGGGCTAACGAAAACCAATAATTTGTACAAGAAATTGCTTTTTTTGGACTATAATGTATAAAAAACATTTTTCATAGTCATGAAATTCGTTTTCTACGGTGGAATAATTTTACATAGGTGGAATATAAACACCATATTTTACGTTGAAGCAATTTATTATTTAACAAAAAAGTAAACAATCAATAACAATAAAATAACAAAGCCAAGGGTAACAACAACAACAAAACATAACCAAATTTAAGCCTGGGTGGAAGAGTTGGAACCATTTGATTGAGCCAAAGAACTGCTGAGATTAGTTGATGCCTGGGTTGACGAAATATTTCTTCTTCCTTGGAGTTCTAAAAAAATTATATATATAGTATACGAAAACTGGGATAACAAAATAAACCTACCTCTATGATGAGCAATGATATCAAAGTAAAGTTCAGCACGAACGCCTTTCATTCCAGTAACATCAAGTCCTGCCAGGTGTTCGAGAACGATATGAAAGTCCATGAGTTCTTGTGCATATTTAACATCCATAATGAAATGAATTTCAACCATGGATTGGAGGGCGTCTGCGAAATCACCATTCACCTAAAAATTAAGAATTGAGATAGGCAAAAAAACTAATTAACTTACTTTGAAATAGAGATTACCAACGCACACATAAAAACTTTTGCCTTTGGATGCATTAAAGATTAAGATCATAGGAGCACTTTGACAAATTTCTTGACGATAATTTTCCATGGCTGCCAAACTTGTGAATTCCTGAAATAATTATATCAAACTACTTTGAAGAATAAGATAAGCAAACCTTTCCATCAGCTACGAGACGATCATACTTGCAGTTGGTGCTTTTCTTGCAATATGTAGGAACAAGATCAACCATGGTTTTGCATAAATCCTGCATGTCTTCTTCATTTCCTTGGAGAGCAATCTTTTGAAGTCTTCTAATGCCTAGGGATGCAATAGCTTGGCCATAAATTCTCAGAGCAGTAGCAACGTTGAGGACAGGAGTCTTCTTTACGTGTTCCATGGTGTACTTGTAATCGTGTTGAAGCTAAAATTCTTGTTTTAGTTTGAAATTGAGTTTTCTTGAACTTACCAAAGATGCATTTCGAAGGAAGCAAGGGAACTTGGTGGTCATCATTTCAGGCTTGCAATGGTTTCGATTTTCTTCTTGTTCAAGGGTGTTCAACCAAAGGCAGCGGTATTGGCTGAAAAGATATGATCATGAAAAAAGATGAAAAACAACTACATTTTCTCTCTCCGTTTCTTTGCGACCGCGGATATCATTTACACCTTTTATCAAAGTGAAAAAATAAAACTAACCTAGTGTTTGCAACAATTTGTTCCTCTTCTGTAGGTGAGTGAGCTTCCGCTAATGCGTTAGCTGCTTCATCAATATCATATTCTGGTGGTAAAGCAAGGGTGATCTTCTTCTTCTTAATCCTATGTGATTCTCCTTCTTTCATTGCATGTCGAACTTTTCGTTTCTTTACAGCAATAACAATAGGACTTTGACATCCAGGGATTAACAATGTTGAGAACCAAGGATTTCGTGTCATTTGAAGAAAGAGTGTCGCCAATGGTTGAAGAGCATTCCTTGGAATAACAGCACTAAAAAACAATCATAAGAAGAACTTGTTATCGAAAACATACTCTTTGTAAGCCTCGGCAATAAGATCAGTGACAGCTTTCTTTGCGTATTTCCGGGAAATGTTAAGGATAGTCATATCATAAGATGCCAAGGATTCATGTGCCAAGAAAACAAAAGCAGCAATGGTAATAGGCTTTGAAATGAATTTGATAACATCAACCTATAATGTTACGAATCATTGATGTTTTATAATATTTACTTACTGTTTCAATCATTGATGTTTCCACTGGCAACATTTCCTTGAAGTGCTCATCCATAAATCCCTGGTTTTCATAATATACATCCATAAGGTACTTGTTATGTGGTACAAAACTTCCACGAGCCACGGGAACAGGCAAAGATTTCCTTGGAGCCATGGGATAATTGAAATTGCTGACATCAGAAGCACATTGAGATGAAGTGAGAGGTAAAGATGGTGTTGGAAGAGGTGAATCAGTGTTCCTTGGATCAAATATATCCCACGCATTGAGCTGGGTTTCACGTTCATCAACAGGTAAACTCTAAAAGGGGATAAACGTACTCATAAAAGTCAAAAAAAACTTGCATTTATCAGGCCAAGGATACTAGCAGAAGATTGCGGAGGATTCAGGAGAGCAGCAGATGGTGGAAAACGATTTGCAACTACAGTGTTTACGCAATGGTCATCATCAAGAGCCGAGGTATCTAAAATATGAAGATAAACTTTTAATAGGATTAAAGAATGGTATGAAAATCACCGATAAAAACAAAGTATTTTTCACCAGATTGTAAAATTGCCTTGGGAGTCATTGTTACCACCAGCGGTTTTCCACTAAGATCCTCGGTTTTCCATTTGACATCAGGTTGATAAATCCTTGGTAGTCCATATGATGAAGCAATAAATTTCTGAAGATCCACGGTTGTCGCATTATCAAAATGATAAGTAAGAGCAGTAGGGCCTGCAGCCACAAGAGCAGCGTCACTAACAACAACGGTAGCAGTATTACTCATAGTAGGAGCTAAAAAATATGTTGTTAGTTGTTTTATAAACAAATTCCAACTCAAAAAAAAACGAAGAAACAAAGAAGGAGAGAAAAAATTTTGCAAACTAAAAAAGCAAAGACTTGAAAAAGGCGAGCGCCTTACTGTTTTTTCGCGGTAAGATACTCATATGTTGCGCATAGTTTAAATTTTACCTTTTTTCTTTCAAGTATCTTAAAGCAAAAAATAGGGCATTCGAACATATATTTTTGCATTAGGTGTATTGCGAGTATAAAGTGGAATAGCATCGGAATGAAGCAATTCAGCAATAGTTCGTTCATTTATTTCCTCGGTTACTTCAATAACATAGCAATGGACAGCTTCATCAAATTCCATGGTTCTGCACATTTTTAGCCTAAGTACATCACCATCAATTAGGTTTTGAATTTGACCAAAAATAGGTTCTCTGGTATCGTCTTGTTGTCCACAAAGTACCAATAGTCCATTTGCATTTTTGAATTTGATATGATTGGTCGAAAATCTTTTGTTATTCATGTATTCTTCTGTAAAAAGTTTTACAAGTTAAAATGTTGACTAATATAAAAGCTTACCATTCCTTAGTTGCAACAGAACATGAGCAAAATGAATTGAATGTTTCTTTCCAAGGGTTACAGGTAGATTCTTAAAGCATCTGTTTACATCAGCATATTTCTTGAAAAAAGAATGTTTGCCTTCAAATCTTGCAGTCGAAAAGAAACGCAGTGGACCCATTTCTCGGATAATGTTTGCATAATGTAACAATAGATGAGATTTCACCGTCATATGGCCATGGAGATCAATAAAATCTTTCAGATAGCTTCTTATCAGTTGATCCAACATAGCGACATTTGCTTCGTCAATCCTTGGTGCCATAATAAGATCAATGATTCTTTGCATTTTCATAAATAGTGCCCAGGTTGGTGTTCGAAGGTTGATTCCAGCGTACTTGAAGATCAGTGGAAGAAGTTTCATTAGTGTTGCCATCATATTTGCTGTATATTTTGAAATTACATCACCATTAGGAGGCCGAGGATTGGTTAAATAAATTTCAGCAGGTTTGTTTTCAGTATCTTTTCCAACGTAACCAAAGCAAAGGATTGCATTATTAATCGTTCGCTCATTAAATCCAGCAGCCTGGGCATCTCTAATAACCATTGGAATAAGCCTTTGAAAGTGTCCTTCAAAGAGATCATGAAAAATATCCACCGTTGGATTACCAATAATATGAAAATGTTGAAGTCGATTAAAAGCACAGCGTTCTTTGATTCCGTTTATTCTCCATAATTCCAAATCTTCTGCACGATCTCTTCTCGTAACTATTCGATCATATTCAGCAACTGTCCTTTGATTATTTATGTTTAATTGATTTAGAAATTTGAGACTTTGAGCTGTTACTTTACAAATTCTGCAAGGATTATTTCCACTGAAGTTTTCGAATAACCCAGCAAGTTGATGCATGCCTAGGTTGTCAGCAGCTAATCCAAAAAAGATCACTTTGAAATTTCTTCGTTGGCCTTGGTAAATGATATCGATGCCTTGGTTTTCCAATCGAATTAATTCAGGTAACACAGTAATATCAAGGACATCTTGTAAACCACCCATAATATCAATAGCTTGAGCAACAAATACATTAAAGACATAATCCAGCTTTGACATCAGTTCAAATGGAATATTCAAAAGCCGAAAGTAACAACCGGCCATTTTGTAGATTGAAGAAGTGTTACCAATTGGGCAAGTTGTTGTAAATTCATCCAAGGAAAGTTGAATAGCTAGATAGTCGCCAAGGATCTAAATGGAAATGGATTAAGAATATAAAAATAAATATTAACTAACTTCATATAAAAGTCGAGCTCTAGCACCAGCCAATGGATGTTCAAGAATAGAATTGTTTATAAAATTGGATGGAAAAACTAATTCACTTGATATCACGTTGTTTGACAGAAGCTTTGTAAGAGTATCTTCTATGGATGGCATAACCAAAATATGTCTTTCAATACTAGGTTCAGGTCCAGTGGCTCTTCCAACAGTGATGTGGTGAAATCCTATTTCTTTTTGCCTTGGTTCAACATACAGGTTTTCATTTAGTAGCCAATTGTTTCGTCGGTAATCAGATGAAAATGGCTTCATTGCTTCTTCTAAACATTGTTTAATAAATGGTTGATTTGATTGTGGAACAAAAGGATAGCAGCATTTGACAGCCTCGGTAACACATTCAATAATTAAATTAGAGACCAAATCAGCGCTTTTCACAGTTGCATCAGGATGACTTGAAAATTTTAACCAGTTTTCCATGCATCTAGCTGAAAGAATTTTGGCCTTGGTCTTGAATTCCGCCGTGGGATTTGTAATAGCATCTTCAATGGTTCCTCGGTCGTTAAGTTCTATCATAGGTGGTACATCGATTTCTGGAGCATTATCATCGAGATCTTCCATTTGAACATCATCATAGTAGTTATTTGTCCTAGCATCTTCATTTCCTTGGTTTCCATCGTCATCAGCGTTTCCATTATTTCCTTGGTTTCCATCGTCATCAGCGTTTCCATTATTTCCTTGGTTTCCATCGTCATCAGCGTTTCCATTATTTCCTTGGTTTCCATCGTCATCAGCGTTTCCATTATTTCCTTGGTTTTCTATTTCTTGCCGAAGATGAGCCATTACTACAGAGTGAATTCGATAAAGGTGATCACGGAAAGAGTTATATCCTTGGAAAGGCCGACCACAAGCCACACAAGGAAATATTTCGATCCTCTCTCCATAATAATGAGTTATACGTGTATGTTCAGCAAGAGTATGACGATCATAACATTCCTGGTTGCAAATACCGCAGACAAGCATCTAGAAAAAATATGCAAAATAAATTTTGCAAAAAACGAAAAATATTACCTTAACAGCTTAAAAAAATCAAACAAAAAATGCAGAAAACTATTAAATAAAACTATAGCTTTTAGAAGTTAGAAACTAAAAAAAGGAAGAAAGTTTTTAAAACCCCAAACGTTTGTTAGAGTGGCAAACGACAGTAAGCTTTTGCATGCTGCACTGCTTTATTCACTCCTCATATTTAAATCTTTGAAACTTTTGTTATTTCAGTTGAAAGAAAGCAAAATTTTAAATTAATCTTTTAAATTTAGAAAAAAAATATTTAATAAGAAAACAAGTTTCATGTAGTATTAGTTCCAAGAAGTGTGTAAATCTTTCGTTTAACACCTTTATCTTGTTTTAAGTCTAATTTTTTCAAAATATGTAACAATTATATTGGCGGTCGCAGTGAAAAGCTTGTGTCTTACATATAACATAAGGGATGTTTTCGAAAAGTTAAGATATTTCTTTCTTTTTAAGTAAATTTTTTTTTTGCTATTTGCAAATATACAGGTTATTTTAATAATTGATTATTTAAATTGCATATTTTTGGGATTTGTACGTTGAATTTTTAAGAGACATTTTTGTATTCAAGTTGGACAATTTTATCCAAAAAAATTGGACTTCTAAAGTTGTCTAAAAATTTATTTAGTTTGTGCAATGTTTTGTACACTGACAGCCATATTTGGACATAGATTGGATTGTCCAACGTTTTCCGCAAAAAAAGTGGACATTATTTTTTTCAGTGTTATAAATACACATAGGCCTGTTCGATTATCAAATATATGCCAAAGGAAAAATTTGCATATAGGTTTGATCGGTTCTCCGAAATATGCCAGTAGGGAAATTGCTAAACATTATCGATTATCATAGTTTTGCAAGAGAGGAAAATTGCATATAAGCATGATTGGTTTCCCAAATATGCCAGCGGGGAAAATTAGAATAAACTTATTATCGGTTCTCCCAAATTAGGATAAAGGCATGATCGATTCTCCTAAATATTATTCAAGCGGGGAAAAATGCATTGAGGCATCAACGGTTGTCCATGATATGCCAGGGTTGAAATGGATTGAATAATTTTTACTAAAGTTTTGAAAGCATAACCAAATTGAGTGATTAAAATAAGTATGTGATTATAGTAAGTGCCAGAGGATATGCATATATCCGATTTTTTAAGAATGCAAATAAATCTTTGAATTCCGTTGTATTTTTGCATGAGGAATCCAATGGTGGTGTTCTTTTTTAAAAAAAAAGTGGGTTCTTTGGCGGTTCTCAATAAATTAAGAAAGGGAACTATAAATAGACATGAGGGACATGTAAGAGTTAGGAAATGATAAACCCCTGGGGCATGTTTACGTGGAAGGCATATCCAAATGGTTTGAATACATTACGATATGTCCTTAATGGCATAAAAGTGTGGAAGGGGTAGTGGTATGTCTTTAAGCTTGAAGTGTGTGATACCAGCTGGGATAATGGCCTGATCGGTTCTCCGAAATATACCATTGGCAAAAAAGGCATTATCGGTTCTCCCAGATATGCCAGCGGGGATAAAGGCGTGATCGGTTTTCAACGATATGCATGAAAGTTTGGAAGGAATATTGGTATGTCTGTAAGCTTGAGGTGTGTGATGCATGTGGGCATAAAGACAAGATCGGTTGTTATGCCAGCGGGTATAAGTACATGATTGGCTCTCCAAATATGCCAGCGGGGATAAGGACACCATTGGTTCTCCAAACAGAGGGGATAATGGCATGGTCGGTTCTCAAAGATATGCCAGAAAGAATTTATAAAACTTTGCATCAAAGAAAATAATCATAAGAATTAATGTTTTTATAAAAAAACCGATTCTCATTTATTTTTTTAAATTTTTACATGCTCAAAATTAAAAACTAGACCCAGCCGTTAATCGCGAAGCGATTTATATTAAGCTCTACCGCAAGCTTTTTACAGGATCTCCTAGTTTCTGTTTGTATGTTTGTATGTCTGTATGTCTGTATGTCGTTTCTGCTTTTGTTTTGTTTTGTCCAGAGCTGTTCAATCTCTTTTTAAAGCGATGAACTCTTTACGTTTTGCCAACGATTCAAAAAAAAGAGAATCTCTTTTCACTTCGCTTTCATAAAGAGACGCTTCTCTTTTCAAAAAGAGACGTTTCGCTTTCAATAAAGCGAAGTGAAAAGAGATTCTCTTTTTTTTGAATCGTTGGCAAAACGTAAAGAGTTCATCGCTTTAAAAAGAGATTGAACAGCTCTGGTTTTGTCCCGATAGCCTAGATCAGTTTTTTACGCTGATTCCGAATATGTTGGTCTCACGTTTCGGAGAGTCAAATATGTACATGTTTTGACCATTTTAAATTTGCATTTTTTGAAATTCTCTCGACACGAAAGTTTCCCTTTGTGTTTTTGTAAGCATTTTTTGGAAGTGAAAAATTTGTTTTTTCTCTGATTGTCTGCATTGAAATTTTTAGGTGGATATTTAGAGGTTTTTGGGTTAATATTTGGTGGCTTTTGGATGACTTTTGGGTGGCTTTTGGGTGGACATTTAGTTGTGTTTGGGCGAATGTTTAGTTGTTTTTGGTGGGATGTAAGATGGTTTTCGAGTGAAGATTTAGTTGTTTTTGGTGGGATGTTTGATGTTGTTTTCGGGTTGATATTTAATGATGTATGGAATGCGTGGCCCGAAGAAACCGTTGATAATTTGAGACGATTTATATCGTAAATTTTGAGGGTCTGCCGAAGGCAGGGCCCCAAAATTAACCATGAAAATGGGATGTTTAACCAAAGGGCCCTGTTGTTTATTGTTATTGTAATAAAATATATACTATGTGGATGCTTGATGATGTTTGGGTGGATAGTTTGGTGGATATTTAATGGTTTTTTGTTGTCTTTGAGTTAATATGTGATGGTGTTTGGGTTGTTATTTGGCGGTTTTTGGGTCGAATTGGGTTTTGCGGCTCGAAGGGCCCATATGTAATTTGGCGTATGTAATGGACCTCGAAGGGGTTAAGATGTAGCTGAATATGAGAGATATGGAAATGCATGGACCGAAAAACCCATTAATTATTGGAGATGATTTGTTTTGTAAATTTAGGAGGTCTGCCGTTAGGCAGGGATCCAAAATTTAACATGAAAATATAATGTGAACGCGAGGAACCTGTTGTTTAATTTAATTGTATTGTATTGTTGTAGACACACATGGGTATTTAAGCAATGCATTTTTTATTTGAAAAACAATGTACTCCTCTCTTTATTTTTTAATTTTAATTCCTAAAAACAGGTACATTGTGCACTCTTTAGGGTACTAAAAAACTACCTAAAAGAACCCAATGTCCACGTTGTGATTGTAAAAATGTAACGGCTTCGTAAAATTTCTTTGTGTGATTATTTGTTTAGTTTGAGGGACTTACCGCAGGTAAGGCCCCAATGTTCTTGTTCCTCTATTGTTTGAAAGAAAATAAAAAAGGAATTTTTGTTATTAAAGATTTTAAAATTCTTCGAAAACTAATTTATTGTTTTATCATTATAATTTTATTTTTTCGAATATCCTTTTTTCATATGTTTTTGATTTCAGATGCTTACAAGGTAATACACTGTATATTTTCTTTATATAAAAGTATTTCTGAACTATGGCTTATTCTAGATGAGCCTAACTAACATACAGTAATTATTTTTCTGTTTTGCCATTTGCATTTGCACAAAGCTTTTTTTCTTTTAACTTTTTTTTATTTGAACAAATTTTAGAGATCTTTGGTTGAAGAAAAAAAATGAAAACAATAGTACACGCAATAAAATATATAAAAAGTAAAACGAAACCGTGTTTTAACCGAACTGCAAACATGTATTTTTTTGTGACTTTTCTTTTCCTTTCCTAATGTCTTTTGTTTGAAACATTTTGAAAGGTTAAATAAAATATGAAGTTGATACACCGGAAATAAAAGTAAATATGCGTTTTTGCAACAAAATCCAAAAGAAACAAAGGAAGGATAGAGTGCATCGTCTTTTGCTGTTGCTGCCTTTGAAGAATAAGTGTGTCGTCAGAAAGCAAAAAACATAACAATGGAGAATGAAGGATTTTTATGCAATGATTGGATGTAAGGGGCGATGCTGAAAAAAAAATTAAATAATTAGTAAGAGTTTGTAAAAATAATAATAATCCTGAGATATATTATTGGTTTCAAAATAAAAAAATGAAATTAGTCAAAGCTTCGAATTTTGATAAAAAAAAGTAATTTTTGGTTTAATGACGCCTTTTTTCATTCAGGGTTAAAGGTTACTTTTTGTCGTCATAAAAATATAATTAAAAAATATGTATGTATGTACTTACTTCTTCTGGAATAACAAAAGGATTCCCAGGATGATGAACATGCTGAGATTGATGCACTGCACCCACAACCAATCTTAACATCATGGTTCGCGCATGTTCGCTATGTCCAACATTTTCAAATGCGTCAGTTGCATCCAAACCGAGCTGAAAAAAATCACATGGTTTAATAAAAAATTATTTTCAAAAAAATAAAAATAATAAACTTACATATTCTTGTAGGATATCTTCACCTCCAGGGTGATGAGCAAAAAAATATGTGAGATCAAATACGAGATTATGAATTATGACTAAATTGGATGAAGCATGTTCGCGAACAAATTCTCTTGAAATTTGTGGAAGAACTGATGCCATATTATATACTTTGGTTTTTTTGAAAGAAGGAAATAAAGAAAAATTAAATATTAGTAAACGCCGTTTTCTGAAAAAAATAAAATTTAATTAATTCATGATTTTCCATTTGAAGAAGCTCAAAGGTATTCCACGCTTTTTTAAAAACATTTAACGACAAAGATCAAAAGCGAAAAAAAACATTTTATTTTGTCGTATTTTTCTTCTTCTCTTCATTTTCTGCTGTGTGTCTTTTGATAGTTGAATATAAATGCAAAAAGTTTAGCGCTTTTAAAGAAAAAATTTTGATCACTAAATAAAAAAAGTGGGAAGGCAGTCGCAGCAATATTTTGTTAATTATTCCCTTCCTTCATAATGATGGAGACCCGCCTTTATTCTTTCACATTCCTTATCATTTATGAAAGTTTATTTTGTATGTATGTCTAATGTCCGAATGAAAAAGGTAAGAAAAAAGTGTGCCTTTTAGATATTTTAATAATTAATTAATTATGTAATCTCTGACCAAATGTTATAATTTTCTCCTTTCTTATCTTTTATTTATTTATTATTGTGCCCCAAAAAATAATAATTAGGAGCCATCAAATGTTTTTTTTATTAAGTTTTATACAAAAACAAGGAAATAAATAATAATAATTTTGTTTTTTGATTATTTTAAATATTCACATGGAAAACACGAGAACAATAAATATGGCAAAGATACAGTATACTTTTACTTCGATCGAAAAATGTTTGCAAATAAATAAAAATCAGAATTTTAAAATGCTTCGTTCTTCAAAAATAAACCTGTAAAGTTTAAACATTGCAACAATTTGTTTAGTATGAAAAAAAGGCGTTGGTGGATGGAAATATTTATTTGTTTTTAATTAAAAATCTTTTAAAAAAAATATTTGTTACAAAAAAAACTTTTTTAAGTTTTTTTATGAAATTTGAAACGACCTCAAAGAATTCCATAAAAATTTCGAGAAAGTTCATTCACAAAAAAGACATTTCTTTAGGTAGGGATCTTTAAAAAAATAATAAATCACAACTTTGAATCTTTTTTTTTAAAGAAAAATACTTTATTTATGACTCCAAAAAACGACTGCGGGAATTACAGAAAAAAAATATGGCAGCGCTCTCGAGAAAAAACTTTGCTATTTTTGTTTCAAAATTTTCAACTTTGGAATTTTGTTTTTTTTGAAAATGTGTTGAATCGATGATAACCATGTGTTTCTGTCGGATGCTATAATGTATTTCGAATGTGTGAAAATATTTCAAGAAAAATACGTCACTTTTAAACGTTTAATTCTTTTGCCCCAGATTTTTTGAGGTTCAAAAGTTGGTTACTGTAGTTTCATTTTTTAATAACACCCATAATTTTTGTGGTAATAAAAAAGTGAGAAAATGAAAGAATAGTGAGTGAGTGATTAATGCGGAAGAAATAAAGATAGGACACCAGAAAAAAAAATGAAGTGTCTTCTTGATTTTATTGTTGTAAACCGGATTCAAAGTTTGTCAATGGATGGACGAGATAGAAGAAAGATACAGTTAGAAAAAAATAATACTTTAATGGTGTCGGTGGAACCGGATGACGATAATTACAGCTGAATTCTTGACTTTTTTTGGTTGACTATAAAATTATTAAACTAAATGACAATAAAAAAACGGAATGTGTTTAAAAAGGTATTGTAAAGAAGGTTCACGTGTACTTTTATCAACTTGGCCACCAAGGCAAAAAAAAAATTGATATCCCCACTTTGACTTTAGTGCCTTTAATTTGTTGCAAAGGTTGATAATTTCTTTTCATTAGTTTTATAAATTCCACAACACTTTTTTCATTTCCTTAATTTGTCCTCATTTTTTTCTTCTTCTCAAGTTCGATTGCACTAAAATAAAAAAATACTTTTTATCGTAGTCAATCGTTTACTTTTTCTTTCATTTTTTAAACTTTAGCAATTACATGTTTTTTCTTTGATTTAGTTTGCAACCACTTTTCTTCTTCTTTTTTTTTTAGTCTGAAACGCAAATGTTGTTAATCGAAAAAGGAAAAAAACCCGTCGTAATCACACATATACACGCTGTTTCCACCCGGCTTTTTCATATTAAATCAAATCGAATAGGGTTGTTTCTGTCTGCTGTTGATGGTTGTTGATATCGATGCTTCGGGGGATGTACCCAGGAAAATTCTATACCACGCGTTTTTACCCAATTCAATTCGTCTTTTTCAACATTTTTTGATTGAAAATCAATAAAACAAAAGGGATATCTCCATTTTTTGTTAAATCAATTTTTTCAAAGAAGAGCAATCAAGAAAATCCTTTTTCTTTTTTATCCATCATTTTTCTCTGTTTAAAACTTTGTTCTCATTAAAGGAAATGCATTTCAATGCATTCACGTGCAAAAAATGAATGAAGTGGAGAGGACTAGACAATAAACATAAACATTGCAGCAAAAGAAAGAAAGGTGGTTTCCACGCGGACAATTATGAAGAAAACAAATATATTAACGAATCATACCCAAAACCAGCGAATATGTGTATGAAAAAGGTAAAGAATTTATCGCCCAAAAACATTTTTAGTTCAAAAGCAAAAACAGAATCTTTTTTTTAGCAGTTAATCATCTGACACTTTTTCAACAGCAAAAAAATAAATAAAAGAAACTTTGAACTACAACAATAGAAAAAATAAGTAAGTTAATTTTGATAAATTGATTTGTTTTATAACAATGACGACGAAGACGAGAGAAATGATGGTGTGGAAAACAATGTAATAACAGAAGAAGAAAAAAAGGTGCAGGTTAAGTATGTTCTATGATGTGCCTTCAAACTTGCCAATTATTATTGTTTCAGACTTAACAAAGAAATAAAGAAAGAAAGAAGAAACTCGGGACAAGGAACGTTAACAAATATTTTTATTTGAAAGGTTTTTTGTTTCGAATTCGCAACTTTAAAAAATAAAAAAAATGAGAGAGACAGATTGGCGGTGGAAACAAAAATAATTGTAAGACAAAGAACGCTTTTTTTTAACTGTAAAACAATGAGTCGGAAGTTAATTGGGTTTGATTTGAATGATTTTCAAAAAATATGCTAATAAAAAAATATTACAACTATAGTTTTTTTAGTTTTAAAAGTTTGGAAAAGTATTAAAAACTCCAAACGTTAAAAACTGCGTTAGGATAAGTAGACAGGTCCTCATAAGATTATTGAAATTAGAAAGATGCATACAGTGCCAAAGTTTATAACCCAAAAACTTTCTACCAAAGTAACATAAATATAAATTCAATATTTTCAAATTGCAACATTTCATATTTTATTTGCGACGCATTTTTCAAAAGATCATTTTATTTATATCTCACCAGACGGTCACCATCAAAACAATGTCATGTTATTGCAAATATATAATTTTTAATAGAAAACAAATGTTACTATTTTTGAATGCAAAATAAAAGTTGTTATTTTTGTTGTTTAGTTTAGTTTGGACCTGATTAATATTTTGTTTTCAATTATTTGTCCAATAAAACACGTGAACTGCCAAAAAAAATTTTTTGCACAGTTGTTTTTGCGTTCTAATTTTCTAAAAAAACAAAAATAATAATAACTATATTATTTCTTAATAGTTTAACATTGTGACCATCTTAAAAATAATTTTTGTAAGTAAATAATAAAAGAATAAACTCGTTTGAAATAGACACCCAATTCGTGGGCCTTCTGCTTTTGCTTGTGACCAGGAAATGGCATTTTTTTAAACCACGTCCTTGAAAAAAATAGTAAATAAGTTTTTTTTTGTCAGATAAATTTAGAACAAGTTTTTGCAACAAAAAAAACGAAGCACAGATTTAATTGAAGTTCACAATAAACAGTAAAAAGGGGCTTCGTAGATTTACTTTCAACTTTCAAAAGCAAAGGCTTTTACAGAGTTTTAAATTTTTTGATTTTTTAAAGTTACGAACATTTTGGCTGTTTTATTTTTTCATATTAGTTTTTTCTTTAAAGATTTCGGCTGCTTTCATTATGGATATTTGATTATAATCGATAAGTAAAGAAATGTTTGCGAAAGATAAAATCTTTAACAGATCAAAAATTAACCACATTTCCGTTTTTCTCAATTCTGCATAATTTGCTTCCACTCAATCAAAAGGTTTTGTCTTTTTTTCAAATTTAATTGTTAGGAATTTGTGCTTCCAATGTTCGTTGCTCATTAATACACCCTAATTTCTTCAGACTTTCAACTATAAAGTTTTTTAGACAAAATAAATTTTGCAACATTTCTTGATTATTTTTTTTGCTAAACTTTCAGTCCATAACTTTGTGATTATTCTTTGCACTTTTATTTTCTCCTTAATGTCTATCGTCTCAGTGTAGTAAATTATACTTAAGCGAACCAAAAAGGAAAAAACGAGTTAAAAACCCATAAATTTTAAAAGAAATATAAAAAACGACGGACATTTGTACCCGAAAAAAATGAAAGAGTGTATATTTGATTTGGATGATAGTAAGTAAAAATAATAAGAGCACACGTTGACACCACGTGTAACCATAATCAAACCTAAATTTTATAGTGAAATTTATAATTTCAATGCTAACTTTAAATCTTCACATGTTGGGTGGGCAATCATTATAAAGAAAATGAAATAAAATTTATGGAGGTTTTTATCACACAAATTTGTGCAATAAAATAGTGCAAACCTTTCAACTTAAAGAATTTCCGCCAGTTTTTTTAATTTATTTATTTGAGTGTTTCAAGATCTTTTTTGTGTGATGAAGAAAAGAAAAAAATGATCCTTGGACAAATAGTTTTTTTTGTGAAATATTTACATCAGACAAAAAAGGAGCTATGCTTTAATTTTCTGGCATAATTCAAAAGTTTAATGAGAGAGATGCTTTACGAGCTCGGTAATAGATTTTTTTAACTAATGCAAATTAAAAAAAAGAAGATATATTTATCAGTTTAATTAAGGCTAATTTTAGTTTAATGGAGAAACAAAAAAATCAATTAAATTTATTGCTGGTTTACACACCCAAATTAGGAGCAATTAAGAAATTTCGGCAGCAATTAATAGTTGTAAAAAAGGTTTGAGCGGAAAAAGATAAAGTATCGTAAGACAAAGGCATTGTTGGAGCAATTTTCTTTATCGATTGACTACCGTAATATCAAAGCGGATTGTTACAATATAGCTATTGTTTCTCAGATATTTTAATTAGGAACACGAAAAATATTTATCAAAATATGTTTTAACTTTGTTTGTGTTATTGCAAAATTACAAAAATATTATTTTCTCAAATTACTCATAGTTTCATAATTTTAAAAACATTCATGTCTCGTGAAGTCATACATTTTTGTTTAATCATGTTCCATCTAAAAACATTTATGAAACATTAACAATTTTATGATTTTATATTGAAATTAACCTTTGTTTACATTTCTTCACAATAGAAAAAATGGAATGGTTTTAAAATAAGCATTATTTAATTGGTTTTTGGAAGTGTAACAACTTAACTATGTGTAAACCCTGCCTGTCAAGACTTATTTAATTATACGCATTTTAAAATTTACTTTCCTTTTAAACAAAGTGTAATAATAATAATTTTAGAAAAAGTGTGAAGATCATGTGTTTTTCATCTTCTCTCAAAATAAATAATAAACAAATTATTATCAACAAAATATTTAACACCAAAAATTTTTTTTTTGAATAATCTTTAATCATTTCTTTTTCTTTTCTTTAAAAAAAATTACAATTTTTTAAAGAAAGGCTTTGTTTGGGTTTGCTGTCTTTCAAGTTTTTCCATCTCTGTTTCTTTTCTTCTCGTCTTTATTTTTCTAAAACCCTCGATGTCTCTCTTTGTGCATACATACATACATATGTTCCTTAAGGGTGCCAAGTCCATTGACCAAAAAATGCCACCTCATTAACTTACAATTTGTCTTCCAATTCTATCATAATCGGAAATGACTAATTATATAAAATTGCCATGGACACGCGTCATTTTGTTAGGCGCCAATAAATCATAAAAAAACTTCGAGAAATAACACTTTTTCGATTCTATCAGAGTTTTTTTTATTTATTATATTCAGTGACGACAAACTTTTGATTTAACGAAAACGTGAGATTCATGCGTTTTGATCAATTCTAAAAGATAGTTCAAAAGCTCAGTCAATGAAGGAAGAAGAAGGAGAGAGAGAGAGAGAGAGAAGACACACGCATCGATCGATCAATTGTTGGAGTGTCTTCAGAAGGAGAAGGAAAGAAAAAAATTGGGGAATCAACAAAACACAAATAAACTTTGATCATGAAAAAATAATAATAAAGATGCAAAAAAACAGAGGGGTTTGTTTCATCTAGAAAAGATTTATGACTTTGATAAAAAAAAAATTATAATTTAATTTAGGCTGAGAGAATCTTTATGCGCGACGGAAGGTATGATACTGTATATAATTTGATGAATGTCTTTGTTTACCCTATCACCTCGCCGTTTTAGGTTGGTTATGCTCTCCTTTTTTTTGACAAACAAGGAACTTTAGCGCCTAAATTGCACTCATAGATTTTTTTGTGACAAACTTGATTTGATTATGTGTGGTAAAAAATGAGAAAAGACACAAAAAAAAGTGGAGTCATCTGAATTTAGGCTTCAAACTAATGAATCACATGCACGTGTCAGAGTTTTTTTCGTTGTTTCAATGAAACTTCTTTATGTTTCTGCATAAAAAAATAAAAACCGCATGGTTGTTTTTTTAAAGATTTGGAAAGCCCCCGTCATCGATGATAGTTCGCAGACATTTGATAATAACATTCTTTTAAAAATTAATTTATTTGTAAATAAACTTGATGATCTCAAAAAAAAATTTTTTATTATTCATAACAGCTTTTGAAAAATAAAAACAAGAAAAACAACTTTTAAAAGTCGATTTCACTCGAAAGAGGAATCAAAAAATCAGAGATTAAAATAATATGTTTGTATGATCGAAGTAAATTTGAAATTTTCTAGAAAGATGGATGATTAGTTAAAAAGAGCTTCAATTTGTTTTGATTTGATTCAAACTGAAAAGCTGTTTGCAAAAGCAGTTGGCTGCAATTGGAGCAACAAAAAATGATGCAAAAAGTTGTCACGGTATTTCTTTTTGCTTGAGGCAGTATTTAATGTTTCACATGTATGAACGAGAATAAAAGCTTCTTTGATTCCACGAGTTATATTTTTCTGAATAATTTGCTTTACGAATGCTAAATCTATCATTTCTCTAGCAAAAGAGGAATTTTAAACGTAAACAAACATTGAAGGTTAAAAAAGTCATTTGACTAAATCCAAACAAAAGCAAATATAAAAAACCGCGTGTTTCCGATAGTTTAAAGATACTACTACGATACTACAAGTATGCATCATATTTTTTCCTTCGTTTTTTTATAATTTTCTTGCTGCAAGCATAACATAATTAATTTATAAATAAAAACAATTATAAGACTTTGTTATTGTTATTTATTGTTGATTTCTTTTCTACTTTTAGTGTTTTAAGTTTTGAATCAAAACAAATAAAAAAGAAGAAAATGCATGCGAGAAAAACGTGAACATCAAAGTTCCAGAGACATTGGCAAAAAAATTAATTTTTTTTACATTTGATCATAGCCTTGAGAGAATTCATAAACATATTTGATAGTCATGTTATCATTTTCTCATAAACAATTAATGAATCGAAAACATTTAATGGGTTTTTGGAAAAAAATATATAAATTTGCAAAAGTTAAATAAAAGCAGCTTTGTAAAATGTAACTCCGATGATTGTTGTTTATCCAATTCGATTTATTTTAAAACAGAAAAATAAAGAATTGAAGATGAGAAAATTTTTGTAAAAATGATGTATGTTATGTTATCTTCATGCAATTAAAGCTTTTACAGACTCCAGTGTCACGAGAAAGTTAAGATTATACTTTTTCCATTGGTGAATCAAGCTTTGATTCATATTTTTCAATCTGTTTTTGCATATCGTCATATTTTTCTTGAAGATCCTCTGGTAAGATAGAATCACGATTAAAAGCTTTGTAAACACTTTTTGCCGCTTCAAGATGTTCGAACACGATTGCTTTAAATTTTTTTAAAGCTTCAAGAAATTCGGATATAGTCATATTTTCTGTGGACATGGCTTTGATCTCTTCAAATGTTAGCTTAACTTCTTCATTAGCATTTTTTAAACTTTTAAATGCTGCTTTTTGCTCAGCCTAAAATGATAAGAGAAAGTTAGGAGTAGCAATAAAAACTAAATTAAAGCTAGTTTAGAGTGAAAAAAAATTTAATTTTTGGGATAGCTTCTTATCATTGTTCAAAACAACAACCTTGTATTTTTGGTCAATAAAATCCTATACTTACTGAGAAGAAAAGGGAGTAAAAAAATAATTTCAATTCATTGAATGCTTCTTTGAATTTATTCACTACTTGTGACCAGCTTGTTTTCAAAACCTAAAATTAAAATTTAAATTAACCGATATTCGGTATGAATATTAAAACCTGGCCAACTTCTTCCTTTGGAATGGGAGCAGCCAAGGATTGGTTAATAACCAAAAATGTCAAAAATAATGCAAACAATGGTGTAACACGTAACATAATTCTAAAAATGTTGTAAATTTGGCAAGGTAATTACGGAATTAAGCTATCGACATGATAAGATTAAAACCAAAATTTAACGATCTCATAATATTTTCAAAAGTTATCGAATACCGCTAAAATGACAAAAGCGTTGAAAGCGATTGCTTTGTTTAATATCAAAAAATAAAACGAATGACAAAGTTAGAGAAATGAGCAAGAAAAGGACTAAACCGTCTCATGTCAATAAAAAAGTGGATCGATTATATAACCTTTGCCATCCTGTCATAATCTTCGATAAGCTCCCGATGGTGGACTCAAGTGTTTGAGCGCCAAAAACTTGGGTCAATGATCAAAAAAACATTAAAACAACACATCAATGCTAAACACATGGATAAAAAAATAACCTTTTGTTATCTAAAACTCTGATGCCATTCTTTTTTTTATGACCACATATTCGTATTTTGTTGGAAGATACTGTATTACAAATTTATTTTAGTTTATCCAAATTTATAAAGAAACATATTATTCGCAACAACAAGAAAATAATTGTAAAAAATGGACACTTTCTTGCAAGATACCATACAGTATCATGTACCTAAAGTTAGATAAAAAAAATTCTTTTGATGAATTATTATTACATTAATTCAACTTCTTCAATTCGTTTTTGCAATTTCGTAATTTCTGTTTGACCTTTTTCTAATAATGAATTTGGTGGATCTTGACCAAAAACTTTGTAAGTTCTTGTTGCCACATCCATGTATTCGACCATAAGGCTTCGTAATTGTTTGGCTTTAGAAAGGAATTCAAATTTAGTAGTTTCTTTAGGTAAGGCATTGATTTCTTCAGCTGCTTTCTTAACTTTAGCAGCTACATATTTATATTCATTATAGGTGGATTTTTGTTCAGCCTAAAACGATGGGCCAATAATTTAGAAAAAAAGGATTATTTAATCACTTAAAATCTCAATTAGTGATCAAAAAATTTACTCATGTGAGTTTTGATTAATTTTTGCTTCCAACTTTTATATTTTTTAACAACTTACTGTAAAGAAAAGGGAGAAAAAGTAAATTTTAAGTTCATTTCCAGCATCTTTAAACTTGGTGACAACATTTTCCCAAGTTGTATCAATAGCCTAAAATCACAAAAAGTTAGAGTGGGATTTAAAAATAAATAAACAAATAATACCAAATCATCACCTTCTTCTCTAGGAATGGGAGCAGCCAATGATTGGTTAATAACCAAAAACGCCAAAAATAACGCAATCATTGGTCTAACACGCGACATGACTCTGAAAATTTCATAATTTTACTCAAACTCATTACGCATGATTTATGCTAAAACACATGGAAAAAATCGGTTTAAAAGTTGCCAATTTCGAAGATTCTGTTGAAATAATCAAACGTTATTGCAACAACTCGTTAAAAAGCGAATGCTTTATTTTAAATCAAAAACTGATCTCCTCATTTTTTAGAAAGGTTTTGCAAAAGCGTTCCAAGATCTCTTTTCCAAATCGACAACAAGACAACAACCTTCGTTCATTGAGGATTTCGAGGATCTTTCTGATGTTGTATGGCAAGAAGGCGATGAATGGCAAATGGATCCATGCTCTGCTGCAAATGCCGGCTCAATAAAATTCTTTGAAGTTAGTTTTATTTTATTCATTCCTTTCTTATAAAAATGTGTTATTTAGGCTGATTTTGATTTAAATCCTTCAAAATATTCAACGTATTCAAATGTCAAAGATTGGACTCCATTAATGTATGCATCAGCTCTGGGACGAGAAGCCATCGTAGAAAAAATTCTTCAAGAACCTCAAAATCTTTGTATTCAAAATGATGAAAAACAAACGGCGTTGATCCTTGCTGCTTCATTTGGTCATCTTCCTATCATTGAATTGCTTAGAAACCATGCAGAAAAACTCGCTTTATCGTCAAAAGGTTTCCGAAAACTTATTGGACTTGATTTGGGTGATAAACATGGTAATACTGCTCTTCATTATGCTGTGTATTATGCTCAATATGAAGTTGTGGATGCTTTAGTCAAAATTGGTGCAGATACAAATATTAGAAATAAAGAAGGCATAACTCCAACTGAATTGGCACAAGAAAATGATGTACAAAAAGTGTGTTTATCTTCTTTAATCAATGCTGGTGGAAAAGTTGCTTCAAACAAACAATTTCAACCCAATTCATCTCAAACTTCATCCAATGCATCCATTTCATCTGGTTCTAAATCTCAACAACAATATGGAAACTTTTAACTTTTCGTTTTTCTTTTTTTTTGTTGTTTACTTTGTATAGTTTTGCATTTTTGCTGTTAGTATGTTTTCTGTTACAAAAATAAAAAAATTCTCCTACAATTTTTCCATTTTTTGAATAAAAATTTGCATGAATTACTTTTTTTCGATAATAGTGAAACCGTGAAATTTTTTTTATCAATTTGAAACATTTCTTGTTTTTCAACGGCGGTGACTAAACTTTGGGTTTATCGAAAATCAAAAAGAAGGAAATCAAACTGCTTCAATCATGGCGACTATGGTAAGAATTTTCTTTTTATATGCCTATTTTATGCTTTCATCTTCTCTTGTTTTTTAGATGCGCAAAGTCCGTGGTGGAACATCCACACATTATCCAGCTGAATTTGTTGAACTTCTTGAAGATCTCAAATTTGCTAAAACTTCAACTGAAGAAATCGTGGATAGCCTCATTGATATTGTTTCGGTATGTTTTTTCATTTCTCCTAATACTTATCTTCATTTTTTGTTTTTAGCAATATAATGGCAGCAACAGCTTGAATCGATATGAAAAAATGGGAGAAGTTTTTTCTGCTTATGCATCAAAATTAACCGATCAAGAAGCTATGGAAGCTATCGCCTCTGCTAAACCTGGATTTGAAGCCATTGGACGCATTTATCGCATCTTTTCAACTGAAGTTCAAGAGCAAGTCATCAGCAAATTTCAATTTTGGCTCAAAAATGAATACAAAGCTATGCATGAAGAAATCAAAAAGCTTGATAAAGCTCGAAATGAATTTGACAATGCCAATGATAAAGTTCGACGTAAACCTGATGATGGTGAAGCTCAAACTCGTAAAGATAATGCCGAAGCAGTTCATGATGCTCAAATTGCTGCTGTTAAACAAACTTTAGCTCAATTGGAAGATTATGTAAGTTATTCTTTTACTCAGATGAATGTTATTGATTTTGATGTTTTTTTAGTATGATATGATGGCAGATACCCTTAAAGATTTTGATGCTCTCCTTCTCAAAGTTCTTGCTGATGAAAAATTTGAAATGGATGTAAGTTTTTTTTACTTTGCTTCAGTTTTACTCATGTTGTTGTTTTTAGAAACTCACAAATGCTAACAAATTCTAATATGAATCAGCAACCCATCATATTGACTTCAAAAATGATAAATTATGAAAATGTTTTCTGTATCTATGTATGTATGTATATTTATTATCTTGAAAATAAATTAAACTTGTAATAATTCTGTGTCACTAAATTTTTTCTTCCCGCTTTTTCTGAACAAAGTTACAGCATCCCAGCGCGAGTGATTGTTGACTTTCACAAACTGCTTTCTTTTCATTTCACAAGCTTTCAACCTTTTCAACTTTGCCTTTTTTATTTCCACTTTTTCATTATTTTAAACTCTCACTAACTTCCATTTTGTCGTTTATTAATAAGGACATGTCTCTTCATTCTTCTCAATGTTACAAATTACGTCAAAAAGCAAGTGCATATTATCGTATCACTTATGATCAAGGAAAACTTCTCTCTTTTGGATGGCTTGTTACTGATATTCATGCTCATAATCGACAAAAACATTTCTTGATAATCTCAAATCGAAAATTTTCTTATTGTCCACTCTATCATCGACTCTCTGAACACATTGAAAAATACTTGAATGCTTTCAAAGAAGAATTTGATAATTTCGAAAGACGCATTCATCAAACTACCAAAAACCTTTTTGTTGCGGAAATTTGTAAACGACACGATGGTGAGTTATTTTGTTGAGTTTTGAAATAAGTAAAAAATGTGTAAGTTTTGTTTGTGGTGGTGGAAATATGCCATAGTTTACCTCATCAACTAACACTTTGCAAACATTGTGTTTACCACATTTTGTAAATAAATAAGCCATTTTGTTTTTACTATATTTGTATTATTTTGTTTCATCATCATTACTAAACTTCTGTTTTTCAGGACTTGCTGAGGTGCTATTTTTTATTAGAAAATGGATGCTCCATCACAACATTATGAATGTTTCACGTATGGCTCTCGATGCATTATTTATTATTCATGGTATTGGAGAATTAACGAAAACAAACAGCTTCCTTGATGTGAGTGATTATTAATGTTTACATTTTTTTACTCCTTTACTTTGTTTTTTAGGCTGTTTCGTTTGATGAAGTAACCGTGGATCTCAAATCTCAACTTGGTGGAATGGGTCAACGTTTTTGGCAATTTATTCAATTTTTGATGACTCGATCCTTTGGTTTTTCAAAGAGTTTATCACTCTCACCTATTTTGGATGAAACTTTATCAGCTGATCAATGTCAAACTTTATATTACGCCGCAATGGAAACATTTTATGCAATTGCAATTAGTCGTCGATTTGATCGTTTACATAACTATTGTTAACTTTAATAATTTTGTATGTATTTACTTTGTATCATAAATAATTTTAATAAATTTAACTATTCTTAACATTATTGTTCTTTTACGTTACAAAGCTTCCTAAACCAAACAACGTTGAATTTAGTGGAAAATGTTCAAGATTTTGAAGCAACTCTAATCTTATAACGAACAGTACAGGCAGATTTGGGCATGAATCATGGAAATGAATGATGATGAATCAAAGTTTTAAAACCATATTCAACTTTTCGAGTAACTTATTTTCCAACAACCAACTTTCTTGTAAAATGAGTGAATTAGAAGAATGTAAAAAATGCCACAAATTTCTTATCAATGAAGAACATCGTTTAAATCATTCTTGCAAGCATTGGTGTCTTTCGGGTGATGAAACATTGGAAGAAGCTAAAAAGAAGTTATACAACCATTACGACGAGCTTTTCATGAAAAAACGTCAAGAAATTTTTCAAAAGATTTTTCCTCTTGTAAGTTTCAATTTATTTTTCAAGTCTGCCTATTTGATATTGCATTAGTTATGCTTCTTTTTTCAGTATACCTACGACGCAATGGCTGAACTAGCTAATGGATTGAAAGTGATTCCTGATATTTTTATATCTAAACAAGAAGAAGTCGAGTAAGTTTTGATTTGATTTTACGCAACTCAATTTACTCTTTATTTGCTTTTTAGGGAAATGAAACAAATATCAATGGAAAAATTTGAAAAGGAGGTAAGTTAGTAATCATGGTTCGTGCTTAATGGTTAATGCTCTTCTTCTACCTATTCAAACTATGATTATTATAATTTCAGAAAATCGCAAAAGCAAAGAAATTCGAGAAGAATAATGAAAAGAATAATAATGGATTGGAATTTGAATAGCTTTGATCTTCAAATAAGAACATTTTTTGTTATGTTTGTGTATTCAATATGTCAATTGTTTGTTTAATAAATAAAGTGTGTTAACTATCTCTTTAGATTCAAATGCTTACACATTCACATTTGATTTTACCGATAACATGAAAACAAGGAAGACGCTTTGATAAGAGCCATAATGGTAGTTAAATGAGATTCCAAAACAATAATTTTATAACACAAGATTTAAAAACCCTACAAAAATGTAATAAACAAATTTGACATGAGATAAAAATAAAACAGAAAATGTATAACGACTTTGAATAAAAACGGATTTACCAAAAATGAGTTCATCTTCGAACCTAATTTAATTGCACCAAGGTTCATCGATTAAAAATAAATTTGTTTTTATGAATTCATATTTTAAACCATTTATTTAGGAATTTGTTTTGCCGTTTCTCTCATATCCGATCCATGTTAATTTTCTCACATAATCACGCTTACTCATTTTATTGGCAAGTTTCAACTTTACATTTTTTATAAGCCGCTCATTTAATCAAAATGGAACAATTATTTAACGATTTTCAAGTTATTGAAGTTACATGTAAACAATGAAATAACTTTGATAAGCTGTTTCACTGTAATAAACTAAGATTCCAAAACAAAAATTTTATAATACAAGATTCAAAGACAAAACAAAAAAAACCAAAACATGGTAAAAGTAACAAACAAAAAGTACAAGGACTTTACAAAACAAGAAAAGAGCTTTTACCAAAGGGAAATATTACGAATTTCACTGATGACATCATTAGCCTTGTTTAAAGCTTGCAACATTTCAGTTGTTTGTTTTCGTTGAAGAGCCATAAATTTATTTTCAGCAAGAAGTTCATCGATATCGATATCTTTAGCATTGTAGAGTTTTTGAAGAAGTTCAGTATGAAGCTCGTCTCGAACAAAATTGACAAGATTTTTCATTACAGCTTTTGGAACCATATCTTCAATGGATTTTCGAGTGATGTTAAAGTAGCGAGTTACCATTTTCTCTGAAATTTACTTGATAATTATAAACAAAGAAAAGAATAAAAGATTTACCAACGTCAACAGCTTCATTTTTTTCCTTTTCAGTCAAAACAGCAAATCGGGACTTGCGAAAACCTTCAGTTGCATCAGGATCATTAATATCCATTAATTCCATAGAATGATTGAGCGAATCATCGTCATCTTCTTCTTCATCTTCATAAGCGATTCCATTAGCAAGTTTTGGAAGATAAGCCAAATCATTATCCTCGTCTGATTCATTTGGATCGAATTCAGGGTGCTTGGTATTAATGTAAGCAAGTTGCATATCAATAAGATCTTCGACCGATTCTTTTGTAGGAAGAATTCTAGAGTTGAGGAGGTTTGATACGATGTCGTTAATACGATCATAAACACGAGGAAATCTTTTCTTTTCAAAAGAAGTTTCAGCTCCACAATGTGTGACGATTCGTTTAAGTTCAACATGGACAAAATCAACACACTTCAAAGATGGTTCCTTCATAGTCGAAATTTGTTCTTTAACGAGAAGTTCGAAACTGTTTTGAGGAATAAACAAAGGTGATCTAGGTCCCTAAAAAGAGTAAATTTATAAAGCATAACACAATGAGACGTACAGAAGCATTTTGAATGACAGTAAGGATTTCACGCGGAGTTAAACCACCAGTTGGGACGATTTCTTCCAACAAATCATAAAAAGTGACGTGAAAAATATTCGAGATACGAGCGCCACCAAGTCTAAAAAATAACTAAGATTATTTTAGGTCATATGATGAAACAATTTACAGTTCTTTAGCTTCCAATTTCTTTGAATTTCCATCAATAGCAGCAGTGTAAGCATTGGCAAACTTGGAAATAACATCAAGTAAAGTCTTTTGTTTATCAATTACAGGTTCACCACATGATACTAAGACAGATTGATTATCAGTGATCAGCTTATTGACGCGAACCTTCAAATCAGGTAAACACTTCCGAATATGTTTCATTAAAAGCTAAAAATCAAATTAATTTAAATTCAAAATCGTTAACACTTACCTCATTCAAAGTCTGAGCCAAGAAACGAATACCGTTTTTTTCAGCAACCGTAGGATACTTCTTATTCAAAAAGGTAACTTCGTCATTTAAACATTCTTCGATGAGTTTGTTATCATTGATGTCTGCTTGAGAACGATTTACTACACCGATGATTCCTAGCTTAACAGGGATTAAACTTCCAGTAAGAACTTCCATTGCATTAGTTCCTTGATCCATCAAGTCGAGTTTAGTGAGGACGCATAAAGTTCTATCACCGTCTTTGTCAACTTCTTTAGCCATTTTCAATGATTCAGAATTTGCAAAGTCCAGATTAGCCGGTGTAACAGCGAGAATAAGGCAATTAGGATTTTCGATATACTTCATGATCATTTTCTTGATTTTAGCCTAAAAAATATTATTATATGGCATAATAATAAAACCACAAACTTCGATGTCGGCTGGTTGATCACCAACAGGAACTTTTGTGATGCCAGGAAGATCAATCAACGATAAATTAACAACATTATGAGAATAGATATTCAAGGTAATAGGATCATGAGAGACATCCTGAAAGAATTAAATAAAAGATCGTAAAATACAAAACAGGTAACAAACTTTGTTATCTCCAATTACGCGATCAGTTTGTGCTTCAATTTCTTCACGAATTTTTTCAAAATCAGTGAAAATCTCGCCTTCAAGATGGTCAAATGTCGCCCAGTCATCACTTGCACATCCTAAAATTTTATAATTAGACAAATGTAATTGCAAAGAGATAAAACAAACATACGATCATCAAGTTGTCGCTTTGGATCATCAAAAGGAGTATAATTCAAATGAAGCACGAGAGGACAACGAGTTACCATTCCACTTCCTCGTGGCAAAAAATCTCGACCAACAATTCCTTCGATGACAGAGCTTTTACCAGCTGACTAAAATAAGATAAAACATTAGTGCTGCATTTAATATAAAAAACCGACTTGAGAGCCTACAACAGCAATTTGAGGAAGTTGAATTACATCTTTGCGACCACCAATGGTGGAAAAAACATCCTGAAGTTTGCTAATAACAGGAATCAACGAGTCCATTTCGAGTTATCTAAAAAACGATGCAATTATTAAAACGGTAAACAATAAAGTTATTTCCCCCAAAAAACGCGTAAGTTAATCAAAAATTATTTAAACACGGATGATGGATGATGATGATAAGTTGAAAAAATAGTTTTAAAAAAAAGAAGGAATATGTACAATCCGACCTGAAAAAATGACACTGACAAACCGGCAAAAACCGACCGACTTCGACCGACTTGGATTTTTTTGTGGGATTTTTTCCGATTTTTGGAGGTCGGTTGTATTGAAAGCGATGCGTCGGATTGTAAATTCGTAAAATTATAAAGCTACAGTAAATCCCGCTCAGCCACTTTTCTTGCTAAGAAACAGATCGGTATTGAAAAATGTTTTTAAAGGGAGTGTCCCAAACGATGAGAATAATTTTACTACGACGGGTGTTCCTAGCCCGAAAGTTTCATTGTCTCAAAAGCTTACAAAGTGCTACGAATTTTTGTAGCTTTTTGTAGCATTTTGAGGAAATTTCGTAAGCTTTTGAAAAAACTTTGTAAAACTTTGTAAGACTTTGAGACAGTGAAGAAAAACTTTCGGGCTAGGAACACCCGCTGTAAGGGTTTTCTCATCGTTTGGGACACTCCCTTTAAACGGAATCATTTTAGGTAATTTTCAGTAATTTTTTAGTAGATATTGTTCTAATAATAATTTTCATATCAATTAGCACTTTTCTCGAAAATAAATAGACCCTGAAAATAATAATTGCTTTACATTCAAATTATCTTCAACATTAATATACTGTTGTCAAAAGGAGTTTCTCAAACCACAATAAAAAATTATTCAATTTTGTCTTATTTAAAACCCACGATATTAATGAAATAAAAAATTCAGAACAATCGCCGATATAAAAATCTTTGATGAATTTTTGGGCTGCAGAAAAGGTTAAAAATGGTAGAATTCGGAGTTAGCGCAACAAAACATTTTTTTGTTGCTTTTGCCATGTTGATGATCAGAAATATCGTGTAAACATATTTCATTCATCAACTTTTGGCACATAAAGAAAATATGCTTTCGAAAATAACATATTTTATATATGGATGGCTTTTTTGCTTCGTAAATCGAGAAATTTTCTTTTCAACAAGTTATTTGACATATTTTAGATCTTTACATTAGTTGGCAGATCTTACAAAACTTTGGGAATTCTAAATTTATTGTGATACTTTTGATGAGAGAAAATAAATTAATTTTTCGCTTACATAAAATTTATTCAAAAGCTTTCATTTTATTTATGTTCTTAAATTTTTCACAAAACATTTATTCGTAAAATGATTAATAATTAAATGGAAAGTACCCATTCGTGGTTAACACCATTTTCTCCACCATGACTCTTGGTCCAACCATTATTGTAATAATTTTGATTCCCTACTCCTGCGCTTCCGCTTCCATGTCCAATTGGATAGCTTCTTCATCCACGATTGATGGATCAACCAAACTTTAAAAAATTTTTTGTGAGCAGCGGTTAAATACTTCTTTTTCTCCAATTTTGTTTTTGTCTTTATGCTATTGTTTAAACCCTTTTTAGTGGCTGATTACATGTTGTTTGTAATTTCTTTCATAATTGGAAGAAAAAAATAATAACGCCATTATTGTGAATTAAACCTTACTATCAATAAAGTGTCCCACTAGACAGTAATAATTTTAAATATTCTAAAGTCAAAATATTTTTGTTACGCCTATTTTTATATTTATTCTTTTGAAATGCCTTTAAAAAAAGTGCTCTCTCCTCAAAATTCATTGTAAAAATTTCACAAAAATGTAAGTATTAGCAATCATAAAATATTGAGAAGAGGAAGTTGTTTAATTTGTGTATTTTATAAATTATACCACCTGGCTTTATTTTAATAAAAGTAAACCTTTTATAAATAATAAATAACCACTTTATGTAATACACCAGCAATAATTTTAGGCTACACAAATATGCTAAAACGAAGAAAAATGAGAGAAGGCAATAAGAGTAATAAAGATTCTAAACTTGTCAAATGGCAAAGAAGTTTCCTAACATTTTTCTTAAAAGATCATTAAGATAAAATTTTCTTGATATAGTGGAAGCTAATAATTTTGATTTGAAAGATATTATTTATTGAAAATAAAGAATGATGAGATTTCATAAACGATATAGTAATTATTATGACGCATTTGTCTAAAACCGTTGTACCTATATGAAATTCATTTTGACAGTATTTTCGCCTAATATCAGATTTTTACTTTATTATTATGTGATGACTAGTTTGTATCCTTGTACAAAGAAAAAAATAAAATGCATTTCCCGTGTCCTTTTAGATGAAGCAAACTTAACGTGCAACGTGTACTTATTGTAAAAAATTTTACAACTCTCCAGGTGGGTAATTTTTTAAGATGAAAGAAATTGGAAATTTAGTTTTGGAAACTCGTTTAAATTAAGAAAGTACCTTTTTATATCCCCTGGATTTGGTAAAAAGAGATATGGGTTTAAATAGCATCATATAAAATATTTGCCAAAGTGGTGTAAAATTCTGAAATTAATGCATCGTAAAAGGAAATAAAAAAAAATTTTTTCTATGAAAACAAAATTGTTTAAAATAAAGACTAGCAATAAATCTTTCATAACTTGAATCAAATAGACTTTATGCTTACAAAAGTTAGATAACTTCTCTAACTTGAAATATTTTTCAGAAACCTAACTTTTAAAAAAAGGTATTTATTTAAATGAGGTTAATGACATTTTTTAAAAAGTACTTTAATAATTATGTATAAATAATATAATATGGATATCCGCCATAACCATATCGACCAATTCCTCCACCTAAATATTGTCCACGATATCCGGCATAACTATATCGTCGAATTGGACCACGCCAATCACGAGAATAAACTCCACCACCGCCATATCCTCTATTACCATAACCATAACTTTGAGATAATCTTCCATATGGTCGATAATCCTTTGCCAATCCTGAATTAAAACCATAACCATATGTTCTAGATTGTACTAAAAAAACAACAAAGCATTAATTTGTTTACAAAAATTTAAAACAAACCATTTAAAATTAAAATTAAAGCAACAAAGAAGGAAATTAAAAGCAGCTTCATTTTAATCAAAACTTTATTTTGAATTATGGCCAAAAAGGAATTTTATCTCGAAGACATTTTAAACCTTTTTTGTTCCATCAGATATAGCAAGATATCCTTCCCGCCAACAGGTTTTACATTATGCAACGGGAAGTTGATAAAACGAGCTAATAAATACATACGTTCTCGATTTTGGATGCAAATCAAAGAAGAAAAAAAAAACAATGTTTCAAAATTGTGAAAACACGTTTTTGTTTAGGCTTTAGAAAAACCTTTAGGTAATATTTTATTGGAAACAAAAATTCAAGAAGAATAAAAAACATATAAATAAAGAATACATATAAAATAATGTAGCTTGAAAGAACCAAAAATACAGTGTACCAAATTAAATAAATTACAAACGATCTTCTTTTTTTATGTACATTTCATCTTTTCTCGTTCTCTCACAAACACAACTGCTTTAGATTGGTTTAAAGAAGTCCACAACAACGTTGTTTATTTTTTCCATTTTTAGTTGATGAATTTATTTGAATTACATCACTTACAGCATAACCTATTTCTTTTCTCTTTTTTTCTGCTTCCACTCTTCTCAATTGTCGACATGATTCTTCAATTAATTTTTGAAATGCAATTTCAACATTGGTGCAATGTTTGGCTGAAGTTTCCATAAAAAAGAAACCTTTTTGACGGGCGAATGCTTCAGCCTCTTCTGTTGGTACTTCTCTTTTGGAAGTTAAATCAATTTTATTTCCAATTAACATTACAACATATTGATTATCAATAAATTGTTGGGCCTAAAAATTAGTAAATGAGTTTCTGAAAATATCTTTAAAGAAAGGTGGAAGGGTTTAAAATAAAGAGACTGTTGTGGCTCGCGCCAGCCATAAATCAAGGCTTCAAGCTAATCGTTTTGTGAGCTTTGATTATGTCAAATTACAACAACAACAAAAAAGTTTGCTTACTTCTTCATACCATTTAGTAATATTTTTAAATGATTCATATTTGGTCACATCATAAACGCAAGCAATAGCATTGGCACGACGATAAAATTGATTCACAACCACTCGAAATTTATCTTGTCCTGCTGTATCCCAAAATTGAACTTTTATTGGTTTTTCATCAACATCATAACTTCTCACAGAAAATTCAATTCCAATAGTATTTTGTTTTGAATTTAAATCACCACCAAGAAATGAAGTAATTAACCAAGTTTTTCCAGAACCCGAATCTCCAATAACAATCGCTTTTAAAATAGCACACGATCCATCAGCCATTATTTCTTTTCTTTTCTTTTTTCGTCGCTTTCGAAAACAGCTGAATGAATGAATCAGCAGAGGTGGCGAAGAAAAAAAATATTTGAAGAAAAGCAAACTTTTTATTTATTAGTTAAATCAATGATAACAGCGACGATGACCAAAATAAAAAAAAATATGAAAGAAAGTGTGGGTGCTGCACCTCTCACTTCTTCAGCAGCCAAGCCAAAGACGTCAATAGTTTTGATTTTATATTTTTTATATTTTTGAGTGTAATCTTCCGCTGCTACCCACAAAAAATGAGCGAGGTCGTTTTACAAAAAACAATCTAAGAAAAAAAAACGCCATTGCGCAGCAGCAATAACAACAACCGCCAAAAAAAATGCATCCGTTGTAAAAATAAAGAAAGAAATTTTTTAAGATGGAAATGTTAGTCATAGCAGCGAGCACGAACAAGGTTGAAAGGTCAATACTAAACACTTTTTTTTGAGAAAGGTATGCTTTGAATAGCACATTTCAAGACGGAAATAAAAAAAATCAATTTTTTTATTTCCTTAACTGATTCAGCAAGTCAAAAAACGAGATAGTGGAGTTAAAGTAAAGTTTTCACAAAGCATATTTTTTGTGTCATTTTCATATTATGTATACGGCTACTTTTTATTTTCTGCAAAACTCAAATTTAAACTTTATCACAAAAAAATTTGCAGCCACCCAAAATCAGATGTTTAAAAATAAATATACTCTTCTTTTTTTTGTACGTTTGATCAATCTAAGTAAACAATAATAAATGATAAAACTATATATTACCTTAAAGTTGTTATTTGCTCACTAAGCAGCACACGTACATTTCTCTTTTAATTTTTTATGCTTATATGTAAATACAAAAAATATAAAATAAAAGCGGGCATTTTTTCTTTTTCAAAGACTTTTATGCTTGAAGTTATGAAGCATCAAATTTTCTTTATTTTTATATTTCTTATTTGCATATTTTTATGTTTTATTGAAGCAAGTGAAAAAGTTTTTAATACTCATTGCGCTAAAATGGGTGATCATATTGAAGGGAAAATGGCTTCATCCAATTGTAATAAAGTTTGCAAAAATGAGGTACGTAAATTCTTTTAGCCGTCTTTTTTTTAAATTTATAAATTTTTGAAGAAATGCCACAGTGGAAAATGCAAGAAAATCATTAATTTTACTGGAAGATTAATGCCTCGATGCATTTCACGGCGGTATAAAAGTGAAGTTCAAATGGAAATGAAAAATTTGGTCGTTGGTGGTCGAATTGCCAAAAACCAAAGGAAAAGCTATTTTTTTGTAAAAAATGGCTGTTTTTTTGCATATTTAATTATAATTCTCTACGGATATTCAGTTGAAAAATATTGAAACTCTCACAGAATATGTAATCGAATATTGCGGATAAGATCGTGAAGATAGATTTTCATAAAAAAATCAATGAGCCGAAATCCTAGCGTAAGAGTTTTGAGCATTTTGGTCATTTTTACGTTAGAAAAAGTGATTTTTTTTGGAACTTTTTCAGAAACAATTATGGCTAAATTCATTAAGTTGCTTTAATTTTATTCTGTGACATTGAAAATCTATAATCTTATCTTGCCTACAAATTGGTATAATTAGTTTTTCCGAAGACAATCTTTTTACGAAAATCCTGACGTAAGAGTTTTTTTCATGCATGATAACATAGCTTTTTTGACAAAATTCCAAGGAAAACTATTTCATAAACACTTGTAAAAATTCAAAAATGGTCAAAAAACGATAAAATAAATCCCCTTTGAATTTCTAGTAACAATTGAATATTTTTTTGTTAAACTTGCTTTTGCACCACAACCACTTGAAGCTTTTATAATAGCATCATAGTAGCAGACGATGCTCAAAAAAATCAAAATACTCAAAATGTGTGATTTAATTTTAAACTCATCATTCCTAGACGTAATATGGGTCGTAGAAAACGAATTTGATAACCATTGGTCCATTTCATTATCTAGTTTATGAGCTATGAATTTTTTAAATATGAAAATTTTTCGCTTTGCTATAACTCCATTTTAAGCTTATCACCAGGGCTTTGCGATATCGATATTTGTAAGTCCCGATATCGATATTCGATATTCGATATTAAAATTTATTTTTCCGATATCGATATTCGATATTGGATATCCAAAAAAAGCCCCGATATTTCGATATTCGATATCGATATTCGATATATCGCAAAGCCCTGCTTATCACCCTCAGTAATTATTATAAAATTCGGTTTCTACGACCAAAATTAGGCCTAGAAATGATGAAAGTAAGCCAAAATGGTTGATATTGAAAATAATAATTTTTTTGAGCATCGTTTGCTACTATGATACTATTATAAAAGCTTCAAGTGGTTGTGGTGCAAAAGCAAGTTTAACAAAAAAATATTCAATTGTTACTAGAAATTCAAAGGGGATTTATTTTATCGTTTTTTGACCATTTTTGAATTTTTACAAGTGTTTATGAAATAGTTTTCCTTGGAATTTTGTCAAAAAAGCTATGTTATCATGCATGAAAAAAACTCTTACGTCAGGATTTTCGTAAAAAGATTGTCTTCGGAAAAACTAATTATACCAATTTGTAGGCAAGATAAGATTATAGATTTTCAATGTCACAGAATAAAATTAAAGCAACTTAATGAATTTAGCCATAATTGTTTCTGAAAAAGTTCCAAAAAAAATCACTTTTTCTAACGTAAAAATGACCAAAATGCTCAAAACTCTTACGCTAGGATTTCGGCTCATTGATTTTTTTATGAAAATCTATCTTCACGATCTTATCCGCAATATTCGATTACATATTCTGTGAGAGTTTCAATATTTTTCAACTGAATATCCGTAGAGAATTATAATTAAATATGCAAAAAAACAGACATTTTTTACTAAAAAAATAGCTTTTCCTTTGGTTTTTGGCAATTCGACCACCAACGACCAAATTTTTCATTTCCATTTGAACTTCACTTTTTCATTGAAGCTATACCGCCGTGATTTGTCAACGATGTCGAAAATTGTGAAAACTAAATTGTTCCGGAATAAATAATTTTTTATGTATTTTTTTATGATAAAATTAAGCTATGTCGCTTTCTTAAAAATAAAAATAAACAATACTATAGTTTGTTCTTTTTTGAAGTGATGTATTGGTTGGGAAGAAATTATGTCACTAAATGAAATTCTCGAAAACATGTAATCTCTCTCACTTTTTCATTTCGAACCACATTAGAAAAACAATTATATAACTTTTAATTAAAAGCTTCATATTGTTAGTTTTTTTATTATTTCAAATACGAGCAATTATCAAATTGATTATGAATTTCCATTGTCAAAATTTTGAACAATAAAAATTCGATTCTTTGCAATTGAATTTTTAATTCAAGCCAAAAATTAGACTCACTTTTTGTTTGGACTTTTAGTTCCACGTTAATTACTATTTTCTTGTGTTCACAAAATCTCATTAATACGAGTATTCTGCTGAATCAACAACATGAATAGGAGAGAATTCTTTCTCTCATTCTTAAAATTATCATCCAAAAAAGCCTACCTTTAACTCAGATTTTTCTCGAACGAAAGAAGGACACGATTAGCTTTAATCCTTTGAATGTTTCCTTTTCATTGTCATTTTTTGATAAGAAAAAAATCATGCTTATGAAAGGCTTAAAAGAAGAAGAATGTAGTTGAAAGCTCTTCACTTTTTTCATTTTAACCTTAACATTTTTTTTGTTTCAAACAAGAAAAGGAAAAAATCTGCGTCAAAATGAATGGCGGTGGCTTGATTCTTTTGATGGTAGTATTGATTCCATGCGCTGTTTTCGGTGCCTACACTGACAACACAGCCAGGAATAAAATGATGCCCATGGCTGCTGCAGCTTATAGTGATCAACCCAGTGTTTGCATTGGAAACATCTTCCCTAATGGTACAGTAAGTTTTGTTTTTTGAAGTTAAAATTAATGTTGTCATTTGTTTGTTTGGAAGCATTCAGTTTTTCTTTTTATTTAATTGGCACTTCTTAAACCTTTACAACTTCCATTTTTATTTATAGCTTTTCCGTCAACTCACTTTCAAATGTGATGCATTTGAAAAGGATCATTGCTCTGGATTCACTGCAGTTAGTCACAGTGATAAAGCCATAATTATTTCATTCCGTGGAACTCAAGGCTTTATTCAACTTGTCACCGAATCAGCTGAAGCAGTATTCGCAAATAAAACGAGTTTCATTACTGGTGGTTTAGTTTCTGAATATTTCTTTAATGGATTTAATGATGTTTGGACAAATGGGATGAAGGATGATGTTCTAACTTTGAAGAATAAATATCCTGATTATGATTTTTGGTTTACTGGACATTCGCTTGGTGGAGCTATGGCTTCACTTGCTGCAGCTACCGTGGTCAAACTTGGAATTAAACCCGCTTCCAATATTGTCTTATACACATTTGGTCAACCTCGAACTGGTGATAAAACTTTTGCTACAGCTCATGATGCTTTAGTAAGACCTTCCACTAGCATGTCCCAATCATAAAGTCATAAATGTTTTTGAACTTTAGGGAATGACCCAATATCGTGTTACTCATCATAAAGATTTAGTCGCACATGTTCCACCAAAAGATTTTGAAGGTTATTTTCATCATGAAGCAGAAGTATGGTATCAAAAAGATATGAATGTTGGAGATTCATTTGTTGAATGTGATACCAATGATGAAGATGATAATTGCAGTGATGGCCAATTGATTACCCTCAGCATCGATGACCATCTTCATTACTTCTCGAGAAGTGTAAGTGGATTTGGCAACGATGGATGTGTTGGAGCTTTCAAAGTCATTCGTGATATGCAAGGCCATATTGACAAATCGGTTGAAGTTATCAGTCATTAAACGTTCAAAATTGTTTAAAAAATAAAGCCTAAAAAATTATCTTAAAACAAAATAAAACACTCTCGAATGCACTCGTAATTCAAAACAGAAATTAGGTAAAATCTTTTTATTACAAAACCAACAATAAATAACAAAAACAAAACTAAAACACAAATTTAAAATAACATTTTATTCAGCATCTTCAGAATCAGATGGTTCAGGTTTCGGGATCGGAATATAACGTGCTGTTTTATCTCCACGGTAAACCTTTTTCATAATACCATCGAAAATTGATGGAGCCATTACTGCTAAACGATTATAATCAGGTCCAGTATCATCAGCCTTTTCTTCATCAGGAATCTAAAAAAGTTTTAAACCATGAAAAGGTTAAAAAAAAAACAAAACAAAAACATACATCTTTGTGGATTTCTTTAAGATCCAAAAGATCTAACAGAGAAGTAAGCATATAAGATTTAAGAATCCAAAGGTCGTCTTCATTGATAATATTTAAACGTAAAGTTGAACGAATTGGATGCCAATAAGGTCTACCAGCCAAAAATTTCTTTTGTTCACATTTGATATCAATAACATAGGGATCCAATTGAAACATGTCCTTGAGAAAAATAATGCATTCCATAGAAAAAATTCTACATACGATGAGAATCTTTGTGTTTTGAGGGAGACGACGTACAGCAAGCCTGAAAAAAGAAAATAAAAAGCTTTATAAAAATATAAAAGAATCTTACCGTAAAGGATAAATTGGATCAATATTGAATGAATCATTTAATTTTTCAAGATCAGGAGAATTTTCGGCGATCAAAACATCATTTTTCCATTGAGAAAAAGGATCACAATAAGCGATATTACGTTTTTTGTGTTGTTTTTTCAAAGTTTCATGAAATGATTTTGCGAAACGTTCGATATAATCTTCATGATTTCCAGTAAAACACATAATATGTCGTAATCTGGGAATTTCATATTTCTCATTAACGGAGAAATCAGTTTGAACGTTCGATTCCATTTTTATTGATTGATTGATTATTATTTCAACAGCAGCAGCTATGATGAAAATTTGAAGTAAGTTTATATGCTCCTAAAATTTTCAAAAACCGGAGTAATCGACTCTACTGTATGACACAAGAAATCGTGTCAAGATTTTTTTCCAACAGAGATCGAAAGTTTTTTTCACTAAAATTTTAGGAAAGCACACAATTACATATTTGGATGCTTTTTTCATCATCAGTAAAATAAAACAAAATGGTTTCTTCTTTTTTATTTATTCACTCCTTCATATTCGCGTTTCTCTCCTCAAAAAACTTTTACATTAAAGTTTTCGTTAAATTTGCATTATTATTTTCTGTTCAATCCATTCGCATTAATTATTGCTTCATTCATTTAATCATAGTAAATTTTAGAAAACAGCGGCATAATTGTAACTAACCGACCGGAAGCAAAAACATGGACATTATTTACTCATTAACCAACAACATCAAATACTTTTACAACAACATGAATCCAGCTACATTAACAGGTAAATGACTTTTTTTTTCGCTGATAAATCAATCATAATTTTCTTTATTATTTTTAGGGGCTATTGATGTTATTGTGGTTGAACAACCTGATGGAAGCTTTCAATCCACGCCGTTTCATGTTAGATTTGGTAAATATGGTGTGTTCAACGTTCATGAAAAATATGTGGATATCATCATCAATAATGAAGAGACAAAACTCAAAATGAAATTGGCCGAAAATGGTATTGCTTATTTTGTAAAAGAAATTGATGCTGGTGATGTTCCAGAATATTTGGCTACAAGCCCTCTACCAGGATCACCACTTCCTAAAAGTCCTGCTGCAAATGATCCACCTGATTCTCAACCTATTGCACAGCCAAGTCCAATGGATAAAGAAGAACATCAAAAATGTAGCATTCCTGATCCAAGCTTAGATCGTCATCCATCCACATCATCATCATTAACTGGCTCAATATCTTCTCTTGATTCTGAAAGAAATCACAGTGATTCTATTCCAGTATCACCAACATTAACACCATCTGACATTAAAAAAGCTGTTGAAAAGAAGACCGTAATTGAACTCGAAATGCTTGCTGGAACTAATCACATGGATTCAGAGCCTAATACTCATCTTGGTCAAAAAGTGAAAGAACGTTTAAAAAGTGACAACTCCAGTTCGACCGAAGGCTATGTAAGTGATGAAGAGCCTATTCTAATGAAACGAACTTCTTTTATCCGATCACTTCATTTATCAAGCGATGAACTCAAAGCTCTTCATCTTCGATATGGTTCCAATGAAGCAAGATTCTCCATTACAACACATTTTCAAGGAACTTCATGGTGCATATGTCATATTTATTTATTTAAATATTTTGAAAAGATTGTAATTTCTGATATTGATGGAACCATAACGAAATCAGATGTCCTTGGTCATGTTATCGCTGCTATTGGTGGACAATGGGCTCATGCTGGTGTGGCTGAATTATATACTCGAATAAAAGATAATGGGTGAGTTATTCGTTTGTGACTTATATGAATTTTGCTTTATAATCCTTTGTTTAACTACTCGTATGTGTTTCAGATATAGAATGGTTTATTTATCCTCAAGAGCTATTGGTCAATCACATTACACAAAGACTTACTTACAGTCTCTTGTTCAAGGCTCCAAAACTCTTCCTGATGGTCCTGTGTTACTTTCACCGATGTCTGTGTTAATGGCATTTAGAAAGTAAGTCATCTTTTTTTGTTGCAAGAATAACTCAGTAGTTTTATAGAGAAGTCATTGAAAGAAGGCCAGAAGAATTCAAAATTGGATGCTTAACTGATTTGAAAAACCTCTTTCCTGTTAAAAATCCATTTTATGCAGGCTTTGGTAATCGTGAAACTGATGTTCGATCTTATGCTGCTGTCGAAATCCCTCCTGAACGAATTTTAATTATTGATCCATCGGGTACTGTAAGACGTCCAGGTTCAAATGGATTTTCAACAAATTATCCAATGATGGCTATGGAAATGGTTGATTATCTCTTTCCACCTCTTCATTTATCATCTCGAACAACAACACTTAAAGAAGAAGGAAGCAAGGTTGTCAAAAGTGATAAAATGCGCTCTAATTTTACTAAACCTGAAACATGTTCTACCTTTACTCATTGGAGAGCCACGCCGGCTGAAAGTGTAATAGCCGAAGATGAACTTGCTGCGTATGAAAGAAAAAGAAAAGAAATGGCTGAAAAGAACAAAAATGCATCAAAGAAGAAATAATGCAATTTCAATGACTTATTAAACTTACGTATCACTAGCCATTTTAATTGATATTTAACATAAGATTTTATAAATGTTTTAACTGTATATTTTCTGTTTATTCTTTCATTTACTTGTTACCTATTGTTTTATTTAAATATTAATTTTATACTTACATTGTTATTTTTGATTTTCGTTTTGCAATAGTTTATAAAAAACATATTTTGCTTTTTTCAATGCATTTTTCTCTCTGACTTTTGACTCTTTTTTGATCATCTTATTCTCTCATATTACTACAACACCTTATTACATAAACGGAACTACAAGCAAGAAGACACCTTTATCAGTTGCTTAAAAGCCCAGTTGATTTTATCACAAAAAAACTTCGTTGGCAGCAAGCAACACAAGCATGAAATTCTTTGTTACCTTTTTGCTGTTTTTTGCTTCTGTAAATTTAGTTTTTTCAAGCTACAATGAAACATTGGCTCGATATCTTATTTGGCCTATGGCATCTGCAGCTTTTAGTGATCATCCAGAAATTTGTGTAAAAGATAATTACAAAGATAGCCAAGTTTGTGATATTCATTTTTTTTTTCAGATTCTCAAAGCTCAAATTTTTTAGTTTCGACGAAGAATTTCAGTCAAATGTGATCTAACTCAAAATGATACTTGTGTTGCTTTCACAGCCGTTTCAAATTCCGATAAAGCCATAATCATTTCATTTCGAGGATCACAAGGTTCTGAAGTTGCCATGGAAGTTATTGATGGACTTTTAATGAAACCTGTTGCTCCATTTGCTGGTGGTGGAAATGTTAATGAATATTTTATTAATGCATTTGATATGCTTTGGCTTGGCGGAGTTAAGGATGATTTTTTGACTTTAAAAAATGCTAATCCTGGTTATGATGTTTGGGTTACTGGACATTCATTGGGTGAGAGCTTCTCATCAGCTTTTTTGAATAATAATAAAAAGGCTTTTAAATTTTGTAGGTGCTGCAATTGCTTCCATTGCTGCCACTACGATTGCTCATTCGAAGCTTTATCCAAATGATAAAATCAAGCTAGTTACTTATGGTGAACCTCGAGTTGGAGATAAAACTTATGCCCAGCTTGTTGACTCATTGGTTCCATATGCATATCGCGTCGTTCACAGACACGATATCGTTCCACATCTTCCACCCAAAGAATTTAGAAATTATTATCATCACAAATCTGAAGTTTGGTACGATAACGACATGAGCGTTGGTTCAACTTTTGTTGAATGTGATGAGGATGAAGGAAAATTATGCAGTGATAGTCAACTTGAATTGGTTCCAAATGTATGTATTTTACTTTATTTTTTGGCAACTACAATAACGTATTATATTTTTTTAGGATCATGATGATTATTTTAACATTGATACAGGATTTGCAGATAAAGGATGCAAAGGATGGAATCCAAATAATAAATAAAAATTTTTTTTGAAAATTAATAATAGTTTTTTTTATTTGACATAATAAAGAATTGGTATGTATTATTATTTTTATTTATATTTTTATTGCAATTTTTATACTCACAAGTTTATGAAATTTGCCCCCAATGATGCCCGTAAGAGCTAAAGCTTTTTATCAATATTTTACTATTCGTTCACAAAATCTGGAAAATAATTGAGGCTATTACTTTTTTCTTCCTCACCCTAAGCCAACGGTTAGTCACCAATTAGTGAGCGATATTCGAGGTCATGAATGAAATCATTGTCTTTCCTTAAACAAAATCATTATTATTTGCAATTCTTTTGGAAGCTTTACATATTGATTAAAGATGTATTTTATTTCTGAACCTTCAACCTCTAGCAATGATGAAGTTTATGGAACTTTGATTGGCGTTTATGATGGGTATTTATATTCCGGAAATTCCTTTGAAGATGAATTAAATATTTTTCGAAAAAGGATTTTTGATACCGGTGATTGGGAACATTTCTGGGATATTGGAATTTCTAGCAGAAGTGATTGTGGCTGTATCAATGGTGTTTCAGTAGCATACGGAATTATTGGGGATGAACTTTATGTTGCAGCTTATGGACTGGTCATTTTTTTTCATAGAAAAAAGCGAATAATAATTAATATTTTAGAAACACAATGACGTTGAATCTAAATTCTATCTTTCCTCCATTTGCCTTGCTTCCAATATTGTTATTGATTACAAAACTGATGTGGAAACTCGCCAATTAAATTTATTCAAATATGGTTTATGTAATGACTGTAATTTAAGCCAAATTATTTCGAATCCAACTAATCCTAATGAGATTATCATTAGTTTATGGTATCCTGATTCCGGAAAAGTTTACAATAGCAGAGACCGATTTTTTGCAACATCTTGTCACCAAATCAAACTTTCCATTAATAAGAATGAAGAAAGTTGCATAATTCCAGAAGCCTTTATCTTTGTTGTCAGTGGAAACGAAATCAAATCAAATATTGGAAGTTTTGGTTTTGGAAAAGTTGTGTACTTTCGAAATGGCGAATTGGTTTTGCCTGGAGATCAACTTTGGTCTGATAGAAAATTAACAATTGTGGATAATTCTGATTTGAAAAATTGTATTTCTGCAGGGTTTTATAATGCTCCATCGGGACTTCAATGCTTAACCAATGAAGCTTCAGAGGATGGAAGAGATAGGAAAGTTCGGTTATATGATGTTAAAATAGACGAAAATAATTTGCAAGCAAAGTAAGCTTTCTAAAAACCTTCATTAACTATTTGATTAATTTTCTTCTTTTTTTAGATTTATCCACAAAATTGATTTACCATCATTTCCTTCACCTAGTGATTTCCGTTATAGCAAATTTTTCCTTGATTCCCGCATGCTTATTTATTATAACAATGGTTATATTTTTACATTTATTTTTGGAATGCTCTCACTCACTGAAACTTCATATCTATCTCTTTCAAATTCAAGCAGCTCCCTTCATTGTGTTTACGAAGAAATTGTTCATAGCAAAAAAGAACTAAAAGATTTTCGTAAACTTAAAATTGTTGAGCATACGTTGGGTTTCACTCAAAATGATATCAAAGATGCCCTTAAAATTCCTTTTTCTTGCAACATTATTCATGAACCTTCAGAAATTCGTTAATTTGTTATTAATTTTTTATTTTGTGATACTATTTATATTATTTCGTTTTAAATAAAAGTCAAAAACCAAAAGAAAAATTACGATAAGCGTTTTACAAATTCAAGCGAGAGCGATACTTGTTTCATTTCTGACCAAATGCTTTAGTCGAGGTTGTCTACAAAAAAAAATTACACACAATTTTTTAATGTATGTATGTATCATTAATAAAATGATGTTACTCATTTATTTTTTACTTATTTTATTTTTCATAAACGTTCATAGGGCATTGTTTGATATGCACTTGAAAAAGAGTAGCAACAACGTGAAGAAAAAAAAACCAGACCCTTCATAAAAGAGACCACAAACAAAAAAGAGAAACATCGCATTGATTCACGTGTTCTTTGATACTAACCATGCATCCACAGCAGCAGCAATAATTATCAATCATCACTCATACATATACTTCTTATCGGCCACTTTCATATTTGTATGCTTACATTCTTTTTATTTTTCATTGTCTTTAATTTACTTTTTTCCTTTAAAGTTCAATGAAGCCTTAAACGTACGCTTTTAAAAATGATGCGGGTTTTGGTGTTGCTTTTTATTGGATTTATTTGCGGCGTAATTAGTATTTATAATGAAACTCTTGCAAGAACAAAATTTTTCCCAATGGCTGCTGCAGCTTATTCATTTCATCCAGAATTATGTGTAAAAGATACTTTTAATAATTATGAGGTTAGGATTTTTGTTTTTTAAATTAAAATTATATTTGGAATGAAAACAAATTTTAAATCCCACGAATCTTTCAATTTTTCCTCCAAAGCTAGTTTAATAAAGGTTATTGTTTTATATTTTTATATTTTTCAGTATTTTGGCCAATTTACAGTAGTTTGTGATGAAACTAAAGTTGACACTTGTTCGGCTTTCATTGTCGCATCTCACGATGACCAAGCCATTATTTTATCTTTTCGTGGCTCATCCAATCATGATGAAGTAACCGAAGAAGAAAAAGAAACTCTCACACATTGGCCTTTACCATTTATGGGTGGCGGATTAGCAAACCCATATTTTATGAATGCTTTCAACGCGCTTGCAAATAGTGGAATGAAAGATACATTTTTAAAGGCAAAAAATAAATATCCAAATTATAATATTTGGGTTACTGGACACTCTCTTGGTGCTGCATTAGCATCAATTACAGCGGGTTCATTATCAAAATTGGGTTATGCTTCAGCAGATAAATTATTTTTAATTACTTTTGGTCAACCAAGAGTTGGTAATGTTGATTATGCAAATGCGATGGATTCGTTGATTGCTGAATCATATCGTGTTGTCCATGCCAATGATCTCATTCCACATTTACCTCCCAAAGGTATTCTGGGATATTATCATCATAAATCTGAAGTATGGTATAATAATGCTATGACTCCCGGAAGTTCATACATTATTTGTGAAGAAAATGATAGCGATAAATGCAGTAATAGCGGACATGATTTTAATTGGGGCGTAAGTTAATTTACTTTCTTTCTTTTTTCTGACGAATTTTATTTTCTTATCTCTCACAAAATATTAAAATGATGTATGTATTTTTGTATTTTCATGATAAGAAGGATCTCTAGGTTCTGAGTTTAAAATACAACTTTAATTTTGTAATTTCTTTTAGGATCATGGTCGTTATTTCAATACTGGAACGGATTATGCTATGAATGGTTGTAAAAAAATATAACTTAAAAAAATATTATTATTATTTATTTGTTAATAAAAAATTCTAAAGATAAATCAACGAAAAAATTAAAGCAAGATTTCCTTTAAATTATGTTTTTTTGTTTCAAATCACCTAATCATGATCAAATCTAAAAATTTGTTCTTCTTTATTTGTAAAGCTTTTATTATTAGATTTTTCCATTAATTCCATTTCTCGATAACGATCTTTATCAACATCCAAATGCAGCCCTGAATATGTACAACCTTTAGCAAAACGGCGTTTACCCTCTGATAGTTGAATTGGGAAGATGAGACTAACAATATAACCAACAATAAAAACAACGGATACACCTAAAAAATCAAAATGATTTGAAATTAGAGAATAGTCACTTTGAGATAATGTGGAATGTTTTATTTTGTAACTTACCAAGCGCCGCATAAACGAAAGGTGAAGTTCTTGCAAAAATCGTGGTATTTGGATCACCATAATGCCAATCAGGTCTATGAAGGGAATGAGGATGAGGATCCAAATGATGTTTTAAAACCGAAATATGAACTTCTGAATGACGCGGAGATGAAGAATTGAAAATTCGACAATTTGGATTTATGGTTCCATTTTCAACCAACGGCAAAACATATCTCGAATATGGTTTTTCAATATTATTTGAAACAGATAAAATAACCATAAGTATGGAAGCGGTGATGAGACCGGCAAATGCTCCATTTTTATTTGCACGAGGACAAAAAATTCCAAGAAAAAATAAACCCACGAGTGGACCAGCTGCAGCACCGAGAGTCGTAGTGGCTGCCTAAAATTCTTTAATTTGCAAAATTTAAAAAACCCGAAAATAGGAATTACGTTAAATATTCCGCCCATATAATCGCATGCAAATGCAAGAAGAGTTGATGCTACTCCAATAAAAAAGGTTATGATTTTCATGAGTAAAGCTTTTTTGCTTTCATCCATCGTGTCATATCGCTGCTTTAAAAAATCTTCCCAAATTACGGCTGTCATTGAATTGGAACCTGATGAAGTTGTGGAAAGTGTTGAACTAAATAAGGAAGAAAGGAAAAGCCCAGGCAATCCAGGGACGATAGCTAAAATTAATAACATTGGTAATTTAACGGGATTCTCTTTGGACTTCGAAATAAAACTCACCTAGAATTCGTCCAGCCATTAAAATGCTCATTTGATCCATACTTTCTATTTCTCCAGATCCTACTGGATCACAACCATGGAAATATCCAATCATTATAATTCCAATAGCGCAACACATAGTTCCAATAAGCCAAAATGCTGGAACTGTTATGGCCATAACAACTCGAGCATGTTTCAACGATGGCATCGAGCAGTATCGTTGCAGGGCCATTTGGTTTAAACCATAAAAGCATGTCCAATGAATAATACCTCCAAATACAATAATCCAAAAAGAATTATACTAAAAATTAAAACATTTTTTAAATGTGAATAAGTTGCAATTGCAAAAGGTTGTTGTGGCAAGGGAAGGTGATGCTTACTTGGAAGATAGAAGGATCCCATTTAAAGATAGATTCAGATAATCTTCCAGTTTTTTCTGCAACATCTAAAACTTTCCAAAAGCCTCCTGCATCAGATGTGCCTTTAATTAAAAGCGTTCCAAGTCCCACATACATAAATACAGCTTGTAAAGTATCAGTCCATATCACTGCTTTAATTCCACCTATGGCTGTGTATACAGTTGAAACGGCTCCAACCGCCTAAAAGACGTTGTAAACTTTATGTGTGGTACCATAAATATTTACCAAAATGAAAGGCCATAATGGCACATCGGTGACTCCTACAAGAGCCACCGATGGAGCATACATTACAACAGCCATATAAAAAAGAGTTGAAATCAAAAATAATGCTGATCCTATCCTTCTCAAAATAACCGAATCATATCGAACTTCTAAATATTCATAAACGGAAATAAATTGAAGTTTATAAAATACTGGAACAAAAAATACACCCGAAATTAAAAAAGATATTCCACCACCAAAAAACCCAATACCCATTCCTATTCCACGTTGATATATTTCTGCTGGAAGTCCAAGTAATGCAATTCCAGAAATGAAGGTTGTAAGCAAGGATAAACACACTGGAATTACAGGTAATTTCCGACCTCCAGTTAAAAATTCTGCTGTTTGACTATGTGAAACTGTTCGAATTTTAGCTGCAATTGCATGATAAACTCCAACGAGCATGGAAATACTTAAAAATATTCCAAAAATAATAAAATCAAGTGTTTGAAACATTTTTAACTAATGATTTTAAAAGTACGAATGAAGTAACAAAAATAAACCAACACTCCCAATGAACTTTTAAAAGTTTCAATAAAATCTCTAAACCACTTTATTTTTTTACAAAAATAATACTTTGGTACTATTATTTCATGTCTTCTTTCATTGAAGTACGAAGTCAATAGTAATAATAATAATCCGATCAAAAAATACAACTTTTTTTATTGTTAAATGACGATTATATTTTGATTATTCAATTATTGTACAATATTTCCGGTTTTGGTTATAAGTAAGTACTTTTCGATTAATAAAAAGGCGTTTTGATTGCACAAAAACCACTGTCACCATTTTTCATTATTATTATTATTGATTGGTTCAACTTTGATGGACTTCAAAAAAAAAAGATTCTCAGGTTCGAACAAGAATCACAGTTCAAACACCCCTTTTTTCGATGATGATAGTAGTCAATCGAGTCTCACAGTCGACGATGAAAGTTTTTTGGCAATAAAAAATGATGAATGTGGAATTCTTTCTCCATTTTTTTTTTGCGAAGATAAAAAAAAACGAGTCTGTCTGTTCATTTGCAAAAAAGGTAATAACTTCAAAGCAACATTTTTTATTAAACTCTTTAAATAAAATTCCGTAAAATTAATTTTGATAATACAAAAAACACGATAAAAATGAAATAAATAAATATTTAAATCGAATCGAAAATTATGACATTTTTCTGCGCTAAAAAATTTAAATAATAATTTTGTGAAGAAAATAAATCTTCGTACTGGGAATTCAATTTTTTGTTTTGTTTGAAAGACGAACGATGGTGATTTTGTTTTTTAATTACCAAAAACAAAAATCATGAATAATGAAAGACGGAACACGATAGACGATAGAATGAAAAAATAAATAATAAATTAATAATTGTTGAACCCTAAGGATGGAGCTATTATTTTTCGGAAGGCTTTAAAAATTTTTATATATGAAGCAACCTTAAAAATGCGTGGTGAATTTTTTTAGGGTTGGAAAGCAATTGATTTTAGGTGCTTTTAAACCTCTAAAAACCCAAGCAACAAATTATTAGTGGGTACTATTTTACAAAAGTTAAGCCTCAAATGATAGCTACCCGAAGACTCAACAAATAACAGCTTATAAAATTAATTAAAATAATTCTTGAAAGGCAATCAGATTGGCAATTTTTTGTTTTTGAAAATAAAGAAGAGACATTAGAAAAACTTAGATAAACAACATTTGAATAATTATTTTTTGCCTGTATTAGTCATAAAATGAACACTTTGATACCATCGCCCAGGTTGAAATTTATTCCAAAATGGTCCTGATGAAGCAGCTTCTGCTTTTCTTGCTTTACTATATTCAGGTCCAGGTGGTGGAGGTTCTGTAACTTCAAGAGGCTTCCAAGTATGTTTAGGTTTTGAAGTTGATGAAGGTGATGGAGGTTCAACTTCTTCCACAATTTCTTCCTCTTCTGGTAATGATTCAGTTGTTTCGGTTGTTGTGGGTTCTTCTGTTGTGGTAGTAGTAGTTGAAGGAATAGTTGTGGTTGTGGAAGTTGTGGTGGTTGAAGCTGTAGTTAAAAATGGTCTCTTTGATCTTACTGAACCTCGAATTGGTTTAGATGAGAATGGCATAATTTTTCGAGTTGGAAGTGTCATTTTCTTTGCTCTAAAAAAATATGAAAATTTCCCAATTTTAGGAAATAATTAAACTAACTTTTTGGTTGTGGTAGTCATTATTGGTGCACGAGTAGTTTCAACTTCAGTTCCTTCTCCTTCATCTATTTCAGGTTCAGGTGGTGAAGTTTCAGTAGTAGTAATACTAAAAGTTTCTTCAATTTCTCCTCCAGGTGCTGGAGTGGTGGATGTTGCCAAAAGTCTTTGCCAAAATGGAATATATTTTGGTGTTGGTTTTGCTCGTTGGTTTACAGTAAATCGATCCCAAATATTTGTTTTTCCTGGTGGAGTTGAAGAGTCGACACGAGACTAAAAATCATAAGTTTAATTAGATTGGTTAAATTCACTTTAAATGCCGGAATTTATTAATCCCATGGAAAATTGCAAATTAAAAGAGCTTAGCAATCTCCATTTGAAACAAGTAAGTTTGACAAAAACAATATCCTCGTCCTTGTATTAGTAAAATAACTTACAGCTGTTGGTGGTCTTTTAGTTGTAACCCGTGTAGCCAAAGTTCGTGCTCCACGAATGGGAGAAATAGTTCTTTGAGCGCCTCGAATTAAAGCTGGTGGAGCTTTAGGAGTTGAATCTTCAGGAAATTTAGTGTCGCCATCAACGAGGGTCGAATTAAGAATTCCACTTTGAAGATTACAAATTGCGGTGGCATAACAACGACTAATCATTTGGTGAATATATGCTTTAGCTTTATATGAATCTTTACGATATTTTGCAATAAAAGTATCAAAATTTCCGCTGTTTCGACAATAGGTAGCTTCTGAAGTATCTTGGCATCGAAAAGCAAGTTTTTCGCCTTTTTCAAAACAATAATTGAAACACATCACACCGAATCCAGTTTGTTTACATGCATCATGGCGAGCTTTATAAATGCTTGCACAAGTTTTTTTATACTGCAAACAAAAAATCATTAAAATTAGGTAAAACATAAAAATATGGGTTTCACCTGAAAATTAGATCCAACGGGATCTTTAGCTCCAGTTCTTGGAATTATCCATGTTTTATCAATACTTTTAATAAGTTTATTTAATTTATCAACATCTAAATTTTCTGTTCTTCCTGGTCTTTGTTGACTATTTCCATTTGATGTTGGAGTCGATGGCAACCTTGCAGGTGACTGACGTCTCTTAGTATTTTCTATTGCTTGTGCTACACTACTTCCAACTGATCGGCCTCCAGCTAAAAAATAACTTTTGATAAAAAGAACAAAAATAATAATATCAATATTGAGAAATCAGACATATTTTAAAGAAAAAATGGGAGAGATTAGACATTTACGTGACCTAATGATTGCTGATTTTTTTTCAAGTGGTCAAAAATGGGTGTGAGTAAAGTAAGTATAAGTGATTTATGTGTGGGAAATAAAACAAAACAAAAAAATGTTAAAGTATTAAAAAAAAGCAAGATCACTAAAAAAATTAAAAAACTTGAGAGAAAAAATATCGCAAAATCATTTCTAATGAATGTAATTTTTGGAGAATTTTGATTTCTTCATTTTTTATCAAAACAACAAGCTTGATCAACAAAAAAAAGAATCAAAGAAAAAATCAACGTTAAATAGAAGCTTAATTATATCACTCAAAAATGTTTCCAAAAAAACACAAATATAAGATTTAAAAAAATTGAGTTTTACAAATATGATAATAAAAAAATGTCCAAAGGATAAACTTACCACAAAATTGAATACATAAAAATATTGAAATAATTAATAAACAACTGCTTCTAAGTGATAAACTTCTTGATGGCTTCATTTTTTTATTATCCAAAACAATGAGGCGACTTTATGGTGTTGAATTCCTTCAAAGCAATTTTTTAAAGAAAAAAACAATAAAACAAAATAGTTGATGATAGAAAAAAAGGATCTTCACTCGGATAAATTACAAATTAAAAAAACGATTTTATAAACATAGCGCAGAATAAAAAAAATGAGTTAACGTACGCAGCATCGATGAAAAAAAGGCTTCTTCGATCGAGGACTTTCTCATCGATGAATTAGTTAGTTAGTTAGTTCATTTCTTTTTTCCAAAGATGGAATGAACGGAGGAGAGCGAATCGCAGCACTAAACCTTATTCTTTTCTTCTTATTCTTTTTTTGCAAGCACTGAGGAGGCTTAATTGAGGAGCTTATTAGCGTGGAAAAAAACATTAATAGAGTTTGAGGTGATGGAAAAAAATAAAATAATTGGATAAAATGAAAAATGTGAGGTTGTGGGAATGCATTCTCTTTTTTAAGGTAAAAAAGTAAATGCGTGAGAGTTTTTTTATGATTGAAAAGTAAGTAGTCTTGATTGAGGCAGTCTCACTGAAGTAATGATTTTTTTAGTAAACTAAAAGCTGTGATAAAATAACAAGTTTAATAACAAACAAAAAACTTAAATGGATTAAGAGGTAAGTTTCTTTTAAAATAATGGTTTCAAAATAGATTTAACTTCGATTATCTTAGTTAAATGCTTTAATAAAATTAATCAATGTTTAAATAATTTAAATGAAATAATAAACAACGAAAATATTTAGAGTAAATCCATGAAAGTTTGTCATAAACAATTTCAAGATTTAGTTTCAAGCAGTTTAGAAACAACCAATTCCGAATCGCTTTAAGTCCTTGAAATGAATGTGAACTTCTAAAACATTCAAGCAATTTTTTGGAAGCTTCATCCAATTGTTTAAAGGATGTGAAGCAATCAAAAAAGCCATAAGCCAAAAAAAGAAAGAAAAGAAGAGTTATCGGGCGGCGTCCAAACAGATCATCCTCCACCTCCCTTGTTCTGTCATGTTCAATATTTTTTTTTATTCATATGTCAATCAAAATCCAACAAAAAAACACAAAATAGAATTTGGACATCTTCAAGAAGAAGAGAAAAAAAATAGAAGATCTGCGAAAAAATATGTTATTCCCGGTGATGTTTTTTTTTGTGTTAAAAACGAAAACGAGGGATAATAAAAAAAACTGTCAAATACAACAATAAAAAAACCGATCCATCTTCGATCATCATCATCCAACAACAACATCATCCTCGAAGCAGCAGCAACAGCCATCTTTTTTAAAGACCTCTCTCCTCCACAAAAAAATAAAGGAGCGAGAAAATGACTCCATCCACCAAGAAAGACGATGACATCTGCGAAAAAAAAATTTCTTTTAGAAACTTTTTTGGACTCGCTTTTTTTTGAATCACATTCATTTTTTTTTCTCGAGGTGGATTGAATATGAATGTGTCCAAGCCGCAGTAACAACAGCCGATAAAGATGAAACATCTTTTTTAGTAGCTGTCGATTTTAACGCTTTTTCTTACATTTTTTTTAAACGTCAAATTTTTGTAACAAAAACAATCAAACAACGACGATTGGGCCGACAGCGTTCTAATTAAAAATCATCCTAAGTTGTCCTAATCTTTTCTTTTTTGGTTGTAGAAAGCAAAAACAAATAAAACAAAGAATTTTAGTAGAAAAAGGAGAGAAAAAAACGTAAATACTTGTCTGTGACAACAGAAAAGATTTAATTGAAACAGAAAAAGTAATCCAAAGGTTTTGATTAATCCGTTTAAAATTAGACCCATGCAACAAAAAAAAAAATGACTGTGTATGTAAATGGTTGAAAATTGCTATTTTTGTAATAATTAAAGAATAGCTTTTTTCAGATTTGCTTGTGCTAAATATAATTTAGTTGCAAAGAAAAACTAAAACACAATGAATTAAAAAATTAATCTTTTGCATGATTAATTATAGGCTACAGTACTTCCCGGGGTTTTGTTAAAAGAAAAGTAAGAGGAATGTCTTTATTCGAATAGAATATCTCATTTCTGTAGTTTGTCGCCGATCCTCAACTTTTTTATGTTTTGCATATCCTCCTTAAAATTTAACCTTCAAAATATGTGAATATTCAATAAAATCCTGTTTTTGAAAAAGTGTGATCCTTTAAATTTTTTGATGCGCAAATTTAGATAAAGCTATGACCCAAAAAAGAAAAAAAAGAAATCCTCGTCAATTTTTTATTCCCTCAATATTTTAATTTTTGTTTATAAGAAAATCTTCTTCAAAAATATCGATTTAAAAATATATTGATGCAGCAATTTGGTAAAATTTTCCATTATTTTGGAAAATTATTTTCAACCAAAGAAGATATTTATAAATATGTTGGAATTATTTTGCTTACGGTTCAACAGGCGAGGTAAGAAAGACGATTTGATAGTTTAATAACAGATATGAGACAAATAATTTTTAAAAAAGTCGCGTTCTAGTATGCCATTAATGGTGAGATCAACAAGATATCGAAAAGAAAATAATGTTTTTATTACGACCGTTAATGTCTTTATTATGGAAATTGTAAAACTAATAGTTTGTTCAGCTATTTTAATTGCAAAGGAAAAATCAATAACAAAGTAAGTTTGATTTTTGAAAGCACCAAAAAAAGCAAAGAATTTTTTTTAGATTCATTGATTCTCTAAAATCTGCGGTGATCGAAAATTATACAGAGACCTTAAAAATTTGTATTCCAGCGATAATTTATATATTTCAAAATAATCTTTATTATATTGCTTTAACAAATCTGGAAGCGACAACCTTTTGTGTAAGGTTTTTTCTCTCTCTCTCTTTCCATCCTTCGCAGTAGCAACATTTTTCTCCTTTGAAAAAAAAAGTTCAAAGGTTTAGAAAAAATGGGGGATATAGCTTTTGTGAAGTAATAAAAGCAACCGACCTTGAAAATTGAAACGAAAGGTTCTAAATTCGAAAAGTTCGAGCATGATCATCGCTTGCTTACCTTTTTTTGGAGATTCAATAAAAAAGTATGAAAGCAATGTAAAGGAAAAAAACAAGAATATTATTTTTTCTAAGACTTTTGTAGAAAAAAAAAGAAAAATGAAATTTGAGACACAAAAAAAGTGGGAAAAAATAGTCAAAGAAGCATTCGATGATGATTCTTCTTTTTTGGAGTTAGTTTATTTTTAGAAATGGATGAAAAAGTTTCAAGAGCTGCTACTAACGTGTGGGGTAAGATGCTAAGAATAAAAAAAAAGTCAAAAATTGACATCAAGCATTTAACGGATAATTGTTGACTCTCTTTCTTTGGCTATTGACGGGACAAAGGATTGCATCTTTTAGTAACTTTAAAAAATTATTTGTTTTTAAATTAGAGAGTATTTTTTTTCGTTAGCTTTCAAGTGGACCAAACCAACCACAAAAAAATAAAGAACAAACACTTATTTAGATAATTTCGAAAAAATGAACTTTCAATTGGCAAATGAAATGAATGGTTCAAACAAACAAACAAAAAATTATAAAAAACTATGGGTTTGATTATTTAAAAAAAGACACATTTTTGAACTTTTTATTATAATATCTTGAAACTAGAATGATTGAAAAATTGACACTTTTAAAAATTTAAATCTTTACAACAACAATCCCTGGAGAAACGAAAAGTACAAAACAAAAAGTAACAAGTTAGCCTGAAACATTTTCTTTCAGTAATATGAAATTCATTTTTACGCAATTCCTTTATTTTTCTGGGTGTTTTTCTTCTTACAACCTTTTGTTCTTCTCCTCTTCTTTTTTTGTATTTGGACAATGTTCCTTTTTCCGCGCAAAAAAAACTTTTTTTTTACTTGAAAGGATCGTCTCACGTTTGAGCTCTTGAAGCCGCTTACAAGAAAAGACATAGTTGCTTACTGCTATAACATAGCTGCAGCAGGCAGCTGCGTGGTTCTTACCTTCATTTGCTTGTGTTTCTTTTGTAAAATTCCATGTCGGAAAAGGAGAGAGTAAGACACAGCGTAAAAATGATTGAACGCTCACTCACGTAATGTTATTTTTATTGTAAAACTCAGCAACACCGAAAGCTTTTTTGACCGATGAAAAACAAAACAAAAAAAGCATCAGTTTCAAATCATCGAAGAACAAAAAGCAGAGAAGTATTTACTTTTCAAAAAAGAAAAGTGAAACAATTTTTACGTAACAAAATAATTGCGTAATCACTAAACATAAAAGAGGCTAAAATTACATAACTACCATAAGCTTAAATAATTATTTTTAGGTAACATATCAATTAAAAATCCTTACAACAGCATTAATGCTTAAATTTGTTTTATCTAAAAAGCTTTCAAACACTCAATGGATTGCTTTAATTTTGCTTATTATTGGAGTCTCAGATGTTCAATTACAATATCAACCTCCACAACCCGTCAGTGGATATCTTGAACAACAACCTTTGATTGGGTTTGCGGCGGTATTAACCATGTGTTTCACTTCTGCTTTCGCTGGAGTTTATATGGAAAAAGTTTTAAAACAATCAACAGTAAATGTATGGATGCAAAATATTCGTCTTGCACTTTTTGATTTAATTGTTTCATCTGCTTCAATGCTTTATAAAGATTATTCAACGATTAGAGAAGGTAAATCCAAAAAATTTCTCCTAGCTACAATATAATGATAAAAAATTTCAGATGGATTTTTCCGAGGATTCGATAATCTCGTATGGGTTATGACTGTTACAAATGCAGTTGGAGGACTCCTGATAGCAGTGGTGATAAAATATGCAGATAATATTATGAAAGCATATGCTCAAAGCACAGCTATTGTTGGAGCAGCTATTGGCTCATGGCTTCTTTTCGATTTCATTCCAAATGGCCTCTTCCTCTTTGGCACCTTTCTTGTCACTGCATCCATTGTAATTTACACAAAACATCCTTATCAAGAAAAAGAACCAAAACTAAACGATTTATTATTAAACAATCAAGAAAAAATCAACAAAATGTAATCAAGAAAAAAACAAAATAAAATTATTATAACATTTTTCGAACTTTCATTTTTCCACCTCCACCAGCTTTTCCTTTTCTCTTTTTCAAATGTCGGCTATTTCCTTCATCTGCATCAATATCATCCAAAAATGCCGATTGACTACCTTTCTTTTTGCCGAATCTTTTATCTTTTTCAAGTTCTTTGACTTCCTGCAAATCATATCGTTAAATATAAAAACCATATTTAATAAAAACAAAAACTTACATTTGAAGCAAGTCGAAGAGCATTTGTAACACTTTCCACAAGTAAAAGGACTTCATCATTGTTTGTAGGATATTTGTCAAGTTTAACACCAATAAGTGCTTCAACTTTTTGATACAATTCAACATCATATTGAGTTACAACAGTAATAGCGAGACCTTTTCGACCAGCACGAGCAGTACGACCAACTCTGTGAATATAATCTTTTGAAGCGGCTGGAACATCGTAATTGATTACCATGTCAACATGAGGAATATCAAGACCACGGGAAGCAACATCCGTACAAACAAGAATAGATCTTTCTTTAGCTTTGAATTTGTTTAGCGAACCAAGACGCTTCGCCTAAAAACATGTACTATTAGCAACAACGTAAGCATAAAGTAAAAAAGTGATTCCAACCTGAGACATTTGTCCATGAAGTGGAAGCGCTGGAAAACCTAAATGTCGAAGCATCAATGTTAACTTCAAAACACTTTGACATGTGGAACAGAAGATAATAAAAGTATTTCCAGCTTTTTCGTTTAACAAAAAGACCAAATTTGCTTCCTAAAAAAATATGGTGATTACTTTACGAATATCTCTAAAATCCCTTACCTTATATTTTTGTGGAACAAATAACAAATATTGAAGCAATGATTTGACAGTTTTATACTTATTTGAAACTTCAATCCTCATTGGATCTTTCAATGAAGCCCTTTCCAATTTCGCAACCTTCTTTGTCATTGTAGCAGAGAAGAGAAATGTTCGTCGATCTTTAGGTATAACCTTTAAAATCTTGTCCAATTCAACTTCAAAATCCAAGTTTAACATTCGATCAGCTTCATCCATAACCAAAAATTTTAGAGATCGAAGATTGAATCCTTTCGTTTCTTCCAAATGATCAATAAGACGTCCAGGAGTTGCAATAATAATATGCGGCCGTTTTGCAAGTGCCATAGATTGCGCTACTTTATCCACGCCACCAACAATAACAGCTGAAATACAATGAAATTATAAAGAATTCAAGGTTTAAAGGTAACTACATACCAACAAGCAGACCCATAGAAGCTCCTAAAGCTTGAAATTGTTCAGCGATTTGATATGCCAATTCACGAGTTGGTGTCAATACTAATCCAAATAGTTTTTGAGGATTTTCCATCAAATCTTGAAGGATTGGGATGGCAAATGCGCCAGTTTTACCAGATCCCGTTTCAGCCAAACCGATGACATCTTTTCCTGCGAAAGCAGCTGGTAAAGTTGCTGCTTGAATTTTGGATGGCTTCTTCCAGCCCAAACGATCACAAGCTTCACAAAGAACTTCATTTACACCCTAAAAATTGCAAATTAATATATTTTCAATAATCCTAAATATATATAAAAAAAACTTACCAATTCAGCAAAAGTTCGCTCATCTTCAAATTCTTCAACATCTTGTCCACCTTTAGCATCATATTCATCTTCGGATGAATCCGACATAATTATTAAGCTTCAATTTAGCAATAATCAAAAAAGTTTGATTGAAAGTAATGAAATTTTAATCAAAAAAGGTAACTTTTGAAAGTTTTGCAAAAAGAAAAGTTTTTTCTAACAAAAAAATGAATGAAAGAAAGCAACCTCTCCATTCATTGAGCAACATGCGAACAATGTTCTCTTAAAATAGCACCAACAAAACGGTTTTGAATTTCTTCTTCCAAAGCTTTGAATTTTATTTTGTTTGACTTTGAATAAATTTTTGCTTACTTTTGTTCAATACTCTCTCATCATGGCTCAGGTAAATTAATTAATTTTAGTCAAGTAATTAACTATTAAATATTTTTTTCAGGTAAATCCCGATGACCTCAAGCTTCCAATGGCTCCTATCGTTAAATTAATGAAGAATGCTGCTGGTGAAGGAGTTAATTTTAGTAATGTAAGCAATTTTTCAAGTATCTATTTTTAGCAAGAATAATGTAATATAAACAATTTATGTATGTATTTCCGTTTTAGGAAGCCAAAACTTCTATTGCTCGAGCTGCTGCCGTATTTTGCTTACATGCTTCAGAATGTGCTAATGAAATAGCTTCAAAAGAAAAACGTAAAACTATCACAGCTGCTGATATTGTTAGTGCTATGGATGTCCTGGATGTTGGAGAATTTAAGTCAGAGGTAAGTTGTTTTATTCGAGTTTTAGAAATAATAATAATCGATACATTTTTTTAGATTCAATCAACAATTGACGAATATCGTGCGAAAAAAACATTAAAATCTAAATCCAAAAAATAAACATTCTTCCATCTTTAACTCTTCTCACTTTCTAAACATTGGATGGATGATACGTTGATTTTTGCCTTTTCTTTCACTATTTTTTGTATCTGTTATTATGGTTTTGATCTCTTGTTTGTTTATTAAATGTTTTTTACAATTCTTTTTTTGGATTTAAAACCTCAATCGTTGGTCGAAATTTTATATTTTCCATTTTTGCAATCGCATCTTTTAAGTTTTACTTTACTTCAGCTTTCCCTTGTGCAATGGCTGAAAATTCGACCAGTCATTCGAAAGCATCAGATGAGGAATGGTCAAATTTTGAAGATGATTCTGAAGATACAGAGGAACCTGGAAGTGGATCGGATGAATCGCGTTCAGGCGATGATGATGAAGATTTGACCGATCGTCACTCAGATGATGATGGAGAAGATGAGGATGATAAACGACGTTAGTTATCATTAATCCTCTGCTTTAGTATTCCACAATTGATTTTTTTCAGATGGTCAAAGTGACACTGAAACAAGAAATTTATTAGAAGACGCGGATTTTGAAGAGGATGTTATTTTTGGAGAGGAGGAAGGCGTAAATCTTCAAGCTCGTTTACCCGATGAACTTGATGATGACGCATTTGCGATGTCAACGGAGCAACAAAATTATTACACCCAAATTTTTCTTCATTTACAATATGTTACCCAAGGCGATGCTAATCTTGAGGGAGCTGTAAATGGTTCAGATGAACTCATTGTTGCTTTTTTTCGTAAAAGTGGCTTAGACACCGCTGATTTAGGTAAAATTTGGGATTTAGCTGATGTAAATATTGATGGAAAGTTAAATCGATATGAATTTTGCGTTGCCATGCATCTCATCGTTTTAAACAAAAAGGTATTATTATACCATTTTTTGCTTTAGTAAGTGCAAATAAGATTTCAATGTTACAGGGAAGTGTTCCAATTCCAAAACATTTACCATCATATTTTAATCTTCGAATAACTCCACAAAGATTGGATGAATCTCCAAGATCGAGTGAAGGAGTGAGCGTGGAAAGCAGTAGTTTAGTACAAATTAATGGAGGTGATGTTGTGGATTCGGCAACGACATCTGGACCTGAAAAGCAACATTCACTTTCTCATGATAAATTGCATTCAATGTCCCAAAGAAATGTAAGCTAAATTTTAAGGATTTGTAAGTAAGATAAAGGAAGAAAAAAAGCTATTAAATTTTATCGGCAATTTATTATTCAACAAGCTTTCTTTCAAGCTATAGGAAAAGGCCTAAAATTAATTTGATAAAAATTTTAGACACCTTTCAATCCTGTAGCCGAGTTTGCAGCTGATCCACCAATGTGTGTTGATCGTGTTCCTATGCCTGTTCGAACTAATAATGGTTTATCTCCATTTGTTGCTTTCACTTTTTTACCTTTCCCATTGCAGGTTCGTCGTGTCAATTAACTGGAAACTTATCAAGCAATTCTCAACCCGCAGTTGGAGGAGGACCAATATCCTTTTCAGTTCCTAAAGGACCTCCACCAGCTCCTCCACCAAGAGCATATCAAAAAGGTCATATACGTTCTGCTAGTCTCGATCTCAATGCCAAACCACCAACTGCTGATTTTCATAATTCAACAAAACTAGGATTATCGGCTCAGCGATGTCTCACTCTTCCAGCAAATACTGCTCCACCGCCATCATCGCAGCCGCTTTCAGCAGCTGAGTCATTCGATGGTTTAAAACAATCCAAAACTCTTGAAACTATGTTTTCACCATCTGATTTTCGTATGACTTTTGTGATATCAATGAACCTCTAAAAAACATGACCTTTTAGCATCATCCTCTTCGGAAAGTCAAGGCATATCAGTGTCATCAACCTCTCAATCAAAGATCTTCTCGCCGCCAGCAATTCCCTTAAAGCCTGATTTTCATTCACGTTGCACAGTTTTACGACAAGTTAATTCAGAACTTGAATCAAAATTAGCAACATTATCTCAAATTCGCCTTCAACTTAGACTACGTGTGGAAGAAGTGCAAGGTAAAGCAACAGGGCCAAATTCTCATCTGCAATGATTTTTTTTTACAAAAAATAAACTCCATAACACAATACAAGCATCAATAATTAATTTTTGAAAAAAATAAATTGTTTTTAATTTTTAACTTTTTTCTTTTATTTGTAAAATTTTGTTTAATAAAAAGTTCTCATGGTTACGGTAGATTAAATGCAATAATCATCATTGAAAATTAAAACAAAGACACGAGAAACTAAAGCAATTTATTTTTAATACACGTATCAAATCAAAAATGAAACAAAAAACAATTAAAGCTAACTTTAAAAAATGCAACAAAATTTATTTTTCTTTAACATTTTTTTCGATGAAAGCACGTTGAAATATTTTTACACCGGAAATCAAAAATTTACATATTGAATCAAAAACAATAAAAAGTCCAGAAAATACAACACAATAAACAGCAATCGTTGGTAATAAAAATATGAGAAATAAAAATTCAAGTGTCGCAAATAATCGTTGTCGAAAATCAAGTTGAACATAATCAAGTCGATGCCTCAATGGATTCCATTTCTTTTCTTGAAAAGCATAAAATGTTGCTCGGATTGCTGCCCATGATATTGATGCAAGCCGATAACCATATAAATGAAAGCATCGAAGATGAATGGTTATAAAAGATAAAATATCCACAAAAAGACCAATGAATACCGTAGCTCCCATAATTGGTGCAATCAAAGGAAGATAAGTTATTGGATAAATACTCCAACTTAAAACATAAGTTCGACATAAATGTAAATGATATCTGAAGAAATTTGACAATACATGGCTGAGTTCTGAATTCAATTTTAATCCGGCTGGCGTTTCTTGTATCCATCCAAGGAGATGTTCCATATATTTAACAGATAACAGCAGAGAATCCCATACAATTGGCGCCCATTGAAACTTCATAAGAATAACACAAAGAACAAGACCAAGAATTGTATCAGCAAATATCAGCCGTTGACTTTCATTATTTTTGCGAACAGCGAATGCCTGCCTAGAATGAACAAAAAACCAAGTATTCATAGCCAAATCAATTCGATTTTCTTTTTCAAAGACTTCAAAAAGATTATAATTTAGCTGAAACAGATTTGTACTAATTTTAGTTATATGTATGTTGCAAAAAATTATGGATGCCAAATTTGGCTACCGTGAAAAAATCATACTAGAAGAAAGATTGAAAAGGTTTATAAAGTAATAATTTATTCTCTTAAAAATGCTATGAAAATACACAATTCACAAACAAAATAAAAAATGACAAGGAAATAATACAGAAAATAAAACACCTATACATAAATACAAGTTAAACAATTTCAGAAGGAAATCTTAGACGAAAAGTAATTGCTTCTGCCAAAGTGATATCAGCAACAAGAATTTCATCACCATCTGATAAATTGAGCTCTAAAAAAATTAATGTAAAAAATAAAAGCGAAAACAAAGAAAACTAACGTTGAAGAGATTTTTCAAGATTTTCTTTTGATAATGATTCAGCTTGAGGCAGCAAAGAATTGATCATGTAAAGACAATTTCCAGCAGAATGGATGCTCGGTTCTTTGAGTTGATACTTTTCTATCAAAATTTCCATAAAATCTTTCAATAAGGTTGTTCTGGCTGATTCAAGTTCAAGAGTGCTTTTGCTGCAAACAATACAATCAGGATTCTTATCAAGTTTCAAAGGACCAAAGAAAACTCCATCAATGTTCGAAAAGTTGAGATAATTATCAAGTGGACATCCAATACTGAAAAGTAAAAAATGATTAATAGTCGGTACAATAAAAGGAAAAACATACTTTGAAGCAAGTTTCAAAGCTTCTAAAACACAACATCCAGCAATGATGGCATTTGTTGAAGCAACAGCAGGTATAATTCTTTTCACCACACCTTGAGTAAGACGGAAATCAACGCCAGTAATATTGAATTGTTTAGCTCGCGCTTGTGCTTTTTCTAGAATCCATTCCAAATGTTCAAGACTATCACCATCGATTTGTTCATCACCAAATGGTTTATCTGCATCCCATTGAATGACTTTGACATATTCGATGCAATGTTCAGGAAGTCGAGGAGTTGTAGCAATGGTGCAAAGAGGAAAGTTTATTTGAGGTGGGTAAAGATCAAGAGTACATTCAATGCATGGAGAGAAGAATGGAAAGACCACTCGAGCATTTCCTTTGAAGCCTTCTGTTCCACCATCGATCAAAGGAACAATTGTGTCAGGATCAGGCGAGCCATCAGCATCAAATTCAACTAATTTACACTAAAAGCAAAATAGGTAAGCAGGGGAAAAAGCAAAAGAAAGTTTAACCATTGTATCATTTAACCATCGACGAGCAAGAATTGAATCCAAACCACAAATAACGATTGAAAAACGACGATAAAAGTTCAAATCTTTTGATTGTATTTTGCAGTTATGACCAATAACATTAACACCGTCAATGCGTTTATTGATATATTCGGCAGCAACTTCAGCTTTTGATTTACCAATATCTGATTCTCTAAAACCAATATCATTTTAATCAGAAATAAATGAAGATAAAGCAAGCAAAACCTGAATAAAAATTGTCGATTCAGATTTGATAAATCAATGGTGTCCATGTCGATTGTTTCAATATGTTTGAAACCAGATAAAGCCTGAAAATGAAAGTTTGTAATAAAACGTATGTACTTCAAACAAAGGCTTACCAAATTCTTTAAAATTTCACAGCCAAGTCCACCAGCACCAACCACCAAAACTTTACATTGTTGAATTGAATCAAAGTTCTAAAAACCATAACATAAATTTTTATTATAAAAAACAAAAGATGAATTACCTCTTTACCAGGAACAAAAGCAGGATGAGCAAATGCAGATTCTCGATCAGTTAAACGCCGAATATGCTTCCATTTTTCGTTTAAAGCTTCATCTTCTGATATTGAAATATCGCTCATAATTGTTTCAATTTTACATAAAAAAAAGTAAACAATGCTGGAAAAAAAGATGAAGAAAGAAGACTTTGAAAGTTTTAATTTTTTTCGTTTGACCCTAAAGATGGCTGATATATTCTTGCAACGATTTCCCGCAAAGTTGTTATTTTTCCCTTTCAGCAATTTGGCGCCAAAAATGTTATAGCTATAGCTTCGAAGAATCTAAAATTTCATTCTTCAACTTTTTCTTCTTCTCTTTCAACTTTTCCCTTTCCCTTTTCAACTTTTTTTTTTCCATCCATATAAAGCGAAGAAATATAAATTTTTTTCGTGAATCATTTGAAAAAAACCACATCTTTTTTTGTAAATTGATTTAAAAAAATTTAAAAAAGTAGTGCACTGCTTTTTGTAAATTTTTTTAAATCAATTTACAAAAAAAGATGTGGTTTTTTTCAAATGATTCACGAAAAAAATTTATATTTCTTCGCTTTATATTTAAATTCCTTCGCTTTGCGTCAGCCTTCTTCACTTATATCTCTTCGGAGATATCCTTCGCTTTTGCGTCGGCCTTCTTCACTTATATCTCTTCGGAGATATCCTTCGCTTTGCGTCGGCCTTCTTCACTTATATCTCTTCGGAGATATCCTTCGCTTTGCGTCGGCCTTCTTCACTTATATCTCTTCGGAGATATCCTTCGCTTTTGCGTCGGCCTTCTTCACTTATATCTCTTCGGAGATTTCTCGGAAACACCTGTTAACTGGTGGGGGTGAAAACCCTTTTCTCCTTCAAAGTACAGCCGCCTTGACGTGGCGAAGGAGCTTAAGTTGTTTTGATTAATTTAATCAAAACAGCAACTAAGAGCTGTACAAAATAATTTTTGGAATGTTTTGCTTTTTAGTAAAACAAAAAAAAAATCTTGACTAAAATTTTATTGTTTGTCAGATTTGTTTATCAACACTTATTCTCATTTTTAGGCCATGAGTAACTGCTCCATTTGAGGGTTGTCTTCGATATTCTTCAACCCGAGCTCATCATCGTGAACAAGGATCTTCAGATGATTATATTTCTTTGATTTATGTCATTGCTGAAATGATTAGTGGAAAGTGAGTAGTTTACTTCATTATCTCTTTTTGTAACTTTTTTTGCTGCTTTTATAGGCTTTCCTGGCGTTCAATTCGTGATCAAACTCAAATTACTTGTAAAGAAAAATGAAATCATCATCATTATTATTACGTTCTCAATTCACAAGAAGAAGAAATGGACGACATCGCTGAAATTGAAGAAAAGGCTGAAAACGTTGTTGGATGGTTCAATGAAAATTATGTTATCGCTTCACCAATTGATGATACAATAAAACGCTTTTATTGTGTTTACAGTCTTTACAACTTGGATAATCCAGCTGATACCGCTTTTGTATACATTCCACAACCAAATGCTAAACGTGAAATATCTCAAAAAGCAATCAATTCAACTTTGAATGTTTTGAAACGAGTCTCAGGTTGGTTTTTTTTAAAGTATGGAAAGATGGAAATAACGATTTATTTTAGGACGATCTCGGCATTTTCCACATTACAAATTCTCTGGTTAGATCAAAAAGGTATGTATGCTTTTTGCAACTATTATGCATTTACGACGTTCATTTATTCTTTAGCTTGCTTTCGGTTCTGATGCTTCTGTTGAAGATGAAAGAGATCCAGAATGGACAAATCGACCATATATTATCGTCCATCATGAACATGTTCTTTTATATTCTCTCTTTTCCTTATCTGAAAATGGATGCCTTCCAACTGATTTGGCTTTACATGCTGGACTTGGAATTGCTTATTGACTTGCTGCTCTTCATCGTGCTGGATTTGTTCATCGTTTAGTTTCGCCTTATTCATTCTCATATCCTGTTCCATTAACATTTAATTTAATCAGTTCTCAAATGATCATCACTGATATGAGCCTCTGTCATCCATTTCCTTATCCACATGGGTATGTTCTGCTAATATTTTTTGTTTACATTCATTGCCATTTTTAGACCACGAGTAACTGCTCCATTTGAGGGTTGTCTTCGATATTCTTCAACTCGAGCTCATTCTCATCGTGAACAAGGATCTTCTGATGATTATATTTCTTTGATTTATGTCATTGCTGAAATGATTAGTGGAAAGTGAGTAGTTTACTTCATTATCTCTTTTTGTAACATTTTTGTTGTTGCTTTTATAGGTTTTTCTGGCGTTCAATTCGTGATCAAACTTCAATTCATGAAGCGAAAAAACTATTTGAAGAACACCAAGAATTTAAAAGACTTCCAAGAGAACTTCGCAAACTTCATCGTGTTCTTATTTCTATGCCACTTGAAGCGGTTGATTCTGCAGACGTTATTAAAGTTTTCAAAGATGCTATAACACGACGTTATCCAAATAAAAGCTATGAATTACCTAAATGGCTCATCATGCCTTCTGCAAATTAGTTTTCTTCATTTTGATTTTATTATGTATTTTTGGGTAACATCAATAAATTGTATTCTTTTTTAACACTTTTTCCTTTGTTTTTTATTGTATTAAAGTTTCTTGATTCTTATCTTTGATACTATTATTGTTGAGTCATAACCATTCTTATTTATTACCTTTTTTGTTAGTCGATTTTTTGGAGGCGCAAATCAAGCAAAAGCATTCACTCATAATCATGACAAATTTAAAGTAAATTTGAAACTAGCAATAAAACTTTCAATGGACAATGCGATTTTCAGATGAACATTGAATTTCTGGATACACGAGGAGAATGAAGATTTCAAAACAATGTTTCAAAAGAAAATGAGTTATGCCAACTTTTTGTACGAATCAATCAATGCACATACATTTTTTATTTAATCTTATTCAAAAATTACTTACGAATTCATAAACTCAATGCATCCATAATTTCTCCAATCTATTGATTTTTTTGATTTCCGATATCCAAAATACCTTTTTTGAATCAGAAAATAAAGAAACAAAAGGAAACCATTAATGTGTATACAGAGTCATAAGATTATTATTCAGATTTTTTCCAAACTTTCGCATTCTTTTTTAATTTTTATTAAAGTCTTGAAATAATTCGTATGTTTTAAAGCTTCATTGAACTTAGCTGCTTCATCGAAAATTCCATCTGGGTCATAGTTTTGATTGAAACTTTTCGCATTATCGGGATTTGTTTTTATGCCATAGTTAACCGAATACAATTTTTCTTTCCATATTTTAATATCCTCTTTTGTGGTTTTAATTTCGATGGCATCAGCTTTTTGATCCAAACATTCAACGTTTTTGAGTAAACCAACAGGTTTTGATAATTCAGTTTCATAAGTTTTTATAACCTTTTCACATTGCAATTTTGCTAAATTTCTAATAATTCTGCCAAGCCACAATATTCGGCAAAATCGTTGTAATAGTTTTTGAAGTTCCTTTTTTCGATTCAATTTTGATTGAAGCAAAAATTTGTAATAAATAAGGTCGTTTTCGAGCTTGGGGATATTGTCTTTTTTAATTTCATCCTCTTTTTGGTTATTGAAATTAGAAATAATTAAAAATGAATCAACTTCAATCATTTTTAACCCATCCTCATTTAAGGGCTTTTCTTCTGCAATTTCATGAAATAATGAAGTGACTTCGTCATTTTTACCAAACGGAATATAATATTCTTTAAATTTTTCCATTTTTTTAAATTTTAAATTACTGGTTTTTCAACCTTTAATAAATTTGATAAAAAAAATAAATAGAATTTAACATTCATTAATTAGGAAACTTCTTCAAAACAATATCACGAGATTATATTTTTTATATTATCGAAAATCAAATACAAATTTTATTAATGACATCATTTGCTTGTTTATATTCTTGTCACCGCTTTTTTTGGATTTTTTTTTTCTTGGAAAGAAGACACTTTTTAGTTTTTATTAAGAACGGATGGATATTCATAAATGTTGTATGTTTTGTCAATTTTAATACACACCTTAATAAAAACAAAAATTTCCATATTTCTAGCTTAAAATAAATATCCACCTGTTTAATTACTATATGTATTGTGAATTCATCCCAAAAAATCAAAGAAATAAATATTTATTGGTAAATACTACATGTTAATAAATACATACATAGGTACACAAAAAATACAGTACAAGAAAATGACAAAATGTTAATACATATACAAAGGTCGAGAAGTTACCAATAAGTTAAATGAACAGATTCTTCAATACCATAATCAGCTTTGTGTTGTTCAAAGAGGCTATCCAAAGCTTGACAATATTTTTCATGAAGGCTTTGAACTTCTTCATCAGTTGGTTCAGGAACTTTTTCAACAGGGATTGAAGCACCAACGACGGTTGTGACTGGTCGACGATATGGAAGTAAGCCAGAAGAAGACGAGAAAACACCACGACCACAGAAAAATGGAGGACAGAAACCAAACTTCTTTTTGATCCATGTTTGAACATTGCGAAGACGAGAACCACGAGGATTTGGATTAGTTTGATCATAGTAATCATTTTCACCAAAGCTGTATGATGGAACAAGATGAGCACTGAAAATGGAATAAACAATAAAAGGACCATAAATAAAAGAAGACATACCCAAATTGAAGAGCAAATTTGCAAAACCCACGACGATCATTGATGTGAAGATTATGAGTACCAGGTGCAGCATCCAAAGCTTCTTCAGCTCCACCAACGACGATACCAATGAGACGACCTTTTCCAGGATTTTTGAGGAGATAAGTTAAAGATTCACGACTTGATTCACATCCACCAAGAAATTCACCAATTTCACGTCGAAAAGGGAAATAGAATTGACCATTGAGAGTTAATATCGTTGAATTGAGACCAGGATAAAGTTGTGAAAAGTTCGTTGCTTCTGTGCAAAATGATGTGAAAGCTCCAATGCTGAATACTCCATGTGGATGACATCTAAAAAAGAGAAAGGATGAAAGATGATAAAAGTGAAAAGAATGAAATACATACCCAAGAATATAATTTTGATCAGGTGGTAGTTCAGCAGTTTTAACAAGTTTGATGGGAAAGTAATCAGCCAAATAGTTCCAGATTCTTGCTCGACGATAAAAATCCTAAAACATCAAATGTGAGAAATGGAAATGAAAGTAATGAAAGAGACTCACAGATTTTCTTGAACCTTTTGCAGGTGTTCGAAAGTCGTAGATATACCATCCAGAATAAAGAATCATCGTCCACCAAAGAGGAGTACCAAAGAGAATATAAAATGGAATCCACATTGACATGATTGGAAGAAGAACCCATACAAAGACATAGTGAATTACAGCAGCCAATTGAAGAGTTTTATGAAGACGTTGTTTGACAATTTCTAATTTTGGGATGGTTGTTGACGTTTTTGATTGTGGAGGCCTTTCAATAATATTCGAATTGATTTCATATTCTTCTGTTGTTTCCGTAATCGTCGTCGCCATTTTTTCACAAACAAAAAAGAAGGAAGAATCTAAGAAGCTTGAAGAAAAAAAAGAAGATTGAACTGAAACTTTGATGAAAAAAATTTCACATTTGCTCGCTCTTCACTTTTATCTCTCCCGCATTTTTACCTTTTTGAGGGCATTTTTTACACTTCCTTTGGGAAAGGCTTTTTGACCATTACCTTGTGGATGATTATTTGAAACTTTTGCAGAAAGATTTAGTTAATTTCAAGAGATTTATTATTTCATGCTTATGGATTGTTTTCTTTCAAATCCGTTAACTTTATTCTCTGACTTTTTCTAAATCTATGTTAAATTTTTTGCTTTGCGAATTCTGTTTGATGTTTACAATTTTTTAACGGAATTTAATAACTTTATTTTTGTCTTTTTAAAGTCAGCGCTTGAAGGTATTTAAACTAAAACCATTATTAACAATACAATAAGAGCTATAGCCATGAGCACTGCTATTACAGTTGCAATAAATTTATCTTCTTCATATTTGGTATTAAATTTATCCTTTTTCAAACGATTACCAGCTGAATTATTATATTGATGTTGATGAAGGTTCTCGAATTTAAGTAGGAGTTTCTCAGTTTCTTTTAATGTTTCTGCTCTTCTTTTCTGTTCTTCATCTAACTTGAGCATTGTTCTTTCATATGCTTCATTCTTTTCTTTGAAATGTCTTTCTTGCGATTCCCTTCTTTTTTTCATACGCTTTTCAAGTGATTCCCTCCTTTCTTTATAATGTTTTTCTCTTAATTCTCTTGCTTTTTTAAACCGTCGTTCCCGCAGGAGATCTTTAAAATCAAGAATTGCATCATTCATTTCTTTGAATTCTGACACAGCCATAATTATTTTATTCGTAAGTTGGGAATTCATAATTTCTAAATTATTGCATTCATTTTCTACGGCTGCTAGCTTTTTGTAAATATCATTATCGTTTGATAGTTCTTTAAAACTATGCAGGAATGATTCTGTTTGAATATCGTAATCATTAGTTTTCGCAAGTCCAAAGTTTAATTTTTTCGCAAAATAAATTGAGTCAAGTTTTTCTCTCAACTTTATAATATCCTCTTTTGTGGTTTTAATTTCGATGGCATCAGCTTTTTGATCCAAACATTCAACGTTTTTGAGTAAACCAACAGATTTTGATAATTCAGTTTCATAAGCTTTTATAACTTTTTCACATTGCAATTTTGCTAAATTTCTAATAATTCTGCCAAGCCACAATATTCCGCAAAATCGTTGTAATAGTTTTTGAAGTTCCTTTTTTCGATTCAATTTTGATTGAAGCAAAGTTTGATAATAATCCATATTCATCCTCACATCCTCGGGATTTAGCTTGCTCTCATTTTGATCGTCCAAATCAGAAATTAATAAAAATGTATCAGTTTCAACGATATGGAAGTCATCTTGATTCAAATCTGCAGTAGTTTGTGTAATTTTAATTGCATCTTCATTTTTATCTTCGAGAATATATGTTTCTTTTTTAAATTCTTCCATTTTCTGAAAAGCTTCAAGGGATTTTATTAATTTAATATTCGGCAAATTTTTTCAAACCTTAAAAAAATAAGTTTCTCTGATTAAATTTTTACTAACGATAAATTCAATACAATATTAGAATTTTTTTAATTGAAAGGTGAATAGTTGCTTTTATCGATGACTGAAAGCTTTTGTTTGTTTACATCCATCTTTGCCATTACTAGCTTTTGGCATCCTTTTTTTCTTGCAACGAGGCCGCACTTTATTCATTTTATTATGTTAACAGCTGTTGTATGTCCATGGATCCATGGAAGCAGGAAATAGCTAAAACTACTCTCGAAAAATATCTGGACTTTTAATTGTGACAGCTTTATTAAAAGAAGATATAAGCTTTTAAGAATTATATTTCAAGTCAGAAATTTAGTTTATAAAGCCTTTGATAAAATGCAACAAAAAGTTTTGAAAAAGAAAGATTCTTTAAAATTTCTAAAGGAGTTTTACAAGATAAAAATGGGGATATTGTTTGCATAATTTTTTAAAGTTTAATTTGCTAATTGCATATTTTCTTTGCAATTGTTTCTTTTTTGTTTAACATATTTTGATGCTGCAAAAAAGTGAATGTCGAGGTGGAACGATTATTCTTCTCTCCTATTCATCGTTATTCTATCCACTTTTGATTATTCAAACCACAGAAACCTGTCTCTAGCGTGTGGTTGGTGATGGATATATTTTCACTTTTTCAAAAAATGACAGAGAGAAGACTCGGAAGAGAACATGGATCATAGGAGGATAGCCGCCGCCGCTTCAGATCATGCATAAACTAAACCGCTACTTGCTGTGTTTTTTTTCTTCTTCCAAAATCCAGACGGCTCAGTTACACGTTTATCCTCTTTTCCTCTTCTTATTTTTTCAGTTTTATATAATCCGTTTTAATTTTATAAATGAAAATTAAAAGAATTTTTGTGATTTTTATTTTAATTGGAGGATTTTTTGATTTATCCTATTCTCAACATTCGTTAGCTGAAAAAACTTCTGCCGTTCGAATTGTTCGATTTCAAATTGATTATCCCAATGCTGAAGTTCGAAAAATAAATCATTATACAAAATGGACTTCACTTATGAGAAAATCCGTGTTAGCTTCATTAAGATTTATTGATAAACATTGGAAAATTTGTGATAAAATGGAAGATAATAGTCCTAAAAAGGATATGGATTGTGGCCAACTTCAAGTTACTGGAGAAATAGTACGAGATAATTTTTATCGAATTAATGCCACATTTATTGCTAACAGGTAAGGATGAAATAAGTGTATGACTTTGTTAAAAATAAATTTAATTAAATTTATTGCTTTGCTTTGAACAAGAAAAATTTAGCGAGATTTTTAAATCAATAACTAAAATAAAAATGCTGGCTGTTTGGGTTTTATACTGTAATAAATATTATTGAGTTAATTATTAGCTAACAAATATTTTTGACATTTTACGTTTGCTTCATTTCCTTTTTACACAATACAAGTTTCTTCAAACAAAAAATTCTTGTTAAATTTTATTTTCGATTGCTTTACTTTTGGAGTACATTTGGCTTCAAGCTCTTACCTTAACCGCTGTAATTCTGTTTTTTATTTCTAATCATTGGTAGTTTTCTAAATTATCAAATCTAAAACTTGCGTTGTTATTGCTTATTTTTATTTTTCCTTTTTTCAGAGACCCCATTCGAAACACAAACGTTGATGCAACTTCCACTGTTTTTGGCGTGATTCAAATCGGACTTCGTGGTGGCATTTTCCAATATACCAATGCTTTAAAAATTCTTGGAAAACCTTCACCTTCCATGTGGTTTGAAGAAGCATTCTTTTGTTATCCCGGTTTCGTTTTAACTAACAATGATAAATGCATCAATGAAAATCGACGACAAAAACGTGGCACCGATGGAGTTAAAACTCGAATCGTTGGCGATGTCATTTTTTAAACCTAACGACGATGAACCTCCAAATTTTAAGTTTAAAGATGTGCAATAATACTTTAAAAAAATCATTAAATCTTTTGAATATTTTGTTTTGAGATTATTTATTAATGCGTTGCCTTGTTGTATTTGTATTATAGCAATCATTATTAATTACTGTATTTATAAACAAAAAATTATTAGTTTTTTACATTCAATAAAACATTCAAAATTGGAGATCATAAAAACATTTCGTTAATAATAAAAAAGTTGACTGAGATTGTAAATTTTTTTGTTTGAGATCACTGGTGACTCGAAAGCTCATATTTCTTCATAAATAAACCAAAATGGTTCATCGCTTTTTAAAGATTATTTTGATATTGCAATGGAGCCGCCGCAGCTGCAGCAGCTTGTTGCTGTGAACGTTGTAGTGATCGATAAATATCTTCACTATCAGCAAATTGAATGCCTTGATTAGACATAGAACCAAAAGCGCTGGCAGCCGCTGCACCATATTGCATTGAAGTGGTAGTTGGATAACCCATGGGACGAGACATTGGATATGGAGAATATGAAGACCACATATCTGTTGCTCGTTGACTCATAGTTGGATAAGTTGGTCTCATGGCATTTAGGGATGCAGCGGCGGCAACATTGAGTGCACCTGAATGACCTCCACCAAAATGTTGAACACCTTTTTGAAGTTGCTTTTCTTGCTTTCGATGTTTTGCTCTGCGGTTTTGAAACCACACCTGGAAGAGGCAAAAAATAATTGTGGTTAGAAAGTTAAAACATGTTACATGTTTCTATAAAATGGTATGGAAAAGTATGCTTCAAAAGGACCAAGGATTTCTAGTTTTTGTTTTTTGGGTGGAGATAAGATTTAGATAATCAAGATTTTACAAACACAGAAATAAAGACGTCCAAAAAAAATTTACTTTACAAGTTTTTTAATCATGGCTTTTGATTTATCAAGCTCAAAGTTTGCGACATTTGCAATGCAACATTTTTTCAAAAATCTTACTTGAATTCTAGCTTCATTTAATTTTGTAATTCGTGCTAATTCTTCTCGAGCATAAATATCAGGATAATGAGATTTTTGAAAAGCATTATCAAGTTCAGCTAATTGCTCTTGAGTAAAGGTTGTTCGATGCCTTCTTCGAGCTGGAGTTGGTGGTCCTCCACCCATTCCACCACCAAAATGTGTTCCAAGTCCATTACCAACGAGGGAATCCGTTTTAAGTTTTTTAAAGGCTCCATCAGAAAGATCTGGAAAAGTGAAAGGGATGATGCACAGTTTTTTGAAATTTTAAAAAAAAAATAAGAGAAAAGAAATAATTGATGGAAGAGGAGAAAAAATATTCGAGAAGTTAATTATAGTTTGGTTCGTCGTCGTCTCGCATCATCTGTTTTTGAGATGATTATTGTTTGCAAATTAATTGTATCCGATCGCTTTTGGATCAAATTACACACAATTTATTTGTAAGTTCAAAAAATGTTTAAAAAAATGGAATTAAAGTTAAAGGATAACTACAAAACTGAAAATATTTATGGGATTTGTTTAAAAAATGGATTAGTTTTGTTAAAATGTTGAAACTTAACAAAATAATCAAGGCCAACAAATGAGAAAAATTTTGTGTTTTTGTTATAAATGAACTTACCAATGGAAGAACCAACTGCTGATGATACATCTAATCCACCAGGATAATAAGTAAAATCTGCGATTGATTGTGGAAAATCTTTTGGCTTTAAATCTTGAAACTGAAACTAAAAAACAAAAAAAAATTAAATTGAAATAATCATCATCGTACAATTTTTAAAATTCGTAATATTTACAGTACGAAAAAAGATCGTTAATTTAAAAAGTAAAAAAGGATAAAAAAAATTGCAAATGCGTCATTTAAAAAGAAATGTGCTACAAAATGATAATAAAAAAATGATACGGTATTTTTATGGGTTTTTTACTTTTTTCTATTCTAAGAGCTGCTTTTTTTTGTTAAAGGAACGAAACTTTAAGCCTAATGAATACGAATAATGTGTTGTTCCTTTCTTTCACTAGCTTTTAGCTTTTTTTCTATTTTCTATTTTCTTTTCTTTTTTTGTGTTGACGAAGAAGAAAGGGGAGAGAGGTTACGGTAGCTGCTGTTTTCTTAATGCTTTTTGAGGAAATGCAAAATGACGCAAAAAAAGAAGAGAAGGAAAATAATGCAAGTTTTTGATGAAAAAAAAGTTTAAAAAAAGATTTCTTCGATAAATTTAAATTCCAAACATTTTTAAAGTTTTCAAAAAGCTAAAAATTATTGAACAAAAAATGTAGGATCCAAAAAAAAGCAACGATTTCGATGACCAAAAAAATTGTCGTCGTCGTCGTCATTTATTATTCATCGAGGTGTGAAAATTTACATAAGCAGCCTAATAACACAACGACGATAATTAGCACTTTTGAATTGGATTGGATTGTTGGTGGCTTTTGTTTCGCGTCGATATTATAGCAAATTGCATCGTTTGCTTCTTCTTTTAGCTACTTAATGCGCCAATTTAGGATGGATGGAAAACGTTCGTTCGTTGCTGCTGCTACTTCTTCGACCTTGCTTCAAATGCTTCTTAACGATTATGTTAAAGCTGGATGAAAGAAGAAGAAAAGAAAGGTCTCCAAAGCTAAGATTTAATAAAATGGCAATGTCAAAAAAATAAAATAAAAACAATAAAGTTTTTAGAGAAAGAATGAGCTGCATTTTAAAGTGAAACGTAAGAAGTTTCGTGTTTAATAATGCTTGTGTTTAAGGCAATTCAAAGGTGATAGACAAAAGTTAAATAAAAAGTAAAGATAAATACAGTATTCCCAAAAGAAGTAGATAAGGACAAAAAATTTAAGCTCAAGGTTTGAAAAAACAAATTGAATGGATAAGTTTATAAAAAGAAGCAACAGTAACACATAAACATTGATGTCAATATTTCCCTTTTTTAATAATATTTTCGAATTCTTTTTCACTAAACATAAATAAAAAAAAGCAATAATGAATTCAAAAATGAAACTCTGATTGCAAAAAAGAGGTGTCCAAGTTGCGCTAGTTTTATTGGATATGCCTAATTTTTTCTTGTTGCTTCCCGTTGTTTTGTTTTGAAGCAAAAACAAGAATTTAGAGTCATTATTAATTGTTTCCTTAAGAACACGACAAAAAAGGGGAGTCCTTAAAAAGTCATTCAAAAATGATTTAGTTCATTATTCAGTAAAACAAGTGGTGATGAGTTAGTTTATCGAAAGAAACAAAACAAAAAATTGCGCGAAAAGGGCCATCCCTGGATTTTGTGTGGAAGATGAAGAAGAAAGACAGCTGGCGCCAATTTGCTTTCTTACTTCATGCTGACTTTTCCATCCATCCATTCAGATGGGCTAGTGATGATCGACGAAGAAGAAAAAAAGGAATACCAGATCGAGGGCGGATTAGAGAAACCTTAATCTGAGACAATTTTCATTTTTTCAAAAAATCATCCCAAAGTTTAAAAAAAAAAATAGAAAATGGCAACGACTGCCTTCAAAGCTTTAAAATTTTGTTAACTAAGAAAAATGAGAAAGAGATGACTTTGTTATGTTGACTCCGGATATACAATTATTTAAACTTATTTAACAGAAAAAAAAGAAGAAAGAATGAGGATCATAGCTCCTCCTCTTTCTTTTTTCAAAGCCTTAAAAAGTCGGATTACATTAGGTCGCGCATAATCACATTATCACAAACAAATTAACGCTTCTCTCTTCTCATCCCAAAGCTTCATCCTCCTTTCATTTTTGCACCAAAAGAATAAATAAATAAATATCAATGTATGTATGTGTACCTCAGACCTCAGATGTTTGTGTATATTTTTTTATGAAAGCTTAAAAATCGAATTGGTTGACGCCAAAATTTGATGATGGTAATTTGGTTTTCCTTAGGCATTTTTTTCTTTCTCTGCTTTTTTTGCTCATCAATCAAATTTTCTGCGCTCCCAAGTAATAGTGGAGGAGCAACACAACAAACGGGAGGGGAGACTACTAAATGAATCGAATCAGAGGAAGTGAATTATCATTATTCGGTTTGCATAATAGGGGCGGAGCACAATTTTTTTTTGCTTTAAAAAACATAAAAATTTGTTGGGATTTTTTTGTTTGTTGGAGATTCCAATGGTTGCGATCTGTAGATACTTTCCTTCCTCAAGTGCGAAAGACCCAGATGGATCAAAAAAAGATAATTTTAAGGCTATCAAAGAAATAAAAGAACATCACTTACCTGTGCTGCGGCAACAGCTGCAGCGGCAGCGGCTGCAACATGAGCATCAATATTATTACCATTATTACCTCCTCCTTGCGTTCCATTACTTTGTGGATCATCATTGGAACTCATTTGGAATGGAATTGTTTGTTTTTATTATTATTTCTTTCTCAGCGTAAACAAATAATAATAATCACTTTTGTTTTTTATTTTAATTTTATTTTCTCTTCTTCTTCTTTCTCGTGGCTATTATTTGAATAATAATTTAACCAAATCAACAGCAACAACACACCCAACCACCAAGAAGAGGTCTACCAACGACAGGAGTAGATTTGATTAGTTTCTTCAATAACTTAGTAGTTGTAGCAGTTGGAGTGGTGAAGCTCTTTCTGTCTCTGTATTTTATTATTTATGATTAAATCAAAGATGAACACAGACATACACGAGTCACGGATTTTTTCTTCGTATAAAATTTGGGGCTAAAGTGGTGGAAGAAGAAGGAGACCCTTCTTGAATTTGATAAATATAATAAATTCACTCAGAGAAGAAAAAACACGAAAGAAAGCAAAGGCAAAAATGAGCCTAAATGGATAAGTCTAACATTGTTAGCCGTCCGCCGGTATAACTGAATGTATTCAAGAAGCAAAAACAATTTTTCTTTTTTCATTTTTTTCATTTTGCCTTATTCTGTTGTCTTCCTCCTTCACCAATGATGGCAGAAAGAAATGTGTTACAGTATGAAAGAAAACGAAAGAAAATAAAAAAATGCCCGCCTTCTTTTAAAGCAAGCAAGCAATTGCCAACAACCACCGACAGCCGCCATGGCTTGCGCGTACTTGATTCGATTATCGAAGCAGCTTTGGCGAAGGCTAATAACCGCTCTATTTCTTTCCACTTTTTTCTTATTCTTCTTTTCATTTCATTCAAGGGACCAACTTTGAAACAACAATAACATGAGATCGAAAGCTTCCTTCTTTTTTGATACACCGTTACGCAAGCTTTATTTTGTATTGCATCTGCTTGCACTTTATCGTCGGCATCAGTTTCATTTTATTCCCACTTCAACAAGATTGTATGTGTCAAGTATCAAATTAAAAGCACATCATCTTTCTGTTATTATTTTTTACAAAAGAAAAAATGTTAGTGTTACAAAACAATTCAATAAAAGACTTTATTCGAGACCATTCCTACAATACATATTTAAAATTTGACATACATATAAACTAATGAAAATCAAGGCACTAATCTTCACGGTAAAGATCTTCGACACCGAATTGAGCGACACCTTCTTCAAATGGGATGTTGACAACCTGAAAAAATGGAGAATTAGAAAGTGATATGGAAATGTAAATCGTTATCTTAAAGCCATCATAATAAATGAAACAAAGTTTGAAAAGTAACTATTCACATTAGCTTCCACTCGAAAGTTAAGTAATTCATGAATGCAAATCCATAAACAATCATACTCTTTGCTTCCCCTAAGTTTCACAATACCCGTTAAGATTAAACAAAGCACCCTATTCTTTGGATAAAAAAAGTTTTTAACAAAAACGAGTAGGTGCAGTTATAAAATACAAAATCAAGATGCTTGTCGACAAACATAAAGTTTTATGGCGTGGTATTACATATATTCTTTGTAGGGTAATTTTAACATACCTTCATCAAATAACGCATTTCTTCTTTAGCGAGCCACTTCTTCTTCTTGGTAGCTTCGGCGGCAGCAGCAACAGCCTTTTCATGATGCCATTGACGAATATCAGCATGGTATTCTCGAATCTGACGAAGACGGTAAAATCCCCATAAAACACCAAGGCCGAGAGCAGACCAACGAGCAAATCGAATTAAAGGTGAAACATTGATAGGCTGTGGAAGAACGACAGCCGTAGGATGTGGAGTAGCCATTTTACTGCTCAGCCTAACAAAAAGAAATGTAAAGTAATATGATAAAAAAAAAGTCCAAAGGTATTTCAAATAGATAAAACTTTATAACAGAACAAATAAATAAAATGACACAGTCCATTTATTCTTTATACAAGCGGGTATGCGAGAAAAGACAATGATGAGAAAGAGAGAAAAGAGCAAAATAAAATTTAAAAACAAAAATAGGAATAAAATTCAAGATGTTTCCTATTTCTTCTTTTGATTTCCCGCTGCGGCTGCACCTCGATTACCAGCTCCAGGTTGTACAGGTCGACCACTGTTTAAGCCAGAGTATTGATACTTGGCCTTCTTTTCAGAAGGCTTTAGAATCTAAAAAAAGAAGAAATTAGCTACGTTACTATCATGAACAAATAAACTTACTTGGAAGGAGCACATTAGAGTTTCATCAACGGACATCATTCCTCCGGCATTGTCAAATTCACCACAATAATTGGGTGCTGAGAAGAGAGTAACGAGTTGCCGTTTTGCAAAGAATTCATAGCCATCTTCAACCACTTGATGAGCACGACAAATAAGATCAAGATCATGACGATTCAAAAATTTAGCAACAACATCAGGTCCAAAAGTAAAGGAAACACCACGATCATTTTCACCCCATCCTTGTACATCTTTATCAGGATCAGACCAAAGCAAATCACATAAAAGACCAGTATCGGGAACATCAGTAGGACGCATAATACGACGGATTTGTTCCATATTTTGAAGATCAGGCGAAAGACCACCATGACAACAGAAGATTTTTTCATCAATAAGAGCAGCAATTGGAAGACAGTTGAAACAATCAGTGAAAGTTTTCCATAATTTAATTGAGAAGCGTCTTTTACATTCATCATAGAAACCATAAATACGATTGATGCTAGCACATTCATGATTACCACGCAAGAGGAAGAAGTTCTCTGGATATTTGACTTTGTAAGCTAACAGCAAGCAGATTGTTTCTAAACTTTGTTTTCCACGATCAACGTAGTCACCAAGGAAGAGATAGTTAGCTTCAGGAGGAAATCCGCCGTATTCAAAAAGTCTGAGCAGGTCGTTGTATTGTCCATGGATGTCTCCTAAAAAAATAACCATATATACAAAAAAGTTATAAACAAAGAAAGAACATACCGCAAATCTTTAAAGGTGCTTCAAGTTCAAGTAGAATTGGCTGGGATAAAAATATTTCTCTAGATTTGCTGCATAAAGCACGAATTTCATTTTCTGACATGTTGACAGTTTTCCCAGGACGGCATCCTCGAGCTGTAAAATGAACAAAATTAGACACATGAATGAATCAGCGATATCGTAAACATAAAAAAAGGCAGGAAGACATCAAAATGTACGAAACGTAGTAAATGTTCGTACTAAGAAACACAGTTAAAGAGATCCCATATTGGATATAATAAGTGAGAAAACAAAACATACCTTCAAGCAAGCGAGTGATCAAGTGATCGACGTTTAAGTCACCATCCGCAGACATGTCCGCAAAATCTGAGAGAGCCTGAAAATAAAAATGGTGTTAAAAATGAAAAAGCACAATTGCTCAAAATAAGTAAAGCGAGATTCAAAAAAACACGGAAGTAAATTGATAAAGATAATTACCAAGAGCATGATACAACAAAATTTCGCAACTTGAATATATAAAAAAGTGAACTTCTCTTTAACAAAATTGTTATGCAAAAGTTTGGGTAAAAGGAAAAATGCTGCAAAGCACATTAAAAAGTTAAAAGATTAACAACAAATTAAGGCAAATTGTTGACAACAAGCATGGAAGAGTGCAAAAGTCAATAACAGAAAAAAGCTCCAAATTGAAGGAAGATATCAAGAATCATAAAAGATTTGTACATAAAAAGTTCAATGGAAGAGATAGTTAATGATTAAAAAAATAAAATTTGAAACTGTATATATAAATGGTGAAAGAACAACTGCTAAAGCAACACAGAATCAATACTTTTTTGATGGTTGCAAAACACACGCGAGCGAGCAAGCAAAAAAAAAAAAAGCCGGGCGCACACACATAACGAGAGAGTTACAGTAGGATAGCCTTGAAACGCAGGGGAACGTTTCAAATGCGCATCGAGACCAAAACTATGTTCATTCCTTTCGCTTTTTTTTGTTGATGCTGTTGCTATTGCGGTTGACGAAGAAAATGGCCATCCAACATCGCATTTTTTTTATGTTTTTTTTCCTTCTCTTCACTTTTTTTTCTATGTCACCATCGCTTTTTTTTGCGTCAGCTTTCTTTCTTTTTCTTCATTCCTATAGAGAGTTATATGCCAAATAAAAAAATATGGCAAAAAAAAGAGGGAACAAGAGACATTTTTTCCTTTAGCTTGCTTTTGCCTTGTTAAAATTCACTAAATTTTTTAAAAACTACGACGACGACAACGGCATACTTGGCTGTCTGTTTCCGATGAAGGCAAATAGAAGATGGAAAGAAAATTTTTAAAGAAGTGGGAAGTAAGAGTGCAAAAACTTCGTTTTTCGAAAGGAAGGAATAAAAACTAACATAGCAGCAAAAGATGAAGATGAAAGAATTGTATAAACTTTTTTGTTCCTTCGTGACATAAATTGTAGCATAACCGATGGATGCTTCTTTGTGAATTATCAAGGGAAAGAAGAAGAAGCAAAATTCAACAATAACAATCAAATAAATATATTTAATTTTTGTTTTTATCAAAAAACGAAGGGGAGAAAAACAAGAGAGATGATAATCATGGAAAAATACATATGTATGTACGTTTGAATTGAATAAATGTAAAACTAAACGAGAAAGAAAGAAAAATAGACCAAATACGTTTTTTGTTGTTGGCCGATGATGTGTTGTTTTTGATTATACAAAAGAAGGCACCCAAAAAAAGGGAGAAATGATTGTGGTGGATTATTTTGCTGACTGCATCCATGTGCGCTGTGATGATGCTTTTAAAGGATAGAGATCTTTGTTGTTGTCCATAAGACAAAAATATTATTAATATTTTATTTCGTAGAATAAATTTCCCGCGCACTAATTTTTTTTAAGAAAAAGAAGGGGAAAGAAAATGTAAAGATGGAAAAATAGCTTTTTAAATACTTTAGCATATGAGAAAAAAAGAGGTGGAGGACTCCACTATCCTTATTAGCTTATTGCTTGCTTGCTTTCTCATTGCGCGTTGATGACGAATGGATGTCATAGCTTCTTTTTTTTGGTTCCTTGATTCATTCTTTGGCTTCTTTTATATTCAATAATGCCTTTGGCTAATATGTAATATGCTTTTGATAATAATTTTTATTGTTTTTATTAATATTTATTCAATATAAAAAAAAATTCTGCCATAAATATGACAATTTAAGACTGGGTTTTTTTGTTGTTGGAGATTAAAGAAGGCATTAACACATACATCTACATTAGTATAATACATTGTAAAAAAAATTTACACCCCTAAATAGGAAAAAAAAGATGAAAATATTGCAACTGTTGTTGGACTCTTTTAAAAACGATTTTTAGAGTCTTCTTCTAGCAAAGCGAAATCTTCGAACATCATTGGTATTATTAGCACCAGTGTTTTCAGGATTCAACCACCATGGAGTTGTAGCAGCAGAACTCATGGTTGTGGTGATTGTTGGAGTTGTTGTTTGAGCAGGTGGAGGTCCAGAGGCAACTTTTTCACAAATGAAAGATGCAGGAACTTTACAACATGATTGCATCCAAGTTTGTGTAACACTATCAAGTTTTGCACATTTTTTGCCTTTGTGATATGTGGGTTTGCGATAGCTGTGTTTAGCATGCCAGGTTTCAAAATCATATCCAGTATGATCACTCCAAACATATTCTTGTGAACCTCCAAATTGAGCAATACCAAGCCAAATGACATCAACACGACGGGCAAGTTCTGCAAAATGAATGGAAATTGATAAAACGATCATTCAATTGTTTTTTTAATTTTAATAAATCTTTTCATTATTTTTTCCGGTTGAATTTTATATGTCATTGAAATCAACCATCGTTCTTCAAGTTTAACCAAAAGAATGGGTGCGACATTTTGGCGCCATCGACTAACTTTTTTCTGACCTTTTTTGTGGCCACTGGCAGCAGTAGCGACGACGACACCCATTCAATTCATTTCAAGGTCATCATTAATTTTATACGAAAAAAAGTTTTTTTTGTTTCAATTTTTTACCAAACTTTTTTTTACAAAATGAAAAGTAAAAACTAACCAGAAACAAATTGATTATCAGCAGCATTGTGGATGGAAACATGATGAGCTCCTTGGAAGGCACATTTAAATTCAGAGATCACCCATCCTGTTTTTTCATTATAAACTTTATAACATTTATGTGAATGTGGGGAATATTTCCAATCATCGGGGCATGGATTAGCAGAAACTAAAATAAGGAAGACATTAATTAGACTTAGAAAATAATTTTAGATTTTTTTTAACTTACCAAAAGCCACAAGAGATAATGCAATCACGGATATTAATTGAATTGATGAAAACACCATATTTTTTATTTCCTAAGGGTTATTTAGACTCCAACAAAAATCAACCCAAGTCTTAAAATTTGATAAAAATCACTTCTAATTGTCTCCCTTTTAAAGGCGATGAAAATGGTCGTTAAAGGTAGTGGTAGTTGCCGTTCCTTAACCGTTGGTAAACACAGTCGATTTTTTTTCTTTCCGGTGGGCGGGATCTCACAATCAATCCCAACCTTTATTGCTCGTAACACGTCAAGAAAGAAAAAACTTAACTTAACTTTTTTCAAAGTTTGATTTAATGGAGAAAGTTACCATCCATCCGTCTTTATATTTCATTTTTCTTCTTCTTCTGACCTGTGGTAATTTTGGCTTTACTCCAATGCATTCATGCATGAAAAATGGATGGAGGAGTTTCCGGAGGAGGTTAAAAAAGGCGGAGTTTTTAATTATTTAATTCGAAACATAAAGCAAAGGTCGAATGATTTTATTTTTTTTATTGAATTTGAACTTTTTCGGTTTTTTTTTATCTGGAATCGAGACCGTACATACATTTATTTTATGGAAGGACCTTGAAACTGAAAAAAGGGTTTTAAAATGGAGGAGTGGGTTTTAGTTGATTTCTTGATTCAGAATTTTTTTGAGGTTTATTGCTTCATTTTTATTTTATTTTTCTCAAGAAGGAAGTAACAACGCATCTTTGTTCAATTTTTTTTGTGAATTTTATTTTTTGGAGGTTTATGAGGGTAACAAAAAAAGACGGAAGTAACATTCGTTTACAATCTTGTGTGTTGCAAAAATTTTATTATCTCCCGAAATCAAAAAATACAGTATCCAAACATCTTTGAATCGTCGTATTAAAAAATAAGCACAATATTTAATAAAAAGTCAGAAAGTTGGACTCTAACAAACCCAAACTTCAAGAAAATAAGATACGTTTAAATTTAAAAAAATTTAGATTTAACATTAGTAAATTTCTTGCTTATGCATTTTGTTAACGAACAGAAATTATGCACTTGTTTTAAAAAAGATTTTTGAGATTAGGACGAATGAGATGCTCCAGTAAGTTGCTTCCCAATAACTAAACACAGTTCCCTTTTTTTTATCGCCCGCAGTAATACCAAAGATATTTCCTCTTGTTAACTTTCACGTTTTGATTTCCACAAAAATAAATTTTTCACCACCAACTTTCCGGAAAACTCGTTTATGTTCAAAGAAATTTTACGTTTATGGTCACAACGTTCAAATGGTTGTGGCAAGTTTAACAGTTAATTTTGTTTTACGTGACAACTTTTACTTTCAAAATACTCACACTTTTTCTTTAATCATTAATTGCGGCTACAATCAAGGATGATGTGATTTCATTTATTTATTTTTTGCTCGTAAATTAACTTAACTTTTTTCAAAAGTGCACATACATACACGTACATGGATGCATGTGAAAAGTGTAATATAATTATTATTACCTACTTACATATGCATATGCATTATTTATTAGGGTAAAATTTTACCGTTCATTCAACCTTGTTTTGTTTGGGGCTCTTTCATTCATTCATTGATGATACTTTGATTTTTGCTATTATAATATTTTCTTTACAAACAAAAAAAAGTAACTTTTGACTTTTAGGGGAAAAAACAGATACAAAGAAAAATGATTTGCAAAAATTGTGCTTTAGATACAGAAAAAAATGATATGATAAAATTAATTATTATGTTTATAACATTTTTTATATGGTGAAAAAATATCGCCATGGGCGTTTTTGTGTCGTTTTTGTAATTTAATTTCATTCATTATTTGTTTTTGGATCAAAGATTTTGGGAATAAAGAAATTGGGGTTAGCTCACATAATTACTATGAAAGCAATAGGGATAACTGTAAATCTGTAATTGTAATTAAATATTCTAATTTTTGTATGTTTTTATGACAAAGTTTACGCATTTTCTTTCTCAATGTGACGTGACGCAAAAGTACGATAAAAGCTTTCCTAATATACTTAGCTATGGTTTAGGAAATTAATGTGGACATCAGGATGGAATATTAAAAAATATAATTGTGAAGGAAAAATTGTTTTTAGCAAGCTTTCAATAGCAATCTGCTTCGGAGCTTTAATCTTCATGGAACTTCTTTATAAAAAAGGCTCCAAAAACAAATGTATCGTAACTTTTTCCAAAATCAATTATTTTTATGACTTTTTTCCTTTGAAAATCTTCATTTCAACATTACATAATTTATTACTGATTGTTTTTTATTTTCTGAACTCAAATTGAAAGATGATTTTGCAAGAAAGAAAAACGCAACCGGAATGATAAAAAAAAATCAAAAACGGTATCAATCAAAAAATTTACTTTTATTCTATGAAGTAAATGTTTATTTTATTTTTTCAAAATATCAAAGAATAATAAATAAATAAAATTTATAAAATGTTGTAATAATTAAACTTCGATATTTTTTAACTACTCGTACTTAAAAAGTTTGTGTTGAAAATAAGCAAGCACCTGTGTGGCGCCTTTATTTTTTTGGTCAGGCGTCTAAACTCATTTTTATGTTTTCATTTGATCGTGACCTCGAGTAAACCATAACCACGCAAATATGGTTGCCCTCTCAAGAAGGCGAGAAAAAAAAGATGGGACACCTTGAAACTTTTTTCTTCCTTTTTTCATTCATAAATTTTTCACGTTTTCAATTAAATTTTTTTTCCTTCCTCCATGAAAAGATCCTACGCTTTTTTTATGAGTTTGATTCTTTTTTTACAGAGGCGTTCAAGAATTTCAATGACTTCCGAAATTTAATATTTCAATTGTCTGAAATTTATTTTTTTGAGGAAATAGGTTTTTTTGTTGCGTTTTTTTTATTTTTCAAGGATGCGTAAATTTAAATTCAAAAATTTTAAAGTTTATTGTCTGTTGGAGAATAGGTTTCTTCGAGACGTCCTCAGACAAAGTAAAAAAATTGAATGTAGTTAAAGGAACTTTTTTTTAATACTTGGGAAGTATTTTGACAATAAATCAAAATGAAAAGAAGAAGAACTCTTTGGTCTTGAGTGTCGCCGTCGTCTTCTGTTTCGTGGACATTAAAAAAATTAAAAGGTTTTTTCGGGTCTTCTTTACTTTAACGGGGCATTGGGAGTTTTTATTTTTGAGACCAAAAACATTTTTCTTTTTCATTGTTAAAAATTCAAATTTTCGAAGAAAAAAATTCGTGCCCCGTTAAAGTAAAGAAAGTCCGTTTTTTCTTCCATTAAAAAAATGATTTCTGAACTGAATTAAATTGAAATGAAAAATAAAGAATCAGGAAATCCCGTAGTTAAAGCCATTTTAAAAAGCTTAAATAACATGTTTATCCTACCTATTGAACGATTTGGAAAGTGATTAGTAAATTCTTAATGGATAATACTAAAATAAACAAACGCATTTATTTCTTTAAAATTATTTCAGTTTATTGATGAGAAAAAAAATAACGCAATAATTTCAACATTTTTTTGGAACGTCCCGAAAAATAGCGATAAACAAAACAAGCTTATTTCTGAATACAGTAGCAATCAATGAAATATTGATGATAAAAAATGGCATCACTTTTGCTTGACGCAACAAAAAGCTGTAATTCAAATTTTAATCCACTGTTTTTGAACTTTAAAAGTATTGTATTAAACCAAAGTTATGATAACAGAAGAATCCAATATTTTCAAAGCATGAGGAAAAGTTTTAACAATATTCGATAGAAAGAAACAAGGTACAAACCACCTTTTGAGCCATAACAGGTTTCAAAAAAGACCTAAAACATACATAATAAAAGCACGCATTTACTCTTTCGAAAAAATAGTTAAACTTTGTTCAAAATTCTCTGTTATGACTTTTAGTCAATTTTCCACAAACCCAATTAAACTCTCTTTTTACTCATTAAAAAAATTTATTATAATTGCTTTAAATTTTAACAAAAGGAAATGAAAACAGAAAAGAAAGTTGTGACCTTATAAAAATTACAAAAAATAAAATAAAAGGTGCTTGATTTGATTAAAAAAATAGTATGGTAGTAAAAGAAACAACAAAAAAGATTGCAATAAAAAAGAAACTTGATTAATTTAAATAATTTTTTTCAGGGTGCAAAATTTATTTTAAAGAAGTGAATTGAAATTTGAAAAAACACGTTAGCCAAGAAAAAGAGATATGATAAAGTCAATCTTGAAAAAAAGTCTCGTGTTTGTGGAACTTCCCTTTTCGATAAAAACTTTATATTATCATTTTCTCTTGACTATGAATGCGATTCTCTCAAGTTTCAATCCTTCGTTTAAAAAAAAAAGAAGCATAAAATTATTGACAATGTGGTCCACCACAAAAACGTTTAGAACGTTCAACCATGGCATCAATAAGATTATTAACAAAATCAAAACCGGTTTTAAGTTGAGCTGTAGCAGTTCCAGATGTATCTGCAATAACTTTACGACATCCTACATTTAATAATGAATCAATTCCAAGTGATTGTCCAGCGGGTTTATTACGAATGCATGTATTCAATGCGCTATCAATGGTTGCAGCCCAATCATTTACTGGTGTAATTCTGAAAAAAAAAGAAAAAAAATGAAAACCGGAAATCAATCACATTCAATTAATTAAAAAAGAAAAAAAACCATTCTCGTCTTTCATGGACGTTCTTCTGTCGTTAATGGTGGACTTTTGATTGTAAATGACTATCAGTTTGATTTTTAAGGGAAAAGAAAAACTTTTCAGACTATTTTTTTTTCTTTCTTCTTCTTTCATTTGATCACCATCAGAAAAAAGTTAATTTGATATCAATAAAAATTACAAAAAAACTGTATTGGAAAAAAACGGGCGGAAAACTGACATTTATAATTTTTGAAGAAAGGTACAGTTTTGAAAGTTAAAAAAATGAAATTTGGTTTAAAAAAATTCGTGTATATTTCAATGCCTTTCAATGCCTTTTAAAGCTGTTTAACTTTTCATATCTCAATTTGTCTCTTGAGTAATGTGTTTTCAAAAGCTCCATAAATTAATCTCCAAAATAATTTTTTTAATAAACTTACAATTGACGTTTAATGTTTGAAACGCATGCATCAACTTTAGATCCTGATCCTCCAATAGCAGGTGCACTACCACGAGAATTGGAGATAGCATCTTGAATGGCTTCAGCAATTCCACTGATGCGTTGTTTCAAATCTTGTCGAGCTTCATTGATGCATTCGCATGTGGCAGCTTTAGTTTCATGCAATTTGGTTGCACAACCACCTGTAGCAGCAGCATCACAAGCAGCAACAGCTAAAAAAATATGGAAGGGTTCAAGTTGATGCTCAATTGATATTTCAGTAGCCAATAAAAAAACAAAAAAAACAAACCATTGCAATGTTTTTGGAAGAATCCAGGGAAAGGATTTGCGAGACATTTACGAGTTGTGATAGCACGTTTGGGTTTACGTTCAGAGCAAAAAGTCAATCGAGAATTGATAAGGATGAAATCGGAAATTGAATTGATCCTTAAAACCCACAAAATTAGCTTTCCTTTTAAAGGCTAATCTTCTTTCACTTACACAGAATCCTTAGCATTGAAAGAACCTTCTTCCAAATCAGGGATCTCAGGAACGCCGGGGAAATCGCTAATCTTTTTGCGAACACAATATTCAGCTTCTTTTGCAATGGAACGTGAAATTTGTTGACGAATGCACTTTTGATCTTCAGCTGGAGTGGAAAGTAAAGCTTTGATGGCGGATGCAGCAAAGGTGCGACAAATGGAACAATCTCGAAGTGGGCCGTTACGATCCCAAGCTTTTGATTCCAAATCCGATAAAGCTAAAACGCAACGATCCTTTGCATTAGCTTCAGCGATGGTTGGAGCAAAGCAAGCTGAAGCTGCTTTACGATTATCAGAATGGATTTCATTTTCAAGTTCAAGATAATTATTATCAACATTATGTTTGAGACATTGAAGAAAAGCACCAAACACTTGTTTGGTTTCTTGAGGTGAAGCACATGATTGCGCATTAATTGCTGTAACAAAAGCAAAAACAAACAAAAACTGTAATAATCTAGTTTTCATCATTGAATCCTGAAAAAAATGACACGTCAGTCAAATAACAAAAGTTTTAGAAACTCGTAAAAGCAATCAGTGATGCGAGACAACCGAGCTAGTTACTATTCATATTATTATTATTATTATTTCTTTTAGACCTCAACAAACAACATAAAACTTCCACATGAATATTTTTCAATTCATAGAATCTTCTTTATCCATAAACTTCCAAATACGCAAAAACTGCTGATTAAAATCCGTAGCAAGTTAAAATGAAATGGTGTATGCGCGCCTATTGCGCATTGCTCTGATGACCGCAAAATCTTTTTTGCGCAGTGATCGATGTCATCCTATTTGCTCCATATTAATGGCGATTATAAACGCCCGCCCCAACAATCGACCTCTTTTTCCACATAAACTCCAAAAAACTAAGTATTATTAATCATCTAATCTTTATCTCAAAAAATCAAATAGTCAAAAAAATAATGATAAATTTATTTATAATTAAAACAAGCAATAGATAGAAATCACAAGCAGAAAAAAACAATAATTAAGACAAAAGAAGACTTCATGAAATTTCTTATTTGTAAATTTTTCCTTGATTGAAGTTCTTTCCATCGAAGTCACCTTCCCAAAGCCAGTATTCATTGACCATTTTCTTAGTTTCTTCTGATTGGGGATCCAATTTCTTCCAATTGTAGCTTTCATAGTCGATTGTCCAATCAGCACACATAGGGAAAACAAGATCATGACCACGCCAAATCCATACACCAGAGATGGTTGAATCATTGTCTTTTCCAAAGAGACAAAGAGATCCAAAAGCATATTTGCGGAGTTTTTCTAAACGTTGGAACATACCTAAAATAAACAGGAATGATTAGTCATAAAGGAAATAGGAAGAAAAAATAAACTAACCAGAAATCAAATTGCAGCTCATGAATGCAAGGCTAAGATCTTCAGGATATTTGTAATCACATCTCCAGATACTGTGAGTTTCTGGATCAAAGTTTTCCCAGAAGTATGGGATGGCTTTGGTGACGGTATCTTCATTTGAGTAGCATCGTTTCCAAGCATCCATGTTGAATTTACCAGCAGGAAGGGCAGCAAGAGGATCAACGAATTTTTCTTGAGGAGCATCTTCAGGTTCATCTTCTTCGGCTGCAACAGCAGGCTTCTTTTTTTCTTCCTTCTTCTTTTCTGGTTGTTTCTTAGAAGCAGCAGCATCGGCAAGAGGTACTTCACCAACAATTGATTTGACAGGAGCTTGATTGACGATAGTGAGGAACCAACGAGTAACATTGACGAATTGATCACGTTCTTTTTGAGTCAAGATATGTTCAAAAGCAGGGAGTAATTGAAGAGCGACGAAGACATCAACACAAGATAAGCGTTCACCAACGAGGAAAGTTCGAGATTTCATTTCTTCATCAAAAAGATGAAGTTGATCAAAAAGTTCTTTTTGAGCAGCATTGAGCGAACGTTGATCAGCTTTGATAGCAGCGGAAATACACCCATAAACAGAAGATTTGAAGTTCAATGAAGGATGAGTACAACCACTTGAAAAGAGATGATGACCACCGATATTTTCCATTTTTGTAGAAATTACCTGAAAAATGATTTACAGTGAAAATGAAACGACAGCAAAGAAAGGTGATAAAGACGCAATAACACGAAGTGAAGTGAAAAAAATGCTCAAAAAGCTTGTGAATAAAGGGGAAAAGGATTTTCAACAAGTAAAAAATCATTGAAGAATAAAAGTTGGAGGAATAAAATGGATGTAAAAAGAAGGAAGAAGAGTTCAAAAAATTTTCAAAGATTTTACAAAAGCAAAAAAATAAGATGGAAGAAACAAATTTTTTTTGACTCTCTTGCATACAGTATTAAGCCCCATTCAACCATTATTTATGCCCGCCGAATTCAAATGTTTGTCTGTTTTTCTCTATGGATTTTTATCAGCCAATCAATGCAAAATTTAAAAAAGACTAACTAAAAAAAGCTTTGATGATTGGTTTTGATTTGTCCAAGTTGAATTTCATTTTTTCCTTTAATTTTATTTACTGAATAATAAAGCAATGTTTTTTGTTTTATAAAAAAGCTCTGTAGATTGAAACCTTTTAAAAGCTATGGATTTACCATTTTTACACCCAATCATACAAAAATGGAGTTTAATTTTATTATGATTTGTTGTTTTTGCTTTAAAATCTTTGAAGACAAGTTTTCTTGATTTATCAAAACCTTTTATTTCTGAATCAAATAACTCCTATTTAAATTAATGCTTCACGTGGTTGCATTCTTCTTGTGACTTTTTGGTATTTTTACAAATGTTTTATTTACAAATGATAATAATGGCTGATACAAAGAATAAAAGAAATAAAATCATCTTAACAAAATTCACGAACAATGTCTGAAGTAAATGGAATGCTCATTGCTTTTTTGATTTTGTGTGAATCCCAAAATTCTTTGTTTCTTTTTCCTTTCATATTTTTCGTTATTTTCTAATGTCGTTTTGCTTTGAGATACTTTTTCTCGGCTTTCATGAAGAAAGCTGTTAGAATTTGAAATGGAAATGTATGAAGCTTCTGAAAGCGAAAGCATTCCATAAACAAATGTGAAAACGTAATTTTCGCATGCACAAATAAGCATTCGGGAATCAAGAATGAATACAGAACGACGAAAGTTGCTGGTTGAAGGATAGTTGGAAAAATCTGCTTTGTGGGTAAATCTAACGCAAAGAGAAAGATTTGATAACACTTTTCAATCAATCAAACATTTAACTAACTAATATTTATTTTGTAAAAACCACTTACTTTGCTTCCAAAATTTCTTCGTCGATGCTAAAATCATATAAACTGAGGCATTCATTCGAAGGCTCATACGATACACATTGAAGCCCATTTGGGGTATTATAAAAACCAACATTTTTACAAACTTTCAAATCTGAATCTTCAGCAATTTTTAATATTCGTTCTTGGAATGGTACAACCAAAACTAATAATTCACCATCTCGGAAATGTATCATTTTAAGATAATCGATAATCCCCAGGTTCGATGTAATAAATTTACCTTTTATAAAAAATTGACACATGTGTTTAAATGAAAAGCTTTTATTTCTATTGTTTATGGAGAAATATGTTCGATATCTCATTATATACCCACCATGTCTCATATAACATTTTCCTGTTTTATGATACCATGGGCTATGACGATTTGATATGGATCAGCTGGGTTTGGAATGATATGGCTTAAACAACAAATATTGCACAAATTCCATCCTTCCCAATCGCGATATAGCAGTTCAGAAAGTCCTTTATTTGTTGAAATATTGTAATGAGTGATCAAATTAGTGATGTGATGAATGGACGAAATTTTTAATTTATTTCTATCTTCACTAGGTTTCTGAAACAAATCGTTTATTTTAATATGGGTTGTTTAAAATGTTACCCTTCCATAAGTTGCCGCATAAAGTTCGTCACCAATAATTCCATAAGCAACTGAAACACCTTTGGTACAAATACAAAGATTCTTATTTAAAATCTTATAATTCCAAATAAGTTTCCAATCAGCAGTATCAAAAACTTTCTTTCGATAAATATCTAATTTTTCCATAAAAGAATTTGCTGAATATAAATATCCATCATGGACACCAATCAAAGTTCCAATAACATTTTTCTCATCGAAGTTGGAATGTTTAGAAACAAAATACATTTCTTTCAATCACAAAAAATTGTCAACATTTGGTTTATAAAATAATGTGGTTTATTGAAATGGCACAGTTTTGTTTATGGAAAAAACTATAAAATATTTTAGGTCATTGAAAGACGAAAATGAGCCAAATTATTATGCGTTCAAGGGCCTTTTGTGCGAGCTTATTTACTATGATTTTTAGGATGGCAAAAATGTAAATATCAAACCAATTTTTTGTTTGTTTTGAATTATAAACATTTGAAAAAAAGAAATTTTTGGAATATTTCAAACTGCGGTCAATGACAGTAATTGTTTGAAAGATATTTAGCAACAAAAATACAGCAAAAAAATTTTAGGGAGAGAATTTACTATAAAAAAATTTTCACATTAATCATTTTTGGTAGTTTCTCAATTTTGGATAAGTTTGGTAAATTTTTTATAAAAAAAGACATTGTAGCCACTTTTTTTTACTATTGCTTTATCAATTTTTTTCTTTTTGTTTTTTTTACCAAACAAATTTATCAGTTACTTGCTATTGTTACATTTGTTAAAAGAAATGAGTTTAGTTTTTTTTTCAAATAATTGCATCTGAGAGAAATAAAAATGCATATTAAAACCAAAATGAAAGAACACCATTTTATTAAAATAAAAACAAAAAATAAAAATGACAAGCAGAAAAAAAATAACAATTCAGGCAATGAAACACCGATTTAAAAAAACTTATTTGTAAATTTTTCCTTGATTGAAGCTCTTTCCTTCGAAGTCACCTTCCCAAAGCCAGTATTCATTGACCATTTTCTTAGTTTCTTCTGATTGGGGATCCAATTTCTTCCAGTTGTAGCTTTCATAGTCGATTGTCCAATCAGCACACATAGGGAAAACAAGATCATGACCACGCCAAATCCAAACACCAGAGATGGTTGAATCGTTGTCTTTTCCAAAAAGACAAAGAGATCCAAAAGCATATTTGCGGAGCTTTTCTAAACGTTGGAACATACCTAAAATAAACAGGAATGATTAGTCATAAAGGAAATATGAAGAAAAAATAAACTAACCGGAAATCAAATTGCAGCTCATGAATGCAAGGCTAAGATCTTCAGGATATTTGTAATCACATCTCCAGATACTGTGAGTTTCTGGATCAAAGTTTTCCCAGAAGTATGGGATGGCTTTGGTGACGGTATCTTCATTTGAGTAGCATCGTTTCCAAGCATCCATGTTGAATTTACCAGCAGGAAGGGCAGCAAGAGGATCAACGAATTTTTCTTGAGGAGCATCTTCAGGTTCATCTTCTTCGGCTGCAGCAGCAGGCTTCTTTTTTTCTTCCTTCTTCTTTTCTGGTTGATTTTTAGGGGCAGCAGCTGCCGAGAGCTTTTTATATGTTGCTTCATCAAAGGTAGCAACTTTTTCTGCCAGAGTTACTTCTCCTACAATGGACTTCACAGGCGTTTGATGAAGGATTGTAAGGAACCACCGAGTGACATTAACAAATTGGTCACGCTCTTTTTGGGTCAGTACATTTTGGAAGGCTGGAAGAAGGTCAAAAGCAACTGATACATCAGCATATGAGAAACGCTCTCCAGCAAGGAAAGTACGGCATTGTAATGTATCATTGAATTCATGAAGTTTAGCAAAAAGTTCTTGACGAGCTGCATTAACTGAAGCTTGATCAACTTTTGCTGCAGAAACAGATGGAAGAACATATGAAAGAACATCGGGTTGAATGCGGTGTTCACCATAGAAAACCCATTGCATGATTTCTGGGGTGAATGAAGAGCCAAGAAAATGTGCAGCAATAGCGGTTTCACCAGCTAAATGAACATTGCCTTCTTCAAGAGCAGGTAAAACATGAGTGGGGAATTTTTTTTCTGGAGCATTTGTGCCAGCAACAGATACGGTATGACCACCAATCTTTGCAGCAACAAGAGCTTTTTGTACTCGGAAGCTATTAGCGTTTCCGTAAATTGTAGCCTTTGTCATATTTTCAAAGCTTGTTTTACAATAATAAATTACCTGAAAATTATTAAATAATTGAATTGAAGCAATGAAGAATATATTATAAAAGTCACGAAATTAAAGATGTTGAGTTTGAGAAAATGATGATGCAATTAAAAAAGAAGAGAGTCGGGGTTCAAGAATTTTAAATTTTATTGAGAGTTAATTTTTCGTGAAAACTATTCGTTAAAGGCTTGGGTCAATAAATATGAAAAGTTTTTGGACGACTTTCATGAGTAATCCACAAACATATTCAATTAGAAAATAATAGGAAAATTATGAGACAAGAAAATATTATCGCTAAAAACCATTTTATTTGAAACTTAGGTAAAGACCTAACTGAACTAAAAAAGAGGGGAAAGCTCAACTTTTATATGGACTAAATTGTTTACAGGTCGTCCATTTGGCTCTTGATAGAAAACAATTATGATAAGTTTGTTTTAAGGGGCATTTTGATTGAAATTCAGGAAGTTTTCTTGCTAAAGTTCCTCGAATCATTGGGTAAAAGTTATGTATTATTGCATCAAGAAAAATAACAAAGCAAAATGAAGAAATGGAGAAATATAATATTATAGCATGACACATGTTTGTGACAAAGCAACGTTCCAAATAATCACAAAAAAGTAAAATTATCAAAGAGAAAAAATTGATTGAAGGTAAAGTTAACAATTTAGGCGACTTTGACATAGCAAATGTAAAGTGAGCAAGCCCTCTTCATCGCCAACTATTATATTCGAGGACAGTCTCTCAATCAATCGTTTTGAGAACACATCTGCATCGAGAACATCGCCTGCCTTAATTTTTTCATCATCTCGTGGAAAATTAGATAAATTTTTGATAGCTTTAAACATTTTTTCTTACAAAATTAATTTAATTTATTGCAATACTTTTAGGCCTAAAATTTAAACATTCCACATGAGCACGTCAGTTCGAAGCGGAGGAAAAATTGTAACTCAATGGCGATGTAGTCATTGCCAAAAATATTTATCTTCAAAGCGATCATTTCGAGAACATATGAATGTTCATAATGAAAAAAGGCCATTTCAATGTGATACATGCGGATATGCTGCTGGTATGTTATTTTTACAAAATTTTCAATAATTGAAAAAATTTGAACAAACAAAAATTTAAGCTAGCCAAATGACTCTTAGACGTCATCGACTAAGATTACATATTCCACGTTCAGAATGGGGTTATCCATGCCCATATTGTGCTGAAATATATATGGAACCAGCAAGTTATGAACAACATGTATCGTAAGTTTGTAAAAAAATTTATTATTATTTTATTTATCTTTTTATGTTTATTTACAGTCGACGACATTTTGGCCAATCATGCACTTATGGTTGTCCACATCAAAGTTGCACTTTCACTTCCAAATCTTCGAGACATTTTCTTGAACACATTTCTCGCCATCATCGAGTTGTTATTCCATCACAATCCAATATGCCATTCCCCGATAATTTAGCGCCCGATTCAATCAAAGCAAGTTATTATTTAATTGATGATGAAATTGGAAGTGGATATGGTAAACCACCATTAGAGGCTGAAATTCATAGATATGAAAATGTGCTGGCATTGACAAAAGCAAAACCTAAATCTGCTTCTAAAACGAGAGTTAACGAAGAGAAAGCTCCAACAATGGGTAAATTTTATTCCTTCATGTTTAAAGTTTGAGCTAATATAAATTATTTAGTCAATGTTGCATCAAAACTAATATCACTCATAGCTAAACAACCTCGAGCAAAAAGGAAAGCAAATGAGATCAATGAAGATGCTGCTGAAGTATCTTACATTCTTCCAGCTGAGGTTGCAGAAGATGAAGAAATAATATATGAAGAGGTGGATGAAGAAATTGACGGCGAAGTTGCTCAATATTATGAACTCGTAGATGAAAATGGAGTTTCGGTAGATAATCAATATTATGAAATTGAACCTGAAACAGAATTTTTGGAAGATTCAATGGAACTCCTGGAAACTGCGATAGCTGCTGAACCTATTCAAGCAAAAATTTTATTACGTGATGGTATAGTGGATAATATTGAACTTGATTAACCAACCAAAAAAAATCATGGCTTCCATATTTCAGTTCCTTACTGGTTTTTATTAGTTTTTATAGTATTTAGTTTAATTTTAAAGTGGCACGGTGGAATCTATTTATCGAAAAAGTAATTATTATCATTATTATCATTTCCAAAAAAACAAATTCATATCATTGAATTTTGTACAAATTTTTTCTCTTTCATTTTTTGTTTTATTTCTATGCACTAAATTTATTAAAGATTTTTATTTAAAAAAAAGTTAAAATATTTTGTTTGACAATCGTATATGATACATACAACTATAAATCTGAATGAAAAAGTCAAAATCGATTATATTAACTTTTTGAAACGACGATCAGAAAAAAATATGAGGGAAGAGATACTTATTGTTCCATTGAACGTGAGTGAGAAAAAAGAAAACCGGCAGAGGAAAATGAAGAGAAAAAAATTCAGCAGTTTGAATGAAAGAACAAACAACAATAATGGACAAAACTGCGATGAACTGCCACTGTTGTTGTTATTATTGCTTTCGTATGGTTCGGTTCGATGTCGCCGCTGCTGGTGGCAATGATTGGGTTTTTCTTTCTTTTGGAAAAAAACGAAGAGTGAGTGAAAGGCCAATTTCAATTGTGCCCAACAGTGGTGGTGCTTGCTGACACGACAGACAAAAAAAAGAGTGAAAGAAAGGGAAAAAATTAAAGCTTTTTGAGTGAACATTGTTGTATGCGTTTTAAAAGGTGTTTAAAAAACGAAATAATAGATGGCTGTTTTGATGATCTAAATGGGAAAAAATGAAAAACTTTGGCTTTTTTAGTTAGATAATTTAAAAATAAATTAGTAAAAAATATCTTTCTTGATAAAGCAATTGGTCAATGAATGGAATGAATAATCTCCAAAACGGCCATGTAAAAAAGTGACCAAACCAATGAATAATGATGGCTGCTAAAAGAAATGATTGAAAAAGAACGAAAATTTTTCTATTGCCCTATCTTTGAATCAAAAACATTTAAATTCATCTAAAAAGTTTCTCAAGGGTTACGGTATTGCTGCCTAAAAAGCTGCTTCTTATTTCGTTAAAAACTTTTACCACTCTTTTTTATCTCATTGCAAAATTTTAACAAAGTCCTTTTTTTTAAATCCAAAAATCGCTTCATTCATTTGTGTGTTTGTATTATTTTTTTGCTATTTGGTCTTTTTTATAAATCCAAAAAAACAGCAGCTTTTAAAAAACCACCACCACAACCATCTTGGACATTTTTTTATGGAATCTTTCTTACTTCTTTTTTTGCTGTTGCAATTTTTTTTACTTGAAAAGCTTGCATCTCTGTTATTTTTTCCCTTTTTTTTGATATGGAATTGCTTTTGCGCGCTACCAAACATTGGTTTTTTTCCTATTCCTAGTGTTTGCGTTTTTCTATTTATTAGATAGTGAAAGGAAGAACAACACAACAAAAATTTTTTTTGTCATTTTTATATACAACAAACACCACAATCTTTTGTTTTTTTTGATGAAAGCTAAAGATAATTTTTTTTATATATATTCTTTTCCATTTTTTGTTTTTATGCTTTTGAACTTTTTGTGTATTGATTTATTTTGAGGAGGGAAAAGCCGAGTGAACAAAAAAGAAGAGGTTTGGTCAACGTTCAAACACTCATCACTCGTGTTCTAAAATGAACTTATAAAAAAAGACGCAAATATTTTACTTTAAATATTTTTAAACTTTGCTTTTCGACAAAAAATTCGATTGTATTTAGTGTTTGAATAGTTTACCATCAAGCTTACTACCAATTTTATTCAATATAAACCCAATGTTTCGTTTTCCTTCTTTCGTTAATGATGATGACATTGTAAGTCCTCGTGAGCGATTTTTATTTTTCCTTTTTTCAACCTGCTTTAATACCGTGTGATTTCCCTCTCCATCCCTCTTTTTTGTTTTGTTTTCGAGTAAAGCTTTTTTTATATGTCATGTTTCGTAATACCAAAATGAGTCAATCATTAATTTTCATTTATTTTTAGCATATTTATCCACGATTTTATCTTCTCATCATCACTGTTCAATATTCAAAACGGCTTCAATAAACGAGAATAATCCAAGCAACGACGAGTCTCCAATTTTGTTTCAAAGAAAATATAAATGGCAACAAGCAGTGGAGGTGGAGATGATGGAGCAATAACGGCTGCTAAATTCAATTTACCGCCCGAAGATTCTGATGATGACTCAACACATGAACATGGTGAAATTGACAATGAAAATGAAGAGGTGTGTTTATTAGGTTTTTTAATTGATGCGAAAATTGATAGGCTATCCTTTTATGTTCCATTTTTTTGATTGTATTAAAGGAAGCACTGTTGCTTGATTTTGCTTCATTTAATTGTATACAATCATAATAACCATTAAACGTTTCCTGTAAAGCTCTTCTTTCCATAGTAAAATCTCAAGGCTGATCTTTATCTCTTATATTGACAAAAACGACCTTGATTAAGGTTTCTAAATGATTACCTTTGCTTGACCTTTAACTAATATGTCTTTATTTTATCTTCTTCTTTCAGATTCGTCAAAAGATATTTTCAACTTTAAGTGATGTATTTTCAAAAGACTTGCATATATTCCAAACCGTTGATGACAATGTAAGTATTCTTTTTATAAAATTCCAACTTTAGTATGTTATATTTTAGGTTCATGAAGTATGGGTTTCAAAAAGACCGAAGATAGTTTTCAATTATTTATTTGGTAATGAAATTGGTAGCGGGTCATATGGGAAGGTTAAAGAAGTGTTACATTTTAAAACAAATGTTCGAAGAGCCATCAAAATTATCAAAGTTAGTTTTTCTTGTTTATGTTGTTTTTTTAATTACCATGCTTCTTATTTTAGGATAAGAAAATATGTAAAATACCTGGTGGAATAGCAAATGTTCAACGGGAATTTTCAATTTTAAATCAACTTGATCATCCAAATATTATTCGTTTGATAGAAAGTTTCCGTGTTGAAGAGAAATCTAAACTTTACTTAATTTTTGAATATTGCCTCACTTCAATTGGATCTCTTTTGGATGATGCTCCTTTGAAACGAATGAACGAATATCAATCTCATTATTATTTTGATCAACTTATCTCAGGGCTGGAATATCTTCATTCTCTTGGTGTTATTCATAAAGATGTCAAACCTACCAATTTACTTATCAACGAAGATAATGTTTTAAAAATAGCTGATTTTGGTGTGGCTGAAAAACATGACAATCCAAATGATGATATATGCTCAATGTCTCAAGGTACTCCTGCTTTTCAAGCACCCGAAGTTGTTGCTGGTGATAATCCAACATTTAGTGGTAGATGCATTGATATTTGGGCATGTGGGATAACACTCTATCGTATTACAACGGGTGTATATCCTTTTGATGGAAGTGTTTTAATGAAACTTTTTGATAATATTATAAATGATCCATTTGTGCTGCCAAAAGACTTGAAGTTAAGTGAAGAGTTGATGGAGTTGATTACTGGAATGTTGATTAAGAAACCAGAAAATCGATGGACGATGGAAAAGATAAAAGAAGCTAAATGGATAACGATGATTCATCCCGTGGTAAAGTTTATTTTTGTTTTAGCTATTTTGATGAAAGCATTTTTTAGGATAACGAAATTCTCATACCTCTTCCAGAAGTTGATAATTCATTTTTTGATGAAAAGCTCCAACAAATTGAAGAAAACGAAGAAGTCGATGTTGTGGAGAATGCAATTCCATTTTCTGGTCAATTTCCATCATCTGTTGTTGATCGAACTCTTCAAACTCCATCTTTTAATCGTAATACTGAATATCATTCTGTTAGCCTCGTCGATGATGATCCTCATGCTCTTCCACCAACTCGTCTTGAATTTGAAACTCATGCTGATGGTGAAATGACTCTTAATGAAGTACCAGCATCTTCACTTTTGGTAGTTTCAAACAATAATACCGATGCCAAAGTACCACCTGTTCGTCGACATCGTCGTGGTTTCTTAAATTGCTTTCGACCGTCAAATACTTCGCCAGAATGATAGAATTTTTTCTTTGATTATTTTTTGATTTGTTTTATTTTTGAGTTTAATTCCATTGTATGTTACAAATTATGATCAGGTTGTTTTTTGTTACTCATGAGTTTTTGATCATATTGTGATTTTGCTCTCTGATTCTATTTCTGTATTACGGGTGTATTTGTTGAATTGAAAAGAAGAAAAAAAAACAATTTATTTATCTTTATTTTTTTATCGCGGGAAATTTTTTATTTCTAACAATAGCGTTTTTTGGCGCTTCGATTCTTTATATTGGGTTTTTTTTTTGTATTGGTTGAATGATTGACATTAAATTATTGTTATTCTTTAGATTTTACGAAAGCGAGGATGGCGGTAAATGTTTTTGCAACATCATCCACAACGGAAAATTTATCCCGTCATGAAATGCTTGAATGGGTAAATGATTGCTTACAATCACAATTTTCTAAAATTGAACAACTTAATACTGGCGCAGGATATTGCTTATTTATGGATGTACTTTTTCCCGGAGTTGTTCCATTAAAAAAAGTTAAATGGAATTCCCGTAATGAGCTTGATTGGTTATCCAATTGGAAGCTTGTTCTTACCGCCTTCAAAGATGTTCAGGTTGATAAACAAATTCAAGTTGAAAAATTAATGAAAGCAAAATTTCAAGTATGTTTAAAACAGATTTGAGAGTGTTGCTTAATGGAGGATATTTTTAGGATAATTTTGAATTTTTACAATGGTGGAAGAAATTCTTTGATGCCAATTATGATGGCCATGAATATGATCCCGTTACAATGCGAAACAATGAACCTCTTCCAATTGATCCTAAACAACCATTAAGTGCACCAGCATCATCCCTAAAAAAAGCTTCCAATTCTTCTCTCAATCGAGCTCCACAACCTCGAGTTTCAGCACCACCCGCTCGAAAACCATTAGCTCCATCATCAGCAACATCGCATGTTCCTCCAGCTCCTAAAATGACTCCCCGAAGTGCTGCATCAGGAATTTCTAGAACAGCTGCTTCATCAGGTATTTCTCGAGCTTCCATGCCCACTTCTGCTGCTACTGGAAATAATAATACTGCTCAAACAGCAAAACTTGAAAAGGAACTTGAAGAAGCTCGTCAACAAATTACAGACATGGATGAAGCCATTGCCGCACTTGAACGTGAACGGGATTTTTATTTCTCCAAATTACGTTCCATCGAAGTTATGTGTCAAGATCATGAAGCTGCAGGACAACTTGAAGTTCAAAAAGTTTTAAATATTTTATATGAAACTGAAGAAGGTTTTGCTGTTCCAATCGAAGGTGAAGAAACTAATGGAGCCGAAGCTTCTTAAAACTATTTCTCCAACAATTCAAGCAGCTTTAATTTTGCCAAAAATCTTGCTATTTTTTAAATATGTTTTTTTCTTTCTCAAAACAATAGTCTTCTTTCCCAAATTTTCAGTTTTGACCCTTCTTTTTCTTGAAATCACAATGCTTTAGCCAGTTATTTCCCCCTTCAGTTTTTGTTTTATTTAAATAGAAATGATGCCATTTGTTTATGGCATTTTTCTGTGAGGTTCTTTTTTGATATTAAATTACTTCGTTCTTTTTATAACTTATTTGTTTAAAATCTTAAGCATATTAAGTTAAGTTGAATTTTTATTTTTTGGTTGAATTTAAATGGTGCAATTTTTATTTGTTTTTGTAAAAATAAAATAAACGTTTATTTATTTTTCTTGTTGGAGATGTATGAATGAATGAATGAGTCAATAACAAACAGAGGTGGTTTAATGATGATGGAATCTTTTTTTGTTGGTTGCAGCATTTCTAGAATAAAAAGCATTCAACTTCATGGGTGGAGGTTATGATGATAGTCGGTCGTATCATTTAAAGAATACTGTAGCGATAGGCTAATGCTGCTTTTCATTTGGTTTTTCTTTTTGATAATGGCTTGTTCGAATTTTACTCTAACAGTTAAATTTACGTATTCCGAATATGCATAAAAATATTGCTAACCTTCATTTTCCTATTTCCTCAAATCAAATTTTTACTCATTAAATTCCTTTCCTTAGTTGTTTTCCAAAGAACACATAAAACAATGACATAATCGTCTGTCAGACTCAGATGCTTCTGCAATCATTTTTCTTTTTGTAGTCGTTCCAAAAATTATTCGTAATGCTTTTCCTCTTCTTTTTTTGAAAATGACACCGATTTTATGAAATGCGGGTGGCTTCTTTTGACGTGAAACATATTGTTTAAATATTAATGGAAAAGGCAAATTCCATAAATTTTTTAAATGTTTCTTAAAGCAACCCTAGCAACTCCGCCTTTCACCTGTTTGAAGTTATGGTAGCTCTTTTATAATTTTAAAAGCTTTGAACTTTTGCAATTCTGGCATAAGCTAGTTGTAAGTTGTTTATTTAGAGGCATTGCAATAAGATTTCTTGGGATTTCCTTTATGTAAGCTCAATTTCTTATCTCGTTAAACTGAAACATATTTATGTTCGTTCTTTAAAAAATGATGACGATTCTGAAGTTACTTTGTAATTTTGTAAATTCTTAATATGTATTTAGCAAACTCTTTATTTGTGAATGAAAGTGTGTGAACTTCCCATTTTTTGTTTAAATGATTCAAAAAGGAAGTTATCTTTGAAAACAATTAACGAAAAAATGAAGAAAATTATAAAATTTATTTTTAGTATTCTCTTTTTCTAATTTTATCATTATCCATTTTTGCAAGAAAAGAGCAGACTTGATAATTACTTTTTTCCAACCTCAAAAAGATGAAATAATTACCGAACAAATTATGAACATTAGTTTTTTTTAAAGTTGCAAAAAATTGACATCATTTTTTTTCTAAAACCACCGCCGCCCCATTTTTATTAAAGTGATGAATTTTTTAAACTCCGAATTTTTCTTGTTCTTGTATTTTCGAATCCTTTTGTTTTAGGGCCTCTTTCATTTTTTAATATTAAAAAAAATGATGCAAAGATATTAAAATTCTCGATTGTGTTATCTCCTTTCTGTTCGGCAACATTCTCGCACGCTTTTTTTGTTCCTGCTTTTCCTGTATGTATTCACCCGGAAAGAGAAATATTTATAAGTTTTTATTATGAGGAAAAAAGCGCTTCAGTTTTGAAGTAAACCCACCACTTCAGAAGTAAAGAAAAAAAAACTGTTTTTTAATCTTTTTTGTTGGTTGGTTTAAAAAGGGAATCAGTCAAGTTCAAATTGGTTCGATTTTAGTTGCTTTAGTGTTTAATGCCCATGATTTTTTTGGCTCAGAAAACTTGGGATAAAACTTGGAAAAGGATGCTGATAAGGCTTGTCCGAAAAGAAATAATAAAAAATTACTTAACAGTAAAACTTTTTTTGCTTGGGAATGTCATTTCTTGGTTAAATAGTTGTAATTACTTCCAAAAATGTATTAAGTAATTGGATATTTTGCAGGTCCCTAACTTTCATGATTTTAGTGTGAGTAAAAATTTTGCTACTTCTCCTACTTTTTTTGCTTCATCAAAGTTTACTAAAGTACGAATTAATAATGAGCTCCATACTTTTTTCATTTTACTTTCAATTCCAATAATCGTCCATCTTCCATTTTTCTTTCAAAAAAAAGTTTTAGTTTCATAATTTAAAAAAAAATTTGAATTCAAAAATGATGGATTTTGAAATGTCTAGAAATGTCGCGACGACGCGCAAATGCTTGCTGCTTTAACGTAGTTTTAATAGTTTTCTTTTTTTAGCGGGCCTGAATACAAACTTTTTAGAATTTATAGCATAATGATCTTTGTCAAATATTTTAGGCATACGTCGTCTTAGAATTTTTAGTGGGTGTAAAAAATACTTTTTAATACTGTATTTATTAATTGTTGACAACTTTTTAAGTTAAAATTTAAAAAAAACAAGGAAACCTAAAGAATTTTCTTTTTCACAATCAAAAGATAAAACACTGCGGGGGTTTTTTGCTTGACATTTAATTTAACACAAGAAATTAATCCTGTTTTTAAAAATAGAAAAAAATAAATTCAATAAAAATAACAATTTTTTAAATTCTAAAATAGCGAATAGTAATTCTAATCTAGTCTTTTAATAAACAAAGGCACATGTTTATGTTTAAACTTTTTGTGTTGTTTTTTTAAAGATGAAATTTAAAAGGCATAACTATGATTGAATTAAAAAGTAATATAAAAATAATTGCTTTTGATCTTTGTTTTTTATAGCTCAATGCAAGTAAAAAAGTTTTTACATAGCTAACAAACATGTCACTCAGCAACCCGAAAGGAAATTATTAACTTGCTTTAACTTTCTTTTCAATTCATGAATCTCGGGATTTCTTTTAAGGTCATAATATTCTTACATTTTTTAAACTCTTCATCCCATTCGGTAATGAGTAATCATCACAATTAAGTTATCAAAAATAATTGCGGTAATAAGCATTTGAAGGTTACTGTATCAAAAAGAAAAAAGTTGTTTCTTTTTTATTATTTTTTTCTTGTTAATTCTGGGAATGTCTTCTTCTGCTATATTGTTTACCAAAGAAATATAAAAAACAAAATAATCATCCGAAGCCTTACATTTTCAAATATCACATCAGATTTTTTTCTGCAAGGCCACCATTTTCTTCTTCTTTGAACCAAAATCATCCAAAAAACAAAACCAAATATTTTTCATTATGTTTCTTGATCTTTTAAAAAAAGTTAAAAGATGAAAGTAAAAAATAAATGATGTGGTGTTTTTCCAAGCAAATCCGTCGACGGATTAACCATTTATTTTTAATTGTTTATCTCTTTATCTTTCTTTCGGTAGCTTGCTTCTTCATCTTGTAAATATGGGTACAAGTTTGACTCTGTTCTTCTTCTAAAGGTTCATTTTAGATCATTTTATTTTTAACTCTTTTATTTGCATCATAAATCATGCAAGCGCAGGTGTTAATTTAAAATAGAGCAAAAATTAAATATACATATGCAACTATTCCCAAAAGAGGCATTCAAATTACGTAAATAATTTCCTTGCAATAAAAAAGATTTATTGTTTTCGAAAGATATCTCTTTTTTTGCTGCAGGTGGATTCCCCATAAAAAATGGGTGTGGTGTCTTCCTTATTTTTAAGCCCTTTTTGAAGGGATTAAAGTAATAAGCTTTCTTCTTTCATGAGGTCAGCGTCATAGATTTTTTTGGAGAGGAAAATGAATATTTAAAGGCGGCCATTTGAAGATCAGAAGATGGCCATTTGCTAAATTTTTGAGAACTTCTGGTTCTTGTTCATCTTGAGAATTTCTTTTTTTAAAGCTCTTTGAATTGCATTGCCTCCTCGTTTTTTAGATTCCCGAAATAAAAAAATGATGAAAACTTTAGCCCTGCCATTCCATTCACTAACTGATGGACGGCGCCCACGTGAGATAAATTCAACCTTTTCCACCGCCACCATCGAAAAAAGGCATATCCACAAACTACTTTTTTCAAACTTGAAACATGAATGCATTAATAATTTAAAAACTTCCCTGAATAGGTCATCATCATCCCAGCAGCAGCAGCTTCAGCTTCTAGCATTTCTGTCCTCCTCCTTTCCTCACTTATTATTCACAGAATGAATGAAATTATTTTCTCTTACTTTTTTTATTTATTGCCATCGTTGATGGATTACCATCATCCATCCTTTTTATCCTAAAATTTTGTCATTTATCTTTTTTACTTTACAAAATTATATGGCTGCCATATTATCGCCTACTACTTTTTCTCCTAACGTAAAACATTTTTAAATGATGAATTAACCATTTTCGTGACTTTTAAATATAAAGAAAAGTATTTTTATGAAATGCTTTTATTTTATCCAACTTTTTTTAGACGTTGTAATTTTCCTTTATCAAAGATGGCTGCTGGAAGTTTTGCTTCAGTATATTTAAATATTTTTATTACATTTTCGGTTATAATTTTATTTTTATCATGGACTTCCGAAGCTGCACCAACGAGTGATAGCGCAAATGCATATAGAATTTTGAGTAATTATATGCGACAATTGAATGATCCTGAATTGGATTCAGCTGGTTATATCATTTTTGATGATAAAAGGTTGGTTGAAATTTATCCATAATTTTTACTAGTCATATCTTATCAGCTTATTGCTAACAAGCTAACATAATTTTAATCCTTTCTTTTTTTCAGTTCAATCAAACGCGCACTTGGACCTCGACCTCTCAGATTTGGATAAACAATTTAACTGCAAACTCTTCCACCAACAACTATGGACTTTTAGGCTCACTTTATATTTTAAATTTCAATTCTCTTTTTACACACAAATACATCAACAACAGCACCATCCTCAACACAATTCTCGTTTATTTATTATTCATTCGTCAATTGCTCGCCGTTGCCACCAAACATTTTTTTTCTTTCCTCTGTTAATATCCATAATTTTTATTTGATAAAAAGAATGCATGCAATCCATTTGGTTACTCACATTTTTGCCACACACACGTGATCTCAAAGTGTTATTATTATCCATTTTTTTCAGTTCATATTTTGTTGAATAAAAAATTAATATAAAATTCTTCACTTTTTACATTGCCTCATTCCCAAACTTTGCCATCTTATCATACACTAACATAAACCCGTAAAAAATTTATTTTAACTTTACAATGCAATCAAAAACAACATAAAAATATATCAAACAATTTACAATTATAACAAATGAATTAAACATGAGGATTCCAACCAATAAACATTTCAGACAAGATTTTTGGATCAGTTGCTATTCGAATAAGTTGTGCAACCTGAGCTTCAACGCTCATAGGAATACTGCTTTTGGTGAAAGGATAAAATTTTCGAGAAACGATATAACCCTCTAATCTTTGCTTGATACGTGTAATTTCTTCTTGTTCATTGCTTTCAGCAGTAGGAGTTGTAACACTTGAAGTTCGAATTTGTTGATTGCGAGCGTCGACTTTGGACCATTCAAGAAGAGGATCATGAACAAATGTTTGAAGAACTGATGACAATGTAGCTTGCTCATTACGTAAAACTCTCATGACAACTTCACAAGATTTACGAAAAGCACCTTCGATACCAGTTGGACCAAAACCATCGATCATATTTCTAGTAAGACGGAATGGAACAAGCTAAAATATGCAAAGTAAGGAAATGAATAATGAGTAATTAACATACTTCTGGTACTGGTAAATTTTCGCCGATATTAAAAAGACAATTGAAATCAACCTGTAAAGGAAAAATTTTTGTTTGTGAAAATTATTGTAATAAAAACCAACATGAACGATATCTCCATTAGCGGAATCAATAAGAATATTTTCACAATGACGATCACCAAGTCCCATAATAAATCCAACCATGGACATTGTTGCAGCAGTTCGAGTAAAAGCCAATCGGGCACCATACCATTTGCATGGATCAACAAAAGTTTTTCTGAAAATTCAAAAATTATTGCCTTTCAATAAATATGAAAAAGTTACCTGAGGTAACTAGCAATTTGAGGTGGATTCTTTTCAGCAGATTCAGCATACCATTTTTGTCTTTTCGTCGCATTTCCTTTTGATTCACTCCATTTTCTATTCACAGAATCAGCATGGACTGGGTTAATGGCAGCACGCAAAGGAGTTAAATTAGGAACCATTTCAATGATTCCGCCTTTGGCCTATAAAAATGAAAATTAGAACATTCAATAATTAAGTGAAAATAACCTGTAGCGGTATCACCGAGAAAGTTCGAATGTAAAGTTGACGCCGACGAGCTTCAGGGTCGCGGAGCAAGAAATTATTGACCATCTAAAACAAAGAAGAATATTTGTTAACGTAATAAAGTTTAAGAAAAAGTACTTACTCTACAAAAATCCATACATCTTGCATCTTTCCGTAATTCATCACCTCGTTTAGCGATAAGAGAATATCGAACTCCATTTGATCCAATCATTGTAATTTGTTTTGGCCTTGCCAGCGAATTGAAGACCTAAAAACAAAAAAGTAAGACAAAATAATGGAGACAATGAACTTACTCTATAATTGTTTTCAAATCCTTTAATGTAAACCGTATTTTCTTGAGATGCGTCGGGAACTGTAATTTGAGATGCAAGGAAAGTCGGCATTTTCTTTTCAACCATAGCGATAAACGGAATCGAAACTTGGACATCTTTGTTTTTGAAAAATTCGCTAATTTCATAAAACTTCGTGTTGAAATTAGTGAATTCACCAGCTTTACAATTTTTGTCACCTTCTTCAGCAACCCTATAAATAAAACCATCATACACTGATTAAACAATAAAATACTTACTCAATAAGGAAACTAGCAGCTTTTTCATAATTCTTAATGAGCTTATCAAAGTTATAACGATGTTTAGTTGTTCGTGCTTTTCTAACAGCGGCAGCATAAGTTTGTTTTATTCGGCGGACCCGAATTGGATCGTCTTTTTCTCTCGTACGATAACTTGCGATTGATTGCCATAAACATTCATGAGGATAATGTGTCATTAAGTCAGCAATTATGAGTTCCAATGCTTTGTAAACGAGCTCAGATGGATGACAGATGCGAGAGATGAGTTGAGCAAAGGAGGTGAAGAAGTAATATGGTTGCTTCCGAGATAAATCAATAACAAGATCAGTTATCTAAAATTAGCAAATTAATTTTCTGTGAACATACAAATTTATATACAAAGTATGTAACTAAAATATAAAAAGAACTTACTTCTTGTAACCCAATATCAAGGGCTGATGTCGAAGAAGTTGGTGGAGGTGCTTGAACTGGAGGATTAGATCGTTTAGATTGATTCTTTTTCGTCGGTTGTTTTCGTTGGTTCTCAATATTCTCTCTATCGATTCTATCCTTCTCTGCTTTATCTGCAGCTTCTTTTCCTTTTTTTCCTTCTACCAACAAACCATAATCAAGCCAAATTGTAAGCATGCGAGGCATAACATGTAACAAGAACCTATTTCCTGATTCCAAAACTCTAACATAAAATTGTATTAACATCTTGACATTGAGTTGGTTCTCCTAAAAATGTTGATAATAGTTCATAATGTTCAAAGGATTAGATACTTACAACATTTCTACCATAGTAAGCATTATCATAAAACACAGCAAGAGAATACCGTTGTTGTTCGTTCATATCATCAAGATGTCTAACAAAAAGATAGCGACGATAAATATCGGAAATATCCGCAGCCTTTTCTTTTTCCACGAAAGAAATGAGTTCCAGTTGAGTATTAATAAATTCAGTAATTTCATGTTTCTCCAATTTTGCAGCCGCCATAGCTTTCTGAGACGCTTTTTTGATGACTTCATCTTGACTTTCTTTGGGTATTTCGTTCATTGATTTAACGAGTGTTGGAAAATACTTTTCAAGAGATTTCTGTAGAGAGCAAATAGCATCACCTTTTTGGCCTTTTTGGAAAAGGTAGCGAGCTTCTTCCATATCGATACTTAAAGTTTTTTCGACGCCAAGTGAACGAGCATTAATGAGATGAGCCCATGAAGTTGAAAGATGACCAGCTTGACGTGAAAGTTTACAGCTTTCAAGCAAATAGTTACAAATTCTGTCTTTGTTTTGTGTAGGATTTGCAAACCGAAGAAGTTCCCGTCTTACCCAATAGATTGGTTCTAATACACTGCTGCATTGAATTGCTTCATTACTTCGAATTTTCCATTTCTCCAGTAGCTTTTCATAATTTTTGTTTAATTTTGGATTGAATAATGTTAAAGATTCAGCAGCATCTTCAATTTCAGATAAAATATGAAGCCTTTGAATGTAACGATAAGCTTGAGAATAAGTGTCAGCATCTTCCATTGTAACAGCTTTGAGAGAATCCATTACTTGCATTCGAGCACGTTCAATTCGATGTTCAAATGTCTGCTTTGATTGATCTTTAATTCCAGCAAAAATAGATGAAATATGAGCGCCCCATAAAGTTAGCTGATCTTCATTGCCATTAGTTGGTTTTAAAATATCATCCAAAGTTTTCCATTCACCACGACGATAAGCAGCTTCTATTTGATAATCACGCAATTTTCGCTTAACTTTGTCATCATTTTCATTAGCAGCAAAATTTCCAGCAAGACAAGAAGCAAGAAGAGGTTGATTTAGTCGAAGTAAGCATTTAACAAGTGGCAATTTTTGAACAGGTTCTTGTTCATACAATGGAAGAGCTTCAGTATAATCGCCAGTTGCTTCGAAAGCTAAAACTCTTTCCCGAGGTGAAGGCGTGGCATTGCTTTGTATGACTTCATAAGCTCCAAGAACACCATCAGTATCACTTAATTGTATGTAGATTTTCTGAAAAAAAGTTTAACTTAAATGAGTCTTTAAAGTTTACAATTTACTTCAAGAGCATACATGGCACTTCGATTAAATTCAATTGTTCCCATTGATGTAACTTTGATTGCATATTGTTCCAGCCATCGTAGAGCTCTACAAGAAGAATTGTACTTTTCAGCAACAGTAACACTTAGCAGTTCACCATCTCTTTCTTCATGAAGTTGACTAAGAGCTTTACGAAGAAATTCTTGAACTCTTTTTCTTTCACCATTAACATCCACAGGTGTTTTCAAGCGAGAGACTTCAAACTTTTCAATGAATTCAATTAACTGGAAACATGTTTGAGCAGCAAGTCGAATCCATCCATCGCTAATAAGAGCTTTTTTAAAGACACCGAAAATTTCAACCAAAGCCTAAAATTAAAATAAAATTACACATCGACTAACTTGTTATGACTCACTTCCTCAATAACGGATATATTGCCTTCAATTAAACCTTGAAGGACCACTTGAGGAAGAATATGTCTAGGCAATCGAGAATCACCGCTGTAATAAATGTATTGTAACGTTTTGAATATTCTTCCAATTCTTGGATCACGAATTTTATCTGACGCTGCATAATACCATTTCCATAGCCAATCATCATAATCAATTGCATCATTAATGTATGGTCTAAAAATTGAAGTAAGTGAATAAAGCAACGACAATCCAAAACAAAAATCTTACTGCTCTTTAATTGAAGGTTTATTGCTAATTTTTGGAGTAAATGCTGTTGATTTATATGGTTCAATTTCTCTTAAGGTTTCTGGTTTCAAAGACGTCATAACAATTTTCTGAACATGTTGCAAATCAGGAGAACCCAATTCTTTAAGGATGTTTTGAATAGACATAGCAATGAAATCAATTTTGTCCGCATCAGTGCACTCGATCAAAAGACGGGTACAGAGTTCAAGAATAGCTTGGAAGAAATGATTTAAATCATCGACAAATTTTGAAAGCTTTGGACGACGATCAATATGCTTGCTATTATCACCAACAGCAGCAATACCTATTCTTCCAGGATCAATAGCACCAATTTTACCAAGAATGATTCCAATGAAATGTCTTGAATTTTTAGATGAAGTTGGTAGAGCTTGGAGTAAAGCATGCATTAATTCATTTATAATGTTGAAATTCAATTCCTCTTTATCACAAAGGTGAAGAAGTTTCGGGAGAACAAGGGCTTGAACATCAGATGATTCTTCGTTAAGCATTTTAGAACAACTTTCGAGCAATGTTTCATTTTTAACAAGAGAATTATAGGAATCCTTAGAATTTCGTCTTTCATTATCATAAAGAACAGTAACAGCACGATCGAACCTTTGACTAAAACAAATTAAATGAAATTAAACAAAAGTTGTACAAATGGAAAACTATACCAAGAAACTTTATTTGCATCAGCTTTACTTCTAACTTGAAATATGAATTCAATGATCCTGTTAGCGCCAGGCAGCTTATCCAATGGGGATACAGTAATCAAAATTGGTTGAAGTATTTCTTCTAAAGTTGATGGAACCAATTTTTGAAGAAATGTCATCCAAACGTCAATTGAAGCTTCTGCAGGAACAATTGCCTTTAAAACAGCCAACATTCGACTTGCAGTTTGAGAGATAAATTCAGGATTCAAATTATTAATAAAGATGGCTAAGCTTTTGATGATATCTTCACGGCAATGATAGTACAAATCGTCAGAAAATGAACGACGTATGTCCAAAAGAATTCCAAGATAGCTAAAAAGACGAAGCATACAGTATACACACACACAATACAAAATTAAAAAATTTACCTTGGTCGAACACATTCAGTGTATGAAAAAGATATCTTCCTTGGACCATGATAAATATCAAATAATTTATTTAGATAGCTCCGGCATATTTCTTCATTCTTTCCTAATGCAAGAAGAATCGAACTTGTGCATTTAAAAAATTGATGTCTAACCATTGATTGCTGAAAGGAAAAAATGGTTAATGGTTGAGATTAAACTAAAAATTACCAAGCCAACTTCAGTTTCTTTATCAATTCTGTTCATATAAATATCATTCCATGCCACTTGTTTATGATAACATAAATACCATAAAATCCTAGGCAACGAATTTCTTAGCAAAATGCTTAAAGGTTTTTTCTCCAATGTTGAAATGGAAGTTAAAATAAGTTTGACAGCTTTGACATCTTCTTGTTTGTAGTAAAATAGGCGAGGTAGAATAGAAGGTGTTGCCAAATCTAACCATGCTTTCATTGAATCCATCGCGTCGCTTGATCTTGTTACACGGAAAATTGTGGCCATCGTAAGAAAATAATGTTCAATAACAGCTTGTACACGACAATCAGGTTCACCAGATGATACACTTTGATCTGTGAGAAACGAAGTAAGCATAGTTTGAAGCCATTCAATCGTTCGAGAACAAATTTTAAGGGAGTTACGAATAAAATAAGTTCTTGGTGAAATTTTTTCTTTTTCTGTTAATCTTTTGACCATGGTCTCAGCTTTTTCAACGACTTTAGATGCCCGTGATCTTCGAACTGATGCCATAAGGATAACTTCAATAATAAACTTGAAAGAATATTCTGAATCGATTGCATTGATACCACAGCTAACAAAGTAATCAGCACGTAAGAGCTCATCTTGAATTTTGAAAACATTTTTATAAAGATCAAACCATAGAGATTTCAAGAGATCAATTTGAACAATTTCTTCCACAAAATCACTGAAAAAAATGAAATGTATGCAATAAATAATAATGCAAGTAAGTAAAACATACATGTAAGATGCCGCAATTCCACCACCAGCCCAAATCAATGGGAAGCTTAATCGTACAAGACTTTCAAGATGGTCAGGATTAAGTTGTACATGTCTTACAACTGAACATAACAGACCAATAAAATCTACAAAAGACACATTTAATAAGATTGCTAATGAAAGAAGAAAGAGACATACCAATTTTTAACTCATTTTCTTCTTCTTCGATTTCAACAATCTTTATTAAAAGAGGAATAAACGATGGAGGAAAGACAACATTAATAGTTCTTTTGGCACCTTTTTGAGATCGGCAAATTGTACAGTTGATTTGAGAGTCTGATGAAATATTGTAAGCTTGTCCTGCAACACAAATACACCATGAGAGCGCTTTAACAAGAGCTTGAACAAGTGAAATTGTTTCAGACGTTGACTAAAAAATAAAATATAAAATAAGATAATCACAAGCCAATACAAGAAAGGAAATGAAAGTCATAAAAACGATAAACATACGGTAAGGTTCTTCGATAATGATTCGATCATAGGCGCTAAAGCTTCAATAAAAGGATATGTTGGAATTGATGAGTAGAAAAAAGGTAAAGCATCCAATGCAGCAATCTGAACATCAACGAGTGAAGAGTTCAAAGCATCACGAAATATTTGAGAACGCCATTCGTTTTTTGTTGAAACCCGAGCTATAGCTTTTAAAGAACAAACTTTCAATGGTGTTGCTGTAATACAAAATTTAGATTGAGAAAAATGAGAGAAACATACTTGATAGAACCTCTTTGAATTTCTCTTCGTTATCCTTTATAGGCTTCAATAACGGCAAAGATTTTTGAAAATCACCCCATACCGACCAATTGGTGTCCTAAAAAAGAAATTATAAAAATTTAAAAGATAACAAAGTTATGGTTAAAAGTTTACACAAATCCAAGGCAAAGATAAAAGTGATAGTAATGAATCCAAATCTCCAGAATAAAATTCAGCTAGTTTTGCATAAATTTTAAAAGACGTTGGTAAAGTTCCAGTTTCATAGTGACCAATTTTGAGGTTGTCCAAAAATTGACAAATTTCTAATTCATTCGGAACAACCTTTGTTAATAACTTGGTGGCATAAGGTAAAGAAAATAAAGCAGAAACAAGAGTTTGACGAACATTTGTGTGTAAAGTTTGAGTAGCTTCGATAGCACTTTCAAGAAGTTCATTTACAACCTTAGTTGTGTCGCTAAAACAAATAGAAAGTTATATTGTAAAGATAAGCCACAACATACTCGATGCCATTAAATTTAACCAAAAATGAAAACAGTCCACTAAGATGCGAAATGTCATAATCGGATCCTTCACATGTAATAATAAGAAAATGAAGGAGCTTCTTACACTTATCCGGTAGATCATGGAAATCGCCCAAGTTTCGGTTGGCTTTAATGTTCTTCAATGTGCTGATAACAAATTTCAATAAGTACCAATCTAAAAAGCAGAAAAAAGGTTAACAAAAGATGTAAAAAAAAACCATACTTTCATGTTTGAACGTAAGAATCAAGTTAACAGCATCAGAAGCAAACGGGAGGAAAGTCACATCATTAACTTTTGATAACTGTTTCCAAGAAGAAGGTGAAACAATAAGGCTTGCAATTTTGTCCAAACAAGCGTTAATGGAGTTGATAATATGAGATTTTTCGGTTGTAACAATATTGGTTGGTACAAAAGTTTCTTCATAGAAATCGGTTAAAAGACTAAAAAGTCTATCGACACATTCCATGAAAAAAATACTGTTACAAAGATCGGCGCATATTAATCTATTCATAAGAGAGATGGCAACCTAAAAATTTGATGGTAAACAAAGTTATATTAAATAAAAATTATTACATTGGAAACACGCAAGTCTGGTACACTCTTAAGCAAACATAACCATAAAAATGTAAGATGATCTGGAGGTAGTTGAGTAAAATCAAATGAACCATAAAGCATCATATTACTGCAAATGTAAGATTTAATAGAAAATTAAAGATAAAAAAAAGTCCTCACATGATGCTTCTGACAAAGCAAGCTTTACGTTCTCTATCTTCTTCATCAAAGGTAATTTCAAGTGCAACAATGTTAAAGCTATCATCCGCAAGACCATTATCAGAGATTAAACTAACCCATTTCTTGTTCAAGCATACAATATTAGAACCAGATAAAAGCTCTGTAAAAACAGATAAAGATAGGAAAGAATTGCAAGAAACTAACCTATCCATTGAGAAATCATTTCTTCCAAAAGTTGTTCACGATGTTCCGGACTCAATAATCTTGAAAATGTGAATAAAGCTTCCATTAAATGTCCACTGAGAAGATGGCCATAAGGTAACTTGGAGATGAAATCAAGAAATACGCAGATAATCCATGTTAACAATTCTAAAAAAAATTATTATCTTTGAGACAGTTAAAAGAGCTTGATACCTTTAGGAACCTTTGATGGAGCAAGACGAATAAAGAGACTAACAACATCCAATTGAGTTTTGTAGCCTTTGATATTTTCTTCATCATCAAAATCATCTGATAGCTCGTATTTAATGAAAATAGATTCAATAAAATGACAAATTTCAATGAAATCTTTTTCACAACTAAAAATTAAATATGAGTGTAAAGAAATTAAAGATAAAGCAAATGCAGAATGATAACTTACAATGTAATATTTTCTACGCCTTGTTTATTGAGTGCAATAAATTCATCACGACCATCCAAAAGATATTGGATGTGAGAACATAATTGAGTTTCCATCGTTCTGGTATAAAATAAATAATTATTTTAATGATAGCTAAAAACGTTAGATGCAAAAAATGCGGTAAATGAAATGTTCGGTTTTTTTCAAAGTTCAAGCTTTTTAAAAAATAATGTTCCCGCCGCGAACTCTCTATATGCGAAACAATGTTACGCGGCTTTTTTGAAAGTGTTTAGACAATGGATAACGTAAAAATGAATTAATGTATTCGAATTGAATCAAGTTCTAATTCTACGGCTTCCCATCTTATCTTTCTGTTATGACACATCTTTTTCTTACACCCTTGCTCAAAGCATGAACTAATATCTTGTGATGGTTAAAAGTTTTCTCCCTTTGATCTCCACATAAGAAACACAAAAATTAAATATTAAAGATTTATTATTATTAAACAAATATTAAAATACAATACAAAAATACAAATTTAAGGATTGTATTCAATTGGGAGATTCTTGCGACGAACCATTCCATCACCTTGGAACCATTCACGACGGAATTGTTTTGCAGCGCCATCAGGAGTGTTGGTCCATTCGATGGTGATACGATCATTGTTGGTATCTTCTTGGCCGAATTGGAATGAATCACAGGAGACAGCCATAAGAACAGCTTCCTTAGGATCAAGAACACCACAGGGAGGATCGACGCCAAGACGCTTCATATTTGTGGTTTTGATAGCCCATCCGATACGACGTCCACCAGTATTGATGATCTAAAAAAACGAACATATAATTAGTAAAATATAAAGTTAAAAGAAAAGAAAAACATGCCTTGATATGATAAGTATGCTTATCATCATAAGGAGCGTTGAAGACGATCTTGGTACCAGGTTGAGTAACGATATCACCAGGAGGAACAGATTGAGCCATGATGAACACGAGTTAAGATGAAGCGAATGCGACAATAAACTGAAGCTTTTTTATTGACAGTCAAAACCTTTTATATCAATTTGAAGGGTTACTAATTTTTAGGTTAACGCATGCAAATTTTGCATTTGTTTTGCATTTAGCACTCAACTTTTTTTACATCTTTTTTTTGTATCTTTTAGGCTACTCTGATGGATTTCAAAGCTTTAATAACGAATTTTTATTATTCAAAAGAAATTACAACAATTTTTTTAGAGGTCAACTGTAATATTTTGTTCGATGTCAGTTGTTTCATCATCATAATCAAATTCTTTATCGGCTGTTACACCACCTTCGCAAACAATGTGATATTTGACATGAGGATCAACTTGGAATACTCTGTCACCTTCCCATTTCAAACCATAATTTTTTGTTTTTTCAAAGATCTGCGATACAAGCTCGGTATTGGGTAAAACTAAAAATATTATGGAAATAATTCTTTGTGGATTAAAAATTTAATAATAAATAATTTACGTTTGAATTTATCAAACAATTCAACTTTAACGGATTCAGGAGCATTGCATTGTACCACTTGTTCTCGTGCATTATGTGATCGCTTTACAATATGACGTTTAATTCCTTTTCCACCTTTATTATTGCATTTTCCAACTTTGGTTCCTTTACCATCTTCACAGTCATCTTCCTGCTCGATTTGATCGACATCCCAACCATCTTCTTGATTTTGTTGAGTTTGTTGATGAGCTTGTTGACCACCAAATGATCGCTTTGCTCTTAGTTGTTTTTCACCTTTATTATTGCATTTTCCACCTTTGGTTCCTTTACCATCTTCACAATCATCATCATTTTGACCAACTTGATCGACATTCCAACCATCTTCTTGGTTTTTTTGTTGGGTTTCATCTTGTCCGGTGTGTTGTTGTTGGGAGTCATCATCTTTAGTTTCTTGTTGTTGTTGTGAATCATCATGTTGATTTTGCTGTTGATTATCTTCGTCTTTTTCATGACCATGTGGCGAAATATGTTCAGAATCGGGTGTGGGATTAACTGGTGCTACCTATAAACAAGCCCTCATCTTATTCAAACTCCATATTAGGAGTAACTAACTTTTTTACAGCATCCAATTCTTCCTTCAATGTTAATATGTTGTTCTTTAGCCATAATAGCACAGAAAATTGCTGCAAAAGAGAGACCAAAAAATATTAGCTTCATTTTTTTTATTTCTTCGTTTGAGAGAAATGAAACAATAACAATTTTTCTTTAAAAGTTTGAAGACGCTTTTATATTTGAAAATTGTTTTCTGACGTGGCAAAAAAATAAATTCTAGGATTGAATTCCGTATTTCGTTATTTAGTCAGGCAAAATTTTAAAAATATAATAATGAATAATCAACAACAGCAAAGGTGTTGGTGATGGTTTTTCGTCTTCTTCAACTCGATGATTCTTTTTTGTTTCTTCTTTTTTTGTTTTAAAAACTTTTAATGCTTTTTATTATTTTTTGTAATCTTCGATGAAGAATTTGATTAAAGGAAAACATGATGATAGGATTCGATGAATTATTAATGATTACAAGCCAATTTTGAATGAGTGTTGTAAAAAAGGCTGTATTTTCTCCAAGAAGGTTTCCAATTTGTGGGAGGAGTGTAAAGGCAAGAGTTTGAAATTCAAGAATGGCGCAAATGAGCATACCTTGAATTAAAAGGTTTCGTTCTCGAAACTTTCTTGATGCTATGATGGATTCTTGCCGAATTGGAGCGGATGGAAATCGGATACGAATATCTGAGGCTACAGGTGAAAGAGTGTTTTCTGTAGTTACAGTTGGTCTTCGCATTTGTCTGTAAAGTAAATAAATTAAAGCCCTGTTCAGCTTCAATACTTATTTAATGCATAAAAAGATAGGGCTGGCTATACCGTAACAAATTTATACGGTAGCTTGAGCCTTTGTTTAACTAGCTAAAAAAACTCCTTACTTTAAAGTAAATCTTGCATCAAAACCAATAAAAGTTCGAAGATAAATAATTCCCATAATTATCGGGATTATATAACTTGCAAATTTAATTGCATTTATAATACCTCTACCTATTTCATTAGGCGGTATTCCACAAGTGTAAAAGAAAAAATATTTTGTTTGACTAAAAGTTTTTAAACATCCAAAAGCATTGGAAGCTAAAATAATGGATAATAATAAAATCCATGAACCACCAATTAAAAAATATATTCGTGGCCTTTCAAATATTTTAAAACCCCAATGTAAATAAAGTACGCAAAAACGATTGATACAAATAAGAAAAGAAAAATATAAACCCGCAATAAATCCAACGGTATCAAGAATTGCAATAATTTTTATAAATATGTTTGAATGAAAATCTTCAAGTTGATCTCGAGTACCCAACCATAAGGTGGTTGGAATGGCAATAATTAATTGGCTTAAATGGATACAAAAATCTACGATAATTAATTGAGATGCAATAAGATAAAATGGAATTTGTCCAAGTTGAGACCAAGTTTGATAAAATGAAATTGAAAGCAATATATTTCCCGAGGAACCAATTATGCAAAGAATTAAATAACTTAAACCCATAAATATTCGTTTATGACTAAAATCCATTACAGTTGTAATTTTTCCTGTTGAATCAGCCTCGTCGATAATGTAAAAGCCAGTGGAACTTGCAACATCGGTAGTTGTCATTTTTAGAAAATCTAACCTAAAACAAAAGTTTTCGATTAATTAATTTATTTATTTGGATGTTTTAATGAAAGCGTAAATTTAATTTAACATAAATTAAGCTTTGAGAAAATAAAAGGTAAATTTAATTAATAAAAGAAATTATATACTCAGAGTAAATAAATTTGGTCTACTGTAGTTTAGAACAAACAAATTGTGAGTTTAGAAGACCGCAAAAAAAGAAATTTAGACTTCAAAACAAAGAACAAAAAACACTTTCTTCAAAGTTAAACCTAAATTTGTAAGCTTTTTTTAAATATAATTTTTTTAAGGTTTTTGGTTTTAAGAATATCAAAAAAATCTCGTGACAACAAAGAAGAAGCAAGCAACGTGGTTGCAATTATTAAAAAATAATTAATTTTTTTGTTGAATAGGTTGCTCAACCTTTTTAAATGGATAATTATTTATTTTTTATTGCAAAGAAAGAAGAATAAGACATAGGTTCTTTGTGACATATTACTTTTTATATATTAGTAATTAAAAATGTTAAAAATACATACAAACACACTAAAATAAATTAAAAAGCATACGGTTGAATAAAGGAGCTACGAAAATTATGAAACTTTTTTGAATTAACCAATTATGAATTTTCTCACAATACTGCAAATCTATGATATGAGAAAATGGTTTCTGCAAATGGAGGCTACTATGACGTAAAATTAGTTGGTTATATCTTTAATTCCAATGGCCAAGTTTTTTTAATCATCAAAATTAGAGTCAAAGTAATACATAGAGATGCACACATTATTATCGAGGCAAATAATAACTATAGGTGAGTGCTACTAGGTAAAAGTATATGGTTTGACCTTATCTTTTTTTAATAGCAACCTTGGAGCGTATCCAATATTATTTATCATGCCTAGTTAAAGGCAATGATTGTTTGCAAGCCCTAATTTATGCAAACAGGATATACGGTAAGGGAAGTTAATATGGCCATTTTTAAGCCTCATGGCACAGTGCAAATCAACTATGCCTCAGAAATGTATGGGTGGTGAACAACGTTCTTGTTACTTTGAAATCTTAAAAAATGGAAACAATTGTTATCACTGCTTCTACAATTCTGATCGACTAATTTAATCAACGATTGTTCATCACCGTTTTTTTTCATTTTGTTTCTTTTTTTGTCAAATAAATTTTTGTTGTTGTTTAAAATTGCGTAATCTTTTTCATGACAATGGATTTGAGATAGTAAGTAGTTATTGGTCGTCCCAAAGTTGGACATAAACTTGTTTTTTTTTTTTGCACACAAAGTGAAAGAGAAAAAAAGAGTATAATAAAGTTGTCAAATTTTTTGTTGTTGTTGCGATGCCTCATGTCGGCGAGTAATCACATTGTCATTTTCATTTTAGTTATTATTATTTTATTTTATACACATTTTTGTTATGCCGAAATTAGAGCTTTTGATGCAATGGCAAAAAGCGCAATTGAAGCAACCAAAGAGTTTATGGAAAGAGTATGCTTTTTCATTGCTTTCCATGATGAAAATGATTGTAATTGAATTTTAGGTTTTGGTGCAAATTCGTGTCCCCAAAATCGTACAAAATCCCACTGGCTCAGGTGTAAGCTTTCAACTTGATGAAGTAAGCCACATTTTTATTTTTTACCTTCACAAAACTCATAAGTTTTTAAGCCCATGGAATCAAACGGTCAAATTCCTGAATGTAAAGAATGCAAAATGAATTCAGCGGAAGCGTTAGTTGGAACATGGCAAATTGTTTTATGGTCTCATAATTTTTTAATTACTGTAATATCTGATTTAAATGCACACATCGATAAGCTTGCTGCAAATCAGCCATTACCAGATCAAAGAACCTTATATGAATGGTTTGCTGATCCACCAACACTTATTTGTCCACAATTAGTTGGTATGTATGATTTTTGATTTATATGTATTTTTTTTACTTTCTTTAAATCAAAAAAGATGGCAGAATTAATTTAGTTTGGAAAAATTCAGCCGACTAAATTTTGCTAAAACTTTTCTTCTTGTTCAATTTTTTAAGTAAAAATTAAACCATTCTCCTAAATATTTTAATTTTTAGTTCTTTCCTCAAATGAAGCAACAAAATTCGAGTTTGCTTACACCATAGATCCAGGCTTAAAACCTAAATCAATAATCAATAAATGGGATCGCCAAGCCGATGGAAGCATTCTATGGCATTTGACACCAAAACTTCGAGCTCATATTTGTCCAGCCATAGTTGAACACGATATTATAGTTCTTCGACAAATTGATTCATTTCCTCGATGCAATAATTTAATCGTTCTCATCCGAGGTGAGAAAAACTTTGATAAAATTGATTCAGTTCGAGATATGCTGGAGCGGGAAGGTCATTCATTTGGTAGTAATGCTCTTGTTCGAACTCGATGCAATTATTGAAAGCCATAATTTTTTTAATCGTTTATTTTTTTAAGGGCAAATAAAAATTTATTATCATTTATTTTTTAAACAATAAATCAGATATGTATGTTTTTTCTCTCTCTTTATTAGCGTCTTCGAGGAGGAAATAAAATATTTGAATTTTCTCGAATTCCATTTGAAGAATTTCCAGCAGTTGAAGTGCATAATGGCATTAAAGGAACCAATAAAAAACAATTTGCATGCATTTCTTGTAAAGCTCGCTCTCGTCCAACACATGATGGATCAGCAAGTGTACCACGTCTAAAAAATATAAAATATTTTCATCCATATTTAGCTAAAGTTTGAATTAACAAATTAAAGTTTGAAAGATTTAAATTTGACTATTTGGTTCAAAGTTGTAAACACACTTTGTTATGAAATTATTTTCTGATCAAAATATTTCCCAACTTTCAAACATCAGTTGAAAATGAGTTCATTCATGAAAAAAACATATAAAAGCCCACTTCCTCCTCGTCCTTTATTTTCCAAAGCAGTAGCTTTTAGTTAATAAAAAGTTTGTAAAAACGATCATAAAAAAGGAGGTTGTAAAAGCACGCTTGGGAGTAATTCTTTTTGCTAAATTTTAAATCCATACTCTCATTGTTGAAATGTTTTTTTGCATTGATTTTGTTTCTTGCTTTTTTTGCAAAAAAAAACAAACATCAAAAGCCAAAATAATATAATTAAAAAATGACAAAAAAAATAACCAAATTATTTATGAAGGAAAAAACATTATTTTTATATAATCAAAAAATCTTATTACCTGAATGGACTTAAATTTCTTTGAAGTAAATGTCGTTCTAAACTTTTACGATATAAAATACCCATGGATGGATTAGGCGCAAATTTATCCAATAAACCCATTTGATGTTGCCTTCGAACATTTGTTAACCAAAACATATCATCTTTTAATGCTCGACGATGTCGTTTACTCATCCAAAAATATAACATTGGATTAGATACAATTGAAGTCATAGCAATTGCATGGACATTTAAAAGTTTAAAATACATTTGTGTTTCAAGATATCGAGGTTGAATATCACGCAAAATATTTACTATGGTTAAAGGCATCCATGAACCCATAAACATGGCTACCATTAAAATTAACATATACATTACTCGTCTTTTTCGATCTGAAAGAAATTTGATGAATTTTTGAATGATTAAGATTAATCTAATTTTTATTTGTATTATTTTTAAAAAATTTCTTAATAAATGAAAAAAAAGGAAAAGGTTTTTCACTATCGCTGATATTCTTCATCATTGATCTTTAATGATTCACTTTCCTAGACTTGTTTTTACGTTTTTTTAATGTTTACGGCATTTTTCTTTTTTTTAAAGGACGACTGTACTTTCTGTATTTTTCAAATTGTTTCAAACGACGCGCGCGTCTGTCCCCAAGTGGTAAAGCGTTTTGAACATCGAAAAACCGTAATGCTACAGTAATTTCTCACTTCCAAATTACGGTAGCATTACGGTTTTTCGATGTTCAAAACGCTTTACCACTTGGGGACAGACGCGCGCGTCGTTTGAAACAATTTGAAAAATACAGAAAGTACAGTCGTCCTTTAAACATCTGCCAATAAAGCTCCATTTCGATTATTATGTTTGTATTTGTATTATTATTTAAATTTTTTTGTGTGTAATCTAATTTTTATTTTTGTTATAAATTAAAACCTTCACCTGAAGTTTGAGATTGTTGTGCTTCTGTTAAGGCTAAACCAGTGTTTATAATCCAATCTTGACGAACTTTCTGTAAAATTTTCCAATAACAAAATGCCATAATTGCTGCAGGAATTAAATATTGAACTATGAATAGACTAATACCATAACCAACTTTAACCCGTGTATCGGCCCAAGCATATTCACCACAAAACTAAAACGAAAGAAAAAAATTATAGGTAAGAAAATTTGAATCCGCCCATCAAATGGAAAGATTTATACCTAAAAAGCACTATAAAAAGGTTAAATGCAAATAGCGAAATAATAATTGCCTCAGCGCGGAATCGAACTTGTAATTTTTTTATGCGCTTATTTTTATAGCTTCTTCGAAAAATTATCAAACTAACTTAAAAAAAGTAAACATGAACAAATTTTTAATCGTGGACTATTAACAAAATCCTCCAAATTCAGAAGGCGTAGTAAGTCAGTCTCAATTTTCATTTTTGCATCCTTTTAAAAACGTTTCTAAAAAAAGAAACATAAAAATCTATTTTTAGGTTTACCACAAACAAAAAAATATATACCCAAAATAGCGTCATTTCCTTGGAAGTTCGAAAAAGAGAAAGAAAAAAAAGGTTTCAAGTGGCTGCGGGTTCTTCACCACAAATAGTCAAATTTCCAATTGCAATTTGACGAAGTCTTTGAGTAATAAAAAGTGGAGAAGATACTGCGATAGCGCCAACCCAACAAACAATCATAAAATATAATGCTTCTGTCACGGTCCATGGAACTTGTTGAGGTGTTACAATACTTCGATAACGATCCACCGCAATTAAACATAAACAATAACTTGATATTAATACTGTAAATGGAAAGACGAAGCATTATTTTTAATGAAAAGACTAATCACTCTTTTTTTTTTAAATTTATTGTTTACAAGCTATTTTTTACTAGATTATTTAATTTCCGTTATTGGCTCTTAACTTAAAGCGATTTCCTGCTTCTATGAATGAATCATGAAACAGTGAGAAAAAAAGGAGTTGATAAGTTTGCTTTTTATTTTGTGATTTATTAATCATTATGGATTTTCTTATAACTTTGTAAAGTAGTTTATTCTCTGAATTTCTTTGAAAATTACTTTTACCTTCAAAGAAAAAAATATTGCTTTTGCTTTCTCTCAATTTTTTTTTTCGATTTTGATAGCAGTCAAATGCAAAAACGATGAGAAAATGAAATACGAAGAAGAAGAAAGGAGAGAAAACCTAATTTGTTTGTAAAACACTCGTCTACGAAAATGATGCCTTCTGAAAAAAAAATGAAAAAGATGGCTTCAAATTGGCACAAAAAATAAATAAGTAAAAACATGAAAGAAGGCTAGAAAAAAATATACGGAAGAAGCAAAGCGCAAATCCCGAAAACTAAAACTTTTCAACAGCAAAACATTGCAGATTGATTTTGGATTTCTCATTTCAAGTAAGCAATCAACCGAAAAAATCGTGAAAACAATAATATAAAGAATATTTTTGGAAAGAAAAAAAAATTATTACGAACCCGATATTCCTTGACACAATGGAACAAGTTTACACATGGCATTACCAAACATCCATGTTTTAACAAAAGCTAATACGGGTGTAATTGGAAGAGCTGTGATACATAAAAGCTGAAATAATAACCTTTTTCAATATTTTTTTAGCGAATCGAAGAAAATTTACTAAATCTGATATTGCAAGATTAATTAAAAATACATTTGCAACTGTAATCCGTTTTCGAATAACCATAGTACCAATTAATAAACCATTACCACATATTCCAACAACAAATATTAAAAAATATATTAATGAATAAACTATCTGAAAAAAAAAGCAGGGATTCAAGGGTCGAAAAATTAACAAAAGAATGTTTTTTGAAATTTTAAGAAAACTGCGAATAATAAATTCTCAAATAAGAATTCTTAATGTTTCAAAAATGAAAATAGTTTCAAGTTAATCTAACTTTCAATAATTAAATAATTTTTTTGTTGGTAGGCTCAATAAAGAAAAATACAGGAACTCAATACCTTCTTTAAGACATTTGTAGATAACGAATCGAATTCTAAAGTCTTCATGGGTACATAAGCTTTTTTACTAAGTGCAAAAAATATTTTTTAGGTTGAATTAATTTTGTAAATTTTATAAGATAACATTTTTCTAGCTATAAGTATCCCAAAAAATCACTCATTCATATTATTTCCCTATCTTCCTCGATCTCCTTCTCACCTGTACATCCAACCTCAAAGTCCAATCTCCAACCATTTTTAAAAGTTTATTTAATTTTGCGCATCCTAATTCAGTATCCATAATATCTTCATAATAATCCATGATGATGAATGATGACTTATTTTTCCTTCCAATGACACTGATTCCTTTTATTTTCAATAAAACTTTTTCATGAAGCACCCAGAAGAAAAAAAACCGAAAAGAAAAAACTTTGTTGTTTATCGTCGTCTTCGCTCCATATGGGTTGGGTTGGTTGGGCTTGTCGTCGTCGCCGTCGACGGCCACGGCGTTCCTGGGCGTGCTCCGCCTTTTGAGAAGCAACTTTCTAAAAGATACTGCAGAAGAAAAAAAAAAGTTGCTTGAAAAAAATGAAAGGAGAAGCTTCGTTGTTTTTTTGTTTTGTTTTTCTGTTATAAAGGAAAAGAGTGGAGTGGAAAAAATGATGAAGATGTTCTTTTTTATTTGAGCATCAAAACATCGGGCCAATTTTATATGTATTTTTTTAGGTTGTGTCCATGGATGCTGAATGGAATTTTTTCTTTATTTTCTGACTAAATTAAAGATAAAAAAGCAAAAAAGAATCCAAAAGCTGAAACCAGGTTTTTTATCCAGCTCTCAAACCTTTATGATTAATTTTGACATTAATCTTGCCTGAGGGCGTTTATATGTTCGAGAGATTAATGCTTGAACATAGGCTGCTTTTCTAGCCCCTTACTTTCCTTTTTTTGAAGAAAAGCAAAAGTAAAGTAAAAAAAGAGGAAATTGAGAAAGGGAAGTGTCTAAAAAGTGCTCATCCAAAAAAATAGTAAGTTGCCGACGACGACTTTGTTGTTTTTTTACTCTATTTTTCTCTCCCAATAATAGCTAACTATTGCCTCAAGCACCCACATGGAAAATGGAAATGAGACATAACGAAACAAGATGAGGGCAATCAATCTCGGTCAACACCACATAATTTCATATGTTTTACTTTTATAATTCAATAAAAAGGTAGCTTGGTTATTAAAAGAAAAACACAAATCATTTTTATATGATTCATCACAAAAGCGTTGTCACTTAAATGACCAGACTCGTAGTTGAAAGTTCAAGTCAAAATTGGATATCCGCAAACGGAATCAAAGTTAGTCGTTATCATTGTGCATACCAAAAATTATTAAAAAGCCATCTTTCTAGGTTTATCAAAACTCTTTCTACTAATTTTTATTTTTTTAAAACACTTTTCAATCGTAAGAATTATACCGAAGCAATGTTTTTCTTTGATGAATGAGAAAAAAAAGTTCACAAAAGTTAATTAATTTTTATTATTTATATTTTTTGTTGTTGTTGATAATCTTTAAAGATTTTTATTATTGCTCCCGTTTATTTTTATTTACAATTTTTATTATTTTCATTCTTTTTATAATCTTTTTGTTATTATTAATATTTTTAACCAGTAATAAATAAGTATCATTATTAGTATTATTTAGCATTAACCTTCGTTGCCTATCAAAAAACATTATTCAAACATGAGCTTTCCATGTATGCCATAAATGGTGGTGTCGTTGCTGCTGCTTTTCGTTACTTTCAATTGCTTCATAATCCGATTTTCTAAAAAGGAAAGAAAAGATAAACCCTCGCTTTGTAATTTATGGGATTTGTTTTTTTGTTGTTGTTACTTACCTATGTTCACTTAATAATTCCGAATGTTCTTCTTCTAAAATATCAGTTAAACATGTGACATCATTTCCCGTGGATTCTTCTCTATTTCGCAATTTATTTGGTAAAGGTTTAGCCAAATTAATGGTCATTTGGACTAAGAATTTTCGGCGGTTTTGAACCACAGCACCCAATTGATCAAAACTTTTCTTTCCTCTCCAATCAAACATTCCAGTTAAATTTGATCTCATACTATTCGATACAATAACAATAGACCATTTTTCAAGATTATTTACTGGAAGTTCATGAAATTTTCCACTTTTTTGATATCTCAAACGCAAAAGTGCACGAAATATTGCTTTTCGAATTCGATGATCATTAAACATATATATTGGTAGTCGAAGAGCGCATCCAACAATTGTTAACTAAAACGGGTAAAAAAAATTATATTTTTAATCAGAGATAAAATCAGATAGATGGAAGCTTATAAAAAAGTATGCGCTACAAAAAAAGAGCTATGAGTAATTGGAAAAATTAGTGTCGGATTTTTTGCTATAAATTAGTAATCAGCAAGATTATATTTTGCGAAAGCACAAAGATTTGTAACAAATTCTTAAAGCTTATAATTTCCCTGATAAAATAATCTTTAAAGTCATCGACGAGGAAGTTTACTCAAAGATAGTATTTATTAAAAAATTTAAATAGGACGTTCGTTTCTTTCATGTACTACTGTACGTAAATAAGAAACTTAAAAAAATAAATCAGAGTTCTTTTATTACGAGGAACCTAATCCCAAATAAATCGTTTTAAAAGTTTGCATTTGGAGGCTTCTGAGAATCATAAATAAGTAGTAATTTAAAAAACAAAAACTTACAAGGGCTGCTAAATCTGAAGCAACTAAATAATTATAATAATGTTGATAACGGAAAAAATATGGATCAAAATATTCCCAAATATTTATTATAGTTGTAGTGGTATTTGAAATTAAATAACATCCAACTAGGGTTGCTAAAGTTCGAGTTGCAACTCTTACACCTTTCTTTTCACTATATCGCTTTTTAAATGATCCAGTATTGGGTCTCAGAGACCTTCTCAAAACTCCATTAGCAGCAGCTGCAGCTGCAATTCGTTGAGATTGAGTAATAATTTGATCAAATTTTCTTTTACGTTTTTTTAAATGTAAAACAATGTGAAGATTGCATGAAGCCAAAAGAAAAAATGGCAGTATTATAGTAAAAAATTTTCTTATCCAAAATCTTGCTGCTTGCCATCCATCATCATTTCGAATCCAAATAGGTATTAAACTTTCAATAGATGGACAATTTTTCATATATAATAGCGCAGTTTCAAAATAAAGAGTACCTTTAAAAAGACCCGAAAGAAATATAATTATTGCAATTACTATGGCTTTATTTCTAACCATAAATACCAGAAGGCGCTTCTGTAATTTAAAAAATGTTAGCTTTAAATATTGAATGGTAAATATTTAAAACTCAAACAAACCTCATAGTAATGTGTTCCATTAGCTAGAAATCTTTCTAATGAAGCAATAACAAGAATAAAATTTGATACAGTTAATGCAAAATGATGTAAACAATATGCAGAGCGAATGTAATGAGCCCAAATAAAAACAATGGAATCAAATTTATAATGATATGCAATAACTTGAACGCATGCAGATAAAATATAACATATTGAAACAATGGTATCAAAAATAGCTAATAACACAGGATTGGCATAATTTTGACGACGTAATTTTCGAGAAGTTGAAAAAATATAAAATATTATTGCATTTTGAAATACACTTAAAATTGCCACGAATAAACCAATGAATCCAACAATAATCACCCGAAAATTATCAGCTAAAAGGGTTTCATTTAAAAGGCATTGATGAGTTAAATGATCATCAAGTCGAAATAAATGCATTATTATTACTTCATTGAAGAAGTACTAGTACTCTAAAAAGTAAAAATAAGTTAAAATAAATTTTAAATTTACACGTCAAAAATAAAGCATCGAAATTATTATATTTTTTCCATTCTATTTAAAGGTTCGCGGAATTCATTTTTTTCAAGATCATTCTACCGCTTCTTTTCATTCATTAACATCCACATACATATTTACGTACATACACGCAGGAACCAAGCAAAACACGTTTTAAATTTAAAAATGCTTCATTTTAATTTTATTAAAAACAGGAAGAAAAAAATTAATGTGGAGCCTTACATTTTTTTGGAACCCCATAAAAAGAAAGAGTGAAAGCATGAAAAAGGACAAAGAATGAAATGAATGAGGGATAGATGGATATGGATAGCATGTTCGAAGACAAAAGAATCCATCCAAAGTTACGTAACACCGCTCATTTTTTGGGAAGAAAAAAATAGTTAAAATGCGCAATCTCTTTTAATCAAAATGAAAAAATGTACTTTCATTTTTGTTACTCACGAAACAGGAAAATAACTAAGGTTTTGAATTTGATAAATGAATGGACAGCATGAGACCGCGGGAAATGCCAAAAAAGAAGGGGGAAGCAAAAAAAAAAAGCAGGCTATTAATGTTACTAGTATTTTTTTAAAGAGTAAAATTTTTTAATATATCTATTTTTTCACTAATGATAGTAAGGGCATCTGATGTTCAAATGCTATACAAAGATTTTTTATTCATTTGAGAATTAAAAAACCCATTGGGATCAAAAGAGGAAGAACACAAAGCAGGTAAGTTCTTAAATATAAATTTGTTAAGTGCAACCCATCCCAGCCACTGGGACCTAACGGCCTTTAATAAATGGAAAAAAGAAGAAAGATTAGTGATTATCCTTTAACAAAAAAAAGTAACCATAATAGACTAAAAGCTAGCTGTCATAAATCCTTCCGACGTAAATATAAAAAAATGTTTTTTTCTCATTGACTTAAAGGAGATGCTTTTTAAGAAAGTCCATGATGAAAAAAGATGAAAAGCTATTAATGAGTAATTTGTTGAAGCCGCTTAATGTCTTACACTTCGACACTTTATAGTTCCCCAAAAATTTTAAGGACCAAACTAGCAATTATGGCTGCTTCTCCCAAAAAATGCAAAAAATCATCAATTTTTTAGAGGTCTAAAATAATTAAGTTAAACTTGTAGAAATATTTAAAAAAGGCTTTTTAAATTTCGTTTGCCAGCTCTAAAAAGGAATAATGAGTTTTATGGTAGCCACCGCCTAAAATTCTTGGAAATGGTGAAGGTTAAAATTGATTGCAACCGTAAAAAAGTCAAACAAGCTCCTTTTACGAAGTGGATTTTGTGCGACTAATTTTTCCTATTCATACATAAAATTAATAAACTTTTGACATTTAAGTCTAAAGTTTGAATAGAAAAAAAATTACGCAAAAAAATTAAAACCAATAAAGTCCAGAAAAAAGAAAAACGCAATAATCTCACAAGATTTAGACAACTAACTAACTGCCTACGAGGTTTGAAATATATTTTTTTACCTGTGAAAATGCTAAAAACGCGAGAGAAAAAAAATAATGAAACAAAAAAGAGAGTAAAACGCAAAAACATTTATAAAATGAAAGAAAGTAAAAAAGGTTCATAAAAGTATTTACAAGAAGAAACAAAAAAAATTAATAAATGCATGAAAAAAAAAAGACTTTTGTTCGCGAGAAGATGAGACCAAGTGGATCATCAACAACAAAAAAACAATAAAATAGAATTGTTTAATTCCTTCGTGATAAATATGTTTTTTAGAAAAAAGTAAAAGCTGATGAACCATAAGAATTTTTTTTTCACGTCACAAAGGCAAGCAAGGTAGACGTGACAAACTTTTGGAAAGCTTATTGTCGTCTAGCTATGAATTGTTTAAAACCGTTGAAAAAAACAAAAGGTATTTCCCCAAAATTTTATTTAGTACAAAGAATTTGAAATGAAGTTTCGAAAATATTTGTTTACGAGTTTACGAAATTGTTGGGCAGTTCTATCTTGAAAAAGATTATCTTTAAACTTTTTTACAATTTAACTTTTTATTAGATTTTACAGTTTTTTTATTTTGACATATTTTTACAGCGTCGACAACAATTCGTGGGCGCCGTATTATTATTTTTAAAGCGTTCTAAGCAAAACAACGCCTCATAAATCAAAAATTTTAATGGGAAAAATACTTTGCAGTATTTTTTATTTAACATTTTCAAAGCCAAAAAATTATAATTAAAAAACTATAAAGCTTATTTTTCCGCGAAGAAGAAAAGAAGTGGAAACAAAAAATTAATAACATCAACTTTTTTTTTAACCAAACTACAGTATCATAAATTCCTTAGAGGAAAAGCCTGCTTTAAAGGTTGAAGAAGCTAGCAATGTCTATGAGCTAAAACTACAACTAATGAAAGCACACAAATATATGAAGATATAGGGATAAACTAAAAAGAACCTCATCATTTTTTAAAACATAAAGACGCCCCATTAAAAAAAAGAGCAAATATTCTATGGAAACGATTCTCAACAACAACAAAAAACCAAAAAATGCCAATGAATCGAAAGAAGAAGAAAAAACCACCACATTATAAAAACCAATTTGAACTTTAAATAAATTTTTATATCCTTCAAAAAAATATGAGGCAACAAAAACCATTCTCAAAAAATGCCTAAGAATGTATTTTATATCATTTTTTTTCGAGAGACCAAAGAATCATCACAAGACTTTCGTTTTTAAAACAAAAAATGAGGGTTTCCAAGGATGAAAGAAAGAATTTTGTTGTTTTTTTGAAAGAAAAAAATACAAAAGAAAAAGCTAAATTGCAAAGTTTAAACGAGTTTTTTTCTTACATGAAAGAAAGAATGTTGTTAGAATCGTTAAAAATTGTAGTAAACAACAATGTTTTATTTAAATGGCTAGAAAATTTTGTGTAAATTTTAAATTTAAAAGATACAAATAAAAATCAGTAATGTTCTCACAAAATTTTAGAAGAGTTCTCATGTCGGCACCAACAATCTAAAAATCTTTTATTGGCAATTAAAAATCCCGTGTTTAAATTAAACTTTCAAATGCCATCTGTTATTAATTAAAAGAGAAAAATGCTCCTAATTGGCAGCTTGTTAAAATGAAAGAAGCGAAATATTTTTTGATTTCAAAGATCTGCCATAAATCTTTTTGATACATCATCGATGCTACTGTACTTGCTTACACAAGTCTTTGTTTTTTGTTTAAAACTAAAAGCTTTTTCCAATACACAAAAATATCTCGCAGCAAAAATGGAGCAAATTGGAAAACACAAATGATAAAATAAATCCGCTGCTCTCAAAAGCTATAAAAAGTTTCAAGAATTTTTTAAATTAAAGATAAAAAAGGCACCTGGCTTCTATGTATTTTATTTTTGTCACAAAAAATAATCATTTATTCAAGCTCCAAAAATGGCAAAGGTTAAAAAATGTAGGCGAAACAACAAAGAAAAACAGGTCAAAGATGACGCGAAAAAAACGAGGGTGTATAAAACACCGGATCTAAAATTAAATACATATGAAAAAAACATTACAAATTGAAAAGGCGTCAAAGTTAGATTAAAAGTTAAAGCTACAAAATAAAATGCCATTCATTATTTTAAATTTGTGCTATTTTGTGTAAATGAATTTATTGCACCTTTTTTATTTTTTAATATAAAATAATACAATTACTAGAATTGTTTTTAGGAAACAAAAATAAAATGACGCTTAAGGTTTAAAAAAAAAACCGGAGGTTGTAAAGAAATTCCATGCAGACGAAAATGATCGAGAAATTTCCTAATATTTTTTGTTTTGGTAACGCATAAATAAGTAAATTTATTAATCACATAAAAAGAGTATGGTTGTATAACTTTTCCCAAAATTTTAAAATTAATAAAGAGTAAAAACTGATACATTTTTAAAAGGCACTAGAATCCGGATTGTTTATTTCCCTCGTTTAATTTTTAAGATGCATACTTTTTCGTTCAAATATTTCTGCAGTGCATTCAGAAACTTTCAAGATAGAAATTTATTTGGTTTTTTTGTATGTCAAAATAACAATGAAAAAAAGGCAACAAAAAATGGCGTAAACTTTAATTATATACAAACACGTTTAATTATTGAGCAACAACAAAAAGAAATCAACATTTTGTTACAGCTGTTACAGCATTTTTTTCGGAGTTTTGACCATCGAGGCCGCTACCGTGTCCATTTAGCATTGCAACATCGCCTACTTTTACTGATTTTTTTCGATAACCTAAAATATTGAAACAATTTATTTATTGGAAATTAATTCGGAAGTGGTTTAAAATCTTCTTTTGAGTGTAGTATCAATGAGATGAACAAGAGCTTACCCATATGAACTTCAAAATTTTTTTTATCCTTCAACACAGTCGTTGCAGCGAGAAAGAATGCAACCGCGCTAATAATTAACAAAACATTTGGAATGTAAAATGATTTCAGCAATGCACTAAAATGTCCTTTTGGTGTATCATCATTTCCTCGAATCCAATCTGATACTAAACCAATAATATATGGGCCACTTGCATCTCCAAATAAATGTGAAAGGGTTATTTGCCATGAATTTGAAAGACTTCGTTTTCGTGGAAGAATAATATAAAGAAGCATATCAACATTTATTGCCCAATTGAGGCATAAAAATGTTATGGTGATAAACATGAGAACCCATGAAGCGATGCGAGATGTTTCAATCATATGCATACCAAGCCAGAAAAATGGAATGGCAAATGTGGAACCTATGGCACAAATAAGAGCATCTGCTCGATCTGAACGAAAACGAGAACAAAAGAATTTTCCTTCGCGCCAAAGCTAAAAAAATGAGCTTTAATCCAATTTTGGTTATCCTAAAGTATGTTACTTGTGAAGCCAGCACACCAGCAGATACGCCAACAATTCCACCAACACAAGTAATGGCGCCAAAAACGATTGAAACATCTGTTTTTTGGCTATCAGTAAGGTCTTTAGTATCATTTAAATTTTTTGAAGCTGCAACTGAATGTTGAATGGCAGTTGGAGCCCACCATGCTAAAGTTCCAGTAACAAATACCACCGATGTATAGCCAATAGTGGACCAAATATATGTTTTATAACGGAAGTTAAATATTTTATATCTTGCCAATAACTTGTTACTTCATCTTCTGTTGCATGGGAAGCACCTGCAAGCTTTTCAGCTTCACCTCTAACAGGTTCTTGAATAAGAAAGATAAGAGCAAGAATGCATATAAGACCCGCGATAGGTGTAACCCGAATGCCCCATTGCCATTCTCCCAATGCACTTGAAACAGCTGAACCAACCATATAACCCGCGCCTGAACCTGCAGGAATTGCAAAATAAAAAACCATCAACACCTTAAAATAGTTAATTATGTAAACTACATGAAATTCAAATTCAAATATTTGTCCAAGAAATTTCGACCTTTTGATTCTCAAATTTTTAGACTCAAAAATCAACGAATAACTTACCCTTGATCGTGTAGTTTTAGTAAACATATCAGCAATAATGGTTGGAGCAATAATAGCATACGAAGCTTCACCAATTCCAACAACACCTCTCAAAATTAAAAACAATACAAAAAGATTTGATGGAACAAACGATGATGCTATTACAGCGCTAACCCATATAGTTAAACCAATAACCATAATAAATTTTCGATTAAATCGATCACCCAAATATCCACAAATTGGCGCAAAAATCATATAAAATATTATAAAAACTGTTTGTAAAAAAACCAGCCATGGCATCATCAATATCATAATATTTTTGAATTTCTGATAACACTCCTGCCACTGTATATCTATCCATATAATTTAAAAGATTTATTATAAATAATGTTGCAACACAAATAAAACCTCGCAAAGTAATTCCATTGTCTCTGAAAAATAAAAAGATTGTTAAAAAAAGAAGTAAATAAAAAATGAAGAATCGTTGAATAATTAGAAGAAAAAAATGAGAGAAAATCCAAAAAAAATTTCGGTTTTGTAACAGCTTTACTACAAAAAATTTTATCTGAACCTTTTCAAGATTATAAACATCAAAAATTTACCCTTTTTGAAGAACTGAAGAAACCGTCAAAGCAGGTTTCCTTTGAGTACTATCAAGTGAAACTTCATCCAAATCAAATGAATTCACTTTTGGCGGCGGCACCGATGTGGTTGGAGATATTGTAGCCATTTTAACAGCCAGTCAACCTTTGCCCTTGAATCAGCTAATAATCAAAAATGGCTACAAAAAAAAATGAAATGTAATGAAAATCAATTTATTGCAATATCAGCAGCAGCAAAAAATTGTGTATTGCTTGAAGCAGCCGATTAGACGATTTGGAAGGAAAAAAAGTCTCGGAAACACGCGTTAATTATCACTCAAAAAATCTTTGTTCATTTTTTTTATCAAAAAATGTGTATAATCAATGAAAAAGGTAAAATGAAAAAAAGGAGAAAGTTTCTAGGATGGTTTTTTGATAAATTTATGGTTGGCCGAGGCGTGTTTTTAAAACTCCCAAAAGATTGTCATTGCATCGATTGAAAGAATTTTTTTTTTGCTTGTGGAATTTTGATTCGATTTCATTTTTTAACGACACCTATTTTTTCTCTCCTTGAATAAATAAAAACACTCGGTGAAAAAAAAAAGAAAGTTTGATTCAAATTGTTTTTTTCTTCTTTGTTGACATGAGTCAGATATGTGTCGGCGAGGTTTAAATTTTAAAAATATGATTCCCATTTGATGATGTGATCGTTAATGAAAAATGTAAATATAAAAAAAAGAGCAAGCAAAATAAAGAAAAAGAAAGAAACCAAGAAATCAAAAATGTGAAGGGAAAAAAATATTACGAGAGCTCCCTTCTGCGAAGAGTAAAGAGAAGGCTTTTTTTTTGAGGAGTGTATGTATTTGAAGATAGCACACGAGGATTAGAGAAACTAAAAACATGAATTTTACACGTTGCAGCGATAATGATGATGACAATGATATTGATCAAAGAATAGAGGAGTGACGGCGAATAAGAAAAAAAGAGGATCAATGAGTTTGAGACATTTTTGCCATCAAGAAGCTAATCTTTTTTTAAAGAAGATGAAGGCAACAAATAGTGATTGTTTCAAAGTTATAAAATTAAAAGTTTGTGCAAAAATAAATTTTGTTAATCAAATCTGGCAAAAATTAGAATAATTAAAAAACTATAATTAAAATAAAGAAAACTTTAAAGCAATTTATCAAATAAAAAAAGATTGTAAAAAAGTTATTCAACTGGGTTTAAACATTTGCAAAGTAATTAAACATAAAATAATTTTTATCTCTTTTTTACAAAACTTTAATAACATTTAATAATGCAATAACAAAATACGAAAATCCAAAAATTGATTGTTTTTCACCTTCTCCCTTCGGGGGTTGTGTGTGACATTTGAAAAAAATTGTTTTCCCCACCATTTTTTTGTATACAAAATTCGTTCTATTTTTGCGCGTTGTTCTTTATTTTTCTTCTTTTTTTCTTTGACAACCGGGTGGCTGATGGTCATTCATATATGTACTTATTTCTTCGATGTGCTGGTTTGACTTCCTTTTTTTATTCATTCGTGTTGCGCAAAAAGATGAAAGTTTACAAGAAAGAGTTGCTGTTGCCCTTTTGAGGAAGAACGAATGAACACAAGCAAGCAACCGGCTCTCTTTTTTTTGTTTTTATGCCTGCCAAACTCCATTTTCTTTTTTTTGGTTTTTAGTTAGTTTTTTTTTTCAAAGAAAGTAAAAAAGCAAATTCGATGCCGTTGTTTTTTTTACTATTGCCTCAAAAAAAGGCAGCGGTAAAAAAGCCCCGTTTTTTTTATTTCTCGAGAGAGCAAGAGACAGAATGGAATGAGGATGGCGCAGCTATAGAAGCAGAAGTGTCCACGTGAAAAAGAAAAAAATTTAGACTTTGTTGGCAAATTTTTTTTCTTCATCTTTTTTTTGTTGCTTCATTTGTATTTTTTTTCTAAAGTTAATAAAAAAACGTAAATAAATAAAATATAAAAATAATGGAAAGTGAAATGGATATTTTATTATCATCTACATCAACCACAGCTTCGTTAAATTCAGATTCAAATGACGAAAATAATAATGAAGATTTTGAAAATGAAATTTCCATTAACGATGAGGATGAGAATGAAGAACAAATTATTCCAGCGCTTAATAATTCAGAAGAAATTCAAAAGCCACATGTCGCAGAAAAATCTTCTGCCATAAAACGTCCAATTTTGTATTCAGAAAATAGGTATCATTTTCTTTCTCCCTTTTCGCGCCTTTTTTGTTTGTTACTGATGTGTTTCATATTTTAGTTATGGCCTAATTGCTCGCGGTCATCATACAAATCATTTGACGATTGAATGTTTAGTATCAGTGCCAGCGCAAGTTTTAGTTTATGATGAAAGTTTGAGTGGATTTTTGCCTTTGAGCGGTTACACAATTTGCACCATAAATCTTCTTCAACAAATTACTTGCCAACAAACTTTATCTCCAAGTTTGGTTCAACCTGTTGCAAGAAATTCATGGAGCGCTGATCATTCAGCTCAAAATACTTTAGCCACTCCATCTGTAACTAAAATCACTCCAATTTGGGAATATTCAATTCAATGTCAACGAAGAAGTGATTCAAAGGTTTGGTTCTTTATTTTTTTTCGCAATCAAAAATCATCTTTACAGACTCTTGTTGAATGCACTTTGGCCCCTCACATGACCTATATTTGTGCTCTTCCAACATTCCATCATTTTCGAATCGGAGATCGAAAATTTGCTCTTTCATTTGCATCAGATTACAGTGCTTCGAAGTTTCATAATAAAATTCAAAAAGCTTTAAGTCATTTATCAAGGCAAAGCAAATCAAGTTTGTGGTTTTTTCCTTTGGATTCTTTAACATCCTTCAAATTGTTTAGCAATCGCGGGTTCGGGTGATTCAAATCTCGATGCCGCCGATGATCTTGATGATGATGTCTTTGCTACGGATTCAGCTGAAACTCCAATGCGTCCATGGTCAAGAAAGCCTTTAATTATTTCACGAAATTTTACTCCCATTTGTCCATCAGTTTCTGTTACACATCATTTAGATGAGGAAGCAGATTTTTACAATGAAGATGACCTTGCAATGCCATTGTGTTCGATAAGAACTTCCTCGACAGCGGCAACTTCTTCAGTTGCAACAACGATGGATAATGATCGGCCCCCAATGGATCCAGAATGTGCTCGACCAAATGCATTGAGTTTAGCAACGGTTAGTCCTTGCGTGAATTGTCATAAATGTTATGGATCACCTAATTTTTTATCATCCATTTCAACCGAATCTGAACCAAATTTCACGAACTCTGAACCGAAAAAGTTGACTCTAACTCCAAAAAATAGTAATGAAGGAATGAAAGTAAGCAAATAAGCAAATAAACTTCTTTGTTTCATCACTTTTATTTTTCATTTTAGCCAAAACTTGTACAGTCTTCAAGTTCTGGAGCAGCTCAAGAAAAATCTTCACGTTTTGCAAAAATGCGCTCTATTCGATCTTCTTCAAATCCTGGATCGATTATGCTTATTCAAAAACTTTCAGCTAAAAGTAATCGAGAAAGCGATATTGCCAAATCTAAATCACTTCTTGAATCACACCTTCGATCATCGTATAATAATAAGGAAGCGGCTTATTCAATGAGAAATGCATCATTTGAATTGGTTCAAAGAGAATTTTGCTTTTATTGTAATCAATGGTATAATGTTAAAGAAAACAAAAAGGGAGCATGCCCGTAAGCTTTTTCATTATTTAGAAGGAAGTATACTAATTTAAGGTTTCAGGGAAGCCCCAGATGCAATTGAAAAATTTATTAAAAAGGTAACATTGTATTCATGGGCAAGCAAATTTGTAAATCGTAGATTGCAAACAAGATTGGATAAACCTTGCACTCCTGTAAGTTACTCCTCAAAGTCTATTTTAAAATTTGATAGTAATTTTTCGGCAAAAAAAAAAAATAAAAAAATTCTTCAATGAGGGAGATTAGCTTACATATTTCAATCGAAAAATTTTTTACATTATATAAATCGTTCTAATTGTTTTTGCAAGATTAAAACTTTTATTATGAGTATTTAAAAAAATAAACCCTCAGACAAAACTCATAAAAAAAGAAGTGACCATAAAATCAATGTGTGTTTTTTTAGGCTTGTGATCCTTCATGTTTTACATCAGAAACAACACAATCATTCCGTCGAAAGGCGTGGTTTTCATTGTTTGCTTGCATTTTTCCATGCATATGTTGTTATGTTCCATTAACGAAAGTGTATCATAGCGAAACATTTTATTCACTTTGTACTTGTTGTGGTAGATGCCCACCGCCGAGTGCTCAACAAAATGGTCCCATTCCAGTTTCCACACCTTCATCAAGGCGCCATCATCGTCGACATTTACTTCGAACTTCCAAACATTTCCCAGTTTCTCAAAAATTAAATAAAAATAATGGGAATAATTCTAAGCGGCATTTCGATCAATTACATTCTCGAACTTCATCGAGCCAACAAATTCTAAATGATTCATATCTTAATTATAAAACCGTATCTGGTTATGGAAGTTTGTTACAAGGTGGTTCAATTGAAGGTGGGCCAACTGGAATATCATCTGAAAAGCCATCAGTTGAAGCAATATCAAATCGACAAGAGAAATGTGTTACAACAACAACGCGTCGTTTGGTTTCACGTTTATCATTTTAAAATTAATGGTTTGATTACTAAATTATTTTTATGCAATGTTTTTTCAATGCAATTTGATTTTTTTAAATAAAAACATTGAAAAAATTTGTTAAAGAAAATCAAGAGATAAGAAAGAAAATTATTGATAAAATCCCAATATTTTTGCGCAGCTGCAGCAGCTAAAACTCTTGCCTCTATTACTTTTTGTTCGCGGTGGTTGTCGTTGTTTTACTCTCAGCGGACCTTGAAACACAGCAGCAGTTGGGTTGGTTGGTCGCCTGACTGACTTGTAAATATATTTTCTTCTAAGAGAAAGAGGAGCCGCAGCCGCCGAGAGCAATTTATATTTTTCTTTTCTTCTTTTTTTTTCTCGTTTGCCTTCTTGAAAAATAAAAAAGCAGCAGCAGCAAAATAAATTTGTAAACTTAAAAAAAATTTAAATGTGGTTTAATTTTTCCTCAATTCTTATTGTTGTTATATTTCGGTTGTGATAAATATTTTCAAAAAAATGAATCCAAATATTTTTCTTCCTCAAATATTACCAACAACATATCAACATAATTCTTTAACACCAGCACCAATAATACAACAAATGATTCCCGAATCATCAACAATGCAAATATTAAATCCATTATATTCAAATAATATTCCACCAAATCTTGGAGCACCATTTATTCAAGCCACCACATCTAATGGTGGAGGTGGTAGTAATGCTTTTATAACTGGGCCAAATGTTCATTTTCCACAAAATTATCTTCCATCGCCATCAGGTTTTGGCGGGCATTTATCTTTTCCAAGCTTTCAATATCAACCACAATCTTCGTCATTACAACAACAATCAGCACACCAAAGTGTTGGAATTCCTTTAGGTGCTGTTGCTTCACCATCTTCACCCCAACCATTATTACAATTCTCAATATCGCCATCAATCCCTCAGCCAAATTGTGTGATAATTGATGGTACACAATATTTAGAATTTATTTCTCAAATACCTGGTGAACAACCTCAATATATTCCACTGCAATTTTTTTTACAACCTCAAAATTTTATTGAATCTTCTCACATGGATTCTTTAACCTCGAAATCCGAATCAATACCTATGACTGCTTCATCAACATCTTTCACGAAAATAAATAATTCTTCCCAAAGTATATCACAGCCGCATATATCTCAACAAAGTCCAAACAATATTTTAATTAAAATGGATTTAACTGAATTTACAAGTTCTCCTCCAAAAAAAGTTCGAAGAATCAGTCCTCCCAAACGAAAGTCAAATCAATCATCTTCTACCACTCAAAAATTGGATAGATTTCTTTCAAGCACTCAACAACCATCACCATCTGCTAATAAAAATTATAATATTTCAAGAAACGATGATTGTGATAGTGACATTGAAGTTTTATCAGAGACTATTACTGCTAAGGAGCTTATTACTACTGCTAGGTCTATCCCCGATGAAGTTCAAATTTTATCCGATAATATTACTATTAAAACTGTTGGAAAAGGTATTCAGATTATTGATAATTCAAAGGCTCCACAGAAACCGTAAGTTAATTTTAGTTATAACCTTATATAAAGCTGCTGCTGTTTTTAGAAAAGAAAGAACTGCAGTTAAATCTTGTTCGTCGAGTGATTCTCATTTTAACAATAGTTCTAATACTCCAAATAAAGCGTAAGCTTTATAAAATTACATCATATTTAAAATGTTTAAAAATGTTGTTTTAGGAAAGAAACAACCCCAATTAAACTTTCAACAAATGCTTTACAATCAGTTGAAAATCGAATAAGGACCAGCTCTTCATTAAATGAAATTGAAAAAACTATTCCATTGCTCGATTTTAATATTGTTAGTGAAGTTGCAAAACAAGTTGTACCTATTATTCTTGAAGTAATTTTTACATTTTTTATTTATTTCTTCATTCTTTTTGCCTTTAGGTTATTCCAAATGCTATCATTAATGCTGTAGGTCCAGCTTTGCATGAATGTGGATCATATTTTAATGTTAGTATTGATGAAGATACAAAGAAAACAGAATCCGTATGGTTCTTTTTTACTTTGAGTGTTCTTGTTGGGGATAAAAAGAAGAAGGAGCTTGAATTTATATCACCTGAAAAGCTTGTTGAATGGATTAATGAAATTGAAAAGAAAGCTTATGAGGCAGATATTGTTAAAGATACTGATAAACGAACACAGAGAGTTTGTTGCTTCTTTCATTTTTTTTTTTGCTATAAATAATAGTAATTAAATGGATTTTAGAATATTCATAAGCTTTCACTCCACCACAAAAATCCAGATGCAAAGTTAACGTTATTATTTTGTTCTCAAAATGCTCTTAAAAGATCTCAACTTATTCGTTTGTATTGCCGGTAAGCCATTACATATATTATATATGTACATATATGTCATTTCCTTGGCTTTTAGTTGCGATAAACGGATGCTGTCTCTCGCTTACCTCTACAACAATTTAATTCTCAATGATGCTTCACTTCATTCAATTACCAATACTCCAATCTGTTACCTCATTATTTATTTTCTTCAACAAACAGAACGTGTGAGAATTTTACATCAAGCCGATCCCGATGTTTTTAAAAACATTGATCTCTTTTCTCCTACAGATATTGGTGATAAGCGTGGAAGGCAATATTTATGTCCAAAATCTGCGAATGATTCGGTTGCTTTATTAGTTCATGATTTTGCAAAGTTTTACTGTAGCTTTGATTTTGATAAAATTGTTATTGATATTACTCAAAAACCAATTCAATTTTCAAAAGAAACGGATGAAAGAAAAAAACCATTGATAATCAAATGTTCATATACATATAATAATTTAGCGACCTCTATTACTTCTGATGGCCTTGCTTCATTCGTACAAAAGTTAAAAGAAATCATCAAAGCATTTGAAAATGGAAAAGAAAGTGAAATGTTTGCTTCCAATTTAGATGAATTTGCTCGAAAACCTATGAAACCTTCAAGATTATAAACACTGCTTTTCTCTGTTTTAGTTTTGTTTGTTTATAATTTTTGTTCAAATTTATAAATTTTTATTTGTATAAATTTTTTATCCACAAATCTAATTTTTTGAGCAGTCATGTGAGAAGAGAAGCACTTTGAAATTTACAGAAAAAAAATGAATTTGAGATTCTTGGATTGAAAGTGAATGATCAAACTATGTGAAGGAAAGGAAGAAAGATACAATGGAATTATTATTTACGCGACATTTTCCATAATAACTTTTGGCAACGAATGTATTCAGCTAAATGTGTGGTCATCTGAAAGATAGTTTAATTTTATTCATTTACATATGTAAATTTAGTTGAGTCCACAACAGTATTCTAACTATTACTAACCTGTTCAATGGACTTCTTCTCCATACTAAATGTCAGTCTTTCTCGTGGGGTTTCATCTGGATGAGCATTGGGTGGTAATATCCTTGATACGGTAATCATAAAATCATTATGATATTCTCCGAAATTAATCAATCGATGAAATGGAAATGATCTCAATGTTTCCAATTGGTCTGAGAGAAGATGAATGCCATTTTCATTTAAAGCCAAAAATATTCGTTTATCATTTATTTTCATTTTGGCTTCTTTTACATAAGAACCAAAGAATTTCCATTTTCGTAATACAATTAAAATGAGTCGAACGCATTCAGCAACGCTAACACCAGAAAGTTGAGATTTCCATTGTTGAAAGACTCCAATTCGAAGAGATCGAAGATTTGCAACTTCGAGAAGTTTGCTTGGATAAAATCTTGAAAGAATTTCATCCATAAGTTTTTCATCCATTGGATTTTGAGCATCACCATAACACATTTGAGCATAAAGAGCACAAAGTTCTTCAGCCAAATCATTGCTCAATGGCAAATGACCATGGACAACTTCTTCAGCTAATCTCTGACAGAGGAAAAGTCGCTCAGTTGGTGTTTCATCATCCGCTAATGAAGCCCAATAATTTCGAAGTCGAAGTTGAAGCTTGATTGAGCAAGCATCGGCTGTAACTCGGCCACTTTTTGCATCCTTCATTTGTCGTTCCCAAAGTGTTAAACAATCACAAAGTTTTTGTTTTCCTTTCAAAAGAATTAAATCACTTTCATTTCCCATTGGATCATTAGCATAAAGGGCATATCCGGATAATAAAGCTGGTCGAATTCCAAGTTTAAGACAAAGGGAACTCAAACATTGTCCAATTTCAGTTGAACCATCAAATTCAATAACTTGATGATCGCTAGTTGGAAGTCTAATGGCAATGGAATATGGAAGTACAGTATTCATAGGATCTCGAGTAAGGATTGAAATGGCTTCAAGCTTAGAAGGGCCTTCACGTCGATCACCAACTTTTTGACGATTTGAAAGTGCTTGGAAGCAATATTCTGCCATTCTAGCTTCTGTGCCAATAGTTTTACGAGCTCTTTCAATATGGTGTTTGAGAAGCCACAAAAGAGAATATTGTTTTGGAAGATAAAGAGGAATTGCCTAAAAATAATTAGGTTAGTTATATGAAAATGTTTTAAAGCGTGAAGATTAATGGAATGCAAAAATATTTTTATCAAAATTTTTTTTAAAGCTCACCATTGATAAAAGTTTCCAAGCTTGATAACCAAATTCCATGGAACCACTTGTGAGTCGAATCAATTGGGCATAAACTTCATTTTGTAAGCTTTCATGTTCCAAAGCATTCGTCAAAATATTTTGTGATAAATCCACATGATATTGAATTGCAATGGGACGCATTTGAACTGAAGTAAATAAATAACATGCTAAATCGATTTCCAATGCCTTCTTTTTTAATTCTCCGCTTTCGATGGTTGTGAGAGTTTCAATTTGATGTTCTTCCACAGATTTTAAAAGTAAATCATCCCAAAGCATGGAATCCAATGGATTTGGATCACCCATGAGTCGTTCAATGAGAATTTCGAATGATGTTCCACTGATTGTTGCATCTCTCGCGGCAAGTTTAAGATAATACAACCATCGATCCTTATCTTCACTAGTTCGAAGAATTAAATATTGTGGATCGGAATCCACAGCTTCAATGCAAATGGAATAATCTGAATCTCCGCAACCTCCATAAATAGCTGAAGCCGAAGATGAACCATTAGCTGAGCCACGAGCAGCTCCAATTTCATTTTGTTCATCCGATGATGAAGCCGAATATTCATCTGATGACGATTTAGTTTTTTCACAAATTCTTGCTCCTCTCAAATTTTGATGAGAATGTGGAATTTTTTCATCTGGTTTTTTAAAGAATAAAAGTTTATCATCCGCTATTTGAGTGAAATATCGTTTTTGATGACCATTTTTTACTTTTGTTACCCATCCAGATATTTGTGGTTCTAAAGGTTTTGAACGATGAGCGAGATCAGTGATTGTGAGGTTTTTAAGTTGTTGAGAAATGGCATTATACCATTCATCCGTAATTTTATCAGCTTCTGCTTGAAATTTATGACTTTCTGATTCAAAGATTAACTAAAAATGTCAAAGTTTTAGGTATCAATTGTGGAAAGTTGCATTTTTGCATTTGATGAGAGATAATAAACTTACTTCAAAACCATTTCCACCAGCTTTAGAAAAAACTTTAGAAATATTCTTAATATCTCTAAGTTTTAAAATCATTGTTGGACTTTCATCGCGTAATAAATGTTTTTGAGTTCGATAAAATTTCATTTCAGAATTTTTTAATACCACATATCGCCTTTTTAGAGATCGCAATCGATTTTCTGACATGGCAACTAAATATCCTTTCATTTCAGCCTAAAAGTCAGGATATTTATTTATTTTCAAAGCCTTTTTAAAAATCTTACATCGTTATGCGGAATTACACTTGCTCTTATTGCTGGAGGAGGCGTTTCCAAATGATGGCTACGCATAGTACCAAAATTATTGTTTCGATTATTATTATGATGTTGATTTGCATCAGGTGGGATGGCATAATCACTCGCAGTGGAAATTCTTGAACATGGTGAGATTGTCGGTTCTCGAGGTGGATGTGCGAGAACCATACAATCTGGAAGTTTTTCAGGTAATCGATGAGGACCATTTGATGGCGCCCTTTCACTGCTGCATCGACCTAAACCCGAATCAGGATTTGATTCACGACTCGGCAAAGATCCGGCAGACGAAGGATGGCGGCGAGAACTCTCTGATGTCTAAAAAAAGACAGGTGTTTTTTTTTTTGCGCGCAATAAAAAAATATGCAAAAACAAACTCTTGAAAATTTTGATGGTGTTGCGAAAAGGCCGCCACCGCCGTCACCCGAAGTGGATGGAGCTGCTTCATTCACGATGCTAAGGCATTTTTCAGCGGTTCGAAAGAGTCTTTGTTCAAATTGAATTAATGGTTGATGTTTAGGAATTTCGGGTGCGGCTTTAACAATATCAGAATAAACATGTGCCGAATCTTTGACAACGCAAAAATCTGCGAGGTTTACATAATCTGCCCTTGCTCGAGCTGGAGATTCATCAACTTCATCAAATATTTCATCGTCATCTTCTTCATATTCGCCATAATCATCTTCGCCAGCATAGGAATTTAGACTATCACGTTCAATAGTTCTCAAAATTACTGGTGAACCACCATTATTGTCATTTTGTTCGCTTGGTTTTGATCTTCTTGGAATTGGAATGGGTGCTTTTGGTTTTTCTTCCCATGGCGATGAATCTGTTGTGGAAGGGCTTTGATTTTCTCGGTCTATAGGTTGCTGCTCAATTTTGGCTGGAGAATTTCGGCGATATGCATTTAAATTAGTTTTAGGAAATCCATTGGGTCTTCGCTGTTGCCGCGGACTGCGTTTCATCATTAATGCTGAAGTACTTTGAGTCATTAAATCTCCTGCAGTTGTCGTGGTTGTTAATGTTCGAATTGTTGTGGGTTCTGCACCTGATGAAGATTCACCCGAACTTGTTCCAGGTGATTGACGATAAGATCGAATAGAAAGGGATGTTGGAGGAAATCTTCTTCGTTCTCCAGAGGTTTCGTCTGAAGTTAAACCACTATCATCGGAAGTTCGATTTGGATCAAGCATATCACGAGGATTGTGAAGTGGCAAAGCACCCTGAAAAAAAATCACGAAGTGAAAATGAGGTCGTTAAAAAAGAAATTGTTTTCATCTTGTTTTTTGACCCTCAAAAACTTCTGAGTCAAAAAGGAAAAAAAGAACGACAATTAATCAAATTCAAGGAAAAGAAAGGAAGAAAGGAAAGCTCAAGGCAAATGCGCGAACATTTGCCATTGAAAATTGAAATGAATCGAACAAAATAAAAATCAGCGGGACATTTTCCCAATTTTTTGTCATCTTCTTCCATCAGAAAATTAGCGCCTAAATTTTTTTATTTGAAACTTCGATAATGAGGGGAAAAGGGGATCGATCGCAGAAGAAGAAAAAAACATTAAAAAAAGAACACAGCTTTTTATTAAAAAAAATGTGAAAATTAGGCACAGCTGCGCGTATGTATGTATGTGTACACTTTTTTTTACATCATTCTTGAAAGTGGGGAAAAAGCCTTTGGTAAAAAACCCAATAAAGAAATTGTTTGAAAAATATACTAAAGGTTATGGTCAATTTTTTTTAATAAACTGATAACTAAAGCATAGCTTTTTCTAAACTCTCATTCCCACTAATAACAGACCCATTATTTTCTAATACATTTATACCCCCAATAACCATGTTTGTAAAATTACAAACATTTCCATTGATTTTACAGCCGCCACGAGCAGCAATAACGAAAAAAACAAAACAAAAACGTTTAAATAATTCCAGCAAGGCAGCAAAAATGAAGCATCCATAAATACCAAATGAACCCTCAAAAAAAGCAACCACTCATCTCTTTTTTGTTTTTCACGCATTTTTGTTTCAAGAATTAATAGGCAAAAAAAAAAATAACTCGCAAAAAGTAATCGAATTGACAAATTTTTTAAGCAATTTTATTCCGCAAAAAAATATATGTCGGCAAAATTTGTTGGAATGCTCATTCCTTTCACCCTTATTCTTTATTGTTTTGAGCTTCATTGATGGGCAACATTTTAAAGAAAATAATGGAAGGAATAAATATTGAATAGTTGTTTTTTATTATTGCAATGGAATGGAAGCGGGTCAAAAGAGCTTTAGTAAAAATATTGAAGGTTTACTCTAACAAATTTTGACGTACAAAAAGAAAACAATAAAATGGTTACTATCCAATTGTTTTCAAAATGATAAAGTTTTAAGCTTTTGTGAATATTTTTTGACGGAAGAATAATTAATAAACCATGTACTCTTCTCTTTTTTCACAATAATATAAAAGGTGGAAATTAAATTAAATTAAATTACTTACAGTAACGCTTTGAGAAAGGAGTAAAGATTTTCTCCAAGTTTTATTTCGTTCAGCACACGATGTTAAAGCTTTGAGCTGATCGGTGCATCGACGATTTTGTTCACGTAATCTTTGGTTTTGGTTTTCAAGCTGAAAAACGAATAAATGAAAAAAAGAATTTTATTTTTACAAACAAAAAAAGCGTAATATTCCAGTTTATTTTGAGCTGTAAAAAAAGAAAAAGGAAGAGAAAATTAAAAGATTGCAAATGCAAAAAAAAAGAAAAAGAAATAAAAAAAGCTTGTTTAGGGTCAAAGAAAAAAGAAAAAGATGAAGATGATGCTAAAAGTTATAAACTATAAACACACAGATGGAATCAATCTGTTTGTGCGCGATCGTTTCTTTTTTTATAATGATGGGCGCCAAAGTAAAAAGTCAAAAAGGCTTTTTAGGATGACGACCCAAATGCCGACGACGAAGAATAAAATATAAATATATCCATCCAAAAAAACTAAACCCTTTCTATTTATTTTTTTTCTAAATTGGCAGTTTTTTGGAAAAAAAGGAAACGAAAATTCAAGGCTTTTTGTTGTTTTTGAAGAAGTCAAAAATGGCATCAATAAAACCAAGAAAAAAAAAGCAACGGTGATTCTTTCTTTTGAGTTTGTTGGAGTTTCATCGTTTTCCTTTAGGGAAAAGGGAAACTGAAAGAGAATTTGAATGGCAATTTGGGTAAAAGTGTCTTAAAAAATAGTCAAACATTACTGATGGATTGCTGACTAGAGGATTTTATTTTTTTCCTTTTTAAAAAGCTCTCTTCGTCATTCCGAAGCATTCTTTTTTGTTTTGAAAAGCAATTCAAAAATGAGAAAAATATGAAGCTTCAAAGAGAAAAGCAAAGGAAAATAAAAACAATCTGTAAATGACAAGCAAGCCTCTGCACGGTTGCTTTTAAAGCTGACCAGTAGCAGCCGATGAAAATGAAGACAGAAAAGGAAGCAAAAGGTTTCCTTTGCGCACATGCAATAATTTTCATCGCCGGACATTGTCTCACGTTATTCTTTTCTTTATTTTTCTTGAAAGTGAGCCCTTTCCTTTTTTACTCAAATTTAAATGCCCTTCCTTGATGAAAAATAATAATCTTCGAAAAAAGCTTATAAAACCGAGGTTTTCATTTCTCGCTGCATGAAAACGATGCCTTTCAAGAGTTATAATTTAAATCCATCCTCTCGTCTTGGTCTTCATGCAAAATTTTTAAAAAAAGCTCAAGCAAGAAGAATTATAAACCGAAAGTGAAAATTTTATTTGAAAAAAAATAAATAAAATAAATACGCCCTCGTCGTTCATTTAGTTTCACCCTTTCAAAAAACCTAAATGAAAAAGAACGAACGCCGCCGCCGCTGCGCAATAATGCAACCTTCGGCAGCAACAACCAGCTCCTGTTTTGTTTCAAAAAGCTTTTGCCGACGATTATTTTATATTTTAGAAATACAACACAAATGTGTTCACATTCTTCATGTTTTTAGTTTAAAATAAAATAAAAAGTTGACGGAAATTCACTTTTTTTTCTCACTTTTTTTCGGAAACAAATAAAGCGATGATGATGACAATAAATTTTTTTTGGAGAGAAAATATATGCATGCACGCGGATGAGTTAAAAAGTTACAGATTTTTTGCATTTTAATACCAAAATTAGTCAGGAGAATATTTTTGGTTTATGACTAAAATAAATGTTCAACGACCAAAAATGATGAGAAATAAATAGTAAGCGTTTAACCTGTATTTTAAATGTGAAGAAAGTGTAAAAGAAGGAAAATTAAGAAATCAAGTCATCTTAGGAATATCTCTGCACTATGACATTGTAAATTCCTGTTTTCAACAAAAAAAAGTAAAACGAAGTGGCAAAGATTAGAAAATAGAAATAATCTATCTGGAAAACTATAGGAGGACTATTAGGACTTAAAAGGTATTCGTTTTAAATGGAATCAAAATATTCTGTTTTTAGTTATTGTATGTAAGTATCAAAAAAGTTTTATAAATAATAAACCATTCTAAGATTTCTCAAAACACAAACTCATTGACCTCATAAGATTTCCAACAAAAAATCACAAAAACAAATGATTAAAACTTATTTATTTATCCAATAAAAAAAAGTTTATTATTCGCATCGTTCCCCAGGTTGAAATTATTTAACAACGCTCTAATTAACGCTTGCCCTCATTGCCCTTATTATTTTTTTTCTAATTCCCTCCCTTTTCTCCTCCAATAGAAAATTATATATCGGCCTTTGTCCTTCTCCTCCTCCTTGAAACAAAACAAACAAAAAAATGTGAATGAAAAAAGATGAGTTGAACCGATAAAGAAAAAAGGAAGGAGGACTCGCGCTTCAGCTGGCGGCTGGTTGGATGGATAAGACATATCTCATGAAAATAACTTTAGGGGCAGATTTCTCTTCCCGAATGACGAAGCGAAACAAGGCAAAGCAATGCGGCAAGGATGACCGACAATGTCCGGCGTTTGTTTTTGACCATTTATATTTATTTCATTTTTTTTATTTTTGATAAACATCTGCGAAATCAATGAATGATGAAAATAAAATAAATAAAAGCAAGAAAGGCGCATCACAAAAAAGCTTAATTTTTGTCGTCTCTCTCCATCAGAAGAAATACCAAAACATTTTGACTTTTAATATTGTTTTTGTTGTTGTGGAAAACCCTTTATCTCAAAAGCTACCAAGAATAATGACAGAGAAATATGTTCAAAAATTAAGACTATCCATTTAAAAAAATGAGTTTTTTTCCTTCAAATTTTATCAAACAAAATCCAACAAAAAAAGTTAGCGTCAAAAAGTAAACAGTTTTTTAATTTTTGCAAACCCGCAAACACAACAAACAAATGATCACATCATAAATCAAAAGCAAACCAATCGTTTTTTTTCAGACAAAAAAACTTTTTTTGCCTCAATTTCCATTCATCCATATTTTTTTATGATGATTCTCGAAAGAAAGAAAAAACGATTGCGGTTTTTTTGGCCTTGACAAATGGCTGTTTTTAGACCTTTTATTTGTCGACGACGGATGAGAGGACAATCAACACGAAAGAAATGTAAAAAAATATGCAAATTTCACGGTAAAATAACGTCGTCCAAAAAATGAAAAGAATTTTTTATTCTATCTGGTACTTGTGAAAATGTCGTCGATCAACACTTTTTTTTGTTGAGATGATGGCGGACATTGAAAAAGAAAAGGATTTGAAAGGTAAAAAATAAAATATGCAAAAAATGACCGCCAATTTTTTCGATGGCAACAAAAAATGTATAAAACTTGTAATTTTATTAGCTTTTTTAAAAATCAACCAAAAGTGAAAAAATAAATGTGTTTTTTATTTGGTGTGTAAGAAAGAATATGGGAAAAAGGGAAAGCTTACAAGTGGATGTGGATCCACTTTGATCATTGCATTTATTTTTTTGGAAGCGGCGATCACTTTGAGGCCCTTAAATGATAGATGATCATCGCTTAAGCAAAGATTTGGACAACTTTTTTTCCTGTTCCGTTTTTTTGATCCATCAAAAAGTGTTATGTGAAGAAAAAAAAAGCGAATGTCCACTTTTTTAATTTGATAAAAAAATATAAATATAATTAAAGCCAAAAGTTCTTTTTTTTTGTTCAAAATAAGCTATCGATAGTGACTAGATTTTTTGCAAAAAGAAATTTATATTTGCTTATAAAAATGAAAACAATTTTTTGCTGCTTTAAATATGGCAAAAAATCTCATAAATCATAAGTTAAGAAACTAATGTCAAAATATAGAAGGAATTTTTTTCTTGGAAGAAACCAAGTTGGCGCCTTCCATTTGGTTTCAGGATATGAAGAAAAAAAAATTCAAATCCATCAGTGTCCTGGAAACATCGAGGAGTATTTTCTTTTTTGGAAAAAAGTCATCACAGTATGGGAGTTTTTTTCATGATGAAAATAATCTTTGAAACAATAAAGAGTTTTTAAACGGAATTAACTTTTTTTATTGTCTTTCAAACAAAGAGTGAGAGAAAAGCAACCGATAAAAAAAACAGTAGGAGTTCTGCCTCTCTATCTCACTTTCATGAAATACCAGCAGCAGTCGTCGTCGATGCAAAACGACAATGATAGGGAAAGAAATAAATGAATAAAAAAATGACCCAAGAAAAAATGAGAACCCTTTCGATAATCTCTTATGCAAACTGTAAGTTTTTTTTTCTCGCGCCATTAGTGACACCCCTCATTCATTTCATTTATTTTTATTTTTTTGTAAGCGTAATTATTCGCGCAATAAACACTTGACGAACGAACGCCATCGTGCATTTAAAAATTGACGAATACAAGATTTGGCTTTTTCTTTCTTATGAGACTCACTCAGTCATGCCAAAGATTTTCATGGCTCCACTATCGGCGACAAACGCGATCACAGAGAAAATAGGATTTTCGTCAAAAAAATATATAAAAAAGATGACGCACAATAAAAACAGTGATTTTGACTTTGTGAAAGAAAGAAAAAAATAAGATGAAAATCGAGTGACAGCTGGTTGCCTGCCCCGTCACTTTGCTCATTGCATGAATCTGCGCAATGGCTTTTCGAATAAGATGAAGAAAGGAGGAGAAGGGAAATGGTTATTATTAACTTTGCTGCTGCTGCCAAACAAAATCAAGCATCGTAAATTTGCAATAATTGAAAAAAAAAAATTATAAGGACTCAAAAATAAAAAATCTCAGAAAAAGAAGGAAATGAAAAAAAGGATTTTGTGTGTTTCGTACTTTCAAGAACCAAAAAAGGAGGCGAATCTCGTTAGCAAACTTGTTAGCTAAAAAATAAATATCTTTGAATTACTTTTATACTTTTTTTAGCTCCAAAAATAAAAAAGTGCGAAAATGAATGGCAAAAATAAACAGTAGGGAAATTGAGACTTTTTTTAAGCTTCAAATATTCATGATGCCAAAAAGTAGGTAGCAGCGTAAAAATAAATCTGAGCCTAGAAACATGTAAAAAAATAAATGATGAAGGAAATATTTTTTTTGAGAAAAAAAACTAGACGATGGCAGCAGCAACCACAGAAGCTTCACGTAAAACATCGGAAAAGGAATCAAAAACATGTCATTCTGCCAATTGGCCAATTTAAAATTATTACGAAAATGGATTAAATTTACGAATAAAAAAACGGAGAAAAAAATAAAGGCCTTGAATTTTGTTATTAAAGGCTTTGATTTTTACAAGAAAGTTTCGGACTGGAAATAATAAAAAAAAAAGAAAAAGAAAATAAATCAATGTCGCTTGCCAGCATGGCGTCGTCTTCAGATCGAAGACGTCTAGAAATTAATTTTAAAGAAGTTCGTTTTTAATCAAAATACTTGAGTTTGCAAATCTTCAATAGATAAAAAGAAGAAAGCCATTAAAGAAATTTGTGATTCAAAAAGAAAAACAAAAATATAACAGAAATAAATTTAACAATCTTTGAAATAAAAACCAACCTTTTCAAGCCTTTGCTTAACCCATTCTTTAATTTTGGCAGATTTTTCTGAAATAATATCATCTGGACTTTTTATAACTGTATCAGAAGTTGAAGGATGAGGAAGAAGAGGCACTTCTGTGTCGCTTGCCGACATTTTATTAAAATTTAAATAAAAGTTTTCAATTAATAAAATTTTAGAAAAATATATACATGCTAAAAACAAAATCTTATAATAATAAAATCACAAAATTTTGGTGAACAAGAAAATGGATTATTCCACGATGGCAAAAAAAATCTCGCCAGCTACAAGTGGCAAACAAAAAAACCCGGCATGCACGATGGAAGGTGACTCTTAGCAACGCGGTGGTGGTAGTGGTCACTAATGCGAAAGGATCGTGGATATGTCGGAAGGAATATAATTAGAGAAACATAAAATAGTAAAAAAAGCGAATTAATAAAATGTTTGTGACAAAACTCAAAAAAAAATCTACCGTGAAAATATCAAAACGGGATCATTTAGACATAAACCCAAATTCATAATTAGCGATCTTACATCATCATCTTCTTCCCTATGCTTGATGACTCAAATTTTTTACACCCACTTTAGCTTTCTTTCTAATAACATGGTTCCCATGTTTTGGTCATTTTCAATTAAATTTTGTTCCTTTCTCTCTTTTTTTTCTTTTCCATATAAACCAAAAGAAGGCAAAGGCACTTTTATTTCGAAATAAGCTTAACTTCCTTTCTATTTCTTTTGCTGCCTCCTCTTCGAAAAAAGCTGCCATTTATTTTATCTCAAAAAAAGAGAAGGAAAGAAACCCTTTTTTCCACAAAAATGAATGAAAGAAAAAGCAAAAAAAAGTATGTGGTTACTTACTTACAAGCATTTAGGATGCATTTTTTGCGCGCAAAATAAGCTCACAGTCAATTCATTTTTGCATCGAAAAACTCTTGTTTTTGACAGATGGCTTTCGAACACCAGGAAAATTTATTTTGCCTTCATTCTTTATTGCACTTAAAGGTTTTTAGGAATCCATCTAGAATCGAAAAAAAATGCCAAAACGAACGAAACGACGATGGCCGTAAAAAATATAAATGGAAAGAAACGTCTAAAAGCTTAAATTACCACATACATCAAAAAGAACGACAATGTAAGGCGAACATGAAGAAAAAAAGTTTGTTTCTATTTTTTGGCAAATGGCAGTTATAAAAAAAAAAAAGCAAACGACTGTTGTTCACTTCCAAAAATGGGACAGCAGCTTTTAGAAATATGGAAGAAATAAAAAAAAAACTTCTGTCAAAGAGACTCCACAATCAATGTCGCTGGCTGCTTGCTTGTAAAAAAAGCAAAGCAGGCATTCGATGATGTAAATATGTGTTCCTTCTCTCTATCCTTTTTCCATTCTTGGCTATTGTTTTCTTTTTTTAATATAGTAAAAATGAAAACTATTTCCGTTTTGGTATTTTTTGGTTGAGAAGAAATAAAAAAATTGCTAACGATTTATTTATTTTTCCTATGGCAAAAAAAGGGAAAGGTTGGAATAAAATTAACGAGCACTATTAAATTTAAAAAAAAGCTTGAAATAAAGATGGAAAAATTCATTTAAATTTATAGTAAAAAAACTATCTAAATTCAAAAACATAAAAGCAAGCAAAAAAAGTAATGGCACAATTCAAAGTTTTGATAAAAACTTTCATAGCCTTTTTTATTTTATTATTATTTTCGGCGTCTGAATGTAAATCATAGTTTCAAGGAAAAAAGTTTTGCAAAAAGAAAGTAGTTTTTAGATGGCACACATAAACTTTCATTTTAAACTCATGGGAATAAAAACTTTTAAATTTTGGTTTTGACTAACAATCTTCAAACTTTAAAACCTTTCGTTGTCTATCAAAATAATATAAAGTTTTGCTAAGATTAAGTGAAAGATTATGCTTCAAAAACATTACCAAAATTTCAATATATGATAATGTGAAATTGAATTTAATGGAAAATGAAGATCGAAATATACAGTAACAAGATTTTAAAATTTCTCAATCTTGACCAATAGCTAGCTATAAGATTACGATAAATAAAATATAGTAAAAGCAGACATTCAATAAAGAAGTTAACTTTAAAATAAAACACAGATAAAATTGATTGTACATTAATTTTATTTTACTTCTTCGTTGTCTGAAATGATGCTGCCACCCACAATCACCAAAAAAGAAGATGAAACTTGACTGGACCTTTTTCTTTTTTGGGAGCAAAGCAACAACAACAAAATAGATGTTTTACTAAAAAAAGAAAAAGAAGAACCGAAGGGCAACAGCATCGTCTTCTTATTCCAATTGCTTCTTCTTCAACAAAAAGTCCATTCATTGCATTTGCCAAATAACATGGAAGCTATCTATTGCTGCCTCCGAAAAGAAAAGAAAAATTCGAAGGGCTTTCAAAATACTTCCATCAAATAAAAAAATTTAAAAAACGGCCGCCAACCCAGAAGGCTCCATTCCTCCAAAAAATGGACTAAAATAATTCAAAGGCAAAAAAGGCTCATTGAAGAAAGAAATACGAAGGTGAAAAAAAGAAAAAAAGATACAGAAAAATGGCTTCTTTTTAGTGTTGTATTTTTGAGTTTTAATGCGCGAAAGTCAGCTATACCCAGACAGTCATCTTTCTCGAGAAAAAAAAGAAGCAACAAAATTTATGACTTTTTGAAATGGAATGGAAGCTTGCTTGTGTCCGGTCTGTCTTATCGTTTGTACAAAAAAATTATGCTACTCGCAATTGCATGCCCTAGTTGCTCGCCTTTGGGATTCCTAGAAAAAACTTACTTGTTTGTAATGGTCAAAAATTTTATTTTTCGTGGCAATTGATAATTAAGTTTTTGCTTTTGACAAACACTAAACAAAGAAAGCTAATGATGCAATTGCATGCATTCGAACAAGCAAAAGATAGAGGAAAGGCTTTAGAGTTAGGCGCTATAAATATTTCATCATAATAGTTTGACCGTGAAAGATAGAGATCATCTCTTCAAAGTTACAAGATTTGTACCATTACTGTAATATCAAGTAAGCCACTCTTCAAGTTAATTTCTTGTAATTTCCAAACCTCCCAAATGCATGTGCAAAAAAAATGGCTAAAAGCAAAATACAAACATAATGAGAGAAAAAATAAGACAAAATTGCAAACAAAATAAAAAAAGACGCATCTTTTTGGCGCATTTGCTTCTTCTCCATCATTTCTCAAATTTTATGTAATCCTTTGCAAATAAACTTTAAGCTTGCTCTCTCTCTCTCTCCATTCCAATTGCGTCAAGAAACAACATACAAAATTACTCCATAGTAAACATTATTTTGTTTCCGGCTGGTAATGACAAAAAATGGAAACCATTGGAACAAACAAAAGAAAATTACGAAATGAGCAATTTTTAAGTCATTAAAAATTACTTTTTTAGAAATAATTACATACAAAATAAAATACAAAATCAGCAGATTGTGAAGACATTTATTTTTTATGTTTATTTTCATCAACTTCAGGCAAGCCAAGAGATTTATCAAAGTCACTTGAAGGTAAATCACGTCGAAGAGTTTTGTAATCTTTTCTTTTGTTATCAACTGGTCCACGTTTTTTGATCTAAAAAATGAACAAATTATTGTAAAGAATGCGGATTCAAAGTAAATAAGAAAATGAAAAGGGATTTATAGGTGAAGTAATAGATCCACAGAATAAATATTTTTTGATTTGGAATGTTTAGACGCATTTCCACCTAATTATACTAGCTCTTTCCAACATCCATAATATCTAAATATTAGAGGATCATAGAGAGAAAAAAAATCCACAACCTCTTTAAAAGATAGCTTAACACTTCAGACATTCCAAAAAATGTTAAACTTACTTCTGCTGTTCTTTTAGCTTCTCGCGCAATTGGTTTATGATTGTCGAAAGTATCCTCTTTTGATACGACATCTCTTGTTCCACCTCCATCATCGGTTACTTTTTCTGCGGATGGCTTCATCTTTTCAGCTGATCGTTTCATTCTTTCCTTTGATGGCTTTACTTTTTCAGCTGATGGTGGCTTCAACTTTTCGGCACTTCGTTTGACTTCTTTTTTTGATGGAGTTCCTTCAGCTGGTGTTGTTGGAAATGGTGGTGGTGCAGGTGAGTTCACATTTGATGCAGTTTTGACTGATTTTGTTGGAGGAGCAGCTCCCATTCTTGTTGAACCAGCTTTCATTGGTGGATAATTTCCTATAAAAATTGTGCTTAACAAATACTCAAATGGAAAAAAATCCCAAACCTGGTGCAGCTTTCTTCTTTTTTGAACATAAACTCAACATTGTTATTGAAATAAAGACTACACAAATTGACAGTATACTTGCAAACATTGAATTTCTAAAAAAAGTTATCTTCGTTAGAAAAAAGAAAGAAATAAATAAAAAGCAACAAACCTATGAGAAGTAAACATTAGCAAAAAAGCATCACATCCTGGCATAATTATTTCTTCTTCAGCTTCACGGAAATCAATAAAAACGAATCGTTTGACAAAAAATCAGATGCAATCAACAAAAAATGTAAGTGTGAAAGTTTTTATGCATGGGCAAAAAAAACGGATTGAAAAAATGTAAATTTTTTATTGTCTAAAAATGAATCAAGATGTAAGAAATTTTTTAAATTTTCTTCGATATTGCAAACGCTTATTAACCCAAAGTTTGGAGAAATGATGGGCTTTCTTGATGGGTGCCAGATATTTTTATTTCAACGTAAGGAACTCCAAGATTATCAAAATTTGATGGATGAGATTTTTGTTTTATAGGGAATTATTTGAAGAAGAATAATAACAACAATATTTTATTTGCAGCTATCAAATGGCAAACAACAAGCAATCAACAAATGAAAAAGGTAAAAGACAAAAGATGGCAAAAATGAAAGAGACAAAATAATTTTGGTAGGAAGCTTTGGCAACCAAAACATCGGAAACAAAAAATATATTAATTTTTTCCAGAATTATGCTAAAAAGCTTCATAAAATATGGACTTGCTAATTTTTTTTAAATAATCCAAAAGTGAAATTAATAATACACCCAACTAACTACCAAAAATGCTTTCAAAACGGTTTTAGTCAAGATTAACTTTTTTTGTTTTGCTAAGAAGCAAAACATTCCAAAAATTATTTTGTACAGCTCTTAGTTGCTGTTTTGATTAAATAAATCAAAACAACTTAAGCTCCTTCGCCACGTCAAGGCGGCTGTACTTTGAAGGAGAAAAGGGTTTTCACCCCCACCAGTTAACAGGTGTTTCCGAGAAATCTCCGAAGAGATATAAGTGAAGAAGGCCGACGCAAAAGCGAAGGATATCTCCGAAGAGATATAAGTGAAGAAGGCCGACGCAAAAGCGAAGGAATTTAAATATAAAGCGAAGAAATATAAATTTTTTTCGTGAATCATTTGAAAAAAACCACATCTTTTTTTGTAAATTGATTTAAAAAAATTTACAAAAAGCAGTGCACTACTTTTTTTAAATTTTTTTAAATCAATTTACAAAAAAAGATGTGGTTTTTTTCAAATGATTCACGAAAAAAATTTATATTTCTTCGCTTTATATGGATGGAAAAAAAAAAGTTGAAAAGGGAAAGGGAAAAGTTGAAGAGAAGAAGAAAAAGTTGAAGAATGAAATTTTAGATTCTTCGAAGCAAGTGCTTTAATATTTTTGGCGCCAAATCGTTGTAAGAATATTTGATAGGCCTTTCTTTAGAGTCAATGGAGAATGGAATATTTTCGAATGTATATTTATAAATCTTCAAAATGGTAAAGTTACAAAAACACCTTAACTGGGATAGTAACTGTTTTTTAAATCTTCTTCCTCTTTCTTTCTACTAACATGACATAGACATAATTCGAACTACAAATATTTATTACATAGATACATAATACATTAATAAAAGATATTACAAAATATTATCAAAGTAAACAAAATGTTTTAAAAATAATCAAAAACAAAAAATTATTACGATAAAGCCAACAATAAAAAAGATGAGAACTTTGATGAACCATGCGAGCTTCTAGTAGTAGGTTTCACGTTCAACCCATCCACCGGGGTATTTACGGATAAGGACTGAAATATGCAAATTATTAGTATCATAATTCAAATAAATAAAACTTACATCGTCGCATTTCATCATAAACGAAGATAAGGATGGAGAAAGGTAAAGCACAGAACCACCATGAGAATCGTAAACCATACATGCGAAGACCACGATCAAGACCAGGACAATAGCAGAGGAATGCAGCTAAAGCAGTTTCAAAAACAAGACCAAAGTTGAGAGTCCAGTTGGACATTCCTTGTTGGACAAGAGAGTTACGACGAGTCTTAGAAATGATCAAATCAGCCCATTGTACAACGACAATGGAAACGAAGTAAGCAGTTTGACAGGTGTGTTCAAGAATTTTACGATTAGCATAAGTCTAAAAAAGAAAAAATAATAATACACACGTTGCTATAATGCTTACCCATTCTTGTCCATAACTATCTACAACACAATTAACTGCACGAGAATCCCATTCGGCACGAATTTGGTAAAGATCCCATGGCATGAAACCATTATCAGCCATAATCCAGAAGTAAGTAAAGAAGCCAGATAAGGCTTGAATCATACCAATTTGACCATAAGCAAGAGAAATAAGACGTTCGTTTACAAGTTTATCATGAAGAGGATCACGAGGAAGACGTTTCATGATACTGAAAAAGTAAGATAAGTTTCGATTATAGATGTGAAAAAAAAATTACTCAGATTCAGCTTCTTCATAAGCAAGTGAAATAGCAGGAACCATGTCAGTACCCAAATCAATACAAAGAATAGTAACAGTACCAAGAGGAAGTGGAATACCGAAAAGAAGGTACACAAGGAAAGGTGAAATTTCAGGAATATTTGATGTAAGAGTGTAAGCAATTGATTTCTTTAAGTTATCGAAAATGAGACGACCTTCTTCAACACCAACGACGATAGAAGCAAAATTATCATCGAGGAGAATCATGTCAGCAGCTTGTTTGGAAACATCAGAACCAGCAATACCCATAGCAACGCCAATATCAGCTTTCTTAAGAGCAGGAGAATCGTTAACACCATCACCAGTGACAGCAACAATTTGTCCTTGGCGTTGGAAACCTTCGACAATCATGAGTTTTTGTTGAGGTGAGGTACGAGCAAATACAATTTCGCGATGGTGATTGATTATGTCAGCAAGTTGATCAGCAGACATTTCACGAAGATCTGAACCATGGATAACAGCGGCATTGGCTTCCCTAGGATTGACTTGTTCAACAGGAATTCCACGACGAATAGCAATATCTTCAACAGTTTCAGTTCCTTCAGAGATGATTCCAACAGATTTTGCAATGGCTTTAGCAGTAATAGGATGATCACCAGTAACCATGACGACTTTGATACCAGCTGAACGACATTTGGCAACAGCATCAGGTACAGCAGCACGAGGAGGATCAATCATAGACATAAGACCAACGAATCGAAGTCCATTAACAGGGAAATTTGCTTCTTCAGTGTCGAATTGGAAGCCTCGTGGGTATTCTTTATCATCTAGACGATAATCACAGAAACCAAGAACACGTTCACCCATGCCTCCGAGTTCAAGATATGAGTTGTTGAATTCAGCACGAAGTTTTTCATCCATATCAATTTCTTTGCCATTGACAAGCATGGTTGAACAACGATCAAGGATTCTTTCAGGTGCACCTTTCATTACCAAAAGATATGATTGATTTCCATCAGCGGTTTCATGAAGACTGACTTGATATTTGTTGGTTGAATTGAATGGAATTTCAGCAATTTTAGGATTTTGTGAACGAAATTGAATAACATTTCCAAGAGAAAGTTCAGCAAACTTAAGTAAAGCGATTTCGGAAGCATCACCAGTGCATTCACGTTTGAGTACTGGCATGTCTTCTTGGTTAGGTTTGAATTCAGCACGATTGCATAAAGCAGCAATACGAAGAAGAGCGTTTTCAGTTTCACCATGTTCATGTGCATCGCCTTGTCCACCATAATTTTCAGTTGTATCACAAGTTTTAATTTGATGATCATACCATGTGTGAGCAACGGTCATACGATTTTGAGTAAGAGTACCAGTTTTATCAGAGCAAATAGTTGAAGTGGAACCAAGAGTTTCAACAGCTTCCAAATTTTTGACGAGACAATTCTTTGAGGCCATACGTTTAGCAGTTAAAGTCAAGCATACAGTAACAGTGGCAATAAGACCTTCAGGGACGTTAGCGACAATGATACCAATAAGGAAAACAACAGCAGTAAGCCAATGATATCCAAGAATTATAGCAATGAAGAAGAAAGTAACACCAAGGAAAACGGCTACACCAGTAATCAGATGGATAAAATGTTCAATTTCACGAGCGATTGGAGTCATTCCAGAGTCAAGATCAGATGCCAAATGAGCAATACGCCCCATAACAGTTCTATCACCAGTATTAACAACGACACCTTTTGCAGTACCTTCAACAGCATTCGTTGAGAAGAATGCAAGATTTTTAGTTTCTAATGGATTAACATTGGTGCATTCAGGAGAACGGGATTGTGGTTCAGATTCACCAGTAAGAGATGAGTTATCAACTTTGAAGCCAAAAGCACTGACTATACGAATATCAGCTGGAATACGATCACCACCTTTAACTTCGACAACATCTCCAACGACGAGTTTTTCTGTTGGAAGTTGAACTTTTTGACCATCACGATAAACAAGAGCAATCTAAAAGAGCCAAAAATAAACAAAATGTCAACAATAGAAAAATAAAACATACAGTAGGAACCATGTTTTTGAAGGATTCCATAATTTTGGAAGATTTACTTTCTTGATAGTATTGGAAACAACCAGTGATGATGACGACGGACATAAGTACGATACCCAAGTATAACTAAAACCAATAAGAATAATCAAAAATGTATACAAAGGAGTTTAAAAACTTACATTATCTTTTGATGGATGTTCCAATGTGAAGAAATCGACGGAATAAGCAACGTAACAAAGAATGGCACCAACCCAAAGAAGCATAGCAAAACCACCAAAAAGATTTTTACAGAATTTGATCCATTCTGGGGTTGTTCGAGGTGGTGAAAGAGCATTAGGACCATCACGAGCCATAACTTGATCAGCTTTTGATGTTGTTAAACCCTAAAAAGTTAATAAATTAATAAAGTAAAAGTCATTAGAAAATATGCAAACTTACTTTGTCAACGCTGGATTCATAACGACGCATGAGATCTTCCATTGGAATTTGATGTTCATCCATGGTAACTTCTTGTTTAAGATCATTAAGATCTGATTTTCCATTTTTCTTCTTCATGGTTAGTCCGTGGGACTGAAAAAAAAATTGATGAAATAAAATGTTGGTGGATTGAAAAAAGGATCTTCAAAAATTTTAAAAACGAAAAGCACAAATTTAGGCTATGTAAACGAGCGAATGAGCGAGTGAACACGTGAAAATCAATGCATTTTGCACCCTTTCAAAAAAATGGTTATCAAAACTTTTTTTTCTCTCCAAAATCAAACACTTTTTCTTTCAAAATTACATCAAATTTTTCTAAAACATTACTAAAGTTAGCGAACATAAATAAAACTAAACTTGAAAAATAAATATTTCAGTTTTTTGGTTTAGGCCTGAATCGATGGGGTTCTTCCATCCCTTTTCTCTCTTATTTTTTTGTTTCGCCATTTTGCAGACGAAAAACAACAGCGCACAAATAACGAAAAAAAGCTAACTAAAAAGAAACGGCCGTTTTGAAAAGTAAAAAAGCTTTTTCTTTCTTCCTTCTTTTCATTTTCTCGGGCTTGTCGCTGGGATGCTGCTTCTTTAGAACTTGTGACGTAAATAGGCCAGAAACTACTACCGCTGGCTGCTATTGCTATCGTCGTCATTTGCCAAAAAGCTCTTTTTTTCCCTTTCACTTATCGTTGGTTTCATAGTTTTTTTCATAGCAGTCGAGAAGCTTTTAACAAAGCTGTTTTTTACAAAAAGCAAAGTAAATGCTGAAATTCACGGGGGAAATAGAAAGCAAAATGATGTTAAAAAACCTATATAATCAATCAAATTTTGCCGGAAATACATAAAGGCGACAACAAAATTTTTGTATGTTTACTTTTAGGATGTACGTGAAGAATGTAAGCAAAGGGAGTAAAGAATTTTATTGTCGTGCGATAAGGAAAGTAAAAAAACGGTGGAGTTATAGCGAGCAATTAGGCTTACTTTATTTGCACCACTAAAAATGCATAAACTTCAAGAAAATTTAGACATTGATTTTAAACTTTAATTTAAAAAAATGGAAATAAACACTTTGATATGGCCCCAAAAAAGCAACAGCTTGACATGCTATGGCCTGGACATTTATGGTCGATAAGCACGCTTTTCATAGATTCAAAGGTTTTGATTTTCTATTGACTGCGCAATTTTAGGTATAACTGCGGCGGCAGCTGTTTGCAAAGGCTAAATCGTACTCATCATATCTTCTAAACCTTTTCATAAACATACTCTCCTCGTCATCGATTATGGCAGAAACTTCTATTTTTTTGCAACGTAAAAAAGGAAACTTCTAAAATTAAATTTTTTTTTCTCCATTGACTCACTTGCGCCGCTGTATTGTTACGCCCATACTAAAAACAGAAAAATTGCTAGCCGTCTGTCAGTACATAGTAGTTAGTAGTAGCAGCGCAAAAAAAAAAAAAAGCAGCCCCATCGTAGCTGCTTGTTGCCTTTTTTCATTTCTATGGCCCTTTAGCAATGAGCAGTAGCAGCAGCGCATTAGCGTTGTTTGTCTGTCTGTCACTAAAAAGTATTGATCGGTATCTGTAAACAACATACATTGAAACTTGAACAATGTAAAAAGACGATTTTATTTTTCATATGAAAAGAGAAACACCGTCTTTCCGCATTTTGGAAAAAAGGAAAGAAAATTTTTTTAAAGACCAAAGAATGTCAAACTAAAAGGGTAAATTGGGTTGGAGGAGAGAAACTTGAATGAAAAAATGCAAAAAGGAGCGATCGCGATCAGCGGAAATGAAACCAAAGATTACAAAGACGTTAAATTTAAAAATAGATAAGAAGAAAGAAAGATTTTCATTAAAATTATTAGAGAATTAAAGCTGTATACAGAAGACTTGATTTTATTCTGGCTTCAGATGATCAAAATTTTAAGCAATTCCATGGTAAAGAAAATTAAAATACAATAAAAGCCTTGGATTCGAATCATTCTTATTGCAATATTCAAATGCAAACTTTTGTAGATTGCAAATACTATTAAATTCAAAATCGAAAGAAGTTTTTTAGTAATCACTCAAAATTCTCATTAGTTTATGAGACTATTAATTTAAATAGCTTCTCGCTCCTCTGATATTTTTGAATGTTTAGTTTTTGTTATTTGTATGTGTATTTAATAGTAAAGTAGCTTGTTTACTAACTTTAAAAACAACATTTATGGCAGGTTAAAAAACTTCAAACAAAAGAAAAACACTGAATAGTGATGATTCAAAAATAATGGAGATTGAAAATCAAACGATTGTAAATTATTATTTGCACATTTTGATATCTTGGCATGCTTTCTTACAATCTGAAAATTTGGGCATTAAAATATTGGAAGTGCTTAAAAATTTTTTATTTTACCGCTCTTCTCAGTATTTGGATCTTCCATATGTTGGATGATAGCATCAAGTTCATTTTTGACAAAATCATCACAAATAAGTTTAGCTATTGTGCTAGTTCCAAGAAGCTTTTCACATTTAGCAATTTGACCTGCTTCATGTTCTTGTTCTTCATCACCCTCCCATTTTTCAGTATCTTTACAAACGTCTTGACATAGGATACATTTAAATGAATCGGTAACACCGTCAAGTCTTTGCTAAAATGGATAAAGAGGTTTTGTTAAGGCTTACAGTTTTAATCCAATCATTTTTTGGAGTAGGTAAAACTTACAGGAATGGAAACAGCAAAAACCGAGGCAACGCAAACAACAGCCAAAACGACGATTAACTTCATTTTATTTTATTTTTTCTTTTCTGTCTGATAAAACCAATAGAAATGACAATGAGACGCTTTATTTAAAGCACTTTTAAAGGTAAATTTTTGGAGTAATATTGTTATCAGTGTGTGATTTTTATGTGAGATTTCTCAATAGCTACCACCTATACCCCATCATCAAATTGTATGTATGATAAACTACACAAAAGCGGATCTTTAAAATACTTATTGTCAAATGAATACATCATTGTAAGGAAAATAAAGGTACAAAAATTAAAATACAAAGTTAAAAGATGGTTGAATTACAAAATAATTATTCCCGTAATCATGTCATAATCGATCGTCAATTTTTACTTGAGTCATGTAGATCTTTTAATCGTCGTCACTATCATTTTCATTATTATTGTGATTGCTTTCCTTGGTTGTGTTTGAAACAACAGTGGCTTGATTCATGAAATATTTAATAAGTTCATCTTTAAACTTGCTTACAACTTCATCATGAGGAAGAGTTTTGTATTCGTCACCACTAAAAAACCCTCAATCTTAATTACTAAAGATATCTTTATAAAATTACAATTGAACAACCCATTTCCAATTTCGATTATTTTTCACTTTGGTTGAAGGTTCATAAGGGCCAATAATGTTTACACCATTTTTATAAAGTTTATATTCTTCAATAACTTCCTTTGGAAGAAAGCTTGCATTTACATAGGATGGAGCCCAATCAACCAAATATTGGGTTGATCCTTTTTCTTTTTTACTATCAAGAATTCGTCTAACGCTGTAAAGTTCGTCGTTGGGCATTGTCGTAATATTAAAGCTAAAGCTTTTAAAAATCAAACACGATTGTACAAAAAACCACAAAAATACAATAAACTTCTTCGTGAAAACGAATTAAAAAACCAAAATCAAACAAATGATACCCGTATATTTATACAATGGAATAAAAAAACCTATAATACAATGTTTTTAAAATGATTGAGCCTTTTCTTGTAATAATGACTTCAGTAACGTCGATCATGATCTTTGAATCGAACATGCCTATCAGACGGGCCATTAGGAGGACGTTGAAGATTTGCAGGAGCACCACGATTTTGAACACGAGCAGGGGTTATTGCAACATCAAGATAATCTCCAGCTTGAAATTCGCATTCAGACAGCATTTTATCATCATCAGCTCCTCTTTGTCCAATAGTTATCATTCCCACACTTTTCATTTTAGTTTGAAGTGAGCGCATATTAGGAGTGACTGAAATAAAAGAAAGTAGCAAAATGATAATAAAGGTATTTTAAGCTAATCTTACCAATAGCGAAATCAAATGTTGTTCCTCGACGTCTTGAATCAACATTAACATCTTTTATCAACATCATAAGTTCTTTGAGTGTGCAATCAATCCTAAAAAAGTTAGATTAAAATGATATTTTAAACTAAGAATCAAACCATGTGTATATTTTCAGCTCATTTCGAATAGGTACAGATCCATTTTTGTATTTTTCAATTGGATTATGACGAGGGTTAGAAAAGAAAATTCGCAATAATAATGTTGGTTTTCGTGGTTTTATGATTTCAGGAAGATTTTTGAGAAAACTTAATCTTTCCACAACCTAAAAATTAACTAAAAATAACTTCACAAGACTTTAAATAAATCTTACCTCGGATTTAATTTCACTTCTTTGTTCGAGAATTTCTTTACAATCAGAAAGACCATGGAATAAATTCTCTCCTAAAAAATGAAAAACAAAAATTAGAAAACTTTTATGAAATGAGTGAATGTAAACTTACTATTCTTGAAGTTGGAATTCCAACACTTTTTTATAGCTGTATCAAGGATTTTGAGAGAAATGTCATCGCCCATATTCAGTAATAATAATAAAGATCAATCGATTCGTTGATTGATTGAATTATTAAATGGTTGTTAGTGGTCGTCGAAGAAGCAAGTGACAAAGTTGAAAACAAAAATAAATTTGAAAACGTTTGAACGCGGCTTTGTTTGGCTTTTGTGAAAGTTCGCGACGTCGCGAAGTCGCGATGTTTGTTTTCGCGTCGAGACCATAAAAAAATTGTGCAAGTTCGCGATATTTTCTTTTTTTGCTTTTCTACTGATTTTTATTCGAATTTTATTTATATTTTATTACAAATGTCACATATTTAAAGTAACAAATACTAAAAAAAGTTAAAAGGCAGGATTATAATTAAATGACAAAGAAAATACAAAGCATTGATTATTCCTTTGGTTTAGGAGCTTCTGCGAATTCATTAAGAATAATTTCATCTTTAGGATGAGTATAATGAGCTTCTTGAACTGATAAATATGCAAATACTTTAGCAAATCTATTTATCATATCCAATTGGGGAACTTCAATTTCAATAATTTAAGTTGCTTGTGGTTTATCTTTACGAGCTGCTTCATGAAAAGTTTGAACTTGCTAAGGTAAAAGACGCATTTGACTTATATGTTAGGAAAATTTTTATTATCGTTAACATTTTTACCGTTTATTGATATAACAATTTTTAAAAAGAAGGAGATAAAAAAGCTCAAGTTGTCAACATTAGTTTACGCATAAAATCAGTCATAATAATTTTGGCTTTGACAATCTTCACTTGCACTATCTAATTATGAACCATGACTTTGATCATCAGTGATTTCGCATTGATTCTAAAAAAAATTATAACTTGGTTTTCAGAAAATTAATGACTTACTGAAATCGAAAAACTTTCTTTTTCGACAATGTCTTCAAAGCTCAATTCTGGTTTACTATCATTGATTGCTTCCCAAGGAAGAGAAACGGACAATTTATCGTAAGACTTAGTAACTAAAATAAGTAATTTATTTTGTAACTTTCTAAATTCCTTTAACTTACAATATATATATATAAAAAATTTGGTTTTTTAGAAAGACTTTAGAAATGGATTTTTTTTAGCGCTATGATGAAAGTAAATTACAAAAAGTTTTAAACTATGGAACGCATAAAAGTATTAATCAAACGTTTTTTTTAAGACTCTTATTGTATTATTTAAAAAAGAATACAATCCAACTACGAGAACGCATATGGGATAAGCTAGAGTTAAACAATCAAGATATTACCTTTGGATAAGCTGTCATCATTGTTGTTCTTGCTAATTATTTCCACTTTGGCTTTCACGGGAGCAATATGATTTCATCGTGGATTATTTGTTTTGGGAGGGGTGGGACAATTTTCATCTTCGCTAACATCATAACCTTTATTGGAAGCATTATCATTTTGAGAATATTTTAGTTTTTGGTTCTCCCTTTCACGCTCTTGTTGTTCCCTTTTAATGTGATCAGCCTCATCACGCTCCCGTTGTTGCTCCAACTGAACGCGTTCGGCCTCATCACGTTCACATTGTCGGCGCTCTGCCTCCATTCTTTCTTTTTGATGATTCTTTTGAACTGCTTCAAGGGAGGATTTAAATTCATCACAGTCCTTTAAACGCTGTTCCTTTTCTGCATTTTCATTGTGATTTTTGTCATCCGATTTAAGAGAAATGGAAGACATATCTTTAATTAAAATAATTTTAAAATAAAACAAGTTTAAGAAAATAAAATTTCACGAGTAAAATTAAAGAAAAATTTAACATTAAGCGTATGTACCAGCAAATTATCATAATGAACTTTAACAACAAGCTCTTTAATAATCTTTCATCCGAAAAAAGTTGCAAAATCAAACGCTTAAATAAAAAATTTGACTAATAAATCACCTGGCGCTTTTTCTTTTTACTTTCCGCTTACTTACACTGTCTCTTGAACTTTAATTTTTTTATATAAAACAAATTTGTCTTTGAAAGAGCTTATTTTGAACTGAGCCGTCAAAAAAAAAAATTGCGCTTTTTTACTCTTTTCGTCAGATCCTTTTTTCCAAACAAAAAAAAAATAATGCTTTTAAACCAATTTTTTCTCTTGAAAAATTTAAGTATGGCTAATAATATTATTTTGTTTGTGCAAACAATACAATCAATGTGGTCATTTCACACATTTGAGGTCCATCGAATGGTGGAGCTGAATATTTAGAACAAAGTCCAGTGGGAAACTGAGCTCAACGATTACTAATTAATACAGTGAAACTTAAGAAAAGGCTATTATTCCCGTAAACATCAGTCATTAATACTTGGATTTAGCCATTTTAACAAAAAGTACAAAAATATGTAAATACTATTTTACATTACACTCAAATCTTCTAAATCCTTAACCTTAAAAGTTATTAATTCTTTGTCGTTCATTAACAGGTGAAGAATGTGTAATTGAAAATGCACCACATAGCTCATATAAATAACAAAATGACTGGCATTATTAGTGACAATTAATTTGTATGCCAGCAGAAAAAATTTTTAATAATAAAACTTTCGATCTCGAAGATTTAGAAATTGTCACATGGAGAGGAAATATTTATAATTCTTATATTTCTACGGCTATAATTCGTTATGACGTTAACAAAGAAAGTTTCGTTATTGACGATTTTAATATAAACCTCGATACTGCCGATGCAACGTCAGTTAGAAAAACTAATAAAAGAAAACCCAATTACGATACCATAGTTGTAACACCAAAAATGATTAAAATTGAAGATGACTTAAATCAACCAAATACTCAAACCATTGCAATTGCTGTAGAAATGGAGCAATGGATATTGATAATAAAGATTTTGAAAAAGAGGGTTGGTATTAAAAAGAGTGTTGAAACTTGGAAGTCTTACGCTTATAAAAAAATTAGTAGTATGACAGATAATCTGAAATGAAAAAATGATTGTAATTAATCAAAAATGAATGCAGCGGTAAAATTGAATGAAATGCAAAGAAAACGAGAAGTAGCAAGGGAAAAAAGATTATTATTATTAGCACCTGAAAATAATAATTGAAGTAACGAATTGATACAGCTCTCGAAAAAAATTTTTATTTCAGAGAGCAAACAATAATCTTAAACATCAAAATGCTGAGATGATGCGGTTCTCGTGAAAATGAAACAAATGTAGAAAAACGACGTGAAAGATGATGGGATAGCGTAAAAGAAAGTATAGCAGATTCAAGGAAATTACAAAAAAAATTGAACCCTAACAAGCTTTGGATAAAGTTAAATATAAAAGGCGATGTGTGTCTTAAATTATAAAACATTTTGTGAAAAGAGTGGAGCTTGTTTTAAAAATGTTAATCTTATTTATTACGAGAAAGGATTAAATTTGTATTCACTAGTAAAGCCGAATATTTTAAACAAGAAAAACGGCAACCAGATGGAATCTGTAATTTATGCTGTCGACTATGTAAAATAATAATAGATTCATCAGTTGATGATTATCCCAAAGATTTATAAACGTTTATGAGGAAGCTAGTATAAGGATAAAAGCTTAGTTTAAAACTTTCATACTAATATTCGTAATTATAACACGAGTCATAGTTTGCAAAGATGCATCCAAAACATGTTACCATACATACTAACATTAAAACATCAAGGAAGAGTTTTGTACATAATGAGTCGAATTTTTTATTCAAGTAACAAAGCCAATGCATTTGACTATCAACTTTATATTCTTGACAGTCATAAAGCAACAAAATAAAGAATAAATGCTCCTACCAATTTGGAAGCGAATTTGAATGGAAATTTAATGGGAATGATTGATAAAGCTATGAGGGAACATAAAGTTAATGTGCAAAGTTTTGTAATGTTAAAGGAAACAACTGAAAGAGATAAAGCTGAAAAATAAGCTAATAATGAATCCATTCAAGGTTTAAAGTTAATAATTTTTGTTAATAAACCTAATGCAAAAAGGAATTATGATGCAATTGTTGCCTTTGAAGTAGCATTGATCTAAGGTCAGAATGGAGAAATTTTCAAAGAAAATATTGTTATTATAAAAAGGAATATTGATGGTGAATTCAAAAATATTTAAAAGATGGTGATAATACGACGGATCTTTAGTTTATCCATTGTTTAATACACCCGGAAAATTTGATTTTTATGAATTTACCAAAAGAAAGATCCAAACAAACCAAATTCACAAAAAAAATGAGTAAACAAGAATATCACGCTTATAAATATCATGTAAGAGATGAAAAGGCGAATGGCTTATTGCATTATGGTGGAATGCTTTTCTTACAACATTTATTTCAAGGGCAAAAACAGAAAAAGATCGATTAAATTATTTGAGATTTAACCAAGACAAAATCAATGCCGCTATTTACTTACTGATTTGCATTAAGAATTAAATAAAAAAGCATGAAAGGATGACAAATTACCAGGAAGTATTTATGGTTTACCAAGTTCATTTTATGAAAGATCAATGGTGTATTAGAGCGAATAGATTTAGAGAGAAGTGCATCTTCAAAAAGATTGAAAATTGAGTTATTACCGAACTAATATTTTTCTGCGTCCTTTGACAACTGGACGAATAAGTTTTTTGAAATTAAATTATTCTCTTTTTATTTTTTTTACATTCGTGGCTTTCTTTTGTTGCTTAAAGTGCATAGGTTTTCAGCAAAAGATGCTAAATTGCTGTAGCTTGCTAGTTTGTTACAATTTATTCGTACCCATTAAAACACCACTTTCATTGTGATTTTGGAAAGAAACTACGGGATTATTAACCAAAAGATTGCCTAATTGTCCTGATGTGGATGGAGCTAACCGGTAGTCTTTTGTGTGCAACATATTTAAAACCATTTGGTATTTCATGAATCACCACTATCGTCATCAACGCTGTTATTTTCTTTTTCCTTTTCATCATTGAATTGGAGTTCATAAAAGAATTTCAATGGACTTTCTTCCATGGCTCTTCGTTCATCGGGCGTGAAATCATTGATGAGTTTGAGTTATTTTTGAAATTTTGGGCCTTCAAGTTCATCAATTTTGTTTAAAACATAATATCCTACAGCTTCAAAAAATCTTTGGGAATAAAGAAAGTCATCTTAAAAAGTATAAAATTTAAATTCCGCATCGGTGAAAGAACCAAAAAATAAATTTAGTAAATTTTTAATCCTTGGGTGATGAAACAAATTCAAAATGATTATGTGGTTCAAGAAATTTTTTAAGTTGTTTTGGATTCATTTCAACATCTATGTTTTCTTTTTTATCCGTATGTTACGTAACATTTTTAAGGATGGAGCAATAATATCGCGTGGATTAACTTCAATGGTAAAATCAGGGATAGCAATGGAGTGAAGAATAATTTTTGTCGCTTCGGATGGAAGAATATCAGCAGCAGTTGTTTGAGTGGCTATTAAAGCAGATAAACATTGGAGAAGTTGAGCAAATAAAAATGCGAAAAAGGATATAAATGACATTGAAATAAATTTTAATAATGAAAAGAGTTGTTGTTGTTATTATTATTGTGGCATGTCATACTTATTTTCTAATGCTTGCTTTGTGGATAACAACGGACTCCGTTAATTTATTTTTGATTATAAGGCATATTAGAATAACTTATTTGGCTACTAATTTCTATGAAATAAACATAAACTAAAAGCACCAAACACGCAAGCATCAAATCATAAAAATAGCCGTTTTGAAATAAAGCTCAATCCATTATGATGGTGTTTCGAAGGTGAAATAATAAGGGACATAATCGTGATGCATCCAATAATAACAACAACAACTCTTTTCATTATTAAAATTTATTTCAATGTCATTTATATCCTTTTTCGCATTTTTATTTGCTCAACTTCTCCAATGTTTATCTGCTTTAATAGCCACTCAAACAACTGCTGCTGATATTCTTCCATCCGAAGCGACAAAAATTATTCTTCACTCCATTGCTATCCCTGATTTTACCATTGAAGTTAATCCACGCGATATTATTGCTCCATCCTTAAAAATGTTACGTAACATACGGATAAAAAAGAAAACATAGATGTTGAAATGAATCCAAAACAACTTAAAAAATTTCTTGAACCACATAATCATTTTGAATTTGTTTCATCACCCAAGGATTAAAAATTTACTAAATTTATTTTTTGGTTCTTTCACCGATGCGGAATTTAAATTTTATACTTTTTAAGATGACTTTCTTTATTCCCAAAGATTTTTTGAAGCTGTAGGATATTATGTTTTAAACAAAATTGATGAACTTGAAGGCCCAAAATTTCAAAAATAACTCAAACTCATCAATGATTTCACGCCCGATGAACGAAGAGCCATGGAAGAAAGTCCATTGAAATTCTTTTATGAACTCCAATTCAATGATGAAAAGGAAAAAGAAAATAACAGCGTTGATGACGATAGTGGTGATTCATGAAATACCAAATGGTTTTAAATATGTTGCACACAAAAGACTACCGGTTAGCTCCATCCACATCAGGACAATTAGGCAATCTTTTGGTTAATAATCCCGTAGTTTCTTTCCAAAATCACAATGAAAGTGGTGTTTTAATGGGTACGAATAAATTGTAACAAACTAGCAAGCTACAGCAATTTAGCATCTTTTGCTGAAAACCTATGCACTTTAAGCAACAAAAGAAAGCCACGAATGTAAAAAAAATAAAAAGAGAATAATTTAATTTCAAAAAACTTATTCGTCCAGTTGTCAAAGGACGCAGAAAAATATTAGTTCGGTAATAACTCAATTTTCAATCTTTTTGAAGATGCACTTCTCTCTAAATCTATTCGCTCTAATACACCATTGATCTTTCATAAAATGAACTTGGTAAACCATAAATACTTCCTGGTAATTTGTCATCCTTTCATGCTTTTTTATTTAATTCTTAATGCAAATCAGTAAGTAAATAGCGGCATTGATTTTGTCTTGGTTAAATCTCAAATAATTTAATCGATCTTTTTCTGTTTTTGCCCTTGAAATAAATGTTGTAAGAAAAGCATTCCACCATAATGCAATAAGCCATTCGCCTTTTCATCTCTTACATGATATTTATAAGCGTGATATTCTTGTTTACTCATTTTTTTTGTGAATTTGGTTTGTTTGGATCTTTCTTTTGGTAAATTCATAAAAATCAAATTTTCCGGGTGTATTAAACAATGGATAAACTAAAGATCCGTCGTATTATCACCATCTTTTAAATATTTTTGAATTCACCATCAATATTCCTTTTTATAATAACAATATTTTCTTTGAAAATTTCTCCATTCTGACCTTAGATCAATGCTACTTCAAAGGCAACAATTGCATCATAATTCCTTTTTGCATTAGGTTTATTAACAAAAATTATTAACTTTAAACCTTGAATGGATTCATTATTAGCTTATTTTTCAGCTTTATCTCTTTCAGTTGTTTCCTTTAACATTACAAAACTTTGCACATTAACTTTATGTTCCCTCATAGCTTTATCAATCATTCCCATTAAATTTCCATTCAAATTCGCTTCCAAATTGGTAGGAGCATTTATTCTTTATTTTGTTGCTTTATGACTGTCAAGAATATAAAGTTGATAGTCAAATGCATTGGCTTTGTTACTTGAATAAAAAATTCGACTCATTATGTACAAAACTCTTCCTTGATGTTTTAATGTTAGTATGTATGGTAACATGTTTTGGATGCATCTTTGCAAACTATGACTCGTGTTATAATTACGAATATTAGTATGAAAGTTTTAAACTAAGCTTTTATCCTTATACTAGCTTCCTCATAAACGTTTATAAATCTTTGGGATAATCATCAACTGATGAATCTATTATTATTTTACATAGTCGACAGCATAAATTACAGATTCCATCTGGTTGCCGTTTTTCTTGTTTAAAATATTCGGCTTTACTAGTGAATACAAATTTAATCCTTTCTCGTAATAAATAAGATTAACATTTTTAAAACAAGCTCCACTCTTTTCACAAAATGTTTTATAATTTAAGACACACATCGCCTTTTATATTTAACTTTATCCAAAGCTTGTTAGGGTTCAATTTTTTTTGTAATTTCCTTGAATCTGCTATACTTTCTTTTACGCTATCCCATCATCTTTCACGTCGTTTTTCTACATTTGTTTCATTTTCACGAGAACCGCATCATCTCAGCATTTTGATGTTTAAGATTATTGTTTGCTCTCTGAAATAAAAATTTTTTTCGAGAGCTGTATCAATTCGTTACTTCAATTATTATTTTCAGGTGCTAATAATAATAATCTTTTTTCCCTTGCTACTTCTCGTTTTCTTTGCATTTCATTCAATTTTACCGCTGCATTCATTTTTGATTAATTACAATCATTTTTTCATTTCAGATTATCTGTCATACTACTAATTTTTTTATAAGCGTAAGACTTCCAAGTTTCAACACTCTTTTTAATACCAACCCTCTTTTTCAAAATCTTTATTATCAATATCCATTGCTCCATTTCTACAGCAATTGCAATGGTTTGAGTATTTGGTTGATTTAAGTCATCTTCAATTTTAATCATTTTTGGTGTTACAACTATGGTATCGTAATTGGGTTTTCTTTTATTAGTTTTTCTAACTGACGTTGCATCGGCAGTATCGAGGTTTATATTAAAATCGTCAATAACGAAACTTTCTTTGTTAACGTCATAACGAATTATAGCCGTAGAAATATAAGAATTATAAATATTTCCTCTCCATGTGACAATTTCTAAATCTTCGAGATCGAAAGTTTTATTATTAAAAATTTTTTCTGCTGGCATACAAATTAATTGTCACTAATAATGCCAGTCATTTTGTTATTTATATGAGCTATGTGGTGCATTTTCAATTACACATTCTTCACCTGTTAATGAACGACAAAGAATTAATAACTTTTAAGGTTAAGGATTTAGAAGATTTGAGTGTAATGTAAAATAGTATTTACATATTTTTGTACTTTTTGTTAAAATGGCTAAATCCAAGTATTAATGACTGATGTTTACGGGAATAATAGCCTTTTCTTAAGTTTCACTGTATTAATTAGTAATCGTTGAGCTCAGTTTCCCACTGGACTTTGTTCTAAATATTCAGCTCCACCATTCGATGGACCTCAAATGTGTGAAATGACCACATTGATTGTATTGTTTGCACAAACAAAATAATATTATTAGCCATACTTAAATTTTTCAAGAGAAAAAATTGGTTTAAAAGCATTATTTTTTTTTTGTTTGGAAAAAAGGATCTGACGAAAAGAGTAAAAAAGCGCAATTTTTTTTTTTGACGGCTCAGTTCAAAATAAGCTCTTTCAAAGACAAATTTGTTTTATATAAAAAAATTAAAGTTCAAGAGACAGTGTAAGTAAGCGGAAAGTAAAAAGAAAAAGCGCCAGGTGATTTATTAGTCAAATTTTTTATTTAAGCGTTTGATTTTGCAACTTTTTTCGGATGAAAGATTATTAAAGAGCTTGTTGTTAAAGTTCATTATGATAATTTGCTGGTACATACGCTTAATGTTAAATTTTTCTTTAATTTTACTCGTGAAATTTTATTTTCTTAAACTTGTTTTATTTTAAAATTATTTTAATTAAAGATATGTCTTCCATTTCTCTTAAATCGGATGACAAAAATCACAATGAAAATGCAGAAAAGGAACAGCGTTTAAAGGACTGTGATGAATTTAAATCCTCCCTTGAAGCAGTTCAAAAGAATCATCAAAAAGAAAGAATGGAGGCAGAGCGCCGACAATGTGAACGTGATGAGGCCGAACGCGTTCAGTTGGAGCAACAACGGGAGCGTGATGAGGCTGATCACATTAAAAGGGAACAACAAGAGCGTGAAAGGGAGAACCAAAAACTAAAATATTCTCAAAATGATAATGCTTCCAATAAAGGTTATGATGTTAGCGAAGATGAAAATTGTCCCACCCCTCCCAAAACAAATAATCCACGATGAAATCATATTGCTCCCGTGAAAGCCAAAGTGGAAATAATTAGCAAGAACAACAATGATGACAGCTTATCCAAAGGTAATATCTTGATTGTTTAACTCTAGCTTATCCCATATGCGTTCTCGTAGTTGGATTGTATTCTTTTTTAAATAATACAATAAGAGTCTTAAAAAAAACGTTTGATTAATACTTTTATGCGTTCCATAGTTTAAAACTTTTTGTAATTTACTTTCATCATAGCGCTAAAAAAAATCCATTTCTAAAGTCTTTCTAAAAAACCAAATTTTTTATATATATATATTGTAAGTTAAAGGAATTTAGAAAGTTACAAAATAAATTACTTATTTTAGTTACTAAGTCTTACGATAAATTGTCCGTTTCTCTTCCTTGGGAAGCAATCAATGATAGTAAACCAGAATTGAGCTTTGAAGACATTGTCGAAAAAGAAAGTTTTTCGATTTCAGTAAGTCATTAATTTTCTGAAAACCAAGTTATAATTTTTTTTAGAATCAATGCGAAATCACTGATGATCAAAGTCATGGTTCATAATTAGATAGTGCAAGTGAAGATTGTCAAAGCCAAAATTATTATGACTGATTTTATGCGTAAACTAATGTTGACAACTTGAGCTTTTTTATCTCCTTCTTTTTAAAAATTGTTATATCAATAAACGGTAAAAATGTTAACGATAATAAAAATTTTCCTAACATATAAGTCAAATGCGTCTTTTACCTTAGCAAGTTCAAACTTTTCATGAAGCAGCTCGTAAAGATAAACCACAAGCAACTTAAATTATTGAAATTGAAGTTCCCCAATTGGATATGATAAATAGATTTGCTAAAGTATTTGCATATTTATCAGTTCAAGAAGCTCATTATACTCATCCTAAAGATGAAATTATTCTTAATGAATTCGCAGAAGCTCCTAAACCAAAGGAATAATCAATGCTTTGTATTTTCTTTGTCATTTAATTATAATCCTGCCTTTTAACTTTTTTTAGTATTTGTTACTTTAAATATGTGACATTTGTAATAAAATATAAATAAAATTCGAATAAAAATCAGTAGAAAAGCAAAAAAAGAAAATATCGCGAACTTGCACAATTTTTTTATGGTCTCGACGCGAAAACAAACATCGCGACTTCGCGACGTCGCGAACTTTCACAAAAGCCGCTTTGTTTTTTCATGGAAAAAATCTTGAAACGAAGATTGCCTTTTTCCTTCCAAAAGCTTGCTTGCTTTCATAGCTCAAAAAAAAATACAGCAAACAACGATCAATCAAGTTCTTGTTTTAATCAAAGTTGTTGGTCTTTGACAAATTTTTTGATTTCCATCTTCAGTGTGAAGAAATTTATTCAAATGCATTCTAACGTTATATCTGAAGTTGATATCAAAGCTGATAAAGCTATTGATCGAGAAAAAGTGAGTTTTTTTTTCGGTTGGAAAGTTGTTTATTAATAAAACCATTTTTAGGTTTGTCCATTATTATTGCGGATTTTCTGTGCAAATATGCGCCATAATCCAATTCATGAATTCAAAAATGGATCTGTTCCTACTCACAATGAATTACAAATATACACATGGTCTGTTTCTTTTTATTTTGCAAATTTTTCTGGTTTTTTATCTGCCTTTTTTTCAGGATGGATTGCACTCTTCGCGAACTTATGATGTTGATAAAAGATGTTAATGTTGATTCAAGACGTCGTGGAACAACTTTTGATTTCGCTGTTGGTTAGTTTAAACTTTCTTTAGTAAATATTGATCATGGTTATTTCAGTCACTCCTGATATGCGCTCCAATCGAATGAATATAAGAAGTGTTGGAATAACTACAAATGGTCAAAGAGGAGTTGATGATGGTAAAACGCTATCAGAATGCAAATTTCAAGTTGGAGACTATGTTGATGTCGCAATAACCCCTGCTCGTGTTCCAAATCGTACTGGTCCTGGAGAATTTCAACGCCGTCCTATTGATCCCGCTGGTCGACGTTTCGATCGATTCAACGATCGACGTTACTGAAGTCACGACTACAAGAAGAAGCTCAATCATTTTAAAAACATTTGATTTTTATTGTTACTGCTACCTTTGTTTTTGTTTTTTTCTTATTTGATCTCCTATTTATTTAAACAACTTTTTTTTACAAATATCCTTGTTTGATGGTGATTATACAACTGCGGTTTTCTCCGCTTTAAACAATAATACTTTATGACCCATTCGCTAAAGAAAGCGATGATGACGTACTTCTTAAAATAGGGCAGCTGTTCTTAGATTTGATTCGATAAAACCTTTATTCTTGATTTTATGTGGAGGAGATAGCCGTTTTCACAACATTTTTATCACCCATATTTTTCTAGTAATTTTTGGCAATGGCATATCGTCCTAATCGAGGGCGCGCACAACAAAATTATTCTCTTTCTAGTGATAATCCAACTCGAAGCCGGCAAACTGATATGATGGATATGCGTTCCCAACCATCAGATGAAGGATCAACAAGAAGTTCTCGTTCAGGATCAATAATTGGCGAAGAAATGCATCGACTTGTTACCCATATTAGTAACTTATATTTAAATGAAGAATGCAGTGATGTTATCCTTGTTGTTGAAGGACAAAAGTTTCCTGCTCATAAAGTTATTTTAGCTGCAAGAAGCATTTATTTCAAGTATGATTGTTTTTTTAAGTTTTTTATAATTATAGTTTTGAAATTACAGAGCGATGTTCTTCGGAGGAATGAGGGAAGTGTATGAAAAATCTGTTGAACTTCAAGAAACTCCAGTTCATGCTTTTCGAGTTTTATTAGAATACATTTACACGGGGAGAATGCAATTGAAAGAAATGAAAACAGATTTAGTTTTTGATATTCTTGGGCTTGTTCATAAATATGGATTTACTGAATTAGAGCATAATGTTTCAGAGTATTTGAAGGTTTGAATTTTTTATGATCTATAGTAAACCAACAATGTGGTTATTTTAAGGAAATATGTAAACCTGATAATGTCTGCAATATTTTTATGGCATCTCAAATGTTTGTTATGCGATCATTAGCAATCTCTTGTTTGGATTTTATCGATTTCCACGCTGAAGTCATTATCAAGCATGCAACCTTTAAATCCCTCACAGCTGATGCACTTGAACAAATAATTTCTCGTGATTCATTTTGCGCTCCAGAAGTAAATATTTTTAAAGCTGTTAGAGAATGGATGGATTCAAATCCTTCAGAACAAAAATATTTTGCTGGTTTAATGACCCATATTCGATTATCTTTAATTAAATTGGATGATCTTTTAAATGTTATTCGACCATCTGGGCTTCTTCCATCTGATCGATTGCTTGATGCCATAGATGCTCAAACCAAAAATCGTAGCAGTGATTTAGGATTTCGTGGATTTAAAATTCATAATGTTAATATAGCAACCCCAACTTATGATTTTCAAATAATTTCTGGTGATAATTTAAAAAATGTATCTGATTCTGAAACCCCTGTAGGTGGAGATCGATCAGCTTTGAAGCATTCAATAAATGAAAAGGATCAAGGAATTATTATTCAACTATCTCGTCCTTATATTATAAATCACATTAAATTCCGACTTCTTGATCGAGAAAAGCAATCCCTTTGTTATTTCATTGAAGTTAGCATTGATAAACTTGATTGGGTTCGAGTTATTGATCACACAAAATATTTATGCAGAAGTACACAAAATTTATATTTTAATCAAAAAGTTGTTAGGTTAGTTAAAAAAACGCATAAAGTCGCATACTGTATTTTTCGTTTTACGTTTTACAGATTTATTCGAATTTGTGGAACTTCAACAACTCATTCTTCTTCCACCTTTCATATTTCTAATTTCGAAGCTATGTTCATAACTGAACCATTCGAAGTTGATACATCTACATCCATTTTAATTCCAAAACATAATGTTGCAACAATTCAAAATAATGCTGTTGTAATCGAAGGAGTTTCACGTAGTCGTAATGCTCTCCTTAATGGTGATACAATAAATTATGATTGGGATAATGGTTACACATGTCATCAACTTGGATCAGGTTCCATTGTAGTTCAATTACCCCAACCATATATGATTGATTCCATGGGTCTTTTACTTTGGGATTGTGATGATCGACAATATTCATATTATATTGAAGTATCACCCGATCAAACAAAATGGCATCAAATTGTTGAAGAATTAGAAGTTTCAAGTTGGCGTCGAGTTCAATTTGAAATGCAACCTGTTTGTTATATTCGAATTGTGGGTACTCATAATTCCGCAAATGAAGTATTTCATTGTGTACATTTTGAATGCCCTGCTTCAGAAGATTATCCAATTGGAACAAATCCATCCGCAGCAAGACAGTTTGCAGGAATTGGCGATTTACAAGGAATTCCTATGGGAAATAATCAAGATCAAGGAATTGAAAGAATTGCTATTGAACAACCTGATTAATAAAGAGAGTCACATCTTTGTAAAAAAATTATATGTATATTTATGTGCATAGCTTTTTTTAATTTTATTGGTGATAAATGACTATAAAAATTTTTAACTTAACAATATTAAAAGCATTAAACTTAAAAAATGTGATGATTACGATAACAAAAAATATTAGAAATTATTTTTCCTGTGTTTCTCATGAAATTATTAATCGATCCTCATCGATTGCGTGGATGGATTAATATCATTTTTTCCATTTGGAATTTCTGTGGTGATCACTCAAATTTTCCTTTCAAAGACGATGATGATGTACGAAAATGCCATAGCATTTTACAATTTTACTCTCAAAGAAATTACAATTTTTTTGTTATTGATGAAAATAAAATTTATCCAATTTTTGTGAAAAAAGATCTCCAAAATCAGATGTATTCCGTTTTTACAGAAAAAAATAGTCATTCAAAATAAATTTAGAGATATTTTTGTTATGAGCAGCTTCAATAAGGGAATAAGTATGTATGGAAAAAGACATGCAAGGTGAATAATCATGCATTCCATATTCTTAAAACGAAAAACGATGCAACCAATTTGGTTTTTTTTTTATAAAACATCATAATTGAAACTTTGGTTGTTGACGTGACCACAAAGCAGTCAAAAAGTTTTTGATTTCTTTATTCGCGATTGCAAATAATTTATTTGCAGAAATTTTAATCATATTAAAATTAGCTATTCTCTATCTTTAAATTTTTTAAAACTCATTTCCCAACATTTTCTATTATTGTTGATTTCGAAATGACACATGCTACGGCAAGCAATGGAATAGTAAGATTTATTTATCATTCATTATTTAGAATTTTAAATAACCATTTTCTTTCAGGAAGAACTTTATCGAAGCGTCATTCAAGATGTAATCGACCAAAGCAAAGAAGCATTCTTGGATGAAAATATTGATACCGATATTCTCTTTCAAATACAAAAAGTTTGTTGTCTTAATAAATAAACTTTGAATATTTTGTAATTTTTATTATTATTAAAGGCATGGGAAGAGAAAATTAATGCAAGTGGAGCTGCAGATTTAAATCAAAAAGCTCAACCAGCACCTGTGACACGGCCACCCCCACAAGTCAAACAGCAACCTTCTAGCAGCAAACCTGTAAATTAAACAACAAATAAATTAAAGCAATAAAACAATAAAAACTTTTAGAATTCAAATGCTTCTCGTGCTGCACCAACTATGGTAATTCAAGAAACTTCAGCACCTTCAACATCAAATAATCAAGCACCATCCCAACAACAACAATTTACTACAGCTGCAGCTTTACCCATGTATCGTAACACTGGTGGAGGAGGAAATCAAATTCAATATAATATGGTTCTCGATCCTAACAATCCCAATCAAATGATAGTGTTACCCGTTCAATTAAATGGAGCAGGTGGAGTTATTTTAAGTCAGGAACAGCTCAATCAATTTCAACAAAATGATGGCGAATCATTTATTCCAAATTTGGAAAATGCTGAAATTAGTTTGGATTTAAATGCTAAAACTTTGATTATTGATACCAGTAAACAACAAAGTGATGCAGCAAAAATTGGAGCAGCGATTAAAAAAATGAAAGGCATGGAAGTTAAAAGAACAAAGAAACGCTTATCAAAGAAAAAGAAAGCTCATTTGGCTTTAATGATTCCACAAGTTGATGGTGGTGGACCTCATATGTCTTCCTCTTCATCCGAAGAAGAGGAAGAAGAAGATACATTGACAAGAATTGTCAATCGAATTGATGATAAAGGTGAAAATGAAGATGACGATGAAGATGGTGATGAAGAACCTCTCAATTCAGGTGATGATCAAAGTGATGACGAAGATTTGGATACTTTGTTTGAATCAACTAATATTATTGTTTGTCAATTTGAAAAGGTAATAAAGGAAAGCATGTTCCTGTTAGCGTACATGACTCTCATAAGTGCAAAAATTTTAGGTTAATCGTGCTCGAAATAAATGGAAATTTACACTCAAAGATGGAATTATGCATCTTGAGGGAAAAGATTATTGCTTCCAGAAATGCACTGGTGAAGCTGAATGGTAATTTCTATAATCTAATCTATTTCATTGCTTTGGTATGATTTGCACAAGAAGATTTAAGCCTTCTTACTATTTAACTCTATTTATAATGTTATGGCTTATTTTTTATATCATAAACAGCAACACTTTGCTTGACACATAAAATATTTAACTTAAAAGTCCTTCCAAAGACATAAAATTATCTGGTCTAGTTCCTTCCAGAAAAGTAAAATACTAACACATTGAAAATCTTAAAACGTTTTATTTATAAAATTATCATAACAATTACAAAAAAATGGTAAAATCAACAACAATCAAAAGATGGCATTAATCGTTGATAATAAGAAACTTCGGGATCACCATCTTGGAAAATAACACGATCATACTTCATCTTTTTCATTACCAGCCGCTTCTTCTTCATGAATACTTTCGTCATCATCCTTCTTTTTCTTGGTAGGTGATCCTTCATCTTCTTGAGCCTTCAAAGCGAACTTACGACGTTGATTATAATTCTTGATACAAGAAAGTAAGACAGCTTTGCGAACAACATGAAAAAGGATAGTAAAATCAGGTTGAGTAAGATTGACTTTGCTTTCAGGATCCATTTCTTCAACAACTTCACAAACGAGATCAAAAGCCAGTTGGCGTTCAACTTTTTCATTGTAGCGTTTCTTAAAATCAACAGCAAAGCTAGCATGTTTTCCTTCATTTTCGGTTTTAGCAGAAAATTCATCAAAATGAAGCTTCAAAATACGTTGAAGTTTGGTTTTAAGGTCAGCAGGTTCAGGAGGAGAGATATCTTCAACAGGGAGAGCTCGAAGTAAGTAGCGACATTGTTGAGTTTCTTGACATTCATCAACAAATTTGTCAACAAAATCAGAGACCTTTTCACGTGGAATATCAGCAACAGTAAAAAATAGGCAATGTTTGACTCCAGTTGGAAGTTGACGAACGCGGCGAGTATTAGATGGACGATTGGCTTCTTCACATGCTTTCTTTATTTCATCAGCAATATCCATTTCACTTTTAGCATCTTCACCAGCAACAGCAGCGGTATCAGCAGAAGGTTGAGGTTCACTAATTGATGGTTCAGCGAGAAATTTGTTTAGTAAATTTGAAGCTTCTCGAACTCCATCTTTTTCAAAATCACAAGTAAAGAAAATTCCATAATTATGCCAATCAAGAAGTTTAGCATTTTTATAATTCTGTTGTGGATTGTGATAATTTGAGCGTTTTTGATTGTTGAAAGGACGAGACATATTGAAAGTCTAAAAAATTAATAATAAATGTATGTAACAAAATTTAGAAAGATGATTGACAAGCTTCGTTTGGTTTCTTTAAAATGATAAAACTTTTTTTTTACAAAAGCAGCAATTCCCATAGCTAAAAAAATTCTTAACACGAAAAAATAACGCATATTGTTGTGACTCGAACAACACGATTGATAAATCAAGTGTGCGCCGCTTCACATCGTATCTCCTGGTCTTGTGTGGAATTTGGAAGCGAAGCTTCCTAGCCTATTTTGTCTTCCATTGTTTGTTGTTTTTGTAATTGAAACTAACTTTTACCCTGTATCGTTTTGTTAGCTGTAAGCTCAACCGCTCGAGCTACAGCTTGTTCCTGAATAAATATTATCTATTTATTATTGTGTCAACCTACGGCATTAAGGGAACTCTTTGTTTAACCTGATCGAGGTTATAACAAACTGGTGACGAGAATATTCAACTTTGCGCTGCTCCGCTCGTGCTGCTCAACTTTACCAGATTTTGATTGAAAATCTGCTGCATCTGCTCTTGATACTCAACTATGTCTGGAGATGTTAAAACAATTGCTGCTGCTGATACTCAACGTGTTCAACTTCCGACATTACCACCGTTCATACCTGATCTTGCTGCTGGAGATTCCGCTTCAACATGGTTCGAAATTGTGGATTTCAAGTTCAAGTTATATCCAAATGTCTCACAAATGGATCAAGTTGCTCTTATCTTCACTTCTATGGATCTCGCAACATACAAGAAAGTAGCACAAGCGCTCTTACCAAAGAAAACATCTGATGTTAGAACTCTCAAGGACGTCAAGGATGTCATGCTAAAACTGTTCGATCAAAAGAAATCTCTCTTTGCCAATCGTCATGCTCTATTTCAAATGGAATGGGATGGTAATGAACATGAAAGTATTGCTGCTTTTGGTGCAAGAATTGAAGAATGCTTTTCAACCATTGAAATGGAGAACTTCTCTGGAAATGAAATCAAAACTATGGTCTTACTCAAGTCGATGAAATCGCCTGCACTTGCTCCATATCGTGTTCAAATTCTTCAACTTCTTACCGCTGATGCAAAGATGGACTTCAACAAATGCTTGGAAAGCATTCGAATTATGATTCAAACAAATAAAGAACAACGTTTACCTGAAGAACCGTCAATCCATTACGTTAGTAATCGTCATAGTCCATCAAAAGAAGGAAGAAGTGGCAATGGGGCCTATGGTAACTCAAATATTAGAAGAAGAAGCTCATGTTGCTCGAATGGTTCAAGAAGCTCGAACAACTCAAAAGACTCAACTAGCTCGTGTGGATATTGCATCCGATGTGGTAAACCGAAGGAAAGCCGGAAATTCAGCCACTGCCAAAGATGCTTTCAACGACGAATGAAAAAGAACAATGGATCTAAAGAAGAACCAAGAAGATCAAGTTATGCTAATGCGAATGGAATTCGCAATGGACACAATATGGGTGGAACTCAAAGTGGACATAAAGCTGGTGGCCGACCAACTATGGCATTCATGGAAAAGAACAATGATGATGATATCTCAACTATGAAACATCAACCTAACCCTGGAATCTTTTGTCTAACTCTTCCAAGTGAAACACCAAAGAAGAAAGCTGAAAGCTATGCTCAAGTGGTCTCAAATGATCGAAAGAAAAGTTCGTCAACTGGAAGTATGGATGCTCTTGGTAAAGATGATCTTGCTATGGAACCTGATGAAGCTTTGGAGATGCTTGATGATGTTGTGTTAACGCTCGAGGAAATGGTTGGAGACTTCTCAAATCTTCAATTCAAGGAACTCGTCACAATCGTCAACAAGCTCAATGGGAAGATCGCGGATCGTGATCGTATGTTCTAATCAAGAAGGAAGGAGAAGAGTGTTGTGACTCGAACAACACGATTGATAAATCAAGTGTGCGCCGCTTCACATCGTATCTCCTGGTCTTGTGTGGAATTTGGAAGCGAAGCTTCCTAGCCTATTTTGTCTTCCATTGTTTGTTGTTTTTGTAATTGAAACTAACTTTTACCCTGTATCGTTTTGTTAGCTGTAAGCTCAACCGCTCGAGCTACAGCTTGTTCCTGAATAAATATTATCTATTTATTATTGTGTCAACCTACGGCATTAAGGGAACTCTTTGTTTAACCTGATCGAGGTTATAACACATATGTTTATTTTCGTTTTTTGAAAAATAATAAAAAATTTGTTTTCTGTTGACGTGATTGATCTTCGACGAACATTCAAAGAGGCAAATTGAGTTTTGATTGTTTTTGTTTTTGATCACAAAACATTAAACCAATTGTTCTTATCTTTGGATAACTTATTTTTGTGCGTACTACTAACTTGTTAATTTCCAAAATGGCACATGCTCCAAACAATGGAATAGTAAGCCTTTTTTAACTTTATAAATATTATAATATTGGTGTATTTTTCAGGAAGAACTTTATCGAAGTGTAATTCAAGAAGTAATTGAACAAAGTATGGAATCATTCTTGGACGAAAATATTGACACTGATATACTTTTTCAAATACAAAAAGTTTGTCACTTTTTCACGCTGCTCATTTATGGTTTTGTCTAATTTCAGGCATGGGAAGATAAAATTAACGCTAGTGGAGCAGCTGATTTAAATCCAAAATCTCAACCAGCTCCGACAATTCGTCATCCACCACAAATTAAAGAACAACTTTCTAGCAGACCTGTATGTTATTATCTTGTTAATTTAAAGTGAAACTTTTGAAGATGTAATATAACGATATTTTATGATTTTTAGAGTACCAGTGTTCCTCATATCAATTACATGTACCTTCCTCAAGTTGATGGTTGCGGTCCACATATGTCCGATAGTTCATCTGAAGATGAAGACGAAGATCCATTGTCAAGAATTGTTAATCGAATTGATAGCAAAGATGAAATCGAACAAGATGATGGTGGAGATGAGGAACCTCTCAATTCTTGTGATGATCAAAGTGACGATGAAGACTTGGACACTCTCTTCGAATCAAATAATATTATTGTATGTCAATTTGAAAAGGTAAAATATTTATTGCTGCTATTCTTTATTCCATGATGATTTCTTTTAGGTTCATCGTGCTCGAAATAAATGGAAATTTACACTCAAAGATGGAATTATGCATCTTGATGGAAAAGATTATTGCTTCCAAAAATGTTCTGGTGAAGCTGAATGGTAATTTCTCCTGCTTCTAAAGAATCCTTCTTCCATTGCTGTTACATGGTTATTCTTATTCGGCCATTATGTTCTGTCTTTCTGTTTCGTTAAATTTATTGTATTACTTTTTTGTTTGATTTATTATAGCAAAGATTATCAAATATACGGGTGTTTGTAATAAAGTTTGAACTATTATTAATTTTTTTTTACCAAGTTTTTGCTTGTCTAATATTTTTGATGATTTTTGTTTTCTACTTTCGCATTATAATGTTTGCGTTATGTTTTGTTCGCGAAGCATTGCAATCATATTATGAATCAGCTGACGCCGCAATCATACCATTTTAAAAAGAATTTTTTGATTAGAACATTTTTTTACGCTTGCAAAAAAATTTTCCTTTGAGTTCATTACTTGACAAAAAAAAATTTCAAAACAAATTGTGTTGGAGGACGTTGTTTTTGCTTTTTAACGGAGGCGTGGTTTACTTGCTATCATTTTTTTGTAAGAAAAAAAGAAAAAAAAGAGGAACCCACACCTCAAAGTTTATTTTGACAATAAAAAAAGAATAACACGTTGCTTTGTTGCATGCATGCCTTTAGTTGCTGATTCATTTTATTTATGACTAAAACTCTCTCTTCTTCCTATTGAAAAAACTATGTTAAATTTTTGAATATATTATATTTTTCTGGTGATTTTAGTCGACGAAACAAAACAACTATGAGTGATTCTGATTCTCGATCAACTCCTTCATCACCTAATACCATTCGACAACGCAAGCGTAATCCATTACGAAGTGAATCAAGCAAACGACAAGCAAAGAAACTACCTGGATCTCGTTCAAAATGGTCAACATTGAATTCATGGTCGGATAAATTGAAATGGTTATTTATAACACCAATAAGATTTGTTATTTGTATCTCGAATATTACATTATTTCTTTTGGCATATTTGGGTTTTATGATCCCGATGTTATGGGCAAAAACGTTATGGCCTCGTTTATATTGGGGATATGAAGGCAAACTTTACCGATGGTTACAAGCTTTCATTGGTTATTGGGGCTATACTGCTGGATACGACAGTAAGCTATCATATTTTTTGGTGTAAAATTTTTAACCTTTAATTTTTAGTCTACGAATATGGCGATGACATAACTCAATATTGTGATTCCGATCGTGTTATATTAATGTGCAATCATCAAAGTACCGCTGATGTTCCATGTTTATTCTCTGTCTTACAACATAAAGGCGTTGCATCACGTAAAACTGTTTGGTTAATGGATCAAAGTATGTCTTTATAATTTTTGATAATCTTTGAACCATCCATTTTTAGTGTTCCGATGGACTCCTTTTGGTATTATTGGTTCAATGCACGGTGATTATTTCATTACACAAGGTAAAGCAACTCGTGATACCGAACTTACTCGTCTCAAAGAACATCTTCGTAATGTCTTTTGGGAGCGTGATCGTCGATGGGTTGTTCTCTTTCCTGAAGGTGGATTTTATTATAAAAGAATAGATCAATCACAAGAATATGGACGCAAAAATGGTTTTCCTCATCTCGAACATGTCACATTACCAAGAATGGGAGCTGTTAAAGCCATTCTCGAAGAAGTTGGACCTCGTGAAGATGAAGGCGAAATGGTTAAAACTCGAAGTGGAAGCAAAATTGAAATTATCAAAGATACAATTGGAGCCATTCGTGAAAAGAAGTATGTCAAAGAAACAAAACCACCAATCAAATATATTCTCGACATGACTATTGCTTATCCCAATGGTCAACCATTAAGTATATGGACAATGTGTTTTGGCACACGTGAAAAATGTGATATTGCTGTTCATTACAAAATATTCAAAGCCGATGAAGTTTGTTATTTTCTTAAAGCTTCCTTAATCATTTGATTTTTATAGGTACCTTTTGACGATGAAATCAAATTTCGTGATTGGATGTATGCGGTTTATGAAGAAAAGGATCAACTTCTCGACAACTTTTATCAATTTGGTGAATTCAATCGAAATGACACTGGTGAACGTATCATCTTTCCATGGTCCAAAATCGTCCTCCAATATCTTTTCTGGGTTACAAGCTTTGTTGTTCAAATCAAATTATATAGTTTCGTACTCACTCAAGCCTACCATTTTCTTTTTCCATCTTATTAATTCTTTTACAAAAAAAAAACGTTGTTTGAGCCAAATTAGAATTTATCATTGTAGTGCATCGTTTATTTTGTATTTTTTTACCGTAACTTTTAAATGATAACTTTCTTATTTGGATTTTTTATGCCTAGTACAAAACGTTTTCAATGATTTTTTTACCTTTACCTTTGCTTTATTTTTTTCTGTCCCCTCACTTTACTTTTTTTCCGGTCTTCTATCTTTCTAAAAGGTCTCTAAATACTGTAATAATAATCTGTTTTCTTGACGCGTGCTCATCATCCTATTGATTTTTTCTGTTAATTGTCTATCACTCTTTTTGTTTATTTGTTGCTTGAATTGTATTTTGATTATGTATGTATATTTTTTAAATAAAGAGTTGCATTGATTTTTTTTAAAAACGAGACAAATTCAGTTATGATTCATTTAGTCTGCATTGTATCGAAAATTTGCGAACTTTTAAACATGACAAGAATTTTAGGAATTAACAATGTTAAATAGTAATGCATTTGAAGATGATGGATTTTTAAATGAATTAATAAGTTTTATAAAAGAATATGAATATATGTATAAATTTCCTAACAAAGATATCTTCAAATCGGATGTAATTTCAGACTTCGAACAAAAAGTAATAACCTTACTAAATTTTTATTAGCTTATGTAAACTTTAGTTTTTAGTGGCAAAGTTTCTGTAAATTGTCTGAAACTGAACTCAAAAAAATTCCAAATGATAAAACTTTTCAAGAAACGATGGATCCAAAGCTTCTGGAATTTTTGTATCACATTCATCGACTTTCGATTTTGCAATCAAAGCCAAATTCAAATGATTTGAATGTCATGGAAATACCAAAAAATCTTTTTGTCAAAATGAAAAATAAAAAGGAATATGAAATAAAACAAATTTTACCGAAGTTGATTCAAGAATGCAAGAAAGTTGGAATTAAAACTGTGATTGATATTGGATGTGGAACGGTAAGATTTATTTTAATTGTCTGTTTGTTGTATTATTTTAATGATGCGACGTTAAACGGAAGAAAATGGTATTGGAAGGATCGTTTAGAATAAATCAAGAATTTTAATAAAGTTTTAGGGTAATTTGATAAAAATTCTCGAACATTTTGGACTCAAATGTGTTGGAATTGAAGCTAATCCAGAATTTTGCAAAGCTGCTCAACAAATAAATCGTAAGTTGTCAATTTTCTCAAAACCTCTAATCCGTTGTTTTTTCTTTTTCAGCAAGTTCACTTATTATAAACTCATTTGTTACGACGGAATCAATTTCAATGATAAAAGAATTAGTGGAAGTTCATGGACCTGTTGCTTTGGTTTCACTTCATGGTTGTGGAGATCTTCAAAAAATTTTGCTACAAATTAAAGTTTCCATTGAACCTTCAAAAATGCCTTTATTATTTACTTTTGGTTGCTGCTATCATAAAAGAACGAACGATGAAGAAAATGGATGGTCAATTAGTGAAACAATGAAATCTAAAATGAAAGAAGCAAATTTGGTTATCAAAGCACCCGCTCTTAGACTTGCATGTGATCGAGAAATAATAAAATGGAGTCTTCAAACCTCTCAACAATTTGAAGCTCATAAAGATGCTGTGTTTAATCGAGCTGTGATTGAAACTGTTTTCCCAGAAAACAATGGTCAAAGGAGCACAAATCGAAATCTCAAAGGTGATTTAATTTCAACAATTTGTGAAAAGCATGGAGTTTTATCAAATGAAAGATCAATCAAAGAAGAAGAATTAAAGCAAGCTTTTGAAAGGTTTAGTAAATTTAAAGATTGTATTCAACCATTTTCGGTGGGTTTCTGTTTACTTTTGGAAAAGGAATTAAAATCTTTTTTGTTTCAGATGTTTCAATCAGCAATTCAAGCTCCAATGGAAACTTTGATTCTCGTTGATTCTGCTTTGTATCTTAAAGAAAATGGACATTCTGCTGATTTCTTAGCTCTTTTTGATGTTTTGCAATCTCCACGAAATATGTGTATTATTAGTTCAAATGTGGTTTAAATAAAGAGCATTCATTACATTATCGAATTCATAGTTCTGGAAAGCTTTCTTCTTCTTTTTTTTTATATTGCAGCGTAACCTGGGGTGCAAGATAATAGTCACTTGACAACTATTAAATGAGGCCAATAAAAAAACCATTGCAATTCTTTGGGAATTCTGAAACCCATCATCATTTTATTATTGTTCTCTCCGAATTCAGAATTCTCCATATTTATATATTTATTTATATTTGCTTTTATTTAAATATGTTTTTTATTTCTGAACATTCAACCTCAAATATAAATGGCGATGTTTATGGAACTTTAATTGGAATTCACAATGGTTATTTGTATTCGGCTAATTCTTTTCGGGAAGAATTAAATATTTATCGCAAAAAGGTTATCAATACTGGTAGTTGGGAACTTGTTTGGAATTACAAGATTTCAAATCAAAACACATGCTTTTGTAGCGAAGGTGTTTCGGCTGCTTATGGAATCATCGGTGATGAACTTTATGTTGCTTCTTATGGAACGGTAAATAATTAATCAAAATTTTATAAATCATTTTAAAAAATTTACTAACTTTTCAGAAAAATACCCAGAATGATTTTAATTTTTATCTATCATCGATGAACCTTCAAACCAATGTTACTATTGATTACGAAAGCAACCATATCCCTAGCGAAATTTCCAAAGCTTTGTGTAATGAATGTTGCGGAAGTTATGTACTTCAAAGCCCAAATGATCCATCCCAAATTATCATTACTCCATGGCATGCTGAACCGCTACCGCGATTTTCATTTGAAACGGGTTCTTTAATTGATTGCTTCCAACTCAAGCTTAAACTAGATATTGAAAAAAAAGTTTGCACCTTTCAAGAATCCATTGGAATTATTGCTGGTGGGTTAAATATTCAATCAAATATTGGTGTAATCGATTTGGGAAAAGCTGTACAGTTTCATGATTATGAATTAGTATTAGTTGGAACAGACCTTGAATTAGAAAGAAAATTGGAGATTATTGCTGAATCAGATTTGAAGGAATGTATTTATGCTGGATTTTATAGCAGTGCAATTGGGCTTTATTGCTTAGCTTTTGAAAAGTTTGAAGGTTCCACCGATTACAAAGCCAATTTGTACACGGTATCCATCAATGAAGAAAAATTAAAAGCAAAGTAAGTTTTCCAGAAAATCCATTTTATTAGCTTTCCAACAATCGTTACTAATTTATTGAACTCTTCCACCATCATTTTATAATTTTCAGATTCACTTACAAAGCAGAAATTTCAAACTTCCCAAAACTTTGTGATCCTCGACGTGTCAGATTTATTATTGATTCACGAAGCCTTATATGTTATTGCGGAAATTATGTTTTTACTTTTATTTTTGGAATGCTTTCACTTTCTGAAGCTTCTTTCCTAGCTGCTTCCAACTTCAGTAGTTCCCTTTATTATAACCAAAAATCTCAATATGAGAACAGCATTTACGATGGAGAAGCCACTTCAGGATTAACTCGAAATGAAATCAAACAAATTCTTAGGATTCCATCTTCTCATGATATTGTTTCGGAGATTGTTGAAGAGTGTTAAAATTAATTATGTTATTATGTTATATTTACTCTTTTTTGTATTATTTATATTAACCAACAATAAAAACATATTTTGAACGCATTTTTTGGTACAATTTCAAAATTCTTTATTGTCACATTTACATATTACAAATCATTCAAATTAGTACATTAATATCATTTACATATTAGTATAATTACAAAATAATTAGCCAAGTTTAGTGACGTGGACGGCTCTTGCTTTTGCTCTTCTTGCTTTTACTTTTCTTACTCTTTGAATTTCGTTTGCTTTGAGAATCTTTACAAACAGCTGCAAGAGTTTTTCCAGGTGGTAGCGGTAAGGTTATTTTGACATCTGCGCCATCTTCCATATCTTCCATAAAGTCAACCAATGCAAATGCTTTTCCTTGAATCGTATAACGTTTTTCAGCATCAGCAATTCGTCGTTTATCTCGTTCATTATATTCTGAAGTTGGCTCAGCTTTTACCTGAAAAAAATAGCAATTATCTTTGACGTCCAAATTAACATTGATATCTTCATACCTTTCGGCTCAAACGTGGATTTCTTTTCTTTGGTGCCCAAGTAATCGGATTACCATCTTTGTTAAGTAATTGACGCTAAAAATAAGTGCATTTAAATTTTATTATTTTTTGCTCAATAACTTACCGAACGATTTACAGGAGTTTTCTGCCCACTCAATCTTGATGTGAAGCGTGTTGCACTTTGTGAAATTGTTGGAAGCGGTGTAATAGTAGCCTTTTTGAGATCTTTAGTTTCATCGCGTACATCAGTAACACCAAGGATTTTGACTAAAACAAATAATTGTTAAATTGTAAAATGAAAATGTTTTAACTTACTCGAAGGAGAATTGGCAGTAACAGAATTATCTTTTGTTGATCGATCACTTTGCGTTTTTTCAACTCCCCATTCCATGCCTCCACCAGTCATTAGTAATTTCTTCAAAGTTCGAGAGCGCTTTCGCAAATAGCGCGAATCCAATCCAGTAACAAAAATCAGAAATGAAGGTTTTTTCAAATCATGTCGATGTTATATCATGTTTTTGAGGTGATAAAAATGTTGTAAAATTTGCATTTTTTTGAAGAAGAAAAAAGCGATGAAAAATATTTTGCATATTTTTTGTTTGCAGCTGCATTGCGTCGTATGTTGACAAAATTTTGGATCTGCCTAAAATATTCGCTGAAAGATAAGGCTTTACATGGAACTTGTCATGGGAATATTGGATTGGCTCATATCCTTATTTATTTGAGAAAGATGTAAACAATGTCATTGACTACCTACATATTTTGATTTGTCAAAAAAACAAAGTTTTTTATTCTATTTATGGGTATACTGTAATTTTTTGGTCTTTCAATAAAAAAATCTTTATGTTTTATAATTGCTCTTTTAACCGCATGTTTTTTTTCTTCTTAAATTTTGAACTCATTCCTCCGTTATTTTTTTTCTTTCTCTAAACAAAAGCTTTAACAGTTGATTGAACATTTATTTTTTTGAATTAAAAAGGAAGTTAAAAAAGCAAAAAATGACGAATGCTTCAGAACAAACAAAAAAGTTTATTGCAACTATTTTTGGGTTTAAGATTTTTGCGGTGGCGGAAGTGCTAAAAGTTTATCTTTGTGGTATTTAGCAACAAAAAAAATAAGTAATACTTTTGAATTTTGGTATTTAAAGGATATCAGTGTGTATTTTTAAACTTTGATGAGTTAGTAAGTTTGCATGGTTCCAAGTTAAAGAAAATTTTAGAGAGTTTTGCTAGAAATACTTTTACTTGCTCCATTTTTCTTGATTTGATATTTAGAACTTACTTTTTCTTAAAAACTTGTCATTTTTAATTCTCTTTCAATTTATAATGCCATTTAAAAAATATTTTTTGTTTCCATTGTCTGATTTCTGTTGTCATCATTTTCTCCTTACTAAAAGGTTCAAGTTTTCAAGAAGCTTGGTTGTTGTATCCCTTTTTTATTTTTTCATGCATTTTAAAAATAAAATGATTAAACAAATACACCGAAACTAAAAAAAAATGAGGAAATCGAAAAAACAAAGTTTTAAGAAAAGCCACTACTATCAATGTTCAAGAAATGGAAGGAGGAGTGGAAGATAATCATTGAATTTAAATGATTTATTATGCAAAACAGAGATTTTCCTTCCTCAAATAATTGCTTTGCTTTTTTAGTCATCACCGTATAAAAAAAAGTTTAAACAAAAGTTATATGAGAGTGGTGGCATCTCGATGAAAAATAAAATAAAAAAAGTTTACGTCACTTTTTTTTAAATTAAAGATTCTTTGTTTTTCAATGGATGATGGAAAGCTTCTTTGTTGTCGAAGAAAATTTCTTAGTAATTTTTGCGCTAATTTCTTGAAATTTAATTCATGAATATTCAATTCAATCTTTTCCATTATTTTTTTTAACAAGCTTATATTCTCTCATTTTGTCTATCTATTTTTGCAATATTATCTATTATCCGCCTCCTTTTTCTCTTTTTATTTTAATACCCTTAAGCATAAAAGCAAGCTGTCAAATCTTGTTTATTTTTTATTTAAAACAAAAAAAACTGACTTTTGCCTTTGCTTTTGTGTTCCATCACCAAACTACATCTGTCGTGTGTATTTAAAACCCAAACTTAGATTTCACTACAAAATACTTTTTGTTGTTGAAATTACGGTAGCTTTAAAATTAAAAAGGTAAAAACATTTTTTAACTTCATAACTTTTTATAAAAAATAAATTATTTGGCGTCATTGAAAAATAAAAAGGAAGGCGGCCCTTTTTACTTTCTTTCTCCTGCTTCTTTATTATTTACGGGGCTCAACCAACAGCAGCGCATTCAACATCCGCATTTTGACTTATAATGTCGCCACCATTTTTATTTTTTCCCGTTTCGACTTCTAACTTTTGCCTTCAAATATTTTTTTACTATGTTCCTTTTTTTCTTTGTTTTTTTAATCCTAAAAGAAAATCATCAAGGTATTAATGCATTTATTTTTTATTTATTATAAATTAGTTCCATGAATTTGGAGCTTTCTTTGCTGCAAAACAAATTCATCAAATATGAGGTCATAGAAAATTTGACAATGATTTCTTACTTTCTTTCTTCCGTTTTATGACAGCTTGAAACAAATCTTTTTTCTTTCGTTTTGTTACTGTGTTTTATATTTTTCTTCGTTTTCTAATTTATTTTATTTTTTGTAGAAACAAACAATAGCGGGGTGAAAACATAAAAATTGAAATGACTTCATTAATACAATTATTAGTTGGATTTACAATTTTATTTTCAATTTTTATTAGTGGCACACATGCATTTAGTATTCGAGAATATATAAGAGGTGGAAAACGTAATCCACCCGAAATTTCTCCATGTCCTACATGGCATCCTTTTCAATGCCCTAATGGTGATTGCATTTCAATCAGGTATTTTATTATTTATTTATTTAAACGTAAAATTTATAAGTTTGACTTTGTTTTTTTCTGAAATCAAATCTTACTGCAAATCTTACTGTACTGGCATTTTTTGAGCATTAAAAATGGAACCTTCATTTTTTACTCAAAAAAGTATAAAGATGTTTTAAACTTAAAGGACCATGCTCTTTTGATCTTTTTTGAAATTTGTTTTCAAAACCGCGGCTGGATATTCCATCATGCCGCAACGTTGCAAAAGGCTGAAGCGGCAGTTTTTCATACTTGAATTTTTTGTCAATCAAAAAAAGCATTTCTCAACAAAAAAGCATTTCTTCTTCTTCTTTTTCCACCTTTTCTTTAAGATGAATACATAGTTTTTTATTCCCCTTATAACCATCACTGTTTGAATGAGGTTGAAAACAATTAGCATGTATGTAATAATGTTATTAATCCACAATTTAGTTACTCATTGGAAATTTTTCTTGATTTTCTCCTCGTTTTCCTCGAATTTTTACACCCAAAATGCTTTTTCTTGATTTCATACATCGATTACCTCTTTGCCTTTTATTCCAACCTATGTTACTTGTTGCTTTTTACTTCCACAAGATATTTGACATCGCTGATCTCTAATTTTGGCTCAATCATAAACGTTGCATTATTCCTATACAACCAATAATTCATATCTAAAGTTATGAGGTTGTATAATTCCACCATTTCCCTTTCAATTGTCTCCAAGAATTAGTTATTACAGCCTTTGTGGTTCAATACATCTTCGAATCTAGATAGTGATGAAACTTTTTTCAACTTACGGTTAGCATGCGCACAAATGTCTTCTTTCAACTTGGGCGATGGAATAAAGATACTTACTTTTTTTACTCGCAGCTATAATACTAAAACCAAAACTACAAGTTTTAGCTATTTCACTACTTCGCCATCAAACTAATTAGACTTTTCGATGTTACTCGAAGCCCCAGTCACATGAGTTTATCTCAACTATAAAGATTTCGGTTTTTTACATCTTTATAAGCTATTGTTCATATTTCGATTAACTAAAACTGCCATCTAAATACAACAAAAGTTCGGTTTCATTGAAAACGCAATGTAAAGATTCGAAGTGGCAAACAAAAGTTGAATGAACAACAATTTTTGGTTAGCATTTACATTCTTCTTGGAAAGTAAAAGCATTATTGAAATTACATTCGGTGATTATTGTGTAATAGAAGCTGTTTTTGAAGTGCCAGTCATCTCATCATAGCAAAGAAAATATGTAATAAATAAATGAGTTCAGTTATTACATTATTCAGCACAAACGGCCGTTTTTATAGTAATCATACTTCGTGTAACATTATTGTAATTGGCATATGTATGGAAGAAAAGTTCGATACTATGATCAACCAATAATAAAATGTTTTGGGTTGTTGATAAGAAAATGTTTATAACCAGTGTGGTGAACAAAGAAGGGCGGATTAACTTTTCATCTTATTATACTTTTACGTTCAAAGCAAGTTACGGCAAAACATCTATCGAATTCAAGATGAAGATCATCTCATACTTCCGTGCATATAAAAATGTAGCCATAATTCCACCACTAACTACAAAAAAAATGTCAAAAACGGAATAAAATAACCAACGAGTAGCCGAAATGTAAGCTAATAGTATTGTTAATACCTACCAATATGCTATAAAACCAATAGATACCTTGAAAATAACAACTAAAAGTGTAAAATATGTATTCATCTTAAAGAAAAGGTGGAAAAAGAAGAAGAAGAAATGCTTTTTTGTTGAGAAATGCTTTTTTTGATTGACAAAAAATTCAAGTATGAAAAACTGCCGCTTCAGCCTTTTGCAACGTTGCGGCATGATGGAATATCCAGCCGCGGTTTTGAAAACAAATTTCAAAAAAGATGAAATGAGCAGGGTCCTTTAAACTAAAAGCGCTTTGTAGTGATTTTCCTACATTTTTAACATACAAAGTTAAGTTGAAAGTAAAAACTTTTCGAGAATTTTTTTTAGTAAAAGAATGTAGGAGTTTATGTAAGTGCATTACCAAGGGAATTGTTTACGTCGATCCCATTAAATATAATAGCATTAATAACTTTTTTACTAATACTGCGCTTTTTATGTTTTTCACTTGTATTTAGCAAATTTTCAAACATTAAATTTTTTCCCTTTTACTTTTTAAACTAAAATTTATCAAAGTTTTAAACTATATATTTATTTTAGGTATTTATGCGATGGATCATCAGACTGTGGAGATGAATTCGACGAGAACCCACAAATGTGTACAGCAGGTACGTGTTTATTTTTCTTATAAAACATAAAAATAAAATAGAATTTCTTTATATTTTTCATCATTTTTTCCTGCCAAAAATAATTCAATTTTGCCCCCATTTCATAGTAAACAAAAGTTTTGTACATATTAAATTAATAAAAATAAAATAAACAACAAAAAATTCTTTATTTAATTAAGCTCCCTTTTTTATTTTTGAAAGATCTAAAAACAAAAAAAACGTTTCACTAAATTTTTTTTTTGCTCTTTTACGTTTTTTATTTTTATTTTTGGATGAATGATAAAAACAGGTGAAAAAAAAACCGCCAATCATATTAAAAATTAATAAGCTCGCTTAAATTACTATTCAATCGTAAAAATGCGTTACCTTTTCCACTAAAATTTTATGTTTTTTTTCTCATTTAATCAAAAATTCTGTAACTTTTATTTTGTTTTTTTTAACCTTTTTATCTTTAAGCTGCTCGTCCACCTGTTGAAGAAACTGCATCATTTTTAAAGGCATTACTTCATGCACATGGGGATGATTTTTTTGTTAAATTATTTGGTCCCAAAGCTAAATCACAATTATCTGGTTTGGGTGGAGTTGATGCCGTTGCAGTTGCATTATCACGTAAGTTCTTCAAATTTATATAAATTGTGTGAATGCTTGATTTGAAGTTTTGGTAATTTACAATTCGGTAATAGTGTCTTCATAGACTTAAAGTCATTGAAAAAAAAGAAGATTTGAGTGTAAAAATTTAGCTTAAAATTTTGAATATATAATTAAACGGTTTTTATTTTATTTCTTTCTTACTTTGCTCAAACGCCTTCGAACATTTTATTTCATAAAACTTTTTTCAATCACTACTTGACCAATTCATCTCTCATCCCTCTCTATTAAGTATATCCATAAAAAGACACACACTTAAACTCTAAGATACTACTTCATGTCCGTCAAAGATGCGAAACTTATTTTAAAAATGACGTAAACTTTTCTCACTTTTACTTTAGCGCCCTTCACTTTTTATTCATTGATGAAAGTTAGAAATTTCATTTTTTTCGGGTATTACTTTTTAACTTTATTTTTTTTATTTAATATTGATTATTCATTGGATATCTTTCTTCCTATGCTTTTGAGATGACTCTTTTTCTGTTTCCGTTGTCATTTTCACTTTTTTCACGGACAATGAATGATCCGACGATAAAAAAAACTCATGGAGGACTTTAAAAAAAAGAAATAACAATAAATTTTCGATGTGAAGAACAAAACAATGGCAGCAAGCACAAAAACTAAAATGGAATTAATTTAAAAATATTGGGTGAAGAAACATTTACGCCGCCATCAAAATGGCAGAAGCAACAACAACAAAAAAGCAATTGAAAAAAGTTTTGTGAGCATAAAAAAATTTTGTTGAATGTTTTCTTTAGCTTATATTTTTTTCTATGGGGGTTTGAAGTATCGTAATAAAAAAATAAAAAAATAATATAAATTAATTATATTTTATTTTACGTTATTAAGAAAATGTTTTTGCAAACCACAAAAAAATGGGGGAAGGTAGTTGTTTAAATAATTTAAAAGACTTTTTTCTTCAAAAAAAAATTCATTCATTTTTTTTTTGAAACAACCTGAAAGCTCCAGGAAATTTTTATAGTTTTTATTGGTTTTGAAAAATTATATAAAAACATGCGCTCTATTTTTTTTAAACGGAAGTGAAATAATAAAAAACGTTTCATTAAAAACTATAATTTTTTATTTAAATGTTTAATGAAGGAGAAAAATTGGAAATAAAATTATATTAAATGAATCATAAATTTTTATGGTTTTTAAGAAAAATTTGTGACATTTGAAGATTATGTATAATGATGTTGCTAGAATAAAGTTTGATTACGCATTGGCTAAATAAAGTTTTAAAAAAGATTGAGGGGCAATGAGCTACAAATAGTTGGTAATCGAAGGATTAGTGAATGTAGCTAAACATTCCAAGAAAAGTAAACAAATTTAAAATAAATTTTAAGAGAAAAGAGTTTTTTTTAAAAAAAATTGATAAAATTAAACCTATAAAGATTTTTCATTTCGATGATGAAATCCGCAAATTTTTCATTCAATATTTTTACTCTTTCGAAATCGAACAATAATAACCCAATGTTTATAAATTACCCATTTCCAGAATCACCAACGATAGAATCATTTGGTAATGAAATGAAATTGAAAGATGATGAATTGGGTCGAATGAATGCTGTCTTAGAAGCAATAACCGCTGGAGCAAATAGTGAATTAACTGCAAATGAAGCAGCTGATTTTCGATTCTTTGCACAAAAATTACAAGAAACTGGATTCTTTTAAAATGCTTCTTCTTCCATTATTTATAAATTCAATAATATGCAAATATATTTATTTACCATCCACAACGCAAACCTGAATCCGCCACCAACCAACAAACACCCGCCCTTTTTGTCATCCATTGTCGCTTATATTTTAGTTTTGTTTTTCTTTGAAATGAAAAAAAAAATGCTTTACTGTAAATACAGTAACTTTGACAATAATAATAATAAATAATTTTTTCACTGTTATTTTGAAATATAAAAACTTTTTTAAATTTTTTATAGGGTTGCAAAGTTTTTAAAACATTGATTTTTGTAAAAAACAAACCAAAAGAAAAAGGTTGTAAAAAACAAATAAAATAAAATGAGTACAAATATAATTAATTTTTACTCGGAACACTTAGGACAAAACAATCTCATAAAATTTTATAGGATATTTTCAATCACGTAATTGTCGAGTCACAACTGTGGCACAAAGATCAGTGGCAGAAACTTGAAAGGTGCTTCCATTTGTCAAAGGTTCACCATCGATAGCCACATGACCTCCAACACCTGGAGCAGGCTCGATTCGACAAGCTCTAACTGGAATAATATGAAAACAAGAATAATCCAAATGGTCGGTAATATCCATAAACGTAAACATTTTAGCCACTTGAAAACGAGATTTAACCGTTTTCCATTCAATCATAGTCAAATAAAGAACTTCTTCCTCGAGGGTGCTTGTGGGAATGTAAGGTAAATCGCTACCAAGATGAGAAATAGAAGAAACTTGAGCATAACAAAATTCTGAATCCAATACTATCCAATCATTTGGAACAGGTTCATCCAATTTTGGCATTTTAACAACTTCTCTACCTTTAAATGCTTCTTTAATTGTCGAAGTTGCTGTGGATTCATTACGTTGAGAAAAATCTAAATCAGGTAATTCAGGAACATCGCCACCAGCAAAATGATTCTTTCCAAATTTTTTTCTTGCTTCATTGTATCTCAATCTTGTTTTTCGAATCAGCTCATCATCATCAACTGGAAGATAACTTAATTTTCCTTTATATTTTGCCATTTTTGGAAGTTGCATTATTCTTATTAATGCTTCAATATGTAATCGAATCATTCCAGCCCATCGAAATCGTTCTGAACCTATATCAATATCAGCGACAAGTCCCCAAATTGCAGATAAAAACATAACTTTATTTCCATCAACTGCTGATTCAAAATGATGTAATCGAAGTTGCTTATACAATGGGTTTGGAGTCATGAGGGTTAATTCCCGACAAAAACCACCTCTTGGAGAAAATGGTTCACCACATTTAAATGCAATGGATGCGGCGAGAGCATTCCCAGTTCCACCAGGAATGTGGAGGATTGGAATTCGAAGGGCTCGATTACGATCTGAACGAGTAATGAGACCAGTGATAACTTCATTAACTAGTCCATCACCACTCACTATGGCTATGGATTCATAAAGGTCAATGTCCAGTGAGCGAATTATCTCAGTTGCATGATTTGGGTGATCTGAAACACTCGTATCGTATGTTTTGAAAATATTAAAGAAATCTAAACTCACTTGTAAATCTCAACTCTGTAACAATATTAGCTTCGAGAAAAATAGGTTTTGAAAAAGTATTATACAAGTTTAAAGCTTTCTTTTGTCCACTAAATGGATTTACAAGTACTAAAGTTCGTCGAGATACGAGCCTTTGTGGTTTATGTGCTAAAAATAATCCATTCAACTCAATACTTTCTAAAAAGTGAAACTTACGCGGAATTGGTGGTTTCAGTTTTAGCTCTAAATCCATTTTTAATTTATCCAAATTTTCACAAATTATTAGACTTCGCTTTCGTATTCTTTTACCACTTTCAAGAGGATAATAAATAATTTCAAACGATGATTCTAAATTATTTTCAACTTCACGAATAGCAATAATATCATCCAGATAAATTTTATGAAATGAACCATTTGTTATTTCAATAAAAGGTTTGATTGTTTTCCAAGTAAAAGTTTTATCGGGAGAATTTGGGACATCAAGAGAATGGAATGATCCATGATATGTTGTTTTACAAGATGGGAACGAAGAAGTCATTGAGATAAATAAGCTGAAAATTGGGGTTTACAATATAACACAGAGTCTAAGAAAGAAAGATTTTCAATTATTTTTGGATGGTTTAAAAAAGGAATTCGTAGTTGGATTCGAAGTAAAGGAAAAAATCATAATAATAAACGAGAGCAGTCTTGACTAAAATAAAATTTATGGCGGTTAAAAACTACGGAAAAAATGCGACAAAAGCTAAACAAATAAACATTTTTTTAGATCAAAAAACAGCACAAGGAACTTTATGCTATTGATAAAAGGAGAGATCAACGATAAATATTTTTGATAGTGTAAAAAATGTTTTTATTTTATTCCTTATCAGTAGCTACCGCAATGGAAACACCCAACTTTTCAAATTATTTCAGACATCAGCGAAATGAAAAACAAAAAGGGCAAAGGTCCCTTTTTTTCAATGGAAAGGACATCATCATGTTGTCGTCCTTGAAAATTAATTGAATTCAATCAAAGTGTAGTGTGGCTTTGTAGTTTAAAAAAGTTGTTATTTGAGCGGTTAAAAATTCAAACAAAAAATGCGACAGTTTTTTAATTGACTGAATGTTTTTTTTTTGTAAATGAAATTTCCACGTTTATTGGATTAATTTTGTGACAAACAAAAGCAGCTCATGTCTCTTGATTTATGAACAATTCTTCCGTATAAAAGTCCAGCTTGAGTTTTAAGTGATGGCTTCAAAGACAATATCAAGAACAAGTTTGAAAAAGCTCTCTTCCTTCAAAAAAGCAAAACAAATAAACAAAAGAATTTATTTTTTGAGCAAACAATAAATGTTTTTTTGACCCAAATAATCTAGCTCCCCATACAAAAAGGTATGAATTTTAATCACCACAAATAAATCAAAAATAATGATACAAAGAAAAAACAATCGATTTAAATATCAATAAAAAGTTTAAAATTATTATTTTTTTTGCTGTTGGCAAAGGTATGAAGGCAGCACACATAACATTTTTTTTATTTTGGTCGTCGTTCATTCATTCATTTTTTTCTTCCTTTTTTTAACATTGAACGTTGTCGCATTTTTATTTTCTTCTTCTCATGTCGGTTTGTCCTATAAATGATTTTCATTTCATGAAGGAGAAAAACAAGCGCCTGAGTTTTTATTCTTTTTTTAAAGAAAAAAGAAATGAAAGAGGTAATTAGAGAAATGGAAAAAAGAGGTAATGGTGGTGGCACATGCAATATACAAAAAGGCGAGGAGTAATTTAAAAAAGGCAGCAATAAATACAAACAAAGTTATATGAACAGCTGGATTAAACAACATGAGAGAAGGAGAGGAAAATGAGATGAGGATGAAAGACTATAAAAAGTAGGCAAAGATCATTAATAAAATGCAATGTAATCATTGTCAAAAAATCTCAAAAATTGCTTTATATTTTTTTTTAATATTAAAAAATCAAAGACACTTTTTTATTATTATTATGAAAATTTGCATTTTTTTTTATTCAACCTTTTTTTCCATTTCGACTTTTTTTGTTGTCATTCATCATCATAAAACAACAACAGAAATTGCAATTACACCTGACGACGATGGATACTCCAAATGCTTATGTTCAAAGTAATAATGAAAATGGGAAACCACGAAAATGGAATACAGTTAAAATTGGTGATGAAAAAATTAATTTGAAAACTCTTAAATTTAATACTAAAAATTCAGTAAGCTTTTTTTATATTTATCATTGCATAAAGGTTTATTTAACATTCATGTTTTTTAGGTAACGATAAAAGCATCTGAAATGCCTTTGGATATGATTGAACGTGCTGTATATCTTGCTGATGAAGCCATGCAAAAACTTAATGATGATGGTAAGTATCATCCTTTAAAGTTTTTGTGAACTTGTATGACTATAGCAGATAATGGTTTTCTTATTTTTATAACTTTATTTTCAGGTGATATTGCTCAATATATTAAACAAGGTTTCGATGGAATATATACTCCACCATGGCAATGTATTATTGGAAGAAAATTTAGTTCTTTAATTACTCATGAATATGGTTATTTCTTATATTTTTTTATTGGAAAATTAGCTTGTGTATTATTTAAAGCTCGTGATTGAATGAATTATGTTTATATGTTTTGGTTTTAATATATCGTAAGTATGTAATAAATGTTTTTGGTAAATGCACATACATCTTTGATACTGTTTTTTTTTTGATGGCGAAAATTAATGAAAATGCAAGACATAAGTTTTTGTGAAAGTGACAAAACTCGAAATTTACTTTGATAGTTTTTTCTAATCGACTGTGATTTTATTATTCATTGTGGGAAAGTTAAAAAGTGACAAAAATAGATACCGTTTTTTCATGTTGTATCGCCACCATATGATCTTGATTGAACTTTATGCACCACTTTTTTGAAAAAATTAAAAAACTGCTAATTGGTTTTGTCCTTTTCAAAGTTTTGCAACATAAGTCCTACTGCTTTTTTTGATTATTTTTGTTGTTGTTTGAAATAGTAATAAAAAAATGTGAATGAACGTTCTCTATGGTTTTCCTCCTGTGGCGTCAAAAGTAATTGTCTCAAGTATATTTTGATGGAAATAAACCGTTTTCCAAAAAAATATAAAAAGCAAGCAAAAACGTGATTCGTTTTTTTATTAATTAAAAAATCGTAAACTTTTTGCTTTTTCTTTCCCGAACTCAGGAAACGTGCTACGTTTATAAAATAAATGACATGATCTTAGGAATACATAGAGAGTTGATATATTTTGCTTTCACCAATGCTTCCTTCCTTCGCATGAAATTTTTTAAGTTTCCCTTTTATGTTTTCAAGCTGATCATTTTTATATGTTTTTATAAATGTGTTTTTTAATATTTAAAAAATATTTATATAATATTTTTGATTGCACTTTTTTTTATCCCACAACAATAACAATCAGCTTATTGTCGTCGGTCTTTTAAAAAATAAAAACGTATCTTCAAATATTGACATTGTACATATTATTATTAATTTTTTTAATAAATCTTTTTTATTTAAAATGAGTCAAATTTTTTTTCTGCATTTAGTTTTGTATAATCTTTTTGGAGTTTAGGCTTCTGCCTTTTACATGGAAGTGAAGAAAGTTGCAAACTTTTTTTGCGTATTTTGCTAAGGCTATGCTGATTCACCAGCATTTTTTGGGTTTAAAAGGAATTATATAAAATCACCAATTGCGTGAATAACAAATTCCGTCCATTCATACTTTTTTTTTGTCATTTCCGCTTTTGTCATCCACAACTTCCATCGCAGATATTGACGCCGCTAGCGCAGCTGTCTGTCAATGACTGACCACAGCTCAACCCTATATTTCTGTCTTTGACCAAAGCACTAAAACTCTATCTATCAATTCGGTTTAAAAATTCATCCAAAAAAAGTATATTACGGGTTTTTTTTTATTTAGTGAGTTTTAAACGAGTTTTATTCTTTTCTTTCCATTCTTCCATCTGGCGTGTTCCAAATCTCGTTCACAAACCTTTTTTTCTTTTCTGTGTTGTTGCCACCCGCCTTCCATAAAAACGTCACAGACTAATTTTTATTTTATTCTTTTATTATTCTTTTAACAAAAATCCTTGACGTTGTTGTCATCGTCGTCGTCTGAAAATTGGTTTCCTTTTTATCTTATATTTTCTTTTGATTTCTTTTCGAGCAAATCTTTGATAGAAAAAAGAAAGAAGAATGAAGCATGAAATTGAAAAAGAAAAAGATAAAAGTAAGTTTTTCCTTCCTAACTTTGTTGGGTGTTATTTCACTGAAATATGTACAAACTTTATGGCCTCATATCTTTTTTACTGTAGCTTTTTTTCTAGGCGCGTAAAATAGGACATTGTTGAATGAAGTGTTTGTGAGAATATTGGAAAATTAATTTATTAACTCTTTTCTCATCAAATCTTTTCGTTAATTGTCTAGACTTATTAAATAGTAATTTTGTAAACGAATTAATGTTACTTTGGTTGAAAAAAGTTGTAATCACAAAAACATTTTGTCTCTGTCATCAATAAAATATTTCTATTTAAAATATTCACAAAAAATAATCTTTTCTTGTTGTTTATCAAATGAATGAATATCAGAGAACATCGCTGATTTGTTTTTCAAATCAGTAAAAGTACTTCCTTGTAAAAAAAATAAAAATAAAAACAAAATCATTGCTTTTTTAAAGTGCATCATTGACTATTTTTATGAATCAAGCGAGAAATTCCAAAAGTATCAAATTAAGTTTGTTTAACTTCAATGAATTTGTGTTTATAACTTTTTTCGTTATTTGAATGTAAAATATCAATGTAAATCAAAAAATTAGTCGCTTTTTTATAGTTTTTAGTTTCGTAAATTTAAACAATGAAAAAAAATTCCATTCCTTTCCATTGTTTTTTGGTTGTTTGTTGTTTATAAATAACTTTCAAAAATCAAGATTGTTTTTATTTATTTTTTATTGAAACTTTACTATATATTTTCTGGTCATATTTGTTACCCTAAAAAACTTGCCACTAATTTTGTGAAAAGATCCTCGATCATTCATACTTTTCACCTCTAAATCATGCTTCAAGCTTTGATTTCGAGTTGTTGGCCACAATAAACGGGGAAAATAAATAAATTTTTCAGTGATTATTAACTTATTTAATGACCAGGATTTGACCATTTTTTGACTTAAATAAAAACCGTTTGCGTTCCCACATATTTTTGAGTATTTACCTTTTTCTAGATTTTGTTTAGTTGTTTTATGATTTAATTCTTACATAAAAGGCTTCGCTTTGATTTTTTGTTACAGTATTCTGAAAATATATTTATACCTTTGTCCAATAACAACAAAACCAATTATCACACCCTATTTTTTTAACATTTGTTTTGACAGATTTTTGCAACCACTTTTGTTTATTACATTATTTCCTAAAACCTTTAATAATTAATTAATAACTATTTTTTTTTTATTTACCTATTTTAGTAACTTGAAAATTTATTTTTCATAAATAAAATTTTTTTTAAACCGGAATGATAATTCGCGCGAATCGATTCACGAGCGTAACCAAAGAATTTTTATTTTAGAAATATAAACTTTTTGGATTTTTCAACGAACCATTTATTTTTGTTGATCCGATTTTTGAGGAGAATGAGAGGGAAAGTTTTTCAAATGGTTTTTGAATATTTGGAATGTTTTTATAGTTCAATTGCGAGGGAAAGAAAAGAGGAGAAAAAAAGTAGAGCGATTGCTCCAATTTTTTTTGGCGATAATCCTATAATAAAATTTAAATATTTTCTTCTTTTTCGGATATTTAAGATTTTTGGATGGTTGAGGAAAATAAAAGACGATTTTGTAGAAGATTTATGAGAATTATCCTTCAAGCTCTGTATTTTGTGATCATGAAAAAAAAAGTTCAAATGTGGGATTCGAGCTATTTTTAATAATTTTTACAATTGTTGTAAATTTATTGTTTTTTGTTTGTTTGAATAATTGTGAGCTCATGTGTTTTAAAAAACGTTCCTTTCCATTTTTTTGCGTGGTATTTTTAATGAATGACTGACTGGCTGACTAAGAGTATCAACCTTTAAATTCAGTTTTTTTAAATTATTTTACATTTTTTAAACAATTTTCCTTTTTTTAACGTTCACAAACTTTAAAAGTTTTCTGAGAATTTTCCCATATTTTTTTTTGATGTTTAATAATCTTGTTTACTACGCTTTGTTGATAGTTACTGTTGCTAATAGCAATTAATTTATTTTATTATTTAATATATGTGATTAAATAGGCAGACAATCGTAAACTAAAAAATTATTTTAACATTTTTTCGTGGTAATTAAATGTTTGTTAATATGTGTAGTTTTACACAACAAACATTATTTTTTTGTTCATTCAATCACATGTTCTCGTTCCAATTATTTTTTGTTGTTGTGTTTTTTACATTGAAAAGTTTACACCTTTAGGTTAGGGTTGTTTCTCATGTAATAAACATGGGTTAATTTCTTAAATGAATAATTTTTTTTGTAATGCGGAAGTATAAAAAAAGTTTTAAGTTAGAAATTGATCAAACTTTTTTTTGAAAATACAAACTCAATATTACTGTTATCGCAATTATAGTTTTAAAAGTGAAGCTAAAGATTAGTATTTTATTTGTGCTTTTGGTTCTGAAAGGTTAATTAATTATTAATTATATCAAATTCATAAAAAAACTGTTCACGTGAGAAAATGATACTGTCATATTTTTTTTACATGACTAAAAATGAATGAAAAAGTTTCTGTAGGAGAACCTCCATGCTTTCATAAAATTTTGACATAAATCCCATTTTTATTTTTGCGATTAAAAAATAAACTTTAGCTATTTCGAGCTCGGCTTTTTCTTGTTTAGTTTCTAAAATCAGGAGTTTTAAGCTTTTATGCTTTGAAAATGACCCAAGTTTTATTTCCCCCGCTTTTTTATCCTTCATTATTTCTCATAAACGGAAACGGCTGATTTTTTGATACATTTTTTATTGTAAAATTGATAAAAAAACTTTTTGCTCTTTTTTTGTTAAACGAGTGCCTTTATCTTTATAATTGACGATTAAATTTACTTTTAAAAAAGTCTATTGATCCCCATGTGTCTCTTTTTTCACTTCATTTTTTTCTTCTTTTGTCATTTTACATTATAACCGCTTTTTTGATTGTTTCATTCTGGGCTTTTTTCGAATAATTTATATTAATGATTTACACACTTTGTAGAAATGATGAAGAAAAAACTTATCAAATGTTGTCATGATGTTAAAAACCTTTTTTGTCCATCAAAAAATGGTATAAAAGATAGCAGCGGTGTTAAAACACAATTAGATAATAACAAGAAAAGTGAGTATTTTTTGAATTACATATTTCCCTGTCTGAGAGAGATACATTGATCTCCAAAATATATGGTGATGAAGAAGAAAGATAAAAATAATTTTTATTATTATTCAGTTAGTGAGAGCGAAGAATGTGGAACAGATTGGAGATCGATAATGATATCAAATATTGTGGCATTTTTGGGATCAGTCACTATGTCTTCCATTACACCAACAGTATGGCCATATATGAAAAAAATTGATGTAAATACCACAGAAAATTTATATGGTTTTATTCGAGGTTTATATGCTTTTGGAAATGTTATATTTTCTATGCTTAGTGGATATCTCAGCAATAGAGCTTCAGATACTCGGTAATTTATTTTTTACTTAATGCCGCGCGACGATTGACGATTTATTTTTTTAGACCTGCAATGTTAATTGGAAAAACCATTGCAATTTTTTCTGCGCTTGCATATTTATTTGTTGAAGTTTTTCAATCGTTTCATGTGATTCTTTTTATTGCATTCGAATTTTTGCTTGGAACTTCGTCGGGTATTTGCAGTGTTTATCGAACTCATATTGCTATGGCTTCAACTGAAGCTGATCGATCAAGAGCTTTTGGAATCACTCAACTTGCAACAGCTAGTGGATTTGTTGTAGGACCATGTAAGTTAGTTTACTACATATATGTACTTTATAATTAATAGTGGAGTGGAAATAATTGAAACTTTTTTAAAAAGTAATTACGTTTTCTGAAATTGAAAAATAATAATCTTTAATTGAAATTAATTGTGTTACTTTGAACGTGAAAATTTAATTTTTAAATACTTAAAATTAATTAACTTTATTTAAGCTTATTAATTAAAAAATATGTTTTTGCACAAGTAAAATTATTTACTGTAGATTTTGTAATTAAAATTTGGCCTTTAAATCACGTAAATGTTTGGGTTCTAAAATTTTTATGCTAAACCAAAAATCACATAAAGGAATTTTAGGATACGGACATTATAAAAAACCTAACTGAAAAAAGCAATTTTATTGAAATTTGAAAAATGCAAATTATTAGTTTTTAGTACTCCAAGTGATTTTTTCACAAATCTCATATCCCGGTATTCCCCTTTTCTTTGGAACTCATTTCAATCTTTACACGGCTCCCGTCGTTCTTGCTGCTTCAACTTCCATCATTGGAATCATCCTTTTAATTTGTTGTTTTGATGGACGAATGAAAGTTAGAGATATTCCTGCACCCGTTTACACAGAAGATGTGGCATTAGGAACCGTGGATGAAGATATCTTTCTTGAAGTTACAAAAAATAAACTTGAAACGGAAAAACCCAAATATGATATTATTGCTGTGATAGTTTTAATTCTCGTTAAAGTTGCAACTGAACTTGTTATTTTAAATTTAATTACCATTTGTCCACCATATGCCATGACTGCGTTTCAATGGTCTTCGGAAGATACAATCATTTTTCAATCTGCTATTATGGGTTCCATTGGAATTCTTTCCATCACTTTTGCCATTGCTTATGTGTTTTTTAAACTGGGAAAAAGGTAAGGCAAAAACCATAATTTTGTTTCACAAAAAACAAACATGTTTTTACGCTTTTTTTGTTTTCAGAATAAGAGAGCGAACTGCTTTGACTATAGCTCTTTGCCTTTTCCTCTCCTTTCACATAATTTCATATCCATGGGGATTATGGTCTGATAGAATTCAATATCAACACGTCAAAGGTACCCAAGCACCAGAAAACTTGAGTATGTTTTGTACTTTATTTTATTTCTCTCTTTTTTTAATTAAGCTCAAAATGGAATAAAATAATAATAATCTATGAGCTATATGAGATTAAATATTACTTTTTAGTTTTTAATAATTAAAGAGCGGAAAAAATTAAAACAAAAAATAATATATTTTCCAAGAAATGCAAAAAAGTGCAAAAATTATTTTTTTTCACACGAAGAACGAATAAATTCGCAAAATATAATTAATTGTTAAAGGATACTGTAGAACAAAAATAATATTGATTTCAATTTTTAGCTATGGCATTAGATCCAACTTTGCGAGCAATGGTGGCAGAGTCATTGAAACCTGGATCAAAAATTGAAATCGTTGGAGTAAGCTTTTTTTCTTCTTTAAAATTGATTCACAATATTCGAAAATTTAAATTTTTAGTGTAATCCCACATTTCTTTGGTGTGAACAAACTCCAAAAGTTAACATCTTTGTTTTCAATTCGGCGCTTATTCTCGCTTTGGGCATTGGCATGCCTTTAATCCAAATCAATCTTGACATTCTTTATTCGAAAGTTCTTGGCCCAATTAAACAAGGAACCCTTCAAGGAGTTTTTGTTGCCACCGCTCAAATTCTTAATGTTATTGGACCATTGACATTCTCGTAAGTCTCTTACAGAATCAGCTGTCTGTCTCACCACAAAAATAATTATTTTTTAGTCATTTATACACTCTTTATGGTCCTCGAATTTTATGGGGGCTTGAAATTGGTATATGCGCTTCAGCCATCGCCCTTTTCATTTTCTTTTATCCTCGAATGATTCCATGGAGTGAACGAGTTTCAAAAACTATTAATAATAATACTATTAAAACGACGCCAGTATCTATGATACATAAAGCTGCCCCAATAACAAAAATTAACTAAAATCGTAAATAATTAAATATGGAGCAAGCCTTTCCTAATCGAAATATGTATGTAAAGAGATAAAAAGAAAACCGGGTTTCCTTTTTTGTTATTGATTTTAATTACGGGTAAAAATATAATTGTAATTATCCTATTGCTGTAAATAAAAATTGTTATTTGTATTCAATGATGATGATAAAAGTTTTTGTGTTTTGTTTTTAATTATTCACCTACAAATCGGAAATTTACGCACGTATGTATTTAAAGCTACGGTTTCGCAAAAATATTGACTGTAAACTTGTTTCTAATTTTGGAAAACAAAGAATAAAATTGACGTCAATCTTTTTGTTTTTTTTGCAGTCAGAAAAAATAAATTATAATAAAAGTTTTTATTTGTTTTGCGAACAAGAAAGAAAGGCAAAAGAAATGTAATAATAGAAAACAAAAACAAAAAACATCAACTGGCGAAAAAATCTTTGTACATACAAGTATTATTATTTTATTTATTTTTTTTACAATTGATAAACTTTGAAGCCTAAGATATTTGATTTTTTGAGCAATTATATTAAGGAATGAATAAAATCATATCACCATGAAGCAGTGTGTCTAAGAGTTGTTTGATCCGTGGGAGTTGAGGCAAGTTGAGGCGGCGAATGAGTCTCAATGGGTTCTTCTTCAATATCGGAATATTCTTCACTTTCAAACACTGCTCCTGGAAGATTAACCCGTGGTGCTCGAGCACTTCGTCGAAGTTGTTGTTGTTGTTGTTGTTGTTGTTGTTGCTGTTGTTGGGATATAGAATTTAGGGAATCTGCTCGAAGTTGTGTAGGGCCAGATGGAAATTGAGCATATATTTCACCAAGTGATACTCTAGCACTTCTTGTCGTTGTTGGTGGAGCTGCATCGGGTGTGGATTGATTTGAATTTGTTGGAGATGGAATTGCTGTAAGTGTTGATGGAAGGCTTAACGAATCTCTCCTTCTCGAATTAGCATCAGATGGAATTCGAATCATTGGTTGAAATATTGATGGCATTGTTTGAGAAGCTGTTGTATAAGATGGTGGAAGTTCATTTGAACTCGTATTATTTGTTATTGTTGGAATTTGAGATGAATTAGAATTCTCTGAATCCACAGGAAGTTCGCTATCTGTATAAATTGGTGGTGGAGAAGCTATTGAAGGTCGACTCGAAACAATATTCTCAGTCGTCGTCAAACTCATTCTTCTTGTTTCATCATTTTCACTTCTCGCTGAACATACAGCCATTTTTAACGCATCTTCATATTTGGGTGGAAATGTTTCTTCACAATGTGAGGGGCAATGAATTATAAATTCACCAAATTGATTCATATCTGGATGTATTTGGCATGCAGGATGGATTCTAGTAATTGTGGATGATGTTGGACGCGAATCTAAAATAATAATAATGAAATGTGTATTTTTTGTCAGGTGTTTGTTTTTATTCAGATAGTACAAAAAGCCTCCAGGGGATCTTTGTTTGACTTCAAAAAATAACATACATATAAAATCTTGTGGTTTTAATAACTTTCGAAAAGTACACTTTTTTGGTTTATACTTATTTTGAGTGTAAAATAAAAAAAAATAGGCTCACTTAGATATGGTAAAAAAACTCACTTGGACAACTTTCAATATCATCACCATCTCGTGAACTACATTCACAACTTCTGAATAAAAATCGAAAAAAGCACATAAAAAATAATACCAAAATGCATATGGGTGAAATAAAAGTTAAAAAATCTGCAACATTATCTGCCATTTTTTCTTTCATGTGTGATGGTGGCTGTCAAGTAAAAAACAATGAAGCCAAATAAGAGAGAGAGAGCAAAGGGCAAAAAGCAGCCACAATAAAAAATAAATATTGTTTTGACAACAGCAAACGAAACTTTTGTGGTTGCTTAGAAAAAATAAGTAAGGATTTCAACAATAGCAACAAGCGGCAATAATAATGGTCATTTCTTTAAACAATAAATACTATTTTTAGTTTCTACCAAATTTTTTGGTAGCAATGATCAAAAAAGAATAAAGGCGTAGGTGATAGAAATGAAGCTAATCACGAATTGATGAAGCAGCTTCCTTTCTTTATCAATAAATATCAAAAATGTGGGGGTTGGTTGTGTCACAACGAACTGAAAAAATTAAAATAAAAAGTAAAAACGATTATTATCAAAAAATAATATCAAAAAGGACACGAGGAAGGTCGCGGCCGACACGATTAAAGAATCTTTAAAAAAAAAGAGAAAAGATGCAAATTTTAAAAAAGTTTTTAAAAACAAAATGAAACTAAAAATGCTGAATATTGAATGGAGTGGAAAAGTGATAGAAAGAAAGAGGATCGATAATTTATGTTTTTGGCCCATGATAATCCCTTTTTTTGTTCGTTGCTATTCACGTAAAAATGAAAAAAGAGAGAATAGTGATCGAGAATTGAGCAAAGAGGTTTGGCCTCTCATTGCATGGACCAACAACAACCTTTGACAAAAAAGGGAATAAAAAATAATAATAACAAAATACAAAAACGTGTTGATTTACAATTCAACCGAAGCTATAAGCTACGCAAATAGTTAAGTTTTGTTTAAAAAAAAGAACAAAATAGAAAAAACTTTTATTGGTTCAAAAAATAAAAGACTATATATTTATATAATTGCCAGACAAAAAAAATAATTATAAGCCTCCACAAATATTAATTAATTAATTAACCTTTAAATTTTTCTTCTTCGCACTTTTTTTCTTTTTGATGACGGAAAAGGTAACTTCAAAAATTTGAAGAAAAAAACTTTATAGTCAAACAAAAAAAAAACGTGGGACTTTAATTTTTTTAATAAAGGATCTATAGTTGATGTTAAAAAAACTTTTGCAAAAAAAATTGTATCTTTTTCAAAGCTTCCACAAAAGCGACCACCTCGCAACTTCGATGGCGCCAGAAAATACAAAAAAAAAAGTATTTTTAGGATCTTCGCTTGCTACCTATTTTTTTGCAAAATAAAAAGTTACACCCAAAAAAATAAACGTAACAATAAATATATATATAGTTTTAGAAGATTTTTAATAAAACTTGTTTTGAGTTAAAAAAGAAGAGGTAAAAAATGAAAAACATACGTAATTTTTATTTTTTGAGTCAAAAAATATCATTTTTTAGCTCAGAAACTTACGGATGTTTTTTTAATGCTTCAAAAAGTAAATTATGTGTTACTTGTTTTCACCTTCTTTTAAAAAAAGGTTCAAAAAACATTGACTGATAATCGTTGGTCAAAAACATTTATTGTAAGTAATAAGTAAGTATATGGACATGAAAAGGAGAAGTGTAAAACACAAGGGTGAAGAAAAAAAAGAGTGGACAAAAGAAATCTTTTTTTTCTCAATGATTAAAGAAGACAAGCAAGCGAAATAAAATGAAAGGAAAAGAGGGAAAAGAAAAGAAGGAGGAAATGCGTCGAGTCGAGTTTTTTTAACTCTAAAAAAATATATTAAAAAGATACTATTTTTATAAATATAAATTCATATTTAAAAAAGAAGAATAATAAAAACAATATAATTTTTTTTGGAGGGGAAAATGAGAACAATTCTTGATGATGCCGACGTCAATGAGGAACTGCTTCAGCGTAAAAATAAATAAATAAAGCAGTTCTGTACTTTTATCAAAAAATGAACAAATGTGAAAACTCAAACTTTTAAAACACGTAACGCAATACAGAAAAATAAAAAAATTTTTAACAATTTTCGCACAAACTTCAAACTAACTTGCTGCTTCGTTTAATTTCTTGCCTCTAATTAAAAGAAAAAAAGTAAAGATAATTAAAATGAAAATATTTAATTATACAAATATACCAAAAAAGAATTTTAAATGTTTCCTTTTAAGTTTATTAAATTGGATAATTTTTAGAGTTTTTTAAGGTACACGCAAGTAAGCTTTTTAGAGTGGACATTGATGCACTTAAAAACAATTATTCTTTTAGATATAAATTTGTGCTTTGTTTGGATGAAATTAAATAAAGTACAAAAGTTATAAGGAAGAAAGAAATAAATATAATTAAATTTTTGATAAAATAAAAAATAATAAATTTAGAAGTAAAAAATTTCAAAAAGCAAGCGATTGTTTTTCGAAGCTGCAGCTTTGTTTTCGAAGAGTGCTTCTAGCAACAAAAAATACATTATTGGTCAAAGAACAAAATCTTTAAGCATGCGATATTTATTGTCACCTATTAATTATCATCCTTTTCTTCTTTCTACCTTGTTTACATTTTATTCGCTTTAATCGAATTCATCCGCTTTGAGATTCACCTTTCTCGTTAGGGCTATTCCCTTTGAAAGCGATCATTATTTACTTCTATGATTTAAAATAATTATTATTTTCATCGAATTAAATAAAAACTATATAATATTAAGTCAATCCTTTGAGAAACTTTACTAGCTATTATTTTTTTAATTAGCAATTTTATAGTTAAAAAGATTAAAAAGAATATTGAGCTTTATAGCTTAATTAAAACCTATATATTTAATTATTATAGAAAAATGAAATTACAATTTCTTTACCAAACATTAAACAAATGCTATAGCCCACCTTTTCTATTGGAATAGCTAAAACTAATAATAAAAACGAAAGTTGTTCTGAACGAAAAGATGAAAGTATGAAACAGAAATTTTTATGATTACAAACAACAAAAAAACGATAATAAAAGAAAGTTTTATTTGTGGAAAAAAATGCAGTTTTGTTAAAAAAAAGGGCTATGAATCGTTGTTTTTTTGTTGTTGCATGGATGGAAAACATTGATACATGCTACTTCAAGGAGCTGCAACATAAATAAAAAATAGGCGATACAATGAAAAAGATGGAGAAAAAAGCTTTTTATAGATGCAGCAATTTTTTAGAACTCCAGTAATTCAAAATACGTAAAGGAAATTAAAATTATGCACAAATTCATGGAAAAAAGGTTATTTATTATTTTATTTTTTGAGACAATGACTTATGCTCGGTCATCATCTGCTTTTTCAGAAGCATTTAAGGGTTTGGGCCATTATTTTGAGATTCTCTCTCTATTCATAAAAGACCGTTAAAAAGCCAATGGCGCCAAAAGAAAAAAATGAATGGAGCTATTTTTCTTCGTTTAAAAAATAATGCTAACAAAAAACCTTCGGTTTTTTATTTTATTTTGTCTGAGGGTTTTAAATCATAGAAAGAATATTATTAAAAGCCTGTTTTTTCTCTCTCATTCAATTGTGTTTTTATAAATAAAGCCCAACAAAAAAAAGGAAGAAATTTTTTCCTTATTTTGCAGCTGGCGCCAAAATAAAAATTATGAAGGTCAAAAAAAAGATGCAAAAAAAGAAGAAAAGAAGAGATTGAAAGATTAAATGCTTTCTGGCTTCATCGTTTCAATTCAACAACAACAAAATGGTTTTTTGTAATTTTGATTTTGGACAACGAAATAAAAAGGATGCTACAGATGGCTTTTTTTTCTTTAAATGACAGAAATGATGAGTTAATATTTTAAAAAATGTAAAATTTTAAAATGCTCTGAATCAAACCTTCGACATTTAGTAGCAAAGGAGGTCTGGCAGATGCAGCTGCATCAAAAGTGAAATTTGTAAGGCCAATTTTTTTATTTACGAAATTTAGAATTTTTACTGACATAAAATCAGGAATATAAACTTCATCAAGTGATTCACATTCGTGCAAAAAAATATGCAATTTTTTTACTGCTCTCATATTTAAGCAGCATCCTCAGCAGAAGAAAAAAAAACTATTGCGCGCATATAATAAAATCACAGCTTGTCCAAATAAAGAAAAAAAAATGTGAAAATCATTTCTCATATTTTTCGTGTTTTAAAAAAGGCCTATTTTAGGAGTCACCAACCCATCTTTTCCCTTTTGCCTTAGAAAAATAAAAAAGAAAGAATGTTGACATCAAACAGAGGCGCGGTCATAAGTCCATCCACCAACCAAGGAAAGGAAAGGATCATGGAGGAAAAAAAACATTGAACTCCCATTTTTTTAGAACACAGTCAAAAAAAATGAAAAAGAAAAAATGCGAGAATAAAAAAAATTTCTAAACTTGACAAATCTTTTGTCTTCTTGTTTTCATGGCTTACAACAAACATGCATAATTCTTTTTCCATCTTCCGCATCTTTCTTTTTTTCGGGAGGAAAATGAAAGGAAATGAATTTTTATATATTTATAAAACAACGAAACACACAAAAAAGGCAACAGAAGAGACAAATGCGGAAGCATTAAAAAAATGAAAAAACCCACAAAAAAGTTTGTTGTACTTATGTGCGATAAATGATGCTGATGATTGTTTAATAATTGTCTTCGTTCTCAAATGAGGGAATGAGTATAAGGAAAAATTCTCGCATGCATGTATTTGGGTTTTATGAAATGTACTTGAAACGCAAGATTTTGATAAAGTTAATAATCGAAAGCAAATAAAAAATGTCTGAGAAAAAAAAAGAACATTTTTTTTGGGTGGAATTAAAACAAAATAATTTAACAGTTTTTCTAGGTAAATAGGTAATTAGAAAATGATGATTTTACGATTATAGAAATAAAAAATATAAAGAAGTTGTTTTTCAAAATATAGGATTTTCTAGGTAAAAAAAAGATGTTCCCAAGAGACAGAGAGGTAAAGAAAATAAAGGTAAACAACAGATGCAGTCTTTGAAGAAATAATATTTTTTTTAAATACCCAAGACAATTTAGTAACAAGTTAATAATAACACGGAATTTTAAAAACAAAGATAAATATTATTAAAATCTTTTTTTAAATTAAAATAAGCGAGAAAAGTAAAAAGTTTTAAAAAAATTTATAATCCAAAAAGAAGCTTTTACAAATAAATAACAACAAATTTCAAAATGCGATTTACCAACAAAAAAAAACATAGGCCAAACATAAAATACAAATAATAATTATATTGCAAAGAGAGCGAAAAATAAAGTAATAAAAATAAATTTAAAAAACACACATTTAAAATTATCACGCGTTGGTCTAACAAGATTAGTACATTTTTTTTTCTTCAACCCGGTCATAAACTTTTATTATTACCAACTAAATAACTAACTAGCTAACTAACTGCTATCATCATTTTCATAAAATTATGGCGTTTGGATTAACCTTTTATGCCTCTATTTTTATGTGTGACTACAAAACTCTCTCCCTCTCTTTGGCTTTGACAGAAATAAGAATAATTTTATAGTAATAAAAGAAATAAATGATTAAATTAAAAGCTTAATGGCAAAACGTTTTTTTGACCATAAAATATAAAATTTCAAAACAAAAAATTGCTGACATTTTTCAAACCTTTTTTCATTTTTTATTCATTGTCCTTACAAAAAAATTAAAGTGTTTTTCTTTAAGATTTTTTATTCAAGTTCAAAATGAAAAGAAAGAATTTTTACGCCTTCAAATTACAAATCTCTTTTTTTTCAAAATCATAATTCAAAAAAATAATATTTCTTTTTTGTTAAAGAATGAATTTTTTTTTTCGGAATTGGATGATGATGACGCACCCAACGTCAGCAATAGCAGCAGAAAAATCATCAGCTTGCTTCTTTCTTCTTCTCCAACAACCTTTTCATCACTCTTACATTCAAACATCAGCCAACCACCGACTAACTAACTAACCACCAATTAGCAGCCGATTTATTTTGCTGTTATTGTTGGAGGAGGAGGATGGAGGATGTTTTTTCACCTTTCAATTTTTTCATATTTTTTCCTCTGAAATTTTTTATTTTGATAATTATTATTGTTTGTTAATTTTTTTACATTACATTCAATTAAGAAAAAATTTTGAAATTTTGAAAAGCGAGGAACTTGTTTGTTTCCATCCTTTTGCTTCCATTCATCGTGGAAGTAAAAACTCCGAAATTTTTAGAATCGCAAAAAACAAACACAATTTGATTATCAATAAAACGCCGCTGGGCGGCGTTGTTAAAATACCATTAAATATGGAGGAGACATTGGGTCTAAATTGCTCCAAACAAGCCCATTTTATGAATGTAGTTTTATTATTCCTTTTAAAAAAATGCAATTAATCAAACATTAATTTATTTTTCTAAGCAATTGTAAAAAAGCCAATTAGTAATAAAATAGTTTTTTGTACTTTGTTTTTCAATTAACAACATGGTAATCACATTTTTTATTTTTTAAAAAGTTATTGGAAAATATAAAAAAATGAATGATGGTCATTCTACTAAGAATTTGTTATCAGAATGTTTACAACTAGAAGTATAATTTCTCAAGTTCATCCTAAAGTTTTTTGCCAATTCTGTATTTTCTATGACTTCATTAAATTTAATTTTTACTATGCATCGGGGTGCCATATGTTCCTGTAAATTCAAAAATTTAATATCTTAAACATAGTTAACATTTTCGGGTCTTCTCTTCAGTTTACCGAGGAAACCTTTTTTTGTTTAAATTTTGACAATGAATGAAAAAAATTTGAATTTGAAATTCAAGAATTTTTTCTTATTTCAAAGTTAGAAAAGATCCAAAATGCATTCAAAAACAAAACCATCTACCAGAAAATGAAATCGAATGATTGAAAAAATACGGCGGCTTTTTCTTTTATACAATGTGAAGCTTGAAATACATTTGCATATAATTTTTACGCAAATTTCTTGAATGTGGTTTTCTTTGGCAAAGTAAAAATTTAAGAATTTGCATATTGAAACAATAAAACTTCGAGATGAACGAAAAAAGAAAAAGGTTTCCCGCTAAACTGAAGAAGACTCTTTAAATGAAATCTTAGCTTTATCATAAAATTTTAACATACTCACCGTTAAAAAAATGCAAAAAAAATTGAAATCAAAGTTTTCGGGAATTTCATCTAAAACAAATTCCGTAAATTGTGTTTCTCGTACCAAGTTCGAAATATTTTCGGCTGTTTTGTTGGTAAAAGGAACATTTTTGCATCTAAAATACATAAATTTTATATTTTCTCCTTTGTTAAAATTCGCGTGGGGTTTATAGCAACACATTTTTTATGACCATATTGGGAATCAATGGATTTGAACATAGGAAATATAAGCTTAAAAAGTGATGTAAAAAAGGTAATAAAAACGTTTGATAAAAATTTTCTTTAATTTGGAAAATTTCTCATTTTGGCTTTTACATATCTCGTTATGTTCAATTACAACTATTTGAGTATAGCATTTTTTCCTTGAAAGTTGAAAAGCTAAAACTTTTAGGCATTGTTACCAAAAAAATTTAAAAGGGTTTTCTCTTAAAAAAATTGGAATAGCAAAGTTGGGATTTGTTGATTTGTTTGATATATTTTGGGAATGTATTCATTCATCTATGCAAATATATTTGTTTCCAAAATTACTTATATTGATAGTACATTAAAAAAGGATATAAAAAAAGACTTACTTTATGACTAATCTTTTAGCTGTAGGGAAATTTTGAATGACTTTTTCTACAGTTATGAGCTCGTTTTTTTCATTCACAATTACAATATCAATCAACCTGACATGAATAAGCTTAAATTCTTTATTCAACAATTCCATTTCTTTCATAGTTAAATTTTGGGAAACCAGCTTTAAATATTTTATATACATTTTACAAACACTTGAGAAAAGAGTTGAAAAACATTTTCTATTGAGTGGATTTTCGATATGCAAAGTTGTTATAATCACAAAATTTTTAAAATGATCTGGATTACTTTGAAGTTGGTTATTGATAGTTACTGGAGACGTTACAAACGTATTTCCTGAGCATATTGCAAAATTATTTAGGAAGCTTTCATCATTAAAAACATGGAATCGATAGCAGTAAACTACTCTTGTGTAGCTATAAAAATGCTTACACGCTTTATAAAGTTTTTGTGAAGTGTATGGGCATTTTAAAATATATTTAATTATAAACGGACATAATGAAAATTTTTGCCGTCGTATTGTGGTATTTGAGTCATCAAAAAATATTAAAAGATCGCTGATTTCCCCTATATTTTCTTCAGTATTCCGAGTCTTCATTAGTTTTAAGTATGAAACTCGTTGATATTCTGATCCAAAAATCTTTATAAACCATGAAAAATACGAATCAGACATCTCTAAGTTCTTTACATTTTTCCAGTAATCGATATACTCTTCAAAGCAATTTTTTGCCATGCTCCAATGTTTACCCTTAATTTTATCGATACTTTCGATACAAGAATAAAGTGGAGTGAATGTCTCTTCTATTTCAATTAAATCTAACCAGAATTTAGTGACATCCTGGTTCATTCGATGCATCCGCATTATTTCTTGAAAATATTTTTGTCTCATTTCGACATCATCAACTTTAAATCGACAATAACGTGAAAAAATACTTAACATTATCTAAAAACTCTATGCTAAGATACTAAAATGATTTTTTTAAAATAATATTCTAATAACACAAAAATGTCAGCTCAAGGTTATTACTTAAAAAAGGTCCTTACATTAGGGTCTTTATGAATAAAATATTTAATGTATAACAACCAAATATTTTTATCATAAGGTTTTTTCGAAATACGGTGTTCGATATTTTGTATTACAAATTGATCATCGTCAGTTTCTAACAGCGCCTTGAACCATTCTTGGTAATTATCTTGGGCGGCGGTAATCTTTTTAAACAAGTTTTTATTTTTTTTATAACTGTATTGTACATTACAAGAGATTGGAGAGTCTAAAAAAATTACCGTGTCTTTAATTTCATTTCTAAATTCACCCAAAATTGTACGCATGGTTTGAAAAGAAAATTTTTTAAATATCTAATTTTAATTTTTAAATGTTCTTTTATTGTAATGAATTTGTTGGGCTCTCTCGTTAAATTTTGAAAATAAATCTTTTTAGTTGATACTGTTTTCTATCTTTTTCTGATTTTTTACTGAGAAATTATAATAAATTGGAAAACAGTTTTGCCGTCAATTACTTTTGCCTCCTGCATATAAGCTTCACTAAACTTAAGTAGGAAATTAATAATTATTTTTACAAAAAAGCTCTCTCTTATAAGGATCCCCATTTTTGGTGTCGTGAAAAGTAAAAAGCGTTGAAAGCCTCAGAAGAGTCATCACATATGTATACAAACATACCTGAATGTTCCTCATAACTTTCAAATACAAAATCAAGGTAACAATGAGGGTACGATAATGCAAAATTGACGTCCACAAGACCAAAGATGTTTTCACCGTCTATAGTAAAGCACCAATCATTTTTAAAATAAGGAGAATCCATTAGTCGATCAAACTTTCGATACTGAAATAAGTGTATTATTAAACGTTTTTAGCTTTTTAAATCCCTTATTAAAATAATATTTTTGGGCCAAGAAAGCTCAAAAATCCATCAATGGAACTGCTTTCATATTTCTTAGCACCTAATAAATTGGCGCGAACTGGGTTCTCTTTTATTCACTTACATCGAGTGGAAAGCTATGTAGGAAAACTCTACTTTCAAATTCAGAAGGAATCATTATAAATTTAACGTCAAAAAAGTGGTAAAGAGCAGTTTGTTGCAAGCAGCAAAGATAATCTAAGAAATTTTGGATTGATTCTGAATTAGGTAGTTCTGCAGTATGATTAAAATAATTAAGTTCTTCTCTAAAAATTAGGAATTTTTTTGAACAATAATATATCCCATAAACAACCTACCGGAGCCATAGCTTCCAAACACAAGGGAGCGATGTAAAAGTTGTCGTAAATTGAATAAACAATTTTCGCTTTTTTTCAATATCATTCGATTCATCAATATCACGAAAAAGCTTTGAAATCGCTGTCGAATATTGAATTGAAAGATTTAAATCGATACTATCTAGCATATCTGAACCTTAAAAAAGTGCATTTGAGAAAATATAAAGTTACATCGCTCGAATGTCTCGTTAAAAAACTTATTTATAAAGTACAACCAAAACACGCTGAGTAAAAGTGGTAGAACAATTTTATTTTATTTTAAATCATTCAAAAACTGAATATCATTTAAATAAGCGAAACACAACTTTTTAGCATCCATAAAGATCAAAAATTAGTGTCTGAGTTACCTGGAAAAGGCTGCAGCTTTTCAAATATTTAATTGGGGAAAAAATGTGATTTGAAAACTTTTTTTCAAAAGCGCTTGGTTCAATTTTTTTTAAATGTTTTTATAACCATGTTTTATTGGATAGCAAAAAAACAGGAAACATAAAATTATGCTTCTTATAAAGTCTAGAGCTTCACATTTACTATGAAATTTTACTTAATTACTAGGCGGCAGGCGTGCCTTCGGCACGCCACCACCTAGAAATAGGTGTCTTCAGTGTTTTTTTCTTAAAACTCATTTTTTTTGAAAATCGAGCTTTTCTGTAAAAAACCGGAACAGCAAAATTTTTTTTCTGTTTTTTTATGACTGAAAACTCGATCCTAGGGGTTTCTAACTATGAAAATGACGAAAATAGAGGCCGTTTTGCCATTTGATATACTCATTCTGGAGATACAGTAATCTTATCAGCATAATTATGGTTTTTTTATTTTTTAAAAGTTTTATATACCATTCGATTCGTAAAAATGTGCTGAACAACATTGTAATTGATCCCAACCATCGAAGTTCATATAAAAATAGCATTATACCGCTATAAAAGATTATGAATTATGGTTTTGACTGGAGAAGTATGTCGTAAAGTCCGAATTGGGGAGTTTTCTCAACGGAATTAAATTCTCCATATATTTTTGCATATTTGTGCCGAAAAAAACTAAAAATTTTTAAGCAATACGTATATCAACCTCCAACAAGAAGATGGTACACCAATATGAGGTATATGGACAAGTATATCATAAATACCTGTAAAAATTCCAAAATCTATCCAAAAACGTAGAAAAAATTATTTAATGATTTTACAAATCGAAAAAAAAAATATTCCTTGACTAAATGATTTTTCCTGAATTTTAGAAGTTTAATAGTAGCACACGATAGGTAAAAAAAATAAAAATTCTCTAAACCTTCAATTTATTTTTAAACTCATCATTTCTAGACGTAATTTGGGTCATAGAAACCGAATTTGATAGCCACACATACATTTCATTGGCTAATTCTCGAGTTATGAATTTTTGAAATATGCAAATTTTCGATTAGTCATAACTTCATTATAAGTAATAACTCGTTAGAAACTAATGTCAAATTCGGTTTCTACGACCCAAATTACGTCTAGAAATGATGAGTTTAAAAATAAATTGAAGGTTTAGAGAATTTTTATTTTTTTTACCTATCGTGTGCTACTATTAAACTTCTAAAATTCAGGAAAAATCATTTAGTCAAGGAATATTTTTTTTTTCGATTTGTAAAATCATTAAATAATTTTTTCTACGTTTTTGGATAGATTTTGGAATTTTTACAGGTATTTATGATATACTTGTCCATATACCTCATATTGGTGTACCATCTTCTTGTTGGAGGTTGATATACGTATTGCTTAAAAATTTTTAGTTTTTTTCGGCACAAATATGCAAAAATATATGGAGAATTTAATTCCGTTGAGAAAACTCCCCAATTCGGACTTTACGACATACTTCTCCAGTCAAAACCATAATTCATAATCTTTTATAGCGGTATAATGCTATTTTTATATGAACTTCGATGGTTGGGATCAATTACAATGTTGTTCAGCACATTTTTACGAATCGAATGGTATATAAAACTTTTAAAAAATAAAAAAACCATAATTATGCTGATAAGATTACTGTATCTCCAGAATGAGTATATCAAATGGCAAAACGGCCTCTATTTTCGTCATTTTCATAGTTAGAAACCCCTAGGATCGAGTTTTCAGTCATAAAAAAACAGAAAAAAAATTTTGCTGTTCCGGCTGAAGCTCGATTTTCAAAAAAAATGAGTTTTAAAGCAAAAAATGAGTAAATTTTTCTTAAAATGCATGCAAAAAATCATGCAAACTTTTATGTACGTACGCCTATGTACGTCCTTTTTTATTTTTGAATCCTTATTAGTCTTTGGATCTTAGAAAAATGATGATCTGGATCTTAACTATACAATAGAATGATCTTTAAGATAATCTGGATCCATAGAATGATCCGCATCCCAGCGATCTATATGGCTTCCGACACAACCCGACCCAATCGATATCTCTTCCCATTTTTTCAATAAAAGGATCCTTTCAATCGATCCAAAGGCCACCAATAATTTAAAGCATCTAAGAGGGAGGAAGCAACCTCTCACCAGCGTTTCATTTCGATGCAACTAAAGCAAAAGTTCATTCTCAAATTCATTTTCACATAAAAATTATTTTATGCAAATTTTTAATTCATTCTTTTCATTATTTTTGAAAGAGACACCTCAAAAAGTGCGTACAGCACACATTAAAAGGCAAAAATCTGTTGCAACATACCACGGCCAAACAGACATGGCGGTGCGAAGAAAAAAAATTTATATTTGAGAATGTAATATTTCAAACCACATATTTTAAACTGCTATATTTCGAAATAATAATTAAAAAATTTGTTTTAAAGAATGACATATTACAATCTTTAATTTTAAAAACGCATATTTGTTGATGGAATTAATAGAATTTATATTTGAAGATGTAAATTTTATAACACTTTTTAGAAGATGGTAATTTCAGCAAGAATTTTTCAACTTTTATTTTTGAAACTGCTATTTTTCAAGATATTTTTTTTGAAACTGCGATATTTGAAACTCGGTGCAACTTTCAAATTTCACTTGTTTCGTCATTTACAAAAAGTTTCGAAACTCTACAAACCTTTACGAAATTTTTCGAAAACCAAGAAACAAGTGAAATTTGAAAGTTGCACCGAGTTTCAAATATCGCAGTTTCAAAAAAAATATCTTGAAAAATAGCAGTTTGAAAAATAAAAGTTGAAAAATTCTTGCTGAAATTACCATCTTCTAAAAAGTGTTATAAAATTTACATCTTCAAATATAAATTCTATTAATTCCATCAACAAAGATGCTTTTTTAAATATAGCATTGTCTAAATTCGATCTTTAAAAATGAAGATTGTAATATATTATTCTCTAGTTTCCATCATGAAATATGTGGTTTGAAATATTACATTCTCAAATATAATTTTTTTTTCTTCGCACCGCCACAGACACATTTTCAAATAGGTGGTGGATGGAAAAACTCATTTTCGTCATTTTTCAAGAAGAAAGATGCAAAAGAAAGCAACAATAATGAAATGGCGCAAAAGCAGAAGACGAGTAAAAAATAAAATGAATGCAACCGAAGGACTATGTTTGTCCGTAAAACAAAAAGTTTCTCTACAGCTGTCCTCATAATGCATTTAGCAGAGCATTACGCACAAAAAATAACCAAATGTCGGCGAGACATCTCAAATCAATGAAATGGTACAGGCTTCGCTAAAGTGGTGGGATTGTGACTCCTTTACCCTTTGACCATTCACCTTTCGGCGACAGATGTCACTCCATCATCATCAAACAAACCAATGTCGCTTCGTTTTTGATTTCGAACTTTACTTGTAAAAATCGATCAATGGAAAAATAGTTTAAATCATCCGTGATAGATTATTATAAAACTGTATTAGCTGCGGCATGGCCTGAACCTCATGCAGCTTGGAATGAGAGAGTCGCTTATGAAGGGTTAATAAAATTTTGTGATTTTGATGGTGCATGCTCAATGACACAATCGGTGCCATTCGTTGTTCAACATCCAATGAATTCACCTGCAACTGAAGCAAAATTCTCACTGCAGCAATTTCTGACATTGCTTCAGGTGATATTGAAAGAGCTTTCGTAAACTTGAAGCAATTAAATCATAACAATGTAACATATCTCTTGATACCGCCGTCATTGATGCATTGATTTCAAAAGTTATCCATTACAAGTCATATCCAAATATTATGAAAAAATCCATAGTTATGCAAACTTATCGAGAAATTTGCATAATTATTGTCATGAAAGGTTTCAAAAGTTATTTTAAAACCTTTTAATTAATCTCCAATAAATACAAAGTCAAATACAATAATTTGAATAAGAAGAAAAATTTTCCCCCAGGGCATCAGCCCACTCTTAATGTTGCATACTGGAAACATTAAAAATCGTAAAAATCCACACGAATAACTTTATTCTAAAAGTTTCATACTTATAAATGCTCAAAATGGTAAAGTTTCCATACTCGGCCCCTCTGGTCATCAGCCAACCCTTAACATTGCATAAATAAGTACTTGAATACATTAAAATCGTTAAATCCACTCTAAATTACCCTATTCTAAAAGTTTCATAAGTATAAACCTTCAAAAAAACCTACTTTCACTCATTAGGAGTTATGCTACACTCTCTTCGAAAAATATCCGTAAATTAGGGAAAGGTTTTGGTTAATTTAAGTCGTGTGTTGATATTTTTTTATATGAATAACAAATTAAAATATAATTTCATCCATCGACCTCTAGTTTCAATATTAATTAAAACGCGGCAAAATGGCTATCAACATGGGTTAATGTCTCTACATTTTTTCAGTGGAGTCAGTTTGTTTCAAGGACAAGGAGGGTATGACTAGGTTTCCAACAACATGCTGGTTATATTAAAAACACTAAAACCAATAAAAATAAACAGGCCATGCGCCAAAAATTATTTCGAAATAAAAATGGTCAAAATTATAATTTTCGTTGACAATGAGTTTTATGTATGGCTATACTAAATGGTTGTTAAAGCTTTTGAGAACCAAGCTGTGGTAAAAAAAAGTGAACGCCTAAGGAATTGTGAGGAAGCAAGTTCCTTAGTTATTATTTTACTGCTTTAAAAGAGGACTTCTGGTCCTCCCGTTACCAAATTCCCCTTTTACTTTGCTCGATGGCATCATCGAATGATTTGTTCATCGACGTCAGCGATAAAGAATGCAAGCAAACATCACCGATCGCTCTCTTTCCACATCCATATCCTTTTTATTGTTTTTATTGTATTTTTATTTCTCAAGCATAAGCTTGAGCTTTTGCACGTAAGCATCGCCGGAAGCAGCATCAGCTGCATTCCTTTGCGATCCCGCCTTCATATTTCTTTTGTATATTTTTATATTTATTTTGTATGTCATATCTAAGCTGTGAGCGTTTCCCAATAAATTGCCAATGGTCTTATATTTGTGTTGAAAGAAACATTTGAAGAGAAGAGAAATAGAAATCAGGATTACTTTAGTTATTGAACTTGCTGTTGATTAAGTACTTCGACGCTTGTTCGTATCTAGTAAATCCATTAGCCGAAAGCCACATTGGAGTGGTTTTATCGTTTGTATTGTATTAGTATTTGTGTGTTGTTCGTGTTCGTGTAAAGGAGACTTTGGTTTCCCCGCTACCTAAACCTAACAACCGTGATCTTCGGGTCACACGCTATCAAGTATTTTAATTGTGTTGTTTTAATGTTTGTTAACGTAAAGATTTAGTGTCCTTAGGGTCACCCGCCACAATTATATACGAGTGTTAGAGTTGGAGTTAATCTAGCTACCTAACATATTTGGTACCAAGCGAGTGGTCTCTTTCAAAAAAAAACCAAAAAAAAAACCTCGAGGAAAGAATCAAAAGTTTGTTACTCAAACAACTTTTGTAGTAAATTTTTTTTTATTTTAAATTTATTAGTTTTGATTTTTTTTAAGCTTTTTATTCTGGGCCTCGTAAAAAGCTAGAAAATGCTGTATTTTAATCTTCCTGATTTTTATTACAGTCAAGAAGAAGACTTTGCTGAATGGGCAGAAAAACTTGATGATGTTTTTGTTGCCGATGAAATCACTGATGAAACCAGGAAAGTTGCAATTTTAAAATTAAAATTACAAGGTGGATCAGGATTATATTTTGGATTTTTGAACCATGAACAAAAATCTTCGTTCGCTGAAGCAATCAAAGCTTTGAGCAATTTTTTATATGCAGATCAACCAAATTACGTTGGAATTAGTAATTTGAAAAATTTTCCTCCAGTGCAACAAAGCAATGATGGCGGCAATTCAACATTACACTGATGTAAATGATGACATGTTAGCATTTTTCCGTGCAACTTTTTTTTCGAAAACTTTCGAAACGAACGTTGCACACTCAGCTGTCATTATGTGCGTACAAAGTGCTAACGTTTTAACATCAGTGTTGTTTAGACATTCCTGCGTTCGAGGATGAAGAAATAAAAGCAGAATGGGCAGTGTTGAAAAGAAAATATTTGGCTGGTCAAAGATACAACCAGTGTTGTCATATTTTTATTTCATCGCCGCCGCCGCCGCCGCCGCCGCCGGCGGCGGCGTTAATTTGTAGTACAAACTTTACCAAAGGGAGGACCCTTTGGATTTTAAAAATTTTTCAAAAAAAAAATTAGAACATTATTGTTTGGTCCTCATATCTCTTTGGATTGCTCTAATATCGAGAAAAAATATACCAAAGAAGAAATCACGTTGAATTTAGGAAATTCTGAAAAAATAATTGCCTTGGTTATCCCTTTGATAATTTCTCAAACTAAATTTTTTGTATCGCCGTCGACGGCGGCGCCGCCGCCAATCCAAAATATTCGCCGCCGCCGCCGCCGGCGGCGGCGGCGCAGATATCGGCGACGCCTCGCCGCCGGCGGCGGCGGCGTGACAACACTGGATACAACACTCTTTTGAATTTGTCGCTCGATAGCAATATCGCAATGGCAGTGACGACAGTCGATGATGGAAAAAGAAAAGATGATCTTTCTTTAAAAAGTTTTCAAGCTGCTGCTGCTTGCGCTCATCCTAAAATAATTTTAGCTGATGACAAAACCTTTTTTAGATCCCCTCCTCGCAACCCTGAAGCTAATTGTATTGAAATATTGGATGTGTTACCACTCAATGCTTCTCAAATTTCGAAGAAAAATATAAATCCAACAGCTGTGGAGCTCCCACGTGTTTGTGTTTTACTTGAACATCGTCCTTGTGGCGATACGCTATCCTTGAATAAAAATAATGGAAGCCGTGATGAATTTATTCCTTTGAAAAAGAATAAAATGGTTGGACCTGTAAATGAACTTTCAAAAATGGTTGAATTTGAAAGCTATGATCGGGTAAATGATTGTTTGAAAAATTTGAAGAAAATTTTTGAAGTAGCGGCAAATCACCCTCTAAATTTATTCTATGATGGAAAACTTGAAAGCATTGAAGCTTCAAGTGCCGCTCATCCCCAAGTTGTTGAAGAAATGTGTTCAAATATTATTGAACCTCCCCAAAGTCTTGAAGAAATTATTTTACTAGAAAATAAAGAAAATGAGAATAATGGAATCACAAACGATGATCCCAATGAAATAAGTAAATTAGAAGATGCTAGCTCTCATGCAAGTTTAGGAGATGATCATAAAAGTGAAGATGAAAACCTGGTTATTTTTTTTTATTTTAAAAAGGTTCCTTCGGGTTTCCCGCCTCCAATGCATTTAAAAATTAAACAAATTAGTGAAACAAAAGTAATTTGTTTCAAAATAAAAAGAAGTACTCGAACTCGAGACTTCTAGTCTTCTCAGAACCATAAATTTGAAAAGTTTTTAGATTATGGTGAAGATTTGATTGAAACAAATCAAAGTGGAAATAAACTTGAATGGAAAGTTTTAGAAAATGGAAATTTTAAAAATAAATTTGAAAGCTGCGATAATTTAACTCTCGCAGAAGATGAAACCATTCATGAATGCTATGAAGATAAAGAAATCATCATTCATAAGAATGATGTTGATGAGTTTAAAGCCAAACGAAGTACTCGTGACTTCCCGCTACCAAAATATAATAAAAGTAAAGTACTCTCTACTTTTGATGAAACTTTGCAAAAGCAAGATGAAAATAAATTTGGAAAAGAAGTTTTTGGAAACAAAAACATTTCATTCATTGAAGAATTGAAAGAAAGTTTTGCAGTTTTTGTTAAAAACTCAGCGTTGAAAAGTTCATTGAACTTTTGTAACTTTTTTTGTAAAATCAAGCCAATTTGGTTTGTAATTTTATTAATGTTCTCTTTCATTAATATTGGAGAAGCAAGGCAAACAGCAGCGAATGCTTCAAATAATCTTTTTGAAGTGAATGCATGGCAACAAAACGAAATTTAAGAAATCAATCATAAAAATTGGATTGATGAAGAATTTGAAAATTTGATTTTCAATTGGCAATTTTGGGCCATTGGTTTTGCCATTTTAGCAACCATTTGCTGCCTTGAATGGTTATTTTCAATCTTTATAAATAATTTAATCCTATTGATTGAACAAAATTTGCAATTGCAAAGAAGCAGCAGAGTAATTCTCAGAGCAGATAGTTGGACACAAACTGCCTTTGAAATCGAAGATGAAAAATCAAGATTTTTGCAAATCATGGAAAGCCTCAATACTGTATTGATTGAGCAAACCAAAGATGATGGATTGGATAAATCACCATCTGGAAAAATAATGAAACCAATTTGTTGCAAAGTTTTTATTAATGATAGTGCAGCAAGAGCCTCAATTGATTTTGATGCTGATATTTCATTAGCTTCAAGCAACCTTGCAAATCGTTTTGGTGTTTTTCAAAGAGAACCTATTCGAGGTCAACCTGTGATGAGTTCAGGAGAAACCGTCACATTGTTATTCAAAAGTACAGTAAGATGCAACCTTGGACATCTTTCTGATTCCATTGAACTTTATTTTGCTGATTTAAGAGAGATTCTGTGAGCTGATTTGAATCGAGCGCTCCATGTTTTTTTTGTTTTCTTTTCTGTTATTACCAATCGGTTCAAAATAATATTTAAAAATAATTGGCGTCAAGCTTTTTCTCAAAAACTAAGCTGGATATGCAAATTTTTCATTTTGAAGTTGGAGGCATGCATTAACTTCTAAAATTCGGCTAAATTTACCCATGAAGCATAAAAATTAGATTTTTATGCAATATTATGTAATAGATTGCGGGCTAATTTATGGTGTATACCATATATTTTAATGTTCTATGAAAATGAGGAGAAATCTGCATATTTATTTTTCAAATGGCTGCCATTTTTTAACCAGGTCAACTGCGGGACCTTAGAAAATTACTATATATTCCCCAAGAATCTCCTCTATTTAATGCAAAAAAAATCAAAATTTTAGAGCGACGGGAGATCTCAGGCCATAATTAAATGTGCGCACGACTATATTTTTAACGGGGAAAATGGTGTTTTTCGTTTTCTTTCTTTGATTTTTGGCATTATGTTCAAATTGTTGTCAACAAAGAAAAAATTGAAAAAATGGATTTCCCCACAAAAAAATGTAGTCATGCGCACATTTAATTATGGCCTGAGATCTCCCGTCGCTCTAAAATTTTGATTTTTTTTGCATTAAATAGAGGAGATTCTTGGGGAATATATAGTAATTTTCTAAGGTCCCGCAGTTGACCTGGTTAAAAAATGGCAGCCATTTGAAAAATAAATATGCAAATTTCTCCTCATTTTCATAGAACATTAAAATATATGGTATACACCATAAATTAGCCCGCAATCTATTACATAATATTGCATAAAAATCTAATTTTTATGCTTCATGGGTAAATTTAGCCGAATTTTAGAAGTTAATGCATGCCTCCAACTTCAAAATGAAAAATTTGCATATCCAGCTTAGTTTTTGAGAAAAAGCTTGACGCCAATTATTTTTAAATATTATTTTGAACCGATTGGTAATAACAGAAAAGAAAACAAAAAAAACATGGAGCGCTTGACTTGAAAATTTTCAAATGTTCTCGTAGAGTCTCTCTTAAATTCGGTTTATGGAGAATCTCAAATAATTCTTGGAAAAAAAGCATTTGAAACTTTAAGCATGCCCAACTCGTGTGTTGATTGGGTCTCATCAACATTTACTTTTGGTAGAGCACCAGTTACTTTTCGAAGAGCCGCATGGAAAAGTGGAACAAATGTTAAAGCAAGAGAAACTGTGATTGTAGAACCTTTTTCTCAAGCTGCAGTTCAAGCGTTAGTAGACAGCAAAGGTATGATCCCAGGTGAAGTTTGGATAACTCTTTCAGAAAAATTTGCTGATTTGGAAAAGTTCAACTCTAAAGTTCGAACTGATACTCAAGGAGAAGTATGGATAGGTTTAATAAACAACACCTACAGAACTTACCGCGTCAAGAAAGGCATGACTGTTGCTAAAGCCTTTGAATTGCAACCTGAAGATAATGAAACATTGTTAGCTTCCATTGAAGCGAATGTCGAAGATGAAAATTTTGAATCCAGTGATTCAGAAACAGAGTTTCATGAATCCCAATGAAATGTAAATAATTTGAAGTTTAGGCTTCACCGTTACCAATAAAACTAGAAAAATTTTCTCTAAAGAAATTTAGGAAAATCAAAATGAAGAATGAATAAGATGTATTGAAGTTAGTTATTAATGTTGCTAACATGGGAAAAACATTCATTTTTATTTATTTGTTTATGGAACCCGTCCATTAAATTATTTTTCTCATAAATTTATTGTTGGGTGGACATGAACACTTTCCTCCCTTAATACGAACAAGCAACGTTACACACGTATCAATCTGCTAGTTCAATATTCAACGAAATCCTAATTCTCGTTCTTTCCTTTTCTTCTCAAATGTTTCTTCGCTAAGCTTTGTTTGAGAAACCTACTGGCTATTTATTGAGCCTTAATGAAAGAAAAATGGTTAAAGAAAATCAAAAGAAGATTTATTAAAATATTCAAAAATGGAAAGATTATGAAGAAAATGCAGCTGCATTTCGCCGCAATAGTGAAAAAGAATGTTTGATGTAAAACATTTTCATATTATTTTTCTCTTTCTTTGCTTCTTGCATTAAAAGAAAAACGAATGTCTACGGTCAAAAATGGAATAACGATGGCAAACAGCAACATTTGAGATGTAAGAAATAAAAACAAAAGAAGAATTGTGAAATGATCTTTTGTTTCCATCGCTTACTCAAAGCAAAATGGAAAAAGTAAAGCTGAAGAAAAACGAAAATTTTTCTTTATGTCTGCAAAACTAAAAGTAAAGCAACGATAACAAGTTTGGTAGCAAATGCATGGCAAATAGCAATGCTACTGGCTTTTTCTTGTTTGGCCATCAAACAAACAAATAAAGCTGCCAAGTATTCTAATGAATTTTATTGGAGAACGATCCAGCCTTCATATTTCTTTTGTATATTTTTATATTTATTTTGTATGTCATATCTAAGCTGTGAGCGTTTCCCAATAAATTGCCAATGGTCTTATATTTGTGTTGAAAGAAACATTTGAAGAGAAGAGAAATAGAAATCAGGATTACTTTAGTTATTGAACTTGCTGTTGATTAAGTACTTCGACGCTTGTTCGTATCTAGTAAATCCATTAGCCGAAAGCCACATTGGAGTGGTTTTATCGTTTGTATTGTATTAGTATTTGTGTGTTGTTCGTGTTCGTGTAAAGGAGACTTTGGTTTCCCCGCTACCTAAACCTAACAACCGTGATCTTCGGGTCACACGCTATCAAGTATTTTAATTGTGTTGTTTTAATGTTTGTTAACGTAAAGATTTAGTGTCCTTAGGGTCACCCGCCACAATTATATACGAGTGTTAGAGTTGGAGTTAATCTAGCTAGTAGCTACCTAACACAATGATAAATGAAAGTTTGAATCTTTGGTTTATTATGTAATGTTTAATTTAACAACAAAAAACTAAAAAACACATCGTCATTCAATACGTTTTTAACTTATTTGGAATGTTTGAGACATAAAATGTTACTAGCCCTAAACAGCTTTTCTCCTCTTCTTTTCCAACAAAAATTTATGTATCCTATACGGTTATATTCTGTGCGAGAATAATAATGTTTTCAAAATTTTTCAACTGACATAAAATTATTTCCCAAGCTTTCGCTTTGAATTCGAGAGTGATCCAATGAAATCCCGCTCGTTGATTCGCGCACAAAAGTGTGTCTTTCTTTTTCCAGCACTGAAAGTGCCATTGGTTAAGATAAAATTGGACCCGTTGGCTGTGGTTTTTCTTATTGCTCGTGTTCACTTATTTTCCAAGGTTTTTTTTAACTTTCATGGGACCACGTATGTTTTTATTGAATTTTACCAATATTGAAAGAATGTTTAATTTTCAGATGAAGATGAAGATCGTCGTCGAAAAGAAGAAGAAGATAAAGAACGTGATCTTGAACGAATTCGTAAAAATGATGCGGCTGACCTTCGACAACGTGCAATTGGAAGGCTTGAAATGCTTGCAAGAAATGTTCGAGCAAGAATTCAACGAAGAAGGTACTTTGAAGCTATTGAAAGAAGAAGAAGACAATGGAAGCTCGATGAAATTGAAAAAAAGCGAACAAGAAACCGCCATCGTAGAAAGAGCGAATAAGGAAAGTGTTAACGATTTTGATTTTAAATTTATTTGATTTTTAGCTTTTAATGAAACATATTCGGAAGTGTTTACCTGATTTGAAGGTTCGCGTCAATAAGCTGATCACTGATAATCAATCTGTCTTAGTATCATGTGGTGAACCTGTAATTGATAAACAAAAGACTTTACTTGATGTTATTTCCAAGTTTGCCAATGCTTACACTGCTGCTATTGATGGAAATTCAAAGAAATTGGAAGCTAAAGAACTGTAAATTGTTTCATCATATGACCTAAAATAATCTTAGTTATTTTTTAGACTTGGTGGCGCTCGTATCTCGAATATTTTTCACGTCACTTTTTATGATTTGTTGGAAGAAATCGTCCCAACTGGTGGTTTAACTCCGCGTGAAATCCTTACTGTCATTCAAAATGCTTCTGTATGTCTCATTTTTCTATGCTTTTTAAATTTACTTTTTTTAGGGACCTCGCCCTCCATTGTTTGTTCCACAAATTAGCTTTGAACTTCTCGTGAAAGATCGAATGTCGACTATGAAAGAACCATCTTTGAAGTGTGTTGATCTTGTCCATGCTGAACTCAAACGAATCTTTACACATTGTGGAGTTGAAACTTTTCTTGAAAAGCAAAGATTTCCTCGTGTTTATGAAAGAATCAATGATATCGTCATCAACCTTCTCAACTCTCGAATTGTTCCAGCTAAAGAATATGTCGAACACCTCGTTGGTATGCAACTCGATTACATCAACACGAAGCATCCCGAATTTGATGAAAAGATTTTCGATGATCTTGTCAATGATTTGTCTTCTCTTCCCAATATTCCGGATGGAAATATGGCTTTGGCAGCTGGAGACGCACGTCCCCGTCTACGTGCTATAAAAAATGATCCAAAATGGATTGGTTTGTCTGAACGTGAAGAACGTGATGCTGATCTTGTTGGTAAGTTATATATATTTTTTTATATTATTACTGTCGTGTTTTTTAGAACAAATGGTTAATCGTTACTTTGACATCACTCGAAAATCTATTCAAGATATGGTTCCAAAAACTGTAATGAGATTTCTTGTTAATCACATCCGTGAAAATGTTCAAAATCATCTTGTTCGAGCGCTTTATACTACAAAAGAAGAAGAAATCAATGATCTTTCAGAAAATAAGCTTATGGCTCATCGTCGAAAAGATGCAACTGAAATGTTGGAAGCCTTGAACAAAGCCAATGATCTCATTAGCGAAGTTCGGGAAAATTCTTTGTTTTAAATGTTTTCATTGTTTTGTTAATTTGTGAAGTCGTCAGACTTTTACTTTGTGGTTTTTATCTTGTGTTTACATGTTCTTGTTTTGTTTTTATCTGTAATGTTTTTTTCAACCATGTTTGAATGTTCTGTATAAAAAATTGTCGTTTTGAAATCTTGTTTAAAATTATTTAGTGCATAACATCTTCATTGATTTTCACATTTGGCTTTTCTTTAATTTATGACGATTGTATGATCCTTTACATACAGAAAGATCGGAACTTCCTTATTTTATCAAGCAAACTACAGTTCTTTTGCTTTGAATAAAAAATATTGTTGCTTTTCAAAAGTTTTGATCAAGTGCAAACTTTGCTTGGCTTGCTTCATGTTTTTTATGATTAACAATTTACTTGTTTTACCCACCCAATAAAATATATTTCCAATGCCAACGATAATTAGACTTTCATCTTACTACACGAAGGCGAAGCCATAAAGCTTCACCTTATTTTTACTCCCCTCTTCATGCTGTTGCTTTCTGATTACTAAAAAAATGGGAGCCAGTGTTTTTTCTTTCTTTCATTTTAGTTTTCTTCTTTGCCATTTTTTCTCATCGGTTTTATGGCAAAAGGAAAAAAAGAAGAAAAGAAAAAGGTCAATTTCTAATTCATGAACATTTGCAAAACATTGTTTCAACTCTCTTTTTTTATTATTATCTTTTTTTAACGTTTTCTTTTGTTTTAACTTTTAAAGAGAGATATGTACATTCTTTGAAGAAGAAAAAAGAACCCATAAAAGTAAAAGCTATTGTTTCAAAAATTACGTTCATTTCTAAACGTAAAATATTCTTTAAAATATCTAAATGTAAAATATTCTTTAAAATATTTAAACAAAAGTTTTTTTTTTACATTTTAAACGTCAGTGCCGTTGCTGCTGCTAGGCGATGATGGTTGTTAAACATGGTTTATTACAATTCCGTGAATGCTTTGTTTATGAAATGGTTATAAAATCATTATGTACTGTATGGAAGATGTTTAGTGCTTTTGAATTTTTATGATTACAAATGCCAGTGTTTTTTCATAAACAATTTTTCCAATATTATGGAATAATATTTAAAAAAAGTCTTTTATACTTACGATTTCGGTTTTAGGTGAAGATCATTTTTCACTTTTTTACCTATAAAGAATGGTTTTACTTTCTGTTATACTTTTAACCTATCAAAATTAGCTATTCTTAGTCATTAGCTTGAAACTCAAGCCACTTCTTTTATTTTTGAACTTTGATTGTTTTTTTAATCACAAAAATACATATATCCCATTTTTAATCTAAAAAAATTAGAAGTATATTTTTTTAAAGTCACACTTTTCGTTTCATTTCATTTTTAATAGGCAAAGATTTCATCTAAAAATTCCATTTTAATTTTTTTCTAACTTGTCAGAAGAAGAAGAAAAATAGCTCACAACACACACAAACAAGGAAGGCAAGCAACAAAGAGGAATTGAAAAATAGCTTTTTTTCTTCTTCCGTGTTTTTGCCATTTTTTTATTTTGCTTTTTATAAGTTTCGATGACCAAAATTTTCATGCTTATTAATATGGGAAACAATTTTTTTGGATAGATGTGAAGCCATAACGGCTTTGACTTCGTAAAAAAAGATCCCCAGCACAAAAAATTATATATGTTTAATTTATTCAGTAATAACAAAATTTCCAAAATGAAAATTTTTCTTTCTCGCGCTTTCTATTCGGCACGCATGAAAGTTGAAAGAAAGCATTCAAGCTTATTAAATTTTTGATATAGCCTGACTTTTTTTTAATTTGATAATACCCAAAAATCTAATTTCCATTTTTAAAAGAACTACGTGACCTTCCAACCTTATATATTTTTTTGTTAATTTCTAAATGCACCGTAAAAAATATTATGTATTTATTTATTTTATTTCCTCCGCTTTTATTTCTTTCTTTTTTAAAGTGCTTTTGCTCAAGCTCAATGCGTAATTCCCTTCTTTTAATTTAATAATAAAAAAACACATTTGACTTTCATTTTTCTTTCTTTGAAACAAAAAAACGTTTTTAGAAGAGAATGAAATTAATTTTTATGCTGTTTAAATCGAAAAAAAATTTTCTCTTTCAAATTGCAGTTGTATTTCTTTCTTTCTTCTTTTTTTTAGAATTCGAATAAATTAGAGAAAAAAAAACGACTAAATGAGAATCTTAAAAAAGAAGAGTAGATGGATGGATGAATGGAAACTTGAGTAAGCGCAGAGGAATGAATGACTTTTATTTTGCCATCGATGTATTTTGTTTTGTTGGTTTAAATTATCCGTTTTATTTATTTCAGAAAAAAAAAACAATCCTCTTTTTCGCGTGGTTTCTATTTTCAACAAGTTTGCTGCCATTTTTAAAAAAGGCGAAACGACAAAAATAAAAAAATGAGAACTTTGTTTTTTTTAAATTTTTTATTTGTGTGTGTCTCTTTGAATTTTAATTTATAATGTTTAAAAATGGCTTCCTTGAGTTAGTTACGTATGATTTGTTATCGCGTGTTTTTTGTTATTGTTATTTTTTACTTTTGGTTTCTTAAAAAATTATAGTTTTTATTTTTTTTTTTGAGGCAAAATGATTAAGTACCTGTTGAGGTAGTTGTTGGTTTTAGCTTTCTCATGGATCTTATTTGTATTTGTTTGCAAACTTTGTGTCTCTATTTTTATTTTTGGCATAGCTGAGAGAGAGAAAGCTCGGGTTCTTTCAAATCTTTTTTTCTTTCTTTCCAATAATTGGAACTCCATAAAAAAAGTTAACAACATACAAGCAGCGGCTCCCATAAAAAAAAAAAGAAATGACGTTTTTTTGATTTATTTTTGGGAGTAATTTATAGGTTTTTTTTCTGCAAAATTTTAACTCAAATGCTTTACTTAAAAAGACTAAACTAGAAGTAGATTAAAGTAAATAGCAATCTTAAAAAATTCCCCCGCTACTTGCTTTTTTGGATTATTTTACTCATTACGAAAAATGAGCCGCAAATTATAAGAATATATAGGAAAGGTTGGGAAGATTCATATTCAGTATTTTTTACATCAAATATTTTTCTTTCGAGGCATGTCTTACAATATCAACTTTTTATATCGAGAACTTTTTCAAACTATTATTATTCCCATTCTTTTACATTTATTTTTAGCGCAATTTTCTAAAAGTTATTTTTTGTCGCTTGAATTTGCTGCTTTTCTTTTAATAGTCGGCTACTAAATAACATACATACATAGAATAGCATTCATTCTCTCTCCATCCATTCAGTTTCAAACCCTTGACAAAAAAAATTATATTAAACCTTAAATTTTATGCAAAAATGAATTTTCCAAAGCAACAAGCATCAAGCAAGTTGATGCTGCAGCTACTTAAAATCCGCCATTCCAATTTTTATGCCTTTTGTCGTTCGTCGTTTGTCGTCGTTGTCGAGAGCCGCGCCATATTCTTCTGAATAATTCATTTGTTAGCAGCAACAGGACTTTTTTTTTATTTCAGTTGGATGGTTGGCTGGTGAAATGAAAGCCATACAACCGCTACCAACCATTTCAAGAGTTTTTTGCCTCTTACTTTTTTCACTTTCTTTATTCACTTATGTTTTCTTTTTGTCGCTTTTTTTAAATAAAAGTTTATAAACAGTCGTTTTTCAGGGTTTTAACTTTAACTTTTACTTTTACTCATGATGAAAATGGATAGTTTTGGTGCGACTGAGTTCGCCACAGATTTTACAGCAATTTTTGATAAAATTTGTAACATAACTTTATCACCTCAATCCCATAATCATCCACAACCACCCCAGACACAACAGCAAGCTCATGGACAATTATTATATTCTCCACCAAAGAATTCATCAGGATATCAAAAGAAGGGATCTTCAGTTTCACCTCGTCCATTCAAACGAGGTGAAAGTCAGCCAAATGCCATTGGAGTTGCTTCACAACGGCGATTAAGATTCCGAGAATTTTCACAGGTTAGTTTTAAATTAAAGTTTTTAAAATTTAATATAATTTTGAGGTAAGAAAATTTATGTTAAGGTATTATAATAATTTGGTATTAAGATAGAGCTAGAGGTACTATTAAAACATAGATTCGCTTTTTCTCATGACCTATTCTTTTTCTTCTTTTTAGAACTTTGATTTTTATCCAAATTAAAGAACTTTTTTTACAATATTTGATCATCCATGTTGTCTTTAATCCTTCTAAACACATTACAATGTAGCCTGCTTGCCAGATATCTCTTTTTCCTTAAAATCTAATTCGAAAAAAAATCATTTATTTCTTCCAACAACAAAAGATATCGTTAAGTAGATTGAAATCGTGACATTACTCTCCTCTTTTTAAAATTTTTCTTGCTAAATTGAAGTCATCGGGTTTATTTTTTTTTCATTTAGTTTTTTTTGCCGCAGCAAAGAAAAAGAAAACTTTGATGCTTGAGTTTCGATGCTCGTCTTTATTTTTATTTTGTTTCTTCGAACATACATACATACTTTAAGAAACGGCTTTGTTCGTCTTATTTTTTTAAAAATTGCCCAAAAATGATAAATATGGGATTTTATGATGAAATGGTTATTTATTTTTTAGGCAAAAAGATTATTATTTCTGCTTATCTTTTTTTTGCTCTTCTTTTTGGCATAAACTCATGGGTTTTTTCTAAGAAGCACTCCATCAAAAAAAAGAAAATATGTGAGAATATTTTATTTTTGTTTTTGAATTAAATTGTTTTTTGTTTGTTGAGTGAAATTTTTTTATATTATCTTGGGTGGTGCAATTATTTCATTTCATTTTTTTTTCTTTTTTGGGTGGATAAAATTGCTCGTAAAAATAATAAAATACTGAAGGCATTTTTTTCTATTTTAAAAGAGCCTAAAGAATAAGGAAACATTTAAAATGCCATTTCCAGTGAAAAGATTTCCTGGTGGTGTGGTCACTGGGCAACACTTTTCTTTCTTTTTTTATTTCCGTTGTTGCATCCTTTGCTTTTTTTATTTTCGTGGGCTTAAATTCTCACGTGTTTAAATTTCTTTTTTGAGCTTCTATTTTCTTTATTTTCAATACAATGAAAAAAAAATTTATTTTCATTGGATTTTTTTAAGTTTAAAACTTTACGACCACCACCGACATGTAATAGAGAGAAAGGAATCCATTAATGGATGTTTTTTTTTGTTTCGTTTGAGACGGGTTACATACAAAGTGTTGTTGCTAGGAAAAGAGGGTGAACCATAGTGGCATTGATGCAAAAAGTGTCAAAGTTCTAAGCTTCATTGCTTTTAATCGTAAACTAAAAAAAACTTTTTTTTACGTCGCCGTCGGAGGCGTTGTTGTTGTTATCGCTGCTTGCATACATACTTCGTGTAATTGCTTTGGCGGCCGCGGTTTTTTTTTTATACTCTAGTAGTAGACTAAATTGCCATCCATTTTTAAGCTCAACTAAAAAAAGAAGAACAGGAAAACATCGTTTTTTGCTTTTATTTTTTATGGTGGTTTTCTTTCAACAAAAAAAGAACTGCTGAGTTTTTATAAATCTCGCCTCCTCCTCCCTTCCAGTCGTCGTGCGCTTTTTTTCTAAAAAAAAGCAAAAAATGAATATTGTTTTAAATACCTTCGAAAAGGTGCTTCGCCCAAATTCATCTTCTCGTCGATCATCTGCGGCAGCCACAGCAACCCATGGTTTCGAACCTTTGTATCCTTCAACTTCAATGCAAATATTTGGAAAACCCATTCGTCGTAAATCTAATGTCCCTCGAAGAAGTAGCAGTCATCGATGGACCCCAAAATTTTATAGTCATCATGATAATCTTTCAAATGCTTCGGATGATCCTAATCAACAACAAGTCGTAAGTTTTATACATTCCTTCGTCATCCTAGGCTTTATCTAAAAATAATATGTTTTTGAATTGGAGTTGAATTGACCAAAGACAAAAAGTATCCATTTCAAGGAGTAAAAAAGGAGGCTTTTTTTTCTGCAAAAAATTGAGTTTGTATTTTTGACATGAAGAAATAACAAAACAAAAAAAATTCTGCAAAATTTTCCCATGTATCTATTTTTTCTTTGTCAATATTTTTTTAACTTTGAAGTTTTCTTCAAGTGAGGATTAATTCTTGGTCGCTTTGGGGGTTGCTTTTGCTACACAAACTTTTGCAAAAATTGTATCTATGAAAAAATTACGTTCTTTCTAACACAAGGGGTTTATAGAAGGTAAATTGTATTCCTTTTTTGAAACAAGCAATACTGTAATGATTCATTCTCTCACTATTCAGATAATGGTCTCTTTTTTAAATAAGTAAGTTACTATTTTTGTCCATTTTCTCTTGAAAAAATTTGCTCGTATTTACTACCTAAATCCTAGTTTTGCTCATCGTGAACTTCTATCTTTAGCTTTCCTAATCATCGACACCTTCTTCTTTCAACTGACCTCTCATCATCATCCTCGTTTTCGTCGTCGAAGGTTTGACGTAAGCTTTCTCTCTCTCAATTTCACTTACATATCCACCACCTCCCTCACAACACGTTTATTTTTTATTGTTGTTTTTGTCTATCATACTTTTTTTCTTCTCTTCTTTTTTCTCATCAACATTTTTTGAAATCTCAAGTTTCAATTTTCGAGAAAGGCACTTTCCCAACTATTTTTTGTTATGCATGCTATCTTGAGGTCGTCGTTTGTTCTTTGATGTATTTTTCTTCTCCATAAATTTAAAAAAAATCAGGAGACTCTACTTATATAATATTTTCCACTCTTGACATTTGTACTTAACAAATAGCCGAAAGCATTCTTTTTAGAAATGCTCATCTTATTCTTCCAATTGTTTGATAAAGAATAGAGAATTTCCTGAATTTAAGCAATTCGAAAAGCTAAAAACAACGGAAAATAAAAGATTTTAAAGGAAAAGAAAAAGCAGCAGCGTCATTATAAGTTTCAAATTACCATTTCAAGTCTAAAAACAAAGATTGGGTTTGCCACTAACTGGCTGGCATGATTTTTCACCGCCTCCACTCCTATTTGTTTTCATTCCCATTTCTTTAAAAGCTTCAAATTAGTTCGACTTCTGATTGACTCATTCTGTTTTATCTAAAAAGTATTCCCAAAAATAATGGGTCTCGCACAAAATTTGGAAACATTTCTTGCAAATTCTATTTCACCTTTAGCTGCACCATTTCATGCTTTTGCAATTGTAAGTTTTTCCCTCAATGTTTTTTGTTAGAAATTTTTAAAAGTGTTCTTTTTTTTAACTTTTTTAAAAGTAAGTAAGTAGCACATGTGTTTTAGTTTGTTAAAAGTTAAATCTTTTCTTTTCCTGGCTTTTCTAATCACATGTAAGAATCCATTTGTTTTTTTTCTAGTCTTTTCTTGTCATGTTTTTATAATAAGGAAACAACCTCTTTTTTTTCTTTCTCTAAAGCCTCCGTCTTCCTTTTTTTGACGCAAATTCCTTTATTGCCATCCCAAATTTTAAAAAAGTGAAGTTTTTTAAGCTTTCCTGTTTTTTAAATTATTTTAAGGCAGACAGATTTATTAGGAAAAAAGAAAAGATAAGGATGTTGAAATTTACAAAGTTATAAACCCTAAACATTGTTATTTCCACTTCATAAGCTTCCACAGTAACTTAACCCTAAAGTTGAAACATTTCTGAAAATTCTTTGCAACGTTTTTTTATCAACTCATATCTCATTCTTAACTATCTTAAATTTTTCCCCTCAAAAATTGGGTGATTTGTGGATGAATATTTGTTTGTGTCGTTCTTCGAAGAAAAAAACATTTGTAAGTTTATACTTACTCGTCGTCAAAGGAATATTCAAAAATACATAAGAAACATTAAACGGAAGTAAACGAGAAAGACTCTTGCCATAACTTTTACATCCTAAAACTTGTTTCTTGTGGACACTAAAAAACCATATATTTTTTCTAGGAAGCAAAAAATTGATACCAACGGAAAACCACTTTTATGTGTCTTTTTTTAGAACGTTAGTTTTATGAAATATAAAAAGGTGGACACAAGCCAGCCACCAATAGAACATGATGTAGTTGCATCCACCCTCACAAATTTAATCTTTTCAATTAGAACTAAAAAGTGACGTTATTTGAACTTATTTTTGAGTTGGAATTAGAAAAGCTAAAGTTATTAAATTTTTTTTTGAGTCAAAAAGGATAAACCTTCTTTTGTTTATGAAAGCTTCCTTTAAAAAATTAGCTCATCTCCATGCGGTTCTTTTTTTCCCTAGAAGGCTTATATGAGTCTGACTGACATATGATGTGAAGCTGTAACATGCATCCTTGAAGAAGTGCCATCACAAGAATGAAAAAAAGAACAACAGAATGGAAATGGAAACAATGAGAAAAGAAAAACTATGACCACTTGAAAGAAGAACACAACAAACAACCAAAAAAAATAAAAAAAACATGAATGCAATAATAGTTTGTCGTCGTCTGAAAGAAGGCTAAATAATATTTGTGCCAAAAAAAGAAAAGTGTTTTTTTACTATTCTGCAAATAAAATTTTTTTTTTTGCTCCAGTTAAATAATACGCACAAACCCGAAAGAAAAAAATATGTGGAAGCAAAAAACACTTTACTTTTTTTATTGTTCGCCTTTTAAATCTGTTGTTCGTTCACAAACGCTTCTGAATATTTTTTCATACTAAAATTGCCCCCGTGTCTCTTTGTATGTATTTTTTTACGGCAAATAAAAAATAAGATTTTTATATTTCTCCAGGTTAAAAAGAAAAGAATGCGGAACGTCGTCTTTAAATTTTAATCTACTGCATCGGCGGCTGCGAAAATAATAAGAAATCCTCCTACTTCTTTTTCTGATTTGATTTGTGCCTCAAGCAAAGAAGCGTCGTCGTTATCGTTAACTTCTTCAACCCAGCAAAATGGCCTTTGACCTAAAGAAAGACGAAGAACAAAAGAAAAGTTAAAAGCTTCTGTTTTATTTATTTTTATTTCCAACTACAACAACACAGCTGGATTCTGTGTTATTTTTCTCCCTTGACGGCAGTCGGCGGCCGCCTGTATTATTATCATCAACACCGCCATCTTCTTATTTTTGCCTTCATATTCGCTTGTTTCCTCGCCCTCCTTCTTTGAACATCAATCACTTTTTTTTAACTTCTTGAACGACGAAGACTTTTCTTGGAATTTGTTCTTCTTTTTTTTCTGCTGCTTCGGCATCTTCTTCTATTTTTTGTTTTGTTTCGGTGTCTTTTTTTGGCAAAAACAAAAGACTCAAAAAAATAAAGCGTTGATTGCTACGGGCGACGGACGACAACCGTTAGTATTTTCTATTTTTTTGTTTAAACAAAAAAGTCTTTTGTTTTTTATTATTGAAAATAATATTTATTATTTGCTCACAAATATTTCTTTCTATTGTTTTCGTTTATTAGTCTGCAAACTTTGGTCAGAAAAAAAATATGTTGAGTTCAGAATTTCGATTTTTAAAACCTTCAAGAGATCCATCATGGTTTATACAGGTACTTGTATTTTTAATAGAATTTAATCTAAGGTTTTATAAATCTGTTAAAACTTTGATTACCAACCAATATAGTCTTTTTTTGATTACAAAGAATTACGAAGCCCAATTATGAGCATCAAATTGCTAAAATTTTATGTAAAATGATCTAAAAAAGTTTCTGGGTTCACTTCCGATAATTTTTCTTACTTTTCATTGAAATTTAAGGGATCGTTAATTTGTTTTATCCTAGTAGCAATAAGATGGATTAAGGTTTAAGGAAGTTTTAATCATTTGCAGCAGTTAATTTGAGTAATAAAAAATGATAAAAATCATTAACTTTGTTTTCCTCAAATTAAAGAAGTTTTATTTTAGAACAGCGAAGACGTGATTGAAGTTGCTGATAGTTCTATGACAAATTTGCATTCAGTATTTTTTGGTTTCATTCATAATCCTTCCGTTAATGAGCCCAACTCAAGCAGCAGCAATACTCACTCTAATGATCTCCAATTTAATGGTTTCACTCGAGATGATTATTGCCTTGAACGAGTTTTAGCTGAATGCAATACCATTAAAGCTAAAGAAGGATTTCGAGATGGAGTCCTTCTTAAATGTATTGATTCAAAACGTTAGTTTTAAAACTTTCCCTTGGGAGCTTTGCATCCTTCACTTTGAAATAAATATGATCTTTGCTTTATTTTTTAGCCATGTTTACTTATCTCCATTATGCTTTATTCAATTCTGGTTCAGCGCCACGAATTAATAATTTAATCCAAGGATGTGATCCTAATCCTAAATCACAATATGGAGCATTTGAAGAATTATTTGCAATTCAAAAATCTGCTTCAAGCCCAGATACTACTCTACCATCCAATCGACATGCAGGATTTATTGTTTCATGCTTTAAATTACTGGAAGAAAATTTTAAACAAAATGCTTTGGAAAAATCATGGCTCAGCTGGACTGGTGCACGTGAAATATATAAATATTCTCCACGTAATTGGAATTTGCGAAAAATTACTCTTCATCGGCATAGTGTCATGTGAGTTTGATTTCTTTTTGATGCAACTAAGTCATAGGCTTTAAAACAACTATAGAAAAAAATGGGACAAAAGATTTATTTGTTTTTATGTATGTTTTATAGGAATGGAAAAATTCGAACATTTGGTTATGTTCTCCTTTGTGAATTTGGAAATATTTTACATCCATCCAATACCATTCAAGCTTTAGACATGTGTGAACGATTAAGAGCAAGAAATTGTGGCCATATTGCTCTTTATCAGGTTTGATTAATAAATGACTTTTTTACTTGCAACTAAATAAAAATGGTTTCAGGTGCAATGCAATTATGGACAACCACCAATTTATTCACATCCTTCACCATTGATAAATCACCCCAGTCCTACGACACTTGCTCCATGGGGTTCGCCACAAATTGCGTCTAGAACTTCACCAAAACTTCCGCAACGTCGAAATCAGCGTAATCCCATGTTTAGAGGGTATAGTCAAGATGTGGAATCCACAACTGAAACAACTCGGCGTCGAAGTGCATTGCTTCGATTTCGAGATCATTCCATTGGTTATGATATGGAAGAACCTTCTCAGACTGTTCCTCCTACAACTGGCAATCGATTCAACAGTTATCAACAATTTGAAGAGCTTGCATAATAAAAATTATTTTATCGATGGATGGAATTTTGGTAAAAAATTTAGAAAGCAATTGTCAAAAACATAAAAACTTGTATTTATATCTCCATTTTTTCCCAGTGAATTACTATTATTTATCTTTCCCAATTTTTATTTATATCTCTTTTAAAAATAATGTAATATTTCTTTAAAATAATATTTGTGAATTTTTTCATGTTTCATATCAAGAAATTCAATAAAAAAATATAAGTCTGATACTGATAAGCAAGTCATTCAAAAAGCATCTTACAAAATATGTAGCTGTGAGATATTGCATGCGCGTAAAGCTTTGCCGAAAAGTTACTGTAACCGAGATGGATTAAATAAGAATATAAAAATAAATGAGTAAATTTATATTTGTACAAAGAAGCAAAATAATTAACAAAAAACTATAAAATGATGACAAAGTCGTAAACAAAATAGAAAATAAACAGATAAAGAATAAATTGCATAACTAAAAATCTTCAAACAAGTTCATTAACAAGCTTAAAAGATGATGGGATTTTAAGAGCCCGCTTGATATCATTTTGAGAATAACCCAAAGTTTGCTCATCAGAGTCATGCTTTGAATCACCGAATCTTCTCTTTAGATTATTTGTTTTTTGATAAGTTTGATGAAGACTGCTAAAGGAATTTGATATTGAAACATATGAACCTTCTGTAAGTGAAACCATTCCAAAAACATAAGTAAAGATGTAATTTTGGAATTGCCAAACAAGCATTCTTGAATCGATGAAGAATGTATCTGAACGAGGGTCAAATGAAGTGGGAAAGTTTGGGAGTTCAATTTTATGAATGAATCTGAAAAATAATAAAGCAAGGTAAAAGCATTGTTTTTAAATCCTAAACTTACTTTGCTTGGAATTTTGCGTTATCGATGTTTACAACATACAAATCAACTTTGAACTTCGAATGGTCAATATCTTTGAAATCTAAACAATAAAGACCATTTGCGTTACTATAGAATCCAGCGTGGGTTACTTCTTTCAAATCCGATTCTTCAACAATCTCAAGAATTTTTTCATTTGATAGTTCATTACCAGCTAATCCTAATTTATCATCGCGAAAATGAACAGCTTTTCCATTCATTGTTGTCCCGATGTTGGATTGAAGGTTAAATTCGTTGGCGATAAGCTGAATATTTTCTTGGAATGTACATGTCTTTTCTTTGATGCTACGTTTAAATTTAAGTTGGAAGCAATCAATGGTATTAAAACCAGAGATTTTTTCAGATTCTGCATGTCGTGGGGTTATTATAAATTCATATGGATTTGTTGATAGAATATAGCTGGAGTAACATCTGTTGCATAAACAATATGTAATGTTATCTGGAGTTTGAGTCGTGGTATATTTTGTGATTTCATCGGTGAAAAGGTTGATTGATGAGATATGAAAGGTCGCCTGTGAATCTGTATGTGTCTAAAAAAATATAGTTAGTAGGTAATAATATTAAAGAAAAAAGGCGTCATACCAATCCATAGGACGCAATAAAAAGTTCATCACCAATGATACCATAAGCAGCAGAAACTCCATCACTGCAAATGCAAGTTTTACGAGTGGATATATCATAGCTCCACAGAAGTTCCCAACCACATGTATCAAATACTTTCTTTCGATAAATATTTAATTCATCCTCAAATGATTGGGCAGAATACATATAATTAGCATGAATGCCTATCAAAATTCCATTAACATAATCATCAATTGATGTGGAATTTTCAGAAATAAAATACATAATTAGTTTTTAACCAATAAAAATTGATAAAAAATCCAGAATGGAAATAAATGATGGAATGATAAATTTCTTTAGAAACGAAATGGTTTTTTTAATTGACTCTATTATTTGCAAAGAGACTATTGTTTGGGTGCCCAGGCTATGCTTCAATTAAAAAGAAGAAGGAGAAAAGGTTTTTCAATAAATGAGAGACTAACGTGAACGCTTTTCTCTTTCTTCTTCGAGTTTCATGAATCACAAAATTAAGTAACTACATCGTTTTAATAAAACATTGCTGGCTGAACAAAGAAAAGGTTGAATGAGATCTTTTGTTGCTGTATACCATAATTCTCACTCTACTCATGTTGATGGAAATAGTAAGAAAGGCTTTACCGATGTTATTAAAAATTATCGTAATCTTAAATCCTTTCAAAACTAAAGTAACTGATACTTTATATATGATTCAATTTTTTTGACAGTTTTTTGAAGAAAAAAATTAACAAAATCTCAATTAAAACGAGTTTTTTGTTCTTTTACTCATTTAGCAATGAAACCTTTAATTGGAATTCAGATCAAATAAAACCTACGCAAACGATTAAATTTGACAGAAGAAGAAAAAGTGTTACAAATTTATCATTAAAAAAAAGTCATTGGAAGAGTAGTAGCAACAAAAAAAAATAGAAAGATCAAAGATTTTGCAAAACACCAAAAGAGAATTAAGTACATTTCTGAATTCTGAAAATCTTTGAACAAAGAAATTTTATATCCATTTTTTTATTATGTCATTGATATCCCTTTCCCTCCACTATTGTTAGCTAAATAATTGTCCATGATTAGAAAAGTGTGGCCTTTATGATTTGTTTTCAACGGAATGCTTAATTTTGAAGTTATCCTTACTGATAATCTTTATTATATGCTTTATCTTCGATTAAAAATTTTCCAAAAATCATCTTTATAATTTCTGATGAATTCTGCCGGCTTTTTTTAATTCTAAAAAATTCATGTACCTTTAAAATGCGTATAATTTTCCATATTAAAAAAGGTGTTTATTTCATTTTTTTCTTTGTTATTTTTATTTTTCTTCACATTTTTGTCTTTTTTTTTTTAAACTTCAAAATAAATTTTATTCTCTCTCTCTCTCTCTCAGTTGAAACAAAGCCAAATTAGTGGAAACATGAACGGCCTCGAAAGAAAATGAAGAAACCCGTTAAAGCAACTGGAACAACAATTTATGTTCAGCGACAGCACCCAAAAAAGGAAAAAAGAAAAGATCATCATCGCCGCCACGAAAGCAAAAAAACTCTGTTCTGAAGATGACTTTTTTTACTCCTTTGTTTCTTCATTCCTAAAAAAAATTAGAAGTTGCATCGTTGGAGCTTTGTAATTTCAAAGAAGTATCAGCTTCACGTTTGTGTCGGAAGCAGAAAAAGGAAGCAGCTGATAAAGATCTTGTAAGCTTTTGATTGTTTCCAAAAAAATTTTGAGGAGGAGAGAGACTTGTTTATTGATGTTTTTGTTTCTTTTTTGTTGTCGGAGAATTTAAAAAAAGAAAGTGAAAAAATTTTCAAAAAAAAAAAAGAATGAAGCTCTACCATTGATCACGCATGTTTGTATGTGTGTGTGACCTTCAAGGCGTTGGTTGCCCACGATCAAACAGAAACATGAGGGCTATGAAACCAAACTTTTTATGCCCTAAGGGTTTGATACTTGAAAGAGGTAAAAGTGAGGACATTTTTTTTTGCATTCTTCTTTTTATTGCCTCGATTTTTTCTTCTTCACGCGTATACGTGTTTCTCGGCCACTTTCACTAATTTTTTTTTGGTTTATTAATTTTGCGATCGGTTTTCTTTCCGTTTCAAAAAAAAAACAATTAGTTCCTTATTCTTTTTCTTTTTTTTCAATGTATCCCTTTTTTTGATTCATTTCCATTTTTGTAACTTTTTTTATTGATTGTATCACCTTTTTAGGTTTCAAATAAAAAGGGGTAATAAAAAGTTTTGAGTGTTTTTTCTTTCTTGAAACTTACGTCGATGCTTAGTCTTGAAGCAATTTTTTTGATAATTTAATAAAAAATATTTAAAATTTAAATGAATTCGATTTGGATATTAGTGTTTTTTATTTCGATATTACCAAGAGCATCATGGACTTGGCCGGATGGGGCACCATGCGTTCACGCGGCATATGAAAGTATGAATCCGCTAGAAGCAGTAGAACATCAAGGTGGATTACAAGTAAATTTGTTTTCTATCTTCCTCATTCATTCATCTTTGCTTTTATTAGTTTATTGCTTTTTTAAATTTTAAATGAATGAAACCATTTTTAGTTCATTTAATTTCTTTAATTTTTAGTTAACGGAACCACCATTTCAAATTGAACTTGATCGTAAATGTTATTGGCTTAATCAACCAATTGGAAGTAATAATTTTTTTTGTTTATAATTTCTTTTCATTCATTTCTCCCTATTTTTTTAGTAAATTTAAAAGGAAACACAACCAAAACAAAGTTCAAAGGTTTTCAAATTCAACCCATTGTTTGGAAAGGCAGTAAATTTGGTCAAAGGTAAGAATAACCATGTGGAAGCTATACCATAAATAATAAATTCCTCCATCTAACCAGCTAGCTTTAATTTTTATTTTCTACAAAAATAATACTCCACTTTTTTCACTTGAAAACTGGCCTTTACTTTTTTAATTTTAAAAGTGATCTAAAAACGAATACGATTTACTTAATTAATTTTAGAATAGGAGAATTTGCTCGTCTTGATGACAATGGTTCATGGCAATTTCAATGTTTTCGAAAAAAGGATTCCATCACTCATTCTCATGATGAACCTAAAATTCATATGAAAATGTGGTGGAGAAATAATGACGATGATACCCAATATGTTCAATTTGTGGCCACAGTGGTTGTGAACTTGAAGAAATTTTGGGTTAAATCAATTTTATCTCCTCCAATTCCACCATGCAAAGTTGAAAGAGAAATAGGACCATGGGCAAAGCCACCAATTCGTGAACCGCCACAAGTGAATCAATTTAAAATGGATACTTGGAGAATATTTAATCATGAATCTTCTGGAACTTTTCAACGTTCGATTGCAAGCTTTGCAGATGAAGATGGAAGTTTCAAAGCGGTAAGAACAGAGCGACCATTCATTCCTGTGACACGGCCAACACAAGCTTTCATACCGGTGACAAGACCAACACCTTCACCAATGATCATTCCAAGTATCAGACCTTTCCAAGCTCCTATTCATGAAATTAGTGGAGATGTTTCGGTAATTTTTTTATAAGCCACTAGAAACTATACATTTTATTTTCAGATACCACGTCAGCAAACATTCCCTCCACAAAGTTTCCAGCCACAAACATTTCCTCCTCAAACATTCCCTCCACAAACTCGTCCTCCTCCAATGCCAGTTGTAACAACACCTCGTCCATTTTTCCAAATTCAGCCACAACCGCCTCAACCTGTTCATCAACGACAAAGACTGACTCATATTATTCCTTTACCAAATATGGAAATGAATCGTCGAAGTAAGTATTTCTAGAGACCATTTAGCATAATAACCATTCATTTTAGCTCCTGCCCAATCCCAAACATTCCTTCCTCAATCATCAAATCCCACATTAGTAACAATAGCTCCAACTCGAATGATTGTTCCTCAACAAAGTATACAACAAGTTCAACGCCTTCAAGCATTGAATCGACAAATTGCATTTCGTCGTCAGCAACAACAACAGCAGCAACAGCAATTCCAGAGACGATTACCAATTTGTGGAGATCGCATTGCCACTGGACATTGCTTTAGATGGATGAGTTATTGCGGACAAAGCGCTTATATGGAAATAAATTGTCGAAGAACTTGCAGATTTTGTTAGAAAAAAAAAGAAATTAGAAAAACTAAAAAGACGGGCATCTCTGTTTTATAAAAACATATTTATAGTTTCTATTGTTTTAAGTTTCAAAAAACATAATAAAAATTATAAGAATTGAAATTTATGAAAGTTTATTACTTACAAAAATATTTTTGACATACAAAAGTTTTCAAAAGAGTTAAAGAACAAAAATTAATAAAAGTCAAAAAATATTCTATTCTTCAGCAGCTCGATCAAGTTCAATGATATCATTTTCATTGAAAATGGTTTTCACACATTTAGGACTTGGATTGGCTTGGCATTTATGAGATGGAGGACAAATGAGAGCAGCGCAAGCTGAAAATAAAAAAGAAGCATAAAAATTTTTTTAAGAAAAGTGACTAACTTCCTGGTTTTGCGCATTTTGGAACTTTCTTACAACTGCGACCGATGCAACGAGTTGAATGTTCCACGCAAATCATATCTTTAGGGCAATGATGATTAGCACATCCTAAATTAAAATTACTATTGCCACAAAGGATTGTCACAAAATTTACCATTGACATCGACTGGAAGACACGCAAGCAAAGGTTTGCATGGTTCTCTAACACATTGTACGACATTGAGAGTAGCACAAAACGTTCCAGGTGGACAAAATTTATCAACACAAGCTGAGAAAATATCTTATCATTAACAAAATTTTCAATTAAAACTCTTACTTTCTGATCTCTTTACAGCTTCTTTACCATAACCAATGTTGGTAAAAGCCTGAAACCTTATAATTGCAATTAAAACACTTTTTCTAAAGTTTAATTTTAATTTACCAAAAAAATTGCAATGAAAACAAGCATCATTTCGTGGTTCAACCGAATAATAAAAAATGAACAAACTCAAAATAACCCTATTTTTTTTTTGTGTGAAAAAAAAGTGAAAACCATGAAATCATCATTTTTTTGATTGATGCAATTTTAATCAAACAAGTTTTAGTTAATCAAAAAATGTTCCAAAAACAAGATATGTAGTTAGTTACTAAATAACAATTCATTTTTATCAATCAAAATTTTTTTAATCAATTTCATATAAAACCTTTTTATTATAAATTTAAATACCAAAGTTTTTTCAAAAAATTTATTTACAAGCAAAAACATTCAAAAACATTCAAAAAGATTCAATGTAAAAATTAATATTCTTCCGAAAATTCTCTAAAAATTTCTGTTGAAACTGGCAATTTCATAAATTTTTTAATTTCATTTTGTGTTTAACCTAATACTTTTTCTTCATTGTATACTGAAAAATATTTTTTTTCTAATTTTCGATTGTCTCTAAAAGACAATGTGGTTGAATTTAAAATAGATATATATGAAGCTTCAGAAAGGGAAATCATCCCAAAAATAAAAGTTAGAAGATTATTTTTTAATGGCCAAATAAGCTTTCGCATTTGTGGATCAATAATAAATCTCGGTATTGGATGATTTGAAAATATCGGAAATGATGGAAATTTTGCTTTTTGGGTAAATCTGGAATGAATAATTTTTTGAGAATTTTAAGCGGTTAACGTTCGTTCACTTCAATCGAAGGTGAATTTGAAAGCATTCATTTATTTTTAGAAAAATAAACTATTTTCCCATTTTTAAGGATAAATGGATTTGATGTCATTTCATGCACATCAAAATGATGATGGACGACACTTTTTAAAGAAAAAGTTTTGTTTGTCTTATCGATTTCATAAATGGCTGAATTACAAATGAATCCACTCATACACCCTTCTTCAATATACCAAGGTACAAGGCAAATTTCGGATGGATTATTTGGATTTTCTCTGAGAGAGCTTAGGCAACATAAATTACAGCCGATATTATCATCGGGTTCATGTGTGGTATGATGAGACAGTCGCCATTGTTTCGAGATAAATAGAAAATAAATAAAGTCCGAGATTGTAAAATGCCTAAAAAGCTTCTGATATGAATTTTATGATTTTATAAACTATCGAATTCTCACATATTTTCCATATCCGAGGATGAAGATTTCAGTTTTGTTTTGGGTAATGACTCTTCCAAGTATTACACCTATAACGAGTATTTTGAAATATCTCCTTTATTACGGGTTCAAGGCCATTTAATAACAGACTAGGTGGGATGTGTGCAACATGATTCTAATTTTTTAGATTGTTATAAATGTATTTTTTAAAATTAAAAATATTATTAAAAAGAATTCTATTTTGTAGTTAAAAATAAAACCACGAAAGTGAGACACAAATCGTAACTTTCACAACCATTTTTTTAAAAAACAATAACTACTAACCTTCGTTTAATTAATTTTAGTATTTTTAACGTTTCTTTTTTGTCAAGTGATAATTTATCGTTCTTTGTATTTAATTCTTAACCCGAGTCTCTTTTTCTTGTTGTTGTAATATTAAAACATGTTTTGGGGTTGGAAGAAGATCACAACCAAATGAACACCCACACGAGTACAACTTTTTGGTATTTTCTTATAACAAATAATTTCTCAAAACAAAATCAAACTTTATTTTTTGATTTTTAATCTTTTGTTTTTCATGCAATAATATTTTTACTATGATTCAAATCACGTAATTTTGTAATGATATTCCTTGAGAACTTTGTAATTAAAAAAATAGACAAAAGATAATTTTGAAATATTTTATATTAATTTTATATTTACATAACGGAACAAAAATGAAATATACATGTTTGGTAAAACTTTAACAAAATTGCGAGATTCATTAATAAAACACCGCATAAATGAGTAATGTAAAGCTGATTGATTGATTATCCGAACATGCCGCCCATCATTGGCATACCTAAACGATCGAGAAAAGGTTAACGCACGTAGTGATCGCAGTCTTTTTACTTACCCATGCCACCCATTCCACCCATTCCTCCCATCATGGAATTCATGCCGCCCATCATAGGGTAGCCACCGCCCATCATTCCCATGCCAGGATATCCTCCATATCCGCCCATACCTTAAAAATTTGATTATGGTTTTGTTTACAATTTTTTTAATTGAAACTAACCGCCCATTCCTTGCATTCCATAACCACCTCCCCCATTCATCATCATCATTCGACGTCGCATGCCTAAAAGAAAATTACTATATAGGTTTAAAAAATAAAGGAAAGTTTTTACCCCATTGAGCTGAAGCAAGTTGAATAATAATAGCGAAAATAAGAACTGATAAAACAACCTTTGAAACCATGGTTGAAAATAAAATAATAAAACTTGAAATGAAAGTTGTTAAATCTTCTTCGTCGCTGTTGTTTGTGAATATTTTACTTTTTGGTCACTTAGCTTTTATATTATTTTATTAAAACTAATCCCGCCTTGATTGGTTTTTATCAGTTCAAATTCAATTCATTGTTGTTCCAAATTCATTAGTGCACACGCCACCCAGCCACATATGTATTTGAACGAGCGCAAGACAAAAAAAAAATACATCGTAAGAGATATTTCATTAAGTGAAAAATACACTCTTATTTATTTTTTCAATTTTCAATTTCTAATGAGATCAATCTTATCAAAGTCGACGACGAAATGTTTGTATGCATGAAAGAAAAAAAATATAACGTCATCAATGGTCTGTGTGCAGATCAAAACTCGTTGTTTTTTACTGGCAGCAAAACGTTGACTTTTTTGTTTGAATGTCATTGATTCAAAAAATTCTTCCTGCCATTTATTTTTTTCAATTCATTTGGCGAATCTTCTTGTAATGAATTATTGGGTGGTGGGTGACATGATCAAGGACAAAAATTTTTGTAAGTTTTGTTACAGAAATATTTAATTAACCTTTGGATTGTTGCATACAAAAAATGTTTTAAAAAACTTTATTAAAATTTAACAAAAGTATTATATATATATGTAAAACAAAAATTAAATGCAAAAGTTACACAAATGTAAACATGAAAAAAGCAAAACAAAAATAAACAAAAACTAATATCGAGAAAACTTTTTATGATTATAAGTACTGTATTTTAGAGCTGGGTTACTGAAGTGATAATGTTCATTTTTCAATATTTCATAGTAACATGGACGATGATCTTCAAATAAATTTGATGCACAGATAACTTTCATAACTTGATCAGGCTAAAAAACATGCAGCATATTACTTTTTACAATGGGGAAAAAAGACTTACAATTTTTGCAAGAATTGCGTTGACAAGAACATTTTTCTGAATTTTGAAAACGTGATCAGCTTCATAGATAAGAAAGTAGGCGAGATCATCCAAATTCATCTATAGAAAATAAGAAAGTAATATCACTATGAACGCGACAAATAAAAAATCGACTCACTTTAGGACTTCTTAGCAAAGCTGATTGAGGAAGCACCATTATGTCAACCATTTTTGATGAATTGTTGTAACTATATGTGATGGTGGTACGATTTACTAAATATTTTAGCTTCTTCAAAAGTCGACCGTTATTGCTTCTTCCAACCAAGATCATTGCAATAGGACCATTTCTTTTATCATTTATTTTCTGCACTTTCATTTTTTGAACATAAGTGATTAATGCGATGAGAACTCCAGTTTTTGCTCCACAGTTTCGATCATAAGTTACAAGAACATTTCTTTCTTCTGCAAGCATCATTGGAACAACGAAACTTTGAATTGGTGTGAGATTTTCAATATTCATTTTTTCTAAGTTTCTTTTGAATTGGGCGTAAGTGTTGAGTTCATTAACAGTGCTAAAAACAAGTGATATTAATAAAGTGGAAAACCAAAAAGGCACTTACTTAACACGTTGCCACTTTCTATCAGGTAATGAGAATGTTTTGTATTTGATTTCAACACTAACATCCCAAGAGCCTTGCCATAAAAACGACCGTATTCGTCCAAGATTTCTTTCATTGGTGAGAATATAAATTGGCGGGTGATATTCCATTGCTGCAACCAATTCTTCTTCCGATACTTCCATCCTAAAAAATGAATGATAAAGAAATATCAGCTTTGTACGAAAAAAAAGTGCGGTGATAGCTAATTTCACGAATTACGATTCAAAGCTAATAGAAAGGTTAACATTTGAAAATTTATTAAAGAAAGATACTCGCCGCATTTACTAGCAACTCATAAAATGAAAACAAAAAATGTGGAATTTTATTCTAAAACTTAAAAAAAATGGTATGAACAGAAGAAAAGAAATCAAAATGAAAGAGAAATGATATCACGCGATTATCTTGCTCGCGTTAAAATAAGTACAGTAATAAATGTTGCGAGAGTTAGAATTCATTGATTTATGTTTTTATTGCTTGATAAATTATGTATGGCATTGTCATTTGAATATGTATGTATTTTTTATATTTTTCATCGGTAAAATTTTACTTAGAAAGCGATTACCATCTGTGTTTATCAAAAAAATCTTGCATTTACTCATTAACCTTGTTTTTAAAATTTACTCATAATTTGAATCTAACTATCTTCGAAGTCTAAATTTAGAATGGCATAAATAATCAACATGTTTGTCGAGCTTTCAAATACAATTTAAAACATTGGAAACGTTCTTTCTCTAGTTATGATTCATCGCCCCTAAGTGTCAAAGAGCGAAGGATTACACCTATTTTTTATTTATCTTTTTGTTCTGATATCCTTTATGCGAGACAATCACGTCGATTGATGATAATATTTTTTCTGTACAATGTTTTTGAAATGGCAAAACAAGAGACAGACTGCTGCGATTGTAAAATTATGCCAAAGTGATATTAGTCATCATCGCTCTTTTTTTATGACCTCACAAAATGGAGTTATTTTTTCTTTTTTAAACAGCTGAAAGAATGTTTGATAGAAAAAAAGAGTCAGTTTAAACAATTTCATTTTGCAAAAATGCGGCTCGATTGTTTATTTCTCGTCGCTGCTTTTTATTTTTCAGCTACTTTTGGACATTTTCCCGAACAAGATATGGATGTTCCACAAATTATTGATTATTATGGTTACACTTGTGAAACCATTGTAGCTGAAACTGAAGATGGTTATTATTTAACTTTGCATAGAATTCCATTTGGAAAAAATGGTAAGTTTTAAACTCAAAAAATTTAATCAATACCAATGCTTTAGATTCTCAAAAAGATTCCTCAGAGCCTCGCCCAGTGGTTTTTCTTCAACATGGCCTACTTGGTTCATCCGCAGATTGGACTACCAATATTCCATCCCAATCAGCTGCATATGTTTTCGCTGATTCTGGATTTGATGTTTGGATGGGGAATGTTCGAGGGAATGTTTATAGTCTCAAACATCGACGATATTCTCATTTTTATCCTCGATTTTGGAATTTTTCATTTGATGAAATGGCAACCATAGATATTCCAACAATGGTTCGAAAAGCTTTAGCGGTTTCAAAACAAAAATCCCTTTATTATGTTGGCCATTCTCAAGGCACAGCTGTGATGTTTGCTCAAGGCTCGGCAGATCAAGAATTTGCTAAAAGCATTTCAGCCTTTTTTGCTTTAGCTCCTGTAAGTACTGTAGCTCATATCCGTGGTCTCATGTCTTACATTGGTAGCCATTTTGTTAGCCGAATGGGAAAATTAATTGAAATTTTTGGTGCATATGAATTTTTACCAAGCAATATTTTTTCGAAATTTTTTGCATTTTTAATTTGTGGCACTGGATTTAAAAACCCACTTTGTGGAAATATTCTTTTTCAAATTGGTGGCCCTGATAGCAAAGATATTAATATGGTAAGTCATCTCGTTAATTTACTTCATGGAAATAATGACTGACTGCAGACTCGAGTAATGATTTACATGGATCATACTCCTGCAGGAACATCAACCAAAAATATTGTTCATTGGGCTCAAATGACACAGAGTGGGAAATTTATTAAATATGATTATGGAAATGAAAATAAAAAATTTTATGGTCGAGATACGCCTCCAGAATATGATATAAGTAAATTACAAATTCCAACATATCTTTATTATTCCCTCGATGATTGGCTTGCAGATCCAATGGATGTTGAAGTAAGATTTCACGGAGATTTTAATAAAAGCTAGAGTTATCTTAAAATGCATTTGAATATTGCTTTTAGGGTTACATCATGGCAAAACTTCCAAATGCCACTCTTAGAGAAGCCAATCATTTAGGAATTTACAATCATCTGGGTAGGAACCATTCTTGCAGCTTTTTGTTTATAGCTTTCCAATAAAAAAACACATGCGTATTTTGTCACAGTCAAAAAGTTTTGTGCGATAACAATACCAATTCAAGACATAACATTACAGAACAAAGTATAAGGTATTTGTTTTTTAGATTATATTTGGGGAATGCATGCTGTTGAAAAACTTTATAATCCCATTATTGAACGAATTAAAAAAATGGAAAGTCTTCGAAGTAATCGTCCTTAGCTTTAAAAATAAACTGTTTTCAAATTTTGATTGCATTTTGTGATATTTTTTTGGTAATAAAACATTATTTTTCTTCTGCAAAAAAAGTTTAAAGTATTGTATAACAAAGAAAATGAATGTCAATGTACAAAGATTTTTAGTGCTACTAGCTACTGCTTTTAACCTTTAGAGCATAGCAAATAAAAGAAGTGGAGCGTAATCAGAATATGTAGAAAAAAGAATCCCTTAACTATGTGATTGCTGAAAAATTAAAAGAAGCTATTAAAAACATCAAAAATGTATATTTTTTTATGAAAAAAGCGAGCAATGTAACTTTTTTCTTTTTTTCTTTTTTCCGTATTTCTTTAATTTTCTCAGGGACATTTTTATAGGGAGGTTGGAATAACTACTTATGACACATAAAAATAGGATGACATTCATAATAAATTGCGCACAAATGTTCAGAAAAAAAAGTTGGCCCAACTATGATCACACTTGGCATTTTTTTTTTGGAGGACTTTTCCTGCTTTTTCTGACACAAAAAAATTGCTTTGTTTTTCTAAATTTATTGATAGAATGATTATGTCTTGTTGGGATGTTCCATTTCTTAAAAACTTTTTTACTAAGAAAAAGTATACTATTCTAAATGTAAACGTCGAGGTTGATGAAGTTATTAATTCCAAGTATGTTAAACAAGTTACTTTTGAAAACTGCTTTTATAATCAGCAATTTTCTCTACCTGAACTTGTTATTGATCGTTTGCTAGTCACCACTAATGGAAAAAGTTACAGTAAGCTAATAAAGTGTTGTAAATATTTTTATTCCAAAAACCGAAAAATTATTGTTGATAAACTTGATATCGAAAATTATGATTTTTTGGATAAAAAGGAATCGTATATTAAAACACATGTAGCTACATATAATTTAACCCCATCAAATATTTGGATTATTAATCAGTTTTATTGTTATTTATCTGAAAATAAGGATATTTTACAAAAAATGCTTACTAAAATTTATCGTTGCGATGCTAACTTTATTTATTTGCGATGTGGAGATGTAATTGAAAATGAATTTGACTTTCTTGTAAATCCAGAAGTTTTAAAACGTTTATGCTTGGAACGGATTAAAATGATAAATTCTGATGGAGACGAACTTAACCTAACAAGTGTTATCGAAAAAGTACCTAATGCAACCCATTTAAAGTAAGTCAATTAATTAGTTAAAGCTTGAAACGATTTGTTGTGAATATCAGAAATTTGGAGGAACTAGAACAAGTGCGGATACAGCGAATAGCTATCAATAATTTTTAGGTTTGTACATTCGCCTGATCGCTTATATCAAAAAGAAAATCTTGAATCATTATCGTTAAAGGATAAAATAAAATACTTTAATATAGGAAATGTAAAACAAAGTTTTGATTTGAATGATTTCTTCAACTTCGTACAGGTTTTGGCTTAGTTGATATAAAAGAGATAAAAATGTTTTCAGAAAAATTTCGCTAAAAATGGTTGTATAACGCTTCATTACGACGAATCAGATGCGGAACTTATTATAAATGCAAAAAGAACTTTTGAAAATTTAACAAAAAATAAAGATGACAAAAAGAAAATTAAATTTCGATGTTATGACAGAAATTAAAAGCAATATTATTTGTTAATGAAATAAATGAATGTAGTTTAAAAACTAAACTAGCCTTGACTTCTTCTGATTTTTATTTATATTAATTTTAATTTTGTTTGAATTTCATAATATTCCTTTCTGCAACAACAACAAAAAAGGTATTGTATAACTAAGAAAATTAAAGCCAAAACACATAACCCTTGGTTGCTACAGTTTATAACGTTTAAAGCAGTGACGAGAAAAAAGTGTAGCCTTATCAGACTAGAAAAAATGGAACAAAGAGCATCCGTTAACTATGTGATTGTTGAAGAATAAAAGGAAGCGAGAAAACAATCAAAAGTATTTTTGCTTCCATTTTTTGAGGAAAAAAGCGAGCGATGGAGTTTCCAATCTTGTTGTTCCTCGCGTTCCTTGGATTTACTCATGCTGCTCCAACCACTCCATTTCCACTTGATCCTGAAGCAGGCATGAGAACTCCAGGAATAATCAAACATTGGGGTTATCCGGTTGAAGAGCGTCAAGCTATCACAGATGATGGATATATTCTTACTATGCATCGAATTCCATATGGTCTTCATGATGGCCTTCCACAAAATGCTCGACGTCCTGTTGTTTTTCTTCAACATGGCCTTGAAGCTTCAAGCTCCAATTGGATTAGTAATCTTCCAGATCTTTCATTGGGATATCTTTTAGCTGATGCTGGGTTTGATGTTTGGATGGGAAATGTTCGAGGAAACTTATATTCCATTGCTCATCAAACTTTAGATATTAAAAGTCATGAGTTTTGGAAATTTTCATGGGATGAAATGCAAAAGTAAACGTTTAGAATTATAAACAATTACACAATCCTAATGTTTCTTCAGATATGATTTAACAGCCATGATTGATTCAGCTTTGAAAACAACCAATCATTCGAGCCTTTATTATGTCGGACATTCACAAGGTACTTTAATCATGTTTTCAAAATTAGCTGAAGATGTTGCTTTTGCTTCAAAAATTCGTAAATTCTTTGCCCTCGCTCCCGTTGGAACTGTTACACATATTCAAGGATTGTTAGAACTTATTGCAAAAGATTTTTATGATGGCTTTGAAGTGAGTAAAAAAGCGATTGAAGATTAAAAAAAGTTCATTATAAGTTTTCAGGTTTTGTACAAACTTTTTGGTGAAGATCAATTTCTGCCTGATGATAATTTTATGAAAACAATGGAGAAAATTTTCTGTGAAGATTCTGTAAGTAATATATGTATTTCATATTAAGTTTGATGCCTATATTATGCCTTAATTCAATTCAACCTTTGTTAAATGTATCTTCATATTTTTTAGGCCCAAGAAGAGCAATCATGTTCATCCCTTCTTTTCCTCATTAGTGGACCATCCACGGGTCAAATGAATTCATCTCGAATCCCCGTTTATCTTTCGGATGAACCATCCGGCACATCAACAATGAATATAATTCATTGGTCACAAATGGTTCGAAGTGGTAAACAACAAAAATATGATTATGAAAATGCATTGGATAATTTATGGCATTATGGTTCGGTAACACCACCGGAATATGATTTAACCAAAATTCAAGCTGATATTCATTTATATTGGTCACCATGTGATTGGCTTGCAGATGAACAAGATATCACTGAACAACTTTTAAAAAATATTAATCAAAATTCATTAAAAGAAAGTGTAAAACTTGATGATTTTAGTCATACTGATTTTACATGGGGTAACAAAGCTAAAGCATTTGTTTATGAACCAATTTTAACCACATTAAAAAATGATGTTGCACAAAATGGTGATCCATAAAAAAAGAAAGAAAGAAGAGATGGGTCAAAGTTTTTAAATAATAAAGTGTATTGATTATTCTTATAAATTGTGTGTAAAACAAAAATCCAAAAAAGTAAAGCAAGGAAATGAATGAAACAGGCATATGTGATGCCAATGTTGTCCATTGCCATATTGCAAAGTGAATGAATGACCATTGCTCAATATTTGTGATGATGGACGTTTCTGCATGCTTTAAGGTCAAATTAATGTTGCAGCAGGCACTTCTTTTTTTCTTTCTTCCTTACTGCTGCTCCTTCTGCTGTGTGGCTTGGGTTTGGTTTATAAAAAAGCAAAAAATAAAGAAAGGAATATCCACATTTTTTTGTTGCTATTGTCTTTCATTTTGAATCATTTTTTTCTTGATTGATAGTTTATTTTTGCTTTTTGTTAAATTAATAAATATGGTGGTTAATTTTCAACCTCCTGCATCTCAATGTAAGTTTTGTAAATTATGGGAAAATGTTGTAAAAATAGGATTTTATAAATTAATAAACGAAAGATTTTGCTTTTGATAATCAAAATGATGAAACGTTGAGCAGTGATGAGTCATAGAGATTTAGTTTTTGAATTCGTTTAGATCATCCATTTAACGAAAATTTAATTGGATGTCAAACTAAATTACTTAAAATAGCTAAACCCAGAACTTTCCATAGACTAAATTTTGATAACAAAGTGGTGTTTAAGAATTTGTATTTTGGTTAGTGTAGTTTAACCTTCAGTAAAAATTTAGCGTTAACATTTACCATCTGCTATCCATTTTTTGATCCAAATTAAAGGAAAATGCTTTTCATCTAAATTCTTATGGTACAAGCCTTTTAAAATTTATTATATCCACATCATTGTTTCAGCTTCATATTTTTCTTGGTTTCCCCGCTGTAATGAAGCTTCATTTCCTTTCAACAAATTACCTGATGTTTTAAAAAAGCGTTTCTTTGAACTTTTAACTCCAGCCCAAGCATGGCAACTTGGTCAAGTTTCCAAATCATTTCAAGCTCAAAAGAATTCAGTTCGAAAAGGAAGTCCCCGAATTGTGGATTATCTCATTTTGAATGGAAGGGCAACAGATGCAGATGATTTTCAAGAAGATTTTGGCTGGAAACTTTTTAAAGGCCTTACCATCACGCATGATGGTTATTCGGTTGTTGCATTGGATAATGTAGATACCTTTAACAACATTGAAGGAGTTCATGTCATTCGAGGGCTTTCAGTAAAAAATTTATCCCAAGAAAAGGTTGAATCCCTTTTGAATCATTGCATTCAATATTCAACAATTCCACGATTCCAATTAGTTTGTGGCGATCACGCATTTCGTCAAGATTTCTTTCAAACCCTTAAAGAAGATCTCAAGTTTACTGTTTTTGTTGGAAAAATGAAATTTAGAAATGCTCCCGATGTTCCTCTTAACTTTTTGAAGCAATTTGTTGTTGGTTTGGAAGCTTTCAAGTAAACTAAACTTCCCAAAAAGTGTAGTTTATTAACATTTTTTTACTTTCAGCTTTTGTGTTAAGCTTCGTTTAACCGATGATGAAGAAACAGAAATGGATAATTACCTCGACGAAGTTGCCACATGTCCCAAAGATCGAGTTGGATATATTCATGTTCACTTAGACATTCCCAATGTCAATGTTAACACTAACAATAATAACAACAACAATGGCAAACATATGTATTTTTACAAAAATTATTCACTTTGCAATAGTTTCTACGATGATTTTGCCGAAAAAGCTGCCATCATTTTTGGTTACACTCGTACTGGTCCACCCAAATTCTTCATGTAATTTCTTTTGTTTTGTTTATATTTTATGTACGTTGAAATTTATTTGGAATAAAACATATCTTGTTACAATTTGAAGCCCTTTCGTAGAAAAATAAGAAGTTTTGAAAAAGGAAATGTAATGAAAAAAGGTTTGGCAAAATTCCAAAAATGGAAAGATTGAGTTTTGCGCTTATTAAAAAAATATCGCTGTTTTCAGAAGAATTTGAACAACATTCTCCCCCAAACAAAATAGCTATTAGAAAAGTAAAAAGTAAACTTTATGATTTTTTGTAACTCTAAATATTCCTAAAATATTGAAGGCGAAATAATGTTTGGATGTGTTTGAAAATTTTCAATTAGTTGGGAATATTTGGCTTTTAGTTCTCACATGACAACCATGCTCTCATTGAATCAAACTTTTTTCTTTTCAGCTGTTAGGTTCAGCTGTTGTTGTTGTTTCATTTTTTTGGGCCAACTAAAAAAACTAAAAATATTCTTCTCTTTTCTTTGCATATTCGTTACTCGTGCTTTACTTGAATATTAACCTTCATTATAGTTTTCAGAATGACTGAAGTTCAAACTCAACCTTCTTCAATTGGTCCTCCATCAGAAAAGAAGCAAAAATCAGAAATTGATTGTGAACAATGTGGTCTTGTTAAATCAAAATATACTTGCCCAAAATGTTCTTTTCGTACTTGTTCTCTTCCATGCGTCAAACTTCATAAAGAAGCCAACAACTGTGATGGACAACGAAAACCATTTGAAGCTGTCAAGAAGTTTTCACAATTTGATGATAATGTTTCTGTCAAAGATCAAGGATATTTGAATTCATTAGCATCAGCTGTATCAGGTGGTATTCGATCAACAAACAATATTACAAAGTTTGCTAAACAAGAAGAAAGTGTCGATCAACGAAGAAAACGTCCTTATCCTGAACCTCCAGCTGAAGTATCTCAACTTGATAAATTGCTAGAAAGCTCATTTGGATCTGGACCAACGGAAAAATCTTTCGAATCATCCAAAGCTGAACATGAAACAAGCATAGCTGAATCGGTCCAATCGCAAGAAATTGAAGAAAATGAATTTTTAAGAAAGCATGGTAATGGTCCTTCTGATCCTAATATATTAACTCAAGTAGAAAAATATTTGATTTCTAACGCTGGTCGACGTCGTATTTTCCTTACGATTGATTCTCCAATAGGTAAGTTACTTTCTTTACTATTTTCTCATTGAATTTTCCAAATTTTAGAAGCTGATGGCTCAAGACATGAACATCATTCTGATACTATTATTTGGACAGTAAGCATGAAGTTCTTGCAAGAAATACCTCAAAAGCAAATCGAAGAAGATGGTGCTGCTGATTTCTCAATTGAAGATAACGGTGAAGAACTTATTCAAGAAAATGGTTTCACCATCACCAAAGGCAGCTCTATTGTTGAATATGACTTCCCTGCAAAATTGATTCCTGAAAGTCTTACAGTGAACACTCTTATCCGTCAATTTGTTAAACCTAAAACTTTTGGAACTGTTGTGAGTAAGAAAGACTTGGATGAAGAAAAAATGGGACCATTTTGGGATGCTGGACTTGATGGTGTTTTAGTTTTTATGCGAGTACCTTATGGAGAAAGAGAACGTTATTATATGGTTGATAAATCAAAAACTATTTTGGATAATCTTCGTAATCGATATGTTCATGGACATCCTAAATTCATCGTCGTTCTTCCCAAACAATTTCAACATTGGCAAACATTGAGTGAAATGGAAGCACAAGAGTTGCATGATGAACGAAGGCTTCAAATTAAGGTAAGTGATAATCATTATTGAATAAAGTATGTAATTTAACTTTTTAGGCTAAACATCAAAATGATGGAAATAATCGCAACCGAAATAACTTCAACCGACGCAATGGAGGTCGTGGAAATAATCGCGGTGGTGGCGGATTCCGTGGTGGAAGAGATGGTAACCGAGGAGGAAGAGGATTCCGTGGTGGTAATCGGTAATAGTTTTTATTTATCTCCTTGATTTTTCGTATTAACTTTGCCTTATTTTTAGTGGTGGCGGCGGCGGTGGAAATGGACGCAATTATCCGGCTCGTGATCTATCTGATGTTTTCGAACCTTATCCTTCTCCATCAAATCTAAGAATTTCTCGTCCTTATTATGGAAATAATACTGATGATGCAGCTTTAAGCGGATGGGCAAATGCTGTTAACAAACGAACTTCTTATGAATCAAATGGAAGAACATAACCACTTAATCTAATTGTTTTTTGTTTAAAAAATTATGAATATTTTTGTTGAATTTGAAATTGTCATTTATTAATAAAGCTTTTATATGTGATTTATGTTGCAAAAAAATGATATTGATATTAACAATTATGTATTAGTTCATGCATCATAGCTGATGAAAGTTTTCTTATGACGAATTTTGGATACGGTTGATTAGCCCTTTTTTGATTCAGTTGAAGTCAGTATCAGAAATTTGTGGAATCGAAAATTTAACGTTCAAACTTTTTTTTATTTGTTGTTGCTTAGATTTTTACGATTTAATGTAAACTTTGCTTTTATCTGATTAAAAACCTAAAATCGCGTGTTTTTTTTTTGTTATGTTTTAGCCATTAATAATTTTAACGCATTTGCAGATGTCTGACGTTACACCATCAGAAGATTCTAATCAACAACATGATGCTGATTCATTGAAATTTGATCGTAATCAAATGTTTGTCGATGGGTACCCATATCGTTTTAGCATGGCTTACAAAAAGGATGATAAGCTTTTTTATCGCTGTATGGAATGCCGAAATTTGAAGCAAAAAATCAGTAAGTTTTTTACTTAATTCTGCAAACTTTGATGATTTTGTTTATTTTAGAAGATTGTCCTCAAAGTTATATTATTGGATCTTTGATTTTCAATTCAAGAGAGAATATTCTCAAAGGCCATATTGTTACTCCTGGTGGTTTCAAACATTTATGCGATGATCCAACACTTTGTCCGCTTCCAACTACAATAATCAATGATGATTTTGATCTTAAGCTGTCATCACGTATACCTGTCAATTCAAGCTTGTATTCATTCAAAAAGCTTTCTCTCAAACTTGTACGTCATACAAAACTCTTCAAAATAATCGGATGTTCGGAAGGAATGAAGTAAGCTTATCAGAAAAATGAACGACTTAATATTTTCTTAATTTTCAGGTGCTATGTCTGTTCTGCATGTGTAACTTGTAAAGACTGTAAGCCGCATTGCACTTTTTATTCTATTACCTTAGAATATGTTTCAGATAAACATGACGTGGACAATCTGATAATCTTCAAGGCCCAGGAAAGAACTCTTTATTCCAATGTTGGTGGTTTGACACACTTGAATCATGTATGCAGTGAAAGATTTCAAGAACATTTCTCATACGATGATCACAGCGATGGAAGCGATTGGCAAGATCAAGAAATTGATCAATCTGATTTCAATGACAACCTATTAACTTTGAAGAACCTCAACTCAAGTATTCATGCCGAACTAATGAAACTCGTTGGAAGCGCTTCTGATGAATCTGTTTATGATGTTATTTTGCCATTTTTAACTGAATACCAAAAAATGAATACGTCTTTAATCGAAATAATGAATCAACGAACAGCTCCAAAACCAACTTCAGAACTTGAAATTCAAACAAAAATTACTTAATCTTGTAACTTTTTTCCTCCAAACTTTCTCGGTTGTTATTATTTTTAAAGCTATGTTAATATTGTTTATTTGTTTTTTTGTTTTGTTGATAAGATTGTTATTATTTTTGTTTATGTTTTAATAATGTTTTATAATGCTAATTTTTTATGTGATATTTCACGATATAAGTATGGCTAAGGCGTGATTTTTCCTTCGTTTTATCATCTTCTTTTTTTACTACCATATTGCTCTGGTATTCTCAAATGCGTCGAAGATACTTTAAGTTGTTAGTATTTGCAGCGATTTTATTATTACTAGGTAGCGTGGCCTTGTAAGCATGTCAAGATTCAATATTTTTTCTTTAAAGTTATGATTGTTCAAAACAAAGAAGGTATGCAACACAGCTGTTTTGAGTAATAATTGCTTGTTTGTTTTTATTGTTCCTTTTTTTTTGTTAAAATAAAAAAACATAAACGAAAATAAATAATAATATTGTTTTTATAATAAAAACGGAAGAGAGTCAGTCTCTATGAAGAATACCGGTTTCTCGTGAACTTTCTCCTCGATTTTTTTTCAGACTGTTTTTTATTTTGTAAGGAGAAGAAGAAGCACTCAAAAAATTGAAAGGGTTAAAGAAAAAAAGAGTTAATGCTTTAACCTTTTGCAAACATACACACGCAGGTTGTTAGTAAGTTAAAGCAATAATCGAGAAAAATACTTTAGGTGTACCAATAGAAAGATATTTGCTTTTTACTTCTTTTTTTTCATTTTTTTTCCAAGCTATTCCTCCTTTCTTGAGCAGCAGCAACAGCAGCTTGTGATTTTTTTTTGCTTCAGTTTCGTTATAGCTTGTTTTCTTTTAAAATTGACGGATTTAATTGTTTTTTTGATTCGTGAAAAAAAATCGAAAAACTTTCTAAACGATTTATTATTTCCTTGAAACTTTTTTTCGAATATTTAGTATGTACAACACATCATATTAAAAACAGGCACGGTAGCTTAAAATTTAGCGATTACTAACTAAAAAATAAATAATTTAGTACAATTTTTTGATACTTTAAAAATTTCAATTATTTTCCAGCCTTTTTTTTCTTAACAAACTTTGAACTTTAAAAACAAGCTTATGTTTTTCGATGTTTATCATCATCCATCTAATTTGTTCTAATGCAGCCATCAAACCTGATGACTAACTTTCTTTTAATTATTTCACCCAGCAAGTTGCTCTTTTTTTGTTGATTGTTTTGTTTTTTTATAAATAAAAGTTTGAAATCGATCAAGGAGGAAACGAAACCAAAATAAATGTGCAAGCAAGAAAAAAACACATGCAAGGAGAAATGAGAAGACGACGATGCAAAGGCGGGCGGCGGCGAGTTTATGTGATGCTTTTTTTGTTTCTTGACGCCCAAAAGAAAACTTGCGCAGCACAAAAAAATTGCGGCCGTTAAAGTTAAGGAACTTTAAAAAAGTATTTTTTCTCCCGAAAATTTAAAGGTTCCATTTGTTTCTTCCTTCCTCGTTTTTTTTGAAATTGTATTTTTTCCAAGGACGTGCTTTTTGTAAAATTTAATTAAACTCAATTTTTTCTAAAACAGTACTTCTTTTTTTCAGAATGCTTCGAAGGATATTTGTGATATTTTTAATTTCTTTTTTAATTGGTATAATCTCAGCCGTTGAGATTTGTCCAGTCAATCCATCAGGAATTAAACTAACATGCGCTTTTCGATGTTGCGAAAGCCTTGAAGGGCCGGGAAACGAACAAGGATATTATTGTTGCGGAGCTAATGATGATAAACCCATTGAAAATAGAGTTGAATATGATCGATTTGGAAGACCTGAACGTTTTGTGTCTTATGGAAATACTTTTCAGTGAGTTTTGTTTAAAGATTTATTTACTTTTTGAAACCATCTTTTTATAATTTTTACAAATGAAAAAGGTGCAAATTTTTACTGTATCTAACTAAACCCTAAATCTTTTTTCACTTTTTAGAGTTGATTACACTTTCCTCGTAATTGGTTTAATTGTTTCCATTGTTGTATCAATTATTCTTTCCCTCCTTTGTTGTCTTCTTTGTAATGGATGTTACCTTCATCGGCGTCGTAATCCTGAACGATATGAATCCGTTAATGATTCAGGATTTTATCCAATTTGTTGTAAGTTTTTGTTAACTCTTTCATAAAAGTGCTCCATCAAAATTTAAACAGAAGTTTTTTTGTTACAAAAGTTTTGAAATTGGCTGATTCACTTTTTTAAAGGAATCAAATCGATATAAAAAAAGAGGGAAGCGATTGATCGACATTTTTCTTCAACGAGCAAAAAAGACTGTGAAAGAAAAAAAGGTTTTAATTTTGACCCAAATTAATCAACATTATTTTTTTATTTCCATTTTCGGATCGAAGAAAGAACGACAGCTGATTCAAGCAACAAAAAAACGAGAATCACCACACCCATTTTTTTGAAACCCTTTTTGATGACGAGAAAAAAAATGATTCATTACAAAAAAAGTATCATCGTCTGCTTTTACAAAAACTAATAAACAAAAGTTAATTTCTTTCTTTACTTTTTTCAGGCGGTTTTGGTATTCCATTGGGAACGGTCGTATTTAGCACTCATCCACCACAATTTAATCCAGATACTGGACTTTATAATGGTACATCAACTACATCACTTCCAAGTTCACGAAATCGCGTACGCTTTAATGAAGATGGAACTCCTCGCGGAGTTCTCAAAAACGGAAATAACGAACCTCATTTTGCTTGATTCCATTATTTTTTCTCAAAACCCTTTTTAACAGTCTTTGTTTTTCAATTTTTTTTTGTAAAAAATTATAAAAATATGAAAAGTACAAATGATGCTGCAAGTTGAACAAGGCTTTCATGTTGATAATCCAAAAGTCCAGATATTTACAATTTCTTTATCAAAAAACTATCTTATTATTATTTTTTAAAATTTTAACAAAACGTTGAGCAGTTAAAAAAGCACAATCAAAAATCTATCATTATTTTTTTGTTCAAATTTTTTCTGAGATCATTGAAGAAAGACGCGTCCAATTATTGAAATTGCAAATGCAATAAAAATTGTAAAGGCTTTATTTCGTATTGAAGAGGCTCCGGCAGTATTGCAATGATCGGCATAACATGTGCAAACATGTATCAAGGAATCATCGCTTTGATCATGAGGTAACATGAATAAATCCCTTTTGCGATATTTATGACAGCTATCTCGATGTAACCATCGATACCATGCCACTATAGTTTGATTAAAACCATTATGAAGGATATCATCCAAACAGCCTCGAATATAACCTCGTATTTTTACACCTAAAAAAAGTTTGAAAAATTTAGTAAATTTAAGATTTGGTAGGAAATTTTTTCTTCGACATTCAACTGATTTTTCTTGCAAGCCAACAAAAAACGCTTACCAGCAACGGTAGGTTCTTCCCACATTTGTACACAAATTGTTGAACAATGTGTGGTTGGAACAGATTGGGAATCAAATTGTTCATCACTGCAACGATCAGTAAAATTTCTTGGCTTTTTATAAACGTGGGCAAGCGCAGGCCAAACTGCTTCATAAAATTTTGACATACATGAAAAACATCTCGCTGTATCTAAAATAATCGCTATTAAAAATGTTTTAAATCCAAAAAGAGTTTTTAGCAACAATAAAGTCATCCTTAAAAATCTACAATCTCAAAATTTTTGAGAAGTTATAAAAGGTATGCGACGGAAAAAATCCCATAAATTATTGTATCTCACCACTAATAGGTGCAGCACCAAATAAATCTGAATTTAATTTTGATGGATATACTAATTCATCTTCATTAAAACCTTGAAGTTCTTCCCTTCTTTGTTCAATGGGAGCATAATGTTGTTGATCACGAAGTTGGGGATGCATTTCCATATCACCCGCAACTTCTTGAAATGGCATTCGAACTTCTGCGGATTTTATAAACATTTCACGTTCCAATTCAAAAACAGGCTCATGTGAACGTTCTTCCGATTCCGCGAGAGGTGGATGGCCATGATGACGAATTTTATGCCAATGTATTTTTTGATTCTCCGTATCCATGGTTGGTGGAGGATCTCGTAAAAGATCTGATTGAACTCCCGCTTGAGAAATGGCTTCATCAAATATATTTATGCATTGCATTGAATTAAAAAGGTTGAGAAAAATTAGTAGCACCACAACTTGATGGAACCAACACTTGAGCATTTGATGCCGCTTGGGCGTGCCGGATTACATATCCAGGAAATGAGAAGGTGTAAAAGAGGAAGGAATCAAAAGCTGGAGAAAAATATGATAAGAATGTGAAAAAATGAATTACAAAAGAAGATTCGCGGATTAATTTAAACCAAGAGCTTTAGAACTATGGTAGAGTATAAAAAGATTTCTTAGATTTAGCATAGTTAAATTCTATTAATGGCTAACCCAAAATTAAGAAAATCTGGCCAAAGTAATTTCACAATCTCTTACAACAACAAAAAACACTACTAAAAAAGCCATGTCTAAAAAGTTTTTTCGAAGAGTGACCACTTGGTGACTGACCACTACTTTGCTTTTTTTTATATGGGTCTCAAAGGAATTCCGACTTTCAGGAAGAGAATGACTGTCACAAACAACAAAACCAAAAAAAATTGCGCAACAAAAAAACGAAGAAAATAAAAAAGTTATAAATCATTTTTTGTTTGAAATTTTGTCGTCAAGGGAAAAAATAGCCATATTCAGCTTTATTTTAGTTAACTATTTTTTATACTCAAAAAAATTATGTTTTATTATAATAAAAAAGCAAGCGTAAAAAGCCACCGATTGGAAGTAATAAATTTGATAAAAGTGCAAAAGTTAAAAGTTAGCTTCAGCTAAAACACATAAATCCAAAATAAGAAACTGAAAATGCAGAGTATTTGTTGATCATCTTAAAATAATTTTAAGAAAAATGTTAAATCACAAAAAAAAAAGAAAAAAAAAGCAGCCGTTTCCAATTTTAGTGTCTATTATTTTTTTTGTGGTCAACTAACTCTTCAATTTTCAATTAAAGCCAATAAAAAAAATTTATTCTTACAAACTAAATAAAAAGCCTCGTGTGAAAGAAAGTGATTAACTCTCGCTCTCCACACCACCATCAACCATTAACCAACAACATCAAGAAGAATAAAGACATTTTTTTGAGTTGATCTCAAAGCAGCAGCAGTCAGTCACAACCACCACAAATAAAAAAGCCCTAAAGCATTTTTGCTTTTTACTTTTTTATTACAAAAAACGATAAAAATATTAAAAATCTTTTTTTATTTTTCAAGCTTTAATAAACAATTTTAATTTACTGAAATATGCCGCCGCTGTTGTCGTAAGCAATTAATTAGCAGCAGCGTGGTTTTTTCATTACATGAAATATTGCGTTGATGATGATGGAATGGAAATGGATGAAGAAAAGTTAAGTGAAGCAATAATTCATTTTTAAAAATATATAAAAATGATTAAAAGGAAGCACAAAATATATGTTAAGTTTTTATTGTTTTGTTGGTTGGTTGGATGGGCTTTGTCTCGAATAAAGAAGGATATTATGAATGATGAAAGGATGAAAAAGAAAAAATGATGGAAGGAGGAAGAACAACTGTTGTTGTTTCTCTTTTGCTTGAGTAAAAAAAAATAATACATAAAAACATTTAAAAGCGATAAGCAATTTTTTTAAATGAGAGGCTAAAGGAAGATTGGAAGGAAAGAGATAAATCTTGGCTGTGTTTTTTATTTTATTTTTAATGTAACGGAAATTAGAGCCACATAGCTGTTGATTGAAGAATGAAAAAAATGAGGAAAAGTAACTAATAAAAAGTTGTTGGTTGCAGAGCTTTGTTGGAGGTTTATTAATAAAAAATGGCACATGCTTCGATCAAAAATTTTGTTATTATGGAATGCAGTAAAATATAAAATATTAAGCTCGTGCTAAACTAGTAACAGAATCTTATTTGCATAGCAAAAAAATCCAAGTTTAAATTAATTTCTACAGTAAACAACTTTGTTCGATCAAACCTCCTAAAATCAATCTTAAAGACAAAAGTGTAAATAACACAAAAATAAAAAGACGTATACCAAAAAATATAACAACGAAAGGCCAAAAAAAAGAGATGACGTTGAAAAGCTTATTCTTCTTGCTGGTGTAGTTAAATAAAAAAGAAACTTCCAACAAGCACAAAAAAATCTGCGGGTGACAGCTTTTCTTTTTTATTTTTTAATGGGCATCCACCAAAGCTAAAGCCAAAAAAAACACAGGAGAGTTGAAATTTCTGTGTCGGCTTTTTTTTTACAACCAAACACAAAAGCAAGCAAGCCACAGGCAACAAAGCAAAAAAAAAAAAGAAACAAATTTTCTTTTGTGTCTTTTTCATTTTTTGCCGACGACTTTATTCCTTTTTAAAAAAGTAAGGAAAGTAAATTTTTTTAAGGAACCACAAAAATATTTTTTAGCATTTTTTTAATTGTTTGCATTTTTTTCGAAAGGAGTTTTTTTTTAAGAAATGGCAAAGAAAAGTTTCAAAACTGTGATCGAGCCTGTTATTTTTTTGTTTGGTTGGTTGGGATTGGAAGAGAAAATAAGTGACTTTGATAAATGAATTGTTGACGAAATTGAGGAGGGCGAAAAGAAAGAAAGTGAACGTTCAAGATAATCCCCTACGGGAGTTTCATCGTGGAACAACAATGGGAGCAACAAAAAAAACGTGAAACATTTTTGTGAGAGTGGAAAAGCTACGGGAGAAGAAGCTTCATGCCACCAAAAAATTGAACACATGAAACAATGAAAAGCTCTAGTTCATCTCATTTTTATGAACAAAGTTTTTTCTTTGGGTTGAATGCGGCAGCGACAAAAGTCAATTTTTTAAAGCAGCAGAAACAAACAATTCAAAAATGCGATAATGCCAAAATAAAAAAAGTTTTTCGGTAGTGTAAAATAAAAAAAAATTATTTTGTTGCGCTTTTTTTATTTGGTTGTTGCTGCTTCTGCTTCTGTTGCAGCAACATCAACATTCCGAAAAACAGAAGAGAGGAATCAATGATGAAAAAAAATTTAAAATTATTTTAGTTTTTATTTGGAACATGTAACTAACTTTTTTTTTGTTCAAAAAAGAAAAAAATAGAAACTAATAAAATTTAGAGAAAAATGTAGAAAGTAAGTTTTTTGAAGCTTTGATTGCGACGGATGCCGAAAGCCTTCTTTCACAAAAATAAGAACAAATTTATTTTGTTCCTTCAATAAAATTAAAGACATACAACAGCTAGCACACAATCAAAAAATGCCATTGCGCGTCGTCTTTGCTCCTTTTGTTTTTCTTTTATTTAAAAGTAAGTGAAGTACCTCTCTTTTTTGTTCGGAAAACAATGAATTTTATTTCGCTTCTATTTTATTTTATTGCGTTTGACATTGTTAGTGCTTGAACATCTTTAATGAAAGATTTGAATGCGGCTAAAGCCCGTAGCAAAAGCATTTTATAAAAATGGGGATTTTTCCAATAAAGGAATGCTGAAATGTTGATAAACTTCGAATCAAAACAAAATATTGAGGAATCCAATCATAAAATTTTTTTAAAAATTCGCTGTAAATCTTTTATTTAAAACCATCTCAATAACAATTTTTTTTAAATAATCCCTATCGAACTAACAAATACATAGAATAAGAATAAAAAAGGTCCAATTAGAGACAGTTCAGTAAACTTCATGCTAAGAAGAAGAGAGAAGTCAGGTCTTTTCTTATGCTAAATAAAGCTTTCACAGAACATAAATTTAAAAAAATCCTTGCTTTTCGTATTTTTTTCTAAATTGGCTCATTTTTCATAAAATAAAAAATAACGACCTTTTAACAAACATAAAATATAAAAAAGTGTAAAATTCCAAGGATGACTTTGTGTTGCTTTAAAAAAAATTAAAGAAAAAAGTTCTTACGTCTAAAAGTTGAATGGGATGAAGTTGAATGATATGCTTGATCATCCCACATAATATTAGCTCGGGCAGCAGCAATTGGAAGAAATAAATTTAATATTAGTATTATCGAAAATATCATAGAAGTTGCGCAATTCCTAGACCGTTGTGGAACTCGATGTCGCAAAAGATTTTCTTTTATTGGTCCGTCCATAATTGTTTCTTGTATTTGATAATTGCAAAGGTCGTCATCATTTCTTTGACCGGTATCAAATAAATTAGTTGTAAGTATCATATTTTAACCATTAATTAATTTTATACTAAAAAATTAATAATCATTACTTTAAAAAAATAGAAAAGATTTATTCAAATTTAAACAAATAAAAAATATGGGAAGTTTTTTAAGGGAGTACACAAAAAATTTAAAATAAAATCTCGAGGGATTTTGTCGCGCTTTTAAAAACAAAACACAAAGTATCCAAAAAAGACAGCTTTTTTGTTTTCCCTTTTTAATGATACCACGGAAGATTTCTTTTCCTTTTTTGGGAGGATGAGAGAAAAAAAATACTCGCTCTTGTTTTTGGTCATCTCACTCTTTTAACAAAACAAAAAATAGTAAAAAAAGATCCAATTTGATTAGCAAGTTTGGGTTGGGTTGTGTTGTTAAAATAAGCATATTTTTGCACCACCAAAAAGATACAAATAGACTTCCAAAGTGAGTGAAGAAGAAGAAAAAACAAAGTAAAATGTAGCAATTTTTAGGTGGAGAAAATAAAAATGGCAGAGGATTAACTGATGAGACAATCAGAGCGTGATGGAAGTTGTCGTTGGTCACTTCAGAAAAATGATAGAAAAATAAACTGTTGGATTTTAAAGAAGCGAACGATTAACTAAATTCACCAGTTGCTTATTTTTTCTGATATTCAAGGAGCATCGAAGTCTCATTGTAAAAACCCTCTTTCTTTTTGGTGAATTTAAATATAAAAGTAACGAAAAATATTTAACTAAAATAAAATCAAAATAGTAAGCCCTAAATAAGCTTCATTGAGTCACTCATTTTTTAGAGAAATTTCATAGGTGATTAAGAAATGAAAATGTGACAACCAACCCGTTCATAATCTCACAATTTTTTTGTCTTTGTCCAAATTTAAAACCTCTTTTTTTCAAAGTGTCAGAAATATAAAAATTCAAAATAATAATAAAAAAATGATGAACAAAAACAACGATAAGGATTAAAGGAGTAAAGAAAAAATGAAAAAAATTGCGCAAAAACAGAGACTTACTTTTTTTAAAGAAACAAATAATAAGAAGCAAGGAAGGCAAAAAGAAGACTCTTATGTATGTCTTTTTTCTTTTTTGCGCAACTCAAAGCGGTAATCCTAGAGACTTCATCTCTTTCTTCTTCTTTTTTTTCATTATTAGGATGCCCTTTTTAGTAGTTACTTAAAAGAACATCGGCACAAACAAGGCATTAATGTTAAGACACAGAAATTAATTAGAATATAAATTTATGATTTGTAAACAACAAAATTTTTGGTGGATAATGATTTGATAAAATTGGGTTGGTTTTAAAAATATCGTTTTTTAGTATACCTAAAAAAGAACTCAAGGAAGTATATTCTCTAAAATCTATCTCAGAAAAATTAATAAATTACAAAAAAGCCAGCTTTTCCTCGATGAAATAAATTTATTATCCTACTCCAAATACATTAGTCTCTTCTTAGCAGTGTTATTGAATCTCTCACTCTATGCCTTTGAACACATAAAAAAGCAATAAGCTATAGCTAAAAAAAGAAGTGTTCCTAAAACAATAATAATCTTGTCCGCCCTTCTTTGCCTTTTCAATTCTCCTGCTAAAAATAAAAATACATATATTTTGCGTGTTACTCTTTTCTTTTTTTGTTGGGAAAATTTGAACAAAAAAAGTTATCAAAAAAGACGAGGGCTTTCTTTTATTCAATGAAATTTTTTTTCAAAAATGAAATTTTTATTCATTGACATCTGTGACTTAATTTTATTTTTATTTTTTTTGTTAAAAAAGCCAATCAAACAATCATACAAAAGATCCAACGCCGCGAACACAATAATCACATTCACATTCGTACATTTACCCTTTTTTAGAAATGTTTAAAATTTGCAACAACAAAAATGAGAGGTTGAGAATTGATTCAACGGAAGCTGTTTTCAGGAAATCCACTCAATGAAAAAGAAGAACAGGGACAGAAAAAAGTAATTCAAAAAAAATAAAAAGTTAAATATGAAACAGAAATTATAGAAGGTCATGGAATGGAAATTTGGCCATTGCAATATTTGCTTTAAAAAAATAAAAAGCCTTTTTTAGGTTAAAACAATAAAATAATTGAAATGTGGATAAAGTTACGGTTAAAAAAATTACACATAAGCTTTTGTTGCAAATTAAAACAAAAAAGCCAACACCACCACCGCAGTACTTTTCAGTCTATCATTAGAAAACTTAAATAAATATCCTCCCAGTGTTTATAAAAAGAATATTTTGAGCAAAAGTCATCCCAGAAAACTAATTTAAAAATAGGCTAAAATTATATTCCCCAAAATAGGGGATAATGAGAAAAGTAAGCATATCCACCAACAATATGGCCATCATCATCAAAATTGTTCACAAAAAAAGAAAAAAGATGGATACAATCCGCCTGGGAAAGTAAATAGCAAAACCGCCGCTGCCATTGCAGAAGCAAGAAAAAAAAAATGAGCCGAAGAAAAACAAAAGAAAAAAGAAAAAATAATATTAAAAAGCAAGGATCGTAGAAAATGATTTCTTCCTCTTCATTCGATCTTTGAAGAAGAAGAGTTGTCAGTCAATTAACAAAGTTGTGCAACAATTGAGCTTTCGGTTGGGTTAAAAGAAAGGAGGAACGTTCAAAAGCAGCTTTTTTTAATAAAAATATTTCACGTCCAAATGAGAAAGCAAGAAAAAAAGGAAGAAAGAGGCTGTCAATTGCCACCACAACCACCGCCACCAAAAAGTCGTCGTCGTCGCCTTGTCTCTTCCTTAAAACTTGAAAGACTAAAGCTTTAAAAAAATAAATAGCAGACGAGAAAAAATAATGAAGCAAGAAAAAAATATTAAAAAATATATAAAAATAAGGTCTTTTTTTTGTTTGTGTAAATCATTGCTTTGGTGGTGGCAAAAGACAAAGAAAATTATTTTTTTGCTTTGACAAGTTTCAACGCTTTTTCTCTAAAAAAAAAAGATGGCAAAAACTTTATTTTTGATTGGCGCTTGTAAAAACATGAGTTAAAAATAAAAGTTCCCTCAACAAGCGATCAGTTTTCACAAACACACATCCAACATTTAATGCGTATGTTTATTTTCTTCCCTTAAGCCACATAGAAAAAATTAGAGGATAATTAAAGCATTTGTTTTATGATTTTTTTTTTGTGGATAAAAGATTAACGATTTTTACGGCTTTTATGTTTTATGGATGTTTAAGAGAAAGGTAAGCAAAATTTAGATTGAAGGATATTTATTGCCATTTATTGGTCTTTGATTTATTTCTATGCCTCAAGAAGAAGAAAAAGCGGCGGCAACAATTGTTGTTAAAGTATTTAGGTTTTATATAAAGCTAAAAAGAGGTGGATGAAGGCCGTAAAATCAGTAGCCAAACTTCACCAGTTTCTCGTATTTTACCAATCAAATAATTTCTTTAATCTTCGTCTAACCTTAAGAAAATTTATTAATTTTAAAAAATGACAAGAAAATATTAAAAAGTATTTTTATAGAAGTTTTTAAATACAGAAACCATAAAAATAAATGCAAACATTTTAAGAAGCCAGAATTGATAAATCGCAAAACAAAACACAATAAATTTTCTTCTTTTATTTTCGTTTTAAACAAATATACTAAATATGGCCTTAGAAAAGCAAACTTCATTCACCAAATCAAGGAACTGCGTCGTCATAAAAAAATTCGTTGTCTATAAAATTTTTCTTGTAGCCTTTCATATTTTTTTTATTCGAAATCAATGACTAAAAAATTTCCTTTTTTTTGAGTTAACTAAAAAAAGAAAGGCATTTCTTTTGTTTGGATTCAAAAAGGTATGCGCCCTAAAACATTCGCAGCTGTCTTCCTTCCACGATGATGAAGAACTTCGACGTAGTCGGCTTCCATTTTTGGCACTCTCTTTTCATTCATTGGTTGTGGCAGTGGCGCTTCTATCGATGACGGCAAAAATGGCATCAAATTTCTATTCTTCTGTGTTTAATCGAATACCAAAAAGTAACTTTTTTAAAATGGTACTTCTGCGAGAAAAAAAAGAAGTTTAATTGTTTTTTATTTGCATTGCGATTAAATTTTAATAGAAAATGTGAAATTCGATATTATAAAAGAAAAGTTTATAAAAATGTTGATAAAGAAAAATGGTGATGGTATAAATTAAAGGATAAGAGATTATTGGATGCTTTGTAAAATAACATAAAGCTGTAAAAATGAATGAGAAAATAAAAAAATCGAATGATAATAAAAATATTTTGTTTTAATGCAGCTAACAAATAAAAATAAATGGGTATGAAACACGCCTGCTTTGTTTAATATTTTCATTATTCATGATTGAGATAATTTCTGTTCTAACATCATCAATTCTTTTTTAATTTTATCTTCGTTGGGATTTCCTGATTGGAGACGGTTAAAAATTTTAAGTGCATCTTGTTTAATAATGATTGTTTTAACCATTAAATAAAAAACTTGTGGGTACAAACTATCATCACTTAAATAAGGATAATTATATTCTGAAAACAGTCACTTTGATATGATAGATTAAATTTAAAAAACTAACGAATCCTAAGTGTTGGGGTTTTTGAATTCTTTTTAATACTATGCTTAAATATGCTCAAAATATCTTCAAAAGAGGTTGTTTGAGGTTCGCCATCATCGATGAGATAACGGCATACAACGTTCATATCCACAAGACTGTCGAATAAAGTTTTATCATAAACTCTCATTCCACCACCAGGACAAAATTGATGAAAGGCGTTATTAATCTGGAAATCGATAACTGTAAGTACACATTTGATTTTGGGATTCAAAAAAATTAACCTTGATTCTTTGTTCTTCGATTGAACATTTCGGCTTATCAATATCAACCACTTTAATCGCAATTGTGATTCGATGCCCAATAAAGATGGACAAATCCCTTCCACAATTAATACCTTTTGAGCAGGCATTAACAGAGAAAACAACATAATTCTCTTGCTTGTAAGCAGTCATACAAAATTGCACCAGATTAGAAAAGATTGATTGAGAATTATTTAAATAAATAATAGGCAATATGGTTTTTAATGGCTTTTCAGTGCTCAAAGGTTTTGGTAAGCCAATATTTGGATGTTCAGCATCGATCAACTTTGTCGCAAGATTCCAAATTCCATCAGCGGATCGAGAAATCTTAATGGAATTTACAAAAGTGATGGAACCATAATGCTTGCGACCAACATGTCGTCGTTCATCTTCTTCGAAAAGATCACCATTTGAAGAATCAAAACTTGTGGCATTTACATTCGTAAAAACATTAATAAACATATTTTTAGTTCTACAAAAAAAAAAGTCTGAAAATGAATCAAAAATAAAATCATTGGAATAAAAAAACTCGATGGAATCTCAAATGTATTCAAAAAAGTGATAAGTTACAGCGAGAAAAAAATTAATTCTATTTATTTTTTTACTTATTTGTATGGAAAATATTTTTGTCGAATAAAATTTTGAAGGTTAGCGAAAAACCCCAAAAAAACAAAGCAAAACCAAAAGCGATAACGATGTTTGAAAAGAAAAAACATAACATCGCCATTTTCGGCAACTTTTATAAAAGAATGTGGTTGCAAAAAAACGTTGCCATTTTTGCCTTTTTGGTAATCGTAAACACATCCTGTTGAATCACCATTATTTTTGGTTTTGCTGGTTTAGAAAAAAAATCAAAAAATTTATTTGCATTTTATAAATAAAACAAAATTTAAATTTAAAAAATTAGTTAGTTATGCTTCAGTGAAAGCTCTAATAGATCTTGATGAATTTGGTGATGGAATAGTTGAAGATTGATGAGAAGCGGGCTTCACGGGTAATTTTGTAAAATACCAAAATAGATAAAGGGCCAAAGAAAAAATAAACAATAAAATAAAGCATGAAACAAAAAGGATATTTCGAAGATATTCTCTTGAAACACAAATCTGAAAATTTCATGGTTTTTAAAGAATGAATTTAATTTTTTACTCAGGAAAGCCTCCTTGATTTTTTTTATTTCACATAAAACGCTTACTTTATTATAATTCAAATCGTGATTTATTATTGAAATATTGGGCCTTGTTGAAGAAGTACTACCAGGATCTCTCATTGCTGAAATACATTTTTAGATTCTTAAACTTTTAAATTTTCTATATAAAAATCTCACAAATTTCTGGTGGATCTATGACTTCCACCGCTCCTGCATTAACATCCAATTCCACAGCATCAGGTGATGGCTGCTTTCTACGAATACCCAAATCTTGTTGAAGTCCAACAAATTCAGGGAATGAAAGATTTTCATTATCGCTTTCAAGTGTTTTTCTTGGTGGCCTAAAATTTAACGAAGTTTTCAAAGTGGCATTCTTCAAACTAAACTGAAAAAACCTTCGAGCTTTTAATTTTTTTCTTTTCATTGCCATTGTTGTTGTTTCAGGCATCATTGTATCATCAACAATCATCATCATTTGTTCATCAGAAAAATTATTATTATTTTCTGATGAATTTGGTAAACCCGGTGGAAGATCTGGAAGCATACTGGATTCAGTGGTGGATTTGAATCGAGGAGTACTTGGTCGAGGGAAATCAGGTTCAATGGTAACCATTGAATCTTCTGAACTATCGATGAAATTATTGCCTTTACTTTCACTGCAATGATCACTTGTTCGCTAAAAGTTTGGTTTGCAGAAAAATGTGTAAATATTTAAAGCTTACAATACAAGTTCCAGAATCAATATCTTTCGGTTCAACTCGTAATTGACAACTAAAAAATACCTAAAATTGCGGTCTTTTTGCTATTTTTTTTGTAATTTACAATAAGTTCTTACGGTTGGTTTATCAGCAAATTTAAAAACATATGAATCTTTTCCAGCTTCAAGATCGCTTTTGTATTCGATTGAATCCAACAAAACAGGATCCGTTGGACATCTATAAAATCTTTACTGAAATCTCTTAAAGCCTCGTCGTCTCTTTACATACCCATCATTATCTAAAAGTTCTTGTTTCATTCCATGTCCATCATCAACGATGCAACTATGAACTGTGAGACAATGAGTATCCGCTGTTGAAGTTTCACAAATCCAATGATGATAAACTGGTTGACCAATGGCAGCAAAAGACAATTGTGGACCATTTTCATTATTTTCAAGAACCTAAAACTTCTGCTATTTATTTTCTAAAACTCTTTGAAAACAAAACCTCATATTTGCATTTTGGCGAAGCTGCGCCAGCATCATTTACACTTGGTATATCTGTTGGTGGAAGCATACTAAAATTTTTACTTGCTTTTCTAAACTTGTTAAAGATGTGGTGGCATGCATACCTGACTTCCAATTTCTGAGTATAAATTTCATTGGTTTGTTCATAACGACATTCAATGTGAAAAGCTTTATCAGCTTTGGTCAAAAATATTTTATGAAACATTATTACCACAGTTGTTTCAAAAACAAGGCCTTTTGGATTTACCTAAAAAAAATTTAAAGGTGTAAAAGCTGATAGAATATTCAGTGTGGAGGAGGAAGTTAGAATGAAAGTTAAAGAAGCTGTTTTGATAAGAAACGTGCATGGTGAAATTTGTTTCGAATGAGTAATTTGTAACCTTGATTTTTTTTGAGAGGAGCAATCTTGCATAGTTTTTCTAATCAGAAGCTTAACTTTAGTTCCAAACGTGTTTCAGAAATAAAAAATAAACATGCAATTTTGTGATACTAATTATCTATGTGATTTAAAAATATAAAACTAAGGAAATCCCATCACCAAAAGCTCACTTTTTTATTTGTGCTTCTACTAACCATTCGTCTCCTTCTCATTCCACAATCAGCTGTAATGGGGATCGTAATATTAACAGTATTGCCTATGCCATCGCCATGAACTCGACAAGAATTTTTATCAAAGAAGCCTTTAGCATAAACATTCCCAGAAAATGGCAAATCTGTTTCAAACATTACAGTTATTTCATTAACGCCACAAAAAGCTTTTGGTTCATCTAAAATGGAAATCATTTTGAGTGAAAACAATTTAACGGAAACCTTACTGTAAAGTTTATTTTTCAATATTTTTGGCGAAGCAAATTTTATAAAACAAAATATTAGGAGAAATAATATATACCCGTTCATAGTTAATTCCAATTTAACCATTAGCAATATTTTTTTAGAGAAAATTAATAAATTTTTTACTTTTATCCAAAGTTAATTACCGTTCTTCAACTTTGATCAAAGCCATGAATGATCCAATCCAAAATAAAATTACGCAAATAAAAAGCCGGATTCTTTTGACAGAGAAAAACCACAGAATTAAATGGCCCTTGAAGCTACTATTTATTATTACAAATCTCCTTCAACAAGCAAAATAAATCAGGAAGAGGAGAAAGATAGAGAGATTATTAAAATCCTACTATACAATGATCAAAGCAGAACCTCAAGTATCAGTGTCAATTTTCAGCTGGTTTCTTTCTTTCAACAACAAAAAAAATGAAACAAATCTTTTCTTTTTTTCAAAAAAAAAATTTTTAATTGCTCCATCGAAAAGCTCACGTTCTTCTTTTCCTTTTTTTTCTTATTTATGGTCGTGGTCACTCTAAAAAAAATGATGGTGTGTTGTTTGTTTCACGCTTGAAACTTTACTTCGCGACCATGGGTAATTTTTCATTTGAAGAAAAAAATTCCAAAAATGAAACCCTCTCTTATTTTTTTTTTCTTTCTTTGAGGTAAATGAGGTGAAAGTGAATTTAATTTAATTTTTCTTCCTTAAAATGTTTGACGCCTTTTTTCTTCTTCCATCACCACCTGAAGACAACGAAAATAGAGATGAGTGAAGGAAAAGTGAAAGTGTTTTAAAAATAAAAGTGACCCCGATATTTTACTTAAAAATAGAAATTTAAAAGAGATCATAATAAAGCAATTAAAGTTTTAAGTGAAAAATCTTCGCTCATAAAATTTTTTTTGACAAAAGTAAACTCAGCCAGTAATGGATATCCATAAACTAGAAGCATTTTCAACTTTTAAAGAAGAATTACAGAAGTTATTTATTGCTATAAAAAGAACATTCAAAACTTTAAAAGTTTTTGTTTTAACAAACTCAAGAGGAAACAAGGAATTATTATTAAATGCTTTTGTTTGTAATGGAAATGGATGGATATAAATCCATGGAGTTAAACTTCGAAAGTTTCAAAAAATTGTGAAAAGAGCACATAAACGTGGAGATGAGTTGCATGGATTTATATTGTGAAGCTATTAAATGCATTATCAATATCATCAAGGCTAATGATATCTTCGTTGGATTTTCGTTGTTTAGCATAAGCTAAATGCACTATGGAGGATGTAATTGAACAAAATGTGGTTCAATCGTCCAAAGGCATCTGAACTGAGTCAAGCTTTTGTATGGAATAATCGGAGATTATGAATAACATTTCCTTCACTGATTTTGTAAACAAATTTCAATAACAAAATTGGTATCTCTCTGGAAATCAACACCGAAATTAGAAAACTTATCGAATTATAAATTTCTAATAAAAATTAAAACTCAAAAAAATATTGCTAAAAATATTCAAAAAGGTAAAAAAGCCAACCAATATATTTATTTTTCTTTTTCTTTTAAAATGCAGAAGAAAATTTATTTTGAAAAAAGGTGTTGCTTCAATATTGATTTTTTTTTAGTTTAAAAGCCAACGATCGCTTTTTTTCGCAGCGATAAATAAAAACATGCGAATAAACCTTAACAAGAAAAGAAAGTGTTATGAAATCGCAAAATGATCGTCTTTTTTAGATGAATCAACTCAAAGAGTAATAATGGATATTCATAAACTAGAGACGAACTTTTCAAGATATATGATTAATATTAGAAAATATGTTTATTGCTATATAAAATTCTAAATAATTTTTTTAACAAACTCAAGAGGATGATTTTTTGTAATGGCAAATAAAGGTTATAATGCCTATGTTGCACTTTTTGCTTTTTTGATAATAATTTTTTATGACTTTTCAAAAAGTTAACATTTTGCTAGTTAAAGTCCAACTTATTGTGCGACCTCTTATTAACATTCAAATAATTAAATTCTTATTATTCAAGCTAATAGCTATTCTTCCTTTGCAATCAAAACTTTTGTTTTCTCTTAAAAAGCAGTGTCATAGTTCATTTTACTCATACGACTTTATTTTATTTTTTTATTGAAATGCTTTTTGATCTATCTTTTTCTTTTCATTTCATTATTTTTTCCTCATTTAAAAAAATAAATAAATGAAAGGTATCATTGTTCTTATTCTTCTTTTTTGTGATTACATTTGAGATTAACCTCGAGGTTTACCAATGTTGTTACGGAGATGCTCACAAGCAAAAAAGCAACTAAGTAAGCAAATCAAAAAAAGCATTCATTCGAAGTAAAAACGCAAGAAAATCGGGACGTGGGCTGATTATTCGTTAAAAACGTTTGCATTTTTGCTAAAAAAATAAAATAAATTCTTTTCCGGTATTAAAATTTGCTCAACGACTAAACTCATAAAGAAAAGTAAATTTTTTTGATTTTGAGTTTACATACATACCTAAAACCTAAAAGTGAAAGAGGTTGAAATAATTTGGTTGAGTTCTAGACAGCTTTTCCAGACATGTTGGTAGACGACGTATGGAGTCAAAGTGCTATTTTGAGTACAGGTTTAAAATTTTTTTGGCTACCACCAGCGTCATAGGATGAATCAACGAGTTTTCAAAAAAATTTCAAAGTTGTCTAAAATAAAATAACACTTTTTTACTTCTGCATAATTTCCTGTATTTGGCCCCGGTTTCTTATATTGTTATTCGTTAATTAACTTTCTATAAAGATCAGGCGCTTAAAAAAGCATATATTCACATAAAAGTGCTGTTCCAAACTTTATTTTAAATGGAAATGTTTAAAAAATCAAGATATCTTTTTAGCTCATGATATTACTGTAATTCCTTTAATTTGATATGAAATTACGTTGAGTTAGGCTTTGTGTTTATTTTTCATTTTGATTTTTGGCCGACCATTTCTTCTTTTTTTTTAAATTCTCTGAGTACTGTAGATTGCCTCCTCTTCGAACTCACATGATTAAATGATGAATGCTTTTTGGTTTAAATGTAACTTCTCTTGTTTTTTTTCTCACTTCTTCGTAACTAATTTATTCAGCCACATTAAATGACGTAAATTTTGCTTTTCAAGTATTTCCTAATTTCTTTATATTCCTCGTGGTGGCTCCGGGTGGTTTAATCATCGCGTGTATACAAAACGTAAACTCAAAAAAAGAAAGAAGAAAGGCGATCTTGCATATTTCCAAAAATAAATTTTGTTGTAACCAAAATTAGTTTCCAAAAAAGCAACAAACTTTTTTTTCTCGTCGTCATTTTTAAACATCCGAAGATTTCGCAACAATATTTCCTGAAAAACTTTTTATTTTGTTAAAAAGTAATTCAAAGGAATCCATTTCCCCTTTTTTCTTAGCCCCTTTCTTGAAGAAAAGTGGGTTGGATGTGTTTCGTTTTCGCGTCGTCGTTGTTGTTGAGAAGGATAATGATAAGCTCATTCGTAGAGATGATCATCATCCCCTTCCTTTTTCCCATGGGATACTATAATTTGCAACTTTGACCTTAGATGCATGTATGAATGTATGTTTTTTTTTTGCAGGAAATGCACCATAGACCCTGTAAAAAGCAAAGACTTTATTCATCCATTGACTCTGACTGACTACTAACTGACTCGAAAACTAATAAACTGGACTTAATAATAAAAAAGAAGAAGATGACGAAAATGATGACGCTCTTACTTTGCTTTTTAATCAAATTTATGATTGCTTCAACAACAACTGCAGAAATAAATGATGATCATATTTTGAATGTAAGTGATAAGAAAAAAATAATTATAATTAAGATCCTATATGTCAAGAAAATAATACAAATAAGAAAAAATACATCCATGAGATAATGTAACTTTGGAGCTATAGTCACTGAACTAAAATTTTTTGAGTTTCAACTAACTTTTTTAGGGCCATGGTGATGACGAACGAGGGCTTAATGACGAACGATGTAAGCGAGAAATATTATGCACGGAAAAAGATATAAATGGACCAAAAATTTGTGGAACTAATGGAAAAACATATTTAAATCCATGCGAACTTAATCGAATTGTATGTTATGGTTTACCAGTGGAAATGCATAGAATGGGTGATTGTCAAATAACTGAGAGATGCCCATTGGAACGAGAATTTCAATTAAAATTAATTCGATCTAATTCAATCAAATATGCAAATGAATTTGTACCTATTTGTGATAAAATTACTAAACTTTATGCACAAATTCAGGTTTCTTTGAAAATACTATTTTGGGTTTTTGAGATTTTATAATTTCAGTGTCATTCAGTGATAGGATATTGTTGGTGTTCAACAAATCATGGAAACCCAATTCCATCAACATCCGTCGCAATAAATACTAATAAAATGCCTGATTGCCACCATCTTAATAGTAAGCATTTTTTTATGTTTTTGATGAGCTTGAAAAATTTTTATTAACTAATTTTTTGATTAAATTTTAACTTGAAACTCAAATTTGTAAAAGTCATAGTTCAAAATTAAATTAATTTTTACACATTCCAATCTCTTATCTCCCTCTTAACTTTTTTTTTGTTGTTGCAGCAATTCACGTGGGTGCTGATGGCAAAATCGAAAAAATGGAACATCATTTAACAACAACACCAATAAATGTGACAGGTTTGTTTTTTTTTACTTTGCATTATTCCACTTTTCGTTCGTGGGCATTAAATTTAACTTTCCAAATTGATTAATTTCTTTGTATTTTGAATTTGTTGTTTTTCTCTTTCTCTTTGTGGAGTTCAATCAAATCAATCTTTAAAGTTTAAACGATGACCTTTTTCTTTAATCCTTCATTTTTTTCTGTTTTAGCAGAATGTGGAAATGTTGAAAGAATAATTTTCAACAGTAATATTTTGGATGTATATCGGCGAGAATATGATAATGTTCCAAATGAACATTCCCATCATCAAGGTTGTTTTAAATTTTTTTTAAAGTCATAGTTTATCTTGAATTTATATTTGCAGGCGATGAGCCCGGTGAAACATTAGAACGTGAAATCCTTGTATGGCGTTTTAATAAACTTGATATCGATGAAAATGGCCGACTTTCAATGGATGAACTTTCGATTGAACGTCGTTTAACCGTTTTAGTTATTAAACCCACCGCATGCGCTCGAAGCTTTCATAAATTTTGTGACAAGAATAGTGATCGCTTGATTGATTTACAAGAATGGACCACCTGCCTTAAAATTGATTTTGGATGTAAGCTTTTATTTTCAAGTTTTGCTTTTTAGTACTTAAGATCTTAATTGTGTCCATTTTCAATTTTTTATTTTTGAAACTAACAAAATAAAACCGAAACAAAAAAATAAGAATCTATTTGTGTGTTTTAGTTTTTTATTTATTTTTTTGCTTTGAACTTTACCGCCCCTCAAGGCAGCCACTAATATTTTTTTGAGAGCTGTAGCAGCGGCGGCGATAAGCAGGTTGAAGAATGCAATAATGCCGCTTTTTTGTTTTTAACATAAGAACAACGAACACTTTTTATGATTATTTTGGAATTTTTGGAATGAAACAAAAAAATTGTTAGAATTTTGATGAGCCTTTTTTAGAAAAAGCCGACAAGAAAAAAAAACTTGAAAGGTTATTTAAGTACCAAAGTATAAAAAAAATAACGGTAGATTCGTCATTTGTCTTATTTAATGACAATAGAAAGTGGCTTTATTTTTAGAATAAAAGCACTTTTAAAACTTTTTTGTTTTTTTAAGTTAAAAGGTTCAAAGATAAATTGGCACTTTTATCCACCCGAATTTTTTGAACGCCGCTTTGAAACAAAAGTTTTTTGTCATCGTCATTTTTTATTTATTTTAAAAGATAAAAGCCTAATTTTTTTCAATCAAAAAACCGTAAAACTTTCAATGAAAGGTTTATATAGCTTCGTTGCTTCTGAAAAACGATGGCCTCATTTTAGACTTCTAAAACAAACTTTTCCAGCTTTAAACCCATTAACCCAATTTACACCAAAACATAAACACACAACACCCATAATTCCCTATGGCACTTGAGAGCCATAAAAATAAAACTAACTAACTTTTACAGCTTTTTTAACATTCCCATTTTTCTAGCGATTGCATGGGATACCTTTAAATCGCTTCGTCGCTCCCAAACTTCTCGTAAAATTCGTCATAATTCATCAATTTTAAATTTAAAACGTCTGTTTTTTTTTATCCAGATTCTCAATATATTGCTTTTCATGTGCGTATTTTGCTGCTTTTAAAAAAAGAAAATGCCTTCGTAATTTTAGTTTTTGTAATTTACTCTTTTTCTCAATTTTTTAAGTTTCATATTCTTTTTTTTCTGCTCATCATTTCGCAACATTTTTACCGCCGATAAAAAAAATAAACATCTTCTTGTCACCGTTTTTTTATTTAAAAAAAGAAAAGAAGAATAGCAGTTAAAGAAAAGAAAAAATAGCTACGGAAATGTTTTTTATTTATTTTATTTTTTGTCGCTCCTTTTTTTGGCAGCCTTCGTGTATGTACCTTTGTTGCTACTTTTTTTAATGACGAAGAAAGTCGATTTCATTATTGGCGCCTCATAATTCTCTAAAATTTGTGACTACTATAGATAGTAAAAAAAAGAAGCAAGCAACGACGACAAAGTGCTTTCAATCAACGAAGAAAAGCAGCAAAGTTTTTTAATTATTCGAATTAAAAAACGTTTTTAAAACAAAAAACAACTGAAAATGTTTCGGGTGCTGCTTTTGACCATTGCAATTTCATCTTTTCCTGAAACAATTTTATCTAATATTTATTCCCCTGAAGAAACTTTCGATTATCAGCTGCCATCATCTTCATTTGCATCATTCTTTAATAGCGGTGGTAGTAACTTCAAAAATGATTATCAAGATTTGACATATCAAAGTTTGTAACATTTTTTTTCTTTTTATTTTTTTCGTTGTTGGTTGTTTTCTTTGTTTTTCTTTTTATCATCTCCATCGGCTGCCTTTATCATCATCACCGCAAAAAAAAGCTTCCTTGTGATTGTCTGCTTTTTTATATGTAGTTTGTTGTTTTCGTCTGCTATTTAATTAACCTTTTTTGTTTGTTGATTTGCTTCCTCATTGCTTGCTCCTTTTTTATTGAAATAAACAATAAATCAATTTTTATCTTTCTTTTTTAGCTAATGTACTTCCCGAACCAAATGATGATAATTCGCTACCAATTTATGAGCTTCCATCACCCAAAACTTCCCCAACTTCCATATCACCAAAAGGAGGAGTTGTTGAAAGTCAAGAAGATGACCCATCAGCAATTTTCTTGGAATCCATCACTAAAAAAGCTGATTCACCTCAAATAAGCATTGAAAAACCAAATTGTCGATTGGAACGTGAAAAAGTTATTTCAAGCATTGACCCACAATATTTGGACACAATATTTATTCCTAAATGCACGGGAGATAATGATAAATTTTATATTGAAATTCAATGTCATCAAAAACCATCGAGAAAATTTTGTTGGTGTGTTCATCCAATTACTGGTGAACCATCTGGAAGTAGTTTAGTCACTTCGATAGATGAATGCAAAAAAGCATCGAGGAAAAAACTCTCACATAAAATTGGAAGCATTAAAGGTAGGATTAACTTTCAGGCGCCAATAAAGAAGCTCGCGATAACAAGAAAATCAAAGTTAAAAACATCAACAAAAATTCTTTTCGAAAACATTAAAATTTATTTTGATTTTATAATTCTAGGTTGTTTACCAGAAAAGGAATTATTATTCTATCGAAAACTCTTTGGAATTCTTTCTAAAGAAATGCGAGAAAAATCTCCATTAATTCCAAATGCACCAAAACGAAGGAAGCCACAAGTAGCAAAATGGAAATTTGCAATGCTTGATTCAAATGGAAATAGCGAAATTGAAAGAAATGAATGGAAAGAATTTCGAACAACTTTAAGGCAACTTAAAAATGTTCGTAAATGTGGAAGAAATTTTATAAGGTTTTGTGATATAAATAAAGATGGAAGAATAAATCGACGCGAATGGATGATTTGCACGGTACATGGTAAGCTTTATAAACTTCGCAGGAAAAAAAAGATATCATAAAAGCCTCTTTCATTTTATAGCTTATCGTCACGCAAAATCTTCCAAACCTAATCCATTTTTAACCATGTTGAAATCAGTTGATTGAAGAAGAAAATCAAAACGCTTCATTGATGCATGCATTCCAGAATTCCAAAAAAAATCTCAAATTCACTCGACGCGTATCTCATCGATCCTTTTTTTACCGAAAAATTTTTCCCAAACGAATACGGGAATATCTCTTCTTTTTCTTCTTGCTATGTTTAAACGAAAATAAAATGGCCTTGATGTAAAAACTATCATCAAAAAAGAGTAGCATATAACAAACATAAAAGCGACATTTATTCAAAAAATTAAAACATAACAAACATAATAAATAAAAACAGACAAAAAATATTTCACATTTCCACAATAGCTGAATCCTTAATGTTCTTTTTAGCTTCAGTTGAAGCTTTGAGGATTACCGATTTTGATACATGGTCAGGATGTTCTTGTTGAGGCTCTTTAGGACCAAGATTTGAGCGAATAAATTGAGAAATAATATCATTTTCTATGGTTGCATTTTCATTGTTCATTATTGGTTCTTTTCCAGGTAGAACACAGCGTGAAAGAATAACATAATCTTGTTCTCCATCAATTGGTGAAGTTTCATCAAGACGAAAACCATTTTTGTGGAAGAAAGCTAACGAGTGCCCATTGAAACAAAATACAGTTGCCATAACTTTATGCATACCCGTTCTAAAAATGAAGATAAAGTAAAGGTGCTAAACTCCATAAAATACTTACTTTTTAGCTAAATCAAATAAAATATTTAGCAACACAGATCCAATACCACGTTTTTGATATGCAGCAGCGATTTGAAGTTCATAACTAAAAATCTATCATATTATTGTAAAAGTCTTAATTGCAATTTTGCTAACCAATAAACGGCAGGAATACCATTGTCAATAACAAAGCGATAATGAACATAACCAACATGCTTCTTTTTAGAATCTTTAACAATAATAAATCGAGCGGTTGTGGCTTGTAACTCTTGCTTTTTTGATTCTTCTTCATATCCCCAGTTTGATTGTTTGTACCTGAAAATTGTTTAAAAGTTAAAAATAAATGAAATAGTCAACATACATTCCAATCATGTTATCATTGAAGAGTTCAAAAATCCAGAGAGATTGTGCAGAATGAAGATTTGTTGCCCAGTAATATTCTAAAGTCAAAATTTCTCTAAAAAATAAGATATTAAAAGCGAAATAAAGAAAGCTAAAAACTAACCCATCTAAAGTCTTTGGTGTTGGTGGTTCACACCCAGTTTGTTTGATAGCATTTGGCATTTTAGTTGCCTTTTTAACAAGCTTCTTGAAAGCTGGATTGTCTTTCATCTAACAAAAAATGATAAAAAAAGCAAAGTTAGCAAGTTTAGATACGACTCAAAGTTTTAAACTTTGTAAATATCATTCAAAAAAAATACATACATAAAACTATTTATAACCTTTATTCTAGTCAAATTTATGCACTTATTAGTAATCCTAAACACTGGGAAATATATGTACAATCAATAAATGTTCATTTCATCAAATATTAAAGCTTTCACCACATCCACATGTTCCTTTGATATTTGGATTACGAAATACGAAACCTTCAGATAGACGACTTTCTTGAAAATCCATTTCACTTCCAAGTAATGATAGCTGAGCTTTTGAATCAATCCATACTTTCACGCCATCTTGTTCAACTTCTTCATCAAATTTAGCTTTTTGGTTTGAATAATCGAGAGTATAAGTAAATCCATTGCATCCTTTCTGTTGTACACCAATCTGAAAACGAGTAACTTCAATAACATAAAAAGCTATAAAAAAAATCACAAACCTTTAAAGCAGTTGAATCAGGTCTTTGAGATAATAATTCTTTCACTCGTTTTACCGCTTCTGGTGTTAATGTTAAAGCTTTTCTTGTTGGATCAGATGGTCGAATTCGAGCGAAGCCTTTAACTACTCGAGCTGTAGTATTTACAATTTTACTTACATGCATTTAAATAAATCAGCAGAATAATTTTAAATATTGAAATATTTCAGAAATAAAAAATGATGCAAGTAGAAAATGCGTGTTTTGCGCTTTTTTTTTTGTTTGAAGATCGAACTCGAGTTTTATAAAATTGTTTTGAACCGCAGTAAGCCAATATTTTTCGAATGATGTTAGTGTTTGAAATTTAAAGTTCAGCAAACTTGGATGGATAATCGATTCTCAAAAATTTATTAGGACTCAATTAATGCAATAATGGATGTGATTCACAAATTTCATCAAATGAGCATCAATCAATAGTCTATGTTTGGTGGAAGAATAAAAGATAATATTTGGTGCAATCTTTGAAAAAATCGACCGGCATCATTGGTTGTGAAATGAAAACATAATTTTAGAATGGTGGAATTTTAAAATAACAGCACAAACTATGAGAACAAAATTTTATGCTATGCCTCAGTCAAAACAGCACCTTTTAAATGTACCCATCGGTTTCATTTTATCCAATGAAACACCTTATTGTTTTTATTATTTCCTGAATCTATCTGCTTTCGAAATCTACGAAGATACAAAAATTGCAAAGTGGAAAAGTATCTTGGTTGTTAAATCATTTTAACGCTTTTTTTTTTATTTTTTGCACATACGAATCAATGTAACAATATTCAAAGAAAAACGAAAACAGTTAAACAATAACTTGATAAAATATTTTTGGGATGATTAATTAATAATAAGACTTGATAAACAAGTCACACTAAAACAAAGAACAAGAATGAAATAATATTTTTTAATCCATCATTCAACGGGAGGTACTTTATAGCCATTATTGGAGTTATCAATTTCTTTTTGATGATGTCCAAGTTTTTCTCTTTATATTATTTCCATCATCATTTAATGGTGGAAAAGCTTCAGCAGTAATAGTTCCTGGTGATGGAAAATGATGACGTTGTGGACGATTGTAACCAGCTTGTTGCTGTTGTTGTGGAGGATAAGAATTGGGGTTAGGAACAAAATATGGATTTGATTGCTGTTGTTGTGGAGGAGGATGAGGATAGCGTTGTTGACCATAATTATTGTTTTGGAAAGCCCGTCCTTGTCCACCACGTCCACCACCTCGACCTCGATAATTTCCTCGATTATTAAAATTATTATGTCCCTCATTTTGGAAATTTTGTGGAGGAGGATTTGACATTCTCATTTGAGAAAATCCTAAAAATTAATACATGAAGCAACCAAAAATAATTAAATACAAAAACTACCTTGAGTTGGCGCATTGTTGGTAAAATTTTGTGGTTGATTTTGATGTCCTCGCGGCTTACTATTATTGTCATAATAATTATTCGATCGATTTTGATTACTTTGAGCTCCATATTGTTTATTTGCAGAAGGTTGAATTGCTGCGTTTGGAACTTGAGTAAGAATATGATCAAAAAGGGTTGGAATATCTGAAGGCCGACTAGTATAAGTTCGAATATCTTCATAATCTGCAAAAATAACATTTGATTTATCATTTAATTATTAAAATATAAACTAACTGTCACGATTGCTGCTGCCCCGGAATGAAGGACGTGAAGTGCTTGGACGACTACTTTCCTTTCGGGTATCAGGACGATTACCATCATTGTGCTCACGATAGTTATCATTGCGATTATTACCTCGGCCTCGATAATTTCCTCTGTTAGTGTTTTCATATCGATTTGGTCTAATTTCTGAACCTCTTTCATTTTTATCTCTCATTTGTGGAGGACTTTCATAATTATTATTGCTATTATTTTGCGGTGGAATATCTTCTTTGGCTTCAGCTATTTCTTGATTTACCTTTGGAGGGAGTTTAACATTTGGAATGGAAACATTTTTACGCATTTCTTGCAAATTTGCAATTTCTTGTTGTCGAGCTGCTTCAAATTCTAAATTTGTTTCAACGGGCTTTGTTTCACCCGCCGCAACCGCCATAGCTTTAAAATTATCTTTTCCTTTATTTGCAGCTAAAGCACCACCAGCTTTACCAACCGAAACCCATTTAGGAGCTTCCGATGTGTTTCTTGCATCTTTATTACTCGAGTATCTTTCAGTTTTCCACTTTTCAACTAACTTTTCAACATTTCCACCAATTAAATTACAATTTTTGCTTGTTAATTGAATAATTCCATGCTCAATTTGAACATCGCCAGTTATAAGAATTTTGGCGCCATATGGAGTTTCACCGCTATAAAAAACTAATATAATGCTTTGAATGTAATCGTATATGTTTATTACCTGATCTTTGCTAAAGGTTCAGTTGTCATAGCTTTGATAGATTTCGATCCATCGGTTAAAACCATTGAGCATACTCCATCATTTTGAAAATGTTCATTAATTTTGGGATAACTAACATTTTCCCATTTTGAAAGTTGAACCACAAATGGACCTTTCAAAGAACTTTTTGCAATTGCATCCGATAAAAAAGCTTCACCAAAATCTTTAATGTCATTCTAAAAAAAGTGGGATAATCAAAACTATTGTAAAAATAAATATGACAAGAACAAACATCTAAAAGAAGTTTTTGGAATTCTTGTTTGCTGATATTTTCAATATCACTATCCGTTAATTCACGAAGCTTAACTTCATCCACCTTCCATCCTTCAGTTTTGAAAGAATTAAGAATAGCCATTCATGAATATTAAATAAAATATTTCAAAATGGGATATAAAATGAAATGGAAAATAGTAATATTAGGAAAATCTCGATAGCAAAAATTGTGGACAAAATTTAATGAATGGTGGGTGAAAAGGTGGCGTTAGGAACGTTTAGATAAGATATTAAAATATTTATTGTTGCGATAAGAAAATATCCATCCCAGAATTCCATAAAAAATATTCGAACTAAGATTTAAAAAATGGAAAACATAAAGGTTGATTAATATTTTAAATGGTCAAACATGTCAAAAATAAGCTTGGATGGCAAATGGAACAATAATTTTTGTTGGGAAAAAGGCAAGAATATGAGCATTTGAGGAAAATGTGATGATATGAACTTTTTTCGAACCCACTTGCTGATGATTGCTGATAGTTTTTTTATTTATGATCGATGAGCTTAATCAACCATTGATAAAGACTTTTTTATACTTAAAAAAAAGTAAAATTTATCTTATATAGCTGTTTTTATAGATTGTGAATCCTCAAATATGTTTTTGGAGTTTGCAAGAAAGCCTCAAAAAACATTAACTTCCTTCAAAAAAAAAGTTATTAGTTTTTTGATAATTTATAAACACAAAATTGTAAAAAATAATTTCAAATAAAAAGTATGAAAAGGTTTTCAAGTTCGAAATTAAATTATCATTGATAGTTATATTTTTCAAACAAAATGACATTTATAATAACATTGTTCTGGTAAATTGAGAAATTTTCTGTGACTTTCATTTAACTCTTGATACATTATTATACCGAGGTGAGCAGTGCAACCTCCAAGTTTCGGAATTACATTTGCAAGCATATGCGGATCACCTTGTTGTTCAGGACAATAAAGCTCCAATTTTGTACAAATAACCAAATTATTTAATCCAGCAAAATCTATGTTTTTTTTGTTCAGAAATAGTGACCAATCTTCATATCGTGATTTTTTAGAATAATTTAGGCTCAATTGATGACAATACAAAGTACGTCGGACAGCGTAAAAGTATTTGCAAGTGAAGTATAATTTTCTGACAATTTCAACGTTTGCTTCTTTGGAAATTAAATAAACAAGATTGCGAGGGAGAGAAAAGTTTTGACTTTTCTTATATGCTTCAATCGTGTGTTTGGGATAATGAAGAGTGATTGGATCATACCAAGTTGGAGGAGGCAAAGTGAGCTTGGGATATTCATCCATCTTTTTATATGGCTTAACTTTGTCCTTCTCCGCGACTTTCATTGAAATCAGGCATTCTTCCAATAAGGCAATAAAATCATTGAATTCAGGCAAAACGGTATGTCCTGTTACTGTGGACATTGCTCGTTGCAAAACTGTGACGGCCTTTTTTTGATTTCCAAAATCAATTTCATACAAAATCGTGTCAATCCAAAATTCGGTAACTGAATGATCTTTTCCAATTCTTTCTATTTCATTTCGATACTTTTCCACCATTTCAAAATCTTCAATAAAAAAGCGGGTGTATCGTTGATAAACGCTCAACAAATCCTAAAATTGTTCTTTTGCGTTTAAATAAAAAGAAAATGCCCTTAATTTTTTTACGTTTATTTTTTTAAAAAATAAAAAATTGTTTCTTTTTTCTTGATTGTGAGTTTTTGAAAAAAAATACTAAAACTTACGAAAGGATCCTTATCTTTAAGAAAGTCCATATAAAATTTCCATATTTTCTTATTCACACAGCCCATCATCCACCCAAGTCGGTGTTCAATGACCCCAACGATGACGTCGTCCTCTTCTAATTCTTTCAAATACTCAAACCATTCTTCATCTGGCAAATCATTTCTCATGAATTCATAAGAGAGTAACGCCGACCTTTTAATTTTTAAACGAAGCCATTTTGGAAGTGGTTTCACTGAAAGAAAACAATATTGAGAGAATTATTTGTGCCAGCTTGAAGAAAACAATAACTCACTACTAAATCTTTCATACCAAAGTAAAATCGATTCAACTCCAAGACGTGGGAAGGAGATCTTTTTTATTGCCATTATCACAGATTTTGTGCCATATACTGAAAAGTCGCCATAATGTGATATCATAAAAAATTCCTCTGCTTTCCAAAATAATTTTGAGGTTCCATATTTCAATGAAGAAAAGCTTAGTAATTTTCTTAATGCATTGTTGTCACAAACAACATTTTTTTTAGAATTTAGAAAAGATAAAGGGTTTGAATAACATGATAAAGTAACATATTTTTGAGAAAATTCAGAAGCAATCGACCATTTTTGGGTATAATCTTCAGTTGTCTCAAAGTCTGCTTTCATTCTTAAAAAAGCTGCTTTGTAAATTGGAGGAAAGAGCTCGATGTGAGCATCCGTAGGAGGAGAACAATGATCGTATAATCGTTTTGGTTGATCCATCTCTTGGAACTTCGATTCTTTCTAAAATTATGAATACAAGTTAATTATATTGCGTTATTTTCTATGAATGATGAAATACTAAAATGATTTAACTCAAAAAACTCTATCACCACGCAAGTTTAAAGTAAATATAAATATTATAAGACAATTAAGTTTAAAAAAACCAAATAAACGTAATGAAAATAAACTTTTTATTTCACAATATTTATGGAATGAATGGAGTGCATCTTTCTCATTACTTTGTGATGAAATAGCAGAAATTAAAAAATGCAGCAAAATATCGATCGCCTTTTATAAACTGAAATATTTTTATCTTCTCCATAAATGATATGAAAGATGTGCAAGTACCTTTGCAAATTTCGGGAGTGGGAAGGTCATCTCGAGCTTGATTTATAGTAAATAATCTTTGTATGCTTCTATCTCTTTCATACCAGGAGTCATTAAACTTTGTGTGCTATATTAGCTCTTTCAGCACTAATATTTTTATCCATCCATTTTTTTGGTTGCCATAGCTCAAACTTAAAAGAGGACTACTTCAACCCACCATTCAGATGTGATATATAAAACATTAAATATTTTTTGACTGATGATATGGCTCCAATCTGATTAGGCACAAGTCCAAAAAATACTCCACCAATGCATATCACTCCTTCGTCACCATTAAATGCTTCACCTCTTTCATCTTCTCCAATTGTTGGTTCACCAATTAAACCAAGCAAAAAAACTATTTCTCAATCATCTAATAGTGCTGCAATGCCAATTGCCAGTACTTCACCTGCTTCAATTGCTGTAAGCAGTAGCCCCATTAAACCATCTCATTTAGCAACAAGTAAACAACAACAAGCACAAGCGCAACAACCAAAAGGAAAAAGTGCAATTCGTAGAATTTCATCTCATAGTTCAAGCAGTGAAAGCAGTAGCGAATCCATTAGCCGTCGATCCACTGGTGGTTCAAGTGATGGAGGAGGATAAAAAAATAATAACAAGATTTTGATCGTAATTTGATGATTTTTGGTTGTGTAAAAATACTGAAGGATCATATTTGCCTCCAGCCAAATTTTTCTGAAATGAAGACAATGATAGGCAGCATAGTAATAATGTAACAAAGTTTTCATTTATTGGATGTAAAAATGTTAAAATGTTGTCAAGTTGGTTGAATATTTTATGCCGAACTCTTGATGCTTGCCCTGGTTTTATTTTTACAAAAAAATTTAATCAAAATAACAAATGCTCATTTGATTGCTGCCTTGTGGATGACAAATATGTTTATATGAAACCCGAATTTCATGTCAATACAGCTTATTCATTGCATCAACAAAAAGATAAAACTGTACAACAATATAAAATTAAGAAGCGACGAACTCTCGTTGTACAACTTCAAAGTAATTCGCCTAAAACTAAACGACCAAGAGTTAATGGAACAAGAAGAACTTCAACATCCACAATTCATCCAGATGAATCGGATGATGATTCTCGATCATCTTCACCCAATTTTGAACTTGCTGCAATTAAACGACGTCGAACCATTTCAAGTTGTCTACGACCTGCAATTACTCGACCATTAAAACCCGTCATTCATCTTAGCAGTGATTCATCTTCAGAAGAAGGGGATGATGCCATTATTGATGTATCATCGGATGATGAAATACCAACCCTTACTCGACAAGCTAATGTTAATGAATTAAATCAGCTGTTGAATACAACCCTTAATTATTGTGTTTGTATTAGATTTTATTTTTGATTGTGATAGAAAATAAATGTATTCATTCTTATCTCGTTTTTTCTTGTGATTTTTGGGAGTAATGTTGTTATAGTAAAAGTGTTAATTAATAGCTGAAAAATTATTGCGGTAACATATTTTAGCAGAAGCACACCTTTGGATCAGATTATGGTGTTTAAAGATTGTGAGAGGACTATTCAACTCAATCAATATTCCGAAATATGTAATCGGTTAGTTAAAAGAATGTTGTAAGCACGTTGACTATTTTCCAAAATTTTGTAAATTCTTTGTTATTTTTATAATGCACATGACATTGCTCATTTCATCATACCTCTATGAATTTACTCTAAACAACGAAAAATGTAAGAAAAAACCCTTTAAATCATTATTAAACTTCAGAAACAAAAAACATTCAAAGTGTTTATATAATAAATTGCAAAAAGCACAGGTAAAAACCAAACAAAACAAAATAAACGAAAAAAACTTTGCACAAAAAAGGCAATGAAAGAGATCGAGCAAGAAATTTAATAACAAAAATCAGTGATTACACGTAAAAACCATAACAGTAATAAGCAAAGATTAATGAAAACCACGAGATGAGAAGAAATGAAGAAGTTAGACGTTGACGTTGCATTTCTGAAGAAAGCCATATGGAACAGTGTAGATGACATTTTGATGAGACAAGTGAATTATAGCGCTTTTAGCATTATCATCAGCAACGAGAACAATACCTTGATAATACTAAAAAATAAAGACATGAAAAGATACATAGACAAGACAAAAATAATAATGTAAGGAAAAAAACATCGAAATGCATAACCATTCACTCTGCATGAATAACAGTAATATATTGCACAGAAGAACTCCAGCGCCTTCCAAAGCTATTACTTACATTTCCATCAGCAAATGGTGCAACAACTTGACATCCAGCAACAATACCATCAGATGGTTGACCAGCAGGATGATGTGGAAGTGGAGGAATAAAACCTGGTTGTGGAACAAGCATCGTATGATCAGGAACAAAATATGAAAAAGATTGAGCATAGCCATGACCATAATTATTTCGGAAAGGTTTACCACGGTAGTTTCGACGATGTCCACGATTGTTATGGGAGCCATCAGTTTGAGATTTGCGTGTATCATCCGATGTTTTCATTCGAGAAGTTTCTAAAAAGATACATATAAAAGAAAGAAAGAAAGAAAGCAAAAAAGGTACCTTCAGTAGCATTGTTGCTCGAACTTCGTGGTTGATCTTGATGCTTTTGATCGTCATAATTGCTCTGAAAACATAAAATAAAAGGTTTGAATGGTAAGTAAAAGAGACAATTACCTCAGCATTATCACTGTTTGAATTATTTTGATAACCTTCAGCATTGAGATAGTCTTCTTTAGTAGGAGTAGCTGGCGTTGCATCAGGATACTTAATCTTAATAACATCAAAAACTGTAGCAGGAGCAGATGGACGTCGAAAATCTTCATTGTCTATAACAGTAACGTTAGTTATAATTAAAAACAAACAAAAAAAAATTAACTTACTGTTGTTACGATTGCTGCCCTTTCTGCGTGAATTACCATGATGACGATTACCGTCATTGCGAGTGCCATCATTACGGTTATTATCACGACGATTACCGTTATTACGGCTACCATCACTGCAATTATTAGCCATTCTGCACTTCTAAAATAACGTACGCAAGAAATGAGATATGATACTCTCTCTCAAAACAGGAACTATTTTTTTGATAATCAAAAAAGCTGATGAAAAACAAAAAATAGCTGAAACGACCATTCAAAATAATTCGCATAAAGGTAAAAGATCGATTCCTGCAACGATAAAAATAAAGCGGTTTCTTTAAAAATTGCTTCCGTTGTTTTTTAATATTTTTTACAAATATTTTTTTTTTATGTATTTCTAAAGCTTCATTTATTACAACAGCTTTTATCTAATGTTATTCCATTTTAAATATTTATCAAATTTTGTGAATCTATTTTTTCGTTTTTTAACCATATTTATTTACGGACCTTTGCTCCCTTGAGACAGAAAGAGAGAGCTCACCTCATTTCCGGTGTAAATGGAATTTTTTTCTTCTTATTCGTCAGCATGTGATAAACCCACAATGTTCCATTTTTTCTTACTTGCTGCTTATCGATAATAATATTCAGCCCTTTTTTTATTTAAAGCTTTAAACTTCATGAGATAACCTTTTTTCGATTGTCGTTTGCTAATGCCTCAAGGATCGATTATAATTTTTTTTCCTATTCCAGCTGTCAAATTTCATTTTCATTGTGTCAAAGTTTTTTCTTTAAAAAATAAAAAATAATAGTTAGCAATGAAAAAAATTCTATGCTTACGAGATTTTCTTTTTTTTGTTGATGAAACGAAGAAATAAAAGGAAAGGGGCTATCCATGGGATGGAATGATTTTAGCTTTTGGGTAAAACTCTCCACAAAAGAGAGACAGCTGGCTTGCTATGCTTCTTCTACCGCTACAACTGCCCAAAGATCTGCTGTCCACTTCACTTTTCCTTTCTCTTGCTATTTTTTTTGTTGTTGTGCTGCTTCCCTCCTTTTGTTGCCGGAAAAACAGAACTGCTGCATTGAAAATTTAACTGGACATAGAGAGTTATTTTTGCGTGCTTGTGTGTGTTGTGCGCAAAAAAAGCAGAAGAAGAACCAAACGTCCGCACTTTAGTTTTTTGCTCCTCTAACATTTTTTTCTTTTTCCATTGCAACGATTTTGCTCTTTTTTCGCAGCAAGCCACTATTGGCAGCGGCGTCTTTTTTTGATGCCGCAACGTCTTGAAATGGCTTTTCTTTTCTTTTTTATGCAAACATCTTCCTTCATTCTTGCTTTCTCCTGTTCTTCTTTCTATTTTTCAGTGTATATCCGGCCGACGCGTGTTTTTGTGAGTGTGTGACCGTTTGGGAGCGCGCAAGACCCCCGAAAAATAATGTTAAAAACAGAACTTTGCTCTTAGAGCTGGCCACTGTCCAGTTTTGCCGCGTTGCCTTCCTTCCCTTGCTTTTGGTTGGGTCGATAATTTTATTGCGGACGACAACGGTTAAAAGGGTGGCGTATTTTTCACTGACCGTGCCAGGTTTTTTCGCGCAATTTAAAATTTATTGATCTTGATTTTTTGACACTTTTGATTTCCACTATATTTTTGGAGTTACAACAATCCTTTTTTTGTTTAACGCGTTTTACTTTACATATTTATGTATCGCTTTTTTCTTCTATATTGTTATTATTCTTGCGCAGTGTATTTTAGTTCTTTGAACCGCTTTCGGCTTGTTTCGACGTTCACGAGCTTATCGTTTTCGTGTCGTCCTTTTGACTGCGCGCAATCGTTCTTTTTTTTATTCACACATCTTTGTAAAAAAAAGGAGAAAAAAATACTAGCTCGAGTAAAAATTCAATAAAACGTTTTTTTGATTCCACTTGAGTCACCTCCTGATTTTTGAATTTTTGTTTTCCCTTCCCCTCGTTTTTTGTATTATAAAAAAATGCAAACTTGAGATGTTTTAGAAACCGGATCAGTTTGTTTTGGATTGTCATCTTTACGACTTGGTAACACGCGCTTATGCCGATTTTTTTTTCAAGAATTGAGCCGTTGTGCACTCTTAAATTTATCATCGATTCTTTCTCAACATGAGGTATGTTTTTTTTACTTCTTCATATTTTTTATTACGATTTATTCTTCAGTGCTACATCCCTTAAGCAAGCTTCTGTTGATATCTTGCTATATCAAAATGATTTGAGAGATTGGAGAAAACCAGACGGCTCTGAAGTGAGCAGCACATCGGACGGAGGTCGAGCAACTGTTCATTTATTGCAAGAACCAGAACCCAGCTTTCGATATCGTATTTATGCTTTACGGGTAAATGACAATAAGCCGTTGGTAAATCAAATTATTCATGAAAATTTTCATTATAAAGTTGCTACTCCTGTTTTTCATCAATGGAAAAATGAAGAAAAACAAGTAATGATTTTTATCTTTTTTGCACTGTTTTTGTGACTCATCCCTTTTTTAACCTATAACTGCGATGTTTATCTTTTTTGACAATTCGCATCAATTACTCTTCTTTTTTAGGTTATTGGCTTAAATTTTATAAATGCTGAAGATGCTCAAATATTTTCCACGCATATTAAACGCATTGTTGAAAGCTTAAGTGTGCCACAATATCAACAAATTAATGCAAGCAATGGTGTTTATCAGGATCCTCAAAATTATTATCAGCAAACAAATAACAGAGATGTCGATCAAGAAAGTATTGGTTCTGGTAATTCGAATTTAACAAATTATCGACAGCCTCAGTAAGGGTTTTTTTTGTTTTTTAAAGAAGATGAAATCATCAATTCACTTTTTTTGCGATGGTTGTATTTGTCTGATCGCACCCTTTATGCGTCATCTTTTATTTTTTTTTGGTTTTAAGCGAAGAAAATCTATTTTTTTAACGTTTAGTCATCGAATACTATTGATACTTTGTTTTTCAATTTCTTTGAGAAAGTTGCTTCTTTGATTTTAATAACTTTATTAATTGCCTTCTTTTAAAATGAGTATGCGAATTAAATCCCAAGCAATTCAATCGCTTATTGCTAATTTTCAAGAAGACCAAACTCCAAAAAATTTAGACACAATAACTGATGTTATTGACGATGATGACGCTTGTGAGCAAAATGTTTGTTCAAGGTTCGATTTAGATGATTACAATGTTTGGCTTAAAGTTTAGGGCCTTTTATTTTGGCTTTAAAGCACGCAAACAACCAACATTTTGCAACTTTTTAAACTACAGTTTATTCGATTTTTGATCCCTTGTTTTTTAGGAAATCAAGCTATTCATCTTTACAAAGCACCGGTACTCTCAACCAGCAACAAAGACGCTGCTCACAAGGATCTTCAGGAAGTAGTGGAACTCCATCTTCATCTAATATTTATGCAACAGTAAGTTTTTGTTTTATTTTTAATCCTTTTTCTGCCACATTTTCTAATTTTTCAACTACTTTTAGGCCCAACCAAGCAATGGCTTTGCACCACCTCCCAATGGACAATTGCAGCAAGCTTCAACTAATGGATTACCACCAGTTAAAGCTCCTGCTCCTCCACCAGCTCCACCACTTCCACCACAACAAATCAATGGTACCCTGGCTTACAACAATAACAATGGTAGTGCGCCGATTTCAAAAACAGCGCCTCCACCTCCTCCCCTTCCAACATCGCTAGCTGATCAACTTAAAAGCAAGACATTACGAAAAACTTCCACTCCTGCTGCAGTTACTAAAACTCCATCTGATGCAGCAAAAACTCCTCAACCTAAAACAAGTCTGCCTGGGACGCATCCTGATTTTTTATCAGAGCTTGCAGCTAAATTCAATAATAAAAATAATGGTAAAAATTGTAATGCTGATAATATTTCAACATCCTCAAGTTCAGGCGTCAGTACGGCGAGTAGCAATCTGGCAACTTCATCTGATACTTCTGATTCTTGTAATACTATAGTGGCAACGAAGAAAGCTGGTAAATTTGCTTTCTTTAACCTTTTTTGATCCATCGGCTTAAGGGCTCTCAATCAAACGTTCCTTTTTGTTTTCTGATCTCTTTAGTACACAAGCTTTAGCGCTACTTTTGTTGCATTTTTTTTATTTTTCGCTAAAGCAAACTTGGGAACATTCTTTCATAAATTTACTTATTTCCTTTGGTTGGCTATTAAAATAATCAGGAAAAGATGAACATTATGTCATGTTATTTTTTTTCAATCAATAGCGCAATTACAAAAAGCGCAGATGTCTTTTTCTTTTTGCATGCAAAAGCTCAACCAATGCAGCAGTTCATTCATTGCATTAAAAGGTTCATTGAGCAAAGAAAATAATGGGATTAACAAAAAAATAGCCGCTTTTTTGCTTTAGTCATTTTGCAAATTGACCCTTCACTCAAAAATATAATTTTTCGTCCCAACTTTGAAGCAAAGAAAAAGTTGTTTTTTTCATTAATCAATCTTGCGGTACGTTGAACGTAATAATGCAACCAACAAATTAAATCGACACGAAGATGTGAAACCGACCTTGGTCAGTTGTTTGTTGAGGTCGTCAGTGATGACCGGATGGTACGAAAATTTTTTTGGGGATGGACGTATATCAACGAGGGAAACAAAAAACCTTAAATTACTGATGCATAAAACTAAATAAAAACTTCAGGTGAAACAACAACAGTCCCAAAACCATGGACAAAACCAAATGGAAATATTACAGCTGGAATTACATCCAACGCAAATGGGTCGTTAGATTCCCCCAAGGGACAAAGAAAGTAAGTTTAAATTTGGTGAATAATTATGGATTTGATGGGTTCATTTATAGGATTACTAGCAGCAATTCAATTGAAAGCTCTAATGTTACTGTAGCTGATTTGGAGAAATTCAAGCAAGATATTCTTATTGAAGTAAATAAAACGAAGCAAGAAGTATCTGAAATGCGGCAAGAAATTGCAAAGATTATTAAAACTCAAAATGAAATGTTTGAAGCGATACGGGCAGGACTTCAACGGTAAATCAAATATTAATTATTCATTGTATACTCAAGCAACGAAATCATATTCCTTTATTCTTAACTACGCATTTGTATACTTATTAATTTTATGCCAAGTTTCGCGTTCTTTTTTGACCTCTTGTTTCTTCATGTTGATCACTTTTGTTCGTGAATTTTTGTCTTGTTTTTTTTTTGTTTGCTTTTGATTTAGTTGTGCTAGTCTTCATATTATTGGTGCTATCTGTTTTTCATTTAATTTTGTTTTCATTAATTGAACAAAATTCTCTCATGTTTAATAGTTTTTTCTTTGTTATAATAAATACATTCATATTATATTTTTCTCATATTCTTGTTATTCATTGATTGGAGTTAATTTTTTCTTTTTTTTTCTTTGAATTATTTGTACAAAAACAACAAATCACATTTAACAACGAAGTGAAACATCCAAAAAGCCCGTGGCTTTGCACTTTACATAATTTCTGTCAAAAATAAACCTATTTATTTCCTTTAAAAAAAAATCGAAGATGGCGATTTGTGTTGAGAATTCTGATTCTCGACAAAAAGTTCATAGATTCCATAGCTTTATTACAGATGGATGATTAATTGCGTACTGACAAATTTATGTTAGTTTTCAAATTACTAAATCAGTGAAGCTAAAACACCTATGAATCAGAAAGCTAAATACTCCGCTATTGTAAATATTTTTTTTATTATCAATCAAAACATTTTTGTAACGACGATGATATGGGATACGGTTGAAGGCATTGAAAAAAAAGCTAAAAAAAAATTCCTAGTTATCAAATAAAAAAAATTACTGATCCAAATGGAATTAATACAAATTGATTACACAAAGTTCATGAATAATAATGATATCAGAAATGGAAACGAAATATGATTCAAAACGAACGATGATAGGCTTGCTTTTAAATTTGTAAAAATAAACAACTTTGAAATTGTCAACGACAAATAAATTATGATTGCCGCAGATAGGATATTTTTTTCATTTACTCATTCACAAATAATCAACCTTTGTTATGCAATAATATCACGGAGTCATATATTATTGATAAAACTAAATCAAACAACCAACTACCGGCTTTTACAATTGGAAGCTATTTGGTTTTCAAACTTTATGGTAAAAGCAAATTCAATGAGAGAGTGTTTGTTTTTTAAGATATTTGTTTTGAGAGAGTTAGTAACATTTTCAAAAAGTTTTGTTTTAATTTTAAAACGATAAATTTATTATTTGCTTTTTTAATAATTATTACAATTAAAGCTTATTAGAAGCAGCGAAGATCTTAATTGACTTAAAAATAAAAGAGAGATATTTGTCGTCGATTTAACTTTGCTGCTATTAAAAAATCAAATTTTGTGATTAATAGAAAAAATTTTAAACCATTCAAGCGACTTTATAAAAAGATGTTAGTAAAATTTTTTATCTTTTTTTATTCTTGCGTGTGTTGTTGTACCAACACAACGTCTACGGTAGTATTTATAAATTTTGAAGGCTATTTTGTTTGCAATTATACATATACATACTTTGAGCTTCTTCGAGGTTTTTATCATTATAAAAAAAATTAAATTAATTTTTAAGAGGCCTTTTTTTAATTTAAAATAAAATTTTTAATCAAAAATTGTTTTCCTTCATCATTCTTTATTTTTCTTTTTCATTTTCATTTCTAGTTTATTTTAATGTTTTATGTTGAAACTTTTTTTTATGTTATGCATTTTTCGTAATTTGATGCCTTCTTTTTTCCATAAATTTTTTTTTAAATGTGAGTGTTTTGGAAAAAAAAGTTTGTAACATTGTTGTTGTGGTACTACCATTCGCCCTTTTTCCTCTCTCACTGTTTTACATACAGATTCTTTAATCAAGGATCGTGTTTAAAAACGTTGGGTGTTGTTGTAAAAATAATGGCGAACCTATGTATCATACGCAAACATTTTGCTTGAAAAAATTTTTTTTTCAAACATATAAAAAAACCGGTCTTTGTTAATAATAATAAAGTTTTTTCCCTCCATAAATTAATTTTTTAATTTTTTTTTTGAGAGCTGTTTTAAAATGAAGGAAAGAATCCAGTAGTAGTTAGTTTGTTTGTTGCAGGCAGGCAATAATAACTGAAGAGGAGAAGAAAAAATGAAGGGAGTTATAATTCGCATTCATCTTGATTAATTCATTATTAAATAAATGGGGAAAAAAAGAAATGAAGCAGCCCAATCCCAACCAGCGCCGCCTGTTTGTCCCTTGCTTTTTTCTTCATCATCTTTTCGTTGCCTTTTATTTCTTCGACGAAGAAAAAAATGTATTTTTTTATCCACTTATTTTTTCTTATGTTTAAGCGAATCACACAAAATAATAATATTTCGAAACTAATTTTGCACTTTCACATTCATTCGACAACTACGATGACTGCAACACCACCAACTAAATAACTAACACAACACAGCATAGAAGCAAGCAGCTGTTGTCGTGTGTTAAAAAAAATACATATTTTTATATTTTTGGGGCGATGGAAGAGAAGAGGAGTTGGGTTGTTGTTGTGCAGCACAGAAAGAAAAAATGTTGCGTATGTTGGAGAATTTTTTTTAAATAAAACTTTTTTAAAGACTAAATTGAAATATTTTTTTTGTTTTGTTTGTCCTCAAAAAATATAAATAAAGATAAAACATATGCATGTTTTGGTACCATCACCACCAACTACCATGAGGAGGGAAGGGTAGATGAGCAATAGCAAGGAGATATTCCAGAATTATTTTTTCTTCTTCGTGTGTTTCAAATAAATTTAAAATAAAAATGTTGTAAGAAAAAAAACAGCAGCATCGTCGGGCATCTTCTGTGAAGAGAGAGAGAGAAATAAAATGCAATTAAAATAACGAAGAAAAAAAAATATATGGAAGACCGGGTTTTTCCTCCGTATATTATAAAATTATATTTTACACCAACCAAATATACAGCAATAACTACTAACTGGTTATAAAATCTATTAGTTTTCAAACACGCATACATTTTTTTTTTCTTCAACAATGTGTAATTTCCTTTCCTCTCTTCTTTGCATCTTTCTTATTTCTTCTCCATCACCAACTGAAACATAACATTATCGTATTCCCTTTCAGTTTAAAATATTATTATTTTTTTGCTCTTTGCTTAAGAATTGAAATCCCCTCTTTCTCTATCCACTCCTCCTCCTATTATTTATTTATACATATATATCGAAGAAAAAGAGAAAGAACGAAAGAGCGAAAGAAGAATAAATTTTTTTGATCACTTTTTAATGTTGTTGTGGTGGTGGTGGTTGGTAGTTTTTGTTTAGAGCGAGTGTGTGGTAGTGGTGTTGAAAAAAGAAAATGGTAGTGTTGGTTCGGACACAATGAAGAACGCAAAATAAAAAAATAATTTTTGCGAACGATGGGTCGACGTCGTTGTCTTTATTTCACATAATAATAGCAGCGCGCTTTTTGAGAACCTCTCTCCAGCGACGACGATTGCTGCTCCAAACAAAAAATTTAATGATTGGCTTTTAGCGTTTATATTATATATTTATATATTGTTGTTGTTTGAGGGGTTGGTTAAAAAATAAAATAAAAGAGAGGAACGATGACGATGAAGAAAAAAAAATATATTATTTGTCGAAGTGTTGTGTTGCTGGGCGGTGTGAGTAAGTTCGTCGTCGTCTTTCGTGTATATTCATTTATTTTAAATATTTTTGCTTTATGTTAAAAAAATAAAACGGGTCCATCGAAAAATAAAATAAAGAAGAAGAAATTATTTTTTTTCGGGTGTGAGTCTAAAAAGCACTTTTTTGCGATGCGATTACTGCAAGCTTTAAAAAAAATATTTTTCTTTCTGTCGCATTAAATATATGTTGAATGGAAAAACTCCGACGACCGTGTGCTGCTTGCTTGTGTTTGCGAGGAGGCCGCCGCGGTCTTTTTTTAGTTTTGTGGTAAAAAAAAATATTTCTTAATGTTGTTGAAACGAACTAGAGCAAAAACGAAAAAAAAGATAGATTTTTGCGGGTTTTATGGTAGTGGACACTGTGGATGTGTGTGTATGTCTTCTTTTATTTTTATGCTGACATTGAATAAAAATAAAAAACCCTAAATGAAAAATGCAAAAATGTAATGCGCGCGTCCTCTCTCCCGCTAAACATTGCAGAAAAATAAAACTAAATAAAACAGTTGGGGATTGATAGAAGAAGAGAATAAGCTCGGCCTTTATATTATTAAAAATGTTTGTCGTGTCCTGCGCTTGATGGAGTTAGTTGTCGCCTGCCTGTTTACCATTTCTTTATTTCGATTAAATGTATTTTTTTTGTGGTAGAATGGTGCATCCTTGCACAAACCCATCCTTTCCTTTTCTTTCACCCTCCCATTTTTTTAATGTTATTATTTTACCACCATTATTGATTTTATTATTTCGATCACAAAAAAATGTACCATTATTTTTTTACAAACAGCGCACTACTCAACACTCATCACATGCCATGGTAAAAAAAGGCCACATTTTAAAACGTGTGATAGGTTCTTTCTCTTTCCTCCAAAATGTCACTCTTTCAAAACATTTATTTCTTCTTTCCTTTTTTGCTCTCTGTGCTTCTTTCTGTCTATCGCAAAAGTCCAGTTACCGTTTCTTTCTTTCTAGTAATAATTGCGCGCGCTTGGTCGACACGATCGATTGACATTTGTTTTCTTTAACAATCATAAATTAAAAAATGAGCCTGTTTATACTCATTTGACTCAGAATTTCGTGCGCTTTTCAATGAATGTATTTATTTTTTTCTTTAAAATTAAATTAGAAAAAGATTTATTGAACGAGTTTTTTCTTTCCAGCTATGGATTTCTTACAGGCATCAATAGATGCCGCATTAAAATCATCAGATCTTCAAAATGGAGATTATTTAGAAGATGAAAATATGGATGATACAGAATTTGATGAAAGCGCTTATAATGGATTTAACATCGATGATATAAATTCATACGGTGATGATGGAAGCCCAGAAAATCATGATTCCCTAAATGGCGATGACCAGCCTCCAATATTAGAGGAACCAGGCTTTAATGAATCTGCACTTTCAACTTTAAGTCAAGTATTAAAAGTATGAGTTTTTTGAAATTGTGGCGGTAAAAAAGAGCTTGTTATTTTTTAGGCCAACACAAATGGTAATACAACCTTACCAGCCTCAGCTCGAGCTTACCAAGAAGAAGTGATACCATTAGAAAAATGCAAATTTAATGGTAATCGATTACAAATTGATGAATGCAAATATGAATTTGTAAGATTAAATGTTCGAGCAAATGTTTATTTTCGTTGCGTTGTTTGTTATGGAATTTATCAAAGGAGAAGAGCATGTAAGTATATTTAGCACCTTTAAAGATACAATGTTTACAAACTTGTTCGTCTTTTTTTTCAGTGGTAACAAAATCAGGTATAAACGTTGATGTTCCATCAGTGGGAAGTTTAAAACTTGTAACATCCACGGGTGAAATTCGTGGAAATCCTGATCAACCATCTGGGATTCCACATTGCTGCGAAATTGAAAAATATCGTGAAACCATTGATGATGAAATAAAAAAAGAAATTAAAAAAGATGTTATTAAGAAAAATTCATCTTCAATGGATCCCCTTACTTTAATAAATCAATCCATGGCAAATAATAGTTCCCATAATCTTAGTAGCAGCGCAATCGATGATGAACAAGTTGTTCCTGCAGAAAAATGCAAATTTATGGATAAACGATTAGAAATTGAAGGATGCAGATATGTTTTTTCAAGAACTCAATCAGGCCCGCGTGATTATTATCGTTGTACGGCTTGCATTGCATTATATCATAAACGACATTTTCGTAAACTACCAACTCCCAAAATAGGATCATTATCATTGGTCCGAGAAACAAACGTATTAACTGGAAATCCTGAAATGCCTCGAGGTTTGCCACATATTTGTGACAACTTTAGCCTTCATTGTCAACAAGTTCGACCTGAAATTAAACCCAAATTTCGTCCACCGCCTCCAGCATTATCAGGTATTTATGAAGCTGCTCGACAAAAATGGACTCCAAGTTTACAATCTCTTTCATCTCGTCAAAATTTATCATCTCCACTTCTTCGAAGTCCAACCATTACAAATGGAAGCAGCAATGGACATGCTAAAAGACAAAGTGATGGAAATGGCAATGAACCACATCCAAAATTTCGAAAGCTTATTGAAGAAGTTATGGGACCAGCTCATCCTCCAACAACTCAATACAAAATTTATAAACCTCTTTCAAGTTCAAGCAATGTTGCTTCTCCTCCATCTTTGGTAAGTCTTTCCTCGATTTTCTGATTTCTTTTATTTATATTTTTGTTTATTTTTCAGAAGCATGGTTCGACAGGTTCTTCAACCAAGCATGAAGATGATGATAGTGAATACACTTATCCTCATACAAATGATTTACAAACACCACCTTCCAAAATGCTTCCAGATTGTGATCTTTCATTCTTACAGCGTCGAGAACTTTTGAACTCATGTTATTCTCAATTCCCTAAATTTCCAAATCAAGGACGAATCATAATTTTTTCTGATACAATTTTAAAAGAATTTAATCCCAAAAGTCTTAATCCTTCTATCAGTATTGTTAGAGCTGAATTTCCTTTAACTCCTACGCATCTCATTTTTGGTTTATTCCGTAAAGCTCAAGCTGAACATGATTGCTTTTCAAAAACTAAGCATGTTTTCTTTACCCTTGGTTATGATATTATTCGATGTTTGGATGTTGAATCGTTAAGTCGCAAAATTAATATTGTTCAAAATGAATTCTTTCAAATGCGTGCCTTTTTTGATGAACTTGAACGTGGAATCACACTTTATTTTGTTACGGTTCCCGAAATGGGAGTTTTAACGGATGAAATTCGAGCATTTAATAAAGGAATGAAAACTCTTATTTCCCAAAGAAGTCAAGATAAATGTTATTTTTTGCTGCCTTTTTTACCTCTTCTTTTTTATCTTCTTGTTTGCACATATTGTTATTAATTAATTTGATGATTGAAAGCAAAGAAAACATTATATTTATCGAATCTCATGGTTTTATTATTTTATTATTTTCTTTGCATTATAAATTTTTTTAATTAACAATAAAATATTTTATGTTTTCTTATTTGTCATTATCACTTGAAGGAGCACTATGAGAACGAGATGTATTTGAATTTTGACTACTTGAAGTTGAGCTGCTTGAATTTGGAATGAATTCAGTGTAGGCGATACCATTGGGTGTTTTCATTTGCTTCGAAACACCTTGTTGAGAACCAAATGGTCGAGAATTTCTTTCTCTCGCAAATCGTCGTCTTACAAGAAGCGGTTGTCGATTTATTGGAACTTTTACCAAAAGCTTGAGATTCACTGGATCACATTGAATTGGAGTTTCTTTTGAAGTTTGTGCAATGCTCACCCTAAAAATTTCAAAATACAAAGGTTTAGTTTCCATTAAAAGGCAACTTACAGCCGTGAAGCTTTGATTTCGATTTTAAGTATTCCTTTATTGCAATTATCCTTTTCGTCTTTCATTTTTCTTAATTCTTTTGCAACAATTACATTAATATCATCAGCCATTTTAGGATCGATATCCATTTTTCTATCAGCTTTCAATGCAACATTCATTCTTTGCAACGCTACTTTTGTTTCAGCCCTTTCAAGAACCGTTTGAACCTTAAAATATTTTGCTATAAAAACAGATACACAAAAAACAAAAGAAACAAACCCATTTTTTCGTTTTTAACGCATCTTGAATTTTTTTATGAGCATCAGAAACACTTGCAATTGCAACTAAAAAAGGTTTCAATTATAAACACAATATGACATCCAAAATTCTTACAATCATCAACCGAAAGTATCACATCACCAATGTGAAATGTAGCTTCAGCTAAAGAACCGTGAGATATTGATGAAACATAAACTCTATTTTCAAATGATTTTACATGTAAACCAATTTTAGCTCCAGGAAATGTTGCAACAAATGCGAGAAGATAACTATAACCAGGTAAAATTTCAATTACAGGTGGAAGGTATTCGTTGATTTGTTTTTCATTTGTTAAAAATACAGTTTTTATTGGTCGCTTTACATTGAATATTATCTAAAAAAACTAAAAGCTTAGACAGCGAAAAATGACAACAACAAAAAAAGAAAAGAAAATGCAAACTTACTGAATGTGGTTCATTTTTGAATTTTTGCTTTATCAATGAATAAACTTTTCTTCGAGTTTCAACATTTATTCCATCAACACATCGAATCCAATCACCAGGTTCTAATATTCCTATAGCTGGTGAACCATCAGGTATTACAGCAACTATCAAAGATTTTGTTAATTGAAATCGTAGTTTTATTCCACCAGATATATCAATTTTAAGTTGTAATCGTTCAAAGAGTTTTTCAGGAAATGTTGGACCATAACCAAATGATAGTGGCGGATCAGCTTTTCGATATTTCTTAGGTACAGCAGTTGCAACATCCATTGTTACAGGATCGTTTGATGGTGGAGGCTTTACATTTGAAATTCCTGTTGTCGTCGATGATGGTGGTGCTTGAGGTGGTGATGCAGATGAAGTTGGAGGTTTTAATGTTCGAACATCCTCTACAGCTGTAACTTGTTCTTGTTCAGGTGTTTCTTCCCTAAAAAATGTAATAGCAAAATGTGAAGATTAAAAAAATGAGTAAACATACTGTTCAGTTTTATTTTCTGCCGTAGTATTATTTTCATCTCCTTGAGTTGATGCAGGATCATTCGAAGCATTGTTATCCGACATGATGATTGTGATTTCTAAAAATTGTGAAAAAACGATGTGAGAAAGAAAACGAAAACAAATTCAAAATGGTTGTTGTTGCATTGGAAATAATATGCAAATTTTGCGTGTAAAGAAACACGATAGAAAATGGAGAAAAAATAAACTTTATGAATTTCTAATAACAACAATTTTTCCTAACATACATAAAAAAGGTATCTAATAAAAAACAAAGTTTTGCAAAGCAACATCTTCACGAAGCATTGTCAAAATAATGAGGTCGATGAATTATGGAGAAACATTATTAGAATTTGTCTCAACTGCATTAGCGCGAAGATTCTTATCATTTTCGCCTTGAAGAGCCAAATCATGCCAAAATCGTGTGATTCTATCTTTATTTGCTTCAGCTTCATAAATAGATTTATATTTGTCTTCGGTCTTAAATTTATCAATCAAAAATGGATTCGTATATTTCTCAAGAACCTAAATTACAATAATCCATTATGTTTATTTAACCACTCTAGCAAAATCTTACGGTTTTATAAAAAGCTGTATAAGCAAGAGCAATATTAATTCCATCACATCCTCCTTGAAATCTCTTCCAATACCAACCCATTAAAAAGAATAACGTTGCATGACGATCCCATAAAAGATCAGGAGTATTGCAACGAATTTTATAACATTGATCTCGAAGATCTTTTTCACTCCAATTTTGTGAATAAGTGTATGCAACTGATAGAGCTGGACCAGAAACAAGACCAGCAATTAAAAATCGACCTTGAATTTTTCGACATAAATTTCTAATAACTTTTTTAGAATTATTTGTTGTTGTTTCAGGTGTAAGTTGGCGAAGGCGGTAAAACCGATAAATAGGATGAACAATAACACCACCTGTAAATATATATTTATGATAATGGGATGGTTTGATGAAATATTTTTAAGTAAGCCTCAAAAAATAAATAATATTATTACCAACGAAAGCTGAAACTTCAGCACATTTCATTGTCCACCATATAGCATATTCAATTCTTGGAAGATGAACCTGCGCAATAAAATCTTTTGTTTGGCCTTTGTACCAGAATTGAGTGAAATTCCAGACCCAAGGTTCGATACCTATCATCTGAAAAGTACCAATACTTATGGTGTTATTTCTAAAACTCGCAGAAATACAAGATTTTTATGATCACCCGATGGATTAAAAAAAATCTAAGAATATAATTCCATATTTTATGAAAAAATTGAAAAATTTATTCACCCTATTGAAGAACGAAATACAAAAAAGGATTTAAAGCAAAAATTGGTGTAAATCGAGAGGAGATAGCTATTCGTGGTTTGGAAGATTCAGGTAAAAAAATATAATAAAAGTCACTTTCAAACTCAAACTTTGAATGATTTTTTTTATGGTGGAATAAAATATTTTGCTAACTTGAATTAGCGAATTTTTTCATCTCGAGAATATTAAAAGTTAGTGACATTTTGCCATTCAACCCTATCTAAACTAACTTCAAGCTATTTTGGTTGATTTTATGCTATAAAGATACACGGTGTTATGTAATAAAACTAATTTATTTAAAATTTAAACAACAACAACAACGAAAAATTCAACAAGTAAATCACATTTTAATTTCATCCAAAGCCGTTTTAACCCGGTATTTTTCTCGTTTTGATAAAGTTCGACAAACATTCTTTTGAGTTTCTTTACGTTTCTTATCTCGTCGTTCATTAATTTCAGCGAGTTCTTTAACATGTTTGCGTTTACGAAGTTCAGATGCTTTATCGGCTTTTTCTTGATTGTCCTTTCCTACAGTTTGTAACATTTCCATCAGTTGTCGAGCTCGGCTTTCGTGAGGTTCCAAAATTACAGCAGTATGCTTCTTGACAAGTTCAGGCATTTTATGCTTTTTAGCAAGGTAATTAGCTTTGGCCGATTCAACATCTCCTTTGGGTTTGAGATCATACGGTAAATCACGTTGAAGTTTCTTTGGAATAAATAATTGACCTTTGATGTATTCAGGTTTTTCAACTTCGCGATAATGTGAATCGACTTTATCAGCAGTTGTAATTCCAAGTTCATAACGAAGTCTACCAACTGTTTTCATTCCAAGCCATTTTTCCACTGGAGGAAGAAGTTTATCAGTGACAGGAGTATAAAATCTAGGAAGAGGTACTGTTGCCCATGATCGTAAAAAGACAATATCTAAAAATAAAACAAGTTATGATGATTAAGAGTATTGCAATCATACCACTCATTTTAATTTTATCTTCAAAAGTTGCTCGAAATGCTCCATCAAGATGATTGTGTGCCTTCTTTATAAAACCACGAATTCCGCTGACAGTTTTAATTAGAGCTCCTTGAAAACGAGCCACTTCAAGAGATGAGTTAAACATTCCTTTGATGAAAGCAGTATTTTTATGAATTTCTAAAGGATGACCAACGAGCTTCAATTTCTTTACCACTTGAATCGATTTATCCATAGCCAAAACACCGCCAGTTGCAGCAATTCGGAACCCTTGCTAAAATCATAACGTTAATCATCCAATAATAATTTAAGGTAAACTTACAATTTTCTCATCGATGGATTGAACAGCAACAAACCCAGTATTTTGAGCAACCAAAGGAGCCCAAAATACTCCATGACAGAACATATTTTGAGGAGTGTATTTGATGAAACGATTTCGCAAATTGTGATCTTGAATAGAATAAACGACAACCGTTTGAAAGCGTCTCCATCCACAGGAAATAATCAAAGGATCACGAGATTTGAGAGTTCGATCATGCCAACGATGTTTTTTAATACGAACTTGAACAAATCCAAGATTTTGTTCACCAGGTAATAAGCCTCCAAGAATGTATGGCGCATGTGGATTAAAGTGATCAATGAATTCAACAGGAACATTATCAATTTCTACACGAACATACAGTCCTGGACGAAAACCTTCCATGGCATATCTCTGCTCATCATCCATATCATCGAAAGCACTCTTATTTCTCTAAAAAAGAGTAACTTAAAATCATACACTACAAAAAAATATGTATAAAATTACCTTTGACTGTTCATCCAATTCAGCTTTTAAAGCATTGTAAGGTTCTTTGATCTAAAATTAAAATTTTATATTAGTTAATCATTTTATCTGTTACGAAGAACAAAATGGAAAAGGCTTTTATTATAATTCTTTTAAACTCACTTCATCATATTCCGCATCGAATTGTTTCTTGAGTCTCTCTTTCATTTGACGACGTCTTTCTGCTGCTTGTTCTTCAGTTTCAACTGATTTTTTCGTCGTTTCGTCTTCTTTTTTATCATCAGGGCCTAGCATATCTTCATAATCATCATCATCACTACCTTCTTTTCCTGCTTCATTATCGTCTCCGATACCTTCATCTTCACTATCAACGCCATCTTTTTGATCTTCTGGATCCCATTTTCCAGTAACAAAGCAATCGCGAATTGAGTCACGTATATCATCTTCATTCCAATCTTTAATATCGAAAACAGCTTCTAAGGTTAAGAATGTAGATGAGGACGTTGCTTGCTTATAACAATAACCATCTTCAAGATCCTTGAATGGTTTCTTCTCGCCTAATCGTTGAACACGGCGGTGGACACGAAAAATTCCACCAGTGAGATCATCATCAGAGTCATTGTTAGCTTCAAGATCTTCACCTAAAAACATTACAATATAACAAAGGAAAAATTTTAAAAACAAGCAAACCATTGTAATCATAAACGATGCGATGCCAATTTATTCTTGTTCGTTTCTTTCCTTTATATTGGGATAACGCTTTATCAGCAAGTCCGGACCATTTGTTCGTTCCATCGCCTGGATCACCTTCACTTTCTCCTTCATCTTCGCTTTCGAAATCGCCTTCACTGAGATTTTCATTATCATCATCTATTTCTTCTTCATCATCGTCTTCCATTTCGACAGGAGCGTAATCATTCAAGAGTTTTAAAGATGATTTTTGAATTTTAGAATCAATAGTATCTTGAACATTTTCTAGTGCTTCAACCAATTCATCCTTCTTCTTATTCTTTTGAAAAGCGCCAGCACCTCCTGTTTCAACATAAGTTGCATCTTTATCATAAACAATGCCACCAAGACCAGAGAAAGGTGCATATACAGCTCTTTCTTTTTCATTTAAACTTCGACGAATGCGTTCTGAATTAGGCATTGGACAAGGATCAGTTAAACGACTGACGTCTTTAACTCTAAGATCACCAATACCAGGTAAATGAACAGCACAATGATTTTTCAGATGGCTTCCTCGAACCCAACCATACAGAGATACAGTACGATCGATGCGATTATTGGCACGAATTTCTTCTGGATCAGTTAAATCTTCCATTCGATCAACAAGGATGTAAGGATGAGAGGTTCTCCAAAGAATAGGGCGAAACTTCATAACAGAAACAAAACGAGCAAGATTTTTGATTTCATTTGGAAGATAATGTTCATTAATAATACCAGAAAGATAGAATAATTTAGCTCCCTAAAACAGTAATGTAAATATTTACTAACTAAAGAAACAAAAAACTAACTTCATAAACTTCAGTCCAAAATCTGTGCTTGAGGATTTTCTTCGCATTTTTAACATCTTTTTCATTCTTTAACAAATCCATATGACTTAAAACTCCCATAATTTTAGGCATACCATGAACTTGACAGATATTAAGCAATTCAAATGTTTCCATTTCAAAGCCGAATGATGCATCAATCATTAACAAAATTAAATCAGCTACTTTTGCAGCATCAATCATAGAATTTATGTCATTTTGAACTTCGATGAAAGTAACACGTCGGTTTTTTCCTGTAACAACAGTAACTGGACCACGAATATCAACTATTGTATTCTTGACATAATGTTTGAGAAGATCCCGAAGAAGTGTTGATTTACCAACTTTTGAAGGTCCAACAATTGCAACAACTACTGGAGGAGGTTCTACAGGAGTTCGATCAACAAGAGGAGCATGAATTTTACGTTCAGTTAAATTTGCAGCTCTAACAAAAGAATAATCAATGTACAAAAAAAATGAGGCAATAATGAAACTAACCTCGAAATAGCAATACGAGCTCTGTTTGCTGATTTGAAAGTGAAGGCTTTGAGATTATTAGTTTTAGATAATTTTCCTTGTTTAGCGTCAGCTTTGGTTTTCTTCGTAATTTTTCCACCAGTTTTGTGAACTAAAAATAAAGATGTAAGAACTTTTGATGGAAATGGGTTAATAGCTTACCTGCATGTTTTTTATTCTTTTGTTCTTTGGTATCCATAATATCTGATAAACATTAAAATCAAAATATTCTGTAAATCAATAAAAAATTTCAAAGAAATATTTCGAACAAGTTTTCAACAACAAAAAAAAGAGTTGACGATCAAAATGAAAGATTCAGCCACAAAAAATTTTTTATATGTTTTCGCGTCAAGAAAATATAAGGTCGATGATAATAAGGCTTTTGTGAAAGTTCGCGACGTCGTGAAGTCGCGATGTTTGTTTTCGCGTCGAGACCATAAAAAAATTGTGCAATTTCGCGATATTTTCTTTTTTTGCTTTTCAACTGATTTTTATTCGAATTTTATTTATATTTTATTACAAATGTCACATATTTAAAGTAACAAATATTAAAAAAATTAAAAAGCGCATTGTAAAAATTTAAAAGGTTTATATAAGTAGTTCTTAAACAAGAAAAGACTTACTAACTCTTTGAAATGGTTGACTATGGAAAGTGTTAACTGCAGGGCGATGTAGTCGAATTGGTTGACAGAAAAAATTATAAAGTACATTAATATTTGTAATAAATTAAAATCTTTATAACTGCCACTTAAAAAAGAAAAAACTCACTAGTTCTTGGAGATAGTTGCTGGAATAATGGCTTTGCTGGAAGTAATGGTTGGAGCTTCTTTTGCAGTTCCGCAAGTATTTTTTCTACTTACTAGTATTAATTTTTTTTCAAATATTAAGTATGATCTCGATCGTTACCAAATTTACTTTTGTGTTGTTTTAAGCAATAAGTATTTTTTATAAAAGTCTGGCAATGGAGGTTTGACTTTCTTTTGCCAGTTAGCATCATTCCCAAATTCAAGATCTGTTTGAATTAAATATTCTGGACTTGGTGGTGGTAAAACCCAATCATCCATTAGTAATAAATCAATCAATGGCTTTTAATGAATTGGAAAGGATGTAATTAAACTTTCTAAAGTTTCAACAGTTTCTTCACATTTGGAAGTTCATTAGGTTCACCATCCCAACTACATTCAATCAAATCATGTGGAAGTAGTGGAAATTATATTTATGTTTCTGGACGTTTCTTTTTCATTGCTGTTTGTCAAAGTATTAAATACCCGTTGGATGCATCACGATTATGTCCCTTATTATTTCACCTTCGAAACACCATCATAATGGATTGAGCTTTATTTCAAAACGGCTATTTTTATGATTTGATGCTTGCGTGTTTGGTGCTTTTAGTTTATGTTTATTTCATAGAAATTAGTAGCCAAATAAGTTATTCTAATATGCCTTATAATCAAAAATAAATTAACGGAGTCCGTTGTTATCCACAAAGCAAGCATTAGAAAATAAGTATGACATGCCACAATAATAATAACAACAACAACTCTTTTCATTATTAAAATTTATTTCAATGTCATTTATATCCTTTTTCGCATTTTTATTTGCTCAACTTCTCCAATGTTTATCTGCTTTAATAGCCACTCAAACAACTGCTGCTGATATTCTTCCATCCGAAGCGACAAAAATTATTCTTCACTCCATTGCTATCCCTGATTTTACCATTGAAGTTAATCCACGCGATATTATTGCTCCATCCTTAAAAATGTTACGTAACATACGGATAAAAAAGAAAACATAGATGTTGAAATGAATCCAAAACAACTTAAAAAATTTCTTGAACCACATAATCATTTTGAATTTGTTTCATCACCCAAGGATTAAAAATTTACTAAATTTATTTTTTGGTTCTTTCACCGATGCGGAATTTAAATTTTATACTTTTTAAGATGACTTTCTTTATTCCCAAAGATTTTTTGAAGCTGTAGGATATTATGTTTTAAACAAAATTGATGAACTTGAAGGCCCAAAATTTCAAAAATAACTCAAACTCATCAATGATTTCACGCCCGATGAACGAAGAGCCATGGAAGAAAGTCCATTGAAATTCTTTTATGAACTCCAATTCAATGATGAAAAGGAAAAAGAAAATAACAGCGTTGATGACGATAGTGGTGATTCATGAAATACCAAATGGTTTTAAATATGTTGCACACAAAAGACTACCGGTTAGCTCCATCCACATCAGGACAATTAGGCAATCTTTTGGTTAATAATCCCGTAGTTTCTTTCCAAAATCACAATGAAAGTGGTGTTTTAATGGGTACGAATAAATTGTAACAAACTAGCAAGCTACAGCAATTTAGCATCTTTTGCTGAAAACCTATGCACTTTAAGCAACAAAAGAAAGCCACGAATGTAAAAAAAATAAAAAGAGAATAATTTAATTTCAAAAAACTTATTCGTCCAGTTGTCAAAGGACGCAGAAAAATATTAGTTCGGTAATAACTCAATTTTCAATCTTTTTGAAGATGCACTTCTCTCTAAATCTATTCGCTCTAATACACCATTGATCTTTCATAAAATGAACTTGGTAAACCATAAATACTTCCTGGTAATTTGTCATCCTTTCATGCTTTTTTATTTAATTCTTAATGCAAATCAGTAAGTAAATAGCGGCATTGATTTTGTCTTGGTTAAATCTCAAATAATTTAATCGATCTTTTTCTGTTTTTGCCCTTGAAATAAATGTTGTAAGAAAAGCATTCCACCATAATGCAATAAGCCATTCGCCTTTTCATCTCTTACATGATATTTATAAGCGTGATATTCTTGTTTACTCATTTTTTTTGTGAATTTGGTTTGTTTGGATCTTTCTTTTGGTAAATTCATAAAAATCAAATTTTCCGGGTGTATTAAACAATGGATAAACTAAAGATCCGTCGTATTATCACCATCTTTTAAATATTTTTGAATTCACCATCAATATTCCTTTTTATAATAACAATATTTTCTTTGAAAATTTCTCCATTCTGACCTTAGATCAATGCTACTTCAAAGGCAACAATTGCATCATAATTCCTTTTTGCATTAGGTTTATTAACAAAAATTATTAACTTTAAACCTTGAATGGATTCATTATTAGCTTATTTTTCAGCTTTATCTCTTTCAGTTGTTTCCTTTAACATTACAAAACTTTGCACATTAACTTTATGTTCCCTCATAGCTTTATCAATCATTCCCATTAAATTTCCATTCAAATTCGCTTCCAAATTGGTAGGAGCATTTATTCTTTATTTTGTTGCTTTATGACTGTCAAGAATATAAAGTTGATAGTCAAATGCATTGGCTTTGTTACTTGAATAAAAAATTCGACTCATTATGTACAAAACTCTTCCTTGATGTTTTAATGTTAGTATGTATGGTAACATGTTTTGGATGCATCTTTGCAAACTATGACTCGTGTTATAATTACGAATATTAGTATGAAAGTTTTAAACTAAGCTTTTATCCTTATACTAGCTTCCTCATAAACGTTTATAAATCTTTGGGATAATCATCAACTGATGAATCTATTATTATTTTACATAGTCGACAGCATAAATTACAGATTCCATCTGGTTGCCGTTTTTCTTGTTTAAAATATTCGGCTTTACTAGTGAATACAAATTTAATCCTTTCTCGTAATAAATAAGATTAACATTTTTAAAACAAGCTCCACTCTTTTCACAAAATGTTTTATAATTTAAGACACACATCGCCTTTTATATTTAACTTTATCCAAAGCTTGTTAGGGTTCAATTTTTTTTGTAATTTCCTTGAATCTGCTATACTTTCTTTTACGCTATCCCATCATCTTTCACGTCGTTTTTCTACATTTGTTTCATTTTCACGAGAACCGCATCATCTCAGCATTTTGATGTTTAAGATTATTGTTTGCTCTCTGAAATAAAAATTTTTTTCGAGAGCTGTATCAATTCGTTACTTCAATTATTATTTTCAGGTGCTAATAATAATAATCTTTTTTCCCTTGCTACTTCTCGTTTTCTTTGCATTTCATTCAATTTTACCGCTGCATTCATTTTTGATTAATTACAATCATTTTTTCATTTCAGATTATCTGTCATACTACTAATTTTTTTATAAGCGTAAGACTTCCAAGTTTCAACACTCTTTTTAATACCAACCCTCTTTTTCAAAATCTTTATTATCAATATCCATTGCTCCATTTCTACAGCAATTGCAATGGTTTGAGTATTTGGTTGATTTAAGTCATCTTCAATTTTAATCATTTTTGGTGTTACAACTATGGTATCGTAATTGGGTTTTCTTTTATTAGTTTTTCTAACTGACGTTGCATCGGCAGTATCGAGGTTTATATTAAAATCGTCAATAACGAAACTTTCTTTGTTAACGTCATAACGAATTATAGCCGTAGAAATATAAGAATTATAAATATTTCCTCTCCATGTGACAATTTCTAAATCTTCGAGATCGAAAGTTTTATTATTAAAAATTTTTTCTGCTGGCATACAAATTAATTGTCACTAATAATGCCAGTCATTTTGTTATTTATATGAGCTATGTGGTGCATTTTCAATTACACATTCTTCACCTGTTAATGAACGACAAAGAATTAATAACTTTTAAGGTTAAGGATTTAGAAGATTTGAGTGTAATGTAAAATAGTATTTACATATTTTTGTACTTTTTGTTAAAATGGCTAAATCCAAGTATTAATGACTGATGTTTACGGGAATAATAGCCTTTTCTTAAGTTTCACTGTATTAATTAGTAATCGTTGAGCTCAGTTTCCCACTGGACTTTGTTCTAAATATTCAGCTCCACCATTCGATGGACCTCAAATGTGTGAAATGACCACATTGATTGTATTGTTTGCACAAACAAAATAATATTATTAGCCATACTTAAATTTTTCAAGAGAAAAAATTGGTTTAAAAGCATTATTTTTTTTTTGTTTGGAAAAAAGGATCTGACGAAAAGAGTAAAAAAGCGCAATTTTTTTTTTTGACGGCTCAGTTCAAAATAAGCTCTTTCAAAGACAAATTTGTTTTATATAAAAAAATTAAAGTTCAAGAGACAGTGTAAGTAAGCGGAAAGTAAAAAGAAAAAGCGCCAGGTGATTTATTAGTCAAATTTTTTATTTAAGCGTTTGATTTTGCAACTTTTTTCGGATGAAAGATTATTAAAGAGCTTGTTGTTAAAGTTCATTATGATAATTTGCTGGTACATACGCTTAATGTTAAATTTTTCTTTAATTTTACTCGTGAAATTTTATTTTCTTAAACTTGTTTTATTTTAAAATTATTTTAATTAAAGATATGTCTTCCATTTCTCTTAAATCGGATGACAAAAATCACAATGAAAATGCAGAAAAGGAACAGCGTTTAAAGGACTGTGATGAATTTAAATCCTCCCTTGAAGCAGTTCAAAAGAATCATCAAAAAGAAAGAATGGAGGCAGAGCGCCGACAATGTGAACGTGATGAGGCCGAACGCGTTCAGTTGGAGCAACAACGGGAGCGTGATGAGGCTGATCACATTAAAAGGGAACAACAAGAGCGTGAAAGGGAGAACCAAAAACTAAAATATTCTCAAAATGATAATGCTTCCAATAAAGGTTATGATGTTAGCGAAGATGAAAATTGTCCCACCCCTCCCAAAACAAATAATCCACGATGAAATCATATTGCTCCCGTGAAAGCCAAAGTGGAAATAATTAGCAAGAACAACAATGATGACAGCTTATCCAAAGGTAATATCTTGATTGTTTAACTCTAGCTTATCCCATATGCGTTCTCGTAGTTGGATTGTATTCTTTTTTAAATAATACAATAAGAGTCTTAAAAAAAACGTTTGATTAATACTTTTATGCGTTCCATAGTTTAAAACTTTTTGTAATTTACTTTCATCATAGCGCTAAAAAAAATCCATTTCTAAAGTCTTTCTAAAAAACCAAATTTTTTATATATATATATTGTAAGTTAAAGGAATTTAGAAAGTTACAAAATAAATTACTTATTTTAGTTACTAAGTCTTACGATAAATTGTCCGTTTCTCTTCCTTGGGAAGCAATCAATGATAGTAAACCAGAATTGAGCTTTGAAGACATTGTCGAAAAAGAAAGTTTTTCGATTTCAGTAAGTCATTAATTTTCTGAAAACCAAGTTATAATTTTTTTTAGAATCAATGCGAAATCACTGATGATCAAAGTCATGGTTCATAATTAGATAGTGCAAGTGAAGATTGTCAAAGCCAAAATTATTATGACTGATTTTATGCGTAAACTAATGTTGACAACTTGAGCTTTTTTATCTCCTTCTTTTTAAAAATTGTTATATCAATAAACGGTAAAAATGTTAACGATAATAAAAATTTTCCTAACATATAAGTCAAATGCGTCTTTTACCTTAGCAAGTTCAAACTTTTCATGAAGCAGCTCGTAAAGATAAACCACAAGCAACTTAAATTATTGAAATTGAAGTTCCCCAATTGGATATGATAAATAGATTTGCTAAAGTATTTGCATATTTATCAGTTCAAGAAGCTCATTATACTCATCCTAAAGATGAAATTATTCTTAATGAATTCGCAGAAGCTCCTAAACCAAAGGAATAATCAATGCTTTGTATTTTCTTTGTCATTTAATTATAATCCTGCCTTTTAACTTTTTTTAGTATTTGTTACTTTAAATATGTGACATTTGTAATAAAATATAAATAAAATTCGAATAAAAATCAGTAGAAAAGCAAAAAAAGAAAATATCGCGAACTTGCACAATTTTTTTATGGTCTCGACGCGAAAACAAACATCGCGACTTCGCGACGTCGCGAACTTTCACAAAAGCCTGATAATAAAAGTTTTTGGAGTTTACAAAAATTTTCTTCACCAATTTTTTTATATTTCTTTGTGATTTTAATTAATCGCTAGCTAATAGCTCTACCAATTTATTTATTTATTTACAAAGGATTTAGTAACTATTACTTGCTTGTTTTGACAGCATTAAAAACAAGAGATAGTTAGTTATAAAAAGCTATTATTTCTAAATTTTTAGCCATCATTAAATAATTTTTTTAATTTACACGCCATAATTTTTATTATTGTTCAAAAAATATTAATAATGAGTTATCGACATTCTGATAGTGAAAATGAATATAGTGATAATGAGGTATGTATGTATTTCCAATCGACTCCAATAAATGCACACTTTTTTAAGATCGACATCGAAACAGCTTCACCAAATCCAAATGGTGAGAATTCTGGAGTAACTCATGATCACAAAAAACATGCAAGAGCGCAACATAATGCCCTAGAGCGTCGACGTCGAGATAATATTAAAGATATGTATGGTTCATTAAAAGATGAAATACCTAATTTTAATCATGAACGAGCTTCACGAGCTCAAATCCTTTGCAAAACCATTGAACAAATGCAATCCCTTCAAAATGAAGCTGATGAAGCAGAAAAAGAAGTGAAAGTGGTGGAAGAAGAGAATGCAAAACTTGTAAAAGAATTAGAAGAACTTGAAGCAGCGGAAGCAAGTTGTCGAACAACACCTGAAAGAACCATTTCGAATGATCCAGTAACAAACAATGTTTCTTTTATGAATTGATATTTTGCTATATTAGCTTTCTTGATTTACTTTATATTTTTATTTTACAGTTCAAAACAAAATGTACAATTTTTATTTAAAAAAGAATCAACAATTGACATGATAAAGGTATATCTTTCCATAAAAAAGAGTGCTCGAAGCACGCTTAAAAAAACCAACTAATAAATTTGAAAAACTAATTAAATATAAAAAAACTTCCTTACAAAATTTTTTTTGCAAGTTATAACAACCGAAAAAATTCTTTTAATCGAGCACAATTAGAAGCAAAGTAAGGCGCTATTTTTTTTAAGGAAAGAAGAAAGGGGAAAATCAACAATAAAGAAAGAAAAAAATTTATTCGATGGTGGTTGAACGAACAGCTTGAATTAAATCACGAAATTCAGCATGTTCATTTCCTTCATCATTTAGAGGTGGCATATCTTCTGGAACTACAGCTTCAACGGTATTTGCTTTTGATTCAGCAATAAGGCGTTCAGCTGCTGGAACATCGGTTGCTACAGCAACTTCATGTCCAGCTAATTCTGGACGTTGCTCATCAAGATATGATTCAAGCATCCAAAGAAGATGATCGTTTGCAAACATTGGAACTAAATCTTCTTCAACATCCCATTTAGAGCGTTCAGGAATTTCTACAACTCCATCAGCTTTTTGAACTTTTGCACGATAATTAGGAGTATTAAAGATCTGAAAAACAACAAAATTGGAATGAGTAAAATTGTTTATGAAAAAATGAAAGAACAAACTTCTTTTCGAAGATGATTGAGAAGTTTCATTCGACCATAAACATCAAGCTTTTCTTTTTCAATATATCCAATCAAATCAAATTTGTGAATTTCATTAAGATGGTGTAAAAGGCCTTGAACTTTATCATGGCTATCATCACAAAATAAACAAATAACTCGAAGTTGATCTTCATCCGTGTTATCTTCTTGCCATTCATGCCATTCCAAATCTTCTTCCTCTTCATCAGAATCTTGAAAAGCGGGCATGGTATCTTCAAAATCTTCTGCAAGAACTTCAAGCCATCGTTTTCCTACTTCAAGATAATTGATAACATAAAAGCGATCCAACCATCGATTTTTGGGGTTTACTTCTCGATGATTTCGTTTACGCATATGATCCATGAGGATATTACGATCAGCAAATGTTTTTTCACAATAAATGCATTCATTACTAAAAATTTATTTCTTTAGAAAAGAAAATTGCCGTTTATGATTATTATTACCGTTGAAGCTGATCGCGGAGGTAATCGAGATATTCATTAACAAAAACAAGGTTATCAGGTGAACCCAAGTTTAAGTGACTGAAATATGAAAAGGTTAAAAAGGTCTATAAAAAGCAAAAAGGCTTACTGAATCATGTAAAGATGATGAATAAGTTTAGCACGATTTCCACGAGCAACGTAACGGCAGAATATGCATTGCATGGAAAAGCTTACATCTTCCCGTTCACGTTGTTGACAAGCTAAAGCTTCTTCAAGTCGACGCATAGCTAAACGTTGACGGCAAGAATAATCTTCGGGAATTCGTTCACTCATCTCATAATAATATTCAGCTTTGCCATGATAAGGATTTTTCTCATCGGGAACAATTTTAGGAAAAATAGTGCCAATATCATCCTTTGCGAGACGTTGACGCCAATGTTCAATATAACGTTTTGGATCAACAATTAATTCCATTTCTTCAACAACTATTTGATGTTCAGAAAGGAGATGATCAGCAAATTTTGGAACTTCTTCAGGAAGATCAAAAAATTCCAAACATTTTATGCACATTGTTGGTCCGCCCCATTTAGGGCTAAATCCAACTGGAGGAACGGTACCCGAAAGAGTACGAATGCGACCACGTGGGATTTGAAGTGAAGGTTTTTGTACTTCACGATGATATGGGGATTCATCATCAGAATCGGAGAAAGGTTCTTCAAGATCATAATCATCACCATAATCAAAGCTTTCACCATTGGATGTAGCTGAATTTGATGTTCGGTTGCGACTACGACTATTCGCTAAATAAAGAAAATTAAGATAAAGTAAAAAACAAGAAATGCATACAATTAGTTGAGCGATATCGTTGTTTGTTGTTATCTCCACCTTTTCCAGCTGCCGCTTCACCTCCTTGATCGACAGATTTACCGGTGGTGCTGGATAAGGCACGACGCTTTTTGTCATTATTATCTTGGTGGTTTTTATCAAATGATCGTTGTTTTTGTGGTCCACCGCCACCACCAGAAGTATTTTTATACGAGTTTGTACGAGAACGATTTCCTCCACTGGCATTACTGATCTTTTTATTATTGGAGTTTGAACTATCTCGCCAATCATTATCCTTAAAAAATATGGATATATGAAAACTTTTTATCCAAGATGCATTAAAAAAAGTCAAACCTTGCTGTTACTATTACTGGATCCTTTGAAATTATTATCACCAACAGATTTTTTTGGATTATTACTTTTGTAGTTGTTATCACTAACAGACTTCTTACTGCTAATATTATCTCCTCCTCCAGTAGATTTTCTACTTCCACGACGAGAATTCGGCTTGTTGTCTTTAGCCTTGTTATCCTTCTCCGTGGTATTGGTTGTGGTTGCTGCTGTTGGGGATTTTGGGGCAGCAGCTTTGTTATTGTCGGTGTTATTGGTGGTTGATGTTGTAGTTGCAGGTTTTGACGCAGCAGCTGAATAGCTATTTAACCGTTGTTTAGGTTGCTTTTCCTTGTTATTAGTAACTTCCTTTACATCCTTCTCCGCAACTTGAGCACCATTTTCGCTCATATCTTTTAGTTAACAAAAAATAATAAAAATTTGGAAATAAATCCAGGGGTACCCTAAAATATTATATGTTTTTCTCAAATAAATAAATCACCACGTATTTTTTATTGAATGCTTTAAAAGGAAAACAAAAAATGAAATGGCGCTCACGAAAAGTTTTTAAAAGAAAATAAACAATGAAAAGAAAAAGTTTAGATGTGAAGAAGAAAAGAACACGTGAAGCTTGTTGATTTTTTTTATATTGTTGTTGCTAATCTTACAAAACACGTCAACAACAACACTTACAACACAACAAAGTTGTTTATTATTTATTTGTAAAAATAATAATAATGGGGAATTATGGATCTATCATGTTAAACAAAATTTTTGAGGCAAAAAAGACTGCAAATTTGGAGCTTGTTGTACCAAAAATAGGAGGAAAAAAATAACAGAAAAACAACATGCGCCATCCATCCTTCTTCCTCCATCATTGTTGTAAGTTGGCAGAAAAAAAAGTAGCGTTTCGAGATGCGAGAAGCTATTGTGATGATTGAAACACGCCTATTTATTTTCCCTTCAAACAATAATAACAGTTTTTTTTTCAAAATTCAAAAAATATTCTTTTGTTACACACCATTAATGTCCTAAATAGGAAAAAAATATTATTACTATTTTTTCTGATTTTTTATATTTTGAAATCTCTAATTTTTTTCTCTTCTTCATGACCTCCACCCGATTAAAGTAAACAATTTAGAGTGAAGAGCCGGCTAAACAACGATGAGGAAGGAGGATTAAATAAAGATTTTTTGTGAAAAAAATAATAATAAATAAACTGATTGCACTTTTTTTTGCAAGCGAGGAAAAATAAAAAAAAGGATGATGGAGGATCAAAGATTAATCACCTGGAAAATAAACTGAAAATTAAAATGAGAAAAGATAATATCCGTATCACGGGCTTTTATTTCCTCCTATTCGTCCATGTTTGGGAAAACAAAAAACAACAAAAAACTGCCATGTTGGAGATAGATGTTTGGCTACTCTCACTTTTCATCCTTCTTCTTTTTATTTTCCAGGCATACTTATTTTTCTCATAGAAAAAAAAATATTTTGAGGGTGGAAAAAGTGTCGCGTCGTGTTTTCCTTTGGTCTTCTTTCTTACCGCCTTGTCTGCCTGCTTGCCATCTTCCTCTTTATTTCTTTTTTAGTCTTTGTTTCTTTTTCACAAGCTTTCTATCTATCTTTTTAACGCCGACATCAACGTCGTCGGCAATAATAACACTGTTACATATTTTCCTTTCTTTCTTTTGGGCTTTTTCAATATTATTTTTTCCTTGCTATTTCTCTTCTCTAACTCCGCCTTTATATATTTTTAGGAAAAAATGGGGGGAAAAGTGTATTGCTTTCCACAAAGGTATTGGAGAAAGAAATGGACGCTTGCTTTTTTTGTTGTTTTGCAGAAGCACGTGGTTTATCACCATCGATCACGGGTTGGTTGAGTCTGGCGCGCTTTTTTCTTTCCTTCAGGGTCGTTTTGATTTTTTGATTAGTTTTTTTTATCATTCATTGAAAAAACTGTGAAATAAAAAAATCTGAAACAAAAATACATATAAATAGAATGAAGCAAAAAGTTCGGGGAAAAATGTGAAGAACAATGAAACAAGTTTATACGATTTTGTCTAATCATAGCTCTTAAAGATTTGTAAATCATCAAAATATATGCACATATTTTTATAGTATAATGAAAAATCCACTGATTTTTATTAAACAATCTATTGAAATAAGTAAGCCATAGTAAATGATTTAATAGAGCAAAATACAGGTTTTGTACCATAGCTTCTTATGATATTTAAAAATTTCAGAGTTTGTAATCCAAAGTTGTTGAAGAATGTTTTTAATTGATCCGACTATCATTTATTTTCAACGTTTTATTCTTCATTCGCGTTTCAAATTATGCCTAACTTTAAACTTTAACAAAATAATACTAATCTCTTCTTCTTTTTTCAGAACAATATTTCAATGAATGGCGTATTTAGGAAGTCATACAACAACTCCAATCATCCCAGAATTTTCTTGCGCTGGTTATGGTGATGTATTATTGGTGGAACCTCATGGAAAAAATGAAAGAATTTCTGTACCTATTGTTCAACACAATTTAGCAACATTTTGGCAAAGACCTGGATTAATACCAATTTCTGCTGGTTTTCCTATTCCTTTGATGCATGCAGCAAGTTTTGGAGCAACTGGAGTATATTCAAGGCCACCTGGAGCTTGGTTATTTTCAACACCAAAAGTTCGAATATTTAAAAGAAATGTGATTTGTTCCGAATTACTTGATGTAAGGTTTTTCTTTTAATTTTTAAGCAAAGCTTCACTAAAACAGTGGTTTATAATTTGTTTGATAACTTTGACAAAATTACTAATCCTTTAAATTTTCAGAACTCTACTGAACCTTCTGGTGTTCGCCTCTTTGTCGTCAATGAACTATCCGATCGGAAGACTTTAATTGAATCAGAATTCTCATTTACTAATCCATTTTGTAATCGAGACAGCATTTTCAAACTTACACATTCACAGTATTCAAAAACCATGGAACTTCCTGCTGAAGCAATAGAACTTCGAACTTTTGAACATGAAAATTTTAAAAGAAAACTATTTGTGCGAACAAAGAATTCATTGAATTTATGCAATACCGAAGCATCAACAGTAAGTTAGATAATTAACTTTTATGAATAACGAATTTTTATTTTTAGCTTGATAAATTCTTTGATTTTCCTGTTTATGAATTCTTTCAAGTACCTTATTTAAATGGAGATTTAGTTATCGTGGATTCTTTTCAAAGATTGTGGCATGGAACTTTGGGAGCAAATTTTACAAGAAAGAAAGTCAATATTTTAACACAGGTCAGAACTTTGAAAATGATTAGGCACTCTATTAATTTCCTTGTTTATGTCAAATCTTTTTATGTGTGAGTAATCACAGTAGCATTTTAGGCAGCTGCACCAACCGATTGTCCAAAAATTGTTTTGGTAACTGATGGAGAAGAAATTCGTTTGGTTGATTTGAGAGAAAATCGTGAATCCACTGATACGTTATTTAAAGTGGATGAACCAGCATTTTTTCGTACAGCATCTAATTCAACTATTATGGAAACTATGATTGATATTCATCGGAAAGAAGAAATTTTCCATTTAACGACGTTACCTGATCGACCTTTTGCAACTATTGCTTCTTCTGAACGTCATCATTTTCTTCTTGATCATCGAGTTCCTGGACAAGCAATTATCACAATGGCTCATTCAATCGTTAATGGAGGAGATTATTGCTTTGTGGTAAGCTTTTGAGTTTTGAAAATAAGCATACTTTTATATTATTTTAGTCTCCACCAATGAAAGATAGTCTTCAAGATGGTTATATTTATGATTTCTTTTCATTAACACAAACACAAGAACCTCAAACAACTTATTGGCCATTCTATTTAAATACTCACGATTCAATTTGGTCATCACTTGGTCCAATTCAAACTCTTCAAATGCCGCAAGTTATTGAAAAATATTATTCCACACAATCGAAAAAGCATCCTAAGAATTTTTCTTCAAATGAATTGCCATCGTATACTCGATCAATTTGTTATCAACAGTTAGCTCATGGCGTAAGTTTTCTTAAAATCTGTTTAATAATGTAGTTGTTTCTGTATGTATGCTTATAAGCGAATCTTTAAATTTTAAAATATTGTAACTCAGATTTTGTGTTTTCTTTCTTTCTTTTTCGTTTATTTTACCAATGCAAATCCCATTTTAGGCTCATAGTATTGGTGATACTCGTGCTCTGGTCTTTCGTCAAATGGATAGTGGTGATATTTGGTATGATAATCTAATCATTGATCCAAACACAGATCATCCAATTGATCAAGAAAAATATAGGAAAAATGCTTGTAAAAAAATTGAAAAGTTCTTTGGTCAATCTGATGATGCTCGATATTTTGGTTTGCGAGCAACCGCATTGAAAGCGGATGATGCAATTGTTCAAGATCCACAAATTAAAATGAAGTGCTTCGAAATTCTTCCAAATTTATCTGAAGTTCCATCAATTGAAGAAATGGATATTTTTGAACTGCCACAAGACTCTGATCCATTTGCTGAAATTGGAATATCTCAACCATTGATAGAAGCTGATGAACTTGATGTTCAAGATAGTACAAATGAAGAAAATATTTATACAACTATTATTTTAAAACAATGGGCAAAATCTGATATTGCATTTATGAATTATCACAATGAAACTATTGAAAATCAAGAAGATGAAACTTTGGATGCTTCTCTGTCTCAAACTCAACCATTTCATCCTGGAGCTCCATTAGCGACGTCCACTCCAGCACCAAAACTTGTATCATTTGCAGATCATGTTGAAGAAGATGATGACGAAGAAATTAATTGGGATGAAATGGATATCAATGCGGAATATTAGTTTATTTTTACGGGTTCTTGTTGTAAATATGATCTCAAAGTTTGAAATTGTTTTTTGTAAATTTTGTTGATTTTTTCTTGTTCTTTTTGTTTGTTTTTTTTATAAATGCTTTTTTCTTATAATTGACTCTTTGCTTTGTAAAAGTGTTTTTTAAAGTAATTTAAAATTTAAAAATGGTTTTTTATTGAGCAAATTTCAAATATGAAAAAATTTTAATTAGGCAAAAAAAAACTTTATACAATTTAAAGCTAAAAAATGAAGTGAAATTGAGGCAAAAAAATTATTATTGCTTTTGAGGTATTACATAAGTTTGCAGCTTTGCATTTTTTTCTTTATAAATAATACCACCAATAAGCGATATTAAAAAATGCAAAACAAATAGGAAAAAGAAAAAATGAAAATTTATCTATAGTTCGAGCATAAAGCTCCCAAGATTTTGGTCCTATTTCTTGTGGATGTGCAACGGAAATATTGTTGTGATCAAGGAAATCGTTTTCAGCATGATATGAATTTTGTTGTGAAACATTTGGATGCTCATCACCATAACCTTGATTATTTCGACATGCACATGATCCAGCAATCATAGACATGGCAGTTTTCTTGAGATTTCCATTTAATCCATAACCTGGAGGAATATAACCGTAATCATTGTCTCTGGGTTGACTCAACAAAGCCGCATTTTCTTCATCTGTTTTATGTCCAGGGCGTCTAAAATAAAAAAATAAATGGTTGGATGTTATTGGTTATCGTCATATATTATTGGGAAAACAATATTCAATTTGAAATAAAATCTTTTACCTATAAACAGCGGGTGGAGGTACATCATAATGATGAGGTTGTTGTTGCTGCACCATTTGAGGCTTCAAAGGTGTTGTCGGAGCTGGAGGTGCTTGAATTGCTCTTACAGGCTGTGGAGCCGGCGCAATAGGTTTAGGATTTGAGTCATCTCGACTCAAATATCCAACCAATGCAAGTTCCAACAAGGAACAAAATACGAACATCATGCAAGATAGCATCCAGACATCTAAAAAAAGTAAAGTTATCTTGAGAAATCTTAAATCCTTATGCAACTTTACCAATGGCTTTAACATAACTGACACGTGGCAAATTTCTTATAATGTTACCAAATTGAAAAGTCATTGCAAGTAAACTATTGACTCCTAACATCGTTCTTGCGGGAATAGCTTTGGTTCCAAGTACGAATGAAATCCATGCTGCAAAGGAAAATGCATTATCAAAAAGAAAAATCAAGCGATAAGCGAGAGTTTATAAAAGTTTAAACAAATTTTAAAATGACGTTGATTTTAGACAAAAAAAATTCTCCCTTTTAATGCCACTTTTAGCATCATCAAAGTTTTTAAAAAAGGAATAACATACAGATAAAAATAGTGAGATATGTAGGTAAATATGCTTGCAAAATATACCATCCAGCTCGACGTTTAAAATGAAAAACCATAGTTAATTCATGCCAAAACCCAGCTGGATATGGAACCTTTACTCGAACAGCTTCGATATCAATTAATTCATAATCAGCAAGTTCCATTTTTTCTCTCATTTTTAATACTCCCACATCCGTCCATGCTACATCAACTTCATCGGTATTATAACTAAATAATCAATATTTACTTTTCTTCACTATCCTCAAATGGATGCTTACTTGAATGATTCAAAAGTTAATCGACATGTAACATTATCAAATGGAAATCTTGTTAAATCCATTTCGCATGGTCCTTGAAGCTTTAAACGATAATTTGTCCATACACTTCCATTTGCTATAAAGTTTTTGCGAATTTCTGTGGCAAAACTTGAATGAAAAACTTACAATAGATCATTAAAAATACATTTTTAAATGGGGATTCATGAATGGATGCTGATTTGGAATTAATAAAACAACTATTAGGTGTCCATAATTTTTTAAGCATTTCACCCGTCAATGAAATATTATATTTGCATGGTTCCATCCAACCATATTCTAATGCACCATCTAACCAAATTTCAGAAAAATATATATCCAGCTGAAATCGAGCAATGCGTTTAGTTAAAAAAGTGAAATATTAAGAGAAAGCTATGTATGGTATAACAAGATAATTTAGTTCTAAAATGAGAGTGTGAATCGATAAAAGTAAATACATCTCTAAACTTGTCTCAAACGTTATTTATATTGCGTGAAAAGAAATTCTTTATCATTCCAATTTCCTATCATTCGTCGTTACAATATTCTACCATTTATTTTGCTTTTTTTGCTTGCGTTTGCAGATTTTATTAAGCGAAAAACCTTAGAGATTCCATAATTACCAAAGATTAACCTGACCTGTGCTTTCATATCTTTATATCTGCTTCAGTTTTTTTCTCGGTATAGCATACAAAATTTGTTAGCGTTCAAAAGAGGACTGTTGCTAGTGCTTCATTTTTGAAAACAAGTTTATTTTCTCCCTCTTCTTTTTTTATCTATCGTTATAAAAAGGATAAATAAGTTTTTACTTCCTATAATGTTTTTGTTGTTGCCTTCTTATTCTTAACTTTTTTTTCGGGAGTAGTAAAATTATCGATTTAACTTTCTTCAAGAAAGCATTTTTTTTCTCTCAAACGAGCTCAAATTGAAAGATGTTGGATGAGATGATGAGGAGAAAAAAAAGAAGTTGGATGGAAAAAAATTTAGCTAATTTTGAAAAGTTTTTATAGGAATGTTTAAAAAGTTGATGAGGAGTTATAAAATTTTTCTGAGGTTAAATTTCCAAGAATATTTTTCAATGCTAAAAGCAACCGATTGTTTTGAGTTTTGCACATTTGGAAAGGTCAATGTGCTTTCATGTAAGAATTTTTAAAAATAGATTTGTTTTTTTCCTTCTCAAAAAACCAATAAAAAATTAAGATTTCTTTTAAAAAATTCAAGGCTCCAAAAAATGGAACAAAAGAATGCCATATTTTTTCTTCTTCTTCTTTCAACCTGTCTGAAGCATTAGCAAGCATGCTTCTTTGATATTCGAGTTTGCTTCAAAAACAAAGAAATAATGTAGTCATTTTTTTTCTTTTCTTCTTCGTCAAAAAAAAAAAACCAGAAGTAGCATCATAAAGGTTTCATCGCTTTATTTCTTCGTGTCTTCAGAAAAAGGCATTTGTCATGATGATGATGACACAAAGTTGCTTTCCTTACAAAAAAAAAATGACGACACTTTTTTTCTTATTATTATTTTTTTGCATTTTTTACTTTCTTGCTGCATCTGCTTTTTAAAAAAGTATGACTACTTTCTTCCCTTTTTTCATTGGAAAAAAGTCATGAAAAATAAAAAGACGAAGATGGCACAAAGTTAAGGAGAGCGCAAAAAAAAAAAACCGTACACTTGGGACCACCATATTTGACGCTTCTTCTTCTTATTGCTTTCGATGCCTCCTAAAAAGGCAAAAGTGACGAGAGAGAATAAAAGATGCTGCGATGTTAAAGGAAAAAGAAGAAGACGATGAAGCTTGAAAAAAAAATGCAAGCACAGAAGCAAGCAAGTTTTCTATCCGATCTTCTTCTTCACTCTGCCGGAAAAGAAGCAATTTTATTTTAGTTAAAGGAAATAAAAAAATTATTCAATTGCATTTTTTTTTATTCTTCAACGATGTTCAAGAAAAAAATGTGTAAATCACGAAATGTTGAGAAGGAAAAAACAAATAAAAAATTCGGGAATTTTTACTGATAAAAATAACTTTTAAAAACAATGGGAGAGTTTGAAAAAAGGAAGCAACAAGATTTTATAGTTTTTTTTTGGGAATCATGACAGAATTCATTTGAACGCGAATGATAGTTCTTGAATGAAAAAAAGTCAAAATTTTTGAGAATATTGCAAAGAATGGTTTTTAAATAAATTTTATTAAGGCTTTTAAGAAAATAACAAACCTGAAAATCTGATGTAATATCACTGATGGTAGTAATTTCTTGAACCCAAACTTCAACTTTAACTTGAACCGACCCACCAGGAATTTTATGACGATTATATTTTTTTAATAATGTATCCAAAATATATGAATCATTTGCACATTTTTGATCGCGAAGTTTATTACCCGCTGATCTTTCAATTCGTTGTGAATTGATAATGGGTTTAAATGAGCCATTTTCATCCACTTCCCAATCATATAATCGACTCATCCTTCGTAAATGTCTTGAATTTCGACGAAAAAATGCTTTTCTAAATTTTACAATAATTAATTTTTTTATTCCCTCTTTTTTGCTAAAATAAAACTGCTCGATAGATTGCAAGACTCAAGCAAAATAGATTTAAAGATTTCCTGTTGCTTTATAAAAATTTTTTCCCTATGATTTATTTTTTCAACAGATTTTGTTGCGTGTTAAATTTTTAATTTAAAAGAAAAAAGCAGAGCCAAAAGTTTTTTTTGGAAAAAATAAAAACTGCGTATACAAATTTGATACTCTTTTTTTGCTAAATTTTTTTGTTTGTGAGAAATTGAATGAAGGAATAAGTTATGATTTGCTAATTTTAAAAATAAAAAAATGCGGAAATGGAAAAATAACACTAATTAGTTTCATTGAAAGAAAAAAATGTTTGTAGCAAATAAAAGAGGAATCAAATGAAAGAAAAAAAAGAAGAAGCAAAGGATATGATAATGATGCCGATTTATGAAATGAAACGAAATGGAAAAAATTAGGCAGAATGGAATAAGCGGTTTAAAAAAAACAATGCGAAAAAAAGAAAAAATTTTAGTTATATTTTTGTAGCGCGAAAAATTGTTACTTCAGACATGTTATCGCAGGTCAAAAGTTAAAACTTTTTCACAAATTTTTTAATAATAAACAAACCTAGATCCCACAATATCAATAAATAAAAAAATTAAAAATATTATCACCGAATATGCGAGCAAATAACGCCCAAGTTTCGGTGCCATTTTATTCGAGACATGGAATGGAATATATTATGAAATATAAGATTTTAATATTTAATTAAAACTAAATAATTAATTTAATATTTAAACAAAAAATATGTTCGATCGATAATTAACTATTTCATCGTCTTCTCATTTTCTTAATGGAATTAAAGATTTTTTGTTTGCCTTTTTTATATTTTTGGATTAAAAAAAAGCTTTATCATGAAAGCTTTCGTTTGGTCATGTATACTACAGCAGCAGCAACAACAACAACAGCAGTAGCAACAAGGCTGTAAAAATAGTAAAGAAGAAAGTGCCAAGAGTTAAACGTTGCCACACCAAAAAATAAAAGGATGATGAGAAAGTAAAAATTTAAAAAAAAAGAGGGAAAGAAATAGGGCGTGCCTTACTTTTGGCACCCGGGATTTTGCTTTTTCCTATTGAAGCTTTTGCGGGAGATGAAGATGAAGAAAAGCTTCAAGTTTGAATGAAAAAGAGAACCCAAAAAATGGAGCCTAGCTATATCCTTCTTCTCGTTGCTACAGGGCTTTAAAGCAAAAACAGCTCACTTTCTTCTCTCTTTTCTCTTTTTGCTTTTTTTAAAGCTAAAAAAAGCTTCCAATAATTCGACTTTTTTAAATATAAAAAAAAGCCAAAAATGTCAATTTCCGGGAGTTGACTCGTCTTTGCAATATCTATCTGCTTCATGCAACAAAAAAAAATTGGATAATATAATAATGTCAATAACCAAGTTTTAAATTTTGTTGCAAAAAATAAAAAAGATTTGCTATGCGATTAATAAAATTTGGTATTTCTCACGTTTTAAATGTGTTAAAAAGACGTGGAAAAAAATGAGAGATAAACTTTTGGTTTTGATCAAATTAAAACCAATTTTGGGATTATTTGAATGAAAGTTTTATAGTTTCTAAGATCGGCGATCGACAAAAAAATAAAAAAATTTAATGAAAGTCTTTCCATGATTATTTTAAAAAAATACATTTTATTACCAAGACAATATTATATTTTTCATCTTCTTTAAGAAACAATACCAACTTTAAATTTCTGTTAGCTTTTATTAAAACTGTTTTTAACGAAAAGAAAAAAGAAACCGAGCAACGAACCATCTTCCCCAGAGATATCCCTTTAAAATAAATCCATTAAGCTTGAAGCAGAGAAAAAAACGGCTATCATCAATCAATAATATCCAACAAAAAAATGTTGCAAAATGTAAAAAACAAATATTTTATTTTCATTCATAAATTATTTTTAATTTTTCAAACAACAAGGGAAAACTAGGAACCAATAAATGATACTATTCAACTAATTTTTTTTTGAGGATCAGTAGTTTTTTGGTGGATCGCATTGTCATTTAAAAATCGTCGATGTTGTATATCAACTTTATCAAAGTCATCAACAAAAAAGCGAGTCTTATGACCATCTGAAATTTAAATGTTTGAATGTTGCTGTTTTCAGGGTTAATGCCTAACGATAAATATGAACTTTTCCATAAACAAGAAGTTCATCCCCAGGTCCAAGACAATCCAAATAATTTTCAGTTTCATGATTGGAAATAATAAAAATTGTTATGTGTCGATTTTGACCATTAACAAATTTAGCAGAAAAATATGTCCCAGATCTTAAATCAACTTCGAAAAAGCTTTCAGTAATGGCGCCATAAGTCCAAATATATTCGCCATGTTCAAAATCCATGAAATTAATGACAGGCTTTTTGACAATTCTTGCAATTTCATCATACGATGTTGGCGAAGGCTAAATAAAAATAATACTCTAAGAAAAAGCAATAACAACAAAAAAAATTGTACACTTTACATTTCCAACGATAACATCAGATGCTCGATCAAAAAGAAAATCAACATTGATATCGGAATTATGGGCGCGTTTATCGGGTGGAACTTCTTTTGCGGTTAAACGAATAAAATTTAAAATCTAAACACAACATTGTAAACAATTTTCGCCAGGTAAATAAAAAAAAATTAAGCCTACTTTTGGTGGTTGGCCTTTACCATTCCAATAAAAAGCAATATTTGGCATAAGTTTTCTTATAACTTTCATTAAAATACGTCCATTATTAAGGAAAGATTTTACTCTAACTCGAGCTCCTTCATATGTTTTACAAACAAGATTAACATGCCTTTTACCCCACCAAAAGCTTTCAACAAGTAATCGACCAGAGCTATAAATGTCAAAAATGAATTTATATTACGAAATCCAACTTACAAAAGATCTCCATGATCAAGATTTTCAATTTTATGACGCTTTGTAATTTGAATGATGATTCACAAAGTTTCTCACAAAAAAACAGTCAATAACAATTTTTTTTTTAAAATAAAGAATGGTGGAAAAAAGAACAGCTATTATCGACAGCCAAAGCAAGGAAACATTTTTGCTTGAATGAAAAAAAGAACGTAAAAAAGCGACGATGACGGACAAAAAAAAGTAAAAATATTGCCAACAAAAAATAATGGAAAACGAAAGAAAAAAAAAACAGCAGCAAAATGTTATAATTTTTCGGACAACGACGAACAATAAATGGTTGATTTTCGCAATTATGAAATTGATCAATGTTGAACTTTAAAGGAATATAAAATATTCTTCAGCCATCCACGCCGCCATTTTTTTGTTGTCGTTTTAGACGGCAGATATATGCAACAACAAGCCTAAAAAGAAAAATAATTCTTGCAATCTTACTTTCTGTCGAATAGGAAAAACACAAAAAAAAATTGAGGAAAGATTACAAAGGTTTTGCTTAACATTAACAATCCATGTCGAAGCTAAGCTTTCAATAGAAGCAACAAGCCATTGTAGTTAATCTTGCATTGGGGTTTAAAACTCATTGAAAATTGTTTGTAAGTAGTGAAACAAAAAAAACAAGACTTTCAAAAGCTAAAATAAAATTCCACCAACCAAAAAAATTTAGAAATTTAAGTCGTCCTTTATCTTCACACGATAGATTGCGGAGAAAAAAAGCGGGGCTTCACTTTGAAGACCTTTTTCAAAACCTTTTTATAAAGGTGCGTGTCGTCAGTTTTTGAGGAGTTTGATACCGTAAACGCAAAATTATTCGTGATTGTTGTTTGTCTCTCTCTTTTTGTTGGCGTGAATATTTAGTATTTTACTCATTCACATTATATTTTTTAAAGGTAACTATGGTGTTGGATTTACCTGTGAACTACTTAGATAATGAAAATCTATCCTTCGTAAGTTCACGTTTACAATCATGATAACATTTATTAATCTAAACAAATTTTTTAGGAAGATATTGAACCTGTAGCTGATGGCGTGATAAAATCAGGTTTGCACATCAAGATAATAGTAAGTTTTTTCATATATTTTTTCAATCACTGACATTTATGAATGGTTTTAGGCTCGTCATATTTCATTTTTTGAAATTTCTTATGCTTTGGTGGTTCAAAATCTCACAGAAAATATTGTTGAAAATCTGACTCTTTTTGCTGCCTTTCAAGATGTATCAAACTTTGATTATGATTACTTTGTTGATGATTACAAACCACATGGACGTGAAGTAACTACAGCTTATATCGATATTCTTGATGCTAATTGTACCTGTGTTTGTGCGCTCAATTTGAAAACAAGGCTATTTCCACCGCTGCTTGCTACTATTTCAACTAAAACCAATGTTCAACCATCTTATGTGTCGTCTCTCGAGAAATGCTTTGAAACTCTTCTCAACAACTATAGACGTGATAAACAACAAATCGTCGATGTTTTAAAAATGGAGTATTCGTATATTGTAACCCATTTGGACACAATTATTACCTATGATGTATTTGAAGATCTTTGCTTGGGCTTTTCTAAAGATCAATTGCCAAGAATCACTTTTGCTAGCAATGTAAGTGTATCTTTTTTGTGCATAATTAAATGTATGTCAGTTTCAGAAAGAATGTTTATCTTGTACCAATGTTCCAATAAGTTTGGCAAAACAAATATGGAGCAACATTAATCCTAAATTTGTTTTTGCTTCTCTGATACCTTCTGCTCCAAGAAATTATCTATTTTATACTGGTTATATTCTTGTCAGAGATGTTTTCGTGGAAGTCAAATTCGAAGTGGAAGTCACTAATGATATGTTCAAATTAAAGCTTACTACACCATATGAAGAATTAAATGAACATCTTCGGGAAGAACTTCATACCAAATGTCATGTAAGTTTTAACTTTCTTTCTATTTTCATTGTGATCATATGTTCGTTATTTTAGAGTCTTCTTCTTTTTGGCAATCATTCTCCACCTTCTCGTCTCAAGTCTCTTGATTATTCTGAAGAAAAAGAAATGATGGAAATGGGTATTGCACTTTATGCAAACAATGATGAACATTGGCTTCCAAAATCGTAAGAATCATCAGAAAGTTTTCTCGAAAATATTATCAACTCATTTTGGCAACTGAAAGAACTACATGAAGAAACTTTCTAAATGCAACTGTAATTTTTTAGATTTCAAATTGTTTTGCATTGTTTACTCTTTTTTAATAAAGAAATTATTTTACATTTTTGTGTCTATTAACAATATTAACCATAGATAAAATTCTAACTTTTAGTTTCGTTCTATAAAAAGGGAAGGAAGCTAATAGCAACTGTATTGCTTCTTAATTTAGTAAGCAGAAGGTTTATATACAAAAAAAGATATATTTTTGGTGGAACTGTTATCGTTAACCATTTGGCAATCGAACAGAAATAAGTTTTACGATACCCTAAAACCATCTTTGATATTATCAGATTCTTTTTTCGGATTAAATGTTAGCTTGAGTTTGGATAAAGCAAAGCTTTTAAAACTGATACGCTTGATGATAAATTTGTACGTTTCTCTTTTTACTTCATTTTTTCTGGCTACCGAATGTAAAGTTGCGATGAAATGATCAATCAAAAAAGAAACTTTATGTCATATTGATGAAGCAAAGATGGATTAGTCAAGCTGCTTCCAAATTTTCGCTTTTTATAGCCGCACACAAAGTAGCTTGTTTTCTTTAATAACCCAAAATGTTTCCAAACACCCAACAAAAAACAAAGAAAATTAGTCATTAAAATCATTTATTTCATTTCAATACAAAATTATTATCAGCAAAGAAAAAGTGAAAAGTGGTGTTAGTAAAGGTGATTGAAGGTTGAAATTGAGAAGATCATTCTTTCTTTTCTTCTTTCTTGTCATCTTCTTTTTTCTCTTCATCTTTCTTTTCTTCCTTCTTGTCATCTTCCTTTTTGTCGTCTTCCTTCTTATCGTCATCTTTCTTTTCACCACCACCTTCTTCCTTCTTTTCTTCATCTTTCTTATCACCTTCTTCTTTCTTGTCGTCCTTCTTTTCATCATCTTTCTTATCATCGGCACCAGCACCGGCGGGATCTTCCTTCTTGAAATCAACATAAAGACGCTTAGTTCCATGAGGTTCACCTTTATGATCTTGCCAGAATTGTCGAGCTGTTTTCTTATCATCACCAATTTTGATGTAATAGACAGCGACGTAATGTTTTCCACTTTCAGGAACAGTTTTACCACCATTGAAGGTTAACTAAAAAGTTAAGGTTAAACATGGTGTTTTAAAAGTATGTATGATAACGTAAATGAAAACAAACTTACAGCAACAGTTGCGCTATCACCATTACGAAGAATACCAAGTGGAGGACGGATGCGGAAGAGTTCATTGCTAGTGCATTTAACTTTAAAAGCACAGCGATCTTTGCCATCATTAGCCAATTTGAGAGTTACATGAACAGGATCTTCTCCAAGTTTCTTGCTTGCAACGAGAACACGTTCGGCAGGATCCAATTTGAGAACAAATTCAGCCATGCTTTGAAGTTGATTTGATTTGAAAAGCGATGAGAACAGAAGTGAGACAGAGAGAGTTCGTCAGCGACTGAAAAATTTGTAAAGAAATAAGCTTGACTGGAAGAAAAGCTTTTATATCAAATTGGGTAATTCATTTTTGAAGGTTGATAAATGTGATGCAAATTTTTGAGACTGTTCACTTCGTTGAAAAGGATAAATTAACATTTTCTTTTCCTTCTTCAAACTTTTTGTTCATCATCGCACATTCGATGCATTTTTCATAGAAACGGTTCATGTGAAAAAAGGAAATGATGGGAAGTTGAGGAGAAACAAAGTGTATAAAACAAGGTTTGATAGTTATCTATGTACTTGTAAAACCTTTCATTTTTTGCCTCAAAATTACTTAAAATAATTGTCTTGTGATCCTTTACATTTTTTGGATCCTTTTTTAAAAAGGACAACAATCGCATTATTATTTTTATTAGTGATTTGCTGTTGTTCTGAACAATACTGTTTTTATTATGTAAAGCTTAATCATTTGACATACAAACGAAAATGGTTCTTGCCAAAGTTGATTTCATATTTTTCACAGAACTTATTATAAATCAGTGTTATCCCCAATCTTTTTTATTTTAACAACGAAGTTCCATGCCATATTTTCGAATGAGCATGAGTATCCTTCCCAGTGCTTCAAGTTTCGCTCTACTGTTTCGTCAAATTGTTTTTTCCATTCATCTGTAAAGTTAGGCCAGAATACTAAATTGAAGTATGATGCATGCGATGTATTTTTCTATAAAAAGATTCAGTTTTAAAAAGTGATTTATGGATTTGAATATTACCTTAATAAAGCTTAAAATCAAAGTGGGATCAACTGTTCCACGTAATCCAGACAAGCAAAATTGTTTCAATTTTGCATTCTTTGAAATACCAAAAAGTTTCTGTAGTGCTGCTTTGGAATAACTTGCTTCGCAAATTTCATTGGATGGTGAACTAAACTCGCTTAACGTTAGTGAAAAAAAATGCTTAAATTTTACAAACTAAGACTCACAAAATGAAGTTGTAAATTTTTGGCACAAGTTTGAAGAGAACGTTTATTGGAACTAACGACATATCGGGTTGCAAGATTTTAGTTTTGTGAAGAATTACTTCTTCCAAATTTAAAGCCAGCAGTCTGTATTCATTTAAAGTGAGGGACTGATCAGTCAAGAAAAAATATTTTAATTCAAAACGCCAAATAGACATTAATGACGAAAGTAGTTTCTTCTCTTTTTCCATTTGCATTAAGGCAGTAAATTTAGCATAAATGTAAAATTTATAATTGAGCGAATAAAGTTTTTCCTTTAAAAATAAAATTTTCTTCCTCTTTTCGTCTCTCACATGAAAATGTGTGTCTGTTATTTCCAATTCATAAACAGGAAGAACTTTAATGCGTTGCCAAAAAAATTTACAAGAAAAATAAAGTTTAAACATAACCTTGTTGCGTGGCTTCGAGTATTTACATATATAAGAAATCATAACACATGGAAAAGAAAAATACTGATTTATAGCCCCATTTAAAGTGAACTTTAAATTTTCTTTCATATTTTTAAAATCAATAAAGATTTTATAATTAATATAAATAAATTAACAAAAACTTTTTGGGATGCTATAAAAAAATGAAAGCAATTCTTTGTATTTTTACACCAATCAAAAAAATAACGCTTTTAACACTTTGCCACATTAGGTGGTTGTAAATAGGGTTGTCAAAAAAGATTTCCCGATTTTTCCTGGGAAATTTCCCGCTACAAACCCTTACAAAGTTTCACAAAGTCTAACAAAGTTCTACAAAAGTTGCTATAACTTTGTTAAACTTTGTAAGACTTTGTGAAGGTTTGTAGCGGGAAATTTCCCCATTTTCCCATTTCCCGGGAAATTCGACAACCCTAGTTGTAAAACATATTTATGAAAGATATTGGAATTACATATAGCAATTCACAGCTATTTTATATTGAAGGCTATGGTAAAAATCTACAATAGCCATTTCTTAAGAAATCTGTTTATGGTCCATAATAACTTTATTGAAGTAGTAACATGTCAAAACAATGTTAAAATATGCTTTTGACAACAAAAAAATACCAAAAAGAAAGAAATTAAGGTGTGAGAAATTCGATTGTTCGCTTGAAAAATGATCTTATCAGTTTAGGTGCCATTAATTCGGAGAAAGTTAAAGGCACGTCAAACCTAGAGCAGTTGTTTGAAAAGAACACTGAGAAAAAAAAACTCCATGCTCGTCAAAATAAGCTACGGGTGCGTTGAAAAAATGAAACAACAAACAATAATACACTACAATGACCAATTAAACTTACAGATAATACAGAAATTCAAAGATTAGCAAATCAACAGACACAAAGTGAAGTATAATAAATAGTTTATAGTAAAACTTAACAAGCAATACAATTAAAACAACAAACAAAACAATTCAAAAAGCATCAACAAATCACAAAACTTGATATCAAAGAATGACGCCAATACAGTTGAGAAAGAGCAGCTTGATTTGAGATTTTGATGAGAGTCAAAGGAATTTGATGAATTTACCATATGACATTACTGGATTACCTAAAAAGGAAACTACTATAAAAACGTTTGAACAGTAAATACCGCAAAAAACTAACATTAAAATAGAAGACAAACGCTTCACTTCCACTACCATTACCACCAGTTTCATAATAAGATTTTCAATGGATATTGAGAGTATACTTGCGATGCGTCAATGGAAAGTACCAGCGAGAAAATGTATACTGAAACAAGTGAATGTTAAAACAAGAAACCAAATTAAAAAAATTACCGTCAAGTTGATCTTTCTTAACAATATGTTGACCAAGATCAATCTCCCAATAGCGATCCTCATCATTAGGTGTAATACTGACGATCACAGGATAATCATGTGTATTTACATATTTGAATCTAACAGTTTTTGAGGTGATAACTGGATAAACTGCCATGAGTTTTTTGTTGAAAAAATAATTTTATCAATCAAATAGTTTGCAGCTTGACAAAAAGCAAAACTCAATCAAATCAGTGAAGAAGAGTGTTTGGAAATTCGCCTTTCACACTAAAGTTTCACATGGATTCTTTGGTCTCTTAACTCGTTCAACTTTTGAGGCTTTTTCAAACTTCCTGATTTTGTTTCTTTTTTGGTGACCTATCGTTAAAGGACGACTACACTTTCTGTTTTTTTCCAATTGTTTCAAACGAACCGCGGTTTTGTCCCCAAGTGGTAAAGTGCTTTGAACATCGAAAAACCGTAATGCTACCGTAATTTGGAAGTGAGAAATTACTGTAGCATTACGGTTTTTCGATGTTCAAAACGCTTTACCACTTGGGGACAGACGTGCGCGTCGTTTGAAACAATTTGAAAAATACAGAACACATCCAGTTTTCTAAGAAAAGTTTGTTCTAGAAAAAGAGACAGTAAACTTTCGCTTCAATTTTTTTCCCAAAGGCGGATATTCAAAATCAATGGGGTTTTTTCATTGATGAAATGCAGATTTTGGTGGAATTTTTTTATTGAAACATTAAAAAATATGGTTTTATTTATTATTGAAGCTTATTTTATCGTTTTTGACAACTTTTACAAGTCTCCTTTGATAAATATATCACAAGAAAGGGATTGAGATGCATCAACATGCATACCTTTACTTCAAAAATTCATAACTCGAGAACAAACAGACGTTTGAAAATTCTGACAACATCCTAGACTAAGTCGATCATGCTGAACATTTCTAGATAAGTATCACATAAAAATTTTGCACTTCGTGAGGAGGAGATGCATTTTGAAAATAAGGTATACTTTAAGAACTTCAAAACAGTCATATTCCACTATTTTTACCTGTTCTTTGGGTGGAAAAATCAGATTTTTCATGCTTTTTTACCCTAGAATCAATAAAATGTCAAAAATTCTTTAAAAAATAATTAATATCCATGTTAGAAAGTATGCCATTTTTTTGACATTTTTTGTTTTTAGCGAAAAGTTAAAAAATCAACCAACCAGTCATTTTCACTTCACAGTGAACTAATAAAAATATATATATCTGATTATTTTTAGAAGCAATAAAGCTTCAATAATAAATAAAACCATATTTTTTAAAGTTTCAATAAAAAAATTCCACCAAAATCTGCATTTCATCAATGAAAAAACCCCATTGATTTTGAATATCCGCCTTTGGGAAAAAAATTGAAGCGAAAGTTTACTGTCTCTTTTTCTAGAACAAACTTTTCTTAGAAAACTGGATGTGAGAAAGTACAGTCGTCCTTTAAAGGGAGCACACCCTTTCAAAACAATTTGTTCGCGCTAAGCCAAGATTGCATGAAACTCAGCAAAAACCGTGTTTTATGAAAAAACACTGTTTTTTGATGTTTTCTCTTTAAATATATTTAAAAAACTAGTACTTGTTTTAAAAAAAATTCGGTCATATTCTTCAGAATGTTCTTTTACATATATCCGTGAAGATCCCATGGCAAAAAAATCACTTCGGTGAGCTCAAAACGTTCCCCGAGTAACGCGCATCCTAGCAGCATAAAACGATTTTTTCTTAAAAACTTCTTTTTACAAAGCTTTTTTTTAGAAATGGCTCCGGTCATTATGATCTCCACTCTCTAATGTACCTATATGCTAAGTTTCGGATATCAAAAAAGTAATCTATGACTCTAAAACGTTCCCCGAAGGTTGTGCCGCTGAATTTGAGCCATTTCTCAATATTTTTAAATTTTTGTTTTTCGTATTACCTTTACTAGTTCATGGTTAACCCATTCATACTCTTAAAATTATTATAAACATTACTTTAACGCTCAGAACAAATGAATACGCAATGTTTACCATTTTTGATTACTGTAATATTTCTAAAAACAAGTCAATTTCCTGGATTTTGGCCTAGCGCGAACAACTTCGTTTGAAAGGGTGTGAGGGAGTGTCCCATACGATGAGAAAACCCTTACAGCGGGTGTTCCTAGCCCGAAAGTTTTTTTTCATTGTCTCAAAAGCTTACAAAGAGCTTCAAATTTTTTGTAGCTTTTTGTAGCACTTTGTTTTTTTTTCTCAAAATGCTACAAAAAGCTACAAAAATTCGTAGCACTTTGTAAGCTTTTGAGACAAAGAAACTTTCGGGCTAGGAACACCCGTCGTCGTAAAATTATTCTTGTCACGACGCTCGTGATCATCTTCCTTTCTCTAGTATAAAATTAGCATAATAATCTTTATTGTCATTTGTTTTATAATATTGTTAGAGAAATTCATTAGTATAATAAATCTGTGCTGCAATAACGTCGTCTCATCCCTCTCTCTCGGAACCACAACTACCTGAAGCTCACAACCGTCGCTACAAAATTGGTGCCTCTGGACAGTTTGTATAAGTTTAACATTATCTTTTTCTTCTTTTACCGCCATCTGGCTTTGCTTGAGCATCTGCTCTTCTGTTTTTAACGCCGTCTGGCTCTGCTTGATCTTCGGATCTTCTGTTATAAGATTTTTTGTACAAAGCTGCAAATTTCTTATTTTTTATCTTAACTTTCTTAACGTTATCCATCCATAACTTTGGCTCTGGATCTTCGTTTTCGAAAAACTTTTTATTCTTCAATTTTTCCAGTGTGTTAAATTGTCGAATCTGACTTCGTGTGATGAATTGTGATAAATCACTGTGATCAGCGAATCACATATTTTGACCATTCTTTGAGCATATTGTTAATTGCCTAAGACAATTGGCATTATCAATCACTGCTTGTGCTCTTGTTTGAGGATAAGATCTTCTTATAATTGAGCTATATCATCTATTTGTTAAACGAAAACATACATTTGAACGGCATTCCTTCGGTTTTCAACTACGTTGAATTAATCGATTGAATACATATTTTACATTTCTCATAAGAAAACTTGAAAATGTCTAATCGAATACGCCACCATCTTGAACTTCATCATAAATGGCTAATGGAATACTTGGTAAAGTACCAATACGAATACTCTATAAAACCACTTCCATGGAATCCCATACAAAAGGCTGATTTCAAGGTTTTCTGGATACTTCTCAATGAAAAGGTATTGGAAATAAACAATTACTTTATCCAATGGTTTGAACGAATTGAAAATATCACAGATAATAATATCCATAGTTCAGAGAAAAAACTTATTGAAGAGTGGATTAAAAACCCGAAGTTTTTTGATTCCATTAACGAAGTGATAAAACAACTTCATATCCTTGAAAGTAACTTGGAAATTGAAACAGATCGAATGAATCTATCATTCTTATTACCTGCAACGGTTTACTATAACAAAGTTTCATCGAGAATAAGCCAAGAAGTTGCTTCTTTTATCGATTCGGATTCTAAAGGTTCCACCATCGTTGAAAAGTTTGAAAAGGTAAAAGAAACCCCTTCAATCATTAAAACACATTCGCTTGATTCTTTCGAAATTAATGAAAATATTCCGATCAATCAGCTAAAGCTTATCGATAACGATCCGTACATTGAAGTAACAAGTGATCATACAAGGTCGTACACCGAATACATTCCTAAAAATCGAATAGATTTTCAACAAACTCGATACAAAGCTTGTCGAATAAAAGGCATCGTAATACATCTCGAATTTTTTGAGTTTGAAACGATTAGCAAAATTGAATTGCATAAGCATGTGGATTCACCTTTTGCTGGCCGCGGGGAAGGGCTCTTCGAGCATCTGCTACAAAACTGGAAACATCGTCGCAAAACCATCTCATCACAACTCAAACCAAACTCATCTCAAACCAACCACACATCAAACAATTTCAACTCAACAACTTTCAACTCAAACCAACTGCATCTCAACCATCAAATCTCAAACATCAACTTCATCAACTTTAAACCACAACACCTCAATTATTCTTCTTCTTTTCATTTGCTTCAAACATGTTATCGCTTATATACTCTATGATCTTATTTATATTCTCCTTCAATCAACATGATCAAACTTGCTTATTTATAATGCCACTATGATCCAATTCTATGTATGATCTTCTTAATGATCCAGTTTCAACTATATACTTTATGATCCATCAATCCTCTCATCGCTGGCCGGGAATGTCACGACGCTCGTGATCATCTTCCTTTCTCTAGTATAAAATTAGCATAATAATCTTTATTGTCATTTGTTTTATAATATTGTTAGAGAAATTCATTAGTATAATAAATCTGTGCTGCAATAACGTCGTCTCATCCCTCTCTCTCGGAACCACAACTACCTGAAGCTCACAACCGTCGCTACAATTCTCATCGTCTGGGACACTCCCTTTAATATTTTGAGGTTTTACATTTTCCCTTATTCATGTCTCCTTGAAAGATGACAAAAGTTACTTTTTATTTTTTTACTACTATCTCTTTTTAAAACACCCTTTTAAAAATAAATGGTATATGCATACATTTCTCTTCTCTTTAATTATGACAATCTTCTTGAAGAAATCCTTAATGCAACGCAATGTGTTGATACAATCATTGGAACACTTTTTATGATTAAAATTCTTCCTATCTGAAAACAAAAAGAGGCTCAAAAAGAATCTGTCGATTATCAATTTTTTGTTTTAAATGAAATTAGTATTCAAGCTTTGGTAAAATTAAAAGTTGAGCTTGATGGGTTGAGAATACTTTAGGTAACTGCTTTAGTTCTGTTGCTTGCTTCTGTCGTAACTATAAATTTTCGATTGATTAGACACATCATTACATAATTCTCTTTATTGTTACATCAAAGCAAAATATTAGTTTTACAAATTTTACAGTTAATTGTGAATTCTTAGAATTTTTTGTACAGCAGCAAGTAAGTTCTTTTCAACGTGTTTTGGAGTTCGAAGTACTTCTAATTCTTCTTTATTCATGTCTTTCAGCATTAAAGAAACAGGTCGAATGAAGCTATTCATTTCACATTTTTGATTGTATACGCCAGATTCGACGAGGAAAGGAACACATTCTCGAACTTTTTTGACAGCACTGTAATGACATGTTTCATCTTCCAAATGTTTCAAATCAGCATGATCAAATCTGCCAACTCCACCTTCTTGTAAGTATCGATTGAAGAGATTTGCACCAAGAATATCAGATTGAGGATTGTCACTAAAAAACAAAGAAGGGTATGGTTAATTTAATGAGAATAAAAAGTTATAAAACGTTACCCAATAACATACAAAGTTTCGATCGGTGGTAAACCGAGATCACAAGCCATTTTTTGAGCACAATAAGCTGCATGCATAAAGCTGATTTCAGATGGTTTTCCCAAAGTACCACTATAATGAAGTTCATGACCAGTCAATTTCGTGTACAAAGTTTCCAAACATGTTAAAAATATTCCATGACCAAATCGTGGTAATGGTGTTTGATCTTCAGCCATCCATAAGAGATCGAGATTACAAGCAATAATTGGAAGATGTGGATGAGCAATAGAGCCACGAGTTATTGATGGTGAAGCAGGATTTCCATTGGTTATTAAAACATCAATCAAAAGCTGAAGTGCAGATTCCCATTTAAGTGGTTCACCAAGTAAAATGATTGCTTCAATAGGTTCGAATGAAGTTTGAGCCATGCTTGAAAAGTCATGTCGACGACGTTGGAAATTGACACAATCGAGATGAGGAAAGAGTGTTCCTAAATCTTCAAGAGTTGTAATCTTTTTGAATCCCATGCTTGAACCAATTTCATCCACAGGTCCTTGACCAACCATTAGTACGTGTTTATCATGAAGATCTTTGAACATTTTAAGCGGTGATTGAGCCAAAACTACTTGAGATGGTGTAACATCGACTTGAAGAACTTCGGATAATCGTTGAGCTCGAGTTGTTCGCATTGAATGACTTCCATTTGTTAAAAATACCTATAAAAAAAGACAAGGTTAACATCTTGAAAAAAGGCTATGAAACTTACCAATGGAAATCGAAACTTCTTATTTTCATCTGTTAATAATTTAATAGCATCATGAACACCAGGAAGAACATCTTTTCCACGAAAAATTACTCCATCAAGATCCACAACAAATCCAAATGATGACGCAACATGAGTATGGCACATTTTCAATCCATTGGAATGCATTTTTAAAAGCTTTGAAACCAACCGCATTCACGAAATGATGAAAATCAGTTGAATGAGATCGTAAAAATAAAATGAAATGATAAAGTTATTTTATTTGTGTGTGTGTGTTTATTGGCATAAAATTTGCGTGATTATTGTTTTGTTTTGCGCAAAGTGCTTCCTTTTTTGTAAACGATTTATAAAATAACAACGATAATAACAGCATAATTTTTTTGGCCTCAAAACTAAAATAAAAGGTAAATTTGACACAATATTTTTTGCAGTTATTAGAATTGGGCAGAAATAAGAATGAACAAACAAAAAAGATAGAATTGATTGAGCGATGAAGATTGATGGAAAAAAAAGTGCAATGTTTTTTTTTTGTAAGATCAAAGAAAAATGGATGGGAGAAGATTTGTAAAAATTTCTTGGCAGCATTGTGATCTTTTAGCAAACTTTATTGTAGCCATGTCAAAAATGCTATGGAAACTTCTAACAGATGCTTCTCATTAATTGCTTTAAAATTACATTGCAGTTTTTCTTTTTTTATTATGAAAGGTTAAAAAAAGAAGAGGAGAGATCAATTCAGAAATTTTAAACCCGAAATTTATAATATTTTTGTTTTACTTTCTACGAAGAAAAAGTTGTGAATCTTTTTGAAAGATTTTTTACTTTTCTTTTTTTTCTATGTGTTTGTATCTATAAAAGTACAGGCGAATCAGAAGCTGATCCTTTTGAAGATGATTTAATTGAACGAAATGCAGCTGCTTTGGCACTTCCTCGATGTGCTATACCTTCTGAAGATGAACCCGTCCCAACTGTGGTCGGACTTTGAGGACTTGAATCGATTGAACTTAATTGGGCATGAAATCCTGCACGAGACGAAGGTCGACTGGATGGAGTTATTTGAATTACAGTTGGAGCAATCCCTGTTGCTGGAGCTGATAAAGGTCCACCACCGCCATGAGATTCACCAGGTGATTGAGATCGACTTGGGCCACTTTGTTGCTTAGTCAAGGAGCGGGATGAACTTTGACGCCCGCGATGAAGCCGAAATGAACCAGTATGATGACTTAAAAAACGTGAAAGGCGTTGATGGGAGCCATTATGATTAGGTTGAAGAGTACCAGAACCACCAAAAAATGGAGGGCCTGGTCCGCCGACACTTTCACCACCACTCGTTCGACGAGTTCGTCGAATTGATTGAGTTCTAAAATGAAGCAATATGATTTTAGAATTTTGTTAACCGCGTTGTTACCTTGCAAAATTGATTAGTGACGAATCTTCATCAATTAGATTTTCAGGATGTTGTGATAAATACCTTCTCCATAGAGCATCCGTTATTTCAGTACAATACATGACTCCCGCATGTAAAGCTACCATTCGTAAAATTAATACCCCGTCAACCTAAAGTTTTATCTTTAGAAAAAGAAATTATTTTATTTATGGAATTACCTTAAGATATGTTTTCAAAAAATGTTCTACTTGTTTTCTTTTTTCTTTTCTAAATAAATCCGGTCGATCTGGATCTGATGTGAGTTCTAAATGTCTCAAAACAAAACGAAATCGATCCCGATGAAATAATGATATGCTGAACCAATAAAGGGCATCAAAGGTTGCAACAACGAATAATATGGTAAACCAAAGCCATACTAATATAAAAATTTTCTGAAATTTGAAAATAAAAATAAAGTTTTTTACTGGAAAGACTTTTTTCGTAATAACTTTTTTTGTGGTAAAACAAAGGTAAGAAAATTTAAAGCTACAAACCTCATTAAAAATATTTATAACCAGCACGCATTGAACTGAATGCCTTTGATTATTACCCAGCACACGAACTTCAAAATCACAAAGAGTAACTCTAGGAAAATTTCCTGAATCCATCCATGATCTTCCAAATAATAAATCTTTTAATACACCAAATCCATAAACGCTATATTCATCCGTTTCAAGGAATTTATTAACTAATAATAAATTAGTTAAAACATTTCCAACATACATTATTTTTGTTGCCTAAAATTTATTTTTGTTAAAATAATGTTCTCATTCATACAATATCAAAGCTCACCAAATATAATCCAGTTACATAACTTTCATAATATCTAAGATTAAAACATTTAAATACCCGATGAAGTGTATATGAAGTTCGATTATTGGCAGTATGTTGATAACGAAGGGCAGATTCAATATGTCGCGATAATGATTCGATCGTTCTCAAACGATATTCAGGTTCAATATTTTCTTTTTCTGTTGCCATTTGAACGATATCATTTAAACGTATCCCTTAAATTTTAAAGGAAACTATTGATGAGGAAAAAAGATGGAAAGAGTAAACTTACCAGATTTATCCGACATTAATCTCCACATTAAACATGGAATATAATATAAAAATGCTTGTAAAAGCATAAAAAAAGGCACCCATTGGTAATATGAAATTTGTCGATATTCTCTTTCCGCTATATCCACAGGAATATCTTGATCCATTGGAACCCAATATGTATTCTAAAAATTATTTATTGAATAAGAATAAACGTTTAACTTAAAATTTAATTGAAGTTGCTAATTATGAAAGAAAATTACTAACTTGAGCCCAACAAAACATTTCTGTGTATGCTTCCCAACTGGCTGTAAACTAAAAAATTAATTTTTTTAAATAAATTAATTTATCAAAAATGGATAAAAAGCATACATATGCGGGAACCCAACATTCAAGTGGCCTGCCTCCAAATTGTTTAAAACTAACAAGTACAGCCATCATAATTAAAAATGATGAAGTATAAAAATATGATAATCTATCAACAAAATCATCATCTTTTCTATAAAGAGCTTAATATTAAAATTTATCTTCAAAAGTAATTTAATAAACCTGTAATGTAAAAATGAAAGAGCACTAAACATATTTTGGAGCACCATGGCTCCAACTTCCAAGACCGCCGCTTGATGGTAATGCGAATCTCGACCGTGCCCTTAAAAAGTAAATAAATAAATAAAATATTTCTTTATTACTATTTTTTTATGTATGTGCAAGCTTTTTTATAAATGAAGGCAATTATGTTGTTCCACTTTTTTAAGCTTATCATCGTTGTCATATTTTAAGAATTTTCTTGAATTCTCAAAGCAACAGTTTTAAGTTTTTCCATATTTTCTAAGAGTCGTGGAATTACTCAAATATATTTTTTAAACTTAAAATTTTACTCTAAATATTTTACCCGAATATCCTAATTATTTTGTTTAATTTGAAATTAATTTTTTTTGTTATAGTTCTTTGAAGAAAAAAAGACAAATTTCGAAAAAAACTTTGCTATTCTCATTTTTCTTCTTCAACCTTTTTTGAATTTTTTTACTAAATTTATTCCAATTTTGTTACGTTGTTTTGTTTTATTTTTCTTTTCATCAAACGTCCAACAACAAAATCGATCCCAAAATTGCTTTCATCCCTTTTTATCATTCATTCATTCATTCATTCAAGCACTCTCTAAAACTTTTTATTTTTTTATTTTTCAAACTCATGAATCTTTCACACTTTTTTTTATATATCTTTGGTCAAAATAAAGTGTCGTCCTCCCTTTTTTCCCCTTCATCTCTCACCAAAGCTTTAGGATTCATCAAAATGTGTATGTGTGTAAATAAAATAAGTATAAAAAACAGAATTCTTTTTTTTTTTTTGCGCAAAAAAAGAAAGAAGGCAAAAAGTAGTAAGTAATAGGAGCTTTTTTTAAATGTGTTTGTGTGTCAGAGGAGCATCATTAAGGAGCAAAGCCAAAGTTGCCCGGAAACTTTGTTTGACGCCTATGTTTTTTTTTTTCACTTTGCAGCTTGGAGTAATGTTTTAAATAGCCATATTTGTGAAAAATTAAGAAAAGCAACAACAAAAAATGATTGAGCAAAAACAAGAAAAAAGGCTTTGATTTTGAATTGAAAAAGCGAATAAAGTTTTTCCTGGTTTTTGTGTTTTTTTTTTTGCAAAAGTTTTAGAATGCTTTTGTTTGGAAATAAACATTGTGATTGAGTTATTTTTAGAAAACTTTAAAAAAATTACTAAAGAAAAATAAAAGGTCAAAGTGATGAAACTTTTTAACCAATCATAGAAAATTTAAACAAAATTTGGAGAAGAAAAATAGCAGACGATTTTGGTTTTTATTATGAACTTTAAAAACTACTAAAATCCTGATCATCGAAATCCTTGATTGTCTTAGAATAAAGGTAAAAAAAATACAAACTTCTATAACGTGGCTGCCTCCAATAATTTGAAGCAGGATCAGTAGCTCCAATTCCTCCAGGTTGACGGCCGCCAAACCAGAAATTACTACGGCGCATTATGGGCGCCCGGCAATGGCGCCAGTTTTTAAATTATTTATCTTTTTTATGATAAAAACAAAATCAGCTCAATTCTTTTTACCGACAAAAAAAACTAATCATAAAAGAAAAATGTTGCTTCTTGTTTTTATTTTATTGGCAGCTTCTTAATGAATACAATTATGAAGAATTCTTCGCGTCTCTTGTGACCACTGAATCAGAGCCGCACGAGTAAAGACAAAAAAATTTTGAGTGAAGGAGATAATAATGGGCGTTAAATATAATAATAATAATATAAATGAATAAATAAAATACAAGAATTAATTGAAGAAAACGATGAATAGAATTAGCACCAAAGAGAGGCAACGACGAAACAACAGCAACCTCAGAAAAGAAAAAAAACCAGTCCTCTTTTTTGGCTAGAAGCCGAGCCAAGTAAAATAAAAAATAAAAATAATGCAGGCTTCGTTGTTCGTTGGCGGTATAGTTAGTTGTTGTTGGTAGCTTCTTGTTGTTTGGCTTATTTTCTTCTTCTTCTCCTTCTTGTTGGCACCAGCTTTTTTTAAAACGACGAAGGCGAAGGCGACGAAATACGAGTGTTATTTTTGCGCGGCACCAAAAACTTGAGCATTCATTTCATGAAAAAAGCTTTAACGAGGAATATATATATACTTTGAAAGCTGGTAGGAAAAAATAAAACATTAAAAAATGTATAAAAAAGAAGTTAATAAGACGATGATGAATACGACGAGGACGGCTGCAATTGAAGAAGGAGGAAGGAATGAAGAAAGAAGTTGAAACTTTTGAAGAAAGAGGTGGTTGGTTGTTTGTTGACTCTTTGAGATAAAAGTTATGCCATTAACACCAAAATCAACATCACCATCAGCGGCTTCTTATTTTTTAAATATGGTAGCAGAATATCATCTTTAGATAAACAAACAAAAAAATATTTATTTTATTTATATATTTTTTCTTTCTATGACTTTGTTTCTTTTCTCCAAACACTATGATGACAAAATCCTTTGCTATTTTTGGAGGTCGTCGTCGATTTACCGCAACCAAACAATTTTTTTTTGGTAAAATATACCAAACTTTGGAGGCGGAGTTCTTTTTTTTACTTGCTTTCAGAAGAAGATAGAAAAAAATGCTTCAAACAAATTAGCGTCTTTAGCGCCTTCCGGAATGTCGACGATGTCGCAACTTTGGAGGAAAAATAATACCACCAAAAAAACCCAAGAATGAAGGATATCTTCAAAGAAGCTCACGTCGACTACTCACAACGTCGTTGTCCTTCTATGGAGCTGAGCTACTTTCTTTAAAAAACAAAATGGAATTTGGAGAAGAAACAACACTTCATTGTTGAAGAAATTTTTTTTGTAGAAGGTTCAACAACGATGAGAAAAAAACGTAAATGTTTGCATTTCTCTCTCTATCAATTTACACTCAACAATGCACTACCGATACCAAAGAAAAAAGTCTTAGAATAAGATGAAGAAAAAAAATAATACTCCCAAGAGCTAGCCTCTTTTATTCTGAAAGAGACAATGAGAACAAACAAAAAAAACAACAACCTTAGATATCATTTTGATGCCTATGGCATACATACATATATGGAGAGAGGAATCATTCAATGTATTTTCAAAAAAGTCAAAAGAAGGAAAAAGTAATGAAAAAAAAATTGCAAATTGGAAGAAGCCGACGACAAGAAAGACATAGAGAAAAATTTTAAGATGGATCAAGAAAAATTTGAAGAATTAATTCGTTTCAGAAGGATGAAAGCAAACATTAACAACCATATTCTTTACATAGCAATAAAGAAATGTTCAGAAATTTATAAAAAATTTGTAATTATTTCTTTTAAATAACTTAACATAAGATTTTTTCCGTTATGATACTTTTTTAGAACCCCGCAAAGGAAAAACTTAAATTTATAATTTTAGTGTTTTTAAAAATACTTACAACTTTATAAAATGCAAATCTTTGATGAATATATTCTGCTAAAACTAACAACACCATCACAAAAGAAATGATGCTTGCCCTTTTTTTTAATGAAGGCAACAGCAGTCGGCTTTTGGAGAGACAATAATCACATCCAAAAAAATATATATAAAATTTTTGTAGTCAAATATAAGTTTTGTTAATGAATTCATTTTTTCACAAAAAAATAAAATACTTTTAGTCCGTTAAAAAGTCATAGATAGAAATTGTTTGGAAAGAAATTATACACGAAGAGAGCTTCGGCAAATAATAAAAAAGCAAACGTTAATAAGTGAGATTGTGTTTGTACATTTAATAAAAAAATGCTTGACAAAAAAAGCTCGGTGCGCAAGAAGAAGGAAGAAGGCGGCGGCCATGACAGACGCTAATATATGTAATAAAAAAAATGCCCATGGATGGGATCAGGGATGAGCGGAATTCCGCTTCCGTTTCCGTTTCCGCGGAATTCCGTAGTTTTTTTGCTTCCGTTTCCGTTTCCGCTTCCGTAAAAAAATATTTAAATTTCCGTTTCCGTTTCCGCTTCCGCTGTAAAAATAGCGGAAATCTTAAACGGAAGTGCTTTATTTTTTCACAGAAATATTACAGAAAACTTCACCTTTTGGTGTGAATTTTTTTATTTACCAACTTTTTTATACCTAATTTTTATACTTACACGGTTTAAATGTTGCTAAAAAAGCCGCAAACATGCTTGTTTGAGTGTTAATTGTTATCAATTATTATTCTTTGAAGTCAAAAAACTTCGAAAATCTCTTTCATTCAAATTAATCAGAAATAATTAACCAATATCTCATAAGCATTCAAAGAGCAACCACATGTATATTTTTCGTTTCTATGATACATTGCAAATAGGAGTGAGCATAAAACTATACTAATTACAATAACATGATATCAAAAAGTTTAAAAACATTTGTGAATTTTTTATTAAAAGCTTTTAGCCTATTCATTTTAACTAAAAGTTAAATTTTTTTAAAGAGAAAACAATATATTAAACTCTTAGCATTAAGAAGTCAATTTCAAAAGAAAAATTTTAGAAAGCAAATTTTAAAAAATAAAAAAATTTCCGCTTCCGTTTCCGTTTCCGCGGAATTCCTCCCTTTTTTCACTTCCGTTTCCGTTTCCGCTTCCGTAGAAAATAATTTATATTTCCGCTTCCGTTTCCGCTTTTACGGAACTGCCTCAGTTCCGTTTCCGCTTCTTTCCGTTTAAGGAATAGTTACTTCCGCTCATCCCTGGATGGGATATCAAAAAACCCTTCGTCTTCGAGAGGAAGAAGAAGAAGCAATTGGGTGTCTTCTCCCCCACCATCATCTTCAACAAAAAAAAAATGGCGTCGTTGACAAACGCTTTAAACGGTGTTGATGTTTTTCGCTCGCCTCCTTCACACATTTCATCGTGTATTTTTTTTGTTGTTGCTATCTTCGATGCCTCAAACAAGAACAACTAAGTTAGATGCGCTTCTGACGTTTTTTTTTCTCGGCCGAGGAAATGTATGAAAAAAGGAGAGAGGGAAAAGATGAATAATTGATCTTTTTTTGGTGGCTTGTTGTGAAAAAATCTTAAAATGCAAAAATTTTGAATTTTGAAATTTAATTTAATTTATAAATAATAATAATAGAATGATACATCGATGGTGTATATAGAATTGCGTCATTATAATAATATTAACGCCAACGTTTCTGATGCAACCGTATAGTCAATGATCTCATAATGGAAAAAAAAGAAAGAAAATTAAACCCAAGGGAATATATTCTAATTTGAGCCATTTTTAAACTTTATTTTTTGATTTTAAACTCTCTATCTTTATTTTTTTCAGAATTATTTTTATTTTTAAGCCACGCCAAATTTGATTCATCCATATTCATTCACTCGACTCTCACCCATGATTCATTATTAATAAAAAAACTCACGTTTTCTCGCATAAAAATATTTTTAAGGCATAAATTATTTTACTACCTACTTTTTTTTACCTTTTATAATAATATTTTCATTCTCATTAATAATATCGATTTTGAAGAGAAAAAAAAAGCTTAAAATTAAAACTATAAAAAAGTTTTCCCTTTGCCTCCATTTTTTCTTATTTTATTTTATTTTTTTTAGGAATAACAAACAAACGTCAAGGGAAAACACGCAAACTTTAATTTTTTTCTTTTTGGTAAAAAAAGAAAAATTAATTAATTGTTTGAAGGATTTTTACTTTAAATAAAGAAAAAAAAGTAAAGTGAGACTAACTAACTTCGTTTATGTTGTACGGTCATTCGTTAAAAATCTTTAATAACAAAGAAATCCCATCAATTTAGGAATTATCATCGTTTGAAAATTTGTTACAAAATCGATAACACATAAAAATATCCCTTTGGCTTTAATGACATCAAAAAAAGAAAGGAAAAGTGAAGAAGTAGTATTTTTTTCGTAAAGCTAAAAATATTAAAACTAGACTATAAAATTAAATAAATCTTTGGAAAAAGGACACGTAAATTTTTTTATTTTGGCACCCGCGCAGATACATCTTCCAACATTGGGCTATATTGAATGGAAAATAAGGAAAACTTTTGAGGCCAACAACCATCACACGCAATTTTTATTCATTTTAAATTTTCTCGTTAAAAAGTTGTTGGTGATAGAAAAAACTAACAAAAAAAATATTTATTTTATACTATGTTTTTTAGTTTATTTTTTCTTCTGAGCGTTTTCGCCTGTCACGGGATTGAACAACTTTTTTGTTACTAAACTATAAAAATGAAAAGCAATGAAAAAGAAATGTCAAACTTTTTCAGGTAAAAAAATAAACTAACACTAATTTAAAAAATTATTAATTACAAAAATAAGCACTTGAAATTATTTTTTACTATAAATGAGAAATACTCCTCTCAAAACAAAAGCGATTATTTAGTTGTAAATTCTTTGAAGAGCCATTCGAGAAATTATGAGAGGCAAAAATGCAACAACAATGGCACTTTTTCTTTAACGGATACTTTTTTGCGCAAAAATTAAAGAAAGTGCATATAATTGCTATGTTTCGATTTGATTCGGAAATAGGATAAACTATCATTTGGACATTGATTCAATTATGTTGAAAACACAGTTTTATTAATTGAAACTTAAGAAAAGAAAGATGACGAAAATAGACTGCTTAAAAAGAAATGGGTATCGTTATAAAAAAATTGAATGGTCATCAATGAAAAATAATAATTTTTTTTCAAAACAGAGGGAAGAGATCTTCCACAAAAGCTTTCAGAAGAAGCAAGCGAGGGAAACAAAAATGCAAAAAATAGCATTTATTATTTTAAAAAAAGAATCGGATTCAGTAATCTTTTTTCTTACCGGAAGCTTTCTTTGTGAATTTTTGCGAGAAAAAATAATGTTTTTTGAAAACGTTATTTTGAATGAACGGCAGCTTTTGCATTTGCAACCCATCAGAAAAAAAAGCTGTTATAACTTATAAGAATATTTTTAAAATTTTGATTAATGATTTTTTTGGTTGAAAAAAAGCTGTCAAAATTTAAAAAATAAAATAAAGAAAAGTATGGATAATTATTAGTTTTCTTTTTAGGTACATTTAGAAGCTCAAAGGTTAGCAGAAAAATAGTAGCTAATAATATGCTTTCACACTCACCTAATAATAAATAAAAAAAAAAAGTGGCTTAAGAATAAGTTTATTTTCAGGAGCGGGAAGGTAATAAGTTTTTATATTTTTATACTTCCACTTTTTCTGTTTATAATTTATAAGCTTAAAACGTCCATAGATGGGAGGTTGAGAAGGATAAAAATGAATCTATGATACAGACAGGCTCAAAAAAATAACATAAAATTTTCTAAAATACTATTACGAATAAAAATAAATTCCCAAGTGAAAAAGGTAAACAGGAAAAAAATGGAATGATGAATATGTATTTTATTTGGTGCGCATACTCACCCACATCTGTCAGTCATTTACTCTATTCTCACACACCTCTTATTTTCATTCAAGATACATATTTCAATGGAAGCTTAATTGTAAACTTTTTTTCTTTCTATTATTGTTCATAGTCCTCTCTTAAATTCCACATGAAGAAAAAAAGAAGAAATGTAAAAGTATACACCTTTAAATTGTTCTTTTTGGAAGAAAAAATAAAATTAAGATTGAATTTAAAGAAAACGTAGCAGAAATAGCTGCCGACTAACATAAACATAAATCCATCCAACAAACAAAAAATTTACCGACATTTTTTTGTTTGTTTGATTTTTTTAAAGATGCTGCTGCTAATATTTTGTTTTTCGGAATCCAAAAAAGATAAAACAATAAAACGGAAACCATTCATTAAAATCGCGTCAAAAAAAAGGAAGAAAAAAAGAACAAAGGCAAAAATAATACTGTAAAACAAAGCCATTAGTTTTACTTTTGACTTTGAATCCCAAAAAGGATTTATAATTAAAAAATTTATAAGAAACAAAATTTTTAATATTTATTTTATTTGTTTGACTCACTTCCTCCTCTACTAAGATGTCCACGAGTGGGTTCGTGCCCACTTCGTACAGGAAAAACCATAATTTACGGTTAACCGTTGTGGCCTAGAAAAGCCGTCAAAAATAAAAAGCATTCCGCGACAATATAATCGCAAAATAATAATAATAATAAAATAATATTTAAATAATTTTTAATAAAATAAATTTGTTGATTTAAATTACGAAACATGCGAAGTTTTAAAAAAAATGTATTCTTTAAATAAAAAGCATTTTTTGTTGTCGTTTTTTTTTTGGTTTCGTGGTGAATGAAAAATTATTTTAAATGAAGAAGAAAATTATTGTTAATGGTGGTAGTGTTTGTTGTTTGTTGGTTGAATGTTGTTGGTTTAAAAAAAATAAATTTTGTTGCTCTTTTTTTATTTTATTCACCACTCGTTGTTATTCATCCTCGTCTCCACTTTCGTCTTCTTCGTCTTCTTCGTTTCGACAGCGTTTTGGAAGGATAAAAACTTCTTCTTTGACTTGCGCCTTGTGCCTTGTTGTTGCTGCAAAGGAATTCTAAATTGCTCTATAGACCGTCAATTCGTCAATAAAAAATAAATAAAATAAAAAAGAATCCTCGTCCAAAAATAACATAAAATTTATAAATAAATGAAATGAAACATGAAAACACACACACATTAAAAAATATATATTACAAAAAGTTTTTAAGTGTCTCAAAATGGAAAAATTAATAATTATTTTAGTTTTTGAAGCAAATATTTCAGATTATTATAATTCTTTTCAATATTGGATAATTTACAAAATAATAAAACTTTCTTAGATAAAAAAAAGCTAAGATTACTTTTTTGCCATCAAAAAAAACTATTTATTTCTCTCAAATTTTAGTCCAGACAATCAGAAGAAAAATCAACTATCATATTTTTTCGAAGAATGGGGCTTTAAAATAAATTGAAAAATATAGAACAATTAAATTAATTAATTTTGTTATATTTTTTGGGCGGATTTTTGATGACTTTTGACAAATTGCGACTATCGCTATTTTTTTTATTCTTTAGCTTTTTTTTTCTCGAATAAAATTTTGGCAGACGAGAAGAAGGATGAGAAAAAAGAAGACAAGAAAATGAGACAAAAACATGGAGAATCAAAAAAAAAGAGAAGAAGAAGGGAGAAAAATAAGAAAAAGCTCACATAAAAAATAAATAAATGCTGCAAATTAATTTCACATTTTCTATAAAAATTTAAAAAAAGAAAGCAACAAAGTTAAAACAAATTTGTGACGTTTTTTTCTTTCCTTCTTCGAGCCTTTCTGCCATTTTTAAATAGAGGGCGTCAAGGTAACAGCCAAGCTACTAATAACTTACTAAATAACCAGCAAGCTTGAAAAGTCTGAGCATTGGAAAATGAATAAAGCTTAGCAGCATAAATAAAATAAATAAATGAATGAATGAAATGCAAAGAAATGTACAATTTAATTTTTTTTTTATTAAGAACTTTATTAGTGTTATTATTGCCATTAATTATGATTTTGTTTTTTCAGTATAAAAAAGTTCAAATAAAAAAAGAGATCAAAAATATTATTAAAAAAAAACCTGACAAAATGGGTAATTAAAAATTTAAGGGAAACAAATATTTGAATGAAAGAAAAAAATGAAAATGAAAAGAATAAAGAATCCTAAAAAAGTCTATGTATGTATCGCTCAAAAAATTTAGCTTTTACCAATGAGAAATTACACTGGCCTAAAAAGCAACCGAGAACGATCGTCGACCAAAAAAAAATATTTCCAAAAAGGTGTTCGCTTCATTCGAGAAAAAAAGAAGTTTCAAACAGCTTTTAAAAAATTGAGAAAGAAATAAAATAAAAAACATGAACACGTCTTCTTAAAAGAAGCAGTCGAAGAAGGCGAATACAAAGATGAGAAGGATATAACCACGTATTCATACATATAAACACATATGTACTACTTTGTAAGTCTAAGTTTCTTCTTCTTCCCCTCCACTTTTTAAAAAAACTTTCATTCGTTTTTATTCAAACTTTTTTAAAATATATATGGGAGTCTCAAAAAAATAAAATTGATTTGAGGAAGTCGAGTACCGCGGTATTTATTTTTTATTTTTAAGCAACTCAAAGCAATTTTGTTTTTGGGAAAATGAAAGTTTTATAAAGCAAAAAAAGGATGGATGTAAGTTTTCAGAGAAAAAAGGAAGAAGAAAAAGATGAGAATGGAGAAGGAGCAACAACAAGTTTTATTTTTATTTCATTGCAATTTGCAAAAACAAAAATAAAGTGAAAGTAAAACTAACACAGCTAAAGTGTTGTTGGTTGGTTGTTGTTGTATTAATTGTGTAAAAAAATAAAATATTGTGAAGCACAATTTGTGGCTTTTTACTTTTTTAACTTTGTTCACAAATTCCCATTGGAGAAGTTTCCATTTATAGTAAGTTACCCAAGAGAAGAAAAAAAAGAGAAAGTACAATTTATGATTTTTTGCTGTTATTTTTAATGAAAGTTAAATAATTATTTTTATTTCACAATTTTTTCGTTACAAGCTGAAATGGAAAGCTAGTGGTAAAGAGGCCATTTGTTACTTACCCTGCTTATCTTATTAATGTAGTGTCATACGCCATCTTATTAATAAACATTCTAATCTTTTGTGATACTCTCTTACACCCAATATATAAAAAAATACTTTCAAGTTTTAGTTCAAAATCTCGTTCAAAGATTTCATACCTTATGAGAAATAAATCAAGTGCAAGCATAATGATTTTTTTAAGGAAATAAATTTGATATTTGAAAGTCAAAAACAAAATGCATTAACTTTACAGACTAATAAAATTTTAACATATCTCTTCCGAATCCCTTTATAATTAGTCTAAATGACATTACCTTGAATTCCGCTTTCTTTTTTAATTTTTCTATCTTTCTTTTCCTTTTCCCCTTTATGGAGATGATGACCCGTTGAAAATGAGTAATCAATAACATAATCTTCACCAAGAATTAATAAAGTTTCATCCAAGCTAACAACCTCCATTGTAAAATGAAGAAGAGAAGAAAAAAAAGAAGAAAGAAAGCTGGAATAAATTGGAGACAAATAAAATCTCCTCTTCATCCTGAATGATCGTGGGAAAGCAAACAAAAGTCATCAAAACTAAACATCACATTTATAGTAATAGTAAATAAACAGCGGTAAAACATACTAATCCATAATCCGTTTTTTGAAATGAAAAAGCGTAATAAAATGAAGCAGATTCTTTTAAAAACCCATTGGAAGCAAACATAAATTTTTTGTTGTTTAAATGCAAAAAATGGCAGTAAAAAGAAGCAAACTATTTGAAACCTCACGAAACATCATGCATTGTTGGAAATTGTTAGGAGTTTTACATTTCTCTTCAAAAAATCAAGGCTTTACAATTTATTTATAAAATACAATTTTACACATTTACAATTAAAATACATATATACGAATTAGAACATATAAATTACTTTGGATCTTTTTTGTCGCCATCTTTTGGTGGTTCTTCTTCTTTTGATGTTTCACGAGATTCAGCGTTTCCAGCATAAGCCGACATTAAAACTTTACTAAGAGTTTTCCATACAGTTGTAAGAAAACTTTCTTCACCCGTTGAAGCAGGAGTTGGAGATTTCGGCGGTGGAGGAGATAGAGGAAGGAATCCGTTAAATGTTAAAGGAACAGGAGAATCAGCAAGAACATTTCGTTTTGGCGCTTTTTCTTCTTCTTCAATTGATTTGTTTTCATCTTTTGAAGCACCTACAGCAGCAGTTGGATTTGATGTTGCAGTTGAAGAAGATAAAGTTGAAGTATTTCCTGATGATGATGTTGCAACTGAAGTATTTTCGGTCGTTCCAGTAGTAGTCATTGAAGATGAAGGTGTTGCTGTAGAATCAATTGAACCAGCTTGAGATACGGTTGAAGTGACAGATGTTGATGATGTTGAACCTGAGAGTGATGAAGATGCACTTGAAACCACTGAGCTAACTTTTCCAGCAAAAATAGCAGTTACACTTGCAACTCGAAGAGCTTGTTCAGTTCCATATGAAGCAGCATCAGAGACCTTTGAGGCCATTTCGCTTCCTTTTAGTGCAACATCACGAGCAACTAAAAAAACCTGATTTAAAAATCCTTTTAAAAGCAAAAAATAATACCTGTAGCTGTTTGACCAGCAAATTCATTGATATTCTTATAACCTCTGTTGACAACATCAGCCGTAGTTCCAGCATAATCACGAACCACTAAAAAGGATAATGACACTTTAGAAAAAATAAAAGAAAAAAACACATACAAGTAGCACCTTGTTCAGCGACATCTTTTGCAGCAACCAAGCCTTGACCAACAGCTTCAACTCCACTATACAATGCCAAAGCAGCGGAATAAGCAGAACCATAAAAATTTGAAAGCCATCCACCTTTTTTAGAAAGCATAGCATCCAAGAGATGAGATTTAGCAGTTCCCCGATTACGTAAGAATGGTGCAAGCTCTTCCTTGTTGGGATAAATTTCAGGAGCACGATCCAAAACTTTATCAATGACACGTCCAAGTGCAGCAATAACTTCATCATCAGCTTTTCGAGTTCCATTGAAATATTCTGTGAGTAATTTGGTATCTTCAACATCCACAGTTTTGAAAATAACTTCTTTGTCGGTTAAAGCTTCGACGATTTTATTTGCTGTTTCATCAGTTTTCATTGGAGTTGCAAGTGCACGTTCAACCAGTTGAGCTTCGACAGTGTCTTTGTTTGCATCAATTTCAAGGAGCTTCTTCTTGAGATCATCCGTAAGGTAAGCATTATCATAATACACACCTTCTTTGATACCATTAGTAATTTCGGATAAATATTGATCATCAAGAACAATGTCATTTTCAAGGCAATCAAAGAGTGGATCAGTTGCATTCTTGACTTTTTCAGCAGCTTGTAATTGAGTTTGAGAAGGTGAGGTGTTTAGTTCTTGACTACCATGTTTGAGATGAACTGCAGGAATCAAAGGTTCTGAACTTGGAAGAGCACCTGGAGAAAATGCAGGTGAATGAACAGATTCTTGAGAAGGTGATGGAGTAGCGACTGGTGTTGATTCTTTGCTTGTTGGATTTGGACCAAATGTTACGGGTTTTAATTCATTCTTCTTTTCTTTTTCTTTGGTATCTTTCATTCTTCGCTTTTTGATTTCTTCCTAAAATTAAACCATCGAAGTAATTAATAAATTTTTATATTAGAAAATTGCTTTAAGTAATTACATCCATACACATACCAATTCTTGTTTATCCGTCAAAGGATCTTCTTCCATAATAGCATCTTTCCAACGTTGATTTTCTTTCTTCAAGGTTTCAACAATGAAAGCAGGATCCCATTCTTCTAATGGCTCATCTTCATCCGTGGAATCACCAAACATGTCATATTCAGGCTCCTTGATTTCAACATATTTCATTCCTTCCTCATCTTCAATATCATCGATGGTTTCGTAGAGCGTCTTTGGTGGAGCTTTAGTTGGCTTTAAAACTTCAGTTTGTTTGACTTGAATTCGAAAGGCACCATCTGAAGCTTTTCCACTTTCAGCAGCAAGAGCAGATGTGAAACGAAATTGACTTGCATGAAACTTTGCACGTAAAAGCTGTAAATCGTTATCTGATCGACCTCCAGTACTTTTAGCTGGTTCACTTCCTGAAAAAACAATTAAAGATATTAAAAAAAGGTAAAATTAAACTAACCAGGTGGAGCAGCAGCAGGCATTGTTCACAATTTATTGATTTTGATAACGCGTTTACACAAACTTGATGACTTGAACGAAATGAATAAACTTTGTTAACTTTTAACATTTATATAGCAAAAAAAATATGAAATTTTTGTTTATGCAAATCTAAGAAAAATGGGAAAGCACTGAAATTTACATGTTGACACCTTTGGGTCGCAAAAAAGAAATGCACAACAAAAACCATGTCCTGTTACCGTAATCCAATACGAAGAAATAGTTTTATGTTATGATTTTAATTTAATAAAGTATTAAATTTAAGGTCGTCCTTTATCCACATACTTGCTTTTTTCACAAATAAATCTAAGATTCCAATAATGAATGAATTTAAATCCTTCGATTATAAGTTTTTAGATCCATTCCAAATTTGAACTGCGAGAAAATATTGGTCATAATACATTATTAAGAATCAAACATAACTAGTCATTAAGTAAAGACCCAAACCACATCCACATTTAGAAACTTCATCAACGAAAATAAAATAAAAGTGAAAACATTTATTGTACAATGAACATAAAAGATACACACAATCATATGGTAAAAACAAGGTAATAAAGAATTTACTTTGATGGCTTTGGCTTGGATGAAGCTGATGATTTGCGTTGAAGCTTCTTCATTTCATTAGATACCGTGCTCAATGTAGTATAAATGTTGCTCATTTCTTCCAAGATTTCAGGAACATGAGTTTTACCTTGCATTCGTTCTTCAGCTTCAGAAAGTTGTTGTTTGCATTTCTTGATAATTTCTTCACGATCATCAGCGATTGATTTCATTTCGTCAAGTTCAGCTTTAAGAGATTCACATGTTTCACGTAAAGATGAAAGTTCTTTTTCTTTTTCAACCAATGAAGCTTCAAGAGAATGGCTTTTCTTAGTGGCAGAATCAAATTGTTGTTGAAATTTAAAGACTTCAACTTCTTTATCACGGACAACACTTTCCAAATCAGCGATATTTTGAGCAGCGAGACCATTTTTTTCTTCAAGCTGGATAATTTTTGCATTCAAGGCAGAAGTATCAGAGACAGGAGCCATTGACATTCGTACAGATCTTTCGAATGCTACGTCAAGACTTTCTTCTGCTTCTATAAAAGTCGCAATTAAACTTAACTAAAACGCGATAAATAAGCTTACTTTGAACATCATCAATCATAATAGAAGCATCATGCATGGAGTTATTCAAACCCAAATGAATACTTCTAATTTTGGCCAAAAGCTTTTTAGCTTGCTCATCTTCTTCATTTTCTAAGCTTCGAATGAGGTGTTCCAAAAATGCTGCTGTGCCTTGAAGTTGTTTGAACATTTGAGAACAAAGTTTACGGAATCCAGAGAATGCAGCTTTCATTGTTCCAATATCATCAGTAGAAAAGGTTCCATTCATAAGCTAAAAAGAAAAATATAATTGCCATGGAAATGAAACGAGATATAACTAACCAAATCAACTGGAACAGTAGCGTTAAAAACACGTGGTTGGAAAGAAGATTCTTCAAGGTTTGTAGCGATGGACGAGTCTTCAATCAACTTCACCAAACTAAGACGCTGTGCAGCAAGACGATCATTTATCAGTGAAGGTCGTTCACCCAAACCAAGACCATTCAAAAAGTTGTCGATGGCACGAACAAGTTCACCATTAGATCTCCAATTTCTGTCAATTTCACGCAAATCAGAATTGAGCTTCTTGATCCAGACTTCTTTGTTTTCGTCGATATTTTCATAATCGATCTTCGTACCATCAATTTCTTCCTATAAACAAAATAATTAATGAAAAAATAAAAAAGATAACACTTACTGGAACAAGTTTTTTAAGACCTTTGATGAGCTTGTGACACTTTGTAATATCTTCTTTTTGATCTTTATTTTGTTGCTCCAATGTTTCGATTTTGGCAAGAAGCTCTTCTTTTTCGAAATCAAGTTCGGATGAAGTTGCTGGTTGAACATTCTTTACAGCTTGAGAAGCAGCCCGATCCATACTGAATTGAGATACGATTGAATCACCTGATACATTTTGAAAGCTTGAGATACGAGGATTCTTTTCACATTGAGCAAGACGAGCTTGAAGTTTTTCAACTTCCAGCTTGTATTTGTCCAGATCCTCATTCAAGAGCATAAACTAAAAAAGATCATCATCGTATGAAGAAAAATAATAAGATAAAACTAACTTCATTGGTAACATCTTTACCTTGAGCATCTTTGAGTCGAGGAAGTTGTCGACGAAGGATTAAGCATTCTGTTTCGAGATCTTGATAATCCATCTCCTTTGCTTGTTGTTCAGTCACTTTAGGGCCCATTTTCTTGACTAAAAACCAAAATTATTAATAAAAAAAATATATTGCAGTTTAAACTCACTTTTTTCAAGTTCAGGATTGGTATTTTCATCAGCAGAAACATCCAAAGGTGATTCACCTTGAAGAAGTGAACGGAATTCGCTGATGACTTTTGGAATGTTACGATTCTTTGACATGATTTTTTGATGAAGCAAAGAAACTGAAAGAATAAAATAATGATGAGTCGTAAAAAAAATTTAGACAAATCAATGAAAAAATTTGAATTGAATGACCAAGAAAAATTTGAAAAATGGAGGAAGATTTTTTTTTGTTGAAAATGGTGAAAACCGCCCAAACTTGCTAAACAAAAAAAGTCGTGGTGGAAAAGAAAGAAAGAAAAAAACATTTTGAATTTGTTTGAAAATTTTCTGCTGCATTTAAAAAACCTTTGATGTTTGATTTTATCTTGGATTAAATTAACTTTAATTTTGTAGCAATATTCGAACTATCTTTTTGTGTACGACACTAATGAGGTACTAAAAAACATGGCGTAAATCTTTAAATTAAAAAAAGCATGAAACACAAGTTGAATTAAAAGCTACATATTTTTTCCTTCAATTTGGTCAATCATAAAGCATTTCATAAAATTAACACTTTCTGAAAATAAAATTTGTGATTAAGTTTAATTCAAAGCAAATTCCTAATAGTTTAATAATTCATTCATCGACTAACAAATCCGCTTCTTTACAACATAATTTTGTCCACTCATCTGCCTGGCTTCTATGAGATGTTCTAAGAATTAATTTTAGTTTCTTAATACTAATTATTATTACAAAATTCGCAATGATTTTAAAGCTAATATCCAAAGATAAGTCAAATTTGTCAATTTTTGATTATAATCCTTCCCAAAATCAATGGATTTCCAGTAAATGTTGTCAATGAAAAACCCCGCTTACAAAAAAAACCTAAGATTACTTCCAAAATACACAAGAATAAATTATTACATTTATTAAAATATTACATATAATTATTAAAATAAAAAATACAATTTTTAAGGGTTGTATTCGATGGGAAGATTCTTGCGGCGGACCATTCCATCACCTTGGAACCATTCACGACGGAATTGTTTAGCAGCGCCATCAGGAGTATTGGTCCATTCGATGGTGATACGATCATTGTTGGTATCTTCTTGGCCGAATTGGAATGAATCACAGGAGACAGCCATGAGAACAGCTTCCTTAGGATCAAGAACACCACAGGGAGGATCGACGCCAAGACGCTTCATATTTGTGGTTTTGATAGCCCATCCGATACGACGTCCACCAGTATTGATGATCTAAAAAAACGAACATATAATTAGTAAAATATAAAGTTAAAAGAAAAGAAAAACATGCCTTGATATGATAAGTATGCTTATCATCATAAGGAGCGTTGAAGACGATCTTGGTACCAGGTTGAGTAACGATATCACCAGGAGGAACAGATTGAGCCATGATGAACACGAGTTGAGATGAAGCGAGTGCGACGAATAAACTGAAGCTTTTTTATTGACAATCAAAAACTTTTATATCAATTTGAAGGTTTGCTTTTTCGTTATCAAAATATATGCAAATTTATTGAAATGCATGGTGTTTCGAAAACTTTTTTCAAACAAATATTAGTATGTTTTCTTTTATTCTTTTTTGCCCTTGGAAAACAAAATTTTTGAAAACTCATAAAGTTTTGTTTTAACCAAAATTTAATTATGTCTTTCTTCCATGAATAGAAGGATCTGCTACTGCTTCGTTAATGAGCAATAACTATTACAAAAAAACGAGGGCAAAACCAAAATAGAGAAGCATGCGTTCGTTCGTTCATTTTGGTGGTGGTAATGATTGTAAAAAAATAAGTGGTCATAACTTTATTTTCCATCTCCTCAAATTATTATTTTTTATTGTCTTTTTCTACACAATTTTATGGGTTTCAAAGAAGATTAGCCTTTTTTCCAAAATCCATTTTGACATTCAAAATGCCTTTAGAAAAATGGATCCCAGAGGAATCAAAAAATCTTTTTTGGTGTTATTGTTGGATGTCAAACAACAACAAAAATGATTTCACCTAATAATTATGATTGATTTATAAATGTTTTTTTTTCCATTTGAATTATCGCTCGCTTTTGTTATTAAAAAAAACATTATTTATTTGACACAGCAATTAACGGTTATGTCAATCGTTTTTTTTTTCGTTTCTTTCTGGATTGTGTTTTTTGTGGATTCAATTGAGTGTGAAAAAGGTGTAAAAACACGTGTACTCAATTTCCAACATAAATGATGATGACAGAAAACCACCATTACCACCATCGCCATCTGGCACCTATTTTATTTTAGTTTTTTCAAAAGCAATTTTCATTTTTTTGTTCAGCATCTGTTTTCAAGGTTTTTTAAGTGGATTCTTTTTCTCATCCACCAAAGAAAATTGAGAATCCATCGACGCGCAAAAATAAATTTGCTTCACTTCTTTCATCGGCTTCTTTGTCATACCACCACCAACCAAACTCAACAATTCAAGAAATAATAATCTCTTGCTTCTTTTTCTTTAAAGTCTTTTGTCAGCTGTTTCTCAACCAAAAAAACTCCCAAATATGCGCTTTTTATGGAAGCAAAAATAATAATTCCTTTAAGTGAGTGTGAACTAACAAAAAAAAGAAGGAAAAAGGAAGAAGATGCTTCTTCATTTTTAGACCCGGTTTTTTATTTTTATATTATAAACTATAAACTGTTTTTGCGTTAAAAAAAACGATGAGCAAAAAAAAATTAAAAAGAAATAAACTTTCAATAGGCCAATTTGCGCGATCTTCGTCTTTTTTTTCTGGCTGCTGTTGTTGTTGGTTGACACGCAAAGAGTTTTTTTGGCTTTCTTATTTTGGTTGCACGCAATCCACTTTAGATAAGATAGAAGTTTGATGGCTTTGGGAAAATGATGACTACTTTTGATTGTTGTTGTTTATGGAAACTGTTTAAAGGATTGAAACATGCTTTTTTTGTTGAACTGTTTTTAAATTTGGGGTGCTTTAGAATGGAAGTTTAAATTAATTACTGAAAATTTGGACACCGCATTTACAGATTTTTATATAGACAATTGCTGGTATTACAGAAGTTTTAGCCTTTATCGGTTATAAGAAGGTAGAAATCCTAGATATGCGTTTTGCATATTTTGCAACCGAATGGAATCTAACCTTCACAAAATTGTACTTCCCAAAATTCTTTGAAGAAAAGGAAAAGTGAAAATCACATATTTGTTTGTCTTGAACAAAAAGGACGATAGTTTAAAATTATACCTATATATTAAACCTACGTTGAAGCATCTCCACCATCCACTCTGTCAAAAACTTATATTCTTCTTTTTAAGGTTTGGTATTATTTTTTTTCTGTTGACTTAAGCTTCTGATTACCAACACTTTTACTTTTTCTTTCTCTCGATAATACATACTTCCTTTTCGCATGCTTGGGTGCGCGAGATTTATGAGAGAGAAAAAGCAAGCATATGAATGAGTGGCCACTTTAACTTTTTTTTCTTTCTTTTTTTTGCTTTCAATAAGGGCGCGGTCATCTTATACCGTAATTTTATTCTTTTAAAAAGCTTCAATCAAAACAAAGGTTTGTCACTTGCTCCCTTTTTTTTCAACTACTATAAATAAACAATGAAAAAATTTGGATTAAAATTTTTGGGGATTCAATTGAAAAATGGAAGAATCCTGACAAAAATAAAAAGATAATGGGAATATTAATACTCTAATCAAACTTGCCCGAGCTTCTAAAAAAACTTCAGATTTTGGATTTTATGTATTTATAAACAAAGAAATATTTTTCACTCTCCATTCAAGCCAAATTCGATAACGGAACTTTCAATGGTAGCAATTTTTTAACTAAAAAAATTGCCTTTTTTGTAAATATTTAATCTTCACTTTTTTGACCTCCTGTTGAGAATTTTTTCTAAAATGGATCATCATCATTTTCACAAATTTGCACTTTTTAAAAAAATTATATGGTGAAATGTCTTTTTTTAGTTGATGCGATCATTTTTTTAAAGGAGGCAAAATAAATAAATATGTATTAACCCTCGCCTTTGTGAATGCCCTGTTTTTTTTTTTATTTTGTTCCTGCAGGTGGGCTCGCTCGTTTTATGTTATTTTTTGCTTTTGCTTTAAAAATAAAAAACGTGGGAATTTAAGGCAATTTCCGGGAATGTTTTGGCATTTCTTTCTTCATTCTTTTTTTCTTCACAAAAAAGGCGTCAATCTGGACACTTGTCGTTTTTAAGGAATAAAAAAATAAACTAAAATAAACACTAAAAAATGTAATACACAGAAAGAAAAATTAAATGTCGTTGTTTAGAAATGATGAAGAAGTCTCGAGGATTTATTTGGGGATGGAGGTCTTAGGCTAGTGTTTATTAGTTTAGGAATTATTTGAGAAAACGAAGATCACGTTTGTCGAACATCTTCCAATTACCGTAAATAAACATTCTCTTTTTTAGGTTATTTCAGTTTTTTGCTTGCATCTTTTTTTCTCTTCCAATAAATGTTTCAGTCAGTGAAAGTCATTAAAGGTGGGGATTACCTGAAAAGCTGGAGCTGGCTGGCTGGCAAGAGTCAATGACAGATTATCGCCGCTCTTCCTCTCTTTTCTATTTTTTTTTTATTGTTTTGCTGTTGACCACCTTCTATTTATTTATTATTTATTTTTTTCACAATGTAAAATACCAAGGCCGCGCGATCCGCCTTTTTTTCATCCTTCTTCTTTTCTTTTTTGTTGAAAAAAAGTGACGAAAGGAAACCCGCCTCTCCTATTTATTTTGAACACCCGAGAATTGCAAATTGGTTTTCCGAATGAACGCTGCTGCGTTTTATGCTTGGAGGCGCCGAAGTGACTCTTTCGACTTGATTTCGGTATTTTTAATTCTTTATCGAAAGTCTTTGGCTTTTTACCTTCCGGTTTCCGTTTTTTTGTAACCCATTATCTATCACCCAAAAATTTATCTAAAAAACTTTGACGGATCGTTTCCTTGTTTTTTATTTTTGATGTCCGTTTTTTTCCTGCTATGAAACATAAATTTTATTTAAATTTTTCCTCCACTTTCTTGAAAGTATAAAAAAAAGAAAAGAACCGGTTTATTTGAAATTTGGAGAAAGTTGCACGCCTTTTGCTATTATTTTTTTTATAGGTCTTTCTCAGCTCATTTAAATTTTCTCTATTTATTACTCTTTTTGTTACCTTTTTTATGATTTTTTTAAAAGAGTAATTAAAAAACATGAGTTTCCTTTTTTCTTCTTTTGGTGGCGGCGTTCCTTCGCCTATTTTTATTTTTTCGTTTGAAGGAGCTTCAAAAAATTTTTTTGGGTCCAAAACATTGCTAAGCAACCTTTTTTACAAATTGTTTAAATTTGTTTTTTTCCCTTCTTCTGCTTGAAAGAAGTCTTTGAAAATGTTAGTAGCTTTCTTGACCGGAAATGCAAGGGATTTCTTTAAAGCTTTGTGATGCAAGCTAATGGTGATCACATTTGAACCTATTCGCTTTCTTAGTGGATAGAATAAAGTATGTTACTGTTAAAAAAGTTAATGACAAGCGATGCTGATCAAGTTAAGCGCTATGGTAAAGTTTTCTACTAATTAAAAATTTCAAATCTCACAAATTTATGTACTTTATGCGAATATTCTCTTACAAATAAGTTTTACACTTTACAAATTTCTAAAAAAACCAATATTTTGCTCTTACTTTTTTATAAAAGTGGGTCATGTAGCTAATATAAAAAAATGGGGATTAATTAAGACAGAATTTTTTTAATGTTTCATCAGAAGTTCTTACAATGGATTTATTCGTTTCCATTTTGAATTAAAAAATGTTTTTTAAACCTTCTTTGTTGTTTTTTACCTTCTTGACTTCTTTTTAAATCAACTTTACTTTTTTTTTTGCTTCACAAAATAACTTCACGTAGCCAATTTATTTTTTCGGCTCCATTTTTTTTTCTTCATGTTGACTTTACGTGAATTTTTCTTCTTCGTTGTATTATACATTTATTTATTTGTAATGTTTACTACCATCCAATTTCCCACCAAATAAAAAAAACAAAAGAATTTTTTCTAATCCTTCTAATGAAAAAACACCAGAATGCAATCTGCTGCTTCTTATTTCTTTGCTTTTTTTTCTCAACAAAAAAAGCCTTCAAGTAGCTATCCCCTTTCTTATAATTTTGCGAGAACAAAAAACAAATTAAATTTGGTGTCATTTTAGTTGATTGCCTTCAAGTGGTTTTTTTGTTGTATCATGGATCTAAAGCTTATTTTTTTTTAGTGCTCATTTATTTTTTTAATGTGAAAATTTATTTCTCAATGAAACAATGCTTGACCCAATGGATAACCTATTTAATATTAAAAAGCTTTTAAACTCATCATTACCGAAAGCATCGACAACGATGACGATAAAAACACAAAATCGGCGGTGTCAAAAAAGGAATTATTGCGCAATTGAAATGCTTCTATTTGCCAGCTTATTAAGTGGCTTTTTGATTTCATTTGGTCATTGTTATGTTGCTAGTGCTGATCTTGGAGCAGGTGAGGAAAAAAGGGTTTTTTTATTAAGAGGTTGAAGAACAAGCATGTTTTTGACAAACATGACTCAGGAAATTGGGAAAAGGCAGATTTTTAGGTAATAATTAAACTGAAAGGTTAAAATTAAGGTATTTTTCAAGTAAAGCATTTATTTATACCTGGATGTTTTCGATGGAAAATTTTTATTTATTCGGGACACTAAAATTACCGTAGCTTTATTTAAAAGTTTTATGTATCGATATCCAACTAAAACTATGACCTCTTTTACTGTATCTCTTTTACTGCCATTTTCCCATTACCACTTACATCAAAACTCATAAAAGCAATAATTATTTTACAATCATTTGTTTTTCTTCCTTCCTTTTTTTCTCTTTGATTTTCGATTTATATTTTTTTGCCGAAAAATTCAATTTAGAAGTTTTAATGCAATCAGAAACTATGCAACTTTTTTATTTCGATCATGACAAAAAAAGAATCATAAAAACTTGATTTGCCTCTTTTTCTTTTTGAATTTCACCGCGGCACAAAAAAAAAGGAAAAGAAAGAAAAAAGTAAAGACTTTTGTCGCTTGCTTTTACACCTTTTTTGGAGAAGGCGATATAAAAAAAAAGAAAGAAAAGGAAAACAATTGAAAGAAATCCAATCCAATTTGTGAGTGACGACAATTTCTCTCCTTCTCAATCACCACGACGGCGATGAGGGTGAGCGGAGGCAAGGGATTAGTAAGGATGCACCGCTGAAAAACACACATGCGCATACATTTTTTCATGGGGTCATCAATCAGATTCACACGACCAACTACCAACAAACAAATAAAAAATGTATAATACAAACATAAGAATTTGAAATTAATCCCTCTTCTCTGCATTGATTTAATATGTTGACATTCCATAAGAGGTTTAGCAACAGCAGCAGCGATCTCTAAATCTGTCTAATGAGCTTTTCACGTAAAAATGCAGCCGTTAAAATTGAAAAAAAGCTGATCAAAGTTGTATACGAAAAAAATGAAATTTGAATCTCTTCTTTTTCTATGGTTCTATTTTTGGGAAAAAAGGATTTGAAAATTAGCTTTTTTGATGATCGTCGGCAACCAATTTTCTAGGGATAATCTTTTTTTTTGAATGGAGGAAGATTGAAGAAAAAATTAATTGACTTTGAAATGTTGTTTTTTAGATGACTTTTTAACCGATGATCGAAAAATTGTTCAACCATCTGATTTTCAACCTAAACGGGTATCATTTCAAGAATGGGTTAATTCAACTAATAAATCAAATGGTATGTATGATTTTTGAAGTTTTGAACTTTTTGATTTTGAAGATAAAATAGTGCATTTGAAGGAAAAATTGCATTTCGATTTTTGAGGAGCATCTTTTTATCATAATTGAAGCCTAAATTAAACTTTCTTTTCTGTAGCAAACAAATGGTATTGCTTTCCGATGGCCATTTGTCTTCTTTTGCTGTTTTTGACTATATTTTTCATTACCTATGAAATTTTAGGAAAATTCTTTAATCATTCCTCAATAGCTGAAGGAGAAGTTTTGCTATTTCGAACTAAAAAGAATCGGCATCGAGCCATACCAGTTATGCGTTCCTCTCCAATGGGAATGTCATCAAGATTTTCGGATGCTTTAACATTTAAAGAATGGCTACGTAAAACATATCCAGAAGAAAAAGGTAAGTCAAACAAATAAAAAAGAGGAGGGAACTCATTCAACCTTAGAAATTGTGATGGTCATTGTTGTTAGAAGAAAAACGCAAAGCAAGCCCTTCTTTCGAACATGCAAAAAATTTAAATAAATATAATAATAAAAAATTAAGTATGTTTCGCTTCAATGAAATTAAATGTGATTTGAGGTGTTGTTGTTGTTTTTTCGCTTCCGTAAACATTCATACAACCAACAAAAAATATTTAATTTTATTATTTGGAATGTCCGCGAAAAAAGAAAAGAATGGCAGTGGTGTTGCTTTTGTTTTTCTTTCTTCCCTATTTTTTTTTTCGACGCTTGCTTGCTTCTTTTGTTTGGAATTCGATTCATTTCGATTGTTGCTGCGATATATGATTTAAAACAAATTTGTAACTAATCCCATTCAATGGATATGTATATCCTTTCTCTATTATTTTTTTATATAAAGCAATTAATAAGTTGGGAGAAGATCGGTGTCAATTATGTTTCATATTCCTTAGGGCGTTAATAATCAATCATAATGGCACGAGTGAGCGAGATATACAAAACAAAACTTTTTTAATAATCCATCATTTTATTATTATCGCTCCGCGCACGTAAAAGAAGAAAGCAAAGGCAAAACGGAAGCAAGAAAAACACCGTTCGAATCGAAAGAAAAGTGAAAAGGGAAAAACAGCAGTAAAATAAGAAGAAGAAAAAAGTACGGCATCGTAAAATCACTCAACAACAACGACAAACGATGACAATAATAAAAGGTCATCATCGCCAATTTTTTTGAGAGGCTATGATACTTCGGGGAATGAGATATAAGAATAAAATAGTTTTTTTCTTTGATGATATTTGTTTTTCAGCAATTAGAATATCGGTTCGAACCACGGATGTTGTAAGGCCGGTTCTTCAACATTTATATGCAGCAAGACAAGACTTTACGGCACCAATTATTGTACATGCAAATACTTTTGCATCTAAAGATTCCATTGAGGTATGTGATTTCATTTTTAAAAGCATTTTTTATTCGGAATCCAAAGGCTTGAAACAAAAAGGCAAAAAGTTTGAGTAAGAAATTAAAGAATTTTTTTTTTAGAAACCCGTGGATCCAATAATTTTTATTGAAACAGTTCAAAACCTTCTTCCTGAAGCCACGATAAGTTTGGGATGGACTCCATCATCAAATTATGCAGCCTTGAATCGACTTGATTGGTCCAAAGCTTTTCGCCTCATGTCGTATGTAAGCACCCTTCGACAACCTGTAATGCTAACCATGAATCTCAATGATGTCCTTCATTCTTTGGAACAACTTGAATGGTTGCTCGGAATTAATGAACCCGAAATATTTCTTCTCATCAAAGCCGATGCCACTGCTTTCGTGGATGCAGATTTCCAAAAACTATCAGGAATGAGTGAAAATGATAAAATTATTTTTGATGTTGATGATGGATGGCGTCGAAAATTGCGACATTTAAATCCAAAACAAAATAAAAAACGAAGGAGAAGTGTTGAACCTGAAAAATGGACCAATCGAGTTTTTCCAAGTTCACATTCCATGCTTTCCACAAACATTGTATCAAAAACGGGCATAGCATTTCTTGGATGGCCAAACGCTTTATTATTATCAAATAGTGAAACGCAAGAATATCCATCGAAACAAGTGGTTACTGGAAAAATAATGTTTCATCCAAAGAGGCAATTGAGAGATATCACACCCATGAGAAATAGTGGAATGTTATTACAATTTTTTGATAAAAATCATTTAACTATTGATTCGCCTCAAATTGGTGATAGTATTAGTGTGAGTTAAAATCAAGAAGCTTTTAAAAGAAATTTGAATTCAAAAGACATTTTTAGGTTCTCATAAGCTATGATGGCCGAATAACAATTTCAAATAACCTTCGACGCTCAGATCCTCTTTATTATGAAAGTTCAAGCGGTCAACTTCCCAAATCTCCTTGCTATGATTTTAAAGTAACAGATAAAGGGTGGAGAATCGATGCCGAAATTTGGACAGCCATTTGTCAAGGAAATAATAAAGATTCATCACAAAAACTTTCAACAACATCTTCTTCTTTGGCTGAAGATTCAAAACCCATTTTTCGCACTTTCCTTAGTTTAGATATACCAGTTTCAAGAAGTCGAAAGCTTCGAAATGTGGGAATTGCAAAATCCGGCGATGGCGCCATTGATTTCTTACTTCAAGAACTTGAACATAGTAATTCAACAAAAAATAAATTATCTTTTGTTATTTTAGTTTTATCCATTTTTATTGCATTTATTTTTCGCGCCTGATTTTCTTCTCTCCGGTGTTAGGTGCAATTTTAAAGATCTCCTCCGCTTTGAATTATTGCTGTAAAAATATTTTTTTGTTGTTTGTTATAATTAATATTTATATGCAAAGTTATTTTTATACATATATAATAAACTATCACAGGGTAAAACGTCCTTACTTTCTTTCATTTACCATGTCAACAAATCATTAACAAAATAGTCAAAAAGGGAATTTTTCTGCTGTTTGAAATATTCTTATTATTTTTTGATTTGCCTTTTTCCATAATCTTTATGAATCACTGAAATTTGTGGGATGTTTACGTCTTTGCCATCCCAAAAGCCATGATAAAGAGTTTACACAAAAGCACTTGAACCATTTCCTCATAATTAGCCACTTCATTGTCTTTCAATGGCCTACAATATTTTATAATCTTTGCAATAAAAAAATCAGTGGCGTTTAATAAACCTCATCATTTCATCACAGTCATCGAAGATCAAATTCTTGCTTTTTTTTGAATGAAAAAAATGTATTTTCTTTCTAAACATTCCAGCTTTGATGAGAAAGATGTTATTGGGACTTTGATTTGAATTCATAATGGATATTTATATTCGGCAAATTCATTCAAAGATAAATTAGATATTTATCGCAAGAAAATTTTTGATACTGGTGATTGGAAGCTTATTTGGAATTATAGAGTTTCAACCAAAAATCTTTGTATTTGTTCAAAAGGCGTTTCAGTTGCTTATGGAATTATCAAAGATGAACTTTATGCGGCAACCTATGGGCGGGTAATAATTTTAATTATACAAAAATTAAAGATTTTTTTTAATCAATACTTTAGAAAAATAACAATCGCAGAAATAAAATACACATTTCTTCTATTCATCTCATCACAAATAGGATCACACATTATAATTTCGATGGTCCTAAATATGTGCTCGATTGGGAGGAATTGAATGAATGGAAATTGTGCAATATTTGTCGTTTACGTCATATCATTCCAAACCCAGCAGATCCATCTCAAATCATCATAACCCCATGGTATCATAAAACAGGAAAAGGCTATAGGATATTTTTTGGTTACATTCAATGTTGTCAAACATATTTATCCATAAATAATAGAGAAAAAAGCTTTTCATATTGTGGTTCCCGTGATTTTACTATAAAAGGCAAATTCATTGAATCAAATCTTGGAGTAGTTGGGAACCGTAAGCTGATACATTTTCGCGATGGAGAATTGGTTTTACCTGGTGATCTAGGACCCAGAAGAGAACAAAAATTGAAATTCGGTAAAGATTCAGATTTGAAAGTTTGTAAAAATGTTGGATTTTATAATACCCCAAATGGGCTAAAATGTTTATCGTATGAACCTTCGAATGAATGCCTCAGTTTATATGATTTAAGCATCGACGAAGAAAATTTGGAAGCAAAGTAAGTGGTTTTTTCAAAATAAATATTAGTTAGTTAAATGTTTGATTGATTGAAAGTGTTATCAAATCTTTCTCTTTGCTTTAGATTTACCCACAAAGCAGATTTCCCAAGATATCCTTCATCCAACAACTTTCGTCGTTCCATATTTATTCTTGATTGCCGAATGCTTATTTGTGCATGCGAAAATTACGTTTTCATATTTGTTTATGGAATGCTTTCACTTTCAGAAGCTTCATACATTTCCATTTCAAATTCTAACACTGTCATTTATGATAGCCGAGAAAAAGTATCTCAAAGCAAAACAACATTAGAAAATAACGAAAAATATGAAAGTAAAAAGAAACAAAGAATTTTGGGATTCACACAAAATGAAATCAAAAAAGCATTGAGCATTCCATTTACTTCGGACATTGTTCGTGAATTTTGTTAACATGATTTTATTTCTTTTATTCTTTGTATCAGCCATTATTATCTTTGGAAATAAAATATTTGTGAAAATACCTAAAAGTCACAAGAAGAATGCAGCCATGTGAAGCATTAATTTAAATAGGAGTTATTTGATTCAGAAATAAAAGATTTTGTAAACCGATAAAGATCGTCTTCAAAAATTTTATTCAAAGGAGGCATAAACAACGAAACTTTATAAAAAATAAACTCCATTTTGTATGATTGGGCCTAAAAAAGGGTAAATCCAAAGCTTTTAAAAAGTTCCATTCTTCAAAGCTTTTTTATAAAACAAAAAACATTGCTTCATTATTCAGAAAAAATGAAATTCAACTTGGACAAATCAAAATCAATCATCAAAACTTTTTTTAGTTAGTCTTTTCAAATTCGGCATTGAATGGCTGATAAAAATCCATAGAAAAACTGGCAAGCCATTTGAATTCGGCGGGCATAAATAATGGTTGAATGGGGTTGAATACTGTATGAAAGAAAGCGAGTCAAAAATGTTGTTGCTTCCATCCTATTTTTTGCTTTTGTAAAATCTTTGAAAATTTGCTGAACTCTTCTTCCTTCTTTTTGCATCCATTTTATTCCTCCAACTTTTATTCTTCAACGATTTTTACTTTTTGAATAACCTTTTCATATTCATTCATCACGAGCTTTTTTTCTGACTTCATCGTGTTATTGTGTCTTTATCACCTTTCTTTGTTGTCGTTTCATTTTTGCTTCACTGTTAATCATTTTTCAGATAATCTCTACAAAAATGGAAAATATCGGTGGTCATCATCTCTTTTCAAGTGGTTGTACTCATCCTTCATTGAACTTCAAATCTTCTGTTTATGGATGTATTTCCGCTGCTATCAAAGCTGATCAACGTTCGCTCAATGCTGCTCAAAAAGAACTTTTTGATCAACTTCATCTTTTCGATGAAGAGATGAAATCTCGAACTTTCCTCGTTGGTGAACGCTTATCTTGTGTTGATGTCTTCGTCGCTCTTCAATTACTTCCTGCTTTTGAACATATCTTGACTCAAAAAGAACGTGATCAATTCGTCAATGTTACTCGTTGGTTCCTGACTATCGTCAATCAAGCTCCTGTCAAATCAATTGTTGGTGAAGTACCTCTTGCTGATGTTGCTGCTTCTAAGAAACAACCAGAAAAGAAGAAGGAAGAAAAAAAGAAGCCTGCTGTTGCAGCCGAAGAAGATGAACCTGAAGATGCTCCTCAAGAAAAATTCGTTGATCCTCTTGCTGCCCTTCCTGCTGGTAAATTCAACATGGATGCATGGAAACGATGCTACTCAAATGAAGATACCGTCACCAAAGCCATCCCATACTTCTGGGAAAACTTTGATCCAGAAACTCACACTATCTGGAGATGTGATTACAAATATCCTGAAGATCTTAGCCTTGCATTCATGAGCTGCAATTTGATTTCTGGTTAGTTTATTTTTAGCTTTCTATCTCTTTATGACTAATCATTCCTGTTTTTTAGGTATGTTCCAACGTTTAGAAAAGCTCCGCAAATATGCTTTTGGATCTCTTTGTCTTTTTGGAAAAGACAACGATTCAACCATCTCTGGTGTTTGGATTTGGCGTGGTCATGATCTTGTTTTCCCTATGTGTGCTGATTGGACAATCGACTATGAAAGCTACAACTGGAAGAAATTGGATCCCCAATCAGAAGAAACTAAGAAAATGGTCAATGAATACTGGCTTTGGGAAGGTGACTTCGATGGAAAGAACTTCAATCAAGGAAAAATTTACAAATAAGAAATTTCATGAAGTCTTCTTTTGTCTTAATTGTTGTTTTTTTCTGCTTGTGATTTCTATCTATTGCTTGTTTTAATTATAAATAAATCTATCATTATTTTTTTTGACTTTTTGCTTTTTTGGGTTGGGTGATTATAATAGGGTTTTAAATTGGCGATGTCGCAATGTGTTTTGTATTTCCTTGCCTTTATTAGCCCTTTTTGTAAACAGCATCAAATAAATTTGCATTATTATAACTTTCTTTTGATTTCACTCATTTTCATCTTACCTTGCTTTTTTTACTTCCAAAAGAAAGTCATTCTTTCAAAGTGATTTGTGTGCTGCTCGGTAATTCCTCATCAACTCTCTCAAAAATTCATCATGTCAAACTCTCAAATGGAGTAAGCTTTTCCTCTTTCTTTAATTTTTGTTCTTTGATATTTATGCTTTTTTTTTCAGACGTGTAAGGAAGGGCCCAGCCAATTCAAGTAGCAATGCAAAGGATAAAAAGAAGGCTCGTATAAAGGTTCTTGGTAAAACATCTGTATCACCTGAAGCTGAAAATGCCATCAATGCTTTTATTCAAGCTACGGTTTCGTGTGGAGTTGAAGGCATTCGTAAAGAATTTCAAGATGTTAAAAATTATTCACCTAAAGATGCTACAAATGAAAAATTCAGTGCCAATCCTGATCGTAATCGTTATGTTGATATACCATGGTAACTAAAGCTAATAAAACGTTAAACATTTTGTCATGTTACTTAATTTGTTTCAGCATCGATTCAACCAGAGTTGTGCTCGCTCAAAATGTTCCTCCTGATTGTGATTATATTCATGCCAACTGGATCAAAATGGAAAGTGTGGATCGACAGTTTATAGCAACTCAAGGGCCTCTTGATAACACAATTGGTAAGCTTATTGCTTAAAAAATTTACTTACCTCATTAATTTTTAGGTGATTTCTGGCGCATGGTATTTCAAGAGCAAGTAAATGTAATTTTGATGTTATGTAAATGTGAAGAAGATGGAAAAGCTAAATGTGTACCATATTGGCCTGCTGAAGCTGGAACATACAAAACATATCAAACCATGTTCGTCAACAACAAGAAAGTGGAAAAAGAAGATCGATTTTGTGTTTACACTCTGGAAGTACTACCTGAACAATGCTCAAATTCAATCATTACCAAGCTGATTCAAGTTATTGATTGGCCAGATAAAGGTGTTCCATCAAGTGGCATGTCTATTCTAAGACTTTTGAAAATGATTTCAACAGTTAGTTTTAACCCTTTCTTATGAAAAAGAGCCTTGTCTGTATGAATCAATTTTAGGGTTCACTTAGTTCTGGTCCAGTTTTAATCCATTGCTCTGCAGGAATTGGTCGAACTGGTACTCTCATCGCAATCGAAACTGCCATTCAACGCCTTTGGAAAGGTCAAACAATCAACTTTAAAGATATCGTTCAACAAATGCGTAATCAACGAGCATGTATGATGCAAACTGAACATCAATATATCTTCGCTCATCTCTCTGTTATGTATTATATTAGTGTATGATTTCGGTTTTTTTATTACTTGCAATTCATTCAAACATTTATAGGCTAAAATCCCGAAACACCGAGAAGCTGTAATGACTTTCCATGAACAATATAAGAATTCTCTTAACAACAATTAACTGAAAATATTTGACTGTTTGAATATGTGATATTGGAAAAATAAAGAATTGATTATGATAAAAAGTTGTAAAGCATTTTAATTTTGAGCTCAAAAACCATAAAGCGCTCAACAAAACGTTTACATTTTCTAAAACGATCCATCATTTTTTGTTACAAAGCTGCTCCAAAAAAAATTCCCTTAATTTCCAATCCGGGTGCTTCGCCGCTTTTCGGTAAACGCAATGCAAGGTCGAAGGTTGCAAAGTTTTGGTTGTTGTAGTGTTTTGATTATGACAAGGCGAGATGTTAACTTTAAAGAAGGATACTTAATTGCATAAATGGTTTGTTTTTAAAATGAGAAAATAAAAGACATTTATTTTAAATATTAAAGTTTATTTATTTTCACAGGTTTAAATCATTCACAAAAAATATTATCAAACTATACAACAAATAAATATCGTACTTAAGTTATGTAGATGAAAGTGTTCATATCACTTTCATCACGCTTCATGTACTTATTTTCAATTAACCATTCAATTTGTTCTTTGATGAGTTTCTTTGAAGGCAAGAACATATGCTTGAGTAATTCAACAAGATCAGTTTGAAGTTGAGCAGATGTCATCTTTCGTCGAGTCTTCATTATTTTTACGATGGCTTCTTGAAGACGAAAATTGCGAAGTTTAATAACTTCATCTCCTTCGGAATCAATAGCAGCATCGTTGATAGCACTCAAGCGACCAATAAGATTCAAACGACCACGAGGTTGGATTTTATCATTCTGAAAATAAGTTGCATTAGAAGAGGCATAATGACAAAAACGTTTTTCATACCTTAGTAATGCCAAAGTTGTCATTAACCCAAAACAAAGTTGAATCAGTAAAATTTTTAGGAAGAATTGGTTGTGAATTGGTCAGAAGAACTTGATGTTTAAGCTTGGGAAAAGCAACGAGAGCCATTAATGTTCGACCAAGATCAGCATCAACCAATTCAGTTGCAAGTTTGAGATCATCATAGGTTAACTTTGCCGAGGGACGATGATTGAAAGCATTGAGAACACAGAGCTGAAGAGCAGTTACATCCAAATCATACTTCCCATTTTTATTGTCGATGACGATTGATGCACTTGAGAGTTGAGGCGACCAATAAATTTTACGACCAACATGCATTTTCTTGTAACATTCTTCAACATCATTTTGACAGTCTTCAATTTCACGAGGAAGGGTAACATAGTTACAGCGAGATTTACCCCAAGCACCAATGTTGAGAACCTTCAAGGACATCATGTCTAAAATAAATGAATATTGAAGAGCGGAAACAAAAAGAAAGAAAAAAACTTACCAACTATAGGCATTGAATCTTTGTTGTTATTTTGACAGATGTTACGCTTGATTGAAACATTGGTATCCTTGTTGACTTCAATGTCTTGTAACATTCTCGAAAGTTTGTTAACATAATCAGCAGGCATACCAATTTCCTGAAAAGAAATATTCTCTTTAGTAAACAAAAAAGAACAAAAAGTAAACTCACTCTAAATCGGCGAACAAGGGTTTCTTCTTTTTCTTGATCAGCAGTTGTTTCAAGTATCAAACGTCGACTCATATGAGATTTGTGGAATCTCATAAAAACATCTTTGTTTTGAACATATTTCAGGACCAATAAAACATTGTTGAGCTTCTCATCAACTTCTTCAGATGAAAGACGCTTTGAAATAGCTGATTTACGAAGCAGCTGATCACAATAAATTGCCAGCAATTCAGGTGATCGTGATTCAACAGGACCTTTGTAGCTAAAAAAGGATTAATTAGTGGCAAACAAAACAAAGGAAAAGCTTACTTTTTAGAAGAGATGTCAAGCTTGAAAACTTCTGTGCTGTTAACAATTTCTTTGAATGCTTTATCACGGATTGTTAAGAATCTTGCATCATTATTGAACGCTTTTTCAATTAAAGTTGAGAATTTCCCATGCATATCAAGAAGTTGTTCAACGTACTTATCACAATCGGTTGTGATAAGTTCAGCATTTTGAATCATTTGATCAAGACCTTCGCGACGAATGTAGTCGAATAAAGTATCGAGCATTGTCTTAGTTCCATTTGGTGTTCGATGAGCCAATCGATAGATCATTTGAAGCTTTTGAATATCATTAGCTTTAATCAAAGAAGTACATTCAGCAAGAATCTGATCTTCATAATTGTTATAAAGAACTTCAAGACATTTTTGAATAAGAGCAGCATCAGTTTCAGGATTTCCTTGTTCAAGATACTTTGAAGCACGATCAAGTTCCTCAACAAGTTTCTTATCTGCATATGCAATATACGAAAGTATACCATGCTTTTCCATAAAGTCAGCAGTACGAGAACGGTAGAAGCTTGCCAAGCTTTCAAAGTAAGCCTTTTCATATTCCAGACGATAAAGTTCAAGAGGTTCAGCTTCATTGGTGTTGAGTTCGACTATAAAAAAAATAAAAGTAATAAAGATGATATAAATGTGTTACAAAAACAATAATAAAGGTTATATAAAAAAAACATACCAAAAGATTTACGAATGTTTTCAATATTGGTTTTTTTTACATGTTCGCCTTCTCGATCTTGTCGAATCAATTCCATGGTAGCTTTCAAGAGGCGCTGCTTGTTGTTAAGAAATACAACACGATACCAACAATGGAGCATACTCTAAAAAAGACACTTTCATCTTTATCTAACAAAAGAAATAGCACACCTGTTTAACAGGATTCAAGTTGGAAGCAGGAGTCTTCTTAGCAGCTGGGTGCAATCTTTGAGTTTTACCACGCGTTACGAATTGAAAAGGTTTGGGCAAAAATTCAACCATAACCATGTAATTGATCCATTCACGAACATAAGAATTCAAAAGAGTTTGATCATCAGCTTGAGTTGGAAGACGAAGGGAAGCAGCATTAATATGAGCTTCAAGTTCTTTTGAAAGTTCGGCACCAATTCTATCACATCCATTATCAATCCATGTAACCAAGCCATTCATAATTTCAAACAATCTTTGCCATTCTAATGGAGAAACATTCTAAAAGAAAAACGATCAATGAAATGCAAAAAAAAAATATGAAAAACCCGCTTACCTTCTGGCCGAGCATAGCCTTGATAGTTTTCAAAGCTTGGTGCCATTCTGAATCAAACGTTTTCCCATGAACAAATGGCTGAAAAAAGGAGATGATATAATAAGATAATGCCGATCGATTCAAGATAAAGTAACTTACATTTTCAAGAAGCATTGTGAGAAACCTCTGAATAAACCAGATATATACAAATTGAAAGAGTTGAAAGAAGTTTTTTTTGACACGGATGAAAAAAAATATTGAATCAAATAAACTCAATCAAAGAAAGGTTAGTTATTGAAAGTAAGCAACAATAACATTTCTTGATTTAAAAATGTCAAGAAAAACGAGCGATCGTTGTTCGATTGCTCGCTTTTTTTTTGTTTCGCGTCATCGTGTCGTGAAACGCCTCAAAACCGGGAAAAATGCTTCATTTGAATTTTTTTGATTTTTGTAAGTTTGAAGAAGCTAAAAAACATTTTTTTGTTCTATGTGTCTTTTTTTGTAAAATTTTTAAAAATTGTATTTATTTTGCATTAGAGGAAACAGGAACTCTTGAGTTTTTTTCTTTTAATTACTTTAAGTAAAAATTTAACATTCTTCCTGTCGATGATTTTTTAAAAAACAACACAGCTTTGTTCGAACGTGTTAATGTGAGGAATAAAAATCTAGTTTTAACTTGATATAAACGATCCTCTTGAAAAATACCTTTTTTTTCTTCTTCTTCTCGATCGAAGGATACTTGTGTAAACATCCCGGAATGTCTTTTTTTTTCTCTCATTCAAACTAACTATAAACTGATTTCTTTGACCGGAAAGATTTCAATAGGAAGGTTCAAAAAAGTTGCAAAATAACCTCTCTCCGAAAAAGGAGGATAAATGTCAAAACTTTTTTTTATTGAATGACCGGTAGTTGGACAACCTTTTGCATGTTTGGCTTCTTTGTTAAATTCTTCACGATGAAAGAAAAATTAAGGGAGGATCGTTACACCATCATTTTTAGGCGGCGTTGTCCTCTTGTAAAAACATACATTTTTTTTCTTGCTTCAAGGAGGATAAGTTGAGAGGCTTGTCCGGATATTCAATCTCAAAAACAAGATTATGATTTAAAATGGATATAAAATGGGTGGAAATTTTATGAATAAAATCTTAGTTTTTGTGAAAAGTAAGTTAGTTAGAGAGAGAGAAGTTGTTGTTAGTTAAAATTGAGAATTATGAATTTTTCAACGATTATTTTGTTTAATATTTTTATTATTGTTTCGGTTAAAGCTTTAACATATTGTGAATATTTTGAAAGACTTGGAATTCATAAAGAAGGATGTCCAATGCCTAAAAGTCTTGAACCTAAAACTACACCAAAGCGTAAGTATTTTAGTTTTATTTTAGGCGGCTGCCGGATTTATGTTACCACCAATTAGAGTATTTAGCAATTTCACCATCCTTTTTTAGCTTCGTTCCAACCTTGCACAAATAAATTCCTTTTTGATACTTGCCAACATTCTGATGTATGTGAATCCAAGCAACTTTGCGTTCAAGTTACTGGTGAACCATGTTGCGCTCCCGCAGCCCATCAATGTCCTACAATTGAACAACTTGGAGTTAAATGCATTCGCACAAATCCAACTAATTGGTGTACCCGTGATGAACATTGTTTAAAGGGAAAGCTTTGTTGTCCAACAGGTTGCAATTATAATATTTGTGTTTAAATTTATTACAGAATTTTATTTTTCTTAATCGCTGACGGCGGCTGTGTTCTCTCTCTTTCCTTACGCATAAGATAATATTAATTATTTCTTATAATAAAAAGTGTTGCCAATAGGTTGTGTCTCTTTATTAAATTTAATTGTTTTGAAAATTATTTTTAAAAAAAAGTTGGAAAACATGACATAAAAAATAAATATACAAACAAGCACATGTGTGCGTTTTTTTTCTTTATTCTCAAGGGTGAGTATTCGCTGCTGCTGCTTCTTGTTGTTCTTCCAAAGCTTTATTATATCCAACTCTCATTTGTCTGATAATAAATGATACCATTATTTTCCATGTTACATGACCTGATGCATTTTGATGAACAGCTTTGGGTGGATTATCTTCTATTACCCTTTGAAATAGCGACCACATAGATGATTCTATTCTGAATCCAAGTTCAGTGTGATGTCTTCCAAGGCTCTGAAATATTGGTATTTTTTAAATGTTTGATACTTATGCTAGCGTTGTTTTAAATGAAGAAATTTAAAATTTAAATTATCTTTATTTGCTTCCTCTTTTTAAAAGTTTCGGGATTTGAAAACATTGGAAGCTACGGTTCTATGTTTCGAAGGATCATGGAGATTAAAATAAAGGAATAGTTTATGGTTTTAAAAATGTTAGTTCACAAAGGTTTTTGATATTTTTCTAACGATAAATCAATTTTAATTTTCTAAGCTTTCATTGGGTTTATTTTTATTTGTATAGTTCGGTCTTTAAAAAAATGTGCTAGAATTATAACTCATTTGGAACTTTGCAAACAGAAACTTGCATAAAGGTATTTAATGAAGATTAAAAATATGACTAAACGTTCATTTTTATAATTTTAGTTTTTTTGTTTGGTCAGGAAAAATAACCATTCAATGATCTCTCGATCATGGGAAGATGGCGTAAAGGTTAGCTAACTAATGTTTTTAGAATGAAATTGAAAAATTTTGTTGTTGAAAAATTAATAAAAATATTTCTCAAAAGAGCAGTCTAAATTTTAATTCTACGATATATGTATGTACTTACTTCCAATGCAAAGCAAACTTTTTCAATATCATCAATAATATTTGTCATAACAAAATCAAAAACCATTGCAAAATTTGCTGCTTGTCGAATAAACCCTGGTAAAGCTTGAAGTTCATTTTCAGGGCATTGAGGTAAATGAAATATTCCAAATAAAGTTGAATTCGTTCTCAAAAGATGTGATAAAATACTTTTTCCACATTCCACAATTTCTCGTGGCCCTGCGATCATCCAAATTTTTTGTAATATTAATTTTTGATGTTGCGTTAAACCCGTATTGCATATTGTGATTTCATCCTCCTCTAAAAATACTTTTGTGAAGAAAAAGAAGAAAAAAATAGTAAAATGGCAGAAAATTGTTTGAAAGAATTTTATTTTTAAAATTGGTGCTAATTGCTTTTTTTTGCTTCGAAAATGACCATGAAAAGTTTTTTTTCTGTTGTTTGTAAAAAGTAAAAAAAAATGTGACAAAATTTAAAATTCAACCATGAAAAAAGTGAATAAAGAATGGTGTTTTTTTTCTTCTAAAGTTAAAAGCAAAGGAAATTTTTTTTTCATTACGATAATTGTTTCTTTAGCTCACCAAAGATTAATAATGTTTATGGATAAAAATAAACTAAAAATGGTATTTGTTTCAAAAGTTAAAGTACCATAACAATTTTTAAATTTATCCTTTCACTTTTCCAAGTTTACCTGTTTGAACTTTTTCTTCAGGTAAAATAGCAGCCGAATCAGGAGATAGAAAATTATTTTTCTCTCTTATCCTTCTATTTCTTGGATATCTTGCACTTTGACTATGTTCAATAACTTTTACAGCTTCAGCACATTGAGGTTCAAGAGATCGAGAACGGTTGGTTCGAGCTTCAGATGGAAAAACTCCACCACCCGAAAATGATGGTATCAATTGTTGTTGTTGCTGAGAGGCATGATAAGCTGTTCGTTTATTTCTTCTCAAAAGTTTTTCACTTCTTACACCAGAATTTAATGCTGTTGTTGTTGAAGATAAAGAATTAGATGATTGGTTTCCCATTTTGAAACAAAAAACAAGCAAAATAATATTTAGTATTATTTACATTCAGGTAAATTTTTTGTTGAAGGATGATGGAATGAAAATACAAACTAAAATTTTAGTCAATTGTATGTAAATGAAAGAAAAAAGTGAGCAAAAAACAAGGAAGATTTGAAACGCGACTCCTTTCAAGAAAATACAACTTTTTAGGGTTTAAATAAAATGGAGGAAGGCAAAAAAGAAAAGAAAAAAAGCTTTTTTCATTTGCGAAGCCTTTTTCTGCCGCTGCAATACCAGCAACAACAGCTAGCTAACTCAACTTCTAAAAAAGGGGAGCCGATGCAGCGGGAGCAAAAAAAAAACATGCTTGGAACAAATGAATAATTAACTGATTTTTGCGCCTCTCTTAAAAGCATGAAGCAAAAAAAAAAAAGCTTTCTTTTAGTGTTTCACCAATTTTTGTGTCAAATAAGTAAATCTATGGCATTTCTCCTTTCTGTTACTCGTTTATAATTCCTTTTTTTATGCCTGCCTATTGCTGCTGATGATGTTGATGCTATTTTTAAGGCGCTAATCTTTGAAGAAAAAATCTTTTAAGCTTCAAATTTCTTTTTCGCGCACGCAACAATTTTTTCATCACTTTGAAGAAAAAGAAAAAAAGAAACACCCGTTTATTTAAATGAAAAAAATGTGTGAAAGCATTTAAAAAAAACGAAGAAGCATCAAAGTTTCAAGCTTATCGAGAAGGATTTCCTTTAGCTGCAACTTTGACAAGAGCAGTCGTAGTCGAATGACGAAGCTTTCCTTTTTTCTTATTTTAAAGGAAAAAATAAGCTTCGTTAATGAGGCTAAAAAGTCAAAGCGTCAAAAGGTGATAAAATATGTATGTCTACAGCAGCAGCACCACCACAAACAAACATTTTAATGCAAATGGAAAAAAGAGGAAGAAGAAAAAATACAGAATTAAATATATTTTTTGCTGCTAAACGTTAAATTGCATGATTACCGTAAACATTTCAAGATGTGAGAAATTAAAAATCCAAATTAGTTTATTTTGTTAACTTTCAAGAAAATTTCTTTGGAATATTAAATTATTGGAAGCTACAGTAATTATTGAAAAATGGCATATTTATAAAAGTGAACATGTGATAAGCATAAAATGACAAATTACTGGTCTAAAAAATAAAATAAATTTGATGTAAGTGAGTAGCAAAAATAAAAATTACTTATCGATTTCACGAAATCATATTAACTGATACATACATACATATAATAAAAAAACATATAAGTACGATATCACTCGACGGATATGTTATTGCAATATTCAAAAACTTGAAAACTTTGATATATAATTTTTTCTCCAGATATTTGCAATAAAAAAAAGAAACTTTATTTTTAATGGCATCGAAAAAATGGCTTGATGATATTTGCTTATCAAACGTATAACTTTTATGAAATCCCTTCAAAGCGGCCTCCTTCAAAGGTTTTCTTTTTTTTTATGCAAAATGGATTTGGTTTTTATTATTATTCGATGATGGCGATGATCTAAAATATCAAAAACAAAAAAACGATCTTGTTGGTTTGTTGCTACTCCTCCTGTTTCAAATCAGCCATTTTTTCCGTTTTGTCCGATGAATATATTGTTGCAACTTTTTTTTCGTCCGTTTTTGTTTCCTTTTAAAAAAATTTTCCATTCACTTTTTCGTTCACTCTTTTTTTGTTGTTGGTATGCTTTATGAGACATCACCTACCTAATTTACATATAATTTTTTTCGTGTCTGGGCACTTTTTAATTTTTTGTTTAACCTTTGAAGTTCTTTTCCTTCTCATCCCTCTCCTGGGAATGTTGTTGTTCATTTTTTGAAAAGTACCTGATTTTTTTTTGATTTTGCCCATTTTTCTTTGAAAAGCCTATCTAAAAAAAATTGTTGAAATTCCTTTTTTTATTTTAAAAACCAATGTTGCGCTAACAACAGCGATAATTTCAAGAGTTTTTAACTTTTATTTTTTTCATCATCATCAAAGAAAAGCGAGAATTATTTGTGTTGATCGGTCGTCGGGTGCTACTACTAATTTTACATACTTTGTTGATTTGGAGATGGTCGTGAAAAATAAGTGCAAATGAGTCTCATCCTCTTTCGACTGCTTCATCTCCTAAATTTTTTTCTATTCGCTTTTCAATCGGTTGCTTGGAATTTTTGAAGAAGCAAAAAAAGAAGAAGAATGAACTTCGAAATTACATTTTTTCTTCAAAAAAGTTAACCTGAGAAAAAGCTTTCGGTGTTGGTATTGGCTTTGTTGCAGCAGCGGTTGATGATGATGATGGTTGCTGCTGCTTCTGTTCGAGTGCAAACATTACGTAAAAAAAATATATGCGATTTTGAACTTGAAGAAGAAGCTTGGATAAAGACTGCTCAGGTTGCAAAAATAAAAACGTGAAGCGCTCATTTATATATTTTTGTTCGTGTCTCAAAGGTTGTTCGCGCACTTCTTTTTTTCTTTTTTGCAAAAGAGATTGAGAAAGCTTTGATGTGATGATGGACTCTCCAAAAAAAATGATGGACTTACGTTTACCTTTTTATTTTTATTTTGCGTGCTAATTCAAATCCTTCTTTATTTTCCTTCTCTTTCAGCTGCTCTCATTTTCTTCTTTTTTTGGTCATTGAATTAAGAGCTTTTATTAAAAAAAATTTGAACTTTGCTTATAAGTTTTTATTTAAAAATTTTAGAATAAAATCTTACTGTAGGAGGATCATCATAAAATTTTCCTTTTTTTTTTGTTTAGCTACCAAAATTTTAACGTATTTCGAAGATTTTATTATTTATTGTCTAAATTCCTTGAATCTTTTTCGATGACATTTTCCCCTTTGCAATTACAAAAATTTATTTTATTTAAGATTTTCGATCCAATTTTACTAATCACTTCCCTTTATGAAATACAAGTACCTCCAATATTTTTTAATTTTCTTTAATTTTTTGAATCCACATGCAATCTTTTAAGTTTATTTTATTTTATTTGTAATTTCTTTGTGTTCTGCGATTAGCATCATAAATACCATTTGCTTGAACAAATAAAAACCCTTCTGTCAACCCTTCTTGTTACTACTACTTTGTTTTCTGCATGCACGTTTTTGTTATTATTGTTTCAAAAGTAAAAAAACTAAAAAAAAAATAGGTATGTATTGTATAGTAAGCACTTACTTTTTCTCTCGATTTTTTTTACTGCTTTGACAACACTTTTTTTTCTAAACTAAACTTATCTATTTTCTTTATTTTTTCATACCTGTCAAAAAATAAACTGTTTTTGACAGAATTCATATCAATGAAACTGAAAACGCTTCCGAAGAAAATCAACAACAAAAAAAGTCATAAAAATGGGTGTTGATAAAAATGAAAAATAGGCAGCGATGATGATGATGAAAAAGGGTAGAAAATAGAAAACGTTTCGCGATGGATCACTTTTTTTTTTCATTCTTTTTTTTTTGCTTTTTGTTTTTATATTTGCCCGCGAAAGATTTTTTTAAAACAATTGAATCAGATTTTTTGGAGAAAATAAGTTTTACAACATTTCAAACAAAAAAAACCGTGGAAAAAAGAAGTTTGCTTTTTTCATCCAAAAAACTCTTTTGGCTAAAAAAAGGTACATAGATGAGAAAAATAACGAAGACAAAAAGGGTACATGGAAAATCGAGCTCTTTGTTTGAGCAAAACTCCATATGTAAAAAAAAGTTTTTTAGAGAAAAGAAACATGCCGCCGTCGGCAGTTTCTTCCACTAACCTTTTTCAATTTTTTGGTGGTGTTTGATTTCACCTTTCTTTGTTAGCTTTTTCTCTTTCCATTTTCTCATCTTTTTTTCTATGTATGTATGTAAGCTCATGTTCAAACAAGTACTTAATTGAATTAAGTTTTTATGTATGTAATTCATCGGTTGCTTCTAAAAATTTTTTTTGTTATACTGCAGCTTTGTATGTAACTGCCGATGAATATTTTGAATGACCTTCGTTTGATTCTTCGTTAGCCTAAAAAAGCTTCCATATAAATTTTTTATTTGTTTAAAACTGACAATCAAAAATCGTTGCTTCCTTATCTTTCTTTAAATTAAAGACCTCCATTGCTGTTTTATCTTTTGAAACCTTTGCAATTAAAATTAATGCGTTCCAAAAATAATGAAGAAGAACCCAAAGAAGATAGAAAAAAGAAAAAATAGCTTCCAGCAGCATAAATTCTGCTGACTTTGCAGACTGTTAAAAAAAATTTATTTTGGTTATCATGAAACATGAAAAAAGTGATAATACAATCTTGTAGTTTTTGCAAGTTAAAAACCTTTCTTATTTTTTGCTTTGAAAAATTCTTTGATTTTTGGGTGTATTTAAACAAAAAATTATGTTCCACTTTTATGATCATTACCTTTACTTTTGCCTTTGTTCTCTTCTTACTGGGAGTTGATCAAAAAAAAATAATACAGGCAATCCCTATTTCTTCCTTTCATTTTTTTCTTCTCCGGAAGTGCTTCTTCTCCCACATTAAGACGTCACCCTACAATCACCATCTCACCACCGCCGCATTCCATCCATTACATTGCTTGATTCAATTTTTCTTCTTCTCCCGCAAGCAAGAAAGAAAAAAAGATTCCATGACTAATTTTTTTAAATATTATTCTTTTTTTATTGTTATTTTTTTTTTTTTGTCATGCTTGTTTTAACAACAAAACACCTTTTCCGATAAATGACATTTTAGCTCGAATTCATATCGCCTTTTTAAAAAAAAGTTTAAAGAAAAAAAATGCTTCTGTTTTTGGGAGAAATTTTTTAATTCATAACCTGTTTCAATCTATCTCTTCTTTTTTTGGTGTCCCTTTTATTTTTACGTTTTGAATTTTTTCTTTACAAATAAGCTAAAGATAAGGAGAAGAAGATTTCTTACAAATTTGTTTTGAATGTTTTTTGATGATGGTGGTTTTTTAAGTGAACAGGTCTAATGTCTGTGTCTACTATCTTTGCAATCACAAAAAGGCTCTTTTTTAACCTTTGATTCACATGCATTTTTCTCTCTCCTTGAAGTCCATCTTTTTTGATGGTTTTGTTTTTATTTCTTTCGATTAGCGTAAAAAAAATTGTAAAAGAAACGTTTTATTTTTATTTTCAAACATAAAAAAAGTTAATTAAATTATAAAAAAGGATTTATTTTATAAACTGTATTTTTATGGGGTTTTTGCTTCTTTCTTTAGTGATTCATTCCCAAAAAAGATGAGAGTTTGGAATTTGAACGGATCCTTTTAGCTTTTGATCGCAAATATAAAAAACGTTCAAAAATTTTCCGCTTTTTTAGTGCTAGATTTTATGCATATATTTTTTTTTAAAACAAGTCTGAAATTAGATAACTTTTTGAATTCATATCTTTATTCACTTTTGTTTCTGTAAAGCACGAGTCTCATTTCGTAGATTATTTTTAAACGATTTTTGAAGTTTTAGAAATTATTAAATCTCAAAAGTAATCACTTTTAATTTTTGTTAATTTCTCGTTACTTTGTTTCTATGTGTTTTAACCATTCTTTGTATCCTTTTTATTAAAACTCATTTTTTTACATCTTCGTGTTACAAATAAACGTGCGCCATAGACATAGATTCAAAATCCATTCATAAAGCTTACTTATTTAAAAATTCTTTCCTCATTTTTATTTATTTTTCAGGTTCAAATAACCATTTGCCATTACTGACGTTAGAATTAGAATGAATAATAATTGTTAAAAGAAAAAGATTTTAATATTATTTTCAACAACCATAGGCAAATAACATAGCTGCTTCAGTGATGACTAGGCGGTGTTGTGGTGGAAGACTTGGTGAAATATTTTGTCGTGCGAGATATTGTGTTCCATTTAGTATTATCATTATTGCTATTCATTTTGCTTTATGGTGGTATGTAATTTATCCTCGACTTATTTCATCTAAAGATCCATTACTTGAAAATGATTATAAAACTGGTTACGGCCCAGGATATTCGGATCGAGCATATTTAAGTGATGAAGAAGGGGGGAGTGGCCAAAATTATGATTCATCAAGGGAATCAACAACCGCGTCGGTGCCATTTGAAGAAGCATCAAGTGTGAGTTCATTTGAAACAACATCGCATGAATTCGGTGTTCCTTCTTCATCAGTGGAAAATCTTAGACAAGAGTTTGGAGCTCAAGTTCGTGAAATTCAAAGGCCTCCTCAACATCGCCATAATCAACATCACCAGCATCGCCATCGTCATAATAATCCACGAAATCGATATGTTGTGAGAAGGAAGAAACCAATATGGTATCGTTTCACTTCAACACCATCCCCAACAAATCCAACTGCGGCCCAAAGGAGAATTCTAGATAATGTAAGCACTAGAAGACAGCCGCAATACCCACAAACTCCAGCATGGAGTAATTCATGGCCAACTCAACCATCATGGCCATCATCGAAATCAACAACAGTTAATCCAACAACGTTATTAACAAATTTAGTGGTTCAAGTTACGACGACGACAAGACATCGGCCACCATCAACCCAACATCATCAGCATCGCCAACATCATGGCCATCATCAGCATCATACAACAACCACATTGACGCCAACGCAAGCCCCAGTGGGGACTCCACAATTTCGTCATCATCATCATTTTGAAAAGGAAAGAAATGAAGAACTTCAAAGACAACAAGAACAAATAGAAAGAGAAAAAGAAAGAAGGGAGCAAGAAAGAATGAGGCTTTTGGTGGAAGAAAGATCAAGATTAAATCAGCAACAACAAGAAGAAGTTGAAACAAAAGAAAGGCTTCCAGAAGATTTGGAGCAGCGAGCTCAAGCTATTTATGATGCTCAACAACGCTCATTAAAACAAATGAAAGAAGAAAAGCTTCGAATGAAAACGGTTCAAGAAGAGGAAGCAAGAAGGAGGGAAGAACATGAGCGAAGACTTCAAGAATGGAATCGACAGGATGAAAGAAGGCAGCAACCTGAAGAACCTCGCATCCCGCCCTTGCATGAAAGCAATCAATGGCATCATCCTCGAGTTGAAAATCAACAACAACGTCAACAAGCAGCAGTCAATATTCAGCACCCATTTCAACAGAGACCATTATCCTCGGAAGTAGTAGCTGATCCGTGGGCTCATTTACGACAAGTACAAGAACAGCGTTCAACCTCACATACTGTGGCGCCAGCAACTCGAAGTCCAGGGATCTCAAATGAAATCGATCCTTTTTCAATTACTCGGCATAGCCTTGAAGAAGCAAGTGGAGTTTGGCGTGGTCATGTTGATCATCAAAATACTCATATTAATTCTATTGATCATCCCCAGCATCATCAACATAACCAACACCGCAAACACCAAAATCAAAATCAACAACAGCACCATCAGCGAGAACAAGAGCGTCAAAGACCTCAACCCAGAATTGAAGTGCCGCAAAGGCCATCAGAAGCTGATGCTCGTCGACAAATGATTGAAGATGAAGAACGTAGAAAAGAAGAATATGAGCGAAGATTAGAACAATGGCAAAGAGAAAATGAAGCTCGTCAACAGCTTTCAACAACAACCCCTTCAACGCTGGCTGAAATTCCTCAACCTGGTGTTACTCATCCGCAACAACAGCACCATCATCACTCAGTGCTGGGCCTCCCACATCAAACTCATCATCATGGCCATCATCATCAACAAAACCAGCAACATCAACCTAACATTCTCGAAATTTCAAATGAAATTGCTCCACTTTCACCACCAATGAATCGTGAAAAGCGTGATTCTGCGCCAGTAATTGTCACAGGTTTATTGGATATTGGTCGAAGTGAATGGTTTCAATTTACTCGGCATTATTCCACATATTTAGAAAATTTAATGGATCTTCTTAAACTTCAAAATAGATTTATCATTTTTGGTGATCAACAAGTTCTTGAATATCTTCAAAATCATAGTGATCTCGTGGATTTTAGCAGAATACAGGTAATTATTTCATTTTCATTTTTAAAATCATGAACTAACATTTATTTTTTAGTTTGTTCATTTTGGTTTGGATGATCTTTCATTTTCACGTTATCGAGATGAAATAAAAGGAATAATGGATGATGAATAAAAAAATTGGCAAGATTCTTGGGAAAAGGCAATGAAAACTCATCCAGAATCCATTAACCCAGATTATAATATTCTTACAAATTCAAAACCATATTTACTTTATAATGCCACACAAATATCCAAATTTGATAGTGATTATTATATTTGGCTTGATGCAGGATATTCTCATGGGGAAAGAAATATGATTCCATCAATATTATGGAATCCTGTTTTGCCTCCAGGAAAAATGACGGTTATTAAACTTACACCAAAACAAGATAAAGTTACAAAGTAAGCAAATTTGATAAATATTTAATTAAAAAATAAAAGAGTGATATTTTTTAGTTACAAAATTGAACACATTTATCGAAAAAATTGGCCTGTAATGTCTGGTGGCCTTCTTGCTGGTGATAAGGTTACAATAGATAGATTTCGTAGATATTTTTATAAAACATTTATGGATCTTCTTGAAGATCGAAAAACTGATGATGATCAGGTTTGTTGTGAACATATTTAAAAAAAATACTAAATAGTTTTGAACTAAAATTTTGCTTCAATACACTTTTACGTAAGCAAGAAATAGTAACGATGATTAAAAAATATTAAAATACATATTCAATGGTTAATTAATAATTTCATAATATTTTAGACAACTCTATTAATGACTGTTGTAAATTATCATAGCATGTTCAATATTATGAATGGCGGCTGGTTCGATGCATTCAAGTTATTACCGAATCAATGATTTTTTTTCTAAACAACAAAAATAAAAGCAATGGTTTTAAAAATTTCTCTCTTATTACATATTTCTAGTCTCTTACTTTTGTAGCACTTATTTTAGTTAGTTTTATTTTTTACTTTTTGTTATCTCAAAAAACTCAGCTTTCATTTACTTTTCCTTTCCTTCGGTTTTACACTCACTCAAAAAGGCCATAAAACAAAACAATAAAAAACCCGTTGAAATCATGATTAAAAAATAGCTTCTTTTTTTGCAATGCTTTCAACTTTTTTTTCTTTCAAACCTAAATAAATGGGTCAGAAATATTTTCTTTTTCAATGGTAAAAAATTATTATTTTATATTATTTTATTTGATTTTTTTTCAAAATTTTTAAACCAATAAAATAAATCGAAAAACAAAACACGCAATAAAATTTTGGTTATAAATATTTTTGTTACAAATTCTTTAAAGCTTGATTTAAACTCAACATGGAAGTATTAAACTCATATGATAAAATAGGAAAATCAACAGAAACAATGGATTCGCAAATGCATTTTTTACAATAATGTTTTAATTCAAGCTCGTGAGCAGCTTTTCGACAAAGATGAGCCATTTTTTCATTGGGTAAATTTGTGAAACGTGATTTAAATCGTTTTACAATGGAAGTGTAATCAACTTTAGCTTTTTCACGATAAAGTTTTTCATGAAAAATTAATATGATTGAATCAATTCGAAATGCAGCACAATTAGTCCATGATTCATTTTCAAGAACTACCGGAAGCAAAGTATCCAATTCAAAAACAAATTCCGATGCTCGTTTAGCTTCAACGAGAGAAAGTTGAAGGTCCAAAAGATGTGCAGTTTCAAAGTTATGATAAACTTTCACAGTTTTTTCACCTCGAATTTCATCGGTGAATGATCCCAATTGAAAATTGACATTTTGGTGAATTTTAAGGCAATGAAGAAAACGAGCTGTATGTGGAGCGTGAATGAGGTATGATTTCTAAAAAAAAGAATCGAAATGAAATCAAAAAATATAAGCGGGATTTTAAAAAGAGAAAGTTTGTTAGCTAAAGAATCCTTGAAATGAAAATAAAATCTTGAATCTTAAAAATTTTGTATTCAAACCAAGCATTTTGACTGTATCTCTGACCCAAAACATTTCATTTTATTATTATTTTTTGGTGATAATTTTGCCCAAATCCAAAGTTAGGTTTTGCCTAAAAACACTAACAATTTCATGAATATTTGAAAAAATTTTTATTGCACATCAAAACTAACCCCTAAACACATCTTTCTGTTAATAAATACCCTCCTAATTTTTGCCTAATTAAAAATAAAACTAAAAAGTGTTAAGTCATGTATTCGAGAAACTATTCTAAAAATATGGCACGCTTTAAAAATACCCACAAAAAAAGAATGTTTGCATGAATGAGGTTGTGGTTAAAATCAATATCGAAAAGGTCAACCAACAAAAATTATTATCAAGACAAAAAGAGCTTACCACAGTTTTATTTTCACCCGATTGACATCTCAAACATACAGTATTTTCTTTTGGATCATAACAAATAAATAATTGCTCAAAATCATATCGAGGTAAAATCTTACGCTTTTCAATAACCAATTTCTCAGAATCTGTGGAAGTTGAAGCAAAATTAGTTAAATCTTTTGGTGATAAATTTTGAAGTATTTTGATTTGAAGATTTTGTGGAAGTTTTTCAAATGGAAAATGATCAAGTTTCTTTTTGCGGAAACTTTTTCGAATTGTTGTTTTTACAGTTTCCAACATTCTTTCAATAAAAAAATCCAAATCAGTCACAGAAATAAAAAAAAATGAGAAAAGAATATGAGGGTCGACTTGAACCAAAAAAGGAATGGAAAATAGCGAATGAGAAAAAATTGTTTACCATTATGATTTATCGGAATTTTCGGAGAAAGCAAAAAAAAATGGGAGGGAGGAGAGAAGAACAAAAGATAGGTAGGTTAATGGCATTTATGCCTTTGCACCTCTTTCTTTTTTCTTCACCCATCATCGAATGAAAAACGCTTTGCTCCACCTTCGCCGTCAAGATGCTCAAAAAAATCGGAGAAGAAAGAAACGTGCAACAAAAATTTGCATAGTGCATGTCAAAAAATTAATGCGTTTTCATTCATTCATTCACTAATTTGTTCTCTCATTTCCTTTGAACAATTTTATTCATCTGACAAAATCTCAAACGGTGTGAAGTCTTGGTGTTTTTTTAATAATCGTTAACTTCAAATTGATGTAACAACAACACACGAAGAAAGAAAGAAAAGCATAAAGAAAAAGAAACTAACAAAAAATGTCACGAGGGTATGTTCTAATTTTTGAACTGGGTTTTTATGAATGATTCTTGAATCACGTGAAATAAAGTACGATAAAAAAATGAATGCTATGTAATATTTTGGAAGCTTAAATGAAAAGGTTATGAATCCTGCCTCGATAAAATGAAGTTTTTGGTCATACATTTAACATATTATTCTCACTATTTATATCATCGAATAACTTTACATATTGTTTTTTTAGCTCAAGAAAACCACATGAACCATCAGCTGTTAGTCAAATAAATCAACTTAAACCCATTCCTGGACTTGATGATACTTTGGATACTACTCAACGACCTGCTGATGATGGACCAGAAAGTGCTCGAAAAACAGCTCCATCAATAATGAAAGATGTTGTCGTTGAAGAAAAAACTCAAAGACAAGATCAACGATCAAGAATGATGGATCCAGAAACAAGAAATGGAACATCACAAATGGGTTCAATTATGAAAGGAAGTTCAACCATGGGTTCAGTGATAAGCCCGGTTAATTTTAATCAACAGCAAAGTTCTGATTGTGAAGTAAGTTATTTTGTTTTTATGTGTCAATGTTATTGTATTGTGGATTTTTAGACTGTATTCGTTCAAACAAATGCTATAAGCCGTCCTGCAATTGTTCGAGAGCCAAATAATTGGATGAAAAGGCAAAATGTGGACATGAATCGAGTAAACTAGTTTTCTTTTATTTACCCAAATGACGTTTCTTAATTTCCAATTTTTAGAGATTGCCACTTGGAGCTCAACCGGGTGATGTTAGTGCAGTAAAAATAAACTCACATACTGGCGTTACAACTGAAACACCAAATGCTAAAACTGCTGTTACTAATGCTCCTGCATCATCTCCAACTCCTCTACAACCTCTAATAAAAAGCAATGAATCATCCGAGCCTTCAGCTGAAAAGATTGGTCAACCTCAACAAAAAGCTCGACAACGACGAAGTTCAAATCAACCAAATCATAGAAACAAAGCTTCTGCACCTCCTGTATTGGCCAAAAGTTGTCCTGCCACTCGTGAATCATCTCCTAATGCAGCTGCTGTTCCAGCTTCAAAGTCACAACCAAGTGTAAAAGAATCAGCATTTATGAAATTTGCAAAGAGCTTCTTGCCATCATCTTCTCCAGCACCATCATCAAATCCACCTTCAATTCATCAAAAAGAAGTACCAAAACGAAATAAATTTAGTACAACTATTTATGAAAAACGTAAACGATCAAAGCAAAGTAATAAAGAATCTCATAAATAAGTACATAAATTAATTTATTTGTATGTATGTATGCTTTATGTATGTAATTGTTAGTGATAAACATGAAGAAAAAAAAGTTTTGGAAAATTTATTTATGAGACTTTAAATTTAGGAATTCATTTTATTTATTATCAAAAAAACAAAGAATATCCTCCATTCATAGGTAATGCCCCAGCAACAATCACTCGTCGACGATTTTTGTTTGAAAAACTTCCACCATTTCCAAAATGTAATGCTCCTGCATCAACGCCAGAAGCAGGATATGAAATACCGTATAAACCTAAAAATATGTGTTCATTTTTAGGAATAAAAAAGAGTCAGTCAAATTAGTATTTTGACTTCAAATGGATAAAAGTGATGTTTAGTTGACGAAAACACATACATCCTCTCATAGCTTTGTACGTAAGCGAATGTCAAAATGACAACATAAAAAACTTTAAAATATATTAACGTTTGAAATTTGCAATAATTCATGAGCTATCTCTAAAGCAATTTTTCTTGCAAGTTTATATTTTGCATCGACGTTTGATGGTTTTATATTTGGTTCTGTACATTTAGTAAAGAAACCACAGATTTATTTTTACCCAAAAAAATTTCAATGGTTAATAAAACTAAAAAAACCAAAATGGAATAACAAATGCAAAAAAATTAATGAACTCATACAATGGGTTTATTCTTGGTGCTAAATAATGAGACATAAACATACCGTATACAGGATACGCATAGCTTGCAGCTAAAATCATGCTGATAAAACAAATAAAACCGAATAAACACATCTTTTAAGTTTCAGAAAAAATGTGAAATGCCGCTTTCTGCAACTGCAAGAAACTTTTTATTTGAAATGCTTCAATGCGATAAACGCATTTCTTTAATGACATATTTTCAGAGGGAGGGCTTTCGAGTCACTTTATTCAAACATAAAATTCAATTAAAATAAAAACAACAAAGACAAAACAAAATTTATTACAACAAAAAAACCTAATATAAAAACAAAGTATTTTTCTTCAGCTTCAATAAGATGTTTTGTGATGATAGTATTTTTCGATAATAGCAGCTTGATCATGAGGTGAAACATTTTTGTATTCAAAGAATTGTAAATGTAAATTTCCTAATCCAGAAGTCATTGAGCGAATAGCATTTGAAAATCCAGTAGTTTCAGAAAGAGGAACATGTGCTTCGATAACAATGTAATGTCCTAAAAATTAAATTGCTTTAAAATTAAAGATAAATGAGTTTGATAAGTAAGAAGTGTTGAAAAAACTAAGTAAACAAACCTTTAGTATCTTGAGGAGTAACATTCAAAATAGTTGCTCTTCGTCGAGTAAGCTCTTGTAAAACATTGTGAACACCTTGTTCGGCAGCTTCATCATGAACATCAATTTCAGCTAACATAATAGGTTCAGTAAGATGAGTTCCAGCTTTTTTTAGAGCTTCTGTAACACATTCTGAAGCACATGCACTCAGCAAAGAAGGATTGAGGCGGCCACCGCTTGCAACAAGATTTCTAAAACAAGGAACATAAAATTCATGTTCAATAAAATAAAATACTAACCTCAAAATAAGTCTCACATTATGAACAGGAAAACCCAGCACAGGACCATTAAATAGTGCATTTTTGCATCCTTCATTGATTGCTTTAATCCAATCGGCTCTTATAAAAGGTGGAGCTCCAGGTGTTTCTTCATCAATATTCACAAAAACTTTTGAAAATTTCTCAGGTTTCACAGTTGGCTCTATTTCAATTGTCAAGGAACATGCTTGTTTGAATTTTTGTTCAGCAAAAGTATCTTGAATTTGAGCAGTGTGAACTGCTGAAGAAATTGCAACTTCACGATATCCAACTTGAAGGGGACCCATAAAAACATTTAGTCCATATTCACGATGAAGTCTTTCTTTAATAACTTCAATATGAAGTTCGCCCATACCTTGCAGAATTGTTTGAGACGTTTCATTATCAAATCGAACTTGTAAAGATGGATCTTCTAAAAAAACTCAATGATAATAATACATCAAATCATTCATCAAAAATTATTGCAGAAAATCATCATATGTTTGAATACATGTTAAGAGAAATTACTTACCTATCGATAGTTCTTTTAACGCTTTCTCAAATAAATGGATTGATGCTGTTGTTGGAGGTTCAATTGCACAGAAAAAAACAGGATCGGGTGTTTCAATTCCTTCAAGAACATTTACATGATGCTCGGCTTCAGAAGTGGGTTTCACGGAAGTTTTGGCAACTTTTGCGACACTGAAAATTAAGATATGATACATCAAAAACTGATTAAAACCAAACCTTTTAGAGCTAACGAGAGTATCACCAGTAATTGTCGAAGCTAAATTTGAAACAACAGCAATGTTACCTTCAGTAACTTTATCAGTTGGTTGAAAATCATCGCTGAATGGTGTGAACAGCTTAATACCACTTTCATTGATATCTCGATTCAAATTGAAAACTGATGAACCTTGTTTGAGTTCGCCTTTGTAAACTCTCATGTATGAAAGTTGGCCACGTTTTTTATCATGAACAATTTTAAAAACCAATGCAGCAAAATCAGAATCAGGAAGATGATAATCCTTTTCAGCAGGACTTGGAAGAAAATCAACAATCATATTCAAAGCAGGTTCAACACTTCTTGTATGTCTCAATGCAGTTCCAATACTTACAGGAGCTAATGATCTGTCAAGTGTAGATTTTCTCAAGGCAGATAATACATAATCGACGGGAAAATTGAAGAGATCCTTTGTTGAAAGTAATAAAGTTGCAAAGCCATCGTTGACATCACCAATTCGAGAAAAAAGTTCTTCACGTCCAGATAGAAGTTCATCAGAGAATCGATCATTTTGAGAAATAGAAACCCAAGTTGCTTTGGGATTTGTAAGATCAAGACTTTTCCTTGCTATAAGATCCACCAAACCAGTCAATTTTGAATCAGTAAAGATAGGAACGATCAAAGTGCACACTAAAAATTCATAGTTTTACACATTCATAACAAAAAAGTTAAACCTTTTTGGCCTAATTTGTTTTCGATTGATTCCATAGATTTGACATAATCTGCTCCAAATTTATCCATTTTGTTTATAAAGAACACACACGGAAGTCGAAATTTGTTTGCTTGTTTCCATACCGTGAGCGTTTGAGCTTGAACTCCAGCGGATGCATCCAAAACTGTTACAGCTCCATCAAGAACTCTCAAGCATCTTTCAACTTCTAAAGTGAAATCAACATGACCAGGAGTGTCGATGAGATTGATTCTATGATCACGCCAAAATGATGTAACAGCAGCTGATTGAATTGTGATACCTAAAAACAAGAATAAGGTAAGCATTGATAAAGTTGTTTTAAAACTATCGAAAATAATAACGAAAGTACATAAAATTTGAAGTACCTCTTTCTCGTTCAAGATCCATAAAATCTGTAACCGTATTTCCATCATCGACATCACCAACAGATGAGGTTGAGCCGGTTAAATAGAGTAATCTTTCAGTAACAGTAGTTTTACCAGCATCGATATGAGCAATAATTCCAATATTTCGGATATTTTTTCTTGGAACTATTATGTTCTTTTCTGTCTAAAAACAAAATTAACAGCTTTGATTGATTAAAAACAAATATCACTCACTTCAATGTTCCTTTTGCTAATAACATTAGGATTTTTAATTTTGCAATATTTTATTATTATTTTATGCATTGAATTAACTTTAAAAAAAATTAAAGTAAGGAAGTAACAACAAACAAGAATAAAAAGATTTTTGCGATCAAAAGCATTAATAAAACAAACAAAAAACTTTCTTAGCCCGAAAGAAAAAACGTTCAGTGCGCGCATTTTTTCCGCAAACACTGAAATTTTTTTATTTTCAACCAACAAAATTTTTTCAACTTCAAAGTTATCACAAAAGTTTTTGTAATAATTGATTTTGCAACAATCCTTTTGTAAATCATCTCATTTGTAAAAAAGAAAAATGGTTAGTTTTATAATAAACTTTAATTTGTTCTTTAATAAAAATTTTTAGGCGGATATTCGCAAATTTTTTGCTGCATCTACAAGTAAACCTCGAAAATCTCCTGTTAAAAGCACAATTACGGATGAAAGGAAAGAAACAGGGTCACCGAAAAAAGTTACAAAGAAACAACCAAAAAAGCAAGTAAAACATGCTATCATTGTACTTGATGGCGAAGATTGTAAGTTTTGTTTTTTTGACTTTATCAACGTGGGTTTATCTTTCATTATTTTAGCTGATTATGAATGTCCTGTGCCTTCTTCATTTAAATCTGATGTTAAGAAGAAAGAAAAAGAAGCTAAAAATGCCCACCGTGTGATTTTGGACTCAACTGAAGAAGATTATTTCAATGAATCGGTTGGAGAAAAAATTGGGAAAGAAGAGAATGGTAAATCAAAGCGTTCACGTCGGAGTAATGATAATGATGGTGAAGGTCCTCCTCCAAAGAAGACTCGACTTCCAACTCCATCAAAAGCTTCTCCTAAGAAAAAGACTCGACATCCAACTCCACCAAAAGCATCTCTTAAGAAGAAGGCTCGCAATTCATCTCCAACAAATGATCTTCCTGTTTTGCCACTACCTAAACGCTCCAAACGCATCTCGACTGAAGCAACCGAAAAGAAATCCAACAAGACAATCTCACATTTCGATCTTTTCCCAGATAAAGTTGACACGCCAAAAGGAAAGATTCATCCATCCACTTCATCAAAAGCAGCTCTTCCTGATCCATCACCGCCTAAACATGTTTCAAATGGTGCACCAAAGAAAGTGGCAAAAAAGAATCCAAAAGAAGTTGAATTTGTGGTAAAGAAAGTATGTCATCCAACTCCGCCTAAAGCACTTCCAGCTTTGCCACCGCCTAAACGCGCTGAACTTCCATGGGTTGATAAATATAAACCAACAATTTTGAAAGATTTGATTGGGCAAGGTACACCAGCTTCACCAACGAATAAACTATTGAAATGGTTGAAAGAATGGGCAAAGAATAATCTCGGTGTTGGAGGAATGATAAAGAAAACAAAGCCTGCACCTTTTGCAGCTCAAACCGATGGAACTGCTTTCAAAGCTGCATTATTTTCTGGTCCACCTGGTAAATTTTTTTATCTTTATTGAATTCAAGCCTTACAAAGATACCTTTTTAGGCATTGGTAAAACAACAAGTGCCGTTCTTGTTTGTAAAGAACTTGGTCTAAAATATGTTGAAATGAACGCTTCTGATGCTCGTAACAAAAAACTCCTTGATGAAAAAATTGTTCAACTTCTTGAAAATCGTCAAATTAATGAATATTTTACTGGTGAAAAGCCTAAAAATGGGCCAAATACTTTAACTCATGTTCTTATTATGGATGAAGTCGATGGAATGAGCGGAAATCAAGATCGTGCTGGTATTGCTGAACTCATATCTATGATTAAAACGTCTAAAATCCCGATTATTTGCATTTGTAATGATCGACAATCACAAAAAATTCGTTCATTGGCAAATCATTGCTTTGATTTGAGATTCCAACGACCAAATGCTGTACAAATTAAAGGAAGATTAATGACTTTAAAGACAAGAGAAAAAGTTAATATTCCTTCTGATGCTATTGATAAAATAATCGAAGCTTCAAATCAAGATGTTCGTCAATGTATTTACAGCTTACAACTTTATGCTTCGGGTGCAAGAGGAAACGTCGAAAAGAAAGATATCTCTGTGGTAGGATTATTGTTTTCTTCTTGATTCGAATTTAATGTTGATAGTTTTTAGAATATTTTTGAAGCTGCTAGAAAAATCTTAAGCAAAGAATCTTCACTCGCTGATAAACAAGAATTGTATTTTGGAGATTATTCAATTATGCCTCTTTTTGTTCAAGAAAATTATCCCAATGTTCGTGGAGAAGGAATCAAGTTTGTTAATGTTTTTTTAATAGATAAAATCTTAAACCATAATAATTTATAGTAATCTCACACATTTAAATACCATTCGTCGTGCTGCATCTTGTATTGCTGAGGCTGATTTAATTGACAAACAAGTTCGATCAAAAGGTGCATGGAATTTATTACCTGAACATGGATTGTTATCTTCTGCTTTACCAGCCATGTATCTCGATGGTCATATGACAAGTCAATTACAATTTCCATCATGGTTGGGTAAAAATTCTTCTGCAAATAAACGTCAACGAATGATGCGTCAACTTGCTTCTCATGCTCATCTAAAGTAAACGCTTTTTGATATCATTGCAAAATCTTATTAAATTTGTTTTTTTTAGGATTACTGGAACTTGTCATTCAATTGTTACAGATTATTTGCCAGTTTTGCGAGATCGTATTTATCGTCCATTAGTTAAAAAAGAATCTGAAGGTGTTCGTGAAGTTATTGATGTTTACAAGCATTATAATTTCACAAGGGATGATACAGAAGCTATTAATGAACTTGCTGTATTGCCTGGTATTCGCGATATCGCTCAAGATGTTAATACCAAGACTAAATCAGCTTTAACAAGAAATCTCAACAAAGAATCTCGCTTCTTGCCATATTCTGTGGGTACTGTATCTAAAGGAAGGAAGAAAGCTGAAGGAGGTATTTATGCTTAAAGTTTGACATGGATTGCAATAAACGTTATAATTTTTTAGCTGCTGAACTTGAATTAGATGAAGAAGGTCATGTCGTTGAACGTAAACTTGGTGCTGGAAGCGATGACGAAGCTGCTGAAGATGATGAAAAAGATAACGACGAAGAAAATCCTGAAGTCAAAATTAATGTTAAAACTACAAAGAGTGATGCCAAAAGTACTGGTGGAAAACGTGGTGGAGCTACTGCTGCTGCTACTGCTAGAGGTGGTCGAGGCCGTGGACGAGGTCGAGGAAAATCTTAAACCGGTGATGATAATGTTTTACTGTTTTGTATTAATATTTTTCTTTGTATTTGTTTTTTTTTTTTGCTTTGTTGTATTACGTTTAAATAAATCTGAGATATTGGTTAACATTTAAAAATCTAAACGTTCAAAAGTGAATTTTTGTAATTTTAAACATGCAAACCACCATAATTTTTAGCAACTGATATATGTTTTGGTTTGAAATTAAAAGCCATTAACAAGTTTTACTTTATTTGACATTAAATTTTCATCATTAATTTTTGAATGTAAAAGCAAAATGTTATTTGACAAATTACGGAAATGAATTGAAAATGTCACAAGGTGGTATTTTTTTTTCTTCATAAGGTTAAAGGGAAATCAATTTCGTAAGCAAATGATAAATGATTTGGATTTTTATTTTATTCATCTAAAAACTCATTTAATCAAAAACAGATGTCACAACAACAACACCCGAGAAAAAAAAACTTCCACATTTTTTTGTTTGCTATTTAACGTTTAAAAAAAACAACCTCAAACAGTTGGTTTATTTTTTTTTGTTGACCAAAAACAATAAAAGCTGTTGCTGGCTGCTGCCTGACATTTCTTTGAACCTTTTTTTTTTTTGCAAATTGAAGATTCACGTTTGATAAAGCGACGACGACTGCTTTCCGGATTTTCCGCTTTCTCTATCTTCATTTTTTTTTTAAATCCAAAGCTTTTTTCATTCTTTCTTTGCTGTAAAAAATAAAAATAAAATAGTTTACAGTTCGGACAACGTCAATGCACACAGGATTTTAAAGATTTTTGTTTGTTTTCTATTTTTTTTGTTGCGCTAAAAATTTTTTCTTAGCTTTTTTATCTTCAAGCCTTTCAATCTCTTCCCATTGCTTTTCTCTTTTCCAAACTGTTTTTTGCGGTTTCCCTGTCGCTGCTTATTTAAAAACATGAGTTTATCAAAATCTGAAACAATTTTAAAGAAGATTAATCTTCGAGAAATTATTGCTTTAGAAACGGGAAAAATGTCCACCGATTATGGTGATGATTTTGATTTGGATCTTGAAGTTCCACCAACTGTATCCGAATTATTACCAGATAAAAATAATATTATTCAAGGCCAATTTCATGCTTATGCGGTAGGAAGAAAATTGATGCCAGGTCGATATGGAGCCGTTTATGAAGTTTTACGTAAAAATGATGGCCGAGCATTTGCTGCAAAACTTGAAGTTGTTGATCATGGTTTCACTGGATTAAGCATGGAATACAAAGTTTTAAAAGCTGCTTCCAAAGCTAATCTCGAGCAGCTTCCTACGCTTATTGATCGAGGAAAGATTGAAGCAAGGTTTAAATTTCTTGCTATCCAATTGGTCAGTACCTTTTTTTAAAATCTTTATTTGCTTTTGACATTTCTCTTGATTGATTTGTTTCTTTTCAAAAAAAATAATTCATCAATAATTTTGACAACTTTTACGATTTTTTTTTTTGCGATGGCTTTAGTCTTACGAATCAGCAAAAGCTATTTGATTTTGTTGTTCCTGCAGAATTACCGTATTTTTATGCTTAATTTCCTCATTTATGTTTTTTTTCTTCAAAAATAATTCTGTTTAGAGTTGTTAACTCAAAAATTAATTTACAATTTGACAATAAAAAAAGATTCCACAAATTACATACATCTTTGTTTTCAACTAAATCAATTCTAGCTTGGTCCAAATCTTTGGAAACTACGACATGATTTTGTTGAACATCGATTTAGTGCTCCAACATGTTTGAGATTAGCTATTGAAACTATTAATGCACTCGAGAGTCTCCATAACATCGGATTTATTCATCGAGGTAAATCAAAGCTAACCTATTAGACTTTAATATAAATTAAAATATTTCAGACATAAAACCTTCAAATTTTTTAACATTTGAAGAAAAAGGCACCACAAAAATAATGTTAATTGATTTTGGAATTTGTCGACCATATAAACTTCCAAATGGAGAAATGAAACCTCCGAGAGATGAATGCAGCTTTCGTGGAACAACTCGATATGCAAGTTTAACAGCTCATAATGAAATGGAACAATCACGAAGGGATGATTTGGAAGGATGGTTTTATATGGTCGTTGAAATGTTCACAGGTACAAAATGCATAAATTTTAGCTAATACCTCTAAGTTCAAACAAAAATATTGCAGGAGATTTGCCATGGTCAGTCTTTAGAAAGCCCGAAAAAGATACGGTTAAAAAGCTTAAAGTCCATGCTCGATCAACTGAAGGCTCACATGAACTTTTAAAATATTGCCCTCGAACAGAATTTCGAAGAATAATGAATTACATCGACACTTTAACTTTTTATAGCACTCCCGATTACAATTACCTTCATCAAATGCTTAATCTTGCAATGAAAAATAATGACATAAATCCCAATGAACCATATGATTGGCAACAACAAATTAACACCGATGACGAAATTAACCACGATCCAATGAATAACAATACGGTAAAAGTGAATAACCAACAAACTGAAGATATCATTAAAAATTTAAATGGACTTCTCAAATAATAAGCATAACTTTGTGAATAATAATAATCTCATAACAAAAAATTTATTTACATTTCATTGAATAATAAATACATAAAAACAATATTAAAATGGACTTTTTCGAGGTTTTGCAGGATAAAGTCGATCTTCTTCTTCCATTTTCATATATGCAAGACGCAGATGACGAGGTAATATAGGATCAGCGACACTACTTTCAGAATCTTTAATATCCAAAGCTTCTTCAATCAATTCACCAACAAATACTTTTGCCATTCCAGCCACAGCGATAACCACAGATTGAGTACAAGAATTTCCTCCAGTTGCTTGTTGAATAAGCTAAAAATTTAAAATTAAACAAGAAACAATAAATAAAAAAACATACTCTACGAATAGCACTTTTAGGAAAGCTTGCTCGACGCATTACTTCATACCGCTCAAGTTGTTCAGGACTCATATTAGATAGTAAAAGCCTTAAAATAATAATAATAAAAGTATTAGTGTGTAAAGTCAAAAGCAAAACCATACAAAGTTTTCAATCGTTGAAGCTCTTCTTCTTCACTAAGTGGTTTGATTTCAATCGTTGGTTCTTCTTTTTCTTCAGGTTTCTTGTCTTTCGTTGGTTTTGATATGGATGGTCCAGGTTTATCATGTTCTGGGGATAAATCGAAATGAACTTTGGGCTAAAAAAAAAACGAAATGATTTAAAATTATTTATAAAGGAAAAACACTAACCTTTTTTGGTTTTTCATTTTCTGCCATAGTTTTTGCTTGCTTTTCTTTATCGGCTTCATCATCACTTTCAACATCATCTGGTGATAAAGGTGGCAAAAGTGAATCTTCAGCATCACGAGTAGCATCATCATCAGTTACTCCGTTATTATCATATGGATCTTCGGTTGTTGAATCATCCAATAAACTTAAAGCTTCAGCAAATGCATTAACGGTTTTTTGCTTTTTAGCTGGTGGTCCACTCATAATTATTTTCTTTTATGATGGAAGAGATACAACAGCAGTAAAGAAGATAAGTAACAAAAAAGTTTGTTTTCAAAGCCGTTTTTCGATCTTCAAAAAAGCTATGTATCATTTCGCTAAATAAAGGCTTCTTGCCAATTTTTTGGCGGCCAAATTTTTGTTTGAACAAGCGAAAATAAATTTGACACTTCAATTTTTCTTTGAGGCTTTTTTTGTTCGCGCTATTTTTCTTGTCCCTTTATTTTTCCGTGAAAGTATTTTAATTTTTTTCTCAAACCTTGAAACTTCTCTTTCATCATTCTTTTTTTTTGTGTACTTACTCTTCACCAACAACGTTTTTTACAAAACCTTCTTTTTTGATGTCGCCCGTTTCAGCTGATGTAAATATGACCAAAATTACTGAATCTCCTATCAACAAAACAAGAGCTATTCAATTGAAGCAAAGTGGTCGAAAAGCTGCTTACCTTGAAGTTGAACTCAAACAACTTCGTGCTGAATTTCAAAGTTTGGAGAAAAGAAATGAACAAATTGAAGCTAAATGCAGCGAATTCAAAGAGAAAAATTCTGTGTATGTTTAATTTTTTATTTTATTTTATCTTGCCAAACTATATATATATTTTTTAGATTGGAGAACAACAACAAAAAGCTCGCAGATGATCAAATAAAGCTCAAAGAACTTGAAGATAGTTTTCAAGAAATCTGCAAAGAAAATAAAGAATTAAAGAAGGCTGTACAAAAATTGAACAAAGAGAACGATGTGATTAAAGCTGAAACCAAGATGTGGCTTAAAGACATTGGTGATTGTCAAGATGATCGAGATCGATATTATACAGAATTACTTAATCTTCAAGATAAATTCAAAGAACTTCAGAAAGAGAACATGGATTTAAAAGAAGAATTGCACTATGCTCAAATGCAGCGTGATGAACTTCAAGCGAGTGTTGATGGGCTGCAATATCACTACGATCGTTTATTGAAAGAAGTAGATGATCTCAGACGAGCCAACAATCGAATGACACGTGATTCTCTTGCTTTAACTGATCGTGGTCTCCTCTTTGATTTTACTGAAGATAAAGAAAATTTACAAATGCAATTGGCTGAAGTATCTCAAAATTTTGAAGATTTCAAAGAGTTTGATCCAACTTTAAAAGAAAAGAATGCTGAACTTGAAGAAGAGATGGGAAAATTGAAAATGGCGTTAGCTGAAGTCAATAAAGAAATGAATGTTAAAAATGAAATGATCGAAAAATTGGGAAAGCTTGAAGATGGATTGAAGAAAGAGGTTTGTTTGTTTTTAGTTATTTTTACAAACTTTCTTTATGTCTTGGTATTTCAGATCATCAGACTTGACTCTAAAGCTAAAGCTCTTCAACTTGATAATGATCGTCTTAAAAAAATGGCTGATTCTTTTGAAACTTTGTATAATGGCAAAACACAAGATTTGGAAGAAAAGATGGAAGCTTCGAAAAAGCTAGAAGGTGAACTCGATACTCTCACCTGTGATCTTAAAGCTAAAGAAGAAGTTGCGAATGCTGCACAAAAGAAGATTTTTGGTTCTCATGGTTAGTTTTGAAATTTTAATGCATGCAATAATATTAATATTTTTCAGTATTTAATGCAATGTGTAATCATTTATCTCGTGAACATGTCTTTGTTAGTCCTCTTGAACCTGCTCTTCTTTGCATCAAACAAATTGCTCTTAGCTCATCACCATCTTTTGCGCAATCTTGTTAGATTTGTATTTATTATGTGCTTTTTTTTCTTATGAAGATGTAAAAATTTATTGAAAGATATAAAGTTATCTATTGCCATGTTTTTTTTGTCTTGTTATTTTTTTATTCCACTCATTTGAAACTTCTGGTAAAAAAACATTTGGAGGCGTTGTTAATATGCAAAGTTATGAAAGGAGAAAAGGGAAAATATTTGAAATGCATTACAAAGATCGAATGAACTTTGTTTTTTCCACACACTTTTATCAAAAAATCACGCGCCTTGTTGGTTAACCCTTTTATGAGTTTATCTTCCCGTAAATATTACAGATGGACAACATTACCGCAGAGGATATGCTTGGATTAGATTAAATCTTATAAAGTTGCTTGAATAAGCATTAAAGAAATGAAAAGCCATAGAAACTCGATTAAATGATACTTTGAAAATGGAAGTGAACTGTATGTAGCCAAAAATTCTCTTATCAGTTGATGATGATACTTTCATCGTTCATTGTTTAGCATTGATAAGAGGAAGAAGCGTAGGTATAAATACTTAAAGTAAAATTAAAGCTCCAACAACTTTCAAGTAATTTTTATTTAAACAAAACTATGATGCTTCAAAGAATAATATTATTTTCTATTGTTGTTTCCTGTTTTAGTTTAGGTAAGAGTTTAACAAATTATATGAAATTAGTTTTTGTTGAAAATTTATACTGGCTCTTTTTAATCTTTCAAATTTACAGTAACGTCAGATTATTTACGTCCATGTTACTTTACTGATTGGGCTCATTATCGTCAAGGTAAAGGTAAATATGAGCCTGAATCATACGTTCCCGGAATTTGTACACATATTTTCTTTGCATTTGCAAAAATAAATTATGATTTTACTGCTGCTGCTTTTGATCCTGAAGATCTTCCTGGAGATGGAAGTCCAAATGGAGGATATTTTGCTCGAGTAAATGCATTGAAAGATAAACAACCTGGACTTAAAACTCTTCTTTCATTTGGTGGATGGAGTGCTGGAACATCTCTTTTTAAGGTTGCTTTTAATTTTGAAATTATAGATTCGGGGTTGAACAAAACTTTTTTTTAGCAAATGGCAGCTGAATCGAACAATCGACAGAAATTTGTTAAATCCGCTATCGAATTTATTAATAAATATAATTTTGATGGTAAGTTAGTTTCTGTAATCGCATCCCAATTTTTTGCTTTCAATTTTCTAATAAAAAGAAAGGTGAAGAATTTATAAGCAAATCCAATTTGTAATTCATCATTGTTTTCAAAATAAAACCAAGCTCACAAAAGAAAAGAATTTTTTAAAATTATGGTAGCCTTTTTTAGGAATTGATATTGATTGGGAATATCCTGAAGCCGATGATAAAGCCAATTATGCCCAATTTATGAAGGTTTTTCTTTATTTATTTTAAACACATCCCTGTCATCCCAAATTTTAGGAGCTCAAACAAGAAGCAGGTTCTAAACTTGTTACAGCAGCAGTTACAGCAGCTCATGAAAAAGTTGATATTGGATATGATGTTCCATCGTTAGCAGAATCGCTTGATTTTATGAATGTTATGTCATATGATTTTCATGGAGGTTGGGAACAAATTACAGGCGAAAATAGTCCACTTTATTCTCCATCTGGAGATACACTAAATTGGGATACGGCATATGCAATGAATTATTGGGCACAAAAAGGAATGCCTAAAAATAAACTTCTTGTTGGAATTGCTGCTTATGGTCGGGGATGGACTTTAAATGATCCAAATAATAATGGCATTGGAGCTCCCGGATCTCCTGCACCAGCAATGCCAACCACCCAAACTGAAGGCTTTGCGGCTTATTTTGAAGTTTGTAAAAGCGATTGCAAGGATTTTAAGCAAGAGAGATAATTTTTAGATTTGCAATTTGGGTGGTACTCGTCATTGGGATGATACTCAAAAAGTCCCATATGTTGTGAAAGATAATCTTTGGTATGGTTATGACGACGTTCAATCAGTTGGAGTTAAAATGCAATGGATAAAAGATAATGGATTTGGTGGAGCTTTTGTTTGGACTCTTGATTTTGATGATTTTAATGCTCAATGCTCTGGTGGAAAAATTTATCCCATTTTAAATACAATTAAAGACGTTCTTGGAGGTGGAAGTCCACCAGTAAGAAAATACCTTTTACAAACCTCAAATATTTAATTTTACTTTTTAAGACTGATGGTCCACCAGTCACCCAACCAACACATCCAACTGGCGCCCCAGTAACACAGACAACTCAAAAACCCGTTACACAAGATCCAAATCAACGTAATTTTGTCTTTAAAAATTTCCAAAAAATTAAAATAGGTTCTTTTAGCTTTCAAATGTTCAGCTCCAAATGGTTTCTTCTCAGACCCCGCAGATTGTACCCGCTATTATGAATGTTACAATGGTAGTATCCTTCACTTATCATGCCCAAAAGGTACAGAGTGGAATGAAAAAATCACGTAAGCAATCTCTATAGTTGTGACAAAGATGAAAATTGTACATTTTTCAGAACATGTGATTGGCCATACGATACAGTTTGCTTCCAAAAAAGCGTTAATAAATAATTTTGTATTTATTTTGTAAAAAGTTTTAATCAATAAAATTAATTTAATTTTTTTGGATGCTAATTCGAAATACTATTAATAATTTTTTGATCGTAAAAAATATTAGAAATGACAAGCTATATTACCTCAATATAACGATAAAACTGCAATGAAAGACTCAAATTTTTTTTTTTTACCAAAGCGTTTTCTTGTTGTCTAGGTTTCCACTAATCTGTTTCCACAAACAAAAAAATCAATGTTTTCTTGTTTTATCCCTTTATTTTTCCTAAATTTTGCTTCACGTCAACGTTTTTCTTTTTTTGACATTCGTCAGCTTCGTGTAACAGAGTCAATGTTGACATTCCTTTCTCAATAATTGGATGGAAGTAAAAAAAATAACGTAGAAAAACAAAAGCTGAATATTGCAAAAAATGCAGCAGCAAAAAAAATTTATGGTCTCAATGCGAATGAATGGAAGCGGCGTTGTTGCGCAAAGTTTTTTTTGTTTGTTAGGCCAAAGAACTTTTTGGATTTAGCAACCAAATTTTTTATTATTTATTCAAATGTAAATATCTTTTATTTATAATTTATTACCTATTTTTATAGCATAAATTATTATTCTTCGCAATGAAGCTTGATGAAGCAAAAGAAAAGCTTTTGGAACATGGGTTTGTGGCTTATTATTGATTTTTTTGAAATGCCTTTAAAATTTATCGATCTTTTTTTTAGCTTTGGAGACTTCGAAAATTCATCCGCAGAATTTGTTGCAAATGTTGCAAATTATGTTTCAAATAATTATAAATTAGAAGAGAAAATTCCAGAAAATTCAAATAATAAAGGAAATAGCGCTGTATTAAGCCGCCTTATTTCTTCTATTGGTAACTTTCAAATTTATGATGGAAAGAATTTACATGTGTCTTTATTTTAGGTGGAGCTAGTGAAGAACTTTTGAACAATGTTAAATCTGGCAAATACGATCCCGATGATGTGCTTATTTTCTTTGCTAATCATTTAGACAGCTCCATGTTGTTTGCTTTAGAAGGGTATGAAGATCCTGAGGTGTGCATTTTTACGTTTTATGAAATATGTAATCTTTGTTTTTAGCTACCATTAAACGAAATTGTCGCATTTGAAGACTTGGAAAATCTTTATAACGATCAAATCCTTCCTGTTCTTTTTGACAAAGTAAGCACCACTTTATTTATGATGTTTGGATTATGGTATTCTCTTCTGATACACTTTGTCTTCAAATTTGATGGAATTCATTTATTTTGTTTTACAGATCAAGCGTGCGTCTCTCGCTGATGGAACTACATTACTTTTCAATCATAAATTGAACGAAAATGAATGGAAAACTGTTTCTCGTCATCTTAAAGAAATTAATGTTGATCATTGTCGTCGTCTTCTAATGCTTCTTCTTCGTCTTGATGTTACTGTTATGTCATTCTTCGGTTCAGCTCGTCTTGAACATCTTGAAGATAAAATTCGTGAACTTCATAAAGAAGGCAAAACTGAACTCGTAATTCCCAAATCTGCTGGTATTTCTGATTTGCTTGCTGTTGACACTTGTAAGATATTGAATTTTTGACTCTCCAACAATTTTATTCCTTCTTTTTTCAGCTTTGCTTAACATTGAACGGGTTAAACAAAATGCTCGCACTCGCATTACTAAATACACTCTTGAAGAAGCTCCACCAACACGAGGAGGAACTCAACGATTACAACTTTCTTCCGGTGCTGCTGATCCATCATCTGCTTCTCGTGGAAGAAACTTTTATCGTGGACGTGGTGGAGGTGGAGGACATCGTGGTCGAGGCAATTTTCGTCAACAATATAGCAAACGTGAAGGTGGAAATCTTCAAAATCAAATTTACACTGAAATTGATCGCCAACGTGCTGAAGCTGAAGCGCCTAATCGTAAACGGGCTAAAAGTTAAATTTTATTAATAAGTGCACTTATTGTTTGTTTATTTTTCTCGGTTATGTATAAAGTTTTATTATGATAAATATGATTTGTTTTTCTTATATTTCAACGGTTTTTGTTCCGGGGTGATTTTTCCCTTTTTTTGAATGGGTGACCTTAAGTTCTTGGCGCCTTTTTCCTAATATTTTTCGCATATACCAACTAACCACAGTGCATGCATTGCATTGCTTTAGTCTGCTATTTGTCATTTGAATAGTTTTATATTCCATGGAGAAGATTTTGTATAAAAAAATTGAAAAAATTGCATTTTGCGTGATTACTCTTTTATAGTTCTGTAATAATTTCGTGGTTATTAATTTTGATGCTTTTAGTTCCTTGGTGGAAATCTGTCTTACATATATTCGATTGCACTAACATATATTTTACTTACATTTGAAATTATGTCTCGTCGAAATGAATATCTTGAAGGAAAAGTTTATGTTGGAGGTAAGTAATTTTAAAGCATATTGTAATGAGTATACTTGCAATGGTAAAATGATAATTACATTTGTTAACTTTTATCTTTTTTTCAGGTCTTCCTAATGATGCACGATCGGAAGAAGTAGAGGATGCTTTCCGTCGATATGGAAAAATCCGAAAAGTTTGGGTTGCTCGTCGTCCACCTGGTTTTGCTTTCGTTGAATTTGAAGATTGTCGTGATGCTGAAGATGCGGTCCGTGCTTTAGATGGGAATCGTGTTTGTGGTGTCAAAGTTAAAGTGGAACTATCACACGGAAAATCAAGAAATGGTAGTAGTGGTGGAGGAGGACGTGGCGGTGGTGGTAGAGGAGGAGGAGGTAAAGTTGCTTCTTTTTTATCCCACTCATTGAACATCATTTTTCAAATACGATTTTAATAATGAAATTTTTTAGATCGTGATCGACGTTCAAGAAGTCCACGCAATCGTGAACCTCGTAAATCATCTCCAAGACGGTCAAGAAGCCGCTCACCGCGTAAGACATCACCAAGACGTTCATTTTCTCGTAGCAGATCTGCAACACCTCAATGATGCATTTCGATCTCAAACATCTCATCATTTTTTTCATCTCTTCTGTTTTGTTTTTTATTTTGTTTCAACAAAAAGTTAACTATGCTCTTCTTCCATTGAGTTTTTATGTTAATTTTGTTGCTGTTTTACATCTTTGATACTACGTTTTCTTCATACACATGCATAAATGAATACCATCCTCTTCGTTTTCTTCTTTCTTCCTTCCTACATTTTCAACATCTCTTCATTCACAGTGTGAACTTGGAAAAAAAATTGATTGATCGAATTCTCTTCTTCAAATGTGGACATTTTTGGCACTTTTTGGATTATCTATGGTTATAACGCTTCCAATAATTTTATGTTTCCGTGCAAAAAATCGAAAATCTGATCCTCCTGTAGCTGTTTCTACTGCTGTTGCTGCTGCTCCTCCACCACCCAAAGGTGGTTATAAACCGGGACATTTACCTGAATTTGCTGATCCTGATCAAAAAGAAACTAATACATTTTATGAAGTTCAAAGTTGTATCGCTTTTCCTGTTAAAGAAGAAAATGGTAAACCTCGATCTCAATCTCAACAACACCGTCCTGCAACGCCACCTTCGGTAGCACAACCACTTGTAAGAACTTCAGCAATGGGTGGACTAACAACAAATGGAGAATCAATGCTTGCCACTACCGAAGCAAAAACTGCAACAGGAAATGTAAAATCAAAACAATAACAACAAGCTTGAATCAAAACTTATCTCATCAAATCCTTGATCAAAAATTTTCATCATCTTTTTTTTTATTTTTTGTAATAAATGTTTTGTTTTTTACTATTGTATGTGTTAAAGTTTCGTTTTGGGTGTTTGGGTTATGGCTGAGGAAACTTTTGATCTCAATCATTTGCGGGTTTTATATTTTTTGTTACGGGTTTTCTTAGTTTTTTGAGGAAAAAAAATTAAGCAAATAAATGTCTTTCAAACAAAAGCAAAGGCGTCATTAAATTCACAGGTGATGTATCGAAAATAAATGAAACTAAGAAAGAAAGAATGATTGCTTGAATCACCGCCAAGGTGTTTGTTTTTTTTTTTTTGCAAAAGAATCTTAGATTGGACTTTTTATTTTTTCAAAGCACATTACTGAGAAGAAAAAAATGCTATAAATTTACATACATAAAATAATAATGTGAGGAGTTGAAATGGAATTTTTTTAACTTTTTAAAATCTTGTCTTCAATCATGTTGTTGCTAACAATTTTATCAACCATTTTCTTTCTCTCTCATGGAATCAATGGACATGGAGATGTTTCTGGTTTTGATGAGGTTAGTTATTTTGTTTAACAAGTTTTTTGTGTTGAAGCTATTTCGTGATCATGAAAAAGTGATACTGTAAGGAAGGTTCGCTATAAACCGCCGGGTTGAAACTTTCTTCTATGTATCTTCCTTTTTCTTCTTCGACGAGAAATTTTTCTCATATTTGTTTTAATCCATTTTCACAATAATTCTAACTTACACATTTTTTAGGCAATCATAGAAACTTGGAAAAACACTGCTCTTGATTTATGTTCAAATCCTTCATCGTATTTTGCTGCTGATGCTGTTTTCTCATATCGTATTCGAATTGGATTTGATTTTATTAATGTTGAAGTTCGAAATCTTCGTCCACTTTTGATTCGGCTTGTTAATTTTATTCCTAAGAATGCTTTACAAAAGTTACAAAACTTTCATGATAAAATGTAAGTTTTCATTTTCTTCCTTGCTTATCCCTGATTTTTATTCTAGCTTTTATTTTCAGGGAAATGGAAGAATTGAGAGTCGTTGGCTCAAATGGAAGCTATGTTTCTAAATATCGTCGAGCTAATGGATTTTGGATTCAAAAAGAGGATAATAACATGACAGAAGTTTTTGAAAAGTTCAGAAAAGTATTTCTTATTGATCCTAAAATTGCTGAAAGCTTTTTGGTGAGTTTTTTTGTTATTGAATAGCTATAGCTTGTTAGATGTAATAATTGTTACTTATTAAAAATATTTATGTTTTAGATGTTGAGTTACGACAAAAATGGTCATTATGCTCCTCATTACGATTATATTGACGCGGCAGATGCAAAAGAAGATTACTGGTTTAAAAATTATGGACATCGTTTAGCTACTTCACTGTTTATTGTTAAAACTGCTGATGATGGAGGTTAGTTTTCATATTAATAAAATGAAAGACTCAAATAATTATGCGCATTTTTTTTAGGTGGAACAGTATTTCCTGATCTCAAAGTTGTCATTTCTCCAAATGCTGGCGATGTTATTTTATGGTTTAATACCGATTCGAATCAAAAGCGAGAAGATCTTTCTCTTCATGGAGCATGTCCAATTATTTCTGGTAAGAAAATTGCTATTTCACTTTGGATTCGAAGTTGGCCACAAAGATGGCTAAAGTGTCGAAAAGATGGCGATGCTTCATATCAAATTGGTGATATTTTTAAACAATAGTAGGATATTTTTGTTTTGTGTGTATGTTTAATAAACTTTAATCTTAAATATGGACAATGTTTTGCTCAAAAATGAGAAGCATTATTCGAAGGTTAAACTATCAAAAGGTTTTTTTTTAAATTTTTCGCCATTTGTGGTTGTTGAATGGAAAAACATAATAAAAAACTATCAAAGTTCATCAAGTTAAAATCTTTTCATGTTTTCTAACAATCAACTTCATGATGACGCATTAGCGATTGAATGGCGAATTTCGTTATTGCATAGGTGTTTGATTAAGTTTTCTAATAATTTGTTATTACACTTTTTCTATTCGTTCTCGATTAAATTTATTGACACAAAAAAATATGTTTGAATGTATCAAAACTTTTTCATTTATTTAATTTATTTTTCTCTCACCTCATCAAAATAATACGAAGCAGCTGACCAGGCAGCAGTTGGGCAAACAAAATATGAGAAATCCTAAAAATGTTGATGGAATTTATGAATCTCCAATTTTGGAAAAAATTATTGAATTTGGATTTGCAATGGGATTTTGTTTATTTTTAATTTTTATGTTTATTGCTTCATACGAAAATGTAAAATCAGATAAAAATGTTTTTGATGAAATTAAAGGTTTTACTGGAGAAAATTTTTGGGGAAAGAAAACTTTAAAATATTGCGATACCAAAGTTGATAAACTTTTTGGTGGGCAATCAACCGGTTAGTTAGTTTGCATACTTTAGAAGTCCATAGTTAAAAAAAAACAGTAGTTTTTGTTTCATCAATTAAAGATAAAAAATGAATTTATCTCAATTTTAGATCCCGATATAAAATGTTATGTGTATCAAATAAATTTAAATTTTGTCAAAGTTGAAGTATTAAATCTTGATCCACCTTTAATTAAATATCCTCAATTTTTTACTAAAAACCTTGTAAACGATCTTTTAAAACAAACCGATGAAGTAAAATTGAGAGAATTGTTGGTGAAATCGAGCGATGGACCGGATAGAAATATACATCAAAAATCTCGAATTGCAATTGGAACTTTTCTTTCTCATTATTTTTCAAACGTTACCACCTTTACTTTTAATTATATTCAAAGTCGAATCAATGCTTTAAATTTCGCCAAATCTGAAGATTTTCAGGTGAGTTTTTTTTTCATATTGGACCCTTGATTTGGGTGAATTATTACATTTGGTGCAGAAAATGGGCTATGTTATAATCCAATTTTAGATGGATTAAAAAAGTTTCCAACTAAAAATATAAATGAAAATAAGCTATTTAGATTCTCCGTTACAAACCTGGAGGTCATTACGCTCCACATTATGATCATCTTGAAAGGTAATAATTAGGTTGCTCATGCTAAATCCGTAATTTCACATTCTTTATTTTCAGAAATTACGATTTATTTATTAAAGGAAATCGATTTGCAACATTTATGGCGATTATAAAAACTGCTGACGTTGGAGGTGGAACTATTTATCCCGCTATTGGAGTAACATTTCAACCTGAACCAGGTGATGCTGTAGTTTGGTTGAATATGAATACAGATTATGGAAGATCTGAAGGATCGCTACATGGAGCTTGTCCGGTTGTAAAAGGTGTTAAAATTGGATTAACCCTTTGGGTTCGAAGCAAGGGTCAAGAAATGCGATGGCAATGTCCATTAAATGAGGATGATCCATTTCCAGTTGAGCCTTTAGTTAATCCAAAATGGAAGCCACAGGATTGGCCTTTGAGATTAGGATTTCCATTGTTTGCATAAACATATTATGTAATAGCACATGATGAAAAAGTTTGTAAATTTACAGGAAATAATTTTGAACTTTATATCATTTTTGATTTTACCAGTAAGTAAATAAAATGGTGAGGCAAAAAAAGTGTTTATGAAAATTAAATGTTTATTACTAGTTACACATTATTATACATATTACAAATAAAATGAATAAAATTATTAATGTTTTTCTTGTTCATGTACAATTTTTGCACTTTCATCATGAAGTTTGGGTTCCATATAAACAGAATCTTGAGTTGCACCATTTGATGAAGAAACGACTTGAGTTGATGGACCATTAGCATGTTGAGGAGTAGATTGAACTTGAGCAACAGGAGGAACTTCCAATGGAGCTTGAGTCAGAACAGGAGCAACCGATGCAACACCAGGTGGAGGAGCATTAAACGAATCTTGAGATGTTGCATTAACTTGAGGTTCCATCATATAAACAGAATCTTTAGCAGTACCATGTGATGAAGAAGAAGCAGCAGCTGTTGGAATTGAAGGACCATCATGAACAAGAGGAGCAGGTTGAGATGAAGCTGGAACAGATGACGCGATAGCTGAATGAAGAGAACTTTGAGAAGATGGTGCAGCTCTTGGAATTGTTAGCGGAGTTGATGATGGTTGTGTTTCATTTTCAACAAGAACAGTGGAATTTTTGGAACGAGGATTTGAAGTTGCAAGCGGAGTTGTAAATGCTGAATAAACACTTGATGGATCCGTTGATTGTTGAAAATTGATTGAAGCTTGACTAACGGATGGTTGAATTGATGCACCAGAAGGATTATAAACTGAAACATCCACTGTTGAAGGATTTGATGGACAATCAGGATAACAAACTCGATCACAATATCGATTTACAAGTCCATGACGACGCATTTCAATTTCATCCCATGCTGGTGAACGTTTTTTCTTCTAAAAAGGGAAGCATGTAAGAATAATTTCAAGAAAAAAACAAAATATTTACAGGTTCAGAAACAGCACTAGCAGCAGCATTTCTTTTACGCCATTCATCAAGCTTCTTTTCAAAATCTTTGTTCATCTTTGGTGGAGGCACTTGACCAGGTTCATTGTTCGGCTTTGGTTGAGCATGACCATGTTCATTGTTTGATTTTGGTGCTGATGATGATTGATGATGTTTAGGTTCAAATTGTTTGAAAACACGGCTGCATAAACTTTTGGAAGTTGCTGATTGCTGAAAATTTTACAAAGGTTAAAAGAGAAAACATTATTTGGTTTTTGTTTATCAAAGCTATTCACTAATTTTAGACCACCCAAATGTTAACAAAGATTAGTTTCGAGCAAAATTTGATATAACTGAACCCAGCTTGAATGAATGTCAGAAACGCTTACAGAACGATCAACAAAACTTTTCTTTCCTTTGAAATTTGTAACATGAGTTGATACAAACTTTGTACCAGCAATTTGTTGAACAGGAATTTCCTAAAAAATTATTCACTATCATAAAAAAACTTCGAAAGAAAGCTTACTTGTTCGCGTGAAACAACATGACATCGAAAAACAAACATAAAAATGGCAAAGCTTCCCAAAAATGCAGTTAAACCAAGAAGGATAACACGCAAGACAATGACAACATCAGACGGAGATTTATCACACTTGTTGGTTTCACAAAATTCCCCTAAAAAATAACTTTATAAACGCTGGTTAAAGAAATTATAAAATAAACTAACCACAAAAGCCAGGATCACATTTACACATAAAGTTCTTTGCAGCTTTGATATCATTGGTTTTGAAACAAATTCCACCATTTTTACAAGGATCAGGATCACATAATTGAGTTTCATCGATGGAAGCCGACGTTGTTGTACAAAGCAGTGTAAAAATAATAAAAGATGCAAAAAATTTTATCATTTTGAAAGACGACGACACTTTTGCAAACAACCGTTCAACGTTGATAAAAACTTTCAGAAATGAAAAGAAGTTGTTGAAAGTTTGATGATTGAATGAAAGCAATGAAGTTTATGCATTTTGGAAAAAAATATGCAAATTTTGAAACCGTTTCAAAACATTTTTTCGCGTGCACCTTTTAGGCTTAATTACCATAAGATTCTTGCCTCGCATACTCTAAGCAAAAGAGAGTTGATAAAAATATTTATGAAGGCTCATTTAATAATTCTTTTGGGATTAACAAAATTAAAGCAATTTTGTATTGCTTTTTTCTAATGTATTTATTCATACAATTATTGTAATATAAATAATGTTCCTATGAATTTTGTTCGTGTGTTGCTCAATATTTTTAATTACCAACATCCAAGTTTATTGTCGAGTCTAATCATTGAAATAAATGGCAAAACAATGCAAAAACATGGATTTATTTTAGTGTAAGAGAAATCAAACTTTTTTTATTAATTTAATCGATTAATTTAGTTAGTTAATCTTGTGATATAATAATAATATTACTAAGTTGGGTTTATGCCAGACTTTTTGCTTTCAAAAACACTTGAGAAATGCTTTTTTCTTTCACATCGATAATGATTTGGACGAAGAAAAACTGTAAAGAGAATCCCTAAAGCTATTAAATCAAAATTGAAAACAAATAATATTTTTGCTGCCATTTAAAGTCACTGCATTCATTCATTTCTTTATTTTCTATCAAATTCGTGCAAAATTAATAATGAAGATTTCCGGTGTTTGTCATTTATGTTCAATCAAATTAAGTTTTGATAATTCCTTTTCACTTCCATGTGGCCATTTCCCGCTTTACTCCTTCAAACAAATCCTTTCTTGATCAAGCCGAAGATAAACTTTATTTTGCTTTAAGTTGCATCATCTATCGACGATTAACTTAAGCTTATCGTGAACTTTCTCAAATGCGAGGTTTATTAGCTGCATTGACTAATTGATTGTTTCGAAACTTAACTCACAAACACTTCCAAACAAAATGATCAAAACATCCAACAAATCATTTATCTCTCCCTTTAATTACTTTTAAACAAAGATAATAATTAAAATCATTTTATTTACAAGATAACATACAACAATGAAATACAAAGAAAATTTTATTTATGCCATACTGTAATCTTCATCCAATGTCTTGGAAACTCCTTCAGTGTCATCATAACCTTCATGCAAGCTTCTCATCATAGAACCAAGTTGATTCATAGCATTTGGATTAATTTGAGGAACATCCTTTGATGATTTAGCGATAAGCGAACCGAATTTTGAAGCTTGAAAACCACTGATAGCAGCCACCATACGAGAAGCAACATGAAGTTCTTGTTTATCGAGATTTTGGATCAAGCGCTTAAAACCATTTCCAGCTTCAATAGGGCATGAAAGAATGAAGTAAATGAGATCACGGTATTTGTGATCATGAAGATCATCGCCTAAAAACAAAAATTACGATATAAGGGCATTTAAAAAAGTAAAAACTCACTTCCAAGTTCCCAAAAAGCGTCACATACAACATTATAAAATCCAGGAAGATTGCTGATGGATTGAGCATCGTAAAGACGAATAGCATATTTAAGAAGCATAAAGATATAAGGTGCGCATTTGTATTGAGTTAGACGTTTAAGAGTTCGTTCAATAAGATTAATTTCAGAAACTTCACGATCAATAATAAGAACAGTAGCCAATTGGAAAGTTTCAAGAGTTTGTTTGACACCACTTTGAGCATTAACAAGAGAGCTAACAAGTTGAATTGCAGGAAGCTTATGATAATCCACCAGTTTAAAGTCCACTTGACAAACTTTGAAAGCGAAGTTGACCACGATAGAACAGAGTTGCGTCGCGAAATAATCGAAGTTACAGTTGAAGTATGCTTGGAAAGTTTCTTTGTTTAAGCATCGAATAAATACGCAAAGAACTCGAAGACGTTGAAGAAGATTGGAGACAGATTCATTATCTGTTTGACGAAGAAGTTGAGCGACTTTGTAACAGATATCACGAGAGTTGAGTTCCGTTAAAATATAAGACATTCTAAAAAATCATGGTTAAACACAATATTAACGTAAAAAACATACCTAACAACATCAACATCATTGTAAGGTAAAGGTGGAAATAAGTTATCTGTTGATTCAATACCAACCATTTGATTCATGTTTCCAGTCATAACAGGTTTCAAATATCCAGCAACTTTATCACCACCTCGAAGCCAATTCTCGACAATTTCAATCAATGAAGCTTCCAACGTGATTTCATAAATTCGAGTTATATCATTTGCTAATTTCATTTTACGCTCTAAAAATAAATACGAAGTTTTAATAATACATGATGGATTAATAAAACTTACTAATATCACGACGATCATTCCAATCAATAAATTCAGCGAAAATATTTTGAACAAGTCGAGTACCATCATCCAGAAGAGATTTATCAATAATTGAAACATTGTATTGATCCAAGACGAATTCACATTCAAACCGTTTGACGACGCCATTCAAAATAAGAAGAAAATCATGAATCATTTCACGTTCTTTTGAAACTTCCGTTGTGCTTTCTAACCAATAATGACCAATATCACGAACAATAGAGAGGACACGAATCTTGGCCATACAAAGAGGAAGTTTATTGACTTCAGTTGCGAGTTTTCGAATGACACCAATACGAGCTTTCATTGTCATGAGTAAACTTCGGATCATTGTAATGTCATCTTCATCCAATTCAGATTGTTGAGAAACAACTTCACGAACTTTATTTGAGATTGCTGCAGTCACAAGCACAGTTCGGCCAATAGGACGACAGACAAGTGATGTTTTGTAAAGAAGTTGAACCCATCCAAACACATTCTGAATATCAATTTCATTGACAAGAATTGGACCAATAAGCTTTTCATAATCTTCAGGACTTTGAAGCAAGAAAATATGGAACGGAAAATGTTTACGAGCTGCAAGAGGATAGTTCTTTTCCAAAAGTGACTGTCTTTCATCAACGTTGAGCAAATCATGGTCTGTCTCCATTTCGAAGTCCATAGTTTCAGAGATGTCACTTTTTTGTTGTTTTTTGTTGAGCTTCTTTTGACGTTCGATATACCAGCGAGTTTCTTGAATGGTGAATTCATTTCGACGTTCACATGTTTGAAGGAATTGCAAGAGCATTCGATATTCTCCAGTTTTTTCTTGATATTCTTCATTGCTGCTTGCACTAGCCCATTGACACATAAAAGAGATCAATAACATTAGAGCTTTGTAATTGTATGGACAAAGAAGATCAACATTATAGAAACCAAGTTCACATAAATCTTGAGGAGGAGCTGATACCATGTGGAAAATGTTTGAAGCTATTTTCAGAATTTTATCGAATCTTGTAATATCCATTTCACAAGAAGATATTCGAAGGAGATCAAAGGCATATGTAAGAAGTTGCTGATCGGAATCCAAATTGAAAGCTTCGCAATATTCTTTGTAAAGATGAGGACATCCAAGATTAGCAACGAAATCATTATGAACAGCAGCACGAGAATCCACATTTAAGACGGTGATCCCTTCTTTAGCGAGACGACGGCTCCACCAAGCAGAACGATAGCTTTGGAAAATAGCAGTTCGAGTATGCGAATCGTTGATCACAAATGAACATATCTGAGCAATTCGAGAGATGTAGAACACAACACGAGAATTTTGTTTGAGTCGGGCCCATTGGTAAAGATCACTCACAACCTAAAGCAAAGAAATAAATGAGTTAAATTTAACGTAATGTAACTAAAATAAACCTTTTTAACTGCATCGTCAGGAAGATAAAAGAGCAATGATACAGCAAGTTGTAAATCGACTTTATCAGCAACGAGGATCTTTTGAATCAATTCATAAACTTGGTTATGGCTTACAGTGAGATCAGATTGAGTTAAGTTAATACAAGCTAAAGAATAAAGGAAATTTCAAATAAAAGAAAGTGTAAAAAAAACATACGAAGCTTAAAAGCAAAATTCCTTGCCATAAGTGTCAAATATGGATTTCCTTGATAAGCCATAAATACGTCTTCCCATAGACTAAACATACATTCTTCCGTTGACGTGACATCCAAAAGCGTATCTTCTCCATTAGCTTTCATAAAAATGGAGTACCCCACTTTGGCCAAGCTTTTGATGACTTCAATACTATCAAAAAGTGATCCAACATGCGATGGATTAAGAACTCCAGATCGGGAAGTCATTTCATAAAATTTCAATGATCTAAAAAAAGTAGGTAAAGAAAAAAGAAAAGAAAATGAAAAGAACCAACTCTTTATCTGTGTTTTCATCAATTATTGAAGCCGTAATTGATTTATCAACATCATCGGGCATTTCAGTAAGACATTGCATAGTTTGTTCGAAGAGGCTTAAAAATTCATGAATACAGAAGAGCAAGTCGAATTCAAACGAGAGTTCAAGTCGGAGAGCAGTATCAGATAGCTTAAGTAAGCACGGCGAAAGGTCACGGAAAAAATTGATGATGTAATTTGCATGGTCTATTTTGAAGTCTTTGATTGAAGCATGTTGATGAACAATAAGGAAAATCTGACGAATGTATTGAAGCGCAGAATCCAGAGTTTTCTTATCCAATTCAGTAGAAGAGCTTGCAATTTCCCTAGAATAAAGAAGTTAGCATTAAAAGAAAATTTTTAAAATAAAACTTACATAATGCATGATACAGTGACGTCTGCACTTCGAGTGAAGTGTTCACTTGCTATTTCGCAGATACGATCTTTTTCGAGTCCAAGAAGTTGTCCAAACCGAATGATATCAGGAAAAGTTAAGTCAGTCTGATCAGACATGAAAGCTTTTAAACGATGTTCAACTGCTTGTCCTTTCTGTAAGAGCTCAGAATAAGGAACCATAAGACCATGATGCTTTTGCAAATGAAGTAATCGGTTAATGATGTCGAGAGTTGCATTGATGGCAGGAGTTGGTTGAAGGTAATTTCGAGCAACAATGGAACAAGAATCAATAGCAGCGTTTCGACTATCCATCATTGATGAATCACAAAATTCTAAGATCCCTTTAGACATTTCAACGATAGTTTCTGCAGCAACTTTACGACAATGTTCAGATTTGATGATTGAAAACGCTTCCTTCAAAGGTGCTAACTAAAAAACAAGCTTTAGTAAGAACAATCAAAAAATATTAATGCACTTACATTTCCTTTTTGAATATACATATTAGCAGCAAGAGTAATAGCTTGAGCAACCGTACATTCCACATCCATATCTCTTTGCATAACAATTTCAAAGAGTTGTGCCATTCGAGTAAGGTGATCAAGTTTTTCAGCAACTGATTTCGGGCTTGAATAAAAAGCACGAGCAAGTAAGTTCATAACATTCATTTGATTAAAACTTTTAAGAAGAAACTTGGGGTTGATATCATATTCCATCATCAAAGTTGAGAGTTCTTCAGTTCGACATTGAATATTCAAATCCCGACGAAGTTCGGCACTTATTCCCTTTGCTTTAAACATTTCATTCACAGCTTTTCTTAGACGATCAGACCATGGAACAGCAGAACGTTTTGCGATCTTTATTATTGCTTGACATCGGTAAAGAACATTATCAATTGCTTCTGCAAAACAAATGCACAAGTCATCCCATGGATTATTCTTTTGAGCAGTATCAGATGCAGCAGCGCGATCAGAGACTTTCTTGATATATTCGAGAAGAGTTGAATCTTTTTTCAGTCCATGTTCTCGAATGTAAGGCATAACAACACCTTGTATATGTTTATTGACGGCTTGAACATTCTTACATCGATCTAATATCAAGAAACAAATAGATTCGACGGTATGACCCTATAAAAATCGAGAATTATTAGCTCAAAAGAAAATCAAAAGTTTGGGTAAACATATGTATCAACTAATTAAAAAGAAGAAAAAAACTTACAGTAAATTGGTTGTAAGCAATTCGACATTGAAAAGTTTCTTTGAGACGAAGCATTTTCTTGAGATTATCAGACCGAGTAATTAATTCACCGACAACAGTTTGAGTATTAGAAGTCGAGGCACCCAAAAAGCCAAGAATATTGTAAAGGAGTCGTTGATGAGATGGCGTCGTCTTTTCAGTTCGGATAGTATCAATCATCCTTTCTGTCATACCACAAGCAAATACAGCGTTTTCTGGGAAATTATCAGGATCAACACGTTCAAGACCAATAGCAATATTTGTTACAAATTCAACAAGGGTACTTGCTCGAGATGAAAGATAAAGAGGATCATCAATTGCCATGAGATAGAAAGGACCAAAATCATGTTGTACGAATTCGATGACATCTTTCAAATATTTTGGATAATCCAAGACAAAATTTTGCAAGTTGTCAATGATGTCCTCTGTTTTTTGGTGATCGACCATAAAATCTTGGATTTCTTTAGGGTATCTGGCCCAAAATACGCGCCCAGCAGTTACTTCACCAAGAGCCCATGCTGATTCAAACATATGGAAGATATTATCACGATCCACGGATAAAGCTGCCCAAGCATCAAAGTTGAAGTTCTTCTCACAATCACACAGTGCAGCAAAAGTTAAAAGATCATACCGTCGTCGACCGAGTTGAAGGGAAATATCTTCATCTAAAAATGAAAATACAAAACTTCAATAAACAAGCAAAAAATAAAATACATACCCGTAACTTTTCTCTTAGAAGCATATGAAAGAAAACTGGCGATACATTGGTAAGTTGGAACCCAGTTGATAGCAGATACACAAAGATCTCCAATCAAATTATCATCGCTTACAAGGTCGCAATATTTCAGGATAGATTGCATTAAAGCAATGTTTTCTTCATGATCATCACCAAAATCTTGTATCATTTCCAGTGCCCTCTTCAAATGAACCTTCTGAAAAGAAAAAAACATAAGATAGAAAGTATCATTTAAATAATAAACAAACCTGAACATCAAGATTATATTCCTTAGCAAAAAGTTCAGCATCATCAAATCTTCCACTCGCAATAAGTTTTTCAAATCTTATTTCAGGATGAGCTTCATTGATGAACCGAAGTTGAATCGCATCGGGTGTTTTGTAATTGAAAGGATCAATAAGGATAATAGAGTTATCTTCGCCAGCTGAATCAGGAAGCATGATGACATTTTCCGAAGTTCTGACTTGATATTCGACTTCATTTGAAGAAAAGTTACGAATTTGAAATTCATGCTTTCCTTTTTCTGTTTTGATGGACACGAGAAGCTTTAAATTATGGAAATGTTCTTCGATTTCCTTAGCATCCAAAAATTCAAAAGAAAAGAATTCATCATTGAAACTTTCATCACGACGAAGATCGAAGGAACGGACCATTTGACCAGTAAAAGTGTCGAAGAAATGAAGGAGGCCATTTGTGGTTAAAGCGACAACATAGAATCCGACATTTCTAACGCAAATATATCCATACTCCGCTAAAAAAGAACAAGTTATTTAGCTCAAAAATAATAAAGACATACCTTCCATGAAGTCATGAGTTTCTAGAAAAGAATCATATCCGAGGGAAAGAGATGAAGATGTACCAGGTGTGGATGAGAATGATAAGAGTTCAGTGGTAGAGATCATGGATGTTAACGAGGATCCTAGCATCGTTTGAGAAATGAAAGTAGCACCATTGACAGCTTCAACCAAGTATTCATCAAAAATACGAGCATCACATTCTATGAGGCGTTCAAATTGAGGAATTTCAATGACACTAGCAGTCCCAGTGGCTTCTGTGATGACGAGCAAAAGAGTTTCTTCTTTAAGATGATCAATAATTTTCGCACCAGGTATACAAGAGGTTAAAAGCTTCTAAAAAGCATGTTTTGTTATAACTATGATATAAGGAACAACAAAAAAACATACTCGAGAGCGCTGTTGATTACCATTCAAGAAAGTGTTTACGAAGACGATAGACCCATCAGAAAGTACAACAACAAGAAGTTTTCCATTAGCAAGATAATGAAGTGCACAAACATCTGAACCAAAAACCAATGAATTTTCAGAACGGATCACAGGATGAAGCTTCATCAAATGAAGCACAGGACCAATTCCAATTGAAATTTTGTCTTTGTTGACACAAATGGAGATTTTGGGTTTTTGAAAACCTTCAGGAAGTTCTTCATTGGCTAAAAAAAGGAAAATGAGAATTGATAACATACATAAGAAGAAAACTCACCGTTGATGTCCAACATTGTCTTTATTTCATATAATGTTGCCGAGTTGAGGTTGAACATCTTAGAAGTTTCACCTTCACTTGAATGAACATCCACTTCCGAAAAGATAGCCATGATGATATATCAAAGCTGAAAAGAAAGTAATGATGAAAAAGTTATGTGATCATAAAACCATCAAAAAAGCAAACGAAAATCATTTGTAAAAACCAAATATGTAAATTGTCCGAAAGTGGAAGACGCAAAAGGACGTAAAAAAATTAGATGGAATTTAATCAAAAATATGATAAACAAATTAACAGAGAGATGATAGGGTTAATGGATAAAACTATGGGTACATAAAAATAGACGGAGAGAAGAAAATGAGGAGGATGATGACTAGGGTTGTTAAATTTACCGGTAAATCGAAAATCGGTAAATTTACCAGTAAATTTACCGGTAAATGGGTAAATCTACAAAGTCTTACAAACGTTCTACAAAGATCTACAAAGTTATGTAAGACTTTGTAGATCGTTTGGGTTGTTAAATTTACCGGTAAATCCATTTTCGTGGTAAATTTACCGGTAAATTTACTGGTAAATTACCGGTAAATTTACCGAGGTGCAACCCTAATGATGACCAAGAAAAATAAAAGTGGCGAATGAATAATGTTTGATGATTGAATGATTGAAAAAAAATGGAGAAACATCAACCAAAAAACGCGAATCAAAGTTTTCTTTGGTTTTTTTTTTCAAATTTTCAATTGATCGCTTTTCCTCCTTTCGCTCAAAGACTTGCACGTGTTTGATTCGTTCAAGTTGTTTGCAATCAAATTCAAAATTTATCTTGGACTTTTATAAATCAAAGATTGAAAATAAAATTGTTTAGAAATGCAAAACAACACATTTAAAAACCTTGTGTAAATACTGATTGAATTTTAAGCCTTTTTGATAAGGATAGGTAAAGCATTTTATTTTCCACTTGCTATTAGTCAAAAGCTAAGTTTGGTTGTTGAATTGCTTATAAAAAACCTTTTATTTTATTAACATTTAACAAACAAATAATAAAAATTCTACTAAAAATGGATAACAAAAATGAAATCATTGAGGAAAAAACCGCGTATATTTTTCATGCTTTTCAATGGCTAAAAAAAAATTAAAGCATCCATGTTGTTGAATCTTCCGTAATTGATAAAACATGATTATCATTAATAACTGAAGTTGCAGGAGTATTATCCTTTTTAAAAATGGAATCTTTATGATTATTTTTAATTGAAATTGGAAGATATTCGGCGCTTCGAGATTTAGCATTGGAGCATAAAGCTTTCAAATGTATTATCGTTGCTTTTGATGCTTCATTGATTTCTTGATTGCATGAAAAATATACTGGGAATCGAAGAGTGCTAAAAAAAATATTAAAGTTTTATTAACAACAAAAAATTATTCAAGCTTTTTAGGATGTTGTTTTGATATTCATACTCTGGGGTTTTTTTGTAATGAACTTGAAAGTGAAATCTACCAAATTTCTTTTTGGGCTAAAAAATCACATACCTTGATAAAAGAGTCATCAAAGACATAATATCATTCAAATATGAATAAAGTTCATTAAAATTTTCATTTAATGATTTTGGATGCATTGCTTCCCAAAATGTTGTAAATACTTGTAAAGTTTGGGACATTAAATAAAGCGAAACTAGAGCAATCAAAGCTCGAGTTGCATCCTAAAAATTTTTTATCACTTTTTTAGAAGGCTTTATTTAAAAATTATTTACTCGAAGAATTTTTTTATTATTCACATCGCTAACACTCATTAATCGATGTTCATTCACGGAGAATCTTTGATGTTCACGTTTTAATGTTCGAATAATTAGAAAGTTAATTAAGACGAGGATGAAAAAGGGAATAATTCGATCAACAAGGTTTCTCATAACAAACATCCACCAAAATCTGTAATATAATTTTATTGTTTTTAAAATTTTATTACTTTTGCTTTATTTGCTTTTTTACCTATAATTTTCATTCATGGATAATGAAGTTGCTCGAATTTCATATTGTGCCCAATCAGTACAATTAACATTTTCAACATAATGTAATTCAAAATAAGTGCAAAGTTTGTATAAGAATGCTACAGCGATGCAACAAAAACAAACTTGAGGTCGACATCTTTCGAGAAATCTGAAACAACAACAATAATAAAGCTTCAAGTGTTCTGCTTTTTTTTTTTTTTTCAATGTTCAAAACAAATTTTTAGGATAAGAGAAGTGTTTTTTTTTTTTTGCAAGATAAAGATTCATACTTTCGAAGAACAGCTAATTTTTCAGAATGAAAAGTTCGTAAAAGCCTTTCCAAAGTTGCCATAAAAATGAGTAACATTGATGCAAACATAGCACAATTGGATGCAGTCATCATAGGTACTAGATAATTTAGGAAAACATGATAAAGCCATAATTGTTGAAACTGATCCATGTAAACCTAAAATAAAAAGTTTTTTTAAATGTTCATTTTATGGTTGGATTAAAAAGCTTGTTTACAGGAACAGACATTAAAAGAATATAATTAATGGCTAAAAGAATATCTAAAATTGCGAGAATACCAAAATAATATAATGGTGAAAGTCTGAGTTGTTTATTAGTTGTAAAAACAAGGGTGAAAAATGAATTAAATATTATATTAAATAATGCTATCGCAGTTCCAAGCACTCCAATGAGATAAATTTTTATGTGAAGATAATCCGTTCCCTGAAACATGAAGTTTTTACTTGATCTTGAATTCAAACAATTTCATGTCTGAGCTATCTCGAAATGTTCGTTTTTAACTACGTTTCTAATAATCACTTATTGGCACCTTCAAAGCACCCTAAACTTACAATATATTGACATTCTTCAGTAAAATATTCTTCAACCGCTTGGTCCATCGCAAATTCACTACCTTCTGATAAACCCAAAGCTGACATGTTTGTTTGGCTTTTTTTCAACAACAAAAAAATTTCTTAAGTGGTATTGAAGAAAGAAAGAATTTGTTTGCAACAAGCGCGGCGATACTAATTTATTTTGAGATAGTTCAATAAATATATGTATGTTGTGCCTTTGAGTATTTCTTTTTTTACTTGCCTAAAAAAATTAAATTTATTTTAGAACTCCAATATCTGAGTGTCTTTTTTATTTCTTTGATAATAGAGTCTCGAAATTGGATGAAAGGATAAGATACGATAGAAATGCACGCATACACTCGAGGACGGTCTTTGTAACAAAAAAAGAAAACAAATATTATATTGAAGAGAAAAAAAATGCAGTAAATCAATTAAAAAAGAATTGTCTGTAAGATGAAATTCTTTTAGAATTCCTTAGGGATTTGGAAAAGATAAAAAGGAAATTGTTAAAAAGAAAAAGGTAAAAATGTTGGAAATTGGTGAAAGAAGAAGAAAGGACAAGTAGCAATGAGGAAGCAAAATTAAAACCAAGAAATGAAGAAGCTTCATTTTTTATTTGAATAATAATAATTTTGGGTGGATTGTTATCCAAAAGAAAGCCCAAATCATCGGATGTTTTCAAAAACCAAAACCTTTAGACGAAGAAGCTCCGCATCCACATTATATTATGTCATGACATATTTGTTCTTCCCTTCGATTTTTTTTATAAATTCCAGAGCATATCGTTTTTTTTATTTTGTTGGTGTTGTTGAGAATGGATTTTCACGTCAAAACAATGCATTAACATTAAACCTTCAAAAAAAGAGAAGCCGTCATTGGCACCTTTTCTCTCATTCTTTTTTATGCATGTATTTATTTATGTATGCTTTGCAAGGATAAAAAAGAGAGGCTTTGGAATTGATGATGTTCAAAAGCGGTTAGAAAAAAACAAATAACGTGACTTACAAATTTCCAAAAAATTTGACTTTAAATTTTCTAAAAAATGGAATAAAATCAGTTTTACGTTTTCGTCGTTATGGTGAGTTACAAATTATCGACGATAGCTTTTAGCGTTAAAAAAATACTCATTGTCCAAGAACTTAAATGCAGGTGAAACACCAATATCCCTTTTTTATTTTTCCCCAAAAAAGATATCGATACAAAATTCTTGAGTAAAGAAAATAGAAGTTAGAGTTTATTTGTTTCTTTAAAATAAGTGCAAATTGAAAATAACACCAAACGCATTACATATTTAGTTTCCGCAATTTAAAACGTTTAATATTGGAAACTTCAATGGGAGGGAGTAATAGTAATGGTGGTCACAGTTGATAGCTTACTCAATGTCCTATTTTTTCAAAATGTCGTTGAACTTTAAAAGGTCATTTTGGGGGCTTTTGAAAAGAAAAAAATAAGGAAAAAGCGAAGATTGAAGCTACAAAAAATATGAATGGATTTTTTATTTTTCGTACTTTAAAAAAATAACTCTTTTGAATTTACTTAATAACAAAAGTTAATAGAGTTGATATTATAAAAGAATGAGTGCTTAAAATTATGTTAATGAAAGAAAAACAATTTCTCAGTTTTAAGGAAACCCATTTTCGAACCATTTTACTAACTTTATAAACTCATAAGAGCAGCAGCCGCTAAAACGTTTTAAATACATATAATTATTCAGCAACGTATGCATACAAACACCCACCTACTTTTTTATTCACTATGCTTTGGTATAATTATTTTTCCTCTTCCACTTTTTTTTAAATCCTTCCAAAAAATGAGATAAAAGAAGTCAGTAATCAACCAAGGGTCATTAAGAAATAAAGAGAACCAATAATCACAAAAATTAATAATTTTATAAGTAAAAAAATACCTTTGAAAGATTATTCTAAATCTCTTTTGACAAAAAAAAAATGCCTGAGATGAAGATGATCACCGGATAACAAAAACAAAAAAAGTGTCAAAGCAAAATGTGACACTTCAAAATATATTTTTGAAAAGTGACGCAAGTTTTTTGATCTCAAAAACAGGTGTTTTAAAAAGTTAACAAGGAACATGGACAAGTTATTACAAAGTAAAAAGGAATGTAATTGCATTTTTCTCGAAACGAAAAGGCGAGCAGCCTTTTTCGACATCAACCTTGCAAACGAAAAACGAAAGTTTTTCATTCTGCGTTTGTTTGCAAGCATTTAACGGTGAAATTTTTTTCTGCGAAAAATTTATTTTTTTTGCAATATTTTTACAAGTGTTTTTTGTTTAAAATGGCTGACTCTGAAGATGATGTAATATCTCAAACCAGAAAGGAAATGCAAGATATTGATGATCCTCAACTTGATTATGATGACTTGGATGGTGAATTTCCGATGAAGAAAGGAAATAATAGGATTGCCTATGAAGAAGAAAGCTCAGACGAAGAGGAACCTGCTCCAAAGAAAAAGAAGAAGAAATTTGCCAGTATCAATGTCGAAAGCTCGTTGTTGGCTATTACTCAAGTTCTCGGTAATCTTCAAAAGGACATGTCTGAACTAAAGAAAGAAAAGAAGATGGACACGGTGGATCTCTCAATCGACGAACGAGTTGCTCAACATGTTGGTGCTCTTCATTTTCGAAATGCTGGACTTGAAAAACAATACTCAGTGATGGCTAAAGTTATTATGAAGCTCAAGGAAGCAAGAAAGTGTACAAAGCCGGTAGACATATTCGAGAAAATGGATGATGCTATCAAAGATGGAATGGGTCGTATGTCTTTATTGAAGTTAGCCGACAAGAATCCACGTGTGTTCGCTATTGCTGATGCTGATGAAGCAACAAAAGAGCTAGAAGAAGTTTCAAAGACCCTCTCAAAAGATGTTCGTGATTCTCTCATCAATGACAACAATACAAGAAAGCAGCGATTTCGAGGAGCCGGTGCAAGTTATGGTCGCTCTTACACCGGAGCATACTATGACCGCAATACATCAACAGGTTTCTATGGAACTCAACAAAGAATCCCGAGCCTTATGGAACGAATCAACCAACAAGGACCCTGCTTCATCTGTCAAGGACCTCATCTCAAAAAAGATTGTCCACGTCGAAGGAACCAAACAAGAAGAACGCCGTACTAAGAAAAGAAGAATGGAAAATGGAACGGTGCATGATAAAGAAGAAATGATTGGTGAGTCCATTTGTAAAATATTTAGATGTAATTCTTTAGCCTCTAAAGTAAAATTTTGGGAAGATATTGATACCCCAACTTATGTCTTAGATATTATTAAAAATGGGTATAGTTTACCTTTTAGATTACGAATCCCAGATCCTTCCTTCCACCTAAAGAATTGTCCTATGTCTCAAGAAGACGAAGTATTTGTTTGTGAAGAGGTCTCAAAGTTATTAAAGACAAAAGCTATCTCTCAAGTACACAAAAAGCCTCAAGTTATTAGCCCGTTGTTCGTGGTCAGGAATACGGGTAAGCCACGGTTAATCATAAATCTTTCCAAGTTGAATGAATCCTTAGAATGTCCCCGGTTCAAGTATGAAGATTTAGACTTTGTTTCAAAGACTATTTGTCCTTACGGCTGGTTAGCCAAGTTTGATATGAAAAGTGGATATCATCATATACCAATAGACCCTGAAGATCGTAAATATCTTGGGTTCGCCTGGAATGGCAAGTATTATGTCTTTAATGCTTTACCATTTGGTCTTGCTCCTGCTCCATATATTTTCACAAAAGTTTTCCGCTCTTTGGTAAGACATTGGAGGTCAAAAGGTATCAATTGTGTCCTTTACCTCGATGATGGACTGATATGGTCACCAATTTTCGCTGAATGCGAGGAAGCTGTTGCTTATGTAAAGTTAACGCTAAAAGCCGCTGGTGTGTTTATACAAGAACACTCACAAAAAAAACGTCCAATACTTTTTCGGAATTTGATGGACTCGTTTTTTTTCGACTTTGAAAGTTGTTTTCGGCTTTTGAGTCGTACATATGGTCAACTTTTGATGGACAAATAATATTGTCCATTTTTTTGGACACTGTTGTCAAGAAATTGTTTTAAACTGTCTTTTTGTATGGTCAAAACCAAAAATTTACAAAAGATAAAAAAAAGCCATGGAGTAGTTCATAAATTGTTAACTACGAGCGTTGCTTGTTATTTTTTCCAAAAACATAAACATTTGAGAACATGGGGTATAATGCTAATCTCATTTATTAATCCAAAGAATTACCATCAAATTGTAATTAGCCGGAACTCTTTCACCTAATTAGGCTCCTCCGCGAATATATATCTTTACTTGTTCAAACAAATGCTAATAGTGTTCAGGAATTTTTACAATTGCACAGAAACCGAGTTGGCTAAAATGCGACCGCCAATATTCAGTTTATTTTAAAATTGATTATGAATAAGACTAAACCCAAAGTTTTTAGCATATTAAAGTTTTCTTGGTCCATTCGAAAATTGTTACCATCGCTGCCATGGAGTTCGAAAGTAAGCCAGCAAGGGTTTAAAAAGTAAGCATTGTTTTTGAAGATATAAATGAAATTGCCATTAAAAATGGAAGAAAAAGCAAAAGCTTGAAAAAGAAAAACCAGAGAAGCGAAAAATTTAGGGAAAGAAGCTAAAGCGAACTGAATTCTTCGCGGAAAGAACCATTTTCGTAGTTGTTTGTAAATTTTTAACTTAGAAAGTTTGCAATTTTTTTTCAACGAATATTCTGAAGACTTGATTGCAATTTTATTTTCTATTGATTTTTGTATGAATATTTGTTTCTATTTTTTATAAATTAATAATTCATTTAATCCGCGGTTTTTTCTTTTTTTTCGTTAGTTTGTTACTGCAATAATTATTCTGTGCAACCTTAAGACCTAAACATCAGCTTGTTTTAGATGCTTACTTGTGGAATCTGCTACCAGCAATTCAATGATCGTAAATTATTATCGACACATACTCGTGAACAACATTACACAAATGAAGGAATTGTTGTTTTTCCCTGCGCTGAATGTAATCGACCATTTCAAGGATATGAATCTTTCCGAAATCACTTGTATCGATTTCATAACATTCCTGTGGTTCAAGCTGCTGAAGAAAATGTAATCCAAGGAGATGCTGTTAACCCTGGTGATGATGAAAACCAAGGAAATGAAGAAAACCAAGGAAATGAAGAAAACCAAGGAAATGAAGAACAAGAATGGATTGATAGCACCTTGGATAATAGTATTATGGATTTTGATGATGGTCCAGAAATTGTTGACCCTTCTATGAATCCACAAATTGTTGATAATCTCTTTGAAGAAGTCTCAATGGATCCCACGGCTGAATTCAAATCCAAGGCAAAGAAGCTTTTTAGCACATCCATGGAAAAATGGCTCCACTATTCAAGTAATCCTGATACAACCATTGAAAGTGCAAAGATTGTCTGCCAACTGATTATGGATAGTGTGACCGAGGCTGTAGAATGTTGTTTTCCTTTCGTTCCACCAATGAATCGTCCTTTTGTCAAACAATGCTTGGAAGAAGTAATGGAGCCATTTTCGTCGGAATATCGAAGGAAGCAATGGTTGTTAAATGAAAACCTGTTTCTGGAACCAAGGCAACAAGAAATTGGAAGCCATATTTCTATGTTTGGAACAAATGAAAATGGACCTGAAGATAGAATAGAAAAACATATAATGGCAATTTCGTCAATCGAAGAAACTCTTATGAAACTACTGAAAAATGATGTTATTACTAGGGAACTTATTATGCCTTCAGATTTCCAAAATAGCCAAACTTTTGATCATCCATTGGCTGGAGCAAGAGCTCAACAACTGTATGAAGTTAGTTTCTTTAAATTCTGATTAATAGTTTAGTTTTTAACAATCATTTTAGACCCTTGGCAATTTCCTTGCTCTTCAACTCTCCATGGATGATTTTACTACTACTTGCCCAATTGGAAGCTCTTCAACAACTCACAAAATGTCTGGTTGTTATTTTCGACTATTGAACATTCCTTTGGAGTTGATTTCAAAACTAGATTTTGTCCTGAGCGTTTTTGTGGCTGTTTCTTCAGATATTACTGGTGGATTGCAAGATGTTCTAAATATTACTTTGTTACCTGAATTGCTTCGATTAGAAAACCAAGGAATCAATATTGAATACCAAGGCGAAATAAGAAATTTCAAAGTGATTTTATTGGGATTATCTGCTGACAACCTTGGAATGCATCAACTAGCTGGTCTTGTGGAAAGTTTTAGTGGAAGAAATCCTTGTAGAATGTGCAAGGTAACTGCTCAAAGTCTCAAATTTCTTCATGAATTAAATCCAAATAATCAAAGAACCGTGGAAGAATATGACCAAATTGTAGCAAGAAGAAGCACACAAGCTGAACTTCGCCTATGGACCGACAACGGAATCAAAGAAAGCTGCGCCTTCAATCGACTTCAACACTTTCATATTATTGCAAACCCCACTGCTGACATCATGCATGATTTGGATGAAGGTCACTTTCAACGATTAATTGCTATGGTCATAAGAGATGCAAATGTTGCTGGAATTACCATGGAAAGAATCAATAATGCAATCCTTGGATTTGGATATGTTGGAAAAGATAAAGTAAATAAACCCAAGGATATTTATCTAACCAATCCAAGGCCTTCAACTGGTGATGTTATTTCAAAGTATACAGCTAACATGATGGCAACCTTGGTTAAGCTGCTTCCATTGATCATCAAATTTGGTGGAATTCATCTTCAAACACCAACCTGGGCAGTTTTTATGAAAATGCAAAGAATTCTTGATTTGATTAAGGCTCCAAGGATAAATGAAGCAAATGTTACTATGTTGGATCAACTTATCAAGAACTATACCAAGGACTATATTGACAACGGTGGCTACATGACTGTGAAAGGTCATCTTCCTCAACATTATGCAAGTATTATTCGACAAATGGGACAAATGAGATATTTTTCAACAAATCGTTTTGAAGCAAAGCATTCATTTTTCAAAAGATATTCAAAAGTCAATCGAAACTTCAAAAACTTACCAGTAAGCCTTGGAAACAAACATGCTATTCTTTTGGCTCGTGTTTTGTTAGAATTGAAAAATGGTAACCTTATTAGTATTCATTTCATAAAACATTATAACAATATTTTTCAGAAAAATATATGCATTCAAAAAGAAAATCCAATAACATTGAGAAGTTTAAAAATGAAAATGGTTTAGTTGTGCTTTATGATCAAGAAATTGATACCCGGGAACCTGTTTTTGGCAGAATTCACAAACTTGTTGACGATGATATTCTCCGGCTCAAAATTTGCAAAACCTTGGAATTTGATGAATCTGTTCATTGCTATGTTATTGAAGTGACCGAGGAGATTATTGAGAAACCTGTGATTGAATTACTGCATCCCGAGGCTCTACCACTTTATTATCAAAACCATCCTGAATCAAAAAAATATGTTCGAATGCCTTACTTTTTGCAATAATCCATTTCAAAGAAAAAAAGGTAAACTTTCAAATCATCCGCTTCGAAAGTGGGATCTCTCAGCGAAAACTACTGTCTCGCTCGCTTTTTTTATGCAAGCTTTTTCAAGTCTTTGCTCTTTTTGCTTTCAAACTTCTTGCTTTCTTCATTTTTTAGAGAATAAAAATATTTTTTCACAACTAACAAACTTTTTTTTAGTGTCAACCATGAGCAACACTGTTGTAATCGTTGTTACTGATGCCGCTCCTGATGCAGAAAGTCCTCAAACGTTAACTTATCGTTTCGATAATGCAACAATCAAGGATCTTCAACAACATATCTCGACAACCTTGGATTTATCAAGCAATTCGGAAGCTGTTATCAAATGGAAAACCAAGGACCTTTATGATAATCCGATGATAACGACAATGATCTCCATGGCTGATTTGATTGCTGGTGAAACATATTTTGCATTTATTGGTGATTTTGTTTAACTTTTTTTACTTTACTAATATATCTCATTTTTAAGATACCTGGGCTGATATGGGCACACGATGCTTGAAGAATACCACTGCTGCAGCGTCAACAAAACCTACTGTTCCTGTTCCTGATACGCTCCAAGGCTCTCATAATGTATTTTTTTTACTTGTAAACATATTCATTGACATTGCTTTTAGGTTTTACCTCGTGATAACCAAGGAAAAGAACACGAAACCATGGAAGAAAGTGAAGAAACTCAAATTCATGCTCGCTCAAACAACCAAACTTCTTCAATGACTACAGAATCATCCACTGCTCCAATCACCCTTACCTTGGTCGAAAGAATGCTCATTCCAAGGAAGGCTTTACCTTGCCAACTTCTTCGAGGAGAATCGACAACACAAGCTACTTATCTCGCAAACTTATACATCGCAAACCAAGGCTTAATGGATGAAGCATTCAAGGAGATGATCCCTTTTGAAAGAACAATGGTGGAAACAGTAAGTTTTCTTTATGATTCTCAAATTATCTCATCTTTACAGATTGATCTTATCGAATTTTTCTCAAAACCACCAACCATTGCTTCACTTGTTTTCTTACGCGACGAAAACTTTGCTTCTTTCGACTTGTCTATTCTCAACATGGCTCGGATGTATGCAAAGAAATCTGTAACTGACGTAATTGCCCAGGCATATAAAGAGTTTGTTTTCTTTTGATGTTATGAAACCACTCATTCATTTTTTAGTGAAATTCCAAGGAACGCTCTTGATCCTGTGATTACTCTGATGCTTCAATTGACAGGAAATGCTTGGTTTTCCACATTGGCAGTCCCTGGATATCAAAGTCCTGTTGTGATATCTGTTAAGAAAAGAAGGGTTCGAAATGCACTCAAAGTTGGAGAATCACCAAGGCTGAAAAAACCGAAGATAACCATGGCTTCATCAATTCCTCTTGATCTTGACGATGCAGCTAAAGCAATAACCGAAGCACAGTCCACCACTGAATTGAATCAACTTGTTGCAAACACGAGGTTAGTTAGAGTTACTGCTTTTTTTGCTATAAATCAAGGTCAATATATTCGCGGGGGATGCGAATGTTTGTACATAGTTGAATTACTGATGAAAAGTGATTATATATTGGCGGTCGCATTGTTACTATAAGAGAAATTTCTTTATGTTTCTTTTCATTTTTGTTTTTTAGCCAACTCCGCTGCCAATGGTTGAACGCCTTGGATAAAGATTTCACCAGACGTAATCGAAGAATTGAAACCATGGTCGCAAAGTTTCCATGCTTCCTCAGAAATGCTGCTTTGGTATGCTTATCTTTATATCATTTAGTTATAAATTACTTCGTTTTAGTTTCACCATGATTTCAAGTACATTATGGAAAACATCAAGCAACAGCCTGTTTTCAATGTGGCCCTGGCTTTGCATCGCTATGCTCCTGCTATTGTTTCCCTAGGCAAAAGAAAAGGAATCTTTCTTGAAGATGTTCACCAAGACCTTGAAAATGATATGCTTCAAGTTTGCAAAATGCTTATTGATCTTGTTCCATTTTATTGCAAAAGAAACAAAACCTGCAAACCTAATCTGCTTGTTGTTGAAGGAGAGGTAAGGTTCACAATAACATGGTATCCATATACTTTTTTACATTTTAGGGTTTTATAAGTATTCAGGCCATGGCAGATGCTCGAAAAGAATTGCGTCAAAAAGCTGGAATGATCTTGGCGTATGATAGGAACCATGGAAAGAGCTTTTATGTATCCATTGATGATCAAAATTTCAAGGTAAGTTTATTTTTCATGTACTTTGTTAAAATGTCAGTTTTCAGGTAACCGGTGATTTCGCAGATGCCCTTCAATCGATGATGGAGATCCACTACATCTTCGACGCTGAATATGCTCCAGAACTCGAGAACTTCCACATCATTTTAGAACACCTAGGCGGACTTGATGTTACTGGAATGAAAGGCAACAGAGCTGACTTGTATTTTGATATCTTGTATCATGATAGAGGTAAGTTTAACTAACTTACATAGCTTTTGTTATCTTTTCAATCTTTTAGAAATCCAAGGCAGAACAAATGGTACCTCATCCCAGGCTTCTCATGTTATCAGTGTTCCATCAACTCAATCTAATGGTTCAACTAGTTCAACCCAGGCTTAATCACTAATGTGTTTTATTGAAATTATTGATATTTGTTATCCATGGCATTGTTATTATTAGTGAATGTTTTTTGTTTGTTATTTGTTTTATAAATCGATTTACTGCATTTTTTGTGTGTATATTCGGGATGGAGAAGAGGTTTAGGAGGATATGAATGAATAGCAGGTTAACAGGGAAGGCAGTATAAGATTCGGTTGTGTCATGAATATGCATAATTATGTACGTTATTATGACTTGGTGAGGTGCTTTAAAGACAAATTTCGTCCATTTTTCTTGATGCTATCATCTATAAAAAAAGACATTTTCATCCTTTAATAGGACACTTTGGTCCAATTTTTACTTCTACCCGTCGCTCCGTGACCATCCAAGTTAAGACGGAATATAGTCCAAGTATTTGGATGATAAAGGTACTTTTTTTCTGTGAGTGAAGAAAAGTCCATCCTATTCCCCGTACAAAGCCTAAAGTTTTTAGGAATGATGCTTGACTTGAAAGCTGCCCAGATATATCCTACTGAGGAAAGAGTAAAAAATACTATGGAATGCTTGGAACTTCTAGAAAGTAAAGCTTCACCTTCATTAAGAGAGAGATTAAAGTTAACTGGCCAATTAGCCTCGATGTGGGTTGTCCTCGGTCCGAGAGGTTCGGTGTTTACTAAGAATATTTACAAGATTGTATGTGCTTTCCGTTTTATGGATTTTAAGATTGAACTATCACAGGAAGAACACGATGATTTAAAAATGATTAGAAATATGTTAAAAGGTTCCTTGTCCAAGTCCCTCATTCCACCAGTTAAAGTATTTTCCTTCCATACAGATGCTTCATCTATTGCATTAGGAGTTGTTTCTAATACCGGTGAAACTTTTTCCCGTCCTTTAACCTCGGAAGAAGTTGTTCAATCAAGCACTTATCGTGAACTCTTAGGAGTGATGTTTGGTCTCTTGTGTTTCCAAAAGTTGTGTGAAAATTCCGAGGTTCATGTTTATACCGATAACCAAAACATTTTATCAATATTGAGAAAAGGTTCCATGATTGAGAAATTAAACTTGTTATGCATGGAAATTCTGAGGGTTTTGGGTGAACAAAAAGCCACAATTGTTCCACATTGGGTACCTCGAGAGGAAAATAAGTTAGCGGATCTCGCTTCACGTATTCCAGACGAAGATGATTGGTCAATCCTTCCACACGTTTTTGAAGAGATGAATAAGAAGTTAGGACCAGCACATGTCGATAGGTTCGCAAGTTGTGTGAATACAAAGCTCCGAAGATTTAATTCCAAGGTTCCATCCCCATGTTCAGAGGCTGTTGATGCTTTTACACAAGATTGGAACGGAGTGGTTAATTATTGTGTTCCTCCGGTGAATTTATTATATCCAACATTGACGTTTATCTTAAAATATAAGTGCCCAGCTATCCTTGGTTTTCCATATTGGCCAACTTTGCCTATTTTCCCATTACTGAGAAATATGGATGGTTCATGGAAAAGTGAAGTTACTGATTATTTCAGAGTTCGTAAAGGTCAAGTGTTTCTCAAACCGGCGTCTATCGTACCGTCGTTATTCTCTGATCCTTTTCTGAAAAGTGATTTCCTATTTGTTCGTTTGTTCTAAACATTGTGCTTTGTTCATGTTCGTTTGAATGTATTCCGGTTTTTCATTAGTAAATATAAAAACATTACTTGTTCTTCGAACCTTTAGCTTCCTTATTCTGTTTTTTGTTTCTTGCTTGCCAATAAACCAGACCCAACCCAATTGGAGAAAAAGACTGAGAGTCTTTGAAGTGGAGAGAAAAAAGAATTTTTCTCGGAGTTGAGGAATAATTTTTCAGAATGAAAAATGTGACGAAAACGTAGAGAAAATTGCATTTTTCTCGAAACGAAAAGGCGAGCAGCCTTTTTCGACATCAACCTTGCAAACGAAAAACGAAAGTTTTTCATTCTGCGTTTGTTTGCAAGCATTTAACGGTGAAATTCCCACCCGCCATCCCCTTCCTTCTCCCCAATTCGTTAGAATAGTGTTAGCACGAAGGAATCCATTGCTAGATGCAAGGAGCCGTGCACTCGCTAGATGTGAGCCGTCTGAAACGGGAGTTTTATAAGCTTAATCATAGCAAATCGCCATGAAAGAATCCATTGTCCAGTTCTGACTAAATTCTGGCTAACCTATAATTATTCCCCCTTTTTAGGTACCCTTTGGTAAGTTTTTTAATTAATTTATTTTTCAGAAGAAAGGTTAGCCAGGATAGCTCAAAGGAACGGTAGTAAAACTGCTTCACAGGTGGAAATAAGAAATTTTGTTCTTGCTGGTTTAGCTGAATCTACAAGAAAAACATACCAAAGAGAATACGAAAAATTCAAGACATGGAAAGGTTCTTTGGTATTGGAAGCCGGTGAAAATAACGATGATGAACTTCTCGCCCTTTACTTGATGTCAGTAGCAAAAGAATCAAAAGCTAAAGCTTCAACAATTACTGCTGCAGTAACGTTTTTCAATAAAAGAAAGTGCCAGGTGAACAACATAATGCGTGAAAAGTCCGAATATGGAAAATTGGTAATGAAAGCGATTGGAAAGAAAACTCCGCCAGTGAAACATAAAGATCAAGTATTTTCTGAAGAATTGATGTTATTCCTGCCTTTATCAAAGTCGTCTGATTTTAAAGAAAGTAGAATTGGTACATTAGTAATCACATTGTTTGCTGGATTTTTTCGTCCTTCTGAAGCTTTGTCATTGAAAATGGATCAAGTGATATTCAGTGAAGAAAATGTTAGAATCGATCTATTGAAGTCAAAATGTAATCAAAATGGGCCAGCTGAGCCAGTGTTCATTACAAGAATGATGTCAAATGCTTGTCCTGTTGCCATCCTGGAAGAATGGATTAAAAAGAGTCCTCCATCCCGTTTCCTTTTTCCCTCTTTTTCAGGTGCTGATCGACCATGGTCCTACGATGCCGCATTAAAGGAACTCAAAGAAACTTCAAAAAGAATTGGAATCAACAAGAATATCACTCTTCATTCATTTCGAGGAAGTGCTGCAACTGCTGCTATCGAAGCTGGATGTACCGAAGCTGAACTTGATCGTGGTGCTCGGTGGAAATCGTCTGCGTCGAAGAAGTCATATGTTCAAAGAAGTGCAAAATCAACTCAAAATGTTTCCGCAGTGATGAGAAAATATTTGGAAAAGAAAGGAACCGGTGCATAATAATTAATATTGTTTTTTGTTGTTATTTATTTGTTGTTTTGTCGTAAGGCCATGGTTGGTCAGTTTTTTGGTTGTATGTTTTTTGTTTCTTGCTTGCCAATAAACCAGACCCAACCCAATTGGAGAAAAAGACTGAGAGTCTTTGAAGTGGAGAGAAAAAAGAATTTTTCTCGGAGTTGAGGAATAATTTTTCAGAATGAAAAATGTGACGAAAACGTAGAGAAAATTTTGTTTTTTGTGGAGTTAAAAAATGTTGTCAGCCTTTTGTTATCATTAACGAACGTGTCTATCGAAAAATAAGACATGAACTTTTAAGCGCTGACAAATGTACCATAACTTGTCAAAATTAGAAGTCAGACATTAAAATATTGTATCGAATAAATTATTTAAATTCCAAGAAAAAAAGAAAAATTCTAACAAGACAATTGATTTGAATTCAAAAATAGCAGCAATAAAAGAAAAAAAGAAGCAAGCATTCACTTTCTCCATTTCATTTTTTGTGGATGAGCCTTCTTCTTCTGCCATCATCATTATCCTCCTTCTTGCAACATTTGCCTTTAAGCATTTTAATTCTTCCATTCATTGCCGGAAGGCATTTTTTTTTGGTGGCTGATGGCTATTATAAAATGTGTCAACAATGAAACACCACCAAATTTTAAAAAAGCATCTTTTTTAAGCTCCTTCTCTTTTTTTGGAGGAGAGAAAGAGCGAAGGGCAAAAAAAAAAGAAAAACCGCAGCTGATACTTCCGCTTTGTTTTTCCAACAAAAAAGAAAATTGTAAACGAGCAAATTTGGATTTATTTTTTTGCAACAAAAAAAAAACAGGAAGACAAAGTCTTAAGATTGTTTGTAAAAAAAAGTTTCACTTGCTTCTTATCTTCTCGTTGATAAACTGAAGTTAATTATGGAAAAGTATGTTTAAGAGTGAACTTTAGGCTTTAGTTATAATAAGTTTACAAAGAAAACGCATATTTAATAATTAAAAAGCGGGAAAAAAAATACTGCGGTGGTGGTGGTTGCTTGAAGTTTGAAGATGTTCAGTTTGTTTTTTAACATATTTGACCTTTTCAATGAAAAAAAAACATGTCAAATATCTTAATGTGGGTAGCAAACCTCCCTTCCAGGAGTGAATATGATTTGTTTGTCTTTTTTATGATCGAAATTTGTGGCCTCTGAATAAATTCGCAAATCGAGACAAAAAATAGCCTTAATTAAGAATGGAATAATTTAGATAATGACCTCACAGACTTTTCAAAAAATTCCAGAATAAAATTCACTAAACATAAAAATATCACAACTTAACCCACAGCTAATAAGATTCTGTCAATTACCGATGAACATGAAAAGAAGAAGAAAAAAGTGACAAATCTATCAATCATAAATACATTATACCCTAACAAAAAAAAAACAAGGAAGCCTTTCAAAATAAAAATATTGCAATTTAAAAAATGAACAATCCGTAAACTTTGAATAATTTTCTTTCGGTTTTTTTTTTGAATTTTATTTTAGCATATTTTTTTGAATGGAAACTTCCGAAATCGGATCTTCGTGTGTCTCTTTTACGTGGAGCACATCTCATGACCACCACCAACCAACCATATATCCTTGGCCAATAGAAACTACCTCCTTCGGTGGCAAAAAAACGGAATAAGAAAGTTAAACAATTTGACGAGAATATATTTATTTTTTTCGTCAAAAAAACAAAGACTAAAATATGACGGAGTTTTTTTTGGTAGTAAAAATGGTTTCAAATTTTCTTCTTCTTCAAGTTATCAGTCAAGAAGTTCTCGAGAATAGGTATATAAAAAAGAAGGGGAAAGAAAGGAATCCACAGAAAAATAATATTAAAAATACAAAAAAGCCAAAGAACAATGTTTTATTGAAAGTGTGTTTCGTTCCACAATATTATATTTTACTTTTTATTATGGTTGCTTTTTTTTATTAATATACGCTTGAGTCCACAAAAATGACTCTGAAATTAATGTCAAAGTTTGGAACTTTGACAAATACCAACGAAGGAAAGAAAGCTTCATTGAAGGCCGTTGCTTCAAGAGAAATGCCTTGAAATTTTAAGTTGTGAATGGAGCCATAGTTTTTTTTTCTTTATTAAAACATCAAAACTTTTAATTGAAATGAATGCGAGCAAAAAAGTAAAAAAGTGCAAATGGAATAATAACTTCCTCATTTTTGATAAAATTACGATAATAAGTTGAAGACTCAAAAGTTGCGTGTATCAAAAAGTCGTTTTACAAAGTTAAATTTATCCGAGCCATATAATCCTTTAAAGGTTGAATAAAAATAAGAAAAAAGAATTTTATTGTTAAAATTTCGTCTGATACTTATAAAACTCAATATACATATGTCAAAAACAGAGACGGTGCAATTCTGCGTGTGCGGGGTTTATGGTTAGTCATCATTGTTTCAATTTCATTAATTAAAAGTTTTTTATCTTTCTAGAAAATTATTAGCATCTATTCAAAAGCCTACTCACTCATTTCAAGTTTTTAATCTTTACAAAAAAAGTTAAAACAATTAAATAATTTTGTATAATTAAAGGGTTAATATTGCCGGCTTTAAAAAAAAAGATGAGCAAAAAAATTGGAAGTTTCAGATACTTGGAAAAGTTTTTACGATAAAAAAGTAATATTTTAAGCCAAGTTTTGAAGAAATTTAAAAAAAAAAGTAACTGTAACAATTTTGTGATGGAATTATATGGTGAAAATTATCCATAAATGAAAATTAAGAAAAATGTTTTTAAGTATTTTAAAGTAAGATTTTACAATCAAAGCAAAGTTGTAAAATATTGAAAAACTATGAATTTTAATAACCACAATTTTTTAATGTAAAAGCAAACCATAAATCATAAAACTCATATTTTTTTCCCTTAAACGCATGCACTTCCGTCATGGTTGCTATAATTTTTACTAATCAACTCATAAATTATTCAAAAAAGGCTTAACTTTAGCACCTGTAGTAAGGATAATAAATTTATGAATTATGGCTACGGCTTTTAATAATAAAAAAATGTCCTTCATTTAAAAAAGGTAACGTCATTAATTCTTCGAAGAAGAAGAAAAAAATAACTAATGATTATATTCTCTCCATCGCCTCGTTGTTCGCTTGTTTTTTTCTCTCTCCAAGGCTTTGTTTGTCCAAAAAAAAACATTGAATTACTTTTTTAAAAACATAAAATTAGATAAAAAAAAAAAAAAAATTGTTTTAAAGAGAGAAAATGACATTATTCCAAAAAAATGAAATGAAAAAAAGAAGATGTCCCCTATTTATTTTCGACAGAAGGATGATGATGATGCAGAAGATGGAAAAGCTTGAAAAATGCCGGAGGAAAGAAAAAGCATCAATGAAAGAAAGAAACCCAGCTTTAAAATTATTCTATGTTTGTAAATGTTTTTTCTTTCTTTCTTCTTTTCAACAGTTTATGAAAAACAAAATAATTATATTTATTCATATTTATTTATTTTTCTTTTATTATTAATTATATCCAAAAAAATGCTCAAATAAAGCCGCATTTTAGAGTCCAAACATATGAGGCTGCTGCTTTCGGTTAAAAACAATCAAAACATCTGAAGTACCAAAACTATCCCCTTCTTCTTTTTTTAAATAAGCTTATATCCAAAAAACAAACACCCCCATCGTCGGAGACATTAGCTCTTAAAAAGTTTAAGAACGTAAAAGGTTTTTAGTTTCTCAATTTCCGTTAACTTGCTTATCCTTCTTATGTTCTAAATAGGTGTTTCTCCTTCTTTGCTTCTTTGAGAAGAAGAATTCATTTATAGTTAGTAGTTAGTTAGCTTTGGAAGCAGTTGTTTTGTTTGTTGGCGTTCATTTTAAGCAGCTTTTTTTAAATGTCAAAAATCGGATTTATGGAAACTTTTGAATACAAACATGCAAGTGCACTTGGAAAGGAATTATTTTTTTTACTAATTTTTCCTAAAGTTACATACAGACTATACTGATTTTCCTATTTGTATAGTTTGTAATTTTAAACACTTTAACCATAAAAAATGAATAACTAAAGCAAAATCGTACTGGGCAATAATGAAATATTGTTCTGAAAAAGCATCCATTTTCCATAAAGTAAACCCTTTGTTCTCAAACGTAAACTTATCGCTATTTGCAAAACCTACAAAAAATGTGAATTTACAAACACAAAACAAAAAGCACATACTTTCCAAATTTAAAAAGAGAATTAGTGCATTAAAGTTTTAAAAAAAATGAACATTGAAGCTTGTCATTCAAATTATAAAGAATTTTTAATCATCTTGAATAAAAAAGAAGAGTAAACTTGGGAGTTTCAAAAAAAAGAAAAGTTTTTTAAACTAATCGAGTGTTGTTTTTTATTTTGCTCAAGTTGGGTAAACACTAGCACAATCTTCAAATGTCCTAAGGGAAAAGAATCTAAGAATTTTTTGAAGAAAAAACTGAAAATGTGATAAATTGACTAAAACATTGCCTGAAGCAAGTCGATTTATCTTTTAACAAAAAAACATTTTTATTTTTAACAATAATAAAATATAAAAAATCAACAACAATTTAAAGGTATTAAAAAACCAATCTTGAAGACAAATACTAAGAAGAAAAAGTTGATGATCAGCTTGAGGAATACAGCAACAATTTCAGTTCCATCGTTTTCATACTGCTAACATACAGAAAGTGAATCTTTGACTTTAACATAAGCGACAGTACGATTTTTGGATGCAAAAACAAAGGCGCAAAGAGTATTTTTCATAACACTCAAATTGATAAATTCTGACATAGTTGCATCAAAATCATTGTATTTTTCAGGATTAGAAAGATCACATTCGATAACAGAAAATCGATGAGCAGCACATTGACTTCCAACATCTTTTATCATTGAAGAAACATCATCGAAATCATTGACATTAATCAATTTGCAGCTAAAAATAAATTTGTGTTTAAAGATTCGATGAAAAGAATGAGTTAATTCTCAAGAGAGAGAATTGCATAAAACTTTTTAACCATCGTTGATAAAAACATACTTTTTGTTTGGATTTGAAATAAAATATTTAGGATTTTTGATAGCACACATTATTGTATTCATGGGAGTATCCAAGCAATCCACCAATAAAGAAGTTTGCCATTTTGATGCACCTTGTAAAGCTTCGCTAAAAAGAAGAGAATCAAAAAACATTAAGAAAATTATCAAACAAAAACTAACCGAAAATTAAAATGAGTTGTACTTTCAGGCGGTGGTATCGGTTCAGCACTTTTCGTTAAACAATTAACGCAATATTTAGGAGAATCTTGTAAACAGGAGCATTCAAGAGCAGGACATGTCATAGCAAATTTCTCTCCACAGCTTGAGCAAAGTTTAGGTTGTAACTTTGGAGGTTCCACTTCCTCATCATCGCTAGATGATTCTTCGCCATTTTCTTTTTCTTTAGGTTTATCCAATTTTGCCATGTTGAATCCAAGACGGACATTACCATAATTAAAACCATGAGTAAGTTTAAGATTCAATAAATGTAGTGTTGCCATACAATCTTCAACCGAACAATGGCCTCTTTTGGATCCTTGAATATTTTTGCCCAGAAATGTTGCCGTCAGGTTCTTTAAGCTTGTATGATGGTTTTCATTTCCAGTAATGTTGAAAAGTAAAGAGGTATCCAAACAAAATCTGAAAAGTAAACAGTAAACCAAGATTTTTAGTTGAATAAGAAACTCACGGATGAGCCATTTTTAATGCAGTTAAATCAAAATGAAGAGAATGTCCACAAATAATTGCATCTTCAGGAAGAATGCTAATTAAAGCATTTTGAACATCTTTCAATGTTGTTTTAACATCTTCTAAGCCTTCTGCAGTAATTCCACTCCATTGAGTACAATAGTCTCCAATAGGTTCATCAGGCATTACAAGAGTATCAAACACAATTTTACCACGTTCATCGATCTAGAAAATAAAGAAAAAATTGAAGAAAAAAACTATTTATGAAAACTTACCAATGAAACTCTTGTTACAACTGGAATATCCATTTTATTTCGACACATTTCACAATCCAAAACATAAACTGGTGATGATGATGTGACCATTTTATAATTTTCTTTCGTCGGCACAATTTTATCACCATACGCCATTGGAAATCCATATTCAGCCATCTTTGACATTGTACAAACGAAATGACATGGACGAACTACTGCATTTTCCGAGCATTCAGGTAATGCAAATGGTTCACCGACTTCTTCGATATATTTCCTAATCATAGCTTTATTTGATTGAGTAATTTTGAAAATTGAATTGAAAAAATCTTCACGAGTAGTTGTTTCAATTCCAATAGACAAATTAGAATCTTGATGAAAATCTTCAAGAAAACGGAAATATTCTTTTGCAGAATCCTGAAACACACATTTTGGATTATATGAAAAAATAAAAAATTAACTTACCACAACTTCATCAGGACATTCAATTCGTAACAAAACAGAAGACATCACACCAGTAAAATTTCGAAGTGCGCACCATGTTGGCTTTTGAGAACCACCACCAAGAGTACAATATTGAAACAAACAGGCAAATTCTAAAATAACTGAGATTAAAAACCTTTCAAAAATTCGAAAAATTAACCAAAATTGAGCAATTGTCGATGAATAAAATTTTTTTTTAAAAAAATTTGAGGTTCACGTTTTGCATTTCTTATAAAATTATTCGGCTTTTTATTTGGTGGACCATCATTATTGTTTCCTTTGCGTTTAATACCTCGTCCAGACATTCTGCAAAAATAACACGGTAATTAAAAATAAAAGCTTTATGTATATCGAAAGAAAAATAATTTAATTTATCCGTACAAACAGATAATACATAAACAACGTAAACCATATAAATAAATAATACGTTCATTTTTAGTTACAAAAAATTAGATACAAAATATGAAAATATGAGACCAGTGTTTCATTAAAAAAAATTGAGATGCAAGCAAAACAAAAAACAAAATAAGCGGAATAATAAAGAAGCGAAAGAAATTGCAATGGGAGTTTGAGCGTTAACGAAAATATCCAAACAGTATCCTCGCATTTGAAAAATCTAACACGCAGTGGGGATTTTTAAAGGGAATTGCTTTTTAAGCTGGATCAATGCTACCATAATTTTCTTTAGTAAAAGCTCGTAATTTTTGTATTAATTCTGCCATTTTTAATGCAGGTCCCAAAGGAATATTCATTTGAAGAAGGCCAGCTTGTTGCAAATTTAGAAATTGTGTACCATTAACTCTCTAAAAAAATACGAAAATGTTTATAAAAATATTCTAAGAGCAAAAAATTATAAACGAACATTTGCAAAAATGGGATCGGAGTAACACTTTTCTGGCATGCTTTTACTCAACCACGCACAAACTTGAGCAACTCTCCATGTTCGAGGATCGGAATTAACTGGGGCCAACTCCTAAAATTTGACTTTAGAAAAAAATCATTAATGAATAAAACAAACGTACTCCTGCAACTAAAGTGGGAGAAGTATTTTCTGCTTTAGGAATAGGTGGACTCTTTTTAGGTGGTGGCGGCAATCGAACAACGCCAGCAACAGCTGAAGAAGCATTACCATAATTTTTAATTGAATATGAAGTCACGTATTTTCCTGTAGCCACATCGAATCGAATTTGTTGTTGTTCAGGTGGAGATGATACAATAGGAGGCCGTTGTGGAGTTGGTCGAAATACTTTTCGTGGATCCATTATTGGAGGACCAGAAGATGATGATGAAGCTGAAGAAGCTTGAGCAGGAGTAGGATAATAAATCCTTGGGCCTTCATGACGCATTGAAGACGACGAAGAAGAAGAAATGGGTCTTGGATGCATTGAAGGATGAGTTATAAAGGGTCGTTGATGACAATTTGCTACTGATGACATTTCAAATGATGGCGAAATACTTGGAGAATTTGAAAAACGATTATTATTATTATTGTTAAAACCATTTCGTTGTTGTTGGTTTAATTCATTAACATTAGCTTGTCGAGTAAGAGTTGGGATTTCATCATCGGATGATACATCAATAATGGCATCATCCTCTTCTTCAGAAGATGAATCACTGCTAAGATGAATGACGGGTTTTAATGGTCGAGTAATTGCAGGTCGTTGACAGCTTGAAATGGTTCGACGTCGTTTAATTGCAGCAAGTTCAAAGTTGGGTGAAGATGATCGAGAATCATTATCCGATTCATCCGGATGAATTGTGGATGTTGACGTTCTTGTTGTTCCATTAACTCTTGGTCGCTTGGTTTTAGGCGAATTACTTTGAAGTTGTTCAACGAGGGTTCGACGCTTCTTAATTTTATTTTGTTGTACAGTTTTATCTTTTTGTTGATGCAATGAATAAGCTGTATTGACATGAAATTCGGGTTTCATATAAACATATTTGTCATCCACAAGGCAGCAATCAAATGAGCATTTGTTATTTTGATTAAATTTTTTTGTAAAAATAAAACCAGGGCAAGCATCAAGAGTTCGGCATAAAATATTCAACCAACTTGACAACATTTTAACATTTTTACATCCAATAAATGAAAACTTTGTTACATTATTACTATGCTGCCTATCGTTATCTTCATTTAAGAAAAATTTGGCTGGAAGAGAATAAGATCCTTCAATATTTTTAGCATCTAATAAATGAACAATTTTTTTTCTTTCACAACATGTTACAAGATCAGTAATTAAAGATTCCAAAACTTTTGGTAATGCACCAGGACCATATGAATTTTCCACTCGCCAAATTTTATTTTTATCAATGAAAGGTCCACAAAAACATTTTTTGTTTATGTATATTTCAGGGCACCATAAATTATCTGTAAAGCATATTAATTCTTTATAATTTTAATGGTGGTATAAAAAGTGATTACCATGGAGCCATAAAGAGGATAAATAATTGCGGCCATCCTTTGCAAATGGATCATTAGTGTAAAATTTCTTTAAATCAATTGGCTGTATCACAGGTGCCAAATATGAAAATGGATAATACACTGGAATATTATACCTTTTTGAATGTCCATAAGGGAATACATTTTCATTGCTACAACAAAAAACATAAATATCAAACCAAACTTTAATATTAAAAGAAACAACGTACGTTAAGGTAATAATTCTTGGAGGAGTAAATTTGCCGAATGTTTCAATGGAAACAAACATAAAATGTTTTGCAATGCGAAGAATTCGACCAAAATGTAAAGCTGAATAATCATTATCAAGATAAACCTCAATAATTTGTCGACAAATATTTAATTTTTGTCCAGGATCATTTAAATTTTCTCCATCCGTTTCAAAAATAACATTTCCATTTTCAACTAAAGATAAAAGTGGGAATCGATTTGTGGGTGTTTGAATTAATCCAATTGATTCAAGATTTGTTAATTTTTCAATTTCATCGATGTTAAGTTTATCAAAAGAATTGATACCTAAAAATGGCATTGTTTTTGCTTTAGAAGTCATAATGTAAAAAGCTACCTTTTGGAAGAGCCGTTGTGCATCTATCTCGATGCCCTTGATTAGCTGAAAATATGTCACAGCTTGATGCACATCGAATAATAGCTTTCCATTGCTCAATGGGCTTGAAACAATCTTCGAGTAAACTAATTTTAAAAAAATAATTATTATAAATTTTTGTTATTATTCCAATTATAAATCGAAATTTTGTATCTGGATCAATGACATTAACAACATGGCCTATCTGTAAAAAAGAGGCAATTGTAAGAGATCGCTTAATTATTAAAAAGACATACTTCAAATCGATGAGGCATAAATGGGATAAATGATGAATTATCTGATGCTTTACTTAAATCAGCAAGAATTGGATCAAAACAAAATGGAGGAACACAATGAACTTCAAGATTATCAACGTAATTTTCACTCTTTTGAAATTCTTTACCCATATATTGTACCCAACCGAGTGGTTTTAAACGAGGAGAAGCCATATGAACATATTCAAAATAATCTCGTCCGCTATATCCCAATTTTAAAAGGCCGCAACAATTTTCAAAAACTTGAGCTGTTTCAACAATATTTGGATCATTTTCACTTATAACTTCAAGGTAATGATCTAACTAAAAATTAAATCCTCTTTACAATTTTTTCGCCTTGATAAATATGTACCATACCTCGATAAAAGTATATAATGGTCTATTGCGGGTAGTTTCAATTGCCATTTTTGAAATAATATTGTTTATAATAGTCTCATTACAATACCTAAAATTTAAACGTCTTCAATATTTCACATATCTAGAAATTGAAACGAGCCTCATCCAACCCGATTCATTAGTTTCAGCTGCTTGAATTTCTTCACAATGAACATTAATAGTTTGGAAGTCTTTTGTTTCAATAACTAAATATGGATTTTTAGCGCATTTAATTACTCCTTCTTTGCCTTCATGAGTTCCATTAATGATTTTAACCGACATTTCTGGGATAAAAACAGATTTGAATACATCCATCGTTGCTCCACGATGATACAAAAATAAAAGTGGATGATCAGCTGCATCGCTGTCGGTGGATTCCAAAAATCTTTTATAATTAAATTCTGATGATGATAAAATATGGGAAGTAGCATCATTACCCGTAGTTGACATCGCTAAAAAAACATAATTTAAAGATAGCGGCTGAAAATTTTTTCGTGACAAGAATTTAGAAATCGACTCGGCCATTTTTTTGAGAGTACGGTAGAAAAAACAAAATGTGGAAAAATTAGAAGTTTCATAAAATTTATAAATCAATAAAAATTTATTGAAAGAAACGATTGAAAAAGCATTAGAAATTATTTTTAAATTCAATAAAAACGATATTTGACTCAAGGACATGCACCAAAAAATCAAATTTTCAAGCTTTTTTAAAGTCATCAAGTGACTCAAACTATTGAAATATTTGGATTCTTTTCGAATTTATGATTAATTTTCATCCAATTTTTACTAATAACGTAAAAATCAAAAACAATAATTATTAATAGCCGATTAGAAAAAGAAAAAAAGCGATTGCAAAAAAAAAATCGTTCTCTTACAAAGGCAGAAGCAAATTCAACTCAATTGATGCTCCATTTTTTACGGGGAAAATAAAAGTTTGAGACTGCTTTTTGATGCATTTATTAAATTTAGTAATTTTTCCATCCAAAAAGTAAAAAAAAGACATTAAAAAATTGGGAGACAAAAAAATACAGGCAAATGAAGTTGAATCAAAATACGTTTTTTTCATTTCATTCATTCAAAGCAATTGGAAAAGCATGAGAAGTTCTTTTTTTTCTATTCTTTTTGAGATGTATGGTCTTTACGCGATTTATCCTGTATGAGAGGGGTAAATATGGTTTTACGGTTATTTCAATTTTGCAATTTCCCCAAAGCTTTATGAATCAATTTAAATTAATTTCATTGCTGGAGAAATTAATAATTTTCTAAACAATTAAGTTTTTAAACCTTGTATAATGCAATTCCACCCTTTTTAAATAACTCTTTTAGTGTTATGAGTGTTTTAATGTTGTTTGTTTGCTCACAGAAAATAGGTATCCGAGCAAATTTTTGTAGTTTTTTTTTATTTATTTTTCAACAATATACATATTTACAAAAAACAAAATTGGTGTGTTGCAAGAAGTACGAGAAAATGGAATAGAAACAAAAAAAAGGCATATTAGACTAGGGATTGTTCAAAACCGCACCCTTTAGAAGAAGAAAAAAAATTATGTATAAATGTGCAAAAAATAAGAACATAGAAGAAAAGGAAATTGACAAGAGTTGGAGCTAAGTGAAATGAACGATTTAAAATAACTAAAAAAAACTTTAAATGGTTAGACAAAAAGAATAATGGGTTCGAAAATAAAACATTTAGCTCCCAGCAGAAATGAAAAATGAAAAATGCACGGTTTTTTGACCGACAACAAAAAAAGAGGAAGAAATTAAGAAAAACAAAATCAAGTAAAGCCCAGCTTCGCATGATAAAAACAAACATTATCAAATTACGATCAAAATCCCGTTATTATTTTTTAAAAAGTTTAATCGAAATTATCCAATGGTGGAAAATCATCTGGATTGTTAAAATCTAAAGTTGTTTCCTTTTTATCATTTTTTTCTCCTCCATCACTTGAACCAGTGGATCGACGGCTAATGGATTCGCTACTGCTTTCACTGCTTGAACTATGAGATGAAATTCTACGAATTGCACTTTTTCCTTTTGGTTGTTGCGCTTGTGCTTGTTTACTTGTTGCTAAATGAGATGGTTTTATTGGGCTACTGCTTACAGCAATTGAAGCAGGTGAAGTACTGGCAATTGGCATTGCAGCACTATTGGATGATTGAGAAATAGTTTTTTTGCGTGGTTTAATTGGTGAACCAACAATTGGAGAAGATGAAAGAGGTGAAGCATTTAATGGTGGTGAAGGAGTGATATGCATTGGTGGAGTATTTTTTGGGCTTGTACCTAATCCAACGGGAGCCATATCATCATTCTAAAAAAATCATTCATTTACCATGTCATAAAACTAAAGATTAAGCTTACATGATTATGAGGGATTGAAGGATAAATGGGCTGTGAAGGAGTTGGTTTTATACGAATATCATCTCCTGTACCATCGTCCTTTTCTTCAGCAAGAGGTCCAACACGATATTGACGAGCAAGGGTACATTCTCCAGGTTCTTGGGGTAATGAATAACAAAATAAATATCCATCTGTACTTGCAACAGCAAGATAATCACGATTTGCAATTCGTGGCATTGCGCAACATGTTTTCGTTCCAACAATTGGAAGTCGTGCAGTAGCATAAGATTTTTCACGAAGCATTAGTTCATTCATTTGTTGAGGTAGATAATTTGATGCTTGTTGACTAAAATAGTTTACCCAAGAAGTAAGGCTTTGATCAGTTTCTTCAGCTCGAGCTGCTTGAGATTGTTGCTTTTGTTCTTCTGCGCGAGCTAGGGAGAAAATATGAACGGTTTCGGTGTTACTTGAAGAACAAAGATATTTTGAATCTGCACTAAATGCAAGAGAATGAATTGAAACGCATCGTTTCATTCCACGAGTAAATTCAAAGAGTCTTTCACCACTTGGAATAGCAAAGATTCGAATAACCGTTCCTTTCACGGATGCTGTTGCAAGTTTATTTCCATCTGCATTAAATCGAATAGCAGCTAATGGAGCATCGTGAGCTGCAATGGTACATGTTGCAACGAGAGGATCTGCATCAAAAATATTAACATGTCCATGAGTAGCTGAACCAGGATAAGCAAGATAACATGAGTTATCGCTTGAACAGAGATCAATAAGTCCTTCACGATTTGTGGGAGTATCACGAATCATATGCATAAGCTTAAAAAAATATTTTTTTATTATGAGTCCACTAAAAATAGGAAAGGCTTACTCTCATATCTCGAATATTATGAACATGTACAGATTCTTCAAGGCATACAACAACCCGCTTACGATTCATTCGAACTGCTTTAATCGCACTCGTATAAGAATGAGAACAAATTTCAGTTCCTTTTTGAAAATGAAAGACTTGAAGCTTTCTTGAATGATTGAGGGATACAAGGGTAATAAGGCTGGATTGAAATAAACGCTCAACAATGGCAGTTTTTTCAGGTTGATTACTTTGATGAGCGGGTTCAAGACCAGACCCATTAGTATGTTCAATGCTTCCCATATTATATAAATGGTAGCCACCTTCATGGCATACAGCTAATGAACTGGCATCTTGATTAAAATTAACATAGTAAATTTCTTTATGAGTTGAATTTTCCATTGTATCTATAAAATTAAATCGCGATTTTAAAAGGTTTTTTTAAGAAATGAAGAAAGGTTTAATTTGTGGTTTGTGCTTTCCTTTATATTTCTTATCAACCACTACCCTAAACAAAGCAAGCAAAAAAGAAAGAAGAAGACTATATGGATTTCATAATAACTTACCATAAGGTAGCTTATTTTGTAAAGAGGGAGTTATTGTTGGAGGTAAAAAACTACCAGCATATGAACTAGCAGCTTGCCAAAAAAGTGAACCTGCTCCAGATAGTTGATCCACCACAACTTTGGCATTTTCAGTTGTTATTTGAGATAGCATTTTAAATGATTGAAAGCAATGATGAATAAGCTAACCCGAAAAATTTTTTGATGACAATTACAAATATTAATTCAATAAATAACTTTTCTAATACTATGAGGTGCAAGACCAAATAAAGAAATGAAAGTGAAGTGAGTGATCAAGAAAAGTTGCAAGGAAATAAGAGGAGGGCTTGAAATAAACAGCTGAATGAAATAAAAAAATAAATATGAAGAGAGAAAAAAACCGTTCCAGAGACACACGCGCACGTGCGTACGTCAGTTGACCAATCAACAACAACTGCAGCTGCACAGGAAAGAAAAATGAAAGAGGAAAAGAACTTGGAGGAATTGTTAATATTTTTCTTCTTCTTAGACCTACGGGGTAATATTGGTCCTAAACGCTAGAGGGCATATATCATAAATAATATTTTGCGCGCCTTTTTTGCTATTGCTATTGTTAAAAGAAACAAAATAAAGGAAAGCATACAAACCCCGTGTTCAAAACTTTGATATAAAAAAGGTAATCGGCTTCAAACAAGCACGACCGAGCACTTGTCACTCTTATCATAGAATAAATTACACATAAAAATACAAACATATGAATCTTTTTCATTACAATTAAATTTAACAGTATGTATAATCAAAATCAACAGAAATTAAACAAAAACATATTAAGTTTTACCGTAAACATAAATAAAGTACCCGTAAAAAAAGGAACCAAATGCAGATAAATCATTTTACTTTCTTGAAGAAGGTTGGATATTGTTGTTTGAAGATAGCTTTCTTTTCTTTTTGGCTCAAATATGCTCGATTGAAAATAGATAAAATTATCAAAAAGTTGAAAAGTGTAACAGGAGTTTCTAAAAATGATACAATTATTTGAAGCACGCTAATGAATGAAAGCTTACCTCCTTGATCACTTTCAGTAAAAATCCAAGGCAGCGTCAAAAGAAAGTTGAAAGGCCAAAAGATTCGATCATCAATTTTAGCAACGATAATATCACGGGAGACAAACGAGAATATGAAAGCAAAAATGGCAATTATAATTCGGCTTAAAATATTCACTTGAACATATTTGTACATTTTGCCTTGATTTTCTTTCTTTGCTAAAACATGAAAATTAGAGTTTTTCCAAAGATGAACATCCAAAAATTCTTACATAGTGCATCAAATTCATCTTGAAGTTTGACCATAATTCGTCGCTTTCGATGATACTTTGCAAATTCATCCATTTCTGACATTGAATGTAGCTCGGTTTTAAGGGTATTCAGTTCATTTTCTATTTCTTCAAGTTTCTTTTCTGCTTCAGTTTTTCGATAAAATACAGAAATAACCTGAAAGATAAAAAAGTAAAAAAGCTTTCAAAAATATTGCAAAAAATGAACTAACCTTGTTAACATCAAAATCAATCATTCGAGCAGATATTCCAAAAGCAGCTACACCAAGAACAGTTGCAGCAAGTTTAAGAAAAAGTATACCACAAATATAAATGCCATTGATTACTTCAGGTGTTAAAAACGTTCCTCCATCTTTCGTTAATATTGTTTCAGCCATTGAAGAAGGTTAATGGCTCTGTAATAATAAGATATTGGCATGTTAGAATAAAATAAAATAATATTATATGCAATGCGAATTGGTGGGATAATCATCACCCGACACAACATTGTCAAATGCTATGTCAGGCGACGATGGTGAACATGAACATGCACGTGACAAATAAAAGTACTCCTTTTGACATTTTTTATGCAATGTTTCATTGATCAACCGTGACACAAAAAAAAATTTGGAAGAAAATTGTTTATTTCCTTAAAAAATTAAAAGATCTAATATTTAAACGTAGATATTATAAAAATAAACAACCAACAACAAAGTAAGAAAAAAAACCACATAAAAAATTTTTATTTGAAGATTGAATTCGAGAAAAGCAGCAACGACATGTCTTGAAGAGAATGAAAAGACATGCGACGAACCAGCTGATGTGAATGAATGATGGAAGGAAGAAGAAGAGAGGAAAAGTACATTGGCTTTCTTGTTGTCATCGTCGCTGGTGGTGGATGAAAGAAGCAAATAAAAGCTCGTCGTTCATATTGGATCCTTTCAAGCGTTATTGACTTTTCTTTTCTTTTTGACTCTGTAATTCAAAACCATGTTTCAAATTGAAGCAATCTCTTTAGCTCCATTTCCGATACAAATTGTTTTCCATCTTCTGCAATTCCTGATGCTTCAATAATTGATTTTAGAGCAGCTCTAACATCCTTTGGCATTTGACCTGCACTTCCGGCAACATAAAAGGCAACTAAAAAGAGTTAAAGTTTAAAGCACGTTGAAAACAAAAGAGCAAAAATGCAAACCTTTATTTTGTTTGATTAAACGACCAAGTAATTGAACATTATCTTGCAATACATGATGAACATAAACTTTCTTTTCTTGATCTCGACTAAAAGCTGATTGAACAATACAATTTGCAAATTTAGACCATTCTTCACTAAAATAAAAATCTTTTGTTTTTCCTCGACAACCAAAGAAAAGCACAATTGGATGAGGATCTTGTTTGACATGAGCTTCAGAGATGAGAGATCGAAATGGAGCAACACCAGTTCCAGTGGCAATACAAATTCGAGTCATTTCTGATTTATTGAAATCCATAGTGCCTTCTTGAATTCTAATTGATACTTCATCACCTTCAGTTAATTTTGCAAGAAAATTGCTGCAAAGTCCAATTCTTTTACTTCTCATATTTTTACGCGAATATTCAACTCGAGCCACCAAAATTTGAAGAGATTCAGGATGCACAACTCGACTTGAAGCAATACTGAAGGAGCGAGGTCGAATGTATGGAAAAATATCAAAAAGTCGTTCAATTGGAATTTGACGAGATGTTGATGGAAAATCACGAAGTACTTCAGCAATGGAACGTCGAGGAAGTCGAACATAATCAATGAAATCATCCTAAAAATTCCATTAATAATACCATAATCTTTGAAACAAAAAATTACCACAGAGTTATAATCAGCCAATTCTTTGAGCCTTTCTTTTTCCATTTCATTTGAAGAAATTTTCGCAAGTGACTGAAAAAAGGAGCGTGTTGGAATGGAATTAATATCAAATAATTTTTTGAAGCATTGCCTTAGTGTTGTTGGATCTAAAAAATATCATTGTCACGTGATTCATTCATCAATAATTAAAATCATACAAGTAAGAATATGTTTTGGCGGAAGTAAAACATAAGGATCAGATTTTTCAGGATGAAATTGTTTATCAAGAACTTCATCATCGATACCAATAGCTTCAAAAGCCATTTGAATAACGTCATCATAATTTTCTGGTTGAACTTGAGCAACATCGCCTGGATTGTAATCTTCAGTGAAATCTTCAAATGTGATTAATCTGGTATCCTAAAATTCACAAAAAATTAGACAAGAGAAGCTATCGTAACAAATGAGTACACAGAGCATCACGCCAACAAGATGAAAGCTTTTCAAAAAATTTAGTTTAGCAAAGATTTGATGTCCAAGAACTTACTTGAAAATGATCAACATGAGTAACTCTTTCATTCTTTATCACTCTCATTTTCTCGAAATTCCTTTCACTTCCAGAAACAACTTTATTTTCTTCGTTTTTAATTTCAATGCCTTCATTTTCATTTATTCCATCGAGAAATCTTAAAACATATTTTGGTGGCAGTTGTTTATCTTCATCAATCGGTTCCATACTCTAAAGAATTTAGGTAAACGGTGAATTTATTAATAAACATAAAGGCTAAATAACTTACAGGATAATAAATATCTTTCATTTGACATAATTCTGCAATCAAATCCTTTTTAAAATTTTCAAATCCTTCATCCATTCCATTTGGATGTTGATCATCACAAAGTGCAAGTTTAATAATTTCTTTTCCACCCAGAGATAATATCCTTCGATAAAGTTTTTTACCAGCAAAATTATATTCAACATACGATGAATCACCTAAAGCAGCTATCGCAAAATGAGTCTAAAAATTAATGTCATGTTTACATTTTGTACACAAACGCTAACTCACTTGTGAAAAGAAGTTATTTGTTAATGATTTTGAAAGCATTTTTCTCCATCCTTTTCTCATATTTCCTGGATTTTGACCTTGTCCAGAAGTTGCTATAACAAAAAGGATCACTCGTTCTTGATTCAAATCTTCAAAAACAAAATCATCAAATGAAAACAGCCTTGGATGAAGATTACAAAGTCGAAGAGTTTCAACAAGGTTTTCAGCACAATCCCGTGCTGTTCCTGTTTCAGTTCCATACAAAACTAATGGAGAATCACTTCCACACGACGACGTCATTACTGTAATAATGAAAATAATGATGTTGATGAATACAAAAATTTATGAGAAAAATAATTAAAGCAAATGCAACTTTAGATAACAATGTTTTAGCAACAACAAAAAAATGATAATATAATTTTATTAAACTCAACAAACAATAAACTCAACAAAAGTAATAACAAACATAAATGTGAAAATACTAAAAGTAAAAAAAAACATTTTTAATGGCATGAGAAGATTCATTCATCGCTTTCTTCTTCGTCTTCTGATTCCTCTTCTTTGTCATTTGTTCCATCATCCCTTGCTTCAGTTTCTTTAGTAATTTCATTGCCATCTTCATTATCAGATTCTTCTCCATCTTTACCAGCATTCTCTTCATTTCGATCATCATCATCATCTACATCACTTGAATCTTCAACATCAGTATCGGGAAGATCTTGAATTGCTTGTAATTCTTTCTTACTAAGAACAATATATTTAGCATTTGGTTTGATTCCTTTACGACGTAAATATCGATGAATAAATTGATGACAATCAATTTTTGTCAAACGGATTCGTTTGTAACTTTTTTTCATAAAGTAAGCTAACATTTTGATGAGATCAACGGTTGTAAAATCATATGGAAGCACTTGTAAAAAACCATGAAGTCGAAGCTTATTGAGGATTTTATTAGCAGTACGAAGTATGTGAGAGCCAACAGTGTATGATGTTCGAAAGGTAATATCAGCATCTTGAAGTCGTCTTGTAAGTTCAAAGGTATCAATATCATAAAGTTCTAAAGTTCGATCTTCTTCTGCTAGTCGTCGTTGAGTTTCTTCTGCTAATTCGACCAAAATTTTAAAAGATTTTGCAACAATAGTAGGTCTAAGTCTAGGCAGCTTTTTCCGATAATCTTCGAAAACAGATTGTTCAACTTCAATAAAAGATACAGATGAATCATTTGCTCGATTGTAAGCAGCACGAAGTTGAGCTTTGATTCTGGTCCTAAAACTTATTATTACATATACACCAAACTAAATCAAATAAAAAACACTCATACCATTCTTCCGCACATCTTTCAATTGTAAGAGCGGGATGGTTTTCACAAAGTCGATACCAATTTATGTTTCGATCTTCTCTTTCGCCAATTCCATTGATAACAAGTTGAACAGGATGACCCGGTAGAAATTCTTTTGCATATTCTGAAATATAAATCAAATTTAAAAGAGAAAGTTAAATTTAGAAATATTTTTACCATATACTAACGTTCGGCATTTATCATCTTTGATATACAAAACTTTAGTGTTCTTATAAATTGTATCATGTTGACCTTTTTTTCCCATAAGCACTCTTTCGTAAAACATTTGAACTTGAAAGCGATTTCTTTGTAGTTTTACGGCAATTTTTTGCCAAGCATTGCCTTCGAGAGCATGAAGTCTTCGTAGCTCTTGTTCATCTTCAGCCGTCCAATCTTTTTCACTAAAAATAAAAAACCAACATGAGTTTCATTTAAAGCTAAATAAAGAACTTACATAGTTCTCTGAAATTCACCATCATATTTTGGATCAAAAATTCTGTAACATCTTCGATAAACTTGAATTGCACATCGATCAAGTAATCCACGGCACATGTAAGGGTAAAAATTTCTATCTTTATGAAACTTGTTTATTGCCATATGACGTTCATCAAGATGTTTAGCCCAGCCACAGTACAAAGGAGCATCTTCAAATTCGACAGTGAACTTCTTTGCAAATCTTCTCCAATTTTTAATCAATTGTTCATCTTCGCTTGGTGAAAATGGTGATGTCTTGATAATTATTCCATGAGCAAGAAGCCGCCGAGCATGATGTTTTAGTAATGGATACGGATAAGCATGATGAAAAGGTACATTGCTCTCATTTAAAATTCCTATCGGTGGCATATTCAATGGATCTTTTTTATCCCATTCTTCTTCTGGAATGTTAAAAACTTTGGTATCAAGCTTAGCATATTTTCCACTAAGTGGAATGGGCTTGTCATTCTCTAAAAACAATATTATTGTGTAATAATGATGAATGATAACAAAAAAAAAACTTACCATCAACTTTAGCTCGGGTAGCTTTCACGTAATGGTTTTCAATATCGCTGATTCGATCTTCATCACTTTCATTCCCATTTGTGATCTTCTTTTTCTTTTTTCTTTTCGGCTGTTGAGGTTCAAGGTCAGAAGTATCTTCAGCAACATTTCCATTTCTTTCTTCATATCCATTTTCTTCATCATCTAAGCTGCGCCTATTCTTTTTTGACTTTTTAGGTTCAGGTTCAACAACAACTTCTTCTTCTTCATTGTGAACGTCGTCATCAACAGAAACACGCTTTTTACGCTTTCCCATAACTAAAATATTATGTATTTTTAAAGCAAGCTAAATGTGTAAAAGTAAGTTGAAAATATGAAAAGGTTCAAACTTTTATAAACAAAAAATCCTAAATAACACATATTTTTTTATTTGAGAATCAAAGTACAAAATACAATACAATACAAAATATCAAGTCTAGTCAGTGAGTATATAGAATTTCGAATCATTGCTAAATAAAAGAATCGTAAATGCTCGCCCATATATGTAAGTAATAAATCAGGAGCTTCTAAGGAACAAGACCAATGTAAGCTTCAGTTTGATTTCTTGTGTGCCACATCAATCTTATGGTTAAATCTTTCATTTATTAGTTTTTGCTTTTCTTCTGCTTCTTTGCTAATCTTTTCAAAAGTTTCCATCATAATAGATCTAACACGATCGGCAAGAGCAGGTGCTTCATCGATGGTCATCTAAAAATTGACGATTAAAACAAAACATACAAAACTAAAACTTACTCCTTTCGTTGATATGGGATCAAGCACCTCAGCTATGACCTGCCCATTATTATGAAAATACATTTTATCTTTAGAGTAAAATGGTAAATAAGACGAAAAAACAACAGGAAAAACGGGAATTTGAGCTCTGATTGCAATATTAAAAGCACCTTTTTTAAATGGAAGCATATTTTGATCACGAGATCGAGTACCTAAAAATATGATAAAATGATTGAAAATTATGAAAGCAAATACATACCTTCAGGAAAAATCCATAGCTTCAAGTTTTTTTTACTCATAGTTTCAGCAGCTTGTTCCAAAGCGTCTTGGGCCTTGTCATGGTTGAATCGATTAACAAAAATGGTGTTGCATAAAGTTGAAGAAATATTAAAACCAGGAACATATTGAAGAGATTTCTTCATCATTACCGTACATCGATCAGGCCAACATACAGCCAGTGGAATAACATCTAACGAGCTTTGATGATTTGATACAATTACAATTTGACCATCACATTCCAGCTTTTCTTTACCACGAGCTTCGACCTCGACATCGACCCAAAGAGTAAATAATTGAAAAGTTTTCATCGCCCAAGCTCCACCACGATTTAGAAAATAAGTAGGTATTGAAGGAAAAGAAGCAAAGGTTCCAGCTACCACTACAGTCACATAATATAAAGTCATTCGTATAAAATATTTTCCTGGTACAGAAAGTTGATAGACGATTGGAAGTTGGAGCAAAATTATCACAAAAATGGTTAAGTATGGATGAGAATCGAAGCAATCCACCCATGTCATGGTTAATAATTATTAGTAATAAGTTTCTAAAGAAAATGTTAAGCTTTAAAAAAAGGTCAGCTAAAGGTACAAAAAAGCGATAAGACGCTGATCACAAAAAATTGCGCCGCGATCAATGTTCGCTTTGGAAAGCGATAATCGTTGTAAAACTACTCGATAATTTTTTATTTTGCTGATTTTTGCACTACAACGAACGTATTCAATATAAACATAAAGAAGAAATACAACTTCAAAAATTATCACACAAACAAAGAAAATAAATTATGTACTTACAAAAAATAAAATAAAAATGTTGGGTTAGTTTCTAGACAAGAAAGGCACATGACTTTTTCAAAAAAATATGATAAAAGAAAGTAAACACAAAAAGATTATTTAGGCATTTTGAGAAGAGCTTCATAATCGACATCACCATCTGCAGTTAATGGAACTTGGTTGCTTTTCATTCCCATTTTCGATAACGCCATTTTAGCGAAGTCATAGTTATCATGCATGTAAGAAGTTACACTGCTGGTCAGGAGGTACATAATCAGCGCTTGAGTAACCACAATTGAAAGAAGCAGATAAACTTTTCGTTTTCGACCTTCATCAAGATTATAACCACCTTGCATATCGAGAACAAAGCTTTTAAGAGAACGTGCCTAAATTTGAGGAAAGATTAAAAAAGATGAAGACAAAGTTGTTAAAAGATCATAACTAATAAGCATAAATGTTCAGGTAGAGACAAGGAGTTTAAAAACTTACAAGGAAAATTGTAATTGCAATCACCATATATGCCAAAGACCAATAATAAACCATAGTACCACCAAAAAGATACAGGACCAAGCAAACGACAATTCTAAAAGAAGATGGTTTAATTATGATTATAAAGTGCATTAAAAAAACATACCCAACAAATTTATATCCCGTAAAAGCCAATGTATGCCATAAACTTAACGATTGCGAAATGTTAAGAACATATTTGGTAACCAAAATGATCATATTCTCTAGAAACAAGAAAAACAAGGCATTTGTTGTTTGCATTCCTAATTGTTCAGGAGTGAATCTTTGTTGAACACCAAAAACAAATCCAGAAATTAACACGTATGTTATAAATGCCATAAGTGGAACATATAAATCAGGAGCATTGATGTCTAACTTTGCAGGAACAGGTTTACCATCACCACCAAATTGAGTTGCCCAATCACGATGTATAAATGGAAACAGCAAAATACCAATCTTTTTTCCAACATAATTTGTATCAACAGCGAAATAGTACTTTAAATTGAATGATGAAATATATTGAGTGATTTTCTCCTTCTGTTGTCCAGCAAATTGAGTACCAAATTGAGTTGCAGCATTTAACATTGGATCACTCATAAACTGTTGAGAGTTGAAACCATTATAAGATGGTGGAGCACCAAAAGCATTTCCTGGACCATTTGCTGGAGGATTGTTAAATGCTGGCGGAGGAGGATTGGTTTGTGGCGATGTTGGAGTACTCCATTGATTGTAGTAATTTTGGTTATTTGCTGGTTGTTGTTGAGAAGATGCTGCCCATGGTTCTGGAGGAGTTGAAGGTTGTTGAGGAGATTGATTCCAATTTTGATTATAATTCCAATTTCCTTGTTGATTCTGTTGACTTGTATCGCCCCAATTCCAATCAGGTTCAGACATTGTAAAGCTGAAAAGAAAAGCAACGTAATATATGAGAAAGTAAACAATGATTTCGCAAGAGTTTAGAAACGAAACTTCTAAAGCAATATGCTAAATTTGTCTGCTCGGAATACGAATAAGAGGAACATTTTTATGATATGAACAAAGGTAAGCTATATATAAAATATAGAAATATTTAAATTTTTTGTTTTGATAATAAAGAAGAGAAGTGTTTTTGAATGAATGAAAGCAATCCTCCACGTCTTTCAAAAGATCCACTGGCAATTTGCCAATTCCACTCTTTCGTGTTATGATTATATTTTGAAGGCGGTCTTTCAAAAGGAATAAAGAGAGACTTCATTCCATCAAGTTGAAGACTCCGCCTATTTCCATCCTTCTTCATTGAAGCAAAAAGTCATTTAGTTTGTTGTTCGTCCGTGTTTGTTATAACATTTCGCAGCAAAGTAGTCAATAGATGAAATTTTTTATTTATTTTGTTTACATCAAAATTTTTTTGCACTTTTATTTCTGTTTGTTTGTTTCTTTCTAATTCAAGCTCCAATATTTTGTCTTCTTTTTTTTTTTGAACTTTCATAATTGCATCCTTTTTATTTAAACAAAAAAAATTAAGCTTGCAAAGAAGTAAAATAAAACATTAATGATATTTAAAAGCGTACAAGAAAATACATATTTCTTTTGAACCCAATTGGAAAAAAATGAATTGCAGTTTTCTTTTTCTTTTTTTATGGGAAACAAAACTACTCGGTTATACATACGCACGCTGAAAAAAAAAACAAATCCACGAACTACCAAATAAAAAAATAAACGACGATGAAAAAGTAAAATAAATGCTGGAATTGTAAAAATGAATGATACAATTTCGACTTTCAACTTTTTCCAAAAAAAAGATAATTCACACAGACTAACAAGAAACATACGATCGGGATCTTTTTTTCAAAACAAAGAAAATATAAAACGAGAAAAGAAAAATTGATTAGGAGGGGATTAATTTTGTGTGCACGAAAGAGAGAGACAAACTCACTTTAGTATATTTTTTTCTTCTTCAATTGATTTCTTTCATTTACTTGAACCCTGCAAGCATAATGAAAAAAGGCAATAAATATTTCAAAAAAAAAAATGGAGAGAAGAGAGAGATTAAGAGACGACTACCAGAGTCATTTGCAAAACAATAAAAAAATATATAGAGAACTACCGTAGTTTATGTTTTAAAAAAAGAGGAGGAGGAAATACAATATTTCAAAGAAAATGGGAGAATAAATTTCATGGGTTGATAATCCTCAAACAGTATTTATGGTTATGAAACTGAATTGGACCTAAAAATAAGGATTATCGTTGAGAATAATTATAAAAATTTTTGCGATTCTAAAATTCTTCACCCTATTGCAAAACATTTCTTTAAAATTCTCAACTTTCTTTTAGGATTTAAAAAAATTGATTGTTTCCAATCAAACAAATTGGTAATAACGTTGTTGTTTAATTTTAATGGGATACAACAAAGTGCTGAAACTTGACTCTCGTCTGTATCATCAATTTTCAAGCAAGAGCAACAACGACCAAAACTCAAAAAAATTCTTTCAAGACAATGAATTACATGGAGACAAAGTGCACCCGAGAAAATAGGGCTAAAAAACACAAATAAAAATTAAAAATATTTTGAGATTATTAGTTTAGGTGACATTTTGTAGCTTTACAGCAGCAGTAAAATATTAAATATATGTAAGTGTTAAAATAAAATAAAAAATAGGAGAGGAGAGTGAGGTTGGCTGTAAAATAAATTTTGAAACGTATTAAAAAAAAAGTAGGTTCTAAAGAAAAAGAAAAAAAATATGAGAGATGAAAATGCATTAATTATTTTTTTTAAACATAAAAACGGGATCCATTTTTTTCAAACAAAAATACGCAGGTTTTTAAAATGCATAATAATTTTTTAGTAATTGCTTTTCTTTTTTTTCTTTTCATTGCAGAAGACGGAGGTCGTGACGTAAATTCCGGGGTTCGAAATCGTTATAAAATTAAATAATAAAAAATAATATGAACGAAAACGTTGAGCAATCCGTCGGCACGACCACCGAAACTTTGCAAAAAAGTTAAAATTAATAAATTGCAGAGAAAGGGGAAGAAGAAGAAAAGGGGAATGCGATGCTACAAACAAACAAAAAAATATTTTAGAAAAAACTAATTAGACAGAAAAATCATTTGTTACTTATTAAATATTTCCATGGCAGAGGCGGAAGGAAATAAAACCAAATTTAAAAATATATTTAAAGGCTGTGTTTTCTACTCGGTTGCAAATTGAAGACCAAAATCAGGTGATGAGGCAGAAGAGGAACTACGGCAAAAAGGCATATTTTCAGCATCGGGTTGAAGATCGCATTGCATCATTTGCTAAAAAAAAGTTTTGGTTGAGTAAACAAATTTTCAAGAAATAACTAAAAAATACTAACCTCACGCATTTTATCAAAATTTAATGATGGTCGTTCATTTTTAGTATGACGACCACGTTTTAAACTGGGATTATTTGGTGGAGATTCACTTAAAACATTATGAACAATTTCGGGTGAAGCTTTAGGAACTTGTAAAGCATCAGGTCGACGTGGAGTTGGATCATGATAAAGTACGCGAACTCGAGTACGACGAGCAGTTAAAACCGCTCGAGGCATATCTTCTTCGGTTTGAGCCGCTAAAGCTCCACGAGTTCTTGATGCAACAGGTGATGGTGGAATTGGGCTAACTGATGATGAAGTTTCTTCACCCGAAATTCCACGAGAACCCCATCGTCGTTTTTCACCGATTGGAGTTGGTGAACAGCTATTGCTACCAATCACGGGTTGAAATGCACCAACTTTAGGTTTTTTCTTTTTTGAAAGTTCCGTATGAAGTGCAGAAAAATCAACGGGAAAGCTATCACGTCTGAAAAAATAAATCCATTTTTTATCGTTGATTTAGGATAATAGTTTTTGCAGTGGCTTTTATTTATGAACAAACGATTGCCTTCAATTATTTGTGTATGTAATTTTTCAAGATGCTTTAAATCTTTTCGTTCTTTCGTAAATTTAAAAGTCAAATATTATAGTATCTTGCAGTATGAAAGAGCCTCTGCCACAAAAAGGATGTTACTGTAGCTACAAGCTTTTCAATCTGGTTTTAATTTTTAACTTTATTTTTGAACAATTTTTAGTTTTTTCTTTGCTTCTGCTTTTCACAAATTGACTTTCTATCAATTAAATTGCCTCTCTTGTGTGTGTATGTTTGTATGGTTTATCTTTAAAAAGAATCAGAATGAGAAAATAAATGCCAACAAGTAAAATTGTAGCAGCATTTCATTCCCTTGAGAATGTTGTTGTTATTTTTGTTTCATGGTATTGGTGATGGCGGTGGCGGTAGCAGGTGCCATCGACCAATCATATAAACACTTTACTTATTTTTTTTTCGAAAAAATATAAAAACCGTGTTATTGCCGAAACCCAACCGTTCAGGTGCCATTTTTTTAAAGCAAACATTAAGTGGTTTGTTATGGCACTCATTTTTTTTTCGGTTTTCAAAGTGGTGGAGCGGCTTTCATCGAATTGCTTGCCACTTGATGAGAGAAAGAAAGAGTCACTTACTTTTCAACTGGAGTTGAAGCATCTCCATCTTCGCCATCATTGCTGCTATCATCAAGAAGTTCAACATTTTGTGAGGAATCATCTCGTTCAGCTGATTCACGAAGAACAATTCCTGATTCACAACCGGCGCTATCCCAACTAAAAAATTTATATATATTTTTTTTTTGCAATCTTGAGTTGGTCCCTCTCGTTTTTCTTAAAAACATATTTTTTTCTTTCTCGTTCTTGGGTCCTTTTTTCAATATAAACGCCAAAATAGCATTGTCGTTGTCGAACCTCAAAGGATGGTGGCGGTGTAACGCAAGCATCCATCGTTGTTGTTGCACTTTTTTTTCTTCTTCTCATTTTTACATTTGGCTCTATGTATTGACGGCAGCAGTAGTGGCGGAGGCAAGGCCGTGTCTTGTTGTTGTTCAAAAAAAAAGAAGAAAAAAGAAATGGATGAACACACACATACACAGTTTTAGTTTTTTAGCAGCTTGAAATAAGTTTTTTCTTCTTTGAAAATGCAGAAAAAGTTACTTCAACCAAAAAATGCTTCCGAAAAATATAACAACCGTTACTGTAACAAGAAAGCGATGATCCCCAAAATTGTTATAAAACAACAAAGCTCTTAAACTTGAAAAATGATGGAAATGTAGTTTTCCTAATTTCATTATTCAATCAATCCATTCGTATGATTTTAACAAAAACGATTTCAAACAATTTCATAGCAAAGAAAGAAAGTAAATGTTTCCAAATGAATGTTCAATTTTGAATATCCAACATTTCATCTAAGACCCTTGTTTTGCATTTTCAATAATGTTTTATGGAGTTTTAATTTAGCAAGAAAATTAGATATTTTAATCCTGCATTTTTTGTTGTTGCTTTTCCCTTGCCACCAAAAAAAAGAATGAATAATGAACTTGTTTGTATGGGTGGTGCCACCACCATCGAGGTTGCAACTATTCAATTTTGCACGTCGTTAATTTGTTTGTCGCAAAACAATGCCTTTTTTCTTTTCCCCCTTATTTTTAAAAACGCAAAAATGCTTCCAATTTTTCTTTTTCTCCTTTTCTCCTTCTTTCTTTTTTTTTTGCGACAAGCAAATTTTTTACTTCAACTATAATGGTCTCTTTACATCCATCTAGCACACACATTGTTCCTTTACATTCGCTCTATATAGTGCATCAGCATCAGCAAGCGGTCGAGATCAAGACATAGCACGCACATACACACAGCAGAAGAAAGATGGTCGACGACCGGCTGGCAACAAGCCAAATGGCGACTGACTAGCCCAACCCGCTTGCTCGTTTGCTGTTTTTTTTTCTTTCTTCTTCGTCCTTCTTTTTTTGTGCCTTTTTTCATTAAAAGTGCGCCTCATGTTGGCTCCACGCCAGCTGGGAATCCGCCAATGTCCGCTGCTTGCCTGCCTTCTTCGCCTTTTTTTCATGCTATTTTTCTTTTTTCTTTTTTGTTGTTTCTTGAATAAACATTTTTTGGTGGTGAAGAGCGCTAACGCCTTTATTGAGCGCCTTTTTTTGCGTGCGGTCGATTTATTTTTCCTGGTCTGCTTGCTTGCTCTCGACTCACGAAATTCGCGCTTGTTAATTTTTTTCTTTCTTTCTTTCACAATTGCCATTTGGAATGTTGCCAAATGGATGGAAAAAAAATGGGGGTGGAGCTAAGAGAGAGTGTTTTCAAATGCAAAAAAAATAAAATTTAAAAAGAAGGAAGGGAAGTGAAAGAAAAAAAACTTGCCTGTTTGTGTCTATTTCACTGATGAATGGTGGGCTTGATGTTAAAACTGGAGGACTTTGACCACAAAGATTTTGTTGCGGTGATACTGAACCAATTCCAATTGAAGCATTTGACACTGAAAAAAAAACACAACATGAGATTAGATGTAAGAAGGAGAAAAAAAAATTAAAGACGAAGTGATATTTGAGAAGAAGAAAAAAAGCATTTTCCCTAAATTGGCACAAGGTCAAGTATAGAAAGAGTAAGACTCTTAATTGCCATTTTTTAGTTAAAAGGATTTTTTTTTTGCGAAAAGGAAAAAAACAAGAATGTTTGTTTGAGAGTAATTAAGAAAAATATAAAAAGATTACTATCACTTGATCGAAGGTTACTATTAAAATTAAAACGATAATGCATTTTTCTTTCTTAAACATTTAGGATTTTTTGTAAATTTAATGCTGAGAAATTTTTTGTAATTTGGCTTTAAAAAGTTCTGTTTTTTACCCGAAAGAAAAATTCTTGCTTCATGTCGTTGTTGTTGTTGGTGTCAAAATCTTCGAATATTAAATTTATGTCTGTGTTGTATGTTTAAATGACGCAAGCAAAGATGACGAGAATCATAATAACATTTTTTAAATTTTAACATTGTAGTTTGCTACTTTTAATAAAGAAAGCTTTTTCCAAATAAAAAATAGTTTTCTTACAAAATTTTCAACTTTGACAAAAACAAATTTTTTCTTTTCCATTTTGTTTTTCGGAGTCTTAAAAAAGGAGGAAGAAAAAAAGAAAGAATTTTTTTTTGTTATTGCGCAAAAATTTAAAGAAGAATCTCAAATTACTCCATTTTTCTTTTTCTTTCATATTTTTTCAACTTCTTTAAAAATGCTTTTTAGAACAAAATGGTGAAAAAGGATGGAAGATGAGACTTCAAACAAAAAAGAGGAAAGCTCAAATCGCTTAGTAACAAACTAAAACACTGTTTTTGATGGTATAAAAGAATCCCAAAAAAATTTAATTTTCACCACCAACTTTTGGTCTTCGCTCTTTTCTTTTTCGTTTTCTTCTTTTGCTTGCTTCAGTTTCAAAAAAAAAAAGAATGCTCGAAGTCATTCTTCTTGTTCTTGAAGCAGCAGCAGCACACAAACGGCTTCTGTTTAGTTTTCAGGAAAAGAAAAAAAAATTATGGCTGTTTTCAAAGTGAAAAAAAAATAAAGAAAACATTTTCTTCAACGAATGAGTGTTTTTTATTTTCTTCAAAAAGCTAGAGAAACAACAGCAGCAACTTAGAGAAAAAAAATAAAGAAAGCAAGATTGACTTCTTTAAAAAAAACACGGTAGAACAAAATAACAAATATTTCATTGTTTTGTTGATTCCTTTCCAGTCGTTTCTAAGTAAGATACAAAATCAAAAAACCCAATAAAAAAAAATATGCAACCACCACCAAATATGTATATATTTTTTCATTGAAGCCTCAAAAAGATATCGAAAATTTAGAATGAAAATTAATACAGAGAGTGGTGGTACTTTATTTATGCTACTCGACTTTTCTTTTGTATTTTTTCCCTAAGATTTTGTTGGTATTTCAAGGCTCGTTTCTTTTTCTTCTCCTAAAAAAAGAGAAAAACAAGTTGTAAAAAAAACGTCAGAGTCAAAAGAAAATAAAAGTGAATATACATAAATTTTTACTGTATTTTTTTTTTTTGAGACAACATCGCTGCTTTTTTGTAATGTGATAAAATTTTTTTCAGAGAGATGAGATGGAGAAAAGGTAAAAAACCAGTAATTTTGTTATTATTGTTTTTTTCTTTCCTTGCTGCTTTTTTTAAATGTAAATATATTAAATTTTTTACAGTATATATAAATGCGACTTTTGCTCTTTGTATTGCTTTTTTTAAAAATTAAAAAAATTAATTTAAAAAAAAATTTGAGAGAGAGACTAAAATTATTCTATTGTTCATGAACACAACATAATTCACTCACTCAGTCAATCTCTCCTCTCATTCTTTTATGTCAGCGAAGAGAATAAAAAAAATTTGATATCTGGATTTTTTTGTTGTCTCTATGTGTATGTATGAGATGAGAGAAGAGTAGAGTAAAAAATAAAAATAAATGAGAAGAAGAATATAGGGGGAACTCACTCTTTTCTAATTGTTCAAGTTCGTCGTCATCGTCCGACTCACCACCACTACAGCTATCAAATAAAACGCGTTCAGCTGGAAACTTTTTTGATGAATGCTTTGGTGAATTTCTTTCATCCTGAAATAAATAAAAAATAATAAAATAATACATTTTTAAAATGTACTTTTGCAAATTGCAGTCAGTAACAGACAGGTGTTGGCCGCGATGAAGTTTGGCTTTTATAACAAAACAAAAAAACATGTTTTTAAATTGATCCCAAAAGGAAAATGAATTTTTTTAATGGAAAGCATATAAGTTATTACAAAAAAATAGCATAATAGCATTTGGTAAAATAAAAGACTAACCTCAACAACAAGTCGAGGATTGAGTCGAGCACTTCGCCGTGTTTGTCTTAAAGGTTGTTGTTGTTGATCATTTTCAAAGATGGCTGGTGCAGATGAAACTGTTTTAGGTGGGGATAAATTCGTTCCATCATCGATAGTTTGGCGCTTAAATTTATTCACAAGCTTTCCAAGCATATTTTTTTGTTGTTGTTGTTTAAACCCGTATTAAATTGAAAACTTGATAAAAATTTTAATAACCGCAGCTTTCCTTTTTTATTATTTTAATCTTCTTTTAATAATTATTTTTTGAGAGAGAAATATAACCGATATCCAAATTCACCCGTATTTTTGCACGATTTGAATGATGTTTAAAAAGAAAATGGTTGAAAAACGGCGACTCACACACAGGAATAAAAAGGAAGAAAAAAGTTTGATGAAGATTGGCTGAAAAAAAAAAATGGGCATCAGTTGTCCGGGTTTTTTGTTTGTTTGAATTGAATCTATGTATTTTTTTTTCTATGTTTGTGAAATAGATTGATCGATTTCACATATATCATTGAAGATGACAATAATACACACGGGTTCACGTCCAAAAAATAAAAAGAAATAAATAAAAAACGACTGAAAGGAGGGAGTAAAGAAGAAAAAAAAGTAGGGTCGATTGATTCTGGCATGAAGCCAGAAAATAAAGAAGTTGTTCAAAATCTAAAAAAATGAAAGAAAACGAATCGATGTTTTGGTGGTGATAAGCAAACTTCACATTTTTTTGCTATAATACTCACACATCTCTCAAACGTAAAAGAGATAGGTTAACTGTGTTTTTTTTATTTAATTTTTTTTGCGCGACAACCAACAACAGTCGATCTTTAATCTGTTTTTTAACGGGGTTTGAAAAATTTGGTGGGGGTAAAAAAAGATGAAGGAAAAAAAACGAGTTTACGCCTAAGAAAAATTTTTGTCTACTTGAGGGAAAAAAATTGAGAAGAAAAATAAAATAAAAGAAGAAGACGAAAGACAAGGATTAGTGGCGTTTGTACGCGCCCTTGAAAATGAACCTTATAAATATAACTAACACAAAATTGGGGATAAAAAAAAACTAAAAGTAAAAAACTTGAGCTTTTTGCTAACTAAAGCTGCCTTTCTTTAATGATGATAAAAACAAGAGTAGAGAAGAGAGATGTTCTTTGAATATTACTCTCTTGTTGCTTTTTCTATGCTGCTTTTATTATTCGTTAATTTTATGTGCCCTTTAATAAGGGAATAAGAAAAAATTACGTTTTTAGAAAATTAATTCTTGGACGAAGTCTTCTCGTAAAATAAAATTAATGCAAGTATTGAAAAATTTATTTCACTAGAAATTTGAGTGAAACGTTTGGAATTTTTGGTGTCAACCCTGGTGAAACAACTTAAAGTATGATGACTGAAAAACTTTTAGTCAGAGATACTACGGTAAAGCTCATCATCACAAAGGGAAAGTGTGAGAAACCCTTTTGAGTTTTAAAATTTTGTTTCGAACATTTACAGTACATTTTTTTGTTGATCAAAAAATTTCGAGTTTCAATTTTAATAAAGATTTTAAAAAAAGTCATAACACAAACACGAAGGATTTACTGCACGAATAACCAATCTTATGCTATCGATCTCTTTCTACCCAAAACTATTCCCATCAACTTCCCCATAGATATACGGTAACATCAGCCATTTTTGCATTCAATTTCAAAAAAGCTGTTTGTGAGAAAAGTAGTCCAAACCCTCCTCTTCTGAACAAACAATGCCTCAAGAAGCAGAGAGCTATGGCTGTTGTTGCTGCCTCAAAATGGTTGAGAGAAAAAATAAAATAAAAAGGCGAAAAGGAGAAAAATGAAGAAAAATACGAAGAAAATAAGATTGCGCGGTCGTAGTAGTTAGTGGTGAACGAAAAAATAAAATCAACGACTCGACAATAGTAGTAAACGACGCAGTGTTCCTAATTTTTTTTTCACCATTTTTAGAAGAAAAAAAATATATATTATTTATTTCAAGGATAGTTTTGATTTTTCAGTTTTATTTTTCATGTTGAAAGTCAACGATAGCGGCAGCCAACAACCAGCTTGTTTATTCTTTCTTTCTCCCTATTTTCTTTGATTTGAAATGAAAAAATGGAAAAAAGGACCCTGGAAATTTGCCAGAAAACGAATAAAACTGAAAGAGCCTGCCTGCCTATCTATCGTCAAACGAGTCTTTTTTTTATAATCAGAGGGGTTGAATAAGAAAAAGGAATGTGAAGGGGAAGGGAAAGAAGATGAAGGAGGAAATAGATTTAACACCATAGTGACAACATTCAAAAAAGGGGAAGAAGGAAAGGCAAATAATTGAAAAACACCTGAAATAATAAGCTTAATATTTATTTGACTTTTCCTAAAGGCAACAACAAACCAATTAAAAAATGAGGATGAAAATATAAGAGTGACAAATACGATGGAAAAAATGTTTCAATTTTTGTCACTTTTTTTTCCTTCTTCAAAGCTTTTTGGCTCAAAACTAAACACGGAAATATATTTTTTTTGTAGAGGAGGCCATATTTAAAAAAAATGTGAAGAATAATGTTCTCCATCAATGGTTAAAAGGGAAAACTCTTTTATTTTTCAAGCTTTCAAGAAAGAAAAATTTTCTGCTTGCATATATTTTGTGATGCTGCTGCTGCTGCCCAAGTCAGTCCCACTTACAACATTGGTTGGACGAATGTTAAAAAAGAATATATAAAAAAATTGGGGGAGGGGAAACACACGACGGAGAATGAGAATAAGAAAAAAAGAGGCGCCCCTCATAGTAGCCGCGTATATCGATTGTGTGTATTTATGTGTTTGTGGGACGACCTATGCATCGGTGGCGACAGCGTTGTCATTGCACATTCGTCTCTATTTTTCTCCATCTTTTTCTTCTCTTATTTCCCCATCGCCGTATTTTTTTTTTGATGCTGGCGTGGAAAAAATAAATGAAAGTAAGAGAACACTGATGTTGAAAAAGAAAGAGAGGCAACCAAAATGAAACAAAAGCCACGCCTCTTGAACTCCCTCTTTTTTTCCATTTATTCGTCGTCTTTTTTTTTTGAAAAAGTTAAAAGGGAATCGCGCATAAAGAAATAGCTCAAATAATGTTGTTGTTTACGGCTGTTAAAAAATCAATGTATTTTAGGGTAGAATTTGTAGGAAATATTCTGTCATTCTCGCATCCAAACTTACCATATCTTTTAGAAAAATATAACAAAAAGTTCGATCGAAAAGATCTTTTAAAACTAACCCAAATTCAATCGAGAAAAAAAACCATAAAAAGTCATTGAAAAAATGAAAGAGTCGTAAAAAAAATTTTTGCGTTAATACTACGTACGTGGTTGTTACCCATCCATTGACAAATTTGATCCTTTTCTATGATTTTGGCATGTCGCCTATGCAATTGTTTTATTTGTTGAAAAAAAACGTAACAAATGAAGTGGATCGATCTATTATTCAAAATGGAGATGGATGGAAAAAAGAAATACACCATCTCTTTTTATCTTTTTTCTTCTTTTTTCCTCCTTGAAAAAAACAACAACCCATCATCATCAACATTGCCAGCGGCATCGTTATTTTTTTCTTCTTCAAAAAAAGCGAAGAACACAGAACGCATGTTTTTTGCGTGCGCATTTGAGCTCTTCGTCCTTAGACAAAAAAAAATTGTGTTAAAAACGAAAGTTTTGTTTTCTCTCTTATATTTTTGATTTAAAAAACAAAAGCAGCGAATAATCATCATTATTGCCTCAACCAATCCAATACTTTTCGTCGTCGTCGTCTCCTTCTTCTCCCTCGTTTTATTTTCTATTCCATAAAAAGTAGTGGTTTCTATTTATTTATTTTTTTCGGTTGAAGAAACTAATTGAACATATACATGCAAGAATCACGTCCTCGTATATTTATTTTTTTGAAAAAAAAATAAAAATGAGAAAACGATGGCCTTGCTGCACTTTTGTCCCTACCACTACCACTAAGTATTACTACCACAAAAGGAAAGGGAGAGAATTGACAGAATGAAAATGAAATGGTTCCTCCTTCAATTATGGGAGGAGACCTTTCATTACTTCTCTTTTTTCGATGGATACATAGACTTCGGAGTTATCCATCTTCAAAATAGGAAATACTGTAATTGAGAATAATTTTTATTTTATATGATACTTGGCGATTTTAGGCTGGAAAATTTTAGATCGCAAATACCGAAAACGCAATTCCATAAAATTAACGGTAGATTTAAAAGTTATTTTTGTAAAAAAGCAGTTATAAAGTTTAGCAATTTTAAAATTTTTAGCACTTTGGCAAGCTCGAGCATCATCACTTTGTTTTCCCATTTTTTTCTTTCTTCTTCCAACTTTTGATGATGATGATGACTCAAAAAATGCAATAATGCATAAGTGAAAAGTGTGCTCTCTCCTGTTTTTAGGGAAAAAAAAGAGAGAGGGGTTTTAACAAAGTCTCAAAAAAATATATATATTCGTTTTTTTTTCTCCCGAAGGAAAGAAAGCATTTTTTTTCTTTCGCTTTTTCATTCTTTCATATGCTTATCGAAGCACGCCGCCATCGTCGACTGACGCTTGAAACAATGTCGTTAACAACCGCAGCTAGCACATCCGAAGAAGAAAAAAAAAGAAGAAAATATTGTCCATATTTGTGTGAAGCTTTAGGGGTGAAAATAAAAAAGTTGGCACAAAAAACCACATAGAAAAATGACTGCAAAAAGTTACATAAAAAGAAGTGAAAAGCTGTTGTTGTTTTTTTTGAAGGTGGTGGTTGTTGTTGGTAGAAATGGTTTCGTTTCAACTTTCCAAAAACACTTACTAAAAAAATGGGAAGGTTTTCGAATATTCATAAGTTTAGAGAAAGCTTCTTTCTCTCTCTTTCAATACTTTTCTTATATTATAATTATTTTTTTCTTCAAGAAAAGATAAAAAAAAACCAACAACAAAGCAATGAGATGTATGAAAGGCTAACAGACTGGATAATTGAATCAATCAAACATCTCGCAAGGATGGATAAAAGAAAAGAAAGAAGAAAAAGGGCATTCACCAAAAATATGTACTACTAAATGTGGAAGAATGTTAAAAAGTCTTGGAAATTTAATTCAAGAATGTGGTTGATTCAATGATGGTATTCAAAATAGTTGAAACTTTAAATTGGTTTTTTTTAAGATGGCGGACACCTGGCAGGGTGTGTGAAGCGATAAATTATTTCGTAATTCTTTCGAGGTTAAAACGAACAAGGAAATCAAATCCATTTTGCAAGAATTACGAAATAAATAAAAGCAAGTCTTTTCATTGTTGCTGCTAGCAACAGTCTGATACCAAAAATTACTGTAGACTTCTTTTATACGCATTAACTAGTTCATTTGTAAAAAATAATTTATCAAATTTCGACTACGTATTGGTTGACTTACCGTAACCTCGTAAAAATCGCTCTATCACTGTCAACCTAAAAAAAATTGCGTTAACTTTTTTTTTCTCATCCAAGACAAGACCACCAACAACAACCACCACGATCTTCATCACTTTGCTACTGACAATACTTGAATTAGAAAAATAAAATCAAATCAAAGACAAAACACAACCTTCTCAAAAAAAAAATACTCTTCAATTATCTTCATTCGATCAAGACACCTCGTTTTTTTATACCCAAATTAAAGGGTTTTTTCAAAAAAAAAACTACAAAAAAACCTTTTTTTGATAAAACAATTGATTTCTTCTCATTTTCCTACTAAAATTTTTTTTATTTACTGCATTTGGTTGTTGTTCAGAAAAATTGAAGGAGGTTTCAATGCTTTTTTTCTATTTCATTTTTGCCAAATTTTTACAACAACAACAAGAGAAAAAAACCGATATTGTTTGCATTTCTTCTCAAAATGCTTTTAAAAACTCCGCGTTGAAAAATCCTCAAAGTGCTGTTTTGCTGCAACGATCTTGTCTACTCTCCTCCTTGATGATGATGATGGCGGTGGTATTGGTATAAAAATTCGGGTTAAAATTACAACAGCACCAATGACGACGAACGAGTTACTGAGGTGGACTTGAGTTTAAAAAGGGGTAAAAAAGAGTAAAATTGAGGTTGAGAGAAAGATAAGTCAAGAAAAAAATAATAATAACGAAGTAGTTTATCAAAAAAATATTTGAAAGAAATTTGGCACGAAGCCAAAAAAAGCAGCGGCAAGCAAACAACTGCGAAAGAAAGAAAGCTGCTAAAAAATAAAACTTTTTGATGATGATTTTTTTCCATTTGGGATAATTCCAAAATAGCGATATAGTATTTGGTTAAAAAGTTATTTATTTCCCATGCTAAGCAATGAGATGGATATTCCTCTTGGTAAATGATTTGAAGCAATCATGGTTTTAGGTCTCATTGGAACTTTCATTAATGTCAATCAAAATGGAACATGACCTTGCTCTAGGCAATTGTCTTAAATCGGCATTACTCTCATTTTAAAATTTTTATATGCTTTAAAAAAATGGGTATAAAAATAAGAGTGATACTCTTTTTTGAAGAAAAAAGTTGTTAAACAACAATTTCTGTTTCATATACACAGAAAGCTTAAAATCACAGAAGTTTTCCAATTTTTTTTGGTTCTTAACAAATTTTTACCGTACTGCTTTTTTTTCTTCTTTTGATCGAAAAAGATTAATTTTATCTTCCTCTCTTTCTATTGAATAAAAATTTCTCATCGCACTTTCTTACTTTTTATTGTTACGTCTTTGACTCTTTAGACCAAAAAAAATATTGAGGGAGCACTTTAACTTTCTTAGTATTTTTATATTTTGTGAAGAAAGACACCGAAGCGCAAAGAAAAGAAAAAAAGCATGAAACAAAATGCCGTAATTTGAGCCAAAAGAAACATTTTATTTTTCTCGATGGTGGTGAAACAAAGTCGCGCAAAAAAAAAAAATATATTGTGCAGGAAAAAACCGTTTTCGGTCGTCGTCGTTGTTGATGCTGCTGCTGCATATTTTTTTGAAGAAGAAAAGAAAGAGGAGGCAAATAGGCTTAACAACATTCAAACAAAGCTCGAGATGAAGAAGAACAAGGAGAAGATGTCGCTGGGATGAAAGAACGAAAAAAGAATAATGAAAGAGAGCAAACGATTGGAATTGAGAAAAAAAAGACGACAATATTTCTTTTATTCTCTTTTTTTGATATTAAAAAGTTGAATCAAAGGCTGAAAACTTTTTTACTTTTATTGAAAATGCTCAAGAAAGAAGGTTTACGGTTTGCGAACAGTAATAAAATTTCATAAAAGAAAAAGTTCGGAAAAGAAAGAAATAATAATTTGGAGATGGACGCGTTGGAAGAATTTTACAAATCAAAAAAAAAAGTATTTTCGAATCGAAACAATCTCTCCTTTTTTGATTCCTGCCAAATTACATCATTGCTTACAATCCTTTTTTTTTTGAATAGAAAAATTCAGATCTTTGAGATTTAGCATCCGTATTTTTCTCGAAAATGTCTTAATAAATCTTAAAAACTAACCCATTCCAAAAAATCCAAGCAATCCAACACTTGAGTGACAATACCCTAGGCTCCAAAGAAAATAAAATGTATCGTTAACTTTGTTTTATTGCTGCAAAACAAAAATTCCAATCCGTAAAATTTGTTGCATTTTTTCTTACAGTTTGTTCTCATAAAAAATAAAAAACAATTGAACCATGAAACATTAAACTTTCAAACTAAAAAAAGGTGTAACTGATATGATTTTTTTGGCGTCCCTTGAGGGAGGAAATGAAAATGACATTGTTTTTGCGGTCATTGAATTTTATTTTTCTAATAGAATCACCACCACCAATACCACCGTCAAAAATAACAAAGAGGGGAAACAAAAAAAATTTTGCCGATAGCGAGAAAAAAGGAGAGTCAATCATCGAATGTGAGTAAATGGCGTTGCGCAAAAATATATGTATATGTATTTGTGGTGGCTGGCTTCCGATGAGAAAATGAAAATGCAGCAATTACCCTCTTCTCTTTTTTTTCTTCTCTGAAACGTAACTAACAAAAACAACCAAAATCCGTAAAAATAATAATAAAAAAAAACGATGGACAACACAAAAACATGCATGCAGGAGCGGCAAGGGCAAAATAATGCAAAAAAAAAAAAAATAACAGGAGAAACAACAACAATAAAAATTTTGAAATGACAAAGACAAGTTTCTTTCTTCCTTTATGTCTATCTCTATATTTGTGACTCAACTGAAGAAAAAAATGGATGTGACAGTCTTTATTGGAGAGAGAAAAAAAAGATAGGTTGATGGAAGTTAGAGTTACTGTTTTATTTTTATGGGAGACGAAAAAAGATGAACGAACAAAAAGCATTATTTGTGAATAAATTATGGAGTTGAAGAAGAAGAAGTACAGTAATAATATAAAGAAGTGTAGTTCGCAACAATCGATGCAGAAACAAATTTTGATGAAGAAAAAAATCAAACATTGTTGAACCGAATTTCAAAGAAAACTAAAAAAAAATTTAGGCTTGGTTCGCAGTCAGTTTTAAAATTAACATGATTTTGACATGTTTTTATGAAGTTAAATTCTCATGATTCTTAAGCTAACCATGAATTTGAAATTTAATATGCCGAAAAATCAACTGCAAAAATTCATCTAAAAATAAAGGTTTATTCAAACCCAAAAATGAAACATTATTTTCTTTTTCTTTTTAATTCATTCTCCAACCAACCAAGTTAGTTATAAAGAAGTAAGTAAGCAAGAAGCAACATTGGCAAGTTGCCAAAATAGAGAGCTATTTCTTTTTTTCGATAGAAGGGCATCATCAACAGCCACCGCTAATCATCACTATCTTTTATCAACAAATGTTTTTAGCACACTCATTAACCAATTCCATAAATAGAAGAAGAAAAAGTTTTGTAATAATTTTCCAAAAAAATAAATATCATTTTTGTTACACAATGTTAGTATAAGAGAACTAAAAAAAAAATCATTGTCATAAATTTTTTACATGTGGGCCTTTTTCTTTTTTTCTAAGACTCTTATCTTGTTTATCCGATATTTGTTCTTTGTTCCTTCAAAAAGTTTAATTGATAACAAACGATTTGTAGTTCACTTTTCCTGTTCCTTAATGCAACATATTTGAAAACATTTTCGATGCTTCCACAGTATTCAACTTGAAGAATACCTACCAATAACCCAATAGCAGGCAAATATTTTTTCTTCTAAAAACTAAGGTTTGGTTTTTTCGATTTTATTTTATTATTTTTTGGCCAATGGCTTGCAGCAAAGTCAAAATCGTGAAGAACCTAAAGATTTGGTGATGATGGCAGTGGTCACCCGAAATATTCATCTTCAGCACATATTTTTTTGTTGTTGCTTTTGCCTCTTTGTTTTCTTCAACAAAAATTTTTTTGGCAACTTTCTCCAATTTTTTTTTGTTTTCTAGAAATAAATTTAATCCTTCCAAAAAAAACTATGAGAAACAAAAAGGTTTTTATTGCTTTAAAAAATTTTCATGGCAAAGAAAAAAATTTTTTGTTTCATAAAAAATTATGTTTTTAAAAGAAAGGGAAAAACTCATAAATGCTATAAACGAATTACCCTCTTTTTCCCATATTTCTTTTTTCTTTGAAAGCAGACAATGAAAAAAGAGAAACTCACTAATTTGAGAGAAAAGAAAAAAGCCAGCGATCATCATTTTTTTTTCTTCAACAAAAAAGAGGTTTTGGAAAATTTGTGTTTGAACTTTTGAGGAAAAAATAAAAACTTGAAATTTTGAGGGAAAAGTACAATACTTTCTTTTCTTTTTTCGAGGACGCTTCAAAGCTTCAAACAAAGCAATGTTTTGTTGCTGCCAAAAAAAAAGATTTTTTTAAATAGTTGACGCTGCTCGAATTTGAAGAAGAGCAAGCAGCGCAAAAGCCATTGGTTTTTTTTAGTTTAATCAGGTGTCGTTCTTTCTCCGCTCCATTGTTTGTGTATAAATAAAAAAGGTGATGAGTTGTGATGCTTTTTTGTTATGAAAAAATAAAAGGGAATAGTGAAATGAAACTCAAACAATAATAATAAAACAAAAAAAAAAGCACAATGGCTCAAATCCAATGAATTCGAAAAACCAACCTTTCTTTTTTTCGATGTTGAAAAATTTCAGGGGTCGTGGAAAAAAATGGATTCCATAATAAAGAAGAAGGGCACTGCATGATTATTTAACCCACACCGTTATATGATTCTAGTCAAAAGTTTATTTTGATTGAAAATAGCCAAACCTATTAAATTCAAAAGCTTTACATTTTGTTTTAAAGTAACTTTTTCCCTATCTTCATCTTCCTACATATTTATTTCAACATTTGTCCTTCGTTTTCATTTATTTTTTTTTCTCCTTGCAAAAAAAAGCATCGTTTGACACACGACAACGTTGACGACGCATGTGCAGAAAACTAAAAAAAAAATATGTATATAGAGACATAATTTAGTCCTTGAGCACTTTGAAGAAAACAAAAATTGCCATTTTACAACCATATTTAAAGGTTTTTTTTTTCTTTCCTCCTAAAAGTAAGATCTATCTTTTCTATTTTGGATGAAAGTTAAATGGGCAGAAAAAAATAAAACAGAAAACCATAAAAATTAATAACACAAAAAAAAAATACGACAGCAGCAGCCATTTTTTTTTTCTTTTGAACTTTGGCGCTCGCTTCGCAAGATGGAAGAAAGAATAAAAACAGAAGTTTTTGGTGTCAGTTTTTTTAAAGCCAATCGAATTCTCATGAGACGTGTTTCAACTCATCATTCTAATTACCCAAAAGCTTCTTCCCTTAGGGCATTAAGGAAATGGATGACCAGAAAAAAAAAGATAAGAAGAGATAGGATGGAGGCAAGCAAACGGCGGCGGTGCTGCTGATTGACAACAAAGGTCACAAACAAAATTGTTGGGTTTTTTCTTTCATTTTTTTTGGCAAAAAAAATATAGTCATGAATCGGTTGGATGGATGGTTGGTATACTTACAACAATCCTAAATAAAAAAAACGGAACAGCACTTTTAGTTTTGGTAAAAAATAAAAAACTACATTTTGATAAATGACTTTTTGACGCCCAATAAAAAAATATTAAAAAAATAAAAGAAAAAAGCGATTTTTTGAAACACAAAAAGGGTCATTTTTATTTTAAGCAGCGTGACAACATAAAATAAAAAGGGACCAAAATAATGAAGAGATTTACCAAAATGTAAAATGCTGAAAGTTAAATGTTATTTTTAGAGGGTTATTTGTCACAAAATAAATATGTACTCATAAAAATGAAAAATTACATTTGAAAAAAAAAACACATGAAGTAATAAAACATTTTTTTCTCTCAAGTCTTTTTAAAGCACATACACATTTCAATGTTGTTTATAAGAAAGTAAGCTTATTAGGGTAAAGTTAAAATAATAATTTTGTTCATTTTTGTAGTGAATTTTAGTCCCAAAATTATATGACATGATTCAAAAATTTTATTTTGCAACAATTGACTTTGAAAAATAAGCAAAGTAAATAAGATTCAAGACAAAAAATATTTTTGAATTTCATTTTCAACTGTTTTGGTTAAAGTTGAATTCAATTCAGTAAATTTTTTATATTTTTCTTTTTCTTCATCAGTTTTCAATGAAGCTGATGATGCTTGTAAAGCTGCTGCTAATAAACCTCGCATTTGAGAAAGTTCACGATAAGCTAAAGTAAAGCGTCGATGAATGATGCAACTTAAAGCAAAATAAAGTTTATCTTCGGCTTGTTGAAGAAAGGATTTGCTTGAAGGAGTAAATCGATGAATTAGTTTTTTAACAGCATCTTCAAAATCTTTGAATGAATGAAAATGGCTGAGGTCTTGAGAAACTTCAAATTGAAAATCTTGTTGATGAGTTTCCGATGAATATCCAGATGATAAAGGAGAAATTGAAATCGTTGGTGAAACAGCAGCTGAAGAGGAAGATGAAGAGGAGGATTTTTTGCATTTAGGACATTGAGTGGAATTAATTTGAGAAGCTGCACATGAATGAAGGAAATGGCCACATGGAAGTGAAAAGGAATTATCAAAACTTAATTTGATTGAACATAAATGACAAACACCGGAAATCTTCATTATTAATTTTGCACGAATTTGAGAGAAAATAAAGAAATGAATGAATGGAGTGACTTTTAATGGCAGCAAAATATTATTTGTTTTCAATTTTGATTTAATAGCTTTAGGGATTCTCTTTACAGTTTTTCTTCAGCTAAATCATTATTATCGATGTCAAAGAAAAAAGCATTTCTCAAGTGTTTTTGAAAGCAGAAAGTCTGGCCAAACTTAGTAAATTTATTATTATATCCCAAGATTAACTAACTAAATTAATCGATTAATTTAATAAAAAAAAGTTTGATTTCTCTTAAACTAAAATAAATCTACGCTTTTCAAAGATTAGACTCGACAATAAACTTGGATGCAGGTAATTAAAAATTTTGATGAGCAACAAACGAACAAAATCCATAGGTAAATTACTTACAATAATTGTAATGCTTGAATAAATAAAAAGAAATACAAAATTGCTTTAATTTTTTTAATACCAAAAGAATTTTAAATTAGCCTTTATAAATATTTTTATCAACTCTCTTTTGCTTAGAGCATGCAAGGCAAGAATCGTATGGTAATTTAGCCTAAAAGGAGCACGTGAAAAAAGTTTTGAAACGGTTTCAAAATTTGCATGTTTTTTCCAAAATGCAAAAACTTCATTGCTTTTATTCAATCATCAAACTTTCAACAACTTCTTTTCATTTCTGAAAGTTTTTATCAACGTTGAACGGTTGTTTACAAAAGTGTCGTCGTCTTTCAAAATGATAAAATTTTTTGCATCTTTTATTATTTTTGCACTGATTTGTACAACAACGGCGGCTTCCATCGATGAAACTCAATCATGTGATCCTGATCCTTGTAAAAATGGTGGAATTTGTTTCAAAACCAATGATATCAAAGCTGCAAAAAATTTTATGTGTAAATGTGATCCTGGCTTTTGTGGTTAGTTTATTTTATAGTTTCTTTAACCAACATTTATTAAGTTATTTTTAGGTGAATTTTGTGAAAGCAACAAGTGTGATAAATCTCCGTCTGATGTTGTCATTGTCTTGCGTGTTATCCTTCTTGGTTTAACTGCATTTTTGGGAAGCTTTGCCATTTTTATGTTTGTTTATCGATGTCATACTGTTTCACGAGAACAAGTAAGCTTTCTTTCGACGTTTTATGACAGTGAATAATTTTTTTAGGAAATTCCTGCTCAACAAATTGCTGGTACTAAGTTTGTATCAACTCATGTTACAAATTTCAAAGGAAAGAAACGTTTTGTTGATCGTTCTGTAAGTGTTTCATACATTCATTCTAACTGGGTTCACTTATATCAAATTTTGCTCGAAACTAATCTTTGTTAGTATTTGGGTGGCCTAAAATTACTGAATAGCAGTGATAAACAAAAATCAAATAATGTTTTCTCTTTTAACCTTTGCAAAATTTTCAGCAATCAGCATCTTCCAAAAGTTTATGCAGCCGTGTTTTCAAGCAATTTGAACCTAAACATCATCAATCACCAACAGCAGCAAAATCAAACAAAGAACATGGTCAAGCTCTAGCAAAGCCCAACAATGAATCTGGTCAAGTGCCTCCACCAAAGATGAACAAAGAATTTGAAAAGAAGCTTGATGAATGGCGTAAAAGAAATGCTGCTGCTAGTGCTGTTTCTGAACCTGTAAATATTTTGTTTTTTTCTTGAAATTATTCATACATGCTTCCCTTTTTAGAAGAAGAAACGTTCACCAGCATGGGATGAAATTGAAATGCGTCGTCATGGACTTGTGAATCGATATTGTGATCGAGTTTGTTATCCTGATTGTCCATCAAATCCTTCAACAGTGGATGTTTCAATTTATAATCCTTCTGGTGCTTCAATTCAACAATCTGTTAGTCAAGCTTCAATCATTTTACAACAATCAACTGATCCATCAAGTGTTTATTCAGCATTTACAACTTCCCTTGCAACTTCAACTCCTCGTTCCAAAAATTCCACTGTTCTTGTTGAAAATGAAACACAACCATCATCAACTCCGCTATCAATTTCAAGAGCTGCACCATCTTCTCAAATTTCACTTCATTCAGCTATCGCATCATCTGTTCCAGCTTCATCTCAACCTGCTCCTCTTGTTCATGATGGTCCTTCAATTTCAACAGCTGCTGCTTCTTCAACACATGGTACTACTAAAGATTCTGTTTATATGATGGAACCTCAAGTTAATCCACCATCTCAAGATTCGTTTCATGCTCCTCCATCTGGTGTTGCATCGGTTGCTCCTGTTCTGACTCAAGCTCCATTGGAAGTTCCTCCTGTTGCTCAAGTTCAATCTGAAGCTACTCCTCAACATGCTGATGGTCCATCAACTCAAGTCGTTTCTTCATCAAATGGTGCAACTCAAGATTCTGTTTATATGGAACCCAAACTTCATGATGAAAGTGCAAAAATTGTACATGAACAAGAAAAACATTAATAATTTTATTCATTTTATTTGTAATATGTATAATAATGTGTAACTAGTAATAAACATTTAATTTTCATAAATATACACTCAAAGATTTTTTATTTTCATTTCAAAACGTTTTTATTGTTTTATTGTCTCCAGCCTCTATCTTTGTAACTTGATGCAATGGGCTGAGCAATAGGAGCTACAGCAGCTTCTTCAGAATAACCTGAAGATGATGGTGCTGGCTGGGAAGATGGTGTTTCAGAATAACTTGGAGAAGGTTGAGGTGGTTGTGCCATTGATGTTTCAGAATAGCCGCTAGGTGATATTTGTGGTGTTGGCATTGCTGGCTGCATTGGAGGTTGTTGAGGAGGAGGTACTGGAACATTTTCGGAATAACTTGATACTGGAGCTGGTGGCGGTTGTGGTGGAGGTTCAGGTGAATATTGTGGAGGAGTTTGTTGATATGATGGAGTTGGAGGCGATTGTGGAGGAGGAGGATTTGATTGATAAGATGGAGGTGGAGGTGGAGGAGGAGGAGGATTTTGTTGATACGATGGAGGTGGTGGTGGTGGCGGCTGTGGAGGTGCTGCTTGATATGAGGACATAGGAGGTGGCGGTGGTGGAGCTTCTTGATAAGATGGAGGCGGAGGAGGTGGCGGCTGCTCAATATAGCGATTAACGTATCGAGTGACATAACGTGGAACAGTAATATAAGTTGGACGATAACTAAAAAACACAATTAATGAAAAACTCTATCATAATTAATTATATTAAAAATTATTTTATTTAATCAAACTACTTTAAGAATTAAAAAAAACTGACATTGGTTTTTGTATAACAGCAGGCCGTTGATAAGTTGTTCGAACAATACCATAAATAGGAACTTTAACATAAGTGGTTTGGCCGGGTACATACATCATGCCACCTCCACCTCCACCTCCACCACCGCATCCTCCACAACATCCACATCCAAACAAAAAAGATGCGACAGGAAGAGTCCAAGCAATGAGGTTCAATAATAATAAAATCCTTTTCACCATCGTTTACAATTTTTTAAAACTATGAACTTTGATTGATACTTTTTTGCTTTTTAATAACATTTATATTTACTGCGTTTACTCCACCTTATCTTTATTTTGGCCTCAGGCAATAACCTTATCAAAGTTTTTCTTTCCTCCATTCAAAAAACAAGTTTATGAAATGTGATTGCGGCTTCGGACATCGGATTTGGCTTTGAATTACGCAACTTTTAGCGAAATAAAAAACCAGATTTAAATGGAACTGAGACGGTTCCATTACATACAAATAGCTTAATCAAAAGCAGCTATGTAATTCGAATGTTATTACTTTTAAAGTTTTTTTATTATGTAAATAAACAACGAACGAAAACGATAGGATTAAAAAAATAAATTACCAAATAAAATCCATATTAAAAAAATACTTTTAAAATATTTATTTGAAACCCCAAAAGAAATTCTTTACTTTGCTTGCAATCCCTGCTTGTTCTTCTTCTGTTTGTTGTTGTTGTTGTTGTTGCTGATTAGAAGGTTGTCCAGCTTTTTTGCTAGCTTTAGAAGAGGTATCTTTATCCTTTGTTGAAGCTGTTTTTGGTTGTTGTGCTTGTTTTTTGGGCGTTGGTTGCTGCTTCTTCACAACGGGCTTTTCCTGTACTGATAATTCACGAATGCGAGAATGTAAACTTGGGATTTTGACATGATTCAAAGCCAAATCGAAAAATACTGGTTTACATGGCATTGGTTCTAAACGGGATAATACGGGTTTCTCTGTGGAATCCACTTCCATTGCATCGTCTTTTCCCTTTTTAGCATCTTTGGTTTTAGGTTTTATATCCAAGTCCTAAAAAATTCAAACAAATATAAAAGCATTTCTCATAAAATCAAAAACATACGTCAAACTCCAAATTTAAATCTTGGGTTTTTTCTAAATCAACTTTCATTTTCTTAGCTTGTGATACATCAACATTTTCAGAAACAAAATGAGCACAAAGTTTAAGTAATGGTTCAAGTTCCTTACATCTGAAAAAACACTATTTTGTTTACCTTCTGGGGGTTCTTAATCTTTGTAAAAACTTTTTTAAATTTTTAATTTTCGAATAATGAAAAAAATGAAATGTAATAAATAATATTTCTTGGTTAGAGGCTTACCGATTATTATATAAACCAACGAGTTCATCATTATCAACAGCTTCAGTTAACTTTTGATAGATGGTGCAAGTTCTTTTGTATAAATTTTCAGCTTTTTCCCATTGCTTTGATTCAACACCAACTGTAGCGCCAATAAACGAACAATAAGCTTGAACTTCAAGTTTGGTTAATGAATCAACCCTTGGATGGGTATTTGCAATTTGTTCAAGATGTAAAGCATGTTCCAAAGCACGACGAAGTTTATTCATTTTATGGAATTTCTTTCGAGGAACTTCATCATCATTACCTTCATATTTTAATTGCATAGCATAAGACCAAGCTCTTTCAACTTCAAAAATGAGTATTTCGAAAAATCTAGAATAAGTCAATCTTTAAAGCTTTCAGCAAATATTAACTAACCGAACATTATCGATGACATCTTCTGTTATGGGTCTGAGTTGAAATTTTGGGTTCTTATTTTTTGGGGCGCATTTATGATTATGGGTAAACTTTAAATGTCCTCTCACTCTTCTAATTTTGTTTGAACAATATGAACTTAAAAAAACTTTATTCAAAGATTTAATCTGAAATGACACAAAGAATTTACCGATATCTTTGATAATTTTGATGGCGAAGACCATGTTTTTGTTGAGCATTTTTGATTGCTTGAAGAACATAAACAATTGGAAATGGTTCTTTATTCTCGGTTTCCATATTTTCACTCATTTTTGAATTAAACAAATAAATTTATATATCAACGATCAAAAAAGGGAATAAAGAAACGCTGAATTGCAGATACATTCATGCTTGCAGTTTGATCTTTCGTTTTGAGAACATTCGTAAAAGAAGATGAGGAGGTTTCATAAAATTCCAATTTCAATTATTTTAATAAAGTTTTGCTTTTTTCTGATTTTTAATTAAGATTTAGTTAACAATCAAAAGTTGGATAGTTTTACACTCAACAAAAACAATAATGTACCTTTAATTGTTCATGGTTTTATGTTTTCAAATTATCTGATTTTATCGGCAAAAGTATGTTTTAACTGTGAAGTAACTCTAACATGATTCCATTTGCCTTGATTCAAGTTTTCCTCTTTCTCAATAAAAGTGATGACAACAAAACAATAAAGCGAATCAACAAAAAACCAAAAACAAAGAGACACAAAGATTAAATTTTAAAACATTTATTTTTCAGTAAATTAAAAGCAAAGGAAAGCCAATGCTTAAAAATAAAAAACAAATACACAATCATTTAAAGGGAATAAGCGGTACCTTCGAGCATGTAGTTGGATGTAAGAGCAGATGTGTGTTCGTGAAGATTTCCTTGAGTTCCATTTCCAATCATGATCTTTGTTCCAGTAGGAGTGTTTTCAATTGCGGTGTAAACATTTGATTGTTGTCCATAAGGAGCACTTCCAGAAGAACCGTAGGATGAAGGAGCATAATACCAAGCAGCTTTACCATCCCAAAGGATACCACGAGTAGCATCGAAGAAAGCAGGTTTTCCACGATATTGAGCTTGAATTTCAGCTGGAGCTTCACGACGATGACCATAACCAGCACCAAGATATTGGTTTTGTCCAGCAGCACCCATTTGATATCCATATTGTTGACCAGCTTGCCAATTACCACCAGCAGGTTGTCCAGCCCATTGTTGACTACCAGGTTGTCCAGACCATGGTTGTTGTTGACCAGCTTGCCATTGACCACTAGCAGGTTGTCCAGCCCATTGTTGACCACCAGCAGGTTGTCCAGCCCATTGTTGACCAGCAGGTTGTCCAGCCCATTGTTGACCAGCAGGTTGTCCAGACCATTGTTGACCAGCAGGTTGTCCAGACCATTGTTGACCAGCAGGTTGTCCAGACCATTGTTGACCAGCAGCTTGTCCAGCCCATTGTTGACTACCAGGTTGTCCAGACCATGCTTGTTTTTGACCAGCTTGTTGTTGACCAGCTTGCCATTGACCAGGTTGGCCTTGCCATTGACTACCAGAAGGTTGAGAAGCTTGCCATTTGCCACCTTGTTGAGCACCAGAATAAGAAGCCATTTTGATTTGAGAATGAGAGAACACAGCAACGCACAAATGAGTTTCAACTTACTCGACTGAAGAATCTTTATTGTTCCCGCCGCCTTTTATACTATTTGACAGCTATCATTCTAATTTGATAGGTCATAAATTTGCATGTTTAAGAATGCATTAAAACAATGGAAGCAAAAACCAAAAGAAAAGTTTACCGGAGCAAAAATGTAAGAAAGAACTATGACAATCGCAAACTTCCATAATCAAATAAAATACACATGTTTTCGTTTTTTTACTTCCAAAATATATTTTGTCAATTACCTATGATCGTTTTTATTATATAGCTCTAACACATATCTTTTACAAAGCTCATAGCATCATTATAAACCAGAGTTTTATTATTTTGTTATTTTATTTAGTTTCCCATAAATGCGTTTACAAGCAGTTCATATTCTTAATGTTATCAACCAGAGAAGAATTCGTCGAAAAAAGGTCAAATGTTTTTAATTCTTAACAATGATAAGATGTTCATAAGCCTGTAATTAAAAATGTGGTTGAATGGATACAAGTTGTTCGTTGATGTTTCATAGTTTCAGACCTTGATAATAATGCAAAAAGTTTTTAGCATTGTTCAATTATTTTACACTTGATTTGAGTATATTTAATGAAACAACTTTATTTATTTGGTAAACACATATGATTAATACAAAACAGGCAATTTAATATGTTCTAAAGCTAAATCAAAAAGTACAGTTTTACATGGCATTGGTTCTAAACGAGGTAGTACAGGTTCTTCTTCAACATCCACTTCCATTGCATCGACTTTTTCTTTTTCAGCAACTTTGGCTTCAGGCTTAACATCGAGTTTCTGAAAAACAAAAATCATATGAGAGCAAGTAAAAGAAAAACTTACATCAAATTCCAAATTTAATTCTAGAGTTTGTTCTAAATCAACTTTCATCTTCTTTGCTTGTGAAGGATCAACGTTTTCAGATACAAAATGAGCACAAAGTTTAAGTAATGGTTCAAGTTCCTTACATCTAAAAACAATATGTAACCCACTTTGTTATTATAAAAAAAGCATACCGATTATTATACAAACCAATGAGTTCATCATTATCAACAGCTTCAGTTAACTTTTGATAAATGGTGCAAGTTCTTTTGTATAAATTTTCAGCTTTTTCCCATTGCTTTGATTCAACACCAACTGTAGCACCAATAAACGAACAATATGCTTGAACTTCGAGTTTGGTTAATGAATCAACCCTTGGATGGGTATTTGCAATTTGTTCAAGATGTAAAGCATGTTCTAAAGCACGACGAAGTTTATTCATTTTATGAAATTTCTTTCGAGGAACTTCATCATCATTACCTTCATATTTTAATTGCATAGCATAAGACCAAGCTCTTTCAACTTCAAAAATGAGGATTTCAAAGAAGCTAAAAGTTGTTAAATATTAAAGAAAAAGACATACATAAATAAAATAAAATAAACCAACCGAACATTGTCAATGACGTCTTCAGTAATAGGCTTTAGTTGAAATTTAGGATTCTTAGTTTTTGGTGTACATTTGTGATTATGCGTAAACTTTAAACATCTTCTAACTCTCATAATCTTGTCCGAACAGTAAGAACTAAAAAACAAGAAAGTGATAATGAGAAGATCGTAGAAAAAGTTAATGACATACCGATATCTTTGATAATTTTGATGGCGAAGACCATGTTTTTGTTGAGCATTTTTGATTGCTTGAAGAACATAAACTGTTTGAAACGGTTCTGTATTTTCCGCTTCCATTATTTTGCAACAAATAATTTTTATGAAAGCAAACAGCAAAAATTAAAAGGATTTGCAAAATCTTGATTAAATATTTTTTTACGCGTTAGTATATTTCGTGCTCAGAATCAGACTATTTTAAATATATTATGAAAGCTCTTTTTTACCAAATATTTCTTTACTATGCTTTAAATTTATTAATTATAATTATTTTAAAAATTCAAGTTGTTGATAAAAAAAAATTAACCGAAACAAAATATATTAACAAATACCCCATGGTTTCTTTGGATTCATTTTCTTTACTTTTTGTTGATGATTTAGATGCTTTGAAGTTGCCTGCCGTTTTAAACTTTTTGCTGATAATGCCGGTCTTCCAGCATAACATCCTGCCATTAATATCGCATCACAATTTTCTTCAACAATGAAAAATAAAAAGGGTGAATCAAATCTTGCAGAAAAATGGTAAAGATGTTCAGGTTGACGATTCAAAAGATTTTGGGGAATTGTCTTTTTTGTTTCTATCATTTTTTGTAAATGAACGTTTCGGGTTTTAGCTGTACATTTGGGTTTGTTTGAATTTTTTCTAGGGAAAATTCGATCTTTAGTTGGATTATAATTTTCTTCCTAAAATTGCAAGGTTGTTTGAGAAGTAAAGAACATAAAAAACTAACATTATCTCCTTGAAATGAAACTCCTGAAGCTGTTAATCTGATTGAAGAAAAATGGAAAAGTTTATCCAAGGAATATAAATTGGAATTGCTACCGTTTTCTAATTTTGCAAGTGTCTCACCTCCATAAATCTTTTTCCAATTATTTGAAAGTTCTGTAATGCCGTATGTTTTATTCTTTGCAAATGGAAGATCAACTTTTGGAAGAAGTAAGGTAGCTTTTCGTGGCTGAAAAATTCTATGTTATTTAGTTTCAATTCCTTAGATTTTAGTTTTAAATAGGCTCTAAACTTTAACCCGATTTCAGAAGTTTATATGCCTATTTATGGTTAGAGTCAAACCTGAATGATTTTTTTTGTAACACTTGAACAACTTACTTTTTGTTTAATAAGTTCATGAATAGCTTTAGCAATTTCATCAAAATTTTCAGGTGATTCCAGTTGAAGAATGCTTCCAATAAAATTTGGACGCATAAGAATCATACTTATTTTTGGCTTATTTGTTAGACTTTGTGTTGTTGATAAATGTTTAGAGTGTGCTAATGGAATTCTCCAAGCCTAAAATTTATTTATCTTTTTACAACTCTTTTTTTAATAATCTTTTTCGAATACTTCAAAATCAGTTGATGTTATTGATGAAAGTTCACCTTTGATAATAAAAAATGGATGATTCCTTTCTTTTATTCCATAACTAAGCAAAAATGAAGCCTTCTTATAGCAAAATGTCTGTAAATAAAGCTTTTTTTTAATTATTAATCATGATTTATGTTTATGACTGAACCTCAGCAGCTGCAAAAGTTGCCTTTATTCGAGTTCCAACAATTGATAAAAAGTTTGTTTCATTTTGACACAATGCTGCTTTGTTGGATAATGAAAAATTTATTCCTATTCCATGGTTGAGTAAATTTTGAATTATTGCTTGTTTTTCTTGAAGATCAGAAGAAGATGGAATCGAAATGACCTGGAATTATGGAATACGATAGTTTTTTTAGCTTTCTTAAAAAATGATGCTTACTTCGAATGGTAAAATCTCTGTAACAAATTGCTTCCATTTTTTGTTTGGCTCAATATTATTACAAAAAATAAACTTTGAAACAACAAAAATGCTTTGGACCTGATTTTCCGAATTGTTATTGAAAGAAAAGTTTCTTAAAATTTGATACAAATCTAAATTTTTTTAACATAAAAAATTCGCATTGAAATGAATTGGATTTACTTTTTTCAAAATCGTCTGAATTATAAAATCGATCAAAGCAAAGTAATTTAGTTAAGAAATCAAAAGTATCTTCAGTGGCACATTTTTGAAGAGCAAAAATATGAGATGAAAATGCAAAAGGTGCTAAAATACGATTAAGAGTTTGAGTATGAAAAATTTCATCATTAAAACATCGAAGAGTGAAACTAAAAAAGGAGCAAGCATTAATTTTTTTATGTAAGTCGTCTATGTGGTAAGCTTACTAAATTTGCCATAAAAGCCATGGATTCGATGTTTCTTCCGATGACAATGGTATTAGCTGTTGTAAATGATCGGGATTTTTAATAACAGTTTTAAATTCATCAATTTCTTTTTTTCTACGAAATCTAAGCATTATTTTGTTGTTACTTATTTTTGTAAAACTAAAATGAAAAAAAAAAAGAAAAGAAAGAAAATATTTATTGATTCAACAAACGGAATGAATGAATGACTAAGTTCACGTTATTGTAGCTTTTTCTCTAAACATTTTTTACATTCCCAAGATACTAAAAAAGAAGAAGCCCAATGAATTCATAAACTTTTTATGTTTCAAAAATGAAATGTATCGTGTGCTGCTATTTATGGCTAGCTATAAAATCAAATAATGGCAAAGGCTTTATTTTATTTCATCAAAAAAAATATATAGCAATTTTTAATAAACTTTACCATCGATGCCGAAAACGTCGATGTAATTGATTAGAATAAATTGAAGAATGATATGGATTTATTTGAGTATTTGAATTATGTGGTTCATTGTTTGTGTCGGATTGAGATGGGCCATATTCAGATGCAGCTGGAGCAAAATTTTGTGAAGCATCATTATTTGAATCATCTGATGGTTGGGATGGGCCATAATCAGATGAGGGTGCAGCCGGAACAACATGTTGTGTACCTGTATCTGAATCAACTTCAGTTTCATCTTCATAATTATTTCCATGATTCCCTTGTTGGATATTATTTTGAGTTGGTTGAGAAAATTGTTGATCGTTATTTCCATATGGCTGTTGTTGTTGTTGCTGGAAATTATTTGCTTGGGAATTTGGCGATGGTGGTGGAGATCGATCAAGCATTTTAGGATTTTTATCTCCATAAATTTCTATTCCAACATAAGTTGAACAATCATCAAAACGAATGCAAGCTCCATCATGGGATCTTACAAATCCCTCAAGGGCTTGACATTCACATCTTGGTGGTTTGCAAGTTGATGAACAATTAGTCTAAAAAAATATTTGCAACATCTTAATTAGTGAGTATTATTACATGACATTTAATACTATCGTAACTTCACAACTTACAATAACGGGTTCCTTGCAAGTTCCTTCACAACCTCCACATTCGATAAAGACTTCATTATCTTGACAATCCAATTGGCTGCGATCGCCTAAGGCAATTGAAAACAATAAAAATGACTACAAAAAAGAAGAGTTTTAAATAAATCGAATTGTTGTAAAAAAAACTTTTTGTTTGTTTTTTTATTTTGTAATTTCACATTAGTTCCACACCCTGAATAAATTTTAAAGGAATTTTTTTACGAATTTTTTTGTTTACATAAAACTTGTCTGGAGGCAAGCAAGAAAAAAAAACAATCAAAAAAACACCACAACTTTTTTTTTTTGCATTTTTTTATTCTTCGACGATAAAAAAAAGTGAAATCATCAAGGTGCATGAACTGTGGTTCTTAAAAAAAAGTTGGGAAATCAAAAAATGTTTGGTACTCGTAATGGATCAAGTGTCCAAAAAAAGAAGACCCATAAAAAGTAAATGAAATATATTTAAAAAAATGATGTAATAATGAGTTAGCAAAAAAAAATAACTCACAAAAATTAAAGTTGATAGCAAACTGTTGGAAGATATCAAAGGTTGTGCTTTGATCATTGTTGAAATTAATGGTTCAAAAATGTCTTTAAAAAGAGGTTTTCGATGATAATATTGAAAATGTGATAAATATTCCAGCGACAAAACAAGCTAAAATCGGAATTTGGATGAAACGCTAATTAATTAATTTATAGAAATGATAATGACAATTTTTTGTAATCTAAAAAAGTCAACGAAGGCAAAGATTTACTTAAAAATCCATTTAATTTAAAGTTTTTTTTACTAAAATAAGATGCTTGTAAATATGAGACTAAATAAATTTAAAAGTTGGTTGGATAAATGTATCAACAACGACCACGATTATAAATACAATTACAATGGAATGGATAAATACTTTTCTTTTTTTAAAGATCTTCTTTAGGTTAACTCTGTCCTATTCTAAAACAAGAGCACATAGTAATACGCTACCTGAGTAAAATAAATGGCTGATGGCCATTTTGTCTTTTCCAAATAAAATTCATGTCACCAAGAAGTCTTCCCTTCTTCCTTTTTTATTCTGCGTCACGCCCATTGCATTCTTCGACCATCTTTTCTTTTTATTGAGACTAAACTTGTTTCTTCTTTAGTATTATTGTAAATTTGTTTTTTAATTTTTAATGAAAAAATTATTTCATTCAATTTTTTACGCTTTAAAGAATAAATGAAATCGCAAAAATAAATGAGTTAGAGTGAGAAAAAAGAAATTCAGCCTTCTTCTTTTTGATTTAAAAAAACAAGAGAGATGGACATGTTAAAAGTAAAAATGCTTTAAGATTGATTGCAAGAAAAAAAAAGAAGTATATCCAGAATTGTATTGTAAGAATGTTTATTATTTTTTTCTAAATTCCTTCGGCAAAATGCTTTAAATCAAAACAAAAAAAGTTTGCAACATTTTTATTTCAGCTTTAAAAAAGTGTTTTAAAACGAAAATTTATATGCTGTGTTCGAACTTCGAAGCAAAAATTCAAAAGAATTCTTTATTCTTATTTTTTTCATTCATCGTTTGCAATTCTTCCATTCATTACAAGTTTTATTCAAAGCATTCTAAACAACGCTTCTAAAAGTCTCTTTCAACCTCTTTTTAAATTCCACCATATCTAATATATCAATCGAAGTTCGATTCCCGCGCTTTCCATCGTGATTATGCATGCTTATTTATATATTTAATAATCCCTTTTTTTTTTTTCAGGCCTTATGTTAGAAATGGATCAAGTCATTGATACTGTAAGTAATTGGCCATGGAAGAAAATTGCTATTGGTGGTGCTGTTGCATTCGTTGGTTATGCCGTCTACTTTGATTACAAACGACGCAATCATCCAAATTATCAACAACATATTCGTGAAAGTAAGTTTTACTTTATCTTTTGAATGATTTTTCACATTTTTGATTTTTTAGGACGTCGTCTTATGGGTCAAGGTGGATCAGGATCAGCGTCTTTAGCTTCTCAAACTCCTTTACCAAATATGAGAGACAGTCAAGAAGTTCAAGCATTTTTCTTACAAGAAGTTCAACTCGGTGAAGAGCTTATGTCATCACGTAAGCTTATTTTTGTTCACTCAACCTTTACTAACTTTATTGTTTTTAGAAAATCCTGCTTTGTTACGTGAAGGAGCAGAACATCTTGCAAATGCTATTCTTTTCTGTGGTCAATCTGAACAACTTTTATCTATCTTTCAACAAACATTTCCGCCAGAACATTTTCAACTCGTTCTTTCAAAACTTCCTGAAGCAAAAGCAAGAATGGAAAGCCACCTTTTGGCTAATGCTGGTGGTGATGGTATGGGTGCACCAACATCAAATATTGTTCCATTGGAGGATGAAGACTTGGAATAACGGGAATTGTCTTATTAAATGCGCAATTAGATGGCGTTTTATAGTTATTTGAATTGTAGTGATTTGTTTTAAAAAAGAAAACTATGCCTTTAATTATTGTTGAAATGTATGCCTATTGTTGTTTTTTCTCGCTAATATGTTTATTTATGAAATAAAATTTTTTAAAGTTTTAATTTACTGTATTATCATTGATTGCTTTGCATCCACATTGCTTAGGTTCATTGAAAGTTATTGAACGGATTGTAGGAAGAGCTTCATCATCACAGTTGGTTAGCTCATGTGTAACGGGAGTTGTTTCAAGAGGAGCACATGCGGTGTTTTCATTTTCTCGATGAGGAAAGAAATGAGTCCCTTTCTGCAAAATTATGGTATTAGCTCAATTTTTTGATTCATTTTGAAAGAAAGAACTAACTTCAGAGGTTTCACAAAGTCCGCCACAAATAGCAACTGGAACAACTCCATGACATTTATGCCCATTTTCATCCGTTTTTGTTACAGGGATTGAATGATTACCGCTAAAAAGGCCACAATTTTCATGCTCATCTCTCGTCAAAGCTATTTTCAACTAAAAATAATGAAAGTTTGGTGATTCGACTTTGAATAAATAACACTTTGAAACTTACAAAAACAAAAAACATCCAAAACCGCAAAACTTGATTCATTTTCTTTTTGAGCTTAAACAACTCAAACGTTAATAACAAACGATTGCCTTTATTTTTTTACTCCAAAGCTTTGTCTCTTTCTTATGTCTTTTATTTACTTCAAGTCTTGTGAAAAAAACATATGATTACAATTAACTTTATGGGATGGGATTTAAAACAACAGAGCTTCAATATGTTCGTTTTATTGATAACAAATAAAAAGAAGAAAACATATGCATACATACGAGGGACATTTCCATTATGTGATTTTGGGGAACATGGCATATGGTGTTATGATGGCGTGTCATTTGTAAATTAAGAAATATTCAAACATCGAGGGCAGTCATCTGAAAAAACTGTAACAAACCATTTCAGTTTTAAGTTAAGCATATGCTCTTAAAACCGATCTGATTTCTTACCTTTTCCATAGCTGATAAGGTTGATATAATATTCTTTCAAGAATGTAAAGGTGATAATTATGTTTATAAAATCACTTCATTCTCTCGTCCGCCGAAAATAGCCATTCACAAAATCTCGACCGCTACTAAATTCCATCAAAAAAATATAATACGTATTTTGCTTTACATCAAAGTCTTATTTATACCGAATTCAAAAAACGCCGATGCTTACTGTCGCCTGTCATCAACTGTCAATGGCGCCGTTCAATGCATTTGACTTTTACTTTTCAATCAAATTTTGTTTACACAAAAGGTCACTTTGACAGTTTTAAAAACAAACACAGTTATAAAAACAAACAATTTATTATTAAAAAAATATGCATCAGAGCTATAAATTCAACAATTCTAGACGAGTATCAACAACCTAGTACTAAATAAATTCAAATAGCAAAAATTATTACATTATATTTACTTTTGCTCTTCCTTCTTTTCTTCTTCCTTTGGTGGTTCAGATGATCCAGCATTGGCGTTGTTCTTTTCTGCCATTTTCTTATAAGCAGCTTCGAAGAGTTTGAGCGATTGATTTTGAAGTTGACCAAGTTCTTCCCGGACTTCAGAAGCTTTCAAGTTATCACGATCAGAGAGTTTCTTACGGAGATCTTCGATTTTTTCTTTAATTGATTTAGCTTCTTCAGGATTGATTTGATCGGAATATTCGTTGATCTTGGTATCAGTATCATGGATGACAGATTCAGCTTGGTTGATTGCTTCGACAAGTTCCTTCTTTTCTGCATCTTCTGCAGCATGCTTTTCAGCTTCACGAATCATGTTTTCAATTTGATCCTTGCTCAATCCACCAGAAGATTGAATGACAACTAAAAAATGTTCAATTATTGAAGTGATAAAAAAGAGATAAAAAAGAATTAAAACTTACTTTGTTGTTCCTTTCCAGTTCCTCTATCTCTCGCACTGACATTGACGATACCATTGGCATCAATATCAAAAGTTACTTCAACTTGAGGTACACCACGTGGAGCAGGAGGAATGCCAACAAGAGAGAATTGTCCAAGAATTTTATTGTGAGTAGCCATGTCACGTTCGCCTTGATAAACTTTGATTTCGACTTGAGTTTGTCCATCAGCAGCAGTGGAGAAAACTTGAGATTTCTTTGTTGGAATAGTGGTGTTACGAGTAATAAGTTTAGTCATAACGCCACCAAGAGTTTCGATACCAAGAGAAAGAGGAGTAACATCAAGAAGGAGAACATCAGTAACACTACCAGAGAGAACAGCTCCTTGAATGGCGGCACCAATTGCAACAGCTTCATCTGGATTAACAGCTTTGCTAGGTTGACGACCGAAAGTTTGTTGAACAAGTTCTTGAACCTTAGGCATACGAGACATACCACCAACGAGCAAAACTTCCTTGATATCAGATGTTTTAACTTCAGCATCATGAAGAGCCTTCTTACATGGTTCAATTGTGCGGTTTACCAAATCTCCAACAAGTTTTTCGAATTGAGAACGACTGATTTTGAGAGCCATGTGTTTAGGTCCAGAAGCATCCATTGTGATGTATGGTAAGTTGATATCTGTTTGAGTTGTTGATGAAAGTTCACATTTAGCTTTTTCAGCAGCTTCACGAACACGTTGCATGGCCATAGGATCTTTAGTGAGATCAACTCCTTGTTCTTTTTTGAAGGTGTCGATCAGGAAGCGAACAAGATGATTATCAAAATCTTCGCCACCGAGGAATGTATCACCATTTGTGGATTTGACTTCGAAGACGCCTTTTTGGATTTCAAGAATTGAAATATCGAACGTTCCACCACCCAAATCGTAAACAGCAATACTAAAAATCAATGAATAAATATGAAATTATAATAAAGCAATCCTTACATTTTATCTTCAGATTTGTCTAAACCATAAGCAAGCGCAGCAGCAGTAGGTTCATTGATAACACGTAATACATTCAAACCAGCAATTTGACCAGCATCTTTGGTAGCTTGTCTTTGAGAATCATTGAAATAAGCAGGAACAGTAACAACAGCATTATGCACTGTAGTACCAAGATAACTTTCAGCTGTTTCTTTCATTTTCATAAGTACGTAAGCTCCAACCTGAGAAGGTGAGTAAACTTTGCCTTGTGCTTCAACCCAAGCATCACCATTTTGAGCTTTGACAATCTTATATGGTACAACTTTCCTAAAAATGAGTAAAGATAAATATTTAATCATTGAATAAATATTAAACTTACAAATCCTTTTGAACTTCTTTATCTTCAAATCGTCTTCCAATAAGACGTTTAGTAGCATATAAAGTATTTTGAGAATTTGTGACAGCTTGACGTTTAGCAGAAGCACCAACGAGACGTTCACCATCTTTGGTAAAAGCGACGACGGAAGGAGTTGTACGAAGACCTTCTGCATTTTCAATAACTTTAGCTTGTTTACCTTCCATAACAGCAACACATGAATTGGTTGTTCCTAGATCCACACCAATAACAGCACCACGAATACTTTCAGATTTGAAACGATAAGCATTCCTCGATGCTAGTCGACTTGTTGATGATAACGTTCGAAGAGTTGACAACATGTTAGCTGAAAATGAAAAAAATTAAGATTTCACAAAAATTTAAAGGTTTAAAAATAATGATGCAACCGCGCGAGAGATTTAGAAATAGCTATAAACATGGTGGAAAAAAAGGAGACTACAAATGAATATGCTCAAAAATAGTTTTATAGGGTTAAAATGATAGGAAGGTTTTCAAATATTACAAATCTAAAAAAATCTGTCAAAATTCGATGACAAAAAAATATCAAAGAATGAACGTTTGTCTTGTTGCTTTGAAAAAAATTCTTTCAAAATCTTCAATGTTCGAGAAAGCCTAACGCAAAAAGTTAGCAGCCAAGTAATACGGTGCAATCGTGTTGAAACAATTTAACTCTTTTCTCATCATTTTTTTTCAGCGGTTTTGCTTTTTGATCATTTTTTTCATCATCATCAGCATTACTTTTTCCTTTCAGTATAATACTTTCAAAACCTTTTTTACTTGAAAAAAAGACCATCGAACACAATAATAAATTGCTCTACGATTCAGCTTTATTGAATTGCAAAAAGTTGAAATTCATTAAACTTTTGCCATAGATGATTATCAAATTTTTGTGTTATCCGGTTATGTAAATCATTAAAAGCTTTTATTCAACGACTATATACATGAACATAAAAAATCTAAATTTCAAGAAAAACCCGAGATTAACAAAATATTAAATTAATGTAAAATCTTTTTATAATTGGCAGTGTAAGCTTCTGTTTCAATGGAAGTTTCGGCTCTCACTTTCATTGTCATATGATCAAAATCCAATTGCTCATATTGACGTTCAAATTCTCTGATTTCAAGATCAACACCTTTACTACCAACGTCAAAGCTTCGACGAAGGAATTGCTTTAAATGACAAACAATTTTTGGACCTTTTACAAATCCTTGTTCCATCATACTAAATCCTTCACTGCTGGTTGTGAGATAAGCTACATGGATTCGAGGATCTCTTCTTGTTGCATTTTTAACTGGCATAAATCCATAATCACTTCGAATAACGTTTTTCTTTTCAGCATCATAATAAGTATGAGTAATATTAACAGTGCGAGCACCAAATTTAGGAAGAGGATTAATTGAAAAATCAATTAGATCGGGTGCGGGTAAATCACGCCAATGCCCTTTTACTTGACCATCAAGTTGCCACAATCCAATGAAATCACGAACAGGTCGAAGATCCCATGGAAGGGTATTCATATCATATCCTATAAACTTTATTATTTTATGATCGTAAAATAAGAAACAAAGCTTACGATCTTCATATCTTCCATTTGCAAAAACACAAAAAATACCCAAAACAATGAGAGCAAAAAATCTTTGCAACATTCTAAAACACTTTAATAATTTTAAAAATGAATTTAATTATTATTATTAGATTACGCGAGTGATTATGAAGGCGAAGACATAGGTGTTTAGTATGCGTGGCAAATAACATATTATTTATCTTCAAAATTATTATTATTCTTATAATCCACCCGCAGGGCATTAAACTTCTTTATATGTTTTTACTTTCGAAAAAGATAAAATAAAAAACCGTAAATCTTTTTTTAACTATTAAAAAAAGAAAAAGAATTCGGTTAATTGAGTTGTTGTTTATGTGATCACCAACATCACCAACACTATCAAATATCCTCCTTTTTTAAATCCCCTACGGCAAATTTAGGGCGTTGATAATAAATTTTTTATCCGTTTATTTTTTTTATTGAAAAATATAAGCTGACCTTCAACATGATAAAAAAAATTTCCGTGAAAAGTTTGTAACTTATAAGATTTTTGATTTGAAAAAGGGAAAGTTTATGTATGATAAAAATGTAAGAGTCGCGGTTATTTGGCCGCTGATGAATGAGGATTCAGATTGATAGTTGGGGTCTAAGTTTTTTAATGAATTTTTAAACCGGTTCCTTTTACTTTTTTCTCTCATCCAAATGACCTTAGAAACCATTAAGTTTTATTTAAAAAAGAAGACGAAGAAGATGTTCAAAAGTAACAAAATGATTGACGCAAAAATAAAAGAAAAATAAAAGAAAACGAATTGATTTAATTAAAAGTGAAAGTATTGAATGAAAGAAGATTATTGAAAGCTGATTTGATTGAAGGATAAAGATAAACAAGAGGATGAATTAAAGATGAGTTCCTTGTTAATTTTAGTTCCAAATTCCTAATTTTTATTGATTGCTTCAGAATAAAAGAAAGGGAAAATAACCAAAATTATTCCCACGAATTTTGGATGCTGCTGCACAAAACACAGCGATCCGGTACATTACAAAAGTTATCAAACACTTTTAATAAAACTTTGTGAATAATAACAAAACAAAAAATCGTTCAGTAACTTTATTATAAAAAATTTTTGAAGAAAAAAAACAATTGTTTTTAGCGGAGAAATCGAAAAAAAAAATAAAAAAATAAATTCTTAGCCGTGATGTAAAAAAGAAGCACGCTTTATCCAAAAAATTATAAACTAGTTCCATGACATTACGACGACGACTACGACTGATTGAAGGAGAACTTTTTTTGGTATAATTTATATAGTTTTATTGCTCCCTAAGGCTATAGAAGTTTTTTTAAATTGTCAATTCAGATTATTAGCTGTTTGAATATTTTGAAAGTTCACAAATGGAAAGGAATGGAATACATCAAGCAGAACAACAAATTTGGAGATTTTGGAACTTCCTTGGTGGTGTAATTAAAAAAAACTAATCATTTATAAGCGTTCAATAATGTGCAAATACATAAAAAAAATTTAATTTAAATTAAAGCTAATAAAGTCAATAACCCTTTTCAATAAAAAATGGGATGTTCCAATGTGTTTCTCTAATGCTTATTTGAACAGAAAGAAATGCAAGATTGGAAATTTGGGAAGTTATTATAATTTCCGTTAGCTCCGTAATATGAGAAGCGCCAGCATGATTGAATAGCATCAGACCAAGCAAAACGAGGTTTATCTTCGATTCCAGTGGCAAAGGTGCCAGAATCATCGCGAAGGGAACAAACATATTCTAAAAAAGTTTTAGTAATTTTTATTGATTGAGATTTTTTTTGCAAATTTCCAAATCATGAAAAATCATAAATCATGAATTCAACATGATCATTCTTTCCTTCCGTTGCACATTAATTTTTTTTGTTAAAAGTTTCTTAAATTTTTATGTACCAATATTACTAACCTTTACTTGGGCAGCAAACTCCTTTCTCACAACTATGATTATCGGGACATCCTTCCGAGCATGAGGTGTATTTTCCATTGGGAATTAAATATTGTCCACCACATTTTTCAGCTAATACCCATTGATTTCCATTTCGAATTTGTGCGCCTGTCTTTTGATTAGATGCACAAGCTTCCCGACATTCTTCTAATGTTGAATAACGATTTTCATTTCCTCCACAACCTTTAAACACAAAGGGTTGGCATACAGACATTCGAGTATCAAAATAAAACATTCTTGATGATGGTGAATCGCTACATGATTGACCAGAATCACGACGCTGGGTGCAATCTAAAATGTGAAAATAGCTATTTCCAAAATATTTTAATGTTAGGGTTAACCTTGTGCCAATGAAAAAACAGCAATGGTAGCAGTAACAAATAAAATTTGAGTAAGCATTACCACTCACAAAAAAGGAAAGTTCGCAGACTGTTTTGCTGAAAGTTAACTTTTGAGTTTATTAACTCTTTTTTTTTAACAAAGCATTTTTTTTCACGCAAAATTAAAAAAAGAAAATCTTGTTCCAGTAGTGTCAGCTGACGACAACAACAAGAGACGATAGACATAACCACAAAAAAATAAAACGTTCCCTAAAAAAATTGTCGTTGTTTAAAAAGGTTGTTACGGAACCAAACCGGTTTTTTTATTTTTTGATAGAGCCAAAAAAAATAATAAAGTTCTTGACCTTTCTTGAGTCGGGAGCTTTTTAAAAACACCAAACTCTTAAAATTGAAATTTCTAACATTGAGTTTTCTTTCAATGTTCAAAAAACATACAACCAATTTTTGAGGAATCACCTTCGGTAAATAAAAGTAAAGAAAGGCAATAGTATTTGAGTGAAAAATAAAAAATATTCTTTGAACTTTCTCTAATTTGTTAACTCAAAAAAAAAACTGTAACATGAAAAAATTCTTGTAAACCTTCTTTTTATTCTCCAAAAAATCCACCTAAAAAGTTAGTTTTTTTCAATCAAATATTGACATTCTTTAACGTGAAAGAATAACTTTCTTCTTGTTGCTATGTTCTTTCATTATAAACGCGTGTGTTTTTTTAAATATTTTTTTGTCTCGTATGTTTGCTGAAATCCTGCAATTTTTAAAAACTTTTTACGTTCTTGTTCAAAAAATAAAAAGAAAGAATTTATCTTTAGTTTATTTTGTGCAAATAAAATGTACAGACAATGTTGAAAAAAAGGATGGAATGAAAGAATTCTTTGAAAAAAAGCTTATAGCTTAAGAACCACCGCCTCCACAATATCGCATACAATCATTATAAGTTTTAAAATTATTATAGTTTCCTTCAGATCCATAATATGAAAACTTTAAACAATTTTTGAGAGCAGGTTGATAAGCATATCGACCAACATGTTCTTGCTCTTTGAGTTCATGACCCGATTCATAATTTTGTGAACAAACAGTTCCTTTAGTTGGACAACAAAATGTTCCAGCACATTGATAACCATTTGGACAAGAATCTTTAGCTCCACATGAAGTTGGAATTTGAATATTAACACCAAAAATATTGTCACACATTTGAGCTAAAAAATAAAAATGGAATAAAACAAAATTTATGCTCATTCAAAATGCATACCATAACCATTGATAAAATCTTTAGTGGCATTTGGTGTTGGTGGATTTATTGGTGCTGGCCATGAACCATTACTTGTTTTTACTGGTCCAGGATGAAATGGATTGAAAATATCAACTGTTTTATTGGAATTTCTTGTGGATGTTAAAATATTTGTTCCTTGTCCAATGCCGCGATTGCTCATTGAAGCTCCTCCAGCACCTTGGCCAATGGATGGCATTGAAGATGTTTCAACTCCATTTCCAACAATAACCATATTATTTCTGACAGATAAATTTGTTCCTTGTCCAATTCCAATTGGTTGGGTTCCTTGCCCAATATTGTTATTATTATTTGAGATAGGTTGAGTGCCTTGTCCAATATTATTGTTGTTATTATTTGAGCCAGGACTGGTACCGTGGCCGATATTGTTGTTACTGTTTGGTCCTGGACGTGCACTTTGTCCAATTCCGATTGGTCTAACGCCTTGTCCAATATTATTATTATTTGAACCAGGACGAGTTCCTTGTCCAATAGGTACATTACCACGGTTACAAACTTGCATACAAGCGGCTCGAGAAGGAAATCTGTTGCCATTTCCTCCACAACCAAGAAAAACAAGACTTTGACATGTCCCTTAAAAATTGCGTTTAATAAAAATTTTAATTAATGAGGTGAAGCTAACTCGATGCTACATGATAATAATACTGTATTGAAGATCGAATCCCGTTGCATGAGTATCCCTGATTTTGAACATAATTACATGGTGGAGAAACAGCGCTCACTAAAATTTTTAAAACATCGATAAAATTTCATAAAGAGCAAGCATTAAACAAACCTAACAAAAAAACATTTCCAAAAATTAAAAAACCAAAAACGATCTTCTTCAACATTTCAGAAAAAATCTTATCTGATTTTTGATTACCTTTATGGATAGCGGCTGCTACTTTCAATCAACAAAAACAAACCAGTCTTCGAAGCTCTTTTTTTTTACCCTTTTATTCCACCTTTAAAAACGTAGAAAAAAAAAACAGCGTCATTTTTTGCGCAGCGAAATTTTTGCTTGGTCGATGAATGATGGTAAACAAACTTCTTTTTTCATATGTATGCAATCAGCATCTTGGCCCGTGCTTGAACTTTTTTTGTACGCAATCCAATCATTCTTGTGATTTTTTACATTTTATAAAACCCTTTCACATGAAGTTTTGTGATTTTTTCAAGAGCTCGACACTTTAAAAAAATAAAGCAACTGATTCATTTTTTGATTCGCAAATAATAAACTTTTTTTATGTAAAAGTTTTGTAAAGTGATATGAGTAAATGGTGAATTTGAAAATTAGTCATTTTGTATATTTTTAGATTCAAAAATTAGCATGAAAATGAAATCCTTTCAAATCGAACTCCAACTTTATTCCTTCATTCAACTTTTTCAAATTCATCATCTTCAAAAAATAAATCAATGTGTATTCGACGAAAAAATAAAAAAATTGCTCAATCAAAAAAAGAAAATTCCACTGCCGCTGCAGGTGATACTAATTATAACAACAACAAGACTTCAACGGAAGGTGCTGCTATAGAAAATGTTCATATAATACCAAAGCCTGAAACAACTGTTGGTGAATCAATTGAAGATCGAAACCTTCCAAAACCAACTCCAAATTCAAGAGTCAAAAGTTCAAAAGAAGATTCAAAGAGAAAATCAAAACGAAAATGTTCAAATTCTGAAAAGAAAGCTGCAACATCATATCGAAAATATTCATCTCGGATAAGTCAAGCAACACAATCTCAAAGTAAAAAAGAACAAAATATGACATATTCATCTTCGACTTTGCCTCAGCTGGAAAAATGTTCATCCAAAAATATTATTGTTGAAGATGAAAGAAAAACAACAAATGAAATTGAAGTTGAAGTTGGTATACAAATGGATCAAAAAAAGGCGAATTCAAAATCAACTAAATCTCAACGTCATCAAAAATCGCTTGTCTCTCTGCGTAAGAAATCAGCTGAATCTTCTCATCATGTTACACCATCAATATCAACTCCTGAAATCAAAAGTAAGAAATCAAAGCCACCATCACCACAAGTAGTAGTCGAAAATGAACCTAAACTTGATAATGTAAGTTTTCATTAGCTCGCTTATAAGCCTTACTAAATTCATAATTTAGACGCAAGAATCAGAAGATATCAAGCTGCCACCGCCACCACCACCTCAAGTGCAACAAAAACCTCCAAGTCAGAAAAAACAACAATATCAACGACATGTTCCTTTTATTTCTAAATCAAGTGTTCATCTTCCTGCGACATCAACGCCACTATTTACTGATTATTTGACTAGAAAGGTTCAAACACCTGAGCCAGAAATGGAAGAACTTTCAAGAACGCCAATTGTAAGAACATCAAATATTAAATATGAAAGATTTCCATATACAAAAGCTTCAAACCAAGATACTATGGCTGGTGTAACTACAAATTTTAGTTCAAGTATTGATTTTCCTGATGTTGATGTAAATGAAAATAAGCAACCAAAAACTTCAAAGGTAAGGTTTTTATGCTATGAAAATGTTTTGTTATTTATTCTTCACATCTTCAAAACTTATAGTAATTAGATGCTTTTTTAGGAAAAAGATGGAAAGAAAGAAAAACAACCTACGCCAGCAATACCTGATGCAAATCAACGAAGTTCAATTAAAATAAAACGATAAATCTTTTACCCAACTTTATTTTATATATTTTGATGTTTTAAAAAAAGTTAACAATAAATAAACAATTAAATAAAATTAAACCCGTGTTTTATTGTGGAATAAAAAGAACCAGTAAAAATTGTGAAAGTTTTTATCTACAGCTTTTGCTACATAATTATGGAAGGAATAAAGGGCAACGATCTCGCATTGCTGGAAAACTACGGTATAATTCATTACGAAATTGATCAACCATCTAAAATGTTGCGAATTATGTACATAGTTGATGGTGCTATAAGGAAGGAAAGACAAAAACATACTTTACGATAACCATTATTGAGGGAAATATTTTTAAGTGAAATATCTTTATCAGATTCAATTCTCTTTATTCCTCGATGATATGTAAATAGATCGTTGATAATGGCAAATTTGAAGCCTTTATAACATAAAAGGGTTCCCATATGGGTATTTGAGCGTAAGCGAAATGGGAAACGATTATCATGAAATGGAACTCTCGCATCTCCAATAAATTGAGGCTCCCATTCAGCATTAGTGTAATTTAATATTTTTTCTATTGTTGTTGGTTTATTTGGATCCTCCTTAGTTTCTAACCATTCATCCAACCCAGGAATATTATGGCCTTTGGAATAAACAAATCGATGAAATGCTACAGCTTTTTTATTTTCAATCAATTTTTTTAAATCAGCTTTGGATTTTGGTTCCGGTGCATCTGAATCAATTTCAAATCGACGATGAACCAAAACAATTTGTTGTTTTTCTTCAAGAAGCACTCGTTTACCAAGTTCAAAAGCTCGAGATTCAAAATTATTAACAAAAAATTGTTCAATGTCTCCAGAAATGAATAGTTTTGTATGCGAACCAAGTCTTGCAATATTTCTTGCAGGATTAATTGGATATAATTCAGCTGGAGGAGAAAAATCTGATAAATCCATTATTGTTGGAATAAATGGAAGCTTTTGAAATTGCAATTTTGGACATTGTTGAAAATTATCTTTATCAAAAAATAAATGTAATGAAACTTTTTGTGATTCTTTTACAGCTTTCAATGAATCAATTATCGCAAAAATTGCCTGCAAAAATGATCGATTTTTTTTAACTTTAAAGGAAAAAAAGTGTCTTTGATTGATCATCTCTAATTTTTCTTTTCGGCTTTTTCAGAAAATAAATGTTCCGTTTTTTTAAGATGAGAAAAAGTTGGGGTAATTAATCAAGTTATCACTATCACGGATTTTTTGTTTAAATATTATTTTTTCGTGTTAACTTGTTTTTTTAAACGGATTAATGGAAAAAAGGTGATGGGTTAAGAAAGGATGAAAAGTGGTGTTTAAAAATAAAATAATCACCAAAATCAGAAAGTTTCTTGTAAGACTAATTTCGAAAGAAAAGTTAAAAGCTTGAAAAATAATTTACTTGTAAATGAAGCTGCGAGGAACTCAGTATCACGGTTCCATTTCCGTTAATATAATGTTTTGGAGTTGGAATAAAAATGGCAATAGAGATTCCACCTTGCCATGTTTCAACCTGTTTTCTTAAATAATCCAAATACGAAGGCGTTGAATGAAGAACCAAAGTGATATGATCGCCTTCTCGATACCTTTCATGGGCTTTCCAATAATCATAAATAACACAAAATTTTGAATCATATTCAACTGATTCGATTGACATTTGCTAAAAATAGATTATCTATTTAAAACTCCACGCTAAAGTGCTTTACCATAACCCAAGTAAAACCTTCATGACGATGCGTTGTCGTTGAAAAATTAACCATTCCAAATAGTCCAAGCATAAATAAACTTCCAAATATAATAATTTTAAAGCATATTTTTAATATCCGTTTTGAAGATAATCCGACCATGATGATGGTCATCCTTCTTTAAATCGTTAACAACTTATCAGAAAATATAAAACAAGCGAAAGTAATAATCTCTTTCTCGAGAAATAAAAAAAAACACCCAGAGGCAATAATAATAACACACGAAAGACGAAAAAATGTCAATCGAGAAGCGTGAGAAAAAAAAGTTGAAATATATATGTAAAAAAGAAAAGGTTTCGATAATCAAAAAAAGAATTACGGAATTTAATATTCTTTGTTTGTTTTTTTATCAATGTTTTTTGAGGGTTGGGTTATCAAAGATGGAAATATGCAAGAACAGTTGTAACAAAAGAGTTCAGAAATTTTAAATAATACGTTTACGAAAAAATTCTAATAAAAAAATTTGATAGTCGTTTTTGTTCATAAAAAAAAAGCGTTCGAAAAATAAAAATGACTCTCGTGTTTTGATGATAGACTTGAAAAATGATTCCGGGTTCTCGCGTCTGTTGAATAAAAAAAGCATCAACGTGCCAGGAAGTATTTTAAAAAACAAAACGACTCTTTAATTTTTTTTAAACAAATATGGAAGTTTGAAAAATTAGTAATGATGATACGAAAAAGTTTGGTACTATTAAGCTTAATGGCAAAGACAGATTATTGTAATATCCTTTACCGAATTTTTGTTGTTGTTTCGAACATGTATCGCAGTACCCGCATATTCTAATTCATGAAACTTTCTTTAATTTTAACTTTGACATCGAACATAGATTGACTCAATTTTAGATATCAACTGCACAGTTTAATCATTCATCATCCTATGACTAAAATCATATCTAATTGATCGAACTTTTTATATCCATAATCACTAGTCATCGAATTCTTAGCTACCGTACATGTAAACATTAAAAATAAATTCCAACCACCAAACATCAAGTTCAAGAAAAAACCTTTTAAAGAAAGCAATAAATTTTTAAAAACACTTTTATAAATTCCAAACTTAAAAATATGTTTAATTTCAAAAATAAATCACTTTTTAATTGCCATATATCGAAGACGGAAAAACATACGTCAATTATTACCTTCTATCTTCCTTTTATTATTATTGTTTTTTTGGTATTAGAGTTTGGGTGTTACGTCTTCATTGGAATTCAAAAAGTGAAGTGAGTTTCCTCCATATTTTTTTAAGGAAGGAAAAAAAAGAAGATGCAATCGAAGTTTATTTTAGAAGAACGAAGGCGCTCAGTAAAACCAGTCTTAGAAAGTATGTCGTCAATGTTCTTCAAGTGGCCATAACCGTTGCTTTTCTTCAAAGCGACAAAAAAAATCTCTCCAAAAAATGCTTTTACCAACTAACCTAATTAGATTCAAATTAAAGAAAGATGAAATTCTCTTATTTTTAATTGTTTTAGAAAATGGAAAAATGAAGAATGGATTGAATCATTTGGTGTGATTTCATGGACATTGAGAAGTTAGAAATTGAGAGACCGAAGAAATATAAAAAAATTGAAAAAAGACATTCACGCAAAATAAATGTTCCAACAAAAAGATAATAGGAATAAGGCTAAAAAGTTCAAGGCATTGTTTATATTTTTGCAACATAGCTTCTTTTAACACATGCCAGCCATGAGCAAGAGATCATCGCTTCCAAGTTTGCAACAAACAAACAAAAAATGCAACAAAAGAAAATGCAAGAGAGAATATTATAATAATAGGCTACAATAAATAATTCACACATAAAAAAGGCAATTAGTTGAATTTATAATTATTCATCTGCAATAATGAGAAGGCAAAAAATTACTGTATCTAAGCGACCTTAAAAAAGAATTTGTTCCAACAAAAAAATCACCATTTGTGATAGAGTTAATAAATTCAAAACTCTCATCAGTTCAACCTCTTCACTTTTTGAAAGTCATCAGCTGCCTTTCAACTAAAACACAGGCACAAAATGTTTCACCATTAATTTAAAAGCTTTCAAGAAAACTCAAAGTTTACAAACAAAGAATGTATGCATTTTTAAAGCTAAAACAATTATGGTTATTTTATTCCTCCTCTGCATTAACCAATAACCAGGGAAGCTTCTTATTTTGATCGAAAATTTTCTAGTAAAGAAGCAAAAATATTTCAATCAAATTAATTATACGTTTGCAAAAATAAAAAATAAATGTACAACATTTTTGTTTTTATTGCAAAAAATTTTATCATTTAATGAATCTCTTTTTTATATTTATGTTTCTTATGCTTAATCATCACCCAGCAACATAACATCTTTCTAAAAATAACTTCAATTCCTCATGAACTAAAGACACAAAAAGTTTTGCTCTCATAAAAGTTTCAAAAAAAGAAACTACTAAGAAAATGGGAAGAACCAATTCCATCCAGGGTTGTTTCATTATAATTTTCAAAATCTTAGTATTTCTTTAAGTTTTAGATGATCCATACTCAAAAATTGCATCAAATGCTCCACCAACCGATCTTCGAACAAATCCACATTTTGCTCTTCCTGCTGGAAATAAAACAAAGAAAGTTCGTACACATGCTAAATCTGCAACTTCAATCGAGGCATCTCCAACAAAGAATCGTAAATCTGAAAATAAACCTTCTGAATGTGAAAAATCAAAAGCTAACAATAATGATTCGGAAGCACGTGTATTAAAATCTGCGGAACCTTTAATACCTGCATTTTCAACTCCAATGATTCTTATTTTTGCTAGAATTTGCGGAATTCTTTTTTTTAATTTTAGAATAATTAGTTTTTGTTTAAAAAAATGAAATGGCTTTGAATTTTGTTTTGGTTATTTTTGATGCCATGGTTTCAATGCATATGTAGTTTCATATTTACTGTACCTTTTTCTATAACGCAATCGATTATAACGAATATGCTATTCTCTTGAAAAAGACATATTTCTTTTACAACTTTTGACGTTAAGGAAGCGCCATACTCTAAATGAATAAAGGGCTTTTACTCTTATTTGTTCAATCAACTTTAGGCTTTTGTTTTCTTTCACTCTTTTTTTGTATGCTAGGTACAAATAAGAAATAAAAAGGGAAAATTTAGTCTTCAACACCAAAATTGTTAACTCAAAAGTTTATGAAAATACAAACAATATCAATAAAAAGCATAACTAAATTACATCATTTAACCATGGATGAACAAGTAATTTTTCAGCGGTCTTTCTTTTTGGATGGAAATCGATCATTTGAGTTAAAAAACCGAGAAGTTTTTGGCGATCATCATCACACATTTCATCATACATTTGATAGCTTTCAATCTTTTCTTGTAAAACATTTTTGAATCGTTCTATAGTTTCTTCATGATTTAAGCCATCTTCTGTAAATTTCTTTTCAGAGCCCCAAGGAAATTTTGCATCGATATACACGTCTCTTGGAAATTTGCCAAATATTTTTCTCATTTCATTCATTTCGCTTCTATTCCAACAAAAAAAATCTTTCGGAAATGGAATAAATCGTTGACATGTAAGTATGTGAACAAGCTGAAAATTTAAAGCATAATTTATAAATATGTTAAAACTTACTGTAATACCCAAAGACCAAATATCATGTGAATAGTTGAGAGGTGCACCAAAGTGGTATTCAGGTGGTTTATAACCATAAGTACCTGTGGTATGGTGTTTTCCTCCTTCCTAAAAAAATAAAGAAATACATATATAAAAGGATGTTTCAGAAAGTTACCATAACATTTCCAAAATCAATTAATTTAAACGTTAGGCCATTCAATTTTTCTTCTTCTGGAACACTATTCAAACAATCCTTCAACCGTATCCAAGTATAGTCTTCACTATATATACTAAATGAAAAATTTTGTCTGCAAGCCATTCGAAATGGTTTTAAGCTTTCGCGCGAATCCACTTTTTCTTTTAGTTGATTGAAAATATTTCCTTGTGAACCACATACAACAATGTTTTGAGGTTTAATATCGGAATGAATAATTTTCTTTCCAAAGATCTTGAATTTATGAAGAGATTCCAAAGCCAAGAGCATATGCTTTGCAACTTTTTTGATAACATCCATAGAAAAATAATCACCATCTTCAGTAGCTTCGTGTATCAGAACTTGGAGATCCTTTCCCAGTGGCTCATAAACAATGCATGAGAATATTACATCACTTGTGTGCCAATTAAAAACTTCATAGAAATGGATAATATGTGGATGATTTCGAAATTTTTGAAGAGCCTGAAAATAACGAAATTGAAATAATTTAAAATACAAATTTTAAAAATTGTAACAGATTTATAAGTTTTAATTGCTTTATACCCTTGTAACATGAAATGCTTACTTTTGTTAGGCTTTTTGTGGGTTGTATGCTATGGGAGATGAAATTTTCTATATGATAATGTATGCAATTATTTTTTTTTGAGTTATTTTTATAAAGTATTTTTAAATTAAGAACCGCAAATTTTATTACCTTAATTTCTTTCCAATTTATCCAACAATGATACCTAAAGACTTTAACGGCTTTGAAAATTTTCTTTTCCAAGTCAAATGCAAGCCAAACAAGAGAGAATCCGCCATGTCCAATTGGTTTTATAAAACGTAGCCATGTACCACTAAAAAAATTTTATTTTTAAACAAGTCAGTTTTAATTAAAGGGAGTGTCCCAAACGATGAGAAAACCCTTACAGCGGGTGTTCCTAGCCCGAAAGTTTTTCTTCACTGTCTCAAAGTCTTACAAAGTTTTACAAAGTTTTTTCAAAAGCTTACGAAATTTTCTCAAAATGCTACAAAAAGCTACAAAAATTCGTAGCACTTTGTAAGCTTTTGAGACAATGAAACTTTCGGGCTAGGAACACCCGTCGTAGTAAAATTATTCTCATCGTTTGGGACACTCCCTTTAACTTACGATTCGGCTAAAAAATCAATACTAGGTTCGATGATAGCTATTGTAGATATGTTGAAAGCAAATGCTTTTTCGTTGGAACTTTCACATAGATTCAAATTGGGATCAATTTCAAATGGTTTCGATTTCTTTGACTTTGAGGCATCAATTTCAGCGTCGTTTGTAATCGCTTCTTCATCTTCGTCGGAACTTTCGCTAAAATAAAAATAATTTTAAAAAGTTGAATATGGCTAGTCATGTAACAGAGAAATAAATAAATATATTGTATAAAAAACATACCTTTCAGCTGCAGCAGCTGCCACTTGTCGAAATTGCCTTCCCAATGTTTTCGCAATTTTTCCATAAACTTTTCTAATATGAATCATAATACCTGGACCACCACGATCATTTTCTTTATTAAAAATATATTCATCTGCTTTTTCAGAGCTGTCACATGACGTTTCAAACAAATTCAATGCATCAATACTATCAGCTTTAGGAATATCATCAGATGAGAAAGCTAAAAAATAAAAGAAAAAATTATGCTGTTATGATTATATAAAAAACTTACTACTTTTAGCAAGCGTTTTATTTTCTTCATCAGTAATTATCTCAAGTGTACTTTCTCGACAAGCCTTTGCAAGTTTTTTTACAATATTTTTAACACTTGTAGCATCTTCAGTACTTTGATCAGAAGTATCCATAGAGGAATCAGATTCTATCGAAGTTAATTTACACATTCTTTTATTAAGATTTGGTATGAAGAGAAGATAAATATAACCAAAAAAGAATTATGACGAAGACGGGAAAAAATATAAACACGCAGTAAAAATTTTTTTTTGTTTTATCAAAAAACTCGAAGCAATCAAAGTTTAATCAAAGGAAAAATTTCTTTTAAAATTTTGTCAAATGAAAAAGGCTACGGTTTTTTCCAAAATTGGATCATTTTGATTTTTATATTGTTTCTGATTAATGGAAAAAAAGTGATGGGTAAAAAAAAGGATGCAAAGTGCTAAAAAGCAGAATAACCACAAAAATGGATTATGACTAATTTCGAAAGAAAAGTTAAAAGCGTGAAAAATAATTTACTTGTAAATGAAGCTGCGAGGAACTCAATATCACGGTTCCATTTCTGTTAATATAATGTTTTGGAGTTGGAATAAAAATGGCAATTGAGATTCCGCCTTGCCATGTTTCAACCTGTTTGCTTAAATAATTTAAATACGAAGGCTTTGAATGAAGAACCAAAGTGATATGATCGCCTTTTCGATACCTTTCATCGGCTTTCCAATAATCATAAATAACACAAAATTTTGAATCATATTCAACTGATTCGATTGACATTTGCTAAAAATAGTTTATCTATTTAAAACTCCACGCTAAAGTGCTTTACCATAACCCAAGTAAAACCTTCATGACGATGCGTTGTCGTTGAAAAATTAACCATTCCAATTTGTTTATTCATCTGCCTCTCCTCAACGAATGATGATCAAGGTTTTTTTTATTTCGATCGGAAATCCTTTAAAAAAAAGCAAAAGCAAAAATTTTTCCAAAGCAAATTCATCAAACGTTTGCAAAAACAAAACAAAAAAGAAGCACAACATTATTGTTTTTATTGCAAAAAATAATTTATTAATCATTTAATGAATCTCTTTTTTATGTTTATGTATTTTCTGTTTCATCATCGTCCAGCAGCATAACATCTTTCTAAAAATAACTTCAATTCCTCATGAACTAAAGATAAAAAGGTTTGCCGAGAAGTTAATCATTTGATTACTAGAAACTTATAAAGTTTTATAAAACCCAAAAATTATACCAAAAACAATATCACTAAAAAACACCAAAAGAAAAATATTCAAAAAAAAGTTTCAGATTGCTGATGATTGAGGCAATAAACTAAAATATGTATTGTTTCGATGGACGAACCTTTGTTTTAAATACCCCGCAAAAAAACATACTCTCGACACAAATTAAGGAAACGGTAGCTTTCTTTTCGGTTTATTTTTTTATTGAAAATTTTTTGAAAGCAACTTTGAAGTTTCAATCAATAACCAAATATTGCTTTTGAATGAATCGTAATAAATTTATTTTTTTCCTCTTGCTTCTGGGAGAGATCGTGTCCAAATGCATTTATCCAACCTTCCATATTTTTGCTCAATCTAAAAAAGTGCATGTTACTGTGTTAAAACGATATTCGGTTTCACCTTTTTTGTTTTACACCTCCCGATTTTCATTTCGTTTCCTTTTTCTGAAATTTGTCAGATTCTTTATCCCCTTTTTATTCATTGACATACATACTTTTGTAAAATATCTTTGTGGTTTTGCGTGTATTCATTTCTACTTTATGCGAATACTTTGTTACTATTGATCCTTTCAAGCAATTTTCCCGCTATTACTAATCAATTTGCTTTATTTTTTAGCCAGCTTAACATACCTCGTCGAAGTCTTCGTGATGCTATCCCCGAAGCAAGTCCAACGTGAGGCTGCAACTCTTCGCTTTCGTGGTATGTGTTTTTTTTTTTTGCCTTTAGATCTTATTACTCTTTTTCTTTCAGAACTATGGGAACTATTGCCACCAACAATTCCAAGTCGACATCCATTACAATCTCGCTGGGTCTTCTGGTTTCTCAAGGGTGATCGAACAAAAGATTGGGAAGATTGTCTACGTAAAGTCACAACTTTTGATTCCATTGAAGGCTTTTGGTCGTATGTGCTTTATTTTCTTGTGGTGCATGTACTAAATGTTCAATTTTTAGTGTTGCAAATCATTTTATTCAACCATCTGGACTTACCTGGGGAAGTGATTTCTACTTTTTCCGTGAAGGAATCAAGCCCATGTGGGAAGATGATCAAAATGTCAAAGGTGGTCGTTGGCTCGCTGTTGTTGAAAAGCAGAAGCGTCAAAATGATTTGGATCATTTCTGGATGGAAACTCTTTTATCTCTTGTTGGTGAACAATTCGGTGAAGATGGTGAAGAAATTTGTGGAGCTGTTGTTAACGTTCGCCAAAAAGGTGACAAGGTATGATTCTTCATTTTCATTATTATCTTATCTTATAACTTCTTTTTAGGTTGCTTTATGGACTCGAGATGCTACCAAAGATGCTATCAACTATCGCATTGGACAAGTCATGAACAAAGCTTTAGGTGGCAAAAACATCGTTATTCGTTATGAAGCTCATAAAGATGTTAGCGGTAGAACTGGATCAATGGTAATTTGTTCTTTATCCTAATATTGTAATTGATCATTATATTTTTCAGGTCAAGCCTCGTATTGTTCTTTCTGATAATCAAAAAAGTGAAAAATCCGAAGCTTCAACATAACTCTGGTACTTAACATTCCCTTCTTCTTTTGTTAAACAGACTTTTTAGTCGTTGTTTGTTATTTATTTATGTGTATTTGAAATAAAATGATTTTTGTTTATTGATTAATTATGTGTTTTTGAATTTGTTTAGTACTTTTTGAAGTTGTAATACCTTTTATTGTTGATGATGGTGTGATATTTTTGGTATTCAACTAACATTTATTAAGTTTCTACTAAGCTCAAAGGTGTAAATAATTTCAAACAAAATAACAAATTGCAATAATAAAAACTCAACCACAGCTATCTTACACGTTTTAAAGGCACTTTTGGTTTATGGTTCTCTCATACGAAAGCCATAAAATAATTAAAATAACGATTTTCTCTAATTTCCTAATAGTGAACGCGACCATAAAAGCGTCGTTTCTTTTCATCTATTTTTTCTAAATAATAAGCTCCTGGGAATAAATGTTGAGCAACACCATTTTGCGATGCAAATGGAATGTAAGCAGCTGAAAAAAAAGTCTCATAAAATAAATGTTGCTAAAAGCAAAATGAAGCCAAACCTTCAGCATTTGTAAGGTTTTCACGCCCAGCTAAAACTGCTTCATATTGAATGGGCGTATGAAGGTGGCGAGTATCAAGGAGATCGATGGCATTTTTAGAAACTTCTTGCATAAATTTTAATTCTTTCAAAGCTGTTTCTGATTCAAGGTTAAAAACAAAAGAGAACATGGCTGATGCTGCACCACTACCGTATGAAAATAAAAGCAACTTTTGACCATTAAGTGATTTCAAATCTTGGATCCTTAAAGATAAATGGTTAATTAACTAAAAATGGATAAAACTCGAACCTTGAAATAAATGTGACTAATTGAGCATAAAGTGAAGGAGTATACATGTTTCCAACTCGACGATTTAATAACATATTTGGATGAACTTTAGATGCAAATACTTCTGAACTGCTATCTGTGGTTTGTCTAACAAAATTGGAATCCGTATATCTTTCAACGGAAGTGAGAGACCTCAAAAGTTTTAAACCATTATTGAATGGCACAAAATAAAGAAATGTAACAAACTTTAATTTTTCTAGCTTTTCAGGTTCTCTTAATCCTGTTGTGGTTGAACCATTTTCAAAATCAGCAAAGCATAATCGTCCAAAAGCTTTTTGCACTATTTTATAAAATGGAGCATGAAATAAAACTGAATGAAAATCATCTAAAGAAGGATCTGAAACTAACAAAGATTAAAATTTGCTAAACAAAGACATGTATAAAACTAACTTTGATTATTTATTTTTTTAGCCTTTTGTTTAAACAATGAATAGCATTTATCAACAGCTTCAAAATATGCACTCAAACTTAATTTTCCATCAACTACTGGATATTCAGAGGATGGACCTCCAATGGGTTTATAAAAATCCTTTTTATCACTCATATGAAATGAACGAAGGCCTTTTTCAATTACGATGGGAGCATTTGGTCCAATGAGCAATGCAATAGCGCCTGCACCACCCGTACATCGAGTATTAATCTCTTTGTAAACAGCGATATCGGCCATTACAACGATGGCTAATTTTTCTAAAAAATCTTATTTTATTGTTCCGAGAGCGCATTTAAAAAATTGGAGCTTACTTTCAAATTCATAGTTTGAATAAATCCAATCGATGGCATGAAAGAGGGCTTGAGTTCCACCAAAGCATGCATTTTTAACATCAACGCCTTCGATATCAGTATTATCCCCAAATAATTGCATCAATTGAGTTTTAACTGATTTACTTTTATCCACTAAAGTTTCTGTTCCAACACAAAGAAAGCCTATGGAATTTGGGTCAATCTAAAAATGGATAATGGTTTTATAAGATTGAGTAAATATTAACAAACTTTATAAGTTTCAAGTAATCCAGAAGTGACGGTTAAAGCAACTGAATTGATATCTTCATTGTCATAACAAAATCCCATTTCCAATTGACCGAATCCTATTGTGTATTTATTTTTGTCAATTCCATCATGCTGAAAAAAATAACACCATAATTTTTAGAAAGTTAAGAAAAAATTGCCATGCATTCAATTACCTTTTCTAAATCTTCTTGTTTAATATAATTTTTTGGAAAATAAGTTTGAATTGCATGAATTCCAACATTTTTAGGGCTCATGATTTTAAATATGGGGCCTGAAATATTAATTTCTATAATAAATTTAGAGGAATCAAAGGTTCAAAAATCGCGAAATATAAATAAAAATTCAAAAAGCTTTTTTCCTAAAATTCAAAGTACACCTTCGAAGTCAATATATTTTTTTCGCTTAAAAAAGCTTTCGCTTGCTTTTAAAGACACATAAAATATTTTTCTTCATTTTGTATGACCAACCACACCGAATAAAAATGAAACGTATGATAAAGTATGAGAAATTCCTTTTGATGAAATCGAAGAAGGAAGGATCCTTTTTACTTCGCAATACATTCATAGCAAGTGCTCATAGTCATTTTCCATCACATTTTGCCAACTAAGCTTAAATATTGTTACATATGCTTTCGGGGATAAAATGTTTTGATCTCCACCATGCTTACACTATTTCAATCTTTTGCTTTTCTTCTGTCTGTGGTTTTAAATAAACTTTGCTAACATAAGAAGATAGTGTGCGAAAAGGAAGATTTCAAAATAAAGTTCAAAAAAGTGAAAGTTTCAATTTTAGTATGAACTTTTTTATATTTCCACAACCAAAAATAAATGCATGATTAATTCTTTCATTTAAAAATTTGATCGATGTCCAAGATAATAATTTGATGCAAGTAAATATTGTAAAAATTCAATCAAAAAACTAAAAAACAAAAACTTTCACATGCAATTAATACTCCTCACCCGATTGCCAAAGCGCGATGTTTAAAAATTTGATGATTTTCGTTTGAGAAAAACAAAAAACGTTGCTTACAAAATTGTTTCATTCTTCAAAAGCTTTATTTTTTATTTCGAGTATCAATTTATCCTTTTTTTTTTAAAACCATTATTAGTTTATTGTAAAATCTTTCTTTCCATTTCTTTCGTGTTTTATACAATTCTTAGTTCCACACTTTCTTTAATTCCATAGCGTGCTTTGTGTTCATCAAATAAGTTGATTAAAGCTTTGATATATTCTTGATGGACTTTATCAATTAGTTCTTGAGGTGGATCAGGATGATAAGGAGTATCAATTGCAGCACCGACTAAAAATTTCTTTGGGTTATGTATGTTTGGATTAAATGATTGTAAATTCTTACCGACTGTAGTTATTTGAGTTTGAAATGGCATAAAACCAACATATTTGTTGAAGAAGCCTGTTCCAGCGAATAATGTGGGAGCAAATCCAACTGTTTTCTTAATTAAACTCTAAAAAGAGGGATTTATTTATACTGTTTATAAAATTATTCAAACCTGTAGATCACGAATCCATGTTCCTCGCTGATTTGGTAGTTGCAAATAAGTCATATTCTCATTGAAGCTATAGACAGGAACCAATGCAGTGCTAAAACTTTCTTCGTATTATAGATTTTTAATTTAAATAAACTTACTTGTTTTTGATTGCTAATCGAACAAATCCTTTTCTTTTTTGTAGTGTAAGATCATAATTGTTGTGATGAGAATCTAGTGCTTCTTCAGCTCCACCAGGTACAACACAAATTACTTGTCCTTTGTCTTTTTGATTTAAAACATATTCAATAGAATCAGAATCACTTGTTATTATTCCAGCAACCAATAATAATTCACGTCGAATAGGAAATCGAAATTGTATTGGTAGAGTAACCATATAAGATTTGAGACCAGGAAAACGATAAGAAAAATTAGTTGCTTCTGTTCCAAGATTGATAAAAGTTCCAAAGCATAAAACTCCATGAGGATGACAACCAAACATATAATTTCTATTTGAAGGTAATTCAGCTGTTTTTACCAATCGAGCAGAAAAATATTGAGCAAAATGTTCCCAAAATGCCAATCGACGAATCCATTGAATAGGTCGTCCACCACGACGAGGAGTATCTTGATCATATTTGTACCATAGATAATAAGGTATTGCAATGCACCAAAATGGAGGAAATATTACACAAATTGCTGAGATAATCGTAAGTAAAACAGGAGCGGCGATAAAGATGAAAAGATAAAATGCAACAGCAATTTGAGGTAAAGTCCATGGAAACCACATCCTGTCGTCCGCCAGAAATCAGTTGATGCTTCACTGATTAAAATGAGCTTTATAAATACTTTTCTTTGCATGTTCTCTTTTTTATGGAAATTTTATGCATTATCGTGTTGTAAGAAATTTATTTATTGTAATTTTTCCACGAATTTTATTTTGTATACCTAATAACTAAAGTAATCTTTTCTTTTTTTTCAGACAATTCGCAACTTTGTATCTTCTGGAACACCATATTTAACTTTGTGATCATCAAACAATCTTATCAAAGCTGAAACATATTCACTATGGAGGTAATCAATTTCTTTATTACTGGGATTTGGGTTCTTTTTTACGCGTATTGGAGCGCCAACTGAAATCAAAAATTTTATTGCATCTTTTTTATTCCTCTTTTGTGCATGATTACCGACTGAGGTTAACTTTGTTTGAATTGGAATGACTCCAATATGTCGATTGATAAAGCCTCGACCGTTGCAAAGAATAGGAGCAATTCCTGTTATGCTTTTAAAAGCTTGTTGAATTTTTCGAATAAAAGAGCCGCGTTCATTTGGAACTTGATGGTACAATGATGTTTCACCAAAATTATAAACGGGAACCAAATCTGATCTTAAAAAGTTTAAAATTTTAACATATTGCTAATCTTGAAGATATTATTTACCCTGTTTTGATAGCCAATCTTACAAATCCTTTTCTTTCTTTGAGAGCTAAATCATAATTTCCTGGGTGAGCGTCCAATGATTCTGCTGCTCCTCCAGGTACAATACAAATTGCTTTCCCTTGTGATGATGATTCCAATGCATATTCAATTGAATCTGCGTCGCTTGAGATTAAACCTATAGTTTCATGTTTTTAAAACGCTTCCTTTATCATAATCTTACCAAGGGCTTGCTCCCAATCACGATGAAATGGTACTCGAAAATTGATGGGTAAAGTAACAATACGAAAATCAAGCTTAAATTTTTCTGTTATGTTTCTAGCTTCTGTAACAAAATTTATGATCGTTGTGATTCCTATAATTCCATGAGGATGGATAGCAATAATATAATTTCTATCTAAAGGCAAATCCGCTGTTTTTACTAATTCCATATCAAAATAATCAGCGCAATATTTCCATGCTTTCCAACTTCTTACCCATTTTAGAGGGCGTCCATTTTGCCATGGAGTGTCTTTGTCATAATACCACCAAATGGCATAAGCAATTAAAATTCCCCATAATGGTGGACAAAATATCGCATAAATTAAAGCTGCTGATGAGATTAATGGAAACAATACGAAGATTGGGAAAAATGTTCGAATAACAAGTTTAGGAAGGGTTATCATTTTTCGATAAAAACAAAATATAAATAAGGTTTTAAAATTTAAATACTCTAGCTCTCTACCTCTTTTTAAATTGCATTTCCCAGCACATGCAGCTGTTCTTAGATGGACACAAAATGTCTAGTCATTGTTTTACAAGGCTTCAAGTATAGTGTTCTTTTATCAGTTTTTTTTTTAATGTATTTTATGTTGCAAAAATTTTGATTATTTTTTCGATACCGATCAATGAAAAAAGAAAGTGCAAAAATGGGGCTGTATACCTACTCGTGAACGGTCGACTCGTGAGGCCTACTCGTGACAAAAAATAGACATACTCGTGACAAAAAATAGACCCACTCGTGAATTTTTTTTTCTCATGAGACCAACTCGTGACTTTATTACCAACTCGTGAACCCAACTCGTGACAAAAAATAGACCCACTCGTGACATAAATTAGACATACTCGTGACATAAATTAGACATACTCGTGACATAAATTAGACATACTCGTGACATAAATTAGACATTTTTTTGTTTTTCTTCAAAATAAGTAAAGATTTAATTAAATCAAATAACTGGGCATATATGGCATTTTATTATAAACTTTTACAAGAAAACAACACAAATTCAATATTGCTTAACAAAACAAAAATAACAAGTTCAAAATTAAAATTCAATTAAAAAATACATTGTAATAACATAATGTACAAAAATGGAATTCTTTGAACATCAGAAGCTCCAAGGACATCGTATAAAAAATAAGTACATAAAGTTTGATTTGAAACATTTCTTTCTGGAATCAATCATTCTTCCTCATTTTTGCAGCAACAATAGCAAAAAAAAAACAAATAAAAACTGCATATAAATTAATTGATACTAGGCATAAAGCGGCCCTTCGGGCCGCCAGCAAATTGCCTGTTTCATTTATTGTTTTTGCTTATAATTTATAATAGTAACAGCTATTCGTTACCTTTTTGTTATAAAACAACATAGGCTCTTTTGTTACAACGAAAAAATTCTGTGCGCTTTTTGTTAATGCTTCAAGCCACTGATTGCGAGCATGCTTATCATTATTCATGAGATCATGATCCAAGGGACAATTATCCTTATACACGCCATCATCTCAGCCACATCAAAGCGTATTTTATTTACTTTCGTTTTAGAAATATTAGATCCTTCTCATGCTATTAGGTTCTTATCATTCTCCTTAGATTCTTATATCCTTCTCCTGCTATTTGATCCTTGGACCTTCCACTGTTTTTGGGTTCTTGGATCCTCTTACAGATATTAGGTCTTTGGATCCTTCCACTGATTGGTACCAAATGCTTACAAAAAAACGATAACAACCACTCAACAGCATTCCATTTTCATGAAATGCAAAAGCAAGTGTCTTTTACTCATTCATTCATGTTTATGCTAATTTTAAAGATTTTTATTTCATTCTTTTCATTCTTTTGCAACTTTCCCAAGATAGATTTCCAGGCAGAGACACACGCACTAACGGACAATGAAAATTGAGAAGAAGGACATTTTCTTCGCCATTTTTCTTCGCCATCGTTGTTATTTTTCTTTGGGTATTCTCAAAATTACGTTATTTACGGTGAGAAGAAAAAAAATTCAAGTCAAAAAAAAGGTTAAAATGCATGAAATCAACCGCAGCGGGCTTATTTGGAGGTCATTTATTTATTTTTATTTTTAACGACGTTTGAACAAAAAAGACCTCACGCTGTGTGCGGGCTATTGAAGAAAAAAAAGAAACAAGTTTCTTTTATTTTGCCGAATAAAAACATTTTTCAAAAAAATGCCATTTTTTGTCACGAGTGGGTCTATTTTTATGTCTCGAGTATGTCTAATTTATGTCACGAGTATGTCTATTTTTTGTCACGAGTTGGGTTCACGAGTTGGTAATAAAGTCACGAGTTGGTCTCATGAAAAAAAAAAAATTCACGAGTGGGTCTATTTTTTGTCACGAGTATGTCTATTTTTTGTCACGAGTAGGCCTCACGAGTCGACCGTTCACGAGTTGGTTATTTGCCCAAAAATGTGTAAAAGACAAGGCAGTGATATATTTAACATAAGTAGTAAGGGTGAAAAATAAAATAACATAAAGAATGGTTATGCTCGCCTGAAGCGAGTTAAATCATGGTAGAAGCATGATTTCATGCTTTCAAATCGATCAAAGCAAGGAATGTAAGACATATCGAGTTGAGTAACACGCCCAGGACGTTGATCACAAAATGTGAGACATTTATGTCCAGCCAAGGTTGTAGTAATTCCATTTCGAATGCAACATTGACGATGATCTCCTCCTTGAGCAGCGCAAAATTGGATTTCTGCCATTGCCGCCATTGGGCATGCATCTTGTTTGAAATACATTTTGCTTAGCTAAAGTCCATATTGTAAGATTGTAACTTTAAGACAAACTCACAGCATCTTTTGAATAAGTTTGATAGTTACATTTTTGGAGACATGCATCAGGAAGTTGGCGATCCATACAACATTCAAAGAATGCTTTATTTGGATTCTGAAAAAATTTAACATTTAATTTTCAGGCATTTATGGAACGATTTATGGGTGGATATATGGGTGGTCCTGCTCAATTTGAAACTCGTCTTCGATGTAATTCTGCTGTATATTTTGATCGTGGTGACAGAAAGAAAATCAATGAACTCAATTATGGTGGAAAGGTAATTTTGAAAATGTTACTAACAATAATCTCAACCTTTTCATTTTTAGATTTTACTTCCCAACTCTGTTCTTGATCAACTTGTACGAATGAATATTCAATATCCAATGCTTTTCAAAATTACAAATCGTGCTGTTCAAAGAGTTACTCATTGTGGTGTCTTGGAATTCTTAGCTGACGAAGGACATTGTTATTTACCCAGCAGGGTATGTTTAAAATTGCTTTATATCTTTGAAATAATGGCTTCTTTATTACAGATGATGGAACATTTGCGTTTGGAAGAAGGTGCTCAAGTCTCTATTCAATATATTAGCCTCCCAAGTGCTACGTATGCTAAATTCAAGCCTATGTCTACAGATTTTCTTCAAATCAGTAATCCTCGTGCAATGTTGGAAGTTGAATTGCGTAAATTTGCTTGCTTAACTAAAAATGATATTATTGCTGTTGAAGTAAGTGTTATTTTTTCTTTATATTGTTATAATATTCTCTTTTCTTTTAGTACAATGATCAAGTTCTTCGTTTCAAAGTAATAGAAGTTAAACCTTCCAATGCTGTAACCATTATTGAATGTGATATGAATGTCGAATTTGATGCACCTGAAGGCTATGTTGAACCTGACTATCAAAAGAAAAATGAAATGGTATGTTTTTTTCAAACCCATTCTTTGTAAAAACTTTTGATTTTTTAGCCGGAAGCTCCTATTGAAAAACTTGTCAAACCTGTTCAACCATTTGCTGGACAAGGTTACAGACTCGATGGTAAAGCTCCGAAGAAGCCTCGAACTCCTCTCGTTAGTGAATCTCAAGATGATAAAGGAAGTGTCAATGAAATTCTTGAACTTGGTCCTATTGTTCCTAATGATGACTACAAGCCTGGTGATCTCGTCTTTCCTCGCTACAACTATAAGAATCGTGTAACTCTTGAACGTGAAATAGCTGAAAAACAAAATGGAGCTGCTGGTGCTTTCAAGCCATTCGAAGGCACTGGATATACTATTCGTTCTAAGCGATAGACTATTACTTTGTTTTTGTTAATTATTATTTAATGTTCTTGTCATTTCCATTGTACTTTTAACTCTTGTGTAAAATAAATAATTTCTTACCAAACGTGCAGTTGGATTTCTTCGAACTATAGCAACGGTTTCAGAAGCGAATGCAAGATTATCCATTTCACTAATTGGACGTCGTGGAAGTGTTGCAGGTCCTTCTTCGCTGTCTTCTTCAAGCATTCGAGCTTCTTGTATTTCTCTAAAAGGCTCTCGTCCTGGTTGAAAGCTTGTTGAACCACGTGCTCTCATTCGATAACATCCATATTGTCCTAAAGCTTAATGTAAATGCGAAACTTTTAAATGCTTCTTTTACCACAGCCATATGCAGTTTGACATCGACCGCAACCTCCACCACCAGCGCCGCCGCCACCACCATATCCGCCACCATAACCTGGATAGCTGCCATAACAATTTGGTTGCAACCCACAAACTCCATTAGAAGCACACTACAAACTAATTGTATTTTTTAGGTAATTACAACAAAAATTTTTAGCTTACAGTATCGGTTTCATGTGGTAATAAAGTAAGAATAAAAGCAGCTAAATAAAAATACAACAGCTCCATTTTTACAAAAACGACTAAAAAAGAAACGTACTATTTTTTTATCAAAAAACACAACTAAAAAATGACAGCTTTGCGAACAACAAAAAAATCAAGTTAGAAGTGAGGGTCTTAAGAAAAAATAATATGCCAATTCAAAGTAAACATCGAACAATAAAAACTTCGATCAAAAAAAGTTTTTTTAAAGAATGACGCAACGAACACGCAAATGCAGAAACTCGACAAACTGATCATCGCCGATTATTAGAAAATAGTAGTTAAAGACGCTAGTTCGAATGAAGAAAAAAATGCAAAGCCTGAGGCCACAATTTTGTTTTTATCGTGGTGTTGAATGAAGGCCATAAACTCCAGCCGACCTTGTGAGAGAGTAAAAGGTGAAACCAGTTCCGCTTCTTACTTACTGTTCCACACATGCCCAATATACTTGCAACAAGTATCATATTGTTGATTCCCCTTTTTTAAATTTCCCAGATAGCAAACAAAAAGAATTTTATAAATAATTTATTAGACAAAAATATTAAAGATACATTTTTTTATATAAAATAGAAGAGTAAGACGAGCATCAGACGAGTGAAGTCGAGATGAGATGTTTATTTCTTTTCTTCAGGTTTGTCTTCGCGAGGCATGAAGTATTCTTCTTTCTTGTATTTGTCAGGCTTTTTGCATTGACCATAAGTATCAGCATAACCTTTAGGAGCTTCTTTCTTTTGTTCAAGCTGAAAAATAAAACAATGATAATAAATCAAATCAAAAAAGCATAAGAAAAAAAACATACAGCAGGCATGTAAGCAGATTGGTCACCCATGGTTGAAAGACGACGACGAAACGTTGAAGAAAGAACAAATGAAGAGAATTGAGACGACGACGAACTTCTGATGAAACTCAGCGAAGAATAATAATATTTGATTGGAACATTTCGAGCTTTATATAGCTTTTTGATCGGTCATCTTGAAAGTGCATTTGTTCATGCAAATTTGACGGAAAAATATGCAATAAATTTTGGTGCATAGAATTAACGAAAATGGTTGAAGGTTAAAAAAGATCAGCAAGCTTTTTTCAAAGCAACAAACTTAATTCAAGCTACCGTATGCTTTTGTAAAAAAAACAAGCATTTTTTTCGAGAACCACAAGGGTTTAGAATAAACGAATTCCATTGAATTCTTTCGATAACGAGAATATTTTTTTTTATAAAACAATGACTGTAATTTTTATCTTTGGTCTTTCATTAATTAAAAGTTTTCAATGAGAATAATTTAAAGTTTTTTTGTTATTGTTTGTGGTGAAGAATTTAAACAGAGATTGATTTTTCGAAAAGAAACAATTTGATGGCATCCATGCTTTTATTTTAAAGTACAAAACATTTGAAATTACAAAATAATGGGCAATCAATGATTAGCACAAAAAAGCAACAAACACTTTTTTATCAAAGGCACAAACTGCCTTTAATTTTAGCAAATATTTAATTAATTCATATCTTCAACATTTTCAATTTCTTCATCTAATTTCTTTAATTCCTCTTCAAATTGTTTCATTTCAATTTTGATAATTTGATGCATTTCCCAAAGTCTTTCTCTACGTTCAAGAATCCGTTGAAAGAGTTGTAGAAGAATTTCATCTTTGTTTAAATTTGGTAAAGAATGTGATTCACATGGATGCATACTGTCGAAATGCTGAAATTCATTTTATTATTAATTGATTAAAGTCGAGTGTTAAAAAATTAATGAACATGATGATAAAGGTTTTGTGACCTTCAAAAAAAATGAAACTTTTTATTTTTAATACACCTTTTTTCTCAACCAATTTTTCATATAAAAATGCCATTGATTGCCCAAAGTTCTTTAAAAAATAATAAAAAGAGAAGATGACCTGCATACATATCGTATTCTGCTACATACACCCATGCTTGTTATTAATAATGGCAGTATTTTTTGGACAAACAACTAAATTTATTGATTTTTATGATTGAGTGCCTTTTTAAAAACTTTTTTTAAGGTTATCTTTAATTAATTTTTTCATTGTTAGAATAGCTCCATGTGAACTTTAATAATTTTTTGTCAATTGTCAAAGAAGAATATAGCGAGCCGTAACAGAAGGCAATATTCAAAATCTACCACATTTTCATCGATTGCTTTTTATTTCTTTATATCGATTATGTATGAGTTTAAAAGCACTTGTTGTCAAGTGCACAATGAATTTGATGTTTTATCAAGACTCAAATACATTTTGGACAAGTTGTAAATAATGTCTTTTTTCCATAAAGATTGACAGTGGAAAAGAAGCTTAAAAAGAAATTGCGCTTTGTAAAATAAATTTAATTTTTTGGGCTTTTTGAATGAGCGAATTAACGTTTCAAATAAAGAAATATTTTTCCACAAAAAAATATTGAGACCAAGAATGAACAACAAAAAGTAAGAAACTCATCGTTGAAATAACAATAAAAAAAACTTCCTCGTCTTATCAATTTTTTTTCCTTTCTGTTTTGTACTTAAACATGGGTATCGAAATTTCTATGATGATCTATTTATTGTATAACAAACACCAGTAAGCTCACAAATATGTTTGAGATATGATGAAACTCGAGTAAATCTAGCTAATTCATTTGCTGGACAACCTTTAGATCCAAATGAAGTTATTCCAATAAGTGTCGCAACGTCATATGCATCTCGTTGTTCAAGACCTGCTCCACTATCACCATGACATGTTCTTAGACTTGTAGGACTTCGGGGATCAAGAGATTTTCCACAAACATAATCTGGGAGATTTGGTGGCATTATGTCAGACCATGGTGGTCGACATTTGGGATCATGAGCCATTGGGATTTCATGAATGATTGGACCACTTTCATTGAAAACTAAAAAAAAAGAATATTTTGTTTTGAATGTTTTATTTTTTGACATTTTCCCTTTCAAGGTTTTAGTGTTATCAAATTGAAGGAAGTTTTTTAACGTAATACCTACCACACCTTTCAAAAAAAGTTAAGCTTCAAAGGTAAAAGTAAAAAATAAATGAAAGAAAGGATTATCACTTACTATCACGTTTTCCCCAACTATATACAGTAAAAAGAGGATTAATGGGTTGATTTGGAAAGGGTAAACATATAGGTTGAATGCTGGCATCAAACCACAATGGCTTTTCAACTTCTAATATTGCCCAATCATGACCTCCTATGCAACCAGTGGATGCAAAATCAGAATCAACATAAACCACTCGGATCTGGAATAACAAAAAAAAATTATTTCTTGCATTCACAAAAGCTTTGAAAGGAAGTTGTGTTTTTGTTTTCACGACTCTGTATCTCTGAAAAGGGCATAAAAATTCTTACTCGATTAAAATTTGCTGTAGCATGATTGCAAGATGAATGATTAGGCAAATATCTTGATCTTCCACGAATGCAATCTCCCCCAACTGCCACCACTCTTTGTTTCAATTCATGCGCATCTCGATAACCCATTATTCTGCAAAAGAAAAACACAATGTTTATTATATGATTGATTACGACAGGTTTTGACTTTTAATGAAATAATTGTCTCGAAAATGACGTGAAAATAAGTACATCATGATGAACTTACTGGCATGGGACAGAATGAAAACTTCGAAATTTTACAAAACCATGAGCTGCCGTTAAAATATGATATGGAGAAATTATGGAACCACCGAGTTTGTTTTTTCCCTGAAAAGTTTATGGATTCTTTGGAAATTCTAAGAACAAAAGAGATAGTGAAAGATGGGAAAAACTCTAAGGTCAAGTAAAATGGTAAAAGGTAAAACTCACAAAAAGCATAATTGAAACAGCCCATGGATATCGTCTGCCTCTAATTTGATTACTTTCAACATCAAATAACTACAAATTTTAAACACAAATTTAATTTTAAAAAATTTGTCTTATAATCAACCAACGTGTTCAGTGGATCTACCACATGTTGAAGCGAGCCATTGGCTCATGGATTCATTAATTTTTGTCAGCCTCACATCTAAAATTTATAATATTTTATTTACATAAACTTCAAAAAAAATATAAAAAACCTCGTGGAATTGATGTGGGTCGAAAAAGTGCAACAACACAAGCAATCGGTAAAAGTCCTATAAAAAGTATTCGAAGCATCCCCAAAATGAAAGTGAAAAGAAGATTGTGGGGAAGCAATAATCAATAAACAAATGTTTTAATTGGAAACAAAAAATGAATCACATCATTCGAAAAAGCCTGTTTTAAACTAGATGGAAAAAGAAAAAATGAACACCAAACATAAAAAAAGCTGTAATTATCTGAGACATCTTATTTTTTTGTTTCAAAGACTAAAAAATATAAAAATGAAAGCTCATGTCTGGTGTTAATGAATATAAAATCCATTGACAAATTCATCAAGCTTAACTTTTTATTTTGCCAAATTGCGACCCTCGAAATGCTTTTTTACTTTTTCAAGGAATTTGATATTGGCTATTTTTTGTTCATTGAACTTTTTTCTACATGCATCCAATGCAAAGGATACGCTTTAGACCACTGCGCTATGGTGAAACTAAATTAATGTGGAGAAATTGAGTCGGGATGTATGGTTTTTATAAAATTATTAAATGGCCAAATTTTTGAATTAAACATATCAAAACCATTATAAATTTTTAAAACTTGTTTTAATTTGACAACAAGTTTATCCAAATTAAAATGCTCGAATTTTCTGTAATAATATTTAGGAGTTCAAAAGTTTTCCAATAATATTCCTTTCATGTAAACTCAAATCATCTGTTTTTTTACAACCCACCTTAAATCAAATTTTTCTAACAATGATTGAAGCCAATATATAAAAAGAATGAAACTTCAAATTTGCTTAGCTGTCATTTTCAAGGATTATCACTTCCTATCTTTCTGAATTTTACAACTTCAAACACATTGCACCAAAAAGTCTGGGTAAAAATTAAAAGCGTCGAACAAAGACCACGTACGCCACAGCCACAATCTTCATTACATCGATGAAGCTAATCTTGAAAAGACGAAACTATCGAAGGTTGGTTTTGTTATCAGCAGTTTATTTTTTTCTTTCTTCACGAGGTGTTAAATATAAGAGTTAAAAAGTTTTTAGTCTTCGCCCATAGACTCTCCTCTCTCCTCTTGTCGTCGTTGCTGTTGTCGAAAACACTGTTCGACATTGTTTTTTTTTATCTGAGAGCAAAAGAAAACAAAAAAAGAAAGAAAGAAGATGGCGAAAGAGGAAGTAAAATCAGCTTCAGATGTGAAGCTAGGAGATTTTGTTAAACTTGGAAAGTATACTTTCTTGATTTGCTTTCTTTGTGAGTTGATGATTTTAAGTCAACTTGGAAATCAACTTTTTATGATGTTTGCTGGTAAGATATTTTCTAAAGAAAATAAGAGTTACAGTAACAATTATTTACAGGCGCAACTCCAAAAGTTCTCGCTTGCGGCGATATCGATTTATCAAAATTGAGTGATAAAGAAGCTTGCAAACAGCTTTCTTTAATCCAAGCAAATAATGTTACTTTTGCGGATAAATGTAGAGTCGAATATGAAAGTCAATTTGGAACTGTAAATATGGAGGTAAGCTTTCGATCCTTTCAAAATAGAAAAAGATTTATGTAGTTGCAATTAAAATCCAATAACATAGTCTAAAAGTTTAGTGGGAATATTATTGTGAAGATGCAAAAAAAGTAAAGCATTCAACTTCGGTTCAAATGATTGGTGTTATGATTGGAAGTATTTTCTTTGGACAATTTAGTGATAGTTTGGGTCGAAAAAAGGCTATGATTATTGCATTATCGGGTGTTATAATCACTCAATTTGCAACTTCATTTACTAACAATCTTTTCACTTTCACATTTGCCCGTTTCATTGTAAATATTTTTAATGGCGGGTCTATTGCGTAAGTTTTTATCAGGTCGAGAAATTAGTGGAATTTTAAATTTCAGTGTAATGCTTGTATTTTGCGTTGAAAATCTTCCAAAAAAAGATAGACTTTGGATAAATAATGTTGTATCATGGGCTCCAAATTACATCATTTATTCCATTGTTGCTTATTTCTCAGAAGATTGGCGAACTCTTGCTCGAGCCAGTAGTCTTTTAACAATTCCTGCATTGTTGCTTTTGATATTTATGTCAGAAAGCGCTCAATTCCTTGCGCAAAAAGGAAGACTCGAAGAAGCTCAAGCAGTTATTGAAAGAATGTATCGAATAAATGGTGTAAAATGCGACAGTGTTTTACTAAAACAAACATTAAATCGAGAAAAAGAAAGCTTTGAAACTAGACAATCAGTATCCAAAAATTATACTTTCTTCCATTTATTTTATACATGGGAATTTGCAAAATATACTATTTTATTGGCTTTCAGTTTGTAAGTTTTATAAAAGATTAAAATGTCGAAGCAGAAAAACGTGGCATCGGCTTTGGGATTTAAACCTTCCTCCACTAAATCCATTTTAATTTTTTGTTTAATATTTTAGTTTTGTTACAAGTATCGTAAACTATGGCCTTATTTACAATATGGAAAAAATCTCTGGTTCCATTTATATGAATGCAATTTTAATTGGTATCATTCGATATGCACTCAATCTCACCATGGCCTTCATGGATTATAAATTTACTTGTGTTGGTCGAAAAGTTATCCATTTTGGTGCATGGCTTGAAATTGCTGCCGCTTGTTTCGCCATCTTTGCTTTCCAAGCAACCAACTCCGATTCACAATTTCATGGAATCATTCGAATTTGTAGTGTTTCCATTGTTTCTGTTTGTGCTCAACTTTATCTTACGAATGGAATCGCTTCTGGAGAACTTTTCCCTACATGCATTCGAAATCTTTCATATTCATTCTGTCAATTTTGGACCAGAGTTGGAGTAGTATTTTCTCCTCAACTTTTCTTACTTTCTCATGTTTGGGATCCACTTCCATATGTTGCAATGGGAATTTTGGGTCTTTTGGATATGATTCTTTTCCAAACAATGATTCCTGAAACTAAAGGTCGACCATTGCTTGAACATATGCCACCAGTGGAAGATAAAATTGGTTGTTGCAGAAAGAGAAAAAATCTTGCAAGAAATGCAGAGCTTGAAAAACTTAATTTTGAACCAAAAGCTTAAAATTAATTGGACGTTTTAAAAATTGTCTTTTGAAAAAAAATACGTGTAAATAAAGTTGATTTTTAGTATAATTTTATTGACTTTCAAAAAAGATTTTGAGATGTTTATTGAAAAGAAAATATGAGAGATAAAGAGAGACACAACGACGCAGTAATAAAAAATAATAAAATAACTCTAAAAAGGTAGTAACGACGATATAAAATTCCCGTAAAAACAAATAACAAATTAAAAAAGCTACTTTCAACTATTAAGAAAAATACCATGCTTGTAATTAAGCATGCTTTTCTGAAATAAAAATATCTAACTACGCGTACGTTGAAATAATAAAAAAGTAAAGGTAAAAGTAAAAAAGGATTTAAGGCAATTATTTCATTCCATCTCTTATTATATAATTATTTATTTGCGAACAATAAGAGCTTCACGAGCAGCACCAACTCCAATAAATTTAATTGGAACTCCAATAAAATCTTCAATAAATTTGATATAGTCTTTGCATTGTTGTGGAAGCGAATCATAATCACGTATTTCACTTGTGGTTGTTTGCCATCCTGGGAAACTTTTATATTCAACCTCAATTCGATCCCAATCTGATGCTTTTGCAGGAGGAAAATTAAGAACTTGATTATCAAGACGATAACCGGTTGCAACTTTGACTTCAGCAAAAGTATCTAATACATCAAGCTTGGTTAATGCAAAAGCGGTGAAACCATTAATAACGGTCGCACTTCGAAGTAAAATTAAATCAATCCATCCACAACGTCGCTTTCGACCAGTTGTAACACCAACTTCTTGACCGATTTGTTGAAGTTTATCACCATCATCATTAAATTGTTCAGTAGGGAATGGTCCAGCACCTACACGAGTTTGATATGCTTTAACAACGCCAACAATTTCTTTAACTGCAGTTGGAGGAATTCCAAGACCAGTGCAAACTCCACCAACGGTGGCATTACTCGAGGTGACATATGGATATGTTCCAAAATCAATATCAAGCAATGCTCCATTAGCACCTTCAACAAGTACTTTCTTCCCCGAAATTCGAGCATCATGAAGAAAAACGGATGTATCAACGACGATTCCAAGTTTACGTATACGTTCTGCGTGAGCTTTCAATGAAGCAAGTTCATCCTCTTCATCAACATTAATAGAGGGAAATTGTTTGCGATAATGAGCAACCAATGATTTGTATCTAAAATTATAAAACTATAATTAATAAAATGTATTTATTATTTTCACCAACCGAGCAGTAAAATCTTCGAAATTACCAAGAAGGTCAGCCATGCGAATACCATTTCGGAAACATTTTGATGAATAAGTTGGGCCAATTCCGCGGTTGGTTGTTCCAATTTTACTAAAATGAAACTTAATTTAAGAATGATCTCAACTAATATGTGTACCTTTTCTTTTCCAAACTATCCTCTTGATGTCCATCAACTTGAGAATGAACTCGAAGAACCAAATGAGCTCGATTACTAATAACGATTCGCTTTTCCCAACCAGGTTGGTCCACTGTGATTCCGTTATGCTCTAATTCCTCGAAAAATGCATCCAGGTTTACTACCACGCCATTACCAATAACATTTGAACAACGTTCACTTATCATTCCTGAGGGTAATAAATGGAAATCATATTTCTTTCCATTTGCAATAACTGTATGTCCCGCATTATTTCCACCTTGGCAGCGAGCAGTTACATCAACCTAAGTATCTTAATTAATATATTAAAATATATAAAGTAAAATAAACCTGATTATGTTGAATCAAAAAATCAATGATTTTTCCTTTACCTTCATCTCCCCATTGTGCTCCCAAAAGAACGGTAATAGGTTCCCCTCGTTTTCCTGCCCAACCAAGAGGTATATCAGCCATTGAAAGCAAGCAAAACTAAAATAATTAAAAGTTTTTTTAAAAGAAAAGGTTTTAAAACCACGTAAAAGTAAATAAACAAAAATGATTGTTGAACGTAGCAAAAGCTTTCAAATAAAATAAAAAACAAAGAACAAAAACTAGTGAATATATGTGTTTGTTTCAAACAGACAAAATTTTAAAGAGTATGATTTTTCAAAAAATATTGCTGAATGGTTTATAACTTTTTTAAATGAATTCTTTTTTTTCACGAAGAATAGAGTGAAAGGGTGAGTGAAAGGCAAGAGACAAACTTTATAACTTGTTGTTTATGCGGCTAACAAATATAAATCCATTCCAATGCCACTTTGGATGTTTTCGCTGCGAAATATTTAAGTTTTGCATTTGCAATAAAGCTCTTATTTTAGTGAGAGACCATAAGCTAATGAAGAAGCATATAAACTTTGTTTATCGCCTAGCATCGTAGGATTTTTAAATACAGCAAAAACAAAAATGGTTCACTACGTTAGATAAATATTAAAGATAAATAGAGAAAACGGACTAGAGACAATGAGATATGAATCATATCTTATATGACCTGTAACTGATGCAATTAAAGCTGTGTAAGCCGCCAAAATTTACTAACACATTTTCTATCGATCATTCGCGAACATTTGGTTTAAAAACGCGACGCCCTAATTCGAAGATCAGCTTTATGGTAAAAATTGTACAACGAGGAAATTGTAAATAACTAACTATAAGCAAGGGAAGTTAAGAATAAAAGAAAAAAGAAAATAATTTAAAATCAAATTTAAGAGCTTTTAATATTTTAGCAAGCAAAAATACAAAAGAAGTGCTACCTTTTGTTTTTCTAAATCTTATTTATGTAAGCATTTTTAAAAAGTCCTCAAAGATAGAGAGTTATTAGTATGTAAAAGAATTTATAAATCATTCGTTTTGTAATCGGGTTAATATTTTTTTAAATTAACTAGCTGCTTCGCGCCAAGAATTATATAAACTAAAACAATAACGCCGAAAGAAAGAACATAAATTTAAACAATAAATTTAAAGGTGGACATTGAACTTATGTTTATACAGAAAAATCAATTTCCCAAGATTATTATCGCATGCTTTTTCTTTTTTCTTAAAGAAAACGCTTTTGATCACTTGAAGTTAAGCCAAAAAATAAACTTTAGAATTGTGATTACATAAAATTAAACTTTGGTTTTTCTTTTCTTTTTTTAACCTCACCGAATGCAGAGACTCTAAGTTCGAATGAGGAAAAAAAAAGAAAAAGGGAAAAATGGTTTTTTGAAAACATGATTCTTTAGCAAGCGATAAGAAATTTTTAGATCTTGATAGTGTAGGTCAGCGACGTTTGAACAAATGAACAAAAGAAGAAGAATAGATTCGAAGGTTTTTAAAAGTAAATAGGATGCTATCTTAATTTTTTCTAATAATTAATATCATACGAGTATATTTTTAAATATAAAAAGCATAGAAAAAAATCAAAGAAACGAGAAACCAAAAACTCAATTAGATCAAGCAGTTGCCTTTTAAACAAAAAAATTTGGAGGGAGTAAAGATTGACGTTGGTATTTTGAAATCGAGAAACACAATAAAGGGCGCAACTTTTTTTTGACATTCGACATTTTAGCAAAGAAATAAAAAAAATTTCCTTGAAATTAGTTTGGCATTGTTTTAGAAAAATGATGCAATTGGACATAAATAAAAAATAAGCTAAGCGTTTTGAAACAGTTATAAAAAAATAAAAAATATTAGACGATTGTCGGTCTGTTGGAATTGTTTGATTTTTAATTTTTTTTTACAAACAGCTCAAAGAAATAGCAAAAATGGAATCCACGCTTTTTTTAGGTCCTTTTCAGACAGGAACTAATGTTTTATTAAAAGCACTGGCTTTTGTCCGAGAAAAAAAGCAACCGATCGACGATGAAAGGAGAGACAAAGCTTTTTTGTAGTTTGTTTATAACCATTTTTAAAAGCAGTGAAAGTATAAAAACCATCAGGGGAGAAAAATGAATAATACATGAGCATAAAATTCAGCAAAAAAATATGTAATGGTTTATGATTGAAAGAAAATATTTAAAAAATATATTCTTTTATTCCAATTTAAAAAATACCATTGCTTTCACATTGCTAAAAAAAAGCTCACAAACATAAGCTTGCTTCATCCAGCCATTGAGGTATTGAAAAAAAAGACTTTAGGATTTTACCTTTTTCCATCGATCGTCATCGTAGCAAACATCATAAAAAATGTGAATCGTGATAAATGGAAGCATTGAAACTAATTGATGCTGCTTTATGCCTCCTCTGCTTTCCCTCGGTCTGTAGACAGCAGGACGTGCATGCAGACAATGATTTTTACATATTTAAAAAAACACCCGTTTTTAAAGGTTCTAAATCTGATACAAAATGATGGTGATTTGAGTCACAACTTTTTTTAAAAATTTTCGAAAAGTGATGTCAAGAGAAAAACAAATCATGAAAATTTTTTTATTTAGAGCCTTTATGGCAAAAATGTATCTCGGTCTAGAAACTATTTTCTGATAAAGATATTAAATGTTTATTATTAATTGTTATTATTATCCGATCACATTTACACAAATTTGAATCCACAATCAAGAAAGAAAGTTTTAATCCTTACAATTAGCGCATATATCGTTTTGCTTTTAAATCTTCAAGTGTTATAATATTTAGAATGCTTGATTTTTTTTTTAAATTAAAAAATGGGTTAAATTTAATGATTTTTTTTCTTCATACAAATGTTCACATCTGTGAACTTTGTTATTGATAAAAAATTTTTTACCCATTTTTAATCATTTATTGAGAAAGTTCTTTTCTTTCGGGCGTATTTTCATTTTGACATTCATTTTTTGAATTCTTTGAGAAGAAAAATATCAACTTGATAAACCTTTTTTTTAATGTCAAAACTTTGAAAAATATGTAAAAAGCTTTATGATAAGGTAACTTTGGCAACTTAGTTTGGTAAATATCAATAAGAATGGTGTCGATGCTCATAGTGACTATAACTCTCACCATTTCCCATTTACCATAATCACTCAACTTGTTTTCTTAAATTTTTAACATTTTAAAATCTCCAAACAGACGTCAACAAAAAATGCAAAATCAACGTAAATCCATCCACTCACCACCTCTCACTTTCGTAATAAAAATATTTCTAAAGATAGAAAATAATTTTATAAAAGCAGGAAGCCGAAAAAGTGACATTTGCAGCTTCACTTTTTTATCGTTTAACATCTAACTTTATATCCGCCTTTTTTGGTTTACAGAAATTAATCTCAACTACTTTTTTTTTGAAAAGGCTAGCATGGGATTAAAGCTTCGGGAAAAAGGCAAAAGATGATAAGACTAATAATTTAAAAGAACACGAAAACATTCCTTCATTAGTCTTTCTCACTTTCATTCTCGCTGTATAAAAACAATGTTTTCTTGAATTTATATTCTCACCACAGACAACGGCAGCGACAGTGTCTTCTTGTTTTAATTTGTTATTACTATTTATTATTATTATTTATTTATATCGATTGAATGATGATTAAAGTGATTATTATTTTTGTTGGAATTTTATTGATTAAAACTTTTTCCATGCCCATTTCATTTGAAAGTAATAATTTTAATGATTTACAAAGGGTTATTAATGCAAGGAATGCTTTAACACCATTTATTATTGCGAATGGAGTTAGAGAATCTGTACCCGTCGTTGATGGTTAGTTATTTATTATTCTAATAATCAGAGTGCGAAATGTTTCTAAGCTCATTGATTTAAAAAGGCAATGGTACCTCAGAAAGAAAATTCTCGCGTCTTTTTACTTCAAGATAATCTTTAAAATAGGCTTTTCACAACCAAGAATTTTTTTTATCATTTTCTTGGCTGATTTCTAAACTATTTAAGACTCAATTCTATAAGTAAAGGAGAAATAAACTTTCTTTAAGAATAAAAATACTCTATTAAAAAATAGCAATCGTTATATGCAGTAAGCCTATGATTAATATGAATCTTTATCCTTTACTCTTATAAAATACAGTACCAAGTGTCCTTTAGTCGAAAGTTCATCATACACAAAATGATAAATGATAACACATATAAAAATGCTTCAAATACTTTTTCGGGAATGGGATTAATTGTAATGACGCACAACTCAACAAAAAAATCAACATTTTTTCTATTATTTTTTTCCAGCGATTTTTTCTTTTCTTAATCCCATAAAAGAATTTTTATTGGAATGTTATATTTTCAGATAATCAACAATTATATTCACTTTTGATTAGTCTTTTAATTGAAAATCAAAGAATTCGTAGATCATCCACAGCCATGTTTAATGAAGAACAATCGGAAATGTTGCAAGGTTTAGCAAATCAATTATCAGCTCATGTTCGACCTGGATAATAATAAAATTTTGGGTTTAAAAAATAAATATTTATTGTTAAAGAAGAATTTTTTAAAAAGCATCACTCCCACTTTTGTTTTGTTAAATTAATACCATAATTGCCTACGATTGTTTTTCCAAATTTTTTAAAAGTGATAACAAATAAAAACATGTGTTAAAATTTACGTCAAACATATATATAAAAATAAATATTTAAAGAATTGAAAATAGCTTCTGGTAGAAAAGACGACGACGTAGGTTTTTCCATTTGAAGCAGTTAAAAACGATGAAAGCAAACATGATAAGTTTGGGTTATTACCTAATTTTATTAACCCTTTTTATAGAAGTTTTAATAGATTTTTTTAGCATTAAATTAGTCAAATGATTTTTTACGAGAAGAAAAAATTCTTGACATTTTAAAATATATGTAATTAATTTTTTTTTGAGACCAACAATCATTTTTTTTAGATCGTTGTGAATCAAAAGTTATTGCCACATTTTGAAAGACATAAGCAAAATGTGATAAATTTAAAGCTAAAATTAACAAAAATAAAAGAAGATGAAAGTTGTTGTTTTAAATATAAAGAAATTATTTGAACGTGTGTAAAAATTTTTGGAAAAATAATATTAAAAAAAGGCTTAAAACTACAATTTGTCATCTAAATGATACTTGCTAATATGAATCTTAGTAAACATGGCTTTAACAATCAAGCTTTTGCCTACTAACGAAATCAAGAAAAGGAAAATTCAATGAGTCAAAAAAAAAAAAAATTAATTAGTTAGAGCCGAGGAAAAGCTGAAAATACAGTATAAAAAACATGTAATAAAGCTAGAATCAGCAACACTCATAAAAAACCAAATTGAGCCTAAAATTACGTCATCTTTATTTGAAATAACGAAATATGAGCATTTAGAAAAAATGACTAATGACCAAAATTGTAAAAAATCGTAATCACATAAATTTATGTGCCTTCTTTGTTTTTCACCGTCGTAGCAGAGACTCTCCTCAAAAAGTTTTATTAGTTTTTTCCATTTTCGCATATTAAAAAAGTTCAATTTACGCTCAAATTAATCACCAAAAACGTACAAACAAAAACTTAATAATTTTTGAATCTTCTTTTTTCTTTTCTACGTCACTAAAGCAGCAGCTTCCGTTGTATTTCGAAGGCAACAACGGCGATCATCGAGGTCTCATCGGACGACGACGACGTAATTATTTTCTCGATCACGATGCTTGTTTTTGCCACTGCTTCAACTTTAAAAGGGAGTGTCACAGAAAAATTATGAGGGTGCTACTGTGTGATGATGATATGACTTGCAAAAAAAGAATGCAATGGAATTCATGATCTCTATTTTTTCTCACAAAAAAATTCCAATAAAAAAATAATGTTTGTCTGTGTCTGCTTACTTCTTTCTTTTCCATTGCTTCTCCATTCTTTCAACTTTTTTGTGCAACAAAAAAATTTGTTTTATCAAACCCGCCCTAAAAATTTTCTCCTTCCTTGACCTCATCTCACCTTGTTGTTATTTGCCTATAAAAGCAAAAAAAGATCTTTAACTGATTATATTTTTTTGTGTGCTGATTTTTTTTTTCAAATCATTTCATTTGAACAACATTCCATAAATTTTTCAACTCCTATATTATATATATCATCGACCACTGACTGATTTGATATCAATATTTTTTGAGTGTCCTTGCTGCTGTTCTTCACTTATTTTATTGCTGCTTAATTCGACAAACTATTATAGCATCCATCTTTATATCATCAAAATTATATTTGATTTTTTTTGTGTATCTTTGATCGAGCTTCTTTTCAAAGAAACAAAAAAGTCACTACCATTCCATACTGTTAGTGGCTATTTCTATAGTTCAGTCAAATTTATAAAAATGCAATATTATTCGCTGTTATTTTTCTTAATAATCATTACAATAATAATTTTGAGTTACAGTGTTGAAGCAAAACCAATACATCGTAAGTTTTTTCTTTTTTGCAGCTTTTTTTTTACAAAGTGGGAGAAAAAAACCACTTGACAAACTTTGATACTCATGAATCCCAATAACCTTTTTTTCGAGTGATTTGATAACAAAATAAAAAAATAATAACAAACAAAAACATCAAACTTTTTTTATGCTTGTTTTTCTCAGGACCACGCATACCGTAATTTCCGTGCGTTTATTGATAAGTTTTTTTCGCTGTTTTCCCAATTTTTTTTCGAGAAAATAGAAAATATTTCTAATGCTAACCAGTTGGAAGTTACAATTCAGATAAAACGCCCTCTAAATTATTAGATTTAATTTGTCCAAATTATAAAATAAGTTTATTTCTACCGTAACTTCATAGCTGCTTGAAAAATGCCCTATGAACTTTGATAAATAATTCTGTTTTGATGAATATAGCATAGTCTTCTTTCCTTCTTTCTTAATACATCTAAAAAAAGCTACCGATCATTATTGAAATCGAGTAAAAAATAAGGGGATTAAAAAGAGGCATTCCAAAGATAACACTTCATTTTTGAGTCAAATAAGACGTCAGAGAAATTTTTCTATCATACTTTGAAGGGGAGAAAATTGTTTGTATAATAACAAAGATTTGATTGGAAACAAAAACAGTAAAAAAAATTCTGGAAAAATGGTCAGATGATATTACTTTTTTTCTTACTTTTTATTTTTTAGATACCAGAGAGAGAAGAAACACCGCTGATTTGCAACGACTTTTAATTCAAATTATTGAAAGCGAATCAGGGCTTGGTCGAGCTCTTCCTAGACCAGGATAAACGAACAAATGGTTCATAAACTTTTTTTTAACCATGGAACTTTTAACTGCAGCATATTGGGTGATGCTGTAGTCTCAGTATGTCTCAAGAACAATTTCATCGATCTCTAAATGATGATAACCTCATGCTTGTAAATTTTGATTGATAAAATGCAATAAAAACTTTTTAAAAATTGAAACCAAAAACAGCCTCAAATAATAAACGAAAAGAACACAAAAAAGATTGATAATTTATTGCCATCAGCAACATGAAAAAAATTCTTTGAACAGCTGGCTTTTGTTAAAAGCGTCGCTTCCTTTTCTCATTTGTCACATCACTCAAATTTAATGTTTTATTTCAACAAACAAAAAAATCAACAATAAAGTAAATTCAAATATAAATCGTCGTTTTAATGTTCAATCACGACAGACATTACTAGCATATTTTTTCAATGATTCTGATACGTGTAAATAATGAGCAGCAGAACGTTGAGCAACATCTTCAAAAATTTCATTACTAATAGGAAGTTTGCCTTTGATATTTGAGAGTATTATTCTTCCATTAGAGATGTGAATGAATTCAAGAACAGCCGAAGAAAGTTCTATCAAATCAGATGGAGGGTCAACGATCATTAAAGGCTAAAAAGTATGAATATTTTTCAAACACAAAAAGATAAAGCGTCTCTTACCTGGTTGAATGCATCAGGACTGTTTTTAGATTGATAAAGAACAAAAGCACTAAATACTGGAGTTTCATTGATTTTTAACTTTCGAAAGTTTTCCTTTGAGATATGAATACGATTAACATCAATTGTTTGTTCATTTCTTTCCAATGTCTTTAGCCAATTATAATGAACCTCAGGAAGTTGAATTTGCAAAAAGAGAGCATTGAGACCAATCAAAACAGCATCCATAATGAAACCATCAGCGTTGAAAGCCTAAAAATAAAAGTTTGCATAAGGAACATGGCCATTTACAACAAGAAAAATGCTTACAGTAACAGTAACTTTAAGTTGCCATCGAAACGATTCTTCTTCTGTTTTAAATTGTTCAGGATCAAAGAAAGTATTCCTCTTTGCAAGATATTTCAATGTTTCAGCGACGTTTATAAACCTCTCCTAAAAAAATACAGTCAAATATATGCGTTACAAAAAAAGATTACTAGAAGCTTACATTTTTCTTTCGATCTTCAGATTTGAATTTAACTTTTAGTACCGGAGAATCATTATCACGTTGTAAAACAAGTTTACCAGTAATGGAAATCAAAACATTGCCATGTTCCACGATCACCGAACGATGTTGATGCCAATTTGTACCAGGTCGAATGCATACTGGACGATAAGTTTTAACATCCCTTCCATCGGGTAAAGCATTATCAAGTAAATATTGATCATAATAAGCAACAGGATCAGACTTTTTCAGTACTGCAGCTGATGTCGTCATGACTTTAAAGCACTAAAAAAAAACCCGACGTAATTGATGTATAAAAATTTTGTGACCCCGACAAGCTTGAGACAGCAACTGACATATGGAAGGTATAAAAAACGTTTATAATGGTAATAAAAGATTGTTTTTTTTTTAAATAAATGGAAGCGGTAAAATAAAATTGAAGACAAAATCTTCGAAAGTTAGAAAAATTAAGTAAGATGACTTTTTTTCTAAAGAAAAAAATAGTTTACAGCTAGCATCATTAAGCCAAAATGGCGGCTCCAATACAAAAATTTTAAAATTGCTATCGTATCTTTTTTTTTTGCTTTGTTTTATACTATTTTTTGCTTAATCGTTTATGTTTTGCGTTAATGAAGTTTAATGTTTACGCATAATAAGATTTTGATCTGTGATAAAACACAAAAAGCTAAATGGATGGAAGAAGCAACAAAGAATTTTCCTTTTCTTGTTTTTTGCATAACCACCGCAGAGCCACCACCGCAATCTCAGCTATTGTCGCAGCCGCCGCCGCCATAATCCTAAATAATGCTGTTGCTCGACAGCGACGATAATAATGGCAAAAGAAAGAGAGAGAATAAAGTCAAGGATCAGTTGTTGTTATTTTCGCCACTTTTTTGTTTTATGTTGCCAGCGGGTTGGTAGCTTTCTTGCTTTATCGTCGATCGACAACGACAAATGGCAGTCTCGACTGCTTTCTTCTTGATTGCTTGCTTGCCATTTTTCCGGAGGCGGCGTTTTTCTACCATCATCGATGATGTGTGTGTCTGCATACTTTTTATTTTCTGATCAAACGAAAAGAGAATAACATTGTTAAACTTCGCCTACGAAGAAAAAAGACTATTTTGCTTGATGAATGATTTAAAAGAAAAAGTCAAAGAGATTGGAAAATTTTAAGAGAATCGAGAGAATGGGTGCCATTTAAAAAAGATATTTCGTGGGGGCGGACTAGCAAGGAAAAAGGGATTTTTCATTTTTCAAATCCTTGAATGTTAAGCCTTTTTGTTGCTTGCTTGCTTTCTCCCCCTTTTTCAATTCTATTCGATCTCTTTGAACAACATTTTTCTTTTTTGCCAAGTAGTGTAGTTGGGTTGGAGGGTAAAGGCATTTGCTTATGTTTTACTTTGTTGTGTTTAATTTTTTTAAACTTATTACATCGAGCTTTAACGGGCTTTTTCTTCCCATTGATTTAAAATTATAATTTTTTATTTTGCCTTATTTTGTAATTAATTTAGGTAATTCATTGCGCATTTTAATCTTCTGTAAACATGTCTGAAGACGAGCAATTTGATGAAGAAGAAGAATACGACGAAGAGGAAGGTGAAGAAGGTGACGAAAATGCCGCACCCGCACCTGCTGCAGCAACACCAGCAGCTCCAGCGGAAGATGAGGTAAACCTAAAAATTAATTTTTTCTCAATAGCAATTGTGCCAATTTAGAAGCCAAAAGCCATCCCTCCAGAAGCTGCACTTTCTCCAAGTGGCGGCGGAGCAGCAAATTTGACTTCTCCATCATTGAAAAGTCCAACACCTGGTCGAACTTATGCCCTTCCAGATCCACCAAAATCTGTTCAACGTCGTGAGCTAAATTACTCTATGGGTAAACCATCCAAGCATGATAAAGCAAAGCTTATGAGATCTGAGGGTATTATTCCCATTCAAGCTGGTTCAAATAAATATGCATCCCAAAAAGGTCAAACAGGCTTTGGTATGCCTCGGTAAGCTCTTAGTTTAATGTAGTTCCATGATTGATATTATTGCATTCTTTAGTGATGTCATCGATAAAGTAAAATCAGAAAATATCGCGGAACTTACAGATGAAAAAAAGATTGAATCATTAAAATCTTCAACATGGCTTCAATCAGGTACAAACAAATTTGCATCACAAAAAGGCCAATCTGCATTTGGTGCGGTTCGTGATGTTAATTATAAAACCAAAGGTACTGGTGGAGCACTAGAAGTTACTGAAGAAAAGGCTCGCGCATCCGATGGTATTGTACCACTTCAATCGGGTACAAATAAACTTGCATCCCAAGCTGGTATGACTGGTATTGGTATGCCTCGAATTGTTGATGTTCGTAAAACCAATGATCAAGATCGTGATTCACAAGGTTTTATTCATCTTCAAATGGGAACCAATCGTTTTGCAAATCAATCAGGCATGACTGGGTTTGGTATGCCTCGGCATAATATTACAAAATATAAGGATGAAGTTCGGGGTGAAATGCCACATGATGAATCTTCAACTTCTCGACAAACTTCCGGATGGAGAGAGGGGGCAAATCAAGCTGGCATGTCTGGTTTTGGTGCATTCCGTAATACCACCGTTGCATTACTTCAATCTCAAGATCAACGTTCACAAGGAATGATTCCATACCAAATGGGTGTTAACTTCCTTGAATCACAATCTGGTAAAACTGGTTTTGGTATGCCACGGTAAGCTAGCTTCATTATTTGTTATTATAATATCTACCATTGCCCGGCTTTGACATTAATTTATTTTATTTCTCTCCATCAAAAAGCAATCCTATTTTAAGGAAAATCTTTTTTTATTAGAGCCAATATTAATAATTACAAAGACATTCCATTTATTGGGATTCTCTTAGCGGTTAATCATTAGTTTATAAGCCTAATTTAATTTTTCACAAAACTCTTTTCTAAAGCTTTATTTTTTAAAGTTTTTTATTTCAGTATGACCTATACACCATTCGTTGATGAAGGACATGAAGATTTACCCGCTGATATTGCCCGACGCCCAGAAGTACCATTTTGGTCTGGAATGGAAACCGATTTTGCTAATCAATCTGGTATGACTGGTTTTGGTACTCCACGTGATGTTAAAGGTTATCTTCTTCGTCGAATGTGGTAAAAACCCAATCATCTCCAACCATGATTAAAAAAATAAAGAAAAGCATAATGGCATTATTATTACTTTCATCCACTAAAAAAAACTTTTTATAATCCCTCCTCTTTTTCTTTTGCCTGCCACTTTTCTATCTTTATCTCTCTCAAACAAAAAATAAAAAGAAAGAAAAGAATATTTTTTAAACCTTTTTTTCCAACCAAATTTTTTTTTAATATCTTGATGCAGAATAATTTAGATTTTTTTTCTTTGATTTTGTTTAGAAAGTATTTCTTTTTTTTATTCTTTGTAAAATTTTAAACATGTTTGTCAAAAAATAAATTTGTTCAATGAAGTCTTGTAATAAGAAAAAAAGCATGCAAGCGATGTAACTTGGTTTCCTTGGAAACGCAAAATAAAATTGAAAGAAAGCAAAAAAATAATAAACTTTTCGTGTTTTTTTTTTTTCAAAGCGGTGAAGCATAAAAATGGCAGGAGCTAACAATAATGTTTCGGCACAGCTTGATCCATTTTATAAAGCTTTGTTATTATTTCGAATTTGTAAAATCGATGAATGTCATGAAGAATGTTCAAAAATTTTAGAAAAGAATCCACTCGATCAAGTAAGCTTTAGCTTCTTCGAAAAAATATTTTGGACGTTTTTGATATTTATTGAAAGCTTTTTTTATTTCAAACTTTTATTTAAAAAACGTGCGCCCAAAATAAGACAAACATTTTTTTTGTTGCCTCCAAACAATTTTCTTTTTTCACTCTTTTTTGGATTAAAAGGTTCAAACACATTCATTCTATTTCAACGTGAATCATGGGTGTTTGTTTTTATAGTTTGCTTCTTCCAAATGATGTGTTGTCTCTGTTATAGATAGAATTTTTCCCATTTTAGTTTATTTAAAAACTTTTTCATTCACAAAAAATAAAAGCAGCCATGTATGTATTAAATCACACAGTAATAACAGCATTTTTGACATTTATAATTGAATGAAGTCTTAATGGTGAAAAACTTTCATGATCGAAAAAATATTTATTCTTCTTCGAACTTCGAAGCCTAAATTTATTTTTCATCTATTCTAAGATCAACTCAACCTTACACTTTTTTTGTTGACCAAACAACTTACTCATTCGACAAACTAGAACCTCATTTTTTAACTTACTCATAATTTTCATGTATCCATTTATTTTTTGTCTTTAGTTGAATTGTTTGCATAAAATTGCATTTTTTGGAAGCATTTTAAAAAACTTCTTTCGCGCATTTTCAATTTCCGTGAAGAAAAAAAGACTTCATTTTCAATCTTTTTTTTGTTGGGTTTGTTTAAAAAAGGAAGTCAAATTCGATTTGATTGTTGAAAAATATTTTTAAAAAAAATTGCGAGCGATCGACCAAGGGCCAGTAATAGTCAGCGTATATTTGACGGGTCTGGCGGAAAATAATTTTCTCAGCTGTTGTTTAAAAAAAAAGTTTTAATCGATGACGCAACTTTTTTCTTTGTTTTTTTTTAATTCGAATTTTGTAGAAAAAAAAATACTTGAAGCTTTTTTGTTGCCCGGAATTAGGATGCTTGCGTTTTCCGATAGATGGATTCGAGATGGCTAATAGCGTGCATTAACTAGTTCCATTTCCTTCTTTACTTGGCTGATTTCAACTATAGATAGTCGTTGTTTGTCTTTTAGTTATTTCCCTTTTTGAATTTTTTGACTCCCTCGAGTTAAAACAAAACGTTAATGCCTGCCTCTCTTTAATGTCTTAAATGAGTTTGTTTTTAAGAATGGCAATTTCGATATAATCCATCAACATTGTGTCCGTAAAATCGTAAAATAATGGGCTTTTTTAAAGAAGTTAAAAAAAGAGGGTCAGCTGGTTGGTCGCCTGCTTATTTGAAAGACACTAACTCTTGAAAACGCTTACGTTATTTCCAAAAAAATCTTGATAGTATCATTTTTCTCAATTTGACTTTTCTTTCCCATTTTTAAGGCTGCATGGTCATTAAAATTAGCTTGCTTTACTGAAGAAGTATACGTTGATGAACTAGAAAATGATGAAGCCGGTCTTGCCGATACTTACATGGATGATCATGCCATTGCAACAGCAGCCAGACCAGGAACTTCATTTTCTCGACCAATCACATCTGGAAAAGGTCCAAGTCCAGCTGTCAGGTGAGACACATTTTATTTTGGCCTTTTAGCAAGATCATAAATAAATAATGGGATGGTTTCAGGCCACGAAGTAGTACGGGTCGACCTATTTCTGGAATGGCACGACCTGAAACTCGATTAAAAACAGGAACAATGGAACAAGCACTACGAACTTCGAGAACTTCACGAACCGCTCGAGCTGTATCATCTTCCACGGCTCGACAAGTTAGACTTGGAACGGTACTTTCATTACTCCTCTTCTTAAATGACTAAATTTTTAAAATTTAGGCTTCGATGATAGCTCAACAAGATGGTCCATTTGTTAATTTAGGTCGACTCAATGTTGATAAATATGCCACAGATCCTCAAATAAATCGCTATCTATTTGAATATATTTTTATGCATGAAAGTGATATGCGTCTTGCACATCAAATTGCTGCGGCTGCAACTAAAAAAGCTGAATATAAAGATTGGTATTGGAAAAATGCCCTTGGAAAATGCTATTATCGGTTAGTTTTTTCTTTGGTCAATAATTTTTTTGGATGGAGCACTTCTAAAAACTATTGATAATTTTTGATCCAATGAGGAAAAGTTTACAAAAAAAAAAAAAACAAACATCTGTTTCTTGAGATTATAAACATTTTTATTCAAGCATTCAGTCTTAATTCAAGATGTTTCTCTTCCTCAAAGTCAAATTTTTTTTAGATTAGGTATGCTCAGAGAAGCTGAAAAGCAATTTATATCTTCTCTAAAAAATCTTAAAATGGTTGAAACTTATGCTTATTTATCTAAAATTTATGCTCGTCTTGATCAACCTTTAACTGCATTAGATTATCTTAAAAATGGTTTAACCGAATATCAACATGATATCACTTTATTAACCTTCTCCGCGCGAATTCATGAACAATTGGGTGATCTTGAAAGTAGCGTAGAATTTTATAAAAAAGTTTTAAAACATGCTGCTGGAAATATTGAAGCTATCGCGTGTATGGGAACCCATTATTTTTATTCAGATCAACCTGAAGTCGCATTAAAATATTATCGACGCATCCTTCAAATGGGTGTAAATCGTCCAGAACTTTTTATGAATATTGGTTTATGTTGTTTTTATTGTCAACAATTGGATTTGGCTTTAGCATGCATCGATCAAGCCCTCGCTGTTGCAAATGATGATGTAAGTGCAGACCTTTGGTATGATGCAGCTCATATAATGTTAGCAAATTGTCATAATAAAATGGCTCAAAGGTGTTTGAGGCTTGCGTTGGCGGCGAATCCAGATCATGCCGAAAGTTTATGCAATTTGGGAGTTTTAAAAATGCATGAAGGTCATTTAATTCAAGCAAAAAATTTATTCTTATCTTCTGTAGCAAAAGGCCCTTATTTATTTGAAGCTCATTATAATTTGGCATTACTTTGTTCTAAGGTGAGTATTATGAAATAAAAATATTAAAACTTGGAAATAATCCAAAATCATTTCAGTTGGGACTTTATGAAGATTCCATGAAAGCTGTCAAACAATCATTGGTTCTTTTTCCCGAACATATTTACAGTATTCATCTCAAAAAAAAACTTGATATTCATTTTCTTCAACCATAACAAAAATTTCTTTTGTATTTACAAATCCTTTCATTCCATGTTTTTGTTTTGTGCATTCCATTTTTAGTAATTATGTATATGCGTCAATAACTACCGTATCGAAAATGCCCTTTTAATAAAAGTTTTTTTATTTGGAAATTTTCTTATTTATATTTTTTTAGTGTTTTGATAAAACACTTTCAAATATTTTTCCTATAATAATTTCTTATTTCTATCTTTTACATTTTCTTTTACTTTTGTGTGTATTTTTAGACCATATAAAAAAGGGAATCCTTTGAGAAGGATTTCTTCTAAGTGTGTAAAAAATGAAACTTTTGGTGCTTTGCTTCATTGCTGCCACCGCCATTGGTCTTGTAACTTGTATGCCAAGCAATGATGAGTAAGCTTATTGGCTTTTAAAAAACTTTTATGAATGTTCACTTTCAGCAAATTGGAAAATATTTGGGCTGTATTGATTGCTGGTTCAAATGGTTGGTATAATTACCGCCATCAATCGGATATCAGCCATGCCTATCATATTTTACTCAAACATGGGGTCCTTCCTGAAAAGATTATCGTTCTCATGTATGATGATATCGCTCATAATCCACAGTAATATTTTTCCATCTTAATATCTACCTAATATCTTAACAAAAAAATTTAGAAATCCATACATGGGTAAAATTTTCAATAAACCCCATGGCAGTGATGTTTATGAAGGAGTTAAAATTGATTATCGCGGTGAAAACGTTAACAGCGAAGTTTTCTTAAATGTTCTCAAAGGCAACGTTGAAGGTAATGCTGGAAAAGGAACAGGTCGAGTACTTCATAGTAAATCAAATGAAAATGTTTTCATTTATTATTCGGATCATGGCGGCACAGATATTCTTGGAATGCCTTCAGGTCTTTTATCAAAAAAAGATTTGAATGAAGCTTTGTATCACATGTATGAAAATAATATGTATCAAAAACTTCTCTTCTATCTTGAAGCATGTGAATCGGGTTCAATCTTTGAAGGATTATCTCCAAAAATGAAGAGTGAGTTTTCATTTTTCCAATCACAGAAAATAATAAAGAAAGAAATATTTAGTTTATGCCATCACCGCTGCAAGTTATAATGAAAGCTCATGGGCAACTTTTTGTGATAATGGAATGCAACTTCCATGCCTTGGAGATGAATTCAGCGTGAATTGGATGCACGACACTGAATTTGTAAGCCATCTCTTTTTATTATTATTAAGATTTATGCAATTTTTTTAGAATGACATTTTGGCTGAAACAGTTGGAATTCAAGTTGATGATGTGGTTGCAACAACTAAAAGATCCCATGTATCTCAATTTGGTAATACCGTAGTTCGAAAGGATAAAGTTTCGGAATATCAAGGAAAGGAATCACTTTTAAAACCACCAAAAAATTTTGCATTGGAATCAGTTTTCTTTGATGAAGTTCAATCTCAAGCAGTTGATTCTCGTCAAGTTCCATTAATTATGGCTGAACGAACTCTTCGTCGTCTTGGAGCTTCACCCGAAATGGTTGCATCAAAAATGACAAAATATATTGAAAAACGTGCTGAACTCACGGAATTCATTCATCGAGCAGCTCAATCCGTTGCACCTCATTTTAAATTAATCAAACACGTAATGACGAAGATTCCCAAACGTATCACGCAAACTGATTGCCATGATGAAGCCATTAAAGCATTTGATAGAATTTGTGCTCCATTTGATCGAAATCCTTATGCTTTTAAACTTTCCGCTGCCATTGCTAATCTTTGCGAAGTTATTCGTGATGCTGAACCCATCGTTGCTTATTTTGAACGAGAATGTCAAAATGGACCAAGATTTTTTGATGTTTTATAATTAGTAAATATTTTTTTTATTTTGCAGTATATGTAATTTTGAATACCAAAAATGTATTATTATTCGGGCATAATTCAATAAGATAAACTTAATTTGTAAGAAGTATTATCCAAAAATGCTAAAACATAAGTATGTAACAAATTCATAGTACAAAAAATATTTTTAATTATTTTATTTTACAAAAAAAGAAAAAACGTTTCAAGGCAAACAAAAAACAATATCAATCCATGACTTCACTTTGTTGAATTTGTGATTGCGATTCCTCTTCAGCTTCTTCAAGTATCGGGTGTAGCTCTTCTTTATGACAAAACTAAAAAGATAATAAAGCATAGAGATAATCCTCAAAAAGGCTAAAAACACTTACCGGAAATGCATCAATAGCTGCTTTTTGTAATGAAACAATGCTTGCTTTCATTTCGGCTGAATTTTCAGACGATTCAACGAAGGAAGAAATATGATTGCATAAAGTTACGATACCTTCACATGTAGCTTCTTTTTGTTGGTTGCTATCAAAATGACATTTTGCAAGTTTCAAAAATAGCTAAAATAAAACAAAGGCTTGAATGTTAAAAAAATGATAAAAGAAAAAACCTACTAAAACAAAAGCTGGAGTTAACTCTTTAGCATTAAATTTTCGATAAAACCATTGAACTTCTTTTTCAAATGTATCAGAACATTTCTTGGAATCACCACGTGTCTGTTTACTAATAAAATCAGGATTTCTAGCATTAATTTCGGATTGAATGGCAATTGTCAAAAGTGAATAAACTTCATAAATTCTTATCCAAAGAGTTTCATCACCACTTCCAACCAGAGATGGCATCACATTCACTAATTGTTGAAGGATATCATGCCATTTTTGAACAAAAACACCAAAAAATTTCATTAAATTTTCGTTGAGAGGTACCGACTTCAGAAGCATTAATATAAATTCAATTGGTTTACGATCTTTGCCTTTGGATTTATCAGGTGGTAAAACATATTTGTCTAAGTTGCTTCGATTTTTTGAAATGGTGATCTTAAACCTTTTTGCTGTATCAATAAGTCCACGTTCAATAAACCGAAAAAGATCATTTGGATCCCAATACGCATATGATAAAACATAAGATGCCATAGATTCTCCATCGTAATCTCCAGTAAAAACTTCTTTCGTGAAAATCGCTGCATTTGATATAGTTCCTCTTGGAAGAAGTGGAAGAGCTACCAAAGCTGATTCCCCGATGATTGTGTTCTAAAAATGTGTTTAATTAAAAGAGCAGATTAAAGAACATAAACAAACTTTATATCGACCATCAAGAATTCGAGTGACCGTTTTTCCCAGCATTTCAGTGACACCATGAAAATATTTTTGATCTGGCACTTGAGTCATTTTTTGATGCAGACTCATAAATAAAACAATTGTGCAATCAAAGATTGTTTTCATAGTTGTAAAATCAACACCAGTTTGAGTAACATCAAGTTCAGTTTGAGTTTCATCTTCAGTTCCTTTTAATTGAAGGCGATTTATAAGACCAACCATTAAAGCTTTGATGTAATGATCTAAAATTTTTACATTGTAACAGTCGTATAAAAGAAGCAAAAACTTACAAGCACTTTGAGTAGTAATCATATTTTTCCTTCCAATAAAAGTGTGGAACTTTAGAGAACCACCCCTGGATTTTTTGCACATATCTTCAGCATTCCGAAACTTATCAACGATTGAAGCATCTTCAATACAAATCACAGGATAAAGAAGTTTTACCAAAGCATGTTCAATTTCATCGTGATTCTCGATATCCAGACGAGCTAATAATTCATTAAGTGACACAACATTCAAAAATGATACTGAATGATTTTCAAGTTGAAGCAAAGCATTCACAGTTGCAAGTCGAATCCGATCTTTCTGGTCATTCAATCCGGGTTGAGTAATTAATGTTAAAGCATGTTCAACAACTTTATCAGCATTTGAGCATGAGTAAAGTAATGGTATAGATTCATAAATAGTTAATCGAACTTCAGGTACGTCATCATATGCTAATTCATCGATAATCTGTAAGAGAAAAAATAAGATAAGTGTAAAGAAAATATATTCATACCATTGATAGATACGTTTTCCTATGAAATGGTTTAATCAGCGGCCAAACAAGTGATAAAAATTTGAAAATTGCTTTGATTGCGTCGATTCTTATTTGATAGCAATCATCTTTTAAAAGTTGTTGAAGGACTTCAAACTGCTTTTCTTTCAAATCATAATCTAAATCTTCTTCCGATGCAGCTTCTAATGGATAAACTCGAAGAAATACACCTGCAGCATTATAACGGCATATCATATTTGGAGCCTAAAAGTTTATAATAACCATACAAATAGCGGAAAATGAAAGTAACCAACATCCAAAGCACGCCAAAGAACATGGTTTGAAACCCGAAATATCATTTGCGATACAGCACTGGGTTTATTATCAGCAACACCATCAATGATCTGAAAAATAACTGTTATTGCAGAAAACACAAACACATGAAAACTTACTATCAGAAATTTCTCACTAAATTTTCGATCAGTGCAAATTGCAAGTTGAAATAAATCTTCAAAAACGATTTGTTCCATTTGAGTTTTTTCAGTTGATTCACCGTTGACATCTTGAGCGTCTTCTTTGGCTAATTTTTTCCATAGACAAACCAATGCTTGGCCGAAGTAATAGCAGAACCGTCTAAAAGTAAATGGTTAGTTTAGTTGTTTTTTTGTGGTAATATTTTACTAACTTTATCGACGTATCAACTTTAATTTTGATTTTAACAGTTTTCCATACAATTTGAATACCAATCTTTCGAATCAAGTACTTTGCTAACTTTCGACCATCAGGTGTTGCCAAAAATATTACATTTGTAACAGCCTTCAAAGCAGCTTCTGCGCTACAATCATTGATAATTTCTTCACGATTTTCTGATGCAAGATGTTTGATTAAGGTTTTCTAAAATAATACTATCAATCATAGGAGTTATAAAAAAAATAACCAAACCTGTCCTTTTTCGTTGACACAAGCTTTAGCTAACAAATCATCAGCTGAATTAAGGATTAACTCAGCAGCAGAAACATTCATTCTTCAGAGAGAAAATCTGAAAGCACAAAAAATTTTATAAGCAGCAACAGCAAAAAATGGTTTTAGAAAAAAAAGCAATGGAAAAGTTTGAAGAAAAAAATTCGCGCCAAAGTTAATTTTTTGTTTGTTTGAAATTTTAGCAACACGCAAACCTAATGCATTTTGCTTGCAATTGACAGTACAAAATCTAAAATATTGTTGAACTTCAATCCCTTTGATCAATTTTTTAAAAGCTAACAACAAGGCTTTCAATTTTTTTTAATAGAATGTCGCTATCAAAATTTGTTAGTGCTGAAACATTGCAACAAATTTTAAAGGTTTGTTATCCATTCATCCAAAATTTTTATAACCATTATTATTTTAGACCAACAGTGCAGGTTTACGTATTCTCGATTGCACATATCAAGTTGGGCCAAAGCCTAATCCAAATGAATTTCGTGAAAAGTATTATGGCAAATTCGAAGATTTAATGAAACGTGATTCTATGTAAGTTTTATCATCAAAGCTTGACTGTACATTAATGATGTCTCTTTTTTAGCCAAAAACAAGTATACCTCAAATCTCATATTCCAACAGCTCGTCATTTTGATATCGATGTTGGAATGTTTCCAGGAAGATATGAAAGATTTGCCTTGTATGAACCTGAAGAATTTCAACGTTATGCTCAACTTTTGGGTATCTTTCACGATGATAAAATTGTTTTGTACTCTCGTGGACCATTTGGAGGAATGTTGTTTTCTGCAAAATGTTATTGGATTTTCAAAGTATGCTTTTTAACTCAACTTCATCATCTCCACTTTTGCACGTTTTTTTAGGCATATGGTCACAAAAATATTTCAATTCTTAACGGTGGTTTCGATGCTTGGACAAAAGCTGGCTATGAAACTGAATCACTCTCTGAACTTCCAAAATGTTATGAAAAAGGAAATTGGCTTGCCAGAGATTGTCGTCATAAGAATATCACATTTGAAGAATTAACAGAAAAAGATGGCAAAGAAAAGGATATTCTTGAAAAGGCTGATCAATATAATATTTTGGATACAAGATTACGCGTTCATTTCAATAACGAACAAGACAATGGTTTAAATAGCTTTGGTAAGAGTTTATTTTTTTACTTCCTTCTTATCTTCATATTTTAGTTGTTCCTGGTTGTCATATTCCTGGCACTCATAATGTTCCAAGTAATGAACTGGTTGGTCATGATGGACTTCTATTACCAAAAGAACAAATCAAAGAAAAACTTTCTGAAGTCAAGTTTGATGAAAATAAACCTTCAATAACTTTATGCAATACTGGAATGCAAGCTTCTTTACTCTCTGCTGTACTTGATGATATTTATCCACATTCTCCTGTTCGATTATATAGAGTATGTTATTTTTATCTGTGGCTTTTACAGTAACAATTATTTTTTTTAGGGAAGCTTGAAAGAAATGGAACTTCGTGCACCTGGAAGAATAAATGGAGGCATTAAGCCTATTGTTTCTTAAAATTTATTTTGTTTATTTATGTTAGGAATTTAATAAATCATGCTTAGTAACTTTTATATCGTTTATGGAAATGTGGTGCATTCAGGGATAAATCCAATTTGCATTTTTGTCATGGAAGCCGTTGTTAGGGAAATGTGCGCTTTCAAAAAGATTAAAAGTGGCACTAAACATGTTTTAAAAAATGAAAAATGTCTTGTAAATTTTTGGAGGTTGGATGTGATATTGATAAATCAGAACACGAAGAAAAGCGTCCAATCAAACATTTGACTCTTCTAAACGACCAAATGCGTTCGATGCAACGAACTTTTGAAAAGGTTTGGATTTTTTTATAAAATAAACTACCGTAGTTTGCTGAAGTTTATAACTAATTTTTTCATAGCTCGCTGAAAATGAATCCGATAATGTTGCCAAATTTGCTTCAGTAAAAGCATCTGTCAATGGATTTTTAACTCGTGAAAATCCCCAACTCATTTGGAAGATCACCAATTGGCGAGATAAATTTCGTTTAGCTCGATTGCGACTTGAACCTTGGCAACTTTCCCCTCCATTTTACACTGAGGCTTTTGGATATCATATGATTGCCATGATTGCACCATATGGGTTTAGTGATGGTTTTGGAAATTCTCTTGCAATTTATGTTCAATTTATTGCGGGAGAATATGATGGAATTATGAAATGGCCTTTTAAGAAAAATATTATGATGACACTTTATGATCAAAAGAAGGAATTGCTTCAACGTCGAAATTATCAATTCGAACTCAAAGCCGAGGCACTTCCAACGAATGAAGTTTATTTACGAAAACCCAAAAAGGATAAACCCAATCATCCATTTGGATGTTTACGTTTTTGTCCTTTAAATGCTATTATGGAATCAACTTATGCCCTAAATGACGAAGTATTAATTGGAATTAACGTTTTTTAAAAAGAATACATAAATAATTTGCTACCGTGGCACACTTGTAAAAAAAAGCCATTGTTGAATAATTTAAAGTTGCTATTTTTTTAATACTATTACTAAATAATTCGCTTGAAAAAAAGTTAATCGTGAGATTTTTTTAAATAATAAACTTTATAAATTTTAAATGGCAAAAAAAAGTAAATCATTTCATTTTACAAAAGTAAGGGAGTCCAATTCATTATTTATTTTAAATATTTTGATATGACCCTTTTGATGAAGAAAGGAACCATAAGAAATCAAATCTTGTGTAAATACAGACGAATAATTTGAAAGAATTATGCATACACTAAAAAATATGATTTGATAAAAGGTTATGGAAACAAAAATTAAGTACTTACATTACTCTTTTTATTGTTAATAAAGTTTCGAAGAACTTTTTAAAATCATCAATTGTACAGTCGAAGATAATTTTGCCACAAAATTATACCAAAAAATATTTGTGTTGACCATCTTTTTCAAAGCACTGAATTCAATCTTATGGACTGTAATACTTATCACCTCTACAAACTCATATGATATGGAAACAAGTTGTAAGAAATGAACACCAATTTTTTTGTTAGATTGGATTGAAATGGTTCCTATAACTTCAATTTTATTTTTAGATTCCATAGTATTTTCAAGCTCTCTGCAATATTTATTATTTTCATTGTTGCTGTAACCAGTGTTGTGATTGGCTCCGTCAGCTCCGGCTCCGGAGCGCTCCGCTCCGCTCCGGGGCGGAGCTCGGAGCGGAGCTGGAGCCATAAAAAAAATTCAGCCGGAGCCCGGAGCGGAGCCGGAGCTCAGAAAAAAAATTTTGGAGCTTGAAAAGTTTTTTTTTGAATTTACTTAAAAAATTTGCAAAAAATGGAACGAAAAAAAAATATTTTGGAGCTCGGAGCGGAGCTGGAGCCCAAGAAAAAAATAGGTCGGAGCCCGGAGCGGAGCCGGAGCCATTATTAAAATTTGACCGGAGCGCGGAGCGGAGCTGGAGCCAAAATTTTTGAAAAGTAACAACACTGGCTGTAACAGGATAGTTTAAAAGTGGTGCATAAACCTTGACCATCGTAAGTAATTAAAGCACTTTTAACAAAATGACGTCCAATTGCAAGTCTTCACGTGAATGAATTAATTTCAGCAAAATTCTTTAATGTTGGTGCATCGCAAATTTCCGCAAACCTTTTTTGACAGACGTATGGAAGCGAAGGAAAGTTGAAAGTTTTATTTTTTGAGCGAATATTCTTCGATAGATTTGAAGAAGCCATAATTGAGATTTTTAATGGATTGAAATAAAAATAAGAATTTCACAAATAAAAAAAGATTTAAAAAATCTTAATTCCATAATTTTGAGAAATATGACCGTGAATTTTGAAAAACAACTAAAGTATGAATTCGAGCAATCATTGGCACCTTTTTTAAAGATACTTATTTAAATATAATTGTCGCTAATCACCTCCTTTCTTTTCAATCAATTTTTTAAGAAACTCTTCAGGGTTATACAAAAAGAAAGAAGAGCAGCTATCCTAAAAGATATGAATGGGTACTCTAATTTTCTAAACTTTTTTTTGTAAAAAATCATATGAGTTTATTTATATTTATTTCTAACAATAAAAATCTATTTCTTTTAACAACTTTTAAAATTCCAGGAATACATTTGAAAATTTTATAAATTAAAAACAAAGCAAAACTTTAAAGTTTGGGTTTAACATTTTCATCAACGGTAAAATGAATTCCAAATTCAGCGAGGCGATCATAAATTTTAGTGTTTTGGAATGCAGCAGCTGTGGTGAAAACTCCGCCACCATGGGGAAGTTTATCATGATCCTTGAGAATTGTAATGGCGGATGAAAGAACGCAACCAGCAGTCTTAAAAATTAGTAATAAAATTGAAGCGGTGAAGATTTGGTCAAAATAAACTTACACTAACATAACCTGCATCGGGTCCATTGCAACGAGCTGCTTTAACTTTAGTTGGAACTTCATTACCTTTAGGATCTTTAGTATCCCATCCTTTTCCAAAAATCCAATAAGTAAATGAAGCCTCTTTAACTTGTTGGCGAGAAGGTCCACTATTTTTGAAGAGATAAAAACTGCATAAATCGGGATAACTTTGCATGAGTTTTCGAGTAAAATCAAATTGAACAAAGAATGCAAACAATGCAACCCAAAGCATTAATAAAACAGCCCACATTTTAGATTTAATAAGCATGTAAGTTTCAACTTCTACTGGACGAGCATTATTTTCAACTTTATCGTAATATTGAGATCGTTGAACAACAGAACGATCTGCACCAGGGAATGGAATGGCATATGAATCGAGAACATCATTATACCACATTTTAGGGCTAAAATTTTATGACTTAATTGGAAGCTATTAAGAAAGGTATTTACCGTTTTTCAGGGCGATAAGGTGAACGATCAAGTTTTTCAGGCATAATAGCTTTACGAATTTTACCAAGTCCATCATTTTTAGCTTGCCAAAGACCAAGAACTAATGTTTGATATGTGCCAGCGTTGAATGAGTATCCCTAAAATTAACCAATATACTTTAACTTTATTTTGTTCATTTCTTTAATCATTATTAGTTGACTATTTTTTGGTGAAGAAAGTGCTTACAGAGGGGCCATTATGAACTTGAACAAAAGTTTCAGCATGATTTAAAATTCCATCGAAGTTTTGTTTCAAGAAATTAACTCCAAGATCACATGGAATTGAATCCCATCCGCAAGCACCAACAACATAAACACCGTTTTTCTTTGCTGTTTCAGCATATTTCATTTGCATTTTTTCAAGGAATGCTGGTTCACCAGAAATATCAACATGGCTTGCACCATTTTCAACCGCGGCTTTAACAACAGATTCACCATAAATGCGATACTAAAAAATGTTTTAATAGTTTTAATCTTAAAAAGTATGTTTGCTTACAGGTCCAACAACATTTACAATAACTTTAGCTTGTTTTGCCATACTTGCAAGAGATGTTTCATTTCCTGAATCAGCAATAATGATGGGAGTGTTAGTGATGTCATGGCCTGCAAAAAAATATTTAGAATGGCAAACTTTAAATCAAAATTATTTATTACCTGTTGATTCAGTAACTTCTTTAAGAACCTTTTTTAATTTTTGTTCAGATCGACCTGCAACAGCAAAACGAAGATCGGAATGAGCTGATTTTGCAAGTGCTTCAAGAACATAAACTCCAGTAAATCCTGAAGCTCCATAAACCACAATATCGTAACGTTCTGACATAATTTAAAGAGGATAGTTAAAGTTCTAAAAATTGTAAAAATATTTAGGGAAAAAAATAATCAACAATCAAACAATTCAAAGAACGCTCGTTTCAAAATTGGAAGAATAAAAAATAAAATCTTAAAAGAGAGGAGGTTAAACAAGGGATCATTCGATTGTTTTTATGTACACGTTATCAATGGTCACCTCATATATTGGAGTCGAACGAACCTTTCAATGAAAAAAAGGAAAACAATAATATGGGTACACAAATTTGTGGTCGAAGATGTTCGTTCAGTTGCAACCAAAATGAATGAATACACTGAAACAAAACAAGACATGGCATAGGAGAAAAAATGATGACCGTTAGAGGCAGTCCAAAGTCTTTGCAAAAAAGGCAACATACAAACTAAACGTAAAAAAACATAAACAAAAATTAAAGAAAACGAGTTATAAGGAGCAAAGGTTGTTGCAACGATATTGGAAATTTTATATTACAGCTTTTTATAACCTTTTTTAACTGACTAATCAAACCCTCATAAACAAGTTGAAGTTATGTTTCTGGATTTACTCGTTTTAACAAACTTTTATAACAAAAGTGGATTAAATAAATCTGTCGAAATCTAAAAATGCATTGACAAAAAGCGATAACCAAATTCATCGAAAATAACGGACAATATCGTCAAAGCCTCTCTAATTTAATCAAAAAAAAGGGAAAAAAGCGAAAAACAAAGTATCATCAAAATGAAAAAGATAAATACCAAAAACATATTTTGTTTGTTTATTTATTTTTGAATGTTGATCAATCAACAACATCAAAAATGAGAAACACTCCTTCTTTTAACGATGGCTCTAACGTGAATTTCTCCTTTACATGTCCTGAATTTCACATGTTTGTGAATAAATGAACGTTCGTTGTCCTCTTTTGCAATTGAAAAACAACAAAAAAAATATTCCAAAAAAACGAGCAGAAGAAAAAAAAGGAAACAACAACCAAGCAAACAAACTAGCGAGTGACTCTTACCAATTTCCAAAGAGCAACTTTTTTTTTCCTTCTAAACTTGTTTACGCATTTTTTGCTTTATATTTTACATTAAAATTTTATCAAGATTTTTGATTTTCTTAAAAATTTGAAAATGGCTTGGAGATCTCATGGACGAACCAATTTGGAACTTATAAACAATCTTGAAAGTAAGTTGAATGAATTCAAAGCATAAGAAAATCAATCGATCATGACATTTTATAGAAAATGGAATAATCAAATCACCAAGAGTTAAGGAAGCTATGTTGAGTGTCGATAGAGCTGATTTTACTTCTGTTTCCCCTTATGATGATCGGCCACAAGGAATTGCTTGCAATGCAACCATTTCAGCACCTCACATGGTTTGGTTTTTTTTTTTGCGAAGTTTAATTTTCATTAAGCTTAATATTTAGCATGCAGAAGCTTTGGAAGCTCTTGAATCTAAATTACAACCAAATGCAAAAGTTTTAGATGTTGGTTCAGGTTCGGGATATTTGACGGCTTGCTTTGCCAAAATGGTATATATTCTTTCATTAATTTTACGCCCTAAAAGATGAGGATGTTTAGGTTGGACCTGGTGGAAGAGCAATAGGCATCGAGCATATGGGCGAGTTAGTAAAAAAATCCAGTGAAAATGTTCGCAAAAATAATGCTGATCTTCTTGAAACGTGTCTTGAGATTTATGAAGGCGATGGCCGTCGTGGATTTCTTCCAGAAAGCCCTTATGATGCTATTCATGTTGGTGCTGCTGCACCCACGCTTCCAAAAGAACTCATTTGTCAACTTAAAATTGGTGGAAGAATCATTGTTCCTGTTGGAACAACCGAGCAAGAATTCCTTCAAATTGATCGAATCTCTGAAACTGAAACAAAAATGACCAAGTTATTGGATGTCATTTATGTCCCTTTGACCTCTCGAGAATATCAATTAAATCGTTTTCATTAAATATTAAAAGTTTATTATGACAATGTAAATATTAAAATAAATAAGTGAACAATGTATACCAATTAATAAAACATAGAAAATGGGCGGAATGGTAAATATAACAAGTTGTTGAGATTCACAGAAGACATCAATTCGACGAGCAGCTATATTTCATTAACTTCATCGGGTTCAGGAAAGACATTTACAGGACGAACAAAAGCACCATGATTTGATTGGGTAGTAAAATATCGATGACCATCAACAGTTCCATCATTCTTTCCAATAGCTTCATCATAATTGATTCCAACCCAAATGACGTTTGGTTTGAATGAAGTTTCACCAACAAATTCAATTTTTTCATGCTTTTCAGGCTTGTTTGGCATTCGAACGATCACACGATTTCCAACAGCAATATGAGATTCAAGTTTTTCTTGTTGAGGCTTTGTTGAACCAAGAATACCTTCTTTCCACTTTCTTAAAGAATCTGAAAAAGAGGTAATATAAAAACGAAATAATGATAAAGACACACCTTCTCTTTGATCATATTTTTCATCAGAAATAACATAATGTGGTACATCATCTTCTGGAACTTTATTGTTGCCATGAATATCTTGGACGAAGATCACCATATCATCTTTGATTCCAGCTTCGGATAAAGTTGAGTTGTCATTTTCAAGAGGTTTTACGAATTTGTCTTCAGCATCATGAAGTTCTAACTTCATTTGATTGGTAAGAACACCAGTAATAAGTTCGAGTTTTTGCTAAAAAAATAAAGTAAATTTTTGGGTGAATGGAAATGCTTACTTTGAACTCTTGCAATGTCTGAGCGCCCATAAATTTCTTTTCATAAACAAATCCATCAGATTTTTTGATAGTTAATGCAACACTTGACATTTTTCTTTTCTTTTGGATTCCAACGAACAGTGATGAAGAAATTAAAGAATCTAAAAATGGGTAAAGTTTAAAATAATAAATGCAAAGGTTATTTAAATATTTATTATCTGATCTTTCGTCAGTAACACGCATAAAGCGATGGGAAAAACTTTTGTCCTTGTCCTCGATAAAAAAAGAAAACGAGATGGAAATATATTAACTTTTTCAAGTTCCAGAACGTTTTAATTAAAAAGTAAAGAGAGAGGAAGGAAACGAGGGAGGAAGCAAGCAAACGTTTAAACTTTAAAGATTACTAAAATAAAAAAGGCGCCACAGCTGAAGTCAGTTTTAATTAACACAACATAAAACAGAAAAAAGAATAAAATAGACAGAGAACGGAAGAAGAAAAAAAAGATGACGCAAAAAGTTAAAGCAAAAAAATGGGTGTCAACTTTAGCAAAGAAAGAAGATTGTTTCGTAAACGAAAACCATAGCGTATGAGAGACAGATGGAGGAGAATCATTTTTCTCACTTCTTTATTTTTTCTTTTTTAGTTATTTTTACTCCAACAACATTGTAGCATACAGCAAGAAAAAAAAATTGAAGGAGTTAAAAAATATTTATTGGTTGTAGCAGAATTTTTTGTGGGTTCAAAAAATAGCTTTGTTTTTAACACGAACAAAAAAGAAAAAGAGCGAAGCAAAGCTTGCGGGTTATTTTTTTTATAGTTGGTCTGGTCGGTGGCACAAAACAAACAACAATTGCAATTGCTTTTGCTGCTTCTTAGCTTTTTTTCCTCCTTCTTTTTTTTGTTGTTGCTTTTTTTTGCCAACTCAAAATGAAACATGCACTTGAGTTAAAAAAATAGAAAAAAGAGAGACCCTGTTAAAGCTTTTGGAAAAAATAAAATAGAAATATTTTTATGCACTTGACCAAGCTTTTGTTGTTATATTTATGTATTTGATGATGTTGGTGGTTAAATTAGGAGAAAGAGAACGAGATTAAATTTATTGAAGCATAAATACCTTTTTGCCTAGCCTTTCGCTTATTTTGTTTTCTTCAATGTTTTGATCTTTTGTCTTTGTTTATGTCTCTCTTTCTCGCTGCTAATCTTGTTGTTTACTTTTTTAGATTTTTCATTTGAAATCTCTATCTTCTATATATTTTTGGATTTCCTGTAATTAACTTCCTTTTCTTTATTCTTTCCCGTTGAAGGACGCTGACGTCCAAATGTAAACAAAATTATGGTGACTCCCAGAAAAAAGGCGCCTATGATGTCGCGTGCTTATCGAAGTCATTCCACTGTTCAGGTTTGCATTGTGGTGTTTCACCCTTTTTAATCTTACCTTTCAATTTTAAGCTTCCTGTATCATTAAACCCCGATAAATTGCCACCTCTTCCATTTTTTCAATATAAAACGTCAGATTTTGTTTATAATTTACGAGAATGTTCACCTGAGCGAGAATTTGGTGAAAAAAGTGTATGTCTTTTTTCCTTCAAATTTTTTTTAGCTTAAAATCCGATTATATATTCTATTACTTTTATTTTTAGTTTAAAGAACAAATTTTAAAAGCATGGAATAGCGCTAAAGGAAAAGGTGTATTTAATTATGATTTAAATTGTATGTATAAATTACTTGATGGTGATTATGAATTATCGGTTCAAGTATGTTTTTTATTAATGAAAACGAGCTTAATCAATTTTTGATTATTTCAGTTGAATACTGAAAGAGGAACAAATCGTCGAAAACCTATGAGATTTCGAAGCATTAAAGAACCATTCAATCATTTAAGATGGAATTTTACTAAACTTCTTCCAGAAGAAATTCTTTATCAAATGCGTTGCTTGGATAAACCATATTCCGATGATGTGTTAGATACAAATCATATCATGGCAATAAATGCTAGTCCACTTGAACGTGGACATACTTTACTTGTTCCATCCCTTGATCGCTGCCTTCCACAAGTTCTTAATCCATTAGCAATTCGAATTGCAACGGATTTAATGTTATTAAATGAAGATGAAAATTTTCATGTTTTATTTAATAGTCTCTTAGGACAAGCCAGTGTTAATCATCTCCATTTACATGGCATTCTTTGGCCTTATGATAGTGATTTAATTAATCGAGTAAGAAGAATAAATTCGAAAGTATTTTAAAAGATTAAAAGTTTTTTTTAGAAATTTGAAAGGCTTTCTGAAAATGTTTATATTATTCAACGACCATCATGGTTTATTTCAACCATAGCGTTTCAGCTGCCATCATCAGAATATTTTGATTCATTCGTAGATAATATATCGAAATGTGTGCAATTTTTAACTCGAGAAAATATTGCCCATAATATGTTTTTCTCCCGTGCACAACCCATTCGAACTGAAGGTGAATTAAAACAAGAGGATAAAGAACGCAAGCTTCCTCAATTTGTTACAGCATATCTTTTTCCACGTATTTCATTAGCAGGAGCTAAACCACCAACAAATTTTAATCCAGCTGCACTGGAGCTTGCGGGGTTATTAACTGCTTACAGTAAGTTGCTTTGACGGGAAGTAATAAAGAAGCAAATAACTAACAATTATTTAATTTTAGCATGGAGATTTTTTGAAAGTGTTACTGAATTATCTGCTCTCAGGGTTATTGAAGAGGAAGCCGTTCTTGATGAAAATTTATTTAGTAAATTGGTATTAGAATTAGCGGACAAATTTAATGGTCGAAAAGATTGGAGCGAATCAGTTCCAGATCTTCAACAACCTCTTGGAGAATATTTATCCACGAATGAATTAGAAGAACTTGTGGATTCTTTTCAAGCTGTTACATCGCCGAGCCCTCTTCGACATCATACAAGTTTATCCATTGAAGAACGAAATAGGCGGAGATCACTCAGAGATTCATTTTAAAAATATTTCACTTTATTAATTTAGTTATTTTTAAATTTTTTTAACCTTCAATAAAATAAAAAAACGAGGCAATAGTTTCAAATTTTAATCTCTCTCTCAAAAAAACTTCGAATTGTAATTGTTGTAATAATTGTATCAATGCTTTCTGCCAGTTAACTAAAAAAGTAACAGATAGATAGATTTTTTTATACTACTACTTTTATCCATGACGAGTAGGAATTTTATTTTAAAAAATTTTTTATCAAAGAAAATGTTAGATATATATATTTTTTGTTTGCTTTTTATTTAAAATTTAAAAAAATAATAATAAACCAATTGGTCACATAAAAAAAGTCCTATCTAGAAACAAACTAATAATTTTTTCCCATATGATATTACATTGGTGGAGGCACTGGAGGTTTTTTCAATTTTGATGATGAAGAATGAGGAAATTCGGAAGGAGAAGGATCCATCATTTTACCAGGCAATGTATTACGTTCACCAAACAGATAAGCTTTAAAGATAGGTTCTTGAAATGCTTCAATATTTAAATGCGCAGCTTTATTAGAAACTGTAATATTCCCATTTGCCATTTGGTGAAAGTACTTTGCATCATTGTTATAAAAACTTGGAGAAGATTTAAATTCAGATCTTTTGAAAGGTGTCTAAAAATAAAAAAAATAAAAGAATTAAAGCTCATTTCGTTTAAGGTCGTGAAAAGGTTTTAGATGGATATGGAAGTTCCCCATAAGTAAAAATAGAACCTTTTCCAAATAATATTTAAAAAATAACCTTCTTCAAAAATTTTAAAATTCCGGATCGAATCATTATATATGAATTAGGATCACTATTATTTTGATATATTCTCAATACTCGAATAACGTGGAGCCTCCATAAAGTGACAACAACAAAAACTAATAAAGATAATGGAACAACCATAAAATAGCCTAACTGAAAATTAAATGTAAATAATAAATAAATATATTTTAACAAATATAATAAATATTTACCTCTTTAGCATCTTTTTTTAATCTTCTTGCAAAGGTAAAAGTAACTTCTTCATTTATAAAATATTCTATTGATACAGCTACTAATGCAACAGCAACAGCAGCGCCAGCTAAAACACAAATAAAGGCTATTCTTGAAGCATCAAAATCATTATATATGAGATCCCAAGTTTTTTCATCTAATTTATCAAAATGTCTTGCATCCGCAATAGCAATGTCATGGAAAGCATGTGTCGCCTTAAAAAAAAGAAAGAAGGGTGGATATAATTTTAACAAGTTAATAAAATACTCCTTACAGCAGGCATTGTATAAACTATAAAATATTCAAACCATCTCCTGTAAAATGGTTGTTTCTTTGGTGGTTGTGGTGGTAGTGGTGTGGGTAAATCATGTCTGAAAAAAAGTCTTTTATAAGAAAATGAAAGTTACAGTTTGAACTAACTTTAATTTCTTTGAAAGGGTATTGAGGCATGATTTTGAAAATCTTAATAATATCGGACTTTTGCTAGACAACAACATTAATTAAAATTAAATTTCTAAAATAATAAGTTACGAATCAAATAGTTTATTAAAAAGCTTTATGATAAAGAAATGGCTTAAACTAAATTTTTAAGGACAAAATTTTTGGCCGCGATAGTAACGTATTGCCAATAAAACCTTTAATGAATCAAGTATATCTTCGAATGTATCAATAGTTGGCTAAATTGCTATCACTTTGGGGCTGATGATCAAATGAATAACAAAAAAAGTATTCGAGGATATATGCTTTGGTATTTCGAATAAATGATTAACCACATAATAGAAGAGCTTATTGAAGAGCACTGGCAATAAATAATTTAGGCGAATGAATGGATGGCGTTTTTTAAATGAAAAAAATAACATGGTAATGGATACTATTTTTATCATACTTTTTTGCTTTCACTAATGTGAATTTATATGTGAAAAATGTTAATAAAAATTTTAAATGCTTTTTTTAACTTTAAAAACAAATAGGCAAAAATTTAATTACCTCAAAAAATAACTTTGTTAAAAGCTTCAAAGGTTTTGCAAAATTGAAATGAAAAAATATGCATGGAGCTATTAAAAAATAAAATTTCAACTTTTCTATGAATTTCTAAAGTGTTTTTATTTTCAAAACGTTTTTTAAAAAAAGTCAGATTTTGTTCATTCAAGAAGCAAAATCAAAAAAATAAAATGAATGCTAAGAAAAAAAAGTGCCAAAGTTTCATTGATGATGAATGATTTAGGTTTAGATTTATTTGGAGTTTGAAATCCTTTCTCATTTACATAATCTTTTGCCCTTTTTTACAACTTTGATATACGTGTTTTAAACTTATTACATATTTTGAGAGATTTTGCTATTAACTCCGTTTGTGATAATTACTTTTTTTCTTCTTTTTTTTTACACAGACACTTGATGAGCGTGTACCAGAATGTGAACCAACTAACTACCCGTTGAAGAATGAGTCTTCTCCAATGCTAAGAAGGAATAAAAAAATAAGAGCCAAGATGAAAAAAAGAGAAAATGAGAATGCAAATTTGATTAAAAAAAGCATTTTTCATTGAAAAACTAAACCAACCGACGACTCACGATTTCGGTGTCTTGGTTTCTTTTTATTTTTAAATCTTTTTGAAACAAAACAAAAAATGAATGATATCAATTTTTTTATAGGCTTCATTGAGGATGGACCTTAGAGAATTTAAATATTTGTTTAAAGAATTGTTTTTTTAGGCCAAGCAGCAGCAACGTGTGTTTGCGTATAATTCTTTCTTTTTCTTTTGATGAAAGTCGATCTCTTACTTACTGATGATCTTTTACGTATACTTTTTTTATGCCTTTCTATTTTTTGATAGATGCCAATTTAGCTCCATTTTCGTTTTTTCTTTCTTCTCCTTCCTCCTCCTCTTCAAAAAATAAGTCTCCAAGAAAAAGTGTATTTGCGCAAACAATGGTTCCATGTTTGAAAAAAATAAAGTCAAAGAAAAAAAAAGGAATCGAGTTTCGCCTAAAAAATTGAGCGGCTGTGGCACTGATAGAGGCTACTTTTCCTCAACCAAAAATTTAGCTATTTATATTTTTCTTCATAGTTTTTAAGAACTTAAATAATTCAAAAACTATCAATTCTTTTTACTTTTATGTTGTAACAATTTTTTCATTGTTATTTTTGTTTATCTCTGGACATTATCAGCGTTTCCCGGAAAATTTTAGGCCAAAGATTCTTTATCTTTTCTTTTTTTTTTTGATGCCGTCACTTTTTTCTTGTGTCGTCTTTCAGAAGGAAGTTGTTTCTTTATGTCAAAGTTGTAAGCGCTTTATTCCCATGAGATAAAAGTTAGGTATTTTTAAGAATAATACTTGCAGCAATTTGTTAATTAATAGTAAAAAAATAGTAAAGGGAAAAGTAACTATTTTTAAAACTTTTTGGAATTTTGTTGTAGGTGGAGAAGGAATTGATTAATCCCAACTTTAAGTTTTCATTTTAGATTTTTTTGATTGTTAATAATGAAGTGCCACGCGAAAAGCATTAAACAAATATCCACGATTTTCTCAGGAGCCATAATTATCTTTCATTCTTCATTTAAAAAAAAAGAAATCTAAATAAAATAATTGATAATCTTTTGTCTCGCGATTTCTTTATTTTTCACAAAAACAAATAACACAGGAAAAAAGTACTTCATTTCTCGCCTATTTTTTTTTATCTCGGCTGCTGGCACTTTTGTTTTTTGCCAAAAGATGAATGTTGAGAGGGCGATGCTGCCACCGTTCAAGAAGAAGAAGTATGAGGACACGACGATGAAGACATCTGTTTTTGACAAGAACAAAAAATCCACTCGATTATATTATATTTGAAGCAGCCTTTTTTTCTTTAAGAATCTGTATAAAAAGTGCTAAAACTTGAAGAATAAGAATAAGAAAAAAATGTGCAATGAAAAATGCATTTTTTTTTTTTGCTTTTTTGACAAAAGGAAGAGAGAAAAAGAGGGTCAGGTTAGTTTTAGTCACTTTAGGGATCGGCTTCCATTTAATGCTAGCCTCATGTTACTTCTATATACTTTTGAAAAAAGGAAAAAACTCTGAAATGAAAAATCGTTGGAGAAGAAAAAAGAAGGAAGAAAGCATATAGGATTGATTAGTTTTTTGTGTGGTATGGTTGTCGTCCTTCGATATACTGAAAACTCATGGGAAAATTCCTTTATCCCTATTGTTCTTTCTTTTTTTTTGAATAGAGGGAGAAAGTTATGAATATCAGATTTTATGTTAACTTTACCCGAAGATACTAATATATTTACCTCATCCACGCGATTTGCAGGATTATCTAAAAATTTGTAATTTTTTGAATCCATGAATTTGCTTGTTTTTAAATTTATTTAATCGAGAAAATTGTTATTATTTGATTACTGTAAAATCTATAATTTAAAATTTTTTATATTAGCATTCATGGATTCTCAAATTGAAAATGGCGATGGTCCAACAAAACGCGGGTATCGTTCGGCTTCAGCCATATCAAATTCAAATATGATTTCAATAAATAATAATGAAGATAAACCAGAACGAGAAGAAGTTCGAACGGTGTTAGTTAAACATTGGACATCGTTGGATCGAGCTCGACTTCATACTTTTCATCTTTGGTTATTTGTATATGCGGTGGCACAAATATTTTTATTTCATTATCTTTGTCATCGACTCGATCTTGGAAGTTTACCATATTTTATTTTTTGTTTATTATTTTTAATTGTTGCATTAGCAAGTTTTGTTTTAATTCGATATTCGGATGAAAATTTTCGATTTGCTTTACCTTTGGTGGCATTCTCAGTTATTAGTTCACTTTCATTTCCAGTGTTTATTTGGTTAATTCATTTACCACTCATTTCGCAGGTTTGTAATTTTTGTAGGAGATACATATTTCTCACGAGCAGAAATTCTCTTAAATTTGGCCTTTTTTATTTTACGAAACGGTAAAAAATATTTTTTAGAACAAATCTGAAAGAATTGCAGATCTCAGCAGCTTTTATGCTTCATTAGCTTTAACAACCTTTTATCAATTTTTCGTACTTCCACGCCATCGAAGATTTTTTCTAATTATTACTTTATGTTTTAATATTTTTAATGTTCTTTTAATCGCTTTGGTTCTTTATGGAAATCGAGCTGAAAGACCCGAAGAAGAAGATGATTACAGTCAAATGTTTTCTGTGAGTTTCAACAAGTTAAATTTTTTTTCTTCTTACGAATTTATTTTAAGATTTGGCCATTATTTCTTTATCAATTGGTTGTAACAGGTAGTGGATTAATTTGTGATTCAAATAGTGCATGTTCGAGAGCTTCCATTGCTCAAAAACTGGGTGATGCTGTGAGGCGAAGAACGGAGCTTGAAACATTAAAAAGCAGGCAAGAAAAGTTGCTCTTGAGTGTAATTCCAGCATATTTAACAGATAAAGTAAGGCTTTTTTAAATGGGCATTCATTACTATCTCCAACCCATAAAGCTTGTCTACTAAATAAATTTTAGGTGAGTCAATCGATAATAGCAGTTTCATCGACAGCTCGAGGATTGCCGGGTAAAAACCAAAAATTATTTCATGATTTACATGTTCAAGCTCATGATAATGTGAGGTCTGATTATAGTAAAACACAATATTTTGAACATCTCAAATAACGCTAAAGTTTATTTTTCTTTTTAGTATCCTTTTTGCTGATATTGTAAATTTTACTGTATTGGCTGCTCAATTAACCGCAAAAGATCTTGTTAGAACCCTTAATGAATTATACAGTAAATTTGATGAAGATGCTCAGGTTCGCAAAAAAAGTAACTCTAATTTTAATTGAATTAAAATTTTTAGAAATTGCAATGTATGAGAATAAAATTCTTGGGTGATTGTTATTATGCTGTAAGTGGAATGCCGGTGAATCGACCAAATCATGCGGATATGTGCGTTTTAATGGGATTAGAAATGATTAAAACCATTAAACAAGTTCGCGTTGCAACAGGTGTAAATGTAAATATGAGAATCGGAGTTCACACAGGTTCAGTGTTATGCGGGATTTTGGGTTTGAAAAAATGGCAATTTGACATTTGGAGCGATGATGTGACATTAGCAAATCATATGGAAGCTTGTGGAGTCCCTGGGTGAGTTATATTAGATAGAAGACACCATTTTCAAATCCATTAATTTTCAGAGCTGTTCACATAACTAAAAAGACAAAAGATATGTTGATGGGTGATTATTGTTTTGTTGAAGCTAAAACAGACGATCCAACAATATTAGCTTTATGTGAACCCACTTATCACATATTACCCGATAAAGCTACAATTGTTGAAAGAACGGCATCAATTTATCGAAATAAAAGAAGAGCCATGGATATTTGTGAAGATGGAAGTGGAACAGCGAGTCGAATATCAATGAAAGCAAAAATGTCTAAAATGGCGGAATTTTGGGGAGCAGCTGAAACACCTTTTTCTAATCTTGGTCGTGAGAGACCAGGAGAAACAGATTCAGAAAATGGTGATCAAATTAGACGAAGAGGTGCAAATTATGGAAGTATGGTACAAAGCATGACTTTGATTGAAAATAATTTAAGCAATTTATCTTCAACAAGTTTGAGAACCATGTTTCATTGCACCACTGGAACTTATGAAATTAGTTCGTTGCTGCTATGTCCATTTTAGTAAGTAGTGAAATTTTTTTGAATAAGGTTTTTCATCTCCTTTTATTTCAGCAGCAAAGCAACAACCTTGCATCTCACTGAACTTCGAATTATCCTACTTCTTTGTTTTCCTTTGGCCCTTGCAAATGTTTTCCTTATCCTTAACAATGTAACACCCAAACTTCACAATCTTCTCTATGGTCAAATGGCGGCATGCCTTCTTCTTTTGGCATTTCTTTGTCTAATTGAATCCCTTTGCAAAAGTGTTCGAATTCTCTTAATTTGTGTTGCATATGCTGCTTCATTCTTTCTTTGCATTGGACCACATTTACTTGTATCATTTTTATATGAAGAATATGATGATATATTTTGGACGCTTCCAAATTATTCAATTACATGGCTACCAAATTGCATTTGTCATATTTGCATTGTTTTTAGTCTCTTCCATTTACCATATCCATTTCGATGTTTCCTTGCTGCAGTGGATTGCAGCTTATTCTTACTTCTTTTAACTTTTATTTCATCATCGGATTTAACTGGAACCGTTCAAGTAATAAGTTGTCAGCCAACTATTATTTTAGTTAATATTATTGCAATGTTTCTGATTATTGTTTTTATTGCTTGGATTGTAAGCATTATGAAATTTGGGAATGCATATATTAAAAGTATTAGTTTCAGACAGAATATGAAAGAAAGGTGGAAGCAGCTTGTAATGTAGCTTTTAAAAATGAAGAAAGAGATGTTCAAACGATGCAAGATATAAATAATTTACTTATTGAAAATATTTTGCCTAATACAGTAGCCGCAAAGTTTTTAAATCCTGATCGACAAACAGATGTAAGACATTTTTTGATAGTAGAAAAGCTTTTGATTGCAGCAACATGTACCACCATGTCAAACCCAGAAATGAATAACAAGAAAAAGAAATTTAGATTTGCGAGAGAAAAAATTCATAATTTTATCCTGAAAATTCTTTTTTTCTGTCCTATAAATTTTTAATATCAAAATAGTCAAATTAAACCTTTTCTATTTTTAGGAACTTTATGCTCGAGACCATGATAATGTTTGCGTCATGTTTGCTTCAATCCCAAATTTCAAAGAATATTGGTCTGAATGTGATCGAAATCGAAAAATAGAATGCTTGAGACTTCTCAATGAAATTTTTTGCGAATTTGATAAAGTAAATACTTTTCTTAAAACTTTTTAGAAATTTTACAATACTTTTATTTTTTAGCTTCTTTCAAAACCCAAGTTTAGTTGTATAGAAAAAATTAAAACAGTTGCGTCAACTTATATGGCTGCGGCGGGGTTGAATGAAAATGACATCGATGCAACCGATCATGTTTGTTTTAACCTTTTTTGTTTTATTGACGTAAAAAATAGTTTTATGAAAGTTATTTTTTTAAGGCACTTCGAAATGCAACAATCATGGTGGAATTTGCATTTTCAATGCATGTGGTTTTGGAACAACTTAATGTTGAATCATTTCAAAATTTTCATCTTCGAATTGGCTTAAGTTTGGGTCCATTGGTGGCTGGCGTGATTGGAGCTCAAAAGCCACAATATGATATTTGGGGAAATACTGTTAATATGGCAAGTCGAATGGATTCACATGGTGAAACTAAAAAGATACATGTAAGAGATTTTGGGAAGTTAGTTAAACCGTGAAAATAAAATCCAATCTTTTCATAGCGAAGTAATTTATCATTACTTGATAAAAGTTAATTAAAATCTTTTACAAAAAAATCTTTCTGTTTAGCTATCATACTTGTTTTAATTATTTTACATTCAAATGAATTTCTTTTTTAGATGACGGGTGAAATGGCTCGTGCATTGCCTCACAATATTTACTGCCCTCAAAGTCGTGGAAAAATTCGAGTTAAAGGTGTTCGAGAACCCATGGAAACTTTCCTCCTTCCACTTAATTCTAAACGTAATTCCGCTCAAGTCGTAGTTCAACCGGGCTCTAATTTTTGAAAAATAAAAAAAACGCTTAAAAAATAAATAATCTCGCTCATATCAAATCTCATTCACTTACTTTGTTGTTTTTCCTTTCTCTTTTTTTGTTATGTTTGTTCACCTCAAGTACGGGTCAATAAATAAAAGTTTTAATCATCCTCTTTTCATTATATTATTTTTTGAGAGTGAAGAAGTTCCTCAAACAAAAAATAAAAAAAATGCTGCAAAACCAAACCATTACAAAATATTTTTTGATTTTAGTTTTTTCTTTAAAAAATGTTTAAAAAGCGAGCTATCGAAGAGCTCTTTTTTCAAGTGTGAGAAATCTGAGGTGAAATTCATCGTCGATGGATCGACAACAACGTCGACAGCGATGGTGGATGAAACTTCCGCTTTATAAGGTTACGTCGTCGTCATTGGTCAACGACGACGACAACGATGATGATTTTTTTGATGGTCCCAAACAATACACGAAAGAGAAGGAAAAAAATACGGGAAAGAAGAGACAGTTAGTTAGTTAGTTAGTTGGTTGAAGCGTCAATACTAAAGAATGAGGATGGATGAAGCGGATATACACTATCCAAAATGGAAAGGAGGAGATTGAGTGACCATTTTGAAAAACGTCAAAAAATAATATGTTTCGAATTTTTATAATCGAAATTTGAGAAACATTTTTCACCTCATTTTAAAAGAAGAAAAAGTGAAACAAATTCAATTCTATTTATTTTTTTATGGTTTTAAAGACTAAAATTTTTCATTTTCTTTTTTTCTCGGATACAGTTTCGTTTTTCGTGTTTTACTACTTTTTTTCGTCGATTGCATCCATTTTTTTTACTTCAAAGTTAGAGTTTTTTTTTCTTCACCATCATCGCCTCCTTAAAACTTGGTTGGGTTTTTATTTTGTTGTTGGGATGATGGAGGATTTTTGTTGTCTCAACATAGAGTTTTTAGAGTTATAAGTACTTAGTCACTGTGCTGCAACCGCGGCTCACCGCCACCATCATCTCCCCCACCTTGAAACAAAAATGCGTAATCGGTTTTGTATCTGCGGTGGCGGAGACGTCCACGAAAAGCTTGGTCTCTTTTCTCTCTCTCTATCGCTTGCTTGTTACTTCTTTGAATCTTGATTGAAACAAAAAAGGTCTTTTAACTTTGAAACAATCTTGTTTTTTTTAACTTTTACTTTTTACTTTTTGCGGAAGAAGTACTTAACACAAACACAAACCAGCTAAAGTATATTTTAAAAAAATTTCAAATTTTTGGTGTCTAAATTATGCAATCATGCTTCCGCTTTAGTTGGTACCAAATTTTAAGATTTTAAGAGAAAATTGACTTTTTAATAAATCAAATGAAATCATCGTTCTTTTAGCGTAATACGTTGAGCGAAAACTTAAGTATGAATATAGAAAAAAAATAACTTCAATAATGATAACTCGCTATCGACAAGCCTTTTTTTTGAAGCTTTGCTATATTTTGTTTTTTACATTTACGTTTTTTGTTGACCATTTTTATTAAGTTTTTCGATCCATACTTGAAAGCATTTCTTTAACCTCTTTCTCGTCCGAAAAGAACACCTTTATTTTCTTTGATCAGTATAAAAAAGGCTAAACCTGATCATTTTACATAAACTTCTTTAACCTTCTGCCACGCTTTTTTTATTGTTGTTGTTATATGTACCTACATTATTTTCCAAAAAAAGGAGACGACTTTAAAAAATAATAAAAGAAATAAGCTTCTTTTTTTTCGCGCAATATGTTTTTGTTCATGTCTTCGTCGTCACCAAAGAAAGGCGCAAGCAAGCATTCAAGAGAAAATGAAGCAAGCGATCATTTGTCTTTTCTCCCAAAAAAAAATTTCAATCAAGTGGCTTCTGGCGAAGAAGAAGCTTGCTTTATTTCTTTTTTTCATGAAAAAAATAAATTTGTGAAAGTTTTGACCAAGACTAAAATATTTTTTTCTGTGTGTTTATTGTCTTTAAGGTGCGAAAATAATGGTGCTGTTCATTTTTTTTATTGTTTGGGGATAAGGAGAGGAGGATGGATAGCTGTAATAATAATGAATGATAAAATGCTGGCGGGATTTTTGGGGAAAAAACTATCCCTATTTTTTTTTCTCAACACACAAAAAGCTCTACCATAAAAAATAAGTGGACAAGAACGCTACTTTTTTGATCATTTTTTATGCGCTGACCATCACCATCATCACTTACTTCCTCGTGAAGGATCTCGTCCGTCATTCGATGGGAGAATGGATGGATGTCCTCTTATTCAAAAAGCTTGCGCATATTATTTTTTTCTTATCCAAAACTCTTTACGCCTCAAAGCAATCAGCTAACTAAAATGCAAAAAGCATTTTTTTTGTTGCTTTCACTTGGATCGATCGTTTTTTTCTTCTTCTGGAAACATTTTTTCCCTTTCTCCTTTTACCTAAAAGTCCGAGAATTCAAGTCCGGTCTTTCCGGTTTTTTTCCTTTTCTTTCTTTTTTATTTGCCTCCCGGAAGTGGAGGTGGTGAATGTGCTGCAACAGCATCATCATCATCATCGTTGTCTCGAACCATTGAAAATCCTCTTTTCCGTGTTCGTTTTTTCTTTTTTCTTTTGAAATAATTTTTCCTTATTGTCGAGAGAGGGAGAGTGATTATTATTAACCATCATCATTTCACACTCACAGGAATCATAAATTACAGCACTGTTTTTTGCATTTTACAAAATATCGGTTGTGCCGTGCCACCTTGAATTATTAGAGAGGCGCATCCTTTCATCCATTTTATTACTTTTTTGTTGTTGATTTTGTTTTCATACTACTGTAGCTTCATAAAAAATCAGATTCTATATTTGCTGTTATTATGAAACTTCGGGTATTTTTAATATTAACGACATTTGTCGTAATAAATGTTGTTAACGCCGGTGATGATAATTTTATAACCGCTGTGAGGAGTTTAATTTATGGCGATCAGGTATGTTTTGGTTTTGATTGCATTTAAAAATATTAAATATTTGTGATTATTAAAACTTTTTGTAATGAACGATTTTCTTTAACTAAATTCTGAACGGTTTTATTACCATAAATCGTTTGTCTCAGGTTTTGATTTTTCTATTTGACATAAGCTTTATCTAAAACCATTTTTTCTTGCTTTAAATATACTTTTTACTTTTAGTCTACTAATTAAACATATCTATAAAAAGAAAATTATTTAATTATAATTTTAGCATTCAAATGTAACAAATCAACAGCATTTATCAGATGTTCCTGGTCTTTTGCCTCCATCTCCATCCCAATCACCATCATCCGATTACCCATCGCCACCAAATTCTTTTAATAGCTACCCACAATTTACCGTTGGTAAGTTCATTTAAAAATTTTTCTTTTGTTATTATTGTTGCTGCTGATTTGATCAAATCACGATCACATTCTTTTGTCATTTCTTTTGTTATTATTGTTTAAAAAAAGAAAGGGTGGATGGAAGAAGATTTATTTAGGCAACAATTATGTTTGATCAAAAGATTATCTTCTTTCTTCTTCTTTTTTTGTTAGAGACTTTTAAGGCGGCTATTATTTTTTACCTTCGTTTTTTTTTACTGAACAATAATGATGATGAAAGCGAACGCAACTTTTTAATATTATCGGACGAAAAATGGACTCTCTTGGGGTTTTTTATTGAAAAAGTTTTATTTGTTTGCTTTTAACAAATAAATATTTAAAAAAAAGCAAAAAACGACTGCGTTGATAAAAAAAAATACAGACGATAGAAAGTTTGAAAAATGCAATTTTATAGGTTTATAAAAAAATCTAAGAGTTACAGTAGAAAAACTTTGAGGCTTCGCAAATACAAAATACAAATATAACAATTAAAAAAGCACGTATATCCCATTTTTTAGGTGTTTCATCAAGCTCTGGTTCACCATGTAGCTTACCCCAACAAATTGGCACTGGACCTTATCGAATTCCTCGATGGTATTTTAATCCAGCTCGAATGCGTTGTGAACTTTTTTATTGGTCTGGTTGTTGTGGTGAGTTGCGTTCTCAAAAAAAAAACTACTTCCAAAATTCTTAACAGACAAACAAAAAATTGTTATCAAATTGTTTGTTTTCAGGAAATGGAAACAATTTCAATACTTTTCAATCATGCCAACAAGTTTGTGAAGGTTGGTTTTTCTATTCCATTTTTTATTATTCTCCTTCTCACATTGCAATATATATTTACATAAATTGATTGCACCAACCACCGCTCGCCGGATTACACTCTAACATAAAAAAAATAAGGTGTTGTGTAATATCACTTTTTTGAGAAATCAAAAACAAAACAGGATTGTAGCATTTTGGTGTGGATTTGATTTTTTTTTAAATTTAACTTTTTAAACTTTTGGAGTGTTTTGGTTGTTGTTTTGAGTTAATAAGAATTTAGGAGGAAATAATGTACAAACTCCACAAAATTCCCCGGGTGCACAATTTTTAAATGTTCAACAATCATCACAAATTCCATCCGATTGGCTTATGGCAAGAGGAAATAATAATAACAACTTGAATAATAATATTCAAACACAAGTTAGTGTTAGCGTACATCAACTTCCACGAGAATGTTGTCAACAACCATTTTCACCTGGAATTGGAGAATATGCCATTCCAAGATGGTATTACGAAGGCCGAAGTGGAATTTGCCAGATATACCTCTATCGTGGCTTTTCCGGAACTGGAAATAATTTTCGAACTTTGGATGAATGTCAAAAAGTTTGTAAAGAAAATCATAGCAATAACAACTTCAATAATAATTACGTCAATAATGGCAATAATAACATTAATATTGCAAATGGCCCAGCTCCACATATCGTCCTTCCAGAAGGTAGTGACTCAAATGTTCTCATTGGGTTTAGTGGCCATCAACAACAACAAAGTAATCAGCAGCAACAAGTCAATATCCCCAATATAGTTCCTGCCGTCACCACCACTTATGCTCCTCCTCCTCCGCCCCCGCACTTAATCGTTCGAACAACGACTGCTCAACCAAGTATTGAAATTGTTTTACCCCCATTTCCAACCACAAAATCGCCACCGCCGTCACCACCAAGACCGCTGCTGCCAGCTTTGCCACCATTACCGCAACCAAGAGCAACGATGCCACCACCTTCACCGCCACCTCAACAACTTCAACCACGATCAACGACTCCATTCTCCAACAGTGTAATTGAAGGTGCTGATTCCAACCATTCTCTGGTACCCCATCCCTTTGTTTGATGTGTTGCTTTATTTTCATTTTGCTTTTATTAATTTTATCCCTTCATTCTGCACTATTGCACCCATAAACCGCTCACTTCTATTATATTTTTAATTTTAAACTGCTGCTATGATGTGTTTTTTTGCGTGCTTTCAGTTGATCCATGCAGTCAAGAGCGTGATCAAGGTGTTGGAGCTCTTCAACTTCCTCGATATTTTTTCAATAAAGAAACTAAACTATGTGAACAGTTTATATTTTTCGGTGCAGGCAGCAATCGTAATAATTTCAATCGACTAGAAGATTGTCAAAATCAATGCCCAGGTTTTGTGTTGTTTGCTTTTATTTTTATTTTTTTTAAATGGGTATACATTTATTAAATCTCATGGATGCTGTTGCTGGCTGTTTTTTTAATTGCTTTGCTTTTTTTGTGTTTATTTTTTTGGCTCAAGTTTTTCGTTTTACATTTTTTCTTTGCTTTTATTTTGACTTAAAACATTTTTTTCGGTTTCTAAATTCTTTGGTTTCTTTTGGGCTTTTATTTTAAAAGCCTTCAATAACTTGATTCATTTAGAATCACCTAATCCATGCGCTTATGGAACATCAAATTCTTTGATGCAATGCGCTCCTGGAAGTGTGCTATCTCAAACTTGCACCGGACAACAATTTTGTCATGTTGGTGCAACTCCACAAACTACAGTTTGTTGTAATAAACCCGCAAATATTGATCGATGCAGTCAACCTTTAAATCTTGGGCTTGGAAATGCTAATTTGCAAAGATGGTATTTCAATCCTTTGACTCAACAATGCCAAACTTGTTCGTATAAAGGCTTACAAGGTATTTTTATTTTAGCTTCTAAAAACGCACCGTTTATAAAACAGAAAAAAAATAAAGTTAGACATTAAGAAAATACATTTTTTTTAAACGATTTTTAAAATACAAAAAATAAAAATAATAACTTTACAGGTAATGAAAATAATTTTTTATCAAGGCAAGATTGTGAAAATTCATGTGCAAGTAAGTTTTGAATTTTAATAGGACAGCCACATTCTGCATTAAATTCCTTACCAATTTTAGTTAATCCATGCAAACGTGGAGTACCATATAAAAGCCAAGGCGTTACTGTACAATGTTCAGCATCCAATCAAGCTATTTGTCCCGCGGGTTATTATTGCCATATCGGAGCTGATTCCTCCACATCTGTTTGTTGTCAAGCTCTTGGTTAGTTTTACATTCATTTTTATTTTTTGCTTTATTTTTTGTGCCTTTGCTGTGTTTTGTTGTTTTTTTATGCTTGTGCTTTTCTTGCAGTCAGCGATCCTTGTAATGAAGTATTATCCAAAGGAGAAGGAAATGCTGCATTAACTCGCTTTTATTATGATGTTGAAAAACGTCAATGCTGGCCATTTAATTATCAAGGAATAAAAGGAAATCAAAACAATTTCCTTACAAAAGAAAGCTGTGAGGTGTGTCTTTTAGTTTTTGTTGCTTTATGAAGTGCGTGCTTATGTGTTTGTTTTTTGCCTTTGTTTAGGAATTATGTCCAGTTTGGGTTAATCCATGTTCAAAGGGTGAACCTTTACTTGGAACTAATGCTAAACCCACACAATGTCATAGAAGACAACCATGTCCAATGGGATATTATTGCCATATTGGATATGATGATGAAACAACTGTATGTTGTTCATCAAGTCAAAACGATGCTTGTTCCATGCCTGTTGCACAAGGTGTGGGACCACATGTTATGTCTCGATGGTATTTTGATGCTTTAAATCGTCAATGCAAGCAGTTTACATATAAAGGTCTTCGAGGAAATGAAAATAATTTTCTTCTTCGAGATCATTGTGAACAAAGTTGCCCTGTTTGGGAAGATCCTTGTCCTTCACCCGATCCATTAAATAAACCAAAACAATGTGTTCTTGGTCAAGATGATAGTTGTCCATCAACACATTGGTGTCATCCAGGATTGAATCAGCAATCAACCGTTTGTTGCTCAGGTAGGCAATTTACAATAACTTTCCTTTTATCTTTAAAATTAAATTAAGGTAGACAAGATCCATGTGTGCTTGCAATGTCTCAAGGTGTTGGAACTTCTCGACAACAAAGATGGTTCTTTGATATGGCTGTTAAGCAATGCAAAGAGTTCATTTATTTTAGTACAAAAGGAAATGCAGTATGCTAAACAAAACTCATAATCAAAGTCCAAAAAAAATTATTTTAGAATAATTTCCTAACTAAAGATGCATGTGAAGAGCGATGCCCAATTTTTGTTGATCCTTGTCCCCTCACTTATGCTTATGCTGGAGTTAGTCATTTACCCGTTCAATATGTAAAATGTTCCATTGATAATCAACAATGTCCACAAAGTTTTTGGTGTCATCTTGGACAATCACAAGAAACATCTGTTTGTTGTCCCAATGCAGCAAAAAATCCATGCACACTTCCAACCAAAGTTTCTGGAAGTGGAGAATTGCGTCTTACTCGATGGTCATTTAACCCAAAAACAAAATCATGTGAGCCTTTCGACTATCTCGGATTGAAAGGAAATCAAAATAATTTCTTAACTCGAGAAGCTTGTGAAACTTCATGTCCTGGTAAACATTAAATGTGCTTCCAAAAATTTGATGGAACTATAAATTAAATTTTTAGCTTTTGAAAACCCATGTCGTTCTGGAAATCCTTATATGATTGCTGGAAAAGCCGCAAATTGTAAAAGAGAAACTCCATGCCCAGCAAAATATTATTGCCATATTGGAGAAGATGATAAAAAATATTGTTGCCCAGCCGCTGGTAAATTTACTTGAAATATTAAATTAATTAAAAAATTTTAGCAAATTAAACAAACCCGATGAAATTTTTTTTGACTTTGTTTTTTGTGCTTTGCGAGTGCTTTTTCATTTTTTGCTAACATACATTTTTGCTTGCAATTCCACTTTGATGTTTCAAAGTTTATGTTATTATTTTAGGTGGTGATCCATGTGGACAACCAATGGATCGTGGAATGGGTGGCGCACAACTTTCAAGGTGGTATTGGAATCAAAATCAACAATGTTGTTTGCCCTTTCTATACTGTGGCACTAAGGGAACGGTTGGTATTATTGGATTTAAAACCAGCCTAATAATTACATTTTTAAGCAAAACAATTTCTTGACCAAGCAAGATTGCGAACAAACATGCTTTGGTAAGTTTACGCTATCTTTTTAAAGTTCACGTTTTTATCCAAATATCTTATGTTGTCGTCTTTATGCACTCTCATTTGAGAATATGTGTTGTTTACCCTTGTTTTTTTACCCCTTGTCATTTCAGAAATTGCCAATCCCTGTGCATTAGGTGAACCCCAAATGATATCCCCTAATGAAGCTAGATATTGTTCCATTTCTAATCCTTTGACTTGTGCTGAATCATATTGGTGCCATTTTGGCGCTACAGAACAAACAACCCTATGTTGTCCTGGAAGTGGTGTGTTCCATTTATCCTTTTTATAGTTCCTTTTTTTATTCAACCACCAACCCCTTTAAGTTCAACCCCAAGCTGTTTGTCAACAACCCATGGCTCAAGGAACGGGTAATGCTCAACTTTCAAGATGGTATTATAATCCCGTTTCTCAATGCTGCATTTTATTTAGTTATAAAGGGGAGATGGGAAACCAAAATAATTTTTTGACGAGAGAAGAATGCGAACAACAATGTGGTAAGGCTGTGATTGAGTGAATGCACTAATATTTTTTATATTTTACTAAAAAACATCTCACCATCATTAAACAATATTGTTTTAACAATTTTTACAAGCTTCACTTTAGCTTGAATTTTATTTTTGAAACGCTACTTTTTATATTATTGTATTCCCGTAAGCGACCATAATTATCATATAAGTTTTTACTCGAGATTAACTTATCTAAAATGCATTCTTTTACACTAAAACAATCAGGGAATATTTTTCTGTCTTATTTTTCGAATTCGTATTTTTATTTATAAAATAATGAACTTGAAATAAAGTTCAACGGTATTTCATAGGTGATTACAATGTATCTCGGTAATCAAAAAATATTCGATTTTTACAAATCCTTCTTGCCTCTAATATTTGTATTTTCTTTGTCTTTTTTTAGTCTCTATTAATGTTTGCCCTTATGGGGAACCCCAAAAAGCTACAAATGGACGTCCAATTTTATGTAGCTTTAATGGCACTGAATGTGCACCAAATCATTTTTGTCATTTGGGATTAGTTCCTGATGAAAATCAATGTTGCCCTGGAGAACCTACAAATCCAGCAGCATGTCAGGGTTTACCTCCAACTGAGGGAATCGCAGGACCAACAGGATCACAACCTACGGAGCGTTGGTATTATGAAGTTTCATCAATGACATGCAAGCCTTTTACGTTTGATGGTCGAAAAGGAAATCAAAACAATTTCCTTTCTGAAGCTGATTGCGCTGCAACTTGTCAGGGTTCGTAACTTAAAAAAGAAGATTGGGAGTTTTAATTTTCGGTGAAGATTATTTATTTACGCTATCATTCAGTTTATGTCTTTTTAAAAGTCTTCATTTTCTTGAAATGAAGCAATTTAGTTTAACGGCATTGGTTTCTTAATTGGCTTCAATTTCATTTTCTAATGTTTTTTATAGTTTTTAATATTTGGTTTTGGTTCTTTTCTTTAGTACTTTGGTGATCCACTTGGCTTTGATTTCTCTTATTTTTATTTTATAATCTTTGGGCTTTTTTTGGTTCTCTATCATCTTCTTTATTTTTCATTTCTGTGTGCTCTTTTTCTAATTTTCTCACATTTTCATCAACTTACATCTTTATCTTTAGTCTTTATAAATCCATGCAGTCTTCCTATTTCAATGCCACCTCAAAGCTGCTCAGCAAATAATCCAACCTCATGTAGTGGAGGTTCATATTGTCATATTGGAGGATCGGCTGCCACCACAATTTGTTGTCCATCGGGTTTGTTGCGCCTTTAGAATATCAAAAATTTCAAATCAACTCCCTTCTTTTCAGAAGGTGATCCATGTTCACTTCCCCTCAATCTTGGTACCGGCACTGAATGTCTTAATCGGTGGTATTTTAACCAACAAACTGGCAGTTGTCAAAGTTTCGTATATGCTGGAATGAAAGTTGAGTTAATTTTCCTTTTATCTTTCAAATCCATCCAAACACCATAATTGAAAAAACGTGTGTAGTAACTAGCAACCCAAAATTTTCTGAAGAAAGTGGATATCAAAAAATTGGAAAAAATGTGAAACTATCGGAATCGACGACCTCATCTCCCGAAAAGAGATCCTGAACGAGATACGCACTTTTTAAGGTGTACCTTGCAAAAAGAATGAAAAAAATGAATGAAAAATTTGCATAAAATGATTTTAATGTAAAAATGCATTTTGAGAATGAAACTTTTGCTTTAGTTTCACGAAAAAGAAGTGGTGAAGAGCGGTCGTTGGGTTTCAAAAGCTTTAAATAATAATGTTAAGGATCTTAGGACCCAAAAAATTGAGGATCCAATAATCAAAAAATTGAGGATCCAATAATCAAAAAATTGAGGTTCTAAAAATCGGAGAAATTATGGTCTAAGAAGCCAAAAATGGAGGATCCAAGAACACAAAGATTGAGGATCTTATTTCAGAAAATGAAAAAAATGAAAGAAAATTTTGTATGAATGGGGATTCTTAAAATTAAAGCGTGAATATGAATGAAAATGTTTGCATTTTATTTCATGAGATAAGAAAAGAATTAGGGGGTATTTTATAATGTGTTTTAAAGATCATAAAGAAGTGAAATGCTTTAGAAAAAGTAAAAAGTATGACTAACTTTAGTTAGTAGGATGTAAAGCCCTTATCGCTAGAATGAAACCTTTAAAATGTTGGGCATGGTGGCCCGATAGGGCCACCATGCAAAAACTTAATTATTTATAGTTTGCAGATCTTTTAGAAGATGAACGTTGTGGAGATGTAATAGTTCTCAATCGATAAAAGAAAAACTTTAATAAAACAAGCAAAAGCCCTCGCGTAGCGAGGGCTTTGCTTGTTAAATTAAAATGAAAAATTTAATCATAACTTTTTAGGCAATCAAAATAATTTCCTTTCACAAGAAATATGTGAACAAAGTTGTTCCATAAATCCATGTGCAGAAGGAAATCCTTTCATTGGTGTTGATGGCCGAACTCAAACTTGTTCAGCTTCTCAAAGTCTTAATATGTGTCCAGCAAGTTATTGGTGCCACATCGGCGCTGATATTACCACAACAGTTTGTTGCCCTGGTGCAAGTCAAAATGCATGCAATCTTCCAATGAGCACTGGAGAAGGCAATGCACAACTTGAAAGATATTATTTCGATTCAAGCACAAAGACTTGCAAGCAATTCAACTATCAAGGATTAAAAGGTTCTAAAATACCGAAATAAAACAAAAATATTCATAAATTTTCAGGAAATCAAAATAATTTCTTAACTCTTCGAACTTGTCAACTTGCGTGTCAACCATTGGATAATCCATGCATTGGTCAGCCCGCTACTACTCCATCTGGTCAAGTGCTTTTCTGTTCAGCAACCAATAAAGATACATGTCCTGTTAATTTCTGGTGCCATTTGGGTGCAACACCTGAGACGACAGTTTGTTGCCCTGGAGCCACGCCGGGTAGGTTCATTTTTAAAGTTGTAATTAACCCTTTTACTCCAAAAATAAAAATTCTAGCTTGTTCTGTACCATTAGCACCTGGAACAGGTAATGCTGGATTAGCGAGATGGTATTATAATCCCGATGATCGACAATGTGTACCCTTCCAATACAATGGTAAAGCATAATTGCTATTCATAAATTTTACGAATTTCATTTTTACAGGTAAAAGAGGAAATCAAAATAATTTCTTATCTCAAACTGAATGCGAACGAACGTGTCCCGGTATGTTTTTATATCGAAGAGATTTATTTCTTTTCTTTTTTTTGGAGGGCAACAATCGGAATATGAAAATACATATAAAAATACGGTTAAATACTAATAATGCTTTTTTTCTTTCGTTTTTTTTAATTTTACTAACCCTATTTCCTTTTTTTTTCGTTTGCAATATTTCTGTGAGTTTAGTTTTTAAAAATCCTTGCATTGATGAAGTTGAAAGAGATAAACTTGGTGAACCACGAGAGTGTGATCCTATGGTGGGTCAATGCTCAGATGGATATTTTTGCCTTGCTGGTGATACAGCATTATTACATCAAAATTTTTGTTGCAAAGTTGTTTCAAGTAAGCTACTTTAGTATTTGTTTATTCCATAATAAAAAATTTAGAAGACCCATGTGAAACATATTTAAATGAAGGAGAGGGAAGTAAAAGCATCCATCGATGGTATTATAATCCATTTTCTGGAGTTTGCCAGAACTTTATATATAAAGGATTGAAAGTTGAGTTAATTTTCATTTTATCTTTAAAATTAAATTAAACTGAAAATAAAAATCATAACTTTTCAGGTAATGAAAATAATTTTTTGACGAAACAATTATGTGAACAAAGTTGTCAACCACGTAAGTTTATTTATTCAGTATAAAATTGATAGTTCCTCGATTTAAAAAATGTTTTTCATTTTAAATAAAAGTCAAAAATTAATGATCCTTAAAACCTTTAGTTTCCAACGTTTGCTTCGGCGGTCAAGAACCTTTCAAAGTTGGTTCTCGAATCTCTCAATGTAAATCAAGTGGTGAATGCCCTCACACACATTACTGCCATATTGGAGCAGAAAGAAGAGCAAATGTATGTTGTAAAAAGCAAGGAAATCCATGTGAACAACAACTCATGATCGGCGTCGGTGATGCTAAACTTGCTCGATTTTATTATAACGATGATCGATGCATTGCATTTAATTATTCAGGATTGGCCGGAAATGAAAATAATTTTAAAACTAAATCTGAATGTGAAATTGCATGCCCTGGATTTAGAGATTATTGTCCTCATGGAAAACCATTATTGAATCGAGGAAAGCCAATCTTGTGTGGGATTGATACTGCATGCCAAAAGGATTATGTTTGTCATGTAACTAAAAAAGAAACCAAATCAATTTGTTGTCCCGATCCTGGTAAATATACACTTACATAGCAAAAATAGGGAAATCAATAAAAAAAATTTCAGCTTCATTTTGCCTTCTTCCAAAAGAAAATGGACCATGTCGAGCTTCAGAAAAGCGTTATTTTTATAATCGTGAAACTGGATTTTGCGAGAAATTTTTGTAATTTTATTCCTTTCATTAATTTTTCAAATATTTTGATTTCAGATTTGGTGGCTGCCAAGGCAATCTCAATAATTTTGAAAGCCTTGAAAATTGCACCGAAGTTTGCTGTGATAAAGGCTATCATTCATTCGCTTTAATTTAATTTGATCTCTATCATCTTTCCATTTTTTTCTTACTTATATTATCTTACGAGTCTATCAAAATGCTTTCCTTTATTTCAAGCTTTAATTTATTTTATTATTCCTTTTCTCTTTTTTTGTTGCTTTTTTCTTTTTTCTTGTTAATTTTGTGAGGTAAGTCGCTAATAATTATATGAATTCCAAACTAACATGCTCCATTTCGGTTTTCTATTGCCTCCATTGAAATCCTTCTTTTTGGCTATCCTTTTTTTCGGCATTGGTGACTACTTCTTCATATTTCCCAGGAGATGGTGAAATTATAACTTTGATACGTTATTCCCGTTTCAAAGATAAAGAAACGGGAAAAAATTTAACTTTGTGTTGAAACTTTTATAGGGAATAGTTTGAGTTAGTTCCGATTGTTGCCTTTTTTTAAAATGAAATTGATAATATTCTTTGAGAATGTCTTGAATTAATTCAAACCTTCTTTAATTTTAGAACAATTATGTTTACTTTCGATTGATCGCGGCGCTTGCGGTGGTCAACAAACGAGATATGCATTTAATCGACAGACGGTAAGTTTGGTAAAAAGCATAGAAAATGCTTATGGAACTATGCTATAAATATTTATCTAAAAATTTGATACATTTTTTAGAGCAACTGCGTGTCCTTCGTCTACACTGGGTGTGGAGGAGTAAGTGTCTTGATTTATAAAATGTATTCTAAGAAGTAATTTGTTTTTAGAATCTCAACAATTTTGAAACCATGGCAGATTGTATGGCAACTTGTGGAAATGTTGGTTTCCGACGATAAACTTAATTTGACATAAAAAAAATTTATTCGGTGTTTTATTATATTTTTTATATTTGTTTGTACATTTTTGGTGATCATCATCATTTCATTTTCTTCCCCATTTTTTCTATCGTAAAATCTAAGTAGTTCTCACAAAAATAATTTTTGAAGAGATCTCCGCTTTTGAACTTAATAAAGGCGAAGAAAGCTTCGAATAAAACAGACACAACTTTTATCTTTCTTCTTTTAAATTGTAATTAAAAAAAAATAAAAAGCAAATATCATAAAAATTGAATTAATAAAAATTTAAAACAATTATTTTATTTTCGAACAACAAATTACAAGCATGATTCATTCAATGAAAAATAATACTAAGGAACAATGTGGTACAATAATTAATCTTATGGTTGGAATAAATTTGAGTTAAAGATGCCTAAATTCCGTTGAAAATTTGTGTCATTTTTTAACAAATGGTTGCTGTTGCGTTGATGTAAATTAGTTCCGATGTAAAAAGAAGGGAAGTTGAATTCTGCAAAATTTAGGTACAAAAGAATCAATCAAAAAATTCAAGGCATTTTAAGTTTTGAAACGATTGTTGCACTTTAGCGCTCTCTCGTTTCACTTTTGAATACTTTTTTTTGTTTCATTTTTCAAAGTTCAAAAATTTAGTTGATGGATCAACGGTTGCAATATTTTTTCTTCCATTTTAAAAAAAATCTAATTTTCCCTTTATTCGATCCATTTTTACTTGTTCATTAGATGTGCTCCCTTAATATAATTGTTCCATTAGCATTAAATTTGAAGATTTATTCTCGATTTCCACACTTTTACTTACACACACAAATTTGCTGAGCAAATTCCTCTCATTTCTTTATCCATTTTTTTCGTTAGTTGATTTGTATGCATATTTTGATGTCACTTTAACTACTCCACGTTCCCATCTTATTTCTCGTGATAAAAATTTGCATCGTTTGTTTCATTATATAAACTTTATCTAACCACTTTCTCTTTTCAGTCTTGGAATTTTTCAAAGACAAAATACAGCTTTATTATCGTCATGGCTTATCGTGGAAGCGTAAGTATTTATTGATTTTTTTTATCCTAATATTAATCCTAATCGTTTTAGCCATCAACAAGTTATCATGGAGGTGGTTCCCGTGGTGGTTACAATGGATATCGCGATGGAGGAAACAGATCACGTGATGATGATGGAAATCGATCTCGTGGTGATGCTAATGGACAAAATGATGCTTATCGTGGACGTGGTAACAACTATGAATACAAAAGCCGAGGAACAGAAGGATTTCGTGGCCGAGGTGGATTAAAAAGAGGTGGTCGTGGTGGAAAAGATAACGCTTCCCGTCCACCAATACCTAGAAATCATGTTCTTATTGGTAAGTTTAATTTTATTCTCTGTCTTTAATTACTTTATTTGTTTTAGGCGAAGCCGCCATCTTACCTCTCAAAATTAACCCAAACTCCAAAGCATATCGTATGGATGTATTAATGAACTACGTAAACTTGGAAGCTGATGCTACAACTATTTGTCTTACTAAAGAAAAGTTTGTTATTTTTTTAACATTGGTATTCTGTAAACATATTGTCTTTTAGGAGAGACACTCGTATGAGAGAATTATGCAATGATGTTTTATCTATTGTAATGGAAGCAACTGAAAATTTCGGTGATGACGACATCGAAGTTGCTTACGACAATCAGAATACATTGTTCGCTTCTAAAAAACTTGCTCCTCTTACCTACACAGTATCCAAAGTTGAACTTTCAACTGAACTTCAAAGTTTTCTCAAAGGTAATGGTCAAATCGAAGTCAAGATCTCTCCAAACGTTGAAATGGATGTTGTGGATTTGTCTGATGTTTCTCAATATGAATCTGGAGAAATCGTTCTTGAAGAAAACCAAACCGTCCGTCAAGTTCTCGAAATTATTTTAACTCAAGGTGCTGTTAACAGGTAAGGACTTATATGAACGAAATGGCTTGTATCTGTAAAATTTTAGCGGTGAATACGACATCATTGGAAATGGTCAACTATATCGCTTAGAAGAAAACAAAATCGGAAGAGGTCTTTGCACTCGTACTGGTACTTCAAAAGGTATTCGCATGATTGAAATTGAAAATGGTGAAGGTGAACCAAAAAAGATTACTCCTGCCTTGGTCATTGACTTTAAACGTTCTCCTTTTTATTCTGTTGGAAATCTTCGTGAAAAGGTCAACGAGTTCGTCAATGATGATTCACAAAATCCTCATGTTTGGGATGAAGCTTCAAAGTTCTTCAATGGCTGTAAAGTTTATCCTGTATATGATAGGCATAGAGTTCTAACGTAAGTCTTATTAAAAATATGACGGCGCCATTTTTAAAGATCGATATTTACGGATATGAAATTAAAAGATTCTTGTTTACGGATCGGGGCTTTAAAGAATGCATTTTTGAGGATAGAATTTTGGGGATACAATTTTTACTGATTTCATATTTGGGGACAGATGTCTGCTGATAGAATTTTAAAGATTCAAATTTCAAGATTTGAATTTTAATGATTTCATTTTTACGGATTGGACATTAGCGGATATTCATCTAATGTCAATCCTCCGGATAATGAAACTCGAAAAAATTAAACATTATCCTTTGGAATTAATGTTTGATGTAAAAACGGCAAAAAATGAATTGAAAATGGCTGTCAGACGGCCAAAGAATCATGCATTTTTTGAATGAGAAAAATTTTTGAACGAAAAATGCATGTTTCTTTGGCCGTCTGACAGCCATTTTCAATTCATTTTTTGCCGTTTTTACATCAAACATTAATTCCAAAGGATAATGTTTAATTTTTTCGAGTTTCATTATCCGGAGGATTGACATTAGATGAATATCCGCTAATGTCCAATCCGTAAAAATGAAATCATTAAAATTCAAATCTTGAAATTTGAATCTTTAAAATTCTATCAGCAGACATCTGTCCCCAAATATGAAATCAGTAAAAATTGTATCCCCAAAATTCTATCCTCAAAAATGCATTCTTTAAAGCCCCGATCCGTAAACAAGAATCTTTTAATTTCATATCCGTAAATATCGATCTTTAAAAATGGCGCCGTCAAAATATTATTTATAACAAAAATCGACAATGTTTTAACAAAACATAACAGCAAAAACAAAAAGATAATTAAACTATATTGTTAAATTTCAGAATCCGTGGCTTTGACTTAAGACGTCTTAATGAAATCACGTATGTTGTTTTGTTATCATACTTTGCTTACCTTTCATTTCGTTTTTTTCAGCATTCAACTTGAAGAAGGTGGAACTATTAGTTTACCTGAATTTTATCGTACACGGTTAGTTTTCTTTATTATCTTTTTATTCTTTGTACATGGCTCTTAATAATTTCAGAAAGCATCATCGTCTCCAATATCCTGAAACTTTTGCTGTTAACGTCGGTGGTGATAAAGGACAATTTCCTATGGAATTACTTGCTGTTTTGCCAAATCAACGCGTCAGTCTCGACAAGGTTCCATCATTCTTAAGAGATCAAGTTCATCGTGCCAATGCTGTCGTACCTCAAGAACGCTACCAAAATATTATGGATGAAGTCGAGAATATGGATTTCAACAATGAAATCAGCAAAGCTTTTGGTGTCTACGTTTCTTTTGAACCTATTGAAAAAGCAAGCGTTCTTGAATTTGAACGTCCACCGAAACCTAACATTCTTTTGGGTGATGGTGTTATTATTCAACCAAATGATGATGGAAAATTTGATCTTGGAAGGAACAAATATTATTTGCCCTGTAAAATCAAGCGCTGGGCTATCTTATATGCTGGTGAATGTGATGCTCAAACTGTCTCAGGCTTCCGTGATGTATTTGAAAAGGCTGCTATGCAACGTGGAATTGAATTCGATGAAGATTGCAAAGAATTATTCTTCAATAGCCGTTCTGCCACTTTTCAACAATGGTATGCCAAGTTCCAAATGTTTAAGAAAAGAGAAGTCTCGCTCGTTATTCTTATGGATAGCAAGAACAATACACACTCTCATGGAATGCTGAAGCTGTTCGAAAGTATTACAAAAGTTCTTACTCAACATGTCACACTCGAAGTTGCAAGAAAAGTCGTCAACAAACATCAAATGCAAACCCTTGGAAACATTCTTCTGAAAATAAATGTTAAGAATGGTGGACTCAATTATAAACCTTTGTTCAATACTGCGTAAGTTCTTTCTTATATTTGTTTAGCTTCTCAAACTTTTTTTATTTTTAGTGATCAACTTGATATCAATACAGGAAAAGTTCTCGTGATTGGCTATGATGTCGCTCATCCAGTTGGTGTCAATTATGAAGATCGCAAAGAAGATGGCCAAGATAACAATTTTACTCGTGATCCATCCGTCGTTGGTATTACTGCTAATGTTGGCTCTGATCCTTCTGCATTCATTGGTGACTTCTTTTACCAAGCTACTCGTCAAGAAAAAGTTGATCGTGGTGAATTACGTATTATTGTTAAACAGTATCTTGTGAAACTCAAAACCAATGGTCGAAGCTTGCCTGAACATATTGTTATTTTGCGTGATGGTGTTTCCGAAGGACAATTCAAAATGGCTTATGAAGAAGAAATTCCTGCTTTTCGTCAAGGTTTCTGCGATTTTGATCCTGAATATAAGCCTAAATTCCTTTATGTTATTTGTACCAAAGGACATCACAAGCGATTCTTTGAAGGTTCAAGAGGCGAATTTGCCAATCCTCAAGCTGGCTCTTTTATCGAAGATAAGTTCACTCGTCCTGATTGTATTGAATTTTTCATGCAATGTCACAATGCAATCAAAGGAACAGCCAAATTCGTGCAAGTTAGTGTCGTCCTCAATGAACTTGGTGTAACAAAGAAAGATTTGTTTGGTTTTCTTCACTCTCTTAGCTATGGTCATCAAATTGTATGCTCTCCTGTTAGTCTTCCCACGCCTATTTATCAAGTAAGCTTTTTCTTTTCATAACTGCAATTTTCTAATTCTAACATTTTTATGCTGATGAACTTGCTGCTCGTGGATTTGAAGTTTACAATAGCGTCAAACAACATATGCCTCAAGTGATCAAACGCAAAGAAGGTATTATCAACTATGTAGAACTCAGCACATTGCTTAATTACTCTGATAGCTCTCTTGGAAATCGTCGATTCAATGCTTGATTTCATACCATAACTTTGTAATAAAATTGTTTTGGTTTTTTTGTTCTTGTTCTTTTTCCTTGTTTATTTTAATGTGCAGGAAATAAATATTTGTTCGCTATTTTTGATTTGTTTGATCGAACCTTTTTAAGCAATTAGGTGTTTTGGTGAGGCAGTACAATAACCCAATAAGGTGATATCACTTTTCTTCAACAGTGTGAATTTAGATTAGATTATCTGCAATAAGCAAAATGTTTAATATTCAAAGGCTTCCATTACTTATTGTTTTTTCTTTATTCATCCTTTTTGATTTTTCTGTTTAAAGGACAACTTCAAAGAATAATTTCGTCGTTTATTGGAGTTGACATATGCCTATTTCAAAATCGTACATTTTTTGCTTGTGTTTATTAGGCTGGATGGCTGTTTTTGTTTGTTAATAATGACTGTTTATGATACAATAAACGAGATGAATCTACTTTTTGATTGATAATAATAGCTATAGTGAAAACAATAAAAAGTAATTCAAAAGGCTAGAAATTTTGAAATTGGGTGAACGCTTGCTGCTTGTTTAGTAAAGATTAGTTTCTTTGGATTTATTTCCAATTTTTATCAAGACTAATGCCACAATCTTTTGAATCACCAGTAAATTGATGGATCATTGGAGCTGACCATCCGCCAAAGTTAGACCAATTTGTTGTCAAATCTTGTTTATTATTGTAACGAGCCCACCAAAGTGGATATTGAGAGACTCCTGTCCATGATAAACCAACAATCTTTTCCCAATTAGTGGGATTTGAGTAAATTCCTACTTGAAGACCTAAATTTTTTGCAGTATTGGCCATATCAGTGATAAATTGTTGGTTTGATGTTAGGGATGTTGGCCATGCAAAGATTTCCACATCTAACCAAATTCGACCAATCGTAGCACCTTGAGCTTTAAGGGCATTGTATGTATCAGTTACTTGAGTGGCAGCTGAGGGGCATGTGGATGATAAACATGGGAAAAGATAACCATCAACATCGGTGAAACCAGCTACAAAAATTAGCTGATAATTAACTCTCAAATTTTTCCATTCAACTTACCATTTCTTGCTGTTATGATGCTTTGAATTCCTGTGGTATCAACTTTACCAACGCTTCGGTAAACACGAGAAATAAAATATGAATATCCAGCATTTTTTAAACATGTAAAAGTTGCAGTTGATAAAGTTCCAATTCCATCGAAGCCAAGGCTAGCCGTCGAAAGCTGGAGAGCTTGAACAAAAAACAGAGCAGAAATCAAAACACGCATAATTGCAATTGGGGAAAAAAATAAGAAGAAACAACAAGACAAAAAGTAATTATGGGTGCTTCTTTAATTGAAAGAAAAAATGATCAAATCAAAAGTTAAAAACGCAGTTATCAGCAATGCAGTCATTAAGCAAGGAATTTATGTTGTTTGCTTCCGGAAAAAAAGAGTGCAACAGTGTGTTAAACATCATGGCCAAAGTTAAATAAAAAAGCTTGTTATTATGGAGGATTGAATTCAAATTGAGAGATTTCCAAAGAAACATACTATTTATTATCAAATTTACCAAATAAAAGTAAGCAAACAGTGTTTAATACAAATATTATTCTTTTGTAATACAATAATTATTCAGGATTGGCTGAAATATAATAATCAGATTAATAAGTGAATACACAAATACGACTACTATGTACCATATGACAGATGCAAAACATTGCTGATGGTAAAATACTTACCATTTTTTGTAGGATCAATATTATCATAACCACCATCTTTGTCAACCATCTTTGACTTTGTTTCTTCGGTATTCATTTTACTCTTAGTTTCACCTTCATTGGCACCTTTGTTTGGATTCAAATCATCATAGCCATCTTTGTTAGGCATACCAAGTTCACCACCTTTCTTGCCGACTTTCTTTTTCTTTGTTGAGCCAACTTGCAATTCAGGATTAGCTGAATCTACGTCCTAAAATTATTTCGACCAAAGATAAAAAAGCATAAAGATAATAAAAAAACGTACATCATCACCAAATGGATCAGTTTTGCCTTGAAGATCAACAGGTGGTCCTTTAGATTTGGGTGGTCCTTTAGATTTGGCTTGTTCTTTAGATTTGGGTGGTACCATATTTGATTTCTTTTTAACATCAATTGGCTTTGATTTGGATTTGGCTTTATCATTATGTACTTCACCAGCAGCTTTGGACTTTGATTTATTCTTTTTAGCATCAACACCTGATCCAAAATTTGGACCTTCACCTTCATTTTTATTTAAAGCCTAAAATTAAAAACACGTCAATAATCATCAATCCATAATAATCTTAACTAACCTTTGTTGATTGTTGTTTTGTACCAGGTCCAGGTGGTGCCTTCTTTTTTGCGCAGAAGAATAAAATTCCTATTGAAATGAACATTGAAGGCCAAATTAGATAGCATGATGAACATTGAAGTAGTATCACAAATAATGACATTGTAGGATGAAAAGTTGAAGAATCAATACCACTTTGAATAATTTTTTATTTAAAGACGATGATGGTGATGATGTTTTCTTTCACTTCAATTGATTTCCAAGTAAGTTGTCGTCGAATGCAGAACTGAAACAAAAACAAAAATCAAAATCAAAAGGCTATTTCGTTCTTGTTTTTTGTTTACCTAAAATTTGCATATTTTCCGAAAAGGTTCTTGGGAAAGTTGTGATAATTAGCATAGCCTTCAATTTCTATATAAGTTCGCGGATGGCATTGTTTTTTATTTCTTTTCTTCGCATTCACTTCTATCTCGTCGGTTGATTGCACAAGCAACAATGAAAAAATTATGGTCGTTTGTATTTTTGATCGTTGTTCTCTCGTCTTTGCTGCATTCCGGATATTGTGATGATGATGTATTTCTTGTCGCTGATCAAATGTTTGCCATTTTCTTTTTATTTAAATTCAATTTGTTTTTTAGTGATTATGGTTCAATCATCCCTAATGATTCTATTGTGAATTCTGCAAATGCTGAACTTTCAACTTCAACATCTCTTCCAGCAGTTGTTCCTCCAGGACCACCAAAGCCACCAACTCAAGAAGCTTCAACGTCAACATCAACAGCTGCTCCTTCAGGACCACCAAATCCTCCAATTCAAGAAGCTTCAACGTCAACATCAACAGCTGCTCCTTCAGGACCACCAAATCCTCCAATTCAACAAGCTTCAACGTCAACAGCTGCTCCTCCAGGACCACCAAAGCCTGCTCCTTCAGGACCACCAAATCCTCCAATTCAAGAACCTTCAACATCAACAGCTGCTCCTTCAGGACCACCAAAGCCTGCTCCTCCAGGACCACCAGAGCCTGCCACGTCAACATCAACAGCTGCTCCTTCAGGACCACCAAATCCTCCAATTCAAGAAGCTTCAACGTCAACAGCTGCTCCTTCAGGACCACCAAAGCCTGCTCCTCCAGGACCACCAGAGCCTGCCACGTCAACATCAACAGCTGCTCCTTCAGGATCACCAAATCCTCCAATTCAAGAAGCTTCAACGTCAACAGCTGCTCCTTCAGGACCACCAAAGCCTGCTCCTCCAGGACCACCAGAGCCTGCCACGACAACATCAACAGCTGCTCCTTCAGGACCACCAAATCCTCCAATTCAAGAAGCTTCAACGTCAACAGCTGCTCCTTCGGGACCACCAAAGCCTGCTCCTCCAGGACCACCAGAGCCTCCAACATCAACATCTGATCAATCTCCTCCTCAGCCTCCAATAGATGGATCTTCAACATCAACATCTGATCCAACAAAGCCTACGGTTGCTCCAGGACCTATAACAATTCCTCCAATAGAAGAATCTTCAACGTCTGATCCAACAAATACAACTGGTGTTCCACCTGGATCAGCAACTAATGGACCTCAAACTTCAACACCTGGTGATTCAAATGGAAATTCTAGTGCTTCAGGAAATGGTGGTGTACCAACTCCTGCTCCATTCAAAGATCCAACAACAGAAGGTAAGTTATTTTTTGATACGATCTTATCACTTAGTTAATTATCCCAAAAATTTTCATGCTTTCTTAATGTTTTATTTTTTAGAAGCGAAAATATCAGTCGTTGGAATTTCAATTCTTTCCGTATCTGTCATTGGCTTGGTTGCTTCCATCATCGTTTTAACACTTTTATTGACAAATAAAATTATGCATGTTAAAGTTGATCCTGAAATTATTGCTCGTGATTTTGATCCTCTTATTGGATGATGTTTCTCTTCTCTTTGAAATATGTACCTAATCTGAATCTTTGCATATATATTTATTTGTAAAAAATTTATAATAAATTTATAAAAAAGTATTTTCTTTCTGTCGTTTGTCAAACTTTTAAAATGAATTTTAAGCAATAAGGTGCTTTTCTTCATTTTTGGAAACTAAAAAAAGAAGCTGAAAAGAATTTTACTCCCTTCTTCTCTGTAAATACTTTGAAAAACAGCTTTTATGTAACAAATACTAATGATAAAGACATAAATAAAACTAAGAGTTTATCTGAAGTAATAACAAACATACAAAAGTATAAACAAACACAAATATATCAAAAAATGAGCTCAAATTTCCCCATATTGTTTATGATATCTTCAAAGATGACGGCGTTTCATAATCAGTTTCCAATTAATATTTCTTTGGTCTTTTCGAATCATACACCATTTCTTTATCGCTTTTAGGTTTATTGCTTCGGTGCTTTTCTCCATTTTCATAACGTCGACGAGGAGGTGATGGCGAATCGCGATGACGTCGATGATGGCGGGATCTTTCACGACTATTTGATCGTCTCCTTCTTCGATGATCATCTCGACCGTAATCACGGTAAGGCCGAGATCGACGTTCTGGTGTTGGTGAGCGTCTACGCTTTGTGGTTGATGATGATGATATTCTAGGCTTATTCGATCCAGACTTCTGTTCTTTTAATCTATCTAGAATAATGATTCTATGTTAAGAATGATATAAATAAAACCAAAACTCACTATCCAATTTTTCTTGCTCTTCGAGCTCTTTCTTTAGTTTTTCCTTTTCATCCAATTTATTGTTTCTTTTCTTATTTTTGTTCTCTTCTTCTTCATCATTTATTGATTCTTTAGCTTCTTCTTCTGTAATAATTTCAACCTTTTCAATTCCAAATTTCCGTCGTCGAGCTTCAGCAACAGATTCCAAGAGTTTTATCCAATTCGGTGATATTTTTCTTTCATACATTCTATCCAGAACTTTGATAATAAATTCAACATCTCGGCTACTCACACCATAAACTTCATACCATGAGAATCCATCAGTATCAGGTAGAATGACTTCAGGATTCGTTCCACGACAAGTTCGAACAACACAAGCAGCAGCTATAGTTTTTGGAAAATATCGAAGAAATAAGTCTGTTCTCATGCAATCATTCATCGAAGCCCTAAAATGAAGGATATATTAATCAAAGAAAAGATAAAATAAAATCTAACCATGCAGTATTAAGAATTTCAGAGTTTTCCAAAAGTTGAAGAGTTTTGAGGTAAACAAAGATATAACCATGAGGATGTTTGATTTGACACACAAATCCAAGAGCACAAAGAATTCGACGTTCAGCTGCGACAACATTATTCTTTAGCATAACATACTTGACATCGACTTTGAGAATATCAACCCTAAACAAATTTTAAATCAGCTAACAAATTTTAACATAGGAGAATGTGTTGGCAATAGTATCATATATGGTAAAAACGCAATCAAACCATATTCAAAATCCTTATGACAAAAGATTTTTTAAACAATTAAAAACAAACAAAAATATTGAAAAAAAAAGAAGCCAACCCGTAATTACCAATCAATATTAGGTCATAATTGGTAGTTCTTTCCATTCAACAAAGTGTTTCCACCCATTGTAGTTGAACCTAGATCAACGAAGATTAATACCGTAATTTAAAAAATGAAACATAATAAAAAATAGGATTATTGCCAACACGATTCTCCGATGTTAAAATCGAAATCAAAGTAACAGAAAGGGAAAAGGGAAGGAATCATAAAACTTACTTAACAGATTTATCTTCTCGTTGCATATATTTCTTCTTTAGTCGATCAAACACGGTAATGATTTCACGAGGTCGACGAGGCGTTTCTTCAATTTTTGTAGCAAGTAATACAGATGCCATAACAACATGCTGAAAAATCATTTGTAAAATTACCAAAAAAAGAAGAGAGAAAGCTTACATCAAAATGGTGCTTTACAAATGATTTCAATCCATAAAATCTTTGAAAGAAAATGGAAGCAGTTTCACCAACGATCATAGGCAATTTTAGCAAGTAAACCATAGTTTCAATCAATTCAATGCCGAGAAATCGTAAATCCTAAAGAAATATGAATTTATGTTTGTACAAAAAGTTTTAAAGCAAAACTTACTTCTTCTTCTTCAGCAGTAAGTCCATCAATGCACGATGGTTTGGTATCCAAAAATCCAATAGTCTTCTTATCGAGCGTTAATAAAAATGAATCGTAACCAACAACAATTTTAGAATAATTTCTTTTTTTGTTATATTCTTGTGCAGGTTTGATTTTCTCCATAATTGCCGCAACTTCTGGATCTATTACTTCTTCAGGTTGATCATCTTTGTCAAATTCATATAACTAAAAATTTCATGAAACAATTACAAAAAATGAAAGTACAAAATTCCACGAACTTCTGAAGATGGATCTGGCTTGGTATCACTTTTGGTTTCCGCTTGTGCTTTCTTCCTTATTTCAATTTCTCGTCGAGCTTTAGCAAGTACTAATTCAATGTTCCCATTTTTCGATGACATAGCTAAAAAAACGAAATAATAAAAATTGAAGTTTAGAGAACAAAACAAAGATTATTAAATGACGCGGAAATGGATAATGTTTAGCGCTAAATTTTTTCAACATTAACAACACAAGCAAATATGATAACAATGTTCAGTGAACGTTGTTGGTAAACGATAATAAAAAAAGGATCATAGCTTTGTAAAAAATTCTAAAAAAAGGAATTGAAGAAAATTTTTGTTTGAAGTTTTGAAAGAAGGAAAAAAAATGTGCGATGAATGTTCTTATTGGCTTTTTGCCAATGATATTGTGTTGTTGTTGCTGCTGCTGCTCATCATCATCCAACATTATCAAAGTTTTTGCGCAAAGTTTGATTAGAGGAATTTCACGATTTAAACTAGTATCAAAAATATATACACTCAAATCGTAAATAACATCTTCTTATTGCTATGAAAGATTATTATTGATTTCGATGAAAGCAAATTTTGTATTCTTCAAACCAAAGATGAAAGCGGATTAAAAAGCTTTTGATTCACGAATACAAGCTATTTTGAGAAACTTAGAAAAAAAAGTTGTTAGTCATTTCATTATTACCTAATATGCAATTAAAAAATTAGAAAGACATTGACTGTGAATGCAAGAAACATAAGCTCTTACACAAACATAAAAATATTAATAATCTAATCGGTCATTTATTTATTTTTTTGGCATAGACAATGTTTCCATGACTACGAAAAAGAGACCACCACCAAAGCTTTAAAGAAGAAAAAAATGGACATTCGATGTTTCTTAAATTAGCTTTTTGTTTCCATAATTTAAAATTCACGAAACTTAAATTATGGGATCACCTTCAATTTGGTATTCTCGATTTCTTTCAACTCGATGCGTACCTCCACTTTTTTATGGTGAAACTGGGCCATCATCTGATTGTTATGCTTTAACATTAAAAGCTGCAATATTTAGAGAGGTTTCTTTTTTGCTTTAATTTTGGTTTGCAACATATTAACGAGTGCTTTTTTAGTTACCAACAGGAGAAAATTATCGCTTAAAAATGTTCTTTTTTGACACTCAATATAAAGTTTTCTTTGGAAGGCAATATACAAGTAAATTGTTGATAGGAAATGAAAATAAAATTAATATCGACGAGGTAAATGGTTTATTGAAAGAAAAGCTATCTTCAAATAAGAGCCAATTTTAGACAATATTTTTTCATTCTCCCATCAAAGAAGAAAGGGTTGTGATTGTAATTGAAATAATTGAGTTTGATCCAAAGTGAGTCGCTTCTAATAACCTTTCTTCTTCAAAATAAGAGAATTGTGATTTCAGTGGTGAAGAATATGTTCTTGGATGGACAATAATTCCCGTATTTTCTATTAACCAAACTTTCACTGATTACAGTACAACTATTTCTATTCCTATGCAAGTTAAAAGGTTTGAAATCAGCAGAGAATATTGTAGCTTAAAAATGTGTTTGATTGATTTTAGATATCAACTTTATACGGGTTCTTCCACATTACTTTTTTATATTTCTTCCTTGGATCCATCAGATTCAACCCTCAATAAACTGCCAGCCATTATTGAAGGATGTTTACAATCGCATGAAAATCTTAAAACTGCCTTAAATTTTATTCCAGAATTTTTACTCATTAATCAAAATGAACGAATTCCAGGCCTCAAGAGACTTGAAGAAGGTGTGGGTCTTGTTCGCAAAGGTTTTTTCCTATTATTCAAAAAGCTGACCTAAAGTTTTTAATATTTAGATTTACCATTACTTGCATATCCACAAGAAGTGGATTATTTTTCTGCCATCCTTGATAATGTTTCAATTTCATTTGGAGTTTTGCCAGAGCAAATAGATGCAATGTTTTTAAATTTATTAAACAAAGAAAATTGTTTTAATTTGAATAAATCCCCAAATGATAAAAATGTAAAGAAATTAGAAGTGATTGAACGAAGGCTGAGAATTGGAATTCATAATGGTTTTACATTTGTTGAAGAACCTTTAGTTTTATATTTAACTTCAAGAGATGATATGGAATCTAAAACTCATAGTTTGAGAAAGCGATCGAGATCTTTATCAAGATTAAGTAATTTTATTAGGTAAGAATTATTTTTTGGTGGAGCTTCCTTATACTTGATTTATTATTATTATTTTAGAGCTGAAATGGGGACTTTGCAAGCAAGAAACAGCATAAAATTATCTAAACTTATTGCTGATCCTGAAATCGCAGTAGTTTTTGCATTGGATTATTTAATTGGAGTTAAACAAAATTTGGTTAGTAAAATTGTTTGTTTTCTTTAAATATTACCTTAATTTTTCAGGATACTGTAACCGATAGTCATCTCATAATGCTGTGTTGGGGTGCATGGTCTCCATATGCAGATCACTCCTTCACTATTTCCGATACTATTACCATACCTCTAATTGGTGGACCCCGACCAAATCCCGATGAAATCCTTTGCTTTAAAAACCTTTTGCGTTTAAGACAAAAAGAAAACGACCCATTCAATGATGGAAAACCTCGAATAACATTAAAATTTAATTTTGCCATGGTTGGATCTACTGTAAGTTAAACAAACAAACAAAAATTAATTAAAGTGAAGACAAAAAAATTTTTTTAGGACCCACAAATTTTATTAAAAATTCCATCATCAAGAGTTGATACATTTTTACATGTTCCCATTGAAAGAACATTAAGCAATCTTACACCTTCACCAAAACCCGATATTCCCCTTTCTTTACCACGAGGGGTTTTGGAAGATGTACATCCAAGCAATGGAATGCTAAAACAAAATCCATTTGATCAATCAAGAATTAAAGTTGTCGATGTTAATCGTGAATATGAAGCAGCCGAACTTCTTCCTGTAAGTTTTTTTCAAAATTTAATTATTTTCAAAGCAAACATTTTCATTGCCTTTTTTTAAATATTTTTCTTTAGACTCAAACTCGGAATTCTGAATACCAACGACGCCATTATCCTTTAGAATCAGAGAATACCATGCTTGACTTGGATGCCGTACCTGATAGTTATCGAACAAAGTAAGACTTTTATTAAAATTTTGTTCTCAGTTATTCACATGCTTTCAGACCTTCGACATTCACCCGCCAAATAAACACGTTCCTAAATTCAATTACTTTTCCACAAATTCTTGATCGCAATGGTTCATCACCGATGATGGTGGATCCATCAACTAATAAAGCAATTTCAATTGAAACAGAATTAAGAGATCGACTAGAAATGAATGAAATAATTATTCAATTTATTGCAATTTTACCGTAATTCTTTGTCGTTGTAATCAAAAATGATTTTTGTTTTCCTTTTAGACTCAAAAATTCATACATTACTTCACAATCCCGAATTTCTCGTTATTTTTTTACTCTTAAATTTTATCGTTTTCAAACAGTTTACACTGAAAGATTAGTGGCTCATCCAGGAAATGAATGGAAATCATCGATGCCAATAATTTTAAAACGCATTGATGAAAATAATAAAGTTTTAGAAGAAAATGGAAATAGTTTCATGGTTTGCTTTTTATTTTTTACTTTCTTCAAAAATTTACAATAATTTGCAGATAAAATTCTTGGTCGATAAATATTCGATCAATAATGAAATTGATTTTTATAATTATCTCCATAATTATTCCCTATCTATTGATGTTTGGAATGCAGATTCATTTGTTCATGTTGGAACTTGTCGAATTCCTTTAAAAGTAAGTTAAACAATAAAAAAAATTTGGAAAAATAAAAGCTCAGTCAGTACGAATACAATTTATTTATCGATCATTATTCTTCTGAACAGACCGTTGTTTATCGTCATCGCTTTTTTTTAATTTTCATTCACAAGATTCAAACTTTTTTGCGTTGGGTGGTGCTTTAATCAAGCGCCTTTGCCCACTGCGACATGCAAACACAAGTGAAAAATATGAGAAAATAAAGAATAACTTTCAACAAAAAATAAAAAATGTTTCGGAAAATAAAAAAAACATAGTTAACTTTTTTAGTTTTTATGCCGTCAAGGAGCTGAAGGAGTTCAAACCAGTTTACAATGCCCTGTAATTCAATCAAGTTTGCCACAGGAAGAAGCGGTTACAGCATTGATGTATTTAAAAATGGCAAATATTGGCCATCCATTAAATCCACAAATTGGTGAGTAATAATTGAAAAAATGCTTAAAATTAAAACAAGCTTTAGATTCATTTCAAAGCAAAAATACCTCTGCAATTGTAAGCCATAGAATGAGACGACTTGGTGAAGGTCAATTTAGTTCGATGAGAACTCGAGCAAGACCTTTGGGTGCCATTCATGAAAGTGCATTACAAAGATTTTTAACTACACAAAAGTATGAGAGAAATTATTTGTCAATAATAGCTTTGAGTAAAATGAAATTTTAGATTAGATGTTCATCAACGAAAGGAAGAACTGTTTGGGAACGATAGTTTAGAGCGAATTAAAAAGTGGTCAGAATTGAAACTCAACAATAATAATAACTCAGCCGCTGTTACAAAAGTATGCTTTTTATTAACTGAAACTTTAAGAACCTCAATTAAATAACTTTAGGCTAGTTTAAAGCGTTTTGTTTTCCAAGAGGAACTTGAAGCATATAAACATGTGAGAAATGAATCAAAAGCCGCAAAATTGCTTAAAGCTGTTTTTGCTGCCATTACTGTATCCCATTCAATTCACACACAAATGGGACAAATTGAATTTTTTGAATTTTGTTTGCAAAATACTTTTTCTCAAAATATTAAATGTCAAATTGATATTGGTGATCCTCGAATTAAACCAATAACAAATTTTGAAGAATGGAAGTTTTTTAAAGCTTCAAAAAATTTAAAAACTCCTCTTGAAAAAGATTTATTTGTTTTTGAAAATGACAACATTTTTATTCATTTGGCTTCCATGGAAGCCGTATATTTGCCATTTAAGTTTGATCCACAAAATTCTGGAAATTCATTTCGAGAGGATGAAGAAATTGCGGAAACAAAAGTAAGCGCTTCTTTAAATATTCGAGTGTCGTTGGATCGATTAATTTTTAAGATTATTTTTAAACATTCACAAAATAATGAACCCATTTCAATTTTGGATTTAACAGTTGCTATTCATCCTTGTGCTTTATCAGCGCAATTTCGATGGTTTACCGAAGAAGGTTCAAAAGTTACTAAATTGATTACAATACCTAATTATGGTAATTGGCTAATATTAATTATCTTTCATTTTGAGTTAACTTTTTTATAGATAAACGAGTGGCTTCGGTTCAATGCAGCGATGCTTCGGTTCTTCTTCAATTAAGGAATAATCAAAATGGAACCCAAGATTTATATTTTAGCGTAAGTTTTTATAAAAAAATTGAACAGAATATGTTCAAATAAAAACTTTTTTGCTTCTTTGAATACTTTTCTGCTCAAAAATTTGACATCTCCCGCAAATGGGTGCGGTAGCTTGTACATGAAAAACTTTCAGTGCCATTCATTATCTTCACCCTCGATCAAATCCGTCATGGTGTTACTATTCAGCGACAAATTTCATTCAACACTTTTAGCAACATGGAAAATATTTATTCATTCAATGCAAAAACTTTTAGTTGAAGGCATTCAAGCTCAAACAACAAAAATTTCATTAACTTTAAGGTTTTCAGCTTTATTAATTTCCACCTATTTTTTTACACTCACTTTTAGACCACCAGAACAAACCGAGCAATTAATTCAATTTCATACAACTTCTGAAGCTGTTTCTCTTGTTCCTCATCAAGCTTTCATAGTTTCTGCTACAACTCTTTCCCAAGTTAAAGGATTTTTAGTTCCAAATTTTACGGGTAAACGAATAATTATTGTTACTGCCGTTGATGTAAATATTGCTCAATTGATAAATTGTTGGATGATGGCTGTAACAGTTTCACCACCAAATATTGTTAAAACTTATGAAATTATTTTACCATTGCATATGAAACAAAGTGCTCGGAAGGTTTGTGCCTTTGAACAACAAAAAAATGGAGGAAATAGGTAAATATTTTTTAGAAGATAACCATCACGAATCAATATACTATGGATCGAAATTATCGCATTCATACTTCAAATGCCAATTTAGTTATGGTGGAAAAGGAGTATAATTCATTGAAACCAAATGAAACAATTTCAGTTGGACTTGAATTTTATCCAATTCAAGCTGATGGAGATTTTGTAATTGAGGTATAAACTTATTACACAATTCAACATTTTTCCTCTAATATTTTTACGAGAAAAACTTTTACTTTATTTTAGGTTCTTGTATTCGTTGAAGACGCAGACCTTACCCAACAAGAAGAAGCCTACTCTTTAAAAATCACATATTCTTCATCATCTCAAAGTTAATCTTATTTTTTTATTATTGTACAAAAATCACAAACGCAAAATTTATAACCTTTTGTTATTATAAAAAAGTATGTATTTCATGAACATAAAAAAGCATTACTTGCAACAACAATGAAAGACAATCCTTGGTGAGATGATATTCTCTGGGCTCCAAAAAAACTTTTGGAATTAAAGCAATAACTTTTTCAAACAGTTGTTTCAAAGCTTGTTTGAAAAACTTTCCTTGAACTGGGATATTCACGTTCCAAAGTGTTTCTAAAAATTATAAGAAAATTTTAATTAAATAAAAACATGTTTTTTTTTCTTACAGAAATCGTTTATTTTTACTTTTTTTGGTTAACAAAAAAGTGTTAATCCAATTATCCAATTTCCTTATAAAAAAAAGAATGTGCTTACGTTGTTTGTACACCGACATCAACAACATTTGGAAGAGGTATACGTTTGAATTGAGGAGAAGCACCTGCTGCTTCAATATCAACATAATCTGCATCGATATCAATATCGGGTAAACCGCCCCATGTTCGCTTTCGAGTTCCAAGAAGTGTTCCACCATCGCCTTCAGATGATGAAGGCTTTTGCTGTTTATGAACTTGAATTTTATGATCAATTTTATAATGTTCTAATTCTTGTCTAAGTTTAGCTAATTTTTCCATTGTTTGTGGATTTGTGGCTGAAGAAGAGCGAGATCGTGTACGTGCAGGAGAGGCAGAGCGACTTCTTTGAGGTAAAAGAAGCTGTGGGCTGTTATTGGGGTTTAATTTCGGTTTGAAAGTTTCAGGCTAAAAAAGTTTTTATAAACAGAAAATTATAACGGAACAAAATGAAGCTACTATCAGCTGTTTCTGAACCTTGCAGACTTACTTCGTTTTTGGGCACTTTTAATCCAGAATCTCTCATTTTATCCACTTCTTTTTGACGTTCAACAAGTCTTTGAATTTGTTGAACATATCTAATATCCGTACTTCTAATTGACAGTCTCCTCCTTCGCCCTTCTTTTCCATCGCAACATTTAAGGCAACAAAAGAGAAATATTAAAATAAAAGTTAAAAATGCTGTTAGTGCAATCAACGCTACTATTACAAGAGCTTCTCCATCAATTGGAGTCCCACCAACAACATCATCAGAAGGAGTTCGGCCATTTTCATCAACTATCTCGGGTTGATATGGTCGATATTGTTGCATCGTCTTTTTTATATACGAATCACATATTTTTTATTATCCAAGCAAGCCTCTGTTTTTTTAATACTAAAAATGAGAGAAGAAAATAAGAAAATTTAAAAGTCAATCAATTTTGGGAAGAAGAAAAAAAACGAAGAAATAATAGAGCCTTTTAAAAATCCGGCCGTCGGCGAGGCCAGAAGATACACGAAGAAAGGGGTTAACAAAAAAGCAAACACCACCACGCGAATACAAAAGAAAAATGGAAGAAAAACACGAGGAATAACAATTGTGGTCTCAATAAAATGGGAAAATACGATAAAAGGAAAATTAATGCAAGAGGGTTGCTTTGCAACTAGGATTGTTGTCATTCAAATGAAGATCCAAAACATGGGTGAAAATAAGGAAAGCCACCAAATATAATTGTAATTACCCCATATTATCATTCCAATTTACTACATAAAGAAATCAGATGTTTTTTTACTCATACCAAAAACCCATTCCATCAGCATCCAATAAAAAAAGAAAGAAATACAAACAAACTAAAAACGTAATGTCTCATTCTTGTAACTGAACCGGAAAAAAGGGTCAAAAAAATTGGACAAAGATTTTTATCGTTCGTAAAAGATGTGGTTGGCCGCGATCGGATTTCAATAAAGGCAACAACAAAAGTCACTCTCAAACTCAACAACCACATAAAAAAACTTTATAAAAGATGCGAGATTTTGATTTACAATTACGAAAAGAAAATACACGAAAAAAACTTTCTAATTTAAATAAATCCTATTCTTTTCAATTCAATTTGATGGCATTTCAACTCAAAAGAATGGCATTGAATTAATTCAAGGTCTTTGAGGCGACATGATGCGGGAACCAAGGCTACCTTTAGCTGTGATGATTTTATTGAATGGTAAAACACAAAAAAAAAATTTAGCGGTTTCATTGAATGGTCAAAAAAAGCAAAGAAAATCGAATAAAAGAAAGTTAATCGAGAGAAATGTCATAGTACAGTATCTTGATACCAAGGATTAATAGTAATGTAAAACAATATAAAATTCAAAGAAAGGTGAAACACTAATCATTCTTACCGAATTAATAATACCAAGCAAATGTCATCAATCAACGATTTCTTTTTCAATAAAAAAAGTAAAAATCAAAGAAACTTTTTTTAAAAATTCTTAAAAGAATACTCATTTTTTTGTTTTCATCGTGTAAAAAAAGGATTAAAGTTAAAATTACAAGTTTTTTTTCTGGCAGCATTGAATGAAGAAGAAAAGAAGAGGAAAGCCAAACATGCATTTTGGGAATTATTGCATTCTTCTTCCTGTGTTGTCAGCATGGGTGCTGGGACGACGGACAACTGATGTGATATTTGGAACTGGTTTTGAGACAGCCATGCAAAAAAAAAATCAACCATCGAAAGAGTCAAAAAAAGACTATTGCAACCAAAAAAAGTGAAAGTCAAATTAGCGAAAATTTTTGATGATATAAAGCGCTGAAATATAAAATTTTTTTGCCCGGTTCAAAATTTTTCAAAACACCCTGTTTTTTTGTAAATTCAAAAAAACTGCCCCGCAAGTTTACAAAAAGAGCAGTGCATTTTTTGTAAATTTAGCCAAAATTTACAAAAAAACAGGGTGTTTTGAAAAATTTTGAACCGGGCAAAAAAATTTTATATTTCAGCGCTTTATATCCAGTCAATTTTAAAACAATAAAATTGAACACACGCTACATAGTAAACAGAATTTTAGAAATGTTGCAGCGATGAGGATTATTCAAACCGAATCAGAAATATTTTATTAACAACAAAACAAAAAATATACAACAATATTTAACAAAAAATAAAGAAGAAAGGAATGAATTCAACAAATTTCATGTTGAATAAATTAAAGGAGCACTATTTTTTACCAAAAAATGAATCACTTCGTTTTGAAGGACGTCCAAAATATAAATATTTCTTATCATCAGTTGCAAAATCTGGACGAGAATAAAAATCACCAATTTGAAGATCTTCTGCGAGCTCCTAACAAACCAAAAAGACATTAAATCAAAAGTGGAAGAGAAACTTACATTTCGAGATACAATTTTGGTAGCAAGCTGTTCTTTACGTACTTTGAAATCAAACGAAAAAATGGAATATAACGAAACATATTCACATTTTCCATAATCCAAAAGACAAACTAAGATTTCTTCCGATGGTGGAACATCCGGGTTGATGAATATTTGAGCACATTTGTATTCATATTCTTCAAAGTTTGAAGGTTCATATTCTTCTGGATCTGAAGGAATGTTGCATCGAACATAGCAGATTGTAGCCTCTTTGCAGAACCTATATGCAGTCTCAAAATCAATGGAAATAGGAGGTAGATCATCAGTTTGAATTTTTCTGAAAAACATTGGGGTAAGCAACAAAAAATTATGAGAGAACCTTACCTCATTCGAATTTCAGCTTGAGCTTTTTTGTATGGATTATTAATAAACAGCATGCATTTTGATGTATTAGGAATTGTACCAGTATATGTAAAAACTCGTTGACCATATGGAGCAAATCGAAAGACAAGCATTGCGTTTTCTGTGGCAACATCATCTTGGTCTTCTTCAGAATCTTCTAGCTTCACCACGTCGAAATATTTCATAGGATGGATAAGATACTAAAAAAGGATAAACTATAAAAAAAGATCTGCTTTATTTATATAAAATTTACGTACCTTTTCATCTTTTCCAACTCCTCGAATTTTTTCTTTTTTTGGTTTACCAAATTTGAAAAGTTCCTTATGTCGATATCGATAAAGATCCGGGTCTTTGCTTTCATAAGTACAAAGATCAAAAGTTTCACGTCGTTTATACCGTTGAAGAGCTTCACCATATGTAACATCAGTAATCCACGGATATTCTCGAATAAGATAAAGAGAATATGTAGCATCTAATACTTTACTTGCATTTTTCAAAACAGACATGAAATCATCGAAAAATCTAGGACTGTAAATTAATTATAAAATTATTTTAAAAAAGCAAAAACAAAAAAGAAAACTTACGCACAATTATCAAGTAATAAACTAGGAACAGCAAATTTGTGATTGGACCGCCCAGCACAAAGAATATCGTAATACCAGAATAAAATATCATGACGACTTTTAGATTTTCTAAGCTCTTTAAGAAATTCTAAATATCTCTTTGGAGTTCTTCTACAATATTGTAAATATTCCAAGAATGGAATATCACCACAAATTCGATATGGAATTGTGAGCTTTGCTGCATCCTCTTGAGTCATCTCACTAAGAGGAAACCTGAAAATGGAAAAAATAAGTACATCAGTTGGATTTAGGGTTGTCGAATTTCCCGGGAAATGGGAAATTGGGGAAATTTCCCGCTACAAACCCTTACAAAGTCTAACAAAGTGTTACCAAACTTTGGTAGGACTTTGTAAGACTTAGTTGGACTTTGTGAGGCTTTGTAGCGGGAATTTCCCATTCGACAACCCTAGTTGGATTAACAAATTAATAATCAAAAAAAACTTACTTCACTTTATTTTCATCCATGTTTTTTCTTTTTTGTTTGCAAACAAAAATCAAGAAAACAATTAACAAAAGAAGAAAGGTAAAAAATTCAAGGATGAAACTCATGGCGGCTAACTGTATGTTTTTCTTTGCAAGAATGGGATTTTGTTTTATTCTTTCGAAAACGCGATGTTTTATTTTTAGTTAAGCTTCAATAAGATGTTTGTATGTTTTGTAATGCTTATTTAGTATCCCTTTCTATTAGACGATCGATTAGTTATTTCTTTGCCATTTTTGATACTGTTTACTTTCTCGTGCTTTTAAATAATAATAAGTGAATTAACACAACTTTTTGTTGGAATGTGATGAAAGATAGTTTATTTACGTAAGCAAGCTTTCGAATAACTTTCATGTTTATGTTTTTAACCTTTATTAATATGTAGTTAAAAAATAAAACAAACGATTTAGTAAAAGCATTGCTGTAACAATTTGAGTTGTGTTTGCAATTTTTCTTTTCTTTAAATGGGTTAATGCAATTGATAATAACTCAAAGTTTGAAATAATGATCATTTGATTTCTATTTATTTTTCATAAATTTCACGAAAGCCTAACTAACCTAAATTATAAAATTTAAAAAAAAATTATTTCAGCTTTGATAATTTGCGACGTATCTCCTCCGAATTTTTTTTTTGAAATGAAGAATTTGCAACACAAACTGACACTTTTTGGCTATCTTTTTTCTTTCTTATTTTTCGTCGAATCCCTTCAAGGTTGATGTATACATAGTTTCCACGTAACAAAAAAAAGACAAACCTAAAATCAAATTAGGTCGAAAGAAATACGAGAATTATTTTTTTTGATTTGCCAAGAAGAAAGACGGGATCTTCATCTCTTTTATTTAGAAAGAATTCTTGCGCATAAAAAAAAGTTTCCGTTTTTTTTTGATTGAAAAACGACGCAAACGACGACCAACGAAACATAATCATTCCGTTTTTTTCTCTCATGTTTTATCTTCTTCTTCTTCTTCCATAAGTGTCTTTCATTTTACGTTACGCAAAAATTCAAATTCCATCCAGCGCCTTTTTTGAGTTCATCAATAATATTTTTTCGTCGTTTTCTTAATTGACTCTTATAAATTTTTTTTTCACACAATTTTAAATTGTAAATATTCAATTTTTCAATGTCTTTTGTAAATAAATAATCAGATCCAAACTTTCTCTCTTGTTGTTTCTCTGATTTTTCTATGGTTTCAATTTTATCTCATTGTAAGTTTTTGCTATTGTATCTAAGGATATAACTATAACGAAACATTCGCTTCTGCAAAGGTAGAAATAAAATATATAGTTTTCATCTTCTATTCTGTTTATAGTAGTCTTGTAATTAACAATTGCTAGAATCCTTACAAACCTTTTTTTTTCTCAAGCATTTCTTCCTTTAATATTTTTTCTTTTTTTTATTCCAGGACTTTTTTTTCTCGCGAATATTTTTCTCGAAAAAGGGAAAACTGCTTTTTTTAAATCCCTTTAAAAAGATAAAATCCTTTACCCAAAGAATGGGGTTAAAGCTATCAATTTGAGAAGAAAAAATCAAGAAAAATTTATTGGTTTTTTTTCTTCACTTTCACTTTTCCGTGTTTGTGTGTGTTTTTTAACTTTGATTTTTTGTTAAAAAGTAATTATTATTACAATTTTAAATCTTAGATGAAAAAATCTCAAAATAAAGTTGCTCCACAAGGAACTTTAAATCGAGTTCCAGCTCAAACAGATGGAAAAAAGAAGCAAAAAGAAGAGGAAAAGCGGCCTGGATCAGCTATAAGTCGAGAGTTTATGCCTAAAAAGCAACAAAATGTTGTAAATCAATGGAAGAGAAATGATTCGGTGAGTAGATAGATCTTGTCTTTTAAGATATTGATTGATTCTTTTCTAATAATAATAATTTATTCCCTACTCCACTAATTAATTTCTTGTTGGGTATTTAAAAGTCAAAAAATTTTTTTTTAGCAAGATGAAACTAAAACTCCTCAAGGCGGACAATCAGTTCAAACTCCATTTGGGTATGTTCCATTTAAAACAGTTCCAACTCCAATTTATGGTAATCGTGCTAATCCAAATGGAAGTAATACTAAAGATGAAGCTGTTGCAAATTATATGCAAAATGGTAGTTACTTGCTTTTTTAACTGTAGGTCATTAATATGCTTCTTTAGCTTATCAACAGTCTCCACAATTACCTCGGCCTGATTCAGTTATGACTGGAACAGATTTAAATTCACGTCCTGGAAGTGAATTAGGCCTTTATCGCCTTCCTTCTCGATATCAATCATACACAACTTTACCTCGCCCAGAGCAAATTCCACTTGATGTTGGACAACTTCCACAAACAATGATACAACAACAACAAAATTCTCTTTATGGAATTCCTAAAGCTGTTTCCCAACATGGAAGAACTAAAAGCATTGAGAGAGGTTCCATTTATGGAACAGCTGAAAAGCGACCTCTTTCACAACTTAGTGGTTCTCGATCATTGCACACAATTCACACAGAACCATATATGCCAAGAGTTGGAAGTAAAGCTTTAAGCTTTTATGGATTACCATATGATGATGAAAGTTCTAAAGGGTTAAAAACTATTATTCCATGGACAAGCTTAAATGCGTTTTATGTCATCCAAGTATGTTTTTTTAAAGTCGATATGGCATTGATATTTTATCAAAGTTATAACCTTTTTAAGTGCTTGGTTAATGTACCATTTTTTAGTGCTTACTTGGAATTGCAACAATTGCAATTGGTGGAATGAGATTATTTTTACAATCTGAAAAAGCTAATGGAATTGAAATGGTTTTTGGTATTAGTTTGGGAGCCAATGGGATTTTTGGTTTACTTTCTGGTTTACAACAAAATTATTCCCTTTCTATTTTTACTTTTGTTATGGCATTTTTTAATCTTTTATTTTCTTCTTTACCTTTTTATCTTAGTGCTAAACCCCTTATTCAAATTTTACAAGATCAAACATCATTTGGTAATACCATCAGCAATCCAGAACTCAATGTTGTTTTATTTATTGTTGCTATCGTTTCGGTGAGTTCGCTAAATCAAAAATATTCACTCACTTTTGTTTTTTGATTGACAAAACGAGAATAGAGTAGTGACATCAAAAAAAGAGTAAATCGTTGTTGTTTGGACTTTAAAATAAAAAACATCTATATTTTTTGATGGAAAAGTTTCAAACATCAATTTTTGCGTTGGAATTGTAAGTTCTCGATGTGAAAAATGGCTTTAATTAATTTAATAAAATTTGTCTCTGATAAATTAAATCCTTTTTATAGTGGTTCGATTGCTTAGTAATTGTTATATATTGTTGCCGAGCCATTGGAAAAACCATTTATCATGTTGAATCCTTGAGATTACAAAATGCCATAAATAAAAGTGTCAAAGATATTCGTGATATGCACATTCCTGCTTAATAATTTATATTTATTTATTTTCAGTTCAAAATACTTTCTTTAAAAATATTCAATGAATAAATTATTGTAAAAAATGCTAATGGAAAAAACTTTCTAAATAAAAGCATTTTTTTATATTTTACTTCCCCACTTTTAAGAGGGTCAGATGATCGATCGGTCAGTTAAAACCCGCAACAACAAAAAAAAAATACTAAACTCCTTTCAATTGCTTTCATTCTGAAAAAAAAATTGGATCTTTTTTCTAAAACAATAAAAAACGAGTTTTACAAATTTCTTTAAAAGGAGAGAGATATTTAGGACATTTGAAAAGAAAAGAAAAAAAGTTACGAACGTGCGTGGAGATTGGATAAAAAAAAGAGATTCAAGCAACAGCTTTTTAGCAAACACATTACGCAATGATGTATCTATCGCCTATCAACAACATTTTCATTTTCAAATAAAAATACGAAGAATGAAACCGGCTTTTTTCATTGTTTCTTTTCTTTTTTCTTTTCGAAGTGGCGGCAGACATCGCCATCATCAATTTTTTTTTGTCTGTTAAAGGGCCACAATTACTCTTCATAAATGGAAAGGACAAAATTGCAATATGGGATGATTGTCATTCGTTTTCAATCATTATTTAGCGCAAAGTTGGGATCAGAGTTTTTTACTTATGTTTTTTTATGGATGTTGAATATCTGTTTTATTTTTAATAAAAATATTTCAATTTTTAGTTGTCTTCTTGTAAACATTTGTGTTTTAAACAATTTTTTGACCTTAAAATCTAATGATAGCTTTTCGGAAATTCTTTCTTATTTCTTCTTCCATTTTTTTGGACATTTGAAAAAACCTGTCTGATAATTTGTAGGTAAAAGAAACTATAAAGTTATCATAAAATCCTTTGTGGTTCAAACCAAACTGGTCAATTTCTTTATCTGATTTTAAATTTATCTTCACTGCGTAAAAAATACTATTAATGCTTATTTCAACCTTTTTTTGTGGCCAAATAAACTCGTATTTTCCTTTCATCTCAATGTTTGATATATAAAATCTAAAAGTCATTTGGCTATTTTCCTATTATCCATAACCTAGCATCCACGAAAAGTCAATATGATAAAAAAAATTTCAGCAGTCACGCATTTTTAGCTTTTTGATACCGAATAACTTACATTACTATTTTTTTTTGATATTTTTATTCATTTTCTAGTTTTGTTTTAATTCGAATTCAATTTTTTACCAGTTAAGGTTTAAGCCGACTTTAGAAATTTTGGTATTATATTTTCATAGTTGCATTTTCTGCAATAAAAAAATGAAAGAATGTTAAAAACCAGCATGTTACAAAAATTTTATGTCTTTTTTCAAATTTAAACAAACTTTTATTGTCATCTTTTTTTATTAGTTTCCCGCTACACTTAACAAAAAAAATTTTGAGTAGCATCACCAAATAAATAAATAAAAATTTACAAAATATATTTTGTATATTTAAAGTTCATGAACCAACCAACCGGTCGTCGGTTATCGTCGAAGGCCATGTTTGTCCTCATTTGTTATTCTTTTCTCTTATTTTTTTGCCGCGCATGTAAAAAGGCGATAATAAAAAATAGAGAGGGAAATCCAACTAGTCCGTTTTTTATTTTTTCTAGCGAGTTCTCTCTGGATCTATGTGTTTCCGGTTTTTTTAATATTTTGTTTTTAATTTATAAATTCGCTGCTAATGCTTTTGTTTTAGTTTTATTTTTTATCCATTCACTAATACATATACGTATTCATACTTACATAGTCATTTTGGGTCAAATCAACTAACTCAAATTTATATTTTTATTGTAAAAAAGTTAAAAAAGGCAATGATACGGAGCAAAATAGTGATATCAAAAAATTCAATATGATTTGTGTTAATAATAATTTTAATAAAATAAAGGTTAGTTTTTATCAAAATTAAAGAAATTAAATTTTTAATTTGTTCCGAAATTTTTAGCTTTTATTATTATATTTGTGCCATTATCTTTTTGTAAATAATACTTTTGCTCAAAATGTATCAAATTTTTTACCAGGCAATACGGGAATTAGGATACGACTCAATGAACCTTTATTTCATGAAGCTGCAACCATATTTCGTGAGTATCTCAAACGTTTATGTTTATTTTTGAAACAATTTATTTTTTTAGAAAGCCTTTTTGTTTATCGAGTTCAAACTGTGCAAATTCCTCAGCAGCAGCAATGCTTTCCAGAAGGATGCTTTTCACTTTTTAATTTTCGTGTTACTTCTTTTAGTGAACCAAGAGCGATAACTTTGAAACCATTGAGTCCAAATTATTTATTTTTAAACATTTTAATGTTTGATTTAGAGTAAGCTTTTTTTTAACTTTGTTTATTTCTTCGAGTCAATGGAAAAAATATTTAATTTTCGAAAGGAAATCCAAACTTTAATATTTTTTCAAACATTGTATTTTCCATTTTTAGCATTTTTGGTACAGTAAGTGGCAACCTTCAAATAGTTCTTTCGGTACCAATTGGTGGTGGAATTGCTATTACTGCAAAAGGCCTCTCGATCTCAGCAACCCTTGACCTTCAAAAAAACCAATTTCGTCAACCATATTTGCGTGTAGCTGCTTGTGAACTTCGTGGAGCTTATTTTGATGCAAAAGTTACCGATTTGGGATTATTAACTGAATCCATTAATTTCAAATATAAAGTTTGTCTTAAGCTATTTATATATCACAACCTTGTCTCTATTTTGTAGCAAGAAATGATTGCAAAAGCTCGAGAGGTAATTCAATCAACAATTTGTTCAAATTTGGAGTTAATTGTTAAAAGTCAAGTTAATCAAAGACTTGGAGAAATTCCTAAATCTATTGCAGTTTCGGACATTATTGATTTTCTTGATAAAGATAAAGTAATTGTAAGTGCACAATCGAATAACCATTAACTTTTTTAAAATAAGAAATTTTAGCCTCAAAAGGTTAGAACTCGACCAGTATATGATTCACCCCAAGTAGTATTCCCCAATCCCGTTGCATACCAATATCAACAACCTCCATCAGTTTTTGGTTCATTTTATTATCAAAGAAGATGGAAGCGTGAAAGCAGGAGAATTAGAGCTCTTCAAAGAAGAGGAATTGCAAAAATAGAAGAAAGTGAGTTAAAGCTTTTCTTTTATTTTTTTGATTGCATCCAGCTGTGAAAAAAATGACGATTTTCGTGAAATTTTATTTATAAAATTGACAGTTTTTATACCATGCTTTTTGTTAAACCAACAAGATTATCTTTTTTAATCCATTTTTTAACCGGTAAAGAAACAAAAGATTATCCATTTGTTGCCCTATATTTTCACTTTTCTTCTCAGCATTTTTTTCGAAGAGTTCAAAAGAGATTCTTGTGACAGATGCTTTTAGCTTTTATAAAATATTCTTGCACTCAAATTAAAATATTTTTTAGTTACACCAAACTCTTCAATCCCATCCAAACAACAACCTTCGCCATCACCAAATAATGATGATTATGATATTTGGGGACATTCATCAGATAACACCAGTGAACAGCCATCACCACCTCCACTACCATCATCTCAACAGCAACAATCATTGAGAGTTAAGCATTTTCCTGCACCACCACCGCCTCCACCAATTTCGAGGCCATCATCATCTCCACAACAATCGACACCTCGCAGAGAGCTACCTCAACGACCACAATTTCAGGAACAACGAGCTCCATTCAAAGTTGAACCAACGTTGCCACAAAATGATGCAAGTATATCAAAATTAATAAAACTTTTGGATGTAAATAGTTTGGCTAAACTTTTTGTTGATTTGGATTTTATTGATTCCATTGCGGGAGAAGATTTCTTTTCGGTTGGAATCGATGGACTTGGATTTATTCAAACTCAAAAATCTATTTCTCCTCCATCAAATCTTCAATCAGAAATAATTCCAAAGAAGCTACGATTTCCTGGAAGAGTACAACGAAGAAATTTGGATGTAATTTTAAATGATTTTACGCCAAATTCATTGCTCATTGAAGCTCATCGGTAAGAGTCCCTCATTTTATAAATGGAATAAAATGAATGATGTTTATGGGTTTTGTATTTTATTTTTTTAGAGCAAAACTACTTTCAATAAAAATAACAGGTGAAACTCCTATGTTTGGAAAATTACTTCGAACCAGTTGTACACCAGATGAAATATGTTTGAGTGATACAATTTCTGAAGCAGCCGAATTATATCCAAATAGACAACTTGGAGCTTTTATTGAAACTGTTAGACCGCCTAAATTTAGCATTAAACAAGGTAATAGTTTGCAATTTGAATTTATGAAGAAGGATAACAAGCAAACAGTCAAATATTTGTCTGTATTTTGAAATCAGTTAAGATAAAAATAGCCTTCACTAAAAAACAAGAAAAGCGGAAGTAATGCAAAGTTTACTTAATTTTATTTATATTTTTTTTACAGATGAATTAAATATTCATTTTGTTGGCCTTTCAACATTTTTCTTGGATGATACTAAACAAACAATAGGAAAAATTCCATTTTCAACCGATGTTATTATCAAAATGGTTACTCGAAGTACACGTTTACAAGGTGAGTGAGTGCATGCATAGTTTTTATCAAATTGTTTTTGTCAGAATTTTAAATTATTTAAAAAAATAATCATAATAGAGTTTTTAAACTTAAAAAGTAAAGCAATGGTATCCAAAAGAAGTAATCACCATAAATAAGTTTTTTTGGTTTTATGAAATTTGCTTTTTTTGTTCATAAACTCAACTTTATTTTGATTTACAATATTTTTTTAGTTTCCCTCACCATTGAACATCTCACAATCCTTGAAAATCTTGATTTCTTTGATCTCCCAGCTGATTCTCTCAATGGTTTTAAAGATGCTATAAAAGGTTCAATAGAAAATCTCGCGCGTCAAGTTCTTGTAAATGGAATAGATTTGGCTGCCATTAGTCGACGCTTTACAAATTATGGACTTTCAAATTTTTATATAGAATTACTTTCTGAAGAAATGATTTTATTGCAAGCTGATGTTGACGTTTTTAAGCTTGCCTTTGATTCCAATGACGCCACTCCTTAAATAAAGCAAAATGCAATACTGGAAATCAAAGATTCACTGAAACACAAAGTGCAAAGAAAAAAATTAATAATAATATAGGGTTTTCGAATAAAACAGATGTTTCTTTTTATAATTTTTTTATATTATAAATGTTTTTAATAAAGAAAAAGAAATTATCATTTATCAACAAAATAAAACATTAGAAAAAAAGTGGACGAGTTAAAAAAGCTAAAATTGAACTGATTGAAACATGGGCCATTGAAGTTAAAATTTTAAAGACGAATTAAGCTCGTCGATTAAAGGATGGATTTCTTATTTCAATGGACATTCGCTTTCCAAGGCCAGAGCGGCAGAAAATGCATCTGAAAATTCAATATTTTAAAAGAGTCTAAAACACATCATTAAAAATGATCGGTAACCGACCGGATTCAGCAACTGACATAAAATCTTCAGTCAAAAATGCTTACCTTGGATCATTTCCAGCATTTTGAAGAAACACTAATGGCTCTGAAGGTTGTTCATCAAGTCCAATAGCTTCCATAGATGGCGGTTCAATATTAATTATATCACCATTTGGATGATTTGTTAAAGCATAAAATGCTCTGGCTCTAAGATTTCCAGAACTGCTTGGAATTACAAGGAAAAGCACGGCGGCAATAGTAACAACAAATCCAAAAGAAGATTGCATTTTTTGAATTAGAATTTTGTTTACCTGTGTTTGATTCTGCAAAAAATCGAGGTTTTTATATAGAGATAAATGAATAGGTCGCTACGAAAGTTCAATGACCGTAAAAAAATGCCGGAAAGGAAAAACAAAAACAAATAAGTCAGATTCAGGGAAAAATTCTACAATAAAAAAATATAATTTGTTTTTTATTTTATAAAGTTTTTAAAAGAAGGTTTGTTCTTTGTAAAAAGTATTTTTTTGATAAATAATTGTAAAAACTTTTCGCCGGAAAAAAAGCAGATGTGAAAAAAATAAAGCAATTCGAGGTGGCTTAAATTGAATTTTTTTTTTCAGGTGGCGAAAGAATTTTTGATTAGAAAATTTCTAAAAAAAAAGTTTTATTATTTTACTTTGATGAAGAAAAAAATGAAGAAGAAGCTTGTGAGGTCAGAAACCATGCTGACGCCGTGGATGAATAATGAAAGAACAAAGGCTTTTTGGACCCAAAAAACTATGTATGCAACTAGTCAGAATATTTTACTCCTCTTTCTTTTATAGTAATCCTTTTTTAGCTTCCTTAAATAAAATATGTGTAAAGTAAGAGATGAACCGGAAGCGGAACAATACTCATAGCGTCGTTAAACTTTGGAATGAGCTAAACAAAGTTTGCGTAAGATTTTTATTTTTTGTTGTGTTTTGGTTTATGCAGAAGAAATAAATGCAAAAATAGAAATGTGAGAAAGTAATGACCAACAACAACTTGTAAGGATATATTTGAATTTTTAGAGGATTGGAGGCAGAGAAAAAAGGGAAAGTGTATTTTTACCGAAAATAAAAAAACTGCTGCTTGAAACTCAAGCTGTAAGTAAAAAAAGAGAAGCATTACAAGTTTAACGACTTTCAACGTAGTTAAACTTTAAAGCTTTAAATAAATTCAGACGCAGAAATACACTCAACTACCGTAATAAAGCAAGAGATAGTGACATTGGAAATTTGCTTGAACGCTCGAAAATAATAATAATTTAATTTTGTAATATAAAATTGTTTACTGTTTTTTTTTAAATAAATAATTTTAAACTTCTGCCTTTCAAAAACTAATCCCACATAAAAGAATTTTAAAAATTTCTAAGAATATCACCACCTCCATAAAAAACTAACAACAAATTATTTTTGAACCTTTCATTTATTTATTTTTTTGCATCTGCTTTTAGATGCAATCATTTTTTAAAAATGCAATTAAAAACGTGCAAAATTTAAAGCCAAGAGCTTTAAAAATAATTTTAAAATGGTAAATGAGAAAATCGTAAAACTTTAACAAAAAAAAAGTAAGTGCAATGACGAATATTCTTTTTTTTGTTTTATCCATGAAAAAGCTTCCTTATTTTTTTATTTGAATAAAAAAAATTCTTCAATGGTGAATTCTTTTTAAAAAAATTTATTCATTCAAGACCAGGCCGGGCCGAGGCCGACCATTTTCTAAAAAAAGAAAAAAAATCAAAGGGAATACCAAGGCAAAAAAAAAAATTGACGGGCCGGGCCAGGCCGGCAAAACCCGGCCCGTGGAAGAGGCCTGTTCAAGACCAGAGATTTTTTGGAACTAGACTAAGAAATCTATTCATAGAAGTAAATGAAGCATAAAAATTATATAAACTTTTTTGATAACTTTTTCATGAGAAATTCAAGAGTTCAAAGAAAGTAAAAAACTTGGAAAAAGTAATTCGCTCCCGGGTGGGCTTGAACCACCAACCTCACGGTTAACAGCCGTGCGCGCTAACCAATTGCGCCACGGAAGCTTGTGCTCCGATTGAAATGGATCGTAAAAAAATTGTGCACAAACTTTATCGAGGAAAAAGACCATTCTTAAAAAATTCTAAAAGTATAAAATAGAAAAATATCATGACTTTACGCACCTTTTTGAACTTTATTAACCATTTTAATTCTAAAATAGGAAACTATTACGTCAAAATGTGGTGAATATGAATACTGAGTAACATCTATGTCATTATGCAAAATAAACAAAAAGCAAACATTAACAACAAAAAATGAACAAATTCCACCTCCATTGGGATCATTTTTCTATTTTAAGACGCCCAAGTCATGTTTCAAGCGTAATTAATTCCTACCAAAATTAGTTTCAGTCAGTCTTGTTTTGGGGAGTAAAGATAATCTCATAAGTTCATTTATTCAAATTAAAAAAAAAGAAAAAGAAAAGAAGCGTCAAAAGATGAAAGATTTAAAAATTGATGAGAAGAAGAAAAAAAACTACAAGGTATAAAATTTTATGCTTTCTTTGAAGCGGCAAAAACATTTTGATATTGTTGGAATGGGCTATAAGGTCGACCGTATCCTCCTCCTCCATGCATCATTTGGGGATTCATCATATATTGTTGTTGCATAAGTTGCTGTTGCATACTGAAAATAGGATCATTTTAAGTAAAAGCATTCAAAAGTTAATGGAAAAAGTAAAAATGTTAAAAATGGATTTTCGATAATTTTGGCTCTTACTGTTTAGAAAGGCTAAAAAAGCTTACTAAGGATCCATTCCATATCCACCACCATAACCACCATAACCAGCTCCATGTCCTCCCATTCCATAACGTTGAGCCATCATAAGTTGTTGCTGCTGTTGTTGTTGAAGTTGCTGTTGCATTAATTGTTGTTGATAGCCAGGATATCCAACATTAAATCCTTGTTGTTGAGCATATGCAGCAGCTCTGGGATCTTGTTGGAAATATGCAGAGTAAGTTGGATAATAATAATATGCTGTTGATGGACCAACCAAGCCAGCGAACGCAACGATAACAAAAATAAATGTAATTGAGACCATTTTTTTAAAATGAAAGCTTTAAAGGGTTTCACTTTTTTTTTCAAATAAACTTTATTCAAACTTGATTGAATATGTTTTTAAAAGTAAAACTTCGGCAGCTTTTATACCAAATGTCAAAGGTTGAGAAAAAATGAATTTTTAATCTTGTCAAGGCCGTACCGGGTTTCATGTTGTAACTCATACCTTTTGTAAACCTCCATAATCTCCTTTAAAAAAAATTATTTGTTAACAAATATATTTGCGTGAAACAAGTTCCAAATTTAGAGAACAACGACAACGAAAGTTTTACTTTCATAATTTGTGAGCCTAAAAATGGTTTGAGAGGCTCGAGAAATAAAAATGTAACATGAATGGTATTATTTTGTTGCGTGGTAAAGGTTGTTAAGGTTCAATGCTGATATAAAAAAAAGAAAGAAAATACTTTTTATTTTCGTTGTTTGTAATCGGGTCAACACAATACAAGTATTATTAATAACAAAAAATAAACACACGAGGTTGAACAAAAATTTTACACTGAGCAATGTGGAAAAAGAAACAAAAAATGGCAAGAAATGTGTGTTGAATAAAAAAGCATAAAATCAAAGGGAAAAGAAAAAATCTAAAGAATTTTTCAAAAGCAATGGGATTTGTTAGTTTACAAAAACAAATCCAACGACCTTGGAGAAATCCAAAAAATGGCAAGAATATATTACATTAAAATAAGACTAGAAACAATCAAAAAGCTTCAAAGTTTAAAAACCCTTTTCCAAAAACATTTTAATAAAATGGCAGTAATTAATAATAGTTAACAACTTAATTAATAAATAAAATAAATACTTTAAGAAATTTAATTATCTTTCATCAACAACTTGAGCCCATTCTTCTCGTCTTTCAATTGGAATTTCATCTAACAAACTGCTGGCTTCTTCAGCTTCATAATATTTTGGTGGTGGAGGAGTAGTCTTTTTTCTTTGGGTGTGACTTCGACCCAAAGATTGTCGATAAGGTGGAGGTTCACGAACTTGCCTTATGGGTGGAATTCTAATTATCACTGAATCTGTTTCAGGATCTTCTGCAACGATGATGGCTTGTTTGCTGATGAAACTTTTATTTGATCGAAGTGTTGCATATTTGGTTTGCCATTTTTGCGATATTTTTTTCGCAGTTCGAAGATTTGTGACAATTTTATAAAGGAGAAATATAGCAAGAACCCAAATTATTGCATCGAGAGCCAAAAGTGAACCCAAATAAGTTCCATGAGAAGGAAACTAAAAATAACGGAAAATTAGTCATTGAAATTTTACTTTTCAAAGTTTGCTTTGATCCACCAGAAAAAAGCTTCACAAGTAAAATAGCTTACCAATGATGTAACGGTATTAGTATTATCTCGAATATGATTGACTTCTCGAGCGACTTTTCTAACTTCTTCATCAACTTTACTTAATTTATCATCAGCGATATTGGTTGCATTATTCATTTGAAGTGCAAGCTTATGAATTGCTTCATGAGTTTTTCGTAAAGCCACCTGTATTTCCCCAATTTCTTTATCGATGCTCGTTGACGGCATCTTCGCCACCGACGCTGCTACCCTATAAATGTAAAAACCATTTCAATCAAAAGACGAAGAAAAAAAGTTGGTTACATAAATATTTCTTTGAATAAAAAAAAAAGAATCAAGAAAAAGAAAGCTTATTGAAAAGAAACTCAAAAAATTGTATGCAAACTTCGTTGATTCTCTTTCAAGAAACCGCATTTATTTATCTATTTGCAGCATGAAAAGAAAGAGCCTCCTCGCTTTTCACCTTCATCGTCTCCGTCGTCGTCAATGTGGTCATCCTCATCGCTGTCGTCGTCGATTGACGATGAATAACAACATGCACGCCAACGACATCGACAATATCGACGAAGACGCTCCTTTTGTACTTCTTCTTTCAAATTTTTTTTCCATTTTCCATGATTCACAAGAAAAAAAAATACGACACCGAATTTGCTACGGAGATTGATTTCCATCTTTTTCATTCAAAAAAAAAGTTTTTTTATACAAAAGAAAGAATTTTTTATTTATAATTTTTAAGAATAAAAACAATATTATTTATGCATTTATAAATCATCTGAATAGGCTGCTTTTTTGTTTTTACAATAAAATAATGACAGAGAAATTTGAGGAATGGTAATTGACAGAGTTTTAGAAATTTAGTTGTTTCTGCAAATAATTGTTCCTTGAAACTCTCAAAAGACACAGATTTTAAATAATTAAATGGAAAAGTGAAAAAATCTAAGCAATTTTGATTGATAAATATTTCAATGAGTAATTCTCTCAAAATACAAAAAAAAATGAAAGACGTGAGAAAACTCTCAAAAAAATAATTTGGAGATCATTGGAAATTAAAAAAAGACACAACTAGGAAAAACAACATCTAAAGTTTTGTTAAAAATGACAACTTTTAATCAAAGCTGGTAAATTAAACGGGTTCAGTTTTAGATACAAGATAAGTTTGGGGTGGATATCGATGATTCGATGGGGATTCTTGTGTAGAAAAATTCGAGGATGCCACCGTTGATGCTGCTGGTGGACGTCGAATGTATGGCTGATGATGATTTTGTGAATGAAATTTATCTGAAAAAATATGAGTTTAGTCTTTTTAAAATTTTTCGGAGATAACACAACAAGAAAATAGTTTGTTTCAAAAAAAAGTGAGAACAGAAAGTGAGAAAGGAACAAGCAAACAGCAAAGTCAATAAGTGAGTGATTAGTGTCTTAAAATGCTTTCTACGATTGAAATCAAACATTCTATGGCTGCAAATCAAATCACTCCTTTCATTTCGCACCTACGATCGATTTGTTGCCGTTGCTTTCTTTAATTACTGATCGACAATATGTTTGTTCTTCCTCAGCGTTGCCTTTCATAGATTCTCCATTAGCTTGGGTGTTCATTGATTGCAGATTTGATTGCTTACTCATAGCATCATAATTTTGAAAGTCATTAAACAAAGAATAAAAATTATCCTCCATAGATAATGGAATTTTGGGTACACTTACACGAATAATTTTTCTTCGTTTATTTTTGTTAATAACTTAAAAATTTGGGGTAAAGAAAAGTATGGAAGAGATAGTTAGAAGAAATCATAGCGACAAAAATATTTAAAGCTTACCTAAATTCGGTCTACCCGTTTGAAAGCCATGTTGAAAACTAGGATTTATACCCGAATCCATTGGAAATGCAGTGGAATTTATCCTTGCGTCTTCGATGGGAATAGAAATGTCATTTCGAGTAGTTTTTGGAAACCTTTGCAAGCTATTATCATATCTCTGCAATAATCTACTTTCTGAATAATTTGATGGCAAAGGTGTATTGACTTCGGAATCTAAAACCATAAAAATTAATAAAAGGCATAAAAATTTCACGCTATTTTTGTGATGGAACTAAAGCTTAATAAAAGAAAAGTCAAGTATCGCAGCGCAACTTAACTAACTTTCTTTCCTTTCAAAATTTTATTATAAGGCTTTATAAAAGCTTCTTCATCTCTTTCCACTCCCTCTCATTATTTTTGTATGTAATTTAAAGCTGCCATTTTTGAGAGGGTTGACGCGCCTTCGTGAAGAAGATACGGAGATCAACAAAAAAAAAAGAAGAATTAGCCGATATTGACTGTCACCAAAGTTTAGTTAATGACGATGGGCATTTTTTTAAAATGATTTTAAAACTTTGAAAACATTGAAAAATTAAAAAGAATTAGTTTAGGCTAAATAACTAAAAAAAATAGTTTAGGATATTTTTTTGTTTAATCGCAAAAAAAACAATCAAGCCTAAAAATTAAATTTTATTCCATCGATTTTAAACAAAAAGGTTTGAATGAAATTAACGCACAGAAAAACGTTTGTCCCTGTCAAATAAATAAATACAAAAAATGGTTTTTCGCGCAACAATGAAAAGCTGAGATTTTTTAGAAAGCCCCAAATTGAGTAAACATACTCGGAAGTCTTCTCAGGTTTTTCTCTTTCCGTAATAAATAAAAAATTAATGGTGAGGTTTGAAAGTGAACAAGCTGACAAGCTAACAAGAATTGGATTAAATGAACCAAAAATAAAATAAAAGAAATGAACGCAAAATTCGGGAAGCAAACAATCAAATGTTGAAGTAACAACAAAGGTGGCGGCGTGAAATGATTTTTAGTTTTCTCATCGTTAATGGATGCTTCTAAAAAGATAAAAAAAACTTTGATTTGGTGAATGTTTTCAAACAATATTAGCTAAGAAAAGAATCATAATCATTAATAAAAATAATAATAAAACGTGAAAGCAATTCGAGAGAAAGAAAAAAAGAATGGGAGAGAAAGAAGCTGGTTGGGAAAGTCACAGCTTTTTTGGAACCCATCGAATGCGGGAGGGGAAAAGAAAGGTGAAAAACGAAGCTTGCTTGTTTTCTCGAGAAAAATAAAAATGTAAGCAAGCAGCGCAATGTTGTCGATGTCGTCGCCAGAAGCATCGCTGACTCCCTCCTCCGAAAAACAACACAAAAATGGAGGCGACGATCATATTTATTTTTTTGTTTGACCAGCGTTCGCTCGTTCGCTCACATTCGTTGCTTGTTGAGTCATTTTGCTCGTTAAATAACCACCACCACGTATATATTTTAGCGGTTGTGTGAAATAATTTTATTTTTTTATTATTTGAAAAAGCAAGCTTCTGCGCTGCTGTTTGACCAAAGGTGGCAAGAAGGAGCAGCAACCGATGATGTTTGCAAACGATTGCTTGCTTCTTTTCATTTTTTTGAGACAAAAGAAAAAAATACCGTCTAAAGTTTTATTTGATAGCGTGAATGTAATGATTGAAAATAAAAAGATGGCGAAGCTTCTTTTGTCATCCAAAAAAAGTTGGCGATTTTTTGTTAAAGAAGCACACAATAATGCCGTCTATGTTGACTAACGAAAAACATTGTCATCGGCTGTGGTTTTATTTTCCACGCAACTGTACGAAAATATATTAACTTTCTCCTTCTTCTTTTTCCATTTTCTCCCAAAAACAAACAATCTTTTTTTGTTCTTCTAATTTCTGATTCACTCATTTTTTTCATCGTCTTTTAAAATTCCAACATTGCCATCTGTGGCATCACTACCTTCATGACAACCATATATTTTGCAAGCTATTGACCACCACAACTTCAAAGCTTTTATATTTATCTTCTTTCAATGTTTTTGCCAATTACCAAAAAAAGAATTTTTTAAAAGCAACCGAGACTCTCGGTTTCTTTGTTTACTTTTGTACGTCCGTCTCCACCTCCACATAGTTTTTCATTCGGGTCCACCTGAGTCTCACCTTCTTTTTTCGATGTTGCTGATGCTGATGACTAACGGCTTGCTTTCATGTCATCGTCGTCCATCGTTTTTTTCTTCTTCTTCTGCGTGCTTATATCAATCCATACTTCCAAAAAGCGATAAAAAAAACAATATTGTGTCATTTTTGTTTGCAGACCATTTGACTCATTGATGAAAAAAATGTTTTAGAAAAGTTTTAAATGTTCACATGTCTTTAACATATATATTTCGAGAGGATCCAAATTATCGTCAAAATGTAACTAATTCAACTCAAAATCCATCAGTGGATCGTGTAGTTGATCGAATTCATGAACTTGCAGGTGAAATAAACGCTTTAAGTAAAACTGTAAGTTTATTAACAACGTGGTGACTAACTTGTGATTGTTTTGAGTTAATAGCTTTAAATATAAAGGTCATTTGTTTTTCTTATCTGCTTTCTTTTGGTCATGCTTTATTTTTGATCAAAAAACGTGCGAAAATAATGTTAAATAAAATAAGTGTTTTTACAGTTAACCAAAAGTTCGTCACTTAATTGCATCTATAGGAAGACTAAAAATTATTTCCCATAATGAAAAGAGGGAATGATTAATTTTATTTCAAAGGCTAGTTTTCAATCGAATTTCATTTTCTTATATTTTTTTAAGTTACAGTGTCAAAAAACTGATGTAAAAATTAAGATTTAAAAAAAATTAATCTCCCTCTTTTTTAACGATATTCACTTTCACAAAAACTTATAATGCCTTTATTTTATTGAATCCATTTGCAGGTAAATAGATATGGCGCAGGAGTTGGAGAAAAAGCCAGATTAACGGTTGATCATTTGAATGACAACTTTCAAAATCTTTCAAAAGGTGCACATAGTGTTGCGGTAAATTTTATTTAATTAATTTACAAAACTTTTAATAATAGTTTTTTATTTCAGGATATAACGACGGGAAAATTTGGTGATTTTCCAGTTTCACCATTTTATGCTTTTTTAATTTGTGCTTTAATTGCAATTATTTTTGCTTTATGTTATTTTGTTTCTTTTGGAGGACATTATTATGCAGAAAAACGTTATCAAAGATCTCAACAACAATCTGAGGATCAAGAGATTTAATTAATAAAAAGCTTCAAACCATTTTATTATTTTATAAACAAATAAATTAGTAACAGCTTTTTAATGATGCTACAAAGGCATAGGTCCGATACATAAATGACCCAATGCTATTTTTTTTGTAGAATAATAATTTTTTAAAGGTTGTTAAAAACGTGTCAAATATAAAAAGACATAGCCTTTGGTCTTAACATTTCACTCCTTTTTTATTTAATTAAAGAAAGTTTTTTTTCACACATTTCTTTCAAAACATATATGTTCTGTTTATGGTGGAAATTTATAAATAACCTATTTTGCAAAAATAAAATAAGTTTATTAAATATAAAAAGTGTATGGCATTTGTTGGTGTTATTGGCAACCAAAGTTAGGTTACGAAATTAGAAAATAAACATTCAATATTCTTTTCATATGAGTTTAATAGTTTTTGTTCTTTTATACAAACGCGAAATTAATTTTTAATTATAAAAATAATTTATTTTTAGATGAAGCTCTTGAGCATCGTTTTCATCTTTTATTTCATTATTCCATTCGCTTACGGTGGCCCTCTTGCTTATGCAGCTTGTCAATCCGCATGTGCCGCTGGTGCAGCAACCATTGCCGGCGCATCATTATTAACTGCTACTCCAGCAGCCGTTATCGCTTATGGCGTATGTCAAGCTGGATGTGCTGCAGTTTTGTTAATCGCTCCAACACCATAAAATAAATCTGGTTTTTTTTAAATTTAACTCGAGTTCACCAATCTTTTTTCAAGAAAATTTTTGCTATGTTTTTGTAAACTTTCTATGTGGAAAATGATTAACCATATTTTAAATATGTTCTTAATTTTATACTTTTTTTGTTTGAAAAATAAATTATTTTGCTATTAATTTAAAAGTTTTTTTACAAAATATTTGACAAGGTGAAATTTAAATTTTTGAGTGATTCCTAAATTTGAATTAAACAAAAAATTTAGATTAACTAATTTTTTAAGTGATAATTAGGTGTTAATAATTTTTTTAAAGTTAAAACAAGAGAAGGTAATATCATTTTGCCGTGAATCATCAAAATACTGCAAATCTAAACACTTTTATCTTAAGAACTTCATGGAAACCTTTAATGTCAATATATCTTATAAGACAATTTTATTTATGAGCATTTGTAAAATATGTTTTAGTTTTGAGCGATAATTATAATTTAGCTTTGATAAAAAAAATTAAGAGAAGGTGCTTGGTGTTAATTGCAAAACACAAATATTCGGTACAATTTATTTACTTAATTTTTTTCAATATCAAATTATTCAAAATCACCTTTGTTTTATACTTCGAAATTTCCACGGGATATGTGAAGATTTATGCAGCAATTCATGAAGCCGCATCCTCCTCTTCTTGCATTTCTATGACTCCAGCATTTGTCGTAATTTATGCTAGATATCAAGTATCTGTAATGGAACAAACTCGGACTTATTTGTCCACAGCATGGAAGCAGAAGAGTTTAAATTTGCAGACTCATTATTACTTTAAAAAATCAGAGATATTGGAAAACAGTTTTATAAAAATAATATTTTTGCTTTGTTTATGATTCTTTAATAATAAACATTTTCATTCAAGTAAACTTCAATAGAAGAGCAAAAAGTCATAAAAAATAATAACATTTTTTGTAAAAACAAAAGAATGCAAGTTTATTTTTATTTTTTGAGCCTTCATTTTTTTGCAGCAATTTGATAAATAGACTTGTTTATTTCACCGTTAAACAAAGGAAATACAAACCAGGCCTCTTCCACGGGCCGACTTTTGCAGGCCCGGCCCGGCCCGTCTATTTTTCGGCCCGGCCCGGCCCGCGGGCCGGCCCTTCAAAATTTTTTTTTGCCTTGGTAATCCCTTATATTTTTTTACTTTTTTTAAAAAATGTTCGGCGTTCGGCCCGGCCTGGCCCGTTAAAAATTCGGCCCGGCCCGGCCCGGGCTGGACGAGCCGAAGGAAGAGGCCTGATACAAACCAGGTTTTTTAATTTTCTTAGGTAAGAAAATAAATTTTCTTTCATTTGTTTTACTGTTTTTTCTTTTTGCAAAAAAAAATTTTTATTACAAAATTGTTTGTCATACCCGTATTTAAAAAATAAAAGAATACAAGTATGTCCGATAAAAAAAAGTTATAATGTTGAACCATTTTATGGTGTTGGAGCAATTAAAAGTGCAGCGCAGCCGGCCTGACACGCTGCATAAGCAGCAACGGCTGCTGGCGTGGCTGTTAGCGCTGTTGCTCCAGCAATAGTTGCTGCACCAGCGGCACATGCAGCTTGACAAGCCGCATATGCTAGAGGGCCACCGCTAGCAAAGGAGAAGATGGTTAATAAGACAACAAAAAACAATGAATTTGTATTCATCGCTGAAAATTGCCAATGAAAAGGTGAAATTTTAAAAGAAAGAAAACCAACTTTTACTTTAAAAAAGCAGTCAAGAAAACAAAAAAGTTGACGTGACATGAGAGACCAGCTAACAACACGCTGCTTATATAGGTCCTTGATAACATTTATTATTGAAAACACCAAGCAGGTTGATTGAAGAACTTATGGCGCCACCCATTTTTTTAACTACAGAAAACTTCTTGCTTTTTTTTAACAACAAAAAGTTTGCACAAAAAATTGTTTACTCGAAAGTGAAATCAAAAAATGGTTATGATTTTCCATAAATTCGCTAAGTGTTAAAGAATATTTTGAAATCAAACGAAAAGGATTAATGATTTTTTGAATACAAAGTTGAAAGGAGAAAGAGTTTTTCCTGTAAAGCCTTGATTCTAACAATAAAAATAAGAAAACGTCGTTGATTAGCAAAAGACAAAGTGGGGAAATCAACAGCATACTGAGTGAATTCAAGAAATAAATTTGCTTTAAACAAACCAAACACATTTTACCTTATTTTGTACAAAGGGACAACAAAAAATACAGTCACCATATCCTTCCTGTAAAAAGTTGTCAAAATCAGACAGTTTCTTATCACCAAAAAATAAAATGGAACAGTAAAAAATGAATCATATGCTCCTCATGATAAGTCCAAAAATTAAAGAAATAATAACAATATATAGTTTTCACTAACAAGGAAATCAAAAAGAAAGCTAAAACTCTTTCCAAAAAAGATGTTTTCGCAAAACAAAACAAAAATCAAAAAGTTTCAAGAAAAAGAAAGACACAACAGAAGCAAAAGAGAATTCATTCTTTATTTACACACATTTACAAAATTAGTACACAATAGATAATCAAATCTTACAAAAGTGGAGGAATATTTGAATTTGGATCAATGATGGCAGCTTCCTTCTTCTTCTTGTCATGATGCTTGTGTTTGGACCAACGCTTCTTTTCTTTGGAATCCATTGATTTTCTTGATGAACGTTTTGACTTTGATTTTTTCTTCTTCTTATTCTTCTTTTTATTCTTCTTTGGTTCTTGAGAATCTTTGGATTCTTTGCTTTCAGGTTCTGTTGTAATGGTATCATTTGCAGGCAAAGGTTCAGGTGGTGGAAGAGTTACAATTTCACCTTGTTTTGGTTCCATGGCAGGATAAGCAACACTTTGAGCATTTTGTGGCATAGGCGAAGCTGGAGACACTGGAGAGATAGGTGATTCAGATACTAAAAAAGAGTGATTTAGGAAATAATTTAAGGCATGATAAAAAAACGCATTTTAGAGGCTTGAAGGCATAAATCTATGAAGCCAAGTAAAAGCATCAAAATAAAGTAAAGATCCTTCACAAAAATAATCACCTTACCATCTTTAGGCGTCATCAAATAAGTTGAAGTCATTCCAGCACCAGGTAAATCTTTTCGTACTTCTTTATTTGATGGAGGAGCACCAGGTTGAGGTTCAACAAGACTTTTTGTGACAATAGGATGTTGATTTCGGATTTGATTTTCATCAGGATAAGCCATAAATTCTCCAACATCAGCTTTCAAATTTGCAACAGGACGAGGAATTTCTTCTGTAGATTGAGCAGCCGAAGTAGGAGGACGTAAATCTTCATCATCGAAAAGTGCATCAAATAATGGACCAATAATTGGAAGAGGTGGTAAACCTTGACGACGACGTTGCTTGCTGACAAAATAAAGATATCCCAAAATTGCTGCAACTGCAGCGAGCATTAAAACAGCCATCGCTGCAGATGAAAATGAGTCAGAATGAATGAATTTGGTGGAAGCTTTTATTGAAAGTGAAAGTAAGAAAATGAATGAATGTTAAAATGTAAAATTCGTTTTGAGAATGAAAAAAGTTATAAAACTATTTATGCAAATGTTTGAATATAAAACACTGTAATCTGCATGATAATTTTTTGTTGCAAAAAAAAAACCCTTCAAAATGATATAAAAGGTTTGGCTGTCCATGAAAAAGTTTCATTTTATTTGACGCATTTGCTTCATCTCAACTCGTGGTAATCAACATGGCTCAAGTTCCTCCTGGTGATATCGTTACTCAACCTGGTACCAAGATCGTATTCAACGCTCCTTATGATGATAAGCATACTTATCATATCAAGGCATGTTTTTTTAAACTTTATATTTTTTACTAATATGTTGCATTTTTTTAGATCATCAATACTGGTGGACGTCGTATCGGATGGGCTATCAAAACCACAAATATGAAGCGTCTTGGCGTCGATCCTCCCTGTGGTGTTCTTGATCCTAAGGAAGCTGTTCTTATGGCTGTCTCCTGTGATTCATTCCAATTCGGCCAAGAAGATACCAACAATGATCGTATCACCATCGAATGGACCAATACTCCTGATGGCGCTGCTAAACAATTCCGTCGTGAATGGTTCCAAGGTGATGGAATGGTCCGCCGCAAGAACCTCCCAATTGAATACAATCCTTAAAAATTGTATTTTTTGTTTTAATAATTATATGTAATATTTTAATAAATTTAATAATATAATTTTTTCTTGTGTTTATTTTGAAATTGGAATTTTGAGTTTAAGGTATTACAGCACTTAAAGTCAGTTTTAGTCTTCATCCATTAACAGTTAAGTTAGTGCAATTAAACAGTGATATTTAATTTGTTAGTACGAGGATTTATGGAAGATGAAATACATCAAAAAAATTGTTAACCGTTTAAAATATTTATTAAAGCATTTAAAATTGTAATTGACTAACAAGAGTTTAAAAAATGGTTCATTTCATTGCTATCTAAATTCTTTTATTTTCACCCTTGTTGTAATGAAAGGATATCATCTGTCATTAAACAATTTCAACTTTGCTAAAGTTTTAAACTTTTGGTTTAAAAAAAAGTATCAGAATTTCAAAAAAGGTTTTAAAAAAATTCAAACATTTTTTTTGCCGCCATAGCATCGAGATTGCTGCTCGCGCGGTCTCTCTCGCATCCAAAATTTTTTATCAACTTTTCAATTTTCAAAGCTTTACTTTTTTTCAAAATTACTGATTTCCCTCGTTTAGTGGCAACTCATCTCTTCCTGAATTGAAATCAAACTTCCGTCGTCTGCTTTTCGTTATGTCAAAGAATCGTAATATTCCAAAAGGCATCAGTGAATTGCGTTCACTTCTTCAAGACGAATCACCATTGGATGTTTCTGCTGATGAAAATACAAATCCTGAACTTGAGAAAAGTGAGTTTGTTTTTAATCCTATATATTTCTTATATTAATAATTTGGTTTTTAGTTAAGAAAATGGGCCCAAAAGTAACAGAACAACAAGAAAAGGATATGGATTATCAAGATCTTGAAACAGAATGCTTGATCCTTCGTCGACAACTTCCTCGCCTCAAAGATGCTCAAGGCAAAGATGTTACTAATGAGGGTTGTTTGTCCTTATTATTTTCCATTTTATAGTTCATTTGTTTTTTAGTTTATGCTCTTGAATGAAAATCTCGACAAGTACAAGCTGGAAGTTGAAAAACTTCAAGCTCGACTTGCTCAATATGAAAAGAATCCTCGTGTATCTGGCACCCAAAATATTTCAAGTGATTCTATCGTATCTCAATTCAGCTTGGATCGTGCTGCTTCTCAAGCTGTAAAGAACGCGAATGGTCCAGAAACTCCTATAACTGACAACGAAAAAGATGAACTTCGTGCTAAAATTGGAACTTTGGAACAACAAATCGAAACTCAAAAAGAAGATATTTCAAAATGTCACAAGCTCATCAAAGGTCTTACAAAACTTGTTCCAGTAAGTGTAGTGTTTTTATTCTTTCATTAATTTCCTTGTTTATAGGAAGAAATTGATGGTACGAAGATCGATTATGAAAATATCGAAGAAAACAAAGAAGTCTGGATCAAGAAGCTCAATTCTGATTTGCGTGAAATTGACAGAAATTGGAGATCTAATGGTGAACTTGTTCGTGCCATCGACAACTTTTTGAATGGTCTTGGTTTGGGTGAACGACCTTCAATGATTAATGATCGCCTTGCCACGCAGCGTCTTAGTTTGATGAAGATGATCGATGACTCTTCCATCGCTACAAACCTTGAAGAATCTTTTCAACCACATGTCTTCAACACTTCTGTCTCTGTTGATTTGGTAAGTTTTATCTCCTTTCATTTCCATGATCATTTCCATGACTATTATATGTTTTCTTTTTAGCTTATGAATGGAACCTTTTCTACTGATGATATTGGAACCATGAAAGCTGCATTCTCTGGATTCCGTAAACTTTGTTCTCAAATGTTCACACAACTTCAAGGAACTGCAGCATTTTTGGAACACCTCATTCGAAGCTTAGAAAATGAAGAAGATGAGCAAGCTAAAAAGCTTTTGGCCAAAATTAGAAGTATTCATTTGGGTTTGAACAATTCCATGCATGATGCTTCTATTATGATTGATGATGCTCAAAGTACGCTTTTTTATCTCGTAATATGTTTTTATCGTTATTTTTATAGAAGCTGAAGAAAGTCTTGACGTAGTATTCGAAAGATCTGTACGAATGTCAATGGCTCCTGTCCCTGATACTTCTGCCTTGAATGCAAAAATTATCCAGCTCGAAGAAGAAAATGGTCTCGCTGCTCAAAAGATCGTTGATTTAGAAGGTGTTCTCCGTGATAAAGATGTCGAAGTTGCTCATTTCCGACAACATTTTGAAGCTGTCGCAAAGAAGAGTCGTTCCCTTCAAGCGTCATTGGCCGAAAAAGAAAAAGAACTTTCAACTTTAAGTGAAACATGTAAATCTCTCAATGTCGAACTTGATGAAATGAAATCAATCGCAGCTGATCATGAAGAAGTTATCAAGAAATTCAACCAACAACTTTCTGAAACTGAAGAACGAAAAGAAGGTAAAACTCATGTTCCTGAAATCTTGGAAGAAATGAGCAACATCTTTACCACCTTGAGCACTGTTTCTAATGAAATGAAGAAACTTCAACGCAAAGCATCAACTTCATCCAAGCCAAAGCCATCAAAGTAAATTCTTTGTAACATTGTTTTTTTTTACCATTTTATCATGTATTCTTTAAATGTTCATTGTACAATAAATATTTTGACTTTTTTTGTTTTCTTTTGCATTTTGTTGGTGAAGAAGTTTCTAAAGGAGGATGTGGGTTTAACTTTATAATTTTAGAGCTTTATTTATGAAAAGAAAATTATTTTGTTTTTCTCTTTCTCAATGTTTATTTATTTTACATGTTATTTCAACGTTACTCCCATATAAGTTATGTTTAATTTTTGGTAATAGCTTATGAGTACCTCAAAAATGCAAGAGCCTTAAATTTTTGAACCGAAAGATTTCAGTTCATTCAATATTAGCGTTCCTTGCTAAAATTTATGCGTTAATAAGCTAGTTTATTTGGATTACTAAAAGGAAGGATTTTGATTCATGCTTTAATTTTCTAAAATCATTAAATAAACCAATTTCTTTGTATTGGCATATCTTAGCAGGACATTGTTTTTGTTGTGCTTTTTTGCTACCTAAGTCTCAACATGTAAATTGCAGTATTTTCCCTTTATTTTTCCATAGATTTGCATAAACAAAAATTGCAAATGATTTTTGCTATAAAAATGTTTTTATAAGTTAACAAAGATGATTAATTTCGTTCAAATCATCAGGTCTGTGTAAATACGTTACCATAATCAAAAAATTGTGAACAATGCCTGCTGCTCCACCGGGTTAGTTTATTAATTTTACTTTTTTTGTTTTTCAGGAAGTGAACCAGCTAAAAGTTCTGGAGGTTGATGTTGATCAGATAATAATTTACAGCTTTTACGTGCAAAATTTCATGCAAATCAATTTCGTTTCAATTCTGCTCTTGCTGCTGAAAGTGAAAAAGCTTCAGATGGTGCCTTTCGAATTCAAGTCAAACAAACTGAAGTTTTAAAGCCAACTAAAGCTCCGCCAAAGACTCAAAGATTTTTTTCGCGCCATTGCTGCGAGAGAATGCTCGCGCGGTCTCCCTCACATCCAAAATTTTTTTATAAACTTTTCAATTTTCAAAGCTTTTACCTTTTTTCAAAGTTACTGATTTCCTTCGTTTAGTGGCAACTCATCTTTTCCTGAATTGAAATCAAACTTCCGTCGTCTGCTTTTCGTTATGTCAAAGAATCATAGATTTTTGCGCTCAAAATCTCTAGATTTTGACACTTCTGGTGATGATACTTAAAGAAAACCATTGAATTTAAAAGATTTTGAAGAATTTAGAAAATAAAAATAAACTTACATGCGTTTTCGACCCATCATCCCCGTAACGCGTATGTTTAGTACAAATGCCGGTGGGTCTCATCAGCGGAGTCCGGACTTTAGTTGAGGTTTAATATTTTACTTGAAGAAAAAAGTTTGAAAGAAAAAGTTTGAAAGATAAAAAAGGTTTGAAAGAAAAAAGTTTGAAGAAAGAAAATCTTTTTTGTAATTGTTTTTGAAATGTGAAATTATTTTTCGTTGAAAGAAAAGTTTTGTTGGAGAATATTTATTTTTGGAAATAAAATTTTTTGGGTTAAATTAATTTTTTAAATTGGTGATTTTTTAGAGTTTTGAGTTTAAATTTTTGTATGATGTTTGGTAAGAATCCACCTTTTAATAAATGTTTTTCAATATTGTTAAAACCTTCATCAAAATAATTTTTATGCGAAGATATTCTTGCAGTTCTTAGGGTTTCTCCTGATATAATATTTGTTTTATAAATTTTTGGAATGTTTGACGAAAAATGTGAGTATCTTATTACGTCGAAATCGTAATCGTTAGTTTTGTTATAAAGTTTTGTATGGATTCCATTATTAAAGCACTCAATTTCAAGGTCAAGGAAGCATGCTTTTTCTGAGTTTGTGTTGGTTTCAGGGGTGAGCGGACATGACTTTTCCTTAGACGGACGGATACGGAAACGGACGTCAGGCAGTTCCGTAAAAGCGGATACGGACACGGAAATCCAAAAGTGCCCGGATATCCGCGGAAACGGACACGGACACGGAAATTTTGTATTAGAATTTTCATTTTTAAGGCTTACACGGATACGGATACGGAAACGGATATTAAAAAAAAATTTTTCGGACGCGGATACGGATACGGACGTGAAAAAACCACGGATATCCGCGGAAACGGACACGGACACGGATATCCGCTCACCCCTGGTTGGTTTGTTCCAATTCGAGGCTATTGTGGTAGATTTCTTTTGCAATTTGTGGAAAATTAAAGTTGGAATTGTGAAGGGTAAGGATATCATCCATGTACCTGTATGCGTTTATTAAACCATTTAGTTTTATATTTTCTTTTTTATTACAAAACTCGTATTCCATCATTGTAAGTGTTAAATCGGCTAATAATGGTGAAGCATTATTACCTTGTGGAATTCCATTTATTTGTTTAAAAAGACTTTTACCATATTTTGTGTATGAGTTAGAAAGGATAAAGTCAATTAGGTAAATTATGTCTTCTTTTCTCAAATTTTTGCCATTATTAGGTGAATTTGTGTAGTAGCATTTTTCATATCCGACACAAATGTATGTTTTTCCGCTATTATTAAAGCATTTTTCTAATAATTTGGTCATATAATTTTTGATAACAGTATGTGGAAGATTTGTAAAAAGGTTGCTGAAGTCTGCTGTAAATATTTTTAAGTTTTTGCTTTTGGATGGAAGGTTGTTGATTACACTAAGGCTATTATTTATTGACCAAAATGTTTTAATATTTGACCTATTTTGTTGGATGTTGCAGTAGTTTTTGAAATGGTTTTTGAGGAATGTTAGTACTTTTTGTAGTTTGATAGACAGATCTTTGATTGTGGAGTTTTTTGCCCCAGTAATGAATCTGAATTTTGTAGGTATTTTATGGAATTTTGGTATGGCATATAATTTAGGTAAACCATAAATTTCTTCGAATGCCTTATTGTCATTTGTGGAAGTTTTTATTTGATGATTTATAAAGATTTTTTTGTGAGTTTCAATTATTTCTTTTTCATTAATATGAATGGGATTATAAGTGTGATTGCCAGTGATGGCTATTTTGTTATCGTTAATTATAATTCCCATTTCTTTATTCATTATTTCGATGTATAATTTTTTGCAAATAAACGCATAATTGTTTGAGGCTTTATCAACGTTGGTGATAATAAAGTCTTTTTGAATTTTAATTAATTCCTTTTTTGCTTGTTCGTCTAGGAGTTTTTTATTTTTATTATTATGTTTGCCGATTAGTGGATAAATTTGTTTTTTAATTAAACCATAAAATTCTGTTTCAAACTTTAATAATCGTTTATCGTCAATTTTATAATTATTTTCCAATCTTTTTTTGGCTTTTTCAAAAATATTTTTGATCCAGCTTTTAATTTCTTTGAAAGTTAAGTGACTATGATCTCTGTATCCACAACTGCCATCACCAGCGACATCGGTAACAGTCAAGGGCAAAGTAATACTTTCAAAATTTTTCATAGTTCTTAAAGATGAATTGTGAGTTTCAGTAATAGGAATTCTTAAATAATCACAAGCAGTAGCAAAGAATTCGTCTGATAGTGGCCTAAAGCCGGCCAATTCACTTTGCGTTCGCAATGATTCTCTTTGAATAATAATTTTTTGAGGGCTATTTGAGGGCTTCAAACATTTTGATGATTAAAAGTTGCTTTCTTCCATTGGAGCTTTTCTTTTATAAGAACTGCTTAAGGAAGATTGGGGTGATCGAGAACGAGAGAATGACGTGATTTTTTCTTCTTCTCTTTGGGGTGGATCATAATCAACTCTGAAGCTGGAGGTGTGTGATAATCGCCAAAATCATAGTCATGTTCATCATAATCAAACCTTGGGGCAAAAGGGTTGTCAATTTCATCATCGTTACTTAAAACTTCATCATCTGTATCAAATCCATCTTCTTTTTGGACCAAAGTTTTAGAAAAATTTGAGATTTCAAAGTCATCATCATCCTCATCTTCAACATCAGAATTAAAAAGGTCTGGTTCAACGAAGCTTTTATCATCATCTTCTTCATTACCCAAGTCTCTTTCACCATAATCTTCAGTTGCATTCGAATCAACTCCAGATGCTTTGAGGGAAGATCTTACTTTCTTACCATTTTGTAATAAATAGCTGACTCGAGTTACATGTTCAAGGCCTTTTTGTGCAATATCTTCATCTGACAATTCTTCTTCGTTTTCCATTACTTTATTATTATACCCACTTTCAAGAGCTGCAAGTTCGTCATCCAAATCAATATACTTAAATTGAATGTGCCTTGTTGTAGACCATTTTTAAGCTCGTTCGCTCGAGTGCTAGCATCCAAAAAAAGCTTTGATAGGGTAATTAAAAAAGTGGATAAAGCTGGATGAGTTCTAACATATTCAGCTCTCTTCAAAATGCATTAAATGATTCGACCGGGTTAGCATTGCGAAAATATCGCATGCCATAAAAAGACATTTTGAAATTTTCTTTCAACCACGTGTTTCGCATATAGTCAACCATTTGCTAAAAATAAATTGTAAATTTATTGAATTGGCAAATTAAAATTAATCTTACTTTCATTTCCTTTATTGGCCAATCTTCTTTTTTTTTAATTTTTGGGTCTTCCTGGAGGTATTGCAAGTTTCATTTCAAATACGATAACTGCATGATCATACGGAAGCAATAGCAAAGCAATTAAATTTCTAATCCATTTGCGAACAACCTCATGGGTTTGGTAAAGTTGCATAAGATGCAAAGTATTTGCCTTTCGTATAATAGCTTGGCTACTATGAAATAAACATCCTCGAACAATTTTACCAAAATGTCTTTCAATTGCAGACCAAGCAGCCTTTTCAAAATCGACATGCCATCTTTCAGCCGATATTTTATATCCACGTTGATCCAATGCATTTTTCAACCATCCAAAGACATTTAAATAATTCTTCTTTTCTTTATTTTTCATTGTTGCCATTGCAACACAAACCCATTCACGTTCAGTGGGTTTATTGCGATCAGGGATGACAAGAGCAACAACACACAATACTTGATGTCAGTCTTTGGGTGTACATTGAAAAGTTAAGTCGTTCGTAATTATTTGGGCTTCAGAAAGAATTCTTAATAATTTGGGTACCAACACTGCATTTTCATTTTCATTAATAACCCAACATTCCGTTCCTAATTGACGTTGGAACCCAATCTTTTTGATTTGAGTCAAACCCACTTCGTTTCTTCTCTTATTAGCAGCTCGGTATAGTCCATATCTTTGTTGGACCAAAGGTTTATAAAACAATTTAGCATCACCTTTTGTTTCTACTTTTTTCTTTCCCTTAAATTATGAAGAAATATAAATAAATGATTTGCATAATAAAAAAAAATAAACTAACTTCTTCATAAGCTTGTTGTATATTTACATGTTCATTTTTTTGGAGGTTTTTATGAACTTCTCGAGTAAGTTGTTTCGCATCAACTTTATGAGAGTTGTAGCCATCACATAATTGATGATGTTGTTCCTTGTATCGAAGTTCATCGGTTACAGTATTCAAAATAGCTCTTGCAACAATTGGTTCATACTTGGGATTTGCTGCATGAAAAATTTATTAACACAAAAAAAATACTAAGAAAGTAAAAGCAGACAAAAATTGAATAATGAATAAAAGTGTTGTAATAACTCAAAATTTTTTCTTAATCTCAACGTGATATTCATCAGCAGAAAAACTATCGATAACCATACGATATTGAAGTAATTTAGCACGTGAAATAAATTGTTTCTTATTAAAATTTCTGATAAAATACATTGACAAACTGAATAGGAAAAAAAAGTAAATATTAGTAATAAAGGAAAAAATGACTTACTTAAACTTTTCAAGCTGTGATAAAGATTCAAGAAAATCAAGAAAAACTACGAAAGGGTCATCATCAAAATGAATAATACCTACAAATTCAAAAATCTTCAAGTTAGGATTGATAAATTTTTTGAAAACACTGAATTTAATGGAACTGAGGGTTAGGCAAAGTTTTTCATTTGAACTGAAATTGAAAGGCAATTGTTGAAAAAAATCAACATCAGATTCTATTGCTTCTCCAAAGTTATGGATTTCAAGAGCATCTAAGACATAGAATTTTCGTTGCAGTTGAGAAGCATCGACGCCTTTACAATATTCTTGTGGCGAACAAAAACATTTGAGATGATAACGAGCAAATGAGCCATTAATAATTCTCGCATTATTTACATAATGACAGCGTTTTGAAAGATTCCGAGTTGAAGAATTGATTGAAGCAAAAGTTTTCAAAGTCTTGGCATCACAAATTTCAGCGAAACGTTTTTGGCAAACCCATGGAAGAGATGGAAAATTGAAAGTTTCTTCTTCACAAATATCTTGTTTTTCAAAGATTGGTTCCGTCTTTTTATAAAATTGAAAATATGAAGCTAAGGTTGAGATTGAAAAGGAAAAATTCATTTGTGGTTTCACGGCAGAAGTAAATTGAACTAAATGATTCTATTGCATTTTTCAGATTATAATTATAGTTTATTTATTTTTATTTTTTTCAAAAAGCAGACAATTTGCCCTGCAAGGCAAAAGGCTTTGGATAAAGTTTTGCTTTGAGGTAAAAATCTACAAATTTGAGGGGAGCTTTCGTAGCTTTAAAAAAAATTCTTTATGGAAGAAAAAAATAATTTAATGACCTCTGAAGAGAAATTTTAAACAATAATCGTTGAAAGGGATTTTTTTATTTAAATAAACAAAACTATTAAATTATTATATTAATTACAAACGAGATTCAACATGAAGAACAAAATTTTCTGGAACAACTGTAAACCCAACAATTCGCGTATTTTTTATAGGTTTTGTCGAAACTTGAGTAAATCGAAAATGATTAAATATATTTGCAGTAAATAAAAATAATTCTTGTCTTGCTAAACCTTCACCCAAGCACATTCGTTTACCAACTCCAAATGGAGTCAATTCGGGTTTGGAAGCGAATTTACCTTCATCATTTATAAATCTTTCGGGATCAAATTTATCTGGATCATTAAAATATCTTTCATCTTTCATGCAAGTTGGAAAGGAATCAACAATAATAGTATTTTTTGGAATATTATATCCATGAATTTTTACATTATCCAAAGTTCGATGAAATAAATTAAATGGCCCTATATTTGCTTTTCGCTGAACTTCATTCACCACTGCATTGATATAATGAAGGTTGGGTTTATCAAGATTGGTTATAGGTCGGCTGCTTCCAATAACTTTATCAAGTTCATCATGAATTTTCTTTTGAACATCTTGATCCTTCGTTAAATATATCATTGCCCATGTTAGCGTTGTTGCAGGAGTTTCTAAACCGCCCGCCCAAATATCAAATGCTGCAGCAATTAATTGTTTATCACTGAAAATAAATATGCTTAAATTTTAAAATCTTCGACAAGGACATTAAGTTTGCGAAGAAGGGCCAAAGCCTCAAAATTAACAACAAAACAACAAAAACTCACTCGAAGAAATGATCCTTGTTTCCTTCATCTTCAAACTTTTTTTGTTGCTTCAAAAATGCTTCAACATAATCCGTGGCTTCTTCTTCATAACCTTTTAATTCCAATTCCTTTTTATTTTGTTCAATTTGTTTTCGAAGAAATTGAAATATTTCATCACAAGTTTCTTTCATATCATTAAATACGGTATTAAAAAAGGGTAAAAATCGATAAATGCTTGAATCACTTTCCATTATTCTCCAAAGTGGATGTCCAAGAATTTTAAACATTTTTGATACGGCTTTTTTGATATCATAAAATTCTTCAATGTTTTCCTGCAAAAAAAGAATTTCTCATTCATACTTCAGAAGCAACCAAGCAAAAAAAACGAACTTTTTCAAAACGATATCCCAAAACAATTAAATTAATTATATTTCCAACAGCTCGATTTATTTTATCACGCATATCTATTTCTTTATTATTACAATCAATGTCTTCTTGAATTTCGTGAAGCATATAAAATACTTCATTTAAAACTTTTTCTTGCATCACATCTTTACCAACTCCCAAATCTTTTAATACACGTAAACCAAATTTTTTTTGTTCCTTCCAAAGTGGTCCATCAACAAATACAATTCCATAATCGCCACCTTTGGTAATTTTTAAAAATGAAATTCCATGTTCGCGACCAGTATAAGTTTCACCATCTTTGTGGAATGTTTCATGAATTGTTGGATAATCATGTAATGATATGACTGGAGTATTACCAAACCAAATGGTATGTAAATCACCATATTTACTTTTAAATAATTCTATAGCTTCTTCAACTCCATAATACCATAGATGTGGGAGGTTTCCGATAAATGGTAAAGGTAATGGCCCAGGTGGGAGATTTCGACGCTTCCAATAAAAATGATAAAAGAAATAGACAGCAATTAAAACGAACAAATATTGTAACATTTTACTGATGTTGTTTTACTTTTTTTTAATGTCCACCCCATCTTTATATACCTTGTCTTTATTAAAATTTTCTAAACGCTGTAATAAAAAACTTAGTTAATGTTCCACCTTTGATAATGGTGGGTTCTCTTCCGTCCAGTTTTATAAGAATGTAAAAAAAAAGTGGCGACATTGAATAAGATCCTTTTAACCTTTGGATGAAAGAGAAAAGATGTTTGTTGTTAGTTTTTTTTAAAACTGTAATTATAATAAAAAGAATGAGCGAACGAGAGCTGTCATTTGATTTATAAATCAAAGTTTTTTTTCACAAGGCGTTAGTGAAAGTCTTTTTTGTTATTATTACACTCAAAAATAAAAGTTGCATTTTATGTTTTGATACATATTCCTTTTTTTTTTAATATAAAAGACCTTTACGCTTTCAACTTTAATATATAAAACATTTATTTTAGAAAATCGGGATTAGCAAATGCAGAATATCAATTAATTAAAAAGCTACATACATAATCACAAATGAAAATACTTATTTTAGTGTTTATTACATTTTTCTTTAGACATTTTTAACCCACAAAAGCGGAACGGTCTTTCTTCACGTGTAAAACTTTTGAACGATTCACCTGAGAAAAAAAGCAACAGTTTATAATGATTAAAGTGTAATAATAATAAAAACGTGAAAAACTGTAATACGATCACAAACCAGACAATTAATTGAGTATGGAGAATGTAATAATCGTGATTTTTTTTAAAGGAAACAATAAATGTTCGTGAGTTTTTATAAACATTTACAATAGAATTAATCAAATTCATTTTTGATGATGAATAAAGTTATCGAAAAATCAATTTTTAAATTAGCCAAAATAAGTCAGAATTGATTAAATAATATGCCGAATGTCGAGAATTTGATAGATAAATTCTTTATTTAAATCCATTACAAAAAGAGAAAACCAAAAGAGTCCAAAAGAAGTGTGAACCCAACGAAGTGTAATTTTAGTTAAAAGCGGTGAAGCTTTTATATGGGCTTGAAACAAAGAGAAAATGAATCATAAGGAAAGAGATAGGAGAGTGAGAGATAGAAAGGGATATGATCTTTAGTGGACGATGTAAATAAGTGTGAATAATAGAAAACACAAATAGTAAACATGTCTGGGAAAGCGGGAAGATAAAAGAGAGAAAAAGAAAGATGAATAATCGCGATGATATTCGCGACACTCCCGAAGAACAAAGATGTTCTAACACGAGAAATTAACAATATTAAGGAGTTCATTGAAGTAGGGATGATAGAAAATTTGTAAAATAAACAAAGTAAAACAAAAAAAATAAAATAGTTTTTTATAATTCGATTTTCATTTTACTGAGAGAGCAAGGATTCTTGGGGTGGAGTGAATGGCATGGAAAGTGGTAAGCGGAAGAGATCCATTGGATGATCATGCTAAAGTTGTTGATTTGGTGGAACATAATAAAGATGAAATAGGAATTATGAATGGGCATAGCATTATGTTCATGGGAACATATCTCCCGACGAAAAATAATTAATTTTGGAACAAATTTAAGGGAATGCCATTTGATGGAAAATAAAAAATTATTGATGTGAAGTTTTAGCTTTAAAAATATAAGAACAGAAGGGGCTGTTGATAAAGAATATAAGTTTCAGTGGTATCTTGATTTTGACTATCTGAGATGATGTTGAGCTTCAATGGTGTTCTAATTGAGAGGCTTTTTTTTGGATGGGTTGACAACTTCGGGGTGGTGATTTTTGGGCTGGAATGAAATGGGTTTGATTATATGCATTTTGATGGATGATGGTTGAATGATTGGATTTTTGCTAAGTAATGTTGAGGAAATAAAAATATTTAGTAGATGGATAATAATTTCATGAAGCAGAAATCCATTTATTTTTGATAAATAATTTACTCATGAATGATGAAGGAATGTAAAATGAATTGTTATTTAAGATGAAAGTAGTCGGTCATGATAAAGTTGGATGATAGGAATTATTGCAGAATAAATGAAATAGGAAAAAATAAGAAGATTATCGTTCCAGCATGGGAATACGATAAAAGAAGCAGCACGTCGATTCTTGTTGGCTCGAGTGGCTGAAAGAAATGTGCTTTTGCTTCGATGAGATCCGGGTGGGTTGCTTCCAACAAGGACCGCACCACGAATTTAAGACAAGATGCGTAACAATAAGTAGAGCAACTTGAATGAAAAGAGAAAAAAGAAAATTATCTGCTTTGATGAAAATATATGACCATCAAAATCAATTCTACCATTGATTTTAATAATAAGAAGTTTGGAAAGTAACAATTCATTCATTTTTGAGTAAGTTAAAATAAATTTTTGATGAGAAGAAAAAATTTAATAATATGCATCATGATCGCGGCGAGGAAAAAATGGTTTGACTGAGTTTCAAAACATGTATAATGATGGAATAAATAATTGTTGTTGAGGAGAGGTGGTAGGATAATGTAAACATTTCGATGTTGAAATAATGATGATTGGTCATAGTTATTTGAGCAAGAATGGAAGAAATAGATGCAGCACAAAGAAGAAGGATCACACACTTATGTATGATAATAATCGTCGTTTCAGCATCGGGAAACGAGATAGAAGCGCACGTTGATTCTTGTAGGCACTAGTGGCTGAAAGAAATGTGCTTTTTGCTTCTGGAATCCGGGTGGGTTGCTTCAGCTATGGAAGTACATCGCACGCGACGGATGATTACAAGAATACTGCGAAAGTATCTTGAAGGAAAGAAATGAATAAGAGATGCTGACAATTATTTGCTTCCATGGACCATGGTGGTGAAAAAATAAAAAATATAACAATCCATTAATATTTGAGTTGATTTTAAAATAAAAATTCGAAGAAACTTTTTAATACATGCATAATGATAGTAGAGAGGGAGAATAAGTTGACTGAGTTTCAATCGTTGTTTTGACGTGGCACCATGTCGAGAATTTGATAAATAAATTCTTTATTTAAATCCATTACAAAAAGAGAAAACCAAAAGAGTCCAAAAGAAGTGTGAACCCAACGAAGTGTAATTTTAGTTAAAAGCGGTGAAGCTTTTATATGGGCTTGAAACAAAGAGAAAATGAATCATAAGGAAAGAGATAGGAGAGTGAGAGATAGAAAGGGATATGATCTTTAGTGGACGATGTAAATAAGTGTGAATAATAGAAAACACAAATAGTAAACATGTCTGGGAAAGCGGGAAGATAAAAGAGAGAAAAAGAAAGATGAATAATCGCGATGATATTCGCGACACCGAATCCTTTTGAAAAATTATAAAACGCAACAAAGATAAGTGTTGGAATCGTTCGTGCATGAAAATTCATTATTAGCCGATAAAAATCTTAAAGAAATAATTAGTTGAGAAAATAGTCAACAAAATTTCTTAATGCTCAAGTGAATCTCCATTGAATCCATAATCAATTCGAGAGGTTTGATAATAAATTACAAGAGAAACATCCAATATGTGAAAAAGTTTGCAAAAATTTGAGAAGTTTGTTAGTTGCACACAAAAAAATGAAATTTCGAAGCTCTTTTGCCTATTCAAGAACCATTAGAATTAATAAAGCGAATGCAAATTTCCATAATGCATTTTTCATCGCTTGTTTCTTTTCTTCTTTTTTTCATTCTTCTTTCATTTTCGCCATTTTGATCGTCGACTAATAATTTTATCTCAAATATCATCATCACTGAAAGAAGCCTTTTAAAAGTGAACATACATTTTCAATCAAATTATGGATAATTATGAATGTATTGGACCAATAGGTGGTGCACCTCCTCCACCACCGCCTCCTGGTGGCGCTTTTCCTCCTCCTCCACCTGTTGCTGCTGCTGCTGCTCCTGCTGTTGCTGGTGGTCCTCCAAAAGCTGGCAATTCCAAAGTTCTTCCACGTATGTTTTATTCGTTTTTTTCACACTAAAAAATAAATTTTTAACTTTTAGAAACCGATCTCAATAGCGGAGCACAATCAATATCAAAACCTAAAAAAGTTGGAGGAAAGAAAAAGAAAGCTGGAAGTGGAAAGAAAAAAGGTGGACAAAATCAAAGCAAAGTTGGAGTTGGTGGTGGTACTGCTGAAAAGAAAGATGGTGAAGAAGATGGAGGTGATGAAGAAGGTATGGACAAACATTGCCATATATATAATTTTGTTAATCGTGTCAACTATTTTAGAAGAAGAAAAAGCAAATGATAAAAACAAAGATCCAATGGCAATAAAAAGAACTGTATGTTATGCTCTAACTGGTGTTATGATTGCATTAAGCTTGGGTGGACTTGGAGCTGGTGGATATTTATTGACATCTGGAGTTCCATAAAAATGTCGACTTTTAACTCATGAATATCTTTTGTTTATGAATGCTTTTGTATATTATGTATCCATCCAACTATGTATGTATTTGTAAATGAATTTTCCATATTTGTAGTACGATAATAATAAAATCTTTTTAAATTTCTCGTTATTTTTTAAACCATTGACTCTTGTTTGAGTTTTTGAAGTTTTTGACAACAAAAATGAAAGCAATGTGGCAGAACAAAAAACCTTTTGAAAATGAGAAAATTCTTGCACATGATTCTATGATTTATGCCTCTTTTATTATTCAAGAATGCAATAGCTCAACATGATTCTTGCTTATTACGAGATGAGACAGTTAAAGTTTTTCTATGTATTTTAAAATGGAAATATTCTTTTTCTAAAATATTTTTTGTTTTTGATGATTATTACTTCTTTTTCATTTCCTCGACATTATTTGATAGGCATCTTTATTTTCTTCCTTCATTTTTGATATCAGACAACTGCGAATGAAATAATTCCATAATAAAGTGTCAATAAAAAGAGTGCGTCAATAGCATTCAGTTCAATGATCAAATAGCAACGGCAAAGAAAAATATTTTACCATTTTTTTGCTAACATCAGCTTTTCTCCTGTCGTAGTTGTTCTTACAATCTAAAAATTTTTCTCGTTTTTACTCACTTACTCTTTTCCTCTTCAGAAAAATGACCAATTATTTACTTTTTGTTGCGATTGTGTCAATTTTTGCTTGTGCATTTGGAATGCGTCAACAAGCTGTTGGTGTTAGTGGAACTCTTATGTGTGGAGATAAACCAGCTGCTGGTGTTCAAGTTAAACTATGGGATGAAGATAATGGGCCAGACCCAGACGACGAATTTTTAGTTTATTTATTTATTAATTAACCTTCAGCTTCTAATTAAAAAGTTTTAGAGCAGCTATGTTTACAAATGAGGATGGAACTTTTGAACTTCAAGGTTCCACTCGCGAACTTACAACTATTGATCCAGTTTTTAAAGTTTATCATGATTGTGATGATATGCTTGTAAGTGCAGATAATTATTATGATTAATGATTGGTACAGTGAACTCGTTTTACTTACATAAACCATTACTTTAACAATAGTAATTCACTTCACAATAGCGATGAATTTTACTAATACAAACTTTTTCTTATTTTTTCCTCACAAATTACATTAATTCCATTTGCAGCCTGGCCAGCGAAAGATTAAATTCAAAATTCCCACTCAATACATTGCAGCCGGTGGAGTTCCAAAGAAAATTTTTGAAATTGGAGTCCTTAACCTTCAAACAAGTAATTTCTCTTTCCCATTTTTACCCTTTACTTAGACTCTTTTTTTAGAATTCCCTGGCGAAGAACGTGATCTTATTTAATTTTGCTCATTTTTGAATCAATGATCCAGCTTTTAATTTTACCATTTTTAAAAATGTACTTTTCTCTTTTTTTGTGCTCTTTAACTTGCTTTCTGTATGTGTGTTAAATAAAAGCACAAATAAATTATTTTTGATCGAAAGAATTAGGCAAAAATGTAATCAATTTTAATCAACAAACAAAAACATCCATAAACAAAGATAGCAGCAGCTAACTTTGTTGAGTCCGAAGGTGGAAAAGGAAAAGCGAAGCAAGCATATTTGAGGGTTTTCTTTAATTTTTCTCTGATAAGAAACTCTTCCTTCTATTTTATTGCGTACTTATATTTTTATGTTGTTGACACATTTATGGAAACCATCAAAGTTTTATCAGAAAGAAATCATTTATTTGTTGTTGATTCAATTTTTAGACTCGGAAAGTTAAAAGTTTTTCTTCGTTGATGGTTGAAAGATAATTTCGAGTCGTCTGAAATATCGAGTAGAAAAATAGAGTTTCCGATCAGCTGTTTCTTTTTTAGTTTATTGAAGTTTAGTTTTTAAATTTTTGTGAAACAACAAGATGTCTCATTTCCGCTACTTTTACCACCCACTTTTTTAAACTTTCGATAAAAGTTCATTGCTAAAAATAGTAATAAACAGAACTTTTGATCACCGTCCTTTTCCATAAAAGAAGCAACCAATGCCACGGATTTAACTCCATTTTTCATTGTTGTCAAACATATTAACCGCCATTATTTCTACACCTCAAATTTTTAAAAGTAAAACGTTTTCAGAATGATCAAAACCCTTCTCATATTTTCAACCCTTTTGATCCTTGCCACTGCTCTTCGACATCAATCAGTTGGAGTCAAAGGCAAACTTCTTTGTGGAAGTGCTCCAGCTAGAAATGTTCGAGTAAAGCTTTGGGATGAAGACGGAGGGCCAGACCCTGACGATCTTTTGTAGCTATTTTATTAATTAATATTCAGCTTCTAATTAAAAAGTTTCAGAGATCAAGGTTATACTAATTCAAATGGTGAATTCTCTCTTAAAGGAGGCACAACAGAAACCACAAACATTGATGTCGTTTTCAAGGTAAATAATTATGAATACCAGAAAAATAAAAGATGCATAAACTTTTTAGGTATATCATGATTGCGATGACGGAATAAAACCAGGCAGTCGTAAAGTTAAATTCCAAATTCCTAATAGTTATGTAACAGATGGAGCTGAACCCAAGAAAATTTTCGATATTGGTGTTCTCAATTTGGAAACCATTTTTGCTAAGGAAGAACGTGAACTTATTGTTTCTAAAAAACGCAGAGAAACCCTCGAGGAAGAAGAAGAAGATAGTGACGAACTTGCATTTTTCTTTTAAACCCTTTAAAAGCAATTGATTAACTTGAAATATAATTTAATGTTTTAATAAAGATCCTATAATAAAAAAATTTTTCAAAAAAATTCTAATAGAGGCATAAATTTCACACAATCAAATGTAAATTTTTTTAATTAACATAAATCAAATACTTGACCCTTCAAAATGATATAAAAGGTTTGGCTGTCCATGAAAAAGTTTCACTTTATTCTTCGCATTCGCTTCATCTCAACTCGTGTTCATCATGGCTCAATCTGTTCCTCCTGGTGATATCGTTACTCAACCTGGTACCAAGATCGTATTCAACGCTCCTTATGATGATAAGCATACTTATCATATCAAGGCATGTTTTTTTAAACTTTATATTTTTTACTAATATGTTGCATTTTTTTAGATCACCAATACTGGTGGACGTCGTATCGGATGGGCTATCAAAACCACAAATATGAAGCGTCTTGGCGTCGATCCTCCCTGTGGTGTTCTTGATCCTAAGGAAGCTGTTCTTATGGCTGTCTCCTGTGATTCATTCCAATTCGGCCAAGAAGATACCAACAATGATCGTATCACCATCGAATGGACCAATACTCCTGATGGCGCTGCAAAACAATTCCGTCGTGAATGGTTCCAAGGTGATGGAATGGTCCGCCGCAAGAATCTTCCCATCGAATACAACCCTTAAAAAATTGTATTTTTTGTTTTAATAATTATATGTAATATTTTAATAAATGTAATAATATAATTTTTCTTGTGTTCATTTTTCTTATTTGGTTTTTTTTAAATACAAAAATTGTGGATTTGAAGCTTTGGAATAAAATTCAAAATTATGCATCCATTATTTATGGTATTTTTTGTATTCCTAAATTTCAAATGAGCGGTTGTTAGTTCCTTTGTATTTTTATAATAAAGTTTACTACTCATTTTTTAAAACTATGTTACTGCATAGGTTTGAAAATTTTCAGAAGATCAGGTGTACATATTTTTCTTGAACAAAGTCGTAATTCTAGAAAAATTACATCATTTTTTACTTTTTAACCTTATAACTTAAAACAAGAAATTCAAAATAATAGATGATAGTAAGCAAGTTTTCCATTGTCTCATTTTTGATGCATGAAACACTCCGAAATATTTATTTGTTTCATTTTTTATTTTCAAACAAAGGAAGCGTTTCAGCGATTTTTATTAGGGCTAATTGAAAAGTAAAAACACGCAAAATGGGAAGAAAAAAGGTAGGAAGGACAAAACAGGAAGCAAAAATAAGAATTCGAAGAGGCGGTAAAAGCAATCTGAACAGGTTCCACGAAAAAAAAACTAAAGAAAGGTTAAAGCAATGGAACCAGGTTTGTTTCAATGAAGGTCATCCGTTGTTTTATTTTTTATACTATAAAAGGTTGAGGTAGAAAGTAAAATAGAATCATTATCAAAGTTTTTTCTAAAAAATGAAAGCTGTAGCGATTTTGGCTTGTTGCATAGGCATCGTAGTTGCCGGAGGCGGCGGTGGCGGTTATGCTACCGGTGGTGGAGGCGGCGGCGGTGGATATTCCATGGGTGGCGGCGGTGCCTCTTACCAACAACAATCCTACGGCGGCGGCGGTGGCGGCGGCGGTGGCTATGCTCAACAAGGTGGCGCACAGCAAGCTTGGTCATCAGCAGGTTTCGGAGGGTAAGAATTTAAAATTGTTTTAAGCTTTACCCAAACTTATTATTTAAGACAACAAGGCGGTGGATACCAACAAGGTGGCTCTGGAGGCGGTGGACATGGCGGCGGCTATGCTCAAGCTCCTCAACAATCTTTCCAAGCCCCTCAACAAAGCTATCAACCACAACAACAATCTTTCCAAGCTCCTCAACAACAATCATATCAACAACAAGCTCCACAACAAAGTTACCAACCCCAACAACAAGCTCCACAACAAAGTTATCAACCACAACAACAACAACAATCATTCCAACCTGCTCCTCAGCAACAACAATCTTATCAACAACAAGCACCTGCTCCTCAACCTAGTTATCAACCCCAGCAACAACAACAACAATCATATCAACCTCAAGCTGCTCCAGCTCCTCCCCCACCTCCACCACCACCACCTCCACCACCTCCTCCACCACCTCCTCCACCTCCACCTCCACCACCACCACCACCACCACCACAACAATCATATCAACCACAAGCGGCAGCTCCTCCCCCACCACCTCCTCCTCCACCTCCACCACCACCAGCTCCAGAACATCCTGCAAGCTCAGGTGGATATGATGTTCCTCGTTCAAATAATGTTCCTTCTGCTCCTTCATCTTATTCAAACAAAGTTTCAAGTTCTTATTAAAATTTAATTCATTTTTTTTCTCATTAACACTGCCATTTTACTTTGTAAAAAATAATAAAAATTTTCTGAACATTTATTGCTTATGAAAAACAAGCGAAAACAACATTATCAGCTGATTGAACGTAATTTATGTATGCTTTTAAAATGTTCATGGTTAAGAGCACATAAAGCAAATGTGTCTTAATTTTTAGAATAAATGTTTATAAAGATGCTTTTGTGGATATGTTTATTACATCAAATAATGACTCTTTCGTTTATCTAAAAAGCTGGAAATGCTACAATTATTTCTAAAATTTCGTTAATTTAAATTGAACTTTGATAAAAAGTTTAAAAATAAATGCTTTCTTTTTTAACACCGTTTCATAGTCATAAAAATTGCAGCAAATCAATAGCTTTATTAATATTAGCTCTCGAAAGCTTCCAATAGGTAGTTTTAATTCCTAACATTCTTTACATATATATACTCTTTAACTTTCATTGTTCAAAATTCTAGAAAAAAGATGATCAAAATCGAAATATTTCAGCAGCAATAGCCTTTTTTTACTTTTGCCTATTGAGTATTTCGTAAGATGCAACGGGAATATTCGAGTCTTTGCTAGTTTTTTCTGTCTCTTTTTTTAAAACATATATAAGCCAAAGTGGTGTTCGTAGTTTTTTCTTTTAAAACAAATTAAAAAGAAGGAAACCTCTTTTTTATATTTTGTATATTTGTTTGCTGATAATTTAATTTATCTCATCCACAATGCTTCGTCATATGGGTCGATGTGTTTCTGCTCCAACACTTTGTCGGAACGCTATAGCAAAAGCATCTTCAAAGAATATTTCTCGCTCATTTTGGTTACGTCCAACAAATTTTCCATCATCCATTTCTCGTGAATTTGATAATAAAATGAGTCAAATGCAACATGAATTTGATAGGGTTATTAATTCGGGTAAGTTTTATCCTTTAAATCGTTATCCCATAGATTCTTATAATTTATTACCAGCTTTCTGGCGTCCATTTGTTCACACTGAACATCCTTCAACCGTTGAAAGTTATCGCCTTCGAAATCCTATCGTTGAGGAAGATGGTGTCAAAAAATTCAAACTTGAATTCGACATTCGTCGTTTCAAACCTGAAGACGTTAAAATTTCAACTGATGCCAAAAAGAAGACCTTAACCATTGAAGCAAAATATTCTGATGAAAATTCCAAATTTGAATACCAACGAACCATCAGTGTTCCTGACGGTGTTACTCCTGCTGACATCACCTGCACCTACAAGAGCGATGGCATCCTCCTTCTTGAAGCTCCATATATTGAAGCTGAAAAGCCTGAACCTTCTAAAGATACCATTATCAATATTGATCACAAATGAATGAGCATGATTAGGTTGTAAAAGCGCCAATGTATATTGTGTTTCTTTTTGTTGTTATTTATTTTTTAAAAAAATGATAGAATAAATAAAGATATAAAAACAAAAAAAACGAAACAAGACTCCGTACTATCATGAGATACAAAGTTCAGTGGAAAACATTTGAAATACACCTTTGATAGCATTCAAGATGCAAGAGGATTCTTAAGGACCATAATAACAGAATCACCACGCAAGAACATTTTAGGAATAAATCGATCTTTAGCAACAGCAACTTTCTTTTTTCCTTTACCAGATTTAGGAAGTTCTGTCCACATTTCTTTTACATCCTCGAGAACCATGTTGAAATGTCTAAAAATAAAGAAGTTAAAATATTAGCAAACTGATGGAAACGCTTTACCTATCAAAAGCTTTGATACGACATAATAATTTTTTGTTATTTCTGCAATTGATGAGGACTTGAGTATTCGTTTTGACAGAATTTGTGAGAACAGATAATGGACCAACATTGAACTCTTCTTCTTCTTTCTGGGCTAATTCTTCAGCAGTGAGTTCAGAACGAGGTTTTACAAGACTGAAAAACAAAAAATTATTAAGTTTTATTACAGATAATAATATTTAAAGACTTACTTTGCCATGATTTTTGAAGGATTTGATGTTGGATAAAAACTAAAGGAATGCTAGCTGTAAAAAAGGAGGATGCAATGGAAAAAATTTGCTTTGATTCAAAAATATTTCGCAAACAAACATTTTTCAATGCAGTGGATTATTTCGTGTTAAGATCAAATGGATGAGAGACAATATATTTGGCGCCGAAAAAAGAGAAGAATCAGATAAAAAAAATTTATTAAAGCAACCTTGTAACTTTGCTGAAAAAATAAACTCAACACTAAAAAAATTTCATTTTTGATTCAATCTAAAGATAGCCTTTACCATTGATTAATGTTTCAAATTACCCAATAGCTTGGAGTTAATTGCAAAATATCGTGTTATCATCGTGCATTGCTTTACAGCTATCTAACTTTACATTCATTTTTTTAGTAATCTCCAATGGCTACATCACCATCAAAAGGTAAAAGACCTATTACGCGTAATACAGCAGAAATTGCTCGAGAAATTTGTTCAGCTATTAAAGAAGTTTACTATGATGCTTCAAGAAATGCATTCAGGAAAAGTGTAGCTGATTTGTTAAACTTATACAAACAAGTAAGTTTTTCCTTTTAACTTTTTTATCAAACGCTATTTTCTTTTTTTGTTTTATAGGAAAGATACGTGGTGATCAACAATGATGAATATTTAGCTGAATTGGAATATCGTGTTCAAGCTTTCCTTGATGGAGCAAACAATGAGCAAGGACAATATCGGGTGTTTAAGCTGGTTTCATCGCTTGCTTCTAAAGCTTTAATTGACTTAGAGGATTCATCAATCGTGGAATCTCTAACACTTTCAATTCATAAGGTAAGGGATTTTATCGTTTACTTACTTAGTTTTTAACGATTACTCATGTTTCAGAAAAAATTCAATCCAAAGCCATCTGTTCGTAAAGCAACTGTTGCTCTTATTGGAAGATTACTATACTGCACAATTTTTGAACCAAAAGAAAACGACGATTTGAACGAATTCTATGCAAGCTATCTAGAACATGGAACTTTTGCTGATTTATTTCACGTTATGTGGCACCTTTCTGGCGATCTTGATGAGGATGTTCGTTGTGAAGTTTTGTATGGTATACAAAAACTTCAAAGATATCCAGGTTTAATGGTCGCTATCAACAAAAATAATCAGACAGCAAAAGAGCGTAAGGTTTTGTTATTTTAATGTTTGAATTTTTTAAGCTTTTCTTATTTTAGTTTTTGTACTTGGTATGAGAGATCCATCCGTGAAAGTGCGATGTCAAGCTATTAAAAATATCAATATCAAATTAAATTATGAAGCACGTTTATTGCTGGAAACGTTAATTCATGATAAATCTGAAGTGGTACGATTTGAAGCTGCTAACAAATTGTCAAAAGATGTTCAAGTCGCATTCTTTACCAAATCTGAACGGATATGTTTCCTCAAATCTAAACATTTGTTTCTTGGAGGTTAGTTTATGGAATATTGAACATAAAATAATTGTAATAATTTACAGATACTATTATTCCTGAATATTATGACATCCTTTGTTCATGGGCTCGTGATACTTACTGTGAAATGGAAGGACTCGATTATGATCAAGATCTTACTCCGAGCGAAATACTTACTGGCGTTTTTCATCTTCTGGATTCTTTCCGCGTCAACAAAGACTTGCATCTCATAATGAGTCGACTCCTTGAACATCTTCGCAAAAAGTTCATTCCAAATGTGACTGGTGAAAGATCTTATATTTCTTTTGCTCAATTATTCAACTATCCGAACTCTCCGTACATGGATTCAACAAACTTTGAAAATATCCTCTTCATTTCGGATAACTCTTCTGGACTTCCATCTCTTAATATGAAAATTAAGAAACTCTTTATGTGGCAAGTTTTATCAGAATATTGCTGTCATCCAAGTTTGTTAGAAGAAACACGTGCTGAATGTCGAATGCTTCTTTTGCCAACAATGGTGGACTTTTCAACGTTTGCTTTGAGTTTCTGGGAAACTTTATCTGTTGGTAAAGAAGAAAATGAATCACAAAGAATTATTTTGTTACAAAATACTTGTGCCAAAAGTTTACTTGGTATTTTTCCTGTTCTTGATAGAGATGATCTTGGAATGTAAGTTGTTTGGTTGTTGAAAAAAATAAAGTAATAATTTATGACTCTTTTAGGACAAAATGGAAAGATTTATTGGATCATCTATTTGCTGATTATAGTTTTCAATTGGATTCTGAATTGATTACTTTGATGGTTCATGATTATTTTTATTACCATTATGAAGTTTCCAAAGATCTTGATGTTAGTTTTTACTTTGTGATTGATATTGAACTAACACATAATTTTCAGCTAACAGTACATGCACTTTCTGATTTAATGACAAGAATAGGAGATTTTGCACAAGAAATGAATTGCACCCAAGATCTCTTCGTCGATGCAACTATGCATATGAATGCTAGCCAAATGCCAATGTCTCAAGGAGAGAACTTACAATTCCATTCAATTGATCCTATTAAACGTAAAAGATGTGTGTTGATTCTTGCAGCAGTATTCAAATGTGGATTTTTCCTTCAACATCATACCGTTTTAGAAGGTCTTTTTACTAATTATGTAAGAGTTATGATACTTTTTTTTCTTTTGTTGGAAAATATACCATTTTAGGCTATACCTGCTTATGAAAATCCTCTTGATCTTGAAACCAAACGATGCGCATTTTATTGTGTTGCTGGAATGGTTCCTCTCTTGGATCAAAATAAACATAATTTTATCAAAGTAGCTAGAACCGTTTTGGATGATGATACTTTTGCTCTGGAAGTTAAAGTAAGATTATTTTTAAAATGACTATGTCCAATAATTTGTTATTTAGAAAGTTGCTTTAATGATGCTGTTTGATGCTATCTCTGTATATGGTTATACTTCAGTAAACATGTGGTTCTTTGCAGACATTGAAAACAATGCATCATCTCTAACACTCATTGATAAATTTATTCAACTCTGCGAAATTACTGAACTTTCAAACTTTGTTGTTCGAATTCTTCTTCGTTTAATTATATTGGATCACAAGAAAACATTTCATGAAGCCTTTGTTTATCTCCTTCTAAGAATGTTCACTCCAAATGACGATGAAAAGCTCAAAACACTTTTTGTATACTTCTTTACAACTTTCTGTCATCATAGTCGAGAACATCAATGTATTATGGCAAATGCTTTTGGTGATGCGATGCTGAAATTAGTTAATGTTGATTTATCGAAATCTTATGCGCACGCAAATACGATCGAAATGATTACCTTTGTTCTTGAAATTACGTCCTTTAAAGCTCTTCATTCTCAAGCACTTGATAGAGAGGTTGGTTTATTTTTGATATAATTAATTGAAATTAATGAAGCGGTTTTCTAGAAAGGTTCATCCCATCTTTACCTTGCTGCTCGATTGCTTACTAAAATTGAAAAAGTCCTTCACGATGCTGAATTCAGTGAATATTTTGCTTCAATGTTACATCGATGTGAAGTTTCTGAAGTTTTTGATGAAAAGGATATGGAAATTCTTAAGAAAGGCTGTGATCGATTACATGATGTTTGTGTTTTAAACTTTTGCTTAATGTTACAATAGTTTTTTTTAGAAAATATCACCTCAACGTTTGAAGAAATATATCGAAACTTTCAGTGGCAAATTGGACAAAGCTAAAAAACATTCCGAATCAAAGAAAGCAATAGTTCGACCTGAAGTGATACCAAAAACTCGAGAAGAACTTGAACAAGAATTTCAAAGTATCCTTAATGTATTGAAATCAACCACCGAAGAAACTGGAATGAATAAACATACATGGTTGTTGCAGCCTCTTCCCAAAGCTGATGATGTCTTCTCAAAAATGAAAATTTTTGGAGAATTTGTTAGTACCATTTCATTTTTTTGTTAAATTAAAAGTTATTTTTTTAGCATGTTGACATTGAAGATATACGCCGCCGATTGATAGGCAAAGAATCTCCTATTTTAAAAGAAGTCACCAACTCAGGTAAACGTCGAATGAAAGCTGCTACAACTCCAAGAAAAAGAAATAAAGAAACAACTCCACTATCTGAAACGCCTGTATCTCGTGTTGCTCGTAAACCCGTGGATCCACCCTCAACAACTCGATCTCTTCGAAGAAGACCTCTCAAAGAAAAGAAGCTTAACACTGTCCCAGAAGATGTTGAGGAAGAATTCGTTGATTAATCTGTTAATGATCTCAAATAATCTTTGTTTTTTTTGCAAATTATGTGTTTTTGTTTATAAATATTCTTTTGTTTGTTATTACTTTTTGCATTGTCTTTTTTTATAAATGAAACTATGTACATAGTAATAATTTATTCGTGTATAATAATAAAATTGCCTTGGTCACGCCATTGAAAACATTTTTTAACCCTAAAAAAGAAAGATGGCTTTAATTTTAGCTAAAGTAAAAAATGTGTGACGCTTTAAGGATTAGAGTGAAGAGAGGGGAAATAAAAAGGATTCAAGCAGCCAAAAAGAGTCAAAGGTTTGTGTTAGAAAAAAAAACTAAATTTATCTTAAAAAGTCGAGCTTTTTGGAAAGATGAATTCCAGGTTTGTCAATAATTTTTTGTCTCCATTTTTTGTTGGTTTTTAAACTGCGGTTAACCATTTCAGTTTGGATTTGGATGCTAAAGAAATAGAACTTCAAAAGCAGAAAGAAATGATAGGCCAAATGCGATCCACTCATGCTGGAGGACGTAAAAAGGACGAACAATCAAATGAGGAAAGTGTGAAAGAAGAAAAAGAAAATCGTAAGCGTCCATGATTTTTAATAATCCATTAAACATGCTTATTATTTTTTAGATGAGAAACCCATTTATCAGAATTACATTTCATCTTTAGAAGCATCTGAAATTAATGATAATGGCATCGTTAATCATGATGAAAGTGATAACGCTTCAACCCTTTCAATGAACGGTATACTTTTTTTGTCTCAAAAGATTTTATGCAGTGTTTGGAAATTACCGTATTTTGTGATTACAAACTGCTTCTAAATGTGGCTAATTACGCTTTTAAATCCTCGTATTTCTTCTAATTTTGTTTACGTAAAAATTAAGCTTATCCTTTTTTTAAAGGCTCATCACCGGAAACGCTTCCTCGAAATGATATTCCAGATATAACCCAAAACGGAAGCGCCGATTCAAGTGAAGCTGCCGGAAGTCCATCATCCACTCCACTTAATCCGGAAACGATTGATGGTATTTCAAATGCAGATAATAATGTCGATGCAACAAAGTACGATGACAATGTTATTAAAGACGAAGGAAATGATAATAATAATTTGATGAATTCAAATGCCCCACAAAGAATAATTTCTTCTGTTGAAGTTAATGAAGCTGACGACGAATTAAGTTCCAACGACGGAAATTCATTTGATACTGTAAAACATTATCCAGTAAGCTTTTTCCTTCAAATTTTACCAGCTAAATAATTTTTGTTGGTTTGTTTTAGATGGGTAATAAAATGCTCAATGACGTTGAAATCAATTATGGTTCCACCGCAAAGGCTTTAGAAACTTTAAAAAAATCACAAGAAGATTTAAAGCGAAAAGCTCAAGAAGAAGAATATGAGCGACTTCGAGCTCAACAAACTTACGTCCTTCCCACTGTTCTCAGCTATAATAATAATAATCATACTAAAAAAGTTGACTCGGATTCAGATAGCGATGCTGAATTATTTGCAACCGATCCAGCATGTCGTCAATGTGAAATTGTTCGAAAGGATCCAAGAATGAAAACTAAAGTTTGCACTTTAATGTAATTTGCTAACATATTTCTGTGTTTTTTTTATTGTACTTTTAAAGCCATATTTATTGTAAAAAATGATTATAATAAAGATATCCTTTTTGCTATTTTTAATAGGAAAACAAGATCTAATGGGTTTGCAATTTATTTATCTCAAACTTTCGGTTTTCACGGAGATCGCAAAGTTTGGCTTCATATGTTTGAACGCTAATGGGCATGCTTTTAGCCTAAAAACTTTAATTGTCTTCCTTCTTTTTCACTTTTGTGTTCATTCAATTGTTTGTTGCTTTGGTCCTCATTTATTCATTGTTGGTCATCTCAGCGTCGTAATCTCAATAAAGTTCATTGGTTTTAATCAAGGTTAATAATTATTCTTCTCCACAATGCTTCTTTTACTTATCTGTATCTTTTTTAGGCTTTACAAAATGGACGAAAAATTGGTAAATAAATCAACTTTATCAAAACTTATTCAATCAATTCAATCTGGAACTAAAACCGAACCTGAAGCAATTACTCGTCTCCATGAAAGTTCAAATATACTGGCTGAAGAAATTATGATTCGTGCGATGGAAGCTGCGAAAATTCGTCAATCTGATGTTATTGAAAAATGTGATCTTGAATTGGCAATCGATTTAATGAAATGAGAAGATTTTGTTTTATGTACATATTTATTCATTGTTGTTGTACGTATAAATAAAAAGTTATAAAAACATTATCGTGAAAATACAAAGTGCTAATCCAATAATTGTTAAAATACCACCAGTAACCAGAAATGGAATCGATGAAGAACCTGAAATGGAAGTGAGAAGTTAGTAAAAATCATACATAAGCATTATTCAATGATTTGTAAATGAGACTATCACTAAAAGAATGATGAAAACTCACAGAAAGAAGACTTTTCATTATTGTTTACAATTTTTGTTGATTTTTGAATTGAAATATCAGCTTTTGGAGCAGGCGGTGGAGGTGGCAATGGTGGAGGTTCTTCTTTCTTCTGTACAGCTTCAAATGGTTGAGGCGTTGATTGCACCACTGGTGTTGGCGGTGGAGGAGCTGGTGTTGTTGCAATTGGAGGTGGTGGATTTGGTTTTGATGGAGGTGGTGGTGGCGGCGGTAAATTTGCTGATTCTGAAAAAAATTTAATATTAAAGTTTAAAAATGCAAACAAAAAACTTACGAAAATCAACCAAAGGTTCATATTGATCGGCCATGATTTTTACTTGAAAATTCAAATGATTTGTTTTCGAACGAAAAAAGTTGAAACAATGGAAAATGAAACATGCAAATTTTCAAACATGTGAAAGAATTTTTTTTCATTCGCTAAATTTTTTACTTCTTTTCTCAAAAAAAGAACATTCATGGCTGATCAATACGAACCATTGGCTGATTTTCGTGAGTTTATTTTTATTGAATTTCTGACGTTCCACAATTTTATTTTTTAGAAGGAAAAGATTTACCACCTCCACCGCCGCCTTCATTGCCAGCTCCTCCACCACCACCGGCAGCAGAAACACCAATTCCAGGTTTGTTTAATTATAATTTTAAACCCTAATATCTCTTTAACTTTTAGATGATCCAAATTCAAAAATTGCTTCAAATGCTCCACCAACCGATCTTCGAACAAATCCACATTTTGCTCTTCCTGCTGGAAATAAAACAAAGAAAGTTCGTACACCTGGTAAATCTGGAACTTCACTCGAGGCATCTCAAGCAAGGAATCGTAAATCTGGAAATAAACCTTCTGAACGTGAAAAATCAAAAGCTAACAATAATGATTCCGAAGCACGTGTATTAAAATCTGCTGAACCTTTAAAATCTGCATTTTCAACTCCAATGATTCTTATTTTTGCTGGAATTTTCTGTTACACTTTTGCTGGAATTTGTGGAATTCTTTTCTCAATTGTAAAATAATTAGTTATCTTTAATAAATGGATGATTTTGAAGTTATTTTTTGTTATTTTTGATGCAGTGGTTTCAATGGATCAGCGGTTTCGTAGTTAGTGTAGTTGTTTGCAACGCAATTAAAGGTGACACAGCTGGTGACGGTAAGTAAGCGTCGTTGCATCATCAGCAAATCCTTGAATTCCAGTTGATAATCAACCTTTCGTGAGCTTGCATTTTGCGTTTGCCGTCCATATTTTAACCTTTAAAATTGTTTGTAATATTTGCAAAACTTTCTTACAATCTTTTTTAAAAGCTTTAGAAATAAACTTTTCATTTTAAGGTTTGATGTTATCGTTGATGAGAAAAGTTGTAAAGATTCAAAAATTTCGTTGTACTGGTAAGAACTGTATCACAGGTAAAATATAATAACAAAAACATTTATTATGTACATACAATATAACAAAAACGAAACAAAAGCAAATAATAAAATTGTATCAAAGTACCATTAGAAGCTTCATTTCATACCATCAAGGAGTCGGAGCAAGAAGTAAAGCTGCGCATGCGCTTTGACATGCAGCATAAGCAGCAGCAGCGGCAGGAGTTGCAGTAAGAGCTGTTGCACCAGCGATAGTACCAGCACCAGTAGCGCACGCAGCTTGACAAAGAGCATATGCAATTGGACCACCATTAGCGGCAGGAACGGCGATGAGAAGCATGAAGAAAATGAAGAACATCTTGGAAATCATCTGAAAACAAACAGTATTCATAAAAAGCATAAAATAATAAAATCCCACCTTTAGCTTTTAACAAATGAAGCTGATCAGCTAGCCAACGAAATGAAAACTTTTACCGATGATCAAATGTGAAGAAACAAATCTGAAAATTAAAGACTCTAAAGTAACGAATAACGTAAAAAGACAATAACAACGCGGATGTAATAAATAATACTTTCGTAAAAAGTATGTAACAGATAATAACGAAAAACAAAATGGCAATATTAAATGTTGCAAAAAGCATTTTTTGGTTGTTGAAAATGGAGAAAAAAGAACGAATAAGTAAAAAAACTTGTTTGATGTTGTGCTACAGTAGATTATTGCCGCCAAATTTATTCGAAAAAAAAACAACTTTCGCTGTAAAATTGAGAGTTTTTTAATTCAACGTTGAGCATGAAGGTAGTGAGTGATTGTATGTTGTATATTTCTCCCATTTTTTTATTATTAGAATTTTAACTTATTAGGACGCTCATAGACTAGTAATTATTACGACAAATAAGCATTAATTGTTTGTTTTGATTTTATATTTTGCGCTGAATATTAAATTTCTCAACCATTTCCAAAGTATCGGAATTATTTTTACTTTATTTTATTTTAACATTACCATTTAAGAATAGTTTTAAACAAATAATTAAAATCAAGAAAAAACCAACAACATTTTGTACAAATAAATAAGAAATTCTTTTTGACAAATCACCGAAGGATGAAAGAGAAAGGTTGCACGTTTGAAAGACTAATAATTGCGTGGTTAAAATTAAATTATTTACAAATATTTACAAATATGTAATTTAACCAAATACATCTTCAGATGAAAATGCCACATATAAAAATCCATCATCATCACGATACTTTGAATAGAGATCAGAAAGTCGAGTAGTTAAAGAAGGAAGTTCACAATTTGCTATAACAACATAAACTGCCATTTTACGATAATCACCAAGGCGTTGTCTAAAAATTTATTAGCTTTAATATTGGGATATTGAAAGGTTATTTTGAGATGCTTTTAAAGATGGAAAAGCAAGCCGAAAATTGCAGATTCAGCTATTGTATCTTTTTTCTTGATAAATTTTATGTTTAAAGTTGGAATATACGACGTTGTTGCAAGTTAGATTTTGCACAAAAAAATAATAGTCTTTCTCCTTTTTTTAAATTTAGAGATGGTTGATAAGTAAAAATATTGAAGACTCACTTAATGACATGCTGTAATTGTCCTACTGTTGCATTTTTCGGCACTGCAAATTGGCAACGATCAAGTTCAGGGAGTCTTTTTTCATTGCGAAATCTTTCTATTATTACCTAAAAATTCCATTCTTTATTGAAATCTCAAAAGCTTAGGAATTTTCTCACCGGTACTTTATCATCAAATTTACTTGTAATTGAAGCCGATTCACTTTTTCGACAACAAAATGAGAGCTTTTGACGATATTTTAAATTTAAATTTTTCTTATTATTTCTCAAAAATGGTTGATTAATTTCCAGCGAATTATTATTATTTAATTTTTTAGCATTTGGATAATAAAAGCATTTAGAAGAGTGGAGTCGATCTTCAATGGGAAGTTTATCATCAGATTTTTGAATAATTTTTTCTAACAGCTGCATTCGATTGAGAGCTTCGTCGTTTATTCTGCATTCAAACAAAAACGAAATATAAAAAGTTGCAATAAAAAAAGGTGGAGACGTAAAAGTTGTGGATGCTGCCTGAAACCAAAAATTAGAGAATTTTTTTCAGTGTTATCACTTGTTAAAAATGCTTAAAAACAATGAAATCACGGGTGTTTGTTTAAAACAAAGGAAAAAAATTGTCTGATGACCCTCTTCTTGAAACAATTGGGGGGAAAAGAATCAAAAGATAAACTTTAAAGGTCAATTAAATGGTATGTTCGGTATAAACTTTAATGTCTTAGTTATAGTTTTTATGGAGGGGAAGAAAAGAGGCAAAATGGTTGTTGTCGGGTAAAAAAGCTTTGAAGAAATTGGCCGTAAAAATAAATGTAAACAAGCGTTTAATTTTTTTGCAACACTTTTTGTTGCTAAAATACATACATCAAAATTCGAGAAAGTTAACTTATTTATTGACGAAGCAAGCCATCTTCGCTGGTTATGGTTTCACATTATCGGTTAAATTACAAATTTTTAATTAAATCAATTTCCCAAACGATGAGAGACAATAAATGAGTCATATGATTTTTAATTAGAACCGATTGAAAAAAAAAAACAGGTGAAAGCACTTGAGAGAAGAAAAAAAACTAATGTTGGCTTTCTTGCCAAATAAAACCTCAAAATCAATTTCACAGCAGGATGTCACAATTTTTTTTTACATAGCTGTAAGGTTATCCCATGTTATGATGATTGATTGAATGGGAATAATATCAAAATTTTTTTCAGTGGATTTTAAACAACATAGTTTCATTAAAAGTTAAAAAGTGTTAAAAAGGTTGAACGTTGGAAACTACAAAATAGTGAAAAATGTAACAAAGTGAAAAAAAAAATTGAGACTTCATTAACTCAAACACAGATGGTTGACAAAGCTACACATTTTTTTTTTGCAATCACATTTTACGCTTATCAGTTTCCTTTGATACTCGAAAAAAATCTTCGCATAAATTTTTTTATTTTTTTTATTTGCGGTCATTTTAGGTTCAAGCATCCCATCGTTTTGAGGACATTTGCCCTCAAGTCGAAGACAGTCGATAAAAGCCTTTTAACTAGAACCGATACCAGAAATAAATAAACAACAGCCTTCAACGCTATTAAATTTAAAACCCAAATGACTACGATAATACCATTAGACATCCACCTCCCACTTTTTATTAAAGTAAATATACTTCAGCAAAAAAAAAGAGCATGTGAATACCAGCTGACTTTGCATCATAATTTTTTTGTTGATTTTTTTTCTTCTTTTTTGAGACACAATCAATCTCTGCCATCCTTCTCCGGTCAGTCGTTAGTCGTCGTTGTCGCGACTCGATTCTTTTATTTTATTTTAATAAGCACGTGACAGACACCGGCTGTTTTAGCATTCAAATGAAAAAATAAATGAAATAAAAAATGTTGCCGTCCGCGCAAAAACATAACACTAACTCTCACAAGTCTGATGCAATCTGGTGAAATATCTTCCACTTAAGGTTGGTTGCTTTGGCTTTTTATTGGACCAACGCCCAAATTGTTTTGTTCTGGAAAAAAATGCAATTATCTTTTGCGGCGACTAAAACATAAAAATAGAGACGATAACCAAATGTTGGATCAAAGTCGAAGTTGAAGACAAATTATAAATAAAAATAATTTAGCGAGAAAGAAAAATGAAATTGAGCATAATTAATTTGAAGAATCAAGTTTTTAAAATGGAATTTAGCTTTAATTAAATTAACCTGGATAAAGATATTTTGAAAACTCAGAAATGCATTTTTGTGGTGCAAAAAAATTAGCTTTTATTCCTATGATTATTTTTATCCTGATTATTTTTAATTGATTTAAAAAATGAGATTTAAATTCAAAAACTTAATGGCTGTTAGTAGCGTCGCCTTGATTCAACAATGGCAAATATTAAAAGATCTTGCTTCTTTAGGAAGTTGTTTGATCAAAGCAAAGTTTAATTTTTAAAATAAAAATATAACACAAAAAGAAAATCAACAGGTCAAGAAAATTAAGACTTCATAAATGAAATTTAAAATCGAGCAAAAGTGATGGTCCAAACAAAAATAAAAAAATAACCTCAATATGCAGAAACATCTAACTTAAATAAGGCTTAAATTTTACAATGGTCACGTAAAAATACCTTTCTTCATTTTCAAGAAAATCAAAACAAAAACACAAATAAAAAAAACTTTAAAAGCAATCATCAAAGTAAAAACACATTCAGCCCATGTAAGACTTCTTATATTTCTTAAACTGATTAAAAATGTTTGTTTTTTTTTCTTCGAAGAAAAAAAGCCTTGTTTATTATTATTTATTATTCCTTTAAAAAAAGAAGATGTTGTTGTTGTTGATTAAAATCTTTGAAACTTTATTGTGTTACGAAAAAAAGGGAAAGGCGAAGAAAAAAAAAATGGACAAAATTTCTTAATTTTTTCTTTTCTTTCTTTTGTTTTGAAAGTGCAAAGTTGCAAAAAAAAATAAAAATCAGCGAAGAAAAAAAAACAAACACATAAAGTGCGAGGAGGCTTCTTCTTGATGAATCGTTTGAATGTGTTCACTTTTTTATTTGTCTGATAATTTTTAAAAACTTCAATGAAGGTTCAATGAATCTTTAGACTACACCAATCCTGAAAGATTATATTTTACCTAGAAATGACCATAAAAATTGGTCATTACAATGCATATTTTTTTTAACAGAACGAAAAACAATTGGTTGCTTATTTTTTTTATGTTTTTGTTTTCCTTGATTTTTTTCAAAGAAAAATCATCAATGAAGAAACAAAAATTATTTATTTTTTGAATGAGTTTACACTTTTTTAAGAGATCAAAAACTATTTTAGCTTTTATTAAAGAAGCAAAAATTATACTAAAAATGCAACTTCCGAATTTTCAAAGTAAAATCAAATCAAGCTACAAAGAAGTTGATTAAACTTGAATGCATGAAATTTTTTGACAGTTTGGAAAGAAAAAAGAAACGAATAACCAATTAGCATTCTATAAAATTTAAAACAAAAACAAAATTGTGAATTTACAGATTCTCATTATGCTTTTAACTTTCAGCTGTTTATGGCATGTATCGCTTTTCCATTTATTCATTTCTCCAAAAAGCTTGAATAAAACTTTTATTTTGCTATCTTGAATCAGCATCCCATTTGCATCGAGCAAAGTAATTATTATAGTATTTACTTTTGTATTTTTTTCTAAGATTTCGATACGTTTTTCGTTTGAACATTGTCTCCAAAATATTTCGGGAGTCAAAAAATCCAATGAATTTAGTAGTTTCGATTTTTATCTGTATTTCAAATTTCAATTCCCTATAGATTTCAACCATTTTTTTTCTGCTTCTCTCGCGCTAAAAAAGGACCATCATAAATAAGATTTTACCATTTTCAAAGCATCAATAATATAAATTTTTTAAAATTATTTTGGGCATGGCCATTGTTGTTGCTTTTGGGGGAAAGTATCACTAGTTTTTTTTGACATTATTTATTAAATTAAAACCACCGAGAAAAAGTATGATTCATTTTGGTAGTCGTCTCTGATACATCCTTTCATTTTCCCTTTTAAATCCATTTCAACCAAATCCACACAATATCCTTTTTCCTTTACTTTCTTTAAAAAAACTAAAATACAAAATTGCGCATTCAATGCTGCTGCATTTTAAATCTTCTCATTTTCTTCAAAACGGTAGTACGACAACATTACCCAAATAATAACCTTACATTTTTTAATGTTGGAAACATTCGCCTTTATTTTTTGTGCTTTTTTTATAATTTTTCTTTTGCACAAGAAAAGCTCAAGCCTTTTGCCCTCTTTTTTTGTTTCTATTGATTAGGTTTCACTTTTTTAAATTCCATTGTCTTTCATCGACTTTTCATGGTTAATTTTGCATTTCGTTTAGAACCTAATCCTTCAAAAGTTAAAGATGCTTTTAATTTTTTTTATTAAACCTTGAGTTTTTGTAAATACATTTGATGGCCTCTTTAAAGAAAAGCACCCGATGCGCAAATAATCTTAGAACGAATAAAAAATAATTTTCTTTTGGGAACAAAGTTTTTTTTACTCCGTGCAGCTCAACTTGTTTTTACTATGTGCTTTATTATCGCGGCCTTTTTTTCAACAATGAGCTTTTTTTAATATTGATAATTGATATATTTAAAAAATAATAAAATATTTAATTTTTTTAAGCTTACTACTTTGGAATAAGGAATAACAGTGAAAAGAGATGACAGAAGAAGAAAAAGCAAGCTTTCTTCGAAATGGTATGCATTTTTTTCCTTTTTAGAGGCCTCTTAAAGGCCTTTTTTTAAAGCTACCCTTTAATGAACTTTATACAACTTTTTATATGAGCAATTTACTTATTTTTTTGTTTTTGTTATTTATTTAAACATTTTGCATCAGAAATTCCCAAAAAAAAGTATTGCTTTCGAACTGTGTAAGCTTTGTTCAAAAGTTCAACTTATAAAATGGCCCTCTTTTTTATGATGAATCAATTACTTCCAAATTACACTTTTAAATAAAAATTTTACTATTTTAGCTAATCGTGCCCCTGGTAAACGTACCATCAAACCAACCAAACACTTTTTTAATGATTTGCCCGATGGTGACGAGGAAGACGATAATGATTTTGCTATAAGCGATGTGGAAGGTGAAAAAGAAGAACATGGTAGTTCTTCAGGGTCATCGAGTAGTGAAGATGATGTTTGTTGTGTTTATTATAATTTCCTTCTATAATTCCTTTCAAAATTACAGGAAGATGAAGACGATGGTGGTACATCAAAATCTTCTACCGTTGATATCGATGATGATACTCACGATTCAAATGATATTAAACCGGGTACATCTGAAGCGGGTAAATCAAATCATAAAAAAGAAAACCCCGAACTTTGTTGCATTTGTCTTATGCCTCAAACAAATGAATTAGCTATTTCAAAATGTGATAGGTAAAAATTAAAAATTATTATAAAATAATCTTTGACTATTTATTTTATTTAAGATGTGGTATCATTGTTCATATTTTATGCCATGGCATATCCGATGACGGAACAGATAGCGTTGCAACAGATACCGAAATTCCATGGTTTTGTGATCCTTGTATGTTTGGATTAGTTGATCCTCCATATTGCGTATGTTGTCCATCTCGTTATGGAGCTTTTAAACGAACTGATATTGGATATAATTGGGTTCATATCGTTTGCGGCCAATATATTCCTAAAATTACATATGCCGATAATATCAATTTTAATGGAATTAGTACCGAAGAAGTTGATTTTCGGTTATTTGGAAAGAAGCCATGCCACGCATGTATTGAAGATCCCATTAATGCACGAATAGGTATTACTGTACCATGCGAAGCTGGAATGTGTAAAAATAATTTTCATGTTACTTGTGCTCAGCGGTAAACATATTTTTCTCATTATTTGATAATGTTAAACCAGAAAATTTTAGATTAGGACTATTGGTTGAGCTTGAAGAAGGTGAAAGTGTGGGCCATTTATTTTGTAAGCGTCATACTCTTAGTGAAGATATAAAACGACGAAAGAAAAAGTAATATTATTCCATTTTGCTTTTAAGTAAATTTCATACAACAAAATTTTAGATTTGAAATTGCCCTCGAATATGAAGAAAAGCGTTTACTTATGTCACGCCGAAAAATTCTTGGTGCTTATGAGCGCCATCGAAAAAGCAAACAATTAGCAGAATATAATCGAATTATTTCATCTTTGTCTAATATTATTTATCCAGGTCCAGCAAGTGCAAAACGTTTTCGAATGATTCAAACCAGCGCAGAAATAATTGAAGGTTTTGCAAATAAAGCTGAAAAGGAGCTTGGAATTGATCGAGATAAATATGCTAAAGAACTTTGTAAAATTCCATCAGAAAATTTAAATTTAAATGGCGCTTTGACTTTCACAGATGAATCGGTTAGGTATGAAAGTGGAGTTACCATAAGACGACATAGGAATATCATAATTTTTAGATACTTTGAATATCGTGAAAATGTTGCATTTGATGAACAAGAACAATATGCTGAAGAACTTGTAATTAATAAAGAAGAAGCGCTACAAAAAGAGCGAGAAACTAAAGCAGCCATTGAAAAAATTCAAGCAAACCATAAAAATATTTTAGAAAGTTCAAAACAAGCTTCAGATTTATGTTCAAAGTTTTTCGATGTTCTTCATCCTCTTGGAGCAAAAGGAATTAGTCGAGCTTATCTTCGACTACCTCATAAACATCCAGCAAAACTTGCAACAAAAAATACTAATAATGTTCAACAAAAATCCAAAAAAGAAGAGAAACAAAAAACTAAACCCAAGTCAGTTACAAAAGCAGCTAAAGATAAACCACCTAAACTTCAACGATCTCCTATTAAAACTAATAATATTAATATGACAAATGGAACATCACCCGAAATTATTACTTTAAGCGATGATGAACCTCCTAAACTTAATGCAGAATCATCCATTCATCATGATTCACAAATGCCAAGCACTTCAACTAAATCAGGAGTAAAAAGACGATCATCAGAAAATAACATTGAAAATGGTTATGAAAGTATTAATTCTATTAATGATACTTCTTCATCATCGCCTGTAGCAAAAAAACCACGAAAACGAACAAAAACTCCTGGTTGGGATATTCCCAAAATATGTTTTACATGTCAAGAAGTAAAGCTTCTTCATTACCTTGGCCTTTAATCACATTTTATAAGTAATCATTTTTTAGGAAGATGAACAACAAATGCCTTTTTGTGAAATTTGTAAACATTGGTTTCATCTTCATTGCTTGGATCCTCCATTAACTAAAATGCCCAGAGCTGGTCGAGGTTATGCTTGGGCATGTTCGGATTGTTCAGAAGCTGAAAGAGAAAAATATGAAGCTGAACACGAAATTAATTAATATATTTTAACAATCTAGGGGTTATTTTTTGCAGCTAAATTTTCATCGCTGATTTGTATTGTATTTTTTTTAAATGTCTTTCTTTATCCTTATTTTTACTTATTCCAAAGGTGATTTTCGCTTTTTTTTATTTCAATAAATTTCTATTCTTTTATTACTTTTTATGGGAAAATAAGAGGCAAATAATTCCAAATTAATACTTTTTTAGCAGCTTTCTTACTTTTAGCAACCGAGTAATTTACATCGAAGATAAAGAAGCGCGTTTCCTTTTTCTTAATTTGCTTCAAAATTTTGAAAACAAACATAGCAAAGAAATCTTTGGCTTCTTGCAACAAAGCTTATTCCTTTCCCAACTACCAAAAACAATTATGCTCCATAAAAGTCCATCAATAAATTTCCAACTTTCTTTTTTTATTACGTTTAACACATTCCGATTTATGTTACAATGCTTCCCAACAACTACTAATGTGATTTTTTTTAGATGTCAAGTCCAAACGTTTCAAGATTTCCTTTGATATTGTACAAAAGAGTCCTCAGATTACATTATGGTTTACCATCACAAGAAATGAGAATAATGGGTGATTCGTATGCTAAAGATGAATTTCGAAGACATAAATCAGCAACTCGTAAACAAGCTTTACACTTTTTAAAAGAATGGACGGTTAGTTTTTTTCTTTCATACTTCTGATTTTTTTAAATCTAATTTTATTATAGGATTATTGTATGACTCTATCAAAACAACTATCACATAAAGGAATAGCAAAAAGTACTTCAATTGGTCGTGATCTTGATACATCTGCAATTGAATCAATGGATGAACAAAAACTTTTACAACTTTATGAACTCAAAGTGGAAGCTGATAAATGGAAAGAGATTGCAAAGTAAAATTGTTCTTAGTATCATCATTAGCGTTATTTTCTTTATTTCTGTTTTAAAATTAGTAAATGTTAAAAATTTGCTTTGTAATAAAAGTTAGTTTGATCCTTTAATTCGAGAACTTTGCTGCATTCATATTTTCATTACATAAAATGTTAGCGCCAAAAAATTATTAATAAACAATCAAAAAATAATTTACATCTTTAAAAATTAGCATAAACGTTATTCATGCATTCAACAACAACAACAAAACTCTAATCTTTTTGTCGACAAATCTTTTATCGCAAAAAATGTCAGACAATTCAGACGCTGCTTCAATGAGCGATGTTTTGGATAATGGTAAGTCTTTTTTTATTCCATTTTTTACTGATTTGATTCATTTCTTTCAGAATCCAATTCAATCTGGAAGGAATTTACTGCTTATTTTCCTCATGAACCAACAAGTGAAAGAGCTGTATCATCGACATCAATTGATTCTTTTACATCTTTATCCTCTTTATCATCATGCTTAACTGCAGTTCGACCATCCGATGTTAGTGATTCAACCAATGATTCTGATTCAATGTGTAAGTTTTTATTATGTCTAAGAGGATATCTTCCAAATATCTTTTTTTTTTTCAGTAAGTTCTTTTAATGAAAGCAATCTTCGAACAGATATTTATCCATCCGATGAAGATGCAACAACTTATGATACCACAAACTTTGAAGATGATACCTTATCCTATAATTCTGATGCCGATGACGCTGAAGATTCTTCATCTTATGAAAGTTCCTCCTGCTCAACATGCGACGATGATGACGACGATGATGATACAACTTCTCTTGATACCGCTTCACTCATTGAAAATTGAAATAACTATGTTTTTTGTTTTGAAAACTAATCTTTATTAAAAATAAAACAAAGTACATATGTGTAAACGACAAAAAATATAAATACAATAAAAAAGAAAAATGGAATTTATCTGTTGGGATTGTAAATCTTCTTTTTGACACGTGAAATACGCCAAGCATTTGCATCCTCGTATTTGTTGTGCAATGGATCGACCTTTTGATTTCTTTTGAACGTTGAAAGTTTGGTATTGTCTCCAATTTTGAAAAATGACGGAGCAAATTCGATTAACCATTTTGGATCAACAGCAGTTACCTAAAAATAAGTTTTGTTTAGAGGATGGCTCAATAAAATAAACACAATACTTACCTCTCTCATGTATTCTTTTGTTGTCATAACCAATTCATAATAAACAACCCATTCAGGTTGTTGTTGAAATAGAGAGCTTGTTGGATGTATGTAAACAGTTTGACCATCAACCAGAGTTCTGTAACCTTCTTGTGGATCTCTCTTGGCAGCATTTCGGAAGTAGCCAGAACATATTGCTTTCTGTACTTTTTGAACATCTCTTCCACAGCTTTTTACACTAAGCTTATGTCGATCCATAATACCAAGGAGTTGCTTTCGAACATCTTGAGCACGTTTGAGTTGTCTTCCTTGAACGAAATTTTGATGACACCATGATTGAGAATAATTATTGTGCTTCCAAGAATTGTAAACGGCTAACAATGTTAATTGATCGCCTTCAGGTTGATGGAACTTTGATTTTCGTTCATCAGCTTGTTCTTGTCGATCTTTTGGGCGATAAAAGACATTTTGTACAGAGATCATAGCAACAATTGTTAATACTTCTTCAGCACATTCAAGATCAACAGACATAATAAGGAACTTTGCCAAAGCAGGTTCTAATGGAAATTCTGCCATCTAAAACAAAGAAAAGTTAAGTCTTTAAATAGATAAAAATAACATACTCTTCGTCCAAGTCTTGTAAGTAACCCATCATCGTCCAAAGCAGAAAGTTGATGTAATTGTTGTAATGCTGTAATCATTGCTTCTAAAGGTGGAGCATCCATAAAATCAAAATCCAAAAGATTGTTGATTCCCATTGCTTTGAGTTGAAGGAGAGTCGTTGCCAAATTAGTTCTTTGAATTTCAGGAATAGGTGTTGGTAACATTTCATCTCTGAATGCTCGTTCAGTATAAAGTCGATAGCATTTTCCAGGACCAGTACGACCAGCACGTCCTGATCGTTGAGATGCAGCAGCCTGAGAAATTGGAGTAACAACAAGAGAATCCATACAAGATTTTGGATTGTAAATTTTCTGTTTGACAAATCCAGGATCAACGACGTAGTAAATTCCATCAATCGTTAAAGATGTTTCCGCAATATTAGTTGCAACAACAACTTTTCGTGTTCCTGGTGGAGCTGGATCAAAGATTTTTGATTGCATTTCACTTGGTAAAGCACCATACACAGGCCAAGCTTGAAGTTCAGGAACATCAGATCCTATTTTTTTCATACGTTCATGTAAAACTTCACATGCGGTATCGATCTCTTCTTGACCAGTAAGAAAGAGTAAGATATCACCAGGAGGTTCTGTTAAATGAATTTGCATTACTGTCATTAAAGCAGCATCAACGTAATCAGTTTCAGGTTCACGAGTATAAAGAATTTCAACAGGAAAAGTTCGACCAGGAATCTTGAAAATAGGTGCACCATAAAAGTATTCAGAAAATTTAACTGCATCAAGAGTAGCAGATGTAACAATAAGTTTCAGTTGTGGACGTTTTCTTACAGCTTGTTTCAAGAGACCAAAGAGAACATCCGTATTTACAGTACGTTCGTGAGCTTCGTCGAGCATAATACACGAATAACCACTGAGATCTGGATCCAAGAGACTTTCACGGAGAAGCATACCATCAGTCATGTATTTGATAATGGTATCAGGACTTGTGCAATCTTCAAAACGAATAGTATAACCAACTTCTTGACCAAGAGAGCATCCAAATTCTTCAGCTACACGCTTAGCTACGCTTGTAGCAGCAACACGACGAGGTTGAGTGCATCCAATCTTTCCAATTTTAGAGAGACCAGCTTCAACAAGATATTGAGTCATTTGAGTTGTTTTACCAGAACCTGTTTCACCAATAACAACCAAAATTTGGTTTTCAAGGATAGCATTAATCAAGGGTTCTTTTAGAGCAAAAATAGGCAGCGATTCACGTTGTTCTTTGATACTCAATAAATTTCGTTTTCCAGTAGAAAGAGTTTTCAAATGCCGTCTCCATTCAGGTTCTTCGCGCTTTCTTAAAGCAGCCGGAGCTTCTTCCTCTTCGACGATCCCATTATTAGTCGCCATTGGATCAAGAATTTTGCTTCCACCTGGACCACCACGTTGCTTTTGTGAATCTTTCTCTCTTGCAGCTTGAGTTTTCATTTCTCTTCGTTCTTTTGATAAAGCACCTTGCATCAAAGCTGCTTGTGCTAAACTACCATCAGGATTTTTAACGACTTTAACAGGCTCCAATTCAATATTCATTTTACCATAACCTTTTAAGAAAGCTGGTTCATCTTCAACAAGTTCAATTTCAACGTCTTCCCCATCACTTTCATCGTCAAAGTTTCGTAAGATACCCATATCTTCATCAAAATCAGGCATTTCAACATGTGAAATAGCTCCACCGCCTTGCATTTGTCTCAGTTCCCATCTTTCTGGTGTTGATAATCGGACTCTTGTTCGCTTTTGTGTACTTGAATCAACGTTCACTTTGGGGATATCAGAAGATAAAAATTGTTCATCGATACCAAGCACAGCATCATCACCCAAAGGTTTTTCATCCGGACATAAATCAGCTCCAGTATTTTGATCGGCTTCTTTCATTGAAAGTCCAATTTTACGTTGAGGTCCTGAATCATCAATTTTCACAATTTTAACCTTCACATTTTGGCCACGTTGAACGACTTCAGCAACTTCTTTAACACGATTCTTTGAAAGTTGAGAGATGTGAATCAAGCCTTCGCATTTTTGACGAACACCGATAATCTAAAAATGGGATGGTTAATAAGCTTAAAATAAAAAAGAGTAAACTTACTTGAGCAAAAGCACCAAAATTTGTTAAGCTTTGAATCTTTGCATCATAGATTTTTCCTTGTTCAGGATATTCAGGTAATTTTTCTTGTCTACGATCTCTTGGTGATTTCGAGCGATGTCTTCGAGAATTTCTGTCACGGTCCTTTGAACGACTTCGACGTCTCCGATCCCGATCTCTGTGATATCTGTCATCATCATCTCTTTTTGATTTTTTCTTTTCTCTTGAATCACTTCGACTACGAGATCGCCTTCTTCTTCTTTCAGGACTACGAGATCGGCTTCTTCGACGTTTCTTTTCGGATTCAACAGGCTTGTTTTCCTAAAAAAATAACATTCGTACAATTCTAAAATGCAACAAACGCAAACTTACTTGCTGCCACTTTCCCATCAAACCTTCAAGTTCAGATAAAGGATTCGTTGTATTTGCCATAGCTAAAGCTGGAAACATGGCTTTTAGCTCTTCTTTTTCATCTTTGATAGTGTTGAAAGGTTTATCAGCAGGTCGTGGCTGTGCATTCATAATCATACGTAAAAGTGAAGACATCAAAGAATCGTCCAACTAAAAAAGTAGCTTGTTAATAAATAATGATCTACAATGATAAAAATAAACTTACTCCACCATCTAAGCCATATTCAGCTAGGGCAGTTTTAAACTTATTGAATGTTGAATTATTTTTAGCAACATCGATAATAAATTCGGCTACAGTTTTATCACTTGAACCAAGATGGTTTTCAAGTTCTGTACATACACGAGAAACCAGCTCCAAATGTTTAAGTTGAGCGATATCATCCATTCAAATGTAAAGAATATAATACAAAACAATAAAAATATTTATAATTTACAGGAACTTTGAAGACAAAAATTTTATAAAATTTGTCTCCGTTGTTGACGAAAGAAAGAAAAAGTTTCATCAAAATATGTTCCATGGCGAAAGCAGACACTTTTCCATGCAGGCGCCATATTTGAAAAAACTCATTAGTTTGTTGCAATAAAAATTTTTCATTTCAAATCAAATCCTTCCAAGTTTGAAAGAATTGTCAGAATTTTATTTTATTTTATTATCAAATTCATCTTTAACTTCTTCGTGTAAATTCTTCACCCCTTTTCGATGCAATGTCTTCATTTTCAATTGGTACTCGAATAATACATAATGGTGATCGTGGTGTGGTTCGTTACTATGGAGAAGTCAAAGGTTATGAAGGTCTATGGTATGGTATCGAATGGGATATACCACAAAAGCGTGGAAAACATAATGGAACTGTCAAAGATTTCAAATACTTTGAAACCAAACATCCTAAAGGTGCATCATTTGTTCGTGCATCTGAAAACATTTCTGCTGGTGATGATATTGTTTCTCTTATTGCTCAACGATATTCTGAATCTCCTGTTAATTATAAAGCTTCTGTAAATAAGATTGATATCGCTATTGAAGAAGAACAATATGATGGAATGGATGAAAATCACTCAACGGATGCTTCTGGAATAAATGTTTCGAAATTGTTTGGTATCACTTTGGATCATTACCCTGTTTCATATTGTACTCCTTCCAATATCACTTTTCATGTTTGCAAAGACTTGGTTTTATCGCATACTTTACTTTCAAAATGGTCCAATTTATTTCAAATGCTTAAACTTTTTCCAAATATTTCTCTCTTGGATATAAGCGACAACGATATGGAGGATCTCAGCAAACTCTCAAATCTCACTGAATATGAAATCAAAAAACGCATAAAAACTCTGAAAGTGAATAAATGCAACATTGACGACGAATCTGCTCATCGACTGCTTCTGCTTTTTCCATCATTGACTGAACTACATCTAACTGGAAATTGCTTGAAATGTTTACAAATTCCGTCAAACTATGAAACTTTGGAGCTGTTATATCTTCAAGACAACAATATTGCTGACATGGTGAACTTAAGCTCGTTAGCTAAGCTTCCACGATTGAGATATTTGAATATAAGTAGCTGCTATATTTCAAGAATTTCAGTGAAAGATGACTTTCCTAAACTTGAAAAATTGGTAGCGCCTGATAATAATTTACGACAGGTTAGTGCTTCCACCTATGGTTTTTAAGCTTCTTCTTTCTTGTTTGCTAATGTATCACGCTTTTATTAATGCTATTTCCTTTTCAGTGGGATGACATCGCCGATATCATCAAATTTCCTAATCTCAAACAATTGGTACTTAATGCTCATCTTCCTGTTCCAACTGGTATTGATCCTCGCGAAGTTATGGTTGTTAAATTTCCAAATCTCTCTGAACTTGATCGTCTTGACATTTCACCACTTTTTCGCCGAAATTGTGAATATTATTTTCTTCGTAAAATTGCTTCAATCAAACCCATCCCTTCTTATTTCAAAGCTGATATTCAAAGATTACTTACATTGTATCCTGATTTTGTTATTCCAGAATTTGAAGAAGTTTTAAAAGAATCAACAATGAAAGAAACAATTCACCTTCGATTTGCTTATGGTAACTCCAAATTTGAAAAGACGTTTGATTCAACTCAAGAATTTTTACCTATTATCAAAACTGTTTGCCGCAAAATGAAACTTCCATCTCGTGGTATTGAAGTGTATATTTCTCGATATGCTGATAATGAAGATGGTCAAACTGAAGAACTTGTTACACTTTTGGATCGAAATATTAAATCTTATGATTTGGATGAAAATTCAACGATTATATTAAAAGTTTCTAATTAATTTTTCATGTTTTTTTTATGCTGGTTAATTTATAATTTTGCTTTTATGTATGTATTTAAGAGAGACTCTACCAGATTTTTTAAAGATTTTCGACTTGGGCGGGCCATTTTTTTTCAAACCCAATATTGTAAGGTCACCAAACGGTTATTTACGATGAAAAAGTGTGCTAATTTTCAATCTTTTGTTAACAAACTATACTAGATATGGAATTACGAGCTATCGAAGTTTGAGGCATGTGTAACCTTTAAAAATTCTGTTAAATTCACCCATGAAGCATTAAAATTAAGTATTTATCCCATATTAGGTAATCGATCCAGGGCTTTCTAATGGTGTATACCATATATTTTTATATCCTATAAAAATGAGGGCAAATTTGCATATTTAAACTTAAAAATGATGCCATTTTTTATCCCTCTCCGTACGGGAGGAATGCTAAATCAAATATATTCCCCTGAATCTCCTCTATCGATTGAGTCAAAAAAATAAAAAAAAGTATATCCCGAAAAAAAGTTTTCCTCATCGATGTGCATGAGACCAACATTTTTAATGGGGAAAATGGTATTTTTCATTTTTTTCTTTGTTGAGATCCATCTGAACATAATGCCAAAAATCAAGAACAAAATGCCAAAAACGAAATGAAAAAAATGAAAAATACCATTTTCCCCATTAAAAATGTTGGTTTCATGCACATCGATGAGGAAAACTTTTTTTCGGGATATACTTTTTTTTATTTTTTTGACTCAATCGATAGAGGAGATTCAGGGGAATATATTTGATTTAGCATTCCTCCCGTACGGAGAGGGATAAGAAATGGCATCATTTTTAAGTTTAAATATGCAAATTTGCCCTCATTTTTATAGGATATAAAAATATATGGTATACACCATTAGAAAGCCCTGGATCGATTACCTAATATGGGATAAATACTTAATTTTAATGCTTCATGGGTGAATTTAACAGAATTTTTAAAGGTTACACATGCCTCAAACTTCGATAGCTCGTAATTCCATATCTAGTATAGTTTGTTAACAAAAGATTGAAAATTAGCACACTTTTTCATCGTAAATAACCGTTTGGTGACCTTACAATATTGGGTTTAAAAAAAAATGGCCCGTCCGTTTTAAAATATCTGGTAGAGGCTCTCTTAAATATAATGCCTTTAAACAAAAAGTTGTAAAAATTTCTTAATCAAACATCATAAACCACCAAGGCCATGGAAGCAGAATTTGAAAACCATGTTTTTGACATATTGGTTTCAAAATGGACGTAAAAATTATAAAATTTTAAACCAAAAATGAAAATACAGCAATCATCTAAAATTTATTCCACACCCGAGCTTTGACTTATTTTTATGCATGATGAAAATAAATACATACACTCGAGGAAAAAAACAAATATGGTGTTGTTGTTGAATTAAAGCGAATCAAGAAGGAAAAAAAGTTTGTCCATGTGCATTTTCGAAGTTACAAATACATATTTCAATCAATTTTTTTTAATACATAAGTCTCTTTTTTTAACACACAAATCATTTCAGTGATGCTTCGTTATTTTTCCATGCTCTTTATATTATTTTTGAAATATCTTATTTTAGCTGCAACAACAACTTCAAAACCTGATTTTATTGGACGTAAGACATTTTCTAAACTAAATTGAAGTTATAAAATGTAAGTAAATTTTTAGCTTGCTTAGATATGTGGTGCCCAGATGGCTACGGATGCAGTTTTAAAGAAAGTGCTGGCGTTGAAGGATGCTTCCTAATTCACAATAATTAAATTTTATTTAACCCTTAATTCTTTATTTTATGTTTAAAGCATGCTTTAACAACTGTATTAGAAAATGTAAACATATTAATTAAATAAATTACGAGAAAACGCATAAAGCTGTGATAAACTTTTTAAGAATGATGAATTACTGTAGATGATTTTATAACGAATCAGCTAGTTGGCTTTTATCATGCTTCGTAAATGCCATTTTTAAGTTTTGTGAAGCTATTGTTGTCATCATTCATCATTGTGTTAAAGGTCCATGGTTAGTTAAAGCTTAAAAAAGAAGGTAATTTCCAAAAAGCTAAACGATGGAAAAAAACTTTACTTTCTAAATGTACGAATATTAACGATTTTTTGAATCATTGAACTCATAGTTGATAAGAGCTTTGGTTGACATAAATGGAGTTCACTTCGAAATCGATAAGGTTCACTATTTTGATCATAAATAACTTGAGCAAAAGCTTTACAAGTTTCCACATAGCAGCGAAATTTTTGTCGTGCATTCAACCAACTTTGGGGTTCACTTCCCGGTAAAGATCGAAATGAAAAAACATTGTTAAATTTTTCATTTGACGCAATAACCATCGCGCCATTTCTTCGCCCTCGAAGATTATCAAAAACAATGCATAATTTTGCTGGAATTTCATGAAGGAGTTCTGGATTAATATTTCTTCGCCTATAAAAAAAGTTTTGTCAGTCATTTTTTTGGACTAAAGCAAGCAATGGATTACATTTTCTTTGTGATCCCTTCATTTTCTTGCAATGGCCATGGAACATGAAACATTTTTCCATCAAACAAAGTACTTGGGCTTTTGTTCAAAGCGGAAAAAGGAACAGCTTCCACCAATTCAAACGAAGTTGTTTGATGTGGCTAAAAAAATATGATAAATAGCAGCATTTTTTAAAAATCTGTGGAAAGAGATTACACTATCAAACAATAATTCCGTATCGGGCGATAAATTACGATATAAAGGCGCTTCTTGATTTGAAGGCTCAACAATATCAAGAGGATCGGATGGTGTAAACCAATAATCACACATATGAGCAGCGGAAGATTCGGGAAAGATGGGAAATGAATCAGCTTCAATAAACATAATATCTTTCATAGCTTTTTTTTTTATCAAAAAGACATAAGTTTGCACTATAAAAAAGCAGTGTAAGTTAGAAAACAGTGCTATTAATAATTAATAAAATTTTTTTCGCATCGAGCTAAAACATAGCTTGACTGTATTATCTTTTTCGGAAAACAAAAATAAAAACGATATTGAGAAAAAAAAGATTAAACCAAAAACAAGAAAAGGGAAAGAGCAACATCCGTTTATTTTGGAACATTTTTTTAAATGGGATCTTGCTTGATTGCTGCGGGAAAAGACTAAAAAATCGAGCAATAGGTGTTTTTCCTTTTTTTTTCTTCTCCCAAAATTATACAAAGGAACGAATAAAGATCAGTCTGGTCTTTTTTATTGAAACAAAAAAAAAGTTTAGCCACAACATACATATGCTTTTTGGAGCATCACTTTCTTTAAAAATAAAATACAGAAAGCATTCATAATTGGAAAGTGAAATAGTCGCAAAATTAGGGAAATCGATCAATGGACAAATTTTGAACGCGCTAAAAGTTTGTTACCGTAAAAGAAGGTTCCCATAGCGCAATCTCAAAATCAGTCAATCGAAACTTGCAAAGCTTTCAGAAAATTCATTTATATTTCCTCCTTGAAAAATGCAAATGTTAACTTTTTATTTTATTGCGGAAGATGAAAGACAAAGCATTTGATTTTTCTGTAAATCTTAGTCTTCCTTCCGACTGCTGAGAAAAATGGCTGATCAAAATAAACATGGCTTCAATTTGGGTGGAGCTGGACTTATGACTGCTCAAGCTTTGTGTCTTCCAAATGGAACTATAATTGTAACGAAAAGCAATAAAAGGTAAACTTTCTTTTTCTCCATAACCTTTTTTACTTTCTCATTTTTTTAGATTTACAATTATCGATACACTTCAAATTTCATTTTGCCGAGCAGTTTATGTTGCAACTCTTCCCAACAGTGAAGCTAAATATGTTATCAAAACTGAACCACCGCATTCAACTGGAGCTGGAATTCGTATGGAAAAAGCTGTTGCAGCTGTTCTTCAATGTTCCACACCAATGGAAGCTGAAAGATTTTCTGAATTCGTCGATTATGGTGAATCAAGAATGATAAATTTCATTATTTGGAAACGTCTTGGACCAAGCTTGGATGAGCTTCATCAAATGTATCGCCAAAAGTTTAGGTAACTTGACCATTGTTTTATATTGTTTTTCTATTACTTCAACTGCTTTTTAGTCTTGCAACTTCAACTCGAATCAATGTTCAAACTTTACGTGCTATTTCAAAGCTTCATGCTCTTGGATTCATTCATCGAAATATTCAACCATCTCATTTTGTTGTTGGAGAATCCGCCAAACGTGTCGTTTATTTGATATCATTTTCGCTTGCTCGTCCATTTAAACTTTCAACTGATGGAATGGATGCTAATCGTTTATCGTCTAAATCTTCTCAACGTTCAAAGAAAAAATCTTCCAGAGTTTCTAGATCTTCAAAATATGACAACGCCGTGACAAAAGACGAAAGCTCATCAGCTTTTTCAATAGCACGTGAAAGTTCGCCAACACAACAATATTTTGCTTCAAGATTTTGGTATTTTTCTGATGCTGGCTCAACTCTTTCTCGACTTGATGATATTGAATCATGGTTTTATTTAAGCCTTCATTTTATTGATCCTGATTGTCTTCCATGGTCAAAAAGTCCTCTTCAAATGTTATCGGATATCTTCAATGCTAAACATGATTTATTCCTGCATGTTTATTCTGATCAAATGTTTGGTAAAGACAAGGCAATTCCGTTGGATTATCGTCGATTTATTGATGAAATTAATGCTTCCTCACCCAATTCAACTCCTGATTATGAAAAGCTTATTTCAATTGCAACAAAAATATCTCATCAAGCTTGTCCAAATTCTAATTCACCGTATGATTGGGAAGAAATCCCTGCAACATTGGCTTCTGAATACGGTAAGAGGTTTTTAAGCTTAACTATATTGAAAGGTTTAATGTATATCTTTAGGCTCATTTCATGTACCTGCATATTCTCCTGCTTTCAATTCAAATGCTGGAATGTATTCCACAAGACCAAAAACAAAAATTCTTGGAACTGATGACCCTGAAATGGATCGACTCGTGGAAAATTGGCAAAATACTTTTCGTAAACTCATTTTGGCTGGTGTTCCTAGAGCTGTAGCATATCGAAGAGTCATGGGCATTTCACATCCACCTGAACTTGCAAATGGTCATTGGAAACCTTTAAAATCCAAGAAAAAGAGTGAGTTTTTTGTTTTAAACCTTTATAAAACTAACATTATTAACATTTATTCTTCTTCAGAAAACAAATCAAAAACAATTGAAAGAAGTGTTGATCAAACTGCCGACGATGCAAATGGTGCTCAAGGTTCTCCAAAACCATAATTCTTTGCTTATATTTTATTTATTTATAATTTTGTATGTATGTATGAATAAATTTTAACTTTGTAACTATTTTTATCTTCTTTTTTTGAGCCTTAGTGCTTTTTTCTCTCTCATGTTTTTGAAGAAGTTACTCAATGTTTGTGTTATTGACATAGACTTTCAGCGTCAGCCCACACTTTTTTTTAACTTCGTTCAGGAACGGCTGCTTTTCGTTTACTCTTTTCTCAACTTAAAAAATTGTTTGCAAAAAAACTTTCGAGAATTTCAACGTATTTTTCTTTTTCTGCGCTTTGTTTATTTACAATGAAAAAAATTTTGAAAAATGCTTTCATGATTGACTAAATTTTTAAACTTTTGCGTGATTGATTTGCTTGTAAAATTGTTATGGACATTTATTTTTTTACTCTCTTTCTAACATTTCAGAATGAGCATTCTTCCATATAATCCTTATTTCGATGGACCAGCTGCTCCATTTGCTGGTGTAGGACCTTATCATCCTTATGCATGGCATCAAGGCCATCCATTTTATGCGCCATCATTAGCATGGCATCCATTTGCTATGCTTCGAGCAGCTGAACAACAACTTTGGCATCAGCATCGTCAAGTTGTTGGACCAACTCAACAACAAGCGATTATGCCCAATGGCGAATTTAATTATAATATGAATGCAATCGGTTATAAACCCGATGAACTTGGAATTGATATAAATGGAAATGAAGTAGTTATTTCGGGCCAACATCGAACTGATGCAAAACAACGAAATCAACCATCAGGCCATCATCAATTTTATCGACGATTTACTTTACCTTCTGGAGTTCGACCAGATTCATTGAAATGTGATGTTGATGAACGAGGAAATTTAGCGATTACAGGAAAGGTTGATCCTAATTTTCTTGCAATTGAAAATGGTGGGGAAGGACATCATTCTGAAAGAAGCAGCGGTCGACGAACTCCCATTCCAATTCGTTATGGAGGATCTCGGGAATCTTCTCATGATGGACTTTATCGAGGCCAACCTGCAATCAGTTATTGATAAATTTTATCGAATATTTTTCGTATTTGATTTTCTTTCTTTCTTGTGATTTTTTTGTGATCATGTAATTATGTACGTAACTGCAACCATATTTGCAGCATATTTTATGGAAAAAATAAAATACATAAAAAATAAACTAAATAAATCGGCGACACCCCATGTCATCGAAAACTCATAACCTCGAAAACGAAAAAACATCGAAAAAAAAAACATCGAAAAAACATAATCTCGAAAAAGTGTGTTACGACACAATATCGAAAAATAGTAATCTCGAAAAAGTGAATTACGACATAATATCGAAAAACCATTATCTCGAAGAAAAAAAACATCGAAACACCGTAATCTAGAAAAAAAAACATCGAAACACCATAATCTCGAAAAAATTTACTCTAGAAGATTCTTTGAAAAATTTGCATAAAAAATATAAATTCGATTTAACATTGCAAATTATTTTAATTTTTCCAATCCATAAGGAAAGCCTATGGATAGTTAAATATGAGACAAGGGACATGCGAGTATGAGAAAATGTATTACTGATAAAGTGTTCCTCGAATAACATAATGGACTATTTATAAGTCATGAAATTGATTCAGGAATTAAACCTGTTGATCCAAAGGAATGTTATCTTCAATAAAAATATGGCAGAGAACATGAACGTGGAAGAATAATGGAACGTTTATAAAGTGTTCCAGTAATAACTATATCCACATTGGGCAAGCCTGAGCCACAAGTGAAGACATAGACCTAGCTCAATCAATCATTCCCAATAGATTATGCGGAAGAAGGTAGGACACTTCGTTATGAAAAATCGTTAAGTTCCATAGTAAGTACTCAAAACATTGAGACATTAACTTTTTTCATAAGTATATGCAAATTTTACTGGTGTAATTAAGGATCTGGTTAAAGTTTTACTATTGGGATTGGGAATATGAGAATCGAAAATTTGCATAATTATTAAAAAAATCTTCTTTTTTGCTATGCTAATAAAATGTCTTTCTTTTTTACATATGTAAATTAAAATAAAATTATGCAATTTATCTTTTATTTTTCCTAAGTGGCCATCCATCCTTACATACAAGTGCATCTTATAAATAACTTCCAATTTATTCGTCATAATAAACAAAAATTCTAATTTTTATGCAAATTTTCCATCCTCTCCCTCATTAGCAAAACATCAGAAATTTCGTAAATTTGAAAATCATGTTTGAAAATAGATCTTTCTAAAATGACAAATTCAGTTTATGGGATTTCGAGATTGTGACTCTTCGAGATTATGGTTTTTCGACATTATGTCGTAATTCACTTTTTCTAGATTACTGTTTTTCGATGTTATGGAGTAGCTTACCTTTTCGAGATTATGGGTTTTCGATGTTATTTTTTTCGAGAAAATGGGTTTTCGATGTTTTTTTATTCGAGAAAATGGGTTTTCGAGATTTCGTCGTATTTTCCTTTTTCGATGTTTTTTTAGTTTCGAGATTATGGGTTTTCGATGACCTGTCCGGACGCCAAATAAATCGGTTTTCCACTTTGATAATACTGAAATGCAGAAGAATGACATTTGAAAGATTTATGGAATATCGAGAAGAAGAAAAAAGAGTTTAGCCATTATTTGAGATTCGCCCATTTATGATTAACTAAAACGATTGAACGCAGTATTATAATACGCATATTTTTTTGTTTGTTCCATTTTACACTCACTCAGTTTTCATTAACCTTTTACGTTTCCTGTTTTGAATATATCTTTGCTCTTTCTCTCTTCCGTTTTCCCACATTTCGAAAAACCATCGAGTTTTACATTAAAACAAGCCACAAAAAAATATAACGATAGCTATCTTCTTTGTTCAATGTTTTCCTTCTTCTTCTACCGATAAAAAATAAATACAAAAACATTTTCACTTTGAACGAAATTTTTTTAATGTTGCAAAAAAATGTGTCCGGCATTTTAGCTGCTCGACAACGATTGCATCTTTCAATTTTTTGTGGCCAAAAGCAGGCGACTTTATGCCTGTTTGATTGAACGAAGGGTTACACTTATTTGTCAAAAAAAAATCTACGATCGTCTTTTCCTTTTTTTTTTTCACTAACACAACTTATGGTCGATTGCAAATTGTGCCATTTGATTTGAAATTGCAAATGTGTTTGTTGTGTATCTTCAAATCGGTAAAAACATTGGCGCCTATATTGTTTATAACAACAAAAAACTTTAAACGTGTGATGCCATAACGAAAATTGAGAGTCCATTCGAATCTGGAATTTCTTCTAGAAGTTTCTTTATCCTTCCTTTATGATTTTTGGCGTTTTCGTAAATTACGAAATCATTTTCGACGACTTTGTTTTTTTTTCATCGACTCATCTTTTTTTTTGATGCTCATTCATTTCTAGCATTATCCTTTATGCCCTTTTTGTCTTTTGTCCAAATTTTTACGATATCCCTTTTTTGTTGTTGATGATGCCCTTTCTCAATAATGAATGCGATATCTTGCTGGCTTTTTAAATACTTTGTTGTTTCACGAAATGGGTCAAAAAAAGCTGCAAGCTTCAACTATTCTTTCTCTGCAACCACACCTTCGGCGTTTTTATCGAATACTTTTGTATATCTTTGCATCATAACATTTTTCTCTTTCTCTCTTCTTTGCTTTTTTTCTTTGATCAAATTTTTTATCTTGATATTTTGAAATTTTTAATGAAATTTTCTTCGTCCTTTAAATTTTTTTTCAAAATATTATAGCTAGTTGTATTAAGGCTCTAATATTGGAGAATGGATATTGATTATAGCTACCACAAAAGTCTTCATGAATTGATGATGACTAAGATTCAATGATGTTAGTCATATTATTGATTTTACTCTTTTTGATATTTAACTAACCTATTCGGCTTGTTTCATGTGTTTTCATTATGAGTGGAAGCCATAGCTTTCTTTCATATTTGATACTTCCGTTCTCTTTGAATAATAGCTTCCTTCATAAAACTTTATAAGTTTACGATCCTTTTTGTAGCCATTTTTCACAGTCTTTACCCATTCATTTTTTTGTTTCTATTACTCATCTTTTAATTTGCATAACCATTTTTTCTTTGTTTCGAGTTTCAACCATCAAAATTTTTTCTTCTAAACAAATCATTTCCACCGATCCTGCGCGTTTTTTTGATTTTTAACAAATATTTTTTTCGTATTTGCATCCAATTCGTCTAAATTGGCATTTTGGTGACTTTGTCTTTCGTCTTAAACTTTTTAAATTTATTTTTTTAGGACAATTCAGAAAACATTCTAATATTTTTGTTTTCTTGAGTTTGAATCCTTCTGTCTCTTTGGTGCAAAATGAGAAATATGCGACAAGACAAAATCCGCAAAGAAGATAGAAAAGAAGAGCGTCGGGTGAAAAAGTATGTATTTTGGAACTTTTTATATATAACATTTTTTCTAGTTGTTAATTGTCTTTTATATAACAGTTTTAGGGAACAAGCAGCAAAACAAAAAGAAGATGGAATATTACGTGATCCTGAAGGAAATATAATATGTCCGGTACCATTCGTGCCATGTTCAAAAGCTGGTGATTCACTTCCTCAATCATTGGAAGAAGGAATAAAATTGGAATGCACTAACGAAGTTTGCTTGTTTACAAAACATTTAGTACATCCTGAATGCTTTGATACGCTGGAAAATGGATTGCTGAATATTTTGGCTAATAAAGGTTTGATTATATTTGATTTTTTATCTTCTTTTACATGCTATTTTCATTTAAGGATCTGCTCGCGGATGGACGGAAGGTCATAGAAGAAACAACCTGTGGACCAAAAAAGGTCTTTCGCTACATCAAAAATATTTAAATTGTCCGTGTGGTAAAGGTCTAGTTAAAAGGGATGAAGATGCTTGGAAGGAAAGAGAGGTTGGACTTTAGAATCGTATGTTAAACTTTACTCACTTTAAAATTTTAGAAATTGCTTGACCCTCGACAACAAAAAGATAAAAAGAAGCATATCAAAACGAAAAATTTACCAACTTTACAATTTGCCAAGAAAGGATTGCCACCTCCTCTCGATCTGTGAGTTTTCAATAGTTTAATAGCATGAACTAATTTTCATTTTTTATTAGGAAGAAAGCTCATGAATTGGATAATCACTTTTTATCGTCACATTCTCCTCCACCTTCTGAAATATACCTTGAAGTTAGCTTGTTTATTACTTCGTTGTCTCCTCTTACAAGTTGATTTTTAGGATAGATATGGTCCATTGAAAGAAGCTGCTGCAAGAACGAGGAAAACGACATGCACATCCATGGAATCTTCGGTGACTTCAACTTCAAGACCTTCGATTACTTCTCTTCCGACTGCATCAATACCGTTTCTTTTAAAACCGCTAATAACTCCTATTTCAAGACCAAAGAGACCTATTGGTTTCATGCCGATTAAATCACCTGAAAAGCCACCTCTTATGAATGCAGAAAGACCAAAAACACCTTCGGTAAGTTTATTTCCTTTCTTTTAGTGCGATTAATTTGAAAATCTTCTTTCAGACAATTTCTCCACCTCGTGCGAATACTCCATCAAGTGTGAATAAACATGGACGATCAAATACTCCCGTTTCAACTTTACGACAACCTTCAGAAAAAGAATCAAGAGATGTGATATCACCAATTCAACAATTATCGGATACTTTATCACCAACAAATACGACAACATCGATGGCATCTATTGGATCATTACGTAATTATCATCATGAAATGACTTCATATCCAGCTTTCAAAGATGCTGCTGTACAAACTGATATAACCACATTCTCCAAAGATTCAACCTTATTTAAAGAAACATGGATAAAAGCATATTCACCGATTGAACTTGAACATGATTCTGGAATACATTCAATAATTGGTTCACCGAAATTTATATCAGAAGCTTTAACTCCAATGAAATCAAGAAATGATTGGTTTGGAAATGAAAGAACTATTACTCCACCACCTGGTTTTGGTTTATCTGATCGAAGAAAAAGTTTTGTGAAAGAATTAGTGGAAGAAGAAAACAATAATAAAACTAATTTTCGACCTATTCCATGGGATCCTCCTGTAAGCACCGAATATTCTTTATTTAATGGACGTACGATTGGACTTGGTGAAGAAATTCTTCGACGTTTAGAAAATCGAACTCTTTTTGATGATCCTGTAAATGATTACTGTATTAACTGTACCTCAAATTGATTTAAATATCCTTGTCTATATTTCGCTCATGTATTACTATTACGAATAAATTTTATTTACAAAACAAATCTTTTTTGTATTATCTTTCTTTCATTTTTTTTAAATATTTTTATGACAATTGAAAAAGCTTATATTTTCGCATTTTGTAATCAACAGAACTATGTAGCTTTTTTTTTTTTTTTAATGTAACAGCAAAGAGTATCGTTAGAAGAAAGCGGTTGATGAAAAATTAAAAGTTTTATAACTGTAGGCGCTAATGATGGTGAGAATGTTCAATGGAGAAAAAAGCAGATCAATCGATGGAGTGTGGTTGCTTGTATGCTCAAACAAGACATTGTAGTAATTTTTGAATATTCAAAGGTGATTTTGGAGTCAATAATTTATCTTTGGATTATTGTTTTTTGCTAACTTGACTAATATAAAATTGTTAATTTGAGGTGAATAACCATTTGTGGATATATACTCAAATACAACTGCCACATCAACTTGGAACACTGCGGGGGTCTCAAATGCGTCAAATATTTGTATAAATACATATACAAGGGCAATGATCAAGCCTTCGTCTCAGTTCGTGAAATTAAAAATTCACCTGATACAAGCAACAAAGTGGATTACAATGAAATCACTCAATATCGCAAGATGCAGCTAATGAGTGCCACTGAGGCTATTTTGGGATTGATTGGAATGTTCCGTTGCAAAAAATCTCATTCCGTTGAAGTACTTGATGTTCATCTGGAATCCGAACACAACGTAGTATTTGATCCCAATGATGATGAAGAAACCCTTAATAAATTGACTGAAAATGATGGAGTTGAGGAAGATGATAAAGCTGTTTCTAAACTTACTGCATTCTTCAAATTAGTGAATGATGAATGTGAAGCTTTTATTGTTAATCCTTTTATTTTTGATGATGATGATAAACCTCGATCAATGGATTTATATTATCATCAAATTCCAGAATACTATCGATGGGATCAAAAAAATAAAGAATGGATTCGTCGAAAGAATGAAGTCAAAGTAGTTGGCCGCTTGAGATGCATATACCCTAGCGAGGTTGAAAAATATTGCTTGCGTGAACTATTAAGGTGTGTAAAAGGACCAAGCAATTATGGAATTTTAAAATGGTACAAAAAAGTTCAATACAAAACCTTCCATGAAGCTGCAGTAGCTCGAGGCCTTTATGTTGATGATAAAATGTGTTATTCAACTATGGAAGAAATTATTTCATCTTACATGCCACGAGATTGTCGAACTGTATTCGCATTGCTTTTAATTTATAATCAACCAAAAGATCCTGCAGCTTTATGGAATGATCATTGGAAAAGCCTCATCGATCACAATCCAGATATACCCGAAGAAATTCGAGTTCGAAAGGCCCTTGCTCACATCGCTTCAATTCTTTTTCATCATCAAAAAACCCTCAAAGATTTCAATCTTCCTGATGTCTCTGAAGATGATCTCATAGATTCCATCAATAATGTTTTTCCAACTGAAGATAATGATGGTGAAGCAGATTATAAGCAATTGAATGACGAACAACGAGCTTTTGTTGACAAAGTCATTGAATCAATCAAAAACAAAAAAGACCTTCGCCGATTACGCCTTTTCTTTTTGCAAGGTAGCGGTGGTACGGGCAAAACTTTTGTTTACAACACTTTAATTCGAATGCTCCGAGCACGAGGCTTAAAAGTTATTGCTGTTGCGTCTACTGGAATAGCTGCAACTTTACTTGATGGTGGTACAACAGCTCATTCTGCTTTCCACATTCCTCTTGACATCCATCAAGAACCAAACATCCCAAAAAACTCTCCTCTCGCCCGTTTAATTCGTGAAGCTGATGTTATTATTTGGGACGAAGCCCCAATGCAACATAAATCTGTCCTCAAGCATGTTGCAGGACTTATCAAGAATTTGGTTGGACTTGATGAACATCATTCAAAATTCGGAAATAAAACTGTTATTCTTGGTGGTGATTTTAAACAACTTCTCCCTGTAATGAGAAATGAAAGTGCTCGAGCATCTTTTGAAGCTTCATTGTTATGCTCACCTCTCTTCAGAGACAATTTCAAAATCCATACTTTGAAGACAAATGTAAGAGCTGCTGATGATCCTAATTATGCAGCATGGATTAATGATGTGGGTAATGGACGTAATCAATCAACAACTTTTGGAATTAATAAAGTTCAACTCCCTGATGATATCGTTTTTTATCATCCTCAACCAGTGATTGATTTTGTTTATCCACCAGAATTTTTCGAATGGGATACTAAATCACAAAAATACCTCGATTATGTTTCTGAAGCAGTATTAATGGCACCTTTAAATCAAACTGTAAAGGATTTAAATGAAATGATTATTTCAAAGTTAAAGGGTGACCATAAAGATTATGTTGCTAACAATATTATGACATCGACCCTTTATCCAGATGATGAAATATTACGTGAAAATTTTACTTCAGAAGAACTAGCTAATTTCGAACATTCTTCCATTCCTTCAAACACTATTCGTTTAAAGGTTGGTACAGTCGTTATGCTTACTCGAAATATCCTTATTCCACTTGGTTTATGTAATGGTACAAGGATGGTGGTAGAAAAAATGTACGATCATCATATTGCATGCCGTATTCTCACTGGAAGATCAAAAGGTTTAATTTATCCTATTGTTGCCGTTTTAAACAATTTTTCCGATCAATCCGATGATTCTTTACCTGATTTTACTCGAATGCAACTTCCAATTCGACCAGCCTTTGCTATTACCATCAACAAAGGGCAAGGTCAAACTTTGAGAAAAGTAGGCATCATTTTGTATACGGACAGTTTTTCTCATGGGCAATTTTACGTTGCTGTGAGTCGTGTTCGTGAACGTAAAGATATTCGAATATTTGTCAGGCAACAAAATACTGGATTTGCTGCAAATGGTCAAAAAATTCCTCATGCTCAAAATATTGTATTTAAAGAAGTTTTAACCGCCATTAAACAACAAGATGATGATCAACAAAAAGACATGAATGCACAACAAGTGAAGGCTTCACAACAGCAAATTTTTAATGATGTTATAGATGTCATTGATCAAATTAATGACAATGTGTATTCACCATTATCAACACCATCAGCATCTCAATTTCGTATTGATGTAAATTCAGCGCTGCCAATGTATGATGTTACACATTTAACACAAACCTTCCAATATCCATCATCAGTTATAAACAATGTCTCAAGTTCCCAGATTTCTCAGCCACAATATCGCAGTGCTAATGATTGTTTAAAGCTTAAAAATGTATTTAATGATTGTTTCTTGATTTCCGCAGTAAATGCAATTGATTTGATGAAAGAATTGAAGGATTCCTTTCATAATGTTCCTGAAAATGATGCAGCATCACATCACGAATTAATGAAAGTTTTGAGTGGTGAAGTTCCTGATGTGCAAGCCTTAAGAAACTCATATCCAAATTATCGATATAATCCCAACACAAATGATCAGCATGATGGTTTTGAAATGTTTTCGACATTAATTCAATCTCTTCACGAACTTTCAAGAAGCCTTTTTGAATTCCCGATATATACCTATCATGTATGTGAATGTGGAAGAGTTCCACAACAACCAACCATGGGATCAATGTTGGAATTGAATGTTGTTAATTCCTTAACTAAACAAGTGACTTCAACGTTCGATGGAATGTTAGAAAATTTTGTTGGGCCAAATGTAATTACCGGCTTCATGTGCACACAGCAACATGAAATCGTCTCAAATGATGTTTATTCTTTCACTCGAAGTCAAACTTATCTTAATGTCGGAATTAATAATGTTGATGCGACCGGACAGCCACGCTTCATTGCCTCTAATTCTTTGCATATAAATGGGCATGAAATTGGTGGTGCTAAATGGAAACTGATTGGCGCCATTCAACATATTGCTAGAAATCATCATTATGTGACTTGGAGAAGAAACGAGGATAATAAATGGATTGTTATTGATGATAGTAATTCTTCCATCGTTTGTAATCGTTTACTTGATGACTTAGCCAAATATAGATGTTTAATTTTTCAAAGAATATTTAATCACGAACAACTTAATTCTCCACAACAATTAAATATTGCCAATAATGATGCTGATGCTCAATTGATTAGTGAACAAATCAAAGCTTATTTTAAAGTTCAAGATGATGCAAATGAAATTTGTGATGATTATGATGATGATGTTCAAGAAGAAGTGAAAGAACAAGATGAGGACGAAGAAGATGACGAGAAGCTTTTCAAATTGGATGACTGAAACTAATATGTTTAAAAAATTTAATCTGTTACTTAGTTTTATTTTTGTTTACTTTTTTTTATTGATTATACGGGTGAATAATTTTTTGTTCTTTATTTATTAAACTTGGTACAACTTAAAATTACGGGTGTCTTTTATTTTTTATTGTGATCACATTTTTTTGTGCCTTCAATTTTTCTGTGCAATGAACTATTTTATGTTTTGAATGTTTTGTTATTATTGTTTTATAAACCCTTTAATTATTATTATATCAAATTGAAGAGCTCTTTCTTCTCTATTATAATTTATAATTTTTTAAATATATTAATATGTGGATCCCGTGTCACTGGTTTTTTAAAACTAAAAATTTATGTATTTATAAAATTCAGGTTTATTATTGCCAATCAACATATTTAGAACAAAATTTAATAAATTGTGAACATCTCAAATAATTCAATCGATCATGCGGAGGAGGGAAGGGATTGCAAACTTTTCGAGCTTCAGCTTGAACATCTTCGCAACGTGATAAAGCTTGATTGGATTCCAATAAATCGCTGGGTGTTGGAGGAGGGACGCAAAATTGATCATATGCTTTACAAAATTGTCGACCTTGTCGATCTCGTTTAATTTTAGGAGCGCAAACTCGAACATAACTGTGAATGAATCGTTCACAATAAGCTAACAAAGGCACCACTCCATCTTCATCTGATTGACATTCAATTGGATATGATTTACAAAAATCCAAATCTTTTGGTGAAACATTTGCAGAATGACATTTGACCAAAAAATCTTTTCGTCGATCAACGCAAAATTGACTTATGTAAACATTCACAAATCCAACCTGAAAGAAAAAAAAAGTTTAAGAATTTAATGTTTGAACATTTTTGTTCCAAAGTTCAAAAAGTTGAAAATAAAAATAAACAAACGCGTGAAGGTTTTGATGATTTCGCAATCGTTGATTGTGGTTGCTCATTGGGAAGTGGTGGAGGTGTAACTAATTCAATTTCGGGTGTCGCATCCGCGGTCGTTATCTTGGTCGATGATGAAGTTTCTCTTCCGCGGGATAATGAGCTACTTTGTTTTCTTGGTGGAGGTTTAGGTAATCGTAAAAGACTACCAAAATGTGTATCATCCTCGTCGTCATCTTCTTCTTCATTTTCTTTAGATTTTTTATTTTTTGGAACAGGTTCAGATAAAATTGGATCATCTGGAATATCTGGATCCACTGTGGTAGTTTCTGTTTCTTCGGAATCTGAATCATTATCCTCAATGATAGTCGCTTCCGTGGTTGTGGTAGTTTTATTTTTTCTTTTCCTCTTTGGAATTTTTATTTCCTTTACTGCGGCGGTTTCATCTAAAAATAACCTTTGTTCATTTATATTTTCTTTTACAATTTGCAGGAAACCGCAATAGTGTAGCGCCTTTGAAAGCACAATTTCTTTTTTACCAAACAAAAATGAACTAAATAAAGATTTTTGTCAAATGCGGTTTTTACTTTGTCTTTGACAAAACAACGAGTGCGATAAAGTTTAAAAAAAGTGTTTAATTTTGTCATGGAACTGATTTATACTGATGGCGCAAACGAGGTGCAAGAATTGAGGAATTTTAGAATTACGTGAAGACAAGAAAAAAAATCAATAATATACAATTAGCGTAAAACTTACTTTCAGCTTGTTTTAAAAGAGTTTCTTCAAAAGTTGGTAAATTTAAAAGTGCTTCAATTTCGGATGATTCATTCCCTTTCGAAGCATTTGGGCGTGGCGGTCTTGCATCAGGTTTAATGGAATCTTCACAAAAACTTAATCCAGGATTTCTTAAACATGCAATCTAAAAACTCAATTTCCCTTAACACTCAAAGCAAAATTAAAAATTCTAACTTCAACAAGCCTCGAAGATTTACCAAAACTGTTGGAAATTATTATAGCTGCAATCAAATTTAAAAACAACCACATAATCCAGAAATAATTATTGGCCACTAATCGATTTTGATATAAAAGTAAAAAAGCGACAATGTTTTAAACAATTAAAACCAGTCACACATACACACACGAGAGAAAACGAATGCCTTTAGGGGAATAAGTTAATGAATGAATGAATTGGAGGAGAGAAAAAATTGCTTGATAGGTATCTTTAAAGAACTTTTTTTTATCATTTATCATGCACTTCATTAAGTGTCGTTTTTGACATCTGGTAGTGACTATAAGACTTATTATTACAAAGTTGTAATTTTGTATTTCGGTGGCAAAAATTTTCTAAAACTTCCATGCACTTGCTTCAAGATTCTATGATATCGTATTTTATGCTCAAAGCAATAAGGCATTGCTAAAGTTTTAAAGTGAATTTTATTATAACAAACAAATATTTATATTACAAAAAGGTTAAAAATAAAAAGACTAGAAAATATTTTGACCATTTTGAACTAATGTTGTTTGTTCTTGCATCATTATTCTTGTTGTTTGACCATCATATTGATGATGATTTCCACCGCCTCCACCACCATATTCTTCCGAAAGAGTATATGTCTAAAGAAATTTTGGCATTATTATCGAAAAAATATTAAAAGTTAATTAAAACCTTTCCAAAAAGAGCAAATTGGGCGCCTTTATAATAATTCTGAAAGCAAAACTTTTACATATTTGTTTGAAATAAATTCCATTTTAAATTCTTACTGTATCTTCCCAACTTATTTGGTTTGGAATATGATACCATATTCTCATTCGAACTATAAGACCAGTAAATAAACCAGAAAGTATGGCTCCAATGAGAGTAATAAAAATGCCACTAAGTTGAAATAAGGCTTGAGTATATTGATCGCGATCGCCGCCTCTTTCACCACCTTTCATATATGGATAAATTTTGTGGATTCTGGAAGATTCATATTCGAAAGTTAAATGAGCGAATTAAAAGCAAATCAGGCAGGAGCTTTCGAATTAAAAGTGATGCTTACCTTGGCCCATAATCAGCGGGGTTATACCATAATGCAAAGAAAACGCTCAAAGCCTAAAACTCATTAATAAATTTCAATCGATTAAACCTAAATAATCTAACCCCAGCAAATAGACCAGGAAGTCCATGAAGATTGTGAACACCACAAGTATCGGATAATCGTAACTTTCTCTCAAAGAATTTAGGCTAAAAAATATTCAATTATTATTTCCTCATTCTTTTCAATTAATGGACAAATCGTTTGTTTGAGCATTGTCAAATGGAAAATAAAAATCAATAATAAATAACACACACACCGTGATTGCAACATGACCAACAACTGAGAGAACACCGGTTAAAAGTCCAACAATAATTGCATGATGTGGAAATAAAATGACATTAGCTACAGTGCCAATAGCAATGCCACCTGCGAGAGTGGAAGATTGTATGTGAAGCATATTGAAACGTCCCTAAAATGGATACATTCGAAACAAGCTTTTTAAAAGGTGGAATTAGAAATTGTGAAAATTTGTTCAAAAAACTATTTTTTAAATAAATGGAACAAAGGTACTTACAAATGCATCGCTTAAAGAGCTAACAAGAAAAGTTGTGACCGTGCATGCCACCATTGCGAGATATGTGTTCATAATAGCTCGATGCCGAGCATCCTCAGGTTCTGTGGTTGCTGCATTAAAGGATGGAAAAAATACCCAAAGAAATAATGTACCAATCATGGAAAAAAGTTCTGAATGTCTAATACTTCCATCATCTTCATCAACATCCACGAGATTAGTTCGATGAATAACTTTAGAAGCAGCGATTCCGAAATATGCTCCAAAGCAATGAACTACAAGCGAACGTCCGCCATCATTTATCTGAACTAAGAGAAAATCAAAGATCAAAAAATTAATAAAGAGTTTAAAAACCAACGTGAAGAATTTGAAATAATAAATGTTCCAGCAAAACGGCAGCTGAAGATTCCATAAATGCCAAAACCAGAAATTGTACGGGTGTTAATCTAGAATGGTGGAAACTGAATGCTTCAAACAAAAATTAAAAGCTATGAAAAAATTAAAGAGGGACTGAAAGAAGAGGTAAATTTTAAGAAAGCGTGGCACCATTATGACCGAGAAAGGAAATCGTAAAAACTTCAGCCCTTCATTAAAAAAGGAAAGAATGCTTCTGCTTGAATTGAAGGCTTCAAACAATCAATAATAAAACTTACTGTCCCAGAAGGGCTCCCATTGAAATTAAAATTGCTACACAAGTTACATCAGCGGTCATTAAATCATTAATTGAAACAGTAAAGAATCCTTTGGTAATAAATTCTGAACTTAAAAAGCCTCTCAAAAGTACAACCCATTGAAAGCTAAAAGCTGATAATAATAAATTGATTGAAATTGCTGAGAATCCATATCTTTTTAAAAATGACATTAAAAAGCCAAATCCAACAAAAATCATTACATGAATGTCCTGGAAGACTAAATACTCAGACTTAAAATTATTGTATTTAAAAAAATTAGCAAAGAAACATGATTGGATCTTTCAGAATGTTAGAAAAGTTTTAGAAGAATTCGTTTAAACAAAAAAAGTTGCAAATTTTCTTTTTGATTCGATTCTTTTGGATTTATTCAACCACATCTGAGAGATCCAATATTTGCTGTTTTGATACTTACGCGGATAATCAGTATTTACGTATATTCGATTCGTCGAACCAAAAGGTAAAGCATTTTCATCATAACGACAAAATAAACCAAATAATACAATATAAATAGTTTGAAATAATAATGCCAAACCACTAAATTGCCGTCGATGTAATGTGGATGACATTATTTATGCATACATTTATAAAAAAATATTATTTCTTTTTTCTTTAAAAAAAACTGCAATCACGAGAACGTCAAAAGTTCGGCCGCCATTAAGGCCTTCTCCACTTTCATGCGCAAAATGATGAAGGAGAAAAAAAACCAAATCAAAGTTATCAATCAATATACCCGAGAGCATCATCACCAACAGCCCATCATCATCAATTGACAACAATCAATCGAACATACATTTTTAAATTTCTTATTTATTGACACCCTAATTAGAAAGAACCCACCAAACGAAAAAATAAATGAATTTTTTAATAAAAAATGAAAAAAGGAAAGGATAAATTTTGGAGATTTGTAAATCTGCTTCAGCAACTTTTATTTATTATATTAGCCAAGCCTTTGTCGACAAAAATTTTTAGCCAAACAAAATTATAAGAAGCTCAATGAAAACTTGCAACGTTTATAGCTTCCATACCACCCAAGCTTTAGCTAGTAAATTACAAATGAAAAGAAACAGCAATAAAAAAAGTTGTTGGTTTTGATGATAAAAGTTTCAAACAAAAATAATCAAATTTAAAAAGCAAGTAAGTACAATCCTTCAAACTTTCAACATTTCATTAAACCATATTTATTATATCTAAACGCATCAAAGAAACACAAAGCCATATATAAATTTAGGATGATTTAGCACATTTAATATATTGTCTTAAAAAGCGTTTACATCCAATATATTTTCCAATAGGTTGAGAAAAAGATTTTCTTGTTCCATCACATATTTCAAGGCAAAGTTCATCATAAGCATTTCGACCAATTTTAGCAGCTTTACAACATCCAATTTGATCATGCTCTTTCATAAAACATTGACGAAGTGCATCACGTTCTTTATTCCAATCACAATCACCTTTCAAAAATGGCCATGAATACTGAAAAGAAAGGATGTTAGAGAAAGTTAAACACAAACATAAAAGAATGAAAGAGAAACATACGCTGATGATAGATCTTTGAAATTTGCAATGCTTTGCACATTTTGAAGAAACCACTTTTTGACAACATTCAGCAAATTCTTGATTTGAGTTTGATGCTACAAAACAAAAGTAAAAAGTCAGAAAATAAAAAACACGAAGCAGATTCATGGTTGAAGAAGAAAAAAAATGAATGACATAAATATTTTATGACAAAAAATAAAGTAAGCTAAAAAATGAAATAAATTTGCATATTATTCTTTTAGCATGCAACGAATTTGTGGAAACCATCAAATCAAATCATTTTTGCAAAATGATAATCACCCAATTTTTAATCCACTGAAATTTAAAAAAGCACAGTAAAGAAAATAATATCGTTAGCTTTTTAACAAAAATTTTGGATAAATAATAAAGAAAAACACGATTTTGATATGTTCAAAATAACATTTAAAAAGTAGGCGCCGTTCAAAAAACATATTTTCTTGTAAAGAATTAATCGACTGTAAAAAGCTGTCGATTACGGTATTAGTAGCAGCTGTTTTTTTGTCGTAACCTTTTTGTTTCATGTAGTTTCTCTAAAGAAAAAACATTATTGATTTTTTGACTTTTATGTTTTAATTTTATTATAGCTTTCTATAGGAGTAAAGCTGTCATATTATTTGATGATAGTAAACAACATAATTAGAAGCACTCGATGTGTATTACAGAACATTTTATTAATTTAAATATCTGTATCTTTCGCGATATTCTTCTTATTTTTTCGTATTTCAATGGATGTTTGTTTATAAATAAATGGGTTTTTTTAGTTTTCATGATGGAAGAATCTCTGACAATTGAAGCTCTTGGTTCTCCAACTGCATCCAAAGTATCCAAGTCAAAAGATAAAAATGGAACAAAGCCGAAGCGTCAAGTCTTTTCTGTGGATCAACGAAAAGCTCTCGAAAGAGCATATGAAATTGATGCTTATTGGACTGCAAAGAATTCCGAGATCTTGGCTGATATTAAACTTACGAAAACTCAGGTAAACTTTATGATTCATTTTTTTAAAAGCCTTCTTTATTAAAGGTTTATTTACACTTTGTATTTGCGTTTGATTGATATCATTCCAGATTCAAGGATGGTTCTATAACACTCGTTCTGCTCGTCGTCGTACTAATACTGACCCACGTCTTGATTTCAAAGTGGTTATTGGTCCTGATTATGATCCGGAAATTCAAAAGAGAAAACCTGCAACAGAAATACCTGCTGAAAAACTTGCTGCTGATATTGTTGGAGAACAACCTTCATCTGATTCAAAAAAAAGTAATTTTAAAATTTTTGGTCTCCTTAAACTTAAATGTTAATTTTTTTTATATTGTTAATTGTTTGTTTTTATAAAATAAAGTTGTTTTCAAAAAAAAAATTATTTTCTATTTAACAAAATCATAACCGTAAGACATAAACAAAACATATGAAATTCAAAACAAGAAAGGTTAGGCGGTGAATTCTTTGAGAAGAACAAGCTTATCAGCGGGTAAATTGAGATCATTGATATGTCTTTCGAAAGCAGTGTAAATATCATTGATTATTCCAACAGCAACATTTCGGATTTTAAAGATTCGACTTTCAGCATATGAAGCAGAATTTCTTCGCATTCCTTTAGCACGAATTAATTGATCACAAGCAGAAGCCAAATCAACAAAGGATGAAAGAATCATTGAAAGACTTTTTTGAACAATACCATACTTATCTTGCATAAGACTGCATTCAACAATAGATCCAAGACCTTCAATAGCAAAAACAACCATATCTGTTTCAAATGTTGGAATGATTGGTTTTGGTACAACGAAATGATTGTAGACAGCATCGTAATATGGTTTGAATTTGTTTTTGATTGGTGCCAAATTGATGAATCCAGAAGATTTATTAGCTAAAAAATACTTTTATCTTTTGAAAAAAAAAATAAGGTAAAGACTTACTTGATGGAGCTTTTGGTTTCAACGTTGGAGGTTTTAAGAGAGTTGCTTTAACAGTCGATCGATCACCACTCAAAAATTGAGCATATTGAAGATTTGCAGCATTCTTATTTAAAACCATTTCCGTTTCTTTCATAAGCTTTTGAGCAACATCATTAACAACATTCAAACAATTTGCAAGGATAGCATTCCAGAGCTTGGGATGATTACCAGGTTGACTCAAAGTGAAGAAAGAAGTCTTTGAAGCAGATGTAGCCTTTGCACAAAAGTCTTTGAAAGCAAAAAGTTTGATAAATGGGTTGGATGAAGCCATTCCATTAACAAGATTAACAACTTCATGATGAGTATTGTTGAAGAAATAAGGTGTTGGAAGTGGAAAATCAATTGGAACCATTGTAACACGATTGATTGCAAAGCAGACGAGATCAGCGAGAAGCAACAAGACAAAAGTTAAAGCCACAACATGAGCAATTAAAACAGGATCAAATAGATGGAAAAAGTTTCTTCGAACCATGGGAAAGATGAGACAGAGAAGTACAGTGATTGGTACAGAATAACGAAGCACTAGAAGTGTTCGATTGAAATTCGTCTTGATATTCCGTTGAGTATGAATAATAACAGCTCGAAACAGGTTCTTACAACCAACAATGTTCTGAAATAAGCAAAATAAATAAAGATATAAAGTTAAAAGAAAATGAATGAATGCATACCGGTGCTTCAGCAAAATAAAGTCGAAAATCATTTTCAGTAGCAATTTTAGCAGCTGTAACCAGGATTGAAACAATCGTAAACGTTCTTGTTGTCCTATAAACGGAATGTCTTTACAATGCAAAATAAAAGTTATGCTTACCACGAAGCAAACCAAGGCGCTGAGAAACTTGTAATAATGTTCAAAGCAAAAAACAATACCAATGATATACCAGTAAAGATGACAAAGGCTGTTTTGCTTTCAGGTCGATCAACAGAAGAGATACTTTCATTTTCAGCTAAAATATGTGTTCTTTTAGGTAGAGGATATATTCAGACAGAAAAAGCTTACGATTAAAAAGATATTGAACAGGAAAATAACAGATTGCGAGTGAAAGCATTGCACTACTAAGAAGAAACCATGCCCAAAATGTAAAACTTAAGAGCATTTTGTATTCACCTAAAGATATTCATTATATATGGAGAAAGAATGAGAAACAAATATACCAGTAAGTGATTCAATAGGAGACCATAAAGAGAACCTTGAAAACAAGGAAAGCGATATGATAGCAAGCAATGAACATACACCAACAACTTTGTTAGCTTCCCAATGTTTTTGTGAAAGCTAAAACACAATAGTTTGTAATATTCTTGGAAAAGTTCAAACAAACTTGTGAAAAGAACCATGAATAAATGTTTTCAGCAGGCCGAGATAATGTTGCTATTGAAGCCGCTGGTGGAAGATTTGAAAAATTAGCAGCTCCATTTCGCTGTCTACCAGAAATATCAGCAGATCGATTAAAGCTCCCATTGTTGAAGCTGCTTTGGTTTAATTGACTCATGCTAATATCACGATAATCAGGTGCAGCACCAATTCGCTTTCTAGCGGGCATATCAAGAGATCGATTGAAAATTCCATCATTGCTTCGGTTTATTTGACTTATACTGTCTCGGAAATCAGAATTGCCATCTAAAATTGAAAGATTAGAGAATGATAAAAAAAAATACGAGGGAACAAAGAAAACTTACATGAAGTGTTGTATGGATTTTCAAATGAATAATCCATTATAGAATTAGTTGAAAGTGAAACTTTTGTCTAAAAAAATAATAATAATAGCAATATTTTAGACGCAGCAATCAAATTTCACAATAAAAAAAAGTTTCAAATAAAAAATGTTTGACACTCTTCTTCGCTTTCTTTTTCCAATTTCCCGGACTTTCTTTTGCATCTTGCATGCGTGTTTTCCGTGCATCGAAAAACGAGAACCATCTTTTTTTTCTAAAAAAGTACTAAATTTTTTTGACGAAATTACACCTTTCTTTACCATATTTTTTGATTAATGCTTGAGTAGTTCAGAAAGCTTTTAACATGGAAAATTTTTAGACATTCAATTACCTTAGAAATTATTTTGTGAACATGACAATGAATAGAGCAACATGGATTGAAATACCGTATAAAATGGAAATAAAGTGGACCTAATTTATACAGAAATATTGGACATAGCTTTTTTATTTTGGGTTTCAAGAAAGTCAAATTTACCTTTTTTACGTCATTTGATAAATTGTTTTTTTGTTAGAAAAATAAGTATTATGTAGGTAAAGCTTCTTACGTTTTTAACCTTTTTTAAATTTGGTAATTTTTAAAAATTCTTTTGCATTTTATGCTTGAATTTTTTTATGGTTTTGTATGTTGTGTATGTGTAATATGCTTTAGCTTAAAATAAAACTTTAGATTAATATCTTGATTTATTTCCACCAGCTTCTTTCCCACTTAAATAATTTTTTTTATAATCTTGTTAAGTCTTAAGCCACCTTTTCATTGTTTTTTGGTTTGAATAAGAAGGAGCTAAGCTTTTTAAGTGAGAGGCTTCCGTATTGTTTGGCATTATTTCAGTAAGTTGTAGGTAATGCAATATGTTTTTCAAGTGTTTGGTCTCTCTCGTGAATGGTGGCGATTATATCCATCTTGCTTCAATATTGGGTCATTTAAAGAAAATAAAAAGGAGAAACCACAATATCCGGTGTCTATTACCGAGGACGTGCAAGCAAATATGCGAGTTTTATGCAAATATCATTTACCTTAAAAATAAAAAAAAATAACTGAATGTGAGAGTGTGACAGACAATTGATTGGATTACGGTGGTTGTTTCTGACAAGATTAGCCTTGTTTGTTCTTTATCCTCATTGATTTTAAAAATTGTAAAAAAGCAAAATATTTTGATGAGACAAGGAGGAAAGAAATTTTTGCAATACAAAAACTGTAAGAAACAAACTTGAAAAAAAAAATCGAATGAAGAGAAATCAGAAGAAGAAAAAAATGTTAGGCGAAGAAGAAACTGTTGTTATGTTTGAGGCAGTCTCTCTCTCTCTCTTGCAAACACACCATCACATTATTGTCACGGAGTTGATTGAGAGGTAGGCTCTTGAGTAATCTGTTTAACTTTTGTGGGACAACAACGAAAAAAGTGACCGTATTAAGCTTTTACTTTTTTGCTTTACTTTTTTCTTCTTCTTTCAAATCATTGGACATTCTTAAACTTTTTAAAGTGTATACACTAAAGTGATCATCAATTTATTGCCCTCTTTTCTTCTTCTTTTTGTTTTGATTCATTTTTAAGTGATTGTTGTTTTGATAAAGAATGTTGGATGAAAATAAAGAAGTTTTACTAATCATAGTTAAGCGATCGTATTTTTATTTTGATTTGCGTGAAAATGGAATTTATGCTTAGATGTTTGCCAAGCTTGGTTTTACAGACGGGTTTTTTTCCATCATAAAAACAAAGATCAAGATAAAAGGCATTACGATATATAATTTTTAAAAGTTTAGCCCGTGTTTCCATACTTTGTTGCAATGCCCTTTTTGTCTTCAAATCATCTTATTAAGAAACTTTGAATCAACTCTATTACTCTTACATTTTTTTGCATTTTCGACTTATCTAAATTAAATACAAAAATACAAAAAATTCACAACATCCTAATTTAATTTTATAATACTATTTGAACTTTTATGCTGAACAATTTCGTCTTTTTTTTTACCATTTTAACGAGTACCATGACATTGAATACCTTCCTTTTCAATCCATAAAAAAGCTTTGAATCACTGTTCAAATATAAATGTAAAAAAAAATTTCTCTCACCTAACAACCTTCTTTCTCATTTTTTTCATTAATAAAATTTCTTTTAATCAAAGAAACAAAAATGCTTTTATCTAATTCATTTGAATTCATACCATATTTCTTTTATCTATGACTTCCGATTACTAAACCTTTTCTCGGAGGGCATTCATTCACTCACACATTTGTTACTTTTTTTGTTCGACATGAAAATTCAAAACTAAAATGCCGACCGGAAAAAAAAGGTTCTTCTTCTTCCATTGTTTTAAATTTTTTATCGGCAAAAACTTTTTTTTCAACTTCATTAAAAAAATGGAGGATAAATTTGTACAAATCTTTGTGACATGAGAGATTTGGGAATAAAAGAAGGAAGAAAAAGAAAATGGGATTAGAAATTGATCCAAAAAAAAGGAATATCAAAAGGAAAAAAAGCAGACGACGATCATGGTTCATTATTGTTGACCACCATTCATTGCCACAAAGTGAGATTGATGGGAGGAAAGTTTTTTGAGGTTCTTGATTTTTTTATTGCTGAAAGGTAAAAATATAAATATGGCTTCCTGGAGTGAATAAAGCTTGAAGGAATGAATAGTCTCGCGAAGTTGTGATCTTGTTTTTGCTCATTGTGCTTTAAGGTCATTTCAGGTTGACATGGATCTTGTCGGCTTTTCAATGTTCTCCCAAGCTTTGAATCCTTTAGGGTTATGCCTTTTACTCAAGTGTTAAACTCTTGGAGAAAATATGATACAGAGATATATTGTTTTTCTAAATTCATACCTTTTTTTTCACAAACATTTTTTTTGAAACTTTTTTTTCGTTTTCGCTTGCTTTTTCTCTTTTTTTTGTTGCCATATTTTTTCAACAATTTTTTAAAGCTTGTTTTTTTCGTTAATATTGAACCGGATTTAAAAAAAAAACTTTTTTTAAGCAATCCACAGTCCTAAAGCAAAAAGCAGAAGGAAAAAAACGTACATTTTCTAATTTTATAAGTGAGTTTCAAGTGGTACATAGCACATAGAAGAAGACGAAGCGGGTTTGTAGAAATTTTAAAGTATTTGTAGCTTTTTTGTTTAGAAACCTTTCTCATTTTCTTTTTTTGGACAACAAAAACAAGTAAGGAATTAAGATAATAATGGTGTGAGAAAGTTGTCAACTGACTATTACTGGTATTTAACTATTCCACACAAAAATGGATTTTACTGTAAAAAGTTTGAAACTAGGATAAACATTTTTCGACGCAAGCTGGTTAGGTTTTCAATAAATGAGGATAATAAAAGGTATGAAAAATCTTGATCGAATAATAAAGAATACTTTCTAAGATTTTCTAAAAAAGAGTCAGCCGAGATATTTTTTTTAAACAAAAATCGAAGTCGCCTGTATTGAGCCTAAACGTGACTCTCTTTTTCAACTTTGACAAACGCCGACGATGAGGTTGCTGATGAAATTGCTGCTGTTGTGATTTTTTTTTGTGTTTAACCTTTTCTTTTTTTTACCAACTAAACTCTCAACCATCACTCTTTTTTTTACTTCTCTCTCCATCAAGCAAGAAAATATCGAAGAAGGTGGAGCCTAAATCTCTATCGTAGAATGAATGAACGACGACAACGAAAGCAAAAAGGCGGTCGTGAATCTTTATTGGTTCGATTTTGAAAAAAAAGGAGGGAGATACATAAAACTCATTTTTGTGAGGCACAGAGACACACACAAATCGTGAAATTCTTCTAGAATGATGGAAAGATGGGACGGACTTTCATATAGCAAAAAAACACCGGATGCCACATTTGTTGTTTTCACTCAGTATGAAGAGAAGTTGAGTTGTTGGATTTGAGATGGCCTCAAGTTCCTTCTTAAGTTGCTCCTCAAGTTTCGATAGTGCTTGAGTGCCGGTAGCAACCAACCAACTAACAAAAAAAAGCTTGAGAAAATTGATGCGCCGCTTTACTTCTTCTCCCATTATCATCTCTCCTGTGGATAAGTGATACACTTGAAGCCCTTTTTAAATTTGAAATACGTGTTATTGTTTTGATTACCCACACTTTTTTTTAATTGAGGATTTCTTAAAGTGATAATAAGTTTAAGTATGTAGTTGATTGCTCTCACTTACATTTATGCGTGTGTCAATTGATAACTTTTAATTGCATTTGTCTATTAGTAAGTTTTTTTAATTGTGATTTTTAGGTGCCATCCTCTTGCCCTTTTCCCTTATTTCTTTTAAAGTTCTTTATCAAAGCAGCTTTTAATAAGTTACCATGACCTCACCCACGGATGGCGGAATTACATCACAAAATGGTGGAGTTGGTATTTGTCCAACAACCAATTGGGATCCATCATCCGCGGCTGCAGCTTCATCAGCAGCAGCTTTAAATGGTTCTTCATCAAGCCTTCAACAACCCTTTAATTTATGGCCAAATCCGAGTTATTTTACTGGAGCTTCAGCTAATTCTGGTTTTGGTTCAACTAGTTCATATCCAACTGATTTATCGTATGTTGATTATTTCTTCTTGAATGCTCTTTTAATTTATGGCGATGAAATTTAGGTATCCATGGAATGCATCACATTGGAATGCCGCAGCTGCAGCAGATCCTCGTTTTCCAAGTAAGCTTTATTTTACAATATTTTTTTACCTAATTTTTTGAAATCCATCAAGAATAAACTTTTTCTGTTTGCTTCGAAAAATATTCATGCATACACATTTATCGCCTGTCACTGACTGCCCTCCTCTATGGCAAGCAAGCATCACTACAGGTGTCTATTGCTTGCCATTGTTTTTATAACGGTCAAAACATTTAAACACTAAAGTGTTAAAATGTTGCGCTCTATTATTTTTTTTTCTATCAGCAGGTTATTTTACATTCCAAACCATATTTTTTTCTATTTACAGTCAACCAGCATCATCGTTGAAAAAAAATATGGTCAGCATTAAAAAAAAGTTTAGTATTCTCGCGCAGCAAAAAAATAGAAAAAAGTTTAGTTTTTCTCGAGTACTTACTTACTTACTTACTTACTCTTATTTTTGTATGGTCAAAATCCACTTATGTATTCGCACATTTTTTTCCTCTCGTTTGTTCGTTCCATTACTAACTAAATAATATTTGAACACCAAAGAAAAAAAAGGCTTCATTGACCTTGGTTAATTCTGTCATTTTATTTACTATCTTTTTTTATAGTGTCAAAACTCAATGTTCCATCAGCTTCAAGCTTTAATACAAATCTTCCATTTATGGCATCAGCCCTTTCATCGATGGCTGCAGGAAATGCAATGAGAAATTCACGAAGAAGGAGAAATTTATTTTCTCAAAATCAAGTAAATGAATTAAAGCGTGCATTTGATAAAGAACCATATGTAAAACCAGAAACCAGAGAAAAGCTTGCTGCTGCCACTGGGCTTACACCTCAACAGGTTAGTAAGCATTCGTTAAATGAGCAAAACGATAAGGAGAAGGTGAAGAAATTTGAGAAAAAATTTTTTTGGTGTGAAATATTTTTTTTAAAGAGTTAGTTCTCTAAAAACAGAGAAAAGGTATTGAACAGCGTCGTCGATTTGCGCTTTTTTTGGATGATGCACTCTTTTTTCGTTTTTGAGCAAATAAAAAGACTTCATCGTCAACGATGCGTTTAAGGATGCGAGGATACGGTAATTTTTTTCTTTTGGCTTAAAAGGGTGTTTCAATTTTTTCTTTTAAAAATTCTTGTTTTTTTAAAGGACTATGTGTTTTGGTTTACCATAGCCTCCCACTTCCATTACTAAAAATGAGAAACATTTTTTAGGTAAAAATTTGGTTTCAAAATAACCGATATAAATGCAAACAAAAGCAAAAAGAAGATGATCGAGTTCAAAATAGACCCCATCATTCTGGATCATTTAATGATTCAGGAAGCATTGAAAGTCCATCATCATCTGGAAATGAATTATCCATGACAGCAACAAATTCACCCGAAATTAAACTTCAAAATGATATTTCTTCTTCAATGGCCATTCAACCTCATGATGTTTCATCGGATATTAAACCATCTATTTATGATGTGAAACAAGATCTTACAGTTCCATATCCACCCATGGGATATCCGTATCATCACCATTATCCCACATTTCCAATGGGTATGAATATGTATCCTGCTATGCCATCAGGTACAGATGGATCATATTTACAATATTTTAATAAATAAATAAAAAATAATCTTCTTTTTATTTTCTAAATTATTTTCTAAAAAGTTTTAAAGGAGCCCACCAACTTTAATGCCCATGTAATTTTCGAAGCATTGCTATTTAAACGGGTTTTCCATTTGGCATTGTTTTAACAAATAAAAAAGAAAAACAAGTTACAATACTTCTTTAAAACTTTATCTAATTTTTTTTCAATTACAAATTTTTTTTAGTAAAAATAAATTGTTTCTTTCTTTTCTTTATATGCTTTTTTACACAAAATTTTTTGTCAGGTCTTTTGCTCATCCATTTTCTTTTTTGTTGTTGCTTTTCATTATCTTTTCTTATAATTTTCATGCTTGCAAAAAAAGTCCAACCATGGATGATTTTTTATCCAAAGAAATTTTTTCAGATGTTTTATTATTTTTTTACGCATGTTTTTTTCAAACAAAGTTTTTTTTCGTCTTCTAATGTCACCTCAAATGTAATTCTTCCACAATGTTTTTTTTTCTCTTTAATTTGTTTGTCTTAGAAACAAAAAAATAAATAAAATAAATCTTTCTCTTTATTCTTACTACTTTTCATGTTGAAGAAAATTAGCATAAATGTGAAATATGTTTTCATTCATTTTTTGACATTTTTGCCATTGTCAAGAAATCATTTCCCAAAAACACCTTTTGGATCAACAGTGGTGATTTGTTGTTTCATCTTCTTGATTGATTGAAAGTCATTGTGCTGCTGTGGTTATTGGTAAGTTTTTTTTCTTCATAAAAAATTAGAAGCTTTTATTCACTTTCTTTTTTTCAGAAAACATGACGAAGTTGGCAAATTTTACTTGGTTGGCAACAGCTTGGACGCTCTTGATATTTTTGATAACGACTATTATTTCATTTCAATGTATAAAGAAAAAACAAAATTTAAACCAAAAAGTAAGTCTTTATTGATTGTTTGATAATAATGTTAGCAGATGATGCTTTGGTTTACTCTTTAATTATTTCGTTTAATTTATAGCCAAATGGTCCAACAGCAAATACAGGTCAAGGTGGAGCACCAGCTAAATCAGCAACGAAACCAGCCGGTGGTGGAGAATCAAAGACGGCAGCTAAACCTCCAGTACAAGATACCGCCGATGGAAATTATGAAGATGTAACAGTTGGATGATGGTGATCATGTTATTTTGAAGAACTATTAATCATCAATTTACTCATTTTAATGTTCATTCTCCTTTATTTGTTTGTGATAAGAAACAACAAAAATAAATTATAATATTATTTTAATATACACGTATAAAGATTAATGTATTCATCAAAAAGGGTGGTGGTTGTTGTTGTTGGTAAAGCAAAAGAGCAACAAGAGATTGACGTTTTTTTGTTTTTTCCTTTCATGTTTTCATTTTGCAACATCATTTTTTTGGCTAAACATTTTTTTAAGCTTGTTGTTAGGCTTGAGATATACATTTGTGTTCTTTGTTTATTTCCATTCCCATGGATGAATTTTTTTCATGTTGCGCGGTGGCAATTTTTTCTTTTTTTCGAGAAGTGAGAAAATTTGCTGTTCTTTTTTTGCTCTTTTTAATTGTATTATCTAAGAAGCAACAATTGTGGATATGAAAAGAGCATTAGGGTTAATTAGAGAGAAGAAATTAGAGAGAGATGTAACGGTCAAATTCGGTTAAAAATCTCGGCAACTTTTTATTATAATTATATGATTTTTTGTTTTTTGTTGAAAGTGTGAGAAAGTTTACCGACAAGAAAAAAGCTAAAAGAATTTGAAAATTGCGCAACCTTTACACGCTTTTGCATGGATTGTTTTGAGTTTATTATGTGAGAAAAGGAGGATAAGGATCAGCTTTATATGGATCATGAATAAAGAGAGGGATTAAAATGCCATCGGAAGCAAAGCTATAATGGTAGTCAAAAAAGCAGGAAGAGAGAAAGGCAGATGGAAGGGGTTTTTTTTTTGCAAAGAAGCAAGCTTGATTCTAAAAAGTTTTGACAGGTTGCGCATGCCATCCAAAATTGGATTAACTTATTTTTTTAAAATAGGAAAGACACCCTGCAGGGAATCCATTTAAAGAAACAATGGGGTCATTTAAACGAAGGATTGACTTTCACTTGTTCACACTAAAAAGGTGAAAATGACGATGACCGTAATTTTGCTTGAAAGACTAAGAAAAATTTTGAGCCTTAAAAATATTCATATTTTCAAACCAAGGGAAAAAAAGAATCTCACGATTCACAATATTTTAGCGCATTTACTTTATTTTTTTTATCTTTGCTTACTTAAAGTTTTCTTTTCGCTTTCTCAAAGGTAAACTAACAAAGATTTAAACGAGTCAAATACAAAAAAAAAACTAGTGAGCGCGAAAGCCAATCAAAAAAGCGCTTTAAATCAAAGTGATCTCGGTTAATCCTCTCCTTATATTTTTTGCTGCTTAAAGTTTATCTAAGGTTAGTAAGAGAAGTAAGGTTTTGAAGATGAACCGTTTGACGGCGACACTTTCTTTATTAAAAAAAGATGAAGACGAAGACATGGTTCAAATATGCTTTTATCGCCGACGACGACTACAAATTGGCAAATGAAGCAAGGGAAAATAAGGTCGTGATTTCCGGTCGTCACAATTCCTTCAAACTTTTTTCTTATACCATCACCGCTAAAAAAAGAGATACCGTAATTTTTGATGAAAAAAAGATTCTTTCCCGGAAGGGCAGCAATTTTTAATAGAAATATTTTTTTTTCATTAATGAATCCTTTGATTTTTTTTATTAAAACACTATTATATTATAATGAAAGCATTTGTTTGCGGATGTTCGGTTTTTTTAAAGTAAAGTACAAAAGTTCAAAAGAAATACGGCCGACTTTTTTTTTGTACATACTAATGGGATCCGCAAACATGAAAGTCAATAAAATAATAATAAAAAAACAAAGATGATGCGCGCCATCATAAGAAGAAGAAAGGAAGCAATGAGAAGAAGGTCTGTCTACTTGCTTGCTCGCGTAAGTATGCGGTGATGTGGGATTTTATCCTCGGTCAATCTTCTGTGCTAAAAAATAATAATTTCTCAAATTACACCTAATTTATTAGTGTTTATGCTTGCTGCTCTTTTTGTGCGGGTAATTGGGGACAATCTTGCTTTAATCGAGCGGTAAATGGAAATGGATTTTTTGAGTTTCGAAGAAAGGAAAAGTTTAGAAATTGCATTTAGTACAAAAACGACATCAGAAAAACTTTGGTAATATTCAACCCTTTCTGCAAATTTGACTTTACTTTTTGGTTACTATTTTAAGATTTACTTCTTTTTGCAACATTAGCTTTGATCTCTTTTCTTAGTTTTGCAATTTATAATTTATTTCAATAATGAAATTTCCAATTTTTTAAACTTTTTCAAAACTTCATAATTTGACATTTAGTTTTTTCAATTTTCGTTGTTTTTATTTTTTAAAATTATTAATTTATTTTTTTGGGTTATTTTTAATCGAAAAAAGGGAAATAAAATTCAAAGCGTAGGTGCAAAAACTCAACAAAACAACAGAATTGATTTCATATATTTAAAAAAAGTTAAATTTAGCTTTCGATGTCTCACACATCGAAAAAAAACCTTGTATATATTTTTTTAAAAGGTGAAAAAATGTTTACAGCTGCAAAATTTTTTTTTTACTTTTAAAAATTATAAAAAGCTATCGAAATGTAAAACAAATTTTGTGTCTTTTATGACGAAGACAACGAAATTTTTTGTTTTAATATTCATGAATGTCTGAAATTTTGGTTGTATGCACTTCTTGATTTAGCGGTGTTTCAACTTTTTATAGCCTTCTTCATTATGAGTAGTAAGTTTGACTTAAAATAATTTTTATAACTCAAAAAAATATGAACCAGGAAAAAAGGTGATGGCAAGAAAAAATCCAAAGCATGAACGTACATATACGAGTATGAGTAAAGTGCCATTCAACTATGATCGCTCTTCTTTCGTTTGCACAGTTTTGTGTCAAAATGTATTGTTTCTTGGTCCATCGACGATGGCAAGCAATGTCCTTAACTTTTTGGCATTTTTTTTCTTCTTCTTTTCAATTGGAAACCATTTGACACTTTTTTTTTGTTATATTTGACAAATAAAACAATCAGCAGGATGCGATCGCAGATCAACATCAACCCTCGTAAAAAAATAATGCTGGCGCAAGAGAATCCGCGAAATATTATTCCATGACTTTTTTGTTTTCTTCATCGATGATGAACGGAAATGGCTGACTTCCTTTTAACAAGTGGCAGTATAAACATTTGTATTATATTTTTTATGTTTATATCCATTTTTAAGCATTTCCTCTTTTTTATAACCACACGGGAGAAGAAAAAAAAACAATTACAAATATTTTTGGGAGAAAAACTCAAGAATCAAGAATTGCAAGCATTATGTTTGACCTCAGACAAAAAAAAGAAAACAAAAAAAAGAGAGGGGACATGGAAGATTTGATTACAAAGGAACAAAAAGTTGGTTTGGCTTTCAAGAGTGGAGGAAGGGAGACTCAATTATCGGTTCATTGCTAATCGGCATACTTTGAATCAAGCACTTACTCTCAAGCTTTTGAACAAAAAAGTGATCTCTTTTCGGCATGTCGAGGACGAGAATAGAATCGAGAACGATATTGGAATTATTTTTTAGAGAGGGAAAGTTTGAAATAATTAAAAAAAGTTGTATTAGTGAGTTGCCAAGATTACTCTTTTATAATGGCTCCTCATCATCACTTTTACTAAAACCGAAAAAGAATCCTAAAAATAAAAATTTTTTTTCTAAAAAGTAGTAAGCTTAAAGTTGTTAATTTGATTCTAAATGAATCTGACATATCCTTTTTTATAAACTCTCAAAAGACGATAATTCAATTAAAGAAAAGCTTTGGAACACTTTTGAAACAACTTCAAAAAATCATGTTCCAAAAAAACGAACGGAAGATGCAGCAGATGTTTTCATACAATTTCTCCGGAAAACGAGTTCATCATTCAATGAAGAAAAAGCAAGCGATTGCCCTGGTCATCTTCAAGTGGGAAACACTTGAGTCTGATTTGCTCCCACTCTCGCTCTTGCTCCTGCTGCTACTTGCATCTTCTTTTACTACCGTAATTGGGTGTGCCTTCATTTTTTTATTTTGCACATCAAAAATGACTGACAAAAAAGGAATAGACAAAATTAAAATGAAGAAAAAAACGTGAAGAATTACGGTAGCGAGAAAACGAATTTTTTTCCTATGAGAAAAAAGCGTGTTAATAACAAACAATGGACCTACAGAAAATAAAATTTTTGTTTTGTCATCTTCGCCGCTGTCTTCGTTGCTGATGCCTTCAATGTTTTCAATAATAATAAAAACTCATAAAAGGATGTCGTTTAAAAAAAAAATAAGAAGGAAAAGTAAAAAATGAAGATGAAAAATGAAGCACTCAAGTGAATGTGTTTCTCATTCATTTATTCTCATTTATTTATTTCTCGTGTATGTATCTGACGCGAACAAAAACGACGATGAAAATCATCATCATTTTTTCTTTTTGACAAAAATTGTTTTTCAAGTGGCAATGAGGTTGTTTTGTTGTGTCTTCCTTTTTTGCTGGCTACTGCTGTTACTAAAATGAGGTTTTATTAGTTTTTGTCACTTTTCACGATTTTTTTTGGTAAAAATAAGAAAAAATAAATTAGGTTCAAAAAAGAAGTAAAAATGGAAAAGTACTGTAGCCTTAAAAAATAGTTTTTTAGAAAATGAAAATTACTTTTTATTTATTTAACTAACTATCAAAGTTTTTGTCCACCTACGAATTTCATTCACGCATATTTGACACACTCTTAAGATGAATAATAGTATAGCGTGCCAGTCAAAACGTTTTTAAATCCATTAAAAATTCTGAAGCATTAAAGTCAACGATCAAAAAAATTTGTGATTAAAAAGTAAATAATTGTTTGACCCACCAATTTTCTATAGTTAATTAACTTTTTATTATTATCAAATCATATGTTTTTTTTTCTAATTTAAATGGTTAATATGCTTTTTAAACTACAAAAACTTTGATGTCGCCTGCTTCTCTCGTAAACAACAACGCTGAATCACAGATTATAAAAAAAAATTGAAGTAAAAAAAGTGTGCCACTGCCAACACTATGGAAATACAGTAATCTCATCATCTCGCTTTAAACTTTAAAAAAATATCACCTGCTTTATATATATTTTTTTCAGCTTTCAAGAAAAAAATATTTTTGAATGACATTGACGAAAACAAGAAAATGAAAAAGCTTCATTGAAACTATGTTGCAAAAACACTCAATCTTTGGCACCCCACTGACGAAAGAGATAAATGAAACAAAAATGCCGACGCCACCACCACCAACGAAGACGTCGTTCGAGAAGAAATAAAAAAACAAAATTTTCGAGACTTAACTAAAAGTCAGTCATAACAAAATTGGAAAACACTTGTTCCATTCCGTCACACTTTTTCATTTTATTCATGATCGCCGCCGCCACCGCCGTTTTTTTTTTCCACAGAAAATTGGATGACGCAATTACTCAGGTCATTCTTTATTATTACAGTCGCAAAAACAGCAACCTCCATTATTGTTCTGTGACTTCATGAATGTGATGTGATGATGATGTGTGATTTTTGGAGTGAAATCTCATTATTAGTATTATATGGCATTTAAAATTTTGCTTTAATGCATCTGTTTTTTTTAAAACTTTAATAAAATAATAAAACTTGCAAAATTTTTTTGACGAAACTAAAAATGCAAAAAATGAATAAGAAATATCAAAAATTAGTCGCCACATTAAAAATTTTATGCAAACTTTTCCAGAAACAATAATTTATAATCCCGTTTTTAAGCTTCTCATTATTATAAATTCCAAAACACCGTATCTTGACAAAAACCTTTCTAAAAGATGCTTGTAAAAGTATATGGCTCGTCGATCAAGAAAGATAATAAAGCTTAGAAATAAATAAAATTCTTAACCAAATTTTTACCATAAATTAGAGATTTTAGTAATTTTGATTTTATATATAAAATTTATTTTTAATACCGATTTTAAAACTTCCCTAAAAGGTCATTTCATTACATATAAGCATATATTAAAGCATCTGGGATGCAAGATGAAATGATCATACCCTTGTAAAAATTTTTTTGCAACTGTATCATAAATGTAAGTTTCCAGTAACATGAAATCCTCCTGGTATATAGAGAAATCGAGTTTATTTTGAATAAAAACGGATAGAGTAAGAGAAAGATTAGAGTTAACGTAGATAAATTAATGTCACAACTTTATATGACTTTGGGTGTTTCAAAATGAAATTGAAGCCAAATACTTTTAACTAAAAAACATGATTCAACTTAACACATTATTGAAAGCGGCGTTAGTCCTTTGAATTAAAACAAAAATGGACAAGATGATCACTTTTAGCTCCATCAAACCTTTTACAGTAATTATTTTTTAAATTATGAAATCATTTAAAAATAAGAAATCAGATTATCAAACAAACAAAAAATTGTAAATAACAAAAAGGATTTTTTGCAAAAATTAAAAATTAAAAAAGTCAAAAAATGAATTAATGAATGTTTGTGGAATATTAATTAAAACCGCCATCTCACTTTTTTTTTCTTTTGCCACATATAAAAGTTGGGTGCAAAATAAAAAAAAGACATGATGATATAATCCAGAAGAGAGGCAAAGGTAGGAGGTGTGCTGCCTCGTAGTAGTTATAAAAAGTTTGAAATAATATTCAGAATTTTATTATCTCTTTTTTGTTTTGTTTTGGAATGGTGTTATTATTATTCCTTTAAAAGGACACTATTTAAACCAATCTTTTTTGAGTGGAAATTTAAATTATAAAAAAAATTACTATTTTTGGAAAATTTTTACATTTGCTTTTTTATTTTTGGTTAAAGCTTTCACGAGTTTAATAAATTTTGTTTTTATAAATAGAAATATACTATTTATGAGATAGATGGGTGGTACAGTAACGAATCTGAGCTCATATAAAAATGAGATACTTTGTTTAAATTTTTTTCTTAAAGTCAAATAAAAGGAAGGCTTTGAAAGGCTGTTGATCAAAAACAAAATTACGATGAAAATGTTTTTGAGAATTCTGAACTTTTAGCGATTTGAGACTTTTTTTTTGGAAATTGTAATACTAAGCTTCTGTATTTTTTTGATAGCCTACATCAAACATTTAAGATTAATATATTTATTTAAACCAAACATTATATTTATCTCAGAAATTGCAATTTTAGTTGCAACCATAGTTAATTTAAATTTTTTATTTGTTTTTCTTAAAAACAATATGGCAAGGCGAACTTTTACCTTTACCTTTTATCGTTGTTGCCATTTTTGGTAATAACTAACCCTCCAAAAATATGACAAAAATAGGTAATCTGCACATGAATAAATTTACGCCCTTCTAAAATTCTAAATTTAAATAAAAGGCCTTCTCTAAAACCTGCAACTCTTTCTATTTTCAATTTGATATTATGCTTCACAGAAAGTTCTTTTTTTTCCGCAACATTTTTCTCCTATGCTTTCAAGCATATTTCATTCAACCTTTAAACATTTTCTTTTAGTTTCCTTGTACTTTTCACTTTTGACCTTTCCATTTGAAAAAATACGTAATTTTAATAATAAATTATTAAATTACGTCTTCATTTTTGGATACCTTTCATTCAGTAGCAGGCAGAAGCAGCAGCAGCAGCAAATCCCCCGCCTTTTGAAAAAAAAAGCTACTAGCTATAGCTAAATTTCTGAGATCTTTGACGTTGATATATCTCTCTTTCTCTCACGTGCATCTTGCTGGACGTGAGTGAAGTCAAAGTAAAATCATTAATATTATTAAACCTTTAACCAGGTGAATTTTTTTAAAAAATCTGATAGAAACTTTGAGAGAGATATAAACATCTGCTAAAAAGGCGGCGTCATAGAAGCACAAGATTTGAGAGGATTTTTTTGACATATTAATAAAAAGAGCCCTCAAAAACTTCAAAGTTACCACTTTTTTTATTATTTGACTTCTCATGTTTTTCATTTAAGAGTGTTGCACCCAATTTGTTGCTCTTTTGAAGTTATTTTTTTAGTTAATTTTTTCACGAGTTAAAGCTTTTTAACGAAAACTAAAAAGAAGTTGATTTGGAGTTATGGTAAAGGTAATCCTATAAGCTCCCTAACAATTTTACAGTTTCGAGAACGTGAACTAGTGATTATCATATTTCTGTATTGTTGTTTATATTTTTTTACAGTAAAAATAATCTTACCTTAACCTACTTTCTTTTTTATGCCCTTAATTTTAAGCTTCGTCGCATAACTAACTTAAAGTAGCTAATTACTTTGAATATCAATTTTCTCTCGATTGAGTTTATTATTTCATGAATTAATTTATTATAGTTGATTCACACTTTCACCTCCCTGTTTAGTTTTACGACTTACTAGTCAAAGTTTATTCTGCAAAAAATAAACTTTGAGTTTTTCTAAAATCTTTGTTGATTTTTTATTTCCGCGTTATGAAACTTCACCAGATGCTAAAGTTTCAGATGTTTTAATTGTGTTTATTTATATATCCATTTATGAAAATTAAAATCTATTTCAGGGTCCCCAAAATATTGTAAGCAATATATTATTTACTTCTTCAGTGTAAATCATGCTTTTAAGATTAACTACTGCATTTATTGTTGCAACACAAATGTTTATCACCGAAAGTGTTTATGGTAAATTTTGTTTTTTTTCCATGTCCTTTTCTTTTTGGCCCCACCTTCATAAACAATTCCCCCTTATTGTTGTTTTCTTTTTTTCTCATGTTGGTGGAGCTATTTTTAAGTAAATTTGCACTCTAAACTTTTTAGTAAACTTTCATGTTTTTCCTTATACTTTGTTGTGATCTTAGGTGCTTGCTAGCTACAAACAAATCACACCCTGCAAGGTTATGATAATTCAAGAAATTATAATAACCTTGTATCATTACTAGTTTTCCTATGTCATACCACCTTAATAAGAATTGAACCACAGTGTTAGTTGTTAGTCTCCTTAACCAACAACAAAAAAAAGTGCGACAAAAATAAAGGGCAGCCATTATCAATTTAAAAAACTAATCCATTTAAATTAGTTCATATAAATGTTTTAATTCCAATAAATAAATAATTAGGTTTTTATCTTCTTCCTTCATGTTCAGTGAACAAAAGAAAAAAGAGATAGATAGAGAGAAAGTGACGATAGGTTTCATCTCAAAAATAAATATTAAATTAAAGTTGACTTAACTCGACAACAATAGACAACGACGACCGCAAAAAATTAAGATTTTTTCGATTGTTTTTGCAAACAATGATTTTTAGTTTATTCTTTGAATAAATGTTTTACTTTGATGGTTGTTTATTATGTTTTATATGCCCTAAATATTTATCTTTTTATTAAATTTTCTTTGGATAAGCATATCCCATATTTCCATTTTTTTAGTGATTACAAGATATGATCCATCATTTTTAATAGATCAATATGAAGATTTTGGCTTTAATTCAGCTGCTTCAACAGCATTTTTACCTCGATATCCTTCATTTGATTCAATTGTAAGTTTATTTTTGTCTTTTGTTTTTTACTATTTAAAAAATTTGCGATGATGATGTTAGATAAATATACTAATCTCCCACGCAATACCACTGTCGTGTCGCGCACGCAAAAACGTCAGATTTTTTGTGATACTTCATTCCAAAAAATAATAATAAACAAAAAATTTAAAAAATGCATTTTTTGAATTTTTAATTTCTTTGCTTTCCAAAGTGCATTCATTTTTTAAGCATTAATGAAACGCTTTATTAATTATCCACATCATAAACATCATCAGAGAAAGCCCACTCTTCTTCCGGAGGAGTAGCCTTTCTCACTTTTTAATTCATTCGTTAAAATATTCAATTTTATTCAAGTCAACTCTTTTAGAATGCTCAAAAACGTTCAGCTCAAACCCTTAAATCTTTGCCTTCACATGAGCATGTTTGTCAAACAATTATAAAAACAGATTATCAACCTCAATTTGGACATGGTAAGTTAGTTGTTTCGGGATTTTTAATATTCTTATGAAATTACCGTAAGAATGTTTTATTTTTTATTTGACAAAAAATATATAAAGCAAGCAAACATTACTCGACAAAAAATAAAAAAATAAATAAAGATAAGAGAGTTAAAAAAAAGAACTCATATTTTAAACAGTCATCTTTTATTTCCCTCATTTTTTGCTTTTGGAATTTACACGATCACAAAAAATTAAATTTAAAAAAAAAACTTTCGACATAAGAAGCATTTCTTTAGAAAAAATAAAAAATGATGCACCTTTTTGAAAATACGATGAAATTTTTACAGATTACTCAAAGTTAAAAAATTTTATTTTCTAGTAATGACTTTTTCTTACAGTTTTTGATGTTTAACTCTAATTTTAAAAGCAACCACAACATCAGCCAATTGGCAATTGTGAGCAAATGAATCACCCACTTTTTTAACCCAAGAAAAAAGTGATAAGATTTTATTTTGATTAAAAAACAATAAAAAATAAATAACCACACTTTCACTTTTTTGTCTCTTCTTTTCTGATTTTGATAAGAAATTATTTTTAATATTAAAAAAACGTTTGATATTTTTAGAACAAAATGGAAGTCGCATTGAAATCCAACAAGATGATCGTAGAAAATTCAGAGCAACTTTTATTGAATGCGAAAACAGTGAAAGAAGTGAATGCCATGGCATTGATAATGCTTTGTAAGTATTTTATCATTACCTTTTGAGCGTATCAAACGTGAATTACTCTACCAAATGTCCCTAGCGATAACTTCAAAACACATCATGAATGTCTTGGACTCGGCCTTTGTAATTTTTGCTCATAATTTTAACACAAAAAAGACAAACGAGTAATTTGGTTTGGAAAAAAATACAACTCTTTTTAAACGAAATTTTAAAGACAACATCATTTTTAATTTAATAGCAGCCTAGGTAGTCTATGACTTTTAACAATTCCACTCAGTCTTCGCCATAAGTTAATGGAAATTTTAATTCAAAAACTTTCTTTTGCTGAACCACTTAAATTTTAAATTGGTTACAAAGATGAGCAAATTTTTTTACTCTAGAGAATGTCTCAAAAAAGAAAATTCTTTTTTTTCCATCAAACTTTCCACTTTTACATCAATAAAATTTTTATCGGAGGACCTTCCATTTTCACTTTAAAAAAGTTTCAAACTAAATACTTTTTCCGATCAAACATCTCTCAAATAATTTTTTTCTCATTTCAGATTCACCTCGGAATGTGTAACATTATACGAATTTCGTCCAGCTGGAGTTCGAATAGCTGGAAGTACAAGTGATTTTGTTGAAGGTTTTGTTAAAGTTCCAATAACCTGTCAATGTCGACTTCGAAGAAAATTCAATCGCCTTCTCGTTCCCGATCGTCCATAATAAGCTTTAAAAAAATTTATTTTTCTTTGCTTCGCTACTATCTTATTATTTTGTCTCTACTTTGGTCTCTCTTATTTATTTATTTTTCGCGATCGAAAATTTATTTTGTTTGCTTTTTATTCCTATTTTATTATTTTCTTCTTATGATCTCAAAAAATAATAATGTGAAAGCAGCATCATCAGCAGCCACATTCAAGTATGAACGTATTTTGTTCTTTCTTTTGTTTTTCATTTATGTTTAATAATAATAATAAAAAAATGTTAAAGTTTAATTTTAAATATATTTTATTTTATCGATAAAAATATTAAGAAAAATATAAGGCAAAGTATTTAAAGTAAAAAAACATCGAAAGAAAATAAGGCACTCAAAAAAAGGTTGATAAAGCTCAAAAATGATATTTCAAAAATTGAAGAAGAAGGTAGTGATAGAGGTTGGAGGGAAAAAATAGCGGTGAATATATAAGAACCATCGTGAATGTGATTATTGCAAAATTATGAAGGAGGGAGAAAGAGAAGAAAATAATTTTAACGCTTTCCTGCTTCTTCTTCTTCCCTTCTTCGACGTTCCTCTTCTTCACGTTTTCGACGATCTTCATCTTCCCTTCTTTTTCGTTCGTCTTCTTCACATCGGCGGCGGGCTTCTGAAAAACAAGAAATTGTTTGATAAAAAGTAGTTAAAATATTGTAATCCCAAGTGTAAGTAGTATATTAAAAAGGTTAAATTTTTGCAATATTTTTCCGATGTTAGTTAGCAAGCATGAATACTCCAAGCCAAGCTTTATATTTTGAATTACAAGACTTACCTTGGAGTATTCAATCAGCTATTATTTATTTTATTGCACCAATCCATTACAAAAATTATTCAATCGAACTGCTTAAAAAATGGGGAAATTAAACAGAGGGTAAAAGTTTTGTGACTGTGAAGAAGTAAGTATCAAAAATATTACCTTCAAGAATCTCATTTTCTTTTCGCAATCGTTCAATTTCTTCCATTTCACGTTTAATACGTTCTTCTTCAAATTTTATTTGTTCATCAAGTCGACGAAGTTCTTCTTCATCTCGACGTCTTTGTTCTTCATCATCAGTCATCTTTATTTTGTTTGGGAAAATAATTTACAGTATAAATAAAATAGAATATCCAACCAAATGAAAGTTAAGGAACTATCCAACAATGATAATGCATAGATTCCATCGCTGGGGCTTAAATAGAAAAGATCTTTGTGAAAACAAAGTTTACAAACAGAAAATAAAATTTTTTTCAAGACAGTAAAAAATTTTAGCGCCGCCCCAAATCAAAAAGGTGCGGGTGCATCTAAAGAAAGATTGGTGGTTGCAAGGTGGACGTGCAATAGCTTTACAAAAAATCTTTTTAATTTTTTTCGCCCGTGAAGAAAAAAATGAAAGCTTAATGGCGCCCTTTTTGCTTTAACTCTTAAAAACATCTTTTTTTTAAATTTTGCCAAAGAAAAATTCCAATGATGACTTTTTTTGTTGAAGAAAAAAATAAAAAAGGGTAAGTTATCACATGGACACGAGACTATAATTGAAAAAAGCTGCTTGTTTTTTCTTTCCACTCTCCATTCAATTAATTCAGATTTTTATAGGAGAAATTCTATTATACTCTTTCTTTTTTGAATGAAACGAAAATATTGACTTACTTTTACAAAGTAACACTACAAGCAACGTTCACTTTCAAATAAAAGCAACAAAAAAGAAAGAAGAGAATTAATACAACCACATGTCCGAAAACAAACTACACTGGGACAAAAAAAAAGAACGTGAAAAAAAAAGCGGAAGCCAACAACAAGAAAAAAAACTTCTAAAAATTTTATAAGCAACCTGTCGGACGACGACGACAAAATGGATGTGGATGAAAGAATAATAATTTCCGGCTTAAAAGCAAGCTGTTATTAAACTTTTTTTCGCGGAGAAAAAAATAAATAAAAAGAAAACACTGTAAAAAAATTGCAGTCTATTTTTTTTTATTATGGTCTAAAAAGACGGCTATAATTCCCATGTGATTATTTTATAATATTATGTTATTAATATAAAAATGAGGGTGGAAAAAATTTAATTTATAATGATGATTTACGGTAATGCGGAGTGTTTTAACTTTAAATAACTTAGAGAAACTAACCTTGAAAAATGTAATAGATGGTTGTGATCAAGGAAATAAAAATTTAGATACGGTAAAGGCAATTTCGAAATAAAAGTCACTAGTCTCGCTGCCATGTTATTACCACTTGTTTTCTCCATTTTTTATTACATTCAAACATACCTTTCAAAAAATATATAACATATTTATTTTTTTGTGAGGAACTAAAAATTATTATTTATAACTAGCGAAAGAAAATAAGAAAGGAAAAGCAACCAATTGATTGCAGCAAACATCAAAAAAATTGTTTCTTGCATATTCAAATAAAAGCTAAGTATGTATATATCGCAAAGATAAAATTTAGAGCGAAAAATTAAAATAAAATAAAAATTCGTCTTCTTCTTCTTCTTAATCGATGAGAGAGAAGAGAGAGAGCAAACTAAAAACAATTTTTAATTTCAATAAAAATGATGCCTAAAAAGCCGCAAAAGTACAAATCGCAAATCTTAATCTAAATAAGACGAAGAATAAAAAAACGAGTTTAATTTAATAAAATCAAAACACAATGTGTTGGTATGTGTGTCAGTGACATACATATATGTACATACACTAAAGTGTTTATTGGTTGCCTGTCTTATAACAATGATGGCATTAACGAAAAAGATGAATAGAAAGGAAGGAAAAAATACTTCTCCAAAAGGTTCCATTTTTGCTTTTTGCAAATATAAGAAAGAAAAAAAGTTAGAGATTGTGCATAACATTTAAAAAATGACCCGTTTTCATTCAAAAACAGTATGTTGTTTGTTGTACGTATGTTTTTTTCTTTCAATTTTTATGTTCGTGCAAATTGGTTGGATGATTTTTTAGGAGACAAAGCTTAGTAAAAAAATATTTCAAGGCAAAAAAAATGGCAGTAAACCTTTTGCAGAACGTTCAAAAAATTATCAACGTTTTTAAGCCAGCCAGCCTCAAAGCTAAAAATTAAGCGAGATCTATCAGGGGCTTCCTTTCATTAACATGGAAAAGAAATTACACTAATCATGCAGCTTGATAATAATCACATTTCTGATAATAAACTATTGATGCAAAATTCAGCCACAAAATAATGAGCTTTACATTCTTTAGTTATTAATGGATGCATTCATCCTCTATGGCACCTTCAAATTTGGAGCCTGATTTTAACAAGAATCCTTTTGATTTTCGAAATCTATGTTAAAAACATCATGAGCAAGTCTCTACTTAGCAGTCAAAAATCATAATCAACCGTTATCAAACTTTGTAAATATAAATGAATATTTTCTGTGAATAAAATCTTTCAAAGCAAATAACTTAAATTAAACCATAAAACATGCAAACAGACTAATACGTTTCAATCTGCAACAAAATTGATAGAAAAAAGCAATAAATCATAGTCGTTAAGAAACGAATAAAACAAAACTACAAAAAAAAAGTGTCATCATTTTTATTTATTGATGCTACCTTTTCTTTGCCATTTTTCTTGCCCTTTTGGATCACGCAACAACTTATACAGTATCTTTGCTTTTCTCTCTCTCTGAACCCGAAGCTCTTCTCTTCCATATTTTTTGTTCCAAGCTCGTTAACTTTCATCACAATCTTTATTTCATCACTTTGCTCATTGCTTTTAGCTTTTCATTGTTTCATTTATTTTTTCCTGAATGTTTATGCAAAAGTCATTTTTTTCATCCGCGAAAATTTGCTTATGTTCATTTATTCCAATCTCCTTATCCCTTTTTCAGCTTTTCTACGTTTCATTTTCAATTCTCCTGCCTATGATGGATGAAAAAATGATGACTCCTCTTGAATCGCTTCAACTTGAATATGATCGAGCTTTGAAGGATGTTGAAAGTTACAAAAGTGTCCTCGTCGAACAACGTGATGTTCATAAAAAAGAAATTGGAAAGCTCTATAATGAAATTGGTGATCTCAGAGAACAGCTTGCTCTTGATAGATGCGCCTTCAGTTTACTCAACGTCTTACGAAACAATGGTGATACAATTGTTGTAGCTGAACGAGAAGCTAAAGTCATCGCTGAAGGGGTGAAAGACTTAAGTGATCGAAGTGAAACATTATATCTTCATCTCTCATTGATTGCAAAAGATATTTGTCAAAAGCTGGATGATGTACAAACTGGACTCAGCAAACGTAACATTTCTGGATTACCTGAACCTGATGATATTACACGCTCGTCTGCTCCTATGTCTTCAATGTCAAATATTCATGAATTAATGGAAGAAAAAGCTTATCTTGCTGAACAACTTGAAGATACCGTACATCGTTTGCAACAAGCTGTAAGTTTTCTTTCTCTTGCTTTTTCCATACTATTATTGTTAACTGTTTCTGTCATTATGACATGCAATTTAAAGTAGGATGTTACCTTAAACGACCACCTCCTAATTCTGTTAATGTTACTAACCATATTATTTTTAGGAAACACGAAATGCACAATTAGAAGAATCCTTCGAAGAAATGAATGAACGTCTTCATACATATACCGAACTCACTCAAGAAAACTCTGTTTTTGCACCTCATAATGATTCAAATAATATCGTTGATATTTTTCGTGAAGAAACTGGTCTCGTATGTTTTTATCTTCTTTTTTTTTGCTTTTGCTAATATATGCCTTATTTTTAGATGCGAAAAGAAAATCTCAAGAACTTTCTTATACTTTCTGTTCGTCAAGGCGCTTTGAAACCTCAAGAAGCTTTTGTTCAATTTCAAGAAGCTGGATTATTGGGTGATATCACATTGGAAAACTTGATCACTATGGCACCAAAAAAGAAGAAGACTCCAATGAAAGTATTTCGTCGTATGTTCGCCACCAAATCTCCTGAAAAAACGACCTCTCAAATCAATTTTGGTGATAATTAACTTGATATTATAGCTTTACTGTTTATATATAACTTATTTCTTTGTATGTATATTTTATGCAATTAACTAATAAACTGATTTTATTTTGATTTTTTGTTTTTGATTTGGAAGTTTAAAATGTATGCTACCAATGGATATTTTGTAGTTGTTAGCGTTTATTATTGAAAATATCCCTTTGGTAATAAAGGTGTTGCATCGTCTTTTAGCATCAAAAATTGTTAACTTTATGAAACATTTATTCAAGATTTTTACAATATCTAATAAAAGCAAAATAAATTCATTCTAACTATATAAAAACCCGTATTTTAAAGTTTGCACAAATTTTTAGGTTCCAAAAAAAGATTATGAATTTGAGTTAACTGTTGTTTGAGTTCTCGTTCGATTCGCTCTTCGTAAAAGCATTGCATCAACATAATAAACAAAATTACCAGCTTGAAATTGCCGGCTTCGTTCACGTGAAACATATTCATGTGAATTTTGTTTCTTTCGAAAAAATAATTCATATGCAATTGGAAGATGCATGGTTGTGAGTGAAACCAAAGCTGTTAAAAATGGAATGCACATTAAAATGGTTGCCCTCACATATGCGGGTGATCCTTCCATGAATATTAATGGCAGCAATACACCATAATTTACAATGAAACATAGAGTTCCTGCAAGTCCTATTCTTGCTTGTCTAACCTAAAAATATTTTGATACCAGTAATGGAATTTTATAAAACTTGCAAACCTGAAACATAATTTTATTTCTAATTGCATTACGTTGAAAATAAAATGTTGCAATAATTAATGCTAATGGAAGAATCATCAAAACAATAGTTTGAACTTCATTATTACTACTGAAAAAGAGTTTGTACTTTGACTCTGTGCATTTTGAGGTTGGTGGCTTATCAAACAACAGTTTTTTTTATTATCAATAAATCAGTAGCATCAAATTTAGCTTTGATTAAACAAAAAATCGATATTTTTGGTATGCAAAAGTCATTTGAACCTCCTGATACAAAGGCAATTTTTTGGTTTTAAATATGGTAAACTCGAAGTAAAAATTTACATAGCTTTGATCAAAAAAATTTGGACAAGAATGTTAGTTAAAATACTTTTGCGATCTTTGAAATAAGAAAATCAAAGTTAAATTTTTTTGTTTTGACGTTGAATGGTGTTTTGGAGACTTGTTTGACTATTGCCTAAATAACTTTGACATTTTTTAAAGTTTATTCCCTTTAGATCACACGGAAATAACCTTGTTAAACTGGGGCGTCAACTCCAAAGTGATGGAATAAAAAATGTTGGTAATTTATCAATGCTTTGCCATTAATAGCTACCGTAGTTTTTTTTATAAAGGATGAAATTTTGTTATTCAGTCACAAACCTGCAATGAACAATATCTTCATGAAATTTTCTTAAAGGTTTTGGTGGCCTTAGAAGTATCCAAATAACACAAATGAGTAGCTGGCTTGCGAAGAATACAAATAACATAATTAACGAACATTTGACTGGAGTGTTTGCGTATGCAATTAATTTAGTATAAAATCTTGGCCTTGAAAGTCGTATAGCTTTTATAAGAAATATTGCATGCGTCGTCACTAACAACACAGAAGAAATGGTCCATACTGTTCCACATACTATCATATTTGGTGATGGAAGCATCATACCAGCAATAATAAAAAGCAATGATTGAGCAAATGATTGAAGATAACATAAATCTGGAGTGGAAGCCATAACCATGGGAGTTTTGCGAAAAAGATAAATATATGTAGTTAAAATCGTTGAAATCAAAACTCCAATTATCGAAACTCCAATGAGAACCCACATTTCTGCTGTAGGTTCATAGAACAATGGAGGTTTAGGTTCCAAAATACAACCCGTGAGATTTTCATTTGGCATTTCTTCAATTGAACAATTTTGACACATCATGAGCGTATTATTGATAAATTCACCATAATTACATGATCGACAATTCCAACAACATCTTCCACGCATATCAATAATAGTTTTATCACAATTTGGTTGACAATAAACACTTTCTTGTAAAATATCATCATAACCTGGGATTTCTTTGATTGGAAAATTAAATATTGATGGAACAGGGCCAATGTAAGGATTATATTGGGTTAAAACAGATTTCCAGTTTCCCTAAAAATTAATGATTATGAAAATTAAAAAAAGAGTTTAACCTTACTTCTTGCATTTGAAACACATTATAAACAGGCGTGGCTGATCGATTAAATAACTCAAATTTTTGATGATATTCATCCGCAAAGCTGGCATTTAACAAATAATTTAATAGCATTCGACCTGTGGCTTCATTAATTATGTTTTCACAAATTCCTGATTCATTTTTACAATATTCATCATGGATGTTTTTGATTGCAGTTGCCAAAAGCATAATTGCATTATAAACATGTATGGCTTCATGACTAGCTTTTTCTGGAACATTTATTATCTTTTCACTTCCGTCACATTGGATACTGTAAGGGCAAGAAGTAACATTATTCCAACAACAAAGGTTTTCATTTTCTATCAGCTCTTGAACCCATGGATTCTAAAACAAAATTCTTTCTTCTTGTTGCATCGAAAATTAACTAAAAGCTTACTTCAGTATTTTTTAAAGTAACACTTTTAATTAGTTCATTAAATTCCAAATATGCTTCAATATTTTCTTCCACAGCAAATGAATATTCTAATAACGTATTGCTTTGAATATCTTTAGTTGATAAAATAAATTGCCATCGACCTGGATTTGAATCCAATGTATCAAGAAATAATAAAGTTTTATCGATTGCTCGATCTTCCATTAACATTACAATCACTCGTGTAGCGCTATTATTGAGACCTTTTTTAAGATATTCTCGTTCGGTTTCAAGCTAAAAATACAATTCTATTTATAGGAAAAAAGAATTTATTATTTTTAAATCCTTGCGATACTTTTTTTTTAAATTATTCTAATAAAACCTTTCTTTCAGTTGCAAGGGATTAGGCTTTTTTGCTTAAAACTTTTTTTTTCTCAAGTAGCACAGTGAAAAAAATCTTATCAGTAATTTTTTCAAAAAGTCAATTGTTTGTATTGATTGATTTAAAAGAATAATGAAATTGTGGAAAGAAGTTAAACAGTCTTAACTTTGTCGGTAAAATCCTAAACGGACAAAACAACTTTTAGGTTTACAAGGTTTTAAAATTCCAACTTCAGCAGTTTAATAACCAAGGACTTACTTCTCCTTCATTAGAATCATCAAAAAATGATAGTTGAAAATAATTTTCCACACATGGTGGTCGAAATAAATGTATATCATCATTTGCATAACAATATTCTATGAGAGTTTTAAATTGATATGTTAATGCTACACCCGTGGATGATGAATCTGAAATAACCAAAATATGATACCATTGTTGTGATTGTAAAATATCAAGAATTATTTGAGCTTTATAAACATCGGATGCTCCAGTTCGAAGAAAGTATGGATAAGTTATGGGATTATCCATTTCAGCTGAAGATGAAACAGAAGCAATAACGGGTAAACAAAAAGCTCGAAGAAGATAATTTATGCTATCACCAATTTCTCCACGAAATACTCCAGTGGCTGCAATCAATGTTTGTGAAACTTCGTTATTTCTGTTTTTTCCACTGTTATCACCACCAGGTTTACCATGAGATTGATCAGATTTGCGTTCACAAAAATCTTGAGATTGTCCAATAATTCCAACGGCTTTTTGGAGGGTAACAGAAGCATCGTCACAAGTATCCGCAAAATCTGATACCAATTTTACTCCAAGCTTCGATAAAATCTTTTCATTGGCAGTTAAAATTGAATGTTGATGAATAATAGATAAAATAATATTTTCTGGAATTATTGTATCACATGGAATTATTCCAGCTTGGTGGATGGTATAAAAACTCGCAAGAACCACCTTTCTTCCTATTGAGGTTGATGTGGTCGATGGTGGAGAAATTTCATGGGTGAAATATGAAGTAGTAGGATCAAATGATTCGGTTGTGATAGTTGTTGACTCAGATACAGTATGTGCAAGGCCAGAAAGTAAAAAGTAAAAAACCCGAAGGGTCAACATGAAAATATTTGTAAAATAGCCACGATTGCTGCTAATTCTTTTTTATGCTTTTGTTGAAACAACATACGCAAACAACAAAAAAGCAAACAGTGAAAAAATAAAAAGAAGTTGTTAGAAATAATGTGATTGATGAAAGAAAGCACAAAAAGTACAAAATAAAGCTTTTATTGATAAAACAAAAAAAGAAAGTATGTATGCACACGTGCGTCAAAAGTCAAAGATACAATCAAATAATGGGAGGAAAGAGAGATTAAATAATATTGATGATAAACATTGGGTAAAAAAGTAAGCCATTAAGAGCCAAAAGAAAAACAATAATTGTAATTGCTTCCATTTCATCCAACCATGTATTTGGATATGAACATTCGTTTGTAAATGCTAGCCTTGTTAATGAATAAAACCTTTGAGTGGTGGCACTTTTAGTGACCTTCAAAAACAATAAACAAAAAACAAAAAAAGTTTTCTTCCTTATTGGAAAAGAAAAGAGTCAGCCCATAATTCATTACGTTTTTTTTATATCAGCATTGCTTCAATTTTTTTATCCTTAATTTTTTTTAATTGCCTTCCTTTTTCATTGTTTTTTTTTTTTTTACGAAAGCCCATAAACTTCTTTTATATATTATGTTGAATCGAAACAAATTCATTCCTGTTTCACGAAATTCCATTTTACTTTCTTCATTGCCACAAAACTTTTCTTTTCCTTTTACTTTTATTCATTACATTGGGAAATATTCAAAATCATTTCAACTTTACTCAACTTGTAAATATTTTTGCGTCAAATATCCTTTTATTGCTATCCACCACTTACGCTATAGTGAATGCTTTTCTAAATCTAAATGGGGAGTGATTGGCCCAAAAAGTGCGATTACTCTTTATGAATTTCTTCCATCTACGATCAAATATAAACTTTGGATTACTTCGGAGCTTGATATGTATTGTATTAAGGGGATTTATACAAACGTGGCTTCTGATTTGTGTCAAAAACTTTTTCGATGTGATATAACTTATTTGAAGATCGAAGATCAAATAATTACTTATAGCGAATTTTTACTTCTCACAACTTCGAAGAAACTTAACCAAGTTACGATTGAAAAAACCATAGTAAAAAATAATGATGGAAGTTTAGTTTATCCAGAAATTTTATTTGCAAGATTTTCAAATGCTGAAGTTTTAATATAGTAAGTTTTACGCTCATTTTTAAAAGTTCTCTTTAATATATTCCCTTTTTTAGCGAATATCCCGACTATGCTGCTATCAGCCCGACCACTGCAAAAGCTATAACCGAACTTCCCAGATTTGAAAATCTTAAAATTTTTGGTTTTCGAAATATTCCTGAAGGTTTTGATTTGGAAATTTTTACTAAATTTATTAAAGTACTAATTTAACTACAATTTTTTCCATTCATAAGTTTGATTTTGTTTTAGAGCCAACCAAAAACTGAATGCTCTCTTTTATTCAATAAAAATTTATCTGAAGCGTACATCACTAAATTGAACAAAGATGTTGATAATGTCATTCAAACAAATGAAACTCCTCCACAAAGATATGGTATTAATAGTAGTACACAAGTTCGTTATTTTTATTTTTGAAAAATAAAATCTTCACACATGGTTTATCAAAGATCTTCCATGCCCGCATTATTTCATATAATATTTTTTTATGCATAAAGTGGAATACAACAAATATTGTAACTTATGTAAAATTTCTTCTTGTTTTGTAAAAATCCATAAAGACATAAATAAAATCAGTTTATAATTAAATCGAATGAACACAAAAAAAAATTAAACACAGAAAAAGCTATAAATAAAAGGTTGAGATGCATTTGATTTGTTTGTCCATTTTTGATTACTTGTAAAATTTGTTTTCGATAACAAGATTACCATCCAGTCCATTTTGTTCAACAAGTTGATCGATCTTTTTGATTTCTTTATCAAATGCAGATTTCTCAAGCTCATCGTCTTTATTGACAAAGCGAATGGTAAAATGAGTGGTTTGATGTTTCTGAAATAAATGAAATTTAAAAAAGTTTAAATATAAACAAAACCTTACCTTCATGAATCGAACAAACGAACCACGATCAAACATTTCATCGGCGATGCCACCAAGATCAAACTTTCGGAGGTTTTGGAATGTACGCATTTGAATAAGGGTTTTAAAAGTTTGCTTATTTACAGGATAAAAAACATCAAGATGACTGAAACATAATAAACTTAGAAATTAACAAAGAAAAAAAGTAACTTACAATTTTTCAACGTATGGCATTTTTGGAAGGATTTGTTCAAGTAAAATAGGAGCTTCACCATTGATATAAACAGCATGGAAATAAAAGTTCTTGATTGTTTGATTTTCAACCAGCTTTTCAAATTCGCTCAAAAGTAAGTCTTGATATTTCAAAAAGAGATCGGTAAGGCGGCAACATTCAACTTTTGCAAGCAAACGTTTAATTAAATGACGATCACTAACAACAGCGTTTGACTTTCCTTGATAAGGATCTTTATCTTCTTTGTATTGAGATAAAATACCATGAAGATCTAAGTTCATTTCCATTTGTTCAAAGTTTAACTTCTTTCCACCAGTTTCATCATAAGTTGCTAACTAAGTATCTTTACCACGGAATTTGAAAAGTTTGGTGATGATAAGTTTACGATCATCTTGATTATCAGAAAGGTCGGCAACAGGAAAATCAAAATCAGGAACATCACCATCATACATATCATCTTGATCATCATCATTTTGAAGCAATGGTGAAGGTGGATTTTCATACTTATTTTTCATTTCACAAAGTTTAGCTTCCATTTGTGAAATCTGAAAAAATTTTACTTAGAATAATGGAAGAAAGTAATATGTATAAAAAAACTAACCTTCTTAGCTTGTTCTTGTGAAACGTTTTGCCATGTTTGACGTTCAATTCTTAAAGGGAGTGTCCCATACGATGAGAAAACCCTTACAGCGGGTGTTCCTAGCCCGAAAGTTTTTTTTCATTGTCTCAAAAGCTTACAAAGAGCTTCAAATTTTTTGTAGCTTTTTGTAGCACTTTGTTTTTTTTTCTCAAAATGCTACAAAAAGCTACAAAAATTCGTAGCACTTTGTAAGCTTTTGAGACAAAGAAACTTTCGGGCTAGGAACACCCGTCGTCGTAAAATTATTCTCATCGTCTGGGACACTCCCTTTAATTCAACACATTTATGAGCAGCTAGACTTTTTCCAATCAAATCTAAAGCTTCTATTGGATCATTGATAGCACTGTCATTGACTTTGATAAGAATATCACCAGGTATCAATTTTTGAAATGCTGCGGTATCAGGTTCAGTTTTTTCGACAAAAACATTCTGAAAAACATACATGTATAAACGAATATAAAATCATTATGGATATGACCAGAATACCCAAACATAGCTAATAAAATGCTATATGAAAGGAACTTAAAAAAGGTAGGAGCAAATGTATTAAGAAAAGAAAGCTCTATCATCGAAATAATATATTATAAGGTAATAAAAAGGTTTAAAAGTAAAAGACCTCAGTAAAAAGCATAACAAGTTTTCAATAAAAGAGCTGAAGAAATAAAGATGCCTATCTCTTTCAAAGCTCAAAGAGCTACGAAAACCATTCAAAAGATTGTTTAACAAAAGATGAAATGACCATTATAAAAAAGAAAACAACGATAATGTGCCGTTAGACGATGACCAGAGTGAATACGTGCTATCGTAAGAGTTAAACAAATAAAAAAATAACTTACTTGTTTAAAATAAAACCCTGTTAATGGTTCATTTGAATCACGACGTTTGCGTTTTACTTCAACTTCGAACACTTTCATTCCACGCTTAACCAAAAATAACAGCTTTCCTGCAAATTGAGTAGCGTCGTCGAAATCATTTTGATTTGATATTGGTGCTCCATCAATTGATACCATAATATCATCGACAAAGAGCTTTCCAAAAAAGCATGAAGTTGGAGATACTGTTGAGATCATTGGTGGAGCATCATTTGACAAAGTTACATCCCAAGGAGAACAAGTGTCGACGTCAACCTCGACGGAAACTTCAAATGAACGAGTTTTCATTGATGATAACCTAAAAACGAACAACTTAGAACGATGTTGTACGAATGAATGAATAAAGAAAACGAGACAACGTTGGAAGAAAAAAAAGAACGTGCAATTATGTAAATTCTGATAAAACGCAACAAAAAAACGCGAAGCAAAATAAAAAATAGCAAGAAGAAATAATCAAAGAAACGAATTTATTTTCTTTGGAGAAAAGAGCATTTATTTTTACCTAAAATTTGAAAACGAGTGTCATTATCATTGCATATTGCCAGCATTTTAAATGAAGGTGGCTTTTGAGATACCATTTTTTTAAGGCTAAACCAACTATAAATTTTATTGCTTTTGTTAACTTTGTCTTTTTCCTATTTACGATTTCCAACGGCAATAAAATGCTATACCTTTGGTTTCATCTTTCAAATTTCCTTAACCAAAATTTAAGCTATGAGTTTGTATTTTCTTTTTCGGTCATTTTTATTAATGTTAAAGTCATTTCATTTTCAATGATCGAACGAAAGCACAAAAATTACAAAATAAAGCTTTTATTGATAAAACAAAAAAGAAAGTATGCACACACACATGCGTCAAAAGTCAAAATTACAATCAAATAATGGAAGAAAAAAGAGAGATTAAATAATATTGATGATAAACATTCGGTAAAAAAGTAAGCCATTAAGAGCCAAAAGAAAAACAATAATTGCAATTGCTTCCATTTCATCCAACCATGTATTGGGATATCTTACAGCTTTGACCATTTCATATTGTTTACAAATATCAATGTTTCGATCTGACGGAAATAATGACGACGATGAGATTGATTTCTTTGGAGATTTTAGAATGAGAGGCTTTGGTGGCGGCGGTGGAAGAGGTTGTTGTTCTTTTACCTAAAAAGTTAAGATGAAGTAAGCAGCATACACTAAACAAAATGGTGTTGTGCTATCACAGTTATAGCAAGTAATAAAACCCAAAAAACAAGTCCATTACCTTTCGATTAATGGCTTCATCACTTTGATATTTCCGGACATTTGTTGCATCATTTCTTTTTAATGGCATAGGAACAGGAGAAAAAGCTGAAGCTAAAACAAGAGATTCCAATTTTGAAGGTGGTTTATCTGAAAGTTTAATTGTTAGAAGCTTTTCATTAGTTTAGCAACATACCAGTAACATACAAATCTCCACTTTCTTTAACCACAACAGAAGTAGGGACAATCAAAGATGGAGGAGAAATGTTTGGACTTGAGGATGACGATGATAAGCTTGTAAAACTTGTATTTGAACTAACATCAGCTGGAGTAGGCTAAAAAAATGATGTCATAATAAATCGCATAACCACAAAAAAAAATTACCAAAGTACTAGTGAAGCTTGAAGAACTTGAAACGGTTGAACAAAGAGGCCATCTTTCAAAACTTAAGGATGGATCAACAGGAATTAAATTACCCCTTTGTGATGCTTCATTTGAACCTTCTTTCACAGCTTTCTTTTGCGCAGCATAAACAAAAACTTCACGTTCTTTTAAATTTTGAGGCAATTCAATTTTTGTTTCTTCATCATCATCTTCTTCTTCATCGACATCTAAACTTTTATCATCCAATGTATCAGTTTGCTTCCATGCTTTTGGTAAATTTTTGTGCTGATTTTGTTTCCATTCGTGATAAGATGGAAGAGGATATGCTTGTTGCTTCTTTTCATGATGTTCAGATGAAAACATGAGCTGTTTTGGTTGAGATGTTACTCCATTCTTTGATATCGGCATCATCGATGATTTAGGTGATTTTGTTTCTTTTCTTTGCGATGTTGGCTTTTGAGAAACCTTGTAACAAACTGTTTGAGGCATCAATGATGAAGGTGGAAGCTCATCCACTGGAACCAAATTGCCATGATAATGTGAATGGTTAGTTGATTGATCAGCAATATTCTTCAAATTTCTTTGATGTGATGATGCCATTGCTATTGCAGCTTCAGATTGTCGACGACGATAACGATTTATACGATCTTTGATGGTTTGAGCTTCTTCGGCATTCATACTTACAGCTTCCATTTTAATTTCAATTCGAGTCATTTTCGTTGTTGTTATTTGTGCATGTACCTTAAAAAAAAGTAATTTGCTTTTTATTGATCGATTAATGTTGAATTGATGCAATACAGTAAAATGCAGCGGGTTTATTATCTTCGAGAGTGAAAACATATTTGAAACTTGTTTTGTGATGAGAGAAAATTTGCATATTTTACATTTAAAAAACTTTATTTTCTCTTTTTTGGTTAGAAAAACAACAAATAATACAAGGTTTTTAAAAAATTCGTAAAATAAAACTTGTGAATACAATTACATAATTCAAAGGCACTTTTGTTTGTAAGAAATCATCTTTTTGTGCGTAGTCAGTCGATCATCCAAAGTGAGCAAATATAATATATGTATGTGTATTGAAAATAAATGAAAGAAATAATTAAATATTATAAAATGGCGATCCTTCGTTCATTGATAGATTTGGTGAAGGCTTATTACGATATGTAGCAGTTGCAAATCACCGTTAAATGACTTTTTTTTTCATTTCTATGTAAATACAAAATCATTCTAAGCATTTGCGCTAATTTCAAGACTTTTTTCAAAAGTTGAATTTTCTATTATTCTGCTATCATCATTTTTATTATTATGCCTTGAATTATTATTTAATGTATCGCTTGTTGGCGGTAAAGTTAATGGAATATCAAATCGTTTAAACCCAACTCGTTGAGCATGTTTAAGAGTTGGATAAATGCCCATGAAATTTGCTGGAACAAGGCCGCGTTTCTTTGTTTGAGTTGATTCACAAAGCCACCAAAGTTTATCTTCGCCATTATTATCTCGAGATATCACAATTAAGATTTCGCCCTCATTAAATGAAAGTTCATCATCATTTTCAGCTTCATAATTATAAAATGGATAAACTTTTCGATCGTTTATTATTCCTGCCCATGCATCACACATATTCAAATATTTTGTGCATGATTCAAATCCCGTTTCCTTTTCCTCGCATTTTTTGATTGGCATTTCTGAATCACTCAAAGTTGTAGCATAAATGGATGCGCCATTTTCAATTAATAATTTTAACATTGGAAGATTATTACATGACGCTGCACAATGAAGTGGCGACCAACCATCCGAATCCTGAAATTTAGGAGATAATGGTTTATAAATTTCAAGAGTCATTGTGAAAGCTTACTAATGCATTAACATCAGCTCCAGCATCCACAAGGAATTTAACAATTTCGTAATGGCACGCGCAAATGGCATTGTGAAGGGCGGTGATGCCTTCGTCATTTGGTCTTGAGACATCGTCGATCTGCAAATTTAAAATTTTTAGAGTTCCTTATAAGATTTTTTAGTTAAAGCTACACCAAAATAATTCAATTTTGTTTTGCACAAGAATTAAAAATCTCAGAAAGCCCATTTTAAAGAAAAATTAAACAAACCTTGGTTGCATTCTCTTTCACTGTATCTAATTGCCCTTCGAGAGCTCCATCCAAAAATAATACAAATGGATCGAATACAATTCTCTTATTGTGCTTTTTCTTTCCAGGCGGTTTTAATATTCCTTTAACGACAAATTTCTCGTCGGAAATTGAAGGTTCATCAAAGATGACAGGGATTTCGCTGCTGCTTGAACCTTCTTCATCAACGCTGGTTGAGCTGCTTTCTGATGGATCGCCGCCATGAGCCATCATCATTTGTGTGGCTTCATCATCATCATAATCACCATCAATGGCTTCTTCTTCTTCCTCCTCTTCATCTTGAAGCGTAGAATCAGGTTGAATTTGGATTTCAATGATTGCAGGAACTTGGGGCATTTCTTTTTGCAATGCCAAAGTTTCAATTTCTTTTGGTGGCGTTGGAGTTTCTCGAATTGATAGTTGTTCAAGCTCACGTTTAAGTGCCGCTTCTTCTTCAACCTCTTCATCGGATTTTGATTCAACCATTTGAGGCTCCTGTTCAACAGCGGTAACAGCTTCAATAATAACTTTTGGTTCTTCTTTTTTAATTTCGGGTTCCTTTTCGACTGGTTTTTCTAGTTCAGCGATGCTTGGATCTGTGTTAATCGAAGTTTCAACATAATCTTTTGGTGGAGGAATTTCTTTTATTGGACTTCGTTGAGGACTCACAGAAACTTTAACAGAAGCAACTATAGGTGTCTGAGCCGCTGGAGCAGTTTGTGCACATGATTCTTCAATCACTGTAATTGGTTGCGGTCTGAATTGTTGTTGAGGAGTTCGAAGATTTACAATAACTCCATTTACATTCATCGTCGCTTGAGGAGGTTTTTCATGATGTAAATCACTAAATGAAATATGAGTTTTTCCTTTCTTTTGTTCTTCAAGAAGTAAACGAAATATATCTGCTTCGGGTGCATCATTTTGTGAAAGCAATGATCTCCTTTTAAGTGATTTCATTGAATCATTTCTCAAACTTAATTGATCTGTTCTTCCGTGAATTAAAGCACCTTGATCAAAATTTTTATAATAATCTGTGCTTGCAATGGATGAATATGCAGGTGGCATAGGCCTTTCAACTCCATTATGCAATAATCGAACATCGCCACCATACATACTCACTGTATTTGGATTTCTCTTTGGTGGCGGCGGAGGTTTATCTGGTCGTTTAATAACCATATTTCGTTGTGGTAATCTTTTTCCACTTGCTGGTGGATGATCTAATTGATCAAAAGTAATTTTCTCTGAATCACTCGACGAATTGAGCATAGGTTTTTGAATTTGAAATGGTACTACAGAAGCTTGAGGTCGTTGAGGAAATTGCTGCTGAATCAATAATGGAGGTTGTTGCTGCAGTTGATGGTTTTGATGCTGTTGTAGCTTTTGTGGAGATGAAATTGGTGTAGATGTTGTGGGACCTGCGTTACTTGCAAATGCGTTAATTTGTCGTTGTTGTGCTATCGCTGCTGAAGCTGCGGATGCTCGACGTCGATAAAGTAACTCAATCTGAAATTTAAAAGCTATAACCTAATTGGTTTTCAAAAAAACTATCAAAAAAAGTAGCCATATTTATGTTTCCAAAAATAGATAGTTTAAAATGAAAAAAGAATTTCATTAAAGCCTGCCTGCTTATGACAAACTTGAAAGCTATGGCGGGTGGCAGTGTGACTAATGTAAAGCTGCCAAAAACACGCTAACTACTTTAGAAAAAAAAAAGTCAGGATGCGCAAGAAGGGACTAATTGCATTCGAATGAATTTCAACAAAATAAAATTGAAAAAAGACAAAAGTAAATTCTAAACATTTAAAACTCTTTTTTTTACCGGATGCGCTAACAGAAAACGGAGACTAAATTTTAAATTGTCAAAAGAAAATAAAATGGGTTTTTTTTCTAAAAAAATCGAAGATGCTTTTGTTTGTTGGAAAATAATACATTCAATTCATACAAAAGCTTATACATACAATCAATCGGTGATGCTTTTTTACGTTTTTAACAACAAAAAAAGGTAAATGTTTTAATATTGTAGAAAGAGAAAGATCAAATTTCTTTTTTAAAAAAATAATGTATGTTGCTTACCTGTTTTTTAAGTGAATCAACTTTTTCCACCGCGTGCCTCAATTGTTGTTCATCTTGCGAATAAGTTTCTTGTAAACCCATTAATTCTTTTCTTCTATCATCATTTTGAGATGAAATAAGTTTGGATTGCCTTTGCGCGGCCGAAAGATGGGATAATTCCCTTTCATCTCGAGAAATATTCTGTCGAAGAATCCGTAATTGATCCATCGATGGCACAACTCCACTTTGCATTTTTGCTGAAGCTATTAATTTTTGCCGCTCTTCAAGTTCTATTCGATTTGCATCTATTTGTTGTTGCTGTCGTCGGGCTATCTCAACTAATTCGTTAAATCTAAAAAAATAAAATTCATCATGAAATGATTAAAACTATTTGTTGGGAACTCTGAGTCATTAACTTTTCAATCATGTAAAAAGTTAGTAAATCTGTATGCGTTATTTAAAAACTTGGAAAAGATAATAATACATTAAAAAAAGATGCCGGCAAAAATAAAAACATCTGTCAATAAACTTTACACAAAAAAAGTTACTTCTTTTCTCAAAATTTCATAAAAAATGCTACATGCTTCGCTAATAATAAACTTGTTTTTTTACTACAATTTTCAAACTTTAGCAAAAGCAACCAAAAAATTGAAAAACTTCTGTTTTTTCTTTTCATTCAAAAAAATTGATTTATCACCAAAAAAGAAAATTCAAACATAAAAGAGAGAGACGCCATTTAAAACTCTGCCTTTTTTAATGGCGCTATTGTTTCAAAAAATATTGGAAGAGAGTAAAAAAGCTATCAATTTAACAAATCAGCTTTTAAAAATAGATATCTGTCAAAGCTAAGAAAAGCAAATAAATACCAAACCAAAAAGTGTTGACGACGACCATTGATAAAAATAATAATAATGAAATATTATTGTCCAGAAAAGCTTTGAATGGAGATTTTTTGGGGATGGAGACAAAAACTTTATTTTTGGAGAAAAATAAAACAAAACACTTATAATTTTCTTTGAAAATTTAAGGACAAGGAGGAGAGAGAGAGATGGAGGCGAAAGAATGAAATGATTAAAAGCTAGTCTTCATCCTGTGATTGAATGTTGATGATGCACTTCGCACTCTTTTTTTTTACACTTCTCCTTCTTTTTTAAACGGAGGATAGAAAAAAAAAAAGAGGAAAAAAGGAAGCCACTTCTGAACCGGTGGCCGGCAGCAACAGTAGCAACCGCAGCAGTTAAGTTTAGTTAGTTGATTGAAGACAACAAAAAAAGTGCATCCTCTTCTGCTACTTCAATAAATATTTTTTTATCTTTTCCCCCGTTCAATTATATAAGGAAAAAAAACATAGCCGCTCCTGGAGAGTTCCTTAGAGGAAGAAAGATAGAGACTGGTCATCATCATCATTCATTAAAAAAATGCGCTCATGATGAAGCATGAATGATGGACGACGACCTCTTTATAAATCAAACACAAAAAAATCATATCATTGAGAAGAAAAAGAAGAAGAAATTAGTCGATGGTCAATCGAAGAAATTGAAAAAGAGGGGAAAGAAAAAGAATAGGCCACAATGGAAGGTGAAAATGAAAAGAAATTAAGCTTAAGTTTAAATAAAGAAATATATATAAAAAGTTTTAAACTTTGCGCAAAATATTTTTATTTGAATAAAATAAAAATTTAATAACGGATTCACACTTTTCTTTGTCCAAAACTCTCAACAAAAAAATAATAATAATGATTTGAGCCAATTTTTTATTGTTTTCAATAGTCAAAGAAAAAACTAGTTTTATCCTTAAAAAATAAAAGAAAAAGCTTACGTTTTTGACGCCAAATCAGGCCTGTATGATGAGGATGATGAAGTTGATGCGTTAAGTGCAGCAATGGCTGCTGCCGCTGAAGATGTATTTCCAACACTTCCAGCTCCAATTATTTGTGGTTTAATTGTAATTGTTTGTCGTTGAGGTGTAAATCGAGTGGTTTGTTGTTGGTGTTGAGATATTATTGATGGAGCTGTTGATGTCATGGAAGATGAAGGCGAAGATGTATGCCTTGGTGGTTGGGGTATTCTCAGGGGTTGCTGATGCTGGTGTGGATTGTGTTGTGCATTGGAATTACTCCTGGATGGTGATGATAATGAGGATGAGCTACTCATGGATGGCGTTGAGCAATGCACAGCTGATGACATTTGCTGAAAATTTGTTTGGTTTGTAAAGCTTTAAAAAGAAGACCAAGTTTGGTTTTAAAAGAAAAGTGAATAAAGATTTTTGTTGTAAAAATAAACGATAAATATGAAGAACGATTATGAAAACTAATTTAGGAATATAAAACTAAAAACTAATTTAGCCAAAAAGTTGAGTTAAAAGCAAAACATTCGTTTAATCAAAACCGTCAAGTTTTAACCTCACAAAAAATCATTTAAAAGTGGAACAGCCTAGCCCTATCTAGATTAATTAAAATATTCTAATATTTATGGATGGAGTTTACCAAAATTTTTAAATATTTGTAAAAGTGTCGAAAAAAAATTTTTCCCATTAAACTTTCTAGCGGGCGCGATAGCTAACTACTAAATCCAAAAAACCCATGATCAATTACCACGCACTTCATATACCCATTCTTTTTTTCTTTTTTACTTTAGTAAACTCATTAACAAACAATAAAAAAAAACGATTTTCCTCTCTCATCCATTTTTCTTTAATTCTTTACCGATTTTTTTTTTCTTTTGAGACATTATCGCCGGAAGCAATCAAAAGTTTATGCACCAGTTTTTTTTTCTTCATCATCTTCCAAAACTCAAAAAAAAATGAAAAAGTACAAAAGAAAGAAGTACCCGCAGCAAAAAGTTAATCCTCAAAAATCATCTCTCAATACTATAAAATTTTTTATTTATTCAATTTCATAGTTAAGAAGAAAAAAAGTAAAGTGAACATTTAAGAGAAAAAGATCTCCAATTACTTTTTAAAGAAGTTTTCATTTGAACATACAAAAAAACACTTTTGTAAAAAAAAAGTTTTTAAAACAAATATCAAAAAACAATGTCCGAAAAGGATGGAAAGAAAAGAAAAAACGACTCTGCATTGTTTAAAAAAAGTAGACGATAGAAATTTCATTTTTGAAAGCTTTGAAGAAAAAAACAAGCTAGCAATGGAGAAAAGATTTTGCAAAACAACAAAATCGTAATTTTTTGTTTATTGGAATTATATTTATACGAGATGGATAATAAACAAGATTAAAAAAATCCAACGATTTCAAAACAAATCCGTACAAAAATTTGATTCCAATTCAAGGTCAAAATCAGCAACATCAAAAATTTGGCGACAGTTGCTTGCTGACCACAACTTTTTTTCTTTTTTTTCTTGCATTGATCTTCCCTTCCCCATTTGAGAATAGAAAAAAAGGCGATCGATCGATTTTGGTTTTGTTGAAGAAGAAAACCCTTCTTTTTTTTTATGTGGAAGACGCGAAACGAAAATGAAGACGCAGAACGCAAACGAAGACGGAGAGGGCAGTTAATGCGCGCGTCAAAAAACTTCGATCAAAAAAAAAAAATAGAAGGGTTCATTCAACGAGACGTCAAAAACTAAAAGAGAGGAAAGAGAAAAAATTTACAAAAGCGCATCTTTTCTTTTTATTTCTTTTGTATTTATTTTTGATTTGAAGGAATCCACACGAACAAACGAAAAATTGAGACCGTTATAATTTTTATTTTGATTCAAAAACAGGGTTTGAAAATTATACATACATTCTTCCGTGTATAAAAATATTATGGAAAATGGGTATATAATTTTAGGTTTTTTCGGGAGATACAGAAAAGGGGAAAAAGTTTGGAACAATCATTTTTGAGCAACCTTGGAATTAGAGTTATTTGATGGATTTTGTTGCATTCATGATTTAGCAATTAAAAATGGCAAAAATTTGATTGATTTTAGAGACAATAACTAGCTATAATCAAAGGTTGAATATTCATCGATTAAAAAATTGACTTCCTTTGAAAACATAAAAAAGAACGCTTCCAAAAAATCTCATAATTCTCATATTTCTAGAAATAATAAAAAAAAATAAGTCTTCCAATAGCAAATATGAAAAAAATCCAAGACGAACTCAAATCGCAAAGAAATAATAATGAAATCTGACACTGATCTAAGATTCAAAAAACTTAAATTCGATATGAACAAAAGGCAAAAGAGCTAAGAGCAAAAAATCCCAAATGACCAAAAAGATTTTCTCTCGATTAATGGACTTTCTCTTTCCGAAAAAAAGCTTTTAACAACAAATTAGCATAAATAAATCTGTGGTCTTTCTTTCTTTACTTTTTTAAGCATCAAATTAAAAAGCTTCTTTTGTGTCATCTTTTCTTTTTCGAAGATAAAAGCAAAATTTTCAGCTCCGGAAGGAAGAGAAAAGGAGACAAAGTCAAGCGAACGCTTTCTTTCAAGAAAAAAAAATCTAATTTTCAGCAAAATGGAAATTGCAAAAAAAGTTGAGATGAAAAAATATAAAGGTTGTAAACACATGGGTGACCATGTGGAGCCAGAAAAAAAAAATAGAAAGTAAAAAAAACAAAGGCAAGGATATAAATGTGGATTTGCAAATAAGAAAGACACAAAGAAAAATGGCAGGACACTTTCTTAATTTTTTTGTTGGTAAAACAAAAGAATTGGAAAAACTCATTCAATGAAAAACGACGAATGACCTTTCGCGCTGCACACCTTTTTGCATTAAAAAAAACGATCGATTGGTTTTTTGAGGGACACCTTCCTTTTCTACCTTGGTTTAGGATGTTTTTTTTTGGCACTCTCGAAATGAAAACTGAAGGTAAGAGCAAAGAAAGAGGGAGAAAGAAATAACCTGAATGAATGGCGAATTTTCATTATTCTTCTAAGGCAAACTTCTAAACCCTTGATTGCAAGTAACAATGGCTTGAAGCCTCAAAGAAAAAACAAAAATGTCTTAATAACTTAGACAACGTAAACAATAAATTCTTTAAACCTTAAATCACAATTTTATTAACTCTAATATGACACTGTTCTATAGTATGTATTAGAGGAAAAGCACAAAAAAAATTGTTACAACTTAGAGCTTAATTCATTCAAGACAAATTTTAGCTTATCACATTTTTCTTGACCAATTTTTATTATCTCCTTATTAAATTTTAAACAATATTCTGTTTATCATACATATGAATGAGTGAGAGTTTAGAACGCAATAAAACTATGAATTGAACTTCATGCCACCATCATTCAAGTTTACCAAACAGAAGTGTTCGACAAATAAGTGTTCTTCACAAGTATATTAGAAAATAAAAAAGTGGAATAAAATTTTGCAGAAAGAACAGAGAAAACTGTAAATAAGAAATGCGATCATGAAATGAGAGAAATAAAGAGAAATTTTTCGATTCTAACAAAACTTGACAATCATCAAATAAATAAATTTTGAATTAACTGAAGCAAAAATGAACACATTTTTATTGAGATGAATTTTGATACAGCAACAACGAGCGAAGTGTTCAATAATGATTTATTTAACGCATCATTAAACTCTCTTTTTTTTAACACAAAAAACTCGAAATAAATCAACTCTAATTTTTTTCTTTAGTTAATTCACAAACAAATTAAATCCAACAACCAATATCAGAAATAAATAAGAAAAGAATGAAATTCATCCGTTAAAAAAAGTCATAAAAAAATATCTATGAATAAAATGATGCTTACTTACCTCAGCTGAAATATAACGAAATTGCCTTGGGGGCTTTTTAGGTGGAATTATGGATGGAGGCATGGTTGCTGTTGCAACAAGAGCAGTTTCAACTCCCATATTTAGTTCTTTAAAGATTTATTTTTTAAAAGCAGTTTAAAACTTAAACTTTTGAATTTTCTTTGTTGAAATAAATGAAACCAAAGGTGGTCCACATTAGGACACTAAAAAAGCATGGGAATAAAATACACAAAGACAAAAAAGTTTTTAAACTTTACTAAACAAAACAAAATACAATCACGCGTGAGAGAGATTTTTCAAGTTTTTTAAGAAAAGAAAAAAGTTAAAGAGTCACGAAAAAATCAAAGATAGATAAATATATACCAAAAGGGAGGAAATGCAAACAATAAAAACTCCTCTGATCTTTTTTTTCTTATTCCGGAATTGCGTGTATGTGAGAGTGATTCGGTGATGTCGGTGGTAGTGAAGCTGTTTTGTTGTCTGTGTGTGATTTTTGAATGCCTTTGGCTGTCACTCTTTTTTTATTAGACATTTTTAATGGCGATTTCGCACTTGCAAAAAAAACCGTTACATTTTTTTGGTATGGTTTTGGACCGTCAAAAAAAAAACAAGCAACGTTTAAGTCATTTTTTCAAGTGTCAAAAAAATAATTTTTTTGTTTGTTAAAAATAGAAGAAGATTTGCTTCAATTAAGAGAAAGACAGAATCGAAGACGAAGAAGAAGAGGTCAAGTGGAAATATGTCTAAAAAATGTTTAAGAGACCACAAAAAAAATTAAATCATTGCGTAATTTTTTTTATTTTGCTGTTTGTCAAAACCCTCAAATAAAAAATGCGAAAGAAAAAAAAATACGCCAAGGCCGACGAAATGATTGCCTATAATTTTTTGACCTCTTCTTTTTTTCTCGAAAAAACGAACGAATGAATGAATTAAAAAAAAGTTTACAGAAAATTTAACAAAAAAAGTTTTTCAAACAACGTGAAATTAAATTCAATTCCCATGAAAATATGGGTAAAATGGTTGGAGGAGGGAAATAAAAACGAGGCCATATCCCTCCTTCCATCCTCTTCACATCCAGTGAGTTGCGGTGAGTGAGAATGGATTGGATTGTAAAACTTGCAAAGGTCAAATGAAAGCAATCATTAGTCGAGAAAAAAATAAATTCAAACTCATAAAAGTTTTAATTCGAAATTAACAGAAATAAAAAAATAAACCTTGAAACTATTGTGACAAGAAAAAAAAATCATTATTTCTTAGCTGTCAATCAACAAAAAAAACTTCAAAGCCATAAAAAAGCTAGCTTCCGTTTTGTTAATAAAGCTATAGTTTAGCAGCAGCAAGCTTTTGTAACGCTTATATTTTTTTATTTGTTTCATCATCTAAGAAAGCAAAGAAAAAGAAAGAAAGACAAAACTAAACTGTTTGGATTTTAAAATAAAGCAGCAGCTCTGTGAGATCTTGTTGTTTCTTACGAGCAAGCGAAAGCAGCGATCACAGAAATAAGAAAGAAAGCTTTCTTTGCCAGCGGCTGAACTAAAAAGCAAAGAAAAAAGTCGCGCAAAACTAAATCATTCATTTTCTTCTCGAATTAAATATTGAAGAAGAAAGACAAGAAGGAAAAAAAGCAAGCAAGCAAAAACGATTGAGGTCAATGTCTTTGAGCTCAAAGCTTACAACAAATCGAATTAAGAGGAAGGAGGAAAGAATAAATCTTTGCGGCTTTCTTTTCCTTGATTAATGCTTTATTTCTTCTTCTAAACTTTTCAAGATTAAACAAAGTTTTTGAGAATTCAGTAGAAAGGAAAAGAATTGTTTGGTTATTTTTACAATAGAGCCTATTCAAGAACATTTGTTCTGCTAGTCAGAAAATGGGTTCCTTTTGTAGTAGCTATAAATATCTTTTTTTATATAATGTTCAATATCTGAAAAGGCTATTTCAGCTACTTAATATTTTTTATATTTCGTATAATTACAACTTAGCTTTTACAAACGTTTGAAAGTTGTAATTACTATTTCAAAAAATTTTAAAGAAACATCTGGTCATTTTATTACGAATTAATCATTTTTAGTTTAAAAAAACTTAATAAAAGCCCAATAATAAAATTAAACGATAATTCTTTGAAGAAAAACAAATGTAATGCAAGGAAGAAAAAAGCCCTCAAGTGCTTTACATATATTTTTTACCTGAGAAAAAAAGTCATCGAAATAATTTCCGGAAATAAGCTATGTATTTTAAACAAAAAAGTAAGTGTATGTGTATGTAGACACTTATGTCAAAACAAGGTGGCAAATGTCCGAAAAAAAGAAGAAGGAATAATGTTACAGCAAATGAGAGTTGTTAGTAAAAGTTAGTTAGTTGATGGACGCCACTTAAAAAAAATAAAAAGAAAAGAAGTAGAGCGAAAAATTTCTATCTATGTTTTTTTCGTTAAAAAGTTTTGAATAAAAAAATAACAAGAACCTAAGTGGTAAAACAAAAGAAAAAATGTCATAAAACAATCAGGACTTAATGAGGCAAAATAGGAAAAAGAAATGAAACAGGAGATGAAAGGATGCAAAATGAAATCAAGTCAGTGGATTAGAAACATTAAAAATTAGAAAAAAGAATCGTCAAACATAAAAATCAAAGAAGAAAAAATGACTAAATTTGGAATTTCTTAAACAAAAAACATAGACATAATAATGCATATTTGTGTTTCTTAACTAAAAAGAAAAAAACGAGCTTCACTCTGAATAAAAAAAAAGTCGTAAAAAACATGAATCAACAAAAAAAGTCGAAGAAAAAAAAAGGAAAAAAAAGTGGTGGTGGAAGGAAAAGAAAATGAACTAATGGAACCAGTAATACAGACATAAATAAAAATGCCACCAAACCTCTTCGTTGATTATGGTAGTTTTTATTTTATTCGAGGAACCTTTTTTAAGAATGAATGTGTAATCAATGGTCAAGAAAAGGAGTCCAAATGAATGTGTTTGGAAAAAGTGGTTAAAATAAAAAGAATCTTAATTAAAGAAAAGACAACTTCGATATAAAATTAACGGCCAAGCAAAAAACGAATATTCCAAAATACAAGCTTGAACTTTTAAAATAACAAAAAAGTTACGAAAGAAACTAAGGCGGTCATACAAATAATCATTTTTATTACAACTCAATTTTCTATCAAACAAAAATAAATAGGACCACATTACACACTCTTTGGCATGGCCAATAATATCTTTTTTGTTTGAATGACTCCCATTCATTCATGGCGATGATGATTAGATTATCGAAAAAAAGAAGCAAAAAGTGATTGTAAAAATGGTCAATACCTTTCCCTTTCTCAATCAAAATATATTTTCTTTCTCTGTGCAAATATTCTCAAGATTTTTTAATGATAAAAAAATCAAAACAGAGGGACAAGAAAAAGGACGCATTTTTTTAAACATTTGCATTTTTATTTTTGCCTTTAAAGAATGAGACAACTATATTGTTTAAAAAAATCCCTTGAATCTTTTCTCCCAGGCACCTTTCTTCTTGTCTCACAATCAACCCAGGTGTGTAGCATCTATGGTCGTGGTTTTTTTCATTTAAAAAAGAATGAACAAAGAAAAAAAATGTTGAATTTGTTTGAAAATGTCATTGGCCTTTTTGAGAGAGAAAAAATCAAAAAAATGTGAAACAAAAGTAAAATTGTTTTTAAAAAATAAAAACTAACCTTAATTGGTTTAAAGGCTGATGAACCAAATGGTAAAGCTTGAATGGAATCGCTAGAGTGGATTAGCTCCACTGGGGCTGGTGGATCTCCTTGTGAATTCAATATTGTTGGATTGGGTGGAAAAGTCGTTCGTGAAGAACTCGATGCACCGCCATTTACTCCTCTCATCGAATATTCTGCAAATGGAGAAAATGCAGAGTTCTTTTGGGCCATCAAAGGCATATTCTAAAAGTTAAAGTTAGAAATAATATATTTTACTTGAACGCAAAAAGCTCAATTGTAATTTTGCTAAAAATCATGGAGATAACGCGCTCATATTCAGCAAAAAATAAAACAAAACAAAAGAACAATTTTAAATTGGGATTAAATGTTTTTAGTGGTTAGAGAGAACAAAAAAAATATGATAAAGACTAATTCCAAAAGCAAAATTGCAAATAACTGAAAGTTTTTCCAATTTCTTAGAAATATGTTTTCTTGATCAATTCGATAATTTGAAACTTGGGAGCACAAAGTAATCTGAGCTTTGCATATCATAGTTGTAAATACATCAAATTGACCCTAATTATTTCAAACCTTCCAATTTCAAAATATAAACATTTTTTAAAATTAAATTACCTAATCAAAGAAAAAAATTTATTAAATCAAAACATAAATGAAAGAAGAAGAAAAAACTCGATTTAATATTTGTTAAATAAAAACAACCGACAAATTTTTCATGTATTTATTTATTTACTTTTTTGAAGAGGTCATCTCGCTTTTTGCTGTTGTCAATGACTGACACTTCTTCTTCTTCAAGAAGAAGAAGAAGGCTGTCAACCAACCTCTTGATCACGAAATAAAAATAAAATAAAACATTCAATCCCAATTTTTTCTTTTCATAAAAAAATCTTTTAGGTTCAATTTTTTTAACCATAAAAATTAAAAATGCGTTGTTTTTAGGTTTTCACAATCATCATCAAAAAGAAAAGTAATAAAAAAAGGGAACCATTCGCTTATAATTTTATAAAACAAAAGCAACAAACAAAAATGTGCATTAATTTAATTTGTGATAGAAAAAAGTCTCGAATTCAAATAATTAATGAAAGTTTTTGCTGCGTTCGTTCGCGGAAGATTGAGAATCCTGATTTAAGAAAAAAAAAGTCGATTAAAAAATTCACGCAAAAAAAAGTTTAATTTATTTGGACAAAAAAAAATTCATCTCCGAAAAAAAAATTTTTTGTTGCGGTTATATAAAGGACAAAAGCTTGGTAGCGTCGGTAGTTGTTGGTTCGATGGGAGAGAAAGAGAAGGAAAGGGGATTGTTCAGGAATTAAAAGATTATAAATATGAGTAATAAATCCGTGAAATGAAAAAAATATATTATTTTGGGAGATGATGACCATAACCTTGAGATTTTATTTCAACCGTGACCAATGGTTGGATACTGCAACAAACAAACCTTGATTTAAAAAAGTTCAAATTTTACTAAAAAGATTTTGTAAACTTGATACTTTTCAACAAAACATAACCACTCTTCTTAATACAATCATATTTATTTATTTTTTTTCAACCATAAACAAAAATAGAAAAAGGCACGTGTTTTTTTGTCTTTCATGTAAAAAAACAAAGCGAAAAACTTGATACACTAATCTTACTCGTTCGTTTTTCATACATACATCCGCAGTCTTTATATGGTCACTCCTCGCAATTTTCCATTTCCAAAATGGCAAAAAAAGCTTTATTTTATTACAACTATATGTTTAACAACAACGTCCATGTTTTAATGCTGCAAAAAATAAAAAGGAAGGAAGCAAGAAAAATAAACAAAGCAAACAAGCTTTTTTTCGCCTTTTTTTTTATTCCATCACCGCCGTCAAGAAAATGCAAAAGACACACTTTCAATCATGGTCAGAAAAAAAATATGAAAGATTATTATCAATTTCTTCCTTTCAATCATTTTTGAAAAAATTTAAAAGCGTTTCTTCCAGGATATCGCGTGAAAATTAATATTAATGACCCTTCTTTAATTAGTTGATGGTTAATAGGAATTTTGGAGGAAGATACCATATTGTCAAAAAATACAAAAAAATACATAAAATTACAAAAGATGTTAAAATGAATCGAAGGGTTTGAGTTAGTGAAAGAGATCGGTTTCCGCAAAAGTGAATGTGCAACAAAAAAAAGTAATTAAGTTGTAACCATTGTTCACGATAATCTTATTTTCAAATAACAAATTTTGTTATAAACCGGAAGTGAATATCATCACGTTTTGCGAGCAACCACAATGAATATTCTCCGAGATACAAGTTTTTAGTTTATTTTTTTAAATCAATTTTAGTTGGGAGAAAGAAAGAAGGAAAATAAAACAGACGACTACAGCTGGTTCTTGTAAAAATTATTGTGGGAAAAGTTATGCTTCAAATACGAAAGCACGCCACAAAAAATAGGGTGAATCACAAGGAAGATTGTTTGCTTGCTTGGTTTGGTGGCGATGGCCGGCCATGATCGACTAGAAAAGAACACGCCTTTGAAAAAAAACTTTGTATTACATTATTGTTTTGTAAATTCAATTCATAGATTAACGAAAGAAAAAAAGAATAAACTTTATAAAATCAACAACAACAAAGACAAATTAATTAACAACAATATAAATGAATATGGAGTTTTAACCTCGACGTCCTTTGAACCTCTTTTTGACATCATTTGGTGGATTCAATAGTCGACCAATACGCGTTGTATTATATTTCTTTATTTCATCTTCTGTTGTATGTGAAACGCTAAAAAGAAGAGGATTATATAGTGCCAAGAAAAAATTATAAACAAAAAGAATACTTACACACAACCAAGGGCTGTCAATGTTTTGATAACAACAGTTTCAGAGAACTGCAATTGTGAAGAAAGAGGAGAAATGAAGATTTTGAAATCATTGATAATAAGGTATAAAGTTAAAAACCATGCAATAAAACGATCACGTTCTGTGTATGTAAAACCAAAGCGTCCCAAACGATTCACTTCTTCACCTATAAAATAAAGCAATCATCGATGAACTTAAAAGAAGAAGAAAATTATACCGAAAAACTCTTGTTGAATATCAGAAATCATTTCACCAGGAAATTTATATGCAGATATGTCCTTGTAAAGAATTGACTTTGATTTCTTTCCTCCGTTGCTGTTTACTTTTTCAACAAAAGCAGACATTATTAAGAGCTTCAAAACAAGATAACATTCTCTTTCAGTTTTAGGTGAATCAAATATCCTTTCAGCAACATCAGCAACGTATTTCTTCAAACCTAAAATTTCATAATAAAACAAAGTCACATTTTTAAAAAAAATACATACCAAGATTAGTAAGTTTAGTGACATCATTGTAAGTATTAAAGAAATCTTTAGCTGCGCGACCATGTTTTTGAAGGTTAGCTTCAGTGTAGAATAAAGAACGAGGATAAATTTCAGCAGGTGATTTAGCAGCAAGATTCGCGGCAGGCATAACAGAACTTTGTGGTGTAACAATTTCTTTGCTATCAACTTCTTCCTTTTTCACAACAGCATTTTGAGATTGGAAGGTAGATTTTGCTAAAGTTGTAAGAGTTTCTTGATCAATTTCACGTCGAAGAGCAGCTTCCAATAATTTATTCTTCTTTGCACTTCCAAATGTAGCTGTAAGCTCACGACGTTTTTCTGCCAAAGTTTTATGATCCATTGAGTAATCAGCTTGATAATTAACTTTTGGTTTAATATCCTTTCCACTAAGAATATCTGGATTAATTTTTGCAATTCCTTTAAAGTTTAGGACTGAAGCAGGTTTATATTCCACTTCACGAGTAGTTCTATTGTAAACAGCCAAACAGTAATCGAAATCATCAGTTTTGTCCAAGCTTTCTTTTCCAACAAAAGTAACATCAGGAGCAGCCTAAAAGCAATGAAAAATAAGATGGATACCAAAAGTAAAAAACTAACAGTATTTTTAAACGAGAAAATCTTTTTCGAAGCTTTATAGCAATGCTCAACAAATCGAGGAGTTTCACCATCTTTTAATTTAGCGTGGTCAAATATAGCAACAACATGATCACTTTCCACTTCATATCCAAATTTATTGAGTGTCGATGGATCCATTGAATGTCGATTTCCATTAGTTTTAGAAGAAGATGGTGCTGCTATAAAAAAAAGGTAAAATAAATGGAAGAGCATATGAAATTTTACCTCCATTAAAGTCCGTGTGACGCCGATCTTTTTTCTTTGGAGCAGGTTCTTCTACCACTTCTTCAGGTGGTTCAGGCTCATCTAAATAAGAACGTTTAAAGCATAAAATAAAATACAAAACGGTATAAATTCTTCTACCTTCTGTGACATCTGCATGACGTTTTTTCTTTTTTTTTGGAGCAGGTTCTTCAACAACTTCAGCTTCAACTTGCACAGATTTACCCGTATCGTTGATTTCTAAAAAAATAATAACGTAAGAATGTTTCAAAAGAATATAAAATATTTTTTACCTTCATTGACATCCGTGTGACGTTTTTTCTTTTTCTTTTGAGCAGGTTCTTCCACAACTTCTTTCATTGGATCAGATTTACCCATATTGCTGATGCCTAAATCGTAAAATATAACGAAAAGTTGTTAAAAAACTTGGAAAACCAAAAAATTTTGGTGGAGGAAGATAATTTCAATGTATTGGCAGTTAGTCACCTCATGCAAGAATAGACGCGGGATAAATGAAACACAAACATACTTTATTTTTTACAAAATTTTTTTACACATAAAACTTTTAAAAGATTTACAAGGCCTTATGTGGGAGGATGCATATAACAGTGGCAAAATTCAAGAGCGTAAGTTAATTTGTTTTTGTTGTTGCTGTCTGTTTCGATTTAAAAATTTAATTATGTGACTTTCAGTGTATTCCCTGATCTTAAATATGCTTTACACAATTTTAATACCGTCAATATTCTCGTTTATATTTATTCATCCGGTAGCGTCCATGCCCAAAAGCTCCTTTTTCGTAATTCCATCGATGGTGATTTGACTCCTGTAATTTTTAATTCCATCTAATATCTTTACCAATCAAAATTTTTTCAGCTTCTTTCGGGTTATTTTGACACTGAAGTCGGCCAAAAAACTGAAGCATCATCATATAAAAATATCGCAGATCAACTAAATCTTGCTGCCAAAGATATCCTATTTTTGACTGATATTGAAAAAGAAGCCGTTGCTGCAAGTAAAGCTGGAATGTCCGTTTACATTGTCGTTAGAGATGGTAATGCTCCACTTTGTCCTGGCGTTAATGAACGCTTTAAGACTATCACTTGTTTAGAAGGATTATTTTGTGAATAAATTAATTGAATAAATAGAAAAATTCCTAGCCATAAGATGCGATTATGTTGTTGGATCAGAGAGCAAAAAGGTGGAAAAATGCTAGCTTTTTCTGAAAATCTATTTCACAGTAATAATAATTTTTGTTTGACCACAAATTTTCTCATCTTTTATCTTCGTATTAAAGTTATCAATGTAAGAAACTTCAAATTTATTTTTACAAAAAAATGCTTGTTTTTTAAATAAAAAATTAATAATAGTGTCGAAGTTAAAACTTATTATCTGTGCTTGTTTTTGAAATTGTGTATTTCATGGAGAATATGACGGCTGAATTCAAATTTTTTATTATTTGTTTGAGACAAGAACAAAAGAGTTAAAATATTTTCAATTTAACCATAAAGTTACTATTCATCAAAACAATCAAAAACTTCAAAAAAAAATCAAGATTCATTGGGGATGATTTATTTGCCAAAAACATGTTTCAGGTAAATTAATCAGTTTTTTTTCTTCTTCAGTAAGAATTTGATTGAATATTTCGCCATATTTTACTTTACATCCACGAAGCTTTGTTAAAACTTTTGATAGGATATGTGGGTTGTCGTTGCCAAGACTAACATCTAAAATATAAGTAACTACCATATTACTTAATCCAGGAAAATTTGTGTCTTTTTCCTTGAGGAATAGTGACCAATTTTCGTAGCGAGATGGACCATTCCAGTTTAAAACCAATCGATGGCATCGGACTGTAGGTCGGATGGCGTGGAAATACTTGCAAGAAAAATGCAATTTCTCCAAAGTTTCCAATTTTGCAGCTTTACAAATATAATTAACAAAACAACGTGGGATGGCATATGCTTGAGTTTTCTTAAACAATTCAATTTGATCATGAAGAAAATGATGTGGGTTGTAATGAGGAAGTTTAAGATCATAATTTTCATTTTTTTTAAATTCTTGGATTTTGTCTTTCTCAGAGGCCTTCATTAAATTTAAGCAATTTTCTAAGAAATTTTTAAAGTCCTTTGTTTCATCAACTTTTTGTAAATTTCCTGTCACTGCAATCATTGCTCGTAACAAAACATTTTCAGCTTGTTTTTGATTTCCAAAATCAATTTCATACAAAATTGTATCAATCCAATATTCAGCAACAGCGTGTACTTTTCCAATTTCTTCGATTTGTTCCCGATACTTTTCGGCCATTTTAGAATCCTCGACAAAGAATCGTGTGTATCTTCGATAAACATTCAATAAATGCTTAAATATTATGGTAAAATAAATATAACCTTTTATAATTGTAACTCACAAAAGGATCCTTATTTTTGAGAAAATTAATATAAAATTTCCAAATATTTTTATTTACACATCCCATTTTCCATCCAAGCCGATGCTCTATAATTCCAATGATTACTTCATCATCATCAAGTTCTTTTAAATATTTAAACCATTGTCTATCTGATAAATCATTACGCATAAATTCTTTGTAAAGAAATTCTGCTCGTTTTTGCTTTGCGTATACCCATTTTGGAAGCGGTTTAGCTGAAAAATAAACATTTTTAAAATTTTATTTGATGATATAATAGAGGATCGAATTTTTTTGTAATTATTATTAATTTTTTGGCAATTAGTTTTTTTAGCTACAAAATTTTTTCAATCCTTTTAGCGATTTGTTATCTTTCTTTTGTATGTATTAAAATAACTTACTACCACCTTCTTCGTAAAATAAAAAAGCATCTGTAACCTTATCATTTGGAAATGTCATCGTTTTGATCGCCATGTCTAATGACTTTGGTGGTGCTTCACCATAATAGAATTTATAATAAAAACCAGGGAAGGTCATACCATTTTCTATATATGCCCAACGTAAGCATTTAGTGTAACCATATTTCAATGAAGAAAAAGTGAGAGATTTTCTCATTGAGGAAAAATGATTAGTTCCGTGGGTTGAAATTAAACGCAAAAACCATGGTAAAATAACAAATTTTTCAGAAAATTTACAAAGAATTGATACTGCGTTTTCTTCAAATTTTCTTACTTCTTTGAACATTTTTAAATAAGCTGATTTATAAATAGGCGGAAAGAGCTCGATTTGAACTGACATAGAAGCTTCCTCAATATTCATCCACATTGAGAGAGCGTTATTTACCATAATTTTTATATATTTATTTCAACCGAATGTCATCCATTTATTTAGAAAAACTAAAGAGAGACAAAAAAAATTAGGTTCACTAAAATATAATTTTCCAATAACAAATTTCTTCTCTTAGGGCAGTTACGAAGTAAATAAGGTCAGGAAAGGGTGAAAAAAAAATTAGGTTCGGCTAAATTATTCTTTTTCAATAACAAATTTATTATCTTAAAGCTTTTACTAAGTAAATTATGTCAAGTATATTAATAAGAGGGACAAATATTGACTAAATGTGAACCAAATAGGCTTCTAAAATGAATATAGAAATACAGCCAGCGGTAATCTTTATTATCAGCACTCGCGCTTTGCAGAACAAGCAAAAGAGTAAAAGTTTTAATTAAAAGTACTCTTTAATTTGTGGATGTAATCATTAGAAATTAGAATCAAAATAAGGAAAGCTATAAGCAAGTAAAAAGAACACAAAAAACGTATGGTTAATTAAATTTATTCATATAAAACATACAAAAAATATTACATCATAGGCATAAATTTTTTTTGTTTTATTGAAATGCAGGTGGAGCAGGATTACAGATGGTGCATTGACAATAGTGGTGATTTCGACGAGCAACATTTTCAATACCAAGGTCACGAAAGATAGCAGGATCCAAAGAGATTGTAGGATTTGGATTATCTAAAAATAAAAATTAAGACAAGTAAAAGCAAAACAAAACAAACATACTTTGGATTAACCAGGTAAGAAGACGTCGGCTTTCAGCAAGATAAACATGTAGTTGATCAGGAGAAAGGTTGGAATATGACCACCATTGAAACGAATTGAACGCTTGATGAAAAGACATGCTCAATATATCACGATCTCTGAAAAAAAATGAAGAATGAAAGTTTTTATGACACGACTCTTCTTATATACTCAATTTTTACATTCGAAACGGCCACTAAGAAATTTGCATGTTTTTAAAATTAAAATAAATCAGTGAAAATTTTTATACCACAAAACAAGTAAGAAGCAAATTAGTGAAACTTTTGATAAAAATCATACCATTTTGTAATCCTAATGAGCATCGAAGAACTTCAACAAATGCAACATCTTCTCCAAAAACACAAGCATTTTTTTCATCTTCAAGAGGAGTATACATTCAATGGTTAAGAACTCGTCAAAAATTTAAGACGTTTTCGCTTTTTCTTTGGAGCAGGTTCTTCCACAACTTCTTCTTCAACTTGCACAGATTTACCCATATCGTTGATTTCTAAAAAAATAATAACGTAAGAATGTTTCAAAAGAATATAAAATATTTTACCTTCATTGACATCCGTGTGACGTTTTTTCTTTTTCTTTTGAGCAGGTTCTTCCACAACTTCTTTCATTGGATCAGATTTACCCATATTGCTGATGCCTAAATCGTAAAATATAACGAAAAGTTGTTAAAAAACTTGGAAAACCAAAAAATTTTGGTGGAGGAAGATAATTTCAATGTATTGGCAGTTAGTCACCTCATGCAAGAATAGACGCGGGATAAATGAAACACAAACATACTTTATTTTTTACAAAATTTTTTTACATACAAATGAAAGAAAAATTACAAGCAAAGTTCAAGCAAACAAAATAGGTACATATCAAAATTTAGAATAAAGATTCATCAAAATTGAGCTTTCTAGCAGTTGGAGGAGTTTTAGGCATAATTAATCTATAGTTGCCTTTCTTAGCGGAAGCAAGAAGATTGCTGGTAGCAGCATGTAATACTGGACTAAAAAACGAAACATTAATTAACATCAGTGATATACAAATAATGAGATGATACTTACGATGCTGGCATTTGTTTAAGAATAAGTTGATGTTTGGGTTTGTGATCACTTTGAGGAATGGAATTGAGATCATTTGAAGGTTCGGATTCGGTCTCGACTTCAGGCTCGGCTAAAATATCATAATTTATTTAACGATGGAATATTCAAATAACAAACCTTCTTTTCTTCTTTTTGGCAATTCAGTTGGTAAATTGTTTACATCATTGTAAGCTTCAAGTTGTTTATCGACGACGGCATTGATAACATTCATCATATCTTGTAAACCATTTTCTGTGTTGATTAATGACAGAGCAACTTCTCGTAAATCTGGATCATTCGGTGACATTTCTTCCACAAGTGGCATCAGATTGTTGTAGCAATGTTCACGAGCTTTTGCTAAAGTTTCCATTTTGAGTGTTAGCAGCTTTTGAAAATCTTCAAGCCTCATAGTTGATTGATTGAAGCGCCTAAAAAAGTGATGAGTAATTATTTATATATACAATGGATAAAAATATGAAGAGTATATATTGGTGAACCACGAAAATAAAGCACGGAATGAAGGGATAAAAAAAAATTGGGCTCAAATAACTTGATCGAACTTCAAACTAAATGGAAAATTTTTTTCAATTTTGAATTCGTCAAACTCTCAAAAAGAGAGAGAGTGCGTGAGAAAAAATGTTTGTGGCGGGAAATGCTTGCGATGAAAAAGATGCCTATCAAACACTCAAATAAATACTTTATCTAAAATTTTTGGCTTTCATTTTTTTCTGGAGGCAACGTGATTTTATTTTATTCCAATGTTTCTTCTCCTTATTTTGCCTATCATTGTTGTGTATTATTCTTAATCACCATAAACTACATATGTTTTATCTCCATCTGCTTATTCTTCCTATTAATTTTTTTCTAAAAACCTTTCGTTTGTTCTGTTTCTTCTTAAAATTCCATTATTGTTAGCTTTATTTCAACATCACCAATTACTTTTTCTCATGTACAGTTCAAAACAGCACGTTCCAAAATTGCGAAATTTTCCATCGATGGTTGTTGACCAAATTCAAACACAACACCGCGACAATGGCGCGCAATTTTTTGAAGATCCTCCCACTTTTTTGTCTTATAAAAAGAACTTCCTATTTGCTTATTTTGGTCAAAAATTCAGGACATGCTTGTTAAAAAGGACATTGGAAAGAGCTATCTTGGGAAACAATTATCGTTTTTTTTAATGCATCAATCAAGGGTAATTGAGTGTAAACAGTGCAATGTAAAATTTATCATTGTTTTACAAGAAAACACCATCCTTTTTCAATCCTTCTCTTTTTTTTGTACCGGTTTGTGCCGATTTGATCTTCCTTTTTTTCACATTGTTTTGGCGCCAAAGGAAGAAAGTTGCTGCTCTCTTCTTCATTTTTTTTTGTTGCATTGAGCTTTGCTTGTTCGTGTTTTTCATGTTTGCTTCTTTCCGCGTGACGTTGTTTCTTTTTTTAACACATAAAAGCATTTTCAGCTGAATTTCATAAAAAAGCCTTGCAGCGCTCGTTTCAAAATGGACGACAAAGAAAATCAAGTATGTTTTATTTTTGCTTAATGATTAATATTTTGTAATATTACTTTTTTTTAGGTTCCCATGGAAGGAGAATTGGTCAAACATTTGCCATCAAATGAAGATGAACCAATTTTGCGTGAAAACCCTCATCGCTTCGTCATCTTTCCAATTCAATACAAGGATGTCTGGAGCTATTACAAGAAAGCAGTTGCATCATTTTGGACTGTCGAAGAGGTAATTTAATACTTTTGAATTATCATGTTTACTAAATTGAATGATTTTTTAGGTTGATCTTGGAAAAGATACGGCTGATTGGAATAAAATGAATGATAATGAACGCTTCTTCATCTCACGTGTTCTTGCATTCTTTGCTGCATCCGATGGAATCGTCAATGAAAATCTCTTGGAACGTTTCTCACAAGAAGTTCAAATTCCCGAAGCTCGTTGTTTTTATGGTTTCCAAATTGCTATTGAAAATATTCATTCTGAAATGTATTCTCTTCTCATCCAAACTTATATCCGTGATGATGTTGAACGTGGTCATCTCTTTAATGCAATTTATGAATTTGAATTTGTTAAAAAGAAGGCTGATTGGGCTCTTCGCTGGATTGCTTCAAAAGAGGCTTCATTTGGAGAACGGGTCATTGCATTTGCTGCTGTTGAAGGAATCTTCTTCTCTGGAAGTTTTGCTGCTATCTTTTGGCTCAAGAAGCGTGGGCTTATGCCTGGACTTACACATTCGTTAGTTATTTTTTCTACTTTAATTATGTTTTTTCAAATGATTTCTTTTTTAGTAACGAATTGATCTCCCGTGATGAAGGACTACATCGTGATTTTGCTTGTTTGATGTACAAGCATTTGAATAATAAACCATCAAAAGAAAGAATCAATGAAATTATTCGTGATGCTGTCAAAATTGAACAAGAATATCTCACTGAAGCTCTTCCTTGTGATATGATTGGAATGAACTGCAAGTTAATGTCGCAATATATTGAATTTGTCGCTGATCATTTGTTGGTTGAATTGAATTGTGAAAAAGTTAGCCTTTTTTTCTCTTCCTTCCTTTGTTAACCTTGTTCTTTTTTAGATTTACAAAAGTGAAAATCCTTTTGATTTTATGGAAAATCTCTCAATTCAAGGCAAAACTAACTTCTTTGAAAAGAAAGTTGCTGAATATCAACGTATGGGTGTTATGAATCAACTTGAAGAACGTGAATTTACCATCGATGCTGACTTCTGAAGTTTTATTTCATCTGTCTGTTGAATGTTATTTCTTTCATGTAATGAAATTCCTACATTTTGTTTTTCACTTTTTCTATGTTTTCTTTTTATTGTGCCTTGTTAATTTTTCTGTATTATATTCTTGTTTACATGCGTTTGATACTCAATAACGAATAAAATATCTCACTTTTATATTTGTGTACCAAACAAAACAAAAAGCAAAAGATTTTTTGAATGCTTCCACCTCGAACTTTGTTACCATGGTAATCGATGCACATAAAATTGTTGCAAGAAGCAAAAACATTGTTTGAAGAAGAACGAAATGGCAGATATCCAACCTAAACAAAAAAGAAATTCATCATCCGAGTTTGATAAAGTAATCACTAGCTTTCCCATTCGAGGTTTGTTTGTTACTAAAATTTTCTGCTTGTTAATAATCAAATTTCAGAAATAAAAAGCAGTCTCCCATTACAAATTGCTTTGCATTATCACCTTCATTTAGATCCTTTAATTTACATAGCTCTAATAGGATGCTTAATAATTAAAGTAAGAGCAAATAAGTGTAAATTAGTTTTAAAAACATTGATTTTTAGTATGATGCGTTACACCCTACTTATCGAGTGATTCTCGTTGCTTTGCTTATTATTTCAGTACTTATTGAATGTGTTCGACCTTATTTGGGATTTTATGGTAATCTTGGAGAAAAGGTTATATTCTCTAAATCATTCCATTGCTAATGAGAAGTTTTATAGATTCCAGCTTTATCAGGATTTTGGATAACAACACTAATCCTTCAAATTCCAATATCAATTTTCCTTTGCGTAAATCCCGAAATTTATCCTTTACCAATTGAAAGATTTCTGCTTATCTTACATATTCTTTTTCTGGTAGTTGAAGTAATTACTTAAAGTCATTTCCATTCTTTCTCAAGCATAAGTATATTCTAGGCAATTTGCAGTTTCCAACTTGTTCGATCTTTAGCCGAATATCAAGTTGAACGATTCAAACAAAATATTGCTGATGATGATGACAATCAAATGAAGGATGAAGCAGAAATAATTTTACAAAAAATGTTCCCTGAAGCAACCGATTTGGATATTTCGGCATTGCCGAAGCATCTTACAGATAGCATTGTTCATAGAGTAAGAGATGCTCATCATTAAAAAAAAGAAACGCAAAAAAAAACTTTGAAATTGATAATAGTCTGGCTCTGTAACTATTTTTTTGGATAAATTTTTAGTTGTTGTTGTTCTTTTGATAAATAAAGGTCATTAGCTTCTTTCAAATCAAGTATCATCTTCGATCGAATCATTAAAGAAGAAAACAAACAATTTGAGAATTCCTGATTTTCTTTATGGACTCCTAAAACGATACCTCAGAGCGGCATCGCGCAGTTTATGAATTACGAATTTTTTTTTTGAAAGCAAACTTATCAAACAAAAAATATTAAAACTTTTTGATTTCTTTAATTAAGATTACTAATTTAATTATTATAAAGCTTCAACAACTGGTCCCCTGTATTCAAAGCTATTGATACATCTAAAATTACTGCAATGGAAAGTGAAGAATCTCAAGATGTTGTTGAAGTAATTTTCATCAATGGATTAATTTATTCATTTATAATCTTTATCTTTTAGACTATTGAAGGAGAAGAAAAGAATGATATTTCCCCAGAAATGAATCAAAATGTTGATAGATTAAAGAATGTTTTAAAATTACAAAAAGCTCGTCAATTTGGTTATTGCGAATTTTTTTATTCCCCAGTTGATTCTCAAGTCTTTTGTTCTGAAAATGAGTTTTTGAGCCTTGTACGAGAGAACTTACCAAATTTAAGAACGAAGAAGCTTAGAAAATCAGAATGGAGAGTTGTTCGTCGACTTATTGGAAAACCCCGAAGATTATCTGTAAATTTTTTGAAAGAAGAGATAAAAACCTTGGAAGAAAAAAGGTAACAGTAATATTCTTTTTACGCTATAAAACTGTTCAAATTTAGAGCTAAAATTCAAAGTATATACAGAGGAGAAATAACTACATTAGACCCAGATTCAGTTGATTTGCCTTCAAAATTGCCTCGTCCTTTAATGGTTGGAACAAAAGTTTTTGCAAAAATTGGTGGTACAAGAGATGGCATTTATGCTGGTATCGTTGATGCCATGCAAGATGATGGCTATAGGATTGTTTTCGAAAAGGAGCATCTTTATCCAACTACAGTAGTTAGAGTAAATTTTTAAATTTAATATTTTGCTTCTTTTAATTTTCTCCCTTCTTTAAGGAAGATCAAGTTATGAGTGCTCAACCATTGGAACTTCTTTCATTATCCTACTTTCTTTCAACAAATAAAGCAAATTTAAAGTCACAAGTGCCTACAAGCAATAATGTTTATTTGCCATCCCAAGCTTTGGTAGAAAGAATGCAACAGCAATCTGTTATTACTGGATATACTATCGATCCACAGAGCAACATGTCACATCCTATTTATAATACTGTCGCTGTTCAAAAAAAGATACCAGTTAGGGATGATAAAGTCGGAAATTTTCCAGTTCGTATGCTTGTTATTATTGTAAAAATGTGTAAGCTATTGGAGCACAAAAGAAGTACCATTAAACTTTTAAAATCCCTAAATGATGACGCAATTAAACTTCATCGATATGGAAATGAATATCCCAAACATTTTGTCGTGAGTTTTTATTCTTTCATTATTATTTCGATTTATTATTTCATTTTTTAGACTGCTTTTGCTGAGGTTGTTATTGATATTGAATCAATAAATAAAATGCTTCGAGTTTATGCAGAAGCTTTGAATGAATATCGTCAAACATTTTTGAATCAACGAAGTCGACCTGTTGTTACTGATAGACCTGAAGTTCTTCGACGAACATGTCATAATCATGCAAATCAAATATTGAAACATTGTTCAACCATGATTGAAGTTAAAGATCAAAAAGCTAAAGAATTCATCGCTATGTTAAGCTCTCTTTTGATTCAAGTAAACTTTTCTTTTTTCTTTGTTGTTGTTACAATAACTGTTTTTAGATTCGCTTTCTTGGACAACATGCAATTAGCTCTCGATCATGTGCAGAAGAAATTCAAATCCTTACTGATTCAATGAAGGAACTCAAAGATTCTCTTCCATCAGAATGTCATCAAGCTTTTCAAGATGGAGTTGAAGTCCATATGAAACAAGTGTTTACAACTTTGTCAAAAGTTCGTCCACAATCTTGAGCCTAACATTTTTTTTGTTGTTTATTACCGCTAATTGTAAATTTTACATTTGTTTTGACGTTTCATGTTTGATAAATTTTTATAAAAATTAAAAAGAGAAAAAGGTGGTTTTATCATCACGTTGTAAGGATCTTATTTCCGCTCCACATGAAAGATCAGTCCTGGCTTATTATATGCCACTTACTGAAATGTAAGCAAAGTCGTTGTTACTCTATTGTTCATTTTTAAGACGACGCGGCGGTGCTTCCCCATGCTTGTTTTAGAAGTGAAAGTAATCAAATAATATTTTTGATACAAATCGGAGTAAAGAAAGAATATTTAGGAAGAAATATTAAAATATCACATTTCGAATAAGTAACACAAAGTGCAATGGTTGGTTGTTAGTTTGTGCTAGCCTTTTTAACAGTAATGAAAAAATACAAAATTTATTGGAAACAAAAAAAACAAAAAAATTCAACAACAACAAAAAAAACATATATACATACAAACAGAAATCACAAAAATTGCAACTTAGAACTTTTAATAATGACAAAAGAGAGTTGATTTAAAGAAAGTAAATCGATGATTCTTTCACATCCAAGCATAGTAAATTGATTTATCAAGTCATTGAGATTGAACGGTAACAAAAGTAAATCGAATGAGAAACTGAAAAAAGCAAACATTATAAACCATTTTCAAATAAACTAACTAAAATTCGTCGAGATGTGATAAGTTTTTGAAGAAATTGATAAATTCATCGATTGAACCAGTTGTTTTAATACCACCATCAAACACAAAGCTTTTCAATAATCCATTTGACATGATCAATGATTCCAAAACATCAAATTCGATACATTTGACTTGGAGTTCAATTTGGATCGTTGAATCAAAGTTGATTGGTAAATATTGAAGATAACGGGCATCGATATTTTCTTTTTGACGATTTACAACTTTGATTGTTTCTTCAACATCCATTTTCATAATCTTTGACGAAGTTGAGAAAGCAGCGCCTTTGCAGAATTCATTTTCATTGCAGGAACATGAAAGAGTAAAATGGCAGTCATCTTCATTAATTTCAGCTCGTTTGATTGTATGACATCGTTTAGAAAGATTGAGAGTGGAAAAATTGATTGCAGCAAAAGTATTCAAAGTTATGACATCCATAAATTCAGCAAATCTTTTTTGACATACATACGGTAAAGATGGGAAGTTGAAAGATTCATTTTTGAATTCATCCATATTTGAAGACATAGTTGAAATTGATTCCATCGATTCAGCAATATTTGAGGCATCCATATTGAGAATTGAAAACGTATTGGATCAAAAAAAGCAAAGAATTACTGTTGCAACTGAAACTGAAATAAAAAAAAGAAAAAAATGTGTGACCGCCATTTTTTTATATAAAACCTCTGAGAGCTTTTGACAATGAAAGTCGTTGCAATAAAACTTTACCTTTTATGTACATATTTCTTTTGAACTTTTTTTTAAAGCTCGAATTTTTCTAAAACAATTTTAAAAGGATGTGTTTACAAAATTGTTTTTTTTATAACAATAGAAAATCAAAGCATTTATCATCATAGCTTTAAGTGGAAATACACGAACATTTAGTTAGGGAATAAAGGTAATTATATAAAATCTGTTAATAGCTGGCTTCTTAATTCCAATAAAAGATTTGAAAATGATTTTTTTGGAGTTTTATCAAGGCAAAGTTTCGTCGAGGTTGATGGTGCTACTAAACCTCCAGTTTTGTGTTATTTAACGTAGACTGTGTAGCTACTTTTTTCCTATTTTTTAATGGATACTTATTATAACAACAAAAAGGTAGTTGTAGTCTTACTTCCATCAAATTGTCCAAAAAAGATTGTTTCAAAAATGATGAAAAAAGCAAATGCCCATGGGTTTGACAAGGATGGGATGATTTGATTTGATCCTAATTTCAACAAAAAAAACATGGGCAGCTTCAAAAAAAAAAAAGATATCATGTTTATTTTTTAACAAAGTTTGGTTTTTTGAAGTATTTTCTGAAGGCTGCACCGTTACTTCACTTACCCTTTGGTTCCATGCAAACGTGCTGAGAAAATTTTTTATTTCTTTTGAAAGAAACATTGGCAGTGAAACTTTTTCAGAAGGTTATTTTCAATCAAATTTCAAATAAAACGTGATTTTTCTCTTTAATTTTCTGAAACAAATAATGATAAAGAAGGAACTTGAAGCAGTTGAAGGTTATAAAGTAGGAAATACTCCTGTTCGTATGCTTGTTATTATGGTAAAAATGTGTAAATTATTGGAGCACAAAAGAAGTACAATTAAATGTTTGAAATCTCTCAATGATGATGCAATTAAACTTCATCGATATGAAAATGAATATCCCAAACATTTTGTCGTAAGTTTTTTTTCTTTTTTCGATTAATTATCATTTTTATAGACTGCTTTTGCTGAGGTCGTCATCGATATTGAATCAATAAATAAAATGCTTCGAGTTTACGCTGAAGCTCTGAACGAATATCGTCAAACATTTTTGAATCAACGAACTCGACCTGCTGTTACTGATAGACCTGAAGTTCTTCGACGAACATGTCATAATCATGCAAATCAAATATTGAAACATTGTTCAACCATGATTGAAGTTAAAGATCAAAAAGCTAAAGAATTCATCGCTATGTTAAGCTCTCTTTTGATTCAAGTAAACTTTTCTTTTTTCTTTGTTGTTGTTACAATAACTGTTTTTAGATTCGCTTTCTTGGACAACATGCAATTAGCTCTCGATCATGTGCAGAAGAAATTCAAATCCTTACTGATTCAATGAAGGAACTCAAAGATTCTCTTCCTTCTGAATGTCATCAAGCTTTTCAAGATGGAGTTGAAGTCCATATGAAACAAGTGTTTACAACTTTATCAAAAGTTCGTTCCCATTCTGGAACCTAATATTTTTGTTTTATTTATTACTGTTGTAAATTTTACATTTTTTTGATGTTTTTTTGTTCTTTGTTTGAGCAATTTTTATTAAAATAAAAAGAAGAGTAAATACTGACCATTGTGACTTTATATTTTCTGCATTTCTCTCTCTCGCGATAACTAAAAAGAAGATGAAGCAAACCAGGTGGTTGATATAATAAGCTTTTAAAAAAGAGAGACGAGGGATTTTCCCGCAGGTCGTTTGATGCTGCTCATCGACTCTGTTGCTTGCTTGGGCATTGACATTGCAAATAAATAAAGTGAGTAAAGACGGCTGTTTTTGCTGCCATCGGCGTTCATATCCCACCGACTTGTTTTGTTTTTGAGTGTTTAAAAAAGATGAGAGCGCTTTCACTTACTTTGTGAGAAAAAATAAGCCTTTAGTTGTTGTTTTTGGATGAAGAAGGAAAAGAATAAAAAAATAGCGGAAAATATTTATAGAAAAAAATAAAGAAGGAAGATGTCGATACGTATAAAGCGTCGATCGTCAAGCTTTGAATCTTCTTCAATTACTCGTCGAAGTAGTGTTAACTCAAAAGATATCGAACGAATTCAACAGTTATTACAGGTAAGATTGAAACAGAATTTTGGTTTGATATAAGCTCTCGGAAATGGGCATAAACCAAAAGCATGGTTGAAAAATCAGAAACATTTATTTATTAACCATTAACCTTTTTAGAATCAAATAAAATTATCTCCACCAATCGTTTATGGATTTATTATAATTTTGCCATTATTTGCTTATTTTCTTGCCAGTCTTCAAAGACTTTATTCCGGGTCAATATCAAAATTCACTGAAGCACATTTCCGTCTTGAACTTCCAGATTTAGCTTCAATAATACCCTTCAATATTTTTGCAGTAGTATTTTCGATTCAGTTAATTTTTTTATGGATTTTACCATCAGATGATTATAAAGTGACGATATCAACTGGAGAAAAGGTGATTATAAATGCCAATAGTTTTACTGCCACTCTATTGATTACTCTTCTTTACATATTTGGAGCAACCGTAGGATTTTATAATGGAGCAATATTTTATGATCATTTTTTGGTTGTTTGTTTACTTTTTAGTATTTATTGTGTTAGCGTAAATTTATATTTACATTATTTTTATAATCCCAATGAATCAACAAGTAAGATATTTCATAAAATTGATTATCTTTAATTCAATTTCGATCACATTTTAAAAATTTATTTATGTATGTTTTAGGTGAACCATTCATTCTTGAATTCTTTTTCGGGAAAGAACTTCAACCAAAAATTCTTGACATTGATATTAAAAACTTTGTAACCCATCGGTTAATGTTTACCTTTTGGGCTCTTTATGCTGTATCTTGCATTTATCATTCCAAACAACTTTTTTATAAAACTCCTCGTAAGTTTTTAAGCCAGTATTAGTAACTAACATCTGGTTTGAATTATTATTAAAAAAAAGGATTAATTATTTTTACTTTTTTATTTTTTAGCCGCATTTTTAACCCTTGTTTTTCTTCATCTGTTTTATATTTCTCGTCGTCAATGGACTGAACATCTTTTTTACGCTAATTTAGATTCACAAAATGATCGAGCTGGATTTTATCGCTTATGGGGTGTTGGGATTTTGTTTCTCATGGTTCATACAGGTCCATTATCAATTCTTGCCAATTCAAAGTTGTCTGTTTCATGGCTCGTGTGTTTTCTCGTTGGAATTTCAAATATAGTTTTTCAAATATTAAATTCAGCAATTGATTTACAAAAATATAATTTTCGAGCTGCAAATGGAAAAATTAAAATTAATGACATAGATCCATATTTCCTTGCAGCAAGATATAAAAATGAAAAGGATGAAACTACAATCAACCTTCTCCTTGGTAGCGGATATTTCAAATCTTGCCGACATTTAAATTACACCACCGAATTTCTAACATTTCTAACTTGGTCATTTCTTCAAAGAAATCCAAATATATTTTCATACTTTTCGCCAGCTTTTCTTTTGGTTATTCTTTATGCCAGAATGTCAAGGGATGAACTACGATGCTTAACAAAATATAATCAATATTGGCTACAATATTGCAATAAAGTCCAATATCTTGTAATTCCCGGTGTTTTATAAATGTTAGAGTTTATTATTTAGGTTTTAAAAATAGTAAATATGTAAAAATAAAGTTATAATATTGTTACATCGGGTTAGATGATTGTGAGATCGAAAACAAAAAGCAAAACACAGGGAATGTGAGCAAAAAAGAAAGACTGACAAAAAAAAAGCATGGTTGTTATAATGTCAATAGTTAAGATATCAAAACAATATTCGAAAGCCAAATGCAATCAATCAGTTCAAGAAAGTTTCAAGGAATGTTTTCCCACTGAAGATCTTCTTCTTTTAGGTGGTAAGCATTCATGATAAAGTTGTTCCAAAACTGCATCTTCATAAGTTGGAGGAGGTGAAATACCAGTGCCATAATTATTGTTATTTGAATATGTTGGTGGTGCTGTTACTCCATTACCAATATCCGTGGGACGTGTCTTTGATGTATGTGCTTTTTTACGTATTTTTCGAGCTCCTGAAAATTAGTAAAAAAAATTATATAAATTTTAACAACAAACAAAAAAACACGAAACTTACGTTGAATCGTTTTGAAATTCTTTTCTCTCAATCTCGCAGTAATCCTTTGAATAACTCTTCGAGTTCGTCGCATCTCCACAATTTTATCTAATTCCCATCTATTACATTTATTTATTCCAATAAGCATTGCAATAACCATGCCAATACAAAATATTATTGTTGGAATTACAATGGATGTTACAACATCGGATGAAGGAACAAAATGATTATGTGGAGTACTCATCGTCATTAGAAGAAATTTTTATAAATAACAATTTTGCAACATTTTAGACATACATAAAAAAGAAGGAATGTAAAAAGTTTATTGGTTTTGACAAAGCAAGCCTCTTTCTTCCTTCAACTAAAATTTTCTTTCAGCTGTTGCAAACAAAAAAAATCGAAGAAAAACAACAAATTCAAAAATTGCGCTCTTTTCCCTGATCAGAAAGTGTTTTCGACGCGAAGCCTACGGTGTTTTTTGCTTCCTCTCATTCGCTAAAAAATGGAAACCTCGTTGGTTGAAAGCTAAAAGCTTTGTTTTACGTAATATTTCTGTATTTCTTTTAACATTTTTTCTGCTTTTTTATTGCCTACCAAACTTCTGAAGTTAAATACTTATTGATTTCAACTCATTTACCGCTAAATATTAGCATTTTGACGTGTTTTTTTCTTAACGTTTCGTGTGATTTCTTTTCCACTTGCATGTTTTTAAGACATTAAATATATATTTCTTTTTCTTTTTAGGGTCTAAAATGGGACGTCGTATCCGTGCTCAACGTACCGGAAGAGGAGGTATCTTCAAATCTCATAATAAACATCGCAAGGGTCCTGCTAAACTTCGAGCTGTCGATTATGCTGAAAGACATGGTTACATCAAGGGTGTCGTAAAAGACATCATTCATGATCCTGGACGTGGTGCACCTCTTGCTATCGTTCAATTCCGTGATCCTTATAAATACAAGACACGAAGATCTACTATGATTGCTGCTGAAGGTGTTCATACTGGTCAATTTATCTATTGCGGCAAGAAAGGTTAGTTAGTTATTATTTTCATTATTTTTGCTCTATTAACCATCTGATATTTTAGCTCAAGTGCAAATTGGTAACGTTATGCCAATTGGTGAATTGCCTGAAGGTACCACTGTTTGTAATCTTGAAGAAAAAACTGGTGATCGTGGCCGTCTTGCTCGTACTTCTGGTAATTATGCTATCATTGTTGCTCACAATCCTGACACTGGGCGTACTCGTATTCGTCTTCCATCCGGAGCTAAAAAAGTTGTACCATCTTCGAATCGTGCTATGATCGGTGGGTTTATGACTTATTTTACTATTCAGTTCTTATTTATTCTTCTTTAGGTATTGTTGCTGGTGGTGGACGTACTGACAAACCTATGCTTAAAGCTGGTCGAGCATATCACAAGTATAAGGCAAAGCGTAACTGCTGGCCCGTTGTTCGTGGTGTTGCTATGAATCCTGTAGAACATCCTCACGGTGGTGGTAACCATCAACATATTGGTCATCCTTCAACTGTCAAGCGTGGTACATCTGCTGGTCGCAAAGTTGGTCTTATTGCTGCTCGTCGTACTGGTCGTATTCGTGGTGGTAAACCTGTTAAGACTAAAGATGACGCATTGTAAAGAATGATGTTCATTTTCTTCCATTGTTTTGATCGTTGTTATAAAATATCTTTTAATGAATATTTGTTTTTGTTTATTTTTTAAAGCTTTTATTCATCACTATTAACAAAGAGTAAAAACAATTTTGATAATGTTTAAGCGGAAATTGGCGAGTTATGTAATGAGTTAACTTGGACAGTTGAGGATATGATTTTGGTATCACGGGAATCGATATAATCTAAATCAGTTGTATCAACAGCGATGGGGGCAGCCTTTGTAGTAACAATTAGTGGATTTTGTTCATATGGAGCATGAGAATTCCTTCTTCGTCGAAGGCAACATCGAATACCACAGACTACACAAATAATGCATAAAAGGGCAAATCCAAGTACTGCAACCGTAAACACTATAAATGTCCAATTGATCTCATCTTTGGTCATGACTGAAAAGATGTCAGTGAATTTTGGAAGATGGTCCATGATGAAGTTGTTTTAATAGACGAAGATGACAATAAAATAAAATTTCAACCACACGTGAAGGAAGACAACAACAATGAGTAAAAGTTTTTTTTCATTTCATCCAAGTTTATTGCGTGTTTTGCGGAATAAAAGAAAAAAATAAGTATTGGTGGAAGCCTTGCGTAAACAATCATGAACGACTTCCGCGCAGTCGTCAGCCGATAGATAGATATGTAGGCATGCAAAGGTTGCATCTAATCCGTGAGGAGCGAGAAAGAGAGAGAGATGCGCAAAGGAATGTTTTAGTTGAAAGCAAAAAATACAGAAAAATGAGGTCGTTTGGTGAAATTTAAAACTGCTTTGCTGCTGAAAAAAAAAATGGAAGAGGACGTTTCATAAATTGATTTCCAAGGTTTATGGAAAAATATGTGTTTGATGAGGAAAAGAAACAATGCATATTAAAAAATTTTGACGGCCAATTTTTGTAATTATTCTTTGAAGCGAAATTAAATTTTTATGGACGCGATTCAAACATATAAATGGAATGGTTGATTATTAGCGAGCTTGAACATTTTTTTTATATTTGGAAAGATCATGGAAAGAAATTATGGAAAGTATTAGCAAAGATTTTGTTATAAATTTTGCAAGCAAACGATGATAAGATAATGGAAATTTACACAAACTTAATTGAGCCTTGAATGTTGGTCATTTATGAAATTGTAAGATTCAAAATGGGTATCGCATTATAAAGGAAAATTAAAAGTTTATGGAAAAAAGGCACCAAAAAAACTCTGAAGATAAGATTAAAATCGAATTCACAGTTTTAGATTAAATTTTTACTTTTGCTAACATTTGAACTCCTGAAGTTTTGGGAGATTAAAGGAACAAGACTATTTGATGCCTTTTCAAAAATTTCGATACTGGGGCTGGGAGGAAGAGTTGGGGCGGCGCGTGTTTGAATTACCGTGTCACCTTCTGTCTTACAATCCGTTACCAGGTTGTTTGAACAGAGAAGGGAAGGGAAGGGAAGAGAAGAGAAGGGAAGAGAAAGTGGTGTTTCTAGCACGAAAGTTTCATTGCTTTGAAATTTTCGAAAACTTTCGAATTTTTTTCAATTTTTCGAAAATTTTTGAAAATTTCAAAGCAATGAAACTTTCGTGCTAGAAACACCACTTTCTCTTCCCTTCTCTTCTCTTCCCTTCCCTTCTCTGTTCAAACAACCTGGTAACGGATTGTAAGACAGAAGGTGACACGGTAATTCAAACACGCGCCGCCCCAACTCTTCCTCCCAGCCCCAGTATCGAAATTTTCGAAAAGGCATCAAATAGTCTTGTTCCTTTAAATTTAGTTTATTAATACAGCAGACAAAAAAGTTTATAATAATCTTATTTTAAAAATTGCAAAATTAAAAAAACTTAACGTTGGCAAATTTTTGGAAAAACTTATGAGCAAATTCGATTACTGTAGCATGAAGGCAAAAACAAAAGCTTTAATTAATAAAATTCTATGAAACTAACTAAAAAAATTTATTTTTAGAAATTTTTAATTATGTTTTTATTTAATAAAATATAATGATCGTAGAAAGCAACGAAAAGAAAAATAATTTCATAACAACAAAGACTACTAAATTCAGCAGCATAAAAACATTTTTTTGGTTTTAATAACAATGCTGCTTGAACAACCAACCATCAAAGGGTCATTTTTTTAAAGCATGAGTCACAAAACTTTGGGCTTGAGAAAAAAAGTAAGCTTTCAACATATTTTGAAATAAAAACATATCAAAGCAAAATCTCAAGTAATCAATGTTCCTCAAAAAAATTTTTTAATCAATGTTTGAAGCAAGCAGCTATAAAACAAAGAAACAAAAAAATCGCCGCCACCTGTGGAATGCCGCTGCTGCTGGCGCTTGCTGTTGCTGCTGTTGTAGGGATCTAAAATGTGAAAGCAGCAACACGCAATTAAAAATCTTTTATGTATAGTACTTATTTCCGTTGACACCACCCTCTCAAAAGCTTTTTTTTCTTTTCTTTTTTGAAATTTGAAGGATTAATGACTTTAAAGACAAAAACAGAAAAAAAAAAAAGAAAGCATAGAGAGAAAAAAGCAGCCATGGAAACGACGGTTGCATGATGAAACCTATCCCATTTTTGTCTGTTTTGTTTTAGCTTTCCAACTTCCAATACAGGGCATGAGTTTAAAAACTCATTTGCATAAAACTACTAATGTCCGAAAAAAATATTTTTTAGAAAATATAACTTTTTTAAAAAAAAAAGGAGGGCATCGTTAAAAAAAGATAAAAATGACTCTTGAGGCAAATGAAAGCGATCCATCCCCAAAAATAGCAGTTAGCAAAAAAAAGAGAGAAAAGTGAAAGGAGAAGAGGGCATCATAAGGCTGCTCAGCATTAGATAGATACTACGATCAGTGTTGTGACTCGCACCGCACCCGCACCGCACCGGTGCGCACCGGTGCGCACCAGCTGGTGCTTGGTGCGGTGCCCGGTGCGACCATTTTTGAGCTCCGGTGCCTGGTGCGGTGCTCGGTGCGACCAAAAGGCAAAGTCACAACACTGACTACGATGACTTTTTGAAGCAACAAAAAAAAACGAACGATGGTGAATGAATGAAAGGGAGACTTTGTAATAATTGGCAAAAATGAAAAAAAAGCGTCAGTAGTCATCGAAATGAATGAATGACTTTTTGGCAGCCGCAGTTAGTAGTTTCCATTAAAAAATAAAAACCGAAGAAAGACTCTCCTTTCAGTTTTTTAGCCATCTAAAAAAAAGCCTTTCATTCCATCATTTTTTTTTGAAGGCGATAGCAATAAAAAACAAAATGAGGTCCTTCTTTTTTATTTTAGTAAAAGAAAAATGGTTTTATTTATTTGAAAAATTGAGAGAGATATTCATTCGTAGTAGTATACACGAATAAAAAAAGACTGCCGTGGAGGAAAAGCCCATCATCAACAACAACAACAACATGGGGAGCTTCAAATCCTTTGAGGATGCTTCCGATTTTGGTTTGCAAACAGTAGCAACAGCATCAGTAACAACTTCCACCTTCAATAAATACACGGAAATGAAAAAAAAGGAAACTATAGAAATCAACAACAAAAAAAGAAGACTAAAGCATTATTGTTTTTAACTAACAAAAATAAAATAGAAAGTGTTTAAAAGCAGCTGAATCGACACCACCAAACAAGCTTTATTTTATTGTTATTCCTCTTCCTTTTTGTTCTTCCTGAAAAAAATGAAAATGAATGTAATTGCAGTTGACTGAGTGAGTGAGTGACTGAAATGAGAGGACTCTTCACTTTTAACTTTTTTCTTCCTCCTTTGTTTCTTATTCTTCATTTCCTTAGGAACACCACCATCACCAATAATATTCTTTTCTCTTCTTTGGCACACCAAAAAAAAGAAGTTTAGTTTAACTAAAGTTATAAGTAAAAGAAGCTGCCGTAAATCTCCCCTCTCTTGTTGTCGTTAAAAAAATTCTTTTGTTCTTTATTTTCTTCAAAAAGTTTTTTGTTTTAATTTTGAACGGATGGGATCAGTTGATGAGTTCTTCTTCTTCTTCCTCGAGGAAGAAAAACAAATGTCATCACTTCATTTTTCATTTAATGAACCACAAAAGCTATATATTTAAACCCTTCTTTCTCCGTCACCAAAATGTTTGTTTCAAATAAAAAAAGCCACAAATTGGCTTTTCTTTCCTGTCTCCTCCTATGTGTCAAATAAACCATAGCTTGCTTTGCTTCCCTTTCATTCCCTTCGTGATAGTTGTTTGTTGCTGCTGCCGTAACAACAACACAATGAATCAAAATTAAAAGATGAAAGGAATAATTGTTTATTTTATTGGTAAATTTCACATAAAATCAATATACATACATACATAACTCACACAATGATTGATGATGAATATTTCTTCTTCAGCAACCAGAGGCATTTCAATGGTGAAAAACTGTCATTCTTTTGGTTTATGCTTTTGTTAAGGTATTATAGCTATTGAAAGGTATCGCTTTATGGCTCAGGCTCATTTCATTGGAATGTCAAAGGGAGATTTTTAACCAATTTATGCGTTTTAAAAATGCAAAAAATTTTTTAAGCTTTCCATCATAATGCTTTTGTTGTGCTTTATAAAATGCTTCAGAAAAAAAAAACACTTACAAAATCTCAAAATTTTAACTCATTCCTTTTCGGTGGAAAGATAAATAATTTACAAAAAGGTTGCGCAAATTAAAGTTAACATTAAGCTACAAGAATCTATTTTTTTAAACACTTCTAACAAACAAAAAACAGCTGCTTCGAAGAAAGAAAAACAAAAAATAGCCAATGGCTCTATTTTCTTCTTTTGCTTTTCTTGAAAAAAGCTAGTGGCGGAAGAAGCAGCAGCAACAACAAGTGGACAATAACAATTACAAGAAGAAAAATAAGAAGCTGCCAACATTTTTTTTTAAGGAATCATAAAACATTTGAGTTACGTCGTCGTCGTCGAACAAACGAACACATTTCATTGAGACGACATACATACATACATACACACACATGCATATGCATACATAAATACCCATCAAACTACTACAGTAAAATTAAAGTCTCAAATTTTTTTATGTGTGTGTGTTCTCTCGACTTTTTCATGGACGACGCACACATATATTGGAGTTACGCGTGGAACGTTTTCTCATTGACTATAGGGGAGAATATATGCGAGAGAAAATATAACTGCTTCCCTCTTCTCGGACATAACAAAGCATAACAACAACACAAGTAGCAGCAGCAGTAGTTAGTCGTCGTCGTCGACAAAAAAAGAGAAAGAAACAGAGCGATCGCAGCGTAACCCGAAAACGGACGTGGCTTACGTCGATTCTTTTCACAATCCTTTTCTCCTCTTTTTTCTTTGTGGTTGCAGTGAATGTTGTTCTTCAAGAAGTGGTTTTTTAATACTTTCTTTTATCATTGAAATATATATATTTTTTTCAATCAATGTTATCCCTTCTTTTTTTATCCACATTCCATTTTTTTAAATGTCCGCAAAATGAAGCATGTTTTGCCACGAAAATATAAACTCGTGTTGTTCGCTCGCTTCATTTTTTTTTGTTGCTCTCTCCTTTTTTTCTTTCATTGGTTTGATTTCGACAAAAACCACGGTCTTCGTCATCATCATCGGGTTGTATTTCGTGCGCGTGACTAATCAGACTTCTTTTTTATGTCAAATTTGATTTTAACTCGAAACTTTATAATCATTTCTTCATCATCTTTCAGGTTCTTGTTATATTTATTCTCTCTGAGGAAGCTAGTTTCTCATCTTACAAGTGCTCGACAAGAAAACATCAATAATGGCTACCATGAATCCAGAATAGTAAGTTTTCTTTTTATCCACGTTTCATCTCTTATTCATATATCCTTTTTAGCGATTATCTCTTCAAATTGCTCTTGATCGGCGACTCGGGTGTTGGTAAATCATGCCTCTTGTTAAGATTTGCTGATGATACTTACACTGAATCCTATATTTCTACTATTGGCGTTGATTTTGTAAGTTTTTTTTCCACTCTTCGATTATGTTTCTTACCGCTTGTCCTTTTCAGAAAATCCGTACAATTGAACTCGAAGGTAAAACTATTAAGCTTCAAATTGTAAGTTCTTTTTCTTAGTATGTTTGCTGTCCAATAAGTTGGTCTTGTATGGCTTCAATAAGAATATGATTTCCATTACTTAGAAAGTTCCATAACCTACTGGGCGTTATCTTCAATCTATTGGTTAAGCACCTCTTCATATGGGAGATGCTTCTTCTCTTGCTTTTTCATTTTGGCTAAAACTTTCTTATTTAGCTTTATATATATTCGTATTTGAGCCTTTAAATCTAGGGATAGCGACTAACTTGAGACCATTCATTTTGTTTTTCTTGTAAACTCAACTAATTACTTTTCTTTTTAGTGGGATACTGCTGGTCAGGAACGTTTCCGAACAATTACATCATCATATTATCGTGGAGCTCATGGAATTATTGTGGTTTATGATATCACCGATCAAGATTCTTTCAATGATGTTAAACAATGGCTCCAAGAAATTGATCGATATGCATGTGAAAATGTCAATAAGCTCCTCGTTGGTAATAAATGTGATATGACAAGTAAACGTGCTGTTGAAACTAGTGTTGCACAAGTAAGTTGACTTTTCCATTGTTTGTTTGCTTATTTACATTTCATTTTTTAGGACTATGCTGATCAATTGGGGATTCCATTCTTAGAAACATCAGCCAAATCTTCGACCAACGTTGAACAAGCTTTCATCAAAATGGCAACTGAAATCAAAAATCGTATGGGTCCTTTACAACAAGCTGGTGCAAATCCTTCATCTGTTCGAATTGGTCCATCTCAACCTGTTCAAGATCGCAAGAGTGGTGGTTGCTGCTAAAGAATCAACATCAGTTTCTGCTATGTTTCTTCTCTTCATGTAACTTTTATGTAAAAGAAAAAAGAATTAACTAACTTATTTTGTCCTTTGTTCTTTTTTATTGTCTTTTTGGTTCTGAACATTTTTTCTTTGTGTAATAAAGGCTTAATTTTATAAATAAAGTTGTTTATTGTTTTGTAATGTATCTCCTCCTTTCTTTTCACTTCATAGTGAATTTTTACTAACAGACATTTCCAATACTAACAAAGATTTTTGGTTGTTGAATTGCGTTTATCTTGGAGCTTGTAAAATTTTCAAAGTATGTAGCTGTGATTAAATGATGATAAATTTTGCGAATTTATTGGCTTTTTATGTTTGAAAAAAGCTTTGAGAGCAAAAACTTTTTAACACCGCTTCTTCCAAATAAACTGAACATCATTGATATTGTTTTCAAGAGCTAAAAATAACAGTAAAATAAGTATGAACTTCAATGAAAAAAGTTTGCTAAGCTAGTTTTCCACCATCATCTAGTGAAACAAGGTTTGTTACTAGTGCAAAAAAGGTGCTTCGACTGCTTATTAGAGTATGTGTGCTGGACTTCAGTTTTCCGTCGAATATTATCATGGGAGTCATTAACTTTTACAAATTAAAGCAGTATTTAAAACAAAACCATTTATTATAAATACATACAAGGCAAAAATTAAATACATTTAAAAATCAACTTCACTTTTTAGAGATTCTTGAAAGCCATTTGATGAAATATCAGGAGGAAGAGGAAGATTGAATGATGTCGCTACATTAACCAAAAGTCGTTTAATAAGAGGTACGGTATGAATAAACGAACACGACCAAAATTTGTAATCATCATTTCGAAGAAGTTCAAAGAAAGTTAGCAACATGCCCCATGGATGTGGTCGAAGAGAGATCATACGTTCAAAGAAGTTACTGAAAAAGAAGTGATTAGTTAAAGCAAATAAAAAAAGAATCAAAATCTTACTGAGTAATTTGTTCACGAATGATATCATTTGATGATTCTTTGAAGAGATACAAAACCAAACAAGAAAAATAATGAGTTAACGCGTTTGGATATCGAAGCTGATTGCAAAAGGCATTGAAAAGAAGATAACGACCTGAAAAGGAACAAAATTAAGAAAAAGAAACAATGGGTAAAAAGGATGATGCTTACCTTCAGGACATAAAGAAAGGGCCAAACTTTCAAAGACATCAAAATGCGGTGAATGAGCGATATTTGAAATTGAAATCCGAATGTTGCTTTCTTTGAGATGAGTGATAGCACGAAATCCAACATAATTGACGAAAGCGTTGAGCAGTGGAACATTGTATCGGCTATCAGGAAGTGAACTGGTTCTCAATCTAATAGAAAGATTCATCAAAAAATTTACACCCATATTAGTCGTATAATATGAATCGATTTGTTCACGGAAAGCTTCAGGAATGGAGTTAAACATTTCGAAAGGAATTTTAGGAATGACAGCCATATCAGGTAATGATTCAACCTAAAAATGAACAAAAATTGACTGGTTATAAAGAATCGTAGAATAAAAAATGTTATCTTACCAAAGAAAAATGATGAGCAAAAGGATCAGGAAGTCGCATATTACTTGGATAAGCACTTAAAATTAGATTTCGAAGTTGAACACAGTTTGTAGGAATAACATCACAGAGAACATAATAATATTCACATAAAACTTCAGGAAAATCATGTAATATCAAAAGCATAATTCGAAGTGTTCCAAGATAGAGGGTATGAACAGCTTTTGTAATATCATTATTTTGAAGATTAGGCGATAAAAATTTGAGGAGTCCAAGGATGAGTTCAGTAAAAACAGAGCGACATAAACGAGATTTATCACCAAGAAGTTCAGTAATGAAAACACGGTGACCAATAATTTCAAGCCAATGAAATGCAAAGCCAGGAACCCTCTGTGGTTGTATGTATTGTAATGCATGTCTAAAAAATAAAATTAATGTATGCTATTAAGAAATGCAAATTACCCAAGAGCTTCAATATTACTCAGCCGTGATGATGAACCAGAATCGTGTTCATGATGACAGAGATCTTTTATTATTGTAATAAAAATCCGAAGAAATGGTAATCCATTAAAGTCGCGACTTCTTGAATCATGATCAGTTATAAGAGAGGTTGTTAAAAGATCCAAACACCGATGAACCATTTGCATTCTGTTGGTATTCTTAATATTTTCCGCATTCTTTACCAAAAGACTAAAAAGAAAAAGATAAAAAGAAAAATTAAAGTAACAAAACTTACCATACAAGCTTTGAAAATGAGTCGATAACAGTATAGCACCGCCGACGAATATTTACTTGAAGGTCGGATAAATGTCGATAACAAAAGTTACTGCATAATTCAAGATAAGCTTTAAGTTGTTTTAAAATATTTTCTTGTGAAAAATGAATGTCATGGTTGGTGAGTGCCGAGAAGTAGTAAGAAATAAGCAGATCATCAGCGGTATTTTTAGTGCATTGTTCTATCCATTCAACAAATATTTTCTTAGCAATTGAGTTTGTATCAGGGCGTATCATTTCATGCACAAGTTGTGGAGCGATTGTTGTAACATCAGGAGGTGAAGGATCATTAACCAAAGCAACGTCTTCAGAAGGCTTGAATCCAGGAAGATGATTCTGGAAGGCACTATACACTTTCATTTCTTCGTCATTCATTTGCCTGTCACGTGGACGAAATTCAGGAGGTAATTTACTTATAATTGATTGAACTTCAGGCGAGATTTGGTGAATAGTGCCTCTTTGTTGATGCTCAAAAAGTTCCTTCAAACGTTTGTGGATTTCAATAATTCCTTTTTCACAAGCAGTTTTAGTAACATAGCACCAGCAAAATTCCATATTTCTTTTCATAACTTCTTTCATTGTTTGATGAACAACATGAGGGAAACCATCTTCTAGTGATGTATAACTATGAAGTTGAAGATGAAAAGCATGACGAGTACTATCAAGAATGGCACTAGATAATGGTTCTTTGATTAGAGTCATAGCAAGTGCACATGTCACAGAACGCATGAGATGGTGAGCAGCAGCTTGGAATTGGTTTGCATCAGAACATCGCCCAAAATCATTCTTAATTAGCTCAGAAGTTGTTGGAAGAGAATAAGTAATTAACCGTTGCACAATTACATTCAGATATCCCATAACAGTTTTCGCAATGGCAATTCGACATTGTTGATTAAGCGTTGGAAACATTCGAAACAATTGACATGAGTCAGGCATCTTTAACTGAGATTCAATACTTTCACGAATGTTAATATCAGCATAGGAATACGAAGGCATGATTGGTGAAAGAAAACTTTCTCGTTGAAACTTCTCAACATTTCTCACAGTTTCATTATCAACAGCAGCTTGATGACTATAGATTGCGTGTGAAGTGCCTAAAATAATGGCTTCTAATTAGAATGTAATACCATTAACAATCACTTACTTTTTACTTCTGGAGTTTGAATTTCTGACAACTCCTTTGTTAGGCGGAAAATTTTTTGAAATGTTGATAGAGAGCCATCACTAAGTTCATTACAAATGATAGTTTCCATGTTCTTTCTTGGTGCCGAATCAAATGCTCTATGAATTTGAGCCACCGTATTCAAAATTTGCTGCATCCACGCAGAAGTTGGTGTAAATATCTAAAGTTTAAAAATAATACAAACAAAGAAGATATGAAAACTTGCTTTACTCTTGGGTGAAGCCATAATAACATTAATAATGAACGGAAGAATGTAGCAAACTTCTTGTGGACTTTTATTAAAGGCTTCCACCATCAAAGAAAGTATGTCCAAGTCTTCAAAAAGAATTGGACGATTTCGGCTGATTGTAATGATTCCAAACCAATGACCAAAATTTTTTAGAAGTTCACGTTCATTTGAGCTGGTATGATCACAATCGTTGTTCAACAAAAGCTAAAACAATGAATAAATATAAAAAGCAAATAAAAGCTTTAAAAAGAGTAAACCTTTATATTTCGAACTGTTTCATTTTTCACATAGTCATCGAGATTTTTATCTTCTAAATCCAAAAGCAAGCAATTGTAAAGTGAATGAGAGCTTATTTTAACAGAAATCAGTTTCATAACCATGTATTGAGCCAACCATTTACGAAAACTGTCATCCTGCATAGCTAAGATTTGCTTTAGAGCTTCAACCTAAATAAATAATGTTAATTTGCTATTAATCAAAAAAATAAAAAAATACTCACCTTTGTTGGCAAATTTTCGATATCGAGTTTATTGAATAAAGTAGCCACTTCTTCACCAAGTTTATAATCGAACAAAATCATTTTCTTGCCATCTTTTTCTGTTTCATTATCAAGAACATGTGTATTCAGCATTATGGATAAGTTCAGAGGATTGTCGTCGTCAAATCCTGAAATAAATAAAAAATGTCAGTGTTTTTCAAGAAATTTTTAAAAATGAATAAAACAATAGAAATAATAAACGCGATATGAAAGAAATTTAGCATAAAAATGATTAGTTTTTTGTAGATTTGGAAGCTTTAAAAAAAAGTAAGTTTAGGAAAATAGCTAAATGCAATGAAAGAAAAAAGTCGGAATGAAACGAATGAAGCTTTTTTTAATGAAAGTTTTCGCAGTAATTTTGTATCAAAGCTTGCGTTTCGAGAACCAATAACTTTGAAAACCAAACCGGTACATACGATTCGATAGCATTTCGTTGATGGATGAAACCTATTTTTTTTATTAATAATTCTCAAAAAAAATCAATTTCATATAAACCAAAAATCCTTTGCAATCATTTATTGATATCAAAATATATTGAACCTCTTGCAGCACTTTTGATAATGAAAAATGTGAAACACATCGGTTTAATTTACTTTTCAGATAATTTCTTTTCTAATTCTTCATCTTTGGAATAGGTGAAACGTTAAGTGATGATTGCCCAATTTGTGGAAAGCGAGCCATAAACCTTGTTGATGAACCATTTTACACCCGAAATGAATATGAAAGAGAAATGAAACAATGGAAAATTTAAGTTTATGAAGAAAAAAATATTTATTATATTATTGAAATTACAAATTATTATTATACATACAAAATAAAAAATATATAAAATTAATCAGGTGATACAGTATTGTGAATAATTTGTTGAAGTTCAGGATGTTTGACAAAAACACAATGTTCGAAAGCTTTAGGCTTTTCACCAATTGAAAGTTGAAGACATGGAGTTGAACGATATTTTTCAAGCTTTTCCCAATCATAAGGATCATCGAACTTTATTCCATTTGCATCCATAATTCTTGCAAGTACAACATAAAGACCATCATAATCAGGTGAATCATCAAATTTCCATTTATCGATAACATTCATGATCAAATTATATTGTTGTGGACTTTTTGAAAGGAATGATTGACGATCACTTGTTCGAACACGTAGTTTTGAATCAGCTATTTTGTCTTTTTCATTTCGTCCAAAACATGCCCATGGTAGACGTCCGGTTGTAAGTTCGACCAATGAATAAAACCATGATTCAACTGAAAATGTAAGATAATAAGAACAACATAAGAATGAACTAAATTATGTTATAAAATTTTGAATTATAAATGAAAGCATTAATAACAAAAAAACATTAAACTCACTGTCGTCCCTTCGACATTGATCAGGTTCGGAATGTTGAGATAAAGCACAATAACGAGATGTTCCACGAAAGCTTGTTCCTTGTCGTCTTGAAAGTGGATTACCATGATCATCAATATAAGTTCGAGCGATTCCAAAATCAAGCATATAAACAAGTCTTCGAAGAGCATTTTGATGTCCAATCTAAAAAATGATCCAGAAATAAATCTTCAAATAAACGAGCTACAGTAATATAAACTTACAGCAAAATTTGATGGCTTGACATCTCTTGATATAAATCCAATTCCATGAAGAGCTTCAATTGCATGTAGAGTCTTAAAAACAAACAACATTATTAAAAGTTAAAACGTACAAAAAATGATATCTTGCGTATGCAAGTTCTCTTTGAATGAAAAAAGAAAGAACCAACCTGAATTCCAACACGTACAACAGTTCCCAAAGTTAAAGATCCAAATTGTCGTCGAAGGGAGCTTAAATTTTCTCCAACCAAAGTCATAACCATGAATCGAGTTTTTGAGAAGGTGTCAAAACCCATATCAAAGAGAGAACAGAAGTGTACACCATTTTTGATCTTTTGCAAGACTTGAATTTCGATATCCAATGAATCAGTACTTTCAGATTTGATTGCAACAAGTAAGAATTTTCCATCGATAAGTTCATATGCACCTTTGTGAACGACACCATAACCACCTTTACCAATAACTTTGTAAACACGATAAGTTCGGCCACTTCTTCCTTTGACAATTGTATATTCAATCGAACCTTCTGTTGTTTTATCATTTGTAAAGGTATTGTTATTAACAGATTCACTTAAGATGGTTGTTGGTTGAAGTTGAGATCCTTCGAGCGTCTTTGATTTTGTTTCTTTGAGATTCTTTGACTTTGGTTGTTCTTCCAGCTTCTTTGACTTTGGTTCTTCGAGCTTCTTTGACTTTGGTTCTTCAAGCTTATTTGACTTTGGAACTTCAAGCTTCTTTGATTTTGATGCAGGTTCAGAAGGTGGCGGAACAGCAGCAGTTTTCTTAGTTTTTAACATTTCTTTGACGAGATCTTGAGACTGACTGAAAATATAAATGTTTTGAAAAAAATTAGTTGCAATAAAAAAAAGGAACTATGCAAATTTATAAAAGTTTTATTTTTCTTGGGAAAGCAATGCTTTCCATTGATTTTAAAAAAACATGCAACATGACAAATTTGCATCATACATTTTGATTTTATTGGGTTTATTTTCTAAATTATTTTTTGTAATTATTAAGTTGTTCTAGGTTTACTTTTATATAATAATATTAATATGTACTTCTGTTTTTTTAAATCACTTTTTCCACGGCGATTGATCGTATTTATTTTAGAAATCATACATATGTTCGAAACCCATGAAAGTTTTTTCTTTTTTGTATTTTTCATTGATAAAAAGCTTAACCTAAACAAACAATTTATTTTTATCTTCTACTAGAAGCTCCGCCGGCCTTCGGCCAGCGATGTAATTTGTTTCATTGCAATATAAAAAATGAGTTTTTAATTTTCCATGGTCGTGGACAATTAATTCCAAAATTAACGATATCTTTAAATGAAACGAAAGCATGCGAACTACTATAAAATCTTGTATTATATTTGAACTCTTTAATGTCAAAAATTTTAAGGTTCCTTTGATCTTTTCATTGTTATTGGGTTCTTGGATCTTTTCCTTGCAATTGGGGCTTTGGATATATTTTTTGTTATTGGATCATTGGATAACAACACTCGCTTCCTCAAAAAACAAACGACCGCTCATCACCGCTTCCTTTTTATGAAATGCAAACGCGTTTTCTTTCCTTGCGCATTCATTCTTTTTTTAATGCAAATTTTTTCATTTTCATGGCAATTTTCCCATGCATCATTTCAGAGCTCGAACGAACGAACAATCAAAATTACTAGGAAGGATATTAAAATTAATTCCAACGGGGTTTTAAATCGCATGCACGGGAAGCACCTCAAATGTGATCCATTTATTTTTTGAACAAATCCATCAACCATAGAAGAACAAAATTCAAAAAAAAAACTATTTGAATAAGAAAAAAAATTCCAGGGCAAAAGTGCTTTATTTTTATCATTTTTTATGCATTTTTACACCCGTTTTTAATGATATTTTTCCAAACGGATCCTATGATGCCAATTTGGAAGCAACCAAAAATTATCACTTTAAGCAAACAATGCTTTGATAAAGGTAAAATAATTCCAAACACCAAAGTAAGGAAACTTAAAAAAAATTTTGTTTATCAAATGTGATAAATCACATAAAAACCTACAAAAATCGATCCATTATTGCTTAGTGAAAGAAAAGGCTCAGATCGAGCTATGTGGCTTTGAACATAAAATACATATGTTAGTGAGTATGAAACTTCGAGGTTTCATATCTCTTTAATTGAGGCATCGAGTTAAAAACGACATACATTTTTATGGTTAAAAAAATAAATAAAAAAATATGTGGAAAAGAAAAAAAATAGCCGCAATTCAAAAATTTTGATTTCCTGAACTACCAACCAATGTATGCATCAAACATAGTGTGTAAGTCAATGCTGAATCACGGTTTGAGTTAGAAGTTTTAATTAGGAAACAAATAATTTTTTCCCCTTCAGCAGATCTTATTTTTTATTTTTTTTCTTTGCTTTTTTTCAAAAAAATTCAAGCAAATAAAAGACATATCAAAAATGGCTGCAAACAAATCAAAAACAATCATCATTTTAATATCTTAATCTTATTTAAAACGATTTGAATAAGAAAAAAAATTCCAGGGGAAAAGTACTTTATTTTTCTCAATTTTTATGCATTTTTACACCCCCATTTTCAATAATATTTTTCAAAACGGATCCTATCATGCCGATTTGGAAGGAATTTATAGTTACGTTCACCTCGAAGTGATCGTTTACATAGATAGAGGAGGAGGTCCATTAATAAATTATGGATGTTGGTTGAAGGTCATAATTGGTATGCGATTCAAAACCATGTTGGGAATAATCTTTAAAAATCATATAATAAATATTTGGATAAAAATATCCATATGCTGCTTTATTGAACACCGTAACTCAAAACGTGATTCAGCAAATTTTTTAGTGTTGTTCATTTATTTAAAACCCAAATATCTTGTTGATGAGCTCAATGATTGAAAAAAAAAGTGGAGTTCGAATATTTAGTAAAATAATTAATCTTCAAGTTTTTTAAAACAGAAAAATAATTTTGGATTTTATTGATTTTTGCCATGGAATTAACCTTAAAAAAGGTTTTTTTAAGTGTAAAACATTAAACTTTAAATATTCCTAACTTCATTGGATAGGTAGTTGGGAAGAAAATTGATTGAAAAACATATTTAAAAATATATAATAAATGATTTAGATACTCCACTATTTCATTAACTTTCAAAATTGCCAAAAAAATATTGAAAATTTAGTTCAAAATTCAACAAAAAGTTCACTTTCATATAGTCCAAAAAAGAAGTAAGCTATTATCCGGTTTTCTGGCGCAGTGGAATTTTTGCAAGACATTGTAGAATTTTCGCTGGGTTCGAATCCTGGACTCACCTCATCTCATCTCATCTCAAAATCTCAACCTACCCGGCCCGACCTTTCTCAACACATCACAAAATTTTTGATTTTTTTTGGCTTATTTAAATTTCTGGTTTATCATAATAATTAATTGTACAAATTCTTTTTAATGTTTTAACATTATTGATGCATGTTTTCACTACAAAAAAAAACCAAAAACAGTCAGTTGAGTGTTGAAGAATTTTAGAAGTTTTAATTATGAAACAAATTTTTTTTGGCCCTTCAGCAGATCTTATTTTTTCTTGTTTTTAATTATTTTTCTTGAAATAATTTTATGCAAATACAAGACATTTCAGAAATGGCTGCTGCGAAAAAAACAATTTCCAGACATACCAATGTATGCATCAAACATAGAGGAAGAAGACGTTAATGAATCACGTTTTGAATTATGTCTTGAATTGGACATATAGTTTTTTTGAACCATTTATTTTTAATAAAATACTAGAAGCTCCGCCGGCCTTCGGCCAGCGATGTAATTTGTTTCATTGCAATATAAAAAATGAGTTTTTAATTTTCCATGGTCGTGGACAATTAATTCCAAAATTAACGATATCTTTAAATGAAACGAAAGCATGCGAACTACTATAAAATCTTGTATTATATTTGAACTCTTTAATGTCAAAAATTTTAAGGTTCCTTTGATCTTTTCATTGTTATTGGGTTCTTGGATCTTTTCCTTGCAATTGGGGCTTTGGATATATTTTTTGTTATTGGATCATTGGATAACAACACTCGCTTCCTCAAAAAACAAACGACCGCTCATCACCGCTTCCTTTTTATGAAATGCAAACGCGTTTTCTTTCCTTGCGCATTCATTCTTTTTTTAATGTAAATTTTTTCATTTTCATGGCAATTTTCCCATGCATCATTTCAGAGCTCGAACGAACGAACAATCAAAATTACTAGGAAGGATTTTAATTTCTTTAATTATTGTTAATTGATTTTAATGAATCCGTCTTTTACCACAACCAAAAAAGGAGATTGAAAAGCACTTGAGTTTTGTTTGGTGGTGAAAGAAGGAAAATTGTTTCGCCTTTACCAAGTATTTTTTTAGAAAAACTGCAAGGGATGCAAACAATTTCTCAGTTGATATTAAAGCATTTTTTGCCACTTGTAAATAAAGGTCGTGCAAATAAATGCATAAACAACCAAATATCCATTTTGGATAAAATCATTAAGTTCACTTGCTTTTTTCAATTAAATTTTCGCCATTTTGTTCTCTATCTTAAAAAATGTTTCTACGAATTTTTTTTACTCAAAAGTCACCCAAAGAAGAATCTTTTGATTTTCCATCTCTTCCATGGGTTTGTCAACGAAGATTTGCAGAGATTTGTGATGGAGAAACTTTAAAAACTTTTGCTTCTATTAATGAATCAACTCGAATGCTTTCAAAACGCTGTCATTCAGTCAACAAAATTAGCGTTAGTTGTGGTAAAATCAGATTCTCTAATTTGTGTTATTGTAAAGACACCGAGCATTGCAATGGATTAGAAGCTTATCAATTCATTGGTAAAATTAACGTTGTGGATTGTGTTTATATTGCGTATAGCAAACAGGAAAAATTAAATGCTCAATTCCTCCAACGATTACCCATAAATTTTAATTCCATTAAATGCCTTGACCTAATTTTTCATTCTGCAGACCTTAGTTTTATACAAACTTTAATAGTGCCGAATTTAAAAAGACTCGAATATGAGGGTCGAATATTTTTTGATATATCAGTTAAAGAATTGAAAGAAGTTTTATCAAAACTTAAAGAAGTTTTATCAAAACTTGATAAATTTGAGTAAGTTTTTCAAATGATTTTGATTGATGCTAAATTTTTTTTTTAAAGTTTTACTATGTACGATTTTCGCGCTTTAAATTCAAACGCAGATGAAATTCTTTCGGAATTCCGTTATCTCGGCTTTAACTTTTATTTCGAAATGGGAAAACTTGTTTCAATTGGAAAGAAATAATTATTATTAAACGCCTTCGTAGCTTTTTATATTGCTTTATAATTTTGATTCTTTGTTGTTTTATGAGTAAAAAGAAATTTCTCTATCAACATATTGCTTCTGTTTCCTCTTCCATTGCATGCATTTTTCAAGTCATACGTTAGAAGCTTATAAAAACTTTACCTTTTTGTGGAATCTCTTTGATAAAAAGCTTAACAATCCAAACAACACCAACTTAAAATTCTTTCTTAAATTTAAATTTTTTTTGCTTAATTTTTGATAATCGATGTTAATGACCCCATCCTTCGATGTTGAAAAAGACAATACTCAACCATGCATACACATGAGACAATAAAGCAGCATCCGCTTAAATAAAAAAACAAAAAAAAATAAAGTAGGCGATCATCTTTTTGCTTTGAAATAATATTGCTCTTATTTTTTCCCTCTTATGTTTTTTTTTGAAGAGGTGGAATAATAGAAAAAGAAGGAATCAATCGACAACATCATTGCTTTGTTATCAGTCAACTAACCAACTAACTAACTTCCCAAGCCGACTCATCAATAATACACATACAATAGAGAAGAGGAGGAGAGGAACAACTAACAGTTGAAAAAATTGATTCAATTCAAAGTCTTTTTTACTTTCACGAGAAATATTGGTGGTGATTTCCATTGTTTGTATCCCTCGTCTAAATGTCCAAATGAAATATTCACAAATAATAAAAGTTTTAATTTTTATATTATTTTTTCATATTTGTAATGCATTTTCAAATGCTCCAACTTCATTTATATTTGAAAAAAGTTGCCGAAATATTGATACTGGATGTAAATGTTTAATTAGAACTAAAGAAACAAAATGTTGTTGTTTGCAAAAATTTGAGCAAGTTCCTGAAAGCCTCAATGTTTTGTAAGTTGTTTTCTCGTTTTGTAAACATTTTTAAAGATGTTAGCAGTTTATAGATTTTTGTATAAACCTGATTTTACTTTTATTGATCGTTTTACATTTAAAAATTATACTAAATTACAAGAAATGTAAGTTATCTAATAATTTTACAATCATTAATAATGAGTGCCATTATTTTAGAATTATTGATAGTGCTACAGAGCTTACAATAATTGATGGAAGAGCATTTGATTTTTTACCGGATTTAAGGAAAATGTATTTTTTTATATTTCATTTTTAATCGTTGTCACCAAATATAAAATTTTAGAAGTATTACACATGCTCCAAAATTAAATGAAATTAATGGAACTTTATTATTTAAAAATCATAAACTTCAATCATTGTAAATTTATTTATTTATTTACCGCTTGGGGAATCTTTCAAAATAACGTGCTGTGGTTTTAAAAAAATCATGAGACTAATATTTTATATATTTTTTAAAATCTCGTTTCAGAAAGTTTTAAAAAATAATTGATGCAATGATACTTTAGCTAACTTGAGAATGTACCTATATCTGAAAGTCATTAAACCAAATTATTTTTCTCGCTTTGTTTATTGAGCAAATTTGCTTGTTTTGTGCAATGGTTTTTCATTAACTACCAATTTCGATTATTTACTTTTTGATTTTTTGTTTCCTTTTGTATCATTCGCTACCAACAAACATTGTCTGGTACAAACAAATTTTATAATTAGCCTTCACCACAAACACCTTTTTTTGAAAGATTTTTTTTTTGCCAATTTTCATAAGCACTAACTTTTTTAACCTTCTAAAATTTTATTTTAGAATAATATCAAATACTTCATTAAAAAGGTTACCAACATTAAAAATGAGTGCATCACACATGCTTACAATGGATATCATTGATTTTTCTCAAAATCAAATCAGCTATATTGATATTGAACAAGTTTCGGGAATTCAAGCTCGAACATTAAAACTTAGCGGAAATGAAATTTCATATATTCGTGAAAAAGCTTTTGCACATTCTAAATTTGTTTCACTTCAACTTAATGATAATCTTGAATTATCGAATTTGAATCTTCTGGCATTTGCGGATATTTCAGAATTGCATCAATTGGATCTTTCAGAAACATCAATAACTGAACTTCCTGTTATTGGATTAAAAGATATTAAACATTTAATATTAAAAAATGTTCCAACGCTTAAAAAGTTGCCACCGGTGTTAGCTTTCAATAGTTTGAAGAAAGCTGAATTCACATACCCATATCATTGCTGCTTTTTTAAAGTTAGTTTAGAGTGAGAGAGTTGATAATTAAACCGTAAGAAGCTACTGTTTAATTTGTATCAAAAATTCTTCTCAACCTTCTATCTATTTTTAAAACAGGGAAAAATATTAATTAATAAAAAAGAATTATTTTAGCATGCAAGTCGTGATTATGCAACTGGTCTAGGTGCTCAATATAGTAGTCATTATAAAGAAATTCAGCAAAGATCATGTACTCGAGAGTCATCAACAGCCGACATTAAATTATGGTTGAGAAAGAAAAGAGTAAGTATTTTGATATTTTTTTATGGAAAAAATTTGCCTTATACGCGTTTTTATAGCATCAATTTATTTATTTGTTGTTTGATTTTAGGATTCTCCAACCGTAAATCCTTTAGTGAATTCCCTTTCAGCTTGGTTTGATCTTCTTGAATCAAATCATGCTCAAGACAACATGAATATTGAAGACGATGACGGCAATGAGTTTGATATTTTTGGAGAATTAAAAGGTTTGATTTTTGAACTTTTTTGAACTTTGAATCGCTTTTTTGACGTCATTAACTTTTTTTATTGATAAGCAAGTCATAAAATATTTATGCAAAACAAAACAACTATTTTTCTTTGCAGCTTATCCAGCAGATGAAGTAGGAAACTCTCGAATTCTTGAACGGTGCAAAGCAGAAGCCGTTCAAAGATTTTATCTTAATATCACTTGTTCACCCGTGCCTGATGCCCTTAATCCATGTGAAGATATTGTTGGATATCGATGGTTAAGATATATGATATGGATAATATGGATGATGGCTATTATTGGTAATGTAATTGTTTGGATAGTCATTGTTACTATTTGGCATCGTCGATCAAGATTGCATTATTTTTTTATGGTCAATCTTTCGATTGCTGATTTTTTAACTGGAACTTATCTTGGAATATTGGCTATCAAAGATGCATTAACAGCAAATGAATATTATAACTATGCAGTTGAATGGCAAACTGGATGGGGTTGTGCCATCGCTGGGTTTATATCCGTTTTTGCTTCAGAACTTTCAATTGTTTCGCTGCTTTGGATTGCATTTGAAATTTATTATAATGCTAGATTTGCATTTTATGGAAAACGTTTAACTTCAAGAAATGCTATTCCATTGATGGGCATTGCATATATATATGCATTTGTTATGGCATGCCTTCCATTCTTTGGAGTTTCAAGTTATCAACGAACTAGTATATGTTTGCCTCTGAGTATTCAAAACAAAGTCGATCGAGGTTACATTGTTTTTGGACTTTCTGTTTCATTGCTTTGTTTCGTGGGAATGATAGTTAATTATATTCTCATAAATTGTATGATTCGAAATCCTGGTGGACCAGCAAAGAAACAAGATGCACAAATATTTCGTCGAAGTTTAGCTTTAATTGTAACAAATATGGTTTGTTGGGTTCCTGTATTATTTTTTGGGCTCACAGCAAGTCTTGGATATCCATTAATTACAATTACAAATGCGAAAATATGCTTAGTACTTTTTTATCCAATTAATAGTTGCGCCAATCCATATTTATATGTTTTCTTAACTCAAATGGGAAGTGAAGCAAAGAAGAAAGCTGTAATCGCAGTGAAAAGGCACAGTGAAGATAATCCGTGAGCTAATATTTTTGGTCTAATTTTTTTCCATTGAAATATAATGATTTTAGTTTCAGCAGTAAATTTTATTATGCCCATTCACCTGGTGAGAGAGAACATTTGAAACATGAGGAAGAAGCAAATCGAAATATGAGTTTCTTGCAAGTAACTCAAACAACTTCGCTAAATTCAACCCCGAGAGGATCATCATCTTCGGATGCAACTAAACGAAGTTCAATGGAATCTAATGAAGACAGAAAGTAAGTAGCAAGGTAAAATTTTAAAACAAGTTTTGGATTTTTTTTGCTCACAAAACCCATTAGTAAAACTTTCTCTAAAAATGAAATCATTTTAGGAAATCATTTCAAGAGCAAGTTCTTGGCCATGCATCTGAAAGCTTTCCATTACGAAAATCAATTCCATCAGCTCGTCCAAGAGTTTCAGCTCAGCCCGAATTAAGCGAAATCAGCGAACATTCCACAAATTCAGGAGAAGATGCAGAAAAACCTTCATCAAAAACTCCAACATTTTTTCTTGAACAAATCAAATCTGCTCTTTTTATGAGACGTCAACCGAATATCATTCATCTTGATATTGTTGATGGAATTGAACTTAATACAATTATACCACAACAAAAACGTGAAAATAGTATCATTAGTTTGGGACAAGATTCAGGCAAAGGTGAATCCATTCAACGAAATTCCATAAGTTCAAATGAAACTCCCGAAGATGGACATCGAAAATTTTCAGTTTATTCTTCGGTGATTCAAAAAGGCCATACACATCATAAACGATCCGATCAACCTGCTACTCCTGCATTAGTATTATCAGAATATAAATCAATTGATGATGGGCTATAATGGAGGCGATATTTATTATTATTATGATATTTGAATATTAAACTCCCAAATTATGGCTTCTTTTAAATCAAAATTTTTGTTTACAAGAAAGCTTTTTCTCATTTTTAAAGCATAAAAGCTTCTAAAGTAAAAAAAGATTTTGTGAAATTATTTACAGGTCTATTTTTTACCCATATTTTTGATGTACAAATTGTTTTAGTACTTATTTATTTGCTGATTTTACAACAGCCTTTGATTAATAATTATTATTTATAATGTTTTTGGTGTGCTAATTATTGTTTACATTTTATATATATTATTAAAATAATTTTATTTATAAACTCTGACTAGCTTTCAACGGTATTTTAAGGCAAAAACAAACAATAATAATTAAGTATAACTGTACAAAGTAAGAAACAAGAAATTAAACATATGTCATCGGATTATTTTGTGAATCATTATTATTACCACCACCATTACATATTGTTAAGGTTGGAGGAGATTTAATGCTACTTGATGATGGCGTTGAAAATTCTCTGAAGATGAAATTAACAATAGGTTTTTTGCCATAAACATTTTGGTTGCTTACTTGAGAATTCTTGGTGGAGCTCTTGGACTTTGATGATTCCATAATCTTGATGGACCCGTACCATATCCGCTTTCACGTCCACCAAATTCACTTTGCCTCGAATTTATTGGTGAACAATGTTGCCGATTTATTACTTCTATTTCTGCATCCAATGATGATCCATCGAGTTCATCAGTGGAAGCACTGCTTCGATTTAGGGATAAATCTGGAGGTGGAGGAGGCGGACGACAACTTGGTGGAGGTTTTCTCTCCGCTTCTTGAGCCAATCGATCAAGGAACATCATAGCTTGGGTTGGTTGTTGCTCATCGAAGCGTCTCGAACTTGCTCGAGTGAAATTATGTGAAAATGAAGTTGGAATGGTTGAATTCGAAGGTGGTAAAGCATAATTAACTGGAATTTCTTCATAATGTCGATTTAATGTGCAATAAGCTGATGCTTGATCGGATGGCATCCTCACTGCTATGGATCTCGTTGGTGGTATCAACCTTTGCCCTGGTAATCTCATCATTGTCGTCGATGATTGTATTCCCATAATCGGATGCGAGCGAATCAATGAAGATGAAGCATTGGATGATGCTATATTATTTACACTTGCTGAACCATATTGTGGCATTCCAATGGTTACAAGTTGTGGAGATCGAACAGCATTATTCCATTGTGGATGGGTTACACCATTTGTTACAATAGTATCCGATGATGAATTAAATTTTGATGAATCACCTGTAGATGATGGAGAGCGTTTGGAATAATTCCTAAAACAAAAAGCGTTTTTATTAAAAGAAGCTAATAAAACTCGAACAAGGACAGCTGCAACGGTTGTGGTGAAAGTTTCTTTTTTTTTTTTGCTGACTGCCTTATTTATTTTATTTTTTGTATTGTCATAAATCATCATAAAAAATTATGTCTGTTGACGCCTTTTTTATTCGAGGATATACTAGAAGGGAAGCAAAAAAAAGTCAACATCGATCATTGACTCGGAAGCTGGTGGTGATGTTTTTGTTTTTGTATTCAAATAACATCGATTTTTAGGATTTATGGCTTTAAAAAAAGGCAACGAAAAAAGCAACTTTTGGGTTTGAAAAAAGTAAAATAGTATTGTCAAAAAAAATAGTAAACTCACTTTCGACAAAATTTATGCCAACATATTGTCACAGTACATACTGTAAATAAAACCGTCAAAAAGCATGAAACTCCAAAAAGAATTAATCCTTGAAGAGTTCCTTCTAATCCAATAAATTCGTAAATGGGATTAAATTCGCATGTTTGAAGACGAATCTGAAAAGTTTTTCATTCAAACAAAAAATATTTAAAAAATTTCCCTCCATTTTTTTCTCAAAAATATTTAACATCTTTTTTTCAATTTTCAAAAAAAGAAAAAATTTATATAAATCATTCAATTTAGGAGAAAGCTCGGACATCTTTTTCAAGCTAACTCCCGCGGGAGAATTTTTCAATTCATCAAGTTAGTTTTCTTTTGGCCTTCTTTTTCGGCGTTTTTCCAGCGGCGGCGGATGGTCAGTCAAAAGAAAGCGTTGAATCTTTTTTTGTGACTTGCAACTAGCGCTAGTTGTTGCGATTTGAATAAATAAATTACTTTCTTTAACAATAAAGAAATTTGTCAAATTTAGAAGGAAAAAGATGTCGGAAATTTTTTTTAAGCGCGGCATCGGCACTAAAGGTGTCAAAGAGGAAATTCAATTTAGACCAGAAAAGTTTTTATGGAAATCAAAAATTAAAAATTTTACAAAGTTTTGTCGTATAAACGCCGAAAAATAAAAATGGCTTCCATAGTAAAAAAGGGTTACGATATTAAAAGTAATAATAAAATCTTGTGTAATTTTTGTAACTGACTCCAGACAGAAAAATACACGAATGTTGCCATCTTAGTAGATCAATCAAGAATTTTAAATACTAACCTTTCTCAATGCTGATTCAGGTTCATCCGAAATTAAATGCCATATTAAAGTTGGATCAGGTGGTGGAGGTAAATCAAAGATAGGCGGAGGTGGAATACACTCGCAACCCATCGTTGTTTTATTATTAATAATTTAAAAATAAGTAATTAATTATATCATAGGATTGCTTCTACATTGATAGCTGAAATTTACAAAATTTAGACTTCTCCTAACTAAAAAAATAGGACTACAAAAAATACATAATCTCTCAATGTAAATAAGCGAAAGACCATGGTATCACGAAAATTCAAACACGAATTATGGACAAAAAAGTTGTTTGACAAATAAACAACAAGAAAAAAAAGAAGCCAAAAGTCCAAAACAATTAGCTTGTCTCTTTTTAAAACTCCAACAAATAAGAAGAGGGGCAGTTCCCTCTACGCTTTTTTATTTTTTCACAAAATACTCTAAGATGATGAGCTAATTTCTAGGATGCCAGAAGCAGGCGACAAAACTAAAGCCACTCATTCTTTTTTCTAACCAAAGAAGGAGGAGGTCGGGTCAGTTAATGTCGAATGCGCAATTAACTGTCAAGAAAAAGGAAAGAAACGAAACGCGCGAAACTCCGAAACAAACAACATTTTTGGGAGGAGGATCCAACAACTCCAGTCTTTTCTTATGGCAAAATCCAAACATAACGAATGGGAAAAATGGGATGTTTAGCTGAAAAAAATTTATTTAAAACCACCAACAACTAAAAAATTTGTTGTTGTTACATAATCAACAGATATTTTGAGGGAAGAAAAAGTCTCAGCTGCTGCAGCGCAACCATTGGACTTTTTTTTTTATAAACGGTTAAAAAATTTGGGAGAGCTTCTATTTTTTTTTTTTTTGCTTGCTTGCAAAAGCTTTGGAAAAAAGGAGGAAATCCGATTTGCGTGTGCCCGAAAATGAAGCGCTTTGTTGTGTTGCCAAAAAAAAAAGAAGAAGCGCTAACAAATAGATTGAGATAGATATTTCTGAAGCTTTTCTACATGTTATTGAATTTATTTATTTAAAAAAAAAGAAGGGATGCGTGCTTCTTCGTCTATTTTGCTCTTTGTTGAAATTAGTCGGAAATCAAAGTTGGAAGTAAAAATGGAAGAAAACATAAAGGAACAAAGAGAGATGTTGAATTTTTTGGCAGAAAAATATTTTTTTTCAAAAAGTCACAACGAATCAAAAATAAAATTTCATAAAAAAATTCTTTGTTATGATTAAAAATTAATAAAGAACTAAAAATCAAACAAACAACAGTCCTCTCAAAGAGTCAAGTTTGACTGACATTCACAAAAAACAAATAATTTCCTCAAGAGGTTCACCCTTAAGTTAAAAATAAAAAGGTGGTAAAGTTAGTGTCATTGCTCCTTCTAGGAATCCACCGTAACGTTAATTCTTCTCCTCAAGGGCATCGAAACGAGACTAACAGGTGCCAATTTTTTTTATTTCAAAAAATGAAGAAGAAAATCAAGGTTGATTAATCCCACAATTGCAAATTAGGAGAGGCTATAAAATAACCCCATCACATAGAGAAGAAACTCAATCAGCAATTTTTTAAGGGATGAAAAAAAACAACAGCATTGAAGGAAAAAGTCATAAAACTTCCCCAAATTGGCCATTGTTTTCGTGACTCCCTTAATTTATTTTTAAGGAAAATATCGTAAAAAAAGAATATAGAAGCAGACGATCATGAATTGTAAGGAAAAAGAAGAAGATGCACTCAATCAAAATATTAATGTCTTAAATTCAATAAGGCTACGATGGTGCTCAACAAATAAATAAAAACCGCTGTGTAAAAAATATGCGCATTATTTCCTCTTTTTGCATTGCATTAATCCAACACACACAAGGGTCAATTTAAATAATAGTAAAAAAAACCTGGGAATTGCCAAATTCGGTCATTCACCACCTCGATCTTCTTCGTCCAACAGGTGTCGATTTGCGCTTGAGCGATGAAAAAAAAGAAGAGTAAAAAAGACAGCTTTTGCAAAAAAAAAAAAAAGAGGAAGAGAAAATTAAGATTAGGGAATGATTAAGAAAATAATCATTTTAATATGGAATAAAATTATGGGCCAAAGAATCGATCGAAAGCAGAAGAATAATTTTTGCATTCGCTCACATTCTATATAGAAAATCAGAATGTTGCCTTTTCCTAGCTACGAAGGTAATATAAAAAGTTCTTTTTTTGGATCAAGAAAAATTTTAAATTAATTCGGTTAAACAAAAATATGGTTTGTGAGAGTAAAATATATTCAAAGACAGCAACTTTTCTAGCTTCTTCTTCCAACAAAAAATTCAAACATTTGTTTGACAACAATTTCATTGTTTTTTTTTTGAGTGAATACAAAAAAATTTAATGAGAAATGCGCGAATATGATTTGCGAGCCTCTCTTTTTTTTTGTAATGAGATGAAACACCGTAACAAAAAACACTCATTTGTTTTGCTTTGCCTTGACGACATCTGTCATCATTGAAAAAAACATGAACTAACTAACAAAACATTGTCGAAAAAAAAACATCTCGAAATAATGATCTCTCTTCGAAACACGTAATTTTCTCTCCTCAATTTTTTTATTTTATTGCAAATGTTGTAAAAAATATGAGGGTGATTATTGGGATTTTTTTTGTGTAGAAAAAAAGTCAAGGATGCAAAAAATAAAATAACAAGGTCATCAGGTTTTTCTGAAGAGGAGTTTCAGAAAAAGGGTAATTAGTTTGTTTGAAAGTCTATAAAAATTTCAAAAATTCAAAAAAAAAAAGACACCAAAATCAAATGCGCGAAATAAAATGGTTTCATTATATTTTTTGATTTAAAAATTTGATAAGCTTTTTTTCTTAAAACCTCGCGCAAGAGTAATATTGCCTCTTCTCGAAAAAGATATTTTGATTGTTATCGCAGTGGTAAGATTTTATTTAATGTTGACACATTTTGACGAATGACCCTCCTTCAAGCAAGTAAGAAAGCATCATTTGGAATTCCGGAAAACACACAATCAAAAAACATACATGGAAAATTAATGAAGACACAAACAAAAAATTGTATACAATTGCAAAAAAAAAAAAGAAAAGAAAAAAAATAGATGAGCTTGAGAGAGTGGATACTTAAAGTAGCTATAAAAGTGTGCTTTTCACGCCTCCTCCTCTTCGAAAATAAAAAAATGAATTGGGATGATCCATGGATGAGGACACGAAACGACACGATTGAGAAAAGAATGGACAAGTGCTTGATTTTGCACTTGACTTCCACTTTTTCTATTGTTTCATCAAAAAAATTTTAACTGTCAAAAAATCCGGAAGCTCAAGTGAATGTGAATAGTCACTATTGTGCAACACCTGCTAATTTTCTCCTAGGGTTAGGTCGATTTTTGAGGAAGAATACAATGTCAACTTTTTTTTGTTTCAGGAAGTTACATACAAAGAAAGTCAAATAATAAAAACCAATGAATGATCGGATATCTGGTATAATATAATAAATATAAGATGATTAAAAAAATATATTGAACTTGTCAAAGTAATGAATCAAACTAACTTTTTTTACAGACACATACAAAACAGGAAATAAATGAATGAGGTTTCTCTGAAATACGACGACTGTATGGTAGCGATCGGTTAGCAAGGAGCTCTATGCGACATTAGTCAAGATTATGATGGATTGTCTCCCATTTTTTTGTTTTCCGTATTTTTTTGATGGATGAACTTGCGCGATTGGCAAGAAAAAATATAATGGAAAGGGAAAATAACGAATAAAATGCAAATGAGAAAAAGAATGGGCCACCGAGCTGACTGCCTGCTTGACTGTGTTCAGTCCAAAAATCTCATTTATCTTTTCTCGAGTTTAAGAAAAAATGAAACAAAAAAGTAAGAAATCAAAAGAGGAAGGAAAAGAAGATTTACTGTCTACAAATTATGGAACATGCAAAGAGAAAAAAATAAAAATTAATGATGGTGTAAAGTTTTTGAAAAAAAAACGAAACTTTAAGATTTTTTTCGGATATTCAGTTCTTGAATATTTTTAAGAAGCTCAACTGGTACATTAATGATTTTACTAAGCTATTGTTTTCAAAACCTCCATCCCAAAAGACTTTTCGCCCTTCTAAAATGATTTTTTATGAGTCCTAAAAAAGTCGCAAATCATCCAATCTGGTGCATCCGTTAAAATTTGCAGTCCCATAAAAAATAACATTTGCGGCTCATTTTTAGCTTTTCATATAAAAATCTGCTCTTGCGTTTTCTTCAAACTTATGGCAACAGCTTTTAACTCAACTAAAAAACTCGAAGGAAATCAGATCAACAATGTTTTCGGAAGAGATTTGCACCGATGTGATGTTCGTTTATTTTGGCGGCGTCAATAAAGCGCGCTTCTCGATCTTTTCTCTCTTTTTTCTTAGAAGACTTTCTTAATCGGATTTTTAAATATAAGTTTTTACTATTTTTTTATCCTCTTTCCCAAAAAGTAAGCTAAGAGAGAGAAAGGCTGGGGCAACCTACAACTTTTGAGGCGTCATAAAAGTCACAAAAAAATAAATATGCATATTAGAGACAGATCGAATCGAAGCCAAATGTGATAGAAAAAGAGTGCCATAAAAATTGGAAGTTGAAAGAATTTAAAGAAGCTGCCGCTGGCATTTTTTGTGACATTGATAGTCGTCGGTCGGCACCACTTAAAACAAAAGGAAGATAAAAGAAGCTTGGAAGGTTGTAAAATTGTTTAGAATTTGTCTTTTTTGTTTTAGTTAAAACATAAAAAAGAAAATTAAGTGACAGGTTTCAAACTATCGTTTTGCTATATGAAATGGGCATTAAAAATATAAAAAATTGGGGAAAAGGAAATTCTATGAATGAGAAGATGGGTGTTGCTAATTTTTGGAATCCCGTTCAAAAATCTAGGGAATATATTTTTATAATTTTTAGATTTAAACGAAAATGCAACAGTTCAAACAAACAAAATTAAAACACCACCTTTCTCACAAACAATAGATATGCAAAAAATAAAACAACTCAGAATTAGTTTAACCCAAAAAACTTCCTGAGAAGATAAACAGACGTTATAAAATTGTTGGTTGTTGCGCCATTTGAAGCACATAAGAGAGACAAAAAAAACGATTAAGCAAAACTGCATTACGCAATTTGGCCATTCTTCCGCTATCAACCAACACCTTTTCAAAAAATAGAAGACGCAAACAAAATAAATATGGAAGAATAAAAAACCACAAAACAAAGATGGAAAGAAATTAAGGAGAAACGGAAATGACCAATAATGAATAATTTTTTGTTTCCTAAAATAAAAAAAAGATTTTTTGTTGTTGGTTTTTAAAGAAGTTGGAGGAAGAAGGCGATGAAAAGAAATAAATAAAGCGTGTTCTACTTCTTGTATGATGAGAGGCTGGCTGGCTGCAAAAAAGATTGAAATATGTTGTTTTTAAACAAAAAATAATAAATCTTCAAGTGTGAACACGCAGAAAAACGATGGCGACTGCAGCGTCTTCGTTATTGATGATGAGGTATTTTAGTGACCGCAAAAACGAGCCATGACGATGGAGAAAAGAGAAGGAGTACTTCAAAGTTCTATGAAAAGAAAACCCCGACGTGGAGGATGATGAAGAAAATGGCCAAGGACATGGAATGAAAAGAAATGTAAGAAAAAATTGGGTAGAATCGGATATGAAAAAAATAAAGAAGAATGATGGAAAGTTGAATAGAATGAAAAAGAAAGAAAATAGGATGACTTCAGGATTTTTGAAAAAGAGCGAAAAAAAATTGGTGGAGGAAGTGAGTATTGAATTAACAAATTGAGAGGTATGCGGGTGGCAATAACATAGAGAGGGCAACATCGCTGGTTTGGTACAAGTTGAATGACATATTTGAGAGAAAAAGACAATTGTATGGATTGCGTGCCACCTGAAAAGAAAAAGAAACAAAACAATTTCATATTTTTTTTGTCGAAAAAATGACCAAAATTTAAGAAAGAAAAAAATTTCATGAATAGTTAAGAGTGCTTTTGCAGTTTTATAGAAACTCATTAAAGGAGAGATCTTAAAAAGTTCATAAAGTTGAATAAATTTTGAAGTGTTTTAAAATGAAATAAACATGATTGGGTTTAAAACTCAAAAATATTCAAAAGCCAACCGGTTTTTACAAAGATATACTACATGAAATAAAAATTTCTCCCAAATATAATTTTATTCTTTTACAGCAGCTACTCGGGTTGCTCATAAAAAAAGCAACTGTACCATTGTTTTTTATGTTATTTTTTAATTTCTTTTAGGATGTCGCATTATTTTTCTTTTGTTGTTGTGCGGTAAACCTATATTCTCGCGAGAAAGATCAAAAAAACTTCTCCGAAATCAAAAGGAAAAGGAAGGAGTTCCATATGGAGGATGATGGCACTCCTTTTTTAATACTCCCGCTTTTTTGGCTGCTATTCTTTTCTTCTAACCAACAACCGTAAAAAATAATTGCCAATATGAAAAAACATCGGCGAGAGTCACCGATCACGGCCAATTACGAGAGTTATTTTTCAGCATCAAAAAATAAAGAATAATATGCATTTTTGGTGGGTTTCGGCATTTTACAAAAAAAAATATTTCGCGGACGCGGAGTTCGAGAGTTTCAAGTATCAAAAAAATTGTAAACTTTTTGCCGACAAAAAAAAAAATAGAAGACAGTTGCTTTTTGGAAAATTCAAAGACAATGAGCGAGTTTGGAGTGAAACAGTATTTGCAAAAAATAAAAGAGTGTCCTTCAATTGGACACCTGCGGGGTTTCAAGTGACTTTATCGAGAAAGAATGAAAGAGTCCATCATCAAAAAAAAGTTAGAAAGGATAAAAAAAATACACAAAAGTGTTAATTCAATCATTAATAAAGAACAAAAGTTTGCCGCACAAAATTAAAAATAAGTTTAAAGTGATTTGGAAAAAAGAGGATCAAAAAAGGCTGACTGTAAAGTTACAGGAAGTCGGAATAGATAGATTTTGACCTCATAAAAATATGTCAAATGCCTGTCTGCTACTTGATTTTAAAAGAGGCGACAAAAATATTAATATTTAGAAAAAAGGTTTTATAACAAACTGAAAATAAGAAAAACGAGAATAAAAATCTTCGCAAAAAATATATCTGTAAAGAAATTGGATAAAAGTTTTCATGAGGAAAAAAAGACATAATTTCGCTTTATAAAACTTCAAAGAATTTAAGGGTCTAAAATAAAGCCATAACTCCAGTAGGTGGCAAAGCCATGTAAAGATTTTTGACCCTTTAAGAATTTCCTTTTAATAAAAACGCTTTTCATACATTTCTATCACAAAAAAAAACAGTTAAAAATCAAAGTGGCAGTTATTGCCTCCTCTTTCATATTAAAAAACAAAACAAAAAACCATACATATTTGTAACAACTATGACCAACAGCAGGTGACCTATTGCTATTTCACCGCCCTATAATCCACTAAGAATTTAACACATTCGTGTTCATGCATTTGTTACATACCTCTTCGCTAAAACCCATGAATAAAAAAAAGAGATAGAAGAATAAAATTAGCGGCATGACTTTGGTATTAAAAAACAGAAAACAAAAGAATAGTAATCTCCCCAGCTGTGAAATGAAAGGCAAAGTTTTGACAAGGAATAAAAAAATTGAAACACTTGTCGGCAGCAACAGCGGCGGCAAAATTGTTTTAAGAAATGCCGAAACTTTTTTTAAAGAAAAGATTGAATAGCAAAAGCCTGCGCAATAATTCTTTTGAGGAATGGATTCTATTGAGGAAAGTTGATGAAAAGCCAAAAAGAGATAGAGAGAGAGAGTGGGTGTGGAATAGGTTGACGACGATCAAATTTTGAGTGAAAAATACCGTTAAACCGTTATCGACTGGACTAAAACAAACTTTGTGATGAAGCCATTGAAAGGCACTTCAAGTGTTTGGAGAGGAAAGATGAGAGCTAAAACAACCAAATTCAAGCGAGTATTGGAACAAAAACTAGAAAAAAACTGTTCTTGAATTTTCCTGCCATGGGTCTTTTAAAATTTATGATATCTTAAAACTTTAAAGCTTGCATTAAAAATAGAACCAAATACAGTAAACAAAAAAATAAAAAGAAGCATTAAATCTTCATTGAAGCTAAATATTGACATTTTTTACATTTATTTTTTTTGTTTTTGTTTTTTAGTAAATCCTAAAAAAAAATGAATAAATATGGTTGAATAAGCGAAGCAATTATTTTATGCTTCACTGAAAAAAAGAGTAATTTTCTTTTTTCTCTCTCTCTTGCCCTGTCTATAAACTGTCGTCACCAAAAAAATATAAAATAAAATATGGACAGTGATTTGACAGCCGTTTTGACATTATTAGCATATAAGTAACCAACCCTGAGAGTAGTAAGTGAGTACTAATCGTCGTCACTCACTCATTTCCAATTCACAATACTCACTTTTTTTGAAGAGGCATGTATGTATTTGGTATGAATGACAAAAGACAGAAGAAATAATAATAAGAAAAGATTTGAAACAGATTGTTTCAAGCTTCTTTCAACAACAACAACAAAATGTGAGGAAGGAAATAAACATTTGAAAAGAAAAAGGGTTTTGGAAACAAGTGGAAAAAGAGCTCTTCGACTCGTATATAAAAAAAACCATATTTTGGCAACATATTGTTGAAAAGCCGTTAATCGTCGCTTATCGAATGTATGAGAAGCGAGAATGAACCCTTAATCGGTGGTTTAAATAAGTGCCATTATCAGTCAATGTCGTCAAGCAGGTGCCATGAATTTCCTATTCAATAGGCAAAAAAATCAACGGATTATCCTCTTCTTAAAATACTCTAAACAGAGACATTTTTTAATGTTTTCATTTTATACAGTCAATGGCAAGATAGAAAGGGTGTTGAAATAATTTTGCGACCGTAAAAAATTTTTACAATGAAGAATAAAAATCATTACAGTCTGTCGCTCTCTGTAGAAAATCTGCCATCTTTTTTTCAAGAAAAAAAGAAGTCAAAGTAATTACAGACTTTCCAAAAGCAAAAAACGTTAACCCTTAAAAAAAATCCATTTTTTACGACCGTAAAATTTTTTTCCATCTTTAATGAAATTGAGAGAAGAAATAAAAAAAATATAATGATTGGTGGTAGTAAGTTTTTCATCTTTCCTATAAGTAAGGTGGCAGCAATATATAAAGGCATTTATTTCGGGGAGAGAGAGGTGATTACGGGACATTGATTTTCGCGCATATTTTTTGTTCATCATCTATAAAGTGTGAGCTTTTTTGATTGATGGCCGACACCTTCTTTGGTTTAGGTTGGGTTTCAATCGCGGAATAATCAAAAATTTAGTGTTTTTATATTATCCCCTTCTTCAAAATCCTTCTTCAACAAATATTTGACTACCGAAAAAACAAGAAATTATAACATTTTTTTAAATGGGATCGTTAAAAGGTTTCAAATTTAAAAAAGTAAAGGAAGTTATCAATCAAAAAATTTGAACTACCGTAGGGTTTTTTAGAAAAGCAAAATCTTAGAGATTAAAAATAAATCTACGTTCTACTGTGCTCCCGATAGTAGCAGATAGTCATTGATGCCATTACCAAACCCATTTATTCTCTAAGTATTTTTATTTATTTAATCTCGGTGTATGCATATCCTAATCTTGTATTGTATTATACATTGTAATTAAAATACCAACTCAAGTAAACAAATAAAAAAAAGAAGGCGAACTATAAAATTATGTAAAGCGATATCAATCACAATCTTGAAGAAACCTTGTCGTTATTCGAGCTCCTCTCTTTTTTTCGACACGGTAACTCTCGACTCCCCAATTAGCCTTTCCTGACCTCTCTCATTCTTGCTCTCGATCACTCATTGAAAGATATTTGTTGACAAGAAAAAAAGATGGAAAATGGGAAGGGAAAGAGAGAGGATCATTGCTGATTTTGATCAAAAAAAAGTTGCGCAATGGCACGCGTCCATCCATCCAAGTTCGAGAGTCAAATTGCAAGGCGGCCAAAAAAGGGATAAAAACTAAAACTATAAAAATTCTTGTTGCCGCCGGGATCGTTTACAACAATGTTTTTCTCACTTTTCTTTTTGTACAAAAATGATGATCGCTTGAGTGAACGAAAAAATAAAAAGAAATGAAGGGTACAGAAGTAAATTTTTCTCGGGTAATGATGACCATCTAAAAACACGAGAAAGAAAAAGCGACGACAACGTATAATTTGCACCTAAACATCGACATCGAGAAAAAAAAGTTTTTAAAAACAAAAACGTAAGAATGTATATTTTGGGAAAGGGGTAAACAAAGGTCGCTCTTGAGGCGTTTTTCACCTTTCAAGTTAATTAAGAGCTTTTTAGTTAAGCTGATTTTAAACAAAAAGTTTTTGTTTTAGAGAAGAAATAATTCTTAAAACAATGACTAAAAACTTTAACCTTTTCTTTGCAAAATTTGTTCAGATATCATAATTTTCTTCTCGTTGGATGTGATGTTGCACCACATAAATAAGTTAACACATTACCACAAAGTATTCCCTTTTCTTATATAATATAAGCTTTCATGCCAAAAATAATATGAGCAACTATGTTTTTGTTGTTATTTTTTTATTATTCTAACATACATGTTTTTCCCATTCCTAAGTTCCTTAACATCATCAAACTAACTAAGAATGCAAAGCGATGGAAAATGAAGAAGTGTGGGAAGCTTTTTTTTTTGCTCTCCTACATATATGCATTCCTTGATGCGGAAAATAATTCACTCAAAAAAAAAACATGGGTAATAGAAAGATGAGAGAAGAGACACATTGGAGCCAATTCCACAAAAGTTTTTTTATTATTATTCCCATTCTCTGATGACGATGGTCAACGACTCATCAACATTGGGTGTTGAAAATCAAATCAAATCACCAGCCTCAATGGCGGCCATTCATAGTGCTCGATTACACTTGGTCGCTTTTCCCCTTTCAAAAAAAGCATAAACACAAATTTTTTTAATCAAAATATTTGTGAAAGCAATAAAAAAAGGAAAATGAAAAAAATAAATATACAAAATCTTTTGACACTTTTTCCCATTCTTCTTTTTTGAATCACACAGGTGAGGGAGGGCTTGCTGGCTTTTTTCTTTTTTTATGTTGCTGTTGGTGCTTGCGCAATTGATGATTATTCATGAAAAAAATATATATGAGAGGATGGAATAAGGCGCCGAAGGAAAAAAGCATACGATGATGATTGAATTGAACCGGTAACAAAAAAAAACCAGGAAGGAAAGGAAAAAGAGAAAATGACCGGAAGAATAACGGTGATGTAAAAAAGAAGGAAAACGTATTATTGCAACAATTTTTGAGTCACATCGTTTATTTATAAACGGGTCAAAAAGAAAGAAACGTATTATTTTTCCGCTTCTGCCATCATAATACTTTTTTGTTGATGACAGAGCGGTTTGACTTGAGGCCACTTTGCACAGACATACATATAAATTAAATGACCATATACATCAGAGAATGAAGGGAAAAGGCTGTGATTTTGGAAAATGATTCATAAGTTAGATTCAGAGATATCAACGTGGAAAATAAAAGGCGAGCAAATGGAAGGAGAGTGGATTAAGTTCAAAGTTTACAAGAAACTGATTAAATCTTTAGTTAGAATATCAAGTTGCAATCCAATTAGCTATAGCCATGTAGATCAGATAAAAATAACTTTATAAATCAGCTAATTTTTGAGACTATTCTAAAGACTACTGCAATAAAGAAAAATAGCGTTGAAAACAACTATTTTTCCTGATTTTTTGTTGTTGTTGTCACTTAAAAGTAAACCTTATTTTTCCTCTTTTTCTCTTTTCCATAGACACACACATAAATATAAAAACATATATAAAAATAAATAACAATATTAGCATATGAATAATTTATATTTATATGCAGATTGAAGCTTCATCCTCTCTTTTTCAAATTCATAAAAGTGAGAGAGTTGCGACCGGTAATGACTCGTTTTATTTTTTTAGGTGCCAAAAAAAAGAAAAAAAGTGGTTCCGGAAACAACAGGTTGATGGCTTCCTTTATTTTATGGTTTTAAAAATTCATTGTAAGCCAAAAGCATTGTTTTTGAAGACCGACCACAAAATCTGGGAATAAACATTTTAGAATGAGTCAAATCTGCAGGTGCCAAATGCAACACTTTTTTTATATTGTTTTTGTATTTTTTTATAAACAAAAAAGAAAAGATAATTGCTGCTTAAAAAACGTTTTTTTTACGATTAAAACAATAAGTAGTTAACAAAAAAGACAAGACATCAAAAAGGCGACGAAAAAAAATAGTAAAATTTTAAGTAGGTACCGTACACGATTCATATAAGGTAGAAAAAATGTGCGATAAAGAAATTTAAATAACGTTAAACCAAAAAATTAAAACAATGAAACAAAACCACTGCTACCAAATCCAATTATAATAATCTCCATTTCCCCCGATCAAATAATAAAATGAAACAAACCCAGAAATGTAAACATAATTGTAAACGATGCGATAATAAGCACCAAACCAAACAGGTGCTGAATAAAAAAAGAAGAATGAACGTAATCCGATAGTCTTTTCTTTTTTTGGTTTAAAAAAAGATAATTGGATCAACGGCAAAGTCTTATTTCTGGTCTGATTATTACCAAAAAAGGAGTTTAAAAAAATTAAGAAACAAATCAAACAAGGTTAAACAAATATATTTAATTTTTTTTTTAATCGAAAGCAAAAAGAGAGACCACCGCCAAAAAAAAAATAGATGGCGCCAATGATGCCGGCATTCCAAGGCTTTGATCAAAAGCATTTGCAAAGGAACCAGCCGTGAACATTAAAAAGGAGTCAGTGAAAACAGTTTTAAAAAAATAGGCGCCGATAAGCCGGCAACAAGGTGAAAGAAAAAAATGTTAGCACATGGAGAAAAAAAGTGACGCTGAGAAAAAAAGAGGCAATGGTTTTGAAAGGTAATAACACTAAACCTATTTTTCTTAAAGTCCAAAAGCATTCAGGAAATGTCATAGAAAAAAATATACAAAAAAGAAAGGATTTTGACTTTTCAATTTTCATAGATGTTGCCATTTCTTGAAAAACGAACTAAAAAGGAGAAACTCCAAAAGACTTTATTCCAAAAAATGGCATTGCCCTTTTGACAGCAGCAATATAATAATTGTTTCTTGCTTTTCTTTAAAACTGACCACCACCAATGACCAAAAAAAGTTGAATTTGTTTCCGACCATGTGGAAAAACTTGGAACAAAGACATGTCCACTAAGAAAGGACTCGCTAGCTTTGAAAAGCAACGCAGCTTAAAAGCTTCATAAAAAATATTGTAACGGTTTATAATTTATCCGTCGTCAAAAGCTTCCGAGGAAACGGATATCCTTAAAAATTGTTACTCAATCTTTTTTCAGTAAGACGAAGAAGAGGAGGATGTAGGTGATTGTCGGCAGTTCAAAAAAAAGAAGCCATGACCCAAGATTGCGCGATTTCTTTTCGCTTGCATCTGCTTTAATCTTTAAAAGCTGTAAATATATATAATATTCTTTTCAGAGACACCAAAAAACAATATAAAAAACTAAAAAAAAGCTTCTCTCATTTATTTTTTGCTGACTTGGCTCCCTTAAAGAATTCATTAAATTTTTTTGAAGTGAAAGCTTCTAATTCGCTTATGACATGCCTTCCTTCTCCTTTTTCTTCTTTTTGTCGTTGTTGTTGTTATTTGGGTGGTCCACTTCAATTTCATTTCTTTCTTTTTTTGCTTTTTCTCCACCAAAAAAAACTTATTAATTTCATGCAAACACATGAGTGTTTTCACAAAAATTCATACACCCAAACAATATAGTGAAAAAAAAGCAAAGTAAAAATCAACAAACACAAAACACAAAAAAGATAAACAAATCCTAAAGTAAAAACTACAAAAATCATGGTAGAACATTCTTGAAAAGAAAATAACGCAATTGTTGGCTTCGAGCCAAAAAAAAAATAAACATAAACTTTTTGCTGTCTATTTTTCATCAAAAATAAATTTTAAAAACTTTTACTTATTTCTTTGAATTTTTGGTAATTTTTATTTCGCTTTTTATAAACATCAACAAATTATTGTTTTAAAAAATATTGTGTGTTACCGCAGAAACGAAGCATTGAATCAAAAAATCGATTTTTTTATAGCTAAAAACTAGTTTTTTTTCTTTGGGTTTTGTAGTTTTATTTCTCTCTCAAGTAGTTTACTCGTTTCCTCTTCCTTTTTTTTTAATTTACCACAAACTTTATTAATAATTTATTTTGTTTGCTATTTTATGTTGTAAAATTTCTCGCGGTTGTTGTTGGCCTATTTTTTGTTTTGAAAATGTTTCCCAAACATGCAAATGACAAGCTTATTACGCGAGAAAAACTAGACTCGGAAGTGTCTTAAGAATTAATTAAAAGAAAAAATGAGGGAGATGTGCTTCTCATTGAAGAATGGTTGATGCGCAAGTGCTCAATTTTCCAGAAGAAATTTTTTTGGGCAATGCTTGGAGCAAACTAGTAATTGGTGAAAATTGGACTTACTTTTTTTGTAAATTAAAATTAGGGAAAAGATGGATATTAATTATAATATTAGAAGCATGGTTTTTGCAAGGGTTTTATTTTGGAATAATTTGAGCTTGGATTATCCCTAAATTTAATGAAAACAAAAAATTCAAAAGAAATCAAGATTGATTAACAACGATCAAAGAAAATTTCAAAACATAGGAATCTTATTATTTCTTTTGTTTCGTTTAGTATTAAGACATTCATATTCTTTTCTTTCATTAAGAATGTTGTTTTATAAAAGCATTATAGTTTGTAAAAGAATTATTTTTCATCCTCATCACGGACGGTGCTTTTAAGTCTAAAAGACAATAAAATACGTTTTTGCATTAGGAGCAGCGCCCTTTTAAGCAACGGATCAGGAACACTCTTGCATTTTTCGCTTTTTTTCCGCATTCATATTTCTTCTAATAACGCCGGGATGAGAGAAAAAAGAGATTATTATAGTTAGAGAATAAAAAAAACGAATAAACAATACAACATTTTTGCCTTGCTGTTGTTAGAACTTGCCTTATTTTGGAGGAGGCTCAATTTCTTTTTTTATTTTCTTGCGCTCCGGTAATAATAATAATGCGGCGAAAGCAAGAAAAGAGCATAAGCACTTTTCTTGTTTGAAAAAAGCAGTGAAAAGCTATCATCACTTCACTTTTTTTGTTTTGTTTTGAAGAAGATGACAGGGGTTGAAGCAATAATAAGATTGAGAAAAGCCATGAGGTTGTGAAACTTAAAAAGCAATACATAGATAAAAGCGATAAAATATTGAGTAAATCATAAAAAGCACACGGTTCAATGAAAAAATTTCTAACATTAGAATAACTTTATTTTCCTATTCGATAGCAACCTTGAGCCGCCATCGAAGCCTCAAATTAAGAAGAATAAAAAACAGTTTTCTCCATCAGTTTAAAATGAAAAAATCAGGGCTTCCCACAGAGTAAATTCAAAAAAAATCTAAATGTTAGGTCTCCAAAAAGAATTTGAACGTTTTTGTAGCAAGTGAAAACCAGCAAAAAAAAATAAAGTGAACGAACGATTAACGCGCAACAGCAGCATGAAAAAAAAATTGTCCATAAAACGGGTTGAGAAAGTGGAGGAAGGAAGATAAAACATAAGATTTGTTGAATGTACGAAATTGGCTCATTACGTCTTTAGTAAAACGTGAAATGTTGTTATGCCTCATGAGGAATTAGGTATCTAATTTAAAAATATTACAGAAACAGAAGAGATTACTGGATCTAAGACATGGGTGTATTTAAAAAGCCACATTATAAAGCTATATTATTAGATATTGAAGGCACAGTCACTTCCATTTCATTCGTAAAGGTGAGTTATTCCTTTGGGAGATTTGCCGAAAACGAAAACAAGCATGTCAATGCTTGTTAGCGTCAAATTCAGCTCCCTTCAAAAAAGAACAGTTTACCACCACTAAATTGCAGGATGTTCTATTTCCATATGCTCGAGAAAATGCTGAACAATATTTAGAAACCAATATTAAAAATGATAAATTAAAACCGATGGTTCATGCATTGGTCGAATTATCAAATAAAGAGGCTCAAGTTGATGGTAAAATTAAAAAGATTACTTCACTTGAAGATTGGAAAAGTATTGCTGAAAATGTTAAAATGTGGATTCAAGATGATCGGAAATTAAAACCTTTAAAAGATTTACAAGGCCTTATGTGGGAGGATGCATATAACAGTGGCAAAGTTCAAGGGCAGTAAGTTAATTTTTTTGTTGTTTCTGTGTGTTTCGATTTAAAAATTTAATTATGTGACTTTCAGTGTATTCCCTGATCTTAAATATGCTTTACACAATTTTAATACTGTCAATATTCCTGTTTATATTTATTCATCCGGTAGCGTCCATGCCCAAAAGCTCCTTTTTAGTAATTCCATCGATGGTGATATGACTCCTGTAATTTTTAATTCCATCTAATATCTTTACCAATCAAAATTTTTTCAGCTTCTTTCGGGTTATTTTGACACTGAAGTCGGCCAAAAAACTGAACCATCATCATATAAAAATATCGCAGATCAACTAAATCTTGCTGCCAAAGATATCCTATTTTTGACTGATATTGAAAAAGAAGCCGTTGCTGCAAGTAAAGCTGGAATGTCCGTTTACATTGTCGTTCGAGATGGTAATGCTCCACTTTGTCCTGGCGTTAATGAACGCTTTAAGACTATCACTTGTTTAGAAGGATTATTTTGTGAATAAATTATATTGAATAAATAGAAAAATTCCTGGTCATAAAATGTGATTTCGATGTTGGAGCGTAAATCTTAAAAAAGAACTTTTTGCGAATTTTTTTTATAGTAATGGCTTTTGTCTCATCATAAAAAAATTTCTCATCTTTTTTTTCTTCTTCTTAAAGTTATTAGTGTAATAAAATATAAGTTTATTTATTTATGTTAAAAGATGTTTGACTTTTGAAATAAAAAATTAATAACATGTAGTGTTCAAGTTAAAACAGATTATTTGTGTATGCTTTTAAATTTGTGTATTTGAACCAAACAAGTTACTTTCTTGATTAGAAAAATAAAAGTAAATAAGCTTTATTTATTTATGTGTTATTTTATAATAAAAGATGGTAATAATAAAAAAAAATATTTTCGATACTTATTTTTGGCGCAAATAAAATTAAAAGAATTAAAAATCTCGATAAAATAAGATTCAGGTATTTACAAAAAATGAATAAATTTAAAAAAGAATATGGCAGTTTAGAAAAATGGAGACTGACATTTTTTATAAAAACATATTTTTTGTATGTAAAATTTTTTTATTTAGTTGGAGTTGCTCGTGGGTTTTCAATTGAGAATGTTTGATCGCGTGAAACTTCTTCACCTTTTACTTGACGCTCTTGTGTCACTTTGGTAATGTGAAAGAAAGTTCCAGGTTCAGCTCCTCGCTGACGAACAACGAGATCAGCAGAACTTCGAGCTTCACCTCCTGGATTTACAGCTGTGGCTGTAAATTGTCCGCCATCCACAAGTTGAACTCGTGGAATTATTAATGAATGAACTCCATTTCCTTCCTACAAAAAATTAAATTAGTGTTAATTTTCATTTTGGAATTTAGACTTACATCAAGGATTTGAACTTCATCACAATGTGAAATAACTTGACCATCACGGAGCCAAGTCACCTTTGGAAGGGGATCTCCACTAACTTTAATATTCCAATGAAGACGATCACCTTCCATAATTTCTTCAGAAATTAAACGTTTAACAAAATCGGGTGCTACGGTTTTTGCTGAAATTAGGTTAATTATTTTCTTATGAAATCCCAAATCTTCTGTTAAATAGTAACACGAAAAATTATGAAATAAACTTACGTCTAACAACCAATTGAGCTGAACTAGTAGCAATACCTCCCGAGCTCATAGCTGAACACATATATTTTCCACTATCAGCTAAAGTAGTAAATCGGAATGAAAGAGAAATCCTTCCACCAATATTTGAAAAATCAATATGAGGATGTGATTGCTTAGTGATGGGAACACCATCTTTACTCCATTGAATTTCGGGTGCTGGTGTGCCAATGACAACTCCATCAAATTTAGCACTTTCTCCAACAGTTGTAACTTGAGAAACTAAAGTTTGTGAAAAATGTGGTGGAGTTCCAATTTTTTGTTGAGTTGAAATTGTTCGATCCATAAATTCTTCTTCTACCTGTTGCTGCCCGAATCTATTATTTTGCTGTTGATGTTGATGTTGTTGTTGTTGGCCACTATGATAACTTTGTGACATAGACTGTTGTTGAAGGCCATGAGATCTTTTAGCTGGTGGAGGAGTAGTAAGACCTGAACGTTTTTGCGGAATAATTTCGCTATAATCTGTTGCACCAAAAGTTTCAATAATTTTTTGATGTTCAATTGTATGTGGCTTTCGAGTAGCTTTGGGTTGAGGAATAAGTGATCGAGGTCGAACATGAATAACAGTTGTGGATTCAGTTTTGCCTTTAATATTTTCTGCATTCATTTTATAAAATCCAGCATTTTCAAGTTTTGCTGGAGTAAAAACAATGGAATAAGTATCACCAACATTAAGAAATTCAGCAAATTGATAATTACTCTTAATTGGTTTATCATTAAAATACCAATGTACTTTCGGTCTTGGATTTCCAACCATCAAACAATCAACTTGAGTTTTTTCTCCTTCATTTACAGTATATTCTGTTTGGAATGGACGGACAAAATCTGGGGCATTTGCAATGCTGCTATATCCAAGTTCGCCCATATCTTGTTGTTGATATTCTTCAATCATCGTCGTTTTAATTTGACGATGTTGTGGAATTGGGGGAGGAGTTGGTGTTCCACCTGTATATGCTCCATCACTCCAAAATCCTTCACTTTGAATCATGGTTACTGAACGTTGTTGAATTCCACCTTGTTGAGTTTGATTTGGTGGAGTTACAATTAATGTGGCTCCACTTCGAGCTTCTCCTGATTCATTTATAGCCTCAACAGTATATAATCCAGTATGTTGTGGACCAACGTTATTAAGAATCAATCGACTCCATCCTGTTTCTTCTTCTTCAATTTTAACATCATTCGTAGTTTTAATTGGTTGTTCTTTAAACTTCCAAGTAACTTTAGGCGGCGGCGATCCAGTTGTTCGTACTTGGAATAAAGTTTTTTGACCTTCTTCCACTGTTTGATTTACCAAAGATGGAGCAAAAGCGGGTGCTTCTGGGATGGGTGTTTTAGGTTTGGGTGGAGTTGGAGGTGGAGCTTTACGAGTAGGAGTTGCAGGTTGAACATAAATTCGACAAAAGTTTGTTGTTTCACCAGCTTGATTTCGAGCACTTGCTTTATAAAGCCCCGAATCAGTGGGTGTAGTTTTGTTGATAGTCAAAGAGCAATGATCGCCTTGAAAATCGAGTTTGATTCTTTCTGATTCTTGAATGGTCTCTTCTTCTTTGAACCAAACAACTTTGGGTTCAGGTTGGGCGGTGACAACACAATCAAGTCTCGCAGTTTCACCTTCAACAATATTAACATTTTGAAGTTGTTTAACAAAACGAGGCTTTTGAACTTCTGGAGCTCCAAATTGACTTTTGGATTTCACTGTTAAACGGGCTGAACTTTCAGCTGAACCCAAAGGATTATCAACTCGAATTTTATAAACAGCTGAATCTTCAATGAATGTTTCTTCAATGGTTAAAGTTGCAACACCATTAAGAAAGCTTTGACGATAATCAACATTGGTTTTAACATCCATATCGTCTTTGGTCCAAGTAATTTTAGGTTCGGGTTCGGCTTCAACTCGAGCAGCAAATTGGAAGCGGCTTCCTTCATCAATTTGGGCGTCTCGAAGTTCAGTAATTAAGCGAGGAGCTTTTTGATGAACTTGTTTGGAGCCTTCTTCAACAAAAGTTTCAGAGGTTTGAGTGGTGGTAAGTTTAGTTTGAATTTGTTTAAGACGATTTTCAATATCGGATTGAGTTTGGGCTGCTTTTTGAATTCGAAGTTGTGAATCCTCAGCTGAAAATAAAATCAGATGAAAAAAATGTTAAAAAAGTAAATAAGTTTTGGATAAAGTTTAGAACAAAAAGCGCAAAATAATTTCGATATAAAGCTTTGTGTTTACAAAAATGAAAAGTTGACATTATTTAAAAAATCCTACTTACTTCCTTTTTCTGAAACCAACCGATGAGCTTCTTGAAGCTTTTGTTGCTGTTGGGGCATTTGTCGAATAACTTGTTCAATCCTTTCTCGAACTTGTTCCTTTTCTTCTTCATTTGTTGCACGATCAGCAGCAATTTCCAAATTTCGAATTATTTCAAATACATCTACTTGCCACATTTGAATTTCTTCAATAATATGTACGGCTGCTTTAGTTTCATGTTTAACTTGTTCCCAATTTTGCCATTTTTGAGTCATTTGTTGAATTTTTTGTTCATGATTTGTAATTATTTGTCGAACTGAATCTATCGCTTGATCAGCATTTAAATGAACATCATGATTTGCAAGGAATTTAGCATTGGAAACAAATTTTTCACCTTGATGTCTCTCTTGTTGAAAAGTTTCTTGAATCATATGGAATACATTATTCATTTGTTGGGCAACCTTTTCATTGGAGAAATCTCGATTAGCATCGAGTAAGTTTGAAAGGGTTTCAAACGAGCTGTCAAGTTCGCGGCTGAATTTTTGAACTTGTTGGAAATTATTCCCAAGTTGAATTCGATTTTCAAGGGTTTGTTTGAGGCTTTCATATCGATGTTCAAAATCGGTTAAATGACGTCGATCTTCAGTATTGAGTTCATGAGCTCGATTTAATACGGTATTAACTTCATGCTCCTTATTCTGAAATAGCCGATAATTTTAGGGTAAATGAATTTATTTTTGAATGGATTCTTATTAGTAATAAACTTACAATAACTTCAGTAGCAAATTGCTTATGTCTTGTAACAAATTCGGTGGCCGAATTATAATCATTTCCAAGATTGCCATTGGAAGCTAAGAAAGGTTCAGCTGTGTCTCTTAACCAAGTTGTTAGGTTTGTAATCTGAAAAGTCCACCTATAGTTTTTTCTGAAAAAGTAATAATTCTTACTTGAGATTTCAAAAGTTCACTCCCAACTTGAATTCGATGTTTAGCAAGCTCTTCAATTTGTTGCAAACGTGTTTGCAATTCAGAAAGTTTAGAAGCAACTTGTTCATTTTGTTCAATTCGAATAATTTGTGAACCTTCTTCAATAACTTTTCTTGCTTTTTGTCTCGCAAGAGGACCAAGTTCGCCTGCAATGGCGGCGGAAGCATTGGAAAGATCAACCTCCATTTTATCCAATTGATGGAGCATCTAAAATTCACGACACAAATCTTTTAACAATGGCCTTTGAAAAAAATTTACCGAATCAGCATTTTGTAAAAATTGTTGAATTCTTGATCCAAGTTGAGTTTTCTCTTCAATTTGTCGAATGAATTTATCCATGGAATTTTGTAATTCTCGACATTTAACAATGGAAGCATCATTTCTTTGGCTTTGAAATTGGGTAAGTAAATGTTTTAAAACTTCACTTTGATGTTTTGCTTCTTGAATTAAACCAGAAAGAATAATGGAATCTGCACCATGAGCAACTTGAGCTTGAGCATTTCGAAGCCAATTTTCAATTTCAATCAATTGTTCCGATAATGAATCATGTTGTTGTTGCTGTTGAGCAGCCATGAGACCAAGTCGCTCTTTCTCCTGATTCCAAACTGATTCAACTGATTCCCATTCTTGGGCGAGCCTGTAAATTTGGGAATTTTAATGAAAACATTGGTTTGATTGACATACATGAGCATAACTTTTTCAATTAGTAAACATGCATTTGCAGTCTCAGCTGGCCTTTCAGCATTGTCTGCAAGATTTCCAAGTACACAAATTTGTGAAATAATTGAAGATCCAAGATCTACCGCAGATGAAGTAACATCCAATAAATCTAAAATATTTTCTATTTTTTTTTTGTTTCAAAGAAATTATTTTCTAACTGTTAAAAGCGTTTTGGGCTTCTCCAACAGCTTGCTGATTGCCGGAAAGTGCACTACGTAAAAATGCATTAATTTGATGAACAATCTAAAAACCATTGATTCAGTAATAAAATGAATCACTAACATGTTTGTACCTCAGCATGATTAGCTGCTTCTTGATAAAATTTAAGTGCATCTTCAAGAATGTAACCTCGAAGATCTAATTGTCGATTAAGTTCTCGCCAAGCTATTCCTAAACTTTCTGCCATGGCTTCATAAACGATAATGCCATCTTCAGTTTTTTGTTCAGTTACAAGTTTATCAGCTCCAGCCAAAAGTTGTTCAACTTGATCTTGCTTGCTCTGAAATTGATAGAATTGTCAATAATGAAAGGATAAACAAGTTTTCTGAATGTTAATTAGGCTTATACCAAATCTAAATTCCCTAAAATCCACCGCCTTACCCTTAATCGAGCAATCAAATCTCTATGTGCATCTAAAAGATGTTTCGTTTCCGCAGCATTGGAACCAAAATCCAATAAACGCGGTCGCATTTCGTCAATTCGTAATTCAACATATCCAAGTGATTTAAGCATAGCAATTACGATGGTAGTATGTTGACCAGCTCGAACCCCAATTAACGACATTGTTGTGGTCGTGGGTTTTTCCATTGTTTCAGTCATCTTTTTACGTTTTGAAAGAAAAATATTTTTATTTATTACTCATAAAAATAAAAGAATGTTTCAAAGTGAAGAAGCAGCGGAGATGACGATCCGCCACTCTCTGAAAAAATGCAAAAGCAATGAAGATAGTTATTTAGCTTTAAAAAAACGGAGAAAACGCAAAGAACAACGATCCTTTTACATTGCGTTTTTTGAAAAATGCTTATGGGTAAAGAAGAAAAAAAGGTAACATTTAAAATATTTGGCATAAAAAATAGACAAAACGAATATTTTAGGAATAAACAACGATCGATTGTGTTAAAGGGTCAAAAAAGTGCACCACCAATAATCAAAGTGACAATGGTAAAGGATAAAAAAAAGTCTCTCATTCTAACATCTGAAATCAATTTGGTTTACCTCTTTTTGTGCCACTGGCATTTTTCTTTTAGCTTGCAAAAATATAAAAAGAAAGAAAAGAAAAAGCAATCGTTCAGGATGGTGGATCAACAAAATGTTGTTCGGCAGTTTTTATGTTCTCTATTTCTCCGCCTGGATTTTTTTCTCTCCTCTTTAGAATGTTACACCTAAAATTGAAATAGACAGCCGTAGTAGTATAAATCTTTTGCCGCAAACGACATATCTTTTTCTTTGACTCTTCTTTCAAGCTTAATCTTTTCTTCTTTTTTTGCTACTGATATGAAAAGAAAAAAAAGTTTAGTCTCGCACAAATGTCCACCCCCACAGGAGATATTTAGTCTCGAAGTCTCGAATAAGCTTTTTAAAATGGCCATTTTAACGGCTGTTTTGGAATTAAAAAAAGGGTAAACCAATCATAAAAATTATAATAAAAATTATCCGTGCTTTTAATGATTAAAACACCGTAACTTTGAAAGCACAAAAACAGCCAATTTTTCTGTGAAACAATTTTTTATAGCCACAAAATAAACTCGTCTATCCTTGTTCAACAGATAAAGGTCAAATCATTGTTTCCAAGATTATGAATCATGTTACTTTCATGTCGTTCTCCAATAAATATGTTTACAAAAAATACATGTGAAAAGAAAAATTAACCTCTATCAATTTATTCAGCTTTCTATAAAAGAAAAACAAATACAAGAGAAGTGATCAAAATAATGATTAATGAAAATTCTATCAGATATTAATTCTATACGTTGATTTAATGGAGATGTCCAACATCAGCTCCACCAGCTTGGCGCAATGGATCATATTTCTTGAAGTATTCTCTGTCTTGATTCTTTTGACGGATACCGTACCAATGTTCAACTTCATGATGATGAGCATCTTCTTTACCCTTTTTGTACAAAACTTTATGATGTGGCTTGACTAAAATATTTGAACGTTAAAATATGTAGCTTAAAATAAAAATAATATACTTGGAAGAACGAATTTGTAGACACCATAAAGGATAAAGCCAGAGAAAACGTAATATCTCATAACTGGTAAATATTGCCACATATGGCGCCATGAAGCCATACGAAGCTGAAAAATTTCAATTAAGTTTCGATTCAAAGTTGAAAGTAAACTAACCCATTCAGCAGCAGTCCAAGGACGAGCAGGCATACGTGGATGTAATTGCGAATCTGGGATCGGTGCATTTGGTGAAACAAGTGTAACAGTGGCTCCACGAACAGTTTCAGCAGTCCATTTGGTTACTCCCCATACTTTTTCGAATACCATTTTGCTGAAAAATATATAATTTTAAAAAAGCACAGAATAATCAAAAGCAAATACAAAAATAGCACGCATGGTTTACAGCTTCAACAAACACGAATAGCTTGAAGAAAGTTTGTTATATGAAAATGCAACACGTTTAGAATTCGACACTTCGAATTTTCTTGACTAAAAGGTTTATTGGAATCAGCAGATACTTTTAATAATAAAAAAATCAGAAATCGAAGATTTTAGAAGTGATAAAGCAAGAATTTGTTTAAGAAAAAGCTCAAGCAAGAAAAAAAAATAGAAAAAATGCGAGAGTTTGCATGTATTCGTTTTGAGAACTCAGGGTAAATGATTGAATTAAAAGTTTGTCTTTCAATTTTTTGCAAGCTTTGAAAGCATTTTTCTCTTCATTATTTTGCATAGATCATTTTCTCTCTCTCAAGAATGCTATAGAAATGGTTGATAAACATTGGTCAAGTTTGGTAAGCTTCCCATTCGCTAATTTGCATATTTACTTTTGAACTCAAAATGCTTAATTATCACTTCAAAGGGCAATGCTTTGATTGATAGAAAGTATTAAAATTCATCGTGATCATAAAAAGATGGCATTTTTAGACAAAGGATTTTTTCATCGAAGCTTTTAAAATTGATTGTTTCTTCGATGCAAAAAGCATCTTCATCGATATCAGTCCAATGACATACTCCCAGATTCCCAGACAGAGATATATCCATGAATCAACTAGGATAATATAAAATAAAATAAAAACCATACAATTCAGCTCTTGATTTTGGTAAATTTCTCCATATTTGACGTTGATACAGTATAGCAGTACGAAGCTGAAAAGTTAGTTTAATTTGAGTTTATATGAAAATCAAAATGGCTCACCTGTTGAGCAGCGAATCTTATTTTTGGATTAAGTTGTGATGATTCTGAAACATTTGCATTTGATGAAGACAGGATAGCAGTAATACCACGAGCAGTTTCTATGGTTTTTTTGGTTTTTGATCTTATTTTTTCAAACACCATTTTCTAAAAAAAAAGATAGTGTTGATTTTAGAAGTTTTACAGGTAAGGCAACTAAATCTTAAAGAATTATCAAACATCTTTTGATTATTCGTTAAAGCGAACAATTTTTTAACGCTAAAAAACAATGGCTTCGACAAACAATGTTTCATTTTTTCAAATCTAAAAGGCTTACTGTTAGCTCGTTTCAAGATCACCCGATATTCAAATTCCTAAAAAAAATATGGTTGAGATTAATTATTTTAAGTTTTTTATTTTCCGTATTTGTCGTTTTTATTTTTATTTTGAAGTTAGCGCTTCGTTAAATGAGCTTCGTATACTTTGGTATGTAAATTTTGAATTACCGAATTGGTTTATTTTTCGCAGCATGTTTTTCATCTTTAGGCTTTTCAAGGATTTTTATTAATTAAACGTGATTTAACTAAAAATTTTAGCATTTTTTATATGATTGAAGTTTATTTTTGCAAATAAAAAGATTCAACTGTTAAAATCAAAGTAAACGTTAGTAATATTTTTGCTAATTATGATAAAGGAATCTTCAAGTTTTGCATACATTAATTATCTTGTTATAATGAATATGGACGTTTGAACTTTGGTGTAATTGCAAGGGCCATAAAAGTGCTGCTATGTTTGTAATTGATTGAAATTATCAAGCAAAATTGATTCCAATAACGCCATAACACAATACGAAGCCCGTTGTTATCAAACAACCTTTTTGCTTGCTTATTTCCCTCTTCCTTATTTGCTTTCTTTTTCCTCCTTTTTTCTTCTTCTTCGAATGTAAGCATTTTATTTATTCGTCATCATCACTTTTTGATAGATCGATACAAATTTGCTGTATATTTTTTATTTTCATCATATTTCAAAATAAATATATTTTTTACATATTATAATTTACTCACAAATAAAACAAGAAAAAATGACTGCATTAACTCATTCAAAAGATTTGGAACGTTATACAGTTGGAAGTTCTATGATGTGAGTCTTTTTTGGTTTTGCATAATTTTAATGTCCACGAATTAAGGACAATAACTTTTCTGAAAATTTATCTAAATTTATTTTCAGAGATGTTATCGTATTTATTGAAACCGTATATTATTTAGATAATAAAGATTCATGTTATTGCAATGCTCGAACCGATGATGGACGTCGTTTGGTTGTAAAAGGTTATAAAAATTCTGGTCTCATACTAAAAGATAGTGTAACGCCACATTCAAAAGTTGCATTTTCTGATTTATCTGCAACAAAAGTATATTTTCCACAATTTAGCGATCTTAAAATTGATTTATTATTTACTGAAAATTCATCCGCTGATTTACTTAAACAAGTTTCAAAGGTATTTATTTTCCCTCAATTTTCGAAACTAACTTGAAATTTTTTAGGAAGAAGCTTTACAATATAAAGATCCAGATGAAGTACAGCTAAATAAAGTAAAAAATCATCATGGACAAATTATTTGGACTCGAGGATATTTAAAACTTCCTTTAAGATTAGGCTTTTATCCACCAGGATCAAATGAAAAGAGATATGCTGGTGCAATTTTTGATGATGCGGATGAACATGTTCGTGTTGAAATATATGTAACAAATGATAATGAAATGCTCAAACGTTTTTGTGAACTTGATGAAGTTTTAGTTCGTGGAAAAGCATTTATCAAAGGTAATCAAAGGTCTTGGAAGATTATGATAATTTTTCTCTTGTTGTTTTTAGGTGGCGCATGCAATATTTCAGTTGATACTTATTCAGATATTAAACTTGTTGCACAAGAAAATCAAAAAACTATTCGATCCCGTAATGGACAACCTCAATATTAAACGAAATAAATATAAAAAAAGACTGCTCAAATAATCCATTAAAAATACATAAATATAATAAAAAAAACTTTACTAATTTTTAAAAAAGTTGAGACCAAACTAAAATCTTATAAAATATTGTTTCATTTTTTGTAAATTTGATTTTAAATAACCAAATCGTGTATATTTTATAGTTGCTATATTTTTAAAACATTGTAACTTAAAAATAAAAATAAAACAAAGTTAAGTTTATTTTTTTTTACAGAATCTCGTTAAAAATGCTTCTTCTTTTTTTGAAAGATAAAAAGAAACTCATCAATGTTTCATGCTGCAGCACCGAGACAACGACGAAACAAACAAAAAAAAAAGAGATCCACGCTCTGTTAGTTTCCTTTCTTCTTGGTTTTTTTTTTTGAGGATCAGCCTCTTTCGTGCCTTCGGATTTTTACACCCTATTTAAAAAAGGCAGTCGTCGTTGGCGAAGAAATAAAAAAAAGTAAGTAAAGCTTTGTCGTTGCAGTCATCATCATCCAGAAAAAAAGTGTTTTTGGTGTTGTTCTTGCATGCATCTTTTTTTGCTTTACTGGGTTGCTGCTGCTGCGTTATAGCCATAGGCGGCGGCAGTGGTTGTCCATGTTGTTTCTTTTCTTTTTTTAGTTAAACTAAGCTGTCCGTTAGCAGTGACGACTACGACGGCCAACGAAGCCATAGGCGGCAAGTAGTCTTCTTCTTCTCCCTTTTCAGTCCTTATATTGCAATTTTTTTCCAGCCAGTGAGTTGGGTTGTTGGTTGGTTAATAACATCGCCTGCTACTTTTTTTTGTTCTCACTTTAATTTTTTTTTTGCCGGCTGGTCAGAAAAAAAATTTGGCATCCAGCCGAACGCCTTTTATTTTTATTCATCTTCGCTTTCATCTTTTTATTTTTATTTTCTACGTTAAAATATATTTTATATTACTCACACTTCTTTTGGTTGTTGTGTTTAGTTTTTAATCCCACCACCAAGGTGGTTGGTTATTCTTCTTCACCTTTGTGTCCTCTTTACTTTTTTTCTGGATACTTTATACTATATTACTGCTACATACTTTTGGCGGTGTCGCAGTCGTTGAAAAGAAAGTGAAAACGAAAAAAAGCTTCTTTCAACCTCTTCATATTATTTTTTTCTTCAAAAAAAGTATTTACTACTTTTTTCCCTTCATTTTTATTTTTAAGAAGCCTCAGGTCGAATGGTCGCCGGTTCTTCGGTAGCAATATCTTCTTTTCAACTTATTCTCACATTTAGGTATGTTTTTAAATTTAATTTTTAAAATATCCTAAAAATTTGGCTAAAAACATACTTTTTTAAACGAAGAAAAAAAGTTAGTTATTTTCACTCTTCAAAAAATGGATGGAATACTTTAAATTTGTAAAAAACGCTCCCTAGATAGTCGTAAACTTTTTTTAGTGAGCGAGTTTAAACGAATGAGAATAGCAAATGATGCTATAACTTTTTTTACGATAACTAAAATATGTATAACGATCCGTAAAGTTAGTTATAACCGAAGCAAAAAAAAAGAGATAAAAAATAAATGATGTCATAAAAAAATTTCATGATGAAACACTCCCGTAATGCATCAAGTTTCGAACTAATATTTTTTTATGTTGTTTCACTTTTTATAGAATCAGTTTAAGAAAAATGAAAAGATTAAAAAATTTTTATTTTATTAATTTATGATTTTTACAGAAATGCAGATAGTGGTGAACAGATAGCATTTAAACAAGATGGGGCAAGATTTGAAACATCCACAAGAACCTTAAAATTTTGTTCCGATACAAAGTATAAAATAACACTTAAATGCACTCCGGCTGTCGAATTTCAGTACGTTTTCATTTTGCTCTTTGCTTTCGCTTTTCTATCTTTAGGGCTAAAATTGAAATTGACAATGTTGTTTATTTTTTACTCTTTCATTTTAGCTATATTTTTTTTCTAGAGAACCAAAAAGAACTAATAAAATTTGGTTTTGTTTATAGCAATTTACATGTGGCTGGCAGCGATCTCGAATTACGTTGTGATCGTCCACAATCAGGGGAATATGAAGCTGTATGGAATACAACAGGAATTAATCCAACTAAAAAAAGTGCAAGAGAAAATATTGTTCTAGTTTTACGAGGACCTGGAGGAAATTTAAAGCATATTTTACAATCAAAATTTTATCCCAAATCTCATAGCCATGCTGAATGGGGCCATAAACTTGATTTCATGCAATGGACATGCTCAATAGATCCTACAGGAAATATTTCTGTTAGTGATGAAGTCATTCGTTAAATAACCATAGCAAATATCTCATAGTTTTATTCATCCAATACTTAGATTTCTTTCATACATAAAACTGCAAATCCTAAATTCTTTCATTTACTTTATAAAGAAGCAATAACCTTTGGGTTTCTCGTTGTTGAAGCTTAAAAAGGTCATAAGGTCATTAATTGCTATCTCGGCTTTCATAATTAAATCATAACGAAAACCTTCGAATATTTTTATTTTTATTATTATTTCTTTTTCCATGTATGTTGCTCATAATTTCTTTTAATTGATAATTTCTTTAATTCCATCCGGTGTAAAAAAGTCAGACACTTATTAATAATATGCTCACTTTTTTTATTCTTTTCCTTAACTCTGATATAATTTTATTGCATTAGAGTTTTTAGCGGAAAAAATTAATAACAGTATTTTTTATAAAAAAATAAATTAAAATAAATTGCCATTTTATCTCTTTTATTATTGTTGATTTCCTTACTTCTTTCTCTGTCAATTAATTTACTTCATTTTTTTTTGAAAACAATAAATTTGAAAGATTTTCTCTTTATATCATTCATTCCTAATATTCAATTAACAAAGCTTCGTGAAAATAAATAAAAAATTTAGGAATTAAAAAAGTATGCGTGAATGAAATTTGTACGCAAAAAAAGCCCCACGCAAAAATAATCATAAGCTCGTGAGAATTTGATATTTTCAAAGATGTCCGACATGATAGACTACAACTTCTTAAACAGACTAACATGAAGCTGGGATAACAAATGTCTGTGAGAAACGCATTTTTGATAAGCATAAAATTCTTGAAGCTGCGGAAGTTCAAAAATTATAAGAATGACAAAGAAGGTACGTACTTAAAAAAATTTCTGCAAAATTTTGCAGCAAATACATATTTCACCATTCATTTATTTTTCACTTTTTTTTTCACGTCATTTTCAAAAAAACCAAAAGAGATGATGATTCACTCACTTTTGATGGTTCCATCCGAAGATAGCTTTTTGAAGTGTCTGACGTAGCTCTCCTTTCAATATTAATATGTATTACATCCTATTCGTTCTCTCTCATCTTTTACTTTTCTAAATAATTGCTAACATTATTTATTATTTCCAATTGACATAAATAAAAGACTTATCTTTTTTTTGACTTCATTAAAAAGTGCTACCTTTTTTTACGGCAAAATGTAAAAAATAAATAACAAAAAAATGAATGAAAGCAGAAAAAATTGACCAACATTTTTTTTCTGTCGTTAAAAATAAACAACACATGTGTCGGAACTAAAAATGGCAATGTTTTTTTTTCTATTTTTGGGAGAAATTGTTTGTCGTGAATGAAATAAGTTGTGACATCATCATCAAGAATGGTACAAACTAATATGGAAAATTAACTGCATATTTATTATTTAGCAGAACTTACAGATATAAAAAAGGAGAACATTCAATCAAAAAATAAAATAGAAGTATGTATGTTCAAGTAGCTATATTAAGACAATAGGGAAAATTATAAAAACAAAAATGTGATTTGTTAAGGCCTGATTCAAAAAGAAATAAAAAAATTTCACGTCTTCTACTTTCAATTGAAAACGAATTCTTTCCTCAAAAAAATACAATTTAAACTTCACAAGTGGCTAAATTAGCTTTAATCATTTTAAAGGCATAATCGAAATATTTCATCGTTGGAAAGAGGTATGAATAAACGTTGAGCTTAACATCAACCTTCTTAGTTCTATCAGAATCTCCTTTGTATGTAACATGGCATGAAAAATCCATTTGCATCCATCCAATATGTTTTTCATCTGACACAATGAGAGGTGAACTCCATTCATGGTTAATTTGTTGAATGATATTAGCTGATTTAAGAACGGCAGTGAAGGCGTTAGTAATGAGAAGTTTCATATCATCAGGATTGGTATTGATGTATGATTGAGTTCCAGTACTATCTTCGATTGAAAGGGTTTTTAAGGACGCTGCAATGGTATTTGTAATAGCTTCCAAGCTTGATAAATCTTTGACATCTGCGGAAAATCGACGCTTTATTTTGTTCATGGGTGGATATTTTCCATATTTAATGAATAAAATACCAGCGAGATTCATTTTGTCGATAAATGTGGAATCAGATTTTTCATTGCATGGTAATTCAACACAAAAGCTATCAACATATTTGCTGCTGAAAAATAATAAATTAAATGTGTTTTTTTTAATAAGAAAAAATAATATATTTACTTCATTCTAATCACGAGTTTCTTGATAAGAACTTCATTATCTTTATCCACAAAATAATCATCAGCAACCATTTTGACAGCACATTTTTTGCCATCCGCACTTTGAGAATGATGTACCATTCCACCTTGTAAAACTTTCCATTGCTGCACCGATTTTAACCCTAATTTAAAAGAATACGATGAGTCGAATAAAAGGGAACCATTCGCCTTATCATTTAATTCCACTTCTGCAAGGACGGCGCCATTTTTAAAGATCGAGATTTACGGACATGAAATTTAAAGATTCTTGTTTACTGATCGGGGCTTTAAAGAATGCATTTTTGCGGATAGAATTTTGGGTATACTATTTTTACTGATTTCATATTTGGGGACAGATTTTTACTGATAGAAATTTAAAGATTCAAATTTCAAGATTTGAATTTTACTGATTTCATATTTACGGATCGGACATTAGCGGATATTCATTTAATGTCAATCCTCATGATAATGAAACTCGAAAAAATTAAACCATAGCCTTTGAAATTTATGTTTGATGTAAAAACGGCAAAAAATGAATTGAAAATGGCTGTCAGACTACCAAAGAAACATTATTTTTTTGGATGATAAAAATTTTTGAACGAAAAATGTATGTTTCTATGGTAGTCTGACAGCCATTTTCAATTCATTTTTTGCCGTTTTTACATCAAACATAAATTTCAAAGGCTATGGTTTAATTTTTTCGAGTTTCATTATCATGAGGATTGACATTAAATGAATATCCGCTAATGTCCGATCCGTAAATATGAAATCAGTAAAATTCAAATCTTGAAATTTGAATCTTTAAATTTCTATCAGTAAAAATCTGTCCCCAAATATGAAATCAGTAAAAATAGTATACCCAAAATTCTATCCGCAAAAATGCATTCTTTAAAGCCCCGATCAGTAAACAAGAATCTTTAAATTTCATGTCCGTAAATCTCGATCTTTAAAAATGGCGCCGTCCTGCAAGTAGGAGTTCAAGACGTTTGGATTCCACAGTTTTAGGATATAAAGCCATTGTAATATTACTGTAATAATAGCAAGCTGGTAATATAACTTGATACAATTCAACAACGCAAGCTCTTAAAATTAAATAACTTTGCTTTAAAAATCAAGTTCAAAAAAATCACGAATAAAAAGAAAGCAAGGAGGGATGTAAAAAGAAAAAGGAAAAACTAAATTTTGTTTTCAATGTGTTTGCAAAATATCGCTTTTAACAATAAAGATAGAAATGGCAAATATATGCAGGTGTTGTTGTTCAGTATTTTCTTTATGGTGGAATGGCAGGCGGCAATACGACTGCGCAACAATAAAAGATGCAAAAAGCAGACAAAGAATAAAGAGAAAAATTTTGAAATATCAAAACATTTTTCGTTCGAAAATGGCAAAATTCAAATAATTTCAAAAGAATCATTGAACCAAAATTGTTGGAGAGAAGGAAACTCAAAAATTGAATCAAAAAGTTTACATTGGGATAAAATTCATAAAGGCTCATTATGGTAGTAGCGTACTTTCAAACTTTATTTTTGTTAAAAAATCATGGGCTCAAATGTTTTAACTTCTTAAAGACATAATCAACTGCTAGCAAATACCATATTTTACCATCGACGAAACTCCAAAACAGAGTAGAGGAAAACAAATGTTCGAACGACACTAAATCCACATCGAGCTCCACCGCCACGAGCTTTAAAGGGTACAGTAGAGATTGGAAAAGTCAAAACAACATCGATGTAAGCTATAGTTTTCTATGGTTACATTAGTTATAAATTATTACAAAATGATACAATTATATATTTATTCATTCATTCATAAGAGTTATTATTATTTGACATTTTTGAATTTGATGATGAAATTATTTGAGCCCAAAAGCAATCGATATCATATGGTTTTGATTCATTAATAACATATTCTCCACCTAAAAAATCATTGAGCATTAAAATCATTGATAGAGCTTTGAAGAAATTTACCAGGAAATGGTTGATTACAGCTTGTACAAACAAAGCAATCAAGATGATAACATAGATTTTCAGCTCGAATAAATGTTTCATTAACAAAGCTATTGCATTCTAAAAATTTAAGTTCATGAGTTTAGTCAAATAAAAGAAAAACCTTACTTTTACACATAGGATGTTGAAGAGATTTACATGAATAACATATAGGTTTATCATCGATGGAAAAATAATAAAAATGTCGAATTGATAGTTGACAATCATGACAACGAAAATGATTTCGATGAAAAACTTTATCATTTACATATAGAGCACGTCCTTCCACTTGTTCTGAAAATAAAAAAGATTCATTAAGGTTTGTAATGAACGAAGCCAAAAAAAACTTACGATCACAATCTGCGCATCGAACATCCATTGTTTCTTTTCAATTTCTTTTTCAATTTGTTGTTTCTTTTGAATGATGAAAGTGTAAAATTGCGAAGGAAAGAAAGTTGATAAACTCATTTTATTATAGTTATGTATGCAAATTTTATGTATGTACAAAAGTAAAAACAAATATGAAAAGTAAGCAAGCAATAATAAAAACAATGATGAAAAGAACGCAATTTTTGGGAATCTGCAATTTTAAAGGTTTGAGAGTTGACTGCGTGGTAGATTTCTTTAGTGCAATGATAATGTGAATTTTCTCCCGCTTTTTTTATATTTCACAGTTTCTCATAAATTGAGCACTTCGTATTATGATTTTTTCCCCAAAAAATATGTTCCTTTAAAATAAATTAATGCAAAGCAGCAGCAGGGCAATATCCACCACCATTATTAATACTTAACGAATTAAAATGACCAGAAGCACGAGTTATTGATTTTCGTTTACATTGAGCCATATATCCACCTCTCATTGAATCCACCAAAAAGCTAACAAGTGAAATCCATGATTTGAGAGCTTCTCGTTTGCCTCTCACTGGCTCCGTTCGACTAATGGATTCTGTGATTGCATTTCCAAGATCATCCCAAATCCCAGAGGCTGATGGGCCGCACATATTATAATGAATTTCACCTATTTGCATGCATTTATCTTGAACAAGTTTACTCGGTTGATATAATTCAACGACGGCAATATCAAAGAGATCAATCAAACATCGAACATGCTCTTTCATATCGCAACATTTATTTGCAGAAAATCCCTCAACTATGCACATTTTTTGAAATAACTCTTTAGCTTTTGCATTTCGATATGAAAGCTGTCTAAAAATGATTAAATTTAAAAATCAAAAGGTCTCAAGAGAATAAATATTTTAACTTGCCTAAAAACAGTTGAAAATACTGATGATTTTATTTTTGGCCATGTTTGTTGAAGGACAAGGACTTGATAACTGAAGAAAAAAGAAGGGATTAAATCCAACATCGTTTTAGAAAACAAGCAAGCAATCGAAACAAACCTTGTAAGTTTTAGTTGTTCAACCAAAGTAAAACCAAAATCTCCGGTTTCGGTAAAATGTATAGCTGCTCGAGAAACTCTACGAGAATTTATTAAATCTTCTTTACTAGCGAGGGATAATTTTGCGGTTCTACTAATTCTTCGTTGAGGAACGGTTGGTTCTTCGACGCTCATCCTTCTTCTTGGACCTATAGCAGATAAATGTCTTTTAAGTTCGGGTGTCGCTGTAGTGTTTGATAATTTTTCACTTGAATTTTTGTGTGATTGAGGTGATTCACTTGTTGGCCGAGGAGTGGAATTGGAGGAACGAACCTAGAAATGAAAAAGATGGGATTAAATTGACGTGGTTTTATAGTACGGTTTGATGAGCGAAGAATATTAGAAAGACAAGGAAGAAGATTTTATTTTAAGGCTCTGACATAGGCATTCATTCAAAATAAAGGAGTTTCTAAACTTTCTGAGCTTTTATAAAAGTTTCAAAGGCGGCTTTTATAAAGCCACTAACTCCTCCATGAAAATTATGTTTCCTTCAATGAACACACCTTTTCAAAATAAACTTTTTTGGCCAACAAAAAAGTGGGAGGCAAAGTTTAAAAATGGCAAAAAGGCGGAGCACATTCAATGTTTTGAAAAAAGATGTAAACAAACACAAACCTGTCGAGGTGCAAGTTCAACACTTTTTCGCGGGCCATTTGGTGATGGAGTTCTGTGATTATGATCATCCACAGAATCTAAAGGAGCATAAACTTCTAATCGATGTATGGTTGAAATTTTTCGATGTATTGGTGAACTATTCGTTGATAAAGATTTCTTCCTCCAAGCATTTTCATGCGCTGTCGTCACCGGTGATGAACGACCATTACCCATTATTTTTTGAAGTAAAAAATTAATTTTGTCTTCTTTCACTTTTTCGTTGTCGTAAAAATTTTTTAAATTAATTACTTTAATAGCAAAAAAAAGCTGAAAAGTATTATTTTATAAATTATTAATTAGTTTTTTTGTGGTCATAAAGAGATATAAAAAACGAACTTTGATTCAACTACAATATCGCGTATTTAAAAATTAATTTACCGTAAAATACTTCCTTGGTGCTTTTCATAATTCTTCTCGAAATATAAAAATTATAAAAAACTCAAGTAAAAATCTCGGAAAAAATGTGGCAACAAAAAAAAACTCATTTATAAATCCAAAAAAGGAAAAGGAACAAAAATAATCTTAAAAAATTTGTCATTTCTTTGTTGTTTAATTAACGCTTCAAAGCAAACAATGTGAAAATAAAAAATTTATGAGCTTTCTTTTTTTTTGACTTTGAAATGAAAAAATTTTTAAAAAAGGATTTGTTAAAAAAAATATATGTGTGTTATGAACAAATTTGAAATACAGCGGGTAAAGTCATTGCTGTGTATAAGGCTGCTGCAGCTTTGTATGAGCTCGTCTAGTTATTATACATACATGCATCTAAGGGAAAAGCATAAGTTTTATTTAAAAAAGTAGCCCACTTATAATAAACCATGGGGCTTGCTATTACAAGAAATTGATAACCAGACATTAGCGTAAAAAAAGAAGAAAAAAAGAAATATGAATTAAAAAAAGGTCAATGTAAATGTTAAAAAAATAAAGGTGAAAAGGTTTATTTTATCATCGAATTAAATGGAGCTAAAAATGGTTATAATTTTCAGGTGAAAATTAAATATAGCTTGATTGTGAGACGAAAACAGGAACTTTTAATATTTAACATTGTAAAATATTTTGATTACAAAGAAACATTGGCTGGCTCAAGCTGAAACATTTTTTCTTTTGATTTTATAAATACACATTTTTTCAATTTGAAAGACATTCTTTAATCAAAGCTATGACAGACTCTCCAAAGACAGTACCCAAATTTCAACCAAAATTAAAAGCTAAACGCATCTTTAAAACTTTTTATAAACCATTCCGTGATAAAATCCGAACGACTTCCCTTTTTGCTTCTTCTTTTTTTATTTTCATAAAAATACAACCACCACCAAGAATAACAACAACGATAGCGTGAAAAAAGCAGAAAAAAAAAGAGATTCAATTCAAATTTGGTTAACTTTCAGCTTCTTTTTTTGTTGCTTTACTTTACTTGTTGCTTGCTTTTATCATGCAAACGGAAAACAAGATTTTTTTAAAACCAAAACAAGTCACAAATTGAAACAGTATCCATTTTTTTCTCTTCTTGTTGCTTATTTTATTTATTATTTAAACAAATAATTAAAGGGAGTGTCCCAAACGATGAGAAAACCCTTACAGCGGGTGTTCCTAGCCCGAAAGTTTTTCTTCACTGTCTCAAAGTCTAACAAAGTTTTACAAAGTTTTTTCAAAAGTTTACGAAATTTTCTCTAAATGCTACAAAAAGCTACAAAAATTCGTAGCACTTTGTAAGCTTTTGAGACAATGAAACTTTCGGGCTAGGAACACCCGTCGTAGTAAAATTATTCTCATCGTTTGGGACACTCCCTTTAAGTCGTATTTGAAAAAAAGAAAACAGTGAAAAGCTGATGTTTTTCCTGCACCAAGTAAGTTCTCTGAACTTTAAGCTTCTCCCCTGTGGATGGATATTTTTCTACCAACAAAGTAAATGTAAGCTCCAAGCTTGTTTCCGGTAAAAACATTTGTGACTTTTTTTTAGATTCAGGTGTTGTATTTCGAAAATAGTGAAGTCTCGCGTTGTTGTTGGGCTCTGAAAAATGCCTCAGGAGAGAAAAGGAAAAATATGCAAACAACAATAGAATCATTTGGGGGAATACTTTTTTGTGAGGAGTAAAAAAACACGAGAAAAAATTATTATTTTTTATTTGCAGAAAAAAAATTAAAATAAATATTTGTTTGCAAAATAACAAATTGAATCTTTGTGAAGGCGAGAAGAGAGGTAAATATTTTAAACCTTAAGCTTTTTATGGGAATAAAAAAAATAAGCGTCGAGGATAACAAAAAATTACGCTCCAGGGTGCCGCGCCATTGCTTCTTTACTCGTCATCTTTATTTTATGACTTTTCTATCAAACAAGCAAAAAAACACGAGGAAGCAAGAAAATAAAAAAAAAACAAGGAGAATTTATGTCAGCAATCTTTTTTTCTCAAGTTGAAGAAATATAAGGAGTAAGTACTTACTACTTACTTTATTCATTTTCTCTCTCAAATAAATTATTACAAAACAAAAAAATAGATTGAAAAAGAAATAAATGTAAGAGAAAAAAATAGGCGGCGGAAATAATCTTCATTCAAAAGGTTAAAAGTTTAAACTTTAAAGGTAGTTGTTACAAGAAAAAAAGAGAGAAGGAGTTTGAAGAAAGATATTAGCAACTTAGAAATTCTTAAAACAACAAAGTGACAGTTAAAATTTGAGAATGATACCGCCTACAAGAAATTAATATTATTGCAATTAAAATTTAAATAAATACCCATAAATTTAATATTTTTATCTTTTAATAATAATACCTTTAAAAATGGCCATAAAAATGGAGCTAAAAGATTCTTTACTCCTGTCCAAAAATAAGAGTATTGTAACATTTTTCATACCTTGCTTGACTTATTTTTATTCAATTTGAAAATGTTTTTTCAACAATTTTTAAACACAGAATAATACAACTTATTAAACTTTAAACGAGAAAAAAAAATTAAGATTTTTAAATTTGGCATTTATAAATGAAAAACATGAAAACATCTGGTATTTTACCAATTTTTTTCTTCTAGAAATTTGCAGAAAAATCATGTAGGCTCAAAGTCAAACAAACACGCGAACAGCAAAAAAAACAATGTTGACCAAAAGTTAACCAAACTTTATAACTTTAAAAAAATGAAAATACAGTCTGGTTGTTTTTCACCATAGAAAAAAAAAACATGAAACTTTTAAAATAAATTTTTGAAAAGAAGCTTGAGGAATAAAAAAAAATAAACGGGAACAGATTTTATTTTGTTTATTTATTTATTCAATTGGGGTATCATCCCTCCTCCATCGCGCTAAAAAAAGTCAAGTCACAAAATAAAAAATATGATGTTTCTTCACGTGTATTTGTTTGCTTGCTGATGCTCCCATAAGTCAATGATAATTGAATCCAGTAAGGAGCAAACAGCAAATGCGAGCTACTCCCTTGAAACAGGGAAGAATGCAAGAAACGTAATTGAATCAGAAAAAAAAACTTGGCAAAAAAAAACAGAAGCTGTGCCGATGAGGTTTGTGTGTGTGTGTGATTAGCTGCTTTTTGCGGCGACTTTGCGCAAACATTTTTTTTATAAAATCTTTATTTTCACAGATTAAAACTTTTGTTCATCTTACAAAAAAAAAATGCCAAGAGCAACGAAGAAAAAGTCAGAGGTTTACAAACTAAAATAAATTTAAATTTTATTATCGAAAAAACATAGCGGAACTGTTTCGTGACTGTGCAAAAAAAAAAGAAGACGACGAAGGAGATGTGCAAAAGCCTAAAAAAACGAAAAAGTTGCGGGTTTGAATAAATTTCTTGTTTGCAAGAAAAAAGTAAAGTTAGAAAGATTTCTTAAAAATGGACTGGAGCAAAAAAAAGGGTGACATCAATGATAATATTTTTTTAGAGTCAAAAATTTTATTCAATGAAGATTTCAATCGGTTGCTTGAATCATTAGCTAAAAGCACACTCAATTATAATTAATAGATAAAAACAAATAAAATTTTATCGTTAACGAAAAAATATATGAAATGAACACTTGCTCGCCGAATTCCCGCTTTACCTCTAGTAAATAAAGAATTTTTTATTTTAAATTTAAAAAAAAAGAATAAATTATATGTAAAAATATTATATACGAAAATGGTTGGGATATTCTTAGAATATATAATAATTTTTTTCAATGGAAATTACATTTCCAATTTCATGGAATTTTTTGTAACCGAGAGCATGCAATTCAGAAAGAATCTCAACTGCATTTGAATGTAAATCACGAAAATAGTACATAGTAAAACTAAAAAAAGAAAATTTTACATTATTCAAAATTATTTTAAAAACTTACTGAAATTTTTCAAGAGTTGATAAAACTTCTTTCAAATCTTTAACTTGTATATCGAAAAGCATTCTACCTTGACACGCTAGGCTTTTTAAATTAGGTGTTACGAAAGTTTTTATAAAACTGAAGTCGATAGAATGAAAAAATAAATCAAGGCGTTTAATTGAATTCAAATTAATAGGTAATCGTTGAAGGAATTGTGCATTTAATTTTTCAGGCTTACTATGCATAATACTGATGGAATCCAATACTTTAAGTTTAATAGTGAACTGATAAGCTTCTAATCCATTGCAATGTTCGCCGTCTTTGCAATAACACATAATATAGAATTTGATTTTACCACAACCAATGCTAATTTTTTTGACTGAATGACAGCGTTTTGAAAGCATTCGAGTTGATTCATTAATGGAAGCAATAGTTTTTAAAGTTTCTCCATCACAAATTTCTGCAAATCTTCGTTGACATACCCATGGAAGAGAAGAAAAATCAAATGATTCTTTTTTTGGTGAGTTTTGAGAAAATATTTTTCGTAGAGACATTTTTAAAGATAGAGAACAAAATGGCGAGAAATAAATCGAAAATATGCGCCAAATCTAAATGATTTTCATTCACTATTTATATGTTGTTGTTTATGCATTTGTTTGTACGACCTCAAAAATCGAAGGATGCCTTAATAATAAATAATAAATTGTTTTCATTATTTTGATTTAATAAAATTAAGAAATAAAGGTTGATCATCCCTTTAAAAATCAAGGGATGGGATATACTTTGATGAGGCCATTCTTATTTTGATCTTTCAAAAAAACTTATGAAAAAATAAGATGCTTGAATTTTTATTAAAACTTTAATCAGCCTTAAGTTTACTCGCTTAAAATGCGCGCAAAAAATAGGCGGGAACTGATTTGATTCGCCGAAAGCGATGTGTGAAGATGTCCGCTCTGGTAAAAGAGAGCCAGGTTGCCATGTTATCCTGATTCAGACCAGTGTTGTCGATTAATCGAAATCCTTCGATTATCGATTTTGATTAACCGAAAATCGGAAGTCTCGATTAATCGAATAATCGACAACACTGATCCCTACAAAAGAAGTGAAAGAATCCGTAACCAAAAATGATATTTTTAGCCTTATTCTTCCAACGCTTGTGGAAGGAAAGTTAACAAACTTTATCATCGTTTAAAGATATTTAAGAATCATATAAGCTTTAACTTCAACAAAATCCAACAACTAAAAATTAAATGCGCATTAGAAAACAATTAGTTTGGTAAAAGAAAGAATAACATAGTAAGTACAATGAAAGCATAAAATTAAGCCTTTATTACACAAAGAAAAAAATGTTCAGAACCAAAAAGACAATAAAAAAAGAACAAAGGACAAAATAAGTTAGTTATTTCTTTTTTCTTTTACATAAAAGTTACATGAAGAGAAGAAACATATCAGAAACTGATATTGATTCTTTAGCAGCAACCACCACTCTTGCGATCTTGAACAGGTTGAGATGGACCAATGCGAACAGATGAAGGATTTGCACCAGCTTGTTGTAAAGGACCCATACGATTTTTGATTTCAGTTGCCATTTTGATGAAAGCTTGTTCAACGTTGGTCGAAGATTTGGCTGATGTTTCTAAGAATGGAATCCCCAATTGATCAGCATAGTCCTAAAAAATGAAATGTAAATAAGCAAATAAACAGTGGAAAAGTCAACTTACTTGTGCAACACTAGTTTCAACAGCACGTTCCCTTGTCATATCACATTTATTACCAACGATGAGCTTATTGACATTTTCACATGCAAATCGATCAACTGCTTGAAGCCATTTTTTAACATTACTTTATAAGAAAAAACAACTTCGCCTAATTGCATGTATATTGCAAAAAAATTCAGTCAATGAAAATTCAGCAATGAAAAATTCAGCAATGAAACATTCAAAATTTTCGTGTTGAAAGAGAGCACTTTTGCAAATTTTTGAAATTAATCGAAAATGTTGCAAACTTTTTTATGCGAATATTTGAAGATTGCTTTTAGAAAGTTTATGATGTAAATTTTTTATATATAGATTATCGAAATATTGGTGAAGCCCATATATCCAACATGGGTTGTTATTGTTTTTGCGCCCATTTTTAGCGAAATTTAATCTGCTTTTTTGAAAAGTGAGTGCATCTGAGTTTTTTTGGAAATTAATTAAAATATTATTTGTAATTATGTATTAATCTTCGTGGCAGTGTGATTTAAAAAATATTCAAATACGCTGAACTTTTATTGCTGTATTTTTTTAAGCGGCTTTTTAGTGCGTTGTTGAGGGCATTATAAACGCAGCAACCTTTTTCTTAATAGAAAAGTAATCTATAGAGATAAGATACTAAATGGATAGCAATCGTTTCGAGGCTATGGGACTCATATATCACCCATGGGCTTTAACCTAAATACTATCTCCGAAATTCACATAGCTTAATCGCCCCTTGGTCTGCCCCAAACAATGTAATCAACCCAAAAAAAGGAAAGGCAATATAATTTTGCAAACATCTTTATGCAAATTTTGCGTTGTTGAGATTTATGAATATGATATACCTTTTATAAAATTGTGGGGTGGATAAACTTATTGAGAAAAAAAGTAGAAATGGGTTCTTCGCCCCGGAGGGGCGAAGAACGCTTTTCGCTTTTTTTCGAGCCCTCTCCTTTAAAACTTAATTATATTTTAACTGATTCATATCTTATTATCTTTTTGTCAACCCGAGCAATGTAATCAACCTAACCCCCAAAACAAATAATTTTTTAAGCTTAGAGTGCAGGAAAATAAAAATAAATTTAAGAGACTGAAAGGGTTGATTGACTATTCTTTTTGAGCAAAACAAATTTAATAACAGACCTTTAGCAAACCATAAAGCAAAACTCAGACGTTTAGAAAAAATAGGTTCTAACTTTTTTAATATTTTTTTTTGTTTCGGAAACCTCATACTATTTTTTGGAATAAGAATCTAACATAAGAAAAAAAGTAGAAATGAGTTCTTCGCCCCGGAGGGGCGAAGAACGCTTTTCGCTTTTTTTCGAGGACTCTCCTTAAAAACATAATTTTATTTTGACTTATTCATAGCTTAATCATCCCTTGGTATACCCAAACAATGAAATCAACCCAATCCATAAAAGCGGTATTGCGAAGCAATACCGCTGGTTACTTTATAAGAGAAAACAACTTCGCCTAATTGCATGTAATATGCAAAAAAATTCAGTCAATGAAAATTCAGCAATGAAAAATTCAGCAATGAAACATTCAAAATTTTCGTGTTGAAAGTGAGCACTTTTGCAAATTTTTGAAATTAATCGAAAATGTTGCAAACTTTTTTGTGCAAATATTTGAAGAATGCTTTTAGAAAGTTTTTGATGTAAAATTTTTTATATATAGATTATCGAAATATTGGTGAAGCCCATATATCCAACATGGGTTGTTATTGTTTTTGCGCCCATTTTTAGCTAAATTTAATCTGCTTTTTTGAAAAGTGAGTGCATCTGAGTTTTTTTTGGAAATTTTTTAAAATATTATTTGTAATTATGTATTAATCTTCGTGGCAGTGTGATTTAAAAAATATTCAAATATGCTGAACTTTTATTGCTGTATTTTTTTAAGCGGCTTTTTAGTGCTTTGTTGAGGGCATTATAAACGCAGCAACCTTTTTCTTAATAGAAAAGTAATCTATAGAGATAAGATACTAAATGGATAGCAATCGTTTCGAGGCTATGGGACTCATATATCACCCATGGGCTTACCTATTCTTTTTTTTTGAAAGTCCTGTAGCAAATGGATGACAAGAAAGGCATGTAATTGCCGAAGGCAATGCATGGCTTCCGAACAATCTCTTATATATCAACCATGGGCTTATATATCTAATCTCTTACATATCCCTTTAGCTTACCTATTCATTTTTTTTTTGAAGGTCCTGTATCAAATGGATGACAAGAAAGGCATGCAATTGCCGAAGGCAATGCATGGCTTTCGAACAATCTCTTATATATCACCCATGGGCTTTAACCTAAATACTATCTCCGAAATTCACATAGCTTAATCGCCCCTTGGTCTGCCCCAAACAATGTAATCAACCCAAAAAAAGGAAAGGCAATATAATTTTGCAAACATCTTTATGCAAATTTTGCGTTGTTGAGATTTATGAATATGATATACCTTTTATAAAATTGTGGGGTGGATAAACTTATTGAGAAAAAAAGTAGAAATGGGTTCTTCGCCCCGTAGGGGCGAAGAACGCTTTTCGCTTTTTTTCGAGGACACTCCTTAAAAACTTAATTATATTTTGACTTATTCATATCTTAGTCATCCCTTGGTCTACCCAAAAAATGTAATCTACCAAATTCATAAAAGCGGTATTGCGTAGCAATACCGCTGGTTACTATATAAGAAAAAACAACTTCGCCTAATTGCATGTATATTGCAAAAAAATTCAGTCAATGAAAATTCAGCAATGAAAAATTCAGCAATGAAACATTCAAAATTTTCGTGTTGGAAGTGGCAATATTGTTTAAAAAAAGGAAAAAGAATGGAATTTTACAAATATTTTTAGGCAAATTTTGCGTTTTTGAGATTTATGAATTTGGATATACCTTTTTTAACATTATTGAGTGGATAGGTGGATAAACTTAGTGAGAAAAAAAGTAGAAATGAGTTCTTCGCCCCGGAGGGGCGAAGAACGCTTTTCGCTTTTTTTCGAGCGCTCTCCTTTAAAACTTAATTATATTTTAACTGATTCATAGCTTATTATATTTTTGTCAACCCGAGCAATGTAATCAACCTAACCCCCAAAACAAATAATTTTTTAAGCTTAGAGTGCAGGAAAATAAAAATAAATTTAAGAGACTGAAAGGGTTGATTGACTATTCTTTTTGAGCAAAACAAATTTAATAACAGACCTTTATCAAACCATAAAGCAAAACTCAGACGTTTAGAAAAAATAGGTTCTAACTTTTTTAATATTTTTTTTTTGTTTCGGAAACCTCATACTATTTTTTGGAATAAGAATCTAACATAAGAAAAAAAGTAGAAATGAGTTCTTCGCCCCGGAGGGGCGAAGAACGCTTTTCGCTTTTTTTCGAGGACTCTCCTTAAAAACATAATTTTATTTTGACTTATTCATAGCTTAATCATCCCGTGGTATACCCAAAAAAATTGTAATCAACCCAATCCATAAAAGCGGTATTGCGTAGCAATACCGCTGGTTACTTTATAAGAGAAAACAACTTCGCCTAATTGCATGTATATTGCAAAAAAATTCAGTCAATGAAAATTCAGCAATGAAAAATTCAGCAATGAAACATTCAAAATTTTCGTGTTGAAAGTAAGCACTTTTGCAAATTTTTGAAATTAATCGAAAATGTTGCAAACTTTTTTATGCGAATATTTGAAGATTGCTTTTAGAAAGTTTATGATGTAAATTTTTTATATATAGATTATCGAAATATTGGTGAAGCCCATATATCCAACATATGTTGTTATTGTTTTTACGTCCATTTGTAGCTAAATTTAGGCAATTTTTTTTTAAAAGAGCGGATAGCATGTAGCATTTTTTTAAATAGTTGGGTAGTTATTAATTATTATTAGTTGAGTTGGAAGTGGATGATTTGTTGAACTTTATTTTAATTATTTTCGAAGCCCTTTTTTGATGAATCAAGAAGATTTAACAAAAACGCAATATATTTTATCTTTTTTTTGACGTGTTTTATAAAATATGTAAAGAAAAATGAAATTTTCTAAAAAGCTACTACAATCTATCACCAAACTTGCTTGAGTATTAAAAAAATTAAGCTTTTTAGAATTACTAGAGGATTTATTTTTGACCACTTGAGGTTAATTTATAAAAAGTTTCGAAAAGGTAAAAATCAAATTATTTTAAATATCTTTGGGAGTTTCAATACCGTTAAAAAAAGAAAGCAATGGAATTTTGCAAACAATTTTAAGCAAATTTTGCGTATTTGAGATTTGTGAATATGGATAATAAACTTTTTTAAAACATATTTGGGTGGATAAACTTAGTGAAAAAAAAGTAGAGCGCATAAATGACAAGAAAGGCATGCAAATGCCGAAGGCAATGCATGGCTTTCGGACAATCTCCTACGTATCTCCCTTTAGCTTACCTATTCATTTTTTTTTTTGAAGGTCCTGTAGCAAATGGGTGACAAGAAAGGCATGCAATCGCCGAAGGCAATGCATGGCTTTCGAACAATCTTTTATATATCACCCATGGGCTTTTACCTAAATACTATCTCCGAAATTCACATAGCTTAATTGCCCCTTGGTCTGCCCCAAACAATGTAATCAACCCAAAAAAAGGAAAGGCAATATAATTTTGCAAACATCTTTATGCAAATTTTGCGTTGTTGAGATTTATGAATATGATATACCTTTTATAAAATTGTGGGGTGGATAAACTTATTGAGAAAAAAAGTAGAAATGGGTTCTTCGCCCCGTAGGGGCGAAGAACGCTTTTCGCTTTTTTTCGAGGACACTCCTTAAAAACTTAATTATATTTTGACTTATTCATAGCTTAATCATCCCTTGGTCTACCCAAAAAATGTAATCAACCAAATACATAAAAGCGGTATTGCGTAGCAATACCGCTGGTTATTGAAAGAATCTTGATCGGTGATATCATAAACCACAATAATTCCATGAGCTCCACGATAATACTTCGTTGTAAGAGCATTATAACGTTCCTGACCAGCAGTATCCCACTAAAAAGGAAGCAATTATTCAAGTGTTTACTATAATAAAAAAGATGATTTTTAAGTTGGCAAACAATCAAAGTAGTACAAGCACAAATGGCTTGAATATATGTCAGCAAAAGTTATATCCAAAACGAGAAGGAAAGTGAACAAAAACTAAGAAGCATCTATATTAAGTGAAAAGAGTGTAAACAAAAAGGATGAAAAAGCAACTATGGTTAGCTGCCACTGAAGGAAGACGTATTCAAGCCATTCAGACACAAAGGATCGCAAAAATAGGTTGAAAGCAAACTTACAATTTGAAGCTTAATAGTTTTACCTTCGAGTTCAATTGTACGGATTTTCTGAAAAGGACAAGCGATAAGAAAAATAATCAAAATAACGGAAAAAAACTTACAAAATCAACGCCAACAGTAGCTATATAGGATTCAGTGTAAGTATCATCAGCCATTCTTAACAAGAGGCATGATTTACCAACACCTGAGTCGCCGATCAAGAGCAATTTGATCACTTCACTAAAAAGAAAATAAAAGTTCGAGAAGAAAAAATGATTAAACAACTTACAATTCAGAAGGAATCTCATCCATTATTGATGTTTCTTGTCGAGCACTTATAAGATGAGAAACTAGCTTCCGTCAGAGAGAATAAATATGATAAGTAGCTGAAAGATGGTGAGCAATTAATTGAAAAACTATATTTAGTAACTTTTAATAAAAAACAAAAAACGCCAAAAACGCTATTAATTCTCATAGAAAACAGTAAGAAATAATATAATAAATATTAACTAAAAAAACAACAACAAAAAACTCGGAAGCAACAGTTTTACAATTACAATCGTGATTTAAAAAGGTACAAAAGCTAGAGACAAGATTGTATGCCGGTCTGCTCAGTATAGGTAACAAAAAGCGATCTAATTAACGTGACGAAAGTAAAAACTAAGATAATTTTTTTAACATATGCTTTTGTAGACAACAGAGCTATCGAAGCTCGAAAATTTTTCGAATGGACGCATCGAAATTCGACATCTCTGGTAGACAATGAAAACTATAAATATAGGATCAAAATACAAAAATACCAAATAAATGCTTAAGGAAGCCACATCATCTTTTTATGAAGAATGTCAAAAAAATGTACTTTTAAATATTTTATACGAATATTTTAGCACTAAAATTTGTCTCACAAAATTTCACCGAATTCATTTCAATTTTGCTAACATTATCAAAGTTGTTGCTCGTCTTACAACGCAAGTTTTAAAGAAAACTGCTTGAGTTATGACTTTCATTTTTTAGTCATTTTCCTTTTTTGTTAAAAGCGATCTAAACCTTCATTTTTTGCTTTATCCATAAAAACTAACTTCACATTTCTTTTATTATAATTTTCTTTCGTGTCATTACAATATTACGCCGAAACTTTTCAATAACGAAAGCTTCATTCGTTTCATTCCGATTTTTTCTTTCATTGCATTTAGCTATTTTCCTAAACTTACTTATTTTTTTAAAACTTCCAAATCAACAAAAAACTAATCATTTTATGCTAAATTTCTTTCATATCGCGTTTATTATTTCTATTGTTTTATTCATTTTTAAAAATTTCTTGAAAACACCGACATTTTTTATTTCAGGATTTGACAAACAACCTTCTTAACTTATCCATAATGAAGAATACACACGTTCTTGATATGGAAACAGAAAAAGATGGCAAGAAAATGATTTTGTCAGATTGCAAGCTTGGTGAAGAAGTGGCTACTTTATTCAATAAAGTCGATGTCGAAAATTTGCCAACAAAGGTGAGTATTTTTCTATTTTTTGATTAATAGCTAATTAACATTATTTATTTAGGTTGAAGCTTTAAAGCAAATCTTAGCTAGACAGGATGATAGTTTTCGTAAATGGTTGGCTCAATACATGATTATGAAACTGATTTCTGGTGATATATGCTCTCATTCGCTTTACAATAGCTTGCTTTTGGATTTACATGATAAAAATCTCGATGCTTACATGAAACAAGAAACACTTCGAAATATTACGGTTTGTTTTCTTTTAAACATTTCTTTACTTTTTATGTTTTCTCATTGTTTTAGCTTCTGTTGAATAAGCCCTGTGATCATATCAGCTCAAATGAACGTGAACTTCTATATAAATTTGGTCATTGGTTTGGAATCATTACAATCAGCCGAAATCGTCCAATTCTTTTTGATGACTTGGACTTACTTTCTTTGCTGATGGAAGCCGTTGATAAAGGTCCACAAGAAGTTTGCTACATTCTTCCGTTCATTACTAATGTTATTATGGCTTCACCCAAGAGTAAAGTAAGTTTTCACGTTTTCTTTATATTTATTATAATGGATTTTATTTCATCTTTAGATCTTTACACCAAGTTCTGCATGGATGCGACAAATTGTGAATACGGTGGCCCAAATTCATAATGCATTTGATTCGGCACCACAAAAGAACATGGAAACTATCATTTGTAATGAACTTAGTGATGGCTCTCTATCATCATTTCAAAAAATATTCCGCCTAACAAAGGAGATGTCAGGTGTTCAAACTCCAGAAGTAAAAAGTTAGTGATTTTAAAGGGTATTATTCTAAATAAAAGACATTTATTTTAGGCCCTTCACACGCAATCTATAGTCATCAAGCTGCTGTTGATAATGAAACTGTGAGAAATGTTGAGAAGTTTCAACGAGAAAGTTCTCTTTCACCAATCATGCCTTCGTATTCCTATGCTGATATCAACATTCGTGAAAGTATTGAATCACAGTTAAAGATGCCTGAATCATGTCAATTGTTTCGAATGTTTCCAACTCTTAATCAACAATGTCGAATTGCCATTGCGAAAACTGTTATGGGACATCTTAATGTTATTGTGGAACATTTAATAGCTTATTCGCTTCCGACAACTTCTGAACTAATAAAGAATGATTTTGGGCGATGTTCTAATGCAAATCACTTCCAAGCTGCTGCTCACCATCTGATGCGTTCTGTTACATGTGCTCTTGCTATGACTCTAATCAAAGAACCATTATCAAATGCCATCCTTGATAGTGCTCGTCATGCTTTCAATCTTCTAATTCATAGCTATATGCAAACTTCATCAGACGAAGGTTTCTCTCAAGTTGTTCATCAAACAATGAAAGAAGTTATGAAAAGAAATATGGAATTTTGCTGGTGCTATGTTACTAAAACTGCTTGTGAAAAAGGAATTAATGAGATCCACAAACGTTTGAAGGAACTTTTTGATCATCAACAAAGAGGCATTGTCCACCAAATCTCACCAGAAATTCAAAATGTTTTAAGTAAATTACCTCATGAGTTTCGTCCACGTGATACGCCTATGAATGAAGAAGAAATGAAAGCATATGGTGCCTCCCAGAATAATCTTCCTGGATTCAAATCGTCCACTTTTGGTGACACTACCTTAGTTCTTGCTCATATCCCTGATGTAGCAGCCATCACTCCACAACTTATTCACGAAATGATACGTCCTGATACAAACCAAATAGCAAAGAAAATTTTTTCTGACTGGATTGAGCAATGTAATCATGTTACAGCTGGTGATTCTCTCATTCCTTACTACTTCTCGACGCTCAACAACAATAACATAGAAATTACGGAAGAAAATGTTTTAAAGCAACTTAAAGCTTATCTTGAATTATGTACTGATTTCTGTTATCGACTTTTATCTGGTGATCAAATTAGCGTTCGTTGTCGTTGCTATACTGTTATTGATGCATTTTCTAAGCTTGTTTGGTAAGTTTAATTAATTTAGTTTTCCTCTTTATCTATTTGTTTTTAGTCTTTTGGTAAAGAATGCAGAAAACATTAAGAACACCAACAAAATGCAAATGGTTCATCGGTGTTTGGATCTTTTAACAACCTCTCTTATAGCTGATCATGATTCAAGAAGTCGTGATTTTGATGGATTACCATTTCTTAGAATCTTTGTTACAATCATTCAAGAACTATGTCATCCTGATCGCACTTCTAGTCAATCATCACGCTGGAGTAAAATTGAAGCATTTGGGTTAGTAATTTATTGCATTTGAAACAACTTTTATCCTCTTTTTTTTAAGACACGCATTACATTATATTCAACCCCAAAGGGTTCCTGGCTTTGCTCTTCATTGGCTTGAAATTATTGGTCATCGTGTTTTCATTACTGAACTTCTTGGTGATGCATCGAGATTAAGTCGTTCAGTTTTTACTGAACTTCTTCTTGCACTTCTAAAATTCTTATCGCCAAGTCTTCAAATTTATCTCAAAGATGATTTTCCAAAAGCTGTACATAACCTCTATCTTGGAACTCTTCGAATCGTGCTCCTTATTTTACATGATTTCCCTGAAGTCTTATGTGAATATTATTATGTTCTTTGCGATGTTATTCCGTCCAACTGTGTTCAACTTCGAAATCTAATTTTAAGTGCTTATCCAAGAAATATGCGTCTTCCTGATCCTTTTGCTCATCGTTATTCATTGGTATGTTGGCATTTATTAAAGGTGGATAGTTATTTATTGAATATTATACTTTTTAGATTGAATCATTACCTGATATGGCTGTTATTCCTAAAATACCTTTTGAAATGTTCAACTTAATACCTGAAGCTTTCCGCGAACAAATCGATTCTTATTATACAGCTAATAATGGTGCAAATTTTTTGATGAATCTGTCTATTAGATTGAGAACCAGTTCACTTCCTGATAACCGATACAATGTTCCACTGCTCAACGCTTTCGTCAATTATGTTGGATTTCGTGCTATCACTCATCTCAAAGAAAGCAACATTCGAATTTCAATTTCTAGTATCGCTCATTCGCCACATTTTGATGTCTTTGAAAGTTTGGCCCTTTCTTTATGTTCTGAAGGTAAGCATCATCTTTTTTACCCTAGGGTTTCTTTATTTAAATTTTTGTTCCTTTCCAGGACGTTATCTTCTTTTCAACGCCTTTTGCAATCAACTTCGATATCCAAACGCGTTAACTCATTATTTTTCTTGTTTGGTTTTGTATCTCTTCAAAGAATCATCAAATGATATCATTCGTGAACAAATTACTCAGTAAGCTTTTGATTCTTTTTATATTAGCTTTAACTAATCACTTCTTTTTTCAGTAATTTCTTTGAACGTATGATCTCTCTTCGACCACATCCATGGGGCATGTTGCTAACTTTCTTTGAACTTCTTCGTAATGATGATTACAAATTTTGGTCATATTCTTATATTCATTCTGTACCTGAAATTAAACGTCTTTTGGTTGATGTTGCAACGACGTTTAATCTTCCTGTGCCTTCTGATACTTCAAATGGGTTCCATGAATCTCCAAAAAATGATGTTGATTTTTTAAATGTTTAAATTTTTTGTCTTGTATTTATAATAAATGTTTTTGATTGTAAAATTGTTTCATTTTGAAAATGTGATTTGAAGGCTTTGACCGGATGCAAAGAGAATATTATTGTTCGATTAATGGTTTTTCATAATCTGAATGGTAAAAGAATTCATTGATTTTTTAGTTCGTGGTTCTCAATATGTGGTTGTAAGGATTTGTTTTTTTGTTTTGAAGAACCATAAATGTTAGTTGAGCTAGAACTGCTTTAATTTTTGATTTTTTTTCTTCGTATTTCTTAAGAATACATTAATCAAATCATTGTCTTTTATGTGTTATTTTTTTCATATAACTTTTGTTTATAGAGTTCTAAACCTCTAAAATATTAGAGATAAAGGTAACATTTTACTTTGTTCTATTAACACTGAATAATAACAAAAAACTTTCACGTTTTTAAAAATAAAATTTAACTATTTTCACCAAAAGCCTTTCTTCACTTACATGCAAAAGCAAAAAATGCAACCAAAAAATATGGACAGTATTGAAGATGGAAGGATTGCATGCTTGTTTTATTATTACCTTTTAAGTACTTTGGCTTTTCTTTTCTTCAACATTATTGAACTAAATACTAGTTGAAATAAAAGAAGCCGAATAAGAGTTTTGAATATTTTTGAAAAAATAAAATGATGGCTCCTCTTCACAGATGTTTGTCCTTTAAAAAAGGATGCTGCTGCTGCTCGTTGTGTTTTTTTTTTGGGAAGTTTACGTCGTCTACTACAGCTCAAAAGCTGCTTGCCCCTATACTAGATAGACGACATAAAAAATGGGACGACTGCCAAAGGCAAAAGCGGTTGTGGTTGCAGCGGCGGCGACATTGCGCGAGAATTTTACTTCCCTCTCAACTCGTTCATTTTTTTTGTTGTCGTTTCTTTTCATGTATGCTGAAGAAAACTACTGGGTTGCTGCTGCCTGCAGCAGTTATTTTAAAACCAGCATTTGAAATGAGTGAAAGTAGCAACAACGACCGCAAAAATAGAAGAATAAAAAAACATGCAAACTTTTCAAGGTCATTTCTTTTTTATGTTTGGATTTTGCAATTTTTTAGTTTTTTTTGTGTTTGAAAAAATTGAAATTGAGACTCTAAATTGACAGTTAAGTAATTGAATCAAAATAAAATTGAATTTTAACTTACTGATCATTTAATTATCATTGAAGCGTATATTTTTTTACCACCATTATTACTAAACTCAAGAACTTTCGGTTTTTATCTTTCACTTTCTTTTTTTTGTTGTTAAAAACCATTTTTTCTTCCGTTTTATTTCTTGAGTAAAAAAATCCCATTGCATCACATTCCTATGTTTTTTTTTTGTTTCTCTCGAATCTCGCGAGAAGTACTTTTTTTACTCTTCAACGATTTTTTTACTTCAACCGCAGCTTTTCTGTTTTGTTTTTTTCTTTGAAGAGCGAGCTAGCGTGAGTGGCGTGAAGCTGTTGTGGCTTTTTAGCATTTTTTTTTTCACCACAAAAAAATCATAGACTTTTTTTGAGAAACAAAATAGTGTCAGATTTCATTTATTTTTCTAAAAAAAACTTTTTTGCTTTAGTTTTCCAATTTTTTACTTATGTATTTTATATTCATGTTTTTTGACCGATGAAAAAAACAACTCCCCTTTCTTTCATGTTCTTTTGGTGGCTAATGGAATTTCTTAAAATAGTTGTTTTTCATTTTTTGTGAGTTCTCCTTTTGCTTTTTTGTCCTCCCGTTTTTAAATTAATAGTTTATGGTCAAAAAGGTTTTATTTAGTTTTAAATTGATTCTTAACAGCTTTTTTATGTGAATAAACTTATTTATTATTGCATCATTTGGGTGGCTAATATATTATTTTTGACGTTTATGAAACCAATAGACATTAGTCATGACGAGTTTTTTTTGGAGAAAATGGGTGCAAAAAAAAAGACCAATAATAAAAAGCAGCGTGATTCGAATGTGAGAATCAATATTTTAGTTTTAAAAAAGCTGCTGATGTTTTTCCATTAAACAAATAGAAACCATTTCCTTTATTTTTTTATGCATTTTTTTTTACATTTTGTAAAGCTTTTAAGAGATATATTTTAAGCATTTTTTACAATCTTTTTTGTTTCACTGATGTTTCAAGCTTCGCCTCTTTTTTAAAATTTAATTTAATTGTTTTTTTTTCGTAATTTTTTGTTTTGTTTTGTTTATTATCCTTCGACCAACAAACTTATTAGATCAAAAACAAGAATAATGAAGCTAACCCTCATTTCGCTAAAAAAACATAGTTGTTTTTTTGCACAAAGGGTCGGCCTCTTATTTCTTTTCATTTTGTGCTACAATCACTTCCATTCTAGTTCTTTTTCTTATACTTAATTGCTTTGAAAAGCTATTTTTTTAACCATCGCTTGCTTCCTCTTTTCTTTTTTTTCCACCAAAAAAATGAAAAATCTTAAAAAATTCTTTTAAAAAAAGATTCTTTTGAATATTCATTTTTTTGTTTTGTTGTTTTTGCCCCTTTCCAAGGTTAGGTTTTTTTTCTTTTCCTTTGAAAGCTTCCACGCATTTTTTGTTTGAAGCTTTTTCATGGACTTTCGCTATTTTTTTTATCCTTCAAAGGCGGTGGAAGACTCGCTTTCCTAAAAATATTGATCGATTGTGTTGCTCGCTCGCTCGACGCATGTTGACGGAAATACATAAAAAGTGAGAGATGGGTTTATTGCGCATTTTTTTTCTCAATTGCTGTCTACGTGGTCCGAGTCCATGGATTATAAATATTTTTTTTACGTTAGAGATTAGATTTTTTTCCTTTGGTCAAAAAAACTATTTTACTTTCATTCTTTCCCGCCGTTTTTTTTCTTTTCCGTTAAACTATCATTTCTCTCAAGTACTGCATACATACACATATGATCAAGTAGCAACAAGTAAACTAATGAATGTTTCAATTTCAGATTAGAGCATTGCGCTGACAAAGTTGTCTCGTAAAAAGACGATAATAACGGTAAAACAACTTCGACCGCCCGCCGGCGGTCATCAATCCGGCTTGGCTCCTCTTGAATTGTAAACTATCCATCGTCTCACAATTACAACATCGCAGTGGCGGTTATAATAATCCATCATTCTTTAACTTAAGTGCCTTTAGTTATTTGTAATCTGATTATATACCAACCGGAAAGAAAAGAAAGTTAAATAAACATGTCTTCCATGTTAATTCCATATGGAACATCATTTTCTGATGCATTACCTATATTATTTTTGGAAGCTCGAGTTCATGGAACTACTCATCAATTTGTAACTCAAATGGGTTTATCCATTGATGCTGATCAATGTTCAGTTGGAATGCTCAGTAAGTTGTTTGCACATTTTATTTTTGGGATTATTTGTAAAAAGGGAAAGTATAGTTGAGTTTAAAGTTCACCTCCAGTTATTTATATTTAACTATTTAAAAAATGGCAAAATATTTGCTATGTTTTGGAAAATATTGTACTCAATTCGTATAAATTTGTATTATATGAATAAGCGGTGATCTGCTATATGGAACTCATTTAAAAAAGAGTCAGGCTACTTCATTTTTACGCAAAAAAAAATGACTCATATTTTTGATATTGATAATCAATGTTCAAGAGCTATCGATTAAACTTTCTTATCTTTGCTTCCGTTTTATTTTTATTTCTCAAACGAATGGCATCAACCAAATCACTTTTTTACGAATTGTCTTTTCTCGTAGCTTTCATAGTAGTAGTTTTTTTTTTGCCATCTATTTTTCCTCTTCCATTCGTTTTGAACTTCCTCATTTGTAACGTTTTAGGCTTGTGGCTTTATAAAGGAATAAGAAGTTTAGAAGCTTCATAGACGAAGACGACATCGTCGTTCCAAAACATGCTTTTCACATTTGTCATAGAAGAATGTCCATTTTCGTATACTTTTTTTAGTGAAGCTCAAAAACAAAACAAAAAAACATTTTGACGAATAAAACCCAAGTGAATTTGGTAGTTGGTAATATTATGCATTGTGACATAGAAAGACGGAGACAAAGATATGTAATGTAACTCAACCAAAAAAATTTTAACGGCAAACATTTGCATTGGTTTATTGCCTTGCTTTGCCTTAAAGGAAGAGGAAAACATTGAAGATGGTGTCGAGGATGGATGAGAAAAAAAAAGAAATAAAAATGTTACGGAATTTTTTCTTCGTCTTTTTTTCTATTTTGCCATTTGCTTATAATGACTCTTTTTATTGGTTGGCCAGAAGAAGAAAATTAAGGGAATAAATAATGAATGCATCATCAGTAGCTTGAAGAATAAATGGAAAGGCATAGCTTTCAAAAGCATAAAAGTAACTTTACAGAATTATAAACCAAAAAAATTAATACACTTGTACCAAAACCAAAAAACCGAAATCTTCAGCAACTGTTACAACATTCTTTCACTCTTTTGTTTTCTTCCTGTCTGCTGCAGTAATATGAAAGATAAAAAAAGAAACTACTTACATATGCCTATTGCAAACTAAAAATAAAAAAGTAAGCGAGTGTTGAAAATTACGTTAAAAAAATTGTTTACCTTGAACAAAAAATGTAAGGGTCAATTTTTTTTCCGATTGTGTCTGTGTGCAAAAACCTTTTGCACGTTCACTTAAAGTTAGCACGAAACAATGATCATCATCATTGAGGAAAATGTGGGGAGAAACAGAGAGAGAATAGAACACACACAACATACAAACATATTCATAGACACTCTCGGTTCACTTTCACTTCGATATTTAAAAAAATCAGGATCATTAGCAAGAAAAAGAAAGAATGGTTCATAGAGAGTTTGTGAAGAGGAAGAAAAAATTTATTTTTAGTTGCAGGTTTAGGTTTGCGGTTAAAAAGTAAAAAAAACGTGAGAGAATAAAAAACTAATAATTTCCAAGGTTTATGATGCTTTTTTGAGGAGGTTGCAGTTCTAATAGGAAAGAATATTCAAAAGCAAACACTTTGTTTTAGATAAGCTTTTTATATATGTTGAATGATAAAACAAACGAAAAAATAGCGCCGCTTTGAAGTTCATTTTTTAGTTACTTTGCTTTTTGTATGTTTTTTTATACACTCAAAATGATCACTTTTTGTGTGCTTTTATTTATGCTTCAAGTTGTTTACTGACGTAATTACATGATTTTTGTTTAGCTTTGTATTGCGTTAGCCTCGATTTTTACTTTTTTTTTGTGATTTGACCAAATTTACCAAAAAATGTTAATCATCATAAAAAAATTAATCACATTTTCTCGATGTCCGAACACAACAAAACTAATTATTGTTTATCGGCTGTTCTTTTTTCCTTTCATTTTTTTTCCCGCTTTTACTTGCCAACTTTGAATTCATCCGATCACTTTCTCTTTTCCATTGAGACACCCGATCTCCCTTTCTCTTATTTTATTTTTTCCAAATGTCCACCATTTGGTGACACTCCTTTACATTGTTCCCCCATTTTTTTGTATGCGCAGAGAGTTTTGTTTTATGTATAATATTTTTTTCTTTTTGGTTTTTGTAAGCATTTTGTAACTAACACAACAAAGCAATTCCATGCAAACAGTTTTTTGGTCGCTGCTTAGTGAAAGACTTCTAAATGGAAATGACAACAGAGATATTTGTATGTCTTGAGGGTTTTTTTATTTGAACAAAAAAAGTTGATATGTGTAATTTGAATCCAATTTTAGCACGTCTCACATTTTGTGTCGCTTGATCGGGGAATTCTTTGAATAAAAAGTTTGAAGTTTGGATTTCCATGAGATGGAGTTTTAAAAAAAAGTTTACTTTTGGTGTTTTTATAGATGAGGTGAAGAGAAATTAGCATTTTTGTCTAGATTTTATTCATTAGATATCTTCTCGGATTTTGCTATATCCCCACGAGTGTTAATCACCACATCGATTTGTTTGCTGTTGGCAGCTTTTGTCAGCTGTTGCTTGATCATTCGTTTCCATCATCAAAAAAGCTCCCCGACTGCCCAATCAATTTTTCTAACAATAAAAAAACATTCACAAAATAAAAACTTTGAGGTCGATCGAGGCTATTTGTTTCCACTATTTTTAATTTGCGAGCTTTTATTTTATTTATTCTTTACGAAACTACGACGATATTAATTTTTACTTTTTAAAATACATAGATTAGCTTTGTTTTTATTGTCCCAGAAATGTAAATTTGGTTTTTTCCTATTGATTTTGTAATTATTTATTGTTGGTGCCTTATTTTTCTTTCTTACATTCATGGATATGAAATCTCAGTGCCTTGCTGGCGCAGAAGCTTTTGTTGATGTTGCCACAAAATCTTTAATTTTTCGATTTTTTTCTATTACGGGAAAGCTTAATTGGACTGGTAAGGAAAGTTTAAACTCAACTAACTTTGAAGGACTAAAAAATTATAGCACGGGTATTTAGTAAAGTTCAGATTTCAATGGGAGACTCAAAGTAACCACTATAAAAAAATTTGATAACTTTACATTTTTTGAATTTTGAAAAGCCTATTTTGAGATATTTAAAAAATCACTCAGAGCTTAAAACGTCATCTTTTTATGACAGCTAAAAATGATGATGATCGCTTACTTACTTTTTTACGAACTTTTTTCACTGTTAATCACGTTTCGAAAAAAGACCTTAACAGACTTAAAAAATTCATATGTATAAGATCAAATTACAACATTATTATTTTAAACTCTTGTTTTGAAAAAATGGAACTAACAATAAAAACTTAAAGTAATCAATCAAAGATGTTATTTTTTACAGCTCGAACTAGTGGAGTTCTATTGATAGCTGGATTTGGATCATATTGTGCATATCGAATTTGTAATCGCTATCTTGGAAAAGGTTTTGTATGGACATTATATGATGCAGCTCATTGTGATTTATTAGCTCGAGCTGATATGAGGTTGCTCCATCCACAACCTGGATGTTCGAAGGATTCAGAGCGACGATCCATAATTAGCTTAGATGATTTTGATGATGATGAAGAGGAAGAAGAGGGAGAAAAAACTCCAACATCATCTTTCAGATGTTTAAAAATTAAACGAGGAAGTGGTGGAAGCTATATTCAATTACCAAAGAATGCAAGAATAAGAAAAGCATTAATTTCGCCATCGTTGAAAGAAGGATTAGCAGGAATTTCATCTGTCGCTGCAGCTAAATCAGATGTGGATGATGCAAGTTCCATCGCTGGTTCAAGCTTTTCAGAAGCTTCAAGAATTCGACGAGGTAGCGTCGTTAGAATTCCAAGATTAATTGCAAATAATGATGGCGAGGAAGGAGATTTTGAATTTTATGATTCTGCGAGTTTGGCTCCCACTGAAGCTTCTGAAATTAGATTATTATGGGATGGTGATGCTTGTTGGGATGATGAATTTGCAGATAAAACTGAAGATAGAGGTTAGTTATTATTTTAAGTAAACAAATAGTTTAAAACAAAGGCAAAAAATTTTGTCCAATGACCATTTATTCATGATTAAAACTTATCAAATTTCAGGCATTCACAGTCCAACTCCTTCCGACATATCAGAATTATCTGCTTTTAAAACTCTTAAAAATATGTTTGAATCAGCTGAAGCTGGACCATCATCAGCTCATGAAGAAGAGGCTGCACTTCCCGATGCAGCGGATTTGGCTCAATTGATTCACGCAAAATGTATGCGAAGTACAAATTACATGTATCATTCGGTTATTGTTGCGGGAAGTGATGCAGGAGGATCGGATATTGTTTCAATTTGTTCCGGACGTTCAACAAGATCTAATTTATCTGCTCTTCGCGAGAAGTACGCCAAACGATCCCATGGGTATGTAGTTATTTAAATTTGGTAAAGATGGTATTTGATGGAAGGAATTTTAGGCTATGGGAGTTGGCAAATTCTCGTACAAAGCAGCATGATGATAAAGTTCTTTTGCTGGAACCTTCAACAAGTAAATCACCCAATCCAATGACTGATAGTGGAATAAGCAAAATGTCAGGATCTTCAAGTATTTTACAAATATCTGGGTAAATGAGTGTGGATTTTTTTTTGTAAACCTTACATTAATGTCCTACAACACCAAAGTGACTATAATTACTAGTTATTTGAAATTTATTATCTTTCTTGCTAAACCCCGATTATCACTTCTGGAATTTTTCACAGCAACAACACCGAAGCACTTTTAAATGTAATAAAAATATCTTACTTTAAGATAGAAATGTAAACAAGTGGAGTCCATTACCAAGATTGCTTCAAAATGCTAGAACTTAATTTAATCATTTTTAATAAACAACCAACTTTGACCTTGTATTTATTACTCCCATGTGTTTCTGTGAAGTCTTTTTTCCTGCTTTCAATGTTCCTCGAAAAAATAATAATATGTATTGTTTGTTATTTTTGTTTTGCAGTCATTCATCAACCATCCAACAACCAATGATTGATTCAGCCATTTATACGGGTTTTATTTCATCTGATGATGAAGGAGGATCACGTATTGTAACCACAACATCGATCAAACGCGATCCATCTCCTTCAACTTCTTCCAAATCAGGAATTATCAGGTTAGTTAGTCCCTTCCTTACATCCTATTCTTCTTCGAGGATTAAAAATTGCAACATTTTTTTCTTGCAATATTCCCTCATTTTTTTATGACCTACGCAATTTCCTTTTTTTCTTCCAAAAAATTTGCTTTAGGCTATTTTGGTGTTTAACAAAAAATTATTATACAAAAAAGAGCCACGCTTGATTTGGCTTCATGCAAACTTTTCTTTACTTTTCAATAAAATAATTTGAATTTACGCTACTTTGGTGGTCTAAAAAACTAAACTCCTACGTTATTTTTATGTATTACACTTTGACGTAACAATCAAATGGGTTTATTTTTAGGCGAACTCAACTTTTGGATGGAATAAAAGAGCTCCAAGATCCTTCATCTTCTCCACAACATAGACTCACACATTCACGAGCATCAGAGCGAAGTCTTGAATGGTTTGAAGATCCGATTTAGGATTCAATGTAATAATTCGCGGTAAAAACTCCTCATTTCCTTTCTTCCCGGTGCCTAATAACTTTTACAATGGTCAAAGATAGTATTTTTAATATTGAGATTATTTACAATAGATGATATGTATAAAAATTTAGGATTTTTTTGCGGTAGGATCAACTGGTATCGATTCTTTCGTGTTATATTTTTTTTATTGTTGGTTATTCTAATATTTTTAATAAACAAATAATAGTTTTATATATTTTTTTCTTTTGCAAATATTAAAACATAGCACCGGATGAGATATGATTATTTTTTTGACCTTGTATGTTATTTTTAGTGATAGGAAAATGCGTTTGTTATAAGGTAAGAGGAGATAACAAGTTTAAGTAGAATTGAAAAAAAATTAATTAACATGATGAACAAAAGCATGGAATTTGAGGCATTGTTGGAAGATTTAAACCGCTGCTTTGACTTTGTCCGTTACTTTGAGAATTACCACTTCCAAATAAGTTTGAGAAAAATCCACTCAACCCTTGTGAAAGTTGTTGACTATATTGTGACATTTGTTGATTAAATTGTTGTAATTGTTGTTGTTCTTGTTGAGTCAATTGACGAGTTTGTCCATTATCATGTAATTCGCCATTCTAAAAACAAAAGGAAAAAAATGTTTAATTTGTTTTTTCCTTTTATGAAAAAACTTACAGCATAATAACATTTTCCATTATTAAATGAAAATGATTCATAATTATAATTACCATTTCCAGTATTAGTGCTGGAAAGTTGATATGCTGCTTGCCCAGAATTATTTCCTTGGCCTTGTCCATTGGATTGATCATATTGCTGATTGTAACCTCCATTGCTATTTTGATTTCCATAGGGACTATTTTGGCCATACATGCCTTGTTGTCCTGATTGACCTTGTTGTTGGGCGTATTGGTTTTGGTTTTGATATTGGCTTTGACTGGGATCATATTGCCCTTGGCCAAGTTGTTGTTGCTGTTGACCATACATTCCTTGCTGACCGGTTTGTCCATATTGACCTTGATTTTGGCCGTATTGCTGTTGACCATTTTGACTTTGACTGTATTGGCTTTGACTTGGATCAGATTGTTGTCCAAATTGACCTTGATTTTGACCAGACATACCTTGTTGGCCTGATTGACCTTGATTTTGGCCATATTGTTGTTGACCATACATGCCTTGTTGGCTTGATTGCCCAGATTGACCCTGATTTTGGCCATATTGTTGTTGACTATTTTGTCCAAATTGGCTTTGATTTGGGTCATATTGTTGCCCAGTTTGTCCCTGGGTTTGACCATACATTCCTTGTTGGCCGTATTGCCCTTGTTGGCCTTGTTGTTGGCCATATTGGCTTTGATTGGGATCATATTGGGTTCCTTGTCCGTATTGCCCTTGCTGTTGCTGTCCAGCATAATTTTGTTGGTTCATTCCATTTTGATTATAGCTTGGTGTACTTGAAGCATAATAATTTGAACTTCCATCATCATAATTTACTGTTCCCGTGGTTCCAGTATATCCACTTTGAGTGGAATAATCTTGTCCAAAAGTTGAAACAATAAAAGCAATTAAAAATATTGCTGCTAATTTGAAAGAAGCCATTTTCTGAAAAAAAATCACTTTTATTTAATTTTTTAGTAAACACGCGTTTGACAGTTCTCGCGTAAAATAAATTTGATGTGAAAGCAATGATTTGATTTTATCCAAACTTTTATATACTCAAACAATTTTTTTGGGAGAATAAGTTTACGCCTCTAAAGTTCAGGCACACGTCAGTCAATCATAAACTTCTTTTACCCTTCTTAACTCTCACTTGACGGTAGCTTTTGATGCTTATTTATTTTTTTCACGGATTAGGTTCTTCTCTTTTTGCTTCCTTTATTTTTTCTTTTCTGATTCACAATGTAAATATTTATCAAAACTTTGACTTTTATTTTTTCCAACGATCAACATCATTTTTTTCTTTCATTTCATTCTTTTATAATCAAAAGAAATTTTAAAAATAGGTTTTATTTTTCCTGGGTTTTGCAATAATTTTTTTATCGAATAACAAAATTTCTTGCAATTTCTACAAGCTTAGGTTCTTGTGAAATCGAAACAAAAACTTTTACAAAAGTTTCCAAGCTTGTGAAAAAAAAAAATTATCTTTTAAGTGTAGACAGTTTTTTTAAAAAAAAATTTCATAGAATCTAATGAAATTTCCGGTCAGCGACTATAATGAGTCTTATGATTAACAAAATTTATATGGAGTTGTTACAAATTTAGTAATAATTTAATCTTGCATGGGTTAGTTAGACTGAAGATTAAAAAAAATGCGTAAAGCTTATTTAATTAAAGAAACTTTTAAAGGCTTCGAAAGTTTTGGTTTATTTATACTGTAACGTAATTTGTAAGCATTAGTAATAAATAATTGTTAGTAATATTCGATGACTCAAAAACCTAAATGGTTATAATTAAATCTTCGACTATGCCGTAATCAAATTAAAAATTTAATATGAAACATTTATGCGTAATTTTTTTATAAATTTTCCAGTTATAATCTTTGTTCTGCTCATCTTTTAATTAAAAGTACGTCAAAATGAATATTAGAACGAGGATTCAACTTTTCTTGTTGATACCAGTTATGCTACAAGGAAAACATAAGTTTGTCGGCATATAACACTAGCAACATACATCAGCATCTTCGAGAAGCAACTACACAAAAAAAAGTTTTTTATTTCACTTTTCTTTTTTTTAACTTTCATAACTTTTTTTATTCCTCCATTTACTGGGTTTTACGAAAAACATCAGCAGTAGCATAATTCAAAAATTAAGAAGCACTTGAATAATTCAAGTTGAACCATTGTCAAACACACAAAAAATATTTTTGTAAACCCTTTTTTAGTTTTCAAACTTTCAAACATATTTTTTTCTTTTCCCTCAAAATTTTTCCCCTTTTGAAACAACTATATACAAATCTTTTTTATTTATTTTTGATCTTTGTTTCTCCCGGAAATCTCATGGGTTTGGTTTCTTTTCTGTCTACAAATTTTAAACTTTTAACAAGATTAACAAAAAGCTTCAAAAAGGTTTCCAACAAGACATATGAATAAGTGTGAATCTAATTTTTACTCTTTTTAATCGGTTTCTAATCCAAATCCAAATTAATAAAATAACGTTATTAAAAAATATATTATCCAGGAAAAAATAGGAAATCTTTTTGTTTTGGAACTAAACATACAAACAAATATATACAAACCAGCGATGGCAGCCAATAGACAAATCTGTCTATCGCAACCGACAGACACGGTAAAAAAAATTTCTTTCGTTGTCTGGCGCAAAAAAGTGTGGGGCTGTCGGTTGCGATAGACAGATTTGTCTATTGGCTGCCATCGCTGATACAAACATATAAAAAACTAATAAGTTAAATTTTTGGTCAAAGAACGGAACAAAAAATTAGACAAAATTTCAAAGCAAAAAGAAGACATCCTTTAAAAAAGCGGAGGGAGGAAGAAATCAGCTGAGTTCTTCCCTTTTTTGTATTCTTTAAACTCCAGTTTTTGTATTTGGTTCATTCATTCAAAAATAACAAAAGTAAATACCAAAAATCTAACTTTTAAAATCAGATGATTTTTTGAATGAACAAAAAAAGTAAAACCAAAGATTTTTATCTGTGAAAAAGAAAAAACAGTTCAAAAATTGGTGTACAAAAACAGATCTTGCAAAATGTAAAAAATAAAAATAGTCACAAAAATTATTCTTATTTTTGCTACAAAAACTAGCTTTTTGTTCAAAGATTTACCAGCAACACCAGTTTCGCTTTAGAGTAAATTTTTTAAAGATAGTTGTTTTCTAAAGGAAATTAATTGCTTAATACATACAGAAGGATTTTTAAAATCAATAAAACACATTTATTCCAAAATCAAAAACACAACGCTCTTTCAAAACTTTCATTTATTTGCATTATTTTTTCTGTGATTTTTGTGAGTTTAATCTCAAACATTGATCAACTTTGTTTTTTTCCTACCAAATATTTTTTACAATAAGCATAAGCTGCTGTCATAGTTAAAGAAAAAAAGAGAAGTTAAAAACAAAGCACACACAAAAATATGCTATTTTGTGTTTGCTTAATATAAACTTTAAGGTTCAAAGTCAGCAAGCATCGCCCAACTTATTTTCCATCAAAAAAATTCTAACAGTTTCTTTCTGCAAAAAAAAGCAATTGTCAAAAAAAAGTTTTTTCTTCGATGTCATTTTTCGGCTTGTACTTTGTTGCATCATTTCATTCTTCTTTTTTTTCATTAACAAAAAAAAAATTGATGAGTCTAAAAAGCGCATTTGACCTTTTAAATGCATTCACCGAAATTAAATGTTATAAAAAAGTAACATGAAATATCACACTTTTACAACTTAACATTATAACACTATTATTAAATCAAGTATCAGATGAAGGGAGAGAAAGACACACAGAAGCAAATAACAAATGCAATTGTTTCTAAAAAAGCCCACGTATATTGTAAGTGTGTTATTAACTTAATAATTATTAATATAGCTAAACTTGGAAATGTAATTATCTTAAAATAATTAAATTCTCAAAGTTTTTTTAGACATATCGGAATGTCATCGGATGAGTGGAGGGTGTATTTTTGGGTTAAATAATTCCGTAATTTTTTTTTTGTCGCCAAATAAAATTCCTTCTTCTTGTCTGCGTGAAATTCGGCAATTTATTTTAGGACCTTTTAAACCCTACTAACAACTATCAAGGAAGAAAAAGCTTGATGTCATTTTTTTTCTTGGACGCTTCATTTTTTTTTGCAAAAAAAAAAAATAAAACCATAAGTTTGCTTTTTTATTTGTCTAAATCCCCTCTGGAATTTCTCATGGTCTCAAGCCAACGTTGTATGTGTTGGATGAGCTTATTTAAACTAGACCAATAATTCATACATATACGGTTTTTAAACACTCCTGGGAATATGAATTGCTTTATGGGTTTGAAATTTTATAATAAATTTTTATGCCTACGTTTTTTTAAATAAAACAAAAGAAATGTTTTCTGATCATTTTGTTTTTTCGCTGATTGAAACAAATCATTTGTAAATTTTTTTATTGACCCCTGGGATATTGGTGAGACGGAAATTGGGAAACATGAAAAGGAAGATCTTTGAGAGATAAAATTTGATAAAAACAAAAAATGTTTGTAATTTACAGACGAGCGAGCCCTTCGTCGCCAAATTTGATTATAGAAACTAGGAATAAACAAAACAAAGTTTTTTTGCGAAATTTTTTTGTTTTTGCATGTTTGTTTTATTTCTGGATTCTGGAACAACAACAAATAAAGAAAAAACAATTCCTTGTTTTAATTTTGGTACTTGAAGTGAAAAATACGATAAGCTAAAAATGGAAAAAGCTAAAAATATATCAGACAACTTAAAAATAGCTTAGAAACAACTGATGCCATCACATCATTTTCTAAAAATGGCTTCAACTTTTTTGTTTCGTTAAACTAAAATTGCGACAAAAGTATCACAACAAACATTTTTTTTTGTGAGGCTCGATAATTAAAGATTCCCGTATTTCCTCATGAAAGCCCGAGTAAAACCTTTAAAAATTATAATAGCAAAAATTCGACATTAAAAAATCAGTAAATTATTTCACAATATTTCCTAATGAATGAGACGACGACATGTCTTTATAAATTGTTAAAACCCGCACGTAAAATCGAATTTTATGCTGATTCATCCTTCTCTTTATCTATCTAAAGGATGATGACAAATTTGATAAATTCCTTTAGATTTTTTCATTTTTTCCTTTGTACTTTGTGCAACCCGTCAGCCAGCCAGCCAGTCATCCAACTAACGGATGACCAATTGCAATTGATCATTCTATTCCGACAAAGACAATGTTCGACGACGTAGTGGCGATGGTCAATCGCCGCTGCATCCAAAATTTCGAAACAAAAAAAGCGCTGATAATTTAAAATAAAAAAAGTTCTTTTCTTCTTTTTTTTTAAATTCTTTTCTTCTTTTTTATATTTCAAGTAAAGTGCAAAATCTGATCTATGCCATTTATAAAATGCTAAAACCTGTTTTTTCTTGGCCATATTTACTGTAATTTTTTGTAATTTTTTTCTAAAAATAAAGAAACTATTTTTTATTTGCAATTGTCATATTTTTAATATTAATTATTCGCATGCCTCCCTCTGATTGATTCTAGAATAAAAATCCTTGAAAATATTAACCTTTGAGCATTTGAAATTTTTTCTTCTTCATGTTTGATAATGTTTTTTGCGTGATAAATTTGCTATTTTTTGTTTATTTGCAAACAAATTACTTTACTTGCTGCTATCATCAAGTTTTTCTAAGAGATTACAAACCGCAAAAAAAAGTAAGAAAAAGTTTATAAATTTAGGTCATTGCCAAATTTTCTCTTTTTGTTGTTGTAATTTTTCTGTATTCGCTGAAAAGGTGTTTTTTGGTTGTTCATGTTCCACTTCAAAATAATTAATTTTTATTCTTTTGATTTTTCGACTTTTTTTCTTGCGATAAAATGACAGATGTTTCAAATACACTTTTACATTTTTTGAAACAAAAAGAAAAAAAGCCCACTTAAAAGTTCACTATAGAAATAAATAAAAAAGTAGGCCCATCACTTTTTTAAAATTAAAACTTTTTTCAAACAAAATTATCGTCTGCCATCTTTTTTGCGAAACTTTCTAAATTAGGAAATTTAGCTTTGCTATCGCTTCATTTATCTGCGAAGGCGCAAGAAAGTCGTAATGTTGGATGTACAATGTTGCCGCCACCTCGATAGCAGTGGTTGTGGCACATATACATTGAGACTTATTTCCTTGTGTCCTTCCTTGCGTCATCTTACTACTACTGCTCTTCATTTTCTCATTTTAAGCTTTAATTAAACTTTTTCAAAGATAGTTTTAGAAGGTCCCTAAAATAAATGTCAAAAAAGTCTCGTCTCACTCTTTTTTTGTTGAAATAAACTCCCCTCAGGGCATCTGCGGCATGACTCTCATGTTGTGTCTAAAAACACATTTCCGGTGGCCATCGTTGAAACCAGACTACACAACTTAGCAAAAAAATTGCTGAAGTTTAAAAGGTTTTTTTATTGGCATTAATCCAACTAAAAAAACATGTCAAATAATTGTCTCGCGTCTAATTCAATTTCTTCGTTCCCTTTCTTTATTAGCAAAAAAATGCCGAGACGACGGCGACGACAAAGAAACAAATAATATCGTTGCAAAAAGTTTCATAAATAAAAACGTGACTGTCAAGCTTGCGTGGTTTTTTTCATTAATGCGGAAGCATTCCTTGCTATTTTATTTTTTATCCTATTAAAAAAATTCCTATTAATATGTATTATCAAACTTTTTTAATGTAATATAAAAGTAGTAACAAACTTATAAGGGCAAAAAAGAAAAGAAAATAAAGAAAGATAAATAAAAGTTTATCACATGTTTCTTTTTTGTTTGACGATGATGGCGAGGCGATGGCGGATGTTCGTTAAATAAGACATTTACATAGGGAAGGAAATAACGAATGAACCATAGGATAAAAAAAAATGCGCATGAAATGAAATAATGGCATTTAAACCTTATGGATCTTTTGCTCTTGTAGTTTAGCCTTTTTTTGCTTTTTACTTCTAAAGGCGGTAGTGTAAAAGCTACTATGGAAAAAATGCTTTTGTGATGACACTCGATTCCTAAAGTTTAGCCATATTTATAATATTTATTTATGAGGTTATTTTTAGAGTTAAATTAAAATAAAATTTTATGCATAATTATTCATGAAATTATGTAAGCTACATATTTTGACTACAAATTTTAAGCTTTTAAATAATTAATTTAAAAACAACGTGCGCAAAAAAAAACTTAAAATAATATTGTTGCATCTAAAAGCTGCTATTTTTGGGTTACTAAATTTTCAAAAATAGAAACATTAAAAACAATTACCCCTCATAAAATTACTGTATCTTTTTTGAACAAAGAAAAACTTTGCCAAAAGCTTGTTAAATAAATAAAAGTCTTATAAGTTATAGCAAACGATTATTTTCATTTCTCATGGGAAAACTTTTTTTGGGGAAAATGTATTTTTTCCATGTATAAAATGCCCTTTTTTGTTTTAGAGTTATTTTTTATGGCGGATACAAAGACATGAGAAATCGAAGCCTCTGTAATGGTGGTCGCCTGCTTTTTATTTTTTTCGGTATCCAAAAAAGATAATTGTAGTTGTCTTAAGTTATTAGGATTTACATTTCCACAAATCTGTTTTAATTTTTGCTCTTTGACCAAAGGAACATGAAACCTTTTTTATTATTTTCGGAAACATTAGTACTTTTTTTTAAATTGCTTATTTGCCATTGGTCAAACTATAATTTTTTTAAAGTGAAATTTTTATTGAAAAAAGTAAATTTAAAAATTTTAACGAGCTTTTTTTTTATAAAAAGCATGCATGTGGCGATGAAAGTTCAAACTTCAAAAAGAAAAGTTAAAAAACTTAAGAGATTTGTCTGAAATTAAAGTGCTTGTTAATCATGCAAAATTTGTTTAAAAAAAGCTTTATTTGTACAAAAAGTAAACAGGAAATGGAAAAAAAGTAAAATAGGTAAGCTTATCTACGAAGCTATGGAAATACTGTAGCCCCAGTAATCATATAATTTTGTTTAACTATTTCTTCGGATTTTGTGGTTCGTTCTGTAGACTTAAAAGCTAGGTTAATATACTCTAAGCTTCGATTAACATAGTTTCTTCCTTTAAATATTGCTAAAAAATTTAGGAGCGTCGTAATCTTTTAACTTTATATATTTTATCCATCTTTAAGGGTTCAATAAGTTTTGGCAAAAAAATTTACGAAATAGTAAAGTAGTAATAATCCGCTCATAAAAAAAACTAATGTGACTGGCACCAAAATTCTTTTCTTTTAAAAAAATTGTATTTCCCTCATTTTTTATGGCTTAAACTTTTTTCTCCTTCATGTTGGTGGTGGATGCTTCTTGCTTGTTTGATGATGATGATTACATGTCATTATGACACTTATTTTCCTGCCAAAAACTCCAAATAGCTATGACATTTAGCTTCCATTCCATCCTCCATCCGCCACCACTACCATGGACTTTTTTTTATCGCGCATACATTCATAGAAATGCCATCGACATTTTCGTCGTTGTCATCGTCGTCAAAAAATGCAGCTAAAGCTTTAGTCCTCTCATTTTTTAATAAAGTAAAACAAAATTAAAACCATGCTTTTTAGGAACATTTTTTGGTTAAATAATTACCCCTCTTTTTTTGAGCGAAATGGAGAAGGAGTAGTAATAATGGAATGTTGCCATTTTTTGACGACTTTGTGGAGGGTCATGCACCGATGGATGGTGTCACCGCCACCGCCATCGACCGGCTATTTTAATGATAATGGGTTTAAAATGGCATAAAAAAAACTACGTAACAACTTTTTTTTATTACTACTACTGATGATGCTGTTAATGAGAGGCCAAAGAATGACCCTTACTTAACCTTTAGTTGACATTACTCTTTTTAGTTCCCTAAGAAAGCATTCAAGCTTTTTAAGTATTCTTTCACCACTTTTTTTTTGTTAATTTATTAGTTAACGATTACAGTTACGGTATCTAGGGATGGCGTCTTTGTTATAAAAAAAAGCTACGAGGACGAAAGTACCATTCAATGAGTCAAAAGCCTTTAAGATGAAGATAGAAAAAAAGAAGAAAGTAGTACCTGTCACATAATGACTAACTTTAGATAAAAAATGTTGCAAATAAATACATAAGTAGCAGTCTTTTTTTCTTTTTCTTTTTCTTAAATCCCTAGAATGAAAGCTTACCATAATCCATGATCCTCTTACTGCTACTGCTCGAGAGATTATAATTTTTTATAGGTGTTATTTCCGTTACTCATATTTGTATGTATAATATATTCATTCTCCACGTGAGTGAAACTTTTTTTTCATAGCTTTGCAAAAAAACAAAAAACAATACATATAAAAAAATTGCTGCTCCGAGAAAAACAAATAACATAACGTGTTAGAAAAAAATAAATAATATAATACCACAAAAAACAATGCAAAAAAAAGTTTGGAATTGAAAAACTTAACAGCAACAAAAAATAATACAAAAAACAAAAACTTTTATTTTTATTTTTAATAACTTTCTCTGTTTTTTATAATTTTGTATACTGTAGCGATGATGATGAATGAGTAAATGCGTTTGTTTTTGATGCATCAAAGTTTGGGAAATTAAGATAAGTTTTAAAATAGCTTTTTTTTTATTTTCTGCTTCATTCGCTTAATTTTTTTACGTTTTCTTTGTTAACTTAAAAAAAAGAAGGCATTGTTCCAATGCTTATAAGCCATTATGAAAAGAAGCAGAAATAAATGGAAGAGATTGTGTAAATAGGATCTCGATTTTTATTAAAGTACAAAAGCTGTTTTTTATGAAATTGAAAATTGAATTTCTCCTGCATGTATGTATGTACACAAATGTACAAAAAAGTCCTTCTGGCACATGAGTTTTTCTCTCTCTTTGTGGAATCACTTTGAATGTGAAGATTTTTAAAATGCAATTTTGGGTTTTAGTCGTTTTAAATTAAAAAGGTAGCGAAAGTTAATGGAAAAAGCATAGTAGTCATCTTTTTTGCTCCTTTGCTCCATTTTATCGTATTCTACTCTCTCTATGAGCAATTTAAATAAATTACTAAAGCAGATGAAAAAAAGTTGTAAGCAAGGCATCCAGCGTGGGTTTTTTTGTTGTTAGTTTGTTGTTGAATTTGTGAAAGGAAAGAGTAGGTTCAAAACATTTCATTAAAATTATAAACTTATGATTTGTAAAATTCTTATTACTACTACTACTGCTATTAACCATCCATCTGCTGCGTGTTTATATATGTAGTTTAAGCGATCATGATGTTTTAAATTTATAAACTTAAATTATTTACTTAATCATGCATATATGCATTGTTTGCTGAAACGGCAGTTTATAACAATTTAAACATGCGTTTTAGCAGCGTAAAAATCCTATAGTCATCTAATGTAAGTTTCTTATAATTGGAGAAATAAGCTTCTTAGAAGAAAAATAAATGATAACGCAAAAAGGTTTTCAATGGTAAGCAAAGGATTACCATTATGTCATGAATTTTCGATCTTGATATGTCTTACTTTACTGCTTTTATAAGAAGTGTTTCACTTTCTGTCTCCGTTTAACTCTTTAGTATTGAAACTATTATAACAAGTTAAGCAGCGATATTCAACGGTTTTTTTTGTTAATTTTTTTTCTTCACATTATTACAAGCAATAAAGTCCACAATAAATAACCCAATACATCATTTTTATTTAATTATTAAACTATTCCCTTCGTAATTTATTTCATTTCATTCACATAATATGCAATAATATACTAACTAACTAACCTGCATTTTGAAAACTTTGTAAAACCGGCTTTGACCCTTCTTTTATTGTTTTTTCTTCTTCGTTGTTGTTTCAAGTGATCGAAATCAAATTAGTTTTTTTAATTTCTCTCTCTTTCTAAACCACCACCGCCAAAAATAAATAAAGAAAGAAAAATCGGGAAAATTCTAAAATATACAAAATTATCTCAAAGTTTCTTGAACTTTGAATTAAATTTGAGAAGAATAATGTGGTCTCCGATTTTGATTTTTTGCCCCCACACTGCTACTGCTGCAATTAAATGTTTTTGCGGAAGTTTAGTTTTTTTTAAATAAGTGCTATATAAAAACCTTGTTAAATGTTTTATGTTTTTTGTTTGTTTGCTGTACTACATAGATACATTCATTCCCATGTAATATAAGAGTCTTAAAAACAGTTCTTTAAATGTTAAAACTAAAAAATATTAATAACAATTTTTTTTCTAACGAAGAAGTTCTTAAAACTACAAAAAGAAAAAACATTTGTATCTCAGAAAAAAAAGAAAAAAGTAAAGAATACAAAAAACAAAATCCTCTCTTTCTTCAAAAAAAAGACCCTTTTGTTTTAATATATTTCAAGTAAAAAAAATCTACCCAGAAGTTTTTCTTTTTTATACTTTTAACATTATTAATTAGTTTTTTTCTATTTCGTCGTAGTAAAAAAACCCAGATAAGATGGATTTACCAGGCAGGGAATACATTTACACATACCCAAATATAAGAGGTTTACGTACATAAAAAAAAGCCAGCTTGCTTTCGACACCCAGGAAAAATTAGTAATTAATTTGTCATTGACGATAAAAAAAGAAAGAAAAAATCACTAAAGAATTTACAGCTACTTTTTTTTCTTTTTCTTAAAATCCTTCGAAAAAGGATAAAAAACACCAAAATACATAGATAATTTTTTCTGTAAAAAACTTCATAAGTAAAAAAATGGGGATAATAAAGTGAATGATTAGTTATCGAGTGTGTAGTCATTTACTGATTCTATGGCGTGAATGTGTGAGTGCAAAAGATATCATAGGGCCAATGATAGGATAAAACCCAATTTAGAAATATTAAAAAACAAAAAACAAAAGGCTAAACATTAACGGAAGAAAAAAGAAAAGAAAAAAATTTGTATTACAAAGGGAAAAAAACATCTAACATGAAAGTATACTACAGTAAAAGAAATAATTTTTAAAAGTCACATGAAAATACAAAAAACTTTGCGGAAATGTGGTTGTACATTTCAAAAAGCTATTTTTTGTTGTTATTTTTTAATTTTCAATTTTGCAAGAACACCTTTTTTTATTTTAATAATATTTAAAAAAATCAAATGTACTAACAATTAAAACGGAAGAAAAAAAATAAGTTCGTGGAGATTTTTTCCAGAAAAACAAGTATTTAGAAATCGCATTTTTTGCCGTTGAGAAGAAGGTTATGGTACAGTATTTTTTTAACTGTATATGCTTATGATAAAGTTGCCTCATGTTAGTGATTTCCGTTTTCTATTCTTTGCTCAAGGATACCTTTAAACAATGGAAAAGGAAACGCCGAAACTATTCATAATTTCCAGAAATAATAAGAACTTTCGAATAATGCAACAACTAAAAAGCGTTTAGAGCAACAATTGACTGTTGCTGGGCATTCCACCAAAAGGTTTGCCATTGTTTTCTTTTTAATTCGAGTTTTGCATTATTCACTTTTCGGATCTTTGGAGTAAAATGAAGATGAAAGAAAGCTTTTTGATTCAATAATGAACAGTTAGATATAAATATTAACTATCAAAGCAAAGTTAATGGCAAGCATTGTTCATAGCTCTTCTTTGCTAAAATTTTAAGATACAAAACTTATGGTGGCGGATTTGCTCTCATCAAAACTTTCTTTTAAATCTCGTTTTACTCATTTTTATTTATAATTTAGTTCCGAAAGGTTAATGACCAGAGCCCAAATTTATTATTCTTATTTTTATTCTTTCTATAACCTTTTTGATTTACACCTTTTCTTCTAACAAGTTTAAGAAAAATTTTGTCACATTTTATTATTTTTGCAAATTTTATGCGAAATTTTTTTTATGGCGTTTATAAACTGATTGAATTTATCTTAACTTAATGGGTTTTATTATTTAAAAGTGATCATTTGGCTTCTTTTATAAATCTAATATTTCACAAATTGAGTAGGTTATTGAGATTTGTAGCCAATTTTTCTTTTAAAAAAACAAAACAAAAGCTGTCATTATTTTAAAGCTTGAATATAAGATTGCATTATGTTTTTGCAAAAATGCTATTTATTTGTTCCAAATAATATATATAATAACCATAGTTTAGAAAACACAAAGTAATACCTTTTTTGTTTGCAAAACATGTAATTTCTAAAAATCATGAGACAGTATTAAAAAAAAGCTTCAACACCACCATCACACACACTATTTCACAAAAGAAAAAAAAACCTACATACTTATTACATTTTTTAATAACAAAAAAAAAAGCACAAAAAAAGAAGAAAATAGTTAGGTTAATCCTACAGTAAACTCGCGAATACACAAATAGTATAAAAGTTTAGGTAAGTAAGAAAATACAACAATTCATCACAATACCGTAACATATTCATCCTCTAATGCTTAATGAACACATATGTAATATTTTATTAATCAAAGTAATAAATTATTACGTATTTGAGAAAGAGAGAGAAAGAAAGAATTAAAAGTTTAATAATACGTAGTTACTACTACTTCTCCGGTAAATGAACTTTCCACACATATCATCTAAATCACTCAAGCAAATCAGTGTCATGCCACAAAATTTGTGATACAACAATTAATATAGTTTTTTTTTCTTCTCATTTTTTTATTCGCCCTCAAAATTTTCTACGTCAATGATTTTTCAAGCCTCAAGCTTTAAAAGAAGAGGAGGATTGTTAAAGAAGAAAGCTTCTTTCCTTTTTTTGCAATTTTTAGCTGCTTTTATGTCGTCATCAAAAAAATAATAAAATAATAAACTTTATTAAATATTAATAATTTTATAATCCACTACCCAAAATTTTATTATATAAATAAACCTTTTAGTTTAGTGGAAAGCAATTTATAGCTTGCTTTTAATTTTATTTAGGGTCAACGAAGAATAAAAAAATAATTATAAAAAATAAACGATTATTAATTAATAAAAAAAATAATTACATTTTCTTTTTTCAGTCAGAATCCGCGCGCTTGTTTTTTTTTCTCGCCTCGTTAGATACATAAATCTCTCATCTCATTTAATTTCACTTATTACTTACGACGTCGACAACGACATTTCCGGCAATGATAGTTGTTAGCCTTTTTTATTTGAGAAATGAACGGATGTGAACAAGCATTTTTATTATATTTTTTTATGCCTTAAAATAGGCAATATGCACTTATATTTTTGAGAAACAAAAATCATCATCACAGCTTTTTATAATCATAGTTTTACTTTTTTTCTCAAAAAATTAAACAATCGAAATGAGAGCCAGAAAAAAAAATATATAAAAAAGTTTTTTATTATGCTAAGTTGAGGCCAAAAATAATTTTCAAAGATCAGAAAATCACAAGGTTTTTTTTATTTTAACAAATCAAAGTTTTATATCATTTTTTTATCAAGTCAAAAAAAGTTTACGAACCTATAAAAAGGCTATTTTAATGCGATGTCGGTGATCAGAGCTCTGAAACCATATACATAGAAGTAGTAAAAAACCTTCCTTTTTTTCGTTTTATCTTTTTTCTTTCTTTTTTTTTGTGTTTCTTTTTTTATTATATTTTTGTTTTTGATTTCACAAAATTTCATCAATCAAACGTTAGTTATATTATCTCTTTTATTCAAACCATCTGATTTTTCCGTTTTTTGTTTGTTTTTGGATTGCCGAAGCGAAATTTTGAAGGTTGATGAAGAACGGGATGTTGCTTCCTTCCCTTCCTTGACCTCATTTTCATCCTTTTTCCCGTCATCATTCATCGTTTTTTTAGGCTGACTGTTTTATACTTACGTAATTTAAAAATGAAAATCTGGAACTGCGATGCATTCATAAATAAATGGGATGAGTTGAGCCAAGCCGGGCGGGAGAAAACGAAGGAAGTACTTATGTAAGGATCGCAAAATTGCGCAATATAAACCTGCTTGGGTCCATCCATTCGCATTAATTTTATTCATCTCCTTGCTACTTAGTCGGTGGCATTTTCGAACAGTCACTTACTCCCAAAAAAAATTCCACCTGTTTCCGATATTTTTTTAAATTAGAGTGGGATTTCTTAATTTTTTATTTAAAAAAATGTTGCTTTTTTAAATAGTCTTAAAACGTCACAAAATAAAAAAACGAGACCCGCTGACAGAACAGCAGCTGAAATTAAATGTCATATTTAAAAAAAAGTAAAACCTTTTTTTACACCCATCATAAATTTTGTCTAGGTTATTACCAACCTCCTTCTCCTCTGTTTCCCGCTTTTTTCGGTGATGGTGATCACTGCTTTCCTTCCTTTTTTGCATCATCGACGTCGTTAAGTAAGACGCTAGCAAATAAATTTAATTTCCAACGCGATTTCGTAATATCACAGACATAGTTTGATTCTTTGTCTCTCATCACCATATAATCGGTGCAGATATTTTTGTTTCCCACATCAGATTTTTTTGTTGCTGCTTGCAGAAACAAAAGTTTAAAACATTAAAAAAAGCAAGCAAGCTAAAAGGACTTTGACCAAAAGTCATCATTGCACATCGCGGCCACATCCTTTTTTGTTTTTTTTTTATATTTGAATTTAGCATCATTTTATTATAGCATGGGAAAATAATTTTTGTCTGTCTAAAATACAATTTCTTACATTGGCGAACGAAGAATTTTTCTAGATTTTTAGAGTTGATTCATCAAATTTGGGGTTCCAAATTAAAATCATTTTGTGTGCCATCATTTGTTAAGCTTTTGATGATCGTCTTTTTTGTACCATTTTTAAATCTTTCTATTTTCTTCTGCCATGTTCTAAAGCCATGTGTTTAAAGGTGCACTTCCTTGCTTATTAAACATCACATTCCTTAAAATTGCAAATTTTTTACTTTTTTTTTCTTCTTCTGTTTTTTACAACTAACATTCCGGTATTTAGATTTTTTCCAACAATTTTTTTTATATCCTCAAAAAAGAGGTGCAGATTGTATAAAGCTGCTTTTTTCTTTTTCTTTTCCTTCTTTTTTTGTCTTTTACCCTGCTCCGCCCTTAAGTAAGCTCTCCTTCTCCTCACTGGGGCGGAGCAAACATCGCCGTAGTGCCCTTTTTTGAAATAGCATTTAATGGGCTCGTTTGCAACGCTACTTTGCTTCATTCGATGCCTTGACTTCGACGGCAAGAAGTACCTTGTCGTCTGAAATATTCAAAATTCATTTTATTGTTAATGTTTTTTTGCCGTGAAAAAAAACAACGTTCATTTGAAAAAAAAAGTTTCTTTACTTTACTGATTGGATTTATTTTTTTAGGTAACCCAAGTAGCTCCTTCAGCAACTAACTTTATTTTATTTATAAATAATCAAAAAATGAATTCATTCGTAAATTCTCTCTGCAGACCCATTCTTTTTACACTTATAATTTTGGCACTTTCTTATCAAAGAAGTTTAGCTTTGACATGTTACGATGACACTGATGTAAGTTTTAATTCACCCATTTTTCTGGCAGATGTCTAATTTACTATTATTTTTTTAGGGTGAAATGAGACTAGTCAGTAATGATGAATGGAATTTCTGTACTTTAATTCCTGAAAGTAATGTTAACAGTGTAACCGGTGGAAGAGTATCAGGCCTTAGTTCAGCTAATGATGATATCGCACCTTATATGTTAGCTTTTGGTAATAGCGATGAAAAATATCAAGTTCTTTCTATGTGCATTTATGAGGTAAGCATCCATCATCATTATTTATTTTTTTCGTATAGCTAGCTAGCTGGTTTTCCTGTGACGTATTTTTCTTTTACTAATTATCTTTTTTAATTATAGAAGTATGACTTCCGCTCATTTTCACCTAAATTTCAAGTGCCCGAACTTCTTTTCCGTTGTGTCTGTAATTATGATAAATGTAATGAAAGAACTACATTTGAACATTATTTACATAATCTTGCTCAAAAGCCTACTCCATCCCAGTTGCAGCATTAATAATAAAGAAAATCAACTGTCAATCCAATAATTATTTCGTAGTTTCAAATATAGCATGTTGATAAAACTCTAAAAAAATAAAAGTGCCTAACGGCGCAATCACAAAAAATAAGAATTGTTAAGTTTTTTTAATTGTAAAAAGGTTAATTACTTTCTCTTCTGACACATATGCGGAGTCTATTTTTTTAAATATTGTTTGTTTCTTCTTATTTTTTTTTTCTGTAAAATTTGTTTTATTTTAATTATTATTATTTTATTAAGTTCACAAAACAGCGGCACATCCTTGTCTTGTTTGGTTTGTTTACTGGTACTCATCACAACGGCCTAGCCTAAAAATCTTTTTCATTTTTAATTTATATTGTTAGTTATGTCTCTCTCTCTTTTATTTTAAAAAGAATATTTGAGGGTCTCAAAATTGGTCTCATATATAAATTGTTTTCCTATATTTTGGCAAAGGTATAATACATTTCAAATTTTTATAATTATTTTACCATATATTTAAATTGTTTGAATTTATTTGTACATTTGTTGTTGTTTAACTTAATTTTTGATAATTTTGAATGAAAAAAAAACTTAAACTTATATTAAAATTTTAAATACCTCTTATGGCGGGCCATGCTTATATATGTCTTATGTAATAATAGTACAAACCATATTAAAAAATGTGACATATTAAATAAACTTTTAAATATTTTTATTACTACGAAACCAAAAATACAAAATAAAAAGCACAACTACAAAACTTCAAAACATTGCGCTGGATTATGAAAGTTATGGAGGTTTTTTTATTGGTGGATTGGATGGACACTGTCCACAACATTCATTTTTAATAAAGAATTCAATATTAAAAAGTAAGAATTACAAACTAAGAGATTAACATTTTTTACACGTAAACTAAAATTTTTAATACATTCAAAGTCCCTTTTTTTGACAGAAAAAGCAGAGCTTGAATTTTTAAAAGAGAAACAAGCCATCATCATTCTTTAATACTGTGAAGAAGAAGAAAAAGAATATAACATCATAAAAGAAAAACATAAATGTTATCATTTCATTCATCACCTAATTGGCCAAAATCAAAAAAACAGGAAGCTATTTTTACAAAACAGTTACCGCGCTTCTTTAATAATTCACGTTTTTTTTATCGAGACAGCCGAATTTTTCTTTTTTAATTATTACAAAAGTTGTTGTGTTTTTTTTTTCTTCGTTGAATTAAATTGTTTTGTTTTCATTTATTTATTTTTTTGACGCAAATTTTTATGTTATGATATTTATCATCTTAAAATAAATCATCAAAGTTAAAAACGGCAAAGTTGAAGTCGTCACAAAAAGCAAACCTACGTTTTTTTGTTTGAATGTTTTTTGGACAAAGTTGAAAATGCGCTTTGAAATAAATCGAATTAATAAAATTTGATTTATTGAAAAAACATATGAAATTGTGCTATAAATTTATTAACTAAAATAGCCTTGCGCTCAGACATTGTAATAAAGTTCAAAATGACGTTGTGGAATCATTCGATATAAATAAACTAAATGAATTTCGATACAATTTAGAGGGAGTATATTTTGAGGTATTTGAAATTTTGTGCTTTTAAACACTCACAATTTAAAAATAAAAAACTCAATGAGCATCAGCTAAACCAAAGCTGGATCAGGACTTAGAGAGTTGATAGAAAGGGGTGAAAATATAGGTGATGTATTATGGAATTATGTTCAACAACAAAAAAAGAGAGCTTAATTTTATTCTGTTGGAATTTTTTAAACATTTTTACATTGTTCAGTTTAACATTGGTATTCGATTTAGGAGATTTTAAATAACTTCAATACTCCTAAAATCCACATTTATTCTTATTTCCCCTTTAAAACTATTTATTTTAAGTTATTGCTTTTAGTTTAATTAATTATGTCCAAGACTAGAAGTCAATAAGAATAGCCAACAAAGATACTCCGCCATTTTAAGTAGGGATTATTAAGAGGATAAGTGCCGCCGGGCTATGTTCTCGAAATTTGCTTGGCCAATTTTTGTAGTTTATAAATAGTGTTACAATAATATTTATTATATTTTAAGTGCCATGGAGCCATTAGTTTTTTTTTTTGCAATGAAATTATTGGATCTTGTTGGATTTTTTGTGATTTTAGAACTTTATCATTACTTTTTCTTTTTAAATTAGCTTATTTAAAGAACTTTGATGTCACTTTTAAATGTGCAAAAGAAAAAAGAGAAGTGTCTCGCCATTCATTCTTTTGTAATGACATTACTTGAAAATTTTATACGATAGGATTAAAAATGGACTTCTCAAATAAGAAAAAGTCAGACTCCTAATTTTAATGTTAAAAGACGTTTTTTGTCTTGCCAAAAAAATGTCAACCAACCAACCTTTTTTTCTTTCGACATTGATGACAAACATAAAAACTATTATTATTACATTATTAGGGAAGGATATATTTTATTCTGATTTTGTATACTTCAGCCATTTTTTATGTGATAATCTTTGCTATAAATTTTTTTCCCTCTTTCTCTCTTCATAAACTAAAAACTGCTCCGCCCATAGTTAGTTGGTTAAGGCGGAGCTGTTGCAAAAAAATTATGTTCAACCCCTTTCTTGAATAAAAGCATATTTATGGCAAGCTTTTTTCATCGCTTTTCTTTGTCTTCATTCATATGCTTTTGCATCTTGAAGCACCTTCTTCTCTCAATATTCATTTTTATATAAGAATTAAATAGATATTTTAGGCGTGGTTTTTTTTAATAATTGTCTTCTTAGACTTAAATGCTTCTGATGACTTTCATAACTAAGTGTCTCTATTTTTAGGTAATAACAGTGCACACGGCGCTTATTTGCTTTATTGTTAAAAAATATATTTAAAAATGTATTCAATTATGAATGTTATCTCAAGGCCAATCATTTTTTCTATTGTTATATTAGCGATATGTTATCAAAGAAGCTTAGCATTAACATGTTATGACAACACTGAGGTATTTACGTTTTCTTCCCTTCGATGAATGGTTTTAACTTATAATGTTTTTAGGGAGGTGAAATGCAAGAAGTTACAAATGATGAATGGACTTTCTGCGCTTTCATGCCAGAAACAGGAAAAGTAAGGGCAAAAGTATTTGGTATAGGACCAGATAATGATGACCTTTCACCCTATATGATGGGCTTTGGTTCCAATGAGCCTGCTTATCAAGTGCTTACAATGTGCACATATGAGGTAAAGCTTGGTTGTTATAATAAAAATGTAATAATGCTGTTTCTTTTTTTAGAGATATGATTTTTCTGCGCTTACAAAAAGAGCAAATCCTATAGAGTACATGTTTAAATGTGTGTGCAATTATGATAAATGCAATGAAGTAAATACATTTGAAAATTATTTATCTAATCTTAAACCTTCTGCTCAATAATTAATGAATGTACCTTATTTAAACAAAATATTCAAAAGCAATGGGAAATGGGATTACAAATGTTTCGAAAAAAACTCTAAAAAAAATTTGTGAGCCGAAGTTGGCGCAGCAGCATCATTGAAAAAAGAATTGTAAATTTTCATAGATTTTTTATTTTATAAAAATTTTTTATGTATCCATATTTTTTACGGAGTCTTTTATATCTTTTTTTAAATTCTTTCTATCTTTCGTTTTCATTACTGTAATAGCGACGGAGCACAAAAACATTTATGAAAGCGATAGGATATTTTGGTTTGTTTTTACTGGTACTCTCAACAACGGCCTAGCCTAAATAATTTTTATATTACAAATTTTAATTTAATATTATTTTCTTTTTGATCTCTAAAATTTTTTTCGATCTCTTTTATTTATAAAAAAATAGCAATGGCAAAATTATTTTATGATACATTTCAATATTGTGTTTTATTTTTCTTTCACTTTTGTAATTATTTTTTACTTGTTGCTTTATAGAATTTTTGGCTGGGCCAAACTTTTTTTTTCTTTTTATATATTTAAAATTTTTGGCCGAAAATGTGACTATAAAAATAATAAATTTTATAAATTGTTAATTTTGACTTGCAATACAAATACACACAACAACAAAAAAACTTTGATTAACAATATAAATTTTTTTATAATGAAACCACCGATGCCGGTTGTTAAAACGGCACTACAACTTTCAAAGATCGGAATTATTAAAAAAAAAAAGAGATTATACAAAACCAAAAAGGAAAAAAAGAAAGAAGTATGGCTGATCCTCTTTCATTTTTTCTTTAGCTGATGATGTATTTTTTATATTAATTAATTTAATGGATTCTTTTATCAAAGCTTTAGCAGCCACCGACAGAAAAAAGCGAGCGAGTGATGAAGGCATAAGTAACTTTTTGAAGACAAAAAAACTAAGAGACTTGACTCATGAAATCATTTTAGCTCATAAATTGTTTATAATTTTTTTTATTGAAGTTTAGAACAAAAAGTCTGAACCAAAAATATGTGAGAAAAAAAACGTAAAAAAGCGCCCACTAGAGACGTAAGAATATTTTTAGAGATCATAAAAAGATGACCTTTTACAATTGAAAAAATTAAGGCATTCTTCTTGTTTGCTTTACTGGTTTGATGCTTGCTGGAAAAAGAAATGAAACATTGAAAATTTGCAAATGGGCAAATAAAAAAGTAATATTAACCGTTCTCCGACGGCAAACCACACTTCGATATGCCTGGAAAAATTAGAGGGTTTATACATAAAAAAGGACTTTCTTTAATATTCATTTCTTAAACCTCTAGGATTTTTTTTATATCTTTTGGATTTTCAATGGAGCATGGAGCCATAAAATAATATTGCATAAAATACGTTTTTTGCTATTCACAGAAAAAATGTCTGAGTTTCTTCATAATTTTTTAAAAATCATTTTTGTCATTTCACGCTTTCTTCCAGCTATTTTTTTTTATTATGATGCAAGTGTCTAGGATCTTAATGTCCGATAAATATTTTCAGTTAGTCCACCATGTGGCCTTTGAATTTAAATTTTGATACGAAATATTTTATTTCAAAGTCAAAGTCAAAATAACGGAAGTCCTTTATTTTTTTATTTTTTCGAGAAAAGCCCAAAAAACGCCGACGTCAAAAGTATCAAAAAGCAATGGCAATTTTTTATGGTCCAAAAATTTCATGGTTGATGGATGTTGTTACTACATTGAACAATCATGTGCATTCCATTCCTTTCACACCACCTTCACAAATATGTCGACGTAGGCGAATTAAAAAAAAGCAGCAGATAGATCATTGGCGACTCAAAAGTTAGTTATACAACTTTTTTAATATTGCATTTGAAAAGACTATCAAAAATGATGAAAGGGAAAAGATTTTTTTTGGCAAACTTTCTATTTAAATCAAACTATAAACTTTTAATTTTAGAAACAAAAACAAATGTTTATCACATGAAAGAGTGTCTTCAAATTTTTTGCTATTTTTATTATTATCATTTTTGAAAAATAAATACCTCAAACACCTGACACATATCTTCTTTTTTTGCAAATTATTAAACCTTTTTTAAAAATAAAAAAAAATAACAATTGGGTGGTCAGAGATTATTGCAAAACAACAGATGATTATGATCCATCGTCACAACATCTTCTTCATCTTCGGCGGCTGCATCAAAAAATAGATATCGTTTTTGCTTTATTTCATGTTTATCGTTTGAAAACCAACCAAAAGGCTTATGGATAAGAAAAAATAGGGAACATCTTTATCTGTTTTATCCGTTTTTCCTTTTATAATTTAATATATAACAAAGAAAATCATGAGAAGATTAACACGAAAAAAAGTAAAAGTGTTTTTTATTGCATTTTTTAGCATAAATAATATTATTTACTATAACACATGTGACAAAACATATAAAAATATTACTCTTTAATTTCGTATTTTTTTATTCTTTTCTTTATTCTTTATGTGATGATCCAAGAAGCAGAATAAAAAATATTTTAATCTTAACCAGATTAAGTGTCATTCATTTTTTTTGTTGTTTGTTTGAAGAAGCAAAAAAGCAAGCAAGAAATGAAGGAAAACGCGGAACGGAAGTGTTACTTTTAATAGATTTTTTTCATGAAAATAAAGCCACAGGGCAATATACCGTAACCTCTTCCTCAAGAGAGGGGGAAGAAAATAAAAAATATGTATTGTCCTCTGTTTACCTTTTTTTGCGTCAAACAAATAATAAATTAATCTTATGCAAAAAAACTTGCTTAATAAAATAAACAACAACCCTTCTTTCTTTACCTTTTTTGAGTGTTCATCGTTTGGTTTTTGAAAATAGTAATCATCGTCTGTTGCTTTCTAAAAAAAGATTCCCGGTTGTAAAATACAAAAAAGATTAAACCCACTAAAACTAAAACTTACTTTATTTGAATGAAATTAATTGCATCTTTCTTTTTCTTTTGTTCATTGTTTTATTTATAATTTTTAACAATACAAAAGAATTAAACATAATTTTTATTTCTAAAGATTCTCAATGAGAATTGGGGTCATTAAAAACCTCCTCAAAAGAAAAGGTGCAAAGGCATCGGAAAAGTTTTTTTCTGCGTTGGTGGAAAAAAGAGATTTGTTGTTTTTTGGGTTATTGATAATAATTACACATATTTATTGTCTTATTTAACTACAAGTCTTACAAGAATCGTTTATGTGTACGTCAAAACTTAGAAAAATTTTGAAAGTGGGTTAACAACAATATTTTTTTTGGGTTGTATCAAACAAGGAAATTGCATAATACCTTTTTTTGACTACTTGGCACGAAATTTTATGAAAGCGTATTGTCAAATTTTTTGTTTATTTATTTATTTTCGATAATAGGATATGACACAAAATTAAATTTTTGATTACATAAATAGATAATGAAATTATGTAAAAAATGAGTTACGTCAAAAAAGATGTTAGATGCATTTCCGCTTAAAACCCACTCCTTTTTTAAAACACTTTTTACGATTGCCATAATAATATTCTATTTGTCTGATTGAATGGAAACATCTTTAAGTTAAACTGTCAAAAATCCCAAAAAATGTGGGGATTAGTTCTAAAATGGAAGTAATAAGAGTTTAAACACCAACATTTTTGCGCCTATAAACCTTAGAAAATATTTATCATTGCAATAATATTATTGTCTGATTGAATGGAAACATCTAAGTTAAATTGTCGAAAATCTTTTAAAAAATCTGTGGATTAGTTCTAAAATGGAAGTAATAACAGTTTATAAACCCGCATTTTTGCGCCTATAAACATTAGAAGAATTTTACCATTGTCAAAATATTATTGTATGATTGAAAAATATTTAAGTTAAACTGTTAATAATCTTCAAAAAAAAGGATTAGTACTAAAATGGGGAAATTAAAAAAAACTGCATTTTGCGCCTATAAACTTTAGAGAATTTGAAATAAATCTTAAAATGAAAACCATTGGGATTGTTTTTTTTTTCTTCATTTTTGCATGATTTCGATAAGAAGCTTAAATCTATTTTATATAGCTTGCAATTTAAAAAACCAAGATTTATATCCATTTTTTTTATCTTATCACTTGACACTTTAGTTTAATAACAATTCTTTAAAGATACCAATCAGCGATTTAGAAAAATACAAAAAAAACACAAAAAAATCTTTTTTAAGAGGCTAAACTATTATGGAAACGTTACAGTAATGTTGTATGAAAGCGAATGTTCGAGAACTCTTAAGGTTAAGATTTTTTTTCTTCCATTGCAAACTTTACCGTACACTTTTCAGGACTCTTCTTTTGTATTGGCTCTTATTTCCGGCACATTTTAAATAACTAAATGAAATTTTTTTTATGACCTTTTAAAATTTGCAGTTGTAATTTTAAGAAAACAGCTGCAGCTTTACCCTTTTTTTTCAAAGGAGGTCTAAATATGCCACTTTTTATACAGCAAAGTTTATTAGACATTCTGCATTCATACGAAAAATTCAAAATGTTTCACAATTTTAATGACGCAAAATTTTTTATCAAAGCATCTGTCATTTTTTATAAAACTTTTTTTTAATTCATAGTTGATTGTATTTCTTTTTCTTTCTCTCTAAAAACCATGAAAATGCAAAATCTCTTTAAAGAACAAATCAAATGGATGATCAGAAAAATAAGCTTTAAAACCTTTCCGTTTTTTTGCAGAAAAAAAAAATTAAAAAATGGCAGAGCTAAAACACAAAATGAAAATATTGAATTTTTTTGTGCGTAAATAATATAAATCTTCTTTTGTTTTCTTCAATTTTTAGTTAGTTATGGTTCTAATTTATACCGCAAAGAAAAAAAAGAAGAGATAATCAACCAAAAAAGTCACATGGATTTCATTCAAAAAAAATTAATATTATTTAGCGAAAAATTTTTGAGTTATGACTTATTCCAAACAGCTCAACAAAAAAGTTTGTATTGGTACATAATATTTTTTTAAGCAAAAAAAGAGTAATAACAAATACAAATAAATTTTTGTAAATTTTTTATTTTACTTTGATTAAAAATCTCATTAGTTAGGTGGTGGCCTTGCAAAGAGAAAAAAAATTATAAACAGATCTTCGCTTCAAAAACATTAGTAAAAAAATTTGTTCTTTGTAAAAAAATGTTCTGAAATTTTGATTATTCTAAAATCTTTCTTTATCTCCGATTTGGATTTCACAATTTAGCTCACATGTTTTTAGAACAAAAGCCAAACTAATAGGGTTGTTAGACTCTAAAGCTTTTGGAAAGAGCCGAATGTCCCGGAAATGATCATCCAATTTTAGACTATTGATGTCTAAAATTAGGACATCATTTTCAAAAGAACAAATAATAAATATTATTATATTTTATTTTAGGATTCTAGACGAGAACAAATTAATCTTTGTTCACAATTTGACCGATGCTGTTGTAATTGCTAACCAGCCTCCGCCACTTTCCTGTCCCAAAGTGTTGAGAGAAATTAATAATTTTGTCACTCATTTTTTACTTCAGTAATAATTAGTCTTTTTTGTTCTCTTCCTATTCTTTTTTTCTAAAAATAAATACCTCAACAGAAAGAAGAGCAACTTCAAGGCTATATTAGGGGTATTGGAAACCATCGTTTAATAGCGTTGGTCATCACGAAAATTGCTTGTTAATTGTTTGAAATTGCTACCTCATTTTTTTTACTAATCTTTTTTTATTTTACTGCTGCTGGTTGCACATTTTGTTTTTGTTACGTCGTTTCCTAAAAAGATTCACAAAATAATATTCGAAGAAAAAAACATATAAATATAAATAAATATATATAGAAATAAAGAAAAAAGTCTAAAAAAAGAACGATGAAGGAAAACGAAATTTTTTATTTTTGTGCCAAAAATAAAATTGTGTGCTAAATTTGAAACAGATGAAAGTTAAATATAGATAAAATAAAAATTGCAATGAAAGATAAAGGTTTAAAAATAAAACCTTTCTTAGATGCTTTTATTTTTGCAGAGAAAATTGAAAAAAAATGGTTGCCAAAAAACGGAACTTGATTTAAAAAATATGCTAATCGCTTGCTTACTTATGGCACCCATGAATATGAATACCTTATATGAATTTAATTATTGCATGTGGTACTCGAGAAAAAAAATGAATAAAACCGTAATCCTTAATTTTATTCTTCTGTCACATATATGTTTATTGATAAAGTCTTAAGATTTTTGAATTAATCAAGAAAAAGAAGAAAAAAAACGAAAGAGGATAAGCTAAAATTGACAAAAAAAATTGGTCTCAAGGTATTCATTTTTTTTCTTCTCGAAGAAACATCATCATCAAAAAAATTTAATAAATAGATAGATGTTTTTGACAAAATCTTCTTAATTTTTTTTTTATTTTTCAGTCATGCTAAAAGTGCACATTTTCTTTATCCCTTTTTTTTTATTATCATAAAACATATTTTTTTAACAGCTCCAAAAATGGAAGGATTAATAAACCTTTGAATTTTTTTTCTTTTACGTTTTGTTGAACTTTTTAATTAATCCCTTTAGCCTCTCTTTCAACAACGAGGTGGCTTCCGTTCATGACTTTTTTCGTGTTTTTTTATATTTATTTGTATATGTTTCTTCTCATTCCTTTCTCCTACACTCTTGAGAAAACGTCATTCAAATAAAACTAAGAAAAGAAGGGGAAAGATAAATAAAATTAAATAAAAAAAAGATATAATAACACAAAGTTCAAAAACAAACCTAAACAGAAAATAGCTAGCTAGCATGCTTGTTTACTTCCTGGAGCTCTTCCAAAAACCACATGTGATGATACTCAATCTCAATGCCTTAAGGGTTTCGATGTTTGAAGAAGAAAAAAATAAAAAACGAAAATCAAAACATTTTATATTTTGTTTATTTGTTTTATATGCAACAATTAATAAAATAAAATTGTTTTTAAAAATTTTTTCTTTACTTTGCAAAAAAATTATTATTTTTTTATTCGATGAATGAAAAATAAAATAATTTTTTGAGGGTAAATAAGAGTTTAACCGGAAACTACCAGCAAAAGAAAAAGAAAGTTTGAAATTGTTTAAAAGTAAAATTCTCGTCAATTTTTTAAATAATTTTTGTTGCAATTTAAAAAACGTCGACACCAATTTTCAGATATTACTATGTATATTTTTTTTATAATTCTTAAAGTTAGACTCTTTTTAAATGTCTATAGTCGCCTGCTATCTTAAAAGTATCAAGTGACCATACACTTACGCGTCGCCGTAAGTAATAGCAATAGATATTGCTTCAAAAACGTTTAAAACTTTCTTAACTCCTCTTCTCAATGATGCATCAGAGATTAAGAATATATTTTACCCTTCGCTTCTTTTTTTTGTATTTGGTAATGGTGTGATTGTTTTAGTAACAATAAAAGGAAGCATTTAAAGACTTTGTTTTAAAACGTCACAATTTTAAAATAAAAATTTTAGCTGAAGGCCGTTTGTTGTTGGTTGAGACTTTGGAGGTTTTAAAAAAGCTGAAAAGCTGTTATTGCTATACATAGTATATCTATCTATCTATTTTGCACAAGCGGAGACAGAGGTGATGACGAAACATTGCTATTACTACTTCATCTTATTTTGCGTTCTCAAAAGGAAACAAATCATTGAAAAATAAAAAAAATTTTATTGACTTTGATGATGACAAAAGAAGGAAATAGAGGGAGAGAAAGCGAGTCAAAAGATGGAACACTGAAATGGCATTTTTCCAATGTCAATAAAACGAAAGAAAAAAACGGTTTCAACAAATATTTATATTTTTTTAAAAGGTTAAACTCAAAAAAGCAAAAGCAGCTGTACATAAAATGATGGAATCAAAGTATCAATGATCTATCCAATTTGGAGTCAACATAATTGTAAAAATAAAAGTACTAAAATATGTGTTTATCAAGTATTGGATACTTGTCAGGAAAAGATACCATATAAGCTCGTTAGCGCTATGAGTAAAAAATATGAAAACTAGAACGAAGTCTTTCACCTTCAAGTCAACAAACAGCATATGATTTGGCATCAAAAATATTTATTATTTTTTTACAAAGTACATACAAAGTCAGTAAATTTTATAAATGTAAAATCCAAATTCATGTTTATATCAATTATTATTAGTTGATGCAACATCAGCAGCAGGAGCAGCATCACCACCTTCAGCAGCACCATCTGCAGGAGCCCCAGCAGCTGCGCCACCACCATTTTCAGCAATAAGTTTATCCATTTCAGATTTTGTGAATGCACCAGAATCAATGGCTTGTTGAGCTAATTCAGGATCATCTTTAACTCTTTGAGCAAATTCTGGATCATTTTTCATTGCAGCAGCAGATTGTTCTTTGATTGCAATTTTTACAGCTTCATTAAATCCACAACGTTCCCGCATCATAATTTTAGCAACATCTGGACCACCTTTTTTGACTGCACGATCAACAGCATCTGCATCAAGTTCAAATCCACGAGCATCCAATTCTTTTTCAAGGTTTGCAGCTTCTTCATCACCAATAACTCGACGAATTTTTGCCATATTCTTTTCGTGTTGTTCTCGAGAAATTCTTGCTTGATTGGGTTGTCCACCATTTTTAGAGAAAGCATTTTGTTGTTTGTCAATTTCAGCATTTGTTTGAATATGAATTTCTGTCGGTCCACCATGTTTTTCTTTTAATGCATTTCGAAATACACAATAGCGCAAGATTGTCCAAATTATTATTCCAAGTACTGAAAAAATGAAAATATAATAACAAAAAAGAAAAGTATCAGAGAATAATAACTATAACATGATTCGGACTACATGTAAGTAATCACAAAAAAATGGAGACACAATGTTTAAAACGTGAAGATTTAAAAAAGGGAAATGATGAACTTTAATAGAGTAAGAAAGAATAATGGCATAAATTGAAAGTTGAAATAAAGCATAGTAAAAAACTAACAGAAATAGTTTTTAAAGAACCTCTAATTCACGCATCAACTTTAGCAAAAAGTAATTTTATTACAGCATCTTGTTTTTCATGAATAATTAACAATGCCTTCCCCGGCTATTAAAAGAAAAAAATAACATACTTATAAGTCCAATTTCAATTCCAAGAGGAGCATAATCAGGAATGTCAGTATTTTCTGGAGTAGTTGAAGTTGAATTCGTCGCCATAATATTAGTAAAGAGTCGTCGTCAGCACAAGCTGCAATGCCGAAGAATGAATGAAATTAGTTTTTTTTTCGAATCAAACGAAAGAATTGCTTTCCCACGAAAAATGAAAACTTCTTTTTTATAAATTTGCATAGTTCCTTTTTTTTATTGCAACTAATTTTTTTCAAAACATTTATATTTTCAGCCAGTCTCAAAATCTCGTCAAATAAAATGTTAAAAACTAAGAAAGCTGCTGCTGTTCCACTATGGAACGAAAATACGTTGACTTGTTGATTTTTTAACTTTTCGCCAAAAATAAAAAAGGTGAATTTTTAACTAGTTTGCATTCGATTATTTTGGTTTTTTTGATTTATTATTTAAGAATTAATTGATTCTATAGTAAAAAAAGGTCGAGAATTTTATATTTCCAGCTTTTAAACCATGAAAATCCATGGATTTGGGCTGTTTCTAGACCTCTAAACTTTGACTAACTTCCAAAACACCGTAACTTTTGAGCATTTGCAAATTTTTTGTGCTCTGCCTATACCATAATGTTCAGCAGGTTCGATATGATACAATTGTGTCGGGAATTGTCAAATGGCTTGACCAATCTGGAAATACAGCTATTTGAAGTTTAAACTCGCATATCGTGTGCTTTTATGCATAATTTTCCTTCAAAAGAAAAGGTTTTTTTCAATTTTAAAAATTCTAAAGTGGTTAAAAATCATAAACTAACTACTCCTATATGTTTTGGAATCATTTCACCAACTACATTATAAGCTATTACATGCACTACAAGTACTTGAAGTACTAACAGTAGTTAAAGGTCATCAGAAAAAATAAAAAAATTTTAAAATCCATTATTTTGGTTTAATATCATGTTTACTCTACGTAATTTGGGTCGTAGAATCCGAATTTGAAGTCAGTTTACCTCCTTCATGTAATAGTTTTCGAGTTACGTCTAACTCAAATATGCAAATTTTTGCTACCGCTATAACTTTTTTAGTAACTAGTGAAACATATAAACCGACACCAGATTCGGATTCTACGACCCAAATTACGTAGAGTAAACATGATATTAAACCAAAATAATGGATTTTAAAATTTTTTTATTTTTTCTGATGACCTTTAACTACTGTTAGTACTTCAAGTACTTGTAGTGCATGTAATAGCTTATAATGTAGTTGGTGAAATGATTCCAAAACATATAGGAGTAGTTAGTTTATGATTTTTAACCACTTTAGAATTTTTAAAATTGAAAAAAACCTTTTCTTTTGAAGGAAAATTATGCATAAAAGCACACGATATGCGAGTTTAAACTTCAAATAGCTGTATTTCCAGATTGGTCAAGCCATTTGACAATTCCCGACACAATTGTATCATATCGAACCTGCTGAACATTATGGTATAGGCAGAGCACAAAAAATTTGCAAATGCTCAAAAGTTACGGTGTTTTGGAAGTTAGTCAAAGTTTAGAGGTCTAGAAACAGCCCAAATCCATGGATTTTCATGGTTTAAAAGCTGGAAATATAAAATTCTCGACCTTTTTTTACTATAGAATCAATTAATTCTTAAATAATAAATCAAAAAAAACCAAAATAATCGAATGCAAACTAGTTAAAAATTCACCTTTTTTATTTTTGGCGAAAAGTTAAAAATCAACATTCAAACCGTAGTGCTGTTCCGCCACCTTCTGAACCTGCATCAAAATCAAAAAAGCTTGAAGAACCAAAGTCAAAGAAGCTGGAAGAACAACCAAAGTCAAAGAATCTCAAAGAAACAAAATCAAAGACGCTCGAAGGATCTCAACTTCAACCAACAACCATCTTAAGTGAATCTGTTAATAACAATACCAACACAAATGATAAAACAACAGAAGGTTCGATTGTATATACCATTGTCAAAGGAAGAAGTGGACGAACTTATCGTGTTTACAAAGTTATTGGAAAAGGTGGTTATGGCGTGGTTCACAAAGGCGCATATGAACTCATCGATGGAAAATTCTTACTTGTTGCAATCAAATCTGAAAGTACTGATTCATTGGATATCGAAATTCAAGTCTTGCAAAAGATTAAAAATGGTGTACATTTCTGTTCTCTCTTTGATATGGGTTTTGACACCTTCTCAAAAACTCGATTCATGGTTATGACTTTGGTTGGTGAAAATTTAAGCTCTCTTCAACGACAATTTGGATCATTAACTTTGGGAACTGTTGTACGTGTTGGAATTCAGGTTGGTTCTTCCTTTCTTTTATTATTGTTAAAAGTGAACATACATATGTACGCAAGATAGCACTTTAGTTAAAAAATATCCAATTTTATCTCATTATGGTTAAAATTAAAGGTGCTCAAAGCGCTTAAAGGGTAAACATACTTGCTTTTATTATTGTACACATACTCATCCCATTTTTGATGATATCATCTTTTAGTAAGATTTGTGCATAACTTTTTTATTTTACAAGGCTTCCTTGCATTCATTTATGTATTTTTTAAAAACAGTAGCGCTGATTCTTTCTAGACTTATCTATGATTTATGATAAACCTCTCAAAAAATTATCTGCTTGGCGTGTTTTTATATTTATACAAAAAATCGGTTTTATGCATTTTTTTTCTCAAAGGATGAAAACCAAGAATTACGTATTATTATTTTTTTCTTTATTCTTGACTAGGAATCCTATAGGAAAAAAACCTCTTTTGGAGTTTGTAAAAATGCAAAAAGAAAAAAGACAAATAAATGTTAAGATATCAATATTCGTTTTTGCCGTCTGTGGAAATGCTTTTTTAAAGGTAGCCTTCCTAAATCGGATTCTTACTCTAACATTTTGACTTTAAAAGGGACCATACTTACAAAAATTGAGACTTCAAAAAAAGCAAACTTTATAATATTTTTTGAGGGGAAATCTTCAAAACACATTGCTGTAAAGTTTGAAGCATAGCTTTTATGATTTTAAAGTAAATTACATCGTTCATTATTTACGGTAAAAATAAGCAAAATTTAATTTTAAACTAGCATAAACAAAACGAGTTGCTTTAGCAGAAACTTTTTCTTATTTTTTTAAAACAAAATCCTATTTTTATCTTTTTTTCCAAGAATTCATAAAATGTTTATCAAAACATTCTAAATTGAATAGGATCACATGTTTTTTACAACTACATCGCTATCTATAAAAAGCAATACGTATGACTGACTACATTATCCCTTAAAAGGTTCCAGGATCATACTGTAATCCACCAAAATGTTTACTAATAATCAACGTATGTACTCTACGTGAAAAATTAAAAATGCTAAAAGGAAGCTTAAAACAACTAAGCTTGAAACCATAAGAAATAAAATTTTTATAAAAATAATAAGGAAGAGATTAAGTCCATTAAAAAAACTACAATTACGCGATGTTTTAACTTTTAAAAAAATAATGTTGTTTATTTTTAAGACTCTACATGCAATTGAAGCTCTTCATGGAATTGGATTTATTTCAAGGGATATAAAGCCATCAAATTTTGCTGTAAGTTTATATTACTGTAGCTCGTTCATTTGATGATTTATTTCTGGGTCATTTTTTAGGTTGGACATCAAAACGCTCTTCGAAGACTTGTTTATATGCTTGATTTTGGAATCGCTCGAACTTATATTGATGATCATGGTAATCCACTTTCAAGACGACAAGGAACAAGCTTTCGTGGAACATCTCGTTATTGTGCTTTATCTCAACATTCTGAACCTGATCAATGTCGAAGGGACGATAGTAAGTTTATCGTTTTTTTGTTATTAAAGCTTTCATTGATAATTCAAAATTTTATCACAAAAACAAATAGCCTAAAATTTGTATTTACTAAAAATCTTTGACATCATTTAGAAATTTGGTAGCATTAATTTGATCTCAACAGTAGCAATCCTTTTTTTGTAAAGAATAACAAAATTAGGCTTAACTCTGAAGCTGTGAAAAATGAGATAAATGCAAAATGATGCCATTGATCTAGTGTACTAACTTCCAAATTGGATCTTTGTATAATTTTTGAACCTAATAAAGAATTTATAATAGAACTTCTTTTCTTTGTACTAAAAAGATTATCTTGTTGTTTTGGTACTAATGTTCTAACGAATCTCAATGATCATTTGTTTATTCATTTACAGCAAAAAAAGTTACATTTGATGACAATAAAATTCGCCCAACTTTTGCCTATATATTAATAAACCCTTAAAGTTTTATAAGTCAAAAAGTGATCAATGAATGAAGAATAGCTTTGTTAGGAATGCAAACAAAAATGACGCAGCTTGTATTTAGGTTTATCAATTTTAAAAAATCTAGAAAGAAATATTTATTGTAACATTTTTACCTTACGGATTAACTAATTCCTGGTATGGTTGGCTTAAATTTAAGATCTTTAACATCTTACTCATGTTTTTTTTACCCTTGAAGATCCATTTCTTCTTTTCATTAATGCCATCAGGCAACAATAATATCTGACTTTGAATTATCCATCTAATGAATAATGCAAAAACTGTAAAGGTTAATTACATGTTAACAAATCAACTGATGACGCTAATATTGGAGTAATAATTATGGCTTAAAATTATCTATTTTGACCGTCTGTTTTTCTAAAAGAAATCACTGATCAAAAATCTATTAAGCAAAAGGCATTGTTAGGATTTATGGAAGCTGTTTAACATCCATCATTATGCATACAAAATGATTAAGATTGGTTTAATAAAAAAAAATGAATTTTCGTACGAATTTTATTTTAATTCAATAAGAAGTTAGCAGCCGATGAGATGAGCGTAAGCATTTTAAACTTACTCATGAATTATCTTTTTTAAAGAAGATAAAGAAAGCTTACGGTAGATTTTTCTTTAGATAAGCTTTTGCAAAATTTTAATATTTTTGAGCGTGGCATTTGTTAAGGCGATTTTTATAAAATACAAAATTTGTTATACGTACTTTTTTTGCAACAAAAAAAATAATCTCTGATAGTCAGTTAACTTTTGAAGGGCTTTAAACCGGTTTGTAAGTTTTTTGTACGATGAAGCTTTACTTTTTCATGTAAAAAAAGCAAAAAGCAACTGATTTCAAATGGGAGAAAAAAGGAATGCAAAAGTACAAATTACTATTTTAAATTTTAGAAGGGATTTTTTTTTAGCGTAAAGGGCAAAGTTAGGTGTTTTTTTATTAATTATTTAGCCCCTCTTATATTTTACTCTCATTTAATTAAATATAAGATAACTACAATTCGTAAAAGTTCTTTAATTTGCTGTAAAAATTTTATATTATTATGAAACATAATCAGCAAAAAGAGTAAAATATTAAATGCTCTTTTCGTCTCCATTGTAAACCATCTCATGTTCACTGAAATACATATGTCTGATAACTCCGCTTTAAGCAGCTTTCGCAAATACCCACAGAAATATTTAATAATTGTAAAATATTAAGGTGTTTTTTAACATTCGCTTACTTATAATATTTACTTGTTCACCATTTTTTTTACAAAAAACGTGATTAAAAACGAAAAGCTACTCAAAAATCTTTTTTTATTTTTAAAAAAATTGCTTTTTTCGAAAAATTTGCAGCTCAAAAATTTGTATTCTGTAAAAAATGACTGCACTATTAGGATTAAAGTCAGTATATTTGGATTTAAAAAAAATAGTAGTTTTAATCTCGTGAAATCATAACACATTTTTTACTGCATACTTTATTTCGAAATTTTTCTTTTAGTTTCACTCTGTTATAATTTTTCTAATTATCTTCCATTTTCAGTTGAATCATGGTTTTATTCATTGGTCGAACTTACAACCGGACGTCTACCATGGGCATGTTTTGGACGAAATGAAAAAGACAAAATAGCTGATTCAAAACTACGTGTTCGAACAAGTGATCGTCAATCATTCCTTTCAAAAAGTCCACAACAATATAATTTGATCATGAATGTTATCGATAAATGGAAATTTGATGATTCATCTGATTATGATGGTCTTTATGTTGTACTTGCAAGAATTATGGATGCAAATGGAATAAAGTTCGATGATCCTTATGATTGGGAAAATCTTGAAAGATATCGTTCAACGCCGTGTCTTCAACTTTCAATTGGTGAAAAGCCTAAAACTTTCGAACATTGTGTTTTTGTCAAACATCCTGAACTTCAACAAATTATTCACAATACTGTATCACCTGATTAATTTTATATATTTTTTATTTTGTATGTATAATAATAATTTGTAATTTCAATAATATAATAAATATTTTTTTCTTCATAAACTCAAATTTTCCATTCTTTCATTTCTCTTTCATATTCATTTTTGGTGTAAAATGGTTCATCAACGAGGTTTATGGCTCGCTTTCCACAAAGAGGACAATCATCACTTAACATTTCCCCGATTTTTCTTTTAACAATATCAAGTTTTGCTTTAACCGAAGGATCTTCATCACGAGCAAATTGATTAGAAAGTCTTGCATATTCGTTTTTGAAGAAAGTGTACTTTCTGGTTTCATCCTAAAAAAAGTGTGATTGAAGTGTTTCAAGAAAGTAAAAGCTAGCCATTTCATTGAAAGAAAGATTCATACCTGATTAAAAAGTCCAAATAAAATTTCTTCACAACAATCTGAATGCAAATAATGCCAACAATAAAAAGCATAAAAAGGTTTAGAAAAAATATTTTCTTTACATCGAAAGCATTTATCCGTGATTTTTACTAATCGATAAGTTTTCTTTCGAATTTCAATATCTTCTTTAATGGATTCTGCAAGTTCGGCTGCTTCTTTAATGCTTTGTTGTAAGTCTTGAATCTTTTCTGATTTTTCTTTTAAACAATCACAAAATGGTCCTTGGAGAGCTTCAATGGAAGTGAATTCAGGAAAAAATGGAAGCAAATCATCCGCGTTTATGACATTCCCTGATTCTTTTATTAACTTTAAAACATCCGCTATTGAATATTGTTTTTCAATCATGTATCGAGCGATCATCAACCAAGCATGCTTTTTAACTTCTTCCGATTTTGAAATGGCTACATCATCATCAAATGAAAAAATATCATCATCTTCTTCACCAATTTGTTTTGCACAATCTTTAGCTAAATTTAAATCTATTTCAAGGGCATATTTTACTGCGCTTTCATACATTCCTTCGCGTTGGTAAAGATAAACGCAACTGTCTTTGAAATCTAAAATATTGTTTTAGTTTAGCAATATCAAAAAATTATAAATGTGTCCACAAACTTTTACGAATACATAATCTTAAAGCCATTCCAACATCATAAGCAGGTTCATCGCCAATATTTGAATGCTTTATTAAATAACCCAATAATAAATCAGGTTTATATTCAGCATAAATTCGAAGCAAGAATGCATGAATTGGTCGAGTGCCTTTGCCTCTGGCAACAATATGAGAAAAATATTGAAATGCAATTGCAACAAGTTCAGGATTTTCCAATGATTTATAAAATGCAGGAAGAAGGTTAGAAGGATCAAGAATGGATTCATTTTGTAAAATGGCTTGTAAAAATTCAATTGGAATGGCTGGTAAAATATCGGGTGCAAATTTATAATAAAAAATAGGATTTGATCGTTGTTTGATAACACCCAGTGCATCAGAAAACTTGTTTTGAAGGATAAACATTCGAATAAGAGTTTCATAATCTAAAATAACAAAATAAATTTTACTCGTTAAAAAAAATTGGAAATGTGTTATTGAAAAACTGTATGGTAGCTACAACAACTCTACGATTCATTTCCATACCAAGAAAGTACACAAATTGTTTCGTAGAGAAAAGCCATAAAAGCTCTAATCATTGTCACAACGATCTTATATACAAGTAACAAGCAACAACAACAAACCTTTAAAAAGTGAAGATAAAATAATATGAGTATCAAAATCCAAATGTGATAAAGCAAGTTTATAAGCAGCTTCTTTGTTTAATTTCAAACATCTCAAAACTAATGGATTCCGTAAAAATATGTCTAATTTATTTTTCAAACCATTGATATCATTTCCAATCCCTTCTTCCCCTCTTCTGTTATCTGCTAATTCACTCAATGAAATATCCAAAATCCACCAAATGAGGAGAGCAAATCTTACTGGATCATTTTCAGCTTCAAATCTAAGCATTAAATATGTTTTTAGCCCTCTTCTTTTTTCAATACTTTCATTGCTAATAAATTTAAGAATGACAGCATCAAAAGGTTCATTGGATTGAAAGTAATGGGTTGCTGCTTCGATATAACTTTCATGGCTGAAATTATCATCTGCTTTGAGCTTCATCGCTTGTTTCAAGCATTTTAAGTCTTTCATAGTGACCCAGTAATAGTAAAAGGAAATCTAATTAAATGAATTAATAAAAAAGGAGGAAAACTTTCAGAAGAAATTTTTTTGATTGAAGTAAATTTTTGAAAGGATTGAAGAAAGTAAGGGACTTGAACAGATTTCTGGCAAAACGGGCTTTTATATCAACGATGCCTCGCCTTATAAAATTTGGATGACATTGAAATTTCTTTCTCATCATTTTTTTCTTCAAAGTTTTTATCTTTGTCTAAAACTTATTTTGCGTGTATTATCTTTCCTTTATTTTACCTTTTTTGATATCACTTCAAAAAATGGCTGAATCAAGCTCGAAATCGCAAACCAAGGTAGCTACAGCTAAATCTGCAACATCTGTTGATGAATTTGAAAAAGATGTAAGTTTCTTTCTTGTTTGTGCTTCTCTATTAATTAATTTCTCTTTTATTTTTCAGCTTATTTCAAAGAATCCCAATCTTGAAATTGCGCAATTACGCTTTCTTGTTAACAACAAAGCCATTGATCCCGCTGTCAAAGCTGAAAAACTCAAACTCTTGCTTCAATTCATCAAGGACAATGAAATGGGACCATTTTATGAACTCGTCGCAAGTGAACTTCAAATCAATGTCGATAAGGATTTATTAGCTGATCTTAAAGAAAAGAATGCTAAGAAATTGAAAGAAATCGATGCCGAAATCCTTGATGCTGAACAAAATTTGGGAGAAAGTGAAGTTCGTCAAGCCTTCCTGAAAAAGTCTGAATACCTCTGCCAAATTGGTGATAAAGAAGCTGCAGTATCTGCTTTCCGTCAAACTTATGAGAAAACTGTTGGCATGGGATATCGTATTGATTTAGTTTTCAACCTTATTCGTCTTGGTCTTTTCTTCTTGGATCACAAACTCATTAGTGCGAATATCAGCAAAGCTAAAGGATTAATGGAACAAGTAAGTCTCGTAAATTTTACTAATTGATTTATCTGATTGAATATTATAGGGTGGTGATTGGGAACGCAAGAATCGTCTTCGCTCATATGAAGGTTTGTACAAGATGGCAACTCGAGATTTCAAAGGCGCTGCATCTTTATTCCTTGAAGCTGTCCCTACTTTTGGATCGTATGAACTCATGTCGTATGAAGATCTCGTCTTCTATACTGTTTTAACAACCGTTTACTGTACGTTCACATTCTTATAACTTACTAAAATCTCATTTTCATTTTTCAGCTCTTGATCGTCCAGAACTTCGAGAAAAGGTTATGCGCTGCAATGAAATTCAAGAACAACTTACTGGTGGTGGAGAAAAGGGTGATTTAATCCCAATTCGTCAATATGTTGAAGCATTTTATAATTGCACCTATGATCAATTCTTCATTATGCTTGCACAACTCGAATCTCAACGTCTCAAATTTGATCGTTATATTGCTCCACATTATGCTTTCTATTCTCGTGCGATGCGACTAAAAGCTTATGAACAATTTTTAACTCCATACAAAACTGTTCGCTTGGACATGATGGCAAAGGATTTTGGTGTTTCAATGGCTTTCATCGATCGAGAACTTCATCGTCTGATTTCAACCAGTCAACTCAACTGTCGTATTGATGCCGTTCGTGGAATTATTGAAATGAATCATCCAGATAATAAGAATCATCTCTACAAAGCTGTTATGCGTGATGGTGACATCCTTCTCAATCGTATCCAGAAGCTTGCTCGTGTTATTAATGCCTAATTTAATTTATCGTATATCTGTATTATTTATAACTCTTTTTTTGTCTACGGTGTGTGTTTAAATAAAGTGCAGTTTTAAATTTTTTTTATCAAAATTAAGGGTCTTTTACCTCGGGAATATTTAGGCTTTGTTTTTCTATTGTTATGTTAGTTTAGTGAAAGGTTTTTGTAGATGGCAGGAGTTCCAGATGATGAAATTGTTGGACCAGCGATCCCTGCATCACTAAGAAGAACAGTGGAAGTAACTGTAACAGAAGAAGTTGGAGGATCAGATGAACCAGAAACGAAAAGAATCAAAGTGACTGAAACAGAAGAAATCGAAGAAACATTTGTAGTACCTGTTGCTCCTCCAAAGCCAGTAAAGGCATTGAAGTTTGAAGAAACTTATCTCCGAACTCTTCCTCGTGCTTCTCAATATGAAAAATCTTTTATGCACCGTGATGTTATCACTCATGTTTTTGCAACAAAAACTGATTTTATCATTACCGCTTCTTGTGATGGTCATTTAAAGTTTTGGAAGAAAATTCATAAAGAAGGTGTTGAATTTGTCAAGCATTTTCGATGTCATATGCGTAAGCTTTTTATTTCCAATTTGCTTTTCTTATTTACATGGTTTTAGATCCATTTTCTGATATTACGATTAATCACAATGGTAATCTAATGGCTACAGTGTGCTCTCAAGAAAATACAGTGAAAATCTTTGATATCGTCAACTTTGATATGATTAATATGTTCAAATTTCCATTTTCTCCTAAGATTGCTGCATTTGTTCATCTTGGATCTGATCTTGAACTAGCTTTGGCGATATCGGATGCAAATTCACCAAAGATATTTGTTTATGATTGTAAAGGTGAAAATGCACCTATCAAACTTATTGAGAATCTTCACAGTCGTCCTGTTGCTTTGATGGAGGTTAGTTTTCTTTTTTAAGCCACCATAATATCTTGTTTTTTAGTTCATTCCTGCTTTAAATGTTACTATTTCCATTGATGAAAGAGGAATGCTTGAATATTGGTCTGGTGTCAAAACAAGTTACGAGTTTCCTAAGAATATCGAATGGGAATTTAAAACCGACACTGATCTTTATGAATTTGCAAAAATTCGTCAACCGCCAAAAGCACTTGTGGTTTCTCCAACAGGAAATTACTTTGCCACATTTTCTCATGATCGAAGTCTCAAAATATTTTCTGTAATTACTGGAAAGATTATCAAAGTATTGGATGAAACATTAACTCGTTATATTGAAGAAGCTAAATTGAATGAGTGAGTTTTATTAACCATAAATTAGTTATTTTCTTTCTTTGTTTTTCAGACGTCATGGACTTTTGCATGTTGATTGGACTCGAAAAGTTGCAATGGAGAAGGACATAAACAAGGATCCCAAAGCTTTTGATAATATTCAATTATCTTTTGATGAATCTGGCAACTTCTTGATTTATCCAAGTACAATAGGATTGCGAATTTATAACATTGTCACGGAAAAAGTTGTTCGAGATTTGGGAAAAACCGAATCTGTTAGATTTATGGGTGCTGCAATTTGTCGAGCAATGCCAACAACAGCTGAAAGACTCAAAGGTGCTGCTATTACTGCTGAAATTGAAGCTTCCGAAAATCCTGCATTGAGAAAGTTTGATGTTGATCCGATGATTGTAAGTTTTAAGATTACTTTATAAATTTTACAAATAATTTTTTTAAGATTGCATCAGCTTATCGAAAGAATCGTTTTTATATTTTCACTAATGCTGAACCATTTACTGGTGGAGAAGAAGAAGAAGGTGTTACAAATCGTGATGTCTTCAATGAAAAACCTCGAAAGGAAGATGCTCTCACAACCTTCGACCATGAAGAAGAATCTAAAGCGATGACCGATGCAGCAATCATTCATACAACTTGTGGCGATATCCATGTTAGATTATTTCCTAAAGAATGTCCGAAAGCTGTTGAAAATTTTGTTACTCATGCTCGTCGTGGATATTATAATGGACATTGCTTTCATCGTGTTATTAAATCATTTGTAAGTACCATTTTAGTTATTCTTTCGTTTACTTTATGTTTATTTTAGATTATTCAAACTGGTGATCCAACGGGTAAAGGAACTGGTGGTCAAAGTATTTGGGGACCTGATTTTGAAGATGAATTTCATCCTATGCTTCGACATGATAAACCTTTTCGACTCTCAATGGCTAATGCTGGACCAAATACAAATGGATCTCAATTTTTCTTCACTGTTGTTCCTGCAGAATTTTTGGATGGAAAGAATACACTTTTTGGTGAAGTCGCTGATGGATATAGTGTAGTACAAAAGATCAATCAAACACCAACTTATGAAAAATCAGGACGACCTAAAGATGAAATCAACATTGTTTCGATTACTTTAAAAAATTGACATGTTATGTAATTTATTTATTTTGTTTTTGTATCATTATTGTTTGTTGTTGAATAAACTTGTAAAAAATTAGTTAGATTTGTTTGTTGGAAGTTGCTGTTGGTAAAGGTTAATCATTGGATTTTTGGGATTGCGCGCTTGTATATTTCCCTTCAGGAATCTTTCGAGGCTTGGGAAAATCAAGTTCCATTCAACGTAAAAAGTTTATGCAAATTTTTTTTCAATCTAACTTTCGAAAAAACGTATAAAAGGATTTGGAATCCATGAAAAAGCTTTCATTCGTCTTTGCTGAAATTCGTGAAAAGATGTCGTTCTCAAACCATTTCGTTTTTATGCTCCTTTTAGCATCAACTTCTGCTATACCATGGCCATGGATATCATCAGAACCTCTTGGATATGGTCATCATTACAATTCTGCTGCTGTTCGTTATAATTCAACCGCTGATGCTTTTGTTAAGAATGCTGAAGATGTTGGTGCATATGCTGGTGGTAGTTTTGCTCATGGTGCAGAATCAGTTGCTCATGGTGCTAAAGTTGCAGCAAATGAAACAATCGAAAAGGGTGCTGAAGCTGGTGTACTTGCTAAAGATGCCGCTGTTGGTGCCAAAGATCTTGCCGTAGATGCAGCTAATGGAACAAAGAACGCTGTTGTTGGTGCTGCAGAATCAGTTGCTCATGGTGCTAAAGTTGCAGCAAATAAAACAATCGAAAAGGGTGCTGAAGCTGGTGTACTTGCTAAAGATGCCGCTATTGGTACTAAAGATCTTGCTGTTGATGCCGCCAATGGAACTAAGAACGCTGCGGTCTACGTTGCAAATGGTACAAAGAACGTTGCTGTTGGTGCTGGTGAAGCAATTGTCGATGGAGCAAAAACTGCTGCAAATGAAACCGTAAAATTGGGTGCTAAAGCTGTTGAAGCCGTCAAGAACGTTGGTTCTTTCATCGCTGAAAAAGCCAAGGATGCCAAAGAAGCTGTAGAAGAAAAGGTTGAAGACGTGAAAGAAACTGTCAATGAAAAGGCTCATGAAGGCGCACAAAAGGCTAAAGAAGTAAGTTTATTTTTATAGAAAATTATTTAACACTCATTGGGTTTTTAGGTTGAACACGACATCTCTGAAAAAACCGAAGTAGCTAAAGATATCGTCATTGGTAAAGCTCATGATGCATCTGAAACAATCAAAGAAGGTGCTTCTGATGTTGTCGAAGGTGCTAAAGAACTCAAGGATGATGCAGCTGATAAAATCGAAGATGCTAAAGAAACTATCAAAGACAAAGCTGAAGATGCCAAAAATGCAGCCGATGAAAAAGCTCAAGAAGGTAAAGAAGCAGCTCATGCTCATCGTGATCAAGTCATCAAGAAATACCAAGATGCCAAAGCAAAGTTCAATGAAAAAGCTGCAGAAGGTGCTGATTCAAAGAAGTGAAGATGATTTTAATAATGAATTTTTTAATATATTTTTCTTTTATTGTCCTTTATTGTATATAATTTTTTGATAATAAAGCAACTAATTTTTCATTTTGTTTGTTACTTGTTTGAAGCTTTGTTGTGTGAGGTTACTGTAGTGGCTGAATCGCTTTTTAGGCACACACATTATTTGGATGCGTTGCTTTCATAGTGATGAATGGATAGCATTTTTTTAAAGTTATGCAAAAGTGCAAATAACAACCAAAAATTAATTTGCTTGAAACTGACTTCAAGCCAATAATGCAAGATAACTAATCAAAAAGGGAAATTTGATTTATTGCCTTGTACATACACATACATATAGTGTCTCCAATGTCAATGTTTGAAAGTACTTTGTGTTATGTTATCTTTCTAAAAAACGCTTGCAAAGATGGGTATAAAACTAATAAAAAAATGACAGGTGTTTAACAAAGAAAGACAAAAAAAACTTCTAAAAAATGTTTGCTCTAATTTTTCTTTCACTTATTTTTGTTTTCCTCTTTCATCAACTTTATTGGCGACGTCGTAATCTTCCTCCAGGACCCATGCCATACCCATTGATAGGAAATATCCCAATTATGGATATGAATAATATCGATAATCAACTTTTAGAAATGAAAAATAAATATGGACCTGTTATGACTTTATGGCTTCCAGATCCTAACATAATTGTTTCTGAAACTGAAGTAATAATCATTTGATTTTATTGTAGCTTTTTCTATGAACCCTATTTTAGCAATTAAAATCAGTATTTATAAAAGATGGTGATAAAACTTTTGGTCGACCTGAGTATCTCGTTAATGAGCGAATATTTGGAGGAAATTTCGGCTTTACTTTTTCATCCGATTCATTTTGGAAAACTCAACGACGCTTCGCTATGCATGTTCTTAAAGATTTTGGAGTTGGTAAACCGGTTTTAGAAGACGCAATTATAAATCAAGCCAGTGATGCTTGCGCTTATTTTAAAAAACTTAATGGAAATCCAGCTGATGTTAGTGAAGCTTTATATGTAAGTTGCAATCATAAAGCGACTAATGTTGCCAATAATTCCCATATTTTCCAGACTTGTGCTGGAAATATTATTTATCAACTTTGTTTTGGAACAACTATGAGTTTTGATAATATTGTTGAATTTCGAAACAAAATTATTGATGGTTCAGAAGTTTTTAATCATCCTTATACGTTTTTCATGGAAATTTGGAGACCTTTGAAATATTTGGACTTTATGTTTGGTTCTTCCTACAAAAAACTCTATGAAAAAGTTGGCGATGGAGTTAAATTATTCCAAAAACAACTCAAAGAACATCGAGAAACAATTAATTTTGATAGTGAGCCTCGCGATTACGTTGATGCTTTTTTGATTGAACAGCGAAAACATAATCCCAACAACATGGACCCAACTAGTGAATGGAGTGATCACCAAATAGTTGCATCAGTTTATGATATGTTTGGTGCTGGATTAGAAACAATAAGTAACACAATTCAAATGTTTATTTTTTACATGATTCGAGATCTCGAAATTCAAAAGAAAGTTCATGAGGAAATTGATCGAGTTCTTGGAAAAGATGTAATAATAAAAATGTCGGATCAACCAAAGCTTCCATATTTGAATGCTTGTATTCAAGAAGTTCAAAGACTTACGGTATTTGTGGCATTTAATACTCAACGTCGTACAGCGGATGATCTCACCATTGATGGATATGTAATTCCAAAAGGAACAACAATAATTCCTCAATTTTTTACCGTTCATATTGATGAAAATGTATTTTCTGGTAAGCAACAATGCAATCAACGACAAAAAAACTAAATAAACAAAGATTTTAGAGCCACAAAAATTCGATCCAACTCGACATCTTGATAAACAAAATAATTTTAAAAAAGATGATCGCATTCTTCCATTTTCCATTGGAAAACGTACATGCCTTGGTGAAAGTCTTGGAAGAATGGAAGTATTTCTTTTTATATCAACTTTTTTTCAACATTTTGAATTCCATCCTGAAGATCCTAATAATCTTCCTCCTTATGAATTTGATTATAGCTTTGTAAAAGCTATCAAACCTTTTAAAGCTTGTGTAATTGAACGTGTTTAAAATTTATTATTAAAATGTTTTTGGGTTTATTTAATAATAAAGAGATTTGTATTTTGTAAAATATTGGTTTCACATTCTTTCTTTCATGAAAGCAAATTTTTCTTCGCTGCTTGTTTTACCAATCAACTGGGAAAAATTTTTGATTCCCTCGCTCTCGCTCTCTCTCTCTTTCATTGGCCTTCGAAATCGCGAGAACAAAAACATTTTTTTCGTGTGTCTTTGAAGAAATGAGACAAATCATTTATTTCAAGCTTTGATTTATAAAAAATTTAGTTATGTTCATTGAATATTTTTGTAATTGCTGGATACTATCGCTTGCTTTAACGTGTTTGCGAGTATATGTTTGGAAACTTTGCGATTATTTCTTATTCTTTAATTTATTTTTTAGGTAGCGATCCTTTGGTACTTTTTCTTTATCACTCATTCAATTTTCTGATATAATTTCTACAGCTTCTACGATGAAACGTCATACTTCCGCTAAAGAAACTTTCGACTTCTCTTCGCTTCCATATATCTGTCAAAAACGATTCGCCGAAATATGTGATGCAAGAACTTTGATAACTTTTGCTGACATCAATACAACTACAAGAAAACTCTCAAAGCGGTGTCATTATATCAAAGAAGCTATGATTTTTGATGATAAAAGTGATTGTTATGTTAAATGTTATTGTTCGTCAAAAGAATGCTGTAATAGAGGCACCAATCTTACTCATTTCAATGGTAAACTCGAAGTTCTGGATGTGGTCAAAATAAGCTACCATAAAGAGAAAAAAGAAGCTGATCTTCATTATTTTCAACAACTTCCTATAAGTCTCAACTCAAATGAAAAAATCTCAATATTGGTTCATTCCATTAGATTTAGTGTTTTCAAAACTTTGGTCAATCCTCGTTTAAAAACCTTTCAATTTCAAGGTGGCATGATCTTTGATTGTTCTTTAATGGAATTTATTCAATATATTAAACTTTTATCAAGACGTGTTCAACAGTACAAGTAAGTTGTTTTGTCTGATTATGAGTTACTTTAATCCATTTTACCGTTTTTTAGGTTGGAAATTTATGGAGCTGAAGTATTTTTCCATGTTAAGGATATCGCTTTACTTCTTTCATCTCTTCGACGTCGTAAAGTTATTGGTGCTTTCTCTGCTACTAAAAATAGAGTTGAGATTATAAATAACTTCACATTCTTCGTGTAAATTGTTGTAATATGTATTATCTTTGTTGCATCATTTTCTTTGTAATAATTTTTGTAGCCTCCTTTGTATTTTGAAATCCTTTGTATTGTTTATTTTCATGTTTGATTTATGATTTATCTTTCATGTCATGTTATAAAATAAAGTGTATTATTAACAAAACAAAAAATTGCTTTAAATTTGATTTTCATCCATGAATCATTCATTGGTTAAAGAACCTTTACACATGTGCAGGAGTTTACGGTATCTTTCATTCATGCTTGTTTGAGATTCAATTAAAAGGTGTATGTCTAAAATCTTTCGGTGTTTTTACTGATTCAAAATGGTCTAGGTTCGTGGTAACACAGATTTTTAATATTTTCTTTTATCCTTTCCCAACTTTCCCATGAATAGTTCCTGACAGACACACATGCAATGAAAATTGAGGAGAATGATTTATTGTAAATTTGCATGAACAAATTATCATTAAAAGCATTTCATTGAAGGCAGTTTTTGTTGCTTTCATTTCATTTCGTCTGCAACACCGTGGTCGTGTCAAAAAACAACTCTCAAACATTTCCATCTTCTTATTTTCTGTGTGCTCCAATCTTCATCATCAACATATATGGAAAAACAAATTGCAAATGAGACGTTCTATCATGGTTTACTACCCCGAGAAGATATGAAGTCAATGTTAAAGAAGAATGGGGACTTTTTACTTCGTATGAGTGAACCACATGCTGGAGGTGATCGTGCTATTATTCTCTCGATGATGGTAGAAGAGCAAAAAGTAAGTTCTTTTTTTTTTTTGTTGCAGCTTATTACCTTACTGTTTACCTTAAATTTATTTTTCAGATGAAACATTTCATTATTTACAAAACTGGTGATAAATTTTATATTGATAAAACTACCTTCTCATCCATCCCAGAATTGATTACTCATCATACAACTACAAAGGAACCTGTCTCGCTTAAAGATCCTGAAACCATTTTACGCAATGCTATTGGTCGTCAAAGTTGGGAACTAACTCATGATGATATTGAACCATTAAAGAAATTGGGTGAAGGCGCATATGGTGAAGTTCACAGTGGTAAACTCCGATTAAAAACTGGCGTCAAAGTTAATGTTGCTATTAAAATGGCAAAATTGGATTCATTAACTAAAGAACAAATCAAAGAAGTTATGTCAGAAGCTAGACTCATGAGAAGTTTTGACCATCCAAGTAAGTTTAGAACTTTGACATTTTCCAATCTTTCTTTTTGCTTATTTGTGTTTGTTTTAGATGTTGTCAAGTTTTATGGTGTTGCTGCTGGAACAGAACCCTTAATGGTATTGATGGAATTGGTTGATTGCGGTGCTCTTAATTCATACCTCAAAAAGAACTCTTCAATTGGATCGGATAAAAAAGTGGAGATGTGTACACAATCATCATGGGGCGTTGAATATTTACATGCTCAAGTAAGCTTCATTTTTCTTTATCATATACTTTATATTAACTTAAATTCTTTTTAGAAAATCTTACACCGAGATATCGCTGCTCGAAATTGTCTTTATGGTGATGGAAAAGTACGTTTTCAATTCTCAATAAAAAAATAACTTTTGCATTCTTTAGGTCAAAATAAGTGATTTTGGTCTCTCTCGCAAAGGATTAATATATCAAATGGAACTAAAAGGTCGTGTACCTATTCGTTGGTTGGCTCCTGAAATTCTTCGAACCGGCATGTATTCACAGAAAACAGATGTATGGGCATTTGGAATATTATGTTGGGAAATTTTTGCTGCTGCTGATCCATATCCTGGTTTGACTATTGCTGAAGTCAATGTTCAAGTAAAACAAGGATATCGTATGAACTTTCCTGATAGCGCACCATCTGAATTGATAGAATGTGTAACGAAATCTTGTTGGGCTGAAAATCCAAATGATCGTGGATCTATGGTTGATATCTCACATCTTCTTGAACGTATGACTGGTCTTCATCGTCCTAAAGTAACTGCTCAACCATCATTATATCAATCAACTATTGTTAGAGATTCCAAGAAAGAAAACGAAAAGGAAAAGGAGAAAGAAAAAGAGAAGAAAAAGATTAAGAAAGCAAAGGATACAAATTCAAAAATTCAAAAGCTTGACTAAACTTTCTATTTTAACTTTGTAAAAATAAAGATATCATTTAATATTTTTTGTGTGCTTTCTTCTTTTTTTACAAATGATTAAGATTCATTATATAGGATGAGAATCAAGACAAAGCTCTATTAAACCTAAAATATTTTAAAAAATAACACTCTCTTCCTTGAAGAAAATAACTGCATTCTTTTGATAAACGAAATAAACTTGGCCATATTTATCAATGTCCAAAAAGGGCGGGATAAATTTTAAACTTCTTACAAAGAAAACTCTCGCAAACTTTTTTTTGTTCATTTTTAGTTGCTTTCACCAAACCAAATCATTTGTTCAATTTTATTCTTCAAACCCTTTGATCTCAAATATAAAAATGTCTGGAGAAATCAATAATTCTGCTGAATTTTTTGAAAGATTAGATGTTTCATTGGCACAAAACTTTGATCCAGAAGATTTTCCACTTGAAGTTTTAGCTACTATGGATGTTCATCAACTTCAAGAGGTAACGTTTTTTTTATTATAATTTCCTTTTTTTACTGTTTAAAATTTTAGAATTTTAATCTCGATAAAGAAAAAGGCAAGAAAGTTTATGATGCACTTGAAAATGTTCGACGATCCATTAAACCACAAAAGGTACGTTTTTCTTCTATACTTTTATTTTTCAATGTCAATGCTTATCATTTTTAGAAAGGCTTTGCAAAAGCATTCCAAGATCTCTTTTCCAAATCAGCAACAAGACAACCTTCGTTCATTGAGGATTTCGAGGATCTTTCTGATGTTATATGGCAAGAAGGTGATGAATGGCAAATGGATCCGTGCTCTGCTGCAAATGCTGGCTCAATAAAATTTTTTGAAGTTAGTTTTATTCATTCATTCGTTTCTTTATTTTAAAATGTGTTATTTAGGCTGATTTTGATTTAAATCCTTCAAAATATTCAACGTATTCAAATGTCAAAGATTGGACTCCATTAATGTATTCATCAGCTCTGGGGCGAGAAGCCATCGTAGAAAAGATTCTTCAAGAACCTCGAAATCTTTGTTTTCAAAATGATGAAAAACAAACAGCTTTGATCCTTGCATCTTCATTTGGTCATCTTCCTATCATTGAATTGCTTAGAAATCACGCGGAAAACCTTGCTGTCTCATCAAAATGTTTTCGAAAACTTATTGGACTTGATTTGAGTGATAAACATGGAAATACAGCTCTTCATTATGCTGTTTATTATGCTCAATATGAAGTTGTGGATGCCTTACTCAAAATTGGTGCTGATCCAAACATTCGAAATAAAGAAGGCATAACTCCAACTGAATTGGCACAAGAAAATGATGTACAAAAAGTGTGTTTATCTTCTTTAACGAACGCTGGTGGAAAATTAGCTTCAAATAAACAATTTCAACCCAATTCATCTCAAACTTCATCCAATGCATCCATTTCATCTGGTTCTAAATCTCAACAACAATATGGAAACTTTTAACTTATTGTTTTTTTTCTTTGTTTTTACTTTATTACTTTGTATAGTTTTGCATTTTTGCTGTTAGTATGTTTTCTGTTACAAAAATAAAAAAATTTGCTTACAATATTTCCATTTTTTGTTGAGTAAAAATTAGCATAAGTCACTTTTTTGATAAAAGCGAAACCGTGATGAAATTTATAATCAGTTTGAAACATTTCTTGTTTTTCAACGGCTGTGATTAAACTTTGGGTTTGTGATAATCAAAAAGAAGGAAATCAACTGCTTCAATCATGGCAACTTTGGTAAGAAGAGTTTCCAAACATATTTCATGCTTTCATATTTTCTTGTTTTTTAGATGCGCAAAGTCCGTGGTGGAACATCCACACATTATCCAGCTGAATTTGTTGAACTTCTTGAAGATCTCAAATTTGCTAAAACTTCAACTGAAGAAATCGTCGATAGCCTCATTGATATTGTTTGTGTATGTTATATCATTTCTTCTTTTCAATCAACAATCTTCATTTTTTGTTGTTTTTAGCAATACAATGGTAACAACAGCTTGAATCGATATGAAAAAATGGGAGAAGTTTTTTCTGCTTATGCATCAAAGTTAACCGATCAAGAAGCTATGGAAGCTATCGCCTCTGCCAAACCTGGATTTGAAGCCATTGGACGTATTTATCGCATCTTTTCAACTGAAGTTCAAGAGCAAGTCATCAGCAAATTTCAATTTTGGCTCAAAAATGAATACAAAGCTATGCATGAAGAAATCAAAAAGCTTGATAAAGCTCGAAATGAATATGACAATGCTTATGATAAAGTTCGACGTAAACCTGATGATGGCGAAGCTCAAACACGTAAAACTGATGCTGAAGCGGTTCATGAAGCTCAAGTTGCTGTTGTTAAAGAAACTTTAGCTCAATTGGAAGATTATGTAAGTAACTCTTTTACTTTAATGGATGTTATTGATTTTGGTGTTTTTTTAGTATGATATGATGGCTGATACCCTCAAAAATTTTGATGCTCTCCTTCTCAAAGTTCTTGCTGATGAAAAATTTGAAATGGATGTATGTTTTTATTTTTTTACTTTGCTTCAGTTTAACCCATCTTGTTGTTTTTAGAAACTCACAAATGCTAACAAATTCTAATATGAATCAACAAGCATCATATACTTCAAGAATGATAAATTATTAAAATATTTTCTGTATCTATGTATGTATGTGTGTGTATTCATTATCTTGATAATAAATTAAACTTTGTAATATTTTTTTGTGTCTTTAAATTTTTTCATCCATTTGATTTGTTTCGCATCGCATAACAAAGTTGCAGGATCCCAGCACGAGTGATTGCTCCTAATTACCATCCGTTTTATTTTGCACACTTTCAACTTTGCCTTTTTTTCATTTCCACTTTTTCATTATTTTAACCGCTCACTAACTTCCATTTTGTCATATTTTTTGTTATAAAAAGATGTCTCTTCATCTTTCTCAATGCTACTATGGTGATCAACCTGATAATAATATTGCTGCAAATGATATCCTTTTGAGGTGGAACATTTTTCAAGCTTCTTTGGGTGCTCCTCCAAATTTACCTGGTTTGCTTTTATTTACCCTATTTATTTCTATGTAAACATTTAATAATTTTAGAAAGAAGATTTTTGCGAACTTTGTTAGCCCAACGGCAGCATGTCGATTATGACTTTCTCTTTGAACCAATATATTTTCCTCTTGTTTATGCTGTTGAAGCTTTAATCAGCTATGGTGGTGATTTCTTGGAGTATCTTGTTCATCCTCAAAGCGGATGCTTTATCGAATTTTTAAATGCTGTGTTACAGCGATTTGATGAAGATCTTCAGAAATATCAATCGCCAGGTTAGTATTATATCTTTTTTTTTTTTTACTCGTTCATTATTTTGTAACAAATTTCAGAAGCTTCTAAAACTGTTGCAACACTTGAAACTATGCTTCAAAAACTTTCAAGCCTCTCGAATGTTCCGCATCCAATCAACTTTTTCTATGGAATTTACAATCAACGTCATGTTCCTTTGATTGCTGAATTAAGCTTTAAACATGAAAAACAAGGATATATGCGAATTCGAAAGCTCATCGTTACTCCAAGTGGTAAATTTTTTGTCAATCCTGAACTCGTCCTTGGAAATCGTTTACTGCGAAGAACAAAAGCTGAAAATATGTTGCGTGTAGTTTTTCGTACTGATGATAATAAGAAAATTACTCATTTGCCAAGATTCTTCGTAAAAAGGATGATCAACAACACCCTGAGAAATTCAACCTTTGTTGGGTGTAAGTGTTTTTGTGAGCTAAAATTGGTTATTTTCTGTTATTTTTAGTGCGACGATTTTCTTATCTTGGTTCATCAAATTCTCAACTTCGTGATCATGGATGCTATTTTCTTGCTGGAACTCCCGAAGAAGTATCCCAATTTCGTCTGGAATGCGGTCGATTTGAATTTTCATCAATACCTAAAGTTATGAGCCGCTTGGGACAATGTTTAACACAATCTCGTGAACTTGGTGTTGAAATTGCTCGCGAATCGTACAGTGATATTTATGACTATCGGGGTGGAAGCAATTCAAATGGTGAACCTTACAACTTTTCTGATGGCGTTGGAATGATTTCAACTCAATATTGCCTAAAAATTGTCAAAGAACTCAACCTTGGAAGTTGTCTCCCTTCTTGCTTTCAAATTCGGTTCCGTGGTTACAAGGGTATTGTTACATTGAATCCACTGATGGAAGAAATACGAGAATGGGCAATTGAAAATAAGCGCTTACCTCAACATCAAACTGGTGTTTTTGATCCATGGTATTGTCAATCATTGCTATTTCGAGAATCTCAACATAAATTTTATGGACCAAGAGAAAGAAACATCGAAATTGTTAAAATTTCTTCACCCATATGTATGAATCTTAACAAGCCATTAATAAACATCCTTGACCAAGTTAGTTTTTTTTCTTTTTTTTTTGCTTTTCTTCTAAGTTCTTATTTTTAGGTATCAGAAATTCAAAGCCCGGAATCTCATCAGCGAATGTGTTCGCGTATTCATGAATTACTTGACCATCATCTCGAATCAGCTGTTTTACCATTTTTTGATGAAATAGCTGCATTGAATAGGTTAAATGAATTTCCAAAATATATTCCATATAATCTTCTCAAAGATTTCCAATTAACTGAAGAACCATTCTTTCGTTCACTTTTCCGATCATCTTCTCTGATTTCTTTTGGTAATGCTTTAACAATCTTCTTTTACCTTTTTTAATGTTTAATTTTTAGAAAAGATCCATGATAAAATGAAAATTCGTATTTCACCAACTCAAGGACGTATGGCTTTTGGTGTTATTGATGAAACTGGCATCTTACAACATGGTCAAATCTTCTTTCAATATACTGACAATTATAAAATTAAGTATCCTGGTCCTAATGTCAAGAAAATTATTCTGAAAGGTCGCGTTATGTTAACCAAAAATCCTTCTATTGTACCTGGTGATGTTCGAATGTTTGAAGGTTTGTTTTCTTCATTCTTTTTATAAAGTCCTAAATCCGCTAATTTTAGCCATTGATTGTCCAGCTTTTCATCAACTTGTGGATGTTATCGTTTTTCCACAACATGGTCCACGTCCACATCCAGATGAAATGGCTGGTTCCGATCTCGATGGTGACGAATATTCTATATTTTGGGATCCTGCACTTTTCTTAGACTACAATGAACCTGCTTTTGATTCTGTTGCTGCTTTGCCTAAAAAAGGTGTCATGGATGAATGCAAGATTAAAGACAATCTTACTGGACACATGATTGATTTTTTTACTAAATTTATTTCTCAAGATGCTATTGGAAATATTGCTGTTTCACATTTGGCGAATTCAGATTTTTATGGAATTAATAGTCAGGTTAGTTTTCTTGCTACTAACTAACTAACTATGAAACATTTCTTCTTTTAGCATTGTCACAATATTGCCGTCAAACATAGTCAAGCGGTGGATTTTGCAAAATCTGGTGTAATACCACCTCGTTTAACAAGGTATTTGGAAAATGGATTTCCACCTGAAAGAGTTGAAATGTTTCCTCATTTTATGGGTAAACCTGGAAGACGTTCATATCATTCTGTTCGATTACTTGGTGAACTCTATGATCGCTGTATTGAAATCAAAGAAGTAATTCATACTGAACATATCAACGAATCTGAACAATCAATTGTGATGGATAATTCTCTTCTAGTTTCGGATGATTCGTGGTACATGTCTGCTGCTAAGAACGCATATGTGGAATATGGTCAGCTTATTGAAGTATGTTTCTTGCTTATGTACCTTTCTTAATTCCACCTCTTTTTAGAGCTTATGTGATAATTATGGTATTCAAAGTGAAGGACAATTATTTTCTAGCCGTTTTACAGCTTTAAAAATGCCTATCAATCTTCGTGATAATGAAATGGTCGTCTTCAAACAGATGATTGAGAAGCAAGTATCAAGGATTTTTGCACGATTCCGTAGAGAATTCTTCAAAGAATTTGGTGGCATTGAAAGAAATACAGATATCAGTGATAATATTCATTGCGCAGAAGAAGCATTTCGTCGTGTTTGTACCAATCCAAACTTGAAATTACGTCAAAAAGCAAGTGCTTATTATCGTATGGCTTATTCTCAAGGAAAACTTTTATCTTTTGGATGGCTTGTTGCGGATATTCTTGCGCATAATCGACAAAAACATTTCTTGTTAATCTCAAATCGAAACTTTTCTTATTGTCCACTTTATCATCGATTATCTGAATACATTGAAAATTACTTGAATGCCTTCAAAGAAGAATTTAATAACTTCGAAAGACGTATTAAAACTACCAAAAACCTTTTTGTTGCTGAAATTTGTAAACGACATGATGGTGAGTTTTTTTGGCGATGTTTGAAAGAATTAAAATATGTGTAATTTTGGTTTGTGGTGGTGGTGGTATGCATAAATGGTACCTTATATGCTATCTCTTTGCAGATGTGGTGTTTACCACACTGTGTAAATAAACAAACCTTTTTGCTTTTACTATAGCTTGTATTGTTTTGTTTCATCATCATTACTAAACTTCTGTTTTTTAGGACTTGCTGAATTGTTATTCTTCATTAGAAAATGGATGCTCCACCACAACATTATGAATGTTCCACGTATGTCTCTTGATGCATTATTTATTATTCATGGTATTGGAGAATTAACGAAAACAAACAGCTTCCTTGATGTGAGATTATTTATGTTTACATTTTTTTACTCCTTTCCTTTGTTTTTTAGGCTGTTTCGTTTGATGAAGTAACCGTGGATCTCAAATCTCAACTTGGTGGAATGGGTCAACGGTTTTGGCAATTTATTCAATTTCTGATGACTCGATCCTTTGGCTTTTCAAAGAACTTACCACTCTCACCTATTTTGGATGAAACTTTATCAGCTGATCAGTGTCAAACTTTATATTACGCCGCAATGGAAACATTTTATGCAATTGCAATTAGTCGTCGATTTGATCGTTTACCTAACTATTGTTAACTTTTTAATAATTTTGTATGTATTTACTTTGTATCATAATAAATTTTTAATAAATTTAAATATTCTTAACATTATTGTTCTTTTACGTTACAAAGCTTCCTAAACCAAACAACGTTGAATTTAGTGGATAATGTTCGAGATTTTGAAGCAGCTCTAATCTTATAACGAACAGTACAGGCAGATTTGGGCATGAATCATGGAAATGAATGATGATGAATCAAAGTTTTAAAACCATATTCAACTTTTCGAGTAATTTATTTCCCAACAACCAAATTTCTTGTAAAATGAGTGAATTAGAAGAATGTAAAAAATGCCACAAATTTCTCATCAATGAAGAACATCGTTTAAATCATCCTTGCAAGCATTGGTGCATTTCGGGTGATGAAACATTGGAAGAAGCTAAAAAGAAGTTATACAACCATTACAACGAGCTTTTTATGAAAAAACGTCAAGAAATTTTTCAGAAAATTTTCCCTCTTGTAAGTTTCAATTTATTTTTCAAGTCTGCCTATTTGATATTGCATTATTTATGCCTCTCATTTTTCAGTATACCTACGAAGCAATGGCTGAACTTGCTAATGGATTGAAAGTGATTCCTGATATTTTTAAATCCAAACAAGAAGAAGTCGAGTACGTTTTGATTTGATTTTACTTCAAACATTCTATTTATTTCTTTTTTAGAGAAATGAAACAAATATCGATGGAAAAATTTGAAAATGAGGTAAGTTTGTTATGTTTATTCATGGTTAATGCTCTTTTACCTATTCAAACTATTGCTCTTTTAATTTACAGAAAATCGCAAAAGCAAAGAAATTCGAGAAAAATAATGAAAAGAATAATAATGGAATGGATTAGACTTTGAATAACTTTGATCTTCAATTCAGAACACTTTTTTTTGTTATGTTTGTGTATTCAATGTGTCTGTAGCTTGCTTAATAAATAAAGTGTTACTTTTCTCTTTGGATTCAAATGCTTTCATATATACTTTTGATTATACCAATAACATGAAAACAAGGAAGATGTTATGATAAGCACCAAAGTGGTAGTTAAATGAGATTCCAAAACAAGAATTTTATAACACACGATTCAAAAACAATACAAAAATGTAACAAACATATTTGAAAACATGTAAAAAATAGCAAAGAAAAAGTCTAACGATTTAGAACAAAAATGGAATTATAAAAGATGAGCTTCGCGGACTTCACTAATCACATCATTAGCTTTATTCAAAGCTTCCAACATTTCTGTAGCAGCTTTACGACGATGAACCACATCTTTATTTTCCATTAGAAGTTGATCCATATCTTTGTCATTGTAGAGTTTATGAATAAGTTCATTTTGAAGCTTATTACTACGAACATGATTGACAAGAAATTCCATAATGGCTTTGGGAATAATATCTTCTACAGATTTACGAGTTATAAGGAAATAACATCGGATGAACTTTTCTGAAGAAAAAAAATATGAATGGGAAAGAGAGAACAAAAGTCTTACCAACAATACCAGTATTACGCTTATCGCGTTGAGATGGTTCACGTTGCTGGGATTTCCGAACAGCTTCTGTTGTATCTGAACCAGGCTCATCCATAGCTTCAAAGCTCATTTCTTGATCAAGCCATTCATTTTTACTTTCGTTATTGATAGATGTGTCAGCGTCATCTTCTCCCATTTCATCCTTGTTGTTTTTGACTAGACCATTTAAAGATTTTTCAGCGAATTCAGGATGTTTGGTGTTGATGTAAGCAAGTTGAATTTTAATAAGATTCTCAACAAATTTTTTGGTTTTTTGGACACGATAATTGAGAAGACTGGTGACGACGTTGTTGATGCGATCATAGACCCGAGGAAATCGTTGGACTTCTTGAACAAGTTCATCTCCACAATGTTTAGCAATACGTTTGAGTTCTTCATGTACGAGATCAACACACTTTAAACTTGGATTTTTCATTGGACGCATTTGTTTTTTAACAAGAAGTTCGAAACTTGTTTGAGGAGCAACCAATGGTGCTCGAGGTCCCTGAAAAATCTCAGTAAGCAAACCATTAACGGGGAAAAAACAACGTACAGAAGCATTATGAATTGCTGTGAGAATGTCCATTGAAGTTAATCCACCCAAAGGATCAATTTCTTCCAATAATTTATGGAACGTGTCATGAAAGATAAAAGCAATTCGAGCGCCACCAAGCCTAGAAAGTTAAAATAAAGAAAAGAAAAAAGACGTAAATAGAGTAGCTTACAATGTTTTAGTTTCTAATTCCTCTGGATTTCCATTGATGGTTGAAGTAAAAGCATTCGAAAAGCTAGTGATGATCTCCAATAAAGTAGTTTTTTTATCGACAACAGGTTGACCACAAGATTCGAGGATGCGTTGAAAACGTTCTGACATTTCAGCGATGCGTAGCTTTAATTTTGGTAAACAAATGCGAATATGATCCATCAAAAGCTGAAAAAAATAAATGAATTAAGATTTATTAGCAAAAAAAGAAACGTACTTTATTTAATCTTTTAGCAAGAAATTGAATACCATTTTTTTCAGCGACCGAAGGATATTTCTTATGTAAAAATGTGATTTCATCCTCCAAACATTCTTCGATTGACTTGTTATCATTGATATCAGCTTGCGAGCGATTAACAACACCAATAATGCCAAGTTTGACAGGGATAACATTTCCATTCAAAACTTCCATTGCATCAGTTCCTTTATCCATAAGATCAAGTTTAGTGAGGACACACAAAGTCCGATTACCATCTTCATCAACATCTCGCGCTAGTTTCAAAGATTCTGACGTAGCGAAATCTTGACTGGCGGGTGTAACAGCAAGGATCAAGCAATTTGGGTTTTCGATGTAGTGCATAATCATGCTTTTGATTTGGGCCTAAAAATGGTGTTGAATAAAAGTAAGATAACAAATAACAAACTTCGATATCACGTGGTTGGTCACCAACTGGATTTTTGGCAATACCCGGAAGATCGATTAGCGAAAGGTTTACAACATTTTCGGAATACATCTTAAGAATGATTTGCTTATCAGAAACACACTAAAATAAATTTATTAAAAGAATATCAAAACTAAAAAAGTGACAAACCTTGTTAGTTCCGGTTTCGCGGTTGGTTTCAGCTTCGATTTCTTGACGGACAGCTTCAAAATCGTCGAAAATTTCTTCACCACGATGATCGAATGTTGCCCAATCACCACTTGCACATCCTAAAATTTTATAATTAGATAAAAGTAATTGCGGAGAGATAAAACATACGATTATCTCTTTGTCGCTTTGGATCACCCAAAGGAGTATGGATTAAATGAAGTAATAGTGGACGACGAGTTACAATTCCAGTTCCACGAGGTAGAAAATCACGACCAACAATGCCTTCGATAAGAGAACTTTTACCAGTTGACTAAAAAATATTCAAATAATACTAACGACTTTACGAAAAAAAGAACGTACTTGATCACCAACGACTGCAATTTGCGGAAGTTGAACTTCGTCGACATGACCACCAATGGTGGAAAAAACAGTTTGAAGTTTGTTGATGATAGGGATGAGTGAATCCATTTCGAGTTATCTAAAAAGAAATAATTAGTGATTAAAAATTCAACGTTAAATTTAAAAAAAAACACGAAAAATCAACCAAAAAATTGTTCAAAACGCAAAATAAAAAAGTGCAAAGGCAATAAATATTTTTTCAAAGACAGAGAAACGAAACAGTAAGCTTCTACAGTAGCTTTCATTGGTTCTCTTTTTCTTTTTAAGACGGTTACTTATTTGAATATGAAACAAATTTTAAATGGGAAATTATTTATGTAGCAATTTTCTTTTCTATTAATGTTAAGTAAAATTATCATCAGAAAAATTAGCTTTTCATGCTTGCTTGATAGGAATATATCGAGTTTGAATTAAAAGATGTAAGTAGCCCGGCGACACAAGTATATTTCGACGTTTTTACGCCTTTCAAAGATACAGTAATCGTCACATCGATGTGTTGTTAATAATAATTAGTCTGGTTATTTATAAAGATTGCACTTTTGGTTTATTTTTGTAAATGCTTTAAAATTGCTGATTAAAAAAACACGCATTATTTTTATTTCGTTTTGGTTTTCGGCCAAAGAATAATAAATCACATCACATACGTCTATCTTTTGACCTGATTCACGAGAAAGCAGGGAATATTTTTTGTTTTTTTTAAAAAAAGCTCATCGAAACATTTTATTTTAGTGTTAAGAATTTATTAATATTTTTGGCCTTTTAATGATTTTACTGACAAGTTGCAAAGTGAAGGAATCCATAAACTGTTGAGGATTGAATTTACAATTTAAAAATTTTTTTTTAAATTTTTAAATTTAGAAAAGGAATTATTTCAATAATGTAACCATGGTCATTTTCAAAAACATAAAACTGTTTATAAAATTTTTGATGATCATCACTTCGTTGAAAAATAACAGGTCTCCAATAAGGAGGAAGCAAAAAGCAATAACCAAACAAAAAACCATTTTTGTGTAGTGGTGTTTTTCAAAAAGGTTAACATGGAGAAAAACAACAAAAAGCGGCAAAAAAATAAAGAAGAAAGCCCGATATTCCATCGTTGATTTTTTTTTTCTTCTGTTTTCTGCCAGTATCTTTTTTGTTATTTTGTTTTGTATTTTTTCGTAGTCTTTTTAGTTATCTAATTTTATCTTTTGATCGAAAAGCTTCCCGTTTATGAACCTGTTTTGTTTGGAAATACCGTCGCTTGAAATTTTTGAAATTTATGTACTTTAATAAATTTGCCACTTTTTTTCAAAATGAAAAAAAGTTGTTTAACGGATACATATGTATTTTTCTTTTTTTGTGATACCCGTACAATGTGGCACTCCCGCATCTTTTTTCCCATTGTCTAGGACGAGAAAAAATCTCAGTAATTCAAAAGGTTACGAATAAAAAAAAGGTAAGAAGGAAAAGCATATTTCAATTATAAGCATACATATTTTTGATAAAGCTTTTTTTGGTAAGTAAATTTGGAAGCGGCGATGTTGATAAGAAAAAAATGAAAGAAAGAAAGTATTCGATGAGAAGACGGAACAAGAACTGTAAGAAGAGTCTTAAGATAAACATCGATTGACGCAGTTTCTTTATTTTTTTATAATATTTTGTAAAACTAAATTTTTTATTTGATGATTTTGTTTTCTTTATTTTGTTGCTAATAAAAAAGACTGGAATTTAGCTAAAATAAATTTTTTTGGCCTTCAAAAAAGACATGATGCTTTTATCTGTTTTTTTTTTGTTGCACTTTAGTGATTTGATTGGAAAGCATTGCATATTTGAGATGCAATGCTTCTTTACCTTGGAAGGATTTGGGCATATTTGGAAATCCAAAGCAAACTGTTTATTGATATTTTTTAAAGACTAAAATTTTGGACCATTAGATTTCAAAATTTCATTTTGAAACAAACTTTACATTTACACCATTTTTTTACCACCACTTTCAGTTTTTTTTAGGCTTCTCCCGTTTATGAATAAAAAATTGCCATAATTTATAAACGAAAAGTCTAGACATCGGGATATCCCAAATGCAGCTAGTATATCTAAAAAAAGCCAACTCCACCTTTTTTTCTTTTTTGGTTGTTGCAAACTTGACAAATCCGTTAAACCGATTTCTTTCAAGAGTTATTGAAATAAATTATTATTATTTTATGATCGATCATCTCTTAAAGGTGCTATAAAACTTCCGGTTGTTTGTTTCCTCTTTTTGTTTTTGTTTTCTTTCCGCGCAATGCCATTTCCATTGACTTCGGTTCAAAGTGTTATCGTCCTTTTGTATTCCCTTCTCTCTCTCCTTACTCCTTTTTGATTCATACTTACTCTCTCTCTTTTTTGTTGAAAAAAAAAAGTTAAAGGTCCTTAGAATTTAACATAACAATAGGAAAATGAAAGAAAGGCGAATATAAGAGAAACAAGCACGCGTATGTATGTATTATTTTTTTTGATAGATATCTTTTTCATTATATTTTATAACGGCATAATAAAAGAATGTGCCATTCTTCGAAACAAGCGACCAAGCAAAGGCAGCAAAAAAAAAGTCATGGTATATTTGTTATTGTTTCGCGAGCGAGCGGCGATGGCGGCATCGTTGATTTTCATCTTCTAAAAAAAGGAGGAGAAAAGCATCAAGTGCGCAAGTCAACGAACATTAATCCTTCAACTTTAAGTGTGCCCTAGCATGAAAATGTGTTTGTAAAACATGGGGTCATCATCAACTTAAAGAAGTGTAAGTAAGGAATAGGAAGAAAAAGTATCTTCAAAATATATTCGGCGATTATTGCATAATAAAAAGTTTTTTTCAGCCAAATCCAAGAAGATTAATGAAAGTTTGATCAAAAAAATAATAACATGAGGAGAGAGATTCGATACTTTTTCCCTTTTTTCGATGTTGCTTATTTTGGAGTTTGATTCATTTACTTTTAAGAATTTTTGTGATTTTTGTTTCTTTTTTAAAAGATGATGTTTAAAGTAAAAACTAACTTTTGTATTTATTTTACCATTTTTATCTGCATAAAATTATTCTTGTAATTTTGTTTATGATTCATTCTAATCGAATGCCATATCTCCTCCTATCGGCTTTTGTAAATATTATTTAAGCGATACTTTTACGCTTTTGAAATATTTTCTACAATTTTGTCAATTATTCATGCTTCTTCTTTACAGTGTCCTTATTTTTGCAACTTTGCAAAATTATCTTTCATCATCTTTTTTTATTATGAAACATAACGGAAATTTGCAGGCTTTTTTTAAACGAAATGTAATCGACACAGTCCGACTGTACTTTTATTAAATATGATTGTGGTGTAACGAATTGTGGTGTAACGAAATATTTTAAATTTCTATGCATTTTCCCATTCTCTTTTTTGGACCGTTATATTGGCAACGGTCTTATGATTAGACTTTTGGGTTGCGGTTTTAAAGTGCATCAATGATTGCAGCTTTATAACCTTTTAATGCGGGCGCTTTAGCTGATCAAGCAACGATTTTTATATTTTTAATTTTAAAATGCTGCATCATTTTATTTTTTGTTTTGAAATCTTTCCTTTTCCTCAGGAGATTCGCAATATATCAGTATGTATGTTTTTGATTGTTTACCCTTTTATGAATCCGATATTTTCATGTTAGATTTTTCTCCTTCGTGATTTTAGTTTGAGCATAAATTTTTCTATCACATGATTTCTGTCTACTTGACATCATCATGGACTTTGTAATTATTTTATGATAGCTAAAATAACTAGCGAGCTTCTTCCATGATGATAGCTATTTTGAGAAAAGAAAAAAAAGAGCTGCAATTTATTTTCTTGCAAAATGAAAAATCATTTTGTTGCTTCCAATTTTTCATTACCTATTTATTTTCATGATCATTGAGCGTTGATTAGATACAAACTCGAACTCTTTGAAGGTGATTCACTAAACAAAATAAATTTGTTAAAATTTTGAAGGATTCAACCATTTTTTATTTTGTGTTCATGTTATCTTACTACAAGACAAAACAACAAAAAAATTTAAATTCCTATCACATATTATCCCCGCCTTTTTCACACCTATTTTTTCCTTTTCATAAGATCATTTGCTCTTCTTCTTATCTCTTAATTCTTTCCTCTTTGCTCCGTTGATTATTTGCGTTCTACCCAAAAAAAAAAACAATCAAGCAAAATAATTCAAATCTTTTTTGTTTTTTTTTTTTGCAAAAAAAGGAAAACAACAGGAGCCTTTAAACTTTTTAAAAATGCCGAAAGTTCTTATCCAAAAAGATAACCTTTCTATCTTAACTTTATTAATTTTTCCTTTTTTACAAAAAGAAAACTTTTGCCACTTATGTCTTAGATATATATTTTTTTTATGATTTTTCTAAAAACATAAATTTTTCTGTTCAGTTTTCAAATATAATTTTTTTGTTTTGCTTTTTCTTGATTAGTAATTGGCCCACTTTTTTCTTTCTCCGATTCTTAACTGTTTACCAAAAAAAAAGAGCGAAGAAAGATAGGTAACACCGACAAAAAGAAAAGTTTACAAAAAAAACTGTTGTTTTCTTTCTTTTTTCTGATTCATTTCCGCTTAACGCGTGCCATCGTAATAACTTTTCTACTTGCCGCCGCTGCCACAGCTGTCGTTGTTTTCTTATTACTGCTTCCATATTTGAGGTTTCTCTAAAAAAAAGGTAGTAGTCGTAATGCTGTCCTAAAAAATAAGCATCTCCAATCAAATCAAAGTCATAAATCTGTTGCGCGTATATTTGTTTAAAAAAAACAGCTTGTAAATTCACTTTATTTTCCGTTCTTTTGATCTCTAAAGGCATTTAGTGAGTTTTTTTGATAGCATAAAAAATAACTTTGGCCTTTTTCGTATTGCACCTGCGATCATCAGAAAATGAGGCTTCATTTTTTTGATTCTTATCGAATCAGGCGGCGGCATATTCATGCGTTTGCTTTGCTGCAGCTTCAATTACATGCTTTTTTAGGAGCAACAACACCGTAAACCTTTCTTTTTTCTAACACATTTGTCTTCTTCTTTTTTTTTTTGAGGCCTTTTAAAATATGGATTGTATAATATTAAAAAAGTATCTTTTTTGTTTGTTTTTTAAATATTATAAAACTGAAACCAGGTGTTGTTTTTCCATCTTTGCTCAATCTCTCTCTTTCTCTCTAATTTATTTTCTTGGCTTTAGGCAAATTTAGGGAAGACGGTCTTACTATTTTTGTTTACGAAATATTTTTTTGTCAGACAAAGATCCGCATTTGTTTTGTTATTTCTTTTTCTCGCCATTTTTGGGCTTACAGAGAGAAAGATAATATCCGCTCTATTTTCTTCTTCGTTAAAAAACCGTAAGAATAGCTGTTTTTTTCTTGTTTTGTTTTAAAAAAATTTATGATCAACAATCCTATTTTTTTGCTTTTTGCCTTCTTCAAATCATTGCAAAAGGAAATCATCCAATCTCGGCTTTCTTATTTTTCTTTTATGTCTGAACATTCAATAAGTCGTCAGTCATCAATATCATAATCTGAAAAAGAGCAAAGTGAAAAAGCTTTTGTGATTATTGGCCACGCCCGTGTTATCTATCGCTGATGATGTATTTCCTTTTTTTCCCGGTTTCCCGTTTTGGATTTTTTCTTTCTTTCTTTCAGTTACTTTTTTTAAAACCAGCCACCCGTCATAAAAAATTCCTCCTTTTTTTGACTCATAGTTTCTTGGATTTTATTATTATTTGTTATTATTGCCAAATTAAATTTGAGCTATTGAGAAAATAAAAATACATTTCATTCTTTTCCTAATGAATGCTACCGATAGATAAGTACATAAAATTTGGGCGGCGTCATTAAGTCTTACAACAAAATGGGTGTTTACGCAAATTACATTCTAAAATTGGGTAATGTCTTTTAATGATAACAATACACGATGATAGCGGTTGATTAACAAAGACTATAAAAAGCTTTTATATTATTTTTTAAAGAAGCTTAGGTTATGATTTATGACAGCTAAAAAGCATGTACATATAAATAATTCAACAGTAATTTTATTGAAGGTCTATGATTTTTTGTAAAAGCGTATATCTAAATTTTTTTAACAAGATTCTATGCAACAGAAAATTTTTTTGGTAAAATAATATACTTTCATCCTATGGTCATTTACCAACTATCCTTCATCTGGAGACCTTTGATGGATGGATTACTGTAACAATCTTTTATTATTTTCAAAGCTTTAACCGCTTACTTTTTTTCTATAGTCGCTGATTGATTGACCTCTGACAAACATGTGTTAATCCATTTTTTCTACCTTAATTTATTTATTTATTTATTTTTCATCATGCCTTTTTAATAATATTGTTTTTTGTCCTTCTTTGGCCCCGACAATTTTTTTTTTAGTTTTTTTTTTTGCAGACGCGTGCCACCACTACTACAATAAAGGAAGATGATGATGTTTTTTTTTTCTACTACTTCCGCAGCCAGCAACTTCCAACCTTGCTCTTCCTTCGAAGAAAAAAAAAATTGCTCCTCAGAGACCTTTTTTGCTTGTTGCCTTGATTTTAATTCCAGGTGGACACGACAGACGATTGTTGTTGTTGAACCGAACACTTTTCATTCATATTTTTTTTTTTCATCTTCCACAAACCAAAAAAGGACATCTCTTTTATTTTCGAAAATGAAAGGTTCCTCTCTTCCTTCTTCTTTTTCTTCTTGACAGTCGCTTCCTTTCCTTGGATGATCTATGGCTTGAATGTTTTTTTTTCTAAAGAATTTTTCTTTTAAAATCAAATTTATCTCCTTAAAAACTTAATTTATTTCTTTTTCGAACTACCTCCTAAAAAGGGGCAATTCATTCGAATTTTTTTTTATTTTCAATTCAAGAATTTTTTTTGAGGATATTATTAATCTACTACTACTTCCATTTAATATTATTGTTGGTTGCTTCAGGGTATTTAAGAAGAAGAAAAAATGAATGCACTCCTTTCTTTCTTTTTTTTCCTTTGGTACTTTTCTTTCTTTTTTGATTCATCTTCATTTTTTATCGCGCGAGGAATAAAGAAGAAGAGGCGGAGTTATGGAGATGTTTCACGCCAATCGCGGCAGCGAAGGGGCTTGCTTGTTGCAACACCATCACCATCTGGGCTGAATACAAACACGAAAATGAAGATGAAGAAGGAGAAGCTCGCTCTATGACTCTGATTTTTTTTTTGTTCCTTTCACCTTTTGTTTTTATCCCTGATGGCAGTTTTTTTTTCTTTTTCTCTGATCTCTTTTTTTTGTTTTTGAAAAGAAAACATAACGTGGGGATATTTTGAAGCTCTCGCTCGCTCGCTCAAATCTAAGCCCTTCCCACTTTTTTTTGACGAAGATATTTGTAACGGGCGCACTAAGCTGTTGATCGCCTGCTTCTTCTCCTTTTCCCCCACTGTTGCTAGTGATAATTTCTTTTTTCGGGATTGAAAATCCGATAAAATAACACACCAGAAAAATCCGTTTTTAAACACAATTTTTTTTGTAATAATTTTATTAACCTTTTTTTTGCTCGCTTTTAAAAAGTTTATTCAGTTAATTTTGTCTTTCGCGCGCGTGAACATGTTATTTTTTGGTTGTCGGCATCTTTGACTTAATTTCAAAAGAATTTTACCGCCTCTTGTTGCTTTTGATTTCATGACACCGTAATTAATAACTTCGTCTCATTTGATGTTATTCTTTCGATGGTTTTTTACACTTTTTTTTGACAAGAAGAATTTTTTAAACTTTTTGTTTTTTTCTTTCAGCATCAGCATTTTATATATTTTATATATTTTTTTCATGATGAGACCGTTGTTGCATCGTTGGCCATCGTTTTTATGTATTCTACAGGTACGGTATTTTATTTATCTTCATTGCAAGACATGATCCCAGATATTTATTATTGATTTATGGGACCATGAATATATCTAGACTTAAATCAAAGAATCGAATCTCAAGAATATTTGTTTTTGGCCCAAAATTTTTCCGGAAACGGAAATTTTCATTTATTTTTTAGTTTTTCTTTATTTTTAACTTCTAAAAACTTTTTTTTCTCAAGCATGCTCAGACTGTTTACGCTTTTTGCTTCTTTATTTCATATTTTTTTATCCTTTTACGGCATCGTCTGAAATTTCCTTTTTCGTTTATATTTTGGGAATTCTAAATGTCAAAAAGAGATGTGTCCCGCGCAACTTTTTTTGTTTGTTATTTTGATCTATCTACTAAAAAAAGAGCAAAAAAGCTAACCATAGCCATATTCATAAATATGTATACCTAAGATGATCCATCCTTCCATCCCTGCCTCACTACCTTCTTCGCCATATATATATATGCAGAGGGATGATGATAAAAATGAACTTTTTTTTCATTATAAAAAAAGAGTATAAACATTGTTAGCGTTTTTCAATTAACTTTTTTTTTCGCGAATTTTTTGGAAGAAGATGAATAACTTCATTGGCTGATATTTTTTATGCGATCAGAGGCAGGAAACTTAATTAAAATTAAAATTTAAATGAGATCCAAAAAGTTTTGGAATTTTTTGATTATAAATATTTTTTTTGGTGGACAATCAACTTCATTTTTAGTTTTTTTTATTGTTTCGAAAATAAATTTCTTAAAAATGCAGCTATCAAAAAAGTTATGAATCGTAAAAAAAGCCACCAAAGAAATTTCCTCAGAAGATTTTCACATTTTTTTGTGCAATTTTTCTATTTTCCAAAAAACGTTTAAAAGAAACTTTTTTTTATTTTGTAAAATCAAAGAAAAAATGCCGACATGTGGCATCAATAAAATTGAAGAAAATAAGAGAGAGGCAAAAAAGGGATCACCCTCGATTCAATTGAAAATTTTAGTGACAAAATGATAAATGATTTTAATTTGGAATTAAGTCCCTTTGACAAATTGAGATTAAATGAGATATAAAAAAAGTCGGATAAAAAACAAATTTGTTGTTTTTGTTGCTTTTTTTCGTTAGTATTTTGATTTTTTGAGGTGGCCTTGCTAATTAGTTAGATTTAATGAATGAGGGATTTGAATGGGTCAATTTTTTTAACTTCACAAAAATTCTAATCATCTCAGTTTTTTTAGTAATTTATTAGTTTTTCTATTGATACCAAAAAAACTATGTTAGCGAATGCCTTTTTTAATTTAACTTAGGACTCCAAAACCAAAATTGTATTAAAGAAAGATTTTTATTTAATTTTAAATTTTCAGATATTATTATTAAATACTCATAGGACATTAGCTGCAGGAATCATTCAATCTACAATATGGGAATGGTCTGGATCATTTTGTTGCCCATCAAGTGAGTGATTCATTCAAATATTCAAAACATTTTTATTTTTGCAAATGATTTGCCATAGATCATTTCTTTTTCTTTCTTTTTTTTGTTTCGGGTTCAAGCGAATCAAAGCAAAAACAAAAAATTTTATGTTTAAAAACTTTTAAATACAAAAAAAGCTAAATCATACCAAAAAAAAATTTATTTGGTGCAGAAAGAAAGTTATTTGTTTTAACGGTTTTTCTCCCCATGATAATTTTTTTTCTCTAGACAAATCTCAGCTTCAAATCTCCGTTTTTCTTTATCACGCAAATATTTTTTTCTAAAAAAGTTGATCTTGAAAATAATCGAAAGTTTCTTTTCGCCTGCTTGCATGTGTCCTTTTAAAAATATTTGTTTTCTATTTGGGCATTTTTAAATTAAAAAAAGCTGATTCAGAGTTGATAAATTTTTGCAAAAATAAAGAAGTGTGCATCTTTTTTAAGTTTTAAAAACATGTCTGCGCTATATCAAAGCTAAAAATCTTGTGTAGTTTACTAACCGCTATCAACGTATGTATATAGGGCAAAGTGCTGTTTGGAAAGGAACCAAAAACAAAAATCAATTGATTTTTTTTGTTTAAACAAAAAATAAAATAAAAAATGCATTTTTTCCATTTTTTTGTGATGTGATATCATTTTGTTTATCATCCCACATATCAAATAATGGTTCCTGGGAAAGCTTACGTTTCGAGATGGGATCATAAGGTTTTGAAGGAAAAATCCATTGAAATCCATTCAAAGACTTTAAAAAAATTTGATTCTGCAATTTTTATTTTTAATAATTCCAATTTTTTTAGTAGATAACTGTGATAAAAATTGTCAGTATGATATTAAATTATGCATTGGTGAACCTTTGGATGGTGTATGCACTTTTGCTGAACATCGTTTCACTATTCCCCACACCGTTCCTGATATGTATGGTTCATTCCTATCTAATACAAATACAGTAATTCAAAGTTTTCCTGTTGATTTTAAAAAACCCGTTCAAGTGAGTCATTATTATTGTTTCTTGTTACTGTTTCATTTTTTCATTCACAAACTTGCTTCTTCTTCTTCAAAGGAAAAGCAAGCATCATAAACGTTTCTGAGTGCTTTTTGTAAAAAAAAACAAAAGCAACGGTTTTTTGTCCATTTAAAAAAAGCTTATATTTTTCTTTTGTTTCTAAGATTATAAAAAAGATGAAAGTATGTTTGTGCGCGAAATAAAAAAAATTGAAATGCATATTTTTTACCCTTTAAAATAAATATTATGCAGCGGCGGTGATGAAGATTTCTTATGTTTTTAAAAACGCAAAAATATGATGATTTTTTTCTTCATCTTATAACTTGCTGCTAGGAAGATAGAGGACAGCCATCTGCACCTTTTTTGGGAATTAGAATTAAAAAAAAGTAAAAAAAAAGTGCAAAGAAATTTGCAGCTGTCAATGAGTTTGTTGTTGCTCATATTCGCTGACAAAGAGAGATAGACACGCTTGCTTTTTTCACGCAGCTGGCATCAACCCTGTTGTTTGCCTGCGCAATGAAAAAAAATATAGGGAAAGAATATTGTTAAGAAAAGATCGTTTGCAAAAAAAAATTTTACGCTTCGATAAACTCAGGTGGTCATCAGCATAAAAAAACACCCAAATTACTTCAAACAAAAAAGTTCCAAACAAAGAAAATATATGCTTTTTTATGTCATAATTCATTGAGAGAGGATTTATTTCATGTCAATGAAGTGCCATCGTTGTTGTTATCGAAGATGACCCTTTAAAATCCATGTTTTTTTTTGTTGCTGGCATAGTAATGCATTGTTTTAAGTTCACCTTTTGTTATTTTTCGAAGAACATGCCATCTCTAAGTTTCCTCCGCTGCTGCTGTTGTCTTCCGAGATGAGGAAAGGAAGGAAGGGTAATTAAGTTTGAGCGAGCGCGATTCAACGAAGGTCATCAGTTTTTTTTTCGAAGCGGAAAAGATGTTTTTTTTTCATGCGGGAATATGTATTTGTCCAAAAATAGAAAAATGAACGGTTTAATTTCATAACAAATTGGTTTTTGAAAACGGACAAGAAAAAAAAACCATCTGTTATATAATTTTTTTGGCATATTTTTCTTAAAAAATGAAACAAATATCATTTTTCTGTACTTTTTATTTTTGAAGATAAAAAATAAAATAAAGAGAGATCCGGGTAAAAAGAGCAAAGATGGAAAAAATTAAAACAAACAAGGCAAAAAAAATGAATGATTGTTGCAAGAGGGCGCGAAAAAAAAAATGGCGTTCTGTAGATTTTTGGGGATCATCATTGGTAGCAGAATTTTAAAGTTTAGTTGCAAATTTCTCACGAAAAAATCCTTCTCAAAACATTTAGAAACATAAAAGTTTTTGACAATCTTGTTTTCGCCAAAAAAAGAGAACAATTTCACGTTTAAAAAAGTGACTAATCTTATTTTTTGGAAAAACACATTTTCCCAAAGCTATTTGGCGCCATTTTCTCACCTTTGATGGTAGCATCCAGCCTCAATCATAAAAAAATTCAATGGTGATAATTATAGAGTCAGCAGTTGCTGGTTTCCTTGAAGAAAAAAAATCCAAAAAAGACATCCATCGTTTCCTTTTTACACTTTATTATTACTATTTTTTGTTTTTTATAAAAAAAATACAAAAAAAACTAAGATTTTGATGAGGTTTGGCATGCGCGAAAACATACGAGACACACGCTCACTTTCTTTGTCTTAGACACCATAGAAAAAAAAAGCATTTTTTGATGGACATATTTTTTTATTTATTGAATCTAGTTTTGGGCCGGAAATGAACCTCCAAAAAAATTACGACTAAAAAACCCTGAGAAAGTTGAGTTAATAATTAATGGCAACAAAAAATATATTTCAGAATGTAATTTTTACTTTGAATGTCACAGCATATGGTAATCCAAATTTTGTGGCATTTTTTCAACAAAAAACAATAAATTTAAAGAAAAATAAAGAGCAAAGAGTTATTGAAAGGAATCCTGCAAACGCTAAATTGGATGTAAGCCTAAATATGATTTGCGAGGAAAATTATTATGGCGAAGATTGCACGATATTTTGTGAACCTCCTTCAGATGGAAGACATTATCTCTGCACGGATTCTGGCAAAATTTGTGTTGATGGCTGGAGTGGCGCCCTCTGTGATGAACCTATTTGTGAAGATGATTGTGGAAATGGTAAATGTGTTGCACCAAATCAATGCAGGTAAAAAAAAATTTTACAACTTTTGTGTCATTATCTTTACCTTTATTTTTAGTTGCCCTGTTGGTTGGTTTGGTTCCAAATGTTGTCAATGCAGTCCCAAGCATGGTTGTGCCAATGGATATTGCTCGGGAGAAGCTTTTACATGCAAATGCAATCCAAATTGGGGTGGAGAAAATTGTGATAAAATTGTTGATAAATGCTTGGAGAAACCATGCCATAATGGTGGACAATGCTTTGCCACGGGATTTTATGATGATTATAAATGTAATTGCCCTCCAGGATTTACTGGTAAAAATTGTGAAACTGTTGTAAGTTTTGGACACTCAAAAAGAAGGTCACGATCAGAAACGCCATTCTTCGTTTGCACTTCATGAATGTCAGTCAAGACTAGGCCAATTTAGTAATAATTTTTAAAAACAAATATTTTTGGTCGAAAAAAAACCAAATTAACAGCTATTATGTTTCGATAAAGAAGGGGAGGAAAAAATTGCGTATATTAGCGACACCTGTTTTTAAATGGAATGTTTTGCTTGCTTCATTTAATTTTCGATTCAATGCAATTTGCAAGAAGAAGAAAAAACAATCTGTTCATCATATTATTTTTTTAAGATTGCGCAAGCGCTGGCATTCGTATACGAAGAAAATAAGGGGAAGTGTGAATTGAGTCCAATCAAGGAAATAAAAAATAACCTCCCTTTTCCGGCTTAAAAAAAACAAAAAACACATTGCTATGGCTTTTAATTTGTTTGCAATAAACTTTTTTTGGTTGTCTAAAAACAAAAGGGATTAAGCTTAAGCAACAGGAAATACAAAATTGAGAAGATCGTGACCTTCTTAACAAAGTTTACATAAATCACATTTTTTGACAAGTGTTTCTAAATTTTAGGTTTTGACCGTAATTCAAAAAGAAGAAACTCAAATAAAAGTTATGGATCATACAGGATTTTGGATTTTTACGATAGTTGTTGTAATTGTTATTGGTTTAATTGTTGCATGGTTTATTGCGAGAAGAAGCAGCGGAAAGAATCTTGAAGGATATCGAGCTGGTCGACGACCAAGTGAAATCGAAATGGAATCACTTGAAGAAGGTCGAAGGAAACGAAATACTAATAATAAGCGAAACGAACGTAAGTAAAGTAAAATAAGCAAAAGAAAAATTCCGTTTTATATCTTTAAAACTAACTTCACTCTTTTGAAATCGTTTTGAAACTCTAATTTACTTATATATTCTATTTTTTTAGCCCCACCATATGAAGTCAAAGAACTATCAGCAGAGGATTTGACAGTTGAACCACCTTTGCCTCCACCAAGTTATGAAGAAGCTATGGGAAAGCCATCATCATCGTCGAGTCGAATGTCATCCTCGCCTCCACCAGAAATAGTAGTATCGAAACATTGCAAAGTCACAAATGAAATAGTCTGAGTTACTTCCAGGCTGCTATCTGCCAGATATTAATTTTTGTTGGGACGACAATCGGCTGCTACTTCTTTAGTTATCAGGAGGCCGAACACATGTGTTTGAGATTTGAAAAAAAAGTCGCTTGATAATTAAGGAATTGGTTGATGACTGTCGTGTCATCAAAAAATAATATAGCCTTAAAAATTTGAGGTGGAATTAATTGTCGTCTCCCTTTAAATTTTATCACCAAAATTAAAAAGTTTGCTCAAATTATTTTATTGTATTTTTCTTTTAAATTTGTTTTGTTTTTCTGCTGCTATAGTCAAAAGCTTTACTTTTCTGCTTTTTTACAAACTTTCAAAAATCGGGTATATTTTTTAATTAAGCATATTTTGTTTTGCGTCTCTTAAACCATAGTCTCTTCGCTTTATAAAAATTATTATATATATTAACTTTATTTATGGTTGTTGTTGTTGAATTCATGCAATGCTTCTTCTTTATTTTCGTCGTTGTCTTCTCTCGTTTATCATTTGCATAATTTTTAAGTTCATTGATTCAGGAACATGCTTTCATCACATTCTTCTTCTATCAGCTCTTTTCTCTTAATTTTGTTTAATTTTGTACCGTTGAACTTTCCGGTGGCCACAATTTTTCGTGGTTTTTTCCTTTATTGTTTTAAAATGTTATTTAACCAGAAAATTAAAAATGAAATTTTATTAAAAATTATATCGTTTATATGTTGTTTTTTTATGTACATACATATTTTAGAGCTTCATTGTTGTTGGCTTTTTAAAGAAAAAGTTATATGAAAATTTCTAATAATAGTGAGAAATTGCATTCAAACACGTAGCACAAACAAAACATAAATCCTAGCTTATTAAGATATAGCATCGATGAAATTTAGCAAATTCTTTTACTAAAACGAATGAATCAAAGATAAAATTAAAATTACATCTGCAACCATTTTTAACCAATGACCTTATTTAGCTTTGCATTGAATATCATGGTGATTCGAGAACGTTATCTAACTGAATGTGAGTACAAAACAAAAAACAATTTTTTGAAAATAAAAAGTAAGCAAGTTTATTCAAAAACAAAAAATTCAACAACAAAAAAGATACAAAAAATTATGCAAAAAACAAATAACAATCACATTTTAATAAATTTTGCAATAACAATAAACAATGGACGAAAAACAGATATATTAATAATACCACGAGATTTGAGGATCGCGAGTTGATTCATCAATTCACCAACATCAAAAGATACAGAAGTTTGAGATGGGATAATTCTTAAGCTAAAAACATAAAGTGTATACATGAGAAAAAGTAAAGAAAAACTTACTGAAACACCTCAAGTTTTGATAACATTTTGATAAATTGGATAAATTCCGCCAATGAACATGTCGTTTGAATACCACCTTTAAAGTTTAATAATTTCATTTCAGTATGTATCATTGTTTTCAAATCATCAAGTTTCATAGTATGCATCTCAAGAATCAAGCTTTTAATAGAATTAAAGTTGACGGGTAAACATTGAAAATCATGTGCATCAGATATTTCTTTTTCATTTCTTATTATAATTGTTTCCAAAACATCCATTTTGATAATCTTTGATGAAGCTGAGAACCCATAAATTTGAGCACCTTTGCAGAATTCTTTTTCATTGCAGGAACATGAAAGAGTAAAATGGCAATCTTCTTCAATAATTTCAGCTCGTTTGATTGTATGACATCGTTTAGAAAGGTTGAAAGTTGAAAAGTTGATTGTAGCAAAAGTTTTCAAAGTTTTGACATCTAAAGTTTCAGCAAATCTTTTTTGACACACATACGGCAAAGATGGAAAATTGAAACATTCATTTTTGATTTCATCCATATTTGAAAAAGCATCCATCATTGAAATTGATTCCATCGATTCAGCAATATTTGAAGCATCCATATTGAAAACGTTTGAGTAAAAAAAAGAAGATTGATTTGTTGAAAGCGAAATGAAAGAAAACAAATAAAAGAAAAGGAAAAGAATGACCGTTTTTTTTTTATAGATCTTGTTGAGATCAAAATTAAGCGGAAGCCTTAGAGAAAGTTACAAAAAAGCCTATCTGTTTTTTTTTTTGCAATTACCAAAGCTGCCAACCTTTTGAAATGTTTTTATTAGCACACAATTAAAGAAAAATACTAAAAAATCAACAAACAAAATATATCATTCAAAAACGTCAAAATAACAAAACAATTTAATCAATCGGATTCACTTTCATGTTCAGTTTTGACTTCAGTTTCCGTTGGTAAATCGGTGTCAGTATCATTCAAAGTTACAGTTCCTTTTATAACATCTATCTTTACTTCATCTTCTTTCTTAACTGAAACTAGAGGACCCATAGGAACCCGAATTTTTAGTTGATGAGAAAGTGGAGGGCGAGCTGGTTCAGTCATCAATGAGTGTTTGTTAATAGGTTTCTTATCGGCTTTAGCCTTCTTTGCTTGATTTTCAATCTCAGATTGTCTTTCTACAACTTTATTAAAAAGTTGTGTAACACCTCTGGAAAATAAATGATAAGATTAGGCAAAAGTGACGATGAACAAACATACTTGGTAGCAATATGAGCAAGAAAACGTTCATTTTCACGATCAGCAAGAATATCAGGTTTAACCATTCCAAGTTTCAAATGTGCAACACTTCCTTTCATCTTTTTTGATCTATCAACACGAGTCAACTTCTGTTTTTGCTTTCTTGTTGGCTAAAAACTTTAATATTCATATAAAATTTATGTATTAAAAACAAACATACCTTAGTTTTCGGCTTTTCTTCTTTCATTTCATTTCTAACTTCAACATTAACACCAATTTATTTTATAGGCTTTAATGCAGTGATATTACGTTCTGATTCACATTCTGTTTCGGTTGATTCACTGAGAGAATTTTCAGATTCATCATCCGAATCTGACGATGATGAGGGATTTTCTGCTTTGTTTTTCGAAGTTGATCTAAACTATTGTTAAAAATTGCGAAACTTCTTTGTAATTTTATTTATTTCATTTTTTTTTGTTTTTCTATCGCGTAATGCATTTTTCAATTTCCTTTGATTGTCAAAAAAAGCTTTTTAATCGATAGAAAGAAAAAAGTGGGAACATAGGCTGCTCTTTTTTTGTTTTCTCTCTCTCATTTTTAAAGAATTTTAAAGTGATTGTTTTTTGGTTGTTTTTTTTATTTAACTATGCGATTTTATTGCCTTACAAGAATAATTGAAGTTACTCCACGAAGAAATGCATCTCGTAGAGCTCCAAGACCTCAAACCCGGCATTTTCGCTTCCAGGATTCTCGTGATCGAGCTCAAACTCGTAAAAAAGCTCTATGGCCTCGAAAGCCTCCAAGGCCTTACAAAGATGGTGCAGACGAATTATTAAATACGGGCGAAGCTGAATCTGAAACTCCAATATACATTAATCAAACTACAGAATTTGTAGATAAAAAACATATGGGTTCAATAAAATATTCAGATATGTATCAATTAACGGAAATTTGTATTGGTTATAAATATCTGGCGGAAGAAAAATCATCAAAAGTTTATATTATGAATATTTATCAAAAAAATTCCCAAATTTTTACCATTCGAATGATAGTATGTTGTTTTTTTGAAACTTTTATGGGTGTTTTTTAAATATTTAATTAAAGGTATTGCGCTCCAAAAAGCTCAAGGCAAATGTCTCGGGTGAATTGGGCTTTTGGAACTAAAATATGTTAAAATGCTAATATTTTTATGTTTTCATAACTAATTTAGATAAAGAAAAATTCGCTTATTTTAGAGAGGTGCCGTATCTATAAAGGAATTATCTAATGCCTCTGGAAATGAATCCGAAGCACCAACTGAGAAGCGTGCCTTTGACCTTTATATTGCAACTTCCATGCTTTTCCCTGAAGAAATGGATTATGATTTAGAAATTAGAATACGATGTGTAAGGTTCTCACTCAAACTAAAAAAACGATGGCACATATGTTTATAAATTTTTAGATAAAAAATACGACAACTAAAAAACTTTTAAGTAAAGAAGAAGAGGAAGTGTATGATGAATATGTAAAAGATATTAGAAATTTTTTTATGAATGCAACGAGTTAGTACCTATTAAAAAAAATAAAGCCTTTTATTAAATTTTTTAGGAGAGTATAAAACTGCCCGTCAACATGAAAAAAGCATAAAGCTTGGTGAATTTCCTATATTTTCGGATGAGACAGAATTGATGCGACAAAAACTGGAGAAACTTGAAATAAAAAAAGAATTTTCACCAAGAGAAAAAGAAAAAATATTAAAATTACAGGAGAAAGCATTTGAAATACTTCCACCATTAAAATTCCCAACTAAAACTGATGCAAATCATTTACGAACGAAAATAAGCGATTTTAAAAGTTTAATTAAATTACTTTGCCATCGTGGCGTGGGAAGTTATAAACGTATACCTTCGCCTACAATTGTAGTTGATTCTACAACTGGGCAACAAATAAAATCAATTCCATGTCGATTTGATCAACAACTTGATTCGTTATTTCATGATCGAGATGATTGTAAGTTTTTAAAAGAATGCTTTCTAAACCGCCTCGAGATATTGAGCCATATCGATTAGAATAGTTTTTGACTGATTTTATTGTTTGATTTTAGATATTTTAAAAAATCCTCGAACATTGCAAGAAAAAATCCATCAAGGTTGTTGCAAACTTATTTGGGAAAAAGGTATTCTTATCAAAATGTAAAGAATCATTTAATTTTTTGCGTTCTTTTTTTCAGTCAAGCTTAATAAAGTAAAGCTTGATGATTGTGATTTTCATAATGTTAGGAGTATTCAATTTAAAGAAATTGAAATTTTTTTGAATGATGGAATTAAGCTTCATCCATTATTTTCAATTTTAAATGTTTTAAGTTTAACAAATGTGGAATTGACAAATTGCAAAATTACTGAATTGAATGATGCTTTTTGCGAAGGTTTACCTTCAAGCATAGATTCATTAATTTTGGAATACAATGATATCACAAATATTTCCAAATTAATTTCAAATTTCAAAGAATTGAGAGTGCTGAGTTTGAAAGGAAATCAAAATTTATGTGATGATGGAATTCCATTGAAAAACTTTCCAGAAACTATTAATATTTTAAATTTACAAAGAACTAATGTCACAAAAATTCCACCAGAAGTTTGCAGATTTAAAGATTTGAATTTATTTGCCGTTAGCAGTAAACAGCTTCAAGTAAGTTTTTTTGTGGTAAATTTTTGATCTAGATGCTTTGCAAATAGCTACGACGATAAAACGACTTTTCAATTTGCTATACACGGTAACTAATATTTTTTAGAATGTTTCATGGAACAATTTCCAATTTGAAGATAATTGGTTTCCATCAGAAAAGCCTCTTTTTTTAACTTCTAATCTTCAATCTGCTCCAAGTTCATCTCTCGAGGATTGTAACAATGCCATATTTGCAAGAACTTTGTATATCGAAGGTGGGGGTGATGGAAAGGAAATTAATAACATTGAATTAAAAGAAAATATTAAATTAAAGAAATTATATATTTGCAGTGCAGGATTACGAATAATCAGTTGCTTAAATTTATCTTCCACCATTGAAAAGCTTTATTTAGTTAATAACACTTTGGAATCTTTTGATCCTTTGGATTGTCTGCCGAATTTGAATACTTTAATATTAAATGAAAATTGCTTAAAATCTATAGCTTGGGAAAACTTAACTCTAAATTTAAACTTTCTTTCCTTGGATAGCAATCAACTCAATTCAATTGGAAATATTTCACATTTAATTAACTTGGTATTTTTCTCAGCAAAATCAAACAAAATTAAATCAATTCCTGATTGCATTTGTTCGCTGTCGAATTTGAGAAATCTGATTGTAGAAAACAACGAAATTTCAGAATTACCAGAAAACTTTAATGATATCCAAATTCTCCAAAATTTAAATTTAAAAAGAAATAAGTTTGACTTCCAAAATAAAAAAATTAATTTGATAGACGCATTATGGAAACGATTATCAAGGGTGTTAAAGCTGGAACTCGATCATAATGCCATTGGTTCAATTCCATGTGAATTAAATAATATTAATATTTTACATGTGAATGATTGCAAACTATTTCATATATGCCCAAATTTTCAAGCTAAAAGAGAAACTTTGATTAAACCCATAGGTAGGAAAAGTCGATAAAAAATTTTTTACTACGGATACTGGAGTGTTGTGAGAACTCGCATGATGAAATTAAAGTTTAAGTTATACTATTTCAGAACTCCTTTTTGGGCCACCACAAGCTTATTTAAGCATTTTTAATAACTCTGAATTAAAAAATCTTCCATTTATTCCGTCAATTATCTTCCAACCACCTCATGCGAATGATAAGGGTGATTCTGAACTACCTAAAGGAGCTTCAAATATAATATTAGGCGAAGCAAAAATATATCGAGATACAGCTTCATTTCCACCTAAAAAAGGTGCTGAGAATTCACAATCAAAAAAAGTGGCGACAAGATATTGTTTTAAAAACACTACGAAGCATAATTTTAAATGTAATTGTTGTGCTACGTGTGGAAAAAATGCTGAAAATGAAAAAGTATTTGAAGAAGTTATGATTATGGATTTTACTTTACAATTTTTAGAAGCGGTAAGATTTTATAATAATTATATCACACGATAGGGTTTCGAAAAAATAAAAATTTTGGTGCGAATTGAATGTTAAAATTTTTTCTGATATTAAAGAAAGCAAAGGGATATAACGTTTAACTCTTTTTTAGCCAACTAGACCAAATCAACCCATGTATTATGGACCTGGAAAATGGAAAACACGAGTAAAAAGTCGCCTTTGCGAAGGATGCAAGAAAAATTTGATTAAAAAAGTAGATGATTTTTATTTATGTGAAGAAATAAAAAAAGTTGAAGAAGAACAAACGAAAAAAGAATTATCGAAAAAGAAAAAAGTTGAAGAAATCAATAAATCTTTGACGGATAAAGAAAATATCGATGAAGCTAAAGCTGCTCGAAACCTTTCACAAAAGTCAAAGTTGAGGCCAAAAGTAGGAGAAAATAATTTAATTGAAGGAAATGATAGCGCACCAAAAATTAGCTTGGGATCATCGCTTGCTGAAATAATTGAATATTCTAGATTAAATTTTAAACCAAATCCAGATTTTCAAAGAACAAACGCTGAAATTTTTAGTAGGATAACAGGAAGGCCCATGTCTTCCCTTAATCAACCAATTGAAACCCCAGAATTGGTAAACCGAAATAATCTTTCATTTCAAAATACTGCTCAAAATGATGAAATAGTTGCCTCTACTTTATATAATAAAACAAGTTATCCAAAAGAAAATGAACATCCATTGCAACCTTATCTTCTGCCACAAGATGATAAATATCCAAATGAAAACGAACTTTGTGAAATTCCAAATGAAGAATTAATTGATTCAATGATTTGGGATGATAATGAATTATTAAAATATGAATTGCCCGATGAATCTGATTTTCCTAAACATCCATTTCTGCAATCCGCTGATAAACCTATTTCAAAAGAGATTAATAGAATGATGTTTACATCACTTCAAAATAGTCAACCATCTCAAATTCCCAATACATTTATTACAAATAATAGCGACGAAATTAAATTTATCCAACTTCAAGATAAACAAGGAAAGCATTTAACAACCATTCCTGTCGATACTCCATACTCAAGCAATAATGACGCTCCAACAATAAAAGCATTAAATCCAAACTTATCTGAAATTACAAATCCCTTCAACATAGGATTACCGAATGATAATTGGTTATCACGAGTCCGGCGAATACAACAAAATATAATACAAAGTTACAATAATTCTGGATTAGCTGGATTTTCTAATGGACATTCAACTGGAAACGAGCTTGAAGTTATAGAAAATCAAACAATCTATCCATTAAGTACATTACTTCCTCATAACTTTGTACCATTAAGAATTCAAGATCAACATTTAAACAGCGAATGTGACCTTGAAATTATGGAGCATCGAACAAAGCTTCCATCAGCTGAAGCGCCTCCTCATTATGTTCCACCAAATATCGAACAACTTCAATATTATTTAATTTTATTTAATTTGGATACAACTTTGGCGGCGAATTCTCCTTTATTAAAAGCTACACTTTGTAATCTTAATGAGAGTAATAAAGAATATGTAACTCTTCCAGCCTTAAACGATGGTAACTGTGGCTTTCGGTCATTGTCTATTATGTTTACCGGAGTTGAAGATTATCATTGGCATATTCGATTAAAGCTTTATGACCATATTGCAAAAAATGGAAGAAATATTTATGGAATAAAAAATCAAAAAGCTCAAGAAATTTATGCGAATAAAGTTAAAACACTTTCCAAATGTGAACCTTATGAAACACCACCAGCGTTATGGATGGATACAGAAATTTTGGATGCTTTAGCAGATGTTTTGGAAGTTAATGCGTATGTTTATGACCTTGATCCGTTACCAGGTTTTCCAACTATTAATGGGCATTATAAGAACGGAAAACGAAACAGTGATGCTCCAACTTTGTTTTTACTATTTAAAAACAAAAATCATTATGAACCTATCATTGGCTTTAAATAAAATAAAACCAAGTTTAACTGTATATAAATTAATCGTCACCATAATTAAAAGGATATTATATAGCTGAACAATTGCCTTCTCATCCATGGTTGAAGAATGTCATTTAATATGTGGATAAAAACTCGCCATTGAATAATGATGGATTATAGGTAAGCTTTATTTTAGTTTATCATGACTTTTTATCATTTATTTTATAATGCTCTGATTTGCTCTTTATATTGATTGCGATTTTCTTTGTTCTAAAGATTTATATTATAAGGAATTTATCAATGATATTTTGAGCTGTGTTTTTCGATATATAAATTTTATTAAATGATGTAATATTTATTTTGTCCAAAGTCTAACACATTTTTTGTAACAAATCAACTCATAAACCTTACATTTATAGATATAAAAAACCAACAATTTGTACATTATTTTCTTTTCAACACGAGCCTCCTCCAACCATTCTTAATGGGCATGAAATAATTCTCATTTCAAGTATGACGCTAATAAAACAAAAAATTGAATATGCAATCATCATAACAATACCAAATATTTTATCCATTTTCCATTTACTTAAACCTATTGCAATTACAAGAGTTAACAACATTCCAAATAACATTCCAACAGAGCATACGAGACCATTGGATATCACGGAAATTTGAGTGATGCCACCATTAGCGAAAAAATGATAACAAAAATAAAATAGCCATGGAAGTGGAAGGCCGACACAAATATCAAATAGATTACTACCGATTGAGCTGCTAACTGCCATATCACCGAGACCTTTTCGAGCAACAATTACACTGCAAAAAAGGTAACTTTTAGTTCTTGGTATAAAAAAACTACGTAAAAATTGTATTAAAATTTTTAAGATGACAAAAATTTTATGTTTTATAAACTTTAAAATCTTTTGTTTCGATACCCAACTAAATACAAAAACAATACCTTGTAATGAGATCAGGAATACTAGTACCTGCAGCCAAAATAGTTAAACCCATAATTTCTGTTGGAACTCCTAATGTTACTCCAATGGTTGTGGCCCACCAAACCATTAAATATGAATAAAATGCTATCCATAAAATTGAACCAATAAATGTGAAAATAACTAATTTTTTACGATTCTATAAAACTTTTTTTGCATTATATTTTTTGCTTCGAAGCTTTAAAGTTACTTGTTTCTTTGCATCTGGAAGTGTGAGATAAAGAGGCCACATAATTGGTGCTAAAGCAATGTAAGTGCATCGTTTACAAAAAGTATGGGGCCATCCCATATCTATAGGTTGTTCAATTTCTATTTCTTCTACTGTAACAACAGATCTTTCTGTTTTTTCATTGGGATACATTCGAGTTCCGTTCATTTTTGATGGAGAAGTATCGATTGGACTTGCAAAAGCTGTTTCAGCGAATTCTGTCACCGTTTCTAATCCAGATAAATTTGATGCAATGCTATTATTTTCAATTATTCGACTTATCGATCTTTCAAGCTGCAATGTTAAATTTATGTGTGTACTATGAATTGGCATTTTAAACAAAGAGACTTACTTCCACAGGTGGAATTCCATCAGTTTGGATGACAACATTTTTATTTGGATGCTTTTTTGCTAAAATTGAAATACATGGTTGTATTATTACTTTCTTGATTATTTAATCCTTCTCTATTTTGTTCTTACCATGATGATTAGGAGACTTCCGTATTCCATTAATATTTCCTGGTGCTCCCACATAAGCCGGAAACGAGCGCATTTTATTTAATTTAGGTGGAGTTGATGCTATCATTACAGTTCGTCCACCATTATTTATTATATTTTCTGGTTTTTTATTATTGATCGAAGCTATAATTTCACAGGCTTAAATCATGTTTATAGCTTTAATAAGATTAAAAAAGAAGCAAACCTGGTTCTTTATGAACAATTTCGATACGACTTGTAGTCGGAAGGGATGAAATTTCTGCTGGTTCACTATCATCTAAAGCCATATGAGCTAAACCTGCTCGAAACATGGCCCCTGAATGAAGTACTGGAATGCTTTTTCGATGTTCCGTTGTAACATCAACCGAACCAAATGTTGATCTTCGACGGCTCGTTACTATTGTTTCATTCTAAAAATTATTTCAAGCTTGCAAATAATGATTTTTGTGTAAAAAGACTAACTTCATCATCAGGAATTAATTCTTTCACCATATTCGCTTTAAAAAGTTTCCCTCTAACCCAACTTTCGATTGAAGAATTATATTTCATAAAAATGCCATATGCTATGTATATTCCAAGCATGATTGAAGCTTCATGCCATTCAATAACTTCATCACGAAAGAATAAAACAAGGAATAATAAACCGACAATGTAAAAGGACATGTCTCTAAAAAACTGCGCATTAGGGATTCTTCGATCTAATGCAAAAAGCTACATACCTAAATAGAGGCCACCATGTCAATTGCAACACCTCTTTAGAAAACAAAGTGCAAAAAGCTAAAACGCATAGAATATTAAATGTGGCGCTACCAACAATGGTTCCAATTCCAACATTATTTTCCGTAATAAAAACACCAAAAACACTTGTAAAAAATTCAGGTGCTGAGCCGCCTGCGGCCATAAAAGTAGCGCCAGCTACGTCATCACTTATTTGAAGCTAAAAGCAATACAAGGATGTAATAAAATTTAAAAAAGATATAAGCTTACAGCTTCGGTAATAACTCCGAGTGATGGAACAAAAAATTCATCACAAACTATTGCGAGGGCAATGAACATATAAATGAGACCAATGAAATGGAAAATTATTGCACCTTTTCGACGTTGTTGGATTGTAAATAAATCGGTTGGAAAGAGGGATTCATCGCCGACGTCAACAGTAGCATTTAAAGCTGAAAATGAAAGAAGATTATTAGAAACATTTTTGACTAAAACCAGCTCATGGAGATTTATAAATTTTTGCGTCAAAGCTTAAAAGCTTCGAGATACCAAAAAAAGAGTTGCTTACACCAAAAAATAAAATAAGTTAAATAAGATTCTAAATTTAGCTATGGTTTAAATGAAGAAAAAGTTCTTTTTTTGAGAAAGGTTTGTGACATATCTTTCTGTTTTTCATTTTTTTTAATAAACTTTTTTTAAACAAAATCTTACGTTCAATTGAACATTTCTTTTTATCAGCCCTTTTCACCCTCCTCGATCTTCCATCTCCATGTTCATCAACTAGATCTTCATCAATTGACATCAACCTCCTCATTCTCAATAACCTTGTTAAACTTCGCTCCATTGAAGCCATATCTCGTTGTCCCTCAACCCGTGCAGCGGCAATATAATCTTTATCTGGACCTCCAAGAAGTCTAGTAATTTCATCTTCTTGATATTCAAAATATTCAAATTTATTTTGTGATTTTATTTCATTATATTGACTTATTGCAAGTGCAGTACCATGAGCCACTACAGCTAAAGTATAAATAACAAAAATAATTATAAATCCCGTGCAACATAGTAGTAATACAGTATGACGATTTCGACGTTTAAGGCGTTGATGTTGTGCCACCAATGAACGCATCAATAATCGGCTCATTTTCCCTTTTTATTTGAAGATGTGATATGGGGGTCTACATTATTTTTATTCCGGGAAAGAGAAAATTACAAAAACAAGTTGTTGTTGTCGTTCCTGAAGAAAAAAAAAAAAATTAATGAATCAGACTCCATTGCTCGTAGAAAGAAAAAAGTGTTAAAATACCAAAGAAATTAAAATCGAAGCAAAAAACATTTTGAAATAAAAAAAATGTGCGAATTACATCGTTTTTTTTCCACTTCCAGTATAAAAAAAAATGGAGTAACCAAAATAATTCCATTTACTTGCTTTGTTAACAACAAACATATATGTTGGTATTTTCGGTTCATTCCACCGCTTAAACACAGGGGCAAATGATGATGCCGCAAGGAATGATGATGAGCTCACTAGATAGCGGGAAAGGAACTCAAAAAAGGGAGACGCTTCTTCTTTTCTCTCCCAAAAAAAGGTTTGTTTCGGCAAAAGCAAAAAAGAGGGCGAGAAGAAGAATAAGAAAAGCAATTGGCCAACGCGCGAAATTGAGTCGTTTAACACAAAAAGTGCCAAATAAAGTAAAATAAATTTTTTTTTCTCAATTTCAAAAACATGGAAAAACATCTTCTTCCTATGTAGATGATTGCCTTTTCTTTAAAAAAAGTTGTTATACTTTGTCACGCAATTGCATACCTGAAGATGTGTCTTGCCACCAATATTTATAAAAAAAAAGCTTCCAAAATAAAAAAATAAAAACTAATGACTTTTTTATTTCGATGAAGAAGACATTAACCTCTTACAACAAACATTACATGGAATTTATAAAATTCATGTTTTTTAAGACTTTTTAAAGAAGTAAGCAACCACGAATGAAGACGAAGCTTAGTTTCCGGCTATAAAAAGTTTTTGACGGCTTCCAACAACAACCAAAAGAATTGAGGGATTCTTTTTTTTCATACTCATTTCCTGTGATTTAAAAAAAACGAAACGAGATGAGAGGAAAAAAAGAAAAGTCGTGTTTTGTTTTTTATTTTATTTTTTCCTTCAAAAAGCTATAAGAAAGTTTTTCTGTCAAAGCTTTGGTTTCTTTTTTTTTTTTTGGAAGAAGCCACTTTATTCCCCTAAGGGAATATTTCCAAGAGTCTCTTCGATATATACAAGGATTGGAAATGCAAAAAATGCAGTTATTTTTGAATGAGAAGAAACAAAAGAGCAATAAAATAAAAAATGGTGATTAAAAAATGATCCATGAGATTATGAGACTTTTGGTAATCCAAATTTTTTTAAAAAACTTTAAGTTATGTGGAATTGGCTATAATGTTGGAGAATAAATTTGCAAAAAAAAATATATTGAAGGTTTCTTTTTTTACTGTACCTAAATAATTTTAACTTTAGCCTTTAGATTTTTTTTTGTAAATTTTGGGATTTTTTGTTTTGTTTTGTAGTACCCGGTGTTATAAACAATATTTAGATTTTTACAAATTTATTTATATAAAAAATCAATTTTTTATCTTATAAAAATAAGTTTTTTGGTTGAGATGATGGTCGTTGTTGTTATTGTTTAGATGCCTGAGTGTTTGGCCTTTGAGAAACCAATTTGTTTGCCTCCAATATCATAAACATTACAATAAGTACGGATGAAGGTATCACCAAGAATCCAGGCTGGTCCGAATCCACCACCATCCATGGAGAAAGCGGTAACAACGCATTGTCCATTTCCAAGTTGAAGATCGAGAACATATTCAACTTGAGGAATGTTGTATTTTTTTCCACCAATGGTGAAAACCATATCGGGAAGACCAGTTTGGGTGCATGGAACGGTGTAAATTCCATTGGTGAAATCATATTGAGCACCGGTAGCTTGAACCATGCCATTGATATCAGCTTGTGGGGCTCCAAGCCATGATGTACCAGTATCAGAGATAACATCCATTTTCTTGGCATTATTGTATGATCCCATTGCGAAACCAGTGATGGGGAATTGCCAGTAAGTGAGAGAGCTTAATGCAACATAGTTGGTGGTAGCTAAAATAATTAAATAGCTTTATTTATTTTATTTTGACGACGACGAAAATTTGCTTACCATCACAGTTGGTGGTATCAAGAGCACCATAAGTGATTTGACCAGCATTTCCACCTTGAGAAAGTGTGAGCTTGCGATCAAGCCATACGGAGAAGAGAGGTTTATCAAGTTGAGGGAGGGCATTTTGCATTGGTGGAATAACATTATCGACAGCAAGATTTGGCCATCCAAGACCAAGGATACCATCAACTGGTTGATAACCGAAAACATCAGCAATGGATTCAGCAAGACCGAAAGTTTGAGCTTTTACTTGAAGTCCGCCCATGTTAAGGGTATCAGCGGCGAGGTTACCATAGCATGATCCTGAACCATATTGAATTGAGAAGAATTGGCCATTCTTAACATAGGTGGATGATTTGGAGGGATCAAATTGATGCTTGGTGAATCCAGAATCTGGATAACCTTTGCATGCTTGAGTTGCGCATTTAACATCAATAACCCATAAGTTTGAGCTACCGGTATCAAGAACAATGGTGAAATTTTGAATTGGAGTTCCAAGGGAGATGATACCAAGATAGAAATCATCATAATAATCAATGAAGGGTTGAGAGCCGGTAGCAGAATGAGATGTGATTTTCTTAATATATTCTGGCCATTTTCCTTGTTTCATAAGCTGTGCACGCTTTGAACCAGCTGATTGCATGGGCATTTGGATAACCGCAGCATTGAGAACCGCCACAATGGTCGCAAGGACGAAGAAGGTTTTCATCCTGACTAAAAAAATCAAAACTTAATCAAAAAGTAAGGAGCAAATGCACGGTAAATAAAATTAAGCAATCAAGTCTAAATTAACCTTAATTGCATTGTTTCTTTGTTGCTTATATATTACACTTTTGTTTAACATTCATTAAAGGCGGGAACTTTGATAAGGATTTTTAACTTCTTCACATCATTCATTTACGTCGTAGTCGTTAATTTGAGATGATTCTTATCACCCGGAATTGGCAGTTAATGAAGAACCATGAAGCTTTTAGACTACGAGCAGGCTTTGATGATGATCAACGTAAGTAGTAAGTCAAAAGCCACGAGACACGACTTTCCACATCCAAGCTAAAGTTTTTAGATTTTTGTTTATTCCCTTACGACTGTTATTTTGATTTTGTTTGGTAATTTTTTTTCCATTAAAAAAAGATTTCAAATATATTTTTTTGCTTTCATTATTCTTTTATTTGCATTTCATTATACTTTTACTTTGATCATTGTACTGAAATTATTTTTTTGCTTCTTCTTTTGATGATAACGTTCATGGAAGAAATAGCACAGATCCGCATTTAAGTTTTGAGCTCCAAGGTGCGTCCTTTGCTCATAAAAAAAGAGCTTTAATGATGGTAAAATTGAAAATTTTGATAAGAAATAAAAACAGTGCAAAAAAAAAAAAATAAGAGATTTATTTGAGAGGGACTTTATTTCAAGAATCAATTAAATCGATAGTTTTAAAATAATTTTTTTGAATACAATCTATCTAAGTATTGGAGTTTCCAAATCTTATTTTAAAAGTTATGTACAGGGACTTGATTTTATGGTGAATTTGTAAAATGTGGATTGGAAATGAGCAATTTAAAAACTTTAAGATATTCCCATCGGAAGCTAATACCTTTTTTAAAATAAATTTCATGGACATGACAAAAATGATTAATCAAAAATAATGTTTTTTCCATTAAACAAAATCAAAATCAAAAATATTAAAAGGCTTAGAATCGAAGCAAAATTATTTACATTTATACTTTTTTGATTAAATTTTCCCTTAGAAATTTTTTTTTAAATTATTTATTTGCCTTTAGGTATTAATAATAGGATTTTGGATTTCATCGTTGACGAGAAGATTTACATAAAAGAAATCGTCTCCTTCTCAATGGAGGACTTTCTGCATGTTCACCATAAAGTTGCATTCTCTCAATTTCTTTTTCCTCTGCTGCTTGCTTTTGAATTCTTTGAGCCTTCACTGTCAAAGCTTCAGAAGTAATGGTATCTAACAAAGAATTTGGTTTCTTTAAAGTTTTTGCTGAAACTTCAATAATTTTTGGATGTTTTATTGTTTCTGTTGGCCATGGCAATCGATCTTTTGATGTTACTTGACGTTGTTGAATGAGATCCGCTTTATTTCCAATTAATATTATTTTACAATCTGATGGAGCATAACGGTGAAGTTCTTGAATCCAATATTCTAGAGAAGTAAATGAAGTTTTAGAAGTGATGTCATAAACTGCAAGAGCCACATGAGCTTCAGAATAATAACGTGGAATTATATTTCGAAAACGCTCTTGTCCAGCTGTATCCCAAAACTAAAAATGCATATTTATTATTATCGAATCCAAACATTAAAATTTTTAACTTGATTTTGGCTTTTTTCTTTCGGGATATTCATTCTGCTTTGCCTAACCTTATGGGCCCAAAAAATGATCGAAATCAAATTTATAAAAGAAATGAAAAAGCAAGATCGATTTCAACCCAAAAATATTTTCCCGAATCCATTGTGCTTAAGAAAGAATCATACCTGAATGTGGACATCCTTTCTTCGAGCTTTCCATTGTCGATGATAATATTCCACTGCGATGGTATTTCCCAAAGTATCATCAAATTCTTCTCCCGCTAATCTTGTCAATAAAGAAGATTTTCCAACATTTGAATCTCCAATAACAATAATTTTAACTTCTTCAGGCATCACTCCTTTTTCTTTCTTCTCGATCGTAAGAAACTAACTGTCACAACGTTTTCAAACAAAAAATTTTCTTAGGTTTTTTTCGTCTCTTATCGTTTACTGCCTATTGCGTTAGTCGTGCTTGCTTGCTGTTAGTCATCGTTCGCTTAGTTTTTAAGCTTTATTGCTTGAAAAAATTGTGATTCATCACACTTCCTTTAAAGGCCTTAAGGAGGCAAGCATATATGTGAAGGGAAAAATGGTTTCATCAAATATTTTTTATTTTGATTATTACATACAATTTTAACAAATAATGATTTTTTTGTTTTTGAAAGCAGAAATGAAAGATGATACTTAACCAGGAAGAGTGACGTGATAAAATTTGTATTGAAACAAAGGTTTGAAACTTAATGATTTTTTTTTTCGAAAATAATTTTATCACATCCCATTTTCCTAGTCAGACTATATCCACTACTTTCATTTTTATTGCAAACAGTTTTTGTTAATAACAATATCTCGTGGAGCAGCAAACTTGATAACCGTATCGTTGAGAATAAACGCAATGTGGATAATCCACGAAAGTGCAAGCATTGATGGCTCTGCATTCAAGTGGCATCGAAGTTCCCGGATAAAATTTTATTTGTCCTGGTTCTAAAAAAATAAAGAAATTTTTAATGTGTTTTTGCTTTTTCTTTTATTTTTCTTATCAATGGATGAAGTGGAGAAGAGAGGGAACAAAGTTGGCGATTGCAATTAAAACAAAAAGCAGAACTCACGATTTCCATTATTGCCTCCTCCACCAGAAGATGCAAGACCGCAACAAATATATTGTCCATTGTTAAAAATTTGATTGTACTCACATTGATAACCATATGAACAATCTTGATAAAGGCAATTTTTTACTACACCATTGATTCTCTCAATTGCTGAACCCGGATTTCGACAAGTTGCTGAAAAGGAAAAAGAGGGGGATTATTTTTGTTGTTGAAAAAAATGATAAAAAGAAAAAAAGTTTTATCTTTGGATTAAAATTATCAAAGTTTTGCAGTAAAGTGTTAAATCAAGCTTAGCAACAAAAAATAATCCAAAAGTGCAAACAAAAAGCTTGAAAGTTCAACAAAAAATCAAAAGAAAAATCACTACACTCTAACACAAAATAAACACGGATTTTTACACCTTTTTTTGCAACCTATTAAAAATATGATTGTTATACATAGAAATAGCGAGAAAAGTAAAATGTGCTTACGATTTCCATTATAAACCCATCGACAAATTCCACCACTGCAATAAAGGGGTTTTCTGGAATTGGGATCGATGCATTGTTGATCATATTGACATGTGCCACCAGGTAATGAAGTGGTATAACATCCTCCATTTATCATAACTTGATTACTTCCACATGAGCCTTAAATATTTTTAAACTTTTTTTAAAACATATTTTTTGACGATTTCTAAATTTATTAGTAATTATAAAAATAAGGTTATAAAATATGTTATTAATTAGTTTTCTTTGTGTTAAAGTTTTTTAAGAACAACACTGCAAACAACAAGGCCAATTATTAGTTTTTAAACAACAAATAGTAATAATGGTTATTCGAGGTGGAGGTTGAGGATATGAAAATGGAATGGGATATTGAGGTTGAGGAGGTGGATAAATCATTGGTGGTGGAGGAGGCAGAAATGGACCTGGCCCAAGTGGAATGGGATATTGTTCATTTTGAATTTTATCTCGACAAATTCCATCACAACATTCAAGTCCGGCTTCAAGAATGCATTGTTCGTCGTAATAACATTCTTGGCCGCGTCGAAGTGATGGATAACATTTATTATTGATTGGAACTTCATCAGCTCGACAATTTAAACCTCCACTTAAAATTGAAGCTGAAATGTAAAAAAAGGATACAGAAAAATGCACACCACAACAAACAAGAAAAAAGTAAAAAAAGATGCTAAAAGGTGGCATAAGCCAATTATGAAAAAATTTAGGTAATTTAGGGTTATTTTCTTGTTAATTTTAAAAGTTAGATTAACAAGTTCAATAGCCACCTTTTAACATTATCCCTTTATCCAAAAAAATATTCCATACATTGATAATCAGAATCAAAAACACATTGAAATCCATTAAAAACTTTTCCAGTATCGCACATGCATTTAAAATCACGACAAACACCTTCGATTGAAGCACATTGTTGTGAAAATAAGCAATTATTAAAATAATTTGCAATTTGATAACATTGATTATTTATTTGAATTTCATTTTCACCGCAAATATTGTTAGTAGTTACTCCTATGAGAGTTAAAGAAAAGAAAGAAAAGTTATTAGAAGAACACACAAACAAAGTTTAATAAAACTAATACCTGTTGAACCACCGCGGCATTGATATCCATCATAATCGTATCCAGAAGCGCAATAACATATATTATTGAGGCATTGACTATTTGGAAAGCTGCATTGGGATTGATAAGTGCATGAAGCACCATATCCGGATGGGGAAGCTGAAAATGGGTTTTTACTTTGTGAATTTTCAATGCCATATAAGCAAATTAGTTTTAAACCGGAATCACTGCTTTAACCAAAACTACCTACATGCTGAATTAGCGCAACAATATCCACTCAAACAAAAATATCCTGGTGCCATGTTATAACACATAGCATCGTTGGAGCATGCAACTCCATTAAATAATTGAATCATATTTGCTGGACATCGCCTATCTTGTCCTAAAACAACTCCAACCAAAAAAGCCACCAAAATTATTAAAGCTTTCATCACTAAAAAAAGTTTTTACGTTTTGAAAAATAATCAAGAAGTGAAAAATCACGGAATTGTAAGCCTTTTAACGTAATTCAGGAACTGGAAACTATGTAAACTTTAAGCAACACACAAAACAAGCAAGTTAGCTAGCGCAAAAAATAAAAAAGCTTTCAAATAACAAGTCACACGCAATTGACCCTTCCTTGATCTTAACGCAATTTTTTTGTTTACAAATGCAAGAAAAAAAATCCGGTAAAATAATATATACGACAAAATAATTGTTTACACGCATGCATACATACTCTTTTATGAGAAAAAAAAATATTTCCAAAGACACTAGTTTTTTTTTCTTCTTATTTGCTTCAAGCAATAAGAAATGCTTTAGTTTCAAGCTTATAAAATTTGCTAAAAAGATATACCACACCTTATTTTTGGAATAATGTTTGTAAAAAAATGAAGAGAATTTTTTTTTGGTAAATAAAAAAGATTCATTCCAAATTTTGCTTAAAATTTGATAAGCTTAGGTGAATCAGCGTTTATGGTCAAAGAAAGTCCAAAAATTTCGTTTGACTGGAAGAAAATAATGTAAGAGAATTTATACAAAAATGCAATATGACTAAAATTTGATAAAGTTCGATGATCATGGAAGTAGCATAGGAAATCTTTTGACATAAAAAATCGCAAGATTTAAAAAACATTTATAAAAATTTTGGATTTATTAGTTTCATTCAGCAACAAAAAAATATGATTCATATTCTTTGAAAACAGCTTCATTTTTATGAATTCGATTCATTCAAATTTGAAACATGTAGCGAAAATTTAAGAATTTGCATGAACGTCGCTAAAAGTTTATAAAAAGCTTGTCATGCTTCTTTATTCTTGAGCTTCAATTGTTTGTTTTGCGTGAATAAATTTCTTTGAATCATATACGCTTTTCTCAATCGATCGTCGCAACATAACTTGAAACAATGATATTTTTGAAAGAATGCATATTTGTTGCTTTTTGTTTGTTGTTTGGAGTCAATGCGTTTAATAATGCTGGAAATGATAAAATTGATCCAAATCTTTTGAACAGTGGCACAAATGAAATTTCTACAACAACAATTCCGAACGTTGCAACAAATTTGGCATCAACTATCTCCACAATTTCAACATCAACCCTTTCAGCAATTCAAAAATGCAATGGTAAATATGATTGTCTTCTTGAAATCAAAAATAATCTGGTAAGATAGTTAAAGTTTGAATATTTTAAAGTTTTTTTATAGGATACATCTAAACAAACTGAATGGAAAAAAGACGAATTGTACCTGTATCATAATCTTCCAAACTTTACACATATTTATTATACGCCTGGAGCTTCATACAATGGAATCATAACTATGTGTGTTATTTGTGCTTTGATTGTTATAATTGGAAATGGGGCAGCATTTGGATATTTCTTTTGGTGGAACTTTCAACCATTATCTCGTAGACCAAGTATGTTTTATATTCTCTTTACTAACATAATCTTAATATTGTTATTTGCAGCTGATGATGAAATGGATGCCCAATTAGATCAAGATCTTCCAGTGATCTTAGTAAATCATGAAAAACGTGCAGGTGGTTTTCAATTTGCCGCAGATGTTCCAAAAGATACTCAAACAATTATGGCTGCTTGTGAAGTACCTCAACAATCCGATAATAATCTTCAACCAAGTTCTATGCCAAGTGAACTCAAATCTGCTGTTGGTTAGTTTTATTTTTTGTTAAAGTTTTTCAAGTTCGGGTTGCATAACTTTAAACGCAAAGAGAAAGTTTATTTTTTGATTTCTCTTTTGGAAATGTTGGGAAGATGTAGTTTTTGTAGGGCATGTGGCGCAACGGATAGCGCGCTGGACTTCGGATCCAGCGGTTGCAGGTTCGAATCCTGTCATGCTCGAAATATTTTTTCATTTTTTGGTTTAAATTTTTTATAAAAGTTACTAAAAACTTTTTTGTTATAAAAACAATGAAAAATTAGCAAAATTTTTCTTTTGAATCCCCATTAATTTTTATTATTATTTTCAGCTGATATTGCTCCTCCTCAAGCTGGAACTCCTCGACGTATTATTGGTGGTGGTCGTGGTGGAAGAGGTGGCGGACGACGTGGTGCTGCTGCTACATCTGCTCGAGGTCGTGGAAGAAAATAACTTTTTATTCATGTCAAACATATTTCATATTTGTTGTTGATGTTCTTATTTTTAATATATATTCTTAAAACAATAACTTTTGAAACAGAAAATAAAATTATATTTTTTTTACATTTCATATGTTTTTTCTTCCTTTCTTGAAGATAAGATTGACAAGTGTCAGTAGTCAGGTTTTGTAGCGGGGAGATAGTTGCAAATGTAAAGTAGGACTGTTGTTGTTCCATGGACTTCTAAAAAATGGCCTTGAAAAAAAGAGAGACATTCTCCCAAAAAAGGAATAGGAAAGCCATAGGCGGTTTATTAAAGAAAACTTCTTCATCACCATCGACCGAGGAAGAAGAAGAAGAAGGGCGTAAATTTGATTTATGCGCGCGCAATTTTCTTTTATAAAATGAAATGAATAACGGATATAATTCATTTTTAAATGGTGGCATTTTTTTCTTTTCTTTAAATTATGTGTTCACACCTCGTCGAATTTTTTTTATTGTAATACTTTCTCTTCTCCATTCGATGTCCCCAAAGGGATAAATATCTATCTAATATGTATCTAAAAAAGCCGATAAATGACCACTAAAGATGAGGAAGATTTTTGCAACAACAAAAAAGTGGCAACCACCAGCTGTCATTTATCAAAAAATATATTTATTTTTAACATCGTTTGCTTGGGTTTGCCTTGCGCTTGTGGCAATAAGAAGAATATGCGAACACTCACTTCATTTATTTTCCAAATGCTTTATCGCTGCTTGCTTTCTGCTGCTTTTTTTTTCTCGAAGATTAGGAAAAGAGAGGAAGAAGTGAGTCCTTAAAGCCCTCAATCTCTCGTCAGGGTCGTTTTTGTTAGATTTATTGACTTTGCTTTCTCCCCTTTTTCTCTTTGTTTTTTGTTTTTTAAATTGCCGAAAATTATGGTTGTTAGTAATTTATGTTTAAAAATTTGACATTTATCGTGTTTTTGTGTTATTTATTGTTCTTTCTTTTATTTATATTCAAAATTGATAATTTATAGGCGGAAATTTGGGAACGAAAAGAAGAAATACAAAGATTAATGGGGTTGTTGGGAGGATTCCTTCCTGGAATCCTCTTAATTTTGTGTACGATAATATTTTTTAAAGCTTTCGTGGATATTATTGGTGGTTACAGTATTTTATTTGGTAAGTTTAAATCTATAAATTATAACAGACTTCAAGAGTTTTGCTTTGTAAAACTATTGTCAAATTTTTATAGGACCTCAAAAGTTCCAATTATCTCCGCTCATTCCTTCTCTTATTCAAATTGGAAGTGAATGGCGCTTTGAAAATTCATCAAGTTAGCTAATAGAGTTCAAAAGAATTGTTTAAAATAAATATTATTTAGACAAAACTGGAAATTGTACATATTTTTCTTCATCTGCAAATCGAAGTTTGCCTGAAATAAATCGAGGCTATAATAAAGTTGTTTTCCGTGAAAATGAAAATGTCGTAATTAAAATGATTGCTTTTAACGGCCCATCTTTTTTGGAATGCATGGAAAATGCTGATGGAAATTTAAATGAAGTAATCATTTCTCTAATTAGTGAAGCTCCTAAAAAATTTATTTAGGAATACCATTGCGTGGAAGCAGCGGCTGTTGGCTTTATTACCGAGATTGGATTTCTGATAAAGCTTCAAAACGATCCCAACGTTCCAAAGGTTTGTCATATGTACTTATAAATATTTTATTATTAGAAGCGTAAATTTTAGCTTTTTGCTTATTGCATTCCTTTGGACTTCGTTGTTCATGCAGAGCTTCTATCTTCGGCGACTATAGCGGGAAAGCCTCTGGATATTATCCATCTTGCTCAATCGGATTGGCAAGAGCGAGTTCGAATCCTTGATGAAATTCTTCAATTCCTTGATCGATCAAGGCCGCTTTTATTCCGCGATTTTCGTCGACAACAATTTGTTCTAATTGAAAATCATCCATCAATGGTGGATTTTGATGATGTCATTGCAACTTCTAATTCCATCGAACATGAACCGATCGTCGAAAGAATTTATTCATCATTTATCGATGAAATACTTTTTGCAACAAGTCCACCAAAAGCTCATGAAACTTTATCTGAAATCAAAGAATCTCATAAAAATTCAAGTTTAACTTTTGATAAGCTTTCAAAAATTGTAGCAAAGCTGCGATCGCTGTAAATATTTTTATTAATCCGGTGTTATTTTTTGAATTTTTCACTTTATACTGCCTCTAACAAAAATACAAAACAGGTAATATGTAAACTCATAAAAATAAATGATAAAAATAAAGCAATATTTAAAATAAAAAATGTTTAATGAATTGCATCCAGAGCTTCCAAATGACGCTCATTAAAAATATATGGAAGAATTAAAGATCTAAAAGGAATAAATAGGAAAGTAATAATGGGGAAAATCATTTCAACAACGGGCCATGGAGAAAATCCAACAAAGCATAAAATTGCTAATTGAGTTATTTCCACGATAGTAAAAGCATGAACAATTTTTTGTGGAACTCTACGAATATAATGAAGTGGAGGATATGAACGCTAAAAATTTAAATTGTCTTTTCTGTAATAAGCTATGAAAATATTTACCTGTTCAGTAATGAGTAATAAAGCACGTTCACAAAGTTCATTACCAATCATAGAAGTAAAAGCTAAATATAAGAAAAGGCCATGAAAAACTGCTGTAGGAATTAATTGTAAAAATGGAAGTAAAAAGAAATATGTTGGAATCATAAGTAAATGAGCTATTAGAGTTGCTAAGCGGGATTCACGATTTTTTACGACACTAAAAAAATTAGGTAAAACAATTATAATGCGATTTCAAAATGTGATCTTACATTTGTTGTACTGTTCCATCAACAAGTCGATCTTCCACATCAGCTTGAGCTTTAAGATGTAAAAATGCTTGAGGTAAAGCTCCATGCATCCAGGGCAAACCCAAAAGAGATAAAATAATATTCATAAATGCAACAATTAATAAATCCCAATTTGCAGCAGCACCTTTTTTCAAACTAAAACAATAACCATTTTAGTGCTCATGATCTAAATTAGAAATTTTACTTACTTATTTTGTGTATTATCCACAGTATTAGTAACAATAAGTTGATCCATAAAAAATAAGATAGCAAGCGGAATTCCAAGGGCAAGACAAATTAAATGTGCCTCCCATGATTGTTCCCAAAATGCAGTAATGGTTAGAGGATCAGATTCAGCATTGAATGTAAATGTTTCTTCTAAAACAAATCAATTTCAAATAAAACTCCAAAGCAAAATAAAACAAACTTGGAACATCTTTAAAACAAAATGAGCCAATAAAAGACATAATAATGACGCCAATGGGTAAAGCATAATCAGCTAATATTTCACGTTTGGTTTTAGTTAAAAATGGAGTGGTTCGAAAATTATACAGGGTTAAACTAATCCATAATGTTCCACAGATAAGAAGGATAAAAAGTAAACCAACTGATCGATCACAAGCTAATGGATCGATTGGAATTCCTTCTATCTGAGTGCAAGTAGGATCATATCTTTGAAAGGTTTTAATTGTGGCTTCGATAGCTTTATAAATAAGTGCAATTGCAATGAAAAGTCCAAATAATTCTTCTAATGAGCTGAAATCAAAAGTGAATATGAATAGTAAATTTATAAATGGGAAATTTACCGTTTAGCAAATTTCATAATCGCTGAAGCTTGAAAAACTGCAAAAATAATCAAAAACAGCGAACACCATAATCCAGTGGTTGTAAACATTTTAAAGAAATCATAACCACCAGTTTTAGAAATTTGATGAATGACTTCAATATAAATGCTAATGGGAGCTGTACTCAACATGATTAAAAATAATTGTCCACCAAAAAGACCAAAGAAAAGTCCACCAATCCATTGAGCGAGAATCTCTTTTTTAACATCTGAAAGACAGAACCTTTAATTTGAGCTTTGATACCTAACACTTACTAATTAAGCCATGGGTATTTGAATCATTCAGCATTCCCAAAGCAATTGCAGTGGGTAAAATAGCGAAATATAAAAATACTGCTGAACTAATAGTTTTTTGAATTGCTCGTCCACCAGCAAACCCATCCGTGTAATCCGTAATGTAATGCAACGAGCGACGTTTAAAATCCTGAATTATTCCTTTGCATGGATACCATCGCTCTTTTTTATGAACAACTTTATCAATTTTACGTTCAAGTTCAGTTGGAAGTTGAAAGGCCATTCGATCCACAGTGATATTTATTTCTTGAATGAAGTTACCCCGATCGTGAACATCAAGGAGACGTTGACGAAGAGCTGGGTCACAAAGTAATGTGGAAAAGGTTCGAGCTGTTTCAAATGCAGTTTTAGTGCCTTTCTAAAGATTTTTATGGATTAATAATAACATTCAATAAGAGATGACAAACTTCATAAATGGGAGCAATAACAAGAAGAATAAATTGAACATCACCCAATCCAGCTCCAAAATTTGTTGGTAGATTCATGCGTACAAAACCAATATGGCGATGGAAAAGGCCTTCTATTGAACAACTTAAATGTGGGTATTTATTTGAGCTCAATAACTTTGGAGATAAACTCACTAAATAGTTAACCATGATTGATCAACAACAACATTATCTGTTTGAACAAAGACGCCTTGCAATTTTTGACGAATACTTGGAACTGAAATTAACCTTTCGTTTTAGCAACAAATAATGGTGTTTGGCTAGCTAACCTCTAAGTTCACTAAAATCTGAATAAGAAAACACTTGTGTTTCCACATCCGTGTAAAGTACTGTATCTCGAGTTGGATTAATTTCATCAACAACTCTGAAAAAATTTCCGACTCATTAGAAAAGTTATAAAATCGCAAAAAAAAAAATTACCTTCGGACAATTAAATCAATATCAGTTTCAGTGGCATCAAGAATAACGATAGCATTATCAAGTAAATGTTCAACATCAAGAATGCCACGAATTTCAACAAAGAAATCTTTTGGTGGAATAGCTTGTTGAATGGAATTTAAAAGGAAGACCTGTTCATTATTTGCTGCTAAAGAAAATAAAATAATTTTAACTATCGACAAAGGATAATTTTATATAAAACTCACGTCCACTATCATGAGTTTTAGGAATTCCTTGTTCTACATCCGCTAATGAGCGAGCAGGCGAAGTAGTTCTGCTACTTTTACCTGTCATATTTTCAAATAACCAAATAATACAAAAAAAAATGAGTTCAATTAATTTTCAAGAAGCAACCAATTTTATGAATAATAAATAACCAAACAAAAACTTAAATATGTGAACACTGCCTTTTATAATATGTGGCTAGAGAAACTAAAAAATTGCGATTAATCAAAAAGCAAAAAAAAGAAGAAGTGAAGTTAGTCAGTTTTACAAATTATTGCGCAATTTACAAATAGTCCCGACGGTCGAAGCAAGTTTTTGGAATTGATATAACAGATTGTTGAATGATGGAAAATTTATGTTTTTTTGGGGAAGATTAAATGCAAATGAAACAAAAAAAGATTAAATATTCAAAGTCGAGAATTCAGTAATCATTTTTTTTATGATCGATTTATAATATTTTTTTGATTTTAATAAAATAGTTAATCTGAATTTTATGGTTTCAACTTGAAAAAGACAATAAACTATTTTTGTTCGCCGATCAGTTAATATTGGGCTTTAGATAATAAACAATTCAGGCTTTTTTACATAGAATCATTACCGTAGCTTTGGAATCTAATAAATTACTATCTTTTATAAATGCAATAAAATAAACACATCAAAACCGCTTTAAAAAATACAATCGATGGATTTGATTTTATGTCAGCTATTTATCGATGGTATAAAACCAGACATGGCAGACATGAAAGCTTCCAATTTTCAAAATAAAACATCGGGAAAGTAATTCACATAGATATTAGTGGGATGCACAATTAAATCACCTTTTGTACTGATATAGTTTAAAATGATGATGACCTTTGGTTAAATTGCTTTCAGATATTGACATTTTTTGAATATTGAAGAACTCGGTTTATGTTTTAGATAATTTTCCAATGAGATTAAAATTTATATAATAATTTTTGGTTTTTATTTCAGTGCAAAACTATTATTTTCCTTTGTTTTTTATTTTTTTGGTTATGCTGTAGTTATTTTTGAATGTTATAAATTCCAACTTGATGCAGACTCCTTTCTTTCCTTTATTTTTATTTTTTTATAATTGTAGCCTTTACACTTTTAAGGGAGGCTATTTGAAATACATTCTTTCTTTTTTTTGTAACACGCACTTCAACGGCTATTCGACGGTCGCTATGGCGGCTTTTATGTGTATATGTTTTTTTATATATTTATTTTTTGTTGAAAAAGAAAAAACATAAATACATATCAAGTCATGACTAAACTAACAAAATAAAATAAAACAAAAAACGAAAGAAGCAATTTGAGATTGCATTTAAAAAGACAAAAATAAACGAAAAGAAAACAATGACCACCACCAACTTTGTTGTGCCTAAAAATGGGAGAAGAGAAAGTGATATGGAGACTTTTAATTGTTTATTTATTTTTCTTGGTGCACTTTTTTTTCTTTATTTTTTGGAGTTATTGAATCGAAGGAAGCTATATTAGTTCATCACAATAGTCACACAAAATAACTCTTCACTTTGGACCTTAAAATTCGTAATATATATGCATTGAATTGGTGTACTATTATTAGCTGGCCAAAAGCAATTAAAAAGAGAAACATTTTTGACCAACCAAAAAATTTTTTTGTTGTCTTGAAAAAATAATAGCATTGTTTTCCCATGTGCAAAGTGTCATTCCACAATCAACTAAAAAAACTAAAAAAGAGAGACATGTCCAAGACATTTTCTCCACTAATTACACTTTTTTCCCTTTTCTTTCTCAAAATCCATGACTGCTGCCCATCACTTACTTACTTATTTCTTTCTTTCTATATTTTTTTACACGCATGTGTTTTTTTTACTTTTTCGTAGTTCTTTTTTGCTTTTTTATGAGCGACAAGAAAAAAAACATTTCATACACGACGAAGCTGCTGCTGTTTTTTTTAAAGCATCCAATGTCCAAAAAACTGAAGACACATGCTTTTTCTCGTAAAAAATAAAAAATAGGCGACATGGCCGGCAGCAGTTGCAATTCTTTTTTTTCTTTTTTTGTGGTGGCGGAAAACGTGGACCACCCTTTATTTTTTATTTTTTATGATGCCGCCAGCCAGGGACGGCAGACTGGAGACTGGAGACAAGGACGGCAATAGCAACATAGTAGTAAAGTATAACGGACGGATAGTTGTGACATCGGATGTTAGCAGCGACTGACTGACTATACGATTCCCATTTTTAGCTAACAAAAAAACGTAAAAAAAAAATAGAAAGAAAAAGATAAATGAAAAAAGGAAGATAAAAGTGTGGTCATCATCACAGACGTTTTGAGCCTATCAACCTCTAGCTTATGGATGGCGAACATTGTTATTAAGATGTTTGATGATTAATAAAAGAAACAATAAAATTAATGTAAATAATAAATATGAGTCAAAGAAAAATAACTTAATAAATTAATTTTTTTTTAATATGGGAATAACACAGTATTAAAAAAAAGTTCTTAAATTTGTTATTTGTTTAAATTAAAAATATTACAAAAATGGAATTTATTTAGAGAAATTTTTATTTTGGAATGCGTGGTTCTTAGATTTTTTAATTATAAAGTCTTTTTTTGTGGAATTTGATTTGATTCAATTTTCATTATTTTGTTATTGTCAACTTTCAAAATTTAATTATTTGTAAATTTAATGTAAGCAAAAAGCATTATTTCAGACATTTTTTAAACTTTTTTGTAGTCGAGCATCCATCAATTATATTTTTTTAAAACAATTTCCTTTCGGTCATTTAACATTTTTTTCTGCTTTAAAATTTTTCATAATTTATTATTTTATTATGACGCTTTCCTAATGAGCCCCTCAAAATTCAAAAAGTATACTACTATGTTATTATACATACAACAAAGTTTTTTTACTTTACTTTTTTATTGCTTTGAGCTTTTTTTTACTACTTTACGATTTTTTGTCTCATTTTTTTGTGTTAAAGAAAAAATAAAAAACAAAAAAACGTGTGCGTGTGGCAAATCCCTCTTATTTTTCTTCTTCAACTTTCATGTCCATGTCCTCCACCATCGCCGCAGCCTCATGGGGGCTTTTTTTTTGAGACGGACGTGAGACGAGATGAGAGGGAGCTTCACCCCAAACGGATGGATGCTTGTTGTCGCCGTTCACAGACATTATTTTTTTTTTCGTTGAGCAAAAAAATGCTACAAAAAAGTGAGAAAAAAGAAAGAAAAAAATGTGTAATAAGAGATTGAATTTAGTTTCGACAACTTTGGTTTTTTTGCATGCTTTTGAACAAAATTTTTTTGAAGAACATTCATATTGTAAAAGAAAAATGTGTGTGCCTTCTAACAACTGTAATCACGAAGCCTTGGAGAAATCCAGGTTTTTAAAACAAGCAAAAAGTATTTAAAATATATTTTTTCTTAATACATAATTTTTTTTAGAAATTTTTCATATTTTCAATATAATTTTATTCTTCTTAAAGTTGTCCATGTTATTCCATTTATTTAAAACAAAAAACAAAGAGTGTTATTTTTTACGGCTGCTTTACGATCTTTAAAAATAAAATAATTTTAGATATCAAAATGCTTTTTATATATATTTTTTACATTTTTTATATTCTTTTTAAGTTCTTTTTTTTGGTCACAACTAACACACGCGCTAAAAGCCGCTACCGTATTCCTCATCCTCCTCCTCCATCCATGCCTTTGGCGATTTTCGTATAGCTTCGTTTTGATGCATTCAAATGTTTTTTTTTCTTTCTCACTCGTTCACTCTCGTAGACTACTTTCTTTTTATATTGCAAATGCAAAAAAAAGCTTCAAAAATAAAATAAAAAACGAAGAATGTCGTTGTCTGCGACTGGCGGCTGTGGTTGAGAATGTTGTTTAGGGCGCCCTGAAGCATGGCAGCTTTTATTTTTAGCTCTTTTTTCCTTCATTTGGCAACAAACACAAAAAAGAAGCCTCTTTCAAGGCGTGGCTGCTGGCTGGCTACTTGCCTATATTTTAGTTTTTTATTTTATTTTTTGCAGACTATATGTTTTTTTTGTTGATGCCATTGACCGACAAAAAGGGACACAAAACTTTATTTTAGAGAATGAAAAAAAACTAGAAAAAAAGAGTGTCTTTTTTTATAAAAAAAAAGTACTAAACGAAATGGTGGACTTAGAACATTTGCCTTCCATGAATAAAGAAATCGAGCATGAACTTCACTCAAAATTAACAAAAGCTACAGTAAAAGAAAATTGAAAGCAGCAAAGGTAGGTTAAATTTTTATAATAATTATAACTACACCGTAATATTAACAAAAAAAATTATTTCCGTTTAGAATTAAGCGAAAAATTTGCATTTTTAAATAGAAAAATTTTGTGAAAGTAAATACTTTGCTTTGAGTCAATTTTAGAATAGATTTCTTTTTACAAAATTTATTTGAAATTGTAAATTGCTTTTAAGACAATAGCCATTTTTTCCAAATCTTCTACCGTAACTTTTTTTATTTCTATTTTTTTTTCATTTCAATCTTTCTTTTTTTTCTTTTGTTGACAAAGCTATTTTTTATCCTTAGAAACTGCTACTTTGGCTAACAAAAAAACTTCTTTTTGCATTTCTTTTTTTTTTTCAGACACACTAACCGAAATTTGATCCATTTTTGTTTAGTTTTTTTATTTAGATTTTTTTTATTTTTCCAGTTAATTGATATATTTGTATTTGTTGACTGTTCTCTCTCCTGTTGTATTCAAAAAGCCATAAATTTTTTTAAAGTTTTGTCTATCAATATTTTACTTTCTTCTTCCAAATATGGCCTTGAACTAAACATTTGTGATGGTCACTCGAAAATTTTTAATTTTAAAAGCAAAAGGAAGACTTTTTTTTCACTGACCCCAATTTTTTAAGACATTCAACAAAAATGAAATAGAAAAATATTATTTTTTTTGACAAAAAAAGTCATTTTTCATTTTGTTTTGGTCAATATCGAGCCATTGAGAAACTTTCTTTTTTTGAAGCTTCCAACAATCAGAAGAAAAAAAAATTTGGAGCATTGTTTTTGAATTATCTACCATTAGCTTTCCCTTTATGACTATATATTTATTTTATTTTAATTTTTAGTTTAAAATAGTTTTTACATACAATCAATCATTGAGTTAAAATATTAAAATTAGTCATCCTTTGAAGATCGAATGCCGCTCCTATTTTGATTTGTCTTATTACTTAAAAAGTAATATAGATTTAACATTTTCTTATACCATCAGAGAAGGGTAGTTTTTTGATGTTTTTTTCTTAAACTCTATGATTAATCTTTTAAAAGTAAACTGCGCAACTGCCAGATATCTGTTTTTATTGCTAATTACACCTTCACAATCGAAACCTCACAACATGACGCTTTTGTTAATCTTAATTCTTATTTTTTCGTCCTAGGTTATTAAAAATAACTTTGATTAAAATGTCCAAAAATAAAAACATTATTGAGCAAAAATAACAATAATAATAAATTACTCGTGACTTTTTTTTGAAGAAGACAAATAATTTAATGGAACCTTTTTACATTGTTTTTCTTCCTATTTTTTCCCCAATTTTATTGTCGTCGTCGCCCTAACCTTTTTATTTTTCATTGTTGCCGCTGCTTATCAAAGAATACCCCTTCTATCATCATTTGCTTAACTGTCTTCAGTCAGCCAGTCAGTTAATTCAAGTCATCAGCATCAGTAATGTCCAAATTGATTTCTCGTTCATTCTTAATTTTAACCAAAGGGTCATCAGTTTTTTTTTGCCTTTTTTGATTTCAAAGATTTTTTTCTTCTCTACTAATTTGGAATTAGGCCAGTGATATTTTTTTAAATATGTCCCGATTTGGAGTTTTTTATGTTGTAACAAAAAAATAATGGTTTAAAAATAAGTAAATGATGAAAAAGAATTTTAATTTGCGTTAAAAAATAATTAAGGTTTAAAGAAAAAATTGGAGACAAAAGATTTTTTAATCACCAGACTTTGAAGATGATGACCTTCTCGACGTGAAACTAACATTTTTTGTTGATAGAGTTTCGGTGGTTGGTCCTTCTTCTTTACTCCGAGCTTGGTAATCACTTTTTATTTTAGTCCATTTTCATAATTGATTTTTTTTTGGTCTTTAGTTTGTAAACATTTAACTTGAGATGACTGATTGCTTAAAGGAAGTGATGGTGAATGAAACTTGGGTCTATAAACTTTATTATTTATAAAAAAATCATAAAAAAATCTTCAAAATTTGTTTATATTTATCACCAGAACAAAAATTGAGCATAAAGATAACTCATTTAAATTTTGGATGGATCTGTCTCTAATTTTCGATATTATTTTGCTTAGAAAAATTTAAAACGATTAAGTTTTAATTGCCATAGTTTTTTTAAAAGAATTTCGATCGACAAAAACTTCCTTGATTCAATCAACTATTTCGTAACATTTTTCTATTTGCCTTACATTTTTTTTTGTTGCTTTTATAGAATTCTTATATAATTTCATAATTTCTTTCTTTCCTTCGATTCCAAAAGTTTTTTTATCTGATTCATTTTTTTGTATTTTAAATAAAACTGTTTTCTAAAAATATTTGACACATTTTCTTCTGTTTCTGTGACCGTTGGAAAAACACAGGCATGTGATATCATCGACAAAAAAGTTATGATTTTTTAATGATATTTTTTTCCTTTTTTGCTTTCTGAAACTGCTTCTATTACGCTTTTTCATTTTTATGTTGGCTAATAATTTCTTGTTGCAACATTTCCTTTTTTCTTTTATCGTTTTCACATTTGCCTTTGCCTCCCACTTAACAGAGGTCAACATTGTCATTTCTCTTTTTTCTCTTTTATTTTTAAACCCATCATTAATTGATTGTATGTATGTAACCGCCTAAGGGCATCATGGACAAAAAAAATTCTCTCTCCCTTTAATGTTGTTGTTTCATGCATCAAACCCTTTTTTTTTTGCCCTATCGCCACTGTCGAATTAAAAGAGGTCAAATAAACTTGTTTTTTTTTCTTTCTAAAAACATGGGACTAAAAATTACTTTTCTTCTTTACTTTCTATTTTTTGTCATTTCAAAAGTATTAAGTTTTTACATTTATTTTTTATTGGTCTGTTTTTCGGTTAAAACAATAATGTATTCCTTCAAGACCAATAAAGCGAGGAAGTGATCCAATGAACGATCATAAACATATATATTTGGCCCTAGATGAAAAATCATATGATTATGTCCCATTCCTTGGAGATAGAAAGAAGTAAATGGCGATTGGCGATTTTGTTGATCATTGGTTTTTTATAATTCAAGGCAAAAAAGTTTTTTTATTAATCAAGTTATGGGTTCTAAAAGCAAGCGGTTGGTTAATAAAAGTTTGTGATATAAGTTTCTAAAAAATTTCAAAGTAAAAAATTTATGATATTGGTTCATATATTGATAAGTTTTAATATTTCTCATTCTTCTAATTGTAAAAATATAATTTTGGAATGATTTTCATTTTATCTGTGATTTTTTCATGTATAACTTCGAGCCCAGCCACGATTTTTTTCCCCTAATAAAACAGCTGTGCCTTTTTTACATTATTTTTTAGTATGTTTTTTCTTTTTCTTTCCTCTTTTTTTATTATTATTATTTTAGTCCCTTTTTAACATTTGTTGACTCGTTTTTGTCCGTTACTACTCCTCAAAAAGCAAGCCAACAAAAAAAGATCTTAAAGACAGCGAGTTGCTGCTGCTTCAAGCAAGACAACGGCCAGCTAATGGCTATCAGTCAGTCGTTTTCTTCATTTTCACATTTTTTTTTTCATTTGACGCGTGCGATAATAAAAAAATGCTTTACTTTTTTATTTCATTCTTTCTTATGTTTTTGTGATTCTTTCTTTCTCTATTTTTTTTTGTTGCGAGAATCATCCATAATGCATTTTTTTGTTATGTCGTTGCTGTTGCTGCGACAAAAAAAAATAATACTTTATGGACATTAGGACACGAGAGAGGAAGAGTTGTTGTTTTTTTCCCCAACACACAGTTAATCAGAACCACGTGTCCATGCAAGTCAGTCATTCGACTGACTACTCGTTGTTGGGCAACAACTTTCACTTTATTTATTTTTTTGGCTACAGCTGTTTTCACAAAAAACAAAAAAAGAAGAATATTAGTATCCTAAATTAAATGATCAAACAAACAAAAAAAATAATGAGACAAACATATTATAAAAGACCTCCTTTTTTGTTTGTCGTCGATCGGGTGCTTCTATTTTTTTTGCAACATTTTTTCTTTTACAAAGTCATAAAAAGTGGATACGCTTTTAAATGAATAAAGAGAGACATACAGGTTATTTTGCGCAATGCGCCACAGGCAATTTTCAAATTCCCAAAATTACATAATAGAAAAGATAGACAACATAAAAACGGTTGGCGAGCGATGATCCTTTCTTCCGCATATGGGAATCATGCATAATACCATACCATATTTACGATAGCATTATTGTCCGAATAAAAAATACAGAATTACGCAGCCTCTCTGCCACTCATTTTCATTTCACTCACTTCAATCTGCAACAACTCGATTTCTATTTCTATGGCCATTTTTATATGCAAAAAAAAAAAGAATTTTTATGTATACTTTTCGAAAAAGTGAAATTATTTTAGAATCTGGTTTTTTTCTTTTTCTTTTCGAATGAGTCTGATTAAAGTGAAAGTTTTTTTTTTGAAGGAGCGGCCGGCTATTACGTGATTTTTTTCTTTGTTCAATGAAGAAAAAAAAATTGTTGAAGAATTTTAATGTCCTTTGCTATTTTTTTTTTGCTTGTTTGCGAACGTGAAAGAAAAAGTTGAGAATGCAAAAGGAAAAAAGAAAAAAAAGAAATGAGAAGAAAAGAATTACGGTAACTGCATTCAATAATCAATCGATCGATTTATTTTTTTAATTATTTCACTTTCCCTCAAGCCACACAAATAAAAAAGAAAAAGCACACGATTGTGGCAGAACTGCTGCTGTTTTTTTTTTGGTTCAAGTTTATTTGTGTTTGTGTGTTTAGGCAAAGGTCAGTAAAAAATGTTTGGCAGTTTTAAAAAAGACATAATTCATTTCAAAAAAAATTTCTCGTTGCCTGCGGCGGACATTTTTTTTGTTTTTTCGTATTATTTTCCCATTCTTTTTTCCTTCAAAAAATAAAAAATAACGGCCAACCGGAATTTCTATCCATTTATTTTTTTCAAGAATATTTTATAAACAAAAAAAGAAAACACATTTTTTTGATTAAAAACGTAAAGATTCCGCCGTAATACAATACATTTTACGGATGCTCCATCGTTGTTGATGGTTCCTAATATTATCACACTATCATTGTTGCATATAAAAAACGTATGTGTGACCATTTAAACGGTCATACAATCTTTCTTTTTATTTATTTTTTGATTTTTAAGTGTTTTTTCTTTTCTCCATTTTTTGCTTTATGATTTTATATCTCTTGAAACAGTTGCTTCAAAAAAATCAAGAAAGAATAGAATCAGGTTTCAAATTTTTTTTATCTTTATTATTAGACAACTGTCCATTTTGGCAAATCTGCAAAATCGGTCGAAGCTTATGTGAACCAAGAACGCTTTGAGGCCCGTAGGCATTTTTGTGCATTTCAAGCTTCTTGAAACAATCACTGCGAAAAAAGACTTACGAGAATATAATAATATTTAAGACGTTTTTGTTTTTTTATGTTTTTATCTCTTTTTTGATGTTTGAGGAAAAAATAAAAAGCGGGGACATTTGGCGGACAGCCGTTATTTTCTTTTCCTTTTTCCATTTTTTTTTATTCTAGCTGCCACCCGCCTGCGGACATTGGTTTTTTTTTCTTCGTTTTTTGTTTGAAGTGATCGCAATTGCAAAAGTTTTTTTTAACAACCAACTCATGTGCCACATTTTTTTTAACCAAGCTAAAAAGATAAAAGCAGCTGTCCACAGCATTTGGCAATAGCAACAGCCATGGTTTTTTCGAAGAACAAAAAGAATAAAAGTTAGAAAATATCTCATGGAGAAAAAAAGAAGTTACTGTTGTAGTAATCGCCTACTTGAAACTCAACTTCTTCACGTTGATAGCTTGTGCTAAAGATAAGCTTTGTTGATCCTAGTGTTTTAAGTTAAATGAGCTATTTTTTGATACTCGAGTCTTTCATGCATTATCGTATGCGCTTTTTATATATACATATTATTGACAATGTCGGGTCTCCTATTCCCCAAGAACACCCATTCTTTTTTTTTCATGTTTTAAAAAAAGAAAGTGAAAGTTGTAGTCGTTCACTTTTCTTCTTCTTCCTTGCGTCATTTATTTGTGTCATTCATTTTTATTTTCTTTGATGCCAGAGGCAAAATGCATGCTGATTGTGCTCAATCAAGCGTTATATTGCGCATGTCCCCTGTATTCCTATGTCCATGATTGGACCTGTTTGGGTCTTATGTGTCTTCTTCACTCACTTTTTTATTTTTAAAATCAGTCATCGCCCATTCTAAAAATGTTTTTTTGATGATCATTAAAATGCCCAATTGAGAGAAAGAGAGCCATCAACATTTTTTTAAAGCGGATTTATTTTATTTTTTGTCCAAATCCTTTCACTTTTCATTGCCAATGGTAATGGTGATTTTCATTTTTTAGTTGTCCAACAAAAAAATGAATAAAAAATGAAAATGAGTTGTTGCGTGATTTGGTAGTTCTCTCTCTGGCTGTGATTTTCTTTTCACGTAACAACCGGTCCTTTCGAATAATTTTTTCTCCTCATGGTTGCATACATGCAATAATATAATTCCTCCATGTCGTTTCATATATATGTAATCCCTTCTCTCTTTCCGATTTCCACCTTTCTCTTTCTTTTTTATTTAACGACGATGATGGCGCAATTTCTGATGGACCAAAAGCAACGCAACGCAGAAAAAGTGGAATTATAAAAAAATGAGGACAGAGGAGCGCATTTTGCTTCGTTGAGTCTTCAATCGAAAAAGAAAATAAACCGGCTTTTTATAGAAGAAAATAGATGGTAGGCAACAAAAAAAAAACTTGAGTGGGCAACTTTTGCTTTCAATCAGACAACAACGACGACGTTATTGGCGTGAAATAAAAAAAAAAGACATGAAGGGAGTGGCCAGACGATGGCTTCGGCCTATAGTCCATTTACTTTCACATAGATTTCACTTTCATCTTTTGATTTCTGATTCTGAAATTCACTTTTTTTTCCGATGGCTTTAAAAGGATGGTATCGGCTATTTGGTCATTTTTACTTTTTTTTTCTTTCGATTTTGGTAATTTGTGTAAGTTGATGTTTACGTACCTGAAAATTATCTACCGTATCCTTTGCATGATTACATAAAAGCAAATCGAATTTTGTTTGAGACTTTTCTTCATTCATTTAGATATTATAATTTAAAAAATTTATTTTTTACAAACATTTTCTTTTTTTAATTTTGATTTTATCTTCTTATTTTATTTTTTGATTCCTGATTTTTTGTTTCAAAAAAATCCAACTTTTTTTTATTTTCTTGGTCACTCACTATTCCTTTGTTACCCATCTTCCAACACCAAAGCCATTAATGAGTTTATTTTTCATTGTTTCCAAGCTGTCTAATCAGTAACTTTTTGATTCTCTTTTTCCGTTTTCAGAAAAGCCTTTCTTTTTTTTCTCCAGCGTTTTTCATTAATCAGTTAAAAGGAATGAAATTTATCACGAGGAGAAAATAGTCTGCGCAAATTTGGACAATAGCCTACCCATTATCTTCTTCTTTCATTTCCTTTCGATTCATCAGACAATGAATGCCTCATCATCATTTTTCATGCTTATCAATAAGTCCATGAGATAATTATGATGGCTATTTGTTAGTCTTTCTTCTTTTTTCCCATATGCCGCGACTGCCTTCAAAACGGTCGTCGTCGATCTGTCTTTAAGTCGCCTCTCACTATAAGGCTGGCTAGCAGCTGGAGCTATGGCAATTGCTAGCATTTTTTTCTTTCTTTCTTTTTCTTTTTTTGTGCTTTTTTGTTTGTCTTTATTTTTTTTTTTTTTTGCAATGCTTCAACTACACATGCAGCATAAAAACAAAAAATGCTGCTGCGAGCCTTTTTTTTTCTTCTTCTCTTCACCATCAAGCTTGCAATCTTTTTAGCAGGCGTTCTTTTTTTCACGGACGTGTGCGCGTTTTTGTGATGCTGGTGTCCTGAAATGCGTCAATAACAGGAAAGAAAAAGGGGCATGAGTGTACAACACCACCATCATCACCCCTATGGGCAAAAAGTTCCGGCCACGTTTATGGAGAAAAAAAATGTTTCTGTAAAACAAAAACAAAACAAAAAATAAACGAAACAAAAATGAGCGAAATTTTTTTATCATTGTTTTTTTGTTGCTTTTTTCTGCTACTTCTGATCGGCGATTTGCATTATGAACAGGTTTTTTTTATTTGGCAGCAATGTATGATGGAATCTAGGCCAAGCTTATTTTATAGTTCTAGACTCTTACCAAAGTTAATTTGCATTTTCATTATAATAGCTGCTTGTTTCTAATAGTCTGTCATTCATCCTTTGTTTGTCTATGATCACTTACTACCAAAATTATTATATTATATTACTAGACTCATTTTTTACATCTTCAAATACATAAATAATCTAGTCAATGTAGACATCGGCCATCTAGACGATGATGACAACGTTAACCAAATAATACCTTCAATCACAACGATGCTTATTTCTTTGATCATCATCTTGCAAGCTGGGTGGCTAGAAAAAAGAAAGAAAGGGAAAACTAACTGTATACTCAGACAAGCAAGCAATATAAAAAACTCGTAGCATCACTCACCGTGTTTGTGACGTCAGTTTTTCCTGAAACAGCAACGAAGACAACGTTCAGATCTTTTTTTCTTTCCTCAAGACAAATATAATATATACATAAACATAATTTCTGTGGGTATATTCGCTCGTGTCCGTTAATAAAAAAAAGGACAATGCTTTCATATTCTTCTTCTTTATTTCTTCATGAAGCTTTTGTTTATTTTACTGTCTGGCGGCCTCCCGCGCAATTTCCTTTATTCCTCCTTCATTCATGGACGATGGTCAACAGCAGCTAGACGATGATGACGACAAAAAGGAATTACTTTTCTTTTTTTTCTTTTTCACTTTTTTCCCGTTCATAAAAAAACTAGTGTTGTCTCTTTCTTATCGCGTTATCGTCCATCCACTCCGGAAGAATCTCTTTCATCTTTGTTCATTTCTTTTTTTTATATTTATTTCTATGATTCAATTGCTTCTGCTGTTGATGCTTTTTGGGTGCAGTGAAAGCCGCAGGCATAAACAGCGAGGATATGTTTATGTGCAAAAAACTTGCCTGCCTGTTTTAATAGTGGCCGTTGTCGATTGCGCAATCGACTGGCTACTTCCAAAAAAGCTGGCGATAGACTTGTTGTATAATATTTTTATTTTTTTCATGGCCGCCATGGACCATGGTCTCCTATCATATTCTTTCCCCTCTGGGCACCTACTGACCATGCCTTTCGCTTATTTTATTACGCGTGATCGCCAATGTCCAGTTTATTCATTTTTCCTATCTCTTTCTCTCAGTAAAATAATTTTTGGTTGTAATATTTTTTTAACGAAATATTTTTTTTGCTTTCTCTCTCTTGCGCAACGCTTTTTATTTTTTCGTTTTCTTTTTTTTTGTTGGCAGATGCTCTTTTCTTTATTTCAAGGTCTTTTATTGCTATTCTATTTTATATTTTTTCCAAGGCTACTGGCCAGCGTCCATCTTCTTCATACATTACTCCCAAAAAATAGATTGGCATTTTTTTCACCATTTCCTGACCGTTGGTCACCGATTACTCATACTTTTTTTCCTTTATTTCTTACTCCTAAAAACCTAAAAAACGGAGAAGGCGGCTGTCAGCTTAGAGAAATACGGTAAAAATGCGTGTTACACACTTTTCATATTTCTAAAAAAGAAAAAAGCTGATGATCATCGTCATCATCGACCCTTCCACCAACTAAGGTGGAACTAACGTGCAATCATTTTTCTCTTATTTTTTTATTCCAACTCGCTTCCAGGACTTTCACTTTCATTTTCTCTCGTACTCGGATTTTTTTATTTGGACAACGGCCGGTCCTGAAAATCACTTACTCATTCACTTTTTTTGTTGTTGAAGGAAGGCTTTTGTGATTCTTCCACGCCTAGCTTGTTTGTTTGCAGACAGCCATAGCAGCTTCCTTCCGCCATTTTTTTATGTTTGTTTTTTAGCGTGTTGTCCGTCGTTCTCTTTTTCTCTTTTTCTCTTTTTCTTCAACGCTTACATCAACGACGATAACGACGCAAAACAATCAAATACAGGCTTTTTCAGTTTTGGAGAAGAAAAAGGCTTTTTTTGCGAGAGTATTCCTTCTCTTCGTTTGCTTTATTTTCTTGTTGCAGAAACGCAAAAAAATCAACGCTTGATAAGTGAAGGGACCGGAAGGCGATTGAAGGAATAGGAAAAGAAAAGTTTTTGACGGTAGTTGTTGCAAGGATTTCTTTTTTTTGCTTCTTAAGAAAACGAAATAGTAAGAAGCATTGTTTGCAGATGATGCGTGTATGTATGTATGTATGTGTGCTGCGTGGCCTTTTCTTCCTTCATAGTTATTGTTGCTGCTGCTATCGATGCTGATGGTGAGGGTAGTAAAGGTTTCTAGTTGAAACGAGCTCCTCGATTCATTCTTACTATTTATATTTTTTTCAATGCCCCTACAGTTTCAAATTCAATGGCCACCATTTTTTGTCTATTTAAAAACTTTTTTGACTATTGGTTTTAAAGTTTTTTCACTTTTCATTTTCAACCTTTGTTTCTTTTTATTTTTGCCTCACCATAACAAAAAATAGGGCAAATAACCTATTCGTGCCCGGACTATTCGTGGAACCCCATTCGTGGAAAAAAAGATACCTATTCGTGGAAAAAAATATACCTATTCGTGGAAACTTACCTATTCGTGGAACCCATTGGTTCATTTTTTTCCACGAATGTGTCTATTTTTTTCCACGAATGGGTTCCACGAATGGTCCGGGCACGAATGGGTATACAGCCAAAAATAGCAGCCCTTTTTTCAAGTTTAGTTTTATTTGATTGTTCAAAAGTTGTTTTTTTCTTTCTGTATTTTTTCTTTTCAAACTTTTTGATTCCGTTTTGCCTTTTTTTCTTCCAAAAAAGCATTTTAAGATGCAATACAGACACAAAAAATGCAATTAGCAAACAGCGCCAAAAAGTTTAGATATACACAACAGTTGCGTGACCCGTGGTTGTTTGAAAAGAATAAAGAAGATGACCGCCATTATGTTGAATATCCTATTCCTACTTTGTCATCATCATCATCTCCGCAACTAACTAACTTCTTATTTTTTTTGTTTTTATTTTTGTTTTCTTTAATTTCTTCTTTTTTTGTTGCTCTTTGATACCTTTTCATTTTTTTTCTTCGCGCCAATGTGTTGTCCCCCACTTTTTTTCTGCTTCTGCTAAAAAAGAAAAGTTAAATCATCTGTCCAATTTTTTCTTCTTCTTTTTTCTTCTAAACAACATTTTTCATTTCGTTTTCTCCCTGACCAAAAGTCTTCGTTTTTTTATTTTTTGCGACTGCCCAAAGGGGAAAACATCTGGCAATAAGCACAAAGCAAGCAGCGAGATTGTCGATTTTTTTCTTATCACCAAATGTTTAAGCTTTAAAGAAAGATCCCAAGAGGTCAACAAGTGACTTTTCTTTTTTCTTTCCATTTTCTTATTTTTTATCCAAAGCCATGTCATCGACTCGCTTTGACTTTTCTCAAATCTCATTTCATTTTCTCTTTCTGTTTTATTTTTTATTTTATCTTGTGTCGTTTTTTTTGTTGCTTATTGCCTCTTGATTGGCTCTGTTTCCTCCCACTCTCTCCCTCTTTATCATTCTTTTGCCCTCCATAGTTCCATATGTATTCAATTGACACAGCCATTTTTGGCTGACGTCCAGTTTGACTTCTCTTCTATTTTTTCTTCTTCTTTTTCTTTAAACCATGCTTTCACTTTCAATGGCAGTAGTTGCCAATGCCATTGCTATTGGTGGTAGTGTTTTTTGAGTCATTTTCACGCGGCGTCGGACAAAAACGAATGCCCGGCCGCCCGCAGCGTCCAGTGCCGCGTGGCTTCTGTGGCTGGTTGGTTGGATGCCCTCTCATGAGCTTCACAAAAAAAAAGAACGACGAGAAAAAAGAAAAAAAGCAAAAACATAAAAATGAAAAACCACTGAGGCTCTTGGCTATTTTGGTTAGAATGAGGGTTGTGTCGCAAAGCAACGACAACATAGCATAAAAGAAAAAGGGAAAAACCAGAGCCGTGTTTTTTTCTTTCTTTTTTACTTCCTGGAGATTGTTTTTTTTTTTTTTTGCCAACTAAACGGCCTTCGGCTATTTTTTTCTATTTTCCCTCGCTTTTCTTCTATTTGCTTAAAATGGAAAATGATCCAACCTGAAAAACTAAATTTTCAATTTCAGGTAGTCTTTTTTTCGTTGTGTTATTGCGTTTTTTTGTGTCCAACTAAAGGGCACCTTTTTATATTTCTTTTTCTTTTGTTTCTAGAGTCTTTCCAAGTAACGACGTTGCGCCATTGGAAGAAGGAGCCAGCCGTGGTCGTTGTGTTAAGCCATTTTTATGTTGTTAGTTTTTTTTTCTCTTAAAAAATGGACGTTGTCCGTTGCCATTTTTTTGCGTTACTTCGTTTTTATGTCCCAAGTGAGTTTTATTTTTTGGAAAATCAACTAACAACACAACTCACACGGCCAAGCAAAGCAGCAGCAACGGCGTCGACGCAACCAACCAACTAAGTAAGCAAAAAAAGCAAAAGAAATGCCCTCTCCATTGCCCGTGGAAATCTTTTTTGATGTCCGTTTTTTCAACAAAAAAAACCAAGTAAGCCGAAACGCTTCGGCGGCTTTTTTCTTTTTTTTTGTTGCTGCGTTTATTTTTTTTTATTTTCGCCAAAAAAAAGCTACCGGACACAGTAGAGAAAGTCCACATGTCCACGTCTTCTTCTTTCTCGTCTCATTCCATCTCCATCCGTTGACGAGACCGCCGATGGCGGCCTATTGATTTTGGAGAGGAAAAAAATCCCACGTCCGTTTCCTTCCTTCTTTTTATTTTTCTGCTGTTATATGTTTTTTCTTTCTATTTTTTTTTTCTTCAGGCCCTATAGCAAAAAAAGAGAAGAAAAGCATTTTTTGTGTGAAGGCCTTTTTTTCAAGCGTGTATTTTTTTCTATTTCGCGATGGTTGTTTTGTTATTGCAGTTCTTTTTTTATCATCAGCATCATTGTTAACAGAAGTCTTATATATATTTTTTTTCAGTGGCCAAGAAGGGCGTTCTTTCATAAAAAAAGAAATTTTCTACATCTGACGCACCATAACGCTTCTTTTATCTAAAAAAGTTCGTTTTAAAGCGGTTGGCTGCCTTCCGGCGCAAAAAAATAACGATATTATTTTGTTGAATTAAAAGAAGGCCCACTGATAGCCTGCATGTAGTTGGGTTTTGGAATTTTTTTTACTGTAAGTTTGCAAACTGTATTTCTTGATTAGTATTAAAAACAATTTCAAAATTTTAGTTATTTTTCTCAACTCGGTGAACCTCTATTTTTGACTCGGTGACAGTCGTTTAATTCTTTTTTATTTTTTAAATTTGTTTATCCCGGTGATTTTCCAACCCGTCGTTCAACATCAATATACTGAACTCACAGTTAATCAAAAAAATATTATTTTCAACGACGGCACGGTCAAATTTGTGTTTAATTAAAATTCGGTTCTGAATGAGCACAAGTGCTCTTTCCCAACCGAAACCACCTTCTTTACAGTCTACAGTATCTCAAAAAGACATAGTAGGAGATCGGTGTCAATCACGTCCCAATAAGGCGTCGACATCATCAACTACTCAAGAATCTTTTGCTCTGCCTGCTACTAAACGAGTACGTGGCGCTGCAGCGCGTAAAACGGGTAATAATTCATCATTAGCAACAATCGCAACAGCAACCACAAAGGCATCATCAAAAAAAATACGTTCACAATCAGAATCATCTGTAACTGAACCATCTGCCGCTAGCTCTTCCGCAATCAACATTGCTGGAAGATTACCAGATAAGCAAGGAGGTGAGTAGTAAATAATTATTAATACAAAAATGGGAGTTATTTGGACTTACAGCCAAGGCAATTTTCCAAAAAAATTTATTATGATTTTATTTTTATTATTGTCTCCGAAAAAATTGCAAAGTTCACACAATTGTCTTTTTTATCGAGCGTCCAGAATCCACGTAGAAAAAAAAACATTCTTTTTTCTTTTTCTCATTTTAAAAACAAACAACTCCATTCTAAACCCAAAGAAGCTTTTCTATCTTTTTGCTGTTGTTCTTATTCTTCTTGTTAAAAAAGGGGCGGTCACGGGGTTAGGCTTTGAACTCCTTTGGAAATAACAAAACAAAAAAAAAACAAATCATCGGAAACAACAAATGCGATGGCTCTCCTCTTTTTATTTTTTATTTTTTATTTTTTATTTTTTAAATAATAACAAACACATATATCCGCCCGCCGCCTCTTTTGTCGCCGCATCACAACAACGCATGTTGAAGTTACATAACCAAAGGTTACGTACGGAAGGACTTACACGTTTTTCCTATGCGCGAGCGAGTGAGCAACGAGTTGGTCAGCGACCGGAATTTGCGCAATTTTATTTTTTTATTTTAACTCTCCGACCTTGAAATCAGTCGACTGTGGTTTATTTTTTTGAAACGCTTATTTTTTAATTTTATTTTTTCTTTCTCGCAGTGTCCAACTTTAAAAAAAATTTCTGGCAAACCCGCGAAAAAATAAAAATGATAACTTCGGAAGGTAATCCGTATCCTTCAATGTCTTCTGAAGCATTATATATGCAATTGATAAAAATTATGGAGCCATCATTTTTATCTCAAACTAAACTTTGTAAGTTTTACAAAAAAAATGGGGGGAAGATTTCAAAATTTAATTTGTTTTTTACAGTCTTTTTTATATTTTTTTTATTGTTTGTTTGTAGGCACGCCGATGGCCTCATCTGATTCGGGTGTAGAATCCATTGATATTCTAAATGATAATAAAGATGATTGTGGAGGAACTAATAATCGTAATGCCAATGTTGGAACTCCATCTGAATCTTCATCATCTGAAGTAACTGTATCCCCTCATGCTTCATCATCGTCTCGTAGAGATATAATTGTGTGTGGAGATTGTCATCATGAATTTCCTATTTCACAATTTTCAATATTTATGGATCATAAGGTAAATGAGAATTATTCTATTTTTAGAACTATTTTTAATTAGACTTTAAAACTTCGTTTTTTGTAGATGAGTCGTTGCGATGGTAAACAAACTCCATCGGATGATGTTGCATCAATAATAGTTGATAGTCCACCCGCAACTGGAGATTCAACAAATTTTAATCAAATATCTTCTGCTTCTTCTTCAGCTCGACGTAGTGGTGGCATTTTACTTGATCATCATAATCATAATAATGTTAAACGTGAAATCGGAATAAATACTTCTGATGCAGGTTAGTCTTATTTTTGTAAAAAGGATTACTGTAAGGGTCAAATCCGTCTGTTTCCTTTTTTTGATTGAGTCATCAAAGTTCAAAAATATCTTTTTTTTTATGGCAATAAAGGAAAGAAAAAGAGTGGGCTTTGTCCACGAAAGAAAAACCACTTCGATTCCATCATCCACAAATTATTTTTTCTTTTTTCTTTGCGCAGCCCAAAAATAAAATAAAAAAATAAAATAAAATTTTTGTATTTACATAAGCTTTTCCTATCTTGCCTTGCTTGCCTGTTGACTGCCTCAAAAAATTGCTTTGTTGCTGTTGCTTGCTTTTTATTTTTCACGGACATTCTTGTTCGTGGCCATTTGGCCTTCAGATGAGAGAAAGAGAGAAATATAGAATGAGGGAAAGTTCTTTATTGTTCCGGTGAAAGCAAAGCATACAACTTCACTAATATTTTTTTCTCTTTCTTTTGATTTTTTTATTATTTTCAAGGTAAACGTTGGTTGGTTGGTTGGTTGGTTGTGGATGACTATGAGCTGAGCCTTTGGCGAATTTAACTCGCCAGTCAGCTGCATTGGAAAAAAAGTTTAGCAAACAAAAATAGAATCATTGCGCAACGTTGATTTCCTCTATTTTTTTTTCTGAGTTTGAGCTTCTATTATTCGTTGTTTTTTATGCGTGTGTCTGAATATTTTTTTTCTGTTTGTCAATGTCAACGTTGAATAAGTGAAATAGAGAGAGAAAAAAAGGATCGGTTGGTTGTTAGTTAGCAATGGGATTGTTGGTTGTTGCTTGGAAGGATTGAGAAGGAAAAATCTATCTGTTCCGGAAACATACCTATAACAATTGCAAAAAACGAAAAAATAAAAAAGGCGCCAGGAGTGTCATGAGACTGTCTCTCTCTCAGCATCGTTATTTCGTTGATGGAATATTTGTTGAACGAGAAAAAAATAGAAAAGTGGCGGGCAAACAAACATAAGTTAAAAAGCCAGCAAGCAGCCTATAGGACAACACAAAAAAAAGCTGACCCCTTGTTGACGCAAAATGAAATAGAAAGAGACAAATGATCCAAGAAAAAAATATTCTTTTTTTTTTTTTGAGGGAAAAAACAAAATAAATATGGATAAATATTTTGAAATATCCGCCGCTTTTTTCACTTTGAGCAATGATCAAATTTTTTTGTTTGGACAGCACTTTTTTGGCGCGCAAAAAATTTTTTGATGATGTTTTTTAAGTTACTCTTCTCCTTTCTTTTGATCCTCGTGAATTCTGATTCTTATTGGCGGCGGCGACAATGAAGGGTAGTGGTGAAAAAAAGGGAAAGAAATGATGGATGACCTTGCACTGTTTTTTGGCGCATTCAAAAAAAACGCCATGAGCAATGGAAATTTGAGAGAAAACATTAGACAAAAACAACCATCATCACGGGGTTTTTTCATTTTTAGTTTTTGCGCAGCTGGGCCCTTTTCCTTCTATGTCCAATAATGGATTCCACAACTTTCTTACTCACCATCGTCCTTTTTCTGCCTTCTGTAATTCGTCATTTGGAAATTTTCATTTTTGCTGCTTTTTAAAATAGAACAAGAAATGAGAAACTTTCACTTTGTGTATGTTTAACAGAAACAACGACGACGACCACCACAAACACTTTCCATTTTTATCGAAAAGAAGAAAAATTGTTTAACATTAAAATATAGGAAGGCCAAAAACGTGTATTTTTAATATATTAGTTCTTTTTTCTTTTCTTTTTTTTATTTTGGTGGTTACGCAACTTTTCAATCCAACAAAAAACTACGACGCACAAAAAAAACATACATAGAAGGCTCAGAAGCGCAAACATTTTTTCATTTTTTTTGTTCTGTCATCTACTTTTTCTTCCATCATCAATTCAATTCCATTCAACGACATCGACAACGTAAACAAAAGAATAGAGAGAAAAATGGCTTACGATCCGGTTCCTGGGTGATGTGATGTTTTGTCACCCGACTTTCTCTATTTTTCTTTTTTTGCATTTTTTGGATAGAGACAGAATAAGGAAAGGCCACAGTGAATTTTATTTTTTTTTTGCAAATGGTCATAAGGTCGGTCTTCTTAAGCTTTTTTTGTGTTGCGCATTCTTTCAAAATGTATTTTCACTTTTTCATTTATTTTTTCGGTTGAGGCAAAACAAAGAAGGCACGCCTTTCACTTATTTTTTTGCTTTGCTTTGCTGTGATGGAAATAAATTTATTTTGAGGGATTGTCTCTTCTTTTCTTTTTCTTTTGGTCAACATTAAAAAAAATTTGATGTTGTTTATCATTTGATTCAATGCCAATAACCAACAACAATGGACAAAAGGAAATAAAAAAACTGAGAATGACATGATAAGGAAAAAGATGGAATGGAAAATGCTTTTGTTTGACAATGACGACGACCGTTGAAACTTTGGTGAAACAATCACAGGGAAAAACTTTTTTTTGCAAGACAATACTTTCTCTAGACTTTTTTTCTTCACTTTCGTTAAGTGTTTGCTTAAGCTGGGCTGGAATATATGCCGCTGGCTGTTTAGCATGCACACGCAAGGTTTTTTTTCTGAAGCTTACTTATCAAATATTTGCTTGTACATAGAATCTATGCTGCTGCAAGCCAGTTAAAGCTTTTCCGGTTGCAAACAAACAAAAAAAGGAAATCATACAAAAATATACAAAAGCATACATCTTGTTTCTATTATTACGAAATAATATTCTTAGCAAAAAATCTGATTAAACAAAAAGCATTCTTCCTAAAAATAGAACCCAAAAAAATCAAACAATAATGATTGGTATTGTTTTAGGTCAAAGAAATGCTGAAACCAAAGATGCTTCATCAATTTTGGGGATTTGTACTTGCCATTCGTGTAAACTCAAATGTTCAAATGTTTGGGAATTATTGCGGCATGTATTTGTGTCACATGGCCTTCGGGTATCAGAAGAGAATATTCCTGGTTTTGAATATCCAAGATCTGAATCTCCATTAATTGCAAGGCCTCAACCCACAAGTGCTTTTACAACGCCAATCACAACACCAATAACATCAAGGCCACATTTGACAAGTAGTAAAGCTTCTTATTCAAATTTTACTTCTCATCTTCATGAATGCTTTTCAGCTTCGAAATCATTGGGAAGCAGTGGAAAAAGTGCATTCAGTTGGAATGTATTTTGTTCAGAGAAACTTAAGAAAATTGCAAGGGATATTGATCCAAGTCTTGAAACTTCAAATCTTCTTTCACCTGCTTCGCCAGAAGAAGCGAGAAGAATATCTCAAACTTCTTTCGATGAACAACAACAACTTGCTTCAGCTGCAGCAAATTTGAATGATTTTATCAATCAGAATCCTTTGCTTGGTCTTCCTCCACAACATCAACATCCATCATCAAATTTAACATTTCAACCTGAACTTCTTCAAGCAATGCAAAACTACTATATGAATCCAACCACCGCGGCAGCGGCATTATTTTCATTATCAACTTCCACCGCTTCACCTATTATGGGCTTACAAAATAATAATACAGCTTCATCAATTTTGGCGAGCCTCGCTGCAGGAGCAGTAAAAAATCCTGCAATGCTTGCTGCTGCTGTAGCTGCCACAACACCCACAACTCCTGGAAGTATTAACTTTGATGAAATTTTGCAACAACATGCAAATGCATCAACACCCATTTTTAATGCTCCAGCAAGTATTCCCGCTGCAACTTCTACGCCAAACTTGATACCTCCTAGTCCAGCATCAAATACTCTTCGAAGGCGTGGAAGTCCATTGGCAACTCGAAATTCTTTAACACCCAACATTGGCGGCGCAACAAACGGAAGTCCAACAAATCCTACTCCACCTCAAACAACATCCACTGCTGGACCTACACAATCTAAAGTGCCGAGACTTCTTTCTGATTCACGTCGAAGTTGTTCAGCTTTGAATATTCCATTAACCGATAAAAGTCGAACCAATAGTGTTACAGCAGGCGAAGGAGAACTGGATGATGAAGATAAATTCATTGTTGTGGATGATCATGAACTTGCTGAACCTGCAGCACGTCGAGATTCAAAATCTAAAAAAGATCGATGCACATATTGCCTGAAAGTTTTTACCAATCGTTCAAATCTCATTGTTCATTTAAGAAGTCATACTGGTAAGTTAAAAATTTATTTATCGCTTGCTATTAATTATGATTTTCCCCCTAAAGTACGATACTAAATGTAAATAATTTTTTAGGAGAAAAACCATATAAATGCACTTTATGCGCTTATGCTTGTGCTCAAAGTAGCAAATTAACTCGACATATGAGAACTCATGGTCAAAATGGCAAAGAAACATATCATTGTTCCATATGTCAAATGCCTTTCAGCGTTCATTCAACCCTTGAAAAGCATATGAGAAAATGTGTGGTTGTTAGCCAAATTAATGGAAATGGTGGAACTGGAAGATATAATGGAGCTAATTCAATGCCAAGAAAATCTGATCCAACTCCATTAAAAACTGCTAATAATGGTAATTCTGGTAATAGCATTCCATTAGCTGACGCAAATTCATTATTGGCTTTATCTAAAACCACTCCCACGGTGAGTAATAATAATGCTGCAAATAATCATTCACAAACAAATCAAATGGTTTTAAATTGGCTTCAGGTAAGCTCCGGTGATTCTAAGGACAATTAAACATGAAACTCAATTATAGGCCCTTCACGTTAATGCTAGTTCCACCAATGGCAATCCTATAGTTACATCAAGTGCTGAAATGGTTAAAGAAGAATATATCGCTGTAGATGATGATGATATGGATGCAACAGAAGCATCAGAGCTTGTATTAAAATTTCAAAAAAATAATGAATAATGAATTATGTATTTTTTGAGGCATCAAGAATCTATGCTTTCATCACAAAGAAAATAATAATAATACCCGTTTAGTCTTTTATTAATTTTTCACACTTTTGCTTTAGAAACATTTTTTTTAAATTTTGTAAATTGCCTCAACCTTTCTTTCTTGATTGTTCTTTTAAACTCCTTCTTTTTTCTTCTTCTGGCTTTCAATATATTTTTTTTTGTAAATGGTATCTTCCATCTTTTCTTGTTTATATCTTTTCCAACAAAATTATTTTTTAGCTGTGTGGGTTCACTTCATTCAAAGATGATTCGATGTTTTTTTTTCGTATTTTTTTAAGCAGTAATAATTTTTTCTCCTTTATTTTTTTATTTTTGGTTGAAAGCTTTTTTTGTACATTCATTATTAAAAAAAATCCCGTTGTTCTTTCTACATTTTAACCCTTTAATAATTAATTTTTAGGGTGGCTATTTTTATAATCTTCTTTTTTTGTAAGCAACACATCTGCCCTGTGATATTTTTTATATATGAATATTATTTTGTACACTTCTCTTTTCTCTTTCTTTCTTCATTCTTTAAAAAAACTTTATACCACCAAAAATCTTTCAGCCACTTTTTTAAAAACATTTACCATTTAGCTTTTTTAATTCTTCTTCTTAGAACCTGTACAGCATCATTTTATAATATTTTTTTAAATTACAAAAAAGTGAATTTTTATTAAACAAAATATTTTAATCCGGTTTTCTTTTTCTTTTTTATTATTAAAATTAGTTTCAACTCGGTTAGTTCTTTCGTTTCTTTAATTTGAATATGTCTCAAACACGAATTTTTATTTTTACGCTAGATTTTTTTATTGTTAATTTTTAATATCTTTTTCTTCCATCCTTTAAACAAATTAAAATTTTTATTTTTATCTTCTAAAAATTGTTAGTGGAAATTCACTGGTAGAAGCCTTTGACTCGTGCACATTTTTTGTTTGAATCTTTCTGCCTCGGTCTTTTATAAGAATTTTTGTGAGTGTTTTTTGTTTAAAAAATTGTACGCGGTAAAAATCTATTTTTTATTTCCCCGGTTACTCTTTTTTTCTTTATTGTTTATTTTTTTATGATAGACTTTGTTATAAAAAATTTGTAGTAATATCCTGATGTGGCTGCTTTTTTTGTTTTTGTTTTTAATGAAGGAGAGCTCCAGGAAGTACACGAATGCGCACCCGGTGAATGTGTACATAGTCTTTCTATAAATTCATTATTTTGTTAGCTCCCTTTATTTTTAAATTAAAAAAGATTAGATTTTAATAATTTACGTTTTTGGATTAATAAACCTTTTTGGAATTCATACGAATACTTTTTCCAAATTTTTTGGCATGAACATGTTTGACAAAATTTAAAAAATTTCCAAAACGTTTGTTAGAATAGTCTAATTTTTTTATCCTCCTTTCTTTTTATCCTCATTAAATCAGCCTTAGTTCAAAAAAAATATATATTTAACTTTCCCGGTGTTTTCTTTATTTTTCATCACGGGGACAAAATTTATAAAAAACTATGGTAGTCAAATGAAGTTTAGTTGTATCTCAACTTTTTATATTCTCATATATATCTTTTTTAGAGCATTTTTTTGTTCTTTAATTTTTTTAAATGACCGAAATTTTTTAATATTGTTAAAGATTCTTATATTTTTTGTTTAGTTTTTTTGCAAAAATTTTAATCTCGATTTGTGCTCGTGTCTTCACTCTTCGTTCCCAGCTTTTTTTGAATTCTTCCGAGTGTAGTGTTTTTTTCTCATTTTATATAAATTGTGCGACAAAAATTTTAATATTGGATAGAAATTATTTTTTTAAAGAAAAGTGGAATAAAATAAATTTTTATATTAAAAAAATAAGAAGAGTTTGTTGAAATGAAAGATTGCAAATAAAACATAAATTACCCGTTTTTCAATAAAAAAATAAAAATAAAATACAAAGTTTTTTTCAAAAAGAAAAAAATGGTTAAAAGTGGAACCACTTCAAATAAGTATGTACATACACATGCAAGGTTTTAAAACATTTTCTCTTTTAAATTTTTTTTATGTATAATAAAGGTCATCGAAAGTTAAAGGACCAAGAAGGTTTTGGCGAATTACAGAAGCTTCGTCTTCGCCATCTTCAATTTCAGGGGCATCGGTTGCTGGAATTTCATTTTCACAATTACAATCACAAACATGATCGGCTTCCGGAGGAGTTGGATGACATGAAGGACATATGATACTAGTGGGTGGAGGTGCAAGATCTTCAGGAGTCAATTCTTTATCGAATGGCATATCAGTTGGTTCAACTTGGATTTGAACTTGTCGTGTCACCGAATGGCATCGGCCATTTGGAGGTTCAATATCGATAATGGTTTCTAAAAAAATAAAAAGAATTTAAAATAAAGTCTTTAAAAGCTTTAATAAACAAACTAAAAATTGAATTTATGATTAAACCAGAAAAAAAATTAGAATAAATAATCAGTTGAAAATCTCTAAAAAAGCTTACCATTTTTAACAACTTTTTCCGAAGCCCTCCTTAATAAATGAGTTGTTTCATTTGAGAATGGACTCGTTGCAGAACATCTTCGTTGATCATTATTTCCTTGTTGTTTTGCCATTTTTCGAAAATCCTCTGATTTTATAGCTTTTGTTACAATGGCTTTAAAGGTAGGCTTTATGTTGGGATTTGTGACTGGAAGCGTGGAAATTATAGAAGGTTTAGGAGAAACACTTTTTGGTGAAAGCAATCGTCGCTTTGACGATGTTGGTTCTTTATCAGATTTTGAGGAAGTAAAAAAATTTGGTTTCTTTCGCATACAACTGCAAATGACGCACATACCAAACATTAAAAAGAATACTAAAAAGCATATTTTTTAAAAGTTCGGAAATGTTGAAAATTTGCTTACCAATGCATGCAGCATTCATAATAAAAAATCCAACTAGCATATCAAGCTCTCCCGGAGCATCAGTAAATTCTTTAGATCGCATGCTTGTTTCCGTTGTAAATATATGAGATCGAGATAATGAATTTTCACTTAAAAAAATGGCTGAGATTTATTTAAGTTTTAGAATCACAAAATGTTGCAGCTGTTTAAAGTTTAACGATAAGCTCAGGGAGGTAAAAAAAGCAATAAATATTATTTTGTTGAAAAATAAAACAAAAAAGAAACTTGCAAAAAAAGAAAGAATGGAAAAATGGATTTTGTGTAGAGTTGAAGAAAAAATCGGAGATTAAAAGAAGAGTTTGTGGCAAAGTAAAGAAAAAAAACACGAGCTTTGAAAGCATTAATCAATCAAAAATAAACGAAAGCAAAAGGGAAAAAACAAAGATTGATTGGAAGTTTTTGGAATAGATCGATGAGTATCTTATTGATAAAGTTTCAAAGCTTATCCTCACCGACGAGGTTCAAGCTTAAAAAATAAACACCAAAAAAATACAAACATTGCTATCACCACTGCGAGAAGCCTATGTCAATGCTCATAAATGGGTTTTCTCCCATTTAAAGCCTTCTATTTCTCTTCTTTTTTTTCTTGCCATCGTCTGGCAGTTGCCTCTTGAAAGCTTTTTTTTATACGTTAAAACACCAAAAAAAATATAAACGTTTTGGAAGAAAAAAAGGCGAAAAAAGCTCAAATGTCAAAAGTTTTTCTTTTTTGAATGATGATGTTAAAAAAATATAAACTAAACAAACCAAAAGGGAATGGAAAATCATGTTGGAAAATAAAAAAAAAAGAGATGAAAAGCAAATCAAATTTTAATGCTCATGTCTAAAGCTGGAAAATGGATGGATGATCTTATTATATGATAATTTGGGACAATCCATGAACGTTAAACTTTTCACTACCACTAACAAAACACAAAAAATAAAAAAATATGGCAGCCATAAATAATATTAAATTTTTAAAAGTTTTTTTTTCTAAAAGGCAAAAGCAAAACATGAAAACGTCATTAGAAAAAAAAATAGAAATTTCAAACAAAATGTAAAGTAAAAATATGAAATGGTAACGCATGGAATAACAACTATGAACAGAATTCAAACAAAAAATTTTGATAAAAACAAAAGTTCTTTTGTTGTATTCCGAAATCATCACTTATTTTGACAAAATGATATCTTTGAAAATGGTTAAAATATTGAGACAGGAAGTAGAGAATATTTCTAGCTTACATTGACACCACATATCTAAAGTTATTTATGAATGTAGCTTCCTTGGTTTCAGTGTCGCGTTTGTTTGTTTATTATTTAACCCGAAGTGGCTTTTTCAAAAGCAGCGAAGTGTAACATTTTTTAGACAACGGCAATGTCCCAAGAAAATGACAAAGGTCTTTATAAAAATGGTAACAAATTCAAAATTTGTTAACTTGCTCGGGAAATTAATGGACTTGCGATGAAAAAGAAAATCGCAGAATACTAACTTATTTCCAAATTAATAGATAATTTAAAAATGAGTTAATGTTTGGAGTTTTCATAAAGAAATTTTTTTACTCAAAGTAGGCGTTCTTTCTCATAAAAACCGAGCAACAAAGACAAAATTCGAACATTCAAAAAGAAAACAATAAACTCCGATAATTAAATTCACACGTTTTTCTTTGTGTTTGCAACAACAAACTTCCTAAAGCGCGCGAGCAAAAAATAACTTTAAAGTTGTTTAGATTCCGTTGTTTCCAGCAACAAAGTTTTTTTTATTCTTGCATCGACCTTTCGTCCGACATGAGTTTTGCAGCAAGCATCAAAAAAAGAAAAAGAGATTCAACGGAAGCTCATCATATTTCAGGAGCAAAAAACAAGATAGATGCTTGCTTCTCTTTTAAAAAAAAATTTATTTGTTTTTAAACAAACAAACCTTCTTCTTTTTTTGCCGTTGCAATTAACAGAGAATCAAAAACCTTTAAAGGAAAATATTTTTTAAGGCACGTTCGAGGAAAAATAAAGAATGTTCGGACTTATTAAACCTCGAGGCAAAAAATAAAAATATGAAAATGAAAAAATTAAGTAAACAAACCTTTGAATATTATTATTTGTTTGCTGAAGAAAAATTGAATTTTCTAAGGGTGAAACTTCTATTTGAGTTTCATGTGGCCGAGAAATATTAGCTCCTTTTAGAACATTCATTAATGCTTCCTTATAAATCCAATGACTATCTTCTGATTTTGTCGCATTTAATCGAGTGGCTGTTGAGAAACGATTCATTCTAAAATCTTTATATTAAAATAAAAAAGATTGCATCAAAAAATTATTTAAACATAAGTATAAACCGCCAGATAAAAAAACGTTTAAACCATAACAATAAATCCCTTCACGGAAAGAAACTGTTCTTTATTTATGTAAAGTTTAAAAGAGGATTTATCACCCTTTTTACGAAATTTGTTTAATCAAGCCATATTTAACTTGTCTCGTATGCTTGTCTAAATATAAAAAGTGCAAGCATTTCCAAGAAATTAAGGGTTAAATTTTAGTTCAATTGATTTAAAAAAAAAGCGAGGGTAAAAAATGACAAAGACATCTTCAGTAAAAGTCAAAGCTCTTCGAAAAAAACAACCACGATGAGCTCAAAGAGTCGATAATGAAAAAAATGTTTTTATTAATCGACGTTGCTCAAAGAAACAAAGGCGATTTATTATCCTTCTCTCTTTAGATCATCGCCATTATTTGAGAAGACCTCGACAGCTAACAATAATAAAAAATGGGAAGAAAAAACACTTTTTATTAACTTTGAAATAAATAAAAAAACGTAAGAATCGGGAAGGAAAAAATGTTAAGATTCTCGTGTGAGTCGTTTGTATTTCTCTGATAGATACTTGAAAAGAAAAAAGCCGAACCGAAAAGCCATTGAAAAAAAAAACTTGGAAAAGCTATGAAGAAAAAAAGCAGGTTGAAGAGTTGCAGAAAAAAAGTGTTATTTGCAATTTATGGCTTTATCAAAAAAAACTTTTACAAGTCAATTTTCGGGAATTACTCCTTTTTCGACATTTGCAGCTGCTAAAAAATTAGTTCATGGTGAGCAGCTGTCAGGAGCAATCCATAAAAAGTGAACATGCAAAACAACAAACGTAACAAAAGAAGAAAGAAAAACAATGCAAAAAGTCAGTCATAATTATGAACAAATATCGAATTTGCCAATTTCAGTTTTTTAAGTTCAAAAGGTTTCGAAACATGTAAAAAAGTGTAAACAAAAGAAAGTTAATCCATAAAAAGTAAACCAAAGTTAGAATTTGATTTTATTTAAAAAATAAATAAATTAAGAATTATACTGTAGCAAATAGAAATTCTTTTTGCAAAACTTTTTACAAATTTATAGATTTTTCCAAAATTAAAAGAGCTAACAAACAATTTGCAAAAAGAAAATTAAAATTAAAAGCAAATAAAAGTAATTAGCAAAAAACATAAGATTCATTAAAAAAGATTTATAAAACTGTCAAATGCAAAAAAAATAAATTTGCAAAGCTAAGAAGTGTTCAAAAAAACGTGAGAAAACAACATAAAATTTTAATAAAGCTCAAGTGATTAAAAAATTTCTGACAAAAAAAGAGTCAACAATTGTAAGTTTAAAAATAAATAAACATATTTACGAAAAAATATAATCAATTTTTTTAAATGGTTTAGCACTTTACTACTTCCTTAACTTCGAAATCCCTTGTAGTTGTTGTTTGTTCGTTTAAAAGATTTTTATATATAAAAAGTTTATTATTAACAACTACTACAACATATATGTATGTATTTTTTGACCTATGAATCATCAACAACAGAAAAAACATTAATAATAATAAATCCTAAGATAAAAAATAATCAATCATCAATGAATGGCTTCAAAATTTTTAGATGTTGCTGGAGATTCATTAAAAAGTGCCATAAGTTTTTCAATTACTTCAGGGCGCTTTAATTCCGTTAGACGAGATTTAATAAATTCCATTTTTTGTGAATTCAAATGAAGATTTCCAACTTTTTTAAAGACTTGTTCAGCTGCGTGATAATTTCCACATTCAAGAAAAGCTACCATCAAATCGATGGAAGCCGCATTGCGATCATGATATTTAACAACCAATTCAAATACTTTAGATAAAAGGGCCTTATTTCCTTTTGAAATGCAAGCAGCCATTAAATCATTTTGTCCAAAAGCTTTTTTAAATTGAATAGTTGTGGATTCAGAAATTTCGTATGCTTTTTCTAAATCGCCTTCAGCTATAGCTTTTTGAAGTTCCATACGTTTAAGCATATTAGTAAAACGTTTTCGAACAACAGGAAGGGGTGAAAATATTTGATATATTAATTCAATAAATTTTTCCACCGTTGTAAATGAAACACCCATTTCATTAACTGAACGAATAACATATTGTTCACCAGGGAAATTTTCAATTGTTTTAAGGGCTTCTTTTGCTTCATCTATTTCATTCTTTTCAAGGAGGCAAAGTGAATACATAAGTTTGACATCATCATTTATTCCTTTCCTGAAAAATAATTATAAGTTTAAAAATTAAATATTCAAAAGCAAAACTTACTTCATTTCCCATAATTCTTTGGCTGCATCAAATTCTTTATCAACCAAACATTTCTTTAAAGCAAGATTCACGAATAAATTAGAATTAAATCTTTGTTTCTCCAGTTTAATATCATTGAATTTTTTTAATACTTCAAGAATTTGAGGTCCATTTTTAGCTGTCTTATCTTCGGATAATTTTTGAAGTAAAATATTATAAAGTGAAGCTTGAACTTCGGGTTTCACGACCTCTTGAGTAACCAAAAATTCTGCTTCTTTATTAAGATCTTCAATCGAACTAAGCAACCAACGACCCATAGTTTTGGACTTTCCAATAAGTTGTTTTAAGAGATTATTTCGAATTGTATTATTTCCATCACGAAGATTAGAGTCGATTGATCGAATTTCTTCTTTACTCAAGGATACTTTTGGATCGGTTGTTAAAAATTGAACAAGCGAAGTAAGGGTGGAATCAGTAATAACTTGATTTTTAAAAATATCATAAATTAATCGATAACAAAAATCTTGAGGGCCGCTACCATTTCGATTTTCTAAAATTCAAACTTAATATATAAAAGTGACTTAATAGCCTAACCTGGAAATCCCGCAATGATTACTTTAGCAATGGTCTTAATTTCAGGTTCGGTGATATTAGATCGACTTAAACTTTGGATAAATAATGGCACAAAACGGGCAATCATAATTCTTTCTTTTGAAAATAAACCATCCATAAAAGCATCCAATTTATCGAGTTTGTTGCGATAAAGCAAATTTTCTGCTATCGCTGATGCAATCAAAAATGAATTACTCTTATTTTTTTGAATAAGTTCTTTGAGAGAAGCTTCATCCTCTGCTAAAAAAACATCAATTAAGCATAGTTCAAAAAATATAGAAAAGGAATATTCGAAAACTTGTAGTATCCGCTTTTGTTTTAAGGTCAAAAAAATGGGGTAATTATGATTAACAAAAAAAAAATCAACTTCACGCATACCTTCAGATTGAATGAGTTTTTTAATCTTGAGCCAAACTGCACCTTGAGATTGCATTTTATCATTTAAATCAAAAAGTTCAGCAAACAGTTGATTACGCTTGGGATCAGATCGCTTTAAGTTTGAAATCTAATAAAGAAAGTAATTAAATATTTTGTTTGTAATAAAAAGTTTACTTTGTTGCAAAGGTTGATAGCCATTGGATAAAGCAAATGGGGTCTGTCTTTAAATTGTTCAAATTCGGGTGAATCAATGAATTTTTCATATATAGGAAAGATGGGAAGCTTTTCAAAATATGCAAAATCTACCGCACGTGCAAGAGGCTTAGTAAAAACTTTTCCATTTCGAAAAGTTTCAGCAAGCGATGAAAGTTTTTCAGCTGATGAAAGATTTTCTTTTAAAATTTCAGCAAAATTCCATCGCAATCGTCTAAAAAATTTTATATTACGATCCATCGTAAAATAATTTCAAGACTTACTTTTTTGAATCATTATGTAAAACTTGGAAAAGTTCAAGCGCGCCTGTTTCATTTCCATTTTTAAAAAGTCTTAAAGCTTCGCGTTCTATAAAATTTGAATAATGAAGGGTTCCATATTTCAAATCCATATATAAATATGATTCAAGTTTTGTAACAATATCAACTGCGCCATTTTCAATTAAAACAAGAATCAATTCCAAAATTTTCGAATTGTTTTCCTTTTTGTTGTATGAAATTGGAAGATCAATTAAAACTTTTAAAACTTCATCAACATTTTTATTTAAATGTGCTTTAGCCATAGCAGCCGTAATATAAAGGGAATCAGAATTGATTGCGGGATTGTGAGATAATGATTGAATAATACTTTTAACTCGATCATCTTGATTATTTATAGCGAAAGAATAAACGAGGCTTTCAAAAAGTGGTTGAGTTGCAGGAATATTTTGGTCTTTTAAAATTTCAATTATTTGTCTAAAAAACCAATTAAATAACAATAACGCATATAATGAAAACTCACAATATTCCAGCAGTTTGGCCCTTTAATGCATAAGTTTTAGCTAATAACGCAAAAGTATTTTCATCTGCTTCAATTTCAGCTTCACTATATTCTTGTAAAACTTCAACAGCATTTTGCTCAACTTTATTTTCAATATTTGCTTGAATTCGAGCATTGTATGAAAGTACTCCAAGATCAGCTTTAACTTCTTCAGCTGATTTCCATAACTTTTCAACATAATTTATCCGAAAAGGAAGTGAAACGCCTTCAGCTAATTTTCCACCGGCTTGAATCAAAACGCTTAATTGTCGATCATTTAATTGCTTCAAAATGGATGGATTTTTTTTAACTTTTTCACCAATGGTTTGTAACTGCTGACGAGTACAATTTTGATTGAATTCTATTCTATAAAGAGGCAGAGTATTTATAAGTTTTAAAGAATATATATAAAAAGTTTACATTTCAACAATCGAATTCAAATCCTTCTGTTCGCCCGAAACAATCGCTTCTCGATGACGCTCAATTAAAAGTCGCCTTTCATTTTGAACTTCTCGAAATTTTTCATTAACAGCGTTTGTTCTTCGGTTTAATCCAGCTGAACGACGTCTATCATCTTCTGAAAGGATTCTTCTACGAGGACGGATGGCAGAAGCAAGGTGAGTCGCTGCATTACCAAATGTGGTTTTAACTGCTGCCCCTGTTGCATTCAATAATACACTGCTTGTATTTAAATGTCTTATTGACAGACATCGCTGATACCCAGACATTTGATATTTCTGAAGGAAATAGTAAATTATAAAAATTTTGGATAAATGAATGAAGGCAAAATAAAAATTGTTGATGGGGAAAATAGTAGCTGCAAACCAAACGACAAAGATCTTTTATTAAAATGCTGCTATCTGTAAGTGGGAGAAATATAAAAAAAGCTTTTGCGACAACGCTTGGCCAAAGCGTATTCTTTTTGAAAAAGGCCTTAGCAAAATAAAAAAAATAAAGAATTAGGTTAATTATTTATTTAGAAGACCAATTCGATGATGGGTGGTAAAGGAGTACCATTTGCCTTTGAGGCAAATAAGTATTCAAAGGATAGAGGGCATTTCACACCTTTGGGTTTTTGGGAGAATATAAAGGAAAGCTTTGGATAAATTAATGGACGCATAGATAAATAGTTTTAGAACATTGATATTTTAATATTTACTGTTAAACGAATTAATGTTCTTTTAAATTTGAATATTTCAGTTTGGTTTAACTTTATTGCTAAGCTGCTATTTTACTCCTTAGTTAACCAACAAAGATATGAGCAACAATCAGGCCTTATAATAGTTTTTATGTAAAAATCTTTACAGAACTGAAAGGCTTAGCAATTAAATTATACCAGTTAGTAATTCGAACCAAATTAGTAACCAAACATTTATGCAAATTTTCGGTTATTGATTGGTTTTCATAATAAATAAAGCATAAGATTTTCTGTCAATTTCTCAATCAATTAAATCACATTGTTCTAAATCCATCTTTATCACTCAAAAAATCAATAAACCAAACGAATGAATCCTTCCATGTTTTTAATTTATGAGGAATATATTCAAATTTAAAAGAACATTAATTCGTTTAACAGTAAATATTAAAATATCAATGTTCTAAAACTATTTATCTATGCGTCCATTAATTTATCCAAAGCTTTCCTTTATATTCTCCCAAAAACCCAAAGGTGTGAAATGCCCTTTATCCTTTGAATACTTATTTGCCTCAAAGGCAAATGGTACTCCTTTGCCTACAATCAATTCGATAAGTCTTTTAGTTCCAATTCACACCTTTTTCTTTACTCACTAATAAAAAAAATTTGTAAGTCATGATAAATAAGTATTATATTTGGTTAGTAAACAAGTTTAAACATGTCAATCAAGAAACAATGCATTTTTTATTTAAACTTCTGTTAATTTTTTATTTATGCATAATCCAGCAACTTTCAAACCAATGTTTTTCGTTTTTTTGCAGCCATTTCTGAAATATCTTGTATTTGCATGAATTTATTTGAAGAAAAATAAATAAAAACGAGAAAAAATAAGATCTGCTGAAGGGGCAAAAAATATTTGTTTCATAATTAAAACTTCTAAAATCTTTCAACACTCTACAGACTGTTTTTGGTATTTATTTTTGTAGTGAAAACATGCATCAAATATGTTAAAACATTAAAAAGAATTTGTAGAATTAATTCTTATGATAAACTAGAAATTTAAATAAGCCAAAAAAATCAAAAATTTTGTGTTGTTGTTGTGTTTGGTTGTTGTTGTGTTTGGTTGTTGTTGTGTTTGGTTGTTGTTGTGTTTGGTTGTTGTTGTGTTTGGTTGTTGTTGTGTTTGGTTGTTGTTGTGTTTGGTTGTTGTTGTGTTTGGTTGTTGTTGTGTTTGGTTGTTGTTGTGTTTGGTTGTTGTTGTGTTTGGTTGTTGTTGTTGTTGTGCACCGGGATTCGAACCCAGCGAAAATTCTACAACGTCTTGCAAAAATTCCACTGCGCCAGAAAACCCGGTAATTACTTTTCAACTTTTTTGGATGATATGAAAGTGAACTTTTTGTTGAGTTTTGAATCAAATTTTCATTTTATTTGGGCAATTTTGAAATAAAATAAAATAGTGGATTATCTAAATCATTTATTATGTATTTTTACTCATGTTTTTCAATCCATTTTCTTCCCAACTACCTACCTATTCAATGAAGTTAGGAATATTTAAAGTTTAATGTTTTTCACTTAAAGAAACCTTTTTTTTAAGGTTAATGCCTTGGCAAAAATCAAAAAAATCCAAAATTAATTTTTCTGTTTTAAAAATCTTGTAGTTTATCTATTTTACTAAATATTCGAACTCCACTTTTTTTTTAATCATTGAGCTCATCAACAAGATATTTGGGTTTTAAATAAATGAATAACATTAAAAAATTTGCTGAATCACGTTTTGAGTTACGGCGTTCAATAAAGCATATGGATATTTTTATCCAAATATTTATTATATGATTTTTAAAGATTATTCCCTACAGGGTTTTGAATCGCATACCAATTATGACCTTCAACCAACATCCATAATTTATTAATGGACCTCCTCCTTCCTCTATGTACACGATCACTTCAATTTGGCTAGTTATTTTTATTACAAAATATTTAAAAAGGGTAAAAAAATAAATTACTTTAAAATGAAAAATCTATAGCTTTGTTGTTTGAGCTGTCATAGTTGGAGGTCGTTTATAAACCGAAACATTCAATGCTGGAATCAATTCAATAGGTCGTTGTAATATAAAATTTACATAACCTTTCCTTATAAATTTACATACAAGTAATAATGCAATTGGATTGATTAAACTAGAAATATCAGTAATATATCCAAAATACTTTAAAGCGAATGCTTGCAATTCTAGCATATTATTCGATATGGCAATTAGTCTTATAATGTAATATGAAGCCAAAGCAAGTTGGAAAAATAAAACAACAAAAGCTTGAGAAAATAAAAGAATGTCTTGTTTCATAGTATAAGAAATGGTTTGGAATTGTTTAAATAAATATTGATAGCGAAGAATTGTTGCTATAGCAAGAATGAATGAAACTGCAGATGTGGATAGTACAAGACTTGGTCCCGCGATGGAGTGGTACTAAAAACAAAAAATAAACAGGGAAATTCAACAAATATTAAAACAAAAATTTGATTTTAAATTTTTAGATAATGATAAGCTCTTTTAATGACCCAGAAAAAAGGATAAAGTTTGAATTTAAAAAGAAAACCATTTGCATTTTTTGTTTTTTGTGGTCTACTAAAATTTCACTTACCAAAGCAATATGCTTTTCTTTATACATTGATCCTAATTCACCATCAATGGTATAAAAATAAGTTGAATGACCAGAAAACCGAACAGACAAAATAGCAAATGGCAATAATGGTAACAACCATATCCAACGACTTCCCAATTGTGGAGATAAGCCATTCTTTATTGAAAATTTGAAAGCTATCCATGCGCGATTAATTGCGATCGAGGCATGCAAAATTGATTGAAAGTAAATCCAATATCCAGAAACCAACCATAAAACAGTATCCCATTGAGGGTGTTCAAAAAACCAAGGTTTCCAAGCTTCAATTAAAAGAATTTTTTGAGTGAGAAAATTATTGATTATTGTTCCAATATCGACTATGGAAATCATAAGATATAGTAAAAAGAAAGAAGAATTGTACATTTTATTTTTTTGAATTTGTTTTGCATAAAAAATAAAGAAAGTCACTGAACAATGAAAAAATAACAAAAAAATAGTAATAATCCAACGAATCAATTCAACAGTGCACACTGTCATGGTTTACACCTTTTTGTTAAACATTAGAAAATAGTTAGTTTTTTTTTACATTTAAATGTCAATAATGCACTCTTTTTTTGTTGCCATTTTAACATCACCTGTTTTATTTTTCAATTAATAACAGCTTTGATACCTTGTAATTTCGTAGGCGTTTTGCCGTGACCATAAAAAGTCATAATGGTGAAACTTTATTTATTTTTCCTTTCCGATCCATATAAATATTTTCGGTCGGTTAATTCCTTATTACCGAAAAAACTATAGTTTTAGATAAGGGAACTCTTACATGTTAGGTTTCTAAAGCAAATTAATAACAAACTAGGTGTAAAGCGGGCCTTCGGCCCGCCTGCAAATGTTTCATTTTATTGCTTATAGTTTTTAAAATATAACATCTCTTTGTTACTTTTTTGCAATAATAAAGCTAATTCACTCTACGTGTTTCAAAAAAGGCTTGCTATGAGAATTTTTTCTTTTTCTTGAAATCCTCAATCCAAAAGTAAAAGATCCTTTCTAATAAGACCTTTAAATGTTTAAAGCGCTTCAAAATCAACGACCATCGTCATCGCTAACATTCCTTGCAATGCAAAGTCTATCTGCTTTCTTTGCATTCATGTTTATACAAATTTTATTGCACAGAAGCTCAAGCCATTTTATTCAAATTTGTTATTTCCTTCGCTTTCTTTTTTTGGTCCTTGAAACCTTCCAATGATACCGAATCCTTGGATCCTTCCCCAGATATTAGATCCTTTCCCTAATATTATTTGACTGGATATTTTTTCTAATATTAGGTCTCTACAATTTGGATCTTGTGCCCTATCTCGATCCCATGCTTTCTCTAGATCCTATCATCTTCTTTTTTTTAGCTAACGGATCCTTCACTTGATTTTGGTCCTTGGATCCTTCCCCCAGCTATTATCTCTACAGATCCTTGCCCTGATATTAGCTCCATGGATCCTTGCCTTAATATTAGGTCCCTAATGCTTCCTCAAAAGAAAACCACCACTCATCACCATTTCATCTCCATGAAATGAGAATGAAAAATCCTTTTCTGCATTTTCATTCTTTTTCTTTCTTGTTTTCATGAAATAGTAAATTTGCATTGAAACACGGACGCACAGACAATGAAAATTGTAGAGAAGGATATAAAATAATTTTAACATATATTTTCTAAAGGCTAATAGTAGAAGATAAATTTAAAAAATTTCACTTTTTTATTAATAATTTTTTTATTTCTTTATTATTCATACGCAACTGAAATGAAAGAAAATTGTAAATAATAAAATTGAGAACGTCGTAAAAGATACAGCAAAAATGCCTTACACATCTGTTTGATAATTTATCGCTATAGCGACAAGCCATATTATGTCAAAGACATTTATACTCCGAATTTTGCTAATTTTTGTGTCTCATTTATAACAAAAGTTATTTCAAATAGTTGCAATGAATACGTCTTCCTTTGCGATGCCCTCAGAAGGCATGATGATTTTTTACACATACTATTCATATTTCACTCTTTTTATTAGTTGGTTGATTGCTCCATTGTTATTTTACACAATTTTGACAAAATCAAAAGAACTTAGCAATTTTAAATTGTTAATACTCAACAATTCTTTCTGGTGTTTAACTTTTCAAACATTTACTGCCTTTTTACGTCCACTTATTTTAAGTCCTGAAATGGCTGGTTTCCATTGGGACCCTTAAGAAATGGAAATCCACAAATAACACTTATTTCTCACATGATTGCAATTTTACTTATTTTTGTTTGTGTTGCATCTTTGATCGCAACTTTGTTATGTCGATACATGTTAGTATTTCCAAGTGGCTTTATTATGCGACATTTCAGTAATAAAATATTTATATGTGTCGCAATCATCGGTTTATTGATTACATGTTTGCTGGTTGGTGTTGTTTGGGTTCAAATTATTTCCATCGATGACAAAACCTTGCATCAGTGGGCACTTGATTATAATCCATCCTTGGCTCAAATTTTGATTGATGAACCAGCTTTTGTTTTGATACCTCCTTCATTTTATGAAACATCAATGTTTATAGGAATTATAAATGATTTTGGAATTTTTATTATTGCAATTATTTTTTCGATATATTTTATGTATCTTGTAATTACACTTAAAATTCAAACCGCCAATGCCTCCCTTAAAAGATCGTTGCTTTTAAGTGGCGCTGTTCAAGTTTTATTAGTCTTCATTCTTTTACATCTCCCGCTTTTTCTACTTATTGTTTTAATTCGTTTTAAAATTCAAAATACTGTTAACGCAGTGTGCATTTTATTTTGCGCGGTTTTAAGTCATTGTTGGTTGGAATCCATTTCAACTCTTTTCTTGGTTTCTCCTTATCGAAAATTTTTAAATAGTCTATTTTTTAAAGCTTTTCCATGTTTGAAGCGTAAAGCAGACATTGTTAATATTAGAATTGTGAGCACTACGAATACTACTATTTCTTCAACTTTTGATAAACTAAGAATTTAATTTACTAGGGTCTTCGGGGGTAGGTAAATCGCTAAAATTAGTAATAAAATATCGATATGCTACATTGGGCTCCGAAACCCAAATCAAGATTCATTTATGTTTTTGATGCAACCTATTGCGAAAAATAAAATAAAATTTTAATTTTTTAACTTTATATTTTATTTTCTTTCTGAATTTTTTGGCTTTTATTTAGTTAAATAAAAACCATAATAAATATTTTAAAGAAATCGTTACAAATGTAGGCCATTAAATACTATAAAAATGTGAAGCTTAACAAGTTCAATTTTTATAAGCGTATTTTTTTCTTTCTCATTTTTCGCAATGCTTAACAATATAAAAATATATTTTTAGTCTTTTACGTGTTAAAACTAAAGAGTAGTGTTCTTTAATCATATTATTATTAAAAAAATAAAAAGAAAAGAAAAAATGCATGAAATTCTGACGAAGCTAAGAAAGGATGCTTTATGAACCATTCTCACTCATCATGTTTTTATTGTTGTACTTTTAGCAGCCCACAAAAATATTTGGTGGTGTTTTCCATCCTTATTTTTTTTCATCAACAAAGATAGTTTCATCAGCTTTAATACATATTTTATTTTTTGTTTTGTTTCTGCTGCTTATTTGTTTACGTCTTTTTTTTTGTTGAAGATGCACTCGTGAAAAAATAGCGAAGTAAACGGGTCAACAAGTTTTCTATTATAAAAAAACAGCAGCTTGGAAAAGCCAGAAAAAATAAATCGGTTCTAACAAAGCCTCATTTTTTATTCTATCTTTTCTTACTTCTTTTTTTCTTAAGTTTTTTTGGTTATTACTTTTTTTCTAACAAAAAACAAAAAAAACCCAAAAGCTTCTTTCTTTCCTTCTTTTTGGAGTTTCAAAAAAAATAAGTATGGGGAAAGCCGCCACTTGTTTTTCTTTTGCTTTTGAGAAATGGAAAGATAGAGTTGGTCGATGATGCATGAATGTCGTTGTCGTCGTAAACGTGTTGGTGCCAATGCATTTTTCTTTAAAAACAGACGACAACTCGGGGAAAGCCTCCTCTTCGCTTTCCACGTTGTAATCGTAAAAATAGACGCAGTAAGGCAACGGAAAAGAAAAAAGCAAGCGATGTCCACATAAAGCTAGCGAAAAGAGCAGCTGACCGACTGACTCAAAAAGTCTCATGACGTGAAGCGAAAAAAAAGAAACAAACCTGGAGCTTATTTTTTTTATTTCTATTTCATCCTACTTTTTTCTTTAATTTTGTTTTTCAAGATTTGAAACTTTTATACTTTTTACTTTTATTATTATTTTTTTCAAACAAAAGTAAAAAAGAAAGTAAACAAATTATGTATTTTTTTGTTTTTCTAAACTGCAAAATTATTTTATTTTGTTTTTGTTGTTTGCTGCTCATTTTTTTTAAAGCATCACTTTTTTGTGATAAAATAATGATGCTTTCTGTGGCAGTAGCATCTTTAGCCTCCTCATCGTTTTTTTGGTTATTATGTACTCAATGGTACCAATAATAAAAATAAAGTTTTCTTTTTCAAAAACAACTTTTTTACTTTTAAATTTTTACAGCGAAGGAAAACTTTAATGTGTTTTGAGAAAAAGTTAAATTTTTTTTTCGTTGAATACACAAACATGTTTTTGAGAGGTTTAAAATTACATTTTCAAAAACAATAGAATTTCTTTGAACTGCGTGGTTATAAGTTGAGTGACTATGGGAAAATTGTTGAAACCTAGGTTTCTTAATGTTTAAAATTTTTACTATCCACGGAAAAAAATATATAGTAAAGATGGTTTTGAAACTTTTTCTAAATCAAAAAAAAATTTGCTTTTACTTTTTTTATTCTTCTAATAATCGTGAAATCTTTTTACCTATATCAAAGCACATTTACTTTTCCAAATAAAGCAGACCAACCAAATCCGTCTGGTCTGTTTGATCTCATGACTTTGCTTACATAGGCTTATATAATGACTTTTCCCCATATAATATTTTTGTTGCGTCTGCTTTTATCATATAAGCCAGACTTTTAGATTAATCACGTTATCTCTCTCTTTTTTCTCTTTTTGATAAGAAAAGAAATAAATTATCTCCGATCTTAGGTCAAAGAAAAAGAAGTTCGCGTCCTTTTAATCCGCTTATTTCAATTCTATCAATCTATCTGTTTTAGAGAAGATCGAAAATCGTTAACGTATAAAGAGTTAATTCAGTAAAAAGGGGTATAATTTCAATTGAGTATTTATTTTTTGCCATGTGATAATTTTTATGCGCGTAATTTCTCGAAGCCTCGTGGTTGCAACAAATCGAAAAAGAAAAAGACGTAATTGTAATTGTTCGATCACCTGCAGTATAATGATAGTGATGGCTTGAAGCTAATCGAACTCGACAGTTTGGTACACTTAATTCTGATCTTGATAGTATACATAAACTTGGTTTCAAGGAACCAAATTACCGTTAATAAAATACTTTTTATTTTCCATTTCTCTTAAAAAACCGGTGAATTTGGCTGATTTCTTAGTTTTCACGCTCAAAATTTTTAGATGTTTTATTTTTTGTCGCATTTTTTATAACAAAAGAAAGCCACTTTTTATTGTTTCCTTTTAACTCCTCCAAAAACAGCTTGCTTCAAAGGCTTCGAAGTAAAAATAAAAGTAAATATCCCTCTTTCACTCAATTGAATTGAATGATAATGGTCTTTGTATTATTTGTTTTTGTCTTTTTTCTTCTCGCCTCCTCCTCTTTTTCCATTCTTTTGGAAATGCCTATTTTTAGCTTTCCTTCTTCAAACAATCATGTTTTTTTCCTATTCTTAAAGCGTCTATCGAAAAAATACATAGCTTTAGGGGACGAATGCACCCAAAATTATCTCCTTTTTTGGAGCAAGAGTAAGATGTGATTCGATTTAATAAAAAAGAGATATCTCCCATCCGATGCGATGTATTCGTTTATCTTCTCCATATGTGACGAATTTAAATTGTTTCCGTTTAGTCCGATGATATTATCCCATGAAAATATGTATATGTATGTAATTAGGTTCGCAAAAAAAAAGTTGAATGAAATTTCAAAAGTTTTTCTTTATTGAATACATGCTTTTAAAAGTTCCTTTATTAGTGTACCATTTGAATGCTTTTCTCCCCCATTTCTATTTTTTAACACTCACACTCTTTTTAAACTCAAACTTTAACCTTTGCATAATAATTTTCTTAATCACTCACAAAACTAATACTTTTGACAATCAAAAACCTTTTTCCCTCTATTTTTAAAGTCTGTTAAATGTTAAATATGTTTTTCTGTGTACTATTTTTTGAGCTTTTTGAGCCGATTTAAAGAAAGAAAAAAAGTAAAAAGCAAAACAGCAAACGAGTTCACGTGTCCGCGCATACTTATTTTTTGTTTTCTCTCTTTTTTCATTTTTTTTTTGTTGGAGATGGTCTTTTTCTTTTATTAACCTTTGTTCTAAAAAAGAAAAATGAAAGCACCATCATTTTTTTATTTGTAAACAAGCCCATTTTTGCATTCCTCAAAAACACTAGAAATATTTTTTCCGTTAAAAAGAAGTACATAATTTTTAATTTAAAGATTTTTGTGCCCTTTTATTATTTAGCAGATATTTCAAAAATAGCGTGATCTTATTTTTAGCTGCCGGTGACAGCAACAAAAAAAAACATTTCGATGATGAATTTACTCAAAAAGATAGAAAAAAAAATTAAAAAACCTGAAAATTGATGACACTTTTTTTTGCGCCTGCTATTTTTTTTTGTCGTCGTCCGTTTCTAAAAATATTATTTCATTTTTTGAAAGCTATTGTTTACGCAAAATGTCATTCTTTTTGTTCAATTTCAATTGAAATCAAATGCAAACAAATAAACGTCTATTTTCGGTGGTGGTTTTAGACGAAAGCTTATTCAACAATGGTTTTTGTCCTGAAAAAGCACTAAAAAAATTTTGTTTGTTTATTTTATCAAATTGAGTTGAGTCTCGCATCAAAAATGTTAATTTTCAAATTTTCTTATGAGATTAAAAATTATTTTTATTTTATCCCTAAATATTTTTCTTTTTTAACATTTTGTTTATTTTTTTGTTCCTATTTTTCCATCAAGTATACTTTGATCCTATCCATCGCTTTTCTTTGTTCACTTTCCCTATTTAAAAATGAAGGAAAAAAACTTCGATTAATCAGACCAAACTTTGTTTTTTTATCTTTTGAAATACCTTGCAAAAAAAGTAAAATGAAGAAAGTTTTCTTCATACTTTTTCTTTCAAAAAAAACTTTTACAATGGCTGTTGAGTTCAGGTTCATGACAATCTTATTTTTTTATGGCTTGGGCCACACACGCTATTTCGATAAGCGTATCATTTGAGAATAATGAGTGATAAATGGTGGCTGTCTGCTACCGTAATTTTCAGACATCTTTTTTATTTTCCATTGTTTTTGCAGTAAAAGACGCCGTAATTTTTGAAGACAACGACAAATTTATCAAATATATTTCGTTTTTGTTTTTTTTCTGTCCGTAAATAGACTAAAAAAACTTTGCAAATCGAATAAAAAGGTATAAAAGCATGGGAATTTTTAACACTTTTTAACTATGCTCTTTTCTTAAATTTTTTTGGACACTTTTGATAGATGTTTTTTATTTTACATTTTGATTGACGTTGGCGAATTTGCGATGAAAAAGCTTTGCATTTTTTGCACCTTTTTTTTCTTCATCTTCAAATCAACACATCATCACTTTTTTTTGCGGCTCTATTAATCACTATGTTTAAAGATAGTAGGTAGAAGGTTTGTGAAAGACTTGGTTGAAAACACATGATCAAAAAATAAAAAATATATGAATGCTTTTGTTGTTATTTTTTTCTTGCATGTTTATGCTTGAATTTCAACTATTTTTTTGGATGAGAGAAAGAATGTTATACGAAAAATAAAAAAGATGATGATTCGACAAATTTTAGTATAGCCGATCGCAAAAAATGTAATGATTGATCCAGATACGAATGTATGTATGTTTTTAAATTTTTCTTCCACCGAGAATGTTGACTATAGTTTTGTTTTTTGTTTACGGCAATTATTTATTCTTCAATTTTTTTGTTGTAGACGCGGAAGTAATTTTAAGCTGGCTATATTGTAGTTTTTGTTCTAAAACCTATGCTTTAATCCGACAAAAAAGAATGTCATCTTTTCGATTAAGTTTTTAGTGTTATAAAAAAAAAAGGTTAAACTAAACTGCTTTTAATCATTAATTCAAAAAAGTATTAGGACCCATTCTTATCAAAAGGCTCATAAAGGCATGATGGGCATATTGTTGGTTAAGGAAGAAACAATGAGAAAAGAGGCTTAACCATAGCAACAACAACCAGCATGGGTCTTTGTTGCATTAATTTTCTTTTCCTCTTTCATTTCATTGAAACGGTAATTTATCGATGTCTAAAAACGATTATCATCAAAGTGAAGTGTTCATTGTTTACCCTAAAATTATCTTTGTAACAAACCCAACTAAAAATAAAGTAAAAACTTCGAAACTTTTTTTAAATTTCATAAAAACTATGACTGGCGATGGATGATTTGAACCGGAAGTAAGAAGGAATCGATTGCGCGGTGTCGTATTATTATATTTGTTTTTGATTTTTAGTCAAAAAATAATCATCATGATTTTTTTTACTATCATTATCTTCTTCATCAGATTTTAAAAATATTTTTCCTAATCTTAAAAAATTGTTTTGGAAAAGAAAAAACGATCGAATAAAAAATATTTTAGCCCGTAGCTGTGTCTCTCGTTTCCTATGTGTAATCAAATCGAAAGAAAAAGAAAAAACATTAGGGGCAAGAAACATTTTTTCTTTCTAACTTTGCTTTTGATTTGATTTAAAAAGCCGATAATTCTGTGCCAGCCACGTGAAAAAATAAGAAATTGTTTGTTACATTTTTTTTATCCCAATCTTTTTTTTTTTTTGCTTCCTTGATTACTACGAGCCGCCATCGTCGGTTATTTTTTTTTTTGTGGACGATTGATAGTAGCAAGCAGTAGCAGTTGTCAGTCAAATATCATCGGCTGCTTCTTTTCTTCTTTTTTTTTTGATTTCTCGGCTGCTTTGCTTTTCTTTTCAGTACACTTTGCACTTTAATCAGACAAAAAGCAAAACAAAACAGAGAAGAAAAAAACAACATACAAGCAATCTTCTTTTTCTTTTTTCTTTTATTAGAAATTTTTCGTTTGAATCTGCTTCGTGCTTATTCACTCCCTTTCCACGTGTTTTTTTCATTTTGCATTTAATCAAACACTTTTTCACTTTGTCTCGGCTTCTTCTCGTCGTATCGAAGAACAAGAAAAAAAGAAAAGTTGTTAAACTTGTCACTTTTCTCTCCGTTGGTTTAACAACTACTTGAGTTTTATACTATAATTAATCATAAGGTTTTTTATGCGTGCACCAAACTAATCAAAAATAGAGAAAAAGAGTTTTATTTCAAAGAAAAAGATTTTTTTATCACAAAACTTTTTTTGTCCAACATTAACACTTTTAGGAGGCGGGTTTGTTATGTGTTTGTTAGATATATTTTTAAAATTTAAAAGTGATCAGCAAAAAATGAAATATGTATATATAAATAACTTTCGTCATTCATTCCCAAAAATAATTAAAACCGATAATAATATTTATTACTTTTAAGTGCACAGTGCTCCATGGGTGCTCACTTTTTTTTATTATCAGGAATCTTTGATCATTTTTTAAAATAAAAACACCCTGATTTTTTTTACGGTCATTGTTGCTGCAATTAAAGCTCCACCTTTTTATTTTTATACTGAAAAAAGTGGGATCACTTTATTTTCTCTGCATTTTTTATGTTTTGATGCTAAAGTTTTTTTGGAGAATGGAAGATGGCAGGCAGGTTTGATCAAATTAAAAATAATTATTTTTCTCCTAAACTAGCAGTTGCCGATCGATTGGTTAAAAGTTACACAACTTTTTTAAGTAAACCAGCTGAATAAAAATGCGAAACATGAATGTTTCAATTTTTCACGTTTTTTTCTTCTTTGTAGTCAAAACCTTTTTTGTTTTTGCTTGCCTTTAACTTACACCTTTTTTTTTTACTAATTTGTACCTTTGCAACCCTACGATTTTTTTGCCCCCATCCATGAGAATTTTTTAACCTGATGTTTCATATTAGTGGGTTAGATAATGATGATGGCTCTCATCATTTGACATTTCACCCAATGCCTCTCTGCCACCTTTGCTACCATTATCTAAGTAGAAGATTAGATGAGCGAAGGCACGTGTTTCTTCATTTTTTTGCCTTCAAGCAGGGGCAGCAAGCATCGCGTTGCTCGTGTTTTTAATTAGGTAGAATGAATGTTCGCACTTTGCACTCTTTCTTTACATATTTTTTGTTTTATGTTGTACGTTGTTTTCTTCATCCTCTTTTTATTTTTCAATCAAAAGAAGAAAAAGAAGAATGAAAGAGCTACGTTTATAAGTAAAAAAACTAATCGATTCCGTTTTTTTGACGACACTTCCCTTCTTTTTTTACTATTATATTTCACCTTTTTTATTACCCAACAATTTTTTATAGGTTTAAAATTTCCTTTTATTATTTTATTTTACGTCAGAGCTTTTTTCATTTCAAATAATTATAAAATTATATATTTTTATATCTAAATTTGATACTTTCCTCAAACATGTCCTTTCTCTCATTTTGCATCAACTCGTCTCAGCTTTTTTTCTTCCTTCCTCACATCAGCCTTGTTTGCGACAGTTTCATTTTTTTCTTATCTTTTTGGAAATTCCTCTTCAAACTCATCCTTGTCTGATGGGGATGATTTTGAAAATATAAAAGTGTACCTAATTGTAAACAACTAAAAAAATCTTTTTCCAAAAAAACTTTTTTCTGCAAAAAAAATAAAACTAAAATACTTTTATCCTCTCTTTTCTTCTTATTTGTCGTCTCACTAAAAAAATTAGTGTTTTTTCTTTCTCGACTGTTATTTTAAAGTGCTCGAGTATTACACCGCCACCACATTTTTTCTTTCGTGCCGACGTGTTATCCTTTACATTTTCCCATCATTTTGTATCCTATCTAAAACTCTAAAAAGACGCGAATGATATAAACTTACTTATTTGAACAAAAGAGTTTTAACAAATTTTTTATTTCTCTCAAATTTCAGCTAATTTCAACTTAAATTTTATATTTGCCTTAGATAAAACTAATGACAGTATATTATTATTATTAAATTATTTTTCAACCCATATTAAATATGAATGAATTACTTGCAATTTTGGTTTGTGTATTTGTTTGTTGTGGAATGTTTTTGCTATGGCTTGTTTCAATGGCCACTTGCCCTGATCGAATGGTAAATCTTATTGCTGGAGGAGACTCCAAACCTTCATCATCATCATCTCGAAATGAAAGCTGCGAATTGGTTTCAAGAGCGGATGAAGAATCAAGCATTTCTGATGGTAGTCCAGAAAGAGATTTAGATAATACTCTTCAATTGAGTAAAGCCGCTCAACGATCCAATAGCAAAAAGCTTAGTGTCGTGCCTGAACAAGATGAACAGGTAAAAAACTTTCGAGTTAAAAATCGAAACTTATCAAAAATTTAAATTTTTAGGCCACTCTTCAATCCACGAAAAAACCATTTCGCCCAACCATTTATGATGCAGATATTGAAGAAGTTTATTCTATTCCATCCACAAATTCATCTGGGGCTCGATTGATTTCACGATTCTCTGAATCCCACATTAATCACATTGAAGATGAAATGATGGAAGACGAACAACAACAAATTCCACAAAGAATGCTTCTTCAACCTGTAACTCTGCCAGCGAGAATCCCAATCAACTCTAGAGGCCCCGTGGCGGTTAATGCTCCATATAGTCAAATTGGAGATCGTGTATTTAAATGCTATAGCGTTGGATATGTTAACCAACAACCTGAAATTCAATCATAAATATATATTTTTTGTTTTTTCTCGATGGCTACTTGCTCCTTCTTTTCTCCAGATTTAAGCGTGTCCCCATTCTTGAAAGACTTTTTTTCGTGGTTATAAAACGAGTATCTCCGATTTATTTTTAGTTTATTTTCTAATTTTTTATCAAAGAATAATGTATCATATGGAGAAAATTTAAAACTCAAAACAAAAACTACTTTTCTCGCTTTTTTTTACGACGGCATTTCTTTGTTTGTTTTTTATATTTGATGTTTTTTGTTAAAATATTTAGTCGCGTAATAGCTTGAATTTTTTAAATGTTTTGAAATACAGATGTAATAAACGGGTAACTATTATACATAATTTGGTTGCTACAAACATAGAAAAATGAAAAATACATCTAAACATAAAGTTTCACAAAATATTAATACTTACTTAGTGAGCACGTTATTTTCATTAAAAAAAATACTTATCATTATGGAAGATTAGTTTCTACGTTTATACATAAATTTTCGAATTCAAGAAAAAAACTAATAGCTCTTAAAAAGATACACATTTATTAGATGATTGACAAAAAAAATTATTTTTTATAACAAACGTTTATAAACAATGGAAAAAATAAACTACGACAAATTATTATTAGACTATAGTTGTTTTTGACACAGAGAAGCGATTTGAAGGCACATATTTCGATTATGCATATATCTTTACCCAACGGAAGCGACCAGCATTCTTCTTCGGATGCCAAAAGTAACATGATTCATTTGTACATGCTTCATCAAAACGACATCGCTAAAAACAATAATCATAAGTAAAAATCATTAAAGAATCAAACAAACACTTACTTTGGGATGGCGAAAAGAACAAGCTTCATTATTGCATCGAGCACCAAAACGACATGGAACACTGCTTGTTGGCTGTTGCAAAGACAAATTAAATGGTTTAATGGTTGAAACAGTTGATGGTTTAGATGCTGAAGCTCGAATATTTGGAGTATTTTTGATATCAAATGATACAATGAATTCTGTCTTTCCTCCATTGGCATCATTTTCTTTTGTTCCATTTTTTTCACAATTTGTTTTACTTTCATTTTCTTTAGTAGATGATTCGATTTGTTCTTTTTTAGTTGGCTTTTTTGATGATTCTGTTAAAGTTTTTGAAAGATTTGCAGCAGTACCATTTGAATCAGCATTGGTTGCAGATGTGATTGACAAAATATTTGGATGGCGGACTGAAAGAGCAGCTTTAGGCCTAAAAAATGTTGTTATCTTTGATTTAAAAAACAAACAAAAAATTACGCCATAGGAGGACGAGGTAATGTATGAGGATAAGGACATGTCGGTTTCTTACAATTTGGTTCATATTTACATTTAGGATGAACAAATAAGCATTTGTCACCATATCGACAATTAGGAAAGTTGGTGCATCGTTTTGGTGGATGAGAAGATGATCACACTCTTTCATTACGACACTTTGAACAAAAATGACATCGTTTATGAATCTTTCCAACTTCAGGAGCTTTGGTACCACTAAATTGCAGAAAAGAAAGAGGATTTGAATTACTAAATGCAGTTGATAAATATCCGTTTGACCAAAAACGACATTGAGGTGGAAGAGTGCGAATTTTTAATTTAGCTTGACGTTCTGATTTTTTTTGAGCACGACAAACAGTGAGCTTGAGTTTGGTATCGGGAAGTTCAAAGCCATCAAGATTTTTAACAGCAGCTTCGGCAGCTTCAGCAGATGAAAAGGCAACAAAGCCAAAACCTTTTGATTTTCCTTCAGCATCTTTCATGACGGAGCAACATGTAATTTCTCCATGTTTCTTGAACAATTCTTCCAGCTTTTCATCATCGAGTTCATCACCAAAGTTCTTAACAAAAACATTCGTAAAGCGAAGTCCCCTATCTCCAAATTCATTCATACGAGCACCATGAGATTGAAATTTGCCGACGACCACTTTCTTCCCATCAAGGAGCATACCATTAACATGTTCAATTGCTTGTAGAGCTGCGTCTTCTGTTTCAAAGTGAATAAAGCCATAACCACGGCTTTGACCACCATCATCAGTAGCAATCTTGCAGGAGAGAATTGTCCCAAAGAGTGAGAATGTATCATACATAGATTTGGTATCAATACGTTTATCAAGGTTTTTGATGAAGATATTACCAGCACCAGAACGACGAATGGATGGATCACGTTGAGGCCACATAATACGTATGGGTTCATTGTTCATATGATCAAAGTTCATGGTATCCAAAGCACGTTCAGCTAAAAAGAATCATTTAGTATGAATGAGAAATGAAGATATTAGAAAACTCACCATCAGCAGGATTTTTGAACTTGACATATGCATAACCAAGAGATCGACGAGTGATAGTATCACGACATACACGAATGGAAAGAACTGGACCAGTTGTTGAGAACTTTTCAAAGAGTTGAGCTTCAGTAACATCAGGATGAAGATCACCAACGTAAAGCGATGCCATAGGATAAGCTCCATTATTGGTTGTGCCCAGAAGCTTTTTGAGTTGCGATGGAGTTGAAGCCGGTGGAGCAGCAGTAGCCTTAGCAAGAGCAGCGGCCAGCTCAGCATATATAGAAACCGTTGGAGCAATAGACATTTTTGAAAACCTAAAAATGAAAGGATTAATATTAGAAGAAACGAAGAAAAGGAGGCAACTAAACTCAATAGTTTCAAAAACAACAACAAGCGGGTTTTTCAATAATTTTATAATTTTTTTTGTTAGTTTTTGTAAAAGTATTTTGTTTTTAGGCTTAAAAAAAATTAAAACCAAAAAAGCAAAGATGAATCACGAAAAAATTGAAGAATGAAGATGATTTAGAAAATGATTCATCAATTTAAGCTAAAAATCGGGTATAATAATATGCAAAAGAAATGAAGTGAATAATTTTCAATCTTTATTAACATGCTTGGAAAAAATTTGGTTTGGACAAATTTTCAAAGTACAAAGCAATAATTCAAGATCCAATGGCTTGTTCAATGGTTTTATCAGTGAATATTAAATTTGTTAACAAACGTGATTACGATGATTAAGGTTTTTCACGAACATTTATTTTGGACATTGCACGAACCAATTCATCGTATCGAAATGGGGATCTTGGCCCCATTTCAATTCTTTCAGTTTGCATTTGGCAGATGTTTTGTGAGATAATTAAGCTTTTGGTGAAGATAAATTTGAAGAAAATTTCGATTGCTTTCTCAAATAATCTAAATAAATTGGCAAATTTTTATATTCGCAGCCACCAAGGACATAAAGAGCAATTCAACAATATTATTAAAGAGACTCATGAATCATGGTCGCCTCAAACAGAAGTGCCTTCAGTTAGATTTTAACTTTGCATACAATTACATATAAATAATTAACGTTGTCATGTATTTTTATAAAAGAATGTTTATCGTTTACTTTCTCCACTTTCTGTGTAAATTTTAAAATTTAAGAAAATAATTATTTGTTCTCAAAAATAAGCACATTTATTAGATGATTGACAAAAAAAACATAAAAATAATTTATTCTAAAAATTAAAAAAGCTCCTCGTAAAAGAATGTATGTGTTTGTAAAAATGCCATGTCGCCGAGTCGAAAAGATGGTAACTATTATGTATATGATCTTTATTTTTTGTTGTTGGTAGAATTAGGGTCTCTTATAAATGGAAAATAAATACAATATGTGTGTGTGAATGAATGCGCGCGTGTGTTTTTTCTTCGAATAATTAATTTTTTAATGAAGAAGTGGAGCATGAACATCTTCGGTGTCAGTGATAAGATGTTCATTGCTGCCTGAATGTGAAACAGGTTGAGAAGGTTGTTGTCTCCCGTAAGGTTGAACTTTAGAAATTTCTTCCATAACTGGAACGGGTCCAGATGTGGGTGAAATTCGATGACCTGGAGTCATTTTAGTTGGAATTACTTTAAATTTGGATGGTGCTGTGGGATAAATTCTGATTGGTGGTTCATTGGGTGTATTATCTTCGCTAACAAAAGCTGCAAGACGTTTAGTTCCAATCATTTGTGCGCACGTTGGAACCAAGAGGCTCAAAGCCATCAAACATGCTCCACCAGCAAATACACAAAATCCCGCCATCTTCCATGTTCGCATTGGATCTTTTAACATATCATTAAATCGTTCTTGAGGAATATAAAAATTTCCTTCATCATCTTGTGAGATTGCAATTCTCATAATGGAAAGTTCAACATCTTCACGTTGATATGAATAACCATAAATAATTGCAGCAGCTCCACCAATGAGAAGCAATAGTCCAATAAGGCTAAAGAATCGACAAATATAAACACCTGTTCGTTGACGTGGTGGTGGAGGAAGGAGATACCTATAAAAATAGAATAATATTTAATGAAAGAAAAATATGATAGCTTTTTAAACATCTTCGTCATAATTTTTTGAGCACAAATAAGCTTAATTTAGTAAAAGCTTATTTTTTAATAGCGTTTTTTTTTTGCTTTATTTTAAGAAAATATTTTCCGGAAGTTTACTAAAATTTGTTTTCTTAAAGTTTTAGTCAAGATAATATTTAGCAACCACCCTGAGAAGCATAATCTTATCGTAGATATTTGGTTTCGAAAGTGGTGTTTAAAATTATTTTCAATTTTATATTTTCCTATGTCTTAGTTCTAAGTTTATAACAAAAATCTCCTCATCAAAACTTAAATCCAAAAATACCCTTACCAAGCTCCAGAAGCTTCAATTTCTTCAGCGGTTGGGGAAAGATAAAATTGATGTAAATAACTTCGAATTCCAAAGTTCTTCTTTTCTCCACCCAAAGTTACGCCATCGATTACTTCAGATTCCTTTTCCATGGGTTGATGTTGATTGGAATTATTTAAAGAAAGATAAAACTTTTTGCCTTTTTCAATAATGGCTTTCATTTCTTTGTTTTTTATATTTTGTTTTATAAAATAATAGAATCGCCCATTCGTTGAGCTGCCGCACCACCTTTTATTTTTGGCACGGAAGATCCTTAAAAAAAGCACACGCGATTAAAAAAAGAAGAATGCAAAAAAAAAAAGGGTTTCTTAAATAAACTTAAGTGAAAGCCACGGCAGCTTTTCTAAGAAATTCTCATAAAAGCACGTTTCAAAGAAAAGAAAATAAAGAAAATGGAATTCAATTAAAGGAAAAAAGAAAAATGTGAAGGTCGAAAAAATAAGGAAGGCATTGATTAGTCCAAATAGGGCTTGGTTGCAAATGCAAGGCTTTGCCTTTTAGGGCGGAGGAACACGAACACCAACTTAAAATTTAGCGGAGGCTTACAAATATAAATAAAATGTTGATGTGATTTTATTATGACCCTTTTTGAATGACTTTCTCAGGTGAAAAAAAAGCAAATGTAAATGTATAAAATGACGATTATATGTATGTATGTTAAGTTAATGGCAAAAAAGGATGACAGGTGTGGGAAATGAGAAAGAAGTAAAGTATTAAAGTAGAAAGTAGCTCGAGAAAGTATTATTATTTTAATGACATGGCAAATGAATGGAACGAGTAAAAAAGAAGAAGCAGATTTTAGATATTGCTATCCAGAAAAAGAACATCAAACATAGAAAGAAAATGACATGTTTTAAAAGAAAAATCAATTGCTATGGGTAGAGTTAAAAGTGATTCTTATCTTTATGACTAATTTTCCATTCTTGGATCGGTGGTTGTCTTCCTTCAGAGGACTAAGATTTCAACCCAACTTCATGCTTCGGCCATGACGACTTGGTTCGATTCCAGTAATGGGTAATCTTATTTTTTCTCATTCTTTTAGCTGCTATGTTTGCAAAAGAAACCCTTTTGAAAGAAACCCAAACCATTTTCTTTGTACTTCGACCTCAACATATTTAGTTATTCACAATCTTTCCACGTCCTTAAAAAACTACCGTTTCAAAGCACATTTAAATTTCGTTCAGCAAGAAAAAAACGTTTAAAAAAGTGCCATTCAAAGGTTGCTAAAAGGCTTCTTAAAAAAATGCTAGAAACGTTCAAACTGCTATTGCTAGTAGCATTGACATTTCCTCTTCTTTATTTTGCCATTTTTTCTGAGAAACAACATCACAAAAAAAGAGAACAAAGTATCAAGAAAAAAAGAGTAATGACATCTCGTAAAAAGAAAGAGAAGCAAGCAAGAAAAAAATTCAAAGAAAAAAAGGCAGCAACAACATCGACGACATAATTCTTTCAATGAATAACTTAATATTATTGTGCCATCGCCTTAAGGCATTTTATTAATATCATTCGAAGGAGCAGAAAAACAAAACAATAGAATTTTCTAGAGAGCTAAGATAGATTCCTTCCCAAAAAGAAAGATTTTTTGAAGCTTAATTTAAAAAAGAGTAAATAAAAGAAAAATAAAACCTCATCGATGACTTTATTTAGAAAATTCAATGATGATGTCAAATTTCTTTCTTTTTTTCTGTTGCTTCCTTTTCAAGCAAGCTAAACACGTAATTACATACTATTTCAGGTGACGCGGTATTGTTGTTTAAAAGAGAAATAAATTAATAACGTACGTATAAGCCGCGCCTTCGCTTACTTTTTTTGTGAAAAAAGGCGAAGAAGGGAAGAAAAGAAAAAAAACTAATTTAGAAAAATTGTATGTAAAAAGAGAAGGAGAGCGAGGGAGAGCAGAAAATAAAGTGTAATGGATATATCAACTATTTTTAAAGCTTTTTTTTACATGGGCAACTTTTTTGAGGCTAAAAGTTTAAAAGCGACAAAAAAATAAATGGGAAAGGCTGAAAGAGGAAAAAACATGTTGATACGAAAAACTTTAATACAACTAACTATAAAATGTATTTTGACGTAAGTTGTCAAATATGGCACTTAATAAATATGACGAGAAAAAAGAAATATTCAAGAGATTAGAAGTAGCTTCAATGAAAGAATAATACCTTTTCGATTCGAGAATAAAACTCAAAAAAATTTGATGTAAAAGTAATAATGATTTTTATTGTAAGACTTCTTGAGACACTGCGGAGGTGTAATTATGAAATGAATGTATGTAAGCACTTTTGCGGCTTTATTAAATAATTTCAGTTTTAATATTTTTTGACAAAAAGTATATTTTTTAATAATGAAAAAATGATATAAACTTGATACAAAAAGGAAATGAAAAATTGACATTTAACAAGTGAAAAGGAAATGGAGAGTAGTCACTCGAAGTCAATTTGGATAAAGAATACGAAATGAAAAACTATACGAATGCCAATTTGTTTCTATACTTTTTTTGGATGAAACTAAAAAAAGCTGGGAAAAAATGAAAATGCGCAAACGTACACGTATAAAAAAATAACGAGGGAAAACGAAATGATGGCGTGTATGCTGGATGGATGTGATGAAAATAGATAGAATGAAAAAAAGAATTTTGGAATGGCAAAAAGAAAGCATTCATCAATAAAATGAGGAGCGTCCTCTTCTTCTTCCACAATTACCATCACCCAACAAGAAGAGGCATTCCAAAATAAAAAAATGGAAGGAGAAAAAAAGGAGGATAAAAGAAAATTTGGGTCATTAATGAAAGCTTCAAGGAGCTCTAAATCTAATTAAGAAAAGACCATACGGTAGTTCAAGGTCTGCATCTCGTATCGAATGTATGATTAACAAAAGTTTTCAGCGAAGAATCAAGATTCCTCATTTTTTGTTTATGATATTATTTTAATTCCAACATTAGAATTTATTATTTATAATTTTATACCACAAAGGAGTTAAAAAACAAAACATATAACCAAAAGCACCAAAAACAACAGAGAGAGAAAAAAGATGCCAAACAAAAAAAAGTGGAGAGTTAAAAAGAAAAGAAGCTTAGAGACGTTGGAATCTGAAAAATGCCTATGGCACTCAAGTGCGAGAAAGAGAAAGGAAAGAATGATTCCATGATGTCATTTTTTTTTTAACTATAAAAACTCTGACGTAACAAACAAGCAACGAAAGCAGGCGGCAGAGCGGCATAAATGCCATTTCCAACAAACAAAAAAGAAAGAAAAAACAGAGAGAGAAAAACGAAGCTTTCAAAAAAAATGCAGGTTTCAATTTTAAGAAAACTTTGTCATGAATGCCACATTTAGTATTTTGACAACTTGATTATGGCTTTTTTGACATTCGTTTTTTTGCAGAAGGAAAAGCAAGTATAAGGTGATTTGTAAGAAAAAAGCACTTAAACTTAACATTATTCTTTGAATTTGATGTTGAAAAATAACAAAAATAGATATATATAAAAATGGTAAATGCGTTTTTAGTAAAAAAAATCAAATTATCAAGGGAGATTTATTTTGCTTAACAACTTTATTAAAATATATTTATAAGTTTTTTTATACACTTTATTTTAGTAACCATGGCAGAAAAATGATATATAAAAATTGTAAAAATGACGATAATTTTATAATAATACATTTGTTTTTTGTAACTTTGATTTGTAAAATAAGATTTATTACAGCAGTAACAACTTGCATTTCTAAATCTGTGGAGCACATTTATACATAAGTATAAAATATCGATGGAAAGTAAATATGCAATAAATAACCAGGCATGCAAGATGTAAGAAAATAATTTGAGAAAATTTTTATCGGGTTTTAGTTTTGATTCGATGGCTTTGCTTTGACCAACGTTGTTCTAGAGTTTGCGATTTCTGTAATATTTTGATAAATTTATTATGAAATTCAAGGTCATTCTTTTTATCAGTTGATTACATATTGTTGTTGTTTGAAACCTTTTCATTGGTAAATGATTACAGCTCGATGGAAGATATACAATATTTATAGTTTTTTATGTATAGAGAGGAAGATACAAGTAATTTTAAACAATTATTTTAATTTTATTTCCAACAAAAAGTGTATTAACAATAAACGAAATTTGATAGTATAATCACATCAATTCAAAAGTCTTTTGATTTTTATTACTCGAACCTCCATGCGAATCATTGCTTTGTATGTATGTGACAACAAATTCATAAAAATTCTTTTAAACATTCGAGAGCTATTTTTTATTTAGTGAAATTAATAATGCTTTTTAAAAATAAATTTATTTTACAATTCCTCATGATAATGTTTATGAAAATGCATCATTAAACCAAATTCACCATGTGAAAATGGAGTCCTTTCAAATTTCCAAATAAATTGGCACAATCCCAATACGATCGTTACCACCACCATAGAAGCTGTGAAAGAATAATGAATAAAAGCAAAAAATGAAATTGAAATCAGTGAGATTCCAAGCAATAATGAAAGACAAATAAAAGCTGGAGTATCATTTAAATATTTTTCATTTGCTTCAATATTTGGGAATGGTTTCGCTGGAGAATTAGCCATAAGTAAAATCCAATGAAAAAGTATTTGAACTTTGAAAATGTAATCACAAAAAGCTCGATTTCGAGTTTTACGAAATAGTAAACGATATGTGCAACAATAAGAACAAAATCCCAATAAACTGAAATTTTTTTTGATTATGAATAATTTCAACTTTAATTTATTTATTATATTTTTGGATTTTTATCTTGACGTCGATGACTCTTAACTTAATTTTATAAATAAAGCAGATGGCCACTGTGTACTTTAAAACTACAAAGATATTAGTAAATTATGTTTTTTAGTTCCCTTTAGAAACAGAAGCCTTATGTAGAAACATAACAATATTTTTTTTTATTTTTGAGTTTAAAAATAATTAAAAGTGCAACAACAAATATGAAAGTATTTGTTTAGTATAAACAGAAATTCCGGTTATTTGAGGTGGCAAGAAGCAATTAACTACGAAAATCAACATAAATTTAAGAATTGTTTTAAAAATATTTAAACTTCTGAATCTAACAACAACGAACCAATAAAAATTCTTAATTTCGTTTTTCTTAAATTGTGGAAGAATAATCTTTTTTTGATTTGCTATTGAATTTTTTTCGTTGGTAATATTAATTTTATAAACTTTTCTAAAAAATTACTAAAAATTAAAGGAAAACCTTACATAAAACTTTGGTATTTAATTTTCTATTTTTAGGAACCAATGCTCTTGAGACATCAAGGTTTAATTATTTCTCAAAGATTCAAATAATAAATTTTCCAATTATTTTTTCTTTTTATATAAATTGAGCCAATTTATAAATCTTTTTTTACTCCTTCCTAAGTTAATTTTTAAAGTTAACCTTCAAATTTATATTTTTAAATTTAGAAGAAAAAAACTTACATAGTAATAAGTTCAATAACTTTATGACAGCATAAAGCCATAATATTTTTTCATCGTTTCATATTATTATTATCCATAAATTAAATTCATTTTTAAAATTTACAAAAAAGCAGTTTTCATAGTTTTATTTTGGGAAGCTCATTCACAAATGTTTTGCTTTATTGCATGGAAAGCTCAGTCCATTTGTTTGCTTGTTTGCTACCTTTCTGTTTTCTCTTTTCTTCAATCAATATTTTTATTACAAACTGCAGCTAAATGCAGCTAACAAGCTGCTTGCCTGCCAGCAGAAGCGGTGGCGGCGAGCTTTTTCATTTGCTAACGAGTATGTCGGTGGTGGCCCAAATGTAACACATCCAAAAATTGTTGTTTTTTTCTTTTTTGGAAGTTTAATGAGAGTTCTAAAAAGTATACGGTAATATATAATTATACTTTTCTATTTTAATAAGCTTGTTTATTTTTATTTTGTATTTTGCAACAAAATGTCAAGTTTCCGGCTTTGTGTGAGAGAAGGAAGAAAGTTCATAATAAAGTTATTTTCATAAAACTTTTTTATAAAATTAAGAAATTAAGAATGTTTTTTTTCTTCAAAGATCTGTTTTTGTGAAATCTTTTTTTTGCATTCAAACACTTATTTTTTTCTTAGCAAAAAAAAGTATTTAGAAAAAGATGAAAGAATAGGAGAAAATTAAAACCAACCTGTGACGTCTTCAAGAAAAAAATGTAAAACCTTTTTTTGTTCCCTTTTTCTTTATTTTTCTTTTTCTTTTATGTTTTACACGTGATAAAACAAGAACGACGACACCCGCAACGATGACAACAACGTTTTTTTTTCTTAAGTCTTCGTTGTTAGTTTGACAACCGTCCGCAATTGCAACAACAACAAAAAACTTTTTTGGAACTTTTTGGATGAGCAAAAAAAAATTCTGTTTGCCTTTTTTTTGCTGTTTTTTTTGGAAGTTCCGCCTTTTGTCTTTTCTTTTTTAAAGAGGAAGATGCTTAAAAGATAAATTAACTCTCTATTTTTTTCTAACTACAGCAGCAGCAAAAAAGAAAATGAAGATGGGTTTAACATTTGAGAGAGATGAGAGTAATTTTTTTAAAGAGTATTAGTTACTTTTGTCGTAAATAATATTTTTTTCTACATACTTTGTATGTGTCGGTTTCTCTTTTTGAAAGGTGTTTTTTTTTGTTCTTTTTTATTTCTTTTGTGACGCGCGCAGTTTTGATACCTTTATTAACTTTCTTCTTTTTTTATTTTTTAATATTTGTGTTGTTTAGTGGTGTTTTACTATACACAAACACAAAAAGAAGGATTATCTCATTCTGCCATATTTATTACTTTTTATTTTCCAAATGAATGGAAGGTGTAATTTCTTTTTTTTTTTGTAAAAGTTTATTTTCTTTTTTTATTAGAAAAAAATGAAAGGAAGTTAAAAACAGGCAATTATTAGTTATTGAAAACAGTAGCTTTCATTATAATACGTTTTTAATAGCAGAGTTATTTTGAAAGAGTAAAGCAACATTTTTTTAAAAATAAATATTTAGGTTAGTTAGGCCGCTTCAGCATTTTTCTTAGAGTGTAAATCTCTTTTGCAACCAAAATACTCATTTTCTGTTTGTTGTGGAAAAAAAATTAAATAACTGTGTTTAATATCGTAACCCTCGTCACTTGAAATCCAATTTTTTTATTTCAATAAAAAAAATTAATTGAGTTCATTCGTTCCAATAAACAAATCATGGTACATCAGCACCAAAAAAATCTTTTTACGAGCAACACTTGTTTGAGTTTTTTTAAATTGAAATCCGATTTTGTAAGACCTCTTTCAAAAAAAAGAAAAAATTTGAACACAAAACAATTCTTTGCTCTTTTTCTTTTTTTTGGAGTCCATTTTATTTTTGTAATGTTTGCTCAAGTTTTTTTTAAATGTCTCCATTATCTTCCATCATCGTCAGCTATTCTTTATTCTCTTTCTAATATATAAAACGTGAGAAACGAAGTCTCTGATGTTGTATATTTTATGTTATATGTTTTAACAATAATAAAATATAATACACATATTTCTATGTGTCCCTCATCTTCTTTTTTTTTGGTGTTGTTAAAAAATTAATTTTTCTGTTTTATATTATTTTTTCATCTGCATGTTTTATTTCCTTCCTGTTATAATGTTGTTTCAGGCTTTCAGCCTGGCTGGCGCATTTTCATTCTTTAAAATAATTTGTTCACTTTTTTTTAAATTTTCTGTTTTTACCAAAAAAATTTCACATACTTTTTTTTCTTCACTAATTTTGTTTTGATTGGGACATTTACTTCGATTTTTTTCTATTCACTATTTTTTACTCCCATTTTTTGTTAAACTAAAAACTACAACAAAAAACAGGTATCTCTTATAACAAAAAAATAATTTTTTTGTAGTTTCACTAAAAAAAGTTTTTTTATTTTTTACAAATTAATTGTGGAGGCTTTGGGACGGAAGCCTATTATATTTAAAAATAAGTACATAGATGACGAAATGTAAAAGGAAAAAGAAGTTTTTCTTTCTAAAAAAGTCTTCTTTCATTTACAAAATGCCATCAGCAACAGAATATAGCATATAGCTCCCGATTTGATAGTATGTATGTTTAAAAGCATGCGATGCCATTGTAAGCGTCATTTACGTATGTATAAAAAAAGTGTTGTCACGGAAGGAGTGCCACTTCTTTTTTCTTTTTTGCCTTCTTCCAATTTTTAATGACATCGAGGAGAAAAGAGAAGAAGGGATATTTGCTAAAAGTTATTTACACTTTTTTATTAATAAGCTTTATTTATATAAAAAAATAAGATTTTTTAATCCCCGACTTGCTAGTTTGTTTGGGAGTGAGAAAGATAAAACTAAATTGCATTCTATCACCGTCTTTTTAATCCTGAGTAGCTAATAAAGAAGTCCATATTTGGATGCACCTTTAATTAAAAAAGAAAAAAGTCATAAGATAAAATGTTTTTGAACAAAATCTGATAAATAATAAAACAATAAAAAACTATAGAAAAATAAGGGTAAATAAAAAAAAGTGAAAATTTGCTAGTGGCATCGGTTTGAAAAAATGGCTTACGTTAGTTGAATTCTTAGAGGCAGATAAATGTTTTTGGTGCTTTTGTTTATTAAAAAATGCTCGGTACCCTACGTTCACCTCTTTTTTTTTACAATATCTCTAACTAAATAAGCATTTTGATTTTCCAAAAATTATCAAAATTTTCCAGGTTTTAAGCCTAAATTGATTTTATAGTTAAATTTTTATGTCTTTGATTACATAAGTAAAAGATATTTGTGTTTTCAACCCAACTCACTTCCTTTTAAAAAAGCACAATTAAAAATTTGGTCTTTACCCGGACACATTTCTTTGTATTCTCTCTTTAAGGACATAAATATTCAAGTAACATTGTTGTTTTTTATATTTCATTTTTTTTCATTGACAAAAAAAAGTTTTAAAAAATTTTTTAGGCCCTTTATTTTTTTATTTTAAAAGATTTCAAACAATTTTTTTTACCTTTTTGCTAAAAAAAATACATGATTGCTTGCTACTTGACAAATTGCAAAAAAGAAAAACTTCACAAAATTCACGTGTGTCTTTTTTTATTTTACTCAATTCAACCCCACCTATTCAACTCGACTCAATTGTTAACATACATAAAAGAAACATATGTAGTCGATGTCTTCGTTGTCGTCAAATTTTCTGTAGAGAAAAGTTTTGCGCATTTCATTTTTTTATTTTTGAGTTTGTTAATTTTTTTTCTTTTTGCATTTTTTATTTTAGAGGTTTGCGAAAGTCTTTTCTCTGTTTTTGCTTGCTTGGTTGGTGGATGTCGTCAGTCGACAACGACGAATGTTGTTGTCGTTGGTTGATGGAAAACCGAAACTCTCTCTCTCACATACTATGTTTCTCGAGGTCCCTTTTCAACTCGTTTTTCTTTCAACAAGCAAGCAAATTGTCAAATATGCGGATAGCAGCAGCAAAAAATGGTGTTCATCGAGACTCTCCATCCTCTTTATATTTTTTTTGCGGCTGCACTGAAACAAGTGAAGCGACATTTTGCAATCATTTTTTTTTCTTCAAAAACACAAAAAATAGCAAAGCAAAAAAAGCAAAGTGAGTGAGAAAGAGAGAGTCTATGTATGATGATAAAAAAAAAAGAAAGAAGAAAAAGTATGAAATACTACGGACCAACCCTTTAGGGTTTTTTTTTTCTTTCCTTTACATCCATCCGCGCATGTCTTCACAACCACCACACGTACGTCTTTTTATTTTGTGTGACAGCAGCTGTGGGAACTCCACTTCTTCTTATGTTGCATTAAAAATAAAAAACAGAAAGAAAAAAGAAAAGAAAAATTGAGCCAAGTTCGTTGCCGCGGCTGTCTTTGCGTGTGCACTCCGTGAAAAAAGCTGACGACGAGAATTAAACAGAAAAAAAAGGAAGGGAGGAAGGAAAAAAAAGCTAGCTGGTGAGGTTGGATGCCTCCATCGGCAGCTTTTTTTCAATGCCGTTATTTGAAAAAGAAAAAAAATAAGTGGAATGTTGCAAAAAAAAAAAAGAGGTTTGGATGCTTTTTCAAAAAAGGCTTTTAGCAAACACGGAAACATATGTTCTTTATATATTTTTTTATTTTATTTTTTTATTTAATGCCTTCAGGGAGGGTCTAATTCTAACATGTCATCGGAAGTGAAACTTCTCGCCTGCTTCTTTGCCTTTAGAAACTAGCATTTAGAAACTCTTTAGTTTTTTAAATATTAAATTAAACCTTTTTTTTATAAAAAAAAGTCGTTTCATTAATGGTATAAAATGTAAAGAACCTAAAAAAGAAAAATTACCTTCGTTCAACTTTTTTTTGTTTTTTTTTGTACGCACTAATCCGATCAAACATTCGATAATTAACTTTTCCAATTTTCCGCTTTTTTTTTCTGCACTTTTTTGTTTCCGTCGCCCTACACGAACTCTTTTATTTATTGTTTAATTTAAAAATTAACCAACCTTATTTGCTGGTTTTGGTTTTTGTTAAATAAAATAAGAGTTTTTTGGCAATACCTTTCCTTCTCATTGCGAAAATTTTGACATCTGTTTTTTTCTATGTTTAACAAGTCCTCCACTTTTAAACTTTAAATCTTTCACAAATTGTGTAGTTGTATAATATTTTTTATGATTAATAAACCGTCATAGTTTTGAGTTTTTGCTTCCACCATACATATGCATATGCTAATTACCTTCCTCTCATACTCCCTTCAAAAACAACAACAATCAAAACAACCTTTTTTAAATTCCAAAAATCATTTAAAAAAACTTTTTTAAATGCATTAGTAATTTAATCAAAGCTGATCGAAGTAGTGCATATTTTATGTTTAATCTTTGAACGAGTTTAAAAAAGTGTGAAACACCAAAACCATTATCATTTTGTCTCTTCTTTGATTATATTTTTTTTCTCACAGGATTCATTCATTGAATTATTTATGCTGATATAAGTTATCTCTCTTCACTGGAGTTTGCTTCTTCTTCAGATGACGTTTTTTTAAAGAAAAACTTTTAAAGAGACAAATCTTTTTTTTTTTTTTTTCAGAAATATAAAAATAAAACTAAAAAAAATATTTTTTCTTCGTAGTTTTCAACTATTTGTTTTTCATCTTTTTTTTATTTTATTCTATGTTTGAGTTTTTTTTTCTTCGAGATGAGAGAATATAAAATTTGACACCGGAAATTTGCGCTGCTTTATTTTTAAAAAAGCAAAAAATTTTAGTTAAAAAAAGCAAAGTGTATTTTTTTTTACTCAAACACATGTGTCGTAATTAGCGATACAAATTTTGTGTTATTTTTTATAATACATCATTTTTTACGCAAATCTTGCAACAAAAATGGGGTCTTGTCTCAAATGAAGACATTTTTTAAGAATTATAAAAGTTTTACAAAATCAAATATCCTTTTAACTTTTTACCTTTTTTCGCTGTTTTTTTTCAAATTGGTGAAGAAAAAAAGCTGCGAAAAATTATCCGATTTTCCTTGCAAACACTCGCTAAATCATATTAGTCTTTCACAAAGCTGTTTTTTTCTTTTTCTTCGATGTCTGCTTTTAGTATTTACCTCAAGTGTGCATCATTCGTGAAGAAAATCATTACAATTGCAACAATTCAAAAAATACACGAATTTGTTTTCTTTTTCAATTCGAACAAAGTTGTTTTTTTGTTCCAATTCAAAAATCTTCTGATGCCAAAGTTGAGTTTTTCATGCTTCAACAAAGTTGTGAACCCGTGGTTTTCATTATTCTCGGCATTTTTTGTTATTTTTTTTGGATGTATGTAGTTATTGTTGCCAAAAACATATATGTATGTACATATTTGTTTTTTTTTCTTCAAGATTTTTCACCCATAAAAAATTTTTGGAACTCCACCTTTTTTTATTTGAACCACACTTGAAAAATCCATGGTAGCAGGTTTCTTTTTTTCTTTTTCATCTCCGAGTTTTCGATTGCTCTCTTCTTTTTTCTTTCTTTTTTTGCTTTGCATCCGTGAGAACAATTTACAACAATTTTAGCCTCAAGAAAAAAAAATGAGATAGAAACTTTTTAACAAAAAAAAAATCTTAAAAAGGCATTCTCGAACGCCTTCATTCGTCGTTTTTTACGTACATAAATTTACTTTGACAGAGAATTTTTTTTAAAGAATAAATTGATTTAGAATTTTTGCGTTAAGAGAGAGAGAAAGATGGTGACGTTTACAGTAAAAAATTTGTGTTAATAGCGGCCTTTTTTGCTTATAAAAATCAGAAATTTTTGTTTCGTATGGGTTATTTTTCTATTTCGCTTCAAAAAAATTACTCACCAATTTTTTAACCTTTGCACTTTTGTAATGATTTACAACTCCATAGTAATAGCTTTTGATATGGTGAATCATATTTACTTGAACGTTTGTCTTTTCTTTTTTTCATTTAATCACAAAAAAATTGTTGAATATTTGAGTTTTGTTTTTAGGAGGAAAAATCTTTTTTGAATTTTTCATAAACTCTCTTCGACTTCCATATTTCTAATTAAAACATCACAAAAAGTTGATTTAACGAAATCCATCCCGAGATTTTTCTAGTAACTTTTTTAAACTTTTGTAAGAGGGCCAAAACCTTTTAGTGTTTTTTTTCTTGGTATATTTGAACATGTGAACATGTTTTTTTTTTTTCAGCCACACACAATGTTGCTGCTCTCTTTTTTTTTGTTGTTTCTTGTTCGTCACTATTCGAAACGAAGAACATCAAAGGATAAATGTTTTCATTCAAAAACAATTTATTCTTCTATATTTTTTTTACAAAAATCTTTTTTAAAAGCTCATTTTTGATTTTTCAAAACAAAAAAATGTGTTTTGCCTATTTTTTTTTCATTGGTAAAAGTTTATGTGTCACATAAGTGTAAGACATTAGTCCGTCCACCTGGGAGCTTCCAAAGTTAATTTTAATATTTTTATGTTTTCTTTCAATTTAAATCCCAATAAATACATCGGCCAATTTAAATACAATTTTTTCTTTTCATTTTTCACGTGAGAATTACTATTTTTATTTTTATAATAAAAACATTTTTTAAATTCTTTTTTCAACAATTTATTTTTTGATATTTATATCACACTTTGTTGTTGTTTTTGTAAGTATGTGTGATGATGACCTTTTTTTCAAGCGCAAAGGTTATTACTATTCATAAACATTGTTTTGGGTTATGTAGGGCTGATGATTAATAAAATGTAAATATTTTGAATTTAAACTTTGGTATTTTTTAGCCATTTTTTGTCTCATTTTATTCTTTAATTTTTCTTTGTTGTTTTATTATCTTAGATTTTTACAGAGATTTAGACTAGAATTTATTTTTCTTAATACTTTTTATTTTTAAAAGCATATAAAAAAGCTAATTTCTGCTTCACTATGACACTTTCTGTAGTTTTTGATACTATAAATTTACAAAAGAAGAAGTTTATTTTAAGCCGATTTTGAATAAAATCTTACAAATAATTTCTAAAATTTGTATCGCAATAATAAATCCATGAAACCATAATCTTTATCTCTCAAAGCTACGACAAGAAATCCAGGTGCTTTAGAGGACCTTTCTGGTTTAATTTTTCTCCTTCAATCGTTTTAATAAACTTCTCAAGAAAATACATCTTCTCTTTCCACAAATACCACCCTATTTTTTTTCCTCCAAATTTTTTTACAGCCATCTTCCTTTCAAAAAAAACTAATGTATCACCAACAACTTAAATACTCAAGTTATTTTCTTCTCTTATCATTGTTTAAAAATTTTTTCTTCCTTTGGAATTATTTTTCTTTATTTTTTTTCTCGCCCCGTTCATTTTTTTTTCTTTTTATTTTTCGTGCATGCATGAACGAAAGTTGTTTATCATCAAATTGAATTGATAGCCACCCTTTCAAAAAAAAGAAGAAAGTAATGAAGGGAGTAAAAAACCCAACAAATTTGACATCGACAACCAAATCAAGTTTCCATCTATCTATCGCTTTTTTGTTTTTCAGGTGGAAACAGCAACAACAAAAAAGAAGCAAGAAAGAAAGACGAAGAAAATTAAATTCACGTGAAGAAAAGGGATTGAATTGTTTTTTTTTCTTTGGTAATGGAAAATTATTATTTTTATTTTTATTAAGTTTACAAAAAAATATATATAAAACTAAAGAAAGAAGAAGAATGAATTATCCAAATCAAGGTCATTTTACTGTTTCTCCACATAACAATAGTAATAGCTTTGGATCGGATGCTGGTGATTTTCCTTCAGGACCCATGCAACCTCCACAACAGCCATTTGGAAATGATGGAAATGGAGGTGATTATGGTCCATTAGAAATTCAATGCTCATCCCAACAACAATCAAACCAACATCAACCACCTCAATATTATTCAACTCCACAACCCCAAAACCAAATGGAAGTGGATATGGATCCTCAGCACCAACAACAACAACGGCAACAACATTCTTCATCCTTTTCAAATACCTTACAGCCCATTCCACCTCGAAGAACTGTAAGCTTTGGAGGTTTACCACCTCCACAAATGCAACAACAACAACAACATCCTTTTATGCATCCTCCTCCACCATCACAGCCACAGCAGTAAGTTCCTTACATTTGATCATTTTTAACTTTTTTTTTTTATCAAAGACAAAAAATCATTATTCAAAAAAAAATTCTGCAATTTTTTCTTCGGTAATCAAGAAAATATTTTGGACCGGGCAATTGCATCGTCCATGTCTATCATTATTATTATCATCGTCAATAACAATATATAAACCTTAGAAAGACGATTCTCTTTCTATCGCTCGTTCTCGCCCAATTTCATTCAAGAGTAACAGCAACAAGCAGTTGATGTCTCACATTCATTTGAAAAGGGACACTCTTGTTTTTTTCGTTTCACCAAAAAAATATTTATTGATAGTTTTTGGGTGTTTTAGTCTTTTTCTGCTCTCTTTTTTTGCTTCAAAAAACTTTTGTTTTTGACACTATTTTTTGCTGTTATTGGTGCAAAAACAATTTATCTCACAAACAAATGATAGCTTGAGGATCCCGTTTCTTATGCGTCATTCGAACGTTATTTATTTTGAAAGGGGAAAAACCAAAGTTTAGAAATTACTGTAATTATGGTTTAAAAAATTTAACCTTGAAAATGATCAAACCATTATTACGTGATTTTTAACGGTGTAAATTACTGCCACTGATTCTTATCGTTCATATTTAGAAATATAAATCTTTGTATTTTTAATAATTAATTTCGACGAAAATTTCTCTTTCAAAAGCAACTGTTTATTTTTTGATCAGGAATTTTTTTATAACCATGCACTTTTATGCTTGATTAAAATGCTAAAAATATCATAAAAGTTTAAAAATTCATTGTATCATCATACCTTTTATCACAACTATCATTTTTTTACACTATAATGTTTTGATATTTAAAGATTAAAAAAATAATTAAAATGCAAAAACAAATCATTCATTTTTATGTGTTTTTGTTAAAATTTATACAATGCAATCACTTATGGGTCTCGACCCTGTTTTTAACCCGTAGGTGTTACACGCAAAGTTCACATTTTTATGTATTTTTTTTTTGTCCTGGTCCTTTTCTCCATCAAAACAACTTTTTTCTATTTCTTTTTGGTTTATGATAAAAAAAATTGATCAAATTGTTTACAACTTTTCTTCTTCATCTAAATTCCATTTTCTATTTTTAATTTTTTCTTTTTTTTTGAAAAATTAAATTAACAGAATTTTTTTATTTTTCAGCTGTTCTCCACAGCTACAACACCACCCGCATCAACAGCAACCTCCAACGTTGCAGCAGCAGTCATTGCAACCTCCTCCTTCATTCAATATGGACACGGGAAGCACGAATACTAATAGCAACAACAACGGCTACTTACATTCCCTACAGCCACCACCACAACCTTCATCAGAGCAGCAACAACATAGTCCATTTAATAATTTTAATAATAATAATTCACATTATTCTATGCCACCACCACTACCTCAACAACAACAGCAACAACACCACCATCGACAGCAGCAACATCCACCGCCGATGAGAAAATTCAGTCATATTGTGATGCCACAACATTCAGGATTTCTTGATAATTATCCTCCTCCACAACAACCAAATCATGAAATATTTCGAGCCCATTCGACTGTAACCGTGAATCTTGATAATCCTCAAAACCAAAATCAACCACCTTTAAGTTGGAGAAAAATGTCATTGGCACCAAACTTTAAAATGTAAGAGTTTTTATTTTTCATTATCTTAATATTTATGTATCTTCCAAATTATCGAAAGCCAAAAATAAGTCTGTATTTTCGAAGCTAAATATTTTTAATGCTAATTAATACAAAAGAAGATTGGAAAGTATAAAAGTTAAATTTTTCGCTTTTCCTGCTATAGGGTTTTTTAAATTGAAATTTTAGAAAACCTGAGAACTTCCCTGCGTTTATTAGTCAGTGAATGTTTTGTTTTTAAAGGTTTATTTTTATTTTATAAAAAATATGAATGTAGCCTTGTTTGTGAATATTTCCCATTTTAGAAAATGTAAAAAGTCTTGGGAAAATGAACTTTTAATTTTCCCATCCAAAAAGCACGTTATTATACTTTTAATATTTAATAAAACATGCTGTAGAATTTGTGTTTTTTCTCTCCCAAAATATATTTATTTATTATTCAAAAAACATCCCTTTCTCTTAAAAGATTTTTTTAAATGGCTAGTCTTCTTTAAAAAGCCATCTTTTTTAAATGGAAACAAACAAAAACTAAGTAAGAACACGGAACTAATAATTATTACAAAAATATGGCTAATGCTATTTTGACACGCGTCGTTGTTGTCTGTAAAAAAATACAACAGCAAAAAGTGTAGCCAAAAATTAATTTGTGTAAAAAAATTACTTTTTTAGTAAACATGAATTACCTCTTTTCCTTCCTTTTTCTAGTTATCATCATCAACACGGAAGGAAGGATTATTTTGAAGCTTTAAACGCGACAAAAATAATAAGTTATTAAAAAGTTTGAGCATAGTAGTTTTTTACAGCAATCATTAGAAATTCAAAACGCGGAAGGTGAAATAATTAGAAAGGTTAAAAAAGACGGATGTAAAATTAAAAAAAAATTGCCGTCTCGCGACGTAAATAGAAAATATGTATGTAGTTAAAGTCAGATGTTTTATTTTCCGAAAGCTATGATTCTTTTTATGGAACTTCTTTTTTTATCCACATATAAAAATTTTTTTTTTGTGAATATGTACTTTTAGAGAAAAATATATATACACGAACAAAACTTACTTACCCCCAATATTTTTTATTATTATTAATGATGCCTTTTTTAAATCTTTTTTAAAAAAGCATGCTTGCACTTTTGTTTTTTCGTTACCCACGGTGTAGCGTTCACTCCAAAAATATGCGCTCTCTGATATTTCAACAACATCCTTATTAATGAATTAAAAAACGTGTTTATTATTTTTATAGGAATCCCTCATATAGCGGCGGAGATTCTCTAGAAGATCAGAAACCATTACAACGAACTCCATCACAAGTTTTGGAATATCATAAACGAAAATTATCTCTTCGAAGATTTAGTAGTCAATTAAGAAGTACTAGAGTGCCAGGAAATGCATCAAATCCATCAATGTTGAGTTTAACTCCATATACTCCTCCACCCATACTATCACCAATTCGAAATGGAAGTGGATTGTTTTGTAAAATTGCAAGAAAGCCGTGTAAGTTTTAATATATTTTTTGGCAATTTTATCGTGATCTTTTTACTATATATTAATTTAATTGGTGCTTATTAGAACATAATTTTAAAAAGTTCATTTCTCGCAGAATATGCATGCGAAACAAAATTATTAGCTATCAAGCGGCTACAGTAGTTTAGCACCAAAGTTCCATAACAGAAAAAAAAAGAAAGCTGTTTAAACTTTTCTCTTTCACGTTGCACTAATAATAATTACCACCCAAAAAAATAAAAGAAAAGAAAGCACTCATTTCATTTATACATATTATTTGCACACATGCTTGTTACATATATATACGACTGACTTTTAAAGCCGTTTTTTATTTTCAAAGCACAATTTTTCCTTCTTTTTTAAATTTTTTATTGTTTGATTTCATTTCTATTCAATAATAAGGAACTATTAGACATATAAACCTTGCAACAACAACAACTTTGGTTCCGCGTTCGTTGTTGAAACAAACAACCAACTCCAAAAAAGAAATAAATAAAAAAAAAGCTGCTTTTTTTATCAATCTGCCAGCCAGCCAGTCTTCTTCCTCGAAAGAAAGAAAATGCAATTGTTTTGCAAAAAAAAGTAATTTCCATTTCTCATTTTTCTCTCTATTCCAAGAGACGAGACTCTGTTCTTTGCAACAAAAAGAAATATATTTTCCAGAGAATTGAGAAACTAAAATCTTGGAAAAATAAATGTATTTCTTCTTTTTCTTTTTTTTAATTCTCTGTTGTTTTTTTTTTCTTTCTTTTTGAACGCAAAAAAGGGGAAAGAAAATGGAGGATGACCAAGTTTGTCAAAAAAAAGAGGCGAAGAGCACTATTTTTTCTTTCTTTCAAAAGATGTTGTTGTTGCTCATAGTGTCTTTAGTTTTAGTTTTAGCTCTTTTTTGTTCAAATGCAAAAAAAAAATATGGATGCTAAAATATTCGAGCGCGCGTCAAAAATACATACACAACCATCACCACAGCCGACAAATGTACACCATCCACGTTGTTTGTGCGGGCGCAAGTAGCAAGCAGCACTCTTGGTTGTGTTCTGCTCTGTTTTTAGTCGTAGTCATCGCCGTCGTCAAAAAAACCTTGTGGGCTTATTTTTTTTATTTTCGCTCTATCCTCTCTCTTATTTTTTTCGTCTACAAATAGCTTGTTTGCAACTAAATTCATTGCAGAAGTAGTTGCAGCAAAAAAAGTAACACATCTTCTTGAAATATTACTTTTTTTGTTGTTGTTTGTCGTAGCCTAAAAAAGGATGAAAGCTAAAGTTTATTTTTTTCTGAGAAAAACTTTTGAAAAATAAAAGTTTGCAAAATATTTAAATTTTCGCGAGTTCTGTATCAAGCTTCAAACCTTATATTCGCAAATTCTAAAGTCTTCAAAGTTGCTTATTATTATTTAGATGAAAAGCTTCCTTTTTTAAAATCCTTTCCATTTTTTGCTAACTCTCTTTTTTTCTTGAAATTTTATTTTATTTTTTTGATGATATTGCAAAATTCTATTTTTACAATCGCTCCATTTTTATTTGATTGATTTTTTTTTGCACACAATTATTTCTTTCATTATTTTTCAAGCGACCCATCTTCTTCCCGCCGCTTTTTTTGTTCAGATTTGAAAAACATTTGTGCTAAAAGTGCAATCGATTGATTGACTTGATGGAGAAGAAAATGACTCAAATCGATTTGCACTTTATTTTATTTTGCAATTGCAATGGCATGATTATTTCTTTTTTGAAAAAGTCTCAAGATCTAATTATTCATTGACGACGCATGTGTTTTTTATTTTCATTCTAACAGCCGTTTTCTATTTAACAAAATTTATGTTTGTAAATTGCAATATGAGATAGTTAGAATTGAAAATTGAACAAGGATGAAGACGAAGAAAAAAAATGTAAAACTAATTCTTTTTTTTTTTTTTTGCTACTCCGTCAGCGATGGGTAGTTAGTTGTTGCTCTACTCTGGTCGGTCGAAAACTCAAGTAAATTGTTGTATCGTCGCGTCGTAGTTTTTTTAAAGAGTATTAGCCATCGTTTGTTTTTTATTAGTTTTGCGCACACTCAATAAACTTCTTGGTTTTTTTTTCTCGTTTTTTACGACGTCAAATTTATTTTTTAAACCTTTTTTTCCTTGAATGGGTAGACAAAGAAAAATGAAATAAAAAACCCTCAAGGGTTAAAGGAGAGAGAGAATAAAAAGAATAATGATTCTCCGCTTTTTTTCGTAAATTTAAAACACGCGCAAAACCATTCAATGATTTTTTTCACTATTTTCTTGCATTTCTGCATTGTCGATTCCGATGTCAGCGATAACAAACATCCGTGGTCATTTTTTTATTTTTCTATTAAAAAAATAGCAGTAAAAATCTTCTTATTTTCATTTGATCTTTTGCTCTCTTTTTTTTTTGCATGAAGATAGACTTTTTTGCAACATTAAAAAAATTATTCCCTTTTTCCTACATTTGCGACTACGAATCTCTGCTTTTTTTGGTGGTACTCTGGGTGATAGTCTCAATCTCTTTTATTTTTTTGCATGCGTCGCCTTCAAAAATAAATGTGCAATCTCGCAACAATAAAAAAAAATAAAGAAAATTTTTTTGCCGGTGATTTTTTACACTTTTTTTGTATCACATTTCCATTTCTTCCTTTCCATTTTAACGTATGTACATAATTATTTTCCAGCTCGACGATATCAATAATAATGTGCTGAATTTTTTTAGGCATAATTTTTGAAGGTAAAAATAAATAAAAAGAAAAGCTCTTTTAATTCTATTGCGGCGAGAGAGAAAAAACTCGATTATTGGAAAATATATTTTTGCACTTTTGTTGTGTTTGTAACTTACTTACATTAGGCTTAGTTAGTCGTTGACCTCAGTTTTTTTAGTCCTAAAAATGGTACATTTATTTTATTTAGTTTTTAGTTATGGGTTTTGTTGTGTGCAAAAAAAATTGAGAGCATTAAAAAATTGTTTTCAGTTATTTTTTTCTCTGTCATCATTTTTATTTTCTCTCTGAACTTCCTTGTTTGTGTATTTGACTTTTGATAGAAGGTATCATGATCTTTGTTAAAAATGTAGTCTAGGCAAAAGTTATAAGACAATAGCTTGCTCACATTGAACATTTGAACCTCTTTGCTATCAAAAAAGCGCTTGAAATATGAGAAATATTTTTGGATCAATCAAGCAAAAGGATTAGTGCGCATTTTCAGCGAATGCTCCAAAAATCTTTTTAATTTAATAATTCACTCTCGGGATTTGCATCCATTAATATTCGTTATCAAGAAATTTTAGCAAAGTTTAAGAATGCCAAACAAAAATTCTATTAAGTTTTTTTTAAATTCCAAACTTTGACATATCAATTTTGACGTAATAGCAGCTTAAGTTTAAATTCCTCCGCTTTCCGCTACAAAAGCCTTAAACCAAGTTTAGATTTCAACCATTTCATCACCACATCTTCATCCAAAATTCTTATGCATATTATTATTTTTATCCAAAATAATGAGAAAGAAGAATAAACTTGCGTCTTTTTTTAGTATCTTAGATAATCTTTTATATTTTGGTTAGCATCGCCTCCTCCTTAAAAAAATGCTAAGTTTTTTCTTTCTTCTTCAAATTTTCGCGCTCCTATTTTTTGTTGCCATATTTGTAACTATTTTCAACATTCTATAAATTTTCTTCTTCCTTTTTTTGATATATATGCACAATATCAAATGAAATATAAAAAAAATAAGCCCTGAAGCATTTTTTATGTCTTGGACTCTCTTCAAAGAGCTGTTGCAATGCAAAAAAGAAAAAAATTGGAAAACAATTTTTTTTATTCTTGTTGAACACAAAACGTTGCAGAAAATAACTGACGGCGTGTTCTTTCGGCTGGCGGCTGGCTGCTACTTGCAGGAAGAAGAAAAAAAAAAAATAAACGCAATCGAGCATTTTATTTTTTTCCATTTTTATTTTCTTGACTGGCATGTTCGGGGTTGTTGTTTTTCTTTTTTTCATGTCTTCGTCGTCTGAAGCAGCCACGTTTCGAGCAAGTGCAAGAGTGCAAGCTTGAGATAGAAAGAAAAGAATGGCAAAGAAAAGCTGTTCGAATCAAAAAATAAAAAAATTATCACTTTATTTTTGAGAGCAGCAAAAAAACAGGACATCGAAAAGAATAGCAAAATAGCTCTCTTTTTTTTCTATTTTCATTGCAAAACTATTTTTATTTCTCAACTTTGTGCTTTGGTTTATCCTCCTCCATTTTTTTCCAACTTGTTATTCTTTTTAAATCGGGTGCTTCCTTGCTTATTCGAGAAAAAAAGTTGCTTCATTTTTTTTGAGTGAATAACAAAATAGGATAAATATGTACAAATACAAATTGTCTTTAGCAGCAGCAATACTGGCAATGCCATTGTTTTCTTTTTTCTTTACATGTCGTTCGTTTTTTATTCTTCAAGATCTTTGTCAAAACAAAAATAAAAAAGGAGGAAACTCAAAAAAAAGTTGTGTTGTTGTTGTTAGCATTTTTGTGCAGCACATAATATTTATTTTTAAAAGGAAGTAATTTTTGCACTTTCCTTTTTCTTTCTCATTTTATTATAGGTTACATACACATGAAAAAAAAAACTCAAAGTTGTTTTTTAATATGCTCAAATTAACCACCTTGCGAAATTAATAGCGCCGCCATTTTAACCGTTAATAAAATGTTCTCATTTTCTTCATTCTTTGCTACTGCCTTCCAACAATAAAAATGCGAATGTGAATGCATGAGTCAGCTATGCCGCAGCAACAGCATCAAGGGTAGTGCCAAAGGGAAAAACTATTCAGGTGTTAGCTTTTTTTGTTGCTTGTTGCGCAACTTGACTTTTTATTTTTCTATTTATTTCTTTTACCTTTTTTTATTTCTCGAAAAATTGAGTACAACTTGTTGCTTTTTTTATTGCTGCAATTTTTTTATTTAAGTGAAAAAAGAGAGAGATAATATTATTTTAAAATGCATGGCATCACGTGGTTCTTTTTTACTTTGCATTTTTTGCTTCCATGATTTATCACCTTTTATAGGTTTTGCGATCTTCTTAGCCGACGTCGCCGTCTGTCTTTCTTCTTTTTTTGGTTTTTTTTCTCTGCAGTCACGTTTTTTCACTTCTATAATATATATTTTATCATTGACAAAAAAGAAATAAAAAAGAAAGAAAGATGATAGTTATGAATATTTATCGTCGCCGTCGTCAACGATTGTCGTCTGTCGTCTTTTTGTGAATCAATTTTATTGTTGCTTGTTTGAATCAGTTTCGATGCAAATTGTTAGGTTTGCTAAGGAGTGGTATATGCAAGCAAAAACGCGTTCCTTTTTCCTTTTATTTCTGCTTCCAAATGATAGGGTTTTAGATTTTATGATAAGAAACATTTTTTTTATATTTATTTATTTTTTCAAGGTTGTCTGTATTTGGTTTAAAAACAGAAGCTAGGCTTGCACTTTTATTGATACTTTTTTGTTTAGTTAAAGGCTTTCAGAAGAGAATTTTAATTTTACGGGATCAAAATTTTGAGTACAATTGTCCATTATGAAAAAAACTCCATTGTTTTTGAGCCATTTAATTGTCTGCAGCACAATTTGTTTTGGATTACCCATTTTCAGACATGTTTTTTCCTCATGTCTGAACACATATTTTTTAAATTAAATACAATTATGCATAGTTTCCAAACAAACAAAATATTTGTTTCATTGCACAGCTTTTTTTTGAATTGATGTTTATTTATTTATTCGAATTCATTTTTTATGTTGTAAATTGTTTTTCTGATGTTGCAGTTGTTTTCACTTTCCTTTTTTTGCTCATGCTGCTCTCATTGCAACCTTTTATTTCATTTTTTTATGAGTGCAAAAAACAAGTTTAGAGAATTCTCGTATGGTCTCTATTTATTTTTTTGCCATCGTCACCATTCAACAACAAAACAACCCTTTCATACTTTTTTTTAAAGCCTAAAGTAATTTTTTTCCTTGTTAGTAGTTAGACACTGACAGTCAGTGAATTTTTTTTTCGATGTGATTGCAATATTTTTCTTCGTTCACGCTTGCTACTGCTCTTTTTTGGTAATGATTAGAACAACTACACGTTTTTTTCGTTGTTGACGACGTCGACAAGGCCTTTTTTGCTTCCTCACCTTTTTTTTGTCACTAACTGACGAGGTTGACTGGCTGACTGCTAGGGTTGTATGACAACCACGACCGATGGCGATAAACTGTTGCTGCTTGCTTTTGGGCCGTGTTTTCGTTCAATTTTTTTTTTGCACCACCGCCACCATCATCACAGAGATAGACGAAGATCGGACCCCTTCGTGTTCGTCGCCTCTTCCTTTCATATTTTGTTTTTCTCTGCAAAAACCACGCGGAAAAAAATGGAAAGAGAGATTACGTTCCTTTTTTTCTTTCACTCTTCTCTCAATTTGATGGACCTGTTTTTGCGGCGTTAATGTCTATCAAAACATTGCCAAATTGGCGGCGGTGGCAGAGAGAATGAACAAAAAATAGGACAAAAACGATTGATTATTTTTTTCGAGAGCATTTGTGCAAATCCTTAAAAAAGATTCAATACTTACTTTTGATTTTTTGATCATTTTTGTTATCATTCGATTATTTGCCGAGAAAGTTATCAAAAAAAGAATTTTGTGACGTTTGATTTTCATGTTTTTCCATTTTTTTGTTTGTTGAGTTTAAGACTTGTTGTTATTTTTCGGGTGACGGCGTATGCAAGTAAGGAAAGTGTTTTGCTTAGGTAGTGTATGACATGTGATTTTTGATAAGATCTCTTGAAATGTATGTATGACGGAAAGCGAAAAAAGAGGTGGTCAGTTTAACGCCTACTTCTTTCTTCTTTTTTCTTCTTTAATGCTTGCTACAACTTTATTGCGACTATGAATTTTTTTCCGTTTTGGACTTTCTCTAAATTTAACTTTTTTTATCATACAAAAAAGAATTTATTTCCGTGTTTAAAAATTCTTTAACATTCTCTTATTTATTCTTCGTTTTTTAGCCGAATTCCGTAAACGTTCAGCATTATTTGATATGGCAACCGATGTAATTATGGAAGAAGAAGTTCCATCAGGTTCGGGACAAGATAGTGGCATTGCAGATGATATGGATCAAGGCCCAAGTCCCGCTACACCCGAAGATGCCCTTTCCGATGAAAAGCAATCATTAACCCCAGCACCTGCACCATTTATTCGACCACCTATTGATAATCGAGCTAATCGACCTCAACGCAAAGTTGGCCTCTTTCTCAGTGGACAAGAAACAACTTCGGTATGATTTTATTTCGATTTATTTTAATCTTTCAAAACTATAAAAAGCAATGATACTTCCGCTTTTTTTGCCTTTCACCTTTTTTTTGTTGGGAACTATAGTGAAGCGATTAGATTATTAGGTGTTATTGCAAAAGTGAGCGAACACTCACTTTCCTAAACAAAATTCTTTCACAATCGTTGTTGGCCAAAAGAGAGTTGTTCTATTTTCACCGTTTTTTATATTGCATTCAGCGTCAGTTAGTTTATCATTATTTGGAACGAAAAAGAACTAATGAGCTTGTTTTGAAATCATTTTAACCAAAAAGAAAAAAAGAAGTTTTATTGCAATTGTTTAAGAACCATCACATATTTTATTTTTTTATTATGAGACAGTCACGTAATCAACCTTTGACTTTAAACTTCTTGTATGATACATTAAAAAAAAGAAAACAAAACAAAACAGGGATTCAAGTTCGGTGAGAATAATAAAAGCTCCTTGTCGAAGTTTAATTACTGTCTGAAAGTTAAAAATTGTGTTTTGCTCTTGCCGTAAAAAAAACCCTTTTGTCTTTCCATGGAAAAACGATACTTATCTTTGCATTTTTTTAGACTGGATTTGTTGCCGAACTTGAAGCATTAAGAAAGGAATCAGCTGAATCATCAATGTCTGGAAAATCCCTTGAAGCTTTACAAACTCGCTACATTCAACAACCCCGAAAATGTTCCATTCGAGCTTCAACTTCTGGCGGCGACGATGTTGTTATAAGGAAAATGTCCACAGTTTCCATGGATGAACCAATAATAAATCGAAAAATTTCAACTTTATCTGAAGCATATTATGATTATCAACCATGCGAATCCGATATTACTCCACACATAAATCTTGGAAAACATTATCAAGCAAGAGTTCGAAAATGGGCTGATCGAGAAATTATGCCACATGAGCGTGAAGCTATTCCAGATCGAGATGAATGCCTTTTTGATTGCAATGTTACCGAACATTTGGATGAACAAACTGGTAAGCATTCTATTTTTGTCGAGTAACATTTATTTCGGTTACTGTTTTTTTGACAATAATAAAAAAATTGATGCTAATTTAATTCAATTTTCTCCTATTTTTTGCTCTATTTTTAACAAAATTTTATTTAACCCAAGTCGCATTTTTTTGCATTAATTTACAGTACTCTTTTATTGTGTTCTCTTAAAATCAATATTCGTCACTTTTATTTTTCAAGACTAACTTTATTAATATACTTTTTTCTTTTTTTAGTTGCTGCATATGAAGCACTGGCATGTAGTGCATCTGTACCCAAAGTTGGACATAATAAAGAATTGGCATTACATATATTAATGGAAAATAAGGGTAATATTCAAGCAGCGGTTATGGATTTACTTCGTTCTGATACGCTTGATTGGGAACAATATCCAATAATTTATAATTATCGATATAGCAATGTTGAAAATTGGACTCCAGATGATATTCAATCATTTCAGGATGCAATATATAAAAGTGAAAAAGATTTTCATCAAGTTTCTGCAGAATTAGGCAATCGAACAGTGAAAGATTGTATTGAATTTTATTATATGTGGAAGAAAATGTGCCCGGATGATTATAGAAAGCTTCGAAATCTTCGCCGTAAAAGACATTTATTGGAACAACAACTTGATTATCCCACATCAGTATCCAAAGCCACTCCATTCCAAGATCATCCAATGGAAGAAAGTAGTGAAGATGAAATTGAATCAGAATCAGACACGGATGTTGGCACTCCTATGTATGCATCGGATAGATCACCTGATGAATCAAGACCTGTTAAAATGCCAAGACTTGCTGAAACTCCTTCACCGAGTGAACGAAAGAATAGTGTTCGATTTGTTGAACCTGAAAAACTTGAAGCTCCTATTCCATCCATCGCGGTAGCAGCCGCAAATGGTTTAAGCCTTTATCCATGGCTTCATGGTGAAAATGGAGTTTTCCCTTCACCAAGTCCCTCATCCGTGGGTAATTCTGCTGGCACAGGACAATCATATTCTCAACCACCATCCGTTGGAAATAATGATATTTTTGCTTCACCAGCTACAAATGAAAGAATGCCAACAGGTTTTAATCCGGATATATTACATGCTAAAATTGCAAATGTAAGTCATCAGCGTCACAGCTTCCTGTTTTTTAACATTTATAATTAATCTCTATTTGGTTTAGATTCATCGAGTCACAGCATCTAAAAAAGGCGCCCAACCTTCTGCTGATGGATTTTTCCATTGCAGATTATGTGATAAACGATTTGAAAAGGTTAAATCTCTTAATGCTCATATGAAATCGCATGCAATGAAAGCTAGAGCTGAAGCAGAAGCCCAATCACAAGGAAATACATCAACGGGAGGAGGAAATTCACAACCATCACACTCTCATCCACATTCAAACTCGCATAGAAATAACCCAAATCATGATAGATCCTCACATTCTAACAGCAACAATGTTGGTGGCAATAATGGTGGACTTCTTGGAAACCATTCATCCCATCTTGATGCTTTGAATCAACAACTTAATAATGCCGTGAGTGCAAATGCTGGAAATGTTAATGGCAATAATTCATTGTCCAATACTATGGGTGGATCTCCCTTAAATTTTGGCCATCATCTTAGTCGAATGACACAATTTGCTTCACCTATGGGTCTTGGTGCAGCTAATCCCAGTGGATTACCTAATCTTCCACCTGGAATGAATATGAATATGTTTAGCCCGGATATGATTTCAGCGATGCATCAACTTGCAAATTTACCTCAACATAATGGAGGAGGAAATCTTTCCACAACATCCGTTGCATCTTCAGTTTCAGCTCTTCAACAACTTCATAATAATTTACAACAGCATTCTGCAACAATTATAAATTAAAATACAATAAATATATATTATTTAAATTAAATTTTTTTCAACAACTAAAACAAATATTTAAAAAAATACTCCCATTCTATTCTTTGCCAGCAGCGGGTTAGGAATGTTTTCTTTTTGTGCCATTCTTTTCTTTTTATTGAATTTTAAATTGTTTCGTTTTATTATCTCGGTGATATAATTTTTTTTATAGGGGCATTTTTTATTTTAAAAGTCTCGACAAAAAAATAAAACAAAATAAGTTTGTAATCTTTCTATCATCGGTTGTCGTCTTCGTCTTATTATTATTTTTATTATTAGTTTTGTACATAGTTATTTTTTGTTATGTTTTAATTTTTTTTTCATCGAATGTTTGAAAATATAACCTCATTTTATTTGTTTATTTTAATTCTGTTTTGTTTCCTAATAGTCAAAAGGTTGGGTGTAAAAGAGAGAAATGTGAGTAATGGAAATGGGAATAAAGATGTAAAAATATCCAAAAAAAGAATGATTTGCGGTTTATGAAAATTTACCAAAATCCCTTTTATCATAGTCACTTTTTTGCTATTTTCACTTCCTCTCTTTTACCCAACTTTTTATATATAAAATCATTGGTGAGTATAGTTTCTGGTTTAGTTTCATGTACAAAAAAAAAACACAATTAACGGATTATTGGAAAAAAGGTTTTTAAAGCATCTCAAAATCAAAGAATAGATTCGAGTCTCTGAGATTTTTTAATGCTTTCTTCTTTTTAACAAATTTTTTTATTACTTTTTATTTAAATATAAATTTTTGTTTGTTTACGTACGTACAAAAGAAAGAAATAAAATATTATTGATTCAATCTTCCTGCGTTTGTTTACATTTTGCTTTAGTGTTTTTTTGCAAAATTTTGAAAGGAAAATCATTGTCGGCATTGAGGTTGTGAAAAATATGTAAAAAGTTTGGGAAAATCTTTTTCCAAAAAGATTGACTAAAATAAGAAAATCTTTTATTTGACACAATTTTAACACAAAGGCTACTTACTTTAGGATCAGTGGCAATAGCTTTAAGTTGTTCATGATCAGGAGGTTGACTGGAATCATCAACAGCCACAGCTAAAACTTTAACTCGTTCTTTATATAATTTAGCAGACGAATCTACAGGATCATCCTGGGAATAAGCATCAGTGAAAACAACCATAAACTTTTGAGCATCAACTCGACCGCCATATCGAGGATCAAATTCTCTTGCGGCATCAAGCATGGCTGCGCCAGTTCGAGTTGTTCCACCCAAAGATGGAGTTCCAGAAATTTCATTAATAGCTGCGGTATTATTTCGATGCTTTCTTAAATGGAAAACTGAATCCGTTCTTCGTAATCCTGAATATCGAACAAAAGCAATTTGAGTTGCAAAATCTCCAAGTTGCATATTTCGAATCATTTCCGAAGCAATGTTAATATATTTTTCTCGTTTATCAATGGCTCCTCCGCTGAAATCCATTAAGAAAACAATATCCATGAGACAACCTGGGCGAATTGTTAATGGTCGAGTTGTTGATGGACGAGCAGTAAAACGAGAGCCTCTAATTGGAAGTCGAGTTGTTGCAACGGGAATCTTTGGTGCTATCGATGCTGGAGCAAGTGCAACTGGCTTTCGTCGAAGTGTTCGGAATTTAGATGTTTGCTCGCATGAAATAAACGGACGAAGTGTGGAAGTCAATCGCTGTTCAGGGCTTGCAGTTCGATCTTGAGCTGTGATAATGGATTTCTTTTCATTGTTGGTTAGAAGCAAAAGAGTGGCAAAACTGAAAAAAGTATACAAATTATTAGCTGTGTCAAACTTTTGAAATGGAACTGAATACGTAGAAGCTTTTTTAAACAAAGTTTACTACGTTTCTTTATAAGTTGTATATCTTATTTTTAACTCACCGTTCCGTACTGATTGAACTTTCAGCATTGATTGCAAAAGTATGAACATAATGTTTCTTTGCTAATTTTGAACTAATTTTTTCAAGTTTTGGTAATTCATTTGGTCTCATTTCACCATCAGTAAAAAATAAAATAACGACAGGAACTCCCATTCGCTTGTGAGGAAGCAATTGTTTGATAACAATATCCACAGCATCAGCAGTTCCAACAGAATTTGGTAAAGCTTTGGATGAAGAATTTTGAAATAAAAGATTATCAAATTGTGCTAGAATGTTGGAGGTGAAAGAATCTTTTATTTGGCTATCATCAAAAGATGAAACAACGAGAGAATCAAGTGAGCGACGACCATAAAAAACTAAAGCAGCTCTATGAAGACCAGTACCAAGTTCAAGTTGTTGAGCAGTTTTTATTGCAAGGTCTCTACGGCGCTAAAGAATGTTTAGATGCTAAATATAATCACAAAATAAAATCAACTAACTTGAAGCCCTCGTCCAAGAAGATAATCATCTGCTTCTCCGTCAATAACAAAAACAAAGTCAGAACATGCTTTTACAGAAGCCACAAAAAATATTCCTGCCAAAAATATTTTAAACATCTTCGACATTATTGACGTAAAAAATAATCAAAACTTTTATGTTTTCTCTTTTTTCTTTTTCAAAATATCTTTTTTAATTACGAATCCGTCTTTTTTCTTTTTTGTGTAACACTTTTTTCTGATATATCCGTATCGGGATAAAATAAATTGTTATCTAAGAAAAGCGTAACTTTTTCAATTTCTCATTCTTCTCTTTCTTTTTTTCTGAAAATTGAAAAACGGATTTGCTCTAAATTTTTTAAAATAAAACCAATCAAGTGAGAAATTGTCATATTTGTAATTAATTAATTCGAGAAGGTGTTTCAAACCTTTGACAAAGTGAATATTTCTATTTAAAGTTTAAATTCATAACATTTTTTAAAATCGAAGTTATTAAGATTTTCCAAGAAACAAATTTAGAATTGCCAATTTAAAACAAAAAAAGCAACCCACACAATTATCAATTTGAAAAAATTTTTTGACGACATTAACACCATCTTTTATTTTCAACAGGGATTAAAAAGTGTGAAAAATAGGAAAAAAGGATAGTTCGTTTTTTGGAGCCACCACTCCTTATTATTTGCCAAATCAATATTTCTACCAAAAAACTTGGAACAATTTGAGCCACTCAAACGCCACCACTCAAATACAATCAAATCAACAACCATCAAGAAGAAGTTAATCAAGATTAATTTTTAAGAAAAATTATAATTGCTAGAATCAACAAATAGCATTCATTCATCGAAATGTGAATGAGCGCCCCTCCTTTAAGCTACTTTATTTTTCTTCTCTTTGAAGCTTTGAGGATCTTACTAACTGATAACACTAACGCATACCTAATTCCTTCACTCTCAACCATCTTTCTTGAAAGCTTATAAGAAACAATGAAGATATAAAAGCGACGAGTTCTCTCAAAAATGTAAGAAAAGCATTTTTTGAAGTATTTTTTAAAATGTCTCCATTTAATAGGCAAAATATTTTTTGCATTATTTTTATTACTTTTATTTTAATAAATTCTTCGCAGTGTAGGCCGCCAAAGGTAGCTGCTAAAAAACATGAAAGTTCATTATCACAAAATATTTTAAATGTTCAAATTTTGAGACAGTTGATTGCAAAGGTAAGTGTTTTGGACTTTTGATTTTTCCTTGAAAAATAAATTGAACAAAAAAAATGAAATAGTTTTCCATATTTGGGTAAATCATTTATTAAATTTTAAAACTTCAGTTTTCCAATATTTGTAGCGAGTACAATAAATATATTTTTATTATTTCAGCACAAATCTCAACCCATCCTTCAACATCGACCATTTAAACAATATGCTTCAGCTGCCGCTGATTTACCTTGTTTTTTTAACCCAGTATCTTGTTAATTTTTCTTGTTACTTAGACTTTTAAAATAAATTACCCAAAAAAATAATAAATTAAATTTCTAAGAAAAAGAACTTTAAAGAAAATTGTTTTTCAAATTTTTATTGCAACTCAAAAACGAAATCCAAAATAAATACAAATTCAACCAACAACAAAAAAAATATTACAAAGTTTCAGAAACAGGATGGGAAAGTCGTCGAGCAATTTCAGCCAAAATTTTATCATTAAGATTATGAATTCCATTCAAAAAAGTTGGGGGATCAAAATATTTCATCAAAAAGGAAAGACAATATTCAGGGAGATGAATACAATTATAGTTAAGAGACAAATTCGTGTATTGACAAACATTAGTTTCGGATAAATTTTCAATCAAAAAAGATTCTACGATGGTCTATAAAATAAACGTTTTAAAAAAATTTCAAAATATATAATTAACTCACCTTCATATCAACCATGTCATATTTATCTGCAAACTTGAGGAGTTCCTCTGCGTTTTCATCAGTGATAAATGGTTTAATATTGCGTTCATAACAAAATTCAATCGCAATTTTTACAATATCAGCATCAAAATCAGTAATAATAACTTTATTTTCTTCTGCTTCTTTCATTCCTGAACGAAACATTGCTTCAAAAACATTTGATTGAAGTGTTAAAACCCATTTATGGATCTAAAAGGCAATAAATAGAAAAGGGTTAAAATAAAAGATTTAAACTTTGTACCATGATATTCTGAGTTCCAACAAAAATACTAATATCCTTATCACCTTTTCCCCATAAAGCTTGAGTCAATTTACTTGGATTTACCAACGGTTCATTGGTTTTTAAACCTTCTGGTTTCAAAGTTGCTTCAAGTTCAAGGGTCATAATTCCATCATCAAAGAATTTGTTTTCTGCGTTAAAAAGATTTTCACGTGTACTCAAAAACTTTCCCCATCCAACTGGCTCTTCATAAGCAGTTATAACATTGATTAATTTTGAAGCAGATTTAATGGAAATATTAAAATCAACATTGATTTTCTTTACCATTTTAAAACAATCTAATTTTAGAAAAACCACAACGTCGTCAGGTTTGTCAATATTGAGGCCATTTGGAGCTATTGAAAGAGAATATTTTAGTCCAGGAATTTTAGGAACATTAAATCCAGCGCTATGCAACCGTTCTTCTTTTGTTTCTCGTAAAGTTTGTTCTTTAATATACCATTTCATTGTAATTTTGGATTCTCGGGGCTAAGAAAAAAAAAATATAAAAGAAACCACAAACTGAATAAAATGCTTACAAACTTATCATCAAGCGAATTCATTTTCTTATCAATTGTATCCATAGTTTAAAAAAATCTTTTTCTTTTTGAAAGAATGAACGAATTTTATTTCTTGAATATTTTTTTTGAAAATAATAATGCACAAATTTTTATTATTCTTTTATTTCGTAAAGAGCCAAATAGATTATGCCTTTAAGTGAATTTTCACATATTACTTTCATGCCTCTGTATTATTAAAAAAGAAAACCATGACAAAACAATTTTTTTTTAACTTGTAAACTTGTAACCCAAGAAAGAGAGGGAATTAAGAAAGATGATAGCCAATAGGTAAAACAATATTATGCTTTAGTGCTTTCTTGTAACCATGAGAAAAGTATTTTACATCTTAGTTTTTTCATCAAAAACGAATATTTTGCGGAAGAAGAAAAAAACTTTCATCAATTTTTTATTCGAACAAGCATGGGTGAAGTCAAAGTAATTTGAATTAAAAAATGAAAAACAAATAATAAATAACAAAGGTTCAGCGATGCGATGAGAAAGTCGTCGAGTAATTTCTGCTGCAATTGCATCATCAAGAGTATCAATACCATAAATAAAACTTGGCGGATCAAAAAGTTTCATTATGAAACAGATGCAAAATTCTCGCAATTCTTTACAGCTAAAAACGATGGCCATGTTTGTATATCGACAAACATTAGCTTCTGCCAACGTTTCAATTAAATAATATTCGATCATAGCCTTAAAATAAGTATTTTTTACATATTCCGGTAATAAAATAAGAAACCACTAACTTTCATATCGTGCATATCATATTTATCAGCAAATTTAAGAAGCTCAGAAGTGTTTTCACTAGTAATGCGAGACTTGATATTCTTTTCATAACAAAATTCAACTGCTATTTCAACTATTTCTGAATCGAAATCTGGAATAATAACTTTATTTTCTTCGGCTTCTTTCATTCCATGTTTAAAAATGGCTTCAAAAACCGGGGATCGAGCAGTTAAAATCCATTTATGGATCTGAAACAAAATAAAAAATAAATGGAATATAACGAAATTATCTTAGATAAATATTAGTTAATTATTTACCCCAAAATCTTTTTCACTAGTAGAAAGAGTTACATCCTTGTCATTTCTCTTCCGTAATAATTCAGATAAGAAAATTGGACTTTGAGATGCCGCTTTTCTTTTAATTCCCTGTGGTTTCAAAGTTGCTTCAAATTCAATGGTTATAATTCCATCAACGAAAAATTTATTTTCAACATTAAAAGTTCATCTCGGGTGCATAACTTAGGTCCATAACTCGTTGGTTCTTGATAAAGTTGCGTCACTTTTATATATTTCGAAGCTGATTTTACAGATATATTAAAGCTAGCATTAATTTTCTTTGTTGTTATTAAATCTAAATAAAGGAAAATCCAGACATTATTAGGATCACTATCACCTTTCCTGCCATTTGGAGCAATACAAAGGTAATATTTTACTCCAGGAATTTTTGAAGCAGCAAAATCATCGGTAAATAAATATCTTTCCTTTGTTTCACGTAGAGTATTTTCTTTTATTGGCCATTTTAATGCAATTCTCGATTCAAAAGCCTGAAAATCAAAGGTGGAAAAGAGTATAAAATAAAATATACTTACAAATTTGGTATCAATTTCGTTAGTAGCTAAATTCGAAGTCATCATTGCTAAATGCAAACGCTATCTCAAATAATGATTTAAAAAATGTTTTCTTTGCTTTTATATATTGATGATGATGCAATGACCTTTATTATCATATTATCTGTGAAAGGATATGACAAACAAAGCCTTTGGGTAAAGCTTCAACGCTTCCTTCTTTATCTTGCATTACCAAAAAGATTCATAAATAAACAACATATTATTCACAAAAATTTTGTATATGCTTTTTTGTATCAAACAAAAAGAGTTTTTACAACGCGACAAATCCATATTCAACGAAGGGTTTATACGTTAAAAAGGATGGTATCATAGTTCACATAGCTCGATAATTATCATTCAAGTAAGTGTGCATGTTTATAAGGCTTTCAAATTAATAAATGGAAGAATATCTACGGAAGCGAGTGTTAATTTTGAAATTTAGATTTATGATATACTTTAACAACGTATTATAAAACTTGTGAATTTTTTTAAAAATTGAGTTTCCCTTAGGTTTTTCTAATTTTCCAACCAGTTTTTTTCTTCAACTTTTTATTGCAAATAATTCAAACAAACTCATTTTAAATATCGATAGAAAAAAAAATACAAAGGTTTATAAAGCTTCTGCAGTGGGATAAACAATTCGATTAGCAATTTCAACTTTGATTTCATTTTCAAGGATATGAATATCGCTAAAATAACTTGGTGGAACAAAATATTTCATTAAAAAGCAAACGCAAAATTCTCGAAGTTCTTTACAATTTGAAGCAACTGCCATATTTGCATATTGACAAACGTTATCATCAGATAAAGTTTCAATTAAATATGATTCAATAATAGCCTATAAATTATTTGGAAACTAAAATCAAAATACGCAAAGATAAAACGAACTCTCATATTTGGCATATCATATTTGTCAGCAAATTTGAGAAGTTCAGCTGCGTTTTCATCGGTGATAAATGGTTTTATATCGCGTTCATAACAAAATTTAACCGCAATTTCAACTATTTCTGCATCGGAATCGGTGATAACGACTTTATTTTCCTTTTCTTCTTTCATTCCCGAACGAAACATGGCTTCAAAAACTGGGGATCGAATAGTTAAAATCCACTTATGAATCTAAAAAAATAGATAAAGAAAATGAATAGCAATATAACAAATATATGAATAAATATACCATGATGAATTCGTTTTCAACAAAAAGGCTTATATCTTTATCATCTTTTTCCCATAATGCTTGAGTCAATAAATTAGGATTGATGGATGGAGCATTTGTTTTTAAACCTTCTGGTTTCAAAGCTGCTTCAAGTTGAATGGTCATAATTCCATCAACGAAAAAGTTCTTTTCGGAATCAAAAACAAAATCATGAGTACCCAACTTAACTCCCCAACAAGTTGGCTTGACGTAATCATGACTAATTTCAATATCCTTCGAAGCAGATTTGACAGAAATGATAAAATCTGCATTAATTTTCTTTGCATTTACAAATTTTAAACTTAAAAAAGCCCAAAGTTCTTCAGGTTTATCATCATCGATGCCATTGGGAGCTAACATAAGGCCATATTTAAGTCCAGGAATTTTGGAAGCCGCAAATTCGGTGCTGATTAAAAATTTTTGTTTTGTTTCTCGTAAAGTTTTTTCTTTGATTGACCATTGCATCGCAATTTTGCATTCCGTGGCCTAGAATAAGAAAAAAAAATAAGGAAAGATATTAAAATTAAAATAAACTTACAAATTTATTATCAAGTGAATTGGGTTCAATTTTATTGAGAATTGGAGCAGCAGCCATCTTGCTAAACCTATATGAATACTTTTTAAAGAATGGTAGAAACAAATTTTTCTATAATGAGCTTTTTTAATGAAAAATAAAGATCACCAATCATTGCATTATTATCATGGAAAAGGCAGCGAGATTTAGCCTTCAAGCATATTTGCACGCATAGATTCTTTATTTTCTTATCCTAAGAATTCTATAAATAAACAACAACTTCTTACTCGTAAACAAATTATTTTTTGATAAGTTAAAGTGCAACTTTCAAGAATTGGTTTCATAGCAAAATAAATTTAAAATCAAATTCAGCAGAAAGAACCACTATTTAAAGCTTCTAAAAGCGATTCAGGATCAGAATTTTATAGTTACCTTTTGAATCCTCCATTTTTTAAAAACAGTTTTTTTAGTAATCGAATGTTATTTTTCTTTATAATTTTTAATATAATTGCTTTTTTTAAACTTTGATAAACATATTTACATAAAAATTCTTTATTATTTATCTAAATCCTCTCTATCAAGACTTGCTTCTCTACCATAATGTTTTTGATTATAAAGACTATCATAACTAATTTGATTATTATCTCGAAGGTTGAGTTGTTCTTCCAATTCACTCGATGATGAAAGTCGATAAGCACCCTGGGTGGTTGTCGTTTTATAATAGTCTAAGCTGAAATAAAGAAAAACCTTTGATTAATTTGTTAATTTCAATAAATACTCAAAAAAGAAAAATTGAAAAATTCATAACTAAATGATAGATAGGAAGAAGTAACGAAATAAAACTAAAATAAATGTTTGAAAAGTAAGGAACCTCGCCTGCTTTCAGATAGCAAGGATGATGGCCTTCTTGAATCTTCTTTTGTTGGTGGTTGTTGCTCGTCTTTAGAATGATGTGAACCACCATTATTTGTTGATGAGGAAGAGCCACTAGATGATGAAGATTCGGATTCTGATTCAGAATGAGAGGCGTCAGTTTTGGATGCTTCAGAATCAGATTTTTCTTCATTTTGTGATTTTAATGCTTCTTTCGAAGATGAAGAAGAAGAACCAGAAGATGAGGAAGAAGCGGACGACAATGATGGTGATTGGGATGGAAGGGAATTGATTCTGAAACGCGTTTGATGATATTTTATTAATTTCAAAATCATTCTTACTGTGAAGTTTTATCATCAGGAATATACATTTCTGAATCAGCAAAATCAACGGTTGGTGTTCGTTGAGGAATAGCAATTTTGCCATTTTCAAGTGTAACAACACTTCTTTGCCTTGCTGTTTTGGGTCTTTTAGCTCGGCTTGGTGGAGGAGCTGGAGCGGTTTCAGATGTCTTTACTCCCAATTCCGTTAATGTATCAAACATAATCATTTCCATTTGGTTCTAAAATTTACTTATGAAAATGTGAAGAAGAAAAAAATGCGAATAAGCTTTACCAAATCCAAATCAGTCCGTCGCTCAATTTCACGATAAAAACTATCTTTTATTACTCTGAAATCAAAAAAAATAAATTTCTTTATTACTTTTTTAGTTTCAAACCTATCAGTAAAAACACCTCTTCTTAAAATATCGCTTAGCACCGCTTCTTTAAATTCTTTATATTTATGTCGATATAAATCCATATTATTTCTCATGGCACTGCTACTTCTTCCATTTAAAACTGCACTTCCAGCTCTTAACTGATTAACTCTTTGAGGAATAGCTGGTTTTGAATCAACTGACCGACTTCCACCATTTGTTAAATGAATACCCGTTAAAGATCTTGAAAGTTCAAACATTGAATGTGAACTTGGTGGAGGTTTGTTATTAGCTCGATGTAAAGGAGGTTGATATGTTCGAGTATCAAGAATTTTAGCTCTCACTGAATTTCGATCAAATAATGGACGAGTTGATTTTGTTATTGTTTTTGATGTCGATGGACGAGAAGATGCTGCCGAAGTTGATGGAGTTGTAAGTGAGGCAAGATTGGACATGGATTTTCTTGCATATGCATTAAATGAACTATTAAGGGATGATGGAATTTGTAAGGATGTATGTTTATGAGCAAGAAAATGAGCTAATTCTTCTTGACCTCTCCTTAAAATTTAAATTAGTAATAATTCCTAAAGTTTTTATTTGTTAACCCCCCAACGAAAAAAAACAACCATGTTACTTACCTCCTCGGTGGATTTGGTGTTCCTTCTAATGATTTAGGTTTTCGATTTGCAAATGGTTTATAATGGGTACTTTTGGGTGAAATAAACATTGATTTTGGTGGTTTATTATCAATCGTCGATCGGACTTGTGTATGCAAGCGGTAATGATGATGAAGTAATCGTTCAGCATCTTCTCTTTTCATTCGCTAAAGATCAAAAACAAAATTTTCCAAAGTTAAATTTTTTTAAATAAAACGAAGCGCAAGTTTCTGTAAAAAAGGTTCTCGATTCTCAAAATAAAAAAAATCTTTCATTTATTTTATCCTATTTTCTCAAACTAATAAATTTCCTTGATGGTTGACATTGAAGCGGCGGTGGCGACGGTTTCGGTTTCCATAGGGACGAATACGAACACAGATGAATCGAAAGAAACGACAAGCACTTGTCACATACTAATAAAAGAAAGAAAGAAAAAAGTATAATCTTTTTCTCTCTGCTTTTGAAGCAGCATTTCTCTTTTCTTTTCTTTTTTTAGTAAGTAAATAAATAAATAAGAAAGTCAATTATTATATCCATCGTCATCTATGTGTTGTAAAAAAAACGAAAACACGCTTGTAAAGTTTTTAAGAAGAGAAAGAAAACTTTAAATACTTATAAACACGCAAGAAAAATGTGTTTTTTGAAAAATGGCAACATCTTTAAAAATAAGTATTAGAAAATGAATTTATTTGAAAGCAATATTTGATACACTTTTCTTTTGATACATGGAAATTTCATATTCAATAATAATTTTCGAATGTATGATTAGAACATGGCTGCATAAACTTTTTTTATGAGCATGTCATCAAAACATTGTCTTAAAAGCCTTATTACATGAAAATGCTAGCGACGAAGTTTTTATAATTGCAGATAGAGTAAAATATTTAAAAAAAAAAAATTCTTTTCCTTCAGCTTCTCGTTTTATGAAGAAGAAAAAAAAGAATCGAAAAAGAATGCTGAAAAATGCTCCAACTCTCATTTTACTTGAATAAGTAGCCAAACGTGTAAGCGAACGGCATACAACTCGCGAATGAAAAACTTTGTCACAAAAAAAAATCTAGTCAATTTGCTAGTGTTGAAGATCATCTGGTTCAAGTAATGCTGAATTTGGTTAAAAGAAAAATGGGTGAGATGTTAAGTGATGATTGCCCACTTTGTGGAAAGCGAGCCATAAACCTTGTTGATGAACCATTCATTTTACACCCAAAATGAATATGAAAGAGAAATGAAACAATGGAAAATTTGAGTTTATGAAAAAAATATTTTATATTATTGAAATTACAAATTATTATTATAAATACAAAATAAAAAAATAGGGAATTAATCAGGTGATACAGTATTGTGAATAATTTGTTGAAGTTCAGGATGTTTGACAAAAACACAATGTTCGAAAGCTTTAGGCTTTTCACCAATTGAAAGTTGAAGACATGGAGTTGAACGATATTTTTCAAGCTTTTCCCAATCATAAGGATCATCGAACTTTATTCCATTTGCATCCATAATTCTTGCAAGTACAACATAAAGACCATCATAATCAGGTGAATCATCAAATTTCCATTTGTCGATAACATTCATGATCAAATTATATTGTTGTGGACTTTTTGAAAGGAATGATTGACGATCACTTGTTCGAACACGTAGTTTTGAATCAGCTATTTTGTCTTTTTCATTTCGTCCAAAACATGCCCATGGTAGACGTCCGGTTGTAAGTTCGACCAATGAATAAAACCATGATTCAACTGAAAATGTAAGATAATAAGAACAACATAAGAATGAACTAAATTATGTGATATAATTTTGAATGATCGATGAAAAGTTTAATAACAAAAAAACGATAAACTTACTATCGTCCCTTCGACATTGATCAGGTTCAGAATGTTGAGATAAAGCACAATAACGAGATGTTCCACGAAAGCTTGTTCCTTGTCGTCTTGAAAGTGGATTACCATGATCATCAATATAAGTTCGAGCGATTCCAAAATCAAGCATATAAACAAGTCTTCGAAGAGCATTTTGATGTCCAATCTAAAAAATGATCCAGAAATAAATCATCAAATGAACGAACTACAGTAATATAAACTTACAGCAAAATTTGATGGCTTGACATCCCTTGATATAAATCCAATTCTATGAAGAGCTTCAATTGCGTGAAGAGTCTTAAAAACAAACAACATTATTAAAAGTTAAAACGTACAAAAAATGATATCTTGCGTATGCAAGTTCTCTTTGAATGAAAAAAGAAAGAACCAACCTGAATTCCAACACGTACAACAGTTCCCAAAGTTAAAGATCCAAATTGTCGTCGAAGGGAGCTTAAATTTTCACCAACCAAAGTCATAACCATGAATCGAGTTTTTGAGAAGGTGTCAAAGCCCATATCAAAGAGAGAACAGAAATGTACACCATTTTTGATCTTTTGCAAGACTTGTATTTCGATATCCAATGAATCAGTACTTTCAGATTTGATTGCAACAAGTAAGAATTTTCCATCGATAAGTTCATAGGCACCTTTGTGAACCACACCATAACCACCTTTTCCAATAACTTTGTAAACACGATAAGTTCGTCCACTTCTTCCTTTGATAATGGTATATTCAATTGAACCTTCTGTTGTTTTATCATTTGTGTTGGTATTGTTATTAACAGATTCACTTAAGATGGTTGTTGGTTGAAGTTGAGATCCTTCTAGCGTTTTTGATTTTGGTTGTTCTTCCAGCTTCTTTGACTTTGGCTCTTCAAGCATCTTTGATTTTGGTTGTTCTTCCAGCTTCTTTGATTTAGGTTCTTCAAGCTTTTTTGATTTTAATGCAGGTTCAGAAGGTGGCGGAACAGCAGCAGTTTTCTTAGTTTTTAACATTTCTTTGACGAGATCTTGAGACTGACTGAAAATATAAATGTTTTGAAAAAAATTGATGCGATAAAAAACGGAAATATGCAAATTTATAAAAAAGAAGTTTTCATTTTTCGTGGGAAAGCAATTCTTTCGTTTGATTCGAAAAAAAAACTAATTTCATTCATTCTTCGGCATTGCAGCTTGTGCTGACGACGACTCTTTACTAATATTATGGCGACCAATTCAACTTCAACTACTCCAGAAAATACTGACATTCCTGATTATGCTCCTCTTGGAATTGAAATTGGACTTATAAGTATGTTATTTTTTTCTTTTAAGTATATCTTTGTTATTATATTTTCATTTTTTCAGTACTTGGAATAATAATTTGGACAATCTTGCGCTATTGTGTATTTCGAAATGCATTAAAAGAAAAACATGGTGGACCGACAGAAATTCATATTCAAACAAATGCTGAAATTGACAAACAACAAAATGCTTTCTCTAAAAATGGTGGACAACCCAATCAAGCAAGAATTTCTCGAGAACAACACGAAAAGAATATGGCAAAAATTCGTCGAGTTATTGGTGATGAAGAAGCTGCAAACCTTGAAAAAGAATTGGATGCTCGTGGATTTGAACTTGATGCAGATGCTGTTGATCGTGCAGTCAAAAAAGGTGGTCCAGATGTTGCTAAAATTATGATGCGGGAACGTTGTGGATTTAATGAAGCTGTAAAAATTGCAATCAAAGAACAATCTGCTGCTGCAATGAAAAATGATCCAGAATTTGCTCAAAGAGTTAAAGATGATCCTGAATTAGCTCAACAAGCCATTGATTCGGGTGCATTCACAAAATCTGAAATGGATAAACTTATTGCTGAAAATGGTGGTGGCGCAGCTGCTGGGGCTCATGCGGATGGTGCTGCTGAAGGTGGTGATGCTGCTCCTGCTGCTGATGTTGCATCAACTAATAATAATTGATATAAACATGAATTTGGATTTTACATTTATAAAATTTACTGACTTTGTATGTACTTTGTAAAAAAAAATAATAAAAATTTTTTTATACAAATTTTTTTGTTTTTTTTATTATTTGAAGACAAAAGACTTGTCTGTTTTGAGTTTTCTGAATTTTTAAATCATTGGTGTCCTTTTTGATGAAAAAATATTTGCAAGTTTTGATTAATTTGTGAGAAACCATAAATTCGGATTTTCGAATTATGTAATCCATTATTGTGAATTTTATAATTAAAAATTTATAATGCTAGCGTACTTTATTTGCATAAAGAAGGTGGTAAAAGCTTTCACGAAATAGTATTATTAAAAAATGAAATTCATTTCTTCCAATTTTTTGAATAAAGAAAGTCTGTAAATTCAAACAATTCCCTCGTTTCAGTCAAGTAAATACAGTACTCAAACATGGAAGAAGCGAAGGGAATACAACCCGCGAGTGAAAAAAGTTCAAACAGAAAAAATCATGATTGACTTCTTCAAAGTTTTGTTTTGCAGAAACTTGTTTGGTTTTTTTGTTTTTGAGAAATAACCAGAAATTTCATATTTTCCAAAGTTTATTAACCTCCGTGAATTTCTTTGAGTTATTTTTTGTTTTTATGGTTTTCATGAATTTATGCTGCTGCATCCTCCGCGGTTTTCATATTTTCTTATTATTATCATCTCGTAAAAATTGTTCGTGAATCGTTGAATTTTTTCTCTCATTTTTGAAGAAAATCTTTAAATTCTATTATTTTCAGATTTATTATGAACATGGATGGCCTCGAATTAACTCCACCAACTCGAGCAATACCAATGGATTTTATTGAAATATCACCGCTGCTTGGTCAACTCAATTTCAATTTAACATCAACTCCATTGCCAGAAAAAACTACAAATGCTCAACTAACTCCATCAATTCGCCATGGTTCAAATAAATCTGTTTCATCAACGCCTTTTCAAAGATCAACATTGAATTTTTCTGCTGCACCTCTATTAACTCGAACAACATCAACGAGTATTTTAGAAGGTGACATTCATAATGATTCAAATTGGCAGCCATGCATCTTGGAGCCGGTAAGTATTCTTTGAATTAACTCAATCATAAAAAGCCTTTTTAGTTTTATCATCTACCAACAATCGAGAATCCTCAAACGGATTCCGTGGCATTTCGCTCAATTTCTGCTGAAACTTTATCTCAATTACTCGAACTTCCAAGAAATGAATTTGACAGCAAATACATCCTGATTGATTGCCGATATCCGTATGAGTATGATGGTGGACATATCAAGTATGCTATCAACTTCCATGAAAATGATTGTATTCAAAATTTATTTTATCATGATAACAATGATGTTTTTGATGAAATCAATAAGAAAATACCAATCTTTTACTGTGAATATTCACAAGTTCGGGGACCTAAAATGTAAGTTTTGTCTTTCGAAATTTATGATTCTTATGTCGTCATTTTTAGGGCTCATGCATTAAGACGTTTTGATCGACGAAGAAATGAACTTCAATATCCTTATGTTGATTATGAAGAAATATATTTATTAGATTGTGGCTATAATAAGTTTTATAAACTCTTCAAAAAACAAGTAAGTTTTTTTCTCTTATATTCCTTCCCCATTCATTCTCTATGTTTTCAGGGATATTGTGCACCTGATCATTATGTTCCAATGAATTGTAAACATTTCGCTAATCATCTCAAAAACTTTCATTTTCATCGAAGCCGTTATCAACCAAATCGAAAAGTGAAGCGAACACCTCCATCAAGTCAACACCATTATGAACCAATCCTACTATGTTTCAATGCAGATCAATCTTTAGAAGGCTTTTAAAATTTGTTATCTTTATTAAAACTAAATGCTATTATTTGTTAATTGAAATATTTACTGTTAGGTTATTTTTTTAGTCAGCTGTATATTAATTTTCCCTCTTTTTTGTTTATAGTTAGTTTTTCTGCTTTGTTTATTCGTTTGTTTTTTTCTTCTATTCCAAATAAAGTAACTTGCAATTATCTGTTGTTTTTTTTTACAATTAAGTAATAACACAACAACGACTCATAAAAATGTTTGCTTGAAAGAAAGTAGTATCAGCGTCAAGCAAAAAAAATAATTCATTCAAGTCTTTTGAATGCATTTCTAATCAACTTTTATCCGACCACGAAATCATTCACTTCATTGATTCTGCATACTTTACCAACAAATTTAGCCTATTTGTTTCCAACCATCTTCAAAAAAAATGATTGCACATTTCTTCATTTTTACGTGAGTCATCTCTGCTTTTTTGGTTTTAATTTTTTAAAAGCCTAAAAACAAAATACTTTTATAAAAACTATCAAAAAAATTTATAAAATTATTGAAAAAACCCGCTTGTTGTTGTTCTTGAAACTTTATTGAGGTTAGTTGCATCATTTTCTCTTCTTTTCTCTTTTATTAATCCTTTCATTTTTAGGTTTTGAAAAATGTCTACGTCTGTTGCTCCATCGGTTTCTCAAGGTGCTCCACCGGCTGCTGCTCCTGCTAATGCTGGTAATGGAACTGCTGCTGCTCCACCGGCTTCAACTCCATCAGCCACTCCAAATGCTTCTGGTGCAACCACCAATCCTGCTGCGTATCCAATGGCATCGCTTTACGTTGGCGATCTTCATCCTGATGTTACAGAAGCTCAACTCTTCGAAAAGTTCTCAACAACTGGTCCTGTTCTTTCCATTCGTGTATGTCGTGATGCTATCACTCGTCGTTCTCTTGGTTATGCATATGTCAACTTTCAAAATCCTGCTGATGGTGAGTTTTCTAATATCTTCATTTCTCAACCTAACTAAATGATCCTTTTTAGCTGAACGTGCTTTGGACACCATGAACTTTGATCATATGAACAATGAACCCATACGTATTATGTGGTCTCAACGTGATCCATCCATTCGTCGTTCTGGTGCTGGTAATATCTTCATCAAGAACCTTGACAAACGTATTGATACCAAATCTATGTATGATACATTCTCGCTCTTTGGAACAATTCTCTCCTGCAAGATTGCTACTGATGACGGTGGACAAAGCCGTGGTTATGGTTTTATTCATTTTGAAACAGAAGACGCAGCTCTACAAGCAATTGAACGTGTTAATGGTATGCTCCTTGATGGAAAGAAAGTTTTCGTCGGCAAATTCCAATCTCGTGGTGCTCGTATGAATGAACTTGGAGATGGTGGTCGTCGCTTTACCAATGTTTTTGTTAAGAACTTTGGTGATGAATTTGATGATGAAAAGCTGGAAGAATTGTTTAAGAAACATGGAGAAATTACAAGCTGCTCCGTTATGAAAGATGCTGAAGGAAAATCAAAAGGTTTTGGCTTTGTTGCCTTTTCATCTGCTGAAGCTGCCGAAGCTGCTGTTGAAAATCTTGATGGCTTTGAACTTCCTGACACCAATCTCAAGCTCACTGTTTGTCGTGCTCAAAAGAAAACTGAACGTCAAGCTGAATTGAAGCGCAAATTTGAAGCTCAAAAAGTTGAAAGACTTCAACGGTATCAAGGCATCAACCTTTATGTTAAGAATCTCGATGATGGTATTTCTGATGATGGACTTCGTGCTCAATTTGAAAATTTCGGAAAGATTACTAGCGCCAAGGTTGGTTGATTTTTTTGTCATTGAGCATTTCTGATCATTTCATTTTTTAGGTTATGCGTGATGAAAGTGGACGTTCAAAAGGTTTTGGATTCGTTTGCTTTGAAAAGCCTGATGATGCTACCAAAGCTGTTGTTGAAATGAACAATAAGATGGTCGGCACCAAGCCTCTTTATGTTGCTCTTGCTCAACGAAAGGAAGATCGTAAAGCTCAACTAGCTTCTCAATATATGCAACGTTTGGCAAGCATGCGTCTTCAAAATCCCAACAACTTGGCTGGAACTATGTATGCTCCAACTCAAGGTGGTTACTTCGTTTCTTCTGGAATGCCTCCTCGTCCATTCATGGGTAACTTGCCTGGTCAAATTCGCAATCCTCCACCTCGCTGGAATAATCTTGCTGGTAATCAATATGCCAATATGCAGAATTATGTTATGCCTGGTGGTCAATTCAACCAAGTTCATCGTCCTCGTAATTCCATGCGTCCTCAATTCCAAGGTCAACAACGTCCCCCTCGTATGCCTATGCAATCTCAATCTGGTGTTCGTCCTAACTTTACTGTATGTTTATATCTTCTTTTTTTATTTCGTATTCTTTTCATCCTCGTTTTTTAGCCAAAGGCTGGTCAACCTCAGTACTATCAGCAATACAATCCTGCGGCTCCACAACAAATGCGTCAACAACCTCCTCAATCTGTTCGTCAACCTGCTGGTGGACAAGAACCCATCAGTACTCATTTGTTAGCTCAAGCTTCCGAAGGTGAACAAAAGCAGATGATTGGTGAACGTCTTTTCCCGCTCATCACTCGTATCGCTGCAAATGAAGACGTCGCAAAGATCACTGGGATGATGCTTCAAATGGATAATTCTGAATTGTTAATGATCCTCGAAAATGAAGATATCCTCAAGAGCAAAGTAGCTGAAGCTGTAACCGTCCTTCGCAACTCTCAAAAAGAATCTCAACGTGCCTAAACATCAAGTTCAACAACTAAAGCGGCCAAAAAAACATTATTATTTAAAAATTCGTTTTAGTTTTAATTTGTTTTGTTTTTATTATAAAATTATTATATAATATGTTTCTTGTGTCTCTATTAGCATTCATCTTTGCAAAAACTCTTGTTTTTAAGAGGTTGTTAGGATCATTAGTTATAATCGATAAGGTTTGCAAATGATTAAGATTACTTGAGCTTGATGATTGGAATGCTTTTACAACAGAAAACTAAAGGAAGAAGACTTGTGAATTCAATGTTAGATATGATAAGATTAAAGTGATAAACTTGCATACCATTTCATTGTTGTGGCAGAAAAAGAAAGACTGTTCTTTTACCGTTTCATATGACGTTTCACATATCCAATCCAAACAATTTCTAACAGCTTTTGTTATTTCCAGCCTTTGAATGAAGTTTTAATATTCCCAAACTGTTGATATTATAATTATGGTATTAATAAAGTTTATGCTTTGTTTAAAATGTTGACATAAACGTTTATTACAAAGTGAACCTCGGCAGAACTCAACCATCAAGGACATGGTAGGCTTAACTAAATCTTTACCAACGACCGCCATAACTTTTGCACAGTTCCAACAAGAGTAAATAACACAAAAACACCTCCCGTTTGCTTATTTCCTCGCTATTATAATCTCTCGAATATGGGTATGCTATTGTAATTTTTTCAGGAGCTTTATATTTGCTGAATTTAGAGTATTTTGTTTTTATAAAATGGACGGATGGAGAAAGAACAATGCATTCTAGCATCCATCAGTTAAAATGATAAATAATAATATATTTATTCTTAATACGAGCTTTATGTAACAAGTTTCATACTGTATAAATGTTAAAACTAACAAACATGAATCCAAAAAAATGAATAAAGGTGTTATGATCAAAAATCGAGCAAATAATAAAGTATCCTCTTTCATGATAATATTCGAAAATGAAAATGCATATTTGCGGTAGATAAAAAGATTGAAAATAAGAATCAAGAGGTATCACAAGTTTTGTTTTATCATTGAATTCAATCAATCAAAAGAAACTTAAAAGACTGTTGACAATTAAACAACTATTAATAATCGATATTAAAGGAGTGAAGATGCTAAGATTTAAAAGGGGTAAATGTTGCATCGAATAAATAATGATAAACATAAGAGAGAGAAAAAACCGGCATTTCATTGATTCAAAGAAATGATACATACAAACAAAAAAAAGACACACAAAATTAATTTTTATAACAAAAGTTTATAAAGAACGAACAAAACTAAACTACGACAAATAATTATTAGGCTATAGTCGTTTTTGCCACAGTGAAGAGATTGGAAGTGCACATATTTTGATTACGCGTCTGTCTTGATCCAACGGAAACGACCAGCATTCTTCTTTGGATGCCAAAAGTAACAAGATTCATTTGTACATGCTTCATCAAAACGACATCGCTAAAAACAATAATCATAAGTAAAAATCATTAAAGAATAAACAAATACTTACTTTGGGGTGGCGAAAAGAACAAGCTTCATTATTGCATCTAGCACCAAAACGACATGGAGCACTGCTTGTAGACTGTTGCAAAGACAAATTCAATGGTTTGATACTTGAAACAGTTGATGGTTTAGTTGTTGAAACTGGAATATCAGGAGCATCCTTTGTATCAAATGATACAATAACTTCTGTCTTTCCTCCATTGGCATCATTTTCTTCTGTTTCATTTTGTTCACCTTCAGTAACATTTTGTTCACCATTTGTTTCACTTTCATTGCCATCAGTAGTTGATTCGATTTGTCCTTCAGTTGCAGTTTGGCTTTCAGTAGGCTTTTTCGGTGACTCAGTTAAAGCTTCGGAAGGAGTAGCAGCAGTACCATTTGTATCAGCATTGGTTGACAAAGGATTTGGTTGGTGGACTGAATGAGCAGATTTAGGCCTAAAAAATAAATGTTGTTATCTTTGATTTAATAAATAAATAATATCAAAAACTTACGCCATAGGAGGACGAGGTAATGTATGAATATAAGGACATGTTGGTTTGTTACAATTTGGTTCAAATTTACATGGAGGATGAACAAATAAACATTTGTCACCAAATCGACAATTAGGAAAGTTGATGCATCGTTTTGTTGGATGAGAATATGAGCATGCTTCTTCATTACGACATTTTGGCCAAAAACGACAACGTTCAGGAATCTTTCCAACTTCAGGAGCTTTTGTACCACCAAATTGCTGAAAAGAATTTGAATAACTAAATGCAGTTGATAAATATCCCGTTGACCAAATTTGCAAAGGTTGTAGTGCCATATTGATTGAAAAGTCTAACTCACTTTCAAAATATTGAAAGTGTCAAAAGTAAAACATTGAGGAAAGAGCAATGATAAAAAGAAAATCAAAGTAGCAGCCATTTTTTTGCGTTTCGAAAGACAAAAGAAAATGCGGCATATTTAAAATATTTTGAGTAAAATGCTAATTTGGTTATCAATAGCTTAATATTTATCCCATGTTTTCCTAATTGACTTTGTAAACAAAATGGTATGAAAAAATTTCTAGCTTAGTAAAAGGTATCATTAATGAATAAAAAAATCAACAAACCTTTTTCTGTGGAACAGTATATTGCAATGGACGAGAAAGAGCTTCAGTTGGAGGAATTCTTGAATTATGAGCGGAAGCAAGGAAAGCATCAATTTCAGCTTCATTATCAGATTCTTCCTCTTCTTCTTCATCATCATCGAATTCAATCTTTCCATCCCATTGTTTAGTTAATGGAGCACCTGTCCCTAAAATTTAAAGTTTTAAATCTCATGATATTCAAATAAAAAATAGTAAGAAAAAAGTTAAATGAGTGTGTAATTATAATCAAGAATAAAGCTTACCAGCTAACAATAGTCGTTTCCTCGCTACAGCTTCTAAATCGCCACTATCAGCAGAACGTTTTTGTGGTCGAACTCCAGAAAGTTTGAGGAACGTTAGAACTAAATCAGCATGCATTAATAACGTTCAAAATTTACTGAAAAAAAATCTTACGTGGATCTTCAGCTCGACGTTGTTTTCTTCTTACTAATTTAGTAGCTTCTGCATGTTGATTAGCATAATTTTCATCACCAGGTGGTGCTTCGTCCATTGAAGCATGAATTGCTTTACGAGCTGCTGCATTTTTACCGAGTTTTACAATGAATTGAGTTTCACGCTCTTCTTCTTCAGAAAAGTCGCTATCATCATCATTTTTCATAACAGTGCGGTGAGAGGATCTCATCGTATTGACTTGCCTAGAAATAATAGAGATTTTATAACAGCTACAAAAGCGCGAAAAAACTTACAATACATCATCATCAACTCTTCTACGATGTCTTGGAGGTTCTTCTTCTTTAAAGGTATCAGTCATTGCACGTTTGAATAAACTTGAACCAGCTTTAGCATCAGCCGTATCAGCTTTTCTTCGTTTAACAACAACTTGAGAACTTAATTTTGGTGAAGATGGTCGTTCAGTTTTTGGTACAACATGAGATCTAACAGTTTTGCGATTTTCTTCTTCATCATCGTCGCTGTAAGTAATTCTTTTACGATCTTCGCGGCGTCTGCTTTTATCACCATCTTCAATTGAACGAGATCGTCGTCGTCGATCATCTTTGCGACGAGATGAACGTTCTTTTTCACGTTTAGGAGATGGAGCCCGAATTGGTGCTCGCTTTGGTTTATCATCATCATGACGAGTACGACGAGGTGAGCGACTACGAGATCTTCGAATAGGTGATCTGCTTCTTGATTTTGGTCTTTCTCTTTCTTCACTGCTATGTCTTCTAAAAAAACATTCATTAGTATTCAAATATAAAATGTAAATTAGCCGTAATTGTCGAGGATAATAATGGTTATAACATTTGATGGAATTATTCATCCAAATATCAGCAAATAAACCATTGTGTTTAACGATAAAAACTTACTTCTTAACAGCTGGTTTTTCTGGTTCTCTTGCTTTAGCTTCTTCTGTTTCCTTCTTGTTAACCTTTTCAAAGAAGTCAAACAACCTAAAAAAGATCGAAATTAATATCTCCGTCACAAGCGAATTTAGCTTACCAATCAACAAAGGGTTCAGTATTATCACTTAAAAAGAGCATTAAATCTGTTTTCATTCTGGCTTTATCCTTCTTATTTGCTATCATAATCATAATATAATCGGGTAATTCATCATCGACTTCGATTCCAAGCTCTTGAATTTTGGTCTTTATTGCTGCCTAAAAAACGTACGGAATGATATTAAAGCTATTGGAAAAAATAAATAACAAAACCTTACCCTTAATTTCTTTGTAAAATCATTGGTTGCCATTGTTTCACAAATATTCCAAAGTTAACAATCTAAAATAAGAGAAGCCAAAGTTTATAAGTATTTAATTATATATATAAAAATCAATAATATACACGAAAATGAGAATAAAAAAGTTAAGAAAAAATCCGCGAAATAAACAAAACAAAATATTGTGCATTTTGTGCATATTTGGTAGCTTCGGGATAGTGAATTTTATTATTAGTTCATTCCTTTTTTTTGTCAAATCGCCAACTACTTCTAACTGCATTGTTACGAAAACAAATTTAAAAAAAAAGGAAGAGAGAAGGAACGAACGCAAGCAGTTGAAAAAATAGGAGCAAAAAATGGAGAGAAGCGTTTCAATGAAATTCTAATGGGAAACATTGCTGCACGTTGCCTCCTCGCAAATACATGAGCATGAAATAATTAGAGAAGCATAAAGTTTAGAAAAAAAGTTTTGTAGCTTTTAGAAATAAATCAATGTTGTAATAAAAAAAAATTTATGAAATCATCAAAGTGAAATAGAATAAGTCAAATTTTGTCATAAAAATTTCAGCAGCATTTGGATTTGGAAAGCATAAAAATGTTTCAACTTGCTTTTAGAAATTTTATTTTCAAAGTGCAAAGAAAATTTTTACAAGTATGTAAATTCTCGCTTTCACTGTTATTGGTTGCCATAGTTTATTAGACCTTTTTTTACAAGATGAATTCAACAAAGCTTGTTATTAGCAAAGGGAAATAATAGTTTTGAGGATATAGCAATAAAATTTGATTCAACGAACAAATTAAAAACTTCAAAAAATTGTAGCCATAGAAGAGGTTACGTTATTAGCCACTTTTTTCCATTTTAATCGAATGTTAGCAAATATTTTTCCATAATTTTTTACCTCAAAAGAAAGCTTTTAAATTTTATCTCGGACAAGGCAAAGCTTTAATACAGTACAAAAAAATGAAATTATACATAATGAAACGTAAAAGCATGATTTAAAAAAGTTGCCATATTTGCGATGGATTTTATCAACTCAAAAATGTTTCATTATCTTCTTTTTGCGGATCTTTGAGAAGGAGGAGGTCAAATAGCAAAGCAAGCAATTCACTTTGCGCAATGACCAATTTTTTTATTTGCTCACAAAAAATAGTATTACTTTGACATTCTGCCTCTTTTGTGTGGTTCATTTTCTGCTCTTTTTTCCGCTGCACTTTTGTTTTTCTTTCGTCATTCATTATTTGCGCAATTTACATATTCACAGGGTCTCTCATGAGTCCCGGTGTAAAATTTTTGGGACCTCCGCAAGGAGGTAAATATACAACAATTAAACCCTTTAATTGTAATGCTCTCATATTTGATGGCACTTACACTTAGAAATGCAATTCCAAAGTATCTGTATTTGTTCGTTTATTAGATAAAATAAGGCATAAATAAAAAAAAGCATAAATCTGGGATTACAATAGAAAGTCAATAATTATAATGAGATTCAAGCCGTCGTCACAAAAGCAAATATAAAAAATCATGGGAATTTAATGATGTTTTGGGCGTTCGAATATCCATCCAAATATTCTTCTTTTTTTATTGCTTGCGGATTGACACTTACATACGAAAATTATTCTTTGAATGTTGTTCTTCAAAAATTTTAGATGAAAAACTGTTCGCAAAGAATGCAACAACAACTTCGTTTGCAAAAATAATATTTACTTTTCCATTCAAATTTAGAATTTTCATCGCGTTTGATTCGTGTTGTTTTACAAGTTTTTTGTTGTTTGGTTTGGTTTTTTACATAAAGTTTTTTTAGCTTCAGCTTTTATATTTTCAATTACTTTATTCTTTTGGACTCCAAAATGAAAGATGAAAGTTCAAATCAACCATCAATCGACCAAGAAAATTATGTACCAGAAGAGCAATATTTGGATGAAATGGATATCAAACCATCGAACTCTGTTAAAAGATCTCCTGGTGGCGACGAACTAATACCGACTCCATTTCAAGAGGGATACACCTTACATGGTATGGATGGTAACAATGATTATGTTTTTGCTGAACGACCACAACCAAGTCCACCGTATGTTGAATATACTGGTGAAGAAAGTCAATCTTCATTAAAAGATGATAGACAAGAATCATTTCAAATTGGTACTACGCTCTCTTCAGCTCCACTTGTATCAACATCAGAAAGAATCTGTCCTATTGATACAACTTTATGGATGAGTGATCTCAGAGAAGGTTGGGACACAGAATTTATTAAGAAAGCTTTTGAATCTTTTGGGTTTACTCCCATTAACATTAAACATATTACTGAAAGAGTTAAGGTAAGATGTTTGAATTGTTCTTTGGGTTTTTCAACTAACTCATGCTATTTTTTCAGGTGAATCCATATGCTTTCGTAGAATTCGAGACTACCGAGATTGCAAAGAAAGCTATCTTAAAATGTAATGGTCGTTCAATTCCTGGTGATACTCATCGACATAAATTTCGACTGTCTTTTGCTAACCTTCCAAATCAAATGTTAGTTTTTTTTCTTATCTTTTTATCTCCTAAGCTTGCTTTTTTCAGCACCTGTGAATATATTGTTACTGTAAACAATCTTTCAAAAACTGTCGATGAAGCTGCACTTTTCAAGGTTTGCATCTAACGTATCTTTTGTATCTCATCTTTGTCTTTTTTAGTTGTTTGGAACAAAATATGCTTCATGTCGTGGTGCTAAAGTTCATATACATCCTACTGGTACGCCAAAAGACTCTGGTATTATTAAATTTTCAAATCAAACTGATCAACAACTTGCACTTATTGAAATGAATAGGTACGAATTCAAAGGAAAAGAGCTTAAACTTCAATTAGGCCCAACAAAATTAAGAGGTCCAAAGAACTTATTGACTGCTCTTCAAACTTCTATGTATCAACAAGCTGCTTATGCACAATTTGGTTTTATGCCTGCATTATTTCCACCGGGACAATTTCCATTTATGAATCTTATGGTTTGTTTTGTTTATTTACTTTGTTATAATATTAATAGCAGCATTTTACAGGCTGGTGCTCCTTTCCATTATTCTTCTGGTGATGTTCATCGTTCAAGAGATCGTAGCCTTAGTCCTGTTAGAAATCGTCGTAGAAGATCTCTTTCAAATGATCGAAGCCTTAGTCCTGTTAGAGGACGGCGAAGAAGATCTCGTTCAAATGATCGAAAGAGAAGTCTTGATAAAGATCGTCAGAGAAGATCCCGTTCAAGAGGTGGTGAACGTGAAAAAGATCGACGTCGCTCTGGACGTGAACGCTCACCGATAAGAAGACGAAGAAGCCGCTCAAGAGATCTTAAAAGAAGAGATTCACGAATGCATTAGAATCAAGCAAATGGTCAAAATCTTTCTGTCATCCTTATGGAAGAAACAAGATATGATTAAACAATTATATCCTGAAGTTTTAGTTAATGTCCAATTTATTCCTTACTATGTTATTTTAATTTGATTTTTCTTATTGATTTTGTTAAAAGTTTTTGAAATAAAAATATAAAAAAGCTTTATCTGTCTTTTGTGGGTGTTATTTGGTTTCTTTTTGAATTTTCTTTTCTTCTCAATTGCTTCAGCAGCTTCGATGATTTAAGGATATTGTTCATACCACAGCTGTCAAAACTCTAAATTATTAACTATCGTATTCGCAAACCTCCTGATAGTGCTATCATTATTTTGTTTGCGGCGTTACAGCAAATAACTATTTTCTGAGACATTTGCTCATCTAATTTATTTTTAAAACTTATAAAACTTTTTAATACACAAAAACAATAATGGATAAAGGAAAAAGGATAAAGCTCAATTCCGACAATTTAAATTTTATGATTTACCAAAATTTGAGAATAAACAAAAGAAAATGTGTGACAATGATACAAAAAAGTTTTAAAACCAAAAAAGAAAACTAAAACAACAAAAAAGTAATAAGAAAATAATATTCGGGCAGATTATTAATTTGGATGCAATTAATTGAATGACTAATCTTTTTCTTTTAAAGTATTCCTAAATTAACTTTCGATTCAATAGAAAATTTTCTTAACAAATTTAAAACACAAAAAAAGATTTGTAATCAAAAAGAGTGAAAAGTTTTGATATGAAATAAATTCAATACATTTTTTTTTCATTGTCCATCAATGAAGGTAAATTTTATAAGTGATCATCAAGTTCGGGCGGATTAGAACCTTCGCGATTTGCTGTTTGAATGATTAAAAGTTCTTTTTTTGTTGCTTCATGAGCTCGTTTCTCCTGTAAAGTTTTAATTACTAGCAGCTATTGGCTTTTAGAATTAAAAAAGTACCATAGCTAATTGAGTTCTTAGTTGCTCATTAAGTAATTCAAGCTCTTTCTTTTCTTTATAAACTTTTTGAAGCATCCATTGATATTTGCTTAATTCAGTATCAAATGAAAGATGGCGCTCTGATGAAGCCTCATCCAATGAAGGCTGTAAAGCCTGTAATTTATATTGCTTTAAAATAAAAAATGAGTTTTTCTTTTGAAGCTAATATGGAAAATCTTTAATTTCTAAGGATGTTGAGATTTTTTTTCATTCACTCAAGTTGTTTTTGAAGAAGAAAAAAACTTACATTTGGTTCTCCTTCTAACGAATGGAAAACACTTGGCATTCCAATAACCTCATCTGATTGAGTTCTATCGAGAGTTGACTGAAAATTAAAGAAAGAATAGTTTTAGAGAGTTAAAAATGGAAAAAGAAAATCAATCCATTTCAAGTTGATTTTTAACTACAAAAAATCAGACGTCATCAACTTCAAAGATATTAAAAACCCAATCAGTCAGCCACTCTCTCCATTTGAATATTGGCATGGTTTTCTTTTTGTGTGTGGCATCGAATACGTATGTATGGTACTTTGAGTGATATTGATTGAGAAATAAATAATAACAAACCTTATTTGTTAAAGCATCACAAAGTTGATCATGCATTGAATTACTAAAATTACAATTCTTTTTGTATGTTCTAGGTGGTATAGGTGGCACAACAACACCCGGTCTATAATTAGTTATTTGATAGTTAACCACTCTGTTGTTATTTGGTGCTTTATTATTGTTGTAAAGTGATATAGAAGATGAATAGTAAGTTTTATATGGTGGTAGTGGTGGTCTAGGTGGTAGTGAGAGTGGTGGCCTAGAAGGGTTAATAAAAAGAAGAGGAGGAGATAGAAATATAAAAATTAAAATTAAACAAAAAAGGATGCAGAAATTAGAAGGGAAAAAAGCAAATTCGAAAATTCATAAAATAATAGTGATCTTTTCTTTTGAGAAGCATGCAGAAAAACATAATAATAAAGCAACCAAAAATCTTTTTTATCCAGAGTGCATAAACTTATCAAACTAACTTAAACCTGGCAAATGTGCAGTGCAAAAAAAATAATAACAAAAATCACACAGGAATTTTGAAGTTGAATCAGATTTTTTACATCATTTTTTCAAACTCTGTAAAACCCGAATCCAACAACTTCAGCTTCCATTGATTCTCCACCAAAAAAGCCAATAATAAAAAAACTTACGAAACTTTTCTTTTATCTTTTTGTGACCCACCAGGAGTGGAAGCTTCTGAACCTGAATCAAATATGGACGTTGATCGCTCCTTTTTATAACTGTATTGATCTTTCGCTAGCGGTGTTCGATGGCCACCGAAATTGAATCTTTCTTCAAAACTACTGGAAGGACTATTGTGAGCTGAACTTGATAATTCTTTATTTCGGATTTTAAACATTTCTTGATACCTATAAATATTTTTTTGTTTAATACCACTTTAAACATATTTAGCTGTTTACGTTAATGGTTGTTTTGCAAAAGTATCAGGTGTTAGAATTTGAACTTCTTGTCCTTTTATTGCTGGGCAATTGGGATCTTCACAACCTCTTCTTGGATTTCCATCTGATGAAGGGGCAATCATCATGACTCTAACTATCATTTTTTCTTCCAATAATGAAGTCATTTGATCAAGGGACATCGTGGAAACAGCAATATTTTCCATCTGAAATTTACTCAAATTTTTAGTATCCATCGTGTTTTAAAAATTGGTTACCTCAGCGATTCGACTGCCTTGCCTTAAACCAGCTTTCCAAGCAGTTTGATACATTTCTACATCGGTTATAACACCCTCTTCTTGAATATGAAATCCAAGAGAATCACCGGGTTTAGTTTTTCTCAAAATTAATTCCTTTGCTTCTTCACCATTTGTTACAGCTTCAAGCCTTCGTAAAAGCGAATTTAATTCCCTTGCTGTTCCATCATTTGTGCAACATCGCATCAGCAACATTTCACCATGATCATAATAAAGTTTTAAACCCATATCCGTATTTGCCCAACCTATGATTGAATGAGTTGGAGTTGCAAATAATACGGCACCCGTTGGAATTTCTAATAGAACTATGCTTTCCGCAGAGACACCAAGAATGCAACTGCATCGTTTATTATAAGAATGATCATGAACATCCACCATCCAACTTAAAGCTCCTCGAACATTTGCACCCAAAACAGGTTTGGGAATTGGACGTTCTTTACGTTTCACTGATCCACCGAGAAAGCGGCCTGGAAGGGTTTCTGTAAAATATTTAAAGGACAAAATTTTGCACAATCACAATAATTAAAAAAAAGCAGCAATCAATAGCAACATCAAATTTTACATATTGGGTTTATAGGTATTAAACTTGACGATGTGAAAGCAAAACTGGGACTGTCATTGAAGGAAAACAGAGGGAGTGTCACTTCACTTACTTGCAATCCTTGATGGACCTTCATTTGGATGAGCTGTAACATAATTTTCTGATAAATCTTTGAGAGCTTCTCGTCTTGTTCTCGCTGCCATTGCAGCAAATTTTTTAGATCGATGTACAGCGTTTTCAGCATTTATTACTAAAAAAATATTTCTTTATTAGATCAAAAATTTATTTCTTCTCTCTCTTACTTTTGGTTAACAAAAAATCATGAAATTCTGCGCATTTTTGATAATTTGCACCTGGTTGAATTGGTGGTCCAAATGCTGGAACATCTTTTACCCGTGATATTGCCACCCTAAACAAAGTTTTATTTTCATATGTAATTCGAATGGAAACCCTTACCTGTAGCTAACATTATCCGTGCATGGATTACTCACGCGAACAATAATAAAAACATGTTGAAAATGAGATCGAACTGTTATAGGACTAAAAGGGGATGCACCAGGTTCTTGAAATATTATTGTAACCATATCATTTCCTATATGCCTTTTCCTGGATAGCTGTTGACGATTATTGGGTGTAAATGGAAGCATTGTGGAAACATGAAACATAACTTCATGTGAATGATATTCAGTATAAATACTAAATTCTCCTGTTGTATCTCCGCGAGTATCCAAACCACCTTTATAATTTTCAAATCCTTTTAATCTAACACGTTGACCTAAGAAATCCAAAAATTCTTCAAATGCTGGACTCGAAGTTTCATTGTTATACATTTGTTCTTCAGTGGATTGATTAGATTTACAATATAATATTCCAACTTTATATCGAGTGTAAATTGGCTGTTCATCAATTTTTAACAATAATTCTTCAACTTTGGGCGAAGTTATTGCAGGTCGTAATGCACCAAAATGAATTTGAGGACAAACAAGTTCAAGCAATTCCCGCATTAAAGTTCGATTGCTTTTATCTTGCGGTTGTTCTGGTAGTGCTTCTTCAGGTACTGCTACTCGCATAGTTAGAAGCTGAAAGTGATAGAGAAATTGAAAAATGAATGGCAGCAAAAAAAATCGGTGTAAATTATTAATAACTTACATCACTTATCCGTATAATTAATCGATAAAGAGTATGAGAAATAATTGTACCAGCTTCTTTACGTTCAGATGTCTCACGAACAAGACTAACTGCTACAGGACCTAAATGTTCATCCGTTCCAAAATAATCAACGTGAGCTAAAAAACATTTTCTTTCTTTATCAACGTTTCATTTTTATCCGAAATTCTTACATCGTCCAGCAAAACAATGCCGAAAATAATAACTTCCAATATCTTGAGGTTCAATAACAATTTTAGGTTGTCGAACCGCGCAAAGTCTTCCACCAAGATAAACATTTGAAACATCTTCAAGAACTCCAGCTTCCGCGGCTGTGTGTTCACGTTGCCATGTTTCAATTTCATCATCATAGCTTAAAGCTTTTGCCGGAGTTAAGGTTAATCGAGAAAGGGCCATACGACGAATGGGTTCAATTCCGAGCTCATTTCTAAAAAATTATTTGTGGTTAGAATAATTTTAATTTTGATGCAATTACCTAAAAGCTGGACAACTTGCAAGTAATTCATTACTCTTTCCATCACCGCCATCATCTTCCGATGGACTTTGTGCTTGTGAAGCTCCGGTGGGTCTTGCAGCTTCTAAAGTGGTTGTTGGTGGACCTAAACCCCATGCAGCTGCTAATGAATGACAATCATGATATGCACATAAACGAGGATAAGGTGGATGCCATTCACTAAAACAACAATACATTCAGAAGAAGAAGAAAATATTTCATTCACATTATTTTTGTCAACAACGGTGGCTGATAAAATATTTTTAAAAGAAGATTAAAACCATTTTTAAACCGATTAATAAATTATTTATTCAAATAATCAATTTTTTTAGTTTCATTCACGAAATGAAAAACTTACGTTTGACTTTCATCTTTTGTAAGAACATCCGATTCACTTCCAGTCGTAGCTGGATCGGGTGATGGTTGAGATTGAATAGATTGTTGAGTAAGAGCACCGGGCGACATTCCACCATGACTTGATGATGAAGAAGTAGATGCGAGTGAATTTGTTACAAGCATCGAAGAACCTCCTGAAGTAGATGCTTGAACTGTAATTCCTGAACTTGTCGGTGTTGAAGAAGTATTTGAAGGCATTCCGTTGTTGTTAGAATTTAATCGGAATCCTGTTTGCTGATTTGTTGTCCCTTAAAATATTGTGAAATTTAGAGAGATTTTAAACTAATTGCTGCTAAATGAATGCAACTATTCCAAAATTAAAGAATTTCGAGCTTAATTTAATTAAAGCAACGAAAAAATTTGTGAATTTCTAAAGGGCCAAAAAATAATGTCAAATAAGAAATATTTTTTAGGTTGATTTTAGTGAAGCCCTATTGTCCCACTACATACATCATTATAAAATTGTGTTTGTTTTGAAAATAACATCACGACATAGATATGAGTCATTACTAAGTAAGTATCTGGTAAGCTAATTAAAAATTCAAAAATAGTGGAATGATAGCCAAAATAGGAGGTCAAAAAGCAAATTTTTTTTTATAGCAACGAATTAAGCAAAAGAGGAACTTTAAAATTAGATTAAAATTTGAGGGATGTTTTTATTCTAAAAATTGTACGGTCACAATACAATAAAAATTATTTTGTAATTTAAACCCGCTTTATTTTTGTTAAAAATTTTATTACCTTACATTTCTTGATCGAGAAAGTTTGATTTAATATTTAAAAAAATCACTGTTTTGTTCCGAAAAAAATCTTTGCAAACTAAAACTAATTAATCTATCAATTTCAGTTAGCACAAGCGTTAAAAAAATGCCTAAACGTGCTAAATTAAACAAAACTTTTTCACTTTCAAAAAAAATATATGCAACAAATTCCAACAAACTAACACATTTTTTCCAAACCTCAAATGTGCAAAAAAAACTCAAAGCCCAATATATTTTTTTTCTACTGAGAAAAAAAAGCAGCTGCTTCTATTAGGGTGCTATAGAAAAGATTATTCATAACATTTTTATTTTAACCCCTCGTGATTCAACAAAACCACCAACACCTTGATGGATGTTGTCGAAGGAGAGATAGAGAGAGACTCCAACCGCAAAGAAGTAAGTAACTCATTGACTAACTAATTCTAACTGACAGAAAAAAATACAGCTAAGAACAACAAAGAAACATTTAAATAAGAAATAAAAAAATTAAATCTAATTAAATCATAAAAAAAACAAAATTAATCATTTTAATCCTTTTAAAAAGTCAAACATAATTTTACATTTCTTTGTTTGATTAATTTTTATTATTAATGCTGAGAAGGAAAAAATTTTGTTTACAAAATTATAAATTAAAAGATTTTGATGTTGAGGTAGAAGGAGTGAGTTAGTATTATATTAGAAGCTGCTACTTTTTTTTTGTTATTTTGTAGTGATTATGAAGAAGTTCATATTCATTTTACTCTTTCCACTTCTTTTAATCCATTTTGATGAATAAATAATATCATTAAAGTATTAATTATAATTAAATAAAAAGAAAGAGATCAAGAAGCGGAAATAAAAGGTTATTTTATTAATATGAAACACGTGGTAAAAAAAAGGTATTAGAATTAAAGGTTTTAAGAATGTTTTAACACAAAATTTCTGGAATTATAAAACTGAAATTTTGCAAGCAACGAAAAGATAAAAAAGAAAGGATTTTGTGTCATTTGTCTAAGTAATATTCAACTTTTTGAATCATAATTCCTCATATTATAAAACCTTACCTTTGACAATACTGAGCATTGAAAAATATTTGAATTTAAATTTGACAAATAATTAATAAAATATAAATTGTTTAAATTTTGATAATAAATTTGCGCTAAATTTTGCGCTGGAATAAAACCAGCATACATTTCTTTTATTATTTTTTTTATATTTTGTTTTGGGTTCCTTGTTTTCACTTTTGCTGCTTTTTTCTTTTATTCTTTTTTTTCACTTTCCTTTCTTTTGCATGCGTGGGCAATAACGGAAATGAAACAACACAGAGATAATATGCAGCAGAGACAAACAGAAATATAAGCTTTGTCTTTTCTTTCTTTTTTTGTTGCTTGGTCGCAATGGAATATTAAGTTCAAAGATTCCCTTTTCCAAGATCACGAAATAATGTGATTAATTTTTTTTATGAATGAAATATTAATAATAATTATTATTATTTGAGTTAATCCTTATTTTGTTTGTTTGGATAAATTGAAAATGAATTATTTAGGAGAGCCACAGAAATATTGACACTTTTTTTCAATAAGCCTCTATGTCGTTGTTGATGGAGTTATTAGTTGAAGAAGATTATGAGTAATAATAAGAAATATAAAAAATATATATATAAAAATTTATTGTTTAAGCATTTAAATAAAAAATGGGTGAATTCATTAAATTTTGAGAGAGGATTTATCTGAAAAAAAGTAGCACATGATAAAAAAAATTTAAAGGAAAAAAAGCGGAAGATAAATTGAAGCTTCAAAAACACGAAAGAAAAAAATATAAAAACTTTTCCACGGGATTTTTACTTCCATTAAATTTCACGTAAGAAAAAAGAAGAGATGAACATCAAAAACTTTTTTTTACCATTGTTAAAAAGAGTATACTTTTCAAGCATGAAAAGAAAAGTATATGTTTGCATGTGTGGGTATGTGAGAAAAGAAGGGTTCCAATTGCTCTTCCAACAACAAAAACGAAAAAGAAAGAAAAGCTTTTCCGTGTTTTTTTTTTCTCGATAGAAATAAAAGAAAGGCTTTTTCAAAACCCCTTCAAACAAAAAAAAACAACAAACGAATATGCAACTTTTTTTTCTTTCAACAAAAAAAAAAACGAAGTAAGCAACAAAAGAAAGAAGCCAGCTCACTCTCTCGTTTTCGCTTGCGAGGAAGTCCACCATCCAAAGCTAGCAAAAATGCATGCAGGCAGTCATTTCATTCACTCTGGCAGTAGTCGTCACTCAGCAGTTCCCCACAAAAAAAAAACTTGATGATAGAATATATCTCTTTTTTTTTCTTCGCTGGCCCAGTTTTTTTTTGAAGAAAAAAAGAACACCAAAATGAAAAAAAAAACATTGAAATTTTTTCTGTCTTCTTTTTTTGTGAATTTAATAAAATAAAAAAACAAGGCCTCAAAGAATTTTGTTAAAAAGAGAAGGAAAAAAACAGAGTTTTGCTAACATTGAGGCAAAAATTTAGTTTTAAAAAACGAAGTAAATTTTTCTTTTGCTGCTGGTTCTCTTCTAAATTTCAACAAATTGTCAAGAAAAAAGAAGATCCAATAAGAAACAACAACATAAAAAAAATTAAATGGAAAAAAGTTTATGACATGAAAGTTTGAATGAAATAAAAAAAGGCAATAATTTGTTAACGAAGGAATGAAATGGAATGGAATTGATGAATGAGCAAAAGAAGTTTTGAAAGCTTTTTATTATGAAAAAAATTGCAAAGTTTTTCTTTTCAGAATTATAACATACAATTGCCAAAGCTTTGAATGAGGCTTTTCAAGATGAAAAAAATGTCCAAACACATTTTGAAATTTTCACGACGCTTTAAAACTAACTACATATTCCATTCATAAACTTCTTTAATTACAAAATTCCATCAAATAAATATAAACAAATATTTGAAATTTCAAAACACTAAAAAAATATTATTGAAAATTAAAAACAAAGGAAGCATCTTTCAATGACTTATTTGCGTGTTCCACATTTTCATGGTTTCAATGACCCCATGAAATACAACAATGCTACTACATGGCTTTTGATGAGAATAAAAATGGCAACATCAAAATACAGATAGATGTATTCGCAATAATTAAGCTTTTCGCCCTTTTTTTATACTGAGTTTTTTTTAACATGCTTGTTCGCTGTTTTTATTTTTGTTGTTGTTGGAATTTTGACAAGAGAAAAAAAGAAGAAAAGATAAAAAAAATGGCAATGAAAAAAAGAAACGAAATAAGAAAGGATATGTATGACAAGCTTTGAAAGTAAACGGAAATGAGCGGTTACGAAAAAAAGGGATTAAAAAAAGAAAAGGAATTTTTTTTTCTCGTCTTCGTTGTCTAATGTTGTTTTGTTTATAAAAATTTACAAACAGTATATTTATATGTCGGACAACTAACTAAGAAAAAAAACTAGGATGAAGGGAAATTAAAAAAAATGGTGGCGTTGAGGAGTAAAAGTATTCGATTCGAAGCTGTAAAAATTCATGTCAAAAATTTTCTGCAAAAAAAAAAAAGAGAGTTAGCTTCCAATAAATTTTATAACAAATCTTGAAAAAAATGCGTCAAACTAGTAATTTTTATTGAAATCATTTTATATATATAATATAAAGTTTATTTGAATTGCAAATAGATCTTATTTCATCGCTGTTGCCGCTGCTTTTTCACACATTTAAAAGCCCCGAAATATCCTAGTCACAAAAAAGAAAAAGAAAGGAATCCTTATGAAAATATTTTTATAAGAAAAAGAGCAATGATGAAGGTTGAGTAAAGAAGTTTGTGTTTGATAGATATCAAAAAATTGTGGAAGGTGAATGATTTAACGAAAATTTTGGAAATAATTTTGCGGTTTTAACCCAAAAAGAAACAACTCTCTTAAACTTCGTTTAGTTCAACTATTTTCTAAATAAAAGAAGATACAAGAAACTCGTCGCTATGGCTTCTGAGATTTAGATTTTCCATGATTCTTATTGGATTGTAAGAATCATTTAGGGATTTATATTTTAAAAGAAAAAAAAACAAGTTTTTTTGGTAGTGCTTCATTAATGAAATCCCAAAAGTGTGCGATCGCGGCAGCGATGCATTCCCAAAACATCCTTTTTATTGCTGCTTCATCGCTCTCCGTTAAAAAGAGCGTCGAAGCAAGCATTTTCTTCACTTGTGAACTATCCATCGAAATGTAAACAGCCGATCGGCCGATCTGTGCTTAATAAATATTGAAACCAAAGGACTTAAATTTCCTATATTTTACATGGGGGCTCTAGCCATCTGCATTGCTGAAAAAGCAGTGTATGTATCGAAACTGTCATCTATTTAATGGTGTTTTTTACCTCACAAGTCAAAAACCTAAAATTTTCACCATTAACTTCATCGTCGCTTATTTTTTTGCCGGGAGGGATCGCTGCATGGTATTTGCGATTTCCTTAATTTTTATCTTAATTTATGCAATAATGACCACATCAAACATCTGTGAGTCTACGCCAAAAATGTGTCTCACATTGTTGTTAATTATTCATGGTCAAAGAAATCTCAATGTTTATTTTGAATGGTCGCTGTTACGAATCAAGATAGTTGACTACCTCGCCTTTGAAATGGCATTTATGTATGGGCTATTGCTAGAAAGGATACGTTAAATTCCGTGAGAGATTGAGATGCCTAGCCACCGAAACTTGGATTTCTTTTGACATCATTTTCATCATGCCATTTATTGCTCATCAACATACTTTTAATATTACTGAACAACAATCATGGGACATAGTGAACCGCAAAGTTTCATCAAAAAATACTTGGTCATTCGTGGATATTTTTGCTTCCTTAGAGCCATCCGTTGATCCATTGATATTTCGGCAACGCCGCTGTCATGAGAACAGATAGTGAAATTCCGGTGTCACTAACTTTGCTTCCTCTAATTTTTGATTGTTTGTTAAAAAACCTTAATCCAAAAATAAGCTAAACTTAAATTGTAACTTTATTTGAAAAACTTTTGAAACATTTCATATCGTTTGAAATTGTTACTAACCCAAACATATTGTTAAACTTTTCTCTTCTTTTTGTCGGGAGTGTGCGATCGCGGCAGCGATGCATTCCCAAAACATCCTTTTTATTGCTGCTTCATCGCTCTCCGTTAAAAAGAGCGTCGAAGCAAGCATTTTCTTCACTTGTGAACTATCCATCGAAATGTAAACAGCCGATCGGCCGATCTGTGCTTAATAAATATTGAAACCAAAGGACTTAAATTTCCTATATTTTACAAAAAGACTTTTCATTCTTTCAAAACTAAAAAAAGCTATTTTATTTTACGTAATTTTATATATATATATATGTATGTACGTAAATTGAAAAAATTTCTTTAACATTCCAACAACCAAAAATAAAAAGGAAAAAAGAAAAAAAAAAGTAATAAATAAGTGTCAATGAAGATGATTGCTTGCGCAGAAAAAATATATTTCAATTTTGCCATCCTCGTGAAGCATGCTTTGCAAGAAATAACAAACACAACATAGGCACACATATAAAGAATTTAAGCTAAAAATAAAACAAATTTCAAATAAGAGAGATATCTGTTGGAGAAGAAGGAAGATGCAATGGAAAAAAATAGGCAATAAAGTCGATACAGAAGTAGCTTCACATCTTCCTTTTTTTTCAGGAAAAAATGAAGAAAAAAGGTTCAGACATCACGAGCAGCTAGCTTTATTAGTCACAGAAAAATGAGAAGAAAAAAGAGATATGAATGAAAATGACAATGCTAATATACATACATATAAGAAGTGGAGGAGATATTGGTGGCAAGCAAGAATGTGCAATGGAAAATAGTATCAATACCTAATCTCCAAACTCTCATACAATATCAAAAAATCAATTGATTTTTTTGTGTTTATAAACACAAAAAGCTAAACAATTAAAACATGAAAAGCTAGACTTCGAAAAATTATAAATAAATTTAAAAAAAAGCTTTGTAAATAAACCCAACAAAGTTCCTTCAAATAAAAAAAGCTAAAAAGCGCAGGTGGAAAATTAAAATCAAATGAAAAAAGCCATTTGTCGCTCAAAAAGTAAGAGAGAGAAATAAATTGATAAAAAACTATATTTTATTTTTTGATATGTGAAAAGAAAAAAAGAGATCAAAATAATTTTTTAATTGCAAATTTTTATTTTTTCGAGAAGAAGCCCACGTAAAAAAATAAAGATTAATAGCTTTTCGAGCAAAGTTGCAGATGATAAAATTAAGAAAAAGAAAATGGATTTGATTCTTTGTTGAGAAGTTTTTTTCTATGAAAGATTTTAAGCTAATATTGAGAAGAAAAAAATCTATTAAATATGATTTATTTTTCTACTGTCATAGCTCAACTATTCATTGAAAAATTTTTAAATTCCAAAGTAAAAGCGCAAGATTTTGTCGGATGCTTCTATGCTCAAAATAAAATTTGACGAGAGAAAAAAAATTGATACAAATAAATATGTTACTTCAAAACCAAGCAAGCTTAATATCATCTTCTGGCGTTAAAATAAAAAAAAAGTAGTATGTATTGAAGAAAAAAAAATGAGAGAAGAAGAGAGTCAGAGGCTTAAATAAACGAAGTAATAAAGAAGAAAAGACGAAGAAGACGAGAACACGTTGCATTCATTTTTTCTTTTTTCTTTTTTGAAGGCTGCGACATGCGTGTATTCAGAGTAGCATAAAAATACCAAACAAGCAAGAAAGCTACTGACTGCCTGTCGCCTTCGGCGGCATTCAATATACATAGGCAAAATTCTGTTATTTTTCTTTTAAAACGAGTCTCTTCATTTGCGCGCAAGGTTACTGAGTCTGCCATCTACGGCTGCTTCAGCGTGGCTCTTCAGCTACATTGCCCTCATCGTCAACAATGCCAATGCCGTTGCTGTCTTCTTTTCATATTTTCAAAGTCGCCTCAAAGCAAGCAAGCAGCAGCAGCAGTAGCGAAAAGTTGTTAGTGTTATATAAATGTCTTTAGTGTTAAACATTGACGATGAAAGGAAGCATACATAGAAAAAGAAAGAAAAAACTACTCTTTTTTTTGTTGAAGGCCCGAAAAAAAAAATTGTGGGTCGATACACAAATGAAAAAAAAAGTTTTGAGAAGTCGGCAAGCAGCTTTTTGGATATAAGCAGGCAAAAAGGAGAGAAAAAAATGAAGCACCCTTTGAAAAAAAATATTCTTAGCTTTGGGTGGTCCTCTCCTGTTTTTTTTTACTTTGAAGCTAAAGTTTCAAAGATATGGAGCATTTTTGGAAAATGGATAAAATATAAATGACGTGAAAAAGAAAGCATCCATCAAAATTTACGAGAAAAATAAAAACGTGATAAAAAAGAGCATTTTAAAAAAGCATTACGAGCTTTTAAGGATAATGGTTCCTATTTTTGCAAATTTTTTTTTAAAAGTTATTCAAAAAAAATGAAAAAGATTGCATCGGCCGGGAATCGAACCCGGGCCGCCCGCGTGGCAGGCGAGCATTCTACCACTGAACCACCGATGCCATGCAATTCTATCTAATTGTTGACATCGTATGCTTTTATAGTTTTAATCGCATGCACGAGAATTTTTTGATTGTGTTCATTTTTTGAACGCAATCATTTTCATCTCAAACGACCTCTATTTTCGTTCGCATATTCAGTCATCCCATTCAGAAGAACTTTTCTTTATGAAAATAAGAAACTTTTTCTAGAGAAATCCGGTGAATCTTCGTTAAATTTTTCATACGAATACTTGAATCAAAATAATTAATTTAATTTTTACATCGAAACTAAAAACCTCTGCAACAAAGCTTCACAATTCTTAAATGATGTTCCTAGATTACGAATATTTTAAAATAACAATAAAACCAACCAACGACGACAACAAAAAAAAATGAAGACAAATGATTTTTTTCTTTTTGGCATTTTAAAATATTTTTCTTCTTCAAGTAAGGGTTTCATTTTATTTTTTTCTTGAAAGGTTTTGTTTGTTTCCATTTTTTTTTCATGAATTTTTCCAAGAGCCTTCAAAATGAACAAAGGAAAAAACCATCATCATCGTCATCTTGAGGTTGGTTGGTTATTTGTCCTTCTTCAATTTTTAAAGTCTCCATTTCTTTAAGTTCTTTTTTTTGTTTGTGTCAAAGCAAAAGATTATTTTACAAGGAAGCAATTTTCATCCTTGTTACTTTACTTGGATACAAAAAGGGCCAAAGTTTAAAATATGTGATTTAAAAAAAAGAAGAATAAACCAAAAATGGATATTCTTCTCTTTATTTTAAGTTTCTGAATAATAAAATAACTGCAAAAATAGATTTGGAAGAAAGAATTGAAGTTTTGGAAAACCGTTGATGAGTAAATATGAAAAAGGAGAAAAGTTCTTTGAACCTGAACTATAGAAGCCGTGAGAAGTTTATTAAGGATAAAAACTTTCAATGCAACATCGAATTAAGCGTTCAAACGATAATCTTTCAGTTGAATTTTTTCTTTATTTATTCTTTGACATTTTTTGTATTATTTTTTTTTCTTTTGGATTTTCAGCTTTTGAACGCAATGAAAAAAATGAAATTCTTGAAGGAAACACTGATATTCACATAATTACATTTGTAACGAAGGAAAGAGAAAAAAGTTTGTCAGTGGTTTAAAAAAATGATGTAAGCAGAAGAACACTTCGAAGTTTGTATATTTTTTAAAGCTTTTGCTTTCCTCGTTCATGATGATGCTATATTCCATTTTTTAAAAGACGAAGGAAGAGTTTGGATGAAAAATTAACTTAAAAATATCGACAGCGATGGAACAAAAAAATAAATAGATTAAAGTCTGGGAGGAAAGCTTCTGATGTCATTATTTATATAAAATAAATGAAAAAACTTTTGACCCCGACGTGACTTGAACACGCAACCTTCGGAACTGGAGTCCGACGCGCTACAGTTGCGCCACAGAGTCTATGGGGATAGATGGAAGCAAACGATTGAAAAACAAAAAAAAGTTAGGCAGAAAAACAAAAGTTTGCATTGATTTTGTTTAAAATATTTGAGATAAAGATATTTTTTGTTAAAAAAAACTTATAAAAAGAAACCTCTTTTTTCTGAATGAGTAAAATATTTCATATTTATAGACAATTTTAGTATCATAATTAATGGTTAATCAATTATGTTTGATTTATTTTATTTCTTTGCTTCTTTTTTTCCACGCATTTTTTAAGCCCAAAACATTTTTTCTTATCTTTGAAAAAATATATTTCTTTTATTCAATAAAGAATGTTTAAGCACCATATAAAAAGTTGATTTAAAAACAATTACTCATAATTTTGGACGTCTTTGTTTTTAAAATTTCCTCTATGGTTTTGCTAGTGATTTTTTAACTATGGAATCCATAATTTTCTTAGGTAAATTTTTAAGCAAAAAGAAGACGGAAGCTTATCAAAAATATATATCATTTTAGGTTTGCTATTCTCATTGATTGTTTTACGTTCAGAGACCGTGGTTGAGTGTCCATTGAACCCTTTCAATTCTCTATATGGGTTAAAAGCTGGCGATTATATCCAATTTGAATCACCAAATTTCCCTGCTTCTTTGGTAACACAAAATGGAAATTACAAGATGCATTGTAATGGAACGTTTTCGGTAAGTTTTTAAAGATAATAACCATCAAAAAGTCCTTTTTTTATTGCAGCGAAATGATGGTCAAAATGGTTTATGGTTTGTAATTTTAAATGGTCAATTGGAAATGTTCACTGTAGGAGACTCAACAAAAGATGTAGTTAATTATAAGTAAGACATAGCTTCTTTGGGAATTAAAATGGTTAAAATAATTTCAGTTATTATTATTCAAATAACCAATGGCTTACTTATTACAGCAATGTATCGGACATTAACTTTAGCTTATCATCTACTCGGCCATCCCATTCTTGGATATCATTTCAAAGCTTTATTTATGCACCAACTACTGGTTTGCCTTTTCTTTCAAACTTTTTATAAAAGTTCATATTCTAAGAATCCATCTCATCTTGTCCATTGGCAAACTCAACAGATGATATTATTCTTCCAGATGAGTTTACAATAATTCCAATTGCATCTAATTTTTCTTATTCTTCTATTACTTTGTATCCAAAAATTATTTGCATTTGGACTTTTATTGTACCCGTAGGATATGGGTTTAAACTAGACTTGAAAAATTATTTTTACCCACACCAAGACCTCGCTACCACTTTAAAAGTGATTTCTGAATATGACGAATTGTCATTAAAATCTCCTGGCGTATATTACTTTAATAATGGCACTAAATTTTATGTAAGATTTCTTCGAGAATATAGAAGGTATCCTGGCATAGGATTTGCAGCTTTAGTAACTGCTGTAAAATTCCAACATTCTAATGTCATTAATTGCACCGTCACTCAAGATGATGCAACAACGCTATTTGGAAATATGAATTTAGTTAATGGTTACAAAAACACGAAAGTAACAAATAATAAAGCAAAGAAAGTTAGGCCCAATTTTGTTTTCAGACATGTTCATACAATCTTGCTATTAGAGAATTAGAAGAAATTCATTTTAAAATTAATAAATTACTTGAAATTTATGGTGATTCTTTGACAATAGAAGCAGAAAATGATGAAGAAAATCAAATTAATATTGAAAATGGAAATTACATTGCTGATTCAAATTTAGATGGTGGAAAAATAAAATTCGAATCCGATGGTAGCATCGTTCAAGCTGGTTTTGAAATAAAAATGCAAAAGCCTGGTTTGACTTTTAACACTTTGAAAAAAACGATTCTTGTTTATTTAGATTGTGGATGTGGAAATCTAGCCATAACAATTCCTTGTAACTCTGTTGATCTTGGACCATTTTTCAATCCTGGATTTGCAGGTTATTGTGGAAATATGAATTGCACATATACCGTAATATCTATCCTCTGTGGAAAAAACTTTAGAAAATATTTTTTTTAGGTTTTTTCGCCACCAACATGCTCCAACAATAGTTTAATCTTGTCTTTTTCAACAAAATTGAGGTCACAATCTAATGATACTTTAACGGTTTATGTAAATTCAACTTTGATTAAAATCATTAATGGTTCATATTCACAGCAAATTGATATTTATTTTATTCCTTCAACAACGATTAGTTTTAATTTTTATTCGGATACCGAGCTTTATGGTTTTTATCAAGCAGGACAAATTAGCGTTTCAGCAATTTCTTTTCGTGGTAAATATTTGATCGAGCTTTTTTTGTGGTTAAGATAAACTTTTTAGAAGCGCCAAATGTTGTTTATAATTTATCACCTTCGGCACCAACATTATCGATATTAATTGACTCAATAAAAACCTTTTCACCATTAACAGTAACAGTTCCAAAAAATTTTACATTAGATTTATTTGTGGCCCCTCAACTTGATAATTCGGATGAAAGTTATTCAACGTTGGGATTTGTCAGACTCTATGATGCTTTGAAAATTGAAAATTTTGTTACAACGTATGCTTTTATGAAATCTTTAAAAAATGTGAATCATCTCAATCTTTAGACTCGACAAACTTCCTAAAAATCAAAAAGATTATGTTCCAAGAAATGTTGTTTCTCAAACAAAATCATTTACATTGCTTCGATTAACCGATGATCCAACATTTGCAACTGCTTTTTTTAGACTTAGAGAGAGTATACACTGAACTAAACTAAATTTTATATATTTATTAAACGTTTCAGCTCATACACCTGGTTGCTCATCACTTCTAAATGTTTATTCACATGAGGGAGCTAACCTAACCGCAAATGCGGCATCAACAGACTCATGTATGATTACAGTTTTAAGCACAAGTACAATACCATTTTCACCAACGAATGTCTTGACTTTTTTGAGTCCTTCCTCAAATACAAATGACAATTTTAAAGTTATTGCTGGAACAGACTTAAATTATCCATATTTTGAATTTAAGTAAGCATAGAAACTGTTTTGATTTGGAAGTAAATATTTAAGAATTTCAGTGCCCAAACTGCAGCATTATGGAATTCTGTGTATCTTTTTGGAACAACTTTTTCATTTATTATTCCTAAAAACCAAAGTTTAACATTCTCTTATCTTTATTCCTATGGTGAGCTGCTGTTGAATCGTTGGCATTTCAAACTACGTTTTTCTTTTTCAGCTAACGGTCCAAAGCTTGATTCAATTCCAACAAAAGGTGTTTTTACGTCCGCTAATTACGGTGATGTTAGTGCTTTTCTTCCTCTACCAAATGTTAGCTTTACGATTCCGAATAATAGCGTAATGACTTTGGAAGTCAAATATTTTGATTTAAGTGAATTTGTAAGTTGTTTAATTGTAACTGATGAAAATACTATAAAGTATGGGGTCAAATTTTTTATTATGACTATAATTCGGAAGTTTCAGAGTCTCAGAAATTAACCAAATTATAATATTATGTCAGGGTGATATTAATGTAATTTTTACTGAAAGTGAATCAGGCAATCGGGGCGTTTTGTTTGGATTTGAAGTCATTAAATCAGCTTCCATTTGTATGCCAACAACTGAGCCGTCGATGTTAACAACTTTGACAACACCCACAATAAGCACATCGTTAACTACAAAGCCTGTAGATACTACAAATATTTCAACTAAGCCAACATCAACATCAACGACATTATCAATTTCCAAGCCATCAATTACTTCAACAATAAAGACTACTACCTTGCTAACAACTATTAAGAAAGAAACCGTTCATACAGTAAAATCAACAAATTCCACAACACCGTTTACTACCGAATACACAGATACTTTTATGGAATCTTCAACCTCAACAAACGACGATAATCAAAACACATTTTATTCCACAATTTCAACGACTACTACCAACAAAGGGTTACCTTGCAAAGGTTTATCGAGTTTGTATTTTTATTGTTTAATCATAGCTTTTACTTTAAATTATTTATTTTTTAAATACTCTTAAAATTTACTATCATCCTTTAAAGTAAAAATCATATGGAATTTTTAAAAATAAAATCAAAGTTCATTTCTTTGATGTTTTTCGCTTTGTAAAATATTTCCTTGGCTAAAATCATAACCATATTTGCTTGAAATTGATTCCCAAAATGCAAGTCTATCAGCAAAAAGCAAATTTCCCGTTTTGGGTTTTTCTGATACTTCAACATATTCTAAATTTGAAGCAGAGCTTTGGGGAAATTCAATGTTAGCTGTTTTTGGTTTTCTGAAAAATACACGTAGAAATATTTCACATTTTCGAAGTTAGACAAACCCTGTCTTGGTGAAAGTAACAAAAATATCAATAAAATTTTGTTGAGCTTTTTTATCAGCTTCAGTGAATTCAAAAGGTCCACCAAAGAAATAAATCCCAAATAATGGAGTCCATTCAGCTGCATGAGCAGTGCCAGGTATTTGGAACTTTGTGACCTCTCGAGGGAGATCGTGATTGTAATAATAAAGATAAGTTGGATTTCCAGCTGCTGCCTTCACTTTGATTTCACGAATTGTTGGGGTATTAAAAAGAAGATCTGAGAGAATCTGCATAGTTATGATTGTTAAAAAAAATTATCACGAGAAAACTCAAACCTGTGTGTATCTTTCAAAATAAAAGTGTTTATTATTTGTTGAATGTTCGCCTTGAGTGTAAAATTCAATAATTTTCTTCGCTGCTTCTAAACCATTTTTACCAAAATTCTTTTCGGATGTTATAAAATGTCGAATGTATGCAACCAAATCTTCTCTTTTATAACCTTTTACACTTTGAGGGGATAAATAAAATGGACGATTTTCAACAAAAAGTGGTAAAACTTGAGAAGCTAAAATAAATAGATTATATGTAAATAGTAAATAGCCTAACAATAATAAGCTTACACCATAAAAGTCCTTCTTGGCTAGTTAATCCAAGCAAAGTAGGTATCTTTGGAGCTATCGCAAAAGCTTCATCATAGGATTCAGTTTGAATGAAATCTCCATCATTTAAGGGATTCATATAACCAAAAGTTCCACCAGTTCGAAAAACGGGCTAAAATTAAATTACTTGTTCATTCTCTTTTTAATTTCAAAATGGTTACCAAATTTTTTCCAAACGCGAGGTATTCTTCCAATGGAGCATCTTTCAAACATTGTTTCAAATCACTTGATTCAAAGTCACAATTCACTGCTTTTGCGAATGTTTTACAACACTCGATCACCTCAATATCGGATGACCAATGAGCATAAACGGAACCACTCATTCCAATGGCTTGTGAGAAAAGAGCTGAAATTTAAATTATATTGTTTTCATGGATGTCAAAGAAGTAAGTATACTCACTATTTGAATGTGGACTGGCGGTTAACATTGAAACTGCACCCGAGCCAGCACTATGACCCCAAATTGTAATTTTGCTTGTATCGCCACCAAATTGTGGAAGAACTTCATTCAAAAATTTCAATGATTGAGTCAAATCCCATAGGCCGAGATTGCCAGGAATTCGAGAATCACCAGATGTGAAAAAACCTAAAAGTTTGTTTTTTTGTCGTTCAATAATATTAAACTCTACCCCATGGCCCTAATCGATAAGTGACTGAAACAACAATAATATCTTGGGATACAAAGTTATTAGTAATATTTTTATAACCATAAAAATCGGTAGAGCCAAAAACATATGCGCCTCCGTGAATCCATACCAACACAGGATAACCATTTGGATTCGATGATGGTTGCTTTGGTCGAAAGATATTCAAATAAAGGCAGTCTTCTTTTCCAGGGAATATTAAAGGATTATGAGTAACACATGAAGGACCAAAAGTTGTTGCAGCAAGGGTGGTTTCCCATTTTGATGGAGGCTGTGGCTTCTAAAAAACTATTTCTTGAAGAATATAAACATAAATAAAAAACTCAAACCTCAAATCTTAAATTGCCAATTGGAGGCGCAGCAAATGGAATCCCAAGAAATATTTCCGCTTCATAACCGCTTGGAGTTGTGTAATCCAAACCTTTCAATGAGCCATAAACCGTTTCAACAATCGATGTTGATGCTACTGCATTTAGAGTAACAACCAATGAAATAATCAAAAAGACCTTTGCAAACATGATTATATTTGCAATCAGTTACTTTGATACAATAAATGCAAAGATTCGATATATGTTTTATAAACCTTTTTTCTTTAATAAATGGAGTGTTCAATCTTTGTAGTGAATGGAAAAAAAGAGTTTAAAAGTTAATGACTTTATCTTTTTGTTTATCATCATTTTTTGACATGGCCATTCAAAGAGATGTCAAAAATGGGTTAATTACAGCAAAAACTTGCAACAGAACTCCATAATGAATGTGTTAATAAACTTGGACATTGCTGATTTAATTGAAGGAACTACAATCAATAAAAAATGTAACAATCTTTTTACTATCAAAGATGCAAGTTTCAGTAAAAAATGAAAAACACAAAATACATAATTGCAAAAATCTTAAAAAAATTTAAATAGAAATATTTTTAATAATTAAAACATCACTAATAAATATTAATAAAATGCTCGAACAACAAAAAAGTGTTAAGCTACCGTATTATTGCAGCAACAACGGCTGCACAAAAATAACCTCTTTGTTTATTCAATAAAAGTTCAAATAGTGATTAACAAAAACGTTGAAATACAAAACACATGTTTGTTTTAGCATCATTTTTTTCTTCGTAGTTTTGTAAAAATAAAGTAAGCATTTGAAAACATAGTCCACGAAAGACTAAAAATTGGAGATCAAACTGGAATCACTTTTGGTCATTTTGGTAAGAATTTGTTGTCGACAACCAAAATGCTCTATCAAAACACTTGTTACATATTTTACAAGTTAAAAGGACAATTGGAAGCATAAAAGAGTAATCAAATATTTGTTTACTTGCTCATACATACATAAAAACATTGCCAGGATTGAGTATAAAAAGGGTTAAGAAAAATACGATATTTTATCTTCAAGTTATTTGTCTCAAAAAATAAGAAAGAAAAAATGAAGAGTGCTTTAGTTCTTCTTGTTGCTTCTTTTATTGCTCTTTCCTTTGCAACTCCAACAAATGGAAACAATAACGTAAGAGTTTATTAATTAGATCAGCCAAATTTAACTCACTATTTTAGAACCAAATGATGCCAAATGCCTCACCAATGCCCATGCCAATGCCGATGTCCATGCCTATGACTCGTGGCAACCGTGGAGCTAATTGGATGATGGCTCGTCAAAACGGAACTCGAATGAACAATGGCAACGGCCAATACCAACCCATGTATGACCCCAACCAAATGAATCGACCATACACTAATCAAATGATGATGAACACTTACCCTATGCCAATGAATAATCGAGCAACTCGTGGAGCAGGATGGAATAGAAATAATGGCATGTCAAACAATGGAGGAGATTCCATGGAAAACGGCAGTATGAATCCCAATAATGGTCAAATGACCGATATGATGATGAGAGATCAAATGTCTCCAAATGGAATGACATACAACACCATGGGCAATAATGGTTATGGCCAATATCCATATGGAAGCAATCAAATGATGTATACCAATGGAATGTAACTTGGCTTTTGTTAAGGATTAAAATATTTTTGTAAAAGTAATCATAAACTAATAAATCAATCGCATATTCACTCTGAGTCTCTAACTAAGCAGTAAAAGTGGGTAAAATGAAACATAAAGTTTCATTAAAACATAAGTATCATAGTAAGAAATACAAAATAAAAAGTTTAATAATCCAACAAAATTACATTTTAAAATATATTTATTTATAAAGTTAAAAACATGAGAAGATAATACAAGAAAGAGACAAGAACAAGATTAGGCGTGGAAAACTTCAAGAGTAAGTTTGTCAGGAGATGGGCAGGCTTCAAGCATCTTTTCTTTAATAGCATCAAATTCTTCAGGAAGAATAGAACAAAGAGAAAGGGTGAAGGCAGCATTGGGATGTTTCTAAAACAAAGAAAAGTTAAACAATAAATATTAAAACGAGAACATGACTTACCTTCATAAAATCAATGAAAGCATCAGCATCAAATTCTTCATGGACGATATTGTATAACTTGAATTCTTCAAGTCTTTCAAAGCATGGAAGTTTGACGAGGACCTTTGCAGTATCTTTGGTAATACTGTAGACATATGACTTTTCATCACGCCATGTACCAACAATGTCACTAAAAAACAAAGGGATTTAAAAAAGAACACAAAAATGAAACAACTTACTATCTAAACTTTTCAATGGTTGGAAGCTTATCAAGAATGTCTTCAAGTTGGACCAATGAATGGTCTTCATCACGAATACGAACATTGGAGAAATAAAGGTTCTTAACATCGCCAGAGGTCAGCTTTTCATATTCACCACGAGATAACCATTGATCATGCAAGAACAAACTAGCAACTTTGCAATCATCCACCTTCTTGAGCAATTCAGAAACGATACATGCATTACCTTCAAATGGAACAGCAGCAACTTCTTCAAATGGATTTTCTTCAAACATTGAGATAGCACCATTAACAACCAATTTCTTTGCGGAGCGAGAAACGACATCGTCGATGACCAAGTTGTTAGAATCTGAGACAGAAATCTTCTTAGGTTCTTCATTGAAATCAGTGAGAGCATGCCATGCGTTGCCATCCATGATTTTTCGAAGACCTTTAGTAACAAAAGGTTCAAAATCAGAGATGCTTCGTTCCATTTCAGCAACTTTAGCTTCAAAAGTTTGCTTCATTTGATCAAGAGCATTACGATCAGCTTCCCATTTCTGTTCCAAATCAGCAATAATTTGATCTTTTTCGGCAACTTCAGCTTTAAGAGCTTGAACTTCGGAAGCTTGTTTCTTTTCCAATGAAGCAAGAGAAGGTAGCAATTTAGCCATTTCAGCTTTGAGAGCATCAGTTTCTTCCAAGAGAGCTTGACAATCAGCGTCTTGTTTCTTTTGCTTATCGATGAATTGTTGCAATTCAGATAGCTTTGCTGCATCTTCTTCACCAAGGGCATGAACATCAGCTTCACGTTCCTTTTCAAGGTCAGCAAGTCGAGTTTCAAGAGAGAGCTTCATTTCATTATGAGCTTGAATTTCAGCTGCTCGTTGCTTTTCCAAGTCAGAAATCTAAAAACGATAAGTAATGAAATGCATGTTATTTAACAACAAGACGAGATACCTGTAGCTTCAAATCAGCAATAATTTTCTCCATATTTCCAAAGTTAAAGCTTTTTGATGCTTTCTTGATCACAGCTTTTCGTTCAGAGCCCGATGCAGATTGAACGCTTGTTTCAGCCGCGTTTTGATGATAGTATTGAGAAGGAGTATTTCCCATGTTTAGGTAAGATTCTAAAAACGAAGAGAAAGATGTTAATAAAATCGAATAAAAGCTTAACGGTAGAAAAGAAAACACGCAGAAAAAGAAAAATCAAAGAAAATTGATTGAAGAAAAGTTGAAATGAAATGATTGAATGAATTTTTTTGATCAACGTTTTGTGATTGATGCTAAGAAATGAATTGTTGCTTCTGATTCTCGATAGAATCCTTTCGTTACAAAACATAAATCTTTTCAAAACCTTCTTCATTTTTCTGATACATATGTACATAAGTTTCAAAAAAGGTTGGCTCTGAAAAAGTATGCTAGGTTTTTATTTAAATATTTTCAGAATCCTTAATAAAAAAATTGCTTTAAACACCAAAATGTTTAATTTTAACTTTTTATTTAACAAATATACATAACTAACAAACAATAAAAAGTAAAAAAAAAAACAATAAATTACAAATAATAAAACTTTTATAAACAAAAAATACAATATGAAAAATTATTGAGATCAATTTTTAATCAACTTCTTCAACTTTTGGACCATCGTAGCTGCCATTGGATTGATTGCCATATTGTTGACCACAGTTTTGTGGACCAGCTGATGGTTGTTGTTGGCCTTGGTTGTGTAATTTAGCCATGACTTTTCCAAGAGTATTTTGGACTTCATTGAGTTTATCCTCATACTCAGATTTTTCTGCCATTTGATTGTTATCAATCCATTTAAGGCTTTCAGAAATTAGTTGATCGGCAGATGAGCGATCATCAGCGGGGAGTTTATCGCCATAATCGGATAAAGCAGTTTTAACTTGGAATAAATATTGTTCCAAACGATTTCGAGCATCAACTCTTTCACGTTGTTCTCGATCTTCAGCTTCAAATTTCTTTGCTTCATCAAGCATTCGCTGAATTTCATCGGGTGAAAGTCGACCTTTTTCATTTTTGATTTGAATCTTATTTGATTTACCAGTGGATTTATCGACGGCTGATACATGGAGGATTCCATTGGCATCAATATCGAATGTAACTTCAATTTGAGGTACGCCACGTGGAGCTGGAGGAATACCATTTAAATCAAATGTCCCAAGTCGATTGTTGTCTTTGGTCATTGCTCGTTCACCTTCAAATACTTGAATGCTTACAGCGGGTTGATTATCAGAGTAAGTTGTGAAAGTTTGAGTGGCTTTAGTTGGAATTCGAGCATTTCTTTCCACCAATTTAGTCATAACTCCACCAGCCGTTTCAATACCAAGTGAAAGTGGAGTTACATCAACGAGAAGGACATCCTTAACGGTATCATCTTTGACACCTGAAAGGATTGCAGCTTGGACCGCTGCACCATATGCTACAGCTTCATCGGGATTGATGGAAAGATTCAATTCTTTGCCATGGAAGAATTCTTTGAGAAGTTTTTGGATTTTTGGCACTCGAGTTGAACCACCAACAAGAACGATTTCATCGATGGATCGTTTATCCAATTTGGCATCTCGAAGAGCATGTTCCACAGGATCCAATGTTTTTCTGAATAAATCACCACAAAGTTCCTCAAAACGAGCTCGAGTAATTTTAGAATGGAAATCAATTCCATCAAAGAGAGAATCAATTTCAATGATGGCTTCAGTTGACGATGATAGAGTTCGCTTTGCTCGTTCTGCTGCAGTTCGAAGGCGTCTCAATGCACGAGGATTGGATCGAATATCACGTCCATATTTTCGTTTGAATTCATTAACAAAATGTTCTACAAGTCTTTCATCAAAATCTTCTCCGCCAAGATGTGTATCACCAGCGGTGGAAAGGACTTCAAAGACTCCTTCTGCGATGGTTAGGATTGAAACATCAAATGTTCCTCCACCAAGATCGAAGATAAGGACATTCTTATCTTTTTGAAGTTTCTTATCCAAACCATATGCAAGGGCAGCAGCCGTGGGTTCATTAATGATTCGAAGAACATTTAGACCAGCAATAGCGCCAGCATCTTTGGTTGCTTGTCTTTGGGAATCATTGAAATATGCTGGAACTGTAATAACTGCATCACGAACTGGATGACCAAGATATGCTTCAGCTGTTTCTTTCATCTTAATCAAAATCATGGAACTAATTTCTTCTGGAGTGAAAGCTTTTCGTTCAGCTTTAAATTCAACTTCCATCGCAGGTTTTCCAGATTTTGAAACAACTTTAAAGGGCCAATTTTTAATATCTTTTTGAACAATGGGATCATCCAATTTTCGACCAATTAAACGTTTGGCATCGAAGATAGTATTTTCAGGATTTCGAGCCATTTGATCTTTAGCTGAATCACCAATAAGTCGTTCGGTGTCTGTGAAAGCAACATATGAAGGAGTGGTTTTATTTCCTTGATCATTGGCAATAATTTCAACTTTTCCATTTTGATATACACCAACGCAAGAATAAGTTGTACCAAGATCAATACCAATAGCTTTTGAAGTAGCCATTATAATAATAATAAATATAAGGAATAAGAACGAAGTAGTAAAATATCAAATAAAATATTCGAGTATTTCTTTTTTTGAAATTGAAAAAATTGCAGCGATGCTTTTCTTTTATACTCAGTTGGTTGATGTTCGCGGACAGCCGCGAAAATGCTAGAAAGATCCAGCATGTTTATCTCTGAACTCCCTCGAAAACACATACACTTTTTTAACCATCTGTCTTTTTTACGCAAGCAAACATTCGAGCATTTACTGGTTGTTTCCAGTCTCTTCGCGTCCTTTCTGGAAGCTTCTTTTTTTAGCGAACATTTTTTTGTATGTTGAAAGAAAATAATTTTGATTTTTTTTAAAATATTTTTTGCATCCATTATGTATTCAAATAAAGTATCACCAAATACAATTCTATATAATTCTGGGGAAGAAATTATCCAAGTTTTGTCCTGAAACATAATTCATGGATAATCTCACAAAATAAAATAAAAATTTTAACCAACCAAAAAATATTGTTGTTCTGACAACTCTTCATAACATGGGTCAAACATTTAAAGCTCTTTTTAATAATAAATAAAGAAAGACAACAAAAATGTTATTACAATAGATGCGAGAGAAATAATATCAAAGTGAAGATAAAGCAAAATCAAAAAAAAACTCTGCTATTTGGTTATTTGATGTGCATTCTTTCTTTTGCTGGCTGATGAAAAAATATGTTACATCCATTTGTTCTTGCAAAATAAGTTTTTAGCTCCTAATTCAAACTTGAAATATGGTCCAAGGATATGTATGATATGTATGTAAACCAAATAAAGTCAAAATAAAAATTTCAACTTTTTTTTAAAACTAAAATAACATCAAAAAATAAAGTGTACGCTCTTTTCATGAAAAACAGAATAATCCACAAAAATTAAAGTAAACACTTTCATTTGTAAATGTGTGACTCTTGCAACGGACAAAACTGTAGCTTTTTATGTAATAATTCTTCAATGCTTTATTTTCTCGACTTTGATTACTCTTTTTTTTTCGCCGTTTTCCGACATTTTTATCGCATCATTAATTTTTTAAACCATTCATAGCTTTTTTTTAGCTCAATTCTTATCCATCATCATGTCGTCAAATAAACCATCAGCTGGTAATATGAATGTGAGTTTATATCTTTTATTAAATTTTAATGCAGCTTCTTGTAAAATTTTGATTTTTAGGATAAACGAGAATCGTCGACTCCAACAACCGATGATATTGCACGGGTACTGGCCTATTCTTTGACATTGGATGGAATCGAGTGTATTAAAGCGTCAAAATTCAAAGAAGCAATCGAAAAGTTTACTCAAGCCATTTTACTTTTTCGTGATCCTGTGTTCTTTTGCCATCGCTCCGATGTATATTTTATTCTTCGTCAATATGATGCCGCCATTAAAGTAAAAAAAATTCTATTTTATTCTTATTTAACTTTTTGTGTTTGTTTAAGGATTGTCATACTGCTATTGAACTTGATCCGAAATGTGCAGAAGCTTATGGTAATTTGGGTTTCACGTACATGGCTGTAAATCGTTGTAACGATGCAATTGAAGCTTACAAGAAAGCTCTTGAACTTGATCCTGGAAATGCCGACTATAAAAGAGATCTTGCTTCTGTTGAAGTAAAGTTCAAAGCTGTGAGTTTTTATCTCTTTAATTTTCTTCGAATCCCATTCATTAAGTTTTTTAGGAAACACAACAATCTTCAACTCCATCAACAGAAGTTATTACAAAGGCTAATGCTCTCAAGGAACAAGGAAACGAATTTATGAAAGCCTCAAAGTTCAACGAAGCAATCGAAAAGTACACTCAAGCTCTTGAATTGAACCGGGATCCTGTCTATTATTGTAATCGTTCTGCTGCATATTGTCGTCTTCAGAAATATAGTGAAGCTATTAAAGTGAGACTTATTTTTTTGTTAATACTGTTGCCATTCTTTTTTACAATCTTATAACTTAATTTTAGGATTGTTTTGATGCTCTTTTATTGGATGAGAAATATGTTAAAGCTCTTGGTCGTATGGCATTCATCGCTTCTTGTAAAGGTCAATACCTTTTTTCTGTTAATTATTACAAAAAAGCGCTTACAATGGATCCCAATAATGAAAATTACAAAGAAAATCTCGCTCTTGCTCAAGCAAAACTTCGTGAAGCTAATCAACTACCATAAAGCCTAATTGCTGTTTTTGCTTTTCTTTTGTTATTTCTTTGTTTTTTGAGCTTTTGTATTGTTGATTTGAGCATACCTTTTTGTTAATTTATCATGTTCTTTTTGTTGTTCTAATTTTTCTGGTTAATTTTGTTTTTGTTTAAAGTTTATCATTTTCGTTTGAAAATAAAGTTTTTTTTCTTGTTTGAACACTTATAACTTTTAACTATCTTTTTAAAATAAGCTACATAACAAGATATTGAATCAATCAGCATTTTGGTAAAATTAAATCGAAGATGTAATCTTTAAGTTACTATCACCATTTCATACATATGTAGCACAGTCGATTGTAATCCTTTGAGAAGTCCATTGTTTATTGCACCTTTTGTTATTACTACTAATTATCAAACCAAAGAAAAATTTTTTAATAAAAAATATTATGAAATTGATGTTAGACAAATTTTGAGGGAAATAGTATTGTATCAAAAAACATGATCAAATTTTGTGGGCTTCTTTATATTTTTTTCCATGACAAATCAAAGTTTTCCTTTTTTGAATGCTTCATCTTTTCTTCTTCAGAAGTATATGGCTATGGCGGCATAAGTTCTTTAGAAAGTTATGATGGCTATAAACAATTTTAATTTTGAGAATGCTTTAAATCTGAAGCGTCAGACTTTTGTCAATGAATGTTTCGAACCTTTGAAGGACAAACTATTTCGCATCTTTCCAAAAACCAAAATAAAAAAAATTAATTTGCATACTAACTTAATTTTTTCCCATAAAGCTTTCAGATAAAAGTTCATGCACATGACATGACTTTGAATCCTTTATGAATTTTTTTGAAAATGATTTCACGTCGCTTCTTATTTCAATTTCGAGCTTTTCAGAATTCAAATATTTTTCGCTTCGTCTCAACAAAGCATGATGTAAAGGTTGAACATTTCAAGAAATATCCTATTCCACCTCGACATGAATATGCTGATGCTGATGTACATCTCAAAGATTTTCAAACTAATCATTATCGCCAACGTATGGTTAAATTAGATCACTCTTCCATTAATAATTATCTTATTCCACCTCGATTACCATATGTTGATGGATATCTGAAGGATGTTCGAACTGATCGTCAATTAATTTCAACTGTTCCATATACTAACAAAAAGGGTGAAAAGAAACAACTCCGAATTGAACTTCTTGATGAAACTGATATTCCTTTGGCTGCTCAATATTATGCTGATTCGTTCATGAAAGATTGCAGTATTATGAGCGAATTGAGTAAGCTATTTAAATATTATAATTAGTTACAACTTTTAAGCCATTTTTCAGAAGGAACTTATGATGAATTTGCTCCATTCTTCTTTGATGATGTTGCACCTAAAATTCCTGCTCAAATGTCCATGTTGGTAAAAGATGAAGACAAAGTGGTTGGATTCCACGTTAATGATTGTATCAGCAAAGAAGATTTTGACAAACACTTTACAGATGGAACTCATATGCCAAAACCTATTCTTGATATCAAAAATGACTATGGTGAAGGTATCTGTTTTTATGTTCTTCCCATATTCCTCTTGAACTGAAATTTGTTATCCTTCAAGTTATTAATGCTTTTATTTTAGATATCAAAAATGGTCCATATAAATCTCATAAATGCAATCAATTACTTCGTGTTTGTGAAATCCCAATTCAACAAACTCTCCGCTTTCTTCCACCTGATGTTAATCGAATTCTCCTTTTTGAAGTTGTCGGCATTCTTAAAGAATATCAAAATTATGGTATCTTTCCTGTACTTGTAAAACAAATGGAAAAATTTGGAAAAGAACGTGGATGTGATTATGGTATTACTTATTGTGTTGCTGAAGAATCTGCAACAATTTTACAAGCATGTTACTTTCGTTTTTTATCATTTAAAATGACTAAAGTTATAATATTTTAGAAAGTTTGGAAACATCTCTTCACTTTCCCATATAACAAGTACAAGGATAATGGTAAACTCGTCTATGATAAACTTCCATGTGGAGCTGAAGGAATCGTCGTTTGCTACAAAAAATTGTAACTTCCACTGATTTTTAATAATTTGACATTTTGAAATAAAGCACACATTTATTTATCTATCGTAACTTGGAATTTGTATTTTTGAATTTCTTGGAGATTGTATATATTTATTTGCTATACGTTTAGATGTTTTTAGGCCACAATTTTTATTACTTTTGGCTTTGGTATTAATTTATTGCTGTTTACAAAATATATAAAAAAAACTCGTAAAAGCTTTAAGCTTAAGCATTGGCTTATAAGATTACATAAAAATTTATTTTTATTCTCTTTTTAAAGTAGTCATTTGATGTAATCAAACTTTTAGTCATCACCAACTTTAAGCTTACTGTACACAAATAGCTTTATTAGTCATTTACTTAATCGTTTTTCTTTTCAAAGCTAAAGCTTTTCCAATAAAAAAAACTTTCGTAAACATTTCCATTTATTTTTTCATTTTAATCTTCAAACATTTAAATTTATCTTTGCCTGTTTTATTTTGAGTAAAGTTTATCTCTTTTTTTAAATTGCTTTTTCTTTTCTTTTTAAATTTGAGTCCTTCCAAAAAAATAACTATTTTTTTATTATCAAATAATGCCAACAACTTTCTATTTCCCAAAAACATTAAATAGATTCTGAAGCCATACATATAACGGAAATGTTTGTCATTCCAAAAAAGTAATTTTTTTTTGTTGTTGTGAAGAAGATACATTTTTAATTTAATATCAGTTCTGACACTTGTCATCCTCTCTCACTTTTTTTAGAATTGTTTTTTGAGTTTTTGAGTAAAATGTCAAGATGAGAGAGAGATGCCTTCAAAGTTGTTGGAATTTAGAGGAGCAGAAGTTAACCATATTAACTTCTGTTTTTTTCTCGAAGCTTGAATCCTATTTTACCCCATCGAAAAATAAATAACAGTCGTCAGTAAAGTAAAAGTTTGAGAGGCTTTTTCTTGCTTGCTTTTTTGAGAGATTCATGAGAAAGTGGTTTGTTTGTTTGCTTGCCATCCTTTAAAAAAAGGAAAGTTAGTTTGCCTAAAGCAAGATTAATTTATGTTTTATATTTTTTCATTTTTGCGCTTAAAAAAGTTAATGAAATTTTTATCCTTCAATGAGTTAGTAATACTCACTCAAAAAATGGCACTATTAGATGCTTTGAGTTCTCTCTCTTGAGTTCATTGAATTTATTTTTAAAGTAAAGCTTGATTAATAATAAAAATGTCTTTACTGATGTTTGCTGCTTCAGTGAGTTTCTTAGTAAAAAAAATCAAAACTTCTTATAAAAAGAATTTTTGTATTTTTTTTCCGTTAAGGCAAAATCACAATTCATAAAAGTAATAGAAACATTTTTAAATATTCACAGTTTACTATTTTAAAGCTTTTTAAAATATCTTAATCATCAAACTTTAAAATTGTTGTCTCACACGCAGCAGAAGAAAAAAAAGTTTTTAAAATTCCATTTAAAAAAATTTTTTCTGCATTTTTTGCTGTAGCAAAAAAAATAGTAAAACGCTCGTCGGACCGGAAAAGCATACCTTGAAGCCGCCGTCGTAGTTAGCCGACAACGTCGCATATATATTTTTTATTGCTTAAAGGAAAAAAGGCGCCATGCCGCCCTATTTAGTTATGTGTTTTTTGTTTGTTGTTAGAAAAAATGCTGTTGTCGCCGTTACCAAAAAAAGTTGTAAAACGACGAGGTTTTTTTAAATTTGAAATGAAAAAAGACAGTCAGGGATTTCGATATCAACACAAAAGTTGACGTTTCCAAATGTAATATTATTTTATGATTCATGTTTTTGTTTGAGTATTTTAGGATAAAATTAAATATGTCTTTATTGCTACTTTATGCATTTTTCTTTCTTTCTTCCATTCAAAAGCACCTTGAATTCTGCTGCAAAAGCAGCAACAAAAAAGCAGAATGAAGTGATTACTTACTTATTCAACTTGGAAGAAGAAAGTAGCAGCAGCAGAAGCAATAACGACGACAGATTACTTCCCTTTCTTTTTCTTATTTCGCTTCTATTTCTTTGAGACTTATACTTTAAAAAAAGGAAAGTGTTACTTTGCACTTCAAAAAAAAAAATATGGAAAAGTATGTTTGCAAACGACTTTTTTCTTTAAAAAAAAGGTGAAAAAACTAGGCTGGCTTTCCATAAAAAAAATTTTTCTTTCAACTTATTATCATTTATTACCTCATCGTGAAACTAACTTTTTTGTTTGAGATTAAAGGTCGATCGAAGAAGCCAAAATTTTTTTATCTTTATAGTGTTCCAAGAGAAAAATGTATTTTTAATACTTTCGAACACTTTATATTTTTTATTTATTTTCATGACTTAAAGGGAGTGTCCCAAACGATGAGAATAATTTTACTACGACGGGTGTTCCTAGCCCGAAAGTTTCATTGTCTCAAAAGCTTACAAAGTGCTACGAATTTTTGAAGCTTTTTGTAGCATTTGGAGAAAATTTCGTAAGCTTTTGAAAAAACTTTGTTAAACTTTGTAAGACTTGGAGACAGTGAAGAAAAACTTTCGGGCTAGGAACACCCGCTGTAAGGGTTTTCTCATCGTTTGGGACACTCCCTTTAATCCACTTTCTTTTTGGAATATGTCTCAAATTGCTTTTTCATAACTCAAATTCCCTGCATATTTTTTCTTTTTTCGATAATTTATTACTTCCGTCCGTTTTATATTTTTTTTAAAGCTGTTTTATCGTTTTTTTTTCTTTTCTCCTTCTCTTAAAAAACACAACAACTCTTCTTTTGACTTTTTTGGAAAGGAACATCAGTAATTCTAAATACATACTTCGTTTTCTCATTTTTTATATTTTTTTTTGCTTTAAAAAAGTTTAACGTTTAAAAAAACTTTTTTTTCATAGACTTGAAAAATTTCTTTGAATAAAAAAGGCGTTTTTTTATTTCATACTTATTCATTCATTCACTCAAATTCAATGGGGCGGCTTCTTCCAACAACAAAAAATTTGTTGTTTTTTAAATGAAAAACATTGTCCATCTATATTTTTCCGAAATTTAACAAGCATTGGCGGAAAAAAGGACATAGTTTATGTTTATAGAACTTTTTTATACTTTTTCAAAAAGGGCATCTTTCAAAATTGCTGGACAATAAAAAAGGGTTACTATTTTTTCCCGCTGAGTTGTGTCCATGTAAAGCAGCTGGATTGCTTGCTTCCTTTGGACTGGATTATTTTTGCTTGCTTCAATTTTGTCATTTTTGATGATCGTTTTTCATCAAAAAGAAAAAGAAAAAAGTAACTCAACTTTATTTTTTTTTATGCGCGCGAAATTTTGAGTGACCATCACTTTAGAAATTTTCAAGCTTCTTCCTCCTGGGTATGGCAGCAGCTAAGACGACGACGACGACCATGAAATTGTGCCCTTCTCTTATTTGTTTTTATAAGGAATAAGCGAAGCTTTTTTTGAAAAAAATCTTAGAATAAAAATGCCACTTGAGGCAATTTGCCGTCGTCGTCGTTGTCCACCCACAATGAAGAAGAAGATGAAGTTGTCAGAAAATTGAAGGAAGACGGGAAGAGACAACAACATTTTTTTTTCAGGAAGAAGTAAAGCAAAGTGAAGTGAGTGACCACAACAAAGTAAGTTGCTTGAAAAAATAAAATAAATAAAAGTTGTGTCTGAAGCTGCTTTTTTTACTTTTATTTTTGAATTTATTTTGAAATTTTGTTTTTTTAGTTAAAAACTTCAAAGATATATTGTCTGTAATAATCTTTGGTTCGAGTTTTCAACATTTTACTATCCATAAACTTTTATTGCCGCGTTTTATAAATACTAAATCATCGATGTTTTATAACTTTATATCCCATCTAAATAATTTATGTTTTTCAGCCTTTTCCCTCCGCTATTTTTGTTTCAATCAATGCCATAAAATTATTATGAAATCTTTATTACCGTTTACAGTAGTTTTATTATTAGGTAAGTTATCTACAAGTCTTCACTAATAAGATCAAGACTTTCATATGCTTTTTTTAATATTCCCAAGAGGCAAACCCATTTGAACGGTCAATAGTCCTTTTTTTGTTATGTTTTTTTGTTTTTGATTGACAACTCCCATGAGAGGTTTTTTGGGAAGAAAAGCAACATTCTTGTTTGGTCATTTACCATATTGGCTGTTGATAAATGCCTGTTTTTCTATAGTTGTGGAAAATTTTTCGCAACATTATAAAAATATGTTTTTGAAATTTGCCAAACATACTTTTTTTCCTCAAATTTTCGAAGCATAAAATTGGGGTAATTCGATTTTATTTTTGTGGTTTCCACAGGAACTTTAATTCCGGTTGCTCGGCGCCGAATGTTGGAAATTAAACAAATCAAATAAAGCAAATTTGAATAAAATAAAGTAAAGTAAAAAAGTTTCAGAGTTTTTATTAAATGTTTCGATAGTTTCGGGAATTTTTACTCCAATTAGGCTGCAAAATACCGAGCAATTAATTCAAATTGGCGATCGTAAGTTTTCATTATTTTATCAGATTTTCGGATTCATCAAGTTTGTAGGAGAGCCATATGAAGCAAAACTAACTTCCATAACATTTTCGAAACCCATTTGTATTATTGCACTTGAAATTCATACTCTTCAACCTTTAACTGGAGCTGAAGATGTGTAAGTTTTAAACCCATCTTTTTTGGACTTTAAAATCCATGAAAATTATTTGCAGTGAAATAACATACAATCTTTGTGAAGATTCAACAACAACCAATATAAATGCTTCATGGACTTTAGCACATTATACAAATAAAAAGAATGTTTTTGTTTTGAGGCATCCAATTTTGGCAAGAAAAATAGCAGTGGTGGCGGGATTTGAAAGAAATCGAAATTCTGCTGCTGCTATGGCAATATTGGATGTTGATATAAAACAATGCAATATTGAAACCATATTTGGATCAATACAAAATGAAGAAGAAAGGTAAGGAACAACCCAAAATGCTGAAAAGAAAATTGCAATCAAAAAAGCATCGGCAAAAAAAATTCAAATTTATAAAAAAAATTTTTATAGAAAATGTCACAAAACTAATCAATCATCCTCCCAACAGCAGCAACATCATCGGCATCGAACACATTCTTCCATCCTTAAAGTTGGCGAAGCTGAACTTGATCAACTCCTCCTTGGTCACATTTCCGCTCCATCATTCCCTCATCGCCATAATGATACCATTGAAGCTGTATTTACTCGATTCAAGCGACAAACACCAGAAAAGGTTAATAATTATTTTCTTTCTAAACCATAGCTATAGTCCCAAAAAAATAATTAATAAAATGCTTTCATTGTTTAATTTGGTTTTCACTAAAGCTTTTTCAAATTTACACCAAAGCACTCTTTTGTACAGTATTATTCTCTTCAATTACGTGTAATCTTTTAATCTTTTTTTTTTATCTGGGATGCTATAAACATCTTTAGTTCTAATTTAAAATTGTCTCTATGTCAAATTTTATTTTTATTTATTTATTCTCTCTGTATTATTTTTTACATTAAATATACCGGTTGTTTTAGTGGTAGTTGTTTATCTTTTTTTTTTTAATTTGAATCAATAAACACTTTTATATGAACTGTAACTTCTTGCACAAATTAAACACACAATTCTGCAAAATATGAGAACATACTTATTTAAAGAGATATTAAAGAAAAGACTTTCTGAAACATAAACATATATCGTTTTTAGGACAATAAATAAAAAATAGTTTTTTAGATATTGCCAAGTTTTAACACTAAAGAAAATTTTGGAGGTAAAAATAAAATATAAATAATCAAAAAGCAAGAATTTTATTTTATAGTATGTCCTCTCGGTTTTTATGGTGAAAAATGTGATATCGCTGATTGCAGTTCATTGAGAAATTGTTCAAGCTTTGGAACTTGCGTTCAACCAAATATTTGTAAATGTGCTCCAAATTATTTTGGCGCTGATTGTTCACAATGTTCTGGATGGTTTTGTAATCAATGCGATTTCTTTTGCGTTCATGGTCAATGCGACACCATCACAAAATCATGCATTTGTCGACATGGATGGTCGGGTGCTGCATGTGATATGTGTTCAAGTAAAAATTGCTCCACAGAACCAATGGTTAAATTAATTTTGCCTCAAACTGCTGAATGGATAAATGAAAATGAATATGTTTATGTTCATGGTTCAGATTTGCCTAAAAGTGAAGATACACGATATCATTGTTTATTTGGTGGCATTTCAACTGCTGGAAATTGGCTTTCAAGTAATCTTGTAAGATGCTCAATTCCATCTAGAGCTAAACCAGGAAAACATGTGTTTAATATAATTCCATATGGAAGTAAAGTATATGTTCCAAATGAAAATTCTAAAACTATTCATTTTACTTTTTTCATTCCTTGTAATTCAAGCACTTGTCAAGGGCATTGTTTTGGGCCTTTGTGTTTATGTAACAACACTCATAGTGGTCAAAGATGTGAAGGTAAAATTGAACCACTTTTAAATCGAACCGAAGAACTCAAAGATCCATCAATAAACAATGCAAAAGAAGGAGAAATTTATATTGTTCAAATTCCAACTTCTTCATCAACAGCAATGATGAAAGTATTTTCATCTATTTCAGATTTGGAAATGGATGCATTTAAACATATGGTGACTTGGAGAAATCCTAGAGGAAGTGTTACTCCTTACAATATTAATGCACATTTGATTGATGAAAAAACTGATTTAAGTGTAATTTGGAGTATTTTTGTGGAACCAAGTTATACACCATTGACAGGAAAAGTGGAAAATTCTGGAATTGATAATGGATGGTTGTTGAAAGGATTTATTGAATATGCAAACAATAACACGGTAAGGTTAAGCAAAGCTATTAAAAGGAGTCAGAATCAAAATTTTGTGCTATCTTTTTTTTCATAAAAATAATTATCAAAATGTTTGCTTTTAGAATCTCAACAATGTTCCAATTCTTCTTGAAATTTTATCTTCAACTAAACCAAATAATATTCTTGAATCATTCGAAATTAATTCAGCTTCATCTTCTTCCTTTAGTCATTTATTTTATCCATATTCTGGTACAAAGGAATCCGAAACTTATACAGTGAGAGCTAAACATCCAGGAAAAAAGAATGATACAACAAATTGTGCAACTTGGAGTATCAAAAGGCTTTTTATAAAGCCATTGATTGAAAGAATTAACATACAAAATGGAATTGCAATGGCGAATTATACATTGAATGCAAAAAATATAAGTTGCCAAAATTTTGATGTAATCATTATCAAATGTGCAAAAGCTATAGGTTTTGTTGAACCTGGAAAATTAAGAGAAAGTCAAGAATTCGAAGTTTCAGTGGTTATTACTAATGTAATGGTAAGGCTTTGCCCATTTGATATTACAACTTTCAGAATATTTATATTTTCAAAATCTCATTTTTAGTCAAAACAAGTTCTTCAAAACCTTCGATTTCAACTTGAAATGTTGCACGCTTTTCCAACCAAAAATCAATCCCATGTCAAATATCGAATAGGACCATTATTTTATTCTGGTGGCGTTCCTAGTTATTTATCCCCTCAAAAAACATTAACAGTAAGTTGGAAAATTCATCCTGTTTTTGATCGACGCTTAACTGAAACCATCCATGAACAAGTAAGTTGCTGCTTTATTAAAACTAAAAAAATTATTAATTTTTCAGCCAAATGTAATTCTTACATTTGATTTAAATGGAAAAAGAAAAGTTCAACGAATTCGTATTCCCCAAATTACCATTCAACCCGATCGTCATTTGCGAGTTTATGCTTTAGCGTTTCCAGATGTTTTACCTCGACTTTATGAAAAGCAACCATTTGGTTTAGCTTTTCATGTTATGAATTCAGGATTTTCACCTTTGAAAAATATTCAATTTGTCGAAATTTCTCCATGGTTGGTTGATAAACAAAAACAAACAAATGCAAATTTTCGATTAAATTCTATCAACATTGATGGAAAATTTAATGGATTTATACAAAAAATTTTATTAGAAAGATTGGAAAGTGGCAGAACTTCGATTGTGACTATGAATTTGACAACATTGGGTGGACAGGTAACCTATTATTTGTATAAAAAACCAAATAAATAAAACAATTTTAGGCGGCTGAATTGAAGAACTGTTCAATCACTGCTTTTGTTGATGATAAAAATTTTCCTGAATTTTTTGATTACAAATTTTTCTTTGTCCAAGAAATTGTTAGCCACCAAACTTATATTTTATCCGATAAAGAACCACAAAATTACAAAGCAAATTTATTTTATTTTAATCCAATAAATTCAAAAATTAAAAGTTTACATCAAATTCAACTAATAAAAGTTAGTTTACACCGAAAAGGATAAAAAGTTAGAAATAATAATTTCAGGATATTCCAACGCAAGAATATCATGGAAATCGAAGTCATTACACTATTTTAGCGACATTTCAACGTTTAATGAGTCCAGAAGAAATGCAAGAAGCTGCATCTGAAGAAGCTTTAAAACAAATTGAATCGACTGTGTTCGGTAAAATACAGTATCCAACGAGTTTAAAAGAAGGCCAGAAACTTGTAAGAATTTGTGAAATTGGACCTGGAGGAATTAGAAGGCATTTATTGGATTTGGAAAATGTTTGGGTGGTAAATAAAGGAAATGTAAAAAACTTTTTCAATGATTTTTTTTAAAATGGAATTAATTGTATTCTAGGTTTCGGAATTAAATTTCATTGATCCCCAAGCTCTTCCACCGGCGTTAGCTTCCCAATTAACTTATGAATTCATTTTTGCTAAACCTGAAGATTTCAATAACCCTTATTTCACTCAACATTATTATCAACAGCAAATACCAGATAATATCGTGATTCAAAAGTTTACGGTTATTGGAAATGTCAATGCTCAATCACCATTAAATTCACCTCTGAATTATAGTTTAATTTCGAAAGATAATATTGAAAATTTTGTAATGAATACTAAAACCGGTAAATTATTTAAATATCATTCTCAAAAAAAACTTAATTTTTTAGGTGAATTAATTCTTGCCTCGGATACTTTACCCACGTCGAATGAATCTTCACTTTGTTTCAATGTTTTGGTAACTGATTCAAATGGAAGGAAATCGGCTGTGCCCCTTGAAATTTTATTACCATCAAAAAATAATAATGCAAAAGAGGATAGAAAAGAAGGATGTGGAGTTTTTCAAACTGATACTCCAATTGTATATCATGAATTTAATGGAGATCGTTCAACACTTAAAATGATAGAATTTTCTAGCAGTACAACGCCGCCATCGATTGCAATAGCTTCAACAATGAATTCGGAAATTGGAGAATTAGTTTCAATTTCAACTAATTATGGAGATGTTAAAACAACATCAACGAGAGCTACTTCGATAAAAGCAACAACCGAAGCATTTGAAACAATAACATTCACAACAAGGATGCCATCTACAACAGAAGAAACACAAATTGAGCCAACCGAATTATTAACTACACCAGAAACAATTGCAACAACTGAATCATCAGAAGAAGAATTTACAAGATTTTACACTATCAAACCAACCGAAGACCTGGGATCATGGGAGCAAACTAAAATTACAGATGATGACACCACAACTCAAACGACCACTGAAGTTGAAGTTGAAGCTTATACTACTGAAGGAATTACAGAAGAAAATATTCCTCCAACGAGAGCTAATACTTTTGTTAGATCAACAACGCAATCAGTGAGAACGAGAACAACACCAAAAATTATTCATGAAACTAATCCTGATGATTATTTGCCACAAACAACTTTGCCATCTGAAATTAAAATTAATACTCTCGAAACTGTTGCGGCAGATTGGTATACAGAAGAAAATACAATGGCAGTAACGAATGATGATGTAACGACTAAAAGAACAGCTTCGACAACAATGTGTCCACAAACAAATTTAAATTCAAATAAAACTCAAACTTCAGCACCAATTACAACTCCACGATCAATGTTTACAAATTTTTTTACAATTCGACCAACGATAAACTACAATCCATTTCCAACGCCACCGCTTTTCACACCAAAACCATATACAATATCCGCGACAAATCCAACATTCAACCAAGTATCCTATGTCACTGATAATATTCTCGTTAATTATACATTCACCGCAAAACCTTCAACAACTTTAGCTTTGACAGTAGCGACTCGAATAAATACTCCTCTTCCAACATCATTATCAAGCATCTTGGGGCAAATTCCAAATGCTGGATTTATGACTGGAAGTCAACAAGCAATTGATACAAGCGTATCCATGATTGATACAGCTTGTCGACTTCGAGCTCAAAAACCAATATGGGCTGTTATTTGTGATATGGCTAAAACAGTTAAATGGAATAACTAAATAATATCATTTTTTTAGAATTTTAATTGAAATATATTTTAAAGCTAGTAAACTTTGAGAAAATAATTTTTTTAAATAAAAAATGCTTTTAAAATTAATCCAAATTTCATAGATTTTGAGCAAATCACATTTTGATTTTTTATAATAAAATTTAGTAATTTACATGAGTGTAAAAATGAGACGCAATTAAAACAAACAGCTATTTTTCTCCACTTCAAGCATCCATCATTCAGTCTTCTCCTATTTTTGATGAATCATGAATAAATTAACCGAGTTTGCTTGTTGGCGAATGTTTGAATGGTTTGTTTTTAATAATTCAAGAAATTTTAATATATGTTACTTTTGTTTTTTAGTGTACTCGCATTGGTTATTTGGACTCTTATTATTGGTATTATTCTGATAGTTATTCATCAAAATACTTTATTATTTGTTTTTGATCGTGAAACAACTATTGTACGTTTTTATTTTTACACACTCCATTAATTGTGGTTATTGAAATTTATAGGCTGGAAGACAATATTTACGAAAGAAAGATGCAATGTCCAAAAATGAATTACAGAAAAAGCAAGATCCTGTTATGAATGTTCAAAAATGATTTATTGTTGTATTTAATGAATAAATAAAAAAAAATACATGTGCAGCTTAAAAAAAATAACAAAAAAAGAATATACAAAATGTAACAATAATCTAAGCTTGAATCGAAGGCGTTATTTAAGAATGGTGGATATCATGATACAATCTTTCAAAAGTGGAATACATTCTTCGAGCAGCCATATGAGCAAATTCAGCAGTAGGTCGATTTTCAGCTTTCAAAGATAAACAACTTTTAAGAAAGAAGATGAGTGGACGAGAATATGAATCAGATGGAAATGGAATAATATAACCAAGTTGAATCTTTTTGTGCAGAGCATAAACATTTTCTGTTTCACCATTAAATGGCGTTCGAAGGGTGCATAATTCATATAATAAACATCCAAGAGCCCAAATATCTGATTTAAAATGATAGCCGCCATTATTTCGTTCAGGAGCTCGATACCATTCATTTCCAATAAGAGTTACAGCAGCTTGAGTATTTTTGCTGAATAAACGAGAGAGTCCCAAATCACCAATTTTAACTATACCATTTGAATTGATAAAAACATTAGCTGGTTTTAAATCTAAAAAAGAAACATTTTTAATAATAAAGCAAATACAACAGATAACCTCGATGGAGAATTCGACGTTCATGTAAATCTTTCATACCACAACAAATTTGATGGAAGATATACCAAATCGTTCTTTCACAAAATATCATACTTTTTTCTTTCATTTCCTAAATTAATCAAAATTTTATGTTTAGTTAAAGCAAGAGAGACTAATAACCAACCAAAATTTTATAAGATAAATCACCACCATCCAAATATTCAAGAGCAACAAATAAGACACCATTATCCATAAAACTTTCATAACATTGAACAACATTTTTACTTTTGATTTGATTCAATAAAGATACTTCATTCTTGCATAATTTTCGAAAGTTTTCATCTAAATGCTTAAGCTGTAAAACCATATACATATGATAAATAAATATTCAATAATAAAATAGAGAACTTACTGGTATTCTTTTGAGAGCATAAACTTTCTTTGTTGATTGATGTTGAGAGAAATAAACTTCAGAAAAGGCACCTTCACCAAGCATTTCACCAATAACATAATTTGAACTTCGTTTATATGGAATAAAAGCACGTTGTCGAGTTTGATATGGATGAGGATGATTTGCAGCCATTTCTTTTTGAATATTTGGTAAACAATAAAATTATTGATGAAAGCGAATTGTTTCGATTTGAAAAGAAAAAAATGGTTGGAAGGATGGTTGTCATCAAAAATCATTGGCATCTGATCATATTTCTTTTAAAGGTGTGAATTGTGCCTGCAAAGATAAAGGTTATTTTAAAAAAGTTCAAAGCTTTGCCAAACTTTCAAATCGTTTTATTACCGCTTTTGCTTTTGAAGCATTATCCCATTTTCAAGTGTTTTTTTGCTTCTAATTTTAAAATAAAAAAAAGAAAAGAAATTTATCTAGCCAGATACATCTTTTTTTATTTTATCAAATGAAAATTAAAAATATTATAACAAAATTATTAGGAATATTTATACAGGATTTAGCGAACGTTGGGCATTATAAGCAGAAATAGGTAAATCTGCAACAGTTGATGTTCCTACTGCTGGAATCACTGAACCCCTTAATTGCGCTTTTCTTAAACATTTTCGATAATATGAAATTACAACCATTCGATATGTTTTAACTGAAATAATAGTTACCAATGGATTAGCAACTGGGATCCTAAAAAAAGTACATATGTAATTATTTTTCTATTGTAAAGAAGCAGAAGCTTACCAACAACACATTAAATTAACAATCATTCCTAAACCCGGAACGTTGATAAGTGCAAATGCCGAAGTTATTGCACAACCAATGGGAATTAAAACAAAAATAAGTGGAACAGTGGCTTGCATTATCATTGTTTTTGTCATTTGATTATGCATTCTTCGAGTTTGAGGAGAAAAAACTAATTCGTGATTCTTTAATTTTTTCCAAACTTTCCATGACGCAAATATTGAAATTCCATAAGAAATTGTAACCAAAAAGTATCCATATGCAAAACACAATCGCAAAGACCATCGTTGAATTTCTGCAACCATAAACATTGGAAGTCCACGAAAATAAAAAATATCATTTTCAAGAAGTAAAGCTTTTGCATCATGTAACTCTTTTTCAGGCCAGACTACCCAACCAAAAAATGTTGCAAAGGATAAAGCTCCAAAAATGGCAATTATTATTAGAATTAAATATTGGAAAATGGAAATCGTCTTTCCATAAACAATCATAAAATATCGATATATGAATTGAACGGGAATTGAAGTAACACAATAAAAAAGTGAAAAAACCCAAAATACCGCTATCAAAGAATTATATGGAAATGGTATTTCTTTCAATAAATCGCTTCCAATCCAATAAAATGCTCCATTTTTGTAATCTGTTTGCTAAAACTTTTTTATTTGTTGCTTTTGTAGTACCAAAAATGTAGAATTCTATGGCTCATGAAGTTGTTGTTCAATTCAAAATAAAACTTACACCTTTACCAATTTCATTAACAACATTAAATAAAATATCAACGAAACAATTTTGAATTAAAATTATTTTATAATCGCAAACTTTTTTAGAAGTTTTGAAAAAAATTAAATAAATCAAAAAAGCATTTAAAAGAAGTCCAATCACAGATAAATATGTTGCACTTGATTGAAAAATTAACCTTAAATCCACCTTAGGAACATCTCGAAGGATAGTGGTTCGGTTATCCATCACGGCAGCTAATAACTAAAAATTTGGCGGCATAAATTAAAGAGTTATTTTAAAAAATTTACACGACCATTTTTTATTTATAGTTTGGGCAAAGAAAAACGATATAGCAAAAACATGTTCAAAGCTTTCAAAGAAAGAAAAAAGTTATTTAATGATTTTCAAAGATATATTAGGAATCAAAGGTTTAATTTAGCAAACAAATCTAACCACCACTATCTTTGGTACAAAAAAAAGGAAAAGTATTATTTTTTTATCAAAATTTTTTTAACATAAATTATTTAACAGCACCGTGACAAATTCTGCCAAAAAAAATTATGAAATATTGCTGAAAAGGTTATGTGGTAAAATTGGATTTATTTTTTGGCAGTATAGTCACTTAACATTTATTTTAGCTAAAGTGCAAAATTACTAAGATTTGGGAAAATTTTTGCTTAAATATATTAAAGGGAGTGTCCCAAACGATGAGAAAACCCTTACAGCGGGTGTTCCTAGCCCGAAAGTTTTTCTTCACTGTCTCCAAGTCTTACAAAGTTTTACAAAGTTTTTTCAAAAGCTTACGAAATTTTCTCCAAATGCTACAAAAAGCTTCAAAAATTCGTAGCACTTTGTAAGCTTTTGAGACAATGAAACTTTCGGGCTAGGAACACCCGTCGTAGTAAAATTATTCTCATCGTTTGGGACACTCCCTTTAAATAAGAACAAATAGAAATTTCTATTAACTGTGCAAAAAAAATAGAGTTAAATTAATTTTTTAAAAATTAAACAACAAATACTTTTTAATGCACCATAATAAAATGGCTGTATAAAATTTTTATCTGCTACTATGTATACTGATTAAATCATAAATGACATATAAATCATCGATGCACTTTCAATGGCAGACTTGTGTCAAAAATACCGAAAGTAACATATAAATTTTAGCGATTGTAAAAAAATATAAACTAATATTTTTTATTCAAAAATTACGTTATACCATGACAAATAGTTGTGACTGAAAGGAAAATATTATTAACCTTTTTCAATATAAGTTAATTTAAATTTTTATGTTTAAAGTGATTATTGAATAACCTTTCTTTCAGTTGTGTGATGTTTGAAGCATCGCAACTTGTTGTCTAGGTCCAGTGTTAAATATTTTTTTTCTAGCAAAAAAAAACTTTTGAAAAAATATAATGCATCAATAAGTTTATAATTGACAATGGGATGAATTAAATTTGCGATCATTTGCTTACTTTTTTTTTATTTCTTAAAACTTTCATGCACTCATTCATCGCAGCTTCAAACAATGATTAGCATTTGATGCCGGGACCGTTTAAAAAGAAACCAATTTACTCTTGAATCATTTATTTTAGTGTGGATTAAAATTGAAATAGAATTCCTCTAATTCTCCTTCCGATGCTGACTTTCTTGTTTGTTTTTTCCAACATTTTCTTGTCTTCTAAATTCACAGAGGAACTTACACTTGAGAAAATGGATCAAGCAAATTAAAAAAAGATGCAAGGTCAATCTTCTTTATTGAATTTTAGTTTTACATATCTCAAAAACGTTTTGTTCAGAAAAAAAAGAAGATTGCGTAAACCCTTTATTAATATTTTTTTCTCTTTAATTTTGATTTTAATAAATCTATTTTTAGCTCAAAAAGAAAAGATTATTGAATATACATACGTTAAAAAGAAACCCTATAGATTAAATTATTGTATGGCTAGGCTTTCTTTATTTCTTTATTTAATCTTTTTTCATTTAGCAAGCAAAACGCAAAGAAATATATAATTGCTTTTGTTTTCATAAAAAATAAAATTAAAACCTTGACGTCAATCTTGAATGAAGGCAAAAAGCAAGGCAAAAGATAAAAAATAGCTTAAATTAATCCGTAAAATATTTTTTATATTAATACATTAAAGGAGTCACCATTGAATGTGCTTCTTTACAGTATGGGAAACATTGTATTCATGAGTTTCATAATAAAAAGTGCCCTCGTTTGGGATAGGCCCAAAATTATATTTGCTTTTTTTCCTGAAGCTTTTCAAACAAATAAAATCAAACATTGCACCATTCATTTTTTTTTAAATATTTTATTTTTCCACATTAAAATTTATTACTTTTAATTCTTTATTTTCCATTATTTTTCTTTTTCGTTATTTGGCAGCAACCTCACTGTTTTTATTTTATTATTCACCTGGTCGTTGTTGTTGACTATCCATCCATCCATCCCAGAAAAAGAAAGAAGTCCTATCCTATTTTGTCACGTTTTTTTTGCTTATTTTAAAATGCAAAGTTCTTTTTTTTTATTGCGTATATTTTTTTACATGCGTCATTTTTTTTTGTTAAACAAAAGATGAGGGATGATATCTTTTTTTTGTTTGGAAAAAAATCATATTTTGAAACACATTTTTTAACAACTTTTTTGCTTTCATTTTATTTTTTCAAGAATTTTTGGTGACAAAGTTTTTTTTTGCGTTTGGTTTTTTTGCAACACTAAAAAATTATCATCACACAGACAAAAAGTTTAATTTATTTCTTTCAAAGGTTTTTTTAATCGGCTTTTTAGTTCAGAAATTAATCATTCTCGTATCAAGCTAGCTAAAATAAAAAAATGGACCATTGCTGATTTTTTCACCACCGAAATCGAAGGTTTTTTTTTGCGTGTTTTTGGATCATTTGTTTCTCTCACTTTTTTGCTATTTGTGTATTTAGGTTTGTTCATTGTGCAAATGTTTTTCAAATATCTTTTTTAAAAAATTTGGGAGACTCGCAACTGTCAAATATTTGTTTGTAAAAAAAGAGAATATATGTATGAGCTAATGAATAAGTCAATCACCACGTGAGTGTGTTTTTCTTTGCAACTTTTTTTTGACTTTCACTTTAATAAATATTTTTTTACCTGCAGTAATTGACCAAAAGAAACAAATACATATATTTTTTTAAACTATACTTTTTTGAATTACTTTTTGTATAGCTGCTTTTCACTGATTGACTAATACCTTTCTTCTTTTTTATAGATTCTCCTCCGCCTTTGTAGGATTAGCTTTGCCATTATTTTTTGTTTGTTGTTGCCTTAAACTCTTTCACCTTTTCTTTCTTTCCACCATTGCGCAAAGTCTTATTAAAAACCACGAAAGGAAGCTTTTTTTATAATGTTACTGCAGCAACCATTTTTAATTCAATTTTATTACTACCTTTATCGTGGCTGTTGAAATTGCTGCGAAGCCTATTAGCTAAATATAATATGATTCACACACAATCCTTTATATTTTATAAATTTATTACTTATTCTCACATTTAAAGAATTTCAAGTGTAAAATACAAAAATTTTATCTGAGTAATATTTTGAAATATTTGTATAACGAGAAAGGTCTTTACCCATTAATGTTGGTATTTTTAGAAGGGTTGGTTGCATTTTTTTTTCTTGAAAAGTGGTACAAAAAGGTTTTTAAAGCGTTGGGCAAAAAATTAATATGGAATTGCAAAAATTTTAAAAATGAACTAAAGGGTTCTTAATTTTCACAACTCAAAATAGGTTTTAATATGTCAGTTGCTTGTGTTTTTTTATAAGGCATTGTTTGACGAATATGTAAGTGTATATAAAAAAAATTCCACACTTATTTATTTATTCATTTCTTTCATTAAAATCATCAAAAGGTAAACCGATTTATTTTATTTATTTTTCTTTGACATTGAAAAGAATCATGTGAATAGTCTTTCTCAAGTGTGTGTAAGTAAATGAATGACTTTTGTATCAAAAAAATTCGTATTTATTTCTTTTTTGAACTTTTTTTCTTCAAAAATTTCGACAAATCTGAAAGATTCAAAAAGTAAGCACGCGGTTTGATTTTTTTGTTATCAAAATGGCGTTTTTTCGAGCAGATGGCTTTAATTTTTTACGCTTGCTTTTTTCCCTTTCTCTCCCATTTTTTTTAGATGAAGCTTTTTGAAATATCTTATTTTTTTCTTTTTCTTCTTTGAGCTGCTTTATTGATGAAAAAGGCAAAATAAGAGAGCGGAAGCTTTTCAATCAAAAAAAAATTGCCGTAGTCATCGCTGCCGCCACCACGCACCATGGTTTTTTTTATTCTTGTTCTTTGACATTCGTCGTCTTCGACATCCTCGTCGTTGTGAAGAAGCAAAATAAATGGGACAACTTTGATTTGTTTCTTTCGGTTTGGTTCTTCCTTCAATTTAAACTCAAAACATTAAAAAAAATTTTTTAGCTAAGACTTTTTTAAAAACCAAATTTTTTTATTTCATATTTCTTAAATCAATCTTATTTTTATTTTATTTTTTATATTTGTTTGTTTCTTCTTTCTTTTTAAAAAAAATCTTGTCACATGCGGGAGGATTTCTCTTTTGTGCTTCGACGATGATAGATATATGCTTGCTGTTTCAAGAGTCTTAAAGTAAAAGTAAAAATAATGAGAAAAAAAAGAGTATTGAAGCACAACAAAATTAAATTAAAAATGATGAAGTAAAAGATCCTTTCTTTATTTCTTATTGTCTTTAACCTTAATGTTTTTTTTACCTTTCAACAAAAATATATAAATGAAGCTTTGTGAAATGAAATGCAAAGAGCGGGGTGACGAGTTTATTTGCAAAGTCGTCCAAAAAAAGTTTTTTTTTTCACAAAAGAAAGGCGACATTTATACTGGACTTACTTAAGTTGCTATGTGTCTTAAATTAAATAAAGTTCTTTTTTATTTTTATTTCTAATGCTTTGCTTTCAAAAGATTTTCGATATCAGTTTTTTTGAAGGAGAAATTGTAGTCGGTTGCTTTTTTGCTTGTTTGAGTAAGAAGTTGTAAATTAATGAGGAGGTGGAGGATTGATTTTTAAAGTTAGTTTTTTTGATTAGAAACTTTCTGGGAATATCGTTGTTAAATTTCGAAACTTGGTGAAATTTAATTATAAATAAATATTCTGCAATTTTTTTAATGTCAACTAAATTTTCTAAAAACTTTATTCGTATTAGACAAAAGCCAGGTACTACCGACCTACCACTAATTTAATTCATGATTATTTACGGAAACTCCCTAAAGAAATGTGCATCATCATCAACTTACGCACATTTCCACTGCCGCCAACAAAAAAAATCTTTCCATTTTTGTAATAATTTTTTCTCATGGGAGGAAAAAAAGAGGCATTGTTAGAGATGGAAGGGTGCTTCACCGTTTTGCACATTTGCTCTTATTTTATTATTTTTTTATTTTCATTCATAACTTTAAAGACTTCACCATTTTCACTATTTTACATCAAACGTTTTATTTTTATTTTTCAAGTGGGGCTTCTGCTTGCATAATTCAATTTTTTTTTCGAAAGTTTTATTCTATTTTTTATTTTATTTATCAAGAAGCGTTAGACAAAAAAAAGTCAAAACAACGACGACGACTTTAAATCCCTCATTTTCATAAATGTAGTCACATCGCTACTACTACTATTGCTATCAAAAAATATTTGTAATACATACATAGTCAAAAAAAGCCTCAAAAATGCAAATGGTAATTCATCTTTCCTTTTTTACTTCTTTCTCACCTTGAATTTGTTTTATTTGAAATACATATTTTATAAACATAAAAAAAATAAATACAAATATTTTTATGGCGCTTTTTTATTTTTTTCTTCTTCCAAGTTATTCAAATATTTATTCATTTTTGATGAAGAAGGTTCAGCTTTAGTTTCCATCTTTCTTCCTTCTTTTTTTTTTAATATTTAAGTTATGCATTAGAAATTTGAGAAATATAATAGGCAGCTTTAAGAAAATGAAAAAAAAAATATAAAATTATGTTTTAGCTTTGAACTTGGTATTAAAAGCTGTCGGTGGCTTTTGATTTTCTGGATAAAATATTAAAAATATTGTCAAATAAACCCAAAGTGTATGTATTTTTTATTCGTTCGATTCATTTCCGACCCAGTCTCAATTTTGTAATTTTCTGATAAAACGCAGGAAAGATTTGTTTTTTGCCTATAGAATACTTTTGCGTTTTTATTTATGACCCTTTTCTAAAAAATTTTTTTTGGTTGTTTTATTTCCGCTCAGGGACATTTATCTATTTTTCATCCATTCCATTCCATCCATCCACTATCGACCCTCTCCTCTCATTTTATGTGGCTTGCTGTTGGACTTGTTTTTAAAGCGTGCTTGAAACTTGAGAAGAAAAATTTTTTAGAAAACGATTTTATTCTGTTCTTCTCTTCTTTTATTTTTTTGTTAAAAATTTTATCTTGCGCTTTGCCTTTGCCAACAACTACGATGTTGGATGGCATCGTTGAAAATGAGGCAACGAAGGCACATGCATAGAATTCATGGATGCTTTCAGCAATGGCAATGGAAGCTTTCTTGTTGTGACAGCTTTTTTTGTCTTTTTCAGAAGTTGTAGGATATCTTGGCAATAAAGAGAGAACATACCCACAACAGAGCGAAAATGATTTTTTTTTGAAAAATGCCAACTCCGCCTTTTTGTTTCCTTTTTATGGTTTTGTCTTTCCATTCTTTTTTTTCTTCCATCGTTGGTGTGCTGTTTGGATGGTTGCAAATGTCTCACACGCTCGTGTCACGTTTAACGTTTTAAAAAGCAGCTAACGCTAGTTTGTCTGTCTTCCATCTAATTTTTTTTGCCCCCACTGAAATTTTCATTCTCTCTAGCTTTAAAAAGAAGCTCGGGAAAAAAAATTCTTTCTCCATTCATTTGGGAATTTCCTCCATTTCTTCTTTTTTCCAAAATGAAAACGAGCATACGTTCAAAAGAATTTTTTTTTGTTTCGTTCAAAAATAAAAATGCAAGAAAAAGTAAATTTTTCTGTTATGTTGTTTGTAGCAGAAAAATGAAGCATTTGCCCATGCATAAAAATATATATACTAAAGGGCACCACCGCCAGTCAACCAACCACCACCATCATCTTCCCCTTCCAACATCAATGTCCGTAGTAGTCCGTCTTCTTTGTCGTCGTAATCGACAGCTTTTGCTTTCTTTCCTTTATTTTTTATCGAAGATTAGCCGCTAGGGCTAGCTGCTAGTAACTTTACTGACTAACCAAAAAGCAAGCAACAAAAAAGGGGAGAGAGCCAGAAAGAAAGAAAAAAGCTGACAGCCGGCTTCGTCGTCGTTCTTCCCTTCCTTTTTTTATATTTCGTTTCTATGGGGCAAAAAATGGATGGAAAAGAGACAACAAGAGTGAGCACCGAGCCTTCACTTTGATAGTTTTTAAATATTGATTATTTTATTTCTTTTTCTCTTTTTCTCCCTTGAAAGAATAAATAAAACTATTTTCCAACTAACACCCCTCGAGGCGACACAACAACGCTACGCTACGAGAGTAGCAGTAGTAGCAGCAGCTTTATTCAAGCTGGCTTCCTTTTTTTATTTTTTCTAAAAAATAAAAAGTGTTGGAAACATACTTTCACTTTTTTGTTTTGTTTTGCGTATTGTATGTGCCACAAAATTTTCTACTTTTTTTTTCTGGCTGCGCAATTTTATTTTGTCCCTTTGTTTTATATTTCGTCGAGAAAAAAAAAATGAAAGGCATTTTAAAAATAAATAAAAATATATTAAAAGCTTTTTTAGCTTTCGCTTTGCCTAAGATTTTTTCCAAATGGTGACAGCTTTTCGTCTTCTTCAATTTTTTATATATGTCACCTTATGTTGGTTGTTGTGAATACCCTTTCTTTTTTTTTAATATATTTGTTTGCTTCGGTTAAAAAAAATATATCGAATCTGTTGTCAACAAAAAAAACATTAGAAAAAAAGGGCTGGAAAAAAAAATAAAGGTTTGCTTTTTTGCTATTATTCAAAAAGTATAATATAATCGCTGCTTGCTCTTTCTCTGTCTCATAAAAAGCCAAATGATTACTTTTAGAATTGGAAAAAATTCTTGCATCAAAAAATTGCTCATTTTTTAAATTTAATTTTATGCTTTCTTTGATTAGTAATTTTTTTAATCTTTGTTGGGCGTTATTGAAATCATGTGTTTTCTTTTCTCTCGTTTCTCATTGTTACCTCTTCAAAAAAAAGAAGAGTGAAAGAGGAATGAAATTTAAAAAATTTGATTTTGAATTTTGTTTTTTTAACCGATAAAAACATCTTGAATCATTCAAAGTGAATTCTAACTCGATGTAAAAAAAGGAGAAGGAAAAAATATTGCTGATTAATATTATAAAAACTTTTAGAAGAATTTTTTTTAATGATTGTTTTTCTCCAAAAAATTTATTGCTTTTCTTCCATAAAAATTAATTTGGTAGCTGATGAATTTTGTGGTTGTTAAATTGGAAGCAGCAATTAACTTGGCTATTATTTCGTTCATAATTAGATAACGCATTGTTTTGCGGTGAGATTCTTCGTGATAAGTTTTTCCGATCTTTATTTAACTAAACCTACGAAATCAATGAAAAGTTGAAAGCAAGTTTCAATTATTCAAAATCCAAGCTTATTAACTCATGCATTTTCATGCGATCAAAAAAGAGCATTTCGATACGATGATTTTGGCTTCAAAGTGCAAATAAAAACTGTTAATTTCAGCTAATTTTGTCTTAATGATATTATTGTTTGGCTTTAACGTAGACGAAACATTATTATTTTGATTTCCTTTCCATTCGATTAATTGCTTTTATATCCCAAAAAAGAAAGAAAACAAACTGTTTTGGTACAAAACTAAACAGCCTTCTTTTTTCATTTTCCACATCGTCGATGCTTTCAAAATTATTTGACTTTTTGACTTTGCACAATTTTTACCGAAATTTTTTAAAAGTTAATTATTTTTTTATTTTTTGGTGGTAAATGCCAACCAACAACTAACTAACTAACCTTCATTTATTATTTAAGGTTTTTTATTACTGTTAAACACGCATGCACCCAATTCGACCACGGCCACATACATATTTTTCCCTCAAATTTTTTTTTCTTCATTCGACGACTAATTATCTTTCCCTTCCAATTTTCATTTATGTTATTTATGTACAGCCACACAAAATATGTAGAAAGACAAGAAAAAAAACTAATCAACATTTTTTCTCCAATTTTGCTTTTAAAATTATTACATTTTTTTCTTTCTTGCTTAAGCTAGCTGCTAGCTTGCCACACTACCTCAATGTTTTTTAGCCTTCTTCTCATTTTTAAAGGAGAGCGAAGAGAGGAAGTTAATTGTAAAAACCCTAACGACGACGACAACGAAGGCATCAACATCGTTGTTGTTGCTTGCTTACTTGAATTGCCTCCTCTGTTTTTATGACTGAAGCTTCAGACGTCCATAGTGGCAGCAGCACCAACTAACGACTTTCATTTTTATTCTTCAACAACGGCAATAGCGGCGTCAAGAACATACATATTCACTTGCTGCTTGCTTTTATTGACGCTTCTAACAATAACTGCAACCCGTTGCTTGGGTACTACTACTTGCTGCTATTTCTATTGCGGTTGTTGAAGCCAAAGCAACAACACACGCGTCAGAAGAAGATGAAAAAAAAATGAACGGCTGCAATTTTTTTTTATTCAAAGCTCACATCTCCTTTTTCTTTTTTTTCGTTTGTTGTGCCACAATATTTTTTCTTCTCCTTTATTTTTACTTTTACTAAAAATGGCTTCTCTCTCCTTTTTTGTTTTTGTATTAGATGGGCTTATGAAAAAAAGCGAAATGAAAACCTTACTTATAAAAGCTCCTCTCTCTCAGTTTTATATCGCCTCTTTAGTAATAAAAGCTGCCATCGTGCGCAAAATGGAAAAAAGGAAAAAACAAAAAAAAGAAGAATATAGATAGATGTTTCCGGTAGAATAGGCTGCTTTTAAATTTTTTTTTGACTTTTTAGTAAAAAAAAAATATCAGTCGACTGCTGGAAATGAAGGGATTCTCTTTTTTCTATGTTATAGCGTTGTTTTTTTTTTGGGAGGCTTCTTCAGATGTAAGCTAATTGCTTTTTGGCTGTTTCAACTAAGAATGGAAAAAAAGAAAGATAACTGAAAAAAAAAATTTCTTCATTCACATTTTTCTTTTTAAAAATAAAAATATTTGTGGCTTTTTCGGGAATGTTCTTTTCTTTATTTTATGTTGTTGTTGAATGGCGTGAATCTCGAAGGTATTCATTCTATGTTTTCTTATTGAGTCATGATGGTCAACAACAATAAGTCAGTCGGTTTTTTTATCCATGTTATGACGGTATCAGAGTTTTTTAGGTTTCGAAAACAAAATATATTTGGATTCTGATGAAAAGTGAACTCATCAAAGTTCGTCGTTGTAAGAGTTGTTTAATTATTTTATAGAGAAAAATAATTTGCCTATTCTTTTCTACCCTTATAATAATGTCTTGTTGCGTACTAAGACCGAATAAGATGGATTTGCCCTAAAATAACCATTGATTTTGTCTTTAATTTTTTCTTATCTTTTTCCTTTGCTCAACTTTCGATGTGCACCTATATTTTACATACATGCTTTCAACCTTCAACTCTCCCTTACACCCGCATGAATTTCCAAAGTTCCCTAAATTTGAAAATTAATTGAATAAATATAAAACTATTTTTTAAGGGAAAAATGTTTTCGATTTCTATCAAAAAAAATATACGGAAGTTTAAAAACAGATGGTTTTATTTATTTTTTTGAGACATTAGACATTAAAACAAAAAACTAACTTATTGATGTGAGAGAGTGTGAGTCAGTGTCACAGGGTTTTTTAACCCTTCTCCTTCGCCCACATCCTTCGTATTCCTTCTTTTGTGTCAAACGAATCAACGACAAGAGTTCAAAGGCACAATCAACTAGTTAACTAACAAAAAAAACATTTACGTATATTCTTTCTCCCCTCTCTTTGCCGTCACCGTATTTTTATTTTTTTGAAACGTGTTCAAAAATTTTTTTATAACGGAATGGCGAAGGTGTAAGGAAATAAGATGAAGAGATAAAAAGAATATTTTGAGGTCAAGGCAAGATTTGTAATTTTTTTACTGATCTTTTTTAGTTTTTTTTTTGCAAATTGCTATTTAGTGGGAGGAAGATAAACGATAATCAACCGGAAGTTAGTTCTTTTTTGCAAATTTTGTGAAAGTATTATTAGGTGTTTTTTTATGCATCAAATTGTGTGCTTCAATATGTCTATGGCGTTTGTTTTAAAACCCTTTCAAAAATTGGCACAGTTTTAAAACAACTATAATATTTTTTTATTTTTTGTTGTTGTCTATTTCCCCATTTTTGACATTGACAAGAGATGGTTGTGGTTAATCGCATTCGATTCTTTCTCTGACTTTTTCGTTTCTATTTTCATGGAAGAATGAAGAAAAAATGCAGCAGTATTTTTTTCAATTCCCAAGAGTAAAATCCTTTCATATTTTTTTTTATGTATGTGTGTGATGGCAAGCAGAAACTGAAACATAAAAAAATGGACATAGTAGTGAAGAAAAAAATATTTTTGAGCCACTTTTTAATTATCGTTATTCCTGGGATGCATGCTTTCAGTCATCTTTTCTCTTCTGCTTTCTTCTATTTTCTTGGTCTTCTTTCAAATAAGTCAAACGCAAAAAAAAATGTAAAAGAATAATAACAAAAAAAGAAATAATAAGAAAAGAAAAAACGTTTTAGCTTGTTCTTCCTCCTCTTTTTCGGCTTCTGTTATCCACATTCAAGTAAGCAAGAACGAAAAGAAGAAATGAGGATGTTTAACATAGTTTTTTTTTGACGGCATCTTTTTTTATGCTTTACTAAAAAAGGAGAAAAGGGAATTGGATAACACGTTTTTATTCTTCTTTCTATTGTCTTCTTCCTTCCTAGCAGTCGAGTTAGTTAAGTTAGTCAATGAAAAAATGTGACTTTTTTGTTTCAAATTTTGCTAGTTTTACGTTGCTCGGACGAAACCTTTGAATTTTCTGTTTTGTATTAGAGCTTAAACGAAAAAATTTACATAATCGGTTAAAAATTAACCTTTTGCTTTTTTGGAATCGCGAAGAATGAAAGAATAAAGTGTTTCAGTTTTGACTGAATTTGATTGCAGTTTTGCTGCTCGTCGATCGTCAAAAATAATTTTTGTTTGGTATGTTTGTTTCCTTTTTGTTTTGTATTTTTTGTACCTAAAAAATTCCTTCTTCTTCTTTTTTTAATCCCAAAATAAAAAAACACATAAAGAAGTTTTACAAATAGAACCGCTTTTTAAAAAAGAAAAATTGAGTGAGACATTGTTGGAAGGATAAGTAAAAGTGGTTTTATTTGTGCAACGATTATTTTTTCTTCCTTGCTGGTTGCTGCAGCAGCTACTAACAAAAAAAAAAACATCTAAAATAAGCATTCATTTTCTTATATATATTTATTCCTTTCCTTTCTTTTTCGTTTTTCATCTTTGATTGATTGATTTCACTAAGACACACACCATCGTGGTTTTCGTCGTTGCTGCGTCGCCTATTTTTTTTTTACTTTTTTCTCCCTTCGTTTCTTCGACTTTGTTGGGCTTGCTACTACTTGCTTTTCATCATTTTGCGTGAGTGAGAGGCATACATATTTTTTTAATATTTTGTTCGAACGCACTTTTTTTTTGTTGCCAGAGACGCAGAGCCGCCCCAATTTTGTTTTCATCCGTCTTTTTTTTTCCATTTTGCCTGTCCAATTTTTTTCTTCTTCTAAAAAACCCTCGAGAACGCGACAGAAAAGGGAAGTGTGTTTGTTACACGCACATGCCGCCATCATTTTCGGTCTTCCTTCTCTTCTTCTCGTCTTCAACATATTCGTTTCTGCCAATGGCGGTTGGGGTTGCATTCTATCAATCTTTCTTTTTTTTTCTCGCATGAACATATAAATATACATACATATATGTATGTATGTAAGTGTGTCCCAAATACCACACCTTTACCTTTTCTTTCATTTTCTTATTTTCTTTTCTTTCCTTCTTTTTTCAATAAATTTTCCATAAAAGGTGTATACACAAAGAATGGCAAAAAAATGGGAAAAGGAGCTTTGCTTAAATTTCTTTCTCTCTACTTTTTTTCTTTTCAACACTTTTTCTTTCTTATCAGCTTTCACCGTCTTTTTTTTCTGGTGAGACTTTTAATTTTTGGCCCATTCAATAAAAAAAAGTTGAAAATGTTGATGATGCATTGGTTGGATTTTTTATTGTTGCTTGTTTTCCTTTCTCATTAAAATAAATATGTCCTCCTCAATTATTGTTGGGGTTGGTACTTGAACAAAAAAAATAATCTTACATGGTCTTTTTTAAATTCCCCGCTATTCAATATTTCGTGTTAAAATCTTTATATATGGCGAAAAAGCGCCTATGTTTCCCTGAATAAGGCTGAATGTCATTTTTTTTTATCATCATTCGCCTTTATTTGACATCGCTTGCTTTTTTTCCTTCTGGTTCTCCTTCGCGTCGCCTTTTTTTACTTTCACAAATTTATAAATCTTCTATGTGTTTTTTTTTGTTGTTCTAATTTTACTTAGTTTTTTGGAATAAAATCGAACCCGTCGTTGTCGTCAACTGACTTGACTTGCATTCCCTCTCCGCGAAGGATCGTCGTGCGCCGTGTTTGCTGCAGCTTTTCAAGCTATCTAGTGCGGCTTTCGTTTATTTTTGTTTTGATAAATAACTACCTTTGTGTTTCCGTTATATTATTCATCCATTTTTCTCAACTTCATTACTTTATTATTATTTGTTATCTTTTATAGAAGGCAGAAGTAAAAATGGCCGATCAGCTTACTGAAGAACAGATTGCTGGTGAGTTATTTCTTTCTTTATTTTATTTTTTCACTTTTGGGATTCATTTGTTAGCTGGGAAAGAAGAAGAAAATCGATTATGATTTCTTTTTAAGGCTTAGTAAGAAAGAACCAAACTTTCATTTGTATTTCATTGTAGTTTGCCAAATATGAAGGCTTTAAGATTCGTCATCTCAATGACGAATTGTTAAATTGCTTTTTTTATACATTAAATGAATTTGAGATGCTGTGTTTTACACAAACATGGGTTTTTACGTTGTTTCCGTTTCAAGGACAGAAAAAACTTTTAATTCTTAATGAAGTTGTTTCAAGCATTTTCTTCTCACATCATCATTGCGTCAAAAGTCTAAAACTTTTGTTTTAATACACGCACATTTTGAGAATAGCTTTTGTAGCCTTATCTAAAACATTCATATCAAACTACTCAAGGTTTTTAGTATAACGAGTAACTTTCATATTTTTTTTTGCTAACAAACATTGGTGCAAAATATCATTTCTCACACTTTAAGCTGGATCATTTGTTCCAAAAAGTGTAACAAAATTTAGCTTTTATTGATTTTTATATGCTAACACTAATGCGGGACATTAGGGATGATTGATTAATAAAGACTAATATATTTTATTTTTTAGAATTCAAGGAAGCTTTCTCTCTATTTGATAAAGATGGTGATGGAACTATTACCACCAAAGAATTGGGTACCGTTATGCGTTCTCTTGGTCAAAATCCCACTGAAGCTGAACTTCAAGATATGATCAATGAAGTTGATGCTGATGGTATGTTGCTATTATTGTTATTGATGACCTTTGTTAATGATTCGTGATTTTTAGGTAATGGAACAATTGATTTTCCTGAATTCTTGACCATGATGGCTCGTAAAATGAAAGATACCGATAGTGAAGAAGAAATTCGTGAAGCTTTCCGAGTATTCGACAAAGATGGTAATGGCTTTATCTCTGCTGCAGAACTTCGTCATGTTATGACTAATCTCGGTGAAAAATTGACTGATGAAGAAGTCGATGAAATGATCAGGTATGTTTATATTCAGCTTATTATGAAACATTTTTTAATGACTTATATTTTCAGGGAAGCGGATATTGACGGTGACGGGCAAGTAAACTACGAAGAATTCGTAACAATGATGACCACGAAATAAGAAGGTTTAACGTCAAGAATTTAAAAAAGAAGGATGTCATCGATGGGAATCAACGCTTTTGATCCATTTAATATTTTATTATTATGCTGAAAGAAATTCTTTCAATAAATTGTGTTTTATATATTGTGTTTTTTGATTTATGTGTTATATAGGTATCCGAAAGAATCAATTAGGTTCGAAGGAGTTAAGCGTTTGAGAGAATATAAGTTTCAGCAACTCAACAATCATAATAAGTTTTTTCATTCATCATCCTTTTAAACCTAAAACGCTTCATAATAACTATTTGGAGCATTCAACAATTTTCGGATTCCATCAATTTTTAAGGACCGTCGATAAACCCACGACATGAATTGTAGTTTTGTTTTACTATAGCTCAGGTTATGAGTAATAATAGACTTTCACCAACAACTAGCTTGTTTCTTTCAGTTTTAACTTTCTATGCCTAAGATCTAGTTCGGATTCCTTATTTACACACAAACATCAATTTTTGTATTTAGTCTTCTAAATTATACCTATTTCATCTGCCGGAAAAAAAAATACCCTTTCGAGGCGAATGTCGTTGTTTTCCCGTCCATGTTATTCCTTCTTCTTTTAACTTTTCTTAATTGTTCTCACCACAAATCCTTCTTTATTAAATGTTATATTAAATTTTTTTACTGTTCTTCTCAAAAACATTTTTCTTTTTATTTTGTCATGTCATTATTCGTGTACTGTATGATGTCCTCTCCTGTTTCAATCAAAAACGTTCCAAATTCTTCTTCCTTCGATACGCCGGAGTCAAAGATAGAAAGAGAGAGAATTTTTTTTAAATATTTTGCCTAACAAATTTTTATATTTGTTTTCATTATTAAAATTATAAAAATATTTATTTAAAACATTTTAAATTTTTATGTCATTTTTCTTTCTTTTGTCACTCCAATCAATTTTTTTGAATTTTAAATATAATGGAAAAATAAAGCTTGTATCCCTTATTAAAAGTTTTAACTTTCTCTTTTTTTGCTCCAAAATTTTAATAATAACTAAAATAATAGTTTTTTTTATGTTTTTCCTCAAAAAAGCTTTCACAACAAAAAAAGTTTATTATTATTTGATTGATTTTTGTTATCGGGCGTCCAAGCCGATCTCCCACACTTTTTTTAAATTCTTTGTAATCTTATTTTCTTTGCTCTCTCTCTCTCGTTTTGACAGATTTGATTTTATGAATTAGCCTAGGTTGTTAGGATTTGACAGATGATTTGTTACTTTGAGTTTAATTGGAATTCATATTTCAGATTGCTAAGGTAAAAACTTTCGGCATGAAATGTGAATGCCTAAACTCAGCAGCACTACTGTCAATCTTACTGTCTTCTTCCTTTTTTTAGAAGTTTTCTCTGAGAAATAACCTTTACTTTTTTTAAGACTTCCATCTTGCTTCTTTGGAAGCTTTTGGGAGTTCTAAAAAAGTATTCGACAAATGTAATTTTAAAGATTAACTTCCCCCATTTTTTTGTCCTTTTTGATTCTCCTGTTTTTTTTATTATTTCTCTCAAATTTGTTTCAACTTTTTTTGTACCCATCAATTCTTCTCCATTTTTTTGTGTTACTATTTTGTATTCACTGGATGCTTGAATTTGAATTATTTTTTTTGTGACGTATTAAAATATTTGGTTTTTGTTTTGGAGGAAACATTGCATAAACAACATTGAACATTACTGAAAATGAAAATTCATAAAGTAATAAATTGTAAAAAAAAAACACAGCATTTGAAAACAAAGCTTTCTCATATTTTGCTAAAAGTGTAAATATTTAATTAACATAACTCTTGGCATTTCTTTGATTTTACAAGCAACATGTTTGTATACGATAGTGAATTAAGGCTGAAGATACTGGTAAATAAGAAATTATACCATTGCAATTCATCATGTGAAATTCATAAACATATTTAATGTCGTAAAAAATTTTTTGAAATAAGGATTTTTTCCACTCTGAAATTATGATGTGCATCTTATCCATTCATTCCACAGCTCAATCATAAAGCAAATTGAGACCATCAAGAAATTTAGATGAGCTTTAATTATATCAAAAATTTATTTGGTAACTAAAAATAATCTTGAAAGTTTTGTAAGGGTTGTTGACTCAACAACCAAAATAAATTAGGCAATCGTTTTATTCGTTTTAATTACTTTGCAAGTGATTACACTGAGAAAAATGGAATTGTGACATTTCATCGAAATGTGACATATCGTCACACTTTCATGAAATGTCACGGCTGTGTGAATGTGACAAAAATTGTGTGAAAATTTTTTAATGTGACCAAAAAAAAGGTGAAAAAAATAAATGTGAAAAAAAAATAAAGTGACAAAATTAATGTGACATTTTTTAAATGTGACAAAAATTTAAATGTGACGACAAAAAATGTGACCAAAGATTACTGTAGCTGGTTGGCCCGATAAAAAAATACTACCAAAAAATTTTTTTTTTCAAGAATGAACGAAATAAGCCAAACCTAAGAAAAAAAAATTTTTTTGGTAGTACTTTTTTATCGGGCCAACCAGCTACAGTAATCTTTGGTCACATTTTTTGTCGTCACATTTATTTTTGTCACACCTTTTTTAAAAGGTGTGACAAATGGATAATGTGACAAAAAATCTGTGAAATTTTTTGGGTGTGAAAAAAATTTGTGTGAAAAAAATAAATGTGAATAAAATTTTTGTGACCGAAATTTTTTGTCTCATGTTTATTGTACAATAACGTCACACATTTTTCTCAGTGTAGTTGATTTTAAAAATCAAAGAAGCTTTTTATTAAACGACGATATAATAATTTTTTTAGATATCGTAATTCCTAAATATTTTTTTTCATTGATTTTTTAAAAATTTGTTTACTCCACTCATTTAAAAAAAGCGCGTGCTCTCATTTTGCCAATGGGCAGTCGTATGATGAAAAAATATTTTGTTTGAAGCTTTTTTTGCTGCTTATTTCCTTTTTCAATCAATACATTTTCTTCCAACACTTTTGTGAATTTCCTTGTGAATTACTGTAATAATTCAACGTTTTTAATCAATCATGGGACTTGTTTTGGGGCTTCCATGGGTAGCAGCATCGGTAAGTGAAGTTTGAAGATATTGATGGTATATAAAAATTAATAAATGAAAGAATAAATTTCTGAAATTCATGGTTTCAATCTTTGTGCTACTAAATACATTTATGATTTTTTTTTAATTGACTATGTTTCAGGTAGCATGTTGTTTCGGAAGCGCAGCATGTTCTCTCTGCTGTGCAGTATGTCCTCGTACTGCATCTTCAACAACTACAAGAATCATGTATGCTTTGATGCTTCTTGTTGGAACTTTGGTTTCTTGTTTGATGCTGGCGCCATGGATTCAAGAGAAGCTGGCAAATGTAAGCTTTATAATTTGTAACACTCTTTTAACAATTTTCCATTATAGGCGAATTGGTTCTGTGAACAAGTGAACATAAACTGTTCTCATGCTACTGGATTTCAAGCTGTTTATCGTCTCTGTGCTGGCATGGCTACATTCTTCTTCATATTTACGCTACTTATGTTTGGAGTTAAATCGTCACATGATTTTCGATCCAAGATTCAAAATGGCTTTTGGTTTTTCAAATATTTGATTATGACAGCAATTATCTTTGGTTTCTTTTATATTCGATCTGAACATATTGCTGGACGTAATCTTGATCCTCTTTTATTTTGCAAATAATATTCTGCCAAATTTTAGCTCTTATGTGGGTTGGTATGATCGGTGCTTTCCTTTTCATCCTCATCCAACTTGTTCTCATCATTGATTTTGCTCATGGTCTTGCAGAATCATGGGTTAGCCGCGCTGAAGAATCAGATTCAAAAGCTTGTATTGCTGGGCTTATTTCGTTCACTTCAACTTGCTATGCTTTAGGAATTCTTAGTGTTGTCATGATGTATCTTTTCTACACTACCGTAAGTTTAAATTATGAAAGAAAAGACGTTTTAATATTTTTCTTTTTCAGGGCGGTGATTGTTATATACCCAAGTTCCTCATTTCTACCAATCTTATCCTCTGTATAGCTGTTTCAATTGTTTCTATTCTTCCCGTTGTTCAAGATCGTATGCCAACTTCTGGTCTTCTTCAATCTTCATTCATCTCTTTGTACACTATGTATCTTACCTGGTCAGCTTTAATGAACAATCCTGATCATAAATGCAATCCATCTTTGATCAATATTTTCTCAAATCATACTACTCCTGGACATCAACATGATGAAGCTTTCGGAACTCCTCTTCCTATTCAATCCATTATTTCTTTGATTATTTGGTTCCTTTGTCTTCTTTATGCTGCAATCCGAACTGGTTCAAATACAGCTATTGGTAAACTTGGTGGTAATTCAGGTGCGGAATCAGATGAAATTCCACTGAGTGAGTCCCATGAAATTCTGGCCAATGGTCCAGGTGGGGAGAGACACAAGCACTTTTTAACATTTATAATAGCCTTCTAATCCTTGTGGTTGTTGTAGCAATATAAAAGAAATGCTTTGCATTTTATGTATTTTTTATTTAATAACAATAAGCTTGTATCTCTGTTTTTACTGTTTTCTTTTCAAATACTAATTCAAGTTTATTTTCAGCTTCCGAACCTCTTCCATCATCCGACGAAGATGCAACAAAAGTATTTGATAATGAAAAAGAAAGTGTTGCGTACTCTTACAGTTTCTTCCACTTCATCTTTGGTCTTGCTTCGCTTTATGTTATGATGACTCTTACAAGCTGGTATAAACCCAATTCTGATCTCAGTCATCTCAACAGCAATATGGCTTCTGTTTGGGTTAAAATTGTTTCAAGTTGGCTTTGCATTGGAATTTATGGATGGACTCTTCTTGCACCTGCTCTCTTCACTGATCGCGACTTTTCTTAATTCAAATGAATAAACTTACAAAGAAATATGTATATTTTTTACCTGTACTTACGATAAATCTTTAACTTTGCTATTTTAAAACTTTTCCAGTCGATTCGAAAGCGTGTTTGTGTTTATCATTTATTTTTTTTGCTTTTATAAATAAATAATTTTGCCATACTTTTTGAAATTTTTTGTTAATGGCGTCAACTCGCTTTAAATTATTTAAGAGATATATTATGTGTTTTGAAAACTAAAATTCTTAAACGTGCAGCCTTATTTCCTAAATATCATCGAACTTTTTCAACATGGCAGTTGATATCACCCAAATGGAAAAATATGGAGGCCCTGTTAGCCCTGCCTTATTCTCCCAATTCACTTTGATTCTAGTTGGACTTGGCCTTGTTTTTACGGCATATTTCTTCATTCAAGAAGTCACAATTGAATCAAAAAAGCGATCAATTGTTACCGAATTTATTCTTGCTTTAATGGCAGCTGGATTTTTGGGCTTTGGATTTGTTTTCCTTGCTCTTTGGGTTGGAATTTATATTTAAAATTCCATCACTTATCAATACAGATTGTTGCCTTTTGTTTAATTTAATAATAATTTATTTGTTATTGGAATTTATTGGTTGATATTACGTTTTTGTTTCTGTGATACTAATAAAATAAATTTAAAACGTTTTCAAATACAAACTGCAGTTTCCTTCAACTCTTAGAAGATTGACCAAGGAAGTGAATAATACTTTTTGACACAATTTGTGTGATAGATTCCACATATGTACATACAATTAACCATAACCCTTTTATTTATACCATTTTTAAAACAAGCCAATAACATTAACAAAAGTAAATACAATTTGGCAGCAACAATGTTAATCTCAGCACCAATTAAAACTCGTTTAATTCTTATTTACAACCATTGAAGAAGGCAAGCATAGTAAATGCATTTTGAAAAATTCAATCCTTTTTTAATTGATAACCCTCAGGAAGAGGCTCAAGATGATGAGTAATATGCCCGGGTTCCCCATTGAAACATCGCATGCAAACTTTGGGCCGGTCTATTTTTGCACTTACCTCAAATCTTTCAGCAAGTTCTTTGATGCGTTTTTCTGAAAAATAATACTATGAAAAGCCAGTACTTATGGTTGATAAACCTGGACAATAATTTTCCATTTCTTCAAAAGGTAAACGACGTTTTAATGTAAATGGAGAGTTTACCATACTTATGTTTATCACCCACTCTAAAGATTAATTTTATTTTAGAAGTAAATCTGGTAAAACAAATGAAGATAAAAATCCGCAATCAACGGTTTTGATTAAGAAAAAGCATTTTTATAAACTAAATTTAACAATATTTATTAAGAAGCTTTGTGTCCTTTTTTTACTTTCGAAACAGTGATGGAAATGATAAACAAAAAAGACAAAGCTTATTACAGTCTAGAAACAGATATATTAAATAAAGAAACTTTAAACAAAGAAACCTACAAAGAAACCTGTAAACAATGATAAGTGAAATGAATAGGATTATAATATAAAATTTTGGAAGAACTTAAAGGTAATCATTGGCCGTAAAATAAATACCCTGGGATATAAGTAAAAATATCATAATCGTTTTCGATAGCAACCGCAGGTATGAAATCAAGAAATAAAAAAATGCTGCTTCATTGTAAATGCAAGAATCAAAGAGAGCAAATAATTGCGATATTAACAATGCTAAAGTAAAAATGCAATTTCTCTTTTGAGTATTAAAGTTCTTCATGTCCTCGAGAAACGATATCATTAACTTTATCGATGATATAAGTTTCAAATTTTTTAACTTTTCGTTCAAGCTTTTCTTGTTCTGCAAGAAGCTCTGTAAGATGTTCATCATGAAATTCATCCGCTTTATCTTTGAAGTTGGAATATGAAAGATTTCTTGCATCTTCAAGAACTTTCTTATGGTGGTTCACTCTCATCAAATGTTTTTCATATTGACGGATTTCAGTTTTAAAATCTGATAATCGATCATAAGCAACAAGTTTGCTTGAAATTAACTAAAAAGACTGTCATTTGAGGCTAATCATAGAGAAAAACGTTAACAAACCTTTGACCACAATTTTCTTGCTTGAGGTTCATGGAATGGATTGTCTCGAACTCCAGTTAAAATTTCTTTTAAATCAACAATTTCTTGTTCAATTTCGCGATTATGTTGCTTCAAAGCTATAGTAGTTTTATCATGTTCTTCATCCTCCTCGATGTGATTAGATCGATGCTCTTTATGGTCAGCTCGAAGTTCATTATAAGCAGTGATTTTCGAATCAAGAACTCGAAGTCTTTCATAAAAGTCTAAAAACAAGGTATTTATGGGTGCAATAAATTAAAATTCAAACCATCAAGTTCATCAAGAACTAAATCATTATCATCTTTAGCGCTATTCCAAAGTTGCTCCAACCGTTTATCGGAAAACACTCGATCCTTTTTATATTCTTCATTCTTAACACTATTAGGAACATTAGCTTCTGCATAAATTTTAGAACTTTCATATTTATATTTCTGCAATTTTCATCCCTCATCCATTAAATTTTAAAAAAGGAGTAAAAAACTAACGATTCTAAAAGCTTTCAAAGCATCATCCAAACCATATTTTTCCAAAACTTGCTCCAACTTTTGATCAACTTCCTTTAAATTTGAAGATTTTTTCTTTAAATGTTCTCCATCTTGTTTATGGGATAAATACATGGAATCAAAGCTGTCCAAATCTTTCTAAAACTACAATTTAAACTTTTCCCAAGTTTTTAGCAAGACTCAAACTTTTAGTTTTAGTAGTTTTTCTTCATCCAATTTACTTCGTTCAACTTTGGACCAAATATAATTTATTTTTTCCATACGAAATTTTGCTGCAGTTTCATTAAGGAAAATAAATAAACAAAGAATTAATAATAGTTTCATAATTTTGAGAGAAATAGAAAATGTTATCGAATTAGTAATAAAGTTTTTGATTGAAATTTGTACAGTTGTTCGTTCGTATTAGTTAGATCTTTCTTTTTGTCATCATTGGGACAACTCGCCATCATCAAATCAATCAAGTTAAAATTGTGAAAATTTGTTGAGGGTCAAGGTTCATCATTGTGGATAACAAATTATTATCGATCAATAGAATCAAATATCATTTATTTGATTAATTAAACCAAACTCATTACAGAAGAAATAACAAACAAACAAAAACTGTGGAATCAGAGTAAATGCAAAGTTAAATGGAAAGCAACAAGGATTTAAACCGTTTTAACAATAGGAAGGACAAGTCGTAAAGCAATTTCTTTTGTGACTTCATCGTTAAGAGTTTCAATTCCATCAAAAAAGCTTGGAGGATCAAAATATTTTATTAAAAAACAAAGGCAAAATTCACGAAGATCATCGCAATTGAAATCGAAAGCCATATTTGAGTATTGGCATACATTACCTTCGGATAATTTATCAATCAATGACGATTCAATGCTTGACTAAAATATTAAAGATTATTATAAGCATAAAATTGGCAATACTAAGAAACTTACTTTCATATCGGGCATATCATATTTATCTGCAAAGCGAAGGAGGTCAGCTGCAATTGCATCAGTAATAAGAGCTTTGATATCGCGTTCATAAAGAAATTCACTTGCGATTTTAATAATATCCGCGGTAAAATCGGTAATAATAACTTTGTTTTCTGTTGCTTCTTTCATTCCATGCTTAAACATGGCTTCAAATACAGGTGATCGAGCAATTAAAATCCATTTATGAACCTTAAATAATGGAAAATTGTCTTTCGAAAGAGTATCTTAATTGCTTACCATAACTTTTTGTCTTTTAACCGAAAGGGTAATATCCTTGTCATCTTTTTCCCATAAAGCTCGAGTTAAAACACTGGGATTTGGAGATGTAGCTTTTCTTTTAAGCCCTTGAGGTTTTAAGGTTCCATTAAGTTTAAGGGTTAAAATTCCATCAACAAGAAACTTTTTTTCAAAAATTTCATCATCAAAAAGTTCATCACGGGTGCATAACATAGTTCCCCAACCACCACCTTTGGCATATTCATGTTTTAGCTGAACCTTTTTTGAAGCAGATTTAACGGAAACATCAAATTCAGCATTGATTTTCTTTGTGATTGTAAAATCTAAGTGAAAAAATATCCAAACTTTATTAGGCTGATTATCATCTATTCCATTAGGAGCAAAACAAAGACTAAATTTAGTGCCAGGAATTTTCGAAGCAGCAAATTGTGGGCTATATAAACGCTTTTCTTTGGTTTCACGCAAAGTCTTTTCTTTGATCAACCACTTCATCGCTATTTTAGATGCCTGAAAAGGGAAAACTATTAAAATATTATTCAAATCAAAAATAAAAAGCACTTACATATTTGCATTCAAGAGCCGTAGCTTCACTGTTATTCAAGATTTCTTCCATCGTTAAATTGAAGAAAAATAGGAAAATCTGATATTTTGTAATTCCAAGCGTTTTATTTTGGAAGTTCAACCAAAAAATAAATTGGTTTCAGTAAAAATATATTTCACAAGACAAAGCAAAGCGTACGAACGTGTGCTTCAAAACCAATAATGTATCAATAGTTGGCGCCGCTTGTTTATATGACAACATTTTACGATGGTGTTTGCCGGCAAAACCATCCTGAAAGGTTATTCAACTTTCTTCGATCGTTCAGCCTTTTGGTATTGGCGTCAACAAAGAAAGTCATGTGGCTATGAAAAACATCGCTCTTCGAGCTGATCGACATAAAATTGTTTTTATTTTCGCAGAATAGTTTTTTCCGAATTTAGATTACTATCAACAAAGCATGATTCATAAGCAACCAAAAGGGCAGTAAAAGAATATTTGCGATCAAAGATATGATCATATATGTAGCTGTTTTGAAAGACATTTCATAAATAAAACTTGTAAAATCAGTGGTGGCACAAACTCGATGGCAGTAATTAAAATACGAAATTTAAAAAAAGCAGTTTAGTTAGTTGCTACGAAAGCTTTTTTCAACAAACATCGTTTCTTAATATAATATAAATATAATTATGTAATAATAAAAGTACTTTCTGAAGATTCTCTATTCTTAAAGTCGTTCCGTTATAACAATGAAACTAATTAATAAAGCACTTTAAAGCTTTTAAATGTTTAATAAGAAGGAGGATGTCTTGATGACTTTATTAAAAATTATTTTTATCACATCATTTTTTTATATTTTGAGGAGTGAGTGTATTGAGACAGACATTAAATAAATAAGATTCTATAAGACATTTGAGAAGCAATTTTGTCAAAAATATGTTTGCCACCAATATTTTTGGATTAATATTGTTTGCAGCTTCAACGCTATCTTTGTAAAACTCGACTAATTTTTTTTTTGCGTTTCTTTAAAATTCCATACTTTTTAGTCACCCATATATTCCAAATGAAGATAATGTTGTATTGGATATGGTAGCGCCAATATGTCATAAATTTGCTGGAAAAATTAAATGCATGGATGGTTCATCCATTCTTCCAGATGGCTATTTAGAATTATGGGAACGTGATGTTGAGGAAGATGATTATCAAACCAAAATGGTTCTTGGCACTCCATCCTATCATGTTACAATTGATGATCCACAAAATAAAACAGCTACCTTTATATTTGATTATTGCATCGTGGATGGTTTTATGGATCCATTCATTGAAATTTATTACATTTTTAAAGATGTTTGCCATGTTGGAGATTCGATTTTTGGTACACCCGAAATTTATACTTTAATTGTTTATGATATTATTCCAATTGAAGAATGGCGAACTTATGCACTTTAATAAATAACTGCTCGTTTAGTTCTTGAGATTTTTGTGTAAAAAAAATAATTTGATACAGAGAAAATCTTTCAATTAAAATTTTTTTAAAATCCGTGTAACAATTATATTAAAACTAACATACATAAATGACATTGGCCTATATTTATTTAAGTTCAAATATGCTCTACAATCGGCCTTGAAAAAAACATAAACTACACCAAAAAAATCAGAAGATAAATATAAAGACATTGTTTTAGGGGTTCAAAGTAACATCACATTTTTTTAATCGAAGAAGAAAAAAGCACAGAATAAATTTAGATTATTTTTCAATAAACCATTGACTTATTTTTCCATCGTTTTTTTGTTTCTATGCCTTCTTAGAGCTTTTTTGTTTTGGTGTAAGAAATTTGAGCTATATTAAGATTTAATATTTACTGTAGTTTTATTGTGGTTTCTGCTAATTTACTCTTTTAATTTAGAAAACAAACTACAATTTCTGTTGATCTATTTTTTTTATTAAAAAATAAACATTTTAAAGTTTAAATAACTTTTTTTTCAATCTCTTTAAAAATATTTACTTTAAAATGTATGTGATCATGACATAATTTTTGGGAAGAACCCGCGACTTTAATTCAATCATTTCTTGTTGTGCGAGACAAAAACAATCTCCTCCTCCATTTTTCAACCTTCTGACGACACAAGTTTTTTTGATTAAAACTTCAAACTTCAAATTTTGTGTGCGTTCAACAAGGTCATCTTCATCTTCTCTGAAGCTCCCTAAGGGTTTAAAAGCAAATGGAAGGTCGCATGCTTGTAAACGATCATTAATTCGAGGGTGAATGTGGTGGTTCTGAATCGAACATTCCCAGAGTGTCTCTCACATCTGAATTTGCTTCTTTTCACTTTCTAAAAATGAAGTGAGAGATAAATTAAATCAGGTTTTTGTTTGGTTTTTTTTACTTCGTTGTTCGATTGCAAAGTGTAAATTTTTCTTTTTGTTTTAAAAAAAAGTTGCGCAATCGCATTTTTTAATCTGGTTTTGATTATGATGCGATGCTTAATTAAATTATGTGCTGCACTTTCGGTTTTTATTTGCTTCGGTTTTATTTATATTTACTGAAACAAAAGATCCAATCAAAAAGTGATCAACATTTTTAGATTCAGTTTCAAAAAATATGAGGCAGTTGCAGCTGCTGGTGGCAGCATCTTGGCTTTCTTGGATTCCATTGGTCTTTTGTAAACCTACAGTAAAGACTCCACTTGGAACTGTTGAAGGATTTGAATATCAAACTAAAAGTGGAAGATTAGCTGAAATATTTCTAGGTATTCCCTTTGCTAAACCACCTATTGATGATTTGAGATTTGAAGTAAGTTTTTTGAAGCCTTATTCTCGCTCTAACTGATTTACTATAAACTAAAATGACCTTTTATTGATTCTCAAATAAGTTTAAAATGAACTTTAAACCTGAGTCAGTTTAAATTGTGTCTGTTTGATGATACGCTTTTTGTTTACTACCATTTTTATTTTGACTAAAAACACGTTTCATTTTTTTGGGTTATAAAAAATAAAAAACATTTTGACATAAAATCAAAAAAATGTGATTATTGAAAATCAAAGTAAAATATTTTTTAGAAGCCAATAGCTCCATTGCCATGGAAGAAAACTCTAAATGCAACAAAATATCCAAGACCTTGCGCCGTTCATGAACCCATTTATGCTATTGGATCAAGTGAAGATTGTCTTTATATGAGTCTTTTCAAACCAAAATGGAAGGTATTATTGAGGAATTTAAAAAGACTGCAAAAACACGAATAAAAATATTTTAGAGTCGCGATCCAAAAGGTTTTCCCATACTTGTTTGGATTCATGGAGGTTCATGGATGATGGGAAGCACGGAACAGTATGGATATAAACGAGTCACAGATAATTTCATCCCTCAAGGAATTATTGTGGTTTCTATTCAATATCGACTTGGTCCATGGGGATTTTTTTCTTCAGGAGATTCAAGGATGCCAGGAAATCTAGGACTTTGGGATCAGCTTGCTGCCCTTGAACAAATCAATGAATTTGCTCCATATTTTGGTGGAGATAAAAATCGAATAACTCTTATGGGACAAAGTGCTGGATCAGCTTCCGTTTCATGGCTTTCCATTTCTGAAAGAGCCAATAATCTCTTTCAACAAACCATCGAACTTTCGGGTTCGGTTTTTAGTGTTTGGGCTCGTTCAGATGAGACTATTGAAACTTCACTCAAGCTTGCTTCGTCTCTTGATTGTCCTGATTCAAAAGAATTAAAAACGTGTATGAAAAAATTGGGCCACGAAGAGATACAAGATCAAATGCTTGGAATGGGGATATTTAAACAAAATTTGAATTTTGCTTTCTTTAATCCAAGAATGGATGGAGATTTTTTAAAAGCTAAAAGCGTTGAAGAAGCCATCCAAAATGCTCCAAAGCGACCAACGTTTATTGGAACCACAAATCAAGAAAGTTTATTTTGGTGTAAGTTTTAAATATTTTTGGTACAACTAAAGCTTCTAAGTTGTTAATTTTTAGCTGCCGAGCAACTTGGATTACTTCCAGCTGATGAAATTTATAATCGAGATGCAGATGAAATTGCAGAATATTCACGCCAAAAATTGGAGGATTTTATTCGAAAACATGTTGCAAAAAAAGAACGATATGGTGACAAAGCTAAAGAAGCTGCCGATGATATTATTTCACATTTTGCTGATTGTTTAGCTCCACGAAATCCGGATAATTTATTTTATTTTGAAAGATTCACTGATGTAAGTTTTACAACAACTTGAATTTTTTTTGCTATGATTGCAAACAACCTTTGCGAGACTTAACTAAAATTCACATATTTGCTTTTTTAGCTTCTCTCAAGTCTCCATTTTGAAATCCCTATGATTCGAGAAGCTCTTAATAAAGCTGCAGCAGGATATCCAACATTTTTTGAAGTTTTTTCATATCAAAAGCCTCTCTCTATTACTGAATATCCAATTAATGGAGCTCCACATGGAGCTGAATTGGATGCCCTTTTTCATAGTTTCGTTTATGCAGGATTTGAAGAAACAAATGATGATCCAAAAATTCAAAAAATTATTGCTGAATTATTTTCTGCTTTTATTCGAACTGGAAATCCTTCAACTCGAAATCTTCGAATTCCAAAAGTTACTCCCGAAACTATTCCTTATGTTGAAATCAATGTTCAACCCAAAATTAAACAAAATCCATTCTTTCATGATTATTTATTTTGGGAGCGTATGACTAAAAAATATGGTTATGATGCGTCTATTGGAACCAAAATTAAAAAAATTCGAAAACCTCCACCTCCCATTGTTCGTCGTCGCATGGTTCAACCACAGCAACAACAACGTCGGCGTAGAATTGCAAGGCCACGAGTTGCTTCTTTAATTTAATCTCCTTCCTTCTTCTTTTTTTGGTTTCATTGAAAAACCTAAAGTTAAAAAATTCTTGTTATTGATTTAATTCGATCTCAAGCAAATCAAACACATACAAAACAATGAACCCTCACTTTTTTGTAAACAAGTTTTTAAATATTCTTTCTACTATTTGTGTCTGTATTTTAATGTTCTAATTTTTATCCTTTTTTGTTTTAAGGAATTCCTCTTTTTATTCGATAATAAACCCTTTTTTGTATTTTATCAAAGAGTCAACGTGCAAAAGAGAATATTTATTTTGGTATGGAAAAAACAATAAAAGAGAGATCAAACAAAGAACAAAAATAATAATAAATAAAAAGTTTTTGGATTATTGAATCATTCATTACTGTAACCTCGGCTTTTTGTTTTTTGGTGGCTTCTGAAAATTAAGAATAGATTTTTTATCCAGGTAAAAGCAAAATGAAAAAATATCACTAAAATATGTGATCCAATAAGGGATAAAACTAACCGATTCAAAGGATGTATTGCTGGATTCACTTCGACGAACTCGAGTTGCTCCATGTTCAGGTAATTCGGGTTTAAGAAAAACTTGGTCGTCGCCTAAAATATTTATTATAATTTAATCCGCAGCTAATTAGATTTGTTTCTCAAAAATTTTGGTTGACTATTTGAGTGCTAAGTAGAAAAAAGAACTAAAAATAGTTATTTTTTTCATTCATAAAAATTATTACGTTTTCGTTTAATATTTTCACTTCTTTCAATATCCAATCTATCATATTCGGGATCGAGATCCTCATCATCTTCATAAACTATATTTGAATCTATGGAAGCTGGAATCCAAGTTAATGGGGCTTTTCCTTCCTTTTCAGCTTGATTAAGATCGTAATCATCTTCGTCATCCGACCGCCAGGGATAATCCGAGACTGGGACGGATTCAATATCAACTTCAATGTCATCTTCCTCTTGCTTTATTGGGGCATCAGCATCTTCATCAATCATATCAAATTCTCCTTCGGTTTCAACATGAATAACATTTTCATTAATTTCTTTAAAATCTGGGGCAAATGCAGTCATCGTTGTTATAATTCTCTAAAATTCATAATCTTTTTTAGTGTTGGAAGAAAACTAGGACTCACTCTTCCAAAAACATGAACTTTGCCTCTAGCAACCGTTAAAATTTCTTGTCGAGTTGAATGCCACTGAAGATCGGATGGTGTATCTCCGACGGTTCCTCGTAAAGGCGGAGTTACAGAATGAGTATATAAATCCCAAATAGTAATTTCATGGGCGCTTTGTTCTGTAGCACATAGATATCGAGCATCGGGCGACATTCCAATATACATGTAATTTTTCTAAAATCAAATCTTTTCATTAAAGATTAGAAACTAATTTAACTCTCAAAAGCAAACATAGTTTTTAAAAAAAGGCTTACTTTTGAAACAGCATCAACATATTTAGAATCAAAAGTAATTAGTTCTCCAACTTTTGCATTTACAACTGTATTTAATTTAAAAACTCGAATACAGCGATCAGAAGAGTTTGTTACTATAATATCGGTTTTCCTTGAAACGTAAATTTGTCGAACCTAAAACTATTCACTAATTTCTTATCCTTCAAAGGTTGAAAACAAACTTGATGATTATTTGCTTGCTTCATATGTTTTACATATTTGAAGGTATCAGCGTTGAATAAAATTAAATGACTCTAAAATTGCTGCTTTTTATTTATGTTAAAGAATATAAGATTTATAAAACCTTATTAGTTCCAGCAATCAAATATTTTCCCTTTTGTGAATATGCGATACTTGTGATTTTATCTTCAGATATTTGAGGCTTATGAGAATATTCATAAATGGTATGAGAATTTTTATCTATTTTTAGAGCCATGATTGTGGAATCTTTGGATTTTAATACAGTGATGAGATTGTTGTCTCTGAAATTCATAAATATAAATTGACGAAAGCAAAGTTGTCTGAATCAAGCAAACCTTGGATGAAAATAAACGTGATTAGAGCCGCAAGAAAGATTAAAAGTTGTTAAACTTTTAGTTGAATTTACATCAAAAACTGTTACAATTCCATCTTCACTTGATGATGCTAAAAGCCTTCCATCATTAGACCAATCCATTGAATTTATTGGTAGAGCTGGACCTTTTAGTTCCTATAAATTTAGACTTTTAAAATTAGCTTAGATTTTCTAAAATGTTTATCTCACTTTAAGAATCATTTTTGTGATGTAATCAATAACAACGATATCACCCGAGCTTGTACCAATGGCAACAGCAGTTCCAAACCGATTGATTCGTAAAACTGTTGCATGATGTCCACGAAGATCGATTTCACACATATGTTCTTGAGGAGGGCCATTCAATACTTGGGATGCGGAAGCATCTTCACTTTCGACCATCATCTTGGAAGACATCCTTTGAAGAATTAAAGGTTTTTTAAGCTATTAGCATTAGATAAGTATAAACTAAAAAATATTTTTGATTGAAATTTTTTGGCGCGGGTGGCGTTCAAGCACATTAAGATAATGAAATTTTTGTCGGGGATTCATAAAGAGGGTGCAGAAAGAATATATTTATTTTTATGAAGAACGTTAACAGATGCCTTTGTAGCTCAGTCGGTTAGAGCGTCGGTCTAATAAGCCGAAGGTCGTAGGTTCGACCCCTGCCAGAGGCAAATACTTTTTCATTTTTTTTAAATAAACAAACTAAATAATATGTTTCTTTAACTTTTTATTTGCATTGAAGTTATTTTACAAAAGTGTTTGTGTAGAATTATAAATTTTTTGAAAACTTTTATTTACCAATTACAATCATCAAAAATAACTTCAGTTTTCAAATGTTTATTTTCCCATGGATTATAAAGGCGTTTAAAAGTTTGGAAGAAATTCTCTTTTTCCATTGAGTATAAAATCATTAATATGGCTTTTGATTTGGGAGTGAAATTTTTCTAAAAAACTAAAGAATTTACGGCAAAATTTCTTTGAAAAAAAGTAAACCTCTAAGAAATCTATAAATCCATAAGGATCCAATCCCGAAAAATACATGATCTTAAAATATTGTATTTTATTATTGAATTTAATTTGACATAATTTATCAGTAGTTTCTAAGGTAATTAACGGTCGCCAAGCTCTAAAAAATAAATATGCAATTTAGTTTTCTTTAAATGACTTACGAAAAAAATTGAATATTAGGGAGTAAATCCATTATTCGCTCTAATGAAACATTCTCATTTTTATCATCTTTTATATGGCATACAGAAATATTTGTAACTTTTCCACTTTCAACCAAAAATTTAAATTCTGCTAAAGTCAAAATTCCTATATTCAAATAAATATATTTTGCTTCACATTTATTTATATATGGTAAAGCTTTTGAAAGAGTGTTATTACAAGAATTTCTAACCACACATAATGCATTTGAGATACAAATATTTTTTAAATCTTTTGGCCATGGTAATCCATTTTGACAAATAGATGCTGAGTCTTTGTAAAAACTTAACATAGATTGCGTTGAAAAATCTCCAAAAAGGTTAAGTCGATGACAAACAGGCGTTTGCAATTTTTGGAAAAAACACTTTGAAGTTTTGATTAATTTTAACCGAAGTTTTAATGTATGATTTTGCAAAATATAATTCATAATTGTGGAACAAAATGGAAAATTTTGGTGCCATAAATTTTTAATATTATATCTTATTGGCATAAGATTTAATTCAAATTCCGTTCCAAGTGGAATAGGCTCTAACGGAAAAGGATAAGTTTGAGTTTGTTTTCTTTCAATTTTGCATATATTTTTAAAATATAAACCTTTGTCCCATTGTTCACTATAATCATGATAGCGTCTTAGTTGATAGCGATAAGGCAATCTATTCCTTATACCACTAATCCATCGACGGGTCAAAGTAGAGAATAAAGGCGCTTTCATCTTTGGTAAAAGCTTGCAATTAAATTTCTCAAATTCATAACAATTTTTCCATGGTACATTTGAGTCTCCATGTTTTTTAGCTGCAGATTTATATTTTTCAAAAGCTTCAGAATCATCCAAGTAGAAACGGCAATAGCATGAATAAACATGCAACATCTCTTTAATATCAACCTTTTCCAAATAATCAATATAAAGGTTCCATAATTTTTCATCGTTTGGATTTAAAAGAAGCCGAAGTTCAACATTTTGTTTAAAAAATTCAGCATCGTTTGCTTCTAGCAAACATTCAATCCATTTTTGCGTATCTTTTTCTGCGGCTTTAATTTTATTATAAATTCCCAACTTTTTTGTTCCATCTTCAATTAATTTTTTAGGAAGGGGAGATGCTAAAAAAGTAAATGAGAGTTAGTAAAAATTCTTAATTTGAGCATGTGAGGTTAATTTTAAATTTAAAGTTTTTCAATGGGTGGTTTTTTTTGTTGCACTATTAGATTTTTCCAAGATGCGATGAATCTTTTTTTTCATTCTTATTTCTTTAAAATAAAGTTACCTGCAAACTCATCAGAAGAGTTTAAAATTGTTTCTACGTAACTGTGTGGATATCTCAAGACTTTTTCATACTCTTCCATAAGCACAAATCTGAAACATCGATTAAACTATTTTACAAGATGTTTCATGTCCAAAAAATATTAAAATTAATTAAATTTTTTATTTACATACCTATGATCACTATTTGAGCCACGATTCCAACCATTTTCGTTCCAATTTTCTTTAAAATTTAAAAGTTTTGAATAACCATACATAAAACAAAAATGATAACTTGCTCGTTTACTTAAATTTTTAATTAAATGTCTTTTTATAAATTTATCAATTAATGCTTTTTCAATCACTCTAAACCGGGCGCCAAATGATGAATAGAAACTGCAAAAAGTTAAGCTTACTCTCGCCATTTATCCCAATAAATTTTTGGCATAAAATAATTTTCAGAAAATGTAATTAAAATTTTTTGGAATTTTGCCAATTCTTCTTTATCCATTCCATCAATAAATTTTCTTATCCATACTCTTTCATCCTCAATTTTATCTTCAAGTTCGAATATTTTGTTTTTGTAAGTTAATGGAAGCTTTTCATAATCAATTCTACAGATCCACATTTTAAACGCCATTTTTAATGCTTAATTAAAGAAGACGAAAAAAAGAATGAAAAAATAATAGCTTTGCGGCTATGCTCGTTTTTCTTTTCTCGACACTTTGTTTTCCTTTTCATGTGCTTTTTTTGAAATCGATAAAGCAGCCTCTTTGTTTGAATATTGCTAGGTCAGGTTTATATAGGTTGTAAATGAATTGGAAGCTATGACAACTAATAAGTTATGTGATAAAATTGCAGTTGCTTTTATTTGAAATTTGAAGGTTTTATATAGCCTTAATTTTTGTTTTCTAAATATAAAATGTTCAAAAGTTCAACTGAATATAAAAGTTTTCGAACTTCTCTTTTGGAAACTTTGTTTCAAAGAATTTTTAAATATTTGGAATCGGTGGAATTGGATATAAGTCAAAGTAAAGAGCATTTATTTTTTAAATTTACTGGCAACTATGATAACTATTATCTTGTTAATTTCGCAAAATATAAAAACAAACAAAAAAGTTATTTATTTTTGAGAAAAATTATGAAAATAAGCAAATTTGGGTTGATAATCAGGTGACTTCAAATAAATCACATTTTTGGAAACCTACAAAAACATGATATCGCAAAGTTATATTTTAAATCACATTTTGTTCAGCATCTTCTGAATCAGCCTTAAAAATTTTTTTACATTGAAGTTTACATTAAATTTACATTATTATTGTCGCTACAATTCATTGACACCATTTTGTTGCATTCATTCAATCACAGTTGATTGCTGAAAACAGCGGCAAATATTATAACTGACAAGGAAACAAAACCATGAACATTATTTACTCATTAACCAACAATATCAAATACTTTTACAACAACATAAATCCAGCTACATTAACAGGTAATGATTTTTTTACTGATAAACTCCTTATAATTTTCTTTATTTATTTTTTTAGGTGCCATTGATGTTATTGTGGTTGAACAACCTGATGGAAGCCTTCGATCTACGCCGTTTCATGTCAGATTTGGTAAATATCGTGTGTTCAGCATTCGTGAAAAGTATGTGGATATCAAGATCAATAATGAAAAGACAAAACTCAAAATGAAATTGGCCAAAAATGGAGTTGCTTATTTTGTAAAAGAAATGGATGCTGTTGATGTTCCAGAATATTTGGCTACTAGCCCTTTGCCTGAATCACCACTTCCTGAAACTCCTCCTGCGAATGATCCGACTGATTCTCAACCTAATGCACAGTCAAGTCAAATGGATGAAGAAGAAAATCAAAAATGTGGCAATTCTATTTCTGATGAAAACTTAGATCGTCATCCATCCACATCATCACTAACTGGCTCAATATCTTCTCTTGATTCTGAAGGAAATCAAATCGATTCTATTCCAGTGTCACCAACATTAACACCATCTGAAATTAAAGATGCTGTAGAAAAGAAGACAGTAGTTGAACTCGAAATGCTTGCTGGAACTAATCAAATGGATTCAAAGCCTAACACACATCTTGGTCAAAAAATGAAAGGACGTCTAAAAGCTGATAAGCCCATTGCGGGTGGAGACTATGTAAGTGACGAAGAAACTGCTCCATTGAAAACAACCAATTTTATTCGATCACTTCATTTATCAAGCGAAGAACTCAAAGCACTTCAACTTCAATATGGTTCGAATGAAGCACGATTCTCTGTTACAACACATTATCAAGGAACATCATGGTGTATATGTCAAATTTATTTATTTAAATATTATGAAAAGATAGTAATTTCTGATATTGATGGAACAATAACAAAATCTGATGTTCTTGGTCATGTTATCGCTGCTATTGGCGGAAAATGGGCTCATGCTGGCGTTGCTGAATTATATACACGAATAAAAAATAATGGGTGAGTTAATCGTTTAACTTAAATGAGTTTTGCTTTGTCTTATTTGGTTTAACTAACAGTGCGGTGTTTCAGATATAAAATGGTTTATTTATCCTCCAGAGCTATTGGTCAATCGCATTACACAAAAACTTATTTACAGTCTTTTGCTCAAGGTTCCAAAACTCTTCCTGATGGTCCTGTGTTACTTTCACCGATATCTGTGCTTATGGCGTTCAAAAAGTGAGCTAACCTTTACTACTATTATTACTCACATTATAACATAATTTGCTTTGCGTTTTAGAGAAGTAATTGAAAGAAAGCCAGAAGAATTCAAAATTGCATGCTTAACTGATTTAAAGAATCTCTTTCCTGTCAAAAATCCATTTTATGCAGGTTTTGGTAATCGAGAAACTGATGTTCGATCTTACGCAGCTGTCGATATTCCTCCTGAAAGAATCTTAATTATTAATCCATCGGGTACTGTTAAACGACCGGGTTCAGATGGTTTCTCATCAAATTATCAAATGATGGCAATGATAATGGTTGATTATCTTTTTCCACCTCTTCAATTATCATCTCAAACAACTTCTAAAGAAGAAAGAAGCAATGACGTCAAAAATGATAAAATGTGTTCAAATTTTTCTAAATCTAAAATATGTTCCACTTTTACTCGTAAGAGAAGAACCGCGCCAGCTGAAACTGTAATTCTTGAAGATAAACTTACTGGATATGAACGAAAAAGAAAAGAAATGGCTGAAAAGAACAAAAAATCATCAAAAAAGAAATCTCGAAAATAATGCAATTTCATTGACATTTACTTACATGTTACTTTCCATTTTAACTGATATAAAATTTTATAAAGTTTTAAAAATAAATGTGCATTTCTGTTTATTCTTTCATTTATTTGCTACTCATGGGTTTTTTTTAAATATTAATTTTATATCAACGTTATTATTTTTTTTGATTTATGCTGCACGAATGTTTCAATTTTTGATTTTATTTTTGCAATAGTTTTTATAACAAAAATGGATTTTTCCGTTTGACTTTCCACTCTTTTTTTATCAACTCATTCGGTCGTATTATTACATCCTTATCACGTAAATGAAATCATAAGCAAGAATACTTGTGAACTATGATAACAAATACATAAATTATGGGATAAAGTGGCTGGTGTTTTTATTAAAAATCTGTCGGGTTTTATGTAGTCTTAAAATTGTTTTGAAAATATATTAACAGGAATTGTTGGAATGAATAAGTCAACTTTTAAACGATGCCTTTTGCATACTTTTTCAAGCAATTTTATTATAAATATCTTAAAACTTCAAATAAATTTAACGATTTATTATTTTCTGGTGGATGTGATAATTATTATCAGGTTAATTTTGCAAAAATTAACAAAGTCAAGAACAAAACAAAAAATAATCTCATTTATTCTGAAACAAGGTTGGAAAATATGGAAATTTTGGAAGATAGTCAGGTCCGTCATCATCATCGTCGTCATCTTTTTTCTCAATGAGTTTATATTTATCTTGATTGCTACCTCCTTCGGAATAACTTGCTTCGGTGCTATCTCCGAAACTTGTTTGCCCGAAATCATAGCCAGCTGGAGGGCGGCTGGGTGTTGGAGCTTGAACAAAAGCTTCAAAACCGATGACCTCGGGAGCAATATTAATAATTATATTTGTTAAAGGTACAGTTCCAATCACTATCGGCATCGAAGCACTTGCACTTCGAGAAAATACTGCGCTTGTATGAACTTTGACCTGAAATCTTTGGTTTTAAATGAATCTTTTTTTTGGAGACTCACAAAAACATGATATCGCAATATTATATTTGGGCAATGGCTGAGACTCGGTGGCAAAGGTGGAATGTCAATTTGTCGTTGAAATACAGTATTTTGGTCCGTTGAAACCTCAAATAATTTCAATAATTATAACTAAAACTCAACAAAAAAAACTTACAGGAAATGGAACTTTTGTGACACTATAATCATAATGACTTTTTCTTTTTTGTGTATCTTTAGGTAAAATTGGAAGAGCTTCATGACTTGCAATAAAAGTATAACTTGCGCGAATGCCAGATTCCACCGAAGTTACTTCAGAAGATGATTCATTATTTATTTCAACTCGAAGTGGAATCGATTCACCACAAACATAACCCATCTTCGGCATATTTATTGCTAAATTAACAGCTTTTGATGAAAATAAACTTGTTTTTTGAACTGCAGAAATCACCGGCATTGCTAATTTCGAATCAAGATTTAAATCAATATATGGGCAAACAGTAAAACCATCATAAACATTTTTATTTATTCCCCATGGAATGTTAATTATGGCTTTAACATAATATCGAATCGTTCCATAATCACCAACTCGATTTGCTGGAGCATTTTCAGGAATATCAAAAGAAAAGGGGTATTCATAAATTCCTGGCGGAAGTTTATTAGAATCATCTGGAGATTCCCACAAATTTTGCTCGATTTGTAAATAATGCGTCACAGTTGTGTACAAATAATTTGCTTGAATTCGAGGATGCCAAAATCCAGTTTTAGCTCGGCCAGTAATTTTTAATTCAATCTTTCGTGCTTTTATTGGTTCTGAAGTTCGAAGATAAACTTTCCCTGTAACTTCTTCATTTGCAAAGAAAATATTTGTAGTTGAATTTAAATTTATTCGGAAATCTTCCATGATAAATATACCAAAGTTGAAATAATGCACAAATAATTAAATATTAAAAGCACAGCTTTTTGTTTAGAAAAAAAACTAATAAATATTGATGCAGGTGAAAGATAGAAAAAGCAACTATGACGACAAATAATTTACAATATTTGATAAAATTGAGAGATATTATTACCTATTTTATAGCTTTAATTTATAAAAGGTTCATGTATTCATGGAAATCTCTTTTTTGTGAAAATCATAAAAGGATGTCTAAGCTTTGGGAAATACCTGCACAAAAAAAGTCTTCTTTTTTTACCTGACAACCGATGAAAAAAGAGGCTGGTTTGTGGGAGCTTGAAAATATTTTTTGCGCAAACACATATGAAAAAAAGAGTCACTAAGCAAACAAACATAATAAAGCTTCATGCGTGTGTTGAATTTTGTTCCAATTTTGTGTTACTAAAGTGTTAATCAAAACTTCTTAAATTAAATTTACCACAAAAAAAACATTGTGATCTTAAAGAACAAATTTTAATTAAAGCCATAGTTATTTTTTATGAGAAGCCTTCTAACAACAGATGCGAGAAAGGTTTAATTAAAAAGAGTAAAGTTGTATTTTGATGTTAAATTTTCTGTTAATTTTGTTCCATTTTTGTGACACTACAGCGTGTTAAGTTAAATCCCGTAAATTTATTTAAATAAAAATATCAAGAAAAAAAACAAAGGTTTATAATTTTTATATTTTTTCTTTATGTGACAAATTAGGAAAGTATGGAAATTTAGGTTGATAATCAGGGCCATCATCGTCTTTAAGTTCAAACTTTTGTTCATTGCCACTGTCTCCATAGCTTGCTCCAGTGAAATCATAATCCGGAGGAGGAATGCCAGGTGCAGGAGGTGAAAGATAAGCTTCAAAACCAATAACATCGGGAGCGGTGTTGGTAATTAATTGTCTCAAAGGTACTGTGCCAATAACAATGGGCATCGAAGCACTTGCACTTCGAGAAAATACCGCACTAGTATGAACTTTTACCTAAAAATTTTGATTTCAAATTAATCAAATTTTTTGAGACTTACAAAAACATGATAGCGCAAGTTTATGTTTGGGCAATGACTAAAACTTGGTGGAACAGGAGGGATATCAATGTTTCGAGTAAACATGGTATTCTGAGTCATTCCAACGGGTAATGGAACATCACTAACACTATAATATGCAAATCTTTTTCTTCTTTGAGTGTCTTTCATAAAAAAACTTTGATCACTTGCAGTGAAGCGATAAACCGCACCAATGCCTGATTCAACCGAAGTAACCTCAGATGAAGATTCATTGAAAATTTCAACTCGAAGTGGAATGGATTCACCACAAACATATCCCATTTTTGGCATGCTTATCTAAAAGTTATTAAACGTAATTAGTAGTTCCTAAATATTTCAATACTAAAAACTCACAGTTACATTGACGGCTTTAGAAGAAAGCAAAGATGTTTTTTGAACTGCAGAAATCACGGACATAGCTAATCTTCGATCAATATTTAAATCCATAAATGGAACCACGGTAAAACCCATAACAAAAAATTTATCAAAAGCCCAAGGAATATCAATATTTGCTTTAACATAATATCGAATGTTCCCATATTCAGATTGAATATTTGGTGGACAATCTTTTGGAATAATAAAATTAAAAGGAAATTCATAATTTCCAACTGGAAGTTTATTTGAATCATTTTGACATCCCCAAAGAAGTTTTTCAAGTTGCATATAATATGTTGTTGAAGAATAATGATATGTATGTTTTCCACGGCGATGATAAAAAGAAACTTTTGCACGTCCAATAATTTGAAGATCAATTTTTCTCGCTTTTATTTTATCTCCAGTTTTGAGATAAACCATTCCAGTGACATTCGAATTTGCAAAGAAAACATTGTTTGTTGAATGTAAGGATACGCGCAAATCTTGCATATTTTTTTAAAAATTCAAAAAATTTGCAAGAAAAAAATGTAGACTTGAAAATTATCGGTTTTAGAAAGGTAAATTGAAATGGAAACTATGACAACAACAGCACCTTGATAATTATTACGTAGTTGATGTTTCATAAAAAAAGCAAGGTGTATTAGTACCACTTTGAATTTATAAAACATAATAAATTATGAACACTTGAAAAGCTCGTTATCAAATGTTCAAGTATAAAAATAAGAAAGCTTTAAAAATAAAAAAATAATAACAAAGTCAATTGCTTATTTTTTGGAAACAAAGCAGTTAAGGTAGTAATAGCCTTAAAATAGTTGAACAAAGATTTGTGATAATTTTATTAAAATTGTTGTCTTTCATTCAAAGAAGTCATAACCTAAAAAAAAGTATTACAAGAAAATTGCTTTATTAGAACTATTAAAAGTAAAACTCTCTTTCAATATCACACTTTCAAAAGAATAAAATGTATTTTTATTTCTATTTAAATCGTTCAATCATAACAGTAAAAAATCTACTCTCATTAATAATCCTTTAGTTATCCAATGATGAAACAAATCATGTTCACAAAGATGGGTGCAAAATAATAGTATAAAGCTTGTAAAACGTTTCACACAAAATATGTTTGAAGAACTACATGAAAATAAGAAAATTTATTGTAAACTGACATTTTTTTCGAATGAACTTTAAGCTAAGAAAATAACCTTTTATCTTTGCAGGCACAATTCACACATTTAAAAGAAGGATCTGATGCCAATGATTTTTGATGCCAACCATCCTTTCAATCATTTTTTCTTTTCAAATCGAAACTACTCGTTTTCATCAATAATTTTATTGTTTACCAAATATTCAAAAAGAAATGGCTGCAAATCATCCTCATCCATACCAAACTCGACAACGTGCTTTTATTCCATATAAACGAAGTTCAAATTATGTTATTGGTGAAATGCTTGGTGAAGGTGCCTTTTCTGAAGTTTATTTTTCTCAACATCCATCAACAAAGAAAGTTTGTGCTCTCAAAAGAATACCTGTAAGTTTTCCATATTGAATATATTTATTTATCATATGTATATGGTTTTACAGCTTAAGCATTTGGATGAAAACTTTCGAAAATTATGCAAGAATGAAGTATCTTTATTGAATCAAATCAAAAGTAAAAATGTTGTTCAATGTTATGAAAGTTTTATGGATAATGGTGTCTTGTTTGTTGCTCTTGAATATTTGGATGGTGGTGATTTATCTTATAAAATTTTCGTTAGTTATCCATTCTCTCTTGCTTTAACTAACCATAACACATGGACAAATTTAGGAAATGAAAGAAAAGAATATGATATTTTGTGAAAGAACGATTTGGTATATCTTCCATCAAATTTGTTGTGGTATGAAAGATTTACATGAACGTCGAATTCTCCATCGAGGTTAGCTATTGTATTTGCTTTATGATTAAAAAATGTTTGTTTTACAGATTTAAAACCAGCTAATGTTTTTATCAATTCAAATGGTATAGTTAAAATTGGTGATTTGGGTCTCTCTCGTTTATTCAGCAAAAATACTCAAGCTGCTGTAACTCTTATTGGAAATGAATGGTATCGAGCTCCTGAACGAAACAATGGCGGCTATCATTTTAAATCAGATATTTGGGCTCTTGGATGCTTATTATATGAATTATGTACACTTCGAACTCCATTTAATGGTGAAACTGAAAATGTTTATGCTCTTCACAAAAAGATTCAACTTGGTTATATTATTCCATTTCCATCTGATTCATATTCTCGTCCACTCATCTTCTTTCTTAAAAGCTGTTTATCGTTGAAAGCTGAAAATCGACCTACTGCTGAATTTGCTCATATGGCTGCTCGAAGAATGTACTCCACTTTTGAAAGATTGTATCATGATATCCACCATTCTTAAATAACGCCTTCGATTCAAGCTTAGATTATTTTTACATTTCGTATATTCTTTTTTTGTTATTTTTTTTAAGTTGTACATGTATATTATTTTTGTCTTTATTTTTTATTCATTTAAACACAACAATAAATCATTTTTGAACATTCATTACAGGATCTTGCTTTTTCTTGATTTCATTTTTGGACATTGCATCTTTCTTTCGTAAATATTGTCTTCCAGCCTATAAATTTTAATATCCATGATTAAAGGAGTGTAAAAATAAAAACTTACAATAGTTGTTTCAGGATCAAAAACAAATAATAAAGTATTTTGATGAATGAATGCCAGAATAATACCAATAATAAGAGTCCAAATAACCAATGCGAGTACACTAAAAAATAAAAGTACATTTATTAAAATTTCTTGAATTATTAAAAACAAACCATTCAAACATTCGCCAACAAGCAAACTCAGTTAATTTATTCATGATTCATCGAAAATAGGAGAAGGCTGAATGATGGATGTTGGAAGTGAAGAAAAAAAATAGCTGTTTGTTTTAATTGCATATCATTTTGCATTTAGCAATGCTATTTACATTTTTTTGATTCCTTGTAAAATGGTATGTTTTTATAATGCAAGCATTTTTATTTTATTTTTACAAATAGTAGCACAAAGAATTTTTAAATTTTGATTTAATTAAACACAATAATTTATCATATAAAAAATATTTTCAAAAGAAAACGTTTTAAAAAAAAGTAATAACCTTTATTTTTTATATTAAGAGTCCCGCATTTTATAAAAGCATTTGAAAAAAATATAATACCCACTGAAGCTCTCACTAATCCAATGATGATCCGTTTTCGATTTGTTCTCGAGTTCGTCCACGTAAAATATTAAAATTAAATTTGCCAACATGTTGAGACCAAAATTGTCGTCTGCCGTTTATAAAATCTCTTTTAATGGAAAGGGTTGGATCGATCCAAAGTGATTTTCTTGTTGCTAAATTATACTGTGGAAAATCGAAATTAGTTGTGTTTGGAGTTCTGAAAACATAGGATTAGGCTGTTTTTGACTTTTGTTTTCAAATTTTGGTAAATACCCAGTATAAGCAAATGTCGCAAAAATATCGGCAAAATAATTTTGAATTTTGTGTTCCGGTTCTCCCAGAACGTCTTGAGGAAAATTTAGTTCATCAAAGGTATAATACAACTCTGTGGTGTGCCAAGCTCCTTAAAAGCTTATAAATATGTTAGAGTAATATAAATTAATAAAACAAACCTTTAGCTGCGGGAAGGGTAGCTTGAACGGGAGCACTCATATGATTCCATAAATAAAAATAAACAGGCCAGCCTCGTTTAACTTTAGCATCGGTTTCATTAAAAACTTCTTGATTGATTAAAAAATCTGACAAAAACTCTGCGTATCGAAGAATATAAAAATTCGCATCTGGTTTGGGTGGAGCTGAGCCATAAACAAAATAATTTATAAGATCATTTTGAATTGCTTGATATTCTGGACCAACAATGGCTCTATGAGCATAATTATTTTTAATTATTTCTGAAAAGTTTTTTGCCCCAAATGTTGCAAGTTCTTCAGGGCTTTTATAAGCAAGATCTGGAAATAAGTATTGTAAGACTTGAAGTGAGAGAGTAACAAGATAGTAGTTACCTGTAAAATGTCCACCTTCAAGAGTCATTAATCCGACTATGATGGGTTTGGGTTGAGCTTCTAGAATTAATTGTTCAATAGTTTTTCCATCAAAGAAATCATCATCATATCGAGGAGCAAAGCCAATAAAATTTTGTTGGGTTTTATCCGAAACAAACTAAAAGTATTTTTTATATTAGCACATTTGGAAAGTTAAAATAATATTTTTTTTAAATATTTTACTTGAGTTGAAGAAATATTTATTATCGAATACCAACTTTGCTTCTTCAAACAAGCTTTAATTTCTGCGGGTTTTGTAACGTTGCAACCCAAAGCTAAAGCAATATTTTTTGTCACTTGAGTCACTGGCATACTATTTGCCCATTCATTAATTCCACAGCCACTGCCTTGAATTACTTTTTGGAATAGGTCTGTAAAACATAAAGTAGCTGATTGCAGCTTAGAATAAATTACCTCTTGAATGTGGCGATAACGAAAGTAAATCAACTGAAGCGGATCCCGCGCTTTCACCCCAAATAATTACATTGTTTGGATTTCCACCAAAATATTTTATGTTTTCTTTAACAAATTTCAATGCAGCAGTTTGATCCCAAAGTCCAATATTTCCAGAGTCTTCTTTTGTTCCAAGTGACATGAAACCTAAAAATCAAAGAACTCAACAACTACTTTAAGATAAATATTTTTTTACCATAAAATCCAACTCGATATGGAACAGTAACAGTGATAATTCCACGTTTTGCGAAATTTTTTGTAGCTTTATCAAATCCTGCTCTGATAACATCACCCATCATAAATCCGCCTCCATGAATGTAAACCAATACTGGATAACCTTGAGAGTCGGCTGAAACATTCGCAGGGGCAATAATATTTAGGTAAAGACAATCTTCGTTATAATATTTATTTTGAACCATTTGCCACGTCGTTGGTATACACGATGATTGAAAGGTTTTGCAATTTAGAGGAGCATTCCATTTTGATGGGGCTATTGGACGCTGTAAAATCAAAGTTGCATTTGTAAAGTTAAAAAGAATGTTTTACTTCAAATCGAAGTTCATCGATAGGTGGTTTGGCATACGGTATTCCAAGAAAAACGTGAGACTTTGATCCATCTCGAGAAGTATGACGGAAGCCTTCGATTTGGCCATAATAAGTTTCAGCGAAAACTGAATTGGTTCTATCAACTGGATCAAAGCCTTTTATTAAAGTTATTAATACAAATAAAAAAAGCAGATTATAGAAGCTTTGATAAGGCATAGCTGAAAATTAAAACCCAATTTAAATTTTAAAATAATTGAAAACATAAAGAATATATTACTACGGCGCTTCACCTCCTCGTAAAAACGTATGATACAGTATTTTTTACAGTTTCTATTTTAGGACATACAAAGCCTTACGCAAAGAAAAGTTTTCAAGAGTTGCACGCAATGAAAAAAAAAACATAATGAATTTTTTTACGGTTATCGCCATTCCTGTTTAGAAAAGATTTTTGCTATTTTCTCTTTGAACATGAATTTTTTTTAATTTGCACTTTTGCTTATAAAATACAAAAGGTTCTATTTATAAAAATTATACAATAAAACCTTCTTTTAATAAAATGGAGTTAGTATGTGTAAATATTTACTTCCGCTAAAATTCTTGAACGATGAAATGGATGATACAATGAAACAAGAGATTTGTTTGAAAACCGTTTAAATAATTATACAGCTGTCCAAAAAAAAACGAAAAATGGCTTTAACCTGATAGCAAAAAAAGAAAATCTTTTTTTGAAAAATTAAAAAAAATCAAATTTTAAGTTTGTCAGACATAATTAAGCCATAAAAGAAGAAATTTTCCAAAATATTTAAGTCCTAAAAAGCAATCAATATTTTTATATGTAGATGTTTTTCACTTTTTAAACATTAAAAGTGCATCGTTTTTACCAGGTGATTATTTTTTTTATTTGTTGATAAAAATCACGGAAAAAAAGCGCGAATGTCTGAAGAAAATAAAATGAGAAAAGTTCAATGGCTATGAAGGTGGTCGTCCAAAGCGCCAAGATATTATAAAACTAAAGTATTTTTTTGTGCTATGTAAAATTAAATTTGGAAGGAGAACCTTTTTATAGTTAATTGCAATCAAATATATACTTTCTTTTCTTTCACCGGAAGTGTAAAAAACTAAAAATGATAAAAAATAGTGATTCACTCAAACTTATAAGAACTACTAAACATAATTGCATTTTTTATGTTGTGAAAAAAGGTTTAAATTGAGAAAAAATAGTAGTAATAATTTTATTTACAAAATTTTAAATTTTCAAAATAAAATTATACATATTTTAGCCTTCTTTAATTTTCATCCAATGGTGAGCCATCGATAATTTGTTGACGAGTTCGTCCACGTAAAACATTGAAATTAAATTTGCTTCCATGTTCTATCCAAAAACGGCGTCTATCTCCAATGAAATCTTTTTTAATGGAAAGAGTTGGATCAATCCAAAGTGATTTCCTTGTTGATAAATCATATTTTGGGAAAAGGAATTCAGTGAAATATGGTTTTCTAAAGTTTTTTTGGAATTATTAAAGTGCTCTCGAATTTTGGAGAAAGAATCTCACCCAGTGTAAGCAAAGGTTGCAAAAAGATCAGCATAATAATTCTGGATTCTATTTTCGGTTTTACCAAAAACATCCATTGGGAAAACCATTTGATCCAAAGCGTAAAAGATTTCAGCCACATGCCATCCACCTTTAAAATCCATGCAATATTAGTTTCACTAAAATTAAAAAAATCAAACCTTTAACCATGGGCAAAGTTGCTTGAACTGGGGCGCTAAGGTGATTCCAGAAATAAAAGTAAACGGGCCAACCAAGTTTAACTTTCGCATCAGTTTGATTAAAAATTTGTTGCATAAACATATAGTCTGAAACAAATTGAGCATATCGAAGGATATAAAAATTAGAATCAGGTTGTTCAGGAGCGGAATCATAAACAAAATAATTAATGAGGTCTTCTCGAATTGCTTGATATTCAGGACCCGCAATGGCTTCTGGTACAGTGGCTTTTATAGCTTCTGTCAAATTTTGAGCAGTAAAAGTTGCATATTCTTCAGGGGTTTTTCCTCTCAAATCTAAAAATTATATTTCTTAAAAGATTTGGATGTTAATAGAAAAGATATACTTGTGAATCCTGCACCTTCAACAGTGGTTAATCCAACTATAATGGGTTTGGGTGGAGCTTCTTGAAGTAATTGTTCAACAGTTTTTCCATCAAAGAAATCATCATCATATCGAGGAGCAAAACCAATATAATTTGGTAGAGCTTCAACTCCCCCAAACTGAAAACTATCATTTAATTTTTAAAAAAATTTAAAGTTAAGTTTTCACGTACAGTTGAAGAAACATTTAAAATTGTATCCCAAGTTTGAGCTTTCAAAAATGCTTTAATTTCTGTTGGTTCAGTGGCGGTGCAACCCATAGCTTTGGCAAGATTTATGGTTACTCTTTTCACAGGCATACTACTAGCCCATTCATTTATTGCACTGCCACTGCCTTGAATCGCTTTTTGGAAGAGATCTAAAATTATAACGTTCAGCTATCATGAATAACATAAGTATGATACCTCTTGAATGTGGTGAAAGTGATAATAAGTCAATGGAAGAGGAACCAGCACTTTGTCCCCATAAAATTAAATTGTTTGGATTTCCACCAAAGTTTTTGATATTTGCTTTGATAAATTTTAAAGCCGCAATTTGATCCCAAAGACCAATGTTTCCAGGATCTTCTTTAGTTCCAAGTGACATGAAACCTAAAAAAATTTAGGAAAAATGATAGCATAAAATAAATGGGTACCACACCATAAATTCCAAGACGATATGGAACCGTAACAAGTATTACTCCACGTCTAACATAATTTTGTGTGGCTTTATCATAACCAGCTCGAATAACATCGCTCGATACAAATCCACCTCCATGAATATAAACTATTACGGGATAACCTTTAGGATTCAATGATGGCAGGACTGGGGCGATAACATTGACATAAAGGCAATCTTCATTGTAAGTTACGTTGGGTTGGTAAAAAACCCACTGCATTGGATAACAGGCAGATTGAAAACTTTTGCAACTTCGAGGCAAAACCCATTTTGATGGAGCTACTGGGCGCTAAATTTTTTTGATAGTTTTCATTTTTGTCATAACCGTGAAATGGGCTTACTTCAAAGCGAAGTTCATTGAGGGGTGGTTTGGCATACGGTATTCCAAGAAAAACATTAGATTTTGTTCCATCTCCAGAAGTATGACGAAAGCCTTCAATTGGACCATAATTTGTTTTCGCGAACACTCTTCTATCCTTAATGGGATTAATAGCGATGGCAGTTACGGTTAATACTATGGCGAAGCATAACAGCAGATGAAAAGCTCGGTCAAACATTACCTAAAATTTCTTAATTGTTATTATTTTCTACATACATTTCTTTTATTTGATTGTTAGTTTTAATGTTGCCTTTTTAAAGAAACAATGGTACCAATCAAAATGTTGCCATTTATTGAAATTTGATCTTTTAAGCCATAAAACTGTCAAAAAAAGGTTATCAATGATTTTTTATGATTGTATGAACGGCTTTAATTTTCCAACATTGAATGATAACAATGGAAAAAAATGCAACATTTCCTTCGAACTCCAATTAACTCCTGTCAAAAGTACACAAATCACGTGAAATTCTGTAAGTTGGATGATTTTTATGTACTTTTATGGGTTTAATGGATTTTAAAACATATGATGATAAAGCAGACACCCATCAAAAAACCAATTATGCTTTTTGTTTAAAAAAATAATAATCAAAGATTCATTCTGAAATGAGAAAGTATGAGTCTATGAACGGAAATAATTTTTTTTCAATGGAAACGAAAATTTACTGTGCATTGGGATAAAATTAAAGCAAGCAATAAAAACGATTGAAATGATAATCATTCTTCGACGATAGCTATCCATATTGCAATATACTCTTGTGAAGATATAAAGCTGCGTTCTCTTCGGTATTTATTTATCAAAAAAGAAAAGTTACATCCATTATTTTGTAAAATTGTTTTATGTAAAACATTTGAAAGCTTACAGATTTTTTAAATGGTAAAAACAAAATTTTAAGCTAATGGGCCACTTTTTTCCATGAAAAAAAAATATTTGAAAGCTCCACCGAAATAATCACGATTCTGCTAAATGAGGATTATAATCTCCATACTTCTGAAACCGATCAATGTAATTCTATTATGGGTTTGTTGGGATTCAAAAATGTCATTTTGAGTAATGAAAAATGTTATTGAAAAGGATACAAAAAAAGTAATTTATTTTATTTATAAACTTCAACATTTATAAGCTCATTAAAAATAAATAATAAAAAAGTAAAAAGCATAAATGTTTACAACTTTTAAAAACTTAGAAATGTCATATTTATTCTGAATAACGATTTGCAATTTGTTCACGAGTAAGGCCGCGAAGAGGATTGTAGTCATATTTTTTCTCGAGCTTTTCCCAAAATTCACATCGATCTTGCCAAACTGAATTTTTGATGAAAGTTTCAGGTTCAAGCCAAAGGACTTCTTTCTTTTCACCCGAATATTTTGGGAATGAAACAGTTTCACAATTTGGATTTCTGTAATGAAAAATGTTTATTTTTTAAGTTTTGGAACTTTGAAACTAACCCAGTTTTGGCAAAATTAGCAAAAATTTCAGCCCAATGTGTTTGAACTTTAATTTCAGGATCGCCCTTTTTATCTTGAGCATAAGTTATTTGATCGAAGGAATATGATAAATCATAGGAATGCCAAGCACCTGCAAAATGTCGATATCGAAGTTTTTATTTTTTTAATGAGTTTTTAAAATAGTCCAACCTTTAGAAAATGGGAACATAGCAATCATGGATGGACTCATATGATTCCAAAAATAAAAATAAACGGGCCATCCAAGTTTTGCTTTGAGATCGGCTTCCTTTAAAACCTCCATGTTAAACATCAAGTCAGATATAAGGTCGCCATGACGCTGAATATAAAATGGTGGAGTTGGATTCGATGGGGCATCGCGTTTAACATAAAAGTCAATTAACTCTTCTTGAATTGCTGTCGCGTCTTTGCCAGCTCTTGATTCAGGAACATAACGATTTTTAATTGCATTGGTAATATTTTCAGCTGAATATGTTTTAAAGTCGGATGGATTTACTCCAAGGGCTAAATAAAAGCAAAATTTAGTTCCTTGAAATAAAAATGAAGGCATGATTGTTTACCTAAAAATGGTCCACCTTCAAGCGTCATTAAACCCATAATCGTGGGTTTTTTGGGAGCTTCTTCAATGAGTTGTGTAACAGTCTTGCCATCAAAGAAGTCATCATCCAATCGAGGTCCCCAACCCATGTAATTATCTTTTGATCGGTCATCGATGACAAACTGAAAGAAAGAAAAAGGTACAAAAATGAAGAAGTTTTCCTTCAAAATATTTTTTAATTGAAAAATAGTTCTTTGTTTCGCTGGAAGCCGTTCACAATTCACGCAATTTTTTTATTTCATTGCATCATAAAAACCCACAGTTTGGTTTAATATCTTTGTATTTTAATATACCTTTTGAGGTATGTAAATGTTTCAAGCCCTTTTTTAAAAGTGGTTTGTAAAATCAATAAATTTTGGAAAGCTTCCATAAAAATGGAAGCAAATATAAAAACGATGATGATGAAAGCTTACTTTTGTTGAAGAAATTTCCATAATGTCTTCCCATTTTTGTTTCTTCAAAAACGCTTTGATTTCCTTTGGATCATTCGATTCACAACCAAGATATTTGGCAATTGCTTTTGTAAGTTTAATTACTGGAGCAGTTGAAGCCCATTCATCGAGAGCGCAACCACTGGCTTGAATAACTTTTTGGAATAAATCTAAATTTATTCATTTTTAAACGGATTTATTTTCTTTTTTTACCTCGTGAATGTGGTGATAAAGCCAATGAATCAACAGAAGCTGAACCAGCACTTTGTCCCCAAATAGTGAAATTATTATTATTTCCACCAAAGTTTTTAATATTATCTTTAACAAATTTTAAGGCTGCTGTTTGATCCCAAAGCCCTATGTTTCCGGGTTCATCTTTAGTTCCAAGTGACATGAAACCTAAAAATCAAAGAACTCAACAACTACTTTAAGACTAATATTTTTTTTACCATAAAGTCCAACTCGATATGGTACAGTAACAGTGATAATTCCACGTTTAGCATAAGTTTTAGTGATTTTATCAAAACCACATTTAATTACATCACCAAAACTAAATCCTCCGCCATGAATGTAAACTAAAACTGGATAACCTTTAGGATCGGAAGAAGGTTCAGTGGGAGCCATAATATTGACATAGAGGCAATCTTCGGAGAATGTTGGATTTTGAATCCAAAATTTGTGATATGGAATGCAAGAATTTTTAAATTCTTTGCATTGTAATGTATCAGACCATTTAAGTGGAGGTAATGGACGCTGAAAAAAAGACAATAAAGATTATTCATATTTGTCAAATGTTTGATGTTAATTTTTTCCTTTTTTTGGATTTATTTACATATCATCCTCACAGTTTTTTATTTATTTATTTTTCTTCTATAAATTTTCTTACCTCAAATCTCAATTCTCCATTTGGTGGTTGAGCAAAAGGAACACCTAAAAAGATATTGGCTTTTGTTCCATCATCTGCAGTGTGAATAAATCCTTCAATATTTCCATATTCAGTTTTAACTCCAATTGGATGACTTTTATCAAAAGCTTCCGAAGTTGTAGTACTTTTACCAATTGTAATATCAGACGATGCAGCAGCCATGGTTATTGCGATGATGATGCTCAATGTCACCAAATGAATAATGATCTTTTTTTTCCATTGCATTTAGAGTCTTTTAGTTTTAGTCTTTCCTATCTCTCTCTCAAAATAAAAGCGGGTGTGAATCACATTGAATGAAGAACACAAAGTTTGTGTGATATAAATGTGTTTTTGGACAAACAAAAAAAGCGGAAAGATTCTTTAATTCTTTTTTATTTTAAAAGACTAAATATTTGATAAAGCGCAAAAAATCAAGTATAAAGAGGTAAACAACAACTCGGGTGGTAAAGGAGAGAGACTAAGTTTATAGGTGTCTGATGAGGAGATAAATATGTGGAAAAATAAAATTAGAACACAAAATACTGACTCAAAAAAAAAAATTCAGGAAGTGATATTTGGAAGCAACAAAAAGGCACAAGAAGAGAAAATAAATGAATTTTTTTATTAACTTTTTGATTTACAGTAAAACTTTAAGCGAAGAGAATAATAGTAAGTTTTTATAATTTATATATTATTGAAAACAAAGGTCTCACATATTACCGTAATACTTTATTTTATAATTAAAAATTAGTTATGTTGTAACAAAAACAAAATAAAGAAAGAAAAAATTAACTACAATTTTATTAAATTTCATAGAACTTTCTTTTGTTAAGTTATGAAATTTTTTTAAAATAATGCGTGTGAATTGTCAAAAATTTGACATAAACAAATACTAAAATAAAATATATAAATATATCTGTTTTCTGAGAATTTATAAAGTCTAAAAATCAAGGAAGTCTTTTTACATTAACCATATAGCATGAATAAACATGCATGCTTTTGAACTAAAGAAGACATTTGTTCAAACGTGCTTTGATACAAGCTTTCGATAATGTTGTTTGTCTATGAATTATCGTTTATTTTTTCATTGATCTCATTTACAAATTTGCTTCCTCAAAACAACTATAATTTTGTGGCTTTTTAGTTTTGTTCATTTTTTTGTGTAAAGTTTGTATTTTTTTCGAAGTCAAATTCCAACTAAAGCTTAAACGCTTTTAAGCTTTTTTTTTTATTTTCCTCCACGTTTGATTGTTTAAGTTATTAGTCTTTCTTACCTTTTGCCCTTCTCTTATCAAGAGAGACAGCGTTCACAAAGATGATGAAAGAAATTCTTATATTTTTTTGTTTGTTATTGAAAAATAGTTTTTCAAAGCTATTGATTGATTAAACGATCTTTAAAACTACAAAGCAAAACTAAAATCAAACTCTAAACCATATTTTTTAAATGCTTTTAATTATTTTTTTGGTTCAATAATATTCAAGGAGGAAATCAATAATAATGCACATGAAAAAAATAAGAAAACCTTTTTTTGCAAAGAGTGGCGGAAAAAAAAGCCCGAAGTCTTTTTTTGTTGTTGTTGTTTTTTCTCTTCTCTTTTTTGTGAAGTGAAAATAGAGCTCTAAGGAAGCAGTGAAGATAGAATATAAAAATAATAATAACAGCGCTGGTTGTTTAGTTTAGTGAAAAAAAGAACTCATAATCATTATTGGATATTTTTGGTTTAGGTTTCCTTGAATTTTATTGAATCAATTTCTTCAAATTTATTTAAATATCAAGTAACAAAAAATGACGGTGGATGTAAATCTCTTCTCCATAGAACTTGAAGATCCAACTCAAACTTTTGCTCCAGGTTCAACGATTTCTGGAAAAGTTAAAATTTCAACTACTTCTATTCTGAAAACTTCTAAAATTACTGTTCACGCATTTGGTCGAGCTCATATTATTTTTTCGTTTGTTCCAGATGAAGTATATTTTAGTTATGAATCAATGCTATGGCATTCACTCAAACATGAACTTCCACCCGGGCATTATGAATACCCATTTGTTTTTATTCTTCCCTCAACTTGTCCACCAAGTTTTGATGGGGGTTTTGGTTCAATCAAATATTTTATTAAAGCTGAAATTCATGTTCCTTGGTGGTTTAATAAGCGCAAAACAATTACATTTAAAGTTACTCCTAAAATTGATTTAAGTCTTGCTCCAGCTTTAGCCCGACCAAATACAATTATTGATAAAAGAAAAGCATGGTTTTCAAATAAAACTTTAAGAGCGATGGTAAAATATTTTGTTTATTTTTGGAATAATTATTCATTAAAACAATTTTAGGTAAATATTAATAAACGAGTTTTTTCACGCCATGAAAATGTTATTGTATCCATTAATATTTCCAATGATCGCCCATCATCAGTAAAAGCCATTGAAACGGGAATTTTGTCTGTTGTTCAAATTGCCAAACCAACTTTAAGTGGGGTTTATAATTTCGATGTTTTTTCTTGTCTTTCACATTCTTCAAAAGAAAAAGTCAAAGTAATTTTTCATTTTTACCCCATTTTTTGGAAATTTATTTTTGATTTTTATAGATCCCTGAGCTTTGTCGCTCTCAACATATCAAAAATATCCCCACTCTTCATTGTCTTCCAACCGTTCGAAGCAGCAGTTTGTTCCAAATTCGCCACTATGTTTATGTGAGTTTTATTTCTTTTTTACATTTTGTTTGTCCATCAAAACTGCATGACAGAGAACATCGCCTGGGTAGCGCAGCAGGCAGCGCGTCAGTCTCATAATCTGAAGGCCGTGAGTTCGAGCCTCACCCCGGGCAAATGTTTTTGCATTTTTTTCTTTAAATTTTGCAAAAAGTATTTTGAATTTGTCTAATTTATTTTTATTATTTTTTAGGTAAAAATTAGAAGTTATGGATTATTTAATGGCCCTCTAATTATTACTTCTCAAATTGTAATCAACGACAATATTGTCCCTGAAATCCAAGAACAAATTATTTATCAAAACATTTATCCTAGAATTCCTTCTTCAAGTTCAGGAAATTCTTTAGCTGCCATTGCAAATGGATCTCTTTATGAAACAGATTCATCTCGATTGATCACTAAAAAATGATTGATTTCTTTTTTGCTTTCTTGTTTTTTATTTTTGTCTTGCATTAGTTGATTTTTTTTGCTTGAAAATACATTTGAAATTTTTTATTTATAAAAGAGTATATTTTCTTTTTGAAAGTTTACATAAAAATGAAAAAATATAAATAAAAGTGGCCAAAAAAGAGGATTTAAACTTCATCGTGGGAGGTGGTATCATCGGAATGAACAACATTTTCAGGGCCAACAAGTTTTCCATCGCGCAAAGTTTTAGATTTAAACCATGGAAAATGTGAATCGGAATCAGTATCAGATGATTCATGTCCATGATGAGAATGAGTTGTGAAATGGACATTACCGGGATTGTGAATAGGGGTTTCGGGTGGAGTGATATAAACACTTGCTGCAGTTTCAGTTGAAATTATTGAATATTGTTGATGAAGTTGAGGAGCAGAAAGTTCAATTTTAGGCAAATTATTGTCGGAATAAATAGTTTCACGAGGTAAAGGATTTGTTGGGAAATTAATGGAATAACCTTGACCAGGAGTTGGAGTTGCATCACCATCTTCTGGATCATGGAGGATTTCAGGCATCCCAGGCATCCAATCTTTATGATGGCTTGTTGGAGCTATTTCAACACCACTTCCAATTTTGACATCAAGAACCTTTTTAACTAATTCTTCCTCTACTTTTGGTTCATGAGTTTCTATGAGTTCTGTCTCAACCGGGATATATGAAGGAACTCGATTTCGTTGAACCGCTTCTTCAATCGGTTCACGAATGAACGGGAAATCCAAAGGCAAATGTTCGTCCAATGAAAGCATTTGAATTCCTTGATTGTTGAAGGAGTATAATTTATCCATATTTATTTCATAATTTGGTAAATTATAATAAGCAGGCAAATTTTCAACCCATTTATCTTCAAGATGATGTTCTTCTTTTTGTGGAGCAACAACAGCTTCCAAAACTTCATCAACCATATCATCAACTTTTTCACTCATTTGAATTGATACTCTTGACCCTCGTCTTGAAGAAGTTGGAACGGAAACCCTTGAACCTCTTCTCGAAGTATCCAATGGAATATAAGATGGAGTAATTCCATGAGCAATAACTTCTTCAATTGGAGTTCGAACAAATGGAATATCCAATGGCAAATGTTTGTCAGGCGAAAGCAAATGAATTCCATGTTTATTAAAATGATACATTTCTGTATAATTTGGCTCGTAATTGGCCGTTATTTCAATAGGCGGCAAACTATCGATTATTCGTGAAGTTGTATCAGAATAATTACTTCGCAGTAGTTCTGCATTTAACACCTGCTCAATTAAATTTTCTTCCTCACTCGTGTCACTTGTTTTTGTTGATATTTCTCTTATCAGTGGAATATAGGATGGTGTTTGATCATTCCAAATCGACATTTCAATTGGCTCCCGAATAAATGGCAAAGCCAAAGGTAAATGTTCATCTGGCGAAAGTAAATGTATTTCATGGTCATCCAAATAGTACATTTCCAAATCATTTGGCTGAAATTGTGAAGCTTCTCCAATATCGGGCAAGCTATCAATAATGTCGGTTCCGTTATCAGAGTAATTATTCGTTGGTTGATTAGGCTTAACGACTTCATCAATGAACCTTTCTTCTCCCGTCGCCATTCCAACAAATTCATGTTCAATGTCTTCTGGATTCTCAAATGGTGGAAGTTCGTCATCTGAAAAACTTCCAGGTATTACTAGTTCATTACTTTCCAAATTATTAGGGGCTAACGGCATATTATGCAGAGTATTTGGGTCAATAAAGTATTTTTCTACTGTATACTTAAAGAGTACGCTTCCGAATTATTTTGACTCTCTGCTTCATCATATTCAACATTTTCCCAATTAAAACTAGCTTTTTTTTATTACTAACAGAGGATAAATTTTTTAAACCTTTTTTAGCCATCGGAGCCAATGACAACCGTTGTTCAAGTTTCAACACATGAACTTTCACTAGCTCTCCATCTGCTTTAAAGCTCGTTAAGCTTGCAATTGAAGCAGCATCGCCGGCAAAAGTTTTATTTCCTTCTTCCTTAATTATCATAACTTCATCATCTTCTTTCACATAATTTTCATCACTTGGATAACTTGTAACACTAATGGAAGAAGCTAATCGCATTCTTCGATGTGGTTCAGGACTTGGGTTTCCTTCTGATAATTGATGCTCAGGTTCAATGATGGTTACTTGTGCTTCATTTGGCTTTTGAGCCAATCGTATTCTTTCCAAGTGAGGCGAAACTGTCTCTGAATTTCGTCGAAGTACACCTGGCTCCAAATCTTCAATATTATTGGGAAGTCCATTTTCCTGTTGTTTTTTATTTTTAACATTTGGAGCTTCTTCATCTCCATTTTGGGTTTTGTTTGGTTGTTTGCCAATTTTTTTACGAATCCAACCAACTCCCATCGTACTATATTTTTTAGCTTGAGGAATTTTCTTTTCAATTATATCAATTCCATGCAAAGCTAATAAATGAAATGCTTGAGTAAGAAAAGATAAATAATGCCATCCTGTTAAATTTGCATAATACAAAGCCAAATTTTGAGCAATCTAAAATTTTTATATCCATAAATAAATAGATGCTAAACATTGCTTACCAATGGAATAGCTAAGAATATTTGTGGTAACAATAATCGAGCTAAAGTTTGATTTGTCAATACCACTTTTTCATCATCAGTTGTTTCTTCGATGTCAACATCAATGTCTTCCAATTCCCCCTTCTTTGCATTTCCCTTTTCAATAGAATCATCATCACTTTTTTCTTTCGCTTTTTCCCTCCTTTCTCTCTCTTTTTGCGCATCTTCATAAAGCGTTAATTCCTCTGGTAAAGTTAAAGGTCCATAAATTCTCTTTGAAATTCCTGAATTTGGCCATCTTCGAGCAATCAAAATAATATAAAGTGGAATTGTAAGTAAAATTAAAATCAATGGAAGCCAAAGAGCCAAGAAGGCATAATCGGGTCGAATCCAGCAACTAAAAATAATTTTTGTGGGAATATTTTTGACGAAAAAGAAAAACATACTATCCATCATTTCGCTTGAAAAAGGAAGTCAAAGCTGCAGCTAAAATTGCTGTTAAAAATAATGGGATGGCGTAACTGTAAATATATGGTATGTAAGTTCTTTTGTTTCCAGTGAAAAAATAAAATCCTTTTTGAATCATGGGTTTCCAACATCCAAGGGCATCCAAAATTACTACCAACATAACGATTGATAAAAATACAGCTCTTAAAAAATAAGAAAAAGCTATGAGAAGTAAATAAATTAAAAAAAAGCTTACGATAAATATAAAATATATCCAATAACAGCAAAGAAAGTGCACATTCCTTTACCCGTATTTGCAACATTTTGATCGGCAAAAAGTAATAAGTAAATTGAATAAAGCATAAAAGTTGCATTATAAGTATAAGCAAAGATTTTTAATTTTTTCGGTAAATTTTTATCATTAAAAACATTGAAAACTACGGCCGCAATTTGAGTTAGAATTGGAATGGCTTTGTTTTGAAATATGTATGCAAAGATACTTGCTGCAGTTGCAAGAATACCGGCTCCACCTATAATCGATTGAGAGATTTTGACGCCCGTGTTACAAACTAATGGTTCAGTTGGATTTCCATCCTGGAATTACAAAAGTATTTAGTGAGAGAGGCAAAGATGGCAACTTACAGCTAATAAAGTACACATGCCTTGTGGACACGTTGCAGCATAATGTTTATCATTTCGAGATACATCTTTTCCCGAATGTTGAAACGAATCACCAAGAAATGTGGCCATTTTAATATCTGAATGCAAATCATTTTCATCCTGCAAATACAAAATGTCAGACGAACTTTTTTTTTAAATTAGGCAGAAGCGGTGAGTTACAAAAAAAATCTGGAATAAATTCCAAATTTAACTATTTAGTTTTTCTTTTTTTTTGCAGATTTTAAATGAAGTAAAAATAAAAGGATAACCAGAATTCTTTTTTTTAAAGATTATGGATTCTTTTGTGATTTTTTTAATCGACAAATTTTTAACAACTCAAGTAAAATTTTTTTGTCGATTTTGCTACAGAATTCGCGATGCTATATTTTCTTTCAATCTATCTTCAACTAAAATTTTTATAACAATTCTTACACTATTACGTTTAATCCAAACGGATGATGGTGAACCAACGGGTTGACCATTTGCATCAACTCCTCCAGCAGTTGAACCATAATTATTTTTAAAATATGTTCCCGTGGAGCATCGTTCAGCGTTATCAAAAGTTAATGGTTGATTTGGCGCCGCTGATTGTGTGCTGCTTTCTGTTAAGAATGACCATAAAAAACTTCCACTTTGTTGTTTCCTTGTTGTTGCTTCTTCAACACCTGTTTTAATTCCAAGTGAATTATTTTTGACTAAAGCAAAAAACGATAGACTTTTCCATAGCGTTAGATAAGCTTTGTTAGCTGAAAAAAAAGAAAAAGAAATTAAAATTAAAAATGTCTAAGCAGACAATTAAAAATGGAAGAAAGGTTTACCATTTTTACAAAGAACTTTTGGACTAAATGTTGTACAAAATTGTGCATCTTTACTTCCGGAAACAACTTGAGAGGTTTTAGAATAACATATTTCATGAGAGTCACTTCCATCAGCGCAGAAATTATCATTTAGAGTAAAGGAATGCAATAGGATATTGGAATCAATTTTTGTATAATTTAAATCGGTATTGGTTTTGGCAACAATGTGATGTATCGAAGACGGATACCATAGAAGAGAATTAGGAGTAATATTATTTGCAGCTTGAAGAGTATCCAGCGGCTGAACAGCGATGGAACTAGTAATATCCAAAATGCTATGTGCTCCCTAAAAAAATATTACTTAGAATTTTAAATAGAAAGTTGTACTTTACGTCAGTGTTTAAAGTTTTTACAGTTGTAACTGTATTATAAATAAAAGCCCCAGCATCATGAATATTTGCAGCTGAAAGAGTATTATTTTCAATGCTTTCTTGAATTTGCGCTGTTGTATTCTTAATAACTTGTGCAATTACAGCTGGATCATTTGTGCCATTAATTTTGCATGCTTGTTTAAGAATATCAGAAATTGTTGGATCACTGCAATTAAATGAAAGCTGTGGAGGGGTTATAGCTGAAAAAAAAATAGAATTTTTCATTTTAAATGTTAGTGATTACCAGAAGGTACAGAGTTTGTTGGAGATGGTTCTGGTGAATCTGTTTCATTTCCCGATGTAGTTGAAAGTGTTGATGAGACAGTTGATGTACTTGATGTGACATTTCCGGGAAGAGCCGCTGTCGTTGAACTTAAATCTGATCCAGATGAATCAGATGGATCTGTAACAACTGATGCGGCAGTTGGTGAAGTTGGTGGGAGTGTAAGCGTATCATCAGTACAATCTAAAAAAAATTAAAATATTTACTTAATAAAATCGGTTTTTTTACAATTATCTATTGATTCTAATTTTGAAGGGATTAAATCAGATTTTTTTGGTCCTGTTGTTGAAAAGTTTGATCGCATAGTAGTAGGATTGCATGCATTCATGGTATCATTACAAATCATATTTTTTACACCATTGTCAGGGTTTAATCCTGAACCATTAATAACTACAGCACCAATGTCGTCACCTAACGATGGACCAGTTGTGTTATCAATGTTCACAGATATATAAAAGCTGGTTATACCATTGATTGGATAAACACTACATTCTTGATCATTATTCGATCTAAACTTATTTCATTTAAAAGCGTGAAAAAAAAATCTTGATATTTTACAAAAATAGAGAAAGTTTTATCAAAAAAGCGATTAAGCAAGTTTTTAAAGTTTTTAAGTTTTAAAATAAAACTAACGGAGTTAAATGATTTAGAGTGATGATAAGCTGATGATTGAAATTATAGTTTATTTCATAATTAGAGAAATATAGATATAACAATTTATTCGGTTGGTCTAAATATAAATAAATTTCTCCTGATATTTCGCAATGAATTCCTTTAAAATCATAACTAACAACTAATCCGGTGCATTCTTCTTTGCTAAGTTTTACATGTAAAAATAGAAATAAAATTAATGAAAAATATACACTTTTCATTTTTTTTTTGAATGTGTGTATGTGTTATTTGCCGAAACAAAATAACAAAACGAGAATGAATGAATACCTTTGCTTCTGATAAGAATACTTTTGCGTGAGTTTAAATAATACACCCTTGAATGTTAAAAAAGCTTTTTGATAAACTTCTTTTATTTCGGTTATTATATTTTATTAGTTGGAAAAAAAGAGGCATCCTCTCGTAAAAATTCTCACAATTATATTTTTAGCAGAGTTAAAAAAACTATGAATTGAACTAATTTTTTATCTGGTATCACATTGTACCTCGTTTTTTTTGTTGTTGGTTGATACATTTTTTTAAAAATTGCATTGAAGCAATAAAACTCTGTGATCAAGCATGTATTATAACATTAAAATTATTTTTAATTAAAAATCATCTTTATTTTTATTAAGCAAAACAAATCAGTGAACTCTCATTTGTGCAAATAAAAAATAATGTAAAACAATGTTTTTTACAAATAAAAACAAGCAACAAAAAAGCAACAATCATTTGTGGTTTTGCAAATATTTTTCTTGTTTTTTTGTTATTTAATTTAAATAAAAACATGGTTATTAATCAACAAAGCCCGTTAAAAAAATAGTATAAAAGCGCTGCCAACATATTGTCGAATCATCTTTCCATTCATTTAATAATCAAAAACAATTCAAAAATGGCTTTCAATTATGTTGCTTTCTCTATTCTCGTTCTCATTACAATGGTTGCGGCTCAATACCCTCTAACTAATCCTCTCATGAATCCTGCTGTCTGCTCGGGCATCGGTGGATATAATCCACTTTTAGGTGCCGGAATTGGATTCAATCCATATATGGGAGGCATCGGCAGCAGTCCATTCCCTCCTTATGGCGGCTTCAATCCCGTCCTTCAATCTGGACTTGGGCTCAACGCTGGTCTCTATGGTCTCAACAGTCTTAATGGAATGAACCCCTTTAATGGTCTCGGATATCCTCAAGGTCTTGGACTTGGTATGAATGCTGGACTTTATGGCGGATACCCAAATTCACTTTATGGAAATCCTCTCACTGCAACGAATCCTTACACTCGCATCCCTGGAATTGCTTTTTAAATTCGCTTTAATTTTTTTTTGCTTATAAAAAATATGCTTCTTTTTAGTTTAGAAATATTTGTAAAATAAAGTTTTCCTCACGAACATTTTTTTTTCTTCAATTTTTACACAAAGCTAATGAATTTATTTTCGATATGAAACTATACTGTGGAAGAAAATATTTTTATTTCCTAAAATCTTGTTAGACTTCCATTGTTATTAAAATCGTAAAATATTTTTCAAAGAATCATAAAAAAGTTTTGTAAGAAAAAAATTATGCTTTAATTGTGTAAAGCAAAAAAGGTGTGGAAAATGGCAAAGAATTGAAATGGACTCTTTCAAGATGAAAGAGAGTGCCTCATTTTGAATATGAATGAAAAGAGAAAGATGCGAAACGAAGGTTTCTTCGAGAAAGTAAATGGAAGTGTATCAAAAAGGAAAAGTTTTTTTTTGTTGCTATCAAACATGGAAAAAGCTTTTTAAAACACTTGCTCTAAAATAAATTCGTGAAAAGCAGGCGATACTGTAACTATTTTTCCATGATTTCAGTGCTCCAAGGTGCCAGTCTCGATGACCTCAAGATTTTTCGCTTTGTTATATTTTTTCTAGTTTAAAAATTTTGTCGAAATACTAAATAAAAAGTTTTGAAAAAAATATAGAGAGCTTCAGAGGAGTGCAGATAGATTTTTAATTGCACGTTTCTCGACGCTTCAATTTTTTTAGATTTCCGTATTCGATAAGATTTCCACGGGTGGAGAAAGAAGAAGGCAGGAGCAGGAGAGGAGAGAGGCAAACTTCAACCTCTTTCTTTCCTTCTCCATTTATTTTTTTGTTGTTGTTCCACGCTATCATTTCTTCGCATCTTTTTATTTTCTAAAAAAAAAATATATTTCAACTCCCGTTTTAAAACTGAACCAAAAAAATAAAAACTCATAATGGATTGGTTTATTTTTTTATATATTGAATGTTGCTTTTTGGAGAGGAAATGAAAATTTGAGGAATTTGTTGTTGAAAATGATCTTTTGGGATTTTTGTTTTTTTAATAGCGCTTGAGAAAATTTAAACCATTTATTGGAGTAATTTTTTTATAAATTGAAAAAAATTTAGCTATGAGTTTCCTACTTTATCCATAGTCCCACATTGTTAATAAATTTACCTAAAGAATTCGATAAGCTTGAGCCCTAAATTTATGGATATTAATATTTTTTTCCGAACTAAATCACTCGCAGCATTTTTTTCATAAAGTAAATTTTCTAAAAAAGTTTTCTACTATGAAAAAATAGTGGCGTTGTAAAATTTTATCCGAAGTAAAAGATTTCTAGTTATAAATGCTGGAAGCTAAATGTAACAATTTCCTATATAGCGTAAAATTTAAAAATATTTTTTTTAACTTTCGAAAAAGTACCATTTTCATAATAATCTTATTCATCGAAAAACGCACTCTTTCCATCCTACCGTATTATTCCATCCAATCCAATGACACTCTCTCGTTTTTTATTATTTTTCGAAATCTCTATTATGACCTTCTTCTTCCACAGCCTCCGCGTTTTTTTAGTGGTTGAACACTTCTTCATTAAATCTTTATTTATTTAGAAGAAATATGAAAAGAAAAAAAGAAACTTTGTTATTATAAAAAAAATAAAAAAATAATAAAGAATATTTTTTTATGTTAGAAGAATTCTTCCAATCAGTGATGCCTAAAAGCTCCTTTTTTTCTTTTCAGATGAATGACAAGCGACGAAGACAAAATTAACGGCCGTTTGTGATTCGACGTGACGTTTTTTTTCATCTAAATTTTTTTTGGTTATTTATTTTTTTCTTCTTCAACATTACTCTGCAGGCGAAGCGCAAAAACGTGTGGTAAAAAAATAGGAGGGGTAAAAATGGAGAAAGATGAAGATGATACCTTCTTGCCTTTCCCCGGTACTACCGGGTGGAGTTGTTATATAACCTTTACACGTTTTTTCTTCTTTTCCTTTTTTTATTTTTTTTATCATTGAACTAAAAAAAAATAAGAACAAAAATTCTTCGAAACAATACACACTTTTTTTTCGAACGAAAAATGATTGAAAACCACACTCTTTTTCTTTCTCTACGACTCCCATTTTTTTTTTACCTGTTTGAAAAAATACTGATTGTGCGAAAAAAATGAAGAAGAAAAAGATACACAAACCGCCTAATTTTTTATAAGTAAATATATTTCGACGACAGTGATTGTAGCAACAAAAAAAGTTTTAGTTATCATTATTTATAGTAATCAAGATCGGTGACGAAGAAAAAAAGTTTGGAAATAGAAGTCGCTTTATTTCTTTGAAAAGTTAATAATTCTTCGAATATTGAACTGTTGTTGATTGATTATGATTTGTATGTTTTAAAAAGTTGCTTTTCTAGGTGCTCCAAATTTGACGTTTCACAAGTAAGAGATTCTGAAACTTTGAGAATTATATGTTTGCAAAATTTTCAAATTTATTGCTAACTTGATTCATCGCCATTTCTGTATTTCTGTATAACAAAAAAGTTAAAGCTCGGCTTTCTTATTAATTGAGATAGATTTTGTTCGTTTTGATAATTCAAAAAGCAAAACCACTTATTTCTTCAAGTAAACTACTGTAAAGCCTTTTTTAGAAGAATTTTTTTTCTTGTTTTTTAATTTCCATTTCGAAGCTCTTTTTTTTTTTACCGTACTGCTTTGCTTTTTATGAATCATAACCTTCAAAGAATTTGTTCTCCTTTTAAATCTTTTTAATAATCAATATTAAAAAAGCCATGTTATTATCTTCAACTCTTCTTTTTTTAGTTTTTCTTCAAATAAAAAAATTCTAATTGCGCGAGCCATTTTTCATTTTTTTCTTGCTTCCGAAAAAAAATATTTACCCCGATTTTTTTTTCAATTTTGAAGATTTTTTCATTGCATTTTGTGATAACGTGGTCATCGTCGTATTTTTTACTTCTTCTTGAGGAGCTTGCCTCCCTTGCGAAGAGGGTCAATTCTTCGAAAAAACTCACTCCATTTATTTAATTTTTTTAGAGAGGCTTTTAATTTGTCGTTACATTATTTTTGTTTTTATTGTGGAGTAAGAAAACATTGTAAGGATGCCAGCGTATGAAATATTAAAATCAGAAAAAAATCGGGATGTTTTATTGGTTGAAGGATTTTTATTTTGGTTTGATCGTGCAACCCCGAAAGGACGTAAATATTGGAAATGTATTTATTGCTATCGTGGATATGATGGAGATGTAAAGAATAAATGCCTTTCACGTGTTATCACATCACCAAATGATCCCGTTGCAATTATTTGCAAAAATCATAATCATTCTCGTGATACTGTACTTGTTGAAGTAAGTCTTTAAATATATTTTTTTGAACTTTTCTTTGAATTATTTTTTTCTAGCATATGAAAGCTTATGGCTCTATTCGCCGCCTAGCTTCATCATTGCGAAATCCATCTCGGAAGATTTCTAAAAGTCCAGAAACAATTTCGAATTCATCTTCAGCCACCTCTACTACCGAAGAAGATACTCCATCTCCTTCAACTTCAGAACCTTTGGATCTTTCCATTGCTTCTTTCAAACGACCTTCCAATGAGCCATCTGCAACATCATTAGAACCAAAACCGAAAAAGGTTAAACGTGCATTGGCTGATGTTCTTGAAACTTTGTATAATCGTTTGCAAATTCCTCCACAGCAAACGCAGCAACAAAATCAGAAACATAATTCGTCACCATTATCATCATCATCATTGTTCATGGAACAACAACAACCAAAAAAAGAATTAGAAATGAATCTGTCATTTCAGGTTAGGATTGTTTTTTCTCTTTTTTCTTATTTTTCGAATAATAAACCCAACATCAAAAAATTAAAAAAAGTTTTTAAAAAAGAAGGTTTTATTTGAAGAAAAGAAAAAAATGGAAGCGAAAAATAAAAAAATAATTTGTAATCAATCAAAGAACCAAGAAATAAAAAAATATCATCGAAGATCTTTGACTTCTGACACACTTTTTTTATTATTAAAAAAAAGTTTTTTAATGACTTTGTCAAAATTTATCTTTATTATTAGAAAATTTTGTAAACAAAAAAGTTAAGAGTTTCAAAAAAATTAATATAAAAAATCTCCATTTTCAGAAACCAATTATTACTCATGTTCCAACATCAGTTATCCAACAACCACCTACGCTACCACCACCGAAACCACCGACTCCTAAAGTGATTGATCTATCAGTTACTGGTCAACCAGGCCTTGCAAATCCCAATCTTCCATTTCGTTTTTCCTCATCTTGGCTAGCTTTAGCCGCAATGTCTAATTTAATTACTCAATCAACTGCCTCACAACTTGCTTCAATCCAAAAATAACTTACTTCGTTTTCTTTATTTTGTAGATGTCGTTTTATTTAAATATTGCAGGGTTTTCTTTTTTTTTTATTGGAGTTTCTTACTTTTTGATATTTATTAATTTTTCTTGTAAAATCGATCAAACATGGTATAAATTTTTTTTAACGTGCAAGTAAATGTACCTTTATACAAGCAGAAAGCAGTTTTTAGTCATGAAATAAATATTGCAAAGGGGCAAAAAAAGTCAGATTTAAAAACGAATAAAATAAAATTCAAATCGCACAAAATCCAGATCGTTGTTTATCAAAAGCAAATGAATTGATCTCATGATTCAGCTCGAACTCGATGATCAAAGATACTGTGTCCGCATGAACATTGAAACCATGTAGCAGATGATGACATGGCTGCAGAAGATCCCAATGAAAGACTTACTGGAGCATCAACAACTATATGTTCACATGAACATTTAGTACAAAAAACAGTAACTTTCATTTTTTCGATTCTCCTAAAATATTTACAAAATTATATTTTTCATCCGTCTAAATAGAAAGTTTAAAAAAAGACTGTAAAGAAAAATTTAACCGAGAATAGTACAAAGCAAGAGCCTCCTTTTGCTATGCTATCCTTCCTAGTAATTTTGATTGTGTGTGCGTATGTAACTGGAAATCGATCATGGGAAAGTTTATAAAAAAATGAAAAAATTAGCATAAAAAAAAACGAATGAATGGCCAATGAATGAAAATTGCTTTGCATTACATAAAAATGAAGCGGTGATGAGTGGCGGTTGATATTCAATTACCCAAAGATACTAAAGAGTCAAAAAAACTATAGGAACCAAAGGATCCAAATATACACAAATCGTTCAGGGTTAATGCATATTCTATGGAAAATGTTAAGGAAATTTCTTGAGCGACTTATAGGGCATTTATTTTGTAGAAAGTAAAACAAAGTGAAACATTGATTAGTGGTGATTGATTTTGAGCTATTAAAAATATTAAAAGATTCTAAAAAACCATGATGAAAACAATTTGTGCTGGGGAAATTTTAAGGCAAATTTTTCATTCCTTAAATAAGTATTATCAAAAGGAGTGGAGACTTTATTGGTATTTTCTATCGCTGGGATAAAGACATTAGCTGCCGTTAGGAGACTTTGAGTGTCTGGGATGAGGATCTTAGATCCCAAGGATGAGAAGGAGAGGATTTCATGGCATACGATTTCGAACTATGATGTAAATAAAAAAATTACATCATTTTAATTTAATTATTAATCTTTATATTATAAAAACAAATAGAGATCGCGGCCCGGAGGGCCGCTTCTTGCCTAGTAATGATTAAAAAATGGGGAATGAAGTATTTTTTTATAGTACCTCAAATACAATTGGAGTTTTTATCTTGTAATTGTTTAGGGAAAACATGCGATCAACAACATAGGCGCCACTTCATTTTTTTTATTTTTATAACGTAACTCATCTCTTTTACATCACAAAAAATAAAAACCCTTATCTTGTAAAAATGTTTGGAAGAATAAAATAGAATAATGACTCAACAACACAAAAGCCATTTTTTCTAAAAATCGAACTTCGCTGGAATTTATCGAAAATATTTAAATTCGCAAATTGACTTTTCTTTGACTACCCTTAGGTTTTCGAGGTCGCTGATGACGAATCTGACCTCAGTTTCATTGGTTTCGAAGCGAAAAGTTGAGATCCAGAGCTCTCAAAACGAAAACCTAACTTTTTTTTCAGACGCTTTTTTTAAAAAGTGTTTACATGGAAAAATAGCAAAAAATCCACTGATTATTTTTGTAATTGATGCCGAAAATAGAAGTATAGGCACAAATGGGTCAAAAGTCCATTTTAAGGAAAAATTCAATGTTTCGCTTGGGAAAACTCGAAATCTGTGGCTCGTGCTTGGTGGTTTGATAATTTTTTCAGATTCCCCATGAAATTCTACCCTAGAAAAAGGAAAATGTCAAATAAAAAATTGGGACAAATTGAATTCGGTGACAGGCCGAATGAATTACATCAATATGAGGTATATCAACAAGTAATTAATAAATACATGTAAAAAATACAAAATCTTAACTAAAAACGTAGAAAAACTCATTTAATGATTTTACAAATCGATAAAACTTCATGATGTTATGCTTTTCGATTTTTCCCACATTTTTAAAGTTTAATACTAAGAAATAATGGTAAAAAAAATAAAATTTCTCAAAATGAGATATTTATTTTTATAACTCATCATTTCTAGACCTAATTTGGGTCGTAGAAAACGAATTTGACATCAGAAAAAATATATCATAAGTTGGTTATTGAGTTATGAATTTTAAAAATATACAAATTTTTGGCAATGCTTTTACTCAATTTTGAGATTGTCATCCATTGAAACTGTTATCAAATTCGGTTTCTACGACCCAAATTAGGTCTAGAAATGATGAGTTATAAAAATAAATATCTCATTTTGAGAAATTTTATTTTTTTTACCATTATTTCTTAGTATTAAACTTTAAAAATGTGGGAAAAATCGCAAAGCATAACATCATGAAGTTTTATCGATTTGTAAAATCATTAAATGAGTTTTTCTACGTTTTTAGTTAAGATTTTGTATTTTTTACATGTATTTATTAATTACTTGTTGATATACCTCATATTGATGTAATTCATTCGGCCTGTCACCGAATTCAATTTGTCCCAATTTTTTATTTGACAATTTTCTTTTTCTAGGGTAGAATTTCATGGGGAATCTGAAAAAATTATCAAACCACCAAGCACGAGCCACAGATTTCGAGTTTTCCCAAGCGAAACATTGAATTTTTCCTTAAAATGGACTTTTGACCCATTTGTGCCTATACTTCTATTTTCGGCATCAATTACAAAAATAATCAGTGGATTTTTTGCTATTTTTCCATGTAAACACTTTTTAAAAAAAGCGTCTGAAAAAAAAGTTAGGTTTTCGTTTTGAGAGCTCTGGATCTCAACTTTTCGCTTCGAAACCAATGAAACTGAGATCAGATTCGTCATCAGCGACCTCGAAAACCTAAGGGTAGTCAGAGAAAAGTCAATTTGCGAAAATAAAAATTCTCGAAAAATTCCAAATTCATCGAAAAAGTGCGATTCTTAGAAAAAATGGCTTATAAATAATAAGAAAAATTATTAAATCATTTATTTCATTCATTTCAAAATCCGATACAAAAAATAAAATAAAAAGCATGAGAAAACTGTAATATTTGCATAACCTGTTTTTCACTTCGTCAAAAAAGATTTTTTGGGATATACATATTTCATTTTGATTACAAGTTTGACTTTGACTGACGACGACGATGCTTAAACTTTCTGCATTTTTCATTGTTTGAGCTTTCTAATTTCTTCATCTAAATTTGTTCAAAAATGGCATCATCTTCTGCCGAATTAAAGGTATGATTTTTTTGTCATCATCAACAAGTAACTTTTAATGGATTTTAGTTTACTCGCCTAAATAAATTATTTGTATGGAACTTTGACAACTCAGATAACGCTTATGATTATGGAGTTATGGGAGCTCATTGTCCTTTCTACAGTCAACCACTAACTTCAACTGATCCTCACAATGGCACAAAATATACTGGAATCTTCAAATGTTATAAAAATGAACGACAATTTGTCTTCTTTTCAATCGATATCAAGCCTAGTCCTGGTTTAATCAAATATTATTATTTCAAAGATGATGAACCTGCTGTAGAAAAACAAAGTGAAAATATTCAAAAAAAATTAACTTATTAATGTTTTTATTTTTAGATATTTTTTATTTGCTTCCTTTTACAAAATTATGTTTTTATGTTGATGTTATTTCAATTCGTGAACCATTTTTTAAACATATTTCACAATCAACTACTGTTCAATTTCAACCAACATTGAAGCCTCAAATTTTACAATCCACTAGTTGTCAATTCTCATCAACGATGAAACAAATGTGGAAAGATGATCCCTCAACTAAATTTACAATCAAATGCAAAGAAAGTGAAATGGAAGTAAGTTATTTTGGTTATAAATCAGAAGAAAACATATGGTTAATTTTAGACTATCAAACCTATTATGATTGAATGTTCTCCTGTTTTCAAAGCCATGTTTGATCAAGAAGAAGAATCATCTGCTCAAAATGAAGTTGAAATCAATGATTGTAATCCAGAAATTGTTCAAAAAATGGTTGAATTTTGTGAAAAAGGAACCATCAGCAGCAATGTCGATGATTACTTCACCATTTACAGAATTTACAAACTTGCTGATAAATTTCAAATTCAAACACTTATGGTATGTTACTTTGAACAATCTGTACATACTTACATTAATCTTTTTTAGAACTTTGCACTTGATAAGTTATCGGAAACTATGACACTTGAGAACGTCCATGATCGTTTACGAATTGCTCGACATCGCAAATTGAAGGATTTCAAGAAACGATGCATCATTTACTGCGTTCAAAATAATATCTTTGGATTTTAGATTACTGATTGTAAATATATGTAGCATTTAGAATAAATTTTGTGTCATTAATATCTTACTTTGTGATGGAGATTGGGGAACCAACATAGTACAGTTGTCAAAATGCAAAAAAAAGCTACGTAATGCTGATAAGATAAATGCCCCGAATTGACTGCAGGAGCTTAGAAAATCACTAACAATGATGACCAATCTTCAAGGAAGCCTTTACAATTTGGCTTGATATTTTAGATAAAGGTGCATCGTAGCTGTGAATATATAAAGCTTTACTTTTTTTATGGTTACGTTAACAATATGAAATAGAAAAAAAGGATAGCAAAATCTCTTTTTTGAAAGTAAAATACTCGTTAAAAACTATATAAATAAATTTATTTTAAACATTACAAACATGTAAGGTACAAAAAAAACAAAAATAACAAAAGCACATTTACTAGCATAAACTTAACTTATTAAAAAGTTTAGCTAATAAACGTGTAACAATTAACAAAAGAAAATACCGGTAACGAATGAATAAAAAACACAGTATGACTATGGCTTTGAATTTTGGACAGGAGAAGAAGCCATGTCATATTTTATCGCTTTATTGACCACAAGAACATTGGGGCCTTACCTGCGGTAAGTCCCTCAAACTAAACAAATAATCACACAAAGAAAATTTACGAAACCGTTACATTTTTACAATCACAACGTGGACATTGGGTTCTTTTAGGTAGTTTTTTAGTACCCTAAAGAGTGCACAATGTACCTGTTTTTAGGAATTAAAATTAAAAAATAAAGAGAGGAGTACATTGTTTTTCAAATAAAAAATGCAGTGCTTAAATACCCATGTGTGTCTACAACAATACAATACAATTAAATTAAACAACAGGTTCCTCACGTTCACATTATATTTTCATGTTAAATTTTGGAGCCCTGCCTAACGGCAGACCTCCTAAATTTACAAAACAAATCATCTCCAATAATTAATGGGTTTTTCGGTCCATGCATTTCCATATCTCTCATATTCAGCTACATCTTAACCCCTTCGAGGTCCATTACATACGCCAAATTACATATGGGCCCTTCGAGCCGCAAAACCCAATTCGACCCAAAAACCGCCAAATAACAACCCAAACACCATCAAATATTAACTCAAAGACAACAAAAAACCATTAAATATCCACCAAACTATCCACCCAAACATCATCAAGCATCCACATAGTATATATTTTGTTACAATAACAATAAACAACAGGGCCCTTTGGTTAAACATTCCATTTTCATGGTTAATTTTGGGGCCCTGCCTTCGGCAGACCCTCAAAATTTACGATATAAATCGTCTCAAATTATCAACGGTTTCTTCGGGCCCCGCATTCCATACATCATTAAATATCAACCCGAAAACAACATCAAACATCCCACCAAAAACCATCTTACATCTCACCAAAAACAACTAAATCTTCACTCGAAAACCATCTTACATCTCACCAAAAACAACTAAATCTCCACCCGAAAACCATCTTACATCTCACCAAAAATAACTAAACATACACCCAAAAACCATCTTACATCTCACCAAAAATAACTAAATCTCCACCTAAACATCCCACCTAAAATAACTAAACATTCACCCAAAAACCATCTTACATCTCACCAAAAATAACTAAATCTCCACCTAAACATCCCACCTAAAATAACTAAACATTCACCCAAAAACCATCTTACATCTCACCAAAAATAACTAAATCTCCACCCAAAAAAACTAAATATTAACCCAAACACAATCAAATATCCTACCAAAAACAACTATGCAGACAATCAGAGAAAAACAAATTTTTCACTTCCAAAAATGCAACAGAAAAAACACAAAGGGAAACTTTCGTGTCAAGAAAATTTCAAAAAATGCAAATTTAAATTGGTCAAAACATGGACATATTTGACTCTCCGAAGCGTGAGACTAACATATTCGGAATCAGCGTAAAAAACTGATCTAGACTATCGGGACAAAACAAAACAAAAGCAGAACCGACATACAAACAAACAGACACGACACTCCAAATTAAAAAGGAGGATTTCTGTTTTTGCTAAAACTGCTGCCGTTGCTTCATGCAATTGTTGAGCCAATAATTCAGATGCAGGCGGCTTCGGTTCAATTCCATTTTCATGTGCAATTCCATTATCAGCCATAGCGTCTCCATTATCATCTTCTTCTTCAGTCAACATTTCTTCCAACATTTTGATTCTCGTTTCATAATGTGATTGCAATGAGTCAATCACCATTTCGAGCCTTTTCTGAAAAAGAAAACATGTTTAATCAAATAATAAATATTTTATGCTACTAAAACTCATAAAACGGAGACCACATTTAAATGTTTTTTTTATTTATTGAAATGCGTTCTCAAATTTTTGACAATTCTGATTACGAAAAAAGCAAACACTCAAGTTAAAAAAAATTTGGCAAACAAAATCAGGAATACGTATGTATGTATTGCTTTCACGCGCAACCGAATTTTTGGTTGACAATGAAAAATGAAAAAAACCCTTTACGATGATTACATGTTTGAAGAAAGGAAGCATCCTTTCTAACTTTTTTTTAAATCAAAACTAATATTTTCATCGCAAAAAAACATATCAAAAAATGCGGAAATATTTTCTTCAAATTATTAGTATTTTGATTATGGAACTTGCAGGATTTGGAGCAGGATTAGAAGCTTTTTGTTTCAATTCTTTTGATTTTGGAAATCCAAGACCAATTCCATTGTATGTTAAAGAAAAGTGGAAAAGGTTTAAAGGATATTTTCAGAGTTTGTCCCCATGAAAACATTCTAACTTATTGGGATTGCTGCGCGGATATTCAAAGATGCTGCCAATATGTTAAATGGCCAGTACTGTAAGCTTTTAATATAATTACAACCCAAATTTAACTTTTGCGAAGCTAACAAGCTATCACACTTTCTGCCATAGCTAAACATTTATTTCAGGTTATTCGTCATCCTCATTATCCTTGGACTTCTTGGAGGATGTTGCTGTTGTGCATACTTCTTCATCAGTGCGTCTCGAAGAAACTCCAGGGTACAAGAATCTGCTCCACCACCAATTTCAATAATTAATACTCCCCAAAGTACTCGACGTTATCGTGAATCAACCATAGTTTGAAAACTTAAAAACGAACTTACAATTCTTTCAAATTCAACTCCATTTTCTTCACCATTAACAGCATTATCAATTTTATTATTCTTTCTTTCAGCCGCATTCAGAGCTTCTTTAATTAATAATTTTCTTTCCAAATCCTTTCTTTCGGCTATCCACGCTTTTTCTTTTTCACGTAAAAGTGCATTTTCTTCACGATACAATCTGAAAAATAAACACACAAATAATTGAGCTTTAACTTTTGAAATATGAAGCAGTTACTTGTTATCTCTTTCAGCTTTATTCAATTCTGTTTCAAGTTTACCAAGAGCGGGTCGAAGTTCTTTTAATTCGGTTTCATATTGAGCTATCCTGGAAAAATAGTAAACATAAATTCAACAAAGTATAATAAAGGCGTACTTTCCCCTGAAACTCTTATTTTCTTCGACATAAGATTCACATTTTTTAACTAAAGCAGTATTTCTTTCACTTGCAGCTTCCATTTGTTCACGATAATTAGATGATGTCAAATCTGCAATATCACGTTCTTTTTGAGCTTTTGAAGCTTCATCAATAAATCTTTGTTTCTGTCGTTCAAGTTCATCAACACCTTGCCTCAAATCCCTTAAAACCTGTAATAACACTTCTTAGACGTAAAGGAAAGAATAAAAAAAATATATACCCTTGAACATTCTTGATAACTTGAATTGATTCTATTTGATTCATGCTCCCAATGTGAAGCTCGAGATTCTGCTTGAACTTGTGCAACACTTATATTGGTAAATTGAACTCGATATTGTTCTAATTGAGCACGTAATTCACGATTTTCTTGGTGTAACACTTCAACTTCGATTTCAAATTCATGACGAGTTTTTCCATGCGTTCGAAAGGAGCTTAAAAGAGAAACGTTAAAGCAATATCGTGAGTTACCAAAGCAAACCTTGAATATCTGGGAGATTTTGAACGAGATCGAGAACGTCGCCTTTTATCATCACGCTAAAAAATATGAATTTATCAAGGTTTCAAAAAAAAAAAATTGCTTACATCATGATGTCGGCTGCTACTTGAGTGACGATGTCGACTGCTGCTGCTATGCTTAGACGAATGTCTATCCATAAATTGATACTTGACGATAAAAAAAGTTATATCAATTTAAGAGATAATATTTTCTTTAAACTAAAATAGATGATGTTAATACCAATTACATACATAAATTTGCACGGCTATATTTTTCTATTATTTCAATCAAAAATAAAATGAATGTGATGATGATTGCCAAAACATGTTTATTCTTTACAAATAGCTTAAATTTTAATATGACAATAATGCTTTTTTTTAATTGATAAATAAATATATGAAGTTTAAAAATTGAACGATATTTTTTTTTGCTTGAAAAAAAAGGTGAAACAAAAGTCGTCGTTTTTCTAAAAAATCAAAGATAGTTTTTTTCGCTTTGAGACTTTTTTAGCCAAAGTTATGGGAAAAGTAATGTTATAAATAATAGCTAATTTTTTTAGGCAATAATTAATTTGGTGAAGAAAAATTAAATCCTAAATAAAGTTAATCAATCTTAAGGTGGTATAAGGGAATAAATTCCGCCATGTTTTTGATATCAAACATAGAAACAAGAATAGATACACAAAAAGATCGTACAAAGTTTTTTTTTCTAATCGTTTTTATAACTACTACCATATGCATTTTTTTTAATATTGTTTATGCTATAAACAAACGTCATTCATTACCAAATCTGTGCAAGTATCTTTGAAAGTTTAAACTTTCATGCTCGATTGAAACTTATTAGTTTCAAAGAGAAAAAATTATGTACCAAAACACATGGTCTTTCTTTTTTGCTTCACAAACTTTCTGCAATTTAGCATTTTTTATATGTGTATGGGTATATTTTCTAAGAAATGTATGAGTATTGTTATTGTCCGAGAAGCAAAGCAACAACAAAAAAAGTGTTTAATGCTTCAGCGCTTTTTTTTTCGACGCCAATAAAAAACTCTGGTTGCTTTTTGGACTTTTAAAATCTTACTACGTTTTAGAAATATTATATTTTTAGTTTATTAAAATCGCATACAATTACATGGCCTTTTTATTCTCTTTATATGATAAACTCGTTTTTACTGGGTTTGATTAGTTTATTGTATTTGTGTTCATTGGTATTTAAAATTGTAAAGAAGCACCCGATGAATGAGAAAGATGGTTTTCTGTATAAAATAAAAGTGACGACGTAGTTTAGTTGGTGGCTCAGATGTCGTTTGCTTTTGATTTGATTATTGTTTAAAGAGAAAACAAAGTAAAAAACAAGAAAAAAAGAAAATAGAGAAGTAAATTTATTTATGTGAAGGAGATAGAGAAAGAGTAACATTGCTGTCGCTTTATAAGAATTATTTTTTATTGGATAAAGGTTCCGTCTTCTTTTTTTTAAAGGATGTCTGACATCATCATCAGTGCCTCATTTGAACGATACAGACTCTTTCTTGTTCAAGGAAGACCACCACCAAATTACAGAAAGAGAGAAAAGTAAATGTTACGAATTTTGATTTGATAACAAAATATCACAGAGTGTGGAATAAGGAAGTAAGAAACCCTCAACCTAAAGAAGCTTAATAATTGAAACTTTTCTTTTGTTTTATATATTTATTTTTTTGGACTCTTCTTGATTCCAGAAAGCTTGCATCTTGGTCTTTAGCTTTTTATTCATTCATCTTTGATAGCCCATTTAAGTTTGGATTATTTAGCGTTTATTTTTCACATCCAAATAAAAATAAGGAATGAGGAAGCAAAGATTCTTACTTCTGGAAGACTTTGAAAATTAAATTCTCAAGGTTATGCTTTTGTCATAATTCAATATTCTGCGTTTATTTTTCTTTCAATAAAAATATATTAAGGTTTCCATAATTTGTTGCTTTTTCTTATTTTTCCAGGAATGTTGCGAGATTAGAATAAACAAAATGCTACTGTAGTTTTTTAAAGAGTAAACATTTTAGATTTACGTATGTAGTTTAAAAACAATTTTTTAAAAGGCCACTATATTTTTAATCCAAAATTTAAGAAGGTAGGCAACTTTTGGCTATGATTATTGTTATTCGTTAACATTCTTCCTCCTCCATAAAACTCCAATTTTTTAAACACTTTACCTTAGAATAAACAAATAAAATTCTTGCAATAATTTACCTTTCTCTGACGTAGTTTTTTTTGAAGATGGTTAAAAAAATTTATCACTTGTTTTTATCTTCTCTCCTTTGGTTGCTGCTACTTTTAGCTGCAATTGCACCTACGCAATTAAGCAAAAACATTTTTTATTTTATTATTTTTGTTAATCGAAAATCCCATTGTTTTTATTACTTTTATTTTTATTGATAAAAATATTTCATACACGTGTGATCTCTTTTTTTAACTTTTTTACACGGAAGCGAATATTCAAAAAAAAAAGAGGATGCAACCAACTAGCAAATGATCAACCAGCGACCACCTGTTGTTCTTCATCTTATATCTTCTTTTTTTTAACAAAGAGAAAGAAAAAAACCCATCTTCATCAATGACTTAAAGATTTTGAACATCCTTTCTTTCATTTGTTGAAATATCTGAATGAAGAATGGTAAAACAAGTGTCAAGTGCTTTGCAGGCAACAAACACAAAGATTACATAAAAAATCTTAAAAACGAAAAAAAAAGTTTTTAAGTTTTATTTTTTTTTTTGTGGAAGAATTTAAATAATGGGTTTAGCAAAATTTATGACTGCCTTAATATTGGCGAGTGTGATGAGGATTGGTTTGCCATCGTTGTGAATGAGGCCTTCTTGTACCTCTGATAAGTGATTTTTTTGACACTGACATTTGATACTTTTTTTGCAGCTAAAATGTGATCTATTTTTTTACGTCCATAAAGTTCAAGGTTATTGAAATGAAATATCAATTTTGCAAGTTTGCAATTTTAGACGTTTGCACCTAGAAAAAATAGCCAATGGAATGTTTTTCATTTCTTTTTTTTGCAATCAAATTTTTATCCTCCCACATTTTTCCATTTAACGATTTTTTTAGTCAAAAATCAATCCCACCGTGTAGGTAGGTGCCTGACTCCTCGATTAACCACGCAAATGACAGTTCCATTTTTGACTTTGAAACTTTCATACAATTTTTAATCCTTCATTTAAAAAAACCCTATTTTCGCCAGATAAAAAAGGCGGCGAATATTATTTTTAGAAATTCTTTTTTTATTTGTTTGACAGGAATGTTTTTCTTTCTTTTATCTTTTTGTTTATTTGTGTTTCTTTAATCTTTTTATATCTCTCTTTTTCTTCTTTTTAATAGCCTCATTTCTAAAAAAAACTTTGATCCTTGACTATTTTTTAAATTAATCAAGGAAATTTTTTTGTTCTCATTGCTCTTTTTTGACTTTTATTGACGTCGTCGTCGCTTCAATGTCATCCAAATGTTTCAAACATTTGTCTCTTATTCATTTTTATTCTGATGCGAGTATTTTAAGCCTTTTTCTAATTTTTTCGATTTGAGAAAAAGAGAGAGAGTGAGGGTTACAAATAATAACTTTTTAATCTGTTTTTATATATGCGTTATAAAATCAAGGACACCTATGCATTATGTTTGTATATTCGAATTTGAGCTGGATTTTCTTCTTCTTCCTAATCTGTTTTTTTTTTTGTTTGAAAATAATCTAAATCTAACTCAAAAAAGATTTGATTAAAGCCAACTCAAGGCAATGAGAAAAGAAAAGGATTCTTAAAAGTGCTTTGTTTCTCTTTCTTTTTTTTATTTTGCCTTTTTGTGAAACATAGAGAAGAGAGACATACGAGGAAATGGAATCACATTGTTTCTAAATTATTTTTTTCTCAGTAATAAATAAAACCTTTTTCTTTTTTCAATTGAATTCTTTCAATTCTCTTTCCTTTTTCTTACCATTTTTCAGACTTTGAAAGGGATTCAGAATATTTATTTTTATTTATTTATTCAAAGACAAAAAAGAAAAGATGATTGCCAAAAATGGAAAAATAAATAAATTTTCTCAAGGCTTTTTTTCTGCGTTATCTAAAACCCTTAAACTTTTATGTTTCAATTTCTTCTTCTCTCTTTTTTTTTATTTGGGATTTCTAAAAATGAAAGTTTTCACGCAATCTAAAAATTTTTATTGAAAGAAATATTCCGTGACTTTAAAGAATTTTTAACGCATTTTATATTCGGCTATTTTGGAACACTATTCAAAAATTTGTTAACCTTTTTGAATAGACTATTTTTTATAGTTGAATTAATTAAAAGGCTTTTATACTTTTTTTCTGCTTCTAAAGATCGCTAATTGTCTGGTTCTATAAATTACAAATATATGTAATAATGAACCACAAATTTTTTTTTGTTTCAAGTTTAGTTACTAGACAGTTATAAAACGCTTTTTTCTTTGGAAAGCTGTAGACATTTGCTTTATCATAATTTCATAAAATTGTATCATTTAATGGGAGTGTTCGAAGAACAAAATGTGGGAGCCATAATTATTTATTTTTGTATTCGTTTTTTGCTTTTATGCTTTACTCCAGAGCACTTTTTACCATAATTTTGTCTTTCAATTTTTCACTGAGCATCTAAATAATTTCTTAAACATTTAATTCTTTTTTATTAAATAATTATATACAATGTGACTACTGTAAAATAACATCAAAGAAGAAAGGACTTCATCGTCCCATCTGACGACGAATGTAGTTAGTTGGAGGAAGTTAATAAAGCATGGATGTATGAAACCGTTATAATTCATTCATTAATTCATGACTAGACCTGGCTTCTTTATTTATTCATTCATGTACACATGTTTGATGCCGCGCGGCTAACTTTGATTATTATTTTTATTATTTTATGTTGTTGCGGACAAAAAAAAATACACAAAGCGAATTTTATTAAACACAAGTCCACTATAATTAACCCTGGGAAAAAGAAAGAAATTTGCTTAAAATTACTCACAAAATATTTAAAACTTTCAAGTTTCAAGAAATAGAGGCTTGAGTGAGAAAAGAGCGTTCAGCCTAAACTTTGTTTTTGACGTCTTTTTTTTAAATTTTCTCAAAAAATTAAGTCTAAATTTAAATTTAATGTTTCGAATTTTTTCATTCTTGATTTTTGGTAAACTCTTTATTGCTTGTTTTAAAGAAATTTAATTATAGTTTTTATTTCCAACGCGACCACCTTCTTCTCTGAATTCCAAAGTGAGCAATATTTAAGTTAATGCAAAGCACTCTGAACTTTAAGGTTTAGAAAAAGTTATATTTTTAATTTTATGTTTGCTTTTTTACTTTCTCATTATTGTTTTTTTTCTCTTAACAGATTATATATAAAAATTTTATTCGAAAAAAAAAGTAATGACTCAAAAAATTTCAAACGTGGTAATTTTATCTGGTTTTTGAGTTTCTACCTTTTTTGACGGTATTTTTTTTTATGCTTCCTTCTTTTAATATTCCTTCCGGCAACTTTACTCTTTTTACGTGTAAAATACATATTATAAAAAAACTGTCAAAAAATAAACAAATAAATTTAAAGATGTATTTGTTTTATACCTTCCAGAAAATTTTTTTTCTCACAATTTTTTATTTATCGGTTGTATTTTTTTTTCAAAAAGGTTCCACGCTTTTTATAAAATTTAGTTTTTGGAAAAACGAATGACGACTGAATTACAAAATTTGAATAAAATTTCAAAAATTTTTGTGGTGTGAGAAATTAATTTAAACAGAAACTATAATATGTTTTTAGCTATATGAATTAGGTTTGACAAAAGTATGGAATTATTAGTAAACGATTATCATGAACAAAATGATTCAAAGTTGGAGGAAAAATGTCATAGAATCTTCCTTCATCGCGAAAAGTATGCATACGGTAGCTTGATATGTATTTTTATTAATATCTTTTGTTGATGAAACTTTTTTCTTTATTCCAAATTTTAGGAAGCTTTAACGAATTAAAAAAAAAAAAGCTTGCAAAGTTTTCCTTTATTGCTTTATCTGTCTGTGAACCTTTGCCGAAGAATAAAATTAACTTAAAATCCTCCTTGTTTCAAACTATAAACTTTTTTATAGATAGATAAAAAAATTTTAAAATTGGTCCTCTTTTGGAAAACTTTGCAAAGCACTCGAAAAATTTATTTCGGGCAAAAAAATTTCCGTCTGCCGTAACATGGGTTAACATAGGTTGGATTCTGTGTGTGTGTTTTGAATAAGTTGCATGTTTTTTCTTTGAGTGCTTTTAATCTATTTTTAATTCATTCATTTTCGTGGAACAAAAAAATAAAGTATGTTGTTTACAACGAGGAGGTCATCCTTGTGTATGTTCAAACTATATAGAATCAAAGATAAAAGATGCTTTTACCGTTATTATGAGGACCACCTCAGGCTTCAATCGCGTGAGACCCTTTTTTAACTACAAAATCACCAAAAAAAATTCCATCGCGTTTACAACTTTCATTTATTATGGCAAAGTTGAAACATTAAAAAAAATATGAATTTATCATTTTTTTCTTATTAAAAAATGATGAGAAAACACGAAAATGCCACCACCCATATTTTTTATGCAAATGAATACATTTATTAAAAGTTTAAAAAATATGATGCAAATGATGCCATCATTAATGACCACCTTATTTTTTTTTTTGACTCATCATAGATAAAAGATGAATGAAAATGAAAATGAAGATGATGATGAGTGTGTGGGGCTTATTTAAAAATGTTAAGAGTTTATTACTCTTTTTCAAGAAAAATAAGATTGAATGAATTCATTTCCTTTTTTTGTGGTTTTTACGTTTGATAAAGAGAAGAAGATTTAATTATCTTTTTAGATTATTTCTTGCTTAAATTGTTTAAAAAATAATGTTTTCTTTTTGTTGAGCGTAATTATTTCGTTTTATAATAAAATTAAAGTATTAAATGTTTTTTGAGAAATTAATATGGCTTCTTTATGAGGATGGGCGGGTGAGAGAATAATTGCACCTTTTTGTTACAATTTACAATTTGGAAAAGTGAACATCTCTTACTTTCTTAAACTGCAGTTTTTTCTCCTTTAAAGCGATACAATACTTTTTTAAATTAAATTTTTTAATAATACTACATACTCCTTTGATTTAAGATGGTGAACTTTCATGGTTTAATTACAAAATGTCCTAATCCTTCTCCAGAGAGAGATAGAGTAATTCTCGTAATTCTTTTTCTTCGCTTTTTTTACTTCCACCAGATATTTTTTCGTTGCTTTTGTAGGATAGAAAAGCTGATTACAAGCGTTGCCAATGTTTTTTTCAAATACCGTAAGTCAAACCTTCCTTATAAAAAATGTGAAAGCTGCTTTCATTGTAAAGATTAGAGCTAGATTTGGGATATCATCGAGTCCGTTAATAAATTCCGAGCGGCATACTCTTGAAATCCTGAACTAATGCCAATTTTTTAATTAAGAGAGAATACATTTTTTCGTTACATGAAAAAAAAAGCGATGACAAGAAATAATTAAATCTTTTGGTATAAAAAGAAATGGAAATTTATATCTTTTAAAAACTTATGGTATCGAAGCGATGATATTTTTTGAATTAGACTTTTTGTCATGACTTCTTAAATATTTTCTGAATTTTCTACAGTAACCAAAAATAAATTTTAGTTATAATAAAGTTGATCACAACATGATCTTCTGACTTCAACTATACAACTATAAAAAAAGATAAGTAATAATTTCCTTTTTGGTTGACGCATCAACAGTCGCCCAAATTATTTTTTACCGACTTTACTTTAGTTTTTACTTTCTTACTTATTTATTTATTTTTTTGTGTACGTAAATCCTTTAATTATTTTCCGTTTAAATTATTATAACTTTTAAAATATGTTACTTTTATCTCTTCAAAGCATAATTAAAAGCTTCCCACTTTTTTGTTTGTTGTTGAGTATCCAATTTGAATATTTCCTTTAACGTCAGAAGCCAGCCAAAAAATCTTCTTTTAAACTTTGCTTACTAAAGCTTTCGAATGTAAAATCATAAGAAAATGTGCTTTCTTTATTTTACCTTTTTTTCTCGCGTCTAATTATTTTCTTATCTTTTAAGTTTCTCCAAGTTAGTGACCGCTTTATAATCTTTTAGATGCCATCATCATTTTGCGGCTTCTTTAAAATCAACAATCGACGAAATAAAAGTTCCTTATTTTAATTCCCTTGCAAAAAACTTTTTTCACTCCCAAGGCACCTTAAATTTTTTTGCAATTTGTTTTTTGTGTTTTATTTTTTTATTTTTTATCCAAAAGCTTCACATCTCACGGGAATTCAAAAAAAGAAAAAGGAATGTTTTTTTTATATTGGTGGTTTGTGTTTGACAATTAACGATCTCATCTCATTTCTTTATTTTTTTATTTCCTATTTGGCTTTTATCTTCGGGTTTCTATTATTTTTCTTCCTATCTTCAAGCACGTGTCACCCGAAGGAGTTTAATATATTTTGTGTTGTTGGTTGAAAACCACCACCAAAGAAAGAATCAGGAGATTTTTGACTCCGCAAAATTATTTTGATATAAATATTTAAAAAAACAGTCATGATTTAACATAATCAGTCGTCGTCAGTCGGTCGATTAATAAATGAACATGAAAAAGAGGAGGAGGAAAATGAGAAACAAAAATGTTTATGTGGAGATTTTTTTAAACCATCGACGATTGAAACTTATGAATGATTATTGTTTCGGAAAACATTTTATTTTTTTAAATACGTGTCATTCATAATGTTGTTGGTTTATTGGTTTGAATGTTGCAGGAAGGTTAAGTCTCCTCGAGTTTTTATCTTTTTATTGTCTTTGGAATTTAATATTTTTTGTGTTCGTTTTTTTACTTGACAAGCAATTTTTCTAAGCTACCATAATTAAACAACATTCGCAAACTTTTTTTTAAATTAAAATTCTTTTATGGTTTCGTCTAGCTTCTTAAAGGTCATCAAAGATTCATTCATAAAATTTAAAGTCATCCTTCTTTTTTGTATTGTCTCAGACTTTGAAACCCTTGAACAAAAATTTTGTTTCTAATTACTCACACATTCATGCTTGTTCCTTATTTCATAGACAGGAAAGAAGGCAACAAAAAAAAACAAGAGATTTGGATAATCTGAGAAAACCACTTTTTAAATTTGTTTCTCAAAATTAAATTATGCCTCGTTTTTCTCATTTTTTTTCTGAGGCTTTAATTTTACATAGAAATCATTACCACAACCAGACTGTGCCACTGCAACAGAGGGTCTTCCTTCCTTCTTTTTTTCGATTCAGAAGCAGCTTTTCTTCATTCATCCATATTTTTTTATTCGCGTTTTTTATTTTCTGCCATCGTGTACTTTTTTTTAACTCAAATATTGTTGTAAATTGATGCTCATTTTTATTTTTTATGTTTCAGACTTTTTTTACTTTCCCTCTCAATTGCTTGCCACATCAGCAACAAACAGCGTTCTGCTGCCACGCCTTCATCCTCCCATATATTTTTTTTAACCCTCACCGCCGCCGTCGTCGCTGAGTACTTACAAATTTCTTTCTTCGTCTTCATCTTCGGTGTGGCGATTTCTTTAAAGACAGAGTGTTCTGCCCTTTTATAAGTATATATAATATTATTTTGCAAGAATGAATTTTATTTTTTTGTGGTGATAAATATTATTATTACTGTAATATCATTACATGCTTATATAGATCTTTAAGAAGATGAGCATGTTACAATGTGAAAATGATCCACAGTTATTTGATTTTTCTTCAAATTCTACTAAAGAATTATTATTAACTTTAACCAAGTTTCAACGGTAAGTATTTTTTTCTTTTGGGTTTCTAGTAAATTATTTCTTGATTATCGTAGCTTTTTTTAAAGAATGGAAGCCAAATTTTTTTTATTTGTTTTACACCTAAAAAACACTTTTTTTTAGCAATCTTTATTTAATACTTTTTTGTTTCATATTTGAGTCAAATTTTTTAAAAAGTTTTTGATAAATTTAAATGCTTACAAAATAAGGAAAATTACTCCATCATTTTCATTCATCTTCAACTTACATCCTCACCCACTTAGTTAAACCTTTAACTCTTCTCTTCTTTTTTTCTACTACTTTTGAAGCCATTGTAAGCCTAACTAATTTCTTTTGCATTCAAGAAAAAGAAAAAAACCTAAATTTGCGTCATTTTTGATAAACTTTTTCCTTTTTGAATGGGAATCTTTTTTTTTTCTGTTGCAGGAGCAGCGTCAGTAATTCTGAAGATTTAAAATCCATTTATAAAAAAAGAAAAAACACAAAAAAAGATGGTCGCATGATTCTGAAGTTTTTTTTTGTGCGCATTGATAAACCTTTTATCCAATTACTAAAAGTTTAAGAATTTGAAAAGATTTTTTATATTCTAAAGTAATTACATTTTAAATATGTTTCAATGGGTTCAAAGTTAAAGAAAAAACGAATACGATGGGGTTGAAAAGTTTCAAAGGATTATAGTCGCCGCCGCTGTCTTCTTCTTTTATTTAACAATTAAGAAACAATCGAAGCAAATAAGAAGAAAAAATATAAGGAATTTAATTTAATAAGGATTAATAATAAAAAAAAAGCAATTAATTTACCTACGTGTAAGCCGCCGCCTCTACATAGCAAAAAATACTGTAGAATTTTCTCTTCGATACCATTAATATATTTACTGAATTCTTTTTTTTAGTGTATATGGTCCAGTGCATGGTTTAATTTGCGTAATAATATGTGTATTTGGTTTATTTACAAATTTTATTCATGTTATTGTATTAACTCGACCTCAATTAAGGAATACCGCAGTTAATTCGTTAATGACATGGGTAGCTTTTTGTGATATGGGTACCATGTTAAGTTATTTAATATATATATTTAATTTTGTTTTAATGAAATCACCTGAAAAATGGTAAGTGTTTTTTATTTTTTGCGATAAAACTCGAAATGGAATGTGCCCCAAAGGAAAAATAGCCAAATTCTTAAAGTGCAGTCAACTTTTTTTCCGTAAACATATTTATTTTTTCTTTCATTCATAAAAGTTGCAAACATATCATATTTTTTTCGAGCTAAATTTTTCTTTTTATAACAAAATTTCATTTTCGCTTTTCGTTTCCTTATTTGCCTGTGTTTTCATTTTGCCTCAGGCAAGATTAAACTTTCTTAGAAATGACCGCATTTTTTGGTCATTTATATATTTTTTTTCTTCGCCGCTGCATTTTCTTTACTTCCAAAAATTCCAAAAAAACCTTTCCCTTTTTACAAACGAAAAAAGAAGTTCAAACAAATTTTCAAGCTGGAGCCAAGAAAAAAAAGAAGAATTAAATTTAAAATTTGTAAAGTTTGATCAAATTTTCTTGGAAGATGAATAAACAAAAGCGAAAAAAAACTTCTTTTTTTTTCATTGATAGACAAAAAAGAAGATGCAATAATAAAGTTTAAAAGATTCGGTTGGATTTTATCAAATCAAACTCTGATGCTAAATGTTGCAAAAAAGGAAAAACAGGGGAGAGACAATGAAATAAAGTTTTTTTCGAATAAAATTGGCTAAACCCGAGGAATACTTTAAAAATAGAAAAAGCTTCAATCAAATTGAGTAATTCTAAAACTATATTATTATTTGTTTTTTTTTTGCAGCTCAAATGGATTTACATATCTTTGGATGGGATTTTTATTAATTCATATGTTTATGTCTATTTGTCTTCATACCACATCATTATGGCTTGCAGTAGCTATGGCATTTATGAGACGAATGACTTTAAGAGTTGCTTCACTAAACAGGTAATTTTTGAATTAAATTTCTTAAAACATCTTGCATTTGTCATGGAAGGTTTTACAAACCCAAATCAGAGATATTTTTTTTCATTGAAAATGCATTTCCACGAAAGTCTATGAATTTATAAACAAAAAATTTGACTCTCAAAAAAGTTATTTTCGGAAAAAGAAAAATTAAAAATAACAAACAAACTTCTAAATAGATTTATTTTTTTATGCATGAAATCATTTTTTAATATACCTTTTTACCCTTTTTTACCGTACGTGTATGTGTAGCTTAACCTTTCTATTCTATTATTAAAAGTGTAATTAAATATTTCTCATTTCATACGTAGTTACCATAACCTCGTAAATAGGAACATTTAACATTTTCACATTCTCGAGATTAGATTTAAAAAAAGTTATTATGTGAATGAGAAAGCCTGCAATTTTTTTTTCTACGTAGTTTTACTTCTTGTTTTCATTTTTACGTAATAATTCACTATAAAGCTGTCTCCGCTGTTAAAAGAACCAAAATTTAATAAACTGTTTTTTTGTTTTTCTTCAAGCTTTGCTCATTCTAAAAAAATTTTTAAAAGAAAAATAATCTGTTTTTTTTGTTTACACATTTACTTATGCATACCCAAAAAAATAATAATCAGCTCAAAAAAATTGAATTTCGAATACCAAAAAGAGAGAGGATGTGCGTTTGAACCGTTAACAAAAAAAATTAGCATTTTGTGATTTTTAAAACTTAAAAGAAATTTAAAACAAAAATAAAGAGAACGTAAAAAAAGAACAATAACAAAAATTTCGAAATTTTGATCATTTATGTTTTTTTCTTGTTGTAGCAATTGGCAGAGAGCAAAATATGCGCAAAGAATCGCAATTATTGTATTTGCTGCCGTGTTTTTGTTATCCTTACCAACATTATTCATTCATGAAATTGTTCGATATCCTCATGATTGGCATCCAAGTGAATTCTGTTCTGCCATGTATCCATCAAATTATTCAGAACCAGTGTTTACTATTTCGGTAAGCTTTTATTTAGATCATTCATTTGAGAGTAGTGGTCTCCATTCATTGCCTCAATGAGCAGCTTTAGTAATTTTCTTGATTTCAGATAAAGGCCTTTTCACTTCAAAATAGTTGCTCAATATTTAAACTTAATTTATGGGTTACTGGATTTTTATTTAAGGTTTGTTTTCCTACAATTGACCTCATTGTTTCGTCTTTATAACTTTTCGCTTTTACTCCAGAAAGTAAATGGAATCCACAATTTAATAAAAATTAAGCATATTTTAGGTTATTCCATGTATATTTTTAATGCTTCTTTCATGGAGTCTCATGGCAAAACTTCGCCATGCTGATAAAAAGCGTCAACAACTTCTCATTTGTAATGGGAATGAAACCAATTATAAGCGAATGACTTCAGATCGTACAACAGCGATGTTACTCGCAATTTTGATTGTTTTTATTCTAACTGAATTCCCTCAAGGCATATTAGCTATTTTAAACGCAATTTATACCACCGATGTCCATCATTATATTTATCTTACGTTGGGAGATGTATTGGATTTACTTTCACTCCTTAATTCATCAGTAAATTTTATACTTTATTGTCTCATGTCATCGAGATATCGACAAACCTTTTGTCAAGTTATACTTCCAGTTAAACTTTGTGGCAAATATGTTAACGCTAAATCCAATAACCTCACAACTCAATATTATGGTCATTCAGAAATTCCAGTTAGAATTAGAACTGCCTCAGATTTGCCTCAAATTAAAGCAGTCGTACAAAAAACGTAATAATTTTTTGGTTTTTGCCATAACTATTAGTTATCGTAATTTTTTTATAATTTTAGATCATGCCCTGAATTCCGTTCAGAAATTAATTATTGTAAACTTTCATTATCTCCATCCCCAAATGTCATAGAAAATTCATATTGTCAACGGGTAAATAATAATTGTTAAATAATAAAATTAGTAAAATAAATATATTTAAAAACGTTTGTAATTTAAAACAAACAAAAAATTTATGTGTGTACAATTTTGTTTACGGTTGTTTGTTCTCTTATTTTTAATAGCTTGTTGATTCAAAAATTAAATAATTATATAATTTAAAAAATACTTTATTTCATTACAAGGCAAAAATGTTTACATATTAATTAAAATTATTACGATTTTAAAGTTTAAAAAATTAAATAATTTTATTATAAAGTATAAAAATTTTTAAAATGTCAAAAATTCATTACAAATGAGACCCGTCGAAAAAATGGCTTGTATGAAGTAGTGTTCATTTCCCCCCCCGTAATTGGAAAAATGCGGGGACGGGACGGGGAACGTTTTCGGCGGGGAATTCCCCGCGGGGAATAAGCGGGGAAAATTTTTTCACGGGGAGTCCCCGCGGGGAATGAAAAAAAATTTTTTAATTGTTTATTTCACATAAAAAAATTTTCAAATGTTTTTATTGAGTTAATAATGCATTTTTTATGGTTATTTTAACGTTTTTATGTTAAATTAATGGTTTTCACAAGGATTTAATCCTTTTTTTCATGATTTTTTAATTATTCAAATTTTTTACGGGGAGAAAAAGTCGACGGGGATTCCCCGCGGGGAAAAAGGCGGGGAATTTTTTTTCACGGGGAATCCCCGCGGGGAGTCCCCGTCCCCGTTCCCCGCGGGGATCCCCGTCCCCGCGGGGACGGGAATGAACACTAGTATGAAGTCAATGGTTTAGAAGCGATGGTATGGTTTTTCTGAAACTTTAAACTTATTTAATTTTTTTTTTGTTTCGAAAATGGCACGGAAATCTCTTTTTGGAATTTTTGTTGTCTATAACTATTCAACTTTTACATACCTGAATCAACCCTTCCAAGACAAATCTCTTCACATTCTTGTTTAGTTTTGATTGCTTCTTCTTCGAATACTGAATCACCATGACAATATCCAAATGGATAAGCACAACACATGCCAGCTTTAACATACCATCGAAGGGTAAATTGTGATGGCATTCCGGTTCTTGGACACATCGATCGATATGGAAGTAATTTTTGGCAGGATTTTTTTGCTAAAAGAATCAATTCATTTAAAAAATCAATATAAAGTGCGGAATTCCTACGTCCTAGTTTCTCTGCAACTTTAGTTCTTTTTAGGCTATCAATCTGCTGTGACTTTTTTAAAACCTTCAAATCACTTTTTTGGTTTTGCATGTTCTCTGAATTTTCGTTTTCAACTTTTGCTGGAATTGCTGAAGTTGTGAATGTTGCAATTTCTTCTTGTTGGCTATTCTGAGAATTTTCCACTTTTGCAACAAGCACATTTTCCTTCTCGTTATTAATAATTGGTTGATGCTCTTGTTGCTCTCGATGGTTGCTCATTTCAAATATGAGATCTTTAGCGTGGGCATCAGATTCCGCATTTGGTGGCGCAATTGAAATAGGTTCTTGAATTTCAGAATGCAATATGACTCTCGTTTTATTATCTTCATCAATTTCTGGGCCATATCCTGGAGGAAATACTTCCTCGAGCTGTTGCTCTTCTTGTTGGTTATTTTCCTTAGTAACTTCGCCTTGAATGGGATTAGCTAAAGTTGGAAATTTAGGTGATGGAGTTGGTGGTAATGGACCTGAAAGGCGTTCAGCTGCAACAGGAGCAATGGTTTCTGAAGCGGGCTCCACGGAGTCAGGAATAGTAGGATGCTCTATGGCAGCGGGTGAAACAGATTCGATTGGTGCACTGGGTTCTTTAATAACTTCAATCGTTGAGCTTCCATTCGAATTTTCAAAACTTTTTTCAATTTCTGCGGCATTCGAAAGACAAAACATTTCACATTCTTCTTTCGTTCGAAGTGTTTGGTCTTCTTTCACAGTGGTTCCTGGGCAAAATCCATATGGATATGAGCAACATTCACCATTTTTAGCAAACCATCGAAGCACGATTTGTGTCCTCTTTTTTCCGTTATTGACGCATTCAGCTTCATATTTTTGCCTTTTACAGCTAAATGGAGTTATCGTCGTTGTTTGATTTCGATGTTGTTGTATTTGTTCAAAAAATGGCACAACACTTTCTTGTTCTTTGTTATTTGCTGGATTGAAAGGGTTTATAGGATTTGAATATGAATCTAAAAAATGGGCGAAAATGTAAGTAATAAATGCCAGCAAATCGACTACATGTTTGCCTCTTCTTTTTTTAAATACAAAATAAACGTGAAACAGTGTAGAAAATTTATTTCAAAAAGTCTATAAAAATTACCTGTATTAAGTGCTGCTCGATGGACAGGCAATTTCCCACGACTTAACCGTAATTCTTTTTCTTTCAAATACATCAAGAGATGGCTGTCTGGACTTGGACTAACCTATAAAAGCCGCAATTTATTTGTATCCTTAATATTCTAAATAAATGGGTTAGTCATACTTCTTTACCGTATTTTTGCGATACTGTTAAAGACTACATAAAATTTGTAGCAACCTTGCACAAGGAATATTTTAAAAATAAATGCACTTTTATAAAATAAAATAAAAGATTATTTATTCAAAGTGAAGAAAGTGAGAGGAATGGAAAGTTGCATAATTATCCAGGATTGTTGGTTACTGGATATCGGAAAGCAACCGCATTTTTTTAAAGCTGATCTGGCGGCAAAGATTAAGTAAAAGCTTCCGTCGCCGAAGTCAAAAAAATTATAATCCTTTTTTCACTTTTTTTCTTTGTTATCCTATCCACCTTTACTTTTTATTTTTTTAAATGTTAGTCCATCATCACTTTCACTTCGATAAAAATCTCAAATTCTTAAGCTTTAATCAACTTTGCATTAATTTTTTTGTTCATTGATGTTAAAACTTGAATGGTATGTATGTTTTGTTAGCACCATTAGCCATATCTTATGTTAAAATTTCCTTTGGCATTTTAATGTTATTCACGCCATAGTTAAGCCACACCAAATAATAATCAGTTTATATATATTTACAACCAACACCAAAACCATTAAACCTCAACCACCAAAAAACTAAAGCTTTTTTCCAAAGTTAAAATTAAAATTAAAAATAAATTGTAAAAGTTAGTTTTAAAAAAGGGATAATTTTATGAAATTGATAATCTTGCCTTTTCTAAATCAACGTTCTCTGGTTGCACTGTTTCAGTTAAAGTTGAAACAACTTCAGGAACTTCTGAAGTTTCTTGCCATGAATCATCAAATTTATGAACTTCTCGAACTTCTTTTGTATTTAAAGGTGTGAATGAAGGTTTTGGTGTCGATGCTTTAGGAAGTTCATCTTCACTACTATTTTTTCCATAAAGGTCATAAAGCACTTCCAAATTAGGACAGCAAATGCCGAGGACTTCGCCTTTGAGAGGATGCTCGCATTCAAAGCCTCCTGGACATTCATCAGCGCATGGGAATGGACTGCCTTCACCTTCAAGAAGTGGACCTTTACCATCTTTACATACAAGCTCAGTGGTTGGAACAAATGGCCGAAGAGTTTTATTTGGGAGAGAAGCTGAAAAGTGAAACATTTTTTAAATAATTAACTACGAATATTTTTTTAATTTTAAGCTAAAGAAAAAAATATATAGAAAAATTTGCAATTTTCAGATGAAAAAAGGTGTATCAATGGAATCCCCAAAAGGAATTTCATCTATTTCTGTATAGCAAGTTATCAAAAAAATCACAATCAAAAAGGTGAAAGGAGTAAAAAAAACATACCTGAATAAGCATTTCCAAAAATAATAAATATTAAAGCAGCCACGACAAAAACAAACTTCATCTTTAAATAAAATCAAAAGAAATGAAAATTGATTATTTTCTCTTTCAATTTAAAAATATTTGTTTAAAAAAAAGAAAATTTAAGTCAAATATTTTCAAGCGTCGCTCTTCCCTTATTTTTACCAATGCACAACCAAGTTCTTCTATCTCCTTTTCACTCTCCTGGATTTTCTATGATTGCGCATATATATTTTTTTAGTGTTGGTTGCAGCAGCAGTAGCATCATCATCAACACGGGAGGAGTCAATCCATCCACATCTATCCTCCTCGATTGCTTGCACATCCGACGCCCTTATCGCTTTCAGCGCATCATCACTTTTTTTTCTCATTTTTACGTTGCTTCATTTTTAAAAAAATTTAATTCAAATTAATTAATTACAAAATGAGAGGGTGATTATGTAAACCTAAATTTTGTTAATTAATAAGATTAAAATTGAGGAAATCGAGTTCTCGTGAATTATTACTCAATCGAAATAAGAAAAGTCCAAAACGTTATAAATAGCAGCAATATCGAGTGATAACAAACAGATTGAAAAACGCATGACCTTGAGACACATTTACAGAAAAATGATATGTAGGAAAAGAAAAGAGAGATGACAAAAAAAATAATAATGATGTTGTAATTAGACATTGATTGGAGCGATCGAGAAAAAAGAAAATGACGACAACAAAAAATGGAAGAAGACTATTATCACAAAAACCACAAAGTTTGAGAGATAGTCTCAAATGATGGCAGATAATCGAAAACGTGTAATTATTATTGGTGCAGGCCCAACTGCAATTGGAGCTTTAACCCGATTATGTGAACTTATGAATGAAAAAGTTATTGAGGTTAGTTAATTGGAAGCCATGTGAAAATTTTCAAGCTTGTCACATTTTCAGCCAGTGGACATTCAAATTATCGAAAAATGCTCTTATCCAGGTGGTTTAGCTTCAACTGTAACAGATTCATATGGATTTAGTTGGGATTTGGGAGTTCACATTACTGGAGCCACACGCTTCCCAGCTTTCTTAAAAACTCTTCAATCGGCTGTTCCTGAATGGCATTGCATTGAGAGATGTGTAAAAGCTGATATGACGCATGTCCTAAAATCTCCAAATCCACAAGACAATTATCTTGATTATCCTGTACAATCGAGCGTTCCTTATTTCCCTGAAGCCATCAAACAAAAATGTTTAAACGAATTGAATGAAAGATTTGCAACTGAACAACCAAAAGAATTTGAAAACTTTGATGAATTTTCACTTTATTTTTTTGGTAAAACTTTACAAGATTTATTTATTCGACCTTACAATAAAAAAGTTAGTTATTCATGCAACAAATTTTGAGTTTTTGCCAAAGCTAATGTTCATTCTGATTTGTAGGTTTGGACTGTGCCTTTATCAGAGATGAATTGTAAATGGGTAAAAGGCAGGGTTCCAAAAGTTGATGTTGAATCCATTCAACAACGTTCATCCTTGCCATTGTCTGAACTTCGTGAATATGATTCAAAATCCGGTATATCCTTTTTTAGGCAAGTTATACACATTTTTTAAAAATTTATTATTAGTTTTTTTGTGGTCACTTTTGTCATTTTTCAAACCTGTCCATTGCGTGACCGGTCAGTGCCTCATCAACCATTGGAACAGACTTTTTTTTATTCAATCCGATAAACAAAACTTGATTTTATTTACGTTCCTCTTTCTCTTTTTAAATCCGTGATGATCGTGTTTTTATTTTATTAACAGACGTAATGGTGGCGCCTTTCTTTTTTATTACGATGTGGTCACTCTTTTTTTTCGAATCACAAAAAAATTAAGGTTAACTGAAGCGAGAAAGGAAAAGGATATGCTATTACTGCTTTTTTTTTATTACACATAAATTAGAAGTGAATGAGAGTTGCTGATTTAGGGAAAATAAACATTAAAAAATACAATAAAATTTACTTTTTAAAAATACCCACGGTTTTTATTTATTTGGGGAACAATGAAATAACTAAAATACTTTGGTTTTTATTTTTTTATTTTTGAGGTGAAAAAGCGTTTATAAAAATCGTAAAAAAGCATCACTTCAAAATGTAGCGTTCGAGGGATCAAGGAAATTACATAGAGACCAACAAAAGTTATAAAGATAAGGTAAACAAAGAAATCAAAAAAACTCCGGCATTTTTGAATAAAAAAAGCTGCATCGAATAAAAAAATCAAAATAGTTATAACAAAAAATTCGATATTTATTTGTGTAATGCTTAAAGTTTTAGGTATCCAGCAGATTGTATTGGTATGGGAGAACTTTGGAGACGAGTAGCAGCAAAATATCCGCATCATTATTTTAGCTTTAATACTGAAGTTTGCAAAATTGATCCTGAAAGCAAGCTTGTAAGTTCCACTACCAAAGCATCACTCAAGCTTCACACTTTTAATACATTTGAGGAAAGTGAAAACGGTTGATTCCAAAAAAAGTTTTTAGATATTTTTAAAATCTACAAAAAATCCAGAAATGATTAAACAAATTTCATATGATTATATTTTTTCAACCATGCCATTGACACATCTCGGAAAAGTAACAAATCTATGTCCTGATTTAAATCTTCGTCATTCAAAGGTAAACTTTGATAATTAAAATGCCTTTGTTGAATAAAATTTTAGGTTGCGTTAGTTGGAGTTGGACTGCATCTTCCACAATCACTTTTTACTCAAGAATTAAGTTGGGCATATTTTCCTCGACCTGAAATAATCTTTTATCGGTGCACAATTATTTCAAATTTTTCACCTTTGCTGGTTCCAGATGCAACAAAATTTTGGTCTGTTTTATGTGAAATCGGCCTAAAAGCCGATGAAAAAATTAATGAAAACGAATTGATTGAAAAAACTGTTGAAGGTTGATTCAAAATATAAAAGCAAAAATATCATAACTTTTTAGGGCTAATAAGTACTGGAATAATATTAGGTGAAGATCAAGTTCATTCAGTTTGGACGAGAACGCTGGATTATGGTTATCCAATTCCTACGATTGAAAGAGAAGTTGAAATAAATCGAGCTAATAATCTTTTAGAAAAGCATGAAATTTATTCCAGAGGAAGGCATGTTTAAAAATATCGTAATAGCATTAAAGAAATTTGAAGAGTTTCAGATTTGGTGGATGGCGTTATGAAACATCAAATCAAGATTGTAGCTTTGAAATTGGACGACAATTGGTGGATAAAGTATTCCTTGAAATTCCTGAATCTTTATCATCATAAACCGCATAATATTTTGTATAATATAGTATTTATAATTTTTAAAAAAGGCAACAAATCGTTCAGTAACTTTACAGAATTGTTCATGATTATTATAAACTTATTGTTGTATCCTTGAAATACAGCAATAAGAATAATGGATTTATTGGAAAGCAATACAGAGAAGATTAGTTGATTGACGATTACATGAAAGCAACAACAAACAAAGCAAGCAAATATTAGGCTAGCGAGTAACATGCAAAGAGAGTTAGCTGCATGGAGATGTACTCGCGCTTGTTTGGCGGCGGTTTAAATACTTAGTTAAAGGAAGTTGTCACGGTCACAACATCCCTCCACACTTACTAAAGAACTTAGACAATGAAAACTATAAATTCTAACAGAGTCTAGAGATCTAATAAGAACAGTTTTCAAATGAGTTGAGAAACCAAGAGAACCAATTGACCATCGAACCACATTAGCAGCATCAAGATCAGATCGACCAGTCGAGGTTGTTGAAGCATGAGAGGACATCAGTGGAGCAGCATGACCACTTTGGTTAGTACAGGATTGAGTTGGATCAAGGAGCATTGTATTTCCATTGGAGTTGTTTGACAGGCGAAGGTGAATGAACATTTTTGAGATGATGACCATTTCCATTAGCGCCAAGAAGACCTTGAATCGAGCATAACATGGATCATACGAACTTTGAGATGAACATAAGAACATGTTTGACACGAACAACATTGCAAGAAGAAGAAGCATTTCCTTCCCATGAGGTTTCAAATCTTCGGATTTAGCATGAGGATGAATCGGAATCTGAAGCATCGGAATAGTATCAGTTCGTTGTTCTTCAATCACATCATCTGAACTCAGGATCTTTTGAGGATGACTAGGACCATAAACATTAAGAACACACGAAGCAGGAGCATCACCAGTTGAATCATAACCAGCAGCATCGGAATCAATAGGATCATCAGTTGAATCGGAATCAGCAGAATAAGAAGCACGAAGTTGAGCAGCAATAGGATCCATGCTCTCAGCAATTGAAGTATCTTTGGATTCAGCATCGGAATCAGCATTAGCATCGGGTTCTGCAGCGGAACCATCATCACCATAAGCAGGAGTAACAGGAGCAACATGTTGAAGTACCTTCAGAATCTTCACATCACTCTCTCCCAAAAGAATGGTTGAAGAATTAGCATCATTGCATATGAATTTATGCATCGGAAATGAATGAAGACCAAAACGATTGAATACGTCGAGGCCAAGCAGAGAAGTTTCCACATCAGCGACCCAAAGCGGAATTACGATGTGTTTACCATTGAGCAAAACAGCAGCAGAGAATGAGCCATCAAGCAGGAAAGCACTTTTGTTAGCAGCACGAGCACACCTTGGTTGTCCTTCGAATTCAGGTTTACCAAGTCTTAGATAATCAGCATGGTTGAGAATAGTGACATCTGAGCCAGTATCAAGTTGAAGTTTGAATGAAGTTCCATTGAGAAGAAGATTTACCATCGGACGATCAGTAGCTACACTTGGAGCCGCCCAAGGAGCTAACTTCAGAGATTTTACCATAAAAGGATCAAATTTAACTTCTTTGACATTCATTGGAGCAGGAATGAATTTGTTTTGATGAGCACGATCAGAAACATGAGTGTCTGCGACCTTTGAGGATTTCTTCGGATCACGACATACCTTTGCAATATGACCAGGACGATTGCAAGTATGGCACACAGCATTTCTGAAACGGCATGTATCACGAGAATGAGCTTCACCACAAGAACGACATGAACCAAAAGAATCAGATTGATTGAATGCCATCTTCTTGTTTTGTTGAGCATCAGGATTGAATTGACGAACAAAATTCACAGATCTTTGTTCAGGTAGACGTTGATCTTCACGAGTTAGAATTGCAGCATTTATCAGCGTTTGAATATCAGCGAACTTCATACAAGCATCTTTATTCAGTTGAGCAAGGATCATAGTTCGAATATGTTCTAAACCACGATGTTTCATTCCCATCAGCATTCTGAGTGTATTGAATTCATTTTCTTTGAATTTGTCCCATTCAAGTTGCGTCGAACTTTGAAGAATACGACCACAGTATTGATCAAACGATTCACTTTCTGGATCATCCCATGAAATTTGGAAAGCAGCATAACGAGTTGCGAACAGAGAGTGTTTCTTATCAAACAAAGATATCATAGTAGCTTTAAGAAGCTTGTAGTTTTCATAAGACGAGATATCTTCAGTGTGAGGCAGCATCGCAGCATTGACTTTCTTGAAGGACGGACCATCGAGAGCATTGAGTACCAATTTTACTTTGTTCCTTTCAGACAGATCAGGATCAAGACCAAATACGGTATCAACACGTTTGAACCATAGAGAGACACAGCTATCATCAGCGAGATCAAGTACGAATGCAGGAAGAGATGGAAGAGGCTTGGATTGCGGAGTCACACCATGAGTTGAGAGAATTCTCATAGCATCGGCAATTTGAGCAAGCGCAGTAGCGGTAGTTGAATCAAGAGACATCACGATTGAGAGTTGAAATGAAGAACAATCAAAAGGTTGAAAATTGAAACTACAGAAATCACCAGATCGAGATGAGTTGAGCACGAGCAGAAAACAAGCAGAAACAAGCAGAATTGAACGTTGAGGAACAGTCTTTTCGGAGGCAGGAGGAGTTTGAATCACACTTCGTTCACCAGTTTGTTGTATCCTTGAAATACAGCAATAAGAATAATGGATTTATTGGAAAGCAATACAGAGAAGATTAGTTGATTGACGATTACATGAAAGCAACAACAAACAAAGCAAGCAAATATTAGGCTAGCGAGTAACATGCAAAGAGAGTTAGCTGCATGGAGATGTACTCGCGCTTGTTTGGCGGCGGTTTAAATACTTAGTTAAAGGAAGTTGTCACGGTCACAACACTTATGAAATATAAAAAGAGCGCATTTACCATGTATTTTCTTTGCATTTATAAAACAAATCCATCTTACGTTCTTGATAATGTTCTTTCACATTGTCTCTCCATTCATAACAGCAAAGTAAAACGATTAGGAAGAAAGTAGAGTTATTATAATTTATAAGTAATACTAGATTTGATTTAAAAAAGTGACAAAATCTCTGGCTACGCCGGGACCTCTCGCACCCTAAGCGAGAATCATACCACTAGACCACTCAGCCTATCGTTTATTATTCAGATAAATACATCGGATTCATTTTTAGTAAGAAAAGAGAATGAAGAACTGCAAAAAAGGTGCGTCGCATCGCCGCCCAAGGATGTCATTTAAATGAGCATCTTAATAGCGGAGAAATATGAATTACATTCATTTTCTTTTAATCCCGAGTCCATCCACGGCTTAGTGGTCTAGTGGTATGATTCTCGCTTTGGGTGCGAGAGGTCCCGGTTTCGATCACCGGCTGAGCCCGATCTTTTTTCTATTTTTCCTTTAAATAATACCTTTAATTATTAAAAAACTACTTTATTTACAAATACACAAAAATTATAAATTTTACAACCAAACAAAATTTTATTTTTTTCCTTGACAATTATGAGACGAGCATGAAAGCCAAAAGGTTGCTAAACCTGGAGTTCCAATGCCATGATTTCCTTCATCATGATGATATGCAACATTGGTAGCTCCAACATGTGGCTGAGCACTATGATGGCCCGATGAATAATGGTATGGTGCATGTCCAGCGGCACCTTGATAATTACCATAATTTTGATAATATGGATAATATTGTTGTTGACTATAATGATGATATGGATTACTCCAGCCATAATTTAAATGATGTGGATGATATGCGGCACCTGAGCCATATTGATGATACATTCCAGTTTGAGGATGATAATAAAGTTGGGAATTACAAAATGAAATAAGAAAAGAAAAAGTAAAAAAGAAAAAAAGACTTTTTAAAAATATCATTGTTTTTGATTACTAATTAATACTGCAAAAAAAGAAGAAGGGTATTGTTTCCTTTTATAGAAAGTTCGAGCTCCATGTGATGCCTCTCTGTTGATTATTTCATTCATTTTTAAATGTGTTGTTGGTTAATAAAAAAGTCAAAATAGTTATTTTGTGTATATTTGGTCATTTGGCGTATCAGCCTTTGTACTTGGGTCATTGTCTTGAAGTCAAATAAATATCGAGTATAAACTCAAAATTTCCACGTTAAAAGATATTTTCAAATTGTTCAATCCGAAATATTGATCCAAAAACAGATATTTCTAGTTTCATATTTATTTATCTGGATGATAAAAAAAAACCCCCCACTAGAAATGGAACAATTCAGGTTAGTTTTATTTAAAAAAAGACGCTTGTTTTGTTCTTTCTTTTTTGCACGTTTTTCTATTCTTTCAATGATTTTTTCTTGCTTTTTATAAATAAACCCACTTTTTTGTTTTTTCTTTGCCTAATCAGTTGACAACAACACCCGAGGATTATTGTTCTTTGATAATTAAATGATTTTTCATTTTTTGATTGAAAGAGTCTTAAACCTTTTTACACTACGAAAATATTTTTCCAACAATTGCAAAATAAGTAAAATTAAAAAAACATTTAGAAATGCATGGAATTTTAATTTTATCGCTAATTGTTGCTTGTGGAGGCCAAGGGTTATCTCCGCAGCCATTGCCCTCACTACCATCTCCACAATTATCACAAGCTCCGCTATCTCCACAGTTACCAGCATTATCGCTACCAATGTTGGCTCCATTATCGCCTACACAGTTACTACCGATGGCACAGCTTCCGCCACACTTGATTCCACAAGTTCCACCAACTTTGCCACCTCAATTGCAAGCAGTAGCTCAAACTCATCCATTACAAGTTCATCGACTATATTCTTCCGTTCCACAACATCATGTCAGCCATCATGTTTATAATTTTTATCCCTATCATCATACTCGATACTATTACAGTGAAACAGATCCATCACAATCTCGGTATATCCACCATCAACAGCTTCCACATACTTCTGAATTACCCCATGAAGGCACTGCTCATCCTTCGCATCCTCTTGCAATCCATCGACCAATATATCATGGACTTAAAAATGAAAAAAACCATGAGCTTGCGACTCTTCATTATGGCGATCATCCAAGAGTTGTTCACACAACGAGAGATAAATTAAATATTCAACCATTGCAACCTCATCCAGATCATCCACCAACATATTCTCCTCAACCCATTCATTACTCATATCATCATCCCACGGGGCATCATAGCGCTGTCCATGTGAATCCTACTAACATTGCTTACCACGTTGACTCAAATAATCATGGCGTTGGTGTACCAGGTCTCTATACATTTTGGTACATGTGTGAAACTCATAATTGTCAGGGATAAAAGTTTATAAAAGTGCAATAAAATATTTTTCATATAAAAAGTAGTTTGTTAGAATTAGCAGCAAAGAAGTAACAAGCTGACAACAAGGATATTTTAAAAGCCATTGGTAATTACGCAAACACAAAATTTAGAATAAAAGAAAGCACTTTATTTACAATACATATTAATAATACATTACAAAATTTAATTATCCATGTGTACTTCTTGTTGACGATTTCGAGGATGCGTTGATTTAGCATATTGTTCACAATAATCGAAGAATTCGCTGAAAATCAAAACTTGTTAGTAACCATAATAAACAACATCATTTGATAGTAAAAAGTTCCATTAAATCTATGTACCAAAGTCAATAACTTACGTTAAAATTGAAATAAAATGAGGTGCTCGATGAAACCAACTATGATGAAGTTGTAAAGTTTTTTCAAATTGAATAAATTTGACATCAATTTCAGCCTTTTTAGCAGATTCAGCAAGTGATTGTCCAAGATTGAATGGTATGACATTATCATCAACGGAATGCATAATAAGTACAGGACATTTAAATTTTTGAATTGATTTATCAGATTCCATTTTGAGCCCAGTTTCAATCCATCTATCAATCATGAGTTTATCAAATAGTATACCAAGCCAATGCCATGGTTTTGAAAAAGGATGATTTTTGGTAGCATCGAAAATATTGTTGAATGGAGCTTCTAAAATAGTTCCATATGGAGCAATACCAAGATCACTAAGTTCACCGACAAATCGAGCAGCAACTCCAGTACCCATAGAATGTCCCCAAACATAAATGTGCTTATTAGGAGCTTTTTCTCGAACATAATTATAAATAAAATGTGAATCTTCATTTAAACCATCTTCACTTGGATATCCACTTGAATCACCATAACCACGATAATCAAATGTGAGAACATGAAATTGCATAGCTGATAAACGATTATAAAGATCAACACGATGAGAATTTGCACGATCCATAGTATTTCCATGAAGATAAATAACAATATCATGAGAGTCAGATGAGAGAAGAGCTTCAAATTCAGCGGTTGATAAAGGTTGACGTTCACCATTTGAAATTCCTTCATCAAATTTATCAGAAAGTTCAAGTGGAAGAATATGCCATACACCAAGAATAGTTTCTAATTCACTGCATAACACTTTTGCACCTTTTTCATGTAAGTAAAATTGACGTCCAATTGATTTAACACCATGTAATGTGAGATCATCATAATCAACGAATGGAACTTTAACTAAAAAATATAAGCATTATAATCAACAGTAATCACATAACACAAAAAATAGTTTGCCATATCCTTCATAAACTTACCAAAATTCAAGAAAAATATGTGTTGAGAAGCATGTGGAAATACATTAAAAGCTATTGGCACAATAACATACAGAAGCGTGACAGGAACTGAAGCAGCTAATAGGATATTTACAAATATTCTTAACAGTGTTGCTTTAGAAATTGGACAAAATGAACGAGAGATTTTTGTTGTTGAAACATTATTGAAGACATCTCCACTTTCATTTGATTCTGATAAAGATATTTCACTTTGAGACATGCTTCAAAAATTCAAAAAAGCGCGCAAATAAAAAAATTGCAAATCAAAAGGCAAGATGAAATAAAGAAAAAAAATTTGCATGTTTTGGAACAAAAATATGTAACAACTTCTTTTTCTTCAAAAAAGCTTTTTTATTATTTTTGCATTTTCTCCATTCATTCATTATTTTTTTTAGCAATAAGTGCTTGCTGCAACAATGGTCGAAGATGATTGGGAAGATTTTTTTCTTAGAGTCTTTGCAAGGTTTCTTTATTTATCGATGACTGTAATACATGATTTCGTGAAATACTATACCAAATTTGAGGATTATTTTGATCTTGATAATGTGAGTTTAATTGTTTTATTTTATTTTAACATTTTTTTTCTTTCAGCTTTTATTGAAAACAAGACCATATTTGATACATCTTGCTCGTATTTGTATTGTTTCACCTTTCGTCGAAGATGCTTTTCGAATGTGGAATCAATGGGATGCTGAACAAGAATATTTGGAAGAAACATGGAATTGTGAATGGTATTTAGCAACGTTGTTTATTATTTATAATATTCTTGGACGACTTATTCCTGCAATAATGATTTTGTCAAGAAAATATGCTCGTGTTTCATGTTGTATTTTGGTTAGCATTTGGATACTTCAAACCGCTCATAATATCCAATGGTCTTGTGAAAAATTGATTGTTTATATTTTGATTTGTTATGTAGCTTGGTCGAATCTATATGCTATAGCTCAATATGAACAAAGCTTCATCAATCCTCATGTAGCCGATTTATGGGAAAAAATACTTAATGGAAAGGTGTTTAAAATTTTGCTTTTGTTTATTAATGTTATTCTTAATTTTCTGTGTTGGATTCTCATTTTTAATTTTTCTCCGTTGACACGAGTAAGTTTGGTTTTGTTTTTTTTAATCTTAACATACATCACATGTTTTTCAGCCTATGTTTTTTGTTACTTCATTTATTTTAACCCTCCAATGTCTTATCATGCTTTTTGGAAATAAGCTTACAATCTGGAATATGGCACTTGCTTTATGGATTTTTGGTCTTGGTCTTTTGCTTAATTCATGGTCGAATGTTCTGAATGATGATTTTATTAAATGGTCCAAACAATATCAATTAGCGGTGGATCTTTACTTCTTATTGTTTATGAAGATTGTGGATTTTGTCTTGATGATAAAGGAAGGCGTGAAATTAAGAAATGAGTTAATTATTAATGTTTAACCTTTTTGTTTGTTTTTATGATTTTTAGTATTATTTGGTTTGAATAAAATTCTTTATACAAAAAAGCTTTTTACATAATCGTTTATAAAAATAACAGTAAAGCATAATTATAATATTAAAAGAAAGAGTAAAACATTTATTCAAAGTTCTTCGCGTTGCTTAACTTTTTCATTGTTCTTCTTCGTTTCGTTTCCATCATTACCATCTGCAATAAGATATATTGCAATTTTCCCGATTAACAAGGTTGCATCTTTTCGAATATTAAAATAAAAGCTATCAAGATTTTTAATTATTTGAGGCATTAATTCAGCGTCAAAGATGCTTTGAATTTGATTTTCATTGTTTGTGGAAATATTTGCTATTAAATTCATTGCTTTGGAAGTTATTACGGTGTCGGAATGTTTAAAGAATTTTGACATGGACTTTAATTTTCCGCTATCCATAACATGTTGTGATTTTGCTCATTAGTGGAATAACTTAAAATTTCATAAATAAGAGATTGAAGCTTTGTATCATTGCTATAGCCAAGAACATGAATTAGTGTTCCAATAACTTTTGAATCAATGCTTAAATCATTTCTTTCATCATCATGTTCTTGTTTAAATTGAATAAACTTTTTAGTAGTTTCAATAATTTCAGGAGTACCGTGATAATAAACAATTTCGGTTAAAATTGGAAAGAATTCTTCAATGATTTTAATAACTCCAACATTTGGTGCTCGATCATTGCTTTGACACATATAAGCGAGAATTAAAGCTCTTTTAGTAATCATTTTCTTCGGAGTTTCTTCAGGAAATATTGATAACAAAGGTTCAACAACATTTAAATCCATAAAACAACCGCGTAATTTTGGTTTAACTGTTAAAAGTATTGCGAGGATTTCAATAATCCTTCCAGAAACAACTTCATCTGTAGCTACAATTAATTTTAAAAGAGATGGAACAACTCCAGTATCAATAAAAGCTTCAACATGTTTGGGTTTACCATTTGCAATTGATCTAAGGCACAATGCAGCTTCAAGTTGAATGGTCGAACTAAAAGTTATTGACGTTATTTTTAAAATTAAGTACAAAATGCTACGGTAAAAATATTTCTCACCAAAACAAACTTACTTTGGTGAACTTAAACATTTTACAAAAACATAAATAAATCCAATTTCAATATAATTATTTATTGGTGGATCCGGCTCTGACAATTCATCTCGAGCTGCACGAAGTGCATTTAATTGAATAAGAGAATCATCAGACCGTTCAATATTTTCCATTAAATTTATTAACAATCTTTCATCAGTAGGATTGATACCACCTTGACTTTCAGCTAACCACTATAATTTAGACCTATCAAATGTTTTTTGGAAGAAAGCAAAACTAACATTAGCTAAATCACGATTATTTTTTCTACAAAATTTACATTTAGGTGCTTTTAAACACTCTCTTAATGTAAGTAAGTATGGTAGAACTCCATCATGCTTGCATATATGTTTAGTATCATTGACGCATTTATTAATCATTGTTTCAATAGTGGAACAATTTTTTCGATTAATCTTACAATGAGTTGATGCACAAAAAAATGAACTTCTTAATGCTAAAAAGTTGTAAGAGTTATCAATTATTTTATAACTTCAATGTTATTTGACATTTGTTTGCCACGATGTGTCAGATCAAATTAATTTTCCTTTTTTATCCCTAACTTTTTGCTTACACTAAAAATTTTGATCTTCTGCCTTTTGAATTTTTATTTCATTAAAAAGAATTAAGAAACCAATAAAGGAAAGAAATGATGAAATATGTATGCACTTTGAGTGTCCTTTAGCTTTTTTTGTTGTTGTTTTTTTAGAAGAGGGGAAAAATAAAGTTTTTGATGATAAAAAGATGATTCATTTTTTCTGATTTTTTTTCATCTTCCAAATCTTAAAGGACGTTTTTGTATGTCGACAACAAGCAGCGGTAATGTTTTCCTCTATTGATTTCGACATCAACACAATTAGAACTTTTATTTTGAATCGATCGAGAGACTATCATAACGCAGAATGTAAAACTTTTTTTCAAAGCATCAAATAATTTTTTATTGAAAATTTATGTTACTAACCTTTAAATCCACTTCCGCAAGCAAATTCAGCTCCATGGTAAATCCATCCTAAACTATTACTCAAACTAAAACTGGATGGGTTTGCCATTTCATAAAAATTTAAACAATTTTCAATTATTGTTTCACCCAAACATGATTTTAAATAACCAAATTTTTCACAAACTTCTTTAACGAATGGCCATGAATCAAGAATAATCGAAAAATCATCATAATCATCATCCTTTCGAAGAAAGCTCATCGATGTTGCAAAATTTGTGAGGCATGTTCGCATATCCTAAAAAAAGTAAAGTTTGATAACCACAAATTTTTATTATTAAACTAACCGCATCTTGAATTGGTGAACAACTATTTCGATAAATATATGAATAGCCAGAAAGGAAAGATAAAATGAGAGCTGTTAAAATTGTGCCATATATAAGAGCTCCACGAAGGATTAACGGCATATTTACATATGAAGTTCCAAGTCCAAAAAACTATTTTTTTAAAAACCAGCTATAAAGAAAAAATAGTGAGTTGAGCTTTTGTGGCTGCTTCCTTTAAACTTTTCTATCGCTTGAACTTTTTTTGATAAGCACTTCGCATATTTTTTTACTGTTGTAGAAAAAGATTTTTATTCGTTCGTTCGTTTTTTATTTAAGAAAGGGCGTGCCACCAACGAGTGAAAAAAATTTATAACGGTTACATCCAATAGGTATCACAAATCGCGATGATGAAATTTTTTTTTTTTGCAAGTTTGATTTACCTTTGTAAAAACAAAAAACAAGCCTGAGTTATGTCATTTTCCAAAATATCTATTTTTTAAACTTTACACAAAATCTGGATTATTAGCATTGCAATGCAATCCAACTTTGATTATTTTGTAAAAAAAAAAAGGATGCAAGGAAATTGACTCATCAAAAAATCAATAAAATGTATTTCAACATCATTGATTGAAACGCGTCGATTGGAATTTTTTTTATGGCTATCATTTTTAACCATACTCCAATTTTTTTGATTTCAATTTAAAAAGGGACGAAAAATTTCTTTAAAGCTGTTAATTTTAATAACAAAAAAATAAACTTATCTTTGTCAATCAATCAAATTCTTTAAGATTTTTTTTAGCAAAAATGTTGTATGATAAAAAATATTTAACAAACTTTTTAATAAATAGTTTTCATTAAAAAGGCCACCATCAACTATATTTTGTTTTATTTCTCTGTGATTTAATAAATAAAAGCTAGAAGCTGAGAAAAAGCTTTGGTCAAATAAAAAACTTCATTAAGGAACAAGTGTTCATCTTTCACGTTCGTCGCCTCTTAAGTCTGGCTAGAAAGTGTAGTCGATTTGATTTGTTGTTTTAACCATTAATCCAACTAAAAATCCACACTTTTTTTTTTGTTTTTTTCGAGTTCAAATGCTTGTAACTTTTTATTTATTTACAAAAGCAAAGAATCAATGTAAGCTTTCAAGCAACAGAAAATTTTAAGACACAATTGGTGGTTTTAAGAAAAAAATTGTTCAACTCTCTCATCAATAGCAGTAAGTAGTAATAATTTTATGATAGCAAATTTATTTTTTGTTAGTTAAGAAAATTTATCTCATTTTTGAAGAACAGGCGATTTTGTCTGAGATGTGTTTATTCAATAACGACAAATAATAACTTTGAAGTATTTTTTTTAAAGGTGCAAAAAAGAGTGCGTTTTTATATTTGTTGAAAGTGTTAAACGAAAACATAAGCGATCTATCTTCGCGCCGCTTTTAAACAAAGGAACTAATTTTTAGAAGGCATAATGAGAAAAGATGACTAATCTTAATACGCAATAGGGAAAGATGGAAATATGAGAGAGACTATCTTTTCATTGCCATTTGAATTTTTTTTGAATACCAATCAGTAAAAAAAGCTCTTTGTGAGCCCTGAACATTTCGTTATTTTTGGTTTTTTTTGGCGAGCAAAGGCTGTTTTACAAAAGGTTAAATGAAGAACAACATCTTACATAAGCAATTTTTTTGGTTTCCTTTTTTATGTTCAATTTTTTCTTTCAATCTAAAGTAAATCGGTTAGTTAGTTTTTTTGTTAGCCTTAAAAATGGTAAATAATTGTTCGACTCGTGAAACCTTGCTTCAATTTACCGTAATTATAATCGCCATTTGTTGGCTTTTATTTTATTGCAATGATCCAAAGGATCCCTTAGTTTGTGGAACCCGCGCTAAAGATCTTGATGAATATCGTATAATTATAAATGAATGTTTGAATTCTCGTCTTATTACTTACAATAATTTCGAAGAATTAGAAGAAATGGTGAAAGGCCAACGAGAAAAAAAGGTAAGTAAAATAGAGTATTTTTAATTTCAAGGCAAAATTTTTGAATGAACGCATTTTAAAAATTTAGTCGAGTTAATTACAAAAAAAACTTTTTAATTTAGTCTCCAAGTTTTTTTTGATACTCATTTGTTTTTTATTTTCTTAGCTTTCATATTTCAGTGCACTCATCTTCGAACAATTTTACCCTCTTTTGCATTTCAAATCTTCTTGATTATATTTCCTCTTTATTTATTCAACCAATTTATTTCAAAAACAATTGTGAATGAACTTATTCTTGATATCGATGCCGTCTTAAAAGATTTCAAAAAATATGAAGGTAAAATTAAAGAATTTGCTAAATTATTTTTATCTCGCCATTATTATGAAACAAAATGTTCAACAAACCCAATTCGATTTTGGATGCAATATTTTTTGGTCAATACCTTTTATGTTGTTGCACCTCTTGCAGCATATTATGTGATTTACAACTTTTCTGGTTCTAACAATTTATTTTGGATTTTTGATTCTCAAGAATATGTCGGTTTTTTAAATATCAAAGGATCATCCTTATTTCCATCTAGTGTGTATTGCGAATATTTTAACCAAACTGAAGCAAAAAATGCATTTTGTCCGTGCATTTTAAAATCAAACGTTTCATTTGGAATATATTCTACTTTCATCTCTTATTGGCTCTTATTTTTAAGTGTCTATAGTTTTCTTTCATTGATTTGTGAAATTCAACAAGTTTCATCACAAAAACAACGTCAAAATGTGGTTACGAAATATTTAAATTTGGCTTCTACTATTATTACAAAACAAAATGGTTGCAAAGGATTTGTTATCGTAAAAAAGTCCATCGTTTACAATGAAACTGAAATCGAAAATTTTGTCAAAGACATATTTACTTGTGATACAGCGATTTTATTCTCTCTAATGCAAAATCAAGATTGTTTTTCATTATTATTCGCTGATGAATTCATTGCTGAACTTTTTCGTATTTATCAAGCTCAATCTTTTGCTTCAAAATCAAGTCCTAAAATTATGGTTGGTAAAATAGTTTAAATCTTCTTTACAGCATTTACTTTCTATTTTTCAAAATATGCTTTTATTTATTTTTGTAAGGTCCGATGCTTCTTATTTCACCTCTTTCATTATTGCACTTTAAAAAATCAGTGTCTATTTTGTGTTCTAAAATTTTGTTCATTGAATTTGGATCTTTTTGGAAATAAATAATTAAAGAATTTTAAGATAAAGCAACAACGAAAATTTCATCAACTTTACAATTGGCTATATCCAAAAAAGCAAAGATTTGTTCTTGTAATCGTTTATCGCCCAACGTTATAAAATTTGAATAGAGGCCAGCTATGCAATTGAAAAAATATATTTCTAAAAGTCGAAAGCCTTTATTAAAAACTCATATTTAGGGTAGCCTGATTTTAGCACCATAATTTAAAATAATTACGGAAGTTGTTTGCTTTTCCTAAAAATGTAAAACACTTTCTGAAAAAAAAAAAAAGAGTTCAAAGTAAAGTGGCAACTTGATGGCAACGTTTAAAATATTTTTTAAAATCTGTATCATAAAAACAAGAAAATGATCTTTGCTTTCTTTTCCCAAAATTAATAAACTCTTTCTAACTTTGTGCTATTCCAAATTGGTGACCAAATAAAAACTGTATTATTTTTTTGTTTGATAGGCCGCCTCTTTTCTATCTTTACCCTTATAATTATGAAAAGGTGCTAGTTTTTCTTTTCCATTCAACTACCATTTTAATAATTTTTTTTGGTAAAAGTTAATACCCTTTTCATTCGAAATTCTCAAAGATTTTATAAGCTTTGAATAACTTTCATCCTTTCGTCTAAATTATTATGGCTGTTAAAAAGAAAAATAATTTTGTTTGTATTTTATCCGGTGTAAAAATATCTGACGTTGATGAATTCATATGTATTTTTATGAATATTTCTGTGATACTTTATAATCATGGTTTTGGTTATATTTGCACCGCAATTTTATTTCTCATTGTATTAATTTCCATTTTTGGTGGAATAAAAGAAAATTATCGTTGGTTTATTCTTATTCAAGCTATTTGGGATATAATTTTAAGTTATGATTATATTTGTAGCAATAACATTCAGCCCTTTCAAGCTACATGGAAACCTTTTTGTTTCTATCAATCATTATACGCGGATAATTGGTATTTCGCCAGTTTTATCACTAATTTTATAACATTCAATTCTTATTCTTCCCTTTTATTGTTATCACTTACTCGATTTTTGTGTTTATTTTTTATGAATTTTTATGACAAATTAACACGAAAACGGCGAATTCTTTATTTTATATTAATTTATTATTTTATTATTTTCTTAGATCATTTTAAAATTCTATTCCAGTATATTTGTGACGAAAGAATCCAAAGTTTAATAAATACTTGTTTGGAGGCACCGAAAATGTATAATTTAACGAAAGCTAAATGCAATACTGAAGAATTCGAGAAAATCACTTCTAATGATTTTATATGGAAATTATTCCATTTTCTTTATACAATTCTCGATCGCTATGATATTTTTAAAACATTATTATGTCTTGTTCCCTCCATTATATTCACAATAATTATTATGATTCGAATCATAAAGCAAGCAGCATTTCAAATAAAACATAATCGAAGAGATTTTTTAAAATCTCTTCGAATTTCCGTCGTTATTTTATTACAAACTATAATTAATTTTATTGTTTTTTCTTTTGAATTTATTTCCACATTTCCATGGATTGCATACACATTCGGCATTATTTTTTCTTATGGAGAATATGATTGCAATGATAAAGATTTCTCCAATGTTCCATGCATAATGGTAAAACTTCCTACATGGATTGGCGGCGGAAATGGATTAATGGAAAATTATCAAGAACTTCGACAATATCGAATTTTTCTAGAATCTATTGTTGTTTTATCAATTATGACTGGATATCGAGAAGCTATCATTTCAGTTATTAAATTTGTTTTTAATTTCGTGAAAGATCCTAGAGAAGCATGTCATAATATGAAGTCAAACTTTAATAACTCAAATGTCATTTTTTTTTTATAAATAAATAATTAATAAAGTTAAGCAACATCATTTTATAAAACTTTACATTTTGCTATATCCAAAAAATAAAAAATTTGTTCTTGCGATCGTTTTTCTCACAGAGTTATAAAATTTGAATAGAGGCAAGCTATCCAATTGAAAAAATGTATATCTAAAAGTCGAAAGCCTTTATTCAAAACTCATATTTAAGTAGATGAATTCTGAGACTATAATCAAAATAAAATAAAATAAGGAAGTAGTTTGCTTTATAAAAAATGAAGTCATGTTTTTTAAATGTAAAACACTTTCAGACGAAAAAAAAGTTAAATTTTTACTCCAAATGTCGATAACAAATTTTTATTTATTATCAGAAAGTTTTGATCGATTTTGAAACTTTAGCGGTATGATGCCGCTCATGAAATATTTTAATTTACTTTTGTATTTTTGTAGATTATGAATAATTGTTTTGTATTTTAAATTATTTTTCTTTCTTTTACTATGCGATCATACATACTGTAGATAACATTTCCCTTTGGAAAGGTTGTTTGTTTACTTTCTTTTTTTCTTGCCCTTTTTTTCTTTGTCTGCGCCGTGATATTTCGATTTCGTTACTTTGACTTTTTAATTTTGCAAAATTATCTTTGTTTTAAAGATCCTTTTCCCATGCGATGATTCATTCATGAAAGATTGTTGTTGTCTTCCATTTTTTCATTTGCCCATCGGCTTGGGTGAAAATCCAGCCCACTTTAGATGCAGCAGGAAGGGTTGACATTTTTGGTTCGTCTCTTTTAGAGGCAAAACTCCGCGCGAAAATAATCTTAAATTATTTTGGCTTTCTTTATTTCAATGAAATAAAGTTATTTGAAAATGGTGATCGCTTTCTCTATCTCTCCCATACTTTCAATTGGCTTTATAATCTTTAGTTTAATTTTGCAAGCAGTTTTCTCTAAATTAAATTTGCCTGAACTTTATCTGCCTGAAATCTCGCTCCACTATTATCATATCAGTTTGTTAGAATATTATTGACAGGTTTAACTTCCAAAGTTTGAAGTACTACTACAATACAGCTATACTAATTACTCTTGTATGATCTTCTTCTTCTAAAGTTAAGCAAACAAGTCCGTTTGAATCAAATCATAATCACAGCGCACTTACAATAGCCCTTGGCTTTTGCTCCTTGATTTTTGTTTTTCTAACCTCAAATGTATTTGTAAGAATAATAAGTATCTGATTTAGGGACAAGCTTTAGCTCCATCGTTGATTGAAAGAATGCCCTCAAAAGTGTGAGAATTTTTTTTATCAAAAAAAGAAATGACGGTTTTATATGATAATTTATTATTAATTTTTTTCTCTTAAAAGTGTATTCGCTTGGTTTCATTTTTTAGAAGAAATATTTGGTTTATTTTATTAGGAATTTATAAATATATCTATAAGGATGTATTTTTTATTTTCATAATGAAAAGTTATATCTAAAAGTCTTTACGCTAACTTTTTTCAATAAATAAACCACGATTTTTCTTTTATTTGCTTGTTTATCTAATGGTTTGAAAAATCTAATGTCGTAGTATCCCTTAAATTTTTATTAGTTTTATTTATTCCGTTTTTACATTTTATATTCAATCAGCCGAAAGCTTTTAGCCATCAGTAATGAAAGCAACGATCTTTACAGGAATTATTTTTCTAACTTTAACCATGTCAGCTTTATCAAATTCAGCAGAAGATGCAATTAAAGCTGAAAATGAAAAGATTCGAAAGGATAATGTTGATAAACTTCTTCAAAAAATGGAAGAGGCTCAAAATGAAATGGAAAATCATATGGATGGGTATTCTATGCATGATCAACGATTAGGTGATGTAATGATCCAAATAGATGCCCAATTGGCCCCAATTCAAGGAATGAAAAACCTAGATAATCCCAAAAGTGATCGCCTTAATCGATATAAAGAATTTAAAGGTTTAACCGAAGAAGCTGCAAGAAAGGCAATCTTTAAAGAAGAAATTAAAGATCTTAAAAAAGCTGTTCGCAAAACTAAAAATTTTTTATCTGAAGCTTATGACCCTCAACGAAATTATGCCCCAGTTTTTAAGAAACTCGATGAACAAGAACAAAATATAAAAAAATTGGAAGGTTTTACCAATGCCATCAAAATTATTCCCAAACAATCAGTTCTTTCGAAAACTATGGAAGAAAATAAGCCAAAAACTATTGATAAGCCCGTTGCTGCGAAGGTAACCAAAAATGGTAAGCTTGATAAATATCCCCATTAAAACCCATAGAATTTTTATATATTTTTAGTTAAAGAAAATGTTGCGGATATGTTCAAACGTCTTTTAACTGAACTTGATGATTCGAAAACAGCTAAACAAGCTTTGATTGAATTTAATGCATTGATTCGAAAGAAAACAACGTTAGATTATTCAAAGGAAGACATTGAAAAGCTTTTTTCGATCATGGAAAAGCTACTTAAAGGGAAGGATAAAAGTATTATTTCCAATGCAATGCCTATTTTCTCTCATTTTGCTGGTAAAAAAGAATTTATGCCTTTGGTTTTTAAAACAAATGTATGTTTAAACTTTTATAAACAAACGGCTTTGTATTATATTTTTCTTTTTTTTTTTCAGCTTTTCCAACTTATTGCCCCTTTTCTTCATAATAAAGAAGAAGGAGTTATTGAAGCAACAATTGATACATTTTTATATATTGCGGATGATAAAAAAGACGGGATTAAAGCTGTTCTCGATTCAAAAGTTTTAAAATATATGGTTAAAGTTTTCGAAATCGATGATGATGATCTTAGTTTCAAATCACTTGGCCTTCTAGCTAAAATTACTGCAAATGGAAAAGGTGCAGTTGAAGCCATATTTGAACAAGATAAAAATCTTTTCTTTTTTATGGTTAACTATCTTGGTGCAAATCATCGGCAATCCAGGTTGCCTGCTTATACGTGTGTTATTAAAACCCTCGAAGTTTCAAACGAAGAATTAACTCATGGAATGATTGATATGGGTGCAGTTGGTGATTTATGCCTTTACTTTTCACGGTATCTTGAAAATGATAATGTCGTTATGAAAGGCATTAGCGCTCTTAAAAATCTCATTGAAAGATCAGGAAATCGTCAACAAGAAGTTATTGAACAAATTATGAGCACCGGTTATGCACATAATATGATTTCTGATTTACAAGGTAGTGGAAATGAACAAATAAGTGAATTAAGTACTGAGCTTATTGAAAAATATCTCCCCGATGATGATGAAGCTGATGGTGAAGAAGAAGAAGAAGATGATAATGATGAATAATAACCAACCAAGGGCGCTTCAAAGCCAATTGTCATTGATTTGTTTTGATTTTATGTGTGCTTTATTTCTGTTTGTGAACAAATTTTTTATATTTTTTATAAATTCATAAAAATTATAGAACTTTTTTAATTGTTGTTTCATCAAAACATGACTTTATTTAGATTCCACAAAAAGCTGCAGTTACGAATTGTCAAAAAAAATAAGTAATTTCCACAACCCGCCATTTTTGGCTTACTTCCACCACACCACTTGCATCTGAATAAAGTTCGAAATCAATAGAAGCAGATTTAAGTTTGGGAAGTTTGCCGCCATTTGCAATGACAAAATACGCTTTCCTTCTTCAAAATTTGCATTAATCTAATTTTTTCGAATGAAAAACTGATGACCCTTTAAAATAGTATAAAAGGAAAGGAAAAAAATATAATTGAATCATTTGATTGCTTTTCTGCAACCACTAACTGTCGGCTTCATCAACGTATCTCAATCGTCAATTCTTCGTCAACTGCTGCTTGATCTCAACTTTGCTTACTTCAATCAACATGTCCTTTGATTTGATGCACCTTGCTCTTGGTGCTCAACTCTTCAACGCTTGTGTTGGTGCTGCTCTTGGATTCGTCGTTCTTACACAATGTGGAAAAAAGAAAGAGTAAGTTTACTTTTTTTGATTATTACACTTTATTAACTAATTTTATTTTCAGTAAGAAACCTCCTCCTCCACCTTCAGCCATTGGAAAGCCTGCTCCTCCTCCACTTCCTATTGCAACTCCTGCTGCTCCACCTGCTGCTGCTCCTCCTCCTCCAGCTGCCTTGAACAAGAACGCTGAACAGAAAACTCAATCTGTGAAAGAAGAAAAAAAGGAAGAGGAAAAGAAGGATGAGAAGGTAGAAGAAGTCAAAAAGGATGAAGATAAGAAGGATGAAAAGAAAGAAGAAGAAAAGAAAGATGGCTCCAAAAAAGAAGGCTCTAAGAAAGAAGAAGAAAAGAAGGAAGACGAGAAGAAGGAAAAGAGCAAGAAGTCTGCTGCTGATGTTCCAAAGAAAGAAGACAAAAAGGATGGCTCCAAGAAAGAAGAAAAGAAAGATGGATCCAAGAAGGATGACGATAAAAAAGAAGATGATAAGAAGGTCGAAAAGAAAGATGGATCAAAGAAAGAAGAAAAGAAGGAAGCCTCCAAGAAAGATGACAAGAAGAAAGATGAAAAAGAAGAGGAAAAAGATGGTCCCAAGAAAGAAAGCGCTGCTGGCTCTAAGAAAGAAAAGAAAGACGATGAAAAGAAAGACGATCCAAAGAAGGAAGAAGATAAGAAAGATGAGAAGAAAAACTCTGATGAAAAGAAAGATGACGATAAGAAAGAAGATGATAAGAAGGAAGATGAAAAGAAAGATGAAGAAAAGAAGGAAGAATGATCTCTCTCCTCTTCGCCGACTAGCTGGATCTCAACTAATCAAAATCAAGATTTATGCCTTTTGTGATTAATCCAATCTTGTATTATTACCAATAAACTCATTTAAAATTATTTTTGTGTCTCTCGCTTTTTCTTTTATGGGGTATTTGCATTACAGTTGTCTTTAACTTTGCAAAAAAGAAAAAACAAGCAATTGCATATTTTGGGGATTGCGGATATGAAAGTTGTCAAACAACAAATGATATAAGCAGATAAATTAATGAGGTTTAGTCAGCATTGTTCTATTTTACAAATTCTGGTAAAAAACATTACAACTTTCGACATTTGTCTACCTATAATCTTCCAATGCTTGCTTATATTATGAAGGATTCTTTTATTTGTATTCTATCATTACCATTCATGGATTTCCACTACCATCATCCAACTCTGTCTTACATGGTGAAATTAAGCCCAAGCATTAGAAGGTCTCTAAATAATTATATACAATAGAATTATTCAATTATCAAATATTTGCTTATCTTTTTTGTGATATGTTTGCATAGAAAAATTTAAGTTTTATCAATGTCTACGTAAACAAACTAATAATATTAAACATTTTAATTAATCTTTTTTATTTTTATTCCCGCGTTTTGAAAGGGAAGAAACAATAGTTTGATGAAATAAATACTCAAAAATATTCCAGTGATAGATAAGAGCATAATAGCGATAATTGCAATATTTACATCGAGGTTGTGTTGTTGGATAAAGCTCAAATCAAGAGAAGCAGGTTCAAGTTCGGGTAATTTGCCACCATTTACAAGGACAAATTCAACATTTTTTACAAATATTTCATTCGCAGAAAATGGCTTTGTTTCAAGCAAATGTTTGATTCTTTGAGCTTGTTTTTGATATCTAAAATTTAAAGAAACTTAGTAGCTATGTATTTTCTCTGGAGAGACTTACTTTTCATTGCTCAACATTTCATTCAAAAGTTCGACAAGTTTATCTTTGCCCTTTAATAATTCCATTTTATCCAAAACTCTTCCCCAACCATTTCTTTCTGGAACTTGTCTATTTCGAAGTTGATCTAACATCATTGGAATTAACAACGTGGGTTTGCCCGAATGTGCAACTTCCATTAAACTATTATATCCTCCATGAGTAATAAATAATTTAAGACGAGGATGTTGTAAAAGTACAGATTGTGGAGCCCAATTTGTAACAAAAATATTTGATTTTGTTTTAGCATATTCGATTCCATAAGTGTCAGTGGCTTCAAATTTCACAATAAAATAATAATCTTTTAATTCAGCAAATCCATTAATAAGATTTTTCTTGAAAATTTCGGGTAAAATGGTTGAATCGACATTGGAACCAAGTGAAAAGAAGACAACTCCCTTTTTGCCTTTATTCGTTTCAGTTGCAAATGGTTCAGCTAAAATTGTTTCATTTTTAGCTATTTTCATTCCAATTCCACCAATGTAAACAATGTTATGTAAAATTGGACGAGGAAAATCAATGAATTCATCTATCGCAACGAAAATCAAAGGTGTCTTTTCTCGAATAATATCTTTTACATTTGGGAATAATTTTCCATACTCTTTTTGAAATACTTCTGTTGTAATATCATAAAATCTTGAATAACTTGCTTTTGAAAGATGATATTCCAATTCGTTGTGAGCTCTTTCAAGGAAAGCCATTTTATCAGAAACTGCTAATCCTATTGCTGGAACCCATCCAGTTGGATTTGGTATACCAAAAAGTGAAGTTACTTGTTCTTGCAATGGACAACTATGAATGAGAAAATGAACATCGATATCCAACAAATGGCCTATGGCATTTCCCTGTGGAAATAATTGTTCCGTAAAAATTGCATCAAATTTTTGAGCTTTAAGTTGCTCGATAATTTCTTTACCAGCAATGAGTGATTCTAAAATGTTAAAAGTTATTAACTTCCGAAAGTTCCTTCGAGTATGGAACCAGATCTTGCGTGGAGGTTTTTATACTTGTTTAAAAATTACTTACTGTTCATCATATCTTTTAATACATTTATAACTTTCGTCATACTTGTATATGAATCAAATAAGCCTCCAGTTTTAAATAAATTAGCTGCCATTCCATTTTTAGCGTTTTTCAAAAATTCTATTGTTTCATTTGTAACATTTCCAATTGTCACAACTTTTGCATATTTTGTTGTAGGAAATGCAGCAGTTGGAATAGCTGATTCCATACTTAGAAATGTCTAAATATTTTCATTTAAACTATGGGACACAAGAATTTTAAAAAAGCTTACAACATCATGTCCAGCCAAAGCTAAAACATCCGCAATTCTTCCATTTGACATCATATGGCTTTTACTTATACTTGCACTAAATACTAACAATTTTGCAGCATTTGTATGTAAAATAATTGAAAACAAAATTAATAAAAGTAGTTTCAACATTTTTTTTGTGAAAATTATACATAAAAAGTGTGATACACAAGTTACTCTAAATGACACTCTTTTATACCTGATTTATTTTTGTGTTCAACTTTATGGTTTTTGATGCATTCTTGTGTGCAAATTAGATTGAATACGTGAAAATTGATAGAAAAATAATTGCAACGAAAAAAAAAACAGTAAATGAGAATGCGAAACTACAAATCACAAACCACAAAAAAAATATCTAATTGAAAATAAGTTAATTAATTAATCGCTATTCAAAGAGCCTACATAATTTATGTATAACAAAGTGCAAAAAGAAATAAATAGAAGAAATGAGAAAAGTTCAATAATCAAACTTTAGCTAACGGTTTTTTTTTATTATTGAATAGGATTTTTCGTTTTTAGCAAAACCAAATTTTTTTTACAAATGCCTTTTTTAAATTTTGCAATGTAAATTTCGTGACAGAAATTTACGCAATATAGTTGCTTTATTTTAACCTAGATTTTATTTATTTAAACATTATGAAAGAATAATTACATTGTAAAGAAAATTGTTTTTTCAAAATAAACTTTTGTTGCTTCATCAGTATTTTCAACGAATATTTTCACGTTTATTTACGAAGTGATCGTGTACATAGAAGAGGAGGAGGTCCATTAATAAATTATGGATGTTGGTTGAAGGTCATAATTGGTATGCGATTCAAAACCATGTTGGGAATAATCTTTAAAAATCATATAATAAATATTTGGATAAAAATATCCATATGCTTTATTGAACACCGTAATTCAAAACGTGATTCAGCAAATTTTTTAATGTTTTTCATTTATTTAAAACCCAAATATCTTGTTGATGAGCTCAATGATTGAAAAAAAAGTGGAGTTCGAATATTTAGTAAAATAGATAAACTACAAGATTTTTAAAACAGAAAAATTAATTTGGAATTTTTTTGATTTTTGCCAAAGCATTAACCTTAAAAAAGGTTTCTTTCTTTAAGTTAAAAACATTAAATTTAAATATTCCTAACTTCATTGAATAGGTAGTTGGGAAGAAAATGGATTAAAAAACATGAGAAAAAATATATAATAAATGATTTAGGGTAAACCACTATTTTATTTTCTTTCAAAATTGCCCAAAAAAATGGAAAATTTCATTCAAAATTCAACAAAAAGTTCACTTTCATATAGTCCAAAAAAGTTGTTATATAATTACCGGGTTTTCTGGCGCAGTGGAATTTTTGCAAGACGTTGCAAAATTTTCGCTGGGTTCGAATCCCGGTGCACAACAACAACAACCACAACAACAACAACCACAACCACAACCACAACAACAACAACAACCACAACAACACAAAATTTTTGATTTTTTTGGCTAATTTTAAATTTCTGGTTTATCATAATAATTAATTGTACAAATTCTTTTTAATGTTTTTACATCTTGATGCACGTTTTCACTACTAGCAAAAACCAAAAACAGTCAGTTGAGTGTTGAAGAATTTTAGAAGTTTTAATTATGAAACAAATTTTTTTTACCCCTTCAGCAGATCTTATTTTTTCTTGTTTTTATTTATTTTTCTTCAAATAAATTCATGCAAATACAAGACATTTGAGAAATGGCTGCAAAAAAAACAATTTCCCGACATACCAATGTATGGCTTCAAACATAGAGGAAGAAATTAGTGAATCTTGTTTTGAGTTACAGCCTGAATTGGAGATATGGATTTTTTGATCCAAATATTTTTTATTAAATTTATTAAAATTATTCCAAACACGATGTTGGATTCCCCCCACTGGAAGTACCTCAACTGTGATCCAATTTTATATTTATGGACTCTATGAACACGAACACTTCGAGGTGAACGTAACTATTTTTGTTGAAGAAAAATTTAAGCGGCAGTGGTGTTTTTTAGATTCAGCATATAAAAATGAGTTGGGTTTTAATTTTTATTGATTTTTTCTTAAACAAAAATGATTTTTAATGATTTTTTAAAGTTTTAAATGAACACATGTATCAAGCTTAGTGGCAAGAAATTAGTGAATCTCGTTTTGAATTACGGAGCTCACTAAAGCATATGAATTTTTTTATCCAAATATTTTTCTTATATTTTTTAAAAATTTATGCCAAGAGGATTTTGAATCGCATACCAATTAAGACCTTCAAACCAGAAATTATTTATTTATTTGAGGCATCAAGCAACCATAGAGACATAAAATTTAGTTTAAAACGATTTGAATTAGAAAAAAAATTGCAGAGGAAAAGTGCCTTATTTTTATGATATTTTATGCATTTTTACATCCATTTTCAATAATATTTTTCCAAACGGATCCTATGGTGACGATTTGGAAGCCATCAAAAATTACACTTAAAGCAAAAAATGCTTTGATAAAGTAAAAATAATTCCAAACTCATAAGTATGAAAGCTTTAAAAAATTTTTGGCTATCAGAGAAGATAATTCACATAAAAATCTACAAAATTGGTAACATATTTGTTTAGTTAAAGATAAGGCTCAAATCGAGCTATGTGGCTTTGAAAATTAAAAAACACATGTTATTGAGTATGAATCTTCGTGGATTCATATCTCGTTATTCGAGGCTGCGAGTTAAAATCGGCATACATTATTAGGGTTAAAAAAATAAATAAAAATTAATTGGAAAATAAAAAAAATTGCCGCAATTCAAAAATTTTGATTTTCACACATACCAAACACATGTATCAAACATAGAGGCAAGACATAAGTGAATCTCGTTTTGAATTAGGGCTTGAATTGGAGATATGGATTTTTTGTTTTAAATATTTTTTTTTTTAATTATATTAAAATTATTCCCAACGGGATTTTAAATCGCATGCACGGGAAGTACCTCAATCGATGAAACTTTTTTTTAATTAACTCAAGGTGCATCAAGCATTGAGATACCTAAATCAAAAGTTTTAATTATGAAACAAATAATTTTTTCCCCTTCAGCAGATCTTATTTTTTTGTTTATTTTTGTTACTTTTCATCAAAAAAATTCAAGCAAATCCAAGACATTTAAGAAATGTCAGCAAAATAAATCAAAAACAGTCATTTTAATGTCTCAATCTTATTTAAAAAGTTTTGAATTAGAAAAAAAATTCCAGGGCAAAAGTGCTTTATTTTTATGATATTTTATGCATTTTTACACCCATTTTCAATAATATTTTTCCAAACGGATCCTATGATGGCGATTTGGAAGCAACCAAAAATTATCACTTTAAGCAAACAATGCTTTGATAAAGGAAAATAAATTCCAAACACCAAAGTAAGGAAACTTAAAAAAAATTTTGTTTATCAAATGTGATAAATCACATAAAAACCTACAAAAATCGATCCATTATTGCTTAGTGAAAGAAAAGGCTCAGATCGAGCTATGTAGCTTTGAACATAAAATACATATGTTAGTGAGTATGAAACTTCGAGGATTCATATCTAACCAGAAGTTTAATGTATTTTCACTTCAAGCAAACAATGCTTTTTGATAAAGGAAAAATTATTTCAAACTCAAAAAGAAGTGAATTTAAAAAAAATTTTGTTTATTGGACTCGATAGTTCACATAAAAAGCTACAAAAATCGATTCTGTTTTCAATAGCCAAATTAAAGGCTCTGATCGAGCTATGTGGCTTTAAAAATTAATATTGAACATGCATGAATGAAATTTCGAGGTTTCATATCTCTTTAATTGAGGGAGCGAGTTAAAAATCATAAACATTTCAACCGTTTTCCCAAATGTCTTAGATATATGAGTACTACATTGTGGGCTATTTGAATTTTTCCCAGCGATCTCACACCAAAAAAGGTTCCCTTGTAAAGTATCTTTTTGAATTTTATTTATCTTTCTTTTAACCTTTAATTTATTTTTCTTATTTCTTTTTTCCCAAACCAAATGACTAATTTTGGATTGTGAAATTTTGGATTGTGAAATTTTGGATTGTGAAATTTTGGATTGTGAAATTTTGTTTTTGTCTAAAAAAGAGCGTCATGCCGGATCATCAAATGTCAACAGGCGCCGCGCCGCGAAAGGATTATATTTATAAACTTCTTGAAAAAATGGAAAATGCTCAAAATGAAATGGAAAGCCATATGAATGGATATTATATGCATGATCAACGCTTAGGTGATATAATGATTCAAATAGATGCCCAATTATTCCCAATTCAAGGAATGAAAAACCTAGATAATCCCAAAAGTGACCGACTTAATCGATATATAGAATGGAAAGGTTTAACAGAAGAAGCGGCAAGAAAGGAAATCTTCGAAGAAGAAATTCAAGAACTTAAAAAAGCTGTGCGTAAAACTGAAAGGTTTCTCTCTGAAGCTTATGACCCTAAAAGAAACTTTGTTCCTGTTTTTAAGAAACTTGATGAACAAGAACATTACATCAAAAAGTTGGAAGATATTATTAATGACCCCGAAAAGATTCCAAAACAATCAGTTCTTTCAAAAACAATGGAACAAAATAAACCAAAGACTATTGTTAAACCCGTTGCTGCGAAGGTAAGCACAAATGGTAAGCTTGTTAAATATTCTCATTAAAACCCATAGAATTTTTATATATTTTTAGTTAAAGAAAATGTTGCGGATATGTTAAAGCGTCTATTAGCGGAACTTGAAGAAAAAGAAACCACTAAACAAGCTTTGATTGAATTAAATGCCTTAATTCGAAAGAAAACAAAGTTTACTTTTTCAAATGAACAAACTGAAAAGCTTTTTTCGATCTTGGAAAAGCTACTAGAAGGAAAAGAAAAGAGTATTATATCCAATGCAATAACTATTTTACCTCATTTTGCTGCTAAAAGAGAATTCATGCCTTTAGTTTTTAAAACTAACGTATGTTTAAACTTTTATAAACAACTTTATATTTTTTTTTTTCAGCTTCTCAAACTTATTGCTCCTCTTCTTCATAATAAAGACGAAGGAGTTATTAAAGCAACAATTGAAACATTTTTTTATATTGCGGATGATATTAAAGAGGAAGGATTTAAAGCAGTTCTCGATTCAAAAGTTTTAAAATATATGGTTAGAGTCTTCGAAATCGATGATGATGACCTTAGTTTTAAATTACTCTCCCTTCTTGCTACAATAACTTTAAATGGAAAAGATGCAGTTGAAGCCATATTTGAACAAGATAAAAATCTTTTCTATTTTATGGTTAATTATCTTGGTGCAAATCATCGTGAATCAAGAATGCCTGCTTTTCTGTGCGTTGTAAATACTCTCAAAGTTTCTGACATAGAATTAACTCATGGTATGATTGATATGGGTGCAGTTGGGGATTTGTGCATTTATCTTTCTCGATATCTTCAAAATGATATTGTCGTTTTGAAAGGCCTCAGCGCTCTTAAAAATTTTATTGAAAGATCTGGAAATCGTCAAGGAGAAGTTATTGAAAAAATTAAGAACAATGATGCATACGATATGATTTCCGATTTACAAGATAGCAGAAATAATTTGGTTAGTGGATTAAGCAGTGAGCTTATTGAAAATTATTTCGCCGATGATGATGATGAATAATAATTACGAGGTGCTTCATGATTGTTTTACACTATGCTTTATAAAATTTAATTGTTTTGTTTTGAATTTTTGTGCTTTATCTTTGAACAAATATGTTGTTTTATTTTTTTATAAAATCGTTTTCTGAAAAAAAATTTGTTTAGTAAATTCATTTTCGTTAAGCACATATACAAAAAATTAATTTTCACTCATATAAAATTAGAAAATTAACAAATAATTTATTTTTATGGAATTAACGCATCATATTGTTGCTTAGAATTGAACGATGACTTGTATTTGATTGTACGACGAATACTTTCGGCTTGTTCCAACATGGAAAATAAAATTGTAAAAACTTCTTTCGAAATGGTGCGCTAAAATTTTTTTATTTTACTTTATTTTTTTGAAATGATAAAACTTTTGTTTACTTACCAAAGAAAAAATAACATTAATATCGTGGAATAATGATGAAATCCAAGAACGATATATCCAAATTGAAGCATAATAGTTACGATTGGGTTAGTTCGAGCACTTTCATCTCCAACAAAACTTATAATTGCTAAAGAAAAAACAACTGTTTGACATGTCCATAAAATTGAGCTATAAAGCGACTGGTAAAATAAACGACGTTCAATGTTATTTGCTTTAACAATTTGAAACTTTCGATTTCCAACCATCGTTACCATTGCAATACTCAAAGAAAGTATGGCATGAGTAGTATTTGAACACGCTTGAACAAATTGATAATGCCATCCAAAATCTTTGCAATCATCTGCCATGTATGCATACCAACATAAAGTAAATTGAGATATGGTTGGCCAATCCACAGCAAATGGATAAAGAATTAATGCAAGTAAAATAATGTAAAATATTTTACCGCTCCAAATCTAAAAGTTCTTGAATTGTCAAAAGTTAATTTAGTATTTCAAAAAAATGTATTTTTAAGCCTTTCGTTTTGGTCGAATGGAAAGTACTTGTTTTTTAAAAACTCTAAAAACTTTAATTTGCTTCATAAAAAAAGAATTCTTACTTTATCATATTTTAATGGAAACATAATAGCTGTAAATCTATTCAATGCCAATGCTGTGTTCCAACACCCGGTGTATAAGACACTATACCATTCAGTTCTTCCAGCAACTTCCTGATATGTACTACCCCAATCCCACCATCCATGTATTAGCATTGCGGACCAACTCAATAAACGAATCAATTCAAAAAATGAGCAACAAAATAACATATTGAAATATGGAGTATGAATAGTTGAATCACGTTTAATAAAATGGATTAGAAAAAAGAACATAACTACAAAATGAAGAACGATACTGGCATTACCAATCCAATAATTTACATCCCATGCTATATCTCCAATTATATCAACAAAGGTTTTATTTCTCTCTACTTCCCATGGTTGATAATCGTCACTATCTCCTTCTTCGCCTGACATTTTATGAAAAAAGTTGTTAAATAAAGTTTAAAAATTTAAAAGAATAATGAAAATCTAATCCTTGATAATGCAGCAACAAAGCTGTTACATCAAAGTTTTTTTAGAATAAAAAATGAAGTCGGTGGAAGTTGGAAAGAAAATTAAATTTGGCAAACCTTTTTTTCTAAAATAACTTTGTTATAAATTATGAAAAAAAAGAAAAAAATATTACAAATTAAATTTTGTTTTATACGGTGCGATAACGGATGTATGTTTAATGAAATCGAAAATTATTACCTACAAGACTACCTTTTTTTATAAACAAAAGCAGCCTAAAAAAGGTGTCTTTGTTTTTTGTTTGTTACATAAATATGCTTTGCGGCATCAAAGTTTAATTTTCCTAAAAATAATAGTTTCCATTCCAAGGGCTATTTTAGTAGCCTATCAATTATCAAACTAAAAATTAGGTGTACCTTGATCCTAGAAATAACAAACAGAAAATCGCCAACACAATATTTTCGACGAGACTTCAAGTAATAATTTTTCAAGATTAATTTCAACAGATTCAAACTGAAAGTTACAGTAATTATTTGCTATTTTTTCAGAAAAATTCGAGCAGTGAAACATTTTTTATTCTAATTTAATATATTTATAAAAAACTTTTTTTAATGTTCGTCGATGTTGTAACTGCAAATTGCTTAAGTAGTGTGGTAATTTAATATTCTTTTTTTTTCAAGACTTCTTAACCACCTCAATACGCGTAGTTTGAACATTTTCATAACCTGTAGGCATGGTGGAGGTAGATTAGCAATTTTAAGAAGCAATAAATTTAATTAAATATCCTTTAGGTTACTCTAACAAGATTATTTATAATTCAAAAGTTTCTAATAAAAAAATATTTTCCTTGTTCTTTAAATAATAAAATTATCTATACTGTATTTTTTTTCTTATTGTAAAATTGAATCAGAAATCAAGAGCGTTCATTTGCAAAAATAATTTAATTCCAATTGTACCATTGTAAACACACTTTTTTTTTGATACAATTAATTATGAAAACCCAACGATTCTTTAATATCCAACAAAAAGATATGAAGAAATTTTTTTCGGGATAAACACACTTCAAAGTTATTATTTTAATATAAAAATTACAGGGACATCAAGTTAGAAAAGTAAATCATTTAACTGATAACAACAAAAAATTTTTAAAAAATTGTGAATTACATAACTAAAACGTCATGGATAAAGACTTTCACGTCCAGAGGTGTTAAACTTATCCAAAGATTTAAAGGCAGGTGTAAAAAAACATGTTCATCAAATAACGTTATACTAAACACATCTAAAACTTTTTATTGAATCCATCTCTTTTAATTCAATTTTATTTTTCACTTTGTTTTTAATTTTTTTGTTATCCAAACTTTGTTCCTCAATTCAAACCCATTACTTTTTCTTTGGGTTCCTTTTTTTTAAAGTGAATTTGCCGCAAAAAAAGGAATGTGAAAAGTCTCTTGTTTTCTAAGCTTTTGAAATCGATCCTCCTCACAACCTTTCTTCTTTTTTTCTTTCCATCCTATCTATCCTTCTTGAGAATAAAAAAATGTTAAGAAGAAAAAAAATTGAAATTGAGTGTCCCTTCCGGTGGCTTTATTCCATTTTTTAGCTTTTCTTATTTATTTATTTATTTTGAGTAAAGCTAGTTGACTAAAAAAATGTAAAACAGTGAAATTTTTCAAGGGTTTTTGAAAGCAAAATTTTAATTTTTAAATTTGGAATCAAGAATGTTGTTGTCATTGATTTTGGTATTTTTAAATATTTTTGATGTTTATGGGTCTCCACCAGAAATTAGATTAATGAGAGATTTAATGCATGGTTATGTTCCCGAAGAGCGACCGGTCATAGATTCGTCTCAACCCGTAGTAGTAAACCTTGGAGTAACTCTTCAACAAATTATTGATCTTGTAAGTTTTAGACTTTTTTCTTTTCATTCGAAACTCTTTTTCCATAAAATATTATTTGTTTCAAGAAAGAAAGGGAAGAACAATTAGAAGTAAATATGTGGTTACGATATTCATGGAAAGATGAAAATCTTCGATGGGATCCTTTACAATATGAAAATGTATCAGATCTTCGACATCCATCTGGAGCTATTTGGACTCCCGATGTTTTGTTATACAATTCAGTGGATGCTGTTTTTGATAGTGCTTATAAAGTCAACTTACTAGGATATGCCGATGGAACAGTAAATTGGATACCACCAGGGATTTTTAAAGTTAGTTGTAAACTTGATATTACTGTAAGTCATTTCGAAAAAAGGGTTTTTGTAATTGAAGGATTTTAGTGGTTTCCATTTGATGAACAAATTTGTATGTTTAAAGTAAGTTAAAAAATTTGAAATCACAATAAATGGAAAATGTGGAAGTTTATTCATTTTTACACTAATCTTTCAACTTTTTATAAAAATAAAACTTTTAACAACTTTCGAGCCACAAAAAAACATTTACTCGACAAATTTCAGTTTGGATCATGGTCATTTTCTGGCCGCCAAATCGATCTTCAACCATCCGATTTTGATTTCAGCGAATATATGGAAAATGGTGAATGGTCCGTTGTTCGTAAGTTTCACCATGAAAACAAGAAAAAAAAAGCATACGACAAACTTTTCTTCTAGGATATTGGGTGAACCGATCTGAAAAATTTTATGAATGTTGCCCTGAACCATATCCAGATGTAAAATTTTTTATTCATTTACGTCGAAGAACTCTTTATTATGCCTTCAATTTAATTATGCCATGTGGTTTAACAATGATTTTGGTTATGCTTGGATTTACTTTAAGTCCAGAAACATGTGAAAAAGTTAGCTTACAAATTTCTGTCTCACTTGCAATTTGCATATTTCTAACAATTGTTAGTGAAATGACTCCCAAGACTTCTGAAGCTGTGCCATTACTTGGTTGGTTTTAGCTTTTGTAAAAGGTTTGAAAACAATATTTGTTTTCCAGGAATATTTTTTCAATCATGTTTTATTGTTTCTGTTGGAGCCACTGCTTTCACAGTTTATGTTCAAAGTGTACATTTTAGAAATCATGAAAACCATAAACGAATGGGATTTTGGGTAACAAACTAAAAAGCTATGCTAAGAGAATAGAAAAGCTAAACAAGATTTTTAGATGCGATACATTCTACTGGAATGGATTCCATTTATTCTTTGCATTAAAAAACCTCGAAGGGCCAATACTTGGAGTACTTTAATTCAATCATTTGAAAAAAGAAATGAGGATAGAAATAAAAGTGTTAAAACCGCTTTTACTTATGTAAGTTTGAGTATAAAAAAAGTAATATTGGGTAAAATAATGGGGAAAATAAAAAGAAAACGACACTCACAATTGCAACAAAAAATGGAGGAAAATTTTGAGCTATTTTTTAGGAAGATGGTACTTGCACCATTGTTAATGCACTTGGCGGAGTTTTTAAAGACAATTATGAATCATTAATGATTCAACTTCAAAATAGTATGAGCAATGAAAAAACTGATAGTTCTATTGTTCATAGGCTTCAAGCTTTGGATAATATTTACAAACATGTTAAGGTTTGTCTCTTTTTTTATTATTTCGCTGAACCACTTCCCTTTACTTTTTTTAGATGATTCGTGAAGCTTCTGATGATACAGTGGAAGAAAATCACATAAAAGCTGAATGGCAATTTGCTGCAATTGTTGTCGATCGTTTAGGTCTAATTTTATTTTCATTAATTTTAACAACTACGACTGTAACATTAACATTAAAAGCTCCATTTTTAATGAATTAAATATTTAAAATGAAAAATGGTTATGTATTTTTTGTTGAGGTTATTAAAAATTTAAAAAAAACTTAAATGTGAGGTTAAATACAAATTATTAATTCAATCAAATAATTCACTTTCATACAAATCACAGATGAAAATATCAAAGATTTTTGCCATAATCATGTGATCTTTCATGGAATGAACGTGTTGAGAAAGTGAAGAGATGAGACGAACTAATTTAGCGTGACGAGCGGCATAATTTTGGAGATGAAAATCATAAATATAATAATTATGAAGTTCGGATGAAAATGCATCGACGAGTTGCTCACCCATGTCAGTAGTTTCTTGGCAAAGACCGCGAACATCTGGAAATATTATTGGTTTTTTGCTATGAATCTTAATGGCAATAATGTTCAAGACTGTTGTCTGACTTTTTTTGTTTGTTGAGAAAATGAAGAGATTCTTACCTGTAACATTAAACATCATTAACCCAATCATATAACAAACTTCAAATTGAGTAATTCTTAAATTTTTCATAGGATTTAATAAAATTTCAACCATTCTTTGTTTCATTGGAAAACAAAATTTCATAAGTTCTTCGAATTTTGCAGGATTCATTCCACTCGAGTAACATCCTGTGTGCTCAAAATCAATCGCAAGCTCTTTAGTGACGAGAAACCGCTTAGCAGAGGTATCATGTCCAAACATTTCGATGGTTGAAAACATTCTTTCAAGTTCATAAATGAGCATCCATGAATGTTTGTAAAGCTTCCATTTATCTTCGAATGGAAGTTTAACAAATGGGTCGCAAGACATCATCATTTCGGCAACTTTTAAGGCGTATTGCTACAAATTTAAATAATTTTTGTGGAAAGATACACCTGAAAATTTACCTCTTGAAATGGAAAGTAGACCATTTTATCATATGAATCTGCAATCTTTAAAGGTTCTGTTGGACAAACTTCTTCACGAAGTCGTGCAAATGCATATTGAATTTGTTGAAATGGAGTTGTGTGAACTCCAGTGGGAACATAAAAATTTGTTTGAATGCTAGTAGATTTAAGGATATTTTTGACGCTAATAATAAGTTTATCCACATCTCGATTAAGTCTATTTCCATTGCTAACTTGAGCATAAACAGGATATTCTTCTGGACTATCGGCGCTTCCACTCGCACTGGCAGAGGATGGATTTGAAGTTGATGCAGAAGCAATGCCTTCATCTCGACTTTGTTCAATTCTCATTCCAACTGCATAACATTTTTGTAAGCGACAAAAACGACAAATTGGTTTGCCATTTGCTATAAAAAAAAACTCAACCTCCAATTACGTTCAGCCACAAAGAAAGCCTTACGTGGTTTAGTTAAATCACAAGCGCGAGCACCTCTACGACATCGATAAACTTTTTTATCTTTCACAGAACGTCTATAAAAAATCGATAATACAAAAACATGTATGCGAAAAATGAGTCACAAAAAAAGTCATCAAATTATTTTTTTTGCTACATACCTGAAAAATGCTGCACATGCTCGACAGGTTGCAACTTGAAAATGCATTCCTCTAGTAATAGCTCCACAAACTAGGCATGATTCTCCAGGAGATTGTTGAGATTTTTTACTTCCATTATCAGTACCGGAATCATCTTCAGTAAAAGTGAACTCTGAATCTTCACCAAATGTTGATGGTGGAGGAACATTTTGGAATGAAAATTTGTACATATTGTCGGGGTTTTAAACTAAAAAATAAAGTTTTTTTCATTATGAGATTCAACGTAATAGATTTTTTGTATGACAAATATTTCGAAATAGAAGAAACTTAACCGAACTTGGGGGAAAACGCACGTGAAAAACCAAAATCATGATAGATAGAAGGGGAAAAAAATTGAGTTACTCCGTTGCTTGGTTGCGGCAACAAACAAAAAAATAAAGAAAGAAAAGAAAAAACAGACGTTTTCTAAAACAAGTGAAATACTACACGTGCGAACAATCTCTCCTCTCTATCTTCAATGCAGAAACATCAGCGTAAAGGGGAACTACGCAACTCAATGGGTTTTTTTGTGCGTCCTATTTTTTTTTTTTCACGTTGATGGTTGAGTTTTTTGTTTGTAAAAACAGGCAGGCTTGGGGTTACTCTTTTTTTCAAAGGTAAAAATTACAAAGTTTTTTTTTCAATTCAAAGGAAAGTAAGCACATAACAATTTTTTCTTTTACTTTTTACATCAAAAAAAGAGGAAAGTTCAAAACAAATCCAAAGTGAAGCGTTAATATTTGAATCATAGCATCGAAAAAATTACTATAAATATTATTTCTGTAATAAAAGATAGAAAACAATAAAGTTCATTTTCTTTTTGGCAAAGAAAAGCTTCAAAGTTTAAAAAACAGAAATAAAATTATTTTCAAGCAAAAATTTTATTGTCATCATTTATGCATTTTTTTTCTCCGATGAATGTCCTTCCATTTCTCGATGCATGTTTTCACGGCTTAGTGGTCTAGTGGTATGATTCTCGCTTTGGGTGCGAGAGGTCCCGGTTTCGATCACCGGCTGAGCCCTACCTTTTTGCATTTTATTCAATAATTTTTTTGAAAAGTTTATATAAAATACAATAGGTCTAACCTTTTTTGTTGCACATAAAACTTAAGTAAACTGATACTTTCGGTAACATTAAACACATTCAATATCATAGCAGTAAAGTAATAAGCAAAGGGCATAAAAAAATACAAAAAAACCATGAAAATAAAAATTGATTTGCATAAAGTTTATGAGCTTTGTAAATATCCCTTTGAAAACTTCTCATTTTAAAGGTAAAAAAAATTGACGCCTTCGTTAACGCTTCTCGATTCTTTGAATTTTGATTGTTTGAAGTTTATTATTATTATTTATAATGGCATTGGCTTCTGCGGAATCAAAGGTAAATGGTTTTTTTTATTTCACCAACAAATCTTTCATAATTTTTTTAGTTTGTTCGTGTAAACAAATTATTTGTATGGAACTTTGATAATTCTGATAATGGTTATGATTATGGAGTTATGGTTGCTCATTGTCCATTTTATAGCAAAGAATTAATTTCAAATGATCCTCACAATGGCACACAATATACTGGTATTTTCAAATGTGACAAAGATGATGGACGGCTTTATTTTTCAATTGATATCACGCCTAATCCTGGTTTAATTAAATATTATTATTTCAAAGATGATGAACCTACTATTGAAAATCAATGTGAGAACTTTTTTTTAATAATGTATACTTTATTACATGCCTGTTTTAGATGTTAATTTCAAGCTTCCTTTTACCAAATTATGCTTTTATGTTGATGCTATTTCTATTCGTGAACCATCTTTAAAACCAATTACAAAATCAACCAATTTCCCGATTCCAGTACCATTCAAACCAATTTCACGAGCAATCAATGTTCCTGAATTCTCATTAACAATGAAAGACATGTGGAAAGATGATCCCTCAACTAAATTTACAATCAAATGCAAAGAAAGTAAAATGGAAGTAAGTTGTTTTGGTTATAAATCCGGAAGAATATGTTTAATTTTAGGCTATCAAACCGATTATGATTGAATGTTCTCCTGTTTTCAAAGCCATGTTTGATCAAGAAGAAGAATCTTCGGCTCAAATTGAAGTTGAAATCAATGATTGTAATCCAGAAATTGTTCAAAAAATGGTTGAATTTTGTGAAAATGGAACCATCACCAGCAATGTTGATGATTACTTTACCATTTATAGAATTTATAAACTCGCTGATAAGTTTCAAATTCAAACACTTATGGTATATTACTTTGAACGATCCGTGCATACTTGCATTACATAACTACATTTTTAGAACTTTGCACTTGATAAGTTATCTGAAACTATGACACTTGAAAACGTCCATGATCGTTTACGAATTGCTCGACAACAAAAATTGAAAGATTTCAAGAAACGATGCATCATTTATAATGTTCAAAATAATATCTACGATTTTTAAATTTTTTGTTTTTGTTTTCGTTTTGACTAATATTTAAAATAAGATTTTTTTAATAAATGTTTTAATTTTTCTAAAGTAAGTAAAACTACCATTGTTTGATAAATTAGAGTATTTAAAGGACGGGTTCTTCTAGGTTTTGATTGTTCTTTGGTGTGTTGTATTTATGACTTTATTTCACTACATCGCCATTGTTCATAGTCTTTTTCGACCTGGTTACACTATAATTGTAAGTTTGATATTATTTTTAAAACTTTTTTCTCCAGTGTAAATGTAAAACTTTTATAAAATGAAGCACAAACGCAAGGATGAAATTTATACTATTGCATGATGATGACCTCCTCCATACGGATGTGAATTTTTGATTTTTACGCTTGCTTCCTTATTTGGAAGCACTTTTATCTTGGTGTTAAGTTATTCATTCATGATTTTTAAAATGTTTCACAAAAAGAAAAGCAAAAATCTTATGATTATAAAATATTTATTTTTAAATCAAATGTCGCTAAAATTTATTCCAAATGCTATTCATGAAAACTTCCATTAGCTACAGTGTTTCTCTTGTTTGTTTCTAAAAATGGAAGTTAAAAAATGATTCTATTTTTTAATAAATTGACTTTTAAACTTTTTATTATAAAATTCTTATTATTTTTTATTTATTGTATGTAACTCTGGTGAATGAAAACCAAATTGATGTAACATCGTGATTATCGGGTATTTTTTCTTCCTTGAAACTTTTGTGAAACAAACAAGTGCACCTAAATTAAGTTAAGCTATTCAACAGAGTTGTTTATTTTCACATTCATTGCTTTTCAAACATTTAAAATGGAGAGAAGAGAGTAAATAAATAACGATTAAAGATTCATGAAGAAATGTGTTTTGTTTCTTTTTTTGAGAAGAGTTGACTCAAACTTTTCAAATTTATTTATCTTATGATTGTGAGACAAAACCGACTTCCTTGAGAGACTAACATATCTTTTTGAACAAACTAACAAAAAAATTAAAAACATGTTCGCTTGTAAATTATTCAAGATGAGAAGAAGCAGTAATAAACATGAGAGAATTTATAAATTATGTTTTTGACCTTAATAAAAGCTATTTTGTAAATGGTTTTAAAGTTTTCTATCAAGTTACTTGCCAATGACACTTAGAGGGTGGATTGATACATATATGCTTCAGTCATGCAACACATAGCATATCAAAGCTGTAGCGAGGTATTTGTTGTACCGCCAAAATTCCCATATCATTTTTCGATCGTATGTGTTTTAGTTGCAAAGATGTATTTGACAGAAATTTTTGAAGTTCGCCAAGATATTTATTTATAGTAAGTGTTTAGCTGACATTTTGACGAAATAAAAAAAGGAAGTATACGTATAGCTTCTAAGCATTTCTCATTCTTTGATATTTGTTTTAATCATCATAAATTAATGGATTTTTTCACATTTTCTCCTTATCTTCGTCATAACTGCCACCATCAAGCTTGAGCTTTTGAAAAGTTCATATTTTGTCGTTTTCCTTTTTTGACAACTTTTTTTTTGTAATGTTTTTTCAATTGGATTTCCTTCAAAAGAAATTTTTTTTGTTCATTTCCTTTGATGTTCAAGATTTTTTTTTACTTATTACTTATTCCATCAGTTGTTCTAAAAAGGCGGCTGAAAAAAGGGCATGAAATCTCGTCATTTTCTGAAAGCAAAAAATAAAAATATTAAATTTATGCAAGTTTAATTACAGCCACGAACTTTTCATATTTTTTATATTCCTTTTTGCGTGTTTTTTAGCATGAGTTTTTGCCCTTTAATTTTACCTTCAAAAATTTTTTTTATTGAAGCTTCGTGTTTACCAAAAACGGAAAAACCCATAAACTTCAAGCGTCGTTAAAACTTTTGTCTTATACCATGAAATTTACCATAAATCAAAAAAACAAAGTATCAGGTTTTCAATTTAAAAAGTGCTGCTTCAATCTTTTATTTTTTTTCACCAACAAAAAAAAGCTGCTTACAAAATATGGAAATGGATTGAGAATGTCGATGAAGAAGAAAGGCTCCAATCTCTGTCAATCTTACTTCCTCCACGTTTTTTTCAAACAAAAAAAAAACAGATTGGTTTTTTGCTTTCCCTTCAAATTTTTATTTTCTTCTTCATCTGTTGCGTGTGCTTTTACTTCTTCTTCTTCCTTATTTTATTTTAATATTAGCCTGTCAAAAATGGACCTTTTTTAAATGGAAGGAAATAGGATTCGCTTGAATGTGAAAATTTTAAAGCAATTTTCAATTTTTTCTTTGCCGCCGCCTCCTGAAAAGCTTCGCGTGAGTTTCAGTTTAGAATAAAAAAGTTAAGATTTAACCACGCTTTTGCGTTTAGTCTTTTATAACCCAGAAAATGGAATGGTAAAACTTAAGCTATTGCTTCTTGAATTTCTGAGATATCTAAACAAAGCGGGATGATTTTCTTTTAGCAAAAAAATCTTTAATCATGATTCATTGAAGCCGTTTATAATTGATTTTTTTATTTATACTTTTTCAGGTGAAATGTTTTTTCTAAAGACTCTTAAATTATGCTTGTTTATTAATTGAAAAAAAAATGTGTTTTATTTAACTCTGGTTTTTAGTAATTATTTTTTGTTTGCATCTGAAATTTACCTTTTTGCTTTAAGGCAATTTCCCAAGAGATTTTAAACTTTAGCTTTGATGTAGTAGGTGTGTGCTTTGATATATTTTTAGATTTTCTTTGCTTGTTAGTCATATGGTAATTAGAGTAAAAGTACAACAGACTTAAACTTTGTATAGCTGAATTCAAGATACCTGTCTGGGTTCGGAAGATGAGCACTATTATAATTTTTGTCTTTTTTTAATCTACCAACCATAATGCTTTTTTACATCATCATCTTTGAACATCTGCAGTTTCTGTTGTCGCCGGTTTATTTGGGCTTTCTTATTTTGTATTATCTTTCTTTTTCTTCTTTAAACCCACAAAAAATGGGTTTCAATGATCAAGAAAAAAAAATAAATGCATCAATAATTAAGTCCGCTTATTTGAGTATTGTTTTTTCTTTGTTTTTGACATAAACACTCTTCAAACTCGAGCTATGTATATTTTTAAAGGAATAATTTGTTATTTAAAAGAAAATTATCGCTTTCCGTTCTATTTCCTCTTTTGTCTCCAATATTTTACAATTCAGTAACTTTTTGAGTTATTGTTGTCAAAAAAAACTTATCGGTTATTAATGAGTTTATGTTAGCTCATAAGAGTTTAGTTTCCAAGTTTTAGAGTCCTACGCTCTATTGTTTTTATTCATTAATGAGTGAAATTATATGGTTAAATAAGAAGCTTTAAGAAAGCTAGGTTTTATGGTATTTTAAAACTTTTTTGGGTCTTGAAGCTGATTCCTTTAATAAAAGTTTTTGCATATTCGTTCAATGCCGTAGGAAGCATGAAGGTCGCAGACAGATTCAAGTCACTTTGAAAAATTTATTTGTAATTTTCTTTTTGGCAGTAAAAATGATGATAGATGCAACCAACCTTTGTCCCCACTTTGTTTATTTCTAGCAATTTTATTCTAAGTCTCTTGACTTGTGGAAGTATAAAATCTTTTCTGCAAATATTAGTTGCTTCCACAAAATCTTCTTCAACTTCCGTTACCAAGCTTTTTAGAAAACCTTCGAATGTTTACTACTTCTAAAGTTAAGGAAACAAAACACAAGGAAGATAAAGCTTCAATTTCATTTACCAACACCGAAAAAAGTCAACGGAAGTCATACACCCGCGATTCTTAAACATCATTTTACGCCCGTCCGATGTTGATAGAAAGCGATAGATACTTTTCTTTTCCTTGAATAAATTATGACGCCATTTTTTTTAACAAATTGAAATGGTTAATTTTGTATTTAAAAAGTAATCCTAGACATATGTATGTGTAAGGCCTCCGAAATTTTTTTTGTTTACGATCTTTTTTGCGACTATATATAAAAGAAGCCTAAATATTGTTTTTACGTTCGTTGGAGTTGTAGTTGCTTTGTATTTCGTGGAGTCATTATAATAAGTTTTCGTCTTCAACAATAATGTTATAGTCTGTTTTTAACAAAACAATAATAATTACTCCTTCTTGAGTTTTCAAAAAATGAAAAAATAATTGAAAAATTATTAAATTTAAAAAAGTAATTAACTTTTCAAAGTCATCTGCAGACTTCGAGAAATACGGTTGTTTTTTCCAAATTTCCGGATACAATTTTTTCATGCAAAAACAACTCATTCATTTTTGTCTTGCGTCAACTTTTCTGGAATGAGATAGACAACTATCATTTACTTCCCTGAGTTTCAAAGGTTTCTAATCTGCTTATTTTGTTTTGGGAATCGAGTGCTTTGTGGAAGAAACCTTTGAAGGTGTTTTTAAAGCAGCCGATTATCCAAAGAGCTCAGCAATGTCGGTTGTTACAGACTTGTTCAAGGTTATAAGCAGTGAATTTGATAATTCTTTGGGTTTTTAAAAAATGTAAAATTTATATCACATCATTTTTTGATTCTCTTTCATTTTTAATTGTCATCACTTTTTTTTGAGGAGGCAAATCATGAGCTTTATTGAAGAGGATAAACAATCAAAACATAGCGGCGGCATCTTTTTTTTCAAAGACTTAAAGACGAGGAAATAAGAAACCATGGGAAACATAGGAAATCATACATTTTTATGAAAAGCCACTAGACAGTAAATGAATGAAAATAAAATGTGGCGCCATCCCAAGTTTGTTATTTAGATGAAACACATATAGGAAAGAATATTAAGAAAATTTTTATTTTGCACTAACTTTACTAATCTCTAGGGTATTATCTTTTTTTTAAATATGGTCAAACTAAACTTAAAAGTTGTGTTACCGTATGCTTGTTTTTAGAATTTCGCAAAACCAGTATGCCATAGATACAATTTTTTTTAATTCCGTTTTTCGCGTGGGATAGAGTTACTGGCGTGTAAGTTTATCCAAATCAAATTACTTTTTTGTTCTACAGAAAATTTAATTTGGTAATAACTTGCAAGCTATAAAGAATATAATGTTAAAATGTATATCCAAAATCATTGCTGCCTCACCCTCAACATTTTGGATTTTGACTCTCATTCATTCTGTATGTTTTGTCTCACTCATCCAAAGGTGAAAGACCTTTACAAATTACCAAAGAAAAATGAAATCTTTCAATTTAAAAATTTGTGAAGATTATCTCTTTTCATTTCTTAGAATTCAATTGCTTTTTTATTCTAAAAAGTTAGAGTTAAAAATCTTGAAATTTGAAATTGAATCCCTTTCCAAAACAACAAAATTATTTTATCGTAAATTTTTATTTGGAGAATTTTGTTGAGGGAAGAAACCTTAGCGATTGTGAAAATTTGGTTCCTTTCTGACGAATATATTTATTTGCTAAACTCCGCCTCTTTTTGGCTGGCCTTTAGAAGATTCAATTTGAAACATAACTATTATATAAAATATGGATAAGTCAAACGTTTTTTTCGGATCATATCAATTTTTTGAATCGAGTTGTGTGATTTTGCGCTTGCCTTTGTCTCTCGACTTTTGGTTTCTTATAAATTTATATATAAAAAATTAAAAACAAAAAGTAAAAAAGCGGATTTTTTTCTGGAAGTTTTGTTATTTAAAAATGAGTTCTTTCGTCATGAATAGATTGTGTTATTATTTTACGAATTTGTCTATTATTACCTGGAATATATTTCCCATAGCGTTCTCTTTTCTTTCCAAAAATAATACGTATCAAAATAATATTTGTCTCTTTCTCGTTTTTTTGTTGTTGAAAAGAATTGTCTTTTTTGAGGTCTTGGGAATGTATTATTTTCCCTTAAAAACTACACTTAAAAAAATATTACGCTTAAACAAACAAATCTTTGACTTAAGAAAACGAATTTGAGAATCTCTCAAGTTTTGGTATTTCCGAGAACAAAAGCACACGATGCTTGTTTTTTGCCCGCTTTTAAGGATAAAGATTAACTTCCAACGAAAAATTTAATTCCGCAACGTCAAAATAAATGTTTATAAGCATATTTTATATTTTATATGGCGGCTACAAGTTGATCTCAAGGGAGATTTGTTCATTTTTAGATTATTAAATTTTTAGAAACAATCAAACTTAAGCTCTGAATTTAGCCTTTAGCTACCGTAATCCAAAGCGGAAATCCTTTTTGGGAGAGATTATTTTCATTTTTTTTAAAGAAGATGTTATATTAAAAGTAAAAAAATAATTTTTTTAAGCTTAAAAATTTCTATCTTTGGAAACAAAAAAATAATTTTGCTTTTTTTTAATAATCGCTCTTTCAAAAAACATCACCTCCGCAACCGCTGTAGCCATTGTTGAAAACCCCTTCAATTCAATTTTTGAACTTTTATAGAATAAAAAAAGATTTCAAACTTTTGCTTTTTTTGCACTTTCTTCTTTTTTCTTTTCATTGCTTGTAACCAACCATGGACCATGGCCATATGCTCTTTTAGAAGGGTTGTGTAAAAAATTAATTACAAAAAACATTTCTAAGCTAAATCTTTCACTTTTTTATTCAACAAACTCTTTTTATTAAGTATTAAAAATATTAGAAAATAAAGGGTGGAATTTTTAATTTAACAAAAAAAGACAGAATGTGATTACATTGGTAGTTTTTTTTCTTCATGTTTTTTATATTCTTATTATTAATATATGTATTTCTTTTTTTGCACAACGACAAAACTCTATGGAATCAAATAAAAAGGGATTTAATTGTGACGCTTTTTCACTGTATTTTTAGTTATTGTGTGTGCGCGACATTTACAGAAATAAGATTTAGTTGACACCTTCGTGTTGCTTTTTGGGAATTATTTTTTGATTATTAAATTAACTCAAAAGTTATATGTTTTCATCAATAAAATTATTAAAACTATGAGATCTTTGTTAAAAAATAATGACGCTTAACTTTGTTATTTTTTGTGTTGGAGTTATTAAATTTGGAACGTATGAGATTTTTAATTATTAAACTTTGATGTGTAAAAGAAGAAAGCATCACCCATAAGCTGTATCTAATATGACTTTTTAGAGAGACTTACAGTGAAACTTATACGTTTTCACTTTGACTCCAGGGTTCTAAAAATTATTTTTAAATTCAAAGGCCTCGCCTTCGAATGATTCAGAATCAAAAACGTTCATTTTAAAAATAAGTAACTTCCATTGAAACCTTTGAAATTTAAAATACGTGCTTCAACTTGAAGCCAAAATTCAATAGACACTGTAAATTCTTACATTAGACTTAAAAAAGTATGAATACTTGTTTGCGTGTTTTTGGACTCATGTAGCCCTTTTTTTTACTCATTTCATTCCTTTTCAAAAAGAAAATCCCTTTTTGGTCTGATTAAACTTTAACCTTTTTTAGTGAGTAATTTCTCAAAGAACGCTTTCTTTGTTTGATACATATTTTTTAAAGGATTCAGACTTTTATTATTTTTTTATTAAAAAACATAAAAGTGATTTGCTGCGATGAGATTAGTTTTGAAAAATGAAAGATAAAAAAACTCTCTCGATGGTTTGCTTGATTATTAACTTTTTAATCTTGAACGCATTCTCTTTTTTTTTCTTAAAAAAAAGACACCGGAAAAGATTGAATTTAAGAAAATTGTTTGTTTCACAAAAAATAAAAAAAATGTGATGCCCACACAATGGATGTTGTTTGCTATTGCCATCGACATAATCAGGTGTATAGAATGACGCGATTCCATAAATGCTCTCCACAAAAAAAGTAATACCTTTAACTCCGCCTCCTTTTTTTTTTTTAAAAAGTTAAGCGACCACCAAGAATGGCAAAAGAAATTTAAAATAAAAGTGTAGGTCGAACGCAAGCTTCTTTGAAGGTTGCTTGAGTAAAGGAATAAAAAAATTTAATTCAAATATAAAAGTTAATCACTCTCAAGGGTGTTAGTTTTTTCTCGGGTTTATTGTAGTGAATAATTTATTAGGAAGTGATATATTTTAAATTCAGCTCGTGTCGAAACGTTGTTATTAGTATTATAATTTATTATTAATCCATTGACACATGTTTAAAAAGTTAAAAATTTTTTAGGGTCAAAAAATTTCCCATTTTTCTCACTCATTTTATATTTTGGGGCAATTCACTTGCATTGTTTTTTTTAAAATAAATTTATAATTTCAAAATGTACGGTATTTATGCATCCTTGGCGCTCTTTTTAATTGTAGCTGCAGAAGCAAATAATATGATTGAAATAAATCCAGATGAAAAGCCTGAAGTTGCTATTGAAACTTTATGCGCTGCTTATCCTAATTTAAAATCTTGTCAACAAAGTAAGTTTCATTTCCCAAGATTAAATTTGCTTTAAACTTATATAATGGGAAGATTTTTCTTTCAAGATTTTTTAAATGTTAAAAGCTAAAAAAAGAATTTTCTGGATTTAATTTAAATTTATAAACAACTCTTTTTTAGTTGAACCAATGGAAAAAAGAAAATCAGCTTATATGAGATTTGGTAAACGATCATTAGCAGCGCCATCAGAATTTGATGAAACGCCTATGAATGAAATGGAAAAGCGTAAATCAGCTTATATGAGGTAATAAATTTTTCTTTCAAACTCCAATAAACCTTATTTCTCAATGATGATTGTTTTTTTTTAAGATTTGGTAAACGTTCAACATTAGAAGATTCCCAAATTGAAATGAATAAAAGAAAATCGGCTTATATGAGATTTGGTAAACGTTCAGCCCCTTCTGATATGTCAGACCTTGATATGCAAGTTCAAGATGTAAATAAAAGAAAATCGGCTTATATGAGGTTTGAATTTTTTGCTTTTTTTAAAGCTCCCAACAAAAACTAAAAACTTTATTTTTTAAAGATTCGGTAAACGTGCATTGGAAAATGTAATGGATAATAATGAAATGGTTGAAATGGAACAACAACAACCCATGATGAAAAGAAAATCAGCATACATGAGATTTGGAAAGCGCGCAATTGCCGAAGATTTTAAAGGCGAATCATTAATTGATGGACAAGAAGTAGCTAAACGTAAATCAGCTTATATGAGGTAATAATTTGGAGACTTCGCAAAAAAAAAACCTTTAGCCTCAAAAATGTACTTTTAATTTATCCATAGAGTGCAACGAGAAAAATAAAAGGAAAGCAATTACGCAATTTTTGATATAAATCCCGTTGTTTTATTTTGTTAACAAAAAAATTAATAATAACAACGCGTAATTTTTATTTTCAGATTTGGCCGTTAATCACCATCATCAATACTTCCGCCACCGTCGTCGTTATTTCAATTTTTTAGTGTGAAACCTTACAAAAAAAATAAAACACTTTATTATTATCATCATTTTCTAACCACCATTAGCGTCATTTCCATGCAATCCTCCGTCGCCGTCGAAGCCAAACAAAAAAATATTATAAAACAATAATCCGCCGCTGAGTTTCATCAATTCCGCTTTATTTAAACTTTGGTCATTTACCTGTCTTTTTCTTATACCTATAATTAAGTGGTGCCGCCATAATTTTGCTATTATAATTATTTATTCTTCATTTTCCATTTGTTTTAACTGAAAAATTAAAGTTTTAAAAAACATCTATCTTTGATAATAAAAAAATCTTCCTTTGAGAAAAAATGTATAATTGCAAGTTTTTTATATGAATGTCAATGTTCCCTTTACTTTTGTATGAAAAAAAGAAACAACAAATAAAAATCCAATGTGTTTATTACAGATTTTTTTCGAAACATTATTATCAATTCAAAACAAGACCAATAATAATATTTTCATATGTTTCACACATGCTAAAAATAAGCAGATTTTTTTATCAGCGAAATAAACAAAACAAAATAGTTTTTTTCAAGCATCGCGAAAAGCTGTTTTTGCTTAAGAAATTTTGTTTTATTTTTGTTGTGAGAAACGTTATTATTTTAATGAGTGTCATTTCTGCTTTTTTCTTTAAGATTTTTTTGAGTCATGCAAAAAATAAATAAATAGAAAGAATCAAAGAACGCAAAACAAAAAACTTGAATTTCAATCATTCGTTGTTTGGTATCGGTGGTGATGTTTTTGTATTGTTGACTTTCTTTCCATTTTTCCTTCCCAATTGCAAATAATAAGCAATCAGGATGAATAAGAATGGGCGGGGGAAGTAAGTAGATGCTTAGAAATTGAGGAATATAAAAAGAGCGAGAAAAATAAACTTTTTTAAGATGTAAACATTAACTGTTTTGTTAGTTTTGTAAATTGTTTGGGAGAAATGTTTGTGGATGAATGTGAAAGTTTTTAAACTTTTGACGTCTAGTTTAGGAGAGAAAAAAGATTGACTTCGTATAAGTAAATAAATCACTATTTGATTATTTAACTTGGAGTTAAAAACTTTTCTATATGGAGCAGGATTCTTTAGAACCTGAGTTTCCGCCTTTTTGGGAACATTAAAACTTTTGTATAAAAACGCGAGAAAATTTCCAAATGCGCGAAACATATTCATTTTCCTCAAACATAATATCCCAAAATTTCAGAATAATAACAAAAATGCAATATCAACTCGCTATCCTTGCATCCATTTTCCTTGCCACTTCTGCCATTGGAATTGGTAGAACTCAAAGCAGTGGAGCCCGTGGAATCCTTATGTGCAATGGCGTACCCGATGTTAATACTCAAGTAAAATTATATGATGATGATCGAGGCGTTGATGCTGATGATCTCATGGGACAAACCACCTCTGATTCTCGTGGACAATTCATGGTTAGCGGTTCTACTTCTGAATTTACAACCATTGATCCCAAAATTAATATTTACACTGATTGCAATGATGGAATAAAAGTAAGTTATTGAAAAATTGACTCAAGTGAAAAAAAAAAAAGACTAAATTTAATTTTATCTTTAGCCTTGCCAACGTAAAATTACTATCAAAATCCCAGATCGTTATGTTACCGCAGGTTCTACAGCCCAAAATATCTTTGATGCTGGTTCCATTCAACTTGCTGGTATATTCCCTGGTGAATCACGTGATTGCATTCATTAAAAAATAAAAAGCTTTAATTTTATAATTTTTTGTTTTATTTTATATTTGTATTTAAAAGAACCACCACCAACAACAACGACTACACTTTTATTTTTAACTTTAAAAAAGTATTAAATAAATTTTTTGATATATATAAAATAATTTTAACTCAAAATAACAAAGTTTCTCAACAAAAAGGCATACATTTTCTGAGAATTAAATTAAAAATAATAATATTTAAAAATTAAAAATAACAAAACATTTTAACTTTAGTTTTATTCGTCATGTGTGAGTAGTGACGATTCAAAAAAAACCACTAATTTAAAAGAAACAATATAATGTAATTATCTATGGAAGATTGTCGTCTACCAAGTTTTGTGGAAATTTGGATGCTTTTCAAAGTTCGTGAAGGATCTCTAACAACTTTCTAAGAAAGTAATTATCATTTTTTGTTGTCGGAAACATTGGTGGAAGAAAAAAAACAAAGCATTGGCTTCAAAAGCATATGGGAAAAACCGATGAATCAACAACAAAATGGAAAAAAGCGGTGAGGTGGCTCTGATATTTTCTTCAAGAAACCTTTTAATACTAAACAATAACAAAAATGACGTTCCTTGATTTTTCTTTAAATTTAATTTTTTTAATTTTTCAAATGTCAACTCAACAACTTTCTTTCTTATAAACATAAAAATCACCACGTCGTTGCAATAGCATAAGTAAATATGGGGGAGGATTAAACCACAAGCAACGACGTGACAATCAATAAAGAGTTTTTTTTTCATCTCTCAAGATTTTTTTTATAATAAGTTTTTTCTCTAACAAAAAAAAATTTGAAAATGGTTTGAAGAACATTTAAAAAAAGGTGAATCAGAAAATAAAGCTACAGAGATTAGAAAAAAAAAAGTTACACCATTTCAAACAAATGAATGTGTTTTTAGCCCAAAAAATGGTGGCAAAAAAATCAAGGAATTTAGTGAAAAAGTAAAAAGTTTGAAGCAAAAATAAAAAAAAATTACAAAAAATTGACCTATTTTTGGAGGCCTTTAGCTCAAGCAATATAATCGAAACAATAAAAAATACGAAGAATTATTTATTTATAAACATTATTCGGAAAAAAAAATTATTGCCTTCGACATACATACAAAAATTTAACAAAAAAAAATCAAGTACCTTATATTCCCGGAGCGATAGCTTACAGACTACGGTAAAAGCATTCCATCATTTTGCATGATTCATCTTTCCCAGAAAATCAAAGCATTGTCATAATCGATAAAACAAATTAAATTTGCATCTTCACTTTTTTGACCGCTTGATGTTTTTTCAATTTTCATTGCTACATAGTTGTTTCATCTGTTGCCTGATTGGTTGAACTTCTTGACTCAGGTAATTTATTTTTTCACATACGTTTAGGCGGTTTTATCATTTTCCTTTCTTTCGTGTCTATGTATTCTTGCGTTATATTTACTTTATTTTTTTTTAGGTCTTTTCCAGTTCATCTATTAAATCAACGAAATGAAAAAGGCTTCAAGCCTTATCAGGGCCAAATTTTATCATGCTTCACGTCGTGAATTTACATTAGCATCGCTTCGACGTACTTCTGCTCCTGTTGCTTCTCAAAATGTTATGAAAGAAGGATTTATGAATGGATCATCTACAGTTTATGTTGAACAAATGTACGAAAGCTGGCGCAATGATCATACATCTGTTCATAAAAGCTGGGATGCATATTTTCGTAATGTCGAAGCTGGTGCACGTCCTGGTGAAGCTTTTCAAGCACCTCCAAATTTATCTTCTGGATCAAAAACTGGATTTATTCCTGCTCGAACAAGTAACGCTGTATCAACTTCTGGTGATGTTTCTAGTGCAATTAAAGATCATTTGAAGATTCAATTGCTTATTCGTAGTTATCAGGTATGCTTACCATGAATTTTTTTATGCTTATATTTACATTTTCAGCTACGTGGTCATCATATTGCTGAACTTGATCCACTTGGTATTAATAATGTCAATCTTGATGATACTCTTCCTGCTGAATTAGAACTTGGCTTTTATGATTTCACTGAAAAAGATCTCGATCGTGAATTTCTTCTTCCTCCATCAACTTTCATTGGTGGTGATCAAACATCTTTAACTCTTCGTGAAATAGTTAAACGTTTAAAGGCATTTTGATTATTTTTTTTTCTTTCTCACTTTTATATTCATAGTTTTAGAACATTTATTGTTCCCATATTGGGGTTGAGTATATGCATCTTACAAACGTCGAACAACACAAATGGATTCGCAAGAACTTTGAACAACCACAAGTTACCGAATTAATGCCAGAAGAAAAGAAGATTTTATTCAAACGTCTTATACGTTCAACGAAATTTGAAGAATTCTTAGCTAAAAAATGGCCTAGTGAAAAACGTTTTGGTTTGGAAGGTTGTGAAGTTTTGATTCCTGCTATGAAACAAGTTATTGATCGTTCTTCCACTTTGGGTGTTGATTCGGTTGTCATTGGTATGCCACATCGAGGACGTCTTAATGTTCTGTCAAATGTTTGTCGTCAACCATTGGAAACTATTCTAACGCAATTTAGTACTCTTGAAGCTGCTGATGAAGGTTCTGGTGATGTCAAATACCATTTGAGTGTTTGTAATGAACGCATCAATAACCAATCTCAACGTAATATCAAGATAGCACTTGTAGCTAACCCTTCGCGCAAGTTGAAATGTAATTGAATACCCTCATTAATATCTTTTATTTTAGATTTGGAAGCTGTAAATCCTGTTGTTCAAGGCAAAGTTCGTGCTGAAGCTTTTTATAGTGGAGATACAAAATGCGATCGTCATCTTGCTATTCTGTTACATGGTGATGCAGCTTTCTCTGGTCAAGGTGTTGTTATGGAAACCTTCAATCTCAATGACTTACCTACTTATTCTGTACAAGGTGCTATTCATATTGTTGTTAATAATCAAATCGGCTTTACAACTGATCCTCGGTCATCTCGTTCATCACCATATTGTACTGATATTGGTCGAGTTGTTCGCTGTCCTATTTTCCATGTTAATGCTGATGATCCTGAAGCTGTTATACACGTTTGTAATGTTGCTGCAAATTGGCGCAATACTTTCAAAAAAGATGTCATTATCGATTTGGTCTGTTATCGTCGCCAAGGTCACAATGAACTCGATGAACCCATGTTTACTCAACCTTTAATGTATCAAAGAATCAAGAAAACCAAGCCTGTACTCGAAAAATATCAAGCCAAAATTACTGGAGAAGGAGTTACCAATGACAAATACATCAAGGTTTGTTTAATTCTCTTTTTGAAGTTTTAATTTACTTTCATAATTTTAGGAAGAACTTGCCAAATATGGTCAAATTTTAGAAGATGCATATGAAGCTGCTCAAAAAATTACTCATGTTCGTCATAAAGATTGGTTAGATAGTCCTTGGAATGGATTTTTCAATGGTCGTGATCCTTGTGCTCCCATTTCAACGGGTATAGAAAAGAATGAAATATCTGCAATAATTGAAAAATTCTCTTCTGTTCCTGAAGGATTCAATCTTCATCGTGGTCTTGAACGTATATTAAAAGGTCGTCGTCAAATGCTTGAAGAAAATAGCCTTGATTGGGCATGTGCTGAAGCTCTCGCATTTGGGTCTCTGCTAAAAGAATGTGTTCATGTACGGTTATCAGGACAGGATGTTGAACGTGGTACATTCTCCCATCGTCATCATGTGCTTCATGATCAAAAAATCGATCTCAAAGAATACAATCCGTTGAATGATCTATCCCTAAATCAAGCTGAATATACTGTATGCAACTCATCTCTAAGTGAATACGCTGTTCTTGGTTTTGAATTAGGCTTTTCCATGGTTAATCCAAATGCGTTAGTTATGTGGGAAGCTCAATTTGGTGATTTTGCTAATACGGCTCAATGCATCATCGATCAATTCATTTCATCTGGTCAATCAAAATGGATTCGTCAAAGTGGTCTTGTAATGCTTTTGCCTCATGGTTATGAAGGAATGGGTCCTGAACATAGTAGTGCTCGTCCTGAACGTTTCTTACAAATGTGCAATGAAGATGATACCATTGAAGTTAACGTATGTTTGAATTTTATTGACTCATTGTAATAATCAAATGTCTTTTAGGATGTCACCTTAGATGAAAAATTTGCTGCTCAACAACTGTATGATACCAATTGGATTGTTGCAAATTGTACCACTCCAGCAAATTTCTTCCATCTTCTTCGTCGTCAAGTTTTGTTACCATTCCGTAAACCTTGCATTGTTATGACTCCTAAATCTCTGTTACGTCATCCTCAAGCTCGTTCACCTATCGAAGATTTTGCAACTGAATCAAATTTTAAACGTGTTATCTTTGAAGATGGTCCAGCTAAGAATAATGGTGGTGATGTTGAACGACTTGTTTTTTGTACTGGTATGTTGTTTTGCTATGGAGTTATATGTTTTATAATTACTTATGATTTTAGGGAAGGTATATTATGATTTGATTGCTGCAAGAAAAGAACTAGGATTGGAAGACAAGTTTGCTATTACTCGTGTCGAACAAATTGCTCCTTTCCCATATGATTTAATTCAACAAGAAGCCAAACGATATCCCAATGCTGAATTAATCTGGGCTCAAGAGGAACACAAAAATATGGGTGCTTGGGGCTTCATTCAACCTCGTCTCAATTCTTTGGTCGTAAAGTTAGTTTAAAACTTTTTATTTCATTCATTAAATTTTTTGCTTTTAGTGAAAATCGTGGAATCAAATATGCTGGACGTAAACCAAGTGCTTCTCCTGCTACTGGCAACAAATATGCACACATTAATGAACAAAAAGAATTATTGGCTGGAGTATTTAATGTATCCAAAACTAGCTTGTAAGTTTATTCCTTTTTCATTCATAATTAACTTATCTTTTACCTAATCATTTTTCAGGTAAATCAATATGATATGTTCGACAACAATCTTACGTGATCTGATTACCGAAAGAAATTTTTTTTAATATAATAATATCTCATTATTAGGAATTGTATGGTGTTTTACTTTATATAGAGCTGAAATAAATATCGTTGAAATTTATTGTTTTTTGTCTCTTTTTTTTTTAAATTGTTTTGGAAAAATCTGAAAGCTTTTAATGATGCTGTTCATGGATAAGCTATAGCGACTCCAGTTTTGCTCTTAGTGTACAATTTATGCAGCCATTTTACAATTTATTCATTTTCAGTAAAACAGTACATTTCAAACAATTCACAAAAAGAAGACAATTATTAATTCCAATTTCAGTTCCATTTATTTATTAGCAAGGAAAATAGTTGATTCTTTTCAAAAGAAGCAAGAAGCTTCTGGAAACATTAAAACATAATACAAAATGAGGGAAATGATGAAGCATATTATTATTAATCGTTTTACAAGAAAAATATCAAAAGCGATAGAGAATACAAAATGATTTGGACAAAAAGAAGGAAGAATAATATTTATTACATTTTTGATGATAAGCCTTTTCTTCTTCCTATTAATCATCTCGACATATCTGCTAAAAAAAATATTGAAAGAAATTAGACAAACGAGGTACAGACTTATTTGGTTCTTCTAATATCACTATTGTATGGAATCCAGCGAAAAGCAAAAATGGAAGTTTTGAATTCCATGTAAAATTAAAAAGGTGAAAATTACATAATAAAATTATAATATCGATTTTTTAGTTAAATTTCAAAAGAAAAAAATGAAAAAGTATCAGAATCATCGACAAAATCTTCAACAAGTCAATTTCCTCTGAAATTAGAAATTGTTTCAAAAGAAATCCAAAATACTTCAAACCGTTAGCTGATTACACCATTTGAATTATAAATATATTTATTTTATTTATTACATTATTATAACGGATATACAAACAAAAATATAACATTAATTTCCAATAAACAATTTTGTACCGATGCTAGCCATAATATTAGGGAATTGCCAAATAAACGATGCAAGTAAAAGGATTGCAAGAAGAATACACACAATATAACAAAGAGCTTGGGCACCACATTTTCTCCAGAAGAATCGCAAAGCAACCCTGATTCGAGATGTACACCAGAATGAATCCCATCGAGAGCGTTCAGGTCGAGGAAGAAAAGGATTCTAAAAAAAATACCAGAGTGATCAAAATTTAGGATTAAAAAAACTAACTTTATTAGGCTTGCTACGTTTCTTTCCAACAGGTTCAAGTTTAGCTTCAGCAGCTGTGACTAAACTAATTTCCATTTCAAGCATCCCAGTAACATATTCTTTTAAAGGATCATAATCATCATCTTTCTTTTTCTCATTATAATCACTTCGCTGCTCTTTTGGAACACGTGTTGATAAACATGGCCACCATCCCCGAATTGATTTTTGTTGAAATATTGATAGCATTCTCACTTGATCTGGAATGTAAACCTAAAAAAATACTTTATAATCAATATTCGAACAAAAGTTTTAAAGCAAACCGGAGCTCGAGGAAGATTAATTTTCTTATTCTTTTCACTTTTCAAACAGCAACGAGTTTTCCAGCAAAAAATGCAGCAATTAATACAACACTTGTATTTTTTTTCTTTGTGATACTTTACGTTAATCATGTCTTCATCGTCAGGTTGACCTTCCTCGAATCCAAGTAGCGCCATTTTGAGTTCACCGATAACCTCATCCTTTTTGAATTTATTGTTATCAACTATTTGAACAATCAAAAGAGGATCAACAAGTTCAGATGAAGCTTTTCGGAATAATCTAGTTTTCTTTTTTGCTGAAATCTTTCGTTCCCAAGGATCATAATCAAAATTTATAAGGATTCTCCAATTGAAAGATCCTGCTCCATCAAGCACTCGATAATGAATATCAGTTTTTTCAGCTTTTGTAGCGCCATTGATATAACATCGAACATACAAATCAGCTGCAGGATTACCAAATGATCGTTTAAGAAGAATAACATTACGAGTCTTGAATATTGATAAACGAAGTTGATAAGATTCGGGTTTTCGAGGAGTAATATCAATTGCAGGAGGAATTGTACCAAGACATTTTGGGAAAATATCAATGAAGCATTCAAGCTTTCCAACTTCAAGATCAGGATTGATAGCACTAAAAAGTCGCCGAGTTTCAACATGTTCAGGTACCAAGCCAATCGATTGAAGAATGAAAAGTGCAACACGTTGAATAGGTCGACCAAGCATGGCTTCACTTTCAAGCATTTTAGGTTCAATTGTATTGAACCAAACTGAGCATCCAAAAGCTTCGAGTCCACAATTATCTTTATCCATTAAAAGTCGAGGAGGATGAAAACCCATTTTTCGACAGTATCTAAAAAAGAATATGACAAAAATTTGATTTTATTATAAATCCATACCTGGAAAGAATTTCCATAGGTGGAAGTTGATCTCTCCATGGAAGCGGTCCAAACAAGTTGTACATTTCAGGAAGTCCTATCGTAGCTCGATGTTTTGTTAGAAGGCGATTCTCCAAATCAATGGTTGTTTCACCAATTTCTTCACCACCAAAAAATCGTTTCTTATCAACAATAGAAATTTTCAAAGTTGTTTCTTTTGGAATATTTGTCGTGAGTTCAAACATGTGACCAAAGATGGGTTTAGTTGTTTCAGGCACATATGGTGAAGTTATTTTTCGAGAGCCAAGTCGAATTTGAACACAAGGATCAATGACACCATTTTTATTGCAGCTAACAAGATCATAGGCTCTGATGATATAAACTCTAACAATGCATGGAACAACTCCTTCGAATTCTGTGCCAGGAACATGATCGAGCAAAAGATTTGGGTTCTTTAAATTTTTGCGCATAATAAAAAGCTTTCCTTTGAGTTCACCACAAATATCCCTTGAACGATTAACATTTCCACGTTTTTTCTTGCGAGAATTTCTTTGAAGATAAAAAGTGTCAAGAAAATCACCAAATCCATGATAATCGCCAACTTCTTCAAGTGGTTTTGAAAAGACTTTGATTTTGTTGAAGCCAAGGCTAAAAAATAAATGATGTTATGGAAGTATACTTCATTACAAAATCCTACTTTCCATAACCAGGTGCTTTTTCATTTTCACCTGTACTGTAATAATATTTACACCACCAGTCAATTCTTGGGCTGTTCACGTCTTCAGGAAATGCAAAGAATTCATCGGAGTTGCCCCATTTCTTTTGATCAAATTCAGCCAATTTTGATCTTTCAAGTTCTCTTTCTTCATTTGCGACATTATCGTATTGATCCCATTCTTCTTGGTTAATTTGCACCTACAAATAAAATTAAAAGAAATTGTTTTAATAAGAAAAAAGCAAACCGGTGGTTGAGGAGCTTTGAGATATTTTGAAAAATTGCTGATTGTGCAAACGCCGACTTGAGGTTGCATTCCAAAACTTCGTTGATCAAAGAGTGCAATTTGAATTGGAGGAGCATAATAAAGTTTTTCAGGCATTGAAATTTCATGAAATGTCATAAGTGGATCCTCAAAATTGGGTGAAACAGTGGAATCTTTTAATGGTAAAGTGGCTCCTGTAAGATCAGCAACAGAAACTTCAAGCCAAGGTTGACGAATTTTGGTCAAGCGAAATCTTTGTAAATTCCTCATTCCCCAACAAAGAATTTGAACATTGTACATGACAAAGTTTGGACGATATTCAATTGGAATTTCGTAACGATTTGATTTCTTTACACACGGAAGCTTGGGGAGCAGACGTCGTTTTGAAACATCAGTTTGATACATTTCAGCATAAACAAGAAGAGCACCTTTACCATTTTCATCTGTTTTTGAAAGTTTATGCCATCGAATTTTTTGAACACTTTTTTCGGCAGTTGCAAGTACAGTAGGAGCAAGATCAAAGCATCCAAGAACAAGATCAGTTCCTTCAAAAGTTTCACCTAAAACTTCAACCACCGCACATGGAGGATTCTTCTGAAGGGATAAAATCCCGCCATTAACCAAAACCTAAAAGAAGGAATAAAAAGAGAAAAAAAAGTTTGTTAACATTGCACTTACTTCATCAAAAATTAAAGTTTCATTGAAAATAGGATTTGTGGAATATTTGATGACGGCTGTTTCTTGACAACGATGTAAAAAGTATACACGAACAAAAGTACGAGTAACCACTTTTTCAGTACAGATGAGTTCGCGAGCCCAAAGAACATAGATACGAAGTTGAAAACTGCTGATTTGAGAATGAACTTCATAAATTCTGGGAGAAGTGTATCCTCCACTTTTTCCATCAACACAAATTGCCAATTTACTAAAAAAGAGATTTAGATAACATGTGTGAAAAACAACAAAAAAATTACTAAGCATTATTTCTTTCACGAACAATTTCTCGAAGCATCCGCTTTCGTCGAAAATTATCACCGTGCTGTTCTTGCATGTGTAAAGGTTTATCAAAACGTTGAGAATACTAAAATTAAGGAATAATATATAATGGTTAATATAAATACATTAACTTACCTCCCATCCAAATTCATCACATCGTTTTTTAAAAACTTCAGCATCTTCGTACAATGTCCACAAAGCAGATGTATCTTTTAAAGCTCGGTATCTTTTCAATCTTCGTCGACGGAATTTATGGCCAATTCTTTCACACACGTCACATGCACCAGATTTTTCGCTGAATTCATTATTGAGAGAATAAATCCATCCATCTACGCCACCTTCACAATGTAAATCGACTTCCCAATTACCTTCGAAATTCCAACCAGTGGGTGCTTTTTGAAGTGCAGCTTCATTTAATCGATCTCCATAATAGCTCGTGTAAGCGTCATGGATCCATTCTTCCTTTTCTTGCCGTTGTACTTCAAAGCATTCATCTTCGTATTTTCGTGCACCAGTTTCGGGACCAACATACATATCATGCGATCGCTTTTGATGCCAAAGACCTTTGAATGTCCATCCTGCAGGCGGGTGAATAGTTTGTTCAGAAAGTTCAAGAGCACCAGTTTCATCAGAAATGCCAAAAGGATCTTTGCTATAAAATTTCCATGTATTAAATTAAAAAAGGTTTACAACAAATCACCAAACCTCGTGGAAGTAAAGTTAGAAGAAAAAAGCTTGCGCTTTTCATTAACAAACAACTCAGCAAAATATTTCATTTTTCCAGGTGCCAATGAATGCTCCCAATATTGACGATATTCAGACAAACCAAACCATAAACGAGCGTGCAAAACAGATGGAATGGATTGCTCCTAAAATAAGTAAGTTATGTAAAATCGCATTTAACATTAGCTAACACTTACCATTAATTTACGATTAAGACGTTTTTGCTTTAACCAAGTAAAGTAAAAAGTCCTTAGTTTGCCAGCATCAACACCCGCTTTCATTTCATTTGTATTGAAAGTAATTTCAGGAACAGGAATTCTAGCATATGCAACAGCTTCACGATCAACTAACATCCATAAAAAGACATCAGGGATAGAAATTTGCACATCAAGAGCCAATTCTTCCAATTCTTTGGCACATGTTAGCAACTTTTGGATTCCAGGTTCTTCCATTTGACTTGCTTCTAATGCAGTATATTTGAATGATTCAAGCTTGTAAGAAAGTTGCGAAAATTTGATGAAGCGTGATTGTTCAAGATGGTGGTCAAGTTTCGTTAGCCACATTTCACTGTTATCATGCCCCTTGAAGTATGATGCAGATTTCTCAATAAGCTGTAAAGCACAAATCGTTTCATCAATAGCATTGACAACAACAGAAACCAAGGCTCCAACTTCAGTATTATTTGCAGATCGAGCTTCAGCTTCCTCACGAAATTCTTGAAGAAGTTTGACAATACGAAATATGGCATTTGATTGAGCAATTCTTGGCATAATATTTTCCCATGAACATTGAATCTCACAAATTGGTTTATGAGTACCCCATGGCATAGCATAAGATTTTGTCGAATCATAAATTGGCATAGACTGAAAATGAAATGTAAATAAAGAACATGATAGTAAAAAAAACATACGGGAAGACTTCGATCACTGCTGTTTAAAACCAAATCATAATCAGGATTACCAAATTCACCAATAGAAATCGCAAATTGTACATTGTTTGACCTAAAAACAAATCATTAAATCACAAATGAGAGGAAAAAACTTTACTTGAATTCAGAATTGATCATGTTGGCAGAGAAAAAGCTTGCAAAAAGGGTAAAATTTCGACGACAATAAAAAGCTTCAGAACCAATTATAGCAGCCATCGTCAAGTCTCTCACGGTAGGGCGTTGAAGTTTTGTTGCTTCGCAATCAAGATCACATAAAAGTCGACCATAAAATCTAAAATTAAAGTTTAGAAGAAATAAGAATTTTTATGAAATAAAAAACAAACGTTGTGCATTCAGAGATACCATCCCTCATTCGCTTTGTTTCAGAAGATGATGGCTTGTTTTTTCCCAAATCAGGACCATAGAAATTGACGAAACTTGGACCAAAGAGAGGCAAATATCCATTATCACCTGATTGACAAAGTTGTTTCATATCCAAAAATGCAGTACAAACAACGGTCTTCTTAGCTTTCTTATGCTTTTTTGAGAGAATTCTGATACGAATCTAAATATTTAACGATTTTAGAATAAAGGAAAATGGAAATTATGAACTTACTTTACGTGAAACAGATGGCCACATAATTGGCAGGAGAAGTTCTTCATTGATTGAAATATTTTCATCAGTTGATTCTTGAAACGTAGATACAACTCGTTGTTCACCAAGCATAATTTCAACAGCTAATAACATGGGTGCAGCAGGTGCTTTGTTATTTGCAAAACGAACACGAGAAACAATTGACAAGAGTTTGTAAGAACGAAATTGAAGTCTATAGCATAAAGCATCAGCAGCATCAATAACTTCACAATCTTTTGGATTGTACGGTAATGACATGGAACCAGAATATCCAGGATAAGTGATACCAGCACAAATTCGAAGAAATCCACGGATTTGACCATCTTCAGTATCAGATTCATCAGAAACTGCACGTAGAGCAAGAAATTTTCCAAGTGCTTTGTGGTTAGGACTTTTGTAGATTAAGCCTAAATCATATCGAAATCCACCAATTAAAGCATTGCGAAGAAAGCTTCCAGCACTATAAACCTAAAAAATAGCAACATTGAAGAATTGAAGAAAAAATCATCTTCTTTTTTTCAAAGTCTTTGAAAGGCTTTTCAAAAATTCCCAAATTTTTTGCAACGAAAACTCATTAAGTAGTCTGTGTAAGATTCTTTCAATGCTTGTTTTGCAAGAAACTTGCAATTTTGCAACTTTCATTATTTAATTAAAAAAAGATAATAACTTACTTTAAATTCAACAGCTTTCGCACTCAATTCTTGTAAAGTTGTTTTCAATGTAAAATATAGTGTTTGATCCCAATGTGGATTATCAGTTCCTCTAATGACATGAGTTTTTCTGCATTTGTTTCCAACGACGATTCTTACCATAGGATTAAGTTCTTGTCCTTCAAAACCTTGTAATTCGATAGCATCAATAACTCTGATAGCAACCTAAAAATTATTATGCATATAGTAATACTAAATGTGTAATATTTACCGTGAATTTTGTCTTTTTATCTTGTGGAAGATCATCATTTACAGGTTTGCTCATTTCATTATCAAAAGCTAAATCCTTTCCACGATTTTTTCCTTGAACACTGCTGGCATCATCTGATTCCCATGAAGAGTTATCTTGAGATGTTGGTATTGAGTAATCATCAGAACCCTAAAAATATTTATGTTTCAATAACAAAGGAAAAAAAATCATACCTCTTTTTCTTCAGTTCCATCAGAAGTTTCAACAGGAGTTTCGGTATCACTTTCATGAGCTTTTTCATTGACACTGCTTTCGGTATTTGATGAAGATTTACGCAATCTCTTAAATTTTCCAGCAATTTTTGAACGAAATCCATTGGTTTTAGGAGTGGCAGATGTTTCAGTTCCATCACTTTCATATTGTTGCTCTTCTTCTTCTTCATCAGCGTTTTTACCAAGTACTTTTTCCACTTTATTTTTCACCATCCGTTCAACAACTTTTTCTTTCGCTTTATTCACAACTTTTTTCATTTTTGCGTTGACTTTGCAAATGACAAAAATGAAATAACTTGCTTTTATTTATCTTGTTTTTTGCTACCTCTTCGAGTTATGCAAATTTCATCCTTTCGAGAATGGTTTTTATTTTTCGAGCTGCTTTGCGGGATTTGTAAAAGTTTTTTAATGGCTACGAACTATGCTGTTGTTTAAATTTTCTTTTTCGCAGCAAAACTAACTGATTGGGCGTCACCTTTTTTTCTTTAAGAAACCAAGCCAATTATCACAATCACATTGAATTGACGCTTCCATAAAAAAGTATTATAACGCGCATGAAAGCAGCTAATTATCTAAAAATCAAAGAGAAAAAATAATGCAATAAACTGATAACTTTGAACATTAAAAAAAGTAAGCATCCATTTATTTTGATGTTACCTTCTTCTTCCAGAATGTGGAAAATCAATTTAACGTTTTTTTAGCGTTTTACCATTTTAAATTTATTTTAACTAACTTTATCGTTTTAGACTATCAACAGCAATGCGCAAAGTTGTAGTTGTTTTGGCCCTTGCCGCTTTAGCAATTGCCACATCTCCAAGTTTCACGTTTGATAATCTCATCGCATTAACCCCTCCAGAATATTTACCAAAATTATTTGGTGGCAATGCCGCTGTAGGCAATGAATGTCCCAATGAACAAATGATTCTCAAAGCTAATGTAAGTTTTTTTTAAAGATTTTGAATAATAAAAATGACAAAAATGCAAATCGATAATAAATTTTTGTTTTGGATATTTTCGATTTCTCTTTTTCTACAGTATGACTTTCTTATATTTTTGAACCACGTCGATCCAAATGATTAGAAAAAATTCAGTTTACTCCAAATCACAAACATTTTATAGACTGATTGGTTGATGTATCTTGGCATCAATACAGCGTACACATGGAAAAATGCAACAAGTCTTTGGGTTATTATAAAAACTATGCTTAAAACCGATGATGTTAATGTCCTTCAAAAGGTTTGTCGCTCTCGTGATCTTTTTTATATCACTCTTGGACAAGAAAATTATTATCATTGCATCAATATTTATGGCCTCATGCATTACACACAGGATTGGAATACTGCAGCTTATTATGTTCGCATGTGGTCCCAGTAAGTGCTTAATTTTAGAATACTACTATCTAAAATATAAAAAATATACTTTTATAGCCTCGACTTTATGTGCAACATAGGTTATCAACGTAAGCAATTTCTTCTAAAAATTACAAGATTGAATAAATAAGTAAGATGAGTTTTAGAATTTATGGATAAATCAACTTGGACTTGCTTGGCATCGCTTAATCAAAATGAAGGATGTAATACTGCTTATGTTAATGGAGTCACTGGACATTGGGATAATATGTGCCCGTAAGATTTTTTCTTTCTGAATTCATAGAACCTTTGAATTCGCGTTTGTGAGCGGTCATAATAGGACTTTCTTGATAGTACGATTAAAGGGGTGTTTCAAAAAGGCTTAACATTTTTTTTAATTTCAAAAGCAGTTGGTTTTACTCTACAGTATTTTTTTAAAGGATTAACTTTTTTACTTTTGTTTCTAACCAGAAGCAACAAATTGATTTCTCTGCAATAAGTAAAACCCAAATTTTTTAGATATGTTAAAAATTACACTCAATGCGTTAAACAAGCGACTGATCTTTCTTGCAACAAACCTGTAAGTTAATTTGATATCTGTTTTAATAAAATTTATTGAATCCTTTTAGAATGGTTATTTTGCTTGTGAAGATATCCGCCTTGGATATGGTCGAGAATGTGACATCCGTTGCCAAGTCAACTAAAAAAATAATCATTTTTGAAAAATGATTTTTCATTTATAAATCTTATTATTTTTGTAATATTAATTATACAATATTCTCGTGAATAATAAACAACTTTATCTCTAATAAATATGTTCCTTATTTTTGGCATAAAAAGTTTCAGTATTTTGTTCCAATTTTCTATCCTGAACCGAGAAAGCTGTCTGGTCTTGAACAACAACAAAAAAGCAATAAGAATTCCAAATTAATGACGAAAAAAATCGACATTAAATTTTAAGTATTGGATAGAAAGGCTTACAAATAAAGGATTAATTTGAGTTTTTCTCTTTTTACTTGCATATTGAAAAGAAGATGCAACACACATAGATAGAGTCAAGAAATGTCAAAAGGGTTGTCTTTGAGATATCATATTTTTTTGGGGATGTTTACACATATATATAATAATAAAATATGGATGAAGATTAAAATAGAACAAAAAAAATTTTATGTAACAAGTAAGGACAGACTTATTATAATAATAATAAAATAAGAAATGGAAATATTGCTTCCTCATTAACTTTTTGAGAATTTTTTTTTCGTAGCCTTTTCTTTCATGCTTCATCGAAATATCTTTATTGTTAAAGAAGCTAATTTTTTTATAGCCGATTTAGTCATAGACATTGACTTTGATGCTAAGTTTAAAAAATAGATTAATACCTAGTAAAAAAATTAATTAGTTTTGTTTGTTAGTTGTTTGTATCATTTTTTTCCTCGTGAAAAAGGCTAATAACTTAATTTTGAGAAAAAGAGTTTTGATGATGAAAGAAGAAGCTGCCGTTCCGTTTTGTGTGTGTTTTTGTTCATTGTTTGCGTTTCACACATTTTTTTGGTTAAAACTTTTTTTTGCTAAGAAAAGCTTCTAAAAAAATTCAATATTAAGACATGGATCTTTTTGATTAACTTACTTATCCATACTTATTTATTTTCTTCAATTCAACAACTTTTTTTTCTTTTGAGAACATTCGGCATTTCCCTGGATAGTTTTCTTTCTTATTGACGTTATTCTTACTCGTCTCCATTTTTATATATAAAAAGGAGTACATTGCTAACAATGGGAAGTGTTGTTCGTCTTTTTTGCTCCTATTAATAAATTAAAATTATGAGGCTTCGGATTATCATTATCAGGCATCGCAATGGCTTCGATATTTTTATAAGCGAAGTTCCATGGAAGTAATTTTTCATTTATTAAAAATTGCTTTGATTTATTTTTGTTCAAAAGGCAGACACTTGTTTGCAAAATTAGCTAAATAATATTTTACGTTTCAAATTATTTAGCTAATTTCTCTATAATAGCCTCTTTCTCAGAAGAAACTAGTTAGGAAAAAAGTGTTTGTTTCCTCATCTACAAATTTACAATTTGAAGAAAAAGCATACATGCAAAATAGAAAATTTTTAACGAAGAAATAAAAAAGCCTGCTCGAGGCATAACTTTACTTTCTTTATTTTTCCGGGTTCCCTTAGTTCACTTAATTTTTTTGCTGTTTTTGTTTTTATTTGTTAATCATCATCAAAGAATGCGGCTAAAATAAACTTTTTCATTTTGCAAAAGTGAAACTTTATTTTTGCAGTTAAAAGTTTTTTGTTGTTTTTTTGTGGTTTCAAAAAAGGACATCGACTAAAAAAGGAAGCAACTATAGGCTATAACCAATGTTTTTTTAACTTTAAAATTTAATAAAAGAAAATACGAAAGCTTGGTCTTTGTTTATCTCTCCTTTTTTTTTTTTGAAAACAATTGTAACTTAGTAACCGAATGTCTTTGTTTTATGAATTAGCAACAATGATTCAAACTTTTTAATTGTTTAAAAATAGTTGTGAATTTTCCGATAGTATTTATTTTGTTTTTATCGGAAGCTTACAAATTTTTTTAAACTTACGTATGTTTCGTTATTGACCAAATTTAATTTGGTACTAGGTGCAAAGCGGGGCCTATGGCCCCGCGAGAAAATGTTTCATTAACTGCGAATGAAAAGTTTATATGTATGCAAATTTTTAGAATTTTCTCTTTTACTTGTTTTGTTTCATTTTTTTTCCTTTGTATGCTTGAAAATAGTAAATTTACATAGAAGCGCGGACGCACGCACGCACTAACAATAGAAATTAGGAGGAAGGAAACGAAAATTAAACAAATATTATGCAAAATCATTAATGTATGCAAGAGAAAATTTCATTTTTTGAAGTTCATCTATATATATGCAAAATATTTCATTAATTTTGATTTTGGTTCTTGGATCCTTCCAATGTTTTTGGGTTCTTGGATCATTCTCTTGACATTAGCCTCAAATGTTTCTCCAAAATCAACCGCCACTCATCATCGCTTCGTTTTTATAAAAAATGGAAATGAAACTTCCTTTTTTGCGCATACATTCTTGTTTATGCAAATTTTTCATTTACTTTTTCATTCTTTTGCAACTTTCCCATGATAGATTTCCAGGCAGAGACGCACGCACGCACTAACAACATAAATTAGGAGGAAGGACTTATAAAAGTATTTTGCAAGTAAAGAAAAAAATGGTTGTTTTCATAGTTCTCCGAATCTTTGTGGTGGCTTGATTTCTTTACTATGGCTTAAAAGTAAAAAAAAATTAAATGGTAGTTAAAAAGAAAGGGCATTCTAGGTAATTATTTGGAGTGAGGAGAAGAAAAGAAAGTTGTAAAATTTACCTTTTAATTATGATAGTTGCCAAAAATATAAGCAAATATTAAATATTCAGAAATAATATAGTAGCTTTTCTAAAAAATTAAGATGATGTTTCTTTTTATAATGATTTTGTAAACCCACGAATTTATTTGATTTAGCTTACAAATTTTTCTAATAAACGATGATACAGTTTTATTTGGTTGAATTTTTTTTCTATGGACTTTTTCTGGTCTGTGAAGAAATAAAAATTTCATTTTTGAAATAATACCATCTTTCCATTTTATTTTTCCTCCTACATAAATGTCAATGTTAAAAGATTACCAAAAAAGCAATAAATAATACATACATCCTTTTTTCGACTTTCTTGTTTTGCCTTCTCTTTTTTTAGTCCTTCCATAAATAAATTTCACTACTACTAGCGTTGCTTCTTTTCTGTGATGTTGCGAAGAAAGAAGAGGTCAATGTAATTCAAACGACCATTTTCTCACAGGCTTTTTTTTTTGTCTTTTCTTTTTTTAAATGTTTTTTTAGGGGAGTAGCAAAAAGATTTACGTTTTTATTGAATTTGGCTTTTTGTGGTGTTGAATATTGGCGTCTAAACGTTTTTTCCTCATAAAAAGCTGTTTTTAAGTTTAATCTTATTTTCTGTTTTCTTAAATATTTTTTTTTAAGATTAATTTTTAAGATATAAAATGGCATTATTGTAGTAGTAGCTATTATTGGGAGAGTTGTAATGGTGTTAATATATGTATTTGGTTGATGTTCTTTTAACCTTTGATGAAAGTTATATTTATTCTTTAAATATTGTTATTGACCTTTCACTGTTGTGATATTTCCACAAACAACTAAAAGGTTCTTTCAAAACATGGAATCAATACCAGGCGACATAATCTACGATAAGCTTTCCCTTGAAAGATGGCATCGCTATTTTTCATGTTTGTTAGCACAATTAAAGTTGAATGAATTCAATGAGGCGATTCTTTTAAATTACAGTGTCAGAAGTAAGTCTTTTGAAAAATATATCCATTTTTTGATTTTTGCTTTTGACGTACTCCTTAAGGAGCAATTAATATAGTTTTTTTGTTGTTGACATAATCCAATGAATTTTTGCATGAAATTTATAGTAGCAAAAATAATATTCTCAATTTTTTTCATTTTAACTCTATTTTCTTCTTTGAAATAATAAATTCACTGTATGAATTCTAATGTAAGAACGTGAGCAAAAAATCAAACTATGTATTTTTGCGCAAAAAACCAGCTGCCTGGTTCATCTATTTTTACAAAACATGTTACTACTGCATGCAGATTCCATGAATTTTAAGAATATTTTTCTCCTGTTTTATGGCGGCTCTTAAACTAATTTTTTTATCTTTTATAATTTTGAAAGTTTAGCTTTTTTTAAACTTTCAAAAAGCTTAGGCTAATTATAGGCGGTTCTTTGATTTATGTAAGCCAAATGTTTCATAAAATTTATGTTTTTTGTTCACTAAAAAAGTTATAACTATTTATGAAATTAATTCTTAGCAATAATTTATTTTGTTGAGAGTAAAATGGTTTAAAACCGGAAATCATGTATACAATTATCCAATTTTCTCTCAAACGAAAAAGGCGGGGTTTTTTTGCAGAAGGAAAGATTATTAAATGCGCTTTATGAACACCACTCATTTGTTTTGATAATTATAAACTGCGTCTTCCTTCCTCCCTCTTTTTTTTTAATATTTTGTTTCTAAATTAGGCTCATTTCTGTGTATTTTTCAAATTCTGAGTTGTGTTTTCTCGCGTTTCCCTCATTCGAAAGAGGTTCAAATATCTCCAAGTTTTTTACCCAGATTCATTTGACTCATCTTTAAAACATACTTCCCGAATGGGCGTTAATCATATTAGAAGAAATATCTGTTTATAGCTTAGACAAAGCTTAAATTTTTTAACATTATTTAAAAAAAATCTGATTTTGAGTTTTATCACAAATTTATTAAGCTTTTGTGGATATAAAATCGTAAAATCCTACATGCTTTTTATTTTTTTATTAAAAACATGTTAACTTTTATATTTATTTTTTTACAACTTTTTGTAATTGAAACATATTTTTCTTCCATGAACATGTAGTTTGTTAACTTTTTTTTCTCTATTTTTCGTTTATTTTTCATATATTTTTCCATCAAAGCTAAAATATCCTTTTTTAAAAGCGAAAAAAAAGACAACTGGGCGATCAAAGCAAGCAAGCCAGGAATTTTTGACATCATTTATCTTGTTGGCGGTCTCGCATGACTTTGCTTTTTATCTTAACTTCCTTTGATTAAAAATAATTAATTAGCTGTCGATTTTCATTCAAGCTTTAACAACACTTTTTTTCTTTTTTCACTTTAAATGAAATGACATAAACACATTTTTAATATGTGTTTTTTTATTGCTAAAGTTTTTAAATTTTTTGAGTGAAGAGAAAAGTTGAAAAAAAAACTTGAATCGCCGGTTTCGATGTCGATCGAAGTTGTGAAATAAAGTAAAAGCATACATGTTTTCTAACAGCAAATTTTTGTATTCTAATTTATTTTTTATTCTTCTCCGATTTTATAGCTTTAAACTTTTCCTCGAGGATATGCAATTTTCCTTTACCTTAAAATTGTATCTGCGTAAAAAAATGTTTATAGTCAAGACTAAAGTTGCCATTTATTCAAACATTTTTTCCCTCCAACAGTATTTATTTTTTCTTTCTTCGGTGTAATAAAAATTCTTTAACCTTAAAAACTTTATTCAATTTCGAAACAATTTTATTATTATTTATTATTCCTTTGAGACGACTAATCAATTTACCGCGGGTTTTTTTTCATGTCGCGGCGGCGACCGGCTTCTTTGGTCATTTTTTATTTTTAAAAACAAATTTTCCAAACTTTTTTTAATAAACAAAAAAACATACATACATTTTTTTCTTTCGGGAGTTAGCGTTTATCTTTTTGAAGTTTTCCAAGAAAACAAACTACAGGAAATACAATTCTTTGTTATATTTTTTGTTTTATTGCGTGTTTAATTTTTTCATGTCGATGGCGCCAAATAAAAAATCTAAAGCATTTTTCCTTCCATGAATTGTTAGAAGTTTTTGGATTGGTCATTTATATTTGAGTTTTTAGGGAAGTAAATAAAAGCAAAACTTACATGACAAGGAATGTTTTTTTATTGTTGAGAGATATGTTAAAAATAGAATATGTTGTCTTTTTAGTTGCCATATTCCTTGGTTAAAATTTGTTAATCATAAAAACCATTTTTTATATTGTTTCGTAAAGTTTTCTCGCTTTATAATTTTTTATTTTCCCTAACATTGTACCTTCAAATTACTACCTTTATGAATTACACTACGCTTTAACTAATATTTAATTGTCTCAACGGACACAAAAAAAAACTTCCTCATTTTTTACACTACAATGTAAGCCACCTATAAAGTACTATATATTTTTTTAAAAACTCACCAGGTATGGCGCCTAGCCAATTTATTCATTCATAATAATAATACCCTTTAAAAGGCACAAAAAATGTCATGTTTTTTATTTATATTTGCCAAAACCTTTTCCTTTGAGAATTAATTTATTGTAGGTATTTTTCAATTTTCAAGTCATCATCAATTTACGTATTTGTTTTTTGTTTTGTTTTGATCTTATTTTTTTTACACACATTCATTCTCCAAGAAAAATTTAGAGAGGAAAAGCCGTTCATTTTTTCTCGCTGACTTAATTTTATCTTTTATTTTTGTGCCATCTTTTTTTCCATTGTAGCCATATTCTCTATTTTTTTTATGAAACATAATTAAACCCATTTTTGAGTCATTTTTCTATTTTCTTTCTTTTTTGAGTAATGAGAGATGCCCATTTTTTGATGCCCATGTTAGTTTGTTTGTTTAGCTCTCATCGACGTTTCAAAAAAAGTGTCAATTTATTTGTCATCGAACGTTTCTAAAATTAAAAAAACAAAACAAAGAACACATAATTAAATGTAAGAATTTTTTTAGGCATGATAAATGGAACCAACGATCTGCTTAATTTGACTACAGAAGTGCCATTAGAATTTACAGATACCATTGAAAGAACTTCCATAGAACTGGTAAATTCCACAAAGAAGCATAAACGTTTTAATATCAAAGTTTCAGATAGAAATATATATTTTATCTATATGTTTTGTAATAGGAGCTCCATTAAATTTAATATCCTTTTATAAACTTTCTAAAAGTTTTCGAAATTCAAAAAAACCAGCGTCGTCGAGGAATTCTAATAATTCATCATCGGGAAATTCACAAATAAATTTATTAAGAATTCATTTAAATATTGCTGATTTAATGACTTTATTTATTTATACCACAGCTCAAATAGGATGGCTATTAACTACTCAATGGTTGGGCGGAGATTTCCTTTGTCGAATTATAAAATTCTTTTATACTTTTGTTTTTTATTTAACTTCTTTCGTTATTGTTTGCATTGCTGTGGATCGAGTATTTGGTGCATATAAATTAAGGTATGTGTAAAGTTGTAAGAAAAATAACATGGTTAATATATTTTATTTAGTAGCTTTAAAGCATCAAAATTGGCATTTAAACGATGTCAAAAAATGTTGATTATTGCTTGGAGTTTTGCCTTTCTTCTTTCCCTTCCACAATTATATATTTTTGGTGTTGTTTCTCCGCCGGATATGCCTGGATTTCGGTATCTTTCATTCTTCCATAAATTTATTCTAATCATTTAATTACAGACAATGCGCACCTATTTGGATGTCAATGAAATCACAACTTGAGCATCAAGCAAGTTACCCAGGAATCACGCACTCTAAAAAAGCAATACTTTGGGAAGAATGGATTCAAATAAGCCATTGGGAAACTTTTTATAATATTTGTCATTTACTCTTTGTTTTTTGGCTACCTGCCTTGATTATTGCAGTTTCATATATTTATATTCTTTGCATACTCAAATCATTTTCTCGACAACCTGCAGAATTGTTTGATGAAATGACTTCGAGAACTTCAGTATTTTCTATGATATTTTCTTCCAAACCTGCTGCAGCTAAATTTACTGATTTGAATTCTAATTCAAGCACTTACAATGAAGTCGAACCAGATGAATTCACTTCTAGATCATTGCCAGCTGTTGAGTTAAAACAAAATAAAGCCATAACAACAAAAAGAACTTGTGAAGAATTTAAACGCATGGGTTCATCGTTGCCTGAAAGAAGGTAACTTTAAAAAATGAAATCCATAAGCTTAATAGATAAGTTATTTAGGAGTCTCATGTTTAGTACTTCTATTGAAAAATATAATTATCAGCGATCACAATCAGAGCAGCTGAAACCAAATATTTTAAATCGTAGCATAATTCAGCAGAGTCGATCTGGCAGCAAAATTGGTCCGATGGCAATGCAAACTATTGCTCGAGCAAGACAGGTGCGGCGATTTTTTTTTTAATTTTGTGTTTAGTACCATATATAAATTTCTGCATTTCCAAAGTTTTATGAAATTTATTTTTTTCAGAAAACCAAAAAGCAAGCAGCATTTATTTTGATTGCATACTTAACTCTTTGGACTCCATATAATCTTTTTGCAATTATAAATATTTTTGTAGCCCATGAATCTCGTGGTTATTTCATCAATCGAATCATGGATTTTACTCCTTTTCTTAATTCTCTCATTGTTGTTAATTCTCTGGTGAATCCTCTCATTTACGGTGTATTTGATAAAGTTCAGGGTTAAAATAAGGTTTATATGGTGTACACCTAAAATTTCGGTACTTTATGTTAACTTTTTTTCATGCCATTGCTGTCTATTAATTTTATATATGGCATTAAACGTGTTTTATTTTTTGCAATAAAATCTTTTGTTTTGTTTTCTCAAAAAATTAACTAAAGACATTACAAAAATATAATAAATAAAAACGGATAGTTGCTTAAAAATTAACGAAATTTAGTTAATTTATTAGAGACTTTAAAACTCAAAGAATGTGATTAATCACTGATTAGCAGCTGCTTTTCAAAGTGTATTTTTTTTTTAATACTTAATTCATTTCAGCGGAATTTATTTTGGATAAAATTTATGTGTTTTCCGCGATTAGCGAAATGTTTTAGTTGATGTTCGCTTACTTCGTTTGTTATTAATTTGAATCACAAAATTTATTTTTAAAAAACGTCAGTGATGACTTTCTTTTAAAAGCAAAACCATTAAAGCACAGTTGTAGTCATACAAAAAAGCTTTTATTATTCTATAATACTTTTACAAACCCGTAAAAAAATAATTATTAAAATAAATTTAAAATTTATTGCAACTACTAAACAATCATGTTTTGTTTAATTATTAACTCTATTGAAGACACCGTAGATTAATGGATTAACAAGCGAATTTGCAACAATCAAGGAATTTAAAAAAGGAGTAAAATCCATGATTCGATTAAGAAAATATCCTCGAGATTCTGGAGGCACAAAGAGATTAATAATTGCAAAAAGATTATATGGAGTCCAAAGAGTTAAATATGCAATCAAAATAAATGCTGCTTGCTTTTTGGTTTTCTGAAAAAACAAAAACATGCAAATAAACAAAATTAATTATTTAAGGTTTTTGCTTACGTATCTTGCAATTGCAATAGTTTGCATAGCCATAGTTCCAACTTTGCTTTGTTCGGGAGTATTGTTTTTGGGTTTTAAAGCTTCCCGAGATGTTGAAACAAAAGGTAATGTCACAATGGGCTTGGATTCAGCGGAAAGAGAGCGTCGAAGGGTTTTTCTAAAAACAAGCAAACTTTTTAAATCTTTGGTTGAAATCAACTAACCTTCCATTTTCTTCTTCTTCAATAATCATCAAACTTTTTGCATCCTCGTCTTTCGATTCGGGAGGTGGCAAACATGGAGTAATAACTTCATGTTGAATTCCATTTAGAGAAGTTAACGATGCAACATATTTATTTTCTTCATTTTGTTTTCGACTTTGCGATGAATTTAAAAACATCGAAACTATAGAATTTTTTAATTTTAAAGTTTTTAATGTTTCTTTTGATGGACGTGAAAATGAATTTAGGATGCAAAGAACAGAAATATATGAAATGACGATAGCCATTGCAGGAATCCAAAATACAAATAATAAATGGCAAATATTGTAGGCTTTATCCCATTGACCTATTGCAATATATTCATGCCATAAAACTACTCGTTCTTCATCTGTTACATTCGGTGAAGAAGCTTGATGCTCAAGTTGTGATTTTATTGACATCCAAATAGGCGCACATTGACTATAATAATAAAAATTAGAAAAAGTTTTTAGTTAAAATAAAAGTTACCGAAATCCAGGCATATCCGGCGGAGAAACAACACCAAAAATATATAATTGTGGAAGGGAAAGAAGAAAGGCAAAACTCCAAGCAATAATTAACATTTTTTGACATCGTTTAAATGCCAATTTTGATGCTTTAAAGCTACTAAATAAAATATATTAACCATGTTATTTTTCTTTCAACTTTACACATACCTTAATTTATATGCACCAAATACTCGATCCACAGCAATGCAAACAATAACAAAAGAAGTTAAATAAAAAACAAAAGTATAAAAGAATTTTATGATTCGACAAAGGAAATCTCCGCCCAACCATTGAGTAGTTAATAGCCATCCTATTTGAGCTGTGGTATAAATAAATAAAGTCATTAAATCAGCAATATTTAAATGAATTCTCAATAAATTTATTTGTGAATTCCCTGAATTGTTGTTATTTCTTGAAGTGGATGGTTTTTTAGAATTTCGAAAACTTTTAGAAAGTTTATAAAAGGATATTAAATTTAATGGCGCTCCTATTACAAAACATATTGATAAAATATATATTTCAATCTGAAAAACAAGCAAGTTAACTATTTTTTTTTTAAGAAATGGATTTTTATAACTTACATTATCAATAAATGTCCTTTCTATAGCATCTCGATCAAGAATTAAAGGTGAAATACTCGAGGATAAAGATAAAATATTAGTTGAATTATCTGCGAAATTATTTTCCATACTCTATAAAACAAACATATTTATTTCATTCCTTTACATTCTTCTTTTGTTTCACTCGTTGAAGCGGAGTAAATACACGCTTTTTTTAATTGCGTGATACGTTGTTGCAACAAGAGGGAAGTGTAAGAAAAAAAATGCCAAAACACGACAAAATTATCTCTGTTTTCTCCCCCCGCATTCTTTTTTCTTTTTAGCACTTCGAAAAGCGTCAAATATCTGTAAGTGCCAACAACGTTCACTGGCATTTTTTTTCTCGTTATTTTCAAAAACAACAAAAAAAACTAACATATAAAAATGTTGAGAACAACAAGTCATTAGTCTATGTATGAAAGGAAAGAAAGAAGGGTTGTATTTTTCAAAAAGCATAGAATGTTTTGTAAAAAAAGGAGAAGAAAAGCAAGATTGTTGGAAGCGTCATCATACCCATTTTTTTTAAATTGAAGAGAAAAAAATTATAAGCTATTCTTTTTTTTCAAGCACCCAGACAGAAGAGTAGTGAAAATTATCCTAATTATGATTAGAAAAAAAAGAAAGGTCAGTCTGATAGACTTTGACATGGCGTTTAAAAATGGTTTTTGCTTTGATTTGTAAAATATTTTATTTAAAGTTAATTTGCTACGAATTTTTGAAATTTGTGTTTAAAATCTAAAAAATTTTTAGTTATAAAAACTCAGATATTAATAAATGTCCTTTCTCAAGCGTCAGGAAAAAAAGCCAAGACGTCTCTGATTTTTTTTAACAAAAATAAATTGACTCATTATTTTCTTTGTTGAGTTTCCTTTTGATTCTGGACAAAAATAATGAAGCTCGAGTGGAATGTCATGAATCTCCGGCAACTTTATTTTATTCCAGTAATTTAAAACTAATCAAAAAGGGGCTCCGAAACTACATAGAAAATAATTATTATTCACTAATCAACTCCAAAACAATAAAAAGCAACATATTTTCAAAAAGAATTTTGAAAGAATAAGCAAAGGGTTATGGAGTTTGTCAACAACACATACATACATAAAAAATATATAATCGTGGTTACTTAAAAAAGGATTTTCCTAAAATATTCTTCTTTCTATGACGACGCTAACGCCTGCAACAAAGTTTATGCAAATGACCTTCTCCAAAAAGAAGAACTTTGAGTTGGGTCTTTCGAAGGAAGATTATCAATTTTTATGCCGATGGTAATATTTTTTTTTAACCCGATTTATTCACAAAAATAAAAAATAACAAAGTTGCAAGCTTTCGAAAAAAAAATAAAGTCAGTGAAAGTCTCATGAAAAAAAGGCTCTTAGATTTTAGCCTCCAAAAAAGAAGAAAGAGATATGTGTCAATTTCGAAAAAGAAAAACAAAAATATAAATGAAGTGAAAAGGAGCTGTTAACGCCAGCTACTCTCCTTCTATTCATCATTTTTAATGTAGCCAAAAAAAAGAAAAAGAAAAATGACCCATGTTTTGTGTATTTTTCGACGCGCCAGATTCATCGAAAATAAATGACTAAAACAAATTCCCAAAAGCATTGTCGTTATTTATAAACCTCAAAAAATCTTTATTTATGATTAACTTTTTCACATTTCGACGTGTGAGACATCCCATTGTGTCTTACAAATGGCAAAGAAAAATAAATAAAAAATATTTCTTAAAAGATTTTTGTGAAAAGGCGATTATAACGAGATTTTCTTATCTGATAAATAAAAATTACTAAAACTTGTAAAAAGAATATTCAAAAAAAATTTTAAGAGCATTCTTTTCTTGAAATGTCAAACTCTTGAGATTTTTTTAAAAGAAGCTTATGAAAGCGGATGCAGCGTCCTTTGCTATCTTGCTTGCATGTTTTTTAAATGTAAGAAAAAAACCATGATGAAAATGAGGACGATGGCAAAGGAAAGATGAGACCAAAGAAGCTTATTTTGACGGCTATCGTTGAAAATTCAATCTTATGTTCCTGCAATTTAAAAAATGCGTTGTATAAGCTAAAAGGGTAAAAAGCAAAAGTGCAGAAACAAAAAAAATGGTTGAGTCATTTATTTTTTTTGAAGCTTCAATAACCCAAAAGCCTGGTTGGTGACGACTCCCTTCGGTCATAACTTCTTTTTTTCAATTTTCAAAAAAGGCAAACTTCCTTTTATCGTTCTTTTACTTCTATGTAATAACTTTTTAAGAAAATAGGATGAACATAGACGACATAGACACAAAACGGAAAATAATAATTGAAGGCAAAATTAGTTTAAAAAAAGTTTTAAGTAGAAGAATAAGCGAGATGGAAATATGTGTGACAAGCATAAAAAAAATATAAGAAAAAGATATGATAGAGAGCTAAGAAGAGAAGAGCCTTCTTCTTTTCTTTTTTCCCAAAAAATGGAAAATTGAATTAGCAACTTGGAAGCCTTCAAATTGGATATAAAAAAGAAAAGTTATGCTTTTTCTTATGCTTCAGGAGAAAAAAAAAATTGAGAACGCATGCTTTATGGTTTTTGTTGGAACTATTTATTGGAGAAAAAATTTTATTCTCTAAGATACGTGCAAATGGAAATATCTATGAATGGAATTTCGAAGATTACAGTGAAAATGAAGAGAATTTTATAAACACTTAAAATTTTTAAGAAGATTTTATATTTAAAGTAAGACAATCGGCTAAACGAGTGCAATCCAAAATATTGCAATACTAACATGAAAGTGTATCATCTAATAAGAATTCATCTATTTAATCTCAAATTTTTTGTAAAGTATTTTAAAATTTTATTATTTAAATGTTCCCTCAAAAAAGGCTACAAAACCAATAAGGCTATCATTCACAAATTTAACAATTAAACGGAAAGAATGGAAATTTTTAACAATAAAAAAGAAAAGAAAAAAGGAAGTAAACGAACAATAAGAATTTCCGTTCTTTTTATTTTTATTTTTTGACGTATCAATGAAGTCCATTTTTTTGAATGGAAAATAAGCAGATGTTTTATAAAAAAGAAAAATACGTAATAAATGATGATGGGGAAGAAATAATGTCTAGCCCAAAAAGCATCGCCTAAAGCTAAATTTTACTGACATTCTTCTTTTTAAAAAAAACTCGGTCCAAAAGTATGATAAAAGAAAATTTTGTTGAATATAGTTTAAATATATTTCATAAACGCCCACGTTTAAAACCCAATTTAAAAAGCGTATGTTCCAAGTTTCAGTTTACTTTTATAATCAAATTTGGAGCAATTTTATTACCAAAATTGATAATAAACTTGGATAAACTTTTTTTTAATAAATTGTAAATTAAATTTCTTCGCAAGCCGCTTATTCTTGTTACTGTAATACTCAAAAAAGGCTAATCTCGTGGATTAACATTGCAAAACATTCCGCGCCTATTTTTTATGCTCAGTACCTTTAACACGCGAGATCTACAGAAAATACAAATATTTAAAATTAAATACATTTTTTATTTGAAAAGTCAAACATTTTTTTTGTCTATTTGCAAAAAAAGCTACAACACTGCATTTGGCAATGTTGTTTTACTTTAAAAAACAAAATAAAAAAATTTATTGTCAACTGTTTTTTAATTTTAAAAGAATTCAAAAAGAAGTAAGGAAAAGTCAAAAATACCACCTACTGCTTGCTTCAATTTAAATAATGGCAAACTGGAGCCGAGGAAGCGAAAGCCAATATTGAGAAGAAAAAAATTTGGCATTATAAAAGAAAATAAAAATAAACAAAGTCTTTCTCGAAAGAAATGTTAACACAAAAAAAAAGATTGTTTCTGACAATGACAATCGTCGTAAATGTTTGCTTTTTCACGCTTTTTTTATTCTTGGCTTCTAATAAGCTACTCAACAATTGCAATTGTTATGAAACGATATAGTATTTTTAAGAGTAAAAGAAAATTACAAACAAAAAAATTAAATATTTCCAAGAATTATTAAAAAAATTAATCAAATTAAAATTTTTGTTCAAAAAATTCTTATTTTTATTGTAAAAGCCTAAAAAGCAATTATTATTTTTCTTGCAAAACGTTTCTTTTTTTTGAGGCAACCATTTTTAAAAAACTAAAAAAGGAAGAAATAAGCATTAATTTTTGACAACAAAAAATAATAGAAGGAAGAACATTTCCTTTTGCCCTTTTAGGGAACAAAAATAGTTTATTTTAAATTAGAAATTAGCTCATAGAATGCAAAAAAAAAGTCTCAACAAACAATACAAAAAAGGGAAACGCAACATAAAAAGTAAAAAGATAGATTAAACAAAGAGAGTGATGGAACATTATGAGCTTGGTTCATGTGGTTAAAGCGGAAGTGAAACTGAATCAATACACAAAATTGTCGAGTAATATGTAAACGTCATATCGATAAATTCTATTAAATTGAAGTTCAATATTTTTTAAACATGTTCAATTTTGAGCAAATTCTATTTATTAAAAAAATAATGCAACACGCTAGACGAAATTCAAAGAATTCTAAAATTTGCAACTAAAAAAGGCCAGGTGAATATTGTGTAAAACAAAATTTGTCTTTCTTCGATTCTATTCTTCAACATTCTTTTATTTTTTGTTGGCTTTTTCTAAAGCAAATGAAAAAAAAACTGCATCAGGTTGGAGGTCTTTGATGTTTTTGATGAATTTTAAATTCACCCTTTTCCCTTTCGTGCAACAAAAAAAAAGCTTTTGAAAGATTATTGAAAAAAAGCAAGCAAAAATTGGCCCTCTTCCAAAAAATGCATTATTTTTAATTTTTTATTAAAGGTTTTTTTCGAGACACGTAAATAATCTTTTTTCTCCTTCAAATTTTGCAGTGATTTAAAAAAATTCACAAATTCTAAATACCTATCTTTCATAGAATTTATTATTGAATTTATAGCATACAACATTAATGACAGAAAAGAAAATTTTATTTTACAAAACAGCAAACAAGCATAAATGCACACCACAAAAAATATTATTATTATTTAATTTATTAATTGTTCACCATGGCAACAATTAATTTTTAGAAGTCATGAATGGATGGAATGAGACTTGATTATTATTTTTATTATTTGGAAACTTCAGCATCAAATGCATCCGATCGTTTTCCAAATCGCATGTATGATGATTTTTGTTTACCAAATCTGGAAATTAAAAAAAAGGCATTTCGAAGTTAGAAGTTGCAAGTTTTTGGGTTGAAAAATTCAAAGAAAAAAATTAGTGTGTCGCATTATAAAGGCTATGGAAGAAAGAATTTATACCTGGGAACATTAGTTTCACCGGAATCAGCGCGTTTACCAAATCTCATATAGGATGACCTTTGTTTGCCAAATCTAAAAATAAAAAACCTTAGTAAAAAAAGCTTTTGAACAAAGTCTCTTGCTTACTTTCTATAATTTGAGCTTATGGGTGACATTTCATCTCCAAACATACGTTTACCAAATCTAAATCATCCAATTAGATAACTTTTATCCTAAAACTATTGCAAGCCCTACCTCATATAATTAGGTCGATGTGGCTCAAAAGCTTTTGCTAAAACTGCTGCTCGAACTCCCAAAGTTTTGGCTTCATTTGTTGGTGGCGTTTCAGTTGAATCTGAAAATCATCCATCCTTTTTACAATCTAAAAAAATGATGAGCAATAATACTTACAATTTTCACAAATATGAAGTTGTGGAAAACTATCACACATTGCGGCAAGGGTTTGTTCCTGAGCTTTTAGAAATAAACTCAAACTTAAAATTAAACAAACACCAAAAAATGACAACACCGCCATTATCTCCACAAACTTTCTTTCGAAAATGTTTTTAACAAAAAAGTTTTCAAGTTTCTGCTTCCTTAAATCTCGAGAATGCATCCTCTTCTTTTTTTTCTTGAGTTAAGAAGAAGCTGACGAAAACATCGACGACGAAGACAATCTTTTGTTTAATTTTTTAAAGAAGAATCGAAAAAAGCGAACAAAACATTTATGCTTTACTGAACTAATGAATTTCAAAAACATTTGCAAAAAAAAGTGTTAAATTATTTTTGTTAAACAAACAAACAAAACAGCCTACGTATTTTTTTTTTACCAAAAAAAAAATAAAAATTATGAAAAGATAAAAAAATGTTTATCAACGCTGCCAGCAGGATTTGAACCTACGCGGGAAATTCCCAACAGATTTCAAGTCTGTCGCCTTAACCACTCGGCCATAGCAGCTGAACACCGAAGGTTAGAATGATGCATGTGTTGCTTTGAATTCCTCTCTATTTCACTTTTCACTTTTATTTTTTTCAAAACAAAAAATTGTTAATTTTACAAGTGAATGCTTTTAGAAATTGTTAGCATGAAAATTATCTTTTTTCTTGTTTTTAAAAGATATTTTACTATGATATCATAAAGCTTAAAAGATTAAAAACTATTTATATTTAAAATTCTTTAAAACATAAATGGAGATTAGTGGATTTTTAAAAAGCAAAATGTACAATTTCTTTCTAAACGAACTAAACTTCAAAACAAAATTAATACCAATATTTTTTTGGTATTACACAAAAATATTACTGTAGGTTATGTAATAAAAAACGATAAAAATAAAAGTCAATGTTTTTTCTTTGAATGTCTTTTTTTGAGTGGGAAAGTTTGGTAATGCGCTAATAATTCATTTAAAAGTTGAGGAGCATCGTATCCTCCGTTAATAAGATAACGGTGGTGAATATTTTTTATTAACTTATCATTTATTCCATATGCTTCTTTGACACTTTGGATATGTTCTCGAGTTCGTTTTTGACTTTCTTTATTAAGATTTTGCCTCTTTTTTTCCTTTTCTGGAGAAGATAAACGACGGCCACGACTACCTTTGGGAGCGAGAGCATTGAGTTCAGGTGAAGTGGATGGAGTTCGATTTTCGTAATGGTTATCCAATATTTCAGAGCTATCAGAATTTACGGAAATACCGCGACTTAAATTTTTATTTGATAAATATATACTTTTATCAATAATTTCGGGTACATAATCAACATCCATAAAAAATGAAGGTGATAAAGGTGGAATAGAAGAAGCTGATGGACTTTTACTTTGATTATCCAATGACGTAATAATCCAACTTGGTGGCGGAGCTTCGTGTGGTTGATGAATAATTTCACTTGAAGGATTAATAGTTCTCCAAGGAGTTGTACCATCTTTAAAAAGAAAGTTATCTAATAATTGAATATTTCCAGTCGGTCCATTCAAACATGTGTTAATAGCTTCAACAATTGAGGGTGTTACAGTTACAGCAAAAGCTCCATCGTATTGAGGAAGAGAAGGTTTTTCAGTTGCTATTAAATCTGGTAATCCTTCCTTTGCGCTAACAGAGTTATGTCTCATTTTTAAATAAATAAAGTATTTTTCAACAACAAATTTTTTATTTTAAGAAATTAAAAAGTTTTACGGCTTTCTTTTTATATGAAATTCTTGCACAAGCATTACTTTTATCAATGGATTGCGTTAACGAGGAAAGCAAGCCATAAATAATCTTATCAATGTGCAGTGTTATTATGGCAAATAACGACCAAATTTCTTCACTTTCTTCTTTATACTTTTTTTGATAACAAAAAAGTTGAGTCAGATTTTTTTTTGTTGATATGTTTGTTATTGTTTTATAAATGTAAGTTTTTATTTAAAAATTTGTACAAACATCATAAACAAATCAATTTAAAAAAATTGCTTTAAAGTTTAAACTTTAGGTTCTGGAATATATTTTGAAACGTTAGGGTTTGACATACTTCGCCTGTAAGTTGACGATGAATGACTTCGCGATGTATTAGCCGGAGAATACATAATTCCCATATAATCATCGTGAATATCGGCGGTTGTAGCCTTTCTTTCAACTGCTGGGGTTCCTTCTTGAATAGTTTTACGAATTTCATCAACCTTTGTATCGAGCAAACGACTAAACATTTGATAAAGGGCATCCGTTTGGGAATCCGCCACGATTCGATCCGATACAATTGACTGACCATTTTGATCGGATTTCAATTCAATTGTCACTGGCGCGACTTTATGAAGTTTAGGACTAAAATAATCTCATTTTCCTAAGGGATAATTGAAAATGAAAGAACTCACGTTCCATTATTAATAGCCTTCATCGCATCTTGAACTGTGGCTTTTGTATAAGCTCGAACAATTTGACTTGCATCGAAAGTATGCTTTCGGTATGATTTCATTAAAACGGGTTTGAGAACTCTGGCATTAAATCTTTCATAACTAAAAATTGGTGTTTTTTTTTATTCAGCACCACTTTTGACATTTAACTTACTTATCTCTGAAAGTATGCTTTCCACTCATCCCAATAATATCTTCAATCCCAGCCATAGTGTAATCACAATATCGATTATAAACATTTTCAACCAAACTTATTTCTCTTTCTTCTGCTCTTTCAACTTTTAACCAACTTAATAATGGACGAATCGTAACACCTTGAACAAAAACAGTAAATAAAATAACTACGATTGTGGTAGTTAAAAACATAGGTTTTGCTGCAATGCTTGCAGGCATAGAAACAGCTAAACCAAAAGCTATGGCACCTCTCAATCCACCATAAGAAAGAACAAATTGATCGACGGGTGTAAATTTTTTTGTTCGAAATCGATTCAAAATTGCACATTGAATTATGACACCAATGATTCGAAAAATTAAACATGAGGCTACAGTAATCACAACAAAATTAGTATCCCATTTAGGATGGCTTGAAATAGTTGAGAGACCCAAAAACATAAATATTATAGTTTCACTACATTGTGCTAACATTTTAGTAAAATATTTTACTGATGTATTAGCTTCATATGATAAATTGCCTTTCACATATTCTTTCATTGCAATTCCGCAAGAAACAATTCTAAAAACTTTTTTAAATTTAATATTTCGTAGTTAATAATTGTGGCATTTCTTTTTTCAGAAAAAGAAACGCTTATTTTGAAAAAAAATATTTTATGGAAAAACTTACGCTAAAATGGAAGAAACTTGAAACATTTCCGCAGTCAAATAAGATAAATATGGGATGGCAAAAATAAACACTGGAGCCAATACTTTAACTCGATCAGTATATTTGGTGATGAAACTAACAATAATAGCAAAAACAATTCCAATAAAAACTCCACCAAGAGCGATAACAAAAAATGAAAGGGTTCCAGCGGCATAATCAATGGATTTTAAATTTTCTACTCCAATGTTATTAAATTTTTTAAACATGGAATAAAGAACCACAGCCGCGCCATCATTGAATAAAGCTTCACCAAATACATTAATGAAAAGAAATTCATTCACATGAATTTCTTCGAATACTAAAATCAACAGGATTTTTATTATGGAAAGGAATCCAAATGTTTACCTGCAATAACAGCCACAGGATCGACAGCTGAAATCAAAGCAGAGAATAACAAAATTTCAAATAATGTAAATTCAACACTAAATAATTCATAACTTCCACAAATAAATAAGGTTGTTGCAATTGCAATGGTATTATAAATAGTTCCAATAAAAGCAAAAACCATAACCGAATCCAAATTATCAAATAGCTGTCGATTGGGCATAAAATATCCTGCATCAAAAATGATTGGCGGAAGTAAATAAAGGAAGAAGGTATGAGATTCAAGGGTGAAGATGCTTTGATTTACTTTCAATTCTTTTAAAACATATCCAAGTAATAAACCAACGACAATCAAACATGCGCTATCAGGGAATGCATCACCAAAGGTTTTATTCACATGGAATACTGAAACATGAAGATACCAAAGTGTATGTATTTCATCAAAAAGTTTGACATCAAACAACTTCACGAAGAAAAGAATATATCTGGGAGATGCGCGAACGCATTCTCCCGCACCCAAAAATTTAACTGTTAGCGCATCCCGATTTCCGGGGTGGCCATAGAGGTCAACCTGATCCCAAAAAGTGCAATGGGCAAGCCTCACCCTAGAGATTCTGTCTTCTTGATCGCAGAAGTCTCCCAGCCAGGTAAGTTTATGAGCTATCGTAATCATTCCTTACTTTTGGTTGAAAAAAACAAAAAATGATGAAACCAAAATGAGCATCAGGCGATGATAGAAAAACATTTTAGTTGCGTTTTTTAAATTTTTTTTTCATCGAATTGCATTTTTTTTTTCAGCGACGAAGATTTGAATTACGAATTTATAAGCAAAAATTGAAACTTACATATTTTGGCGATGGACGCAAGTAAAATCCATATGCTTACAGTATATGCAGTTTGAACTGATTCCCATTCAAATGAAACTATTTCAAATCTTTCAGCTTTTTCATGTTCGTGATTCGGGGAATTAGGTTGTTGAGTTTCACAATGGACATATAAAATAAATAATCCAAAACATAACCAAAATCTCAAGAGATTCATTTCCCGGAAGTTCTTCTCCTCTTTGAAACGACAATACTACTTTCGATTTTGATGAACAACAAAAAAAGCAGAAACAAAAAAAAATGAAAGAAGTGATTTTTTTTTTCGGAAAATAAATGTCAAATAGTTTGTTTTAACATTGATTCATGTCATTTGGAAGCAGCAGTCTTTAAAATTATTCATACAACAAAAATTATTAAGCGATTCGTTTTTTTATTATATTAATATATTCACGTCATCACGAGGGAATATTAACAGCAACAAAAAAAAAAAAAAATGAGGATACCAAGTATTTTTGCTTTTGCTTTGCCTCCAAAAAAAGGTTGTCGAGTTGAGGTGTTGAAAAAAAAAAGCCAGATTAGATGACACTTTTTTTACGGTCAATCAGCAACGAGAAAAAAATGAGAGAAATAAAAACAAAAACAAAAAAATAATTCATTTTTTGCATGATCAAACTTTTTATAACACAAAATCAAATATTATATACCTTGTTGTGACTCCTGTCACTACAGAAGTACAAAGACTCTTTTGCTGTAGTTACAGAATGCTCGCTCTCTCTCTCTGTCTAACCGGAAACCTATCTTCATCTTTGCCTATATTATTATTGTATTCTTTACAGTTTACCGCTCGACTGTAATCTTCTCTTGTTCGGTTAATAAATATTGTTATTTATCTTCTGTGTCTATTTTACACACATATCGGAACGTTTCTTTGTTTGACCAAATCTACGGTCATAACAAATTGGTGACGAGAGTTGATTGCTTATCCTCTCCCTGTTCGTGCTCTGCTCGTGATCCGGAAATAAGAAATGGATGATATTCTTGGTAATGGTGCTGCTCCTCCGGCTGCTGTAACTCATGTCGCTCTGCCTGCTATTCCTCCGTTCGTCCATGATTCAATGGTTCCAAATGGTGCTTTTCTTTGGTTCCGGAAGTTGAAGATTATCTTTCGTGTTTATGATATGGATGAAAACCGGAAAGTTGCTCTTGCTCTCGCTGCTCTTGATGATGCTACATTCCGGAAAGTTGCTTCTGCTTTGTTGCCTGCTGATATTGCTGAATATCAAAGTTGGTCTGGTTTGGAGAAGGTTATGGTCAAACTGTTCGACTTCACTGAATCAACTTTTGCAAAACGCTATGCTCATTTTCAAATGGAATGGAAAGGACCTGCTCATGAAAGTGTACCGGAATTTGTTGCTCGTGTTCGTCAAAGTGTAAGTGAATTTGACTTCAGCAATTTTGGTGAGAATGAACTTGGAACCTTAACTTTGTTAATGGCTATGAAGGAACCGGCTCTTGATGGACTTCGTTCTCAAATCTTGGCTGTATTGAATAAGAACCCCAAGACACCGCTTGAAACTTGCTCAACTATGCTATCTTCTGCTTTACAAACTCAACGTGAATCAAGACTTCCGGAAGCTCCTGCTATTCATTATATTCATCATCGTGGTCCAAATTCTTCAAAGAAAGAAGGAAATGGCAATGCTACATATGGTAGAAATGGTGATAAAAGAAATAGTTCTGTTAGCTCAAATGAATCAAAAAACTCTGGTAAGTCTTCATCGTCAAATGGATGTTGCATTCGTTGTAAGGGTTCAAAGGAAGTCCGGAAGTTTCAATATTGTGAAAAATGTTACCATCGTATGAAGAAACACAAGTGTTCTAAATGTAAGCGAATTGGTCATTTCTCGGAAATCTGTTATGAAGAAACTGGAAGATCAAGTTATGCAAATGGTAATCAAAGCTATAATGGAAACAATGCTCGTGGAAAACCAACAATAACTTATCTTCAAAAGAAACCGGAAGCTGTTCCTCATGATCGTTTCAAATATCTTACCGTTCAACCAAATATTCTTCATCTAAGTGCTCCTGATGCAACCCGGAAAGATCCTGAAACATATGCTCATGTAGCTGCTGGTCATCGAAGTCGAAGTTCTTCAAATGGTAGTATGGTTATGCCTACTCAAGATCTTATTGTTGCTAAACAAGACAAGAAAGCTGAAGATGCTATGGAAAGTGCTTCTGATTCTCAATCACCTGAAGAATATATGGAACCGGATGATGCTGTTGAAATGATGGTTACTGCTATGGAATCTTTGGATGGAAGAATCATGAAAGTATCGGATGCACAATTCAATGAACTTGGTGAAATATTCAACAAACTCATGGAAGAGTTCAGTGATCGTCAACGTCAAATCCTCTAGCCAAAGAAGGAAGGAGAAGTGTTGTGACTCCTGTCACTACAGAAGTACAAAGACTCTTTTGCTGTAGTTACAGAATGCTCGCTCTCTCTCTCTGTCTAACCGGAAACCTATCTTCATCTTTGCCTATATTATTATTGTATTCTTTACAGTTTACCGCTCGACTGTAATCTTCTCTTGTTCGGTTAATAAATATTGTTATTTATCTTCTGTGTCTATTTTACACACATATCGGAACGTTTCTTTGTTTGACCAAATCTACGGTCATAACATACCTATCAAAAAGGATATATTTAATCCTGGAATTGAGTGGTAATGATGACGCACTTTTATTTTTATTTTTTTGGCCATATCGAATCCAATTGAAGTAAATTTTGATTTTATGAGGTAAAAAGACCATTTACTTTTTTTTTCAAAGTTAAAAGAGTAAAGTTAAAATACGCACAAAATGAATGGCTTTTGTGATCGGTGAAAATGGATGGGTTCATAAATATGGGATTATGGATAACTCGAATGTAACAACCTTTAAATTTTTTGAAAAAACAGAAACAAAACTTTTATAGTTGCATAAAAAGTTTAACATAAGGATAAAACCCAAAAAAAGATTTTGCAAAAAAACAAATTGCAGTACATTTTGGCAGCTGGAAGAAAATGAGAAAAAAGAATAACACTTTCTTTAGGAGTAGCGTTTCACATCGATTTTCATAGACTCCTTTTTATCATTAGTTTGATTCATGTATAAAATGAATGAATGATAGAGTTTTAGAAAAGTTCAAGGAAGTGAGAATGCTTTAGTCATATTGGCTGGTAAGGAAGTAAGAAGCAGCTGCTTTAAGCCTAACGTCTAAACAATAAACTTTAAATAAATTTTTTATTTTTATAATAAACGAAAGCTTCATGTTTAACAAATTTTTAGAATGAAAAGTTCTTTTAAAAAATGTTAAAATACAGAAATAAAACAATTGATGATTCAATAAATAAAAAAATGATTAAAGTAAAAAGTTTCCTATGGTACAAAAATGGATGTTTTTGTTTTGCGATGTTACTCACCATTATTTCAATAAACTTGAAATGAATTCAAAAAAAGTTCTGCTGCTTACAAACTGTTTGAATTTATTTTATTTTGCATTATGAGTTTCAATGTTTTGTTAAAGTAAAAAAGAAGCTGAAATTTTAAGATTACGAAAAGGCAAAGTCTTTCTAAAACGAGCATGCTTCAAACGCAAAATTTTAAGATCTGCTAAATTTCCATGACTTCCAAACAAGCTTAACTGTATCGCATTGATTGGTATTACGAAACACGTAGTTTCAGCTTTTAGTCGTTCATTATGTTTTGCAAGAAAAAACTATTTTTGAAAAAATCCTTTATAGCAAGTTTTGCTCATTTGCACCCAAAATGATTAAATTTTATAATTACAAATAATTATAATAGCTTAATTTAAAAAATTGCTCAATTGTCACTCGATTAATTCCATACAACACTCAAAGATCTAAAATGTTCATCAAATGTTTGGTTTGCGTTGACTTTTTGTCCCAATGCAATTTCAACAGTTTTTACTTGAATCACTAAAATATCTGAAGCATCTTTGGAAGGTCGAAATCTTTGTCGAAGATTTTTAATTGGAAGCCATTCAGTTCGAAATATCCAATACGCGGTTACAGAAATTATATAAGCATTATAAAACTAAAGAACATGAGATTAGAGACTCAAAAAATCAATAAAAAAAATACCATATAAAAGACAGGAACAGCGTAATCATTATTAAAAATTCGAACAAACATCGAAATAAATACAGCTGAAAGTGAAGCGATGACACTTATAGTTGCTTGAGGAAATAACAAATTTAAAGCTCTTATATTTTCAATTATTTGATATTTTGTTGTTAATAGCACTCGATTTGAATGACTTAATTGACGTAAGCGACGATTTTGCTTTCGTAAATATCTTAAACCCTACAAATAACGTTTTATAAATAATTTAATTGGACGAACAACAAAAATATGAAAGGCATTTTTCTTGAATTACTTACGAGATAATTAACGATTTCAATGGTAACCAAAAATGAATAAATAACAATTGGAGAAACTCGAACTGAAACTTTTTCGATCACATCAAACACTACTATCAACAACAAAAAGCCATACCCAAATTAAATAAAACTGCGAAAGAAATAGCTAAAATTAAAGAAATTGAAACAAAAATTGGTGCAACAAAATGAAAATATTTTCTTTTTTCATATGTTCCCGAATATACTGTAGCTACAACTCGTTCCAAACAAATTGAAGTTTCAAATAATCTAAATAAATGACCATTAACAGAAAGAATATTTTTAGTAATTTGATAATATATTGATTTATATGAAAGTGAAACGGAGCCATAAGAAAGTGCAATTTGAGTGGAAAGAATACCACCAATTGGAAAAATGCACCATGAAATTGCTAATGAAAAATATAAAATTCTTAAATTCAGATGAACTTTTCGAAGACATTTATGTGCACAAATCACCGCAAATGGAGCAACAAGAAAAGTTATTACAGATGATGAAATTAAAATGTAATACAATATCCTTTCTACTGGGTCCATTTCTATTACTAAAAAATTTTAAAGATTCAATGAGTAAATAATAATTAAAAGCGGAGAGACTATTTTGTTTGTATTTTTTTATAAAATAATTAAAGGAAGTTGTTTCAAAAAAATAATGGTACTATAAAGGCAATGACTGACTTAACAATTACCGACGCGGCTGGAAATAAAGCCTTACAAAATTTAATAAATGTCCTTTTATTATTTTAAAAATAAGGGATAAAAGTATACGACCTTTCTCTCGATGCAAAACTTTTTTAAAGCTAAATGTTAAATTAAAATTTAGGGAATGATACTTTTCTGTTTTCATGAAACTATAACAAATATGTGCAAATTTTGATGTTAAACGTTAAAGCAAAAATAAGAATTATAAAGTTCAATTCTTAATTTTATTTATCTTCCATTTTGACAATGGAGCTTAACCGTATTCACTCGGCATCAAAGAATCAAAATTTAAACTTTTTGAACGTAAAAACTCTTAAAATTTTGTACGTTAAAACAAATAATTTTCACAATACCAAATAAAAAAACTATAACTAAACCATTAATTAAATACGCTCCCGTTACAATAGCCATGCGAAAAAAGTGAATGAAAATTTATTATAGCTCACTTTTTTATAGGAAACCATAAACCATTTTGACGCCATTCATTGCTTTATTTCAAAAACTTAAAGGTTCATTGAAGATTAGAGTTTCTTTAATTTATTTTTAAAGAGGATGAAAAGTTTTGTGAGACATCTGTTTTCGAAAAATAACTACCTCCAAGTCGTCTGAAAAAATGAGTAACTTAATTACTTTAAAAGGTTTAAGGTTTGAATGAGAATTAAAAAAAATAATTGTAAGGCGAAGTTTTACTAATGTTAGTTTCATCAAAGCCTTAATTTATTTTTTTATATTAAAACGATCGACTTCTTTCCTACTAATTTTTTGTTTCAAAATTCCATGGAGAAAAATAATTTATTAAAAAAATTGTTTTTGCAACAAAACAAAATTAACAAAAAAGTCTAAAAAAGAAAAATTGCTTAAAAACCAAAAAACCACAAAATATTTTTTAAAAAATCAATAAAAAAAAATTAACACCGAGAATTAACCGTACTTTACAGACATATACTTGCAAAATTTAATATTCAACGACATGACCAGGTGGAAATGGATTTTTACCATATTTAATTCTCATTTTATCACCAATGACGTCGAGAATATCCAAAACTTTATCCAATTGTTCTTTTGTATGATCAGCGGATAAACAAACACGAGCTCGAGCTTTTGTTACTGCAGTTGCTGGAGGACCAACGGCAATGAGGCCAAGATCATATTTAAGGGATTCTCGACCAGTTGCAACAACTTTACTAATGAAAAATGTCATGATTGGAACCACGGGAGAATCATCTTGTCCATAAATAAGGAAGCCAAGTTGTTGGATTCTTTGTCGAAAATATCGAGAATTTCGAAGAAGGCGTTGAATTTTTTCTTGTCCAATTGAAGTTCCATCTTCACCAGAAATAATTCGAAGGGCTTCAGATATTTGTCCCACTAATGCTGGGCTCATCGCTGTACCATAATTATATACAGCTGAATTATTTCGAAGATATCCAATTAAAGCCTAAAAATAAAAATTATAAATCCATTTGTTTTAGATATTCAAAAACACAACCTTTGATCCAGCAATATAACCACCAGCTGATGCAAAACTTTTAGTTAAAGTTCCCATTAAAATATCGATGTCCTTTGGATCGCAACCCCAATAATCCACAACTCCTCGACCACGAGGGCCAAGAGCTCCAATTGAATGGGCTTCATCAACAAAAAGATAAGCATTATTTCGCTTTTTAACTTCAATAAAAGATGGCAAATCTATGATTGTTCCTTCCATGGAATAAATTCCTTCAAGAACAATTAAAACTTTTGATGGTTTCTTTCCATTTTTCTCCGTATATTCTGCAAATGCAGTTCGAAGTCGTGATTCACAACTTTTTGCATCTTAAAAATTAAACATTTAGAAATTAGTTACATCAATTAGTTAAAGATAGTCTTACTGTTATGTTTAAAAATAACGACTTTCGCTTTGGATAATCTTAATCCAAGAACTAATGAAGCATGATTTAGTTCATCACTAAGAACAAGGGTATTTTCATCAGCAATAGCTGGAAGATTCATGGAATTTGTTCCAAAACCCATGGGACAACACATTGCATCTTCAGCTCCAACAAATGCAGCAAGTTGTTGTTCAAGGTCATATTGAATTCTGAAGGCAGCTAAAACATAAAAATGTGTAAATAAAGTTCATCAAATGGAAGGAAAATGTATACCAAATTCATTTGGAATTGAAGCGGATGAAACACCATGTTGTTCAATTTGGACAATAGCTTCTTGGGCACAGGGACCATCATTATGTGAAAACCCAAGATAATTATATGATCCAACATTTATTACATCAGTAAATGTTCCAGTATATCTAAAATAGCCAAAATTATGCTTTCAATTAACTTTGATTTTTAAAGTGTCATTGAACATTATGTTTTAATTAAAATATACTACAAACACCTTATGTTTTTAATGTGGATACCTTCAAAGTACTAATTTCCAAAAAACAAACTATTTGATTCTTTTCTGTTCTATGCTTTGTTAAAAACGCATTAAAACCAATAGCAATTTTATTTTTTACATTGATCAAGCAACATTAGTTTAAAGAAAAATCGATCGTTCTTTGAATGTCCTGTGTTTAAAAAACATTATTGTTATGTCTATGAAAGGAAAACTCCCATGGCCCAAAAAAAACTTATATAAAATGTGCGCGTATGGGTAATTAATTTCTTTTTTCTTCTTCTCACAGCCACAATCACAAATAAATTAGCTTTACTTAATTTTAATATTTCAACTTTGAAATTAGGATAAAATTATGGTAAGCCCAACAAAAATTGAAGATGTTTCGGAGCAGCTATCACCTTCATTAACAATAGAGAGAACTTCCGCTGATATTTTACCATCATCATCTGAACCTTTAATTGCAGCAATACAGCCAAGCACTTCAAAATCTACTGCAGTTAAATTTTGTCAAGATTTTGTTGCTGGTGGTGCTTCAGCTGCTTTAGGCAGAACCATTACTGCTCCAATTGGTAAGTTTCTTAAAATTTTTAGTATTTTAGTTTTCACCACTAAAATATCTGCGTCAAACATTCTTTAAAAAAGCACAAAAAGCTATATTACTTTTACTCCCTATTTTTTTTAGATAGAGTAAAATTATTACTTCAACTTCAACATGCTCAAAGAACTATTGCTGAAGATAAACGATATAAAGGAATTGTGGATTGTTTTATTCGGGTTGCAAAAGAGCAAGGCTCAATAACATTTTGGAGAGGAAATGGCGTAAATGTTATCAGAATATTTCCTCAACAAGCTCTAAATTTTGCATTTAAAGATATTTATAAACTTATGTTCTTAAAAGTTAGTGGCATTTTTATTTTCAAGTTAGTCTAAGATTATTATTCATTTTTAGGGCGTCGATAAACACACTCAATTTTGGCGCTTTTTTGCTGGCAATTTAGCTTCTGGTGGAGCTGCAGGTGCAACAAGCTTATGCGTTATTTATCCCCTTGATTTTGCTCGTACTCGACTTGCAACAGATATTGGAAAAGGGGCAAATAGAGAATTTCGAGGCTTTATTCATTGTGTTTCTTCCACACTTAAAACTGATGGAATTGGTGGACTTTATCTAGGCTTTAATTCATCTGTTCAAGGAATTATTATTTATCGGTAAAATATTATAGCTACTTTTGCCTCAAAAAAAAGATTTATTTTAGCGCTGCATATTTTGGCTTCTTCGATACCGCGACAGCTTATGTCGTGGAGGATAAAAAGAATCTCCACTTTCTCGGTGCATGGGTTATTGGGCAATTTTGCGTTATTTCAGCTGGATTATGTTCATATCCTTGGGATACAGTACGAAGAAGAATGATGATGCAATCAGGTCGAACAGATGTTTTATACAAAAATACCCTAGATTGTTGGAGGAAAATTTACGTGAATGAAGGAGGTTTCAACGGATTTTTTAAAGGAGCTGGAAGCAACGTCCTTCGAGGAATGGGTTCCGCGCTAGTTTTAGCATTTTACTCAGAAATTACAAAATATTTGTAAATACTCATTAATACTCTTTAAATGTTCGTATAAAAAATAAAGATTGAACTAACTTGTAAGTCCATCCATAATCAGTTGAGATTCTATCTTTAAGTTTCATAATAACGGCAGGCACTCCAGCAATAGGACGATTAACAACATCGGTGGCAATTCGATAAATTTTATTAATAAAAATGGATTCCATTTTATCTTTTAATTCAACGAAATGCTAAAAAAAAAGTATTAAGAGTCAATAAGTCATTTCAATAGTGCTAAAGCTCATAACTGTTTCGGTAGCTAATGATAATTACATAATTTACCAATGTTTTTCTGTCACCAAATTATTCTAAAAACTTTAAACAAACAAAAAAGCTTACAGATTGTTCTTTTCTTTCTTCCGGGAAATATGTTCTTAAGATCCCAAGGGTTCTAAGCCATTCATCAATGAATGCAAAAACAATCAACATATAATATTGAAATTTAACCATATAATGGGTAATAAGAGGCGCCTCCGGATATGGTTTATTAACATATTTTGATCGTTTAAAAGTATAATCAAAATCAGCTTTATATTTTAATTCTTTGGCTTCTTCATCGTTTTCATTGTCACAGAAGTTTTCCAAATTTTGAGTTGTTGGCGTTCTTGGAGGAGCCATATTATATTACCTACAAATTTTTTGAACCAATTATTATCAACGTAGATAAATGAAATAATTGAAGTAAAAATAAAAAAGCCACGGGCGAGTTCAATTTTCGAACAAAGTTCAATGCGATTAAAGTGCATCATCGTGTCTTTCGTTAAGAAAAAAGGAAGAAGCAATATCTTTATTGATACTCCTTGCTGCTTGCTTATTCGCAAACAAATATCAAAATACGGACTACAAAAAAAAAAAGAAGAGAAGCGCTTTAGGAAATGCAAAAGGGAAGAAAAAATGGGAAGCAAATAAAGGTCGATTGCAATTTTGTCGAGAACCAATCAATCAATATACACATCATCTAAAAAAAGAAAGATGCAAAGGATTTTTTTCTAGACTAATATTGGTCGATAACTGTGCTGCAGCATAAACTTTTTATTATTTTTGCCGTTAAAAATAAATGAAAGAGAAATTGAGAAAGAAAGTGGCGCGTTTTTTTTACTCATCTCACCTCTCATGCTTTTTCCTTCTTCATCCACCTGCGCACCACAAATAAATACACGTGCATTAAGAAAGGTTTGCGAAAGTGTGGAAGGGAAGCTTATGTAGTGAATAACATAAAAAACAAGGCGAGTACAAATAAAATGTAATTGCAGTTTTTGGCTTATTTCCAATGTGTCGAAAAAAGAGAGCAAACAAAGTTATGCTTTTTGAAATCCAAAACAGGGAAAACCTAGGCAGCTAAATAAAGGAATGTAAAATATATTTCAAAAATATAAAAAGCAATTTCAAATTTTTTTAAACATAAATTTTTTTCTCATTGCAGCAATTACTCATTCTTCAAACAACTAAACCCCACTACTTCCGCCGCTGCTAAAAAATGAAAATATTTGTGTCTAAGAAATCTTATCATTAAATTTTTTTACTTCAAAAAAATCTGGCCATTTTATGGGGTAACTCAAATTTCCAATTTGACATGATTTTTTTTTCGAGGACAAAGTTTACATCAAATCGGGTTACCCAGCAACCAAAAATAGTTCGAAGACTTTCTGTGGAAACAAATAAGTTGGTTAAAATGTAAACCTTTAAAAAGATATGTTTGTTATATCATTTAAAACACGTAATGCGACTAAAAATCATAACCTTAAAATAACTTTTCAGACTAATTAAATTACCGTAAACTTTAGACTTTCATTTTTATGATTATCAAAATAAGATTTCTACAGACATGAAAAAACATTTTAATGTTCACAAACAAAGTTTAAAATCGGGTGAGACAGAGAAGTACAAAAATATTTTTGATAAATAGAAAAATAAAATAAATAGGCCTTTTTTGAGAGCACGATCAATGAAACGATGCAGCGGAAAAGAAAAATAAAAGATGAAGAAGTGCAGAATGACGAATTGTTTTAATTGGGTCTATCTATGTCCATGCATATACAATATACGATGGAAATAAACCAAAATGATAAAAGTTTCAAAGAAATTTCCCATTTTATTGCAACTTTTTTCTGTTAAAAAAATGACAATCAAACAAAAAAAAGCCACAAAAGACTACATACGATCTTGATTATGGACGACGAAGAATGTGTTATAAAACTTTGCAACATTAAAGGTTCGCGTAAAAAAAAGATGAAGGAAAAAAGATTCGATGAAGCAAAATTCCACAGACACTTTTTTTTATTAGGCAAGTGTTTGTCTGGAGAAAAGCGAAAAGCTAGACGACGGTTTGTGAACTTGGGTTGAATTTGTAATGATGTTTGAAGCAAAAATTTGACCCTTCACATATGAGTACTAATGAATAACGACTAACAGAAGGAAAAGGGCTAGGTAAGTGCACTATAACTATTATCGTATTTTCACGGCTATTATGAAGCATAAAAGTCACAAAATATTAATGGTAAATAAACAAATAAAAAGTAAGCCAATTCTTATTCAAGCGAAATCTATCACATCTAATAAACTTTGTGATAGCTATTCGATACCTAAAAACCAATAAAATCTCGCAAAAGAAAGCAAACGAAAGTTTTAGTGAAAAATAGAAATATAAAATCGAAAGATTTTTTGTAAAATAATGTTTATATATTTTTTTTCAACTACCAATAAATACAAAAAGAAAAGACGAAGAAATATATTTAAAAAATAGATAAAAAGGTGTTGTTGTAAAGCAACCGGAAGTTAAGAAAAGTTTTGTTTTTAAAGCAAGTTTATTTTAACGGAATTTGATAGATAAGAAAATGATAAAACTTTGTAATAATTCACATAATTCAAACAAAAGCATTTTTTCCTGTTTCTTTTTTTTATATTTATGCAAGATTTTAAAACAACAAAAATGCCAAAAGTAATGCTTGATTCCAAAACTTTTGTTCATTGAAAAATTAAAGTAAGTTTGTTTACAGCAGCAACAACAGCCGCAAAATGTTGAAAGATATTCCTCCGCTTGAAACAAAAGGAGCTCTCGTCAAAGAATGGAAAGAACAAATTACTGAAAGAGAAGCTCTTGATTTTGCTGTTGTTCTTGAACCTCTTGGTAAGTAAGTAAGTCACTGTAACATTATTAAACAATAATAAATTACTTTTATGCATTTTTTTAGAGAAGCTACGTTTAACTCCAATAATTATTGTGGTTTCAATATTTTCTGGTTCGATGATTGCTTTATTTTGTATTGGACTCACTGTGGCATTAGCATATTCAGCACCAGCTTTAAAAAATAAAATAAATAAAAATTTCACAATTTCTTGCTTTTTTTCAAATCTATAGCTTAGCTTTATATTTTCTAAAATCATACTTCAATGTTGCATGAATATTTTCACCAAAACCATAAATTCGATCTGATCTGTTGGAACATTGGTTGAAATCTGAATATATTGTTCAGCGAAAAGTAAACCTCCAATGCTGGTATCCCAAATTTTTGCGTTAGTTGATTGTCGAATAACACTAAAAGACCAAATCCCATCATGAATCGATTGTACCGCTAATTTTTCTGTAGAAGTTATTAATGATGTTTCAGCTAATGGAATTGGTGGACGATATCTTTTTGTGTTGGATGGTGAAATTATTAAATACACCGCTGAACCCAATTCAGACCATGAAAAATCGAGAGAATCAAAGTCAGTTCCATATGGATTTTTAACGCTTGTGGAACTTCGCTTTAGATTATGTTGTTTATCAGTAAAGGCTGTGCCATTTGTTAAAGAAATATTTGTGGCAATGTAACCGGTTTTTGCAGGAAAATAACAATTTAGAGCTCCATTGTTGTTCTAAAATGAACGATCAACACCTTTGAAAGCAAAGAGTAAATATTTTAAAGTTTTGACATTTGCCCAAGCTAAGATATTTCTTTTAAAAATGGAAAAATATAAATTATAGGGAGTGTTGTATTGAACCTGCATGTTTTAAAGCCTGATTTAAATTTATTAATTGACGAAAATGTTTTAGTTTATATATACTTGCAATTTACTAAAATATTAAAAATCCATATTTTTTTACTTTGAAAATTTACAAAAAAACGCGAATGAGACTTTATTTCACCAATTAAATTATTGTTTAAACAATAATAATCAGAACGTAATTATTAGAAAAATTAAATTGAGTAAAATTTTCCGGATTAAATTTTCATTGAAAAGTCTAGTTTCCACGAAAATAATGCAAATTTTTAAAATAATTTATAGTTTTTTTAGCTTACAATGGTATCACTAAAATCAACTTAAGCGTTCACATCTAATTTGAAAGCAAATAAGTAACGAAATAAAATAAACAAAAATTAGCCCTTAAAAAGAAATGAAAAATTTCTTTAGTTAAAACCAAAATTCACTTGGGCCAAATTAAAGGAAACAAACGAAAAATTTCGGTAAGATTTCCAACATTTTTTTACAATGAATACTTTTAAAAATTACACAATTATTATTTTTCATTTATTATATAAAAAAAAGGTAAAAAGAACTTAATAAAAGAAGAAGAAAAAAAGAATATTGAATAATATAAAATTTTTGATGTGATTTTCCATAATTAATATATAATTAGAAGCCGTGAAAAATGGTAAAATTTCTTCTTCCATGTAACATGTTTTTCTAAAAACCAATTATCGTTATTTTCATTGTTTTTTTTTTTTTGACAAAGCAAGAATAAAAAAATAGTAAAGAATTCATGGAAAGTCCATAGCAGGGAAGAATGGAATTCCGTTTTCGCATAGGTAGAAGTGAATTAGACTTTTCCATTTCTTTGAAAGAAAATACTAAAAAGACATATGAATTTATAAAAATATACTTTTTTACTACGTTTTAAACTTACATCAGTACAGAATTCATTAAAATAGAAATGTTGAACACCTTTTTGATATATTATATCTTCTTGTTGTTGACGTTCCTCATTGGTGGATGGATGACTTATACAACTAAATTCCAAAATTTTATTTTATAGTTTAAATGATTTAAAAAAAGTGTAAAAAAAGAGAGTGCAATATTTTCAGAATTAAAAGTTAATCAAAATTATTATTTTAATTATTGAAAAGTAAATCCGTTTCCAGTTCTTGCATTAAAAGCAGCTAAGTTTTTTTGCTATCCATAAATGGCCAATGCCACCTTTATTCGAAAATAAAAAAATTAAGTAAAAAAGCTTTAAAAAATTACAGGTATGATCCCATCCATAAATCACTTATCATGAAATATTTTTGACTAAATTCATCCAAATATTCAAATTCATTATTTCTATTTAATTTAATTTTCTTTTTTAATTCATAGTATAAAGCTTTATATTCAGATGGGAAATCTTCCATATCTAAAGAATAAGAATAATCATTATTCATTTTCCTAAAATTTCAAAGATATTAAAAAAAGTTTTAATTGTGAAAAAAAGCAAAAAAATATTGTATCATTAAGTAATTTTATTTTCCCCTCCACAGCCTTCCATAAAAAATCAACTAATAACAAAAAATGGTTAATAGTTAGAGAAATTTTTTTAGAGAGTTTAAAGTGTGGCCTTAGAAAATTGTGGAAGATAACCTTAAAGAATGAATTGCCTTGTCCCCTATTTTTATGAACAATATTATTGTAGCATTCGCAAGCCATTCATTTCGATTTGAGCTGTGGTGACATATCTACTGAGTAATTAAGTTGTTTTTGTTTGTCCTTCCTCTATTTTTTTAATGCTAAAGAAGGGATATTAGGGTCAAAATAGAAAAAAGAAAAGAGGCACACACAACTGGTTGTTATCCATATTTATAAGAAATAAATTGATTCAAAAGTCAGATTTTGCATAAAATAGTTGTTGAAGTTTTGAAAGCTATTTGATTAAAAAATAACACAGCGATGCATTCCGAGTTTTACAAAAACCTATTTTATTACCTTTTTATGAAAAGAAAATAGAGTAAACAATGTTTTTATTACTTCAAAAAAAAATTTAAATTTTTAATCTTCATTGCCTTTCCAAAGAAAAAGAACATGCAAGTAAAAATAAAAAGAATAGGAAAATCTTTTTTTGTCGTTTATTACTCAAACCTTAAAACAAAAATTTCAAGATAACAAATAATTCAACAACTTGAAATCGAAGTTCCAAGAAATGGCTAATCAATCAAACACCTTAGACACCTGGGCAAAAAGTGTACTTTCAAGTTGCTTTTGCAAATTGACATTCGTAAAAAATTATATCTTTGGGTTGTACTTGTTGCTACAATTTTTTTTGTATGGTTTATGGTAAAAAATAAACATATTTTAAAACCCATCAAAAACGTCAAATTTAATCGTTTTTCTTTCATAAAATGGCTTTTAATTAGGCAAGTTTGTTAGAAAACCTTGGTTTTTTTTAAATCAAAAACTTCGATCGGAAGAGAAAAAGTTTTTACTGGAAATTTTCTTGAGTAGCAAGTTTTACTAACTCGTAATTTTATTTAAGGCTAAAAATATGTTTAAAAGTTATGCTTCGAAGAACTTATCAAAAAATGGGTCCAAAATGTAAAAATTGAGAAAAAAAAAATCGATTTTGCTGGTTATAAAAGAAATTTGGTGAAATTTTAAACTTATTGATGTTCGTATTGGGTAGGATGTTCAAAGAAAAATCCGAACATCGATCTGATCCAAAAATGTTTGACAAAATGATCGAACATTCCTGGGGATGAAAAAAAGGATCATTGTTTTACTTTTTGCTTCGATGAAGGCAATTTCCAATTCTTCTTCTTCAATTCCTTTCTCTTTTTTTCAGTCATTTTTATAATCATTTTTTTTTTCTTCTTAAAACTTTGTTTATTTTTTTGTCGTTAAAAGTTTATAATTCATCTTAGTATTATCGCATTTATAAAGCTTTGAGTAAAAAAACAGTTGAAGCCTTTTATGTTCAAAATTCGCGCCATTTCTCTTTACCTGCAGAAACTCACGAGACATCCCATTGGTTTTTTTAGGTTCACGTTTTGTTGGCTTTAGGAAAAGATAATAAGAAAATGTCGTCTCAAAGAAAGAAGAAAGAATGAAAAATTTTGATTTGAATTTTACTTTTTTGTCTTTTTTATTTTATAATTATATGTATTTCGTAAATAAATGGATTTTTTACACTTTGTTTTTTTCAAATCTTGTAAAATATACGATTAGAGAATTTAGCTTTAACTCCGTTCTTCATTGCCCAAAAGTAAAAGCAGCTACTGCTTGTTAAAACAAAGCTAATATGTTAATTATTTTAGCCCCTTGAATGAATGAATATTCACCGCCGTTTTTGGTTCATCAAAAAAGTAAAGTAAGTTTGTTTACAGCAGCAACAACAGCAGCATAATGTTGAAAAATATTCCTCCGCTTGAAACAAAAGGAGCTCTCGTCAAAGAATGGAAAGAACAAATTACTGAAAGAGAAGCTCTTGATTTTGCTGTTGTTCTTGAACCTCCTGGTAAGCTCTTATTGTAACATTATTAAACAATAAATTATTTTTATGCATTTTTTTAGAGAAGCTACGTTTAACTCCAATAATAATTATGGTTTCAATATTTTCTGGTTTGATGATTGCTTTATTTTGTATTGGTCTCACTGTGGCATTAGCATATTCAGCACCAGCTTTAAAAGAAGCTATTGAATTTAATGAACTTGTAAGTTTTTACCTTCTTCATTTTTTTGCTAGCTTTTTTACAACCTTCCTTTATGACATTAAAACCTTTATGCTTGATTCAATTTTTTTTAGGTTATGAATGCAACAAATTGCTTTGAATGTATTGTATCAGATGAAGAATGGCCAAATTGTAAAAATTTCTGCATGGATGATCCATCGATTCAATTAACACGAAATATCACTTTATTACATGCCTCTAATGCTTCTGAATGCCGAAATCAACTTGAAATGAAACCAAATTCAAATCAAATTCAACAAAAGATTTCATGCTTTTCACCAAAAAATATTGATAAAGTATGTTTTAAATTATTTTTGTAGACTAAATTGAATTATTTATAGGTAGCTAATCATTTATTCGTTTTTAGATTCCATGGACCGAATGGTCTGATTGCACCAATGCTAAACGACGATATCGAATCAAAAGACTGCCACCATTTTCTGCGTACAATTTTCATGGCACTTCTCCTGAATCTTTAATTGAAATTGATAAACAAAATTGCTCTTCTTCTTAGACACATGTATATATATTTCTTTTTATTGTATGTAATATTTTTTTGTTAAAATAATAAAAGAACAGTAAATGGAAATATAAAAGGGAAGAAAGGAAAGTTTCTATTTTTTATCATCGCAAATTTTATCCTTTGTTTTTTTAAATCATTCATTTATTTTTTTATAAAATCAATTTTATGTGGCAGCGGTTTTACAAATAAATGGTTGTTCAAAAAGACAACTGATTGTTTCAAAACCATTATTGGTGTTTAAAGTTCTCCAAGAAATACACCCATCATCTTCAATTGGAAAAGAATTGAAGAAAGATTTATCGGCAAGAGTATTATCATCAAGCCAAATCCATCTTGCATAGCTTGTAATTGATGGATCTTTATGGAGGCCAATCCAAACAGGATACAATGGAGAATTATCGAGGCAAAAATTTTGGAGATAATTGTATTCTTCTTGAGTTTTCACGGATGTTAGATTACTGTTGATAGATTTGCAATAATCTGCAGCATCTGACCAATTGAGAAATCCATCGAGGGCAAGGTAATAACAATTGGCGCCGCTGGATACAAAACCAGCTGGACAACTAGCATTTGATGAAAAAATAAAAGTTGCTGTTAAAAAAATGATGACAAATTTGGCGTTCATTTTAGCAATCAAAAAATCAAGAAAATAATGAAAAATGAATGAAACAAACCTAAGTTTTTCTAAAGTATCTTTTTTATTTGGTTGATAAAACGATTAAAATATCTATAATTCTGCTGCGCCTTATTGAATCTTTAGCCTTTTTTCCTTCTTGTGATAGCAAACGAACTTTAGAAAGTTTTCTGTAAGCGTTTTTTTTATTGAAAAAAATTAGAAGCGAAAAAGGGTGCGGCGTAATTTAGGATTCTTGCATCTCCAACACTGCTGCACCACCTAAAATGGTAAAAAGGTTGACACCGGAAATATCAATAACTTTGCTTATCATAATATTATTGAATTTAAAGGTACTCATCTTCTATCCCATGCATTCTTTTCACTTTAATATTTCACATTTTTGGAGTAGAGGACTTGCACAAATTGAAACAAATGTTTGAAAAAGGAAAATATGTAAGTTATGTTCACTATTCTGAGCATCGGTTTTCAGCAGCTATGGCCGAGTGGTTAAGGCGACAGACTAGAAATCTGTTGGGCATTGCCCGCGCAGGTTCAAATCCTGCTGGCTGCGAATTATTTTTCATTTTTTTCATAAGTTTTTGCCCTTTTTTACCAAATTTCCAACTCTGTACAATTTGGTTTCATTATTTACTTATTTGTTTCTTACGCCATTGAACATTTCTTTTTAAATTTGATGCAAAATTAATTCAAAACACACATTAGAAATACATGTGAGCAAAAAATGAATCTCAATAAAAAATTGTTTTAATATTTTTAAACGCACCAAATTATTGGTTGATGTGTGAATATATTTTTTGTGCAAGACAAAAACTTGTTTTTCTTTATTGCGGATAGGAGAAAGGACGTTGAGACGATCAAAATCTCTTGAAGAATTATTGCTATTGCATCAGTTAAAAAAATTGATATTTTACTCGATGGAAAACAGGTGATTTGCATGCGAAGAAAATTAACTAAAAAAAGCAACAGCATCAGCTGACGAATAGACGACATAACCGCTATCAAATTTTTTTCTTCATTTGTTAAACTACGTTTTTTATGCTTCAAGCTATAGCCTCCAAGCAAAAAATAAAATAAAAACGCGACGGCGGCGTTAACGTTAAAAAAGAAAGAAAGACGAAACACTCAAGGCTGTAGATTGCAGCGAGCGGCAGTGGTTGGAAGGATGGATGCACTCATGAATGTCGAATATAACAGCTGAAAAAAGGTTTTCTTTTTTGACTGCTTTTCAGCTGAAAAAAAGCAAAGGAAGAAGAAAAAAAATCAACAAACACAACATCGAAGAATAAGAAGAAGGACGTCGCTTTTACATATTGCTTTTTAGTATATTTTTTGTTTCGACGTTGCTTTTTTGAGATTGTTAATTTTTTGGTTTTAAATAGCTTTATTGATTCAAAAAATAAAACCAAAATTTTTACACATTTGGGACAAAGTGGAAATTTTAAAAAAGAAAATGGATTTGGACTTTGACTTTGATTTCGATGTAAGTTAATTTTTCCCCATATTTTTTAAATTTGTCACTGACACTTAAAACATATGGCTTTGTTTTTCATTTCACTTCTCTCTTTTTTTAGTTTTCAAATCCCCAAAATACAACAACTTGCCCTCCATCATTTAATCAAGTGACACAGCAACAACAACACTCCCCATGGTCGACAACGGAAGATCCATTTTTTGTTAAAGATTTTTTTCAATCAGACTTTTTTATTCCATCATCGACGACGCCAACAATTGGAAATAATTTGGGTGATTATTTTATTGGAAAAACTTCGTGCTTCCAAGATCAAATTAAATTTCCATCATATTCGAATTACATGGATGCTTGTAAACATAATCAAATCATCGATGAATTAATTCATCAAAAAAGTTTACTTAAAAAAGAAATCATGGATCTTCATCGACAAAATTTTGTTCTTGAAAATGAAAAGGAAAAACTTATTGATGAATTAATTAATACTGGAATTTGTAATAATCATCAAAACGATTCTTATGAATACAGGGAAAATTATCGCGAAGATGACGAAGATGAAGTTGATGAACAACGAAATGGTAAGTTTGGTAAACTTAGCTCTGAGGTATAAAATAATTTTCATGCATTATCAATTTTCGTTTTTTAACCATTTTTTGTTACAAAATGTTTGCTAGACAAAAAAATGACATAATATCCATTTAATAACAAAAACATACAAAACCGGAACGACCTTTGCACAAATTTTAAAGCGATTGCGACCTTTTAGCTTTGTTTTTATTAAAACACAAAAAAGTGATATCACTGTTTTTATTTTTATTTTGTTTCTTTCTTTTTTTAGTTGAATCAACAAAAGCCGAAGAAGAAAATGATGCTAAAGCAGCTTTAATAGAAGAATTGGAAGCCAAGCTTGCAGAAGCTCAAGATCGTTGTGGAAAACTGGAAAAAGAAAATGGGGAATTTTCTGAAAAGGTATTTGAACTTGATATGGATAAACAAAGACTTAACCTTAAAATGCATCATTACGCTCAAGTAAATAAAAACCTTGAAGAAAATAATGACGAACTTGAGAAGGAAGTAGAAACATTGCAAGAAAAAACTGAAAAATTGACGATGAATTTGGAAAAATTAGAACAAAAAATTGAAAGAATTGAAGAAGGTGATTTTGAACATGTTTCAGTCGATATTTAACTATTGTCCTTTCTTGAGTTATTGCTGCTTACTTACGTGCACCAAAATATTTCAAAATGTACATACCTTGTATAATTTATATAATATTTTATTTTGTAAATTTTCAAATTTTAAATGAATTTCTATGCTTTTTATGTTAAAAGTTTTTATGCTGGTTTACGTATGTTTTCTTCTAAATTTCTTTCTTTCTTTTCAATCTGCTTTTTAATATTGTGTCTTGGATAAGCTTTTTGAATTTAAAATTTTTTTCTTTTAGAAACTTGTCAAAAGCTCTCTTCAAACTTTATGGAGATAGTTGTTAAATAATTATCTTAGTCTTATGCTACTTATTTTTATTCTCCCTCTTTAAATTAGATAAAATGTACATATATAATAGTTTATGTGAGAATTTCTTTATTTTATAAAGTAAAAATATTAATTCTGTTTTTGGTTTTAAAACATTCGTCTCCATCTTTGCAAAAAATACGATTTTGTTTAATTAGCTTGGACTTGTTTTCTATGGGAAAAGTGGCATTCAAAGAAACACATCCTTGCAAAAATTGAATCCTCTAAACAACCAACAACAAAAAAATTAATGTCATAGTTTAAAAGAAAAATAATAATGACATTAATAGCCAGGCGAAAAATATTTTTTTCTTAGACACACGAACAGAAGAAGAAAAATGCAGCAAAAGCTGCCGAGAGAGAGAAAAAACGTAAAAAGATGTTCTAAAAATAGCAGCCTTCTCTTTCCTTTGTCTAACAAAAAAAAACCAAAAAACAAAAAACAAAGTTTCTCAATTTGTACAATTTTTTTTTGTTTTGTTTTCGAGAAGCTTATCAGTGAACATTGTCGATGTTATGCATGCATTTATTGTGTCTAAATTGGCACCCTAGAATGACCATAAAAAGGCAAAAAAAAAGACACGATCATATATATTTTTTGTTTTTGGCATTTGGCTTGCTTTTAGGTTTTGTTTACGGCATCACATTTTTCTTTTCATTCATTTATTCTTTTGATAAACCTTTAAGGGTATTGAGACGTTTGCCAAAACAAACTTAAATTAATTTGTTAAAAAGTTTTTGAGGGTAAATTTCAAGTGTTTACATTCTCTAAAAGGCGGGTTAAAGATTTGTTGCTTGAGTTGTGGATCTTTTGTTTTATTATTAATGACGCGTCAGCTTTGTGGAAGCGGAGTCATTCTTATAAATTTAATTGGAAGTTTTAATTTTTCGCCGATAAACCTGCATAGCAAAAAATTATTTATGGATATTCATTCATCGCCTACTTCATTATTTGGTAAAAAGTTGAAAGTTATGGATGGTTTTAAAGGTAAGGGTTTTTTTTATAACACATGCTTTTATAATATAGTTTTTCTATAAACCTTTCTTAATAGTTTTCTCCTTACCTTTTTTTATCTTTTCGAAGTTAATAATGTTCATATTTTAGAAAGCAATCTAGATCCTTCATTCATTCATCCTCAAAGTGGTCTTTCTATATCCCAGTTCTCCCAAGTTGGTTCAAGCCAACCCTCAACTTCTTCGACATTCACTGAAGTTTCAAATAATGAAGTTGTTACTCTTCAGCAAGAAATTAAACAACTCCGTGAAAAATTAAGAAATGAAAAGCGATACACTAATTCATTCCTCATTGAATATATGACCCTTAAAGTTGAAGTTGAACGTTTGAGAGATGATCTTCAAATGGCGACCGTTAAAGATTCCAGCATGGTTGGACATTTACAAGGAAAAATGCAGAAACTTGAAGCCGAGAATTTTGAGTTGAAGGTTCGAATCGAGCATGATAAAGATGAAAAATGGAAATTATTAAAACGCAATGAAAATCTTGAATCCGCATTCAAAGAAGAGCAACAGAGACGGTTGGAATTATTTTTAAAGTTTGAAGAAATGATGAAACAGAAAAATTTATAACATACTTTCTGTGAAATATTTTGTTTGTTATTTAAACTTTTTGTTGTTTTTTTTGGAATCGATTAGAATCCATTCTTATATATATGTATTAAATTATTATAAAGCATTTGTTTTATTGTCTCTAGTTTCACCCCTCAAAAACATCATTTTGTTCTTTTCCTAGTAGTAGAATTATAAAATCTTAAATATTATCAGAGACACCTTTTAATTAATTACTTCAATCTTTTATTAGAAAAAAAGTAGCATTACAAGAAAAGTAGCAACAGATTTCTCATTTTGTTTAAACTTATATTAAATGTTAATTACGTCTTTGCTCCTTTGAATGCTTTGGTATTGTTGTCATAGAAATGTTTCCAATTATAGTTAAATCTCCGCCTCTTTTGCAATAATGCATAAGTTGTCTTCGAGCACGTTTGTTACAAAGGATTAATGCAATGGGTTGAGTTAAAGCATTGAGAACTCCAGCAACATTTGTTATAAATGGTGTAAGAAGAGTATTGCCAAAAAAGAAACGAGCATAAAAAAACATGGTAGATAAAAACCATTGAGAAATGCAAATAACAAAAAAGTTGATTGCCTAAATAAATATTTAGAAATTAATAACCTTTAAAACAAAAACTAGCAAATAGATTTTTTTGTTGCAAGAAATTCATATCTTTAGCTTTTTTGCTTATTAAACGTAAAAAAGACTCACAACTTTGACTTCTTGTTTGGCATACAAAGCATTATTATTACTTCCATTACCAATTCCAATTTTCCATTTATTTTTAAAAATTAAAATAAAAACTGCCGCGTACATTGTAATCAATCCAAAAGGACCATACAAGCCAGTGTAATTATAAATTGCAGAAACTTGGAAATCTCCTTTTTTTCCACACGTAGCACAAGTAAATACATAAGTCATGGCCCATTGATTAAACATTTTATGACATCCAGAAATTTCAGTTCCTATTCCGCATGCAAACGCAAAAATCCATACAAATATTGGCAACTTTTTTCGTAAAATTGCTATAATATTTTTAGAGAAAAGTTCAAAAAAATAAATAAATCTTTCAAAAGCGATTAGAAAATTTAAGAATAAAATTGTTAAATAAAAATGTGTGTTGAAACCCGCGGTAAACATCATGGCCCAATCAGAGGAATAAATAATGCTTGGAGAAAGAATTCCAGGAATGGAACCCATAAAATTAACAATGCAATAACCAATATTTGCAAAAGCAAAATGATTAACCAAAATTAAAACTTGATTATTTTGTTGCGCTTTGGATTTCAAAACGATGAATAAATTATAATAAACCAAAATAACATTGGATATGGTAGCAATAATATTAAGGAAAAGAAGAGGCAAACCAATCGTGAGCTTTTCATTTAACGTTGGAAATGTTCGTTGAGTTGAAAAACATTGTTGCCAATCGGTAAGACTTGAATTGCTGAATTCCATGCTTTTGCAAATAATAAAAAAATAAAGCTAAAAATGGAAAATAAAACGTGTTTTATAAAATCCTTTAATTTTCACTTGAATGGAGTAATTATAAAAAAACTAATTATAATAAAAAAGAGGAGTAGTAACTGCTTTGAAGCTTTTAGACTAAAATTTTGAAAAATATGTGAAACAACAATTTTTAACAAAACTACAAAAAAATGTGAAAAAGATATATGAGAAATCATAGTTTTTATTTTGGAGACTGTAAAAACGTGACCAATCCTTTGCAATTCCAATGTTTGGAATTTTAATTTAAAAAAAAAAGAGAATAAAAGATAGAATAAATCTCACGAGTTAATTAAATGAGCGCTTGAAATAAAAAGTGAAACATTTATGTATTTAAAAATTGAAACATTTAACTTAGTTTTTTAAATTTCGAGGAAAAATGAAAGATCACATCCTATAAGAATTTATTTGTACGGATAAACTTTCGAAAACAGACTCATTTAAAATAGCAAATTTATAAGTTAAAAAACTGACATTGCTATGATTTGTTTTTTATTGCATTTTTATAATACGAGAAATGCTGAGTAAAAAATAACTTAATTTTCTTTAAACTTGTAAACAAAAAAATTCCATAATTCCATAAACCAACAAAAAAATGCTCTTTATTCAAAGTTTATCAAATAAGGAATAATTTTGTTTGTTCAGAAATGTTCATTAATTTGTTTTATGTATTATGCATTGTGTTGTTTGAACTTCATATGTATTACCAATAATATATTTTGCCACCAATGAAATAATTTATAAAGTCTTTTGAATGTGCTTTCCTAGATTCATACCAATTCAATTAAACCTTTTAAAATTCAAACAAACTTGATGATGTAAAATGTCTAATCAAAGAAAAAAACAGGTATTTTATTTATTTGAAGATTTAAAAAGCATATTACTTTACTCGATTCGTCATTCCTAATAACAAAGTAAATTTGTATTAAGTAAATGGATTCTTGCTTTGAAAAGGTTCAGACAATTCAAGTCTGACTGCAGATTGACACTGACTGTATATGAGAGAATATTCCTAATTCTTTGTATCTTTACTCATTTTGGAAGTATCAACTGTAAAAAATGTCGAAACAGTAAATAAACATTAAAAAAATTTAGGGTTATAAAGATTCAGAAAATCGTAACCTTCTAATTTTCAAAAATAAACAAAAAAATTAATCTTGGAACGATCTTACAAACACGCGCAGTTTCGATGCACCTTGCAAAATGCATGTAAAACTTTGAGAATCCTATTTTTTGTCGTAAATTTTTAATTCTTTCTTCTTTTTTTGAGTCTTTGCAAAATTTAGTTGTTTTGAATTGTCGCCATTTTTTCCACCATCAATGATTTATTACTAAGGGTGGAAACGGGACGACTTTTTCCAGTCCCGTCCCGTCCCGGGACCAAACTTTTCGTCCCGTCCCGGGACGGGACGGGACCGGGACGGGACGGGATTTTGAAAATAGTCCCGTCCCGTTTCCACCCTTATTTATTACCCAAATTTTATTTTGAAGAAATATTTTATGCTAGATTGACTTTATGCATTTGATAGCAATGAGATTTTGAGGATTAGTGTTAGAAATAATTTATGTAGCATTTGATAAATTTTTCTAATTTTGTTAGGATTTTTTTACTTGGTCTTTCGAAAAATTTAGGCGTGTAAATATTTTTTATCATTTTAATCGTTAATATATTGTTTTGTTAAGAATGCTTTCAAATATTCACTAACTTTTATTTTTCTAGGTTTATCTAAAACTAGTAACTTGCTTTTTTGCTGTAATTTCAAATCAATTTTTTGCATATTTGAGACAATTTTTGAATCATTTGTGCTTTTTGTCTTTCTCAGTGATCATTGTGAAAACATGAAAATCTTGAAGGCAAACAAAAAAATGCTTAAAGTTGAATCTAGTGATATTGCAATGCGTTTGCTACAAAAGCTTCAAAAGTGTAGTCAGCCTGGTGAAAATGATGTTAAAATTGAGTTGGTTGTTAAACCTAACGAAGAAGGTGAAAAACCTGTGGATGAAAAAATGGAAGATCTAGAAGAAGGTGAATTATTTGAAGCTGTCGAGGATGATGAACAAATTATTGAGAAATCAACTTTATCTTATTTTTCAACACCTATAAACAAAGGAACTGCTAAAGAAAACAAACAAAATGGTATGTTTTGAAACTATTTGATTTCATTTATTTATTGTTTTTTAGATTATGGTATCATTTCACCCTCATATGTTGGTTTGGCTTCGGCTGCTGGTGATGGATTAGCATCAACTTCTAGCCAGCTTACACCTTTAATTCATGATTTATGCAAACCTGAAAAGCCCAAACCAAAAGTTGGCACATTGCTTTGTAAATTTTTCCGTGAAGGTAAATGTCGTCAAGCTGATGCATGCGTTTATAGTCATAACGCCTCTGATTCTCACCGTAAACCGGAGTTATGCAAACTTTATGTTAATGGTTCATGTATTAAGGGATTCTATTGCAATCTTTTTCATGGTGAATTTCCCTGCAAAAATTTTCAACACAACAAATGCAATGATCCAAAATGTCGATTCTCTCATCAACCTCTCGATGATTTCACAAAACCAATCTTTGAACGTGTGAGTTTCTTTCTTTGATTCGTAATTTCAAATATTTTGTTAATGCTTATTACTTTAGGCTCTTAAAAGTATAGAATCGACCAATTTTTTTCAATTGACTCCTGTTGCTCAACATAAAGTTCTTTTACATCAAGATTCAAATCGTATGTCTCTTCCATCTCATTCAATTCAATCTTCGACGAATACTCAACATCCAGGTCTTATGCTTCGTCCACCTCCGGCAATTTTATCTTCACCGAATATGAATACTCATTGTCAAAGTCGTATGCTTTTTCAACGTCCTCAAATTCCAACTTCGTCAAATTTGAGAGCTCAACGTCCATTTCGTATACATACTCCGACTCAAGCTATTCAACCTTCGTCTATTATCAATGATCAACGACCATATCGAATGCCTCCTCCATCACTATCTTCGTGTACTATGAGAACTCAACTTCCAATTCGTATACTTGTTCCACCTCCGGCAATTCAATCTTTGATGGTTATGAAAGCTTCTCCAATTAGATTACCACCAGGACTCAACAAGAATGCTTTTCGTCAATCAGCTGCACCTTATACGCGTCCACCTCCTCGAATATCTGTTCCATTTCAAACTGTTACCAGGGAAAATTTTCCTACAGCTTGTGATGTATCTAATAATCGCCGTTTTTGTTAAGCCTTACTATACTTCCTTTGTATTTTTGTTGTATAGTTTTACGTTTTATTGTTAATGTTGTTTTACTGTAAATAAATTTCTCTTTTCTATTTAAGGATTTTGTTGGTTTCAATTTTGCAATTCTATTTATCTTAAAATATCTTTCCCCTTATTTTGATGATCATGCATAATGACGAATGTTTCACCTTATCTTTTAATTTATTGCTATTAAATCAATGTAATGATAATAACTTTACGCTGACAGTTTGTGCATATCCTAGTTTTCATTCCCAATTTTGATTTATTATATAAGAAAGTAATATAAACCTTTTAAAATAAATGATTTTTGCTAGTTTATTTAAATATTTTAAACCTTACAATAATCCTGATCATTATTGCTATTGATAATGTGACTTATTTTTGAGGTTGAAATTACAAAATATTTAGAAAACCTTTCACATTTTCTAAGCATTTTTTCCATTTATTGCAATAATTTACATAAGCGTCAAAAAATTATATTTCACATTTTTGCGGCTTTTGTTAGTGTGACAATTTTTTCATTTCCTGTGAAAAACTCAAAAATGGCTGGTTGTGTTTATCCTATTCCTGCATTTTCAACAAATTTTGTTTATTTTAATATCTTCAATGGAAATGCTTTCAAAAATTTTTGTCATTTTAACTCCAGATGATTTGTTTATTCCAAAAGCAATTATTACAGAACATATTGAACCTGGAAAATATGGATCATTTACAGTAATCATTTTATTTCTTTTATAAAATATTAATTTCGTTTCTTTTTCAGTTTAATGTTAAACCAAAGTTCAAGCCTGAACCATTCAAGGATTACTTCGTCACATTTGAATGGCAAAAACATGCTATTAAATCTAACGATTGGAAACCTGAACGTATGCTCATTCAATTTAATGTAAGTCCTTTAAATTATTTTATCTAGCCAATACACTGTAGAGGGTACACATAGCAAGAACTACCAATCTTTTGTGTTTATTTGTAAACTAAAGAGTTTCTTTGGTTCTTTCTAATATAAGAATATAATCATAAACATTGAAACAAACTTAAACATTTTTTTCGCTCCTTTGTCTTTTTTTCCCCATTATATAAAAGTTACGGCATTGTAGATTTTTCTTTTCCTTTTTTCTATTGTGTGATTTATATAAAAGATAATTTTTAGGCTAATTATGAATTTATTCAAATGTAAAAGATATCTTATGGTTTCGATGAACTTATTATGGTAATACAGAATGTTATGAAAGTTTTATATGTGATGCATAATTATTTTTATGTATAATATATTCTTATGATTTAAATAAAATCTTGAAATAATTTTGTGTTTGGTTAACTATCCGTTCCTATTTTTTTCGAACGTCGGTATGCATCATTTTTTGTCGGCTAACAAAAGGTAGCATTTTTAATGGTGATAATGAATTTGAATTGTCAAGCACAGGAGATGGCCGTTTAGAAGAGATATGGCGACGGTTGATAACATAAAAATTAGTTTTGACAATGTTTTATGCATCCATTGCGATTGTGACGAAAGAGATTGTTGTCACTGCATCTTTAGCTCAGTTTTTACGTAATGGGTTGTTTTTTGGATGGTGACCGAATGTAGTTTTTTGGATATATAAAAATTTATTTTTGCTCTTATACTGTCGACGTTTATGGGAATCCATTTGAAGGTTAATGAAAATGTTTGGCCATCGACAATGGAGTAAGTGGATGGATACTGTTGCATGAAAAACTTTATTATAATTTTTCCAAATGATATTTACGATTTATTATGAAACCTGATGGATCTCCTTTTTTTTTGACCGAATTAACCTTAGGATTTATGGCAAAATGCATCTAAAGCTAATTCATTAAACTTTTGTTCAGATTTTTTGCTCTAAAATAGAAAACTTGAGCCAAAAACAATTTTGTATTTAGTTAATAAAAAAGTTATTACGTTGATTAATATATTTTTCTTTTTGTACATCTAAATAAATATGATAAAAATTGAAAAAAAGAATTCTTCACTTCAAAATTTTTCAATTCCAGCTGTTATAGTTTCATATATTTGTAAAGGATCAAAACCAAGTCATAAAGGATTATTCAAGCTTTATTCGACCTGTAAATATTTTTGGTTTAAAATTCAATTATTTCCTATTTATAAATTTGATATTTTTAATGAAACTATATCTTTCACCAACGAATTAAATAACAAATGCCAAGTTTTAAAGGGTAGGCTTTATGAGCTTGATTTTAGGTGGTTTATATATCACATGTTTCATTTCGATTTAACTCCATCAAATGAAATATACGGAGTTTCTTTATTAATTTCCAAACTCCATTGGCGCATTGAAGTCTGCTATCTTACATTAATAAACCAATATCTTACTTTGGAAGAATATAAATTACTTTCAACAAATTTAATAAAAGTTTATTTGGAAAACACAAAAGTTTTACAATCTCATTCTTCATCGATTGTTCCAATAAATGAACTCATCATGATTGGATCGGAACTTGGAAGTTTTACAGTGTAAGTTTTACTTGGAATATAAACTACAAAAAAAAATTTTTAGTGCACCTTTGGCTGAAGATTATCCTTTTGTTTATTCGAAAGAAATAATGGAAAAGTTATGTGAAACAAAACCTAAAAAACTTTTTGATCTTGGGTTATTTGGAATTATTGATACTTTAAACCCGATATTTTTTGCTAATTTCATTAAAGTAAGATAATATCAGTTTTTAAAATGGTGAATAAAACTTTTGTTTAGGAAAATGTTTTTTGTGATTCATGTTTTACACTTTTTTGGTATAACATTGAAAAAAACTGGATTAATGATTTCAATCAATCTGTAATGGATGAATTAAATACATGGAAAGAATTTTCATTTAAACTTGATGGAACAGCACCATATATTCACTTTTATGTCAAGCAAAATTTAAACAACGTTTAGAATCATTTCAAAAAAAAATTCTAAATTTGAATTTTAGTTTTAAAATTTAAAATTTCTATTTTAATCTAAACTTTTTTTTGTCTATTAATTATAAATACATTGTGCAAATCTCATGCCATTTGCGATCTAATTTTTTTGGCGATAATGAAAGCAAAAAATAAAATCCATAATGTCGTGAACACAATAAACACGTTATCAACTTGCTTTTTTTTTCATAAGTTTAAAAGTTGCCCGATATACCGATAAATTTATTCAAATCCTTTAAACGTAAGCAAAGGGTGAGACAGCAAAAAACAGATAAATTTAATTATTTTTATTGTTGACGCTTTTTTCGTTTTAACAATAAAAAAGGCATGACAAAAGTAAAAAAAAAAACACTATAAAAAATACAATGAAGGAGATGTATGTTTTATTAGAAGAAAATCAACAAACATATCGAATGCCTCCTTCATCGCTTTCTTCGTCAACTATGAGAGCTCAACGTCCAACTCGTATGCTTATTCCTCCTCCGGTTATTCAATCTTCGATGATTATGAAATCTTCTCAAGTTGGATTACCACCAGGACTCAACAAGCTTGCTTTTCGTCAATCATCTGCACCTTACACGCGTCCACCTCCTCGAATATCTGTTCCATTTCAAACTGTTACCAGGGAAAATTTTCCTACAGCTTGTGATGTATCTAATAATCGCCGTTCTTGTTAAGCTGTACTATACTTCCTTTGTATTTTTGTTGTATAGTTTTACATTTTATTGTTAATGTTGTTTTACTGTAAATATATTTCTTTTTTTTATTGAAGGATTTTGTTTGTTTTAATTTTGCACTTCTTTCCCTCTATTTTCTTTTCATATCTGGTTTCCTTGATTTTATTTATGCATGATGACCAATTTTTCACATTTTCGTTTACCAAAAGTTTGAGTAAAATGAGTAAATTATTAGCAGGGTATCTGTTTTTTTTTTAAAGTTTAAAACTATGGATTAAAATTTTACTTTATTAATTTCATCTTTGCTATATGCGTTTTTTTCAACTTTTGTTATAGCGGCTTATCCTAACATAAACATTTCCCATCACACTTTTTTCTTATTTTCATCCATTTTTTATTCTATCATGTAATTTATGTAAATTTTTAGGGATCGCTTCAATGTTTTCATTCAAAAAATCAAAACACCATTCTGATTAATTTTCTTTGCTGTTTGTCTGTTGAAAGTAAAAAAGTTTTTTTCTCTTCTCTTTGGTGCTTCATCTCTTTATTATTTCAATGACTAGAAGCTACGCCGGCCTTCGGCCGGCCAAGAAAATAAAAATGAATTAGCATAGCTCTTATTACTGTATCATATCCCTTTTCTGAATACTATCTACAATTTTGATCTTGTGCCCTATCTCGATCTCATGCCGTCTCCGGATGCTATCATGTTTTTTTAGCTAACGCATCCTTCACTTTATTTTGGCCCTTGGATCCTTCCTCTGATATTAGCTCTATGGATCTTCTTGCACTGATATTCGATCCTTAATGCTTCCTCAAAAGAAAACCGCCACTCATCACCATTTCATTTTCATGAAATGAGAATGCAAAATCTTTTTTTTTTTTCATTCTTTTTTTCCTTCCTTTTGATTGATAGAAAATTTGCATTGAGGCAGAGACGCACTAACAGACAATGAAAATTGTAGAGAAGGATGACGACGACAACGGGAACACGTACAACAAGAGATGGAACTACTGTATTGACGACAACAACAAGAACAACTACTGCAAAAACAACTGATCGATCATCATCAAGTGAATCTCGTCGAAAACCCGAATATGAAATTGGTACAATAATTGATGGAAAATGGAAAGTTTTATCTGAACTTGGACGAGGTGGTTGTGGAATTGTTTATTGTGTTGAAAGATGTGATGAACATGAAACTCAACATCCCAAAGCTGCTTTGAAAGCTGAATATGTTCTCAAACATTACTCTGAAACTTTAGCAGCTGAAGCAAATATTTTGCGAAAATTACAATGGTCTCGTCATGTTTGTCAACTTTATGCTTCTGGTAGAATATCAAATGATATCAATATCGTTTGCATGTCTCTTGCTGGTCCATCATTATCATATCTTCGTCGACACTCACCTCAACAACGAATGACATATTCCACTGGACTTCGAATTGCTTTTCATTGTTTGAATGTAAGGTTTCGTTCTTCATCAAATTCATGCAAAGTCATAATTTTTAGGCTATCGAAGATATTCATTGTATTGGTTTTTTACATAGAGATATTAAAGCTTCAAATTTTGCTGTTGGATATTATGCATCGGAAGTTCGAAATATTCGAATACTTGATTTTGGCTTTGCTCGAGCTTATGTATGTTTTTTTTTACCTTTATGTTTCATTTGTTTCTATTTACGATGTTTATTATGCTCAACAAAAATTTGTTTTTCAGCTCAAATATGATTCATCCAAATCTTATGTGCAACATCGACGTCCTCGACCTCGTGCTCCTTTTCTTGGTACTGATCGCTATTGTTCTCCAAATGTTCATAAACGTATTGAACAAGGACGACGTGATGATTGTTGGTCATGGCTTTTTATGCTCGTTGAATTATTATATGGTAAACTTCCATGGCGTGATGTATCCAGGAAAAAGATTTGTCAAGTGAAAGAAGATTCATTAACAACATTATTTCGTCATGGTCCAATTGAACTTTATTCAGTTATTGATCATCTTCAAGCATTGAAATATGACAGCCGTCCAGATTATGATTATCTTCGTGGAATTATTTCTAAAATATGTTTGGATCGTGATTATAACTTCGCTGATCCTTATGATTGGGAAAATGGTGGAGAATATTATGATGTTGGTTTCATTTGAGCCTTTATTTTGTCTTACAATCATATTTTGTTTTTAGGTATTCAAAAAAATCACCAGTCCTTCTAATGCTTCATCAAAGAAAGACGAAATGAAATCAACCAAAACTGCACAAAGTTTTTCTCCAACATCAAAATCTCTAAATGTTGAACGATTTGAAACGACAAATGTAAGCTTTGCTGAAACTCTTGCTAAACAACCAAGTCCTCCTGTTGAAAAATTTGCTGATGCACTTCAAATCAACCCAAATCCAAAGAATCCTTCAACTACTAAACCTCACAATGATGCTGATGATGTGTTCGAAGATGCTAAAGATGATACTAAACGTAATTAAATATATTTATGTGTGTATGTTTTAATAGTATTTTGATATGTAATGTGATTTAAAAATAAATCTTTGTATTATTTTTTTTGGTTTATGTGCGATCTTCAGTATTATAAAAAATTAAGTAAGAAAATAAACAACGGAAAGAGGTTTAGTTTATTCACCTGTTTTTATTATGCATCTTTTTGTTTTTCTTTCCTCACAAAATAAAAAAGTTTGCGTGAAATTACGGATGCAAACCAATGCTGTCAAAGTTTATTTGACTTATTTATTTTCCGTTAAATGCATGAAAGGGTAAAGACGTTGCAGAAACTCCATTATAAAATCACAGTCAGTCAGTCATTTCCGTATTTAATTTAAATAAATTTTGGTCGCCTTTTTTTAACCGTTTGCATAATTTTATTTACGTTTGTTGAGTAAAGTTGCATAAAAGCTGAAGAGAGAGAAAAACGTAATATAAAAAGGTAATGAAAGCTAAAAGATAAAAAAAATCCTTTTTGTAACTGTTTCTAACGTCAAGATCGAAAAATCTTTTTTCAAATGCTCCCATGATTTTATGAATATGTCTATCGACATTCTTATTTTGGCACGTAAATCAACTAAAGTTTTTTGTAATTTGTCTGAAGCTTTTGTAATCTTCGAAGATGTTTAGTTGATGCAGTTATAAAAAGGTTATCTTATACCGATTGTCGAGCCCAGGAACTAAGTAAAGCTTTAAAACACAAAAACAAATTTTTATGACTTCTTTTTAGGAAGGATCGTTATAAAATTTGTTAGTACTTCAATAAATTTAAATATTCATAACATCATAATTTTTTTTTCTTTTCCTTCCAACATCTTCCGAAGAATGGAAGACAACAACAACAACTTCCCGATTTGTTGGTGCTTTCACATATATATATTTTTTTTAGCTTCGAGTGGTTCCTCTCAAGGTTTTATGTTTTCAACATAAGAAAAAGAAAGGAAAAAAATTCCTTCAAGTGCATTGTCCGGTCCATATTTTTTTTTCTTTTTGGTGGTGGTCGCTTCTTCCTTTTGTTAAGCTTTTTTTTTTATTCCATCATGCTTCATGCAAACTTTGTTAACACTTTTTTTTTACTTTTTTGCTTTCGAAAACAAACCTTTAAAGGGACATAGCTATTTCATGCCTTTTTTGAAATTTCGTTTGCGGGCACTGAAAGTTACACTTGGTAAGGCGCGTGTTTGAATTACCGTGTACAATCCGTTACCAGCATGGTAGGTAAATGCGACCGAAAGTAAAATACGGCCGAGAGAAAAACGGCCGAAGGTAAAATACGGCCGAGAGAAATACGGCCATGTATAAAACGGCCACTGAGAAAATGCGACCAAGGATAAAATGCGGCCGACGAGAAAATCCGGCCGAAGATAATAAGGTCATTGATTTTTTATTAAAAAAAACTCTGATTTATTAAAAACGCATTTTTTGAGAATAATTTGCGAAGTTTAACAGACTTTATTTATTTTTTACTTTATTTTAAAATCTTTTTTTCAATTTTCTTTTCTTTTTTTGCGACGACAATAACTTTGATGTGATCCATGGCTTATTTAACTAATTGTATGATAATAAATAGAGAGTTCAAGTTTCTTAATTTTCATAAATTGTTAAAGTACGAAACTTTAACATAAGGCTTATCATTAGTTTGTCGCCTTCAATGTAGCTCTTAATTTCCTTGTCGGACTAATAGCAGAATAAATTTTCATTTCTTTCTTCAAGGCTTGAATTTTTTTCAGTATCGAATAAATAGGATTCCAAATTAGGCAAATTATCGAATCCATAAATTAATTTTGCATGCCCCAATTCCATTTTCATTTCTGTTTTCAAGGCTTGAAGTTTTCGATAAAAGAAATTCACAATTGTTTTCAACCTTGGTTATTATTGGATTCACCATATTTACAAAAAATGAAAAAAATAAAAAAGTAACTATTAAATATTCAAAAAAATGTATCAATCAATATTATTTATTCTCAAGCGCGCAAATACACTTTGCTTTGGAAATTTTTTTCATTGAATGTAAAAAAAACTGGCGCTTTTTAATTCGGCGATGTTTTAGAGAAAAAGTCTTTGCAAAAATAGTTTGTTGTATTACTCGTCGGAATTCTTTCTGAATGGATTGTAAAAAATACAAAAAACATGAAAATTTCTTTTAAAAAATTGTTTTTTTTATTTTACCCTAAAATAATTAATTTAGTTTTACCCAAAATATACGATTTTTGAAAGTTTTTTCGATGAATTGAAAATGCAGATTAATTCCCTGCTTCCTTGGAATTATCAATAAAACTTATTGGTATTCCACAGCCTAAAAATGGCAGAGTAGAAATGGGCGCAAAAAGTTACGATCGAGCCGTTTGTTTTATATTTTTTTTAAATTTTAATTGTCTTTTACGAAAACATAGATAATTATCAAACTTCGAAAAGTTTTGAATCAATTTTTTAAACCCATACCTGGTTTTTAAACTAGACTTTAAATATAAAAAATCTATAATAAAATTCGAAAACTGCACATGCGTTCGATGATTTGTATTCCTTCCGTTTTTGATTGGTTTTTAAAGCGCTGTTATTCTTTAATTCATTTTTTGTTTTTTATTGTGGATAACAAAGTGAATAAAAGTTTTAGCTGATTCAAATTTTTGTTTTTGTTGTTAACCGAATATAATAAATGGAAAAATATGTTTATTAATCTTTACCCAAAAATTATTACCAATAAACAAAATGTAACATGACTAAATGTAAAACAATAAATTTTTTAAGTTTAATTAAATGTTAAATTTGAGAAACAGTAATACATTTTTATTAAAATAAGTTGGAAGATGGTGGTGGTATAGCTCCGACATATCCCATTAATGTTTACATGTCAATGTCATCGACATCGCGACGTGAACGGTATGGATGATTTCGATTTCTAAAACTTTTAAAATATTAAATTTGGTACACTTTTGAAACATATTTCTTACGTTTCACGGGTTCTTGAAGCATTATTACGAGCAGTTAAAGCGTTACGATTGCCAGGTCTAAAGATTTGGCTTTCTTTAGAAAAAGAAAAAAATTGTTTTTAACAAACCTTGTGGTGGATTCTGAACTTAACGAATTACTCCGTCGACGACCAATATGACCAGATGAAGCAATAGGTTGTGATAAAGTTGATACCGGTCGATTTGTTTGGGAATGAGAAACTGAAGAATTTTGTCCAGCTGATTGAAACAATGGGCGAAGTTGTGGTCGATTTGTTTGACCTAAAGTATTTTCATTAATTTGAGCAAGATGACGCAATTGAGGAGGATATTGAGGCCGACGATGTGCGGAAGTCATAGGTTGTGAAACTGGAGCGCCATGTTGAATACGACCAGAATAAAGAGTGGGATGATTGCCTATTGTGAAGGGGAAAGGTGTTGATGCCCGATTTGAATTAAAAGGTTGGCTTTGATGACGTGGTTGAGGAATGATTCGTTCATTTTGAAGGGTTGTTTGACTTTGAAATGTTTGTCCGGAATTAAATTGTGATCGAGGATATTGTGGTTGAAATTGGGTGGAAGAAACTTCTTCAAGATTAGGATATAATCGTGGTTGATATTGCGTTGAAGAAAGACCTTCAAGATTAGGATATAATGGGCTGTTTGTTATAGCTGGAATAGGAGAAGGTTGAAGATATGGTCGACCAACATTTTGTAATGGTGCTTGAGTTTGAGTTCTTTGTCCAGGATTTAATTGTTGACGAGTATTAGGATGTTGTTGAAACGATGCTGGTGTTGGTCTAAGGTTTATTGGAATTTCAGTCGGAATTTCATGACGTTGGTTTTCATTAACATTTGATTGACGATCTAAATCTACTAAATTATGTTGACCAAAGGTATTGTTATCCATATCATTATGAGCATTAGAAAAATTGGGTGGAATCGAATCACTATTAGCATAATGAATTTGATTGTCGGGATTTATAGCAACGCGATTCAAATTAAGTTGTTCCTCATCAAAATCAAAATGGTTGGCATTTTCATAACCACGATCTTCTCTTTCATTCATTCCACCATCATTCCAATCGCCTTCATTTCCACCATCATTCCAATCGCCTCCATTTTGGAATTCTTGATGATCTTTAAGAAAGTAAAAATTAGTTCGAATTGTTTTATTTTTTTATTTTTTTATTCCCTACCTAAAAATGGTATTTGAAGAAGTTCCATATTTTCAGCAGCAATAGTTTGTTCATCATAATTCGGTGTGGATAGCCTTTGAACATATCTTGAGAAAACGAGTAATTCATCAAAACTTGGTAAATAACCATTTGCAAGTGCTTCTGCCAACTTTTGTTTAGCAATCATAAGTCTGGTTTCACTTCGACGGTATGCTGGACGGCGAAGTTCCAAAACTACACCTTCTTGGCTTTGATAATAGTTAAAGATTGAATCCGTGAGAAGTCGTCGCAGTTCAATATATACTTTTGACATTGGAGTGTTCACGTTACTAAAGCAATTAATTTTTTATTTTTAAGCTTTGGGAATTTTTTAGTTTAAAAAAAATTACCCTTGGAAAACACTATTAAGTTTTGAATGATGGCTTTCGGCTGGATTCGTGGTTCTAGGACTATTATCCAAATCAAGATTAACCATATTGATTTTTGGTAACCAAAATTGGCGTAAATAGTTTACAAAATCAATAAAGTATCCTTGCAAATGTTCTGGAATTGGAGGAAGATTCTGAAGGAGAGTCATTTGTTCCCAAAGTTGTCGATGTAAATTTAAAGGCAAATGAGCTCCACCTAAAGCATATTGGTTAATTCTTTTAACAAGTCCTTTGTAAACACACCAACAAAAGCATTTTTAAATTTGATAAAAATAGGATTATCTGATAAGGCAGTAGCTCCATGGGCACCATTCACTCGGTTATAATCATGAATATTCTGAAATCGTTTTAAAAATTAAAATATTTTAATTAGATGTTAATTCAATTAAAGTATAATAAACTAACTTTATTAAAGTGAAAGAAACAACTTTTGATTAAACATTCGGGGAAAATTCGTTCCAACGAATTAATAGCAGCCATTTCGTGATCAATATGAAAAACTTTATTATAACCAATCGATCCAAATTCAGCTTCAACATTTTGTCTGATAACACTAAATAATCTGTTGTAGGTTTCGCTGAGCTTGTTTGGAAGTAAGGCATATCCTTAAAAATTTTGGTTCGTTTTTTGGCTTAAAATTATTTTAAAATTACCTATGACGAAGCATGAAGTATAATCGGGAAGTTGGCAAAAAACGGCGTGAATCGTATAGATTTGCAAAAAACCTGCTGGACTATACTGAAATGTACCATCCACGACGATGTGGATGGCATTAAAAAATGCTCTCATAAGGTGATAATCCATCATGACAATATAAGGTAGACCAGTTTCATTCATATCCCGAACCAAATGATTTATTATTCCATCATCCCGTGGTACACAAGAAAGCTGAAAATATTTTTATTGTATAGTTTTATAATTTAGCTTTGCTTTTGGTAACTTTAAAAGCCATTTAAAAAGGTTAATAAATTTAAAATTAACTCATAAAATTTAAATTTTATATTTTTGAAAATACCTTAAGATTTTCAGGAATAAAAAAATTTGTAATGTCTTGAGCAACAGATTTTGACTTATGGTAGTTGAGATCACGTCGTCGACTAGCTTTTGAAGGTAAATGTTGAGCCATGGAGATTGCTCGATCAGGGAATCGTTCTGCAATTTTATTTGTTATATTTGTCATGGCAGTAACAATTGGAATTGGATTGGTTCGCATATTTTGATTTTCTTCACTAAAAGTTTAAAATTATTTTTTATTAATTTTATTTTATTTTTATTACCGAAGAAGCATTCTTGTATCTGCCTTATCTTTATTCATTCTGTAGCCTTGACAAATATGAGCAAGAGAATCTGGATCACTTTGAAAATTTAAGCCAACTACCTTAATTCCCATAACTTTTCCACTTCCTTCTTGTTCTTGAGCTTTGCGACAGTGGGAGCAGTAATATGTATCATCTTGCGTCGATGAATTATGTCTTTTAAAATTAAAAATAAATACAACGCCAGGGTGCATTCGAGAGGTATAGCTCAAAGCATTTTTTCCATGGGTCGTCGTGGTTTTTATTCCGGGGAAAACTTCCTAAAAACATTCATTATTTTAAATGAAATAAACTTATTTTTTTACTGTGCTTCTTTTGGATCGTCGGTTTGCATCTTCATCTTCTTCATCCGGCTCAAAATCATCATCATCATCATAATCCGTGGCCGATGGATTTGTGTTTAAAGGCATGTTCATTTCTATCTAAAATTTCATAATATAGGTCAAAAATTTTTGGTTCTGTTTTATTAAATTTAATAAAAAAAGAACAAATTAATTTTTTATACTCCCAAAAGGTTCTTTTCACTCCTATATTTGATAAGCTTATGTTTGGCTTTGAAAGAAAAAAATTTAAATTATTTAAAGTTTAAAGCAACAAAAAAAACTAACGTCGTCATTATTTGCTTGCTGGGTTTTCTTGAATAATTTTGAAAAACGATGAAGATTTCGAAAAACAAAAAACAAAAATTTTTTCAATCTGGGCAAAACAAGGAGTGTTCGAGCAACGATTTGAATTTGAGGTGGCAATAATGGTAAAATTAAGTTGACCATACTGATGAAGCTTGTAAAATAAATGCTCAATTGTGAAAGAGATGATAAATTCATATTTGAAAAATCAAATAATGAGTTGCTTAAAACATTATTTGAAATTTCTTTCCCAATGGAAATATCCTTTTGATCTTTGCTTTTGCCAGTCAAAATATGTTGAAGTTTGTTAACTGACATGGATGTTTCCTTCATTTCTGTAACATAGCTCACCGAAAACAAGTTGTAAGTGCCAGGAAAGTCCATATGATGAACTCTGAAATCATCATCTTCAAGATCATGAATATTAGTAAATTCTGTTTGAATTTCCGGCGGTAATGGAGAAATCGTTTTTAGTCCTGTAACTTGATCATAAATGGTTAAATTATATCGATCAGAAATATAAATTTTTGCATGAGTTGTACATGGAACAATTTCAGCATCAAGTTCTAAAACCATGGTTTCTGGATTTATATACGCTTCTTCATTTTCATGCATATGACGAATCACCACAGGAAGCTTAGACCAACATTGATCTTTTGGAGCAAATTCAACATCCAAAACAAAGCATTTTGTGGTTTCCATTATTTTATCGGTGACCATTCTTGCTGTAACTGCCGAATCATTGAGCAAAAATCTTGCTAATTTATGGGGATTAGAACTCGATTGCGCCATAATAAGACGTAATAATGATGTTGAGGTTATGCAATAGTGATGTGATAAAGTTTGAAATGAATTTCTAAGCATTGAATTGACTTTAGAAAATAAACCTTGGAGTAGCGCAGCAACTTCATCAGAGGTAACCAAATGTGGAGGTGTTAATCTTTTTGATCTTTGTAAAGGAAAAATGAGCTCTTTTTTTAAAACAGCATAATTTTGTTGTGAAATAATTAGTTCTTTATCACATTGAGCATGAATATGATTACCAGAAAAATTAAAAGTAAGCGCAAATGTTCCATCACTTGATAAAAACATTTTGCCATCAAAATGGCCTTTTAGTGTTGTCAAGTAATGAAAATCGCAGGCGGCTTCATTTGTAACATTCCAAATAACAACCCCGTTATTAGCTGGACATGATTGTGATGAGTATGTGCAGTTTTGAGATAATGGCGCATTTGAAGTAACAGTATTATTTTCACGAATTATGGTTGTATTGGTTATGATACAATTTCTAACACTTGACTTTAAATTATATCTCCAATATGCAAACGCGCTATATTCAGGCCATTCCAATGTGTTTTCTGTTACCCACATTTCTTGATTGAACACAAATGGAGATTGAACAACGCTAGAATAACCAGTTTGAACCATATGTTCGCAATCACTTGAGTTAATGAAAAGTGGGATTGGTGGAGAGAAAACTGGGTTGCCATATCCATTCCAAGCTCCTGTTTTTTCTGCATCCACTTGATAGCATTGGCAAAAATAGCTCGATGTTTTAGGCTTAAACAAAGCACGACCAAAAATATCTAATTGAAGTTCGATAGGGACAATATCTTCATTTTTATTGATTTGAGGACATTTGAATTCAGAAGGCAATGTCCATAAAGATTTCTGAGAGTTGGGTGGACAAAACAAAGCTTTTTCACAATTTACATTAAATATGAGTAAAAACAACAAGATGCACTAAAAGGATATTGTTTTAGTAAGCAATAACAAGAAAAATTAAATTTGCAATAGAGTTGACAAAATTTTAAGTTTTTTTTAACTTTGAAAATCTTTAGTTTATATCAAAAAAATTAATCGAAAACTAAAAGGAAAAAAGATTTTTTAGTAAATTTTTATTATTTTTAGAATTGAAATTGAAAACCTTTAAACAAAATTTTTAAATTTTTTTGTAACTCCGAAAAGAATTTGGAATTTTTAAACAGAGATAGGTGAATAATCCAACAATTTCAAAATGTTCAATAAAAATCAAAAAAAAGTTTAAAATTAGAATATATTTACCAAACAGGGTTAGAGTAATTAAAGAGGGAATGATTATAAAAATGTAAAATGAACTGATTTTAAAACGATATCAACAAATAAGAAAAAAATCAAAATTCAGGACTAAAAGATTCGAGTAAAAGTCATAACAATTAGGAAAAAAATATATATTTCTCAGGGTTATGAGGAAAAAGAATTAAAATGTTGATTCATTTTACTATTTGTAAGTATGTGCTTTGATAAACATATAAACTAACTTTTAGCATCTTTAAGATTCAAGCCGAACCAAACAACCAACAGTGTAATAACCAATGTGAAGCAAAATGACAACAAAATAAAAATCCAATTTTTGATCAATCTAAAAAATAGCATATTTCAGTAATGGCATCAGAAAAACAAATTTGTTTAAGGTAAATGCAGAAGGTGAAGAAAGATATTTATTTTCGTAAGATAAATTTGAGTGGGCTAAGAAACGTATGGAGACTTTTATTTAATTGTGGACTGAATAAAAAAAATTCTAATTAATTGGCCTACAATAAATTTATTTTGCTATAAAAAATTTATGGCGTTTTATTAATTTTTCGCTTGTAATTGATTAAAGATATTATTTAATCATGCCAACAAAAAAAAGAGAAAAAAAAATCTTAACAGTATGAAAATATATTTAAGAAAAAAGCTTGGTTAATAGGTATTGCAGGCAAAGCAAAAAGATAAAAATTACAAAGTCTAAAAGTTAATATTTTTAAATGGGAAGAAAATGTCGAAAAGTTGCGAAAGTCATTGGGTGTTAAAATAGGAGAAGATTTTAGGCCTTTGAAAAATAATCATAGATTCTCTCATTCGTTTTTGAATGGGTCCTATAAAAGGCGGTGAAAAAATACATTAGCCGGACTAGAGCAATAACATTTAAAGAAAAACAAAAACAAAAAACGTTGCCGCAATAGGAGGTATAAAAAAAAGAAAACTTTCATTATCGGCAAAAAACTTTTAGGAACATCTGTCAGCGCTGTATAAAATTTGGTAAAAATAACCTTTCATATACGAAAATAAAAAAATATTTGCGCTGTCTGATCGTTTTAATGTTTGGTGCAGAAAAAAAGTTCCGTATTTTATTTTTTTCGTTGCTGAAAGATATCTCCTTATTTTTTGGTTGCTCAAAGAAAGTTCCGTATCTTATTTGGGCTTTTCTATTTATTTTTTACTTTGAAACAAACACTATTTTTATATTACTAAATCGCTCACCTTTCGCTAACTCTAAAGTCTACTGCATCCAAATATTGTAAATAAGAAGAATAAAGCATTTCTGAAAATGACAAAAGTTGATATCATTTGTAACGAAAAAAATAAAGATTGAAAAGCATTAATTCTCATTTGTAATAACTTACTGCAATGATAATTAAAATCCATGATGTAATTATAGGAAAACCGATGGCAAAATTATTGAAGAAAAATTATGAGAAAAAAAAAGATATATCTTTCAAGAAAAAATAGTCACTTTTAATTTTAGTTATTTTTAATATTGATACATTAACCCAATAATAAAGTTGTAGTGACATAAATGCAATAAAACAAATTCTTGTAGTTTGCATTTTTAACAAATATGAATAATTTATATTCAAAAAATTAGTGCCATTTTATGCTCGGCCGGATTTTCTCGTCGGATGAATTTTACCTTTAACCGCTTTTTCTTGGTGGTCGTTTTTTCCTCGGCCGGTTTTTCTCACGGCCGCTTTTCCATTTGGCCGTTTTTATCTCGGCCGTATTTTATCTTCGGCCGGAATGTAACGTCATCGCTCAAATTGCTGTTGTTGTTGCTTCGCCGCTCCGCGTTCAAACTCCTTCTCGCTTTTCTCACTTTTCACTTACTTCACACTTTTTTTTTCTTCGAGGCTTTGCTTTTCATTTTTTTACAAAGTCTTTTAATCTAAAATTCTTTTTTACTTCGTCGTTTTTTTCTTCATCGTTGTCAATCGCACTTGTTTGAAAGCAACAACAAAAAAAATCAGAGAGCGAGGAAACTGATCAGACAACCAACCAACAACAAATACATATTTTCAAATTATTTTTTTAGTTTATAAAAAATGTTTGTATGGTGTTTTTTGAGGGATGAATCGTGAATATATGTGTTGCCTTCAAATTTAATATTTTATCTTCTTTGACTACTCCATTTTTTAAAATTATTACTCAAGAATTTATCCCATTTCGATGATGCATTCTCTCAAATTGCATTTTTATTAAATTTTATCATTGATTTTTCTTAGTGAAATTATCTTCTTTTATCTCTTTTTTTCATGTCTTTTTGTTTCAATAATATTCCCGTATTTCAAAGATGCAATCTGAAGCGTCATCTCCATTCTTTCTTCTTTTTTTTCGCCCTAGTTTTCCAATTAAATTTAATTTTATAATTTTTTTTATTCTTGCTTTCCATTTTCATAGAATCTCGTGTTTTACTTTCAATTTTTAAAGTTAGTTTTGAATTCTCTTTGCAAGTTTCGTTGTAAAGAAGAAACTGTTTATTTCGGGTTTGCTTTCACAGTTGGAAACAGTAAAAGTTTTTAAAAAAAATCTAGTTTTTTTGCATAAAATTTTTTAAGAAATAGTAAAAAAAAGGGCAATTGATCCCATTTCTCTCATTCTTAAATTTTTTTTGAGGCAGCATTTAAGTTTCATTTTTTTCTTTTTTGAAATTTGAGTAAAAACAGTTGACATTAACCTTACAGCTGCTTTTCGGTATTTTTACTTACTTCGCAAAAAGTATTATTATTGCTAGATCAGTTAATATTTTAGCGATTTTTGGCTCGCCTTATTTTATATTGGAAGTCAGAAACGATAGCTTCTTTCTTAGAACGAATTTAGTTAAATTCAGTTGAAGTCTAGTAATTTTAATTTATTTGCTTGTAAATCACCATCACAAAACAATCCCAAATCGTTACTATTTTTGGCTCAAATTTTACGTCAACAATCCATAAACAATCCCATAAATTTATGATATTTCTGTTCCAAAAAAAGGTTAAAACATCAGAGATGATTGAGTGATTCATTGGTTTACTGAATTCCAGGATTTATCTAAATCACATTTTCGCAGTTTTATCCATTATTCCACCATTAAAAATATTGCATTTTATTGGCTTGTTTTTCATAAATATCATTTTTCAACAAAAAGCGACAAAACAAGTTCATCGTGAATTTTTTTTTATTGTGTTTTTGAGTGAAACGTTTTCTTTTCTTTTCTTTTTTCACGTTTTCCACTTTCTTTTGACCGTTCACCACCATTCTTCTTTCATCAACAAAAATAAAAACTTAACTCTTCTTAAATTTCCAGTTTTTTCTTTTTAAAATTTAAATAAAACTTATTTTCCTTCTTCTTTTTTTTCTAAACCATCTTTGAAAAAAAAAATACATACAACCTTTTTTGTTACTTTTTTTCTTCTCTTTTCAAATCCTCAGAAAAAAATTTATCCTTAAATCCTTAAAAACATCATTTATCTCAGATTTTTTTCTCTCTTTTTTTCATTCATATTTCATTTTTCTAGTTTAATGGTGTCAGTCAAAAAAAAGAAAAGAAACAACAACGTGATGGTCAAAAACGATCGGTTATGAATGACATCGACGGCGATGGCAGAGGCAGCGGCGAAAATAAAAGGATAGTGCGCAAGTCTGTCTCACCGCTGGCAGCCGACATTGTCTGACCTAGTTGTTGTTGTTTTTATTGGTTGATGGTGATAGTTGGTTGTGTTTCCTCCTCTCTAATTCCCTTGAGGCGCTGCTCGCTCATTTCGAGGTCGTGATCTACGTTAAATAAATATTTCTTGCATGCTTATTTGCATCCTTATTCACTTGAAAATAATGTTTTTTCTTTTATAATTTTTTTTATTTTCGGTTTTTAACCTTTTTTAAGAAAAAAGAGGGTCGTGTTTAATTGTTTTTGGATAATAAAAAAATAATAGGGAAGGAAAGAACTTGACCATCATGGAATAAAGGTGCGTTGAATCAAAAAATTTATCTTTTCTTTTTCTTTGATGCCTAATATCTATTTTTTGTTGTTGATTCCACCTTTAATCCGACTATCGAATTCTTTTTATTTAACCATGTTTCTAATATTTTTACTTCACCGAATCTTGCACAATGATCGTTTGCCATTGCTTTTTCCCTGCTTTTTTGCTAAATTTTATTATTTTTTTAACAACAAAAGCTTTTTATTAAATTAAAATGTGTTGTTTTTTTTATTATCGAACACCACTTTTAAAAATCCATTTTTTTGGTCACTTCTTTTTTGTTTTGTTGACTTTTCACGTTTTTTAAATCCAAAATCCACTTAACTTTTTGTTAACCAACTTTTTGAGTAGTTATTATCCTCGATGATTTTTCGAAAGTGACACCTATCTTTCGTGTATAATCCTTCTTTATCCTCTCTCGATTATTGAATAATCTTCCGCCTCATGAAATAAAAAAGGAAAAGAGGATCATGACCTTGATTTACCTTTTGAATTCAATACAACCCAAAAAGAAGAGGAGCAATGCGCGAAAAATAAAAATGACCAAATCCTCTTTTGTTCGAATACAAGAAACTCATCATCGTTGCAAATAAAAAACCAAAGAAGAGATCCCATTTATTCGTGTTTTTTTTATTTTGACAATAAACATGTTTTTTTTGTCTTTCGAAAAAAGTCATTGTTTGATTAACCTATTTTTATATGTATGTATGCCTTGGGAGTTTTATTTTATGTTCCATTTTATTTTTTCTCAGATGCAATTGGCTTTTATTTTCTTAAAATTTAAATTTTTTGAATATTAAAAAATTATGCATTTTATATAATTTAATTTTCTGTGGTATCTTTTTGCCTTTGATTTGCATTGGGATTTTCTCCAACTTTTATAAAGCCATCCGAAATATTGGAAATGTCTTTTTAAAAATCCGCAGCATAATCCTTTGAATATATCTCCGCCATCAAACTTTTTTGGATCAACCAAATAAATATTGTTTCCATAGAAACCTCACATACCAAAACAGAACGTAAAATAAATTGCAAAAAGAATAACAAAATAGTCTTTGATTTTTATTTTTTTTATAAACAAAACAAAAAAATTCACAGTTTGACATCTTTTCAACAAGCGATTATCCTTGCTTTTTTTCGTTTACACGTTTTCAAAGGATTAACTTTCATCTTACTTTTTTCTTCTTCTTTATAGTCGCACACCACACTCACTCTAAAGTACCTATAAATGTTTACCATCTTCTTCATCATCCTTTTTTCCGTGAAAGTTAACAGTTTTTTTCGACAAGTTTTATTCCTTCCTTCCTTTCTTCTTTGTTTGATTTACTTCAAAGCAAAGCAAAGTAAATCCAACAAAAAAATATTTTTTCTGTGTCTGATTTATAGTTAACTTTTTATTTTTTGGATCAAAAATCCATGTTTTTTATACATAATGTGAAAATTTACTTTTTTTTGTTGACATAAAAAACTCGTGTTTTTTTAACTTTAATTTTTATTTTAATAAAAAAAAAATTGTTGATTTTTTTAGTTGTAAAAGTGGAATTATGAAATCCCCAGGTCGATGGTTTCATTTAATTTTTACTATTTTAATTTTATGCAATATTTTTGAATTTATTTTTTCTATGAGACTTCCCGATCCACCAGTATTTGATAAAGTTGCACATTATCCAAGTGTGTGTTATTTGCCACCAGGTTTGCAACTTTTTTAAATGGGACTATAGATAAATAAAAATTAATGATTTTTTTCCTCCAGATTCTGGAATGTGCCCTTCTTCGGATACTCTCCAACAATCAGATGATGATACAGCCCAATCAAATGAGAAGTTGGATGTTCGATATTATTTTGATATAACCACAACCGAATGTTATCCATTTGGAGTTCAAAATTGTGGTGGAAATGAAAATAGATTTAAAACTTTAAATGATTGCCAAGAAACTTGCAGGATGAAATAACTCATTTAAAACATAGCAAATATATTTTTCTATAGTTTTTTCTTTCTTTCTTACTCTTATTTTTTGCATTCCTTCTAACGGGTTTTAACTTCCTTGATTATGTCTTTTATTGCTTTATTTTTTTTTAAATTTAGTTTTCAAATTTTTTTAATATGGTGCTTTTAACCTTTTTTTCTTTCTGTGTTATTGATAAGCCAATGAAATGAATAAAGGCATTTTTTTAACAAAACAATAAGCATCTTCACTCCTTTAATTTCGATTATTAATAGTTTAATTAATTGTTTACAGTCCACGTCAGCGCCGTTACTGCTTTGCCTTTTTATTCTTTCGTTGTCTGGTTTGCCAGACTTTTAACTTTTTTAACGTAAATTTCTACAGATTTTTAAACGGTTAGCTTGAGCTTCTAAGATTCATTTTTTTTATTCTGTCTTCACGAATATATTCATTAAGATCTGAATATTAAGAATTAGTAAGATCAGAAAAAAATACCGACTGCATGTCGAAATACATAGTTGTAAAGTTTTTTTTAATACAAAATTTGAGATTTTTTCAAAATGAAAAACCATGCTTTTTCGCTGCGCGTTTCAAAAAATCAAAAGAAACTCTTTCCAGCGAGACAACGAAAGAAAAAAAAGGCAAAGCAGTATTTTCTATTGCTTGATGCAGACGTGAGTCTTTTAAGTTTTTTTTATTGATTGATTGAATGATAAAACAAAACTTGTGATACCTCTTGATTCTTATTTTCAATCTTTTTATCTAACGCAAATATGCATTTTCATTTTCGAATATTAAAAGGGATATTTTATTATTTGCTCGATTTATGAGCACAGTACCTTTGTTCATATTTTTTGGTTGAATGTTTGATAGTTTTCACCTTTATACAGTATAAAACTTGTATCATAAAGCTCGTATTAAAAATAAATATTTTATTATTTATCCTTTTAACTGATTGATGCTTGAATGCATTGTTCTTTCTGAATCTGTCATTTTATAAAAACAAAATGCTTCATCAAATACAAACTCCCTAAAAAATTTCAATAGCATACCCATATTTAAGAAATTATAATATCGACGAAATAAGCAAACGGTGACGTTTTTGTGTTATTTACTCTTATTGGAACTGTGCAAAAGTTATGGCGGTCGTTGGTAAAGATTTAGTTAAGCCTACCATGTCCTTGATGGTTGAGTTCTGTCGAGGTCCACTTTGTAATACAGGTTTATGTCAACACTTTAAACAAAGCATAAACTTTATTAATACCATAATTGGGAATATTAAAACTTCATACAAAGGCTGGAAATAACAAAAGCGGTTGGTTAGGATTGGATTTGTGAAACGTCATATCAACCGGTAAAAGAAGAGTCGTTCTTATCTTTCTTTTTCTGCCACAACGATGAAATGGTATGAAAGTTTATCGCTTTAATCTTATCATATCTAACATTGAATTCACAAGTCTTCTTCCTTTAGTTTTCTGTTGTAAAAGCAATCCAATCATCAAGCTCAAATAATCTTAATCATTTGCAAACCTTATCGATTATCATAATAACTAATGATCCTAACAACCTCTCAAAAACAAGAGTTTTTGTAAAGATGAATGCTAATAGAGACACAAGAAACATATTATATAATAATTTTATAAAGACAACAAAACAAATTAAAACTAAAACGAATTTTTAAATAATAATGTTTTTTTGGCCGCTTTAGTTGTTGAACTTGATGTTTACGCACGTTGAGGTTCTTTTTGAGAGTTGCGAAGGACGGTTACAGCTTCAGCTACTTTGCTCTTGAGGATATCTTCATTTTCGAGGATCATTAACAATTCAGAATTATCCATTTGAAGCATCATCCCAGTGATCTTTGCGACGTCTTCATTTGCTGCGATACGAGTGATGAGCGGGAAAAGACGTTCACCAATCATCTGCTTTTGTTCACTTTCAGAAGCCTGAGCTAACAAATGAGTACTGATGGGTTCTTGTCCACCAGCAGGTTGTTGACGAACAGATTGAGGAGGTTGTTGACGCATTGGTTGTGGAGCCGCAGGATTGTATTGTTGATAGTACTGAGGTTGACCAGCCTTTGGCTAAAAAACGAGGATGAAAAGAATACGAAATAAAAAAAGAAGATATTAACATACAGTAAAGTTAGGACGAACACCGGATTGAGCTTGCATAGGCATACGAGGTGGACGTTGTTGACCTTGGAATTGAGGACGCATGGAATTACGAGGACGATGAACTTGATTGAATTGACCACCAGGCATAACATAATTCTGCATATTGGCATATTGATTACCAGCAAGATTATTCCAGCGAGGTGGAGGATTGCGAATTTGACCAGGCAAGTTACCCATGAATGGACGAGGAGGCATTCCAGAAGAAACGAAGTAACCACCTTGAGTTGGAGCATACATAGTTCCAGCCAAGTTGTTGGGATTTTGAAGACGCATGCTTGCCAAACGTTGCATATATTGAGAAGCTAGTTGAGCTTTACGATCTTCCTTTCGTTGAGCAAGAGCAACATAGAGAGGCTTTGTGCCGACCATCTTATTGTTCATTTCAACAACAGCTTTGGTAGCATCATCAGGCTTTTCGAAGCAAACGAATCCAAAACCTTTCGAACGTCCACTTTCATCACGCATAACCTAAAAGATGAAATGATGAGAAATGCTCAATGATAAACAAAAAAATCAACCAACCTTGGCGCTAGTAATCTTTCCGAAGTTTTCAAATTGAGAACGAAGTCCATCGTCAGAGATACCATCATCGAGATTCTTAACATAAAGGTTGATGCCTTGATACCGTTGAAGTCTTTCAACTTTTTGAGCTTCAAATTTGCGCTTCAATTCAGCTTGACGTTCTGTTTTCTTTTGAGCACGACAAACAGTGAGCTTGAGATTGGTGTCAGGAAGTTCAAAGCCATCAAGATTTTCAACAGCAGCTTCGGCAGCTTCAGCAGATGAAAAGGCAACAAAGCCAAAGCCTTTTGATTTTCCTTCAGCATCTTTCATGACGGAGCAACTTGTAATTTCTCCATGTTTCTTGAACAGTTCTTCCAACTTTTCATCATCGAATTCATCACCAAAGTTCTTAACAAAAACATTGGTAAAGCGACGACCACCATCTCCAAGTTCATTCATACGAGCACCACGAGATTGGAATTTGCCGACGAACACTTTCTTTCCATCAAGGAGCATACCATTAACACGTTCTATTGCTTGTAAAGCAGCGTCTTCAGTTTCAAAGTGAATAAAGCCATAACCACGGCTTTGTCCACCGTCATCAGTAGCAATCTTGCAGGAGAGAATTGTTCCAAAGAGCGAGAATGTATCATACATAGATTTGGTATCAATACGTTTGTCAAGGTTTTTGATGAAGATATTACCAGCACCAGAACGACGAATGGATGGATCACGTTGAGACCACATAATACGTATGGGTTCATTGTTCATATGATCAAAGTTCATGGTATCCAAAGCACGTTCAGCTAAAAATAATCATTTAGAATGAATGAGAAATGAAGATATTAGAAAACTCACCATCAGAAGGATTTTGAAAGTTGACATATGCATAACCAAGAGAACGACGAGTGATAGCATCACGACATACACGAATGGAAAGAACAGGACCAGTTGTTGAGAACTTTTCAAAGAGTTGAGCTTCTGTAACATCAGGATGAAGATCACCAACGTAAAGCGATGCCATAGGATATGCAGCAGGATTGGTAGTTGCACCTGAAGCATTTGGAGTGGCTGATGGAGTTGAAGCCGGTGGAGCAGCAGCAGTTCCATTACCAGCATTAGCAGGAGCAGCAGCCGATGGAGCACCTTGAGAAACCGATGGAGCAACAGACGTAGACATTTTTCAAAACCTAAAAATGAAAGGATTAATAAAAGAGAAAAGAAGAGAAAATGATGCAACTAACCTCAATAAAGTTTCAAGAACAACAACAAGCGGGTTTTTTCAATAATTTTATAAATTTTTTTGATAGTTTTTATAAAAGTATTTTGTTTTTAGGCTTTTAAAAAATTAAAACCAAAAAAGCAGAGATGACTCACGTAAAAATGAAGAAATGTGCAATCATTTTTTTTGAAGATGGTTGGAAACAAATAGGCTAAATTTGTTGGTAAAGTATGCAGAATCAATGAAGTGAATGATTTCGTGGTCGGATAAAAGTTGATTAGAAATGCTTTTAAAAGACTTGAATGAAATTATTTTTTGCTTTTCGCCGATACTGCTTTCTTTCAAGCAAACTTTTTAATGAGTTGTTGTTGTATTATTACTTAATTTTAAAAAAAAAAAACAGATAATTGCAAGTTACTTTATTTGGAATAGAAGAAAAAAACAAACGAATAAACAAAGCAGAAAAACTAACTATAAACAAAAAAGAGGGAAAATTAATATACAGCTGACTAAAAAAAATAACCTAACAGTAAATATTTCAATTAACAAATAATAGCATTTAGTTTTAATAAAGATAACAAATTTTAAAAGCCTTCTAAAGATTGATCTGCATTGAAACATAGTAGGATTGGTTCATAATGGTGTTGACTTGATGGAGGTGTTCGCTTCACTTTTCGATTTGGTTGATAACTGCTTCGATGAAAATGAAAGTTTTTGAGATGATTAGCGAAATGTTTACAATTCATTGGAACATAATGATCAGGTGCACAATATCCCTGAAAACATAGAGAATAAATGATGAGGGAATATGAAAGAAAAAAACTTACTTGTTTTTTGAAGAGTTTATAAAACTTATTATAGCCACAATCTAATAAATACATTTCTTCATAATCAACATAAGGATATTGAAGTTCATTTCTTCGTCGATCAAAACGTCTTAATGCATGAGCCCTAAAAGAAGAAGACATAAGAATCATAAACTTCGAAAGACAAAACTTACATTTTAGGTCCTCGAACTTGTGAATATTCGCAGTAAAAGATTGGTATTTTCTTATTGATTTCATCAAAAACATCATTGTTATCAGGATAAAATAAATTTTGAATACAATCATTTTCATGGAAGTTGATAGCATACTTGATATGTCCACCATCATACTCATACGGATATCGGCAATCAATCAGGATGTATTTGCTATCAAATTCATTTCTTGGAAGTTCGAGTAATTGAGATAAAGTTTCAGCAGAAATTGAACGAAATGCCACGGAATCAGTTTGAGGATTCTCAATTGTTGGTAGATGATAAAACTAAAAATCCCTTTTAATGATAAAGTTAATTCTAAGAATACATACCGGTTCCAAGATGCATGGCTGCCAATTTGAATCATTATGAATGTCACCTTCTAAAATACTGGTTGATGTTGTTCGAGTTAATAAAGGTGCAGCAGAAAAATTCATTGTTGATCTTTGAAAAGGCGTTGATGAAACAGATTTATTTGAACCATGGCGGATTGATGGAGTTAGTTGAGCATTTGGAGTTTTTTCTGGTAATGGAGTTGATGTTAAATTGAAATTGAGTTGACCAAGCAGCGGTGTTATTTCAAGTAAATCCATTGGTATTGCTCGAGTTGGTGGAGTTAATTGGAGGCCATCCATGTTCTTAATAAATCTGAAAATAATAGAATTTAAAGATTTTCTTCAAAAATGAGAGGAAAAAATTCAAAAATTCACGAACAATTTTCACGAGATGATAATAATAAGAAAATATGAAAACCGCGGAGGATGCATAAAATTATGAAAACCATAAAAACAAAAAATAACTCAAAGCAATTCACGGAGGTTATAAACTTTGGAAAATATGAAATTTCTGATTATTTTTCGAAAAAACAAAAACCAAACAAGTTTCTGCAAAACAAAACTTTGAAGAATGCAATCATGATTTTTTCTGTCTGAACTTTTTTGACTCGCGTGTTTATTTCTCGCTTCCATGTTTGGGTACTGTATTAACTTGACTGAAACGAGGGAATTGTTTGAATTTACAGATTTTCTTTATTCAAAAAATTGGAAGAAATAAATTTCATTTTTTAATAATACTTTTTCGTGAAAGCTTTTACCACCTGCTTTAGTTGTCGATGCTTTGATGCTAACTATTTTTTTCAAAAAGTTTTTTAAGACAAGGTGTTAGGATACCGAAATCATATATTTTAGCCACATTATTGATCATATAATTAAAATATGATTTTTTATTTATAAAACTGTATCAAATGTTAATTTTGATATAAAGAAATCTCCTTTTTCTAATACTTATTTTTAAAATGATGCTTTTGTTGTTCAAAAAACACATTTTTCTTGCGTGTTTAAAAGTATTTAATGTTTTCTTTTTCTTCTTCAAAACTTTACAAGCCTAGTTTTTATTTTAACTTAGATAACGATGGATAAAATAATTAATTGACTTTCTTATTTATTTACTAAAAAAAGAGAAAAAATCATACCTTTTTCTTTCTTTCTTTTATGGTATAAAATCTAACAACTTTCTTGTGGTATTGATAATTTGTTTCAAGCTTACTTTTGGAAGTGGAGTTTCATTGATTGCAAAAAAAGTTAATGAAGTTTATTAAATTATTTTATTTGGTTAGAAGAAAAATAAATGAATAAACAAAGCATATCTTTTATTTCGCCAACAATTTTTAATCGCAAAAAATTCTTTCATCAAAATTGATTGTTAAATTTTCAAGGCTTTTTGAAAGAACATTTAGATTTTTTTATCTAAACTCTGCATTTACGGTGAAAGCAAATCGTGTTTGTATAAACCTGTATGATCTTATACCATTTATACGAGGTCGTTGTTCCCGACAGTTATATTTCAAATCAGCTGCTTCTTTTAAATTACAAGTTTATTTAATTTTTCGTTAAACATTTTTATAACAATTACAGAAAGTAAAAAACTCGGGATAAATAAAAAAGAAGAATGAAAATTTAAATTTTCAAGTTTACAACAAAATTTATAAAATTTACGATTGTTAATTATATTTTTTTATAATAACGTGAAAGAAATAACTTTTTTGTTATTTGAGAAGTGAAATTGATAATAATGCGCCAAAATAATCCCTGAGTTAAGGAAGTAAAAGGCTTTTTTTGGAAGAGAAATAATTTAAAAAGACTAGGAAGCTCGGTAAAAAAAGTAATAATAAATAATTTTTTTGGGCATAGTAAAGTTTGGTTTAATAAAAAAAAATCGTTGAAAGCTCATTTTGTAAGTAGTAAAAAATAAGAAGAAAAAATTTGAATAATAAATTAACTTCGTCATCGCCCCCATTCTTGAACGAATGCTCGCTCTTGATTGAGTGTGGGTTGATTTTGATTTGGGTTATTTGTAACAGAAAGATCATTTCCATAAGACTAAAAAGTTTTAGACGTTAGAGGTTAACTTTGTAGTTATCAAACCTGTACTTGTTGAGTTTGAGCATTTTGAAGTTGTTGAGCTTGATTTTGTAATTGTACAGCTTGGTTTGAAAGACTTTGTTGTTGATTTCTAAAATATTCTGAAGGATTCTGTGGGAGAACGGCTTGATTGCCCGTTCGAATTCCAGTTCGCATATCTTCAGGTTGATTAAAAAGTGAACTAGGCAAAAGTGCGGATTGAGATTGACCAAAGTTTGCGCCATTTGTGGTTTCACCTACAAATAATTTTTTCTTGTACCCTTTAAATTTTATTAATTAAAAGTTTGTACCTCCAACAGGTGGATGTTGAACATTATATGTTGGACCCATGCCTGTTAAACCTGGACCACCCATGGTTGAACCCAAATATTGTGATCTTTGAGCATTGGCAAGTGCTTGAGGATTATTATTATTGTTATTATTGTTGTTGTTGTTAAATCCATATGAGTTCCTATTATTATTGTTATTCAAATCTTGATTGTATCGAGGATCATATGGATTTGCATTGCTATTAGCACTAACACCATATTCATTATTTGGTTGAATCAAACCAAGATTTTGGCCTATTTGTCGTCCCCATTGATCCACTTGGTTTCGAACTTGATTAATAGCTTGTCCAGTACGGTTTACAATTTGCCCTGTAAATAAAAATTTTACTTCACGTAATGATAAGAACCTGGACTTACCAGGAACATTTGATAATGGAATCCATCTACTTTCATTGTCGTTATTATTGTTATTATTATTGTTGCCATCATTATAATTAGAATTTGAGTTCCGATTAAGCTCATTATAATTATTATTATAACCGTTGTTTCCAATCATACCAGAACCACCGCCCATGCCGCCTCCTCCTCCTCCACCTCCACCGCTTCCACTATTTGTTCCAAAATATGGATTTGGTTGAGTGTACTGTCCCAAATGATTTTGTAAATGATTTACTTGGCCGCTTTGTGAAGAATATGGATTTGAAGCAACCATAAATGTACCTCCAGTAGCAGGTTGTTGAAGGGTATTGGGTGTTTGTTGACCATATAAATTTGTGGTGCTTCCAGTGCCGTAATTTTGCATTTGATTTTGTTGGGGATATTGTTGATTTTGACCTTGACCTCCTTGGCCACCGGTGTTCTAAAATTTGCAAATATCTTAATTGAACTTTATCAAAATTCGCTTTAAACATACGCCATAAGCTTGAACAAAACCTCTCCACTCTGGAACGAATAAATAAAAGCAATTACGCTTTTGAATATTTAAGTAATCTTCGCCTCGAATAATATCTTTTTCAATTGCATAATCAGGTAAACAAAAATCGTAGCATTCATTGCATCGCATTGCTAAATTTCCTCATAAAAAAAAGATTATGCTGGTGGGAAAAAAGCTTACGTTTTTGATTCGAATTGACATAAGAAAGGTGAATCCATCGAGCACCCCGGCATTCAGAAATATCTGGATGAAAGTTTGCCTCCGAGTTGAAATTTTGAACGGGGGAAGGCGTATAATTCCATTGCTCTTGCCAACCACTTGTTTGATTGTTTTTCTGAAACATTCATGTTATCTTGGGATTATTGTAATGAAAAAGTTTTTAAAGTCTCTAATTTTTACAATTAAAGCTTTTGGAAAATAAATAAATTTCCTTTGTAAAAAAATACATGATCCACAAATAAAAACTTACACTTTGAGAATTTTTAGCAGCTCTTTTTAAATCACTCATATCTTTCATAAATCGTTTATCAAAATCCATAACAAAACAAATTATTTGATTTCCAGTATTTCCACGCAATGCAGAATCCACGATTGCAATTTTATTTGTTTTAAAATCATAAACTGAGAGATAATTGGATTTAAATGGAACAGCATTATTTCCTCGAAGATTAAATCTTGCTTGATCGCCTTGAATATCCAATTGTATATTGGTTGGCGCTGCAGCGGCCGCCCCTTGATTTTGTCGAAATATTTGTGGAGCGGTCCATGAAAATTGATAATGATTTGGTAGAATTAGATTCAATGGAAGCACAATAGCCAAAATAATTCCAACAATCAAAAGCAAACAACATGCACCACAAAGAAATTTAGCTAAAGGTTTAGCAAAAAAATCTCGAAGCTCTTGCATTCGATTCTTTTTTCGTCGTGTCGTTGATGTTGTGGTTACCGTTGTGGATTGATGTGGAAGGGGAGTTGGATTATCCAATGGAATGGGTGTTGCTCCTGGAGGCATGGGTGTACCATAATTGAGCTTTTGAATTGACCCACGTGGCTGAAGAATATGTTTATTTAGTGGTAACTAAATTTTAGTTAAAATTTAAAATTCAGAAAATTTAAAATTATGTTCCTGTAGCTCCGAAATATCAGCCCTCTAAAAAAAACCCGACTTACCATAACAAAAAATTCTGATGACATGCTATTATTAGCTGTGTAATTGCCTTGTTGAGATGGAGGTTTAAGCTGATAACTAACAGGTTGAGCAGCACCCATATGTGGCATATTAACACTCATATTGCTTCCACTCATTGGATGTTGTCCAAATGGAACTTTGGTTGGCATAGGATTAGTCGAATATGAAGTAGTACTCATGGTACTTGAAACTTTGGGATACACGTTAACTTTATAATTTTTTAAATTTTCGTCGGCTTCAACCAAATTTGACCACGATGATCGACGTTTTCCAAGTCCAGAAGACGATAAGGAAGTATCAGACCAACGTCCCGAAGTGCTATCGTCGTCACGACTATTTGTAACTTTATAAGGCGGAGGTGCAATACCAATGGATTTAGGCTCGCCGTCAAGATACGGCAAACGTTGGGATAATGCCATCAACGCCTACCAAGGCATCAAATAAAAAATACGTGGCTTTGACAATTTTTGGAAGCAATAATTCTGAAATTCAATTAATGAAATGAAAAAAACAAATGAAAGTGATGAAAAGAAAATTAAAACACGAATGGGAAAAACCTTGAAATAAAATAAAAAAACAACGCAAGGGTCAATCGGCCTTGGAAAAAAAAAGTTTTTTATATAAACCCATATCATACGAATTCAGAGGACAGCCATGATGAAGGTAATAAAAAAAAACAAAGTTTAATTATTTTTTAATTAAATGGATTATATAATTCTGCTGAAAAGTTTTTATTGCAGATTGGAACATGATCGGATTTGGAGAGAAAATAGTTAGTTGCAAAAAAGACATTCATAAAAAAGTGAAAATTTGGTGATATTGAAAGGAAATGTTCACGCTTATTATAAAAAATTATTATTAGGGATAGATTTAAATTGGTTTAAAGCTATAATGATATTTTTACGCTAACTTTAACCTATCTTCCAAAATAATAAAAATCCTGCTGAAAGTAAATGTTTCAGCTTCAGTCAAGCACTTTCTCATCAAATTTTGCGCCTATCATCAACTCTCAATTGAAAATCGGGGAGTCAACTAACTCAAGCTGTCTATTTTTTTTAATCGAGATCAACGCTTACTTAACATTTCAAGTATTTTACTCACCGAGAAAAACCAATTTCAAAGTCATCATTAAAATCAAATATAAAAAAGTAGTCCAATATAACAACAACCAGTAATGGTCGCAAAAATGAGTCCTCAAAAAAAGTTTAAAAACTTGTTTACCGGAAACCTTGTTTTGTATAAGAATTGATGTTGCACAGAGAAGAAGAAGAAAAACAAGCAGTGGTCAAGGGTCAAAAAAAGGGATTGGTGACAGCCCCCCTTGGTTTACGAAAACAACAAAACCGATCGAATAACTGTTTGCGCAAAGTCGAGAGTAAAAAAAGTGTACATAAAAAAATGAGAGTCAAAATGGTTTGGATTTAAGAAAATTTTATATAAAAAAAAAGGTAAAGTATGTAGTAATAACATCCTCAAAAGTAATAACACCCAAAAAAGAAAGTGTCAGGTTTTTTTTGATTTCCGTAAAATCAATGATTTGCGGCAGTTTTGATTTGGTTCATTTACATACATGGGTGAGAATATGACAGATTGATATCATCTACAGATTGCAACATATCTCTCTCTTTCTCCCTTTTCCTCGTTCATTTTAGTATTGACAAAGAAACAATAAAAACAAGAAGAAAGTAAAGAAACGACATAATTTAGAAATTTATAATGAGTGAATAAGGCAGTGATGATATAGGTTATTATCAGTGAAATAAGCGCTCTTGAAATGAAAAGTTAATTTTGTTATTATTAACATGGAAGTTTTGGAATCTCAATATAGTCACTAGACATGAAAAATCGAATTTTAACGACAAATTAACAACTGAAGGGCTTTCGTTTTTCATGGAAAGAAGTCCAGTAATAAATCATTAAAAGTGAAACGTCTTTACTAACAAAGCATTCTCAATAAAGACACCAAAAAATAAAATGAAATAACGTAAAAAATAAAAGGTCGAACTTTTCATTTGATCATTTCTACAATAATCAATGCATCTATGCGTGCAGCAAATAACCTTCGTCCTAATCCATCAAAATTACAGTTCATTCATATTCTCTTTGTATTATATCCATGACGTGAATTTAATTCTCTCATTTTTGCAAACTTTTGTCCTCCGTTTGACCGACTACTACTACAACGGTAAAAATGCAATAAAGCTGCTTCAGTTTCCATGGATACCCGCTAGCTCGTTTGCAGCAACAATTTATGAAAAGCCGCCATTGCAACAATCGGCTTTGACCAATGGTCATTTTAAAAAACCGCATGAGAAAAAAAAGAATGGAAATGAGGTGAAATGTAAATTTGTGTGAAATTTTACAGGAGAAAAAAGGGTGAGGGAAAAGAAATAAAAATTTATTTGAAAAATGGAGTCGTACTTATTACATACGAAGTTTGACACCTTAAAGGTTGAACGAAAGCTAAAAAAGAAAGACATGATGATTAAAAAAAAATAGAAACACGTTTGAAACATGCCATCATGGTAATAACAGACTTATAAACGTGTTCTGATTAGAGCAAAAAGTTGAATAGCGCGCCATTTGACATTTTATGATTCAAGAACTTGATAAGAATAGTATAACAAAAATAACAAAGAAAAATGATAGTTACAATTTAATAAACTCTTTTTTTACTTTTTTATTGAAGCAAATTTAGCGTAAAGAAATGTCAAAAAGATCGAGAAAGAGTAAAAAAAATTATAAGGGAGCAGTAGTAAGAAAGCAACAACAACGATCGAAAGCCACCCAACCAGCCAAGCCACTTACGTTCCATCATCACCTTAAAAAGTAAATGAAATGCGGAATAATAAAATAAAAAGCAAGAAGAGAAAAAAGCAACGTCTTCTTCTTCACTTTTCTCAAATAAACATACAAAAAAATTTGAAGAGGAAAAACTCTTAGCATTTTTCTTAAAAATTTTTTAATGCTAATACTTACTTATTTACTTTTTCTTATTTTGGTCTTTGTTGCAGCTGGTTGGCAGTAGCAGGAAGAAGAAGCGGCCGCCACCTTTTTTTGGGAGTGAGAGAGAGTTTGTCTCGTTACCTCCATCTCTCCTTCTTCTTTTTTGGTTTGACAAGCGACGGCTACCAAATATGACGACGACGCAATGGTAATAGCTTCAATACCTGCCTGCGCGAAAAAAAAAGTAAGCAAGCGAGAATCAAAATGAGTGACCACTCGTTTGGTTGGTGCTCATATGCGCGAGAAAGTCTGGGTGCTGCGTGTTTCAGTCAGTCGTTGTTGCTTCTGCTGCTGCCTCACTTCATTCAACCTTTTTTACTTACCTTTTTGGTGTGCGTGGTGGTGAACGGTCAAAGCTCCAAAAAATGCGGAACGAACGGGAAAAAGAAAAAATACTCCGTTATAAAATAAAAAGAAAGAAGCAAACAGAATATAATACAACAACAAAACAACATTGTATAGCTGCTGCTACCCAACGCTGAGAGGAGAACTACCAACAAAAAAAAGTCGCGTTCAAATATACGGGGACCGTTCTGCATATATGTAGTTGTTAGTTAGCCTTGTTGGTTGCAGGCAGCAGCAGCTTTCAAGGCTACTGGATACTAAGAAACGTTCGTTTTTGTTTAAAAACAACAATAGACATTATTATTACATAGGAGGAACACTCAAACACCGGGAGGATTACGTAACAAAAAATTAAAAAAATTGTAAGAGTTTTTATTTATTAAAAAAATTAAAATGTAATGAAACAAAAGTTTTCTAAAAACTTTGATTTAAAATAAACTTGATGTTACCTCTAAGTAGGCATCACAAACGAAAGAAAATGCAATCATGACCGAAACAATGAGTACTAAACTATTACAGCTTCTCGCGGTTCAAGTGTTTGACTTAATGATGAAAAAATTCAAAACGATTAACTTTGCCATGAATGGAAAAACAGGAAGTGAAATAAATCTTAAAAACACAAACTTTTCATTGGAAATAATTAATTACCTTTCTGAACAAGAAATTGCTTTATGTTGCTAACGCTTTTTGAAGTAAAAAAAGAAGCTGTGTTAATATAATAAGCAAATGGCTCTTCTATTTGCTTTTATGTTGAAAAAAATAGTATGTTTTCATTATTGTTAAATCCTTTTATTCGTGATCCTTCATATTCGTTTTTTTCCATTATTTTTACACCATCCTTTGAACCAATCAATCCACACGAGTTGCTTTCGAAGCCTTTAGTGCTAAAGATCACATATTTCCAATTCAAAATCATTTTATGGTTTTTCATTCTAAAGAATGACCAAGATCGAGAGATGTTATTATTACATTCATTCCTTTGTCTTTTTTTTTTGAGTTCCTTATTAAAATTAAAGCTGCTACTTAGTCTTTTTAAAATCTTCCTTTCGTCGTTTTTGCTATATTTATTTTTGTTCCCTTTTTGAAAAAGAAAAGAAAGTAATTATGCAAGATTTTCAACTCTCGATTTTGCAATGCTGATCTTTGCCTGCGTTGTTACTACACACTACCTTCGTGGTTGTTGTATTTTTTGAAGTTCGTTAAAGCTTTAAAACAAATAAAAAAAAGCTAAATAGAACGAATAATAAAAATGAAAGCCGCAGCTGCAACATCAACAAAAGCTTTTGGCTGAGATTCAACAACATTATTTTTATTGTACTTTTTTTATTGTTTCTAATTACGCAAAATTTAAAAGATGTTACAAAATAAACTAATTTTATTTTAAAGTTCATCTTTAACTTTTTTGGAATGTCTAAATTCTCCACGAATTAAATCAAAATCATATTTTTCATTGAATTTCTTCCAAAATCCCATTCGTGTTGCAAAGAAACTATCAGCAACTTCAGTTTTTTCTCCAAGATGGAAATATTTGAATCGATCATCTAAAGTCATTTGAGGCCATTCTTCATTATTGACTGATGGCTTTCTGAAAAAAATTAAAGATATTAGCTTTCAATAATGCAATTGCTATTTTTGCTATAATCCAAGCGTGTCCTCCTACAATATCGAGATGCATTTCGATATAAAACATCAAAGATATTTTCAAAGCTTGAACAAAAACTAACCCTGTTTTGAAAAAATTAGCAACGCCTTCAACATATGCGTTTTGTAAATTATCGTCAACGGATGTAAAAGTAAAATATTTAAAAATAAATGCTCCATGAAGGTAAGCCAATTCGAGGCCATGATTTGCTCCTGAAATGATAGATATGAGTCATAAAGGTTTCACTGTAAGTTGATTAATCGGATCTTTTATTTCGAATTGGTTTCAAATCGATCCCTTTTTAGCGAGAAGTTAGAATGCCTTTTTCATGCTTTTAAAATTTCTTAAAGGCTAACCTCCATAAAATCCAAATTCTTCAACCAATTCGGGATTTGTCCAATCAAAAAGATAAATATAAGTTGGCCAATTAAGTTTAGTCTTTTCGAGGCCATCTTTAATAGTTGGAACGGTGAATTGAATATCTGAGAGAAGCTAAAACTTAAAATTATTACACAGCTAGCTAATAAGGTAAACATTAAAAACATTAAAGGGAGTGTCCCAAACGATGAGAAAACCCTTACAGCGGGTGTTCCTAGCCCGAAAGTTTTTCTTCACTGTCTCAAAGTCTTACAAAGTTTTACAAAGTTTTTTCAAAAGCTTACGAAATTTTCTCAAAATGCTACAAAAAGCTACAAAAATTCGTAGCACTTTGTAAGCTTTTGAGACAATGAAACTTTCGGGCTAGGAACACCCGTCGTAGCAAAATTATTCTCATCGTTTGGGACACTCCCTTTAAACAAACATCAGTGTAACGATTAAAATAAAATCTATCAGCTTTTTTCTCATCCGAAGTTCCACGATCAATGTAAAATTCTTTTAAATCTTTAAATGCTGCTTCTGCGTCGTTTCCAAATGCGGAGAAAGTTGCAATACGATTTTGAATAAAATCAGTTAGATTTTGTTTAGAAAAATTTGGTTGATCATTTTTTTTAATTCCCATATGAACGCTGAACATGGTTGCCAAACTATTATGGACATAGGCAGCTGAAAAACTTGATTTTATTCGAGTTCAAATTAATAACACAAACACTAAAAAACTTACAAGAAAGAAGTGATTCAGCACTTGTTACTCCAATAAGAGTTGGCTTTTTAGGTGCATCTTCAAGTTCATGAATGTAATCTTTTCCAAACCATTCAACATCCGCAACTGGATGATACCAATCAAAATTGAGATCATTTCGGGATAAACCCTTAAAATTATAACTTGTAAACTAAAGTAAGCAACTAAGCTAAAAAAAGTACAAAGTTATCGGAAGCTTTCAAAATTTCATCAGTGGTTTTAGTTTTGACGCATTCTTTGATAGTTTTTGAATGAGAAGTTTTGGGACAACCTAAATGTTGTGCAAGTTGTTGAGAGACTCCGATGACACGTTTGGAATTTCCCCATTCAACAAAAGCTGAGCCCGACATTTGGAAAGATTGAGCAAAAAGATCTAAAATTAACAAATCTAAGAAATGGTCTTCCATGCTTTAACAAACTAACCTCGAGTGTGCGGGGAAGCTGATAACAAACTGGTTGAAGTTCCTCCAGCACTATGACCCCAAACAGTGATGCGATTTTTATCTCCACCAAATGAAGGCAAAACTTCGTGTAAAAATAATAAAGCTTGACGCTGATCCCAAAGTCCAAGATTTCCAGGAACTTCATGATCTCCAAGAGAGAAGAAACCAAATGGACCAAGGCGGTATTGGACGGTGACAACAATAATTCCCCGAGAAACAAAATTTTCCGCAAGCTTTTTATAACCATAAATTTCGGTATCACCAAAACAAAAACCACCGCCATGAATCCAAACTGCAACGGGATAAGTTTCGGTGGAAGTATTCTAAAGCAAAATAGAATATTTTGATTATTTAAAAAAAAAAAGCAACAAAAAAACAAACATTAATTTTGGGTGCAAAAATATTTAAATAAAGACAATCTTCACTATGAGGACCAAACCATTGAACAATTTCGAATGTATGAGGCGAGCAACGACTAGCAAATTTCTTTGCTTCAATGGTTGCTGATTTCCATGGTTTTGGTGGTTGAGGCTTCTATAAAAAAACACAAGATAGTAAAAAATTTCTGGTATTTTGCCGATAAACATTTTATCGTATTAAGCGTCAACTTACTTCTAAGCGAAGGTTATCTATTGGTGGTGAAGCATATGGGATACCCAAAAATATATTTGCTTCTTCACCATTTTTCATTGAATAAGTGAAACCTTCGATGTCGCCATATTGGGTTTTCACTTGAACATCATCGGCATTAGTAAAATGGATGAGCAATAAAATGAAAGCGAAATAATAAAAGCTAGAAACCATTGGAGCAATTTGGAACTTTCCAAGTTGGCTAAAAATTTGAACATAACATAGTTAATTTAACTCTTGAATAAAACTAAAAGAAAGACTCGGCAATAACAGAAACAATAATTTTTACGATTATTGTAGGTTAAAGAATGTCTTATATATATATTTTTTTAGTGGTTGATTTTAGCAACCGTCAAAATCAAACAAGTGCGTTTAATGTGAAAAAAAATAATTTTTTTGACAATAAATGGTTATTAATATATTTTCTGAATTAATTATATCAATTTTTCATTCTTTAACAATCTGGGAAATGTTGCGATTTTAACATTCTAAAGTTGTACGTTCATGGGAAAGAGAAAGAAAAAACAACTCTTTGGGGTGATAAAAATAATGGATTCATCAATCAAAAAATATACTTCATAGTTTAAATAAAAAAATATTCAGAAGAATAGTTGGATTCGAACGTCGTGTTTAGAGAGAAAAGAGAGGATTGGAAAAACTTGTATTTATTTTTTGTCTTCTTCCATTAATTTATCAACAAGAAAATGGATGGCAGTTTTTAAACTTTGTAACACTCAAAAGTGCAAGCAAATAAAAAAAAAAAGTGAATGTCAATCATCTCTCATATTCGCTAACCTCTTCCTCTCTTGCACCACAACGTAAATAAAAGAAAAAAATGTTTTTTGTTTACCAAAATGTGTAAATGTGTTTGAAAGCCACGAACAAAGAGGCAAATGGGAGAAAAAAAAGATAAGTAAAAAAGGTGTGTTCCTTGATCGAAGCTTCTCGTGTTTTTTTTCTTCAATTTTTCTTTCTTCCTCAATTTTTTTGTGGACCACCTTTAACTATCAATCAAAAAGCAAGCTTTGATTGAGAAGGAATTATGTAAACGCAAAAATCGAATATTTTCTAAAGGCAAAAAATCAACCATCTAAAAGATATAACTACAATATATGACACTAACATTTTAATAATTTCTTCCTATTTCATTTAATACATTCTAATTAATACAAACAAAAAATTCCTAACTGTTCAAAATCCTTAGTATCGATGCTTTAAACAACAACAAAAAAAAGAGATACCAGCAACTATTTTTAGGCATATTTTGTCTTCAAGGAAGCAAAAAATCGAAAATTTGAATAAAAAAAGATGATGTAAACGAGAAACCTTGAGAATCGTATAAAAGAAACAATGAAAGTGAATTTGTGTTCATTCGTGATTTATTAAATTGGTTGCTGCTGATCTTTGAAAAAAATGGCCACCTCATCAAAAGAAGGAATTGTTCTCCCTGCTGAATCTCCAGTTCCAACTACTGCTGTACCACCAACGGTTGCAATGAAAGAAGATGGACCTGCTGTTGTTGCTGCTGCCCCTGCTGATGCTGCTACTCCTCCTGTTGCTCCTGCTCCTCCTGTTGCTGCTGGTGGTGTTGAAGTATCAACTGAAATCAACACTTTTGCTGATGTTCAACCTGCAATCCAGAAAGCTCTTTACCAATCAAACATCCAATTCTTGGATACAAACCTTGCCATGCTTGAAACTTCCACCAAGATCAAACGTGAATTTGTATGTTTTTTTCTTTTTTACATCTTTCCTTTAACCTTTATTTCGTTTTAGTACTTTTATGGTCTTTGCGCCATCTTTTCACTTTACTTGATCTTTGGTGGATGTGCTCAACTCGTTTGCAACTTGATTGGTTTTGCTTACCCTGCATATGCTTCAGTCAAAGCTGTTCGAACCTCCAACAAGGATGATGATACTCAATGGCTCATTTATTGGACATGTTTTGCTTTGTTTGCTCTTTTCGACTTCTTCGCTGATGCAATCATGCAATACTTCCCAATCTATTACGTCTTGAAAGTCGCCATCCTTCTCTATCTTGCTCTTCCTCAAACCAAAGGTGCTTTACGTTTCTTCAACAAAGTCGTCAATCCTGCCGTTACAAAGATCGATGCTCTTGCTTCCAACTACTTCAAAACTGCCTAAACTAATTAATTATTTTACTGATGTAAATTTCCAATAAATCTGATAATTTCTATTTGTGTTTCATATTGGTTACATTTTGTATTGCTTCAAAGTTGAGCTTTAGATTTTAAAGGGATTGGAGATTTCATTGTCAGAAAATTTTTACAGTTTGGATTTAATTTTAAATGTTAGCTTGTTAAAAACAAATGAAGACGAGAATTTTGAATGGTTAATACTTTGTGGTATGTAAAAAAGGCTTTTTCGGATTATGTAATTACATAATATATGATACATGGTGTTATTAATTCTTGTAATTTGCTTCATTAACAAATAATATTAAAACTTAACTAACGAAGAACCAATAAGCAAATATGTGCATAGATACATTAAGCAAAATCCGTCTAAAGATAGTACAATACATATTTAAATCAAAGGTATATGTGAACTATTAGAATTTTAGGCATAGTTGAATGAACTTCAATGTGAATGTTTTCAGACATTTATTGCATGCAATTTTTATTGCTTTGAAGGAGCGACAAAAAGCAAACATGTAAATATTTTTTCACTTCATTGTTTAGCTCTTTCCTCTTTTTTACAACTTCATTTTCTTTCATTCATTTTTTGACGTTGCTTTCTTTCATTGTTGATTGTCGATTTTTGTGAAACATATTCTCTCAATTAACAATCTCAATTTTCAAGATTGCTGTTGCTTCTCAAAATCATGGAAGAATGGTTAACAATTTTATGTTGGATTTCGTTAACGCTTGCAACAGGAACATTGATCACTTTTACATGCAACAAAGCTCGTCGTGCACGTCGTCCAGTACCTCAAAAGAAGCCTCCTCGAAAACGAACAGAAGCTGATGAATCATTATTTTCAAAGAAATATGATCAACCAAACGATGGCAAAATCCATGGTAATAAAGATCCAAAAAAGGTAAGCCTCTTTTTTAATACAGTAAGAAAATAGCTGGCTATGAATGGTTCGCCACCAAAAAAGTGTTCATGCTTCGCTGTTTTTGAATTCTCTTTCATTTTTATATTTTTAGGATTCATCAAAACCTAATAATTTTCAGCCTAAAAGTAAAGCAAGTGCTCAATCTGCTGGTAAAAAAAGTAATGGTGAACTTGAATTAACCGTTCGTGATCATTCAAATCCAAGACAACCGAACATTGAAGCACCTGAAATACCTCAAATTGATGCACCGGAAATACCTCAAATGGCAAGCTCTTCTGATGGTGGTGATGGAAAACAGCAATTTGTTCCTGCAGAACCTCAGAAACCAATAACTCGTGAAGAAAAAGAACAACAAAGTGAAAACCAAATCACAAATGAAAAGAAATCTCGCGATAATGTCAATGCTAAAGAACCGCAACCTGAAGAAGTATGTATCTTTTCTTTCACTAATTTGAAATAATGTTAGTGTTTTAGATTCCTATGAAGGTCGTTGAAGCTGAAACTGGTAAAGAATCTAACAACGAAGGAGCTTCATCCAAATCAAAAAAGAAAAAAAAGAAGCATAAGAAAAGGGAAAAGGAAAGTGATGGCGACGAAGATTCTTCCATAAAGAAGAAAAAGAAAAAGCATAAGAAAAAGAAGAAGGCTAAGGACGAGGACGATGGTGAAGGTGATGATTCTTCTGGCAAACGAAAAGTTCGTTTTAGTTTTATTGTTAGAACAAGGATTTAGCTGCTATAACTTACCATTAGTTTTGTTTTGGAGCTGTAATAAGCATAATATTATTGTTAAAATTGGTTTATTATTTTCATTCATTGGTGATAATTTTAGAGTTCCAAAAAGCACAAGAAGAAAAAGAAGCATCATAAAAATCCCAAAGAAGATGAAGAAAACGACTTAAATCCTCAAGAAGTTCTTCCTGTAATGTCGCCAGCTAAAACAAAATTTGAAAATGAACCTCCACCAAAAGCTCGTGATGCATATGAAAACCATGATCCTGGAATGATGACTCAGCTGAATAATGTTTTGATTGATGGAGCTGAAGGTGAAGATGTTGCAATTCCATCGCAATTGAAAAAAGCTATTGCAAAACAAGATGAAAAAGAAGCCAATTTTGCTTATCTTCCTCCTGCAGCCATTATTGATAAACATCAAGAACCTCTAATACCTCCATCTCATTCTAAAACAAACTTTGAAAGTATACCTCCTCTTGCTAATGCACAAACTCCATCACCTTCGAACTTGAAAAAATCGGCTGCAAAAAAAGAAGTCGAGGTTGCTCCTTCTCCTGTTGCGGAAAAGAAATTAACTGAATTTGAAGTTAGTTTTTTACATTTTTATGGCCTAAATTAATGTTAGAGATTTCAGACAAATGTCAGATCTCCATTAATTACGCCATCATCAAAGCATCAACAACCCGCTGTAACAAAACCACCTCCAAAAGTTCCATTTTCAATTAAACCAAAGTTCATTCCACGTGAAGCTAAAGCAGTAAGTCTTTTTTTTACTTTTAAAAGTATTTCTTCTGATTACTAATTATTATGTTTTTTTAGGAGAAAATAGCAAAATTCGGCTTAAAGCGTAAGAAAGAAGATTATCCAACGATGAACGATGTCGTCTCTGATTGGGATTCAAATGATGAAATGCTTGAAAACAATAATGGAGCCAAGAAAAATAAGAATGAAATTGAAGCTGCAAAGAAGAATGAAGAAGGTGAATTGAAACTTCGAAAACAAGAAGAAGTTGCTTTGGAAAACAGCCAAAAGAAAAATGGAGCTGATGAAGAAAGGAAGAAGCAGCAACCGATGATGAAGCCTGAAGATTTGCTTGAAAAATTGAGAAAAGATGAAGAAGAAAGAGTCAAGAAGATACGAGCTAACAAACCAATGCCGAAACAAATCAAAAGAAATACTTATGAAGTTAGTTTACACATGATATATTTTGGTTTATTACCTTTATGATTTTAGGAAAAGATAGCAAAAGGTGAAGTGGTTCGCAAACAAGGTGAATATCCGACATTTGGTGATGTTGTATCTGATTGGGAAAGTGTTGATCAAAAGCTGCCTCCATCACCAAAAGATAAGAAACCAAAAGACCAAAAATGATAATATTTTATGTATTTTAATGTTTTGTAAATTTCTCCAATAAACTTTTCTATTTCTCTTTATGTTGTTCATTCTTTTTTCTCTTCTCATTTTCTAATTTGCAGTGTCAAATATGCGAAATTACGATACATCCGAGTATTTTGGAATTTGCATCGAATTTCAAGGAGATTATTTGCAAGATCCATTCGAATGGTTTATGGAAGTTTGAATACTCGATGAATTCGAGGACGTAAAGATGCTAGAAGTTTAATAATATCCACCCATTGATTCCAAAGCCATGAGTTTTAAAAACCAAAATTTATCTTATGGGTTTTTCCATTATAAAGAATAACAAAAAATCAAGATGTTGCTGACTATCTTATTTATCAATCACAAAAAAATATTTTGAGAGAGAATTATGATAAACGCTAAAAACAATTTTTTTATTCTAAAGAAAAACAAAAATCAACAATCTAAACGATACAACTACATTATATGACACTAACATTTTAACAATTTCGTGCTATTACATTTAATACATTCTAATTAATACAAACAAAAAATCCTAACAATTCAAAATCTTTAGTATCGATGCTTTAAACTGGAGTTGATTTAAGTCGAGCCACACGATCATGAAGTTTTTCTGCCAATGGAATTTTGTTGTTTGATAAGAATCTTTCAATATCACGAAGATCAGCTTTTCTTGGATCATTTTTGAATTCAGTTAATCTAATCCATACTTCTTGAATTGCGACGATAAGGAACTCCAATTGATCAGCTTTGACATGAAATTTCTTTGTTGAGTACTTGGTATATTTTCTTCTTTTATTCACTTGCCATCTTTTGAGTAAAAATTGCATATTTTCTTCTCGAGTTGGCTTTTCTTCTCCATGTTTGGAATTCTTAGTTTCTATAGCAAGCTGATCACCAACATCATTTTGTTCAAGAAGAGTTTCATCACCTTTATTTTTCTTACGAAGAGGCTTTGTTTTATTCATTTCCTTCAAAACGCATTCAGCTAATAAATCAGCAAATTCAGAAATATGAACTAGGTTAACATCGACAAACTCTCTCTAAAAATGTGAAAAGGATTAGTCATGGTTATAACAACATCCAAAGGCTTACATTAGCTAGCCTACGAATTGGCCATAAAAAATGATTACAATCAACGTCAAGCTTCGACCATAAAACATTTGCATCCATTTTTCTTCCAGTAGTAACCAAAGAAACTATTAATTGAGCTATTCCTTCACTTGGAGTTCGTACATCTTCATAAAGTTTAACAAGTAGAGCTGAAATTTGTTACAAATATTTGTTGTTATTCTTTGAAATTGATAAAACATACCTATCCGCCTCTCTTGAAGTTTAACAGGACATTTTTTATCAGATAAAATATAATCAAAGAAGATATCACCACCAGCAATGATATTATCAATAGAACAAACGCTTGACCATTTGCTAAAAGCCACATCATAAGGTTCTTTTTCGAGTAAAAATTTTGCAGCGACTTCCAAGAATATTCGCCGGTTACTCATGACACCAATATCTATCAACTTATTACATACTCCCAGTGAAGAAGAGAAAGTCGCATTGTTATGAGTGAAGAAAGTAGTAAATAATTTTCGTATTTGTGTAGCATTAAACTTCTTATTCATAACAGACGAGCAATTTTCCATCAAGTATTTGAGATGAGCAGGATATAGAGTTTTACCAGAAACAAGCAAAAAGTCCGTGAATGTTAGAACTTTATTCTCAAACAAAAACCAAGCTCCATTAAGACAATCAGCTTGCACGGGTGAAGCATTTGAATCAATGAAATTTTTCACTAAAATAAACTAATCCATTAAAAAGGTTGTATTAACAAAAGAACATACCAATTTGAAGGCAACGTTTCTTTTCACTTCTGTCTTGCAAGAAATTTGTAAATTTTATTATTTCCCATAAAGTTGTAGAATGAAGATTATGACGTATTTTATTTTCTTTTCCTGAAAGATCCAAAGGTTCAATGATTGAAAGTTGAGAGAAGAGTTTCCAAATAGAATCAAATGAAGCATCAGGTAGTCTGAAAAATGAAAATCATTTAATGTTATAAAGCAAGTAAGCCATGGCGAAAAAACTAACAATGCTGCTTTGTGAACAATTGGTCGAATCAATAAATCACGATCTTCTTTTCGATGAATTCCATTTTCAACAACTTTTTTATAAAATTTCACAGCATTTTCGATTGGATTTTCAAGGCTTTCACTATTGAGTATTCGTTCAAGAGCCGCAGAAAATTGTTCATCTGTTATGAGTTCTCCATCCATAGAATCCAAGAGATCATAACACTCTTCAAACCCAATGTAAACCAAAGGAGAAGCTACTTTCTGTCGAAAATAATCATTCCTGTCTGTATAAATTTCAGGATCACTAAAATAAAGTAAATAGTTAATAGAGACCTTGCATAGACAAAGTAAAAAAAAAACACACCTCCATTCATAATTTTTGATTTTTTCTAATGGTTCATCAAATTGCTTTTGATACACCATAAAAGATACATCTCTTTCATTTTCACTTGAATACAGCACATGTGGGTTTGAAGAAATTAACGTTCGAACAGGATTATTAGCAATGAATCGAAGTGAAACAAATTTGAGTAAATTTCTTGACGACATTCTAAAGAGAAGAAGCAACTTTAAAAATAAAATTTAAACAAGGTTGAAAGAATTTTAATTTATTGAAATAAGTAAAATTTGTTTCATTTTGCCAAAAAAATGTGTGATGAAAACTTTTTTCAAAAAAATAATGGGAGCTGTGTTTTTTTCTCGATGAACTTTTGCTTCTTTTTTTTATGCACGCACATCAGTCTCGCTATGTATTTATTCAACCTTTTTAATAACCTCAAGCAAAATTTCAAACACTTTCAATGATAAAACATTATTTAACAAAATTTTATTACATTAAATCAACAAAACAACTAAAAAACAACAAAAATCCTATTTTATCTAGTACATACTATTATATCTAAGCATTTATTCTATTTTCTGTTGGCAATGATAGATCAATTTCAGCAATAAAATTATCTTCCGTTCTAGGTACAAGAGTTCCACCACTTCTTATCACTTTCAAATCTTCTTGAAATCTCTTCATTTTTCGTACAAATTCATTTTCACCAACTTTTTTAGGTGTATTCAAGATGGCTGTTTTAGGATTATGCGCCCATTTCCTGAAAAAAAAAAAATGACATGAATATTAGAGGTTATTATAAAATTTCATACTCAAAAATTTCTTGCTGTCGAACTAAAATATTATTGAGCTTCTCCATTTGATTTTGGTCCAAATAAACTCCATGCTTTCTAAACAATTCGTAAAACATCAATGCATCTTGAAGCTGACGTCGACCACCACAAAAGAAAATCCAATGGTTGATAAATGCTTTTGAACATTTTTCATCGTTTTTCAAATCAGAATATTCTAAACAAAGATCAGCGAATTCCAACACTCCTTCCTAAAAAAAACTTATCGTTGACTTATTTTAGTAACATCCTTTAATCAAACCTTGGCTCCTTGTTGAAGTAATAATTGAAAAGTTGTGCGGCAGTCAAAAGCGAGCATCGATGTTCGTTCTTTTTCAAATATTTTATTAGCATCTGTATATTTTCCATTTACGAGATACGCTGCTGCTAAAAATGCATTCACACGAGAACTGGAAATAAAGTTTTTAGCACGATGTAAAAGAAATTGGATTTGACTATTATCATCATTCTCAACAGCAAATTTCATTAAAGCCAAGATTCCATTTGAACAATAAAGGGATGATTGAAATTTGAGCCAAGTATCCACCGCTGCATCCCATCCAAAACGAAGATTAACTCTTTCGATGATATAAAGTGTTAAGGTTTCGGTTGCATGAAGAGTAATAATATCCAGTTTGATGAGACCAGTTAGTAAATCAATACATTCATTAACATTTTGCAGTTGGAAATTTTCTGATGCAAAAATAGAAGAAAACAGTTTTTCATAAGCACGCGATGATTCAAAGCGTGATTCAACGAAACTGATAGCTAAAAATGTAAGTAAGGTTTATTAAAAAGTATGTTTATTACAAAAAGTACCATAAGGGAATAGTCTCTTGAGTTCGTAAACATATTCAATGACTAATGGAAGGTTTTTACAGTCCATGTAAAATCTTCTCAAAATGTTCAATAGATGATAATTCTTAACAGGAGATACGGTAGCAGGATCATATCCTTGTTTATAATCATCATCATGAAGCGATTCTTCTTCTATTTTAACATTAGACCTAAAAAAATATCACGTTTTAGTTCAACCAAAATTGCAAAAAAATAACTTACAGTATTTGTAAGAACTTTTTGAGATAACCAAAATTCGCATGAGACAAATACAAATGTATTAAAGGATCAAGATCTTTATCAAAGTCGGTTTCAGATGGAAAACTTCCACGTTGAATTAAAAATGAATGCATTTTCTCAATGTCGCCATAACTTAGTAACTTTTTAAACAATGAATATGTATATTTCACATTCTTTTCAACAGCTGCTACACGCTTGACTTCAGTCATTTTTTCTTGTTCATCTTGGAGCCATCGTATAAAATTTTTGTACCGAATTGGAAGAGAAAACTTATATTTCTTAGCCTCGACATCTTTAACATAATCATAAAGGCTATTCCATGTTTCTTCAGGTTTAATATCATATGATTCAAGAACTTTTGAAGTAACGTCGAGTCTTTTTTGGTCACTCCATCGAGTTTTGTGTAAAAACATATCTAAAATGTAGAAATGTATATGGTAAATTTCAATTAAAAGTCGAAACATACTCAACATCGGTTCATAGAAGAGTCGAGTCATTATGAACGGAGAAATTCTTGCAATGTTGGTATACCCAATTTGAGAACATTGAAACAATATTGTTTTTTTATCTTGAAGAGTAGGACATCGCATGAGAAGTGGAAGAATTAAATGTGTTCTTGTTCTATCAGGATCTATGGCATCAACAAAATTAGAGAACATGGTAAATCTTTCATCAAATCTATATCCTTTGAAGTTCAAGATTGAATAGGCTAAATCATGATAGAAAGTTGCCCTGTAATTAGATTTTCATGAACAAGCGAGAACAAGAATTCTTTTTAAAAACGTACCCTGGACCATGGTTGACAATAATTCTGTTAGCAATATAGTTAATGACATCAGGATCAACACGATTTCTGACCATGTGGTTAGCCAGACGAGGTAGTAAGTGTTTAATATAATCTAAAATAATAATGCGTTTATAAATCATTAAAGAAATTAAAGACTTACTATCCTTTCGTTGATCTTTCAGCTGATTATTTAAACGCAGTGTATCAGAAAGTAAAACCGTAGCAGAATAATAGTACCCATGAGCAATGTGTCGCTCAGTTTCACGCATCAATATTTTAAAAAACCCCACTTTTCTTTGTGCAGTTTCAAGTATTTGTTGTGTTAAACCAGCATAGTTTTGACCCATTGGACTTAGTTTTGCAAGCTTCCAAATGAACTCAAACATATCATCAGAAGAAATTATAAGCATTTTTCGATTCGGAGAAACTGGCATCTTATTTGACTTATCTTGCATTATTGTATCAGCAAACACAATAGCTGAGCGAAGAAGATTACGAAGTTCACGATCATTAACATTTGCAAGAGCTCCACGTATCTGTTCGGATAAACAATCAGCTTTCATACTTTCGCCATATTTGTCCAAGATTTTAGCCACTAATCTGTTTGCGTTTTCTTTATCTCCATTGACAGAATATGCAAAAACTTGTGCAAGATCAGAATCAGTATCAGGTAGAATTCCTTGAGAGTTCATTTTTAAAAGTAGTCTTCTAAAAGCAAGTTTAACTGTAATTTTAGCAACTCAAAGAAAGACTCACTTCATATGTTTTATTTGACCTGTTTCAGCTAACTTCCGCAATAATTTGTTATAAAATTCCAGATCAGGTTGTAATTTCTGATTGATTTCCACTTCCTCCATGATTTTATCAACATCGAATTCACATCCATTTTCTAACCATACGGCCAAAATAGCATTATAAGATTCAATATGAAACTTAAACCCATTTGCTTTAAAGGCTTTTAAAAGATTTTCAAGAATGAGCAATTTTTGTTCTTCAGTAACATCAGACATCGGTAATCCACAACATCGAATAAAATACGGGATATATGATGATTCAGCTTTCTTAATTATTTCCACTATAGCAGGATCGTTTTCTTTTAATGGAATCAATATTGTTCGGAAAAAGTATTCAGCTGTAATCTTATAATTAGCATCAAGCATATTTTTGAGTTTTCCAATTGAAGTTTCGATGTGAACTGGTTTACCCTTAAAAAGAAAACATATAACGAGAAAGGATTTTGATTAAATTCAACGTACATCATTACGAGGTCGAACGCCATAAAAGTCACCTCTATTAATCAAGCTATTGATGAACTTGTCAGCTTCATTTTCTTTTGTCTCTTCTATTACGACTACTTCCGACGCTTCAGATAATAGTGATTTTGCTTTGTCCACATCACTTTGATTTGTCATCGGATCTCCAGATACTTTGGTATTTGCTAATCGAACAAAGGGATTAATCTAAAAAGTTTTCAATAAGAATTTTAACAGAGAGAAAAATAAAAGCTTACAAAATGATTCCTTTTTGTTTCAATATCAAGTATTCCAAAAGCTTGCAAGCTTCTTGTTCTGATGGCAAATCGTTGTAATTTTAACATACTTGAATTCTATCAGGATTTAAATTATTAAAAAACGAATATTTATCAAAAAACCTTCAAGTTATCATCGATACAAATTTGTGATGAAAAAGAGTTGGAAAAAAGTTTGCATTGAAATTTTTTTCATGGAATTATCTTTCGGTATGAGACCATCTTTGACTTAAAAAAATCAAAAAATGTTTTTTTCAACCAAAAATTGAGGTTGAAAATTTCAATAACGCAAAATAAAAAGTTTTTTCCTCATATTTTTTTTTGTGATACTAAGATAATAAATCTCTATTTATTTAAAATAATATTTTACACTCTGAAATAACAACAAGAACAAACAAAAAACTCGTAGTATTCATTAAATAAAATTCCTATTTTTTTTATAACTCGTCTTTAGGCTTTCCACTTTTTTTATAAATGCCTCTGATAATATCAAAATCATATGTTTTTGTTAATTCATCCCAAAATTGTAGCCTTTTTGGAAGTAATTCTTTTTCCAACGTTGGATTAGGATTGATTTGAATGTATTGGAATGGCTTGGATGAAGTCAATTTTGGCCATTTTAGCGATGATGTTGAGGGATTACTGTAATGGGTTTTTTTAATTCTCAAGTTTTTGGGTAAATTGGAAGTTTACCTTTCCTTTGTGAATGCAACAATAGGATCGATGATTGCTTTTTGGGTTTTATAATCATCGTCATTAAATGTGAATGACGCAATCGGAAACATTCCAAACATATATGGATATTCATTTGCATGCATTGAACCTAAAAGAAAATTCGTTTTTTTAAGTTATAAAAGAAACTATGGATGGTGGTGGTAATACATACCTTTAACAGGAATGTCATCACCAAACATATCTTTGTTATAATAATTATTCATGTAAAGATAAACAGGCCAATTCGCTTCTTGTTTTGCTCGAGCTTCCCATAATGCTGGAATGGTGAACAAAAGATCGGTTAACATATCGCTGTATTTTGTTAAATAATAACTGCTGCTACCATTTTCATTGTCATCATTTAAGTAAAAATGAATAATTTTATTTTGAACTTCTTTAGCTTTTGAACCAAAAACGGATTTGGAAGCAATAATAGTTTCAACAAAATCAGTAAAATTTTTCCGTTTGTAATGAGAAAATTGATCTTTAGGAATATAAAGTTCATTAAGGGTTTTACTTAATCCCATTATGGCTAAAAAAAATAGTTTTAAAAATAGGATTTGAAAGATGTAGTATGATGACTAACTAAAGTATGCTGATTCTTGATCGGTGAATCCAATCATCGCTGGTTTTGGTGGAGCTTCTTTAATTAATTCAAAAAAATCTTTGGGGAAGAAATCTCCATCAATTCGAGGATTAAATTTTATGAGATTTACATCTCTTCGAGCAGGTCCTAATTTTTCAATGGCTTTTAAAAATACTTCTGGTTTGGTATGTTTAAAACATTTTTTCAATTCCGCACTTGTTTCTGGGCAACCAATTTCTTTTGCTATTTGATTCGTCACACTTACTACTGTATCACTTGCAGCCCAATTTGCGAATACGCTTCCACTCATTTCAATTGAGGATGAAATGTAATCTAAATATTTATATTTACCTTTTAAATCAATGCTGAAGCTTTTACCTCTGGAATGTGGCGATAGTGAAAGAGCTGAAGTACTTCCCCCACCAGCACTTAAACCAAATGCAGCAATTTTTTCTGGATTTCCACCAAAATTTGCAACATTTTCTTTTAAAAATTTTAATGCTTCTGTTTGATCCCAATATCCCAAATTTCCTGGCATCTCAGTATCACCCGTTGAAGAAAAACCCATAAAACCAAGACGATATTGAATGGTAACCACAATTAAACCTTGTGAAGCAAAATTAAGTGAAATATTTTGATAACCATACATAAAACTTGCACCAACAACATAACCACCACCATGAACCCAAACTAATACTGGCCATCCGGTTGATGGACGGGAGGCCTTAAAATTTGTAATTATTTTAGTAAATTTAAGGGTTAAAAACTTACTTCATCATGAGGACGAAAGATATTTAAATATAAACAATCATCGCTAAACGTTGTTACAGGTAAACCTGAGAGATGATGAGGCCAACAAGCTAAACTAAATTTTTGTGCTAATAATGGTGTGTTCCATGGAATTACTGGTTCGGGTTTCTGCAAAAATTCTACAGTAAAAAGAGGGTCTGGGTATTTCGAGGCAAAGCAATCAAAAAGGCAGGCAGGGTATTTCAAGGCAAAGCGGGGTATTTCAAGGCAAAGCATGGTATTTCGAGGCAACGCAGGGTAAATCAAGGCAAGCATGGTAAATCGAGGCAAAGCAGGGTATTTCGAGGCAATTAAAAAAGCAACGGCTATAAAGCGCTAACTAATTTTATTACTCTTTCTGGTGCATTACATTTATCGAGATTTCGAAATACTTAAAAACCAAATTCTTCTTCCTATTTTCTCATTCCAATCATTCATATATAGCTAAAGCCATTAAAGACTTCAAAACCAAAAATTATTTTATAGCAATAGATTTTCATCCATGCTTGAAGTTTCAATCAACTTCTTTTTGCCTATCAAAGGCTATAACAAAATTTCTTTCTAAGTTTTGTTAATGAAACCCGGCAAGATTCATTTCCAAATTACTTCGATAGAAAATATGTTAAACATTAAAAAATCAAATCAAAGCTTTTATTTTGATTACAAGAGGAAGGAAAAGGTGAATTGAATTTTTCTGACAGACAACAAAAGAAAAGTCAATTTTCGGTTCAAAATTTGCATTTCTTATGTTGTCTGTCAGAAAAATTCAATTCACCTTTTCTTTCCTCTAGCAAGTAATTTAAAAGATTTGATTTGGTTTTCTAATGTTAAACATTTTATTGTCGAATATGTTGAAGCTTTAGGTTCCGGCAAAACCTTAAAGTTTTGACATTTGAGAAATTTCAATAAATGTTATTGAAGCCTTTGATAGGCAAAAAGAAGTTGATTGAAACTTCAAGCATGGATGAAAATCTATTGCTATAAAATAATTTTTGGTTTTGAAGTCTTTAATGGCTTTAGCTATATATGAATGATTGGAATGAGAAAATAGGAAGAAGAATTTGGTTTTTAAGTATTTCGAAATCTCGATAAATGTAATGCACCAGAAAGAGTAATAAAATTAGTTAGCGCTTTATAGCCGTTGCTTTTTTAATTGCCTCGAAATACCCTGCTTTGCCTCGATTTACCATGCTTGCCTTGATTTACCCTGCGTTGCCTCGAAATACCATGCTTTGCCTTGAAATACCCCGCTTTGCCTTGAAATACCCTGCCTGCCTTTTTGATTGCTTTGCCTCGAAATACCCAGACCCGTAAAAAGATTATTACTTGACGAATGCTTTTAAAAAATGTTTGGATGAAAGATGTTTTTTTTAAAGATAAAAATGAGAGGATTTATAGTCAAAAATGTCTGTCGTATGTATGATAAAGTTTTTGCTAGTTATTTTTATCTTCTTTTATTAAAAAAAGAATTTACCTCAAATCTTTTTTCTCCAATGGGTGGTTGAGCAAATGGAATACCAAGAAATATATCCGCTGTAAAATCATCCGATAATTTTGCAACAAATCCCGTCACTGGGCCCAATGGTGTTGTTTCAGTGATATCTTGAACATATTTTTCAGGTAAAGGAGGAGGTGATTCGACCGCTTTATCTGCCACAGAAATTGCTATTAGATATGAATAAAAAATAATAAAATTCAAAAATTGTAATATTTTTATCACCATTTTTTCTGGTAGCCTAAAACTTCAAAAATTCTATGAAAATTATTTTTTACGTGTTTATTTTTTGTTTGTGAAAAAACCTTTCCAGATAAGGGCTTTTACGAAAGAAAGAAAAAATTGACAGCAATGTCAAAAGTGCCTCCTGCCCCAACAACAACTGCTGTGAATGGCCATGCAAAAAAAGAAAAGCTTTTTTTATTATCATCCAAAAAAGGGTGTTTGCATATTCAAAAAGAACCTGGAAAAATACTTTTCTTCCGGATGGAGAGGTTTCAAAAAGCATAAAGAAAAATGAAAAGAAAAGAAAGAAGGATTAAAATGTGAAAGATACGTATGTAATATGCCTGGGCTGCAAAGAAAGAGTCTTCGAAATAGTCAGCCACCACTTATTGGGTCAAAAAATAGCACTTTAAAAAAAGTTAAATAAATATTTAAAAAGAAAAAAGAGATATAAAGGGTATGAAATTTTTTGGAGATCAAAATTTAAAGCAAATTAGAATTTTTGTAATCTGCAAAAAATCTTTAGTAAAAAGTAAGCAATCCTTTCATTAATATATTCTTCCGCAATTTTTTCTTCTTAATGATTACTCAAGCAAAAAAAAAACAAAAGAGAAAAGATCAACAAAAAAATAAAATACTGAAATCATGAGAGTGTTGTTCCTGCTTTCTGTTCACTCACGTTAGTTGCACGCGTATTTTTCGTTCTTCTTTTTTTCCAAACATTTAGCAAAAAAAACTTTTTTATGTTGCTTTTTTTTCAATAATCGGTTAAAATTTCCATCAATCATTGTTGTTGGTTGATTAATCTTCTTTTTTATTTGTTGGAAGAATTATGGTTCAGACTACAACAAAGTTAGTTATATGTATGAAGAAAAAAAATCAGAAAATATTAGAATCAGCAAATGATTATGGAACTTTGAAAACATTGTGTTAGAAAGTTGTGGTTCAATTGAAAGCACAAAAAGTAAAGTTTTTAATTCCATTGTTTCCAAGTATTTCATTTGATTACCTTCGATGAAAGCGAAAAGAATAAAAAAAAGGAATGATAAGAAATGGACATAAAATTTGTGACAAAAAAAACCAAGAACATCGGGGAAAAAATACAATACCAAACATTTCTAAAAGTAAATGAAGACCAGTTTGTCTCTAATTTTTACAAGTAAAAATGATTGAAGACTAAAGTTACAAACCTTCAAAATAAAATAATATCAAAAATTCAATTAAAAACATAAAAATTTACGATGCATTAATAAAATTTTATAAGGCAAAGAAAGCAATATTCCACAATGTGAAAAAAAAAACAAAAATAAAATTTTTATGGTCATAGACCAAATTTATGAAATAAAAATAAAGCAGCTTTTACTTACCTTATTTTTATTTATCCATCTCGCTTCAAGTACATACAAAGTAATATTTCTTCATCAATCATTTTTATATGCAATGCTACAACATTGTTGTCTTCTTCGTCATTTTGTTATATTTTATTTTTTTTGGCTGTCGTTGCTTTTTTTCTTTTTGCCTTTATGGATGTTCGCCTTCTTCTTATTCCTTTTAACGAATTCATTGGATTTTTTTATTCCTCCTATTTTTTTGGAAAGAAAAAATTGTTTGTATTTCATTTTTTTAAGGAACAAAAACCACAAAGCTTAAAGACATGTCTGACCAACAAAAAAAAAACATGAGAAGAAAAAAACCAACAACAAAAGAAAATGTTTTTGTTGACAAAGAAGCAGTCTAAGAGAGTAGAAGGTTGTTGCTGTGATAATCGAAATCTCCAGAAATAAATATGAATCGTAAAATTTAAAAATTATATGCTTGAATTGAGATATCAAATGCATTCTTGTTATGGTAGTTTAATATGTTGCTAAAATTATAACAATTAAATTAACTTATTTTCTTTGATATTTGGTTTTATGTAAGTGCATAAGTGCTCAGCTATATCGTGGTAAAATAAAATTGCCAGGAAAATGTAATAAAAGTAAGAATCAAAATAAAAAAAGATTAAAAGTTCATCGAGAAAAAAAACAGCTGTCAAATTTGAAAAAGCTTTGATCAAACACATTTGTCTGGCAAAACGAAACAAATGTTTTCTTCATCAAAATACATTTTAAAAATCTAAATTTATCTTTTCTAAATTTTTCTGAAGCTCCATCCATCTTCTTTTAGAATGTTATCGAGAAATTTACTCAAATTTGTTTCACTTCGATACAACATTAATAATCATTTGCGAACGTTAGTTTCATCAAATCCAAATGTGTTAAATTCAAAAGAAGATGAAAGAGAAGTTCTCGCTCTGGTGTATCAAAAGCAATTTGATGAAGCATTAGAAAGATTCAAAAAATTTGAAAGGTAGTATGTTTTTTTCGTATATTGTATTCAAAGATTTTAATAAACGCTTTCATTATTTCAGTGATCCTGAAACTTCAACAGATAGAAATGCTTATTTTCGACTGAAATTAGCTTCTCATTTGGTTTCAAATGGCTTTGAAAATTGCTATGATCTCCTGGATTCTATGGATGGAGAAATCATAACAGATGAACAATTTTCTGCTGCACTTGAACGAATACTCAATAGTGAAAGCCTTGAAAATCCAATCGAAAATGCTGTGAAATTTTATAAAAAAGTTGTTGAAAATGGAATTCATCGAAAACGAAATCGTGATTTATTAATTCGACCAATTATTTACAAAGCAGCATTGTTAGTTTCTTCGCCATGGCTTACTTGCTTTATAACATTAAACGATTTTCATTTTTCAGATTACCTGATGCTTCATTTGATTCAATTTGGAAACTTTATTCTCAACTTTCAATCATCGAACCTTTGGATCTTTCAGCAAAAGAAGAAAAAATTCGTCAAAAGATTCATTCGGCAACTTTATGGGAAATTATAAAATTTACAAATTTTTTGCAAGATAAAACTGAAAAGAATTATGGCCTTCGAATTTGTATGTTTTTCTTTGTCAATACAACAACCTTCATGGATTAAACATTAATTTTAGTAAAAAATTTCATTGATTCAAATGCTTCTCCTGTGCAAGCTGATTGTCTTAATGGAGCTTGGTTTTTGTTTGAGAATAAAGTTCTAACATTTACGGACTTTTTGCTTGTTTCTGGAAAAACATTTTCTCCTGATCATCTCAAATATGTAATGTCGCTTGCATCAATAACTAAACAAGTATGTTTTTTGTTTGTTACTTTCATGGCTGAGATAACGGTAGCTTTTCAGCCTCAATTTCTTGAAGGATTTTTAAACTATACTGAATTATTCCATAAGCCTGAATTATTGGCAGAACTTTGTGAAGAATTGGCTTTGGTTTTAGGTAAGTAAATTTGTTTTAGGAATCATGTTAATGTATTGTATTTTCATCAATTAATATTTAGGAAAAAATCAAGATTTTCAAGGGCTCGAATCACTCTACAAAAGAATTTTCAAAATTTACAAGAAAGATCCAACAGTTTTACATATTTCTTATTTCAAAAAAGCTCTTCATAGAATTTTACATTTCTTTAAATGCGCAAATATGGCTCCTCCTGTTGATTTATTTGAAATGGTTACAAAGATACATGGTAGATAAAGAATCTTAGAACTTTTTATTGTTGTTAGTTTTTGTATGTTAGTTGTGTTAATAAAGCTTTTATTTATTTATTCCAACAATGTGTCTTAATTGTGCAATAATTTTTCCTTTCACTTTTTAGCATTTACATTTGTTACTTCTTCAAGTTTTTCGCTAATTAATATGGTGATAAGCATTGACTCAGAAATAAAATGAACCAACATAAAAAGAAATGTCTTCTTTACAACCTAAATGCCAAATTTTTTTTTACTTGCATCGCTTCATTGGATGTAATTCTAAATAAAGCTAAAATTTTAAGCGCATTCCTTTTTATGTACTAGAACTTCTTTTCATTTCAGATTTTATCTAATTTTAGTTTTCATGGTATTCGTAAACTAAATTAACTGTATCCACGCTTTGTAAGTAATGATTGACCCTAATATTAATACATCAATCATACATAAAACCATCATATCATATAAAGTAACAAACAAATAATACAATAATTTTTATCTATAAAAAAACAAGACACAACAAAAAAACGACAAAGATCATATATTATAAAGCAGGCTCTTTAGGAGCTGCTTCTCTAACAAAACGGCGTTTATGAACGAAAGGTTGTGGAGCTTCTACTTCTTGTTGAGGGTTAGCATCGGCCTAAAATAAGAACATCAATGAGTTTAAACAAGAAAAATAAACTTACTAAAGTATTTGCTCCTTGATTAGGAAAACCACCACGATTTCCACCCATGTATGAAGTGTCATTGGTTGAATTATACCCAGCAGTTGAGCCAAAACCTCCTCGACCACCACGGTATCCATTATCAGCTTGATCATTTTGATTGCCATTGAAACTTCCACGACTATAACCAAATCCTCCGCGCCCTTGAGTTTCACCGTTGCCTACGTTTGAATTAAATCCACCACGAGAAGAGAATCCACCGCGTCCTTGAGATTGATAACCATCGTTTCCACCAAAGCCACCACGAGAAGAAAATCCACCACGTCCTTGAGATTGAACTCCGTCGTTTCCACTAAAGCCACCGCGAGAAGAGAATCCACCACGTCCTTGATATTGAGCTCCATCGTTATCGCCAAATCCACCACGAGAAGAAAATCCGCCACGTCCTTGAGATTGAACTCCATCGTTTCCACCAAAGCCACCACGAGAAGAAAATCCACCGCGTCCTTGAGATTGAGCTCCATCGTTTTCGCCAAATCCACCACGAGAAGAAAATCCGCCACGTTGTTGAGAAGCAAATCCATTACCACGAGAGCTAAATCCGCCACCACGGGATGAAGTTTCATTTCCATTATTTCCTTCGAATCCTCCTTGAGAAGCAAATCCGCCACGGCTTTGACCACGTGAGCTAAAACCACCACGTGAAGCAAATTCTCCTTGATTTTGAGATTCGAACCCATCGTTAGCAGCAAATCCACCACCGCGAGAAGATGAATTAAATCCACCACGAGAGAATCCACCACGGCTTTGAGATTGTACTTCAGCTAATCCACCACCACGAGAGCTACTACCAAATCCTCCATTATTTGAAGTTGATTGATTTGAAAATTGTGAACGAGGTGCAGGTTGAGAAGATGTTTCTAAAAACAAAACATTAATAAGCCATAATGTACTTATATTTCATACCTTTTTCATCATCAACAAAAGATTTACCAGTATTTGAAGCAGCAGGTGCATCCCATGGGTCATCATCTTTGTTTACAGTGCTTGCAGGATTCGAAGATACAGCAAAGGGTGTAGGAATATTTAAAGAAATGGGTTCTTTAACAACAGGAGTAACATCAGCTGGAGGTTTTGTTGCTTCTGTTGGGACATTACATGCTGGAGTATCAGATTTCATTTCATTTTCTTCATGAATAATTGGTTTTGCAGTTTGTGGAACATTATCGGCTTTCATATCTTGAGGAGCATAATCATCAACAGATTCGTTACCCATAGGAGCAATAACTGACGAAACTTCTGGAATAGTTTGTTCCCGAATTTGTTTACCATTTGCAGAAGATGGAATAATCTGAAATAAAGAAAGTTAGTAATATAAAAAGTGAGAAAAATGGATACCTCAGGAATATCGCTATTAGAAATAGTATTCTTATAAGTGAGAAGTTCATCGGCGTTTTGCTTTGAATCACGAATAACAAACATTTCATCAGAACTGTACTGTTTGACGGGTGCTTTGAGACTTTCAGGAGCTTTTTCAGATGGAACCAAAGGTAACTCATCTTTAGGAGGAGCCAATCGAACAGCACATGCAGCTTTCATATATCTTGTAAGAAACGAATCAAGCTGAAGAGGATAACTTGATGTAAAAGCAGCTATTTGGATCTTTTCTTGATTGAGGCTTTTGTGAACGAAATCAAGATCCCAACGGCATGTGGTAGCAGTTAATTTATCGGCGTCATGGAGCACGATCAAAGAACAATCTTCCAAGTTCAATAATTCATCCATAATAGCTTTCTTCAATAAACATGGTGTACCAATTGCAACCAAACATCCAGATTTAGTTTTTGCGTTACTTTGATATTGATCTTCTTTAACGTAGGTCCTATAAATACAAGATGAGCGGAGTCTAATATAGTGAAAGCTTACGAAATAGAAGCATTTTCAGGAAGAAGTTTGTTAACCATACTCTTGATTCCTTCAATGTTATCGTCTGGAGTTACTAGAACAGCAACACATCCATTATTTAGACCATCCATAGCATGTTGAGCAATAAGTGTGGCATAAACCAATGTTTTACCACTACCATGTTGAGATTGAACAAGCAAATCTATAAAATAAAAAAAGATTAGATTACCTTTAAAATATAAACGCTTGACATACCTTTGCCAAGAAGACCCAGAGGAATGCTCGCAGATTGAATTGGCTTGGGATATGGATATCCCTCTCCTTTGATCTTTCGAATAATCGAAGGATTCAACAGCATTGATTCAAAAGGCCTTGAAGTTAGAGAGCTAAGAGTTTCAGCATCAGATGCACGAAGTTCAGTTAAGTAATCCATCATTGACGGCAAAACTAAAAATGAGAAAAAGGTTAACAAATGAATAAATAATTCTCGTAAAAATAACGAAAACTAAGAAAATGATGGTAGGCTGGCTAATTAATGTATCTAATATTACAGCAAATGTCTCACTAAACATTTTCGCGGAAATTAAAAGAAGGTAATGCTGAAGAACGGAAAGGAAGTAAAAATAATAAAGGAAGTGGTGATGGAGAAAAAATTCAAAGTTATGAAGAAGAAAAAAGTCGAGAATGAAGTTGAGGAAATAAAAGGTACATAAAATTTTGTTTGCAAAATTTTAAACCATTCAAACCTATTTCGAATATACTGTAGCCAAGCGTGTCAAAACCCAGAATCCTTTTAAATGGCTTCTAACATTGTCTTTTTTTTTTGTCATGCAAGAAGAAAAGCTTCATTCCAAAGATGTTTTATATGTAATTATTAAATCCTTTATTATTTTAACAAAAAAATATTACATACAATAAAAAGAAATATATACACATATGTCTAAGAAGAAGAGCAATTTTGTTTATCAATTTCAATTAAAGATTCAGGAGAAGTGCCGTGAAAATTGTAGGCAGAAAATGGTGGCAGTTTTTTGTTTCGATATCGTCGTTTAGCATTGGTGCAATCAGACCATTCTGTCCATGGAATCTGAAAATGAATAAGTCATTAGCTACCTCATAAATAATTCAATTTAGTCTACTAAAAAATTTAAAACATACTTTATCAATATTTTTTGGTGAAAAGCATGAAATCTTTTGTTGAATATGATTTGAATTTGGTTTCATTTCAAGTTGATTTCGGCATTCAGAAGCATTAGAGGCATGTAATAAAGTGATATTTCGTGTTAATTGAATCGATGGATCATACATGCAGAAATTTTTACAATTTGGCCATTCTTCATCTGATACAATACATTCAAAGCAATTTGTTGCATTCATAACCTAAAAAAAATTGAATCAAGCATAAAGGTTTTAATGTCATAAAGGAAGGTTGTAAAAAAGCTAGCAAAAAAATGAAGAAGGTAAAAACTTACAAGTTCATTAAATTCAATAGCTTCTTTTAAAGCTGGTGCTGAATATGCTAATGCCACAGTGAGACCAATACAAAATAAAGCAATCATCAAACCAGAAAATATTGAAACCATAATTATTATTGGAGTTAAACGTCTCTAAAAAAATGCATAAAAATAATTTATTGTTTAATAATTTTACAATAAAGGCTTACCAGGAGGTTCAAGAACAACGGCAAAATCAAGAGCTTCTCTTTCAATAATTTGTTCTTTCCATTCTTTGACGAGAGCTCCTTTTGTTTCAAGCGGAGGAATATCTTTCAACATTATGCTGCTGTTGCTGCTGTAAACAAACTTACTTTAATTTTTTGATGAATCAAAAACCGTGGTGAATATTCATTCATTCACTGGGCTAAAAAATTACCATTAGCCAAGTAATTTTAAAACAAGCAATAGCTTCATTTGCTTTTGTGCAATGAAGAACGGAGTTAAAGATTAATAATAAGCATAATTCCCTAATCGTATGTTTTACATGCTTTGAAAAAAACAAAGTGTAATAAATCTATTTATTTACGAAATACATATAATTATAAAATAAAAAAAGACAAAAAAGTAAAATTCAAATCAAAATTTTTCAATCTTTCTTCTTTCTTTGAGACGACATTTTCTTATTATTATCTTTGCCTGATTTTGATAATGGATCAACGCTTCTTCTTTGCTTTGTTTGAAGAGATTTCTTTTGTTGTTGTTGTATTTGATTAAGATGATGAGATGATTCTTCTTCCATTTGTTTCCGTTGTTTAGATGATGATCGTCTTGCACGAGATGATCCTGAGCATCGTTGTTGAATCGATATTGATTGCGTCGTTTTTGATTTTGAATGAGTTGTTTTTGATGAATTTGCAGTACGATTATTTCGAGATGATGATTGCTTCTGTCGACGAGTGCTTGTGTCAAGTTCGCTTTGTTGGTGATTGTCTCCACGTTTATCCTTTTGATGTCGACTCCCTAAAAAGTAATTTTTTAAAGTGAAGAAATTAAAAGCATTTCACAAAGCAGAATTTTATTGCGATACATAACTTCTGTTAGTAAAGAATCTGCATTGCCTTATCAAAAGATGAAGAAAAAAAACTAACTTCTTTTCTTTTTTGCATCAGGCATAATAACTTTTTCTTTTATAGCATTTGACACTTCTTCCACTTCGATAACTTCTAATAATGGAGCAGCGTCAATTGGTTGTAATATAATTCCAGGTATTTGAGCTATCACCAGTTCATCAGGTTGTGGTTGAGGATACTTTGTTTGGCTTTCTTTCAGATGAGCAGCAATCGCATCAAAATCCATTCTTTCTTCTGGGTTGATTCTCCAACATTCTTTCATTAAATCTTGAATTTCAGCAGGTGCATTTTCTGGTGGATCAACCATTTTTCCTTTTCGAATATAAGTTGCAACTTTCTTTAATGGCCATTCATCACCATCGAATGGTTTATTTCCATTTGTGAAGATTTCGAAGAGCAAGACACCATACGACCAAATATCACTGAAAAAAATACATTGGTTTATAATAAATTTATTTATAGACGAAACTAACCTTTTAGGTGAAAAAACAGGTGAAGTTTGAAGAGTTTCAGGCGCCATCCATCGTACAGGCATTTGAGCAGTTCCAGTTTTTTCACCAGTAAGATTTCTCATTAATTTGCTCAACCCAAAATCAGCAATCTTGCAAATTCCTCTTTTGCTGAACAAGCAATTTCGAGCGGCTAAATCACGGTGGACCAAGTTCTTTGATTGAAGATAGCTCATTCCTTCAGCAACATCGATTGAATATCGAATTCTTTCACCATGAGTAATCTTTTCACCCTCTTTTTCTATATGACCAATGAGTGGACAAACGCATAGCTCCATTAACATCTAAAAAAGAGAATGAAATGAGAAATGGTGTTAATGGAACATTTATAAAACTAACCATAACTGGTGGAATGTCGCAACAGAGACCCATGAACTTTACAATATTTGGATGATCAATACGCGACATAATTCTTCCTTCTTCAATTAGAGATTCCGTTGCTTTGTTAATTTCTTCTTTGACATTTCCTTCAGCATTATGACATATTTTTACTGCAATTTCTTGCCTTTTGTTCAGAATTCCACGATAAACATCTAAAATATTGTTTTATAAATCTTTAGTTTCATTCATCATAAAACCTTACCACAAAAGTTGCCAGAACCGAGCAATTCTCTTTTAGATACTTGATGATGTTTTAACAAATATTTAGGCCGAGGACTTCCGCGAATGAGTTTACCACCATCAGGAAGATTATTGATATGGTAATAATGGACAAGTTCATCGACATCATTGAATCCAATTCTTTTATCCTTCTCTAGAGACCATCCTAAGCCATCATTGAAACAAATAACATAATGATGAATGTTGGATTTATGTTCTTTTTCAGCGTGAGCCTGAAAAAACAATTATAACTTTTGAAACTTACAACTAACACGAAAAAGTTCTAAGTTCATAGATGCTTTACAAAATCAAAGTTTAAACCAACCTTTTCATCACTGCATTCTTCTAGCTTCGAGATATTTTCATTGCTTGACATTCTGATTGTTCCTGTTTCAGTTGAAATAATGCTTTCCTTTTTGATTGATAAACAAAGTTCAACGCCGTCTCCATTATCCCAACATCGAACTAAAAAATCACCAGGCTTTTTGAGATATGTTGCCAAATCATCAGGTGGTAGCAAACCATAATACCATTCTTGTGCTTCCAATAATACCATTCTTTTGCGAACCAACAACCAATGATCACGATGAAAGAAATTTTGTCAAAATGAAGAAGTGATTTGGCAGAGAAAAAAAATGAAGCTTCGATTTTGGGATTGCAAGGATGAGAAAAAGTCATGGGAAAACTAGGCTATGCAAATTTCAAGAAATGACGCAACAATTCTCTTTTTTTTTTTTTGCTATACAATCGACTTCAAAATTGAATTTTAGCGATGGATTTGTTTCTCAAAATGGAACAAGGCTTAATTTTTGTACTATCTATTATTCGAACTAACCAAGGTTTAACATTCTTACCGAATTTTTTTTAAGAAAGTTGAACTGTAGCATGGATTCTTGCTTTAGGAATTTACCTCGTTTCTATTTATTTATTTTATAAATAAAATGCTGTAATAAAATTTGAGATTACGAAAAAAACTTAATGTTGTTAATTAAAGCTGCAAAATGAAACTCCCATACATGTGAAATTTAGGTTTTACAAAAACGCTATATTTTGATCGAAGGCTTTTCTGCTTATTTCCAAATTATCATGGTGGTAAAATGTTTACGTACATATTATTTTACAGACATGTTTTATTTTTTGTTTAGTTTTGTTTACTTCTTCTTCACAACTTTTACAAACAAAACTCAATAAAGTGTGTATTTACATACAATTTTCTTGTCATTTTTTTAGTAACAAAATACACATATGTATTTCGTATTGCTAATTTGCTTGTGTTTTCAGTAACACAATTCGATTAAATGGATGGATATATTTTAGCCATTGGCAAAGATTCAAATGTCCAAAAGTCAACGAAGAAATAAAATTAGTTTGTTCATTTATTTATTGAATTTTTTAAAGCTTCTTTTTTTAAAGACAAAAATTATTGATATATTATTGAACACTCAAAATTAAAAACATTATTATGAATTGAATTGAATGAAGGATAATAATAATTTGAGAGCGGTGAAAACAATTAAAAAAACATTTTCTCTCAACAAAAAAACGGATATGTCATTAAAATAATTTTAAAAATATGTTAAACCTTTGAAATAAATACGGTATACAACAACAACGAAAAAAGTGGGGAATGATAAAAAAAATTTACAATTTAAAAAATGCAAAGGCATAAAAAAACCCGTATATTTTTTTGTCGAACATTAAATATTTTTCATGAAAAAAGGCTAGGATCATTTCTCTGATGCAGAAATACTTTCTTTTTTCCATTTAACTAATGAACTACGTTGTTGAGCAAATGTTACGCTAACTTGGCTGCTTGAACGAAAATCATAATCTTTATAAACGGATGAAGCAGATAACCGTTTTCGACAATCAGTGAAGAGATGTCGACGTATCACACTGCTAAAGCATAAATAAAGAACAGGATTTACGAAGGAATTAGCAGCGAAGATAACCATCACCGACCATGAAATCCATTTACCGGTATATTTAGAACATAATGTGATAAATACCTGAAATGAAAATATTGTAATATCGAGTCATAATCGATGTTAAAAAAATGAATGTTTTGGATTCGAAGCAAAATTGTGGAGAATTTCAAAGTAGTCGTGTTAAACTCAAAAAAATACTTACTTGTCCTACAACAAATAACACAGTATTTATTATACATGGAATCAATAATCTTGTTTCAATACTCAATGATCGTTGAGCGCTTATTCCATTAGTAATTGTTGAGGCAACGGAATTCCCTCGAATTCTAACTCGCATTGGATCAATCATTTGTCGCTTTTGCCTCGTAAATAAAACATACAAAGCTACACCATAAAAAGGAAATGGTAAAATCATAGAAGATACATTAAAAATCATATAATATGTTGCTGTACCATGTGAATTATATGCATACCAATCGGTGGTTAAACCATAAAATTTTGGATCATAATATAATGGTTGAAACCAAGAAAATTGATGTTCAACGATGGATTGAATTAAACCTAATATCCATGCTATTGAACAAATTGCCATACATTTTTTAGGTTTTAATGTTCGAAACCAGTTTGGAAATTGTACTGCTGCTAAACGGCTCCATGCCACAATGGGATAATGATATACCATGGCCCACCATGTAAAATCAAGATATAAATGTGCATACCATCTCCATTCAATGGGTAATATTTCATTTTGAGTTAATATAACTAATCCAGGCCATATTGCAAATTGGATTAATAAAAGTAAATCAGATATTGATTGACTTATAAGAAATCGAAATCCAACTATATCTTTACTCATTCGAACCATGGATAATGTAACAATGGTATAAAATGCAATACCAATTGCACCAAATATAATTAAAAACATTCCTGCCACCACATCATCCGTTTGTAGCAAATGTCCGGATGGCTTTTCAATGGTTTCAGTTGAAGCTGGATGGGACTGAAATCGGAAGGGTGGTGCACCATGACCATAAGCGTTGCTATTTCCAACGCCTATTAGTGGCATGATTATTTAATTGAAGGGGCTAAAAAAGTATGGAAAAGGTTAAAATAAACTTAAACTAAAATGTAAATTTTCGCGATGATATTAAATTTATAAAAATACACGAAATTAAAATAAAGTTTTTACAATTCTCATTCAAATAAAACTTTTGAATGATTCAGAAATAAAAAAATACAAGAAAAAGATGTGGCAAAATTTTTAACGATCATTTAAAAAACATAAATTTTAAAAGGACATAATCATCATTGATGACGCAAAAAAACGGCATTTAAAAAATTTTGTTCATCGACAACTCTATTTTTAAAACAAAATATTTCTTTGAAAATCAATTCAGCGACTTCCAAACAACGGCCGTAACAAAAAAACAATAAAAAAGCATTACTCAAATAAATGACACTTTAAAATAGCTTCTCGCGATCCTAAGGGAATTTTAATGAAAAAAGAAAGCAGAAGCAAGAATAGACAGGAAAAAAGTGCCTACATGATTCATGACAACACCAAAAGAAATGGACCCATAGCTTTTAAAAAAATGTCTGACTTTTAACCAAAGATTTATTTCATTAATCAAAGCAGAATGGTTTTGAACCCTTTTTTTTAAATTTAGTAATTCAAACTTTTTTTTCTTTTTCCATTCTGACGAAAACGGAAGCAAAAAAAGAAAAAAGAGTAAAATAATAAACAGTGAAAAGCACACGCTTCAAGCCGCAGCTTCGATGCAAAAAAAATTACCCCCAAAAAAAACTTCAATAAGCCCTAAAGCAATATTATTATGGTTGCAAACTAAAGCAAAAAAGTGATTATAAGATTATTCGTATTTTTTTAGCAAAAAAGAAAAAATAAAGAAAGAAATGAAAACACAATAATAAAAAAAATTGAGAGAGGAGATTATTTTGGTAAAGTTCAAAGGTTTAAACAATGAAGCAACCAGCAATCATTAAAACTAATTAATTACTGTATTTGGGGAGAATTCAACTATGCAAAAACCACCATTTCAAAAATGGTTGCTTGCGTCTGTCAATAATAAACCAAACAGAAAAAACCGAGGGTTCAAGAAAGGTATAAAACATTAATAAATAATATTAAATAAGAATTTTGTTCAAAAATCATACGCAAAAACTTTTTATGTTTAATAATGTTATATTAGAAGAAAAAAAATTTAGCCAGTCAGTCAGCAGTTTCAATGAATAATTAAAAAGGTAATTTGCAGCAAAAAAGCCACTCAACTACATCAGAAAAAATAGTTATAATACATTATAAAAAAGGGTTTTATGAAAAAAGAAAGAAACGTTTAAAAAAATTATTTTGTTTGAGCGAATTAAATTTGAAATATGATAACTTTTTAGCCAACGCAAACAAAAAAAGGCGTTCAAAGCCAATTTTAGCGTCAAAAAATATTTATGATTATAAACACGAATAGTTTAAATTTTTTATAAACAAAAAATGATTATTCAACAACTAAAATTTAAAATTAAGAAAATTAGTTTCATTTTTTTTGTTGATACCAAAAAATTAAAAAGCCGTGGTTAATTTTTTCAAAACACAAGCACCCAACAACTGACAACTAACAACCAAATTCTAGAAAAATTGCAACAAAAATAAAAAATTTAAAAGTTCAAGCTGTAAATTTTTAAGTAAAATAATAATTTAATTTTCTTCATTTTACATACAAGAAAAGAAGCAAACACGTGGTGAAATTAAAATTAACAATTCTTAAAAAATGCTCAAAAACATTGAAAACACTTCAGCGGGCAGAGATTTTTCAAATGCATTCAAGAGTATTTAAATTAAATTATAGTTTCAACATTTTTTTATTGTAGAAAATAAGATGAAAAAAAAGCTTAAAAGATTAAAGTATAATAAAGTTGCGGGATTTTTTAAAAGAAAAACCAAAGATATTGAAATACAGAAAAAAGAAGAAAAGAAAAGTTTAATAAAATTTTTAGTTAGTCAGCAAAAATAAAAGATTACGTTTTTTGGAGAAAAAATAAACTTTATTTTGATCGGATGCAAAAAAATTGTGTGACTCAAAAATGTTTAAAAGAAAGAAGAGATAAATTACCGTAGTTAAATGAAAAAGGATATAAGTGGCTTCATTTTTTGGATGCGATGTATGCTGCAGAAATACATATAAAAAAATATTAGGAAAGCTATCAAGACCATTAGCTTCAGAAATCATGTGCACTAGCGTGCTAGTGACCCCAATTCTCCTCGTGAAAATTTATTATATTTTTTGCATTCAAGCAGAAGCAAAAAATCATCAAAAAAAAGAAAGAAAAGTAGTTAACTATTTTATTATTATTTATCTCTTACGCGCTGTCATTAAAAAAACCTTCTCCATTTTTTTTTCTTCGTCAAAATCGTTTAACTGCAAAAATAAAAATGCAACCAACAAAAAAAGAAAATTATAATGATACAAATGTTAATTAAACTCCAAAAAAAAACATTCATTAAAGTCATTTTTATGGGTTTTTATTACGGAGGAGTTTAAAAAATGCAACATTGGATTCCAAAATAAATGAAGCCACAAAGTAAAAAACATAAATTTTGACCCATAAAAATAAATAAAATTTTGAAAAACTTTCAAAGAAAACACAAAATATAAAAAAATGATTATCCAAAATTTTAACAAATAATAATCAAATTTCCGGTAAAATTTATAAAGTTCCAACGTAACAGAGACACGAGGGTTTTTTAGTGCGTATTTGCTTTTTGAGAAAACTTTTTTAAGTTCAAAAAGAATGAAAATTTAAATGCTTAATTAAATGATTTTAAAATTGCGGAAGTAATTGTGAAACATTTTTTATGTATCTCTGTTTTGAGTATATTAAACAATTAAAGATACTATGAACTTTTGAGTTTTAGATATATATGTATTTTAATGAGTGCAAAAAAAGCAGAAATAATTTAATATCAATAAACGAAGAACGGCAAACACAAGGTATTAAAAAATGAGAGAAATTTTTGGAGATGGTGAAGAGAATCTGTCATAAGAATATCATAATAGCTCAAAGAGAAAATTATTTCGAAGAAAAGCTTTGAAAAAATAATAAAGAAGAATCTTTTTGAAGAATAAATAAAAATTTGGATTAAGGCAAAATACATAAAAAAAATAGCAAAAAATTTTTTAATTTTATTTTTAAACCAAAGAAATCAAGCGACAGAAAATAAAATAAAATTGGTAAACATTATCGCCCTTATAATAACGACCACGTGTTATTTTAACAATTAATCCCAACTAAAAAATTCTTTTTTTTGTAATGGATTCCTTTACTTTTTTTTTCTCAATTGAATATAAATTTCAAGTGGTTTTGATGTTTACGCATTTTTTAAAAAAAAAACTTCGCAAGAAAATGACGATGTCTTGCTCAAATACTTGAGTGAGCAAATGGATGAATGAATAAAAAAAAAGTGGTGTGCTTTTTTGAGGAAGAAAAATAAATCTCAAAAAAAATAACATAAACCACACAAATTTTTGTGTTTGTTGGGGGTGGAAAAGAATGGACAACAATAGAAAGTCAATCAAATTTACAAAAGAAGCGGAAACAAGCAAATACATAAGCAGCGTTGTTAAGGAAAAAAAAGTTTTTTTAAAGAAAGAAAAGTTTATGATGGATGGACTTCGAAAGTTCAACGCCTTTTACATACATTAGTTATGGAGATATAGTCAGGGAAAAAGTAAGGAAATTCTAATAAATGATTAGTTAGCTCTTTTTTTGTATTGGGCTTTAGTGATGGAAGAAACGGAAGTTAGTAGATGAAATTAAGACTTTATAAGATTAAAAATAATTTTAAGGTCAAGCTTCTTAGAAACTTTACTGGATTTTAAATGTTTGAGGAAAACTAAAAGTACTTGGAAAAATACAAAACATCATGGACAACCAAATATGTTCAAAGTTTATAAATAAACCTTAGTTAGTTATTTTACACCAAGCATACATAGATTTTTTTGCACCCTTAAAAATCCATAGTTTAAAATTTTCTTTAAGCTCCATAAAAAATATGCACTTATTTTTTATTTTGCAAAAAGCTTATAAGTCTGTCTCACAGACACTTGTATTATTGCAGGAAGTTTAAAAAACAAACCAAAAAAACGTTCTTTGCATTCACCCAAAAGTGCAAAAGTGAATCTTCAAAGCTGGAGACTAAACCAGCGCGACTCGTTTTGGAAGAATTTAAAATGATCTCTGTCATTTTTTTTTTAAACTTTTATAAGTTTGATTTTTTGTATTTTATTCATTTTTATACACATCAAAAGAATCATAAAAAAAGGAGGAAGAAATCAAGCAATCGTTAGAGAAAATTACATAAAATAAAACATCTAAAAATTTATTATTTGCTTTTGCTCAAGAAAACGAAGAAGAACAAGAAAATGGAGGCGGAAATGGGCTTTTAAAAACCAGCATTAAAAAAAAATTGAGAATTTATTTTTAAAAAATGTGGCGATATCAAATGTAAAATTAATTTTGACAAAAAAAAATTCACTTCAAAATCTAAAATAAATAATAAACTTTTGCGCCAACGCAAAAAAAGAAGGATGGTTTTATAATTTAAAATAAATAAGTAAAAAAAATTCCTAAAGCTTTGGAAGTTAAAACAAAAAATCGTCTAAAATAAATCTATTTTTATTCATTCATTAAATTTTTTGGTTTTAGGATTGAAGGTGGCGGCTTTTTTTATTATTTGATTAAAGCAGCAAACAGAAGCGCGAGAAAATAATAATAATAAAAAAAGCTTTGTTTATTTTTTTGTGTGGATTTATGTTGAAAAAGAAAAAAGCTGTCAGGCGTGAATAGTTTTGACTGAGTACTGGGGTTGCAAAGTTGAGCAAAAAATCAGATGATTTTTTTTTTGCAAAAATAAAGGTCGCCTATTTACGATTCTCAAATGTCAAAAAATGTTTTTATGTGAATTTTTTGACAGAATGTAGCGGGCTTTTGTGATATTGCTCAAAACTGCGACTTAAAATTAATATAAAAATTTTTACTCCCTTCGCTGTGATACTCGGAATATTCAATATTTAGCTTTTATCTAAAAGGACACTAGCATCAAAAACACATTTTGTAAAAATAATAATTGTTTGATTATGAAATAAAAAAAGCAAGGTGTTATGTCTCGCTTTTTTTATACATACGATGATTTTAAGCCATCATCCCTGTTCAAACAATTCCATTCTCAATTTTAAATAACAAAATATACACAATATTTTTTTTCACTTCCTTGATCCGCTCACAAATTTAAAAAAATAACAAACTCAAAAAATATATAATAATACTGTAAACAAAAAGAAGCGAAAAATTGACGTAATTTTTTTACAAATATAAAAAAATATATAAAACTTTAATCAAACAAAAAAATTCATTCATTCATTCAAAATTTTTTTTATTTGTTTGAAAAAAAAAGTTATTTGAAAAGCTTAAGATCAAACCCAAATTTTAATTTTATGATGATCAATCCCGTCATTACATTCTTTGTTTTGGGCTTTTTTCTTCACATTTGAGGTTGCCGCCGTCGAAATAAATAAATAAAAAAGAAAGAAAAAGCATGATGTCGCTGCTGATGCTTGTGTAAAAAAAAGCGCTTATCCGAAAGGTTGACGCGATGTTTGATTTGGGTTTATTGCTGTCGCCTTCCTTTTAGCATTTTCTCTTTCTCTTCATTCTTCTTCCTCCTTTTTGTTAATGTTTTGGTTGGGGTTATTTGACCTCAAAAACCCATTCAAATATTTACTTTGGTTTTTTTTTCGTTGGCAGCAATTTTGTTAAAAATTTTATTCCTTTGTTAAAATGGAAATTATTTTTTTGAAGCGGTTTGCGGAGTCATGAAACCAAAATGATGCGATTTTTTAAAGATAAAATAGTTTTAGTTCCGAAACAAAACTTCATGAAAAGCCTCTCAATAAGAAAATGTGTTGTTATCATAAACAAAAATAAACATCCTCCATTCATAGGGTTTCTAATCAAATATTAAAACACATACATAAATTTTTATTTGAAACAATGAAAACATTATTTTTTTTAAATGCCGTTTTTTGACATCTTATATTTTTTATTTTTTCTTCCTCTTTATTTTATAGGTTCAAATAATCAACAACAGAAACATTGAAATTAGAGAAGTTGCTTTCTTGTTTCTTTCTGAATGAATATTAAAACTAAAAACCTTTTTTATAAATATGTATATAAACTAAAATTAACAACCGCTCCCGCTTTCTCAACTTTTATACGGCTAAACTTTAAAATTGGATAACTTTTTCAAAATCCCTAATTTAGAAAGTTTTTTTCTTTCTCATAGACACAGTATCAATTTAAAAATTATTTCTCGTCATTGAAAAGAGTAAAAAAATTGTTTCTTTAATGTATATAATAAAACGTTACGATAAAGAGAAGGGCATGGAAAAAATAATAAATTTGATACAAAATAGTTTCAAATATCTTTGCTACGATGAATTTAGACCTTTAGGAGTTCTTCTGCTTCTCCAATATCAAAGCTTTCAAAACAATTCTTCTTCTTTTTTTGGGAAGGCATTGAACGAAAATCGCCGTGAGAATTTAGTATTATTTTTTTGTTAACCTTTTTTATAATGAAAATTGATCATGAAAATAAAGGAGAAGAAAATAGAAACTGACAAAAAAAAACGGAAGTTAAAAAATGACAGGAGTGTTGGTTGAAGTTTGATGAAACAACGTCATCGAACTAATGTTGTTGCATAACATCTTCTTGCAAGTTTCAGAACGCTCTAATTTTAGTCTCAAAATAAAACTTTTCCATATACCATATGTTTCAATAAGGAACATGCTTGCTAAATAATAAAATATTTAGCTTTCTCTGAGACCAGACATATTTTATTTTTAATAAACTTATTCCTCCATAATGAATGATCTTAAAAACTTAAGATTAATATTCTAATTTTTATTTATTTATTTTCTACATGAGTACGCTTCAATAAAATTCTCTGTCTTCATCTTTTCTGACGTAATTTTAACTCAAGAAACGGTTAATTTCCATATTTATCTCTCTTTTCTTCCTTTCTAGCTATTAACTTCACTTTTTAAAAAAAATATGTAGAAGGGAAACGACCTCCATAAGCGTGAAGAAACTCTTAAAGAAAAAGCCTTGCATCTCATCATTTCTAAATTCGTCGCAAATTTATGCCTTAAAATAGAGTGAATTTTAAATTTTTAAAAATAAGAGAAAAAACTTGTTGAAAAGTAATAATTTATGAAGACGATTTCAAAAAAAACAATAACGAACAAAGTTGTTAAAAAATTATAACTCTTTAGAAGTATTTTTGGAGATAGCTGAAAAATAGAAAAGTGAAACAAAAGAACACTCAAGAAAGAAAAGTATATGAGAAAAAAATTATAGAAAGAGCAAAGGTTGATGTCTCCGGAAATTAGGGATCAATTGACGACAAACGCTAACCTCATGAGAAGCAAACATCGGTAATCGAGGTAAATAAAAATATACGGTACAGGAGGGTTTAATGTTTCATCAGAAAAAAATTTGAAACAAAAAAAGCACAAAAAGTAATATTTCCGGTAGATTTTTTTCTATCATCAAAAGTTAGTCGATGTTGCCCAAAAAATTAAATGAAAGAAAGATAGATTCCTGAGAAAAAGAAACAAAGTAATTTAAAGAAAATACCACAAGATAAATAATAAGTTGACGATGGATGTTGACTTTAAATTTATTTTGGTTTCCTCCATTTTTTCTCATCTTTTTGCGTTTGTTATTTTAGGAAAAGAAGCAAGAATGAGATGATTCCAAATGAAGAAGTAAGCAAGAAAGGCGCCTCTTGTTTTCCAAGCTTGCTCCTCCACCGCAATGAGAGATGAAGGTTGTTGTAAACATAATTTAAATCGGTCTTTGATTGACACTTTTTTTAAAAAGGCAATGAGAAAAAATAACATTTAAATACACATATACCAACCAAAATTAAAGAAAGGTTTTCTTTTTCCTTTTGGAGTTGAAAAATATTGCAAAAATAATAATTTTGTTGTTTTTTTTATTCAAAAAGGAAACCTATAGTTTCAGAATTTTTGAAAGGGCAAAAAACAACTCTAAGAAACCTACTATGTGTTTATGAATTAGATTAGAAGAATAAAAAAAGAGTATTTTTAAATGTTGTTAGTAATCCAAAAAATATGGCCAAAAAGCTCTAAACATAAAAAAAATAAGAAAGGTTTAAAGCAGGGTTTGGCGGAATTACGCTTACGCATTACGCTTTTGCGTAATTACGCCTGTTTTCCGAGTTACGCATTACGCGTAATGCGTAATTTTTGCAATTACGCCAAACCCTGGTTTAAAGATTAGCTATCGTTGCAATATATCAATGACAAAACTTTACAATTTTCACTAAACAAAATTCGCGAAAAAAAATCCGTGGTTTTTTTGCGTATTTTTATAACTTAACGAGTAGCTTTATAGCCCAAAATTTAAACCGAATGGAAAACATGAAAAACAGAAGATTATGATAATAAATATATTTTTTTCAACTACCCCATACATAATAATTTCATATAAACCCGGCAATCATTCCAACGAGAAAAATAAAAATTGATAAATATTGTTTTCTTTATCTATTACGAATCTCATTTTCTGTTTTTTGAAATTTATTAATTTTATTTATTGAAAAAACTAATATTTATTTTTTGTTTTAAGAAAGAGAAACACCAACGACGCTCGGTGCCACCTCGACAATGGATATTTAATTAGAGTATAGAGAGAAAAAAGAAGGCGGTTATAAATAAAAAGAAAAGAAAGTTCATGGTAAGATCGGAAGATAATAACACCTTTAAATGGAAAAGAAAAACAGGGAATTAAAGAGTTTAAGAAACTTTATATATAATAGTAACAAAAGTACAAAAGTCTGGGTGGCATGGAAGAATCAAGAAGAAGCCTTTTTTAAAATGATGGTTGTCGTCTGTTCGTTGAAAATAAATAAACGATGTTAATGGAACCACAATTAGACACCGTATTCATTCATTCCTTACATACATGGAATGAATTTAAGAATGAAAAAAATGAAAAACTATCTACGTTGTAAAGAAACATGGGAATAAAAGAAATTGATACAATGAAAGGTTTTTCTTTTTGGTTTTCTAAACACGCACGACATCATGTTTTGGAAATAAAAAATATCACAAAAAGTTTGTTTTTTGCCAAATTTATTTTTAAAATATCGCAAAGAGAAAAGGTCTCAATGTTGCCTTTGTTTTTGAAATGTTTAAGGATATGGTAATTAGAGAGGACAATGGATGAGAAAAAAAATAACAATGGAATGTGAAACAAGGGATCAGAAATGTAATCGTAAAATATAGACTTTGACGCAATGCATCTAAAACAGCCATCGAGTTTGAACTCGAAATATTTATGCAAAGTAAAAAAAAAATTACTAAACTATAACTAATATGGAATTTAAATAAATATAAAAATCTCTCCTTTCTGATTTTATGTTCGCATAAACAAAAACTCAACTGACATCAAACTAGAATCATTCCAAATAAAAACCACATACATTTTTAAATTTACCAGATTAAATGCTTACGTTTTAAAGTTTAAAAAGCGCCGAAAAAATACTTTACTTGAGGAAAATTTTAAAAGCTTTTTAGTTTTATTTTATTTAGTTTAAACTCAGCAATTTTCGAAACCAATAAAAACGGTCGCAAAAAAAGGAAGATTTAATAAAATAAAAAAAACATTGCCTCAAGCAATTTGCATGCGCCCAAAAGTAGATGACCAAAAACTGCTGGAAGCTATAAACTCCGTTAAAAAAAACTTTGAAAAAGACGTAAGAAAAGCAAATAAAAAACACGAGAAAAAAATCATAACACAAAAATATTATTAAATCCAAAATCTTTGAGATTGAAATTTCTGAAAAATTTGGAAAAACAAAATGTTTTTTGTTTTTTTAACAATTCCATCATTCTATGATAGCAGACAACAACAACAACACCAACCAAACTAACTCCCGCGCTTTGACGCTTTTTTGAATTAAAGAAACCTCGTGCGTTTTATTTTTATTCACGGTTGCTGCAGCTAAAAATTTTGATGTTAAAAAAAGGAGGTTTTACATGTTTTATTTTTGAATTGACTTTTTGTTGTCAGCATGAAATTGACTTTATTTTGCAAATAATAGCTTCCGGAATTTTTTTTAACGCGGCTCAAAAACAACAAGCAAAGTTCAAGAAAAGAAATGTTTTTTCGAAGAAACCTTTCAGGAAGTTTCATTTTCTTAAAATTGTATCATTCTTTTATTTGGAAAGGTTCATACTCACAGAGAAGCGAGCTACTTATTTTTATTATCAAATTTGTAAATGAAACATTTTTCTTTGCTTAAGAAAGTTTCAAAAAACGAGGAAAAAATTTTACTTAAAATTAAATTTAATAAATTTTCTGGTTGAGTAAACTCCCTTTAAAAAATGTGTTTTAGTTTTGCAATTCTAAAATGGGTTTTAAAACAAAATAAAAAAAAGAAGCAAAATGATTAAATTAATCGGGTTAGGGATTAGCTTGAATAATGACTTGCTCGAGGAGAAACGATTATATTGTATAAAATTTGGAACAAAAAAATTGCATGTGCTTTTTTATCGGAAGAATTTACAATGGTCGAAATTGGTACTTAACTTAGTATTGTTAAAGAAAAGAAATTTTATATACGCAAATGCTTTAAAAATAAGTGAAATAAACTTGGATAAAGAAAAGTTAGAGTTTCTAACATTGGCAAATGAAAAAATACCTTCAGTTTTCAAATTTCAAAAAACTTTCTATTTCATTTTTTTCTTGTGAAATCCAAAAAGTCCATCAAGGTCATCAACCACCAACCGACTCATGATAACAAACCAAAGAAAGATTCGATTTCATTCAAATAAAAGAAAAACTCAAACACAAAAAATATATTGAAACATTTACTCCATTTAAAATAAAATAAACCAAATAAAAAGTAATTTAACTTTTTTAGGAAGTCTAAAGAATTTCTTTCGTCATTGAAGAATGAAACCTCCATTACCACCAAAAAAAAGTCAAAAAGAAGAAAAGAAATGTAATTTAACACCGAATCTATTTTCTTTCTTCTTATTCTTTTTTTTTGGCTGATGCTAATGGCGCATTTTTGAGGCAATGTCATCGTCCAAAGGGTTTTGTTTCTCTTTTTTCTCAATCCATGAAAATGACTCCATCTTCTTTTTTTACGTGCGTATGCGACTCCTTTTTTTAGTTTGTATATTTCATTTCAGTTTTTCTTTTGCTATCGAAAAAATGCAACAAAATATGTAAAATTTTCTTAAATCAATCAAGGATATTCTTCTTTTTTTCTCCCATGGCCTAAAGGAAGCGCATCCGATGTGAATGAAATTGGCATAAGTAATTTTTTTTTGAAGATGCAGCAAAAAATTTTGCTTTTGAAAGGTTTTTTTTGCCGTTGGCAATGACTTTTGGTTGATCTATTTTAAGTTAACATGGAAATTTTAGGTGATGATGTTTGTGGTGAAAATGAAAGTTACCAAAGCATGCAAAACACAAACACAAAATGCAAAATTAAGAAACAACATGCGAGTAAATTTGTAATAAGGAATATGTTACTCGCTTGAGTTGATTTTAGTGGACTAAAATAAGACGGCATAAAAGGGGAGATAATAAGCAGACGAGAAAAAGATGAGAAGAACCCAAATTAAATTTGAGTTGTTTTTTAGTCTTTTCAATCTAAATTTAGAATAAAAAGACATTAGCTAATGAAACTTAAAAAGAAACATTTGGAATCTTAAATTTTAAACTTTAGAGATAGAAAAAAATGGTTGACTTGAATGGAACGAAAATAAACATACAACAAATTCTGAACTTTAAACCTTTTATAAAAATATACACATTTTAATGAACAAGAAAAACATGCAAGAAAAGAAGCATATAATTAATATCTCTTCTTTTGCTTCTTATTTTTCCACCACACTTCCTTACCAGATTCATCTAACTCTCGTCTTCCTTCTTGACACTCTCGTTTGTCAAACACTTGAGGTCACGAAATTCGTGCCATTTTGCACCAATGACCACTTAAAAAAACTTTTTGCTACGAATAAAAATTTTGCCTCAAGGAAAAAAAATATTAAATCTTTAAAAAAATTTTATAAACAAATATATTATTTATTTATTAGAAATTTAAGAAAAATATACGCATAATAATAAACACGTGATACTCCTCATCCACGACATTTGGTGTTCCAAATAAATAAGTTTAAAAAACTATCAAAAACAAATGAAAACTTTAATCTTTTATAAATTTGCAAGAAATTCGGATTTTTTGCATTAAAATTTTTTTCGCTTCCACTTGATATCGTCTGGTTTTTCTTTCGATAAAAAAAACATTTATTGACCCAAAGGTGAAGAAAAAAATGTTGTAAAATATTTTAACACAATGTTTTTTCGTTGATGGTTGTTGAGAATTGTTTAATCAAGCTTAAAATATTCGCTTAGTCAAAGAGCAAATACTCATTTTTATTTTATTATGTGTGGTAATTTAAAGAGGTGACGAAGATGAAGATCAAAAGTAAAACAGTAAAATCACTTAAAAAGTTCTACTTTTCTAAACCTACCTCAAAGTATGAGTTCAACTTTTTAGCAGAAAATTCTTGCAACATAAGCCATTAAGGGTAAAATAGTAAATTTATAAACTAAAAACTGTAAGCTAAAATTTATAAAATATTCTAATTTTACATGAGCGAAATTAACACAGAAAATGGTTAAATTTGTGGGTTTGTAAAGACTGTAATTATTTACTTTACTTTTTCAATCCATGTTTTTCAATTAACTGAAGCTCTAACCCTTGTTATCAAAATTCTTTATATGGCCACTGTATCTGTTAACAAAAGACTTTATCGCAAACATTTTTTTTATGAATATGTCAAAGCAACAACAAAAAAAAACAAGGACAAACATAAGCAAAACACAAAAAGTTATGTACATACACATCTTAAACTTTTTTGTTTTGTTTATTTAATTTTTTTTGCAAAAAAATATTTTTTATATTCAGCAAAAGCAAAAAAACTTGCAGTTGCAACAAATAATAATAAATTGACGCACTTTGCGCTTCGATGCTTCAAAAAATAAAACCTAACACATATACATACCACTAAATTAATTCTATTTGTCAAAAGATGAAGAAGAAGATGCTTTTCTTTTTGATGCATATTTTTTTAGAGGAGGAAAAAACAGAGATTTGTCATAATAAAAAAAAGTAATAATGTTGCGAGTTGCAAGAAAAAAATATTTCAAGATCTTTAGAATGTTGTTGAAAGTTTTCAGAAAAATAAGAGGGAGAGAGAAATAAATTTATATAAAGCGTCATGAAAGAGGGTGTACATTAGCTTGATTAATTTTTGTGTCAAAGATTGCATCAAATTGAAAATTAATAATGCTAGCTATAAAAGAAACATGCCTTTATTACTGAATTTTATTAAATAATAAATAGGAAATTTCATGAACTAAAAAACTCCACAACATTTCTTAATTAAAACGCAATAATTAGCGGAGAAACATGCGAACAATAACATTTTTTAATGTTAATCCTTGACATTTATGAATAGTTGCTGCTTCAAAGGACATTTGAACGGGAAATTGATGGAACTTTGGGGAGTAAAATAAACAGTAAGTTTCATATTAATGTGTTTGTAATTTAAACAACTTTATTTTTATTTTGAACAAAAAAGGAAAACAAACAAAAAAGTTTTTAAATATTCAAAGCAAAACAAAAAACTTTTAGCAATCAAAATTATCCATTCTTTCATTTAAAAAAAATGGTCACTCCTCTTTTCTGTATGTGCCAAAGATAAAATAAAATCGATTTAAAATGAGTCAAGGCCGGATTGGATAAACAGGTCAGTGGCAAAATAAGTTCAAAGGTCTTTTCCCAAAGTATTTGTATGTATACTTCAAAGAATCATGAAAGATGAACGAACATACATTAATTTTACGATTCCATATAGTCCAAACGTGTGCCTATTTGATTCATAAACCTTTCTTTCGATGAACCAAGCTTAAAATTTTAAACAATGGTTTTATGTCAATGGCGATGCTTCAATCCTAGTTAAGCAAATTTTTAAACCTAAACGTTGAACAACTAACGTCAGTCATAGTAAAAGTGAAATTGCTTCCAAACAAAAATTTCCTTTATTTATTTTTGGTAGATTCCAAATTTTGGGTGATGCTTGGCAAAATCTATGATTCTTTTCTTCGATAATTTTATGTATTTGATTTTATTCATTCTTTTCATTGTTTTCTAAATAAAAAAATGCATATCATTTTTCAAGTGGCTTTGATTTAAAGAAATGTAAAAAAACTTAAGTGGAATCCGAAAAAGGTGAATACAAACTTGAAAAAAAGTAGGAGCACACGAGATGAAATGAGATGATCAAGACAATCTCATCGAGGATCCAATGACAGATATTGCAATACAATGAAGGAGACTAGTTTTTATGACATTTTTTTCAGCAAATGTCAAAAAAAAGATTTCCGGAAAATCAAACATTAATAATAGCTTCTATTTGTATTTTGACCGCTAAAATCAAATAAAAAAATTTTTTATATTACTTTTTGGTGGCCACAAAGCAGCTAATAGTTTTCATGGCAAAAAAAACTTTGCGATAGATCTTCTTGAGTTTTTTTTTATAATTTACTTTCATTTGAAAAGCTCCACCAACTAAAAAACATCTGAATAGTAGCGACCGGCTGCAATCCAAATTCTTTCTCGCGCTCAATTGAAAAAGATTAGAAGGTGAGAATTAGAGAGAGAGAGAAAAACAATCAAAAATGACCAAATCATTTTTTTAATGACAGCTTTATCTTCTTTTTTTTTACTTTTTATTAGCTCTTTAATTTGAACTAATGTACACGAAAAAAATTCATTTTGCACTTGAAACTGTCAAGAATAAAAAATTTATTTGATTGAATCTTGCTATCGGGAAGCAAAAAAACATTTCTTGCATCGCTGACCGGTTATAGAAAGAGTGAGGACGAGAGCAACTTCGAAGAGGTAATGCAAAGGAAAAGGCGGAGAAGAAATCAAATTTTTAGTGGATGTAATATAAAAGGAATTGTAAATGGAATAAAAATGTTATTGAATTGAATTTAGTCCACCTTCAAGTCATCAGCGACTACGATCATGGTTACGTCGTCTGTTATTTTGTAAGCTTTTAATAAAATAAAATTTAAAAATGATTAAATCTGATTTTTTTTAGGATTTTATTAGTTGCCGTCGTTAGTTTTACAAATGCACAATATGCATATCCAGCAATGTTTGGAAGATATTATGCTCAAACACCATCAATTATCACTGGGCCAGGACCTGTAATAGGTGGAGGAGCATGTCCACCACCAATGATGCAAATGCCATGCGGCGCTCCACCTTGCCCTTGTCAAGCACCTCCTCCTCCACCACCTCAATATCAACCTGTTTGTGCGCCACCAATGATGCAAATGCCATGTGCAGCTCCACCATGTCCATGTCAAGCACCTCCACCGCCACCTCCTCCTCCACCACCACCAATGTGTGCTCCACCAATGATGATGATTCAATGTGCAATGCCACCATGTCCATGCGCTCCACCTCCTCCACCACCATCGCCTGCACCACTACCCCTTCCTCAATATCAACCTTATCCTGTTCCATATCAATACCCAGTACCAGTTCCAGTACCAGTTATTCCAGTATGTGCTGCACCTCCATGTCCTCCACCGCCACCACAATGTGCTCCACCCATGATTCAAATTCCATGTGGTGCTCCACCATGTCCATGTGCACCTCCACCACAACAGGCTCCTCCTCCTCCTCCACCACCACCAATGTGTGCCCCTCCATCTATGCCAGCTCCATGCTCGGCTCCTCCATGCCCTTGTGTAAATCCTAGTTATATGCCAGGTAATAATTATTTCAGCTATAAACAACAACCATTATTCATGTTTCAATCTTCTTCAGCTTATTCACCATTTGCAACTCAAGGATACTTTTATGGTTCAAATAAAGGCAGCAAAAAGTTTAGAAGTTCAAGCCGAAAATCAAAAAGTGATTAAATCATAAAAAAAAACTTTTTTACATACTTAGGCTTCTCCAAGAAGTTGAAAATTAAAAAAAACGAGTGGTAATTGATTGTTTGATGTTTGTTTGTAAATACCCGGTTCACACAATGTTCTTTATATGTATGCCAATTTTTTTCTTTCTTCATTTTTTTAATAAATTTATTTATTGGCTATTCTTTATGACTTACTATAATATTTTATGAGAAAAATAAGATTATAAAAATTAAAAAGATAATGAAGTCTGCTGCCATTTTTCATTCAAAAAGTTAGTAAAGAATATAAAGTTCTTTGAATTGAGCTAACAATTGTTATAATTTAGTTTCTTTATCTGCTTATCATTTGTTTGACAACTTTCATATCCGCAATCCCCAAAATATGCAATTGCTTGTTTTTTCTTTTTTGCAAAGTTAAAGACAACTGTAATGCAAATACCCCATAAAAGAAAAAGCGAGAGACACAAAAATAATTTTAAATGAGTTTATTGGTAATAATACAAGATTGAATTAATCACAAAAGGCATAAATCTTGATTTTGATTAGTTGAGATCCAGCTAGTCGGCCAAGAGGAGAGAGATCATTCTTCCTTCTTTTCTTCATCTTTCTTTTCATCTTCCTTCTTATCATCTTCTTTCTTATCGTCATCTTTCTTTTCATCAGAGTTTTTCTTCTCATCTTTCTTATCTTCTTCCTTCTTTGGATCGTCTTTCTTTTCATCGTCTTTCTTTTCTTTCTTAGAGCCAGCAGCGCTTTCTTTCTTGGGACCATCTTTTTCCTCTTCTTTTTCATCTTTCTTCTTGTCATCTTTCTTGGAGGCTTCCTTCTTTTCTTCTTTCTTTGATCCATCTTTCTTTTCGACCTTCTTATCATCTTCTTTTTTATCGTCATCCTTCTTGGATCCATCTTTCTTTTCTTCTTTCTTGGAGCCATCCTTTTTGTCTTCTTTCTTTGGAACATCAGCAGCAGACTTCTTGCTCTTTTCCTTCTTCTCTTCTTCCTTCTTTTCTTCTTCTTTCTTAGAGCCTTCTTTTTTGGAGCCATCTTTCTTTTCTTCTTCTTTCTTTTCATCCTTCTTATCTTCTTCCTTTTTGACTTCTTCTCCCTTCTCATCCTTCTTTTCCTCTTCCTTTTTTTCTTCTTTCACAGATTGAGTTTTCTGTTCAGCGTTCTTGTTCAAGGCAGCTGGAGGAGGAGGAGCAGCAGCAGGTGGAGCAGCAGGAGTTGCAATAGGAAGTGGAGGAGGAGCAGGCTTTCCAATGGCTGAAGGTGGAGGAGGAGGTTTCTTACTGAAAATAAAATTAGTTAATAAAGTGTAATAATCAAAAAAAAGTAAACTTACTCTTTCTTTTTTCCACATTGTGTAAGAACGACGAATCCAAGAGCAGCACCAACACAAGCATTGAAGAGTTGAGCACCAAGAGCAAGGTGCATCAAATCAAAGGACATGTTGATTGAAGTAAGCAAAGTTGAGATTCAAGCAGCAGTTGACGAAGAATTGACGATTGAGATACGTTGATGAAGCCGACAGTTAGTGGTTGCAGAAAAGCAATCAAATGATTCAATTTTATTTTTTGCCTTTCCTTTTATACTATTTTAAAGGGTTATCAGTTTTTCATTCGAAAAAATTAGAATAATGCAAATTTTGAAGAAGGAAAGCGTATTTTGTCATTGCAAATGGCGGCAAAATTCCCAAACTTTATTCTGCTTCTATATTGATTTCGAACTTTATTCAGCAGCACAATCTGGATGTTTATGTTTTTGCAATAGCCACATTTTGGTTTGTAGCTTTTATATTTTAAGCATTTATTGTATAAAACTATTATTTTCTTCCAGCTCAAGGAAAGCAAATCCAAAAAAGTTAAATTGAAATATAACATATTACTTTTTGAATATGCTGTAAATTTTTTAAATACATAGATTTTTTAAAAACCTTTTTGAAGGACTATATTATGTATGGTTATCTCATTTGCATTATGCCATCTCAATTGCCACACTTTTTGACTAATTTTTCTAATCATTTTTTCTTTCTTCTTAAAAAAATGATCCTAAGTTGAATGTTCATCCATGTACCTTAAAATGAGTGTAATTTCTTAATTATATCAAAGTTTTTTTTCTCGACTGATTACTAAAGAAATGTTCAGTTAATGCTATTGTTCATAACACAACATAACAAACAAATTATCAAAGCTAATACCAGTAGCTTTGATAGCTTCTTTGAAATGCTGCTTATTTGTGTAAAAGGCCAATACGCTTTGCATAAAAACCATATATTATTTTTTTCTTTAAAATTTTTATGGATTGTTCTGTGAAAAGGAAAAAAAATCTTTGCTTTTATTTTTTATTTTTTTCATATTATCGATAATAAATAAAACCATTTTCTTCGGAACATTTAATTTGTTATGTTAAAAGAATAGCCAATAAATAAATTTATTAAAAAAATGAAGAAAGAAAAAAATTGGCATACATATAAAGAACATTGTGTGAACCGGGTATTTACAAACAAACATCAAACAATCAATTACCACTCGTTTTTTTTAATTTTCAACTTCTTGGAGAAGCCTAAGTATGTAAAAAAGTTTTTTTTTATGATTTAATCACTTTTTGATTTTCGGCTTGAACTTCTAAACTTTTTGCTGCCTTTATTTGAACCATAAAAGTATCCTTGAGTTGCAAATGGTGAATAAGCTGAAGAAGATTGAAACATGAATAATGGTTGTTGTTTATAGCTGAAATAATTATTACCTGGCATATAACTAGGATTTACACAAGGGCATGGAGGAGCCGAGCATGGAGCTGGCATAGATGGAGGGGCACACATTGGTGGTGGTGGAGGAGGAGGAGGAGCCTGTTGTGGTGGAGGTGCACATGGACATGGTGGAGCACCACATGGAATTTGAATCATGGGTGGAGCACATTGTGGTGGCGGTGGAGGACATGGAGGTGCAGCACATACTGGAATAACTGGTACTGGAACTGGTACTGGGTATTGATATGGAACAGGATAAGGTTGATATTGAGGAAGGGGTAGTGGTGCAGGCGATGGTGGTGGAGGAGGTGGAGCGCATGGACATGGTGGCATTGCACATTGAATCATCATCATTGGTGGAGCACACATTGGTGGTGGTGGAGGAGGAGGTGGCGGTGGAGGTGCTTGACATGGACATGGTGGAGCTGCACATGGCATTTGCATCATTGGTGGCGCACAAACAGGTTGATATTGAGGTGGTGGAGGAGGAGGTGCTTGACAAGGGCAAGGTGGAGCGCCGCATGGCATTTGCATCATTGGTGGTGGACATGCTCCTCCACCTATTACAGGTCCTGGCCCAGTGATAATTGATGGTGTTTGAGCATAATATCTTCCAAACATTGCTGGATATGCATATTGTGCATTTGTAAAACTAACGACGGCAACTAATAAAATCCTAAAAATTTAGATTTGATAATTTTTTATTTTATTTTCTTAAAAGCTTACAAAATAACAGACGACGTAACCATGATCGTAGTCGCTGATGACTTGAAGGTGGACTAAATTCAATTCAATATCATTTTTATTCCTTTTATAACAACTTTCATTTGCATCACCGCCTCTCTATCCCACCTTCGATAACCGGTCAGACGCTTCTTTGTGCTGTCAATTAACTTCATAATTAAACATTCGTAGTTTTTTTTATATTCGTGGATTTGGTCTTTTTTTGCTCAAGATTTTTTTTGTACACCGGCTGTCATGATTCGGAATGTAAACTTGCAAACTAAAAGGAGCTTTTGATTTTTAGAATATTTTACTTTATTCCAGACTATACGCTTTTTCAAAATTGACTAATTTAATTTTTTACTGTATCTGCAAGGTAAACTTTTGAACTACATATTTGCGTGTTGTTTATGGAAATGGCGTACTTTCTTCTTTTTTTCAATTGAGCCGGATTTAAATTATGCTTTTTTACTTTCCAGAATTTTTTTTGCATGTTGACGTTCAAAACTCAGACTTTTTTTTTACAGCAAAAATACTAAACTTTTTTATTATTTTTTTTTGTATTTTCTCCAATATGACAAAGAAAAAAAGATTTTGTTATTTTCATTCCAAAAATAAAGCTAAATTTGGTTTAAAATTCACCGAAAATGGAAAGGCTAAAAGTTTCAAAAAAAAGGAACTCAAATTTGTAGTTTACAATTAAAAAAAACAACTGCACGCAATAATGTTGACGACATTTATGAATTTGACTTTTTACTTTCAAACTTTTTTTTCTTCATTTAATTGTAGGGTTAGCCAGTTTTAAGAAATATGCATTAGTAATGCTTCAATGGTTTTTTGTACTTCTTCAAATTGTGAAATTACAGTATGCTTTTTAGTTTTTTTTAAATTGTGTACAGCTGTGTACCACTTACTTTAACATAGATAAACAACAAAAAAATTTAAAATTTAAAATAAAAATGTAAACAGTAATATATATAACATACAAAATAAAACGTAAAGAAAATCTTTGTTGTTTTCATCATGTTCCACAAATATAAAAATGTTAGAATTCAATGTTCACCCAAATGATTTTTGTTGCAAATTTTTATTTATTTCTCCTTCTTCTAACTATAAACAAGACATTTTTTTGGATTTTGTGGTAAAGCACCTTCTCCGTAATGGTCAGTCTCAGGCACCCAGTCATTTGATGCTATACTTTTAATCTTTAGATCCTAAAAGAAAATTGGATTGAAGCTGAAAATGGAAAAAATGAATGATACCTTTTTTCAAACATAGGCTTAATCTTGTGTCCTTTAACTATATTTTTGTCTTTTCTTCATCTTCTTTCTAATTTGTAAGAGCTTTCAATCCAAAAACAATTCCCACGATGTCCCTTCCTGGTACGTACTAACTTTTTAAAATTGTGGTTTAGCCATATGCTTTTTTGTGCTTTTTTTTCTTCAAAAATATACCTAACTTTTGACCGTTTTTCATTTTTCCCCTCATGTGGTTTGCTGCTGTTGTTGTTGGTTGTTATTGTGATAATAAATATATTCTCTTGCAACTAAATAAAAATGAAAAAAGCTGCTTTTTTTGCTATTTTTTTTTTTGTATTGGAACCATTATCTTTAGTCATTTTTTTGGACTACAAAGAGATAAAAAAATTTAAATTTTATTTTCATCAAAAACAAATTCTTTGAATTAAATAAACTATATTGTTTGTTTTAAGAAACCCTTTGTTTAATTTAACGGTTTTTTATTTAAAAAGTTTAATAATAATTTTTTTTAAATGTCATGAACTCAATTTTAAAATATAAACGGTTTTCGAAAAACAAGGTTTTGTTTTTATATCTCTTAAAAAGTTCGCAACATTTGTATTTTTTTTATTGTTTAAACTTTTTTATTTCTCTTTTTTTTGAGACAAATTGAATATAGAAAAAGTGCAATAATAATAATTGTGTTTGTCGTAATTTTGTGAAAGTTAATTTAGGGATATTTTTTCTCTCATTCGCTCAATGTCATTGGTATTTATTTACCAGACGAAAATATTTTTCAAAATACACAAAAATATAAATTGCAACATTAGCTACGAAGTAATTAATGGGGGAGAAGCTTCTAACTTGCAAATCCCTAAGGAAAATGGCAAAACTGTGCCATTGAAAAAAAAAACAATATTTTTTTTGTGGTTTAATTTTTGCTTCTTTTTTTTTATTCTTTTACAAATTTTTATAATGTAAACGATAAATATTTATCCATTTTTTACGCTAACGATGTTATCCCTTTTATTTTTATAAGCAGAAAAAATAAGTGTGATGCCAAATAAGACTAAAAGTAGTAACTTGCTTTCTTGCTTCAATATTAAAAGTACAAAATAAAAATGGAGGGAAGCCCCAACGTGTAATGATATATTTGTAGGCGAGACATTGTTTTTAGCCATCACCACAACCGGAAAATAAGTAAGCATAAATGGATCAAAATTCTTTTTAAGCTTTTATAAAAACATAATTTTTAAAGAAAAACAAGCAAATGAAGCTTTTAACGTAATCTCTTTCTTTCAAGATAATTCCATGCAAAAACAAGAATAAAAAACAAAATAAAATAATAAATCACAAGTGTTGTTGTTTGTCTATGAACTTTTGGAATCGATTATCGATAATGAAATTATGTATGCTAAAAAGGAAAAAAACTTTTGACCCCGACGTGACTTGAACACGCAACCTTCGGAACTGGAGTCCGACGCGCCAGTTGCGCCACAGAGTCTGCTTATCGTTAACCAAAAGTCAAATCACGTCCAAGTCAGGAACATCGATCACAAAAAAAAGAAGAAGAAAAAATGCACTCACATTTTTCTCTCTCATGTGTCAAAGCAATGAACAACAAATCAAACATTTGGAACAAAGAATTATTTAGTTTAGTTTGTTTATTAGTCATGTTGTCAAATGATTTTGTTTGAGATGTTTTTTTTTATGAGAGAACCAAAAGAAAGAAAATAACCTGATCATCAATAAAAAAAATCATGTCTTTGACAAATAGTAAAAATGTCTCTTTTGTTCTTTTTCTTTTCTATGAATAAGTTTGTTTCATGTAAAATTTTAAAATAAACAGCTGTAGTTGATTACAAATAATTGCACAACTGTTTTTTATATACGCGTATATGCATCCGTCCATTCACATGAATCATTATTTTTACTTACATATGACATTGACATTTGGCTGTCAAACCAAAAGGTATGAGGAAAATTGAAAATGAAAGTTATGAAAGTTTTTCAAATGAATAAATTTGTCAAAAAAAGTGTATCAAATAACTTTGAAACCAAAGTAAGAAATTTTTTCAACAAAGGTTTGAGTATGGTAAAGCTTATTGTGGCATTACCAAGAATTTCAAAGTAAATTAAAATTTTAAAGTTTGGTTATTAGATTTATTGGAGCCATATTTTACAATAATTTTGTGTAGGCGTTTTCAATTAAACTTAAATAATTATACAATATTTTTTAGATATTAATTTCATTAAAAAGTGCAATTTTTCTGTAGCCCAATGAGTTTAAACTTTTTTTTTCAACTTATCTAAGCTTCGGAAAATATGAAATACATATTTGAGTTTTTGATTGCGTGTTTTCAATAGACGTTGTTGACTCATAAAATAAAAAAAACCCAAACGAATAATCTTAATATTTTTTTTTGCTATCTTGAGTGTAGTCAAATAAATTCATTCAATCAGAAAGGTTTAATTAATTTCATCATTTCACTTTTTTTTGGTTTATTATAAATTGTATTTTTGCCATTTAATTTCTTTCAGTCGAGCTTTTGAAATTACAGTAAATTTTGAAAAGAAAAAAGGCAGAATAAAAGAAAATTTTATTTTTGTGCAAATGCTTTTGATTATCGTAAATCCAAGTTGAATCTTTCTTTTACATATATTCTTCCTTTTTTGGATGCCTGTCAAAACATTGAATCTTCATTTTTTTCTAAATTACCTCCATTTTTTGGAAAACAAAGGACCCACCTTTTTCTATTTTAACAATCTGACGTTGTCTATTATTATATTTTTCAAGTCAGTCAAAAGTTACTAATAAGACAAACTAAACTTTGTTGCGAATATTATTCTCTTTTTTTTCCACCGACAACTCCCATGGGTTCTAATTTAATTTAATTTAATAATAATCATTATTATGCCCTTTTTTGAATCCAAAACCTTTAAACTTACATCAGAGTAACTAACGACGACTCTCAAAAAAATAATAATGCAAGGTAAATCCCAGACAAGCGGCAAAAATAAATTATTTTCTGTGAGTGACGAAAAATTACTACCAACAACACCTTTTTTTATTTTTGCTTCCACCCAGAAATTTTTTGACTCCGCCTTTTTGAAGAAATATTTTTTGCATTTATGAAAACGGGAGGTGCGCGAAATGAAATCCGTATAAAAGAGCCTCGTTGCTTTCAAATGGATGGCATAACTTAAAAATAAAAATTAAATCATCAGCTCTTCCTTTATATTATTTTTCTTGCAAAAAATAATATTGGTATTAAACCAACAATGAATAATAATACTGTATTGGTGCTTTCATTAATTATATTTTCGGGTATTTTAATTGTAAATGGTTTTGAATTTGATCAAAGATTGTTATCGGAAGAAAATGATTCAAATAATAATAATGATGAAGATGTAACAACCATGATTACTACTACTATGGTACGTAAATTACATAATTTACATAAACTTCGTCGAAGACGTAATACTCCTATTCATATGTGTGGTCTAGTGTTAGCTAGAAATGTAGCACAAGCTTGTAATAAATGTTCAAAAAATCCTAATACCGAATCCATTTCCATGAGAAGGAGACGAAATGTGGATATTTTGGGTGCTAAAATACGTGTAAAAAGAGGTAAGAAAATTCAACAAAAATTTTATTGAAACATTTTTACTAAATGCTTTTTTAATTTTTTAGATGGAATTGCTGATCGTTGTTGTAAAGGTTCAGGATGTACCATGGATGATTTACGATCATATTGCTGCTAAATTAAAAAAAAAACATAAATAAATAAATAAACAGCATTTTCGATAAGCTACTTATCGTCGTTGTCGTCGTCGTCTGCTAAAAACTACTACTGCTACCAGTGCTAACTAAAAACAGAAAATAAAAAAAGCAACAAAAAATTATGAAATTTTCTCCACCATTCTCCCTTCATCCATTCCTTCTTCTCATGTGTTATTATTATTATATTTATTAAACCATGGTTTTCATTAACCAAAAAAATGATTTTAAAAAAAATACGCTTGTTTATGTGCTCGCCGCCACTTTATTTATTTTATTTTATTTGCAAAAGCTCCAATTCAACAACATCCAGCACTTTCGATAAATGCTCTTATCTCTTACTCCTTATGACCTTCCTATTTGGCTTTCAATCGTGTTTTTTGTTTAGTAATAATAATTTAATATACAGTAATAATTTATTTATTTATTATTTAATAACCCTTTGCGGGTAGCAAAATTTTTGTTTATTTTTTTATTGTTTGTTTTTAAATTATTTTGATTAAAAAATTTAAAAAAAAAATGTTTTCTTGTTGACAAAAAAGATTAATTTTTTTTGTATCTTTTTTATATTTTCTTTGTAAAAAGATGAAAGTGCAATAAAAATAATTTATTTATATAATTTCTGTGTATTCACGAACCTCCAATGAAAAAAAACTTTTAGTTCAAATACAATAACAGCAAAAAAATTTGTGTGCAGACAAAAAAAAGTTTAAACTTTATAGTCTCTCTCTTTTGTATTTTTTGTTTTTGGTTTAAAGTCAGTCGATTCACCATAATCCTTCATCCTTCCATTCGTCGTCCATTCGTATTATTTCGGTACAAATGATACTATAAAACTCTTTTATTTTATTTTGTTAAATGGAAAGTTCAGCTTCTAAAAAAGTGCACACATTTTCTTTCTTCGAAGGAAGAAAATAATAATAAAGAAGTTATTTTTGCAATTAATTGCGTAGGAAATAACAAAAAATAAATTTTACGTTTGGAAAATGTTGCGACAAAATTAAATAACACACAAACATGTCTTCAAACTTTCACACGTAATTGTATAATTGTTGTTTTAACACATAGATTCAATTCATAGAACGTACAAACACAATTATTAATTCTCACATACAACATTGTCAAAAAAATAATAGTATGAAGTCCTTGTTTATGATTTTTTATTTTCCGCTAAATAACATTTTTGTATTTTATTTTCAACAATTTTAGCATTCTTGACAAACATTGTGATAATAGCGTCAATGAAATGAGATAAGCTACTTAGCTCATAATAGTTTTACCAATAATTCTATGAAAAGCGTGTCAAAATTCTAAAACACATCATCATTAGCTGAATCAAAAAATCCTGTAACACTTTACTCTTCTAACCTTTGCCTTTTTTAATAACTAAAACAATATTTTATTTTTTAATAAATCCCATTCATCAATCATTAACTCAGTAGGCGATAAGATCATCAATTTATTTCCTCATCATAAAAGCGAATTCTGAAAACAAAAAAATTACAAAATTTCGAATTAAAGAAACATAAAAAATTAAGGCGAAAAGCAACGTAAAATAAAATCGTTTCCAACCAAGTAAACTGTAATTTATTTTAATATTAAAATAAGTCAAATTTTTAGATACACTTGTTTCAATTCACTCCAAACATTTCCTTTTTTAGAACTAATAACGTAATTTTCTAAAATGCAACGCTCTTCTCAAACGTTAGTGACAAAAATTTAATCAACGATTCATCAAATACCCTGAGCAGTTAGCAAATAGAAAAAATGTAAAAATTCCATTTTTTGTTTTTGGTTCCGCAACAAATTAAAAGAGCTTCTGTCAAGTTGGATTTCATCAGCTTATAAGTAAAATGCATTTTATTAAACCAAAGATTGATTCAAAAAAAAAAGAAGAAGGAGCAAATCTCTCATCTTTTTATTTATCTACCCTTATAAATTGAATTGACTATGTCTGTCTGTTTGTTTGTCTGTGGGTTGTCTCCTGTTTTTTGAAAATGTGATTGTACAGTCCGATGTAGTTTTTGATGCTGATTCCAAAAATGTGGGTCTCGAGCTTCGGCTAAAGAGATAAGCATATGTAATTGAGGTTTTAAAATTTGCATATTTGCATAATGAAAAAAGTTTTAACACGAATGTTTCTCTTTGTGTTTGATGAAAGAGAAAAAGCGCGCTCTTTTTCGTTTGCTTTTTGAAGGAAGATTTCGTTGCGTGATTGTTTACTGTGGTTTTTGAAAAATTGCTTATTTGGTGGATTTGGTGGTGTATGGATGCATGTATTGAGATATTGGATGGCTTTAAAGTGATTGTTTAATATTTTGTGTTTTTTGTTTTTAATGAGGATTGAGAGAGGGAATGATGGAGTAAAATAAAAGAAATTTTCTGTAATTTTTTAATTAGCAACGTAGAAAAGAGATAATAAATAAATTTTAAAATAGCATATTGTAATTTGATAATAATATTAACTTTTTGTAAATTTATAAAGCAAAAGTTTTATGAATTTGTACGTTGCAATAATTCTATGGGAAAAAGGTAAGCCAACATGGAATGACGTTCATTATTTTTTTAAGTGCAATCAACTGCTTTTATGCCTTTTTGCTTGATTGAAACTCAAGCTTGCCTTGAAAGCTTTTGATGGAAAAGCGCAATATGCTTTCATTGTTTTTGTTCATTACCTGTTTTTTTCTAATGCAGAAGATGGTTGTGTTTTTTATTGAGAAATAATATTTCAATTTTGTTGATATTTTTGTCGCGTTTTAACGAGTCGCGTTTTTGTGTTAACGATTATTGTAATAACTTTTTTTATGTGATCGCTTACTACTATCGCCCGTGCAAATGTTTTGTTGTTATTAATTTTGTTTTTGTTATAACTATCTAACGTTGTTGTTTTTCAGGCTACATCTGTGCTTTCGCTACTGTTTTTTGTTCATCTATTGGTTCTGTGCTCTTGGTCAATAGGTTGGTTTGTTAAAGAGCTTTTTTTCTTTATTTTTTTGTTTGTTTTTTTTGTTGTAGTTTCTTTGAATAAATTTTGAAGAACTGCATTTGTGTCTTTTTTGTGATGTCTGATAGTAGCAGCTTACCTGCTGCTGTTGGAGATAGTGATGAGTTTGACGGCCTTCGGGCACCTCGCAACCCTCGGGTTGAAATCGTTTTTGATGAGCCAATGGAAGTTGATGCTGAAGTTGGAATTGTAGATGAGCCTATTCTATTAGGAGCAATGATTGATGTCAATGTTATCGAAAGTCAGGAACTTATTCCTAATGAAGAAGTTCAACTTGCAGCAGCGGTCCAAGAAACTTGGGCCGAATATTGTACTCGAATGAAAATTCGAAGAGGAGATGCTAAACGTAGAAAGAGGTGGCAGCGGCAACAACGCACCGATGAGGAAAGGCTAGCTGATCTTGAAAGATCTCGAGCAAGAAGGCGTGAATTGAGGCAACAGGAAACTGCTGCTGATCGTGAAAGAAGATTAACCGAAGCTCGTGATTTGAGGCGAATGGCAGTTGAAAACGAAAGAGATGAACAACGTGAAGCTCGTTTAGAGGCTGATCGTTTGCTTCATGCAGATATGAGAGATAATGAGACTGATGAACAACGTGAAGCAAGGTTGGAATCTCAACGAATTATTCAAGCTTCACTTCGTGATAATGAAAATGAGCAACAAAGAGAAGCAAGATTAAACTCCCAGCGGGTTCTTCAAGCTTCAATGCGGGAAAATGAAACGGATGAGCAACGAGAAGTTCGTTTGGAGGCAGATCGTTTGCTTCATGATGATATGAGAGATAATGAAACAGAGGAGCAACGAGAAGCTCGTTTAGAAGCTGATCGTGTAAATCATGCAAATGTAAGAGATAATGAAACAGCTGGAGTACGAGAATTACGTTATGCGAATTTACGAAACGACTATCATGAGAGGCGAGAAAATCCACCAAATGAATTTCGAGCTGAAGATGGTGATACTGAAATGTTTAGTTTAGGAGAAAGGAATATCGAATGTACTTTTTGTGGTGCATTACATTATTCATGCGAACCTCGAAGTTCTGAAGGAACTTATGACAGTTGTTGTAATTTGGGAAGAGTCAAAATTGATTTTGAACCAAATTTTCCAGAAGAATTAAAGAAGCTATTGAAGCGTGAAGAAGGAACCGATTGGCGGCCATTCCATGAGAAAATTAACAAGTACAATACGAGTGTAAGCTTTGCTTATACTAAAGGTGAAATTCGTCAATTGCCTGGAGTGTTTCATTATCGAACTCATGGTGAAATTATGCATGTGTTGCCTCGATATACGGATCCTTTGCCTGGACAACGGCCAGCTTTTGGACAATTATGGATCATTGAAACAAATGATGCAATTGAATACCGCTGCCAAGCTCCATTTGCTGCAGATTGTGAACAACGAATTTTTGAGTTTTTGCACAATTTATTAGCTAACGCTAATCAATATGCACAAATTTATCGCATGCTTCATGAAATTGAAGATGAAGAAAGATTATTAGCGGAAGCTGAAGGACGTGTACCAAAAGTATGCAAAATTCTCTTCAAAAAAACTACGAATAATACGAGTGATGTTTATGCATTGCCAACAGTTTCGAATGAAGTTGCAGGAATTTATATTTGTGACGAAAATGGAGACATTCCTTGGAATGATATTCAAGTTCAACGCAAACGCTATTCTGATAATGAGCCAATTATGGCTGAAAGAATTTCACGTTATTCGAAACACATGGAACCGTTAACGTTCGTGTTGTTTAATCCTCTTGGTACTGGAGATTTTTGGCATTATGAAAGACCAAAAAATCCATACACTAACGAAGGTGGAAAAATTACTCCATTGCAGTATTATTTGTATAAGCTGGCTCATCGACCAGAAAATGATAATGAACCATTTAATCCCATTCTTCATGGAGGCAAATTGTTAAGCAAGTATTTGGTTTGGTCGTTTTCCATTGTGGATAATGAACGAATGAAGTTTTTGAGAAACAACCAAAGGAAGTTTAGAGTTGATAGTTATACGGGTCTTTCAGACTATATTCGAAATGTTGCGGAAGATAATAATGCTTTACCAGGAAAAAAGATTATTCTTCCATCAAGTTATACGATGGGACCTCGCAGTCAAGCTGAGTTTATGCATGATGCTATGGCGATGGCTCAAAAACATGGAAAGCCTAATTTGTTTATTACGAAGACGTGTAATCCCGATCACCCGGATATTACAAATGAGTTGTTTGAGAATCAAAAAGCTTTTGATCGACCTGATGTTGTTGATATGGCGTTTAATTATCATGTTAAACAATTTGTAAAAGAAATGAAGAGTGGAATTTTTGGCAAAGTAAAGGCTTTCCTTTATGTTGTTGAATTCCAAAAGCGTGGTTTACCGCATATTCATAGTTTGTGGTGGCTTGAAGAAGGTTGGAATGATCCCAACAAAATTGATCGCTTCATTTCTGCTGAAATTCCAGATGAAATTGAAGATAAAGAACTATATGATTTAGTGGTGAAAAATTTGTTACATCGGCCATGTGGCGAATATGATCCTAATGCAATGTGTATGCAGGATGGTAGATGTAAGAGGCACTTTCCACGTGCATTTTGTGATGAGACAAGTTTGGATGAAAATAATTATCCAACTTATCGACGACGAAATGATGGAAGAACTGCAACTATTAATTTTAAAGGTCGACCTTTTACGGTTGATAATCGATCCGTTGTTCCATACAATGCATATTTGCTCAAACGTTTTCGTTGTCATATCAACGTTGAAGTTGTTCATAGTTTGGGAACAGTGAATTATTTATTCAAATATCTTTTTAAAGGTCCAAGTAGGATTAATATTGAAATCAGCAATGGACAAGTTGATTATGATGAAATTCAATGTTTCCTTGATGCACGTTATTTATGCGCTCATGAAGCATGTTGGAGACTTTTAAAGTTTGACATGCATTTTTCGAGTGAAAGCGTTGAACGTTTGCAGGTTCATTTACCTGAACAACAAACGATCACTTTAGCTGAAGATCCTTCTTTGGATGAAATGATTTCTGCGCAAATGAAAAAATCTAAATTATTAGCATTTTTTGATTTGAATGAAAAGTTTCCTGTTGGAAATAATCGCAATCTTACGTATGTTGAGCTTTGTCACCATTTCACATGGGATGCAAAGAAAAATGAGTGGCATCCTCGATGTAAAACTTCGAAGCCAAAATGTCCAAGGATGTATGCAGTTAATCCGAAAAACACTGAATTGTTTTATCTTCGCAAATTGTTATCAATTGTTACTGGACCGCAAGGTTTTGAGGATTTACGTCGTGATCCATTTGATCGTGAAAGAGTTTATGACACTTTTCGTGAAGCATGTGTTGCTCGAGGATTAGTTGAATCTGATCAAATTTTTTATGATGCATTAGAAGAAGGCGCATATCATAATTTGCCACGAGAACTTCGTCGACTTTTTGCTCGAATTGTAGCACATTGTGATGTGGAAGCGCCTTTGTGGTTATGGAACCAATTTCGATATCAGTTGACTGCGGATCTTCTTCGAAGTCACCACGGCGATATGGACCTTGCTGAACATTTGGCTTGGCGACAAACGTTGAGGTTGATTATCAACATGGAACGTTCATTGGAAGATTATCCAATTCTTCAAATGATTGCAGATATTGTTGGAATTGAAGAAGAAACTATCGATATTGCAGTTCATCGACTTCGTGGTGATGAAATGAGGGGAAATTTGAATCCCGAACAAGCTCAAGCGTTTGAGGCAATTATGGGTAGAGTTAATACGCCTGATAATTCTGCTGCCTGTTTCTATGTTGATGGACCAGGTGGATCAGGAAAGACTTATCTTTTCAATTGCATTATTTCTAATTTGATTGCTTCTGGCAATACAGTTATCGTTATGTCATGGAGTGGCATTGCAGCTTCATTGTATGAAATGGGACGAACAGTCCACAACGTTTTTAAGCTTGATTTTCCATTCACTGATGAAAGCAGTTCAGGTGTAACTCCTCGAGATGCACTTGGAGAAGCGATAAAGAAAACCAAAGTATTCATTTGGGATGAAACTCCTATGGCTCCTCGTCGAGCATTAGAAGCAATTGATGAAAAACTTCGTGAAATTATGAATAACGATCTTCCTTTTGGAGGAAAAGTTATTATTTGTGGTGGAGATTTTCGCCAATTAGGACCAGTGGTCATCAACGGAACTCGCAATGATGTGATTCGAACAAGCGTTAAATCGAGTCCACTTTGGATGCATTTTTCTTTTAACCAATTTCGTTTGTTTAGAAATGAAAGAGCTGATGATAGTGGTGATGGCTTTGCTGAAGCAATTTTAGCTATTGGTAATGGAAGTTCCAATGGACCTAATGGTAAAGTAAATCTGCCAGAAGAATGTATTACTGATGGCGATTTAGTTGAACACGTTTTTCGAGATGCTATTGCTTCTGGCAATAATCATGATTTGATTAAGCGTGCTATTCTTTCAACAACGAACTCAAAAGTTGATGAATACAATGAAAAGGTGATGGATTTACTTGATCCAAATACGGAAAAAGTTTATCATGCAGTTGATCGAGTTGAAGAGAATGCGATTGAATATTCTTCTGAACATTTTGAATCGTTGAAACCGGCCGGTTTTCCAGCATATCGTTTACGTCTTCGAGAAAATACTGTAATTATGCTTATGCGCAATTTAAGTATTCGAGAAGGATTATGCAATGGTACGCGTTTGTTGGTTAAGAAACTTGAACGCAATTTAATTATTGCTGAAAGGTTGACTAATCGTTCAGATGATAGCGATAATTTGGTGATGATTCCAAGAATTACACTTTTGGATGATTCAAGTGTTTTTAAAGTTTATCGAACACAGTTTCCTGTGAGACCAGCGTTTGCAGTGACCATCAACAAATCACAAGGTCAAACATTCGATCAAATTGGAATTGATATTAGTGATGGTATCTTTACCCATGGACATTTGTATGTTGCTGTATCTCGCACTCGTGCTTGGGACAGACTTCGTATTAAGTTGCATCCAGATGATGTAAATTGCTCGCGTAACATCGTTTATGGTGAACTTTTGGAAGCCGATCCGGTTTCAGCAATGCAACCTGATGCACCAACATATGCCGATTTGAATCCAAATTGGAATGCGAATGATGAGCAAATGGATGTTGGTGAAGAACCATCAGATCAAGAAGACGAAAATGAGAACATTGGTGGTTTACCAAATGTTAATGAAGATTTATCAGGAAATCATGAAGGAGAAATTTTTGATGAATGGAATGACCATCAAGATTTCAATGATGTTGATCCCGATTTGTATCCAAGTTGGAATCAAAATGTGCAAATGGATGTCGATCAACGACCAACAAATGAAGGTGATGACGAAAGTTAATCACATGAGTGGCATTAATGTCAACCTTGGGGTTTTTCATTGGTTTCCCGTAAAAAACCTTTACTCTCTTAAATGCTAAGAACCGTGACGTGGTAAGAGAGCTTAATGTTGACATTTGATGTTCAACTAACAAATACTTGGCAATGGTTTTTGTATTTTTCGTTTTAAAGGACATGAAATGGAGCTAATGTAATACATTCTAAGCATATGTAAATCATAATAAAACATGATAAAAGATTACATTGAGCTTTATTTTTGTGAAAGTTGCAACGCGGAAAATTTATGTAAATGAATAAATTGGCAAGATTTTTACCTTTTTTTTGCATTGAGAGCTTTGTTTTGATGGAAGTATTTTTTTCTCAAAGCGAGTGATTGTAATATCTTTCATTTTAGATTTTCATATGATTTTGTCACTTTTTTTGTTGCGTTGTTTGTTATTCGTGATTTTTTGCTGTTTGTTAGCTTAGCGTTGTGCAATTATTTTTTATTCTAATTATTCGTTTTTAGATTCTGATTCTTTACGTAAATATCAAACAACCGATGGATTTTCTGAAGCTGAAGTTTATGTTATTCTTGATGCTGTAAGTTTCTTTATTTTCTTTTTCTTTTATGACCTTCTTTTTCTTGCTTTCAGATGTGTTACCTTCTTCATCAAGCTGGTGCATTCATTCATATATCAGCACCCGGCGTTATATTTGGTGATACTAATGTTCAATTTGCTGATTTACTTCGATACAATGATAAAGTTGATGAACCACCGAAAACTTATATCTTTCTTGGAAATTATTGTGATCGTGGAAGAAAATCAAACTGAAATTTTAATGTTATTATTTTGTTATAAGTTACTATATCCACCATATGTTCAAATTTTACGTGAGAATCATGAATGTGCTAAAATGAATCGATTATATGGGATTTATGAAGAATGCCGACGATCATATGGTACACAATTATGGAAGAAATTTCAAATAACAAAGGAATGGAATCATTGTATAAACTAAAGGTGAGTTACATTACTAAAAACAAACGAGTTTATTTGTCTATCATTTATCGCCTGAATTTCTCATTTGTTGCTCAAACTTTTATGGATTTTTTCTGATTGAACTTTTCTTTTTTGTGAACTATTTGTATGTATTGTTAACTTTTTTGTTTCATTTTTAGGAAGCTTCGAACTCATGCTGAATGTGATACTGGTATTTCATTGGATTTAATGTTGTCTGATCCCGCTTTTGGAACTGATGCATGTTGTAGCTGGCAATTCAATCAACTAAGAAATGCATTGTGGATGTTTGGAACGGAATCAGTTGAAGAATTTAACCGTCAATTCAATATTGTTATGATCGTTCGATCTCATGAAGTATGCCGAAATGGATATTTGTTTTATTGTGATAAACTTTTATGTACTGTATTTTCAGCACCAAATTATTGTTTTTTGTTTGTTTTTTGTAAAAATAAATTATTGTTATAAATGATTGTATCGTAAAGTGTTGTTTTTAGAAGCATAGTTTTAACAAATGAATTTGAATGTTGCCTATTTATTCGATGAAGTGATAGTTTAATAGTTTTATGTTATTGAAGGTGGCTTTCATGTTGATTTAGTTTTTCGGTCATATAACATTATTTTCAAGCAAAAAATGGCGCTAAAGCTATTGAATTTCATAGCACGATTAACAATTTTTGGCAGTTCTTCATTGTCGTTTCAAAGGGCCGTAAATGAAGTGAGGATTAAACATGCCTTCGAAGCATCTTCTTCTTCAATGGAATATTTGCAGTTGTTTTTTCGTCATTTGCTTCATTTTTTGTGTGATAAAGTTGGTCGTCTTCTAGATTAGAAGGAATATGCTTCCATGTGTTTATTTGCGTGTTTTTATTAATTTTTTAGATGAAATTTACCATAATATCTTTGACATTTTTTAGATTGTACGACATGCAGATCTTCGTCAAGACGCTCACTGGTAAGACCATCACATTGGAAGTTGAAGCTGGCGACAGCATCGAAAACATCAAGCAGAAGATTCAGGATAAAGAAGGTATTCCTCCAGATCAACAACGTCTCATCTTCGCTGGTATGTTTTTTTTTTTCTCACAACGAATATGTTAATTTTGCTTTTTTTTAAAGGAAAACAACTTGAAGATGGCAGAACTTTGTCCGACTACAACATTCGAAAAGAATCAACTCTTCATCTAAACTTTCAATTGCTGGGAGGTCGTCCAAAGAAGGATAAGAATATTGCGGAAGAATTAAACGTTTTTGAAGATGTCACTCCTGAAAATATCGACAAGTAAGTTCTTTTTTATTCTCAGTATGATAATGCATGTTTCTTTTTTAGGCTTTTTGTGTTCCAATTAGATTGTATGCCAGATGGTCCTAGAAAGTTCAAAGGCATTAATGGAAAGCCTGAATCTGTGATGAATGTTCTTCTTAGAGATAAGAAATCAAGAATGATTGAAATTTCTGCATGGTCCTCGAAAGCTGATGATTTTTATAATCTTTGCAAGGAGAATACCTCAGTAAGTTTTTTCCGTTTTTTATCATTAAAACGAATTCGATTTTAGTATCCCTGTTGGATTGGTTTCAAGCACATAATACGTGAAAAGAATAACTACAAACGACCAGATGCTGATATCAAGGATGAAAAACTCAAACTTAAGGCCAATTCAACGTTCGCTATTGTTCAACAAAACGATCAATTAGAAGATGAAAAAGTACCGAAGACAATTGAAAATATTTTTAAACAATCTGAAAATCGTGTCAAGTTTTTCCGTAAGTTTTTTATATCATTTTTTTCTCTCATATATACTGTTTTTTTAGGTTCTATGGTAGTGGAACTTATTGAACCAGTTTTTTATGCAGGCATCAATAAAATTATTTGTAATTGCACTGATGGCAAAATGAAGTGTCGTCTGGTTTTCAAAGCAACGAAAGATGCTGTTTACGCTGATGGAAACTACATCAAGATGGAAAAATTCTCTGCAGGATTTCGACAACCTATTGCCTGTGTGGATGGTGAAGCATTTACCAAACAAATATTTACAATAGAATGTTTCAATGAAAAACCCGTTGTTCTTGCCGAAACTGATGATATTGATGATGCTTTGGATGCTGAGGAAATCCCTTTTGTTGGCCACTGAATGTTTTTTGTGCTTAGTTTTTTTGTTTGTTGTTTTTTACAATATTTTTTGACTTTAACCTTTTGTGTTTCTTTTTTGTTTTGTTTCGTTTTTGAATAAATATACTACATTTTGAACAATGTTTAAAAAACTTTATTTGTATTTTGTGTGTAATCTGGTAATGGTAGGTTTTTGCAGCTTTTCGTGATGCTTTAAGAGATCATAATTTTGACAATAGACATTCAACTAAACAAGACAATGATTAAAGAAGAGTGGATTATTTTTAATTCATGGATTAGTTAGAGGTGCAAAATGCTCGAAAATGAAGGGAATTGGAATTAAAAACAAATTTTGTGGGAGTGGAAATATGAAGCGGGAAATGATAATGTCGAAAGTTTGGACTGAATGCTTTGATGCAATACAACATATGTATGACTTATTTTAATATGTGAATTTGTGATTGAAAATGTAAAATTTAATAAATGTTAATTGTGGGGACTGCCGTAGGCAGGCCCCTTCATATTTCTTGTCTACCCTTATAAATTGAATTGCCTATGTCTGTCTGTTTGTGGGTTGTCCCCTGTTTTTTTGAATTGTGTTTGTACAGTCCGATGTAGTTTTTGATGCTGATTCTGAAAATGTGGGTCTCGAGCTTCGGGTGGAGAGATATGTATATGATATTGAGGTTTGAAAATTTGCATATTTGCATAATGAAAAAAGTTTTAACGCGAATGTTTCTCTTTGTGTTTGATGAAAGGGAGGAAAGCGAGCTCTTTGTGGTTTGCTTTTTGAAGGTGAATTTCGTTGCGTGATTTTTTACTGTAGTTTTGAAAGAATGCATATTTGGTGGATTTGGGCAGTGGTGCAGAGATGCATGTATGTGTGGAGGTGTTGGAGGGTGTTTAATGAAAATGTTTTTTTAAATGAGGATTGAGAGGATGGACTTTTAGAAAGTTTAATGAAAATATTAAAATGAGAAATGGGAAATGAGGATGACTACGAGGTGCTAAAATGAAGCTGCAAATGAGGGACATTTAAGATGAGGCCCGAAGGGCCTGTGGTGCTTAATCGCAGTAATGAAATTCAATTTGAAAGGGTGAAAATGTGGAATGGAACCCGAGTATGGATAGTGTGGCCCGTAGGGCCATTTTTAAATATGAATTGAATTAATGTAAAATGGGAGAGCTGCTGCAGGAAGACCTCCGGCAGGGGATGGATGTTGGAAGACGAGATGAGGGCCCGAAGGGCCCGATGTGAAATTGTAATATTGTTGAAATGTTAGTTGTGGGGACTGCCGTAGGCAGGCCCCTTCTTATATCTTGTCTTCCTTTTTAAATTGGAGTGTCGTTTCTGTCTGTCTGTCTGTATGTATGTCGTTTCTGCTTTTTTTTTGTTTTGCCCCGATAGTCTAGATCAGTTTTTTACGCTGATTCCGAATATGTTGGTCTCACGCTTCGGAGAGTCAAATATTGATATGTTTTGACCAGTTTAAATTTGCTTTTTTTGAAATTTTTCTTGACACGAAAGTTTCCCTTTGCGTTTTTTTGAAAGAGAAATGCTTGCATTTTTTGTAAGCATTTTTTTGGAAGTCAAAAATTTGTTTTTCTCTGACTGTCTGCATCGAAATTACACATCATTGTTTGATTTCGTTTTATCTTTTGGTTAGGCTTGCTTGAACATTTTTTTTGTATGTGATTTATTTATTCAAGCTATATTTCTGAATTATTCTTCAACAACTTTTTTCCTGATTGGTTTGGTATTGTTTATTTTTTTATTTTTTCTGCATTTTCTGTTGTTGTACTTCAGAAATGCAGTCGATGAATAGCGATGAGGATGTAAACGGCCTTCGGGCTAACAATGACGGCCTTCCGGCAAACAATGACGGCCTTCGGGCAAATAATCACGGCCTTCGGGCAAATAATCACGGCCTTCGGGCAAATAATCACGGCCTTCGGGCAAACAATCACGGCCTTCGGGCAAACCACGACGGCCCTCGGGCAAACTTGCATAACGATGCGTTTGAGAATGTTGAGCGAAGCGAAGAAGTTAATGATGTTGAGTCAATGGAAGTTGACGATAACGTTAGCGAACCTATTCTTATGGGTGCTATGATCGATGCGAATGTTATCGAAGGCGAAGAGTTGATCCCCAACGAAGAAGTACAGTTAGCAGCAGCGATATCCGAAGATTTTGCTACGTATTGTCGTAGAAAAAAGATTAGGAGTAGCGCCGCGAACAAACAAAAGTGGAGACGTCAGCGTCAATCCGATGAAGAAAGGTTAAGTGAGCTTGAACGCTTACGACAACAACGTAGAGAAGCACGACAGCGTGAATCTGCAGGCCAACGTGCACTAAGGCTTGCTGATTTGCGTGAACGAAACAGATTGAGCCGTGATAACGAAGATAATGAGCAACGACAAGCAAGGCTTGCTGATTTGCGTGAACGAAACAGATTGAGCCGTGATAACGAAGATAATGAGCAACGAGAAGCACGCTTAGCGGCAGATCGAGAGCAACATGTTTTGTTAAGAGAAAATGAAAGCGATGAACAGCGTGCAGAACGTTTAGCAGCAGATCGAGAGCAACATGTTTTATTAAGAGAAAACGAAAGTGAGGAGCAACGAGAAGATCGTTTAGCCACAGATCGAGAGCAACATGCTATACTACGAGAAAATGAAAGCGAAGAACAGCGTGCAGAAAGATTAGAAGATGATCGCGTACAGCATGCACTTGCTCATGAAAATGAAACACAAGATGAACGAGTTCAACGTAATGAAACTAGGCGTAGCGATTATGAAAGACAACGAGAGAATCCCGCAAATGCGTTTCGAGCAGCCAATAGCGATAATGTTGAACAATTTACATTGGGCGATCGCGATACTCCATGCACGTTTTGTAGTGGATTGCATTACACATGTGAGAATCGTACAGCTCAAGGTACCTACGATAATTGTTGCAATTGCGGTCGCGTTAAAGTTGATTTCGAACCCGATTTTCCCGAACAATTGAAAGCGATGCTTAAACGTGAAGAAGGTACCGATTGGCGCCCATTTCATGAAAAAATTAATAAGTATAATACGAGCGTTAGCTTTGCGTATATGAAGGGTGAAATGCGTCAGTTGCCTGGCATTTTTCACTATCGGGTTCACGGTGAAGTTATGCATGTATTACCGAGATACACCGAGCCGCTTCCAGGACAACGACCTGCTTTTGGGCAATTGTGGATTCTCGAAACTAACGATGCGATTGAGTACCGATGTCTAGCTCCGTTTGCGACTGATTGTGAACGAAGAATTTTTGAGTTATTGCATACTTTGTTGGCTAACATAAACGAATATGCAAATATTTATCGTATGCTTCACGATATTGAGGATGAAGAGCGAGAAGTAGCGGAAAGAGAAGGACGTGTACCAAAAGTATGCAGAATTCTCTTTAAAAAGACAACGAATAACACCAGCGATACGTATGCGTTACCGACAGTGTCTAATGAAGTTGCAGGTATTTATATTTGCGATGAGAATGGTGACATTCCTTGGAATGATATCCAAGTTCAACGAAAGTGTAATGACGGAGAGCCACCTATGGCTCAACGTATTTCTAAGTATTCGAAGCATTGTGAACCGCTTACGTTTGTATTGTTTAACCCTTACGGTAGAGGAGACTTTTGGCATTATGATAGGCCAAAGAATCCTTCTAATCCACAAGGCGGAAAACTTACTGCGCTCCAGTATTTTTTGTATAAGTTAGCTTTGCGTACCGAAAACGATGATGAGCCTTTTAATCCCATCCTTCATGGTGGTAAATTATTAAGCAAATATTTAGTTTGGTCATTTACGATTGTCGATAATGAGCGTTTAAAGTTTTTGCGATTGAATCAAAAGAAGTTACGAGTTGATACGTATACGGGTCTTACAGACTATTTGCGAAATGTTGGAGAAGCTAACGATTCGTTACCAGGAAAGAAGTTTGTTTTGCCGTCATCGTATACGATGGGACCGCGAAGTCAAGCTGAGTTTCTGAATGATGCGAATGCGATGTGTCAGAAGCATGGAAAGCCGAGTTTATTTATTACGAAGACGTGTAATCCCGATGATCCCGATATTACGAGGCATTTGTTCGAGAACCAAAAAGCTTACGATAGACCCGATGTTGTTGATATCGTTTTTAATTATCACGTTAAGCAATTCGTCAAGGAAATGAAGAGTGGTATTTTCGGAAAAGTTAAAGCGTTCCTTTACGTTGTTGAGTTTCAGAAGCGTGGATTACCACATATTCACAGTTTGTGGTGGTTTGAAGAAGAATGGAACGATATTGCGAAAATTAACGATTTCATTTCTGCCGAATTGCCAGATCGAGAAAGCGACCCCGTACTTTACGAACTCGTGGTGAAGCATATGCTTCATCGACCTTGCGGAGAATATGATCCGAATGCGATGTGTATGCAGGATGGTACATGTAAACGTCATTTTCCTAAAGCGTTTAGCGAAGAGACAACGTTTGATGAAAATTCGTATCCGACTTACCGAAGGAGAAACGACGGTAAACAAGCTACGGTCAACTTTAAAGGACGACCCTTTGTTCTTGATAATCGTTCCGTTGTTCCGTATAATGCGTATTTATTGAAGCGTTTCGGTTGCCACATCAATATTGAAGTGGTATGCAGTTTGCGTACAGTTAATTATCTGTTCAAGTATTTGTTTAAAGGTCCAGACAGAATTAATATTGAGATCAGTAGCGGACAAGTAAATTATGATGAGATTCAGTGTTTCCTTGATGCGAGATACTTATCCGCTCATGAAGCTTGCTGGAGACTTTACAAGTTCGATATGCATTTTTCGAGTGAAAGTATTGAAAGGCTTCAGGTTCATTTACCTGAGCAACAAACGATTGCGATGGCGGAAGATGCTACGGTTTCTGACATGATTCGTGATGCGATGAAAAAGTCAAAGTTATTAGCGTTCTTTGATTTAAATCAAAATGCGCCAAATGGAGTTAATCGAAATCTTACGTATGTAGAGCTTTGCCATCATTTTACATGGGATGCAAAGAAACGCGAATGGCATACACGTTTGAGAACTACGAAACCGAAATGTCCACGAATGTACGCTGTTAACCCGAAGAACACTGAATTGTTTTACCTCCGAAAGTTATTAACGATCGTTAAAGGTCCAAGAAATTACGAAGATTTACGTAGAGATCCTTACGATCCTAATGCAATTCATAATACGTTCCGTGAAGCATGCGTCGCACGAGGATTGGTAGAATCTGATGAAATTTACTACGATGCGTTACATGAAGGAACGTTTTTCAATTTACCGAGAGAATTACGCCGTTTATTTGCACGAATTGTTGCTCATTGCGATGTTGAAGCTCCTTTATGGTTATGGAATCAGTTTCGTCATCAGTTAATCTCTGATTTACTTCGAAGTCATCGCGGAGATGAAGATCTTGCGGAAAATTTAGCATGGCGTCAAGTTTTACGAATGATTATCAACAATGAGCGATCGCTTGAAGATTATCCAATCCTTCAAATGGTTGCAGATATTGTTGGTATTGACGACGAAAGTGTTGATATTACGGCACACCGTCTCCGAGGTGATCAAATGCGAGGGACGTTGAATCCCGAACAAGCTAATGCGTACGAAGCGATTATGCAACGAGTCGTTAATCCCGATAATTCTGCGGCCTGTTTTTACATTGATGGCCCAGGAGGTTCAGGAAAAACGTATCTTTTTAATTGTTTATTTTCGAATTTAGTTGCGTCCGATACCGATGTTGTTATTATGGCATGGAGCGGTATTGCAGCAAGTTTATATGAAACGGGGCGAACAGCTCATAACGTATTTAAGCTTGATTTTCCGTTCGGCGAAGAAAGTCAATCCGGTGTAGTTTCTTCGGATTCACTTGGACAAGCGTTACGTAAAGTTAAAGTTGTTGTTTGGGATGAAACTCCGATGGCACCACGAAGAGCACTTGAAGTTGTTGATGAGAAATTACGCGAAATTATGAATAACGACGTTCCGTTTGGAGGAAAGATTATCGTTTGCGGTGGAGATTTTCGTCAGTTAGGACCCGTTGTGAAAAACGGTACGCGTAACGATGTTATCCGAAATAGCCTTAAGATGAGTCCGCTTTGGCCTCTTTTCTCGGCGAATAAATACGATTTGATTAGTAACGAAAGAGCCGATAATAATGGAGATGATTTTGCGGAAACGATATTGAGGATTGGAAACGGAAGCGCAAACGATGTTCACGGCAAAGTATCGTTACCCGAAGAGTGTATTACTGAGAATGATTTAGTTGAGGTTATTTTCGGCGATGTTATAAGGAATAACGATTTAAATGCGTTTGCGTCTAGAGCTATTCTTTCCACGGTTAATGCTGAAGTTGATACGTATAACGAAGCGATTATCGATTTACTTGATAGCGAAACCGAAAGGATTTATCAAGCTGTCGATCGAGTTGAAGATAACGTATTTGAGTATAGTCCAGAACATTTCGAAACGTTTAAACCAAATGGTTTTCCAGCATACAAGTTACGACTTCGAGTAAATGCGGTAATTATGCTTATGCGTAACTTGAGCATCCGAGAAGGTTTATGTAACGGAACGCGACTAATTGTAAAGAGACTTGAACGTAACATTATTGTTGCTGAAAAGTTGACAAATCGAAGCGATAATAACGAAGATAACATGGTAATGATTCCACGAATTACGCTCCTCGACGATTCAAGCGTTTTGAAAGTTTACCGCACACAATTTCCGGTTCGAGTTGCGTTCGCTTTAACGATTAATAAAGGACAAGGACAAACGTTCGACTGCGTAGGAGTTGATCTCAGTAAAGGAATTTTTACGCACGGCCATTGTTATGTTGCTCTTTCTCGCACTCGTGCATGGGATAAGCTTCATATTAAATTGCCCGCCGACGATGTGAACAGTACGCGAAATATCGTTTACAACGAACTTTTGAACGACGATCCGCGTTCTGTAATGTCTCCGGATGCTCCAGATTATGCAGCGTTAAATCCGGATTGGAACGATGAGAATGACGTAAATATGGAAGTTGAAGAAGAGCCTACCGATGAAGATAACGAAGTTATACAAAATGTTTCCGGTAACGATTTAGTTGATTTAGAGTATGAGATTAGCGATGAGTGGGACGATAACGTTGAAATGAATGATATAGTTAGCGATTCTGATTAGAATGAAGTTGCGTTTGTTACAGCGATGAGTTACGATGTCAGCATGCTTACAAGGTTTTATCAGTCGTAAGTATTAAGTGTCATGCCAATTTATTGGATAAATGCGTGCCTTCTTGGAGGCAAGTATGAGGTGCAATATGCTTAAATCACTTCAGGTGAGCCCCATGCTCAACAGATCGCATTGTTGACAGTTTAATACCTGGTATGATCATATGTAATAATTGCAACTACGTTACGTATGAGATGGGATTTGTTTACCTTTTTTAAAGGTTTTATTTTCCATATGAACGATAAGAGTTGAGTCATGAAGTTTTACGGAGATTTTCAACGATAGTACTTCAAGTGAGAAAAATTTTACGATGTTTATGTAAGCGATGAGTAACGGCTTGACCATATATACAAGGCCATATCCAGTAGCAAGTTATGAAATGTCATGCCTATTTATGGGATAAATGCGTTCTTCCTTTGAAGCAAGTATGAGGTGCTTTTGCTTAAATCACCTTAGGGGAGCCCATGCTTGACAGATCGCATTGTTGATATTTTAATACCTGGTATGGTTATATATGTTGATTGCACCTCCGTACGTATTAGATGCGGTTTCTTTGCCCTTTTAAAGGGTGTTGTTGACCCAAAACGAACAACTATCCTCCAATATGCTGAGAACCTTGACGAGGTTTGGAGGCTTACTATTGAAGTTAATACTGTTTACAGTAAGGCACTTTAATAAACCAATACTCAGCAATTTGTTTGTTTTAGTTTATGTTGTGTTACTGTTTTTTTCTAATTTTCCACCCTCAAAAAGACACATAATCTCCCACTTTGATTAATTTTTAGAATTCCTTAAAACAGGTGCACTCTCTAAGTTTCTCAAAAAATACCTTAATGTATAAAATGTCCACGTTGTGGTTGTAAAAATGTAACCGTTTCGAAGATTTTTTTGTGTGATTGTTTAGTTTGAGGGACTTACCGCAGGTAAGGCCCCAATGTTCTTGTTCATAGATAAAGAGAGTAACAATTGTAAAACCTGCAATAATCCAACATATGATTGTTAATTTCATTTGTTAATACATAATTCTAAAAGTCGAACACAAAAATCAGAGCGAAATTGGCTTTCAAGTAACCTCGTATTATTATGTCGTCGGTTGTTTTAAAACTGATGAAGATATGCGCTAATCCTCTAATAAATCCGTTATATGTACTCGCATTTCTAATGTTCGTGAACTACCACCGCACGCGCTAACATGCAAAAAGCATGTATGCCATTCAATGTAATGAGAGAAGAAAACAAAAAAATGAAACAAAATATTATTTATTTATTATTATACATTATCAACATCATTTAAAGAAATTTTGCCACCAGATGAACGTTGTAATTTTTCACGCCATTGAGAAACCACTGACGGAACTTTTGATGGACAGTAGGTTCGAGCAAAGAAAGCAGCTTCAGGGAGTCGATCATTTTGAATTAGAAGGTTCAAACATTCTTCAATATTTCCAGAGAGCATGTGAGCAAAGAAGGCGATATTATCTTCACGAGCATCATGAGCATGTTTGGCAAGCTTTTCCATTAAGTCAGTTGAACTTGAAGACGAAGCAAGAACCAAGAGACCACTATAATCACGAGCAAGGACCATACATTGAGCAGCAAGAACAAGATTGCTTTTGATATGAGCAGCTTGAGAAAGTTGCCTCCATTTTTCATCTGATGGTGATTGTTGTGCAAGTTCATAAGCGGTATCAAGTTCACCCAAATTCAATGCTAATTCAAAGCGATGTTCAAGATCGGTACTAACAGCTAAAGCTTGACGTTTGAAATCTTGCTTTTCTAAGAAATGTGCAACACGAGTTCTTTGATCCATGGGAATCTTGTTGAGAAGTTTATCAGCAGAATCAAAATCTCGACGCATTACATCTGTTTGATATTCTAACACCGAAAGAAGAAGCTTGTATGATACAATGTTGTGGTCTTTATCACAAAGATAAAGACGGTTATCTTTGTCAATGTAACCTAACTAAAAAATAAATCAAATAATTATTGTCATCAAAGAATAAGGTAGCTTACCAAATACAAAGTTTGAGACGAATGAGCAATAGTAACAATTTCACCACCCACATAATAGTTCACACGATTTGATGAAGTTGTAAAGATGAAGCAATCACCAATCCAAATACCAGTTTTTATAGATCCATTTTGTTCACTAATAACTTCAAAGGAGTCTTCAATTCCATCCATAGTTGTGTCGTCAGGAGAAGCATTTGCCACGGCATCAGCATTATAGCGAAGAATATAAAATGAATCATCATCAGCAATTGCAACAAGTTCACCATTTTCTGACCAATAAACATGTTTTGCAGAGATTTCAATACGTCGAATGAGAGCTTGTGTTTCCCAATCAAAGAAGCAAAGAGAAGTTGATGAACGAGCGGAAAGCAATGGACCACCATCAATGCCAGTCATGATAATATCTGGCTTGAGCTTGCAGATTTCCTAAAGCAAATCAAATATAAAAAATAAGCATAATAATAAAGATTAACTAACCTTGAAATTTTTGAAAATGGCAATCGAAGAAGCACTTTCACGAACAGCATAAACATTTGAATCGACACTCCAAACGAATTCAAGACATGACCCATAAGCTTTGTTACGAAGAGCTGTAGCAGTATAAACGATGTATTCTCCATCACCACAAGCAACTACGAATCGACCATTTGGTGAATGTTGTAAAGTTTGAGGATAAATTTCGCATGCTCCCATATCTTTTACAGCAACAGTAAGACGTTCACCATCTTCTATAGCATCAAGTGTTGTTTGATCAAGAGTTTTCAAATTTGCTTGTTGTACTTCACAATGTTTAGCCCATACGGTTTTACCAGATGCATCCATAGAAATAGCAGGTTCTTCACGACCAAGTTTGATTGTAACGGATCCGTCATCATATCCAATAGCGATTGTGTTCGAACCTTTGAGAGCCGAGATACACCAAACACGTTCTAAACCATAATTGAGAGTTGATTCAAGCCTAAAAATGAATTCATTATATGGTTTAATAGAGACATGAATGCTTACCTGTATGTGTTTGAATGCCAAATTTTGATAGTAGAATCTTCAGAACCAGTGATAATAATAGGTAATTCCGGATGGAAACAAACAGCAGAAACATTATGAACATGATTATCAAGAGTTGCAACACAAGATTTAGTTTGATAATCCCAAATTTTGACGAGACGATCATCACCACCAGAAATGAGATAAGGTTTATCACCACCATGATAATAATCAACAGTATTAACACCTCTGATATGGCCTTCTAATGTAAAGTTGGGTGTTTTGCTTCCAAAGTTCCATACTTTGATTGTTTTATCAAGAGACGCTGTTGCAAAGATATTGTTGTCTTTGGGATTGATGACTACTTGCATAACATAGTGAGTGTGTCCTGAAAATAACAACATAAATATCATGGATAAAAATTTGGAGATAGCTAAGGCTAACTTCATGTTAAGAAGAAGAAAAAACAAGAAACATAAACAAACCTTCAAATTTTTGTTTGAGCTGCCATTTGTTTTCCCCATCCCATAGTTTCACCATCGTATCATCACTGGATGTAAGAACAAAAGGTTGAGTTGGATGAACAGCAATGGATCGAATATAGTCAACATGAGCTTCAAATTGATGAATACGTTCTAATGTGTTATAGTTGAAAACACGTAGCTGCATGTCGTCTGATCCAGTAATAATCCAATGTTTTCTTGGAACAAATTTTGCTGCTCGTACAGGTAAATCACACACTTCAATAGATTTGACCAATTCTTGGTTTTCATAATTCCATATGTGCACATTTCCATTATAAAGCGAAACAAGCATCCATGGTTCCGTTGGGTGAATATCCGTTGATTTGACACGATCAGAGCGAGCAAGAAGTTTTCGATTGATTTCTAGTTTCATGTTTGACACTGATGAGATCTTTGTTCTGAAAAATATAAGGATAAAATGTGGATAAAATGTGGATGAAAAAAATAATAAAGAACGAAAATAAAGCATCAAACGGGTCAGCTTTGGAACGAAAAAAATAAAAAACGAATAAGAATAATTTTAATGAAGTAATGAGCGAAGGCAAACAAAGTAAACAGTAGGATAGCTTCCTCACTTCTTGCTTCCTGGTAAGATTAAACTTGTGGCGGGCTTTTCAAGCGTAAAATAAAAGCAAACAAAAGTAAAAAAATTTGCGTAAACTTTTCTTTTCTACGAAAGAAATAAATATGCTTTTTAGAATATCAAATTCTAAAAGTGTTTATTGATAAAGCAGCTTATACAGGCCCATGTCGTGCTAATGGATTATCTTCCGATGCTTCTAATAAAAATAATGTCAGTAAAATGAAATCCCAAACAATAATGATGATGACTGTGTTTCATCAACTATGAGAAACATAAATAAAAGGCACATTCTTTTCATTCTTATTTTTAAACGTGATATAAAATAATCTGCAATGCCAATTAGATGAAGCAAATACTCTTTTCATCACCTTTTCTTTATGTTTGTATTGATACTTGCTATGAAAATTGGGGAGAAAAAATATGAATGCGAAGTCAACTGATTTCATAATGTTTAAGAAAATTCGCTTGAATCGATAATATCCCGGTCAAAATCCTTCATTAGTCTTGTTTCAATTCACTAGCCATCCACCTTGGATAAACCTCAATCAACAATCTTTCTTGGTAGTAATGATAAAATAAAATTTTTATAACAATTTGCTTATTAAAGGATTCTCTTGTAACTAAATATTAGCTTGGTTGCCAATGCAATCATTAAAAGATATGTTTTTGTAACAAACTTGAAAAGTTGACAGAAAAATGCATACAACAAGAATAAGACGAGAAAAAAACTAATTTATCGAGACAATGAAACAAAAACAAATAACAAATGTTACAATTTAGAGTGTCTTATAAACGAAGTAAAAAAACCATTTGTACCAAAGTAATCGATATATTTCTGAGAATGTAGTTGAAAGCTATCATGAAATAATACATGGATGTTGAAGGATAATAAAGTGTAATTGTGAGCCAAAGTAAACCTGAAAAATTAAAAAAGGTGTAAAACTAAAAAGAGAAAAAAATGTAACTTACTCAAAACAATCAAGATGAGATAAACTTTTAATAAAATCAATAAACATTAGTAAAGAATCATCTGAATGAATCCCACTCCAACATGAGAACTTTTTCATACCAGGGATTATAAGTTTCTTCAAGTCATCAAGTTCTATGCAACGAACATTAATCCAAAGTTCTTCAGCGAAATCAAAGTTGAATGGTAAAGATAGAAGAAATTGAGCATTAGTTTTAACATTGGTCCAATTATTGATTTTGATTTTACCAACAACAATAATTTTCTTCTTTTTGAATGATGAAAGATCAGCTCCACGACAATATTCTTCTTCTTTACAGAAACATGAGAGAGTAAACTTGCATTTTGAGAGATCATTAAAGATTTCACCTTTCTCCACAATGTGACAACGTTTTGATAGATTTCGTGTAAAAGCACTGATTCGAGCAAAATTCTTCAGAGTTTTGCCATCGCATATTTCGGCGAATCGACGTTGACACACATATGGTAGAGATGGAAAATCGAAAGTTTCTTCCATTTTTGAATCCATCATCATAACAGCAAGATTTGAAGCGCCGATCTTTGAAATCAAACAAAATTGAAGAAGAAAAAAATGATTTGAAAGCCGGAGAAATGAAAAAGCCAAAAAGAGCGAACTCAACAACAACTTTGAAATATTTTTTTTGCTATAGCTTTGAATATTGCAAATTGCAATCGCGATTGCAATCGTTGGTTATAATTTGCCAAGCGAACGGCCTCGAAAGCAAAAAGACACGGATGAATTTTAATAAAGCTATAACATAGCCTAGATATTTTGGAAATCAAAGTCATAATGTTGTATCTTGAATAAAAGACATAATGAACTTAATTTTCCATTTTTTTCATCGTATCATACCGCCTAGCTTATTAATGGAGTAAATTATTTATTGTTGATGCTTTGAAGGTATTAATTTTCAAAATTTTGTCAATTAATTTCTTGCATGATTTAAAATTTTTGCAAAAACCAATTTAAAAATTTTTTGTTAACATGTTTGTGAAGATGCGAATCAAATGGCTTTAAACTCTTGATATTTGTTTTTACTACATATACGTCCTCTTAAAAATCATTCATCTCCAATAAAAAAAATTTTATGAAGTATAAAATACAATTGTCTAAAATTGTGGAAAATGGTAATTCGTAAAAATATCTGTTTTAGAATTTTTAAGATTTTTATTTTACACTAGCGTTCGTTAAAGAAATTTTTTTCAAAATTACAAAAGAAAATTGTTTTTATATTTTTTTTACAGAAAAAGAAGAACAAAATGATACCCGTTAAATACAGAGTGCATGACTTTGAAGATTAATGTGGAGAGAATAATATAATAATATTCCTTTGAATTGGGAAACTTGCAATATAAATACATTCGTTTGGATTCAACATGGAAAGGGATGTTATGGTTGAAACCCTTCAACAATATATCTCAAACAAAATTGAAAAAATTTTCTAAATAAATTTTCTGCTTTATCTGTATATCGATCACCCAAAAGTTCTCCAACCATTGAAAGGAATGGCTCTTCAAGCTTTTGAAAATCATCATATTTTAATCCAAAAGGTCGATGCTTTTTTCCAACTGCATTTAATCTTGTTATTGCACCCGATGCATCTGCGGGACTTTCTTCAACCATTGCAATGACATCATCAAACACCTGCAAAAAATAAAATAAAAGTTTGTAAATGTAAATGCCAAAGGTGGTCATCGATGTTAGAAAGCTTACTTTTAAATATTGATCTGCCATAGTTTCAAATCCTTTATCTTCACAATCTGGTCCTATCGAATCAATTTCAATTTTAGATAATTTTGGATAACGACTAACATTTGCGGGATTTGCTTTGAGGTATCTGTAAATAAAAAAAAGAATATTAAAATAACCTATATAGCTGAGATATTTTTCCCTTTTATTTCCCACATTCCCATGAGATTTTTTTATTTAGTAAATTTCAACTTTTATCCTAAAAATAAAACTCTAATTCCCATCGAATTGGTTGGAGTAGCAAGTAACAAACTAATTACTATTTTTGTTTCTTTTTAATTTTGCAACAACCAATTCCCACTCCAAAAATAAAAGTTAAAAGAAAAAACAAACTTGCTAAAAATAGTTTTTTTACATAATTTTTCATTTCTTTGAACCGTTTTCCAATAATTTTTTAGAGTATACAAATCTCGAAATTGTTGAAATGGTAGCCTTTTATCCACTTCTGGTGGTTTAGCTATACCATTATCTTCTGGTGGAAGTTTTGAAGTGGCTGGAGCTGTTGCCGCTGCCGCCGCTGGTTTTGAACTTCCACCTCCCATAAAAAGAAGACGCATTCGCAAGAAACAAAAATAAGAATAAAATATTTGGAATTTTTAGCAATGTTGGAATATTATTTTTTTGCAATTGCAAACTGAATAAATTAAAAATTAGGAGAAGAAAAACATATTAGAAAGACATTTATTTATTTGGTGGGGTAATAGTAGCGGTTGGTTATAATAACTGAAAGTTTTATTAAATGTTAGAAAGCCATGTGAAAAAAAAATACAAATAACGTTGAAATTAGATTATAAAGGCCGTGTTTAAAGTTTGCCTTCAAAGAGGGTGGATGTTGTTAATTTTATTTTCATAAAATTTCTTTGTATTGGGCCACAAAAAATTGAGAATCAATATAAGAATGAAATCATCCAAAAAAGAGACACTACCTTTAAAAAAATATGGAAACAATGGTCAAAGTTTAAAAAAGCGAGTAAAAAAATAACAATTCAGAGTTCAAAAAAAAACTAAGTCTCCAGATTTATAAAAACCAGAAGAAAAAAAGTTGTAGACATGCACTTGAATTTGCCATGGTAAATGTCAAAATTATTTGGAAAAAGGTTAAAATCAAAATCCTTTTTTTATTGGTGAAAAGCATATAATTAAATTTAACGCAAAAATAAAGTTGTTGGAATTACAAAATATAATTATTTGACTTTTTGGATTTTCCATCGAAAAACCCATTTTGATAAAATACAATATATTCCTACGCAAATCTTTAATTCTAAATTCGTTGTAAATTTTTAGAATTTTTTTAATGCATTTTTAAAAAGAAAAAGATTTTTTTTAAAAGAAACTTGGAAGTTTTCTTATTCAATGAAAAAAATGGATAAAAGGGCAGAGTTGACGTAAAAACCATTGAAACTGAAAAATCAAAAAATTCAATAAAAAAATATGAAAGAAAAGCTTGTCATTGCTTCAAAAAGAGTTAAGAAAATAAATATGTCCTTTTCACATTTTTTCTAACCTTCTACGCTGTCATTAAATAACTCCAAAAAGCCATATAGCAAAAATTTCCTTGGCCTCTCATATTTGCAACCAAAAGAATTATAGCAGTGGCGCGCGGCCCAAAGCAAAAAGTAGAGAAAAAAAATTATGCAGCATTGAAAAAAAAAGTTTTTTGTCACATTTTTCATTTGAAACAAGTAAAATAAAATTAAAGGTAAAATATAAAAAGTAATAACATACACAACTTTTTTTTTCATGGAGAAAATGGTGACAACTTTTTTATTCTTTCACCCTCCTATTTTTTTCCCTTATTACTTTACTTCGTTAACTGCTTGCTTCTGCATGGAAAAAATGAAAAAGACATTGGCAACATAAAATAAAAATTTAGGTGGAATTGGATGAAGAAAATTAAAGGATACAAAAATTTGAGAAAACGAAAAATGTATGATTCAAACTTTCTCAATATTTCTTTTTTTGTTTTATCGTGTGCTTTCTTTTGCGATTACATAATTAAGAAATTCTTAGTAAAACTCTTTGACCACAATCAAGTTTCATGGTAGACAACTATATTTATTAAACATGGGAGTTTATTTAATTATTAGGTGGCGTTATTTCAAAGAAATGAAAGAGAATAAAAGCAAATAAAAGGGGGCAAAGATAAAAAATGGATTTGAAACAAAACTTCTTTATTTCTGTTATTTTTCTCGAAGCTTGTTAATCACGTCATGTAATTATTAATTTAGAGTTCAAAATCAAAAAACCACAATATTTTTTTTTCTAATTAGATCATTTTTCGTTGGCAAACGTTGTTCTCATGTATCAAATTTGACACCATTAACAATTTACAATATTCCATATTTTTCCCCGAAGCCAACCTACGCCTTTTTTGTTGTTGCATTTTTATTAATCTTTTATTCTTTTACTTTTTATTATTTTTATTTCATTTTCTTTTCAAATGGGTCCTCATTTTACTCGAGGTTACATACACGCTCTTGCGTCACACAACTTTTATGGAAACATATAATTTTTTTATAGAAGCAACAAAAAAGAAAAAATGTTAATTTTGCATATTGAATTCTCAGGAAGTTATTAGAATTCAATACTCTATCTTTTTTGCATTTTTTGCAAGAAATAAAAAGCATGGATGTAAAAGTGTAATATTTTTTTGATTTTTTTCTTAAACCTTTTGACGTCGAGTTTTTTTGCAAATTGCAAAAAATGCAAACAATTGATTTTTTTCTTTCTTTTAAAAAGTGTTTGTTTCAAACGTTTTCATGAATTTTCTTTTTTTGCAAAAAAGCACACGATATTTCAGCGGCTATACTACTTTTTTTTTTTATCGCGAATAATACTAAAAAGTTTTTAAGCAACCAAAAATATATTTTTTTAACAACCAACGAAATTTCATTTCGATTTATAAAATTTATTTATGCTTGCTTGGATAATAATGTTTAAAGCTTTTCAAGTTTTAATGCAGCTAAACCATCGCCGGACTTTTGGGACTTTGATTTTGTTAAGCCAAAATAAAAAACTTTTTGAACATTTGGCAAAAAACTGAGAATCATAAAAAAAGAATGATGTGAGTCAGAACACTCGTAGAAAAAAATTCTTTAGACATAAGATTATTATTAAATTCGAGTAACAAAATTTAAAGAGTAATAAAAAAAACAGTAATTAAATTATTGTTGCTGGTTTTTTGAATGGGAAAAAAATATGGAAAATGTTGCCTTTTTTTATTTCGTTAACTTCCTTGCTTCTTTGCTCTTCGCTTTCTTGCGGTGTTTCGAAAATGAACAACGACGACGGAGAAAATGCTAATTAGTTTTTTTTAAAGTTTTAAAAAACGTGGGAAAAACGAACATAAAAAAACTAGAGGGACGAAAAGGATAATCACTAATTGGAATAGTTTAGTGAAAAACTTATGAAATTATTGTATTTCCCAAATGCGTGAGAATATGTTGAAAAAAAACTTGACTCGAGATTATGAGAAATATTATAAAAAAAGTTTTAGACGCAAGAATAAAATAAATTTTTGTATTTGAGTCCAAAAAACTTTTTCTTTTATTAAAAACAAAATAAGGTCATTTTTCAGTTAAATTTTAAAAAAACAGCAGGTGAAAAAAAATTCTAGCAAAATTAAAGAATTTTAAAAAAAAGTTTCCATTTAAAGAAAATTATTTTTAAAAAGTTTTTAGAAAAAAATTTATGACGTTGGTTCATTAACGTCGTTAGCAACACTTTTTAATTTAGCGTAAAAATAGCTTCATTACCATAACGATATCATGAAACAAAATAATTTTTTTAGCAAGTTTGTTTTTTATTTAAAAAGCCCAAAAAAATTTAAATTTAAAAGTATTATTAAAACCAACCTATGAAAAAACATTCCAGCTGCCAATTTACGATTACGATCAATAGTTTTCCAATAATTTTTAACTGTATAAAAATCTCGATAACCATCCATTCCCATTCTTTTATCTAATTGTTTTACAGATGAATCAGTGGGTTCAATAGGTGCAGCATTTTCTTTTTTTTTATTAAATTTTTTTAACAACGGCATTTTGTTATTTTCAATATTATTATTACCAAGCAATTGCGGCGAGGAGGTTTGTGAAGGCAAAAACGATGTTGAAGAAGAGGAAAAAGAAGTGGTGGTTGTAGCCCCAACGGCGGCGGTGGCAGCAGTTGCAGATGAAGAAGTAGTAGAAGTAGCGTCGATTTGTCGACGACGAAATATACCAGGGAGGAGTGCGCACGAAATTTTGACTTTATTTTATATTCCTTTTCTTTTTTCCTATCTCGCGTGTGTATATATGCGAGTGTGTTTGTGTTATGTTGTATGTTAGTTAGCAGCCCTCCTCAAACGCAGACTACGACGTTGACAGCAACACCAACAACACCAACGACGACAACAACAGCAGCAGCCAGCAGCGACTGAGTGAATGTTAGTAAATTTGAGGAACAAATGGCGGAGGGCAATAGCAGCAGCAGGAAGCGTGAGAGATGCACGTTTCCGTCTTTCTCGTTTTTATTTTATTTTGTTAAAAAAGCTTTCTTCCTTTTTTAACAAAAAATTTTTCTTCTTTTGCGTGTGCACCACAAAGTTTTTGAATAGAATTGAATAATAACACTCAGTTAGTTTTGAATGAAGAAAAACGAAGAAGAAGAATTTTTTCTTTCTTGTTTCGTTGGTTGTTGGCAAATGAAGAAGAAGAAGGGCTCCGGATGAACGAAAGCTCCCTTTCTTTTTTTTCAGTTTGTGTTTGAAGATTGGCTATATAGAAATAATAAAATGAAAAACAGCAGCTTCTTTCTTGTTAGGCTTCCAAATATGTATATGCAACGCAAAATGAAGCAGAAACCTTCTTTTCTCGCTTCGTTCGGTTTTAGTTGTTGTTGTTGCTGATGCTTGTGTGACGAAGACAACGGTAGAAATGAATGAGACGAAATATGCAAGTTCAATGAATGAAGATGGTGGTTTCTGGTATATGGCCAATAGAGAATTTTACAACAAAGTCTAAAAGAAAAAAGAATAATGAAAAAAAAAATTTGCAAAGAAAAAAATAATATGAGAATAGCGTAAACGGAAACGAGTCATTTGAGAGGGTTCAATAATGGTTTTGCAAGAAAAAATAATACGTTGCATTTACAACATAACATATATTTTCGGTGCAAAAAGATCTCAGCGAACAATAAAAATGAAAATTTGGATTTAATACTATTGTCTGATCTCAAAATGGATAAGAACGACATTAACTATTATGCATTTACATCAATCACATTCGTGCTAGATAAATCACGTATAAACTTTAGACTTTTTATATATTTTTTTAGTTCATTGAAACTATAAATTCTATTTAAAATAAATAGTATTAAACGAAAATAGGCTAATCTCAGAAATTCATAAATTTCAACCGACGAACGAGCAAACAAACTTTATTTTTTTATTGTCAAGTTCTGAATCAATAAAAAAAGTTCAAACAAAAAAAAACATAAAAAATTAAATCTAGCAACAACAAAAAAAACACACTTTTTTTATTGTTTTTTTTCTCTTTCCAAAAAATAAATGTGTGTGTTTGAGGAAGAAAGATAAATAAAAAAAAGAGAAGGGATGAGCAGCTTAAACGGCTTCAATCAAGTTAAATTTCATTAAACTTGTAAAAATCCATTTATCCATGAAGAAGAAGCGGCAGCTTTGGCGGTGGCATGAACAATAAAAAAAAGTGAGGACAAGCAAATAATAAAAAAAGAGGGAAATTTAACATTGAAAAAAACATAAAATAAAAATTTCTTCTTTTTTTTGTTGATGTGTGGGCGATGGAAGAAGGCGAAGTCGAATTGGACGAGACTTTGAGGGAAGAAGAAGACTTGTAAATTGAATGAATGAAAACCGAAGGGAATTATAATTAATTTTTCTTTTTTTTTGATAAACAAATTAAAAGTGTTTACTTTGGGATTGAATTGAAGGCAGAAAAATTTAAAAAATTTGAAAAAACAAACAAAAAAATTTTAGAATAGAGAAAGAAGTGTTTATTTTTGTACAAAAAATGATGCAAAAGAAAATTTGCGGAGGTTTGCTTTTTGATGGGTTAATTTCATGACAGGAGATCGGTCCATAAGCGAGTTTTAAACAAATATCTAAATAAGCCGGAAAAACTTTATCCGACAAAAAAAAGATTGTTGAGAATGAAGCATAATTTAAATTATTTGCTCAACTATGTATTTATTATTTCATTTTCTCTCTCCTACGCTCCTCCATCATCACATGTTTCCTGAACAAATTTTATAGCTGGCAACTCGGAAATTACTCAATAAAAAAATGAGACATTGCTCATATCCAGCTTGGTCGAAGGTTTTTAACATGTGGTTAATTAAGAAATAAACTCGAAGAGAACGAACAATAACTAACCCTTATTCAACACAATCTTTTTGTAACATCCTTTCTTGATTGGGAAGCTTTTGCAATTCCCATCTTTATATATTTAAGAAAATTTTTTAATAAACAAAGGTGTGTTTCAACCATTTTTTGTTCACAACTAAATTAATAAAAATTTATTATTGTATTACCCTTGAATAATCAAAAACGTTTTCTCAACACACAAAAATAATGGGATGAGAAAAAGGATATCCTTGATACTTTGAATAATAACAACAAAACAAGCCTTTAACATGAGAATCTTTTCACAAAAAAGTTAAAGTAAGCGTTTCAAAAACTAAAAAAGAAGATGAAAGAAAAAGATATTAAAAAAAAGAAGAGGGATGGGATAATCAAAAGTCCGTGACATGTTCCTTTAAGCACTATCTTTTTTTTTTTCTTTTTTTGTACAAATTTAAAAAGATGGGGACTTAAGGATGTCATTGGACTTTTTTTGTCTTTGTTCGCCGCCTCCATTTATAATTTTTTTGAAGAAGAAGAAAAAGACAAAAGATAGAAATCCGGAAACCTTCCATTGACAAAAAACAAAACAGCAGTTTAGTCTTCTTCAAGAGAATTATAATACAAAAAAGGAAAGAAAAAAACTAAAGTATTCAGGAAAGCTTTAGTTTTGGTTATAGCATCTTTTTTTCCTATTCGTGTTTTCTTTTAAAAACGGCTGCTTTCCTATCTCTTTTTAAATGACTGACTAAATTCATTCATTGACAACGAAAATGTGCCGTTGGCGATGGCGACGGCAAAGAAGAAGAATAGCATAAGAAGATGCAACTGTTACTACTGCTGCCATTGCCATATTCCTTCACAACCCACAAAGAGGCTAAATAGTGAAAATTGTATTTAGTTAAAGACAAGCACCACCAGGAGAAAAGTAAAAATGAAAAGTAAAAATTAATTAGCTCTCAAAGGAAATCAAACCAATGAAGCAAATATAACCTTATTTCTACGGTAATCGTTGAAAAAAACTTGAATCTTTGTTGTTGTCAAAAAAATTAAGGCTACAAATGATTCTATATTCCAACGAAAATATCAAACAAAATAAGCTATATTAAACTCATCCCAGAGGACATTAAAACTGTTTCCAAACAATTATTATTTTGAGCTTAGAAAGTCTTTCTTTTATTATTTTAAGATTTCTTTACTCCCGCAATTTATTTATTACGATTTAAAGTTAAAATTAAGCTAATAATAAATAAGTGGTAATGCCTTCATTTTTATTCAGTTAAAAATAAAAATTTGGAAGCTATAATTATAACAAATATATTTATAAAGTAAATCATAAATATGAATTAATATTTGTTATAATCTGTTAAGTAAGTAAGAAGCTATTTCAAAAATATACAAAACGTGATTTTTTTAAAAGCAGTTAGTTGGATGGCACTTTACATCTTTGATAAGAAAATTTATTGGGATTCAACAAAGATTACCGATTTTTTTTTAACAAAGCTTCAAATAAAATTCTGGAGCAACGAAATAGAAGAACCACGCTTTATCAAATTAGAATTTACCGCAATGGTGAATTTCGACCATCATTTTTTCACTTCCTTAGTGACCTTATCTTTGAATGGCGTATGCGTAAATACAAACAAAAAAAAACATTCAAAAGCAATTAACCGTATGAATTTATTTTGATATTTTTTAATTATCCCCACCCATAGAAGAAACCTAATAAATTTGTAAATTTTGTTAAAATCATAATTCTATGATTAATTTTTCCTAGAGTTCAAATATTCAAATATGTACCTATTTTTGTCGCAAGATAAAAAATTTTTTGAAAATGTCACAATAATCTTATCTAATAAAACCTTTGGGATTTCATTTGGATAAAGTTTTTTTAAATTTCTCTTCTCTAGATTTTATTCGTCTGAAATAAAAGCAAACTTAATTAAGGGGCATTGGAAAAAAAGCTAGAGATAAATAATAAAAACATGGAAGTAAAAAAAGCAGACGACAATCTTCTTTCAAAAATCTGTGAATGAAGTTAGTATAGTGCCATCAGGCTACGTTGAAATTAGGTTCAAATTTATAAAGTTGAAAAAAAGGAGTGAAAAATAACGCATGAATAACCAAATTTAAGTATGTGCTAAACTACAAAAAAAAATAATGAGGAAAGAAAAAGAAAAAGCAGACGTCAACAGCAAAAAAAATTCACATGTTAGTAAAAATTTCAATAAAAATAATAAAATTAAAATTGAATCAATTGTTTTTTAAATATTCTTCTTTTTTGTCTTTCTCATCTCTGAAAACTTAAAATACGTGCTCACAGCGTAATCATGGCGGAGTAAAAATGGAAAGCAGACGATCCCTTTTGCATGTTGCCAAAATGCCAAACAAAGGCAAAAGCAATGACTTTTTTTTATGAAAGCAACATCGAATGTTTCATATTGGCGATAAAACTACTAAATTAAAGATGCAAATAATATTTTTTATTATCAAAAAGTGTACCAAATACTTATATAATATCTCATGATAGATTTCATCCAAAAATTCTCAATTTTTAAGTGTCCCTAAGTAAAGATTCGATGCATCAAAACTTGCAAAAAGTTACGTTAAGAAATTTTTTTTATTTTTCTATGAAATTCAAATTTGATTGCACGAAAAGATAGATAATAATCTAACTTAAAAAATGCCTGGAACAGAATTTTTATTAAACCCATCTCTGATTTTTTAATAATTATTAACATCACTTCGATGGTAAAAAAAACTAGTTTTTAGTCGATGTTGCAAAAAGTTACGTTAAGAAAATTTTTTTATTTTTTTATCATATTGAAATCTGCTGGCGCGAAACGATAGATATAAATGTAACTTAGGAAATGCCTGGAACAGAATTTTTTTAAAGGGATTCTGGATTTTTTAATTATTCGTTACTTTATAAGAAAAAACAACTTCGCCTAATTGCATGCATATTGCAAAAAAATTCAACAATGAAAAATTCTGCAATGAAAAATTCAGCAAAGAAACATTCAAAATTTTCGTGTTGAAAGTGTGCACTTTTGCAAATTTTTGAAATTAATCGAAAATGTTGCAAACTTTTTTATGCGAATATTTGAAGATTGCTTTTAGAAAGTTTATGATGTAAATTTTTTATATATAGATTATCGAAATATTGGTGAAGCCCATATATCCAACATATGTTGTTATTGTTTTTACGTCCATTTGTAGCTAAATTTAGGCAATTTTTTTTTAAAAGAGCGGATAGCATGTAGCATTTTTTTAAATAGTTGGGTAGTTATTAATTATTATTAGTTGAGTTGGAAGTGGATGATTTGTTGAACTTTATTTTAATTATTTTCGAAGCCCTTTTTTGATGAATCAAGAAGATTTAACAAAAACGCAATATATTTTATCTTTTTTTTGACGTGTTTTATAAAATATGTAAAGAAAAATGAAATTTTCTAAAAAGCTACTACAATCAATCACCAAACTTGCTTGAGTATTAAAAAAATTAAGCTTTTTAGAATTACTAGAGGATTTATTTTTGACCACTTGAGGTTAATTTATAAAAAGTTTCGAAAAGGTGAAAATCAAATTATTTTAAATATCTTTGGGAGTTTCAATACCGTTAAAAAAAGAAAGCAATGGAATTTTGCAAACAATTTTAAGCAAATTTTGCGTATTTGAGATTTGTGAATATGGATAATAAACTTTTTTAAAACATATTTGGGTGGATAAACTTAGTGAAAAAAAAGTAGAGCGCATAAATGACAAGAAAGGCATGCAAATGCCGAAGGCAATGCATGGCTTTCGGACAATCTCCTACGTATCTCCCTTTAGCTTACCTATTCATTTTTTTTTTTGAAGGTCCTGTAGCAAATGGGTGACAAGAAAGGCATGCAATCGCCGAAGGCAATGCATGGCTTTCGAACAATCTTTTATATATCACCCATGGGCTTTTACCTAAATACTATCTCCGAAATTCACATAGCTTAATTGCCCCTTGGTCTGCCCCAAACAATGTAATCAACCCAAAAAAAGGAAAGGCAATATAATTTTGCAAACATCTTTATGCAAATTTTGCGTTGTTGAGATTTATGAATATGATATACCTTTTATAAAATTGTGGGGTGGATAAACTTATTGAGAAAAAAAGTAGAAATGGGTTCTTCGCCCCGTAGGGGCGAAGAACGCTTTTCGCTTTTTTTCGAGGACACTCCTTAAAAACTTAATTATATTTTGACTTATTCATAGCTTAATCATCCCTTGGTCTACCCAAAAAATGTAATCAACCAAATACATAAAAGCGGTATTGCGTAGCAATACCGCTGGTTAACTATAAGAAACTACAAAAAAATCCAAAAAATGCATGATTTCTTTCGATTTCCCCTTTCCTTTTGCTTTCCTTTGGTCTCTTAACGCGATTGAGCTTGTCCATTTCTACTCCGCCTTTGATTGAAAATGATTGCGCTGTGTGCTTTTTCTTTTTAAAATTTCAATGAAAAATAAAAATAACTTCCGGCTTACAAAACAAAATTAAATTAAGTAAATCAAAGTATTTTAATTTATTTTATTTTTGGTGGAAAAAAACTTTTGAAAGAAGGATGAATGAAATTTAGGGGCGCAAAACAGAACTTTATTCAACAGCGAAATCACAATAGTTTTAGAAGGCTAAAATGGATTAGAATTTCCAAAACTTTTGTTGCCTCAATTGATTATTACTTTTTTGAAACTATGAAATTTTTAGAAATTATTGGAATCTTACAAAAAGAGGAAGTTTTTGGTATAAGAAAAGAAAAACTTTGATTCATTCATTTTTTTTGGCTTTGTTTTCTGATTTTTAACATTTTAAATGACTTTTAAAATTTAAATCGATGACTGATTGATTGATATTGTTTCAGAAACAAAAGGTCTTCTTCTTCCAGCATCCGGGGAACTTAATATTTTAAGCTTTGTTAAGACGATTCAACTTGAAAGAATTACTTTATTTTAGAACTAATATTTTTCTTTTAAATAGGCTCAAACAAACTTTGGTCTTTATAAAAAAAATACTAAAAAAAGTATAATAAAAGCTGCAGTATTAAAATTTCAATCTTTTCAAAACATGACAAACCAAAAAAATGACCATGCTTAAAAAAACTTAAAATTTTATAAAGTTTTCTTCCTTATTTTATGCTTCAATAATTTTTCAATATTTTCCACGTGTTTTAGCAATGAAAAAAAGAAAAGAAATTTTTGTTGGTTCCGCATCGCTTTCATAAAATTTATTAAAATGGAAATAAATGCTTTTAGCATTCAAATTCAGACTAATATTTTTATAAGAAACTTTGACCAAAAAGTAAAAGTATGTTATTTATAATTTATTTCATGGAAAATGGAAAAAATAATCGCTCCCGGGTGGGCTCGAACCACCAACCTCACGGTTAACAGCCGTGCGCGCTAACCAGTTGCGCCACGGAAGCTGTGCGTAAATATAACAAATAAAGGGTTGTGAATATTCTATTTTGGTGAATGAACGAAAAAGAAAGACCCATTTTTTATTCAATTTTTTCTTTGCAAAGTCCAAACAAACGAGCTATTTTTCGAAGAGAAAACGCGACAGTTTTGTACAAAATAAATAAAACTAATAAAAGAGCAGAGACAACGGATGCATAAACATCGACGTTGTAATAAGTGATTGCATCCAATGTAGCTCCCATGGGTCGAAGATTATCCAAATCTTTAAATTCTGCAACAAATTCCGTCCATTTAACTAATAAAGTTTCAGGTGAAACGGGTTGATTTTGAATCATTCGATTCATTCGCTTTGCAGCTGATGAATATTTTTCATTGTTTAAAAGTGCGTCGAGACTTGCCGTCACTTTTTCCTCGGTGATTTCAGATTTTCTTAGAATTATTCCAAAGCCATGTTTTTCTGCGATTCGACTATTTTTAAATTGATCACCAAAAAGTGGAATAACAAGAAGAGGTTTAGCAGCGACGAGAGCTTCTTGAATACCATTGAAACCACCATGGGTAATGAAAGCTCGGGTTTTTGGATGCTCTGAAAAAAAAATGAGAACTATTAGGGAAAAATAAAAGCAAGCGATAAAAACTTACGTAGAAGATCAATTTGAGGAAGCCATTTACTAAGAAGGACATTTTTGGGAGCTTTAAGATTGCTTCCATCATAACGAACAAAAAATTGAGTATCCGGGAATTTGGCAAATGAATTCATAAAAGCTGATTTCCAACTATCCGGCATTAAAGTTGCATTAGCAATGGAACCAAAAGTAAAAACTACAGCATTTTTAGCTGCATCAATTTTAGCAGAATATTCATCTGGTAAAGGTTTCGAGGTTGTAGAAGGTTTTTCAATTCCACCAATATTTACAATTTTATACAAAGTTGGCCGTGGAAAATCATAGAGTTCATTTGTGTTAACAAAAATGAGAGGAACGGTTTTAGCAATATCAAATAAATGTGGGAAATTTGGATCGATATGTTTACGGAAGGTTTCAGTTTCAGCATCAGCTGACATTAAACGCATCAAATATGGAGTCACTGAATGACCAATAATGGATTTGAATCGTTCAAAAAATGTTAAAGAATCACTCATGTCAGCAACGACAGCTTAAATAAAATAGTTTTAATTTAGTTACTAGTGTTTGGAGAAACTTACGTGCTGCATAACTTGCTGGCAAAGTCAATCCAGCAAAATTAGCCATATGATCAAGCAATGGACCTGAGCTAACCCAAACCCATGTTGGTGCTTTTATGACATATTGTAATCCAATAGGGCAGAAATCAGCCATGTGAGTAAATATTACATCAAATTTTGCTGCTTTGAGTCGATCAATAAATTTTTTGTCACTCACAATTTCTAAAATGTTTTTTCTAATTTTTATTCAACCTTTTTTAAGTCTCTCACTTTCACATCCTTGTTTCAAATTAGTTGACATCGTGGCCATATGATTACGACTATCAGAATTCAAAAACATTCTAAGCATTGAATCATCGGAAAATGCAAGATCCGCTTGACCAGCCCATAGTTTTTCATAATCGATATTATCAGACATCGCATCGATATCCCAAACTTCTGAACCAGGTTTTGCAATAAGTTTAGTATTTTTCTTAAAATCAAATAATCGCAAATTAATAAAAGTAACATTATGGTCTGCATCAGAAAGAATATCACCAATGCGTTGATTAAAAATTATCTGGAAGTTTAAAAGAAATTTGAATAAGATGTAAAAAATCGAATTGCTTACTTGACTCGAAGATACTCCAGGAATAAATATTCCAATTTTATATGCATTTATCGAGCAGCAAAAAAATAATGAGGAAATGAGTGTTAAAAGCAGCATCTGAAAATCAAAAAAGCTATATGTATTTGATTTTTTCGCGAGCAAAAATATCAAAAACGAAGAAATTGTTTTTGTTCTTGCTCAATGAAAAACAAAAACATTAAGTCATAAGAAACAGAAGATAACGAACTCAATAAATTGCTTTATATTTACTTTTTGCAAACAATTTCTTCCTTTTTATATCATTTCTCTTCACTGATGGACACGGCGACCAAAAGGAAAAATTCATTGAAGTTTGTGATCAAATGTGCTTAAATGGGAACATCAGAATGTTGCCTACAAATAGCGCATAAATCACAATCTGTGACAACAACCAAGAAAATAAATAAATTTTTTTGTTTTATCATTTTCAGTTTTATCTTTGTATTATAAATTTTTCAAGTTTATAGTATAGCACAAAATAGAAGTACATAATTCGTGTGATCTTTGATGGAAAATTAAATTCATATTTTTCAAATATTTATTTTAAATTAATTTTTTCTTAAAAATCATCAAAAATTAATAATTAACACAAATATATCTTTTTTTAAATAGTTTAATTTTTTTAAAGTTGAAGACAAGTAAAGAAAAAGAAAGACAAAAGACGACATGGCAAAGATGGAAGAAGAAAGAAAAACCAATAAAGAGAGATTTTGATTCTAAAACTAAAGAAATAAAATAAAAATATATTAATAAATTACCATTGAAAGAATACAACAAGAAACAATAAAAAAAAAGTGGCAATAATTTACAATAAAATAAGTTTAAAATAAAGAATCCTTGAGCAAAATTGTAGTAGTAGCTGTTGTGTAAAAAAAAGAAGAAGCAGATGATGAAACTAATATGAAATATATTTCGATGAGGCTGTTTTTATCCCGTTGGTGCAAAGAGGTATTCAAGTTGGGGTGGAATTGTAACTTCATTCGCAACTGGAGGAGGCTTATAATTTTTAAGAATTTTCACAAACTAAAACAAATTATTTTTATGGTTATTAGTTCATAAAATAAAAAAGTTATTTACTTGTTCTTTAAACATATCAAATGCTCCACCCGTGTTTGCCCATCGTTGTAATCTTTGAAGATTATCTAAACCAATGGTTCGATCAACATGCCCAAGAAGTTTAGCTTGTGAATCAAGTTTTTGTGATCCAAGTGCTACTTCAAGGATATCGATGAAAGCGGTTTCAGGAGGTGTGCCTTGTTGCAAATGAGTTATTGCTTGATTAAAGCCTTCATCAGCTTTGTTTAACATAGAAAGTAAAGCAGATGGTTTCACCTGAAAAGGTTTAACTTTAGCTTACAAAAAATGGAGAAACTTTTTAAAATTTTTACCGTAGTTGCTTCATTTTCATTTTGATTTACCATTCGATATGCTGGTGGCGGAGGTGGAATACCAGCAGCTCCTCCACCAATTCCAACACTTGGAACTGGAGGTGGTGCAGCTACTCCTGGAAGCACGGGTGGACCAAACCCATCACCAGATGGACCAACTCGATTGGGTGCTAACGCGGAATCACCAGTAAAATAATCTTCTTCTTTAAATTCTGGATCAGGAGCTTTATTTTTGGGTTTTCTAGGAGCAGGTGGAGGAGGAGCAGGAGGTGGTGGTCCAAATCCACCACCACCACCGCCGCCAAATCCTCCTCCTCCAGAACCAAATCCACTAAGATGTGAACCTTTTGCTGATCCAAATCCACCAGCGTTATTGAATTCTTTAGGTGGAGCAACAGGTCGTAATCCAGAATTTTCAGGGATGATAAAAGGTTCTTCTGGTGGTGGTGGTGGTGGAGGAGGCGGTTTAGTTGGTGGTTTGGGTGTAGTTGTAGTAGCAGCCGTTGTTGTTGCAATTGTCGTTGGTGGCGGCGGAGGTGGAGGAGGTATCATAGCAGGAGGTAAAGCAATATTTCCTCCATTAAGTCCAAAAGATTCTTGGAATCCAGGAGGAGGTGTACCCAATTCAGCGCCAAATCCAGCTGCAGAATCCCCATTTCCAATTAAACCGCTAGTTCCAGAATCTTCGCCTTCAACCACAGCTTGACTAAAATCTTCTTCATTGCTCCAAGCTGTAACGGATGGAAGCTTTTTGGGAGCTCGAGGACCAGGAGGTGGTGGAGGTGGTTCAATTTGAATATTTTGATCACCTCCAAGTCCAGGCACAGGCAATGGACGAAGCCCATGTGCTTGATGAATATCTGCTTCAAAGGGGCTGGCTCGATGTCGAGCCATAAATGCATTAGTATTTTCAAAGTTTGAAGTTGGTAAAGGTTGACGTTGAGAATTTCCAATTGGTGCTAATTCGGGTATAGCTAATGGGAAGGATTTAGCATTATTTTCTCCTCTTGCAGCAAATTGCTCTTCTAAAAATTAATTAAATTGTAATGGGAAAGTAATAGAAAAAAATGGTTGCAACAAAGGATAATTAAAAGCATGTTAGTTGTTGAAACGAAATATAATGCTAGTAAAAATAATAAAGCATATTAGATAAAACAAAAATTTGTAAGCTTTTAACTGAATCAACCAAATATATTCATAAGTAGTAATATAACAACTTAGAAAGTTAATGATCAACAGATAAACTAAACATTGAAACAAAACTGAAATCACTGTCACATTCTCGTAAAACGCTAAAGTCAAGGATGTAAATTGTATCCATATTTTTTGATATTAGAACAAATGTAAAAAGCCTCTTTACCCGTTAATAAAATTATAAACAAAAATTAATTAACAAAAAAAGTTCAACCAAAGAAACTAAGGAAAACAAAAGAAAAAAATAAAAGTTTTAAACTTTGTAATAATAATTCTTACCAGGTCGTCTAATTTTCAATCTAGGTCTATAGCTTAATTTATTGGTAAATTTGAAACGTTTTACAGGTGCAGCACCACCGACATTTTGACGACTATGATAATCATTTTTTGTTGTATCTAGATAAAAAAAATTTAAGATATAATATAATATTAATTTTCTATTTCGGGACAAAAAAGTGATGATGATAGAAAGCTTTGGAAGCAGCAAAAGGGTTGTTTTGAGCTGAAAGCATAGATAGAAAACCTTACCTTGAATAATCAATGAACCTGGAGCTTCATATGGTAATTGTTCGGAAGACCTTGAACGTTCAATAACTCGAGAAGGTGGAATAGGTTCTTCAGAGAATTGATTATCCAAAATCGGGCCATTAAAGCGAGATCTTTGGCCGAAAGCTCTGAACCTCGATGGAATCACTGGCGAAGACTCAATGTGAAGTTGTTTATGTTGTCTACGAATCATTGGAGGTTCAGTTGTAGCTTTAACTATTTCAGGTAAGATTGGTCGACTTGGTGGAATGGTCATTGGTTGAACGGTTTGTGGAATTCTTGGAGCTTCCGTGGTTGTAGTTGTTGGTAAAGTTGTTATGACTTCCATAGTTGTAAATACTCGTTTTGGTATTGGAGGTGTGGTAGTGGCAGGAATTGTCGTAGTTTCAATGGTTGGCAAATGTTTCCATGCAATGGGATGAAGTCGATTTACAATTCTCATTCTTGAATATGGTGATCGATTGGATGAACCTATCAATGGTCCAATCTTTCTCCATCGAGCTTCAAGCCTTTGTAATCTCCTTCGATTGTGTTCTTCTTGGGTCAAAGCATGAGTTAATTTTTTCATTTGTTCTTTGGATGCTACTTTGCGTGGAATTGGGGCATTATAAATTTGTGTTGGAGCACTTCTGGCAGCAACAACTGGAAGTCTATTGATTCTCTGAAAAATGAGTAATCAGAATAGTTTAAATAATGCACAAAATATAAATAAATATAAACCTCACTACCCAAAAACTAACTTTTATAATAAAAATCCCTTTAACAAATTTTTTGTATGCATATATTATTAGAAGTTTTTTTTAATTTCATGGTTTAAAAAACAATAAAAATTTTTTTTTATGTATTTTGTATTTTTCAGTTACATAACCACAAATTAAAACATTTTAAAAAGTTATTAAAAATTTGCTCCATTTTCCATCGTGTTACACAAATTTTGAACATTGTTTTTATTGCAAAATAATCTCCAATTTTCCCTTGGCATTTAACTGTAACTCATGGCAGTGAAAACTATTCTCTCTTTTTTTTTGACTCACCACTAAGACTTGCAATTTTTTTATTTATAATATTTTTCTATGAAACCGACCATCAAAAAAAAGAAGATGCGCGTGTTGCTCACTTAAATCGACCCATTGACCCCTTTTTACACTATTGCTCGAAAATTAAAAAAGAAAAGAAGTGTGTAAAAAAGTGTTTGAAGGTTAGAAAAAAACCGTTCAAAATTTTTGATCAAAAAAAAAGAGAGGAGACATAGATATTTTTTTAAGTGTATGTGAATGAGGGAAAACAAACGGCAAAGAGAAAAGACATACCCTTTCATAATTGATAGCTTCACGACTGGCTGCAACGGTGGCGGCATTTCGATAATTAACTTCACGACTTCGTTCCAGCGAAGCACTATTCATAATTGGCACTGCTGCAAATGGAACACCTCTTCGTGGTGGCCCACGAGATCTTTGTTGCTGCCAATTTGGCCATGATGAGTGTTGTCGATATTGTTGTTGGTGTTGAATAACATCAACATCTTCATTTGAAGATATATCATGCGAAGGTGGAACCCGGGAATAATATCGATGACTAATCAAATTACCAGCGGAGGATGAAACTTGAACAGGTCGATTATCACTTATCCTTCGAATGGGTAATCTATGAATTCCATGTAAATGGTTTTTACCATCTGAACCTTCATGTGATTCATGTTGCTACAAAAATTTTAAGATGTAATGGGCCATAAAAAACAGTAGACTTACAGATCTGACTATTGTTAATAAAAATAACAAATATAGAGCGGCTGTAAAGGCCCAGCCAGGGCTGTTAAAATTCATCAAATTTTTAGGTCAAGTATGGTTACCGAAAATACGGCAAAAAATAGTAATTTTGCCGCCTATTTTTGTAAAGATCTAAAAATTAATTTAATGAGTTAGTAAAAATTGCAAATAAAAATAACGTTTGAAGCACGAGAAAAATTACTGATACAAGTAAGGGATCTGCAAGAAAACCACTTTCAGCATCAAAAAATAAAAAATTTTAAGCAACACTTTAAAATACAGCAAATAAAAAGAACGTAGGCCGTCAAAAAAAACGCAGCCAATAATAGTCTCTACCAAAAAAGTTGCGCCGGCAGCCATAATTAAACTAACAAAAGCCGCTAATCCCGGAACTTAAAATTGCTTCTTACATAAATCTTTTTTTGTCTAACAAAAAAACACGTCTAAACGTCATCAAGGGCCACCATTCTGATTGTTGATGACTAAGAAGAGGGTGGTTACTACCTATCTTTTGCTTGTCCATGAACATATCCAACAAGAAAAATAAATCGAAAACACCCAAAAATCCAAAAAAGGAACAATTTTTTCATGTTTGCACATTAAAGAGAGAAGAAAAAAAGATAAAAGATACGACGTAAGAGAAACATAGATTTTTGCTTCATCAAAAAAAGAACGAAATCAAGTCTTGGAAAGGGGCATCAGCAGTAGCAATAGTTAAATATCAACGGTCAAAAACAAGTTTTCTCATTTTTTTAAACCGCGTGTAAAATATTCAAACGACAATGTCCGACGATATCGTCAACGACGACACAGCAGCGTTGGTTGTCCATTCGTCTTTTTTTTAAAGGAAAGCTTTTTCTAACCCGTCTCTATTTTTAAACCCTCTCATTTAAGGAATTTAATGAGGATGATTTAAAAAGTCTTAATATGTTTTCATATGGAAAAAGACTAGATTTTAAAACAGCAAAAAAAATGCTTTAAAAAAATAGCTAAAATTTTTAAAGCAAAAAAGGTTTTGAAATTAGCAAAATTATAAAAAGCAGACGACAGACATTATGACGTCGTAATAATTTAGGCAAAACAAATCTCAAAATAAAATTGGAACCAAAAAATATAAGAAACGATTAAACATGAAAATGGGAAAATTCAAAGAAAAAATAACTGTGGATTTCAATTTTTTTTCTTCAAAGTATACATAGATGTTTCATGCTGAGACGCATGCAATGGCTCTTCGTTCAAGTTTTTAAATCGAACGCGTTCCTTTATTTTATTTTTTTGTTGGTCCAAAAATAGTAACTAACGGTCATTCAAACAAAAAAAGTGGACTTATTTTGAAAAAATGGTCAAATCATCAACAAGAAAAAAAGGAAGATTAAAATAAAATAAAAATGTTTGCAACCATAAATAAATTTTGTCCACGGTAAAATACAAAAATCAAAGAACATAAAAAATGATAGTAATTTTGAACTTGCACGTTTAAAAATTGCTTAAAATAAATTTAAATAAAAATTAAATCAATTTTATGGATTTCTTAAAAATTAATTTATTGGTAAAAAAGAAAGTCGCGCGCTTTTTTTTTTCAACTGCATACATAGATGCATCAGCGGCAGCAGCAGTAGAGAGCAGCAAAAACGTGGAGGTGACAAAAGAGATAGTTATCAAATTAAAATTAATTTTTCAAATATTCTGGAAGAGCGAGAAAAGAGAAAAAACCGGAAAACACGAAATTATTTTTTTGTTGTCGAGAATAATGATGGCGCATTATTTACGACATAATAAAAGGCTATAGAATTTATTAAAATTAAAAAATTATCAAATCTAAGGTAACAAACAAAAAGCGATCAGAAAAAAGAGAAGTTGAATATGCATTGCGGAGAAAGAAGTAGGGTCGCAAACAAAAAATGATCCGAATAATTTTAGAGAAAAGGCATTCCTTGAAAAGCTTAAAAAATAAAAAGAAATTTGGTAACACGCCATAGTAAAAAATAATATCCTAAAATTTATGGATAATATGTTAATCATGTATCACGATTTAAGTTTTCTTTAGAAAAATTATTTACGAATTAAGAAGAAAAAATTGAGTAAATGATTGAAGAAGAAAAAATAATGAATGTCATTTTCAGCAAGATTTTTTCCTTAACATAAGCATAAAAAATAAGTAAACTAAAACCGTGCTTTCAATATAAAAAAGCAAAAAAATAATGGTTATAAAAATTAAAATATCTTGAGATTTGTTAAAACGCTTGCGATCGAAAAGAAACCAATCAATTGATTAACGGAAACAAACGCTTCTATCTTTTTTTCTTCATTCATACTCCAAGAAAAAAAAAGAATTGGATCAAACAAAAAATCTCGATGATTGTGTTTAACGGAAAGAAGGATAGCAATGAATAGATAGAAAAAAATACTTCCCAGGATAAAAATTAAAAACGAAAAGATCGAGATGTGATCATTTGAAAACCAAAAATCGGGGCGGGCAGCTTTCGGGTGTTGGTTGATGATTGCCGTCGCTCATTTTAGATGAAAACTATCGACATCGAGACAAAAACGTACGTAACAATTTTTAATTTGTGTGGATTGAATGAAAATTATCATGTTTTTGATTAAACTATTCTTTCTTCTTTTTTGAGTGTGAAATTTTTATTTCAAGATGAAAAGGGAAATTATTTCACACAGACATACACTCAAAAATACATATTTTCTGCAACATTGTTGTATGGATTTTCTCTCTTTTAAAACACAACTAACTTTATATGACCTAATTAACTCGAAAAAAAGTCTCAAGCTGAGAGTTGATCACCAAGTCAAGTCAAGTTGCGGGAAGCCGGCAGACGTCGATCGACTAACCAAAAAAAGTGGGATCAAAAAAAGAAATGACGGAAAAAAAAGAATTACATAAAATTGATAAGCAAGAAAAAATGAAGAAAATGAAAAAGTGAAAGTTAACTTTTCTTTTCTTTTTTTGAAGGCAACGAAGGGATGTTGTTGTTTTTAAAGTGCAAACATTTTTATTTACCAGGAGAAAAAAAATTTGAATATGAATGAATAAGGTCAGCAACCATGAAAAACAAGAAAATGGACATGAAAAAAACCGGACTCTCTCCCTCACTTTCTTATGAGTTTTATAAATAAGATAAACGTGTTTTGGTTAACCTTTATAATTTAATATTTGTTGAAGTCGAAAATTTTTTGAGGAAAGAAATTCTGGAAATTTTAATTAGTCTAACTTTGGGTGTTCTATTTTTCATTTTAAAACCTTATTTTAGGCATGGCGAGAATAAAAGTTTCTATTTTATAATTTCCACGAAGATAAAAAAGCATCCTTCAACACAAATTTCGAGAATGCCAAATAAAAGATATTTAAAAAGCTGTAAAACAAGTTTGAAATGCCAAACAAATTTTCATATAAAAAAAAGTTTTAATAAAAGGTTTAGAAAAAAAGCAAAACTAATAAAAATTGAAAAGAAACTTTATTTTTATTCAATACAAAAATCCACAAAAGTTACTAACTTCACTTTTTTTTCCTATAATAAAAAATGGAATTAAAAAGGATGGAAGGAATGGAATGGTTATTCTGAATTGAAATGAAATTGAGTGAATCTCCTTTTCCTCTTTGCGGTCAATCAAACTCAAACAATTCATTCATTTTTTTCCTTTTTCTTTTTTGCGAGTCTCTAACAATCCATATTCTTTATTTATAAGCCTTCTTTTCTCTTTCAGAAAAAAATAAGAAATTCTTTTATTTTTAGGCGATATCCATGTCTTTTAGAAAATCTTCTTCTTCCATAAGAAAGAAAGAGACGATAGTGGTGGTGGACGCGCAAGTAAATCACAAAAACGCAGCAGAAAGGCAGACATACATATTTGGCGACTCTCTCTTCTTTAATTTTTCCGACTATGTGATTAACTCTATTTCCTCCTTCTTCCACGAAAAAAAAGCAACCGATCGACTTTATTTAGAAAACACAACACATTCACGCAAACTTTTTTTCTTTTTTTTTGTTTCCCTAATTTCGTTTTGGAGAAGCAACTTCTTTGAACGTGAGATTACAAAATGAGAAATGGCTTCCATTATTACAACACTATTTCAAATCACAAATCAAATTCAGACTTTTTTATTCAAAAAAGTAGCAAGAATTATAAAAAAAAACATAAAAAATCAAACAAAAAGTCAAATTTAAAGATTCAAAAAAGAATATCTAAAACATCAAAGTATTTACTCGTATTTCAAAGCTTAAAACAATCGAGCTTTTGAATGATCTCAACAAAATCGATAGTTGCTTTTCTTCGAAAATAATATTTCCTTTTTTATAATTTTAAACAAAATTTCATTCAAGCAGGTCTTGATGGTTTGATTTGAAAGCAATTGAAAAAAAAAAATTTTTTGCTGAAATTATAAAAAGCATTGTCAATATGTAATTGTTTTAATAAAAAACAACTATTGGAAATTGGAAATTGTGCGGATACTGTACCAGTAAAATTAATCGAGATAAACACATTTTACATCATTGACCAATTACAAACTAGCATAAATAATGAATTCATAAAAAAAATTGAGTGTTTGAAAATTCGCGACACGTATTATTTAAAAACTACAGTACCCCACATATTAACTTACATAATCCCTCTAGCTCTTCCAACGATATCATTCACGAAATCCTACAGTCTCTTTAAAAAAAATCTAATGTTATTTCGTTACTGTAAAACATTGGAATCTTTCAATTTTATTAGCCCTAATATTATTATTTTAGCTTTCAATATGGCTATTCTAAATCATGATATTCTTCATGAAATTCTCATCGAATCTGCAAATGGTAGCAGTAATCATGCTGTAACAAACTTTATGTTGGCTGGTAAAGAAACATTCAAAATTGCATTGAGTTACTTTTCAAAAGCGTTCGCGGCTGAAATAACTGAAGCCTCTTCGAAGATTAGTGTAAGAGATGTAAGTATGTGAAATTATTTAAACAATTTATGACTAACTTTTTTTAGGCTAACATCATCCGGTTTCATGAGTTCCCTCATGATTTTCCTCTTCAGCGATTCTTTACAAAGAACATCACCGAACTTTCGATCCTCAAATCACCCGGTCACGAAATTCTTCGGCGATATATTAAAGAAGGTAATATTACAAAGCGGAATCTTGTTGAACTACAAAAAGCAGTAAACATATTCCACCAAATGTCTCAGCTTTATTGTATTCAGCAATTACCGTATTTTCCAAAAACCACCATAAATTAGAAATTTTTTAGGCTTGAGAAAGGTCATTTTCGTTTATGACCACAACAACATCGACCACCATGAAATCATCAAAAATTGTGCCACCATTGAAGAACTTCGTATCCAGAAAATGTGGTCTAACATCGTAAGATTTTTACACACTCAAAAATTTAAATAAAGCATTCTTAATTCTTTAGGATCTCTCCATGGTTCCAGCATCATGTCGTCATTTCAAAGTTACAAATGTTCCTTTGCTTTACAAGGACTTTCCAAAAAAGTTAGTTAATTTAAAATTTTTTTTATCAATGATTAATGAATTATTTTTTATAGGCTTTCATTTCCTTCTGTTGAAATGCTTGAAATTTCCGGAAGGTTCGCCAAGTTTTTCGGTGAAAACATCAACGGAATGATGTCATTCATCTCGGCATCATTTCCAAATTTGAAATGCTTGAACATCTTGTTCCATGTTTCAGCGATGGAAGACAACTTAATTCTTGCATTTGCCAAAAAATTGAACACCCTCCGCTTGAAAGTTCCAAAAAAGCTTTGCAAAAAAGATATTCAAGGCAAGATTAAGTTCGTCGGAAGCCATGATTCAATGGATTTTGAAGCAGTAAGTAAAAGCTTTAAATTGAATACAGAAAAAGAATATTTTTTTAGGTTGCCAATGAATTCATTCTAAATCCGGACTTGGTCATTGATCCAGAAACTAGGATTATCACCAAGAGAATTGACATCTCTGATAATCTTAGTTTCTTTGGTATCATTGATTTGAGTCCGGTTCAAAGTCATCAAGCTGAACGTGAATTCAATTATTGTGCCATTATTTCAAACGACAACTTAGTTCCTGATTTTCTTGTTGATGGTGAAGCTGATGATGATGCTGTTGTTTTTTGATTGATTTTTTTGTTTGTTTTTGTTATTGAAAATTTGTTTTTGTTCTTCTTTTTTTCTTTGTATTAATAAAGTTATAATAAATTTTTACTTCTTCTTTCTCTCACTTTTCTTACCAGCAGTCATATTCATAAAATGATAATTCTAAAACTTACAAGCGATTACGCATTTCTCCAAAAAAAATTATTCAAAACATCGAGATTCATATTCAAGGTGAGAAAATTTATTCCAGTTTTACACAAAAAACCCATCAAACCAAAAGCAAAAGAAAATAAATAAACACATTTTATTGATAGCTGTAGCTCATTGGAAATTGATAGAAGTGATCACGTTCGTTGAGTTCAGTCATGCAGGACATAATAACCTAAAAATTAAACAAAATTACATATAAAACATTTTATTGCAAACAAAAAACATACTTTGAATAAGCTTGTACGTTCTTCTCCATCATTACCATTCTTTGCTTCTGTTGTTGTATTATTAGTTGATGAAGATGTGTCGTCGGTGGAATCACAGTTGTTACAGTTGTTTTTACATTGACCATCCATTTTCTTTTAACAATATTCGAGCTTTTTAGAGCGATGAAATTGAATAAAATTGAAGACAAATGTTTGATTCTTCTCTTCTTTCATTATGCAAAAATTTGTTGAAGAAAAAGTTGAATGAAAATTCCAACTTCGAATGCTTCCTTCGAAATTGCAGCAATTGCTTTCGCAGTGTCTCACAACGTAAAAAAAATGTGGCGCTTCCAAAACAGTTGCTTCGAAAATAAAATTCATTGATTGATTCTCCCATTTTCGCTCTTTCATCTTTATCGTTTTTTCAATAATATTTTTTTCATGAAACTTTTATAAGTTAGTGTTCTTCTAAACTTTACCTTTTATGCCTTGGTGTAACATACAACAACAATTAAACATAGCATTTTATCGTGATAATAATTTTCTGTCCAACTTTTTGTGCCATATTTTCCTCGAATTCTCTTTTCGCTTTTCTCATTATTTTCATCCTTGTAAATGTTTCATGCCTTCCACAGACATTGTTTATATTTCGTGTAATTAGTGCTTATCTTTGTCTTGTTTCTTTCATTTTTTTTACTAATCTTTCATTTTTAGGCCTCTCCAAAAATGGCCCGTAATCTTCATATTCCACCTCCACGATTCAATCCTGAACATGACAATATCAGTGGTTACGAACATCGAGTACAACTTTATGGGAAAGCTTGCAAACTGACTGATGAACAAATGGTTGATTTATTCAAAAGAGGAATCCCTACTGATCATCTTCAATATATTATTGATGTTTCAAATACTGAGAGATTTCGTTCATTCAATTCGACAAAATCAATTCCATCAAATGTTACGGTTACTATCACGATTCAAGTTTTCTTCGTAATGATTGGTCTTTGCGCTATCCTGTATCTTATATATCGTCAATTAAGCAACAATTATTACGAAATTGAAGATTAACTTATTCTTGTAATGTTTTTATTTTGTTATATTTGTCATGTTTATTTTTTGTGTAATGATTCTTAATAAAGCTTTGTATTTTTTGTGAAATGGAAAAGAAGGTTGGGTATGACTTTAAGAGGTTACCACCATATTTAAAACAGTGTAATGATGTACCGATGCCTTCCATAATCTTATAATAAGTATCTAGAGAAATCACTAACTAATCAATAGAAAATTTGAGATTGTTGTTTTAACTTTTTGTTCACCAAAATCCTTTTGTCATATGTTAAGTTTGCACTTGGATGTAATGATACCCTAATTTTTTTGGATTAGTTGTATAATACAGTAAAGCAATTAAACACCATTCCGTTTTATGTTTATCATCTTCAAACTAACGTGTCTTTTACTCCTTTTCCAACACAATCATTAATTTAAGTTTAGTCCCCAAAGTTATGATCAAAAAAATAAAAAGATGATGAAAGTTTAAAAAAGACTTTTACGAGAGTTGGAGATTGATAACACTTTGAACGGTATTTGCAAAAAGAGTTGTATTACGAACAAATAGAACATCATCTTGTTTCATTACAGCAATTGCACCATTAATCGTTCGATGGTGATGTCTCTTCTGATATTTCTTCTTTTTGGTGACTATGTGATTAACTTCCTTTCATTTTTCTTTCCCAACAATAAGAAGAAAAAAGCAACCGATCGACTTTATTTGACAACACAATCATGCAAACTTTTCTTTCTGCTTATTTCACTTTCGATAATTTTGTTTTCCAAAAATTGTGGCAATTTATATAAATAGTAAAGACAGAGAAACTCAAGCACATTTGAAATGATAAAACAATTGTTTAAAAGCCGACCAATAAGGTCTAATGCTAATATAGTTTACAAAGGAATGAATTATACAATTCCATTTTTTTGTTGCCTAATTGTATCTTTAAAATTCTAATAAATTGAAAACAAATCCGCAAGCTCCTGATACTTCAGTAAGGGCTTCTTTTAAAACATTTTTGAACTCTTCATTTATTTCAAATTTAATACATACGGTAACTATTCCATGTTTGGTGATATTATTCTAAAAAATGATTTATAAAATTGCTTTAATATTTGACAACAATGTTTTTACTTGAAGAAATTTAGCAAAGGTAACTGTGTCAAATGTTTCGTCGATTGGAGAAATGCTAAAGGTTTTTAATTTTATACGTCTTTGAAGCTTTCCGAAATTTTGAGAGGTTTCTTCCATTATGTGACAGTTTATTAGCCTGAAATAATTATTTTATTGTTTAAACCATAGAAGTACAAATTAAAGTTTCTTGACAGATAATTGCTTACTCAATGTAGTCACATGTTACAAAATTTTCCACAATTTTTTCAGCCCTCATTAGTTCGTTTTCATCGCAAACAATTTTTACTCTATCAAAGCAAATACTCTTCAAATTTAATTTTATCAAATAATTAAATTCGTTTAAATGGAACTCTTGCTCTACCAAGATTATATGTTTTACTCGAAGTTGAATTTTGGGTAAAATTTCAATAAATGCTTTAGAATAGCTTGAATAAATTCCAAAAGTGTTAGTTATGGTGACATGTTTGAATTTCCATGGATTAATATCTTCAACTTTAAGGTTAATTGCTTGAGGAAAATACCCGTGAAGTCCATCATAATCTTCTTGTAAAATCAAATAATTATGGCAAATCGGAGTTTTAACTTGTAAAAAAAAATACATGCATGATTTATAAAGTTTGAAGTAGGTTGCTGAATTTGCGGCTTTTGAAATGTAATGAATTAAAGGTGATGGTAATGAAAAACATTGTAACATCGTATTGTTGGTTGATAATTTTCTTTTTTTTAAAGAAAATAGTTTTGGAGGTAGCACATATTGTTTTTTGAGGAAAGGATTTATCAAGTTACCGCAATTCTTCCAAATGGTTGACATGGTGTTAAGAAATTCGAATTTCGAAAAAGCTTGTTGAACCTGGAATACTTTTTTTAAAGAGTAAAAAGGCAATAACATACAGATAACTTTTTAAAGCCCAAAATTCTTGTAAAAATATTAAAATCATGCTTGCTAAATTCAATAATATCCAAAAATGAATTGCTATTTTCAGAATTATTTAACAAAGTTAAAACGCCATTTACAAAACCCATAATCAAATTAAATATATTCAAAGCAGAATTATCGTATCCCCACAAGTAGAATTTGGGATTAATAGTTGAAATTTCATTTGATTTAAGTTCCTCTTGATATTCTTCTTGCATTTGAATGTCTTCAAGAAAGAGTCGGCAATATCGAAAATAAACATTTAAAAGTCTTTTCTTTTCATTTTTACATTTTTTTAAAAATCCCAAATAAACTTTCCACAATTCAAAGTTTTCAGGATTTTTTCCAATCCAACATTCAAAGTTTTCAATAATCAACTCTTTATTATTTGTATCTTCAAATGCTGCAAGCCATTCCGCTGGCGTCGAAGTAGGTGAAGAAACAATTGCATCAATTTTTTTGAAAAGTTTCAAGAATTTTTTGTATTTTTGTACCAATTTTGAGGGAACTGGAGCCACTGAAATTTGAAAATATTAAATAATTTTTTTAATCGAAAAAGGGAACTTGATTGTATATCAAAAAATTGATAAAGCTTTTCCAATTCATTATGAGGATAACTTATTATTGCATTTAACCAATTAACATGCTTTCTGATACTTGATGGTAATGGATATTCCACATAATATTGCCATAATTTGTAATTGTTGCTATCGCTAAAGATCAATGTTCGACCAAATTTTCCCTCCTAAACAAAATTTACAGGATAAAGCTTTTTTTTTCTTGGAAAAGTTGACAACTTACCTTAAACGTTTGAAGTGTAAATGGTGTTAAACTTTTATGATAAAAATGACATCTTCCTAATAATTTTATTTGTGAAATTTGAAAACTTTTTTTTGATTCATGGTAATCAGGGAAAGCAGTATCACTTTCTTTTCTAAATAAGCATTAAAAGTATGGTTTAAAATCAAATATGTGATTTGCAATCTTTGAAAAAACAAATGATATTTCCTTTTGTAAAAAAATGTCGGCCGAGTAAAAAAGTGGCAACAACGACTCAAAAATCATCTTATTACAAAATTAATCTCTAGTAGACTATTCTTTTATTTCAGACATTAATTGCAGCACATGAATTATGTGGCAAAGAGCATAAGTTAGACAAAGTTTATTTTTAGAGTAAAATTACCTAATCCATAAAAGCCATAAATCGGGAATGACTGTGTAGTTTTTAGCAAAACTTTGAAAAAGTTTCCGGATTTGATCCAAAGATTGAGCAGCGTCAATATCGATTATCAACTTGTTGATTTCAGCTTCGTATTTTGGAGAAATAAAAGTTATGGGTTGAGTCATTTTTTAAAATATATTCAAAGAAGGGGCAACTCAAAAATTCGATATTGACTTAATTTTCAGATATCAATGAGAAAGAATGTTATGACTGAAACCCTGCCTTTTAATTCCTGACTGAGTTGGAGAAAAACAACTCAAGTATTTCCCTAAAGCATACATTATTTTACACCTTTATTATTTGGCTATCTTGCAACAGAACTATGTGGTGATATCAGATATTTTCTATAGAACATGTAGATAAGGAAGAAAGAAAAGGCAAATTGTGAAGAATAAAAGTTAAAAAGTTTTTTTTAGATCTTATTATGTCATTCATTATCCATGGTGGATTAACGAAAGTTTGAGTAAAAGCAAGCCATCAAAATACACTTCAATCAAATAATAAAGAAAAAAAAGTAACTTTTAAAGTTAATGAAAACAAGAATTTGAAATAATAACAATTCGAACAGCAAATCAAGAAAATTATAGAATTTCTTGTTATCCAAAGTAACATGATCAAAACTAGAACATTGAAAAATTTTCTAGAAATATTTCTTTGATGCTTCTTGGTTGGCCAAAATTCTTATTTTTGAGCTTTAGAAAAGAATCCTGTTTCACACAACGATTTCTTAGACTGAGCGTTATATTTTCGACTCTCGCTCCAGGGACGATTTTTTTTAGAAAGTTTTAATTTTCCTCTTTTAATTTCAAACTCACTTTTCAAAGTCTATGGACTTTTCTTTGAATTTAGTATATTTTTTAAGCGGAATCGTTACTGGAGTATTTGCAACAGTTGGTAAGTTTTACATTTATGTATTAAACTTTTTGATCGTTTGTTTTTTAGTTATTCTCAACTTTCAATCATCTGAAGCTCCTGCACCACCTAAGCCACAGCGACCTATCGCTAAGGTTGTTAACCTTAAGAAGGGCGAATAAAGTTGTCTCTCGGCGTTAAACAATCTCCTGCTCTCATCATCTGCATCTTCGTCATGGCTTCCGTTCCTCCTGGTGACATCAACAAACAACCTGCAAACAAGATCGTCTTCAACGCTCCTTATGATGATAAGCATACTTATCACATCAAAGGTGGTTTTATTTGTATTACTTTTCCTATTTTTTCATTGCTTATTTTTTCAGATCATCAATGCTTGTGGTCGTTGTATTGGATGGGCATCAAAACCACCAACATGAAGCGTCTTGGTGTTGATCCTCCTTGGGGCGTCCTTGATCCTAAAGAAGCTGTCTTGATGGCTGTCTCCTGTGACTCCTTCCAATTTGGTCAAGAAGACACCAACAATGATCGTATCACTATCGAATGGACCAACACTCCTGATGGTGCTGCCAAGCAATTCCGCCGCGAATGGTTCCAAGGTGATGGTATGGCTCGTCGCAAGAATCTCCCTATCGAATACAATCCTTAATTTTCTATTTATGTCTTTTGTTAATTTAAAAAAATAAATTTATTCTTGTATTTTGATTTTTTTGGAGGTTTTCATGAGGCGACAATATGTGAAATGTCGGTGGTGAAGTTGAACAAGGAAAATGACATCAAATCAAACTTACTTTGATTCTAGCTTACGTTAGAAGATGGTCATCATCAATTTGAGTGTTATAACGATGAACAGGTGCATTCCCTTATCTTAAAAAGCAAAAGCCTTAGAATATTACTCATTTATAAAAAGCTGGTAATAAAAGTTAAAACTTTTTGCTCTCGAAAATTCTTTTATCGGATGTCTATCCTGTCTTTCGATCTTATTCTCTTTGACGAGTATCATCACATGGTGATAAAATTGAGATACAATCTCATCGCGAAATCTCATCTTTTACTTGTTTACCAAAATATTCATTAGCTTAAATTAGCAGCCATTAGTTGAGAAAAATTTTAAATCAATAACAACAAACATTAATAATCTTTTCACAAATTTACAAATCAAAGTTTATTATCATTCATAAAAATACATACAAATACAATACAAATAAATTATTTTTGAGTTTTAACAGCGGTATCTTTATCACGTGAAACCATATGAAATTGTTCAACCCATGATTTTTGTAATTTATGTGGAGTTCGCATCACTGGATGAAACATAATAACTCGAATGGTATCAGACCATTTCAATTTGTATGGAAATGGTGGAGGTAATTTCTTCTTTTTGTCTTCTTCAGGTTGGAGACTGATAACACTTTCAACGGTATTTGCAAAAAGAGTTGTATCACGAACAAATAGAACATCATCTTGTTTCATTACAGCAATTGGACCAAATGGAAGAAATTCAGCTTTATTGAATGGTCGTTGACTCAATACTTTTTCACCACTACAAACTTTTTCAAGGATATCCATATCAACTGGAAGATCATCATCGTTCATTTCTTCATTTTCACTAAAAAATAAATAATTAGAAAGAAATTAGAAGCAAACAACATTTTTGAGCTACTGAATCTTTGAATGAAGCTAACTCTTCAAAATGCTTTAGAAGAAGTAATCGCTAAGTTATAGAATCCATTAAAGCTATAAACATACCCACCGCCACACCAAAATGGTTGTCCATCAGATTTCATTGTAATTGAAGGCCCTTTGTTTGTTGTAATGTATCGAGGTTCACGTTTCTTTGTTGTTACTGGTTTCTCATCTTTCTTTTCAACTTTTTCTTTCTTCTTTTCTTCTTCATGTTTTTCAACTTCTGTTTGTTCTTTTGTCGTTTCAGTAATTTTTGGACTATGTTCTTCCTTTTCTTCATGTTTATGTGGAGCTCGAGTTGAATGTTCAGGTAACATTGAGTGATCAGTTACAACAGCGACAGTAGGTGCATTTACTTTTAGTTGAGGTCTAAAAAATGTTGGTTAACTTTTTGACGTAAAAATGTATCAAATAATTCTTCATACTTTGCTTCGATGATACCCTTCTTTCTTCCAATCCATGTTGCATATTTTGGTTTAGGTCGAATAGCAAGATAATGAGCTTTTCTTTCACCAAATCCCATTCCAACTCTTCGTCTTTTAGGATAAGCCTAAAAAATAGCATCTTTAATATGTAATGAACCTTTTCAATAATAAACATTATTACCTCATCACCCAATCGAAGCGTTCCAACTTTAGGTTGAAATTGGCGTAAAATTTCAGCTTTTCGGTATTTAACATAGGCTTTTTCTTCTTTTTTAGCTTGTTCACGAGCCTTTTTTCTTGCTTTCATTCGTTGCATGGCTGTTTCAAGTTGAGCTCCAGTGTAAACAGGCTTTCCATCAGGACCCAAATTGGTTTCAATTCTTTTCTTACGACCAAATGTTCCACCTTTTGTTTCAACATAACCTTTTCCAGCTGGTCCATGTTCTTGTCCTTCTAAAAATGATATAAAAAATATTAAAATAACGAAAGTTAAAACACAAAATCTTACCTTCATCTTCAATAACTTGTTCAGCTGATGGTAGCTTTTTCTGTGCGGCTGTTTCTCCATCCTTCTTTTTTTCTGAATCATTTCCAAAAAAATTTGAAATCCATCCCATTTTGATGAAAAGGACGACGATCAAAGACAACAAACAAATTGGAATTGTTTGACACAAAGTGTTAAAACAAGCATTCTAAAAAAATATTTTGAATCACAAAAAAATTTGCATATATTTATGCGAAAGATTGTTTTTTGTTTTCTTGCAAATGCGTGATGATACGAATCAAAGAGCAAATTTTTATTTTGTTTTTTAAATTTTTTTTCTGTGTTTTGCTTTTTTGTGTTTCAAAAATAAACTCTTGCTTTGTGTTCTTTTAAGATATGTGAACGAACAATGCTTACATTAGTTTTGCAAATGGAATTGTGCCCTTATACAATTTCTGCAAAAAAGGTTAAACCATTTTAGTCCCAGAAAAGATTTTTACTTCTTTTAATTATCGATTTCGATATAAAAAAAAGTTTGGCGTTCATTGCATTTTAGTTTGGTTAGCAAAAAATTAATCTTTTCCTTTAAAATATCTAAATTATCCAGCTATGCATCTTTGAAAAGGTTATATCTCAGGTATTATACAGCAACAATCTTAATTGCTTTGCGTTCTCGTATATTTTTATTCGAACATATTTTTATTTTTTTTCGAAAATAATTTGTATATCACTTTTAGAAAATGGAATATACGACTATCAAAGCTTTTATTGATGCTGGAATCAATGGCTTTTTGTTTGGTGCTAGCTTAAAAGAATTAATTTCAATTGAAGGTTCGAAGCCAAAACTTTATTTCATTCCTAAAAATGCTGTGTCTCAAACTTTTTCACTACCTAATTTTTTGGTTTATTACATTTGTAAAAACCCGGTCATCCAACAAAAAGGACCATATCCATTTTGTGTCTTTTCAAAACTAAATCAAACTTGCAAATATTTTTTTATCAAGGAAAAGACTATCCCTTTGAGTTTCTTTAAGACTCATGAAAGAATATGTGATATTTCATTTTTTAAAAAAGGAAAAAACCCAGGTAAAGTAACAGGATATTTTTCCATGTACCCATTAAATGTTATGTACAAAAAAAAAATTAAGTTTTGTATCACGGGACAATTTTATTTTCGTGCCTCTAGTTATTTGGAATGCCTTTCTCAGTTTATTGTAAAAATGGTGTATTCACATATGTGCTGTGTTGAAATTAGTGATCAAACGATCACATACAATGAATTTATTTGTCTCGTTGGAAAAAAAGTCTCTAATTTTATTGCTGTAGATTTTTTTATTAAATGGAATGATGGGTCTCTTTTATCGTATGATAGTATTTTTGATGCCCTTCCAAAAGTTATACGTTTTAAATAGTAAATTTTCGATTGTAAATAGATTTGTTTAGTATTGAATTTAAACTTCTTTTAGCGTCATAACATCATCAAACGATGCAATTGTTTTCAACACAAAGACCATGGATAACTTAATTAATGCTGACCGCAAAACAACATTCCTTTTATTTTATGTAAATGAACTTTCAGAAGACTCTGATGCCACAACTTTTGTGAAGCTTATGAAAGTAATGAATAAAATTAATAATGTTTTCAAAAGAGTCTTTTTATAGAAATATGCTTTTACCGAAGAATGGGCAGTTCATTGTCTCAATGGATTTTTATATGATCAACCTGCTTTTTATGCACAATTTAAAGATGATGTTGATACATCCGTTGAATTTTCATTCAAAACTGCTGTAGATAAAGCTCTTGACGAATGGAATGTTAAAGATGGAAAGAAACCCAACTTTCTTCTTTATTCCAATGACGAAAGTTAAAAATTACAAAAAACATTAAAAAAATTGTTATTTTTATCCTCGTCGTGTTGATTTTTTTATCTTTAATAAAATAAAATAAATTATTTAAATCCAAGAAAGATTAATCCTGATCAACCAGCCATTAGAGATCCACAAACTTTCCTTACATTTGGTTGAAGACATTCATGATATCCATCGTTTATTTACTCGTTCATAGCTACGGCTTGTGTTTTTGAGCTTTAGCTCCCTCCCATCTTTTGTTTTTATAATATTCTTTGCAGAATTTTTTATAAAATAAAATGATTTATTTTTTCATCTAGGAAACTAATTATAGCTTTTTGTTTTTGTTTCCGAGCAATTGCTATTTTTTAAATAGTTTCATCATTAGAATTTTTCCAAAGATTTATGGTTTTAAAGCTTTTAACAATCGGCGACAGGATATTTGCAGCAAAAAAAATCAATCAATCGTTCGTAAAAACAAAAAATAGTTTTTGTTGCTGACCTTTTTGATCAGAAAAAAGAAGAAGTAAGCGTTGCATCATTTTGGTTGCTGCTTGCTTTTGAGAAATGGCAGTGGTTGCTTTAATTTTGCTTTTATTTGTAGCATTTTCTGATGCTTCCACGATTATTCGTGGAGATCCTGTAGCTGCGAGCACATATCGTCCTCGGTTTTTTGAACTTTATCAAAGCCATGGAAATGGATATAATTGGACGGAAGAATGGTTTGAACAAATGCCAATTGATCATTTTTCTTTTACGGATGCAAGGCGATTTAGATTAAGGTTTAACATTTTTTGGAGTTATGCAACTTCATAGACTAAAATTGCAGATATTTGATCAATCTTGATAGTTATAAAGCTGGCGGACCAATTTTCTTTTATACAGGAAATGAAGGCGGTAACTCTTTTTTACAACCAATTAATAATACAACCGTTATCACTCCTTTTTACAATTTTAGGTATTGAAGGTTTTGCTGAAAATACGGTATCCACATTTTTAACTTTTCTCCCTGTAAAGCATTGTTTTATTCCAGGGTTTAATGTGGGATATTGCTCCTCAATTTAATGCAGCCATTGTATTCGCTGAACATCGATTTTATGGAAAAACTCAACCTTTCGGAAATGATAGTTACAAGGAAGTTAAAAATTTGGGTTATCTTAGCAGTGAACAAGCCTTAGCTGATTTTGTTGAATTAATTGTTTGGTTAAAAAATACTGTAAGCTTTGACTCTACTTTTAAAATTTAATTAGATAAATGGTATATTTTAGCGAATCAACAATGCACAAAAAAGTCCAGTCATTGCATTTGGTGGTAGTTATGGTGGAATGTTAGCGGCTTGGATTCGAACCAAATATCCTCATATTGTTGATGGGTAAGCTTCAGAAGGCTTTTTATATTTATCTTAATAACGATTGAAATTCCAACTATTTTTTTAGTGCCATCGCTGGTAGTGCCCCAGTGTTTTGGTTTCGAAATGCTAACATCACCCAAGATGTTTTTGCTAATATTGTTACTCGAACTTTTAAAACTTCCGGTTGCAATGTTAAAACCGTGGTTGCTGCTTTCGATGCCATTGATGAACTCGCTAATACTCCGGATGGTCGAAATTATCTTAATGAACTTTTTGTTTTGGACCAAAAATCAAAACTTGAAAAAGTTGAAGATGTTAAATTTTTGAAAAATTTCATTTCTGAAACAATGAAATCTATGGCTATGATTGATTATCCATATCCCGCAAATTTTTTGACTCCACTTCCTGGATGGCCAGTAAAGGTGAGATAAGATCGATGGAGTTTTTGCAAGAATGAAGTGAACCTTTTTTAGGAAGCTTGTCGCCCACTAACTCGAAAAGCTAGTAAATCTTCACGAAAAAATGTTTGGATGTTGAGTCATATGGTTTCATTGTATTATAATTACACAGGCACAACTAAAACTATTTGTGCAAATCCTGAACGATGTGAAGGCCCATATGCTCAACTTGGTGATCCTCTAGGATGGCCATGGCAATCTTGCACTGAAATGGTTATGCCTCAATGTGATTCGGGTTTACCCAACGATTTCTTCCCTAAAAATTGTCCTTTCACTATGGAAGAATTTCTCAATGATTGTGAAAAAACTTTCAATGATCGTGGATATCATCCAGGTTTAATTCGGCCTGATTGGGTCATTCACAATTATGGCGATCATTTCCCTGGAGCATCCAATATTGTCTTTAGCAATGGCCGCCTTGATCCATGGTCCGGTGGTGGATGGAGAGATAATAATACTCGTGAAGGTTCTTTGGTTAGTATCATCCTCGAACAAGGTGCGCATCATTATGATTTACGTGGTCAACATAAAGATGACACGGATGAAGTTAAAAAAGTTCGAAAACAAGAAGTTGATGAAATTAAAAATTGGATTAAACAAGCTAAAAGTAAATATTCAAAAATGTAAATCTTTTGATAATTTTTATATTTTTATAAATAAGTAACTTCTGGTTGCAATAGTCCTTTTGTAATAAAATTTTATGCATGACATGGCAAACTTTAATTTTAGCAAGCAATGTTTATTAATTGATGGATCTCCAAATGAAAACTTTACCTAAAAATATAAGAAAATTTTTGTTCAAAGAGTAAAAATGAATGGTTTATAAATTATAACTTAAAAATAAGAACTAATAAAACACTAAATAAGATCAACCCAAGACTAAAAGCTAGACCAATGGCATCACTGGTTTGGTCATTATTGGCGAAAGTTAAAGTCCAGGTTGAACCTCCTGTATTTAAATCAAAAAGACCAGCTGCAGTGATATTCAAAATTTGATTAGACAAATTATAGGTAGATTGAGCAGTTAAATCAACAGCATTTCCATTGAGACTTGCGGTTGTTAAATCGGGAGAAAATGAATAACCAAAAATTTCAATATTTTCAAGTTTTGGTAAAGTCAAATTTGTCTAAAAAAATTGTATGGTGAATAATTTTTTGTTGGTTAAGAAACTTACAGCTGCTTTATCTTGTGTAATAACAAGAGTTCCATTTTGTGACGATCCAGTAAAAGTAAAAATAAAATGATAATAATTATGTTTGGATAAATCATGTGGAGGAATTGAATCTCCATCATCCCAATATAATTCACCATTAGCTATTTGATTTCCATTTGTATCATTTATTAAACCAATAACCAATTCAAATCGATTATTTCTTGCCAAAACAGTGGTTAATGCTGGAGCTTGTCGAGGAAGGATACTTCCACCTCGCAGAAATACAGGAATTAAAGCATCCCATGGAGCTGAGAAAGTTGTGGTACTAGAAGGAGCAAGAATGCCATAATTGGGATCAAATAATGTATACCAAGTTGCAGCAGACGGAAGATAAACTGAAAGATTTTTAGCTCCTGCTTCTGTGACTGGGGCAATAAGCATGGATGAACCCCATAAAAATTGATAAGAAATTGAATGAACATTTGTATCATTTGGAAATTCAAAAAATAATGGTCGAACTACTGTGCCTCCAAGTAAACTTGCGGAAAAATGTAAGGAATAAAGATATGGTAAATGTCGATAACGGAATAAATTTGCTTTTCTCGCTGCTGCAGCTACTGTAGCCCATCGTGTTGGATCTTGAAGTGTTGCGCCTATAACATTATGATTTCTTGAAAAACTATGAAATGCTCCCATTTGTTGCCATCGTAGACATAGTTCTTCGGTTGTATTTCCATTGAATCCACAAATATCACTTCCAACATATGGAATACCAAAAAGATTAAATTCTTGAACTCCAATAGCTGAAGTTTTCAAGTCTTCCCATCGAGCTGTATTATCTCCAAGCCAATGGCCAACATAACGACCAGATGAAGCAAAAGTTGATCGAGAAATAGATATTCCTCTTTTGCCTGTTGCATTTCGAATTGCTTTATGAGTTGAAACAGATTCCGACCATCCATAAAGACTTTTGGAATCATAAAGGAATGTGCTGTTGCGTCCCATGGTTCCAATCATACAAAGAGTATGAGTATAAAGGTGACTCTGAAAAAGGAAATTTTTTAATGTTAGAAAAAAATTTAACCCAATAATTATAGTAAATTAACTTACATCCTTATCAAATAAATATACAGCTTTAGTTTCATATGGTGGCATATCATAAATTGAATCATTTCCAGTTGTTGGGCATTCTAAAACAGGAACAGCATATTTGGGATTTTTGTTGCCACCTCCTGCTTTTTTTGTTCCAAATACTGATGGTTCATTCATGTCTATCCATGCACCATCAAAAGCAACTTGATCATGAAATCTTGAAAATTCACTAACCCACCAATCAGTGGTTTTTCCTTGAGGATCCAAAAAATCAGGGAATGCAACATTGTGTTCTGGCCAAACAATTCCAAGCATGATTGTTGTATCATTTACTAATGGATACAAATCTTCTGTGGTTGCAGGAACTAAATCTTTTCGAGGCCATTCAATAAATTTTGCTCCTTGTTGAAGGGCTCGTTCCATTGGAGCATAATTGACTTCAATTGCTGGATCAAAAATGAGGATTAAATGCATGGAATAATTATTATGTAATTCTTTAATAAATTGTGGCAAATCTTTGAATGACTAAAAAGGGAAATTATTGTAGAGCTAATTTTGAATTTAAAGGCAAAATAAAGATACTAAAATTAGCGTTGCTCAAAATCACAAAAGTTTTTTACTTCAAATAAGGGAAGTCTGATTTTTTCATTTAAAAATAGTGTGCCAATGGCAAAAGCTTTTGCTTACCCCATTATTATATGAAAAATCCTCAAAACCATTCATGTAATCAATATCTGAAAACTGGACATCTTGTGGAATGCCTGCAGCTCTCATAGCATCAACAGTTTTTCGAATCTCATCTATTCCAGTATAACCATAGCGGCAAAGTTGAAATCCTAAAGCCCAATATGGGGGAAGAAGAGGAGTTCCTATGAGTTGTTGATATTGTTTGATTACATCTTCAGGATTTGGGCCAGGAAAAAAGAAAGCTTCGATTTGTCCACCAATGGTTCGATAAGTGATAGCATTGCCGCCAAGGGTAACTTCTTGAGCGTTTGAATTAAAGAAAAATACACCATGTGCTTTGCCATCAGGCTCGACACCAAGGTAAAAATTGTGAACACCTATAAAATAAATAAAATTGCAACTTGAAGTTATTCCATAAAAAACTAAATTCATGAATCATGATGAATCAAAAAACCAGCCATATAGATTTTTTCCGCTATCGGGGTTAGCTGAATCCGGAGCTTCATCTCGAGCATATAAAGCATAAGTTTTATATTTGCTAAAATCATGTTTTAATGTTGCATGAATATTTTCACCAAAACCATAAATTCGATCTGTCGGAACATTGGTTGAAATCTGAATATATTGTTCAGCAAAAAGTAATCCTCCAATGCTGGTATCCCAAATTTTTGCGTTAGTTGATTGTCGAATAACACTAAAAGACCAAATTTCATCCTGAACCGATTGCACCGTTAATTTTTCTGTCGAAGTTATTGGTGATGTTTCAGCTAATGGAATTGGTGGACGATATCTTTTTGTGTTGGGTGGTGTAATTTTTAAATACACCGCTGAACCCAATTCAGACCATGAAAAATCAAGGGAATCATAATCAATTCCATACGGATTTTTAACGCTTGTGGAACTTCGCTTTAGGTTAAGTTGTTTATCAGTAACGGCTGTGCCATTTGTTAAAGAAATATTTGTGGCAATGTAACCAGTTTTTGCAGGAAAATAACAATTTGGAGCACCATTGTTGTTCTAAAATGGATGATCAACAATTTTGAAATGTAAAAAAAGAAAAATGTCGTAGCACAAATTTACGGGTAAAATAATTTCTTACCTGAGCTGAATCAAAGATACATCCCAATTTAGTGCATGAATCACTACCCTTTACTGTTCCAGGTTGACAATCAATACGATGATTGACATCAACAGTATCATCGCAAATGACAAATGGCACCAAGAAAATTAAAAATGGCAGCAGCATTTTTTCGATGCAAACGAAAATTGATTCCAAAATCAATGATTCTTTTTTTTAAATAACGTCGATGAAATCGAAAATTGTCGATAAAAAAAATGAATCAAAGAGCTCCAAAATTTCTCAAAATCATTATAACGCTATTAATTTTTATTAGCAATAAAAAAAACTAATAAAAATTACACCTGTAATAAGTTAAAGCTATTATTGCTATTATCATCATGAAAAACGATACCATTTGTTAACACAATTAGAGTATTTGTGTGTAGTAAAAAAAACTTCTTTTTACTTTATCGATTAAAAAAACTTACGTTAGCATTTACATATATAAAATTCTGGAAGGCATTCATAACAAATTTTGAACATGGTTTACACAATATAAGCTAAATAACTTGAGGTTGTTAATGGTTAATTTAATGTCTTAAAAGAATCAAAAAATGAACAGTTTTATGACATTTCGAATCAAAAAAATTTATGTGTTGATTGATGTTGCTGACAAATACTCTAAATGGAAAAAATGCTTCTGGAACATTTTTTAAAATAGTTAAATTTTTTCAATGTTTCAAATAGCTTTCTTTTGCGATGGTTTTAAACATTTTTTGATAGCTCATTAGAAATTTTAGTAAATTACGCCTTTGTTATGTTGTTACCATTTTTAATCGATAATTTTTTTTAGAAATTTTAACTTTGTAAGAAAGTTTATTTTAACAAATATGGAATGCTTTAGCTAACAAAAATTGTCAAACTCCCATTTTTTACTTTACATAATCTTTTGATCCGGGCAAAGGCTTGATGCTTAATAATTTGAAACCAAACATGGTTTTCAAAAAGTAAAATGAAACAAAAAAGTGCCGATTTTATCTTGCAGAAAAAGAGCGAAGGATATGAAATATGTTGATGACTAATTAGTATGCGCGCTTTTTTTTCAAAGGTTACTTTCACAGCACGATAAGCAAAAAAAAAAAGACACAAACAAAATTCGAATAAAAGATATTTTGAAAAACAGAAATGGAGAAAGGTCAATCAAACAAAAAAAAGTGTAAAGTTAGGAAATAAGAAAATACGCGCGATTTGCTTCGGGCACAAAAAAATAAACATCGTAAAAAATGTGTTTTGAGCGATGACTTTTTGGTATTTCTTATTTTTTTGTTATTTGTAAAAATGCTGTCGGAAAGAATAGGCTTTTTTGTCTTCATTTTTGCCAAACTTGCTTGTTGCTTTTTTTAGTCGGCTGAAACTTTTTTCTTTCTCTGATAAATATCTTTAAAAACATCATCGCTTTTTTATTATTATCCAGATTGTTATTATTTTTTGATTATTTTACCTTTTTCTTTGAACATTTTACATTACCATTCCTAAAGCTTTCAAAATACCCCTTTTTGACAGTTGAACGAACAATTATCAATTTTGCCCGATTTTTCAAAAAGTGTTTTTATCCAATCAACCTTTTTCTATATATTTTTTAAGTTACTAAAAAAGTTTATAATTTAAAATTTTTTGCTAAAAATGGATTTTCATGTTTTTTAAATCTTTCACTCTTTCCGAAATCTTTTTAAAAATACTTTTAATTGATAAAATAATGGATTTTTGCAATATTTTAAAGCTGCACTTTCCTCCAAATTGTCTTTTTAACGAAAATTTTTTTTATTGCGAGATCAAATTACTTCGATCCAATAGTTGGACCTAAATGACAATGGCTGCGTGAATTTTTTTGTTTTTTTTGAAACACCGCATACTTTTTGATTCCTTTCCATCGTAATTTTACTCACATTCAAAAATATAGGCAGAGACTGGCGACGAAAAAACGAAGTGTCTTGAAATCTCCAGGTTTTTATTATTCTGGTACTTTTGAGGATGGGAAATTTAATGGTAATATTTAAAACATTAAAAAAATAGTTTTCTAAAAAAATATTTGCATTTTAAAATCAAATATCACAACCGAAAATAATCATAATCACCCTTCTATAATTATAGGCATCCAAAATGTCTGATGAACCCATTAAAACTGAAGAGGTTTTAAATGTCCCGTGCGCAAAGGATATTAATATCCTTCTTGTTGGAGAAACGGGAGTGGGCAAATCCACTTGGATCAATGCCATGGCAACTTATCTTCAACATGATTCCTTTGATAAAGCTTTGGAAGCTCCTTTGATAAACCTTATCTCCACTGATTTTATTTATAAACCACAATCAAAAGAATCCGATGATGAAGATGATGCTGAAATTGTTTATGAAACAATTAAAATTGGTACCGATGAAAATGAAACCACTGATGCTGGTCAATCTCGAACGATCAAACCCAAGGTTCATATACTTAAATTTAATGGTGCAATTGTTCGTATCATTGATACTCCCGGTGTCAATGATACCCATGGAATTATCAAGGATAAAGAAAATGTGCAAGCTATTGTAGATTACATCAGTGATTTAGCTCATTTAAATTTAATTATTTTCCTGCTTGAACCGAACAAATCTCGTCTTACCGCCCACTTCGAATTCTGCTTTAATGAACTGGTCATGCAATTTCATAAAAGCGCTGCTCAAAATATAGTCTTTGCTTTTCCCAAATCTGGTGAATGTGGTTTTAAAGTAGGTTTAATTTAAATACATAAACAAATTAAAACTCTTATTAATGGAATTTTTTAGGTTGGTGAAACTTTTACTCAACTTCAAATTTTATTGAAGAACATAAAGGATCAGCAAGGTATTGATTTGCCTTTGAAGAATAAGAATGTTTATGCCTTTGATAATATTGCATATCGGACTCTTTGCATTAAAGAAGCTATGGTAAACTAATTTTGAAACTTACTTGAAACAACTAATAAATATGCGTTTTTTTTCTTCTCCAGGGCAATGTCGTCCTTGATCCCGATGAAAGAAGCATCGCTGAAAAAAGTTACGAAATTTCCCGTAATAAATTTTTAAAGCTTCTTGAAATTGCTGGTCAAGTAACTCCACATCTTCCTCAAGCCACTGCGATACTAAACTACACTCGGACAATCATTCTCCGATTAGTAGGACCCATGACTATGATAAGCACGTCCGTTCAGCAAACTTTATCAAAGATTGAAGAGCGACAAGCTCTTTTCAAAAAATTTCGTGGTCGAGAATCCGAACTTGAAAAGATTTTAATCAAACCCATTACCATCGTCCGTTATCGAATGGAAAAAACTGATAAAGTTTTTTGTCGAACTTGCTCAAAAGAACAATATTATTGGGATGATGATCGAATCCCTTATATTGAAGCTGACCCCGATGTTGCTGATCAAAATCCTTTCATAATTTGGGAAGCATGCGATATGATTCAAAAAAATGGTGAATGGTGTTGTCCTCAATGTGGATCTGATTTTTTGAAAGGGAAGTGTTCAAAAATTTATTTTAGTTTTCTTGAAATCGAACTCAAGAAAGATGTAACTATTGCAAGTGAAATTGAAAGCGTTAAAAGTAAGCTTTATAAAATTTTCTTTATTTTCCGTTTTTTTTTGTAATAAGTTTTTCTTTTTCAGAAAGTCAAAAAAGCGTTAACGAACAGATAGCCGAAGAACTTAAACTTCGTGATGAAATTATCCAAGAAAAGGATGAAATTATCAGAGCTTGTGCCAAATTTGCGGCTTATTTAAAGGCATCCTCCATTCTTCCATACAATGATGTCACTTCTCGTTATTTAGATGTCCTTATTGAAGTTGAAGAAAATAAGGTTTGTATATATTTTTGTTTCCATCATTTGATTAATAAAATTTTTACTTTAGAAAATTGATTTCGACTTTGATCGCTGCAAAAGTCTTCATGATATGAAGAAAGAATATCTTGAAGAAAAAGCCATCCTCACTGCACGGCTTAATAGCACTGAAACCCATGGCGAAGTAACTCAAGAAGATTTGAGTAAACTCATTCGTGAACTTATTGGCCTCAAACATTATGGAAAAGATATTCGTGAAGCTTTAGATTTTGTCAAACAGAATGAAGTGGGAAGCAATGCTCATAATCCACAACCTCAAACAAAAATGTGGAGTCGTAAACTCTTTGAAAATGTTGGAGATTTTTTTAGTTTTTAAATTTTTGAAAATGTTTTTTTGTTGTTATTTGTTTTATTATTGATTTTTTTAAAGCTTTATTCATGTAATTCATAATTTTGCATTTACTCCCTATTTTCATAAATCATTACTATTTAAAAATTGTGCTATCGTTGCAACTTTTCAAATTGTGAAACAAATTTAATTAATTAGGCATATAAAATTTTGCATAAATAAAGTTTCATAGTAGCTTTGTGATTTTGTACCTTTAAATTCTTCCAGTTATAATACATACATTCACGTGTTCAACTTAAAAATAATCATATGTGATTGTTCTTTGCCATTTTTTGAAACATCACTTCAAAGTGATCATTGATTTTGCAAGTGCATTTCCTTGTATGCTTTTTTTCTCAACTTTATCGCTTTCTGCAGCTGATCTTTTTGTACTCTCCTCTTTTTTGTGCCAAAAAAAAGTTCATCAAATCAAAGAAGCATCAACCAAAAAAGGAAAGATAAAATGCACAAAATTTTGTTTTATGCTTTTCTGTTTTTAAAATTCAAAACTCAAGTATTTTATTGTTTGAGCTTTTAATCATCTTTTACCACACCTCAAAAAAGAGTATTATGCTTTAAACAAGTGTTATCTCTTTTTACCTACCTTTCTTTTCCAAAAGCTTATATAAAAGACGGAGCTATTAAAAAAGTTATTTTCATTATTCTTGTTTTGCTTTTGCACCAAAATAATAAAATTATGTTGAAATTTGTCACATTTTTGTTCCTTTTTGTTACCGGCTGTTCAGCTCAAGATGGACCTATAACGGCTGATTTTCAATCATGGCTTCAAAGGTAATCAATCCATAACAAAAAAATTTACGTAAGAGTCATCTTTCAGCAATGGTTATGGAGAACAAGATTTTGTAAGATCTGATTTGGGAACAGCTGGAAGTTATGGTGGTAAAGCTTCTTCAACCGATACAGTTAATCAACAACCCGTTGTTTTTATTCACGGCAATTCTGATACTGCTCTTCATTATTCTTTTGAATCCACGGGTTGGTCCAATTCGGTTAAATATTTTTTGCAAAAGGGTCATAAAACTTCTGAACTTTATGCAACAACATGGGGTGATGCAAATGCATTTAATGCTGCCACAAGGTAAACTCGAAAGCCATAATCCTGAAGAATATTTATTTTTATCCTTTTCAGAACTCATGATTGTACAACTTTGGGTAGAATGAGAAAATTCCTTGAAGCTGTTATCGCTTATACCAATGCAACAAAAATCGATATAATTTCTCATTCAATGGGAGTAACAATTGGAAGAAAAATTATTAAAGGTGGCAAACTTGTTACCTCTCAAGGCACATGTGAATTGGGTCCATCTTTAACCAGCAAAGTTGATACCTTTGTTGGACTTGCAGGTGGTAATTATGGATTATGCGATTGTGAAGGAGGAGATGCTTTGATTAGTGCCACATGTAACAAAAAAGTTAGTTTTTAAAATCGAATGTAAGCTCAAAATTTAATTTTCTAGGATGGTTTTTGGCCCGGAGACTCTTGTGGCTTCAACACTTTAGATTGTGGAGCTCCCATTTTGCCTTTCCCTTGTTCAGGAGTTGTTTATTCTTCATTCCTTACTGATCTCAACAATGATCAAACCAAAGAAGGAAGTTTCATTTATTCAGTTTGGTCTATAAGTAAGTTATTCCAAATATAAATTAGTTCGATTCATAGAAACCAATCTTTTAGTGGATGATATAATTTTATATGAAGATCAAGTATGGGGGAAACCAACCAGTCTTATTCCTAATTCTACTGCTAAAAAAGTTTACAGTACTTATGGTCATATGGCAACTAAAGAAGACACCGCAGATGATCAATATGATATGGTTGTGCATCATATTGTATCATAAATAAATTGATTTTTCATTTTTTCTTATTGAATCACGTACATACATTTTTTCGAATAAAATACTTTTATAATTAAAAAACCATTTTTTAAAGCCAATAACTTCATTTTTTAGTGCATTCGTTGCTGTCGAATTGTTGTACTACTATGTATGTTGTTAAAAAAATTTGTTTAAAAAACAACTTTTTGATTTGCTTCAAAATTCGATTGAAATAAATGAACAAATCACACGTTTTTTATGTTTGAAAAATAATAGCGATTTGCAGAATGCTCTCCACAAAAATTACAAAAAAAAGAAGCTTATCGAGCTCAAAAAAATTCTTTATTTTCATATTTTCTTCAATGTGCTTCCAAATTTAGCAAAAATATTCTTCTTCTTTTTTTTGTCACAGCGCCACTTTTATGTCGGGACATTATTTTCATTCTTTATCATAGTTTATCCTTTGTCCAAATTCAAAGCACATTAGCCTAACATCACTCAAATTATTTTCATATTCTGTTCTTGATCAATGATATTATTACCTAAAATGTTGAGCAGAAAAGTTAAAGCATCCGTGTGATTGATAAAGATATCACAAATAATCGAGCAATTGACCCTTTTCTTTAAGATGTTTATAAGCGTGTTTTCTGTTTTGATTTTTAAAGAAAGTATTTTTTGATAAGCCGTCGCTTCTTTTTTATGCTTGTTGGAAAATAGGGAAAAGCTTTTGTCAAGGAAAAAAATAGCTTTATTTACAACAACAAAAAATTTGAAATTAATTAAATACCAGCATCTTGTTTACAAATATCGATAATGGGTTGATAAATCATTTTAGCTGCATTTAAACCCCAAATAAAATCTAAATGATTAAAATCAGCGAGATGATTACTTTGTACGAGATATTGTGGATTTAAACTCGGTAATAAAAATTCTTTAATATCTTTTGCATCTCCAAGCCAATCAGCATCCGACCAATAAAGATAAACAGGGGCATTAACGAGAGTGAAATCATACTCTGGTGGTTTGGATGAACCATAATGCTCTTGATTTTTCTTTGCACTTCGATAATCATATTTTTCAACTTTCCCGGTTAACACCATTTGGGCCCAATGAAGAATCTAAAACGCCTTATTTAATTTTGTAAGAAAAAAGGGTTATTAAATACATTTTGAGTGCTGGTTCCAGCTGGAGTATGTGCAGTATATACGGGAGTTCTAGTGCGATTAAGTTGATTGGATTCTGGCCCACCGATGAGGAACATAATATCATCGCAAAGATCATTACCAACAAAGCCACTGCAAACAAAATCAGAGATAAGTTTAGTAACCCATGAAGCTGGAAGAAATTCTCCAGATCCAAGAATGTCATCAATAATTTCAACTTCGGGATACAAAAATTTAGCAACATATTCGAGTAAGCCTTTGATGTATTTAACTGTGCCAACTGGAGCTAAAGCAAAGAACTTCTTGATCTAAAATTATTTGACTTTTAAAATATGCAACTTCAAAGACGAAACAAACTTTTTTAGCAAAATCTTGTTCGCTACTCAATTTACTAAACATCGTTAACGTGCCTTGACTATGTCCAACATAATAAAGTGATTCTTGACCAGTGGCATTTAAAACATGATTAATATTTGCATCTAAATCATATTGAACCATTTCATCCCAACTAAATTCCCAAAATTTCTCTTTCTTGGGATCAAGAGAAACATGGGCTTTGCCATAAGTATTTCCACGCATATTTCCAAGCCAAACATCAAACCCAGCATCAGCGAACATAAATCCAGCGGATTGTTCAGGTTTGTTTTCAACCCAATTATCTGAAGCACATTCAAGACCATGTTGAAGAAAAACAACTGGCTTCTTGCCGGGTTGTTGAGAAGCGGGTGTTTTACCCCATGGAATTCGATGAAGTTCAAGAATATAACCATCAGCTGTGGTAACAGAGACTACTTCAGCTGGATATCCCCAAAATCGAATCATTTCAGGCGTAGTCATTACTTCTTCTGGATCAGCAGCCCTTACTTCTTTTGGATCAGCAGCCCTTACTTCTTTTGGATCAGCAGCCCTTACTTCTTTTGGATCAGCAGCCCTTACTTCTTCTGCAGCCGATGGCCCTAATGCAAGAAATGCAACAAAAAAGACTAAGCTTTTCATTGTCAACTTTTTTATTTCGACCAGAAGCTGTTGCCGATTTTAAAATATAATGATTTTAACACGCTTTTTCAATGTGCTTTTAACGTTTTTCAAGCATGGAATTTTTCTTTCTTCGAGGTTAACATAGGCTAGCTTTGCTTCGTCCTTTTTTCTCTCTTTATTCTTATCAAATTGATGATACCCGAGTCAAACAAGGATACAAGGATGTCCTTTGTTTGTATGATAGTTTTGTTTTAAGTGTTTAAGGAAGCTAGAGAAATGACAAGGATAGGTAGCAAAAAACGAGAAAGCAAAAAAGCGTGATAACAGCATGCTGTTTTAGATGTTTCGAGAATTAAAAAACGGAAGCATGTCAAACAAACGCCAATGAAGGTCACATTTCATGAGCAAAGAGTACATGGACTCAAACAGAGCTATGATTTTTTTTTTTGAAACAATTAAAAGGAAAACTAATTTGTACTTCATGTCTTTCACTGAATTCTAGGGATTTTACCATCTGGCTTTTAAAGATTTACAGCTTTTAAGTGTTTGCAATTTTATTGATTTTTACTTAAATTTTTACTGACGGATTCGAATCAAATAAGTTATGATAATAAAAGACAAAATATACAAATAAAAAGATTAAATCCACATTAAATACAATCAAAAAATTGCAAGTTTTATTTTCCATAAGATGGACAACATGCCTGGCAACAGCATTGCGGTGGCGGTGGAGGAGGTGGTGGAGGAGTGGTACTATAAAATAAGTTAAAATTAAAATAAAGCGTTGATTTATTATTATTAAAAACTTACGCGCATTCACATGATGGAGCTGCTGCTGGAGCAGCGCATCCGCATCCACCTCCCATTCCAGGGAAGAAAAAGGCTTGTGAAGTCACAATTAAAGTCAAAAGAAAAATGAAATGAAAAAGTTTCATAGTTTTCTTGAAAATTTGTCTAAAACCATTTTTACACACAAAATTCTCAAGTTTTTATAGTTATGATTTTGAGCCACCTGCTGAGAAATTTATTTGGCTTTGCTTAATCTTAAAAACTAGTCGATCAACTTGGAGTAAAAAATCTATTTTACTCAAGTAAGAAGAGGATGCGTTTGTAATGCGATTTAATACCAAATAAATAGGATATATTTTTTGAATCTAGAATAAAATTTGGATACTTTATCTTCTGTTTTTTGAAATGGATGTTCCAGCTTTATTCGACTTTGCTATAGCTTATTTATATGCGTTTAAGAAAACAAAGAAACATCCAGCTGACTCTAAAAATTTGTGAACCAAACGATCATCTTTTTATTTTATTTTAGTCTGTCAATTTTTGGCGAAAAAAATAAAGTAAAAACAAGAAATTAAAATAAAGTTTAAAGATTGAAGAAATTTTGGATGACTTTATTTTTTCCTTCGATTCTATTTCTTTAATTTTTAAGATGTGGAACGAAGCACTGCATAATTTATATCAAGTTTATTCAAATCCGCCGGAACGAAAAAATCCTATGACAGGATTAGTTAAACTTATAGCACCGGCAAAAATCTTTGATGTTTTATTATTTTTCTTAAAGTTTTATAACTTTGAATGTGTTATTTTTACTGTATTTAGACACGAAAAATGTTGTTAATTATTTATTTTCTCTCCTTAAACTATAGATAAAATTCCTTTAAATAATAAGTATTAATTTATTTTCCACATCCACAAGGAGCTGGAGGAGGAGCACATCCACATGATGGTGGTGGTCTAAAAATATGATCAGTTAAAATCGTTTAATAATCTTTTTTTTCTAAGTTTTTGTTGATGCCAAATACCAAGAAAGAATTAAAGAGTAGTAATATAAAAAGTAATAAAAACTTACGGGGGTGGAGGTGGTGGTGGAGGTGGTGGTGGAGGAGCACATCCACATGCTGGTGGGGGGCTAAAAAGGAATTAGCCATGAATTTTATCTAAAAAGTCAAGGAAAATAAACTTACGGAGCACATCCACATCCACCGCCGCCGCCAGCAGCTCCAAAACCGAAAGCAGCAGTGCTGCCGATGAAAGCGAAGAATATAACGAGAATGTAGAAGAATCTCATTATGAATATATGAAATATGAATGAACCACAAATGCCGAATGAAACTTTTTTCTTAGATTATATACTCCTTTGCGAAGCCATAAAATGCATTCCATCCTTTTTTTGAATATCCGTGAAGAAACTCGTTTTTTTTTGTTTCCATTTTCTCGAGATCCATTTTTTAGAGATGACCAAAAGATAATCATTAAACCCATTTTAGTTCTATCTTGCCTTTCTAAATCTGATCACTAAAAAATGATGGAGAAAGATAAAACAAAGGATAAAGTTTTTTAGATGCTCGCTCTTTTTATTTTCCAGTTTTTTCACTTTTCGCAAAAATCACGTTTTTGGTTTTTCGATTTTGTGTATTTGAAACTTTTATTTTTTGGAGTTCCGAGGATTTGTTTATTTTAGTTTCATGTTGAGTTAAGCATCTTTCACGAGCTAAAGCATTATAATAGCATCAAAGAGCGAAAAAAAAAAAGTGAACTAAAAATGTACAAAATTGTTTATTTTGTATAACGCAATATCACAAATTTGTTTGCACCGCTATTACAAAAACTTTTTCCAAGATTTATGAATACTCACTTGTGAAGAAACTTTGACATTAAAAAAACAAAGAGCATTTGTTTTGCTTTCTTGTGTTCGTTGCTGACTGTATTTTATTTTCTTCTTGCATTAATGATTAGATCACTTTCTTTTTTTCTACCATCATGTTATTATCAAGCTTTTACTCCAGTTTAATTTTCAGTGGCATTACAGTAAATTATACGCCGAATAACTAATGATTAAACATATAAATAAAGATCAAAACTTTTTTTTTTCAATCGAAACTGATAGAAAAAAGTAAATGTCTTTAGTCTATTCTGGCGGCGGTGATAAATCCTTTTGAACAAAATCGTGTTTCTTTGAATAAAAAAAGAGAGGAATTTGAAACCAGGGTTAAAACAACTTTTTTTTATCTCTTTGATTTTATCGGTTTATTACGGATGAAACGAAAAAGAAATGAAACAAAAATGATAGAAGAAAAGTCATAAAAGAAGAGAGTATGCAAAAAGTCTAAAAGTCTAAAGGGATTAAAATGCATCAATGCTAAAAAAAAGTCGAGAATAATATCTAAAAAAATCAAAAAAAAAGTTAAACAAAATTTGAAATATTATCAAAACGAAGCAATCTTTGAACATATTTTAACAAATTAGTGTTTCTATAAACTTTTATCGTTTTAATGAAATTATTTCTGTTTGCAACTAAAAATTAGAAATAAGTAAATTAACTTATTTTTAATTAATAGTGTGCATTTGCTTGATTACTAAATTTGCTACCTACTATCACGCGTTAATGCAGTTCTTATACAATAATAATAAATATATTTATTTCTTATCAAAAAAACCTATTTATAACTTTTAAATAAACTTAATAATAAATATTCTTCCAAGTACAATTTCAAATTTGTATTTTTTATTATTATTTACTTCCAACGTTTTTAAGTTTTGGACTACAAAATTATGCCATTCTTTATTTTCCAGAAGAAAAAAAACATAAAACTTTAGAAATTTATTTAATGCGTTGATGGAAGAGTTATTTGACTTTTTCTTCTCCGATGCTCAAAGTCAATAACAGTTTTCGTAATTGGACTGATTAATATCGTTCTTTTCTTTCGATTAAAGCAAGGTAAACCTTCTCGAACTTTAGCATTTGCAGAAAACATTACTATTGCATTCACGGATGGATTTAACATTCCAGCTAAATTTGTTACCAAAACCCCTGTGAGTGATGTACCAATAACAAAAGGAACCATAAAAAAGAAAAATGCGGATAACCATTGAAATATGCAAATTATTATAAATTGAAGCGCCTAAAAAATTTATACAAAGTTTAAAAAATTGAAAAGCAGAGTGAAAAAGTTACCAAGCTTAAATTCTTTAAAACCACTCGATTAACATTTTTGTTATTTTTTCGAAGCATAACAACTTTTGCTATTATTGCGAAATATAAAATAAACATGATTCCAGGTGCTGCTTGACCCAGGATAAATAGGACTTGAGCAATGGCAGCTTTTTTAGTGTCGGAATTATCCTCGCAAACGGTGATGTATTGGAAGGTTGGAGCATTGAATCTAAAATGCAAGCTTAGGGAGATCGTAAATTTTTTCTTGAAAAAAAAGTTTGATTACAGTAGCTTCAAATTGTAAAAACTATTTTTAGCAGACATTTAAAAAATTTGTTTTCTTTGTTTTCTTTCATTTTTATTACGTTTTGCACGTTGTCTTTTTTATTATTCCCCAAAGAATGCAGATTACATTTATTGTTTTTTTTAATATCCTTCTCTTCCTAATTTTTTGTTTATAAAAATACTCACTTTTTATAACATCCCAATGATGAAATAACAACCAAAATGAGGAAAGATAAAATCCATGGAAGTAAAAGTACGACAAAAGGATGACGTAAAAGAATTTGATGAAAATCAGGTTTAAAAAATATAACAAATCTTTCGATGGTCATTAAGCAAACAAAAAAAAGTGTAGCATAATATCCAATTGTATTTAAGGATGTAAGACACTTTAAAATTATTGAAGGATACCATTCACATCCAAATGACATGCATGGAAGCATTACAAAGATATTACATGATAAATAAACGATAGCGGAACTTGAATGAGATATCTGAAGAAAAAAATAAATTAAAAAAATAAACGCTTTGAAATTTTTTTATTTGTAGCCTGATTCCAAGTAGTTTTTTACTCAAGATTGCTGCTTATTTTTTTTCTGAAGGACTTACCACAAAAATATAAACAGCTGAATCGTTTGAAACATATTTATTTTTAATTATTCTAACAACCGTATAAATTAATAACGAATTAATAGCCAATCCAAAAGTTGTTAAAGTTAAATAAATTCCAAAATGTAACCATTTTTCAGACATTCAAATATGAATAATAATACTCGAATTTCCAGAGCTCATGGAGAAAAAAAATTTCCTCTTTTTTTTCTTTCAAAATTTAAAAATCCTTAATCATGCAATTGATTCATAAAAAAATAAGTATACGAAAAGTTAAAGGCTAATAATTTTGTATTGTGTATGTACCAAATTTCAAGGCTAAAAAGTTATAAGAAATTATTATTTTGTGCTTTGAATTTGACGAAAAAACATTCTTAAAATGCAACATTCAAAGAAGTCAAAAAAGGATCTTCCGCTTTGGGTGTCAAAAGGGCAATAATTAAACAAACAAAAAAATAATGAAGAAAAAAATAACACTCTATTTTAGGTAAGCTGAATTTATTATAAATTAACCTCAAAAGGAAAAGAAAAGTGCACTCAAGAAAATGGAAGGATGAACTTATTTTTTTACTTCCAAGCTCAAAAGTAAGCTTTATGGAGCCAAAAGAAGAAAAATTTACTGTAGTCTTTGGTCAGTTCCAAAAGGAAAGAAAAAACAAGTCCACAAGGAAATAAGAAAAAAAAACAGTATAGTAAAGAAGCTAAATCGTAGTGTTTTTATAAATACGAAATTATTCTCGAATTATGTACAATTCCCAAAAGGAAGGCGTTGACGAAATAAAAATAAGCAAGAACGACAACAATGAAAGAAAGGACAGTAAAAAAGTTGAATAAAAATTGAAACAACAATCATGAGATTAATTTTAACTTTTTTTCGCACTAGTGTACAACTTTACAAATAATTAATTTAAAATATATTATCAAAATATTTAATTGAAAATCATTTCATGCGTATAAACTTTAAATTTATTTTAGTAGCCATTATATTATTTCTTTTACATACAAAAAAAAAGAATATAACAATGCTTTGTCTGCGGAAAATGTTTTAAAATATTCAGTTTAAATAAATTTCATAAAAAAGTTTTAATAAAATATAAAAAGATTATTGAAAACAATGAAGTTCAAAAACTCTAAACGGGAAACACGTAATAATCCCCATTGAAATTTTATGTGAGAAAATTGCGTAAAAGCAAATTTGCAAAAATTCAATTCAAAAAGAAATACAAAAACTCGGAAGTGAAAAAAAGTTTTAGATATGGTAAATTTAAAGAAAAAAAGTCAAAAAGATTTTTTATATCGTTGACGATGAGATTCGAACTCACGCGGGAAAATCCCAATGGATTAGCAGTCCATCGCCTTAACCACTCGGCCACGTCAACTGAATTTCAAACAGAAATCAAAAAAATAAATACTTTTCAAGCAAATGCAAACAAAATTATGTGATGCTCTTTTTTGTTTTCCTCGAAATGGAACAATGCGTATTGACAAATTTATTTGTTCTTTTGATTATTTGCAATTTTTTCCTGATGGATTGCTATTCAATAAATTAACTAAAACGAATAATTTTTACTTTTTTGAAATATTCTACCGTAATTTTGCTTTTGAGTTTTTACCATCCCATGAGAGTTCTAAAGTAAAATCATTGTGTTTTCAACCTTGACTTTAATCCTTGTTCCTGGGAGAGAGAGAGCTCTCACAAGATATGTTTATTCTTATTTTCCTTTTCTGTAACTATCTTGGGGGATAATCTATTTTTAAAAATATTATAACTTCCGCATTTCTAATTTTCGTTGATCTTTTTTTAAAGATTTATTTTATCCATATCTGATCAAGTTTAAACCTTTAAATCTTTAAGAATCACAATGAATTTATTTCACTTTTTTCAAGTGAAACTTTTTTCATGGGAAAGTGATGCTGCTGTTGCAGAATCTGGTTTAAAAATGAAAAAGAAGCAATCATATTATTTTTCAAGTGTTGGCCAAAATATACGCATCTATGAAATGGATATTTAAGGAAATAGAAAAATCAAAGCGGTGTAACATTTTTTGAAGAAAAATGAAACTCCAAATTTTATTTTTTATTTGTTTGATTCATCAAAGCTTTGGGTTTTTGTTTGGTGGTTTGTTTGGTGGCGGAGGAGGGTAAGTTTAATTTGAAGTTTAAGTATTGGGTACCGTCAAAAAAAATTCAGAGGTTGTTGTGGAGCACCACCACCAAGACCTTGTTGTGCACCACCGCCGCCATGTTGTCCACCGCTACCTCCTCCTCCACCGCCGCCTTGTGGCTGTCGACCTCCTTCGTGTGGTTGTGGAGGTCCTCCACCTTTGCCGCCGCCACCACCACCGCCGCCTATGCCATGTGGAGGCGGATGTGGTGGAGGTTTTGGAGGCCCACCGCCTTTCATGGGACCACCATATCCAGGGCCTTCTTATGGTAAGCATTAACATCTTTAAAACTGTTCAATTTTTTAAAATTCTTATTTTAGGTCCTCAACCAGGTGGTTATGCAGTTGCTCCATATTACAGGCGATTCAGAATATTTCATAGATCTTTTAATGTAGCATAACAGCGTTAATAATCTTCCGCTTGAAGAAGTCAAAAATATTCCAATTGTATGTACATGTTTGTTTGTTGAAAGCCAAATTTTTATTAATAAAACTTTATTAACCCTCTATCAAACTAAACAAAACAATTATTAAAATGCGACTAAAAATTTGACAATTCCATGGAAATATAAAAACTATTATGAACCAAAGAAATTTTCTCAATTTATAATAACCCAAGGTTATTATTTCAGGCACCAGTGAAAAATAAAAAATAAAATAAAACAACTTTCTTTGTCAAAATCAAAATAAAAAAATAATTATAATAAAAATCACCAATTTGTAATAAATCATCTTCTTTCTTTTTAAGCCATAGATTTATCAACTGCATTTGAAGCAGTTGGAGGTTGATCTGCCGCGGTTAAACTGTATGTTTCTTCCGAACTTCCGTTTTTGCCGGATTGCCTAGAAGCACGACACTCTCTCTGTAGAAAAAATTTATGGGTTTTTAAAGGTTAAAAATGTTAAACATAAAATTTGGGAAAGGTTCAAAACTAAAAAAATTAAAGCGATAGAAAATAGAAGAAAATAAAATGGGACATTGCGAAACACAAAATTAGTAAAGTTTGTAAGTTTTTGAAAAAAGCAAAAGAAAAATGAAAGATTTACTACTTACTTTCTTCTATCTATGGCTCGCATCAAAAGTCCCAATCTTTGACGACTTTGTTTTGAATTTTGAACGTCTTCAGTTTCTTCAAGTTCTTGAACACTAATAAGTTGCATATCTTGTGTACTGAATTTATAATCGGCTAGATGGGACTTGGGTATAATATCCTATAATAATAAAAATTGTTATTAGATTTAAAGATTGTCCTAATTTGATTTTTGTACTACACAAAACTATGTCTTTGACTTACATGAATTTTGAATGAAGCCCTAGTATGTGGAATAACTACATCCAATTCACCATTAACGGTTGTAGGCAATTGATCAGCAAGTTCACCTGCCATCATATTTGCAACATATGTATTTCGATCAATAATATAATTCAATTCTAAAATTTATCCGCCCGCATTAACCTCATTTTCTTTCAATTTCAAATAAACAAACCAAAATCATCATCATCCGTTCCAAATGGATTCATTAAAAATTGTCCGACTTTTAACCAACCAACATAAAAAAGCATTTGAAAGGTAGTGAAAATGGGAAACATAATTGTAATTTCTTTTTGCATGGATTTTTCATCAATTTTAGGTTGTCTTCCAAGAAGACATATAATGAAATATCCGTAAGTGGCAATGGCCACGACTTGAGTATATACGAGTGGAATCTTAATCCAATCATAAACATAAAGCATAGCAAAACCATCACGAAATGAAAAAACATGTTTCATAATCATATCAAGTTTCACCGAATCTATGAAGCCATCCTTATGTTTTTGTTTAATTAAATTCATGATCCAAAACATTGGTACAAACCTAAAAAAATCCCTTAATAATATTTGTTTTATCAAATAAACATTATCAACTAACCATTTTCCATGTGGTCCATCCGTGTTACTAAAGATATCATATTCTTCTTCAGTCATAAGTTTACTTTGAACAAAATGTCGATGAGTTGGAAATCGTTTTAATGTTCTCTCGGATATTCCACTCCATGCAATAGCTGATTGTAAACTCGACCATCTTGCAACGGTTTTACGAGTATTTAAATGTTGATCACCTGGTAAACATACAGCCAAAATCATCATCATTTTATCTGGCCAACTTATGTACTAAAAAAATTTGAGTTTTATGTTTTGTAATTTTTGTGGTTGATTTGTGCTTACATTAAATTGCTCCCACCAACGTGCAACAACAACAGCAACGAAGAAACCCAATAAGAATGAAAGTGGAATATATTGTGATCCAATTTCACACCATATTATCCATCCAGTAAAATATAATTTTTGCTGTTCCTCCAGTAAATACCACTAAAATTTTGATCAACTTAAAAATATGGCGCAAAAAGTGGCAGTTTGATTTTTAGCAAATTAAAATTCATGAATTTTAACAAAAAGTTTCGAAAAAAAGTTAAGCTGTTTTTAAAAAATTAGGCAGGTAATCATTTGACATTTTTTGCCTTTGTTTCAAAACAAAGGCTTATTATTATTATTGTAGCATCTAAAATCGCTTTGGCTTATCTTCATCCATCCATACCTGTGCAAATAATATAATATAATAAGCAATATAAAAAGCGATAAGATCCTTTAACACTGCTTTCCAAAGGGATCCACGCCATCGAAACATAATCGAGGCAAAATCCTCTTCATATGATATTGTCATCTTGGCTTACTTTGATTTAATTGGGCTTCAGAAATCTCCTAATTTATTATTTACTCTGTTACCCTAAAAAGTCAAAAAATAAAAATTAACATAAAATAAAGTTTTTTTTACGACAACAAGGAAAAATTTAAACGCCACAGGCGATAATTTAATTTACAACAAAACAAAAACGTTCAATTTTGATTAAAACAAAAAAGAAAATATATAATCGAAAGTTAGTTGGTGATGATGGTAGTGGTTGTTTTCAAGGTTGGACAAATGAAAAATGATTAAGACGACGCTCGTCTAAATTAGAAGGCCTCAAAAGACATAGGTACAACATTCACATTCTCGACAATGACTGCCGCACACAAATGAGAAATTTGGCCTTCATGGAATTTTTTGGTTGGGATGATGCGGTCGAGAGAGAAAAAAAAATAAGAAGTTTGTTGATATATTTGTAAAGTGACAAAAACAATTATTAGAAGAAGAAGAAAAAAAAGGAAGGAAAAAGACAAAAAAGTGATATGACTTGTTTTTGAATGATTTAAGATAGCAACTTTTTTTTACAGCATCGAAACGCTTATTTACATTTACGTCGGATGATTAAACGTTCCCTTCTTTTTTTGATTTTGATACAACTGATTCCTAATATATTTGAGAAAAATATTGAGAATTAGATGTTAAAGTTTAATTAAGGGCAAGCAAGTAGTAATAAAAAAATTAGTTAATTGGTTCCAGTGGTTTTTTGTGGTTAAATTTTTTTTAAAGTTGTTAGAGTATTATCGAGACGATTTACTCTATTCTTTAAACAAAAAAAAGTAAAAATTATCCAAAAGATTTGCTAGAAGTTAAGTTGCATAACTTGTTTATAACTTTAAGATTTTATATATTATAATTACAAAAGCTTTCTCATCTCCTAAAAAATATCTTTGAAAAAAAAGTAAAGGCCTGAAATAAACTAACGCAAAAAATACCAAAAAATAAATGGGCATTCAATTTTTTAAATAACTTTTTTGAGAAATTTGCAGAAAATATCTTAACTTTGTGTCAGACAATTATTTCTTAAATGATAAAAATAAAGTGTATCATTTTTGACACAGAATTATGCTCGTTCTTTTTTTCTTCAAATGTCATTGAAAAAACACTTCAGAAGGTGGAAGGTGAAAAATGATAATAAAACATTTTTTATTGAACCCAACTTTGTAAGTTTTCAAGCTTCTGAACTTTTCTCAAACCATAAAAATAAAACAAGATTTTTTGCAGACAAAATCAAGCCAAAGAACTTCTTTCACTAAAATAAAAATTAACTTAAAACTAAAAAATAATGAATGAGACAATCTCATTTTTAACCAACAAAAAATTCAGTAACTATTCTTTTTTGTGGGTTCGCCGGTGGGGGAGTGATTGATTCAATGAGTTGTTGGTTTGAAGTTTATTTTCAATCAAATTTTTTTTCTTCATTTGGCGAATATTTTTTGTAAAAATAAGTAAGAAAAAAGGTAGCGACGTCATAATTAAAAGATGCGCAACAAAAAAACATTGAAAATAAGGTTTATTTATAAAATACAAAAATGGCAGTAGACAAAGGTCAAAATGGAAACATGACTCATTCATGCCTTTTTAGATTATAACTTCTGGAAGTTTAAGATTTTACATCACCAAAAAAAAAGAAACTCTTCGAGTGAAGTACTTTGGAATCAAGACAATGACGTGAAGGTGGCAAAGACGAAAACAAGAAAGAAAAAAGAGAGGTACAAGTGGTTTTGGTGTTTTAAATCAATAAAAAAAATCGAGTTTTTTTAATATTTATTTTTCCCCTGTATTGCCTTGCCTTTGCAATAAATAAATAAATGCCTAATTTGAATTAATTTAAAAAATAAAAAAGGAAAACAAAAAAGTTGTCTTGATCATTGTTTGAAAAAAAAGAAAAAAGAAATTAAAGTTGGATCAAATTTGGTACTTTCTTTTCTTTTTATTCGGCGGTATTTTTTTATGAATCATTAAACTTTTTTAGGGAATAATTAAATAAATGAATGAATGATTAAAGAGTTGATTTGTGGAAGTGTTTTAGAAGCAAAATGATGAGTAGTAAATTGCTACAAAAATTTTCCATTGGCTGTTGAAAATAGACTTTCAAATTTGACAGGAAATTTTTTTTAACAAATTCAAAAACATGAGTAAAGTAAAAAAGTCTAATCAAGAATTCTGCAAATATAAAATTAAAAGATCTTCAAAAAAATTTTTAAAAATTTTGGAGATATAAGGAATCGAACCTCAAACCCTCTCTTAGCAAGGGATAGGTTGAAATTCGATTTCTGATAGGCCGGCCTTATAAGAAACCGAACCCCAAAGCCCTCCATTGCCAAGAGAGCGCTCTACCACTGGAGCTATATCCCCTACAAAATAAGTACAATACTATTTTGCTTATAAACATTGCATCAAATTTTCCATTCTTTATAAAAGTTATCATTCTGAAGAACATAAACTAAAATAAAAGTTTGAAAAATTTTTATTTGCAAAAGCATGCTTTTACATGTAATATTAAAAAAGATTATAAAGAAGCCGGCGATAGATGAACAGATTGGAAAAATAATTAATGGTTTGATTTATCCACGAAACTTTTATAGTTTTACGCTTTGAAATAATAAATCCATGAATACTCAAGAAAAATCATACTAAACGATTTTTTGTCGACTGTTTCTGGCCTATTTTTATTTTAAAGAATTTAGAAATGGAAACATTTTGCTTTAACATTTTATCATTGCTCCCATATTTTACTACACCCATTGAACTCTTAAATTTTTAATCAAACGTTTTTGTTATACTTGAGACATTAACATTTATTTTCACCTTTTTTTGCCGTAAGACATTGTCTACGTCAAAAATTAAAAAATGGGAAAAAACCCATTGACAACAAAAAAATTGGCTTTAGTATTTTTTATAATTAAATGTCATTCAACAACACATTTCCTCCTTCGCATCGTCACCTTAAATAAAGTTGCCCCTTAAAAAAACAAAAAATATAACCACACTATCACACACTAAAAAATATTTTCGAACAGGTTTGACAAGAAAATTTGGAAAAGAATTTTTTGTGTTTTGTTAAATTAAAATTTAAAAAAAAGCAGTAGAATGGAGGAAGCGATTTGTTAATTATGTTAAAAAACAAGCTTGTCATTTTTTGTATAAAAAGTCAGTGCGAAAAAACAATTCATCGAATTAAGAAAAAATGTCGGCGAAGAAAAAAAGTATAAGTTTTCTTTTCTATGGTTCTTTTGTTTGGTCAAAAAACGGTTTTACAATAAATAAAAAAAATCGGGTTTTCTTTTATAAACGTTTTCTTTCTCTGTTTTTGTTATTTCTTATTTTTGTAGTAAGTTTTAACAAAGAATCAATAGTATTTTTGAAACGTCATAATTGGAAATATTTATGGAAAATTGATTTATTGCAGATTTTAAAATTGTTGGAGACATAAAATTAGTTACATGTAAAAATAGATATGTTTGTGAATTTATTGCAAAGGCCATAATAGATTATTGCATAAATTGTTTAACCATAGAATGGACCACCGAAGCTAAAAAATTATGAGCATTAGTCTCTAATGTTCGAAGCGAAAGTCAAAGGAATAGTTCAATATCCACAAAAATTTGGCAACTTAATAAATTTTTTAACAAAGATTTTCATGGATGCTTTTTTTGAAAATACTTTTTGCTGTGGAACAAAATTTAGAGATAACAAAAAGCTTACAATCGACGTCCATAAAAGCCGCGACGGAAGCCGCCACCATAACCAAATGGGCCACCACCAAAACCGCCATAACCAGGATATCCTCCGCCATAAAAGCCTGGGTATCCACCGCCATATCCGCCATAAAATTGAGCTTCAGTCAAAAGACCGAAAAGTAATACCACGAGAAGACAAGCGATAGCAATTTTATTCATTTTTCTTTTTTGTTGGAGAAAATGATACCGAAAATGGAATTTGATAAATCTTTTTATATCAAATTTATTCTCTTTGGTATCACGATAGCATGCATGTCTTTAATAATGATCACTACCGCCAGTGTGATAAAAATGATCATCAAATTTTTTTCCAGGATATCGAAACAAAAGAGAAAGTAAATGATTTGGGTTTTTCGGCGAACGGGATAATCAATAGCAACTTTGATATAGCAAAGTTATCCTCTCTGATAAAACACGTAATAAAAGAATGAAAATAAAAATTAATTTATTTGTTTATAACAATATAAAAAAACACTAATTATACAATGACGTGATTCGATTTAACAAGAAAAAAAAGAAGATGATCAAAAATTTACAGACAGGTTTCGTCGTCGAGAATCGAGTTTTTTATTGTGCAGTTGATTGGTTGTTGGAGTTGGTTCGTTTATTTTCCCCAACCACAACCTCCGCAACCGCCACATCCGCAGTTGTTATTTCCTCCACAGCAGCCATTATTGTTGTTACCCAAGTCGATAACTAAAATTAGAAGAAAATGAATAATTTAAAGCATGGTTAAAAATTAAGCAATCGATGTGTGTTTACGAAATTACAAAACTATAGTTAAAGTAAAAATTAAATTTACCTGTAATATCGCTACCGCAATTGTTATTGCCACATCCACATCCTCCACCACATCCACTTCCGCAACCTCCACCGCAGCCACCGCCGCATCCACAGCAGCCGCCACCACAACCGCAATTGTTGTTATTATTTCCGCAGCATCCATTATTACTACCCAAATCTATGATAGTAACACCGCCACCGCAATTATTATTATTATTATTGCAACAACAACCACATCCACCACCACCGCCATAAAATCCACCTCCGAAGAATTGAGCGTCAGTAGAAATAGTGAAAATTGCAATAAATAAAGCTCCAAAAGCAATTTTAGAAACCATGGCTATTAGTTTTCCTCAGCTTGGAGATGATGTATGTAAGCAAATGTGGCCTACATAGAATTTTCGTGAAGCTTATATACAAATTACAAAACTAGGCCAAAAGTAAAAAAAATCCAGCCCATCATCAAGATGGACAAGTTTCTTCCATTTGATCCGAATGGACTTTCCTTCCTCCTTCTCTCATAACTTTCTTGAAACTTAAGATAAACAAAAAATCGCCTCTCGTTTTCTTAGCACAAACTACAGTAAACAGCAAAGCCATGGTCTCGATGATGACGCCTGAGCTAATAACAGTGAAAATTCAAGGATCGCATGAAAAAAAAGACGATGAAGAAAAACATGTTTTTTTAGCGGAACTAGAATTGATAGAGATGAACAAAAAGTAATTACAAATTACAGTAGCCATTTCGAGATGGACTAAAGAAATAAAGCAAAAATTCAATGAATTTGGATTTTCTCATCAAATTATATAAATTTGATTGAAATTTTATTCCAAATATGTTTTCTAATTTTCTATGGGTTTGTAAAGGCATAAACAATTTTTTAAAACGTTTTTTCTTTAATTAACGGTAATTTGTTAACGAACTCATTTTCCATATTGCAGTTGAATTAAAAGCATGAAGTAATATATATAAATATTTGTTAATAACGTTCTTCTTTCAAGTAATAAAAAGGAGCTTTTAACACTTTTAAAGCATGGAAATATAAACATAACAATAATTTACCAACAAAAAAAATAATAATTTTTAATGACACTAATTTTGTTATTTAATTTAATAGAGCTTCTAAGATGGGAAAAAACTTTGCTATTCTTGTTCCTCTATATAAAAATATTTAACACGGAAACAAAATTGCCATAATTATTAATAATAAATATTTTTAGTGTATTTTTTTTATCATGGGAAATAAATGAGCTGAACATGAAACACCAAAAATATTTTCACTTGAAACAAAAACTCTGGACTTTCTCAAATAATAAACCTTTGCTAAACATATTACAAAAGCATATCAGGTTAAGGAAAGTTAGATAATTCCATAATATTTCTAAATTTTTATAAGTAAATTGAGAAAATAAATTAAAGAAATTGAACTCACTCATCTTTATGAAGAAAAAAACGATGATTATTATTTTTGTATTTTCACTTTTCAAAATTCAGCAATCGCCGCTGCTTTGTTGTGTCTATTGTGTTAAATGCAAATATTGAAGAATTGTGTTCATTCTTTCATTGTTATGTCTTGCAAAAAAGTTTTGTTGACAAAATAAAAACTTTTGATATCTGTTGTGGCCTTGCACACACAGAAGTATTCAAAGTGCCGCGTTCTCTTGTCCCGTATGGAATGGTGCCGTGGATGGCTGAATGGTAATTCTCAATCACGCACATTCTCATATTTTGTCATAGTTGTTTTCTGACTTTGTTCAGTTGTATGTAATTTATCCTTGCCGAGCAGTTGCTCCAATAAAGAACACTTTATATTTGTTGTACCTGATTGAGGTTATAACAAAGTGGTGACGAGAGTGGGATTCGAACCCACGCCTCCGAAAAGACCGCTCGCATGGTACAAACTTGAAAAGTCAAAATGAGTTACGCTTTACCTCCCGAAAAGCATGATCATGTTCAATGGTTAGCTGGCATGATGTTTTATGTCTTTTTGTTCAAAAGCGAAACTTCCGTTGTTGGTTATCGAGTAAGAAACCATCCGGTTTACGATTTAACGGTTAACTTAAATCTCTGTTCGGGTGATCTCTTGTTCAATGAAGTCAAGGATGAACTCAACAAGAATACAGCATGGTCCAGAAATGGCAAATACTCCAAAAAGAGGGGAAAGGGTCATGGAAGAACCCAAGACAGAAGTCGAAACCTCAGGATGAGCCTATGGTACTGCAATCAAGAAGCGATTGGTATGTTTTCTGTGGAATCAAATATGCTTATGGTCAAACCTGGTAAAGAACAACGAATAAAAGCTGAAATCAAAGCTGTACTGAAATCAAATGCTGATGTCAAACTTGGTAAAGAACTTGATTATGATACTTCTATGGTAACTAAAAGTGTAATTCCGGTGATTTATCTGTACTCGATGGTTATGCTCGTATGTTTATCTCAAAACTCATATGATATGTACTATGTTCTCCATCAAGTTCGTCGTCCAGAAGATGCTCAATGAAAGCTGCTGAAAGAAGAGTTAAGGCTTAAGCTCTCGAAAAGCTCCGTTTGATGATACACTCACAAAAAAAACGTCCAAGATTTTTTCGGAATTTGATGGACCCGTTTTTTTTCGACTTTGAAAGTTGTTTTCGGCTTTTGGGTTGTACATATGGTCAACTTTTGATGGACAAATAATATTGTCCATTTTTTTAGACAAAGTTGTCAAGAAATTGTTTTAAACTGTCTTTTTGTAAGGTCAAACTAAAAATTTAAAAAAGGTGAAAAAATACAACCATGCGTTTTTATAAGTAAGCATTTCAGCAAGAGACAGAAAGTAAAGTTGATTAAAAAATGATTTAAAAACAAGCAGCAAGATAAAAAAAAAAGCCATGGAGTAGTTCATAAATTGTTAACAACGAGCGTTACTTGTTATTTTTTCAAAAAACATAAACATTAAAAGACATGGTGTTTAATGCTAATCTCATTTCTTAATCCAAAGTATTACCACCTAATTGTAATTAGCCGGAACACTTTCACCTAATTAGGCTTCCTCCGCGAATATATATTTTAACCTGTACAAACAAATGCAGATATGGTTTTGGAATTTTTACAGTTGCACAGAAACGGAGTTGGCCAAAATGCGACCGCCAATATTCAGTTTATTTTAAAATTGATTATGAATAAGACTAGATCCAAAGTTTTTTGCATATTTTAGGTTTGTTGTTGCATTCGAAAGTTGTAACAGTCGCTGCCATGGAGTTCGAAACTTTATATTTGTTGTACCTGATTGAGGTTATAACAATATCCGTGATCATATTTTGGTCACAATTTTCGCGTGTCAAATTTGAATCTTTTTTAATACAAAATTACGTTTATGTGTTTTGAATTTATTAAAATAAAAATAAAAAAGAAGATTGATTTTCTTTTATTTTTTCACTCCAAAGCTAGCAGGAAAAATTTAGCAAAAACAGCTGCAATACAGTAATAAAAAATGATTTTCGCTTTTTTTGGTTGCGCTCAACTTTTTTAAGTTAAAAAAAGTGATTTCGTTCTTTCGCAACTGTTCTTGTTTGAATTGGCCACGACAACATTTATAAATGAGTCATTATTTGTTTTAATAAAAAAATAAAATAAACTCAAAATGTACTTCTTCGAAGTTCGAACTGTGGTCCACTTTTTTAAACACACAAAACGCAAGAATCAAAAGATCAAGCTCAATTATTTTTCACGTCGATGACGAGAGTAGTGTTTTTGAGTGAATAAAAGTTGTGTCATTAATGTGTTTAACGCTAATCTAAGAAGTTTGAAAAAAGTCTTTTTGAGTAATTAAATTCCAGTTTACTTTTATATGAATTAATGGATTTTTGAAAAATCCTGACCAAAAATTTTTGTTTTTTACTTTCTCATTTTATCGTGAGGAGCGGCTTAGAACACTCGAGATTCCCAGGAGGTCACCCATCCTAGTACTAATCAAGCCCGACTGTGTTTAACTTGCCAGATCAGACGGGATGGCGTGCATTCACAGTGGTATGATCCTAAGCCAAACGCCCCTGTGATAGTCTAACGCGCGGAATTGCCGCGCAGGTAACGGTTAATCCAATTTATTAACCTGTATACCTCTACCAACCTCACGCCTATTTGATATACTTCATAAAATAGCTTACACATTTTAAAACAAAATAGGATAAATTCGATCATCGAAAGTAAGTTTGACTTTTTTAAATGAGTCACCACACTATCTAATCCTTTTTTTTTAAATGTACGGGAGCAAAACTCTATTTCTACATGAATTTAAATGATACGATAAATGACTAAAGAAAAGTTTTCTTTTTGAATAATGATAAAAAAATGTCTTAAAAACAAAAAGTAAAAAATAGTTGTTTAAATATTCAAAAAAAAAAGGATAAAAATTAGAGTCACTTCTACAATTGCTATGAATGAGGTAAGCATAAAATTTGAGAATAAAACCTTTTTTATAGTTTTTGGCTTAAATGCCAAGATAGATAAACATATTTCATTGCACAAGTGATCAAGTTTTTTTTTTGCATAATCAATGCGTACACACACAAAGCAACTAAAGGTAAATAATTAATTGGCCTGACTAGTATTGATTATTATGCACCAGCAATCAAGCTTGTGAATATAGCCGTGGGGATGAAAAAGGATTATAAACTAATCATATGCTCTCGAAACATAAATTTGCTTTTCTCTGAATTTTAAGGCGCGGCCTCAAAAGATCGGGAAAAAAATGTTCGAAAACAAGAATTACGACAAAAGCTCGAATTTTCAACAGCTCGAAAAACTTTTGATCGAAAAGTCAAGATCTTGAAAAAAAAGATCGAATCTCCAGTCCTCGGAAAGTCTCAGAAAATTTAAATTTTAAAATGTTTGCAATAAGAGCCAAATTAGCGAAAAAATTGAAGCATGATTTTTTATTCTTATTACTTCTAACATACCACTTCTTCGACTTTTCTTTTTTTTAAAGGGAGTGTATCAGCCAAATTACAGCGGGTGTTCCTAGCCCGAAAGTTTTTCACTTTCTCCAATGCTTACAAAGTTCTACAAAAAATTTGTAGAACTTTGTAAGCATTGGAGAAAGTGAAAAACTTTCGGGCTAGGAACACCCGCTGTAAGGAAAATCTCTGTTTGCTGAGACACTCCCTTTAATGCATTTTTTCTCGGCATGATCATCAAAGCTTGATTTGCTTCGATAAAAGGTGGATTGATGATAATTAGGTCGTTCGTCACTTGTCCCACTTTTTTTAGTTGTTTGCAAACAAGCAAAAAAAAGTGGGACAAGTGAGACAAAACGGATAATTAGCTTTTTTTAAAAAGCTTACTCATTTTCGTTCTCCAACGGAAATAAACTCGCAACCAGCCTTACATTTTTTCCCGCTATTTATGTATTTATTTATTTTTTCGTCAAGTTTGAGAACCATCTTCTAGTAGCATAGATCACCGAATAACTTTATCGATAGATAGGAGATGAAAACTTTATTTTTGGTTAATGACCTAGGATAAGGACTTTAAATAAATTTTATAGTGTATGACAAAAATCTAGGATTAAATCAGATTTATTATATTATTTATTGCACTAATGGAGCTTTTGTAAATATGACGAAGAGAACAACCAATAAAAACCATATTTATACAGACAAAAAAATAAAGAAAGAAAAACAAAACCCTTGGAGTAAAGGTTGGAAATTGCTGCGAAAGGAGAATTTCCTAAAATATCTTAATTTATTGGAGTGAAGTGTTGTTGGTCATGACTGCTTTATTTATTTTCCATATCCACCGCAGCCACATCCACTATTACAACAGCATGATTGTTGTTGGCAACATGGTTGACAACAAGATTGTTGGCAGCAGCAGTTATTGTTATTATTGTTACCGGGAATGGAAATGATGGTTAAATCTTGACCCCCATTATCACAACAATTATTTTGTTGACAACATCCGCATGATTGCTGTTGACAGCATGGTTGGCAGCAAGGTTGACAGCAGCATGATTGTTGTTGGCAACAACAGTTATTATTATCATTACCAGGAATGGAGATGATAGTGAGATCTTGCCCACCATTATCACAGCAGTTATTTTGTTGGCAACATCCACACGATTGTTGTTGACAACATGGTTGACAGCAGCAACTTTGTTGTTGGCAACAGCAATCATTATTATTATCCATGCATGGAATTACTATAGCTGTGCCACCACCACATCCAGAATTGCATCCACATCCACAACCGCCACCAGAATTGAATCCCATTGGGAAAATAAAAGCATCAGATGATGCAATAGCACATAAAGCAACAAGAAGGGCGACGGCAGCGATCTTAGAAACCATTGTTAAAATCTTTTTTTAGTTGCTGAAAAAAATTGGCTAATCATCGAGAAAAGATATAGGGGGAGAGATAACTTACCAATACAGGCAATGACCAATGCTAATGATGATTGCTTGCTCGACCATACTCTTCTTAAATACCATCAATGAACCGCCTATTTAAAAAATTTTTGTTAACAAGCACGCAATCCATCCGAACTGAAACATTCCGGTTTGACACTTTTCCACTCTTGACGATTAACTTAAGAGTTTTTTTTAAACTAATATTTTTTTTTCTTACCTTTAAAAAAGTAAATACACAACAAAAAAACATAAACCTCATGAAAAAAAAGAGTCAGTGACTCCCGATCCTTGCCTCTTCCGATTTATGAGTTATCAAGGCAAAAACATATATTCATTGATCGTTTAATAAATAATAATAATCTTCAAAAACCAAATCCGGTCATCACTCAAAAACATTCCAATTCGGATATGGATATATGGCTTTCAATAATCCTTCCTTCTTGCATCATCATTGAAAAGGATAAGGAAGGAAGTAAAAAAAAACTCAGGTAATCTCTTTAAAAATTATCATAAAAACTAGTTCTTTTTTTTCTTCAATTTTTTTTATTTAAGTGCTTGTTAAAAAGCTAGAAATTTGTTGGAAAAAAAGAAGATTGCTGTGTAAAAAAATTGCAAAAAAAATAAAAACTAAAAATGTGCTGCAGCTTTAAATGATGAAAGATTACGGTAGCCATCAAATACTTCATTAGTCCTCTTAAAAAATTGTCCTTTGTTTGCGCTACTAATTTGTTTGCTTATTGTAGCTGTAGCTAATGCAGTGCTATGGTTTGGATTGGCTGTCGGGTTTGCAATGGTGATGACGCTGCAAAGATAAAAAAATAAGAAAATGTAAAATGTAAAATGTAAAATCTAATATTTGTCTTCACAATTTTGAGTAATTTGTTGATATATCAAAACAATTTAGCTTCAAATATGCTTGTCTTTATTTTGAATAAGTAAAGGTAAGAGATAAAAGAGTGAAGCTGAAATATAGACAACCAAACCCTTGACAATACGAAAATCTGATAATTAGCCCTTTGCTTTAAAACTGCTGAAATGTACTGTACTATAATTTTTCGCCCAAGATGCTTTCTTACGTTTCAGCTATTAATCATATATGTCTTAGTACAGCAACCACTAAATTCTATAGTAGATTTTCATTATTTAAAATAAGCCAAAAAATAAATGACAATAAAAGAATATATAAAAATCTATTGGTTGACAATAATAAAAACTTTCAAAAAAAAAGAATCATTGTTTCCAATAATCGGACCAGAATACAATAATTTTTTAACAACTGGTCAGATCACCGAACACAAAGTTTCTTATTAAAATATTCCACAAAATAAAACTAAACCAAGACTTTTAACAAAACCAATTTAAAAAAATAAGATTTTCAAACGCTCTAATCGCTACCTAAATTTGTTTTTAAAATCCGAAATAAATAAATAAGGCCACCTTTTTTACTCGACGTTCTTTTTTTTTGTTGTAAACTTAACCTTTTCTTAAACTTTCTTGCCCCCACATTGTTCTTTCATTTTTACATAATAAAAAATCTGAATGAAGAAGGACTTCCATCATCTTGTTCATTTGAACTCCGCCTTATTGGTTTTCAAAAACTTCGAAACTTATGTAAGAAGAAAAAAAAGTTTGTGAAAATTTCACGTACTTTGTGCCTTTTTTAAAACGCTTGTTGTTGTTGTATTTCCTCTCTCTCTCACTTTTACACACATATTCATTATTGGTTGTGTTTACTTTTTTTTTGTCATATTTTTGTGTCGAAAACTGTCAATACTTTGTTCCCGTTTATTTTTTTAAATTAAGCAAAGTAAGTACTTAAGTGATGGTCATCCTTCTTCCTCCCTTCTCTTCTCCATCCTCCCTCTTACAAAAACGATGCGATCAAAGAATGCTGCTGTTAATTTTTTAAAGAAAAACAAGGGAGCATTCTGCACTTTGCAAAAATGGAGAGAAAATAACGGAATTGCCGCTGGTATTATTAAATTTTAGACTCAAGAAAAATAACAAAAGATCAGGATCAAAAAAAAAGATTATAAAATTCAAGTCTTTTATGAGTGTACTAATAAGATCAGCGTCAAGAACATTAAAAATGAGCTTATTGTTTTGATTTATCGAATTTTTTGTGAGGGATATAAAAATTTAACTTTAAAAAAGCAGAATTATTAAAATAAGGAATGAATAGCAATTTATGTTGTTGGCTTAGCGATACATTTATAAATCAGTTTCTATTTAGAATAATCGAATAGATTGTTACAACTTATTTATTCCATCTAAAGATAAAAATTCATTATTGCACTTGAATGTGGTAATGTTTTTTGAAAATGTGTCAAACAACTGGTTGAAAGAAAAAAAATTAAAATATTAGTAAAAGCTCGACGGTGAATTGGTTTCTAAACGTCACGTGTCCATTCATTAATACAATAATACTTATCATTCGATATTTTTGTGTTGTTGATAAGTCTCGATTTCTCTGTTTCATCGATTTTAAAAAAATCCGACAAACACTTTTTTTCAAAGTTTAAGAGACCATATAATTTTCCAAGATTTTAACAAATTTGATTTTGATATCTTTCATAACTCTTTATATTTTTTAAAATAGATTAACGCTTTCGCTGTTTTTCCCCTGTAATAAACTTGTACAGTATATTTAAAAAAATACTTGTAATGAAGTGAAAAGTACTCCCAAATAAAAGAGACAAAAAAGTAAGTTAATTTTATACAAAAGCTTGTTTTTTTATATTTTAAACAAAAGTGGATTGCACTGTTAATGAATGTCGTTAGAGTATCTTGTTTATTTCCTTCGAAAAATCTACGAAAAAGCAGGTTATTAGCTGATGATATCTTTCATTTGCGTACAACAAAAAAATGAGTGCAAATGCCTGGAGTATATGAGTATGTATATAAGGATTTACCTGGTTTAAAAGTATGGTCAAAATAGTTACAATGTTTGTGTCAAAGCTTTTTTGCTACAGGAAAAAAAGGAATACAATAATTATTAGGCTAAAACTAACATTTGTAGTGAAATCTCAAAAAATTAAGAAACCATTTGGATTCATTTTATTCGATAAAACTTTCTTTATTTGCGAATAAAATATAAAATGAGGAGAATGTGATTTTATGATTCCGAATTTATGCAAAAAATAACCAGATCTTTTCTGTATTTTGTGTCGAAGATGCAGCAATATGATATGCTTTTATGGAGAGAAAAAACTTGCTTTGACGATTGCGTTATATTTTATTAAAGTATATTTTTGACATCCTATTTTACCAAGGTTAATCTTGTTTGGATTTATTTTTCGCGACTATAAAAGTTAAATGTTGCTTTTTTAAAATCATGTTTTCATTTGAAAGCCGTCATCGTTGCTATTGCAAAAAACTAGGAAATGTTTTCTGCTTATGTTCCTATTATTTTATTGTTGCCAATACTCATTATCTATTTACTTGGGTGTTATAAAATGAAGTAAGTTTTTGTTTAATTATTTAAGATAGAGGTCACAGCTAAATCCGAGAGTTTAAAAATAAGAGGTCAGAACCCAAAATATCAAAGATATTTTTAAAGTTAAAATCATTCAATATTCTATTATTTGTAAAAAATCGCCAAAATATCTAAAAATATTGTCAAAGCTTTTAGTTTTAGCATTAATTCGTTGAACGCTTTAAAAAATTTTTTTTTCGATAAAGCTTGAGAATATTTTAGGTGTAACGGCTCATAGTCAATGTTTTTGAAATCAAGACGGTATGCTTTAAAAAAACTTTATGGATACTTGAGTTAAAAAAAAAAAGACAATTAAATTATTATAATTTAGTTTTAATAATTTATCTATTTGGGCATTTTTATTAGAAATTTCATTTTTTTTAAAGCAGAGCAGCCTAAAAATTAATTTTATCAAGACTTATATTTTTAATAATGAAATCTTGCGCTTTCCTTTTTTGATGTTTAACATTTATGAAATTCTAAAATTTTAAAGACGTTATGCTTTTATTCAATGAACGAAAAGAAAGGTACTGAAAATTACAATTTTACAGTAAAAAATAAATATCGTACATAAAGAATAATAACAACAAAAAAATAAAATATTTATTTTATAATTAAAATTCAATATAAATTACTAAACTGTTTTGTTTGTTTTTTTGTTCGATCTTAAAGGTTTCTCGTGTAAACAAAATAGTCATGTTTTTTTAAGGGAAAAGAAAAAAAGGAGAGATGGATCGATGGGTTTTGAGTATTATTTTTTTCTTCTTGTGAATTGATGAGATTTAAGTATATTCGTTTTTTAGTTTTAACTGATGAAAGCGACTTTAGCAACCACAGGCTGAAAATATTTTAATATGATTAAATAAATTATTTTTTTAGGAGAGAATGAAACTTACTGCTACAACCACATCCATTATTGTTATTGCTTGAAGGAATCAGAATGATACTACCGCCATTGTTGTTATTATTGTTGCAATTACATGATGGTGGTGGAATTGCGAGGGAACAAAGTGCCGGTCCACAATTATTTGATGAACCACATGGGCATGAACTGCATCCACATGATGTTGGGCATGGACATTGTTGACATCCACAGTTGTTATTGGAATCTTGGCCGGAAATAATGACAAGTTGTCCACCGCTGTTGCTATTGCTATTGCTATTGCTATTGCATGGGCATTGCGAACATCCACAGCTAGTTGGGCAAGGGCATTGGTTGCAACCGCAGTTGCTGTTTGAATCTTGTGATAAGATAATAACTTGTCCTCCGCTGTTGCTATTGCTTCCACTGCATGGGCATTGACTACATCCGCAAGATGTGGGACAAGGACACTGATTACAGCCACAGTTGTTATTTGAATCTTGGGAGAGAATAATAACTTGCCCACCATTGTTGTTATTGTTTCCACTGCAGGGACATGAACTACAACCACAGCTACTTTGGCATGGGCATTGACTACATCCGCATGAAGTAGGACAGGGACATTGTTGGCATCCGCAGTTGTTATTATCATTACCTCCTTGGAGGACGATAATTTGGCCGCCACTGTTGCTATTGCTATTGCAAGGACATTGGTTGCATCCACAAGATGTGGGGCAAGGACATTGTTGACAGCCGCAATTGCTATCGGCGGATTGTAGGATGACGAGTTGTCCTCCACTATTGGTATTGCTATTGCTGTTGCATGGGCATTGCGAACATCCACATGATGTGGGGCATGGACATTGTTGACATCCACAATTGCTGTTTGAATCTTGTGATAAAATAATAACTTGTCCTCCGCTGTTGCTATTGCTGTTTCCACATGGACATTGACTACATCCGCAAGACGTGGGACAAGGACATTGCTGGCATCCACAATTATTATTATCATTACCTCCTTGGAGGATAATAACTTGTCCTCCATTGTTGTTATTACTGTTTCCACAGGGGCATTGCGAACATCCACATGATGTGGGGCATGGACATTGTTGACATCCACAATTGCTGTTTGAATCTTGTGATAAAATAATAACTTGTCCTCCGCTGTTGCTATTGCTTCCACTGCATGGGCATTGTGAGCAACCACATGAAGTTTGGCAAGGGCAAGTATTGCATCCACAAGAAGTTGGACAAGGACATTGCTGGCATCCACAATTATTGTTATCATTACCTCCTTGAAGGACAATAATTTGGCCGCCGTTATTGCTATTGCTGTTTCCACATGGACATTGACTGCATCCACAACTGGTTGGACATGGACATTGTTGACATCCGCAATTGCTATCGGCGGATTGTAGGATTACGAGTTGTCCTCCACTATTGCTATTACTGTTTCCACAGGGGCATTGCGAACATCCACATGATGTGGGGCATGGACATTGTTGACATCCACAATTGCTGCTTGAATCTTGTGATAAAATAATAACCTGTCCTCCGCTGTTGCTATTGCTGTTGCAAGGACACTGTGAGCATCCGCAAGAAGTTGGACAAGGACATTGCTGACATCCACAATTATTATTATCATTACCTCCTTGGAGGACGATAACTTGGCCACCGCTGTTGCTATTGCTGTTTCCACATGGACATTGACTGCATCCACAGCTGGTTGGACATGGACATTGTTGACATCCGCAATTATTGTTGGAGTCTTGAGAAAGGACAATAATTTGTCCTCCGCTGTTACCATTGCTGTTGCATGGACATTGGCTGCACCCACATGAAGTTTGACAGGGACATTGTTGACATCCGCAGTTATTATTAGAATCTTGAGATAAAATAATAATTTGCCCGCCATTATTGCTGCTACTTCCACATGGACATTGACTACATCCACAACTTGTGGGGCATGGACATTGCTGGCATCCACAATTATTATTTGCATCCTGTTGTAATACAATTATTTGGCCGCCATTATTATTATTATTATTTTGGCATGGACATTGATTACATCCACAACCCCAATTATTAAAGAATTGTGCCCCTGCTGATCCAAAAGCTATGATAAATAAAAATGCTACAGCCACGGTGACGCGTGCCATTCTGATGTCTACAAAGAAAAAAATTGAAGCAAATATGTATATCATTAGAAAAAAAATGATAAAGGGTAAATAAATAAAAAAAAACAATCAAACGGAATCCACGAAAAAAAGAATAAAACAAAGTATGACAAAGTCATAAGGCTATATACCGAAAAAGAAGTGCTTGCTTAAAAAAAATATAAATGGCTTTCAAGCAATTTTTCTCTCCGCCCTTAAGAAGAAAAAAAAAGTTGTCGACTCCCGATTTGATCAATTCATTTTCTTATTTTGGGAGGTGGACAACCAAAGATGATGATGAAGATGAAGACAACGCACTCATCATCGAACAAGCCTTTTTTTTCTTCATCAAGCTTTTTTTCATCGACGACAATTTTTCCTCAATCCGATCGTCGCCAGCAGCAGCAAAAGCAAGCCAGCATCAGTCGACATTGGTGGTGCACTCGCATAAAAAATCCCCATCTCGCGATGGTCAAGAGTATTCGAAGCCGCTGCTGGCTTCTTCAAAAACATACACCAAAAAAAAGAAATTCCTCCCTTTAACCTTTTTCTCCTGGAGAAGAGGTAAAAAAATAAAAAATAAAAATAACAAGTAACCAGAGAGAGAGAAAAAGTCTTGGACAAAAAACTGACCATCAACTAGTTGATTGTTGTTTCTTTAAATAAGTAAAAATGCGTCGATCTTAAATTGATCCTTGTCCCATCATCTTCTTCTTCTCCTCCTCCTGGAAGCCAAGCAACAACAGAAGTAGAAAAAAAATGCAAAAAAATAATATGTTCATCCGCGACGACAAATATGTAGGTAGACAAAAGAATCTCCTCAAGGAATATTCCATCCATGCATCCACATTAAGAGGGCAGACAGCTAAGTTAGTTAGTTAATCAACTTTAAGCTTTTTTTGGAGTGATTTGAGGGAAACGAAAAAAAAAACTAAACATAAATGTGTGAGGAAATCTTTATGATGAAGCAGTTAATAACAGGAAACTAAAAGGTAAGAAACCGAAAAAACTATTAGAAGTACATATGTTGTTGGTGATGGGTGATGGATAAGGACTTCATCAAGAGATATTGCGCAATTTTTGGAAATTCTAACAAGTTTTTTAAATATCTTTAGCTTGAAAAGCTTAAGCTTTGAAAGGAAGTTAGTGTAATTGTCTTTGAAGAAAAAAGAAAAGAATGTAAAGCAAAATACAAGCAACATACTTAAAAATAATTTTTAGAAATTCGATGTAAAAGGTTTTACATGCTTTGTATTTCTCGGAACCCATACAATTTGTGATCATAAAACAATGTGATTCTTTAATTATATCTTGCCAATAATGAATAAATATAAATAAGGAGATTGGTTGCTGCCTTCATGGATTTTGTAAAGAAAGTCTAAATCCAGAAAGAAATTTATTTTTCCAAAAACATCGAAAAATCACAAGATTATTTAAATTTTGATTACAAGTTTTAAACGTCAAATAAAAGAATTGAAAAACCATACATATTCTTGGGTGATTAACATTTGGAATCACTCACTATTGATGGTTGAATTAAAAATTAATAAAAGCAATATTTCGGCACAAAGAAACTTGTGAATATTATTTTCAAAAACTATAATCAATTCATTGATATTCTTTACTTGCTGAAAAAAAGTATCGAAGGATCTAAAGGAATAAAAGATCGTACTATTACATTGCAATTTCGGTGATTTTTTGAATAAAAAAACATTTGCAAAGTAACTTTGATGCTTCAATAAATCGCTGCAATCGCGTTCGCTATGCTATGATAGGAATTGCCAGCAACCATATTGGACTTTTATTCTTTCACTATCATTTTTAATGGATTTTTTTTACGCATTCGAGGTTTTATAAATATCCAACTTTTAATACTATTTATATATGTAGATATTGTGTTTTATCAAACTTTATTATGCAATTTTGTAAACATCATTTGTTCAAAAATAAACACAGTTATTTTTTCCCTTGTTCGCTTTTATTGTTTTTTTTGCTTTCTATAAAAAAATCCAAACACTTTTTTCTTTCTTAAATGTTGACCCGGTTTTTTTGTTTGTGTTTCATGATCCTAAATAAAAAAATCTATATTAGTTTGTTGTTTTTTTTGTTCCTTCTTGCTTTGTCTTTTTTTTTTTGTCCGGTTTCTTGCGCACATTCACAAAAAAGCATTTTTTTAATATTAGTTTGATCGAAGTCTTACGAAATTGATGAGGAACGATGATTGAAGAAGCTTTATAGGGAAGAAGAAGAAAAAAGAGAACAATAGGGTATTTAAAAGTTTCGGGAGGCTTTCTTCCAAATAACTTTTTGAATGGAAAAACAGGAAACTCGAGTTCATCAAGAAAAATAAAGAATGCGAATGATTCAAATAACGGATATGAATGAATCATAAAAGTTGGAGGGTTTTAAAAAGCTATCAAGAAACCGTTTCAAAATTCATAGTTTTTAAAAGTTCAAAAAAACCTGACGACTCGATTCGATCGTCTTCATCTAATCTCACATTTTTTTAGTAGCAGAAGATTAAAAGTTAAAATTAAAATTAGAAACAATTTTAACCTCTTTTATAAAAAAAACTGTTACCTTCTTTTGGGAGTTTTTTTACTTTTCTCAATTGCTTCTTAAATCATCATCGAGACTCCACCAACAGATAATCGACGACTCGGATTACCCAAAAGAAAAAAAACGTGAACGTTTCGCTCCCGTTGCTTCAAATCTCTCTTCTTTAACCAAAAACATCGACGACCAATTTGTTGGTGCTTAACCCCATTTGAAACTATTTTTACTTTTAATGAAGAAAGAAAAAGCAGAAGAAGCAAGCGACAAACACTTTTCAAAAAGGGTACATTACTCTTTTTTCAAAATCAAAATAAAAAGAAGGGATTGTTGCAAAGAAAAATCAGAGTTTGTATTTGTGTAATTTAAAGGAACAAGACTATTTGATGCCTTTTCGAAAATTTCGATACTGGGGCTGGGAGGAAGAGTTGGGGCGGCGCGTGTTTGAATTACCGTGTAAGACAGTAGGTGACACGGTAATTCAAACACGCGCCGCCCCAACTGTTCCTCCCAGCCCCAGTATCGAAATTTTCGAAAAGGCATCAAATAGTCTTGTTCCTTTAAAAAATGCAAAAAGGCTGTAATAACATGATAGTGGGAGAAAATATTTGATTTTCGATATTGATGAAAAAAAGTGAGCTAAAAATTTGTTCATGTAATGGGCTTTAAACAAAGTCATGATTTTTGATTAAAAACTTATCACATGAAGAAGACTCCATCAGTTTTTTATTGGTTGAAAGTAATTTTAGATATGTATTAAGTGTTTTTTTCTTTCTAAAAAATTAATAAAAAAGTTAGCAAATTGTTATTCCTAAAATACCCGACTATTTTATAAGCAAATGTTAGCAATCGATGCATTTTTCAGATAGCCCGCCATATTTGGCATCTTGTTCTTCAACCATGCAGTTTTTATTTTGTCAATCAAACTTTGCATTTCATCAATTTTTTACTTCATCCATTTTGACTCTAGCTTGCTGTTGTAATTTATTTATTTACATTTGTTACTCCCTTATTTCAACGTTTCAATCATGGAATCAATCTTTGAAAGTCAACGGCATTGGCATGAAGAAAGAGAGCGGTGTATTGATGGAATGGTTCGTGATATGCTTGTTGAAAAGAAAACAGTAAGTTTACCCATTTTTCCGATATTTTCTTTATCATACTTTATTTATTTTTTTAGCAAAAAGAAAGAGTTAATAGTGATCAAAGAATTAAAAAGCTTATGGATCGTCATCAAACAGCAACACAAAGGTTAATCAAAGCATATCATGATGAATCTGGCGAACGTAACCGCGAACTCAATGCTATTTCTGGTCCTGGTGTATTTGCTGAATATTATGCTAGACTTAAAGCTATCAAAGACTACCATAGAACATCCAAAGGCGAGCCTGCAAATCTGTTAATGTTAGAATTTTCAAAGATGAATAGTTTTGTGGAAGATCCTGATCGAATTGAAAAGGAAACACTCAAGTTTTCTGATGAAGAAGGTTATGGCCTTTTCTTGGATTTACATGCCATTTATTCGAAGTTTATCAACTTGAAAGGAATTCAGGTTCGTTCTTAAACTTCGTAAACTTAACTAAAATGCATTTTTAGCGTATCAATTATCTCACTTATTTGACAACATTTGATCGTTTGTTTGAAATCCCTGTCGACCCAACGAAGAAAACTGGTGCATACAAGGAATATTTGACTTCACTCTTTGATTATTTAATGGATTTTCTTTCTCGTGCGAAGCCACTTATCAATATTGAAAAAGAAATTGAAAATACTGATAAAGTTGATTTTTTTCTTGTTAACATTATTTGACTGAGCATATTTTAGGAATTTGTAACAAAGTGGGCTAAAGGTGAAGCACCTGGTTGGATCAAAGAAAACAAGCCAGAGACAAACAACGCTGAAGCTATCGACCTCTCAAAATACAACACGATTGAAGAACTTGAAACTCTTGGGCTTGATCGAATGAAACAAGGATTGTTAGCAATGAACTTGAAATGTGGTGGAACTCTTCGACAACGTGCTGAACGATTAATGGCAGCAAAAGTTAAAAATCCTGATGAACTCAAAGATTTGAAGAAACCAGAAGAAGATAAAGAAGAAAAACGTCGACGAGGTATAGCTCAAATTGAATACAGAATATACAAACTGTCAGAACTTGTTGGAGATGAAAGAGTAGCAACCAAAGACAACATTGAACGCAAGCAAGCTCGTGGTTATGTTGAAGAAGATGAAAGTGAAGAAGAAGAAGTGGTTGATATTGTTGAAGATATTGATCGCGATGATTCCGTTCCCTACAATCCAAAGGGTTTACCATTGGGTTGGGATGGAAAACCAATTCCATATTGGCTTTACAAACTTCATGGACTCAATTTATCATATAGCTGCGAAATCTGTGGTAATCAAACATACAAAGGACCAAAAGTTTTTTTGAGACATTTTTCAGTAAGTTTTTTACCTTTATGAAAAACCACCATTAATTAACTATGTTTTAGGAATGGCGACATTCTCATGGTATGCGATGTCTTGGAATCCCAAATACTCCTCATTTTGCTAATATTACAAAGATTGCTGATGCTATGGCACTTTGGAAGAAACTTCAAGATAGCAGCGATAATACAACATGGAACCCCGAAATGGATGAAGAATGTGAAGACTCTAAAGGGAATGTCGTCAGCCGAAGAACTTATGAAGATTTGATTCGCCAAGGACTTCTATGAGATCTCGTTTTTTTTGTTAAAATTTTATTACAACATTTTTTCTTTCTATTTTATATGTAACATTATTGATTCGTTTTATTTAACTTTGTTATGTCTCTTTTTCATTTGAAATGAAGTTTTTTTCTTTGGTTGTTTTGATTTTGGATCAGGTTTTGATTGAATTGAAGCCTTCTTCTTTGGTTTTGGTTCAGAATTAATAGAAATATTTTTTGATTTTTGTTCCTTTTCTGATTGAACCGAAGTCATCTTCTTTGGTTGCTTTGATTCAGGTTGAGATTGAATTGACGTTTTCCGTTTTGGTTGAATTGAACCATTTTTCTTTGGTTTTAGTTCATTTTCTGATTGAATCGAAGCATTCATCTTAGGTTGTTTTAGTTTTGGCTGAGGTTCAGATTGAAATATAGCTTTCTTCTTTGGTTGCTTTGGTTTTGGTTCAGCTTCTGGCACAGATTGTTGTTGCTTTACCCTTGCTTTGGGATTTTCATCTTTGACTTGATTTTGACGATATCGCCGACGTTCAGCATAATGTTGAGCTAGACGTTTTTCAACTTTGAGCTGAAATGGAAAATGTTGATGAATGAAAGAAAGAAGAAAGACAAACTTTGATATTTTTAGGCTTCAAAGATAAAATTGCATTAACAAATCTCCAAATTGACCAGGCTAATGCAGCAATGAGTACGGTACTAAAAAGAGGAAAATATTATTGTGGAAATAAAAAAATGAGAAATAAAGAAAACTTACTAAACATAAGCAAGAAGATAAATAAGATCAGCATTTCGTTTATCATTGATAGGAAAATCCAAATTTATAGCTGGAAAACTTGCAGAAGAATTTGAAGAATTCATGTTTACGCGATTGAAGTCGTGAAAACATTACGAATGTTTGAGATAAAGAAAAAAAGCAAAAGAAAATTTGGAAGTGTTATGCAAAATTTCTGTTAAACTTTTCCAGAGAAAAGACTCCAGCATTTTTTGCTTCTTTTTTTTTGCATTTGACAAATACAGTATGCCATACACTTTGAATAAATACAAGCAAAATTATTACAATTTTTTTTGTTTCAAAAAATTTAAAAGTTCATAAATATTTATGCTTTTGGTTCTTTCGTTTTTAAATATTTGGAAGAATTCTCAGACACTCCTTTTGTAATAATAAGTTTTTTTTTTGTTGCTGTGTTGCCGATCGTTCTAAACTCTCTCTTTTTTCTTTATTCCCCGATTATGCCTGAGAAAAAGACATAAAAATAGGAAATAATAATATTTGTAAACGCCTTTCTCTCTTTCTTTGGAGAGAAATAGGAAATATAAAAGCAATAAAATGCTCATATTTTAAACAGTATATCTTTACATACATAGAAGATTCAATTTCTTTGTTTTTTCCCTTAACAAATAAGGGGAAATTTGCAATTGAAGCTGCAATGAAGCTGAAGGCTTCAATTTTGGTAAGTTTTTTAGGTAGTAAAATAATCGATGAGATAATAGGAAATTTTTTTTAGTGGCTTTGTTGTGCTATGTTGCTATTTTCATTATTGGCTGAAACAGAAGCCCGTATTTGTAAACGAGGCGAAGCTTTACGCTTTAAATCATGTCAACGAACTTGCACTAACCCAAAAGTAAGTCAGTCATTCAAAGTTTCAAAAAATGGAAATTCGTATACGCGAGAAAAATAAAACGAGGAATGAAAGCTTCAATGTTTTGAAAGACTCCAACCTAAAGAAAATTTTTTTGAGAGTTAAAAATTAATATACGGTATCATCATTTTTAGGGATGTAATGAAGGCAAAAAAAAGAAAATCTGCGTTTGTAGTGGCTCAACTTTGCGTGATGAAAAGACTGGAAAATGTGTTAGTCCAGCCAAATGTCCATCATCTTAATCACTCCTCACCATTCACCACGACTTTCAATACTACCGAAACTAATCCTTGTCCCTTAATCCATCCTTCGAAATAAATCCCCATTCATATTATTTGCCGGCTTCTTCATCCATTATGCTTCTTCTTCCCCCAAACTTCACAGCTTCACACTCAGGAAAATATTTCATTTTATGTTGTTTCATACAGTATTTTATTTGTTACAGTTTTTATTATTTTCTTTGCATAACTTTTTCACATTTGTAAAATTTTTAATCTCAAATTTATTTTTTGCGCGTGATATTTTTTTTCTCTGTAAAAAAGATGATTATCTAATTTTTTAACAAGCGTTGAGAAACTTTTTATGGGATTTTTTTGTTTTTTGTTGCTTTTCATTCTTCTTTTTTACAAGCAAAAATAAATATTAATAGCTTTCATTAATGTAAAAAAAAAGAAACAAAAAACATTGAATATTACATTTATTTTTAAATCACATTACATATCAAAATACTATTAAAAAATAAATACAGATTTTTAATTACGTTTAGTATCATCTTTAGCATCTTCGTACACATCATCAGCATCATTGTGAGGTTTAGTAGTTGATGGATTCTTTGGATTTGGATTGATTTGAAGTGCATCAGCAAATTTTTCAACAGGAGGACTTGGTTGTTTAGCAAGAGTTTCAGCAAAGCTTACATTTGTCGTTTCAAATCGTTCAACATTTAGAGATTTTGATGTTGGAGAAAAACTTTGTGCAGTTTTGGTTGATTTCATTTCGTCTTTCTTTGATGAAGCATTAGAAGGATTGGTGATTTTTTTGAATACCTAAAAACAAAATATGATTGTAAGACAAAATAAAGGCTCAAATGAAACCAACATCATAATATTCTCCACCATTTTCCCAATCATAAGGATCAGCGAAGTTATAATCACGATCCAAACATATTTTAGAAATAATTCCACGAAGATAATCATAATCTGGACGGCTGTCATATTTCAATGCTTGAAGATGATCGATGACTGAATAAAGTTCAATTGGACCATGACGAAATAATGTTGTTAAAGAATCTTCTTTCACTTGACAAATCTTTTTCCTGGATACATCACGCCATGGAAGTTTACCATATAATAATTCAACGAGCATAAAAAGCCATGACCAACAATCATCACGTCGTCCTTGTTCAATACGTTTATGAACATTTGGAGAGCAATAGCGATCAGTACCAAGAAAAGGAGCACGAGGTCGAGGACGTCGATGTTGCACATAAGATTTTGATGAATCATATTTGAGCTGAAAAAGAAATTTTTGTTAAGCAAAATAAACATCGTAAATAGAAACAAATGAAAAATAAAAGTAAAACCATACATAAGCTCGAGCAAAACCAAAATCAAGTATTCGAATATTTCGAACTTCCGATGCATAATATCCAACAGCAAAATTTGAAGCTTTAACATCCCTGTGCAAAAAACCAATACAATGAATATCTTCGATAGCCTAAAAATTATGACTTTGCATGAATTTGAAGAAGAACGAAACCTTACATTCAAACAATGAAAAGCAATTCGAAGTCCAGTGGAATATGTCATTCGTTGTTGAGGTGAGTGTCGACGAAGATATGATAATGATGGACCAGCAAGAGACATGCAAACAATATTGATATCATTTGATATTCTACCAGAAGCATAAAGTTGACAAACATGACGAGACCATTGTAATTTTCGTAAAATGTTTGCTTCAGCTGCTAAAGTTTCAGAGTAATGTTTTAGAACATATTCAGCTTTCAAAGCAGCTTTGGGATGTTGAGTTTCAAGTTCATCACATCTTTCAACACAATAAACAATTCCACAACCACCTCGTCCAAGTTCAGATAAAACTTTCCATTTTCCATCAATTATTGTACCAATTTCATATTCGGGTTTTCGACGAGATTCACTTGATGATGATCGATCAGTTGTTTTCGCAGTAGTCGTTCTTGTTGTTGTCGTCAATACAGTAGTTCCATCTCTTGTTGTACGTGTTCCCGTTGTCGTCGTCATCATTGAAATAATGAAGAGATGAAGCACCAAAGAGAAGAGAAAAAAAACTTTTTTACTTTCAACTGACAAACAGCAAAGAAAATTAATCAGAATGGTGTTTTGATTTTTTGAATGAAAACATTGAAGCGATCCCTAAAAATTTACATAAATTACATTTTAACAAAATTAACAATGAATGAAAAATAAGAAAAAGTGTGATGGGAAAATATTATGTAAGGATAAACCGCTATAACTAGTTGTAATAACTCATATAAAAAAGTGACATTTATGAAAGTAAACTTATATGCCATAAGTTTCGAAAGATATTAAATACTCACAATAGCTTTAATATATCGAGCAATCAATTAAAAGATAATTTAAAACATTCGTCATTATGCATAACCAAAATAAGGGAAACAGATAACTTAAGATAAATATAAGTGCAAAAACGAAATCGACATTTAATAGTAAAAGAAATTTATTTACAGAAAAAAAAATTAACAATAAAAATTAAAACTATACAGAAAAATAATATAACGAAAGTATAGTAAGGATTACCAAGATCGGCGATTATTAGATGCCTCACAAGATGAAGGGAAGCTTTCAATTGTAACATTTTGAAATGGAACAGATTTTCGAGGTGGTGGACGCGTATAAGGTGCAGCTGATTGACGAAAAGCATTCTTGTTGAGTCCTGGTGGTAATCCAACTGGAGAAGATTTCATATTCATCGAAGATTGAATAGCCGGAGGAGGAACAAGCATACGAGTTGGACGTTGAGCTCTCATAGTTGACGAAGAAAGCGATGAAGGAGGCATTCGACAAAGTCGTTGAGTTCTTATAGTTCCCGTCGAATAAATAGCTTGAGTGGGAGTATCCATATGAAGTGGACGTTGAGTTCTCATAGTAGACAAAGAAAGCGATGGAGAAGGCATTCGATATGGTTGCTGATCTTTCATGATAGACGAAGGTTGAATAGCTTGAGGCGGAGTATGCATATGAAGTGGACGCTGAATTCTCAAATTTGACGAAGATGGAATCTGAGGACGTTGAAAAAGCATACGACTTTGATAATGAGAATTCATATTCGGCGAAGGTAAAATTGCCGGAGGTGGAAGAAGCATACGACCTGGATGTTGAATATTCGTCGAAGAATGAGATGGAAGAGACATACGATTTGGATCTTGAGATAAAAGAACATTACGTTGAGCAACATGAGTCATTGGAACAAAATTGGCTGATTCATTACTTTGAACAACCTAAAATAAGAAACATTTACAAAATATTTGAAACGAAGAAAAAAAGAAACTCACACGTTCAAAGATTGGTTTTGTGAAATCATCGAGAGGTTGATGAGAGAATCGACATTTTGGATCATTGCATTTATTGTATTGAAAATTTTTGCAGGGAAATTCACCATGAAAAAAATTGCAATTCCATCCCTGATTACATGAACCATTAACATAAAGTTTGCATAACTCCGGTTTACGGTGAGAATCAGAGGCGTTATGACTATAAACGCATGCATCAGCTTGACGACATTTACCTTCACGGAAAAATTTACAAAGCAAATTGTCAACTTTTGGTTTAGGCTTTTCAGGTTTGCATAAATCATGAATTAAAGGTGTAAGATGGCTAGAAGTTGATGCAAATCTATCACAAGAAGCTGGAGTCCAACCAACATAGGAGGGTGAAATGAGATGATAATCTAAAAAACAATAAATAAAGGAGATCGAATAGTTTCAAAACATACCATTTTGTTTGTTTTCTTTAGCAGCTCCTTTGTTTATAGGTGTTGAAAAACAAGATAAAGTTGATTTTTCAATAATTTGTTCATCATCCTGGTCAGCTTCAAGTAATTCACCCTCTTCTAGATCTTCCATTTTCTCATCCACGGGTTTTTCATCTTCTTTGTTAGGATTAACAATCAACTCAATTTTAACATCATTTTCACCAGGCTGACTATACTTTTGAAGCTTTTGTAGCAAACGCAGTGCAATGTCACTAGATTCAACTTTAAGCATTTTCTGTTTGTTTGCCTTCAGAATTTTTATGTTTTAACAATCGGATCACTGAGAAAAGCAAAAAGCACAAATGATTCAAAAATTGTCTCAAATATGCAAAAAATTGATTTGAAATTACAGCAATAAAGCACGTTATTAGTTTTTGATAAACCTAGAAAAATAAAAAGTTTATTGAATATTTGAAGCATTCTTGACAAAACATTATATTAACGATATAAAATGATAAAATATATTTAAACGCCTAAATTTTTCGAAGACCAAGTAAAAAAATCCTAACAAAATTAGAAAAATTTATCAAATGCTACATAAATTATTTCTAACACTAATCCTCAAAATCTCATTGCTATCAAATGAGTAAAATCAATCTAGCATAAATCATTTTCTCAAATTGGGTACTAAACAGTGATGTTCCTCGCCCGCCAAACGCCCGCCCGCGAGCCGCCCGCAAGCGCCCGCCCGCGGGCGACGGGTGGAATTTTGGAAAGTTCGCGGGCGCCGGGCGGGCGAAGAGCAACTTTTTAAAAAAATCAAAAAAATTCAATTTTTTAACCGAAAAAAATCGATTTTTAATAGAAAAAATCGAAAATTTCGCGGGCGACGAGCGGGCGCGGGCGAAGATTCAAAAGTTGGCGGGCGCACGGGCGAGCGCGGGCGACTTTTTGGAAATGCCGCGGGCGGCGAGCGGGCGACGGGCGAGAAAAATGACAAGGAACAACACTGGTACTAAACATTGATGAAAAAATGGCGATAATTCAAACTTACTAAATTTAGAAAAGACAAAAAAGAAAGAAGTAAAGTTTTACAAACAAAAAGATTCTCAAACAAGTTTTACATGCATTTTGCAAGGTGCATCGAAACTGCGCGTGTTTGTAAGATCGTTCCAAGATTAAATTTTTTTGTTTGCTTTTGAAAATTAGAAGGTTACGATTCTCTGAATCTTTATAAACCTAAATTTTTTATGTTTATTTACTGTTTCATTGTTTTTACAGTTGATACTTCCAAAATGAGTTAAGATACATTGAATTAGGAATATTCCCGCATAAACAGTCAGTGTCAATCTGCAGTCAGACTTGAATTATCTGAAGCTTTTCAAAGCAAGAATCCATTTGTGCTTAACATAAATTTACTTTGTTATTAGGAATGACGAATCGAGTAAAGTTATATGCTTTATTATTAACAAATAAACCCGTATTAACATTATGAGATACCCTTTTGAAAAAAAAATTTATATCATTTTGCAAGATTTTTCACATTCGTTTATAGTTTTAAATCTATTTTCATTTCCACCACAATTTTCAACTGAAAATGGATAACATTCTGCTGTTATTGCATCAAAATAATATTGAGTTTTGGTCGTTTTGTTTGATGATCTTGAGTACTCAGAAGATTTGTTTTCATTACACAAAGCGGAATCTGTAAGTATTTGAATGAATGTGTTGTGTTGCATTCACATTTATTTTTGAAAAACTATATTCAAAAATTGATTTACAAACTTCATTTTTTTTTTTTTGAATCATTTTCATGATTTATTTTTTAAAACTAACCTGGAGGTAAATAACAATTACTTGGATATTGCGGTGAATTAGAAAATATTGGTGGACCTGGAAGACTTATTCCATCGACCAACATAAACATCGCAAATACGAGGATGCTGCATCGGTGCAACATAATTTTCTACCACACAATCTTCAAAATGAGATAATTTTTTTTGGTAGACAAATTTAAATAAACGCAATTTTTTAAGTTACATGGAATTACAAGAAATGAATGACCTCTAAGAAAAATGACTTTTTAAGTATTGAGAAGCAATGGATAGCGGCAGAAGAAGAGAAAGAATGGCTTTTGATAAATTCATAAAAACAAGAAAAAATGCGACAGTAATCAATCATTTTTTAAAGCAAAAATTCAAAAAAGGGCTCAAAAAATGGGTTAAAAAATAGAATATGTTTATGAAAAAAAAAAAATGAAACATTTGTTTTTTATTTTTCTAAAGGATTGAGAATGACGTTCATTTTTAAAGAAAATCATTGCTTGTAAAATTTTGATAATTGAATTAATCACAATTCAGGGTTGTAAAAAAAACATGAAAAAGTGTTTGGATCTTCTCCAAAAGTCAAAAAACGAGACCCGAAACACATGAAAAAAATGGAGAAGAGTAGTGGGAGTGTAGTAAAAAAGAAACGATGCATACTACATTCTTTTGATTGCTCTCAATGATTCTTGAATGATGTTAATTTGATCGGTGAAAGATTGTTGACAAGTATTTGTTTAGAATGAGGATTTAGAAAAAGGAAAAACAGGAAATGCTCTAGGAAAAAAAGTTGATCGAAATATCCAAGGGCAAACTATATTGACAAATGATTTTATTATTTGCATCAAAGCTTACACGATTATGATGAAGAAACAAAAGGTGAAGAAAAAGAGGAAAGAAGCATAAAAAAAAATAATAACATGAATTTATTATGAGCTATTATTTTTTTGAACGCTCAAAAACCATACATTTTGGTTGACATATTTTTTTGTATGGACTTATTCTTTATTTTTGTCGCGACAAGTTAACAACAATGGAAAAAGTATTCAAATCGACCATAACTGTTATGAAAGAAAGTTTTTTTAAATGTACAAAAATATAAATAAATGTTCATCGAAGCGAAGATAATATACGAAAAATAATAATATCCGTAATTAAAAAAAGGTACACTCAGTAAAACTTCAAAGGTGTCGAAGAATGATCCTTGATTCGATTCAATTCCATCCAACCTTAAACTTTCTCAACTTTTGCTTTTAAACCAAAAATAAGAAAAAAGCAAATTAAAAACTTATTTGTTTTTGCCCTAATTTCATTTTCCGTTATTTACTTTTCAGTTTTGCCTATTTTTTATGAAAGATTTTCACCTTTCACCCGACATAATTACTTCAAGCTGAAGAAAGTATTGCTTTCATCAATAAATTAGAGAGACTGTCTTTTAATTGCTTTCAAAATGGTTTGAGTTAAAAATAAAGAGTTTTATTACCAACATTTGATTTTTAGAAGCAACCTCACACATATATAACAACAAAGAAAGATATTAATTAATTCCTTTGTTTTTTTGGATGCTATAGTATGCTTCTGATGTGGTAATATTCATGTTTAGGGAAAGTAGTACAAAATAAATGGTTTATTAATAATTTCAAAATAAAAACAGTAAAAAGTTATTAAACGATGCAAAATAAATTTAACCTTGATAATATCCTGGATTTTGTTGTTGTTGTTGATTATATGGATAACCATTATTATAACCCATGCTACCCATGCCTCCCATAGCTGAACCACCATTATAATTGCGATTATATCCTGGTTGAGTGTATGCTTGATTATAACCTCCATTATTGGTTCGCATATTATTCATTCGCATCATATCTTCTTGACTCCAATCTTCTTGTGAATTATCATGATACATATTATTTCGATTATTAGTGTTGTATGGATAACTTTGTCGTTTATCCATTTGACCTCCTGCTGATGGTGGTGGTGGAGCAGGTCGTGGAAAACCATTCTAAAATTCCAATTTTTTGTACCTCTAAAACTTCATTAATATGACTAACCTGTGTTGGAGCACATAAAGCTACTGTAGCAATTAAAGCTAAAGCGACCAAACAAAAGACACTTTTCATTTTTATTTTCTTTCAAAATAAAACTTTGAAATGATACTTTCAATTTATTGTATGCCACTGCTTTTATATAAATTTTTTAAGGTAAATAAAAGACCATGTTTATTTACCCAAGTAAACGTCAACACACAATTTTTCTGTTATTTGAAATCCTTGATCACACATTTTTTTAACCTATGATTGTTACTTGATTTTTTTTCAACTTTTTGTGAATGTATGTCTCATTTGTTTGCTGTTGTGTGCTAAAGATTACTACTAAAATGCTCACAAATTTATTTTATAATAAAAACTTTATATTTCGTAAGTTTGATTCTTCAAAAAAAATTGTGTGATGAAAATAGAAATATTCAATCATAAGATTTTATCAAAGTACAAACAACTTGAAAAGCAAAAGCGAAATAGCGTCGTTTAAAATGCTTCATTTTTACAATTTACCTTTTATAATTATTTAGTTTTAAATAATATTATAAAATTAGACTGAATTAATCTTTACTGATTAAAAATTATAAGCATGAATGAGCAAGAAATTATAAAACCCTATTTATTTTTGGTTGTTAAAGACTCTCTTACTTTCTCGTTTATACTAGAAAAAAAACTCATCCAGCTAAAAATAATTTTATAAACCCATCTTTTATCAACGAAGAAACAACATTAACTAACTAACCATTTTTAGCTTTTAAACAGTAAATTTCGATTTCCACCGTATGCTTAAAGTTTAATATGATGAAGAAAAAAAAATTAGTTGAAATTATGTTACAATAAAAACAATTGTTCTGAAATTATTACAGAAGCTTTCAGATTGACGTTATAGTTTAGGCTAATACTTTTTACTTTTTTAACAATTAAATTTAAACAAAATAAAAAACCATAACATTTTTTAATTTTTTTTGCAAAAAAAAACATTTTTCTCTCTTTCATCATGCAAAAATGTTCGTTAAAAAAAGAAACATCTAGAAAGGACGCGAAGAAATGGGAGACAACCAGCAAATGCTCGAATGTTTGCTTGCGTAAAAAAGACAGATGGTTAAAAAAGTGTATGTGTTTACGAGAGAGTTCAGACATAAACATGCTGGTTCTTTCTAGTATTTTCGCGGCTGTTCGCGAACATCAGCCAACTGAGTATAAAAGGAGAGCATCGCTGCAATTTTTTCAATTACAAACAAAAAAGAAATACTCGAATATTTTATTTGATATTTTACTACTTCGCTCTTATTCCTTATATTTATTATTATTGTAATGGCTACTTCAAAAGCTATTGGTATTGATCTTGGTACAACTTATTCTTGCGTTGGTGTATATCAAAATGGAAAAGTTGAAATTATTGCCAATGATCAAGGAAATAAAACCACTCCATCATATGTTGCTTTCACAGACACCGAACGACTTATTGGTGATTCAGCTAAAGATCAAATGGCTCGAAACCCTGAAAACACCATCTTCGATGCCAAACGTTTAATTGGTCGAAAATTGGATGATCCCATTGTTCAAAAAGATATTAAAAATTGGCCCTTTAAAGTCGTTTCAAAATCTGGAAAACCTGCGATGGAAGTTGAATTTAAAGCTGAACGAAAAGCTTTCACTCCAGAAGAAATTAGTTCCATGATTTTGATTAAGATGAAAGAAACAGCTGAAGCATATCTTGGTCATCCAGTTCGTGATGCAGTTATTACAGTTCCAGCATATTTCAATGATTCCCAAAGACAAGCAACCAAAGATGCTGGCGCTATTGCTGGTCTAAATGTTCTTCGAATCATTAATGAACCCACGGCTGCTGCCCTTGCATATGGTTTGGATAAGAAACTTCAAAAAGATAAGAATGTTCTCATCTTTGATCTTGGTGGTGGAACATTTGATGTTTCAATTCTAACCATTGCTGAAGGAGTCTTTGAAGTCCTTTCCACCGCTGGTGACACTCATCTTGGTGGAGAAGATTTTGATGAAAGACTTGTGGAACATTTCGTTAATGAATTCAAACGAAAATATGGCCGCGATATTCGATCAAATCCCCGTGCATTGAGACGTCTTCGAACTGCAGCAGAACGAGCAAAGCGAACCCTTTCTTCTTCGACTGAAGCCATGATTGAAATTGATTCCCTCTTTGAAGGAATTGATTTCCATTCCAAAATTACTCGAGCTCGTTTTGAAGAACTTTGTGGTGATTTATTCCGAAAAACTCTCGATCCGGTAGAACATGCTCTTCGTGATGCCAAATTGGATAAACGAGCTATCGATGAAATCGTTCTTGTTGGTGGTTCAACTCGAGTCCCAAAAATCCAAAAACTTCTCAAAGAATTCTTCCATGGCAAAGATTTGAATCTTTCCATCAATCCCGATGAAGCTGTAGCATATGGAGCTGCAGTTCAAGCTGCAATCCTTTCAGGTGTCAAAGATGATACCGTTAAGGATGTCCTTCTCGTTGATGTAACTCCACTTTCACTTGGTATTGAAACGGCTGGTGGAGTTATGACTAAATTGGTGGAAAGAAATGCTCGAATTCCAACTAAAGCCACTCAAACCTTCACAACTTATTCTGATAATCAACCCGCTGTAACCATTCAAGTATTTGAAGGCGAACGAGCCATGACCAAAGATAACAATCGACTTGGAACATTTGATTTAAGTGGAATTCCTCCAGCTCCACGTGGCGTCCCTCAAATTGAAGTTACATTCGATATTGATGCCAATGGAATCCTCCATGTATCAGCCGTCGATAAATCCACGGGTAAATCAAATAAAATTCAAATCAAAAATGAAAAAGGTCGACTTTCACCCGATGAAATTCAACGAATGCTTGATGAAGCAAAGAAATTTGAAGCTGAAGATCGAGAACAACGTGAACGAGTTGATGCTCGAAATCGTTTGGAACAATATTTATTCCAAGTCAAATCAGCCTTATCCGATTATGGCGATAAACTCCCTGCTGATGATCGTTCATCAGCCGATCAGCTAATTTCAGAAAGCCTTAAATGGATTGATAACAATCAAATGGCAGAAAAATCTGAGTATGAGGATAAACTCAATGAAGTCCAAAATATTCTTGGAAAAGTCATGGCTAAATTACACAACCAAGGTCAACAACAACAACCATCAGGTGGTCCACAAAATTGTGGCCAACAATATGGCAATCAATCCAATGGCAGCTACGATGGTCCAAAAGTTGAAGAAGTTGATTAATCTTTTTTGATCTCAATAATTTTCTTTTTTTATTAATGTATTTGTTTATAAAGTTTTGTTATTTATAATTCTATGTTGTACATTGTTAATTATATTTCTGTTAAATAAAAAGTTATAAATTTAAAATTTTGGTGTTAGAAGCAACCTTGAAATTAGGATTTTGACAATATTAAAAAAATCTAGCATACTTTTTTTTAGCAAAGCTTATGTTTTTGAGGGAAATTTATCAGAAAAATAAAGAAACTTTTGAAAAGATCAATGTTTTGAAACGAAAAGGATTCTATCGAGAGTCAAAAGCAACAATTCCATTTTCAGCATCAATCACAAAACTTTTTATCAAAAAAATTCAATCATTTCAATTCAACTTTTCTTCAATCAATTTTCTTTGATGTTTCTTTTTCTTCGCGTTTTATTTTCTACCGTTCTCCTTTTATTCGATTTTATTTACATCTTTCTCTTCGTTTTTAGAATCTTACCTAAACATGGGAAATACTCCTTCTCACCACTATCATCAGGAAGCAGCTGAAACAAGCTTTCAATCTTCATCGGGCTCTGAACGAAAAGCTGGGATCAAGAAAGCATCAAGAAGCTTTACCTTTGGAAATATGGAGAAAATTATTGCTGATTTGAAGCTACAGGTATCTCGCCTTGTTGTTGAATAACATGCATTTCATACTTATCGTTTTTAGGTTTCTGACTTGGAAAAGAAACGGGCAGCTGAAATTCAAGCTCATAATGAAATGAAGCTATCTCTTGAAACCCGACTTGCTGAACTTGAAAAGGAACGTGAAGCTGATGTTAAAGCCCTTGGCGAAGAAAATGCAACAAAGCTCTCTGAATTGGAACAATACATCGATAAGCAAAAGAAACAATCCGCTGATTGTCAAGCTCTCTTGGAAGAAACTGATGCTCTCAAAGCTAAAATGGCTAAATTGTCTCTTGCTTCATTGGAAAAGAACCAAACTTCCGAAGTTCAAGCTCTTAAAGCTGAAGTTGCCGAAAAAGATCAAATTATTGCTGATTTGGAACAGAAATGGGAAGCTGATCGTAATGCTCTTGATCAAATGAAGCAAACTTTTGAAGCCAAAGTTGCTGAAATGGAACGAAGCATCTCTGATTTTGAACCTTTTGTTACTAAAGGTCTTCGAAAAATCATGGATGGCAACGCATGGCATGCTCTCACTGATTTCAATGAAGAACCTAAGAAGATTTCTGTCTCAGATTCTAACAACTTGGTCATCGACGATGTCGTTTCTCGCTCCGCAAAGAAATTGGTTGTTAATGGTGCTATCTCAATGTTTGAAGAAAATCCATTTGAAGAAATTGCTGCTGTTCCATTTGAAGGTAATGCATGTATCGTTTCTGAATTGCTCAAGAAGGTGGATGATTGCAAAGTTGCTAGTTTGTTCTTGCATGATCAATGGTTATCTCGTGGTGAATATGAAAAGCTGACCTCTGGCGATGTTAAGAACCTTTATTTCTCCAATGTTCGTATTCGTGATGAAGACCATTCATTGGTCCAACTTGAAGACATTCTTGATAAGCTTCCAACCATTGAAAAGTTTAGATAGTAAGTTGTTTCATTTTTGCGTTCTTTTTTAAATCCCTTTGCTTTTTAGTGACATTGTTGGAACATGGCGTGATGAAAAGTCATATGTCTACAGTATTACTAAAGATACTGCAAAGGTCCTCGTCAAACTTCCATGCTTTGAAAAGCTTCAAGAATTCAAGTTATACAATATCGTCCATGAAGAATTTGATGCTGATGCTTTCATCGATTTTATGAAGGTAAGTCATGTTATTTTAATATTTATTGTTTAACTTTTCTATGTTTCAGAAACATCCTAATGCTAGCTTCACCCTTTCTCTTTGTTCTATTCTTCCTGAAGAATTTGATGCTATCAAAGAAAAGATGCTTGGAGCTTGCCCATCTCCTGACAAGCTTACTCTTGAAGTTTTCCACGCCTAATTTTGTTCTTGTCTTTTTCTTGTATTATCTTCTCATGTTTTAAATCGTATTAATAAATATATTTTACACTGTAATTTTCTTGGACTATTTTTGGTATATATTTTTTATTATGCTTCTGTTGTTTTTGTTGAATTCGTTTTACCCACTTTTATTGATTAGAGACTTAGATTGAATATGCTAGTAATTTATTAACAGAAGATTACTTTTACAAAAATATTTTTACTCATTAACAAAATCACTTTATATGCTTTTTGGTCACATCATTTGATTGCTTCCATAATGATTTTAGTTTTTGCCCATGGAGTTTTTGTATGACATACCATTGGGAGACATCTGAAATTTCATCATCATACCGGGTATTTGACGATTATTGGGATTTTCGTTGCTGTTTTCCATGCAATTTCCTTTTTTCGACATATAATTATTGTGTGTTTCAAGTTATACTGAAATAAAACGATCATGTGTTACAGAAGTTAGAAAAGTCGAGACTTTAAAAAAGTCAGCTACCACAAAAAAACATTATGGATTTATTAAAACATATTCAATTACATACATACATCATATTTAAAAAAAATGTATTTACACAAAAAAACTTTTATTACTTGATTGTTTTTTATGGAGTGTAACTTGCAAGATATCTCCAATTTCCAGGATCATAATCTCCCATATTTCGTCGCTTATCATCTCGACCTTGATTGTAGTCACCAATTCCAGGAGAAACTCCCGGGGTATAACCTCCGCGGTCCGTTGAACCTCGATTGTTATAATTATCATTGTTATTATTATTGTAATTGTTATTAATGTATGGGTTACGATCATATCCATCGCCAATGTAAGTTCCACCATATTTTAATCTTTGTGGATCTGGACGACGACCAAAGCTGCTATCAGTGGCAAGTCTTTGACTATTATAATCAAATGAAGCGGGTTGATTGTTATTATAATTGTTTGGACTATTGTAGCCAAAGTTATAAACATTATCAGCTTGAAGTCGATCAGCAGTTTGGCGGTTATAATCAGCCATATTGTAACTATTAGTTTCGGGATGAACTCCACGATTATCATCTGCATCATACGGAGTTTGATAATTATGAAAATTATCGCGATCACGTTTAGTTCGAGGAGATGGCTCTGTTTGAGGGCGATTAAAAGGATCCTATAAGAAAATGCAAAATTCTTAAAAGAAAGTTTTTAAAGCTCATGTTTACTTTATATTTCCATCCAGGCGGATAAGATCGTGAAAGAGCAGCTGCCACAAAAACAACCAACAAAACAAAAATTGATTTCATTTCTTTTTTCTTTTTTTTTCAGATCAAAACAATTTTTCAAAACTAAAATTATTCCCTTTTTCTTCGAGTCTATTTATACCCGATTTATTTTTACCTCGATAATAATAAAAAGGTAAATAAATACATTTTCTTTAACCTTTATTATTTTGATTAAAAAGTTTTTTTTCTCTCAATTTTGCAATTCATAAATGCAACCATAACTTTTGGCGGCCAATAAAATGAGTATCGAAGTTGATTGACGACTAAAGTTATGTTTATTTTTCAATTTTTAAGAAAAAGAAAATATTATTTATTTTTAACCCAAATGCAGAAACACCATTTTGTTGCTAAACAAATATTGGCTTTGGAGATTTTGAAATTTTTTGGTAATCATCAAGTTTATAAACTTTTTTTTCAAATGCATTTTTCCAACTTTGAAAAAAGATTATTAATTGAAAAGAAAGACATTTGTAGGATCATATGAAAAATTATAAGCATTTATCGCATTTTTTAAGGAACGATTATTGCAGCAAATAAGAAAAGTAAAAAAGCTCATTGAACGAAGCAAAGATAAAAAAAAAGAGGGTAACTGTATTTTTGACAATGGCAAAATAAATAAATCTATTGCTTTAGCAAAATGTGGCTGCATATCGCGGGATGCTAACATTGCATTTTTAACTTTGATTTTTTTTAGCAATACTCGAAAAGATGTGAAAGCTGAAGTCAAATTTTAACAAATCATAGGTTACTTATTTTAAATTTTTTTACGTATTACTATTTATTTTATGCTTCGATAAATTAAGAGTTTTTTCATATGTATTTTCATTGTTTGCATATTTTTCTCGATGTTTCCATTAATGATGGACATTCAGGGATGTGACCTTTTTCTTTCTTTTCCTCCGTTGTCTGCTGTTGACCACAGCGGTCACTCCTCGCTCGTTTCGAAGAATCTTTCAGCATAATGGTCAATTCATCCCATTCGCTGCACTTAAAAGCATTTATCGAAAAAAGACGTTCGTAGAGTTTTCTCGAAATTTCGCCGAATCCCCAATTGGCAAGTATAAAAGCAAATGACTTTAAACAAAAAACTTCAAGGTTCTGTTCAGATTCAAGTCTAAGGTTTTTGCCTTTTTCCCCTTTTTCTTGTCAATGTGCTCAAATCCTTCATCCCGGAAACTAACTATTCGTCCTGATTTTGATATGGACGTTTATTTGCATCCACCTTCGATGCATAGTCATAATCGAATTCGTCGAATTTCAACAAGTTCCATGGATTCCGCTGATGGAAATGGAAGCAACGGATCTCCAACCGTCAGCCGTTTTTCAATTTCTAATATTTTTTCATACTTCCGCCAAAATAGCTCCACCGAATTCCCCACGTTCAACAATGGCACTATTGAAACCCAAACAAAAGCTGAAGAGAAAAATATGACTGCTTCTGTTACAGTCAAAGTAAGTTTTTTTAAAAATTTTTTTGTCTTTTCCAATGCTTTAATTTTGATATAGTTGCTTTAGAATTTATAGCAATCAACTTTTTAAATTTGAACACTTTTAAACCATGATTATTTTAGGAAGAAAAAATGAAGGAAGTTGTCCATCTTTTTAACAAATCCTTCAGTGACGATGACGATTTTTGATTGATTCAAGAAACCAGCGGCTTTGGCTTCTAAATGCTCCAATCACTTTATTAAACTTACAGGTTATTAAACGCTAGCATTAATTTCCAATATTTTTGTTTTGTTTATTGGATCTTTTTTTTTGTTAATTTTTGTATCATTTTGTTATAAATAAAATATATTTATTTTTGATATATTTGTCATACATACAAACAAAATTCTTTTAAAATCACAGACAAAAAATGGAAAAAGCTCAATATATAAAAAGTTAAATTGCAGATATGTTTTTAAAAACATGAAAACAATCATTATGATTCAAATCAAAGAAATTTTTGAAAACATTTGTATACGCTTTTAAAGTATTGTACTATCACCGCCACCCATCATCAAAGCTAAGTAATTTTATGGAAGACTTTTTTCATTACAAATTTGAACATAACTGGCGCAAAGCATAGTAAACATTAAATCAATTTGACCCGAGCCACTTAATTGAGGGCAGAAATCACTGATAAGTCGAATTTCAGCTCCAAGATGTTGAAGTTGAGCTCGAACAACAACATACATAAAAGCCGGAAGCAAATCATCTCCTGACCAAACATGAGCTCGTCCAATTGACGAAAATTGACTCACACACTGAAAAAAACAAGGTTCAATACATAATAGTAATTAAAATAATTAGGGAAGTAAAAAAGTGAAAACACAAATAAGTAAATTAAAGCATGCCAGAGGAGGTTCTATGAAATTGCGAATAATAGAAAAGTGAAGCATAAAAAAGTAACAAAGTACGTTGTAGTTGCTTTAGGTAATTTTTTTAGCACAAAATTAGATTAATTTTGCCACAGAAATTTCGTCGAAATTTTAGTAATTAAAAATAATTCTTGTCTTTGATTATGGAAACACTTGGAATGTAATTATTTGGCTTTGATCCCTTCTTTTTTTTCCAATGTTTTACTTACTGATTTCTCTTATTTTATTTCCTTGCTTATTTTTTAAGTTTACTCATTGTCATTGTTTCAAAGTGAAAAGTATATATTTCAAAAAGCATTCAATAATTTTAAAAGGTCGCTCTGCCTTTTTAGAAAGTGCATAGTAAACAGAAAAACGGCATTCAGCTAAAAGCTACTTTTAAATATTTTTCCATTTTCTATTTTATAATCTCAAAGTTTCTCTCCCTAATTTTAATTTTTAAAAAGAAAATTTCTAGTCGTTTGACTCTTCAGAAAGCAGTCGATTAAAAAAAGCATGTGAATGTAAATAAAGTTAAACCAACTAAAGCTTAAAATTGCGTAGAAAAAGTTTAAAAAGCAATAAACTTTCGCATCGTTTTTTACGCTTTAAACTTTGCATGTTAAATTAAAAATAAAATAAAATAATTTATAAACATCGCATCAAAATACATAAAAGAAAATACATGCGTATTTTGATGTGAGATATATCTCTTTCGTTCGTTCGCATTTTGGCTACAAAAAAGGTTTTAAAAAAAAATGAGATTACTTATAAATTTAATAATGCATTTTATTTCATTTTTTTTTTCATGAATTTTACAATGTCTCACAATTAATCCTCACTGAAAATACATTCGATTTTTTTTCTTCCAAAAACAAAAAATAACTACGATAAAGTTTCATTCGTAAGATTTTATTGTTGTTTGTTTGATTTGTTGCAATACAGTAATCACTCTATGAACATCAGGTAAATTTCAACGCTCACACTCTCTTTTTTTTCTTCAAAGGCTAAAATCAATGAAAGAATTTTTTTTGTTTACTTATTTAATTTAATAAGCAACCATGTGGTATTAGCTTGTTGTGTGTGTATACCAAAAAAAGCCACCACCAGACAAATTATAAATGAGCGAGAAAGAAAAAAAGTGTACTTTTCTTTTTTTAATTTTAAATTTTATATTTATAAAAATGATTAATTCCCTCTTTCATTTCTCTGAAAAAGGGCAAATGTCCTTTCTTTTACAGTGTTTTCAGAAGAAAAAAATGTATTTTGTACCAAAAAAATCAAAGGACAAAGTAACTAAAAAATCTATCTTTTTTTGTAGTCTAATTTAAGTTTTTATAATAAAAAAACATTAAAGTTTAAAAATAATTGCTTTTTTAGAAGTTGCCTCTTGCGAGGGTGGAAAAAAATATATAAAAGATTAATGAGAGGCAATGGTAAACATGCAGGTGTTTGAAGTCTTTATAAAAAATAAGGTTGAAAGTTCAAATATTGACCAATTTAAGTTTATTTTAGAGTAATTTTAAAAGGCTTTTTTTAGAAAATTAATTTAGAGGATATGAGTTTTTATAAAATTTGGATATTCCAATGAAAGCAGCTTGCTTATGAAACTTTAAAATTCGAGATTAATTTTAACGTATTTCTTATTTTCTTAGAAAAAATGATTACTTTAAATTTTAAACAATTTTTGCTAGTAAAATTCTATTTCATAGTTTTTGTTTTACCAAAACACATTTAAAGAAATTTATTATTATTATTTTGTCGGTTCAAAAAATTTCATTTTTCAATAATTGTGACTCATCCCTTCCTTATTAATATTCTTCCAAGAAAGCTTTCAGCAAGCTTTCAACAACAGCAAAAAGGAGTCACGAGCTAATGCAAAAAAAAAAATGCTTTAAATAATTCTCTTAAAACAAAAAAGACAAAAAATGAACGTTCGTTTTTAGTTTTCAGCTTTTTTTGTTTGCTTTCAAAAAATTTCTTTTTTTTTTACAATTGCCAGAAACAAAAAAAGGACAGATGTGTCAGCAGTTTTTTTCGTCTTCGTCCATTTTTAAAGTGCATTTATTTTCCTTGTCACTTTTTTTCTTTTCAGCGTTTTTGTTTTATGCTTTAAAAAAAGAAAGAAAAAAACATAAAAAGAGCAACCAAAAAAGCTTTGGACTTGAAAAGGAAAAAGTACATTTTTGCTTTTTATGTTTCGTAAGAGCTTTAAAAAATTCGCTTTTTAAAAAACGGGCTAAAATGGTAGTATTTAGTTTTGAGAAAAGCTATTATTGCTAAATATCAAAATGTCATTTTTAAAGGTAATGTCAAAAACTTAATCTATTTCATGGTAAAAAATATTATAAAGTTATAAAGGGAAGTGTTTTAATTGACTCATTTTTACCGTCATTTACGCGTCTCAAATGGGAAAAAACCTTTTCCTCCGAGACTTTAAATGACAAATTTTTATCTTGAGAAACGTATATTTTTTATATAGTTATTTTGCATTTAATAAAATGTCGAAAAAAGCCAAATCCATTTTTTAAGTTTATTAAATTAGAAACAAATCATTCGTTAGTCTATTATTAGCCACATGAATAAATTACCGCTACTCACCCACTCTTACATTAATTCAACCTACTTAAAAAGGTGTTATTAGTAATATTAAAATCTCCATTAGCTTTGACCTTTACCACCTCTGCTTTATTTTTAGTTAAATATTTGTTTTGTAGTTTATTGTTTTAAAACAAAAAAAAAGTTGCATTGTTGATGTCAGAATCCAAAATTTTAGATGTACCAACTGGCACAGTCAATCGAAAAGTACATAAGAACGCCGTTCACAAAATCCACTTTTTCAAAAAAAATTTAAGTGCACTTGTTTCTGCTATTTTTAAAATTCTCACTCTTCTGATAATCTTACGTTTTTTAAACCTAAAGTGTGTCCTTCTTTGCACTTTTTGGAAAGTAAAAATCAATCAAAAGTTGCAGTTCGTGTTGGAGTCATTGCATATTTATATTTTGGTATTACAATGAACATTTAACTAAAAGCTTTTCTTCGTTTCCTTGATCGAAAAATTTCCAAAATTTTTAGCCATTTTTCTTAGAAAACTTATTTTTTGTACTTTGCTCTTTCAACATTTTATTAAAAACTTTTTTTTATTGTGCCGTTATAATAAAAAGTGGCAGCAGACAATTTATTTATTTTAAATCATAACCATTCTCTCTCTCTCTCGCTATGCCATTATCTACGTATTTAGTCTCATGTCTTTTCTTTCCAATTTCTTAAAAATTATTATAAATGTTTATAAAGTAAATAAAAAAATGAGGTAAACAAGAAAATCTGTATTTTAAGATTATTAATTTTTTTTCTTCTGAGCTTACTAAGAACGGCTTAAACTTAGCTACTTTTAATATGTTTTTTTTTCTTTTCATAAAAAAATGTACATTCTTACGTGAAAAAAAAAAATGCGTAGTATAATAACCAAAGCTTTCTTTCGGTTTTCGAATGAATTAGATGTAATTTTGTTCGCGTGTTATGTGTTTTTGTGCTATAAGATGCTTTTTTTAAAATATGAATTATGAAGATGAGCGAAATTATGAATCAAAAAATGCAGTAAGTAGCTTTAGTGGGTTGAGATGGATTTATCTATAAGAGTTCACAAAAAAACATCGTATTAAGATTTTGGATTGTTTTGTTACAGTATTTGAAAAGCAAAATAATTGCAATGATTGAAAAGTTAGAGTTTCAGCGAATAAAATCAGATAGTTCTAATACGTAATTTGCCAATCATTTTGCATCATTTTGCATTTTTTGTTTTCTCCTCAAAGATTGTAAAATAAAAAAAAATTTGCACTTCCATAAATTGATAATTTTTTTTGTTAATTATCAAGTAAGTTATAAGAACATGAGGCAACACTTTATAGTTTGTTGCTATGTATCAAACACCCAAAATGATGTTGCTGCTTGCTCACTCAAGCATTGAAGGGTCTCTTCATAATTTACGTTTATATTATTTTATTATTTTAAATTATACGTTTTTATTTTGAATTTAAAAATTTCAACAACAAAAAAATGCTACATAATTTTTAATTTTTCAAAATATTTTTTCTTTTTATTTTATGTTTGCTTTCTTGCATTTTTTATAAAAAAAAATAGTGGGCAACATTTGGGCGTTTTGAAGAATTTTATTTGTCTAAAAATATGTTTAATTGTGGGAGGAATAGGGTTCCGACGATTCCCCGAAACCGGGGATTTTCCCCGATTCCCCGGCCCGGGGAAACTCCCCGATTCCCCGTCCCCGACGAATATCGTTCCCCGGACGGGGATTCCCCGACTCCACTTCCTCAGTCGGGGAATCCCCGACTCCCCGTCCCCGACCCATTTTTTATTCCGGGGAAAAATATTTTATTTTTAAACATGAGATTTGCTTTAAATAACCTCTCACCAATACTAATTAAGGCTAAATATGCTATGATTAATACACAAAAAAATATTTTTCCTTCATAAATTAACATTAAAAAATTTTCGGGGAATTCCCCGGTTACTTTTAGAATTTCGGGGATTCCCCGATTCCCCGTCCCCGACAAATGCTCTCCCCGGCCGGGGAATTCCCCGACTCAAAATCCATTTTCGGGGATTCCCCGTTCCCCGACATTTTCGCATTTCGGGGAATCGTCGGAACCCTAGGGAGGAAAATGGAATGTGATTTTTAAACCCAAACCATTTTTTTATTTGTTATCGGTATAAAAAGCAAAGTGCATAAAATGACGTTGTTTTTTTTGTGATAAAAAACGTGCAAAAAATTAAAACATTTTGCTAACTAACGCCGCTGTTTCGAAAATGAATTCAATCGTGTTTTTGTTATTTATTGTTATCGACTTTTTTATAAAATTTAAGTTGTTTATTTGTGAGTGAGTTTATGTATACATAATGTGCACAAAAACAATGTCTGTTTCATCGGTCTGCTGTTGTGGTTGCTACGTTGCAGTGATCATGATGATGATGGACTTTGATCTCAGAGAATTGAAATGAAGCAGTATGAAAAAAAATCAGACAAATCTAATTTTGCATGGTTAAAGAAAGTGCAAAAAGATGGCTAGTAATTCTATGCTTTTTGAAAACTTGAAATCTTAAAAAAAGATAGTAATTGGAAAAACATATATTTCAAATCTCGAAGCCAAAATACATCTAACCTTTAGCGTACTTTTTAGCTTAAACATTTAGACTTGTGTCAAAAGCCCAAGAAAGTCATCAAGTAAAATTGAATATTATTTATGCCTCCTTTAAAAAAACGTTTTTTTTTTAATTTCCAAAACTTTCACGTTTTTTTAACCTGATACTTTGTACCCTTTAATTTAAGCTTTAATTCTTTTTACCTTTTTTTTCTTCTCTTTCATTTCGCCATTTCCGCTTGAAAAGTTCATTACTTTAAAAAAAGTACATATTTTCAAAATAATAAAAAGCTTAACTAACATTCACGACTAACTTACTCTTACTCATTTTTAATAAAGTATTCATGGAACGCCCCTTTTTCCTTTTATCCTTCATCATCTGGTTTAATTTCGTTCAAACTAAACACAATCATAGGTGTAAATTAAGTTTTTTATTTAAGTGAGCACATGAATACCACACACACAGCAAAGTTAATTTATCTGTAGTCAAACTTTCAAAATCAAACACTTCTTTTTTTTGAAAAAAGTTTCTTTAAAAAAATATATAGAATTTTGGTCTCTGATTTCTAATGCTTTATCAAAGATGATAATTTTATGGTTTAAACCATATTATTTATAATATTTTTTTGGCACTAAAATAGCAGCGCTTATGATTTTAAGATTTTAAGTTTCTAAAAAAGTATATATATATTTTTTATAATTACAGTAAATTTATTTTTATTCTGTCAGTTTAAGCTTTTTTTAAAAAGAAGCAAGAAAGCAGAAATTGTATGTATGTGTTGTTTTTGTGTTTCTAATATTTTTTATTTCTAAAAAACCATACATCACATTTTTTTCTTCTTTTAGTATTCATTGTCGCTGTTCCAAATTTGTTTTCTTTACTTTAAAATTAAAAAATATATACTGTAGCTCCTCTCTTCTTCGTTGTGTCACATACACTCTACATTCTTTTTGAAACAAATTTTAAAAAAAGACGAGAAGAAAAGACATTTTTCTGTTTAGTAATCATTCGAGAAAAAAAACCGGCGACGCTCAGATGAAAACACATTTTTTGTTTTTCACTATTTTATTTTTTTCTTGGCTAATGTCCTAGTCGTTGTCGTTGCTGCTCACTCGTTTTGTCGCCGCCTAAGGGGATTGATTTTTTTTATTTTAGTTTATTTTGTTTGTGTTCTCATTCTTCCTTGAAAATGGATGGATGCATTAAAAAAACCAAATCCAAACATGTTTTCCAAAGACATAGTAGTTTTTTTATATCTCGTGTTTGCGTCTGCGTTTGTGTAGGAAAAAAGGGTTCGTCACGATTTTTTGTTTTCAAAAGCAATCAAAAATAAGTTCGTTTTTGGTTTGAGTGCATTTCGAAAAGAGTACGAGCATCGAAAAGATAAATAAAAAAAATAGCTACCTTCCTTTTTCTTTCTCTGCAAAAAAAATATATATCTGAATGTGTTTTATTTATTTTTTTATTTTTACAATGAAAAATTCTTTTCGATGAATCAATTTTTGATGGAAAAAAAAAATAAATGGGAGCATTGCCGAAAAAATAATAAATATTATAAATTGAATCGGCTCGTGGCAGCTTTTTCTTTGAAATTGTTTTCTGTCCTTTAATGGCTTCGAAAAAAGTGGGAAACGTGCAGAAAATAGAAATGTTTCATTTTTTCCTTTGTACTTTTATCAATAAAAGACGTTGATAAAATACCATTCTTTCATTTCTCGATATTTTAGAATGAAAGAAAGAGAGAAAAAAGAGAGGCGGTCGAAGTTGAAAAGGTATTTATTTAGAAGTGAGAATTAAAGACCAAATATACTTTGAAATGATTATTTAAAAGGAAAAAAAAATTGGTTGAAAAAAATGGAGGTTTTTTTAAGTGAACTTTAATTTTCCAATTTAAGATTTGCCATTTAAAAAAACAGGAAAAATATGATTATTATTTTTGTGTAACTAAAAATGGGTATTTAATTTTAAAATTATTCTTTAATTTTGTTATTTTTGTTTATGAGAATGAGAATAAGCGGAAGGATAAGGGAAGGAAAGAAAGATGACTAGTGAGCGAGAAGGATTAGTCACATCTCTCTCTCTCTCTTTTTCACATATACACACACATGCATGCCCTAAAAAAAATAATTAATCTGTGATTTGAGTTTCTTATTTAATCTCAATTTTATTTTCTTCAAGGCTTCAGCGGGAAAAATAAATTTAATCTTAGTCAGAGTTTAATTTTTTTTTTAATAAACTCCACCTGAGAGGAAAATGGTGTGTGTATGTATGCATATTCATGCATGTGTCTGAATTAATTGATAAAGTTCAAGTATTCAAGAGACCACTGAAATGTTCTCTTCGTTTTTCGTTTTTCTTTTTTTGCGTTTTACACGTATTCATTCTTTTTTTTTTCTCCATGTGTTTGTGTGAATGTGCTGTAGGGTTCCGACGATTCCCCGAAACCGGGGATTTTCCCCGATTCCCCGGCCCGGGGAAACTCCCCGATTCCCCGTCCCCGACGAATATCGTTCCCCGGACGGGGATTCCCCGACTCCACTTCCTCAGTCGGGGAATCCCCGACTCCCCGTCCCCGACCCATTTTTTATTCCGGGGAAAAATATTTTATTTTTAAACATGAGATTTGCTTTAAATAACCTCTCACCAATACTAATTAAGGCTAAATATGCTATGATTAATACACAAAAAAATATTTTTCCTTCATAAATTAACATTAAAAAATTTTCGGGGAATTCCCCGGTTACTTTTAGAATTTCGGGGATTCCCCGATTCCCCGTCCCCGACAAATGCTCTCCCCGGCCGGGGAATTCCCCGACTCAAAATCCATTTTCGGGGATTCCCCGTTCCCCGACATTTTCGCATTTCGGGGAATCGTCGGAACCCTAATGTGCTGCAGCAAAGAAAAAAAAATGAGCAACAGGAAAAAAATATTTCGGACGTGTTTGGAATTTTTTTGCTATTTTTTTTATGGTTGGTCCTCTTCCGTGTTTTTAGAAGAATAGGGTCGAATCAAAAAAATATAACGATAATGCATTAAAGTTCGTTGTGAATTTATTTTATTTAAACCAATTTTTTTTACTTCCTCAATCACTGATAAAAATCTGCCGCCTGCAGCAATCTTTTTCCTCCGCATTCCAACCTTGAAAGTTTTTTTTCTCCAAAAAATTCATTCTTTCTTCCAAAAAAATAAAACTATGTTTCTATTCTCTTTGACGCTGCTCTATCGTTCACACTCGTGTCAGTCGTCGACGGCTCAAATTTTTTTGGGTTTTAAAAAAAGAAAAAAAATAGTCTCATCTTTTTATTTTTAGGTGGTTTGGTTTTTAGAAAAGGAACATATTTCAACGTTCCTATGTTCGCTTTGCATCCTCCATCCTTCGCTCTTTTTCACCTATTTTCTTTCATTATTTTTTTCTTCTTCCTTGTCAGTCAGTGTTTATAGCCAAATAACCGCACCACAAAAAGAAAATAAAACAATGAGACGAACACACACACATACATAAAGAGGCAACAGCTTCCCATTAGTTTCATTTCCTCTTCATCGGGTATTTGCTAACATTGAAGACAAAGTCGAAATTATTTTTCTTCGACCAACTAACTTTTATGTAGCCTATTTCTTTTGTTTGTTTCGTTTTATTCAAAGGAGGGCAATGGATAATCTGAGCACTCGACTTTTCTAATATATATATTTCTTCTAAATGTTGAGTACTACTACTTTTTTAGGGCGTGTTTTATTTATCCTTATGTCTTTTTCTATTTCTCTCATTTTTTTTCTTTTTTTCCAACAACAACAAGAATGAACTTTAAGACCCACGCGATGCACTTTATTTTTGTTTTCCATTCGGGCGAAGGCATTATGGCTGAAAGTAAAAAAATTATTTTTCTTCTTTCTAAAAGTTCGTTTTTGAGTGTGAGTGTTGTGGTTGTGCTTGTGTATTTGTGTTTACAAAGTTCGTATTCGAAGGAGACGATGAAATGGACGAGAGAGATGTGGGAAGAGGAGAGAAGAAAAAATAAAAGTGTAATGAGATTTTTTTCTGTTTTTTTTTCTTAAATAAATTGCAAAAAAGTAAAATGGATTTATTCATTTCCGTTTTTATTTTTTGCCTTTTCCCTTCTTTTCTTTACAGGTCAAAATGTATGCTTGCTAGACACTGAATAATAATTTTTGTCTTTTTTCTTTTTTATTTTTGTCTGCAACGTAAGCATAATAATAAGCAAAAAAGCAATCAGTCTCTTTTCCTTTCTTTTCTCAAAAAAATAAATAAAGGAAAGTATTTTTGTGATTTTTTGACGGGAACGGAGAGAGGCCTCCTTGCCTCTAATGAAATCAATCAATTATCGTTTCTCATTTCTATTAAGAAAGTACAAATTTTATTTTTTTGAAAGTGTTGCATTTTTTTTATTACCATAGACACTTCTCTTTTTTTCGATGGGTCGCTCGAATCCTGAAAGTGTATTCTTAATACGACTTCCTTTTTATTTTTTCCATATCTATAAATGATTGACTATCATCTATCTTTCATCGCCACGTCTTTTTCACTTTTGCACTTTTATCAAAGATCTATTTCGTTTGGAGTTTTGATGAGCAGCGACGACGTCGTATTATCCCTTCCTTTTTCCGTTCACCATAGATATAAAAGTTTTTCTTCCGCGTTTAAAAGACTACTTCTTTACCGTTCCTATCAATTTTATCAATTGCACTTTAAAACGGCGAAGATGAAAATATCTGAACACAATCAATGAGGACGTTATTTTTTCTTTTATGCTGAACAGACTTTTTTTAAGGTCAATGCTCAATACAATGACAGTAGTTTTAAATTTTCCCCTCCCATTTTTTTCATTTTTAAAGTGCTGCACTTTTAATGGTACAAACACCATACAGCACGTGAAAAAGAAAAAACACATGTTTGTCATTGAAAAACTTTTCGCTGCTGGTGGTTAGATATTTTTTTTCTCTCGTTTACTTTGCAGCGTTTTTCTTTTTTTTTCTTTTTTTTCTGTTTGCGTTGGAAACGAAGAGGAGGCAAAAAACAACTAGTCACAATTTTTAGTTAAAAACTCCTATTTCGCCCTTTCATTTTTTTTGCTTTGCTTTAGAGAATTGAAGTCGTCAGTCAAAAAAGGAAAAAAAAGAGAAAGCGTCGTCATACGTTAAAAGTTTTTCCATTTTTATGTACGTTTTAGCGTGTCCTTCAACTATTTTTATTTTTTGCGAGCATTGTTATTTCTTTTTCAGTATTAAAAATATGTATGTTCGCGCTTGGCAGTTGCAAAAAGGTTCAAATTAAAGTTCAATTTTTTTTATAGATAAAAGGTAAAAAAGGAATTCGGAGTAAAACCATTTCTTATTAAACCCTTATTCTCACCATTTTAAAAAATTACATCATTGGAGTAAAATCAAATAATGAATAGTCTTGCCAATTTACAAGCTTTGCAAGCCTATTTTCAATTACAAAACGCAGCAGCGACAACAATGCCTGCTGCTCCACCAACCCAATTATTAAACCCGAGTATTTTAAATTCAGCTGATATTAATACTCTTACAACACTTGCTCTTATATATGCAAATCAAAATAATGTTAATAATCAAATTCAACAACATGTAGCTCCATTACCACCTGTACCAATAACTACTGCTCCACCATCGATCTTTCATCAACAACAACAGACAATTGCTGCTCCAACATTTAACATTAATACCGAGCATCTTACAAATCAATTGTTGCAACAAAATACTTTGAATCAACTGAGCCAACTTTTTGGAATGAATATTTCTCCTCAACAGCCACAATCACAACAACAGCCATTATTCCCTCAACATCTTTCTCATACTCAACACCAACAATTTAATGCTACCATTCCAGCATCAGCTTATCAAAATCCTGTAACCATGCCTAAGGTTTGTTATTAATTAGCAACTATCAACAATTAAATGACCTATTTTAGCCGCAAGTAACATTTCCAAAAACATCAAGCAAACCTATTCCAATTCCATCAAACCCAAAAATGATTCAGCCATCAAAACATTCGCTTCCAACCACCCTTACAGGTACTCCTGAAAGAAAACGACGTCGTCATCCAGATATTGAAATGCTTTCACAACCTCCATCACTCAGTGGCTCACCAATTAATGATAAACTTGCTCGATCCCGAGCTTTTACTTACCCAAATGCTATGAAAGCAAATACACAAATGATTAACAAAGGTAATAATTGAAAAAAACATAAAACAATGATTTTTAATTATCGATTTTTTGCATTTGCAGAAGAACTCAAGAACCCAACAATTGATAAAGTTGCTAAATTTGTCGATCAACCATCTTCTTCTTCCTCTTCCTCATCAGCTTCTTCATCGTCTTCTCAAGGAACTTTTCAATCTTCTTCTGCTAACAACAACGTAAGTGTTTTCTATCGAAAGAATAAAGGAATTTTCTTATCATCAAAAAAATTTATAGATTGAAGCCATATTGCTTGCAAAAACAGCTTATGTTCTCAATGCATTAGGTGAAAGTGCATATAGACAATCCGATCCAGCCTTAGATGAGAACTCAGCTAATGAAGAAATGGAAGTTTCTGAAGGAGATCATGGACATGTTATTAAAATTCCTCTCTCAGAAATTCATCGAATGATTGAAGATTGTTATAATTCCACTTAAAAAAACTCCTTTAACAAGTATTATGTATTAAACCCCAAAAGTATTAATCAACATTTAAATTCTTTATTTCTATCTATCCTTCTTTCGACTAGTCTAGTTTTTTCTTTTCTTTATTCCTTGGTTTTTATTATTCACTCACTCACATGTTGTTTTGTTGCTTTGATCTCATTGAGATTTTGGCATGGTATAAACCATCTTAAAAAAATCCTAAAAAATATAACTCAATGTTGTTGCTGTGCTGTTCAATGATGTATGTATGTGCAAACTTTGACGAGAAAGATTATCAAATTCAATTCAATTGTAAAGACTCTTCTTCTTTAAGAAAATGAGTCTCTAATTATTTTATTTTTTCATTTGTAATTTTTTAAGCGTTTTTTCAAAAAATGCTGCTCTTTGTTTGTTTTAAAATTAATTTTGTAAATACTGATAGATTTTGATTTTTGTAAAGCAAAAAAAATAATGCAAAAATACTAAAAAAATTATATTAACTTATTTTTTGTATATAAATTAATTAACTCCATGAAGTCTTTAAGATTTTCTGGATTCAAACTTTTTTTAGACTTTAAGAAGCGTGGTTTTTTAATATTTTAAATTTTCTAAATATTTTAAATTTAAATATGTAAATAATTTGATAGAATAAATAAAAAATGTTAATTATACTCCTCTGACAAGCTTTAATATTTTTCATGGAAAAAGTAAAAATATAAATAAACCAACCGCGCTAATTTCAGAAAAAGTTTCTGCAAGAATTGCAAGCTTTGAAGATGGATTAAATTCACAACTCAGCCTTTGAAGAGTATGAATTGCTGTTTCATAATACTTTTTTCTTGCTGTCACCCGCACCATAAAAGTATCCAAATCTTCGGTATTTTCATTATCTGTCGGCCATAATCCTCTGTAATTTCGAGCATTTATAAAATTATATTTGCTTTTGATGGAGGCTATGGTAGGCTATTGTATTGTCAATTGCATCAAATTGACTATTTTTTCTTGATAAAATCTTACCGTTCAACTCCAAGATAACTTAAAAGTCGTGCATCGGTTGCTGTATTTAGAAACATAACCCTTTCCCAATATCTTCGATCCATTTCATTACATTTTACTGAATACATCGTAAATAATTCAGCATAACATTGACCAAAAAAGTGATGAATTACAAAATCACAACATGGAGTTGCAACGGTAAAATCATCCGATTGAGCCACGGATACTTTACCACTAGAAAGTTTACTATAATTATAAATTTTAGATTCCAAAAACGCTGTTTAAAGATTCAATACCTCGAGGTTGATTTAACCGAACCGTCATCTTTTTCTTCAATCGAAGTAAGACTGATTCCATCCTCATGCAAGTTTTGGGTTGGAATGGTATCGGAAAATATTGGAATAGATTGATACATGGCTGTTACAGGTGGTAAATGAGGGAATAAATACCTAAATTAATTATTTGTTTTTATCTGTAAAACAATTGGAAATGACAAACTTTATAACTCCATAAGCTCTTTGAATTAATGAAGTAAATTCTAAAACAGCAGAATCATACATAATTGCATGAGTTCCGATATTATTATAACTGCAACAAAATATTTCAACTAAACCATTTATTAATCGATTGATTGGATGATGGGGAGTTGAGAGGCACTAAAAGAATATAAAAATGTTAATGGGATTTGTAAATTTTTAAACAAAAGCAAGTCTTTTTGTAATCATGAAAAGCGAAATTTAATAATCTTACCAAATTCCAAAATTCGCATACTGTTGCATAATAACTTGGTGACCATTCTTCATAAACGTTTGGAACCCTTTCAAGTCTTTCATCAATGGAAATGTTTTTTAGTGTTTTTATTTTTTCTAAACTTGATGAAAGTCTTTCCCAAGCTCGTTTGCAAAGCTCTTCCTTGCTTTTCCCTGATTCACGAAGTCCCAATTCATCGAATAAAAATTGATCGAAGATTTCTTGCCATTTTAAATCTGCTAAAACAGCCCATTTAGTTTCAACTGGACCTTCACTAAAATAATATTTCTTTCATGAGTTTGCATTTTAATTTTGATATAAACTTACTCGACGATTTGAAGATCGGCGACGCTAATGTGAAATCTTGCATTACTTTCTTTTCGAGTATATGTTGCATTTGTAATCTTTAACTCGCCACTAAGAACTTGGCCATGGATTATACCTTCAATTTGATCACAAGGTGTTGGACGAAGTATACCTTTACCAGCTGCTACACCAATTCTATCAAATTCACCTTCATACGAAGCTGAAGCGTCATTTTCATTTACTTGATAAACTATTCGGCCTTTCTAAAAATTATAAGTTTTCATTCTTTCACTATTGAAGTGAAAATTTATTTTACCGTAAATCGATTTCGATCAAATATTCCTTCATGAAAGACACCATCGATGGTTATTTGACAACCCTTTTCATGCCTTAAATCATCTTTCCACATTCCTAGATATCTCTCCTCTGAAAAACCCATAAACTTATATTTTATCGCTTTTTTTTGTGCTTACTATTAAGTGAAAGTACTCCATAACCATGTTTAACTCCACCTTGCCATGCTCCAACATAAACTTGTTGATTGCCGGTATAATCTGTAGATCGATAAACTCCATGACCATGTGGCTGTCCACCAACACAATATCCTTCATATGTATCTCCATTTGCATATTGAATAAATGAAAGACCATGAAGTTTACCATTTTTCCATTTACCTTTATAATTATGAAATTTATTTGTTTTCTTTGAGGGAAATTCTGTAAAGAAAACTGAGGACATTAAAGGTGAGGGTTCTTTTTGTTCTTCGGGGATTTTCATTTCACCAAATCCATGAATAATTCCATTAACAAATCGACCTTTATATTCTCTACCATCTAAATATGTGATAGTGCCAATGCCGTGTGGAACTCCAGTCTTCCAATAACCTTCGTAGCGGCAATTTTTATATAGAAAATGTGTGGAAGAATAATCATATGTGCCAAAGCGAGTTTGAGGTAGAACATGAATGGAAGTTCCAAGTAGGTCATCGAAAACGGTCAACTCAGTTCTTTCTCGATGAAGTCGAAAACTTGCTGAGAAAGCATTGAGGAGTTGATTCTGAAAAATGGACTTTCATATTATATTTCTTGTTTCACTACCAAAGTCTTACCTTCATTTCCACATTTGGAAATTCAACGTGAAATTCATATTCGGGCGCCAAAATTTGAACCATTAATTCTGATGTTTCTTCTGTTACAAGGGCTTCATCAATTTCCGATTCATTCATGGATGAAATGGAATTCATCCAAACTAAAGGCATATCAATAATAATAAAATCTCCTTTTTGAATTAATGCAATGGAATCAGAAAATACAATAACCGTCGAGAAATTGGATGACATAAAACGCCGCCATGTTGTTGTAGGAGCTGCAGTTGGGCCAATTTCTTTAACTTTAATTACAGCATTTGAAGAAGTGGGTGAAGTTGTTGGATCATGTGAAGACCAAATTACAAGTCTTGAAGGTTTAATTAAGGATTGAATGGATGAACAACCATGTGGAAGATAAAATGATAGCGATGGTCGAGTGCTATCTGAATTGATTTGAAGCAATTCTTTTGCTGCTGTATATGTATTTCTTGCATAACCTTCATTTCGTTCAAGAGTTCGATCAAAATGTTTCCAAAAATTTGGTGGAAGCTTTTCATTTTTCTATAAAAAATTTACAAAGTTTATTTATATTTTTGCTTATATTTTTCAGAATTATTTTAATATGATGGTATTCTGGCCTAAAAGTTGCCTTTTTTTAGAAAAAAAAGTCCCTTTAAATTAGTACCCAAAAAACTAAAATTAGTGTTCTTCGTCGGGAAAAAAATAAATGACCTCATCATAAAATTTTTTTATGTTTCAAAGTTTTTTACGTTACGTTTTTCTGCCTCCGTTCGTTTTTTTAAAACTTTTAATCCAATTTGCTGTCCACTTTACTTTTTAAAACAACTTCGTCAAAATTCTTCAAATTTTTTCGAAGATGCAAAAAACCACAAATTTTATGATTCCTTCGCTTCGTTTTTTTTGATGACCGTGACTTAAAATGTTAATAAAACAACTTCAAACTTGTTTAAGAACTTCATAAAACAAGGGAAATAAAGGAAGGAATTTTAAGTATTTGATGCAAACTTTTGTTTTATGGGTTGAAATTAAAAAGGTTTTACAACTTTAAAAAAATGTTGTAATAAAAATTAAGGTTTATTGCAAATGTTTTAGGTTTTTATTATCAAAAGTTTTTATGAAAAAAAACTGTGTCTAAAAATAGCAATTAGGATAAAGTTTTTCCAATTTTAGCAAAAGCGCAATTGAAAATTTAAATAAATTACAGCCGATTGAAATCGACCCGCTGATCACCGACGTCCAAAGTGTTTGCGATGAAACAATAAGTATGAGTCATTTATTTTACAGTTTGATAGTCAACTTCGAACTCGAGTTTATATAAGATTTTATAATCAATGTAAGTTTCAAATTCTAATTTCTAATAATAGCATCAAAAAATCATTACAATAACTTCACAATCTTTTTCGGAATGTTTGTGTTTTAGATGATAAATCATCTTTTCTTTCTTCTCTTTTACTTTTTGATATCTTTTTGCTTAAGAATTACAATTTATCATTTTCTTCATTCTTTTACGTTCTTTCTTCTTGAGTAGTACCAAATAACTACTAACTAACTTATGAACGAAAAAAAATATTATTGAAAAAACACTTCATTTTTGACATTTTTTTCTCGAACAAACACAAAAAAAATTGATGGATGATAGATTTGACAAAAATGCGGTTTTATTTTTTGATTAAAAATTTTGTATAAATAATAATTTATACGATGCAGTTGGAAAAGTACCAGTGTAAAATAAAAAAAGAGGAGCAAATGAATTATTGCTTTTAATCATAAAAATGATTTTTCTAATGTATTTTAAATCGATTTTTAAGAACGTTAAATGGCAATATTTGTAATGATAGATGGAAAGATATTAAAGAGTGTAAAATTCAAATTAGGTAAAAGACATAAATTTTGCAAAAGCAAAATTTTTATATTTAAAAAAGGATTTTCTCATATCAGTAAACTTTGATCAAAAAAACCCATTTTCCCATTATTTTCAAATAATCGTAAATCACTTTAAAATTAGCTCTCTTTCTCTATTTTTTATTTTTTCATCCGATGCACCTAATAAACGCTTGCTTTAAATATTGCACTTTCCCATGCAGTTTAAAAACCTGTCTGCTTCAAGGTAATCATTAGATTTATAATTAGAATCGAAAGATAGAACTCATAGAATATTCAAGGCTATCGTGCTTTTATTAAAAAAAAAAGGTATGTTTTTTTTATTCTAACCATAATTTTTTTGGTTGATCAAAAAAGAAAATTTGACCGAAGAAAAACAATTTGTCTTTTTTCTGGTTTTTTGTTTTGTTTTTAAACAAGAAAACATAGCCATAACGTGATGACAGTAACAGTAAGGGCAAAAACAATAACAAGAAGAAAAAGAAATAATATTTTTCTTTGAAACATTTTTCTTTTGGTTTTTGATTTTCGGTTAAAAAAGTTTACTTTCCTATCGAAAAAAGAGTAATGAATTGGAAAACTTAACAAACGTTGTTTAGAATTATTTCAAACAAGGAAATCATATAAAATATAATAGAATGGAAAACCTTCAATTAGCTCGATCAAGGGTAAATTGGCTAAAAGAAATCACTAGACTTCTACGAAATTAAATCATTCAATTCCACCATGGACGATGCAATTGAGTGACCCTCAAGGCATCAGCATTAGTTAAAAGACACAAAATTTGTAGGTCCAAAAGTCTAATTTTATTTTTTACATAAAACAACAATGATCTAGGCTATAATTTGTTTCAAATTTTATTTTCCTTCCCTCTCTTTTCTTGATTTAATCGTTTTGTATTTGTATTTAGTTCAATGCTTGTTCAACCGTATTATTTTCTTAGAAAATATTTTGTTTTTTAAATTTATTTCGAAGTAAAAAAAAAGACTTTTGCCCTTTATGTTTCAAGTGTATCTCATTCGAGAGAAAAAGAATGATTGCTCATAACACAAATTTCCCAAACTTCACTTTTTTAAAACCCAAATTTTTTATGTCATCGAAAAACTTCTTTATCTTGAAAATTTACGATTTTCTTTTTATTTTATTAAGTTATCAAAAAATATTTATTTACGTATTCGCCCTAGTTAAAAATAGCAGCAGCAACATCAGTTGATGGATAGATAAATAGATATATATGATCGAGGATGGATGTCACATCTTTTTTTTATATCACTAAACCAAAAAAAACTGAAGCATCTTTGAATCCTGCTAGACTATAATTTTGAGAGGCGCCAATGGAAATTTCGAATGTTTAATTTAAACTTTGACACGATGTGTTTTTAGTTTTTTTTTCATATGTTTAGGGAAGAAAACTTTTGTAACTTTAGGTTTAGTTTTAAATTATAGAGTTAAATATTTTTTAAACCACTCTTATCGATAAATCGCTTGCCTTGAATATCAAGGATTTGGAGTCATGTGGTGAAAGCCCAGAAGATGCATTCTTCTTTTTCTCTTTCAAAAAACTTTAACACCAACTATCAAAATCAATAATGACCCCAGAATTTTCATTTTTTATCTCTTCACCGAATAAGAAGAAAAGTGATATAATTATTATCATTCGCGATAAAAAAAAACGTGACCGTGGTGATTATTTGGCTTGAACTCTTTCTTTTTTTTCTAGGGTGAAAAGATGCGTAAAATGAACATAAACGCTTCTAGCGATGTTCTCTTCTTTTTTATGAAAAAAAATAATAAAATCTCGAGAACTTTATTATTCCAGTCATGGTCACATTTTGTAATAAAAATGTATCTCACTGTTTTTTGTTTTAACAAATTGGAGCTGATGATGGTTAAAATGTCAAACCAAAACTTAACTTTTTTTTCAAAATTTTATTGTTAATAAAAAATCTAAAGTAAAGTTTTACGATGGTTTAGATGAATTTGGTATTTATCCAAATAAAAAAGAAATGTAAACGAGGAAGTTGTTAAAAAGTAAAATCATGATAAATTTTTAAGTTTGCAATAAAAAATTTATTTTTTTAAATTTCGCAAAAATAAATTGTGTTAAAGTAATAAAAATTTTAGTAGAAAACTTTTTATGAATCGTAAACATGCCCAAAAACTATTGTAATAAATGTCCCTTAATAATGTTTACGCCCAAAAAGACAAGTAAAAATAAAAATAAGAAACATGCACTTTTAGAAAAACGTGTGATATTCAAGGTGTAACATTTCAATATGAAAAGACCTTGGACTTTAGGCAAAAATAAAATTAACTAGCCATATTAATTAATTAAAAAGCAATCAATTAACTAACCAAATTAGAGACAATGAGAATTAGATGATAATGTGTTACTGGTAAACAAAAAAGCAATTAGAAAAAAGAAACATGGCTTTTCATGTTTTTTTATATGGTTAATTTTTTGTAAATTTGTTTGTTATTGGGTCCTATAAACACATGAATTTCATAATATTTGATAGTTTCCAAATCAAAGTGCTTCACGCCTTTTCGCTAAGCGATATGCTGCTTTATAAAACGCATTTTAACAACCAGGAAAATGCCATAAGTTTTTAGCATTCTCCTTCCTTTTTTTGACTTCATTTTTGGGATAACCTAACTACGGACTAGAAAATTTGATTCTTAAATGATCTGAAACAAAAAAATCAAAAATTTGTTTCAGTATCCGTGATTTTCTCATTTAATTACTTCGAAATTTTTTTCCCTTAAAAAAGAGAAAGATAAATAACAAAAAAAGAAATGCATTGTTTTGTGGAAATTAAAAACCAAAACGTTCAATACTTTTTATGTGTTTACTTGCTTGGTTGCTGACGTTATTAACAAATTTTCATAGTACGTGAAAAACGAGAGATAGTCATCAAATGGTATTATCATCAGAAAAAGACTTAATTTTTTTCATCAAAACAAGGGAGTGTCCATTTCACATTTTTATTTTACCGCTTCACCACCAAAAAAACAATCGTAAAACATTCATTTCTGACCATGTCGTCGCTTCTATTGTTTTCTTGATACTCCCAAAAAAAGATAGATATTTTTCCTTCTTTAATTAATTGTATTTCGATGATTTTCTTTATTTGTGTGTGTACTTCTTTAATTTCTGAGTCATACTTCGATCTTTCTCTCTCCCACCAATTTTCTTTGTCAATAACAAAAACTTGTATTTTCTTTTAATCAAAATTAATTAAGAGAGTGGACTTTTATCATTTAAGAAAAAAAGGAGAAAAAGAAAAGGTGTCGTTGACGCGCAAGCTCTTTTCTATGTTGTTTACGCCAATCGAGTCAATTATTTTAAATCATCCATCAAATGGCGCCGCCATCATTTCATCGTCGCATTGGTGGCGCCAACAACATCTTATTTTTCTTTCATTTTTAGGGATGCGTGTACCCAAAAAACTGATTCCTTTTCTAAAGTTGTTATTCTCCAATCAAACACAACCCACAAAAGAGAGTAGTAATAGTTTTTTGTGGTGATGTTCTCATTTATAGCGGAAAACGAAGGAGAGTGAGAGAGTGGACAAAAAATCTTAATCATGCAAATTTTTGATACTTCTATGATTGATTTTTTCTTCTTCTTCTTTTCTAATTCTTTTTTTCAAGAGTTTAAAAGAATTTTGTTTTTATCAAAAAGAAAAATATGTGTGTCTAAAAATAGTGTGAAGAAGAAAGACACATTATAAATAGTGGAAAGCAAGCGGACAGCAATCACCGAGCACAGAAGTCATTATTAACAAATAATTCATTATCAGTGCTGTGGCGTCAAATAATAAAAAAAAGAGTTTGTACACAAAAGCTATAATTTTTTTGTTGATAACAAAAAAGACAACGCCCGTTTGATTCTTTTTTTTTCTTACGGGTCAAAATTCTTTCTTTTCTTTTTTTTTAATTAAACGTAAACAAGTATCATCAGACTAATATGAAAATGATACTTAAAATGAGAAGATCCTATTTGGTAGAGAAAAAAAAAATGAAAAATTAAACTAATATATCTCTTTTATTTCGTAAAGTTTTGTTTCTTGAATGTCAAAAAAGAATAATGAAGCAGAAAAAGAAATGAAAGAAGAAGGAAAATTTTGTTCAAAAATAGAAATCAAGAAAATAAAAAGACATAAAAATACCCATAGAAAATAATAAAAAGGTTAAAGATTGTTCAAAAGTGTTGTCGATTGAGGAAAGAGAAAAGTTGTTGAAATGATTGGTAATTATTTTATGCGTGGTGAATTATATAGTAAGGTACTCGAAAGACAATATTTTGTAACTTTCTTCCTGCTTGAATAATTTGCATTTTTTGCTGCAAGACTATAGTTGAGCAAAAAGGAGTTTATCCTGCCAAAAATTTTAATTGTAAACATCAAAACTTGGTTGTTATAATAAATATAATTTTATGAATCCATAAAGATTGGCCTTCAACCATGTCTTGTTTTGCCTAAAAGCTTCTCTTTTTCTTACATAACTTTCTTTCAAGAATCAAAGAACCAATTGCTCAAACAAAATCCTTTTAAAAAACCTTTAATTTTGACCATTGCACTTTCCTTTTTTTCTTTTTTTCAACTTTCTGGAATGCGTCCAGTAAAAGAAAAAAAATTACTTAATGTCACTTAAAAAACCTTTGCAAAAAAAATAAAGTTCCGCGCATCTGCATTTTTACCAACCAACTAAAAAAATCTTCGGAGGCCACTTGAATTTTCTCGATTAATTAGCACAAATTATTGAAAATTCCGCATTCCTTAATTCTTTATGAAAGAAGGAGGAAGGCTATAAGAGTTTAAAGTAACTTCAAAGAAATTCTTCGATCTTTTTTAAATCTCTTTATTGTCACGTAGCAATTTTTTGAAACGGTCCTATAACCAAATAAAAAGAGCTAATATTTTAGGTTTGAGGCACACATCTTTAATTTACTTATTACAATATTTCATTATTTTTAGGCCATTTCATTTGCAATCCGTAATCCTCACTGAAACACGAAGTAAAAAATTCAAAATAGTTTCCAACTTTATTTTTGTTTTTGATCAAAAAATGGAATGAGTTAATTAAAAAAATATTTGAGACATGAAAAAGTCGTAAATGATTAAGGCCAGAAAAAAGTAAAATCTCGTTTCTAAGGAGGCAAAAAACAATTTTAACGACTTTTTAAAAAGTCAACGCCACAGGCGGTCGTCTAACTGAACAACAACGAAAAAAAAACAATCAAAAATTAACTGGAACTTTCAATTTGTCTTTTTTATTGTTAAAAAGCAATTTAATAAAAATTATTGAAACATTATTGAAGTAAAAAGTTTTACATTTATTAATAAACTTTGAACCTCAAAATAAAAGTCAAAAGTTTAGGTTTTCGATACAACATTTTCTATCGTAATTCATAATGGACATTGCTAACACGCTTCTAAATTTGAATCCATGAATTTTCTTTACACCGATGATGACCTTTAAATATAAAACTTTTACGACGATGTCAGATCTTAATATTTTTTAAATTCTAAATTGCCCTTAAAAATTTTTATCTTAGTAATAACATATCTCACTGACGACGTATTTGGGTTTATTACATCTAATGACACTAATTTTTAATGTTAGTATTTTTTTACAATCGAGAGAGACACACCCGTTTTGTTTTTTTAATTTCTTTTTTGCTTTTAAATTTTTTTTAGAATTAATTTTTTGAACATCTCTAAAAAAATGCTATAAATATAAAAACAAGAATTATCAAGTACTGAAAGATCGCTTACAAAGTTTGAATTTAAAAAGAAAAATAATTAGTTCATGGATAAATGAACTTAAAAAAGTGGTTAGTTGATCAACTTTTTTATTGACATCTCACATGACTATTCGATGGTCACACGATGGTGTTGATGATTGCTGACCTCTAGTCTTTTTTTTAATTTGTAAATAACAATTCCCTATTACATACATATTTTGGATCATCGCCTACAAAAACTTTTATTTTTGTGACCAATAATAAAACCGCCCTTTTTGATATTATTATGTTGTGGTAATGGTCATGCTGCTTAGGTATTTTCCATATACATAGAGTAGATAGATGGGTGGACTCTCTCTCTATTAACAAAACACCTCGATTATAAAAAAAAACGAAAAAAAGGCGGAGTTATTTTTTTGAAAATAAAAAAAATCTTGTAGAATATAAAACCAAGTATGAAACGGTTAAGATTTGTGGCATTTTTGTTTTTTCTTCGTCTTCTTCTTTGAAGTGTGTTTGATTGAACAACAGTGGAACCCTTTTTTTAGAAATACAAAAACCTAAAACTACCTCCTCCCACTTTTTTTTATTCGCCCTTTGTCCTTCTTTTTTGTTTTCTTCTCTTTTTTTCTTCTTCATAGGGCCACAGATCAAATCGAATTAGTTAAGTTTGTCAAAATTAAAGTACCTGTTTATATTGTACCTATCTATCTCTTTAAATTTTCCTTTTTGATTTTGCTCGTATACCTATGACCAAGAAAAATAATATATAAATAAATTACTTTGGTTACCCGATTTTATGTCATAAAAGCTTTTCTTCCTTCCGCGTTGTTGTAATAATTATTTGATCGCTCGATCGACAGTTTAAAGTCGTAAATCGAAAGTTAATTTTAATTATATTTTTATAGAAACTTTATTCACCCACTCGCTCATATATTAAAACAAATGGCTCTTTCGATATTATTCTTGGCATTTATTGCCACTTCAACCATCGCTGCTCCTGCTTTACCTAGCTTTGATAGACAACAAGATAAACATTCATATGAAACATATTACCCTGTTTCTGATGTAGCACTTGGTAAGCTTTTATATCATACTTCACATTTGATAATTAACTAACCAAATCTAACATAATACAGACTACCCTCCATTGGTGGTCCCAATATGGAAGCGTCCTAATCTCCCTCCTCCTTCAGACACTGGTTATTATGCTGCTTCCCATGAAGTTTCATCCAATTCAAAAACAAATTCTGAAACCCCCAAAATAGCTACTGAAGCTGTTGTGGATTCACCTGATTCGGATTTCCAAGCTAAACAAGTTCCAGATGATGCCAATTTTGCAACTGCTCCAGTTTTTGGTGAACCTGATGCTTTTGTTATTAATGAACATCGAGAACAATTCATGCCACCACCAAATGGTGAAACACCAAAATTTACTGGAAGTTTTATGAAAAATATTGAATTCCCACATTTACCAGAAGCAAAGAAAACTGATGAGAGCGAATCCATTGCTATTACCAATCCAGCTGCTTATTATCTTGAAGGTGCAAGATTAGATAAAGTAAGTGCCACCATCATATTTTTAATGTCCAGAATCTCATCAAAATCTTTTTTTAGATCAAGCCAGCAAATTGCAAAATGGTTGGCTGTGATGGTCCAGTTGCAAACGATGGGGATATCTTTTTCCAAGGTGAAGAATCCAATAAAAAGGATAAATCTTGCCATCAAGCTTTTGTTCCATTAAATGGTTGTTCTGACAATCGTGGTTATCCAGTTGGAATGGTTTGCACGATTTGCTGCGATTGTCAAGCAGATTTTATTACCGAAATTAAAAATTCCCGTGGTTTTAAACAAGGCTATGAAGCTTAAATCAAAATAGATCACCATTTTTCCATGTAGAATTATCTCAAAAAAATTCCAAAAAATACCAAAGTTTTTATAATTATTTAGTTATTTTTCTGTAAATTGACTCCCAGAGTCATACTCTCCTTCCTTTTTAAGATTACTGTACATTATTAGGATTTTCTTTAAAAAAAGTTTTCGCATTGATTCCATTTTTTAAACGGGTTGTATATTTTCTTACTTATTTTGTACATTTTTTACTGTAAATTTTACTTGTTTCCTCCCAACGAAAAAAAAAACTTCGATAATTATGTATATTATTTTTTTGTTTGTTTGTATGTATCTCTCTCCTTCTCTTTGGATTTTATCTTTCTTTTATCCTAGAAATTTAAAAATTCAAAAACGAAACGAAACTTTGCTTTAGAAAAATTTTACGACGAACTCTTTCCCATTTTTTTTTTGTATATTTTTGCATTTAGATAATAATTTAAAAAACTACCCTTGTATAGAAAATAAACTATTTGACTTATTAAATTAATAATCACTAAGAATGTTTGATCTGTTTTGATTATTAAATGTTCATGGTCAAAAAAACACCATTGACGTCGATGAAACAAACAAATACAAACGTTTTTCAAGCGCAATCAATCAAATTTACCCAATTTAAGAATCGAAAAAAATAAAACAAGAATTCTTTGTTACAGCATGGAAAAAATATTTGTCTTTTTGTGTAAAGGTTTTTTGAATTTCTTGAATTCTCGAGAAATCTAAAAAATATTTTTGAAGTCAGAGTTGGTTTTTACGAGCAAACTTAAATCACAACTCTGTAGAGTCCAAATTCAGTGCGGCATCGAAGAAATTTATTTACTCGGTCTTTAGTCCTTTAATCATCCCATAAAAGTTTATAATTATTAAGTACACTTTTTGTTTTAATCGATTTTTTCTCTCTACTGGCAGGAATGTAATATGCATTTTTCTTTCAAAGGTTTAAAGTAAAATTTGGTCAATCACAAAGCTGCCTACGCATATACCCCATGCATACATGTCAATCACCCTAAGTTTTACTTCGCTATCTTAATTTTTGATTCTTTTTTTAGAATTTACGATGTAACAATAGTATATGGTTAAAAACTCTTGTGTCCTTTCAGCAAACAAAAATAATGAGCGATAAAATAAAGAGAATTGTTTTCAATGATTCTTCTCCATTTTTATTTTTTTGATGATACACTCTAAGATTCTTTTATCGTTTTTTTGAAAACAAAAAAGTGATTGCGATTAAAAATGAAATGTGAATGCATTGTGACAACAGCAACAGTGGCAAATGGGTCGAGAAAAAGAGTTAAAACTTTGTTCGATAATAATCTTAATTATTATTAGCATCATTTAAGAAAAATAATAGACTGCCGCCTTGGGTGGTAGATGCTGTTTATTGAGTTTGAATCAGTTTTTGGTCTCACTTTTATCGAAGGTTTGAAGTTTATAAGAAAATGAAAAGTTGAAGAGCGCAATCACGTTCAATCATTATCAAAAAAAGTTACTCATACAGCAGCAAGTTATGAGGCAAAATTATTTTTAATGAAAACGATATAGACATTAACATTGATGAGCTCTCGTAATTAAAGATTTTGAAAAGTCCGTTAAACAATCGAACAATTAATTTTTTTAAATCACAATAAAGATCAAAGTTAACAAAGCTAATTAAAATGAATCTAATTTAAAGTGAAAAAAGAACCCGCTGACGTCTGTAGTTGATTAAAAAATTGCGACATCAACATAAATCCAATTTAGTGAGAGAGAAAAAAAATGATAGAAATTTTTTTAAATTCACTTTTCTTTATAAAATCTGATTTTTAAAGTTAAGATAGGGACAAATTTGTGTATTAAAAAAAGCATTTTTTTAACGAACTTAGTGTTGATAGTTTTTGTTCCAATATTTTTTTATACCTTTGTTGAAAGAAAATGGTAAATAAAACCTACCGTCGAAACAACATATCGCAATAACTTAAATTGTTGAAATGGAAGTTGAAATAAATATCGCAGCCTTTTTTGTTGTTGTGAAGATTCCGTATTATTTTCCAAACATAGTTTATCAATTTGGAATAATAAATCAGTGCTAAAAACGATTTTTTACTATCAAAAGCTTCAATGAGAAACAACATACTCAAGTTGAATATCACTGAAACATCGAAAGCTTACAGCTTCGATAAAAGCAAAATGAAGCTCCAATAAAGTTCGACAAAGATCTTTAAATTGGCAACATTTATGATCGGTTAAATTTAAATTTCCATTTTTAGAAAAGGATTTGAGACAGTTTGCTGAAATGCGTGACAATAATTGAGACCAAGCTGTAACTTTTTCTGAAAGATTTGAAAGCAAAGAAGAAATTTCAGAATTTTTGCCTAAAAAATTTTTCCTTTAAAAATTGAATATTAAAATATTTTGTGGTTACTAGAATGGATAATTTTTGAGGATAATATGCTTAAATGTGATGCAAATTTAACTGCTTCAGTGATGGTTTTAAGTTTGGTGTAATTATCTTTCGTTAAAGTATCATCAGTATCAAGAGGCAAAACTCCAACAAGAATACCAAAATCTTTTGAAATAAAGGAAAATCCAAATGGTGAACCAATCTGAAAAAAATACAGCCTTCTGACATTGTCTCTGACTAAAATCAAACCTTTGTAATTCCATTTAAAACTGAAGTGGATGAAGAAGTTATTTCACCATTTGTTTCTTCTTCTTCTCTTTCATCTTTTCCAAAATAATATACAGTAGCATGGGATTTGCTTGTTTTTCCTGCAACAATAGCTCCCGTGGAATTTGGCCCAGTTTCAACATCAATTATTGATGATTCTGCTCCCAATCTCCATAAAGTTGATGATTCAATATATGATTGATTCATTTGTTTTAATTGGCCATTGGAATTTGAACCCCAAACATATGCCTGGAATTCATTTATGTGAAATTAAAACTTTGCCAACATATGTTATTATTGTACCTCTCCTGAAGCCATTAAAACAATACTATGATTATCACCGACACAAACTTTTAGAATAAGTCCTGAAACTCCTCGAATTCTTTTAGGTTCACGTCTTGAAATGGTATCGCCATGTCCAAGTTGACCTTGAGCATTATTTCCCCATGACCATAATTCAAAATGCTCTGGATTATTTTCCTCTGCTTTTATAGGTTTTTTAATAGGTGAAGATTCCACCGATGGAGCTGAAACCGATGGATTTGAAGCAGTTGAAATGCTTGGACGCTGTGAATGCGAATCGGGTGTTGTGGACAATGAAGATTCACCTAAAAATGGTTTATAATACTCAAAAAATCTCAAAACTAAAATAGTTACCAATTTCAATAAAATTATCCAAATTTACATAACTAAAAGTGGATGATCCGGTTAAATCTGTTATTGTTTGTGATGGCTGTTGTCTGGGTAAAGTTGCGGATGAACCAGCAATGGTACTCATTTCCACTCCACCGCTTTCATTATTATTATCACTTTCATGCCTTCTTCTTGGACTTCCAAAACTTCCAAGTGATGAACCCAATGGTAAACTAGCTGTATGCCAAACTGATTTCGATTTGTTATCTTTCTTGGGGCTTTTAGGTTTGCTTGAACGAAAATGAAATCGAAGTTTATCCAATCGCAATTTGGATTTGACACTGGTTACTGGCATTTTTGGAGTTTCATTTGCGGATGGGTCTTTTGGATCTTTTGGAGTTGTTGGGGTTGATGGAGTTTCAGATGATTGAGGAGTAGTTCCATTTGAAAGAATACTCGAAGCGGCGGATTCATCCGCTAATTGCATTAAAAGTGAAAGACGACAAGTTGATTCTGTTGAACATTCGCTACATTTAGGATTTATTGAACTTCGTCTTGGTGTTGATGTTGATGGACCTGATATGAGAGAGGTATATGGTGATAAAAGAGAAATGCTTGAATCATCAAATAACCCATTGCTTTGATGATTTTGGGAAGAGTCGGAAGATTCACAAAGTGCAATACAATGAGATCTGAAAATAATATTTTTTTATAACTTAAAACTTTTTAAAGAGCTTTACCTTCCACAATAAATATTCCAAACTTTTCGGTTAAATTTGATTGGTGTAACTTGAATATTTCCATCTTTATCTATTATTGGATTCTCTTTTGGATAACTCCAAACGTTTCCTTCCGAATCAACGATGAATATAGAAGTTAACGAGCAATCAATATCTAAAACTCCAACAATGCTTTGATCCTCAAATTTAATTCCATGTGGACAAGGTTCTTTCTCTTTGACCGTTAATTTTATTTTTTCAAAATAGAATTCTTCAACATCATCACTTTCTTTGTCGTGGCTGATATCTTTAAAAAATATCTCTCCTTCAGTGGTTATTAAAAATAAGCATCCAAAATGTGATTTAATAATTGAGAAATCCTGATTTATTAAATTAGATTTCCACAAAATCCAATCATTTTCTTTGTTATTCCATATATACTAAAAAGCAAACAATATTATTCATTATAAAAAATGGATAAATATTAAATACTCACCAATTTACCATCAATTAAACTTAATAATTTGCCATTATATTCAAGAGAAAAAAAATTTTCATGTTCAAACTTTGGAGCTTCAATAACTCCTTTTGCTTCTGAAGGATTTTTGGGGTCAATAATTGCATACAACATGACCTTAAAGAATTAATATTTACACTTTTTTTTAAACAAAGGTATGTTCTTGTATCAGATAACAACGACGAGCTTCTTAAAAACACATGATGGAATGGAAATCTCGATGGATGAGGGACACCATTCATAAATAAAAAAAGCAAAAAACAAGAAGAGTCTTCCTTTTACTTATGCATGGAAATAATTGTGAAAAAAAGCTTGTTTGAAGGAAGTAAAAAAAATTTGAAACACTTTTTTTTTCAGAGCTGTAATATCCTTTTTTGTTGGACTTTTTTGTGCTCAACTTTGATTTTTTTTTCACCCAAAATCAATGGAAAAAAATAAAGGAAAACAAACAAATGTTTTTTTTGACGACAACATAAACGTTGATAATTTTAGTGTTGTCTATCTAAATAATTGGTTGTTGTTTTTGGAAGCCAAAATGATGGAGGAAAAAGGAAACCCTCTATTCTCGATGATTTTTTTTAGTTATAAACAAAATAAAGTTTTATAATAAAAAGCGGATAATAAATAAAAGAAAAAAATGAGAAACACGAGGAGCCATGAACAGCAACGAAAAAAAGTTTATGGAATATGAAAAAAAATGTTTGGAAATGTCCGATAATAAAATGTAGGAGGACACGATGCGCAGGAAATGCTGATGATGAGTCACTTGTCGTCAGTCAAATGCATCATTTAGTCTATGAATTAAAAAAAAAACAGCTTGCTTTTTTTATAGGAAGTAAACAAGCACGGAGAAAAAAATGTAAGTAGGTTATAGTGCTTGCTTCTTTTTTTTTTTGAAGAGAAACATTGTTGGGTGTTTATAAAAAAAAGTGATATTTTATTGTTTCGAATTATGATAATCTTTATTTTTACAGTAATTTTATTTACAACAACAAAATAGAGTTTTAATCACAAAGGCCATTTTTGATAAGATAAAAAAATAAACTTGTTTAAGCTAGGTTTTTCTGTAAATTATTTTCCTTTTATCGACGACACATTCTTCAAATATGTATTACAAAATAAAATTACAACTTTTTATGACAGGAAGAAAATGAATCAATAGAATGTTGATCGATTTATCGAAGTATTCAGTTGCTTTTCTCTATGAAGACAACGAAAATATTTTCAAAATAGTTTTTTCATCATCAATATGATACATCGGTGTATTTTGAAAACAAAAATTCAAAAAGGTTTAAAGAAAAAATAGTACATAATTAGAAGGTTATGATTAATAAAATTTTTGGACTAATTTTAGCAAAATGAAACAGATTTAAAAAAATCAAAAAAAAATTATAGTTATTCAAAATAATATAAACTATTCATTAGTTATAAATTCGCAGAAGTACTTTCATGGAAGCTTCTTCCATTTCAAATATGTAAAGCATTTTAACGCGACTTTTTTTTTCTACCGTATGCTGACTGGCTGCAAACAAAATCAGCATTTTTGCGTTTTACTTTTTTTGAAGTCATCAAACATTTTTAATATTTCTTTGCTAATTTTTTTCAATATATTGGTTTTGCGTGTTATGCGTGAAGCTTCTCTTTTTGTTGTTGTTATTTTGAGCCTTTCGAATTTATAACAGTTTTTTGTTTCAGTTAATTATTCATAATGGATGAACACGAAAAAGAAGAAAAAGAACTTCAAAAAAACGTCATCAATAATTTGCTTCGTTTGGGGATCCGGATTGATGGGAAACCAGATACTGCTGTTCCTCATGGATGGCGTCCACCACCTCCTCCAGAAGAACCTCGTGTACGTGCATTCCGAACATTTGGAAACTTTGGTGAGTTCATTTTAAGTTTTACCGTCGTATTTTTTTATGAGTCGAGTAAAAAAGGAAGATGGAAATGTTTTATTCGTTGAAATATGCCTTGTTTTACAATTACTCTTTTTAGAAACTTCTTTGGATTTCTTCAAGAAAAGAGGAAGTATTACAACATGCGAAGGTCAAACAATAATTGGTGAATTTTCTGAAGGTAATTTTGTTTACGCTATGTTATACCTCTTTTAACACACACATAGTTTTAGATTCAAAGTCAAAATCAAGTGCCTCCACCTTCAGTAAGTCTAACCTTCTCATGGATCATACAATAGATTTTTATAATTCTTTTAGATTCAAGTAATTTTACTGGATGGACTGGATATTGTGTTAGAGGTAAGTGGATAGCTTTGCTAATACCTTTTCTTTATCGTCATTTTTTAGGCGAGAAATTAAACAGAGAAGCTCCTGTAACACGTGCTCCAAAAGGTTTCGTTCCAAAAGTTCGGAAGTCAAAAGAAATCGTCGCTGATGATCAGAAGTATGCCAAGCAATACGAAGAAATAATAAAGCATGAAGGACAACTTACAATTGATGGGCTCAAAGGCATGCAGATAGTTCGGTATGTTGTTTAATTTTTATTTATTCAATTATCCTTTTTTGTGTTTAGAAACTGGGAAGCTGCGAACTTTTGTGAACCTCTAATGGAAAATATTCAACATTCCTGTTTCATAAAACCTCGTTTAATCCAGAGTGTTGCAATTCCACTTATCCTTGATCGTTATGACGTCGTAAGTATCTTCTTTATCTAACTACTTTCATATAATAGCATACATTTTTAGGTCACGATGACTCAAACTGGATCTGGCAAAACAGCTGTAAGTTCTTTAACTCTTTTACATACATTTGACATTTTTATTTTAGGCCTTTTTACTTCCTATTATCCAAAATTGTGTTGAATGCAAAAACTATGGACGTTTCGTTTCTGAACCAAACACACCGTATGCTGTAATTATTGGTCCAACTCGTGAACTTATGCATCAGATTTATGAACAAGCTCTTAAATATGCTGAAGGTTTGTTGGTACACATAAGCTTAGTTTCCATCAATTTTATTTGTTTTAGGGACTGGCGTCAGTGTTGGGAAAGCTTATGGACAATATGCGGTTAATGCTAATGGGAATGAACTTTTTGATGGATGTGATATTATTATGGCAACTCCTGGAAGGCTCAATCATTTCATTCGAGAAGGTATCATCCACGTTCAAAAAATGAAAATTCTCTGTTTCGATGAAGGTGATTTGATGATTGGTGATAATTTCGCTGAGGATATTGAACCTCTTATGAATATGCTTCCTCATGTAAGTATTATCAAAACGTTTTAACTATTAAAGTTTTGTTTTTAGCGAAAGACTCGTCAAACACTCTTCTTCAGCGCCACCTTTAGTGACACGATGCTTAGAGTTGCTACACGTTATGTACGCCGAGATGAATCTGCTTTCGTTACTGATAAAAAATATGCGACCAATCAATTATGCAACCAAAAGTTTATGTGTGTCAACATGGATGAAAGATTTGATCGTCTTGTTGAAATATTCAAAAAACATCTTTCTGACGGTATTTTTTTAAAACTTTTTCCAATCTTTATTAATTTTAAGATTTTTTTAGCCGGTGGTGATCGCAAGAAACTTCCTCGAACGTTGATCTTCGTCAATACTCAAGTAATGTGTGATGATCTAGCAGAAATGATGAAGTCAACAAATCTTCCATATGCTCATATTCGTGGTGATTACGCTCAAGATATGCGAATGCGTGCTTTTGATGGTTTCCGCTCCAACAAAATTCCCATTCTTATATCTACGGATGTTTGTATGTTTTTCTTTTCGATTAAAAGATGTTCATTTTTCCTTGTTTTAGGCGCTCGTGGAATTGACATCAAAGACATTGATTTAGTCTTGAACTATGAGATTCCGCTAAATGCTGAAAGCTACATATATCGTATTGGCCGAGTTGGAAGAATTCAAGCTGGTAGTTGTCTCTCCTTTGTTGATTCTTTAACTGATCGTTTTACGGTTCCTATTATCGCAAAGGTGAGTTTATTTGTGTGTATCTTCGATTGTTAGCTAAAAGCATTTTATAGGTTCTTGAATTTGTCGGTAACGAAGTCAGTCCTGTTTTATTGAATATTCATCAAGAAATTAAAGAAAAAGAAGACAAGGGCTTGTATGTTGATGATCCTGCTGATGGGTTTGATACTTACTTTGGCGAACAACCTAAATCTGATGATGGAAAAGCTCATGATGATGGAATTTAATTATCTTGTTTTTGTTTTTTGTTGTTATATGTAATAAAATTGATTTTTGAAAAATTTGTTTATTTGGTATTTCTTAGCTATTTTATGGTATTCATTTGTGATAAGTCGGCTTTTGTGCTTAACAGATATCAAAAAATGATTTTAACAAAGTTAATATAAACCTTTTTTATGTGGAGAATAAGTTTTGATAAAACATTCACAAGCATTACTAACATTGTTAATGAATCAGAAGAAAGCGATGATGATAATAATAACTAGAAAATTCAGATCTTTAGTTATGTTAGTATTTTTTATAACGAAATGCGTGTTTTCTAATTTCAAATGTTTCATGCTTTATTTGTTCGAATAAATGTTTTCCAAAACCCAAAAATTATGCAAATTTTGAATGATGGCTGTTGAATGCTTTATAAAGGAGTGTCTTCAGCACTTTTCATTTCATTTTTATCAGTTGACTCGCTGGCTTTGTTGTCGCGTTGACTTCTCGTCTGACTTGACTTCTCTCACTCACTTAACTTAACTGGCAAGAAAAAAGAAGAATGAGTGATATTGAATTGATTGGAAAAATTATTGCTGAAAGCTTATCTGAAAATGGTACGATTCAATCTTCATTAACTTCTAAAACTGCTCAAGGATTCGCTGATACTGTTGTGATTTCATCTGATAATGAAAAGTAAGTTGAAATTTTTTTGAGAAGAATTACAAGCTTTCATCTTCCAATATAAATAATATTTCGAAATATTCTCTTGAAGTGAAAATTTTAGCCTATCGACTTTTTTTTTGTTTGCCATGCTTGCTTTTTCCTTTCATTGTTCATAATCAAAATTTTCTCTCTCTTTTTCTTTCCTTTTTTAACACACATTTATATTTCAGATTTTACGTCCATAAAGCAGTCATTCAAGCTCGATGGCCCAACTTATTATTCGAATCAACTGATGACTCATCTCCAAAATGGTATCTTAATCTTGAACTTCCATCTCTCATCGTCTCTTTGCTCATCGATTTTCTTTATTATCGTCCACTTTCTTTCCCATCGTTGGATTCTGCGCTTCATCTTTACACATTTGCTTCTGAAGCTTTGAATCATCATCTCCAAAAACTGTGCATCGAAGGAATCAAAGAAAATCTCACACCAAACGATGTTCTCAAAGTTTGGAATTACTCAAAGTGTCATAGACTTCGCAATGGCGTAAGTCATTCTTTGTTTAATAGCTTCATCATTTATGTGATTTTTAGGTATTGGACTATGTAACTTATCATTTTTCTTCTGCCTTTGATACCGATGAAGCTGTTCGAAATGAATTCACTTCCATGTCTTTAAATGATGTCGCTCATATTCTTCGACAACGCAAGCTTAACATCCAATCAGAACGTGAAATTATGAAGTTTGCTATGTCATGGGTTGATGCAAATATTAGCACTTTGGATCCTCTCAAAGCTATCAATACGTTTATCGACTGTATAAGACTTCAAAAAGATCATGTAAGTTTGGATAATTATTCATGAAAGAACGAAAAGTCGATAACGTTTTTATTCTAATGACTTAAATATTGATCTTCATTTTGATTTACAGTATATATGCTTTAAATTTTAGGCGAAACATGTGATTCCACATATGCTTGATGTAAACGAAAAATATTTCATCGATTGCAAATGTCCATCTATCAAACTTCCAAAACGCATTCGTCGTGATCTTTTTGTTTTCTATGGTCTTTTCAATCAGAGGAATCCAATTGCATTTTTCGTTGATGTTGATGCTCAAAAACTTCGTCGTCTTCCGTCCTTGGATAATCCTGATTACAGCGTTCCTGTTCCAAATTTCACCATTTCCAATGGAACTATTTATCAAGTTGGTGGCAATTCTGCTACAGCTATTATTGGTTTTGCGAAAACAGATTGCTATGCATTGGACAAGAATAGCCTCAAATGGAAACGAAAGAGTTCACTCGTATATTCACGCGCATATTCATCTGTTTGCTCTTCACCCTGTGGAAAAATCTTTGTCGTTGGTGGACAATCATATCCAAGAAATTATAACAAGCGTGTTGAAATGTATGATCCAGAAGAAAATAATTGGAAAATTTTACCCAGAATGAATTTTGGAAGATTTAAAGCTGCAACAGTTTATTATGATGAAAAATTGATCGTTATTGGTGGTGCAATTGAGAATCGTTCATTGGTTGAATGTGAATTTTTCCCAAAATTTTCTCAAAATTGGATCGCTCTTCCACCACTCAATCATGCTCGATCTGGTCATACATCTGTAATTTATGGTAATCATGTTTATGCTATGGGTGGAAATAATTTCAATGATCATTTAACTTCTGTTGAAAGACTTTCACTTGATTTTAATTCTACATGGAAAGAAATGCCACCAATGACTGCTAAACGGTAAGAATGAAAACAAAAATTTTGGCTCCTTTTTATTGATAACAATCATTTTATTTTTTAGAACCAACTTTACTGCTGAAGTATTTGATAACAAACTTTTTGTATTTGGTGGTGAAATGCATGAATTTGGATTTTATGTTGAACAAACTGTTGAATTCTTTGATGGTAATACATGGCATCCATTTTGTGTTCTTCCTCCAGATGTCAAACCTTTAGCTGCATTGAGTTGGAAAAATATCCCTCATCCTGAAATGCTTCTCAAAAATGAACTTAAACCTGAATTATATACAATTCAAGAAGATGAAACCTCAAATAGTAACACATCAATTCAAGATGCTGATCTAATTACTAATATGTCTTTTTGCTAATTGTAATTGTAATTCTATGTAAAAATATTAATAAACTGATTGATGATGGAAATTATGTATTATTTGTTTGTTTGAAAAGTTCGTTAATATTTTAGGATTTATTAATTCAGTTCTTTGTTGAATGACTCTTAATTCGGTTAGGTTGATTGCATCTTGGCTCAGAGAATTAACCCTCTTTTTATGTTGCCTCCTTTGTGAATTACAGTTACAAAGACGCTGACTCTTAGCATGTCAGATTAATCAAATGATAATAGCTTTTATAAAAAGGAAATAACAAAAGAAGTATTTACTGTAATATCTTAATTTGGTTTTCATTTTTTAATTTCCATTGGCTGCTTCCATTAGCTTCAAAACATGTTGAATTGTGGATTCATGAGTAAATGCATTTAAAACTTCACGAATATTTTTTGTAAATGGCAATTCATCGTATTCTGAGCTTAAAATAGTTGTTGCTTCATCGCCTTTATTTTTTACGTTGGTTCCATTTTTTTCGTTACTATTGTTATTTTTGTTTCTTTGAAATTTAATAAAAGGTTTAGAAACAATTTCTTCTTTCAATTGTGTGAATGACATGGGCAATATTTTTTCAGCGCTTTGTAAATGTTGATTATAAAAATTAAACACTTGCGTTTCTCCAAATTCGATGGATGAAACATGGCCTGCTTTTTTAATTACTGGCTCATTACAACTTTGTTGAGAATGAAAAGCTTCTGAAATGCATTGATCCAAATTTGATATCATTTCACATGGATCTTCACAATCGGTGGTTGAAGAATTAACCATATTAAACTAAAACATGATTTGTTTTTTTTGACACAAAAGGAAAAAGTTAAATCTTACCAAGCATCCAATTAGGCATTCTTTTTTTCTTTCAATTTCATCCGATTTCAATGGAAACCATTTATTTATGGAAAATACACCTCCAGATGTTTCATCCCCTTTAAAACATTGAACGGAATGCCACCATTTTGGTGGAATAAATAAAAGATCACCTTCATTTAAATAAACGCAATAAGCTTCTTGGAAGCCACAGGATGGAAATTCTCCACCAATGATATCAAACGAACTATAAATTGTGGATTCTTCATATGGAACTCGAGCGGGTGAAAGTTTTGTTTCTGGAGGGAAAAGTATCCATCGCTTGGTTCCTTTTAATTGCAAATGAAGATTATAACCATATGAATCGTAATGGCAAGGAGTGTAAGCGCCGGGAGATCCTAAAATTACGTATTTTTTTAACTTCAAGATCCGAATATAAAAAAAACTTACCAATCCATACAGTTTCATCATTAAATTTTCCTTCAATTCCAAGTTTATCAAAAGAAAGGGCGTCATTAAAATCTTGAGTGAATTCATTAACAGCTGGCCGATAATCATAATAAGCCCAATGTGTGCTAGGCAAAATAGTTGTATCTTTATTCGAAATTATGTATTCACCTTTTAACCAATTAACAAAATTTTTAGCTCGAAGGTTAATAGTAAAACACATTTTTTCAAAAATTATTTTGCTTTTCTCATGTTTCGATGAAGAAACTCTAACATCGATGAAATCATTTTTTAACCATTTCGGCAAATCATCCAATGACCAATTAATTGGATCATAGTTTTTACTTTGTGCAAATTTCCTAATAACAAATGGTTTTAATTCGCTATTTGAATTCAGCATCTATGAAATAAAATCTCAAAGAAACCTAAAGGAAAAACCAAAACTAAAGTATGCTAAAATGAATCTAATCACTTTCTTAAATACAAAATACAATTAAACTAAATTTATTCAAAAGATTTTATTACAGATACAACGCTTTTTTATATATTATTCGAATCAAAAAAAGCACAATTCACTATTGATTGATCATATGTACTCGAAAGAAATTCTAATCTTTGATAGATTCAAGTCCGCTCATTCGATAAAAATTCCCTGTTAAACGATGATCACGTTTTAAAAGATAACCACTAAAAGGAATTAAATTTTAATAAACTTAAAAACAAAATGATTTTACCGATCGGCTTCGGATAAATCACGACGAAACCATCGCCCAGTATCAATAGCATTTAATGGACCCGAAACATACATAGTTCCAAGAACACATGCAAGGGTAATTGCTCCAGAATAAAATTGTTCGTACCACATGGCTCCTTAAATTAGTATTAAAGTTAAAATTACTTTTTTTTCGCGGGAATAAATAAAGAAGCGATATAAACAATCCAAAGCTTGGAAAGTTAAGAAAAAATAATTTCAATAAATTTGGTATACTTATCTCATCGCGAAGAATTTAATTTCTTGCTAGAAAAAAACGATGACATCTCGAATATAAAAGAGTGACTTTAAAAATTGTTTGGTTCGCTGTTTTCAGATTTAATTTTTTTAGAAAATGGTTAAAAATTAATAGCTAACAAATGTTAAACCAAAATTTCCATTTTTATTATACCTTTCTCGAGCTTTGAATTTTCGTCGGTCGTTTTAAGCCATTTAATCATTCTTTTTACCCATTTTGAAACAATTTTCTTTTATGCATCAAAAACTCTTGATGTTTTTTTACATCGATTTCCAATGTCATCGTTCATTTTTAAATATGTTTCTGATTCTTTCTAACGTATTACTTTTCATTTTCAGCAAAACTTGAAAAAATTGTGTTATCAAAATGGTTGAAAAGATGGAAGTTGATCAGCCTTCCGCGAACACAACCGAAAAGGATGCTAAAAAGGAAGAGCCTACTAAAGCTGATTTGAATGCTATTTCTTTTGAAAGTAGGCTGGCTTTTCATATTATTAATAGGCCATAAGATCAATTCTTTATCTTGCAGATCTCAAAGATTGGTGTGCCCAACTTGAACGAGGTGAAACTCATATCGTTGGTAGAGTTATTCAATTCTTGAGTAAAACTCGAAAAGAACTCAATAATGACATTTTGAGCAAATTAATTAATTCTTTCTTTTCTGATAAATCCCAACGTGATCTTCTTTTGGGATATATTGGTTCAAGCGGTGTTGCTGCACCTGCTGCTATTGTTGCCCCATCAACTCCAACCCCAATGGACGTTGATAAACTTAAACCATCTGGAGCTCCTCGATCACCTCGTCCTGAACGTCGACCTGCCACTACTCCATCCAAAGGTGGCAATCCTGAAGTTGAATGTTATGTTCAACTTCTCGTTATGCTTTACCTTCTCGATCAAGGAAAACTTGATGAAGTTGATGCATGCACAAAGAATTATATTTCAAAAATTGATCAATTTGAACGGCGTTCATTGGATCCGTTTTTGGCTAAAGGATTCTTCTATATGACTTTGGTTGCTGAACGGCAAAATAATATTTCTGATCTTCGAGGATATCTCAACAGTCGACTTCGTGTAGCAACTTTAAGAAATCAAACTGATACCGTTGCTATCCTCATTGTTTGCCTTCTTCGTGTTTTCTTATTAACCAAAAATTTTTCGGGAGCTTCAAAACTTCTTACCAAAGTTTCCTTCCCTGAAATTGCTAATAATAATGATCTCGCTCGATTCCTATATTACCAAGGCCGAATTAAAGCTATTGAACTTGATTATAATGGTGCAGCTCAATTTTTCCAACAAGCTCTTCGAAAAGCTCCACAAGATTCTGCTGTTGGATTTAAACAAAACGTTCATAAATGGATTGTTGTAATTCAATTATTGCAAGGTTTAATTCCTGAACGAAGCGTTTTCCGTGTTGCTGCTTATAAAAAGCCTTTAGCTCCATATTTGGAACTTACTCATGGTAAATTTTATATATTTTTTTTATTAAATTTCAACTTTATATATTATTTTAAGCTGTTCGTCTTGGTGATATTATCCAATTTAACAAAATTGTTGATGAATATAAACCCCTTTTCACAACGGATGAAACCATCACCCTCATTGTTCGTTTACGCCAAAATGTAATTAAAACAGCCATTCGACAAATTTCACTTGCATATTCAAGAATTTCTATCAAAGATATTGCTAATAAACTTGCTGTAAGCTTTTTCCCAATTTTTTTGCTGATACCTCAATAGAATGTGTTTTTTTAGCTTTCATCAACATCTGAAGCAGAATATATGGTTACTAAAGCTATTAAAGAAGGAACAATTGATGCAATTGTTTCATTTGATAAAAGCGCAGATGATCGATATATGCAAACTATTGAACCAGAAAATATTTATCGTTCCACTGAACCCCAATTCAGCTATGATGAACGCATTAAACATTGTCTTCTTTTACACAGTCAAGCAGTTAAAGCACTTCGTTTCCCTTCAGATAAAGGAAAAGCCGGCATTGAATCCATTGAACAACAACGTGAACGTGAATTAATGGAATTAGAATTTGCTAAAGAAATGGCAGAGGGTGATGATACAGACGAAGAAGAAGACTTCTGAGAACTAACTAATTTAAATTAATGTTTGCGTACTTTATTATTCAATATTCTTTTTTTGTTTGTGTCTGTCTAATTTTAAATAAAAAATATTCAATTTGTGAAATTTTAAAACATATTTTTTTGGAGGCTGCACATATTTTGTAATCTTCCGATGACTGCTGTAGTTTTATTAAAATAGTTATCGAAGCTAAAATTTAGTGAGCCAGCAGCGGTTGCATCTTTCCATGATGTCAGATTCTTTAACGTAAACAAATTTTAGTTTTATTTTTGTTCTCGTTTTCTAAATTTTACTGATTTTGGGAGTTTGTAACATCGATATAAACATTAAGCATAAAATACTTTATTCATTTTTTAATTTAACATAAAGAAATAAAACTTTGCGGGAATGTAAAAAACAAAATTAAATATACCCAAATAAAGAAATTTTTGAGATTTCAACTAAGAATTTTATGACCGAGATAAAAATAAAAGTGAGGTAGTAATGAAAGACAAAAAAATATTGCACATTAGAAAAATAAAAAGCTAAGAAAGTAAAACTAAAAACCTAAAAAGTTCTAATATTTCTACAAATTCCACAACCAAGTGAAAATTCTTCTCCAGTTGGTGGATGCTGAATTCGAAGAGGACATTCTTCGCCTTCCAGTTGGACACATCTTGGACCAACTGGACATTGAGAAAGGGAAGCTTTTGGCATGGGCATTAATCGCTGGAAATCAGCGTGGCAACCAGCACAGAAATGTGTTGATGCGAAGCAGAAATAAACTGCAACAGAACAACAAAAGCGGCATTTGTATTCGAGGTATTCAACTCCATGACGTCCACAAATTTCTGCTCCTGCAATATCGCTACACCCACCGCAAAGAAGTTCTTCAGGATTGAAACTTGTGGAAGAATCCAGAGCTTCTTGACATGATGCTTCCCCACCAAAATATGCTTTACCACATTTGGAACATAAAACATATATATACCGTTCCATTGCAAATGAAATTGGATTTTGATAAAATTCGGATGTTTCTGAAATGATGGCTGGAGAATTTAAGAGACCATCATATTCGAGACGGAGTTTAGCTTTTTCAGATACATCCTGAAGAAGAGCTTCAAGAGGTTGAAGTAAATCTTTGAGATCTGGATGAAAGATTTGAGAATTGCAAAGTGGGCAATGCATAAATCGAAAAAGTATTCGAGGTCCAGACCATCGCTTTTCAAGGATTTGTCGAACACATTTATAATGAAATAAATGGCCACATGCAAGTTTGATACAAGGAGCTCCGCCCAAGCGATCTGTGAAACAAATAACACACAAATCATCAGCATCTTGCTTTGAATCTAAAAACTCTATGATAGCTTTTTTTTAATTGCATGATAAAATAAAACCTTGATTGTCGCAAGTAAAACATGGCAAACAATTTTCTTCATCTTTGATTCCACCACAAAAATGACCACAAGGTAAAATTTTGCCACACGCATCCGCTGCCAATGCGAGACAATCTTCATGGTCGCAAACTCCAATGAGTGATTCTGATTCCGTTTTTAGTGGATTTAAACAAAATCGACATTTTGAACTTTGAAATGGACTCATTGGACCAAATGATGAAGTTGGACCTCCTCCAGTGGCAGCGGAAGTAGGTCCACCAATATCAGCACTAATTTCGACCATACCAGAAAGTTTTGAAGTATTAAATAAAACAAGTAAATTATTTAGTTTGAGTCTCGTACATCCTTCATGGACATCTAATTTGGGGCAAAAAGTTGATGATCCTATTAATCGAGCATTATGAGACCTGAAAGTTGCGACTTTGTTTTCTCTTTTCTTTCAAACAAAAATATTTTAAGTCTAATTAATTTTTCTTTTTACCAACTAAAAGGCAAGGCAATCATTTGTTCATTCAGCATATAGAATTGGTGGCTTACTCCATGACTCTGTGGCGCAACTGGTAGCGCGTCGGACTCCAGTTCCGAAGGTTGCGTGTTCAAGTCACGTCGGGGTCAAAACTTTTTCCTTTTTAGCATGCATAATTATTTAAAACTTACTTTTTTATTTTATTTAAATGTAAAATTGTAAAACATTCTCGACATAGATTAGTCAAACATATTTCACATCGAAAATGTGCTAATGTTTGACCATCGTCGTGATTTTCACATAATGGGTCAGGTTCTTGGGTTCTACGAGCTTTGAGAGTTCTCCATGCCGGAGCATATTCCAGCCATTTGGTATCACTTATTAAAGCCAACGCTGATACAGCTAACCAAAATTGTGAAGTTTTTAGTGATTGAGCTGTTCGTGAAACGGCATCAGCTAATGATGGTTCAATTAAATTTGAGGAAGATGAGGAAGAATTAAGAGTAACAAATTGAGCCAGTTGCATAATTGTATTTGCTAATTCTGTTTTCACTGCCACTGACCAATGTTCAGTAAATTTGGAGGTTCTAAAAGAATGCCAATAATTTTTTGTTTGGGACTTTGCTTGATTAAAATTGTGGATCTATGATTTTTATGTTTCAATACAAAACCACCGCCTCTTATCTTATTTGTGCTTTAAACTTACGTAATATCTTCCACAAATTTAACCAGTAAATGAGCTGTTTCAACATTTATTGGTTTATCAATTCTCCAATATTGTGGAACATCACACGCATGAGTTTCAAGTTTTTGTGAACTAATTTTTCTTGTAATTTTATCTTTTATTTGTAAAACAATGGCTTTTGCAATGGCAGCTAAAATGTTCCTCATAAATTGAGAGCAATCAAATGTTGAGGGTTTGAAATGTTTTAATAAAGTGCTCATGGTTTCAATGGTTTGTAATTGGACTATCTAAAAAATTATTTAGAAACACTTTTTTGATGTTTGTTTAAAAAAATACCTGTGGAGCGAAAAGTAATAATTCACTGAGGATAATTAAAAGTCCATTTCGTAAAGAAAATACTTCTAAACCTTTTCGAGATTCACAAATTTTAACAAGCATTACCATAAGTCCACAAACATAACTATAGTTTCGTTTCACTCGATCTCGAAGGCTAACAATTTCTCTGAAATCAATGAACAAAATTATTTTGATATCTGATATCATCGAATTTTCAAAGTTTTGGTGTCGCTGCGTAATCAAGAATTTTGTGAAAACCAAAATCACTCTTCTATATTGACTTTAAGCTATGGTGTCTTTCACTTACCTTTCAACTGCGCTAACCATTTGAAAGCAAACATAACTTTGTAATGGCTGTAATTGAACTCGATTAAAAAGCATATCAATAACTTGCTGTCGAAGGGTTCCATTTTGTTCTTCAGCAAGTTCATCACTAAACGCCTAAAAAAATCTATATTATTTCCCTTCCATTTTCGATGCTTTGAAGAAACTTACTTGAGCCGCAATAGCTTGAAAAAGTATGAAAGCATCCATTTGAGCAGTGCTAAATAAAAGTTGATGGGAATTACTTTGTTTGATGGAAACCTTTTCTTTTTTCTGATCGCCATCAATATGTTCAATGAAAATTTTTTGACCAAATACAGCGATTTGCCTAATTCGAGAACCTTGTTCGCTACCTTTTAAATGGATTTGTAGGTTATCCGATGTGGTGATCAAAACTTTTATCCAACCAACGAATGTCTAAAATAATTGATTTGTAAACTTCACACAAAATGATAATTTTGAAATTTACCCAATCAATTGGAGCATTATAAATAACAGTTTTGGAATTTCTTATAGTAATTTGATTGACTTTAAAATTAATATCTCGAATATTATCAATAAAAATTCCAAGTAATTCTAAACGATAAATTTCTTCATCCCACGAAATATTTAATCTTCGTGCTCGACTTTTATCTTCTTCACCTGATTCCCAAAAAGTTTCCAAACTTCCATCAGTTAAACATTGGGTTAATTGTTGACGTGATGATGGAGTAATTTTGAGAATGTGTGAAAGATTTTCATGTTGTTTGATAGAAACTTGATTGAGGGCATGAAGATGAGAACTGGAAAGTTGACGCTTAGGTCGTTTCGGGGATAGTTTTGGTTCGTATTGGAAGGTTGCGGATGTGAGAGTAGTAGGGCCAAAGCCTGCTAGAATGGAAAGAGCGGATTCATCAAAAAGTGAAGAGATATCAGAAGATGTATCGGAAAGAACCGCTCCAACCGCCGAGAGAATATTGCACATGGTTATTAAAAGGCTCTGTTCATGAACAGTTAAATGAAAGGTCCATGCTTTAAAGCATAAACATTTCAATGACATATCAACACCAGAACTTTGTAATATTACAGCCAAAGTTCCAAGAAATGAATGCATTTCATCAATCATTTCTCCGCTTACATCTGTTCCTGCCAAAAAGCAAAGCCTCCATGGATGTGGCAGCAACTTTAATTTGGTTGCAAATTTTATATCCATATTCAGCCAATGGTTATATGGTGAATATGACGATAATGTAGTTAAATAATTCCAAACTATATCTGTTACAATTGTTTCAGATGTAACTAATTTAAGGAGCCAATTCCAAACTCTAAAAGCATACGCAAATTTCGTAGCACGTGTAATTGAACGATAAAAATGTCGTCGAAGTGTATGAAGATTGTGAGTTTCAACACAAAATAAAAGCACCGGATGACGAAGCAATTCGCTCAAACCATTGAGAGAGATAAGCCTCTGGGGTAATGGAGGATGAGATTGGTGTTGTTGAGGTCGGCGAAAAAGATTTGCGCTAGCAGAAAGTGAAAAAGGATCGATATCTCGAATCACAGATAAATCAGCTGGAATTTTGCCTGGATCAGATTGATGACTAATTTGATGAAGTGGTGATAAGCCAGAATTGTTTACAAAGTCCTAAAATTGCGAAAATTAAAATATTTTAATAATGAAATGGGTCTTACAGTATCGACAAGAAGGCCGTCATCAATTGTTGGTTCTTTTTGAGCTAATATTGTTCCTTGGGGATAAAGATTAATTTTGTAAGTTGCCGCAATCTTCTTCGGTGTTAATCTTGTTGGAAGCCGGCTCGAATCTTCACACGGTCGCAAATCTAGCAAGAATAATGCATTCTCCTTTAAAATTGATTCCGAGCTAAATTGTTTCGTGGTCGCTTTTTGTCGGAATGGTGTCCATTCATTTGCATCATCTTTCTAAAATTTAATATCATAGTTAATTTTTTTATTAATATTTGAAATCATGCCTCGTTTTTCTTTATTTTTGCTACTTTATTCAAATTATTTGTTCGACAGGTTGGACACATTAAATACCATACTGCATTACTTTTCCCTCCATCTCCACATAGCCCAGTCCATCCTGTGGTATAATTTCCAATGCTATTATAACCATGTCCGCCACATGGCCCTCCACAACCTGAATGCTTTTCTCTCATATGTACCGTAATGGGTTTGGGGTGAAGTTCACGACAAAGTTCACAGATTTCATCTGATGGTAAAAACATTTGTCGAGAAGATAGCTGCTTCATGGAAGGTATGGATGGCAAAATTAAATGTTGCTCAATTATTTCAAGAACGCATTGAACGGTGGAGCGATAAAGTTTGATAATTTGTGGAAAGCATGATGGCAATCCTGGGTTTTGAAGATCAAAAAAGAGCTGAAAAGTAAAGAAGGTATATTATTTAAAAAATTAGTTTAAAAAATAAAATTGGCTTACTTGTTCAATTTGTGGTGAACTTTTTAGATGATTTGCACATGTCATTAAATCACCACTCAATCTTTCATGCCAAACTAATGCCGCAAAAACGCTTCGGCAACAATCAATCAATTTTGGGCTTAATGCTTCATGTTGTGAGCTGCTCGTTGTGGAACTTGCTTGAGTTGATGCTCGATTAACTGTAAGAATATCAGCATCATCAGTTAATTCAGATTTAAACGTTTTGGGTTTTGGTGGTAATGGAGGTAACATTCTTCGAGGAGATTTTAATGGCTTTTGTGGTTGTTGTTGTTGATCAACATGGGCATCTTCTTTTTTATCTTCAATTAAATCCCTTTCATCAACGGTCAATAAAGTGCTTTCAAAAGCTTTGTGATATTGAAGGCACCAACCAACCTTAAAATTATTAATGACAATTTAATTTTCTTAATTTAAAACAACTAACTTGTCCATTATTTTTATCACAAAACAACGCCCTCGCTTCTTCCGTTAATTTTAGCCAAGTGCCATCCTCATTTTTGATCCATTCTTCCCATGTTATTGAACATCCTCGACTTATCGTTCCAATAACAGGAGCGGATAAGCTTGGATGAACTCGAATTCGAACACCCATAAATCGACTTAATGGATCCAAGAAAGCTTTTCTAATTTTAGGACCTTTTTCAATTTCATGGTGTTGGGTGAAAATATTTCGAGGTGAAAGTGACGGCGTTCTTCGTTCATTAACTTCAATAAAAGTTGTTGAACCAAGTTTAAATCCATCAATGTTGCAATCAATTCGAAATCTTCCAGCTTTCTTTGGCTTCCATTCAACAGCAAAAAACCCTGTGAGTTGATTATATGTAAGTTTATGAGATTCTTTAATATCAATGGATTTTTGAAAAGCAAATCGAAGCTCTTCAAGTGAATAATTTCCAAAAGCTGGCATCATTGTAAGTGTTTTATAACGGGCTTTATTTAAATAAATTGAAGTTGATCGTTCTTTCTGAAATTATGGGTTTTATGTAATTTGACTTTCATAATTGCTATCAAACTTTGTCTAAATAGAACTTACAAGCTGCAATTGTTTTAAAGTTTGAAATCCATCATTACCAATTACTTGTCCTAGCTTCCAATTTTGTTGATCATCTGTATTCAAGCTAGTGTTGCTTGAAGTAGGTTGAGGACTATTTTGATTTTGTACATCTTGTTCAAATGCAAGATCATGAGTAACGACATCATCAGCAGAAGTAATAGAAATTTCAATGGATAAATTTGTACATTTAGTATCTTTGTTAAATTGATCCTTTTGGACCAAAACAAGGCTAACAATTTTACCAACTGCAATTTCAGCCGCTTCTATTTCTATTGTAGATAAACTCAAATCCACAAAGGATTGATCAAATGAAAGAGAGCGAGCTAATCGACCCGCAGAAGTTTCAGGCGAAGCTTGAATGAATTCGTCGAGAAATGTTCGCTCTGAAAATTTGAGATTTATTAAATTTTCCAACTTTTTATTTTCTATTTTCAATGTTTTTTTTTACCTTGAGTTTGAATAATGGGTGATACCTTTTTGCTTATCACATCTTTAATTGATGGAACTTGTTCAATATACAATCCTTTTTTCAATAATGTTCCATGTTTTCGAATTATTTCATGCATAATTTCTTCTCTTTCTTGCATCTTTTTTACTTCTTTTCCTGTGCTTGGAGCTTGAACCAATAATCTACAGGCGCTTGAAATAAGCCACGCAAATTGTTGCTCCAATATTCTATTTGGAAGTATATTGCCTTTTCCCGGACGAATACTATATCCATCGACGGTGCATCGAAAACCATACATTGTTGTTGGGTCGAGTTCTTCACCAGGTAATGCAGTTTCAAGAACAAACCAAAGTTTATTTCCAGGTAAAAGCAATTGAAATTCGGGCCAATTTTTTGTTCCATAATATTTTCCAATTGGATAATAACAATTACTTTCATAGTGTCCAAGATAAATCCATAAACAATCATCAGGTTGTGCCGTTTGACATTCATCGTGAAATCGAATACACATAAATTCAATTGTTGGTTCAAAAGATATTTGTTGACTAAAAATATGTCCTGATCGATATGGATGTGGAGATTCAACAAGAGTTTGAACAATTCCAGATTTTTCTGTAAATTCCGTTGTCGTTGCAATACTCTGATTTGGTTTTATTTCGGTTGAAATATTATTAGGAAATTTATTTGTTTGTTTTATTTCATCTGCATTCGTCGTGGTAATTAAAGGGATGACTTCATCGATAGCAGAAATAATATGAAATCCAAGGGATGTATTTGCTTCAAGAAACACGGTGCAATATGAAATTAATTGGGAGCATATCAATCTTTCATGAGTTCCAATATTGTTTAAAGATGTTAGAAAGCTTAGTTTCTGACTTAATAATCTCATAATTTCAATAAAAATATTGTGACTTTTATTTTCAACTTCCCAAAATTCCGCCTCTTCTGAATTATATGTTTTAGCTTTTTTGGGTTCTTCAATGCTATAAACCAAATATGGAATTTGCCCTCGAACGATGGAAGTTCCATTGCGACTAAGGCCACATGGAAGAAAATGTACTTTTGCACCATTACATAATTTTAATGAAGTTTGTCCATCTAAAGATTGCGTTCGATATAATTTATATATTTTTTGAAAGTCGCTCACTTTCACCATAAAATGTTTTTCCAGCGCTAAGATGTATTCTCACAGCATATGTGACATCGGGTTTTAATGTTATTGGTTTTAAAAGTTTAATACCGCTAACGAGTTTTTGTTGAGCAAGGGATTGAGCATCCGAATAGTTTGTTATTGATGAATCCCGAATGGTTCCTGTTTGTTGTTCAATCAACGACCAACATTCGTTTGCTATGTCTCCGGTGTTAATCAATGTCTGAAAAAAATTTTAGCTTTAAAAAATGTTGAAAGTTTAAAAAAACTTACTTCAAGTTCAAATGTAAAATTCCCTGATGCAGCAGCACCTATAAAAACTCCAATACCATGGATACTAATACCCGATTCATCAACTTTGAATGCAATGGAATCATAAGCTCCATTCCCGGTTTCCCAATTTAAATGACTATTGAATCGTCGAAATCGGGTATCCGTAGCTTGAAGAGGTGGACCAACGTCGTGTTTAAGATTGCTTGCAACCAAAGCTTTTGCATAAACAACTATTAACCTTTGAGCCGCTTCTTTTAAACGGAAAAATAAAATATCCTAAAGTTTTGAAAATGTTGATAAAATTTTTGGAATTAAAAAAAACTTACATCATCGGTGGATTCTTTGGAAGCAAATCCGAGATCAAACAAAAATCGAATAATTCCAGAACCAGTAAGTTCTTGAGCGCCATTTTGTGTTGGAAAAAAATATCGTGATAGTTTTTCACCAAGATTATCTGCTGGTTTATTATCTAATTCTTCTGGGCTTTTATTAGAGCCTTCAGGAATTAATACTAATAGAGCTGAATTTTCTAGTCGTTCACAAGCTCGAAGAAGAGCCAATAAAGACCAGTTTCGATGTTCTCGAGCTATAGCTTGTGAGAGTCTATTTCTCAAAATGATAGGTGATGAAAGCAAAAGTTCAGCACAAGCAACATAAGCATCAATAGTTTCATTAATTACAAGTGAACCAATTTTGTCCTAAAAAAATTGTTTTAAAACTTTACAAAAAAATGAATCACAAACCTGAATTAAAAGCTTTTCATCAGCAATTGAAAAAATATTTTTTAAAATTCCAGAAAAATCAATAATTAAATTTGCAAATGCATCCAATTGAGAGGATTTTCTTTTTTCATTTCCACCTCCCTCTCCTTGTCCATCTTCATCGCTATCGGCATTAGGTTCTTGTGAAGATAAAATTGCAATATAAAGTCTTAACATTCTTAATGCAATAATTGCAACAAATGCAAATCTTTCTTGTTTCCATGCTTGCTCTTCATCCATTAAAGTTCCAAGTTCTTGAGTTGCAAACGAACCTTTTGTAGCCCAATCAAATATTCCAAAAAGGTTGACAATTGTAGCAGGGGTGATTGTGAACAAAGTTTGAGTTGAAATTAATGGTATTTCTTCAGAATCGCTTTGGGTTAATTTTTCTGATGGCTTTTTTGTGACATCATCAAATGTTTCATCACCTTCTTTGAGAGTGTAATAAATTTCAGGGATTTGACCCACTTCAATATCAGTGCCATTATTGGAAAGGATTGAATTGCGAAAGGTGAATTCAACATCTCCCGTAGCCATAACGGCTGCTCGTCCACATGCACCACAATCAGATGATGGGCCTCTAAAAAAATAAAATAAAAGTTAGTTGTATCAATAAATTTTTAGAAAACTTACTGTATTTGAGCCCATAAAACATGCCATTCTTCTGCATTAACAATAACTTTTTTATTAAATTGTAATACAGCTGTTTCTCGAGTAACACATTCATAAACAATTTCATCAGATTCTGCTAGTAATTCCACGCATTGTTCATCAACATCTCCACCAACAACTTTTACTAAACGAATTTTGGCTGCATATTCACCTCTTCCACCAAAAAGTCCGACACCACAAAGAAAAATGGGTTTTGAAGTTTTAAATTGAATTGCTTCCACACAATGTGCGGAATAGCCCCAGCCGCCTCCAAATGAATCAAATCGATTCAAAGCACAATATCCGCCATTTTCATGATCCAAATTAACTTCAAAATTTTGAAGTTTTGTAATTTTTGAAGTTCGATTAATTCTTTGCTTTGTGATTTTGCTATTATTGATTTTGGAATTATTTCGAGTTTGTTCAAGTTTCCCCGTGGCAGCGTAAACACTCATGGAGTAAATGGAACTTAAAATAAATATTGCTAATTGAGCATCACTAAATTCTGGTTCATTTTCTGATGGAATGCAAAGTTCGGTGCATTGTAAAAGTTTACGGTGCTTTTTTAAAATCTCTGGTTCTTGTGGAGTAATAGTTTCAGTGATAGTTGTAGCGAGCGATTCCAAATTTGAGTTTGGTAAAGAAATTTCTTCATCGGGTGCTTTGCTGTCAGAGAAAGCTGTGATTCGAAAAGTTTCATCATTGAATGTCCAAAGTAAAGAATAATATGGGTCGAGAGAGAAACTAAAAAATAAAAATGTATTTTTAACAACAAAAATATGCGAACTGACTAACGGAAGTATACTCAAAGTCACTAACCTCATAGATGAAAATTTTTCATCCAACATTCGAAATTGCATTACTTCTCCTGTGACTCTATTAATTACAACATAATCTGCTTTTATCCCAGATGGTGGAAGCATTATTAAACAATCTTTCCTTGCACTAACTCTGGCATCGTTTAACATTTGTTTAGTGAAAATTTGTTTTTGAGTTTGAATTATGGTTCGATCTCCAACGGTTGTCACCCAACTTGCAATGGTTCCACATGCTTGTCCATAACCTTCAACAAATGTTGGCTCAGCAAACCATTTTTTATTCGACGACGATGATGGAATATCTAAAGGAGGATTTCGGCCAAGTTGGCCATTTTTATATGCACCAAAAGTTAAAATTTGGCCATCTAATGTTCTTAAAACGGAATGATTTGCACCAGCCACAGCTTGAACGACTTGGACATTCGATGGTAGGTTAAGTTTATAAGCACCTGATCGCTTTTCAGTATCGCCAGTTCCTAATTGGCCGTGACAATTTGAACCAAAAGTATATACCTAAAAGATATTTTAATTTTGTAGTGAATAAGTTAAATTTATTCATAATTTATGTAAAATAATCTCAACGATAAATATGTAAAATTCAAAGACATAGAATTTTTTTGCTTGAAGCTTTGTCTAAGACATTTTATTATTCTAGACGCAATTTTAACATTTTTAATTTTTTCTGCTATTTTATAAATTTTTCCTTAATTTATTAGCGGGCTTACATTAGTTAAAAGTCTTTGCTTTTATTCTTGATGATTCTTTTCTTTTCGTTGAAAAATTACTTGCATTATTTTTATAAAGCACTCAATTGATTTTTTTTATTTCTTCGTTTGATACAATCACTTTTTGCTTTTTTTTTGTTTCGATAATGCTTTTAAATTGGCGTGATTTTCTTTTTGTTTGTAAAAATTAATTTTTTACATATTGGCTTATATTTTTTGATGATTGATTATTTTGTAAAATCTTACCGATCGATCAGCGCATAATAAAATTGTATGATAATTTCCACAACTGACTGTTGAAACTTTGATGTCTCCTTGAAGTACAAGTCTAGCTGGGTTTAGTTGGCCTCCTTGATTGGATATCACCGTGGCTTTTGGCTGTTCTTCTGATGATGGGTTTTCATCATCCCGATATCTTTTTAAATTTACGCTTTCCGCGCAAGCTTGACAAATTCCACATCGAAGACACACCGATTCCTGGGATTCACAAACGCAAATCATTCCACGTTGAAGATAAACTTTTCTCATTCCACTTGTTTCTATTTTAGTTGGACATTTTTCATTTTTACCTGAACATTTTCCACATCGCATGCAAATTGAAGCTGCATCTTTGATGAATAAATGCTCGCCTGGAAAGCAATACGTTGCAGGCGAGGTGGTGCGACTTGGTGATACTGATGGTGATGCCTTTGATGTCGATCCAAAATTAAATGGTGACAATGGTTGAATTGGTTTGGCTTGAGGTAAAATATTTGGCTGGAAAGGATGGGACTATTTTATGTTTGAAAAAAATTGTTTTGAGCGATGCTTTTTTTGAATTTGTTTAACCATACTTTTTTTCAACCGCCTATGTGCGTCCGTCCCAAAACTAAGTAAAATGCATTTTTTTAAAAACTCGACATAGCCTCATTGGCTTAGTGGCAGAGCGTCTGTCTCGTAAACAGAAGGTCGCTGGTTCGATTCCAGCATGGGGCAAGTCCTTTTTATAATTTATAATGTAATAAAATAGATCACCAACAAAAAAAAGCTATAAAATTAAAGGCGCAGTTTTTGCTCTTTTTTAAAACTTTTCTTAAATCTGTTTTTGATTGCTCATTTTTAATCTTGTAAATGTGGAAGAAAATGTTTAAAAAATTCGAAAAAATAAAATAAAAATAAATTTTATAGTTAATTTTGTCTTGAAAGTTATATTTGAAATGTCCTGTTTGAAATTTCCATTTATAGTCAAAATTTTAATCATGCGCAACAAACAAAAAACATTTTTTCTCTCTTCAAATCTCAATTTCTCCTTCGCCTCAAAATTCCAAAATGATAGAGAATTTTCAAATTATATAAACTCACTTCATCTCTTCCACATTGATTTAAATTATTTAAACCCGAAGTATAAACTAATCCAGATTTACTTATGGCAACAATATGAGTTTTACCAATTCCTAAACTTGCTACAGAAAATCCATCGAATCCAGTTAATTGTCCATTATCATTACTACTTGAAACAATGTGCCTCCCAAAAAGATAACATTTCCCATTATCTGTGACATATGCCAAAGCACCAGGAATACCAGAAATGGAAGTGCCTTTTTTCCTACAAATTTTTTGTTGATATTTGCATTAAAAAATTTCACTAGCAAACAAACCTATGAGGAATCCTTAATTTTTTAAACTTTTTTGCATGATTTCCATGTGGAATTTGATTTTCTAAATTTCCTATCGAATTTCCTACAACCCATAAATGGCCTGCACCCGATCGTAATAATAAACAATTTGCATATGGATCAAGATGCATTTGAACGATATGTTCAGGTATATTGAGATCAGTCCAAGTTGTTTCTGTATCCTACAATGACATTTTCTTTCCTTTTAGGTGTAAAACAAAAAATAATCCTTACAGTAAGAGAAAATGCTGAACCTTTACCAGCATAAAAAATTTCACCCGATCGTGTTAATAAAAAACCCGTATCATCTGTAAATTGGAGATCGATAGCAATCACTAAAAATAATTAATTTATTATGTCTTTGTATTTGAAAAGGCGATATTTTTACTTTGTAAATTAGATGGAATTGAGTGTATTAATTTTTGTTGGTGGGAAGTTGTATCACCAAATATAGTGTAATTAAATTCAACCAATCGATTAGAGTGCTTATGTTTTTGATTAAGTAAAATGCCAAAGGAATCATCGAGTGGGGTTACCTGTAATTCCAACATTTATTAATTTTGTTAATAGCAAAATCATTGTTTTAATTATTTTTAAAACTTTGACAAACCATAAAATTCCATTGTTCATCAAGAGTTCCTTGATAAAAGCATTTTCCATCTGCAAATAATATTCCTTCCGTCAGAGAAGCATGCAACATAATTTCTCCAATTTCCCTCAAAGTTTCTTTATCGATAACCCATAATCTCGTGGAATGTTTTCTTCTCAAATAAAGTGATTCATGACAAATTAAAAGTGATGAACCATCAATAAATTTAAGCATTTCATTCACCGCTAAAACTCTGGCCGTTTGAGTTTCAGTTAATCCTGTACCAATTTTAAATAAACCATATGCGTTTAAAATATAAAGATATGATCCATCTGAAACCAAACAACTTCGTGAGGAATTGCTTGGATCTTCAGAAAAATCATTGGATGAAAAGCTTCCAGAATATTCTAACTCAAATGTAGCAAATTCTGAGTGATCTACGATGGATGTATTGCAAAAACTATTTACATCTAAATTAGTTTCTCCATTTTGAACTAATTTTTGAACGGTAAAAGCCATGGATTGCAAATTTTTTGGTAATGGATTTGATTCTGATGTTATTTGATTGAAAGGAATATTTTCTTTTTCATCGCAAAGAAGGCATTGAACAGCGGAAAAAATCATTTCGGGTTCACCACGAGCTACAGCTAAAGAAACTAAACATGCGTTTGCATAAGAGCTAACTGTCGAACTTCCTAAAATTTGTTGTTTAAAAATAATATTTTTACTTTAAGTTTTTATTTTATTACCTTCGATTCTTAAAGTTTTTAATAAATCATGCATTCGGTGAATTACTTGCTTGGATTCTCGAATCATTCCTTCCGGTGGAATGGTTTGTAACAATTGTAAAAGCTGTTGCAAGCTTTGAGCACATAATTCTGGATCGCGCTTATTTAATTCGATTAAAATAGAAAAAATTGAATCAAGCCCAACTGTTATTAAATGATTATTTTTTACCTAAAAAAAAAAATGAAAAAAATGAAAAAGAAAATTGCCCTCTACTGGAATCGAACCAGTGACCTTTGGTTTACAAGACCAACGCTCTGCCACTAAGCCAAGAGGGCGACGACATAACTCGAACTTACATTGGGTGTAGTTTCAGCATGCACGCGTGCGGTTGGAATAGAACCAATGGACGTTGTGGCGGCTGCTGCTACAACAAATTGTGAATCATTTGATTGTGCAATTAAATTACTTGTTGTAAGGGATGTTGATCTAAAAAATTGCAACATTTTGGTGAATTTTTTTCTAGCAATTTTTTTATGTTACTTTAAAGTTGTGGTATGAGCCAAAAAATTTGCGCCAAATAATGATGGTGGTGCGATAACTTGTAAATACTTAAGATTATCAGAAATAAATTCTGCATTATCATTAGCGGAATCAGGTGTATCTTAAATTTTTTTAATAGTTAATCAAAGATTTACATTTAAAAGCCTACCTTTTATGTGCTGCTTTTCAACCAACGGAGAATGTCCCAAAATAGAATTTTTATAAATCAATTTTGCACATTTTAAAAGTAATTCTGAATAACATTCTCTCGTTAAAGCTTTTTCTTGAATCCTTCGAATTACAGATAACGAAGAATCCGAGGATAAATCGAGTAATGTATTGTTAACTGAATTTTCGACAACGTCAAATGAAGTTGAAGGCTCATTTTGAGTTGTGGAAAAATGACGAAGAAAATACGACATTAGAAAGTTAAAAGTTTTTGACTAGAAAAATGCTAAAGAATAAAAATAATGGAAAACAGGAAATTGGTTAAAATTTCATTCTTTGAAAGAAAAGCTGAAAAATGGTTTAAAAATTAAAAAAAGGCAGCAAAAACACGAAAATAATTATTAATAAAAACAGCATTGGTAGAAATTTTCTCGTATGCTCATGAAAAATTACACACTTTACTATCGAACTCTAAGACTCTCAACAAAATACCAGCGGTCACATCAAAAACAAAAAAAGCTCCGCGCAAAAACATGAAACAATCAAAAATAAAACAAAAAAAGTAAAATCAATTACAGCAAAAACCTTTTCATTTTGTTTTCAAAAAAATATATTTTTCAGTCAATGACCACGCGCAAAACTTTTGTTTCGGATACATACAAACATTCATCACTTTTTTTAGTAACAATAATAAAAGTGTGTTTAATAAATTCAAAGTACAAATCTCACTTTTTATTATTGATTTTATTTGGATAAAGATTTTTCTATTGAAAAAATAGAAAGAAACAAGATCTTTAAGAGCTTCAGGATCAATTCAACCAACAAAAAAAACTTGAACACTCAGCAACAAACAAAATGGATGAATGAAAGAGGTAAGTAAATGGACGTTGCAAAAGTAAATAATAAATGTTTTTTAAATTTTTCAATGAAAAAAAGGTATTCGATAATAAAAAACAAAAACAATAGCTTAAGAAATTTTTGAAAAGAAGTTAGCGCGAAAAAGGTTTATATTTTTGTTTTACACTTTGCTTTAATTCTTTAAAGACGCACAAAAATAGTGGAGATCAAAAGTTAATCTTTTTGTAATAAAAAGTTTAAACAAAAAATAAACAAAAGCGGTTGTTTTTGTGGATGTAAAAAAATGGACATCCATGGATAAATCTTTGAAAAAAAAAATATTCAAGGAATTTTAGGCATTTGTCAAAACAAAAGACTAATGAGACTAGAGAGCAAGTAAAATAAATGAGACATTAAAAATGCATAGTTGACATGAAGGCATCATCAACAAGGCTGGTGGTTTGGTGAGGGTGGTTGTGCCTACATAAATGCCAATGGAATTCAAAAATGTTAGATATATATAAAATTGGAAAAATTTCTTTGAATCTTACTGAAAACAATAGAACACCCAACAAAAAAGCCGTTATTAACTTTCTAACTCGAGAAAATAAAAATAATAAATAACATGAAAAATTTTCTTTTAAAACGTTTTTTTTAAAAACCAAAACATTATTTTCCCGATGGAATCATTTCTAGCAATTTTTCATTCTCCATTTTTGTGGCATCTTTTGGATGGTGGTGGTTTTCATTCGTTCACTAGAGCTTTGCTTTCAATTTTTCTTTTCCCGCAAAACAGAAACGAAAAATAAAAAAAAAATGCCGCCTCAGGGAGAGTGGACATTGGCGCAGAAGAAGAGAAAGAAGTGAAAAATATGAAAGCTTGTTTCTTCTCCATTCTTTCATTTTTGGAAAAAGACGCACTTTTTTCTTTCTTTTTTTTTGCTTGCAGATGGCTGGCTGACATCCAAAAAAGGAACACAAAAATGAAAAGAAACAACACAAGCGCGACAAACATCGATTGAGAGAAAGAAAAGAGGAAAGCAAAAAAAGGAAAACCAACGAGACGACTACATCTTTTTTTCAGGCTTGAAAGAAAAAAGCACACGTCGCTTTTTGTATATTTGTGTGTCGTTCCCCAATCGTGTCCATATATTTTGGTTCCAAAGAATCATCATTTTTTCTTAAAGACGAACATTGGATGAAGAAGAAGATTCTTTAAGATTATTTAATAACCAAACCAACCAAAAAGGGCTATCTTAAAATGTATCCCTTTTTCCCTTCGCATTCAAACACAGCTTTCTTTTTTTTCTCAAGAAATCCTTTTTTGTGTTGACCTTCTTTCTTTTTTTTGTTTTTATTTTTGGGGTTGAGTTTTGTTTTGTTAGCTATTTATTTATTCATAATTTGCATACATTTATAATCCAATTTTTAACCATTGCTTTGCTCGAGAAACTTCACTTTGAATAATTAAAAATGTGGAGTGGTTGTCTCATAAAAATTTGACAGCAAATGGTTTAAAGAAATGTTATAAAAAAAATCCAAGAAAGAAAATAGCAAAATAAAATACATCCAAAACTAAAAGGGTTTAACATCTAGTAAATGTAATTTTCTTTACAGCTGCTTTTTGATGCCACAAAATGTATTTAGTTGGTATTATTATATAGTGAGAATGATGATATAGTTTGATACTATAGTAAAATCTTTTAACTTCTGTTAAAAAGTTAATAGCTGTTTGCAACACTGTAGCTTTAAAAAATAATGGATTTTATTACTTACAAAAATATTATTTTACACCGTAAGTTTTTAGTTTAAAAAAATGAGTAAAGCTTAGGAAAATTATATGATGATACAAAGAAATTAAAATAAATCTTCTAATTTTGGTGGACATTCTTCAGGTTTGATACATTGTCCATCGACAGCCCGAACAGTGCTTGATTTACATTTACACATTGGTGGCTTGCATTTAGAATCACAATTTGGCTATAAAAAACAGAGTTTATTAAAATGATTAAGGTGGAAAGCCAATAAACTTACATTAGGATTTTTACAACTTTTCTCACATGTTCCACATTCAAGGAAATCTTCATCTGCTCGACAATCATCTGGTGAAAGGCCAGAAGTATCTGCATCTGATTCAAGAGGGAATCCATTAGTATTTTGAATAATCAATGTGATACAAACAAATGTAAAGAAGGAAATATACAATAATTTTGTCATTTTTATTTTCTGACGACTTCTTTTAAAAATAATTAAAACTATAAAATGATTTTAGTTTATGAGTCTTTTCTCGACCAAAATGGTGTTATTTATACATCACGAAAAAAAGCAAAAAGTGGAGGAGGATGACGATAATTTTTTTCCTTTTTTAAAAACAAACAACATTTTGCTCAATCGGAAGGAAAAGCTAGCGATAATGTATAATATTTGTACAAAGATTTGTCACCAGATACTTTTTCCCCTTGATTGATAAGAAGTAATGATAGATGCAATAACAACATCAATATTTTTCTGAACAAAAAGTGTTCATTCAACAATAAACAGTAAATTAAGAAACTTTATTTTGCTTTTTTTCGAGAAGCTTCATTCATCAGTAGTAAAGGTCGAAAGATTATAGTGTTGTTTTTATTTTTATATTTTTTGCAAGTAAAAAAACATTCGATGTCATTGATCTTTAGCTAAACACCATACTCATTCACATGCTTCTTTTATTATTGATTCAAAAGCTAGTAATATTTGAAATTAAACCATATTCAAACGTATCACCACTCAATGGTTTTGTAGGTGGCATAATTTTAAGAGGTTCACGAGTATCAAAAATAACAGGTGAAGAAAAAATAATAATAAAAGTTCCAATTAAATTTCCTAATGTAAATATAATTAATAATAATCTATCGATGACCATCGCGACATAAGACCATTCTTCAGAAATTTTTTGTTCTTTCTTTTGTGCTCGAAAATGATCAGCGATGAATGCAACGTTGTCAATCATTCGACGAATAACATCTGGATGCATTCCACGTAATTGGGCAAGTTGGCTCAAGCGAGTTTCAGAATGCATCATCGAAGCCACGGAAAGAATGTATGGGCTTGCACGTCTTTCATTTACCGTAGATGAACCAGGAGCTTCTAAAAATATTTTTAGGTAATTAAAAACGCTAGATTTTTTATAAAGAAAAAATCTAGAGATTGTTAAATGGATTACCCGAAAGAATTGAGCCATCATCACTCATATCATCGTTATCGGGTGGTTTAATACAAAGATAACCTGGAAGTTTACCAAGAAAAACTTTACGCATCCAATTTGACATTTCATGAGTTGATGCATCACTGAAATTTTTTAATTCCACAATTGCTTTAAAGCCATGGAAAAAAAATGTTACCGAATATATAAATTAAGTGACCATACAGAAAATACAATGGATGCAGTAACCAACCCCATGGTAAACAATAAATATCTTGCAAATAAACAAATAACTAATGATGTTGGTGGAATTAAATCAATTAAAACCAAATAAAAAACGGTTAAAGTAACCAAAATTGAAATAGAAAATGTCATTTTCATGCCTTTCATTGGAATATAAAATACGCATGTTGTTAAAACAGCTGAAAATTAATTTTTTAACTTGGGATAATAGTTGTAAAAAATGTTAATTAAATAAGGCTAACAAGATACTGATAAAATCGAAAAGTTTTTTAGGTAATATTTCCCAGGATTTTTCGTTATTGGAGATGTCCATTTTCAAACTCACCAATAAGCAAGCAAGGAATAACCAAATTTATGGTATAAAACAATGCTTTTCGTCGAAGAGTAACTTCAAATGTGATATCAATGTACATATCTTGGCCGCAACAACCTGGGTAAAGCTGTTCATGTCGCTTGCTTGTTAACTCAATAACATCCCATTCAAGAGATGGATAAAACATGGATAAATCCATTCCTAATTTTAAAAATTGATAATCTCTTCCCAATTCATCATAACGAGTTTCAATTACATCTTCTGGGCGACTCTGAAACAAACAATTTTAGAAATCATAAAGAATAAAAAAAAATACAGGTAATTGAGTAATATCCAGAAGGAAACCATTATAACTCCAACCACCAAATTTCATTTGACATGATTGTATATCATATGGATAATATTTAATGTCAATCTAAAAAATCATTTTGTGGTTGAAGAAGCCTTTGAGAAAAACACATACGGTGCAAAAACTTTTATAAATTGATGGGGGTTTCCAAACTACCATACCAGTATAATAAACTATGGCATCACTCATTATGGAAATATGTGGTTCACCATCGGCATTATTATAAAGTAAAACATCTAAAATAAAAGAGTTTCATGATTGGTTTGAGAAATAAAAAAGGTGGCACCGGACTTCAATTCCAAAGATTGCATGTTCAAGTCAAGTCGGGTTCAAAAAATTTTTTTTTAATAAATAAATACTATTTTTATCGAATGGCTTTATTATCAAAGTTCAACTAAGCATATTTATTATGTGTCGTTTTCACTTTTTGACTGACTCACCTGGAATCCAAATTTGATCTGATGGAATATGCAATTTTCGAATGTTATTAAATTTTGATGGATCCCATTTTAATTTATAATCAAACCATTGCTAAAATCCAGCTCTATTTATTTAAATTTTTAAGTAAAAGGTCAAACCATTTCAAGCCATAAATTTGTTGTTAAAACCTGATTGACTTCATCCTATAAAAAATCTCAATATTACAAACTTTCTGAAACTTCAATATAAAAACTTACAACATCAATAATTCGAATCAATGAAGCTCCAAATTTAACTTTCAGCGCTTGCGAAGAATTTGCTACGGGTCTCACATTTTTATTATAATAATACATTAAATCTTCATAAAGTTGATCGGCGTATTTTGATCCAAATGTTAAATCAATTTGGGATGACAAAATTATTATTAAAAATATTTGTAAAAAATAATAAAAATTCATTTTTAAAGAAAACTAGATTCAATCAATAAACAATATTCATTTTTTAAAGAAAAAATTGAGAGTCTTTAAGTAAAGCTCATTTAAGCTTATTGCCTTAAGGAAGAAAAAAAAAGGTTATTTTTTCAATCACATAGGCCGGAAGAAGCGAATATAAACGAGCAACGACAGCTGCAGTTGTCATCAACAAAATATTTTTAAATGTAAAAAAGAGCAACTTTAAGTTGTGAGTTATAATAATGAGGCAAAAAAAAAGAGAGAAAGAAGCGTGAGAAATTTTTTGTTCAAGAAAAATTATTAATTTAATGTGGAATTATGAATGGAAATAACTTTTTGTGTTAAAAATAATTAATATTTTTCTTTGTGGATCAAAGAGGATTTTTAAATTTTGTACAGTGGCAGTTGCTTTTATCATTTACTTTTTCATTTTTGTTTTTCTAATTTTTTGAAGATGAAATATTTTTTTAATTTTCAGGGGTTTTTTATTTAATGATTGAAAATTTTAATGAACTTTGAAAAATACCATTTTTAATGCTAAGAAAACCAATGGAACACGGGTGACTTCCAATTTTTTTTTGTTGTTGTTTTGTACGTTTTTTTGTTTTTTTCACTGATAGCTTTCCAACAACGTTCATCGACCACAAAAAAATTTATTTCTTTGTTTTTCAAATCAAAACGTTTTGCTTTTTTTGTCTTTAGCATTTCCGTTTCAAAAATGAATTAATTTTTATCATTTTTTTCTTTTATCATTTTAGAGCAAAAAAGCACCGATAAAAGTGGAAAGAAAAATAGAAAGCAACCAAATAAAAAAAGGTTTTAAATGAGTAGAATAAGAAAGAGCGTGTATTTCTTACGCTGTCTGTCATAAAATATGAATTCATTGAGTTTTTATCTATACATAAAATAGAATTGTACACACCAAGACAACTCATAAACTTACTTGGCTGGGAGGACTCCTGCGATCAACAAGGCAGGGACTCTAGAGCGAGACTTGCCCATTGCACTTTAGGGTTCAGGTTGACCTCTATGACTATTCCGAAAAGGGATAAGCCAACAGCTAAATTTTTGGGTGTGAGGGATAGCGTTCGCGCTTCCCTCTTTATTTAAATTTTTTTTAAAAAAAAATTGTTCAAATTGTATTGATTGATTTTGAAGAGTGAACACATTTTTTTGTGCAAAAAAAAGAGAAGAGTGAAAAGCCTTTTGGAAAAAATATGTTTGAAGTGTTTTTGTTTGTGCACAGAAAAGAACCATGCAACAAACACAAATTCATAAATTTAATAAAACTTTGAAACAAAAACATATCATGCAAAATAGATCAGTCATTGTATTGTCGATGATCATTCAATCATATCCATAATTTTTATTTATTCATAAATTATTCTGCTTTAATCTCGAATTGTGAAATGAAATCTTTATTTAAATTTGCAAAACAAAATTAACTCAAAATGAAAAAAGAATTAAAAACGACGCAAAAATTTATCGATGATCGATCATAAATTTAACGAAACAATATTTCCATTTGTAGCCAAGCTTTGGTTTTTAAATCCACAAGAAATCAATTATGAAAAGCCAGCCTACAGCAAAGCTTTGAAAAAAATAAAACTTTTAAGATTATTGTCTCCTTGATCAGAAGCAAATTCTATTACATTTCCAATGAATAATAAATGATACAGATTCCAATGAAATTTTTTCTTTGCGGTTTTTTTAATTTTTTTTAATAATTAAAATTCAATCATGCCTAATTCATTTTTTTTGTGCATATTCGTTGCCAAATTAAACCCGATTCTTTAAAAATACTATTTTATGGAATTTATGAATCATCCATTCAATAATTTTAACCATGTTCTTTAGCCATCATAAAGTGGCACTGACTCATATCATATTTTTATTTAACTTGTTTCGGTTCATTTCAGTTTTTATAATATTTATATTTCTTCACGTCAAACACATAAGAAAAAACTAAAATAAAGAATAAGAAAGGGATTGCGCATTTTAAATGAAAATGTAAACAATGCTTTTTTTGGCAGAAAAAAATTTGACGGGAGCTGTCTACATAATACATACAAGGGAAAAAGCTGCCGAAGACAAAAATGATGGATTTGTTTTCTTCCGCCATTTTTCTTCTGTTTTTTGTTTTCGGCTTCTGGTGGTAGTTGAAAGAAAAACTATGGGAAAAAAATAAAACAAAAAAAGAAAAATAAGGAACGAGAAACGTTGAGGCAGGCCTTCCTCTTTTTGGAAGCAAAAGAAAAATTTGAAGGAGGAAAGATTTTTTCACTTTTTTCCTTTTTTTTTATTTCTGGCGGCAAAAAAGAAATAAAGTTGTTGTTACTTACGAGAGAGTGTCTCACTCTAGTTGAGACGTTTTGATGATGGCGATGATGATGGTAATAGTGGCTTTTGTTATTTTTATTTCATAAATGACTCATATAGATTCATTCTCTTCGCTAAATATCTTGCTGCTTTGTTTATTTCCTTGTTAAAATTTTTTTCATCCTAGAAAAAAGAAAAAAACAGTTTACGCATGTTTGAATGTTTTTTTTCTTCTTTAAAGGGCGTTAAAATCGTCGTCGTCTTCGTCGTTGAAGTTTGAAGTTGCCGTCGTCAGTCATGCTTGAGCGATCTCTTCATTTTGCAACGACTTAAAGAAAGAAAAAAAGTTTTATTTTTCCTTAAATAAAAAGGCAACTTTTTGATTTTATCCATAAAAAGATTTTTACACTTTTTTTTATTTGTGGAAGAAATAAGAAAAAATAGTGAACATGAAATTTTGGTTTTCGGCAATTTTATTATGTTCGATTTTGCCATCATTGGAAACAGTGGAATGCTTCTTTGAAAAGAATTCAATTTCTGAAATGCCATATTGGAGGCATTTTTGTAATAAACCTTTGGAATGGATGATAAATTCTAGAGCAGAAAATTGTATTAAAATTGTTCATAATGGTCACGTGGAACGAAGTTGTGATAGTGAATTTTATTGCAATGTAAGCATTTTTTGATTTACTTATTTAAAATTTCAAATCCAAATAAAATTCAACCAATCTATTTTTTTAGCGTTTCCATGTTCGAAATCGCTGTGTTAAAGGCTTGTTGGGAGATAGCAGTGAAATATGTTGCTGTAGTACGCCACGATGCAATTCCTCTACGGCACATAAAATTTTTATTACTCAATTTTTAAGCTTTTTTGTTTCCATTATTTTAAAACACAACATTATTATTTGAGAAAAAGCGAGAGAGAAAAGGAAAAAAACGGTTATTACTTTTTTTATTAACATTTTTTTAAACATGGTTAATTATTACATATTTTATTTCATTTTATTTTTTTATGTTATTCAAAAAATAAATTAATTTGGCTTTCATACTTTTTTTGCAAAGGATTAATTCTTTTGATTTTGTTAGTAAAAAAAAGTTAAATAATACAATTTTGTTTTTAAAGAAAATTATTAGAGAAAAAAGATTAGGTTAAATAAAAATTCTCTCATGATAACTTTCTATGGCTTCTGCGTTTTTTAAAGGGCATACATGTTTTGTAAAACTAATACCAAAAAAGAAGCAACAAAAGAATATTATAATTTCTAATATATCTCTTGGATTTTTTTAGATGATTTTCTTTAAATATTTATTAGCAGCAAAAAAAGTTTATTTAAATAATTGCATATTTACAATTACATTTTCATTATTTACAACAAATGAGGAATTTATAATAATAATACCCGTAAACACAAAAATTTTGACACCCGTAAAAACAGTTTAAAGAATGTGTTTAAAAGAACTTCTAAAACCACGTTTTGCCTATCAATCTTTGAGCAAAGCTCGTTTTGCAATTTGCATCCAATTCCCACCATTTTTGAATATTTTCAATTCGATGTTTTTCCTTTTTGGCTGCCATTTCACAAATTTTACAAAAATCATCCAAATTTGTGGCTGTTGTCTTTTTATATTTTTTCGTCCAACCAAAGTACCTGCAAATTTTCCACTTTAAATAAAAAACACCTTTGGAAGGTTTTCTCCCTTACTTTTTATATTCTTCAGGGTTTTCAGAAAGATATTGTAATCTTTCTATAAGGGCTTCAGGTGAAGCAAAATCATCAGCAGCAATGAAATATTCGTCATCGATGATTCCTTTAAGAATGGAACGTTTCAAAACGACAGGAACAATTAAATTTTTTAATCTCCAAAATTTTTCTGTAACATAATCATCGCAAACTGCATTTTCAAAAGCTAAATAAAAATAATGTTTTTCTAAAAATTGTCAAAATTGAAAAAAAATGAAACGAAGAAAAAATGATTTAAAACTTACCAAATTGTTTAGCCATGGATCGATTATTTTGAAATGGTTGATTATTGCATTTCCCAAAAATGGTTAAATTTTCATATCTTTCCAATACCGCCAAATATTTTTCTCTTTTTGAATTTGTTCGACAATTTGAAACAAATTGCAAAGCTAACTTTGTTTTCTTTGCCAATTTTTTTTCAATCTAAAAACACAAAAAATTTCATTAAATTTTAAACTTCTAAAAACATTTGAATGAAGCTTACTTGTTCTTCAGACCACGCAAGCTTTTTATTCCCTTGTTCGTGAGGTTGAATTTCTTCAAATTTATCGTACGGTCTCCAAATGGTGCTATCTTTTCGAAAGGTCATGGAAACATTGAAGAAATCTTTGGGAATTCTTTTTGATATTATTTTTTCGTTTGGAGCTGCTTCGAGAGCATAGAAAATATTTAAGCGATCGGGTTTAATATTAGAATAAAGCATTGGATCCATTTTAAAATCTCTTGCATGAAATATCACTGCATCAGCTTGTGGATACAGTCTGGAAAGAAATTGGATAAATAATAACAGATAATAAAAAAATTTGTGGTAAAATTTTAAACACAGATTTGAGGATTCTAATTAAATCGAATCAAACTTCTTTTTTCAAAAAAATTCCCAACAAAACTTACGCTTTATTTTCTGAATATCGACATTCATATTTACAATTTTTAAGTTCATTTCTGGTTCTTGAATTAAAAATTGATGAACCAAAAAATGTATTATACGCTAAAACTAAAGGTAATCGCGTTGTCACAGGATTACGTGGAGGAATAAAAGTTTGTTTATTGGGCGAAGTTGTTGAAAGATTAATAAAATTTGGGGATGAATTTTCTGAATTTGATGAAATATATCCATAACCTATTACAAGAAGCACTGTAGCACTAAGAATTGAAGCAATTTTTGTTAACCAAGTGAATGACATTTGGGTGAGAGAGATCAATAATGAGAGGAGTTAGTATAAAATTTTGTACTAAAAAAGTAGGAAATAAATTATTAAAACAAAAAACAAATTTACGAAATATTTTTAAAAATAATCGCGCGAAGGCCAAGCACTAAAAAAAGTCCCAATAAAATATATCATCTTTCATTTTATGAGCAACTTTTAAACAAAAAAATGCATTGAAAAAATGGAAAAAACTAATAAATAAATATACGACCGAGCGGATATTGGCTCCATTATTCCATTCCCTCTCTTTCTCTTTTTCTCATTCGTATTCAAACATTGAAAATACCAAAACGAAGCCAAACAACAACAACAACAAAACAATTTTCCCGCTCTTTTCCATCAACGACCATCAACCCTTTAATCCGTTATTACCAATTAATTTTTCCACCATTATCCTTCCTTCTGAAACCCTTTCCATGTTGAAAGATATATTTCAACAATTACTAAAACTGAAGCTCTTCCTTTTTAAAAAAGCACTTAAAAACCTTTTAATTTTACACCACTACTCAAAAAAAAAGAAGAAGCAATGAGAAAAACTCTCTGACGACACCGAAAAGAAAAAAGCGCAAGTCCGAGCTTCGAAGAAAGAAAAAAAAACACCGAAAGAAAGAAAGACCCATACGAAAAAAAGGAGAAGGAAAAGAAGAGAAAAGAAAAAACTTGTTTACTAAAGTCTGCGATGACTTGGTTGTTTTTTTGTTGTTTTTGTTATTTTTTTATTCAAAGAGTTTTATATTATGAAATTGAAGCGCAACAAATAAATAAGCTTGGACGACGATGCGATTTTGAAAACACAAAAAACAAGGACAAAAAAGTGTTTCTTAATTGTTTCATTATTATTTTATTTTTGGTTTAAAACTAAAAAGTGAAATAATTAGTTAATGATCAAAAATTAATGCACTGAAAAAGCACCGCTCGAATAAACTAACTCATCTTTCTTTTCTTTTTTTATAAAAAGGGGATCAGCCATAGTGTTTCTATAGTTACTATTAAAAAAATAAATATATGCAGAAAAAAAAGGATAAACCTTGACATAATAAATAAATCTTCTTCGCATTTATGCCGCCCAAATAATTATTAGATTTATAAAGCGTAAAACAAGTGAATAAAAATTTGTCGAACAAAATCAATAAATAACATAATATTAACAAAAATAATACGGTAGAATGCAAAATCTCGCTTTAAAAATTGTTTCCTATTTGTTTGAACCAAAAAAAATTGTTCACAGACGATGAAGACTTTTTATTTAAATTTGACTTCTTTGGTTTTGAGCAAAACCACATAAATGTGCCGGATAAAGTCATGACAAAGCCTCCCATTTTTTTCTGTAAAAACCCAAAAATGCAAATCCGCAAACATCTGCATGACAAAACACAGATGTTGGTCGTTAAATATGCAAGCAAATTTTCTTCCGTTTCCAATGCCTATTCTTCTTCTCCCGATTTTGTTCAACCATGAATCAATTACACCCTGCTTTTTGCATCTTTTTGTAAGAATAATTCCATTTTGGGGTTTTTGTCATTCATTCATTATTTAAAAGAAAAATACAGTAGTTTTTATGAATGTACTTTTTCTTCTATGTGTTTGCACTACTTTTGTTGGAACTGCATTTGTTATCCTTTTTCAACTAACAAATTTTATTGTTTTTCGATATATTGAATTCATTATATTTTTTTAAATAATCTTTGTTAGATAAAATCAATGTTACCATTATGGTTATAAGAAAGGATAAAAATTAATATAAGATTTACAAACTTAAAAGGCAAAAAGCTCATAAATATGACCCTCTTTTAACGAAACTGATTATGCTTTGGACTTCTTAAATACCAAAAAATATAATAATTAATTAAAAAATTATTAACATTGCACTTTTCCTTTAACAACAAAATTAAGAATAAAAAGTAAGAACAGAAGTTTGATTTCCACGAACGAGAAGGGTTGGAGGTAAATTTCTTGTCATAATATCTATCCATGCCATATATAAACAACTACTAATTAAACCTTTTCTTGGAACCGGAAGAGTCCTAAAATGTTCGAATATTTTATTTCTGGTTTTCAAAGTTAGTTATAAAACTTACAAAACAATTAAATCAGATTCGCTTGAATGACGCCTTAATAATTCTGAAATTCTCAATTGTCGTTTAGTTTTTTCACGTTGAGAAGATAATTCGGCTTCAGTAATCATTCCAACTTGATATTTTTCATCATTAATATGACAGCGGAAAGGTTCTATAATCTTTTCAAATTCGCTAATCCTAAAGTAGCTTTTTTATAAGTCAAAAATTTAGGGCGGCACAACTAACGTTTCTGGTTGAGGCTTTTTATGAACATCAGGAATAACTTTAACATCAGAAAAATGTATTCTAAATTTGCTTAATAATGCAGCCATATTTCTTGCTTCTTGTTCCATTGCTGACGCAGAAGTGGAAATAGTAAAAACTCGCAATTCAGCATTCTAAAATATTCATGGTCTAATTAAAAGCTTAAAAGATAATTTTAAAGTCTTACTTCCAAATAAGATTTTGGTTGAGCAAGTAAATATGGTATCAATAAAGTTAAACCTCCATCATCATAAAGCCACCAAACATCAATGACACCTTTTTTGACTTTTCTTTGGAAACGATTCATCGATGAAATTAATTCTCTTTGGGCAGTCGTTAAACGACGAGAGCTGAAATTGGAGAAAATTACTAGATAAAAATATTTTAGTAAAAATATTAATAACTCAAACAACACTGATTACACAATAAATTTGGGTTTAAATATGACAAATTTTAGTTAAAAAATTCAAACTTTTAATTTCTGCAAAGATTTTTTTAGAGACCAAACAAAGTTACAAAAGGTTAAACTAAAATCAAATCACCAAACACTAAAATAAAAAAAACGCTGACAAAATACAACGACAACTCTAACCTCATAATTCCGAGAATGGTATTCTTTGTTGATTTCGTCTTCCTTGAAAAATAAAATAAAAGCGTTATTTTTAATTTGCAACTTTTTTTTATCTTTTATTTTTTATACCGCCATTTTTTACTCCTGCAAAATCCTTCAAGCCTATTTCTTACCTTCGTCTCCTAATTAAACTCCGCCGCTCAAATGTTCCAGATTTGGGTAATCCAGTTTCAACGTTTTCATCAATTTTAACAGATTTTTTGCCATCAATTTTATTTTTAATCTCATCTGTGCTACTGAATTCTGTTCCAGTGGATGATGGATCCCTTGGCTTTTCACTTGAGCCTTCGCTATATTCTTCATCATCTGATTCTTCTTCATCATCATCCAAACCTTCATCGAGATATTCATTCAATAAATCCAATGGAAATTTGTCTTCGTCTATTGGAGCTTCCTCTTCTATGGGTTCAACATATGGCTCTTTCATGACATCGCTTCTAAATTTTGATACTTTTAGATGGGATTTTGAAGGTTTTGAGCTTACTCATTTCTTTTTAATCCTTCGCTTTCCGCTGCGACTTCAGGTAATTTAAGTTTAGCAACATCTCCAATATTTTGCTCTCTCATCATTTCACTAAAATCTAAGCCGCCTGCAGCATTACGGAAAACCATTAAAGATAAATTAAAGTCAAAGGCATCCCTAAAATAAATCACATATTAAACTTTCTTTGTGTTCTAGACGAAAGAAGAGCTTACTGTATAACACCAAAATATTCATTTGTATCATCCAATGAATCGGAATTCCAGTTTTGTTTAAAACCAACCATAACAATGTTTGGTCGAAGTCTGCCTAACCCGGTAATTTGAACTAAAGATTGTGCTCCATTTCGAAGGCTTGGATTTGCAACAGATACATAAAAAGCTTTAATATGCTTTTTTCGAATCCACATACGAAGTTCATAATTTAGTTTTCGAAGAATGTGAAATACGAAATCACATGATTGATACTAAAAATAGATTTTTTTTAAATTTCCCTCTTAATTCAGTTTTATAAAGTTAATAACTAACCGGTACAATATGTCCACAAACCATTAAACTATTTCCTTTAGTAATATTATAAGCAAAATCCACGAGTGATGAACGTGCTGCTGGATTTCCAGTTAATACAAGAAGTTGAGGTCGAAATGTTTTAACATGTTCATCGGTGTTATCAAGCTTTGAAACGCTTTGTAATGCATTTCGATAACTATGAGCTTGGGTGGACGAACCCCAATTTACATCAGGTTTACGATGAACAAGATAAAAATAAAGTCCAGCAAAAAAGATAAACGTTAAAAGTGCGGTGACCCACGAAACCACAAACATAACTGAAATGCATAAAAGTGCTCCAACGAGGGAAACCCACATGTTCTGAAAATGATAGAGATAAATTATTATTAATTTCTAAATATTTTTTTTTTGCTCACGTAAAATTTGAATCCAGGTCTAAAGCCAGGGGAATCGGCAAAGGAATTATCAAAGCAAGCATAATTTATCAAAGCATAAGAACATAAAAAAAAGTTAGAAATAATTGGAGCGATGGCATTCAAATCTCCAATGAGTATCATAATCATAGATATTCCAAATCCAAGAAGATATGCTCTTCGAGGTTCTTCATCTTTTCCTGAACCTTTTCCGAATACTGTAATATATGGAAAGAGACGATCTTTGCAAACAGCTTGAAAAATTTTTGGTGCTGAAACCAAACTCGCTAAAGCTGATGAAAGTGTGGCTGCAAAAATTCCAGCTGTAATTAAAGGACCCCAAAATGATCCACTTTCCATAACTTGAAAATAATTCATTAATCCATATTTGCATGTGCTATTTTCGGCGCATTCGGGAATAATATAATTTTGAAACATTGAAGTTGAATTTTGATCCAGCATTGGAAAGTTTATTCCATCCGCATCTCGAACGCATGTGGAACCTGTAGTCCAAATTGTGAGAATATAAACGATGGTAGTAAGAAAAATGGCTGATAGAGTACCAACGGGAATGGCTTTCTGAAATCAAACTTTTAGTTGAGATAAATTTTGGATCGATAAAAAAAAGATTTTTGAATAGCTTTTTTGATAGGATCTAAATTCAGTTGCAAATGATGTCAATGTACAATCCGATACAAACCTGAGGATCCGCAAGATCACCAGAAATATTCGCACCAGCCATGATCCCAGTTGCTGCGGGAAAATAAATCGAGAAAACCGTAAAGAAATTATAACCATCGCGAAAATTTGGTAATAAATTATCAGTCATCGTTGCAACTAAAAATTTAAGTTTATACGATTCCTTTAAACCACAGAAATATCAAACATACTTTTATATCCAGTTAGTCCACGAATTCTTTGTTCATCCGAGATAGGAATTAAAGTGCCAATAAAATAATCCAATATTGATAAAGTTAATATAACTAATAAACCCATTTGCATTTTTGATTCAAACCCGGTCCCAATAAATACAATACCAATTAATGCTATGCATGTTACTAGAAAGAATTAAATATATTAAATTAATTTAAATGCATTCATATCGTTAAAGTACCTAATCCAATAATTCTAACATCATTTAATCCTCCATCAATGATAACAATACCATATTCAACTAATAAATCTCTCACAGTTTCTGCAAAACCAACAACATACATTGCAGCTCCAACAGCATTTGCAACCGAAAATATTAATCCTATAGAACCACCAAATTCTGGACCAAGTGCTCGACTAATTAAAAAATATGCTCCACCACCTTTTACATCGCCATTAGTACAAATGGCACATGTTGATAATGCTGTGATCGTAGTTACCAAAGAGGCAAGTAACACCACTGCTGTACCAAGAAATATTCCAGCTTGTCCTGCAACCCAACTAACTCGAAGATAAAGCATTACACCAAAAATATTTAAAATGCATCGAAAAAATACTCCTTCAATCCAACCAAATTTTGATCGAGGTGTTGAAGGTGGAGGAGGTTGAAAAGTTTCAAGCTTTACTTTTGAACTTTTATGTTGAGGTATTTGAGACTCGAGTAAATTGACATTCATCTCCTAAAAAACAAAAGTTTATTTAAAAAGGTTTAAAAAATTATTACAAACTTTAAAATCTTGTAAATCATTTTTGGATGCATTTTCACCATGAAGTAATTGCATCATTGAAGGCCTAGCATTTCCACCAGTTTCAGCATCAAGAGTATTACGATAAAAATCGATTATTGGAGGATGTTCAAGAGTCGCTTGATGCCTAGAAAAATGAATTTAAAATTTAAAATGGTTACGGAAAGCAGCGACGAGATTTAAAGTATTCATATTTAATTTGAATTACCTCCAACTTTTAGCATTCATTAAGGTTGAATCCATATTCATTGATCCAATGGTATCATAATTTTCATCATCGTCTTTTTCAGTCACCGAAAAATGCACTGATTTTCCAACCGTTTCTGGAGCGGGTGATGCTAATTCCGTTGGTGATGAAGCTTCTGGTGGTGCTGTCTCTGCTCGATTTCTTGTTACTTCATCTTCAGTTTTTGTAAATATTTTAAATCTTCCAGCTGAACTAACTTTTCGTATATTATTATCTTGTAAATGTATTGGTGGTAACATTCCATTATTATTACTTAATGGAGAATCGATTAATAATGAATTCTCGGATAATAACGCTTCGGTGGCAGAAGTTCCGGGAATGGCTGAATTTGTTTCATCGCTGGATTTAGTTACCTGCAAATTACACCATTAAAAAATGATACTAAACTCTTAATTAAATTTTTATTGATTTTTGTTTTGTTTGAATCATGGACTTTAAATTTTTATTTCCGTTTTCAAAACAAATTTCAATTTTTAGAGTTCAATTTAAAGCTTAAAAAAGCAAACATGTGTGTAAATAAAACTGTTTCTACCACACAAGTAAATATATTTAACCATAGTTATTATAAAATCTTACCAAAAAGCGACTTGATATTTTTCTTAAAGCTGACATATAATGAAATTAAAAAAACTAAAAATAAAAGCATAAACTTTAATATTTTTAACACATGACTTTCTCTTGTCTTGATTAATAAATAAAAAATAGAAACGCTCGAATGAGGATGGATTTTATAAAAAAATATAAAAAGAAGAAAAGTGAAGCGGAAGCTGGGCAAACAATGACACATAAGAAATTAGAGTAAAAACAGACGAAGAAAAAAACGTGCTTTTGGTTTTCAGGGGTTTCAAAGATGTAAACCTAAAGGTAGTTAGTTGCCGCAGCAAAAAAGTTTTTAAATAAAATTAATTTTACGCTTATAAAAGTTGCTATTTTTAGATTTAAAAAAGCTTCATGAACCATGAAAGACGGCAGCTTTTACACATGAAAGCAAAAATAAAAAACCATTTATTAGTTGCTGCAGTTTAAAAAATTATGCACATGTCCAAAGCTCGCTAAATAGACTCCTTTAAAAAATAATGAATTTTTAAGAATGATTTCAGACTGACTTTCTTATAAAAGGAAAGTTTCAAGCAACTAACAAATTTTTATTTCCAAAATGAAACCAACATTTCTCCGCGGAAAAACAAAACATATGTGTTTTGGTAATGTGTCACGCGGTGAAAGATATTGGTGTCGTCGAGGTTTAGTTAGATAGTCCTTGGGAGTTGATTACATCTGCTGTAGCTGGGATCTTCCAAAATAAGACAAGAACATATTCACAAACATCTTTATTCAGGATAAACAACAACCAGCACAACAATAACATGACAACACAACTACAACTACGAAAAGTGAAAAGACAAAAGTAAAGCAAAACAAAAGCATGCAAATAGGCTGCCATCTTGCTGGCTGTTTCGTTACAGGACAATCAAGAGGAACGCGAAGTTTGAATGAGAAGAGGAAGGAAGTTGAGGGAAGCACCAATATATGACATACCGCCGCCGCCTCCAAAATGTGTCCTCACATTTTCGTTGAGCATACATACGACCAAATCACGAAGTTGAAACCATTTCATGTTGTGAACCATAGACTTTTCTTTCATAACACATTTCTTGGAACAAGCATCTTTCTCCATATCGGCATCGACATCAGTACAAGACATTAAGCATAAATGCTGTCAGGGTTTTATCAAGTCTGCATCCAAGATATATTCCTTCGCCATAAGTACCATACGAAGTTCACCATCATCATATCGATCAGCTGACATCATAAGGCTAACAATAGCTCAGCACCACAAGAGCACTGGTGTCGTTAAAGCATACAATCAAAACAAATCAAGATCATTCCATAAGAGCCATAGATCTTCACCATAGTTGAACATAACAAGAACACCATGGCAAGATCATACCAGTAAAGTAAGAGCAATCCATATAATCACCTCATACCAAGCACCACGAACACATAACCATCAACAACACCAAAAAAGCTCAAAACACCATCAACCATAAAACCATACCAGGGCAGCGAAGACCATTGACGTCGCATCCCGGCGCACCCAAAAAACAGGTTAACAAGTCCATCATCCTTGCGACGAGACGAGATTCATTATCATTTCATAGCACAAAAGAGCATTAACAATTCACAGAGTTTTCTTTACATAAACAGCAAAGTTTCATTTTCACACATTCAGTCACAAGTTTTCCATAGGTTCTTTACCAAGTACAGATTCTTTCAAGATCATTTCCATGTTCGTTTTCTTATCTTCCAGTAGCACATCACGTTCATTGTCGGCTTCTCCATAAGCATATTCCAAGAGGTTGTTTGACTTCAATTCAATCCATATTTCCACGATTGAGATGAGCAAGAGACATCCGACCATTACCAAGATTTCACCAGTACCATCATCTTCAATTAGTTCACACCATTCCGCATTGATTTCTTTTGCGGGCCCACAAGAGTTACCATAGCATCGAACGGGTGGATAGGCCCTCCATGTCACGCGGTGAAAGATATTGGTGTCGTCGAGGTTTAGTTAGATAGTCCTTGGGAGTTGATTACATCTGCTGTAGCTGGGATCTTCCAAAATAAGACAAGAACATATTCACAAACATCTTTATTCAGGATAAACAACAACCAGCACAACAATAACATGACAACACAACTACAACTACGAAAAGTGAAAAGACAAAAGTAAAGCAAAACAAAAGCATGCAAATAGGCTGCCATCTTGCTGGCTGTTTCGTTACAGGACAATCAAGAGGAACGCGAAGTTTGAATGAGAAGAGGAAGGAAGTTGAGGGAAGCACCAATATATGACAAATGTCCTTCCTAACGTGCGTGTGAACTTTTAAAATCAAAAAAATAAAATATTGCGATAGATATTGAAAAAGTACGATTTATCTTTTGAAAAGCAAAAAAAGAAAGAAATCTTCGCATGGCAGTGTTGTTGTAAAATTAAGGAAATGTTTGGTCTATGTACATATCTATCTTTTGAAAGTTTTTTTGTTAATTTGAACCAGAGTTTCGGGCATCTTTAAATAAAGAATAAAAAGTAAAATTCTTTTAAGCTTCGTTAAACTTAAAATTAATTTTTAGTATAGCTTAATACAATGAATATTATTTCATACGAAAGGCTTTCAAAAAATGGAGCAGAAATTTTGTATATATTTATTGGGGAAAAAATATAAAGCATTTTTAAAAGTTTTTTTTATTGTGCATTATCATAGTCGAAAAAAGCGTGAGAGAACTCCACCTTATTGTTTTTTTTTAAAGAAGCAGCAAAAATTACACGAATCGTTTTCTTTTTTTTTCGTGTGTTTTTTTTTGTTTGAGACTGACTAATTAACTTTTGTTTTTGTTTCATTTTGGAATCCACTTACAACACATTTTTTATGAGGGGTCTTTTGCATCGCTTTCATTTTTTTGGCAAAAAAAGAATTTCATTAAAGTTAAAAGCAAGCAAAAAAGTAAAGCAAATGATTCAATTGGACAAAAATGGGGAAAACCACTTTAAGATTAATATCCATTGGATGGAGGAAGAATAAAGCGATGGGAACTAATGATAACTTCGTCATCAAGAAGATGGTGGTTTTAATAATATAAGCAAATTTAAAACATATTTTTTGACGAGAAATAAATGCTAGAAACATTCTATAAAATTTAACACAAAAATAACATGATTCATGCTTATTCCTAAAATTTCGGCTCCTATTTTGTAAAAAAGAAAAATTGAATCATCATTGATGGTGTTTCCCAAATGATAGATCAAAGATAGATTGAGACAGCAATCAAATAAAAAATATTGTGTTAAAAAGTTAGCTCTCTTTTTCTAAAATTTCCGAAAAGAAAATAAACAATTTTAAAACAAAAAAGCGAACATCATTGTTTTTGATTAGCGAAAAATCATTCGAAGAATAATATTGTGCGCGTGAAAAAGAAAAGCGAATAAGCCGATTTTGAAAACCCTTGAAAATAGCTATTTTGCGCAACAACAAATAAAAGTCCGACAAAATAGCGCCATTACGGATCAATTTTAAAAGTAAACTAACAAAAGTTAAGTTAAAGAAAATGTAATAAATGATTCAATGATCGTGAGAATTATAAAAAAATCTTTGGTTGAAAGAAAAAAATAAAATAAGAAAAAAGAGAAGAGAATGATTCAATGAAGCCAGAAAAAAAAAGCGAAAAAATCAAGTATGAAAGTTTAAACAGTAAAAAAAGGATATTGCAATAACGCTAAAACAAAGTTTCGAATAAATTTTTTGATAACTTTTTTGCCACAATTTAAAGCTAATATTTCTCATAAAATAAATGTTCAATAATTTCCATGCAAAGTTTCAATGCTTAAGGTTTTACTTACCTGAAATCGACTTGCACTACTTTTCCTTCTTTGATTAACATCAGGAAAAATATTTATATTGTTAATTCGAGTAACATCTTCTGAATGACGTCGCAATTCATTTTTATTGTTTATTCCATTTCCAACAACAATCAATGTGGTTGCTTTTGACATAATTTTTTTATGCTTCCAAAGGTCACAGAAATAAAAACAAGAAAGCAAGCTACATTCAATTTAATTCAATGACGCTGCACAATAATTCTATGTTCATCAAAGAATAAGAAAATGAGCGACGAACCAAGTTTAAAACCAAAGCATGGAATTTTCTGCAAAATAATTTTTATGTGGTTACAAAATTTTTGATATGTACGACGCCATTAAAAAAAAATAAGCACGAACATTGCAAAAAACTTTAAATGTTTAACAAAAAAACATTTATTAGACTAAATTAAAACAAAAAAGGTCAAATTCAACAATGATTCAAACAACAACAAAAAATATGATACAATGTTAAAATTTAATTGAGAGAATTTTTCTTTAAGCTTTTCAATGAAAATAAATGTAGCGATGGTGGAAATATCAAGAAAATGGTGAACACGAAGAAACAAAATTTCTCAGCTATCAGGCAAATATGTTTTGGTTCTCTCTATTTTTTCAACAGGTCTTTTCAAAAAATTCATGGCAGTAAAACCATTCTCGGTAAAACTTCATTAACAAGATGACCATGGCTAATTAGGGTATGACCAGTAAACTTTTGTTTTTGTCATAAAAAGTTTTCACGATGAAATACAGAGAAAAGGAATAATCCTTTTTTTATAAAAGCTTTCGATATAAAACGCAAAGGGAATATTTAAACAAACTTTCGAAAAATAAGCATTAGCAAAGCGAACATGAAAAAAATAAAATAAAAGCTTCTAAAATTACACCAAAAAAATATTTCAATTTCAATGGAAACAAAAAAAAAGTAATAGTAAGCATGTTTCTTTGTGGATCTTTAAAAAACATTGGCTTCTCATTTTTCATAAAAGCTAAAAACAAGGAAGCTTTCTTTTAAAAACCATCATCAAAATGAAGAAATAAAATAAAATGGATGATTTTTTTTTGTTATTTTATTGTTTCTTGCTGGTTTTTGCTAAACCACGATCGAACGAAAAAGCTGGGGGATGTTGGTTGCTTGGAAGTTTCCATCGGCAGCAGCAGCGATGGCGGCAATGTTTTGGTTATCGTGGGTTTATAAATCAAATAAACTAAAAACGACGTATGTCCCATCAAAAAAGAAAAAACATTAAAAAAATTCGATGCAAAAACAAAAACAAAAAAATGAAAGATGAAAATGTCGAAAGGTGAAAATGTTTTCTTTCATTTTTGCGTGTTTATTTTTTGCCGTTGCGCAGAGTAACGATGTTGTCAAAAAAAAAGAAAAGAAAATGGCGCTTTTAGAGGGTTAAAAATTCTTTAAAGAAATTTTAAGGAAAGCTAAAATAAAGGAAAGAAAAGGAAGAAAGAAAAGCGTTCGTTATTGGGTCTAAAGAGAAACGAGTAGGCAGCAGCCCATTTTTTTTTTCTGCGCTGTTGACAGCCGCGCTTCTTTCTTGGCACTGAGGCCAACAAAAGGCATACATTCATATTCCATCTAAAATTGGAGGCAGCTAAAACTCTCAAAGGAGCTAAATGCAAAATGGATATTGGTCAGTCAATGGAGTCAGACTAAAAGCTTTGCTTTTTTTTCCAAATGTTTTGAGGGTCGAAAAAATGGAAACATTATGCTGCTGCTGAATGTGTGGAAGGAAGCAAAACAACAACTCCAAAGGCGACTTTAAAAATATGTAAAGCTGTGTGAGAAAATGAAATAAAGATGGTTTTAAAAGAATCTTTTTTTAAACAATGGTCAGTTTAAAAAAATATAATATTGCCATTGAAAAGCTTTAGTTTAATGAAGTCGATTACAAAAAAGGCGCACTTGAACGCGATATGCTTACATATGTTTTTCATAATACGACGACGATAATAAAAAGATAATCACTAAAAATAGAAAAAAGTGAAAACATTTTCTTCCCTGTTTCCAGCATAAAACAAATGTTTCATTATCAACCGTTCTTTGTTAATCCTTTTAACATCATCAGCATGGGCTGCTTTTCAATATTGCTTTAAAGGTATTTTTTTAACAGAAAATTTGCTCTTTAAAAAGCACATGAAAAAAAAATGACAACGACAACATTGCATTAAACTATTTACTTTTGCTTGAGAAAAAGTCGCTGCTCAGAAAAAAAACAAATAAATGAAGTCTAAAAAAAATGGCCGAATTTAATCATGCGAGACTTCTATATAAAAAAATTACTTTAAAAAAATTAAAGGAAGCAAAGAAAATGTTACATTCGTACAAAAAAAAATTTAAATTGTTACTTTCATTATTTATTTTTAAGTATGTTTAATTTTTTGAAGCCAATATACCCAATGATAAAAAAAAGACCCATAAAAATAAAATTTGAGATAATTCAACAATCATCAAAAAGCAAAAAAATTAAGAATAAAATGTAAGAACAGAAGTTTGATTTCCACGAACGAGAAGGGTTGGAGGTAAATTTCTTGTCATTATATCTATCCATGCCATATATAAACAACTACTAATTAAACCTTTTCGTGGAACCGGAAGAGTTCTGTAAAAAGAAATATATATATATAAGCTTTCTATGTTAAATATCATTCTGAAACTTACAAAACAATTAAATCACTTCCAGATGAATATTTTTGTAAATTATCAGCCATTCTTAAAGTTCTCCAAGTTTTTTCTTGATTATTTTTTAATTCTCTTTCTTGAATCATTCCTTCTTTTGGTTGTGAATCTTCGGAATCAACGCAGAATGGTTCTATCAGTTTTTCAAATGCTGTGATACTGTAAGCAAAAATATTTTTTAGATTTTAAGCAAATATGACTCACGTTTCAATATTTGGTTTTTTCCCTCTATCTCTGAAAACCGTAACTTCAGCGCAGTTTATTCTAAATTGTGATAACAATGCTGCAAGTTTACGTTCCTCATCTTCCACAACTTTTGAATTAGATGAAAGGGTAAAAACTCGTAATTTTGCACCCTAAAAATTTATTTTATCTACTTACAAAAAATTATTTTAATTTTCATTACTTCGAGATAACTTTTGCTTTGTGTTAATAAATATGGTATTAACAATGAAAGGCCACCATCATCATACAACCACCAAACATCAATGGTACCTCGATCAATTTTAAATTGAAATCGGTTAATTGCGGTAAGGATTTCAATTTGATCTGGATTAAAATGCTTTGATCTTAAAAATCAAAGTATGAAATTAATGTAAAATTTGATAAAAGCTTACAGCCTTTGCATATCTTTTCCAATATAACTAATTCCTGAATCCCTTCCACTTCCATTTCGAGTATTAGCTTCAGGCAAAGTATCCATACTAATGACACTTTGTTGACAGCTTGGATCCACCGAAATCACTGATGGCTTTTTAAATGATAAAGAGGAACTGATGGCTTTGAAATTTTTAGAGCTCCATCGAGCACGTTTTATACTGCTTCTAAATGTCGTGTCATGTTTACGAAAGTAAAAAAAAATAATGATCTAACTTTTCAACAAATTTTTCAGCTTTGGGAATGATCGGTACTTCTTTATTATGCATTAAATCGCTGTAATCGAAATTTAGACGAGCATTCCTAAACACACAAACTGCCATTTTGGAGTCAAACGAATCACTAAAAAATTCCAATGCTATAATCCTTTTTTGAAACCAAAAACACAGACCCAATAATATTAAAATAATCATTAATTCCTTTTAAACCTTCTTCTCCATTTTCATACCAATTTTGTTTGAAACCCATAAAAACTATGTTTGGCTTTAACTTTCCAAGTCCTGAACTTTGAAGCAAACATTGAGTTCCTTGACGAAAATCATTGCTTGCAACCGGAAAATAAAATGCTTTTAAATGTCGACGATGAAACCAAAGCCTCATTTGATCGCTTAAATTTTTAATTATGGAATAAACATTTCCAGAGAAGCCATACTAAAAAAAGTTGATAAAAGGCTTTTGAGTAAATTTCATATTTTCTAAACGCCTTTAAAAATTATCTTGAACTTACTGGAATTACATGACCACAAATAAGTAAACTATTGCCTTTTGTAATGGCATGAGCAAAATCAACCAATGGTGGCCGAGCAGCTGGATTTCCGCTCAATACCAAAATTTGTGGACGATAATTTTTAACATGCTCATTTGTGTTTTCCAATTTTTGAGCATATTGAAGCGCATGCCGATATACATGAGCTTGATTGGATGATCCCCAATTAACATCAGGTTTTCGACGGGCCATATATAGAAATAAAACTCCAAAAAACATAAAAGTAATTAAAGCATTGCTCCATGAAATAACAAACATAACACAAACACAAAGAATAGAACCAAGAAGGGAAACCCATTGATTATAAAATTTGAATGAAGGTCGAAAGCCCGGTGATCGAGAAAATGAGGTATCAAAGCAAGCAAAATTAATAAGAACATAAGTAGAAAGATAAAAGTTTGATATAATTGGAGCAATATCATTTAACTTTCCAACCATCACAAACATGCAAGCAACAATGAATGTAAGAATATAAGCTTTTTGGGGCTCTTGATTTTTACCAAATCCTGTGGCAAAGTAGCTGATATATGGAAAGAGTTTATCTTGAGCTACAGCTTGAAAAACTTTTGGCGCAGATACAAGTGAAAGTAATGCAGATGATAGAGCGGCTGTAAGAACTCCAACAATAATCAAAGGGCTCCAAAATGAGATATGGTTGAAAATCTAAAATTAAGAAAGTAAATAATTTGCTTATGAAAATCTAATAATTTCGCCAAAAAAAGAAAGGTGTCGAAGTGAAAAATCAGCTTTTACTTACATAGAAATCCTTCATAGTTCCATATTTGCAGGTATCATTTAAAAGACAATCGGGTTTTGCATAATATTGAGTCCCATTTCCAAAAATACTTGCAAATATTGATGAAATCCACCAACCATTATCATTGGTAATAATTGCTGGAGTATCAAGGAGAGTTGGAAGCATGATTCCATCGGCATCTCGAATAACCGTGGCTCCACTAATCCATATAACAGAAAGATAAACAAAAGTTGTACACAAAATTGCGAGGATTGTTCCTTTTGGAATTGCTCCCTACAAAATCTTAGAAGAATGTTAGACACTAATGAGTTTAAATTCATACAGTTGGATTTTTTAAATCTCCAGAAATATTGGCACCAGCCATAATTCCAGTAGCAGCAGGAAAATAAATGGCGAAAACTTTGAAAAAATGATATGGTTCGCGAAAAGATGGATAAAGATTTTCAATGAATGTTGAAGCTATAAAAGAGTACTGAAATATATCTAAATACGAAGTATAGAAGTACCTGAAAACCCCGTCATTCCTAATAATTGTTTTTCATGAGATGGAGGAATCATGGAACCAATATAAAAATCCAAAATCGAAATCGCGATAATAACCAATAAAACAATTTGCATTTTTGCTTCAAAACTGAGACCAATAAAAACAATTGCAAGGAGTAAAACGCATGTTACTAAAAACAAATAATACGAATATGAGTATATTTCGTAAATTGAGACTTACCTAATCCAATAATTCGAATATCATTAATTCCTCCATCAAAAATTCTAATATCAACAGTGGCAAATAAAGCTACGAGGGTTTCAGCAAACCCTACAACATACATTGCAACGGCAACAGCATTGGCTATCGAAAAAATAACACCTATTGCGCCACCAAATTGAGGGCCAAGCGAACGGCTGACCTGAAGAAAAAAATAAAGTTTAATTTTTAAATCTTTTACTAATTTTTTATTCGAACTTACCATATAATAAGCTCCACCACCTTTAACCAAGCCATTAGTGCAAATGGCACTCATAGAAAGTGCAGTAATTAAAGTAATTAAAGCTCCCAATAATACGATCAAGGAACCCAAGATAATTCCAGCTTGCCCGACAACCCATGCCATTCGAACATAAAGAATTACACCAAAAATATTTGCGCAACATCGAACAAAAACTCCTTCAATCCAACCAAATTTCTTTTTTTTATTTTCTGCATCTGAAGTGGCTCTTTTTTCTGAGTAATCATTATCATTATCACCCAAAGGATAAACTTTTCGACAATTTTGTCGTTTTGGAGGTTTGAGTTGGGCTTGAATAATTTTAGAATTTCTAGCTTCATAATGTTCGAGAGTTTCATCATTTGTTGCTGTAAGACTTCCATGAATTAATTCGGTCATGGTTGGACGTCGAGGAAGAGAAACGTTTGCGGCAGCTTGGGTTTGATTTTGATGACAGAAATCAATCATAGGTGGATGTTCGAGGGTTTTGGAATGGCATGGAAGTGAAAGGTTTGAAGCTATTGAAGATTTTCTTGTATTTCCACCTTCAATTGCAGAAACAGAAAAACCATTTCGAAAAGTTTGTTGAATTTTTGGTGAAACAAGAAAGTTCTAAAATTCGTTTTTTTATTTTATTTGTACGCTTTAAAAAATTATTTACATTATTTTGATTTTGTTTGGCTGCTTCAATATTCTCGATATTCGAGCTTAAATAACTTTTTTTAATTGATGGTTTTGAATCATTCGATTCATGAGATTCTTGTCTTTTATAACGATCACCAACTTCATCGGCCATAATTAGGACCAACAATGGTCTAAAATGTTATATTAATAAAAGAAATTATTTATATTATTGCAGCTATAAAACACTTTAAACTAAAATAAGAATCTTAAAAAAAACGATTGAATTTCAAACCACAAAAAATCACTATCACGAACTTTATTAATAATCGTTTATGTGCTCATTAAAAATTTACACATAAAAAGGTGGTATTTAAAAACTTTTTTAAGCGGAAAACTGGAAGGTCAATGAACGTATTCTTAGTTGAACAAAAAAATCAAACTCCCTAATGAAATGATTTTTAAATATCAGAAAATGATGCGTTCTTTAATTTAAGATTCATTCTGACGTAAGCGGACGCGGATTGTTTTTTATTTTTTAGGTGATCTCACCAAATTCGGTTAAGAAGTTAATTAATGGAATGGGTTAAAATGGATTTATTCAATGTCTCGATACTACGAGAGGAGTCGTAGAGGTTTCATTGAAAGAAAGAACGTTTAAAAAAACAATTTTAAAGAAATAAATATTAAAGAAAAACTTCTTTCAAAAAAAATAAAGAAAACACAATTTTCAAAAAAAACATAAAAGAAAGCAAGAAAAAAAAAACTTTTGTTATTAGTTTTTAAAAAAGCATTTTAACATTTACATTTTAAAAAGTATCGCATGAACTTTGCAAGCAGCACTGTGTTTCATCAATTTTTGGGTGCTTTGAATCATTGTTGGAAAAAGCAAAAACATAAAAAAAGATTTTTTTAGTTTTTGGCAAGAATCGCTAGTTTCTGGTGTTTGTTTTGAAAGAAGCATCGAAAGGAGAGAGAAGTACCATTGTAGCCAAAAATAAAAAACAGAAATGTTTATCAATTTTAATTTAACTTTATAAAGTCTGGGTTTTTTAACGCGGAACAACTTTATTTAATCAGTTTAATCTCAATGAAGCGGAAACTACGTTTTACTGCTACAAAATACTGATCAAATTTGGATTTACAAAATAGCGCCAAGGACATTGCGAGAATCCCTTCCGTTTCAATGGTTTTTTAAAAATCAAATATGTCAGTCAACAACTTTACTTTTAGAAAATTAGCGAACCAGTTTTTTTAGGTGTAAAATTATAGCCCAAAAAAAAGAAGAGAAAAACAAGAGTGAAGCAAATTTACTACTGAAATAAAAGTGATCCATCACATTTATAAAAAACTTGAAATTTATGCAACCTTTTTATAAACAAAAGTAAATAAAAATTAAATTAAATTAAATTAAATTAAATTAAATTAAATTAAATTAAATTAAATTAAATTAAATTAAATTAAATTAAATTAAATTGGAAATTTTTTATGATGAAAAAAAAAATGGATACATATTTAAAAAATCAACCATTTTTTAGATGGAGTTGTTTTTTAACAATCTCGTTTTTGTGATTTAAAAGAATTATTACAAAAAAATTAAAAAGATAAGTTTTCTAGAATGCAAATAAAGGTTGATAAACAACGGTCAATGAGGATCGAAAAATGAGAAGAATGGCAATTTAAAATTAAAAGAAAAAAAAAATCAAACAAAAATTTATGCTTTATAGCCAGCCTTCCAATTTTTTTTTGTTGTGTTGAGAAAGTTTTACTTCATAAAAGATTTGTGTCACAAATATTTTTTTCTTATAAACTATGAAGAAATGTTTTATGTACTAAAGCAATGAAACTTAAAGTGCGAGGGAAAGTGAAAAGGTTACTGTAATAAAGGGAAATCAAAATGAGCAACGAAAATATTCGTCGCTTCAATTTGTTTGCAGGGTTTTCCTCCTTCTTTTTTCATTTACATATCAATCTTACAACTTCCACATTTTTATGATTTTGCAAAATTTTTACTTCGTAATAATTTCGAAATTTATTACATATGCATATATTGTTTGCATTGGGCTGGACATTTCTTGTATTAATTTTTCGTGTTGTTGTAGCAAACTTTGTTGTATTCATATTTTATTATTTCAACAGCAATTTTTCAGGCTCAGCTGATTCGTTTATGTTTCAAATATGAAAAGTAAAGGAAGCAATAACGATCCCATGCTTAAGAAGCTTTCGATGATCAATCGGGTTCCAAACGCAAGAAAGAAAAAATCAGATGCCATCGTTCCATATGCAAGAGAGGTAAGTGTAGTTTGATTTTACTTATGTTTTTTAAAAGGTAAATTTGCTATTTTTAGGCTGAAAACAGATCTATTCGTCTACAGAATCGTCGAAAAAATCGTGATAAATTTTTTTCTTTGTTGAATGTGGTCTCAAATAACAAGAGAACTCCAATAAAGGATCCAAACGATGATAGTCAAATTCTCAATGCAATTTTAAGTGTGAATACCAAGCCTTCAGATAACTTTCCTCATCTCGTTCAAACTTTTCAATTACTTTTTTCTCCACATCGTGTTACAAAGAGTTCTTCCAAATTTTCAAATGCTCCAATTATTACACCAATCAATGATGATGAAGCTCCACCGACGCCATCTTATCTTTCCAAATTGAACGCCTTCCTCGACATCTTCAAGACACCAGTATCATCACATCCACGAGCTACTTTTGAATGCCTAACCTGCTTTGAGGAGTTTCATGTGGATGAAGGCCGTATTTCTTGCTCTTCCGTTGTTAATGGTATTGAAGGCAATGAAAAACATGCAATTTGTGTAACTTGCATCCGTCAGTATGCTAAAAATTCTCGTTTTGACTGTCCAGTAAGTCCTTCATGTATTCATTCTACCTTTCTATAGTATTTTTAGGTTGCACCTGGTGGAGTTGGCTTCCAATGTGTTCAAAATGGTTGCGACAACGTTCTTCTTCTTTGTAAGTACATTTCTCAACCAAAATTGCTTAACTTCTCTATTTTTGTTTAGCTGAATTTGAAATGTACTTGAATGATGGAGATTATGGTCCATTTATTGATCGATTGCAACAGCAAGCCATTCTTGATGCTAGTATCCCTGATTTGGTGATGTGAGTTTTTTACGCACTTTTATTTTGTATGTATTTGTTGATTTTTAGGTGTTCTGAATGTGCTTATAAAGGTTTTGTTGACTTTGCTGATCCATATTTCACTTGCAACTGTGGAAGAATTCAATGCCGAACTTGTCCTCGAATTTATGATGCTCATCATCATAATAAAACTTGTAAAGAAATGGACGAAATTGAAGCAAGACAAGCAACACAGCGACAAATGTAAGTTATTTGTTGTTATCACGAGCTTACTAATTATTGTTTTTTAGTGATCTCCAAGCCTCAGAAATTCTAACTCGTCAATGTCATAATTGCAAAATCTTTTACGTCAAAACCCATGGATGCAATAAGATGCAGTGAGTTTTTTTAGTATTCCTTCCGTTTTCATTTGTTGTTTTTAGGTGCATTTGTGGAGCGACTCAATGTTTTGTGTGTCGCGAGCCCGATATCAACTATCATCATTATTGCAAGTATGTTTTTTAATATTTTGTTGAATGATAATTTATTACATTGTCGAGAATTTCAGCTGTGATGGAAAAAGACGCCAAAAAGGCTTTGATGGAGCTTGTCCTGAATGTGGAAAAACTTGCACCAATTCTGAAAGAGCTGATCTTCGTGATAAAAGAAGAATCATTGATTTGCAGAGAAGTCGTCGATAAGAATATTTGCTACATTGAATTTGTTCTTTTTTTGTTTTTCCTTTCTTGTTTGTTCCTTTCTTTGTATTTATGTGATAAGTAATTCTTATTGTTTGTTTCCACTTGTTTACTTTATCTCATAATTGTCTTGTTTTTTTACCTGTTGGTATATACTTTGTTTTTATAAAAATATATTATTTGTTTTGATTTTTCTCATTTTTTATGCATACGCACTTGTGAACTTTGATAATTTTTCGATGCAAAATCACGATAATAAGAATACAAAAGTCGTTTTCGACAACATTAAAGAAAGCTATAAACGTAAAAAAGGAGTGCATTAGCTTTCTCGTAATTTTACAAGCTCCATTTTTTCCAATTCGTTTGATACAAAACAAGTTTCATTAGGAGAATGCCAAATTCATAAAAAGTTTTATAAAATTTCTACGTCTCAATGCAATATTTGAATGACTAGAATTGCTAAACTCGAAAAGAAAGCATGTTAGTATTACGTAAATGCTCATAGAAGAATGAGAACTAATCAACAATGATTCGTCTCTAAACTCAAAGTCTATTATGGCTGATAGTAAAAACATCAAAAATATTCTGTTTAGCTTTTTATTACATAAAATCTTTAAGTCAAAGGTTAAAAAATTATCAATGTGAAAAATTATCAACAAGTAAAAGTTAGAAAATACAAAAATGGAAAAATATTAATATTCATATTCAAAAGTGGTATCATCATAGTCAAGAGATTCATCAGCTTCTTCAATGAGATCAGTTTCAGTTTGATAATCAAAAACACTTGTAACAGGAGGAACATTTCCTGATCGTCGAACTTTCATTGCCATTCTTAAACCATTTTCAAGTTGATCACGCTTAGGAAGAACAACAGCAATACCGGATTCATCCATGGGAGAAGTTTCTTTAATTGTAATATATTCATTTGAGAATTGTGGAAGCCATCGTACATACTGAAATCTTGTGGAATAATAAAAAACGAAAATTTTTATGCAATTTTCAAAGCGGCGCATGCTCGCTCGTTAGTTCACTCTCACTCGCGCGAGTGGAAAAATAAAAAAGCACAATGATCACATTTTACAAGAGTTTTCGAGAAAGAAAAAAAATGAACAAAATAAAAGCCCATACCCGATTAGTTGGATAATAAATATTATAACGATCATGATTATATCCATATGTATACTTGTGAATCAAGTTGTGGTTAGTTACAGACCAGATAACATTTGCAAAATTGTTGAAATCAAGTGAATAATCTTGAAGCCGAACAAGATATGATCCAACCTGACAAAGAATTGAATTAGTTCTTGAATTAAAACTCACGTCAATTCACCGAAAAGCTGCAATTTGCACGTTTGTTAAGAAGAGATCGATCGGGAAAAATGTGACCACCAGCTTTGAAATTTGTAAAAGCATTTTTCTTGGGTCGACGACCAGCTTTTTTCATTGGCATACGTTCAAGGCTTGATTCAAGATATGTTTGTTGAAGAAGTTGTGATGATGATGATGATGATGATGGAGTAAAATCAGGAGCATAGCTCTCCATTTTCAATCACTGAAACGAGATGAAGCTTTCACCTAGAAAGAAATAAATTAAAAGAAAAAATTTTTAGAAAAACGCGCAATAACAAACAAAAAAATATCACGAACATTATTATTATTGGCTCTCGGAAATACGGAAAAAACGATAGGATTATACATGAAAAGTTCTAGTGCTGCTAATGCTCAAGGTATTTAAAAAATGAAATTAGCTTTTTGCATCGATGTTTTTGAATGACAGAAAAAATTGCAGCAACTAAAAAAAGCAATAAAGTATGAAAGTTATTATTCGTATCAAGATCCTAAAGGGCTTTGAAGTTATTATTGGCTTTGAAGCTTTTACCTTTACTTTTTTTTTAAATTATTTCCCTTATATATTTAGCAGATAGACAAGAGCTGTGTAATTCTAAAACCTTTCTTTTTTAATCAAAAATTCAGTTTATTTCTTCATTTTAATTATCGCTGACATTTGCGTTTCCTATTGATTTTGTTTATATATTTTTAATTCAACCTTTTTCCATATTTGAATTTTTTTATAACGTTTTCGAAGTTTGCATTTCTTGCTTTTCAATAGCATGTAATTTTTTTATTATCCAAAAGCTACCATAATAATCGATAAACCTTCAAGATAATTACCCAAAATTTTCGTCTAAATAGAAAGCAGAAGGATTTTCTCTAAATTGACACTTCTTGGATACTTTCTTTTGATCCAATATTCGGACTTATTCCTGATGATGAAGCTACCGCTATTTTTGCTATATGGCATTGTTACTATTTTCGATTCAACTATGTTTTTCACGAATGAAAGTGTGAAACGAAATGACACCAGAGAGTTTGGATTCCTCAAAAAATTGACCCGATTTTATTAATTTTTTTCTATGCAATTTTCAAGGTGATTAATAAAGAAATAAAGGCATTGTATTTATTGTTTTTCAAACAAAAAAAGAGCAATCATTTTTTCAAATAACGGAACAAATAATAATGGAATTTTTAATCAAATCTATCTCATTTTTCCGCCTTTTCTACGGATTATTATTGTCTTTGAAAATTGTTTGTGAAACGAGAAAACTTTATTTATATTCTGAAGATTTGTTACTGTATTTTTTGATGGAGTCGTAGTAAGTCTAAGTTTCTATCGGTTACCGCTTATTATTCCAGGAGCTGCAAGTATTTCTTCTGCAAATGCTTGCAACAACAACAAAAAATTCTGCTAATAACAAGCTTCATTATTTTGACGGTCTTTTAACTTTGTGATATCATTACCAAAATATAAAAAAAAAAGCAAGCACTCCCGATTTTAAACCGATTGAAATAAATAAAAAAACTTTCCCAGGCGATGTTGATATTTACAATTATTTCGTTTTTTTTTCTTTTTACAAGAAAGCACAGAGATCCATTCGTCAAAATAAAAAAAGTGTTTTACTTTGGACTCATTCGCTAAAATTCAAAAAAGCTTCATCGTTTTTATTTTTTATTTTATTTCGATTGCTCCTGCTGCCTATTTTATTTCAATGTCTTCTTTATATTTCTTCCTTTTTTTATTATTATTTCGCGCAAATTTTGACATTTCCCACGTTGAAGTCTCGAAAGACGAAACTCTGATTCAGACTCTCATCACACACACACCGGAAACTTTGTTGATTGCTTCTTCCCCGTGTTTTCATTTTTTTCAATTTATGACTCAACAATCATCAATGTGTCTTTGTTAGTGTAAAAAAACTTAAATGGTCATTTTTTAACCATCTTACAAAAGAAGAAAAAAAGAAAGAAGAAAAGATGGAATGCTTAAAATTATTTTTATTTTTGATTTATTTTCGTGCCTTCTTTGACTGACCGTTATTAGTGGTGTATTTTATCAATGTAAGACAATCTGGCGCAATGAAAGTATAAAACAAATAACAAAAATCTTTTGCGGCTATTTTTATACAGTATTTTTTAAAAAGATGATAGCAAAGATAAATATGCTTGTATTTTCTTCTTCGATTTGCTCTTTGTTATAAATTTTAATATTTTATTATTTTTGAAGGAATAAATAACCTTCAATTTCATCCATGTTTTTTTCTTCTTCTTTTGCTTATTAATGAGGTGCCAGGTTGCCATTAAAAAAAATTTCAATAAGGTTTTTTTCTTATTTCCATATTTTTTTCTTCTCTTCAATGTTTTTTTTATTATTTTCATTGCCTTGTAATATATACATATAAAAATGTCTCCCAGGTGCGTCAAAAAATCAAAGCGTGTGTGTTGAAGAACGAAGAGCCAGCGCCGTTCCTCTATTTCATTTGCTATTCTTTCTCTTTTTCCGGCCATTTTTTTTTTCATCCGTGGGAATCACCATTTTTTTGTTGTTACTGCTGTTGCAACAGCGGCGGCGGTCATCGAACACCGTTCATTTTTTTTCTTTCTTTGATTTTAACTGATTTTTTGTTGTTGTTGTTCTCTTTGAAATTGACCATCGCCGGCAGCGGCATTTTTTATTATTAACATTCCACAAAAAAGGAGATGATTACCGGAAGTTGTCAAATTTTTTGACTTCATTGGAATAATGATTTTTTTTATAGTAATGAGGGAAAAAGGTGTGGAAGAGAAAAAATTGGAAAAAAATGTATTTTTGAGTCTAAGATATTTTGAGAAAAGTTTGAGCTATGAAGGTTTGGTAATTGTAACGAAAAAGGAGAATTAACCCTGGTAAATAACTTTATAGTTATGTTATTTTTGGTATTGTCAGCATTTTTTTAATCTGCATCAACTTTTTTTTGAAAACCTTTTTATTCATTGTAATTATTTTATTACTATTTTTCATTCGTGAAACAATGTTATCGAATTTTATTTTACAGAAGTTATTTTTAATTACATTTATTCATTCATAACTACTACGACAATCCTGATTAATTTGCATAAAATTTATATTCCATCATTATATTTTTTAATTTCATGATGAGCTGATTTGTTATATGTATTTTTTTTTATGTAATCCATCATTTTGTCAGTCATCCCATTTTTTCTTCCATTGTTTCATCCAATTTCGCGCAACTTATTTTTTTCCTCAATGAAAAAAATATTTCAAAAAACAATCTTATCTTTGACCATAAAAATTGAATTGAATGAAGTAAGCAAGCCAGAGCGATGGATCATTTTTTGTTAATCCTATAATGACTCTTTTTGAAAGCGAATGAAAGCGTGCCATTTTTTGCGCGTTTGACTCCATCGCACTTTATTCATCCCCTTTTTTGATATCACACTTTTTATTTATCAAAAAATGTTTTTTGAATAAAGCTTTTTAAAAAAATGGATAATAAGTGATAACTTTCTTTAGGCGATACTTTTAAAATGTTTTGGGTAGGGACTTCTTTATTTTAAACATACAAGGGCTCATTGGACGTATGTTTTCACATTTAGTACAAAAACATTTTTGCTTCAAGTTGAATGTTTAGTAGTCTTACCTAAAATTTATTGATTTAAGAAGTTTGTGTGTTAATTTAGTTAGAAGTATTACTGGAAATATTAATGCCATCAAAATTTTCGCTAGTATGTCAAATCTTTTTTTTTAAAATTCCAGCTTGCATTTAAGTTCCATTTTTAGCTTAACTTCTTTCATAAAAAGTATAACCATAATATCAAATTAAATTTTAAACCAATCTTAATTAGAATAAGGACTTGTTAGCTTAAAAAATAACCATCTACAGTATTAGATTTTTTTTTGGCAGAGTTAAAACTTGAGAAAATTTCAAATTCTTTTTAAGTTGATTGTCCTTATTTCCCTTTTGCTTATTGTCTTTTTTAAACCTTTTTTTCCTATATCATCCCATGTTCATCCTAAGATTAACTAGTAAACATTTATGTTTTTTTTTTCAAATCTCCAATGAGCCACTTGAATCTCATTTTTTTTTCAAATCTTTACTTTGATATTTTCATTCTTGAAAAGAGATACTTCCATAAACGATATAAATGCGACCGTTTTTCTCACACTTATTTTTCTTTCTTTTCTTTGATTGGCCGAAACTTTAGGTTCTCGAGACTTTTTTCCCAAAAAATGTTTGAATCAAATGTTTTTTTTTGAATGTCAAAAATCTCTCTTTTGCTGCTTTTATCTTTTTCTTTTCAAAGCAATATCATCTTCATGTCTCGGTTGTCTTTTAACCTTGAGGCTCTCCGCCTCTTCCTTAAAAGCGTGTTATTACTTTTTTTGTATTCAAATCTTTTCTCCCACCTTTCAGCTTTCCTTTTTCTTCCATTCATCGCCACGCGAACACTATTGTTTCTTTTTTTTTTTTGCACAGTTATTTTGCTTACGAGAATGTTTTTTTTGCTGATCGTAGAAGATTTTATCTTTCTGAAAAAAAGAAGCTTTTTGCTACTATTATTATTTGTTACTGTATTTAAAAAAAAGTTGGCAGCAATATTTTTTTCTGTTTTGCAATTTATGTTTTTTTTGTAAAAATTTGCAAAAATTTGAACCAATGTTTCTCCAAAGAATCGAATACTCTCTAAATCCATTTTTATTTCGAGATAAAAAAACATTTTTGTTTACAACATACAATTGTCTCCAACTTTCCCTTACGTCATTTTCGATCGTGTTCTATTAATATTTCCAGAAATTCATGTTTCATAACCAAAAAAAAGAAGAAGAAATAAACCTCCATGCCCTTTCTTTAATTCTTTTTTTTTAAATTTAACGCGCTTTTAAAAAGGTCGAAAAAGGAAACGATTATACACTTGTGCGACCGATTACCCCTTTCTTTTGCATAGTAAGTACATAGTGATGGTGGTTGATCGCGCCTTTTTTAGCGCAGCAATTTGTGAGGGAAATGAGAAGGCGGAGCAGCGCACACACTTACTTGAGTTAAACGAAAAAGAAGTTTCAAGCCCCAAATCGAAATGAAACCCGAAAAAAAAAATGCCTTTCAATCGAGAAAATCACTAAAAAAGAATATTTTTCGTTTTTCAAAAGCCTGTTTTTTTAAATGTTTTTTTTTGTGGCCTCAATTAAAAAACCGTTATTGTCGTGTTCTTTTATTTCCATCGTTAAAATGCTAATTTTCATTGCCTTTATTCGTTCAATTTTATTTTTAGGAGACTCATTTTTCAATGATTTCAAGGGAAAAATATTGGAGTCATTTTGTTGACTTTTTTAAAGTTTTAATACTTTTTTCAATGATGCAACATTTTTCTTGTCAGGTACAATCACTTTTTTGATTAAACCCAAATAATCAGAAAAATATCTATTTTAGGATCACAGCGCTACTTACGAAGTTAAAATACTGTCTGCAAGATCTTTAAATTATTCAGATCCCGAGTTGAGGCTTCAAACTCCCATTAATCTTTGCCTAAAGCATTTTCAAAAAATACCTATTTTTGAAGAAAATTGTACTTTTGGAAATAATTCGATACAGTATCCAGCTCAAAAAGGGATTAATTTTAATTTATATGAAAAAATATCCGTAAGTATTTAACTTTATTTTGCATTAAATTTGTTTGACACGAGCCAAGTTTTAAATTCCTTTTTTGTGTCCAACATTTTTTTTTTGAATTAAAAAAAGTTTGAAAAAATAAAATCGAAGAATACCTTTCTCAGCAGGTGGTAGATAAAAAAAGAAAAGGGATTAGCCGACGACAACGATGAAGGAAAAATTTGTCTATTGTTGATCGGAAGTTGATGAGTAAAAAAAAAACAGAAGGAAATGAAAAAGGGGATTACTTTTACGTAATTCAATTTACACTTCTTTCTTCTTTTTTTATGCTGACGATAATCGATATGATGATTGACTTCGGCACTTTGAGCTTAAAATTAGCGGTTATTATTATTACAAAAAGAAATAACATTGAGTCTTGAATCGATAAATTTGAGGAATATAGCTTTAGGCTTTTTTGAATTTATGTAATTTTTGGGTTGCATTTTTTTGTATTAAAACCTGGTCAAAAAATTTTATTTAAAAAATCCACAACTTCTATGATGTTAATTTATATCACCAATTTTTTGATACTAAACTTAAATTTAACAAATATTGCAAATCACTTTTTTAATGAAATTTCTTTCTTTTTCAGAACGATTTTGCCCTCTTTGCTAGCTTCTTAGATCAACGTTCAGGTAAGCTTTATTTTTTCTTCTTTCTTTCTTTGACATGAAAACGTTAAACCGCCATTTTCTCAAACAAACCTTTAAAAAATGCAAATTAGCTACTTCACACATTTTTCCTTTTTTTACTTTTTGGTTAAAGCTTTTTCTTTCTATTTTTTTGCTTGTATTGGTTCAATGTTTACTTCCACCATATGCCCGAGAACGAACCAATTTAAAAAAAGTTCTTTTTGAATTGATGCGCCATCATTACGCAAGTTTTTTTTAAATGATATTCATATTTTCTTCTCTATGCTTTTCGACATTTTTTAAAGGCCCATATTAATGTGAAACGGAAATTATTGAACACCGCCGACAAAAAAAAGTTTGCATAGAAAAAAATAAAGAAGGAGACTGAAACCCGCGCAAATTTGGGTTATCGCTTTTGATCGAGAAAAAAAAGATCTGACTACCGTTTGAACGGAAGCTTTCTTATCATTATTTTTTTTTGAGTGCCATAAAAGTGTGCTTTTATGCAAATAAGCCAAACAAGCAAATGCCAAGATAAAAATTTTGCAGGTACTTATGTTAATGGATCAATAACCGGTTTTCTGAATCCATCAGAAAAATGGTCAACCCAACAAATGAGAATTCATTTAAGCAATGAAAAAATATCTGATATTGAACTTTCTTTGCAATATCGTATCAAATGCACTCAATATCACTATGGACAAAATTGTAATAAAATTTGCATTCCACCCTTGGATGGTTCATACACCTGTGATTTGAATGGGGAAAGAAAATGTAAACCCGGGTTTGAAGGAATAAATTGTAGCAGCCGTTGTATTGGAACATGCAAAAATGGGTTTTGTGATGCCAATGGCATTTGCAGATGTTCCAGCGGTTGGACGGGACTCGATTGCAATCAAGTATGTTCTTATTTATAAATGTGAATTGAAATTCAAATTAGGGTTAATGGCAAAATTAAAATATTTCATTTTTAGTGTAAACCATTACCAGGTTGTCAAGGAGGAACATGTTCAAAACCAAATGAATGTATATGCCTTCCAGGATATGAAGGAAAATATTGCACCACTAAATCTAAACGTAAGTGTTTATGATAATGAAGTTTATAAATTGAGTGTATAATAGCTATTAGATATGAATCTAAGGGATCACTTATATCCATTCATGACCTCAACCAACACAGTCAGCATGACACTTTTTTGACTTCCTTCGTCATCGCTCATCTTCATTTTTTTCAGGTGCTTTAGATTGCTCAGGATTTTGCAAAAACGGTGGCATTTGCAATTTAACCAATAATAATAGATCTTGTTCATGCCCTCCAGGTTTTGCGGGTACTCAATGTGAAAAGAAAATTTCATCGTGCGATGAAAATCCATGCAAAAATAATGGAGAATGTAAAATGGTAACAAAAAATTTATAGTTTAAAAAATACAGTAACTCTGAATATTTTTATAGGATAATAGCAGCGATATTGGATTTACTTGTGAATGTCCAAAAGATTTTTATGGACGATATTGTCAAGTTAAAGCTGAAACATGTCGAGATCGACCATGCCAAAATGGCGCTGCATGTATTAAAGGCAGCAATGGTTTTCATTGCGAATGCACAACTTTTTGGTATGGCAAAATATGTGATATTCCATTAACATTATGTCGAGCTGATAGCTGCTTCAATGGTAAGTTTGACTTTAATAGTTTATAAAACAAAAAAAAGAGGAAAGCAACATATGAAAAAAGAAAAATATTTTCTGAGGCGGTAGAGAAAGAAAAAACTATTTTTGATAAATCTTTAAACTTTTTATCTTGACTCTTTGTTACAAAGTTTAATAAAGTCAAGAAAAATTCACCTAAAAACATTTTTTATTTGAAATGGTTAGAATCAAAAAATTCAGACCACCTAGTGATAGTTTTTATGGGTGCCCCAGCCGCGAGAAAAGACACCACATAGACTAAATGTTGTTTTATTGCAGATGTTTTTATTTTGTCTGAAAAAAAAACAGTCTATCAATATTTTTGAATTGCTTTTGTTTAACTATTAATTTTAAAATAAAAAATATTCTGTAATGGTTATTTCAGGTGGCGAATGCGAATTTGAGCCAACTAAATCGAGTGGATTCAAGTGCAAATGCAATTCTGAATTTTATGGTGAACGATGTGAGAAAAAAATTTCGGATTTAAAAGTTTGCAAGGTTAGTTTCTTTAAAATGAAGCAAGCTACAATACTAAAATGAAATGGATTTCATTTTCAGAATTTCACATGTTATAATGGTGGAAGTTGCTATAGTAAAAGCTCTCGAACTGCAGCTTGTGAATGCCCTGAAGGATATGGCGGCGAACATTGTGAAAATAATTTATGTGAATGCAAAAATGGTGGAATTTGTGATACTGAATCAATCGATCACAAAAACAAATGCATTTGTTTGGGAGATTTTTATGGTGAAAAATGTGAATTTAGAAAACTTTTTCTGTCTGATACCAAGGCTGCTTCTGCTAAAGAGGCAGCATCATCATCTTTTCCACTTTGGCCTATTTTAATTATTGGTATCATCATCATTGCTTCTATAATTATGTTTGGACCAAAATATTGGGATCAAAGAAATCGTTTAACTTCATCGACAAATCAAAATTCAATTTCACCAATCAATCATTTGAATAAACAATATGAAATCGAAATGGTTTCAACGGTGAAAAATTCATTTTGTTCATCCGCGCCTCCATTTGATTATCACAGTCGAGCAACATCATTTTGTCGAGATTCACCTCCAAGAAGAACGATATCAGAAAATCAATATTCTTATGATCCCACATCGGAGAGAGAACTCGCAACTCCCGAACCATTAAGGGAGGCTGAAAGGCAGCTATCGTCGAAAAATATTATTTCACCTCGAAGTGAAACCTCTCATGTATATGAATCAATACATGATTCAAGGAATTATCATGAGCCAGAGTCAGTGTGAATCCTTCCCGAAATCCTTTTTCATTTTAGAAATTGTTTGTTATATCTACCTCCTCAAATCCGGGTGTTTTTATTTATGTTTTTTATATGTTTGTACATAAATGATTTATGTGATTTATAATTTATGTAAAATTGTTAATTTTTTTGTAAAGAACTCATAAATTATATTTTTTTAAAATTAATAGAGAATTTTTAAAAATGGAAAGATTTTATAAACTTTGTCGTGTTTTTCAAATGGAGATATGAAATCATCAACTTCTCGCCAATATATTTTTGCAACTTAAAAAAGACAATGAAACAAAAACTTTAGCAATAATAAATCATTTATTAAATACATTTAAAGTATAAAATCCAAAATTAATTGAAAGAATTCAAAAACTTTTTTGATGGAATTCTTAGAGCATATTTCTGGAGTTCGGAGCAGCATTTTTCATTTATTTTAATAATTCCATTTAATGGCCATTCTGGTTCTGATTCAGGATCAAGTTTAAATTCACATGGACCAGGTTTGTATGATGGTATTTTAGAAACATTCTTAAAGAAAACATGCCCAGTTATATCAATAATACGTTCTTTAGGATTAAGTTTCAATAGTCCAATAATAAGTTCTTTGGCTCTCTTGTTTTTGATTTCTTTAATATTTGGTTTTTCAGAGAACATAAGCTTCGTAGTTTCTTCATCATTATCACCATCAAATGGATCTTCTTCTTGAAGCAAATATGCCAAAATAACTCCATAAGACCATAAATCAGAAGACAACCCAGCTTTTTCTTTTTTCAGAACTTCTGGAGCACTGAAAGGAAGAATTTGAGGAGGAAGTTCATCACATTTTGTAGCATCACGAGAATGACCAAAATCAAAAAGACGCGCATGGCCATCGGCAGTCAAAGCGATATTGTTAAGTTTGAGATCACTAAAAATTATTAGTAAACAATAGTAATGAATTTAAAAGATTTAACTAACCCATGTGTTAAATTGTTATCATGTAAAAATTTTAAACCAAGTGCAATTTGGTATGCGATCGTTCTCTTTGCTTCAAGTTTAATTCCAGATCCTACAAAAAGACAAACAAGTGTCGACCTTTTTTGAAAAAGATTATACTGTAGAGTTCCTCCATCGATATATTCCATTATTACACACCATTTCTTATCCCGAGTATAACCACTATAAATCAGCTTTGGAATAAATTCACATTCACGAATTGTAGCAATTGATAAAACGTTGACTTCTGCTATGATGCTTTCTATATTTTTCATTTCTTTATAAATTTTTTCCACAAATGATGTTGTTTTATCATATATTTTTACCATAGCTACGTCTCCAAATGTACCATTAACTCTGCTTCTTCTTTCTTTCGCATTTCTCCATACTCTATTGCACACTTTCATAGCCAAATCTCTAAAAAAATTGATGAGATATACAGAAAAAATTAATAAACGATGAGCGTAGCGATTTAAAATGTTTACCCACCGATTAGTTCTTGCATCATCATATGGTTGTGTATATATCCACCATTTACTTTTAGAAGATAGTTTGAAAAAGTGTTTATTTTTTTCAAAAAAAAGTTCCTGCTGATTCAATGCATTATCATTCATTTTTCAAACATAAATAATTTGAAATCCGAAGAAATGTTTCAATTTCAACTGATCTCTTCTAAGTCTCAGAGATATGCAAATGTACAAAAAATTTTTAATGGTTTTTTAGTGAAATGCTATGAAATTAGTCATGTTAATTCCAATTTTATTTCCGCATTTACCAACAAAACTTTAAATCTTAATTTTTATTATTTTCTCCTAGATTCAATTTAAAAATAGACGAAATCTATGCTGAAGTAGAATAATGTTACAAATTTATTAATTTTGACATCACGTTATTTTATTTAAATAATATTTATATGTACATTAAAAATTTTATTTCTTGGATGTTTATGGAGTGTAACTTGCAAGATAATATCTCCATTGACCAGGATCAAAAACTCGCATGTTTACTTTGATGAAAGTGCTAAAATTGCTTGTATTTGGTTATAAAGAATTGATGTGATTTATAATTTATGTAAAATTGTAAATCTTTTTATTAAAAACTCATAAATTATATTTTTAAATTAATAGAGAATTTTAAAAAATGGAACGATTTCACGAACTTTGTCGTTTAATAATAATATAAAAATGGAAGAATGCCTATTTAACTTTAATGAAAAATATTAATATTAACAAAACTTTGATTGTTTTTTGAAAACAATTTTTTTGGAATGCAAAAAAGGTCGACGTGTGAAAGAAAGTGAAAGTAAAAAGCGGACGTGCAAAAAATATGAAAAAAAAAAGAAAAAGAAAATGCAGCCATGGTCAACTGTTTGTTTTTGCTGTCACAAAAAAAAAGACTTGAGAGGAGTTGCAAACAAACAAGCAAAGTTTATTATAAAAAGAAATTCGTCCGTGCAAAAGACGAAAACAAATCAAAACAGGAAAAAAAATGGAGAAGACTTGTTATTTCATTCTGGTTTCATTGATCTTATTGAAAAGGTTTTTTTTCCAATGAACTTTGTTACTATTTTCCATTTTATCAATGATAATAAATCTGCTGCATTTAAATAATTTCAGATTTAGCTTTAATTTTTATTTAATTAACCTTTTTTAAGTTTGTTTTCTATACGAAAATTAAAAATGAGGTAAATTTTATGACGTTTGTCAAAACCTCCAGACAACAATTTTTAATTAAAAATAATGAAAGTTGTTTTTGTTTATAAAATTTTTCTACAGGCCCGTCTAATGTTGCATGAAGACATCTTTGAACATTCATTCATAAGTTCATTTTAGACCAATCTTCTTCTCTCTATCAGTGAAAGGTAAAAAAAAAGTATGAATTTAGACAAGGTTCAAAAATTTTATTTTCTTAATTTTTTAAAAGTTTTTTATCCAAAGATTTTTTTATTTTTGCCTGGTAATCGTCCTGCTATTGTATGTCCTTATGTTGTTAATTATCTTTTATTTAATATTCGATGATGTTTTAAATTAACACTTTTCTTAGACTTTTTTGTTTATAAAAGCAAAATGTCTCTTTACCTTTGTTTTTTTCATCTCTAAAGTTTCTTTTTAAAGAAGTTGGTTAAAAAAATAAAAGTTCAGCAACTTCAAACTAAAAAACAATATTTTTCATGCCAAAAAAAGAAGAAGTTAGCAGAAGTTTACGTGATAAAATAAAAAAACAAGGACATTTTTGTTCCTCTAACATCATGTAATGTATTGAACAATTTTCTTGTTTTGGAATAGCGTCGCTGCTGCAAAACAAAAAGGAGAAAAACACACGCAGCTGAAAGGAAGAAAAAAAAAGAAGCGAAGAGGTTGTTTTTGCAATGACTGCTTAGACGAACGAACGAGTCTCTTTTTTGTTGTAAACAACAACCGACGTCCAGTCTGTCCCTTTCTAATAAATAAATAGTTTATGAACCATTTTTAAGTTTGTTTTGATATTGAAATCTTTTTAAAATCCATTTTTGATAATAAATTCCTCTGGGCATTTTATTAATTGTTTGTTTCGCGTGTAATTTATCTTATCCAAACTAAATAGTCGTTGTTTATAGTGTTTGTTTTTTAGTTCCTCCTTTTTTCTACCATAAATCGAAAAAATGAGTTCTGAAGAAATTCCAAAAATGCAAAAAGCTGCCGTCTTTGATGTAGTTGGTGGCCCTATTACCATTAAAGAAATCTCAGTACCTGAATGTGGACCAAATGATATTCTCGTAAAAATTCGTTATTCAGGTGTTTGTCATACAGATTTGCATGTATGGTTGGGAGATTTTCCTGTTGAAACTAAATGTCCACTTGTTGGTGGTCATGAAGGTGCTGGAGTGGTAGTTAAAATTGGTGAAAATGTTACCAATTTTAAACTTGGCGATTATGCTGGTATTAAAGTTAGTTAAAATTGACTTCAAAAAAATCCCATAAACATTTTTATTTTTTAGTGGATTAACAGCACGTGTCTCGCATGTGAACAATGCAAACGTGGTTTTGAAACAACATGCCCTTTAGCGATAAATTCTGGCTTAGGTGTTAATGGAACTTTTCAACAATATGCTATTGGAAAAGCCACCGATGCTACTCCTCTTCCAAAAGATGTGGATTTAGCTAAAGCCGCTCCAATCCTCTGTGCCGGTGTTACTGTATATCGATCCATTCTGGAAGCAAATATTTATGCAGGTCAAATTATTGCTATTACTGGTGCAGGTGGTGGACTTGGATCCCTTGCAATTCAATACTCCAAAGCTATGGGATTACGAGTAATGGCTATTGATATGGGTGATAAGGAACAACATTGTAGGAAATTAGGAGCTGAATTCTTTGTTGATCCAATTAAAGAAGGAGATAATCTAATAAAAACTATCCAGGATGTTAGTTTTCTACATATTTTTATTTCGTTAAAATTTAGTTTTAGTTAACTAATGGTGGACCACATGCCGTTATTAATATTGCAACTTCTGATAAACCCATAGCACAAGCAGCTCAATATGTTCGAACTCGAGGCACTATTGTTTTGGTTTCCTTACCAAAAGATGGCAAAGTTAATGCAGATGTTTTTTGGATGGTATTTCGCGCAATCACCATCAAAGGTTCATATGTTGGAAGTCGACAAGATTCGGATGAAGCCATTGATTTTCTTAAACGTGGTCTCATTGATTTTCCATTTGAAATTTTACCTTTGGAAGCTCTTCCATCTGTTTATGATCGAATGCAAAAAGGGCAAATTAGTGGACGTGTTGTTTTAGATCTTTGGAAGTAGATGAAAATATATTTAATGTTTTAATATAATTTTGCTTCTCATCGAATAAAAGTTAAAGTGTTTTTTGTTGTAGATAATAAAGTTATGTTATTTGCTTTTATTGGTTTAAACCACAATAATAGTAAAGGAGCACTTTCTCTCTTTAATGCTACAAATAATTAGGAATCAATGATATAGCTTCAAAGAAATCATTTTGAGTGGTAGCACGTTTTTCATCCAATATAGCTTTTAATTTATTGTTTGTAACAAGCAATGATCGGCGCCATTTCCATCTCACTTTTTCGTTGGAACATGATTGAAGATTAAAAGAAGCATTTATAAAAGGGGAATACCATGGAGAAAATTCAAGCCTTCTTGAAGCTCGAAGCCTATAATCATTTTTATGGCAAACCTTTCAAATGACAATCTTGAAGCAAACCATGGTCCACTTTCTTTAATTTCTGGTATCCTAAAACTTTCTTTCCATCCATGTATCTAAAAAATTATCACATTCCATTATTGCTGATGTTGAATAAAAGCCGAGTTATGGTAAAAGCATACAAAAAACTAACATCTTTGTTATTGCATTGAAATCTCCAATAATTATTTACAAATTCAAGTTGAAACCCATAATCGTGAATTTTGGAATAACATTCAAGTGATTTTAAAGCTTGTTGATATTCTTTGAGATCAGTGCCTTGCTTGGCGATAATTAAAATGCCAATACTAATGTTTAAATTTCGAGGTAAAATTGGATATGAAACAATTATGGAATCTTTGGACTGAAAAAATGAGTTAAAAATTTCAGTAAAAATGTACTGAAAAATAAGAGTACTTTGCTGATACGAAAAAATCAACTTTGGTCCTTATCAAAGCTTTATAAAAGGCAATCATACATTTCCCAAAACTTACAGACTGAATAAGAATTAAGCAAACTAAAAATCCAAAAATAAGAAATATTATAAATAATGGAGGTTCTTTAACTTTATTTGACGCATTTTAATGAACAAAAAGAGAACACGTACCGTCGAGCCAGTTTTAAAAAATGGTAATCAAAAAGTTAATTTAAAATGTCTGAATTAGAAATTCCAAAAACTCAAAAAGCTTTAATTTTTGATACCGTTGGAGGGCCATTAGAAGTTCGTGAAATATCTGTTCCTGAACCAGGCCTAGATGAATTATTAGTGAAAGTGTTATATTCTGGTGTTTGCCATTCTGATTTGCATATTTGGTTGGGAGATTTGCCTTTACCTCCACCCGTTCCTATTGTTGGTGGACATGAAGGTGCAGGAATTGTTGTAAAAATTGGAGACAACGTAGATAACTTTAAAATTGGAGATAGAGCTGGAATTAAAGTTGTCTTAATTTAAAAATTGGTTATATTTTAATTTTGAATTTTTAGTGGGTTAATGGCGCTTGCCTTTCATGTGATCAATGCAAACTTGGCTTTGATCAAAGTTGTGATTCCTCATTAAAAAGCGGATTTTCACGATTTGGTACTTTTCAACAATATGCTTTGGTTAAAGCTACTGAAGCTCCTCATATTCCTGATCACGTTGATTTATCAAAAATTGCCCCAGTTCTTTGCGCTGTATGTTTCAAGAAATTAGAGATAATCTAAAATGTAAAAATTTTTGGGGAGTTATGGTGTATCGGGCATTAAAAGCATCCAATGTTAAAGCAGGTCAAATCGTAGCTATCACTGGTGCTGGTGGTGGCCTTAGATCTTTTGCAATTCAATATGCTAAAGCTATGGGAATGGGAGTTTTAACTTTAGATATTGGCGTCGAAAAAGAAAAACATTGTCGAGAACTTGGAGCACATTTCTTTATTGATACTTCAACGGGTGATGACATGGTTAAAACCGTTATCAAGGTAATTAACGCCTTCTCTACAATTCCATTAGTTTGTAGATAAAAAAATGTACATACAATAAGCGGTCTAAACTTAAGACTATGTAAAAAATGCGTTTGTTACTTTTCCATTTCTCTTTATTTATTTATGAGCACAAAAAAAAAACAACGATTGAAATCAATTTAATAAAAAAGTTTATAACGATTTTTCATCATACATAATTTTCCATATCTTCCATTATGTCCCGGAAATAGAATGGCTGGTGGAGGTTTAAAATCGGTTTCAATAAGAATGTCAACTTGTTCGCTAATTATTGCTTTAAAGCTTTCTGACAAATCATCACGGAAATCGAGAAAAAAACTTGTGTTTTCATGTTTCTAAACAAATATGTACTCAAACTTTATCACTAACACAAAAGGCTTACTTTAATAAAATTTAAAAATATATTCAAAGCAAAACCATCGGGAATTAAGCAAAAACCAAAATTTCGAAGATTTTCAAATTTTGGAAGATCAGCTATAGCTTTAGCTGTATTATCATTAACAGTTAAATGGTTTTCATGTCCACTAAAATACGTATATATAAAAAGTATATCGGTATTTGCTAAATTTGGATTTATGAAAGGTAAAGGCTTTTTTAAGTTCATAGCTTTCATATAAAAGTTCCTTACTAATAAAAACTTTTAATTATGGAAAGATTTGAAAATATTCTTTCAAGTTGAACTATGCTTCCATCATTATTTGTGACAGTGATATTCTTAAAATAAACTCTTTCTAAATTTTTCGAGGATGTAAGAAATAAAAATTCATTAAAACTAATAATTTGTTTTTGGAGCGTCAATCTTGTGACATCACATCGTAGAAGTTTTTTACACAACGATGATAATATATTGAAGCTTAGTGGAAAACATAAAGAAAGTGAATTAGTAAGCCAAATTTTATATTTTAAATCTTTTAAATAAAACTCATAAATAGCATGATGAGCACTTTTCATAGATTGTACTTTCCAAATTGATTTCGGTCCACAATGATTAAACTCAAAAAATTCTAAATCTTTAAATTTTACAAACGGATATTTGGAATAAAAAATTTTGCATGTTTGGTACAATTTTATCATTTTTGATGATTCAGCAATGTAACGAAGAAGAGTAAATGGAAATGAAAATCTTTGTAATAGTGGTGAATCAAAAATTGGATTTGGTGGAGCATTAATATGGCGAATAAATTCATCTCGATCCATTTTGTGGTTTAGTTTTTCAAATAAATAATAAGCATTAATAGCTGAACAAATCTAAATGCAAAATGTCATAACTTGTTCATACAGCGATATGCAGGCAATAAAGGCAGTTTGCCAATTTAGAGTTAATTTTCAGTTTGAAAGTTGCTAGCATACTCATAATTTGCTAAAGTTTCATTAGTTAAAAGCCATATAATGCTTCCCCAAACGCTTTAATCACTTTCGTTTTTAGTAAATAATATCTTCATTGATTAATGTTGGTGTAAGCCTTTAGAAAAATGAGTTTGCTTTGGATGAAAATGCAAACATTCTTGATACAGTTTATCATTTTAACCGCAAAAGAGAAACAAAAGGATAAAAAAAAAGTTTATTGAAAATTGAATTCACAAAAACATAAAAACACAAATGAACACAAAAGCATAAAAAGAAAATAGCCAATTATTTTTAATCAGCTTCATAAGGAACACCTTGACCACAGGATTCACAAACACTTGGTTTTGGAGCATTGAGGGTAACATGTTTGTAATCCAGTTGAACGTTAAAACCAGCTCCAAGCCATTCAGCCTTCAATTGATCGATACTGTTCTTTTCTTCAGCACTAGTTGATTTTCCATCAAAAACAAAGGTAAATTCAGCAGTTGAATGTTCCTAAAAAACCAAGGATCATATGAATAATGAGTGATAAAACTTACTTCAATAAAACGTCGAACTTCATTTTGATGGAATTGATCAAAAGCTACATTACGAAGACAAAAAACTTGTAAATCATAGAATTTATCAGCTTCAAGGAGATTTGAAAAGTTTTGAGTTGAGATGAAAGGTGAGTCTCTAAAAAACATATGTTATAGCTAAATATTAAACATTACTAAACTTACCAATAGAATTTCTGAATCTGACGGAGATTCTTGAAAACTTCTTCAAAATCAGCTGATTCTCCACAATCATCTCGAATTGCAACGTGAGAGAGCCATAGCTTGCGAATAGGATTTGCTGAGATAAATTTGGTATATTCTTCGAATGTTAGTTTTTGACCATGTATGAAAATTTCACTAACACGTGCAGAATCAACTCGTTCAAACAAGCGAGAAATGATTTTATCATCGGCAGTGTTTGCAGGAATTACAGGAACATTATCAAATTGATCATCGGCAACGTTGATTGGAACAGCAGGTACATCATCAAATGGATCAGCATCAAAGAAAGAAACAGCAGTTAATTGAGTGAAACGCTTAACCAATGAAAAATCAATGAATGACAGCTTGACAGGAACTTCTTGTTCATCTTCTTCAGTATAACAATTCCATTTATGTTGTTGCTCGAGTTTGATGAGCTTTTTGACAGCCAGAGGATAAACATATGAGAGTTTTTCTTCCATAACTTGAAGCGTACCTTTCCAAGTGTCAAACTGGAAAAGTATATATAAAAGATGAAATAGGTAATAAAAAAAACCAACCTTATGTTGAACATCTTCGAGAATGTCGCTCATTTTGGTAAGGTTGAGAATATGCCTGAAAAAAGAAATAAATTATTATTTGATTCAAAAAAAGAAGATAAATGAAGCGCGTTTATGGAAAGACAACAACAAATTTTAGTAAAAAAGCTCTCTCAAAACTTTGAAAATGACATTACAATCCGTTACCAGGTTGTTTGAACAGAGAAGGGAAGGGAAGAGAAAGTGGTGTTTCTAGCACGAAAGTTTCGTTTGAATGAAATTTTCGAAAACTTTCGAATTTTTTTCAATTTTTCGAAAATTTTTGAAAATTTCAAAGCAATGAAACTTTCGTGCTAGAAACACCACTTTCTCTTCCCTTCTCTTCGGCTTTTATTGAAAGTAGCGCGGTAGCGCGGTAGCGCCGTTTTCTTTCGTGTTGGGACCACTCCTTTTCATTTTTTCAATTATTGAAAGTAGCGCCGAAGGTAGCGCCATCATTTTTTTGATTACTTTTTCACAGAATTAGGCAAATAATTAAAAAGGTTTTTTATTTTATAAATATATTTATTATTTCTCAATTATCACGCATACTGTTTAAAAATATATCTGTATATTCCTTGTCACAATTGAACTTTTTTTTTGTGTCCATGGATTGGAAATTGCATCAGGATTGTGAAATGATTGAATCATCTTCCCCATATGGATCGGATTCTATTGAGAAGTATGTTTACTTAAAGGTAGCTCTTTTCATGGAAAATGAAAGGAATGAAAAAAAAAATGCTTGCGCAGAATGTGTATGAATGAAAAGCATTAGAAAGGTCGATGATTTGCCACCATTTTATTGTGCTTTATTATTAACTTCCCCATAATTTAATCCATTTTGTCTTTAAGAGTTTTTAAGCTCGACTTTCAAATACTTATGGTTCCAATATGTTAATTGGTATTTAATAATTTTAAAACTTGTTACTATAAAAATTTATGATAGCTTGCATTGGGATTTTGCGCCAGTTTATGGACCCTTAAAAATGATTGTTGAAGCTTATGTCAATATGCGAGTCGAATATGACCATAAATATGCAACTGTAAATTTACAACTTAATGAATACAATTGTGATGTTCACATTTGTCGAATGGCAGAAGAAATATGTTTTAACGGTGAAAATAGGTTTTTTGTGCCATCCCATGCATTTAAAGAAAGAGCTTTTGTTCAAATAAATCTCCCTTTTTATGGTATCTTAAATGTTTGGCGACAAATCGGCCAACATGCAAATGATTTTGTAGATCCAATAGAGCATTTAGGATATATTTTTAATAACAATTAACAAAATAAAAACAGCGATGATAATTTGATTGCTGGAAGTTAAAGATGAACAAGATAAAGAACCAATGACATTCAACGAACAAAGTAAAAAAAAAATCAATAGATTAATGATGAAACAATTGATATTATTATGAACAGAGATGTTATCGATGGCCATGATGATAGACTTTTAGTAAGTGCAATTTGTTTGGGATTTCATTTTTCACAATTGAGGTCCATCGAATGGTGGTGCTAAATATTTAGAACAAGGTCCGGTTGAATATGGAGCTCAACGATTACTAACTAATACAGTTTTTAATAATAAAAAATTCAAAATCGAAGATTTAGAAATTGTCACATGGAGAGGAAATATTTATGATTCTTATATTTCTACGGCTATAATTCGTCCTGACAATACCAAAGAAAGTTTCGTTATTGAAGATTTTAATATAAACCTCGATACTGCCGATGCTGTAACGACATATCCATTTATCAAAAGACATTATTTCAAGTGTTTACCGGAATTAATTTTTTTATTTCCCGGTAAATATGATGGATTAGGGTTGACCGTTTTTAGCTTTAGGTTATTATGAGAGCTAAGAAGGTATTCTCATCTATGAAATTTTTTTAAATAAAGCCTTTTTGGTAAATAAGCCCGACCATTCTTTCATTTTGCTTTCACAATAATAGTCTGTCATGTCGCTTTCTAAGGCTGAAATAAAAATTTCTCTTGAAATTCTCGAAAAATTACCTCCCTTATACAGAGATGCTGTCATTAATTTGCTTGAAGAGTTAAATAATGGCAACGCGAATCAAACAAAATTGTTTCGAAATTTCAGTAAAAAGTTCACCATGGTTTTGGATTTATGGAAGATTTGGTATTGGGAGTAAGTTTTTATTTAATATACATATTAGAACCCACACGTAACATGTCATTATATGTAGGTTGTTACATGTTGAAAAGAGCAGGAAATTACTTTGTGTTAACTTTTTGTTGAATCAAACTTATATCAATCGTTTAATAAAAGAATAATAGCTCTAATTTTTGTTAATTTTAGATTCGATAATTACAAAATTCGTGACAAATTAAAGAAACAAGTTTTTCACCATTTCTATCATGATGATTTTGATAGTTTCGCCTCTACCGACAATTTCATAGTAAGCTTTATTAATTTTTATTTTGAAGTACAAAAACCTATTAAAATAAAATACAATATTTTAGTTGAAAGTTGGAAGCAAATATTTATATCGTTCATTTAATATTATAAACAGCCCACTTCTTAATCCTATTGAAACAAAAAATTCTATTAATGCATTAAAGAATTTTTTGCAATATCCTAATTCAAATTTGGAAGAGGCTTTTAAATTGTATAAGCAAGAATCAAGTGAGGCTTTTAAATTTTCTAATCACGCATATCAAAACTTATTTAAGGTGAACCATTAACCAAAGAATTGTGCGCAAAGTACGAGAAAGCATTGGCGCTTTAGAAAAAAATTGCAGCTGCTAACGGAGATGATAAAAATTGGCTTGAATGTTTAAAAGAAGCAAACGATGATGAGTTCATCATTCAAAACGTTGAAATTCGAATTGGAAAACAACCATGGAATCAAACGCTTTGGAAGCTATACATTCAATATTTGAGTTCAAAAAATAATAAAGTAAGGAGAATAAGCTAAAATGGAAAACTTTCCAAATTTGAAATTTTAGAAAGTTCTCGTAGTTTACCGTCGATATTGTCGCTTTTTTATGGAAGATGAAAACGCGCATCAAAGATATTACAATGAAATATTAAAATTTAACAGGCTTGGTGTTAATGTTTCAAAATCTTTTATTGAAATTGTGAAACTTATGTTGGATTTTTCATCATCGAACAAAAACGCTGCTTTAAATCTTCTTTTGGAAGCCATTAAAATAACAAATTTTAAATCAAAAGCCTTATTAAAATTTGCAACAAAATTTACAAAAAAGTTTGGATTCATCAAAGAAATTACAGCTGTTGTAAATGAAAACATAGATAGATTATTAAATTTAAAATGGACGAGAAACTTTTACACAAAATATGATAACTGCTTAGATTTTTACCCGGAAAGTTATGATTGCTGCTTAAAATATTTTGAACAAAACAACAAAGAAGCGGAAAACAACTTTTATGGATCACAAAAATTTCAAACACTTGATTTACCTTTGACAATTATAAATTATTTCATAAGCCAAGCTAACTTTGCTGCTTACTGTAAACTCCAACAATCCTGCAAACATATTTTTATAAAGGAAAATATCTTCATGGTTTGGGATTTACGGATATTATATTCATTTGATAAAGAAAAGCTACAACATAGAGAATTCCTAAATCAATCAATGTACACTCATGCTCAGGATTTGAAATTAAATAAAATGAATAAAATATGGCTTGGAAATAGCTTAAGCATTTATACAAAATCAAATAATTGTTTCTCAACAATTATTCCAAAGCTTTATTGTCCAAATCTTCAATATTTATGTTTAAAAAATCAAATGTTCAAACTTCTTGAGCTTGATGTTGTTGTTGGATCAGGAAAAGTTAAAAAAGCAGATTTCAATGAAGTTGAAATTGAAAATTCTGATGGTTATTTAGTAAATTTTGAAGAAATAATGGAAAGATTTCCCAATGCTGAAGATTTTGTGTAAGCTTTTTTTTAAACTAAACTTAGAATAAATCCAACCAAATAAAAGGTGCACACTTTCAAAGTAAAAGTTATAATAAATTGTTTTTGTAGATGGTTTTCATCTCAATGCATAATCACCGCTGAAACCATCCTAAATTTAGTATCAATGCCGCGAAAAACCAAACTCAAAATTTTTTATTTGGATGCACAAAATATTATTTGGGATTCTGTTAATTTGTGCAAATTTATCAAGGTAAATTTACAAAAGTTTTAAAAAGCTTTTAGCTTAAAGCTTGGTATTTCTGGAAATCGGCCGTTATAATATTTTTTTGTTTAATTATCAAAGGATTTTTAGAAAAATGCTGCAAAGAATGCACTTTGGGATTTTTCGTTTGAATATACAAATAGCGATGAACGCAATCAAATACGTCTGTTAGAAGCAGCCATAAAGCAAATGTTTCCCTTTACTTTAGTTGGATTTGGAACTCCTGTAATTAACATTATGTCAATCGAAGGATAATAATATATTGGTATCTTTTATGGCTTTTTGTGTGTGCTGCTTGTTTTCACTCTTAATGATGAACTCGATAACCTTGTATTTTTTCCTTTGTAAAAACAATTTATTTATTGATATGAAAAACAGCATAATATTGCTATAAAATACAAAATAATAATATTAAATAAACAGAAGATTGAAGGCGTTGAAGAAAGGGCAAGTTGCTCTTCTTCCTCATAAAATTGCACAAGCTGACTGCATTCATCAGGAAGTACAGGCCATTTAACCTTTAACATTCCTATTATTGATTTTCGACTTGATTGAAATAATCTTACAAGAATCTAAAATTGATTGGCATTGAAGTAAGCAAATTATTAGGATTAGGAAAGCTTTAAAATTACTAGAGAAATGAGAGGGACTTACTCGTCGAGTAACATGCCCACAAAATTTTGTGTATTCTTCAATTGAGCAAGTTGAAAGGGTATTCATATCTCGACAAATTGTATCCACAACTAATAGGGAATGATTATGGGTTAAAGTTTCCATCGATTGTCGAAGATTATGGCTTTCGATATAACATCCCAATGTCAAAGTATCGATATTAGTTTTCCAACAATCAAATTCACCAACTAATTCTAAAAATAAATTTTGGATACATTAAGCAGAAACAAAATTAATTAAAGCAAGTAGCAATCGTTGTTTTCGGCTGCTTTTTATGTACCAATATTTTTTGTGGCATAAGAAAATCGTAAAGCCAACCTTCAAATTTCCGACAAAGTTGATTCCATGGTTCTAAACCCAATCTAAGAATTCTTTGTTCCAGTGAAGGAGAACATCGACTAAGGCACATATCTAATAATTCGTTATTTCTAAAATCATATCCAACTTAACTTTATAATAGGTAAATTTGGGCTTTTTAAAAACTAACTCGCATATTCTTTTTGCTTTTTCTGTGGCTGCTTCAATGCTTCCATTGGTTCGTAAAAGGGATAATAATGGAAATGCAAAATCCATTGACCATTCATTATCCATCTAAAAATTAATTTTTTTTTTGTAAACACATGGAGAAGGATCGTTAGCAAAAAGATTTTTGATAATTCCAAAAGCGTATTAAGTGTATTTATAAAAAAGATAACATTTTTTATTTTGTGTTAGCCGCAAATATTGCTTTCTTATCTTCTTCCTAAAGAATCCGCTGCAATCTCTTTAAGCATATTTTTTGTAATCCTTCCTTCTCTTTACATTATTATTTTTTCATCTTTAAAATCCATGCATACCTTTCAAAGAAGCTTTTCTTCTAAACAAATGTTTTTAGAAAAAAATTTCAACTCAAATTTTAATCTTTTCATGCGTATTTCCTTTTCTTCCTCTTATTTTTATAACCTCCTTTTGCGCTAGAAAACAATTATTGAGAAGAAGGAAGGAGAATAAAAAGAAAGAAAAAAAGCATCCATTACGATTTTTTACTTTACCAAAAAAAAACATCAAAAAATCCCATAAAAAAAATTTCAACAAGCTTTTTTGTTGAGCGGGAAAAAAAATTTTTTTTTACTCAAAATGTTTTTTACGCTTTAGCTTAGGAAGAAGTAAAGGTATGGGAACAAACCTAATCCAAAAGTTTTAAGTTTGGAAGACGTTCGAAAAAATTAAAAGTGCAAAACCAAAATAGTGACAACGGCATTGATTAAATTTTATTAAAGTATCAGTCTTGTCATAAAACTTTTTGTTGTTGTAAATGATGGATTTACATTTGAGGTAAAGATTTAAAAGAAAATACAGAAAAGGGTATTTGAAGCAATTAAAGGCGGATATTAGCTTATTAAAAAAATTTGACACCAATTATGGAAACAAAAAATAATTACCACATTTTTTTAAAGAAGGTATTCCACTGGGATTTTTTTTTACAGACTGTTAGTTACTTTAATAAAGCAAAGAAGGAATTGAAAGTTTTAATAACGTTTTTTTACTAAAAAATAAAATCATAAACAAAGAAGGCGAAAATTCTAATGGAAAAAAGAATGCGATAATTTTTTTGGTTTCAAAGAAAGCAATTTTCAATTCGGCCAAAATTTTAAATAAAATATTTATTTGATGATCTAATTTAATTTTCACCACCCTATTTTTTTTTCTTCACATGTATCATAAATTCACTCACCTTAACCATATGATCATCTTTACATTTGAGTAAACAAGATGATACTGAACCTTGATTGGTTGCAGTATTTCCTTCTCCATCATTTTCACTTTTAGAAGAAGCTTGATTTCTTCCATCATCCAATAATTCTTCTTCGGCTGATGATTTATTTGGAATATTATTATTATTATTTGATGTTGCAAAAATACCAGTAAAAATAATTATAAAATAAATAATAAATATTTCGAAATTATATAATTTTGTAATTTTATTATTATTACCCATTATTACTGTAACGTCTTCTGGGTCCTTAAAGAGGTTGTTGAGCAACAAAAAAAACGAAGAAAGGTTGTAAAAAGATTATTATTATTTTCTTTCCAACTTTTTTTTAACAACCAACAAAAAAAAATCTTTTGAATTTATTTATAAAAAAAAAAGTGTTATAGTTTTTCTGTTATATTTTTCGTCGTCGTTGTTGTTGTAGTGTTGTTGTTAAAAATCGCTGCTACTCTAACTACCGCCACCACCACCACTGCCTTAGGGAATGAATGAAAAAAAAAGTGCAACAAGAAGAACATAGCTTCAAAAGAATAGGAAAGGCCGGCAAAAAGTGTTGATGCCTGTCAAGAGTAGTTTACCTTTTTTTTCTTTTCTCCATAAAAAAAATATTTCAAGCTTCATTCTGAAGAAAGAAAGGGAGGAAAAAAAAATAGGCGGAGAAATAAATTCAGTCAGTTCAATTCAATTTTTGAATGAAACTGAAACATCGTCTTCTTCTTATTTTTCTTCGTTGCTGAGCTTGATGCTTTCAACCAATATCACTTGCTTGCTTACTTACTTATTTTTTTTTACTTACTCTTCTTTCTTAACTTTTTTATTCGAAAAATGTCAAAGTATAAATAAAAAAAAAGTTACTTGAGAACTTACATCCGGTAGAAGAAGAAATATAAAAAAAAAATGCAAAGGAATAAAAGTTAAAGTTCTCCAGGGAAGAAAAGTGTTGAGAAGCAAGCAACTTTGACAAGTTTGGACTTCTTGTCGTCGTCGTTGTTTTGCCTTTGCTTGCTTGGTTCTCTTCTTCGTCTTCTTCATTTTTTTGGAACGTCATTTACTTACCCTAAGGCTTTCTGCTATTTAGTGATTCCTGCTGTGACTTTTTTGTGAAAATTTTTTTTTTATATAAAACTAAAAACATACGAGCAATCTACATAGTCAAATTAAACTAAAGTAAAAAACAAAAATACATAATAACAACAAAAAATAAAATAACAACTAATTGTTTGCTTGTTGAAGTTTCATACGATTTCTTTCTTCCCGAGTGTATTTATGAATACGATGAGGATGTTTTTCTTTTAACTTTTCTCTAAGAATTTCTTCATTTGAATATTCATTCATTTCTTTTAGAGTTCTCGATGATGGTTGTTGAATTCGATTCTTGTTTTCATATTGGTGTTTTGATGATGGTGGTGATGGATTCATTTTGCGAAAATGAAGTTGCTTGACTGCTTCTTTCATGGCCTAAAATTGCAAAAGGTTAAATACATATTTACAAAAAAATAAAGTAACGGTTATTTTATGGAACTCAATAACAAAAACATAAAAGATAGCTTTCTAAAATACCTTATTTCTTTCATTTCGTGCTCTCAAAATTCCAATTTCTTCTGTACTCAGCTGACGCTTTTCAAAATGGTGATTAGGAACTTTTCGTAACAAAGCTTCTTTCCAACTAGCTTCACCAGTGTAAACCATTTTGAGAATAGCAGCTTTGATAGATAAAGTTAAATCTTTTGGTCCTTGTTCCCATTTAACATGTTTTTCAATTGGAAATCGATAAGCCAAGAATCCATCATTTGAAGCAGCAATTGAAGGCGTTTGCCATATTCCTGAGCCTTCAGCAGTTGTATGAAGAACAAAAGCTTTGAATTCAGAGATATCATCATCAAGAAATCTTGTTGCGGATCTTGAAATTACAGCCACTTCATCTAGAAAATGAATGAAATAAATAAAGGAGTGTTGAAGAAGAAGAAACTTACGAGGTTGAATACCCGCATCAAGCACAGATTTGACTCCTCTTGAAGTGATCCTAGGAGTAAATTCATGGTTTATACATTCTTCAGAATCATCAACTGGAAGAAGATCTTGAATATCATTAAATTCATCAATACCCAATTTAGGAAAATTTTGATCCAATGTTGCAACAGAGGGTGAAATTCCAAAAGCAAATGACCATTTCCTAAAAAGTTAATTAATCACGCCAGCATAAAAACGAATAAAAGTTCCTTACGATCGAACTAATCTTGCGACAAAATCATTCATTAATAAATTACAAATTGAAAGTTTAGATGGATGAGGATGAAACCAATTATTATCATACAACGATTTAACTTGTCTGAAAAGATTGGAACAATAACAGGAAGAAAAAAGAAATAAAAAAATTACCCAACAAATTTAGCAATATTCTTTTCACCATTCTTTGCTAAATATCGACAATCGAGAATTATTTGTGGCATTTTTTCATCAACCCTTTCCTGGGCAAGTAAACGTGAACCATGCAAAATATTTATTTAACTAAAAAAATGGAGGAAGAAAAAAAGCAAGCAAGCAACAACAATCAAAAAAAAATTTGAAAAAAGTTGCAACAAAAAAATTGATGGATCATCATAAACTTATGCGGCCAATTTTTTGTGATAATCCTAAAAATTATAAAATTAAAATTGGCCAACTTTTCGACCTCCAAGATGAAAACTTTTTAGAATCATCGGTTTTAAAAACGGATGAATCATCAACGGCGATTCGAATATTTGATATTAATAAAAAAGTTAAAATTGAAACTTTTTATAAACCATTTAAATGTGAATTTATTTCAAGCCTTGTTTCAGATGATTTGATTACGGATTGGTATTTTCAAAGATGCTTGAAAGTATCCACTCATGAAAATTTTACTTCCATTTACCATTTTTTTCCTCCCTGCATATTTTACGATGTTTTCTCGTCAAGAATCAGCATTAACTGAAACTATGATATCAGAAGAAAAAAGCTGGTATGCAATGCTGCATTAAAGAGAAAACTTTAAAAACACTTCCAAAAATTTTACAGTTAATTAGTTTATTCTTTGTAACAATAGAAACCTGATAAAACAAATACATATAAAGATATACTAATAATTAACAATGAAAAAAAATAAACAGGAATGTTAGTGGTTTTGAGCTCGAAGAATTGGTTGAAAATTTTGTAATTATCGAGGTTGTTCATGTTGGTTGAATCTTTTCTTCGCATATTTCATACTGAAAAATAAACTTGCATAAAGTAAGGCAAAACTATTAAGAATTACCTTTTATTCAACATGTATTGTGCAGCTTGAATTTGCGGTTGAGTTCCAATAATAGTGATTACCCGATCTTGATTTCTAACAGAAGGAGAAATTACAATTCCGGCCCCAGATTGTTGACGAACGCGATTGATACTTTCACCACCTTTACCAATGATCATTCCACCAAGTTTGTCAGGAAATGTAATCTAAAAATAATAATAGTTAGAAAATGTTTGGAACCAAATGATACAAGTATATTTTTTCAAACAAAAAAAAAATCAAAAATATAAAGAAAAAGAAACCTACCGTTTTAGTTTTAATATAGTCACCATCTTTTCCAACACCAGCATCTTCTTTTTCCACAGCTTCATCAGCACCTTTTTCAGGAGCAAAAATTGGGACATTGAAATGTTGACAAATATCATCATTGTTAATTGATGGATATTCACGAACAGGAGAACTTTCAGGCGATACAAGAGGCGAAGATGGAACAAACGCACGAAGAGACGAACGAAAACCAGTTGTGTTAGAAAGAACATGAATAACAGCTGAAGTAGAAGCTGAAAGAGATTTTGGACCATGGAATACATTATTACCAGAAAGTTTTTCTTGTTGGAGCTTCATTTCTTCGGCTAAACGTTGCTTTTCTTCATTAGCTCGACGAGCTGCTTCTTCTTTTTCTAGTTTAACACGAGAACGTTCTTCTCTAGCTTTTCTGCCCGCTTCTTTTTGAAGTTCTTTTTGTTCACGACGAGCTTGAGTTGCTGCTTCTCTTTCTTCTTTTTTTCGTCTAAAAATTGTCTTTATATCCCAGTGCTTTTGTCTTTCAAAACCTTACCTCTTTTCTTCTTCTTTAAGTTGTTTTTCAAGTTCAAGCTCTAAATAAAAATATTAAAATCAATAATAAAAACGGATTACATACTTTCTGGTGTTGGTGTGATTTTAGCTTTTTTTCTTGGAGTTCTTGCAATTGTCCTTTTTTCTTCATGTTGCTTTTGTACTTCTAAGTGTTGCTGATCTTTTTCTTCAGGATTACCATCAAGTCGTCGCTTATAACCTCGTGTAAAATATGGTGGAGGTGGAGGATCTTCATCATCAGTAACGATACAACGATTTCCATTTGAGTCGATAATTTCAACCATTTTAGAGCTAAAAAAATGTTAAGTGAATAAGTCGGTATAAAAAAATGACGGAGAAGCTAGCAATTAAAAATGTCAAACAAGCGTCAAAGTTTGAAGAAAAAAATTGCAGCAAAAAAGGTCAAAACCGAAAAATGTTTTTTTCGCGCCAAAAGTATGGGAATTTAGCGGAGCGACTGTTTGATCCTTCCAAGATGATAAAATTATTGTGAAAGGGACAAATTTTAGGTGAAAAATAAGAATAAATGCATGCATGTAAAATTCGATACGAAACGTATCATTTATGATTAATTTTAACCATGCTCCATATACCTAACACCAAAAAATCAAGAAACAAAAAAGATGAAATAAAAAATGCTTCTTTTATTTTCTTCTAAAACTTTCAATTTCTTCCACAAATTTCTTCTTCTAATATTGAGTAATAAAAATTGATAATAAAGTAAAAATAAATTATTACCACCTTCTTTTTCCACTTTATAAGCTACCTAGCTATTTCAGCCAAATTAAAGTTTGCCTTTGTTTTTTGTCAAAGCTAAATTTATGTTAGAATATTTATATTTTTTTTTGTAATTCAAGCCAAAAAGGTGCGCGTAAAGGTTTTTCTTTGTCTCTCTGGCAGCAAAAAGCGAATCTTTAAGCGTTCCTTTTTTGGTTTTCACTTAAGCCCAAGCAACCGGATAAATTTTTTGGTTAATCTTCGGTTCATTTTGCGTCAGCCTTCTTCATTTATCTCTTCGGAGATTCCTTCACATTTATGTGTTGCTGCCTTACCTTCGCTTTATGCGTTGTTGCCTTACCTTCACATTTATGTGTTGTTGCCTTACCTTCACATATTTATATGTGTTGCTACCTTACCTTCACATTTATGTGTTGCTGCCTTACCTTCGCTTTATGCGTTGTTGCCTTACCTTCGCATATTTATATGTGTTGTTGCCTTACCTTCGCTTTATGCGTTGTTGCCTTACCTTCGCATATTTATATGTGTTGTTGCCTTACCTTCACATTTATGTGTTGCTGCCTTACCTTCGCATATTTATATGTGTTGTTGCCTTACCTTCGCTTTATGCGTTGTTGCCTTACCTTCGCATATTTATATGTGTTGTTGCCTTACCTTCGCTTTATGCGTTGTTGCCTTACCTTCGCATATTTATATGTGTTGCTGCCTTACCTTCACATTTATGTGTTGTTGCCTTACCTTCACATATTTATATGTGTTGCTGCCTTACCTTCACATTTATGTGTTGTTGCCTTACCTTCACATTTATGTGTTGCTGCCTTACCTTCACATTTATGTGTTGCTGCCTTACCTTCACATTTATGTGTTGTTGCCTTACCTTCACATATTTATATGTGTTGCTGCCTTACCTTCACATTTATGTGTTGTTGCCTTACCTTCACATATTTATATGTGTTGCTGCCTTACCTTCGCTTTATGCGTTGTTGCCTTACCTTCACATTTATGTGTTGCTGCCTTACCTTCGCTTTATGTGTTGTTGCCTTACCTTCACATATTTATATGTGTTGCTGCCTTACCTTCACATATTTATATGTGTTGCTGCCTTACCTTCACATTTATGTGTTGCTGCCTTACCTTCGCTTTATGCGTTGTTGCCTTACCTTCACATATTTATGTGTTGCTGCCTTACCTTCGCTTTATGCGTTGTTGCCTTACCTTCACATTTATGTGTTGCTGCCTTACCTTCGCTTTATGTGTTGTTGCCTTACCTTCACATATTTATATGTGTTGCTGCCTTACCTTCACATATTTATATGTGTTGCTGCCTTACCTTCACATTTATGTGTTGTTGCCTTACCTTCACATATTTATATGTGTTGCTGCCTTACCTTCGCTTTATGCGTTGTTGCCTTACCTTCACATTTATGTGTTGCTGCCTTACCTTCGCTTTATGTGTTGTTGCCTTACCTTCACATATTTATATGTGTTGCTGCCTTACCTTCACATATTTATATGTGTTGCTGCCTTACCTTCACATTTATGTGTTGCTGCCTTACCTTCGCTTTATGCGTTGTTGCCTTACCTTCACATATTTATGTGTTGCTGCCTTACCTTCGCTTTATGCGTTGTTGCCTTACCTTCGCATATTTATATGTGTTGCTGCCTTACCTTCGCTTTATGCGTTGTTGCCTTACCTTCGCATATTTATATGTGTTGCTGCCTTACCTTCACATTTATGTGTTGTTGCCTTACCTTCGCATATTTATATGTGTTGTTGCCTTACCTTCACATTTATGTGTTGCTGCCTTACCTTCGCTTTATGCGTTGTTGCCTTACCTTCGCATATTTATATGTGTTGTTGCCTTACCTTCACATTTATGTGTTGCTGCCTTACCTTCACATTTATGTGTTGTTGCCTTACCTTCACATTTATGTGTTGCTGCCTTACCTTCACATTTATGTGTTGCTGCCTTACCTTCACATTTATGTGTTGTTGCCTTACCTTCACATATTTATATGTGTTGCTGCCTTACCTTCACATTTATGTGTTGTTGCCTTACCTTCACATATTTATATGTGTTGCTGCCTTACCTTCACATATTTATATGTGTTGCTGCCTTACCTTCACATTTATGTGTTGCTGCCTTACCTTCACATTTATGTGTTGTTGCCTTACCTTCACATATTTATATGTGTTGCTGCCTTACCTTCACATTTATGTGTTGTTGCCTTACCTTCACATATTTATATGTGTTGCTGCCTTACCTTCGCTTTATGCGTTGTTGCCTTACCTTCACATTTATGTGTTGTTGCCTTACCTTCACATATTTATATGTGTTGCTACCTTACCTTCACATTTATGTGTTGCTGCCTTACCTTCGCTTTATGCGTTGTTGCCTTACCTTCGCATATTTATATGTGTTGTTGCCTTACCTTCGCTTTATGCGTTGTTGCCTTACCTTCACATATTTATATGTGTTGCTGCCTTACCTTCACATTTATGTGTTGTTGCCTTCTTCATCCATCTCTTCGGAGATTCTTCGGATACACCTGTTAACTGGTGGGGGCGAAAGCCCTTTTCTTCTTCAAAGTACAGCCGCCTTGACGTGGCGAAGGAGCTTAAGCTGTTTCGATTAATTTAATCAAAACAGCAACTAAGAGCTGTACTAAATAATTTTTGGAATGCTATTTTGGTGTTCGTTACTGGTCAAAACGAAGTTAAACGATTGTTAAAATTATTGACTCAACGATATCCAATGAAAGCAAAACAAGTTAAAGGACATTTGACTAAAAAGAAAGATCGAAAGGTATGGTAGTTTTTTATGCTGAATGAATGTGATGATAATAATGTTTTTATTTTTAGAAGGCTGAAAAAGAAAAAGTGAAATTATCAAATTTTTCTGATAAAGCGAATTCTCTTCTTGATGGAAAACCTCAAACATCAAAAGAAGAAACAGATGATGGCAAAGCTGATTTGGATGAATTTGGTGCAGCAGATTGTGGATTTCTTGATGATGATATGGATGATTCAAATCTTTTTAATGGTTCTTTACCTCCACCACCGCCTGGTCTTTCACCACTTTATTGTCTTCCACTGTATTCTCTTCTTTCATCAGCAAAACAACAACGTGTATTTGAACCACCACCAGAAGGAACTCGACTTTGTGTTATCGCAACCAATGTAGCTGAAACATCTCTCACAATTCCAAATATTCGTTATATCGTTGATTGTGGAAAAGAAAAGCGACGAGATTATGATCCAATTACAGGTGTATCACAATTCAATATTCATTGGATTTCTCAAGCTTCTGCTGAACAAAGATCTGTTCGAGCTGGACGAGTTCAAGCTGGACATGCTTATCGTCTTTATTCATCAGCAATGTTTGAAGATTTTATAACTTTTTCTCAACCTGAAATTCTTAACAAACCTGTGGATCAACTTGTTCTTCACTTGAAAGCAATGAATATTGTCAAAGTTTCAAATTTTCCATTTCCAACACCACCTCAAGCTGATCAATTGGAAATTGCTGAGAAGCGACTAACGCTTATGGGAGCTCTTTCGTCTGATGGAAAGGTTGGTTTCAGTTTATGATCATGGTTTTAATGTTTAATTTTTAGAAAGATGCAAGAATTACAACTCTTGGTAAAACACTATCATTATTTCCGCTATCTCCACCATTTGCTAAAATGCTTGCTATGGCCAATCAACATGATTTAATGCCATATGCAATTTATCTGGTATCAGCTTTATCTGTTCGTGAACCTATGAATCATATCATTCATCAAACTGGATTGGATTCAATTGAAACTCAAAAGAAAATGAAAGAAATTTTGAAACAACGACAAAAATGGTGTGGCATTGGACAATCTCGTCGTTTAGGTGAATAATAATTGACAAACAATAAACATATTTATAAAATAAAAAACCTTTTTAATTATTTGCCTAATTCTGTGAAAAAGTAATCAAAAAAATGATGGCGCTACCTTCGGCGCTACTTTCAATAATTGAAAAAATGAAAAGGAGTGGTCCCAACACGAAAGAAAACGGCGCTACCGCGCTACCGCGCTACTTTCAATAAAAGCCCTTCTCTTCTCTTCCCTTCCCTTCTCTGTTCAAACAACCTGGTAACGGATTGTACCATGCTTTCAACTTCATTCCGCAAACGTGTTTTTTCGTTGTAAGATTTGGATGGCTTTGATTTGAATCTTTTTTAGAGACAAAAATGATTTTTTGGGCTTGCTAATAAAAATTTTTATTTAAATTTTTGAATTCACAGGTAATATTAATTCATTATAATGATGCTCAACTACATGATTTATTCAATTAGAAATGTAAAGCTAGAAAATTTGGAGCAAGTTAATTCAACTTCCTCTTATTCGTATGGCTTTGCAAAAATAAGAAATTTAACGGAGTTGGAAGAAAATTTTTTGATAAAAATAAAAGCTATAAGAACAAAGATTTAGATTTTTAATATTCGACTAAATGGTACAAACCACGATAATTTCAATTCAAAGTTTTACCACCTCTTAAAGCATTTAAAAATGAAATGAAAGAAGAGAAACCAAACTATCGATTAAAGCTTGCTTGTGTAAAAGATTGTAAAGAAAGATGACAATTTAGGACAAAAATCTCATAAAAGTATAAACCTTAATATATTAACGATGCATATAATAACAGCACTTTTATAGATAAATATTGGTGCATTTGAAAAACATAATGGCTATCAAAGAGACCTTACTGCTATTATTAACACATAAATTCAAACCATTCCATCCATGCTTTACAACACAATCACAACCAAAAGCTTCTTTAAAATTTCGTTGACAAACAAATTCAACCCATTTTCGCATGGAAAAGCTGCCATTTTACACCAATAAGGAACAATATAAGATAGCTTGGACCTTTAACGAAATCCTATATTGTGTAATTCCAAACTTGCATGGTTAAAGCAATGGATGGAATACGGTGCAGAACATAAAGCAAAGTTTCGTGAATTGTAAAAACTTTAGCAATAAACGTTTTCATTTCCCATAAACCTATTGCACAAGCATTACAATATCTTCGAAAACATTTAACCATCGTTTGTGTTGGAATTTCAAAAGATGCAAAAATTAAAGCTGATGTTTTCCCAATTGTTGCTCTAACCATTAAAGGGACGGTGATAAGTTCACGACAAGATACAGAAGAAGCATTAGGATTCCTTGAAAATGGCTAAATAGAAATCTCAAATGAAATTGTAAAGTTAGAAGAAATCCCAAATGTTTTTGAACGAATGTCAAAAGGAGAAATCAAAGGTAGAATTGTGCTTGATATGTCATTGTAAAAAGAAAAAAGATATTGATGGCCCAAATTATTACTAATAATAAATAACAAAATCCCTTTTATTCATTAAAATACATACCTACAAATTCATTCACAAACATAATCAACCAAGAAAAACACTTTGAGGACCAGAATTAACTTTCTTCAATCCAAGACTTTTTGGTTTTTCAAGTTTTCGCATTTGAGTTGGCACTGAAAAAAATCAAGGTTAGTGAAGGTTAAAGAAGATAACAATAATGATAAAATGACACAATTATGGAAAGATGTAAGAGTTATCCACCATAAGAATAAATAAAGCCTCTTTAGACTAAACTGGCAGCACTCTTTTCGTTCCTTCAAACAAAGCGCCATCATTTCAAATGTTATAAAATAAAGGAAAATATTTACCCATTTTTTCTTCAATTTTTGTAATCTGTTCTTTTGTTGAATCTTGATCAAATTGAAATCCAGCTTGTGGAGTACCAGGATCAGCAAATAGACCAACTGCTGCAAGATCAACCATTCCTTGAGTCATTCCAGTAACTCGAGTATTACGATATGCTGTTTCTTTTCCAATATTCTCATCATCTCCAGCAATCATAGGTAATTTTTCTTGAATCAAATATTGTTGAAGTCGAATCATTGAATAAAGTCGATGAGCATGAGCTGCTATCAAAGCTCCAAGAGCAAAGATTGTTGCATATAAAAGTGAGAGAAGCAACTAAAAAAACAAAGATAATCAAATAAGAAAAGTAAAAAAAAAACTCACAGTTTCGTTTAAATAAATGGTTGTAATTCGAAAAGTGACATCTTGTTTGAGGCACATCTTTGAAACTTCGGATTTTCAGGAAGACATAATAAAACATCGAAGAAAATTCTTTGAAGTAAAAATACATATGCAAATATGCAACATGTTTCAGTGTTGTTCAACTTTTAAAAAAAGAAGCAAGGATTCATGAATGATGCAAAAAAGCTTAAATCAAACAAAACTTTTTTGCCGCGCAAACATATTGTTAGCATTTTCAATGCAATGAGAACTTACACAGAGAAAATACTGATGTCAAATATTTTTTAAAAAGCCATTATAAAATTTTGTTTTGCTTACAAAAATTCTTTCATTAAAATTTTTATTAACGACAACAACAACAAAAAATAACTAAAACTTTGAACTAAAAAGGTTTTACCCGTAAATAATAATCATGGTTTTGAAAGACTTTTAAAAATAATTTTGGTTTAGTAATAAATTAAATCGAAAAGTTTATTTCAAGCGGAGCATCTCGATAATGAGATTACCTCAATTGCTAAGGACAAAGTGCACGATCCATTATAACTGGAAAATTGCTCTAATGTGAAGCTGAATTAAAAGCATGAAGAAATACCAAAGAATAAGGTTTGAAACGTTATAGTGAACGAATGCTGAATTGGCTAATCGACTTGTTCAATAATGTCTTGGAAGCCGCATAAAAGGCGCCAAAGAGTTTGGTAGAAAAAGAACCTTCAAAATAACTCATTCTTATTTGAAGGTGATAATGAATGCTAATCAGATAAATTTTTTTAATCTGACGATCGCTTTTATATTGCAATTATACTTTTTTGATATAAAATTGTTGGGAGCATGTCAAGTGGAATTACGTCGTTATATGCGCTTATTTAATTGTTGGAAATCCAAATCAGCTCAAACCATGTTCCATGTCTAACAACTATATCAAATTCTTCCCCATGCTCCCATTGTTCACTTTAAAAACAGTTGTCGTAAAGGTCGTTATTATACCTTCTCCTTTGGCAACCCGTAAACATTACACGTTTAGGTTTTCACCTGAAAAAGGTTTTGGTTTTGTTATTTTGATGGACGTTAATTGTTTGTGAAATTGAAATCATGTTGGCTACGGTAGAGATATGTTCCAAGCTTGCCACATACTTTACTCCATTTTTTTAATTTACACCTAAACAAACTTCCAGAATGTATTATGGAACATCCAAAAAATGGCTAAAGTTCGAATGGAATTAAAGAAAAAAAGTACAATAGTTTTGATTTATGCTTCTTCATTCATACAAATAAAAATCGGAGAAATTTTTTTTGAACAATCAATTTTTTCCTTTCCATTTTTAGATGGTCGCTTGCTTTCCCTGTGTGAACAACAACAAACGAAAAATGGTCATTCAAAGGCAAAAAAAAGCGATGTGAAGAAAATGGAAAGCAAAAAAAAAAAACAGCTTTCATTTTTTTGTCTGAAAACATTGTAAAGTTTTTCTTAAAAAATGAAATTAATAGTATTTTTTGTAATAAATTTTAGTTTTGTTTTAATTCGATGCTCTCGTTATTCAATTGGAGATGGAGCAATTCCAACTCCAGCTTGTTGTCATTCTGAATGTTGTTGCAGTCTTTGCCCCATTGGTAGTTGTTCAAGGCCACCAAATGATGTAACTGTTTTACGACCATGTAGTTGCGACCCAACTCCATTATATACATGTTCCCCATATTCAAAAACTTTTTATCCCACATTGTTGCCAGGATTATCTCCAATTAATTATCCATTGCAACCTTTGCCGCAATATTCCAACGGGAATAATCAATATCCTCAAGGACTTGAGCCATATCCGGTGGTGATTGCTCCACCTTCACCAAGACATCCAGTGATTATTCGACCTTTTCCAAGACCTGATTACATGAAAGTGAGAGATATTCTTCCAAATTTCAAATCTTTGAATTTAGTAAGCTTTCTTTAGCCTTGCCTTTGTGGCACTTCTGTTGGTCCAAATTGTCAACAAATGCTTCCTTGTTCTCCATCCACATCCTTTAATGGTGATGATAATCGATCATGGTGGATTTGGGATTTTTCATTTTTAGGTAAAAGCTTTAACTTCCAACAATCGTAACTATTAGAGTTTTAGAAACACCCCAAGGGTTGGCTCTTACAATTACTGTAATCGTTTTAATTTTGTTAATCCTTTGCATGATTATTGGTTTAATCATGGCTTGCGTGAGATCAAGAAAATCCACCACCACAACTACCAGGGATGATCGAGATTATGAGCGACAAGAAAGACTAAATGGCAGCAGCCAAAATCAAGTGCAACAGAAAAACAAAAATTATAGAAAATATTAAAACTCTAAGTTTCATAAATTCACTTCCTCAATTTTTATTTTTTCTAAACTCTTTTCATTCCGCAAATTGACATGATTGTTAATGTTAGTAAAAAATAATCTTAAAGAAAAAAACATTTCATTCAAAGAAAATTTTAATTTTAAGCCACTGTAACTCAATAATACAATTTCAGTGTTGCTTGATTTGTAAAGTTTCATTAGTGTAAGTGAGATTATCTTTTTTTGGTGGAGAGAAGTTATTGTGAAAATAATTTTGTAACACAAAAAGTAAAGATTAATGAAATAAATGAAAGAGAAGCACAATTATGTGGTTTTGGTTGTTGTGATATGCCTGCATTGTAAGGCTCAAGAGTTATTTCCATACGATTTCCTGGAGTTACAGTTGCAACGGGTGTAAAATAAAATGTAATCAAATTTCCTGTGGAGTAACATTCTGTTCCATTTTGAGGGTAACAATTTTGTACTAAATTATTGCCTTTTTTGCCGTCATAAATTTGAACCTAAAATTTAAGCTTCAGTATCTTTGTAGCAGCAGCATTCAATGCAAAAAAGAAAGAATTGCAGAAACTCGTCGTTGGAGAAAATAAAATATGTAATCATCACACATACCTGAATATCATTGGGCACTCGATCAAAATGAATTCGTATTTCACGATTCGAATCACGATTTTCAGCAACTATGGTACAAGCTTGAAAACATCCAGATGCTTGTGAAATAATTCCAGTTTGACTATAATTCTTTTAGTTTAAAAAATTAAGTCAGTCATCATTTATTAGCTTGTTTGAAACTTACTATCCATTTGAAAGTTGAACTAATGATGTTGGACAATCGCAATTACTTGGATATCCAACACAAATTTGAGAATAAAAACTAACAACAAAAAGAAATATTATTAACAAAAAAGAAACTTTCGTATCCATTTTTAGAGCATAAAAATCTTCAAACTGATATTTTTTTTATAAACCTTTTGTGACGAATCATTCATAACTAAAAAAAAGTAAACAATTGTGTTAGTTATTGGCCCATTGCTTTTTACTTTTCACCATTTGAAAGGTGAAGAAAGGCTTGTGCCTTTGTTTGGATTGTGGATTAGCAAACTTTCAATACTAATATTTTTCTTCTTCACAAATAAATATGTATTTGATAAACATCGATGATTGAGCCATTGGAAGAGAATTTTTTTTATTTGGCAAAAGCTGATATGTACACTATCACAGAAGATAGGGACTTTGAATGAAAAAAAAAACTATTCCACTAGCATATGTAAAACTATAGTAGTCAAAAAATAATAAGATTGGAAGGAGTCTGTATTTTAATAGTCTTTAAAGTCTTTTAACGTTTACTTTTAAAGGTGGAACATCCTCATCTTTCTTGAATCAAAATATTTTTTAAAAGATACTAATTCTCAAAGCGAATCCTTCATCTTAATGTACTGTCTAATTGATGAGTTAACTCATTTTTCAAAAACGTTTATTTGACTTTTCTGTTCTCATTTTTTGTACCATTTTTTATTGATGCTTGCTTTCGTGTGTTTTGCTTCATTTACATTGAAATTTATCACCATCTTCTATTATTTTTTTAGATCGCTTTCTTTGCCATAATGTCGGATCATAAAGAAAACTCGCCTCCAACTTTCACAAGTATCAAAGATCGCCTTCTCCATTGGAAAAACACCCTGAATGCTCCTAAAGAAAATCCTGTCCTTCAGAAACCTGTTGTTGTTACAAAATTGACTGAACTTTCTCATGTTTCTCCACAAGCTGGTGGTGAAAAAGAATCACTTGGTTTTGCTCGAAGTGATACTGCTGTATGTTTTTGAACTTTTATCAGAAATATCAAATTTTCTTTTTAGCGTTATTCATTGCGTCATACTTGCAAAGAACGTCCTAGAAAAGCTGTAAAGATCCCAAGTGCATTTGGTTCTCCCAAAACTAACTTGCCGGTGCGTTTTATTCATAATCCTTCAACGTTTAAATCATTTTTTTTAGGTTTCACAAGGTGATACTCCTGTTACGTCTTTAGCTGAAGAATATTACAAGAAAGATTATCGCCATATTCTCAATATCGTCGAAGAAGATGTCTCTCAAGATGATGCTCCTCTTCCATCTGAAGAACTCCAAAGTCCCAAAACCGATGATTTTATCGCAAGCACCAATGGAGATGGTGTCACTCATGTTGAAATTCCGGTTGCACCTTTTGCTGAAAAATATTACAAGAAAGGTAATCGCCATATTCCCAGCATTGTTGAAGAAGGTGTAGCTCATGATGATGTTCGTCTTCCTTCTGAAGAACTTCAACATTCCAAGACAGATGATCTTATCGCAAGCACCAATGGAGATGGTGTTCCTCATGTTGAAATTCCGGTAGCACATTTTGCTGAAAACAAAAAAGATGATAGCCGTATTCCCAGCATCGTTGAAGAAGATGCAGCTCATGATGATACTCCTCTTCCTTTAGAAGAACTCAAATGTTCCACGACAGATGTTCTTATTGCAAGCGCAAATGGTGAAGATGTCTCTCATGATGATATTCCTGTCACTGCTTTAGCTGATGAACTCCAACATTCCAAGATAGATGATCGCCATATCCCAAGCATCGTTGAAGAAGATGTCTCTCGTGGTAACACTCATGCTCCTTCAGTACTCGAACATAAGCCATCAAAGAAGCGTAGACAACAACATAAACGATGGAATAAGAACAACGACAAATAAGATATTTATTATGTGATTTTTTTTAATTGTAATAGTTCATGATTTATTTGTTGATTTTCGAATTTCTTAATAAATGATTTTTCATTACTATTTGTGTTTTTTTGTTGTTGTTGTGTTTATCGTTGAATGTTATGAGTGAAGAACAACATCTTTCTTGTTTGTACACAAGAGAAACGTTTCATTTAGAGATTTTTAACTTTTCAACAGTTTCAAACATGCTGTACTGCCTAAGTATTCAACAAAGTGAGGTAATGGCGAAAAACTAAATATGTAAGCTTTTAATATTTGAAACAAACTTTCTTATACCGCTTTTTTGATTCATTGCTCCATTATCTTACCTTACGGTTAGCTTGTTCAAGGCCTATAAATACCATACCTAAAAGTGGCTACATTTTGCCAACTTTACTTACGCGCGAAGTTTTTTGTTTTTGAATGTTTCCATTTTTCTTTGAAATATTTTTAGCTTTACTTTTTGTTGCTTTTTTTTTGTTTAAAAATTAAAAAGTCAAATGGAATATGCACCAGTTCTACCATATTTGAAAAACAAATCAGCTGGAAGTGTTTGTATTTTCCTTCGAAAAGTAAGTTTAGATTTACACATCTCTTGTTTTAATCATTTTTTAAATTTCAGGAATCTCGTGAACTTTTCAACGATGATGCTCGATTAGTTGCTGATGAACTTTTAATGAGCGATGTTTGCATCAAAACTCATCAATTAGGTTGGAATGAAGAAACTTTTGTCTGTCAATTTTACTGACCCTATTTGTTTCAGATGATGCTGAATTAACCGTTCTTTCCCTCAACAAATCTCAACTTTCTCGAGTTATTAAAGATCTTTTACTCATTTCACGACGCCGAGTTGAATTGTTAGAAGAATCTGAAGATGGAAAAACATTTGAAGTTACGGCCAAAGGTGATTTAACAAACTACGAAGACTTCGGTGATATTCTTGAAAGCTGTGTGGAATTAGGAGAACTTTCAAATGTTATGGCAATTCGAATTCATGGAAGTGATTCTTCTGAAGATGTTTGTTTCTTTGCTTTTAATTTTTTTATAAGAATATTTTTTAGAATGACGTTTCGATTGTGTTTTGCAATCCTCATGATATGAGGATCACCATCGCTGAATTCACCGATACACCAAATTTCTATTATCTTTCTGTAAGTTTTTTGTTGTATTTCCTCATGCATGCTTAAATAATGACAAACTTTTTAGGAATGTATTCAAAACAACGTCCCACGTGAATGCCTAATTCTCAAATCGGATGCTGATTCTCGTCCTGAAGGATACAAAAACTTGCTCACTTGTTTGAATCGATCAAATCTTCCGTTCGTTGAAGCTCAACGTACTTCTGATGATGATGCGGAAAAGCTCAAATCTATCTTCATCTCGTTGCTATATAAATCATCAAAAAATTTCTCAGGTAACTTTCTTCATTTTTACCATGAATTTTGTAACAAAATATGATAATTTTTCAGAACCAAGCTTATCTAAAAATATCGTTGAAACTGCCGCTCCTCTTTTTCAACACCTTCAATTACTTCCTGAATACACCGCAAAATTTTTTCTCGTGGAATATAAATCTGCTGGACATCTTCACCTTGATGCTGCCGCTGCTCGTTCACTTGAATTGTTTTCTCTTGTTCAAGATCTCGATGACGAACCTATTCGAGGCGTCGGAACTCTTTATGATCATCTCAACAAATGTCGCTCCGATGCTGGACGAAGGCTTCTTCGAACATGGATGCGACGACCAATATCTGATTTACGACGTATCAATGAAAGGCTTGATGTTGTTGAAGCGTTAACTGAAAGCCACAGTGTTCGATCAACGTTATCTGATTCTTTACTTCGACAAGTACCTGATATTGTATCAATTGAAAGGCGATTGTTACAAGAAAAAGCAAATCTTAATGACTGCTATAGACTTTATCGTTTAGTAAATTTGTTGAAAAGAGTTTGTTTACTTTATTTTTTGTTGTCCTTATTAATCTTTATGTTTTTTAGTTTGATTCTGCAATAATGGATTTTTATGATGAACATTCGGAATCAAAAAGTGCTGCAATCAAATCGCTTCTTTGGGATCCAATTCAACAATGCATTCAAGAGTTTAATGCTTTTGCAAAAATTGTTGATGAATTTGTTGATCTTGAATATGCTGATCAAACTGATACATATCGAATTAAACCTGAAATGAATGAGGAGCTTGCTGAATGTTGGAAGAAAATGATTGAATATGAAAAAGCAGCAAAAAAATTGCACGAAAAAGTAAGGATTCTAAATTCATTGTCTTTTACTCACATACCTTCATTTTAGGCCATCAATCGCTCAGGAATTGAGACAATTAAGCTTGATACTTTATCAGAAGGAGGATTTACATTTCGGGCTGGCTTGAAGGATGAAAAAGAAGTTATCAAAATGGGATTTACTGTCACCGATGTTACTAAAGGATCTGGCATCAAATTTGTTACGAAAGAACTCGAAGCTTTGAGCGAAGAATGTGCTGATACTCATCGAGCCTATAATGATCTTCAAAACTCTTTGATTGCAGATGTTCTTTCAGTGGCACAAGAACAAACATCTAAATTGCAAAGTATCGCGGAGGTTTTGAGTATCATCGATGTTTTGGTTTCCTTTAGTGTTATCGCTGCAAATTCAACGAATACATATGTTCGACCAGAATTACAAGAAAAGGGAACGGGAGTTTTTGAACTCCTTCAATGTCGACATCCTATTATTGAAGATAAAAATGACACTCAGTATATTGCAAATGACGTTAATCTTCATTATAGTATGTTTTTTATCTGTTATTTTTAATTTTGATTACTTTTTAGCTCAATCTGGTTCAAAAATTTCTGGTCCACGTTTCGCTGTTGTTACTGGAGCTAATATGGGTGGAAAGAGTACATATTTAAGAGCAGCTGGTCTTACCGTAATCCTCGCTCAAATGGGATGCTTTGTTCCTTGTGATTCTGCTCGATTCTCAGTTTTTGATGGAATTCATACTCGTATTGGAGCGAGTGATTATCAATGCAATGGTGTCTCAACATTTATGGCTGAAATGGTTGATTGTGTTGCAATGTTGGATGCTGCAAAGTCAACAAGCTTATTACTTGTTGATGAACTTGGCCGTGGCACGTCAACCTATGATGGATTTGGCATGGCATGGGGTGTTGCTCAGTGCGTTCTTTTTTGTTCTTAATCCCTTCTAAATTTATCTTTTACTAATCCACTTTTTACATAATATTAAATGTTTGTTTTTTTAGGCATATTCTTAACAAAATTGGTGCATTCTGTTTGTTTGCGACTCATTATCATGAAATGTCAATTCTCAAAGAACGATATCCTGAGGATGTGGTTAATCTCAAGGTGGAAACTCATGTTGGCGAAAATGGAGAAATTGCATTGTTGTATAAAATTGTGGAAGGCCTAGCTGAACGTTCTTTTGGTATACATATTGCTCGATGTGTTGATTTTCCTGATCATGTTATTAAGGTTCGATTTTGTATGTTTTAAGTACTCTCTAAATCGATCTTTTATAGGATGCAAAAAGAATCTTGAACTTTTTGGAGACCAATTCTTGGGAAAATGCTGACGATGTTGATCTTTTGCTACTTGAGAAATTTGATGATGAAAAGATTTCAAAGATGGATGAAATTGTTTCAAAGCTAAAAGATCTCAAAGATGTTAATGATCCTGATGAACTTCGACGACTTATTCTTGATATTATTCCTGCTGAAATTTAATGTTCTTGATACCGTTTGAAATTTTTTGATTCTCATATTGTTTTCTTTTGTTTTGTATTTTGCAAATTGTATGAATAAAGTTTTGTTATTTATTAACTCTTTTGGAGCGATTCTTTGACTTAACCATCTAACTCATTTGAATAAGCAGTGGATATTGTTTTTTGTCAGCTTACATCATTATGAACATAGTTACTTACATCAAGCTACTAACGTACATAGTTTTCAAAAAGCTTGGTTGCTTGAATGTTTATCATCAAAATGTTATCATTAAATTAATAATAAAAATTTATTTTATTTATACTTTTTCATTATTATTTTTTTGTTAAAAGCAAATGATAAACCCGCGAATTATTAAAAAATACAAAACTGAGCGATAATAAAAAACTTTTGTTTGTGATTAAATCATATTCAAAAAATCATCCTTGAGGGAACACGTTTTTTGTATCATTTGATGTTCAGGACTTGTCGAAACAACTAATGGCCGAGTTATCGAAGTTCCATTCGATGCAATACTTGATCGAGGCGTCGATGATGCGACTCCCACACTTTTTGAAGATTGTCTTCCATTGAAAGTTGATGAACGATTTTGGCATGCAAATGGTCCACCTCGTTTCTTTTCTGAATCAATGGTTAACGCACGTTTTTTAATTTTAGTTTCTTTTGTTGATCCATTTGATGTTGAACGAAGGCTATGAACTCGTGATGCCAATGATGTAATTATTTCTGATGTATGCAAAATTCCACCAAGTTTTGATCTTTTTTGCTTTCGTGTTAGCCAAAAGAATAATAATGGATTCCATACAACTGTGGACATTGCAATAACATGCGCAATTAAAGGCCAAAAATATGGTTGAGCACGCATAAATTCTGGCTCCACTTCTGCAAAAAAGCGACTAATATAAATTATTAATAAAGAATATTTTAAGTGTATAAAAATTATAAATCAAAGCAGAAAATTTTTTTTTGAAACTTTTGCATGTCAAAAAAATATTTACGTCATAAATTTTTTTTTGCGAAGTAAATTTCTGCATTGAAACCTTTGAAATTTTTTTTGAAAGAATTAAAAAAGAAAACTTACTAAAATCTTTTACAAGATTAACTGCAGTCAAGGGAAGCCAACAACCAATAAATGCCAAAACCATTCCTACAAAAAATAATTACATTAATTGTGTTGAAAAGGGATTTAGAAGAAACCCAAAAATTTAAGATTTAAAAAATTAACTATCAGCAAAAAAAGTTATGGAATCTCATCAATAATTATCAAAACTAGTTTTATTTATAAATTGGTTTCTTGGACTTTGGAGTTACTTTTCTTTGGGAAACCCATCATTAAAATTACGCAAATATAAAAAAGAGGTTTGCTTTAGTAAAAGGGCAAACGTTCAAACTGAATTTGTTTCTCACATTTTAAATAAGGATGAAGCATTTTTGGATGCATTTTTATTTAGGAACAAAAGAACCTTTTTGGAACCCAGTTTTTAAATTTAGAAATGCACTTTTTTAACGATACCAAATATGAAGCTATAAACGGAAGAATTTCAAAAGCTTTCTTTCGCAAACGTCTACGAAAGCCTTTTGTAAAAATAAATTCAAAGAGCAAAAATGTGTTTCTTGCTTTAAAAATAATAATGGCTTACCTATAAGAATATAATTAACTCTTTTCTTTCGATTTATTGCATCCGTTCTTTGTGAGGTTGTTAAAGATTGACAAAATTGAACATTTTGAATAATCATATCTCGATGAACTTTATCCAAAATTTTTGAATAGCAATATGTTATCCCTGCCATGGGTATAATAAATTGTAAAATCATTACGGTTAAACCATAAATTCTACGATTATTTTCACCCTGCCAATTTGTTTCATCACAATATAAACCACAAAATGGTGTGGAATTAGCTGGAACATAATATGCTCCATCAACAAGCTCATATGAAAGCAAATATGGGATATTTATTACGGAACATATCAACCAAATTAATAATGTTATTAATAGAGCTCGTCGAATAGAAACCGGTTCTCGAGTTGGATCAGTAATATGGAAGAATTTATCACATGCTATTGCTGTGAGAGACCAACTAAAAATAAATAAAGATGACTCAATAAATAAACTAGGGTTTGCTATTCCTAAAACACTGTAAAAACAGTCACAGAAAGTCGTAAGCACGAATGATTCACATTTTTGTTTCAAAACTCGATGACTATTTATTAGTCGTTTTAAACAACTACAAATGAAACCCTTTTTTTAACTATTTCTAAGCCATTTTTAGTTTTCCTAAATATTCTCAAAGATCACTTTCAGTTTCTAAGGCATTTGCGTGTGGCAAAAAAAAATTAAAATCTCCCCTTAAAAACAAATTTGTACTTTTCCACCAATATTTTTTTTAATGCGATTTAAAATTCTTCAACTTTAAGCTCTATGTATGTATAACATAAGTGACTAAACATCAAAATCCTCCAAAAAAATCTTATATGTACATTTTCTAAGAAAATTAGTCACATCATTCGTGGAATGGAGAGAGATAGACTCACCTCGTAACAAATACAGCGCATGAATTTGATAAAGGCATCAATCTGCACATAAATGAACCAAATACCCATTCTTTATGTAAAGCATACCATGGAGTAACTGGAATTCCAGTTAAACATAATAATAAATCAGTTAAAATTAAATTTAATAAAAATATATTTCGTGCTGATCGAAGCCGTTTATTATGAAGTACAGCAACCAAAACTCCACCATTTCCAATTATGCCAAGAACGAATAAAGTTGTATAAACAATGGTAAAACCAAATTTAACTGTGAACCAACTAAAAAACGTTTAAATAAAATATTTAATACATATTTACGCTATTATCATTTATTTCCTCCGAAAAATTAGATTACAGTATTTTTACTTGGCTCCTAAGGGAATTTTATATTTCCTTAAATTGTTATTTTTAAACATTTTCAAGGAAGTAAAATATTTTTTAACTAATGCTTTATAAACAAGAAAAAAATGAATGTGTGAAAAAAAAAATAAACTTAAGTTTAAAGGTTAGAAAATTACAGTAACACAGACTTCAACAAAGCTTGCATCTATGTTTATGAAGAAAAAAAGTTCTAAACCTTTTTGCACTTTTTTTGTTTGTTTCCCTATTTTTGAAACTTTCTTCAATCATTTTCACTTTTTGTTTTAGCTGATCAGAAGTTTTTCGAAACTATGTTCTTTCTTCCTGCTTATTGTCAGTTGTCAGTCAATCATTCAATGTTGTTGATAGGGGAGAGAGAACAATGTCCTTTTTACACTTACTGCATTTCAAATAATCACTTCGTTGTACTTTATTTTTTTTCTCGTCTGTGTGCCACATTCAATTGTCATCATCAAAAAAAGCTAACATAAATTTTTCTCCATTTATTTTTTCTTCTTCTTCACCCAAAAAAATAAACTCATAAAAAACGTGGCAAATGAACAAAATTTTTTTTTGCTTCTTCCTCTAAAAATTTCTAAAGTTTTTGCTTATTTTTGTTGTTGTGTTTGTGTCTGACTGAACAAAGAAGAAATATAAAAAGTTATTGGTTTTATGTATAAATTTTCTTCAGGTTAAACATTCTTATGCCAAAAGAAGCCCACCGCAAGATTTATAATTGTTATTTCCTTAAAATGCAACATGTATTTTTTTGTTGCTTGGAAAAAAAGGAGGAAGAAGAAGTGTTTACAAAAAGAAAAAATTATGCAATGAGTCGTTTTTAAACTTAATAATGGTTCATTCGTCTTCGGTATATTTTCTTTTGGTTGACTGGTTCTCTCCGAATTTTTATACGTTTATGGATAAAAAGAAGAAGCATTTTTTGAAGATGAGATAATTGACACAAAATACTTTGAGGTCCACATAGATATTTTTTTTTACTTTTATGGTTTCGACTTCGATGGAAGAGGAGAAAAGATTGAATAAAGCCAAAAACAAAACTTATATGTGGGAAACTTAAAGCTTCACTTTGCGTGTTTCCCCAAATTTGACTGTTGTGTCATTCATAAGAAAAAGAGAAAAAAGAGGCTGCGTTGGTTATAAAAAAAAGCAGCATCGATAACCAAAAAACGTCAAAAACTTTTGTTTTTTTTTGTTAGAGGAGGTCGTCATCATCATTGCCATTCTAATACTAATACTACTACTATCTGGTGGTGGTGAAAAGCAAGCACTTGACGACAAATTCTTTGCCAAAAAAGCTATGTACTTACAACTTTAGAAAGAAATAAAAGGACCCTAAACAGCGATGGTTTGCTTTCCCTCATAAAAAAGTAAAAAAGAGTGAAGAAAGAAAATTAAACAAATGTTTAAAAAAATAGAAGGAAGTTTTAAACATTTTTATTGGTTATTTTTAAAGCTTTATTTTATCGCAAAAAGATTTTAAATGAGTTGAATTGTTTAAATGAGTTAAACTTTTATGCCCTTAAGCGATTTATTGGAGAAGCAAGTAACAAAAACCCGACTATGGCAAGCATGAACAAAACAGAGTTCCTCAAAAAAATTTGCAAGAAAAAGAAAAAAAGGAAATTAAGGAAAAAGAAAAAACAAATCCAATCATTTTCGCTTTTGCTTTTGCATACCCTTGAAAATCTTCCCCATTTTTTGTTTAGTTTAAAATAAAAGAACAAAAAAGAAGCATCATCAAGAATTGGCAAGAATTAATCCATTTGTGAGTCCATTGTTGCAACAAATTTTTGCCGATGCAGAAAGTTTGTAGCTTTTGAGAAAGAAAAAAGCTCTTGAAAAAAAATTTAAGGAGCAAGCTCAAGAAGTCCGAAAAATCTTTTGTTTTTTTAAATATTCTCCCATCATAAACACTTATTAAATAAAACTTGAAGGCACAAACCTGGTGACGTCGTCAATTCCTTGAGCTAAAATAGCTTCTGAAACATGAATACATTGTTCAACGCTGCTATGTGCGGCAATGCTAATACTTTCAACTACCACCGAAGTATAATTTTCAGCCATTTTCAAAAATTTAATTTAAAATCAAATCAAAATATTTTCGATTGATAAATTACGATAATATTTTTAGATCATGGCAGAAGAAGAAATATATTGATTGGAAAAATAAAATATACTTTAAAGAATAAATTTAAATTCTTCCAATTGGAACACCGGAAACTGTTTATTTGATGAAAAAAAAGAAGAAAAAAGTGGAAAAGCAAGGAAAAGGCCTAAAAAATGGAGGATATTAGAAAAAAAAAGAAGAAAAAAATAAAGTCTAAAACGTAATGACGGAAATTTGATTCGGAAAAGTGTGGTTAAAACGAAGATGAAAAAAAAGTGTTGAAGAAAAAAGTAAGTATGTACGTAAAACAATTTTTTTTAATGATGAAGGGAGTAAGTAGAAAAAGAGTGGAATATGGAAAAATGATAATCTAAGATATGAGCTAAATATCTTAATGATATAACATAGGATCAAAATTAGGAAGATAGTCAGCAAGCATGTAAGGAATGAATCATTGATAAAACAAAAAATTAGGCTCTTGAATGGCATCTCAAATGTAAAAAATCATGAAATGACCAGAGCTAAGGTTAAGGAATTAAATGAGAAAAATAAAATAGTAAAGTTTTTACAAGAACGAAAAATAAAAAAGATTATTGCAATGGATAAAAGAAAAGCTGAGAAAATTTAAGGTAAGTCTTGTTTCCAAAAAAATTCATTAAATTATAAAAATTTCTTTTCGCAACACATTTCTCCATATCGCTTTTTTAAATTTAAAGAACTTTCTAAATCTTCATGTCTATTTTTAAACAATTTTCCAATTAATTTCACTCATTAACAGTATATTTCAAAATCCACAAGCTCTCCAACATCGAAACCAAATAAGCCGAGATCATAAAAACCCTTTATTATCCATTAACCCAATCTTTATACGCCCAACAAGCAACCACACGATGTTTTTGGGCTTCTAAATATATACATATAATCCTCGGATAAAATCTAATGTCTTACTCAACAACAAAAAATGAAAACAAGACAAAAACAAAAAAAACACCGAAATTCACCGCTGCCGCCATTCGTGTTTATTTCGACTGCCACTGGCTAGCTGTTGATAAAGTAACAATCTCAAGAGAATAAAAAATCAAAGCAAAAAAAATCTCTGAACAGATTGATTAGTCGATTGGGACTATTATATAGATAAAGAGAGAAATCACTTTATCAACTTGCAAATATCCCCAAAAGTATCTTAGGAAAAAAAAGCTGCTCCGCTTTTTATTTTTAATATTTTTCGATTTTCTAAAACTTCAATCTTATAATAAACGTTAAAAAAAAGGGAGAGAATGAAGAATGACGTTCTATGAAGCTTTTTCACGTTGGGCATCTCAACTGCCGCCATTACTACTACCAAAAGCCTTTATGGAAAAAGCCTTCCTAAAAGTCTCACTTAGTATTATTCCTTTTACGACTACTATTCAAAATAAGGCGGAGCTTTCAGAAATAAAAAAAAATGAAGAAGAACGCAAAAAAAGGAAGTAAGAAAAAAAGGGAATGCTGCTAAGATAAAATAAAAAGTTCCAAAACTAAACTGTAAATGGCAAATTAGTGGGCTGCTTGCTTTTTGACTCAAAAATAAAATATTCAAGCTTTGTTAAATTTTTTTTGAGCTCAAAATAAATTTCTTTTATTATAAAAACTTAAAACTAAAGTTTGTTGAAAGAAATGAGCTATCCTAAGATTGAGAATGCCAATATTTCATTAAGTGTATAAACCATTGAAAAGCAAACAAATACGAAAGTTTGAAGCTTTTTATAAAATTTATTGCTTTGTTTTTTTAGATTACATCGCTTTAAACAAATTGTTAAGATTAGTGTTTTGTGGCTGAAAGGATCAATCTCGTTAAATGATTTACTAACAAAACAAAAAGTTTTTTTTAAAACATCGTCTATTATTTTTTTGTCGAAAAAAAACTATTATTCAAAACAAAATCCATAAACAGAAATTTTAAGATTCTAATTACAGTAGCTACCATTTTTTACAATTTCTTTAAAACATTTTTTACTATTGTATCCAAACAAACATAATAAAAATTTTGAATCAAAATAAATTTTTCAAAAAACAAAAAAAGTTATTGTATGTTTTTGACGCATCGTTTATTTACTAATAAATGCTTTAAATTATTATTTCATCTTCAATAAGCTAACTAACTTTATTTACGCGATTTACCCTTTGTATTTTTAAATTCTATTCAACGAAAAATATCTAATTTTCATATCCTTTTTTATCACACACAAAGAAACATTATTCAATCATTTTTCTTTTTGATAAAAAAAAAAGAAAGGTTGAAAGCACAAAGATTATTAAAATGAAAAAACCAAAAATGAACTCCTTGAATCTTTGATGGTCACGTAGCTGAGTCCCATTTATTAGTCCATGTTTTGATTATGAGTAAGTAGTTAAAAAGAAATAAGACGGTAGAATGAACAAAAAAAGAAAATAAAAGATTAACAAAAAAAATGTATTATATTTTCTATGAGCAACAAAAGAAATATTTTAAAATAACTAATGTCTTGAGTTTCGAACTTTGAATGTAGTCTAATTGAAAAAAACTTTTTCTTCACGTTTGAAGTTAACAAAATATGAGCAAAACTCAAAGTTGATGAAAAAAAAGAAACGGAAATTATAAAATCTTGTGATACATTTTTTTATTATCACTTTTTGGATGTATTATAGGCTGTTAAATAAAAGCAGACGACAGTCATATTATAGTGTAAAAGTTTGAGATTAGTCAAAGTTAAAAATGCGATTAATAAAATTTTAGTCTAAATTATCGGAAACTCAGGATGTCAAGTTTTCAAAAATCATTAAATTTTATGATTTTTGGATTTTAATCTGCAAAATTTTTAATCCCCATTTAACATTCATAAAATGGCAAGAAAACAAACAAAAAACAAATTTTCAAACATTTTTTTTCTCGATGATTTCCAAAGTTTAAAGATTTCAAAAGCAACAAATAAAATAATGAACTACGAAAAAATTTGTTAATTTGATTAAAGTTTTTTATTCAAGAAATTAGTCAAAACAAAATGCTAAGAGGAGGATATAAAAAAAAGTTGACAAAAAATAAAGCGAAGCCATCTTCTTTCATTCCCCAAAAACTTTTACGGACGGCGTGTGAAGTGATTAAGTGACTAAAAAAATGCCAGTGGACATGTAAAAAAATGAATTGAAAAAGAAGTAAGCATCAGCGAGAAAAAAAACTTGAACAAATTTTTATATAAAAATTATTTTTTTGAAAGAAAAAAAGGATTTATCTTATGTTTTTTTTGTGTTTTAAGGAGTGAGAAATGAAGAATAAAAAAATGAAGCAAGCATTGAAACAGCAGCAAGCAACAACAACAGCGGTAACTCAAAACAAAAAATGGATGGATGAGATGAGGAATAAAAGAAAAACGACGATGAAGCAAGAGTGAGATCAACGACGCGACTTGTACCTCACCTATGTATCTCCTCAGATTACCCTTTTGGTGGATAAAGGTTTTTTGCGAGTTTTGACACAACTCAATCTTTTCAACTTTTTTTTTTCTCCTGTTGATGTCAAGTAAAAAAACCAACCGACACGCATTTAATTTTTTTTGCTTTTGAAGAAGAAAAAGAATATGAAACAAGGAATAAATGAACTAAACTAATCAACAGGTGATTTTATAGCTTTTTTTGAGAACAAAAGTTTTTGTGTCTTCCTTCTTTGCTTGAAGTAATGGCGACGGACAGGTCATAGCTAACAAAATCTTTGACATAAATAAATTTGAAAATTCTCTGTTTCTATTTTTTTTTCTTGAACTTTAGTCTTAGAATGAGTGAATGTATTTTAGCCAAAGCAAATAGTTTCAATAGGGTTTAAAAATAGATTTGATTTGTAATAACAAAAAAATTATAGTATTCCATGGTGTCTCATAATGACAAAATGAATGGGCAAAAGAACAATTTAAAGTTCATAAAAATGATCGGTTTCCTCTCTCTCTTTTTTTAACGTAAAAGGATACGATAGTCATCTTTCCGTTCTGAAACGAGGAAAAGTTTATGAACAAGTGTTAACTCTTTCAATAAGTGTCCACAAAAAATTTACTCATAGTTTAATTTGAGCTTTAAAACTTTAGTTTTGAGATTGTACAAAGCTACTAATTTCTTCATCTTCTTTCAAACATACATAAACTCACACGTCCAAAAGGATTCATATTCTCAGATTACAAAAAAAGAAAAACTCAACCTACAATTTTTTCTTTCCTTTTCTCCTCAAAACTCATGTTGTCACAAAGCACAAAATCAAATCCATGCTTGTGTATGCATGTGTCTGATATTTACTTAATTTGTACCCAAAACGTTTCCATACGCAAAACGCTCTTCAGTAATTTGATTCAAAACCAATGACAAATTTGTCTCGTTTTCATCACATTTCTAATATCGAATGCCTTCAAGTTTCTAAACCCATCCAAAAACTTAAAAGTTAAAAATTCACATCATCCACATGAAAAACTTTTTTTAATGATGTAAGATTTTTGAATTTGGATGTTTCAAAGCTTTTTTTCGTTAGACTCTCAACAAAAAAAAAATAGTCCAAAAATAAAAATACATTTTGGAATAAATAAATAAATAAAAACTTCAACTGTCGAAAACCCTAAATTGAACTTCGTTTCTTTCTTTTTTTCTCCCATTTCTGTTTTAGTAACAAATTAGATAAAATGCTTTCCATTTTTTTTACTTCGGGTACATACGTATGTATGTATACATACTTTTTTTTACCGAGCTTAATAAAAAAAGAAAATAAACGGTTTTCCTTTAAAAAACCATAAACTTTTTAAATAAAAAAAATAAAATAAAATAGGAAATGGTGGTGCTTCAATTTGTTTATGAGTCAATTGGGGAGTTGCTTCTGCTCGGTTTTTATTTTCGGGGAAGAAGAGGAAAAGGAAGATGATAGACTTTAACAACAACAAAAAAACTAACTTAAAATGCCATTTATTTTTTGAACAAAAAAAATGTAAATTTGACCCAAAAGAATTATTATAATAAAAAATATATGCGATTGGGTTGGTGCCTGTGGCAATATTAAACTAAACCCCCATTTTTTTTAGAAAGTGAAGGCGTCGTTTCTAAGAGGAGTACTGCCGACGCCGAAAAGGCAGCTTCGCATGATTATGTGCATTTTTGATCAAAAAAATATTTATATTCCTTGCAAAAATGAAAGTTTCGAATGAGAAGAAGGAGAGAAAAGAATAAAAACAGTAGTATAGCAACATACGCCTACTAATATCATTGATTTACTAATTAGTAAAATGCGGATAATCTAAATCTTCTACTTGCAAATAAACACGTTTGTTTAGTCTCACATCATTTAAATTAAAGAATTTAAGCAACAAGAAAAAATATTCAAAATGGATCCATTTTAAATGAAAGTCAAAATTTGCGAGATTTTTTAATAAACTTTTTTGCGTCAAAAAAAGAAACATTCGTAAATGATTAAAAAATAATTTAGTGTCATTTTTTCGTTACACTAAAGAGTCATATTTTTGGAGTAAAAAAATTTATGCATAAAATTGCTGCTTTAGCAAAAATAAATTGAAATACGACCCAATTTTTTATAAATAACTCAAAAGATTTACTACGTTTTCTATTTCGGTAGCAAAAAATGGAAAAATATTTTTTTTAGAAATGAAATCATCAGCATAGAAACTAAAATTAGTTTATTTTCTGGATGAATATTTTAATTTATTCTTTCCATGATGTAAAAGCATAAAACCAAGCTCAGGGATAAATAACAACAATGGAAAAAAATGGTTGTATTAACAATTCAAAAAGAAAAAGGGTGAAAGGATGAAAAATAAAATAAAATACAATATGTAAGGCTTCAAAGAGCGGCTCTTCATGAAAAAAGAAAAAAACATTTTGGAAAAATTAAAAATAGACAACAAAAAAAGAAAAAAAGAAACATTGTTCATAGAAGTTACTGTATTCATCGAATCAAGGTTAGGATTTTATAGGATTCCGAATAACTTTCAATCTTTTTTTTTGAAAGACATTCAGTCAGGTAATGGTCAAAGTAACACTTTTTTTTGTTGGCACCAGGTATAAATAAAAACAAGTATTTAATAAAATTATATAACGACAAATACTTCAAAAATAACATCATAGCTTTCGCATAAATGTTTTTTAAAACATGTTCACAGTCAGTCATACTTCTCTAAATTTATCCAAATATTATTTAATTTATATATAAATTAATAATAATAAAAAAGGGTATAAATCCAAAATAAGATTTCAAAAAACAACAACCAACAACTGACTTACTTTACTTACTTTTCTAAGGTTTCTCATATATTTTTTTTGTTTGTTTTCTCTCTCGATTTTTTGTAGGTATAAACTATGGTTCAACTCTTTTTGTTTTGTTTTTAGTTATTTTTCAAAAATGTCTAAAATATTTTAAATTAGATCTTTCACCATTGAAAAAACAAAGGAAATGGATTTTTTTCATTGTTGTTGACAAATGAAAGGTGAGAACTTGAAGAAGAAGAAAAAGGTTTGCAACTCATTTTTTAAAAATAATAATCAAATCTCAAGGAAAAAATGGGTAAAAGAAAAAGGTTGTGCGAAAAATAAAATAAAGTTTGCTGTTTTAAAAATAATTAATTAAATCGAAAAACAAACCCATTTTTATTTATTACGCGAGATTTTGAAAATTAGCAATTAACAAAAAAAGATGATGACAAGTAAGTCGCTATCCTGTGAAGCTATAATAGCTGTAGCAAACTCAAGAGAAAAGTATCTATAAAAATCATGGAAAGTAAGTATTGCATTGATTTGCCTAAAAACTATCTGAAAAAACTTTTTTGTTAGTTTGCCTAATTCTGATTCTTGATGAAAATGACGATTTTTGAGACATAAAATAATTATTCAAAAAAGTAAGCAACTTTTTATACGTACTTATCGTTTCTTAAATTATTCAACCAATAGCTACTTCCTTTCCTCTTCTTCCATTTATAATATCAAAGAAAATTTGTAAACAAAATATAGTAATAATAATTATTTGTATACTTTTTTTTGTAAAATAAATATTTTAGTTGCAATTTTTTTAATCTTTTAATTATTTTGATATCGTAAATTTAAATTTATATAAAACCCACTCGTTTTTGTTATGTGCTTCAAGGAAGTTTGAAATGCAAAAAAAAACTTTACAAATATTTGTAAGTGTTGGAAATAAAAAAATAAGTTTTTGCAAAAAGTTGTTTTTCCTGGTTTCATCTTTGAAGTTCCGAAAATGAGAAAATCGAAAAACGAGAGTGTGCTCATCTTCGAATGATAATAAACTGCTTTTTTTATTATTCAAAGCAATTGGAATTCGGGAAATAAAATGAATGAAAGAATAGGTTCAAAAAAAGAAAAACGATTTGGCAAAGGTATTAAACATTCTTTTGATGGGTTTGGTTTTTCATAAAGCTAATCAACAAAAAGATAAAAACCGGAAAAAGCAATAAAGAAAGTTTATAAAAAATTTGTTTTCTCTCTTTTTTTTGCGGAAGTTTCAAGTTTGTTTTTTCATTTTTGGATTGGAATGTCTTGGGTTTCATCTTCGCATCTTTTTCCCATTAAAAAAAGCTTCGGCTAGTTTTCCCTCTTTCTTGACACAAACAATAAAACCTTTTTTTGGGAGGAAAACAATGATGTCCTGCTTGCTTTTGATCTCTCCCAAAAAGGTGAGCATCTTCCTCCCATTTTTTGATTGCTTATTGAAAAGCAAAGAAGAAATGCTCGATTCGAAGTTTTGTTTTCAAAAAAAATAAAAAGCGGAAAGTTGTCCACTTTAAGCATCTTCTCTCTATATTTCTTCCACACGCATGTAGTTGAGAGAGAGACCATCTTTAAATTCTTCGTTTTCAATCGTCTCATGGAAATCAACCTTTTTTGTTTCAATTTATTTAATTCTCAAAGGTGCTAAGCTGCTTTTTCCTTCTCTTTTCATTACTTTTGGTGGAAGCTGTCAATGCAACAAAATTGCAAAATAAAAAAAATAACGATCATTAAATTAAAGAAGAAAAAACAAAAGCGATTTTCGAGGGTTTCATTGTTTGTTTATTGCTTTTTTCTCACCAAATTGACCTCCGTCCGCAATCATGCGCAAAATCCGGCTTCTTTTTTTTCTCACTTCTTGATTCTTGATAGCTTACTTCCATTTTAAGAAACCAAAACCTTATTGTATCAACAACAAAAAAAAACTATTCTGGATATCAATGAAAATTTTAAACCAGTAAACGATTAAAAAAATCGCTTGCTTCCAATCCGTTGTTGTTATCAAGATACTACAGTATTGCTTGCAACTTTTAGTGAAATTTTCTTTGTCTTTTAAATTTAAATAAATGTTTCTTAAATCTTATCGTCTTGTTGTAATTTTTTAAGCTTTTCATTCACCATCATCAAATCATGTTATTCAATACAAAGGTGTGTGATGATTTTCAATATCAGCTTGTTTGATTTCTGAAGTTTTAACGTTTCTATGATTTACTTTTAAAACTAGCAATAACCCTAAATTTTCTGAAAATCTTGATTTTTTTATTCATGTTTTCTTACATTTTGTTATTTTGATAATCATTAAAAGAAGGATGAACGATTTTAATATCTCTCATCAAAGTCTTTCTCCGTTATCATTTACAAAAAAAAATGCGAGAATCGTTTCATTTGAACGTGATAAATTCTTTGCAAAAAATGTGTTTTTTGTTTTAACTAACAACATTCACGCTTTTTTTTGTCGTAAACCATTCATTTCATTTTAAGCATTATCATCTCAAACTATGGCAATTCCGCATATAAAATGGTCATATTATTTAATATTTAATGTATATAATTTATTAGTATTTATTCCAAAATTAACCAATTCAATGACCTTATGTGAATATTACAGTAACCTTGGAATTTATAAACCTGAATGTTTTCCAATTTTAATAACACATAATACCATCGAGGAGTTAGAAGAAGAAGAACCTTCTTCATATTCTCAATCAAATTTTCAATTCAGTTTTCATCGATTGCCTTCATTTTTATTAGAAACAGAAAAATCAAAATCTACAGAAAATGAAATTGAAGCTGTTGTTGTTATGCCCGATTATGAAGAGCATGGGCTATGTCGAGGTTTTTTTCATAGTTGTTATGAAAGTGATAAATGTGAAAGTGGAACAATTTGTTCGCAAATGACCACGACAAAACAATGCTGCACTGCCCCGGATAGTCAATGTCCATCACCAACCGAATTGGGTTTCAATTGCAAGAAGTTTAATCCAACAAGCTGGTACATATATTCGTGGTTACTATCGTTCTTACTAAACCAAATTATTTTCTTTCAGGTGCTATTCCGATAACGACTGTAATTCTATAAGAACAACCAAGCAATTGTGTTGTCCAACCGGATGTAATTACAACATTTGCCTTCCAGAAAAACAATATGTTGCTCCAAATGTTGGATTTCACAACATTGCTCGTTCCGCAAAAATGATGTCTCCAGACTGCCCTGATCCATTTTCGATTCAAATGCGATGCCACCAAAATAATCCAACATCATGGTGTAATACACACAATGATTGTCCCTCAGCAGTAAATGCATACAATCCTAGACGATGTTGTCCTACTCCTTGTGGATACAATGCTTGTTTTATCCGTTATGATGGATCTTGGGTAATCGGTTAAAGGATTTTTTGCTTGTTAATGACTGAAAATTGTTGTTTGTAAATATTGTGGAAAATACCAGAAATATATAAAACATTTTTTAAATAATACAACAAAAAGTAATTATCAAGGTTTATGTAAAACAGAAAACCAAGCAATATAACAAAAACAACATCAATAGACTTAATGGGGTTTAATCTTCGTCCTCGTCTTCTGCGTTTCCACCAGTTCCTTTCTTAGCGTTACGACGCTTTACACGACCAGGTTTACCACCAGCAAGAGATGAATTGATAGCAAAATCGATATGCTTTTGAGAATCAAGACGAACAATGAAAGATGGAATATTGACAACTTGACGGCGAACTCGAATGTGACGTTGACGGATAAGAACACGAGCATGATGGATTGACTTAGCAAGTCCAAGTTTGAACACTTGAGTCTGGAGACGTCGTTCCAAGAAATCTTCGACACGGAGACCAAGAACATAATCCAATTTCATTTTATCTTCGGTGAGTACACCAATACGAACAAGACGTCTAAGAAGAGCATTACCTTCGAAGAGACGTTTAGCATCCTTTTCTTCCAAAGTAAGCAATTGACGAGCAGCTTTACGGATTTTAGCAAGAGTTAACTTGACACGCCATACTTCACGTTTGTTACGAAGACCAAATTCACCAATAAGTTTTAATTCTTGATCAAGACGTTCCTTTTCGAAAGGACGACGTGGAACGCTGTAGACGGTGGAGCAGACTGTTTTTACTCGCGGCATTTTTGACCCTAAAAATAGTAAATGGTTAAACCAATAATAAGAAAGAAAACACGATGATCGAAGGAAACTTTAAAATAATGAACAAATGCACGAATATAGCCAAAAGCAACCAGCGAAAAAGGAAGGAGAATGGGTGGAAAAATGAGACAAAAATGGTGGCAAAAATGTTAGCATAGCAACAATAAAATTTTAGAGTAAAAAAGATTTGATAAATCTGATGGGAAATGGTCGAAGAGAAAAGGTTAAAAAAACATTGCAAAAAAAATTGGGCTGCAAAAGCTTGACAGAAAACTTCAAAAAACAGGCAATTGATGGTGCCTGCATCTCAACACGCAAATAGGGTTTTATGTGTCGAGCAAAATCGAAGCGCGGCAAAGACAAAAGTGCAAAAAAAAAGCTTTGAAGCCAAAAAAATTCCTTACTACAGAATCTTTATATTTTTTTGTATTGCAAATTTGGGTATTTTGCTTTCCACCGATATTATATTATCTAATGTTACTGATATTAGTAATATTTTTTAATACTTAAAAATAGATGAAGCTTGAAATTATGAATGGTAAAAATGATGGACATTCGGTGAATATAAATAATATTCCGAAGTTAAACGGTTATAAAAGAATAGATAAAGTGGATAAAGTAAGATTTATAAGAAACAATTTCAAAACCTTTAATCATGCTCTTTCTTTTAGGATTTTATTTCAAATTTACCGGTGAGATTGGTCGAAGAAGAAGTGCTGAATGTGATAAAAGAAAATGAAGTCTGCATTATTATTGGCGAAACTGGTTCAGGAAAATCAACTCAAATTCCACAGATTTGCTTGGACGCTGGTTTACATAAATGTTCTAAAACTGGAGTTGAACAGAAGATCATTGTAACTCAACCTCGTCGAATAGCTGCAAGTGCACTTGCTAAACGAGTGTCAGCTGAAAGAAATGTCAAAGTTGGTGATGAAGTTGGCTTCAAATACCGATTTGAAAACAATACATCCGAAAAAACCAAAATAATCTATGCAACTGATGGTATTTTACTAAATGATGCTATGCATGATCCATTCTTAGACGATTATTCTATGGTAATTATCGATGAAGCTCATGAACGAGCTGTTCATACTGATATGCTACTTATGTTTTTACACTTAATCAAGAAGAAGGATGTTGTCTTGAAGACGAGGAAGTCGAAGTTGAGAATAGTGATTATGTCAGCTACTGTTGAAGCTGAAAAGTTTTCAAAATATTTTAATGATGCTAAAATTTTTGCTATTGAAGGAAGAACTTATGAAACAAAGGTAGTTCGTCTTATTTTTCTTTCATATTCATCAATTATTTTTTTTAGTTATATTACTTGCCAAGGCCGAATCTTCAAGAAGGTAATATGGTCTCAATGTGTGTCGACTGTGTTTTACAATTGAATGAAACTGAACCTTTAGAGTAAGGCTCTTACATTTTCATTTTATGTACTAACTTTCCATTTTTAGGCATGATTTTCTTGTGTTTTTACCTGGCTTTGAAGAAATCAATTCTGCTGTAAAACTTACTGCTCAAAGATCGAAAGAACGAAGCTTGAATTTAGTAGCCTTTCCACTTTATGCTTCTTTATCCCTTGCCAGACAAGCTCAAATTTACAATAAACTTGCAGTATGTTTTCTTAAAGCTTGATCATCAATATAAGAAAGATTTGTTTCAGAAAACACGGAAAGTTATTTATTCGACGAACATAGCCGAAACTTCAATCACAATTCCTGGAATTCGTGTCGTTATTGATTCTGGAAAAGTCAGACAAAAGTATGTTTTTATTCTTTCAATTCCTTTTTAACCTTTTCTTTTTAGAGAACATATGCATGATCTCAAATATGATAAACTTGTTACAGTCAATATTTCAAAAGCTCAATCAATGCAAAGAGCAGGTCGCGCTGGTCGTGATGCTCCTGGCAAATGTTATCGTCTATATTCTGAAGCAGAATACAACAAAATGCTACAAATGCCTGTTCCTGAAGTTCTTAGGACCAATTTAGCTTCGGTAAGTCTTTATTTTTATTACTTTAAAGTCTTCAACTACTTCCTTTTTAGTTTTTATTAACCTTCTTTAAAATTGGTATGAAGAAAATACGATCGTTATCATTCATTGATCCTCCATCTCAAGACAAAATTATGGCTGCATTGACTCAATTGGAACAATACAAGCTGATCAAACCCGCTGGAAGTGAAAAAAAGAATGGATTCGTATGTACTGATCAAGGAAGCAAATTGGCTTCATTTCCTATTGATCCTATTCTTGGTCGTATTTTGTTCACTGCTTCCAAAAACGACTGCCTCGTCGAAGCCATTACCGTTCTTGCATTTCTTTCATCCGATCCTGTCTTTACAAGTGATGTTTTCAATGCTGATGATACCAGAACAGAAGAAGCGAAAAGAAAGTTCAGCTGTAATGAAGGTGATCATGCTCGAATGATTTCGATTTACCACTTCTTCAAAACTGCTAAGAAAACTCCAAATCGTTCAGCTACTGTATGCATTTTACTTTACTACATAATCTTCTCTACTATTAACTTTATTTTTTAGGATGAACTTTATCGATATGGTTTGAATGAAGCACGATTATTAATGGTACTTAAAGTTCGAAAACAAATCAACAACTTATGTAGTGAAATTGGACTGAAGTTTTCAAGTTGTGGTCAAGATCTCACTCCGCTAAGAAAATCAATTGCCGAAGCTTTGCCATACAATTTTTGCCTCTTTGATCCTGAAATTAAAGCCTATCGTCTTGTCACGGATAAGAAAGTTGTCTGCAAAATTCATCCACAATCTTGTTTAGCTCGTGTGAGAGCTCATGCTATTGTATTTACTTCAATGATGGAAACTACAGAATGTTATGCAAAGTAAGTTTATCAATTTTCTTTATCTTCTTTTTTTTAAACGTTTGTTTTTCAGAGATGTCAGTCTTGTGGATCCTTCATGGTTGAAAGAAATATCATAAAGTATTTTATTTGTTTTTTATTGTTTGTTGTGTTTTAGTTTCTTTGAATAAATTGTTATTGCATACTTTTTTGTCTTGTTTGAACATAACTGGTTTTACACATTGAGTACTTATTTTTCATCCTAGTTTTGTTATGATTTTACTGTCATTTTTCTTTTAGCTTTACATTTTTATGATGAATCAAGCACGACGTATGTTCTTTGTTCTAAGCTAATTCTAACGAAGTTGAATTTTAGCATTCAGTGGATTGGCAGGAATGCAACAACCAGAAGGACCTCTTATTCACAAATCATGGCACAATCCAAGTTGGCCATCAAATGTTCTCAATGCTGATAATATTATTATATATTTTTGTGATCAAAGCAATCCATTCTATGACTCTCAATCAGACAATCAAACACTAATTATGCAAGGACTTCCTATGGATAGGCTATCAAAAATGAATGGAATTCAATTTACTCTTGTTCATGCTTGTGGACCTCTTTTTGTTATTGGAAAACAAAAAAGAGCGAATGAATTCAGTGTTCAGCCACTTTGTTATTATTATTGTATGGATGGAACTGTTTATCAATGTCCTGATATGTATTCTTTTATTCAATCACGTTTGGCACAAACTGCTAATCCTTTGAGAGAAGCTTTAGTTCAAGCATCAAATTATTGCAAGTAAGAAATTTTCTTAACTTTATCAACTTTAAATTGATCTGATTTTAGGTTTGATGTTAACAAAGGTTACACTTGGGAGTTTGGTATGGATGCTTCAAAATCATCGGATACTATTGATGAAGAAAAGGAAAAGAAAGCTAAGAAGTCATGGTACCAAGATCCAAATAAAGTTCGTTCAACTCAATATCAATGGAAAAGAGCTGATAAAATTCTTCAAATGACAATTCATCGATATCCTCCTGGTAATGGAATGGTTAGTAAATAATTTTTATTGCTCTTATTTTGTTTATTATTTTCTTTTGTTGTTTGTCTTTGTCTTCTTTGTATAAATCTTTCGTTTTGCTTGTGTATTTTTTGGTTTAGCTTCTCTTTTCTTATAATTCCCATTTTTTCTTTTTACTAGTCTTTCAAGCGAGCATATTATATAGCATATAATTACATTACAATTTTTTAGAAAGTTGTTGACACTTCTCATATTGAAATGATTCGCCCAGGTCCACCATCAGTTGCTTCAAACTCCCGAAACACTCCAATGCCCCAACAAATGCATTCCATTGAACCAGGCTCAATAAATACAGCCACGAGTAAACCAGTAACACCTGCCTCAAATCTAACAGGTCCTGTTACACCTTTAACTGGAGGAGTTTCAACTCCAAGTGGTGGAGGCTTTCATGCACCATTATCAGGACCAAATTCTCATCCAGCTTTACAAGCAGGTGGCCCATCATCTGTTCCTTCAAGAATGGCTAATGTTTCCTCACCAGCAATGAGAAAAGGTAGTGGAACACCAAATAAAATTGGTCGATGATTTCACTCATGTTTTTACGGGTTTTTTTGCATATGTATTTATTGTTGTTGTTTTTCCGAGATTTTTTGCACATTATTTTTTGAACAGAATTTTTTAATAAAATTATACGAACCTTTCTTTTAAAAAAATATGAAAGAAAACTTTGTTTAAAATTAGCTGCTTTGGATTGGAAGAATTCCAAGAATGGTGTAAAGAAGAAGAAAAAAGTAAAATAATTGTAAGCAAATAGAAGCCCTTCAATTAAATGAATAAAAAGTTTTTCTTTTCCTTTTTTGAAAATTGAATTTGAGTATTTCAGGATTTTGTGTTGTTAGTTAGTTGGTTGACATTTTGATTTTGACTTTTTGCCTTTTTTGTTGTTGATTGAAAAATAAGCAAGTTAGCAAGCAAGCAAAAGATATGACGTGATTACTGTGTTTTTTTTTATCCTTAAAGAAGAATGGGTGAAGAATACACAATAAAGTTTCAAGGAAAATACGCAATTATGATTCATCCAAAGCTTTTATTGGAAATGAATGACGGAAATGAGTGAGCACCAAAAGCAACTATGTATGAAATTGAAAGATACAATTATTTGTTTCTATCGTAACAATAATGAAGTCGGTCTAAAAATAAAACATGTTGCTTCGGTTTAACCCCAAAAAGAGCTATGTTCTTTTCTTTTTTAGGTTATTTTTATAATTTTGTATGAGAAAGAAATCCAAATATAATTATTGGCATTTTCCCATAACCTTGACATTTAATGTGAAAACTATTTTAAGAAGTAATATTTTATTTATTTATTAATGCTTTCAGGATTTAGAAAATGAATGATTCAAAAGCCATTTTTTGCAAAGAAAAAGGAAGCCATCTTTTTTTTGCGGAGGAATATGGTTTTATCTTCTTTCTTTTTTTGGGTTTGGGATGAGATAAATTTTCTTTATTTTTTGCTGCTGATTTAAAGCCTTTGTTTTTGAGAAATAGGAGAAGGTCCTTTGCTTCCAAATTGGATTTGTTTTTTTATAAATTTCTTGGTTTTTTAAATTTTGGGTTATTGCAATTTTAACTTTTGAAGATGAATGAAAAGGAAAAGCTTTCTTAGAATTCAGCCTTATTATACTCAAGTCTGGATTTATGTAACAAAAAATAAATTATGAAATTGTAGTAAGCAAACAAACACCTGCAAAAAGTTTATGAAAATAACCCCGCTTATTTTTCTCCCATTGTTCGCGTGTTTTGGTTGATTGAATCCATGCATACACATGTCCAGCTTTTGTTTCACACTTTTTTATTCAAATGTCAAACTCAAAATTTTACTCTTTTTTCCTACAACTTTTTGGTAGTGTGGTGGGTGGAAAACTTTAACAACCTAGACATTGTTTCTTTTTGTTTGTTTGCCCTTATGGTTCTTTGTATTTTTCTTTCATAAAAAGATACAAAGAACCAAAGTAATGCCATGAGCAAAATGAATGATAAAAACCCAATTTGTGACTCAAAGAAATCTCTCATCAATTTTAGAGTCTATTAAGCAAATAAAAGGGTTTCTATTTTACGTTAGTGATGATAAAGAAAAACAAGGAAGCTATGTGATTCGGCTGTCGCGTAATAATAATAACTTCCCTATCATCAAAAATCAAAAGTTGTTACTATAATGATTACTTTGAACCTTGAATGTTTCAAAACATGTGGGCAATAGAGGACGGTAAAAAAAGTGCCATTTAATCCCTAACTTTTGAAATCATTTTTATCTCAAAATTTTCGACATTGGAAAACAAAACAACAAATCCTTGACAATTAATTTTTTCAAATAATCATAAACATCATTCTTTTTTTTTCTTCTGGATTCAATTAAATATAATCATAATTATTACTATTTTTTAAGTTTGTTATTTAAAAACATTGAATAAAATAAATTTTAATTGGTATACATAAATACGACTAAGAAAATGCGACATCCGTATTAGTAAATATCATTCTCGAATATTTTCAAAAGCAACAAACATGATTTTTGATGATAAAAGTGAAACAAGGAAAAAGATTATATTTAGGATTTTTATTATCTGTTTTTTGGAACTTTAAAAAAAAAAAGGAAATGGCGCCATTGTTGTTGGTCCATGCATGTTTGTTTGTTACTATTTTCTTAGACTTTTCTTGTTGGAATATTCAAAGCTTTAAAAAAAGTTTGATAAAAAAACATAAAGTTAAACTTGCTGTTTAAATCAAAAACATATCAACGTGCGTCTTGAATCTGGTTTTGAGTGGGTAAAAAAATATAAAAAGCTAACGAGCATGGGAGGATTCGAATCCCTATGTGAAAATTCCTTTGTTTTTAGCTACACAATTGTTTTGTTGTAAAGAGACAACATAAAGCAAAGTTGAAAGTTAGCTTCCACAACAGTCTCGCTTGAAATAATTACAATCAACCCCAAAGAATAACGTACATTGAAAGTAAAGTTTAAAAATAACTTTAACATAGTTTCAGCGTACTTTTGTTATTCCCAGAGGAGAAAGATTAAAATAAAAAAGTTTAAATTTAAAATATCAGCTTAAAAACCGAATAAAAATGATGAAAGTAGCGCAATTTAAAAAAATGAAATCATTCATAAAATGGCGATTTGACCTATCAATTTTTTGTTAAAACCCTTTTATAATTATTAGTATGTATTTTGTAGGTGTAAAAGTCTATGGAGACCATAATGACAAATGCCTTTTAATTGTTGTTAATTTTATAAAACATTTAAAGCTTTTTATTATTTAAATTTATAAAAGAATAAAACCAAATTTTGATGTTATAATAATTTTAAATTTTTAGAGGGACGTAAGATTTCAAATATCTTTATAGCCTATTTTTTTAAATCTCTATTCATCCCAATAAAGAATTTTCATATAATTCATAGCTTCTGTTGTATTCGTTTTTTTGACGCACTTTTAAGACCTACGACCTTTACCCCACTCCTCTTTTAAAAAAGGCTTTCTAGAAAAAAATTATTTTAAACAATGAGCAAATCCCATTTTATTTTTTTTACGTTTGACATTTCATTTTTTTGTTATCTCTTTTTTCTTTTTCATTTGCTTTTATTTTCTCAATTACCTTTAATCCTGGTTTTTTTCTTCACAGATTAATTCTTTCTTCTTTTTTTCTCGTATTCATGTGCCATTTTTTAAGTCTCATTTTCCTCCCCCAACAAACAACAAGCCAACCTACTAATGTAAAAACATTTAAAAAAACTCAATCTTTGCCCCTATAAAATTTTTTTAAGGGAGGCTTTTCAGAAACCTTTGCTCCGCCTTCTTTTTTTTTTCTAGCGGCGAGGTTTCCATCCTAACTTCGAAGGCAGCAAGAGGCAAGCGTTTCTTCAATTTTGAATATAAAAGGCTTTGAATTCTGTGAAAATTTTTTACACTTTAAAAACTTACTTCTTCAGATATTTTCTTTTGTTTTTTCTTTTAGTCAGATTTTTAACAAAATGAAAGGAGATTATGGTATTTTTGTTGCATATGCAGCAGCTATATTTGCCACGTTATGTGTTATAACTTCGGCTGCTCCATTAATGGATCAACAACAGCAACAACCACAGCATTCAAATTCACAAATTTCAAATGATTTTAATCCCGAAGCTTTTGCTGATTATAATCGGTGAGTTTAGTTGTGTTGTATATGTGGGTGGGCGTCCAATTTTTTTGGAAGGAACCAACCAGAGCTGTCAAATGCAGATAGCAGCAGCAGTGTGACGGAGTTGTAACATATTTGAGCTTCATAATTTTTTTAAAGAGAAGGCTACCGTAAACTTTTTATTTTGAAACAAACATAATATTCTGAGTTCCTTTTTTCTATGTGTAAAGGTGCTGTTAAGTATCATACTTCTAATTACATTAAAAACAAAATCATTTAAACCTATTTTCAAGAGCAAACTTTAATTATTTGCAACCAATTAAAAAAGCTTACAAACTTCCTTTTAACTACTTTTTTAGCAGCTAATTTTAAAAGCTTATCATAATCCCCGTCGCTCATTATTTTTGTATTTTACTATAATAAAGTTCATTGGATGTTCCAATTATAAGATTTAAAAAAAGTTTAGAAATAAAAATGATGTTTTTAAATTTAAAGCTTAAAACAACAGCTTTGATCTTTTTTTGCTATATTTGTGGAGTTTAGTTTTCAATTCTCCAAGGTGCGGAATTAAATTTAAGTTTTTTTTGTTGTTGTGATAATGACAGATATTTATGAATCACGCAAAGACGTCTGAAAACGAATTTAAAAGTTCTTCGAGCTTCATAGTTTTGAGACTTCATTTAGGCACATGTCAGCGAACTACAGTATTAAAATTAATTAATTAATTTTTAAAACTTCATAAACAAACAAAAAATAATTTTAAACTTTGCGTGCATTTTGTTTCTTTTTTATTTTTCCTTTTTCAAGACGGAATACAAAGTTTTGAATTGAAAAATGGAGTCTTTTTTGAGCTGTAAAAAATATTTTTTAGTTTATATTTATTACAATTGAACATAAATTAAGTTCAACAAAAAGGCAAATTTGCACGGGCCATTTACATACGGCTAAAGGACTTTGGTAAGACATACTTTCAAAATCCATGAAAAAACACATGCTTTTGTCATACTTGTTTTTTCAGTAATCATCGTGTGCTTTTTTTGAACTTTTCTGTTTAATAAAAAACGCGCGACAAAAAGTATCTAATTTCATTCACGTCTATGGAACACATGTTACTCGTCGTTTTCTTAATTCAGAAATCTTAGAATCCCCAAAAATATTTGCAACAAAAAGAAACATGTATGCAACTGATATTCTCGTTTTCTCTTTTCAAGCTTAAAATATGTAGCAACTTAAAAAAAAGAACCACTCAAAAAATAAGTAGAGGAAACGATTTAAATTTTCAATAAGATTGTTGGCTTGAAGCCCACATGCAAGTTTAACATTATATATGCTTTTTGCATGTGTGTTTGATAGTGGATTTCTGGAAATTCCAAGAAAAGTAGGCGACAATAATAATATAAGAAAAGCGGAACCTTTTATGTAGTTTGAAAAACACAATATACAAAAAATGTTTGAACAGAAAAAAGAACGGAGACAGATTATTATTTTCCTTTTTTTTCTTGAATGATATAAGGAAGTATTAAATTTTTCAGATATTTTATGAAAGCTAAAAAATGGTCAGGTGTCGCTCCCGTTGCTGCTGCCGGATCTCCAATGAATGCATTCGCAGATGATTCTGAATCCAAATGGTTAGTTTTAAAACACATTTATTTATTTGACAACTTAGAAACAAAAAAAGAGAGCAAAGAATAAGCTTTAAAAGTGCTTTGACAACGATAATAAATATGCAAAGCTATAAAAAAAAAGCTCAAAACAAAAATGCATAATTTTTTTTTGAGCAGCAAAGCAATGTTTTTGGTATGCGTGCATATTATTAGTTTATTTGAGAGGGTGCTTAAGATATCTATTTATAATAATTAATTAGTAATAAATTATATGAAGAAAAAAAGAAAGAATAAACCTTGTTCAAAGACTCAAAGCTCGCATGAAAGAATCATGTGGATAGTCATTTGCTTGCGTCTCACTGTAGCTCGCTCACATGTTGCCTTTATAAATTTTTAAGGAAGCGAAATTAAAATTTAAAAAAATGCGACTAATAATAAAAAAGAGAGTTATCTTGATACTTTTCTACAAGCAACTAATTTACTTTCCGCTATGAAATAGTTACCTCATTTTTCTACCATACTATCGGTAACATCGACACTAAACTAGGGAAAAAAGCTACATAAAACTCATGATCACCTTCTTCTTAGAAAATCTAAAGTCTTTTTTTATACACCCACTGAATACAAATTGATTCATCTCAAGCAATTTGTATTACTTTATAAAAAAATTTTTGGGTTTTTTATGTCTTTTTTCTATTTACTGTATCGTATCCATATTTATTTTTTTCTCACCCGAAAAAAAACTACAACTCGAAAAGGGAAAAAACAACAAACAATAAGCATTTCTTTAAAAAATAATTATTTATGCTTTGAGAGTTACTATTTCTGGATTTTCTGTTGTTTTTTTTTTGTATGTGATGATTTCGCAAACTTTGTCATCACAAAACTTTGGGGTTTTTTTCCACGCCACGCAAAAAAATAAAAATAAAACAAGGGATTTTTGAGACCTTTTAAAATTGGATTAGAGAGAATTGTTGTTCTGACATTTCACAGAGAAAAAAACATTTGACAAACAAACAAAAAAATTATTATTGCTTTTCGTTAATGATAGCAATAATTAGAAATTCAATGTTAATCCTTCTTTATTAATTTTGATTGCGCAAAGTTAAATTTAAGGTTTTCTTTGATGAAGCACATTTTAAATGAGTAAAAACAATTTTTTTTTCAATGACATTATTAAACGAAGCCTTTGTTGATTTTATATTTTAGTAATTAAAAAATATTTATCGGTATATTTTTTTCAGGGCACATACACGCAACTTTTTCCCTGATAAACGTATGGATGATCAATTCAGCAATGATTATCCCAGCCTCAATCCCGGACGACTTGAATGGAACTTCAACAGACTTTAAAAAAAACACGCAGACTCTCATTCCCAATTTTAATTCTTGCTTTTTTTTCTTTAACTTTTAAAGATGTAAAATTAATTTAATAAAAAAATATTCGTAAAAGAATATTATAAAGTATAGTTTGATTTTTTTTTTGGAATAAATTGCGCGTTGAAAATAACTAACAAACATATTCATAGAAAATGACAATGAAAATTATGACAAAGTATTTCGTAGACCGTTATTAAATAATTCTTGGAAGTTATGTAATTTTATTTAGTTGGTTATTAAACTTGCCATCCTTAAATTGAACAAAGATGATATGCAATACTTCAATGTATGCTTTAAAACACAAAGAACATGTTCAACTTTTCATTTACGAATTGTATATGCTTGAAGAATAACCAAGGACTTGCGAGAAATTCATATAACATGAATAACGAATGTTCTTCATTTATGTATTAGAAAAACTTAGCTTTTAAGTTGCTATTTAAAGCTGTTTTTTTTTCACATATATGCCATCATTAACTTCTCATTGATACAAAAAATTATATTTGTGCAAAGTTGCTAGAAAAAAATCTTTTTACGCCATTTCATTCAAGTTTTCTTGAAATTTGTTTAAAATGAAAATTACTCTACTCTCTTTTTATTTTATAAATAATTCAGAAAAACAATGTTAGAAAATTTGCAGAAAGAAAAAAAGTGGAGTTAAACGTTATCCACATTTTTTCATGAGTTAAAAATAGTCAAAAGATTTCTATGAATAAAAAGTGAAAAAGTGAAAGAAAAAAAATATGTGATTGCATTTTTTTTGTTGATTGTATGTATGTAAATACAAATAAATGTTTGTAAAAAAATTCTTTTAGAGGGAACGTCTTCTCAAGTTTAATGATAGCAACCAAGCAAGCAAGCATCATTTGCTTGTTTTTCCTTTTTTTCTCCCAAAAAAGTGAAAACATAGGAAACAATTTTTTGTGAAAAGCAAGAAGAAAAAATAAAGAATTGGGCGATAAATAATGACAATTGAAGAAAAAGAAAAAAATGTTTATTCTTGCATTCAGCAATAATATGTTAGTGATGAAAAATTGTCATAAAAAATGTGATCAAAAAAAAGAAGAGAAGAATAAGTATTATTTAATTTGTCGGAAACACACCTTTCTTGAATCAGAAGAATTTGGAATTCTTCTTGAGTTTCTTGCCAGACACCTACGTTGAAAGTTGGAGTCGTCATTGGCTTTTTTCCTTTGATCGTAAAAAAATAAAAATATAAGAATGAATCAAAGAGTGTATCGAGAATTAGCGGCTGTGCCATCTACGAAACCTTATGTCTCGCATATGCAATATCATGATTCTCATGGACAAAGTGTGACCTTATTTCCAGCTTTTCGATCCACTGTAAGTGTTTTGGCTTTATTACTTTAATTTTGTTTCTTAAAAATTCAATATTGTAAACTTTTTTTTGAGAAAAAATTGTATTTATTTCTTATTTGTGGCAACATTCCTATGTTTGATTTACTTTTATCATTTTTAGGATACTTTGCATGATATTTCTCGAATTCAATCCCCAATTAAACTTAATACTGTTCCTTTAATTACTCAAAATCAAGATAAATGGGCAAATAAATATCATGAAGTTATTCGAGAATATGGCCCTCCCAAAGAAGATCATAATAGCTTATTTTTGTTTGGAAAAGATGAACTTTATCGGTAAGTCTAAAATAATTTTTTAAACTATGCAACTTCCAATTTCAGCTCGGAATCAGTCGGAAATCCAGCTTTAAAGCCTCAAAATCTTCATGTGACAGTAGATTCTTCAAATTCATCTAATGCTTCTCCAGCCCCTATAAATCCCAATCCACCACCTGCACCACCTCCACCGCCACCAGTTCCACCACGTAAAGAATCAGCAGCAAAAAATTATTATCCATTCACTCGACAACCATCATTTCGTCGTCAAACAGTGCCTCGAATGCGTTATATTTATGCATTTCCTGAAGAATTTCGTGATTGGATTGCTCGTCCCACTTTTACTCGACAACCTCCAGTACCACCTGCTTCAAGTGATTCATCCGATAAAGAAGAAGCAAAGCCGCCTGGTTCCATTCGACGTCCTATTCCAGCTCCAAGAAGGAGTATTTCATTTGAAACCCAAAAATCTAATCCACATTACGAAAATTTCCCAACACAACAAAAATCAATTGTTGAAGAAATTAAAGAAAAGATAGCTCGAAAGAATTCAAAAACTTCTTCATCGATAACGCCCGCGCCAACTTTAAAACGAAGAAAAGAATTGAGTAAGTCCATCGTCAGCTTTGAATCTCCTGGGCGTTTTCTACTCCTATCATCAATCACAAAGAATTTGAAATTAAAAAAATTACTTGCGCAGCAGACAAAAGAAAAAATGACTCAAAAAGAAAAAAGTGAAAGTTCACATAACTGACTAACGAAATGGATCTATTTATCTCTCGATTAAAAAAAAGCAGTTCAGTTGCAGCTGTTGTTTCCCTTGAGGGGATGAATGGAAACAACTTTATGTGCGCAAACCGATTGCGTGCTTTTAACTATTTTTTGTGTGGTTTTCATTGAACGCGCAAATTTTTTTTGTCCTCCTCTTCTTTTTGCGTCAATCAAACAATGAGAGAAAAAAATACCCATTTGCTTCGGGGCATTACTTAGATCAGTTTCACTTTTTGTTGTTGTTAAATACCACAAAAATAAACTCTTCTCAAAAATGCATAAATTGAGTTGATTTGAGAGTGAGCGTGTCCGTTTCAGTCGTTATTATCCATCATCCTCTGGCAATGAGAATAGATTTGACCATCAAAATTAATCTACCAAAGAGATAATCTTCTCCCATATTTTTGACCTAAATATTTTCTTTTTTTACATTACCGGTCAAAACATAACTTTCACTTTTTTATATATTTTTCCAAAAACAAAAGCTCATGGAATCTCTAACATTTTCAGACGAGACTTCATCAATTGAAGAAAATATTGTTGTTTCAAGGCCTCCGGCATTTTCTCAAACCTCACCCGATACTTTCATTTCCACAACCAACGCTTCACAATTTAGTTATCATCATCATCGCCCTTCACCTCCTTCACATTCGGCTTCATTTAATGAATCATTTGGCGCCGCCAATAACGACGACGTTGCGCGACTTTTGAAGGTAAGCTGGTTTTTCTTTATTGAAATATTCTTTTAAAAAACAAAGATGAAAGAGTCATTAAATTTATTGCAGCTTTTACGGATACTTTTAGTTTTTTGAAGGAAAAAAACAATAAAAACATAACATAGAAACACGCGAAGAGTCATTTCAGTTAATGATTTCAAAGTCACTGATTTATTAAAACAAAAAGAAGCGAGCATTTAAAAAAAGCGGATTTGTAACGTGTTTTTAAATTTTATAAAGTTTTTGTAATTTTTAAACTTGGAAATTGTTTTGAAGCTACGAAAATGATTAATTATGGCAAATCTCTTTCTTTGAATGTCTTGATACAATTTTTTTACCGTGGTAATTATGTATGTTATTTTTTAGGATACTCCACCCCATATTGTTCCACTCGTTCAAAGCTTTATTTCATCACATTTTGAAAATCCCAAAAAAGCTTTAGACCATTCTGAATTCTCTGAATCTGAAATTCCAATGAAACATTATTGGCAGCGTGTTTTCAAAGTTAAGGATGGTAAAAAGGTTTGTTATTGAATTTGTTGATTACAAAATATCAGCAGTCACTGCTTTCAGCACGCAACAATAAAAATTGAAAATTTATTATCTATTGAACCTGAAATTGGTCCCTTTCATGGCTTTCATCAACCAAAAGAAAACATTCCAGGAAATGATTCTCCTTCATCTCGTCGTCGTGAAACTCAATCATCATCCCATCGTCGAATTTCTATTGACAGTGGTGCAAATATAAGTGTTGAATCAGGAATTTCAACCGGAAGTATTCCACAAAATTCATTAGGTAAAACAAAACTTTTCTTTGAAATTGAAACTTTTTTTGACCAAAAAAAAGTAAATAAACACTTTTTTGGTAGTGTTTTTTCTTCAATGCTCCAATTTTTTGCAAACTTTTTGTTAAAAAAAACTTCCGGCGCTCATACGAAATGGAAAAGAAACCGGATCAGATTTCACGAGTATAAAAAAATGTAGTTTTTAAAGAGCCCTATTCATTTTTTTGAACAAAGATTTTAATCATATTCAACAACAACAATGAGATTAAGCTTTTGAGAAGAAAAAAAAATGTTGTTACAAAAGTTTGGAAAATGTATGAATATAAAAAATGAAATTCTTCCAGAATCTCCATCTCCACCGCCACCACAACCGCCTCCAATGTCGACATCTCCATCAAGTGAAATGGATTTACTTACGGTAGTATTAAGAAAAATTCGAGAAGGCAAAGCCATTGGTGAGAAACTTTAGCTAATATTTAGTAAAATAATGGTTTGTTCGGTTTTTAGATTGGCCTGAATTATTTTTATTAAAAAATGATCATTGTCGATTTGTTGTTAGTCGAGAAAAGGAACTTCGGCGATTGAGAAAACAAATTCCTATGCCAGCAGAAGCAAAACTTTTAGAAAGGGATATTGTTGATAATTATCGTTGTTATCAAAGAGCTCTCGAGCAGGTTACTGTCGTGGATGAATTATATACAAAACTTGGTAAGTTTGAAAGAGAGAATCATAAATGTCATGATTGAAAGCGAATCTTCCCATTTCTTTAGCCTATTTTATAATGAGAGCAGAATCATATTGGTATGCAGCAAAAATTACAAGTGGTTAGTTTCTCTTTCCAATTTCCCGCTACCTTTACGAAAAAATATTCCATTTCAGACATAACTCTTCGCCACCATTTTTATGCTCTTGCTCGACATAATTATTCAGATCTTTTAATGGAAGCTCGAGCTAATCTCAATCCCGCTGATCGCAGCCTTTTAACAATTCTTGAAAAAATGACACAGATTCTTGTTGAATCTGGCGCATATGATCCTGAATTAGCCGCAGAATGTCAGAAAAGTGTTTTTCTTGCTGAAAAGGCTTTAGAATCAACAAATGATGTAAAAAGAGAAAGAAAGGTTATTAAAATAAAAAATAATCTTATTTCACTTAATGTTAAGTGATGAAATCTAAACTTTATTATTCTTTCGGTTGTTTAAAAATTATTATCAATATATGCTTTACTTTCAAATTTACGGTATTTGTATTTGTAAAAAATAAAGATTACAACTTTTAGAATCATTGTGGTAAAAATGCAGAGTGAAAATGAGAGGAAATGCTTTTTTCTTGAGCTATTTATTTTGTACCATTTAAAAGCTGAACGCAAAAAGACCAAACCAATGTTGAGCAAACAAATAGCTGACGATTAATAAAAATGATGTTGAACAAAATGGTTTTAAAAAAATAAATTAATAAATTTTCATCGTGTAAATGTATTCAAGCCCTTTTAGCTCAGTGGTTAGAGCGTCTGTCTCGTAAACAGAAGGTCGCAGGTTCGACTCTTGCATGGGGCAACTTCTTTTTGCATAAAATGAAGTGTCTTTTTTTCTAAAAAATTAACCATAAAAGTCTTTACGTAAACCTTCGATGATTGAAGACGGGAAACTAATTGTATACTTTTTTTGACATTTTTGATAAACCTTTTTTTGAATGATTATGTACGCGAACCCAAAGATCATAACGAAGAAAAAGAAAAAGGAAGAATAAAAAGTGTACCTTCGAGCCAGTTTAAAAAATTCATAATCAAAAAGTTAATGTAAAATGTCGGAATTAGAAATTCCAAAAACGCAAAAAGCTTTAATTTTTGATACCGTTGGAGGGCCATTAGAAATTCGTGAAATATCTGTTCCTGAACCAGGCCTAGATGAATTATTAGTGAAAGTGTTATATTCTGGTGTTTGCCATTCTGATTTGCATATTTGGTTGGGAGATTTGCCTTTACCTCCACCCGTTCCTATTGTTGGTGGACATGAAGGTGCAGGAATTGTTGTAAAAATTGGAGCGAATGTTGATAACTTTAAAGTTGGAGATAGAGCTGGAATTAAAGTTGTTTTATTTTAAAAATTGGTTAGGATTTTATTTTTGAACTTTTAGTGGGTTAATGGTGCTTGCCTTTCATGTGATCAATGCAAACTTGGCTTTGACCAAAGTTGCGATTCTTCATTAAAAAGCGGGTTTTCACGATTTGGTACTTTTCAACAATATGCTTTGGTTAAAGCTACTGAAGCTCCTCATATTCCTGATCACGTTGATTTATCGAAAATTGCCCCAGTTCTTTGCGCTGTATGTTTAACTTCCAATAGTTTCTAAAAATTTAAAGCAAAGCTTTTTAGGGGGTTACTGTATACCGGGCATTAAAAGAATCCAATGTTCAAGCAGGTCAAATTGTAGCAATTACTGGTGCTGGTGGTGGACTTGGATCTTTTGGAATTCAATATGCCAAAGCGATGGGAATGCGAGTTTTAGCTTTGGATATTGGTGTCGAAAAGGAAAAACACTGCCGTAAATTAGGTGCTGAATTCTTTGTTGACCCAAGCATTGAAAAAGATGTTGTCGCTACTATCATAAAATTAACCAATGGCGGTCCACATGGAGTTGTTAACGTTGCCACAGCTGAAAAACCTCTCGAACAAGCAATTCAGTATGTTCGAACTCGTGGAACCGTCGTAGTTGTTTCACTTCCAAAAGATGCCAAACTTATCGCAGATGTATTTTGGACTGTTTTCCGTGCCATCACAATTAAAGGTTCATTTATTGGATCGAGACAAGATACCGATGAAGCTATTGATTTCTTTGCTCGTGGACTCATTGATATTCCAGTTGAAATTGTAACTTTGGGTGATGTAGCGGATGTTTATGATCGAATGATTAAAGCACAAATTAAAGGTCGAGTTGTTGTCGATCTTTCAAAATAAATGAAAGTTGTGTCTTCAAAAATGTAACTTGCATGTCGAAGCTCTTAATATGTAACAATTTATTTAGTGACCATAAATATTTGCAAACACGTTGATTAAACGTCTAAAAAAATTCTTAAAACTTCCTTATTATTACAAAAAAAAATATGTATTTAGACATGCACTTTTTTCTATCTATCATCATAACGAATGTTTCATTTCATTTTCTCTCCTTCGTTATGAACATAAATTGTAATTGATAATTGTTTATCATCCGTTATGACACCCTAATTTTTGTAGTCTTCATCAATGACAAATTTTAAATAATAATAAAATCATAGTTTTTAAGATAGGGTTTATTTTTAAAAAATGGTGGATAAAATTCCAAAAACCCAAAAAGCTCTTGTTTTTGATGAGATTGGTGGACCTTTGAGAGTCAAAGAAATAGATGTTCCTGAACCTGAAGCCAATGATGTTTTGGTGAAAGTTCTTTATTCGGGGATTTGTCATTCAGATTTGCATATTTGGGAAGGTGATTTTCCTCTTAAACCTGAAGTTCCAAGAGTAGGAGGACATGAAGGCGCAGGTGTTGTGGTTAAACTTGGAGTCGATGTGAAAGTGATTCAAATTGGAGATAAAGTTGGAATCAAAGTATAATTACTTTTATCCATCTTCTTTTTTTCAATTAAGTTTAGTTTTACAGTGGAACAACTCAACGTGTCTCAGTTGTGAACTTTGTAAAAGCGGTTTTGAAGTAAATTGTCCCAATGCCCTTTATTCTGGCTTTCATCGAAATGGCACTTTCCAACAATATGCCCTTATTCGAGCCACCGAAGCCATTCGAATACCTGACAATGTCGATTTAATCGATGCTGCACCAATTTTTTGTGCTGTAAGTCTTCTTGAATTCAGAAATTAAATACTTTTTATTGTTTAAGGGCGTCACCGTTTACAAAGCTATACTAGAATCAAATGTTCGAGCAGGTCAACTTATTGCTATCATTGGAGCTGGCGGTGGACTTGGATCTCTCGCAATTCAATATGCGAAAGCTATGGGATTACGCGTAATGGCCATTGATATGGGTGAAAAAGAGCAACATTGTCGAGAACTTGGAGCTCATTTCTTTGTTGATGCTTCAACAGGTGATGACGTGGTTGAAAACGTTATCAAGGTAACTATCACAATCTCTACAGCTTCAGCTAATAACAAAATTGCAGCTAACGAAAGGAGGTGTTCATGGAGCAATAAATGTTGCAACTTCGGAAAAACCCTTAGCACAAGCAATTCAATATCTTCGAAAACATTCAACCATCGTTTGTGTTGGAATTTCAAAAGATGCAAAAATTAAAGCTGATGTCTTCCCATTTGTTGCTCGCGCCCTTACCATTAAAGGGACTGTGATAGGTTCACGACAAGATACCGAAGAAGCATTAAGATTCCTTGAAAATGGCTTAATCAAAATTCCCATTGAAATTGTAAAGTTAGAAGAAATTCCAAAAGTTTTTGATCGAATGTCGAAAGGAGAAATCAAAGGAAGAGCTGTGGTTGATATGTCGTTATAAAAAAATATTGATGGTCCAAATTGAAACAAAGAATAAATAGTAAAATCCATTTTATTCATTATAATACATACATACAAAATTCATTAACAAACATAATCAACCAAGAAAAACACTTCGAGGACCAGAATTAACTTTCATCAATCCAAGACTTTTTGGTTTTTCAAGTTTTCGCATTTGAGTTGGCACTGAAAAAAATCGAGTTTAGACAAGGTCAAATATGATTACAATATTGATAAAATGACACAATTATGGAAAGCAGTAACTTTTCGTTCCTTCAAACAAAGCGCCATCATTTCAAATGTTATAAAATAAAGGAAAATATTTACCCATTTTTTCTTCAATTTTTGTAATCTGTTCTTTTGTTGAATCTTGATCAAATTGAAATCCAGCTTGTGGAGTACCAGGATCAGCAAATAGACCAACTGCTGCAAGATCAACCATTCCTTGAGTCATTCCAGTAACTCGAGTATTACGATATGCTGTTTCTTTTCCAATATTCTCATCATCTCCAGCAATCATAGGTAATTTTTCTTGAATCAAATATTGTTGAAGTCGAATCATTGAATAAAGTCGATGAGCATGAGCTGCTATCAAAGCCCCAAGAGCAAAGATTGTTGCATATAAAAGTGAGAGAAGCAACTAAAAAAAATCAAAGATAATCAAATGAGAAAAGTAAAAAAGAAAAACTAACAGTTTCGTTTAAATAAATGGTTGTAAGTCGAAAAGTGACATCTTGTTTGAGGCACATCTTTGAAGCTTCAGAGTTTTAGGAAGACATAATAAAGCATCGAACAAAATTCTTTGAAGTAAAAAAATATGCAAATATTCAACATATTTCAGTACCGTTCAACTTTAAAAAAATAAACAAGGATTCATGAATGATGATGCAAAAAAGCTTCAATCAAAAAAACTTTTTTTTTGCCGCGCAAACAGAGTGTTAGATTTTTCAAGGCAAAAAGTGAACTTACGCAGAGAAAATACTGAATGTCAAAAAAAATTTAAAAATACATTATAAAATTTTGTTTTGCTTACAAAAAATTCTTTCATTAAAATTTTTATTAACGATAACAACAAAAAAAATAACTAAAACTTTGAACTAAAAAGATTTTACCCGTAAATAATAATCATGGTTTTGAAAGACTTTTAAAAATAAATTTGGTTTAGTAATAAAATACATCGAAAAACTAAATTTCAAGAGGAGCGACTCGATAATGAGATGAAAGTGGCGAGGCTCTCGAAGTTCTTGCAAATACGCTATGACATCCTATGGTTATAGTATGCGTTGATTTTGTATAATGATATCTAAAAATATCAAATTATAAGGTAGATTTATTTGAAAGTTTAGAATGTGAACTTACATTCGAGTTATGGGATCACAATGCGAGCGTCTAAGCACAGCAACTTCATGTCTTATAGGCATACAATATGCCGGGGAATTTGCTCGGGCATGTTTGCAAAGACAGAATGCTTCTGCTATTACTTTAGGCTCTCGTGATTCATCATAATTTTGCCTAAAATTTAATTTCCTTTAAACGTGCAAAAAGTTGTGGAAAGAATTAAATTAGAGCTTTGAGCTATCGATAGCTTCTTGCTTTGAATCAAAAAATCTAAGCTTACCTCCATTGCCAAGGACAGAGAGCTCGATCCATTATGGTATTAGCTTTACCACCTTTGGGCCAAATTTCACAAACTTTTGGTTCAGGTTGAGGTGGAAGCCATTCTTCATCAAAGCTTTCCATAGGTGGATCACTTATTTGCATTTCATTTCTCCAAGTATTCAATACAAATTCCTAAAACTTTCGTACTTAAAAAAACCTTTAATCAAAGAATTAATTAAATTACCAAATTTGGAGGTTCTTTGCATTCCACGCTTAAAGGTACAGCTTTACGTCCACGATGATGATGCCTTTTGGCTGCTACAGCAATATTAGAGATTATCAAAAATATTGAAAAATATAATAAAAATAATGATGAAATCATTGAATAAACACACTCACTAACTTTAGAAAACAAAAAATAAAGAATTTGGGATTTGAGATTTATTTTTGTCTTTACTTAAATCCACATCAAAAAAAAAAGATGTTTATTTGGAATCCAAGATAATTAAGAAATATTTTCGCCAAGTTAAAGAAATTTTCCGGAAAGAAAAACACAAAATCCAAACAAAATTGTCAGGTGATGATGATGATAGAACCTTTTACTTAAAATGAGATTTAATAGATCGGGTTCAATATTTGGATGTTCAATGGCAATGCATATGCGTAAATGGATGATGATGATATAATTCAGGAATAAAAGCCCAATGTCAAATATCTCTTGTTGATTATGGAAAGATAGGTGACGATCACACGATGGTGGTGGAGGTCATAACCACATACATCGCTCTTTTTTTCTTGCACCCTTTTAACTTTTTTTTAAAATTTCAAACAAAAATTAAACAACGACCTGTTGACCTAGAAACCTGCAATCAAGGATAATCATCAACTTGAATAGATGGAAACGAAAAGAAAGAAATTAAACGGCCTAAACACTCTTCTTCTTATTTGATTATTGTCCTCTTATAATTGCGGCTAATCATGGTAACACGCCAATCAAAACCAATTGAAAAAAATGGGGTTTTCAAGGTCAAAATAGGGAAATTCAAAAATAACTGTTTTACATACAAGAAATTTTTCTGTGCTTTTTTTTCAATAGTTACAAATTTTCTTTTATCTTTGATTTATTTATTACTAATTGTTTATTTAATTAAAAAATAATACGGAAACGCTGTATCTTTAGCTAGGGTTCATTAATCAGCGCAAGTGGAATAAAAACTTTTGAGTGAAATGGGTTCCGATTCTTCCGCATCCTCTTCTTCATCATCTTCCATTGAACCAAGAAGCATAAGGAGAAAAACATAAAGTGCAACGGAGATAACAAAATATGGAATTAATGCAATAAATAAATTTGTTGATTTTAAAATTGGTAGAAATGTTGAACTTCTAAAAGGTATTTTTTAGCTAATGATTTCATAAGATTTATACCTTACCCCAAAGCTGAAAGACTCCATAAAAGCATTCGAGATTTTACTAAAGCCTTGACTCGGCTTTCACGATCCACATATCTTTCTAAAAAAGTTGCTAATTTAATTTTCTTATAACGTGGAGAAATTTGTTTACCAGCAATAAAGCAAAAAGCAGTATTGCATGGAACTGCAGTTATCACAGCTAAAACTAAAAATAATGCAGCTGAAATTCCTGCATTATGTGTCACTCTTACAGTATCATCTTCAATTCCTTGAATGGAAAGTAAAAAGCAAAAGAATGTCACTAAACAAATTCCATAACCTCCAAAAATTAGCGATTTTCTAGAAGGCATTGATGCATTCGTTGGAAGTCGAAAAGCTGATAAAATTGTTAATTGTGTTAATGGATAAAGAATAGAATATTGAGAAGCTCGAAGGGGAGAAATTCCCATACTTTCAAAAATTAATGTTGAAAATGCCATAATTATTGGAACACCAATTGACTGAAATTGCGATGATCAGCAAAAAAAATTTTCGTTATTTATTTACGGGTTTTTTGTTAGTCTTTTGGAAACAAAAATAACTTACTGCATTGAGTGCTGTCAAAAAATATGTCACGGTCATGGGAGAAAAAGTAACTTCACCGATGCTTTTCGCTCGAGAAAGTTTTGGCTTTGAATCTAAGGAATACGAAAAGAGTTCAATCAAACTCGGACGTTGGATGAAATATATCAATCCTGAAATATAAACTTCAATTACAAATATTATAAAACGGGATATTACCACAAAGAAGCGATGGCAAATTAACAACCACCGATGTCCAAAAATAACTTTCAAATGAAAAATATGCTACAACAACATTTGAATATAATGCAGCAGCTCCAAATAAAAGAGCTCCAATAAAAAAAGCATTTGGACGTTTTTCATATGGATAAAAATCATATGTGATTACAGAAGATAAAACAAAGCCACATCCAACTCCAATTCCAATAATGAATCGACCTAAAGCAAGAAATATTGTTGCAGGAAGTAAAGAAATAATGGATCCAAGCAAAAGACAAATTCCATTTAAATCCACTCCAGCCAAAATGGACCATTTTTGACAAATTTTTTCAACAAAAAATGTTCCAATAACTTTTCCAATTGGAAATGCTGCCGCAACCAAAATAAAATTATCTCCAATCAAAGTTGAATTGGTTTTGGACGTAGTAAATACATTGAGAACAGTTTGATGATGAATTTGTAATGCAGAAAGCAGAGATACAATCAAAGCAATTTTCATTTTTTAACGAATTGTGAGATAGATAATTTTGTTTTAATCTTCAAGCAACTATGATATAACTTAGGCTGTCAAGTGCATATTAGAATTTTTTGTTATTTAATAATCAAGTGTCATTTACATGCATTCTTTCATAAACCAGCAATACAAGTTTTGTTTTTTCTTTTGTTTCTCAAAAAATATTTTGGAAAAACAATATTCGAAGAGCTGATGATGCACTGTTTTTTTTAGCCTATCTTATTTTATTCGACCCAAGCTTCCGTGGCGCAATTGGTTAGCGCGCACGGCTGTTAACCGTGAGGTTGGTGGTTCAAGCCCACCCGGGAGCGATTAGCTTTTTCATTTTTTGATAAGAACATATCATCAGACTTTGTAATAAACCTTTTTAAAATTGAAAACAAACAATTCATTTTATCCATTAAATCACTTTTTTTATTTCTTCATTTTGCTCTTTAACAACGCTTTTTCATTTTCCAAAAACTATTGTCACTTTTCTGAGAAAGAAACGACGTAAAAAATTTTTTTGCATTGACCTTCTTCGATACCAAAAAAATTATAATAATAGATTCCATTTTACACACAAACAAACAATGATGTTACTTATACTACTTTAAAACTAATAAATGAATAAAAAGTAAAAGAAAATTTAATAAAAAAAAAGATTCTACAAACATTTTTTTCTTCCTGATTTTTTTTTTTCAAACATACATGTGGTGGAAGATACATTTTTCAAAAAAATAAAACAATAAAAAATAAAATTAGAGCAAAAATGAAAAAATTGTATACATCTAAAAAAGCCCGTTCATGTTGCCAAAAATATTTTTTTTATCAAAATTAAAAAATTTAATTCAAAGTCTCTCAATACCATCAAACGCCGCTCAAAAACTTTCTGCCTTTTTGTTAAAGAAATTATCAAAACAAAATAATTAAATTCCAGCCGTGGAAAAAATAAATTTGAACACAGAAAATGTATGTTTGTTTGTATGAAAGTGAAAGAGCAAGAATGGCACATTAAATGATAAGAGAAACTTTTTTTAAGAACAGGGATATTTTTTTTCAGTATGTAAATAAAGATTTAAAAAAAACGACGACAAGATAATCATGCCAATGAAATTGGTTATTATTAATTAAAATATAGATAGAGAATCAAGGTAGTAATAAGAAAAAACACAGATTTTTTTTTTGCTTTAAAAATCACGAATCACAATTTTTTTAGTGTTTGGTGTTGTTATTCATCAGATGAATCAGCACGCGCTTTCAAATCCTCTGGATGATCGGTTGGATTATGAGCTTCCAATTGTTGAAGCTTTTCATCAACAAGGGAACGAGCAAGATGAAAGCCACCTGGAATTGGAAGCTCTTCAAATCCTTCACGTTTTAATAAATTCATAACATAATCAGCATCAAGGCCATGAGTGTCAGTGGATTTTAAAATTTCTGAAATCATTAGAATTTTAATTTAAGATGAAAAGTATTTATTAAGTTAAATCATACCATCGAGCTTTTCATCAGCTTTACGCAACCATGCCTTTTCACTTTCACCTTTAGCGGGATCAGGTTTTGGAGCTGCATCAAATACAACTAATATCATAGTCATATTATCTCGACTACCCATCGATAAGCAAACATCCAAAACTTGATTGGTTGCTTGTTTAAGATCATCGGTTGCCTGCAAACGTGATCTAACAAGTTCACATAATTGATCATTTTCAAGAACATCATAAATTCCATCACAAGCAAGAACAAAAAATTCATCTTGCGCCTAAATTATTTTACATAAAAATAAAAGGGCACCAATAATTATGGTACAAACCGGATTACGATCAAGAATGTAAACATCTGGTTCTGGTGACACAAGTTGTTCGGTTGGACGAAGGCCAGGCACACTTTTATATTCAAAATCTCCTAGGGCTCGAGAAACCGCCAAACTGCCATTAACCCTTTGAATCATAACCGATCCACCTGCTTTAAGTATGCGCTCACGTTCCTTTTCAAGGTATGGTTTATGATCTTCGGTGCTAAAAATGTCATCATTTTTACGGGAAACAACTCCACGTGAATCTCCTAAAAATGAAGGAGTTACTCTATGTTATTGGATGATTTGTGTTATACCAAGATTAGCAATAAACATATGATCTGGAGTCATGATGGCACATATGGCTGTGGTACCTGAACGTTCTCTCTCCTTTTCATCAGTAGTAAAAGAAGTCATAGATTCATCAAGTTGTAAAAATCCCGTTCTCATACCAGCTTTTATATATTGTTTTGCAGCGTCTGTCATCTTTCCATTACTATTTTTTAATTCATCCGTTAACTATAAAAGCGACCGACAATTATTGGAATGATCATTGTAACTTGTAAATTTACTTTTTTAAACTCATCAGTTTGTAACAATGTTTGCAGTAAATGTTCAGCTGAATGAAAAGCAACTTTACTTCCAGCATGTCCATCAAACACGCCAAAAAAGGACCATGAATCAAATGGAGGATTATTTTGAACTTTAATTTCTACATGATGGGCATCCTCCATATCGATTCGCCATCCTTGCATGGATGCAACAGCATATTTGTAATCCTAAATTAATATTTTTTTTATTAAAAGGTCATGTGATTTTTTTTTTGGTGAACTTACACGTCCTTCTCCAAGGTGATTAGTTTTCTCGGTTTTTGGTTTGTCCAAGAATGCTCCCATCTGAAAGATTATGGTTTATTTTTGAAAGCAATGAATGAAATATTATGGCAACTTACAATTCAGAGGTAGAGAAATTGGAACGAAAAGCAGACAAGAGGAGGAGGGAAAAACGATTCGATGTTTGGGTTAAAAATAAAAACAAAAAAAAAATAGGTTGGTTGATGATTGTTTTTTTGGTGGTGATGACAGTTTAGGCACGTATTTTTTATATATATATTTCAATTGGTCATTCTGCGCATAAAAAGAGCTAGAAATTTGTGAAGAAATTTATCAAATAAATTTCGAAAAAGAAAAAATGCACGAAAGAAATGAATGATGAATCAATAGGAAGCGAAAGGTAAATTTAATAAGTATATACATAAAAAAGTATACCACAGAAAAACACTAAGAAAATGCTTCTTTCAAGACTACAACCAACTAAGAAACACCACACATTAATGGAAGAAGAAAAAAGCATAAGTTGAACAGGAAGAGGAAGAAAAAAAAAGTATTTTCTGGCCTTATGCTCTTTGTATTGCAACAAGTAACGAATATAGGAGGAGATAGGGAGAATACTGTACAACACTGCATGCGCATCACTTTGAAACACAAAGTTTTGGAACAAAAAAAAGTCAAAAAATCTCGTAACTTTATTTATTTATTTCTTGCATTTTATTTTTTTCCAAGTCACAAGCATCCTGGCTTTAAAAAGTATACTCAAGCATAAGCCTAAGATGGCAGCAGTAGCTTTCTTTTCTTTGCGAACGAGAGAAAAATGAATGAATGATGAAAACACGATTTATGAGAGGAGATGAAAAAGAAAAAAAATACATATAGCAGGCGACGTATGTGAAAAACAACATGATACAAGCAAACCCGCCAAAATATGATGTTCTTATAACGAAAATTTTTTGCACTCATTTTTTAGATGATTTTACTTTCTTCCTTTTTTATGTTTTGAGTTCGCTCCATCATCGACACGAAAAGCAATCATCTTGTGTTCATTCATTGATCGTTATTGAATCTATCGTTCCTTAACACAATCATATACACTAAAGACATTCAATCAAAAAGAAAGAAAGAAAAAATACGATAATGTCAACAGCAAGGAGGCGACAAGTTAATGCTAATAGTGGCTGGATCTTTTCTGTAAAAGATATTGAAGATTCTCCATCAAGAGCTTCAGGAATTGATAAAGAAAATGAACAAAAGCTAAGAAGAGAAGGATGCATGATTATTTGGCATATAGGTGGTACATTGAAATTGTAAGTTCACTTTTACAATAATATCAACTTTTACTTTATTTTTAGAAAAGAACAACAAACACTATACACAGCGTGTACGTTTTTTCATCGATTCTATATGGTGCAATCTTTTGATGAACATCCTTTGGAAGTAAGTTTCGATTCGAAATATACAAAGAATTTAACCATGATATGATAATTTCAGGTTACTGCTCTTGGTTGCTTATTTCTTGCTGGGAAAGTGGAAGAAACGCCGAAAAAATGTAAAGATATCGTTAATGTTGCTAAAGATTGGAATCCAGATAAATATAATTCTGTAACTTTGTTAGTAAGTTTACTTTTTGATACATCTCGATTTGTTGTGAAGTGTAATTTTGGATGGATGTTTGCTGAAAATCAACCGCGTAAAGATGCATCTTGCTATGACATATTTGAAACTCATTACACTTTCGACACCATTAAATTTGTTTAATGCTAGATTTTTCAGCAAGATGTTCTCCAGTTTGAGAAGAAGCTACTATCAACTTTACGATTTGACCTATATTTAGAAAATCCTTATACTTATTTGGTCAAATATGCGAAAATCTTTGATCTTAATCCAACTCAAAAAAGAGAAATAGTACAATTTGCATGGACTTTTCTGAACGATTGCGCTGGAACAACTCTTTGCATAATGTATGAACCTGAGGTAAGATTTTACTCATTTACGAATCTTCTAATGTAAACTTTCAGCTAATAGCTATAGCGATACTCCAACTCGCATTTCAATTTCACACCGTCGAAATGAATGATGTTGAATGGGAAAACAAATCACCTGATACTTTTTGGTGGGATAACTTTGTTGATGGTCTAACGAAGAAACAAATTGATGATGTCTGCCATTTTGCTCTTGATTATTATGAAAAATTAACCAAGAAAGAAAATGTTAAAGAGAATGGCAGAGCAACATCAGATGGGATGGAAACATAGACACGTGGTATGTTTTGTTTTCTCTCTGTCATCATCATTAATTTATCTCAATTGTTAGTTTTTTTGTTGTATTTATATTGTTACGTCTATGTTTTTGAGAAATTCGATTTATAAAGAATATATAAAACACATGTGCTTTTTGATAAACATTTTTGTAATCTTTTGTTGGAGAAGGTGGTATCTATCGGATGAAAGAAATAGCAAAAAAGCTTTCTTTATCTTTATTTACATGTAACTAACATACTCTCAATGCTTGTGATATCGAAAATGGATAACATTAGCTCCTATGATTCATTGTGCATAAATTCCCATTGATTTTTCTTGGAAGCATAGTTTCTTTAGATTTTTTTTCGAAACATACTCAACTTTTATCGTTTTTTACTTAAATTTCGTGCTTCAACTTTCCCAATTAATTGCTTAAAACTTGTTTGGGCTTCCAACGTTGATACCATAAAACTTTCCTCGATTCCATAAATGTCGTAATCTAAAATTTGTGGATTATTCGTGGAGCTTCAATAACTTTTCAAGATCCTTTTTTTTCTTATAACGTTTGCTGTTTATTGTTGGAAAATTGCGCATATTTCACAACAAACTTGATTGGATTGGAGAAGATTAAAAAGGGCGATTATGATACTCCAGCAAAAAATTTCAGTTTTTCTTACATATTTCCAAATTTGCTTCTCTAATTTTTATCTTCCATTTATCTGCATACGATATGTTATTGCAATCGATAGAAAGGGAAATTTAACGTTAAATATGGAATTTTATGGAAAACTTGAAATCGTTTTATGAAATTACAAATTTATTAAAAAATAAATATTAAATAATCATACATTTTATACAATTTTTTCCCGTTAAAAAAATAATTTACAAATTTTTGTTTGCTATTGCATTTTTAATCTTCACCAAATTTTTCTGTTAAAATTCCCATTGGTCCCACGCGTGTTGCTGAAATCTTTTCATTATCATCATCAACGGATTCCTGCCTTCGAAATGCGCTTTTAATGAGTTGTTTTTGTAACATTACAAGGTTCGATTGATGATTATACATTAGGAATTCTTTGAGTGATAATAATCCATCAGCCGTGGAATCTATTGAGCTTCTTTCAGAAATATCAAAACCGGTAAAACCTGAAAGTTATGAGCTACATCAGAATATTTTCATTTAATTACTTACCTGGTGGCGGCCTTAATCCAAGACCCATATATCGTGTCTTTTTTCGCCTTCCGCAACATATTGGATTTTCAAGTTTAATATCCATTTTTTTAATTAACCAATTAACCATTTGTTTTACAACTATGGATGAAACATTAAATAAGCAATAAACTAAACTTGCTCCAAATGTTAATAAAATAAAATTAATAACACGATAAAAATCTGCATCCAATCGATCATTCGAATGTTTGGTATTTGAAACAAAATCACCAAAGCCAATGGTTGCGAAACTAAAAAATATCTATCTTTAAATTTCGAAGCTTGGAATTTTTTGCTTTATGTGTTTTCTATTGCAGATTTTATGATTTTTAATGGCTTAGTTTTTAATAAGTGTTTACCTTCATTTTTTACATTCATTTTTACTTTTGATAAAATTAATCTTTATCTTTGTTACATTTTTTTAGACTGATTATAAATAAATTCATTCAATGCCACCTCCTACGTTCCAAAAATCTTCTTGCTTTCTATTTTTTTGAAAGAGGAGACATTACAATCATTTTCCTATTTTTTTATTATGGATAAATTTTATTCTAAGAAGTCTGAAGGTAAAGAAAAAAATAATAATTAGTATTAAATATGAATGAAAAAGTTAATCCCAAAAAATTAATAAAAAGATATGAATATTCTTTCATGGATATTCAAGAGTAAGAACAACCCAAATATGTGTTTGCGTTTCTAAAGAAGTGATTGTCTAACAAAAAAAAAAGAAAATGATAATATCTTTTTATGGAAGCAAACGATTAAAGAGCATCTTAACAAAATATTTTTGAAAAAATTCCTAAACATCAATTTAAAAAAAAGTTTGTACTTTGCTTTTTTTAGCTGATTTAATTTTTTATTTGCATAGTTAAAAAGCTGCCACTGATTCAAAGCATTAACAGCTGCCGGACATCGCATATTTTTTTATATGTCCTTATTTAGCGTCTCAATTATTGTTGCATGCGTATTTTTAGACGACGACAACTCTCTTAAAAATGTCAAAGCTTACGTCAAAGTAGTTAGTTAAAATTGCATGGAATAAAAAAACCTATGTTATGAAATTTTTTTATTTTATTTTGCATTAGTTTCAAACATTTTGACTTGACTCATTCTTCTTTGCATGGGATTGGTGGTTTTTTGAAATACATATATGAGAGCGTGTTCTTTCTATTTATTAAAAAGGTGGTGCTTGCTTTTATTATTACGTACATAGTTGTTGCTATTATTTTGGGACATTTTTTTGTTGTACCGCTTTCGTCATAAGGTCACTTTTGTGAAATATTTTGAAAAGATATTACCAAGAAAAAAGATTTAATGTTTTGAAGCTTTTTTTTTTGTTGTTATTTTAAATATTTACCTTGTAAAACAAAAATACACCGCATCATAATAAGGCCAATCTTCAGCAAAAGAATATATCGAAGCTGCGAAGGCGATAACACCCATACAAATAGTAAAAATGCAACCAAATACTTTATAAACTGATGGCCTCCAATGATCGATTCGACCATCCACAGATGATGCAGTATCACCATAATCTCCATCATTTATGATTAAAGTTATTTTATTTGCTGCATTTTGATTTCCAGCTTGTGCGGCAGCCTGTCTTCTACGAATTTTTTGTTCATGGTAATATCGAAGAAAATAAGTCATTGCGGTAATAAGACGTTCAAGGAATAAATTAAAAAATAATACGCAACATGTGCAACCAAAAAGTCCATAAAAAACTGTTGCAACTTTACCTATAGTTGTTCGAGGTGTTGACATTCCAAAACCTGGAAAAATAAATTTTGTAGTTGAGGATATGAAAGTTTTATGGGATGTTTACCTATAGTTGATATAACTGTGCCTGAAAAGAAGAATGATCCAAGCATATCGAAGCGATCAGTTTGAGATAAATACCCGGAACTTGAAAGATTTTCATGTAAAGATAAAAGTTGATGAAGGGTATCACACATAGAAGAATTAATACAAAGGCGCTTTTTTAAACGATGCATTTGACTGCGATACTAAAAAAAGAAATTAGGCATTATTAGGATTTTTAAATCAATGAAAGTAGTAATTTTTTGATTGATGTTATAAACTTGCTTTTTGCTACAATTGTGTTTGTAAAATAACTTACTTGATCTCTTTCAAATAATTCATTTTCCCGTTCTAAATGATTAAATAAAAATGCTCCAAAAGTTAAATACATCATAAGCCAAACACCAACTAAGAGAAACCTTGCATTTTCTTCGTGAAGATGAATCCTCGCAAAGCATCCCACCTAAAATAAATCCCTTTTATTTTAAGACATTCCTTTCACTTCCTTATTTATATTTTCATCTTCTTTACTTACCTTTGCTCTTGAGATACTTGGTAATGTATTAGCTCGAAGTAAATCCTTTTGATGAATTCCACGAGCAAATTGAATTTTATGCATGGCTGTCCATAAAGGAGGTGCTACACCACTAGCTTTATGTGGAAGTAATGGCGAAGATGGACTTGATGTCGATGACGAAGAAGATGGTTGTGTTGTGACTCCTTGATTATGACTTTGAGGTTGCTGCGTTTGTGGTTGAGATTGAAGTTGTTGAATATGAGAAGCTGCAGCTGCCTTGGATTTCTCCGACGACGTGGAAGGTTTTATTTCCGTTACTCGTGTAATTGATGAATATGGACCCGATGGCCTTCGATAATTTGATGAATTAATACTTTTATAATTTTTTATTAGTTGAGCTTTGGCACCGCTTTCTTCGTCAGAATTATTTTCAACGTAGTTGTCAATGATTGGCGGCCTTCCTCCACCGCAAGAGGCGAAGATTTTTTCGTTTGATGTCGCCACTTTAATTTCTTTATCGAATCAAATATTTTTTTGTTTATTAAAAACCAAGAAAAATAAAATCCATTAAGTTAAAAAATATTTTTTCTTGCAAATCAAAAAAATAATAATATAAATTTGTAGCTCTTTTTTTCAAACAGGTAAAAAATGGAGAGAAAAAAGGTTAATAAAACCAGCTGAAAAACAAAATTAAGGTTTAATTTAAATTTTTTTTGTTAGCAAAAAGCAAAGAAAAGTAAAATAAATTTTTTCTCACACTCCTCCGAATCAAAATTTAAAAAGCTTTTCACGCCCGCATATTTAGGAAAAAAAGAAAAATTAATACACAGGTGAAAAAAAAATTATATTTGCAAAAAAATGTAACATAGAAAAAAAAGTAAAAGAATTATTATATTAAAATATGAATAAAATAAAAAAGGGGCAGAACCTCTTTGTAAATGGATTTGGATATGGATATGTGGAAGGAGGAATAATAAAAAAAAATAGTTAAGAAAAAATGATTCAACAAGGAAATAATAACCTATAAGGAGCTTCGTTTGAAAGAAATTTAATAAGAGCACTAAAAATGGTTAACAAATGTTTGGTTATGGTAAAATAAAAATAAATAGTTTAAAATTTGATTTCTTAAAACATCCGTGTCAATAAATTTTTAGTTACAGAATAATTGTTTTATTGAGTTTTCATAAATTAATCTCAAATTATGTCAATAATTTTTTGTCGACTCAATAAAAAAATTAACAAAAGGCGTCGTCATATTGAATTTTCTGACGAAAGCATTTTAAAAATCCTGATAAAACCCACAAATTTGCTACCATATATGTACATACAAAAACACTTAAAAAATAAAAGTTCTTAAACATTGCATATTACGTCAACAATTTTATAGATTTTAGGTTTCTTACGTAAATTAACTCAAAATCAAGAAGTGATGCATTTAAAAAATACAGCTTTTTTGTTTTTAATTTTAAGCTACTTCTTATTCGTGTACCTGTTTGTTGCCTGCCCTTTGAACCCTTCTTAAAAAAATAAAACCCAGTTATTGCTTTAAAAGATTAAAAGCCATTTTATGGAAGATACAAAACAGATTAAGGTGAAAAATAATAAGAATAGCAACAAAAAAATAAAGAAAAAATAATCAACAAAGAATACCTTGCAAAATTTCAAAGATGGAGAGCAAAAAATAAATGGATAAATATATTTATGAATGCTTTACTTTAAAAATAATAATAAAACCTTTGTAAATATTTTTTTAGCATTTTTTACTCAAAGTTTCTTGATCAAGGAAAGAGTACAAAGTGGAAACATTTGTCAAGAAAGAAAAATGTGTGTTATCATAAAATAATTGAGTCTAGAGCTTTTGCATCCATTAAATTAGACTCCCCATCATCAGACTCACGCGTTCATTTTTATTTTAATAACTAAAAGCTATTTTTTAAATGCCATTCATTAAGCTATATTATACACATTTTATAGCAATGACAATTATTTAAAAAAAGAATACGCAAACAAATATTATAAAAAGTAAAATAAATTTTCGAGGCTCTTATAAAGAATGTATGATTTATGTAATAAAACAAAATTAAATTTAATAAAGAAAAAAAAGAATATTACTTTGTTTTGTGTGTGTATGTAAATAAAAGTGCTAAACTAATCTATTCAGAAATCAATGCATCCGCCACTACCACCAACCAACAAGGAAAATATTTTTTTGGGCTTAAAATGGTGACTATAATTTAATCATTGAATAAAGAAAAAAGAAAAAAGTTAGAGACTACATCATTTTGTTGTTTGGTAGGAGGCTTTAATCACCATGAAAATGAGATATGTATGTTGTTCTCAAAAAAGGCGACAAAAAAAATTACTAATATTTTTTTAATATTCTAAAAATCCATGGCAGAGAAAAATGGAAAAGCATTGATTCCCAAAAGTAATATTAAAAACCAAAAAAAAGAAAATTTTACCTACTTTTTTTTCTTTTCTTTTTCCCGTCTTTTTTCCTTCATTTTTCTTACTCCTTTAAATTGGAAAAAAACGACAAGAAGTCAGACTTTTTAAAAGGAGAGATTTAAAGAAGCCAGCTATAAGAAATTAAAAAAAAAGAAGGATGCCAAAGAAATGAGGAGGGATAGGGATACAAAGCTTGGTTGCTGCTTGTTCGTGGTCAAAAGTAATCCTTCATTGCGCAAAACCAAAAAAGTCAACTACTATCAATGAAGACGAAGAAGGAGGAAGGAATGCCTCTTCGCTTGAATGAAGAATAAAAAATTATGTCGTCCAGTTTGAGATTTATTTTAAAATATTTTTTGCCATTTTAATTCACACAACAAAAAGGTTGTGAAAATTTTAACGAAGAAGATTATGATAGTGTTTAAAAAAAAGACAGGAGAGAGGGACTTAAAAATATTGAATTTGTATAATTAAAATATAATAAAGTTTAATGAGGTATTAAATTTTTTGGATAAAAAAATGCTAGCATTTAAAAATTAATAAACTATAGAAAAATGCTTAATCTGTTCCTTAAATAATTTTCTCAAAGCTTCCAAAATCTCAAGTTTTTCGTTATTTATTTTTAACTTTTTAAATCCAAAAATTTCTTTATCTTTTTGTTTATCAAACTTTTTGAGTTTATGTAGCATTAACTCAGGCATAAAAATGAGTTCTATCGTACCTAAAAAACAAAAGTTTAAAAAAAGGAAAAAAAGAGTAACTCTCTTTCAAAGTAGTTAAACGGATAAAGTTAAAAACAAGCATTGATGTCAAAAAATTCATATATTAGCAACAAAATATATATTTGTTCAAGCCAACTCATAAAATACCGTACTTTTAAATACACATTTTTTAAAAAGGCAAAACAAAACACAAGGTTCAACAACAACAACAAAATAATATCATCACGCTTATTTTACTCCTGAATTTATTTCTCATTTTCAACGGAAACCCATTCTCAAAAGTATTCCTCCTTTTTATTATTTACAAAAAGCTAGAAAAATAAATATCAAAAAGTAATATTTTTCAAATAAAAAATCTTCACTCAGAAAAACAATGGCAAGAATATTTTTATCTTTTAATCAAAAGTGAATAATAATCTTAAGGATGTCTGCCTTCTAAAGAAAAATATGGAATTGTTATTAGCCTTTTTTTAATCAGAATAAAAAATAGAAATTTTAATGGATTTGCGCAATATCATTTAAAAGTGTAAACATACATAGCAGCGGATGCGGCGGCGATGCCCTTCTAAAAAAGGTGAGAAGCCTTTCATCGTTGTTTTTCGATGCTAAATACTCTAGTTTTTTCTTCCATGAAGCAGCGCGAAAACTAACTAACGTCATGAAATATTTTTGTTCTAAACAAAACAAAAAATAAGTATCGTCATTGAATTGGATTTCCTCAAACACTACAGACTAAGAGGCAAAGAAGCAAGGATTTGTTTTACCAAAGAAAATAAAGAAATTTAACACAAAAACATGGGAAAATTAATGTTTTTGCAGGAGCGGGTTTCAGATTTTTCCAGCAAAAAAATAAAAAGTAAAAAAGCAATTTTTACGTTTTTTAAGTGTTTTGTGTTTGTATTTGTGTGAGGCGTGGTGTTATTTTTGGGAGAAAATTAACGCCCAAAGATTACCATTTTCTGTTTCAATTTCACCATAACTTTTTTTCTGGAATATTTATTATTGGTTTTTTCTGGGTCCCGCCGCCTTTCTCTTGAACACAAGAAGATGGTGATGTGTCATCATCATCAACACATGGAAAAAATATATATTAAAAATGGCGAAGAATGGTTGAAAATGAACAAAAGGAAAGAAACAAGGAAGCGATGATAGTGGATTTATGACCTAATTAGAAGCCATCCATTCGAAAGACCAACCAAAAATAAAATTTGTGGTTTTTAAAAGTCTTTTCAAATTTTTTTGCGTGATAGTGATTTTGAAAAATGGATAAGCAAGCAACAATGATTCGGAATGTAAAAAAAACCACGATTTTAAAACTTTAGAAAGCTAAAAAGTCAAAACAATAAAAAGCGAAAGCCATTTACTCACATAACTTTTTTTAAAGCTACAGGGATAGCAAAAATAAAATGAATGCGATAATTGAATGTGTTTGAAAAGCATGGTGAAGAAGCGCATGCCATCTCTCTCTCTCTGCGAACACCCTAAATGAAACTTAAACTAATAAAAAAGAAAAGGAAAAATAATCGCCAAACTTAAATGAAATAATTAAAAACAATTATTATTTAATCTAAAACACACACAAGAAAAAGTGTAGTTTCGGGTAACTTTATATATGAATAAAATTAAAATTTAATAAAACAAGCGATAGAAGAAATTTCTAAAGGACAAAAAGATATTTTTTTCGTCAAAAAAATTCGTTGTATCAGATTTTAAAAAAAATGTTGTTACGCTTCAAAAAATTAGAAAATAATGTAAAAATATAAACAAATTTTATTTTAGGTATTTACTTTCTATTTATTAATAAATGTTTTCAAAAAGACAGGGAAATAAGAAGCTCAAGGGGAGATAGATGTTCATAAGAGGATGTCTCGCTATTAAAATTGGAGCGCTGTGTATAAAAAGCTTAGGTTATTATTGAACAATAAAAATTATTACGGGGAGTTTCATTTGGAAAATTTTCTTTTTCCTTCATAACCACCAAATCTTTTGGGAGCTACGTTTACATATTTTATGCTCAAATAAAGCTCATACCTTTTTTCAAAGATACATACATTCGTCTTAAATATTATTTAAAACTCAAATGTGACGACTAAAGCCTTTTTAACCTAATAAAAAAATCTATTAATTTTACCATACTTTTTTGTTTGACATTTACTTTTAAATAATAATATTACCTGCGTGAACTTTAAATTAATAAACCTTTAACACACTTTTTCAAAATCAGCAGCAGCACACAACTTACTTTCAGGCTTCTCAGAATCTTAACGACAAATTAAAAGTGCTAAAATAACTTTACTCAATAAAAATTTTTCAGCAACAAAATTTCTAAAGGTTATTATATCGCTACACAACCACCCTCAACTTTTTCACCTTCGCATTTCTTTCTTTTCTGGTGGCTCTCGTCGGTGTGAATGTGTATTGAAATTTGTTATATTTTTTTCTTCTTCAAAAAAACAAAATAGTCATACAACTGCTTTGTTTTCTGTGTTTGGTTTCCTTTGGCAACCTTCGAGTTTTTTTATTTTATTTTTTTTTTCAAAAAAGTACAATAGCGGTATTTTTTTAAAACAAAAAAATATAATTTTCACCTTGCCTACCGACATTTCAGAAAGTAGTTAATTTTTAGCAATATTTCTTTGGCACCTGATTTTTTCCCGAAACAAAGGGTTTTAAATCATTCTGTTTTTTATGTGTTTTTTAACTATTTTTTCTCTAAAAGTTCAAGGATTTCGAAAAAAAATGTGAACGAACAAAAGGCTAGACGATTTTCAAGGATATTATGTGTTTTTTTAAAGCACAAAAATGTTACAAAAAAATGTGTGAGAAATATGGTTGGAAAAAATCACGTGTGTAAAAAGATTTTTTTAAACAATGGCCCAAAAAAAAATAAGCAATTGGGAAACTATAGACAATAAACGAATGCTCAAGAAATGGGAGTTTAGAAACACATATTTACATATATTATATTTTTGTTGTTTGTTGAAATTAGTTATTACAAAATTTTCAAAAAGTTGTTGCATGATGTGAGAGAAATAATTAAAGATTCATTTGACACCCTGATATATTTTTTTAACACAAAGTTCAAAAAGCGAATTGGAGAATCAAAGTTTTACAGAGACACTAAATATATGCGAAGGTTATGTTAAAGAAATGGATAAAAACTGCTTTTTTAGATTTAAATAATATCTAGAAATTACATTTTTCACGTGGTACATTAAAACCAAACAAATAATTCTGAAACCAATAAAAAAGTAAATAAATAAAACTATAAATTCTAATTCCAAAAAATGCAAATTCTACAAAAAATACATATTTGTAACAAAATCATCTCATCTTACAAGCATCACATCCCCTTTTTTAAAAAAGCACTTAATTCAACTCATGAAAAATATGAATATCTTCTTTTTTTTCAATTCCTCTTCCCTTTTTTACTGCAACTTTTTAAAACAAAAGAAGTATTTTTTACGAAAAAAAATTTGAAAGTTTTACCTTCCCTTTCCTTTTCTTCTTCTTACATAAACGATAGAGGTAGCTTGTTAGATGGGTTTTTCTGAGTCCAAAAAAATAATAAAAAATAAATAGAAAATTGGCTTCTCGTCGTCGCCTATCCTTTCCAATTCATCTGGGTTTCTAAGAAAGAAAGGTGTGAAAAAATGCGTTTTAATTTTTCTTGAATTGCTTTACTTTCATTTTGGTTTAAAAAGTTTTTTACATTTTTTTATGTTTAAGCATTTACCTTTTTTTTCTCAAAAATTTAATTTTCTTTTTTTTCTTTCGTTCTTAAAGTTACCATGGAAAAAAGCAATTCAAAAAAATAATTATTTCAAGTTTTTAATATAATTTAATTATTTCAAATTCCAAAATATTTTTTTATGAGAAAAAAAATTAATAATAAAAAACGCAAAGAAAATGTTTTTTTTAATTGGTTTATGGGATTTGACATGAAAGGAGTGTAACACATTGATCGTAGGTAGGAAAGGGATAATATTATAATTGGACTGAGAAGATGGTTCAGACTTTCTTAAAGTTATTTATTGAATATTTTTAATTTTATAATTAATAATTTTAAATACTACAAACATTTTTTAATTACTATAATTTATATATTTCTCATCATAAATTTATGCGTGTTTATAAGTAAGTCTATTACCCAATTAATCATCTCCCATACAAAGACACACTTCAATGAACGAACGTTATTTAAATCAATAATAAAAAGAAAGAAGAATAAATTCGGGAAACTATAAAAAACATGTGTTTGATAAACTTTTTTAAAATAGATTTCTTCTTTAAAAAATGGTTGACATATCATATTGCAAATCAAACCAAAGTAAAATAAATGAAAGACAAAATGAAAATAATGATAAATATGCCATGAATGCAATCATGGACATTCCTTGTGGAGTCGCACAAAATGCAAAGACACCTGCCAAAAAGCAAAATGTTGCAGCAATTGCGAGAACTTTTAATGAACCATAACGAAAATATTCATCCTAAAAATCATCAATGGTTAATGTATTCATAGTTTTTGATATTTGGAATTTTAATGTGTTTTTTTTCTTCTTCGAGAATGTCCGTAAATTTTAAATTTTTGGAAATATGGTCTTTACTAATAAACATTTATTTCCTTAAGTGCGCCGTCACCAAACTTTTATTAGCTATTTTTTTGTTTTAATTAAAGCATTTTTGTTATGAGTTTAATTAATTCTTTGCCATTTTTCAACAACCAAAACAATGTTTTTGCATTTAGAAATTCTTCTATTTTCTTTTCTCGCGTTATGAATTTTAAATTACCGTAAACAAATTTCTCAGAATAAAAAACTTACAAGTGTTCCACGCTTTTTATGCTTTCGTGTTCGGCATTCTCGATTTTTAAGTGGCAATTTTACTCGTTGAGGAACGGTATAAATTGCTTCTTTAGCACCTTTCCATGAATGTGGCCCAACCAAACGATAAACATATGGAGCATTAGCACCAAGGAAAAGTCTTAAAAAGAAACGAAAATCCAAAAATAAAGCCTGTAATTATAAATTTCTTTGTTTTTATAAATTCAAAAAATAACTATTTTTACTTGTTTGAGTGAAGGCTTACACCCAATAATTTCAGCTATTTCATCCATATATGGAACAAAATCCACTTGAAGGGTATGTTTAGGAGATTTAAAATATCGTTTTTTCATATCAAATTTTTTAGATTCAATATCTTCAAGCATTTTGGGAATTGGAGGAAGGGAATGGACTCCAGCAAAAATAGAAGCTGCCCAACGAGACTGTATTTCAGAAATTGGTGCTACACTTCCAATAGGTTGAATGAGACCAATAACAGCGATGGAGGGATCATTGATAGGAAAAACAAATTTATAAAGTGTTACTTGATGGTCCTAAAGTTAAAAGGGTCGGAGGTCTCAAAAGAAAAATGGTTAAGGTACCTTGATTGGAATTAAGCTTAGAGGCTTCAAAAATGGGAATGAAAAGGTGTACCCTGTACAGAGGATTAATTCGTCACATTCAAATCTACGTCCACCTTTGACAATTACAGCTTTTTCTTCAAATGTTTCAACATCTTCCTAAAAATTCAGGTAAATTAATTATGGAAAAGCTTATCATTATGATTTTCAACCGATACTCAATCGAATAATTTTTTTAAAGGCTACTTACAGTAACTGTAATCATTCCACTAGCTAACAAATTTGCTAATGCATCATTAACAGTTGGATGTTGTTCAAAAAATCGATGATTAGGTCTCAAACCAAATAAATCATGATCCATTCTTTGTTGAAGTCGATGTTCCATAAAGTCATTTACAATACTCATAGGCATAATTTCTCGAACAAAATAATATAATCTTGAATGAAAGACAATATCATATGGCATTCCACCTTGAGCGCATCGATTAAAAATCCATGAACCACGTCGAGTGGAAATTGTAACAGATTTTGCAATTTTTGATAATTCCACTGCAATATCAAGAGCGGAATTGCCAATTCCAACGATCACCACATCTTTGCCTTCATAACCTTTATAATCTCGATAATCATGAGCGTGAATAATTCGACCTTTGAAATTGTCAATGCCTAAAAGGTGGATTAAATAAAATTATTTAAACTCAGAATAAAAGTGCAATGTTTAAAGTAACCTCTAAATTGTGGATAAACTGGAAATGAATGATGCCCAGTTGCAAGCATAATTTTATCAAATATTTCAATCTTTCCATTACTCAAACTAATCTTCCATTTCTCATCATCTTTTTCGACTGTTTTAACTTCAGTATTAAATTTAACATGTTTGAGTAAATCAAACTTTTCTGCATACAGTTTCATGTATTCCAAAACATATGAATGATGCATGAAATTAGGCCATTTATCAATTGGTGGAAAATCTGAATATGCCATCATTTCTTTCGATGTGTTTACTACCGTTGAAGCCATAACAGTTCCGCCATCCTGAACATTGCTAATGTAATTTAAAAAGTTTATACATTAACTTTGATAGAAAATGTCAAAAGTTAAAAACCAAATTAAAAAATTATTTACTTTTTGATTTGGTCGATAATTCCATAAACCTCCCAAATCAGAAGTTTTTTCAAAACAAACAACATCCAATCCATTTTCAATGCAAGCTTTAATTGCTGGAAGTCCACTTGCTCCAGCTCCAATCACGCAAACCTTCGTCATATTTTTTCTTTTCAAACACAACTTTTAATAAAATTATTCCGACGACTTTTTGGTTTGATTAAAAATGGATTGAAAAATTAAATATCCATCCATGGATTCTTCCTTCTAGCACGCAACAGCATTTTTTGCGTCAATCCAAATAAAAACGGGAAAAAAGGTCATCATTTTTGATTGTTCACGTTGGAGTGGACTTTTTTTTATAGACCGCCACAGCCGCCATCTTCGTTGTTACTCTCGTTTTTACCCATTGGCGGAAGGCAGCCTTGAAATTTAGTTTGGATGAAGAAAGAGGATGAAAGTTGCGCGAGATTGGAAGAAGAAAAATAAAAGGAAAAGTGACTGTTGACCGCATTTTTTTCCTTTTTTGTGTTAGACTGAAGTCAGGATTATATAAAGGCGATGAGACCATCTATGGCTGCATAAAGTTTAAATTTTCTTGGATTCAAAAACATTTGAAGTTTCAGTCTTTTTGCCTTTTGTGGAAATATCAATTCAAGCAAGTAGTTTTTTAGATAGAGTATGTATTCTATCTCTCTATTAGACTCGATGTTATTGCTATTTAACCATGGATGAAAAAATTCAACGCGTTATTATAAAATTAGGTTCTGTTTCAATCTTAGGGAATTGTATTTGCATGTCATCTTCCTTAACGCTTCGAATAATTTTTATTTTCAATCTTTGAATTACTAAAAACATTTATGATAATATCGGTGAAAAAACAATTTTTTGTATCAATTGTTGTTTACTAACATTATGATACCATCTCGATGAACTATTATTTCACGCCATAAAGGTCTTTTTTCTAAGCGTGTCAAAAATAAAATATTATTAATCCATTCATCAAACAAAGAAATCGAAAAGCACAAATATATTATTTTTTATAAAAAAGCATGAAAAACAACCTTCTTTCGTTTTTTTTTTGACGAAACCTTTTGCCTTTTTGAATCATCCATCAGCTAGCTTTCACGTTTTTTTTCTTGGTTTTCTGATTTCACGAAGAATCAATTTTTTCTTTAACTGTTTTTTTATTGGCTGACATTGGGCTCTTATGATACAATTTTTCCATTGTTATTATTTTTTGATTGCTTTTTTATTGGAAAAAATAAATGATTAAAAAATATTGGATTTTAATTTCATTTTTTGGAAATTTATCGTTAGTATTTGGAGTTGGGCCAACATGTCGATGTCCGCCTAGGAATGTTGTTTTACCTGATTCACAGTAAGTTAAGATACTGCTAATGAAATAAAAAAAAATAAATTATTTTAAAGGAAAGGAACCATTGAATCACAGAAAGCTGTGTGCAATGAAACCTGTACAACGACAATAATATCAGAAAATATTTCTCAAGTTATTTTATTTACATTCACTCACATTCCAAGTAGCTTTTTGGTAAGAGTTTTTTTATAGTTAAATGCAATAGAGAACAATGATGCGAAAACAGCTTTTTAAGATTAGCAATAACAACAGGCTTAATAAAACTTTTGATAGTTCTTTAAAAAAGTTATTATGTCTAAAAGTTGAAAGTTTTAGATAACCATTTACGACAGCGGCAATCCCGATCCAAATAGGTTGCTTCAAAATTGCAAAGTAGACGAAGGAAAACAATGTTATTCCAGCGGTAATGAAGTTACTTTCACCTTCACTTCAGATTGGAAAGAACAGACTTCCACTGGAACTGTGGAATTATTCATTTTAGCAACAGATAAATCTCATGCCGCTGCTTTAGTTAAAGGTTTGACTTTCATTATTTTTCAGTCGTTTATTATTTGAAACAAAAAACAAAATTTAAGCCACAACAAAAGTAGTCAAAAAATGGGAAATTTGGATAATTGTTGGTGGAATTTTATTATTTTTAACCATCGTTGGTGCAATAAGTTTGTTGATTATTTATTTTTATCGCAAAAAGAGAGCTAAAGAACAAATTCGAACGATGCAATCTTGTAGTAAGTCATAGTATCTGGTTAACCCGTCTCTTTATAGCTCCGTTTTTTAGTGATTTATGCTTCTCCAACTCCGGTGTTACAAAAATATGATGTTGTTTGGTAAAAAAATCATAAAAAAAGTTTTATTCGTTGTTTTTTGTTATTTGTATATAAAATCACGGTAAAATAAAAAATAAAAACTATAAAATTGTTGAGATTTTATGGAGGACCAAATCACATATTTTTTGTGACGTCGGTCTAACGAGAACCCCAAATTTGTGTTATACCGAAATAATGTTCCTGACAACAGCATTGGAAATCTGCAACAGGTTTTGAAAATCGGAAATTGAACTTTTGTTTTTTTTATATTGTTTGTTTGAAAGGCAAACGCACTAACAACTGCTCTATTTGTGCAAACTATTAGGTTCCATAAAAATTCAATGGAATAATCCTTGCATATTTTTTAGAGTTTTCGAAGATTTAAAAAATAAAAAACATGCGATAACCATATTCCCGACGTAAGATTTAGAGTAATTAGAAAAATTAAAGAAACGTATCCTTAAAAAATGTGCTACAAAATAATCAAATTTCAAAGAGCAACAAAGTCAAAGTTTGTTTGATCCTTCACGTTTTCTCAATGTTCCATTTTTCCCATTGAATCAAGTTCTTATCATTTGCATTGATGCTATATAATCAAAAAAGAGTAAAGTTTTGCAACAAAACCGCCACCAATTTTTGTTTTTCTTGTAAAAAATCAGCAGCCATGAAATGGTTGAAGGCTTTAGTTTACTTATTTCTAAGTTTTGCTTTTACAAATGCATACAAAATTGCAATATTTACTCCTGATGTTTCGGCGAGTCAGGTAAATTATCCAGCTTTTAGTAAATTTGAAAATACTCGTTGATATTTGTAGTTGATTTTTAATAAAAGAGTGGCTGAAACTTTTGCTAAAGCCGGTCATTCAGTAAAAATGTATCGAATTCGGGCTATGGGTTATAAACATCTTGAAGTTCATGTGGACCAAAAAAATATTAATGGTTTGCAAAATCTTTTGTTAGACAAACCTAAAAAAGTGTTTTTAGTTGCTGATATTATTACATATTCAGATGAAAAATTCGATTCATTTCATAAAGAACAAGGAGAATTTTTCTTTTCAGAAATGTCAATTTTTTCATCAAAAACTCGAGAAGCTTATCAAAAATTTGCTGATTTATTTACCAATAGTTGCGCAGGTTAGTTGAATGCTTTCCAAAAAATTTCACCACAATTAATAAAAAAATCGATCAGAACCTTCTCTTCAGAAATGCTCCAAATGCGTTCATTTATGGAATCGGTTAAACATGAAAACTTTGACATCGCTTTTGCCGCTTCAAACGATTATTGCTCCGTTGGAATTATTCATGCCGCCAAAATTCCAACATGGATTTGGCTTGAAGCTGGGCCATTAACTGATTTTGTAGCTGACAATATTGGAGTAACTTCACCACCTTCATTCGTGCCTCTTGAAATGGCAGATAGCAGCGATCAAATGTCGTTTACACAAAGATTCTTTAATGTCATCCTTCGTGGAGTTTTTCCATATCTTTATGATAGGTTTGCGAACATATAAAGCCTAATTTATGATAAGAGTAAAATTTTTTTAGAGCTCTTGCACTTCCACAAAATGAAATTTTCCAAAAATATGTGAATAAAGATTTTCCCGATCTTCGAGATCTTGCTAAACATGCTCCATTAGTGATGACAAATACCCATGAATTTTATGATTTTCAACGACCTACTTTGGCTAAAGTTATTTATCTTGGTGGACTTGGCCTTAGTAATCATACACAGACACCACTTCCAGCGGTAAACAATAACATTCTATGATTCTAATTAACTATTCATTCTTAATTTCAGCCATTCAACGACCTCATTGCTAAATATGATACCGTTGTTATTTTTTCTTTTGGAACCGTAGCTGATGCATCTCATATGCCACAAGAATGGAAAAGCAATATTTTGAATACATTCGCGAGATTCCCTAAAATTTTATTCATTTTCCGTTACATTGAAAAAGATTTGGATTCCATCGTTCCAGAAAATGTTCATTTGGCTCGATGGATGCCTCAATATGATCTCTTACGTAAGTTCTTTTAAACCTTTTCCTAAATTACAGTATTTATTTTAGATCATCCAAAAGTTAAACTTTTTATTACTCATGGTGGTTATAATAGTATCCAAGAAGCCATATACGCTTCCAAACCCATGATTGTTATTCCATTATTTGGAGATCAAAAGCGAAATGCTCGATTGGCTCAAAAGCATGAAATTGGATTGAGATTAGATAAATCCAAAGTGAATGAAAAAAATCTTTATGCAGCAATTCAAACAGTTTTGGAAACTAAAAAGTATACTTCCAATGTTGCTGAATTAAATGCTTTGGTAACGAAGAAGCCATTCACCGCTGAAGAAACACTTCTCAAATGGACAGATTATTTGATTCAAGTTAAATCAGTTCCAAATCTTACTCCTGCTACTGTCGAACTTTTATTTATTAAATATCACAATTTAGATGTTTTTGGATTTATTGCTTTAATCTTTCTTGCAATTTTTTGGCTTTTGCAAGGCATCGTTAATTGTTTCTTGCCAGCAAAACGGTTAGAGCAGCATCAAATTAATCAGGATCATGAGAAAAATGATTAGTTAGTTTAATATGAAGAAAAAAGCTATTCGAATGAACCAAATTAAATAGAATGAATGAAAAAAGTTTATAAACAAAGATTTCAAATAAATAAAAACAAACGAACAAAAAATACAAATTCAATAACGTTGTTTTTTCAAAACTTCAGGTCTCCATAGAATTAGATGTGTAAATAATAGAGATTTTTTTATTGGTTTTCTAATAAAGAGTTATACAAAAAAGAATGTCAAAAGGGGAAAAAATAAATAAGTAGAAAACTGAAAAAATTTAGATGCTAATTGAGGGAGTGGAGGCACATCCAATATCATACCAAAACTGCAAGATTTCCTCTTTGAATGCATTTAACCGTTCCTTATCTGCGACGGATAAAGTGTCGTCATAAGAAATTCTAAATGAAACTTCTGGATGCATCTAAAAATTTATTACTTCAATAAAAAATTCTAGCGAATTTAAAAAAGTTAGATTTAAAAACAAAAGTATAATTATTACCTTTATGAATTCTCCGAAGGCTTTTAAGTCGAACCATTCAGAAAGATAACACAAATCAAAATCAATTAAATTTTTGAAGGGTTTCAATTTGCAAATTTCAGTAGGCGTCTGTGAAGTGATACACGAGGAGCTGTTAGATGTGACTTGACTGAAGAAAAAAAAAACAATTAAGCGCTTCTAAATCCTTATAAACTTACCAATAAAGAGTTTCAAGGTAAGAGAGAGGTTCGAGCACTTTTTGAAGAGGGAGGATTTCATCATTTTCTGTCATAATTAATGTATCCGTAATATCTAACCTACGAATTTTGCTGAATTTAATAATAGTTTCAAAGTCATTGCATGTAATAATTTGTTTCCATAACACTAAACAAGATATATTACAACGGTAAATTTTAGAAAGCAATAAAGAAGTAAAATGTGGTTGATCCCGACAAATAGAGAGCTCTTCAGTAATCCAAACTTTAAAGTATTTGAGATAATTTCCGTCCATTTTCTCTATCGGGTAAAACTTTCTCTTAATACCAAAATTATCGAAACCATAACTACGTAATAAAGCACAAACTACTATTTTATTTTTGAGTAAAAAATATTTGGAAGCTCTAATTAATTTCTGGTAAACGGATGCAGTTGAAGGATTTTTTGCAATATAATATGTAATTGTTGATGGCACCGAAAATTTTAATGACATGTTACTTTTTGCTAGGATGTTTTTACCAAATGATAAATGATTAAATTTTTTGTTCATATATTCCATATTTTCTAAAATTTTCGGGGATTTAAATGAAAAAACAAGAGTGAAGTTTCATCAAAAAAGCGAGATAAAAAGCGTCAGGAATTTTAGTTCACCTTGGATTAATAATAACGGGAAATAGTTGGAAAAAAAACCAGCAAAACCTCTCTATTCGTTATTCTTTTAAAGGATAGCTTTAAAGAAAAAAATATTTTATTTTCGCTTTAAGATTATTTAGATTTGTTTAAAATCCTTGTACGCAAAGCAAAGGTAGATAAATGACAAAAATCATCAAAAACTATGGCACTTTTATGCAGTTGAAATAATGGAATCTATTTCAATGATGCTTGCTTCTTAAAATATGGATGAATTCAAAAATGATGAAGAAACTTTCAATTTTCTTTCTTTACCGTATGTATGTCAAAAAATATTTTCTGAAGTTTTAGATGTCCAAACTTTGAAAACCTTTGCTGCAATCAATTTTTCAAGTTTCAATCTTTCTAAGCGATGTCATACAATCAATCGAGCTGAAATTAATGAAGATGATTGTCATTTTATTCTTTTATGTTCTTGTAATGAAAATGAATTCTGCAAAGGTGCTGCTTTCTCAATTTCATCAACGATTATCAAAATGGATGTTAATGAAACAATCAAAATTGTAAATCATCAAAAAGAAAATATCAATGCTCGTTATCTTCAATATTTACCTGTCCACTTTGAATCAATGAAACAAATTGAACTCCAAGTAAAATGTATCGAATTTGATGTTTTGGAATCATTGATTATGTCTAATGGATTATTGAAAAACTTTATATTTGATGGTGGCATCAAATCAACTTGTTCCATCGATGAATTTATCAATTTCTTCAAAAGCTTATCTCATCTCAAGGACTTCGAGTTAGTTTATTTTTTTATTACGAAAATTGTTTATAATGTTTTTGCTTTTTTCAGTTTCTCATTTGATTTGTCTTTGTTACCGTTCAATCGCAATGACTTGATGAATCAATTTACTATGCTCGGAGGTGAAGGAATCATCGATTTACTATCTTACAATCAACTTTCTTTTGTCGTTAAACTTTCTAAATTGTAATTATTGTGATTGATGTTTGAATGTATATATGTTTTTTTGTTGTTAAATTTTTTTGTTGATTGTTAGTTTTTTGTTTCCAATAAATTTTGTATTTTTTCTTTACGTTTGAAGAGACTTGTTACAAACTAACAACTAACCACCATTTATGTTTTTTGCAACATATTAGAAATCAGACGTTCGAAAGTTTGACATAAAATATTTTTTCATTACTCCGATATTTGCATCATAAATTTTTATTTGACGAGTTTCACATGCTAAACAAGGAGGTGCTTTCCTTTTACTTAGCTTACTTTGTTTACAAATACACAATATTATTTCTCTACGGGTCACGATTTATTTACATACAAACTGCTATAATTATTATTTAAAGCCAAAGATAGGTTCATAATGATTTTATATTTTAAAAGAGAAAAAAACTTGGAGCATAACTTATTTTTTCATTTTTATAATGTCCATAAATAGTTCGGAACCCTGGTAATGGGTCGAGATCATAAACATACACACTAGCATTCGACATATCTGCTAAAGCATCCAAAATTTCTGTATCCTTTCATAGCTCCAGTGGAGTTTCATAAGGTACACATTTGGAAAGTGTGATTACTTTTGTTTCATTTTAGGACATGCTGTAATTTATTATTTAATTTGCATAATTTGGAATTTTTTTAAAACAATCATAGAGTGAACTTTCATGTAAATGTTTTTAGCCATTTATAGCAAACATTTTTTTCATTGTTTTGAAGGAATGACAAAAACAAACATGTGTCACGCGGTGACAGATATTGGTGTCGTCGAGGTTTAGTTAGATAGTCCTTGGGAGTTGGTTGCATCTGCTATAGCTGGGATCTTCCAAAATAAGACAAGAACATATTCACATACATCTTTATTCAGGATAAAATAACAACCAGCACAACAATAATGTAACACACAACTACAACTACGAAAAGTGAAAGACAAAAGTAAAGCAAACAAAAGTATGCAAATAGGCTGCCATCTTGCTGGCTGTTTCGTTACAGGACAATCAAGAGGAGCGCGAAGTTTGAATGAGAAGAGGACGGAAGTTGAGGGAAGCACCAATATATGACACATGTAAATTTTTTTTTCGCTTCGTTGTTACACTTTTTTACAACTTTATTTCTCGACTTTGTTTTCATTGTTGATTGTTGATTTTTGTGAAACATATTCTCTCAATTCAGCGCTGGCGGTTTTCGGTTTTTCGGTTCGGTTTTCGGTGCATTTTCGGTTCGGTTTTCGGTGAACCGAACCGAACCGAAAATCGAAAACCGAAGATTTCGGTTTCCGGTTCAAACCGAAAAACCGAAAACCGAGAACATTCGGTTCGAATCGTAAACCGAAAAACCGAAAACCGAAAAAATTCGATTTTAAACCAAAAAAACCGAAATTCGATTCGGTTTGTCAAAAAATGGAGTGGTTTTGAACCGTTTTTAAATATCAAAAAATAAGAATTTTGCTCAAAAATGCTTAGAATCATTTTAGAATGAATAAAATAGACAAAATATAGCTAAAAAAAGAGAAAAATAACTAATTTTATTGAATTCTAGTCAAAAAAATACTTTAAAAATATAATAAAAAATATTAAAAAACCGAACCGAAAACCGAAAATTTGGCTTAAAAACCGAAAAACGGAAGCTTCGGTTTTCGGTTTAAACCGAAAAACCGAAAACCGATAAGCTTCGGTTTCGGTTCGGTTAACCGAAACCAAAAACCGAAGGATTTCGGTAAACCGCCAGCGCTACTCTCAATCAACAAGCTCACTTTTCAAGATTGCTGTTGTTTCTCAAAATAATGGAAGGATGGTTAACAATTTTATGTTGGATTTCAGTTTATCTTTCTTATTGTATTTACTTGTTTGATTTTTTTTTCGTTTTAATGTCAAACCTTCTCTTCGTTTAGTATATGATACTTGTGATTTAAGGAGCGATAATTGGACTAGTGACAAGCGTTTTAGACAAATCTTTTTTGGTAAAAACCTTTGCTGGTTTATTCAAACAAAATCTTTTGATTTAATCAATGTTGTACTCTCGATATGTCTCTGAAGCTGATGCAAGTAAAGAATATACATTTATTTCAAACTAATTACAAAATATCCTTAAACATATAAAATCTCATTACATATAACATGACAATACAATCAGAAAAGAAGAATATTTCTTCCAACAGGTTGATTTAAATTAATTCAAGCAATACAGCTATACCTTGACCTCCACCAATACAAGCTGATCCAATACCATATTTGACACCACGACGTTTCATTTCATGAGCTAAATGACCAGTGATGCGAGCACCTGATGCACCAAGTGGATGTCCAACAGCAATAGCGCCACCATTGACATTGAAACGTTCATTTTCAATTTTGAGTTCTTGTTGAACTGCAAGGCATTGAGCAGCAAAAGCTTCATTAACTTCAACCAAATCAATTTTTTCTAATGGTACACCAGATTTCTTGCATACAGCTTTGATAGCATCAACTGGACCAATACCCATGATTGTAGGATCACAACCAATAGTATGCCATGCAACGAGTCGAACAATAGGTTGAAGATTCAAACTTTGAACAGCTGATTCACTTGCAAGAACAACAGCGGCTGCGCCATCACAAATACCAGAAGCATTTCCAGCAGTGACAAGACCATTTTTCTTGAATACAGCAGGAAGTTTTGTTAAGATTTCAATTGTTGTATCACGAGGATGTTCATCAACATCAAATTGTTGATTGTCTTTCTTGCTTTTGATTGAAATAGGAACAATTTCATTCTTGAAATAACCAGCGCTATTAGCTAATTTCCAACGAGTTTGTGAACGAAGAGCATATTCATCGACATCTTTACGAGTAAGCTTGTACATATCACCAAGTTTTTCAGCGGTCAAGGCCATTGGAACTTTAATATGCCAATCAAGAGAAGCTGCTACCAAGCTGTCTTCATACTAAAAAACAACAAAAAATGTAAAACTGAAAATAATAAAAGAAAAAAAAACTCACAATGATAGTTTTTCCAAGAGTAGTGCCAAAACGAGTATCACGAACAACAAAAGGTGCTTGTGACATATTTTCTGATCCACCAGCCAACATTGGATTCACCAGCAATAATTTGCTAAAAATTTGATGATAAAACAAGAAAACGTTAATCAGCGCTTACAAGAGCTCCATTAATAATTGCATCAAATCCAGATCCACATAGACGATTAACTGTAACAGCTGGAACTTCATTAGGTAATCCAATTTTTAAACCAGCATGACGAGCAAGATAAGGTGCACATTGTGAAGTTTGAATGACATTTCCATAAACGATATGATCAACTTTTTCTGGAGCAATAGAAGAACTTTTGAGAGCTGCTCCTGCAGTAATGGATGCAAGTTCTGTTGCTGAATGACCCTTGAGTTTGCCACCAAATGCACCAAAAGCAGTTCGTTTTGCAACAACAAAGAAGGTTTCTGGTCGTGAAGCCATGTTATTGTGTTTTGAGAATTTTAATGCCCTGAAACATAACAGATAAGGGAAACAATGGAAAAAAATGACAATTTTTTTATGAAACTACAAAATGGAAACAAGACTGATTCATTGACTTACCAAAAAAGTGAAATGACAACTTTTAAAAAACAAAAAGAAGGCAAATGAATAAACGAAATTTGTCAGCTATCGAAAAATTACTCCTACAACGACTTTGTCTTCACTTTTTTCTCAATTTCAAAATCGAAAATTGACGAAAGTCTTCAAACTTACATTTTTCTACGAAAGGAATCATTTTCATCTTATCATCAAAAATGGCTCAAGAATTCAGCCTTCCGCTGCCAATCATGCGTTACATCGCTTCGACCAATGAATTTCCTCGAGTCAAAAACCGAATCGTCGGAACTTGCAAATATTTCGCACAAGCGCCACAAAACATGAAACTCTGCATATTCAACATTGTGAATTTGAGTAAACGTGATTCTATTAAATTTTCATTGAAATTTCTGAAAAATGATCCCGAGAACTTCAAATTTGTTGTGAATGGTCATTCTGATAATTCATTAATACTTTATGGACGCATGCTTATTCAACGAATGGATATTCGACCTTTCCTGACGAAAGTATTTTCATCTCAACTATATCGAATCGAAATCAATAACCAAGTGATATCCATATATGAATATCAAAAATTGGGAACTTCAATCCAACATCTGCAAATGGAGAATGTCGGAGTTTTTGGTCTTAATGGAGAGTTGGTTTCGTTGGAAATGTTGCTAATGAATATGGCAAGGCTACAAGTTTTGATATTGTAAGTTTTTATTAATAGTTATAATACCTACACGAGATTTTTTTCAGTAAACATGGAGTTAATAATGAACAACTGGTATATGCTGAAAACAATTTCGGCCATGGTGTAATATTTCATCAATTACAATCTTTTCGACTTTTTAATTGTACATCATCACTGAATTTGAAAAGCTTCGAGCATTTCATTCAACAAGTAAGTGCTTCTTAATCAATGTAATTTTTGACATTTTCTATTCATTTTTGTTTCAGCATATTCTGTGTCGTTTTACCTTTCAATACAATTATTTCCTGGAACAACGCGTTAAACGAAAAATAGAAGAAGAAGCAGCTGTAATGTTTAATGGTAATGGAATTAACAAGCCAGTTGTCAATTTCAAATGAAACTGAAATCTAATAAAAACGTCGTGGAGCTCTAAAGCATTTCAAGTGAAAACAAAAAAAATTCAAAATCAAAATAAAAAAAAAACTTTTATATTTAACTTTTATTGTTCTTTTATTTTATTGTTTGTATTATCATCATATTGTTGTTTTCTTTTTTATGTTATTGTATCTAATTGTTCACTTGTTTTGCTTTTTCGTTTCTTATATAAAATTATCGCTCCACCACAATTTACTCTCTCTTTTCAATGTTTTCACTTTAGAAATGAGCTTGAAATAAAAAATGAAAGCTGTAAACTAGTGCAACGCTTTGGTTTACAATAAGTTTGAGTTTGAGATTCTACCTCTCCTTTTTGTTAGCTTTTATAGCTTTGGTTGTTATCTAAAAATTCACTGTTTTGCTTTTAAAGTTTTTGTTTAGGTTGAATTTTAAAATCATTGATTTACTTTTTATTTTTATTTTTCCTTTGCTTAAAAAAGAAAATGAGCTTAGACTTTAACATTACCCTCTTCTTAGTTTATGCATCGTCTGCGTTTCTTCCTCCCTCGATTATCATTGTTGATTAAATTTCATCAACGATTTAGATTTTTCACAAAAGTCAATGATTTCTCCACTGTATCAATGTTTTTGGATTTATTGCTTTTATCTTTCTTGCAATTTTTTGGCTTTTGCAAGGCATCGTTAATTGTTTCTTGCCATCAAAACGGTTAGAGCAGCATCAAATTAATCAGGATCATGAGAAAAATGATTAGTTAGTTTAATATGAAGAAAAAAGCTATTCGAATGAACCAAATTAAATAGAATGAATGAAAAAAGTTTATAAACAAAGATTTCAAATAAATAAAAACAAACGAACAAAAAATACAAATTCAATAACGTTGTTTTTTCAAAACTTCAGGTCTCCATAGAATTGGATGAGTTTCTTCAGTCGCATCGGGATCTTCTTTGAACATTTTGATTGATTTATCAGCTTCAGCGGAAATTAAACGTGTTCCAGATTTATCAAAAGTTAAAGCAAAAATGCCTCGTTCAGAATCAATTGAACCAGGTTGAGCAGCTTCATGAAGTTTTTGGAAGCAAAATCGAGATTTCCAATCAAATAGATGCATCGTTCCATTATCAGCTCCAGAAACTGTAACTCCATCTTCATTGATGGCAAGAGCATTAATTACAGAATTGTGTCCAACAAGTTGACCAGAGAAATCACCATTAGGACATCGCCACTGACGAATTGAATCAGGTGAAGCGGTACAAAACATGTTTAATGTTGGATGAATAGCAAGTGCCCGAACAGATTTCTAAAAAAAGAAAGCAATTATAATTTAAAAAAAGAAAAAAGCTTAAAACCAAACCTTATGATGAGTAAGTGTGCAAACACTGCGCCCAGAAGCTAAATCCCATAAACGAACAGTTGAATCATGACTTCCAGTAATAACTTGAGGATTTGTTTCTTGACAAACAACAGATGCTACAGTATTAGTATGACCAGTAAGACAATGAATTTGTGCTTTAGTTCTCATATCCCATACTCTTGCAGTTGAATCTCTTGCAGATGTAACCAAAACATCTAAAGTTGGATGCAAATCGAGTGCTTGAACCGCACTTAAATGGCCATGATAATGTCGAACAACTTTGTTGTATTCCAAATCCCAACATTTCACTTGTTTATCTTCACCACCACTGAAGAGGTAAGGATGCCTTGTGCTGATTTTCACAGCTCGAACAGAACTAATATGGCCGGTTAGAGATAATCGGAGTTGTCCAGTACCAAGATCCCAAATCTAAAAGAAAAATGGTAAAAATGAAAGGAAGTCAAGACACAAACTTTAATCATTCGATCAGCTCCACCAGTAGCAAACCATTTATTTTCAGGTTCAACATCCACACAACGGACCCAACCAGTATGTCCTGATAAAACTCTGTATAATTTCCATGGAGCATGCCATTGAGGTTTAATCATTCTTTCACGTGATGGAAGCATTGATTTAACTGTATTATCTTCTGCTCCATGAGCAGCAGAGGCGAGAGCTTGAGATCCTTTAGCGCCAGCTTCGCCACCAGTAATTGATAACAGACCTCCATGGCCAACACCAGATTCCACTCCAACACTAACATTATATGCTTTCGGTAGTTTCAAAACTTCATCCATTTTTGCTTTTTTGGCTTGAGCTTCTTCTTTTAATACTGAGTTAAAGTGATATTTTGTTTTCAAAGATGTGTAAATGGAAGATCTGAAAATGAAAAGGTATGAAAGCCAAAATAAATGAAGAAAAAACTTACAATTCGAGATCATCAGGTATGTCAGCGCCATAATCATTTAGAAATAATTCAGATGCACCTGGCATCGGTTGAGAAGTTAATAAATCATCTGCCATTATGAATCTCTAAAAATAAACAAATAATTTTTGTTTTCTAAAACAAGGATGGCAGAAAAAAGCTGAGAACTCGAAGACGAAGGAAGTAAGGGTGAAAGAAAAAAAGGGAAGAAGCATTCGTTATAAGAATATATTATTATGAAATTTTGTAAAACTAGGTACATACTGAAGTTGAAACATTAAATGTTTCTGTAACTTTTAAAGGTAATTCTAAATAGCATTTTCCCTATAATTCTAACAGATAAACAACTTCAACAAACTTTCAAGAAATCCAATTTTGAACTACGAACAAAAACATCAACCAAAGTTTTTGAATTCACATCATACAGTCATATTTTCTGGCATAATGCCATTAAGAGCATAATAGAGTATGGATCTTTGATTTGCTTTTATTTTGGCTGGCAAGTTATCAAAAAAATACTTGATAAATTTTTTTTTGGTTTTCGTCATAAATTATTTGCTATCCTTTTTTGGTTTACACAACTTTGATCTTTTTGTTTATTTATTATTGGTTGAATACTGTATTTATTTGGTTTTTTTAAGAATGGAGAAAGCTATTGCTGAATACAACGTTGAAGCTGTGAAGAAATTAGTTAACGAAGCATTATCAAATGAGTGCGTTTTTCCATGTTTTAATGAATTATTATGGCTTCGTTTGCTAATTTCAGTGACAATGATAGTAAAGAAGTTATTGCTGCACTGTTTGAAAAGATTTCACGTTCAAGAGCAATGAATATGATTAAAATGAAGGCATCCATCGAAGAAATTGAAAGATTCTTTCTTTTTGTTGTTGAAGTTGCTAAATCAGGTATATTTCCTATTATTTCTTATAACAAAATTCTTTATCCTTGCTTTTTAGATCTTTGTTCTAAAATTTTATCAGTGTCCGTCATCCAAGATCTCCTCGAATGTTCAAAGAAATCAAAGTGTGCTGATATATTTACCATCGTTGAAAACCACATTGGTGTATGGAAAGCTGTAAGTTTTTTCTTTACCTTTACATCTTCAACCTCATGTTATTTTAGCCTGAATTTTTTGAGCAATGTAAAAATAGTGTCCTTCGAATGTGTAATGATCTTCTCAAACGGCTATCAAGGACGATTGATACTCAATTTTGTGGCAGAATCAATATCCTTCTTGCAAGATCTCTTCCATTAAATGAAAAGTCTGGACTCAATCCTACTGGTCAATTTAACTCTACGAATGAAACTGAATATGATTTGGAAGTTAGTCTCTATCTTTCTTTTTTCATTCTATCCGTAATCTTCAGCTTGATGAATCTGAACTCAAAACCAATCAAAAAGAAGAAGACAACAACGTTGATATTGATTCTGTTCCAGAGATTCCTGTCGACTTTAAGCTTTATCAACAGTTTTGGCAACTGCAGAAGTATTTTTGTGATCCGAACAAAATATACCAAAAGAATGAATTTGATATCTTTCAAAAGGTTTCGTTTTATTTCCAAAATTTTGATTATTTAAGTCTTTTATAGAATTTGAATGAAGTGTTAATAGTCTTTACAACTTATCGTTTGGATAAAAGACGAAGCAATCATAACCATCACGTAAGCTTATGCGAACTATGAACATCTTTCATTAATTTCATTTTAGGATACTACAATGGAAGGAATTGAAGAAGCTATAAAGCGTCCAGATGTTTTCTTCGCCAAATATCAAACAAGTCAAAAACTTTTTCATCTCCAGTTTGCTGATCCTCAATTTCGACGATATTTCTTAGTTCAGTGTTTGATATTGGTAAACTATCTTCAATCAGATGTTCGATTTCGAGAGTAAGTTCTTTTTTTTTTTTGCGCTATCATAAAGTAATCATCATCCTTTTAGTGAAACATGTCTTCTTACTGAAGAACAAACTAAATTCGTAACAGAAATAAATGAAAAATGTTGCAAACTTTTACGAGATACTTATCCACGAGGTCATCATTTTGCTGAGTTTGTTAAAGTAAACTTTTGTCTTTTTGATGGTCAAGATTATATGGTTCTTCTTCAGAAGCTTCTAAGCCGTGAAAAAATCTGGTCAACATGGAAAAATGAAGGATGTCCTGATTGGTTAAGTAATCGACCTGAACGAATAGTAAAATCTTTTCGACGACATCCTCTGCCAACATATGATCCAAAGAAAATTGATCTTGGTAATGAAGTTCTTAACAGATTATGGAGTCTTTCCAGTGACAATCTCAGTGCGTGTAAAGATCGTAAAAGGTGAGAATGGTTTATAATTGTATTATATCTGTTTACTATTAGCTTATTTTTAGAAATTTTGTACCAAAGTTAGACGACATTATTGCTGATGCTCTTGATCATGCTGATCCAGAACAAGGTGTTGAAGAAAAAGAATCATGTTTCAATAATGAAGTTTGGCAATGGAAGCAAAGCAGGCTATTCTTAACTGAAGGAGACAATTTCTTGGTATGTTATGTTGATTTTATTTGTATATTACATGGTTTTTTATAGACCGTTCAAAGCACTCCTGCAGCAAGAAAGCCATGTCCTGAATACAGCGAAGTTTTAAGAAGAGGTGTTTATTCCATTGCAATGCATTCTCAAAGTGAAGTAAGTAATGTTCATGTTTTTGCTAATTTTTAACCACGAATTTTAGAGTATGCGTGAACGAGGGAAGGTAGTTTCTCAACGAGCTGAAGAATATCGTATCAAAAAAGAAGAAGATGCAAAGAAGGCTGAAGAAGAAGAGCGTCAAAAAGCAGAGGAAGATGCTAAACGTAAAGCGATGGAAGCTGCTGCAGAGAGAAAGAAAAAGGAAGAAGAATTAGCTGCAAAGCGAGCTCAAGAAATGGCTACCATAGCTGCAAGAAAACCGAGAAAAGAACCAGAATCAAAAGAAGCAGAAAAGGAAGAAGAAACAAAATCAATCAAATTAGAACCGAAAGAAAGAGATAAAGAAAAAGAAAATGGTTCGGAAACATCACCATCTCGTAAAGAAAGAAGAAAGACAGCTTATAGCAGAACTTCATCGCCATCAGAACCTCGTAAAGATCGAAGAATAAAAGTTGAAAATGGTAATTCATCTCCACAAGAGCCGCGTAAACAAAGAAAGAAGTCGGTTGAAAATGGAAACTCAACTCCACCAAAATCTCGTAAACGTGCAACTCCTGTCGATTCTGATTCTCGTAAACATGCTATTCCTGCTGATTCAGAAGAAAGCAATCCAAAAAGATCTCGAAGAAATGGTAATGATACAAAGAGAACTACTTCACCAGCGCCATCTTCTCGACGAGCATCAAGTAGAACTAAAAAAGAACATGAAAGAGAACGCAGCAGTCGTCGACGAACACCAGACCGTTATTGAACAATTATGATCATCTTTATTTTTGTATTAATTGTATTTTTTGTTTCTTGAAAAATAAATTTATTGTTATGTAATTTTTGGATTTGCAATATGATGACTACACAGCTTTGATCAATGAAGATTAGTATTTCATCATAGGATTTTTTGTTGAAAACATGCATTTGGAGTGGACTCACTGACGTCACAAATTCTTACCTTGCATGAACAAAAAAAAGCTGCAGTTGATGGATTGATGTATTGATTGAAGGTCCTCAAGTCGCAAACAGTTAGTCAGTAAAAAAACGCATTTCAAAAAGCAAACATGAGTAGCCGATGGTCGATCGGCTGTTTCAGCTAGTCTTCTTCTTCTTCCCATTGCAGCAAGCTTGAATGAAGACTTTCCTTTCATCATTTTTTAAAAACCATTTTTTGATTTTTAAATTCCAGTTGTTGTTACCATTCTCTCATCAAACTTCCGGTGCATTCTTTTCTTATTTTTTTACTCAAGGAAAATGATGAATGAATTTAGGTAAGCTTGGAAATTTATTTTACGTATTTTTATAAAATTTTTACAAAGGTTTATCTTTCATGAAAAGCATATTTTTGGGAAGTTTAGGGTATTATTAGGTATTCAACTTTGCTTCTTTTTATTTTAAAGAGTTCACGTTCTTTCATGGTTGAAAGAGAAAGTTTGCTTTAAAATTTTAATAAAAATTGAGAATGTGAAATTTTTTTAAATTTATAACCTTACATTGAATAAGCGGTGAGCAAAAATGGCTTTAAATGTTATTGTAGCTGCTTGTTTGTTTAATATAAAATTTTTCGTATACCTCGACTTTAATCTTCTTCTTTTTTGTTGCAGCACCATTTGTTTTTTGATTACAATTGTAGCGGTTTCTCAAGCATATACTTATGCTCCATCTTTGGTAATTATTATTATTGAATTAAACAAATTGTAATTCTCTAAATTATTATTTTTTCAGTGGCAAGCTTATCGCGAACTTTCACCCTTTCTTCTTCCAGAAGCAAATGCGTTATCAGATTATTGTTTCGCTTCGATGGAAGAAAATCCCATGTTTTCCATGAATAATTCTAGTCGTTTTTCAACTTTAATTCCATCATATTTTCGTCGTTTTATGAAAGAATAAAGTTGATTTTTATTTTTTGAAATTTCTCTAACAAAAGATTTTATGAAAAGGGTTTTTATAAGCAAAAGGCAAAGATTTAGCTAGAGTTTTAGTATTTATTTTCTTCATTAAAATTAGATTATTTTGAGTTCAAATTACTTACAGATGGAAGTCTAATTATTCTTAGCACCAACTGAATAAATAATTATGTCTAAAATATTTTGAATTTTATCCAAATAATCTATATGAAAAGCTAAAATTTAATAAAATAAACATCCTTTTTACTTTGATTGCAAACAACTTCCTGTAAAAAAATTGCTTCTTTTTCACAATAAACTGGACTTTCAAGCGATGAACCGCGTTAAACAAACTGTTTTTCCTGTCATAATCCTCCCGGAAACAGCATAAAAACGAAGAACGACAATAAATCCAGAATTTGATCAAATAAAAAAAGTTGTAATCGTTTTGCGATCATTGCTTTTTTTTGATTTCCTTCCATAAAAATGTGATTCTCCATTTTTGACTCATTTTAAAGAAGCGGTGGCTTTCAAAGAAATTATTTAATAGCGTGACTTGGGTAAGTGTATGATTATTATGCTTGTTGCGTAACTCCTCCATAAACTTAACTGAAACAAAAAACTTGTTTATTTTCTCTTCACAGCTTCACGCAATGTCAAAGAAAAAAAACTAGTTTTGACGTTAAAAAACATAACAATTTTTAAAATCGTCTTTTAGCCCAGCTGAAGCTCCTTTTCTTTCTTCTTCGAAAATTTTTACGTTGTATATTATTTCCGTGAAAAAAAAAGACCTAACACTTTCACTGCTGATTTGATTGCATTTAACTTTTTGAACGAACGTGAACCACCAAAACTTGATTGAAAGCCGATCCGAGACACCATCAACAACCGATTAATAATGGAAAGGTAAAAATGATTTTTAAAAGTTTTATTAATTATCTCGATAATGTTAGATAATTTTTAGACTTTCACTTTTAATATATATTTTTACTCCTTCGTTACCCTCCAATCAAACACAAAGAATCGAAGAGATTCCACTCATTCCTATTATTGTGAGAGGTCGACCTCCATACAGTCATAATGGGGTAATCGCTTTTATCAAATTTTACTTTTTTGCTTTATTTTTGGTGATTTTTTCCATGGAGATAACCAGAAATTTGTTTAGTTTAAAGAAATCTGATTAAAAATTTCATATCTTACTTTTTTTTGCCAGAAAATCGCTACATTTATTATTCTCCAAAAATTATTTTAAAATTATTAAAATAATTTATTTTTAGTGGCCTTATCGTACTTCCAAACAATCACCTTTGCCAACACGTTTCTTCCCTAGATACGTGCCTCGTCGACCTCAAACTCAATAGCCATTACCATTTTTAAATTGCTCTGACTATTCGTATTATTTCTTTTTAAAACGGGAAATTTATATAATAAAATCTTATTCCTTTTCATTTAAAACTTTAATCAAGCAAAATTTATGTTTGGATTTTATCGTTTTGATTCCATATTGTTCCATCAAATAGGCACCTATGTCTTTTTACAAATAAGAGTTTCTTGCAACTTCTTTATTATTACCATTTTTCGAAATATAGGCTTTCAAGTTTGTGTTAAAAATAATCTTCTCATTTATTTTTCAAACATCTCAAATTACCTTCAAATATTTTTGATTTAAAGGAACTTTTTTTTTTGCAGAAAAAAAATTAAAACACAAAAGCAAAGTTCATTGATTAAAATAGGTCAGTCAGCAAGTTACTTATTTGAATTCCATTATGTGTGTGTGTTTTTGTTGCTTTCGGCAAATTTCAAAAGAAGCAAGCAAGCGAATGACAGTTGCATACTACCTTGCTTTGCGGTTTTACTAGGTTTATTATCAAGCCGCATTGTGTTTCATTTTTTTTTTAACAAATCCAAGTCTGTCATTTTTGTCATAAACTTGTCAAAACTCGCAATAAATTAACTTTCATCATTATTTTTAAAAACGCACAAAAATATGTATGCCGAAGGTGAAAGTAAAGTTGCATTAGCATCATTGAATTTTGTCGTTGGAATTGGTTGTGTTTCAATTATTTTAATTTCGCTTAGTATTGTTCCTGATTGTGCTGGAGCACTTTCATCTCAATTTCTAACATATTTTGTTATTCAATCCACTGTGCATTTGGGAGTTTTATTAGTGATAACTTTAACGGTATCTTTTTTGCTAGCAACCAACGATGTTGAAGCCGCTTCCGCCGCAAATAAAGATGATTCAATGGATACTTTTGCTGGATATACCTTACTTTTTGGAATTATTGTTGTCGTATGTTTACAATTTATGATTTGTTTACATCGATATTTACGAATTATTACACCAGTTCTAAGGTTTGAAGGAGGCTGTTAAATACAAAAATAATATCGCTTGCTTTTAGTCTTTGGTTATATTCAAAATTATTTGTATTTAGCACTATTTTGGGTTCATTTCTCTTAGCTTCAAATAAACTTGTAAACAATCTTGTTGTTAAAAGGTTTTGTCACTTTTGCAGTGAATTCCTATGACAGTAAATAATACGTATTTCAGGAGTCTAAATTATTCTTTAAAACTTTATCGATGGCAATTTAGTTCTCCAGAAAAACAAACATTTATTCAATTTGTTGTGATTTCTGCTGCATCACTTCTTATTTTGCTTTACATTGCTTCGATCGTTTGCATTTTTATTAGAAAGTAAATATCTTTTTTAATTACCCTTCATCAAAAATAATGTGGTGCTTACCCCACACAAATTATTGAAAGCTTTATTTTCGAACCAAAAAGCCGTCATTATTAATTTATTTTTTTTGTTCAAAAACTTTCAGTTTCATTCTTCTCGAAGATCGACGATATTTCAAAAAGAAAACCCTTTTCAAGAAGCTTGCTTCAGTGACTGCTTACATTGTTGGAGATTTATTTTATGCTTTCCTTCTTCTAGTTGCTTGTTATCGAGCTCAACCAAATCCATTATTGTCATTCCAATCGGAATCGAGTTATTTTCAATCCTTTCTTTATATTTGTGAAGGATATGCCCAATGCTTTTTACTTTTATTATGGCCTGCTTTATCAGCCATTATTTATCACAAAGCCATGAGATCTGTGAGTATTAGTAATTCTAAAAATAGTTTCAAAAACAAATAAAAATATTGTTATTCAGGCAATTGGCGTTCGAACTAAACTTATGATGTCTCAACAACAAATGCCAGCTGCACGTCGTCGACGTGCATCAAGTAAAAAGATTTCAGTCATATCGGGTTCAAATCCTGTGTATCAATATTATGACATTCAAAATGTAGCTGCACTTCCTCGTCATTCAATAACATTATTTAATGATGTTTAAAAATTATATAAAAAGAAAACAGTGTAAATAATAAATCTGCGTAAAAAATAATTTATTCCATATCTTTTTTCTTAACCCTGCTGCAATTCATCGATTTTGATTTGATCAAGTTCTTCTGCATTTTCCCAAACTCTGCATGATTTTCGGCATTTTGTGCATTGTCCATGTCTTTCTTGAATATCTCCACATCTGCAAGGAGAAAATTAAAGCCACGAAAGCGTTTTAGAAAGTAAATTAGTTTACTGGCAAAAATGTTCATATTCAATATCTTTTTGTCGACAAACATAGCATTGTTTTGCACCACATCGGCAACTAAAAAAGGTTAATTCTTCCAAAAAAAGGAATTTATAAATGGAAGAGCTCACGTCATTTTATTACAACCTTCAAGTTTAACAAAAGCTAAATTGCATCGATGACATTTGCGAATAACAGTTTCAGAAATTTGTGGCTCTCTGGAAGATATAAATATTTTAATTTGTCGAAATAATGGTACTTTTTTTATATTTATGGAATAAAAAAATATGATCACAAAAAAATCTTACAATTTTATGATCGAAGATTTTTGGGCTTCTTCATCATCCATTTCGTGGCATGTTTTATTTTGATGTTGAGCATCATATGGACGCGGACATACCCGACATTGCTGCCTGCCACAATTGCAGCGGTAATAAGGAACTGTTGGATCCACACAAACTTTTAACTCACAACCTGGACATCTGAAAAAATAAGTTGCTTCTAAATGCTTCAAACGAAAATAAAAAACGAACGTCACTAAATCATTTAAACCTGCATCAACCAAGCATTGTTCTTGTAAACGTAATTTTAAAGGCAAATAATCTTCGTCACCCAAATAAATTTCAAATTCGGCTAAAATTTTAATGTTCAAAAAGTAAAAAAGGCTGGAAAAGTTTACAAAGGAGGATAACATTTTTACATCCATCGAAAGCACATCGTAATCCCAAACCACCATGAGCTACTGGGATATCAGTGATAGCAGAATGGGCATAATTTCGAACACATGTTATACAAAGAGAATGAGAGGTAGAAGGTAAACCAGAAGGATTTTCAAAAGCTGAAGAGCAAGTAACGCATCCATCATCAATGTAAATTCTTTCAAAGCAGACGATACATTCAAAATGGTCGCGAAGCAAGAATGTATCAGTGGCAGAGGTTTTGAGTTTGGATACTTTATCATCGCAAATGTTAAAATCTTTAATCATTTTATTAATTTTAAGTTGATGATCAAAATTTAAATTGAAAATATTTTTAAAATCCAATTCATAATCATCATCTTCGTTTTCATTTTCTGTATCAGTTTCAAACATGGCCCAAAAATTATGATATAAAAAAATAAATAAATACCAAACTTTTTAATCAATAGCCTGCAAAAAAGACCACAGCTTTCTTTCGTTCACTATCTTCCAACAAACAAAATAAATGCTTTTTGGTGTTACACTTTTTAACCAAAATTATTTCTAACATAAAAAGGTGAAACAAAGAGACGGAACTAAAAAAAAACAAATGTATGTGTTGTTTATAAAGCAAGCTGTTTTTGTGCAAAAATGTTTATCGGCAAAGATCCTTTATTTAGTTGAAAGAAGTTTGCCTTTTGCCGAAAATTTATTTTTTAGAGATCGATCACATAAATAAATGAACAATTTTCACAAAAGCTATCATGATTCATGAATTTTGTGTGCAAACAAGATGTTTTGATAAAAGAGAAGTATTTTCAGGAAAAATATCAACTAATGGATTAAATGTTTTCTTTGTAATCATTCATTTTTTGTTGTTGCAAATGTTTTTGTTGAAAAAACTAAAAGTTACAAGACGAAGAAAAAATAGCTTTACATAACATAAAGAACCAGAAATAAAAAATTTAAACTTGACATCTTTCTTTACTTGATTAAAAATAATATCGTAGCTTTGGTATCAAAAAAATCAAGTATTTTGATAGTGTACTTATATCTTCATCTTTGTCACAATAAGCCAACATCGCGGTTCTCTGCTTTTTAAAAAATTTTTTCTGATGGTTGGTTATAAAGTTTTTTTAGCCGTTTGGGTATACGAAAAAAAACTTTTTTTAATTTGTATCGCAAGTCTTTATGGCTTCTAACGCTGCGTCTTTTGTTACAAACATTTTTCTAACTAAACATATTTCATTAAACGAAGATTGGCTTGAATCCGTGTTACAATACTTAGAACACCAGAATGTAAGTTTTTTAATTGGCTGTTCCCTTTTTATCCTCGTTTTTTAGTATCCTCAACATGATTTAGCAAAAGCTGTATTTGATCAATGGCTTTATTCGAACATAACAGAGTCAACACATCCTTCATTTCAATTACCGCCTGATAGTTGCAAGAAAATCGATGGAATATTTGTCTTTCAAGTTTGTTATTTTTTTCTTCGAATGATATGAATAATATACTACCTATGTTTCAGGTTAAATCTGTTATTGATATTGGAAGTTCTGCTTTTTCACAATATCGAATTGCTACACAGAAAATGGATAACTACGATTTCTTTGATGCTTTACCAAAAGAAGATGAACCGAAAGAAGTACAATTTGTGAAAGTTTGTGTTTATTTGATACTTTATTAATTATTCCTCGTTTTTTTTTTTTCAGAAGGCTAATCGGATGTTACTGTTGGAATTAACGAATGGAAATCAGACATTGAAGGCAATTGAATTTAGTGCAATCCCAGAACTATCCGCTTCCATTTTTCCTGGAGCTAAAGTTTGCTCTTTATCACTTTTTTCAATTACTGATAAACTTTTTTTAGATTATGATATTCGGTGTAATTCAAAAAAGAAAAAATGTGTTATGGCTTACTCAAAGGAACTGTCAATTGTTGGGTGGAGAATTAGATACACTTTGCAACTCGAATCAAAAAGAAACCATGCCTGGAAGAAAGTTGAAGATTAAGAAATATAATAACATGGAAAATGCTCCTCAAATATTGTTATCAGAATTGCAAAGCAATATGGTTCCCAACGCTGCTTCTTTTGTTACAAACTTTTTTCTTACTCTACATATTTCATTAAACGAAAATTGGCTTGAATCCGTGTTACAATACTTAGAACACCAGAATGTAAGTTTTTTAATTGGCTGTTCCCTTTTTATCTTCGTTTTTTTTAGCTTTCTTCAAACGATTTAGCAAAATCTGTATTTGATCAATGGCTTTATTCGGACATAACAGAGTCAACACATCCTTCATTTCAATTACCGCCTGATAGTTGCAAGAAAATCGATGGAATATTTGTCTTTCAAGTTTGTTATTTTTTTCTTCGAATGATATGAATAATATACTACCTATGTTTCAGGTTAAATCTGTTATTGATATTGGAAGTTCTGCTTTTTCACAATATCGAATTGCTACACAGAAAATGGATAACTACGATTTCTTTGATGCTTTACCAAAAGAAGATGAACCGAAAGAAGTACAATTTGTGAAAGTTTGTGTTTATTTGATACTTTATTAATTATTCCTCGTTTTTTTTTTTTCAGAAGGCTAATCGGATGTTACTGTTGGAATTAACGAATGGAAATCAGACATTGAAGGCAATTGAATTTAGTGCAATCCCAGAACTATCCGCTTCCATTTTTCCTGGAGCTAAAGTTTGCTCTTTATCACTTTTTTCAATTACTGATAAACTTTTTTTAGATTATGATATTCGGTGTAATTCAAAAAAGAAAAAATGTGTTATGGCTTACTCAAAGGAACTGTCAATTGTTGGGTGGAGAATTAGATACACTTTGCAACTCGAATCAAAAAGAAACCATGCTTGGAAGAAAGTTGAAGATTAAGAAATATGATAAGATGGAAGATCGTGAAAATGTTGCTCCTATTCCACCGACTCCTGCTATTAAACGAAAGAAGCATACTAATGTTCCAGAAGTAATTATGTTGAGTCCTTGAGTAATCTGTTATGTTTAAAACTGTTTTAAATTGTTATTCATTAAATTTTTGTACATTGACTTGTTAAAAAGAAAATTTAAACGAAAAAATGAGCTTTATTATTTGTGGTTTACCTTGTGTGGCATAAAAAAACATTCTTTGATTCCATTATCAGCTAGCTGCAATCCATAACGCTATTAACATGTAACAGAATTGTCAATAAATTGTTCACGTTTGGTTTACGATTTCAACCCCGCCAAGTAAGAGTGTTATCTTTAGTAAAGTTTACCACGGATTTATCGCTCTTATAAAAGGCTTACACTCAAAAGAATGGATTTTATTTTTGTAAAGAAAAATTTGCAAAGCTTTTATTTTGTCTCTTAAAATTATAAATAGGTTATTTTTTTGTTCATTTCTGCGATAATTTAAATACAAATAAAATATATATATAAATAGTAAACTAAAAACAAATTGGAAAGAAAATCAAATAAATATAATTAATATAAACCGGATTTATGCAAATTAGATTGAATTATCATTGATATAACACTATCCAATATCATTTGAACCTGATTTGTATCGGTTGCGCAAGTTTGATGAACGAAAATGGTTTTTCGTGGATTCGCATTTAGTTGCTCAAATTTCTTTTTAATGTAATCAATCGAAGCATCATATGTTTGAGGTCCTTAAAAGTTTTTTGTATTTGGAGGTTTTAAAATCAGGAAGGATCGGGAATAAACAAAGCTATTTTTCAAGCTCATTTTTGATATCGTAACCCAAAGTAAAATTATTCTTTATTGGTATAAAACAAATCCTTACCATTATATTCAGGAAAAGCAGTTTGTATACCAATAACTTTAATTTTTTCTGCAAATAAATCCTTTTTATTTAAAAACAAAATAATTGCTGTATTAATAAACCATCTACTATTACATATTGATTCAAATAAACGCATGGATTCCACTATTCGATTCTAAAAATAACAGTCATTTTAAAGCGATGCAAAAGATAAAATGTAATTTACCGTAGTTTCATCTTCAAAAAGTACTTCATCATATTCAGAACAAGCGGCAACAAAAATCTATAAAATTTGTTGTCATTGTTTTAAATTTTAATGCTTTAAGTTTTTTTAAAATAAGTTTAGTTGTTTGAAAATTTAATTTCGTTTAAAAAAATATTTGTTGTTTAATGCTTTAGCCTACGTGGAATAATTTAATTTTCTTTGTGTAAAAAATAGTGTTGATTCAAGGAATTAATATTGGATTATTTAAAAAACTTTTACTTAGAGACAAAAGGACAAGTCTTACTGACAACAAACTTTTTTAATTATAATGCCAAAGCTTTTAATTATGAAAGTACTTTATAAAATGGGATTTGAGAGCTCGAGAAGCTTGAATGCATTTTAAAAATTAAATAAAAATAGGAATTTTCGCTACATATTTTTTTCTTCTTCGGGGAATTCAATCTTAACAATTTTATACAAAGTTTCAAAAATGAAGAACTTACAACTGAATTAACATCTTCAAAGCAATGAATCCATTTTTTACGTTCGGATCTTTGTCCACCGACATCAAAGACGCTAAAACATTTTCCTTAAGTATGCAGTTTTCCAATTACAAAATTAATCTTACCGAAATTGAACTCCTTTAATTTCGAACGCAACTTCAACAATACCAGTTGTTTTAATTCGAGTTAAAAGAATATCCTGCTCGGTGGGTTTATAACTAGTATTAGATATTCTATCTAAATTATCTAAGAAATATTTTGTTGATTCATGCATATGAAATTCTAGACGCCTTTCATAAAGCTTTTGGGAAATGGCTGGATCTGCCCATAATCGTTTCAAAGCAACTGCAAGTTCAGTGGTGAAAGGTTCAGATTGTTCGCCAGCTTTTAAAGTATCCAATACAATTCTCGCGTCGTGTTGTCTTTCAGGATTCGTAAATGCAATTTTATAATAACTCATTTGCCTCAGCAAATCACCCATCGCTGTTACGGTATTATTATATACCACAGCTCTTTGTTGCATTATTTCTTCTTCAGTGAAACCATTGTTGTGTAAAATTCTAAAAAACATTGAAAGTAAATAGATTTTATAGCACCTAATCTCCCAAAAGTTTTAAGCGATTGTGGTTACTGCAAAATTTGACGGAAAGAAAAATTTTTACAAACTTTATTTGCTTTAGAAAAGTTCATTTTTTACTTCCTAAATATACTGTTGTAAAGGTGTGCAAATGGTCCCTACTTTCTTGAGATAATAATTATTTATAAAACGAGAATTTGAAGTATGCAATTTGTAAGCCAAAAAAACTTTATCACCATTTTTCATAAACTTTTCTTAGAAAAAAGGCGGAATACAAAAGCTGTTATTTTTTCTTGCTCTCTAATTTTTGGTAAATTTTAGGGAAAAAGTAATTTTTTTGCTTCAAATCAGAGATTATAAACAAAATAATTCCAAAATTAAATTTAATTGTGTAAACAAACCTCATTTGTTTTAATAATGTACTCTTTCCAGATTCACCAGCACCAAGTAAAAGTAATTTAATAACTTTTTCATCCGCCAATGCACCTTCTTTCATTTTTTTATCGATAGCTCGACTAGCTTTTATTTGCTTTTTTTCTTCTTCACTTTGACATAAACCCATTTTTGTAAAATTCTTTTCACCACAAAAAAATAAAGGATAAACAAAAAATGTAAATAAATAAAAGATTCTCCTTTTAATTAAAAAAGGATAATAATTAATTCTGATAAAATAAGTTTAGTTGAAATTATAAAACATGCTTTTTGAAAATATTCACCAAATTTGTTACTGCTTTTCTATAATTTTTTTCGTAGTCCAAAAGTTTAACCTAAAATGAAAGAAAAAAAAGTTTAAAAACGAGAAAGAAAAATAAAGAAACAAAAAGGCCGCGGAAATGAGAATGAGAGAGCGTGATGACGTCTCAATGACACGCAATTCAGAAGGAACTGTAGTATTGGCAAAAAAAGAAAGAAAGCTTTGAAAGGGCAAAGATTTTGGTAGCAAAAAATAAAATAAAATATTTTCAAAAAACAGCCCTAAAATGGCTGTAAAAAATATTTTGAGAAAAATATATATAAGGTTGACATCAATAACTTTTTTTTGTCAATAGCAAAGAAATACAGTAGTTATTGCAACTAAAATATGGAGTTGCAGTGATTCGGAACGCAAAAGGGCAAACTTAAAACTTTTTGTTGTGAAAACATCGTATCCAAATTAAATATTTAATAGACAGATTGCCCTTTTGATTTTCTTGAAACTTTGAGAAAATTATAGCTTATATTTTCTACCCATAGTTTCTCATTAATAAGAATATACAAATAAATGGTCTTAAATTAATTGTTCACTCATTCAAAATTACTTTATTTTTTCAACAAATAAAAACTAAAACAAAAAAAATTATTATAGTTTACTTAAGATTGGTGGTAATGAAAAGAAGGAATGAATTAAAAATTTCTTATTGCCCTTATTACCTCTAATTTCTTTATTTCCATTTAATAACTAACCATCGTTTATAAAATTTTTAAAAAAATCAATAGTACTAATTAACTCAAAAACTTATCTTATTCTTTTCCTTCGCCATGAAGAAGCTTCCTTCCTTCTGCCTGCTTCCATGACAAAATATTTGGCTGAATAGTTGGCTCATTAAGTTTATGGAAATGAAGTAAAGCGTATTTAAATTCAAAAGTTCAAAACACATAGAAAAAGGGCAATTAAAATTATGGCTACAGTTTGTCATCAACAAAATTTTATATTTAATGACTATAATTTCAATGAAAGAAGACACACGAAAAAATGTCTTAAAAACCTTTTGTAAATTGTTTAAATCCACGTTAAACTATCATAAAAATTTCCTCGAACATTAGTCAAATAAGCATGAAAGATCACACCTAATTAAAAATGCATTATCAAACAGTCATATTTTTTAAGGACGACAGCAAAAAAATAGGCAGGTGGAAAAAAATGTTTATAAAAGTAATAAATATAAAAAAATCTGTTTTTTTTTTTGACCAACATTATAAAATACTTAGAAATTGAGTGGTAAGAAAGAAACTTGTATGTCAGCTGCTTACGTGATAAAATACATACATACACACCAACGACAAAAAATAAAAGGAAAGAAATTTTATGACTTTTTGACTTTTTTTGGAAGTGCATATATTTGATGGCGGCAAACAACAACAACCTAAAGAGATTTCAATTAAGTATAATTACTTCTCATTAGAAAATTTACGGAAATCTTTATTACTAAAAACGGTTGTCCGTGTCGTCGGGTCAATTAAAGGCGCTTATGTTTTTTTATTACATTTTTATTCCTTAAATATTTTATTATGAAAAATAAAAAAACTGTAATTTAAAAGGTTATAATTGTATTGAAAAGAAATTAACCACTGTTTACAACTACAGCGAAATGAAGAATAAATGTTCTTGAATTTTAGAGCTCGCTTTAAAATGAAAAAAAAGTACACTTGACTGAAGACACTAATAATTTGTTAAACGCTAATATCAAAAGTAATAATTTTTACACAAAAAATTTTTTTTTCTACCACAAGGAAAGATGCTTATTTTTAGAACTTATTTTCTAAATGCCAAAAGATCAGGAAATTTTTATCTCAAAAAAAAAAAAGAAAGAAAAAAGCTTCATTAAAAAAACTCATTAAAGCAGTATATTATTTTTTTTCTTCTTCACATTACAGTAAAAGGTATTTTAACATTTTTAACGCCCACTTAAAAAAAGGTTCACATTTATGCCAAAATATAAAAGAGTAGGTAATCATAAATCTTTTGGCGCTCATGTTTGAGTACGCACCAACTTGTTAACAGCGGCAGCAATAAATAAAATGTTAAAACAGTAAAAAAAAGTGGTAAGTACATCTACCAATTTAGGGCCATGGAAATAATAAGGTCTTATACTTGGAAATTGTTAAATTATTGGATAAAAATACAACCAACTATATACTTAGAGGTTCGATAATAAATATGGGCTAATTTTGAATATTGAAAAAAACGTGATTCACTCACTTCAAGTTTGAAAGCATAAACCATGGAAAGATTTTTAACCTTCCGTTCTGAAAGTTAGACTCATTTTTTAAAACTACAGGAATATAACCGAGCACAACAAAAGTTGAGTTTTAGAGCACTTCGACTAAAAAAAGTTACTGGGCAATTCATTTTAGCAAAAAATTAAGTTTCTGACCAGAAAAAAGTTGTACGGTAAAACTAGATTCGAAAACGAAATACATGGTCGACTTCAAAGTTTTCCAATCGAAATACGTTTTATCATATTTCTTCAGAATCATTAATATAAAATAGGAAATTGTGCTCACATCACTTTTTCACAGACAAATTACTGTTTATGTTATTGAAATATATATCTTCCGTAGGTAAAATAATTAGCAAGCAAACTACCCTCAAGACATTGTAAAATCTCAAAAACAACAAAAATGCCCACTGAACTTTGACTCTTTTGAAAGAATCATCCTTTTATAAATCCATTTAATAAAAAGTGAAAAAGAATAAGAAAAAAAGCATTACAATTACTTTGAACATTGTATTTTTTTAAATATTCATATACAACTTTTATAACCATTTTCTTTCTCCAAAAGAGACACAAAATAAATTTTTCAAAAAACAAAATTTTTACATTTTTTAAATAAGAAAAATTCAATAACCTTTACGTATTTTTTTAAAATTTATTTACGACGACAGAAGTGGAATATATTATGAGGGCTTTTGAAAACATGAAATCAAAACATTGTAAAAAATGGAGAGAAGAAAAATTAAATTAGGTTGCAAGATTAAAACTAGAAAGGGTAAAATTAAAAAATGGCTTAACAGCGGCGGCTACTGTCAAGAAAAGACAGAGCAAAGTAATTTTTCTTTTGTTTGATAAAAAAATTTTCATTAAGAAATTTTAGTTGATTTTTCTTTAATGAGCCGAAAAAAGGCAATATTTTTAAAATGACGGTTAAAAAGAAGCAAAAAGCTGGAATGAGATTCATAGCCCCACTGCCTCCAAAATGGCTGTTTTCTTATGTGCGTTGCCTTGAGTAAATAATATAAAATTGCCAAAGTCATCAAATTTAAGAAAATATATATATACCACGTGAAGAATAAAAAAAATAAAGGAAAGAAAAACGAAACCCTCATCATCTTGAATTACTTCTTTTTTTTTGTTGCATTTCTCGTTCTTCAAAAATAATCTTAACTCCGCACAAAAAATTCAGACAAATACAAATCTCTTGAGAAACTTGGCTTTATTTTTCAAAGAAACTTTAAAAGAAAAATACAGATGGCAAGATAGCTTCAAATGGTTAATTAGTTAATTTTCTCAGGTAGCGTTAAAATTCACGTACTTTTTATTTTATTATAATAAAAAAAACTAGGAAAGCAACAAGCTCGCTCATGTGGTTTTGTCGTTTTTTGCATACAAAAGAAGAAGAAAAAAAGGTTGGCGGTGGATGTGAGTGTGAAACAAAATTAACCAAAATGTAGCAGCAAGATTTCCAAGAAAGGTAATGAATTTTGTTTGGGAAAGTCCATTTTTTTTATTATTAATAGGTTGTCATCGTCAATATCGTCGTAATGGAGGAAGAAAAAAATGAAAGAAAAGCTAATTGCAAACTTTTTTAGGATTTTATAAATTTTCCAAAGATGTTGCAATTTTTTATTTTTGGACCAAAAAATTTGAATAAAAATACAAGAATGCAACTACATGCATATATTCAAACGGCAAATTTGCGCAGGCGTAATCTAAACAACGACAAAAAATAAATACAGTGTGTCCGCGCTTCAAAAAAAAACATGACTTCCGACGGGGTAATAAAAAAACTTTGCTCTTTCCATCTTTCCTAAAAAAAGTTAGTTACCGAAAGAGGAAGGAAGTGTAAATATTTCTATTTAACATGTCACCTAAAATCCCATGGGTCACTTTTTCTTCTAAATAATAAGAAATCAGACTTCATCTTTTAATAATCACCCCATTTTTTTAGAAGCAAACCTAGATTCAAAAAAAAACTCTGAAGTCTTTAAATTTAAAATTAATAAAATTAAACGATGAGGTAAAACTCGCGCATTAGTAGCAGCAGATGTTTACAGAAGGAAAGGAGAAAAAAGAAAAAAAATGGCTTGAAAAAGTTTTATTCCAAAAAGCCTTCTCTATTTTAATGAATGTTTTAAAACGCAATAAAACAAGGGCTTTCATATATTTTTTTAATCAAATGTTGTTAACCTAACTTTTTTTCTCACTCACTTTTTACTCAAAAACAAAAACGTGTTTCCACGGTGACGGAAGAAGAAAAAAAACTTTACTTTATTATTTGAAAGCTCTGCGTCTTTTATTTTTGAGTAATTTTTTATGAATGTTAAACAAAAAATATATTGCTGTTGCTGTGTTTCAGAAGGGTACAAGAAGACAGCGACAAACCATAATTATAAGCTTTAATAAAAAAGAATATTAAAACAAAGAAAAATATAAATGCAATTAAAAAATATCGGAAAATTTATTATTATTTTAAATTAAAAATAATTACAAATACAAATTAAAATATTAAAACATTATTTTATCAAAGTTTTTTTTAAAGTTCAAGATTAATTAAATCCTTTTTTCCTTCTTTAAAATACAGTTTCCATTGGAACTTTTCGATGAATGGATTTCCGGGAATTGTGTGTAATTCCAAGCAATGATTCACAAACGGGACGCATGTGACCAATCTATATAAAAAAATGGCAAAGTTAAAATGAACCCATGTTGAATTTTTTTTTTGGCTTACTTGAGTGCGAGTTCGATCATCAAAGCGAGCTAACAATTCAGTAACTCGTTCACGAAGGACTTCAATGCGTTGGGTTCGGAGAAGATAGTCCAAATCTTCTCGTTCTTCTTCATCAGTAACATCGAGAATCCAATCACTACATTTTGCTAAAAAAAAGAAAGGGTGAATAAAAAGTTGAAAATAATTTTTAAAAGTGTTTATATAGCCTTAGTTAGCTACGGGGAATTTTGCAATATTTATTTTTATTAAAATTTCAAAACTTGAGTTGTAAAATTGTGATATCATAAATTAAAATTTTTAAGTTTTTTATGTTAAAATTGCGTATGGTTTGATTTAGTCATTCTAAAACGATAAACTTTTTTTAGTCCCATTGAGGTTTACCTCCGCTTTTTTAACCTTTTAAATTAACGTAAATTACCAAAACCAACTACACCTTAAAATATTCACCCTCATTTCCTGCTTTCATATTTTTTTAAACTTGGGAAGCATGCAATTCCTTGGGGATTAAGTTAGTTGTGCAAGTCTGTTTCCAAATAAGTCTTTGTGATTTCTCGATGGAGGAAATAAAAAACAAAAAGAGTTATTATTTCCTTGTTTTTTTTTGACATTTGTGAAAAAGCAAAGTCTTACATTTCCATTGAGCCTTCAACCGACTACGAGGTTCGTCATCAAGATCATTAAGCATTTCAATGAGTGTAGCACCAATGCTTCCATGATGGCCTTGAGTTTTTTCAAGTTCTTTAACAGTTTTTCGACAAACTTCTGCAATAGCTTGAATGGCTTTAAGTTGTCGATCACTTGCAGATCGAAGGGAATGCAAGAGTTCCCGAACTGACTGAAAAAAATGTACTTTCATTTTATGATTATCCAAGTAAAAGTTTAGTGCTTACATTTTCATTTTTGTATGGATTAATTTGAACAATTTCTCCAAAAAGGCTATGACATTGATTTACAACCATTCGAGATTTTTCTGAGAGGTTTTCAGCATCATAAATATCCATAATTTCATAATTTAAAGTTCGATGACTAATTTCAGGTTTTTCTTCATTTTTTACAACAGACCGCATAAAATCAATATGGGTTACTGAGGGATGGAAAGCACGACGCTTGCGTTCAGCAGGTTGTTGAGGAACACCAAAAACTTTGCGACATCCAGGGCCATAAGTATCAGCTAATTTCTTTTTATTTTGATCGGTTACATCACGAAGGAATTCATGGAGTTTGGAATCCAATGCTTTTACAGAAGCTCCTGATTCTTTTAATAAAGAAAGTTCATCAGCTTTTTCATTTCCAATAACAACTCGAATAAGTTCACGACAGCAACTTTGCAAGAGCTCTGTTGCTTTTACTTTGGTTTCACCGGTGGCAGCATCGTAAAATTCAAGGGCTTTTGTATGAATATCGGCCACACTTTTGCCATCAGTTTTCATTCCTCGTAGAATATCTTTTTGTTCGTCGCTGAGCCAGCTATAGTGAGTCTTGAAGTAATCTTCAAGTTTATGTGGGCCGTGTTCGTGATGGTCTCTGCGTTTTCTTGAAGCAACTTCAAAAATTTTGCGACAACCTGGTCCATAATCATTTGCCATCTTCTTTTTTCCTTCATCGGTGACATCACCAATAAATTCTTGAAGCTTGGTATCCATATCTTTTACTGAAGCGCCTGATTCCTTTAATTTTGTGATTTCATCAGCTTTATCGTTTCCAATTACAACTCTAATTAATTCTCTGCAACCACCTTGCATTTGTTCAGTTGCTTTTTCTTTGGTTTCACCCGTGGCCGCTTCGAAATATTCTAATGCTTTGTTAAAGATTTCTTCCTTTTTTCCATCAGCTTTCATTTGGCGAAGCTCTTCTTTTTGTTCATCGCTCATCCAACTGAAATGGGTTTTGAAATAATCTTCAAGTTGGTGTTGCCCATGATCATGAGTGCGACGTTTTCGGGATGGAACTCCAAAAACACGTTTGCATGGTCCTTCATACGCTACAGCGAGGCCTTTCTTTGTGGGATCAGTAATTTCATCCATAAAATCTTTAATTTTGGAATTAATTTCATCAGCTGATGCACCAGATTCTTTCAAGCTTTTAAGTTCAGCGGTTTTTTCATCTCCAACGATGCTTTTGAGAAGATCGCGACATCCACCTTGAAGAAGTTCAGTTGCTTTTTGTCGAGTTTCTCCAGTGGTTGCTTCATAAAATTCAAAAACTTTTTCTTGAATATCTTTTGGATGTTTTTTCTCTTCTTTTATTTTTATTAAAACATCAGCTTGTTCTTTAGTTAACCATGCAAGATTAGTTTTTAAATGATCTTCTAGTGTATGTTCTCTTCGTAAACGATTTTTAACTCCAAAAACTTTCATGCAATCTTCTTTATGTTCATCTGCTTCCTTTTTGAGTGTTTCATCTTCAACAGCAGCTAAAAGTTCTTCAGTTTTCTTTGCAAGTTCTTCATTGCTTGCTCCTGATTCTCTCATAGCTTTAAGTTCGGCAGCTTTTTCATCACCAATAACATGGACAAGTCGCTCACGGCATGCAGCTTGAAAACCTGCAATTGCTTTTTGTCTTTCCTCGCCGCTTGTTTTTTCGAAGAATTCACTGATTTTAGCTTTAACAGCTTCTTTTTGACCATCAAGTTCAAGAACTTCTGCTTTTTGTTCGGCATTCATCCATGAAAGATGGTTATCGACAAATTCTTTAAGGGTATGTTCGTGATGCTTATCACGGCGTAGACGAGTCGGAGTTGCTAAGAAAAGTTGGGCACAACTTTCACGATGATCTTTAGCTAATTCTCGTTTCTTCTCATCTGGAACTTGTGCAAGAAATTCATCAACCTTCTTTTGAATTTCTCCAATATTTGCTCCTGATTCTCTAAGACCTTTAAGGATGGCAGCTTTATCTTCCCCGACGACAGCGTTGATCAATTCGCTACATGCAGTTTGAAGTTCTAAGGTTGCTTTGGTTCTTGTTTCACCTGATGTAGCTTTATAAAACTCATCAATTTTTGCTTTAATTGCATCTTTTCCTGCATCTTTAAGTCCCAAAAGTTCTTCCTTTTGTTCTGCGGTTAACCAATTTAAATGATTCTTTGCAAATTCTACCAAATTTTCATCTGCACGATGATCATGATCACGGCGTCTACGAGATGATGAAACTCCAAAAATGCGTTTACATGCACCTTCATATTTTCCTGCAAGTTCTTGTTTATGTGGGTCATTAACTTGTGCAACAAGTTCTTTAATTTTTGCACTCATTTCATCATTAGACGCGCCGGATTCTTTCATGTTTTTTAATTCGCCTGCTTTTTCTTCTCCAACAATGCTTTTGAGAAGATCACGGCAGCCACCTTGTAATAATTCAGTAGCTTTTGTTCGAGTTTCTCCTGTGGTGGCTTCATAAAATTCGAAAACTTTCTTTTGCATTTCGTCAGTGGATTTTCCATCGGCTTTAAGTTGTTTCAATGTTTCTGCTTGTTCGGTGGTTAACCAACTGAGATGGGTTTTCAAATAATCTTCAAGATGATGGCCTTGATGATGATCTCGTCGTTTTCTTGAAGATACTCCAAAAATTTTGCGACATCCAGGGCCATAAGTATCAGCTAATTTCTTTTTATTTTGATCGGTTACATCACGAAGGAATTCATGGAGTTTGGAATCCAATGCTTTTACAGAAGCTCCTGATTCTTTTAATAAAGAAAGTTCATCAGCTTTTTCATTTCCAATAACAACTCGAATAAGTTCACGACAGCAACTTTGCAAGAGCTCTGTTGCTTTTACTTTGGTTTCACCGGTGGCAGCATCGTAAAATTCAAGGGCTTTTGTATGAATATCGGCCACACTTTTGCCATCAGTTTTCATTCCTCGTAGAATATCTTTTTGTTCGTCGCTGAGCCAGCTATAGTGAGTCTTGAAGTAATCTTCAAGTTTATGTGGGCCGTGTTCGTGATGGTCTCTGCGTTTTCTTGAAGCAACTTCAAAAATTTTGCGACAACCTGGTCCATAATCATTTGCCATCTTCTTTTTTCCTTCATCGGTGACATCACCAATAAATTCTTGAAGCTTGGTATCCATATCTTTTACTGAAGCGCCTGATTCCTTTAATTTTGTGATTTCATCAGCTTTATCGTTTCCAATTACAACTCTAATTAATTCTCTGCAACCACCTTGCATTTGTTCAGTTGCTTTTTCTTTGGTTTCACCCGTGGCCGCTTCGAAATATTCTAATGCTTTATTAAAAATTTCTTCCTTTTTTCCATCAGCTTTCATTTGTCGAAGCTCTTCTTTTTGTTCATCGTTCATCCAACTGAAATGGGTTTTGAAATAATCTTCAAGTTTATGTTGGCCGTGATCGTGAGTGCGACGTTTTCGAGAAGCAACTCCGAAGACTTTTTTGCAATCACTTTTATATTCCTCGGCTTTAGCTTTCTTTTCAGTATCAGTGACAGATTCAAGAAGTTCATCAATTTTCTTTGCGATTTCTTCTTTGCTTGCACCTGATTCTTTCATTGATTTAACTTCGGCTGCTTTTTCACCAAGGGCATCATGATAAAGTTCTCTACACGCGCTTTGCAATTCTTGAGTGGCCTTTTCTTTAGTTTCGCCTGTGGCCGCTTCAAAGAAGGAACTGACTTTTGCTTTAATTCCAGCTTTATCATTTGCATCTTTAAGTTTTAATACTTCTGCTTTTTGATCTGGAGTAAGCCAAGTAAGATGATGTTCGATAAAATCTTCCATTCCATGTTTTCCTTCATGGCGGCGCATTCGTGATGATGCAACACCAAAAACTTTCTTACATGCACCTTCATAATTTACTGCTAATTTTTTCTTTTCTGGATCATCCAATCCGCTGATTAGTTCTTTAATTTTATCTCCAATTTCAGTGTTTGATGCTCCCGATTCTTTCATGTTTTTTAATTCGCCTGCTTTTTCTTCACCAACGATTTTTTTAATCAAATCTCTGCAACCACTTTGAAGAAGTTCTGTTGCTTTTGTTCGAGTTTCTCCTGTGGTGGCTTCATAAAATTCAAAAACTTTCTTTTGAATTTCTGTTATATCTTTACCGTCAGATTTTAGTTGTTTTAAAGTTTCTGCTTGTTCTGTGGTCAACCAACTTAAATGAGTTTTCAAATAATCTTCGAGCTTGTGGCCATGATGATCACGTCGACGTCGAGAAGGTGCAGTCATGAGTTTGAGGCAATCATCTTTGTATTCTTGACCCTGGGCTTTTAATTTTTCATCAGTAACAGCGTTTAAATATTCTTCAGCTTTGGTTTTAAGGGTATTTGTATCTGCTCCAGATTCTCGAAGACTTTTTAATTCATTTGCTTTTTCATCACCCAAAACTTTTTTAATCATTTCTCTACATGCGCCTTTCATGCCACTCATTGCCTTTTCTCGTGTTTCACCTTCGGTAGCTCCAAAGAATTCAGTAAGTTTTGCTTTGAGAGCAGTCTTATCGCCTTTAAGTTTCATGGCTTCAGCTTTTTGTTCTTCACTCATCCATGAAAGATGTCTTTTAGCAAAATCTTCAAAATCATCTTCATCATATGTTGCATGATTGCGGCGGCGGCGAGAAGGAATTAAGAAAAGTTTCATACAATCTTCTTTATGTTCATCGGCTTCTTTTTTAAGATGTTCATCAGTGACAGCATTCAAAAATTCTTCAAGCTTCTTTTTAAGATCATCTGTGCTTGCGCCAGAATCTTTTAGGGTTTTCATTTCATTTGCTTTTTCTTCACCGAGGACGTGTTTCATTAATTGTCGACATGCACCTTTCATCGAATTCATGGCTCGTTCACGGGTTTCACCGGTAGTTGCTTCAAAGAATTCAGCGAGTTTTGCTTTGAGTGCAACTTTATCATCTTTGATTTTCATGGCTTCTGCTCGTTGATCTTCGGTAAGCCATTGAAGATGTTGGGCTGCAAATTCTTCAAATGTATGAGGGTGAGGGTGATTGCGTCTACGACGATGATGATGTCCACTACTATGGCTATTTCCATGTCCATGATGAGCATACCAAACCTCTTCACAAACATCCAAATGTTCTTCGATGTGGGCTTTTTCAGCTTCAGGCATTCGACCAAGATATTCTCGAACTTTTTCTTTGCATTTTGAATGATCATTGTGATGCAAATTTTTTAATTCCTCTCTTTCCTCTTTAGTTGCAACTTCATCAAGCCATCCATAACATTTTTTAACAATCTTTTTAGCTGCGAGAGATTTATCATCACCAGTGAGAGCTTTAAAAAATTGACGATATTTTTCATCAAATGCATCACCTTTAAGTCCATGAAGTTGAGCATTTTGTTCAGAAGTCAACCATTCAGTTGATAAAATATTGTGGGAGGTTGTAGACCGCCGAACTCGGGCATTAATGTTTTCAATTGAAATATCAATGTTCCAAAGATAAGCGCATGCATTCTAAAAATAAAGGAACGCTTTCAAAAAATTGGACGATTAAAAATTATTGTCGGCGAAGCTTATAACAGAAAAATAGAGCTATGAAACACAAAAAAGTTGTTTACTTGAAAGAAGCAGGCGTAAAAAAACGTCTCGTAAACGAAAGAAGATTTTAATCCGAAATTATAATTTATCAACTTTTTTGATTACTATTTTTGACTTTTAAGAAAGCATCTATTTTTTTAGTAAAATTTTATTATTTACCTTCCAAAGAAGCACTGGAGCTCTTTCATTTTCAGATAATCGGTTAATGTAATCATCAATTTTTGTTGATAAAACTTCAGCTTCCTTTTTCTCATACAAAGCTTTAAGTTCAACTTTTTCTTCATCGCTAGCAACTGATTTAATCCATGATGTGCATTGCTTACGGAAATATTTAACAAATTCATTTTGACCTTCAGTTAATTTTGAATAATAATCCGCTACTTTTTCTTTGAAATCTTCTGGTTTTGTTGAAGCCGAAACATATTCATCAATTTGTTTTTGCCATTGTTCAGCATTTGATGGAATATCTGTTTCACGCAGATGTCTAAAAATAAAATGATGAAGTTTATTTTTGAAAATTAATAATATTTACACTCACCTAAATCTCGAATAGCCATTTACGGATACGATAAGCGCGAATAGCGCTACCGTAATGAACTTCATTTTGAAGCTGAAAAACCAATATCGTTTAAAAAGATTGTTTGTTATTGGAAAATACAAACACGAAGTTTCGAGAAAGAGTAAGAAGTTGTCAATAAAGAAAAGATGGTGAAAAGCAAAACGATGAAAAATGGTTATCATCTTATTTTTTATTTTTTGATCTCAAATTTTGCGGCAACAGAGTCCGCCTTTTTCTTCTCTCTTTTTCCCGAATTTATTTTGTTGCCTGACTTAATTTTTTCCTTATCTAATAAAACACAAACTCATTTCAATAAACTCTTAAAAAGCATAAAACAACAACAATTTTTCTCTCTAACAAGCAATCGATTCACATAAACTATAAGCATACGAGTTTCAAAAGTGCACATATGCTTGCTTCGTAAAAATCCTTTATGGTGAATGAGTAAATTCTGGATTGGAGATCCAATACAATTTATCCACGTTTTCGTTACAAAATTGTGAAACCATTCTCACTTTTACCACACCGAATTTGCTTTTGACAATCTACTAAAAAAATAAAAAATGTTAGAAGCGTCATTGATTTTTACTGTATTCCTTTATTTGATTCTTTCACATAAAACTAATATCGGATTTTACAAAACTTGTTAAATTAAATTTTTTTTAGTATTTCAAACTGTTAAATTTATACTTTGAAAATTAAAAAAAAGAAAGCAAAGTTCAGTTTTCACTATTCAAAGCATTTCAAATTGTTGTCCAAAGATTGAAGAAGCATCGTTAAAAAAAATTAATTGGAAACTTTTTTCTTCTCTTTTTTTAAAAGACAATGGCAAGTGTTTTTTATAAAAGCAAAAAGAAGAATGTGATTGTGGAAGAGATAAATTATTGAAAGAAGAATCCATTAGTTTTCATTTTTGGTTTCAGAAATTAAAAAAGAGGTATTGAAGCTCTGATATTGTTGTCCACAATTCGATTACAGAGCCACTATCAGCTATTAGCAATAAAAAAAATTTCATCTTGTCTCTCAACTTTGATAATCCTTAATCATCTTTCAGTGGTTACAATTTATATCTAATCCTTCTAACTCGATTCCAAATATTCTGAAATTGTGAAAAATTTAAGCAAGATGATGAAACTTTATTTTATCTTTGCTTTTTAGTAAGTTTTTTTCCTACATAAACTCTTTTGTTTGTTTGCAAAAACGAGTGTCAATAACTTTTCAATCAAGAAATAAGAACAAAAAGCAGTAAAAATAAATAAATAAATGTGAATCCATTAAATTGAAATCACGTTTTTATCTTGCTAGCTTTTGATTGAACAACAAAACAAAAATCAGTTGTTGTTGCTTCACTTTTTTTTCTTTTGCTTTATTTTTATTTTTATTTTGTTTTTCATTTCACGAGAAAAGAGAGATGGATAAAAATAATGGTTGGCAATTAAAATATATCATACAAAGATCAATTTTTTTTCTCATCTCTCCTCTTTCTTGAGTAGTTTAATTTCGGCAAAATGAGTAAGAGCAAAAGTAAAAACAAGCGATTGATGAGATGGGAAGAAAAGGGAAGAATGAGGGAATGAAAAGTAAACATTCAAACGAAAAAGAAGTGAAAGAGAGAAGATTTTTTTTGTTTTTAACGAAGAGGCCGAAAATGCGCGCGATGATAAACATTTTAAATATATAATGAAAAAAATGAAGGTATAATCATGTGAAGAAAAAAAACATACATCTAATAAAACATCCTAGGTAGAACGGCGGCGACTGTTGCTACTATTTTTTTTTTTGCTGTTTTTTGAGTCATGTTGGCTCTCTTCAGCATCATCTTCATCATCTTTGCTGTTTTTACTCCAACAACGGCTTCTTCGTCTAACAGTGACAACAACCAAAGAACATTTACTATAGATTATGAAAACCACCAATTTCTTAAAGATGGTAAACCATTTCGATATATTTCGGGTGAAATTCATTATTGTCGAATTCAACCTGAACTTTGGAAAGATCGGTTGATGAGAATTCGGCATGCTGGATTAAATGCTATTCAAGTTTATGTTCCATGGAATATGCATGAAACATTTGAAAATCAATTTAATTTTGATGGAATGGCAAATATCACTGAATTTATAAGATTGGCGCAAGAGCAGGGTCTTTATGTTCTTCTTCGATCAGGTCCATATATGTGCGCTGAATGGGAATATGGTGGACTTCCATATTGGTTATTGAAGAAAAAAGACATTCAATTGAGAGTTTATAATAAACAGTAAGGTTTTCAAAAATAACTTAGCGGCGAGGAAAATATGTTTGAAACTCATAATTTTCAGGTACATCGCTGCTGTAGAAAACTATTTTAATCATTTAATGCCCCTCATAAAACCACTTTTATACCAAAATGGTGGTCCAATTATTATGGTTCAAATTGAAAATGAATATGGAAGTTATGGATGTGATAAAAAATATTTGGCTTATCTTCGAGATCTCGTTAAAAGACTTTTAGGAAATGAAGTTGTTTTATACACAAGTAACTCTTATTATTAACAAAGTCGAGCTACAAATTTACAACTATAATTTTCAGCTGATGGAGCTGGAGAAGGATATCTCAAATGTGGAACCATTGATGGAGTGTTTCCCACTGTGGATTTTGGTGCGGCAAAGGATTTAGATGTAAAAAAATATTTTGAAATTCAACAGAAATATTCTCGTGGAGGTAATTTAATCGTTATTACTCCATGCAAATACTCGTAAATAAATAATTTAAGGTCCAATTGTAAATAGTGAATTTTATCCTGGATGGTTTACTCTTTGGGGTCAAGGCCTTCCTCAACTTCCCACAACTCAAGAAGTCCTTGATACAATGACATCAATTTATAATTCCAATGCTTCCTTTTCATTTTATATGTTTCATGGTGGAACAAATTTTGGTTTTTGGAATGGCGCTGAAACTGATGGAGCTGTAAGTTCCATTCACATACTTTTTGGTTAACTAAAAGTCCATTTCATGAAAAAAGCTTTTAGGTAATAACTTCATATGATTATGGAGCACCCATCTCAGAAAATGGTGGAATTACTCCTCGTTATGTAGCAATTCAAAAATGGATTGATAAAATTCCAAATTGGATTAATAAACCATTGCAAACTCCAATAAATAATACTGTGAGAACGTATGGAAATGTAACAATGCAAAGAGTTCAAACCCTTCTCGAAGGTTTTATTAATTCCGCTCCCAAATGCATACCATCAGAGTTTCCTCTTTCATTTGAAGAAATTGATCATCCATATGGATTTGTTTTATATCGAAAAGTATTAGAATTTGATGGAAGTAATTTAACTGCCGAAAATATTAAAGATCATGGTTATGTTTTTATTAATGATTTAGCTCAAGTAAAAGCTAGACATTAATCAGAAAGTTTAACAATATCATGTTATAGGGAGTTCTCATAGATAACCTTGGAAAATATTCGAAAAAATGGCTTTCACTTCCACATGCTAAAAAAGGCGATATTCTTTCAATAATTGTTGAAAATCGTGGCCGTAAAACTTATTTAACTGAAATTGATAGAAAAGTAAATATTGCCTTTTCATTCATCAAAAAATTCTTTTTTAGGGTCTCTTGCCCAATGTAACTTTGGATGGTTATGTTTTAACGAATTGGAACCAATGTCCCGTTGATTTTGGTCCTACTTCACCTTTGCTAAATATGAAATCATCAGCGGCGTTGAAAGCATTTTTGCAATCAACGCTTGCCGATGATGATTCAAATAATGTTGAAAAGCATCTTGATACAGCGGGCGTTTATGTTGGAAATTTTGATATTGAAGGTGAAATCGCAGATACTTGGTTTGATCCTGGACATTTTAGAAAAGGACAATTGTTTATTAATGGTGTCAATTTGGGTCGATATTGGCCATCAGCTGGACCACAGGTTAGTGTAATTTTCATTGGTGCAACAAATGAAGTTTTTAAATGCTATATCTCAATTTTTAAAATCCGAAAACCTAACTTCTCTCAAAATTACAGATTTTTAAGTATGCTACCATATCATGTTTCTGTTTTGCACGTCGATTTTCTTACATTTTAGTTATAAAAAGTTGAAACATTCCTTTTACAAAAAGCAAACTTCAGACATGCTAAACCTTTATCTCATTTCTTTTCGTTTCATTTTTTACTTCCGATGCATTTGTTTTAAAAACATCCAAACCATTTTTTTGTTTTTTTTTCTTATCACAAACATCATCGCCATCGATTTTTGCACTATTTTTTTAAAAATTTTATATACACTTTTTGTGTATTCTTTGGACTATCTATTGCAGCAAAGCTTTCATATTTTTGTTTATGTTCGAAAAAAAGAAGAAGCAAAAAAGTCAAAACAATTTTTTCTTTCGCTTTTTCGCTATGGTCGAGAAGAAAAAGCTTGATAAAATAAAAATTCATTTTTAGATAACATTATACGTGCCAGGTCCAGTGCTCAAACGTAAAAATAGTGTGGTACTTATCGAATTGCTTGGGCGAAAACCAGCTTCAAAGATTGCTTTCATTGACTCAACAATATATCAACCAAAATTATGGAAGCATTTTAGACAATATGGGGGCCGGCATTTGTCATAAACATACATGGCTCCCTTTTTTTCTAACATCAAATTTTTTTGTTTATTTCTTTGTTTGTTTATTTTAAAAATATGTTTCAAGCAAAAAGAATTCGTTTAAATAAAATAAATTTATTTTTAAAAAATGGATGGCAAGAATTTTTTTAAAAAAGAAAGAAACACAATTAGTTTAAAAAAAGTTGAACTTTTTAAAGAAAACAAAAAAAAAGACACAATTTAAGTTTTTTATAATGATTGGGAATTATTTGGGTGTTAATTACATTATTAAAAAAATTTATTTTGAAACCATTTAATTGCATACTTCTTTGTCAGAGTGACCTTTCAAGTTAAGATTGACGAAGTTCATGTCATATTCGCCATTGTTGATCTTTTCATTGGGGATTTCAAAATCGGAGATACGGTGGCAAGTCTGAAAATTATTTGCTTTTTATATGGAAGAATAAGACCAAGCTAAGGGGCTTTTTTGGTAATGTATAACATTCATTGATCAATGAATGATACTTTGAGAATTAATGGGATATGTTAGGTTCCACTATAGTCAAATAACTTACAGCACGATCTTGAACATCACAAGTGTGGGTAATACGAATGTAAGGTTTGATTGAGGTGATTTCATCTTCAGTACCAGTAAGTTGGAAGTTGCCATCTTTATCGGTATGGATGGAAGCAAGAGTGTCATCGGGATCCACTAAAAAATGTACTCATAAATGTCTTTTAAGGCTGATATAATCAAGTAAACATACAAGTGTCATGTTCACGAAGTTCTACAAGGGCATTACGGATTGAACGTTTGTCACAGATGACTTGACCACGAACCTATAAAATTTATTCATTTTTAATTGAAATTTGGTGATGGGAGTTTTAATTTTACCTTAACAGTTTGCTCTTTAGCGAGAGCTCCAGCAATAATTGCAACAACGAAGAGACAGATGAGACCGCGCATGGTTAAAATAATTTTAAATAACACTAAAAAAATAAATGGATTGAATTATTATTTTTTGATCAATTTTAAAAACGACAAAAACACGCTGAGAGTTGAAAATCAAAACAATCGGATAATTCAATATGAGTGAGTCGTTTATTTTATTTTTCTGTTTAAATTTGTAAAAAATTTGAGCCATTTTGTAGTTGCAAAAAAGAAAGAATTGGGAGAAAGAAAAGCACCGCCCACTTTTTCCTTCTCTTTCTTGCTTGAGCTCTTCGATTATTTATTTTGTGTGTGCCACCACTATCAACACAACCACTGCCACCATCACATGGGAAATGCCAAATACCAACTGTTACATACATTGCCTCATTTTTAATCAACACTTTTTGATATTATAAAAAAAATCGAATGTTGTTTTCATGTGTTTACGAAGAAGGTGATTAGAGCAACAACTGAGCGATTGCAAATTATAAAAAAAAAAAAGCGAACTCATTGCTTTTTGAAGCTACGACGCCCACCAAAAGAGAAAGAAGAAAAGCAACTGTTTTTGGATTGAATATTTTTTAGTTTTTACAAACAAATAACAAAAAAAGTGTACTTTAAATTTTCCTTCGATCAACGAGAATATTCTTTTTTCGTTTTTGTTATCCATGTTTGATTGATGCTTTTTTTTCAAAGCGAAGAATCAAGGATTGCTCCAAGCACGCAAGCAAGCAATTAGTCATCCCGTTCTTATTCATTCATTTATTTATTTTTATAATCCAAAAATAAAAAAAGTAAAATAGCATAAAAAAGTCAGTAAAAATAAAAACAGTTGTTTTGGCACTATGCCTAATTAATATATTTATTTTAAGAAGAGATATGTTTTGATCAAAGAAGGGATAAAGAAGAAAGTTGAGGATAGATGGAAAATTCATTTACGAATAGCTACAGCTTTTTCATAATCATCAATGAAGGTATCAATTTCAGGAGTTCGTTGAAGTTGCTTTGTTTGAAGAAAATATTCAAGTACCATACGATTGACAAACAGGAATTGCTGAAAAATGAAGTTGAATATTGTTATAAAAAGTTAAATTCATTAAGATGAACTATTGCTTATGGTAAAAGAGAAGTGTCACATATCATGTGCAAAAATACTGTACTCTTAAAGTTAATTGTTTATAATAATAAAAAAAAGGGTTGAATCAGAATTATTGAAAGGATATTGATGTTACCCTTATCATAAAACAGCTATACCAAGAGCTATGGTAACTACTTACTGTCATTTATTATTTAGTTAAGATATTACATTCTTAAAATTCTCATGCTTTGATTTTAGAAAAAAAAACAAAATATCAATGATGTTTTTATGAGCCTCACATTTTGAGAATTTTTCTCAATTCTAAAAAATATTTAAAAATCAAAATAACATTACTCATCCATCACTCATTCATTGCTTTGGTTGAGAAAAAAAATGTTTTTCTCGAACAACACTTTCCCCTATTTTAAAAAAAGTTTCAAATTGTTTTTTGATCGAAGAACATTTTTATAATTTTAAAGCAATGACATTTGTTCTTGATCAAAAATCTTTTTTCGGCAAATTGAAAGAATATATTGCTTAAAAGAAAATGAAAAGATAAAGAGAGAGTATAATAAAATGATCAAAAACTATAAAGTGGCAAATAATAAGGAAAGCACCAACAAGTCCAGTTAAAAAGAAAGTTATTGAAGGAAGACTAAATTATATCATATGAATCTATGTAAGATATTTTTACAATGTTAGTGAATTGCTTCACCAAAAAAATATGGTTTCAGTGATTATTTGGGTAGTTTAAAAGCATGCAAACCATCTAAGAAGGGTTGAGATATGCTTGAGTTTTTTTCTTGATATTCCAAAGTATTGGCACAATCATGATAAAAATAAAACTTACAGATTCTCGTTGAACAGATTGTGCACGTTGAAGTCGAAGTTTGACAATAATTTCATAAGGTTCAACCATTTGTCCAAGCATCAAATTTTCAAGAATATTTTCAATTGCTACGATTGTTCCAGTTCGGCCAATGCCAGCTGAACAATGAACCAAAATTGGATAATTTGTTGACATACGAACTTTTTGTAATACTAGCAACAAAGTATTATCAACAGGAGGCACACCATGATCAGGCCAATCTTCGAACGATAAATGAAAAACATCTTTGCCAATATCGTCTTTGAAAACATTGAAAACACGTTGATAAACTTTTCCAGGAGTTGCAAGTTGAACAACCTGTAAACTAATGCTTTATTGAAAGACATAGAATCATTTAATAAAAACATACATTAGCACAAACAATGCGAATATCTCCAAATTGAGTGACTTCACCACGTTGTCTTGGATAATAGACTGCACATTTTTCATTATCATCTTCAACGAAACGACAAAGTTGCAAAATTGACATAATTTTTTGTTCAAAAATCATTAACCAAAAGTCATAACACTAAAAAATAACTCTTTGTATTAGCATTTTGAAAGATGGAAAAACTAACCGTGTTAGGTTTGGGACCTTGAGCACAAACGAATCGATCAGGAAAAACAGGTCCACCAACCACATTAGCATGAATATAATCATTGCCTTCAGGATGTTCTTTCAATGTTACACGAGTTTGATCCAAACAAAAAATATTGTTGTAGCGATTTTGTTCAGGATGTTTGACCCAATGAGAAATTTCATTTTTTTCTGATGGCTTTAAAAGTCGAATTTGAGTAAAATCTTCCAATAGTCCATTGACGCCTTTTTGCAATACCTTTGCAACGTAATCATCAACCTGAAAAATATAATGGTGATGATGATGAACACGTAAAAAAATGATGCATGGTTGGTTGATAATTTTTGTTACAAAATGGAAACAAACTCTCGGGAAAAAGGACAAATAAATATGCCATTGCTAAAAGCAAAGGCTTTCCAAAATTTTTAAAAATACCAAAGCTTAGAAAAGCTTGGCTTTAATGATGTACCTTATAAGGAACACAATAGTTCGAAGTAAACCAAAATGGAAGAAGAATAAAGTGCAAATGAATAAAGGCAATAAAAGATGAAGTGAAAAAAGATAGAGGCACCCAAAGAAAATCATCTTTCCCGCGCATTTTTTGATTGCAAAATTCAGATATATCCCAAAAGTTAGGAAATTTAGAATAACTTACAGCATTTTTCATACGTTTGAAATGCCTATTTGAGTTTGAAGCACCCATTGATCGTCGTCGATATCTTCGAACACTTTCATCAACTGATGAAGTTATTTCTTGAGCGGATGTGCAACATTCTGTTGAAAGTTTGTTCTTCTTCATTATTGAAGTTTTTTCTTTTGAATTTGCGCGGTTTTTGACTTTCATCATTTTTCTTTTCTGTCGAAATTGAAGAACAACACTCTTTCAGCCTTTCAAAAAATTGTATGAAAAACTTTTATCTTTCAAAAGCATTTTGCAAATTTGCAACATTCAAATATGCAAATATATGTTGATTTTTTTTCCTTACAACTTGAGTTTTTTGTTTTTTTGCAATGATAATAGCGGCTTTGGTTTGCCAGCGCAGAAATTATGGAACATTTTTTGCTTTTGTTACTATTTGTTGGCTGCTTTCCTATGGTATCTGCAACAAATAAATGCACAAATGAAGAAATCAACAAGATTCAAGAAGAATTAACGACCATTATAGAAATTCTAACTACTGCAATCCCGTAAGTTCCTTCTTTTTTTTTGTTTTGCGTTTCAAAATGGTTATAATTGTGAAATTTTCAGGGCTTCTATGGGTTTTACGTATTTTATATTTTCAATTGCTGGGTTTATAACAGCTGTGTGGCACATGAATTATAAAATGATTCAAGAAAATAATATATTGGTTTGCTTTTCTCTTCAAATGTTTACATTGCTTTTAATATCAATTTTACAGCCTCGTGATCAACTTAAAACTGTTCGACGTTTTAAAATATATCAAAAAAGGATGGCTTCACCGGAACCTCTTCCATTGAATCAAGAACTTCAAGGAAATCAACCAAACCTCAAATATTTGATGGATCAACCACCTCGAGAACAGAATTATCAACTTACTTCTTTACAAATAGAACCAAATAAAAAATCGAGAAAGAAGAGGTCAAAAAGTTCAAAGAAACATAAAAGCAAGAAGAATCTCAAATATTTGATGGATCAACCACCTCGACAACTGAATTATAAACCTGCTTCTTTACAATGCGATTGGGCTGCTGCTATAGATCCTAAAGAACCTAAGATGACGACAAAAGTAAGTCTCAACATATTCTTTCATATGTTGCAAAGGAATTGATGGCTTGCCATTAAATACTTCAATGCTATTTTTCTTGTTTTAAAATGAAAGTTTTGTTTGTTAAACAAGATTTTAACCTATGGAATATTCTCTTACAGAATTAGGCATACTAAAAATGGGGTTCACTATTTTTTCCCTTTCATTATTAATTAACTTTTTTTATAGGGAGAATCCATAGTCGTATCAAAGCCACCATCGTCATCAAAGCCGTCATCATCAAAACCTTCTGCATCAAAACAATCATCGAAACCATCAAATCCAACTGTGCCGCCACCATCAAAGCCTGCAGGAAGTTTGGATACAATTCGACAAGCCATTGAACGTGATCGTCTCGAAGAAGAACATCGTAAAGCTTTGAAAGCTCTAAAAGGAATTGGTGGCGGTGGTAATAGTCAACAAAAAAACGAATCAACGCAACATGGAAACGCCGCCTGAAGTTACGCAAACATTTCTTTCACATAAATTTTTAAATGTGTTTTTCTTTGTCGTTTTTTATTTTGCCTTCGAGTGTTCCCTTATATTTTTTTTTCTTTTGATGTAAAAATTTCTTTTCTGAATAAATGTTTGATTTTGTTTTTTTTGAAGAAAGCTAAAAATAATGCTACTGCTTTTGGTTCTTTTGATTTTGAGTTTGATAAATTTTGAGGTTATTGAATGTTGTCAATCTAGTATTGGTGGAACTTGTGTAGGTGGCACAGCTTTTAATGGAGATTTGAGAGGCGTAAATCGAATTGAAACATGCGTTGAAGATATTTATAAAGATTGGTGTGTTATTGTGTGAGTTTAGCATTTTGATGAAAATTGTTTCGTGATAATAAGTTAAGTTTCTTACAGATACAAAGAATATTATGATCAAGCGGATTTTCATTGTTTTAATTATTACAACACAAATCCTTTCTTCGGTGCTAAAGTATGTGGTGACGGCCTCTTTGATATTAACTCGGGAGGATGTGCTCGGCTTCGAGCTCCTGATGGTAGCGCATGTTTAGTATGTTGTTGCAAAGGTGGAAATTGCAACAATCAATTTGTTTTTGCTAAAGAACTTTCACAATATTTTGTTTTTACAAATTCTTCTGTATCAAAACATCCTACTTGGATACTAATATTTTTGATCAATATTTATTTAATTTTATATTTCACACATATACAATAAATAATCAGAAAATAAAAAAATACCAATTCACTATATTATTATTTATCCATAAACCTAATGTGGATAAGTTTCTACAATCATTCCAACACCATGACCTCCCGCAGCACAAGCAGCTATTAAAGCTAATTGGCCACCTTCTTTCTTTAAACGATTAGCTGCATGAGATACAAGTCTAACTCCGGTAGCTCCAAATGGATGTCCAATAGAAAGTGATCCACCCCATAAATTTAATTTATCCATTGGAACACGCCCAAATTTGCCATTAAGTTTCATTTGATCCTACAAAAAAATTTTAAATAGAAATTGGAAAAAATATGTATGAATTAATCAACAGGTATAAAGTATTGAAAGCACTCACTTTGCAAAAGAAATCAGAATCAAGGGCATTTAAATTAGCAAGAACTTGACCAGCAAAAGCTTCATGAATTTCAAATACATCAATATCACTGAGTTTAAGACCAGCTTTAGCGAGAAGTTTTGGAATAACATATGCTGGACTTAATAAAAGTTGATCTTTGGGATCTTGAGCAACAAAAAGGAAATCACGAAGATAAGCTTTAGGTTTATATCCTTTTTGCTTTGCAAATTCTTCAGTTGTTACCAAAGCAGCTGATGCACCATCGGTTAAAAATGAAGCATTTCCAGCGGTTACGGTGCCATGAGGTTTGATAAATGCGGGTTTAAGAGAACTAAGCTTTTCAATGGTTGAAACTCGAATACCATTATCAACTGAAATACTTTCACCTTTTTTGCCTGGAACAAAAACGGGAGCAATATCAGTTAAATATCCTTTTTTAGCTGCTTCTTGAGCAAGGGTATGTGAACGAATTGCGAATTCATCTTGTTCACTAAAAAATTGGAGTTTCATTAAATTGAAAGAAATTATGCAAACAAACCGCCGAGAAACCCCAAATGCAGCAGCAAGCCGATCTCCACTATGTCCCATAGTTTCACCTGAAGTAAATTCAGCAACAGCTGGTAATTCAGGACTTAATAAATTTGTAAAAATGGTTTTTCCGAGGGAAAGTTTATCTGGCATGGTTTTAGCTTTTTGTAATGAAAGCATTGCAGCCCGTGCCTTTCTATTATATCTAATAGGAACGTCAGATAAAACTTCAACGCCGCCAGCAATTCCTGCTTTCATATAACCGCATGAAAGCATACCCATAATTTGTGTCATTGCAACATTCGCAGAAATGCAGGCTAATGTAACGGTGTTGCATGGAACCTAAACTTTTGTAATTTAAGTAACGGATCAATGATGAAAATGCAAACTAACAGTGTCGGGGAAACCAGCAGTAAGCCAAGCTTCACGGGCAATATTACTTGTTTTAGGTTCTTGAATAACCGTTCCACAACTAACATGTCCAATATCTTCAAATGCGACGCCCGTTCGTTTTATCAAAGCTTGAAGTGCAAATCTTTGAAGATCAACAGCCATAAAATCTTTGTAAGCTGTTCCCGAAACAGCAAAAGGTGTTCGAACTCCATCAACAAAAACAATATTTGGATGTCCAGGTTTTTCTAAAGATTTTTTTGAGCTTGATGCTGCTGCTGCTGCCGCAGAATATAGCCGGATTTGTTGGGGAAAAGTATCTCGACTTAAACGGCTAAGCATTTTGTTGAACCTGGAAATGATAAAACTGAATCATACACGATAATGAAATTTTATAATAATAATCAAAGATGAAAACGCGAAAGATATTCTCATTCGCTGTATACATTGAAAAAGGTGGAAATTAGAACGCGGAGAAAGACTACACCAATCGTGCAACAACACAGTTGCGTAGATTTTTTGGACTTTGTCCGATGAACATTATGTCAGCGATGAGGTCGGTCAAAGTCATCCTTTAAGAAAGATAGGTAGTTACGAAATGCCAGCAATGCGGTAATTAATTGAATTTGGAAATAAAAAAAAGTTTTAAAAAATTTTACAAGCTTTTCTAATTCTAAATAAATGGAAATACTAAATCAACAATTACAAAATTAAAAGAAAAGCAAGCTTGCATTATTCAAAAATCGTCATAACTGGCTTGTGAATGCGGTAGATAGAATCAATAATGGCGTTTGAATAATAAAGTTGAGCGAGAGAAAAAAAATGTGGTGAAGGCGCTTTTTTAGTGAAGGGGAATGAATGATTGATAAAATAATTAAAATCAATAATATTTATCTCGAATAATCTTAATTGATGACTATCCTTTTAGGTATTGTGGTATGCGTCCTTTCACGGTTATTATGAAATGCTAGGTCATCAAAAAATTACTAATAAACAAATCAAGGTGTTTGAGGCTCATCTTGATAAAAAATAAAATTTGAAAGAGGTTTTCAATATTTCAAAAGCTTCATACTTGCATAGCATAAAAAGTTTATTGAACAAGCAATTTCAAGTTTTGGAAATAATAACAATAGACTCAGCTTTATTAAAAAATAAAATACAAAAATTAAGCATGAACGAGCAAAATTTTATATGTACTTTTTATAAACTATATATAGTAACACTTACAATTTGATTTTTTTGCAGCTTTTGAACCCTGGGCTTGAACGATGGATGAAAAACGAAAGATAATTTTATGCTAATGTTTGTATGTAACGTTATCATGGGAACGATGTAAAATCATTTCTCGATAGGAAAAATTCTGAACTTCGTTTATTCATTTGCCTTCTTTTTGCTTTTTAAAAGTTGTCATTTCCCTTTTTTGGTAAGTCAATGAATCAGTCGTGTTTCCATTTTGTAGTTTCATAAAAAAATTGTCATTTTTTTCCATTGTTTCCCTTATCTGTTATGTTTCAGGGCATTAAAATTCTCAAAACACAATAACATGGCTTCACGACCAGGAATCTTCATTGTGGGTGCAAAACGAACTGCTTTTGGTGCATTTGGTGGCAAACTCAAGGGTCATTCAGCAACAGAACTTGCATCCATTACTGCAGGAGCAGCTCTCAAAAGTTCTTCTATTGCTCCAGAAAAAGTTGATCATATCGTTTATGGAAATGTCATTCAAACTTCACAATGTGCACCTTATCTTGCTCGTCATGCTGGTTTAAAAATTGGATTACCTAATGAAGTTCCAGCTGTTACAGTTAATCGTCTATGTGGATCTGGATTTGATGCAATTATTAACGGAGCTCTTGTAAGCGCTGATTAACGTTTTTCCTTGTTTTATCATCAAATTTTTAGCAAATTATTGCTGGTGAATCCAATGTTGTCATCGCTGGTGGATCAGAAAATATGTCGCAAGCGCCTTTTGTTGTTCGTGATACTCGTTTTGGCACTACTCTTGGAAAAACTATCATCGTGAGTTTTTTTTCTTTTATTATTTTCATTTTTACATTTTTGTTGTTTTTTAGTACGAAGACAGCTTGGTAGCAGCTTCTCTTGATTGGCATATTAAAGTTCCAATGGCCTTGACCGCTGAAAAACTTGGTGATATGTACAAGCTTACTCGTAAAGATGTCGATGAATATGCTCTTCGTTCACAAACTCGTTGGAAATTAGCTAATAGCGCTGGTTATTTCAAGAATGAAATTGTTCCTATTTCAATCAAAAATAAGAAAGACAATCAACAATTTGATGTTGATGAACATCCTCGTGATACAACAATTGAAATCTTAACAAAACTTCCTGCTGTATTCAAGAAAAATGGTCTTGTCACTGCTGGAAATGCTTCAGGTATTTGTGATGGCGCAGCCGCTGTTGTTCTTGCAAGTGAATCAGCTGTTCAAAGTTTGAATCTTCAACCTATTGTTCGACTCGTTGCATGGCATACTATTGGTTGTGATCCTACAATTATGGGTATTGGTCCAGTTGATGCTATCAAAGCTGTATGCAAGAAATCTGGTGTACCATTAGAAAAAATTGATTTGGTCGAAGTTAATGAAGCTTTTGCTGCTCAATGCCTTGCAGTTCAACAAGAACTCAAAATTGAAAATGAACGTTTCAATGTCAATGGTGGCGCTATTGCTGTTGGACATCCACTTGGTGCATCAGGTGCTCGCATCACTGGTCATTTAGCTCATGAAATGAAACGTCGTGGTGTCAAATATGGTATTGGATCTGCTTGTATTGGTGGAGGTCAAGGTATAGCTGTATTGCTTGAATTAATTTAAATCAACCTTTTGTATGAAATATTCTTCTTTTCTGATTGTATTGTCATGTTATATGTAATGAAATTTTATATGTTTAAGGATATTTTGTAACTAATTTGAAATAAATGTATATTCTTTACTTGCATCAGCTTCAGAGACATATCGAGAGTACAACATTGATTGAATAAACCAGCACAAGTTTTTACAAAAAAAGATTTGTCAAAACGTTTGTCACTAGTCCAATTATCGCTAAAAATTTGTAAATTCCTCCTTCAATTACCATCCATAAACATCCAATTGTTGAAAGTGCACCAGCAACAGCATGATCTTTAATAAGCGATTTTCCATCAAAGTTTTGAAAAAAAAACAAGTTTTTCCCTCAGGGCATTAACCAACCCTTAATATTGCAAACATATGTGCTTGGGAACATTAAAAATTGTTAATTCCACCCAAAATTACCCTATTGTGAAAGTTTCTTACTTATAAACCTTTAAAATGGCAAGGTTTCCTCATTTGGCGTTTCCATTGGGATTTCCATATCAAGCTTTTCCTCATTAGGAATTAAAGTTATTATCATTACACTTATTCACATGAAAGACTTTATTACAACAAGATTTAACATTCAAATGAAACGAAACAAAAAAGAAAATCAAACAAATAGATACAATAAGAAAGATAAAACATAGTATGTAATTCAGTGATATCCAAGTTCATAATCATCAATATCTTCATCACCATAGCCCTCTTCTTCGTCTGATGTTTCCTCATTAAATACAACTCGACATTCACTTAAAATGAGATCACCTTTTACACGAACAAATTTGCATCCCACAGATTTAGCATGTCGATGAAATTTAGAGTCAGCAGCTTCTTCGCCAAATTTCTTCAGAAGATCTTTTATGTGTTCTTTTGCTCCTTTTATAGATAATTCCAAACGTAAAATTCTATCATCCAAATTTTCTTTTTCTTTCTCAAGATGAATGATATCTGTTTCTAAGTTCATTAAGCTCATAGCATCTTTATCATTCTCAGATGTTTCTGGATCAAGCTTAATGATTTCTCGAGCAATTTCATATTCGCCATGAGCATTGAGGATTTTAACCATCGATTCAAAATCAGCTTCATACATTTGGGCTTTTTGTGTCAACCTTTCAATTTCATCTTGATTTTCTTTTTTTGAAAGTTTTTCATCAAGCTTGATACGATGGACGCTATTTCGAAGACTTTGAAGTAGTTCAGCTTTAATAAAATTGGCCATTTTGAGAGCAAATTCACAGAAATATTGATCCTAAAAATGAAGAAAACAATGATGAAATGTTTTAAAAAATAATAAACGAACGCGATTGCAAGAAACTATGGAAAACGAAAAGAAGTGAGAAGATGAAACAAATTTACGAAAAGTGATCGCTGAAATTTTTCTTTGGATCATCAAAAAAAGTGTTTGTGGCTTCTGACGCGATTGCTGGCTTACGGGTTATGGAAAATTACGAATGTGAAATTATTTATGAAGTTTATGTATGCTCGGTGCTACCATTTTCAAAGATATTTCTTTATTATTTTATTTTACAACATAGCTTGAATTGTTTTTGATATATTTCATTTTGACACATGAAATTATTTCGCGTCATTTTACCACAGAGTATTTTTGTCGAATTTTATTTGTTTAGTAAAAAAAATATTTTAAGAAAATAATATCTAAATAAACAAGTTTTTATTTTATTTTATTGAGATCAAAGCTTTTCCATATTTTCTTTGAAGTGTATCTATCTATCTATCGCCCACCGTGATGATGGCTGCTGGCAACAACTGGCATTTAAGACATGAGGAATGGGGATTGAGCCAGCTGACTTACTTACTGATTGACAATAATCCAATCCGGGTGCCGGGGACACTAAAAAGCAACGTTTCTTTCTAATTTTACGGGCAATCAATGTTGCGTTTTAAAGATTTTCTTAACTTTAACGATTTTAATGGGATTTTTTTCCTTTCTCATTTGATTTTTTTTAAATTTAAATTACGGCATTAAAATATTTGATATATGTCTCACTCGTGTGCGTGTGGTTGACACATTGTCTATCTTAAAGAATTAAGTTAAATTCATAATAATATAGCAGAGAAAATTTCAGAAATTATTTTGCAAATATGCTTTTTATGAATCGCACTCCCATGGATGCGGAAGCGACAAAATATGAAGAATATTCAATTCCAGATCAAAATGCTGCAAGGAATAACCTTAGGGTTTGTTATTATTTTACATAGATTAAAATTTCTGCTTCATTGTTCCATCACCGAAAATAATGGACATGATTTTCTTTCAGACCGTCGCAATTGCCATTACAATATTTTATTTATTTTTATCCCTCATTATTGTAATGTTTTATCCACCCATTTCACTTGTATCATTAATTTTTCCTGGAATTACAATATTTTTAGTTCTTTGTGCAATGAAATCTCCAAGAGAAGATGCATTTTGGCCATGCATTTTGATGGGTGTAAATTCCATTTTAATCTTTGATGCATTAAAAAATTCACAAATTTTAATTTTTTATAGAGTCTTGGTTTACTTTTGAAACTTGTGGCATGCATTGTATTTCTTTCCATTTTTGGATTTTCTGGATTTTCAAGCGATAATCGAAAGTTACCCAATCCCAGAACGTTGCTATCAAAGAATTCAAAAGGTAAATGTGATTTGAAAATTATAACCCTACTTTTTATTTGATGGCTTCAAGTTTTACGTGTAAATTTTTAGGAGCTGAATCATTATCATCTGATATGCGAGCATTATTTTTTACCATTTTAGCTGGAGCTGAATTCTTTTTATTTATTATTACTTGTTGCGTTCAATGGCATTTAGTTGCATTCCGAAAGTGTATGCAACAACAATAATTTTACGAGATACAAATCAATTTTTTAAAGCAAACAACATATTTATCGAATTGCCTCAAATTTTTAAATAACAAACTCGGAGCTTCTTTGTAATTAAATTTTATATTTTTAATCATTTTAATAGCTGAATCAAAAGCATAATAAACGATGTGATTTCAATTGTTGAATTTTAGCAAACTAATTTTTTGATTTTTATAAATAAATTTAATTCTGTACGGCCTTTTAAAGTTTGTAGAAAAATATTATAACAAACAAACAAATATGTAAATAGTATAGCACGAGGGTTCTTGAAGCGAATACACCTGTTTTTGCCAGCTGTTTTAACGAGAGTTTACGCGTGGCAATTGAAGGAAAGCTTTATTACTTACGTCCTTCTTTTCATTTTTTCCCACAAATGTTTTTATCGTAAAAAGCTATTAAATTATCATACATTAAAATGGTTGAGGAAAAGCTTCAAAATGGTAGTGGAGAAGAAGATCCTAAAGAACTTCTTCGAATTGCAGTTAAAGATGGAAGAGTTGATGTATTGCGATCAGTGCTTCAACAACTTGGTTTGAATTTACTTTTATTACACGTATAAATAAACAGGGAATGAATGGTTTCAGAAAAAGGTTCACAATTTGCTGAACTTATTGATGGTCAATTAAAAGATTTTGATGGATCGTTATTACATTTAGCAGTTTCCATAGGTTTGGATATATCATATCACAAAGTGTATCTATAAAATATTATGCATTTTTAGATTCCGTTGATTCAGTAAGAACTTTACTTACAAGTGGAGCAAATCCATGCGTTCAAAATAATGCTGGTAAAACCGCTGTTGCGTTAGCATCCAGTGATGGAATTAAAGCTGCTTTTGTTCAAGAATTGATGCAAGCTATTGCTATTTCAAAGTTAGTCGTCGTTATTTTTATTCTTTCTCTTTAAATTTTAAAATTTTTCTTTTTTAAGTCTTGGACGTATTTGCCAACTTCTTGCAGCTGGAGTTAGTGTAAATTCCATTGATTCTCCACACACTCAAAATACCGCATTGCATTATGCTTCATCATTTGCTTCGGAAGAAGTTGTAAGGTAAAAAAACTAAAATTTTTAGCCATATTTTATTTTAGTTCATATTGAGTTTGTAGGACTTTATGTGAATCGGGAGCTAACGTAAATGCTCTAAATAGTCAAAATGATACACCTTTGCACGATGCTGTGTGTCGAAAGAATGAAGCCATCACTAAAATTTTATTGGATTTTGGTGCAGATTCTACCATTCAAAATACAAATGGTGAAAGTCCTGTGGAATTGGCAGAAAAACGGGCTCCACAATTATTATCACTTTTTAGTTTAAACAAGTTTGTTATTTTGATAATTTTTATGTAAACGAAATCTTAAATATTTCAGCGTTGCTCAAGTTGTTCATCGAACCCAATCAATTGATTCAATTGATTTTGATCGATCTTCAATAATTTCAACTGATACAGCTCCATTATTTACTGAAAAGCCTCCAACTTTAGGAAAAATTGAAAGTTGGACTGATTTAATTTGGCCCCAACCACATTATCTTAAAATTGATCCAAAGTAAGAAAACCCTTTATCATCTTCTCAAACAAAATTTATTTTTAAAAAATTTTTAGTGATCGTGTAATGAAATTTCCAACGGATAACAAGCTTAAAATTTATTTTGATGGAGCAGGTGATGGTGAACCAAGACGTATCATGCAAGTGGTACAAACATTTGTACCATATTTAAATTCACTTCCCCTTCAAATTGAATATCGAGGTCATAAAGTTTCTGATTCCAAGCTTGATGGAAGAATTATGTGTGGAGTTTTTGAAGATGGTGAACGTCCAGGAACTTACACCTTGGATATTCGACCCGATGGAATTCAGCTTATGTCAAATGATTATGCTGGAATTCGACATGGCTTTGCAACTCTTGTTCAAATTTTACGAATCTTTAGAATTTCTGATGGCAAACGTAAATTATCCAGTGCATCTTCTTTGAATGGATATTCAAATGGAAATATGATGAGCCCATCCAATTTATATACAGAAATTGCAAATGAAGCCTCTCAAGTCAGCGTTATTCCATGCTTATCCATTCGAGATTATCCTGATTTAACCGTTCGAGCAGTATTTCAAGATTTTAGTGGTTGTAAAATGTTGAATGTTGATACCGTAATTCAACTTGTTAATCGATTGAGTTATTGTAAAGCAAATTATTTCTTTGTTAATTTTGAAATTCGTACCACTGATCGATATCAATTACCATATACTAATCGAGATTTATTTCATATGACTCAAGTTTGTGAAGAACTTTTTATTAAGGTTTGCATTTTCCCATATATTTTTTATGGTTGTGAATGAAAAATGTTGGGTTTTTAGCTTGTTCCATCACTCGATTTACAAACGAATAGCGTTGATATTCCATTAGCTTTAAAAATTATTGATTTATTTTTGGATGATTTCCCACTTTCGCGTATAGCACATTTTGGACCTAATCTCTCTTCAATTCTTGTACAAAATTTCAATCTTCTTGATTCCATTCAAAAACGTATTCCACGAATTTTTCTTTCAGCTGAAGAAATTCGTCCATCGGATACTTGGGTAAAACGTTTGCCATCATATGTCACACTTTGTGTGGAAGGAAAATATCCATTTAATATGGAAGAATTTATTTCACCTTCCATCAATCTTGTCCTTAAATTTCCAACCACGGATATTGGATTTCTTTGTGCTTCACCTGAAACCACAGCTAAAAATGCTTTACTTGCAACACAATTATGCCAAAAAATTTCAACTCGAGGTATTATGATTTGTGATAATTCAAATGGATGTGAAATTATGCCACCATCCATGTCATTGATGCCTGAATGCGCTTGCATTGGAGCAGCATGGAATCGATCGGTGGATATTAAACGTTTTGCATTTTTACTTCCTCGAATAACAGCCGAACATTTTTTGCTTGATAGTAATTTGGTTGTTTTACTTGACCAAGCTGCAAACATTGGTAGAATTGAACATGAATTAACCAAGTATAGCAGTGGTTACACCAAAATATCATCAAATGGCACTGCATCCACAGCCAATTTTGGTATATCAGTTTTTGTTGAAATTTTGTTGAATCCTGAAAATATTCAATTAAAACGATTGACTCCATCCATGTTTAAAAAGGCTCGAATTGAATTACAAAGATCTATGAGAGCATTAAAAGATGCTCGAAGTGCAATGAGATATGAACAATATGAGCTTGCTTTAATTTTAGCTGAAATTCAACTTGTTACTGAATTAATGACTCTTGTTAGCAAGTAAGTCCTACAAAAAAAACATTCAAAAACAAAAACAAACCCAATAAGTAACAAATTATTCAATAATAATGTTTTAGAATTGGTCAACAATTATGTTATTATGGATCTGGTAAAGGTGCTGCTTTTAATACCAGTAATGGCAATGCAGCTGAAATAAGTGCAGCGGAACATCTTGGAATCCAAGGTCATGGAGTGTCCAAACTTCCACAAGCTATTCGAACGGATCTTGCAAATAATCTCCTTGAAATTCGTCGCAAATTCCAACATACTTGGATGTGTCGTAATCTCGCATATACTTTACCAAATGCTTTGAAAATGTTTGATAATCTTTTTCGTGCACTTTTGCCTCCAGGAATGCAAGAATATGAAAAAGTTTTATAATAAATTATTGTAAAGCCGGGTTGTTGGGTGATTTAACCTTGTTTGCCTTAATAATTTTCTTTAATTATATAAGTGCTTTGAAATATTTAATAATTATTTATTTAAACTAAATTATGCTTTGGTTTTTATTTAGTGCAATCTTTTTCTTTGCTTCTTCTTTTTTTTATATAAATGAGGTCGAGCGCGCTTGTTTTATATGTGATATTATATTTCCATTGAGAATATTAAAACTTCATAAAAAATTAATTGGTTTAGAAACGTTCAATGAGATTAGAAAATGAGGAAAAAAAACAATAAATAAAAAGAGAAATAGGAAAATTTTATTGGAGAATTTACAAAAACATTAAAATACATAAAATGAAATCATTTTTTTCCTTTTGACTTCTTTTCTTTTGAAGATGGAGCCGTCTTTTCATCGACACTTTCCCAATCAGATAAAACGTCACCAAATGTTGGATATTCATTCTTCTTGCGAACCACTTCACCTTTTGCTATCTTTTCCTAAAATCATAAAAGTAATAAACCAAAATATATCATGTGTAAACTAACTTCATAAGTATTTCTTTTGATTTTTTTCGGCATTGGTTTGTTAGCTCTTAACTTCTTGACTCTTTCTTCTTCATCTTTTCTCAATTTTTCAAGCAAATCTTCAGGCTTCATCGACGGTTGCTTCTTCTTCCCTTCATCATCAGCTTCATTTTTCTTTTGACTCTTTTCCAAAGCAGTTTCTTCTTGTTTTCGAAGTTTCAATTCATCTTCTTCATTCTTCTTTGCAGCAGCTTCCATTTCATTTTTGTTTTTCTTGGCTCCATTATTGTTTTCAAACACTTCTTCCTTTGAATCCCAATCAGAGACGACATCGTTCATCGTTGGATAATCTTCTTTTTTGCGCATTAAGCCTAATTTTGCTATTTTCTCCTAAAAAAACATTATAATAAGTAATCGAGGAAAATAAATATAACAGTGCATAAAAAGTAACATAAGAAAGACACATACTGCTTTAGCTTCACGAGGAATAAACTTTGGTTTAATTGGAGACAATAGAACTCTTGGAGATGGCTTTGTTTCAGCGGGTTGCTGCTGCTTTGATGGTGGCGTGATTAATGGAGAATGTCTGACAATTGGCTGAAATTTAGAAAGATTATTGTAAGCTACAAAAATACAAAAAAACTAACTTCAAAATTAGTAACCGATGGATGAGAAGTATTCTTATTTGCTTCTTCCATTTTTCGAGCAATAACTTCATTGGTGTTTGCATGACTCGATTGACGTCGATCATCTTTCTCATCTTCTTGTTTCTTTTCAGCAAGAGGAGTCTCGTCTTCTTGTTTCTTTACAGCAACAGGAATCTCATCATCTTGTTTCTTTTCAGGAAGAGGAGAAGGAACCACCTCAACTTGTTTTACGACAGATTTTTTCAATTCCGAAGGTGATGGAGCTTGCTCTTTAGCAGGAAGAGGAGGAGGAGGCATATTTAAAACGTTTGTCTTTGATTGAGCTGGAGATATTGGAGGTTTTAATTGTTGATGTTTATCATCAGCGGCTGCAACAGGAGAAGGAGTCAACTCAGCTTCTTTTTCATCTTGCTTTGTAATAGCTTTTTTCAATTCCGAAGATGATGGAGCTGGTTCCTTAGCAGGAAGAAAAGGAGGCATACTTACAAAGTCTGCGTTGGATTGAGCTGGAGATATTTGAGGTTTATCATTGGCGTCAGCAAGAGGAAGGTGAGTAAAATTTGCTTCTTTTTCGTCTTGCTTTGCGACAGCTTTTTTCAATTGCGATGGAATTGCAACATCTCCATCTTCTGCTCCATCAAACAAGACATTATTAAGCTGAGTCATCATTCCAGGATCATGGTTTCTAAATTCATCACGAGATTTTGGTGGAGGTTCATTTTCAAACTTTGTTTTAGCTGGCGACATTACAGGAAGAACTTCTTGAGGATTTAAGTCGTTTTCTTCATCTTCTTTGGGATTTTTGTGATGCTTCTTTTTCTTCTTGTGCCTTTTGGAACTCTAAAATTATCACCAATTAACGAAAATTCAAACAATAACAATAACGTTAAGCTTAATACAGTTCACATAACGGTAAATCACCGCAGCTAACTTATATTGTCCTAACAATTAAATAAAAATCCACTTTTCTTTTGCCAGAAGAACCATCACTTTCATCATCATCCTTGTCCTTAGCCTTCTTTGTTTTCTTATGCTTTTTCTTCTTTTTGGAAGAATCTTCGTCGCCATCACTTTCTCTTTTCCTTTTCTTATGCTTCTTTTTCTTCTTTCTTGATTTTGATGAAGCTCCTTTTTTGTTGGATTCTTTACCAGTTTCAGCTTCAACGACCATTTTAGGAATCTAAAATACTAATATAATTTCAAATAGCTAAATAAGAGATACATACTTCTTCAGGTTGTGGTTCTTTAGCAGTGACATTATCGCGAGATTTTTTTTCATTAGTGATTTGATTTTCACTTTGTTGTTCTTTATCTTCACGAGTTATCGGTTTTTGAGGTGCTGCAGGAGGAACAAGTTGCTGGTTTCCATCACCACCATCAGAAGAATGTGGAGAAGAGCTTGTCATTTCAGGTATTTCAGGTACTTCAATTTGAGGTATCTCAGGAGCTTCATTCTTGGGTCGCTTTGGATTAGAAAGATCACGAACGGATAATTCAAGTTCACCATTACTATTTTTACTAGCAGATTGAGCACTTGCTTTACTTTTAGGTTGAAGATTATTTGGCTTTGATGAATCCTAAAAAATGAAAATGATTCAAAAACAGCGAATGATGAACACTTTTTTGGCGATGAATCATTTATGGCCAACTTTTTTCTTACTGTATTAAAAAACAGACTTACTTTATTTGAATTTTTATTACCAGAGATTTTTCTATTTTTTGATTGATCATATTTCTTTGAAAATAATGATTCATCAGCTTCAGTTCGTTTTCGAGAAGGCTTCTTCTTTTGAGGTACCGGACGTGCACGAGCTTTGTTGCATGTAAAAGCTATCAATGTTCCTGTTGCAAGCGTTAGTGAAATCCAACATAAAATTGTTAACCATCCTTCCATCATTTTGAGAAACAACAGCAATCTTGAAAATTGAGCTTGTTGATTGAGAGAATATGTTTCACAAAAATCAACAATGAAAACAAAGTCACAAAATAAAGTGGTAAAAAAGTGTTACAAAGAAGTGAAAAAAAATTTACATGTTTGTTTTTGTCATTCCTTCAAAGCAATGAAAAAAATGCTTGTTGTTAATGGTTAAAAACATTTACATGGAAGTTCACTCAATGATTGTTTAAAAAAAATTCCAAATTATGCGAAATAAATAATAAATTACAGCAGGTCCTAAAATGAAAACACATTTTATGTCAAATTTTCGAAAGTCTGATTTCTAATATGTTGCAAAAAAATAAATGGTGGTTAGTTGTTGGTTTGTAAAAAGTCTCTTAAAAAGTAAAGAAAAAATACAAAATTTATTGGAAACAAAAAACTACAAAAACATTCAACAACAAAAAAAAAATATACACACAAACATCAATGACAATAATTGTATTTAAGAAAGCTTAGTGACGACAAAAGAACGTTGATTGAAAGAGAGTAACTCGATGATTCCTTCACCTCCGAGCATGGTAAATTGATTCACCAAGTCATTGCGATTGAACGGTAACAAAGACAAATCAAATGAGAAACTGAAAAAAGCAAAAACATTATAAACCATTTTCATATAAAAAAAAATAAACTAACCGAAATTCGTCGAGATTTGATAATTTTTTGAAGAAATTGATAAATTCATCGATGGAACAAGTTGATTTGATGCCACCATCAAATATAAAGTTTTTCAATAATCCATTAGACATAATCAATGATTCCAAAACATCAAATTCGATACATTTTACTTGGAGTTCAATTTGTTTCGTTGATTCAAAGTGGACAGGTAAATATTGAAGATAACGATCATCGATGATTTCTTTTTGACGATTTACAATTTTGATTGTTTCTTTAACATCCAATTTGATAATCGTTGATGAAATTGAGAAAGCAGCACCTTTGCAGAATTCATTTTCATTACAAGAACATAAAAGAATAAAATGGCAGTCATCTTCATTAATTTCAGCTCGTTCGATTGTATGACATTGTTTAGAAAGATTGAAACTTGAAATATTGATTGCAGCAGAGGTTTTCAAAGTTTTCACATCTAAAACTTCAGCAAATCTTTTTTGACATACATAAGGTAAAGATGGAAAATAGAAAGTTTCTTCATCATTTTTGAATTCATCCATATTTGAAGCAGCAACCATCATTGAATTTGATTCCATTGATTCAGCCATATTTGAAGCGTCCATATTGAAACTTGAAAATGTATTCGTTCAAAAAACAAAGAATGATTGTTGAAACTAAAACTGAATCACAAAAAGAAAAAAATGTGTGTGATCGCAATTTTTGTAAAACCTCTGAGAGGCTTTAACAATAAAAATCGTTGCAAAAGAACTTGACCCTTTTCATATTTCTTTTGAACTATTTTTTAAAGCCCAAATTTTTGTTAAAAAACATTATCAACAGTATTTCTTTTATAAATATGCTTACTTGAAAGTTTTTTAAACTATAAAAATCAATTTTTGTCAAAATATGACAGTAAACTATTGTTTATTTTTAATTCACAGCTTTTAAATGAATTCTTGGATTTTTAAGAATCTAACGATAGTGTTTTAAAAATTAGGGAAAGTTAGCATACAAACAACTTTAAGGAAATGTTTTATTTTGAAAGACTAATGGTAAAAATGATTACTAGTTTTATAACAAAACCATTTTTCAACTCAAATAACTTCAAGAAAAAATTCAAAAGAAGATTCAATAAACACCGTCACAAGTTCGACTATCTGCTCGTATTCGAAAACATCAATAAAAATTCTTTTCAATTTTGAAAAGGATGCAGCGAACCTTTGTCTTTCATGGAAAAGATCCTTCTCGCTCTCTCTTTCGTGTAACAGAAAAAAAGCTAAACTTTCTTTCGAACATTTTTCAAAAAATATTATTTCTGTATCTTTTTTCCCATCTTTGAATGCCTTTTTTATTTTTATTAAACAATTAATAATACTTCCTTTTTTTAGCATTTATTACACGTGCTTGTTATGCCAAAACAGAAGGAAATCGCCAATCAGTTATTGGATCAAAAATCTCCATTGAACGTCGATGGATTATTGGTAGGATTTTTTTTATAACTTATCTTGGTTTATATGATTTATTATTTTAGGATGCTGTAATTGCTCTTTACAATGATTGCAATTTTCCTGTGCTCAAAAGACTTCAAAATATAGATGCATTTATAAAAAGAAATCAATCAACCATCACCCATCTTGAAAATAGCAGATTAAAAAGAAAAGATTTTGATGTCATCAAAGTTATTGGAAGAGGTGCTTTTGGTGAAGTTCGTCTCGTTCGACATCAAGATTCAAAAAAAGTTTATGCTATGAAACTTTTGAGCAAAAATGAAATGCTGCGTCAAGTTGATATTGCTTTCTTTTGGGAGGAACGTGATATAATGGCTCATGCAAAATCTGAATGGCTGGTTCATCTTCATTATGCTTTTCAAGATAAGGTATGTTTGTTTTTGAAGTGATTAATACTTTATTATAACGCGTAAGACTTTTAGTCACATCTGTACATGGTAATGGAATACATGCCTGGTGGTGATGTTCTAAGTTTGATGACAAATTATCCGTTTAACGAAGAATGGGCAAGATTTTATGTGGCTGAAGTCGTCCTCGCTTTGGAAGCAATACATTCTATGGGTTACATACATCGTGATATCAAACCTGACAATATGCTTGTAAGCTCAAGTGGACACATCAAACTTGCAGACTTTGGTACTTGTGTTAAAATTGGTAGAGTGAGTTTTCTTTTCTATTATTAAATCGAGTCTCTCTTTTATATCAACTATTGATGGTTATATAAAGTAGTGATTGTTTTGTTGTCATTCCTTTTTTTCTTCTTTTTTGATGTTTTATCATGTTAATGCTTTTTTAGGATGGCATTGTTCGATGTTCATCAGCAGTTGGATGTCCAGATTATATGTCGCCTGAAACCTTACAACAACAAGGTGATGATGGAATTTATGGCCAAGAATTGGATTGGTGGTCCGTCGGAATCTTTCTTTATGACATGATCTTTGGTGATACCCCATTTTATGCTGATTCCATTGCAGGCACTTATGCCAAAATTATGAATTTTTCATCGAATTTGTTCTTCCCTGAAGATATTCCAGTGTCAGACGGTGCAAAGGATTTGATCAAAAGACTTTTATCTGATGCTAAAACAAGGCTTGGCAAACATGGTGTTCACGAAGTTAAAAACCATCCATTTTTTAAGAATGATAAATGGACTTTTGAAACAATCACTGAATCGACGCCTCCTTATGTTCCAACTCTAAATGGTGATGATGATACTTCTCACTTTGAAGATGTTGATCAAAAAGAAACAAACATGGATGATGGTTTTCTAACGCCTAAAGCTTTTACTGGAAGTCAACTCCCTTTTATTGGATTCACTTATTTGAATGAACTTGGGTAAGGCTATATTTTTTTTGAATATTTCGCGTTATTACACATGTATTTGATTGATAATGATGAATATATTTTTAGACCAATTGGAGCTATGAAAAATTTCCTTAATTCCGTGCAAAGAACTTCGTCGGTACTATCAACTTCTTCTCATCAAAGCAACTTGGATTTGGAAAATCAACGTCTCGAAGAAGCATACAGAACACTTCAAGCAACTCTTTCTCAAAGTGATGAACAATATACTCGTGAAATTCAAGCAAAAAATACCACCATTGCATATTTAAAAGATCGAGAAGCTGAATTAACAGAAGTTAATAATAAGCTTGAGAATCAAGTTCATGAGTTGCAACAAAGGCTGAAACAGAAATCAGGTGTTTCTCAGCATGAAGTTCTTGGTATAAATGAAAGTCGAAAAGGTGGGAATGAATATGAAAATCTTTCTCGTGAACAGCTTATTCAAAGGATAGAACGTGAGAAATTTTTCAAAACTGAGGTAAACTTTCTTTTCCACTTTGATTTATGAAAGATGATTTTTTAGGCTATTGAAAAATTATTTTCGTTTGGAATCTCAAAGGGTATAGCTGATGACAAGAATTTACCTCATAAACCATCAAAGAAAAATAAGAGTGATACCAAAAGAATTCGAGAACAAGTTGCTATGGAAATGCATAAAGAACGTGAAAATTATAAAAAGCAATTTGCTGCTTTTCAAGATAACATCAATTTCATGCAAATGACGCTCTACGAAGAACAAAAGAAACGTGAAGAATTGGAAGCCGAACTTCGGGACCTTAGAATTTTAGCTGAAGAATTTAAAAATCAAAAATCCCGCACCACTGATTCTGATGTTGACTCGCAATCTTTGGGTTCTCGATCTGTTGATGCTAGTCATCCACCTCCTGTTTTTAATGGAAGTATCAATGCTAAACAATCAGCTGGTGCTTTTGCAAATAAAAGAAAGAAAATGAATTGGCGCCGAATCATCTTCAATTCACCCTAAAAAGAAAGCAAGAAAAAACGGAGATGTCTTGTGAATGAAATCTTTGAATCTCAATCTCATCAACCTATTGTTCTTCCTGAACCAGACGAATTAAGCTCAGATTATACTGAAGTTGTAAGCTATAAATGTCCTTGTTTTTAATGTTTTGTTTTGTCAATCAATAAATTATTATTTTCTTTTTATGTAAATATTTTTTGTTTTGCTTTTAAAGTTTTTGGTTAGGTTGTATTTTAAAATCTTTGATTTACTTTTTTGTGATTTTCCTATTCTTAAAAAAGAAAAAGATATTTGATTTTTGCAATCCCAAAAAAGCGCTTCTTTAGTTTGTTCATCTTCAGCTTTTTTTCTTCCTTCGATTTATCTTTGATGATTCAACTTCATCAACGAGTTGGTTCTTTCTCAAATGCGAAAGTAAATGATTTCTCCATTGTATTAATCATTCAAAATCTTTGGTTCTCATTTTTTTCTAACAAGCTAACATCGAAAGCTCAATCAAAACAATTTTTTTTTGTGATAATGAAATTTCCAACAGCTGTAAACATAAAAGCTTTTACAGTAAAGCAAAAAATTTCACCAAAATAAGAAAAAACACAAGAAATACAAATTATCAGATTTATTGAAAATTTACATCAGTAAAATAATTAGTTAGTTTAGGCAGTTTTGAAGTAGTTGGAAGCAAGAGCATCGATCTTTGTAACGGCAGGATTGACGACTTTGTTGAAGAAACGTGAAGCACCTTTGGTTTGAGGAAGAGCAAGATAGAGAAGGATGGCGACTTTCAAGACGTAGTAGATTGGGAAGTAGTGCATGATTGCATCAGCGAAGAAGTCGAAAAGAGCATACAAAGCAAAACAGGTCCAATAAATGAGCCATTGAGTATCATCATCCTTGTTGGAGGTACGAACAGCTTTGACTGAAGCATATGCAGGGTAAGCAAAACCAATCAAGTTGCAAACAAGTTGAGCACATCCACCAAAGATCAAGTAAAGTGAGAAGAGGGCGCAAAGACCATAGAAGTACTAAAAAAATAAAAAGGTTAAAGGAAAGATGTAAAAAAGAAAAAAAACACACAAATTCACGTTTGATCTTTGTGGAAGTCTCAAGCATTGCAAGGTTTGTATCCAAGAATTGGATGTTTGATTGGTAGAGAGCTTTCTGGATTGCAGGTTGAACATCAGCGAAAGTGTTAATTTCAGTTGATACTTCAACACCAGCAGCAGCAACAGTAGGAGCAGGAGCGACAGGAGGAGGAGCAGCAGCATCACCAGGGGCAGCAGCAACAACAGCAGGTCCATCTTCTTTCATAGCAACCGTTGGAGGTACATCAGTTGATGGAGCTTGAGATTCAGCAGGGAGAACAATTCCTTCTTTTGATGAGGCAGCCATTTTTATCAAAGATCAGCAGCAACCAAATTAATCAATCACGAATGAACTAAAATTCATTGTCATCGTTTCTTTTATACGGTTTTCAAGGCTTCTAGCTTCCATCATTTTTTTTCATTCAAATTTTTTGATTTTCTGCTTCCTTTCAAAACTAAAATGAAAGCCTAAAAATGGATCCCTCGATTACCAAGGAAATGCTTTTTTTTGAAACGAAAGTTTGAAAAGGTTATCGCATCTTTCTGTAATTTTTTATTATTGATTTTTTCAAAACTTAATTGCATCAGTTTTACAACGTCGTTCTCATTTTTAGCTGCTGAATAAACTTTGTTCTAGAAATTATGGTGGTTTCTCGTTATTCCATGTCAAAGGTTAGTTTTTTGATTAACCATATAGTATTAAAACCATTTTATAGGAGGATGATCTTGAAAGCCTCATCGATGATTTAGACGGCTATGATGATATGGCCGGTTTATGCCTTGATGATGAAGAAGATGATGTGATCCGAAAGCAAGTTGCTAACGATGAAATTTATAAACTTTTGAAGCAATATGCCATGAATAATGTTCGTGATCCATCTTTACTCGATTTGGTATGTAATTTTCTACGCATTTATTTGTTGATAAATAAAACTTCGTTTTTCAGGATAATGTCTGCTGTGATTATGATACATGGGACGAAATAAAATATACTCCAGCTCCTCTACCACGAGCTATTGAAATTCCTGTTCCACAACCAAGACGAAAGAAACCTATTATTGACATTGATATCGATTTTGCTACTTCTAAATTTGCTGATCGTTCTCCTCCTCAAGTAACCATTGAAGGCAATCGAATAATTACAGTAAGTTTATTTTTCGTTTTTTTTTGACTTTGATCAAAAATTTTTTTCAGAAATATCTTGATCGTTATCCTTGTCTTGAAGTCATTAGTGTTCGTCCTCCTCGTCGCAAACATAATGGTTTTTAATATTACTTTGTATTACTTTTTTGTTTCTTTGTTGTGATAATATGCAGTGTTTAAATAAATATATTTTCTTGTATTTACTGTTTATTTTATAAAGGAATATGAACCTATGATTAACGTATTTTCTATGAACAAAAAGTTGGGATATCTTTAAATGCGAACTTTGTTAGGATGCATGAACTGTCGATAAGAGATGAACAAGAGGTTGTGGTCGAAAACATACTCCATTTTTACGAGGTGGTACTAAAATTTCACGATATTTTTCTTTGTTAATACTTGAAGAGCTTACTTTTATCGCTAATGGTTGTAATATAAAAAGCAGAATCAGCCATAGATTCTGATGGACAAGAATAAGCAATTCCATTTTTACGTTGAGGCTGCCATCCTTCTGTCATTTTTTTTAATAATAATAATTTTATAAATTTAAAACTTGACTATTTTTTCGACCAATAAAATATTTTTTTAAAGAATTTCGATAAATGTTTACGCGCTTTTAAAGTGAAATGATAAATAACTCAACGCAATACACAAATGTGACGTATGCTTTTTTGTTTTTATTTCAAATAAATTTTTAATGGTTCGTGTTCTCACATGTTGCGGCAGCTGATTCATGTTTACTGTTGATTTTAAAAAAGTGAGTGTGATAGCGCGTTTATCTTTACATAATAACCTTCCTCTCTGGCGCCAGTAACGAAATCAATGTCCCAAAATAGTATTTTTAATCATGTAAACCATTTTTTTTTGCTTCCATTAATTCTTTCAAAAATTATTAATTTCTTCAAAGGAATACGTATTTTTGGTTTAATGGGTTTAATTTACTTCCAGGTTCATCATATCCACTAAAGTTTTAAGCAAAAATGTTTTTTATGAATTGTTTATAACTGTACAAACCGACTGAAATAAAAAAAACAACAGTAACACAATTTGCAGGCAGAAAAATATAATAACATAAATCTGTGATAAAAAAAATACACAAAAGAAGAGCACTTTGAGAACTAATAACAAAAAAGTAAAATTTTAAGGATCAAGACAACGGATAAAAATTAGCAATTTTTTAAAATTTTAGTAAAATATTTTTTGGAAAAACTAAACTTTTTTTATAAACAAAATTAATTTGATTTGGATTGATTTGAAAGCGAATCTAATCGGTTTGTTGAGTGAAAGTGGAAGCATTATTTACCTGACGTCCAGATGATATGGGTTCCAAATAATCACTATCATTATTTGGATCAGATGATGATGAAGCTTTTGTTTCTTTTCCAAGTGATGAACCTTTAAAAAAATAATTATTGTAAAATATGTTCAAGGAATTTTTGAAATTACCATCAGAATTTCTGCTATGTGAACTTAAAGGTCTTCCATCATCGCGTAATCTTTGAATGCCATGAACTCCAGCTGATGAGCTGCTTGTTGATCTCATCACTGGATTACCAAATGATGGAGCTCTACTTCCACCACCGGATGTTTGTGAACTATTTAATGCATATAAATCAATTAAGGTTGATCGACTAGCATTTGAAGCTCCTGCGGATGTTACAGCAAGGGATTCATCAAGTAAAGATTGAAGAGGTTCAACATTATTTGGCCCAACATGGGTAACATGGATAAAACCTGAAGGGCCACTAATTGGAAGTTGACTTCTTCGATCACCATGTTTGCCATCATCCTTTCCTGTTTTAACACTGAATTTTCTTTTCCGCTTTGTTACACCTTTGTTTTGAAGAACTTGGGCAATATTTGGGATATTCAATTCGTCACTTGCACCTAAAATATATGACAAATTTTGTTACATTTTTTATCAAACTTTTTAACATACCTAATTTGCTAAATAAAACGATATATGGCATATCAAGGACATGACATAAAGTCAAAATGCTTTCATCTCCCAATGGTTTAGCTTTCTTTAAATTTATTGTTTGAATCCATGTTGCATTTTCAACATCAAAGATATCAATTTGTTGATCGGCATAAAGGCATAAATATGGTCGAATAAAAGTAAATCCATTTACAGGCTTACAAGGAAACATGAGCTCTTGTGAACGCTTTCTCCTTCCTTGTCCATCAACATATACACCAAGTTTAGAACAAACAAGAAGATATTCATCTGTATCGGGTCGACCGCTAACATTTACAATCATATGACTATCATATATTGCACCACTGAGAAATTGTAACGAAGCATCTTCATAATTTACGAGAGCTAAAAAATAGGAGGACAATATTATTTTGAATATTATCTTTTCGAAGAAATAAACTTACATGATTGAGTCATAGTTTTGAGATCCCACATTCTAAAATTACCAGGTAAACCAACAAGTAATTTCCCATGTTCAATCTTAATTGTTTGTGGTTGACCTGGCATTGCTATTTCTCTCACGGCATGATAACGTTTAGTTGAGCGATCAATTTCAAATAAATATACAGTTTTTTGTACAGCTGCTGCGAAATAATGAACGGGTGCTAATGGAGATGCTTTACCACAAGCAAAAACTTGGACACCTTTAGTATTATCAACTTTAATCCATTTAAGATCTCGTCCATCAAGAGCTGCAGTGGGAATTAATCGAACATAACGAGTTGATGGAGTGTTTCCAGTAATTACAAGTAAAAGTTGTTCTTCAGCATTGTAAATTACTTTATCCACCCAACGTTTATTATTTTCTTTTTCACCACCCACGGGTGTCATGGTCTAAAAAAATTATGAAGTATTATTAAAATGTTTAGTTTTAAAGCCTTTACCTCTCGATCCAATTCAATGCATAATAAACCATGATCAGAAAATCCAACAACAAATTTATTTTTATCTATTATTGCTGCACATTGGGCTGTTCGAAGATTAGGTAAAGCTATAACATCGCAAACTTCTTTAACATTAAAAGCAGTGTTATTTGGTAATTGAGATTTGCTTAAAAGAGCTTTAAGTTCTGTTAATGCAATAACCCATTTTCGGCTTTCCTAGAAAATGAAAAATTATTTTTTGGATAAACTTCAAAGTTTTGCTATTGGATACAATAATTGAAATGGAACAAATGTAAGAAAACTAACATCTTGTGCTTCAGTCATTAATAAAGAATATTGTTTTCCAACAGAATTTTCCGATTGTGTTATAGCTTCATGTGATGCAGATAATGGAATAGTTGAATGAATTTGACTGTATACAACTTTAAAAATTTTAGGTAAATCATTTTTAGATGCATGAATTGCATCATTTTCAGTTACGTTGCTAACTTTAAAATCTGAATCTCTCATATCCAACACTTGACGAATATAGGGATCAATGGTAACTGGTTTGCCTTGTTTATCAACAGTGCAATCATAAAGGTATAATTTAAAATCGCACACGACGACATAACTATGTTGCCATCCACGTTTTACTCCCGATGGTTTCGGAGTTTTTACAATTCCTTCATACGCTGTTCCAACACCTTTTTGTGGATCAATTCCAAGTGGACGTTGACATTCAGGTGGCACTGGACAATCAGATGGAACTTTTTCCACGCAACCCACATGGCAAGCATATTGACAATCTTGACAATATAAACCTTGACGATCTAATCCAATCAAAATCGAAGTACAATAACCACATTTGGTTGGAGTTTGAAGTTCCACATGTGTAAATCTATGGCCTTTTCCATTCAATGCATTATTTAAAGTTTGAATAACTTTGGGCGAAGCATTTCGTCCATGAGCTCCAGCAAGAATGGTCGAAGTTGTGCTGGGTGTTGGTGTGGAAGTAGTAATAGGGAAATATGAATTTTCATATGGCGAAGTTGCATTATAATGAGAAGATGTACGAGAAATTGATGTGGAAGAATTATCAAATTCATTATTGCTGTATCCATAATCTGCAACAAAACCTGAAATTAAAAAAAGAAAATTAATTTGAAAGAATTTACAAAAATCTTAAGCGACAAAAAAGCTTACGATTTAAAACATTTGGGCTATGGCTATGACGAGATCCATTAGAATTTCGGTAAACTTGAAAGAATGCTGGATTTGTTCGAGCATGTTCATATTCTTGCGAATCAGCCATAACTCGTCCAACTGGCATTCGTTCTAATTGATCGCGTAATCGTCGATTATCCATTTGCAGTTTCTTTGCCATATCTTCAAAATTTCGAATTACAATACCTTGTTCATAAAGTTCTCGTTCAACATTTTCACATCGAGTTCTGCTTTTTCTCAATTCCTCTTCCGTTTGATGTTTGGCTCGAATTTCAGCATCCAATGATTGTTGAATATCGAATCGTTCATAAATTTTTTGTTTTTGAATCCTCTTTGAACCCCATGATTTTTCTGCCGCTGCTGCTGGTGGAACCGCATAATTGGAGGGATCTGATCTCTGTTGTTTTATGAATGCAAGTTCATCAGATAATCGAGAAGTTAATTCTTCTAAAGCTGCTCGAGCTTCCTTTTCTTCAGAAACCATTTGAAGCATTTCTTGAATGGATGCTTGTGGAACATCCACTCTCGCATGCAATTCAGAATTTTCATTTTTAAGTTTTTCATTTTCTATTTTTATTTTCTTTGCATCCGATTCCAAAGCGGCCATACGATTTTCGAAAAGCTGCTGAATTGATTCCATATGTTCTTGATGTTGCTTATTCCATGCAACTTTATCATCTTCGTGATCAACTTTAAGTTGTTGCAAAGATTGCTGGGATTCTTCCAATGCTCGAGAAAGGTCTTCATTTTGCCTCTGAAATTGCAATAATAAAAATTTCTTTGCTGTGTTTTTAAAAAAAATGGAATATAGTATAATTTTAACAAACTTACTCTTAATTCAATTCGTTTTCTTTCATCGTTGGTTATACTTTCCGATAATTGAATATTTAATTTTTCTAATTCTGCACTTAATCGCTTAATTTCGTCTGATTCAGGCTCATTGTGGGTTGTGGCTTTAGCTTCCAAAATGGATTTAGCAACTTTTTCAGCTTCCAATTCGCTTTCAACCTTTTCAAGTCGTTCTTGAAGTTTATCTTTTGCAGCTTTTTCATTTCTCAATGCATTTTTTGATATCTCTAATTTCTCTTCCATTTGTTTTAATAATCTTTCCTTTTCTTTTAATTGGACTTCAATTTTGGATGTTATTGCTCGTTCATCAATTAAAGTGGTATTGAGCTCATCGTAATCTTGTCGAGCAATATCCCGCTCTCGCATGGCTTTTTTCCATTCACTTGATTCTGTTTGAATTCGATCAGATAAATCTTCAACAGATTTCTGCAAATTTTGTTTATCCAGAATTAGTAGCTTATTTTTTTCTTTCAATTCTTTGTTCTTCTTTTCCAATTCTTCAACATCCATTGTTTTCACAGGTTTTTGAACATTGGTTTCATCTTCAAGCCGTTTTTTAAGAATTTGTATTTCATCACTTAATTGTGCAATGGTTTGTTCTGTTGAATGATTGGATGTTGAAGCTTCAATGGTACCTGGTGTTAATTTAGCTTGAATAACATCAGTTGCTTCTTTTAATTTTCGTTGTAGTTCTTTTTTTTCTTGGTCAAGTCGTTGTATCCTTCGTTCATAGCCTTGAGATGCAAGGGTTGGCAAAACTTGAGAATTCATTGCAGTATCTATCACATTTTTGGCTGATTCCAATAATGATCGATTATCGGAGAGAAGACTATCATTGGTGTAAGTATATCCAACGAAAGGTAAATGATGTCCAGTAAAAGCTGCGGTAACTTTGGGCGGTCTTGTATCCACTGGTGCTTCATCTTCAGGTAAATCAAAATTTGATGTATCTGTAGGACTGCAAACTTTGGGAATGTATGGGGCTTCCACTAAAAAAATATTCTTTAATTATCATTTTTAAAAAGGATAAAGACATACTTTCGCGAATATTTTCCCATTCAATTCCTACAAAAAATGGATGATCTTTAAAATCGTCTAATCCATTAACACCCAATCGAATATCTCGATGACAAATCAATCTTGAAATCAAATCCTTTGCTTCTTCGCTAACATTCACTTCATCACTAAATTCAAAGAAATCTTGATGATTCATAATTTTACCATATGTTTCTATTAAAGTTTCGGCATAAAATGGAGTTTGGCCATAAAGCATTTCATAAAGGCATACACCAAGCGACCACCAATCACATTCGACTCCATAAACATTTTTACCATTTTCCATAGCTTGTAAAGTTTCAGGTGAAATGTAATCTGGAGTTCCTACGGCGGTGCTGGAACAAACAGTGCCATCGGCTCTACGCTTTAAACATGAACCAAAATCTGCGAGTTTTATATGGCCATTTATATCTAATAATAAATTGTCGGGTTTAATATCGCTAAAATCAAATGGAAGGAATTAATCTTAGTTTAAAGAATGGAGTATTATTTTTACCGATGAACGTAACCAAGTTTATGAACGGAATCAATAGCTAATATCATTTCAGCGGCATAAAATTTAACAATATTTTCTGGTATACAATCATCAAATTTAGATAATAATGTTAATAAATCACCACCAATATAATAATCCATAATAAGATATAAATTTTTTTCATCTTGAAATGCAAAATGTAAATTTGCTATCCATTTACGTTCACCAAAAACCATTACATCTCTTTCCTCTTTGAAACATGCAGTATTAGCCTTTTGTAACATTTCCCATTTATTTAAAGTTTTCATGGCATATATTCTATCAGTGGATACCATTCTTACGGTGGCCACCTCTCCAAATGCTCCTTTACCAATAACATTGAGAATTTCAAAATCATCACGTGTTAATCGAAAACTTTTAACTTTTTCCACGACTGGTCGAGCTAAAGAAATGGGGTTAAATTAATAAGAATGAGAGAAAGGCGACATACAAAAATTAACAAAATCTGCAATGATCTTTTCTTTTCTCAATGTTGATGAACAACATTCGTCAAATAAACATATGAGTACATCAAGAAGGGATTCAAGTGAAAGGGTATTTGAATCATATTGAACCCCTTGAAGATATAATTGTTCAAGTTGTTTGAGACGATCTATACCGGGAATACCGCCGCCACCACCGCTGCCGCCGCCGGTACTCGGCATACCGAGTTTACCTCTTTTTTAAATTTTTCCAAACAATCTAAAAATACACAAATCAATCTATTTGTCGTTTAAAAAAACAAATGACAAAAAGTGAAAATAATTTAAAAAACAAAAGCTTACAGCAATAAATCCTTAGCTAACCCGTGTTTCGTGATTACTCAAGAATAAATTTTGAGAGGAGTTAGTTTTAGAAGAAGATAGAGGATAGAGCAAAAAGAAAGAAAAAAGAAAGGAGGCTGTAACATTTTTTTTGTTGTCCGTCGTTATTTTTTTTTTTGAGCGAGGACGCTGCCGCTGGTTGTTCTTTCTCTCCCCTTGTACAGTCAGTCAATCGTCGTCCAAGGCTGCTGCAGTGCGCAAAGAAAGAAAAAAACAGTTTTGTTTCTTCTTCTTTCACTTTTTTGCTCTCAGTCATTCATTCAGTCAATCGTGAATCCAGCAAAAAAGCAATAGAAAAGACAAGGGATTGCGCTTTTTGTTTCAAAATTCAAAAAAAGCTTTCATAAAACTTTGGCGAGTAATTGTCAAAAAAAAGAATGTCTATTTTTTTTAATTTCCGGATAAGTTTTAGTTTTCAGTTTTTTAGGTTTTTATGTGCAGAAAAAAAAACTTTTAGTCCAACTTGAAGCTACTTTTTTCATTAATGGACGGACTGAAACAAAAAGGAAAGGGAGAGAATTACATCGGGAAGTTGGTTGAGTCATTGCTTAAAGCTAAACAATAAAACAAATAAATAAATATTAAACTAACCTTGGAATTATTCAGCTTTAAAATGTTTTTCGGGCGTAATTAATTTAAAAAAATAAGTCATCGAAATATTTGTAAATAATATATTCAAAAATCTTGAAGGTTGATAGTATTATGCGATGATTTATTTAAGATAAAATAAATTCCCAGAAAGAAATTTCTAATGTTAGCGAAATAATAAATTTTGACAAATAGCTTAATTTGTTTCTTTCGACTTGTGTGAGTGTATGTCACAGCTCTGGCGTGCTTTTTTTTAGAGTTTTGGTCAAAGCACAAAATAAAGAAAAAGAAATATTTTCAAAGCCGATCAGAATCGCTTCATCGACGGAAATGGCGAGAAACAAAAACCGATTTAGTTTTTAGCAACGACGGCAAAAATAAAATATTGATGGAAAAATTCTTTAATAAATTTTTCCAAATTTTCACCGAATAAAACTTCGGTCTTGAGATGGAGGAAAATAATAACGGATCGTTTCTGCAACAAAGAAAAAAAAATAGAAAAATAATTAATCAAGTTTCAATTTTGAATGAGAAAAAAAGTTACACGAACGGAAGTTGCACGATAACAATAAAAAACTTCTTTGTATCTAACAAAAAAATTAGCACAAAAAAATCTGAGTTTAAAAAAAATGGAAGAATTCAAATTCGTAAAAAAAAGATTGAAGAAAAAAAAGATGTACTAATTGACACTTTTCTCATTTTCCTATTTCCATTTTTTCAAGATGTGTGTTGTTTGTAAACGAACGATGAGGAGGGAAGAAACACCACACAAACAACCAACAACAATCAATGAAAATGAGAAGAAAAAGGAGTCTAAAAACTTGGAAAAAAATCTTTTTAGAGAAAAGGCGTAAAAAAAGGAAATCAAATTGAATCCGCGCAATGATTCAATTTTTTTGTTGATGGTTGGGTTTTTGGGGATAAAAGAAGATGGGTTTTTTGAAGAGGCGCAAATGGTCACTTTTCATTTTTAAGATATATATTGAAAAACGTGGTTGTTATTGCTGCTCGAATCTCCATTTTTTGCGTGAAAGGAATGTGTCGATTAAAATGGCTGATGGAAAAAAAGAAATTTCCGCGCGCGCAAAAAAATTGAATGAAAAAAATAAAATAAAAGACGGACATCAACAGCAAAAATAAAAACGACGACAGCTTCTTACTTTGACTTTTAACCAACAACCAAAAAAAGAAAGAAAGAAAATTTCGGTTTACTCAAAACGTTTGTTGGTTGTCCACCACTACCACCACCCAGGTGACCCTATGTTGATGCCTTTATAAGGTTTGGTTCGTTAGGTTTTTGCTTATTGTTTGCATTTTACTCATTTCCTCTCTCCCGTTGTTTTTCTCCTCCTCTCTATTATTTTCTATCGTTCATATAAATAACAAAATCTTAAAAGCATGACAGAATTCCGACAGCTGTTTGATAAGTTCTTTATAGATTTTGACTATAAGTAAAAAAAGAATGGTCAATGAAGAAAATGGTGTTATTACAAAAACAATAGATTTATTTATTTTTTGTTTCCTAAAGTGATTTTTCGTAAGGCTTTAAAAACGGGATTCATTTTCTGATCAAAACTTTCAAGATGCTTTAAATAAAAAAAAATCAATTTTTAAAAAAAGAATGGTAAAAAACTAAAAGAAAAGGTGCTATAAAAAAGGCATGATCTCTAATGAAGCAGCAACGATCAAGTGAGAGTCAAAAGCAAAAAAGGGCAAGAAAAAAAGCAAGCTTCTGTTCGTATTTTTTTCTTCTTCTATTTTTTTTCTTAAACAACTCACAGACGTTTCATCATCAGCATCTTTATTTTTATTTTTTTCTTCAACGGAAGATGAAAACGAAACAAAAAAACACGATCATCATCACATTGCTTTTCTTGCTTGCTTCCGTCAAATAAAAAGAAGATGTTAGCGAGAATAAAAAAAGAATAAAAAAGCCGCTGGGGCAAAAAGCAAAAAAAAGAAAAATAACGGCAACCTTTTTTTTATTGTTTTCTCGCCTGTGGGGCTTAAAACAACTTTAGAAGAAGAAAAAAATTTTAAAATTGAATGAAATGACTTTGTTTTTAGCGTGTTCGTTTATGTATTTAACATCAACAAGGACAAATATGCTTGTTTCCTATGCAAACAAATAAAATAAGGTTTGCTTTCAAAAATTTTTCTTAAAGACGAAGAGAAAGAAATACATACGACCTAACAACAACAATTTGATGGCTGCGGGTAACTTCAAAAAAGAGTTGTTTAGCTTTTAAAAAAAGATTTTTTTTAAAACTACCACCATTAAAACAATAAAAATAATAATAATATAATGTTAAACAAGGATGAAAAAAAGAGAGAGAAAATATGAAAAACGAGGGGTGATCATCATCATCATAACCCTGTCATATCAAAAATAAAAAAGGAAAAAGAAAAAAATAACAAACATGGTTTCCGCAAAAAATCATCATCATCACGTTTATATTTTCTCATCCATCCATAGTGTTAAATTTGCGTTTCCTTTTTTTTTCATCTTTCGATCGCCACTCAACATACATAGATTTATTTTTGCGAGGTCTTGGGAAAATAAAGTTTTTGATCGATGGATGAAATAAAATGGAAGAAAAGAAGGCACGCGACAAAAAGGACATTTGGCTTATCAGCAAAAAAATAAAAGAAAGGGGTTAGAAGATTACTTTTGACCAAAGAAGATGACAAATAGCAGCTACAGAAAAAACAAGAGTTTGTGAACTGACTGGTACAACAACAAAGCCTTTTTAGAATAAAAACATTCAATAATATTTTTTGCAAAATTTTTCATTCAAAAAAAAATTAAGCAATGACCTTAAAAAAAGTTTGTTCCTCAAAGAAATAAATGAAATTGGGGTAAACGAAAAAGAAGAAAAACCGACACAACAAACAAATCAATGTGGTTCTCGGTCAATTTCGTGTGGCGCGGCTGGCAACCATCTGCCTAATCTTTCCGCGGCTATCTTTATTATGCTCGAACAAAAAAAATCCTAAAAAAAGTTGCGCAAATTAGTCTTTGGAGACAAGCCCTTCATTTTCCTTGTATTAAAGCTTTTTCAGGTTTATGCCTATTAGATTTAGGGAGAGATGAATGTTTGAATGAAAAAATAAGAATAATCCAATGTAAATACTAATTGGATAAGCAAAGATTTATTAGGCGAAAATGGATAAAGAAGTGTTAAAATTATAGGCGGCAAAAATCAAAAACAAATCACAAGGCCTCGTTTTTACAGCCTCTGAAACGATGGACATTGAAAAATAAAGGTTAAAAATTTTAATTCGACAAACAAAAACTGAATGCAATAAATACATTTCCCTAAAAGAAGCTTTGTTTTAAAAAATGTAAATGATCGAAAAATAAAAGCGATGAGTCAATTCTAAACTTGTAACGGAAACATTTTTTCACAAATTCCATATACAAACATAGAACACAAAATGAATGATGAAAAGTGGATAGGAAACAAATCCGATCGCAACAGTAGAAACAATAACGAAAAAAGCCTTGGACTCGAGAGAAAGAGAGAGACAAGAAACAATAATAGCGCCGCCGACCGGCAATAGGATTAGCAATGAGTCTAACGCCCTTTTTGTTTTCTTCCTTCCTTCTTTTTTTTGTTTCTCTCTCATCCGTTTTTCAACTCATTCAACGAGGCACAAAAAAAAAAGACGAAGAAAAACTAATGGTCATATAAACGCCGACATCACCACCACTATTTTCTATTTTATGCGACCCGATGGCTCTTGCGATAGTTAAAGAGCCGAATATATTTTTCCCTCCTCTTCAACTTGCGCATATCCTCTTCCCTATTTCACCCTTTTTCTCTCATCGATGATGGCTACTATCTTTTTGCTACGCTAAAAAAGAATAAAGGGCCTGAAACAGTTCTGCTCCATTTATGCTCAATTCAATTCTCGCCATTTGACATTTTTGTAATTTGTTTAAATAAATAAATATAAATCACGGCAAATGGATACTTAAATTGTATAACCAATTAATTGATAAACATCTATTAATAAAGAAAATTGACTGACCTAAACCCCATCATAAACAAGGCATTTTACAATAATCATGTGCCGCAAATCCACTAATCCAATGTTTAGGATTACTTATAAAAACGCAAAATAAAAAAATACTAAAGCTTAATGGTGAAGGAAAAACAAATTTAAGCATCGAAAAGCTAAAACAAAAAAAATCGCATAAACATATTATTTCACCTCCTTCTTTACGTTTTTCTCCTCATTCGAAAACTATACAATTCTTACAACTGGATAAAATATAAAAAAAATTGAAACAAAGAATTCATCAAGTCAAAAGTTGCAATTTTTTTGTTTGATTCAAGTGAGAAATGTGATTGCTAACAAGCAAGTAGTAGTAGCTGCTTCTTTGATGAAATATAAAAAAAAACGAGTTCTTTTTCGTGTCAAAGAAATTATGCAAACAATATTAAGAAAAACCGTGTAGTTATTATCGTTTTTTGAATACTTATTTCCAACAAGCTTGCTTCAATGCATTAAGATTCTTCACTTATGGTCAACAAAAAATAAAGTCTAAGTATCAAAGTCTAACACGTCATTAAAAATATTTCATTTAGCTCAACAAAGTAACTCTTTTAATGGTGAAAAAACACAAAAAAAACATTTCTCGAAGATAGATAAGTTTCTAATACTACTATTGGTTTATTGGAAAAACTATATAAGGAAAGTAAAAATGTTATGAAAAAATGCATCAAAAACAAAAGAAAGATGAAACTATTTTTATTCTAAATAGCATTGGGAATTATGCATCAGCAAGCAAAAATTGAGTGCATTTGGTTCTCAACGCGAATGCTTGCCTTACTGTTGCACTAAAACGAAGAAATTTTTTCGTTGTATTTGCTTTCAGCTGCTGCAGCTGCGATTTTTCAATATTGTGAAACGAGTAAAAAATTTCTTTATTTTTCCACCAATTTTGTTTTAAAACCCTTATTTTATTAGAAATATCCATTAGTATCGTTGTTAGCGTGAAAATGATATCCATTTCGCATATTCTCTCACATTTTTCCATGTTTTCATCTGCTTCGTGATTTTCTCGACTTCTTTCATATTCCTTTTCTATATATTTAATTAACGTTTGCCCTTTTTTAGCTGGTTGCAATCATGCAAATCTTCGTGAACGCTTTGGACGGAGCTGTCCTCAACTTCAATGTCGATTCTACTACATCTGTTGGAGAAATCAAAAAGAGTATTGATGCTCTAGACTCTATTCTTTCATATGGTTCAAAAATCCTTGACTCCGACTGTGCAACATTAGGATCTTATGAAATACCTGAAGAAGCTACCCTCAATGTAAACGTTCGTCTTCTTGGTGGTAAAGTTCACGGTTCTCTTGCTCGTGCTGGTAAAGTTCGTGCTCAAACTCCTAAAGTTGAAAAACAAGAAAAGAAGAAGAAGAAGCGCGGTATGTCATAACGTTTGATTCATTGACTTTACTTATTTATTGATTTTTTAGGACGTGCTTTCCGCCGAATCCAATACAACCGTCGATTTGTTAATGTTGCTGTATCTGGACCTGGACGTAAACGTGGACCAAACTCAAACCAAACTTAAATGTTTTTTCTTTGTTTTGTGAAAAGTTCTTGTTGATGAATTTGACACGGTAAATATACGAATTGTTGTTTTTATTAAAGTTATTAAATTGCTATCTATTACCAACTCCATCCTAATCTTTCCCATTTTATGCTGTTTTCATTTGTACTTAGAGGTTCAGCTGGTCGTATGATAGCTAAATTACCTGCAGACACTACACGAGTTAGAAGGTTTAGTAGTATAGCATTTGCTGATGCACGAATGCTGGATTCTGTTGGCTGTCGAGATCTGAAATGAAGGTACTTTCAAGGACGACAAATAAGGAGAGACTTACGAAGTCCTACGTTGAAGATCGTTTGATTCCAAGTTTTTTATTCTGAATATTGCATTGGGATAACGAGGCTTGCATAATACTGTATCTGATACTAGCAATAATAGTAATAAGGAGTTTAAAATATTCCAACAATTTACCATTTTCTGAAATAAGATGCTAAAAATTGTTGTCCTTTTAGACGTAGCCAAGAATGGCAAATAACGAGTTATGACGCGCTTGTTGTTTTTATTAAATTATTCAATGTTCAACATCGTTTAAAAGGTATTTAAAAAAAAGCAAGCCGGTTTTAAAAAGCAATAAGTCAGCTGATAATAAGAAGCTAACTTTAGCTTATAAGCACCAAGCAAAGGTTACGAATAAATAAATAAATTGTATTATGGTATTTTACGCACTTAAATACAAAGCTTCTTATTATAACATTTACTATTGTCACGCAATTATTATTGTTTTCAATAAGTCTGTATTTGTTCTTTAAAATTTATTAATTTGTTGAGGAAGTCATAAAAGAGATACGGTAGTGAAATCAAAACAAACATTGGACGTAAAAAAGAAAATTTACTGAATCCAAAAATGATTAATAAACGACAAATCAGAAGGAGAGAGCAAAAACTCGTCTAAACAATTTTTACTACAAGAGCATTTTTCTTCTTCTGTTATTTATTTATATGTATCATTTCAAGCTTTGAGTGTTATTAGACAAAAAGAAGAATTTAATTCCCTTTGGTTAATGAGCTACATTTTACTTTAAACGTCACAAAATTGTTTTTAAATGAGCTACAAAATGTTTAAAATTAGTTTATTCCCACGCTTTTAATAAATCTTTTATTAATGTTTCTCCCCCTCATTTTGATGTAAAACTTTATACAAGATTCTTATAAAAGCTAGACATATAGCTTGATGAGAGGATTGCTTTTTCCAAGGGATGTCCATCTCATTTTTCTATCTGCAGCTTATCAACTTTCAAATGCAGCGGTCTTTTTTTGGCTTAATGCAATTGAAGCAAAGCATGGCAGCTTTTGAGAGAAAAAAGTTTCATTAAATTTTTTCTTCTTGTTTTCAATCAGTTTGAACTTCAAAAATGTCTTTACAACTTTTGAATAAATCCTTAAATCTCGTCAATGAAAGTATGTTTTTTAATCTTAAAGCTTTTCTTCTAACAATACTTTTATTTTTAGGTGATGGAATTATTGAGAAAACTTCAGCTAAAAAATCAAGAAAATCAGCTGTTACAGAAGAACGTGAACTTGTTCGAAATCTTGATGATCGATTTCAATTTGATATTGAATCTGGTATTTTGCTAAAGAAGAAGCGGGATGAAGTTCATAAAAGCAAGGGTGATTTATCGTATATGTTTAGTCAAAAGGATGCTAAAAATGTAAAGAATTTTTCTTGTTTTGTTTAATTCACTCTCAACTCATATTTTTCAGGGATATTCTTTTGTTGAACAATTCAGAGATACAAGACCGCCAGATATTGCTGCACATAATCGGAAATATGTCAAATATGCTGATCGACATAGAATTCCTCAAGATATTGTCAAAAGCTGTGTTGCATCATCGATGAAGAAGGATAAAATGAAGAAGAAAAGATTTGAAGAACGATTTAACATGCGAGGTAATTAATTTCTTGTAAAAAAAATATGCTTTCTTTAAATAACTCTTTTAGGAACTCTGTATGACAAGAAACCAAATACCAAACCGAAAGACAAGTCCATCTTCAGTACAGAAGATTTCGATAATGTTATGAACCTTACTGGTAATACTGTGCTTCAACATAAGATAAAGAAAATTAAATAAGTTTATTTTATTTTATTTGTTTGTTACTTATTGTTGATTTTGATGAATAAAAGGAAGATTTCTTTCATGTTTCACTTCATTTATTATGGTTCAGCGACGACAACATCCGCAGCAGCAACAACAGCAGCACGTAATGCATAAGATTAAAATTATAAAGACTACTAGAATTGCCATGTAAATGTATCCCATATTCGTCAATTTCACCATTTCCCATAATGCATCATCGAGATATCCAAATATTTTCGCTTGTTGGGTTGTTGTTTCGAAGGTTGTATCATTTGAGATGTTGTTGAAATTAATTGATGCGCCACCACCACTTTTGAATGTTTGAGTTTCGTCAGGTTTGGTTGATTCAGTGAGAAATTTCAAAGTAGGATGAAGTGCACTAAAATATTTTGAATGATTACGATAAAAAAGGAGGAAAGAAAGAAACATACTGATCAAGAAAATTATTCCGCCATTTATCAAGAGTGTTGTTGTTAGTTGAAGTAACACTGGTTTGAGCTTCAATAGGTGCACCAGAAGTTAAAGCAATAAGTGCAATCAAAATCAGTAAAATGTATCGATTCATCATGAAAATGATGAAAACGACTTTTCAATCAGTGAAAATGAAATGGAATGAAAGCAATCGAATATTGGTGGAATGATGAAGACATTGAACCTTCATTCTTTATTCCCTAATTTGCATTATTTCTTGGGAAAATGGTTGTTAATTATTCCTTTGAATTGTTGGAACGTCTGGAAGAGGTAAACATTTATCAAATTAATTTCTAAAGTGTTTGATTGATACACATTGGTCTGTCGAAATTACTGTATTCGAAGCCGGGAAGAATCACAATTGTTGCAACCTTAAAAATCTCATGTAAAAAATGATAGAGTTGGCCATAATGATATCCACATTTTTGATTCTTTTTTAAAATAGTATGTCCGACAAAAATCATTTTTTCTGTTTACTTATTTACTTTTGTGTTTGAGCCCACACATACGAGTGTTGGAATGACTAGAATGTGTGATGGTATTTTTGCCTTCATCAATGTAAAATAAATAATGCTTTTTCTTTTTCCTTTATTATTTATTAACATCAAAATATGTTTTTCTTTAATTTATAAAATTTGTTGGTTTAGAATATTTCTAGGAATTAATACTTTTTTTTAAAAGCTTTTTATTTTCGGTTCTCTAAAAATAGCTATTAGAGTATTTTCTAGTTTGCCATTTTGCTTCCGTAAATTACGTAAGAGATCTTAATTTAGTCGACACTTATTTTTCATTATCGTTATCATTTTCGAAAAATGATTGGATGATGAAGTTATGAAAATAGTTATTAGGTATGCGTGAAAAAAATGATTCACTCTGTAAACAATTTTTTGTTGTCTCAAAACTTAGCTTGACTCCAAAATAAGCGTGACAACAGTAAAAAAACAAATGAAGAGGATGACGTCGCATACAAAAGCAACCAAAAATTATTACGTCAAATTTTTTTTATCTTTGTTTCTGCTCTATAATATTTTTTAAGCATTGATAAAAGCAACATATTTTTTTTTATTTCTTTGAAGGTTATTGAATAATCAATTTTTGAGGTTTATTGTCTCTCAAGAAGCAGCAGATTTTTTTTATCGATTATTTTTATTATTATGTCTTCAAACACCCTTACTATTTCATTGGATAATCAATCAGGAATTTATGCTCCTGGTTCAGTTGTAACAGGAAGTTTAATTCTTGTACTTTCTAAAGCTAAAAAATCTCGTTATATTACTCTTCATGCTTATGGCCATGCTAAAACATCCTTCACTAAAACTCATTATGATGGAAAAGAAAATAAACACATTCGATATGGATGTAAAAAAACATATTTAGATCATAGTGTGGTTCTTTGGAAACCTTCAAATGGAAATGATAAAGAAGAACTTCAAGCTGGAAGACATGTATATAATTTTTCTTTTGGAATTCCATGGCAAGCTCTTCCTAATTTTGAAGGCCGTTATGGCCATATTCGATATAACATTCAAGCAGAAGTTCATCTTTCATGGCAAATGAATTTAACAGCCGAGCGACGATTCACTGTTATGTCAATTATGGATGCTTCAGTTTCAAATCAACCCATGAAAGGTTTTATTTCGCAAACTGGGACATTTTCAGCAACAAAAATGGTTAAAGGAGAGGTATGTAACTTTAACTTATCGAAATTTTTTAATTTTATTCAACCGCAAAACCCTATCATCGTTGTAAATTTTACAAACTCACATAACTTTATGTTTACAACATTATAAATTTTATTGTTTTTTTATTGTAGATTACGTTACCCAAGAAAGTTTACGCATGTGGTGAAGAAATTCCTATTACTGTAATTATTGATAATCATTCGGGCGCTATAATTGAATCCATTGAAACTGGAATTCAAACTGAAGCTTGCTATTTCGGAGAAGCAAGCTTTTCTTTTTGCTCCAAACAAAAATCAGAACATGAATGTTTCATGTCTTTTACAAAAAATGAATCCGTTCAAGTATGTTTTTAAGCTAGGTTCTCCGAAGATTTCACTCACTTGATTTTTAGATTCCCGATGGCGTGCATGAAGTTTATCGTCGAACTTTTACTATTTCAAAGCCACTTCCAACAATTAACGATTGCCCAATAATGGTTGTAAAACATTTTGTTTATGTGAGTTTTCTTAACTTTGTTTTTTAGCAATCTTTATAGGAAATAGTTTTTAGGTAAAAATTCATAAAAAAGGCTTATTCTCATCTGCTGTAATGCAAACAGTTCCAATTATAATTACCACTGCTCGATTGGAACCTATTCCACTTTCCAAAATGGGATTGGTTATTCCTACGGCGCCCCAGTATGCGGAAGAAATTGCCATCGTTAATTCTGTTTTGGGAATGAATTTGAACTCCACGCCATCTGATATTCGAAGTTCATCACGTGATCTTCGAAGTAATAACAACTTCGCAAACAGTCTTTATCCATCATCATCAGATTTTCGACCGAGTTCAGTGCCAAATGATTTTGCATTGCTTGAAAGATTAGGAGCTCCACCAGCATATTCTGAAATTGATGACACACCTGCTGCTTTTCATGAAGCATCGGCTCCTCCACCAGAATATGAAACAACATTTTTGCAAAAGTTTTGAGATTTGTATTAAAAACCATAATTTCCTTCATAGTAATTTATATTATCCGTACGTTAGAATAAGAAATCAAAAGGCTCACTTCCAAAAGCAAAAACAAAGATTAAGAAACACACATAAATTTTATTATAAAAACAAAAACTAAACATTCAAACTATGAACAAAATAATAAAGAATAAACGTAATAAAATATTGAAATCATGTAGTCGACTTCTTGGACTTTTTACCCTTAGTACCTTTAGCATTTTTCTTTTTGAGGATTGATTTAAGATCATTTTTGCGTTCTTTGTTTCTCAACGGAACATAAGCATACGGTTCAAACTTGTCACTTTTCTTCTTTTCGTCACTTCTTTTGAACTTCTTTCCACTTGCACCAGTAGCATTACTAACAATTGACATAGCTTGAGAATGAGCCGTTGAGCGATGAATACCACGTCCACCAGGTTTATAAGTGCTTGAAACCACGCTAAAATTATCCTCTTGCTGTTCCTTAACAACTTCACGATTCTTTTGAACATCATCGTTGTCTTCAAACATTTCAGAATTATAGCGCTTTCTCTTTTTATCAATATTGACAATAACAATTCGACCATCCTTTGCCATTTTGAATGGATTATCCTTCTTAGGAGTTTTGACTTTCTTTTCTGATGTCTGAGGGGTTTCTTTCATACTTAACTTTTGAATGATAGCATCATGATCAAGTAAATCAATAATTTCATCTTCCTCTTCATTCAAGAACACAGACACGTTATCACGAGATTTCTTAGATCGTTTTCTTTCTCCTTCGACAGCTTCATCATCAGTATCTTCAAGAATATCAAAAATGGTATTAGCAGTACTGAATGTTGATTGAACGTCATCACCCATAGATTCATCATCATCTTCTGTTGTTACAGGATCTTTAGATACTTCATTTTCAATTCTATCATCTACAGCAACCATAGGTTCAAGTTGAGCAAGTCGTTGAGCTTTAGCAACATCACGAAATTTAGTGAGTTTAGCATTTTGAGAAGATGATTGACCACGTCCAATGGTGTAAGTTCCCTTTCGATTAACACGAACACGATATCTTTTGGCCATGTTTTAACACCTAAAATATTGAGATAAAATAAAAGCATATAATGGTGAGAGAAAACGCGTAAACGAAAGAATGTCAAAAAAGCTTAAAATTTTATCAAATAGTTCGTTTAAAAAAAATCATCAAAAGAGTTTACTCGGCTTGAAGATTTACTCTTGTAATAAAATAAGAAAAAGATGTTTGGCGTAAACACTGAGCACCGTAATTTCCAAACAAGTGTCTCGAAGCCATGGTTGAAGCGGCGGTTAATTTGAAACCAAATCTAAAGTTCAATAGAATCTTGCTTCTCTCCGTCGTCTTTTTTATTCGATTTTCTTCTTCTTCTTCCTTTTCAGAAGAACTAAAATTCACATGGATGTATGTTGCTGATGTGGTGTCACGTTTGATGATCTTATGGCCATGGAAAGAAGATATCATGGTAATGATATAGCAAGATTTGAGTCTATTGTTTGAAACATTAACAAAAAGCCAATTCAAATTTTATTTGATAGGTAAAAGTAAAAATAAATTTTCTTTAAAGCTATTAAAGGAATTGTTGTATGGTGGAACTACAACTAAAAAATACGCATTGGATAATGTTGCAAAAAGAAAATATGAAAGAATTGCCGCCGTCTTGAAATCCCGCTTTACCTCTAGTTGCTGCTTTTATTAAATTTGTAAAAATCATTCAAAGAATTTTTATTACACAAGTTTTTTATTTGTATCAAAAAAATTATTATGCAATCGATTATAAATTATTTAATAAACTAACAAATTCATTAGTCATCCATTTTTTTTACACAAATTTTTGAAAGAAAGCATTTTTTCTTTCGTTATTGATTCCTTTTTTAGAAAGTTCACCAAGATTAAAAGTTGATGATTTTCTTATCGATGAATTTATTGAATCTGTATTATCGGTATTGTTATTTCTTAATCTTGGACGCCCATTCCTCATTTCAACTCCGGGATCGATGTCGTTGAGAGAGGCATAAGATTCGGATCTCACCGAAGTGAATCTCGGCCTTATTTGTTCAACTCCCGCAGAATATGGTGGTCCACCAGGAGCGAGTGGAGGTATGTGAATTTTCAATGTTAATCCATTATCATCGTCGTCATCATCAACAGCATTTGAATTTTTATCTATTCCACTATTGCTTTTAAATAAATTTAAAAATTTATTTGATTCTGATGCTAGCTTTTGTCGAACTGTTCTAAAATAAAAAATGTTGTTTGTACATAATTGAAAAATCAATGTCTTACTTTTTAGGTATGGGTGGCTCAGCTGCGGGATTAATATTTTGAGCTAATTTTTGTGTTATATCATTTGTATTTGGCATAGTTTCAGACCTTAATAATGGTAAATAACCATAACCCTCCGTGGAACGTTCCAAGAATACAGTAAAAATGGTTAATAATTCTTCAAATGGTGGCCTATATCCTGGATTTTCATTCCAACATTTTATCATTATATCATATCTAAAAAAATAATTTAGGTATTTGCAAAAGTTTAATGAGAGAAAAAAAAACAAACGTTTCTTGAGAACAAAGTTCAGGCTTTTCTGGTCTATTTCCTGCTTCCAAATGTTCTAACAAATTTTTTGGTTCAACTTTGCTGAATGGAATTTCACCGAAACTGTACCTAAAATTATTGAGAAGAGATTGAATTTGGTTTTTGCAAAAAAACTAAAGGCTTACATTTCATACAAAACTATTCCAAAAGCCCATCTAAAATTTTAAAAATATTTTAGTAAAAAATCAATCTAACTCGTAAACTTACACATCGCTTCGAAGACTAAACTCGTGATTTCTAAGCGATTCAATTGCAAGCCATTTAATTGGTAGCCGCCCTGAAGCAGAAACTAAAATTTCACTTGATGTTGATGATAAATTTGTGGTTTTATCAGTTGTTTGCACACATAAACCAAAATCACTTATCTATAAAATAAAATGATTTTTTTACGATAATGGTGGTACTTTAGACTATGATCATTAAAAGGTTTGGTTGAACCAATGACTAACCTTTGCATTTTTATCTTGATCAATTAAAATATTTCTTGCGGCTAAATCTCGATGAATAATATTTTTTGATGCTAAGAATTTCTGAAATTCAAAATGTTAAAAATGGAAGTTTGACTGGAAGCGAACTAACCATTCCTTGAGCAATTTGCCATGCAAAAATTAGGAATTCTTTGGTATGATTTTTCTTTTCTTCGAAGGAACTCGACTGAAAAAAATGAAGGTTAGTATTAAGGTACATTTTCTGCGCCAAAATTAATAAATCTTACAATTGAAACTTCAACTTTTCTTGCTTTAACATATTGCAATAAATCTCGATGTAAACAAAATTCCAATACCAAACACATGGGATGTCCTACTGTAACACAACCCAACATATTTACTATGTTATCATGATAACCAATGATTTTCATCTATAAAGTTATAAATTTCAAAATGGCCTTCTTTCATAAACTAAAACAAACCAATTCAATTTCATTCATAAATTCTTTCTAAAAAATTTTTTCAATTTTTATTTAACTTTTTTCAAAAGCAAAGTACACTTACTTTTGCTGCTTCATCCGCATATTTAGGAAGCATTTTAATTGCAACATCGGTGTTTTCCATTTGGGTTAAATTTCGAACTTGTAAATTTTCATAAAAGCTTTCATAACATGGTGGCTTTCCAATAATTTTCCCACGTAAAACTTGCCCAAATGCTCCTGATCCAAGTTTTTCACTTTTTACTAATAATTTATCCCAAGTTAATTCCCAATAATCTATTTGAATATCAGTTGCTTCTTCATCCCTTTTATGATGGTTCGCTCGGATGCTTTCAAGCTTAGCTTTCCATGACATTCGTTGCCGATAAAGAAATGAACAAGTGCAAAGAATCGTTAAAGCACCAGCAATGGCACCAAAAATTATAATTATTACAGTTTTTTCACTAATTTTGTCATCTAAAATTAAAAGTTTTAATAGCTGGTTTATGAATAATTTCGAGGCTATTTACTTACCTGGTATTATTGTTCCTAAAGTTGTCGACGCTGTTGTCCATACAGTTGTCGACGCAGTTGTTGTTCCATTCATGGGTATTGTTGTCGTGGTAGTTTTAGGTTCACGTGTTGTGTGAGGGCGAATAGGAACAATATCACCAACTTGTGTTAAGTAAATATAATCAATTGAATTGTTTTTATAAAATTCAAATGCTTCGGAATTATAAATGTGAAAAAAATGATTATAGTGACTTAAACAATTAATTTTGCAATTAGCCAAATGATAAGATTTTGCAAAGTTCGTAGGAAAGTAATCGGTTAATATATTAATTGTTGGATCCCCTGGCTGTGGAACACCCAAGGCATTTTGTTCCATTATTAACTCTAACCGATTTACCATTTCGTTATCCTTTGTGTCGTAGATATCTAAAAAATCATTTTTTTTGTGTGATTAATGGAAATAAATTATCAAACCCGCTTTAATTTCTGTTTGATTTACCGTTATTGATTCGACATATTCTCGAAATTCAGTAAAATTACCAAACCATGTTGTGGATTGATTTTTAGAAACATATATTCTAGCTTTTAAGGGTATTGAAGTATCTTGAAGAGGTTCAATAATATTATCCAAAATTTTTGTCAAATTTTCTTGGTTTACATTTGTCGAAAAAGCCAATGCGTAAATAATGTGATAAGTATTTGGATCTTCGGTCTAAAAAATATTCATTTAATGTAAAATAAAGTAACATAAATTGATATTACTCACTATTGGTATGGTAGTCGTAGTAGTTGTGGTTGTTGTAGTGGTGGTAGTTAATATGGAACAATTGTTTAACTTTTTTGCTTCACATACTTCTCGTGGCTCAGAATTGCATGGTGGTATGCAATCAAGCAAATATTCCACACAATTATAATCAAAAATATTTATTAAGGTAACATTATCAATATATCCGTAATATTTCTCCAAATCTTCGTTTGTTGCATTTGTTCCTAATAGAATAATTGAGAAGTCGATGCAATTATAAGAAATTACATCGTTGAAGTTCTATAATTTATTAATTTTTTGTGCTTAAAAATATAAAAAAATTCTTACCATATGTTTATTATCACTTTCTACATAAACAATTCGATTTGTCAATAACACCACAGAATTAAAACGACATGCGCAGTCTTTTAAATATTTTAAAAGTGCTCCCACTTTATCAGCATAGTCTTTAGAAAATGCTATATCTGTATCAATTAATTCAGTGCCATTTGTATATTCTGTTACAAATTCATTATAATCCATTCCATCAATGAAATCGCTACAATTGTTGGTTCCCATACATTCTTGAAGTCCTGTATAATTGTTCAAACTATCATTATAAGCAAAATTACCATAAGATGCAAAAATTATTGTTTCTCCAATATTATCTTGAAAACAATGTTCAAGAGTATATTTTAGGAAATATTTTACATTATTGTTGAATTGATCTTTGGACATGAGATCTGGAGACAAATCGAGAATATATATACGATTACAATGATTTGTATCAGGTGATAAAGAGGATTCAACGTTGATAGAAAATTCTTTAGATTTCGGACATTCATACGTTGACAAACACGATGGTTCTTCTAATTTTTGACTCCCTAAAATAATTTTATTGAAATGATATCCTTTGAATCAACAAATTCTCAATTCCCCGTCAAAGTAACAAAAATCACATTCACATTCAAACATGATGGTGTAACTCCAGTGTGATTCAATGGTCCTGAATCGCTGGACTTAAATTTATTAATGTCTTAGAATTTTTCAAATGTAAAAAGTTTAACACATATGGCATTTTTACAGAAATGCAGTAACTAATGTTTTTCCCTTTTACAGTTTACAATTCTTATTAATGTTTGAGAGAAGCAACCAATATTTATCTTTATTTTCTCAAAACAGGTGAATTTCGCCCAAAAAGCGCTTCTGTCATTGATAAGCTTTTGGATGGGGGCAAAAAAACTAATAAAAAAAATCATGCATGTTGGTTGTATTTGGACTTGATTGTTGTTATGTTGCTGCTACTACCCCTAATTTTGTGTTTGCTATCGAATCAAACAATCGATTGAATAATGATGATGATGAACTTGCCGAAGAAAGATGAATTTACAGCTTTGATATGAAAAGTTTGAAATAAAAATGCAATTGTGAATATATTGATGAACCAGCAATCTTTTAGCATCCTTTTTTAAAAGTTAACAAAAAGATGAAAAAATGATTGGATTTTAGGATTGAAACAGATTTGAAATAGAGGTAGAAATAAATTTAAGGCATATAGTTAAATAGTTAAATTGGAAAAATAAATCTAAAAAGAAACATGGGAAATGATTAATTTTCGATTCATAAAAGGCGCTGTTGATAATGATAAAAACACGCAAAGTTAAAATGGAAAAACAAACATTTCAAAAATAAAAACTTTAATGGAGCTCAATTCTTACAATACGAGCTTATCAGGAAGCAAATATTTGGATAAAAAATTAGAGATAATAGCTTCTCTATAAAGTGCTTTTCAAAGTTTGTTAAATTTACGAGTAAAAATTAAAAAATTTGATAATTTCCTAAATCAAAATCTCCCCCATGCTTGATCCATTGTTTATGGAAATCTTCGAAACCCGCCTCAAAAAAATCGTTTAAAAGTATATGTTTTGTTTTAACATCAAAGAGCCATGGTATAATTTTTTTTTAAATTAAAGCGCTTATACTTCAAAAAAGAAAAACAATCTCCTGTAATTTACCATGGGGAAGCGGATTATGTATGTGATTATCCACTTTTGATAAGAAAAACATCAGCAACTTAATGAGCAAAAAAGAAATGCTGAATTTTTCATGTTAAAAAAAAAATAAAGATTTTAAAATGATCTGAAAATGCGGGAAAAAAAAACATAAGCGTGGAGAGACTGATGAAAAACCAAAAAAAAATCCATAAAAAAATAATCAACGATAGGGCCAAATGTAAGAAGGAAAGAAAGAGAGGCACAGATGATATCAAATAATGAGATGGTGGTACTAATCAATTTTTCCGGATGCTTTTTGTTCAAGGCGGAGTTAATCATCAACCTTGCAAGCCATTCTTAAAAAGTTAATTCTTCCGTTATTGTTTGTGTGTTTTGATTGATTTGTTTGTTTATTCTTGATGTATTACAACTTTCCAGAAATTTACTTACAAAGAATGTATAAAAAAATTATTGAAAAGTGATACACGACTTTGCTTTTGAAAATGAGGAAAGACTAGGGTTCCGACGATTCCCCGAAATGCGAAAATGTCGGGGAACGGGGAATCCCCGAAAATGGATTTTGAGTCGGGGAATTCCCCGGCCGGGGAGAGCATTTGTCGGGGACGGGGAATCGGGGAATCCCCGAAATTCTAAAAGTAACCGGGGAATTCCCCGAAAATTTTTTAATGTTAATTTATGAAGGAAAAATATTTTTTTGTGTATTAATCATAGCATATTTAGCCTTAATTAGAATTGGTGAGAGGTTATTTAAAGCAAATCTCATGTTTAAAAATAAAATATTTTTCCCCGGAATAAAAAATGGGTCGGGGACGGGGAGTCGGGGATTCCCCGACTGAGGAAGTGGAGTCGGGGAATCCCCGTCCGGGGAACGATATTCGTCGGGGACGGGGAATCGGGGAGTTTCCCCGGGCCGGGGAATCGGGGAAAATCCCCGGTTTCGGGGAATCGTCGGAACCCTAGGAAAGACTAAAAATGAAACAAAACCTTGTGATTTGCATTTTTTATTACCTTATTTTTGGCTTGGTTTTTTGGCTTTCGTTTTTTTTTATTCAAAATAATGGGAAACTGAATTACTGTTATCCATTATATTAAAGGATCATTTCATGGTTAAAGAGAAGATTGTGTTTCTAGTGAACATAAAACATGTTATCAGCATAACAATTTAGTTGAAAGTTCTAAAGTTGTTAGCTGTTAAATCTTCTTTTGATTCATCATCTTGATCCTTGCAAAATTATTTACTACGAAACTTTGAACTTTTTTAAAGAAAAAAATACATTTCTTTTGTTCACTGGGGCAAAAAAGGAAAATCACCTTGTATTATTTTATATGGGCGAATAAAAGCTTTATGCAAAGATAATTTGATTGAACTAATTTGTTCCTTATAAGGTATGAATTAACTCCAAGCTTTTAGCTTTGGAAATTTATAAATTTTGGAAAGCCTTTGCTTTGAGCAAAGGCAATTTTTTTAATCAGCTGATTTTCTTGTTAGATAATTTTAACTGAAGCCTAACATCGTTGTAATTGTGATGATAAATTTAGCTTTTGTGTATGAAACCCCTTTTCTTTTCTTCTTATATTTCCAAATTCAACATCCGTTTGACCGAAGCTGTTTTTTCTTCTTTTATCCCCAGACTATTTTGAAATTTCGTAAAAAAGAAGACACAAAAATTAAAAATGTTTTTTTTGTTGCCAAAAATTTGGTCCTTCACAACGGTTGCCAACTTGTTGAAGTCGAAAAAATGCTGACTTTGACCATTGCAATATTTCTTTGAAGCACAAAACTCTTTTGTATTCATTGGTCATCATCCTTCTCTTTAAAAACAAAACAAAAAAGTATACTTTTTCTTTACCGACAAATTTCAATGCCGTCCTTTCAAACATTTTTCGATGTTTGTAAATTTAAATTTATTATTAAAATTTAATTTATTGATTTTTTATTTACATTTTATTCGGGTAATAAATAGTTTAACCTTAATGGAAAATAGCTGTCGTTGGCATAATATTGATGTATTATTTATTGCGGATTCAACAGAAAATATTGGAGAAGAAAATCATCGGATGCTAATGAATTTTTTTGTAAATGTTCTAAAAAGAATTGAAAAGGAGGACACAAGTGTACATATTTCAATGGCTCAATTTACTCCAGAAGCTAAATATGAATTTAATTTTGAGGCATCGAATGGAAGGGTTCAACAAAATATTAAAGTGAGCCTTTTGATTTATTTTTCAACTCTTCTTTTTTCACCAAATAACAAGAAACTTGAATTTTAAAATTTCAATTTCAATTATAAAATTATCCCTTTTTTAGAATATCCCTTACACTCCATGTCGAAGAGATGATTGTATGTCGAGGGCTACGAGTATCAACAATATTGCTGGCACAGCTTTATCCACCGAAGCAGGAAATCGAATAAGTTCCCCTGATATTCTCATCGTAGTATCCACAAGTTTATATCAAATTCCAGAACTTGTTAGTATTTCATATTTTTTTAAACGATAAGTTTACAGTATACACTTTTCTTTAGAATTCAGGTGAATTACTCATTAAACCATCATCGGTGACACATGCATTTTTAATAACAGTTGGAAATTTTGCACCTTCTAATGGTGCTAAAGTGAGGTTGCAATTTGCAGCCACAACTTCTCAACTTGCTGCAATCGATTTTGAAGCTTTATCAGAATTGATTTCACCTTTATGTCATTCAGTTGCAAGCTTTCTTCGTAAGTTTGTTTTTTTTCATTATAGACCCCAACCTTCCTTTACAAAAAAGAGAATCCTAAAATTTGTAAACCACCTTCACCAATACTTTTTTTTGTTGTTGAAATTGCTATGACGACCTTGCATCGTTGTTGTCTCTTCTATTCTCATATTTTGAAGAAGCTTGCAATAGATTGTCCAGTCTCTTTTTTGTGAATTTAAAAATATTTTGACCATAAGTATTAATAGTACATAGTTATGAGTGAAAATGAATATTCTTTTAATTTGGGCCACCAAAATAAAAATTTAAGTGGAAAACCTGCTGATTTAACATGGTGGAATTATTTAAAATGGGATGTACCTACTTGTACTCGAACAAATGAAAAGAATACTGTTTTTTGGACTGTAGCTTGTTAGAAACATTATATGGCTATGAAGTTTCATTTAAAAAAACTGAATTTTAGGTGATTCGGATTCTACTCAACCGGGTACAATAACAACTTCCACGTTTGTTCTTATTCTTGCGTTGGTTATTGTTACAGCATTAATTTTTTTTCTTTTACTTGGTTGCGCTGTTTACAGATATCGAAATGAAAGTTAGTTTAATTTTCAAGAGCCGTGAAAATAGAAGTAAACTTTCAGATGCCCAGCTTCAATCAAAACTACAAAAAGAGAGGCAAAATTTTCAAAAAGTTGATGAATATTATCGTTCAAAATTGAGAGAAAAATCTGCTCAAGAAAAAGAGCGAGAAAAGGCGATGGTTGAATTGATAAATGAAAGCAATAAAATTCGTGATCATTATCGCGAAGAAGCTGTAAATCGTCAACACGAAATTGATGAACAAACAGCTAGAGCTGATCGAGCTGAACGTCAACCTCCGCAACAACCACAGCAGCAGCAGCAGCAGCAGCCATTGCCTCCACAAGTAGTACCAATGCCATATTATTTACCTCTTCCACATATGGGACTTCCAAATCAACATCAACAATATCCATATACTGATAGAGGCGATGATAGAGGTGGTGGAAATGGCGGTGATAGGTATCATCATGATGGTAGAAATTCAGCTCGAGATCATGATCGACAATCACCTCGAAATCCTGGTGAAATAACTCGAGGAGAAGAAAATAAACCTAATAATGAACGAAATCCACCAAAAAGAGAAACCACCATTCAAGTTCCAAGACTAAATGGATCTGATTCTGATTATGAAAGGGATGAATTCGCAACAGATACAACCGATTCGAAAGATTTTGCATTTGAACGAACTCAAAGCCATTTGCCATCGGATCATCCAGCAAGGAATTTGCCACCCGTGGATGTTTTACTTTTAGTTGATGCCAGCAGCAGTATTGGTAATAATCAATTTGAACAAGTAAACAAGCCATGGTAATATTTATAATGAGTGACAAATTTAAGGTTAAATTATTCCTCAAAGATTTCACGAATGACATTGATATTGCACCTGGTAGATCTCGACTTTGTGTCACTTTGTTTGCTGCTGAACCACAAGTTTTCTTTGGATTTGATAGATTTTATTCAAACAAATCCGTTCAAAGTAATCCAAAAACTAGTCATTTTAAAACTATTATTTTTAATTTTAGGAGCAATCGGAAAGATTCCATATCTTGGAGGTTCAACATTTCTTGCAAAAGCTTTATCCTTTGCAGCGGGATTATTGTATCAAGAACAAAATATGAAATCTGGAAGATTTCGTAAACACAAATTTATGCCAACTCCAAGGCATGATCGCCTTCAAGTTATGATAGTTGTGTCGGATGGAGCAAGCGATGATAACTTTGATAAACAAGCAACGCATTTGCACGAAAAAATGCTTGTTAAAATTGCTGCCGTTGTTACAAAAAGTTTTAACAAAGATAGGCTGCTTCCAATAACTAGATTTGATGGTTCTGTGTTTTTATTGGATCAGCAACAAGCTTTGAGTATTTGGTTATGGAGGCAACAAGTGAGTACATACAAAAGCATTACCGTAGCTATTAGTTTGGAAGCATTCATGATTTATAAAATATTTTTGTTTTTAGCGAATGTGGACTGAAAACTTTGCTGAATATGTTGAAAGAGAAAAATCCCTTACAAATTTAATGGAATCCTCTCGACAGCAACAGCAACAACCACAGCAGCCACAAAGTCCAAAAAAGACGAAGAAAAAAAAGCAACAAACCAAACCTGAAATAAAACGATCGAATTAATGTTGTTCCAAAAATATTGTCTTTCACAAAAATAAATATTTTAACACTGTCAAAAAATGAATAAATTATAACTTTAAGTGACTAACAAAATCTTAATGAAATGAAAGTTAGCAAAATTGAAGCGAATATATTGCAACCAAATCAAGTTGAATGTAGGCTTTTGAGCACTAGCTTTAGCAGCCACTTTTTTTTACTAAAGGCTTTAATAATGCTTATGAAACAAATTTCATGAGTAGTAATAAATTTATTAAAAAAGGTAATCGAAAAGCAAAAACGTGAAAGATGTACAAACAATTAATAAAAAACAAAACAAAAAAAGAATAGTATGTACAATATTTACAAAAAGAAAACCATTCACAAATTAGAAGCATCAAAACATGAATTATGAAGGAGGCATACGATCATAACTGATTTCCTTGAACATGGTATTTGGGAAAAGAACTCCATTATTCATCCACATACAAAAGAAGAAAATCAAAACCAAGAAAAAGTTGAAGAGGAAGCCATGAAAGATAAAATCGGCAACAGGTCTCATGAATGAGCTTCTTTTGGATTTTCCTTTAACAGCAACTTCTTGAGGCGTTTGTTCATTAGAAATTTTATGTTCTTGTTGAGTCATCAAAATTTCCAATTTTTCAGCATTCTTTTTAGCGGTATCTATTTCCCTAACAGCCTTTTCTAATTGATTTTGAATAGCATCCTTTTCTTCAGAGAGAGTTTGAATACGGTGTTGATTGTCAGAGACATCCTTAGAAGCTTGATTGAGGTGTCGATCTTTATCACAAATTTCCATTTGAAGCGTTTCCAATTCTTGATTCAAGTTTTTTACTTCACTTTGAAATTTAGCATCTTTTCTTTTCAAGGTCGAATTTTCATTTTTAAGCGTATCAATTTCGTCAACAGCATTTTGTCGCTGGGTTTCAAGAACAGCCTTTTCTTCGGAAAGTGATTGAATTTTGATTTGTGCTTCATCAAGTTGGTGACTCTTCTCACAAGATTCCATTTGAAGTATTTTGACATTCTTCTGAAAACCATCGATTATAACTTCAAGTTGATTCTTCAAAGACACAAATGTTACAATTTCATCATTCTTTGAATCAATTTCCGAGCGAGCATCTTTTAATCGATTACCAAGAGCATCCTTTTCTTTAGAAATAGTTTCAATACGGTGTTGATCTTCAGAAGCACGAGATTCGGCATTGCAGAGTTCTCGATCTTTAACAGAAATTTCGTCTCGTGCAGCTTTCAATTGTTGATTCAACTTTTTTTCTTCACTTTGAAATTCAGCATCTTTTATTTTCAAGGTCGAATTTTCATTTTTAAGCGTATCAATTTCGTCAACAGCATTTTGTCGCTGGGTTTCAAGAACAGCCTTTTCTTCGGAAAGTGATTGAATATGAGAATCAGCTCTAGCAAGTTGTTGATTCTTCTCACGAGATTCCATTTGAAGGGTTTCCATATCCTTTTTCAAACCAGAGATTTTGACATCATCGTCATTCTTCGTAGACTTGAATGTAACAATTTCATCGTTCTTTGAATCAATTTCCAAGCGAGCATCATTTAATTGATTGTCAAGAGCACCCTTTTCATCAGAAATTTCTTTAATACGGCGTTGATCGTCAGAAGCTCGAGATGAAGCATTGTTGAGTTGTACATCTTTAGCAGAAATTTCGGCTTGTGCAATTTTCAATTGTTGATTTAGTTTAAATTTTTCATTAATCAATCCTGCGTTAGATGTAGTTAAGGCCTCCACTAGATACTTAAGAGCATAATTGTCAGCAGAAAGTAAATGAACACGAGAAAGAGCACTAGCGAGTTGTTGTTTAATAACACGACATTCGTTTTGAAGCTTTAGCACATTCTTTTTCAAGTCATCGATTTCAACTACATTTTGATTCTTCCAGGACTTGAATGAAACGATTTGTTCGTTTTTAGAAGCAACTTCCAAATGAGCATCTAGTAATTCATCATCAAGAGCATCCTTTTCTTCAGAAAGTGATTGAATTTGCATTTTTGCTTCATCGAGCTGGTCCGTCTTATCAGAATATTTGATTAGAAGTTTGTTGATAGTTTCACATAGCTTCTTGACTCCAGGTTCACAGCTTTTTGTTTCGATCAAGGTTATATCGTTTTTGTTTTTGTCTAAGTATGCATCTTCTGGTTGACTTTCAAGATCGCGCTTTTCTTCAGCAGAAATAATGGAATCATCGTTTGAATCAGTCAAATCTTCACGTTGATTAGGTTCATTCGACAACATTTCTCTCTAAAAATATATACAAAATTAGGCTTCATTAATTTTAAAACAACCTTACCGTTTTTCTAGCGCCGAATTCAAGCAATTGAAGCATTAATGTTATAGCACAAAATTTGAAACAGGATCTAAAATATGAAAATGATAAGTAACTTATAACAAAATACGCAAATTATTAAATGTAAAAATCAGGCAAAAAGATTTAAATAAATTTTCGTCAATAAATGTAAAAACTATGGAACAATAATTTTTAAAGAAATCTTTATTTCTGAGACCCCTTTCTCTAAAATTTTGCTTTATTAGGTCAAAAAATAAATAAGCAGCTAAGGCATCTTCTAACAAGAATAACTTTCGCGCTTTAGTTGAAAAACGCTTTGGCGCCAGTTTATTGTTGCTTCAAGAGAGGAAATCATGTATTAAATTTCACTTTTTTATAAATATCGTGTGCACGTAAATGTTACTGCATTTTATTTTACAAATGTTCTAATTTCTAGAAAATTTAAAGAAACCTTACTGTTGTTTAATTAGTCATAGCAAAAAAATGTTATCTTTTCTCATATTTTGATTCCATGTTTTAGAAGCCTTTTGCATAATTTTGTTTTTCGATTTTTATTCATTTTGTCGAGAAGGCACAGCTTTATTATTAAAATTTCATAATTGCAAAGTTTATTATTTTATATATTTCTTTATTTTTTAGATTTATTTGTTACTTCGGTTTTATATGCACATATACTTTTAATAAAATAGTTCCGCAATAGCAACAAGTAAAAATTAATGGTTTTTTATGAACGATGCTTATTCAGAAAGCTCTTTTGAAAAATATTTTTTAATGAAAGGTTGCAGCTACAGCATCAAGTAACAATGGACGCTTAATTTTTTTTAACTCTTTGGTAAATTAAACTTTCATTAAAGCTTCTTCTTTCAACAAAAAAAATCAAAGTCCATTCCCTCTTTATCTTTTGAATTCTAAAACTACCAGTACCATACCCATTTTATTTTAGAAGATATGGAATGGTTTAATGCAGTCGCTTCGGCAATTTTTTTTATATTTGCTTCTTTTGGAACAGTTTTAAATATATTTCTATTTTTTACTTTATCCTTTAATTACAGTAAAATACATCCAAATAGTTATTATGTTTTTGTGATTCATTTGCTTCTTTGCGATATATTTGAATTTTTTGTTCAATTTACAGTACATGTTCCAATTCCATTAATGTCATATCTCGTTTCACGATGTAAGTCCATATCTAATTTTTTACTAATGTGTCGAAAATCATTATTAGAAAGTCCAAACCTCTTCTTCATTTTTTAGCTTATCAACAACATCCTCTTTTTGCCTATTTCACAGCAGTTGATCATCTTGCTCGATATGCTTTACTAAATCTCACTTTTGCTTTATGCTTAAATTTGTTAATCGGTTTTTGCTCAAAAAACAAAACAACTCAAAAATACTATTGCGGAAATTTTTCATACTTTTTACTTTTAGTCGTCTGGTTTTTAACTGGTGGTGAGTATCAGGTCCTCAAATTTAGTTTCGGTTATATGTAATTTTTGTTTTTTAGGAATAGTAATAATAGCATATTTATTGAACTGCAAACGGCTATTTGACCTGGAATTATTTTCCCTTGTCACTCAATGTGATACCACTGACATAAAAGCAACACTCTTTTATAAATTTATATTATATTATCTTATAGCAGTTGTAATTATTGAAGTCTTTATTATTATTTATGGATTTGCAAAACTTACGAAACGATCCATCAAATCAAAGTAAACTTTTATTTTCTCAATCCAAAATTTTCTTACACTTAAAATCCCAACTTTTATTTTTTAGGAGCGCCATAATTTCGGATGTTGGAAGTCGAATGTATCCAATAAATTTAAAACTTCCTTCACGAAGGGCTCGAGTTTCTCGCCATCGTCAACTCCTTAATCAAGCTACTCTCCTCGTTATCGTTTATGTAATTGATGTGGGATTATTTTTTTATGGTCCATATATTCCTCAAACAACTCAAATGACCCTTTATTTTAAACTTCTAAGCATTGCTAAAAATTTGATTCAACTTTTATGCTATACTTCTCGCCCAATTATTCTTTTTTATTTTGATGGTGAAACAAATGTAAAAGTTAAAAAAGTTTTAAAAGATTTGTTTAGTAAAAATGAAAGTGTTAAAAGATAAAAGATTTTTTAAAAATAATCGCAATCATTCGGCGAGAACTATTTAAAATAGCATATAATCCTTGATTGATGAGGTCCAAAATCGGCTATATTTCTTGAACTTTTCATATTCCCAGGGGTGTAATTTTTCAACTTTACCTTTATGATACTCATTGCAAATCTTAAATCCTTGAGCAATTTTAGAAATTTGAAACTCTAAGGAATCTTATAAATAAAAATATTTTATTATTTAAAAAATGAAAGAAAGAGAAAACCTGTTTGCATACAAATTGAGATTGCAACATATTTTACACACATACCAAGAAAAAGTAATATTAATAATAAATAATGACAACAAAGCACAATAAAACAAAAAAGGACAAAGTTTTCGCACCACCGTCGTTAATACAAAAAAAACTACAAAGCTTACATTAAAAATATTAAATATTGCGGCCAGCGCTTATTAAACGAAGAGATCTAATTTGGTTTCTTTTTTTCAATGAATATTATATATCATTGTGAAATTTTTGATGATTCACCCAAATAAATCCTTCGAAAATCATTTTGGCCAAACCCGATTTTACATCTGGGACATTTGCGATTGCGGGATTTAACAAGATTTTCAATGCATTCAAGGCAAAATGTGTGAAAGCATTTGGTGATACAAGCACTCTTTTCACGTGTTAAACAATTTGAACAGTTAAGAACTTCCTAAAAAAATAATAAAATTATTATTTTTTAAATGCATTAAGTAATACCTTTAATCGTTTGGTTTCAGCTTCTATCATCTTATCATAACTACCGTATAATTCAACTTTATTTTTTTCTTCCAATCGATGTTGGGTTTCATGTACTGATTTTTCAATACTTCTCAATCGTTTTTGAAGTTTTCGCTCTGATTCAGTATCTTTTTCCTTCGCCTAAAATTTCATCAAATTTTCATCAACTCTCAAATATGGTTAAACAAACGTCAGTCAAATCATCAATTTTCCTTTCTTCTTGCGCTATTAAAATATCGAGTTCTATTTCTTCTGCAGTAAGCTCATTAACCTCAACTTGAAGTCCAACGGATTGGGTATATTTCTCTCTGCAATCAATCTTTTATAAATTTTCTCTAATATGAATAAAAATCTTACTCAATCACAGAATTATTAACTTCCTCAAATATTTTTGCAAGCTCATCATATTCCGTATCTAAAGATTCAGCATGCTGTTCAACCATTTTAACTTGGTTATATTCTTCATCAATTTCTGATAACGCTTTTGATCGGATTGATTCCTGTCCTTTTAATATCGGCAGCTTTTTTAAAAATTCAGCGAATAAATTTGCATTTTTCTCTTCTTGCTTCCTCGCTAAATCTTCAATTCGATCTTGCTGCAAAGAATTTAAATTACTTCAATCATAGCTTAAATTGAAACTAACCCATTGTTGTACGAGATCATATCGTTCACCCAAAGCTTCTTCACTTTTTGATTGTAAATCATGAACTTCTTTCGAATGTTTTATTAATTCTTTTACTCGCTCAAGATAATGCCTCGTAAATCTCACACGTCTTTCAGCTTCACGAGTATAAAATTTTCGTTTTTCTTCTGGGGCTGCTTTTTCAAGAAATGTTAAAGCTTGCTTCATTCGCAAAAGAACAAAGAATCCATTTTCATTTTGTGCTAATAAAGCTTCGCATTCTTTTGCAAGTTCTTCATCAGTAAGCTCGGGCAAACTTCGAAGTTCATTGATTGCATTATATTCTGCGATAGCATGAATTAAATCAATATCATCTTGTTGTAAATTAGTTGGTCCAATTTCCATATTTTTTATACATGGATCATCGAATTCCACTCTTATATGTTTATCAAAATTTGATGAATTATCCATTAAATCCTTTTCATCCTGTAACACAGAAGTTAGATCTAATTTTTAAAATCATAACTTACTTTATCAATCGAATCATCGAGTTTTTCATTCTTTTCTGAATTCTTCGCCATTTTATCTTTCAATGCTTGAAAGTGGTTTTTACATTTTTCAACATTTACCATAAACTCTTCTTCCGATTCAGGAAAAGGTGGTAATGAATTAATTTCACTTTTTAATTCCCTTTCTTCAACCGCAAGTTTTTCTGCATGTTCATTTTCTTGTATTATTGTCTGGGTAATAACATTTTCAAGTTCTGCTTCTTCTTTAGTTATGGTATCATTAATTTCAGTTTCCAAAACTTTGCAATAATGTTCATATTCATTTAATCGTTGACATTCTCTCCTACAAATTATGATTTACATGCCGCGGCATCAAGGGTTTCAAAAACTCACTTAAAAAGTTTAACATCCAAAGCAACTTGACTCATTTTAGTTTTTTGAATAACCATTTCAGGGGATTTTTGAATTTCAAGCTCGCTAATATCTTTATCTTCTTCAAGAATTGATTTACTTTGTTCACGGTATTTTAATCGCTGTTCCTTCAATCTTTTAATTTCATCTTCTAATTCAGATTTTTCTTTTTGCACTTGCGAAAGCTCTTCCTTTATTTTTTCCAACTATAAAATAAATAACTTTTTGATGCTAAAACTTATTCACTAAAAGAACTTACATCTTCTTGAGCAATTTCAACAATTTTATTACCAACTTCATCGATGCCTTTATCACTGATCATTTTGTCCCTTTTTAGTTGCAATATCAATCTATTTATTCGAGCTCGCTTTCTTCGAATGGTTCCCATTTCAGTTGTGACATCCCTCGCTTCTTTATCAAGAGTTTTAAGAGCTTTATCCTTTTTTAAACATTCTTTAACTGAATCTGAATCCATATCTTCACCTTCATACTCAACCTGAAAGAGAAGGATGTAATTGGATTCTCTTAACTTTTAGACTTACTGCTTTTTGAGTATAATTTGACCACCAATGATTCAAATCATTTTCATTTACAAAAATTGGTTCCAAAGTGTTAGATATTTCAGAAAGCTTATTCAAAACAATTGTAAGTTCATCAAATGATTTGGGTATTAAAGAAACTTTAATCGTTCTTCCATTTTTAGCCGAAGAAGCATCTTCTAAGCATCGCCTCAAATCCTTGCTTAATGAGATTACCATTTTTCCAAGTTGATCCGCATCAACATCCTCGTTTTCAAGAATTTCATCAACTGTTAAACCCGTAAGTGAAGTGACTAAAGATTTTAGAAGTTTTAATGACATTTTAAGAGTGAATAAACAACTTACAAAGATTAGGAGAATTGTTTACCATGTTATTGAATTGCTCTTTAAAAAATCCTTTTGCTACCGGTATTAATCTAAGAAAAATTGATCTTTGTTGAGACAAAAGTTGATCAACCATCGTTTCAGTTATTTTAACATTTGCTTCTATCTTTTCTGGAACATCCCTTGTTCCATGAATGTTCAACAACCGGCCAAAGACTTCATCATCTATTTCGGGAAAAGGTTTCTTATTTGGTGTTGCATAATGATTAAGAAATTTCAACATTTTTGTTAACTAAAAGGATATGTGTCAATTGCTTAGAGCTAAAATTGAGTTAACTAACATTTATCCATACAGCAGCTGCACTGGGACTAAACATTTCTAAACTATCTATGTTCTTTTTACATAGCTGTATTCTATCTTCCAATCTGTCACGTTCACGCTTCTTTATCAAAAACCTTTTCTTTATATGTTTATATGATTCCCGTATTTGTTCTGGTTTTGGTTTTTGCTAAAAATGATAAGCGTTTGTGATATTCTTGCAATAAAAGTATTTAAAAATTAATAAAAACTTACATTATAATCGATAGTATAAATATCGACAGCGTGTCGAGTTTCAATTGATCCATTTTCCTCGGATGAATCGGACTTTTCTCCTGAACATGATGGCGAGGGCATTTCCACATCTTCACCTTCATCTTCATCTTCGCTCCATGTGGAATCTTCTGAATTATACGAAGATGATACAGATGGCGATCTTGATAGATCACTATCAGATTTATCAGAAATATCTGACATATTTTAAAGAAATAAAGTCAGGGTGACAGACCAACCCTTTTTTTACTTTATGAGAAGAAAAAAACAGCGTCTAAGGATTTTCAATTTTCGTTGCGAGAATCCAAGTTAAAAAAGTCACAACATTTTTTAGCGGAGAAGAATTGCAGGAAGAAGAACCAAAAATGAAGTATTTTTTATAAAAATAATTGACCATTCCATCATTAATTGGGTCAGCAAATAAGTGTGAGCCCTCTAATAAAAAAGGTAATTGTGAAGGACAAAAAAAATGCTTTTGTAAAGTTTTAAGTTGATAAAGATTGATAATGAATTTTTGTGTTTTTCAATTTAAAAAATTTAAGTTTAATAATTGTTTTAAAACCCAGAGAATACTTTCTAATTATCTCACTCAAATAATAATAGTTAAAGAAATCAGAGATCACAATTAATTTAAGCATTTAAATTTTAAAACAATAATGGCAAATTATAATTAACTGAAAAATTAATGGTGATATAAACAATCCCCAGAAAACGTTAACCAAAAAAGTATTTATCATATCCATAGCCAGTAAATAAATTAATTTTTTTAAACATACTTTAGATTTGATGAATCATAAATTTGTTAATCATCGAATACTGTATTTTTTGGCAGTATCTCAATTGTGCCAACGAATGACTGTTTTGCTTTTGGTTTTCATTTGCTTTTTTTATAAACAGCTTTTTTTGGGAAATATCTTGTAATATTTTAGATCTCTTTATTTGTTAGTAAGATTTTCTAAAATACGGGTTTCAATTATGGTTGCTTTAACTGAATATGTGTGCGAATTAGACAAATACCCGCTGATTGTAAGAAATAATTTTATTGAATTGTATAAAATCGAAATATGTGATCGATTGAATCATAATGTGGATGCTTGGCATAATTTTGATTGCATCCTAGCAAAAGATGCAATTGGTGAAAAAGTATCGGAATATAAAGGGATTGATTCAGATGATGAAAAACTTTTGATTACTGAATCATTTTTCCAAGAAATGAAAGAAACTGAAGCTTCGTGCAATAAGGTGAAAACTTTATATTCCGCATTAATGGAATTTCTAAAACCCAGTAAGCCATTTATTAATTTGCCAAACATTTCTTTATATTTTTTTAGTCGATCGCGAACTTTACAATATGATGTACATTGATGGATGGAAAAAGGAAGCATCGACTTTGTTTTTAAAACTTCTTGGAATTTTACATAAAGTTCGACCTGTTATTGATACTCAAAAAGTAGTTAATTACCTCAGTAAATATTCCTCTGAACTTGAAAATAACTATCAAGGGGTTTTGAAGAGACAGGAAAACGATGAGATTGGTAAAATTTTTCCTTGTTTACACCATTTTTATTGTAAATGTATTTTACAGATGAAGATTATGTTAAATCACTCATTTGTCGAACATTCCCTATCATGGTTGAAGATGCAACATATCATTTAATGTATGCCATTTATCTTTGCAGCGAAGAAGCAAGTAAAATAATTGAAACAATAATTCCTAATTTTGAATTATTTTATCAAAAGAACGTTTTCGAAGATCGCGATGGTAACTAAATCTTTATTGGTAAAAAGTAACTCCAAATTTAAGGTATTATTCATATTGTTCAAGACCATGAAGATGTTGGAAGTGCCATCGAGGACATCATGTCAAATCCTATCCGGTCATCGTATGCTCGAAATATATATTTTGATTATATCCCAAATTATCATATGACAAGTTTGTTACATCAAACCAGCAAAGGTTAATTTTTTCTCAGCCGCTTTCTCTTAGCCATTTAAGCCTCAAATATATATTTTTTAGAAACACCAATAAATCTTCGCAATTATCAACTTGAATTAGTTCAAACTCCTTTGGAAGGAAATAATACAATGATTTGTGCTCCAACAGGTTCGGGAAAGACCGTAATTGCTGCATACATTATTCGTGAACATATTATTAACCAAAGAAGAATGGGAAAAAATCCAAAAATAGTTTTTGTTGTTCCAACCATTCCATTGGTCGAGCAACAAAAAGCTCAAATGGTAAAGTTTTTGGGTAATTTGGTGATAGTTTGCGGAATTCATGGCGGCGATGTGGATCTAAATTTCCATGATTTATTCCCGGTTTACGATATTTTTATTTTAACTGCTCAAGTTTTAGTGTAAAATTTTTATTTTAATTATTTATTTCGACGCTTATATTTTTCTATTTTTTAGAAACTTTACTGATTCAAAAATTTGCAAATATTATGAAAAAACACCCATTTTAATGGAAGCTTTTTCTCTTATAGTTTTGGATGAAGTTCATCATACAACAAAATTACATCCTTACAACAGTAATTTATTCATTTATGTTGGTCTTTGATAACTAAATAATTATATATTTTCAGTGCTAATGTCTGAATACCATCGACGAAAATATGGTAGTGGAACAACCATTTTACGTGAAATGCCTCAAGTTATTGGCCTTTCGGCTTCATTGGGAGCTCCATCTGATCCTAAAAACATCGATGAAGTTTTAGCTTATATGATTTCCGTATGTGCAAATTTTGATGCATGTCATATTGAAAAGGTTATGAAAAATGTTGATGAATTAAAACTTCAAACAAGTGATACAAAAGATGGTATTTTTAATTTTTTTTTCGTTCAATAATTTTGAGAATTTTCAGAGATTTTGTTTATCAGAAATGAAAACACAACGATTAAAAACTATTACGATCATATTATTCGATTGAGTAAAGACATTGAAGGAAGGCTCAGAGATGTTGAAGGAGTGACAAATTACATTGGTGCAATTTTTAAAGATCATTGTGAAATCACTAAACTTCAACAATACAATAGTTGGGTTTCAACTACCATTGATAGAAATTTACCAAAAACCCATTTATCTCCTAATTCCATGAAAGCGGCAAGTGATTGCTTAAAATATTTAAAAATGCTTTATGAAGCTTTGCAATGCTCTCAATGCTTTCCTACAACAGATACAACAAAATATTATTTGAAAGATTTTGGACAGAAATATGGAACAGATTTGGATAAATTTGCTTACGGTAATAAATCTTTTGTCTTCTTTTTTTTATTCAACATTTTGTTTTAAGCTGAAATGCAAGAATTAAGTAAGCAAGCAACTGCGGAGTGTGCAATTTTTAAAGAACTTGTAAAACTTATCAAAAAACAATTTGACGAGTTTCCTAATAGTCGAATTATTGTTTTTGTTCCACTTCGAATGTATGCAAAAATGGGAACAGAAATAATTGAAAGATATACTGGTCATAAAGCAGCTTATATTACTGGAGCCAATGCTGCTACAGAATATGGTGGATGTAATCCTAGCATTCAATTAGATACCCTTGCCAAATTTAAAGAAGGTCACTTTCGTATTTTATTTGCTACATCTGTTGCTGATGAAGGCTTGGATGTTACTGATTGCAATCTTGTAATTAAATATAATTATGCTACGGATAATATTGCGCATATTCAAAGAAAAGGACGAGCTCGAAAACTTGATAGTCGTAGCATTTTGATTACATCGGATGAAAAGATTCTTAAAATGGAAGAGAAAAATAAGGGAATAAATGAAATGGTTGAACATGCATATAATTTATTTTATCGAATGGATCCTGTAGCTCGATATAAAATGGTTTTTTTATAGCTTTTATGAATGATTAATTAATCGAGAAACTTTTAGTTTGATCGAGCAATTTGTGAGTATAATAGAAAGCGAGTATTAGATGAAGAAGAAGCAAAATTATTGAGAGAAGAAATGGCTCCTAAATGTGATAATTTTAATATTAATTGCAAGTATGTGCTTACATTTAGTTTGACCCATCAAATTATAAACATATTTTGTTTTTAGAAGTTGCTCTGGTCTTATCCTTAGTTGCTCTAAGATTCGTTTATTAGGGTCAGATAAAACTTCACAACATTTAATTGTAGTCGATCCAGACTTTTGGAAAAATGTTGATTCTAGGGAAGGTGCCAGCGAAAAAGAAGAACAAGTTGGAATTGTTGGATCTGTTAGTTCACAAAACATTTTACAACCTTTTTAGTAATGGTTTTTAAGACTTTCTGCAAAAATGTTGTTAATAACAAACGTTGTGGTGCAATGTTGGGTAGAATTCAATTATTTCAAAAGTTTAAGCTTCCAACTTTAAAATGTAAAGCCCTGGTATTCATTGAAAAAGCAAATCCACTTTCAAAAGAAACAAAGAAACAATGGAAAGGTGTTTTTAAAGATTTATTTTATCCAGAAGATATTAGTATGGAAGAATTATCCATTATGAGAAATTCAAGCTTTCAACCAAAATTTACCGCTTTGGGTTTTTGCGGTTTAGCCATTGAAGATGATGACGCAGAAGATTAATCCAATTTTTTTTCTTGTTTCTATATGTGTGCAATAAAAGTTACAAATTTTTGGTAGTTTTATGTGAGCTAAAAAAGGCAGTGAAATTACTGTACTCAATACTTCAGTTAGTAAATGTCAAAAAAAATATTGCGAGTTTTTAGCAAATGGAAAATGTCCGATAACAGTAATAGCCCTTTCTGGCAGCATATTCGCTTCTTGTATGATGAATGTCAAAAAGGAAATTTAGCTGAAAATGATTATCATGCAAGATTATTAAATGCATTTATCCATCGAATTCAAAAACGTCGTCAAAAAGAACCCATTTGTGAAAGGCGAGCAGTAACTCTGAAAAATAAAGGCTCAGAGTTTCCACGAAAAAAATTCTTGGAAAAGTTTTACAAAACCTATGATAACACCAAAAATATTAAACATGAAATTGCAAGTTTGAGACTTCGACCAAAAATTGATAGACTTGAGCGAAGGATTCGAGGGAAAAAGGCTGATTTCTTCATTTACAAAGGTTTCATAATTATCTTATGATTTTTTTAAGCGTGCTTCCGTTTTTAGGTGACATTGTTTCAACGATAAGTCTTCGAACTGGAATTACTTGTTTTGCTCAAGTAATTGATATTTATATTGATGACGAATCTCATTATTTTGCCTCATTAATTTGGTTGGAACCAAAACCAGATAATGTTCATCCTGAATATTTTGATGGAAATAAATTCAATCCATTCTTCCGTGACGAACAACTTTATTCGCTTGATACTCTAGACTTTGTTCAACATCGCCCCAAATTAGAATCTTATCAGCGAACATACAATATTTATAGACAAATTCAGCGGAAGGTAAACACATTAATTTGTTTTGGCACCTTTTCATATTCTATTTTCAGTATCGAAAACAATTGCGAAGGAAGATAAATAAAATTTCTCATCAAAAAGCACGGGATCTTGAAGCTTCTCGACCCGAGATTGCTGCTGCTCGAGCTCTTCAAAAACTAAATCCACTTTGGATTGAAAGACGAGAAAGAATTTGTCGAAATAAATCAGGATTTGTGGTAATCAAAGAAGTTTTAAAAGCAGGGAAGCAAACGAAGGATGTCTTGTTTTAAAATTTGTTTGCTTTAATTTTTGCTTGCAAATAAAGTTTATTAATTATTTTTATGATAATACACAGGTAATTTACAACTTCCACACATTGGTTGCATAATAAATCACAAAGTACAAACATCATCAACGTCGCTGCGCTTCAAAAAAAATCATGACTCAAATATATCCACCTAATATGAAACCAATTTTAATTGCGCCTTGACTCTTTGCATACATTTTGTGTCGGGTAATTTTGATTATTGCAAAAGCATAAAAGCACAAAACTAAAAATGCGATGAGTGCAAAAAAGGGATTGTTCAAAACAAAATAACAGCAACCACAGAGTCCAATCTAAAAATATGGAAACATTCAAAGTATAAAAACTTGAAAAACTTACATAATAAAATGCAGCAACAAGATAAAGACTTGCTTTATGTTTGATTTCAGCTAAAAGATTGAATGGAAGAAGAAGGCATTGAATTGCGGCGTTGAAAACAATAAAATAATCTTGCTTTTCCCATAAATTGTAATTATTTTTGAATTTGAGGTAATCATAAAGTGGAATGAGGGAAAGGATTAAAATAAAAAATGAAAGCCAAGTTACAGCAACGGCAAACCCATGAGATTCATAATGGAGACGAGTGGTGAGGCGGGAATCAAATTCCGGCGTAGAAGCTGATGAAGATTGTGAAACTTCGTGATAACCATTTTCGGGTGAAAATGATTTAAGTTTGTTATCCTTTTTCATTATCAAAAATCTGGGAAGAATATGAAATTTAAGAAGAAAGAAAATATGTTTTATGAACGCGTAAACAATCTACAGGATGCTATGAATAAAAGTAAGCAAATTTAATTTATTTTATTTTTTCAGTTTAAAATTGAAGCAAAGTCAACAAATTGAAGTTGAAGAATAACAAAAAACAATATTATCAACCACGATCACGCAACTCAACCTTCTCATCTCATGATTACCTCAAAGATTTGAAACTTTTATAAACGTAAAAAAGTGACCCTTTTGAAAAAGATTTTTGAGCTTCCAAAACATCAAATGCGCAATAACATTATTTGAAGGAGGTAAAAAATCTGTGAAGGTTGACAGTTAAAAAAAAACAAACACTTGTGCGAAAAACTGAAGGCGGAAGATAAATAAAATAAAGTGACTTTGCAACTTTAAAAAAATGAAGAGTTAAAAAATTAGGAAAAAATAAAACACGCAAATTTTTTGCATATTTGCTTGCACTGACCTTTTATACTTTGTTTATCTCATTTAAAATTACAGTATTGAATTCACGAAGAAAATGTTCCAATTTTGTCTTTCATGAATCTTAACTTTCAAACATGAGCTTTAGGCCTTTTGTTAGTTGCAAAAAAATTAAGTGTAAAGTTTGATAATTAAAAGAAAAAGGAAATACTAGAGCAACAACAATTGAAGGCATAATCAAGTTTCGAAATCGAGGATTGATAAATCTGAAGAAGGCCTCAAAAATGTTTGTAAACTTTCAAAATGCGCCTTTTTGGCATAATGACTATCATTCCTCATCTTCCAGACTTTGTGAAATTTTATGCAATTTTAGTTTCTCTATAGCTTTTTTCATTGGAAGCCAAAGCTTTATTTTGTTGGCTAAAGTTTTAATAAATTTATTTTCAACCATGTTTGGTAAGTCATCCATGAGCTTCATATATGATATCTCATACCTTTTCAGGTATACAACACACTCCTTATGGCGAATCATCATCGTATTCGGTATATTTAATTTTTTTATTTTTTTTTTATTGCTAATTAGCTTGGTTTTAGATGACTCTTGATGTACCACAATCTCCAGCATTATCGATAACATCAGATATTTTGGAAGAAAAAGATAATTTTCAAAAGACAGAAGAACAAGCTCCAATGCTATCAACAATTCCTATGTATATTCCACAAGGAGCTAATTCAGCATATGAAATTCCAATGCCTATCATTCAAAATATTGTTTCAACTTGTAATGTTGGTATGAATGGACTTTTTCATTGTTTTCTAATATTAATGTGTGATCTTTTAGGTACGCCATTGGATTTGAAGAAAATTGCTATGCATGCTCGAAATGCTGAATACAACCCTAAACGGTTTTCTGCTGTCGTTATGAGGATTCGTGATCCAAGAACAACTGCTTTAATCTTCAGCTCTGGTAAAATGGTTGTAACTGGTGCTAAATCAGAAGATGGAAGCAAACTTGCAGCAAGAAAATATGCAAGAATTATTCAAAAACTTGGTTTTGCTGTACATTTTTCTGATTTCAAAATACAAAATCTTGTTGGATCCGTGGATGTTCATTTTGCTATTCAATTAGAAGGTCTTTGCATTACTCATACGCAATTTAGCAGTTATGAGCCTGAACTCTTTCCTGGTCTTATTTATCGAATGGTTAAACCAAGAGTTGTTATACTGAGTAAGCTTTTAATTTTTTCTTCTTTCATCAAAAATTTAACTGCTTGTTTTTCAGTTTTTGTTTCTGGAAAGATTGTTATAACTGGTGCTAAAACTCGTGAAGAAATTTCTGAAGCCTTCCATCAAATTTATCCTATTGTTCGTGGTTTCAAAAAATGATGTATCACGTCTTCTTTTTGTTTGTTTTGTTATCCCTTGTTACCTCTTGTATTCTCCCATATTATTATTCTTATCAAGTTTATAACTTTAAATAAATGATCTCTTTATGTATTTTTGTTGAATTTTCTGTTGCTTTGTTTTGTGTTTTTATTTACAATTGTTTGAGTATAACCCTTTTTCTTTTTCTTTCATTTCTTCCGAAAAAAGAACTTTAAAAAAGGACAAATAATAAACAATGTCAAAAAATAAAAAAGAACCTTAAATTTGTTAGCAATTAGATCTCATTCGACCTAGGCCAGACGCGATCGGCGCCAATTCAACAATCAAGTCGGCATTCACCTTTTGTGTTTTTAGAGGAAAAAAACTTTTGTTACAAAAAAAAATCATCGGAAACATCGCAAAACAACCAACGCAATTTTAGGATTAAGGCGATTGCGTGCGACACAGCCACAACCAAAAATACACGAGATTTGAATATTAGTGAAAAAAGAAAAGGAAAAAATGAAGATGATGATTGAGTCGGCATACATAATGTGTCAACAGGTGCCTAAGAGAGGAAAGGAATTTGAATTTCTATCCAACATTAGGATGTTTGAGATATTTACCTTTAAGGAACTTTCTTTCTTTTTCATTAATCAGATTTTCTTCACATTTTTTAATAATAAAATATTTTTTCATTGTTATGGTTTTTAAAAGGTTCTTGACTACTGAAATGCAGTGTCATGCTTTTAGGGTCATAATTAAAAACAATAAAAAAAAAAGAGGGAGGGAGGAAAGAAGAGCCTTTCAAGCACATATAAACACTGATTTGTTTTTGAGAGTTGTCTTTTTTATTCTTCTTTCCCTTTTTTTACAACGGCTTTTAAACAGGAGCTTCAATTTTTTTTTTTCTTCGCAACATGAACATAGGTTGTAAATTCAATATATATATATTTTTTAGTTATCGTCGCTTGATATAACTTTTTTTCTGGCGCCTCATGGAAAAGTTTACCTTTTTATTTATTTTTTTAGGGTTGGGTGTTGGTAATACATAAAATTCTTGGAAGTATTTTACTTACTTTGGGTTACGGTAGAACACGATTAATGATTTATTTTGAAAATTTTGTTATTTCTTGTTTGTCTCAAAATTCGAAATTTGATCCATAAAAAATACTGATCATCTGCTTTTATTTTAATAACGGTATATGTCTGCTTTTTTTCTATCCGAAAACGCTTAGCTTTCATTTTTTCATACCATTTTCAAACCATCAATGGACGACGATCCAAAAAGGGATATGCCGACATCGGCTACTTGTGTTGATTTGACGGTTGACGTTTTTTTTCTCTTTATTTGCGTTAAATTGACAGTCAATCTAAAATTAAAAACGGTAGCCATTATTTGAACTTTCTTTCTCTCTTTCTCTTTATGTTTCGCGAGCGTCAAAAATGAATGAATGATGAAAACAAATATAAATACAAAAAAAGGAAAATTAAAGCTTCCACCCTCCCTCTTTTCATTAAAGGTTATTTAGTTTTGTTTTATTTGTGCGCGAATTAGTTACTTTTTTCTTTTACAAAAGTCAAAATTTTGGGAGATGAATGACGACAAAAAAGGTTTAACTATTTTGGAGTTGGACTTAATTGGAAGCGAAGCTATTTTATTCCAAAAAAAGTACCAAAGCTCGGTTAGAAACAGCTTTTAGATCTTATTTTATTTTTATTTTGAGCCTCTAAAAAAAGAGAGGTGGTGAAGTGCGCAACGACTGCTTATAGTCGGAAGAAAGAATGTGAAAAGTATTTCCGCTTCTTTTTTTATTATCTCAAAGCCTTTGGAGTTTAAAGTAAAGTAAGGAAGCTTTTGTTTTTTGTTGTTGTTGCTGCGTCAAATAAAGAAGATAAAAGAATGTACGTCAAAATTATTTTTACCTTGTATGTGTGCCAGAAAAAGTATGGATGAGCTTTGTGAAGATGATTATGATGCGGTGGTGGTAGTTATTAGTTGCGATGACCGAAAGAAAGATGGACTGTAGGTTGTCATAGAATTTAGTTTTAAGCGTGGTATAAATATTAAAAAAAAGCAAGGATAATTTCAAAAAAAAATCTTGGAACTCAAAAAGATGGTTGAAGAATGTGTAAAAAAATCTTTATCTTTTCTTTAAAATAATGTTTTTTTTTCAAAGAAATTTCTTTACCTTTATTTTTAATTTTTTAATGGCATTAACCTGATTGATGATTTTTTAAATTTTTGATAAATTTGCTTCATACAAAAAAACCATCCAAAAAAATTCCACCTTCTTTTTTTTGTCACCAACTATGCCTTCTGCCATTATTATCTTGATAATTCCAAAACATAACTTCCATTTTTATTTACTGTTAATTTTTTTTGCCATTCCTATTGGTCTTCAAATAAAAATTTTTTTCCACTCTCAATTTTTTTTTTGACTCATGAAAAAAATAAAGAAAAGCAAAACATAATTTTTTTTGTGCTGCTGTTGTTGATGGGCGTTATAATTTTTGTGATTGCGCGAAGATCGATTATGGCGTTTCCAAGATTGATTACCGAATGATGGCGTCCGAGAAACAAAAAAATATATATCAGGCAGAAAATCGGTATTTTTTTAAATGCTTTTCTTAAAAATTTTTCTTTAATGTTGGAAAATTTTTTTTTGTTAAAAATATTTTTTATTTTATTTTGTTTTAAAAAAATAACGATTTAGAGGATGGAAAAATGGGGGAAAGAGGAGTAATAAACATAAAAATTGTTACTGTTTTATTACTCTTCGTCGCCTAGTTTTTTTTTTTTATTTTTTTTTTCGTGATCAGTAAAATGAAAAAATAAAATAGGCAAAGCATTAAACGATTGATCGTAAAAAAACTGCTTTTTATATTACCCTTTAATGACATCGTCGTTGATGAGAAGAGTGAAAGAGAGAAAAAAATGTGAGCTTTTGTGATTTTGTTGTTGTTGATGATATTTATATCATCGACATCGCATGAGTTTCTGCAACTTTTTATTTTTTAACTTATTATAATTTTTATTGATTTGCCAAAAGTAGTTGAGTAAAGTATATCTCAAATGGAAGAAACAATAAACAGCTATGTTTCCGAATTCTCTTATTGTGATGTAATGACAGATTTAACCTTATTTTAGCTTTTTGGACATTAAATTTTTTTCAATATTTTTCTCATTTTTAATTTCGACTTTTATGGTTTTTCATAAAGTTTTTATAGGGTTTTTTTCAGGGGTGACGAGTTTTTTTACAGTAAAATTCCCAAATGAATATATTTTTTTCTTCAAGCCGTGTTTGTTTTTGTTTTGCTTCGGTTTTTTATTCTTCTTTTTATTTCTAACAGCTCGCAATGCGTTGCTTTAATTAATACCCAAATGGGTTACTTCTTCATCACCATCATTTTTCTTCCTTCTCTTTTTTTCATTCTTTTTTTTCTTCAAATATCTAATCCAATCAAATTTACCTCTCGATTCATCAATTCTTTCTTCATTTTTCCCCCGAATATTTTTGATTTTGATAATTTTTTTTTCTTCTTATTTGCTGCTTTTACCCGAGGCCATATATAGAGTAAACATGCGTTAAATTGATTAATTATTTGGGTTTATTTTTTTGATTTTATATAGTATTTATATATAGTAATTTTTGAGTTATGGTCTCACTTGATGATTATAAAAAAAGATAAAGGATGAATGTACAAATTTGGCGCGAGTTAGAAGTCTACCTTTTTTATTACAAGTACAAAAATAGGTCATAGCTTTTGTAGTGTAAAGCTGATAATTGAATTTTTTTTGAAACGACGATGAAAAATCTTTAAAGGTAATTTTTACAAGTGTTACTTAGATGTGTGACGGACGATGCGTAGAAAAACACTCGAGGTAGAAATCTGCTTATTCAAAAATCTTATTGTTTTTTTTGCAAGCATTTGTATTAGATAATTCCCACTTGGGATAATATGACAAAGTGGATTTACTTACAATCTTTTGATACTTACTTATGCAGTGCGTCAAAACAAAAAGTCAACAATCAAATTTTATTAAGTCTATTATCGCTAAAAACAGTAATGAAATCTAAAGTTTTATTTATATTGAACCCATGAAAAATCACATTCAAATTTTTATACTCCTTTGCTAAAAACAAACTTGCAAAATATTTCCATGGTTTTTATAACAAATTTTTTCTTATCGCTATTGAACCTTATGAATTAGATTTATAAAGTTAAAGAGCTTACTTGATTTTTCCCTTTAATTATCCCTTTATTTTTTTGGGTTTATTTATTTGTTGGTTTATCTTATTTACAACACAGAAAAATATTTCCTGGCTTTTACCATTTCAAAATGTAATTCCTCTGCTTTTAAGCTTTTTATCTTTATATCCTTGTGTCGTTGCGGCATCGTGTTTGTTTTGTATAAAAAGGCTCATCAAAGTATCATTTTCTATAGGATTCCAATGTCCGAGATTTATTTCCTCTTTCACGTAAAAAAATAAATTTAACAATAATATGATTTTTTAAGATGTCAATAAATACCAAACAATCAACAGAATTGCCGCAATTCTCCTCATTACTCGAATTATTACCTGATGTTGCTATTCTCCAAATTGCATCCCAACTTGACTTTGATTCAAAGATTAATTTTATGGTTAGTTTTTAACTTTTTTTATTTTATTGTTTTACAATCTCGAAAAACAGAAAAACAATATACATATATAATAAAAAATTATATTACTTTTTTGGGGGCAATACTTTTGATAAAACTTTTTTCGTTGTTGCGAAGACATCATCGTCATTTGAGATTCGCGGCTTTATTGCAGCAATTTTTATGGACTTGCTTTTTTATACTACTGACTGATTCCGATAGAGAAAAAATAAAAATAAAAACACTTTTTAATGATTTTTTGATAACGTCTCATAAAAAAATAAATAGACATCGACAGAAAATCGACTATTAAAACTATTTTTCAAAATAATAAAAAAAGATTGTAAAAAGTTAGCGAAAAACAAAAAAATAAAAAATTTTATTTTTAAAAGTTTATCTCTAGTTGTAAAAAAATATGTATGGTGTTACTGTAGTAATAATAAATTTTTTAAATTTTCAATTCATTTTTTCAGAATTCAAATAGATATGTTGAAAGCATTGTATCCCGAACCTTTCGAAAATTCACTCATATCCAGGTGCGCTTTTTTTTTATTTTCCTTTTTTTATTTATTTCTTTTTGTAATTAGACTCCAACCAATTTCACATCAACTTTTTTTTTGCAGGTCAGCGATGAACCATTTGAAAGTTATTTGAAATCGGAAGCTCGTCAACTTCCAAATGGTGAATATATTCCCGAAGAGAGGCTATTATTTGATCAATCAAAAGTTGAAAAAGTTTTTGAACTTTGTTTAAATTTACGTTCGGTACTTCTCGCTGTAAAATTGTCTGGAACAAAGGCGCCGCTCATTCCACAACAGCCTCCTCCAGTTTGTACACTTTTCGGTAAGCCCTCTTTGTATTATTATAAAGCGGCGATGCAATTGGTGATGACGGAAATGCCACTTGTTACTCTTACGATTTATAGTCTTGAGTGCTGCATTTAATGATTTACAATTATGCCATCGTTGTCTCACTCTCGGGAGAACAAACCTGAGAGAGAGAAAAGGCGACGACATCAAAAAAAGTTTATTTGATTAGGCTTTTTTGTAAAAAAAAAAAAAGAAAAGCACAAAAGCGGGAAAAGCTCATTAATGCATTTCCAAAAAAAGAAAAAGAATTAACATAGAACATGAGAATTTTTTTAAGTCTTGATGAGACTTACAACCAAAAATAATCTCAAGAAAGACCCGATTTTAATATATATATTTTTGGAAGGAAGAAGCTGCTTTTTTATTATTTTTTTGCGAGGAAGGATGCTGTGGGTTATTCAAGGCCCTTATAAACCCTTTCGTAATAAATCCCAATTTATGACAGCCGAGAATTCCGCTGAACTAATTATTAGGACCAACCAAAAGGCTCAAGGCTTTGTCTTTAGAATATTTAAAACATTTTGAGGCTTTGGTTTATTTGGATGCGCAACTAATATCTGCCTTTACAAAAAAGCTAAAGACATTCCAAAGTTTATAAGTCTTTCCTAAATTTTGACAGTTGGGAATTCCGATGAGATACTTAGATTTGAGGAAAAGGATTAAGGCTTTGTTGTCTCTTGAATTTGTATAACAATATTTTGGGACTTTGTCGCGAGACACAAAGTAAAGCAGTTGTAAACACAGTTGATTTAAATTCCACAGTTATAAATATCTCTATTTCTTTCAGACACATGCCTTTATGCTCAAGGCGGATTTATTTATCGTTTCTTTCAACTAGCTCCATCAAGATTATTAGAGAGTCTTGAATCCATTTACCTTAATGTTGATTTAGTTGTTGATTCATTTTCTCAATTAGCTGTTCCATGCCCAACTGAAGACCTAAGATTTGCTGTACACTTTTTAGCAAATCGTCCATTTAAAACTTCCATTCAGGTTCGTATATTTACATTTACAATTTTGTTGATTGTTAAAACTTTGTTTTTTTAAGATTGGTTTTTGTGCATCAGATTTATGTGAAGAAGATAGGGAAAAAACTTGCATGTTATTAGGCGCAATGCATTCACTCGCATATGAAATGCAACACTATGGGTGTAAAACTGAAATTGATGTTGGAAAAAATGATGAATGTAAGTTTTAATTTTATAATTATATTAAACCAAAGGCGTAAATAATTAAGTTATTAATCGTTCATAAGAATTAATTTAACGTAAACATCGTTTGTTTAATAAAAATAATATGGTTTAAAAAAGTTCGTGATTATTAGTTTCCATATTTTGGGAAAAAACATTTTACATAAAATGACATTTTAAAATAAATCTAAGGAATCCTAAAGTTTTCTTAAACCCTTTCTTTTATTTTTCCAGATTATTGTGACATCACAGTTGAATTGAAAAACTTGGAATATTCCTTTGCATTTTTCTATTTTAATCCTTCTTTTTGCGAAGCCCAATCTCCATCAACAAGTTTCGATGAGACCCTCGAAATTGCCGAATTCATGGATGACGATATTGATGATGGCATCGACGACGATGACATCGATGATGAAAATATTCATAAAGCTGCCGCTATCGCAAATATTTCAAAAGTTTCTTCATTTTTTAATGATGTCGATCTCATTTCATCTTGGCCTTTAAGAACAACAACCACCATTGAAAAAAATAATAATCAATCTTCAACTTCCTCCACTTTCCTTTCTGCTTCATCACCTCTCCATTAATAGTTGTTTACAAAAAAGTTTTTATATATCGTTGATAAAAATTTTTGTCCTTTTAACATTTACTTCTCTCACTTTTTTCGAGAGAAGTATATAATTAATTTTCATTTTCCAAAGCATTTGTTATTTGTTGTAAATACAGTATTATTATTAAAATTTGTTAATAAAAAGTTTAAATATAATCTATGATTTTAGACAAATACATAGGGATTTTCACTTTCATAAGCGAAGGCATATCATGCAAAAAAGCTTGTTCTGTTTTACTTTTACAAAATAAATTTGATACCATTTTATTTTTCATGAATAAACATAAATTTTTTTTACAAAAAATGAAAAGAAATAAATTAATTTTTGAACAAACGTGAGCTTCAATTTTTCAAAAACATATAAGAAAAAAAAGAAAAGAAAATTTAACTGAGTTCAATAATGTAGTATTTTGCTTTTAAAACAAAAAGAATGTCGTCGATGAGGTTACTACAATTGTCGATAAGCATAACATGAAACTTGTTCCTTTGTATGTTGACAGAATAATTCGGTATTGGTAACGTATGAAAAGTCATTGGTGGCACAAATGACATCAAAACGACCACCAAATTTAGCTTCAGCAGCAAGTTGAATGAGTCGTTTAGAGGAATTAAGATCGGCATCAATGTTCTAAAAATAATTTAAAAAAAGCGATAAAAACTCCATAGGGATGGATTAAGCTTACTTCAAGGATAACAGTTCTAAGCTCTTCGCTGTTACATTCTGAGTCATTGGTAAGTTTTAATTGTTTAATATCAACGGGTTCAATGACATCACTAGCTGGTGGTGTTGAAGTTTTTGGTGAAGCAGCAGAAGAGGTTTCTGCATTTGAAAGTTCATCTTCAACTTCTTGTAATTTTCCACCTGCAGCTGCAGCAGCTGCTACTGGACCTTCAGAGTAACTTCCACCTGATGGTGGTGGTGGAGGAGGAGGTGGTGGAGCTCCTGCGGATTGTTGATATGAGCCTGAAGCTGCTGGTGCTGATTGTCCATAACTTTGGGCTTGTTGTTGTTGAGGAATGAATTGTTGCTGCTGTTGTTGGAATTGAGGTTGTTGAACATATCCAGCTTTTTGACCACCTTGTTGAGGGAAGAATGATTGTTGTTGACCGCCATATACTGGAGCAGAAGCATAAGCTCCACCGCCGCCACCACTATATCCTCCACTAACTACACCGCCGCTGTATCCGCCACCATAGCCGCCTCCACAACCAGAAACTGGAGCGCAAGCTGGAGCTAAAATAATCTTTCAGAACTTCAAAAAAGTTATAATAATGCCAAACCTGCAATTTGTTGAACACAAGCAGGAGCAGCAACTGGTGCACAGGCTGGTGCAGCTGCGCATCCACATCCACCGCCGCCGCCGCCGCCGCCAGCACCAGGGAATAAAAAGGCGACATTAGCTGAGACAAAGCAAGAAAGAAACACAAAAGCAATCACTTGTCGCATCTTTTTTTATTTTCGACTAAAAATGGTTTAAAAGTCTTGGAAATTGATCAAATCTTAAACGTTTAAAAATTCGATCACAATCACGAAGGATGAAACAACTCCCGCCCAAAATATGTATTTCCCGACAAAAAATTTCTTATTTTCAACAAATCTCTTCCTCTCGAGTATTTATAAATCCAGAAAATTTATTCGGGTCAAAGCGCGATCGTTAAAATGCCTAAGGCTTTATAATGGTTATGTTTCCTTCCATCAAAAATGATTCCGCAAAAAAAAAAAGTGGAAAAAAAGTAAAACTGAAAGTTGATTTAGCAGCTTCGCCTCAGGCAAGTCTAAATCTCGATTGCTTTCTTCTTCAAGCTTTCGAATGAAAGTTGGTTTTTTTATATATGTGTTTTTAAAGCGTCGAGGATGATTAACGGAAAGTTTAAATTTAACCTTTATCAGCGATATAAAAAAAACAGGAATTTTTCTATTAGAAAAATTTAACATTGAAAAGAAAAAAATACATAAATTTTTTTCCTAAAAAAAATAATAAAGAAAGAAACAAAAAAGCACCAAAAAAAAGATTTGAGATCGGTAATTAAAAAATTAAAACATTTCTATGGCAACAAAAAAATGAAATACAAAAAATTAAGTTTTGCACCGTTATATTTTTTTTTTGAATAAATTTTGGAAGCTTTGATATTTGAAGGTGGATGATAGGTGGTTGGTTACCAAATGGCGCATTTATTGTGTGGATTCATGGGTGAACCTTTTGGACATCCAAAAGCTGTTGAAAATTCTGCACGATTTCTAAGTGGAATTTGAGCTCGAAAGCGACCCGGAGCATGCTGAAATTTAATTTTAAAAACTTGTTTTACTTTTTTATAGTATGATATCTTACAACGTCAGTGTTGATAAGTTGAATAATATGTTGAGGACGCATCATAGAGCACCAATTCTAAAAAAAATTACCACTCATTTTCCTCTCAAATATATTTGTCAAAGCTTACATTTGCATATGCAATAAAAAAGATTTGTTCTGAAGTATAATTTTGAAATCCTGGGAGTGCGGGTTCTTGAACATCTGAATTTTCATTTGCCCAAGATTTATATGCCTAAAAATTTGAACATCTCTTTGTATGCTTTTGGTTTGCTAAAAATGTGTTACCGCATAAGCAGTTTTAATTCCAGCATTATCTGCAATATTTTCTCCTAAACTCAATCGTCCATTCAATTTTTGTCCACCAGCTTCGGGAATTTTTTCATCTTCATATTGTTTGACAAAACATTCAGCTTTTTCATAAAATTTCTCCGCTGTATTAACATCCCACCAATCATTTAGATTTCCATATTCATCATAACGGCCTCCTTGATCATCAAACTAAAAGGTCTCTTTTTATTTTAAAGGTTTTTTTTTTATTTCCTTATCACGTCAGCGCCGTTACTGCTTTGCCTTTTTTTTCTTTCGTTGTCTGGTTCGCCAGACTTTTAACTTTTTTAACGTAAATTTCTACAGATTTTTAAACGGTTAGCTTGAGCTTCTAAGATTCATTTTTTTTATTCTGTCTTCACGAATATATTCATTAAGATCTGAATATTAAGAATTAGTAAGATCAGAAAAAAATACCGACTGCATGTCGAGATACATAGTTGTAAAGTTTTTTTTAATACAAAATTTGAGATTTTTTCAAAATGAAAAACCATGTTTTTCGCTGCGCGTTTCAAAAAAACAAAAGAAACTCTTTCCAGCGAGACAACGATAGAAAAAAAAGGCAAAGCAGTATTTTCTATTGCTTGATGCAGACGTGTTATGATAGTTGTTAAAATACAGAAACTCAAAGATACTAAAAATATAGTTGACTTACCCCATGAACGAGTTCATGCCCAACCACGGCTCCCACCATAGCATATGAAACGTAATTAGGAATACCAGTGGAAAGAAATGGAAATTGCATAATTCCAGCGGGAAATATCATTTCATTACTTGAAGGTGAATAAAATGCATCCACTTGTGCGGGTGATTGATACCAAAATGATCGATCCACAGGTTGTTTGAATCTTGTAAGCTCTTCCGTGGTTCTCGCTAATTTTATTCTAATTGTAAAAGTTAAAAGTGATTCAGTTCGAGTTGTTGGCCTCTAAAAAATGAACAAAATTTGTTATTAAAATTTTCATAGTAGGAAAAAGACGGACAAATCCCCAATTCTGTTGCATCCATGTATCATTAAAAAGTTGTTCAGGATACCCGCATTTATATTCAATGGCATTAGCTTTTCTGATGGCCCTTTCTTTGGTTGCCGAATCCATCCAATCAAGATCTTCTAATTCAGCAATGAATGTCTTTTTTAAATATGTGGTCATTTCGGTCATCTGCAAAAATTTTAAATTTAACTTTGCTCTCTAAACAACGAAAATTTTTTTGACATGAAAAGAAACTAACTTTAGGCATAGCAAAATCTTTATCAAAAAAATTTTCAACAAAAAGTTTTCCAACTGTCATATCTAATAGCATTATACTCAAAGTGGCGCAATCTTCCCATCTTTCAGGTACTGGAACATTAAATAGCCCAGTTTGATTGGCTTTAAATTCATAAAAGGGCTCTCGATCTTTTGGTGGCAAAAATGGTGAAAATCCTTGAACTATTCTCCAACCAACATAATTTGCTATGGCACGTTTTGATGATGATTTTAAAACGTGTTGAATGCTTTTAAAATAATCCATTTCTCGAATAATTATTGTATCATTTGGAGAAATATTTACTATTCCATCAAACACTCGATCAACAAATGCTTCAAAATCAATCTGAAAGAGAAGCAAAAAAATTCGGAGATCTTAAAAATTAATTGTGAAATAAAGTAATTTTTATTCGAGAAATTTTCAAGCAGTATTCTTCAAAAAATTAGTGTAACTTACATAAGGAAAATGTTGCTTTAACTGCCATAATTGAAATGGATTATTTGATCGATCAGGATCTCTTCGAATGGTTTCATCACTTGAATATTCAACTAATTTAATTTCTAATTCCACTGCTTCTAACATCGCCATACGAGCTTCAGATTCATTTGCTCCCATTCTAATTGCAGTTTGAATCATTAATTCAGTATAGTTTTTAACCATAGAATCATTTATTCCACCTGTGTAAGGCCATCTTGAACCTATACCAAATTTGGGTTGATCCATTTCCAAAACAGTTTTGGAACTATTATTTGGATCATGAGATACTGTTAATTCAAATAATATTGCGGTGACTCCAGTTCGATTTAATACAATTGCAGTATATTCTTCCCAACCAACTTCAAATTCAATCCAATTTTTTCCTTCCAAAACTGGCCAACCACCTATTCGACGAAGTAATGAACGAATTGAAGGTTTACCATCTTCAATCAAAGCTTCCTCATTTAAACATTTTGAATAATAATCTTTTGCTAATTTATCCCATGGTTTATCTGTTTTTGTTATAGGTGCTTCCAAAATTTGTTTTATTTGTTTATGTAATAATGTTTGAGTATCAATTATTGTATGCCTTAATGGTTTATTTGGTAATAATTCCCGTGTTTTATCATAATTTCCGCATACATACTCGTAAAAATCTTCACATGGATCAACCTAAAAAAAAAGAGTTGAATGTTTAGTATTAAAAAATGGTTTGTTGGAAAAAATTGGGGACAAGACTTTGAATACCAGTGGTCTTTTAGTTAAATGGGTATCTTACTTTTTCATTTAAATTTGTAGCAAAAAATGCTGCAATATTTGCACATTCTCTTGAAGTACATATTAATCGATTATGATTAAATGCATGAGGATCATAACCAATGCTTTTATTTTGTGATGAATAGAATAAAGGATTTCGTTGTTTCCAAGATGAAATGCCTTCTTCAAAAATATGATAACCATCCAAATAAAATAACCAAAAAGTGCTGATTGCACTTAGAAGAGTTAACAAAATTCCGCATGTTGTAAAAAGGGTGATTTCGAGACGTGAAAATGAAGCAAAACAACTTCTAAAAAATTAATTAATTACCAAAAATGAAGAAGCGAGGGGAATAATAACTTTTTATGTGAACTACTCCATGAATTTAGTTCTGAAGTATCAACCGCAGCTTTCATATTTGGTCTCTCTCAACAAAGAAGGTGAATGAATTCAATCAGGCAGCGGCGGCGGCACTTTCAAGTTCTTCTCTAATTTTCATACCCTCCTTTTACTTTAATTTTTCAATATTTCTCGTTTAGTTTTATAATAATTGTTGAATTTTAACTTTTATCACTCCTATTTTTTTCAACCGATATCTTGACAATACAAACACATTTGGTGCCGCCGCCTTTATTGTTGTAGAAAAAAAGAGATGAAAATGAGAAATGCTTCCTTCTTAAAAAAATAATATATAAGATCGTTAATGAAGAAAACGTTCTAAAGCAAACACGAAGAAAAAAAAACGAACAAAAAACGACGTGTGCCATTTTTTCTTTAAAGAAAATCTGCTAACGGCTATGATGACAACTAATACTAATAAGAAGACGAAGAACATCTGGAACCAAAAAAAAAAGAGAAGGATAAGAAAAGAAGGCTAATGAAAATTATTCTTTGGACAAAAGTCATTTTTTGAGGCTTTTTTTTCATCTTTTTCTTAAGCTCATTAATGAAAAAATAATATTGTTAATAAAAAAGCGGCAATATCAAAGGAAAAAGAAAAAATTAAGCACGAAAAGAAAGGAGGCCATCAAGAAAAAATTAATATTAAGTCGGAAGTAAAATGTGCCGAAATAAAATGAGTAACTTTAATAGTTATGAAAACTTATAAATGCTTAAATCTTCAATTTTGTGTTTTAATTTTTGATGCAAACCAATCCCTTATTGAAAAATCAGTTTCGACAAATTAAATTCTTTTTTGAAATTTACTGTAATAACCTCTGCTTTTAAAAAAATTGCAACATCAAAACATCAAAATAGAAGCTATTTTTAGTTTCATCGTTTTTTTTCTTCTGTGTGAGTTCAAAAACAAATAAAAAAAATCATTTGTAAGCTGTCAAAAATGCAAATAATCTTAAAAAGGTCAAAAATGAAGAAGGAGAAAGAAGAGCAAAGCACTCTCTTGACATCTTTGTTCGACACTTAACACAAAGATGGGAAGAATTGAAATTAAAAAAAAACGTTTTTTCTTCTCTTTTTTTTTCTTTTGTATAATAAACCTTGAAACAAAAAAAAATGTGAAGAAACTAACGCCATAAGAATTGAGAAACATAGAGAGTTGTTTCAAAAAAAAAGTGGGAATCCGCTACAATGTCGATAATTGTCATCGGGAACGAATGATTCAAGCTTCCGCGAAATAAAAAAACCGCAATGTTATGATTTGATTTTTTTTTCTTTTTTGTTGCTTCGCATTGCTGTTGCTGCTAACAGATGCTGCTTATTTTATTTTGTTGGTTTGTTTAAAGTCGTTTAAAATATGCTGCCGCTGTTAAAAACAAGATAGTTGAATCTGTTTTTAAAACAAAAAAAAAATATTTGCAAATAAAGCGAAGAAGAAAAAAAATTGGCTCGATAATGGTATTCGGGTGTAAAAAAATAGCTGATGATGGATAGCGAGATAAAGCAATAAAAAAGATATGTTTTAAAGTTTTGAAAATGTTTTTTTTATGCAAGCCACAGATGGTAATTAAAAATTATGATTAAAAAAATAACATTATGTCTAGAATATGGTAGCTTCAAAAATTTATCCGCGTCGAAAATAAGTATCATACTTTCCTTTCCCATTTTAAAAAGACTTTTTTGATTCCTAAATTTTTTACTTCTTTCTCAAAAACGTTAGAATTAATAGAAAAAAAACCTCCCATTTATTCAATTAATTATAAAGAAAATTCATTCACGAACTTATGAACTAATTGAATATTTTATTTTTTCATATATAAAAAAGAAGCAACAAAAATAGAAGTATGAAGCTAGCTACTTGACTTCTGACCCAAAGAAAAAAAAGAGAAAAGACAGGCATCAGACCATCACAAAATTCTTCTTTCTTTTTTTTCATAGGAAAAAAAAATTCTTGACTGCCATAAATGAGTCTTTGCGCATTTCATCAAATATAAAAACACAACGACGACTGACTTGTTTTATTTTTTTAAGCCTCATCAATGCCTTGAGTAATTGAGTTTTTTTTTGTTTTGAGCTCTTTTTTCTGTGCCAGAAAAGCATAAAAAACTGCATTTATCTTTGAATAGAAAAAAATGCGTCAAAAAATGAAGGAATGAATCCTTAAGGGAAAAATAAAACGGAAATCGAATAAATGCTTTCAACCTTTTTTCCTCAATGTTAAAATTTTTATGGGTGTCCAGAAACAAAGCAGCGATGGAACGTGAAGATCATCAGGAACTTTGCATTTCCTTTTGACATGAAAAATGAGGAAATAAAAGCTACAAGCGAAAAATAAAATTTAACAATATCGCCGTTGACAGCTTCTTCAAAATTCCTTCACATATTTTTAAAACAAAACAAAACCCAAAGAAACTACCTCCTCCTACTTCAAGATTGGCTTTAAAAAAAAGAAAGAAGAAGATTATTTAACAATTTAGAATCAGATTACCAAAGAAACGGAAGTTATTTTTCCACTTAAAAATCTTCTTTTTTTCTCTAAAATTTTCCAAAAAATATATATGCACTCACCGTTTTCGTTTTCCTTTTCGTGGAAGTAAAAGAGTTCCTGAAGGATTACCGGAGTCAACAAAAGAAGAATGTTTTGAGGAGGATCCATTAGTATTATTATTATCTGGTATTATTCCATTCAAAGGTTTTAAAGTGGATGTGAATATTGGCGCTGCATAACAGGAAGAATCATCACCATATGAATTAGGGCTTGCAAGCGTTGGAGGCACATTACTAAAACGTTGATCGAATTTTGATGGAGGTGGTGGAGGTAATGTTTGTGGAAAGCTATGACGAAGGATGGTATTTTTGTTGACGCCATTTCTTAAGGATGGATGAAGCCATGCCGCCGAGCTACTATCTGCCATTTTAATTTTTTAACGATGCCTTCCCTTTAAGTGGGAAGATTAATGAGAGCCATTAACGAAGAAAGTAATATTATCAAGTGATTCTAAAAATATTCCCGATTTTTTAAATATGATTTTTAATTTGGTGAGCAAAGAAAAAAATGGTGGACACGCATAAATATCACAAAAAAAAGAAAAAAATCTATCTTGCAAATAACAGACTTTGAAGAATCTTCGAAAAAAGTTTTATTATTCGATGAAATAATTTCCAGAATTTTAAACTTTAAAAAAATTGTAAAAATCAAATGCTTTCATTTTTAAACATTTTTTAATTGTAAAAAGTTTGCAGCTGCAAAAGAAAAAAAGTAAGTTCAATTTCGACTCAAGCTAGCGTCTATTAAAAAATTCACGCAGCGGTCCTTAATAACTCTTTCATATTCAAAAAAAACGTCGAATCTCCCTTGCGAATCATTTTTAGTAGTCAGTCTGTCTCACCAAAGAGAAGCAGAAAGCAACAGCTTGATAAATCCAACAACAAAAAAACCATTTCAAATAAAAATAAGCAGAATGTAAATCCATTTATGCAAATCCACACAGCAAAAAGGAGCGTGAAGCAGCGAGAAAAAAAATGAAGTTTATCAAACAAACAACCAAAAATAAAGATGACAGCGTCGAACTTGACCCAGATCATGAACCACGTTTTTATATTGGATTTAATCGGGTGTGGATAACGGAGGAAAACTTACACGCGTTTTATGTACCTACAAAAAGAGAATAAATAAATAAATACCTATGGCTTTGATAAAAGAAAATTAAAATTAAAATTTCAAGAAGGTGTATATGTGTATGCGTGACACAAAAATTGGCTTAAAACTAACTCATTGATGACCATTTTTAATTTAATAAAGCCTTTAAAAGGAGAAAAAGAAAAACGAAGAAGGGTGAAAGCTTTTTAATAAACAAAACAAAAAAGGGGAATTCAACGATCTCATAACATACAATAAAATATATATAATCGATTAGGCTTCTTCTCCTTCTTCCTTTCCTAAAAGCCTAGCTTACTTTTCGCTTTTCTTCATTCTCCCGAATGAATCAGATTAAAAGTAGTTTTTATTTTTTAAGCTTGTTTCTTGTTTTTCAAGAGTCTGTTTTAGTTCAATCATAAAAAAGCAACAACAACAAGAAAAAAACTAAGGAGGAGGCGATCTAACTTTAAATCGAAGTTTTTTTTCTTCTCATCATGCCTGGCCGAAATCAAGAAGAAAATAATGGACGATAATCGGTTCGTCGTCTTCGTCTCCTATTTCAGAAACAATTAAACGAAGGAATACAAAAAAAAAATGGGAAGGAAGAGAATAAAGGATAAACAGATTTTAAATATGTAAGTAAGCAAAAAAATATGAAGGAAAGAAGCAATGGTATCCGGATTGTAAAAAGTTTTTGAGTTTTATGTATGTATGCATTATTGGAAGATGAATCCGACGAGTGGAAGGATTGATGAGAATAGGAAACAGTTGTTGTAAAAAAAAAATGGGGAAGAAAAGATGGAAGACAATGTTAAAGACTTCTATGTCAACGATGCTTCAAAAAAAAAAAATGTTTGTAGTAATAATTCATCAAACTTCTCTTTAAAAAATCAAAATGTATGTAATTAGTAGTTCATGTTTTTTGGCAAGAAGCTTTCGTCAGCAAAACCAAGAAGAAAAAAACATTTAGTAAGTGTACGCAAGTATCATCGTTAGCGTAATTAAATGCCGATACTAATATGTAAGAAAACTAATGGGTTGATGACTTATAAAATTAAAAATATTAGCAAAATTAACTAAACATAAACACTTTTCCTTTTCTCAAAATTAGATACAATAAAAAAATTGTCACTTTCATCTTCAATAAACAAAATAAAATCAAAAGACAACTTGAAATCGCGACTTTTTTTAACTAAAGCTCTTGAAAAGGAGTTTTCAAAATTGTCTCGTGTTAGTTGAGCGCAGAAAAAAAAAAAAAGAAACAAGTGTTTCGAATAGCTTTTGATGTTTCAACAAATTGGCTTGTTCTTTTTTGGTTAATAAAGGACTCATTCAAAAAGCTATTTTCCGTAGATTCGCGCAAAATAAAACAGATAGATCCACCTTTCTTTTTTATCCCTTTAATTAGAAGTAATGACTAATATATATATCCATGTTTGTAAAGCAAGCACCAGTTTTCGAAACAAAAAAAAAACAGAATTTTTTTTATAATTAGAACGTCAACACAAAAATGAGAAACAAATCAATAATTTTATATTAATAAAACATCAAAAAACACAACGAAAGATTAAAACAATACATTTTACTTTTTAACAAAACGGCTTCGTGGAGCAAGATCAGAGCTTGGATTTTCCTAAAAAAATTAATCCATTAAACCTTTTGAAGAATCAAAAAAACAAACATACTTGTTGTTGTGGTTGACGTGGAGAGTTATTATGTGGAGGATGTTGAGGAGCGCCACGGTTTCCACCCATGTAAAGGGGCTCTTCTCTTGGACCACCACGAGCTCCACGGAATCCACCATGACGATTACCACCAAATCCTTCATTGTGTCCATAAGCAGCACCAAATGAAGAATTACTATTATTGAAGCCACGATCACGATTATTTCCATTATCGTTGTTATAGCCTTCACGGCGGGGATTACCACCGAAACGATTTTGAGATCCAAAACCATTATTGGAACTGCCTCGATTATTTTCTTCACGTCCATAACCATGAGTTTTATTGAATCCTCTTCGATTTTCATAGCCATAAGATGAGTTATATCCTCCACGAGGGGTATTTTCACCATATCCACCACCACGAGATCCACGAGGAGAGTATTGTCCACGAGCATTATCACTATAATTAGACGATGTCACACGATATCCACGACGTGGTTTGTTATCACTATAGCCAGCACGACGAGGTGGAGAATGAGAAACAGATGAAACTTGAGCAATAGGTTCAGCGTCCTTAACATGAATAGGAACATCAAGAATAGGATCATCATCGGGGAAGATTTGCTTGGTTCCTGAAGAAAAAGAAGAAGTAATATGGTTAATCATATTTGGAACTAGAGATTATAAAACATAAAAGTAAAAAAACACTTACCCTTTTCATCAATAAGTGGATTAGGAAGAGATGAATAAGCACCAACACTATCATCGAATTCAGGTTCTGGTACATCCCATGGATCAAAATCATTCATAGCAGGAGGAACAAAACAAATGCTATCCCAAATAGCTGGAGAATTGGGTTTACGCTTGCTGGTAGAAGAGAGAGGTGTACTTAAACCAATGGTATCAGTATTACGCTTGATGATAGAAGAGATAGGTGTACTTGAACCAATGGGGTCAGCAATAGGAACATTAGAAGCGAGCTTTTTGATAGAAGTCTCATGACCATCGTCTTTCTTTTCAGAATCTTCAATGAAAACATCTTCCTTTTCTTCTTCATTAACATTGTCATGAGATGTAGTAGCAAGTTCGGGCGTAACCAAAGGTTCAGGTTCATCAGAAAGAGATCGACCAGCGCTACCAGGAGAATTCACTTGATCAGCATCGTTGACACAAGAATCACCGAAAAGTTTACTTTGCCATCCAGGTCGTGGATTAGAACTAGCTTCATTGGTGGAAGAGACAGGAGTACTTGGACGAATGGGAACAGCAGTAGGATCATCCAAACCAGGTATTTCTGTAGAGCTTTCCTTATCTTCTTCTTTTGCAGAATCCAAAGCAGGAGGATTTTCCGTTGAGTTATCATTACCAATATCCTCGGTGGTAGCCATAGGTTCTTTGGAAATCGGTGGTTCAGATTCATCATAAAGTAAACGAAGAGCGCCACATGGAGACTTCATCAAATGAGACAGGAAGGAGTCCAGATCCTTTGGATAAGTGACGGAGGAAGCAATGATTTGAGCAGACTTCGCATCAAATGAATTAAGAATCAAACTAAAAAAAGTCAACTAATTATATGAAGAAAAAAATAAATAAATATGTACTCACTTTATATCATCATGGTAAGATTGAGCCATCAACTCATCTGCATCATCAAGTACAAACAATTTGCATTCTTTCAATGGCATTAGTCCTTCTTTAACAAGTTCGGCCATTCGATGTGGAGTACCAACAGCAACCATAAGAACATCAGCTACCCTTTTCTTGCATGTTTCCCAATCTTCGTCATCAGTGAAAACACTAAAAGAACATGTTTAAATAAAAATGGATGAGAAAATATTACCCAATAGAAGCTTCTGCTGAGACGATTGCATCAATAGTGTCTTTGATTCGGTGTGCAACTTCAGAAACAGGAGTAAGAACGACTGCAAAACACCGTTTGGCCGGTTTTCCAATAGTACCTTGTGCAATAAGAGTCGAAAAGACCAATCTTTTGCCGCTGCCAGCTTTAGCTTGAACAAACAAATCTAAAAAAAGGCTTTTATTATTAACATTTATGTAAAGAAAAACTTACCGTTTCCAAGAAGACCAAGAGGAATAGCACCAGCTTGAACAGGAGTTGGCAAATAAAAATCTTTTTCTTTGATCTTTCTAATAAGTTCAGGATTCAACAAAAGTTGATCGAACGACTTTGCAGTAAGTGCATCCAAAGCTCGCAAATCACAAGAGCAGAATTCAGATGAAAACTTCATCGTTAACACTTTCTAAAAAAGGACAAATGTTTTAATGTTCAACAAAAAAGAATAAACAAAATCACGAAAAACGATAATGATAAAGAACTTTATTTTAGCATAAGAAATAATATTGAGTTAGCTGTGTTAACAAGAAAGTGAAAAATGAAGGTATAAAAGCTTTCTTTTATATCTGCATACTCAAATGTCAATGAATAAAGAATAAACGAGAGAAATAATTTTTTTAAAGGATAATAAAAAAATGATGAGAGCACAATCAACGAAGACAATTCAAGATTGAACAAAAAAACGCAAGACTAAAAAATAGACGAAAGAAAATGAAATGAATGAAGAAGCGAGACACAGCTTTTTTACCGTAAACTCTTTCGTGCTAAAAGTTAGAGTATGTTTGAATGCTTAATTTTAGACATGTGTTTTTTATACATAAATTTCTTTCATTTTTGTTTGATAGTTTTTTGAATGATTTGAAATCGAACAAATTTATGTTACAATGTATGTATTGCTAATTCAATAATGGTTTAAAATTTCAAACAATAAAATATACAAAAACTCTTTTATTTAGCAAAAACATATTTACAATCTATAATCATCTTTTTACAAAGCAATCACAATTAAGAAAATTTATTAGAAGGAAATGGCGAATCATCTAAACAGAAAGGAGGTGGAGTTTGTAACAAATTTGGAGTTTGATATATTGCACGTTTTGGAGATTTCAAAGATATTTGAGAGAACTTTTCACCAATTGACTTTTGAAAACGTGGCAAAGAATTGTAACACGTGCAAGTTGAACCACAAAAACATGGAGAATGCGTTTTGATTAAAGCCATAGTTGAACGAGACCGTATAGATAAACCAATTGGAGCAGATTTTTGATGAAAAGAAAATTGTTGAAGTTCTTTTACATAATTTTTTGATTTCATTGGTATATAACATGGCGGCTCACAGAATTGTTCAACATTAGCATTTTGATAAAAATGACGATATCCTTGGCTAAGAACATAAATCTCTTTATAATCGATGAAAGGATAACGGCTGTGATTGAGTTGTCGATCAAGTTCACGAAGAGCATTAGCCATATTTGGACCACGAACAGATGAATATTCACAATAAAATATTGGAGTTTTTGAACGAATTTTGAATTGATCTTCTTCAGATGAAGGATAAAACGTTGATCGAAGCAATGCAGGATCAAAAAGGTTTATTGAACCCTAAAGTTAACAAATAACATATGAAATTTATATATTAAAGAGTTTTACCTTTATGTGTCCACCATCATATTCGAAAGGATAGCGACAATCAACAATGATAAATCTTTCATAAAAATCAGCACCCATTTCCTTGATCATTCCAGCGAGAACTTTGCTTTCAATTCTTCCAAAAGCCATATCAGATGGTCGAATTCCATTTACTATTTCAAGTGAATATTTGGTTGTTGATTCAGGTGAGGAGTCATAGTTACTTTGAATTTCCAATTCACTTGTTGAATGAGCACGATGAAATAATGGACGAGTACGCTTTTTTGGAAGTTTATCAAGCTTTTCAATTTCTTGATTGACATAAGTTCGAATACTGCGTTTACGAGAAAATTTGAGATCAGAACGATTGGATTTAGTTGAAATTGGAGAACATTCAGGAATGATGTTGGCGCGGCTATGACTAAAAAGATGAATCATATTAGTAAATGATTAAAATTTTAGGCAAACAAAACATTAGAAAAAATGTTAAAACAGAAAGACTTACACAGATATTGTGATATCCTTCAATGGCGTTCTTCTTCCAGATGATTTTGCATAAAGATTGTTATTTTTCCATGAAGATTGAAGGCGTTCAGCTGCTTCTCTTTCATGCTCCATAAGATCATTACAAAAAGAAGATGGAATTTCAGGAGATTTTTTCATTTGAAATACGGTGAAATTTGTTGGTCCAGTTGTAACATACAAATTGTCAGAACATGAAGTTGAAGATGAATCTGAACAAGATGTGGACGAATTTGAATAACTTGAATCACATGAAATTCCAGAATCTTGGGAATCTTCATCAACCATAAATGATACTTGAGCTTCCATTGAACATAACCCATCATTCGTTGATTCATCACAATAATAAGCAGCCATACTATTATTTTGAGATAAATCTAAAAAAAGTTGAAAATGATGATGATTTTGAATGTTACAAATGAAATTTTTTCAATTTTCGTTTTGACTCCTTTTTTTGTTGCAGTTTACAAAAAAATAAAATAAAATAGACAAACGTTTTTTAGCGGTCATTTAGCTGTTATTTAGGCTACGCCTTGAGAGCTTATTATAAAAAGCTTAAAGGATGGCCTAATTTTTTGTAATGAGGCTTTCTTTTTTCGGTGCATCAAAAAGAAGCTTAATTTACACGCAAAAAGTTATTTTGAGAAAAGAAAGTTGCAAACTTAAGGGTATATTTATTTTAGTGAGAATTTTGGAATAACAAAAATAACAAAAATAATTTGAGCAAAATAATGGAGTTAAAGACTGAGTTTATGCCTTAATATTAACCTTAAAGAGTAGGAAACGAACTTATGTATGGATTTTTAAATATGTCGTCTTTATTTATTGTTTTCAACCTTACTATTATTCTAAATAATTTTTGCTCTTTCTCCAAATGGATTAAAAGACATGTGCCTCGACTCGAGTTTTTAATTTTTGGCGGGTGATAAATGTTAGTAATTTTCCAAAATTTTACAAACATTTTCATTAAAAGTAAGAAAATGTAAAGCGTTACTGTGACTTCACAGCGTAATCATGGCGGAGTAAAAATGGAAAGCAGACGATCCCTTTTGCATGTTGCCAAAATGCCAAACAAAGGCAAAAGCAATGACTTTTTTTTATGAAAGCAACATCGAATGTTTCATATTGGCGATAAAACTACTAAATTAAAGATGCAAATAATATTTTTTATTATCAAAAAGTGTACCAAATACTTATATAATATCTCATGATAGATTTCATCCAAAAATTCTCAATTTTTAAGTGTCCCTAAGTAAAGATTCGATGCATCAAAACTTGCAAAAAGTTACGTTAAGAAATTTTTTTTATTTTTCTATGAAATTCAAATTTGATTGCACGAAAAGATAGATAATAATCTAACTTAAAAAATGCCTGGAACAGAATTTTTATTAAACCCATCTCTGATTTTTTAATAATTATTAACATCACTTCGATGGTAAAAAAACTAGTTTTTAGTCGATGTTGCAAAAAGTTACGTTAAGAAAATTTTTTTATTTTTTTATCATATTGAAATCTGCTGGCGCGAAACGATAGATATAAATGTAACTTAGGAAATGCCTGGAACAGAATTTTTTTAAAGGGATTCTGGATTTTTTAATTATTCGTTAACTATAAGAAACTACAAAAAAATCCAAAAAATGCATGATTTCTTTCGATTTCCCCTTTCCTTTTGCTTTCCTTTGGTCTCTTAACGCGATTGAGCTTGTCCATTTCTACTCCGCCTTTGATTGAAAATGATTGCGCTGTGACTTATTAAAAAAACTACTGTAAATTATTACCCATTCTTTAAAGAACAGTTTAAAATTTTTTTTGAATAACAACCGCTTATAAAAAATTCAAATTTGGTAATTTTATAGACAGAAAGAAAAAACACCTTCAACGAGATTGAAGATTCTTAAATTGTGCAATTCCCTTGCATTAGCGTTTTTTTCTTCTTTCTATTCTTTTTTGAAGTTGTAAAAATCTCATTAAAATAATGTTAAAAATAATATAGGCACCTGCTAAAAACACTTTTTTCTTTTGCAACAACGAAGAAAAAACATTCCGATAAAAGTCAAAGTTAAAGAAAAAAAATTTTTTTATTTGTATCTCTGTTGGGTGCATCTGCCGATTTATGGCATTTAAGTGTTTACGCTTTATGCCATATCGGAAATACATATGCCAAAATAAGAATATTTTTGGATTTTATTTTTACAAAAATAGGAAGAATTAAAAGTTTATTATTTAAAGCTTTGATGAAAATTTTGAGATATGAAGAAAGAGAAAAGAAAAATGAAAGGTTGGGTGTTAGAAAAATACCGTAATGGAAAGAAATATGTTTCGATTTGAAATATGAAGGTATTATTAATTAAGACAATGGTTATAAAAAAGGTATTATTTAGAGGTAAAAAGAGTGAATAAATTTTAGTTAAAGTTTTTTGAAACTCTGAGTAAAAAAGTATGGATTAGATTATTATTTTTTGGAGATAGAAGCTTTGAGAAAACTTTCTTAGTTAACATTGAAAGCAAGCAATGATTAAGTTTATTAGGTTGAAAAAGTACGAAACCAGAGCTTTAAGCTTTTCTAACTTTTCAACAAAACAATTATTTAATTAAATAGATACACTAATTCTAAAACCTTTGAAGAAGTAAACCTTTAACCATAAAAGATCCATTAGACCGCCCTTCTTTTTTAGAAATTTTTTAAACTTCATTGTAAAACTTTTAAATAAAGGCATAATTCATCAATTTCCGTCAATTGTTAAGGCAAGAGTTAAGATGGGAAAGTTTCCCATTTTTACCATGTTCGAATATGAGTAGCATCACCAAACAAGGAGTTAAAACATTAAATTTTATTTATCAAAACAATATGTGCCTCTATGATAGATTACACCCTGATAACATGATTTTGGTCATTCGATTTAAAAACAAAGTATTTTAAAGATAAATTTTAAGGGGGAATGCCTTTAAGATGTTCTTTGCCAACTTCATTTTTCAAAAACAATAAAACTCAAAAAAGTTCTCGAGTCAAATTTTTTTTTCTCTTCCAATCTTTTTTTTGCAAACGAAAAAAAAGAGGAAAGAATTCAAATTATATGAATTCATTGAAGCTTAAGTTTAAGGTCAAAATGGGATTTGTTTTTTTTTTGCAGCTGTAAATGAAGGAAGAAAGATATGAGGACCAAACGAAATAACAACCTGGTTTCTCCCTCTCATACATTTATTTGTGGGTTGCGCAACGCGTTCCGATTTTCATTGAGGACATTCTTCTCTCTTCATTTTCCGGAAAGACGAAAGATGGAAGAAAAAATCTGATTGATGATGAATAAACGAAGAAGTCAACGGCCAAAAATAAGCAACTGTTATTTTATTTTTTGAAAAAAACCATATTTTTTATTAGATTAAAACTTGGCGATGGTTGTTGATGTGAGTGAAAGTTAGTTTATTACCGTTAAAAGTTTCTTCCAAGTTAATGGGTTTTTTGTTCTTTCTTCTTCTCTTTCAAAAAAAAATCTACGGCATTTATTTGAATAAGCCTCTTTCAGAAAAAAAAATGTATGTATGTTTTTTATGTCGACCTCGGAATGAACACTTCTCCGATTTCCGTTTTCGTCGTCTCCATCGCCGCCAACAAACAACATTCAAAAAAAGGTGCAATAATAGCTTACATTCATGAGTTTTTTTCTTTTTGTTTTTTAGTAGTGGTGGTGCAAGGACACAAAAGAAATGTAAAAAACAATGGCATACGGGAAAATAAAAACATTGCCATCATTACTAAAAATGTATATGAGAATGGTTTTGAATACCGAAAATGAAGGGTTTCAGCAAAAGTATAACGACGTGATGTTCTCCTCAACGATGAAGTTTAAAAAAAAAAAGTTAGTAGGTGTTATAATTGGAAGCAATCGAGAAAGTTAATTCAAAGTTTTTGGAGGTCGAATCAGATGCAGTTAAAAAAGAGAAAAGTTAGTCGTCATTTTTGTAGCAAATTTTAAATGGAAGAAAATTAAATCGGCGAGCACCGATTTTTTGTTGCTAGAAGTTTTCCGAAGCATAAATTAATTTCTAATTTTACTTTATGTATTTGAATTTTGATAAACTTTTCGTCTTGTCTCAGTAAATTTAAAGAAAAACATTTTATGAATACTAAATATTTTGTGAAAGACAAAAAAAAAGTGTCAAAACTTGATTTTTTTGGCAAATAAAAAAGATAAAAACTAACCATAATTCTCATCATTCTCCAAATTTGATAACTGCGTCACCGAAGATGATGAAAACATTTTGTGTTTGATTTTAGATAAAATTGTTTGATCCCTGTTTGAGCCGTTGTGACGGATTTTAAAATGCTGAGGCTTTAAAGGTTCTTTTTAAAAATCTGCAAAAAAGCAAGAAATGCTTTTTTGCAAGTAAGCAACCAGCCAGAAGGAAAAAATCTGCAAAAAATCAATCAAAATTAAATCCACAAAATCCAAGGACATTTTAAAGTAAAACAAAAAATGAAAAACCACAAACAAAATCAGTAAAACAAAAAAAAAACACGAAATATCAAGGTCAAACTGGCATAAAGAAATGTACAAACCAGCCTAAAGGGATTTAAAAGAGGAATAAAAGAAGAAGCAAAGGTTGTCAGATAGAAGATAGATGGCGGCATCTGTCGAGTATAAAAAAAAAGACATGCAAGAAAAAAGAGATTTTGGGGTAAAGGAATGCTAAAATGCAAGTAGGCAAATGACCTGCCAAGACTTTGCCACTGTCATTTTTGCTCTTTTTTGTTCTTCTCTTTCTTTTTTTTCGAATCATCCGATGACTTGAGTCATTATGCAAATGAATTGAAGGCCAATGCCATTGCCGACGAAAACGACGACGACCAAACCCATCCCAATACCACCGATGACAATCGCTTTCTTCATCGGCCATGATGGTGGCGACATTTGATGGCAATGCCAAAGTTAACCATTGTCTTATTGCTTTGAGTACTAAAAGTATTCCCGATCGGGTCGCGACCTCGTCTCAAAGCTGCCCATTGTTTTATTTCAGCCGGCTGTGGCATTCCAAAAGACGAGGTTCGCAAAAGATTTTTTTGAATATCTTCGATGAAAAAAAGCTCCGCCTTTTACAACCTTGGTTGCCATCGTTCGTCATCGCTGCCGATATTGCCAATGCCGTGGCCGTGAAACACCACTTTTTTATGTGGCCTAATTTTTTTGCGCAAGAAAATGAAGAGAAAAAAAAACAGAAGCTTGCAAGTCCATTTTCTTTTTCTGTTGAAAGAAAACCAAAAACAAACACAAAAGAAAAACAAAGCTTCCGACGTTTCCTTATGCAAAAAAATGTTTGCACTTGCGATCGCGTAATTGAAAGAAGCACAGGCTTTATATTATTGAAGAAAGTAAAATGACGATGGCACATAGAGCTAAAATAAAGTGGCAGACATTAGAAGGTAAAAGCAGACGATGAGGTTGTGGGTTTTGCTTGTTGCTTTCAAACCAACCCCAGATGGTAGTGGTTACATCAAAACATAAAGTGGCGGAATTTTCGGCAGAGATGGCCACATGTCGATTGCGTAGTTGCTCTTTTTTTTGGCGTCCCCAATTATCCCTTCTTTATTTTTTTGCGCTTTCTTCTGTCATCTCTTTCCTCCTGTCTTTCTCTGAGCTATATGATGAGGGAGAATAGGGATTATTATAAACCGCAACAAAGGCATCTTCAACTCATACGCAATTTCTCATCTGTCGTTTGTCGGGGACGTATATTTTATTATTTTCAAAAAAGGCGGAGTACAAAAAAGAGAAAGAAAAAAACTGGTTCAAAAATAAAATATATTCAAGTCCAAAAAATTTGAATTTTTGCCAAATCCCATTTGCTGAAAGACACTTTGGGTCAAAACATGGTATATCCCGCAGAGTTTTTGAAGGCAAAAAAAAATTGACACGAGGACGACGACAAAGCATCAGACTGAGAGAGACCGATTGAATCGAAAGACGATGGAAGGCTTAAGCTAGAGATTTTTTTTTCTTTGCGAAGACGCAGATGAACATTTGCATAAACTCTGATGGAATGCGAAAGAGAAAAATAAAATAAAAAATGGATGAGTGGATGCCACTTGGAGAAAAAAAAATTAATACATAAATACATATATGAAATTTGAGATTATTAAAAAATTATTATATATCTTCTCTCTATCTTATGCCATATAAAAAACAACTTTAGATAGCAAGAAAAAAGTTTATACTTTTATAACAATCTAAGAAAGACGAATAAAAAATGCCATTCTATCCTTCCACACTCTTTTCTTGGGTCGGCTGTTATGGCGTAAGATTGAAAGGTTTCTTATGAGCGTCCAAACTAACAAAAAAAAACCAGCTGACGCTGTCCCTTTTCTTTTCCCCTTTCATCGGCTTAAACCATTGCGCAAGCCGGCTGTGATGGGTCGAGATTCAACGAGGTCAAGCAACGATTACGTTTGCAAGCCATTTTTCCTATTACTAAAAGCTTTTTTTGAATTTGCAAAAAAGGATTCATAATAAAAAACAAATGAAAAAGAAGATAGAATGTTCGATGTCTATGCTTGAAAAGTGGCAATTAATATAACAAAAAAGAGAGAAAGAAAAATCTAAGGAATAAAAAAGCCTTTTTATAAATAATAAATGAATGAATGTCAAAGATTTGCTAAACCTTCCCTTGAAGGTCCATATCCTCCAAAGGGTTTCCTTCAAGGTATCTTCCATAATGTTAGAAAAAATCCTTTAAGGTAAAATACACCATCTCAAGAAAAAGCATGACTGCCTTTTGTGAGAGAAGAATCACTTTCTCTTTTTTTTTATACTTTTCAAAAAGGGGAAAAAATGCAAACAATAAAAATGTCTGCCGTGTTTGATTGAGGAGTTTTAAATTTAGAAGATAGAAGTGAAAGTGTTTTTTTTTGTTGCCCGGAAGCGATAGAGCGAAATATAAAAAAATCGGTCAAAATTGGCTTTGTCGGTTGATTTTTTTTTAAAGTTAGAAATCTAGTCTTACTTTCAAGTAAGAAGGATAAAAATGAAGAAAGGATGATCAGGTAAAATGACCACCGAAGGCGACAGACAGCGGTAGTTTTCAATTTCAAACAAAACTCACACACTAACAAAAAATGCCATTGAAGAATAAAAAAATGACTAAAATTGTGGGATTCTTCTTCTATCTTTCTTCTTTTATTATTTTTTGAAAATTTGCGGTTTCAAAGGCAAAAAAAAGAAAACAGCTTTTTTAACCGTTTTTTTGGCAGCGAAGAAGCTTTTTTCCTCTCATTTTTTTTTTTGCAAATGGCCTTTCTCATTTTTTTGTCTATGTCGTTGATATTGCTGTTGCAAGCTGAAACCAGTTTCAAATAAATGCATAAAGCTGCCCAATGGCAGCAACAGAAGAACAGAGCAGCTGAGAAAGAATAGAAAGAAACTAGGAGCCATTTGCAATTGCGCAATTTACAAAAAATATGCCGAAAGAAAAATGAAAATGAATAATTTTAGTAGAAAAAAAAGTTGATTTATGATTTATGTTTAAAAATAAATAAAAAAGAGAAAAGAGAAAGCTGCAAAAATGATTTTATTTAAAAAAAGTAAAAGCGATGGTGCTGCTTTAGGGCCATTGAGGTCAAAGACATTGCAAAGAAAGGTTAGATAGAAAAGGTTTGATAAGATTCGTTAGAAAATAAGGGAATAAAAAAATGAAAAAATGTCAAGAATTTGAATCGGGTTTTTAGAATACTTTGCTTGCATTGTTGGTTTACAAAAGAAGTGATGTCGTCGCTTTTATTTTGATGCAAAAAGTTTAAAAACTTCTGTTAACTTTTTATAAAATATATTTTATAATTTTTTTAGAGACAATGGATCATTACAATATCAGATTTTATTATGAATTTTATTCTTGAACTAAAAGAGTATGTATTCGTTGTATTTTAGAACAAATTTTGTAACTTGAAGCATCCTAAAGAGTTCGGAGAACTACTGTACAATTAAAGGTTCAATAAAATGGAAAGTTTGAAGAATTAATTTAGTTTTAGTGTTTTTAGATATTTTGAATCTTCCTTTTTGGGGCCAAATTTTTTTATCAAAGGTGAGTAAATTAGAATATTTTTTGATGACCTTAAAAATGGGTTTAACTATCTTTCAACATTTCTCTCTCTCTTTTTCTTTCGCTTTCTTTATTATTCAAATAAAGCGAAAGCAACCAAAAAAAGTTTTATATTTTTTCTTTTTTTCTTTCTTTTCGCAATCATCAACTTTCACTTTTTCTTCTTCTTTATGTTCGGGGCCATGCACCGATAAGCATCATTCATCGAAGAAGCAATTGTAGCAGAAAAATGTGCCGCCACAAAACTATTTTCTTATTTCACGATTAGCGTATGATGATTAACGACAAACCTGAGGAGAGAAAATAAAAAATAATAAAAAATAATATAAATAAACTTTGCGTTATACCAATCGTCCCGTGGTCGGTGTAAAAAAAGGGAGAAGAAGAAGAGGTTGGTTGGGTATTAAACTAACCTTCGATGACAACCCGCAGAGGTCATTATCTTCATCTTCTCTTACTTAACTCAAACCTCGTCATAAAAAACGGACTCTCAAAAAATTTTTTTGCTGCAAACTGCTTTGACCAATTCAAGGCTAAAGGAAAGAAGAAAGAAAAAAATCAAAAAAAATTGTTATCTGATTAAAAAATCTTTGACTTTAGGTAATGATGGTTGAAGGTCGAAAATGTGCTCAAAATCTAGGGCAAATTTGAATTTTGTTATGGAAAAGTGGCATGTTTGAAGTTTACAACCAAAAATAATAATAATGGATGGCTTTTTTTAAATAAAAAATTACTTAAAAATGGCGATCCAACATAATGATTTACGGTATTTTTTATTCAGAAAAAGTGAAGTCCCGCTATACAAAAGCTAAAGTATCGAATTATCATTAATGTTTTGATGAGGAATTTTAAAGCTAAATTCTGTCAGCAAAGTACTTCGCCATTATCTCTTTTTTTTCAAAATCGTACAAAAAAGGAGCTCATATTCAAACGGTATCTTTCTTCATTTCAAATACATATCTCTTTTCTTCGCTTGAGGGAAGACAAATGAAAACCTAGCAATTGACACCCATTCGAAGATAGCCTTGGCCTTCTTTCTTCCTTTTTTTCAAAATTCTTTTCAACTCAAAGGAATTTGAACATTAAAAAAATATGGGTGAAAAGTTTTAATTTGGCGCAATTTGTTTCACATTGTTTCTTTGTTTCAAGCAAAAAACGAACGAACCGTTCCATTCGTTCAACGTCGACGTCTTTAGCATTTAAAACGGTTTTTTTAAATGAGTTAGTTGTTTTTCATCCTCTCATTTTTTTTAAAAGCGACGGAAGAAGGAATATAAAAAATATATATAAGGCGACGACCTCGGAGAGAGTTACTTCAAACGGCTGTCGGAAGTATGTAATCGACGAGGGACGGTGCCAGGCTCTTCAAAGGTAGCCATCCAGCCTAGCTCTCCTCTACGGCTTTCTTTTTTTAATTGGTAGTAATGACAGAAAAAAAATTTTCAAATTTTAAATTGAAAATGAACTACTCTCTCCATTCTTCACAAACTCATGAATATTTTGGTATAAAGAAGTTTTTTTGATGGGTATTTAAATAATGTGGAGAAAGAAGAAGAAGGTAAAATAAATAAACATTCAAGGCAAATGTTTAAATTTGAAAAAGAAATAATTATAAACATTTTTTTGAAAGAAAAAAAGATCTTAGGAGAAAGATTTGAGGGAGACTTCAAGGGTAAGAAAAAGAAGGCAAGAAAAAAGGGTTTATTTGAAGAAGAAAAAATCATAATTGTCGAAAGGATAAGGATGAACATAGAATTTTCGCGATTACTGCTATAGAGTATTCAACTACATGATAAACCTAAAAAATAGAAAATTAATAAATAATTTTTTTCAAAATCCAAATCTTTAAAATATTCACGAAAAAAGAAATAATTTTTTTCAAAAAAAAAAACACGATTCACTAATAACCAAAGAAAGTTTAGATAAAAGCAAGTCTAAAAATTTTTCTCAAACACTCACATGCTTATTTTTTAAGTCCACATAACGACTTCTAAAACCTTCACCCAAATCCATAAAAAAATCAAAGTTTTTTCTCAAAGTTTGAGAACTTCCTGACAACCTGTTGTGACTCGAACAACACGATTGATAAATCAAGTGTGCGCCGCTTCACATCGTATCTCCTGGTCTTGTGTGGAATTTGGAAGCGAAGCTTCCTAGCCTATTTTGTCTTCCATTGTTTGTTGTTTTTGTAATTGAAACTAACTTTTACTCTGTATCGTTTTGTTAGCTGTAAGCTCAACCGCTCGAGCTACAGCTTGTTCCTGAATAAATATTATCTATTTATTATTGTGTCAACCTACGGCATTAAGGGAACTCTTTGTTTAACCTGATCGAGGTTATAACAAACTGGTGACGAGAATATTCAACTTTGCGCTGCTCCGCTCGTGCTGCTCAACTTTACCAGATTTTGATTGAAAATCTGCTGCATCTGCTCTTGATACTCAACTATGTCTGGAGATGTTAAAACAATTGCTGCTGCTGATACTCAACGTGTTCAACTTCCGACATTACCACCGTTCATACCTGATCTTGCTGCTGGAGATTCCGCTTCAACATGGTTCGAAATTGTGGATTTCAAGTTCAAGTTATATCCAAATGTCTCACAAATGGATCAAGTTGCTCTTATCTTCACTTCTATGGATCTCGCAACATACAAGAAAGTAGCACAAGCGCTCTTACCAAAGAAAACATCTGATGTTAGAACTCTCAAGGACGTCAAGGATGTCATGCTAAAACTGTTCGATCAAAAGAAATCTCTCTTTGCCAATCGTCATGCTCTATTTCAAATGGAATGGGATGGTAATGAACATGAAAGTATTGCTGCTTTTGGTGCAAGAATTGAAGAATGCTTTTCAACCATTGAAATGGAGAACTTCTCTGGAAATGAAATCAAAACTATGGTCTTACTCAAGTCGATGAAATCGCCTGCACTTGCTCCATATCGTGTTCAAATTCTTCAACTTCTTACCGCTGATGCAAAGATGGACTTCAACAAATGCTTGGAAAGCATTCGAATTATGATTCAAACAAATAAAGAACAACGTTTACCTGAAGAACCGTCAATCCATTACGTTAGTAATCGTCATAGTCCATCAAAAGAAGGAAGAAGTGGCAATGGGGCCTATGGTAACTCAAATATTAGAAGAAGAAGCTCATGTTGCTCGAATGGTTCAAGAAGCTCGAACAACTCAAAAGACTCAACTAGCTCGTGTGGATATTGCATCCGATGTGGTAAACCGAAGGAAAGCCGGAAATTCAGCCACTGCCAAAGATGCTTTCAACGACGAATGAAAAAGAACAATGGATCTAAAGAAGAACCAAGAAGATCAAGTTATGCTAATGCGAATGGAATTCGCAATGGACACAATATGGGTGGAACTCAAAGTGGACATAAAGCTGGTGGCCGACCAACTATGGCATTCATGGAAAAGAACAATGATGATGATATCTCAACTATGAAACATCAACCTAACCCTGGAATCTTTTGTCTAACTCTTCCAAGTGAAACACCAAAGAAGAAAGCTGAAAGCTATGCTCAAGTGGTCTCAAATGATCGAAAGAAAAGTTCGTCAACTGGAAGTATGGATGCTCTTGGTAAAGATGATCTTGCTATGGAACCTGATGAAGCTTTGGAGATGCTTGATGATGTTGTGTTAACGCTCGAGGAAATGGTTGGAGACTTCTCAAATCTTCAATTCAAGGAACTCGTCACAATCGTCAACAAGCTCAATGGGAAGATCGCGGATCGTGATCGTATGTTCTAATCAAGAAGGAAGGAGAAGAGTGTTGTGACTCGAACAACACGATTGATAAATCAAGTGTGCGCCGCTTCACATCGTATCTCCTGGTCTTGTGTGGAATTTGGAAGCGAAGCTTCCTAGCCTATTTTGTCTTCCATTGTTTGTTGTTTTTGTAATTGAAACTAACTTTTACTCTGTATCGTTTTGTTAGCTGTAAGCTCAACCGCTCGAGCTACAGCTTGTTCCTGAATAAATATTATCTATTTATTATTGTGTCAACCTACGGCATTAAGGGAACTCTTTGTTTAACCTGATCGAGGTTATAACACAACCATTCCATTCATCCCAATATGACACCTCTTTTTTTCTTCTACTTAAGTTTGAAGTTTCCCAGACCATTGACGCTTACTTAAAACATATTTGGCCGGTTTTTCTCTGTCTCTCATTCATTCATAATCGATATAAATCATTTTGGGCAGTCAAAATACTTTTTTTTATATTTTCTTTATTGCTGCTGCTTGCTTTCCCTTACTTTTTTTTTATTTTATTTTTTATTTTTTTGCCTATAAGCAGTGCCCCGAAAACATTTTTCAAAAAATATATATGAGTGTAGTAATCACAACAGATTCGCGCAGACTCAAAACCATTCTTTTCAACAATAATAACACAATGTCGGCATAAAATAAAAGCGGAAACATTAGAATTTGAAAAAGGTTTGAGAAAAAAAGGAATGCAGCTTTTAGCACCTTTCAAGGATCCTTCAAAAATACAATATAAAAGAAAAAGTAAAAATTTTTACTTTTATTTTTCTTTAATTTCAAAGGATTGAAAAGTTTTCCACCTTCAATCATATTTTTAGAAAGCGATGGCGGCGGCGAAGTTTTTTTTGACTGATTGCAGAAAAAAAGACAAGGTTATCTCTTGAAAGGTTTTTTGTTTGTTTTAGAGTCAGAAATAGGCGTTCAGAAGAAAAATTCAAAAAAAAGCAAAGGCATGCATGCTTCTGTTCCGCAAAAATAAAAAAAAATTAAATGATTGAAAGCTTTATATTTATTTTTTTTATATTTTTTGAAGGTGAGAAAAGAGTTGTTACAATAAAAACGAATGATAAATGAATGAATATTTGATTTTGATTAAATGTCTCAAAAATCAACTAAAAAGAAAGATATTGTTTTGTGATAAAAAAAAAAGTCTAAAAATGGACAATTCAAAAGGAGGCGAGAGAGATATCAATGGAGCCAAGCTATAGTATCTGGGAATTCTTACTTATGGAGAAAGACGTGATTAAAAACTTATTCACATCATAAAAGAAAATGTATCTAATATACCTACTTTTATAACAAATATGAGTACAAATTTCTAAACAACAATATATGTCTTCTTTCATTGATGATTATTTATTTATTCCACAAAAAATAATACTAAAAAAACACTAAAACATCGTTTTCAAAATTGAACCATTCATAAAATGTTTTCAATCAACCAAGCCTAGAAGAAGACGAAGAGAAGGAATCCAGAAGAAAGAATAACCGACAAAGAAGAAATTATGTGTTTATCGGTCACAAGGGCAGAATTTGAATCAAAAATTCCAGTAAAATTTAAAAATAAAAAATCAAAGAAAAGAAACAAACCGACGACGATGCTAAAGAAAATTAACATAAAGAAAATAGAAAAAAGAAATAAATACATAGAAACAGAAAGAGAAAATGCCATTGAGGTTTTTCTTTCTTTTAATTTTTTTCAAAATCTAACACCATTGATTTATTATTATTTTAGCGATGGAATGAATCGATTACAATATCCCTTGAGAGAATAATTTTATTTTAAAACCTCAAACTCATGATTGCTTTTTATGGCCTGGTATTAGTGAGAGTAGTACTGATTAGATCATGACAAATTAAATGAGGGGAGATACCCAGGGACAAAGTCGACGATATATTCAAAAAAATTCCATCAAAAAAAAGAAAAATGCGGCACTTGACTCATTTTCTCCCGTTCAATTTTTTATGCCATTGAATGAATGACCTTCTTCTGATGTTTGGTAAAAGTAACGGTGATGATGGTGGTTGTGACTCTTGAATAATCATCGGCAATGAAAAAAAGTAAAAAGAGGAAAAACATTAAATAAGCCTAACAACGAACCGAAAAAAATATGAATAGGCAGCGCGGTGGTGATGTTGATGGTGACCGTTCTTCGTTCACTAGTGTCCAAAAAATAAAATTGAACATTATTCAAATATTTGTTTATTTTTGTTCTGCTTTTTTGATTGCTTGCCATTACCCCTTTTCAATACGAGAAGCATCCAAGCAATGGCAAATACATTTGTTGACCGTTCTGTGCCAGTCGGCGGTCGCGATAAGCTTTGGCTTTTGCCGTTTCTTAGGCGACCCACCAACCAACCAGCCAGAAAGCTCTCGCTCTTGTTATTAATCGTTTTTGTGCCGAACTCTCTTTTTCTATTTTTTTCCCTATCGTTAGTGTCTTTTTGGCATCTTTCAATTTGGCATAAAAATGAGATGAAAAAAAGATGTTGACCTTATGTCAATATCGTTGAAATGCATCTTCCCGGAGGGCTATTTGCACATCTTTTACCCCCTGCAAAGGACAATAGTTACATTAGAATTTTTGAACGATCTCCTGCCGACAAGATGGACTATCGCCGCCAAAGTAGAAGAGAAGAATAAAAAAAGCAAATAAATGAATGAATGTTGCAATTTATGACTTAGTGAATGGCCGTCGATTTTTTTGACTCATTTTTTGAATGAACAAAACTGAAACATTAATGTTTTCCTCTTTTTTTTCGTCTTCGAAAGGGGCCAGTTTGTCTCATTCCCGCCGTACCAGCTTGCGCGATAGCAAATTATAGCAGGTGGCGGAAACTATGTAATTAAATAAGACTTCATTTTCAAAAAAAAACACATAACAAATAATTAAAAATTTATACTATCCTAACCTCGAGAAACAACAAAAAAAATGTTACATAAAATATGCATTTCAAACCAAATCTTTATAAGATCTTCTGGATTTGTCTTTGTAAAAGTAATCAGGTTCTTGATCCCATATTCCAAGTTCACGTTCATCATGCATTTCATCATTTTTACGATAGTTGTGATATTGAAGGAGATATTTGATACGTTTACAAAGTTGATGCCATTGATGTGGAGAATTGGCTTGCATCTTTTCTTTATATAAATTTCGATAATGAATCAATTTGATAAGTTCATTAGCACGATGTTGACCAGGAAAACCACGAAGCCATCGAGGTACATGATATTGAAGTTGAGCAGGATGCACTTTACCATTCCCAAGAAGATCAATGTAATCATTTTCCCCGAAGCGAGCTTGATGAGGAGTCCATGGATCCTTAACTTTATATTTTGGAAGTGCAACAGCTTCTTTACATTCAGGAAGACGAGGAAGTTTATCAATTCCTTGGCGATGATAGCGATAATAATAACCTGTATCATTTGGTTTAAACATTCTTTTCATTCGATCATCAGCTACTCGAGGAACTTGAGATTTATCATTGAAGCTTCGTGTTATTGAAATTACAGCTGAACATGGCTCTAATGATAAGCGAGATAATTGAGAGATCTAAAATATTAACAAATTAATAAGCAAATATTGAAGGAGAATTATATATATTCAAACAAACCTGAGCCAACATGATCGTCAAATTTTCACAGTTGATGTAAAATTTATGGTTTTATCACCTATAAAATTATTGTTAGTATAAAGTCTTTAATTGTAATACAAAAACACGGTAAAATTGTTAAAATCATGAAAGTAAATTAGAAGTTTTATATTTTTCATCAATCAAAAACTTGATTGAAAACAAAGCTAAAGTTTGCTCACTTTCTGTGAACATAAAGCCAATATATTTCATAAAATTCAAAAGTTTCGTTCAAAGCTTTTTCTCCGCTAAAATTTTTTTCATCATATTTTTTTTCAGTTGTCAATATTCAACTACTCTCTTGAATTGATAGATTGCAGGTTATAGTGTCGTTGGCGGCAAATCCAAATATAAAAAACAATAAGCAAAGATCATCATCAGCATCGATGCAGCAATAGCAGCAACATTGAAAGGTTTTTTCTTTCATCATGTTTGGATAATACAAAAAACAACTTTTGTCTTTCAACAAACCTTTTTCACTTTACTAATTTATTCTATTTTTGTTACTGGTTTTATAACATTTATTATTAATAATTAAATGAGTTTTAAAAAATAATGACTTTACAATTATGGCGTGTGGCAATGCCTTTAGGGCTTTATTCCATAACTTCAGCAATGTTTTTTCCCGTATCTCAATCATTTATTTATTGGAAAATATGCATTGAAAGTGAAAAACTCAGCGGGATTGCCCCTGAGAATTGTACTAATCGCACAATTAGTTCTTCAAATCAATATCTTCAAACTGAGGCTAATAGAATATTTTTAATCGGGTAAGTAAGTTTGAGAAACATGCTGGGAGAAGAAGGGATCGAGGTTTTTTGACAGCGTAGTGTCAATGAATTATCCAACTGTGTGTTGGGTAAAATGATAGCAATCATGAGGTCAGGGGAAATTGAAAGTTTGGCTTGGATGAGAAAATGAAAATTACGGTAATCCAAATATGTTTAAATTTACAGAAGTGTCGCTATGACTTTCACAGGTATTTTTTCAACAACATATTTGGGAAAAATTGGAGATGAAAAATCAAGAAAATTAGCATTGATAGTTCCTTTTATTGGACTTTTATTAGCTGATGTTATTTTAATATATTTAGCTTGGTTTGTTGAAGTAACCTTTAATTGAATTTATTTCCCATCCAATGAATATCAAATTTAGACTTCTGCTTACATTTATATTCTATCTGAAATCATTTTTGGTTTATGTGGTGGCTATGTAACAATTTTATCATCAAGTTTTGCATTTGGATCTCATTTATCTAAAACGAATGGATTCAATCGGTCTAAAGCTATGGCAGTATTAGAAGGTGCAATTGGAATAGGAAGTAATCATATTTTTGAACTGAATTGATGTTAAGGCAAAGCAAATATTGATTATTTTTAGGTGTTATTGGATTTTTTTGTACTTCATTCATTCGAACCACCGAATATTTGAACGCATATCTCGTGATGACTGGAATACATTTGTTATGTATTATTTTGGTTGCAACTTTAACCGATATCAGACCATCCAAGGATGTGCTGAAGGAAAAGAAAAAAGCTTTTTTGAGTCGATTAGCATACAAGTTTACGGTAATCACTACAACAGCCTTTACTTTAACAGTAAACAATACTTTTTAGTCATGGACAGATTTGTTTAATGTGAATGAAACAAAGAAAAAATTATTAATTTTGATAGTATCTTTTGGAATTTCATTTTTTTCTTTTATTGGTTTGTTTTGAATTGGATTTCCTAAGTATATTAATTATTTAATTTAGGTACAATTCATATCATATTTTATTATTTAAAACAAAGATTTCAATGGGATTTAAAATTTTATGGATATTTAAAAGCTCCCGATCAAATGGTTTCTACTCTTGCTGTGAGTTTACTTTAACCTACTAATTCAAGAATCAAGCCGATGAACTACGAACTCTTTGAATGAAGCCAAATTTGGGCCACTCAAGTTTCTTTCCTCAAGATATTATTTTAAAGATCTATTTTTGATGTGTCAAGAAAAGTCACAAAATTTAAGATACTATCAGTTGCAAAATTAAACTTGTTTTCTTTTTCAAGACTAATGTCTCATGCGTCGACACGGGAATTCCCTAAAAAGTTATCTGCTTACTTACATCTTGCTTTTTGTTTTTTTCATTAAAAAAATTTGCAACAAATTAAAAGATAGACTTTTTTCGTTTGCAACATTTTAACAAATTTTTTCTATTTTAGATTCTTTTTATATTTCCATTTCTTAAAAGTAAAGGAATATCTGATCCTATTTTGGCTCTTCTCGGATTACTTTCTCGTTGTTTTGGAAGGCTATGGCTTGCAATTTCATGGAACACTGAATCCGTTTATTTTTGTTTGTCGCTTCATTCATAATTTTTAACGTTTGCAATATTTTTTAGTGATAATTTTGGATTCCTTTTCACGATTTGCTCCAACGGCAATTCGATCAATGTTTTCTAAAACCGTTTCTGAAAATGAACAAGGTCGAGTTTTTAGTTTAATAAGCGTCGTAGAACTTTCATGCACTTTATTGGCTTCAATCATATTTCATACTTTATTTCCATATTCCATTTCATTCTTCCCTCAACTTTCATTTGTTTTAATGGGTGTAATTTTAATTTTACCTATTTTTTTAATAGCGTAAGTTTTATTGGTGTGTGTTTGTGCTTTGGAGGTGATAGGTGCCAGGAAGTCTTATCTGCAAAAAAAATGAGGGGTTTGCCTTCTTATAAGATTATTGCTAAATTCGGATTAAAGTTGCAATTAAATATTTTGTTGCAAACTTTTTTTTGCATCAAAAAAGTTTTCTGCTTTGATCTTTATCAAGATTAAAAATTTATCGTAATCAATTTGTTGTGAGACACAAAATTTACAAGAAAAAGTTTAAAGTTATCCAAATTTAGTTTTAATAAATCGACTCTTGCTCCAACTGAAGCACCTCCAAATGAAACCGTTGAAGTCCCTCTTGAATCAATTAAAACTCCATTGAATCAAACAGAAAACAATTAAATTATTTATTTTTTTATAATTTTTATTAATTTATTTTATTTTTTCTTTTCAACAGTAATAAAAAAACAATTTACAAAAAAAAGCTACCACATTTATTTTAAAAAAAGCATGACCTGCACACGGTTTTTCTATTATTAAGAAAAATAATTAAAAACCAGACGACAATACAAAAAAATAAACTCGCGATCATAAAAAAAAAATTAAAATTATTATTTTGCTTGCGATAAAATTAAAGAAAGGAAAAAATTCATTGATAAAAGTTGATAAATTTTATATTTACATTGTCGATCAATTGCTAAAAAGTTTATGGTTATGTGAAGAATAAAAATAAAAGCTAAACTAAATGCCATGAAATACCTTGCCACATAGCTTGGTAGTTTAATGCTTATAATTTAGAAACTAAAAAAATATTTTGTTACCCAAAAACCAAAAACTTTTTTGCAACTGATCGAAGACAATTAAAAAAGACTAGAAACAAAAGGAAAAAAGAAGAATGATAAATATGATACACAGTATAGTATTCAAAGGAGATTTTTTACGCCGTAATTGATGCTTCAATATTTTTTTGTTTATATTAAAAAAGAAACTACGATAATAAAAAGATTCAAAAATAAATTTTCGGCTGCTCCCGTTTTATGCAAAAAATTATTATTTAGTTTTATATTTTTTGGATGAAATCAAAGCATTCCACGTCGAAACAATTTAGAAGGTTTAACATCAAGGTTTAAAAATTTTGATTCAGCCAAAGATGAAATCACTCCATTTGCACTTCGACGATCTTTTAAAGCTTGAGGCTTTATAATTTGAAATGAACATAATAAATTTCTATCCACATTCATTACAGCTCCAGCATTATCAAATTCGCCACAATAATTTGGAGCAGAAAATAATGTGACTAATTGACGTTTAGCAAAAAATTCATACCCGTCTTCAACGACCTGAAAATAGAGAATGGATAAAATAAATCAAGACGTTTTTGCTATCAAGCCCTTTAGCAGCCATTTATTGGAAAATAATTCTTACCTGATGTCCTCTAACAACAATATCGAGATCCATTTTTTGTAAAAATTGATTCAATACATCTTGTCCAAAGACATAGCTTACACCTCTATCATTAGGTGCCCAACCCATAATTTTATTATCTGGATCACTCCTAAAAATGAATATTAATTAATTTTTATCCATTTTTCATAATTTCGACTTACCATAAAAGATCACATAGAAGTCCAGTTTCTTGAATTTCCACAGGTCTTACAAGTCTTTTCAATTGATCAAGAGCTCTAAGATGTGGGCTCAATCCTCCGTGGCAACAAAAGATTTTATTTTCAATTAAAGCTGCCACAGGCATACAATTGAAAACATCTTGAAAAGTTTTCCATATTTTTATGTTTACTCTTCTTTTACATTCATCATAAAAGCCGTAAATTCGATTTAATGATGCGATTTCATGATTTCCGCGGAGGAGAAAAAAGTTTCCAGGATATTTAATTTTGTAACATAACAGCAAAATTATTGTCTGAAAAAAATGTCATTCATTAATTAAATTCTTTGTACGTCATTAATTACGTAAGCTGCTTGAATGAAATTTATTTTTGGTTTCCTCAATTTGTGCGGTTTAAAAATTCTTTTTTATGATGTTTTGAAAATAAACTTTTATGCACATGCTTTTTTTCTTCAGACTACTAAAAGAAATGGCAGGCGTAAATCGTAAAATGATGAGAGAGTTGTAAATTGATAGCACTTTTCCCAGAGATCTTTGAAACTTTTAAAATGGCTATCTACTCAATTTCAAATTTGTCCTTTAAGTTAAACGTTCCTTTTCAAAAAGAGTTTTTAGAATTGTCAAAAATATTTCTCCAAACAAATTTTATATTTTCCAATTTAAACGGAAAATATTGTATTAACTTTTTTGAAAATGCAAATATGAATTAGCTAACTTTAAGTTGTGATAAACATGCAAATAATTATTTTTTTCAAAATCAAATATGCATGTTTAGTTTAGCCCACAAAAAAAATTTCATCCGTGCCATTTCTGTTTGTTTTAAACAAGTTTAAAATTTCCTTGTGGGAAGTTGAACCTATTTGGAGCCATGAAAAAAGCTTGAGTTTTAAATTACTCAATTTCTATTCCAAATTTCCGTTTTATCTCATTTTTCGTTCAATGGTTGAAGAAGAACCGTCATTCATGAAAAAAAAAATAGTAAAGAGTTTCTCTCATCTTTTTATAACTTTTGACGGAAGCTGCTTGTTTGCTTTTTTTGTTTAAAGTTTTTTACAAAAATTGTTATTCAATTTTTCTTTTTCAAGGTTTACTTAACTAAAAAACGTTTTTGAGTTTTGAACATGTGAGAGGTATTATTATTTGTCTCCGCTTTTGTTGCTACTGCTTCATTTTCGCCACATTACTATTTCTAAGCAGCTTGCTTCTCTTTTTTTTTATGACGCAAATTGAAAAAAAAAATGAAGAAGAAGAAGCAACAAACGAGAAAATTCAAAAAAGAAAGAAGAATGAAGTTGTTTAACCTCTCTCTTGTTAGCGCGTCGGTTATCAACATTTTGCTTTGCACTTTCCAACTCCCTCAGTTTCCTTGAGTCGGCTTATTTTTAAATTTCTAAGTTGGTTGTTGTGGCCGGAAATGCGCGGTAGAGAAAAAGAAAAAAAAGCAGCACAACACAACGAAATCAAACAAAATAAATCATAAAAGCTTTTACACGTGAGACGACAGTTGGCGGTAGCACTTTTGTGTTTTTTTTTCTTTTTTGATTGTTGGTTGAAAAATAGAATGTTCTTAAAGTGTTACCGAAAATAAATCTCAGACAAATGTAAGAAAAAATAAAAGTAAAAGTCAAAAACTTACTTCAAGACTCTTCTGACCTCGATCAACATAATCACCAAGGAACAAATAATTTGCTGATGGTGGAAATCCTGATAGTTTAAAAAGTCTCAAAAGATCTGAGAATTGTCCATGAATATCGCCTGAAACAAAACAACAAATAAGTTATTAGCAAAAAGGATATTAAGGAAAGTACAAAATCGAAAAATATGCAGAAAACTGTTTTACAATAATTTTATTTTTTGTATTCACTTTAAGGCTTGCTATTGTTGTGCTTTACAAATCTTTCTCAAAAAAACTTTTTATCCAAAATCACTTTTTGTTTTGCTTGTTTTGCTTGTTTTTCATTTCTTGAAAAAGTCTTTTTCATTGCTTCATCTGAATTTTGAACGTCAAACTCTTAATGGCATTTCTCAGGACCAATAATTTCAATTTTCATAAAAAAAAGTTTTTTTCATTTAAAAGAAATAAAAACAGGAAACATCTTTTGATAAGTTCATTTTTTTGGTGGTCGGGAGTTTTTCAACGTCACCCCGGAGGAAACTAACGACAAAAAACTACTAAAAGTAAGTAAGCAAGTATTTTGTTGTTGTCGTTGGAAGTTAAGAACGGGCATTATATGTGCTTACTCAAAGCATCATCAATGTGAAAAAGAAAAAGAATGGCATTGTTTAAGGAGGTTAACCAACGATAAGAAAATACAGAAAATACAAAATCCCAAAATTAGTCGTCCTATGTACGCCAGCCATCTTTCCGCTTTTACATAAGTCTAATGCATCAATAGCGACAAATTGGGCGCAAAAATAGAATAGAAAAAAATTTAACGGGTATTTTTTTAGCTTTTTTTTGTTGAAGGAGGGATTTGTTCATTTGAGAGTTACTATGATGGCATCATTATTTTTTAGAATTAAAAAAGACGATAGTAGTTTTTACAATGTTTTGTATAGTTTAAAAAAAATTAAAAATTACTGTAAAACAATTATTTTTGAATTTAAAAGCTACTTTTTATTACAAAAAACTTTACAAACCTGCAATTTTTAATGGCGCATTTAATTCTAATAGCATAGGTTGTTGAAGAAATATTTGACGCGCAAGGGTACAAACCATTTTAATTTCATGTTCTGTTACATCAAGGGTATGCTTCCAATGTTCTTGTTGAGTTAAACGACATATTATTGAATCAACATCAAGTTGACCATATACAAAGGATTTACGCCGTGTAACCATAACTTTTTTTGCAACGCGATCCAAAATTTTGGTTGGATCTTCAAAAAATGTAGAAGGAATTTTGAAAACCTTGTTTTAAACACCGAAATGTTTCTTTAAAATATAAAATATGTTTTAAAAACGTGGGAAAATTCTTTGTTGAAAAGAAAAAAAAAGAGAGTTCTTATTGGAAGTAAAAGAAAGTTGCACCTGAAAAAAATAGAAAAGGTTAAAAAAATTTTGTTGGTTGCAAAAATAATTTAAAAATTTCAAACAAAAGAAAATACACGTATGAATAATTTTTAAAGCGCGACATTGGGGTTTCAAAAAAAAAAATGGTTGAATGAATAAAAGGAGTCAAACAAATATGCAGACGATGAATATTATTATCAAGGGCATTGGAAAGGAGCAAAAAACTTCTGCTGCCTGCTTGCTTTTTTTTTTCGGCGTTCTAAAAGCTTAAAGGCTAATCTTTTTCATTGAAACTGGTTTTAATGTTGGGCGTCAAGTAAAAAAAGAAAAAAAAGTTTTTGAAGCAAAAAAGCATGCAGAAGAAAAATAAAAAAAATGCTGGAGAAGAAATCACTTCGCTTGAGGCCAAAGTAGAGGGAAGAAAGCGGATGCATCACAGCAGCGGCGGTGGTGGCATGCATGAAGCATCACAAAAAAAGACTCACCAACAGCAACAAAAAAAAAAGAAGCAGATGGAAGAGGAAAAAAGAAGGCAAAAGACTCAAATTACGTGATAGTCACGCCTTTCAAATATTTTTTATTTTATTTATTTATTTATATACCAAAAACAAAAATAAAACAAAGCAAAAAAATATGTTCGCATTCGTTTTGGAATTTGGCTTTAATCATTCCATTTTTTTGATGCAGAAAATAGGAAAATGAAAAAAGCAATGTTTTGTATTTTTTTGATTTTAATAATGTGAAATGTAAAAAAAAGATGATGACGAGACAAAAAGAAAGGCGTTTGGAAAAATAGAAAACAAAACTCTTCAGAATTTTAAAACAAGCATTAACAATGGCACTTTTTTTGTTCATTGTATTTCATGGTGGTGGCGGTGGAAGTTGACGTGAAGTGTTACGGCTTTTCCCGCCAACGTAGAACAAAAGGATGGCAGACAATGAGATTAGTTTTGGGTTAAACAAGTAATATTTGAAAGACATTGGTAAAAATCAAAATTGATCAAAGGCCCAATTTTTCACATTCTTCCGCGCGTCTCTAAACGTTAATAAAGCTAAAAAAACTTTCTTAAAATTTAGCAACCTATCTACTCAATTATGTGTTTTCAACTTTGCTTTTGAAATTGAGAAAAATCGAAGAAGTCAAGAACCCAAAAAGCTATCATCCTCTCTTCCGTCTTCCTCAAAATATTGCATAAACTAGCCAATCATCCATCACCCGCAAAAAAATAAAAAAAATAATACCTTCTTCCTGGTTGAAGAATTTGAATCAAACTTATATATATTTATTTAATGAAAAATACCCGTTTACTTTCAATTTTTGCAAACTTATAGGATTAAAGGTAAAATCAACCATTCGCTTTTTTTCTTTTATTTTTTTTTCAAACTTTCAAATAATAAAATTGAAATGTGAAAAAGCTTCGAAAATATCGCTCCTTTTAACCTTTCCGGAAAATTCAAAAAATTCTAGGAACCAAAAAGTGTGGAAATTCAAATAAAAATAAATAAATTCAGCAGCGACGAACGAGTCAGATCAAAATGGAAACAAAGAGCAGAAAAAAAAATGATTCACGGAAAAAAAGTATATTTGGTTGGCCACAAAACAAAAAATATGATGAATGTGTCTTTGTATGTGTAACAATAAAAATTGGTGGATATTCAATTGTTCCGGAAAAAAATATTTTTTTGGAGTAAAAAAAAATAAACGCAGCCTTCACTTTTTAACTTAGAGGGCTATCGTCTGCTTTTTCCTCGTCCGTCAGTGATTTTTTCTTCTCTTCTCCTCGAGCTGCTGCTGTTGCTTCGTCGATTACGTAAGCGCGCAAAACGTGAAGAAATGGGAAGAAGTAATAAGCAAGGGTGAAAGCGGGAAAAGTGGGTAAATAAGACCCAGCAATAGCACAAAAAAAAAATCAAAAGTGGATGAAAGAGAAAAAAAAATGAATGAGGGAAGGAAGAAGCAAGCAGCTTAAAAAAAGAAGGTATTGAAGCAATCGTCGATTGAATAGTATTGCTCCTGATGAATGATGAAGGAGGAAATGGAGGAGGGATTTTAAAGGTGCGAAATGCGTTCAAATGATCATCTTCATCTGGAACCATCTTCACAAAAAAGACCACAGGTGGTGATGGATTAATTTATGTTTCTTCTTTTTTTATTTACCATAAAAAAGACAATGTAAACTATTTTTTTTTTTTGAGAATCGGATCAAAGTGGGAGAAAAAAGTAAGCACAACAAACAAAGTCAAAGGTGGTTAAACATGTATTTTTCATTATTGTCATTTCCTCTATTTTCCTTTTCAATGAGAAAAATATTTTATTGTTGTTAGAAAAAATGATTCTCCAAAAAGGGAAGAAAATCAACAAACAAATATATACCAATTTCGTCATTAATCAAACAAAGTATCTTTAAGCCTTTTTTTGCCTGAAGCAAGCATGAATGAGGAAGAAAAATCTGAGAAGAGGAAAAAAATATTTTGAAAATGATACTAAATTTTTTTGAAATTTAAGTTATTCAGAATTTTAGTTAACAGAAGTGTCAATGTGAAAGCGCAAAAATAAGTAAATTTATAGTTTTGATAAGGAAAATAAAGCTATGTAAGGAAATGGCCTTTCAAGTGCTAAACCAAATTTTATATCATGATATGGATGGAAATAACGAAGACCAAAAACAGCTGATTCCAACCTACTCAAGCAAGTTTCAAGATGAAAATATTTTTTGGTGTCAAAATATTCCGTCATCCAAATTAACAAAAGGGGCATACATAAATGAAACTCTGCCTTAAAAAAAACAGTCGATTTAAAAAAGCAAGAAAGCAATTCAAATTTTAAGCGCTATTTAAAAAGCTTTTTTCTTTCATAAGACGGCTGCTATTGTCTTTTGTTATATTTTTCTTTTTCTTCTTCCTTATTATGAATCTATTCTTATAAAGGAATTATGCGTGAAAAAGCCATGAATGTTTTTTTGTTTGCCGAAACTTCCGGCTTCTCTCTCTCAGACTAACTTTGATGAGACGAGACTTCTCCAAGTTTGACCAAGTCCCCAAACGACTATACTTTATTATTATTTATTTTTTGCAAAACTTCAAAATGGTGGCATTATTTTCAGTTATCTCCACAAAAAGCCAACTATTTATTTTATACATTTTTTTGTCGTCCTAATTCTTTAAAAACCTTAACACAAAAAAAATATATAAAAATTTTCATTTTTGTATAAAGCTTCAAACTAACTCTTCGGGCTCGCCATAAAAAAATATGAGAGCTCAAAAGTTTATATGTAAGCTTCATAAAAATAAACGGAAACGTGAGTGACAGTGGTCGATGTCCACCAACAACGACGACATGCATAAATAAAGCGCGGTCATGGATGGGGTTTTTTTTACGTTTTTTTGGTTGTCAAAAAAAACATGCCAAAACCACACAACACTTTTATCTTTTTTTTGAACAAGGGTTTGTCACTTTTATTTTATATTTTTTTGGTTGGACAACTAAAAGCTATTTATGTCTTCGACTCAAAACAGCAAAAGATTTTTTCTTTTTCAAGAGCTTTTTGGGGAAAAGCAAAAAAAAAAGTGAGAGACACTTCAACTCAGCCGTTTTCAACAACGGCAGACCTCTTCCAAAAAAATAAATAATATTAATTCAAAAAAAAGAAATCTTTTTTTAGAAATATCAAAAGTATTTATTTTTCTTTTTCAAAAACTTTCAACAATAGCAAAAGCCGTGAATTGCAGAAAGAAACTTTAAAAACGTTTTTTTTATGAAGGCGGAAATCTTGAATTTCAATGATTACTTTTTTTTGCAGAAAAAAATGCTGAATCAAGAGATGCTTTGTCCTCGCCGCCATTGGTACAGGCGATCTTCGATTCAATTCGATTGGGTTACAGGAAATATGAAGCTTTTTTGCGCGAGTAAAAAACAACAAAATTTTTTGTGAATTGAAATGCTTTCTTCACACGTGATTTTTTTTTTAAATACACTTATCAAAAAAAGAGACAAGAAGAAAATTTTGTAGCAGCTATTCTATTTGATGATTGTTGTTAAAAAGCTTATTTATTTTTTTGCTCTTTGAAATAAACCGAAAATAAAAATTTTTCTTTTGAAAATTTAAAAAAAATTACAAAAAAATGAACAACAAGAGCAAAGTTTGATAGGGGAAAAAATGCAATATGAAGTGAAATTTTAAGATTGATAGTCAAAGAATAGATTGATTTTTTGGGTTTTAGTTATAAATAAAACTACAGCATTTTGAATTTAACAGAAATAGAATAATGGATGCTTTAGATTTAATATAACACATTATCCTTTTCTGACAATTCTGTCAAATCCCTCCTTTTTGCAACCTTTACACCTAAAGTTCACTTTCCTATTCGACTACCGTAAATTTTTTGTTACTCTTTTTGATTAATTTCCAAAAATTCAAAAAAAAAAAGCCTAAAGGTCAATTTCCTCGTCTGAAAAGAACAAAAAAAGATCAGTTAAAAAATTTATGATTTATCCTAAAATAAATTCGGAAGAATAAAAGATGAAAACAATAAAAGAGGGGTGCGACATCCTTTCCTCTAAAACATTAATACTCAGATAGTTTTTTATTTTTTTATTTTTTATTTTTTCAAATGTTATCCGCTTGAGCGGCCAGATGTCGTCGATATAAACAGATGAAAACAAAGCAAAAAATTGAAGCGCATTCGGGTGTAGCAACAACAGCAACAGGCAGGATTAATCAAAAAAGTAAAAAAAGAGCAACGCGTGGTGTTCAACAAGCTCAAAAAAACAGTGATGTTTGCGGCACTCGAGTTTTTTTTTCTAGGATGGATATTCTGCAATCCTTCTGCAACAATTCTCTCTCTTCTGCTATCCTAAGGATAAATTACTTTACATTGCAGAGCAAAAAAAGCGCACATTCCGGTTTTTTTATAATCCATGGATTGAGTACAACAGCGTGCGATGGATGAGACCACAAAAAAATATTGAGATTTAAAAAACATACATAGTTAGATAGTTAGTTAATGGGATAACTGGCGATTCGCCAGCCATAGCCAGTCAGTATGAAAAAAATAGATGGATACACTTAATTTTAGCGTGATTTATTTCTAAAGCAAAAAATAAGATAATTTGTACAAATTTGTAAAGCAAGCAAGTTTTAAAAAGAGTGAGCAGAACTAAGAAAAATGGAGCGATTTTTTTCCCTAAGATTCAAATTTCAGGAGTTATTCATAAATATTATACCTATCAAAACTATATAGGCTTATTAGAATCAAACAAAACCATTTTGTTGTAGAGAAAAAAACTTTCCTGTACCAGGTATCGATGGAATGAATTTGAGACCAGAAACTAATTCTGTTACACCTGATTTGCATAAACCATTCATACATTAATTTAAAGAAATCAAACATTCTGTCCATATATATATATATACTTATGCATGATAAACAATAACACAATTTCATTGAAGTGAGGGAGGAAGAAAATCAAAAAATAATCTACCGCCATTTCATGAAAATTAAGCCTATCAGCAAAGTTCACATGAAAAAAACAAAAGCAACAGCAATGAAGGAGACATGAGAGTAAAATATTGTATTTTTTATGATAAACTTTTTTTTAATCCTAAGTAACTTTCGTCATAAAATAATTTTTCTTCTAAAATAAAAACTTAAAACACAAACACGAATCAAGGAACCAAGCGATATGCAACATTAAAATCTATCCTGTTTTTTTTTCTTTTCTTTTAATGTCTTAATTATGATCCGATTTATATTTTTGTATAAAATTTCAGGTCAATCAAATCTTTTCCTCCCACTTCGAAAGAAGGCAGGCCATAATCAAATTTCTTCAAGGTCGATTATCTTCTCTTTTTCTTTTGCTTGCGTGAATGCATGAATGGCAGCGAGCAGGTGGAAGACGAGAATCATCAGACAACGCTTATCAAAAATGATTTTTCAAAGAAGTCTTCAAAGAATTGTGTGATCATTCATTTGCAAAGAGATATGATTGTTGTTTACAGGGTTGTTGTGAAAATATTTTTCTTTTAAATTTTTTTAAAAGAAAAACATTCTTTCTCATCGTAGGTGGCAAACATAAAAGCGAAAAAGATACAAAGAATTTTTCTGCATAGTTTTTTGACGTAAATTTTTATGAGCCTCCCTTTTTTTACAGAAGAGGAAGATAAACTGCTTATCAACGGAAGCGATCATTAAAAATTAAAGTTTTTTTTATATGGGAAGAGTTCAAAGAAACAAATGCTTGATGATGGTCATTCATTCTTGGATTCTATTGAACACGAGAAAGAAGAGGAGGATGGTTTAAAAATTGGAGGTTAGTTAAAAATTATAAATAAAGGTGTTGACAGATGATTTTTAATAAGGAAGTTTAAGAAGTGCATAGTGATGAATCATAACTGTCTAATGATTTAAAGGTAGCAAGAAAAAATAAAGAGGTTTTTTTATGTTATTATGAACCTAGAAGATACATTGCATACTCACGTTTGTTAAAAGTCATTATAAAGTTTCCGTTTTTTTAAACTAAAATTTTTTGGAGAAAACAAGAAATATAATTGCAATAACAAAAATTCCAATAAAATAAACAAAAAATCAAGAGACAACCATCAACTTTTATACCATCTCTTTCTCGCTGCATTTATTAACCCCAGTCAAAAAATTGTTTTTTATGGAAAAATTGTAAAAATCTAAACGATTTTTAATCTATTAAAAAAAGTATATAAGTTGTTATTTTTTATATTCACAAAATAAATTGATGCGCAAAAAACATAATAATTTTTTGATGGTTTAAAAACCAAAAACAAAATAAATAAAAAATGTTTCTCTTCCGGAGGCGTCGCATTTTTTGGAAGCTTCAAAAATGGTCATTAAAAGATTTTGTTTTCATCTTTTCAATTTTAAAAAAACGAAACTTTTTGAAGCTGCCAATTTGACAGAGTAAATAAAAATTTAAGAATGTAGTGACAAAGTTTTTAGAAAACCCAATTAAATTTTTCTTCAATAAAAAATCAAGTTAGTTTACTGTTAAAAGGTTAAAAGTTAATAAAAGACAAGCAGGTGTTTAACTAAAAAATCTGTTTTAACACTATTTTTTTTTATTAAATAAAAATTTATTTTATTTTTCTAACTAGCAGCTGGTAAAAAAAGTTGCCATGACGCAGACAAACTTTTTTTAATTTTAAAATAAAAAATGAATTTCTTAAAAGCAGCGTTGATAATTGAGGCCAACAAAAAATGTGGTTGTATGGAAAATGAAAACTTTTTTTTGGATAATCTGGAAATTGCTGTTACACTTTTTTATTATGGAAAAAAATGTTTCACAAGTGTTTTTTGTTTTATGTAAAAAAGCCTTTGGGAAAATTTTTGGTTGGATGAAAAGTAATTTTCGACGTCATTTTTTATAAACTTTTTTTTCGTTGCTTGCAAAGACTCCAAAAAAACAATGAAGCAGGAAAAAAGGAAATAATTGTCGATGTTTTAGAAAGCTTTAAAAATAGAAATGAAAAGTGGGAACATTAACGCATTCAAATTGAAAGAATTAGGAGAAGATGAAAGACATAAAACAAAAGGTTGATGAATATTGAAAGAAAGAATAGTCTAAAATAATTAATTCATAAACGTTGTCATAAAATTATAAAGTAAGCAACCAAATAATTTAATACTAAAACATTCCCAGTATTTTGAAGGTCCATGATTACTAATATAGCCAAAAAAAAACTTAAACACTCAATCATTACAAAATGAAAACCTGTAATTTATTTGAATCTTTTAGTGGTAATTAAACGTTTCGCATTTTTCAAATAGCTATTAACTGAAGCTCAAATTTTCTAAATTAAAATTCCAAAAAATTCATTAAACAAAAAAACGTCTGAAAAATATTTATAAAAAATCACATAATTTTCCTAATAGCGATGGTATTTTTTATACAAGAAAAAAATTTATGAAACGATGAAATTATTTTTCAAAGGGTTTTAAAAGATGAAAAAGAAAGGGAAATCACGGAAATAAAAAAAAGTTTATACTTTTTTTATGTTTTTATTTCTTTTAATTGCAAAAAAGGCGTCAAAAAAGAAAGAACAATCACCTGTATTTTCTACTTACTTTTTTATTTGAGGTTCATAGTGTCAAAGACTAAGAAAACATTAAAAGAAAAAAACTTTTTTTCTTTCATTTCGTGGCCAATATATGTAAACGAAAAACTTGTTTTTTAACTAATAAATACATATTTCCGACATCGTCGACATCGATCAAGAAAGACGGAAACTGAATTTATTACTTTTTTCCTTTTATGGTTGATGATGATCGAAAAAAATAAAGAAGCTTTTTGGCAAAAAAGAAATACAAAGCAATAAAAATAACTTTTGTAAAAAAAAAGTGAAAGAAGATTAAAACGAGTTTAATTGTGATGAATGGTTTATGGTTGAAAAAGTGAAGGGCAGTTTACAAAAGAAACATATGCAGCACAGATGTATTTGGATCAACAACATCATCTGGTAAGTGGTTTAAAAAATTTTAAGGCGGAAGTTTATAACTAGCTTTTTTAAACAAAAACAAAAAAGTAAACGAAAGACATTCCAAAAAATAAAATCTAAACTAAATTTCACAAGTTTTTTGATGATACACATCATCGCTAATGGTTATGATAGCTACAATAAGTGTCTAAGCTTGTCCTTTAACAAAAGCGTTCTATGTTTTTAATTTTATGAAGTAAAATTTAAAAGAGGTTTAAATATTTTTTAACTTTAGCCTTTAGTCACAAAACCTCTCAAATGATGCCAATCAAAAAAGATATTATTTTATTCACACGTAAAGCTTTTTAAAAGGCAGACGACGACCACATATAGCGCCAAAAAAAAGTTCGTACTCTCTCCGCAAAACGTCATATTTAGAAAAAGTGAATAAACCAAAACTTAAAAGAAAAAGAAAAATAATAATAAAAGAATTTGTAATGTTTATAATAGAGAAAAGAAATTTCAATGTATGAGAATGGAGAAGGTCCAAATAAGCGAATGAACTCGGCCAACAACCTTGATTTCAACATTTTGTTATTATTCTTTATTAGACAAAAACATCCCTCGCCATAACTAAAAAAACACTTTAGCAAAAAAAAAAACAAATCATCTTTTGGTTTACAGGAAAAAAACATTTCGAAAAAATAATAATATAAATTTTATTTAATCAGGTGATATTCGTTTGAGTGGTTTTTTATTAGAAAGGAGAAATGTCAAAGAGCGGAAAAATTAATTAAAAATCTTTTTGAGTCATCCACTTAGGTAGAAACTCGTTGGATGAAAATGGTGCGTTTAGGCCCTCCGGAAATAAATAAATTGGTAATGATCGAAAGCAGCTTCTTTTTCCTTCCACAAAGCAAAGAAAAACGTACAAACGTGAACCTCATTTTGAGGAAGGTGGCTGCGCAAAAACCATCATTTTTTTCCACGGTTGATCGCAGCGAGGAAGCAAACAGTAGCACACTCTTTTTTGCTTCCTCGTTTTTTATTTCTTCGTTAAACCGTTGATTCAACAAAGAAAAAATGGCTTAATTCAATGTCAATGTCATTTTTCTCGTTTGTACAAATGTCGCGATTTATATATATTCTCTTTGATGATGAACAACAACATCATCAATATTGCCTTAAGGAAGGAAAAGTGAGGAAAAGAAAAAAAGTCTATTGAATAAAATGTATGGGGAAGAGGATTGTCAATTCACGAACGACGACGATCAAAGAAGAAATAGATTTTAAAAAAACAAAGTACATTTCAATGAAATGCAGCCCATTGCATTCCCGACAACACATTTGACCAAAAAAAGTAAGAAAAAAAAAGAAGTAAAAAGAATGGGGAAGATGCATTTTTTGGTCGGTCATTAAAAAATGTGTAAGCCGAAGTTTTGCGACGTCGGGAAAAACATAAAAAATTGAGGGTTTTTGATAAAGGCTCGATGCAAAAATATATAATATTTAAGTATAAAAGTATATTAAAACACATAAAGAATTTTCAGGAATATTTTATTTTTATGCAAAAAAAAATATAAAGCTTCTTTTTAAAGTAAAATCATGGATTTTTTGTTTGTTTTTTGAAAAAGAGAGAGTAAATATAATAACATCACTTTTTTGGCAATACACTTTTAAGTTGTCGTAAAAAAAGATTGATAAGTATACATTTAAGCTGCTGTCTTTTCAAAATTTTATTATTGAGGGCATCTGAAGTGATAAATCAAAATTTAAAAACAAATATAAATAAGGAAACTTTAAATTTAAGTATTCGCTTGAACACAATAATTTCCTTACGTCTCACTTTTTATTTCCTTGCATTTTTCAAAACAACTTTAAACTTAAAAAAGTGATTTTTTCCAACCCAAAAAGTCAATTTTTATTTGATCCAAAAATGAGAAAAGGAAAATAATCCTTATTTACGTGAAAAATTGAGCATAAATAAAAGGATGAGAGAGAGAAAAGATCAAAACAACATCAGGACACTATGAACTTTGTGAAGTCAGATTTAAAAAATGCGTTCAAACAACCACCATCTATCATTTTCTGTCTACCAAATATGAACCTTTTCCTTTTGGTAAATTTTTTGATCGGTTAAAAGATTAATTTGTTTTTCATCGCAGAAAAAAAAGATGTTAATAAAAACAATAAATAATATAGCAACAAACATAAAAAAAATAACAGATTTTTTTCCATGGTGCAAAAAAATGGAAAGGAAAAACACACAGATATTAGTTGGTTGACCTTTCCGTGCGTTTTTTTTGATATCAAATGTTTTTGCAGCTGAGACATTTCGGTGGTATTTTTCTTATTTTATTTATTTTCAAAAAAAGATTTTTTGCATGTAAAAAAAGAATTGAAATTTTTTTGGGAGTTGTCTTTTTCAAAATTTGACAGGTGAAAAAATAAAAAGTTTTTTTTCTTTCGAATTTGTACCCTTTTTTAAAACATTTTTCTTTGATGTCGTTTTAAAATAAATATAAAAAAATAAATGGCCTTGACAGAATCATCATGAAACAAATAGAAAAATAATCGGTACATTTTACTAATTTAAAATTCAATTTCGATTTGAAATTTTTTAAGTATGTGTCTGTCTTTCAATACCACAAAAAATCTAACAAAATCTAAAGTTAATTTCCTCACTGATTAAAAAAGGCAAAAAATTGTTATCCTAAAAAATCCACTTCAGAAGAATCTCTACCATAATCAATCTTTTTTTTTTAATCTCTTCAAATTTCATCCTTTCAAACAAATAAAACTTCCGTTAAAAAATTATTTTAGAGGTTAAAATCAAAAGAAACAAATTTATATAGAAGTGATTTATTTTGTTTCTTAATTATAAATAAAAATGAGGATATGTCTAAACTATTGAGGATTTATCGTCGAAGATATTATTTTGTGAGGATAAAGGAATGAAAAATGCCCGAAGCATTCATTGACATAGACGAGGATCTTTCAAAACATAAATGAATGATGAAGATCAACGACCCTTGACTTTTCTTTTTTTCAAAAAAAATGAAAATGACAAGCAATTTTTCGTCTTCTTTCTTTTATTTTCCGTGTGCCACTTTTTAAAGCAATCGAAGAAAAAGAGGGGAAAAGAAAAAAGGCTGAAAGGATCATTTTGCTTTCTTGTCTTATTTATTTTTTTAAGTTTAAAAATCAACTTGAAAAAAAGAGGAAGAAAGAATTCAAAAATTCAAACGACATTGTAGAAATAAAAAAATTTTTAACATCGTCATTGCACTTTTCAAGGATCGGGTAAAGGATCGACCTTTTTATTATGAGAAAGAGAGAGTAAGTGGAGTCAATTTCACTTATTATTTATCCTTTGTTTTGTTGTTTTCCTGCAAAAAAATTTTTTTGTTAACTAAACAACAAAAAATCAAAGACTCAATTTCAAGCAGCAATCGAGGCTCATTGAAAACACAAAACTTAAAAAACTTTTTAGCAAAAAAAAATTTAAAACGTGTAAATTGCAAAATTTTTGATGCTCAAGTATTTTCTGTGTAATAATTGTGTTCAAGATAATTTCCGCTGTAATATGTAATAGATATGTACATATTCACACTTGACTCCTGATCTTCGGAAGAAATTTTCTTATATCCTATGCTTTTTACAAAATTATGAGCATTAGTTGCTTGACAAAAAAACTATGTGTAAAGTTTGTTTGATTTTTGTGACATGGTAAAAACATTGTTACACATTGAAACTTTTTTACAACACTGATGAAAAAAGGGTCAAAGTTTGTTAAACAAATTTTAAAATAAATTTAATCAACCACAAATATATGGGATTTAATGAGTCATGGAGAGATAGAAAAAAAATGAATCAACCGGAAATAAACTTTATTTAACTACACACAAATAATTGCATTTTTTTATTGTCATCAAACAATCATAAATGAGAGCTTGAATCAATGCAATGATTTTTTTACTTCTGAAAAAAGGAAGAGAATAATGGGACAGATACATGTGAAAGCAAGCGATGATTATGACCTTGGAAAAAGCAGCAATCAAATTTGTTACTTTTTTAACCCTAAAAAGTTGCCCCCATTTAGTATGTACGTGACTGTTTATACCTTTTTTAACAAAATATATAATTATATGTACTTGTTGATCTTTCGAAAGCAAAAAAATAATACGACACTGAAGTTTATAAACAACTTTGTTGTTACAACCTCGGTAGATTAAATTTATCCTCATTCATCGATTAATCATTCGGATTTAGGTATTTTGATTCTTTCAAATGTCGCTTTTTAAACCCGCCCAATAAAATAGCTTTTCAATCAAATCAAAAAATTGTGGTTGTTAGTTAGTTAGTTGAGCCTCTTGACTCAATCCATTCTCAACTCAACCACAATTTTGATAATTTTTTTGTTGTTTATCTATTTTTCTTTAAGCTTTTGTTTAAAGTTTTTGTTTTTGTTGCGAACTATTTTTAGAGAAGATATTTTATCGTGAAAAGTCTAAAAACTGAAATTTAATAACTTGTTTATTTTTTGTATGAAATCTAAAAGACTATATTGCAAGAGATTTAGTTGTGCTAATTATCCGCGTAAATAAGTTTTTTTAAAAATATTTTGTGATCATTTTGAAATGCCTCTTAAAAATACTTATTTGTTTTTCAGTTTTTTGAATAACCATGAAATCACTTTTTGCTTTATTTTTCCTTGCCATCATTGTAGTTGCTTATGGCTGCAATATCATTGTCCATGTTGAATCTCAAACTAACAAGAAATTCAAAGCTCTAGTTACTGCACCCAATCATCAAAAAAGTTCTAAGTAATTTATCTTTTATATTAGCAGCAAAAAAATCAAATTAATCCTCATAAACTTTTTCGTTCTCTGAACCTTTCATTTTTTTAATTTTCATAGCATTGCTTTCATTGAAAAATAATAACTTTTTTAGTTGGTCATTTTCCAAGAAAGGCGATCGTGAAACATTCCAACAAAAAGCAAGCGAATGTGGAATTGGAAGCTGGCATGTAATTACCACCGATGATTCAGGCAAGCAAGTTGCTGATGTCAGTGTTAGTCTTAATGGCATTGGCCGAGTCGATTATGATGTTGGAGATGATCTTAAACCCGTTCAAAGTTATCGTCAAGGTGCTATTTGCAATGGTCAATGTGCTCCACTTGGACAAACACCCAAACCTGCATCCCGACCATCATCACCTGTTGCTACACCCACTCCAAAAGCATAAAAATATTTTTTTATATGATGTTATAAATAGAAGAGTTTAAAGATTTTTCTTGCATTAAATTTTAAATTGAGTTTTAATGTAAAGTTGACAGAATTAATTCTTTTGTATTTAATTTTTTGCTAAATCTTTACTTCATTTTTTCAATAAACTCGATATCAAGAAAACTTTGCTAAAAACTCACATTTCGCATTAAACATTTTTTTCGTAATATTTGAGCCCACATTAAATGATTATAGTATAAATAATTTGTCATCCATCGTCTTTGATATTAACGAAACGATTTTGTAAAATAAACACTTTGAATAGAAAAGAAAAAAAAGGCGGCAATAAAATTTTTTAAGAAAATGAAAAGCCTAATACAAATAACATTCTATTCAAAGCTTCTATGACGCAAACATCATCTTTTGGAATCAAACCCATTTCAAACGCTTTTCACTTATTTTGAGTTCCACCAACAACAAAAAAACTGTCTGTGTATGATACGATTTTTTACATGATTGGTTTTTCATGGATTAAAGAAATGTTTGGAAAGATTGGAAAACGGATAAAAAGTTTAAAAAATGTCATCGTTGAAAGGTAAACATCTTTCTTTTTTTGGAGGAGTATTAAAAATTAACGGTAGCTTTTTTTATAGTTATGTTAATGCTGTGCTAAATTGGCCAGTGATGGTATTTTGTACATATTTTGTTATAACGGGAATCGCAAGCTTTCATTCAATTTATTTTCACATGTCTGAAGTTTCTTTCAATGCAAGAACAGGTTTTGAAACTCGCGGAACTTTTCGTTCGGGTGAAAGATTAGCACTTGAACATTTAATTGCTAATTCTGTGAGTAAACCAAATTTAATTATGCCTCAAAATAGAATCAAGAGATCTGCTTCTGGTGTCTCTGGAGTCACCGAAGCACCTGAAAATGCTGAAGTCACCGAAGCATCTGGAAATGACAATTTTACAATAAATTATGATGATTATGGCGTTGATGATGGTGAAGAAGAAATAACTCCATGCGGAACTTACCTATCTTTAGGAACTCCAAAATTTAAATATTTGTATCTTGATTTTTTAACCAAAGCAATTTTTGAAGTTGAAAGCTTTGATAAATTATTTGAAGTTTCAACCTTAAAAACTTTATGCAAATTGGATGAAATTATTGACAGAGTTGCAAATGAAACAAAACTTCATGATTTTATTATGCCTTTACTGGAATTTAGTTTAAATCTTCCAAATTATGTTATTTGTGCTAATGGAAGTTATGTTAAAACTTGTGATGATTTAGATCAAAATACGTAAGCTTCTCGCGAACATTAAAAAATGTTAAAATTTTGAGGCAAAAGACATTTCACTTTTTAATGCTGTTTTCTCTAAAATTTTAGTTACTTGTTTCAGAGCCAATTCATTCAAATCTTTGGTTATTTCATGTTTAAATCCTCAAACGGAATCTGAAATTCTTAATTGTAAAACAAATTTTGCAATGCAAATTCAAGATTATATTTTACAAAAACCAAATGAAAATCATGAAATCCCGGATGGTCCAATTTATATAGGTGCAATTCTTAAAGTTTTCAATAATTATGGCCATTCTGCTTCACCGGAAACTTTAAATTATTTTTATTCAACTTTGATGCATCATCTCTCTCACGATTTTGGTGGCGCCATTAAACTCAAAGGTCTTTTCATTGGAGCTAAAGATTCATTCTTTCAAAAAGCTTTGTTTTCGGATATTGCTTTAGGCGCTGGTGCGCTATTTATGGTGATTCTAGGAATATTATTTTATTCAAAAAGTCTAACTTTCACTATCATCGTTTTGGTTGGAATGGCTTTTGCTGTTGGAACTTCATTCTTTTTTTATGCAGCAATTTTGAGAGTATCATTTTTTCCATTCATTAACTTTTTGGTTGTTGTCATTGCAATTGCTGTTGGCGCTGATGATGCATTTTTACTCACTTATCAATTTGAAAAACATAAAAAGGAACTCAAAGCTTATAATGCAAAATTGTTAAATATTGATTCAGATTTATTATCTCAAAAAGAAAAGCTTGGAAATTCTTATAACTTTAATGAAACATGGGAGTTTGGTGCATTGGATTTACAGGTTTTGGGGAAAATATGTAATTCTAAAATAAGAATTAAAAAGGTTTTAGAATCGATCACAAGTTATAAAAGCAGCCGTTCACGAAGCATTAAAACATGCTGCAATTGCAATGTTTGTTACTTCGATTACCACTGCCATCGCATTTTTAACCAATTGCTTTTCATCCATTTTAATTTTAAGGTTTGTTAATTGAATTATAAATTAAAATAACTAATTAAAGTTATTTTTCAGATGTTTTGGTATATTTGCAGCAACTACAATTCTGGCTAATTATATCTTTGTAATCTCAGCTCTTCCCGCAGCTCTTGTGCTTTTACATTCAAAACCATGCTTTGAATTTGATTTAAATCAAGGAATATTTTATCGCATTCAATCGGGTTTAACATTCATTTCAAACATTTATATTTATCGTTTACCAATATTTATTTACAAAACTTTTTATGCAATTCTTTTTATAACTTCGCTATTATTTATTGGATCCATTTATGTTGTATGTGTAAATCCTGGTATAAAATTACCTGAAAATAATGCAATGCAGGTAAAGTTTAATCGAATGCAAAGTTTTATCAAAGCTATTGTTAATTTTATTTTCCTCATTTTTCAAACCCTTAAACTAAAGCATTTATTTATTTTTTTTGCAGCTTTTACGAAGTAATCATCCATTCGAATGGTTTGAAGAACATCAAAATGAGTACTTCAATTTTTCTTCTCATCAAGCTATAATGTTAAATTTCTTTGCCATTTGGGGCCTTCAACCAACTACGTTTGTTTTTCCATTCTCTCGTCTTTGAAAAAAAGTAATAAACTTCTTTTTTTAATTACAGAGATAGCAGCTGGTTAATAGCAGAAGATTCGGGAACATTGCAAAAAGATCCAGCATTAAAACTTTCAAAACAATTTTTGGAAAATTTAGATTTACAAATGTCTATGATAAAAAGAGGAGAATTTATTGATTCGATAACAAAAAGAAAAAATATAACATGGGCAAGAAGCTTTTTAAATTGGATTGATGAATGTCCAATGGAAGAATGCTGTTGGGAAAATACAAACATCCTTCCTAATATGTGTGTTTTGAATTACACAATTGAACATAATTATTATTTTCAACCCGATGCCTTTGGACAAGTTAGAAGAATAAAAGAAACCCCTTTAATCGAGAAAGAAACTTTGGAGTTTTTGGGAATTATGATTGAAGGACCAAGCAATTATCCCTTGACAAATACTTATCGCGACCTTCAACCTCTTTTTTCTCAATTTGATTCCACAAAAAAGCAACTTTGTAATTCAAAACCTATGCTTTTAACCAATCCAACTACCACCAATCTTTTCGATTTACTTAATTCACTTTTATATGGAACTACAATATCCGTTGCAATTTCATTAGCAATTTCAGCGCTAGTAATTATATTTTCAACTATGCGTCCATTACTTAGTTTTGCAGCCATTATTTCTATTGCATTTTCAATTTCTTCAATAACAGCAATTTTATTACTTTTTGGTTGGACCATCAACGTCGTAGAAGCCACAATACTTGTGATAACAATCGGACTTTGTTTTGATTATACTTTGCATCTTGCTGTTGCATATAAACTTTCATCTGATATTGTTGTAACAGAAAAAGTTAGGTAAGCAACGTGTAAAAAATAAAAATAATGCAACAAATAAAAATAAAGTTTTTTGGTAAAAAAAAAATTGTGTCATTTATGAATCTGCTGAAGAAAAAAAGCTTGAACTTGTAACTTTTTAGGGAAGCAAATGAAGCTTGCGCCATTCCAATTGCACTTGCATCAATCACAAATATTGCAGCTGGTTTAATATTATTTTTCTCTCAAACTCAAGCCTTTTATGAAATTGGTGTCTTTCTTGTGGTTATGACTATCGTTAGCTTTCTCACAGCTCATTTTGTTTTTGTTTCATTGATATATCTTTTTAGCAAATTTTGTAGAAATGATAAAATATAAATTATTTGTTTTCGTTTTTATTGTTTTTACTGTTTTTATAAACAAACATAATAGAAAAAAATCGTAGAAAAGTTTTGCGCGTAAATTTTTTTTTCGTCGCTTCCTCCTTCAACTTGGAGATGAGACTTGATTCATTCGATGAAAATCGATTAAAGTCGCACTTTTCTTTTGAAACTTTGATTTGTATCAATTAACGATGAAACAACAGCAGAAAGGAAAAAAGCGTTGAAAAAAATGTTGTCGCTTTACGAAAAATTTCTTAAAAATCATCGAAAAATTATTATTATTTTTGGTGTACTTTCGGCAAGTTTTTTACACAACTGTTTTGGAAATAGTTAAACCTTACCCTTTTTAGACGTTGAAATTATTCTTTATTTTTGGTGGACTTTTATATTTGTGTTTATTGAGTTATGAAACGGCTGATATTCCAAATGATATGTTTTGGTTCCGAACCTTTTTAGCTTTTGGATTCTTTTTTACGATGGTTTTTGCTGAAATTGCATTTTTTGGAATTTTATGGTCCATGTATAAACGTGATCAAATCGCTCAACATTTATTAGTTCATAAAACTTTGGATGGGCTTGATTTAACTCCAGCTACAAGACTTATTTAAACTTTAATTGCACGCGACTGAAAATTTATGATTGTTCCAATTTTTTTGTACTTTTAAAATTTAAAACTTTTTATTAATAAAAATATTTATTTTAATTTTAACATAAAAGCTACAAATTATTTTCTTCACCGAGTTTATTTAAAAAATATTATCTTTGCATTGTGATTATATGTGTTATCAATGAAATCATTCTCTGATAAATAATGGAAAATTAAACAATATCTGAGCAACGAGGTAAACTCATATCACAAACATCGGTTTCAGTGCTACCTTGAATGGTAATTACAGCGACATTACAAATAAATGGTTTAACAGCTGTTCCACAACGTCTACTAAAAACTGAAGTTATGCAAATAACATATTCGTTTGCATCACTGAAAATTTTTACTTATCAAAGCTAAAAAAAGGAAAGCAATAGCAAACCTGCAATTATAACCATCATTTGAAACAACACCTTCTTTAAATCGGTTACATAAATCTAGTTCATAATGATACATATCGACAACTTTAAGATAACAGAAATACATATTTTGGAGACCTTAAAATATAGGGATTTGGATTATTGTAATATAAGGTTTCCATGAACCAAGAATATAACCGTAAATTATGGATAGCTAATGAACTTTGATTTTACCCAACATTGTTAATAATTTTACACTTCTTTCCTTTTAGCTTAGAAATACAGGAGTTTGTAACGTTTGAATTTGGTTAATTTACTTCACTGTTTTGTGACTTTTTTGGCTTTGTTTCAAACGCATAATTTCAATGTTCGTTTTTGCAGCAAAATATTTTTTAAAATTAAAGTTTGAATATTAGTCCTTTGAAATGATGATTCATTATCGTCGACTCTATGATTAATTCATTCCTCCTCATCCGTTCACTTTAAAAAAAGCTGAATTATTTTTATGCTTTTTTTATTTTGCGCTCAAACAACGAACGGAAATGAATTAGTTTTTGCTAGTAATAATTTTATCAAATCAGTATTTTATTTTTTCATCCCACGTTTGGAACTCAAAGAATGCAAGAGGCAAACGAACATCAAAGGTGTGGCAGGCAGTAAATGATTGATTGATTTTGATAACGCAATTAAAGTTAGCTTTTCATTTATTTTTGTTTGCAATAGTTTTTTGCTCATCGCATCTTTTTAATTCAAGCGTTTTTTTCTCGTTGTCATGACTATATTTTTTTATTTTTCCTCTGCCATACAATCGTCATCACTCTTCCAGGGTCAATGGTTAAAGGGCAGATGGATGGATGCATGCATGGGAAAGCAACTAACATACATGAAAGCGCAATTTTTTTGGCGGCAAAAATGTATTCCAATAGAAAGAGTATCTTTAGTTCTTTCTTTTGACAAGATGTCATTCGAAAATGGCAACTTTTAAAAGAAGACAAATGGTTGAGATTTTATCCAAGTTTTGTTGGAAGGAAAAATATTTTTGAAAGCTAAAACTATTTTCATGTCAACAGAAGGAGAAATTTTGAGTCTTTGAAAAAATACTAAAAAATGCATGATTTTCTGCATTTTCTTTAAAGGCTTAGGGAGACGCACTGCAGGTAGCCGCTATTTTTGTTCCTAAATTTTAAAGTTATTTTCTCAAGGTCTTAGTTTGGGTCAAAAGAAGTACCAAAAATAGTTTGTATAGTTGGTGACATCTCGAAGGAAAATTTAACGCTTTTCTTATAAAATCCATTTTATCGTAATCCATGGTTTCAGTTTATCTTTGTTTTTAGCTTTTCCGCTTATCCAAAATATTTCCTATTCAAACTTTCAACATTTTATGTCTTTATTTTGTCGTTTATAGCTTCCAATTATTTGAAACTAAAGCTTCAACTCCCTTGACACATTTTTTCTATTACATAATTAACCCCAAAAAAGGCTAATGTTTTCTGGCATGGTCCTGAATTTTCAGCATGGATAATTAAAAAAAGTCTTACTATTTTTACCAGGGCCACATTCATATTCATGAACTAGATAATCAGTTGAATAATTTTTTGCATCTTCTTCACCTAGCTTTAAATATTTTTGAAATGCGGAAGCTTTCAAACATTTGTGATTATTTTCCATGCATTTAATAAGAGCTTCTTGAAAGCTAAAAAACCAAATCGATTTATTATTTTTCATTCATATTTAAGCAGTTTTTTGTTTGTTTGAAGCAGTAGGATGCTAGGATGCTTTCAATGCAATTTTGGCCTTTATGCAGCTTTTTTTTCTTAAGCTTCTGAACCAAAACCACCAAAGTGTTTATTTTTTAAAGAAAATTGTACGTTTTTACAGCCAATTCTCTTCCTTCGTCTTCTTCATTTTTTTTTTTGCTTTCAATCTCATTTAATCCTTTGCCCTTGTTTTTAAAAAAAGCTATTTCCCTTTCAATTGCGGTTCCTCAATATATATATATAATGAATGATTACGAAACACCAACGTTTGTCCATTTTCTCAATTTAGGATGAAAAAAATAAGTAGCACTTCCGACCTTGGACATTGACAAACAGCCATCGTCGTTGCAGCCGCTGCCACCACAAAAAAAAATCTCCTTCATTGGTTTTTCCTATATTTTTTTTCTTTCAAAAAGTGGGGTCAAACACAACCAAATGGAAGAGGCATCTCATTCTCCATTTTTTCGAATCGACGACGACCATTGGTCGGTCGCTTCGCTTCACCCCTTCTTTAGAGCTGGTTGATCGTCAAAACTAAAATGCATCGCCTCTCTTCTTGCAAACCGCAGCAATAAAAAAAATAAGAGAAAATTGAAAAGCATTTTTCATCTCCTTCTTTTTGCAGTTCTTTTTTTGTTTTCTTTGGCTTCTCATCATTTTTTGATAAGGCTATTACGTTGTTACTTTGTTACAAAAACTCATTCTTTTTACATTTTTTTAACCCCTTTTTTGTTGAGTCAGAAAAAATGAGGATGTTGAATGTTGAAATTGATGATTTCGAAATCCATTTTCTCCCTCCTTTTTTTCCATGCAATTCAAATGTTTCATGCCGGGTTTTTTCTTTTGCCAATGGCATTTTTTATTTTCGAAATGGTGTGCCGCCGACCAAGATGAAGAGTATAGTGTGCCAGTCTATTTTTTTTTCCATCCGGCTCAAGCAAGGAAGAAAAGTAGCTAACATTTATTCCCAAAAGACAAAAAATCAATGAGGGTTTTTACATATTTTTTTCTTCACCGGATGAAACTCCTTTTCTTTCCAATTCTTTCACCAACAACGAAAAACCTGAAACTTTAGTTTTTTAGAGCAAAGCACGAAAAATATTTACGCATAGAAAAAAAGGTGTGATTGGCTTACTTTTATTTTTGACGACTCCTCTTTCATATAAAGATTCGAATAATTCAAAATAATTCTTCTCTTTCAACCGTTTTTTTTTTTGATTTTAGACAGTCCCTTTTTTGCGCAATTTTTTCTTTCACCCACCGTGAAAAATTTAACACAAAAAAACATCGCCTATTTTATTCGATTTTTTTTTTTGCGCGGGCTTCTTTCTCAATTGCGTCCTCTTTTTTCCTCTTCTCGGATCTATTTTCAAATTTTCCTTCTTTTTTTTTGCACGGTGAACCTGTCTTTTTTGGCGCGAAATATATGTCTAACCTATGTATCATGATTTTGATGTTGAAAAAAGTTAAGGAAATGGCGCATTTTTATCGAAAACAAAAAAAGTTAAATGCTTTTGAACAAGTCTTTTAAACCTCTTCTTTGAATAAAAAAAACGTTATTTTCATATTTTCTTTGAACGCCTGCCTAGTAGCTCTTTGTTAGTCGCCGCACCGGCTGACACTAAGAAAGCTGTCAATTGTTTTTTTATAGTAAAAAACGGCCTAAAATACTCACCCGCAAAGTTGTTCCTGATATTGCCATCCTTTTCGTTGGGTATGTAAATAGAGTTGTGCAAATTCTGAATAAGGTGGAGGTGATGGTAATGCTGGAAGCAAAAAATTTGCGAGATATTCAATGTAACAAATTTTCATTTCCTAAAAAACCTTTTTTTCCTAATAACCAACGCCCGGTATCTTTTCTTTTACCTCTCCATTACATTCTTCATCAGCTTGTGTTTGACCAAAAATAACCAAAATTAGTAATAACCAAAAAAACATCTTAGATTTATATTTATTTTTTCGTTTAAAGCTTTTAATTTTAACACAATATAAAAAGTACCGGAAAAGAAAACACAATATTAAAACAAGGAATTTACTTTAAAACATGTGATGTTTCATCTTTCCTCAAAAAAAAAGTCGTAAAAGCCGCCAGGAGGAGTGTGAATATTGGCTTATCAGTCAAGTATAAAGTTAACGATTTCAATTCCTTGAAGGTTTTCTCAAGAAAAACATAAAAGTTGTTAAATTTTATGATCATAATCACACTTTGTCCTATGAATAATAACATTCCCTTTTTATCCAAAAAAAGAAGGAACATTTGCATACGCAACTTAACTTTTTGGAAAAAAAATATTTCATTAAAGGAACAAGACTATTTGATGCCTTTTCGAAAATTTCGATACTGGGGCTGGGAGGAAGAGTTGGGGCGGCGCGTGTTTGAATTACCGTGTAAGACAGAAGGTGACACGGTAATTCAAACACGCGCCGCCCCAACTCTTCCTCCCAGCCCCAGTATCGAAATTTTCGAAAAGGCATCAAATAGTCTTGTTCCTTTAACAAATCATTTCTTTTTCAATTGGCGGCTATCAACAACATATTAAAAGTTTAGTTTGTTTCCAACATGGCAACTGGAGGATTGCAATATAAATTTAAAGTAAACTCTTTAGTTTTTGTGAACAAAATGCGATAAAGTTCTTTTTTTTTTAAATTAAAGTTGGAATTAGTTTATAAAATGGAAGCACAATGACGACTTTTTTGTGTTAGGATAAATGGTATTATAAGAATTGCAATTGCAATAGTAAGAGCAGTTTAAAGTATTTAGAGTAGAATAACTTGAAAGTCATGATTTTTACATTAAACTTCTTATTATAATGTCTTGTTTTTACTTTTTATATTTATATTCTTCTCGAGCACAAAATGGATAAAAATGTATGTTCTTGCTTTCAGAAAAAATAATAATTGTTTACTTCGAATGATGATGAATATCATCAAATTCAAACTATTGCGCTATTTTCTTCCCTTCTTGCAACGAAAAGATAGACACTCAGGGCTTTGGCGGAGAAAATAAGAAAGAGAGAGAGAGCTTCTAAAACTCGCGTCCTCACTTTTTCTTCCACTTTTTTTTCTTCTTCTTCAGCAGCAGCATCGAGTAAGAAAGAAAGGAGAATGGCTGCAACATCCTTCGTCCATTTTATTTTTTTGCCGACCAACCCACATTTTTGTTTTTTTTTTTCATCGAGCTGCTGTGTGATGCAGTCAGTCCCTTCTTTCGCAATGCGCTCAAAAAAAATTCAAAACGAGTAAGAGAGAGAGCCTTTTTTGCGTCCGTTCGGTGTCATTTTTGCCCAAAAAAATTTGAGTTTGTCATTTGTGTTTTTTTACTTCTCCACGTTGTCCGCGATTTTATTGCATTTTTTGTTAAACTTTCAAATTGCTATTTCATTCTAATTTTCTTATTTTTCAGTAGCGACTTCGTTTTATTACTTCTAACGATTAAATATGCGTGAAGTTATCTCTGTTCATGTTGGTCAAGCTGGTGTTCAAATCGGCAATGCTTGCTGGGAACTGTACTGTTTAGAACATGGTATTCAACCTGATGGACGTATGCCATCTGAAAATCAAGGAAATGGGGATGATTCGTTCAGCACTTTCTTCTCTGAAACTGGAAATGGTCGTCATGTTCCTCGTGCAATTATGGTTGATCTCGAACCTACCGTTATTGGTATGTTTTTTTTAAAAATTTTTTACTATCTTATATACTTTTTTATTTTTTAGACGAAATCCGTAATGGCACATATAAACAACTTTTTCATCCAGAACAGCTCATCACTGGTAAAGAAGATGCTGCAAACAATTATGCTCGTGGTCATTACACAGTCGGAAAAGAAATCATCGATCCTGTATTAGACCGAATCCGACGTATCGCTGATAATTGTTCTGGTCTTCAAGGTTTTCTCATCTTCCATTCTTTCGGTGGCGGTACTGGCTCTGGATTTACATCCCTTCTTATGGAACGTCTCTCAGTTGATTATGGAAAGAAATCAAAGCTTGAATTCAGCATTTACCCAGCTCCTCAAGTCTCAACTGCTGTCGTCGAACCTTACAACTCGGTTCTCACTACTCATACAACTTTGGAACATTCGGACTGTGCCTTTATGGTTGATAATGAAGCCATCTATGATATCTGCCGTCGTAATCTTGATGTTGAACGCCCATCATACACTAATCTTAATCGTTTGATCTCACAAGTAAGTTTTTACATTATTATTTCTTTTCTGATAGTCATTTTATAGGTGGTATCATCCATTACTGCCTCGCTTCGTTTTGATGGTGCACTCAATGTCGATCTTACTGAATTCCAAACCAACTTGGTTCCTTATCCACGTATCCATTTTCCTCTTGCAACATATGCTCCTGTCATTTCTGCTGATAAAGCATACCATGAATCTCTATCTGTTTCTGATATCACAAATTCATGCTTTGAACCCAGCAATCAAATGGTCAAATGTGATCCTCGTCATGGAAAATATATGGCAGTCTGTCTTCTTTATCGTGGTGATGTTGTACCAAAAGATGTCAATGCTGCAATCGCTGCTATCAAAACCAACCGTTCAATTCAATTCGTCGACTGGTGTCCTACTGGATTCAAAGTTGGTATCAATTACCAACCACCAACTGTTGTTCCAGGTGGTGATCTTGCTAAAGTTCCTCGCGCTGTTTGCATGCTCTCAAATACAACTGCTATCGCTGAAGCTTGGGCTCGCCTCGATCATAAGTAAGTTAAACTTCACTTTTCTTAACTCTTTGACTTATCGTTTTCTTTTTTAGATTCGACTTGATGTATGCTAAACGTGCTTTCGTTCATTGGTATGTTGGAGAAGGTATGGAAGAAGGAGAATTCACTGAAGCTCGTGAAGACTTGGCTGCATTAGAAAAAGATTACGAAGAAGTCGGCATTGATTCTCTTGAAGGAGCTAACGAAGAAGAAGAATATTAATTTTTTCTCTTTGCCATGAAATCATTATTGGCTCTAATTTATAAACTGTTTTTGTCTTGTCTTTGTTTTATAAACTTTTGTATTTCGTACAGTTTTTGCTTTTAATATGTTGAAAAAAAAAGCTTCATATTTTAAATTGTTGGAATCTCAAACAAACGGTGAAAGGAGAGGAGCAGTCAGGATTACTTTTCATCATATCAAGCAATAAGCTTGCATCAAATCTAGTAACAATTAGTTTAAATCATATAACTTAAACCGATTTTATGTGATAAGAAAATAGATTGAGCTTGCATAAATACTGTTAAAAGGATGTCATTTTTGAAGATTTGTTTTCGGTAAAAGTGAACGCGATGAATTTCCTCTTTAAATGGATTATTGTTACGGTGCATTGTTTATCTTGGTTTTCATCGATTTTTGATGGTGGAACTTGCGCGGATACTCAGCGTTTGGAACTTTGTTACAACACTTACTTGGAAGATTTTGAGCTATCAGCTGTTCTATTCCCGGATATCGAGCATTTAAAACTCTTCGTGAAATGTTGTTGGTTGAAAAAGGCCCTGTTGTTGGACAGCAAATTGAATACAATTATCAAAATTCCCTAATTTCATGTCTTGGAGATTTAGCAAATGACTGTGTTACATCAGATGTCTTTATTCCAACATTTCCTAATATTACAAAAGCTGATGCATTATTGTATGTCCAAGATTATTACATGATGCAATATACCTGCAATGATGGATTCAATGGTTAATGTAATATAACAATTTGGGAAAGTTTCATAAATAAAAACATAATAACTTTTGATGCGATGAAATATTTTTATTGTATGGAACAAATAGGACTTTATCATCCTTCAAAATTGGAAAAGTGCAGTGAAACTGAGCAACAACAAATTACAAATGGTGGAGGTTGTCCGTAAGTTGAGGTTTATTGCTTCGAATGCATGTGGATTCTAAAATTCGCCTTATTCTTGATGAATTATCTAAAAAATAGGATTCTAAGATTACCATTTTTTACACATTTTTTTAAAAATGAATATTTGATTTTTTTTGCAAATTTAATTCTAAACAAAAAATAGGAAATGTTTCATTCGAAAATATTATTATGAAGCTCCCTTTTTTTGCATGGTTTATGACGATTTTGTTATTTGTATGAGCAATGTTTTTACCGAATATTGTGGAGCTGATATTCGCAATTATATTTGCAATCTTGAAGTCAAAGGAATTGTTGGAGTAATCCTCAATGTGGAAATTCATTACAAGATTATTCCAAACCTGCTCCTGGAACTTTTGCTCAAACTTAACCATTGCCTCAAATTCCACGAAATCACGACCATAAACAAATGATGGCATTGTGAATTCTTAATAACAATACATAAAATGAATATTTTTCCATAAAGGTTTAAAGAAAACACAATAAAGGATAAATTTTTGTGTTACCGTAATTCATTCACTAAACCGGAAATTTATGAGGGAACAATGAAATCACAAACAACTAAATGCTTTTGCATCACCTCACTAATCATCTCGTCTCTTACTGATAAGGTTAAATTGTCTATAAAATAAAGAAAAATCTAATTGTGTTGTTGCATTATATTGTTATCCTAAAATTGTTGGGTTTAAAAAAAACATGGTTTTGACCTATCAAATCTTCATCGCTTTAGCTTTGTTTATTCCATTTATTTCTGCAGAATGTGGAGATTCTCAAAGATTTAAACTTTGTTATAATACATATATGGAAAATTTTGAACTTGCTGTTGATCCATTTCCTGAATATCGAGCGTATAAAATGGTTCGAGAAATGATGCTCGTTGAAGAAGGACCAACAGGGCAAACCAAAGAATGTGGATATCAAAATGGTTTAATTTCATGTTTAGCAAATTTGGAAAATGATTGCGTTGCCACTGATTCATTTGCTTCGACCTTTAATATTTCTTCTGCAGAAGCTACCAATTTTGTTCAAGATTATTTTATGATGAAATATACTTGCAATGGTGGATATTCAGATGCCATGAAATATTTTTATTGTCTTGAACAAGTTGGACTTTATCATACTGATAAACTTATTAATTGTAGCACCACAGAACAAAATGCTTTAGGAAATAATGGAGGATGCTCGTAAGTTTTTTTTCTTCTGGAAGGCAATTTTGCTAATCTCATTCATGACTTTGATTTGAAATTTTTTTCTAAACCCATCCAACTTTTTTAGAGCTTATAACGATTACATCAACTGTCTTTTACCAATTTACATTAGTCAATGTGGAGCTGATGTTCAGAATTATATTTGCAATTTAGAAGTTAGTGGAATTAGTAAAGCTGCACCATCATGTGCAAGTTCATTACCAAATTGTTCAAATCCAACAATCTTTTCAACCAAGACAAAACGATTTATTCCCAGAGGTAGTGTAGCAGTAACAGATGCAAAAAAAGTTCTTTCAAATGGTCATTTCATTTTTCCTTGAACATTTTTTTTCATCCAAGACTTAATATGAGAGTTTAATAAAATAAATCTTTGCAAATTATTTATTTCTTAGTTTAATAATAACACATAAAAATGAAACGTGTTGCATGTATTTAGAAAAAGTAATAAACATACATAAGATTTGAGATATAAAATTCAATGAAAAAAAATTTCATAAAGAAAATTTGTGAACGCGGGAAAGTGATAAATATGATTACTGTAATAAAGGGAAGCAGAATGCGCAACGAAAAATTTTTGGTTCTGTTTTTTTGTTTGCATACTTTATTCATTCTTTCTTTTTCATTTCAATCAGTCTTACTTCCACATTTTTATGATTATTCAAGATTTTTAATTCGTCATAATTTATAAATTAATATATTTCCTTTCAAATGAGCCATAAAGAATATCAAATGTATGATAACTTTATCCAATTTTCTTAACCTTTTGTTTTTCTTCTTTAAAAAACATTTCTCTAATGTTTTAACATTTTTGGAAATTGTTTGTTATTTCCTCGTTTTCAAAGTACCTTTTAATTTCATTTTAAACTTGCTTTTTTGCGTGACATTATTTTATCTATGTCGTTTGTTACATCATTAGGCTGTACATTTCTTGTAACCATCTGCGTGTTGTTGTGTCATACTTTGATGTAATAATATTTTATTGAAACAGCTATTTTTAGGCTCTGCTGATTCGTTTACGTCTCAAACATGGAAAGTAAAGGAAACAATAACGAACATGGTGCCATGCTTAAAAAGCTTTCAATGATCAATCGTGGTCCATATGCTAGAAAGGAAAACTCAAATGCCATCGATCCATACTTCGCTGCACTTTCAAAGCTCAATCGGAATCCATATGCACGAGAGGTGAGTGTAGTTTAATTTTGTTTAAATTTTTAAAGTGAAGTTAAAATTTTTAGACTGCACAACGATCTGTTCTTCAAAGAAACCTTCGAAAAACAAATGAACGTGACGGTTTTTCTTCTTTGTTGAATGCGATCTCAACTACAAACAAGATTCCAAGAAAAGATCCAAATGATTATAGTCAACTTCTCAATGCAATTTCAACCGTGAATACGAAGCCTTCGGACAACTTTCCTCATCTCGTTCAAACTTTTCAACTACTTTTTTCTCCACATCGTGTTACAAAGAGCTCTTCCAAATTTTCAAATGCTCCTATTATTACACCAATCAATGATGCGTCACCTTTACCACAAACGTCTTATTTTCCCAAATCTAACGCATTGATCAACATTTTCAAGACACCTGTAGCAACACATCATCGAGCTACGTTTGAATGCCTAACCTGCTTTGAGGAGTTTCATGTCGATGAAGGCCGTATTTCTTGCTCTTCCGTTGTTAATGGTATTGAAGGCAATGAAAAACATGCAATTTGTGTAGCTTGCATCCGTCGGTATGCTAAAAGTTCTCGTTTTGACAGTCCAGTAAGTTCTTTTACAATATATTTAGCACTTTTAACGATGTTTTTTTAGGTAGCACCTGGTGGAGTTGGTTTAAAATGCGCTGGAAAACATGGTTGCGACAACGTTCTTCTTCTTTGTAAGAACATTTCTCAAGCTATGTTGAAAATAATATTTAACTTCTCTTTTTATAGCTGAATTTGAAATGTACTTGAGTGATGAAGATTATGGTCCTCTTAAAGATCGTTTGCAACAACAATGCATTCTTGATGCTAGTATTCCTGATTTGGTGATGTTGGTTTTCTATTGTTTTTGTTTTGTTTATATTTGTGGATTTTTAGGTGCCCTGAATGTGCTTATAAAGGGTTTGTTGACCTTGCTGATCCATATTTCACTTGCAACTGTGGAAGAATCCAATGCAGAAGCTGTCCTCGACTTTATGATGCTCACCATCATAATAAAACCTGTAAAGAAATGGACGAAATTGAAGCAAGACAAGCAACACAGCGACAAATGTAAGTTTTTTGTTGTTATCACGAGCTTACTAATTATTGTTTTTTTAGTGATCTTCAAGCTTCAGAAATTATAGCTCGTCAATGTCAAAAATGCAAAGTCTTTTACGTCAAAACCCATGGATGCAATAAGATGCAGTGAGTTTTTTTAATGTTCCTTCCGTTTTCATTTATTGTTTTTAGGTGCATTTGTGGAGCCACTCAATGTTTTGTGTGTCGCGAGCCTGATATCACTTATCATCATTTTTGCAAGTATGTTTATATTTTGTTGAATGATACTTTATTACATTGTCGAAATTTTCAGCTGTAATGGAAGAAGACCCCAAGAAGGCCTTAATGGACCTTGTCCTCAATGTGGTAAAACTTGCACTAATTCTGAAAGAGCTGTTCTACGTGATGAAAGAAGAATCAACGAATTGCAAAGAAATCGTCGATAAGAATGCTTCTTCTCTTTGTTCTTTTTTAATTTTTCTTTTTTGTTTCCTTTGTACTTATGTGATAAGTAACGCTTATTGGTTGTATCCTCTAGTTACCTTTATCTCATAATTGTCTTGTTTTTTGCCTGTTGGTATTTACTTTATTTTTATAAAATTATATTTTTCTGTTTTGTTTTTATACTCACTTGTGACTTCTGACAATTTTTCGATGCAAAATTACGATAGCAAGAATATAAGACTATTCGACCTCAACTTCGAAGAGATCGATAAAAATAAAGATGAAGTTCCGGATGCCTTCTTTAATTCTTCCATACTCGAATTTTAAAGATTTAGATTGAATCATGATAATCGTCTTTGGAAAATGTCAATATCATGAAAGTTGTATCAAATCAAAAGCATATGAACAATCCATTTTTTTTTTTGCTTTTCTTCCCTTTCGCTGATAACTATTTTATTCTTTTCTTTTCACCTTTCCGCTCTTTTTAATCGAATAAAAGAATGACTATATTTTTGTCTCCATTATTTTTTAAATCACCACATAACTGTTTACTTTTATAGCTTTAAAATTATTTTCTTTTTCTTATTCCATTTCCTTTTCAAGCAATCTGCCTCACACACCTTTATTCTTTCTTTTATAAAGTCAAGAAATCATATGAATGCTTTCTTTCAAATTCATTTTTTGTATGTAATGTACGACAACAAATAAAAAAGAAAGAACAAACGTGATTTTCTTTCTCTTTCTCTCGTGTTGCTTTCATTGATTTTGATTTATTAATTTTTATATTTACATACACTTTTTTATAGACTATGGCCACGAATACTATGTTAAAAACAAATGAAAATTGTAAGCTCAAAGATCGAGTGGAATACAGCTCTGAATCTGAAGAATACACTAGCGAAGAAGATTCAAATTCTGCTGATGGAGAAGTTGCTTCACCAAAGAAAAAGATTGAAAATAAAACTTTAGACAAAAAAGTTAATTTAGAAAGCGATGAAAGTGAATATTCATCGGATGATGATGACGAAGAAGTTTATAAGCCGTTGTCATCATCGGATGATAGTGAAACTTCTGATGAAGACGTTTTAAAAAAGGATAACTTGATAAATGTCAAACAATCTAAGATTTCTGAAACGGACACCGAATCAGAAACAAGCGATGGAGAAGCTGATGAATCTTCTGAAGATGAAACATCATCAGTTAGTGATTCCACTTCTAGTGAGGATGAAGAAGAAACTAGCAATGATTTAGGAGTCAACAAAGATAAAGCAAAAAATACTGTGCTCAAGACAAATACGGTACAACAGCAAAATTTAAAGACGCAAGAAAGCGATGAATCAGATGATGAAGTTACTGAAGAATATGATAGCTCATCTGAAGATGAATCGTCAAAAGTGCAAATACGTAATAAAGGCACTGATTCCACTAAAACCGAAGATAATGAATCATCTGAAGTTGATTCAAGTGATGATGATGATGAAGACTTTGTAAAAATCAATCATGAAAAAGATTCAGCTCCAAAACCTCCTCCAAAAACTAAAATTCCTTTAGAAAATCCATTTACAACTGGGCTATCAAGTAATAAAGTATCACTAGCACAACGACCTCCTCAAATCCAAAGACATCACGGAGGTAACAACAATGATTTTTTGAACGCTTTCCAACAATTTCACCGAAATCTCGCTGATCCAGAAGCACTTCGACAAGAACTTCAAAGAAAATCTGAAGAAGCTCTTCGTCGTGATCCTTTGACTTTTGTATGCTGCGTTTGTTTCGATAACTTTTATAAAAAAGACAACTTTGGAAAATGTAAAAGTTTGAATGGAATAAAAACCAAAGACGAACATTTTATTTGTATCACCTGTCTTCGAAGTGCTGCAACACCAGAGAATGCTGGAATTGCACAAGATGGATCAGGATTGAAATGTCCATTTCCAAATTGCTCAAATATTTTATTTATGAGTGAACTTCATGGAATGCTCGATCCAAATAATGAAGGAAATTTGCTTGAGCTTATTGGTAGAATGAGTTTAGCTGCAGCTGATATTGGCATTCTCGTAACGTAAGAAATAAAGTTACAATAGTTAATATAAATGTTTTTAGATGCCCAAATTGTCAAGCTCAATGGATTCTTGAAAACAAAAGAACTCCATTTTATGTGTGCGAATGTGGAAGAAAAGGTTGTATTTCATGTGAAATGGAATATGATAAAATTCATGAAGGCAGAAATTGCCAAGAAGCGGCTGCGATGGAAGACCGAAACAAAGAACGAAACCAAGTGTAAACTTTTTTGATTAAAACTTCTTAATGCAAACTTCTTCCTTTTTGTAGTGCAAATGAACTTAGTAATATTATTGTTCGTGTTTGCCATAAATGTGGCATACAATTTGTAAAAGCAGATCCAACGCGGGAATGTAACATGATGAAATGCAAGTGTGGAGCTACACAATGTTATCTCTGTCGAGCCAGAGACATTACATATGCTCATTTTGGAGGAGCATGCCAATCTCATCACAATTCTGACGCTTTCGATCGCCAACGACTTGATGAAGCACGAAAAAAATATAAAGATATGAATGATTTGTAATAACCTTAAACGTAAATTTTATTAAAACATCAAATAAATACAGAAGTAAACTTAAAACCAAAACAAATTAAATATATACAGCATGTGAAAATCAATCATTTGAATTATTTGCTTCATTCGAAGGTTCCTCAGATTTGTTAGGATCTTCTTCAACGGTGAACATTTGAGGAGGTTCTTTCTCTTCTTCGGCAGTAGCTTTCTCGCTTTCCACAGCTTCTTTCTTATCTTCTTCTTCCTTTTCAGCCTCAGCTTCAGATTCACTATTATCTTCGTCGTCGTCATCTTCTTCACTTTCGGATTCAGAATCACGTTTAGCTTTCTTCTAAAATCATTAAGTTTAAACCATGGTTTTACCAAAAATGAAGTAAACTTACAGCTTTTCTAGCAGCTTTCAATTTTTCTTTACGACGTTGACGCTTCGCACGCTTCTTTGCAGTTCGAGATTCTTCTTCTTCTTTGACTGATTTAATTTTTTCATCATATTCCTTTTCAACATGTTCCTTCTTTTCGACATATTCCAAATATCTTTGACGATTTTCTTCTCTTCTTTTATTGTTTCGATAAATATGAAATTCAGCTGACCCCGCAGCTGCTGATGAACCAACAACATTTCGAACCATCTCTGGTGGTTCAGGTGGTGGAGGAGTCTTATGTCGTTTTGGAATTGGTGCAGGAATATCCTATAATAAATATAAAAATGTAAAGCGATGTAATAAAGTTAAAAAACCAAAACTTACAATATTTTGTTGAAGGCGTTTAAGTTGAATTCTTGCTAAATCATATTCTGTTTTAGCATTTCTTTCTTCTTGAAGCTGTTTAGCATTTAATCGACGACGTTGACGAACATCATCCATGATTATTTCTAAACAAAAAAATGGTTTCAAAAAAGGAGCAATGAAAAATAGTACCAAAATTTTTGAAAGCTCAACAAAAAATTGAATTTGTTTGGTAAAGAGGCAATGACGCCAAATAATGTGAATGATTTTTGAGAATTTTGAGAAAAGCAATTTCGATAAGAAATTGCCGAGTATCATAAAATTTATTAATACTAAAAAGCTTCCGACCACAGCTCTGAATTAAAACTTTGTTTGTTGAGCTTGTTATTATCAAAACGGTAAATTTGCAAATGCTTTTCTTTTCGTTATTCATTGCACTTTAATAAAATTGTTGTTGAAAAAAAAAATGGATGGCATTGAAAAATCAAATAAATGTTTATTGAATCAATTTACAAAAACAAATAAACAGAGATCAAAGTAAAATATTTTGAATTCATTATATTTATGTATGTAATTAATCAACTTCTTCAATTCGAGGAGCATCATTTTTAGCTCATTCAAATTTAACTTCATTAGGAGTAGCGCTTGGACCTGGTATAGCTGTTGCTTCATTTATATCTTCAGCAATGAAAAGATCAAGCTTGATCATACCGATAAATGATATCAGTATGGGATTGGAGATTATCAAGGGAGAAGCTAGAAGGAAAGGAAATTTCATACAAAAAAAAATTTAATCTTTTGCGAATTTACCATCTTCATCTTCAGCAATTCGATCACGAAGATTTCTAAAACAAATTAATTGTTTTGCTTTGGATGTTCAGAATACTTGAGAAAACTTACTCAATGATTGAGTTATCAGGCTTGATTCCAAGATACTTTTTTTAAGCCATGCAACCTATGGTGGATAAATCAAGAAGAGCTTGAGCTTTCATAATTTTTTTCAATATTGGCTGACCTTTTATAATGAAGAAATTTTGTTATAAATTTGAGATCATTGTTTTTTTGAACGATTTATTCCTTTACAATTTAAAAAATTACAAAACTTAGACATAGAATTTAACGGATTTTTAACTAATCATAATCTAATAAAATAAAGCAAACAAAGCAATGCAAAGAATGGCTGAAACGGTTTTGGCAACGGCGAAGCTTGCAGGTGTTGTTGGTTGTAAATTAGATGTTGGATCGATACAGTAATTAGAATTGCAGCAACATCCTGATAAAATTTCTTGGGGCATTGTATGGCAGCTATTGTCCAAATTTAGATTTTGACAAAGTGTTACAGGATCACACGTAGCAACGGTAAATGTTGTAGAATTCAATGCAACGCTTACTGATGCACATTCCCCGTAACACATAACTTGTCCACCGCCGGATAAAACTGTGGTTCCCATATATAATCCTTCATTACAAAGAATTGGTGGACCCATGGATGGAATAGGGGTTGGTTGAGCTGGAATGGTGTAGTTATTGGCATTGCAATTATTGGAATCGTCGCAACAAGTAGCATTAAAACCCGCAATTGAAATAGTGGATGAGGAATTGCAAAGTCCATAAGGTTCACATGCAAAAAGATCGACGGTTTGATTAGAATATGATCCAAGAAGATGAACACATGTGCCGTCGATACAAGGAAGAGAACCTCCTCGAAGTGTTCCATTGTAATTATAACCAACCCAGCAATTTAATTGAGCGTTTGGTGTTCCTGACGGAATTAGTTTACCAGCTAGTGGGTTCATGCACATATCAGAGTCACAACAACAGCCGCTAACACTGTTTCCCAGTGAACCACAATTATTGGTTAAACTGAATTGATTGCAAAACGCTGAAGGATCACACCCGAAGTACGAAAATGATACACTGTTATTCATGTAAGTAGAGTTAAAATCGATACGACCGCATTGAGCAGGGCATGTGGTGATGATGTTTCCATATACGCTGGCACCATTGACGAAGAGACCTTGAGGGCATGTTATTAATTTTGTTGTTGGTGGAGGAGGTAACACAGTTCCGTTAACAGGTTCATAATTGCAATGGTCTATAAATGGTGGTTTTTTTAAATGATAAAATGTCAAAATTACTAACTATATCCACCGCAACAACATCCTCGAACAGCTTGATCAATAGCTAAATTGCTGCATTGTTCATAAAGGGCATGATTTTCACAGAGTGGACGATCGAGGCATAAATATGCATCAACGGTAGCGTTACCGAAAGTTGAAGATAATTTACCGCACATTCCATTACAAAGAAGTGCACCACCGCTAATTGTTGCACCAACTCCATAACCAACAAAACAAGTTAGATTCGCTTTGATTGCAGGTTGAATTCGACGTTCAGGCTCGTTGCATCTTGAGCCGTTGCAGCAACAAATTGAAAAACCATCGAAAAGAATATGGCAACCATCGAGTCCGAAAGCGTTGCAAGTATCAGCAGGGTCACATGTATAAATTGTATCGTTGCCGATATGAACTCTTGCGCATGAACCATCGCAATTAATATGATTACCAAAAGCTTGGCCTTGACGAAGTGAAAACCCTTCAAAGCATGAAATATTTTTTCCACTTCCATTTACAAGTGTAACGTTAACTTTGGGATCAACATTGCAATTATCTGAGCTGTTGCAACAATTGACGCTTAGGACGCCATTAAGATTGAAATTACAGGCATTATAAGGATCGCAGGTGTAAACATTGACAGAGATACTCTTAAGACTTGTTGAATAACGAGCACATTGACCCATGCATGGAAGAGATTGGCCTTTGGAATAGGTGAAATTATATGCTGGTGAGTTTATTGTAATTCCATTCATACAATTCATAAGAGTTCTCGAAGGTCGATAAGTGCATTCAGGGGTAGAGCAGCAAGTAATATTTAAATCTCCATCAATCGCTGAACCATCTTTTGCTCCTAAAGCTTCACAAACGCTGATTGGATCACAGCCGTAAATGGTTACTCCAGCAGCGCTGTATCTAAAGTTTTAATTCAAAAGTTTAGTAAATTCATTTTAAGTTTTTATTTATCTGCTTACGTTACACAATCTCCAAAGCATTCAGTGACCCGACCAAGTGGATTTCCACCAAGTGAGGCAAGTGATAAACCAGTGAAGCATCTTTCTGCTTGAAGAGGTGGATTAGGATCAATTGGTGGAGCGGTAAAGTTTGCGGGCGTGTTACAATAATCTAAATTACAACTATAGTAAATTTGCAAATATTTTTTTTGAATTTTTACTATAATCACAACAACATCCATTAATGGTCCCTGCTTCATTTCCACATGTATTTGGTGCGATTCCTAGCATACGACAAAGTACCTAAAAAATAAAATTAAGATTGGTCACAACAAATTGCAACATACATCAAATTGATCACATGCATAAATAGTATAATTGTTTTTGTTTATTGCAAGGTTGGTGTTATGACACATTCCAGGGCAATAAGTCTCAGCGCCAGTCATATTACCGCCATTAATTTGAAGGCCAATGAAACATTTAATTGAATCAGGAGGTGGTGGAGGAGTCATTGGTTTTTTATTTGTTGATGGATCAATACATAAGTTGGAATTGCAACAACAGCCAGAAAGGATTTTTTGCGGCATGGTGTGGCAGCTGTTGACAAGATCGAGATTTTTGCATAAAGTTACAGGGTCACAAGTTGCAACGGTTAAGGTTGTAGAATTTAATGCAACGCTTACAGAGGCACATTCACCATAACACATTTTGGCACTACCTCCATGTATGGTTAAGTTGTTCGTGTTGTTTATATATAAACCTTCATAGCAGAGAATTGGTGGAGACATGGACGGAGTAGGAGTTGGTTGAATGGGGATGGTATAATTTACTGCGTTGCAGTTATCAGCATCGTCGCAGCAATAAGCATTAAATCCGAATCCTTGAAGAGACATGTTGCAAAGTCCATAAGGTTCGCAAGCAAAAAGATCGACAGTTTGATTTGAATATGATCCAGTAACATGAAGACATGTACCACCATCACAAGGCATAGAACCACCTCGAAGTGTTCCATTATAGTTGTAACCAACCCAGCAGTTTAATTGTTGTTTTGGTGGAGGAAGCGTTGCTGAAGGAATGTATTGACCACCAATGGGATTCAGACACATGGGACTGTCACAACAGCAAGCAGAAATTGTAGCTCCAAGCGCGACACATTTATTAGATAAACCAAATCTATCACAAAAAGCTGATGGATCGCATCCGAAATAAGAAAATGAAACACTGTTGCTCATATAAGTTGAATTAAAATCGATACGACCACAAGAATTTTGACAAGTAACAATTGTATTTCCTGTTCCATAAACACTCATACCGTTAACAAAAAGGCCTTGAGGACATGTAATGCTATTGGTAGTAGGTGCCACCGTTGGGACTATTCCATTAACAGGCTCATAATTACAATGGTCTAAAAACAAGTACGTGGTCATTATTTAAATACAAAGAATAAAAGCAAAGAAGAAATATTCGTTGAAAAATAGCTTACCATATCCGCCGCAACAACATCCTCGAACAGCTTGATCAATTGCCAAATTGCTGCATTGTTCATAAAGGGCATGATTTTCACAAATTGGAAGATCAAGGCAAAGATAAGCATCAACTGTCGCATTTCCAAGCATTGTCGATAGCTTACCACACATTCCTTTACATGGAAGAGATGCTCCATAAACAGTTGTACTACTAACTCCATATCCAACAAAACAAGTCAGATTCGCTTTGATTGCAGGTTGAATTCGACGTTCAGGATCATTACATCTCGAAGAATTGCAGCAACAAACAGAAAAGCCATCATCGAGAATATGGCAACCATCAAGTCCGAAAGTACTGCAAGTATCAGAAGGATCGCAAGTATAAATAGTATTATCTCCTATATGGACTCTTGCACATGAACCATCACAATTTATACGATTACCAAAAGCCCTGCCTTGTTTAAAAGCAAAACCTTCAAAGCATGTTATATTGTTTCCAGTTCCATTGACTGGAATAACTTGGACGTTTGGATCAACATTGCAATCAGTTCCATTCGCACAACAATATACATAGAGACCGCTTGAAAGATTAAAGTTGCAAAGATTGTATGGATCACACGTGTAAACATCAACATCAATATGGCCGAGGCTTGTAGAATAACGAGCGCATTGACCAACGCATGGAAGTGATTGACCTCTTGAGTAAAAATAGTTGTGTTCAGGCGAGGAAATGGTAATTCCATTCATGCAATTTATTTGAGTTCTTGATGGTTGATAAGTGCACTCACGAGAGGAACAACATGTTACACTTAAATTTCCAAAATTTGCTGTTTGATCTTTTGCACCAAATGCTTCACAAACGTTAATTGGATCACAACCGTAAATGGTAACTCCAACAGCGCTATATCTAAAATGGGAATTCAAGTTTTTTAATTTCAATTTGTTCTATTTATCCTCTTACTTTACACAATCTCCAAAGCATTCGGTAACACGACCAACGGGATTGTTTCCCAAAGAATTGAGAGATACTCCTGTGAAGCATCTTTCAGCTTGAAGTGGTGGATATGGATCGATTGGAGGAGCGGTAAAATTTTTGGGAGTGTTGCAATAATCTGAATCGCAACAGCAACCACTGAGTGTACCAGCTGCATTTCCACATGTATTTGGGGCGATACCAAGCATACCGCAAAGAGTCTAAAAATAAAATTAAAACGGTTTTTTGGGGAAAGAATTTTATACATTAAAGTGATCGCAAGCATAAACTGTATAAGTATTTCCACTGATTGAGAGATTGGTATTATGGCACATTCCAGGACAATAAGTTTCTGCACCAGTCATATTTCCATTAACACTAACTCCAATAAAGCATTTAATTGAATCTGGAGGTGGAGGAGGAGGCATTGGTTTTTTATTTGTTGCTGGATCGATACATAAATTTGAATCGCAACAACAGCCTAAAATTTATTTTTATTGCTTATTTTAGGAGCTTTCTCTATCGTTTTTGATGCCTTACCTGATAATATACTTTGAGGCATCGTGTGGCAGCTGTTGACAAGATCGAGATTTTTGCATAAAGTTACAGGGTCACAAGTTGAAACAGTCAAGGTTGTAGAATTCAATGCAACGCTTACAGAGGCACATTCACCATAACACATTTTTGGGCTGCCTCCAGAGATTGTCGAGTTGTTCATATATAAACCTTCGTAGCAAAGAATTGGAGATGACATTGATGGAGTAGGAGTTGGTTGAGCGGGAATAGTATAATTAATCGCATTGCAATTATCAGCATCATCACAACAATAAGCATTAAAGCCAGCAAGCGACATGTTGGTGCTACAAAGTCCAAAAGGTTCGCAAGCAAAAAGATCGACAGTTTGATTTGAATATGATCCAGTAACATGAAGACATGTACCACCATCACAAGGCATAGAACCACCTCGAAGTGTTCCATTATAGTTGTAACCAACCCAGCAGTTTAATTGTTGTTTTGGTGGAGGAAGCGTTGCTGAAGGAATGTATTGACCACCAATGGGATTCAGACACATGGGACTGTCACAACAGCAAGCAGAAATTGTAGCTCCAAGCGCGCCACATTTATTTGATAAGCCAAATGAATCACAAAAAGCCGAAGGATCGCATCCGTAATAAGAAAATGAAACACTGTTGTTCATATAAGTTGAATTAAAATCAATACGACCACATGAATTAGGGCATGTGACGATAGTACTTCCCGTGTCATAAACGCTCATGCCGTTAACAAAAAGGCCTTGTGGACAAGTGATATTTGTGTTAGTGGGTGAAACCGTTGGTACTGTACCATTAACCGGTTCATAATTACAATGGTCTGAAAAAAATTACAGAGTCATTTTTTTAAATTCTAAGAATAAAAATAAAGAAAAATTGTTGTTTGATTTTTTTATTGTATGTAAAAAATTTAAGCTTACCATATCCGCCGCAACAACACCCTCGAACAGCTTGATCAATTGCCAAATTGCTGCATTGTTCATAAAGGGCATGATTTTCACAAATTGGGCGATCAAGGCAAAGATAAGCGTCAACTGTAGCGTTAGCAAGTGTTGTTGTTAATTTTCCACACATTCCTTTACATGGAAGAGATGCACCACTAACTGTTGAACCTACTCCATATCCAATGAAGCATTGAAGATTATCTTTGATAGCAGGCTGTATTCGACGTTCAGGATCATTACATCTCGAAGAATTACAGCAACAAACAGATAAGCCATCATCGAGAATATGGCAACCATCAAGTCCGAAAGTACTGCAAGTATCCGAAGGATCGCAAGTATAAATTGTATTATCTCCAATATGGACTCTTGCGCATGTACCATCACAATTTATTCGATTTCCAAAAGCTCTTCCTTGTTTAAAAGCAAAACCTTCAAAACATGTAATATTATTTCCTGTACCAGGTACAGGTGTTATAGGAACAAGTGGATCGACATTGCAATCAGCTGCATTATTGCAACATTGGACTGAGAGACCACTGGAAAGATTAAAGTTGCAAAGATTGTATGGATCGCATGTGTAAACATCGACATCGATATGACCAAGGCTTGTTGAATAACGAGCGCATTGACCAACGCATGGAAGCGATTGACCTTTTGAATAAGTGAAATGATGTTCAGGCGAGGAAATGGTAATTCCATTCATGCAATTTATTTGTGTACTTGATGGTTGATAACTGCATTCACGGGTGGAACAACATGTTACACTTAAATTTCCGAAATTTGCTGTTTGATCTTTAGCGCCAAATGCTTCACAAACATTAATTGGATCACAACCATAAATGGTAACACCAACAGCACTATATCTGGAATTAGAAATCAAGTTAAGAAATTATTTTCTTAGTATTGGTTAGATTCTTACTTTACACAATCTCCAAAGCATTCAGCTACACGTCCAACGGGATTGTTTCCTAAAGAATTGAGAGATACTCCTGTGAAGCATCTTTCAGCTTGAAGTGGTGGATATGGATCGATTGGAGGAGCGGTAAAATTTTTGGGAGTGTTGCAATAATCTGAATCGCAACAGCAACCACTGAGTGTACCAGCTGCATTTCCACATGTATTTGGGGCGATACCAAGCATACCGCAAAGAGTCTAAAAATAAAATTAAAACGGTTTTTTGGGGAAAGAATTTTATACATTAAAGTGATCGCAAGCATAAACTGTATAAGTATTTCCACTGATTGAGAGATTGGTATTATGGCACATTCCAGGACAATAAGTTTCTGCACCAGTCATATTTCCATTAACACTAACTCCAATAAAGCATTTAATTGAATCTGGAGGTGGAGGAGGAGGCATTGGTTTTTTATTTGTTGCTGGATCGATACATAAATTTGAATCGCAACAACAGCCTATAATTTATTTTTATTAAGACCTAATTATTTTTTATACTGTCTTTATTGGTTTTTAATTCATTACCTGATAATATGCTTTGAGGCATTGTGTGGCAGCTGTTAACAAGATCGAGGTTTTTACATAAAGCAAGGGGATCACATGTTGCAAGAGTAAATGTTTCATTACTGCTCATATCTGTTGTTAAAGTAACGGAAGCACATTCACCATAACAAAGTTTTGGGCCAGCTGCTGCAAGTGGCATATTTTTGTAATAAAGACCTGCATTGCAAACGATTGGAGGACGCAATGATGGAACTGGCGTAGTTGGAGGAGGAATATTAAAGCCATTATTAGCGGCATTACAATTAGGTGAATCATCACAACAGGTTACAGTCAAATTTAAACCTGATGCACCGGCTATAGTACTAAGTGTATCACATTCACCACTAGGTTCACAAGCAAAAAGATTAACATTTTGGCCACTATATACGCCTTTTACATATACACATGTTCCATCACATGGAAGTGATCCACCACGCAAAGTAGTAGCATCAGGAGCATATCCAACCCAACATGATAATGGCGCATTTGTTGTTGATTGACAAAAGCCAAGCTAAAAATTAAATAGTTTTTAATTTCTTTTCTGCAGTCGATAAAGGATTTGTATTTGTTGTAATTCACTCATAAAATTGGTAATGAAATCCAAATTTCTTAATTAAAAGATTTTAGATCAAGAGTCTCATAAACTATAGTTTTCTAATCATATTTTTTTGCAACTAATTTTTATCAAACATTCATTGTATGTTGTTTGATATAAGCCAATTAAAAAAGTATGTCTTTAAAAAAACAAAGATAAAATAGACCAAAGTTTGCGTTGCAATGATTTATTGATGCTAAAATGAAGTCTACTAATATCAGCAGTAAAATATCAAATACTTGATTTTTTGGATTTGCTCAAGCAGAGTCTACAAAAAAATTTGGATATCAACTTTCAAGTGCGTAGGATCTAAATATTCCCGGCTAAATTACTCAACTAAATTATTTCAGGTAATGAAAGCAAATTGTATTCCAACCATCTAAATATTTTTAAAAAGTTAACAAAGAAAAAAGTGATTTGGATTTTAGAACTCCAGCTAAGCTGGTAATCTCTCTCATCTTCGAAAGTTAAAAAAATGCTGTTTCTCTAAATGAATATTCCAAATATCCTTATCCTCAGATATTTAAAATACAATTCATCAACTTTAAAATATTTTATTATTTAAAAACTTACCTTCAAAAAGCAAAAAATTCCAGCCACTATTAAAAGCGACCTCATCTTTACTTTCGAAGCCACCGACAAAGAAGAATAAGTGCTTAATTGAATTATAGCCTCCTTTATTTGTACTGTATCCTAATTAGGTGTGTTGCATCGCCTTGCTTGTTTGCTTGCAAAAAAATACTGATAAGCTTATAAATATGAGAAGAAAGAAAATGCCTCCTTAATTGATGGGCTGCTACTATGTATTTCCTGTTTCATGATGCCTTTCTTTCTCCTCCTTTTTAATCTAAGAAAGAAAAAAAAATGTGAAAGAACAAAAACTAAATAATATTCTTCAATTTTCTCTGCTAAACATTAATTTAATCCAAAAAAGCACAAAGCATTTTGAGAAAAAAAATTTCAATGATATCAGTAATCTTTTTATTTTACACTTGTAAAAAATGAAGAAAAAGACAAAAATTCCAATCAACCCTTTCCTGTTTGTTAACAACAAGGGTTAGTTGGTGAGTTATCGTATACAGCTACAGCACATTTTTTACACAAATTTTGTTCCTAATTTAATGATGTTCTTCATCATGATGATGTTTGGGGCGATATTTGTAATGAAGACGATATTGTTCAGGAACAATAATTTCGTAACCTTTGATAAGTACAAAAGCAATTGTAGTAAATTTTGCAAGACCAGTAATAAGATATATAAATGGGCCATATGGTTGCCCACCATATTTATAAAAAGAATCTTCGGGTTGAATCTAAAATAAAGTAAAATTATAAAATATTTGCCAACATTTGACAATTAAAGTATTTATTACAAGTTTAGCATAAACAGCATCAGCTTCTTTTTTTCCATTTATTTGAAGAAGTTTTGGTGAATTATTAATTGCATCCCATTTACCTTGGCGAGCAAGCCGATTGATTTCAAGGAAGAGGGCTTTATTTCTGAAAAAATTAATTCTTTTAAATTAAGTTTCATTAGAAATATTTTAATGGTGAAAAATCTAATCCTTATTATTAATTATGCCCCTCACAAAACAAAAATAAAGAACTTTGTTTCAAATTTAGAAATGTTTTAAATCAAAATAGAATTACAAAGATTTAAAAGGCGTAAAGCGTTAAACTTTTTACGAAAAATACAAGCAAGCAAGAATGGTTAATATTAAAGCCATGTTTGTTTTATCCATTACGGGTGCTAATGAATATAATACATATTGGTTTAAAAGAAAAGGACTCCGCAACTTTCTTAAGTTTTGTTTCGTTGGTTGATTTTAGTTTCGTTCAAAGTTTTTATTATTTAAAGTTTTGAGGTTTGATTTTGGATTAAAAACATAGCTAGCTGTCTATGTAAAGGTTAGAAAAATAATTCTTGGATCAATCAAGTGACCGCAAAAATCCTTTAAATTATCAAGCAAAACATTTTTCGACTCTTTGTAACAAAAGCTTATGTTAGAGAATATATAAAATTGAGGTAAAAAAAAATGCCGAATGAAATATGACATACCCTTGACTTGCATATCGTGAGCTTAAAATGGTGATACTCTTTGCAATTGGTAATACTGCGGATGGCTTAAGACGTGGGAGGATCATCTAAAAGAACCGTAAATTATAATTGCAAAGATAGCATAAATTCATTGATCGTTTCAAACATAATCACGCTGTGAATTTAAAGGCACTCGTATTTGTACACTGCAAAGAAAGGAAATGATAGCTAAAATATGAGCTATAAAAATGTTTGGATTCATTCAAAAAAATATATTTGAATTGAAAACAAGCTATCGAGAAAAAAGAAAAAATACGTTCATGATCAATTGTGTTATTTTTTATCACATTTTGCCATTAATACTTTTCAATTTCCTCTAACATCCTAGAAGATCCTGGTAGGATCCAAAAGACTGAGCGATCAATTCCAAAATCAGTTTCATAAAAATATCGATGAAACTTCAAACATTTCCAAGCTTCAAAGCTTCTGAATGTTTATTCATTATGGGTTTTGGATGTATTGCCATTATGCTGCGTGTTCCTTTATTTTCATTTTAAACCTTTTTCGTTTTCCCTTTTCTATCATCTTCCAATCTAAAAGGTTGCGTTTTTTCATTAGTTTTCAATGAACCTTTATCTTAGCATATCTAATATCTTTAAGATATATTTATCTGTTGACCTATTTTTACGTATCATCCATACTAATATCGTTTCACCATTTTTTTGTTTGAATCTCAACTACTTTGCAAAAAAAAAGAAAAAGTAAAATTTTGTTGGAAAAATGGAATAATTTTTAAAGCCACTCACGTTAAAAAATGATTTCCAAAAGAAAAACAGGCTTTTTAGATCACCAAATATTTAATTTTGTCAAATTTGGGATAAACTTGTTCTTACGAAAACATGCTTTTTTCATTAGGAAGTTTTTTTCAATGTCCCTAATAATTGCAATATTAATTACTTTGATATTGTTTTTACTTTATTTAATACTTCAAACCAACATTTTGTTTTTAAAAAATCATGTGGCAGCTTTGCAAAAAAATGTAATGTTTTTCACGAGTATTTTGGGTATTTTGGTGATTAAAGTTCTTTGAAAAAACAAATAATGTCAATGTTTGGTGTTCAGCCTTCTCACACCCCAACTCCACGTTTATTAGGGAAAATAGTGTTTTGGAAAAGAAGACTTCCAACATTCTAATTTGTTGAAAACTAAAGCTTCCATGAATTTTCGGGAAAAATTTACAAAATCTTGCCATTTTTTAATGATTCATTATTTGTTTTGAAATATTTTCTCTCGTTATTTTTTATCATATTTCTCGGTCATTCGCGAACCTCGTGATGAAATATCTCTATAGAGCGTATGTGTGTCACAACAATTCTTTCTCTTTCGTTTGTATCAGTTGTTTTCCCAACCCTTTTTTCATCTCTCATAAAAGCATTCGCCTTTCTTCAAACCTAGTCATTTTGGTTAGTGCCTGTAACCTCACTTATTTTTACCATAATTTTTTCCACTGCTTCTTTTTCCTTTTCCCGAGCTGCCAGTGCCACTCTCGTCCACTTGAATAGGCGAATTCTTTGTATGTCTGTCTTTTTGGTCAATTTAGATTGACCCTGTGCGTACATTTTCATAGATTTTTGTTTTTCTCAGTATATTTGCATTGAAAGCAGCCGCCTTCCCTCCGTTTTCGTTCACCAACCAGTCATTCTCTTCATTGCTTCGTCTACTGAGCGGTTGTGTTTCTCTTCCTCTCTCTTTTTCAATCGATATTGTTCGCATTTATTATTTCGTGTGTATATTTTTTTTAAAAACCTTGTGATTTTTCTAAGAAATATTTTTTTCAGATAATCTCGTTTCAACATGCAAATCTTCGTCAAAACCCTCACCGGAAAGACTATCACTCTTGAAGTCGAAGGATCCGACACCATTGAAAATGTCAAAGCCAAGATTCAAGACAAAGAAGGCATTCCTCCAGATCAACAACGTTTAATCTTTGCTGGTATGTTTACTTTTATTTTTGGTTTTAACTCTATTTAATGCTTTATTTTTAGGCAAACAACTTGAAGATGGCCGAACATTATCCGATTACAACATCCAAAAAGAATCGACTCTTCATTTGGTCCTCCGTCTTCGTGGTGGTATGCAAATCTTTGTCAAGACGCTCACTGGAAAAACCATCACTTTGGAAGTCGAAGGATCTGACACCATTGAAAATGTCAAAGCCAAAATCCAAGACAAAGAAGGCATTCCTCCAGATCAACAACGTCTCATCTTCGCTGGAAAACAACTTGAAGATGGTCGCACATTGTCTGATTACAATATTCAAAAAGAATCGACTCTTCATTTGGTTCTCCGTCTTCGTGGTGGCATGCAAATTTTCGTCAAAACACTTACTGGAAAAACAATTACTCTTGAAGTTGAAGGCTCAGATACCATTGAAAATGTTAAAGCCAAAATCCAAGATAAAGAAGGTATTCCTCCAGACCAACAACGCTTGATTTTTGCTGGTATGTTTATATTTTAAATCTTTTAATACAAATTATTTTTTTATTTTTAGGTAAGCAACTTGAAGATGGCCGCACATTGTCTGATTACAACATCCAAAAAGAATCGACTCTTCATTTGGTCCTTCGTCTCCGTGGTGGAATGCAGATTTTCGTAAAGACTCTTACTGGCAAGACTATCACTCTCGAAGTTGAAGGATCCGACACAATTGAAAATGTCAAAGCCAAAATTCAAGACAAAGAAGGTATTCCTCCAGACCAACAACGTCTCATCTTCGCTGGAAAACAACTTGAAGATGGTCGCACTCTTTCTGATTACAACATCCAGAAGGAATCAACTCTTCATTTGGTCCTTCGTCTCCGTGGTGGTGAAATCTAAACTTTGCATCTTGAATCTTTTGTTTACTGATTTTTTTCTTATATTATGAATTTCTTGTGAATAAATATACTTACTTTTCTTTTAACTTTGTGTTTATTTGACAAATTATTATCATTGTTATTATTACAGAGGTTTATAACATAGAATTGCTCTATCAGTTTTATCAAGACACTTAAAAATTTGTTTATTATTTTCTTTGAAATCGCAATGTTGGATTTCATGAAGCGTTTGGTAACCTAATTTTTGAAACATTTGTTGTGATTTGAAAGCTGTTGCTTCAGTTATTATTCCTTCACAACCAGCTGTTTTCAAATCATTCACGCGATATTCTATCATTCGCCGAGCAATTCCACGCCTTGTATAATTTTCATGAACAGAAATAATAATCCATGATGCAAGCTTTTTTACTTCAGGTAATTTGTCCCAACTCTAAAAATTATTACATGTATTGGTGAATAGCATTTTTCTTCAAGAAATTTTTGTTGTTGATAAAAATATTAGTAAGCAAAAAGTATGAATGTGTTACATCAATTTTAATTACATAAAATGTTTTTACTTTTTGTTCAAGTTCACCAAGAAGTTTTGCAATGCTATTTGGTTTCCATGATGGATATTCTGGTGCTTCTTCTGAACGGTTTTCAAAAGGTCTGGTCAAAATTGAAGTCATTCGAACTGCAGCAATTTGATTTGTTTCCTTTGATCTCACAAGATATGTAAACGATGGCTCTTCCAAAGATATGTTTATCAAATCTGCAAACAAAAAATAAGTGATTATGGTATTTGTTATAAAGCTTTTATTACCTTTAAAAAGTGGTTCCATTTCGTCGGGTTGCGCTTGTAAAGCATTTGTTAAGGGTTCATTTTTGCAAAAGTCATTCGATATAAAATTTAGAATATCATTGGAATCAGCTTGAGTTGCTTTTATTATTACTAATCCATCTTCAAATGGTTCGGAATCCATTTTTGCAAATCTCTGAAGCAGTGTTTATAAAACTTTGAAGAAAAAAAAGTTGAACCATCAGAAAATGCGCAATAATGAATTTAATCATGCTTTTTTAAGAGATCCTCAATGCTTAACCGTAAAGCTTGAGGAACTCTTATTCAATTGACACGCTTTTTCAATCATTTGGTTCTTCTTGTTCCACGAAAAGAGTGGCTGCTGCGAACTGGAAGGTTCAAAGGCTAAAGACTATTGTTCCAACCACTGAACCATTTGAACGCGAAAGCGAAAAGATTTTAATGAAAGGATGAGGAACTTTTTCGGAATTAATAATTGGAGAGAAAAAAAGAATGTAAATAAATTTTCGAAAAAAGAAGAATCATGGGCGAAAAAAATTGAAACAACTGTTGTTTACTTTCACCAAATTCTTGTCTGAGTAAAGCGACGCGGAAGTTGTGCAACTATAAAGTTAGTATGTTAGGTGTTTTAAGTACAAAAAATAAAAATGAAGTATGTATGCTCATTGATTTTTTTATTGTTCTTTAAAAAGTAATTTTAGTAGTTGCTACAGCGTATTGACAAATGAAAAACAGCTCTGCGCAAGGATTAAAAAAAATTCAATAACGACAATGAATGAGCATTGGTGGTAGTGGCTTTTGATGGCAACAGAGAGAAAAAAAGGAGGATGGGAAGGAGCAACAACTCAACCATTTTTAGAAAAAAAGAAAAAAGAAGCTTTATTCAATTTTCTAACACGCCGTTTGTGTTTCCTCTTTTTTCTTTCCTTCTTTTTGGGTTTTTATATTGCATTAGCTTTCACCAATAATGTCTGCTTTCTAAACACCCCAACAAAGATTAATGAATACCTAAGAAAGTGAATGAAAGAAGAAAATGAAAAGTTTTTCTCAACGTTGTTTATGATAGGGTTAAAATCAATCAATTATTAATTTTGAGATCTAACTGTCACACACAAATCAAATGAAGCAACCTTTTTTGATAACCCAGTCGATCGACTACAATATTCTATTACGATTTTGTTTTTTATTAACGCATAAACTTGATGGAACATGTTTGATTAATTTATGTAACGGTCATCTTCTTTGCATTGAAACATTTTAGATTAAAGAAGCAAGCAATCACACCATGTACTTATTACCAAAAACATAATATTGCGGTGTGCTAAGTTTTAGATTAATGAAATCAATCAAAATTCTAACAATACAAACATAAATCATTATCACAAAATTACGAAGAAAAAAGTGCAAATAAAACTCAAAAATTGGTTTTTAAAGAATTTATTTAAAGTGAAAAAATGATAACATAAAAAAATAAACAAAGAAAAAACAAAATCAAAACAGTTAAATTAGATATTTTCGGCATTTTTTATATCCACATCCACATTTTGGTACATTATCGGTTCCACGTGAAAGATCAGGTTCTTTCGTCGGGAAGTAATTGAAAGTAAGTTCTTCGCCAGGTTGAATTTCCCGACAGGAGAAAAATACAAGTCTTGCATATGATGGATTAGAGTGGAGGCCTTTGACATAAATGACAACAAGATTTGGATTACAGGAGTGATTGATGAAGCGTGATTCATTACCATAGTGAGTTGCGTCAACAACAAATTCAATATTTCCATCATCGTTAGCAATATTGAAGAGATATGTTTGATCTTGAACGTCTTCACATTCTTTAAAATGACGAATAAGCTGGAAAAAAAAGAAGGTTAATAAAAAATCGAGTAACAAAAAGAACCTACTCCAACATATTCCACAACAAAGAAATTTTCTGGAATTTTGACACATGTTCGAATGCCCCATCCGCGATTGGCGGTTTTGAAGAGCATTAATGGGAAATTAAGACGACGACCACGCTAAAAATAAAGTTGAAATAAATAATGGAATGTGCAAAAAAAAACTCACTTTGAATAATTTTCCAATACACTTCTCACTACATTTGCATTTTTTGTTGCATTCCATAATAAACGGTTGATCAGATTTTCGCAAATAGCCATTACGTGTTGTAGAAAACTAAAATCAAAATCATCATTAAAGCATTGACCAAAATAATAATAACCTTAATACAAGGACATTTTTCATTGCTCGTACATTCATCACATTCACATAAATTCATAGGGTTATCAGCTTTTTCAAAAAGATAAGTTGTAATTGGTGAATAGACATTTTGTGCGATAAACTAAAAACTTATTTTTTAATATCAATATAACAAACAATAAGAAAAAACATACTGTAAATTTTGGATTAGTACCAGGTTCTCGCGTCCAGTTTTCAACATAAAGATCACCAAATCCATTTTTTTCACAAGATTTTGAGAGAATTTCTTCCATCAAGCAGCTTTCAACAAAGGCTCTAGTTTGGATTCCATTGACATAAGTATCATAGTAGCCAGGGTATTTTTCACGATCATCTGACGATAAAGAGCGGAAGATCTCGTAGCAAATTTCCCGTCGCATGTTGAATTTCTTAATCTAGAAAAAACACATGAGGAACTTGGTAGTGAAAACATAGCTTTAAATACAAAATTACATAATATGTGCACATGGAAATACACGGTTCAGATACCCACGAATTTTCTATAAATTTATAGCCTTTCCAAAGGACTAAATAGCGATTGGAGGCTTTGTTCTTGAGCAAAATGCGAGAAACGTCATAATCTTGGTTAAAGTCACCTCTAAAATAATAAATTCAGTAAGTTCCTCTAGAAAATCGGTTAACTTGCCCTATGAATTCATCTTTACGATCAATGACATCATCCAACAAGAGAAATCTTTCAGATTCTTCACTTTGATCGTTGACATCTTCAGATTCATTTGGATCAAGAACACTTTGATCAACAAAATCATCATCATCATTTGGACCAAAGGGCTCTATACCATTTACAGGCCAATAACCAGCTTCAGATTTAGATAATGAAATCTAAAAATATAACAAATTTTTGAGACAATAGTAAAAAGGTAAAAAATAAACATACGTTTTGAAAAAGTTTGTCGAGAGGAATATTGAGTTTATAATGTTCGCTTTTTGAAAGTTTCACTGGTTTGTTCAAGCTTTGAAGGAAGTCAGGCATTTTATTGCATTTTGGTGGATCAGGACGTTTGCGGCATACACGCTTTGATGAACTAATCGTTCGTTTTTCAATTTCACTCAGACTTTTATGACGTTTTCTCAAGGTTCGCGGCATAACGTTGTAGAAAATTGAAGAGAGATGCAAAGCAGAAAAGTTAACAAAATCCTTTTAAAAAAAGTTAAGAAAAGTGAACCAAAAAATTGGGAAAGTCAAAGGCATAAAAATTGGCGCGAAAATAACCGTAGATTTCGCGAAAACTTATTTTGAGCGGGAAATTCAAAAAAAAAATTTCTAAGAGGCGCTATAACATTTTTTTAGCTAAAAGAAAATCTTTTTGTTACTTATGAGAAAAAAAATTGGCTTTAAAATTTGCTTGAATTTATTTCTTTAGTTTGTTGCTGTCTCTTTAAATACATTAGAATATTAAACAACAAAATGTGGAAAAATATAACCCACTAATTCAGTAATGCTTATATTTATATCAAAGCTTTGTTGCCATACTTCATGCCTCTGTAAGGAGATTGATTACAACCTTTTATACCGTTTAATACATATTTCATATACATTCATTAAAATAAAACTGATTTTTCTTTCTTTCAATTTGAACACAAAAACAACTGAGAAAGTTTTTGTGGATGATTAACTTATATCTTCCAATTCATGACAATTCCTTTATTTAGCATTTAACATATAAAAGACACAAAAAATATTTATCATCTAAACAAAACAATAATGAAATCATTCATCGAGCAGCAGCTTTGGGTTGACTATGGTAAACAGATTTCAGCATTGTGCTGAAAATCATTCATTTGTTACTTCAAGTAAAAAAATAATACAAAAAGAAAATCATTACCTTATTTCTTGATCATTACGAGTATTATCATATGGTGCCATTAAACGCATTTGTGCCATAATATCATCACAAAATTTTCGATTAGATAATCTTTTAGTTGCAATTCGAAGCTTTTCTTCCAATGACCACATAATTCGATAAATATTACCATAAAGATAAAAGAACATTAACCAAAGTGTAACACAAGATCCCAATGAAAGTAAAGTTGAAATTGTAAAAGTAATAATGAGGATTGTAATCATCAACGGTGGTGTATCTTCATTAGTTGGCATTTTGCTGTCCCAATATACTTCATTTTCATCAGCCTTTGTTTGAGAAGGAAACAGTAGAGTTATAAATATGATCATCATTGCATAAAGAACCAACCATAGTTTACGAAACATTTTCACTTCTTCACTTTGATTGATCACCAACGAAATGGATGGAATATGGAAAAGTAACATTTAATAATCATTTTCATTTTCAAATAAAATTTGCATAAACTTGACCAAATTCAAATCTAAAACAGAAAAGTTTATTACATTTTCGAAGAACCAAATACTGTGTTGTAAAAATTACTTTGTAAAAAAAAAAGTATCTAATTTAAAAAAAGAAGTTAAAATCAATCATTCACGTTGAAGTAAATAATAGTATTCTTTTTAAATGTCAAAAAATTATATGCTATTAAAAAAACAGATGGAAAATCACTGAATTTAGCAGCGACTTATAAAAAAACTTTGAAGGTCTAAAAAATTTTTCAAAAAACGATTTGTTCTTCAAACGATTGTGAAAAAGGGAGCGAAAAAAGAGACACGGTATAAAGCAACATTAAGTTTTAGTTTACATAGGTATTTTTCTTTCAATCATTTTTTCGGCAAACTTGCTTCTTTTTCTTCTTGAGTTATCTATCTCATTTCTCGTTAATGTTTTGTATATCGTGTTTTGCTTTTATTGGTGTTCCTTTTTGCGTTTTTCATTCATATTCGTGTTTTAGAAAATTACGACGAAGATGAAGTTTTCTTCTGACTTTTACTCTTATGATTTGCAAGCTTTTGAATGTATTGGTGCGAAATCCTTCGACCAACTCTTGATGGATCCAAAGCTCTGTAACAAAATGAAGGAAAAAGGATATTGGTATCTAAATCCAGTTCAAGCGATCTCTCTTCCAATTGGCATTCGAGGAGATGGTATGTTTTTCTTTACATAAACTGTCAATAATGAAAGCTTTTTTTAGATTTGTTGGTTCAAGCTAAAGCTGGTAGCGGCAAAAGATTGATCTTTTCAACTCTTATTGCTCACGCTACTATTGGAAAATCGACCAACCAGTGTCTTGCTGTCGTTCTTACTCCTGTTTCTGAAGTTGCACACCGAATCAAAGACACTATTGATGCAATCGTCACTACGGAAGCTTCTATTGGGTAATATTTTCTCATCCATTTATATTTAAACATGTTGTTCTTTTAGTGTTTTCACTGATGACGAAGATTTCGAAACCTGCAAGAAAAGGGTTGCTGGTGCTCTTACGGTTGCTGTTGGTACTCCACATCGAATTGCTGAACTTGTGAAACAAGGACTTATGCGATTGAAAGACTGCAAGTTGTTTGTACTCGATGGTGCAGATGAGTTGATTGCTCGCCCTTATCGGGATGATATTAAGTAAGTTAATATTTAGTTTTTTCTACTTCATTTAATTAGTTGACCTTTTTTAGTTGGATTCTTAATTCATTTGATGTGACGTCTGCACAAATCATTGCTTCTGCCGTCACTTATCCAAAAAATCTGGAGTCCTTCCTTTCTCAGTTGATGAAGTCTCCCAGTTGCGCTGTTCGGTTGCTTTCTGATGTATCACCGGTTACCACAGAACCTATGGCTGCTACCGAGGATATTAGTAATGATATCTCAACGCAAGAAGTTACTCTTGATAATCCTCCTGCTTTGGATTCAGTAAAAGAAGAAGATAAAGAAAGCTCTACAGAAAAATCTGCTTTAAATGATCCTACTGCTGGTTTCAATGATTTCAATGCTCCTACTGCTGGTTCTATTGATTTGAATTCTCCTGCTGCTGGTTCTATTGATTTGAATTCTCCTGCTGCTGGTTCTATTGATGTGAATGCTCCTGCTGCTGGTTCTATTGATTTGAATGCTCCTGCTGCTGGTTCTATTGATTTGAATGCTCTTGCTGTTGGTTCTAATCATTTGAATGCTCCTGCTGCTGGTTCTAATGAATTGAATGCTCCTCCTACTGCTGGTTCTAATGATCAGATTACTCATGAACAGAAACAACTTGAAGGTAAGAAAAGAAGAAAGCATCCTATGATTCTCGAAGATAAATCACCGTTTTGTTTTGTTATTCGGGGTTGTAATGGCAGAGATCCATGGGAAATTCCTCATCCTCCTCTTATCCGTCAACCTGGTAGAGGTCGAGATCCACCACCAATTGTCAATCTTGAGAGTAGGTTTTTTATCATAGGTAAACAGGGTTTCATACTAAAATTTTAGTTGCTAGAAAGTATGACCCTGATTTTAATCCTATTCAAACAATTGATCCAGCATGGTTCGAACCTTATGCTCCTCTCCCTCGTTTTCGTGAAGTTCAACCAAGCCTTAGATTTCTGCGACGTATCGAGCGAAAACGCCTTGGTATACGCAAAGTACATAATGGTTCCTCAAATCGCGCAAATTATGGTAAAAATATTATTTCTCGCGGCAGAGGTCTCACTGGCGGATATGGTGGAAGAAGTGGTGGAGGAGGATTTGGTCATAGTGACCGCGGTGATAGTTCATATTTCCGAGGTGGTTTCGCAAACCATTGTATGATTTAAAATTTCAAAATTCTGGCTAATCTTAATATTTTATTTTTCAGCTAATTCTGGTAATTCCAATACTGGCCGTGGAGGATTCACTGGTTCTCGTGGAAGTTATGCTCAAACATTTGATACCGCTAACAATCAAAATCAAAGCTATGGATATTCTGGTCGTGGAGAACGAGGATTGAATAATGGTTCGAGCTACCGAGGTAGTCATGGAAACTTTATTCAAGCATCTGATACCGCTATCAACCAAACTCAAAGCTATGAATATTCTGGTCGTGGAGGACGAGGAAGAGGATTTGATGGTAATTCTCGCGGTGGTTTCAATAATAATGGAGATAGTTCTGGCTACACTCATACTTCTTCTACTGGCAACTCTTATAAACGAGGTGGAGGATTTGACGCATATACTTTTGGTGGACCTCGAGGTGGTCAAGATGCTCCTTTTGGAGGTGGAAATCGTGGTGCACCTCAACATAATAATTCTCCAACTGAACGAATTGTATGTTTGATTGTTGTTACTTTACATTAAATTTTTATTTTTAGGTCAGCCAAAATATCCAACAACAAGCAATCAATGAAGCTGTCAATGAAGCCGTCAAAGAAACTGTCGAAGCACCTCGCAAATACCGTTTTGTCAAACCCAAAAATTAATTTTTTTTGTTCTGTTTTGTTTTTGTTTTTTATGTGTGTTTTCATTTTATAAATTCAGTTTTGAAATTTTGTTGGTTTAGTACTCATTTGAATTTATTTCTTTTCCACCTTTTTTTATTTGGTTTAATTCTATCATTTTACATGGATGCCAAAGTTGTCGAATTTCTAAAATGGAATCAGAGTAATATTTTTGAAAACCAGACAACGCCCATTTTTGAACACTATTTACCTTTTTTGCAAAAATTATTGAAGAAACATAACTTTGTTATCAAATTTTGTTGTGGAATTTACTGAATTTTAATAAAGTTTAGGCTATTGAGGATGTTCATTAATAAATTCTGCAAAATCATAATATACTGAATTATTCTTTCAAGCATGAAGATACAAAAAATATTTGAAGTCTATTCAAGGTGAAGTAATTAAATCATTATTTCATTTTTATTTGGATTAAACTTACCATTGTGATATCTTACAATGCTTTGAAGAAGAAAAAACAAATCACTTCTTGTTAGAGAATAATCTTTCTGTAATATTAACAAAATCAAGCTTCAAGATAAATGAACACCACTTTGATATATTATATTTTGATATTATTATAAAGCCATTATAACGCTTTTCATTTTCATTTAATTGTTAAAATCAAGCAAGGGTAAACTTTTAACAATATCTTTATTTATTTTTTAAAATCATTGGTTCAAAGTATTAAATCGTCAAAAGAAGAAAAAAATGAATAAACATTCATTCATACATATATTCGAACTCTCTAAAGCCTAAGGCAACTAACATTCAAAATAATGCAATGTGTGCAAAGTGTGTGTGTGTGTATGTATGTACAACACGGATGATGATGGGCCATGCCTTTTTGGATAAATTAAATTAAAGTAATAATGAAAATAAAAACAGACTAAAGTCACAAATATATAAAATTAATAATTGAAAAAGAAAGCCTTGAAAAAAAAGAAGAGAGGGATTTTATGGTGCCGGCACCACCCTTATAAAAAAACCTGTGCAACAGAAAAGGTTTGATAATAATAAAATATGAAAAATTAGCCGTTTACAAATAACAAAATAAAAACACCAAAACTAATATTGTTTGTTGATTGGAATCAAGCGGTTGATAAGTTGATAAGGTTAAATTCTTCATAAACAAAAAATATGTTTAGTAACAAAGTGCGCGAATCGATAAAAAAGAATTAAAAGTGTGAAAGAAAAAGACAGAAAATAAATATCTGAAAGATATTAATTTTTTGAAAATATTTTTTTTCTTTTAAAATATAAAGAAACAGACAAAGACAAATCAATAAATAAATATTGAAAACAACAAACAACATAACAAAATGGAAAAAAGAAAAACTACTACAATAAATTTTGTACTACAGAAAGAAAAGCAAGATAATAAAATAATTATGTAACAAAATCCTAAAGTTTATAAAATTAAAAAAGGTGTTTACGGTAAATTAATACTATCATCGATAAAAAAAAGGCTTTTTTAGTCGATATGTTTTAAAGCAAAAAAGTCAAGAAAGGAAAGAAAATTTTTTGGAAGACACGTTTAAAAATTTAAATTAAAAATAGGTGTGTGACAAAGTCTAAAATTAACAACAAAAAAATATAAAGAAAGGCAAGGCCATCAGGTGGAAGGAAGAGAGAGACATCATTGCAATTTTCGATGATGATGAAAATGATACTAATTACAAATTATAAAAAAATACAATACAAAGAAGAAGAAGAAAAGTGTTCGAAAATAATAAAATAAAAACAATTGGGTACCTAAAGATTTTTTCCCCATAAAAAGGAATAATGAAAAAATATGCCAGCTTTTTTTAGACACATGGTGCTCGCCAAATTTTTTCCAAATCCTTTTCAAGATTTTTTATTGGAGTCATATCATTTTTTCCATGGGGTTCTGTTCCATATGGAGTCCACCATGTTGCTGGTTTAGATGGAGTTACAAGATTTGAATGTTGATTGGAATGTTGTCGATCAGAATGGGGAGTTGGAAGAGCGGTTAAATTTCGAAGAATTTTATCATCATCAAATGAAGGCAAATCTGCGATAAATCTATCAACATCAAAGCGTTGTTCCATTGGATTGAGATCCCACCATTGTTTAGGTTTGTCTTGTCCAACACTAAAAAGTTAAACGGATTAATTATATCTATAAAAAATGTTTGGTGATTTTCTGTTAATAATCTGCGAAATTAAAAAAAAATAAAACATACCTTAAAGTTGTTGGTCGACGTTGAACTCCACCAACGGCTGTTTCACGTGGAACCGATGATTCTTTATTATTATTTTCTCCACCATCATCATAAGAAGAGATGGATGAAGCCTTTTCATTATCACTCCAATAAAATTCATATGGTTCATCAGAGGATCCAACACTGAAGGTAGTGTTTGATTGGCATGAAGTATTATTTCCTCCACCATTAATAAGCATTGAAGCAGAATTTGATTGTTGAAGATGTTGACCACGACGGAAATGTTGCATCAATAGGGAATGTTCTGGTTGAGATGAAAACATTGGTGGAGGGGATGATGTAAGCTCTTCAGATGATGTGGTTGAAGAGTTTGATGGAACACAAGGTTCATCAAATTGTCCACCACCGCTGCCACCAAGACGATTTTTACTCATCGAAGCTACAATAGACGGATGACGAACTATTAACTCTTCAAGTTGAGCATTGGTCATTGCAACAGCTTGAGGCATGAATGAACCAGCTGGGGATGGAGTAGGAGTTGCTGTGGTACTTGAAAATGATCCCATATTAGGATAATAATGATTTGAGGGATTCATAACCGATGTTTGAGCTGATGTTGGTACATTTATTGGTTTATGATTAACATGATTAGCAACCGATGAAGATGATGCAGATAAAATTGGTGGTTGTCTTCGACGCCATCCATCAACTGATGCCATTTCAAAGAAATATCCATCTGATGCAGGGTCATAATATTTTACTGATGGAGCTGCGCCAATAGTATTGAGAAGCTTTTGATTTGCAACAATAGCTTTTTGAAGCTTTTGTGTATCGATTTTTTCCATTTCTGGAAGCTTTTTAGGTGCAGCTGGTGGAGGTCCATGAATTTTAGGATTTCTCTTTTTCCATCCACGTGATCCATTATTTTCATAATAAAATCCATCGCTTAAAGGATCATAATACCAATAATCTTCTTTACGTTCTTTGTTAACAACCATTGAAGCTGTTGGAAGAGAAGATGGAGCAAGGTTTGTTGTTGATGGAATAATTACTGCTGCTGGCTTCTCTTCAGGAACAACAGAAGCTAAATAAAGCTGATTAAAGGCTGTCTTAAAATATGATAAGTTCTTACCAGCTTTAGCTGTAGGTTCTTTATTTTCTGATCCAGCGATAGTAAAGTTTACGCTAACTTTTTTAACACGTTGACGTCCAGCTTTCTTTCCACGTTTCTTTGCACCAGCTGCTAATTCATCCTTGTTATTGTTAGCTGAATTAACAGATGAAGCAAGAGAATCAATGCTTGATTTACGATTTGCATCAACATGAAATGGGCTTTCGCCATCTCGTTCACGATTTTCTTGTTGTTGTTGATCATTCATGATAGAATCCATTGAATTTTTTTCCAATTGTTCGTTTAAAAACCAAGCCAAAGTTTTACCACTTCGCTTAGCGGCAGCTTGCTTTTTAATCATTGAAATATCGTCAAATCCTTCAAGAGAAAATTGGGTATCAGGATCAGAATTAAAATAATTTGATAAAACTTGTGGAGTTTTTAATTTCTCCCTTGATGAGAATGGTAAAGGTCGAGATGAGGTTGAAATAGTAGGGCCACTTGATGAAGTTGATGCAGAAGCGTTATCAATCAATGGGGTTATAGATGTTTCGCCGTTTTTGGCGTTAAAAGAGCGTTGATAAATTGATTCAAAGTTCGCCGTTTTGAACAGAATGTTTTATGAGGAATACACGTAAAGGTATGTCCTAAAAAAATTAGTTATATAATAATAATAAAGTATAATCTTTTTAAATAAAGTTTAACAGACACGAAATCACGGAAATGATTAAAACAAAATTCTTTCAAATAAAAAATCTCAAAAGTAAATTGAATCTGATGTTTTCACTTTTTTTTGTTTCGCGCACGATCTCCCAATCAACTTTACACTAAAAAATGTTCCCTCTTTTGCTTGCGATTATCCGGTTTATCGAAAGAAATTCTTTCCCTTCCTTGGACAACGAGGAAATGAATGAATAAGGTAGAGGAAAAGAAAAATTTAAAACAAATAAAAACCACGTCAAAAAATGTCAAAAAAAGAAATCAAAGAAATATTTGGTGACCATTATCGTGCGAATTTGCCTTAACACAAAAAATAAAATAAAATAATTTAATAAATTTTAGAAAGATTTCGAAATATTATTTTTGCAACGACGTGTGTTGAAATCAAAGGAATTTACAAAATGTTTGGGAAAAACATACGTCGAAAGAAGGAATGAAGAAGAGGAGATAGAAAAGAGAAACGGATTCAAACAAAAAAGAGAGCGCGGACCGGAACTTTTAATAACACTGGAACGTATACATACGTGTATGTGAATGTGAACGCGGCTTCTAAAGAATCAGAAGAAGAAAACAAATCATCATCACAAAAAACCAGAAGAGGAAAGAAGTTAAAAAGCATTAGAATTTTTTTGTTTTGATTGTTAAATCGAAGCAATGATGACAAGCAAAGCCCAAAGTGAGTCCTCTTTCCACTTTGCGGTCATTTCTTCTTCTTTTTTTTCAAGAGTCATTTTTTGCGCAACCATCACCACCTTAACCAGCTGATTCGATTCAAATAATCAATCAACATCAGCTGAGCTTTTCTTTTTTTTCCTTCGAATTTTCAACTAAAAAAGTGACTATGCTTCGTGCTTTTTTATTTTATATTGTAAAAGGAAAATTATCAGCTGTGCGGGGATAGAATTAAAAAAAACAAACAATAATAAAAAAGTGAAAACCAAGCGACGAAGAAGAACAGGAAATTTAAAACTAAAATCAAACACAATAAATTGCCTTTTTTACTGTTAAATTTTGTTTGTTATCAGTAAAAAAGAAAGGAAAGAACCGCCTTTCTTTGCTTTAAAAAAAAGAGGGAGGGAGAAGAAGCAAGTGTGACGCAGCTTTTTTCATCGAGATGATTCAGCATGTGAAATTTTTGTTGTGTTTAACCAATACCGTCGACAACGGCGACGACAATAAACGTGTTCTCTTAGTTTAAAAAAAATATATTACAATTGATAAAATAAAATATAATAAGGAATAAAAAAAGGAGTGTGTACCTTTTTATTTCCTAAAGGGTTTTTTTTATTTGTGACGTAAGTGAGTGAAAAGAGTTAGGCTTCAGAGTAAAAATTAAAAAAGTTGACGACCATTGAGCATTTATTATAGTAGGGATTACGTCAAATATGTATTGGCAGCAAGAAAGCTTTAAATAGTTAAAAGATAAAAATTATAAAAATTAGAAATAGGATTATAAAAAGATGTGGAAAATTAAAGTACAAAGTGATGGCCAACAAGAAAAGAAATCCCGATGGCATGACAAAAATTAGTTAATAGGCTCGAAGGATTTTCACTTGACATGACAAAAATTAACCCAGGGAGGAAGATACAGTGCATGAGAACAAACAAGATTTAGACCTTAAAGGTTAATAAAGGCCTTAAATGTTGCTCCTTAAAGAATGAGGGCTTTTTTTGATTTGAGAGTGTTTCCTAAAACCAGAATAAGCAATCCCTCAAACTGGTTCAAAAAAAAAAAACAATACCAAAACACACACACAATTATGAGAGGACGACGACAAACTAATCAAAATGCTAATTGATTCATTTTTTTTCCTCAATTTTTGGAATAGAAAAAGTAGCAAAAAAATGGTTCCACATTCGCCCCCATACAAAGTTTTTAAAAACAATATTTAACAAAAAGGTATGTATGTATTAGCAAAGAAAAAAAATTGCGTGGGGCCAAGTCAGATTTTTTGAAGAGAATGAGAGATAGGAAAACAAAAAGTAAACGAAAAAGTGAACCTTTGTCTTTTTCTTTGTTGATCGAATCAATCATCAACAAACAACAAGCAAGACGAAAATTAAAAAGAAAAAACAGCTGAAAATGTCCAAATAATCACGGGATTTTATTTTTTTGTTGCTTAAAGGAAAAAGAGAAAGAAACGTGATTCACGCAACAAAAAAAAAGAGAGAAAAATGGAAAAACAGGCGGTGTTCCTATAACACTAAACTACGAAGAAAGAAAAAGAAAAAAAGGGTTCAAGCATCGCGTGACAAACACGAGCTAGCTAGCTAGCTTTGGCTCTCTTGAAAAGGAAAAAATGGGATGGCAATGGTTTTATGTCAAAGTCATCCAAAAAACAAAACAAAATGAGAGAACAATTTTAACAAGAATGCCTTCATCTCTCTTTTTTTTTGTATGAACAAAGGATACATTTATTTTTTGCAAATGGGTGAAGTCTTTTTTTTCTGGGGTTAAGTGGTACAAAATTGAAATCTTCCTTTTACTACCCCCGCCTTTTGAATTTTTATCATCCGCAATTTAAAAGCTAATAATTCTTTTTGTTTTTTAACTTGTCAAAATAATAATAACAATATTGAAATATAAAAGCAGCATTTAATAAAAAGAATTCAACAGTATAATGTTTTTAATGCCACCATAATAACAAGATAAAAAGAGAGATGGAAGGGAATTGAAACCACGTGGCCGCGCTTACATAAAAGTCAAAACAGACATTTTCTTCGAAAAATGGCAACCATTTAAATTGCGTGTACTACGCTTTTACGACTTTAAAATTAAAAACATAAAAACTCAATTAATGTTTTTTTCTTGTGCGTTGCATTTTTTGAGTTTATATTGTTTTGTTTTTCTGGAATTTTCAAGGATACAAAGCAACTCGTAGACAAAAATAAAAGGAATTTGCTAATATTTTCATGACTAGCAACATCTTATGGATTATGGTAAAATAAGCTTTAAACAGATTGTAAAGAAAGGAATTTAGTTGGAAAAGCAAAAAACAAATCAAAAAGCGCACCACTAAAATTTATTAAAACCCTAATAAAAGCTATGTGCCTTTTAAAAAGACAAAAGCAGCGTTGCCCATCGAAACGCAAACACAAACAAAAAAATTCACATTCGATTTTGAGAAATGGTTTTTTTAAAACACAACATTATTTAAAATATAAAAAAAGGTCATTGAAACGTGACTACATTTTTTTGTTAAATTTTTGATAGAAAAATACATATATCACCACTATGTATGAAAAAGAGATAGAAAAATAAAAGGGAAGGAAAGGAGATCGAGAAACGAGCTCGATGATCGCAAACAAAAAATATTTTCAAATCCGGCTTTTATTTTTGAAGAGAAAAATAAGGTCAAAAAAGCAGAAGAAAAAAAGCTGTCAGATGAAAAAAGAAAGAAAAATATGGGAGAGTTTTTTTTCGAAGGCATTCTGGATTTCGTTAAAAAAAATTTTGAATGCCTCTTTTTATAATCTTTCTTTCTCTTTTGATATTGGGAAAGGATAAAAAAGGGACATTGTTTTATGAACTTTAAATTGTCTCAATCTCCATTTAAAGCATCATGAAAGAAAGTATAAGCCTAAAATAGAGATGGAAGGAATTATGAAGTGATGAAATATCAACTAACTTGAGTTTGATGCATGAGTTTCCAAAAAAAAAAACGAAAGAGAAAGAGAGAGAAAGAAGCTAACGATATGTATGACGGCCATCTGTGTGAAGAATGAATGGTAGTGGTGTACTTTTATGCTTCTTCGATTCGACTTAAAAAAAAGAAGGAAATGCCATTCTTTTGGTTGGACACTTACTACTTTGCCTTTGGGTTTTCTTTTATTTTTTGGCGGAAAGCCAATGCATGTGAGTTTTTAACATACATAGCAGCAGCACAACCAAAAATTAGTATCTATAACATGGCAAAAAAAGAAAAAAAGAAAGAAATACTATGCATTTAAATAAGTCACTCTCTTGAACAACAAAAAAGACAAAGTAGGAATTCTCATTTTCGAAGAAAAAAGAAAAGAAAAAAATTGCCACTGGAGGGAGAAAGAGGAGGATAAATAAGGAGATGAGCAAAAGTCAAAAATCTTAAGGGAATTAAAAAAAATAAATGGATAAATTTGTGAGGGTGGAGGTTTCAACTACTAATAATCTTCGTCTTTTTTAAAAAAAATTTTTTATTTTTTGTTGGCACAAAAGAAGCTGTCGTCTGACATGACCAAACATGAAATATTATTATTTTAAATTACAGAGAGAAAAAGAAAGACAGCTGCCTTTTCTTCAAAAAAGACAATTTAAGTCAGTTACGTAAGTGAAGCTGATTAACGCAATTTTAAAAAGACAAAAAATATAAACATAGTATTTCATGAGAGAAAAAAAATTCACCGCCTCTCACATTTGGTGGTGGTTGACTAAAAAGAAAGAATGAAACATTCATTACATGAACAAAATATATTTATTTCGAAATCATTTTTTTTATTTGAGGCAAAAAAGTGAAAATTAGAAGAGAAAAAAATAGATGATAGAAAACAACAACCGGATTTCTGGTAACTGTGAAAGGGTGTAACAATAAAAAAAATGTCACCCACAAAAAAAAGTTTGAATAATGACTACGCCCGCAGTTTCTAAAACTAGCCTCAATGAAGAATGATGATGTTTGACTGCGCAACCAACCAACCAACGGTCGATTCTAAAAGAATAGGGAAAGAATCTGAGACTGGGCAACACATAACTCAATCTGCCTGCCTGCGTAGACCACAAAATAAAAAAAGTCCGTCAAAAGATTTTTATTTTTTAAATTGAAATATATTTTTGTGTCAGTTTTGTTTTTGTACCTAAAAGAAAAAAAAAGAAAAACGATGAAAAATAAGTTTTTTTTTGTTGGCGATTTTTAGGTGAGTGTGTTTCGCACTTGCGTCAATGATATGATTTTTTTGATAAGCAATTTCCAAAAAAAAACAAGGATGTTGTGTTTCAGGAAGGAAAAAAAGGAATGTTAAAAACAACCCAAAAATGGAATGGAAAAAAAAGCATGGCCAAAATAATATATTCTTACGTGGGAATATCTTTTTGCAGCAGCAAAAATGAAAAAGCTCGTGTTTTTTATATGCCGTTCATTGAGAAAAATCTTGTGACTTTAAAGTCATCAAAAAGTAAAGCAAGCCGAATGGCAATGAAAAAGTTGATGCCATATTTAGAATAGGGTTTGAAATCTCTGAGGTAAGCAGCTGCTGCAACCTTTTAACAACATAAAATATAAAAACGTGTTTCCGAGACGCGATGTAACTCGTTTGAATGGCATGGATAAAAACAAGTCCAAAATGACGCTTGCTTCTAGAGGGAATAAAATAAAGACAACAGCCGGCCGCAGTTTACTACGAACCGTTCATAGTTCGAAAAACAACTGGAGAGAGTGCACATGCATTTTTCGATGTCTTGTGATCATCGTCACGTAGGAATAAATAATAGAAAGAAGAAGAAAAACAGAAAGCAACAAAAAAAGAAGCTAGGCGGTGCCATTTCTTTTTTTCACGTTCGTATGTTTCCTTCGGGCAAAAAGTTGTTTTTAAAACGATGATCAAAAACCAAATCTTCTCTTTTCTATGTGTTTCATTTTTTTAAAAATCATTGGTCAAAAAAAGAAAAATAAGAGAGTTTGCAACAAATGTTTCTTTCTTTTTGTTGGTGAATAGGTTTTCATAATAGAATAAAAGAAAATTCTTAAAAAAGGCCAAAAGAAAAAATGAAAGGTGTAAAACCACCAAAACAACAACAACAAAAACCAAAATGCGCATTTTTTTGTCTTTGATATTTAACACGTGTGATGGATGGATGATAAATATATAATTTGTGGTTTTTTTCAGACAGAAAGAAAGGGTCGTAAACAACAAAAAAAAGAAAAAGAAAAGTTCACGCTTATTTTATTTTTCGGTGCTGTTCTTTGTCATTTTAGAACAAAGAAAAAAAATCGGGTAATATATTAAGCAATATTGCGCAAAAAAATGAAATTCATACTATATCCATGTCATTATGGTAAAAATAGATTGAAGCAGTGGTGTCAATTTGACTGATTACACACGAAAATGTTTTAAAGTTTACCGCAATTATTTACCGGTCATGCAAGCCATTCTTTCATTTATTTAGTGTCGTGGTACTACCAAGACACTAAACTAACAAAATAATCAGCTGATTTTTTTCTGCTTTGTGACGTTCTTAAAGAAAAAAAAGCTAAAAGTCAGTTTTTTACCGCGCGTTTTAATGTTGTTGTTTTTTTTTCTCGTTTCCTTTTCTTCTTCCTTTTCGACGGACAAATAATAACAGCTGACTTGGTTTTTTTTCTTTTTTTGTTTGGCTTCAACTGATAAATATTTTAATTAAAAGAAAATCTTTGAGAAAATATCAAGTATTTTGAAAGAGTATAGTAATAATAATAATAATAAAGTGTAACCAACGGACGATGAAGAGAACGGAAAATAGCTAAAAGAAAGATAATAAAATATTTAATAAAAAAAGCTATGTTGAAATAATGTTAAAAGCATTGAAAAAAATTATAAGTGGGAAAAGAAAAGAAAATGGGCGCGGCAAAATATAAAAGAAAAGAAAAAGTAGAAGAAGAAGATTTTAAGGATAATGACAAATCATTCCACAAAGATATGTGGATGGATAATGATGATGATGCGGTCTCTCCCACTCCTTCTCTTTCTCTCGTTCCCGTGTGTTTCATATTTGTTTTTTTTTCTTTTAACAAACAATAATAAAACTAAGAAGAAGAAACTTTTTATGATGACACGGCTTTATATAACATAATGTCATTCTTTTGCAACAATAAAAAAAAGAAAGAAAAGAAAACAGGAAGGAAAATAATGCTTACTTTATAAATTATTTTTTTAGCTTACATGCGCGAAGTCAAACAATATTCCTTTCAGTGATCGAAAAACATCATACTATCCAAAACTTTTTGGGAATTTTTCTTTTTGAATTAAGAAAAATGTGCGAACCAATTGCTGCTGCATCATTGCTTTCTCTGCCCGGTGGTGGAATGTGTTGCATTTTTTTTTGCAAAAAAAGGTGTTTGCAACAACCACCAACCAGTCTTTTCAAGAATAAATAAAAAATGCTTGTTCTTTTCTACCTTTGACTAATATTAATCTGTCTTTCAATCGCTAACACCAATTTATAAAAAAAAATGTTCGAAAAGCAAAGACTAAAGATAGATTAAAAAAGTTGTTGGGTGTTTGTTATGAAAGAGACCAGAAATTGGCCGACAACAATTGAGAGGGGGATAAATAAATGTTTCCGATAATGTCAGCTGATTAGTCACCTAAAACATAAAAAAGGGGATATGAAGGAAATAAAAATCAATTAATGAGGCAGCCGATTTTATTTTTAGAAAAGTACTTTTAAAAAGCTAAAAAAAGATACAAAGTTTTTGGAAAAGTTTTTAGCAGTCTAAAAGTTTCTTTTTTTAATGCAATTATTCATTTTTGGGCACTCTCTATCTATTGTTTTTTTTTTCAAACATAAAAAACAGTTGCAAATTGCAATAAAAAAAAGAAAAAGAACAAAGTTTATATTTTTTTATTTCAATTAAAAAGGTTTCAAAGCAATTTTAGCGGCGCCGGTTTTGAATGACATTAGCGATAAATCATATGACAATGATAAGTGAATATGTTAGAAAAAATACGAAGATGAAAGCAATACATAATAATAATAAAAACTCCGGGCAACAATAGCACTGACAGGCACCACACCATCATGATCCATGCCTATTTGTTTTACTGATAACTCATTTTTAAGAATGGAGAAGATTCAAGTATTTTGACTTTTTGACAAAAGAGACCAACGGGAGAAAATGATTAAATGCATGATCGAAAAAGCAAATCGAATTTTTATTTTCTTGATGTGAGTAAAACACGAAAACGCGTGATATCACGAGCAAAGCGAGCGATAAATGTAAGAAAAAAAAAAGAAGAAAAAAGGCGTCAATCAGCAAACAAACAAAAAATGAATACATTTTTAGTTCGTTCAACAAAAAAAGTCCCGGAAAGGGAAAGCTCTTTTTCTCTCAATGTTTTAGTTTACAGCTTTGGTGACAGAATGGGAGAGAGAGATTGTGAGGGTGAGGCATCTACCACAAACAAATAAACACAAGCAAAGACGACGACGACAATCTCAAAAATCGTGTCATTTTCAAGTATTGCGAGCGATATATATTTTTTTGTTGGAATGTATAAACAAATAAAAACTGGCAGGCATAAATGGAATATAGAATGAAGAAAAGAAAAAAGAAGAAAGAAAAAAGTATCGCAAATACCCATCATCGATGCTGATGATCAGGACACTTTTAATTTTCGTCAAAAAAGGCAAAGAAATAAAGTTTTAAAAAATTTTTAAATTTTTATTTTCCCCTCTATAAAGCTCGTCCTTTAAGAAGAAAGGTTAAATATAAAAAAAATCAGGTGCACGTTATATTCATTCTTTCATAAATAAGAATTCTTTCTTCGCGTGGCCTCGACTTCAATTCTCCTATATCGGTTGGTTGGTGTCAGGCAGCACCGATGCTGATGTTGGTTGGTTTGGCTGTCAAGGAATAAAATTGCAGTTCGATCTTTTTTTTTTGTGCAAGGACACAAACAAAAGAAATACGGGGTTGACCCGCGTGCAAAAAAAAAAAGCTGCTGCCACACGTGAACTTTTTGTGAGTGGTGCCACGTTCCACAAAAAAAAGCCCGAGCAAGAAGAAGAAAAAAAGACTCCCACTTAAAAGTTTTTTCTTTTGGTGCAAATCATAGCAGCAGCAATAAAAGAAATGGGGAAGCAAAGGAAATGAAGAACAAACTATAGCGGACACAATAATCAGTAAAGGTCATCAAACATTAGGCAAAGGTCGAAATTGAAAAAGTGGAAAAGAAAAAAAGAGAGGGAGGAAAGGCAAAATAAAAAATAATACGTGAAGAATTGAAAAAGAAAAGTAAGCTTGGGACTTACTTCTTTTCAATGGTTGATAGTGGAATAAACAATCTTCAGTCGACGTTGTTATTGACAATCAAAAGAAAAAAAAACAGGCGGTAGAAACAAAGGGAAAAAAGCAAGCCAAGCCACGTGCTTTTCAATGTTTTGATCATTGATCTCAAATTAGAAGTACGAAGAAAAAAGAAAGAAGAAGAAGCAATCCCTCTTGTCCAGTTTTTTTTATTATTTATTTCCTCTTAAATATTTTTGCGCTTCATTTTTTTTTTGTAGACACGAATGATAAATATAATCAAATTAGTTTAGGCATTGAATTAAAAATCATTGATCAGCGTCAAAAAAAAGTCCTCAACAATAAAGATAAAAGCCAAAATAAACGTTTCTTTTTTGTAAAGCGAGGAGAAAAGGGAAACAATAATAAAAAAAATTGCGGCGTTAACACAAAAAAAAAGTTTGCGTTTTCCGGTTGAATCATCATAGTTGCTGCTATTCGAGAAAGAAAGGAGAGAAAAGAAAAATGTGTACAAAACAATGATGATTCAACATTTTTTCTTTTAAAAAAGGAGCTTAAACCACCGAACGAAACAAAATACCGATGATGTTTATCATCAACGCGGAAAAATAATGAAAGAGAATTTATAGAATAAATTAGTAATAAAAAAAGAGTTTCAAAATGATAAAAGAAAGTTTTGAAAAACTATAATAAAAATCTGCAAATTTATCATTTGCGTCGTGTCAATTAAAATATCAAATAAAAAATGCTGAATCAGCTATAATTCCTTTTTGTTTGCTTCTCCATTGACTAGAACAATATTCTCTCTCAATCAATCTGCAAAACGTATGGTTGACTATTTTTAAAGTTTATGCCATATGCTCTAAAGCCACAAAAAAAATAATAAATAAACAAAAGATCGTATATCTCATCATTCAATTTGCTTATGTTTAAAACTAAAATAAATAAGTAAAAATAAAAAAAGGCGCCAAAAAACTCCGGTTTAGATAATGCGATGCCATCCATGAAGATGATTGCGAATGAAGGAAAAAAAGCGTCAATCAAAAACCGTAAAATAAAAAAATGAAACAAACAAAAAAGAGAGCGCAAAAAATATTCCATTCTAAAATTAAACCAGGAATGTGGATAACGCAAATTTAATGCTGTGACGGGTGGTCGAGGAAAAGGAGAATGAGAAGGACAGCCAGCAAACAAGCAAGCAGCCACCAGCAGCACACATGCCTCATCGGTCAATTAGTTGCATTCGGCAAAGAAAAAAATGGAATGCGCAAAAATAAAATGAAAATATAAAGAAACGCCTAGCTGACTGACTGGTTGCGGGACCTCTTCTCCTCATCTGCGGCAGTGGCAGTGGCGATGATGGTGTCCGGACAAGCAGCAGCGGCGTCAGTGATGCGGAGTAAACATCTCTGGCAAGCATCCAAAACCCTTCTCTTTCTTCACATTCGAAAAAAAAAGTGACCAAAGCTCTTCATCAGTCAGCTGGCTTTGCTTTGGTTTATTTTTTCTTACCATTGATGGGAATTGGGGCAACATAGCGAGCGCGGGAAATTGTAAAAACAAAACGAAAGAGAGCAACGCAGCTAAATAACACATTCTTTCAAGAGTGTGTTTATTCCCTTTGATGATGAAGGGAAAAATATTTGGCAAGGCCGTTCTCTTGTTGAACCACTCTAATTGGATCCGATCCTCATAAACATATTCAAAAAGAAAACCCGATATATTTGAACAGAGAAAGAAAGAAATAAAGAAAGATGTCAAACTTGAAAATAAATAATAATGTTCCACATTAAAAGAAAAAGAAATAAACGGTTACACCTTTTTTGTAAGGAACAAAAGAATAAGAAGAACCTGACTCAATTAAATGTCAGCTACCTTAATGTTATGAAAAAAGAAGCGCCAAATCAAAAATAAATAATAAAAAAACAAGTCAACAAAGAAAAAGAATGAATGAGTTTAAGTTATTTTTCGAACTACCTGGCACGGAGCCAAAGCTGGTCAAAAATAAAGAAATTTTTTGCTCTATTGTTATGCGCAAAAACCCCTGCACTTGCTGGCACGAAAACACATAAACAAACACAAAATCTTGACTATGAGGAGAAAAATCTGACGCATTATTTTTTTTTTCGGGGAAAAAATATACAGATTAAAGGTTCGCGTAAAAATTTTCAATGGGCCAATGAAAAAAGTATGTGTGACAGACAACAGGAAACTAGCGGATCAAAAAAAATAAATTGGCAGATCTTTTTTTAGAAAAAAAAGAATTTGAATGTAGCTAAATACAATAATACAAAAGCACTTCCGCCTGGCAGCCTTTAAAAAAAAATTTCATTTCTTTTGAAATGAAAAAAATAAAACGGAGAGAAAACAGTCATCACCTCCACAAAACAAAAAACTTTTGTGAGTGATAGTAAAAAAAATGGGAGAAAGAGTGTCTTTATATATATGTAAAAAAGGTATGGGTAGTTAGCAGTTTGAAAAACCCGGCCGATTGTTTGATTTTTCTATTTATAGATTCTGGGGTAGTTTCATATGGAGATTACGGGAAAATTAGTCTTTTTATCATAAGTAAAGATATGCTAATTCAAAAAGTTTTCGTAAAGGTTTGTAAAACCGGGACTTAGCCATTTTTTCACGTTTTTTTTATCATTTCAAACTTAGTTTGCTCAAATCGTCAATTAGGTGTATTTATCAAACTCAAAAGTCCGGAAAATATTCCTGTAGCAAATTTCATGTAGTATTTGATTTTTATAAATTCAACATAATACAACTTGACGGAAATGAGTTCATTTGGGTTTGAATATGTAAATTTTCTCCAAATTTTTTCAATCACTTTTTCTCTTTTGTTGCTTTGGCGCAATGGGTTGGAACTTTAAGCGAGGCTATGGAAGTGAAAAGTTCGAGTTTTTGGCGGTTTTTTTGATGAAACTTCATAAGTTTTAATTATATTTATAGAGGCTAATAATATTTAAATAATTTTTTAAAATTATTGGACATAACAAATATGCAAATTTTTCAAGAAATTTCCATATATTTTAGAATTTTTTAGAGACTTAGGTAATTTAACTTTGAATTTATGGATTAATTATTTTGTACAGATATCGGGTGGATTTTTTTGACGGTTCTCATTAATCCAATTTGGGTGGATTTTTTGACGGTTCTCTAATACCAATTTGGGTGGATTTTTTGACTGTTCTCATTAATCCAATTTGGGTGGATTTTTTGACGGTTCTCCAATACCTATTTCGGGTGGATTTTTTGACGGTTCTCTAATACCCATTTTGGGTGGATTTTTTAACGGTTCTCTAATACCAATTTGGGTGGATTTTTTAACGGTTCTAATACCATTTTGGGTGGATTTTTTGACGGTTCTCCAATACCCATTTTGGGTGGATTTTTTGACGGTTCTCTAATACCAATTTGGGTGGATTTTTTGACGGTTCTCTAATACCAATTTGGGTGGATTTTTTAACGGTTCTCATTAATCCAATTTTGGTGAATTAGGAAATCAAAGGCTTTTCAAGCGCAATGGTTCTTTAAGGACCTCAAACCCGAAGGGCTAGCATCAGTTCTTAGTCGTCCAAGGTGATTATCAAATTTGGTGAAGCCCTTTAAAACGGTTCTACTTTTTAACACGGTTCTCTATTTTTTTAGTTCTGTAACCTAAACGGTTCTCCTAGTTATATATATGTAAAAAAGGTATGGGTAGTTAGCAGTTTGAAAAACCCGGCCGATTGTTTGATTTTTCTATTTATAGATTCTGGGGTAGTTTCATATGGAGATTATGGGAAAATTAGTCTTTTTATCACATTTAAAGATATGCTAATTCAAAAAGTTTTCGTAAAGGTTTGTAAAACCGGGACTTAGCCATTTTTTCACGTTTTTTTTATCATTTTAAACTTAGTTTGCTCAAATCGTCAATTAGGTGTATTTATCAAACTCAAAAGTCCGGAAAATATTCCTGTAGCAAATTTCATGTAGTATTTGATTTTTATAAATTCAACATAATACAACTTGACGGAAATGAGTTCATTTGGGTTTGAATATGTAAATTTTCTCCAAATTTTTTCAATCACTTTTTCTCTTTGGTAGCATTGGCGCAATGGGCTGGAATTTTTAGCGATGGTATGAAGGCTCAAAGTTCGAGTTTCTCATGTTTGCTTTGATGGAAAATCATAGGTTTTGATTATTTGAATGAAAGGGAATATTATTTAAATAATTTTTTAAAATTATTTGGATAATTAAATATGCAAATTTTTCCAGAAATTTTCATATTTTTAAGAATTTTTTAGTGATTGAAGGGATTTAATTAAATGAATGAAGGGGAATTATTTTTAACCATTTTCGGGTGGATTTTTTTGGCGCTTCTCATTATCCATTTTGTGTGGATTTTTTAATGGTTCTCAAATACCCATTTCGGGTGAATTTTTTAACGGTTCTCAAATACCCATTTCGGGTGGATTTTTTAACGGTTCTCAAATACCCATTTCGGGTGAATTTTTTAACGGTTCTCAAATACCCATTTCGGGTGGATTTTTTAACGGTTCTCAAATACCCATTTCGGGTGGATTTTTTGACGGTTCTCATTAATCCAATTTGGGTGGATTTTTTGACGGTTCTCAAATACCCATTTTGGGTGAATTAAAAAATTAATAACTTTCAAGAGCAATGGTTCTTTAAGGACCTCAAACCCGAATTGCTAGCATCAGCTCTTAATCGCGAAACGATTATCAAATTTGGCGAAGCCTTTAAAATAAATTTATGGTAATTTTTTAGTCCTGTAATTTAACACGGTTCTCCTAGTTATATATATGTAAAAAAGGTATGGGTAGTTAGCAGTTTGAAAAACCCGGCCGATTGTTTGATTTTTCTATTTATAGATTCTGGGGTAGTTTCATATGGAGATTACGGGAAAATTAGTCTTTTTATCATAAGTAAAGATATGCTAATTCAAAAAGTTTTCGTAAAGGTTTGTAAAACCGGGACTTAGCCATTTTTTCACGTTTTTTTTATCATTTCAAACTTAGTTTGCTCAAATCGTCAATTAGGTGTATTTATCAAACTCAAAAGTCCGGAAAATATTCCTGTAGCAAATTTCATGTAGTATTTGATTTTTATAAATTCAACATAATACAACTTGACGGAAATGAGTTCATTTGGGTTTGAATATGTAAATTTTCTCCAAATTTTTTCAATCACTTTTTCTCTTTTGTTGCTTTGGCGCAATGGGGTGGAACTTTAAGTGAGGCTATGGAAGTGAAAAGTTCGAGTTTTTGATGGTTTTTTTGATGGAACTTCATAGGTTTTATTTATATGAATGAAAGGGAATATTATTTAAATAATTTTTTAAAATTATTGCGATTGTTAAATATGCAAATTTTTCGAGAAATTTTCATATTTTTTCGAATTTTTTAGTGATTGAAGTGATTTAATTATGAAATGGTTGGGGAATCATTTGTACCTATTTCGGGTGGATTTTTTGACGGTTCTCTAATACCAATTTGGGTGGATTTTTTGACGGTTCTCAAATACCCATTTTGGGTGGATTTTTTAACGGTTCTCAAATACCCATTTTGGGTGGATTTTTTAACGGTTCTCTAATACCAATTTGGGTGGATTTTTTAACGGTTCTCATTAATCCAATTTGGGTGAATTAGGAAATCAAAGGCTTTTCAAGCGCAATGGTTCTTTAAGGGCCTCAAACCCGAAGGGCTAGCAACAGCTCTTAGTCGTCCAAGGTGATTATCAAATTTGGCAAAGCTTTTTAATACGGTTCTCTATTTTTTTTATTCACGTAACTTAAACGGTTCTCCTAGTTATATATATGTAAAAAAGGTATGGGTAGTTAGCAGTTTGAAAAACCCGGCCGATTGTTTGATTTTTCTATTTATAGATTCTGGGGTAGTTTCATATGGAGATTACGGGAAAATTAGTCTTTTTATCATAAGTAAAGATATGCTAATTCAAAAAGTTTTCGTAAAGGTTTGTAAAACCGGGACTTAGCCATTTTTTCACGTTTTTTTTATCATTTCAAACTTAGTTTGCTCAAATCGTCAATTAGGTGTATTTATCAAACTCAAAAGTCCGGAAAATATTCCTCTAGCAAATTTCATGTAGTATTTGATTTTTATAAATTCAACATAATACAACTTGACGGAAATGAGTTCATTTGGGTTTGAATATGTAAATTTTCTCCAAATTTTTTCAATCACTTTTTCTCTTTTGTTGATTTGGCGCAGTGGGATGAAAATTTTTTTGAGGCAAAGGAATTGAAAAGTTCGAGTTTTCGATGGAACTTCATAGGTTTTAATTATTTGAATGAAGGGGAATATTATTTAAATAATTTTTTAAAATTATTGGGATAGTTAAATATGCAAATTTTTCGAGAAATTTTCATATTTTTTCGAATTTTTTAGTGATTGAAGTGATTTAATTATGAAATGGTTGGGGAATCATTTGTACCTATTTCGAGTGGATTTTTTGACGGTTCTCTAATACCAATTTGGGTGGATTTTTTGACGGTTCTCATTAATCCAATTTGGGTGGATTTTTTGACGGTTCTCAAATACCCATTTTGGGTGAATTAAAAAATTAATAACTTTCAAGAGCAATGGTTCTTTAAGGACCTCAAACCCGAAGGGCTAGCATCAGCTCTTAGTCGTCGAAGGTGAATCAAATTTGGCAAAGCTTTTTAATACAGTTCTCTAATTTTTTTTATCTCCACCAATTTAGCCGGTTCTCAAGTAAATTACACGGTTCTCCTAGTTATATATATGTAAAAAAGGTATGGGTAGTTAGCAGTTTGAAAAACCCGGCCGATTGTTTGATTTTTCTATTTATAGATTCTGGGGTAGTTTCATATGGAGATTACGGGAAAATTAGTCTTTTTATCATAAGTAAAGATATGCTAATTCAAAAAGTTTTCGTAAAGGTTTGTAAAACCGGGACTTAGCCATTTTTTCACGTTTTTTTTATCATTTCAAACTTAGTTTGCTCAAATCGTCAATTAGGTGTATTTATCAAACTCAAAAGTCCGGAAAATATTCCTGTAGCAAATTTCATGTAGTATTTGATTTTTATAAATTCAACATAATACAACTTGACGGAAATGAGTTCATTTGGGTTTGAATATGTAAATTTTCTCCAAATTTTTTCAATCACTTTTTCTCTTTTGTTGCTTTGGCGCAATGGGTTGGAACTTTAAGCGAGGCTATGGAAGTGAAAAGTTCGAGTTTTTGGCGGTTTTTTTGATGAAACTTCATAAGTTTTAATTATATTTATAGAGGCTAATAATATTTAAATAATTTTTTAAAATTATTGGACATAACAAATATGCAAATTTTTCAAGAAATTTCCATATATTTTAGAATTTTTTAGAGACTTAGGTAATTTAACTTTGAATTTATGGATTAATTATTTTGTACAGATATCGGGTGGATTTTTTTGACGGTTCTCATTAATCCAATTTGGGTGGATTTTTTGACGGTTCTCTAATACCAATTTGGGTGGATTTTTTAACGGTTCTCTAATACCAATTTGGGTGGATTTTTTAACGGTTCTAATACCAATTTGGGTGGATTTTTTAACGGTTCTCATTAATCCAATTTTGGTGAATTAGGAAATCAAAGGCTTTTCAAGCGCAATGATTCTTTAAGGACCTCAAACCCGAAGGGCTAGCATCAGCTCTTAGTCGTCCAAGGTGATTATCAAATTTGGTGAAGCCCTTTAATACGGTTCTCTATTTTTTTAGTTCTGTAACCTAAACGGTTCTCCTAGTTATATATATGTAAAAAAGGTATGGGTAGTTAGCAGTTTGAAAAACCCGGCCGATTGTTTGATTTTTCTATTTATAGATTCTGGGGTAGTTTCATATGGAGATTACGGGAAAATTAGTCTTTTTATCATAAGTAAAGATATGCTAATTCAAAAAGTTTTCGTAAAGGTTTGTAAAACCGGGACTTAGCCATTTTTTCACGTTTTTTTTATCATTTCAAACTTAGTTTGCTCAAATCGTCAATTAGGTGTATTTATCAAACTCAAAAGTCCGGAAAATATTCCTGTAGCAAATTTCATGTAGTATTTGATTTTTATAAATTCAACATAATACAACTTGACGGAAATGAGTTCATTTGGGTTTGAATATGTAAATTTTCTCCAAATTTTTTCAATCACTTTTTCTCTTTTGTTGCTTTGGCGCAATGGGTTGGAACTTTAAGCGAGGCTATGGAAGTGAAAAGTTCGAGTTTTTGGCGGTTTTTTTGATGAAACTTCATAAGTTTTAATTATATTTATAGAGGCTAATAATATTTAAATAATTTTTTAAAATTATTGGACATAACAAATATGCAAATTTTTCAAGAAATTTCCATATATTTTAGAATTTTTTAGAGACTTAGGTAATTTAACTTTGAATTTATGGATTAATTATTTTGTACAGATATCGGGTGGATTTTTTTGACGGTTCTCATTAATCCAATTTGGGTGGATTTTTTGACGGTTCTCCAATACCTATTTCGGGTGGATTTTTTGACGGTTCTCTAATACCCATTTTGGGTGGATTTTTTAACGGTTCTCTAATACCAATTTGGGTGGATTTTTTAACGGTTCTCTAATACCAATTTGGGTGGATTTTTTAACGGTTCTAATACCAATTTGGGTGGATTTTTTAACGGTTCTCATTAATCCAATTTTGGTGAATTAGGAAATCAAAGGCTTTTCAAGCGCAATGATTCTTTAAGGACCTCAAACCCGAAGGGCTAGCATCAGCTCTTGGTTGTCCAAGGTGATTATCAACTTTGGTGAAGCCCTTTAATACGGTTCTCTATTTTTTTAGTTCTGTAACCTAAACGGTTCTCCTAGTTATATATATGTAAAAAAGGTATGGGTAGTTAGCAGTTTGAAAAACCCGGCCGATTGTTTGATTTTTCTATTTATAGATTCTGGGGTAGTTTCATATGGAGATTACGGGAAAATTAGTCTTTTTATCATAAGTAAAGATATGCTAATTCAAAAAGTTTTCGTAAAGGTTTGTAAAACCGGGACTTAGCCATTTTTTCACGTTTTTTTTATCATTTCAAACTTAGTTTGCTCAAATCGTCAATTAGGTGTATTTATCAAACTCAAAAGTCCGGAAAATATTCCTGTAGCAAATTTCATGTAGTATTTGATTTTTATAAATTCAACATAATACAACTTGACGGAAATGAGTTCATTTGGGTTTGAATATGTAAATTTTCTCCAAATTTTTTCAATCACTTTTTCTCTTTTGTTGCTTTGGCGCAATGGGTTGGAACTTTAAGCGAGGCTATGGAAGTGAAAAGTTCGAGTTTTTGGCGGTTTTTTTGATGAAACTTCATAAGTTTTAATTATATTTATAGAGGCTAATAATATTTAAATAATTTTTTAAAATTATTGGACATAACAAATATGCAAATTTTTCAAGAAATTTCCATATATTTTAGAATTTTTTAGAGACTTAGGTAATTTAACTTTGAATTTATGGATTAATTATTTTGTACAGATATCGGGTGGATTTTTTTGACGGTTCTCATTAATCCAATTTGGGTGGATTTTTTGACGGTTCTCTAATACCAATTTGGGTGGATTTTTTAACGGTTCTCTAATACCAATTTGGGTGGATTTTTTAACGGTTCTAATACCAATTTGGGTGGATTTTTTAACGGTTCTCATTAATCCAATTTTGGTGAATTAGGAAATCAAAGGCTTTTCAAGCGCAATGATTCTTTAAGGACCTCAAACCCGAAGGGCTAGCATCAGCTCTTAGTCGTCCAAGGTGATTATCAAATTTGGTGAAGCCCTTTAATACGGTTCTCTATTTTTTTAGTTCTGTAACCTAAACGGTTCTCCTAGTTATATATATGTAAAAAAGGTATGGGTAGTTAGCAGTTTGAAAAACCCGGCCGATTGTTTGATTTTTCTATTTATAGATTCTGGGGTAGTTTCATATGGAGATTACGGGAAAATTAGTCTTTTTATCATAAGTAAAGATATGCTAATTCAAAAAGTTTTCGTAAAGGTTTGTAAAACCGGGACTTAGCCATTTTTTCACGTTTTTTTTATCATTTCAAACTTAGTTTGCTCAAATCGTCAATTAGGTGTATTTATCAAACTCAAAAGTCCGGAAAATATTCCTGTAGCAAATTTCATGTAGTATTTGATTTTTATAAATTCAACATAATACAACTTGACGGAAATGAGTTCATTTGGGTTTGAATATGTAAATTTTCTCCAAATTTTTTCAATCACTTTTTCTCTTTTGTTGCTTTGGCGCAATGGGTTGGAACTTTAAGCGAGGCTATGGAAGTGAAAAGTTCGAGTTTTTGGCGGTTTTTTTGATGAAACTTCATAAGTTTTAATTATATTTATAGAGGCTAATAATATTTAAATAATTTTTTAAAATTATTGGACATAACAAATATGCAAATTTTTCAAGAAATTTCCATATATTTTAGAATTTTTTAGAGACTTAGGTAATTTAACTTTGAATTTATGGATTAATTATTTTGTACAGATATCGGGTGGATTTTTTTGACGGTTCTCATTAATCCAATTTGGGTGGATTTTTTGACGGTTCTCTAATACCAATTTGGGTGGATTTTTTGACTGTTCTCATTAATCCAATTTGGGTGGATTTTTTGACGGTTCTCCAATACCTATTTCGGGTGGATTTTTTGACGGTTCTCTAATACCCATTTTGGGTGGATTTTTTAACGGTTCTCTAATACCAATTTGGGTGGATTTTTTAACGGTTCTAATACCATTTTGGGTGGATTTTTTGACGGTTCTCCAATACCCATTTTGGGTGGATTTTTTGACGGTTCTCTAATACCAATTTGGGTGGATTTTTTGACGGTTCTCTAATACCAATTTGGGTGGATTTTTTAACGGTTCTCATTAATCCAATTTTGGTGAATTAGGAAATCAAAGGCTTTTCAAGCGCAATGGTTCTTTAAGGACCTCAAACCCGAAGGGCTAGCATCAGCTCTTAGTCGTCCAAGGTGATTATCAAATTTGGTGAAGCCCTTTAAAACGGTTCTACTTTTTAACACGGTTCTCTATTTTTTTAGTTCTGTAACCTAAACGGTTCTCCTAGTTATATATATGTTAAAAAGGTCTGGGTAGTTGCTAGATTGAGCGATCCGGCCGAAGGCCCGATCTTTCTATCTAGCTAGGATGGGGTAGTTTCACCCGTAGATTACGAAAAAACTTGTCGCATTAGCATGAGTCAACATGGATATCGAGATACACGCATGTTTAACATTAAAATTCAAAAATGCGTCTTTTCCGCCCTTTTCTTTGCCTTTTTGGCGTTGTGGGTATAGCGCTTTTGACTGTGAAAGGAGCTGTTTGGTTCGAATCCCAGATATCATTTTTCGCTTATTTTGATGAGATTGTCAAAGTATTATGTTTTAGATTATTTTTAATGATTTTTAAAAATATTAGCGATATATAGAATATGCAAATATCTATAAGATTTGACAAAAATCGTTTTTTTTTATATTTTTTTATGCAATTGAAGGAAAAATAAAAAGCAAATTATTTTTTAATGTTTTTTTGAGATTATTGAACTAATTTTCATGGATTTTTTAAATAATAAGGTTTTAAGGGAGTGAGCTATAAAGAGAATGACTAGATGGTTTGGAGCCATTATCGGTTCTTCCAAATAATTAGTCAAAGGGGAAAGTTTCAAAAAGGCCTGTTCGATTATCAAATATATGCTAAAGGCAAAATTTGCATATAGGTTTGATCGGTTCTCTCAAATATACCAGTGGGGAAATTGCGAATCATTATCGATTCTCATAGTTATCAACATAGGTACGTGATTATAGTAAGTGCCAGAGGGCATGCTTATGTCATATTTTTTAAGAATGCAAATAAATCTTTGAATTCCGTTGTATTTTTGCATGAGGAATCCAATGGTGGTGTTCTTTTTTAAAAAAAAAGTGGTTTCTTGAGCGGTTCTCAATAAATTAAGAAAGGGAACTATAAATAGACATGAGGGACATGTAAGAGTTAGGAAATGATAAACCCCTGGGGCATGTTTACGTGGAAGGCATATCCAAATGGTTTGAATACATTACGGTATGTCCTTAATGGCATAAAAGTGTGGAAGGGGTAGTGGTATGTCTTTAAGCTTGAAGTGTGTGATACCAGCTGGGATAATGGCCTGATCGGTTCTCCGAAATATACCATTGGCAAAAAAGGCATTATCGGTTCTCCCAGATATGCCAGCGGAGATAAAGGCGTGATCGGTTCTCAAAGATATGCAAGAAAGAATTTATAAAACTTTGCATCAAAGAAAATAATCATAAGAATTAATGTTTTTATAAAAAAACCCATTCACATTTATTTTTTTAAATTTTTACATGCTCATAATTAAAAACTAGACCCAGCCGTTAATCGCGAAGCGATTTATATAAAGCTCTACCGCAAGCTTTTAACAGGATCTCCTAGTTGAAAACTGTTTTAAATATCGCCCGTTTTTTTTATTTCCCTAAAAAACGATCGGGAAACGTTTTATTTTGCAATTGCAAAAAAATGTCAAGTCTGATGGGTCATGAAAAATTTAACACTGTTTTGCGCAAAGATGGAAGAAGGCCACTTTTTTTCCTTCTTATGTATTGTAGCGTCATCATCGTCTCGGTACCATGTACTACCTCCTCCATCTTCATTCACCTAAATCGAAAAAATATCGCGCCAGGTGGTAATTTTATTTTTTTGGGATGCACATATATAAGGAATATCGAGCGCATGCGCGATCATAATCAGTTAGTTTCTTCCTTCCTCCACCTATTTTTTATTTATTTCTTATTTTTTGAAAGACGCGGAGCAAATGAAAAAAATGCGGGAAGTGCATGCGTACTACATGTGAAAATAACCCACAATAAAATAGAAGAAGAAAAAAAAGATTAGGAGCGACAGCGGTAATCACGACCTGAAATTTTATCACTCCTTAAAAAGAAAAAAATTTGAAAAGCACCAACCAAAAATGGGCGCGGGCATCACCATTTCTCTCTCTTCACGTCAATCAAAATAAAAGGAAAACTGAGAAGAAGAAAAAAATAATTTCGAAAATTTTAAAGCTTTTTAAAAACAGAAACATTTCAACAATTTTTTTTTAGAACAAGAAAAAAAATTGATTCATCGTAAACAATTTTTTCCATGAAAAGTAAAGCTAAAAAATCTCTCACAGAAATGAATAATAATGCAAAAAATTTTATGGTTTTTAAAACTATAAAAAATTCCACGTCGAATCTAAACGATTATGTGAGAATTATTATTATAGTCAAATAAACAAAAAAAAGTGGAGAAGAGAAAAGAGATGATGATCAAAAAGAGAAAACACACATGCTAAATAGGAAACAAAAATTTTGCGTGCATCAAACACCCTCAAAATGTTTCATTCTATTCAAATCAATCCTTTTATCAATAATAAGCAAGCATGAGCAACAAAATAAATGTTACATCCTGTTTTAAATATATATATTTGTATACTAAAAAAGTTTTAAACAATCAAACTTTTTTTTCCAGACAAAAGAACAAACCCCACATTTTTTTCCATCCCACGCAAGCGAAAGAAAAGAAAAACCAAAGTTTTAATTACATTTTGTCTTTAAAAATTGCCACCTGTAGACCTTACAAAAAAAGAATAACAGCCGCCGCCACAATCATCATGAATGGTGGTGGTATGATTTTGGAAGATATAAAGTTTAAAAAAAGTTAAGCCAAAGGGGCAGCTGCACCGTCTTTAATATTGAAGAAGAGAGGAGCTTCCCGTGAGCCCATCATCAATCACTTGAGCATCTTTTATTTTTTTAATTCTCTTCTTTTTCTCCCTGAAGCAACCAACCCAAATAATGGACTTTCTCTTGCTGCTGCTGCCGGTTGATCCTAAAAAAATCTTGGACTTGAAACTATTTTAATTTTTGATTGGTCGTGCGTGCCAAATTGCAAGAAGTGGGTAAAATGGATTTTTTTTTAATTCACTAAATTGATCCATTGCAAAAATAAATGCATTCAAGTGTGAAACAAAAAGAAACAAAAAAAACTTTTTTTTCTTTTGCATTGCCGTCAGCAAAAAAAATTTCTTTCTAAAAAATGGCTAATAACGAACGAATGGAATGGAGAGGGAAGAATTGAAGAACAACGTTCGTTCGATATTCCGTTCCGCGAAAATGAATAAAGCAAATTTTTGAAGAAAAAAAATTCCATTCAATTTATTGTTACGGAAAAAAACAAAAAAATGTGTTCGTAAGATTCGTGGATTCTTATACGATCTTATTGTGGGGAATGGTGAATAAATTGAAACATAAAAAAAATCCGCTTTTCTGCATGATTAAAAACTACTCTTAATGGAGAGCAAGAAAATAAAAAAACAAAAATGTTATCACCAAAATTAGAATAAACACGTGCAAATCTCAGCTCTAATTAAGCAAGCTATCATCCACCGTTCCCATGAAAATCGATCCCATCACGATCATTGCAATCCCAAAAAACAAAAACAAAAAGATTCACTTTGAAAAATTGAAAAGTAAAAAAACTTTGTTTGTCTTTTTTAATATTTTCTAATCAATGTTTCTAAAATCCTCGAAAACTCTCACTAACTAAATCATAAAAAAAATGATTGCACATTTTTGACGAGTGATATATGTTTTGACTTTTACGTGTCGTTTTTTGTTTGTTGATGATATTTACCATAATGATGACCTTAAAACATAATTAACCTTTTTTTCTTTTAGATTTATTTACCTCTCATAATGGATCTTTCTTCATTTGTAAGTATTTTTTTGTTAACCTAAAATATGTAAACTTATTAATGTTACAATCTTTTTTAGATAGCCGCCCATTCACAACTGCTTCTTTTTATTGCAATTGGAACAATAGCTGTTAATGTGGTTAGTGGTTTTATTAATCTATAATATACTTACTAATGATAACCTTTTCAGCTTGTTCTTCTTATAGTTTTGATTGTTCTCTGTCGTCGTCAAAAGAAAGAATATACTATTCCAACTCAATGTGTGACAAGAAAGGCTCCTCGCTACTTCCCGTCTGCCGGCCATACTCAATCAATGGCATCTGATTTTACTCATCTTATTTGAAGTTTATAATATCTATCTATCTATTGGTTATGTTGTTTGTTGTTTTTCTTATTTGTATTATTTCCCATACATGAGAGTTTGCATAATAAAAGTTTTTAGTTATTGAAACATCGCGAGGACACGAGAAAACAAGCAAAAATTGAAGAAGAAAAAGAATATTACACCTTTATGAACAGTGTATTGCAATATTATTAATTGGCGTATATTTCACAAGTATTCGCATGTTTGGAGAATAGAGTCTTTTAAGACAACATGCAATTTGACGTTGATGAGACATGACGCGTGAAATAAATGTGAAACACAATCAAAGAAGAAAGGATTTTTGACCAAAAGGTGTTGGATGTTTATGTGGGGGTTGAAGGATGGATGGAAAACATAAAAAATGAAACTTTGCAAGTTTTTTAAAGTTTGTCCCGGTTTCAATTCGCGGTCAAAGAGCAGCAACACCAACAAACGCGTGCCAAAATGCTTTTGATTTTTTTGTTGGCCAATAAAAAAAGTTAGGATTAAACACATCTGTTTTTCTATGTCTAGGTTTTGATAAAATGGTGGCAAATCAAAGAATGAGAAAAACTACCAAAAATCATAGCCTTTTTAACTGCCGTCGTCGTGGCTACCATTTGATCGAATTTTATTGTTTGAAGAAGATGTGATCCTGGTTGTTAAACAAATGAGAAAAAAAGAAGGATATAATAAAAATGTAATGAAAGTACGACTTTCAATATTTGTAAATGGATTAATTTTTACGTTTTTTTCCGTTTAACCAACAACCAAAGGTAAAAGAATTTGGAAACGTTGAATTGCCAAAAATGAAAGCAATAAAAGGAAATCAAAGCTTGAAAAATGCTTTGTTTATTCAGCTTTGCCGTTGGGGATGCTTTTTTCATTGCCTTTTTTTTGCTTGCTTCGTCAAAATCACAACCAGTGTTGTCGAATATCGAATAATCGAATCGAATATCGAACGAATATTCGAACCCGAAATTCGAAGGTTTCGAATTTCGAATATTCGATTCGATTCGATTATTCGAAAATTTTCGAATCGAATCGAATATTCGAATTCGATATTCGAAGGTTTTCGAATATTCGACAACACTGATCACAACCAACGACAACAACGACCCCAGATTGCACAAACAAACATTCTATTGAAGTGAAATGAATTCAATGAGGAAAAATGAAAATGAGAAACGAAAAACACTCCTTTGTCGAAGTAAGAAAACATGGGTGTCTCTCTTGTCTGGCAAATATAAAAAAAATTGAAGGCAATCTGGAGTTTTATGAAAAATATGCAACAATAAAAAAACTTGATTTTTATTTTGTATAATTCTTCGAAGAAAAAGAACTAATATGAAACTCGGTGAACGAAAATCGATGACAAAAACATTGCAAAAATGGGATGATGGAAGAAAGGGAATGATTGGGTAAGTTTATTGTTTCTTCCAAAATTAAATGCTCAAAAATGAATTTCAATCGATTTTAATAATAAAACTTTTAAAGAAATAAACCTTCTCGCATGGTTTTTTGGGGTTTCTCTATTAGTAATTAATTCGAATTAATTAAAATTTGTAGAAAGACTTTGGAATTGAAAGTTAAAATAAAACTTTTAATTAATTTTCCAAGATGGGATCAAACATCCAAATATATCGTTACCATAATCTCGTAACTTTATCGTAATTATCTACAGGGTTCAAACAATTATGAGAAGAATCCCCATTAAGTAGATTTAAAAATAGTTATTAAGGTAACTAGAAAAACTTTAAAACAGAGTTCACTTGTTCGAAATAAGAATAATTGTAAACATGGATCATAAATAAAAATTAAAAAGCAGGATTTCGATTTATAAGTACTCGATTTTCCCAGACGAGTCTAAACAAAAACATTTCTCTACAGCACGTTTACAACCAATAATAATAATAATGAAAGCTTATTATTTATTTCCCTAAAAGCTTGTGATTTTGTCTTTTATTAAAGCTGACGTTTCATTACCCAAATAATAATAATATGAAACCGGTTAAAAGACGTAAAAAAACAGAGTCTTCTTTTTGCACTCGAGGCAATCTCTCGTTTTATTATTTGTTTTATAAAAAAAGGGCGCCAAAATTGACGTTTCAATAATAAAAATAGGAAAATAAATTTTTTAGAAATTCATTACTTTTTTAGGGTAAAAAATGAATTCCAGCTGCTGGTGTTTCTGGCTGGTGTGAGAAGAAGGTTGATAGCGTGCCAGGAAGGAGGTTGATGCGGGGTTTCTTGCCGCCAAAAAAAACTAAATGAATCAACGACCTTGGAGGTGGTGCATTCAGAGCAGCGGCGTGGATGGCGATCGACTGGTACGACATAAAGAAGATTCTTTCGAACTTTTTTACATCTATCATTTTTGACGGGATAATAACGAAATGATCAAGATGGAGAGGAAAATAATGTGTTTTGTATTGGCTACAATTTTTAAAGACGGGGATTTTTTCTAAAAAAAGTTTTTGCAAAATAAACATTTTCAATAAGTTGCAATTTTGCATTTTCAAAAAATTAAATAATTATTTATTCAAAAGTTCTAAATAAAAAATGTAAGTAAAAATGCTGAGGGCTTAAAAAATTAAATTATAATGATTTTTTTTATCAATTTGTAATTATATTTTTATATTTTCATGAGATATCATTTATTACTTAATTTTGTAATCGAAACAAATCAATGGTAATAGGATCTAAAACACTTTTGAAGTGGTTTTTAACGTTACATATACTTTGTGCTTTCCATGAAGATGACTCATATTTGAACTTATTTTACTTCTTTGAGAAGCTTACTCATCATCAACGAATCGCATCATTTTTTCGTGTTCACTGTTTAACTTATTTTTAGCAATAACAAAAGTTTGTTAAAATTGTTTTCTCGATTTTTGTGTTTTTCCAAACCAGAAAAAACAGCTTATAATTAATTTAAAGTAGTGTTGATTTAACCCTTTTAATCAATCGAAGAAGATTGGAATGGATGATGAGGACGTTATTACTTTTGAATGTGTATTTGCTTTTAGAATAAAGAAAAACAGGATTCCCAATGTTTTTTTTCTCGATGAACAAAACTGCTGCTGTACAAAAGAAGAGAGAGGGAAGAAGTTAGAGATCATTTATTTGAGGAAGGTCTTTCTTTGATTTATATTTTTTGCTGTCGATGAACGAGTCAAAGAATTGCGCAATGAAAAAAAAGTTTAAAACAAAATATAAAGACACACACACTCTCGACAAAAAAAAAGTGTAGCAATTTTGAGTCATTCGATTATTGCTGCTTTATTTGCTGCTACTTTTGTTTTGAAACTATTTTAGTCTTTTATTTTTATACTTGTGTCATCTTAATTTTAATTTTACAACATTACTGAATAAATGCATCCAAGAAACCGAATATCTATGATAAGCGTGGATGAACTTGAAAAAGGCACCGGAAATTTATCAAAATCATCAGAAAATGGAAGAAAAAGCAGGCGACGTGGAGATTTTACAACCATGGATTGGATTCAATTTGTTATTCTTGTTCTTATTTTACTTGCATTAACAGCTATCTTAGTTATTATAATCATTATTATTATTAAAGTTCAAGCCTTTTCTAAAAGTGCTGATCATTGTAAGTTTTTTTTGTACGCAACACCTTGGGTTTTTCTTCGATGCTATTTTTTCTTATTTTTTATTAGATAGAATGCATTTCTTGTACTCTCTAGAACTAAGAAGAAATCATTTTTTGTCAATTTAACCATTTCCCTTTTATGCTTTTATCCTTTAAACTAAATTCGAACTATTTTGTTCCTTATAAGGTACGAAGTAAATCCAAGCTTTTTCTAAAGCTTTGGAAATTTTATAAATTTTGGAAAGCCTTTGCTTTTAGCAAAGGCAAATAAAAATTTCGAAATTTTGGAGTTCATTTGTTTTTATCAAAAGTACTAAACCTAAATCCAAAAGAAAGATTTTGTAGACCCAAAAAAATGAAAAGTTTATTTCATAACCTTCCATTTTTCATCGAAAAAACTCCAGCTTTGATTTTTTCGATAACTTTACTTTCCCTTCCTTTTTTGCCACTACAAAAAAAATCGTCGAATATTTTGCTTCCAAATGTTATATATATGCTTCGTCATGCTTCCTTCTTGGTTTTTTCTGTTGCAAAAACAATTTTAATGAAATTCGATCTTATTTCAGTGTTTAGTTCGAGTTCGCCGTTGGGTTCAATTTTACGGAAGCTAATTTCTTCTTAATTTTTTTATTTTTTGTTCAAATTCCATCTTGCAAATGGTTATCATATTTCATGTCCGTGGATCTCAATCTATGCAGAAAACTCCATAAGAAAAATCATTAATTTAATAAGTTTTTATTTTTTAAATCCAAAACAATAAACAAAGGAATAAAAAAAGTAAACAGTTTAAAAGAAAACAGTATTATCATCCGTAATAAACCAAACTTAGGCAACAAAAAAATCAAAGTTACAGTATAATGATTTCCAGAAAAATTCATCCCCTAATCTTACACAAAGCAAAGAATTGGACGAGATTTGCTTGGAAAAAATGACATAAGAAAATTGTATTTTTTTCGTGGCTGAGAGAAGTAAAATAATTATAAATATACAATAGTTGAGTAACCAGGAAATATAATAGCAAAAATCAGAGGTTTGAAAAAAACAATAAAAAAGAGAGATACCAGTTTGGCAGCTGCACATAAATGTAAAAAGTTAAAACTATCATAGAAATAAAAGGTATAACCTAGCATTAAATTTTAATTTCCTGGAATAATAGAACTTTTTCACTACCGATAAAATAGAAAAAGGAGAATTAGAAAAATGCAAAAAAGAAAATAATTTACAATATTAAAAAAAATTACACGGAAATTTAATTTGATTTTTTTGTACAAAATTATATAATTATATTTGAAACTAAATAAAAGAAAATCATTTGACTAAAGGAACTTAAATTCTGCGGGAACCGAGATATTTAGTTAAAGAAAAGAAAAAGAAACAGTTACCGCGTTATTAAAAAGTTGTAAAGAAAACCCTGTTTAAAAAAAGAAAATAAAAACGAAAAATTTAATAAACAAAAAACTATTATTATACATAGACACTAACTAAAGTGTTATTTACAGAAATATATAAATATATTTTTTTTGCACTTCTATTTACACTACGAGAAGAAGAAGGGGAAAAGGAAGATTGAGAAAACAAAAAAAATAAAATAACAAAAATCAATCTAATACGACAGCGAAGATAAAGCTTATGCAACTGAAAGCATTTCTAAACGTTTTTCAGTTGGTTTTGTTTCATCAGAATCATCATTTTCATCATCACCGAATGCCGAATCTGTTGAAAGATTACGGTCTGAACGCATAATAGGTGAAGCGCTATCGAAGCGATCGGAATTATTGAAATCTAGAAAAAGGATACTGTAAGTTTAAAGGAACAAGACTATTTGATGCCTTTTCGAAAATTTCGATACTGGGGCTGGGAGGAAGAGTTGGGGCGGCGCGTGTTTGAATTACCGTGTAAGACAGAAGATGACACGGTAATTCAAACACGCGCCGCCCCAACTCTTCCTCCCAGCCCCAGTATCGAAATTTTCGAAAAGGCATCAAATAGTCTTGTTCCTTTAAAGTTTCAAGAGCAAATGTGAAAGTTTTATTTACCTTTGGCAAGTTCTTCCAAATATGCACGTTCTGATGGGCTAACGGAATATGAAGTTTCATCATCATCTGTTCCATTCAAAGTGCTTTCAGAATCAGATGAATGTTTTCGATTGGATCGTCGACGACGTTCATTCTTTTTCTTTTGTCCAAGAATGGAAGAATTTGAACGATAAACTCGAGCTTGAACATGTTCGCTGAATGAGACCCGCTTTTTTAGAGGATGAATTTGGCCAGCTGCAGCAGCATTTGATACCGTATCACTGCTATCCGATTCATCTTCTTCCTCCACTCGAAAGAAGCCGCGATCGCATCGAGGCGGAGAAGATGAAGCAATAGTGCTATCATTACTTTCACCAAGAAAATCAAGTTCCATTTCATTTTCAATTATTCCATCATGACATTCACTAATTGAACGAGCAAAAAGCATTCTCGTTGATGCAGGAGATCGTCGAAGACCATTAGATAAAGGAGAATTTGAATTGAATGATTTCGGCTTTTTAAGTATACCTTTTAAACCCGGATATGAAGGAATAATTATGGATTGATCGGGAAAGCATTCACTTGCAGATCGATCACGAAGTTTAAGTCTTGGATTTGTTGTTTCATTAACATTATTATTATTACGAAGGCGTAAATGATGATCATCATCGGATACAATTCCAGGTGAAATTACACCCGAATCAATGGAATCAGATGGTGAAGCAACCATGGAATTTTTAGTAGAAACATGAAGGGAAGATAAAGCAGCATCAACATGAAGAGGCTTAATACTTGTTGGACCACTGGATTTCCTCGCTGGTGGAGCATTGAATACGGGTGAAACTTGGAATCGGCTTGAAAGCGAAGCGCGCCTTGGCGGACTATTATTATCTTCAATTTTAAGTGCCACGGCATTGGTTGAAAGGAATAAAGCTTCAACGGGGGTTGACATTCTCTTCATTGGAATATGTTTGGCTTCAACAGCTTTAGGTTGTGAGGATGGTTCAAGCATCATAGCTTTAGGATAATCATCAATTGAATCACTTAAATCTCGAGGCAATTCTTGCACACGATAATGGGCACAGTCAATCATCTGAAAAAATGACCAGAATGAATATTACTTTTTTTGTAAGGAACTTTTTAAAGAAATGGGATCATCATCAACAACACGAGTGGGGGTGGAGCTATTTATTCCTTTTGAAAAAACAAAACAAAAAGCAACAACGTTTATTTTAGAATGAAAGAAAAGAAAAACGAAGATGAAGAATGTAAATTATCCAAAAACATGGTCTCGCTTTTTGATCGAATGATGCAAGAATGTGGCCAATGGGATGTGCCCCGCGCACAAGCATGTAGGCAAAAGGCTATTTATAAAAACGAAGAAGAAGCTGAAAAAGACGAAGATTCGAGAGAAAGAGAAAAACAACTGACAATGAGTAAAAATGATGATTCAATAACGTTGAAAGTAAATACATAGATAAAATTAAGAATTTTTGCGATAAAATGAAACTCTTTATTATCAGCAGAGGAAATGATGATGCTGGTACTAATAAAATGAAGAAATCAATCAGCATGGCCTGATTGGGAATTTTAACAGAATGGCGTCAACTCTTTGGATATCAAGAAAATGGTTTTTCAAAAATCACCAAAAGAAAAAAACACAAGGTTTTTAAATCTTGATAAAAAATGAAGCATTCAAAAATGAGCAGCAGATTTAAGTTTTGTGGTCACATGAATGACGTCGTGAAAATAAATGTTTAATGGAAAAGGTTATTGCTTTATTTATTATAAAAAGTTAGTGACCAGAAACAATTTAAAATAAAATAAAAGCCAAAGCAATGAAAGGCAGCACAAAAGGGTACGAGAGGAAACAAAATAATCAGCTAACAGCTGCTTGCTACTCCTGCATTAATTGGAACCTTTAAAATGAATGAAGGGAAAATTGGTTATTTCCTCTCATTTTTTTAGCATTCTTATAAATATTTTAAAAGAAAATGTAAAAAGGGTTAATTGCTTCTGCACAATTTTTTATATAAAAAAACTAGCATAATCTTCATTCATGTATTTTTACATAGCTATAATATAATATGAGAAGCCAGCAATCTGAAAATGGAGGATGGAAGCCCTTTTTTCGTTTCTTTTCGTAATTATTATTGGGGAACGTCAATAAGTGCATCTCCATTTTATAAAGCCCTGATTGGTAAGTGTCAGACAAACTCATACATTCTGTTTTCATCAACACTTTCTAACAATAAAAAAGATGTATCATTATTATTACTACTCCCTCTCTTTATTTCTTTTCTTTTTTTCTTTCTATAAAACCAAAAAACTATAAATGGAAAATAAAATTATTGTAAAGAACAAAGGTTATGGAGCAGTGATAAATTATAGAGAAATAATGATCGCATTACGTCACATCCTGAAGAACTCCTCCTTCTACTTTATTTTATTTAAAAAAATCAAGTTCGATGTCTCAAAAATTCAAAGACTATCAGTCAGTGTTGTTGTTTTTTTTTTTGCAGCATCAGCACCGAGAGAGAAAAAAAACAAAACTATATCTCGTGGTATTATTTTTTAAGGTTTTTGTTATTTTTGTATTTTTAAAGTAAACACATACATACACACGCTTGAAAAAAAAAACATTAAAAAAGGGATCATACAATGATTTGAAAAAAGAAGAAGAAGAAATTAAAAAAATATCAAGAGAAAATCTCCGTTTGAAAGCAAACAACAACAAATTTAAAAAACGGAAATGTCCGTAAGAAATAAATTTTTTTAATGGAAAAAATGGTTTCAAATGACCTTGAGAAATAGATAATGGTCGTCGTCGACTTGAAGACAACTAAAAAATAAAAACTCAAACGTGATCTTTTTTGTGCGCAGCAGCAGTAACACTTTTAAATGATGAAGAATTAAAAGAGTCCAAGTGTTTGTAAAGAAAATCACAGCTTGTTTTTAAAAACTTTGTTATTTTTTTAGAATTCTTAAAATTAAGTCCTTCAAATTCGAGTATAAAAACAATATTGACAGTAATTTTTAAAAACAAAGAGAGAGAAAGGCAGATAGAGGGAGTCATTGGGTACACTTTTAAACGGCGTCTTCGTCGTCGTAATGTCTAAGATAAGCATTGGGGAAAGCTTGTTGTTTATCAAATAAAAGAAAAACATGTCCTTTAAAATTATGGGAGAAAAAACAATAAAAAATTTATTTTTGAGGGAAAATAACAATGAGAAAGAGCAAAGAATGATTCTCGATGATAAAAAAAATAATGTTGCTGAATCAAACTAAAATAAGCCACAAATAAGCACTTTTAAAAGGCAGCAGCAAAAAAAAGTAAAGGAAAACGTGTATTGTTTACGAAAATTCTTTGGATGGAAAAGATCAACAAAGAAATTCGATCCTTTTTTTCGTATAAAAGTAAAAAAGTTTTTCGTATAAAAGTAAAAAAGTCCTTAAAAAGTTCTCCAATAATATACAATACATATAAACCCATTTTCAAACAATTTCCCTATTTTTTATTTATATAAAACGATTTAAGTGCAAAGAAGACGAAGAAAAAAGAACCGATTAAGAAATTTATATTCTTTAAAGGCAAAAAGAAGCGTGAATAAAACGAATAAAAATCAAATATGGTCAACTGACACACAACTATCCCATGCGCAAATGCTCCTAAGGTAAAATGATTCGACATCGACGTGTTATAAGTAAAGTTGCATGCGCAATGAATACACGGACAATTTTTGTGTTCTTGATGTTTCTATTTTTCCTCCTCTTTACTTACTAAAGAAAGAATAAAATTGCATAGTCAATAACATCAAAGTATATGGTAATCGAGTCTTAATCAACAATAAAAAATGGGAAAACAATTTTTTTGCAGTGTTGTTTTTTTCTTTTTTGGGTTTAAATTGACATGCTTCTTTTTTGAATAAAAAAAAGAAAAAGAATTTACACAATGACAACAAGAAAAATAGACTCAAATGAAGGAAGCAAGAAAAAAGGGCATTCGGTTTTGAAAAAAGAAAAGAAAAAAAGAATGCTAAACAAACTCCTAAAAAACAAGCACATGCATGCCATAACAGCAGAAGCAAGCCAGCAAGCAGCCTACGTTATTGCTGTTGCCGGTTTCTCTAACATAGTTTAAAAAATAAAAGAGAAGGAAAAAAGAAAAAGAAAATCAATTTCACTTTTATCTTGCCATTTTAAGAACACAACAACTAACTCTTTTAGAAATAAATGAAAAAGTTATTAATTTAACCAAAGAAAATGGAGAAGAAGAAATAGCAACAACACCAGGAGGGGAATCGAAGAAGTAGCATGCAACAAAATACGAAAATACGAAAACAATTTTGTAAGAATTATATATTTTTTAAGTAAAAAAAGAAGAAATAAACCACGACGCATGACTTTGCAAACAATAAATTTAATTTTTTGACAGTTTTTGGCCATAAAAAAAAGTAAGAGAAGAGGGAATCTCTATACTCTCTTTCTCTCTCTAAAAAATGGCAAAAAATAAAGAAAAACACCCGCGCATTTGTGTCAAAAAAATCATGAAAAAATTTTGTGTAACACTTTTTGACGTACGTGTACGTATACGTATTATCAAAGATGGGAAGCAAAATTTCATAAGACTACAATTTAGAATCAAAATAAATTTGATTTTTTGTTTAACCGATCGAAACAAACAATTTGCTGTGATTTATCAAAATCAAATCTTTCACTTTTTTGCTTTGATTCTTTTTTAATCCTTTATCTTTTTTGATCAACAAATTATCAACAAAAAAAACCATTGGCATTTGTTTCTTTGAAAAATGTGTTGTTGATACCAACAATTTTTTCTCGCCTTTTCAAACATATTTTTATTTCCAAGTTTTTAACCAAGAGGTTAAAAGCCAACAGGCAACAGCAGAAATCTTCAAAGACTAAAGACGACAAAATGGGCATAACTTTTTGAACTTTTTTTTTGCTGCTGCCTCATCACGTGGATTTATTGAGGCGTGAAGCAAGCAAGAGCAAAAGAAAAAAAGCTGCTGCTGTCAAAGCTAATGAGATTTAGTCCAACTTCCGCATGTGTGTGGTGGTGCAAGAGTGAAAAGGAAAAAAATGACAAAAAAAAGAAAAATTAAATATAATTTTTTTGTGCTCTGTTATTTCATTAGCTTAATATAGTTTTTCTTCTTCTTTCAGTAAGAAAGTACAAAGGAGAAGAAAATTGCATGACTTAAGGCACGCATCCTTCTATTTTTTTTCTTCGTAAAAGAGAGCTTTTGTTCTTTAAAACATCCATATGAGCTTTTAGATACTGTAGCAATAAGTAAGCTTTTAGTAGTGATAAGTAAGAGGCCAACGACATAACATTTAAGCGTCTTTATACTCTTATTTTTTGTGTCGTAAAAAAAACAAATTTGTATAGTGTTCTTAAAATAGAAAGTAAAAAATGGGACATTTGAAAAATATGCTTGATACTACTACTACTTCACACGAAACAAATTAGTTAGTTGCTAAAAAAAACTAGAAAAATTTGTTATTAAAAGTAGCGGCTGCTGCAGCAAAAAAATGCTTGTAAAAAAACGCATGAAAAATTATTTAAACTCAAGCGTGTGGATAATAAATAATGAAAAAGAAAGACTCAATTTTCATTTTTTTAATATTTCAAAATTTTCCAACAAGCTAATAATGCAGCTAATAAATCATTTGGTTGTAACCATTTTTAGAGCAAAAATCAAAAGATAAAGCTGTCATACGAAAAAATTACTGGGACATCTAATCAAACAAAATAATAATAAAAAATTGCACCAAGCATTTAGAATTGAAACATGACAAATGATTGCTTCGACTGCAATGCCAAAACTTAATTTAGCTGCTTTTTTCAATAAAAAAATAGAAGCAAAGTGAACATGAAAAGATTTACGAAGCATGAAAAAAGAAAGAAAAAAGGAAAAAATCTATTCGCAAAGTTTGTTTCTTCAAGCACTTGAATTGTAAGCAAAACGTCATCATAAATGCAAACATAAGATAAATATCGATATATTTATATTTATAAAAAAAGGGAAAAGACTAAAGTTTATGCCAACTGGGAAATAAAAAATAAAAAGATCTTAAGCGCCCATCAATTAAAAAAAAGTCTTTCATTCATTCATTCAGGAACTTTTCAATTATCTTGTCAGCAGCAGAGAAGTCTTTAAAACATTTTGAAACCCTTTGGGAAGAATTGTAATAATAACTCCATTTCTTTTTTAGTTTTTTTAAATACGAAAAAAAGGCTTTGTTTTATTTTTGTCGTTCTTATCCATCATAAATATATAAGACCAAATTGCTTTCTTGCCTTCCCACTTATATTATATTTTTTCGCTTCATTTTTTTTTCGTAAACAACAAGCATCAAATCAAAGAACGCTCAAATTGTGTAGTAAAAAACATTGAAAGCTTTTTTTAAGAAAGAAAAAAACTGTTTTCTACTTAAATTTAGCTCATCTTATCCTCTTTAAGAGCTGGTCAATAAGCGGTGGTCATTCATTCAAAATAAGAACTTTGTTGCTTTTCTTCTTGTTTTTTTAAAAGCTCAAAGAAGTACCACCAACCGCCGACCAACTAAAAGTACAATTTTACTATTAAAAAATGTTGAAAGCTTATAGCATTTTTACACTGCGATCACGCGCTTTACGAGACTTCAAAAAGCCACATACATAAAATAAAAAATTGCCTGATGACTGACTATTAATTTTTGAACAAAAGTTGGTCTCTCTCAATATATAATGAGAAGAAAGGCTCAAAGTCCTGCATTTTTATAATGGCAGTTGCTATATCATTTTCTTTTCTGTTATTTTTTTGTTTTTTATAATTTGCCACTTTTGAAACCACAAACTACTATTATAAAAGCTTTATTTTTTCTCTTCCCTCTAGAATCAAAAGTCAGGATAGAAAAAAAAGAAAAATGAAGAAAGAAAAAAAAACAACCATAAGAAAAAATCGGAAATAAGCAGATGGTGGTGTTGTTGTTGATGATGCTTGCTATTTAAAGAAGGGCAAAGGAAAGAAAAGAAAAATTAGTCATTGTTGCCCTTATTTATGAGAGAAGGGAAAATAGAAAAAATAATATAACGTAAGCAAGCATTTCACACCGAAACCGACAACAATAAACACAAAGATGGGGAAGGTCTCTCTCATTTTGCTTACATTAAAGAAAAAAGCAAACCCGACGAAAAAACGACGACGTCGACCGCGCAACATTAAAGGAAGAAAGAAAATACTGTGAGGGAGAGGTCGTAAGAGGGCAAAAGCTTATGCTTCGTTCTTTCTTTCATTTGTTTCTCATCGAGTTAGCTGATGAGAAAAGAGAACAAATTGTAATTTTTCTTCTTCTTTCATTTGTCTTTGTGAAAAATAGCTTGCTTGCTTAATCACGTGAAAAAAAAACCAAAGTTTGTTATTTTTTGTTTTGTTTGATGAAAACTGTAAACGAAGTGAAAATAAAAAATCAAAAGCAAAAAAGGAATCAGAAATTTCAAAAAAAATCAAATATACCCTTTTTGTTTAATTCAAAAATAGAAAAAGCATACTATTTGAGTAAACACATACATTAAGCCGATGCTGCTCAAATCAAATCACAGGTTTTTCTACCATCTGGATTTTTATAAAAGGCCAACAATATTTCCAAAAGATGTATGTGTTTAGTAAAAAAGCTCAAAAACACACCACAAGTTGGAAAAACAAAGTTTAAAAAGCAATATAAGTATCCATATGGTCGACAAAAAAAAGCTTTTATAAAAATTGAAAATAAAAATAAAGTTTTGTTGAAAATTCATTCAATTTCTCATAATCAAAAAAATAAATTTATGTATCCAAAAAGAGAAAAGCAACAAAAAGTTAATTTGGAATTCTATCCAAAAAATAACGCCTCTAATTTGCATTTTGGCTTTTAACCTTTACCAAAAGATTATGCATTCATACATACATTACTCAACCAATTTCCTTATTTTTTTATGATAATCCACTTCAGCTTTATATTCCTTTTTTTTCTCATCATCAAAAGCACTCAAACATGATTCAATTTTCTTCTTCTTTTGCACTTTTGGCAATTTTTAAATAAACAAACATTCAAAATGTTTCTCTCTATTTATTTTTTTCTTCAAAATAATAACTTCCTCGTTCATTCCAAAAGCTTGGATGCTGATAAAAAATGAACGAACGATGGCTCTCTACCATCACCGTAAGAAATTCAGAGAAAAAAAATGAATAATTGCGGCAAACAACAATAATGTTGTGTTGCTTTGCTTCTTTGAAAGAAGACGACAAAACAAAATGCTTTTTCCCAAAATAGTTTAGTTTTAACACAAAATAGAAAAAAAAGCTTTTTGCGTTTTTTTTCTTTTGTCATCTTTTGTAGTTAGTTGGCTTTTATAAATGCTTTTTCAAGCATTCCTAATATATCCATCCACATTTTTGTTGTAAATTGAAAAAAAATGTTTCTTTCTCAAAAAAGAGAAACCTTTTTTAAAAATAAAAACAAACATAAAAAATTATTTTGTTTTAAACCATGGGAAAGAAAGAGAAAATAGGAAATGTCATCAAGGATTTTGCTTTTTTCTTGTGATGATAAAAAAAAAGAAAGAATCTTCTAGAATAAGTTTGTTTCTCATCAATGAATTGATTCAAGGACGCGATTAATAATATAAAAAATCAGAAATTGAATGGATGAAAAAAAAATAAGCGAGAAAATGGAGCACATCAGCAGAAGAAAAGAGTTTGAAATGAAAACATGCTTTCTTCTCTCTTTCATTTTTTTTTTCAGGAGAAAGATTTCAAAAGAAAAAAAAACAAAATAACAAGAAAGGCAATTTATATTATTTTCTGCTCTGAAAATGAGGGCAACAAAACAAAAACCTATTTTATTTTATTTTCAAGGATGAATGGGGAAAGAAAAACAAAAACATACCAATTTACCATCCTCGGATGTTTGTTGTTGGTGGTGGTTAAATTGTATATAACCTAAAATGCCAATATGCTGAGGGGTTATCCAAATGCATCGTTTAACATCAGTTTTAGCAATGAGATCAAGTTGAATTGTACCGAATTTAGGATTAAATAAAAATTGGTGCAATGCTAAAATTACGACTATAAATTTAATAAAACTTTTTAGAATGCAAAGACGCTTACAATTTGTAACCATATCATCCAAAGGTGGAAAACCCGCAAATTCAAAGGTTAAAAGCTTTTTTTGTACATTATTTTCCATAAAGTATACTTCGACAAGTTGAGATGGAGGTGAAAGGGAAAGCTTCGTAAGTAGCTCAAAGTATTCCGTCATTTTTGGTAACCCATTTTCTTGACCAGTTGGGACTTTGGAAACATGGACGTTCAAACATTTCTCAAGTTTAGCAAAGAATTTTTCCATTGCTTTTGCCTTTTTACCTCGAGGCAATTTTTTTGAGCTAAGTTTCAGGTTTTCCGAGTTTACTTTCCAAGTGATTACAGTACTAAAAATGGATATAATATACTTCGTATTATAATTAATCGACAAATTTTGAGTGTAATCCTCCTACCGATGGTCATTAGTCAATTCAATGAGAGGGATTTGTTGAAGCAAGAGTTCTTGAACGTCTCTCCAAATGAAATCTTCGTTAGTTGATTCAGGTAATTCTAAAGTCCATTCAGTAGAAAGGAAGCGAGTAACCATCTAAACAAATACAGTTAATTAATAATAGGCATAAATTGTCATTTCGACTTAAAACAAAACCAAACATTGCCTGATTTATAGCTATCAAACCATATTCACTTTATGGAAACTTTCTATTTAATTTAAAAACAAAAATGTAACTCACGTTAGCGGTTGTCCGTTTGATAGCACTTTGAATGATTTCATTTTGTTTTCCAGCTTCTAAAATATGAGGATGGAAACGAAGTTTGATGGGTTTCTTTCCTTTAATTCCACCAAATTCACACATAACCTCATAGTCACCGTTGGCATTAACAATTGCAAGGATTTCGTCTTCCTTAACACCCGTATCAGATTCAATTCGCAAAATGCGGCTTCGACCGCGGTTTTCTCGATGAAATAATTTTACTTCGACATCATTGTATAAGAAAGGTAACAATGAATTGCAATCAGAAAACATAAAGAAAAAAAAGATAAGCGAAAGGGATTAAAAGTTTTCTAAAAATCAAAATGATTTAATGAATTTCTTGAGAAAGATTGAATAGGAAAATGAAAATGCCACGAATTACGAAGTCACGAAGCATAGTTAACATTCTCTCGTCAGGGATCAAATCATATATTATAACAATGAAATTCAAAATTAAATTCAAATCAATTTCCTGCAGATTTTACGAATTTAATTATGTTAATAAAAGATTAAATTATTGTTTTTTTTTTTGAACGAAAAATGTAGTTTTTCAACGTATTAGTGAAAAAAATAATATACCAAAATCTGCAAAAATAATGAAAGTAAAATTGTATTTTTGGAGAGAAAAAAATCAATTTCTAAATGACATTGGCCATTTTTTTGTTTGGTTTAAATTACTTTTAGTTTACTGCAAAATCAATGGCAAGAAACCCTAGTGTCTTTCAAAAAAAAAATCACGTTTCAAAAATGACCTTTAGAAAGGTGAACTTCAGCAGCGGCTACGACGATTGATTTTATTTTTTTTCTTTTACTCTAAATTTTTTTTCTTTTTTCTTTTGAATTATTTTTTGAAATGTTTTTAGGGGTGAAAAATGAGTTTTTTTTTTCAGCATAGGTAAACCCCGTGTGATCAAATCAACAAAACAGAATAAAATAGAGGGGAAGGAAAGAGTGAAAACTTTTCATGAGGGTGTCTGTGCAAAAAAAAGTGAACAACGACGACTTGCGCCAGCTCTGCCATAAACTAACCACCACTCCTGTGATGTTTTCAACAGAGAGGAAAAAAGCAGCATCAGAGAGAGTGAGAGAGATAGAGGAAAGAATAGAGGAAAACATTGATTGAAAAAGTTTTTTTGGTAAACAATGTTGACCAACTTTTATATGTACAAGGCTTTCTCTTCAAATACAGAGTTTGGAAACGATTGGTGTGTTGATTGGTTGTAAAAGTTTTTATATGGTATTTGGAAATAAGAAATAAAATGGGAGTGAAATTCTTAGATACAATCAATTTTTAGCTTTGATTGGTACTGTAAATTGCTTATTTCCGCAGGTTAACCATTTCTCTGATGATCCTTTAACAAACCATTAAAGGCAAAAAAGATAAGAGAAATTCTTTCAACATCACATCTGACTATGTTTCCTTCTCTACGTCCTTTTCCATTCGATTTTCAAAAAGTTTTAGTATCATGGTAAAAAGTTGAAGAGACTGTAATATTCGACAACAAAATTGAGTATTAAATTCAACCTTTTCTAAATCACCGAGACAAAGTTTTAAAGAGTAAACTTTGATATCAATATTCGGCTATGAAACTCTCAACTTCTAGTTTCAGCGAACTTAGATAACTATGATTTTACATTTAAAAAATCATTGGTAAATTTGATGTAAAGAAAGATGAAAGTATACAAACAAACATTTAAGAATTTTTTAGTTTAATAAACTTTAAAACCATATGGATGGCTGGCACTTTTGCAAAAATTCATTTTCACCACCCAAAGTCGTTGATTTATAACAAACAAAAAAGAGAGATTGAAACAAGGAGATAAAAGGTTCGTGGAACTTTCCAGAACTGAACTAGAAACGTTTTATTCTTTTACAAAATCCCATTCGATAATATTGAAAAAGCATAGGTTAAAAAAAGAGTGACCGCGCAAAAGGTGAACCAAGGCAAGAATAAAAATGGCGAACATTCGAGAGAAATATGAAAGCATATGAAAAAAGACACGCGACAAACATTCTCCATTTTAGTCTTTTCTCACTTTTTTGAATGGTGTTAAAAAGCTCTAATATAAAAATAAGTAAAACCCAAAGACTTAAAAATGTTTTACAAAAAATTGATGTCGTGGCTTTCTCAAAGGGTTTTCATCTTCAAAATAATTTTTTTCTGTGCAACGAAAAAGTGTTCCATTTTTTATATTTATCGTAAAAATGAGAAGAAAAAAAGGGATACCCCTCTTAGTTTTCAGTCTTTTTGGAAAGGAAAAATGGAACGACGAAAACGACGACCATCGAAAAGCAAAAAAGCAGCAACAACAACGAAGAAGAAACACACGTATTGGAAAAAAATTATATTTTTTGATATGAATGGAAACGCGGAAGGACAACAACTGACCATTGAAGCACCATCATCAACATCGAATGGACGAAGAAAAAGAAAAAAAGTTTAAAATTGCCCGAAAAAGCTAAAAATGAATGTATAGTTTTATTAGTCCTTGGGAAGAATGTTCAGCTCTTGATGGCATTGATTGAAGCATTTAGAAGGAGGATGACACGTGATAGTTAACAAAAAAATGCTGACGATGGCGAAAAGGGTTTTGGGAAAAGTTAAAAAGATAGGAAAAAACAAGACAAAGGTTTGTTAATAGACAACAAACTGAAGTTTAATTTTTATGATATCATTTTGAAGAATAATTATGGATACTATGTATAATTTTTATCATTTCTGTTGCAGTCCATATTTCAACTTAAATTCTTTAGTACTAAAACAAATTTTTAGGCGACACCATCAAATGTTTAATGGCTTTAGCTTTTGTTGTCTAAAACTAAATCACGAGAAATGCCACCTTCTAGGCAAAATGAAGTAAAAAAAGAAACCTCTTTTTGGTTTTCTAACCAAACCCAAACACAAGCAACACATAAATGATGAATAATTTTTCTTTTCGTATTTCTTTTTTTCTTCTTTTAACACTTTAAAAAAGTTAATCCATAAAAGCGGCTTCATAATAAAATAAAAAATTGTATGCTCTTTTAAAAAAATGGCAGTTGACGACAATTTTTCGTATTGATTTCTTCTTTTTTCATTTTTTTGGTGTAAACACCTTTATTCTTGGATAACATGCAACAAACCTTTGTAGCCACCAACTCGACTCAAAAACAACTCGATTGATAAAGTTGTTATTTCTCAAACATGGCATTCTCAATTGTTTTATTTTATTTGCCGATAAACTTTTTCTTCTTCTTCTCAAAGTTTACTGATAACATATAATTTAACTGAACTTCATGTCACGGGGCTTTAAGAATGCATTAAAATGAAACAAAGATTGTTCATCATTTAGTTTAATACAAACATTAAAGCTTTTTTCTAAACAGGTGCTCTTAAAATCCAAAAAATATTTACTTTTAAAATCACAACAAAGAATGCATTTTTAATAATAAATAAATACCAAACTACAAGATTACAATTGGCTTTGGATAAATAACGAAAAAAAAAATTTTTTTTGAATATTCTTTTGGATATTTTCGCGCGCAATAATTAAATGTTAGTGAAGAAATTTTTAGTTGCAGATAGATATTAATCCTTGCCTGGGACAACTTGCTTTTTCCTTTCAGATTAAAGGTGCTAAAATCTACTCTTATATGATCATAATTTTTCTTTCAAGTGATAATGAATAATAAAAAATAACTAATTGTGAGAACTTTCTGGCAATGACATTCATTCGAAAAAAAGTTGCATAATATTTAATTTATAACCTTCTCATATATTATTGTTTGAAAAAACTTTTCTCTCTATTTACTTCACTAAAAAAATCGAAATGTCTAAATACGGATCATACATTCTCGGTGATGTTGTGATTAATCTGTCTACTAATATTCCACCAAGCAGCTATTACGGTAATCATTTTTATGTTACTACTTCCAATAACGTTATTTGATGTTTTCAGCAACTGAAGATTATGTAAATCATTTTATGCTAGCTTGTAAAAAGTTGTCACAAAAATTGGATTATCTTGTTATTGTGGATACTTTGATGACTGAAGTTTTAATCATCAATAAAATTTATGATATTGCTAAAGAATATGCTAATCTTGTCCATATTATTTCTCCGATAGTTGCTTTTCTTCAAGCTACAATAACCTCGCTGGAGGAAAATAAAATGACTTTAATTAAAAACAAAATATTAGTGATTTTTGCCACCAAAAATCTAATTCTATCGTTTATTCTCCAAAGAAAGAATAATTTTTTTTATTCTCAAAATGTTGCTAGTGAGGATTATGGAACACAATCCAAATATGATTTTGTAATTTGTTATTACGTCGGCAAAAACCCATCTAAAGAAAAGCTGCTTTCTCAATTCATTAGAGTTAGTTATACCAAAGTGAAGAATACCAGGACAACTTTAACTCTTGGTGGATTCCAAAAAGCAATTTGCTTAGCCGAATTTGGAAAACATCTGGAAGTTATTAATTTTTCGCCAGGAATTTCTACTCATAATTTTTGTATTATTAAACCGTGTTCCAAGTTTCCAATAAGGAGTTATCTACCATTTACGAATGATGAGTATTTAGTAAGTTCTCAATTTCTTTTTGCAAATTAAAATACATGATTTTTTAGGCCTTAAACTCGTCATTTACATTTTCAACCCGTATAACAAGAAAAGGAAATTGTTTGGAAAAATGGAACTGCCCAGAACTTTACTTGTCTCGAGCTGGAATTCCAGTGGCTCGAAATTCAAGCTTTATAATCGAATATAATAAATTTGGTTTATTAAATATTTATGAATATCGCATTCCGGTGTTTAATATTTGTGTTGATCAAATTCAAAGCATCGATGTAATTTGTGTTAAAACTCAACGAATTGCAAAAATAAACTTTAAAAAATGTTTGTTTGAAGTTACAGAATTCGATAGTCAAAGTATGTGAAGCTATTAATAAATTATTTTTAATTTGGATATTTTAGTCACGAATTTTGACGATGAAAATCATGAGAAGAATTTAGAAAAACTCATCATCAATTTATCTGAAAATTATCTTAATTCTTCGAATAGCCTTGTTGCAATCCTTGAAGATGAAACAATGAAAAAGTTTGCATATATTCCAAATATTTTATTCATTTCCCCAATGAACGCAATTCTATTTTTTTGTCTAAATTATTTCAAGCCAACAACAAATAATATTATTATAATTATCACAACCAAGGTTGAATCCAAATTTTATGCTTTGTCTCGAAATGAAGCTCCAAATTATGCTGTGAATTATTTTTCAATCTTATCTCCATCAGAGTCAGTTATTGATGAAAATATTCTCCATGGCGATGAAACAGCTAAAATATATTATTTGATGGAAAAAAATTCCCAAAAATTTTTATTCTTTGTACCATCGATTAATTCTCGAGTTTTACGATTGGAAGTGTCAGATTTTCAAGAAATTCTATTTCAAGGCGGTGCAATGTTTGGCTTAAATCAATTTCAGGGATCTTCTCAAAATGCCCTCATTGGTATTGATTCTAGCGTTAAGCAAATAATAAAAGAAAATCCTACTGTAAAAATTGAAAAATCAAACCATAATCAAGTTCAAGCTCACCAGCATATTTGTTGCAGTATGATAATTGAATGTGATGGAGACAATTTTAAAATTATTGATTCCGACATAGATGGTAAAAAATAACTGGTTAAAACTAAACTAACAAATTTTTTTAGATGAATGGATTCCAATTTGTGTTTCATTTTTGCATAAAACTCCAAGAATTGGAAATGAAGCTTTAAAGGATTTTAAAAAATCACCTGGATTTGTTATTTACGGTATTATTTCGCCTTTTATTTTTGCTATTAAAAGTGCTAACAATAAATGTTTCAGACATAATAAAATTTCTTGGTAAAAAGCTCAGTTACTGCTCTTTGATTGACCCGACTGCTCCTTTAAAACTTGTTGCAATGGATAATTTAGAAGATCCTAAACTTGGATTCAAAGTTCAAACTCAAAAAGGTGAAAGAATTTGTTCGCCTGAAATGGCATTAGCCATTTATTTTACACAGCTCGTTTCTGAATTTGAAAGATTAATTAATCAAAAAGTTACGGAAGTTAAATGTCGCTTTATGGGAATATCATTGGAAGAATATCAAGAAAAAGCTTTAAATGAGGTTGGCGCCAAAATTAACAAAGTGATTATTTCCGATTTTTGTATTGAATAAATATCCCATGGAAAATTTTATTTAAATAAACTAAAGTTGAATTTTTTTAATATCAACTATTTGATTGCTACGAGTGTTTTTGGAATTGATGAGTGTTTAAGATTTGATGATTAAATTATGTTTGATTTTTTCAAAAATAAAATGACAAATATTCTTTACGAGTTGTGGTGCTAAAAAATTATAAGCTTTAAATAATTCAAAATGTTAAGAGTTATATTTAAACCAATAATGCGATACTTCCAGCCCATGCAAAAAAAAAACATTTTCGAATCATAACAACGAAGTGATACGGTTATGCCAGTGGATGCTGAGGCTGGAACTTTTTTACCATTTGCAATACAATTTGTAGTATATTCATGTCTCAATAAAATGGAAAATGATTTAAAGATGTGCTTTTGCAATTAATGTTTTAATGTGTCACTTTTTTTGTCAACATGGACTTTTCTGCTCATTTTTGGATAGTTCAAACTTCTCATTTTTTAGTCCAATAATGGATTTGCCTTTTTTGTATAGATAGCTCTTTAATTTGAGAACGTTTGCAACCGGTTGTAAAAAAAACACACGTTAAATTATGTTTGACTGACACACCAGCGCCGTTCATAATGCCAAAAAAAAAAAAAGACTGCAGCTGCTGTTTGGTTGCATTGCAACCCTTTTTTCTTTTCATCGATTGCAACAGCCAAAGAAGAAGAAAAAAGAAACATTTAAAATGCAACATTATTATAGTTACTAGTTTTTTTCTTCCTGGAAAAACCCTAAATGGCAACGTAAAAGTCTTTTATTTGTATTTATAATTGCCATTACATAATAAAGATCTTATCGTGATTTTTTATTGGCTATGAATGGTTTACTGCCAAATGCTTTAATTCCCGCCGATATTTAAATTTTTCGGAAGCTGTTAAAAGAATAATAAACAAACAGTTTTAATAATCTTCAATGGTCACTTAATGAAATTACTATAAATATGTCGGCTGGTTGTTATGTTATTGGGGATAATAACATTCATATTTCAATGAACTTTCGAGCTGACACTTATTCCGGTATTTTTTTTAACTTAGCAAACGGCATTTTACATATTTAAAAATTTAGCCAATGAATCGTATGAACAATATTTTAAAATTGCCTGTTCGAAACTTAAAGAAAAGCTGAAATGCCTTGTGATTGTTGATACATTTTTAAGCGAATTCGAAGTTTTAAATAAGATTTACGTGTATGCAAAAAAGCATGCGGATTCTGTTTATATTATTTCCCCTGCTGTTGCATTATTACAACATATTTCTTCTTCAAGCATTGCCGAAGTAAATTCCAATCACACGAATATATTAGTTCTGATTATATTATCTTGTGGAATTCAAGCATATATTCTTGAAAAGCTTAATAATTGTTTATTTATTGTTCAAATTGAAACAGTTACAGTTTTTGATTTAAATATGAATGAACTTTATCAACCATTTAAACCTTTTCCTGATTCAGTATTTTGTTTATATGAATATTCAGTTCGTGGAGATGTATTATGTGATGTTAGTATTATCTTTCCAAAAATGATTCGATCATCTTTTACATTTCCAATGGCGATTTTAGCTCATGGAGGAATGAGTAAAGCTTTATGCATAACCAATCCTTTAGAAGAAAAATTGGAAGTAATTAATTTTTCATCGGGAATTATTTTTGGACTTCAAGCTGTTGTTTTTCCAGGAGAAAGATTTCCTTTGTATAAACATTATAGTTTTCCATTGCTTATTCCACATATTGTAAGTTTATAAACTTTCAACTTCTTAATTACGTAAATCAAAGTTTTTTTTATAGGTTACAACGGGCCCAACAATATTAGCATACAAAAAATCTAAAACCAATCTTAAAGGATCATTTCTTTTAACCAAAAAAATTCTTTACAATTCCATTGGGGTTTCTCAGAAAAATTATATAATTGAATATAATGAATTTGGATTAATGAAGCTCAAAGAAACTCGAATTGCACCATTTCCTCCTTTACATAGTGGTGTCGTATTTTCTGAGCAATTTGGTATTTGGAATATTTCAACTAAACAATTTCGATCCTATAATTTTTCAAAAACTATAGTACAACATTTTACATTGGATTTTGATTGTGAGTTGCTACTTGCTTCTTGCTTTCATAAAATAAAGTAAAGTTTTTAGTTGAGAATCATAAAACGGCAGAAGACTTTCAAAATTTGACAAATTATGTGAAATCTTTAAGTGAAGATTATCGAACAATGACAATCTTGTATGATGGAAAATTACCCGATCGATTAGACGCTCAAAATGTTTATGTGATTCCAACATATTTAGCATTATTGGAATATTGCATTCGAAATTGTAAAATTATCAATGAAAAAGTGATAGTTATTATTTCAACAAAAGATAGTTCAACGATTTATGCTTTATCAAAAGCGTTAACTGGAGGTGGAGGTTATACTGTAACATATCTCTCCATACTTGCCTCATCGCAATCGTTTATTTCTGAATCGATTTTTTGTGACCAAAAAAATATTGATATCATTCATTTATCAGAAGAAAATCCAGCATTATTTTTATTTTTCGATAAAAATGTTAGCTCAAAAATGCATCGACTCAAACTTCATGATTTTGTTGAAATTATGAATCATGGAGCTTTGATGTTTTCAACTTTACAAACACAACTTTTAAAAATTGTTTCTCACATGAATCTTGTTTTTGACTTTGAACCTGTAAATAGCAAAGTTGAAGAATTAGACGAACCTCAAAAAATTCATTATGAAATCGACGCACTTTTTTATTATGCATTAAATTCATTGGGTACAACTCCATTATTTTGGGGTGATTTGATAACTATTTTCATCACACATGGCGATCATATTTATGCTTATGTCTTTGCTCAAATCGAAAAAAAATTCACTCTTCAACATCGAATAATATTGGGTGTTGATGTGAAAATAACCTTTTCGTTATTAAAAAATTCTAAACCCATGGTTATAAACCATATCGAAAGCGTAGAGCATCCGTTGAAATTTGATAACAATATTAAACCTTTGACGCTAAATTTAAACGGATCCATCCATCGAGAAGATTTGTTAGGAACTATTAGAACCAACAAACCAATGAATATTTATTATACCCAAAAATATAAGGAAGCTGTTGCAAATGCAGTGAAAAATAAAGTATTTGATAAAATTATTTTTAAACGAATTGATTCAATGACAATCGAATATGAAGGAAATAAATGTCGAATTTTGGTGGAGGATAATGAATATCTAACTTTCGCTGATGGTAAGCTTCCATATTATAAATCCAAGGAAATTGCATTAATTATTTTAGATGAATGGATTCCAATTTATGTTTCATTTTTGCGTGAAACTCCAATAATTGGAAATGAAGCTTTGAAGGATTTTAAAAAATCACCTGAATTTGTTATTTACGGTAGTGATTACTTCCTCTTTTTTTTAAATACCCATTTCCATTGTCTTTTCAGATATCATAAAAATTCTTGGATCAACATCAAGTCTTTGTCCCAAGCGAAACCCATTTAAAGTTGTTTTAATGGATGATTCGGAAGATCCAAAACTTGGATTCAAAATTCAAACTCAAAAAGGCGAAAGAATTTGCTCTCCTGAAATGGCATTAGCAATTTACTTTCAAAAATTAATAAAAATATTTGAGAATTTTGTCGATCAAGAAATTAATGAAATCAAATTTTATGACATAAATCAAGAACTTTCTGAAAGACAAAAAAAGGGAATAGAAAGTCTTGCATCAAGGGTAAAAAGAAACATAATAATTTGCTAAAATATATTTTTTAGTAGAAATCTTATTGGGGATTTAAAACTTAATTATCACACTGCCATGTACGTACATAAAATAAATATATCTTTAACTTTTTTTAAAATCTTGATTGTAAACGGGTAATGTTTAATAAAACAAATTGTTTTTTTAACCAGGAAATAAAAGAACAAAGCAACCACACTAATATTTCTACCTCAAAGAAACAGAAAATTGTAAAATAATTTAATAGTTTTATTTATTGTTACAAAAAAGTTTACAACAACCGACACAAAAAGCTCTAAAAAAATCAATCAAAAAATTACAAAAAGAAGCGATAGTTTTTTAAAATTTTGTTTCAAGACACAGCATTTCCTTGGTAATCGAGGGATCCATTTTTTAGGCCTGAAGGAAGCAGAAAATCAAAAAATTTGAATGAAAAAAATGATGGAAGCTAGAAGCCTTGGAAACCGTATAAAAGAAACGATGACAATGAATTTTAGTTCATTCGTGATTGATTAAATTGGTTGCTGCTGATCTTTGATAAAAATGGCTGCCTCATCAAAAGAAGGAATTGTTCTCCCTGCTGAATCTCAAGTTCCATCTACCGATGTACCTCAAACGGTTGCTATGAAAGAAGATGGACCTGCTGTTGTTGCTGCTGCCCCTGGTGATGCTGCTGCTCCTCCTGTTGCTCCTGCTCCTACTGTTGCTGCTGCTGCTGCTGCTGCTGGTGTTGAAGTATCAACTGAAATCAACACTTTCGCTGATGTTCAACCTGCAATCCAGAAAGCTCTCTACCAATCAAACATCCAATTCTTGGATACAAACCTTGCAATGCTTGAGACTTCCACAAAGATCAAACGTGAATTTGTATGTTTTTTTTCTTTTTAACATCTTTCCTTTAACCTTTTTATTTTTTTAGTACTTCTATGGTCTCTGCGCCATCTTTTCACTTTACTTGATCTTTGGTGGATGTGCTCAACTTGTTTGCAACTTGATTGGTTTTGCTTACCCTGCATATGCTTCAGTCAAAGCTGTTCGTACCTCCAACAAGGATGATGATACTCAATGGCTCATTTATTGGACTTGTTTTGCTTTGTATGCTCTTTTCGACTTCTTCGCTGATGCAATCATGCAATACTTCCCAATCTACTACGTCTTGAAAGTCGCCATCCTTCTCTATCTTGCTCTTCCTCAAACCAAAGGTGCTTCACGCTTCTTCAACAAAGTCGTCAATCCTGCCGTTACAAAGATCGATGCTCTTGCTTCCAACTACTTCAAAACTGCCTAAACTAACTAATTATTTTACTGATGTAAATTTTCAATAAATCTGATAATTTGTATTTCTTGTGTTTTTTCTTATTTTGGTGACGTTTTTTGTATTGCTTCACTGTTAAAGCTTTTGTGTTTACAGCTATTTGAAATTTGATTATCACAAAAAAAAATTGTTTTGATTGAGCTTTCGATGTTAGCTTGTTAGAAAAAAATGAGAACCAAAGATTTTGAATGGCTAATACAATTGAGAAATCATTTACTTTGGCATTTGAGAAAGAGCCAACGCGTTGATGAAGTTTAATCATCAAAGATAAATCGAGGGAAGAAGATGCATATACTAAAGAAGCGCTTTTTTGGGATTGCAAAAATCAAATCTTTTTCTTTTTTAAGAATTTGAAAATCACAAAAAAGTAAATCAAAGATTTTAAAATACAACTTAACCAAAAACTTTAAAAGCAAAACAAAAAATATTTACACAAAAATAAAATAATAATTTATTGATTGACAAAACAAAACATTAAAAACAAGGACATTTATAGCTTACAACTTCAGTATAATCTGGGCTTAATTCGTCTGATTCAGGAAGAACAATAGGTTGATGAGATTGAGATTCAAAGACTTTATTCACACGACATCTCCATTTTTTTTGCTTTTTTTTTAGGGTGAATTGAAGATGATTCGGCGCCAATTCATTTTCTTTCTTTTATTTGCAAAAGCCCCAGCTGATTGTTTAGCATTGATACTTCCATTAAAAACAAGAGGTGGATGACTAGCATCAACAGATCGAGAACCCAAAGATTGCGAGTCAACATCAGAATCAGTGGTGCGGGATTTTTGATTTTTAAATTCTTCAGCTAAAATTCTAAGGTCCCGAAGTTCGGCTTCCAATTCTTCCCGTTTCTTTTGTTCCTCGTAGAGCGTCATTTGCATGAAATTGATGTTATCTTGAAAAGCAGCAAATTGCTTTTTATAATTTTCACGTTCTTTATGCATTTCCATAGCAACTTGTTCTCGAATTCTTTTGGTATCACTCTTATTTTTCTTTGATGGTTTATGAGGTAAATTCTTGTCATCAGCTATACCCTTTGAGATTCCAAACGAAAATAATTTTTCAATAGCCTAAAAAATCATCTTTCATAAATCAAAGTGGAAAAGAAAGTTTACCTCAGTTTTGAAAAATTTCTCACGTTCTATCCTTTGAATAAGCTGTTCACGAGAAAGATTTTCATATTCATTCCCACCTTTTCGACTTTCATTTATACCAAGAAATTCATGCTGAGAAACACCTGATTTCTGTTTCAGCCTTTGTTGCAACTCTTGAACTTGATTCTCAAGCCTATTATTAACTTCTGTTAATTCAGCTTCCCGATCTTTTAAATGTGCAATGGTTGTATTTTTAGCTTGCATTTCACGAGTATATTGTTCATCACTTTGAGAAAGAGTTGCTTGAAGTGTTCTGTATGCTTCTTCGAGACGTTGATTTTCCAAATCCAAGTTGCTTTGATGAGAAGAAGTTGATAGTACCGACGATGTTCTTTGTACGGAATTAAGGAAATTTTTCATAGCTCCAATTGGTCTAAAAATATATTCATCATTATCAATCAAATACATGTGTAATAACGCGAAATATTCAAAAAAAATATAGCCTTACCCAAGTTCATTCAAATAAGTGAATCCAATAAAAGGGAGTTGACTTCCAGTAAAAGCTTTAGGTGTTTGGAAACCATCATCCATGTTTGTTTCTTTTTGATCAACATCTTCAAAGTGAGAAGTATCATCATCACCATTTAGAGTTGGAACATAAGGTGGCGTTGATTCAGTGATTGTTTCAAAAGTCCATTTATCATTCTTAAAAAATGGATGGTTTTTAACTTCGTGAACACCATGTTTGCCAAGCCTTGTTTTAGCATCAGATAAAAGTCTTTTGATCAAATCCTTTGCACCGTCCGACACTGGAATATCTTCAGGGAAGAACAAATTCGATGAAAAATTCATAATTTTGGCATAAGTGCCTGCAATGGAATCAGCATAAAATGGGGTATCACCAAAGATCATGTCATAAAGAAAGATTCCGACGGACCACCAATCCAATTCTTGGCCATAAATTCCATCATCACCTTGTTGTTGTAAGGTTTCAGGCGACATATAATCTGGACATCCAACTGCTGATGAACATCGAACAATGCCATCCTAAAAAAGCATTAACATGATAAAACATCAAAAAAGAAGAAAAAAAGGAATGACAACAAAACAATCACTACTTTATATAACCATCAATAGTTGATATAAAAGAGAGACCCGATTTAATAATAGAAAAGAAAACTCACTCTACCAATTTTAACACAAGTACCAAAGTCTGCAAGTTTGATGTGTCCACTTGAGCTTACAAGCATATTGTCAGGTTTGATATCACGATGTATGTAACCCATAGAATGTATTGCTTCCAAAGCAAGGACTACTTCAGCCACATAGAATCTTGCCCATTCTTCGTTAAACGGATAATTTGTCATCAAACTTAAAACATCACCACCAGGCATGTATTCCATTACCATGTACAGATGTGACTAAAAGTCTTACGCGTTATAATAAAGTATTAATCACTTCAAAAACAAACATACCTTATCTTGAAAAGCATAATGAAGATGAACCAGCCATTCAGATTTTGCATGAGCCATTATATCACGTTCCTCCCAAAAGAAAGCAATATCAACTTGACGCAGCATTTCATTTTTGCTCAAAAGTTTCATAGCATAAACTTTTTTTGAATCTTGATGGCGAACGAGACGAACTTCACCAAAAGCACCTCTTCCAATAACTTTGATGACATCAAAATCTTTTCTTTTTAATCTGCTATTTTCAAGATGGGTGATGGTTGATTGATTTCTTTTTATAAATGCATCTATGTTTTGAAGTCTTTTGAGCACAGGAAAATTGCAATCATTGTAAAGAGCAATTACAGCATCCTAAAATAAAAAATCATAAAAACCAAGATAAGTTATAAAAAAAATCCTACCAATAATCCATCGACGTTCAATGGAGATTTTTGATCCAATAACTGATTGGCGATTTCCTTCTGTTTTGGCATAACAAGCACGTGTAATAAATGCTGAAAAAAAGGAAGAAGTATTATTAATCGTTTAATAAAAGTTAAAAAGGCCTTCAAAGATGGAAAAGGGATACAGAAAAAATATTTTTTGAAAAATGTTTCAAAGAAAAATTTTGTTTTTTTTTTGTTACACGAAAGAGCGAGCTAGAAGGATCTTTTCCATGAAAGACAAAGGTTCGCTTCATCCTTTTCAAAATTGAAAGGCTTTTTTTTATTGATGCTTTCGTTGATTTACGTATGTTTTTTAACAATCTTTTACAAAATTTCTAATCATTTTATGAATAAATCAATGCTGTTTATGTATTTATGCTTCCGAATAGGAGCAGGTATTTGAACTTATAACGAACAATATCATAAAGAAAAATTGAAAATATTTTTAAAACAAATTTTTACACCTTGGATTTTTTGTGATACTAAATGAATTTATAAATTTTGTCAAGTTGATAAAACTAAGAAGAGAGGAATATTTTTACATCTTTATTTAGCAAAAAAGTTAAACAAAAGCCATACCGTTGACAAGTAAGTAATTAAACAAGCTGGAAATCATTCGCATGAGATTTTAAACCATTAAAAACATAAAGTAACACACAAAAACCAAATATCGTATGAATAGCTCAAACGTGCACCAAAGATGTATTCAGGTGGTTGATAACCATAAGTACCAGTCGTTTGAAATTATTTTTACCATTAATTTTTTCTTTCAAAATAAGACATTTCCTTAAAGTTTTTGTATACTAACATTTACTTATTTTAAGAGCTTTCGCTCGTTTCCTAAAAATCAAAAATTTTGTTAAAAAGCTTTGAATTAAAAATAAGTAGTAGTTTACTATCATATTTTTTACAAAAATTCATTTTTATAATTTAAAAAACTTTAAATTAAACATATTTATAAACAAATCCTTTGATAATGTTTTTTTGCAAAAATTTGCGCTTTAAAAAAATAGTCCAAAAGAAATATGAAAAAGGCCAAGTTTTATTGCAACGATTTTCATTGTCAAAGCCTCTCAGAGGTTTTACAAAAATTGGGATCACACATTTTTTTTGTTATTCAGCTTCATTTTCAAGAATCATTCTTTGTTTTTTGAACGAATATTTTTCAAGTTTCAATATGGACGCTTCAAATATGGCTGAATCAATGGAATCAATTTCAATGATGGTTGCTGCTTCTTCAAATATGGATGAATTCAAAAATGATGAAGAAACTTTCTATTTTCCATCTTTACCGTATGTATGTCAAAAAAGATTTGCTGAAGTTTTAGATGTCAAAACTTTGAAAACTTTTGCTGCAATCAATTTTTCAACTTTCTATCTTTCTAAGCGATGTCATACAATCAATCGAGCTGAAATTAATGAAGATGACTGCCATTTTAATCTTTTATGTTCTTGTAATGAAAATGAATTCTGCAAAGGTGCTGCTTTCTCAATTTCATCAACGATTATCAAAATGGATGTTAATGAAACAATCAAAATTGTAAATCATCAAAAAGAAAATATCAATGCTTGTTATCTTCAATATTTACCAGTCCACTTTGAATCAACGAAACAAATTGAACTCCAAGTAAAATGTATCGAATTTGATGTTTTGGAATCATTGATTATGTCTAATGGATTATTGAAAAACTTTATATTTGATGGTGGCATCAAATCAACTTGTTCCATCGATGAATTTATCAATTTCTTCAAAAAATTATCACATCTCGACGAATTTCGGTTAGTTTATTTTTTTTATATGAAAATGGTTTATAATGTTTTTGCTTTTTTCAGTTTCTCATTTGATTTGTCTTTGTTACCGTTCAATCGCAATGACTTGATGAATCAATTTACTATGCTCGGAGGTGATGGAATCATCAATTTTGTCTCTTTCAATCAACGTTCTATTGTCGTCACTAAACTTTCTGAATTGCAATTATTGTGATTGATGTTTGTATGTATATATGTTTTTTTGTTGTTGAATTATTTGTTGAATGTTTTTGTTAGTTTTTGTTTCCAATAAATTTTGTATTTTTTCTTTACATTTGAAGAGACTTGCTACAAACACACAACAACCAGTTATGCTTTTCGCAACATTTTCAAATTCAGCAATTCGAAAATTTGGCATAAAATATGTTTTCGTTACCATAATATTTGCATCATAAAAAATTATTATGTTAGGAGTTTCACTTGTTAACAAGGAGGTGCTTCCTTCAACATAGCCTACTTTTTTCGCAACTACATCGTATTATTTCATTAATAATCATGATTTATTTCATACAATTAATACTGCTCTAATTATTGTTTGTAGCCAATGACAGGTTAGGTTCATAATAATTTTTTTATTTTTAAAGAAAAAACTTGAAGCATTACTTCTTTATCCATTTTTATAATACCCATTAATAGTTCGGAATTCTGGTAATGGAACGAGATCATAAACATACACACTAACATTCAACATATCTGCTAAAGCATCCAAAATTTCTGTATCCATCCATAATTCTGGTGAAGTTTCATAGGGTTCACATTTGGAAAGTGTATTTAATTTTGCATCATCCTAAAACATGCTGTAATTGATTATTTATTTTGCATAATTTGGAATTTTTTTGAAAACAATAAAGGTTTATAAAGGAACACTCTGACATACATAGATCAAACCACAACGGACACTTTTCTTTCATTGAAAAAAAGAAGATTGTGTGCTTGAATATATTTTTAGTTCTGCCGATAAATTATTAGAAAATTATTTATTAAAGAATGAAGCGAGAATCCAATGAAACTGTTGATAATGCTAAAGCTTCAGCAGCTGGAATTAATGGAGCTTCAAACACAGGGGCAGAAGTTAATGGCCATCATGGACCTCAATCGAATGATTCCAAAACAAGTTCAAATGAATCTAAAACTCCGCGATGTTTGTTTCTTTTCTTTTCATCCATTGTTTAAATTAAACTTTTATAGTGCATGATCAAAATGGCATTCAACAAAATCCAGCCCAATCAACTTCATCATCCCCAGCAGAAAACCGAGGATTTAAACTCACGAATGCTCCAATGGGAAATTCCATAGATACTAATGCTTTGAATGCTTTACAACAAAAAACCACCCCAGCTCATAAAAAGAAAGAAATTTATCGATATACTGGGAAGGATCCATTTTATGCTTGTGCATGGTCAAATAAATTTATGGGAGATTCCTTTAGGATTGCAGTTTGTACTTGCCTTGAAGATGAAAATAAATTTGATAAAAATAGAATATCAATATTAGAATATGATGAATATAAAAATGAATTAGTTGAAAGATGTAATTTTGATCATGGATTTCCAGCAGCTTCAATGATGATGAATCCTGCAAAGGTTTATTGCTTTTCAAAGTTTTTAGTTTTTATTATATTCTTTTCGTTTTTCAGCATCTTGATGCACCCGAAATTCTTGCAACTGCAAGCAATGGTTTGAAATTATATCGATATGATCGATCCACTCAAAGTTCAACTTTAGAAGCAACAATGATTAGCGTAAACACTTTCTTTCTTATTTTACATTTTCATTTTGCATTGTCAGATTTTAGAAACCTTATAACGGTGCAGTAAAAGATGCATCGCCTTACACGTGTTTGGATTGGCTTGAAATTTCTCCTGAATACATTGCCACGAGTTGCATTGATTCAACTTGCTCAATTTGGAATATTGAATATGGCGTGGAAGTTAATAGAGTTAAATGCTCAATAAAAACTCAATTAATTGCACATGAAAAAAGTGTGAATGCAATAGCGTTCTCTAATTTGGATTCAAATCGTGAACAATTTGCAACCGCAAGTGAGGATGGTTCAGTTCGGCTTTTTGATGCAAGAAATCTTCAACATTCCACCATTCTTTATGATGATCCAAAGCATCGACCTCTAAATCATATTGCTTGGAATAAACAAGAACCTTACACTATAGCCATTTTACCTCATGGTTCGATGGAAGTTTTAATGATTGATATTCGCCGGCTTCAAATTCGAGATGCTTTAGCCTATAATAATCACAATGCAGTCATCAATGCAATGGCTTGGGCTCCACATAGTTCCATTCACCATGTTACATGTGGAGCGGATTCACAAGCCTTGATTTGGCAAACAGATCGATATCCACGAGAAGAACCAATACTAGCTTATAAAGCCACAGAAGAAATTAAAAATGTTAAATGGTCTCGAACTCAAAGTGAATGGATTGCTATTTGTTTTGGTAATTGTGTGGAAGTTTTGAGAGTATAAAATTTACAATAGCGAAGTAGTTTAATTTGATAAGGATCTCATTTTTTATGTATGTGTCTCTTTTTTAAAAGATTTGATAAGTTAGAAGAAGTTTTTGTTCAAGTGAGATTTTATGCTTTCTGGATCGTGTTCTAACTTTATTATGGTAGCCTTTGCTCATTTTCTAACCTTGCTGTTTTTATATTTTTTCTTCTAACCCATATTTACCACCACCAACAAAAAACGAAAGCACTTCATTTGTCATCTTTGCATTTTCATTTCTTCTTTCCATTTTTTTAATGTCAAAAAGTGCGACAAAATCAATGAATGGAATGCCATCATAATCGTTATCGTGGTCTTCGCCGTCGGAAGACTTGAGGGCACGGATTATTTGTTTCTTTTAATGAGCAAGCAGACTCTTTACTCTTCTTCACTTTTCGCGTTTCTTCTTCTTTTTTCCTTTTCACAAACAAAAAGAAGAAGCCGTGCTTCAAATCTTCTTTTTTTCTGTTTCAAAAAAATGTTATTTGTTTTATTTTGGTCGCTTCTCGTTTTAATAAATATTTTTAATAATAAATTTGTTTTGGCTGAAGAACAACAATTTAAACCCTTTCAAGATCCAGTTTATGGAGATTTTGGCCTTAGAGATTCTAACGATCGTGTTTGTTTATTTTTAAAATTTCGAGCACGAATTTATAATTTTAATTTAAATGGAACTGATATTGCTTTGGAATTGGCAGATTTGTCCGATAATAGTGTTACATTGAATGGATTCTGCGCTTTAGCCAATGAAGTTACAAAGCATTCATTTATTGAAGCTCGATGGAAACAAAATTTTCGAAAGAAAACTTTGAAGTTGACATTCGTCGAAAAATACGAGGAATTAAGGCAACTTTCATTATTGGAATTAAGATGGCAGTTGACTAAAGTTGTATATGAAGAAATTTATGATAGTACGGTTATTTTAAGAAAAGCTTTTTAAGAAGTTTTTAACTTTTTTTTAGAATCTCGCTCACGCCGCCCAATAATTTTTGAATCCTCTAATGAAACCGTGGTTGTGAGTGCTCCACTTCATCAAAGCTTTGTTTGCAAGGATAGTCTCAATATCACTCTTTACAATAACAAAAATAATAATGATTATCAACCATTTGTACTCGAACTTCTCCCAGCTATTGATATGCAACCTATGAATACTGGAAATGGATTTGGAAGCAATAGTGTGTCCTCATTTTTTTTTTAAATCTTAGAAGTAAAATAAAGTTTATACTTTTTTAGTTTATCTTTGTGATCGAACTCGAAGTCGAACATTGAGTGAAAGCTTTCAAAGTCGAATGACAATTGCATCTGGAGTTGTGCTTGGTCTTGCATCAGTTGGAACTTTAATTGGTTATAGTTTGCGTCGATTATTCCTTCCAGCTCGACAACAAATTTATAATTCATTAGGTTAAATACGTTTATCAAATGCATAATGTAATGAAAGACTTTTTTTTAGTTATTTTGTAAAAATAAAAATAATAGTAGAGATGGAAAAATTAATGTAAAGCTTATCATAATAAAAGTGAAAATTACAAAAATCTCTAAGATTTTTTGATTCAAAAAAGTAGTCGGGAGATGTATCTCTGAAATTTTCAGAAAACTGATCGAGTTACAAAAAATGCTGTAATTGAAAGAGTTGAGAAGACAATGCCGCGAAGGATTCCAAAAACAAGATTTCCAGCTCCATTGCATTCATCTCCTTGACAAATATAGCATGTGCCATTGCCACCATTTTCTTCACAAAGTTTTCTGGAGCTATCACAATCTCCACCAGGTTGTTCACAGGCTCGAATAACAAATGGTGCTGCAAAAAAAAAAACCAAATTTTTGTATATTTTTTTCATAGGGTTTCTTGAAACAAAAATCAAATTTACAACATTCAAAAATAATAAAAACTCGAACGAAAAACCATAAAAAGGGGTATCATAAAAAACAAAATTGCACACACATAAACGTCACCGTCAAATAAAGTAAAAGTAAACAATAAAAAAAGTAGGTATTATTTTTTTAAGAATTGCATAATTCTCCATCGCATCTTTGACATTTTCCATGTCCACCGCTAAATTGACAAATCCTTGGACCCGCAATGCAACCCATATTTTTTCTTGCACATGTTCGAAGAGTAAATGGTGCTAAAGTATTTACGAAACGTAAGAATCACAACCACCAATCATAAACAATAATTTTATAAAAATTTAAAACTTACAATGTCCACCTTCACAAACAAATTTTTGGCATGTAAAATCTGCAACTGTGCCACCCGATGAACATTGTTTGGGAGAATAACGAGAATTTTGGCCAGAATAACATCTTTGAGCACCTTCTAAAAAATTCTCGAGGAATTTAATGGTGGTCGCTATTGGCTGGTCAAAATCTTACCAGAAAGTGTAATAAACAAAATAAGGGATATAGCGACGTATTTTGTCAAACTCATAGCTGCTATTATTATTTTTTTCTGTCTGATCACAAATAAAAACAAGGAACTGAAAAATAAAAAACAGTGATGAATGAAAAAAAAAGTGAGCAAAGAAGAATCGATAAGCAGCAATATTATCGAACACGAAAACTAACATAAGCAAATCAAAACAATAAACAAAAAACGCGAAAGAGTTGTTTAGAAAAAAATAGCGAAATCAAACCATTTATTTTATGGATGTCTGCTTCATTGATTTTATAAAAAAAGAGTTCAAAGTTTATCATTTTTGGCTTTAGAATATTTCATTAAAGGAATCCTTAATCCAAGAAATGCGCAAGAATGATGCATGCGGAAGTTTGTGTAAAATGTTGACATTGAGAAGTCAGTCACAAAAGAACTGGAGAATAAAAAAAAGATAGACAAAAAAGTTTGAGAACAAAGGTTGTAATGTTTGGGAGAGATTGTGGCTGCTATGGCTGTTCTCAATTGCAAAAAAACCAGTTCCTCTATGGACCACAAACTTCGTCATTTCATTTTTTATACACACACGTGAAAGTTGAAGGTTGATTGGTAGAAGATTTGTTGATCCATACCCATATTCCCGAAACATGGATTTGGGAGAAAAGATGACTCTACATGAGTTGAGTCACAGCATAATTAGAGGATAGAAAAAATGACCATTTCCAGGATTTTACAAATTTTAGGCAACACAAACCCAATCAAAAATATATGGGCGTTGTTAAATCATAGTTTAATTTAGAGCTCTAGAAAGTCATCATTTCCTGGATTTTACTAATCGTAAATATCTGCCAAAAGTTCAATAGAAAACTTGACATTTTACTAAAAGACCAAACCACTCACGAGTATTCAAGACGCTTTTTCCAGCCATTGATCAGCCTCATTTTCAAGCTTTTGTAAGCACAAACACTTAACAACACCACGCGTTCATTTTCCTTGAATTTTTCCATAACCACCAAAGCAATTTTTTTTCTTCTAACATTACAAAGCCATTTTTATATTTCCATTTTATACTAAAATTAAAAACCCAAAAAAGGCGATAAATTTTCACCACTCCTTTCTTTTTTTAACTTTTGCTGCTTTTTCCATAGATGGCAGCGGCTACTGCCACCTTTTTATAATAATTCAATGTTGGACAATATCAAATTTCTTTTCTTTTTTTACCCTTGTTTAATTAAGAATCCACAATTTGACAAAACAAAACAAAATACTTATTGGATTTAGGGCGGCTTAGGTGCTTCTCAGGCAAGCCAATGTTTACCTAAAATAATGGAAGTGTCAAAAGAATGAGACTTGGTCGTTGCTGCTGCCGCTGCATTCGAAGAAGGTAAACGTGGACGCTTATTCATTATTCATGCAATTTTATGTTTTTCTTATTTATACAAAAGAAAATGTATCAAAGTCTCGAAATTGATACTTTGAAAAGCTATAAAAAACTATATTTTTTGTAATTAAAAATTCAAAGAGAAAAAGAATTATTCATGCGACGGTCGAAAGATATGGGAAAATTTTTTTTTCAATGTTTTGGAAGCTTGAAAAATCCATAGTAAAATCACAAACTTCTCACTTCTTTAATGAAAAATACTGTGAATTTATTACCAAAAAAGCAAATACGATCGATCAAAAATTTAAACAAAATTCAAATTAATTTTAAGCATTCGAAATGCTGCAACTATGTTTTCTTTCAAAGCTCGATTAACGACGGAAAGCTGTAATTCAACTTCAAGTTCATTCAAAAAATCTCCAGTATTTTTCTTAATTTGTAGAATAATCCATTTACAAATAATGGCAAAAATAAATGCTGGAGTATATTGTCGTCTTCCATCAATTGTATCAACATCGATAAGAACAGGATATTCGCCATCGGTTTTTAATGTAAAACTCCAATTTTGGTTAATAGTATCGAAAGAAGTTAAAGAAAGAAGCTTTATAATGTCTGGAAGTATAGTTTGGATTAGAACCGTGAATTTCGAAGAAGAAGAAAAAATGATACCAAAGACTACAAACGATGGATGTGTATGAAAGCTTTGGCGCGCATCTTCACCAACAACGGGAATTTTCTCACTAAAATAAATGAAATATGGCACGTTTTTCAACCCTGAAACAAACAACTAGATATTCAAATCATAGTTATTCAAAAATGCATAAAAGAAATCTAAAAACTACCACATTCTTCCTCAACAAAAATCATCGAATCTTTCCATATTGTTACTGTAAAAGTATCTTCTTTCAAAACAATTCTGGTTTTCGTGTCTTTAATAGAGACGTATTTAGGCATAAGTTCATATTCAAAAAAAGAATCAAAATCAACTTTCAAAACAAGGTCAACGTAGTCCATATTTTTAAATTGCAAGAAATTAACCTTTTCTGGTTGATCATCATTTTCTTGCATGTAAATATCCAAAGAGCGAAGGCCAAACTGCAATCGCAAGTTTATAATCCTTAATATTAGCAGCTATTAACTTACAAGAATTTCTTGATTTGGAGAAACCGTAACTGATACTTGGCAGGGAATTTTGACATCATTAGAAACTTTACCCAAAAGTTGGTCATCCAATGTTAAATATAATTCCTGGGTTAATGGTACAACATCATAGCATTTATTTGGATGGTTGCTCAGTTGAAGAATTTTTTCGACTGCTGCTGTTGCAATATAGTCCATGTAGCAACCATTCAAGATTATTGGATTCAATGGATTAAATGCATTAACAAGATTTCTAAAATTGGAAAGAACCATGAAATCAAAGCTGTAGAAATAATCAAAATTGTTTATAATTTATGAATCACTCTACTTTTACTAACCTCAAATTGCATTCATACGACATTTTCATAAAAATAATTTTATTTGGTGTTCGATATCCAATAATTTGTTTCCGCCATCGAAATGAATCAGATGCCCATGGAAGATTACGGTAATCCTCAATAAGATATTTACCGTTCTTGAAAGTGATCGCCCAAACTGCAACAGGATCACCGCGAGGTGAAACAATAATAATTGTTTCATTTTCGAATACTTTAACTTTTGAAATGGTTAAAGCAGTAAAAGCCATAAAAGTTTTATAAAAAGTAAAATGGCAAATAATTTCATTTTCATAACAAAATTCACGGCATCTTTCACGAAAATGAAATACAGGATAATTGAGTTCAGGTGGTTGACAATAAATAAATACAAGACCTTTGACTTGATTCAATAAAACAATACTTTCAAGCTTTTGAAAGAATATTGCTGCACCAATTGGAGTCTCAACGTTTATTTTCTCCTCCAAAATAGGTAAACTTGGTTTCGGATTATCAATGGAAGTAACATAAAATGAAAGTTTACTACCAAATGAAGATACATAAACTACTTGATTCTTTTGCATCACCATTTTTTTTACAATGAATAAACATAAAAATGACAAAACATTGAAGAGAATTTAATCGAAGGGATAAAATATTTCGATCGATTAATGCATGCCTGAGCCTAACAAAAAAACCTTTTCCAAGACCTTGATGTCAATCAAATTTATTCTTTTCTGGGATTAACACTTTGAGGTTTTTATAAAGGAAGCTTTTAACACTTTAAAAAATCATTTTTATGTCAAAAAAAAAATGACAGTTTTTGTTTTTTGAAACTTTGACGAGACGAGCATTTTCCAAGTCCGACCAATCAATGAATCATGAAAAAATGAAAAATGTATGAACGAGGGCTATCAAATATATAAGACTAATATGGCAGAAGAATAAAAAAATATTTGAAAATTTTTATTTTACATGTAAAAAAAATGATACGCTTGGTTATAGATTGCAACAACTTCGTCATTAAGTCAATTGGGTTTAAGTCTCTGGAATATTACATAAATGACAAAGCCATTACATCAAGGTTTATACTTGAGGATCAAGCTAAAGAATTTTTTGAAAGAAAAAAAACAAAGAAATAAAGATAAAAAGGGAAAATGGTTATGATTTTGTTCAGGTGAAAAGGTGTTTGTGAATTTGGTGTACAGTCAGAGAAGGAAGAACACAGATTTACTGTTAATTATTATGTAATTTTTGAGTATAATAATCTTGTAAAAAATAATTATTTCAATTGAAAAATAGCCATACTTGAAAACCTAAATATGTACTTCAAATTTTCAAAACACGCCAAAGTTTGGCGCTGCTCTAAATTCAAAAAAAGCCGCTGAAAATACTGTATTTTCTTGCAGAATTTTTGGCGCGCTTCTTTTTTTGCTTGGATTCATAGAAATTTATTTCTTCAGATTATTATTTTCTCGTTTGAAAAGATCCTCGCTTTTTTGTTTTGTTGAGGGATCTCTTGCTGCTATTATTTTTTTATTCTCAACTTCAAAAGGTTATGCAAAGGAGGTAAGTGCTTTTGTTATATGATATCTTATCACGCGCCAGGCTTTCCTTTGTTTATTGTATAAGCGTGGCGATTCTGGGATTTTCGCACCTCTTTTCTTTTGTTTTCTTTTTGACCTTTGATAATCGTGCCATAAAAAAATATGCTTTTTGTTATAAGCTCTCAAGGCGTAACCTAATAACAACTAAATGACCGCCAAAAACGTTGCCTTTTTATTTTGTAAACAAAAACAAAAATATTAAAAATTAATCATCCTCAACTTTAGATTTATCTCAAAATAATATGGCTTCTTATTATTGTGATGAATCAAGAAAAGATGGGTTATGTTCACTGAAAGCTGAAGTATCGTTTATGGTAGATGATGAAAGTTCACAAAGTTCTGGATTTGATTCAAGTTATTCAAATTCGTCAACATGTTCTGATTCTTCTTCAACTTCATGTTCCGACAATTTGTATATTACAACTGGACCAACAAATTTTACCGCATTTCAAATGAATAAATCTCCTGAAATTCCTTCTTCTTATTGTAATGATCTTTTGGAGCATGAAAGAAAAGCTGCTGAACGTTGTCAATCTTCATTGAATAATAACAATCTTCGCACCAAACCATTGGGAACAAGAACGCCATTGAAAGATATCACCTTATCTGTGTAAGTCTTTCTTCATGTGTTGTAACATAATGTTTTGTTACTCTACAATTTTAATCATTTTTGTTACTCTACAATTTTAATCATTTACTAATATGATTCATATTTTTAGTCATAGTCGCGCCAACATCATTCCTGAATGTTCTCCAATTTCAACTAAGCCCAATCGGTGTGATGTCAATATTTCTCGTAAACGAAGCTTTCGGTGTCATGTTAGTGAAGAAGTTGAAAAGCGTGATAAGCTTTCTTACAAGCGCCTTCGTCCGTCATTCCATTGTTCTCATTCTACTGGTGAACTTGAAAGATCTCCTTCAAACAAATATTCACTTGAAATAGTAAATGGAGTTCGACCTCGATCATCTGATATTGCCTTTGGAAGAATTGAAAGCAAAGTCCTTGCTGAATTGATCAAAAATCTTGGTGAAGAATTTTATGAAAGATATATCATTGTTGATTGTCGCTACCCATTTGAATATGATGGTGGACACATAAAGGTAACATTCTTTTGCCCATTATTTATATATTTTGTATTCTTTTATTTTAGGGTGCAATAAACCTTTTTGATCCAATTGAGCTTCGTTCAACCTTTTACCCTTCATCTGAAGAAGATCAATTCAAGATCCATTCAAAGACTCCAATATTTTATTGTGAATATTCATCTGTTCGTGGTCCAAATATGGCAAATTCTCTTCGTGAACTCGATCGACAACTCAATCACAGCCGTTATCCTTACATCGATTATCAAGAGATTTATGTTCTTAGTCAAGGGTACCGCCATTTCTTTAAGAACGCTGATCTTGGAAAATACTGTGAACCTCAATGTTATATCCCAATGAAATCAAAAAGCCATGCTAAAGAAGTTCAAAAGTATTCTTTCCATCAGAAGTCTGTCTCTATGAGTTATTCTCTTCGCTCCCGTTCAAATCAACCAAAGAGTTCTTGTGCTAACAAAGCCGCTGTTGTTCCTAAGAAAAGTGTAAAACGTATTATCTTGCCACCTCCGCTTCCTTTTTCTTTAAGCGATGCTGCTACTTATCATGCCAAACCATCTGTATGACTATAAAACACTTTGTAAACTTGTTCGTTTTTTTGTTTTGTAGTTATTAGTTTTATGTTTTTTGGAATTTTTTTCTATTCTGTTGTTTTTTTAATTTTTATGGTTTGTAATGCTTTAATTATTTTATTTAATGATAAAGTACTGCTTTATGTTTTGATTTTTGTTTGAACGTAACTATAATGAGTTTGTACTTATGGCATATCATTCTAATAGTTCAATGTAAAAGAATGAGAGGTGAAACATACAAAATGCATATGCAAGATTTTATTGCTACGAAAATCTATAAATTAGATCAAAATTTGGACAGCATTACAATACAATACACAATTATTATATGTGTGAGTGTAAAGCTGAGCCTCCTAGCCAGCTAGACAAAACTCAGGAAAAGAAAGTTGAATTTAAAAAAATGATAGATAGAAGAAGTTTAGCACAGCTAAAAACCGATACAAAAAAAAAAGAGAGAGAAAGAAATTGGTTTTAAAATATACAAAGAGAGAGAGAATTGACGAGAGAAAGAAAAGTTGAGAGACTAAAGTATTTTTTTTAAAGTGATTGAAAGAAAAGAAAACGCCTGCACGAAGATTGGCAGCTTTTTTTAATTACATTAATTTTAATACATACATAATTTTTTTTACAAAGGCAATTTTTTGCATTTACTGCAATTTTTTGAGATTTTTTTTTGAAGACACATTAGTGCATGAGAAAGTCTAAATTAAAAGCACGATAATGTGGTCAGATTTTGTAAATTTACAGGAGGCAATAGAGAAAAAAAAATAAACAAAAGCATCCAAAAAAATATTTGTCGGTCAAGCATATGAAAAAAGTTTTTGATTTTAAGAAAAATGCGCTACAAAAAAGCGTGTTAATTAACCTAAAAGTTTTTAAGCATGAGCGACAAAATCATCAAGACATTTTTGTGTAAGATTATTAAGCTCATTAATCTTTGCTTCAATTCCATCAGTTTGACCATTTGAAATTTGGCTATGCAACGCATCAAGTTTAGTGCGGAGCAAAGATAATTGAGTTTTAATTGAACTCCATTGGGATGATTTTTTCTGACCACGTGAGAGGTAGAGCCAAGCAAAGCCGTATTCGAGGATATGCAAAGCCTAAAAAAAATTACTGTTATCACTATTTTTGGTGTTTGTAAAGAAAGCACTTACAGTTTTGCGAATTTCAATGAATGCCTGTTTAAGGCGAAAATCAACAACCTTGCATAAATTTTTAGTAATTTGTCGATTGGCAGTTAAATCAAACCGAAGTGCACGAGAAAGAGAACAAATTTCCGAAAATTCGCCAGCAATATTATTCGGAATTGATTCAAGATCAACCAAAGTTAAAGGTTGATTGCTTGAATTTTTGTTGCTTCCACGTGTAATTGGTTCACCGGTTTTCCATGAATAGCTTGAATTACATCCATGACAAGTTACTTGTCGAAGACCTTTAGGATTTTGGATCATTTCACCGCATTCACATTTATATGTGTTTCCCTGAGTTTTGCGGCTTAGATCCATGGGATCTGAATAATAATAATATTTGAAAATGGCAAAAACAAGTTATCCTAATTTTTTATTCAAAAATACTTACATTGTTTTTCAAATTTCTTTTCCCAAGTATCCATTTTTTGACAGGTTAATGGAAAATGGGGTTGACGTTCACACCGAGAGCAGAAACAAATGGAACATTTTGTACATTTAACGCTACCAAAAGCTGGTTTATTATTTACAGCAGCTGATCCACGACAATGAGGGCATTGAACAACGGTTTTACCATCGGCAACGTTTTCAGCCATGAATGCAAAACGAAAATAATATTCCGCGAATGAAAGAGGAAGAATGGTTATGAGAAAATCAAGATTGATGGGAGTTCCACAATTTTCATGAAGGCACATTAAAGGATAGGCACTTCGACGAATAATAGCATCAGTGAGATCATTGCGAATGCACGAACGACAAAATCGATGTCCACATGAATCAAGCATAATGAGTTCATCATCATTTGCTTCAGGACACATATCACAACCAGAATCATAATCAGCGATGATTTCAACTTCATCGTGGATTTCTTTTCCATTTTTCTCATATTCTGCTTCTGCCTCATCTTCATCCACTTCTGAGATGATATCATCCATTTCGATGACTTCAAATTCTTCAAAATTTTCCATATCATCATCATCGTCGTCATCATCATCACCTTCAGGAATATCAATCATTATCGCTTCAACCGTGGGTGCACGAGCTGCAGCATCTTCAATAATTTTATAATCTCCACATGGATCAAATGGAAGAGTCAATTGATGACCATGAAAGACAGAATTATAAGATGTGAGGGCACTATTTTTAGTGCTCATACGTGCATCATTATAACTTTTTTGAACTTTTTTAACTAATTCATCTACAAAATCCGCTGGGCTATTGAATGTTGTTTCCTTCACAAAATTAGCCACATCATTCGAACATCCAAAAGACCCGTTCAAAAGTACCCTGAAATAATTAAATTATTTTTTATATATTATTCAAAAAATCAGTTAAGACGCTTCGTATGCTTGAATGCTTACCGTAAATATCCTTCCTTGCTTTTAAGAGCCTCAACAACTACAACCATCGCAATTTTAAACGTATGTTCATCCAAAAGATGCGTCAAATCAAAAACGCATCGAGTTTTTTCATTATTCAACCATTTAAATTTAAGTTCCGAGCGTAAATAAAGCTTTTCAAAAGCTTCAAAAAAATCGGTGATACCCATTTGATGTTTAAGAATTTCAAATTCTTCAAACAAATTATTTTTCTTTGCTAATTCACTCTTGCTTGTTCCAATTCCAGATGATGGAATAGCAGTTGAAGTTGTAGGAACTTTTTCAGCAACTTCAAGATCGATTTTTCCATTATTTGAATCTGCAATGGACTCAATGGATTTGGAATGAACCATTACGGGTGGGGATGAATCCTTGATGAAATCAGCGAGAGAAAAGGTTGAATGCCTGGGAGCTTTGTACAATGCGGCAATGGAAGCGGTCATATCAAATTCACTTCCTTCATTGCCATCTTCATTATTCATTGATGCGGTCATTTCCATTTCATCAAAATATTCATTAGCTGCAAGCTTTTCAGCCCGTGGATAACGATAAATTCGTCCGGTTGGACGCTTAAAAAGGCATCCACCAAAAACTTGAGGAATTGGATGGGGCTTACGAAGGATATATCGAACATGAGGTTTCTTTTCAAGTTCATTATCCCCTTCAACAGCGGATGGAGGAGCCAATTTAGCAAGGGCAAGACGTTTAGAACGTTTTTTGCCACGTTTTTGATCATCATTGTTTGAGAGCAATGATTCCAATGCCATACCATTGAAAGGTTTTGCACATTTCTTCGAATTGACTGTTCCATCAACCTCAAGTTGATGGTAAGCCGAAACCTTGGTTAAACCAACTCCATAATGGCTATCAACACCCGAAACGATAACAGCATCGGGTTCATCCGCATTCTTAACCAAATCAGCAGCGGTTGCAATGGTTTCCCAACGATTTTTTCGATTAAGAGAATATCCAACATCGATGGAAAGATCATCATTAAGTTGGGAGAGAAGACGATCGCGACGTTTTTTGCTCAAATCTTTATCATTGGCAAGCACCTTTTCAACAACAGCACGATTCTCATTTTGCTTTAATAAATGCTTAACATAAGTATTTCGTCGACCTTTAGGTCCACCTTTTCGGCCGACGGTTGGTTTTTCTTGAAGATACGCCAGATCGCTGAAAAAAGGAGTAACATTTGATTCGTTTTTTTTATATTTGAGTTAATATTATTGTTTTTGTTTTTGAGACTCTATTTTTTTGCAAATAAAAAAAACGGTTTAAACGAAGATCGAGAGATCGAGAAATAAAAAAACGCGTGCAGATGGTCTCTCGAAAAAACAGGTGAAAATAGAAAAAAATAAAAACAACATCAAAAAAAAGAAAAGAGAGAGACATTCGTTCGTTAAATGTGTTCTGCCGATTAGAAAATAAAAAAATTGAGTCAATGAATAAACAACGACGACCAAGAGAGATCAACACCCAATATTCCATTTTTTAAGACATATTTTTGAAAATCATTGTAACCGAAAAAAGTTTATAAATCAAAAAGAAAAAGATAGAAATTTGTTTATTTCATAATTTTTTATAGTTTGATTTTTATTAATGAATCGTGGAAAAACTAAATAATAGTCATTTAATATTTTTCTGTGAGGCAGGGAATGCAACTATCTTATTTTTAAACATCATGTCCAAAAAAGAACCAAAAAGACCACACCACGTGCTTAAAAAAACTAAAAATGGTCAATAAACAAAAAAAAATTCAATCAGCTGGAAAAATGGATAGTTTAAAATTGCAAAACTCTAAAGTAGAAAGTGAATAAATTAAAATGAAGATTTAGGATTCAAATATATCTTTATGAAAAATTTTGGAGAAAGCAAGACAAAGAAATTTTCCAGCGCATTTATTTAAATTTTTATAACGAGTTTTTTGAGAAGGAATAATGAAAAAAACTAATTCAACAAAATTTAAAACTTCGCTCAAAATACAAAAAAAAATTATGCGTGTGACAAAAGAAACTAAACAAAAATAAAACTGATTATCACAAGAAATGTCTTTATGTGATCTCCCTCTTTCTTCTTCCATCTGATACCGCCCACAATATTTTTTTGCCTCACTTTTTTTTCGCTGAATTAAACGAATAACATTTGTATTCTTTCTTTTTATGTCATCTGGACGGATGATGATCGAAGAAAGAAAAAAATAAGTCACCACTACCCTCGTGAGTTTCTTTCTAGTGGATCAAAAATCATATGGGGCTAAGAAACAAAAAAAATGTGTTCTCACTTTCTTTCTCTTCTTTCTCCCAGCCTCTCCCATAGGTTGTTCTGTGGTGTGGAACAAAAAAGAAAACAACCTCCTATGTTTAAAAAATAGAAGATGCAACTTTTATTTTTGGGTCTATGGTCCATATAAATATACTACTATGGCAGCGGCGCTGATGTTTTTAAAAACGCTGATGGCAATATTTTGTTTTCTTTTTCGGGAAGGAAGAAAGCAAAAAACATTAAGTGCATCTTTCGTTCGTTCATTCAAGTCACACAAAGTCATGCAAAAAAAACAACAAAAATAAGAAGAAAAAAAACAAAATAACAACAAAAATAAAAATTTCAATATCGCGAATTTTTTTTTGCGCAGCCGCTTTTTTAAAGCACCAATCTCAAAGTAAAGCAAAGAAAAAGAAGAAAAGTTGTTGTAAACATTATTCTGAAAACTTTCAAACTTTTCTTTTTTATATTGTTATTTTGTTTTTGAAGTTTTTGTTTGAAATAAATAAACAACAAAAAAACGTGAATGTTCAATGCTTAACTTCCATGGGTGACTGTCTTGTTTATTGCCCGAGTAGTTTTGTAACCCAGAAAGAAAAATGGAGAATAAAAACTACAAAAAAATATCAGCGATCATTGGGCCGGAACCACCACTGCCGATTATTTTTCTTTTCCGAAAAAAAAAAATCAGGCGTTAAAACAGGTTCTTTTTTGCCCTCTGGGAACAAGAAAAAAAGCTTCTTTTTTGGGACAAAAATAATGATTGCTTTTGCTGCTTCAATCGGCTGCAAAAAATGGTGTTAAATTTGGAGCCTATCGACAAAAGATGATTGTGTGTTATCGTTTCAAACACTTTCTCGTGATTAAAAGCAAAGTACAAAGGCGATAAGAGAAAAAAATAAATAAAATGGAAAAAACAGCTGTCTGGGTGGAGCGAATTTATTATTTTTTTGAAAATGAAAAATGAGCCTTTTTGATAAAAAAAAAAAAAACAATGGCTGTAATAGCCATCATAAATCTTCTCTCGTTTTTTAAGGCATGGAAAAAAGGAAAGGTTCAAAAGGTTTTAGAATTTTAAAGAATAACATTTACTGTAACTCATGTGCTTATGGAAAAAAATTCACATTTATATAAGTTGTTAACCTTAGGAAAAAAAGTGTGAACTTTACTATCAAATAAATCTATCGCAAATAATAAAGAGAGAAAAAGAGAAAGATTAAAGCAGAAAAAAAGAAATAAACAAAACAAAGAAGTAAAATAAAAAAAACTCACTCATCGCAAGCAGGGGCAGCAGCAGCGCCACCTTTAGCTGCAGCATTAGCAGCACAACGAAAAGCATTAGCAGCAATAGTTGAAGACATGTTGATTGAACCAGTGGCAGTTAAGTTATCGGTATTTAGATTTGTACAAATTATTTGTTTTTGGTTGTTAATTTTTTACTGGGATTAAGGATGATTAATTTTGATGATTTTTTGGATGATGATTTTGTTTTAGTTGTTTTGATGGCGGTAGTTGGGAAGGAAGATGATTGAGGCGGTTTGTCGAAGTTATCCAAATCGGCCAGCGATTCTGAAATAATAAAAAAACACAATTATGGCTCTTTGAATCAGCAGCGAAATAATAAAAACACGTTTAAAAGAAAGCTCGAAATTTTTATTTATTTATTCACGTAATATTATTTTCCTTACCAGGATATCTGATAATTAGCGTCATAAATATTTGTGGTAGTGAATTTTCTGAGAATGAATTTGGGTGAAGTGAAGAATTAAAATTAGAAGAAAGTGGGAAGGAACAAACAATGACAGATCTTTTTTTTATTATTGTTGTTGTGTTAAATTGAATGTGTTGTTTAAATCGTTTCAAAGGCGGCGCTTATATATATATTTGCGGCTGAGAGGGGGGAGAAAGCAAGCAGCTCGTACATACACACACATGCTCCCTTCGATCAGCTGACTGAACGATGAAAATGTCGACGAAAAAACAACCAAGATCGAAAAAAATAATTTTTTTTTGTTCAAGAGAAAAATAGGTGAGAAAACATCATTGCGTTAATAACCTCTCACAACCAACAACAAAAAATGTTATACGATCGCATTCCCGATTTTTGCAGGAAAAAAAAACAAGCAAGAGCTAAAGCACAAAACGGTAGCGGTCATCAACAAAAAAAAACGAACGATGAAGAGAAAAAGACAAAGAAGCGCGTGACAATTCAAATTATGGAGGATGACCCTTTTTTCACCCATACAATGAACACATGCAGAGGCACTATAAACCAAAAATAAAAAAAATTGGATCGGTCAATGTTCCTCCTTTGGTTTTGGAGTACGTTGTTTTTTTCTTTTTTGTCGTTGAAATTTGTCAAAAAAATTGCGAAGGAAAAGCTTTAAATAAAAAAAATGACCCCACTGTTTTGGTTTTTTTGTTGATAACACATTTCAATCAAACAGCTGTAAAAACATACGTTCACAGCTTTTTTTTGTCAATGCATATAAAGGAGGTCCTAGCACTGCCTGGTTCCGAAAAAAAATATAACACGGACGTTGCAAACAAAAAAATAAAAAAATAAAATAGCGTTATCTCTTTTTTTTTTATTCCTAAAGGGGAAAAAGAAGAATGGATGGAAGAAGATGGATGCAAAAAAAGGAAGAGGAGCATAATGAATGACATGGGTGTTCCATTTGCGGAAGAAAAAAAACTAGCTGTTTGATTGCGAAACAAACTTTTGAAGTTTTTTTATTGACAAAAAAATGAATGCATATATAAAAAAGATAATAAAATTTCAAAATGTTTGAAGTTTTTTTTAAAATTATTTTTTACGATACTTTTTTTGGATTAAAGATTCAAAGTTGAGGAAAATTTTATAATCAGGAAAATGTAGTAAGATGAAGTTGCCTTGAAAAAAAGAAAAATGCTAATCTTGATCACGCTTTTCCTTAAAGTTTATTTTCGTAAAATTTGTTCTTTGACCATTTTCGTCATTTACCAATTAAAATATTTCAAAATCAAAAAGCTTTCTATCTATTGCATCAGTTGACAAAAAAATGCACTTTTGCCTTTCGTTTATGGACAAAAAAAAGAATCGCTTTTGCTTGCTCGTGCTTTCCAGAGAACAAAATACGTTGCGTTGCTGCTGATTCTAAACAAAACAGAAAAAAAGGCAGAACAAAAAAGTCCTAGCATATGCTTAAATGAAAAAAAGGGAAAAAATATATGTATGAAAAAACTTTTAATGTGAATCATACTGAAAATGGAAACATTTTTTTCTTTGCAAATTTTTTTAGAGCAAAAAAAGAAACTTGTGACTAAAAAAGAAGAAAAAATAAAAAGAGAGATGGATGGAATGGATCAAATCATAAGATTTAACAACGCTAATGTCTTTTTTTTCTTTTTCACAAAAAAACGATGGTTTTTTCTTAAATGCAAAAAAAAGATTGTAGAAGAAAAATTTACCAGAAAAACACAAGAAAAAATCTCGAAAAAAAACGGCTTTTAAAATGGATCGCTTGTAAACTTCCACAGTGGCGCCCAATTGAGGAAGCCTTGATAAACCCTCTCTTCAAGAAAGAACAAACGTTAAAATTTTTTTAGAATAAATGTTGAGAAAAAGAGGAAAACTTCCGCGTTAAAAATATATTTTTCTTGGAAATATAATTTAAATGGGAAAATTTAATAGCAGCCGATGGAACACCGTATATATAAAATTATCATGTCCCAATTCTTTTTACGTTTCAAAACATCAAAGTGTTCGGCAAGAATAAAAACCTTTTTTCTGCTGCAGCTGCTTCAAAAAATGGTTAAAAAATGAACTTTAGTCGTAGCAGCTAAAATTATTAGTTTCAAATAAAAAAATACAAGGGTTTTAGCGTCACGTCTGCTTTCCTTTGCTAGAAAGAAGCCTTCCAGTAAGCCATTATTAAAAAAGTTTCGAAACTAAAGTTAATACACTTTTTTTAACGACTTGAAAAATTGCATTTTTTGCAGCAGTCGTTGTTGCTAGTGTTCGCCACACTTTTATGACAAAAAAATTAATTTAAGTTCTTTTAAAAGCGCAAACAAAAAAGGCCAACAACGATCGTTTACTTTTTTTTTTACCTAAAAAATTTACAAAAAGTAAAATGTGGTGAAAATTTTAACTTGTTTTGGACACAAAAAATAGAGAGAGGATGAAGTAATTGAATAAACTTTTAAAACGATAAAATCCTTCAAACTTTTACTTGGCTTCAAAAAATAAAACGTATGCACTATTTTTTTCACAAAGTCACGGGTAAAATCATCCCACATAGCCTAAAAATTATTTTGAGAAAAAAAAGAAAGAATAGATTTAAATGAAACGAAAAAAAGAAGGGGCATTCGTTTTCTTTGTGTGTTGTTTATTGTTGATCGAAGAAACAGCGGCGGCGACACTGTGTCTAAAATACAACTATACTCTCTATGTTCCCTCTCCTCATATCTTCTTCATCGTATGTTCATGCTTCTCACAAAAAAGCTTGATGCAATTGAAAAAAAAGAAAACAACAAAAAAACCAAAGGGCAGCGAGCAAACGGCAAAAAAAACTTTTTTTCTTTGGTTTTACTCTTTTGACGCAAAATAAAATTTCATTTTTAACGTTAAAAACTCAAATCGATGAATGTGTAGCAGCAAAAAATATATGCAAAGAGCGGTTGGTACTCAACACAAAAAATTTGAACAAACAATTTTTTCTTCTTGAAAAAAAATTATATAAATAAACACACAAAAAGAAGACAACAAAAAAATTGAAAAAAAGAACCACACAATTTTTTCTTCAGTTTTTCGTCTTTGCTCTGAATTTTTTACAAATTTTTTGAAAAAGAAAAAAAGCGAAGAGAAAAAAGAGGTCGTATGACTTTTTGAATTGGCACACATATATATACCCAACACAACATAACAGAGGCAGAAAGAAATAAATGGGAAAATTGAAGAGGCTTAAAATTTTCGAAAAAGCTTCTGGATTGATTTTTATTTTATTTTTAAGGGAAAATGAAAAAAAGTTAAAAGTAGGCATGGGTCAAAATCGATCAATTGAGACTCTCAAACATGCCAGAAAATTAATAAAAAATGCATTAAAAAGTGATGATAAAATATTTTTCTAAAACATTTGGTTTTTCATCTCACAAAAAAAAACGTCAAAATTTTTTTTGAGGTGGAAAAAAAAAATAGAGAAAAGAAAGTAAGTAGTATAAAGAATATTGAAAATGCAGCTTCCTTGTTTGAGACCTGCGAAAACCGACACCACAACCACACAAATTTTTTTTTTTCATCAAAGGAGAAAAAAAGAAGAAATAGTCGTGATGGTTTTTCTTCGTCTTCTTAAAGCAGCAGCATCATATATATATATATATGCATATGTATATATTTTGGTTGGTTGGTTGAGGCAACAAAAACAACAACCGAATCAATGAATAATGAAAAAAAGGAGGAAGACTGCGCAAGAGTTAGTTGGTTGAATAAAATAAACCATCGCCATCATCATCGCCACTACCACCCTCTTTTTCTTGTTTTGTTGTCCTAAATGTAAAAATGGAAGGAAAAAAAATAGTCTTAAATTTTTTAAGGAAAAACTAAACTAAAAACAAACGAAAATAATATTGGATTTTAAAAAAACTTTTGTTCAAAGGTTTTTACCAAAAATGTCAAAAGACTTCATCAAAGGTGAACTTTTAAAACTCAGCAGCCAACATTCTCAGAAATCGATTTTTCCTAACAAATGGTGGCTGAAGACAAGCCATGTCAACAACATTTGGCACTTGACCGTTCATGCCCTAAAGTTTTCAAAAAGCAACAGACACATTTAACTTACTTTGAAGGAAGCATGAATCTCTCTAACATAAGGGAAAAACTTATTTTGTAGTTTTCCGCATCAAAAATTACATTATTTTATTGATTCCATTTTACAATTTTTTTAAGGCTTTTAACATCCAAAAAAATAATTGAATGTTTGACAAAATTGAACAAAAAAAGAGAGAAGGGTAACAAAATGAGGGATATAATTATATTATATTTTAGAGAAGAGTTAACTGCGTGAAGGTTCGAACTAGATATGTATGTATTATTTGGGAATAGAAAAAAAATGGAGAGAAGAAGACAATGTGAATGTTTAAAGGAGAGAAACAAAACATGAAGTGCAATTTCTCTCCTTCTTTTCCTTCAATCTATCTATCATCACATGACGAAAGCCTGAAACTTTGAAGAAATGATGCAAAAAAAAGTTTGTTGTATTTGAAAGAAAAAACAGCGATGCAAAATTGTTTGCCTTTTTAGGCGAAAAAAAGGATTGGAGCTAAAGTAGTTTTTTGCTTACTTTTTTCCAGCGATAGAGGCCTTTTAGCAAAACGAAGCAATCAAGGAAGCTATGAGAAAGAAGCTTATGAGCCATTTAAAAATCATAAAAATTTCCTTCTAAACATATGTTATTTTTGAAATCAAATTCGAAGCAAATGTATAAACTAACTCTCTTTTTTCGCAGCGCGTTTCTTCTTTTTTTTAAATGGCGTCTTGAATATTTTTTTTTTCTCCAGCAAGCTTTTTTATTTTCTTCTAAAACAGCGCAAAATCAATTTTTTTTTCTTCGTCTAAGTTCCATATGGAAAAGACTCTAAAATATATGAAAACACCAGCTTGAAGTACATAGCTTTCCTTGCTGCTGTTGTAGTTGCAGCAGCTGGAAAAGAGTCGTGTTGGACATTATTTTTTTCTTTCTCGAGGGCATGGTCTTCTTTGTCGTTGGTCGCTACGGCATTAATGTCCGTAAGAGTCGATTGTCTTCCTTTTTTTTTCGGCCTTGAAACAACAAAAACAAGTCATGGGATTTCTAATGGACATCGAAAATCGGAAAAAGCATTGTATAATTTGAGGAAAAAATATTTAAATAATTGGGAATTTTAAAAAGATGAAAAATATCGCATAAATAAAATCAAAATTTTTAAAGAATTTTATTAAGCCCTTCGAAGATAATAACTCCCAATTTTACTAAACTTTTAAGAAACCTACAACTCAAAATCAACTTTTATTTATTTTCTGCAAAAAAAGAATCGTATATTCACTATAAAAGTATACACATGGATGACCCAAAAAAACTTTTTACAATTGAAATTGCGCTTCGCCTCAATCAGCCTTAATTGAACTTTAAAAAGTTGTCTGGAAAAAATCTCACAAAAAAACCCGACATACTATGAGCATCCATTTTTGGTTACGTGTTTTCATTGAAGGGAAAAATTATACCGATTTTGCGCCATCGCTTTTTCATCATCTTCGTTTTTCCTTTGTTAAAAAATGGAAGAATATAAAAGCATGAAATGCAATAAATAAAAAAAGGAAGAGAAAACGGTCACTCATTTTCATGTGACCACCATCATTACCAAAATGAAAAGGTGGTGGAAGCAAAAAGAATGGGTGCAGCAGCAACATTAATATTGAGCAAGGCATTTAACCAACATTAGAAAAAAACATGTAATTCTGTTTCGAATAAATTTAACAAAATAAACGAAAATTTGCATATTTTTTAGAATAATGAAAATGCATCACAACCATCATTTTTACAATAAAAAAATTCAGCAACGAAACAAACCTTCACAATTTGACTTCGAAAGCTGCCGCCAAAGAAAAGATGAAATCAATAACAACATTTATTTCAATGTCTGAAGAATTTTTGGAGACATATCTTTGTTCGTTATTATTTTCTGGAATTTTCCTACCGATTGTTATTATATTTTTATGTCAAAAGAAGGTATGGACTTTTTGTGAAAAATCGATTTTGATTTGTTTGATGTGATTTAGTTTACCAATTTTCAGCGTAAACCTGATGGAAATTCAGTTCGGCGAAATAAAGGATCGAAGAAATCTAAGAGAAAGAATCGAAGCCTACGCTGCAATAATCAATCTGGTCTTTTGAATGATGATCCTGACCTTAAAAGCAATATGTAAGTCCAATACTAAATATGGTTGTAAAAATAAAGCATAAACAAAGTATAAGGTTGCTAATAGCTATTATAATGGTTTACAATAGAGTTAAGTTAAACAAAGTTTACATACAATGTCTCTATTTTGTTGCTTTATAAATTTGTTAGTCCAAAAGCTGAGTACTGTGTCATGCTAGCACAAAATAATACTTTGTAATATTGTTTTTTAGACTACCAAAAAATCAAGGAGCTGGAACACCAAAAGGAGCTGGAACGCCAAAGAATCGAGGAGCAGGAACACCTACATCATCGCCACCTCCACCTCCTCCTCCGCCGCCGCCACCTGGACCTAATGGAGATGAACTGCAACAATCAACTGATTTAGCATCAAATATCTTTACTGGTGGAATCAAATTACCACAACCTGGTGATCAAACAAGAACAGGAATTCCATCTCCAGCAAATGAAAAACCAAAGAAAGAAGGAAGCAAAACAATGGGTCATGGTCAATTTATTCCAAATAGAAGTCACACATATATTGATAAAAATGGAAATCAAAGAGTTACTACTTCCAAAGATGATGTTAATCAAGGTACTGTCAATGGCGATCCTTTACATACTGCTGCTAATGTTGATTTACAAACTGCTCATGTCGAAACTGGTGGAGGAAAATGAAAGAAGCTGATGATGAATAATAAATGGTTTATAAATTGCTTTAAAAATTGATTGATTTGAAATAAATTCTTTTATATAAAATGAATTATTTATGTGTCTATTGGTTTAAAACGAGGAGTTTTAATTAAACAATTGTAAACCAGTTTGGATTGGGCATACGAAAAAATTACCTCGAACAAAAGTGTGTTACCGAAATTTTTTGTTGAAGTTTTATTTCTGCTTCAAAAGTATCAGAATCTAGAAGGTTTGAAAAAATAATAAAAATTAAAAATTCAGTGATGGAGTTTCTGTCAAAAAAAGATCCTTTTTTTTGTAATTCTAAACCGCTTTCATATGCCAATAATTCCTTTGATGCTTCAAATATTTCTGAATCTTTAGCTTCCATTTCTTTTCATTATGGCTCAAAAAGAATTCCTCAAATTTTCATCTTACATACATAAATCAATTTTTCCTTTCAATCCTCGATGTCACTTGCATATTTTTCAATTCCATTGTTTCAGGATCTTTATCTAAAATTTGAACTATTTTTTGCACCCATCAAAAAGCTTCATACATTGTTGGTAGGTACCATTATTACAGCTTTATGGACTGGTACATGCAACACTTGGCTTGGTTTTAATCGTATCATCGAAATTCTTGCACCAAAGTTAAGAGTAAAACTCATTCGAGGCTATCGTACTTTATTTATGTTTGATTATTGTTTTACATTCAAAAACAAATTTTCATTCAAGTTACCATCATTTGTTTTCTTAAATTAACTACAGCTGCAATTTATGTTTACATGCAATTTTTTGCAATCCCTATTGATTGGTTGTTATTGGAAAAATTACATGGCAAGGATGTTATGGAGCTGTAACATTCGTTTGTTTTTAAATAGAAATATGAGAGACACCGTTTATAATCAAGTTTTTAAGTGTATGAAAAGTAAACCCACACCCTAGTTTATTTATTCTTCGCAAGCCTAAACTTCTCCAACTTACATATTGTTGGACATTTTTGTTCTTTCGAAAGTTACACGAAAAAATTAATATTTGTCAATTTCTTTATTCGTTATACAATGTTACATATTTTAGTTAAAAAATAGATAATTTATGGAAAAGCATAAGTTTGTTGAACGGATTACTTTCGTTGTTTCTTAGCAAAACCAACAGCACGACGATTTGTTGCAGATGAACTTGTAGAACCATAATCGCACGATGAATTACTCGACTAAAAATGAAGCGTATGGGTTATTTTTAAATAAGCAAATAAAACTAAATTAAAAGCTTACCCCACAATGACAAGATGTTGAACGATTTCCAGTACCAGATGAATTAATACTTTGACAAAGACTGCTTACAGGTGATTTGAGGGCATAGGCTTGACGAAACGTTTCAATTCGCTTTCTTTTATCAGGGCCTAAAATTAAAGATCTTTTATAATAATAGATAAATAATAATAGTAAACTTACAAAGACTTCCAACATCAAGAAGATAACACTTTGTATTAGGACATCCAAGCCCACCAAAGGTTAACTCAATACGTGGAGCGGTAGAAAGGCACCGAAAACAAACGACATGTTCACAAAGTCCCATCGATGAAAGTTCTTCAACATTAACGCGACGCCAACATGGTCCATCACAACGGCGAAGTGGTGGAGCTGGAGCTTTTATTGAAGTTGAGGCATCTGTAGGAATAAATGAGGATGACGGATTTGAATTGGACAAGGTTGAATTGATTTTTGAAAGTTGTTCTAATCGATCCAGTTTCAACATTTCACTAAAATCAGATTCTTGTTGAACTTTCTCTGCTGCTTCTTTGATGTTTTCTTTCCATTCAACCGTGTAAGTATACATACAACTAAAAAATAACTCCTTTTTTAGCAACTGAAGAAAACTTTTAAAAAACATACCGTCCATGTGGATATTTGGTAAAATGTAAATCAATTGAGCCAACTTGAGCAGCTTTTCGATTCGCTAAAACAGCAGGAAGATAATATTTTCTGCTTTCATCTTCTTCGTTAACATTTGATGAGCATTGACTTTGAGACGAGGTTGAAGAATTCAATGATGAAGCTACCATTTTTTTCTTGAAACCAAAAATGAAAGCGTTTCACAAAAAGCTGCTATCACCCAACGAACAACAAATGAAATTTTCTTTTTGACATTTTACTAAAAAGGCAAAATAAATTTTTGCAAATGAGTCGTTAATTTGCATAAACATTTAATAAACACGACAACACTTTCTCCGTAACAAAAAGAGAGAGCCATGAAATCAAAATAAGAGTTTTAATCAGAAATTATTCCCGTGATCCACTGACAGAGATGATTCAGCATTTGATTTGAAGATTGGAAGATGTTTAAAAACATAGTAAAAAACTTTGGCTTACTTTAGCTTTTTTTAGATGACTGTCATTTGATTTTAAAAAGGAGTTTTTCGGGTTTGAAAAAACGTATCATATCCATCCTATTTATGTTTTTTGGGGTCAGTAAGTTTAAAAACTTGTTTCAATGTAGCAAAAAATTATGTGTGATTATCGAGAACAGAATTTATTTTATTATCTAGGCTGCTTCAAAATTGCATCATGATTTTCACTTTTGTTTTACGGGCTTCAAAGAAAAGAATGTTTACAAAATTGTGAAAGTAAAATGTTTTATCAAGCAAATCATAATTTTAGGGTAATCGTTTTGCATAACAAATTATTTTTCATACTCAAAAAATTGGAAGATTCTCAAGGACTTCTGAAATCCTTTGTAACCCGATAGCAACTTCAGACCATGGACGACAAGAAAATATAATTCTGAACCATCCAGGAATTGGCATCCTTAAAAATTTACCAGGAACAATTATGATTTTATTTTGAGTGAATAATTTTTGAAGCTTGCTTTCGGCTTCAAAAGTTTTGGATTCGAGTAACTGAAATTTTAAAATTATTTATTCCAAAAATTGTGATAACTGACTTCAGAGAAATCAATCATAATAAAAAATCCTGCTCTTGGTTGAATCCATTTTATTTGCCTTTTTGTTGATTCTTTCAATTTTTGCAACCATTGAATAGTTTTATCTCGGCATTCTCGCAATCTTGTCAAATTTTCGGGCAAAAATGTTTTTCGTATCCAATCAAAATCACCTAAAATTTCTCGAGTGATAAATTCTGTCGTTGCATTTGGTCCTTGTAGCATTAATAAACGCTTTGTTGCATTTAAAACTTCCATATTTGGAGTATACATGGCAGCAGTTCGAAGTCCAGGAAGTGAGAAGTTTTTGCTTAAACCTGACATCCAAATTAGCCGATTTCGATCGAGAGATGGATCTTGATCAAATAGGCGAATAGCACTTTCAAATGGAGCAAATTCGATTGGATCATAAACTGATAAATCATAAATTTCATTGAGAATTACGTAAAGGTTTTTTCTATAAAAAAATTCAAATCTGTTGTAGAAAATCAAAAGTATGAGTTTAGTTTACTCTTTAACAGCCCAATCAACAAGTGGCTTCATTTCAGCCAAAGCCCAATAACCTCCATCTGGATTTCGTGGATTTACAAGGAGAATAGCGTTGATATTTTTTCCCTAAAATTTAAATTTAACTTCAAGTCTCCATTTATTCTAATTATTTACTTCCGAGATGGCCGTCTGATAAGCCGCTTCATATAGTTCAACATTCAATACAGCTTCCGTGCCACCTTCCGTTACTGTAGGAATAGGAACTAAATCGATTAAACCTCTATCAACAAAATCATTTAAAAATCGGTGATAAAGTGGTGAATGTGCAAGTAAAACACCTCCTTCATCAAACAAAACATGACTCAAAAGATCGCAAACCATTGTTGTTCCAGAAATAACTAGAATTTCCTCTGGTTTTACAGGACATTTAATATTTTGAAGCATGAATTCATTCATTAAATTTGCAAAAACTTGGCGAGTACTATATAATCCTCCAGGAGTAATGTAATACAAAATTCCTTGATCATCGAAATTTGACCAATTTATTGAACGAAATTTTTCAAGCACAATTTCGCTGCAAAGATTATTATCGGCACATGAGAGACGAATGTAACCCTAAAATAAAGTTGGAAATTTTAGTAATGTTAGATTAAAAGTTTTAATTTAGTTGCTATGGAAATCCAATGAATGGTTTCTCAATGGTGAAAATTGGCCGTAAAATGAATCAAAAACACAAACCTCTTGATTATCTTTTTCATCATATGGATTACCAAAATAAAGTTCATTCAATTCATTGGGTCCATTATCAACTTCTAATCCCTTTAGACACCGTTTGGATAATGACATCCTCTTCCCTTTTATTGTCTTTGGTAAAGAATTATTTAACTAAAGCTGTTAATTGATTTTTCCAACTATTTTTTATTATCCAAAAACGTACTAATAATTATAATGATGCTCAATTGTCTTTTATTACTGCGATGTTTTTTTTTATCAACAAAGAAAAACGATAAAAAGACCCGTTTTATTGCTCTTTTTTCCTTTTCATACAGAAAAAAAATTAAAATTAAATTTTTTTGTGAGTAATATTCTATTGTATTTCATTATTTTTTAAACAGGTCTTTCTTTAGTCCATCGAATAAGTGTAGCGGGTGAACGGAAGATGAATACGAGATTCGCATATAGGGCTTCTTCAAGATCATAACGGCTAACATCTCGTACAAAGAAAATTTTATGACAGAGATCGAGGATTTTATCCACATTTGGAAGCTCTTCAAACATAATGGATTGCATTGAATCAACTACAAAGCCTCGAATATATTGACCGAGAAGGAAAACAATGGAAATATAAAGTCCCAAAATACCACCGCCGGTAATGAAACTGAAGGATTTGGGAAACACCTAAAAGTGAAGATTTAAGAATGAATTTAGCCTTTAGAAAACCAACTTTATCGACGAAACCATAAAAAAGCAAATCATCTCTGACTATGGGCTCTACTTTTCTCACGGGATCAAACATTGGATCAATCATTTTTAAGCGCCAATATTCAACACCATTAATTGAAACTAGTTCAAGGAGGACATCCGCAAAAGTTGATTCAATTGGAGTACCCCTACCTTTTAATTGTTCACGAAGAAGAGCTTCAACATGATCAGCTTTTCCTTCACCTGGGACTTTTACCATACTTGGAAATAAATCAGGGATTAATCTAAAATTTTATTTAAATTTTTGGTTCTTAAAGAAATTATTCACATTGGTGTGGTTGAATTTCCATCAATCATGGCGATGAGATCTTGACGGATTTTATCTCCCGGTGGAAGTTCAATTATACGAAAATCTTCAACGACGCCATATTGGAGATTTTCATCTGGAGCTCTGAAATGAATTGGTATTTAAAAATTTTTAAAAATGTTATTAGTGGTAATGAAAATTTGATAAAGTTTTCCTCAATTTAGGATACAAGTTTTAACTTTCTTACCTTTTAAAGTTCCATTCAAATTGCATGGACATTGGATTTGAGCCATTTAAATTCATCATCAGATATTCTCTCGCCGGTGGACTAATTTGCCATTGTGATGCACTATTTCCATTAATGGTAGCTTTCACCACATCCAAATTAGTATAATCAGCGATATATGATAGTGCGGTTTTACTTGTTCGATATTTATAATATAAATTTTCATATTCCAGTGGAGTTAAAGGTTGAATATCACCCAATTGAGCTGTGGAATCAAATAATGGTTGATATCCAGCAATGCTCAATCGACATGTACACATTACTGGTGTAGATCGAGTTCCAACGGTATTTGCCATTGAAAAAAGTACAAGTGGGAACCAAATGATGAGAATTATTAACACAAGCAATATTCCACCATAACCATATTTTATGAAAGGTCGTTGCTTGACACCCTTTGGAGATGGAAAATCTTCTTCCCATTTTCGCATACATTTAAGTCTCGCAATATTTTGATAAATATCGTGCAAGGTTATCCAATCACCAAGATTCAGCGAAGTATCCTTCCAAATCCAATCAGTTAAAACTCCAAGCTCATATAAAAATGGAACTTTCATATAACAATTTTTAAGCGCATAATTTAGGTAATTATAATTCCTTGTTAAAACATTGCCAACACTAAATTTCGGATAACCGCAACGAATTTGTTTTGCAGAAATTAAGAAATAAATGGATTTGAGAAAATACCAAAGTTTGCAAGTAAAATTATTAATAAAAAGTCTATCCGTGGCTGCGGGAAGGAGGAAGAAAACCCAAATATGAATAAAAATAACGAGTAAAAGTTGGAAGAAAAGTTTTCCAAAAAGGAATTTCCGAAGGAATAATGCTCGATCAGCAATAATAAGAACAAATTGAATGATTAACATAGCAACTAAAGTGCCAGGAACTTTATTTTCTTCAAAATAAGCCGCTACACTACCACCGCCTTGATCGGTCTGAAATATTTCTTCTAATTTTAATACTTGAGAAACAATGACTTACTCCAAAGTCTGAATATCCAAAGATGACAATCATAAAGCAAATAATATCGCAGAGGAACATTGGAGCATATGTATCGATTGGAACTCGATTAACAGGGTGTAACAATATTCCAAAAAAGCCTCGAACTTTTGTAACTCTATGTTCAACACTAAAAATGCATTTTATTAGCTCTCTAATTATTGCATTTAAGCACAACACAAAACACAAACACGACTAATATCCACTGAAACCCACGATTCATCATCCGTCGATGATAGCGATGGTAATCGAACAATGGCATCACACTCTGTGTTAATAAAAGAAAATCGAACTTGATGAGGTTGGTGTTGTTGAGTTTTTGTTAGTTTATTATCAAATCCATCAAAAGATACCCACTTTCGCTTAATTCTCTCTCTTTGAAACTTTCTAGTAACGCTTGAAAATGATATCTGTGTTAAACGACGACGAGAAAGACCCGAAAATATTGATCCTCGACGTTCTTTTAGGTTAACAGGTGGCGCCAATGATGAGGCATTACTATGTTTGCTAACTTCTTCTTTATCACTTTCATCGGAAGAATCTGCATCCTCTTCACCTGGCTTACACTTTTTAGTATTTCTCCATAAACCAGTTGCCTAAAATATTGGAATAAAAAAGTTTGAAGTTTATTATTTGAAAAACATTTTTCGATGAGTTTACATTTTTTTAGTTTTAAAATTTTAAAATAAAACTAACCATTAAAATATTTCTATGCAAAAATAAAGTCATTAAAAGTGCTAAATCCCAAAGAGCATAATTTGGATTCTTTTCAATTCCAATAATCCTCGGCAACCAAAATGGATCTAATGAAGGTGCTGAAGAGTTCCATGGAAAGAAACCAAATTGGAAAACATATTTGATAATAACCATAGCTTCCGTGTATGAAATAACGGTAATCCAAAATTGTTTAGTTGGAAGTGGAACGGTCAAAGTTCCCCAAAGTAGCATCATAAATGGAAGTGGCATGGAAAGAAATGAAGCGGAATTAATATGATTTAGGATAATCATAATGTAACATATTAATTCAGATTTTGAGAGAATGGCATAATAAAATGCGATGACTAATCTTACGAGAAGATATTCCTCTCGTTTTTGTTTTGGTAAAGGTTCAGAAAGCTGCCTTTTAGCTTCATCAACAATCACCATTAATTCCGTTTGTGATGGAGTAGTCGAAACTCGTGGAACTTCAATAATGGCTTGTGGAACGTGAACCACTTTGGTAGTATCATCTTCGCTATCATGTTGAACAATGATTGCAGGTCGAATGACTGCAACTTCTCGGGAATCTACACTGCCTTTTGAAAATTTAGAAAAGGTGCTTTTATCATCCAATGAACCCAAGGATTTCTTTTCAGCAAATGATTCAAGGGATTTGACTTCACCCAAAGAGCCGAGAGATTGCTTGCTTCGAACTTCTTCAACCACTGCGTCTGCTTCTTTTTTTGCTTCTTCATCTTTTTTAGCTTCAACTTCGGCGGCTGCTTCTTTTTTAGCTTCTTTAACTTCTTCAGCCTTTTCAGTTTCTATTTGTTCATTTATAACTTCTGTTATAATTTCTGGGATTGGTCCATCAAATGCTTCAGTATCTTCTCGAACTTCAGTTTCTTCAACATATTGATGAAGTTTTCGTATGCCTTCATCTTGTAAAAATCCACTATTATCATATTTTTCTTGTAATTTTTCTCGAATCATTGCCCTTTGTTGGTGACGAGTTACTTTACTAACATGTCCATCAACCTAAGATATTCACTTAATTACAATCAAAGAAACTGGGAAACTAACATCCATTGATTGATTAAAAAGTTCTTTATGGATTCGCTTTTCCTCTTGCAAAATATAAGCTATGTATCGATAATCCCTAGATACTCGCATCAAATATGAAATTAAACTTTCTATTGTCCCTCTTAAAAACATTCCCAAAAAAATTGCAAGTAATTTTGCATATTCTTTTACTTGAGTTTTAACTAAAAAAAGAAGAATTTTCTTAAAGAAAATTAAGGTAAAAAATTGACGCTCACATTGCTGATATGCATATTTGATTCTATCTTTTCTGGATAAATGTCGTTTTCGTTCTGCAAGAAATTCTTCAAATTCTCTATCTAATTCTGGAGAACTTATTACATCTTCACCATCAGGGCCTACAAAAATTTAACCATAATTTTAAGGATCGTTTCCATTTAATAAATAGCTTACTCAAAACAGTTAAAGTTGGTTCAGAAGTATCACTCGAATAAATTCTTCCAACATTAATTGAAGCTCCTGCAGGTACAATCAAATTTGCACTTTTCATATTTGTATAATGTGATAATCCATCATCGAATGTCTCTTCATCAAAATCGGGTTTAGCTCGTTGCCTTGCTTTTTCTTTCAATATGCGCTTACGAATTAAACTATAATCAGAAATTCCTCCTTGAGTTTTCTAAAAAAAATTTTAACATTAGAAATCATACTATTCTTTATCCTGTTCGTGTTGTTCACTTATTTTAGTTTTAAAGTATATTATATTGATAATTATTAAATTCATTATAAATTGTTGTTGTTGTTAATTAATAATATAAATTAATTTAAAATGAATATCTTACCTCCATTTCTTTTTCCATCTGTTCATGAGTCGCTCTAATTGAATTGCTCTCTTTAACCGCGTCGGCGATCGCCTAGAGTAATTTATTAAATATAACTAGTAAACTAAAATATTAAAAAATCTACCCCTTTTTTGATTGCAAAATTGAGCAACTGTAGAGGTCCAAGACCTTTTACTCCTCCTTCACCGGTTGTTTTTCTCCTTGCTCGGATTGCTGGTCGATCACTAGAATTTACTGACCAAGTATCAGATTCATCTTCACTTCGTTCTTTTTTAGCGCCAAATCGGGGATTGGCAGATTTTCGACGATGAAGTTCATCGAGATTTTGTTGCTGTGGATTTCGAAGGAAGTCAGCGCTATGTTGTCGCTGAATTGTATGTGATGCATCAAGGGTGTTAGATGCATCGAGGGAATTTACTGATATTTTATCCGCATCCTCACCCATTGGTGATAACTCAGCTGACATTGGAGACATTGTAGATTCTGTGGGGCAATAACCTTGAACTTCAATCATCATGTTATTTTTTACGATTACCGGGCCATCAGGGCCTGGAGCATTAGGATCAGGGACTTCCATGGATTTATCTCCACGCATGGATGAAGTTTCACTAAATATTCCTTCAAAATCTTTGTTTTCTTTTGTTTCTAAAAATTGATTTTAACAAATATTTTAAACTAAAAATGAACTCACTCTCTTGTTTCTTAGAAATTTTATTAACCATTTTATCAACCATTTTCATCATTTCTTTTTCTCGAGTTTCAGCTTCTTCTATTTCTTGTTTATTTATTTTTTCAATTAATTCTGCACCGCGAGAAGCAAAAAAGCGTTGAGCTTTAAGTTCTGCAATAACATGCTTGAAATATTCCGAGCCAAAAATTCTGCGTTGAATTAGTAGAAAAACAAAGCAAAGATTATCATAAAATATTCCTGCTTCATTTAAAGGGATATCACAATGAATTAGAACTTCGGGATCGATAACTAAAAATTCATATTTACTAACTGCTGTTTGATATTTTGATAGACTCACTTTCGATTGAGCTATAACCAGCTTTGTTGCAAGCAATTCCAAAAAGTTGTAAAACCCAACAAAAGTTTCGACACATATCTCCCATATAAACGCAACCAACAATTTGTAAAATAGTTTTGAGGAAGATTACACAAACATTATAATATATCAGATTATCCCACATTTGAAGGCAAACAATGATGGGTTTAAAGAATAAAGTATTACCCATCCAAAGGAAAAAAAAGCAACCAAAGACATATCCTGCCGCAAAAAGGGTAATTCTTGAGGTTCCAGCAATGAAAAGTATCGAAAGTGTAATCCAATAAAAATGCATGAAAAATACATGTTTTAATTTATCCAACAGTGTTCCACCATCACTGATGAAATCAGGAACATTTGAGATTTCCAATGGTTGAGAAGACTTGATTCGAAAATGAGTAAGATCAAAATTAAAAATATATCGTCGGCCAGTGGAAGATGTGGAGGCAATAGTATGGTTATCACCGCCTGGATATTCGCTGCCAAATTTGTCTTCCAATTTGAATACATAATATTGCGAGGTTATGAAAAGTAAAACTATGAAGTCAGCTAAAAGGTATCTCAAAATTACAGTAACTTTTCCAAATGTCTATAACACTAACCAAAAAGCTTTTCAGGCGTAGGTGGAACTCTAAATGATGGTAAACAAAGCCATTCAACCAAATTTGAATCCCAATCATCCCAAAAATAATTAATACAAATGAATTTTGGCATTCCAACGCAAAGAAGATATTGAACTCCAAAGCATACGACATAAAAGGTGGCATATCGAATCCATAACCTTGACATTTCATGTCTTGTTCGAGTTAACATAAAAAGCAACCAAATAACATAAAATACTGCAAATAAATCATTTCGAATGCCAATAGAAATAGCAGAAGCTATGAAAGTTATCTAAAAAAAATGGCATTGTCTTTGATTTTTTTTCCGTCGCTGAACACATACTTCGACGCCAAATTTATAGAAAAAGTAATTAGAAAAATATAATAAACAATGAAGCATATCTTCATCAGCGTGAACTCTATCAATTCCAGGAAAGATAATTCCTGGTGGTGGTTCTTCCAAACGATTACGTTTTCGATTTAAAAATTGTCGAATTTTAATTAGTTCACGAAAAACGAGACAAAGAATAATTGCAATATGTTCTTTGGTGTAATCAAAAATTGATGGAACTTTATGGAGGCCAAACCATTCACCGTATGTGGTAACTGAGGTTCCATTGCCATAATTTGTATTCTAAAATTTTTTATAACCATTTGAGAAATTTCGTATTAAAACTTTACCATGCAAACAACTTGAATATCACTTTCACGAATAAATTCCATTTGAAATAACATTTTTAAAATAATAACTACCGAAGCGATTAAACAAACAAAATCAGAAATGGATGGAATTCTTGATTGAAAAGGCAACATCAAAGTCACACAAATAGCCAATGGTAAATTTAAGAAGCTGATTTCTTTCACTGCTGTGTAAACAATTAAAGCTGCAATGATACGATCAATATGAATTTCTGCCAACCTCCAAAGAATATTCCAAATAGATTGTCGATAACTTAACATTTGTTTACATTTTTTCTCAATTTCACCAATAACCTTTTTCATTCGTTGTTTTGGCGCTAAACCTTTTATTTCTTCTTTTCCATCTTCATCATCAGTGCCATCTTCGGGAAATCCAGATTCAAGGTAATTCATTTGATTATGGAAAAGCTTTAATTTGGCCATGAGAAAACGCAGTTTCAAACCATAAACATCATCCTCCCATTTTTGAGTGGCCTTCATCATTTTTTCATGGAAAAAGTTTAATTGAATAAGGGAAACTATGAGGAAGCTGATAGGAGTTAAAAGTCGGAAGAGTAACTCCGAAGATGAAATTCTTTCAAGACCTAATGAATTTGCCCTAAAAATATTAATATTAAACAACTATATTAACTAGATAAATAAGTCATTAAATATGGTTTCAAAAATACACCCAAAAAAACTTACACAGGTTCACTCATTCCGAGATAATCTGCATAAAGTTCAGGAATTCCATAAAATTGATAAGTGTATATCATAGTTACCACTAAAGTGCAATAACCAATCATAATAATCCAAAATCGATGAAGCATTTTACGCCATAGTGGAAATGAAATAATAAAAAATCCAAGAAAAACTAGGAAAAAAGTCATATAACCTATTCGATAAAACACTACTGGATTATACATGGAAATGGTTAAAAGTAAAATTAAAAGAAGGAAGATCCAAAAATTAGAAATATGAGCCTTGATCCTTTCAATCAATGGACGCTTTGGAGGTTCAGCAAATGAAACGGAAGCCTTTTCTTCTGAAATTGTTTTTCAATTAATTATATCATAAAAAAATTGAAAAAGCATACGATTAACTTCAACGACAATTTTTGGTTTCTCCAAAGCTTCAAAGGTTCCTTCTTTAGGTTTCCTTTGTTGAATAAGCTTTTGTTTTAATGCGTACCAAAAAGCTAAATTAAATACAGATTTGAGTAAAATATCAAAAACTGGAGCATTATTTCGTGGCTTTTCTAAACCAATTTGCCTCAAAAACAATGGTTTCTCATCGGGTAATTCATCTTGAGTAAATGGCAGTGAAAATGCAAATTGAAATGCCAATAAAATTTCTGCATATGCCACAATAAAAGTTGCAATTTGATGATAAAATTTTTGTGAATTTGGATGCATCCAAATTATAAATGATAACATTAACATTACAAATGTACTCCAACTATGATAACATAAGCTCCATGCCTAAAAAAAGAACACAGTATAAAGTAGGTAATATCGATTTGAAAATACTAACCATTAAAACAATAAGTGAAATAACATAACTTTGAGATTTGATGGTTTCTAAAATGGGCTTTAAGTTTTCCCATTTTGCAAGATTTTTCATTCTCTCTCTTTCAAGCTTCATTGTAGCAAGTTTTTGAGCAAAATGAAGAGAAATTTTGGCAGATTTTTTAGAAGTAGTGTTTGAAGGAAGCGAAGTGACCGAAGTTTTCTTGGATGAAATTGGAGTGGGATTATCAACGGATGTTGGAGATTTTAAAGAGATTTTTGATTCCTTTCGTGGGCCCTGAAAAGACAAAGAATGAAAAATTTAATAGCTTTTATAACTTTTGTTACCACATCTTTAATTTGATAACCAAGAGCTATTCGACTTCCATCATTCGCTTTTATAACCAATGCAGCTACAGCTCCACCAGCTTTAGTAAAAAGTGAATCTACTTCAGAAAGCTCTTCTTTTTCTCGAATGATTGCAATTTGGGTTGCTAAGAAATAATAAAAGACAAAAGTGATGATGGGTGCAAAATATTCTGGCCATATCCATGATATAATTGGATGAGGATAAGTTATTCGATCACATGGAAAACTTTGATAATGTACAAGACCCAAAACTCTGTAATCGTTTTTATTTCAAAAAAAAGTTCCCTCTGAAAAAAAAAGAGATTTTCTCACCGAGCAATAAATTCATGTGATGGAAAATTACGATAAACATTAGGAAGTTGATAAATATAAATAACACAAAGATGAAAAGCGCAAAATAACAATAACCCTCGGCGAGATGTCGACCAAAAGGCTCTCGTCAATGGTCGATCAAAAGCCCATAGAGTGGCAAAAATAAAAAACATAATAAAATATGGCAACGAAAACTAAAATTTGATTGATGAGATTTTTTTATTTTGAAAGAATAACACATGAGCTTAAAGATTTGATGAGTATCTTTAACAGCTTTATAATGATTGATTGATTATAAATATTTTGATAAAAAAATTATAAACAATAACAATGCAAAAAAAGAAGATTAAACTAAAGTTAATGTAAAAGGTTTATGGTAATGATTATCCTGAAGCAAAACATCCAAAATCAAAAGTTTCTAACGCTATAACATCAAAACATGCTTTATTGTTAGGCTTTTCTCGAACACAAAATGCTTCAGTAAGATTTTAAAGACATTTTAAAAGTAAATTTTATGATTTTATGCTTCAAATTTCCAATCAACTTACCAAAGATGGATGAAAAGCTCCAACGATGCAACAAGCCACAATCAAAATTGCATTATGAGAATTTTCAAATCGTTTACTCCATTCTCTAATTTTTAAATATTCTGCAACTTGAGAAAATCTTCGATTATGATTTTTACTTTTTTCACCATTTGCTTCCATAATTGCTTCCATTCTTCTCCTGCGTTGCAAAACTTTCAATCTTAAAAAAGCATTTAATTACACTCATGTTTTTTTTCTCATCTTTTTTTCTTTGATGATCATTGATCGAACAACAACAAATGCACTTTTTATAAAAGCAACAACATACGCACCTAAAAAGCAGCAACATCCCACAAGAAAATACGAGTAAATCCGAAGCAAATAAGTTCATAGTTCTTGACAACTTCCAATGGGATTGAATTTTATCAAAACCAATTTGTCGAAGCCATCGTGAAAAGGGATGACAATCAATTTCCGGTGAAAATGAGTTATAAATGCTATCAACGGTGGTGGTGCTGCTGTCATTTAAATTTTGAGTTAATTGATGAGTGATTTGTCGATGATGATGTTCATAGGGAAATAGAGGATGTGAGAGGAGAAGTCTTTCCCAAGGCACAAAATTGAAAATAAGTTGTCCTGTTAAGGATAGCATCGACCATAAGGTGATGCATATTATAAAACGATATGGATGTCCAGGAAATTGTGATGTTGGAGGTGATACAGTTAATGGAAGAAATAATGAGAATACAAAATATACAAATGAAACGAAATTTATTCGAAGTAAAAATGCTGAAAATAATGGCATAGTTTAAAATGTGATTAGAACACTTATTGTAGAAACTTACCAATAATAATTACAAAAGGAAGTAAAAAATTATACAGCGTCCGATAGGACCCTTTCTCCATAGTCATTTAATTCTTGAAAGCATTACAAATTAGAAAATCCTAAAAACTATATATTACAACTTCAAATCTCTCTCAAATCTTCAAGCACGAGAGATTATTACAAAAAAACTTTTTTTCTGACAAATTGCTTCAAACAAAACAAAAAAAAGTAATCAAATCCTGCTGACAGAAGAGTCAAAAATAAAAAAATAAGGTTGATAAGTAAACGCGGAAATCGTGGGATCAAATGTCATCACAAGGATTTCTCACTTCAAAAAAATCTGTGATTCAAACAAAAAATTTTTTTTTTTGAAACTTGATGAACATTTCTTTAAACAAAAAATAAAAAAAAAAGGTAACAAGCTTATAAATGCCTCTTTTTTTGTTTGCCACCGCTGCTGCCTGCCTCAGGTGATAGCGAGTAAGTACAACTGATGAATGTTTATTATTTGCAACGCAACAAGGTATTTCTATAAATATTTTAACAAGGCCAGGTCGATTGACGACAAATTTGTGAAATTGAAGAAAAAAAGCGAGGGAAATTTGTCAAAAGAAAAAAATATTGGATAGTTGAAATGATAACTCTCGAAAAAACGCTTTTAGTTATTTTTTTAAAGTGGTTTTTTGGTAGCGGATTAAAAATCAAACCTATCAAAAGAAAACATGACATTTACTTGGTCATAAAAATTTTTATGACTCCTATTTAAAAAGATTTTTGATTTATACCGTAAAAATAGAATCGGTGAATCCGATATTATAAAATCGAAAATAAAAAAGTTGAATGAAATTTTTGCATTCACTATTTTTTTAAAACACATAAAATTAAAAAAAAGTATCCGTGTTTTTAGCTTCCTTTTTTTCTCTTTCATCTTTCCTCATTTCCACCTTTGATTATTCACTCATTCATTTAGTTGCCGAACTCCCACTATTAAAAATCCAACATAAAAAAGAAAAAAGTCGGCTGTCGATTTTTTGTTGTTAGCAAAAAAATTGATCAAAATAGCTGTAAGTGGTCATTTCAAAAGCGATCAAAAAAATATGTCATATTCATTTAGTAGGTTCCTTCGTTGCTTTTTAAAAATTGCAACAACAAAAAATAGGAAGAAATGGACTAGAAAGATAGATTATTAAGCTTTTAGAAAATTGTGATACCGTAACCTTTTTTTCAAATTTTAAGCTATTTTTTGTTCTAAAAAAATCTTCCGACCTCATTTTCAGCTTTAGCTTTTTTATTTCCGTATAAATCCAATAAATTTCTAGTTTTTTTTGTTGTTATATTTTGTTGCTATTTTTTGTGCTTTAAAAAAACAATTTTGCCTTTCATTTTTTTAACGACTTTAAAAACAAGTGAAAGTTAAAATTTTTCCCTTGCCAATAGATAGATACATAATACACATAGACTACTTTCACCATAAAAGATTTCGGTTCACATGAGTAAAAAAGAGAAAAACGAAGCAATGCCCTCAGTGATACTTGAAACTAAAAAAATAAAATGTTTAAGGCTAAACTCAAAAAAGTGTGTGTTTAAAGCTTATCCAGGAACTTTTAGGAATGAACAACAACTGAACTAAACAAAAAATTTTTCAAATCCCATGAGTTTCAAAAAAAGGAACACTATCAAATTGGTTACAGAAGATGAGAAAATGAAGGAATAATTAAATCCAAAAGTTTAATTTGTTTTTTCAAAGGAAAAAAATTATTTAATTATGAACAGTAGTAATTTCATGATCACCGTTCAGAATTATGATAACCAAAACAACACTCGCTGTTACTTATGTTTTTAGAAATTTTCTTATATTATTTTTGTTTGAAGTTTTTACAATTACAAACTTGGGAATCATTTAAAATGTTTATAAATATTGTTTCATGGAATCCATTGAGAGTCATTTCTAATTATCTTTTAATAGCTGCCGCCGCTGCCTCGAATCTTAACGCCAAAATGCAAAAGCTCGTTGACTCCATTCTTTTGCAAACATAATTTGAATTTTCAAAAAGCAACAAAATGTTATAAAAAGTTTATTTCACGAAATTACATACAATAGAAACAACAACAAAAATCAACAAAAATTTTACAAATTCAAAAAACAAAAAACGAAGCTACCAATATCTCCAAAAGAGTAAAGTTAAAGCTAAATCAGTGCTAATACCAATTTTTTCATTAGATTGTTCAACGGTATCAATCAGTGTAGTATCATCATCTTCACTGCTAGAATCGCTATCATTTAATGCATCGTCTTTTTCGCGAGATTCAGATGTTTGAGATTTGTTTTTGATAGCTGTAGCAGCTTCATCAGTTCCTTCATCGTCTGCTTCTCCTGCCTCTTCTTCTCCATTTTTTTCAGCAGGTCCTTGTTCTTCATCATTGTTTACTTCCATTTCTTTATCAATTGCTTCTTTCTCATCACTTTGAGTTTCACCATCATCATCGTCGCTGCCGCTTATTTCACTTCGATCGATATCAAAAATCTCATCATCATCAGTTTCTGTAACAGATGTTGACGATCCTTCAGTATTCATATTCGGGTTTCCAAATTGATTATAAAGTTCATTAATAGTAGCCGATTGAGCACTCTCCATTGCAGGATTGGGTAGAGTTTCCCAATTTCGTAGTCGGTTAATATCACCAATTTTATTTGATACTTCAATTGTTGTTCGTCCATAAACGAAATGTCGAGTTGGACCGGATCTGGTTGATTGTTTTACCGAAAAAGCATGTTTATTTAGAAAATGACACGTATTCTTGGCATTTTTGACAAAGACGAATCCACTTCGAACCATTTTCCCATTTGTCATTGCTTCTTTTAGTAGATTAATGCTAAAATTCTTAAAAGTGAAAAGTTCAAAGATTTCAAAATGTTTTTACCTTTGAGAATTGAAAAACATATTTTGAACTAACAAAAATGACGCATAAATTCCTTCTGATTCTTCTCCAAGAATAAAAGATAAATTATTGATTAAATCAGAAAATTGTTGATGAAAAAATCGACGAGAATCTTCAAAAACATGACAAAATTGAGTGTAATCCATTACAGGCGTAAAACCAAATTTTTCAGGATCTTCTCTGATAATATACATTTCTTTTGGATATGGATATTTCTAAAACCAAGCAGATATAAACAATAAAGTAAAAACGAAGTTAAGATATGTAAATAAGCATAAATCAACCAAAGCCGTTCAATAAAAGTTACATTTAACTAACCAAATAAGCCGCAGCACATGGAAATAATTTCAACCATTTCTCTTTCATTTCAGCGTCTTCGTTTTTATGTTGACAAGAGCGAACCTTATAATCATAAGAAGTATCATTATTAGAAAGGAAATTCATTGAATAATCCTAAAATAAAAAATAAGTTAACCATATGGAAATAAAGGACAAACTCTATAATCAGCTGCGAAAATTTGTTGTTTAGTAGAATCAATTCTTTCATTTTCCATAATATCACTATCACGTCCATCTCTTTTATTATTTGTTGCTTGAAATCTTAATGGAGCAAATAAAGCTTCAGTATCAATCACTTGAGTTGCAGGTTTATTGAAATCATCGGTGAATAATTTACGAAAATGTTTATCTTTTTCTAAATTGAATTGACGAGCAGGCACGCAACGATCGTAGTCGAATTTGTTTAAATGGATTGCGCCAGTGTATACCATTTCTACCCTTGAATGAAAGTATGTCGATTCAGGTCTTTGATGTAAATATCTAAAAATATGACAATTACATAAAAAGGCGTAAAAATAGTAGGTGGAAAGTTTACTCACTGTGGTGACAGAACTTCTTCAATCGATGCTCCTCTCCATACAGCAAGACGTAAATTAAGTTGAATCAACCAATCACGAATATTGAAATTTTGATTTTCAGAATTATCATCAATATGCTTCATCTAAATCATACACGTTTAATGCTATCGTAATAACCAAAAAATTACCATATATTCTCTCCTTCCATCAAATCCAAACATAAGTTTAAGGCTCAGGATAATCAAACTCATAACTTTCAATTCCAAACTCACAAAACATTGTGCCAGAATATTATTCTTAAAAACATAATCAAAATATTTTCTTGGACCCATTTTTACACAGCTATGGAGTTTGTCAATAAAGTTGCTTTGTATCGGATAAACAGACGGCGAAAATTCTCCACCAATATCATTCAAAGGAATTCCAATAAGATCAGCTAAAGCATTAATTCGATGAAGAAAGACCATAGGCAGATTTAAATTGAAAATAAATCGTTTTGCAACTTGTTCAAATGGAGTGATAGGCATAGATGGTGGAAGTGGAAGGATATGCGCAAGATAGAGAACGGTTCGAAAATAATCTGACATTGGTAATGTCTAAAAAAGAGCAACATTAAAAATAAATAAAGTAAAAAACAAAATAACTAACGCCAGTTAAAGCACGTCGACTTCGTTTTTGATGATTACGTCGTGTTGGCTTTTCATCAATATCCATTCCAAGTCCACGTAATTGAGCAGGAGTGACTAAAATTCGACCTTCACGATACCATCTAAAATAAAAAAATTGTTTAAGCTCCATTTCATAGTTATCTACTGTTGTTTTTCATTCAAATACTTACCTAAAAATATCCCAAATTGAAATCCATTTAGCTCCAGCACATTGTGCAGAAATAAAAGCAATAGCCACAACAAGATCAACTTCCAGATAAATTCTTCCTGCCAATTTTGTGGCTCTTTTGCTTAATTTGGTTGGGCATTCAACAAACACGCTATCTTCCTGCTCATCCAAAGCTTTTTGAATTTCTAAATTCTGCGTCTCGAGAATTTCTTCCATTTGTTGTTGATTTTGAGAGACATAGTTCCAAGCATCACTACGTTGAGATTCTTCAGCTTTTTGAGATTGAACCTTCTTCATTTTTTTATGAGCTCTTTTCTTTTTAGTTACTAATTCGCGGAGTTCTGTTTGGGTTTTAGAGTATCGAAATAGTGATATATTTGCGTCATCATCAAGATCAATTTCGTCGTCACAAAATGCTATGCCAAAATATTGAAAGTACTTTTGAACAAAGAAAAGTGAAATTCTCTAAAATAAAGATAATTTATGCATAATAAATAAATAAAGCTATAAAGAAAGTAACCTTCACTCCATATGGAACATCAAAATCACGATGTAATGTTGTTGCGAATTGACAAACCAAGCGAGTAAAAGTTGTAAGCCTTCGACCTCTTTGATATAAATATCTTGGATAATCATCGGTACTGGCAGCAGTCCAATGTTTGATTTTTTCCATATCAACACCATTTTCAACAAAATTTACTTTTTTCTTTGATGGTTGTTTTTCTTCAGCTTCTAACCTTGACGGATCTTTTATACGAATTCTTTGACCCAATGCAGCGCCAAAATGATCACTTTCTGTTTCTCTCATAAGCTAAAAATAATCTAACGTTATAATTATGTTGTATGATAAATTTTAATGTACCTGACTTTGAGTGTTGCAAGTAGTGCAATAGTAAAATCCTTCGACCAAGTTGTACCTCTTGTTACCACAAATTTCACATGTTGGAAAATTTTTATTCATTTTTACAAAAATATCCTACAAAAAAGAGAATTCATAAATAAAACAAAAATAAATACTAACAAAGGTAATAATAATGGAAATCCAAGAAAGAATTAAAACAGAAAAAAGAAAAGACAGTTGTTCATTTATTCAAAAACAAAAAATCAATACATAACAATTTTAAGCATCGGTAACAATTTCTTGACCACGTAAAAATGACATTGAATTCATTGTACATCGATTTGCATAATGACCTTTTGTGCCACATTTGAAACAGACAACATCGGATAATTGCTTTCTTGGTTCATAAGTTGGAGTAGTTTTAACAACATTGATAATCTTCTTATTTGGTAAATGTGGACACGAGCTTGCTTTATGACCTCTTTCATGACAATTATGGCAAAGTAAAGTTGCAGCAAATCGATTATTGAGAGCAAGCATAGATTGTTCAGGTGGTGGAAGAGTATTTGGTGGATGAAAATGTGGACAATCAGATCCTTCAGGACAGAACCCAACCATGAAAGCTTCACACATAATTCTTCTTCGATGTCTGAATTTGCAGTAAGGTCCGTCTAAAAATAAATAAATATTTAGTGTATATAAAAGTTTTTTTAACTTACGTCTACAGAATCCTCGATCATACCATGGACAATCTTTGATTTTTGATTCAGGATCAATGTGTCGGAATGGACATTCTTTATTACTGCAAGCATTGTATTTTGAGAAAAAGAAACATTCAGGCATTTTTGATAGATCATATTCATGTAAGAATTCACAATCGTCGCCTTTCTTGCATAAACCACGAAGCCAATGTTTGCAGACGACAGTTTTTTCACCTTTCAGATGCCTCAAATGACATTTGTTTCCATGAGGACATAAATTTCTTTGATATAATGTACATACAGCTCGACCACTTCTGTCCATATTCGGAAATGGCATTACAGGAAGTCCAATTTGTGATTCAATAACTCGTTCAAGATTTGTTTGATCGCATGTAACAGCTCCAAGAAGAGAACTCATTGAATATCCAGCTGTTGTTAATTCTGACGTTTCAGTTACCATCCTTTCTTCATCGTCGTCATCTGAAAATGGAGATTAAAAAATTTATGAAACTCAAAAGTGAAATCAAACCTTTCATTTCTTCATTTCCTGGTATTAACTTCTTATTTAATGCTCTTGACAAGGTCCATAAAACGATATCGATGCTATCCTTTTTCAGCCTTTGATCGTCTTCCATTAAATCTGTATCCTGAAAAAGCTTTTATTAGTAACAATTTATAAAAATCATAGCTAAATCGAAGCACGTTGTTAGGTGTACAAACATAAACGAGAGATGGTATCTGTAAAAGTAAAAGCATACAAACCTGAGGTCGTTGAATCATATTACTCTCTATCTGCATCATTTTATTAAAATAATAATTAGTAAATTGTAAAACATAAAACTAAAATATAATCAAAGTTTGAAGGTTAAAAAAATATGAAACCTTCAAAAATTGTTTGAAAGATTGTCAAAAAAAAATTGAAGCAGCTACATATAACAGTGTCATTATCACACATTTAGCCATGGATCTTCTTGTGTGTATTTCATCAATATTTTTTCTTCATTTTTTTTGTTTGAAAATTATGAAATGTTTTATTTCAAGTTTGATTATCTGAACAAAGTTTAAAGCTATTAAAAAAGGGTAATATGACATGCTACCAAAAAAATTCGGTTTATTATCAGCATATTCAAAAAATGCTGCAACCGACGACTTTTTGTTCCCTTTTTTGGATTAGTTTTTACGGATGTATTCTAAAACTAAATTTGGAATCGTTCCTGAATGTTTAAAAAATTTAATTCAACGTCATCAATAAAAAAAACGGAATAATTTTAGTGGAGAAAAGGAGTACTTCCTAGGTACAGCTGTACTAATTAAAAAAAGAAGATAAAAACTTTTATTACAGTTTTCGAGAAAAATGCGGTTACGATTGCTTCATCAGAAGGTTGGATTGATGATTGAACCATTTTTACAGGAAAGTATTTTCTGCACAACTTTGCGTAAAAAAAAAGCTTGATAAAGGATATATTTTTTAAATTCAAGTTTTTTTATACATAGTAACTGATTCATCACGTAATGTTCGATATCTCTATTTTTTTTTTCTTGCCTAATTTTAGATGAAAAGCAGGATGTAATTTATCATAAGCAATCATACGAGAAAAGGATAAAAGAAAGATTTCAGACACAAGTTTTTTATAAGATTTTTATTGTTGATGCGATGTCAAAATTTTTGAGTTTTTATTTTTTATTCGCTCTTACTGTTGCTATAATAAATGGTCAATATTATTATTCCAATCCACAAAGTGCATATTTAATGGGATATCCATATGGTTCATATTATAATGGATATCGTCAATATCCAACTTATGCATATGGAGCTCGATCATATCAACCATCAAGCAGCAGTGGCAATTCACTAGCATCCATCAGCTTGTTTTGTGCCAATTGTGGACGAGGATAAGTCTCATTTTGGCTGATTCCATTTTAATAATGATTTTGCTGTAATATTTTCTTTTCGCGCTCTTATTTACGAACCTGATAATAAAAGTTATAATAAAATAAAAGTTTGTAATTATTATTTTGTTTTCATTGTTTCCTGTTACGGTTAAACAAAATTAAAAATGCCCTTGCTTCTTTATTTGGCTACACAACCAATAATTCCAAAGCATTTATCTATCTACCAAACGATTCAATGGACGTTTTGGTTCTTCGGATTAAACATGTAACTTTAGCGCAATAAAGAAAAAAGAAAGACCCATAAAACTTCAAAATTGATTTATCCTATATCCCTCATGTCTTATTTTCTTCTTTGAATTTAAAAGTTATTGGTTTTGATGATCAAAAGAAAACCATAATTTAAATAAATCTCTTTTTTTTTCTAATTCGCGGACAACATTTTTTCGGAGGAATTTGTTTATCGCCGCTGTTATTTCCCAATAAACTTTTTACAAATATCTTCCTTATATTTTTTTGATTATTCACAAAAATGAAAATTGTATATTTTTTATTTGTGTTTTTATTTACAACAACAGCTTTTGCAGCGCCAAGTGGCTATGGAATGCCACCAGAAAGGCAAAGCATGCATCATGTGAGTTTGCAAGCTTTCGTCTGCTTTTTTGTATTTTTTCTTTTGCATTTTTTAGCTAGATCAAATGATCCATCGTTGCTTTCAATCTATTTGTAAATCATGGATGACTGAATGTCATTGGTATTGTGATTCAGTTTCAAGCAAGGTAAGAAAAGAAGACAGACATCACGAGTTTTTTTTTCTTTCCCATCTCGGGGTCAATTAACATAATAATAATAATGGCTCTTCTCTCAAATTTTTAGGCGAGCCATCAACATTGTATGGAATGTTTATCAAAGCGTGGGCAACATTGCCTTCCTTGCTTTGATTTATGATTCATATTCTTGTATTTTTGTCTGACTGAATTTGTAATTAGAATTAATGCATAATAAAAAAAAATGTACATGCAGCAAAAACATCGTTTTTAATGATTTGTATATCAAAAGCTTTCAAAGGGTTGTAAAAATGTTAATATTTTTGCAAAAATTTTGCAAAGAAATAAATAAAGCATGCTTTTTTATTTTAACAACTTTTCTTTAACTAAAGCTAACCATCATTCACTAAAGCTACGCAACTTAAAGGTACATTGAAATAAGAATATTTCTTGACTAACACCAAATGATTACCCGTTTTTCAAATGAAACTAAAGTTTTTGAGCATATAAAGTTTGGATTAATAACATTGATAGAATCTTTAGGTAGTAATTTATTTAAAACAATGCAATTATCAAGTTTTAAAAGGTTATATTATGCATTCATTTCAAGATCCTCAAAGCCTGAACTCTTGCTATTATTTAAAAAAAAACTCATTCTTATTTTTGGCTGAGTTCTCAACTTCATTTTTTTCGTTGTAGCATGTATTATTCTTCGAAGATAGATATCTGAATCTTAGTGAGTCCAAGTATTTTAACAGCCATATTTGTCTAAATTTTTGTAAAGTACCCAAAACTAAAACCAATTGGGTAAAACAAAAACAAAGAAAATGAGTACTATTCAAGTACACGCCGCAAAGCTGCATTTAAGTCGGATAATAACCTTTAAATGGTTGAAGCTTTTATTTTCCGTCGACTTTAAAACTATTTTGTTTTTACTTTTTTCTTCACACATTTTTGCTTCCTTTTCCAATTGATTTTTTAACAACAAAAAAATGTAAAGTTTACTTTTATGGATTTAAAATCTCTTTGTTCATCATCATTATCAAATTACTGTAAAGTAAGTTCGTGATTTTTTCTTTTCTTTTGTATCTCAGCTTTTTTATGTGCGATCAAGTTTCTTAAAGGTTTTTTTAGAATATCAAAAAAAGCTTGTAAAGAATGCGTAAAGTCCATTTTGAATATTTTGAAAACACGGAGAAAAAGAAAAACGAGGCGATGACGATGCTACTGAAAAGCAATGGAAAAGAAAAAGGGTCAGAAAAGAATAACGTGCAAGGCCGTTCATCGGTACTACCTTTGATATTTGCATCCCAGCACCACCAAAATAATGCGCATCATCAAAACAATAACGACAACATTCTTTCCGAAAATGCCAAAAAAACTCGGGATGCAAAAATGGAATATTTTCTTGGACCAAATTTAAAGAACGGAACCATCGGGCAATCGCTAAAATCATTGACAGCAAATTTAAAAGGAAAAGATTTTTTGGTGATGAATCAACAACATCATACAAGGACAGCAAGGGTATGAGTAAAAAAACTTGCAAACAAATATATTTGAAATTTTTTTGCAGTCCTTGAGTCCAATAAAAAAATTGCCGCCATTTCCTAAAACAAATTTGGAACTTAGCAGATGGCTTTTATATAAAAAAGAACCCAGCCCGGAAAGAAAAAGTTTGAATGATTCGATTTATTCAAATGCTGCCGCTGCTGACAGTTCAAAAGAGGAATGGCGAGGTCATCGCTGTCAAGAAGCTGCTGATGGAAAGAAAGCATTCGCATCCATCAAAAATCGGTCCCCGATTGCTTCTTATCCCATTTCAGATATTGAAAGGCATGAAAAAGATAAGAATAAAAATAATAAATTAGGTGAGGATAATTTTATTTAAAAAAAATATGAAACGGGAATCAATTGCTTGAATGAGTTTTTAAAAGCCACGTTGCAATAGTGATTTTCTTTAGCTTTGTGTTTCTTTGGGAATCATCAGAGTCAATCAATTTTTAGAAAGTTTGGAATTTTAACTATGGAAAAAATCCATAATTGTATTTTAAAAATCCACGAGTTTTTAAAATATCTACCAATGTCTTTTATCAACGTTGTTGCATATATTTTTTCTGTCATTTTGCCAATTTTTTCTTTCCAATTCTTTCTCTCAACAAACAAACAAACAAACAAGCAATTGTTTCCTATATCACAAATATATGTGTATAGTCAAAAGATAATAATAATAATTTTCATCCTATTATTTTTACAGCGGCAGAAAGAGCAGCAGCTAATACACCCGGATATCGAATAATTAGAGGATCAAAAATTACGAAATTTGAGAAAAAGACAATAACAACAATAAACACCCAAAATCATCATTCTTATCCTCATCATCAACAAGAAGGTAAGTGCAAAAGAACTTAAAATTTAAACATCAAATTATTTCATCGAGAAACGTGTTAGTAGACATAAACGCGTGATCAGTGCAAAATAAACACAAACAAAAAAGAGACGATTTTAAACTCGTCGTCGTCATTCAAACATTTTTAATCATTGATCAATTCTTTTCGTGTCTTTTAATAAAATAAGAAAACGATTGTTTAAATTTAATTTTTTTAGCTGTGCATGAAATTGCAATTGATGGAATTTTATGGTCACACAAAGTTCAAAAAAGATAATCAATTATAAATAATAAATAAAAATTTTCTGGTTCTAGGCCAAAAAGTGTAAATAAATTTTATTCTTTTTGCTTCTTTTTTTTACTTTTTTCTTTTGCTTTCTTTTTGCATTATAAATTTTTTGTTTGTGGCTTTACTTTGATAGCTTCCGAGTGTCATGAATTCACTCACTCACGTGGGCTTATATATTATCTCAACACAACAAAAAGTGTCCAGCTTTTCTTTCAATTGAACTAACCCCTTTTTTTCATTTTATTTTTTTGTGGTCAATTTTGCGCCGAAAGAATGTGGCAACAACCAAAATGAGCTCGGTTTTTTCTATCGACAAAAAAGAAAGAAATAACATAAAAGCTAAACATTCTCTTTCCCCTTTCTTCTTCACATTGGAAAAAGAAAAATAATGGAGAAGACTAAAATAGCTACATCACGTTTTTATTTCTTCTTCTTGCCATCGTTGAAAAAAAAGAAAAAATGTTTACTAACAGCAACGAGAGAAGAGAAGAAAATAAAAATAAAAGCAATGAAAAGAATTTCTTTGAAAAAAGAAAGAAAGATAAAGCTGAGCCATTGAAACCAATGTTGTAATGATAAACATTGGTTGGCAACTAAGATTCTAATGATGTCAGTTGAACGCCTAAAGCAAATCGAGAAATATATAGAAATTGGTAAAAATGAAATTTTTGTTTCATTAAAAAAAAATGGAATCAAAGCAAACATCATCTCTCAGAAATGAAAAGCGCAAAATCATCGCATCGCAATACATACTTGAACCATCAACAAATATTTTACACTTATTTAACTATTCATACTTTTTTGCGCCCATAAAATCCAAAAGATTGTTTATATTTGAAATCTTCCAAATATTAAAGACAATGGAAGGATAATGGCGCAAACTTGCTATTCAAAAAAAGGACCATAAGAGTCTATGACAGCTTTTTCAACCATCTGGAACTTTTCAAACAAAAAATATTTATTTTTTTTTGCTTCGATATCAATCTAACAACTCTTTGGTTGTTGTTGTTGTCGCGAACTTTTTTTCCACCCATCTGCAGTTATCTCTCTTTATCGCTTGCTTTTTCTTCTTCTTCGTCGTCCATTATGTGTACAAAATTTTGTTTATTGTCCAGAATACATTCATCCTCAAAACTTTAAAGAAAAATGTTGTTGTTCGCGTAAACAACTCACTCAAAAAATTTGAACAAAAAGTAAGCAGCAACACACGAAGAAAAAAAATGCATGCAGGCAGGGAGCCAAAGCATCCAGTAGGGTGGCTGTTGTTTATTTCGAAATATTCAAAGAGCATCGTTGCATTGCATTCAATTCAGCGGATGGATGGATGAAATGCTTTAAGACATCAAACATCAATTCTCCCTTCTCCCTTCAACCGCAATAGTAAAAACGCAGAAAAATAGAGAAAAAGAAAAATTATTTTATCCCTCCATTTTTATTTAAAAAAGCTAATTCAAAAAGAGGAAAAAAGAAAGAAAATGCAAAATAGAAAAAAGGATATTACTAAAAAAAGGAAAGAAAGAAAAACACAATAAAAGGAGCTTGAAATGACCCAAAAACTCTGAAGCTGAAAGAGAAGCGGCGATGTTGTTTTTGTTTAGGAATTTGAAAAATTTTCCAACTCGATGGATTTTATTTATACTGACGTGGCAGAAATTTGGAAATAGAGCTTTCCTAATATATCTGAAACTTTTTATGGTTTTATGGCATCCGATTTATCCCCAATTAAAAGCTTTTCTAAAGTGTTCGTTTTAAATTCCATCACTAAATTCTTCTCCGGAGTCTAACACAAAATGCATTCTTCAATACAGCCAAATACCAGAATGAAGTTTCTCTTTCTTTTTCTTTTTAACCTTCAAAACACAAAATCTTTTTTATCATTCATTGTTTGAACTTTCTTTCAAGTTCTTTTTTTTTTACCAATTAAAGTGCAAGCAAGCCAGCTTTTGTCGACGACTACATTATTTTAGTTTACACAAAAATCTAAAACTTTAAGGGCGTCGCTTTTCTAGCATTCTTCTATTTTTCTTTCTATTTGCTCATAAACAAATATGTTTGGTCAATTTCTTTTCTTGGTTGTTGTTAGTTACGAAGAAAATATTTTCGTAGAATGCAAGAAAAAAGCTTCGACCATTTATTTTATTGTCCACTTTTTTTTGATTTAAGCCAAACGGGGTTTTTGATTAAACTACTATGGCTAGATTGCTATTAAACTATTATGAAATATTAAAGATTTTAATTTAAATAATATTTACTAAAGTTGTTTAACTCAGCTAAAAAACTGTAAAAAAATAAATACCAGAATTGGTAAATAAAAGTTTTGAAAACGCGGCAAACTTTGTCTTTGACAGAAAAATTTTAATTTGACCCTTGCTCTTTTTCAAAGGCGAGTGAATTATAAGAGATGAAAGCATTCCAATTTTCTTTCCAACTTCTTCAATCATCTTTCTAATTTTTTTTGTTTCAAAGGTTTTCGTCTATTTTTTCCCGTGGTTCCCTTTTTTGTCTCTTGAATAATAATATTTTTTTGTCTTTTCACACAATCAAACTATTTCAATTTTTCATTTAATTTTCCCATTCTTACTCATCTTCTCTTTTCCATTAGGCGTTAATTAAAACAAAGAAGAAATATTTTTAACGAAAAAATAATATACGCCAAAAATAACACATCATTTTACATTGAAATATTGCAAAAAATATAGATGATGATTGGGGCATAAACAAAATCATCTGACACTCTTATCCATTTTTGTCACTTCAATAAACGTTAATATTTTTAACTTTACACTAAATTTCTTAATATTAGACTTTAACCGCGGTAATCGATGAAATTTTTGTTTTGTTGGTTGGGTGCCTCTCTTTTGAATCATTTTGTTTATTTCTTGGAGTACTTCGCCTTCGCTCTTTGATCCGTTATGAAAAAAGCAACGTGGAATGTCTTTTCTCGCGGGTCTTTCGTTGCTCCCAAATAATCCATTTCCGTATCATCATCATCATTGTCTGCGTGTTCCTTCCCTGCTATTTTTCTATGTTTTACTCCAAAAAAAATTATTCACACAAACAAAAGCAAAAACAAAATAAGCCTTTATTTTCATTGCATTTTTTCTTTTGCGGGTGCTGGGTTTTAATTTTAGCCCATCCCAAAATTCTTTCTCCTCCTTTTTTCTTCGCTCGGAAAAACAGAGATGATCGGGCACGCGCGAGCCTCTCTCTCTCTTCTTCTCTTTCATAAGAGAACATAAGGGAGCGAGCAAAAGAGAAAAACAACAACAAGACTCCGCCTTCTAGAGCTTGCTTGTCGTAAACATCTCAAAAAAGCGTATATAAGCAGCCTTCAGAATCGACAATACCAACATTTTGAAAAACGGAAAGAGAAAAAAGCTTCTTCCCCTACTTTTTCTTTCTTCACTATACTATTGCTGACTCGACACTAAAAAAAGAGTCACAGAAAATAAATTTAAAACGATTTGAAACTTCTTTAATTATTTCTTCTCAAAGTGGATAAAGCTTTTTTGTCTTTTCTTTTCATTGTTGTTTATTTGTTCGCGTTTTTTGTTTTCTCCACATGTTTACATTTGTTTGAACACCTTTGTTTATCTGTTTTTTCTTTTTTAGTTTTCGTATTTTCAAAACTACTTCAAATCTCTCTCATCATGTGCGACAACAAGTGCCAAGAAAAATCTTACCTCGAACAAGCCAAAGAAGGCATTGCTAGTGCAGCTGAAACCGCAAAAGAATATGCCACTGATCTTAAAGTATGTCTTACCTTTTTCACTTTTATAGAACATTGGTTAATTATACCTCTTATTACAGAACAAGGTAGTTGGTGAAAAATCAACTGAAGACAAGGCTGCTGACAAAGTCAAGGATGCTGCTGATGCCACCGCTGACAAAGTTGGAGACTTGAAAGACAGTGCTAAGGATAAGGCTGATGCTGCTGGAGATAAGATCAAAGAAATGGGAAACAAAGTTCAAGACAAGGCTGGACATTAAATCATCTATTACTGGTCAAGTAAACAAAACAACTTTCTGCCCTAAGTTTCTTCTTTGTTTTTTGTATCTATGATCCAAAAGTTTTATTGTCTCCCTTTAATATTTAGCTCATAAAGCTTTATTTTATGTTTCACTTTGTGTTCTTGTTTTAATATATGTCCCGTTTTTTAATATGTAAATAAAAATTTTCTTCGGATATATTTCTTTTTGTGCGAGTCAAGGAACAATTGGTTGGAAAGATACAGCTGGAATGGCCTCAAGGCATGGCAAGCATTATAATGAAATGGGAAAGCATGAAAAAACATTGATAAACAAAAAAAAAGTAAACTTTGGAATGTGCATCGAAATTTCTCATTTTGTTTGTTTACACAAATCATTTTCAACCATCATCGACTTCGTGCAAAAACGATTGCTCCACTTTTTTCTTTCTTCTAAAAACTTTGCTGTTTTTATTTGTTTGCAAAATAATCGTCGTCGTTTCATTTTTATTCTTTGTTTACTCACATGATTGCTTCCAGAAACAAAACAAAAAATGATAAAAGTCTTTATTATTAACCGAAGGTAAAATACTCCAATATCAAATGAATGTGAGCAGTAACAATTAAAGAAAACCCGTGGAAAATGAAACAAACAAACAAAAAAATAATTAAATGTCTAAAAAGTAATTCATTCAGACTTTAGTAGTGGTGGCAAGAAGAAGAGAAAATAGATAGAAATACATAGAAAGAAATACTTGTGAAAATCATGGGGTTGTTGAGATAATTACTTTTTGTAATAAAAAAAAATTGCACGAAAGATTTGAAGACTAAAAGTTAAGTATCTTTATTGCATGGATCAGCTGTTTGGAAAGTAAAGTAGATAAAAGGTTAAAGAATATTTATTTGAGATGGGTAAAATCTAAAGGTAGCAAGAAATGCTGGAAGATTAATTAAAGCCAAGATTGCACAAATTGAATGAAAGTTGCATTTAGTTATTTAACGGTTGCGACGTTACTATGCGTTGGTCTCCCATAAAATCAATTTTAAAAAATAACTAAATCAGCAAAAAAAGCTTATTAAAAAATATTATTGCTTTAAATCATTATTATTAATAAACCCCGAAAGAAAAATCTAAAAAATGAGACTAGTGAAAGAAGAAGAAATGACTAAAATTATAAAAGCACTTTACGTGGCACTCGATATTTTATAAAGTGAAAGCAATTATTAAAAACCTATAAATTATTAAATAATGGAAAATCAACTATTCTCCAATCCTCACGAGTTTTATAACTTGGATAAAGCCCTGGTTCTCCAGTTCGACGATTAACACCTTTTGAAAAGCCATCCCAATGATTTCCAGCGATACCAATTTTATCACCAACTTTAAATTCAAATTCGTCGTCGCTATTGGGTGTATGAGAAAGCACGGCAACTTCTTCGTGACTATGTTGCCCACCATAATAATATATATCATCAAGGGAATGAAAGAGATGTCCAGCATCACCTCGTCGAACTTGCATCAATTCAAATCCCATTCGACATACTTGACTGCTGAATGTGCAAACGAGATAATCACAACGGGAAAGCATTTGAATGTCAATGATGACTCCATAAAGAGAGGAATCAGTATAGCGGCTATTCATTTGGGCTGTTTGAGCAATCGTGGCATCACCAAATACTTGATAATCAGGATATCTGAAAACATAATGGATTTTGAAATGGCGGTTTTTGAATTTCTTTAACTTGATTTTTTGGTCTCATTTTTATGGTAATGCTTTTGATAAAAGAAACGTGAATAAAAATTATTACTTTTCTCGAATTTCTTTAAAAGCAGCTGGATCATCAGTGGCAACAAAAACTTTTCTTGGAATTTTCGTATCATTTCGACGAAGCTCTTGAATTCTAAACCAATGTTCCGTCCATTTCATGTATTCTTCCACTGTATGAAAGGATGCTTCCGTTCCTATTTTATCTGTCCTTCTAATTTGAATACCAACAACAATATCTAAAAAAATTAGGTTCCTTTTTTGATGATTTTTAAAAAAAAGTTTTGTTTTTTTGAATTTTAATGTTTGACCTTCATTTTTTGTTTTTTTTCAAACAATGAAAATAGTTCTTTCAAAACATTATGAATTTTTGAGCTATGTTTTCCTGTTATTTAGACACGATATATCGCTTGCTTAGAAACCATCTAAAAGTTGCCATGCGACGATATACTTTTGAAAAAATAGCATCCATTTAAATTCTCTTTTTTTTTTTGTTAGTTAAATCTCATGCACAGTGACTTTTTATTTTGATCTTTCAAATTGTTGCTTTTTTTGGTCGGTCTTTTAAATCTTCTTTTTGTAATCTTTTTTTATAAAAATGAAGAAAATTATCGTTGCAATTATTTTATTGTCAATGCTTCAAGTTAGCTTCGCGATCGAGTGTTATCGATTAACTCAAAATGCTAATGATTATGTTGCAATTTCAAATCAAAAGTTTCAATGCCCTGCTTATGTAGGACAATGCTTTAAATTTGTTTGCATGGGTGCGAGTAAGTTTAATATTAATCTTTGGTTATTAATGTAAGAAGCGCCTTTTTTTCGGGTGTGCAAAAACGATTTTTTTAATCTTAAAATATTTGCATTTTATATATAAAAGTTTTGAGTAATCTTTTAAAACTTTAAATTATATGTATATGGATCTTTTTTATTCGAAGCCAAATCTTTTAAAAAATTTAATCGTAATTCATTTTCTTTCCAGATCCCTATATTAGCAAAGGTTGCGTTGATTATAATGATCCTCAAAGTAATGCTGAAACCCTTCGAGCTCAATGCGCTGGCCGACCTGGTTATGGAAGCTATTATACATGTGGAAGAAATCGTTGCAATTCATCCGTGGGCCTTAAACTTTCTACCATAACTCTCTTAATGTCTTTTGTAACTTATGTTTATTCTAAATTTTCTTAAATTTCTTTAACCACCACTAATCACTCACCTTTTCCAAATGGAATTTTTGCCTCAGCTTCGTTTATTGTCTTTTCCATAATTTCATTTCCTCTCATTAAATACCATATAAACTGTAAAAATCATTTATAATTATTTTAATAAAGTTTTTAAGTTTTTGTTTTACCTGTGAAATAAAATATGCTGGAGGATTAGTATGATGTTTGAGAATTTCACTTTGAATTTGTTTTGGAAATGAAAGAGGTAAATGTGGAGGTCGATTTGAAAGTCCATCAACAATGGGAAGCCGAACAACTCGTTCTTTTTGATTGATGCCATTCCAATGTGATGATACGGATCCTTGAATGCCCGAGTTTGACATTTTGCAACTTCCAACTGGAAGAAATACGGATTCCCATCCTTTTGAAGAATATCTCCAAGAAGTTCCATCATTTTCAAGAACTAAAGTTCGATTGGCTGCTGCAGCAACTACGAAGCAATAAGCCACGTGATGAAGTTGACAACCAAACCCGCAACCTTTATTTAAATCACAAATCAGCAATCTTTGAGTTGTACAATCGGCAGGATGTTGAAGTTGTTTGATACGATTTTGAATCTTTGATGTAAGTTTATCGAGACTGGTTTTATGCCAATTTCCAGCATTATCAACATTTTCAGAAAAATTTGTTGATTCCGCTAAAAGGGCCAAAAGTTGTTCCAATGATCGCTTTCCAAATGAAGAAAGTTCTGTTGAATTATGGCTTTCAATAAATTTAAAAATATAATAATAAATTTCTTTTATATTATTATCAAGTGATCTCTTTGCAACCTAAAATTTATTTATATCTTTTAGCCTTGAAGTAAAGTTTCGTTTAAATCTATTACCTCATGTTCGAGAGTATAAAGATTTTCTCCTTCATCCACTATTGATTTTCCTATTAATTCATCCTCCTTTCGTTGTATTTTATTACCAAACTTTCCGCTATGCTTTTCTTTTAATAAATTTTCACGTTCATCAGCTATTTTTTGGAGGTTTTTATTTTCATTTTGTAATAGCGAAAGTTGTCGTCTCACATCAATCAGTTCATTTTCTATTGCTAGTTTATCGCCATTGTTATTATCTGAAAAGTTTATTTTTGTTTATTTTTTTTTTGTTTTACTTATTCTTTAATTCTTGGTTACAGCAAAGTTCAAATGGCTACATAATTCTTAATCTCAATCTTAACTGGTAAATTAATAAAATAGGTTTTCAAGAAGCCATAGAGAAAAAAAAATTGTATTTGAAAAGGAAGATTTTGTTTTAAACAAGGATTAATTTCTTTTATTTCTTATTTTTATGGAAACTTTTTAGTTCATTACTGCTAAAAGGTTTCCGAAAGAATTTGTAAATAATTTTTAAAAATCAAAAAATCAAATTACACTAAAAAAGTAGAAAGATTTGCTTTCAAAAAAATCAATAGTAACTCTTTAGGACAAATTATTTCGCTACAGTTTTCAGTTGGTACTAACTTACTATTATTTTCAACACGTAAAACATCTTTAGAAATAATAAATAATACAATCGTCCAAACTGAGATTGCACCAAAAATCCCCCAACGTATCCAAAATCCAAGGGTGCCAGATTTCATGGCAATAGCCTTCGCGGCTCGACCCTTTCAAGCAATGTTGAAAGATGATTTTGCTGCTAGCACTTTGATTATGGGCTGAAAAAAAGGCGAAATGAATTGAAATTTCCATGATTATTAATGTATCTATTAAGTAATGCGCCCACATAATTACATTTCTTTTGGAATTTTACGTTGCAAAATATTTAATTTAAATTTTAGTTGTGCCAATTTTGGATAAAAGGCAACAGTATTAAAAAAAGCCTCGACTCACCAAAATACAAGAAACAGCTGATCCCGATCCTTGACCAACTTAATCTCAGGACTCCACACACTCTGTAAATTTTAAATTTAAAACTATATAAATCAATAAAAACACGTTTGAAATCATTTTTAAAAATTCTATTAACGATAGTGCCCGCACGGTTGCTTCACATGAGGCAAAAAAATCAAGCCAATGATTACAAAAATGGAAATAAGAAACTTTCAAGAAATAAAAGCGTGGAAAAAAAACACATTTTTTGTACAAACAAAAAAATGAATCAATTTCAAATAAAAATGTTTTCTAACAAAAAGTAAAAACAGTAATCTGCGAGAAAATGGGAGCTTTGAGTCCAATAAAAAATTGGCCATAAATAAAAAAGACTAAAAAAAGAATAAATCCGTTTTTTATCTTCTTTGAAGAAGAATTTTATGTTTGCTGTGAAGGATTAAAATGAAAAAAATAAAAAACAAAAGTATGAACAGAATTTTTTTGATGTTGATGTCTTCCTTCTTCTCTCTTTCTTTATAAGGCAATTTTTTAATGGAAACAAAAAAAAGAAACGGAATATTGACGGCCGACGTCAAGAAAAAAAACTGTACAACTAAAAAATGACTTTTCACGAACGTAAAATTTTAAAAGGATGTTAAAAGCAAGGCATTTTTTTTTCAGAAGCTTTAAGTGTATGTTACAAGGAAGTAGTTGTTGTTACGGTAACAATCGTGAGACTTTATTTTTTAACACATGAAAGCATAAAGAATTATTTACGAGTGAAAGGAAAACTGTCTGCCTACATAGAAGATTTATAATTTTTTCCCTCTAAATTGTGATTAGTCAAAAAAAAATTTATTTTTGCTTTTCGTTGCAACTAAAAAATCTGGATGTCATAATGAAAATGCAAGTTAACTTGTAATTCCCAAAAGCATTTTTCGAATAAAAAAAAAAGTTTCGGCCACGCTTTTTAAATCAAAACAAAAACTAAGAAGAAAAAATAGTTTGCTTATTCGAAGATAGTTATCGGTGCGTTTGTATTTGTGTAAATTTGGCATGTAAAAAGGCAAAACAAATAAGAAAAAGCTTTGAAGAACACATCAGAAAGGGGAGAAAAAATGTTTCTAGTTTCACATAAGGGAAAAATAAAACTAACTATCTATAAAAAAAGGAGCCGTAAAAATGCTGAAATGAAATGTGGCCTCTGCCTTTCCATCCATTCCTTTACAGCAATAATGGCGTTTCTTTTCCTATTTTATTTTTTGAGGGAATGAAGCAAATACACGCAATTTTTATTTTCACAAACTAAATTTTCTGTGTGTTATATTTTTATATAAACAATAGTATAAAAATGGGGATGGCAAAAGAAAGATAAACGCTTTTTTTCATTTTTTTTTTGCAATAAAGTAAATGACAGCTTTTAAAGAACAAGCAACAAAAAAAAGTGGCAACACAAAAATTATTGCTAAAAAGAAAATCCTTCGACAGAAAAAAAAGATGAAATCCAAAAGTCAATCGAGGGCGAAGGCTTCAAAGATATGAATGAAATTAATCCTTTCAAAGGATTTAAATGTTATTTAAAAACACCTGACACAAAAAAGAAAGAGTTTAAAAAAATCCATTGTTTTTTTTTACTTTAAAATTAGTGTTGAAAATTTTTGAAGGGCAAAAAAATGTGCACCAAAGAAAAAGTTAAGTGGTCTCTGTGTCTAAAGGCAGCTTTGAATTGAAAAAAAGCAATAACAACGTTGGCTTGCACTTTGCTTCAAAAGTGGCAACAACTAAAGCAGCCGCAGCAGCAGTCCACAGCTGACTTACTGGCTGGCTTTACGACTTCCACCCTTTTCTCCGGAATCGATCTTAAACCAGCCGAAGCTAAAGGGCACAAAGAAAAAAGATATATAAATTAACAATGATGCAGCGATGGCAGCGGTGGTGGTAGTTGCGGCGTCTGGTATTAGTTAGTTATTTTAAAAAAGGATAGGTGCGCGAAAATTTGTTAGTTTTGCCAAAAATGAATATTTTATTTTTTGAAATAGGATATTTTAAAAGAAAAGGCTTGTCATGGGACTTTTAGTCGTTAAACATAAAATTTTTTTAGGCAAGTGCGAAAATAAAAAATAATCGGCAGAAATAAAAAAAAGGCGAGACTAAACTCTTGTATTATTTTTCTCCTTCTTCTTCTCTCATTAACGCCTATTTGATTCCTCAAAATTTATTTGAACGCAGCTTTTTCCATCCTTAAAAAAAGCAAGTGAAAAGCGACCAGCTGCTTTTTCGGAGTAATTGACCATTGAGTGTCCCGAATTCAAGGAGGCGATTTGATTGATTGCATGCAAATTTGAGGACAACAAAAAAAGGTTTCTTTTAAATTGGCGACAGCTGGAACGAACCCTTCTTCGTTCTGCAAAGTAGTGTTTGCCGCCTTGGCCAATTTAAAAGGCAACCGAGTCTCATTGGAAAAAGGTACATATATGAGTGTCTTTGCAAAAGAAAAAAAATGTTAACATCGGTCATCACTGATAAGCATGGAAAAATGGGAGGTGAAAAGCCTTCTTTTATCAGCAATATAATAATAACCACGATTCAATCAATTGAACCGGATAGTTTTTCCTTTTTCAACAACTTTTAAAATTTGAAGCAACGACGAACATAGACGACATTGAATACTAATGACAAAACATTTTAGCATCGTCATATTTTTTTGTATGGAAAAACTTCAAAAGGCATAAAAGAAAAAGCATTTTTATGGCCATCAAACAAATGACGAGAAAGCAAGAAAGCATCCTTTTCAAATGTTTGGAAAAACTTTTCTCTTTCCATCAACAAAAAAAAAATAAAAATAAAAGAAAACATGAAGTGAACATTATCCATTTTTCCGACATTATTATTACGTAAAAAAAAGAATCAAAAATCCCTTTCTCTTACTACCAAAAGTTGTTAATAAAAATAAAAAAAGTCAGTTATTTTAATGCTTCAATGCTTTGAATAATAATCTTTGACGCAGTTCAATCTTTTTTTAACTCTCTTTTTTTGATTCAATGCACTATTTACAACATACACACTTCCCACAAAGTACATTTAAAAAAATTAAATTTTTACAAACTAAAAATTAATAAAAGCAAAGTTAATGGCATTTATTAAAAATATATAAACTTTTCAACTGTATTCTGCTAAACTTCAAAATGAACAAAATACAAAATAGAAGAGACTCTTGAAGAGAATGTTCAAGCACCACCGTATTTAGATTTCAGCCTAATCAGTACATAAAAAATTCTTCTCATTGCTTTGTAATTTTTTATCTGCTCTTTTATTTAGGCCTTTATTCGTGTCAATCACCGCCATATTTATAAACTGTTGATTTAAGTTATATTTTATTAATGCTGTAATTTTTTAGGAAACAAAATGCAGCCTGGTACAAGTTATGTTGTTTTACTTTCACAAGGCATTCTCGGTAATGATGAAGAAAAAATTGAATCTGTTGTAAAGAATAGTGATCCAGCAACTGTGTTAGCAACTGTGAAAGATTTGCCTGTCATTCATGTCATTCCGTTTTTGAATATCCTTGAGCATACTTTTCGCCGTGATCATGTTAAACAACCACATGTTTGGATGAATTGGGTTCAAGCTGTTCTTTCAATTCATATGGCGTACTTATCTTCTGTAAATTTATTTACTTATTAAGCATTTTGTATAATCACAACCGTTTTAGGTAAAGGATCTTGACCAAAAATTGGGTTCACTAGCTGATTGGTTGAAAAAGCGAGTTAGTCACTTGGATAAACTTATAACCTTAAATGGAAAACTGGAAATGATTACGGAGCAAATGGAACGACGATCAAAACCGACTTTCTCTGCTCAACCTTTATTTATTCTCAATGATGGTTTGTTTCTTCTTCTTCATTATGCTCTTTCTTTAATTGCTTTATAAATTTTAGATGATCGTATTGACTCTGATGCTGAAGAAGTTTTGTTTGAATATCCTGAAGACGAAGTTTGGGGTCCTGAAGATGAAGAAGAAAGTGAGGAAGAAAGCCAAAGTGAAAGCGAAAGTGAAAATGAATAATAGTTTTTACAAATTGTTTTTTTATTATTTTGTTTCTGTTTAAAATAAAAGATTTGTTTTGCTTTTTTATCAATCTGCATTAACAAGAAGTTAATTAAGAACCTTCTTTGATCATTTCAAATATAACAAATTATAATCTTTTCTAGATTCTCGTCATTGGTATCAGGCAATGATCAATTTTTCGCAAATAGCGAGATATATGTTGATATTTAATAATGGTTTTCTTTGTTGCATTTTTTTTGTTAATACAGTTGACTAATATGTATCACTCTAAATATGATCATGGATTCTTAACACGAATGCTTTAAAACATATTTTTAATTTGATCTAACCCAATGAAAGCCTTTTTCATTTATTTCGCCACTTTTTCATATAATTTTTATGATTAACATATTATTAATGAATTTATTTAACTCTTGCCATCATATTTATAACGTGCTAACACTAAATATCATATAAAAAACTTTTTAGAAAGCAAAATGCGGCCCACAACTCGATCACGTCAAGATTCATCCAGCAGCAACACTCCTCGATCACGTCAAAATTCTACCGGTAGCAACAAATCAGCTTCTCGACAGAAAAATAATTCTGGATCAGATTCAAATTCCAAAGAAGGAGTTACTATTTCTAAAATAAATGGTGATGATCCTATTCTTCCATTAAACAATGGAAGTATGGAAAAATCCGAAGCATTCAAAGATTTAGCGACCACTGCCACGGGTACAAGCTTTGTTGTATTATTATCACAAGGTATTCTTGGAAATGATGAAGAAAAGATTGAATCAGTTGTAAAGAATAGCGATCCAACAACGGTGTTAGCCACAGTGAAAGATTTACCCGTTGTTCATGTTATTCCATTTTTGAATATACTCGAACAAACTTTTCGTCGGGATAAAGTAAAGCAGCCACATGTTTGGATGAATTGGGTTCAAGCCGTACTTTCTATTCACATGGGATATTTATCTTCTGTAAGCTCATTTCTTGATACTTTGCTTTTCATTATCATCAAATTTTTAGGTAAAAGATTTAGACCAAAAATTAGGATCATTATCTGATTGGTTAAAAAAGCGGGTCAGTCATTTAGACAAACTTATTAGCTTAAACGGGAAGTTAGAAATGATTACGGAACAAATGGAACGACGATCAAAACCAACTTTCTTTGCCCAACAGCAACCTTTGTTCATTCTTAATGATGGTACGCTAACTCTGATTATAATATTTTCATATATTAAAACTTAATGGTTTTAGATGATCGCATTGACTCTGATGTCGATGAAGTTCTATTTGAATACCCAGAAGATGATGCAGAGGAAACGTGGTGGGCTGGGTCAGACGAATCTGATGAGGAAGAAAGTGAAAATGAAGATAATACGCAAAAGATTAAAAGTAAGCTATTTTTTAGCTACTTTAAATCTAATATAGCTACCACCTTTCTTACATATTTGAGAGCGAACAACCTTTTTAATATGAGAAATTTTATTATTTTTCTATTTATATATGACATTGAGTTTTATTCTAACAAAAAAATAATTTGTAGAAAATAAACGAAAGCATGTTGAAGCAAATGATGAGGAGGATGTTCCTATGGAAAATGGAGCTCGCCCTCCTAATGGATTTGGTATTGAAAATGGAGTGGACAGTGATGAAAATATGGATGAATAAATAATAAGTCCAACTTGAATGACCATTGGCAAAAAAAATGTTACCGTTGTTGAGTTTCAAATATTTTTGTTTATTAATTTGGAAACAAAATTTTAAATTTCGTTTTAAAAATTAGTTATTGTTTGTTATTGCTTACAGATGTTGTTAAAAATTTTAATAAAAAATTTAGTTTGTCCATTGGATATTTTTTATTAGTACATATTTTAGTAGGAATTCCATAATTGAGGAGGCATGACTTATGCTTAAATAGTTTCTTACCATTTTTATAACAATTACAAGTTCCCATTTTATCTGATTTCCATATCATTTGCTCAATCAATACAATAAGACAATGAAGGAGCAATCACTTTTAATTCAGCAAAAGTTTACTGTAATTTTTTGGAAAATCATATTTGAGTTAGTTTAGTCGAGCTCCTGAAATAAAAAAAGTCCATGGTTTTCATTTTTCAAATTTTTATTTTTTTTGCATTGCTCTCATTTTTTTTCTTCATTTTGTTAACGTCCCTCTTTTTTTCATCATCAGCAAAAGAAGGGTAAAAGAAAAAAAAATATTATTTGACAAATGGGTTGCGAGCGTTTTTGGGCGCAATTCCTTTTTTTCAAAACATTTTTTTTGGAGGCGGAGCTAAAGAATTTTAAATTTTTCTTTTCCATTTCCCCCATCTCCTTTCAAAATAATAGTCGCAGTAAGGGAAAGCAAAGAGTGGGGAAAATCGATTGAAGAATGAATGGTGTGGTGGTGGGGGAAACTGACTTGCTCTTTCTCTCTTCCTCCGCTTATTCTTCCCTTTTTTTTGCTGAAATGAAAAAGAAAGAAGTAAAAGAAGGCGGAACAACATCCACCACCACGAACCAACAAACATCAGGGCGCGGGCAGCGAGAACAACAACAAACCTGTGTGCATTTTTATTCCCAAGTCATATGGAAGGAAGGAAGAAAAGGGACCAAGAGGAAAGAGAGGGGTTACATTCATCTATTTGTTGGTTATATACTTTGTGAGAAAGAAAAAACGTGGTGGTTGAAGATATTTTTTTTCTTTTGGTTAAATTGAGAGCAGCAACTTCGAAGGAATAAAAGAAAACTTGGGTTCTTTGCTATTTTCATTTATTCAATCCCAAAGTTCTTTTTGTAAAAAATGGCTAACGATGAATCAGAATTTTCATTATCAAAAAGAGGAAGGAAAAAAGCTCAGCCAGTTAGTTAATTTTTTACCTTCCCCAAATTATTAAAATTTATTACACTTTTTTAGCTTAAATCTCTTAAGGTTTGGAATTATTTTGTTGATTTAAAAAGTTCCACGGGTATTGATAAAATTAAATGTCGACATTGTGATTTTGAAGCATCCGACCGTTCGACCCAAACTTTAACTGCCCATATCAAACGCAATCATTCTGATGGTGGAGCCAAAAGTCTTTGGAATGCTCTTGAAGCGGAATCAAACGGAATTACCAAAACTCGAAATTCCCCAAGAATAGCTAATCTTCGAGGAAATAAACAAATGGATGTACTTGAAGAACTATCAAAACAAGTTGCAACTTATGGTTCAGTTACAATGGATAAAAATGATATCGTTGGATTATTGCAATCTTTTGCAAATAAAGTTGATTCAAATGATGTTGCATCGATTGGTAAGGATTTATTAGTAATAGCCGTATTCGGGGATAACCTTATTAATCACATATGGGACTTTTTTGGAGGAAGAAAAATATGGAGCGAGAAATAATAGGTTGTGCATCTTATGGAAATATGCAGAAAAATAAGCAAGAGACTATTTTCCATTAAATGTATCTTGTTTGGGCAGCATAGAGATGCTTTAAATTCCCTTGAGAAAATTTTTTACGGCTATCTAACTAAAAATATAATTATTTTTTTAGAAGATCTCGTTACTGCTCTTGGTGAACCCACCACTTCGAACATTAATAATCCCAATGGTAATGGTAATTCACCAACATCCAATGGTAGTGATTTTCAAACACCCGATAATAATACATTGACAACTAAAAATAATAACAATAATATTGATGATTGGGTTTTTGTTGGAACATTTAATAATCATCAAGATGTGGAAGCTGCAAGAAATGCTGGAAAAGTAGTTCGTCATTCATGCATTCCAACTAAAGAAGGTTCAAAAGTTAAATATCGTTGCAATCAATGGAAACGTACTCATTGCCCATATCGAATGCATTATGTTGAAATTGATGGAATTTATACTCTCTATGAAAAAGGCGAACATGAACATACCCTTATTTTACCTACAAACACTCAAGCCATATCAACAGCTACAGCAACAATCACATCTAAAATAGATGAATCTTATAATGAAATATCCAATAATTATATGGAAACAGATTATCTTCAAAGTATTATATCTCATGCAATCCAATCAACAAATTCTATGGAACCCAAAAAGGATTCGCTCGTAATTTCTGAATTCACTCCAGCTCCTATGCCACCACCTAAAATTGAAACAAATAATTCATGTTTGACCCTTCCTCAAAACCTTTATAATGTTTTCGAGGAAGCAGTTCGAGCTGAGTCCAGTGAAATTTTTACCCTTTCAAGCGGCACAAGTATAAGCAATTTGCTTCAAGTTGCAACAGAACTACAACTTGTTTTTACTTTTGATGCTCGAAATGCAGCAGAATTTTGTTTTTCATCTAAAACAAATAATCTACAAATGGTAATTGTATTTGTTGATGAAGGAAATGAAGTCATTGTTAAAACTAAACATAATGATATTATAATGAATATTGAACGATGGCGTAAAGCTGATTCACCACAATTTGTATGGGCTGTTCGAGGGATACTTGCTAAAACTTTTTGTAATTAATCCCAAAATTTTTGTTTTTACTTAAATAAATCAGCAAAAGTGTTTTAAAAATAAATAAAATAAACCATTTGTTTTTTATGCTTAATTTTTGAATGAAAAAGAAGGGCTTTTTTGCTGGAAATAAATATCATTTTTATTATGACGGTACTTTGCTTCCGTTTTTATATTTGGGTTATTTAAACTACGGAATTTGAATGAAGTCGAAATAAAAAAATTTTCTAAATCACCCAATAAAACAACAAGATTATGAAAAATTTAAAAAATTTCAGAATGCAAATAATCCACATTTTACTTTTATATTTCATACCTTTCACTTTTTGTGACACCAAATATAGTATTCTTACTTTCACACATCCTATGTCACCGAGTCACCTCGATGTTGTATTTAATATTGCTGAACATTTTCCATATCCAAATAAAGTTTATGATGTTAGATGGCCGGCAGTTGAATCAGTTTTCAATCACCCGAGTCGCCCATCATTTGAAAAAGTTATATTTTCATCGACTATGAAAAAATCAGATTATTTAAGAAAAAAAGTTGATGAATCCGCAATGGAACGAAGTGGAAGCTTTTTAGCATTTTTTGAAATGATAAAAGAAATTTTTGGAACTTTATATGTGCCATGTTCCTTTCAAGATAAACTACCATCAGAAATTAAAGAGCCTTCTGTAGCTTTGATTGATCCATTTAGTTATAGCTGTGTGATAGCGGTAGCAAGAAGACATAACGCAAAAATTATTTATGTTTCACCTTTAATTGAATCATCCATGCTTCAAGCATTGAGTGGCAGTCCTATGCCAGAAAGTTATGTAATGAGCCTTCTTCAAGCCGCTCCTCAAATGACTTTCATTCAAAGAATCATTAATGTATTTGCACATGGATTTTTTAAATTATTTCTGCATTCATTGCCTTTAGCGAAATTATATTTTGAAGATAAAAATAATTTATATTCATTACCTGATGAATCTTTAGTTCTCGCAAACAATCATAAATTTTTTGAATTACCTATTCCTCGAACAAATGCATTCATGGATATTGGAAATTTCAATTGGAAATCCACAGGAGAGCTTTCACAAGTAAGATTTTACCCAAATTATTGAGTCATAATTTTACGTTTTAGGATGTCCAGGACTTCATGCAAAGATATGATCAAGTTATACTGATTTCCTTCAGCACATATTCAAATGATGGAAAGCTTCCACCAAAACTTTATTCGATTTTTGTAAAAGCTTTCAAAAGGTTCCCAAAAATTGGATTCATATGGAGACAAAAGGAAGAACTTGACATTAACCCCAAAAATGTTTTATTAGTTCCGTGGATAAATCAAAGAGCTTTTCTTAGTAAGACTGATATGTAGCAAAAAGAATGTTCCAAAAAAATAAAATATAAAGGAAAAAACGAAACACTTTGTAATAAACGATTCTTTTAGGCCATCCAAAATCCAAAGCTTTAATAACTCATGGTGGTCTTAACAGCGTTCTGGAAGCTCTAAATGCTGGCATTCCAATGATAGGTATTATTAAACCTTGCTTTTGAAAAGCATATTTGGAGCTATCTTCTTTCTAGCGATACCAACAATGGGTGATCAATTCCCTAATGCAGAAAGAATACGACGTCTTTCTATTGGAATGGTACTCAACTTACATTCTCTCACTGAAGAATCAATGATCGATGCACTCACAAATATTTTAAAACCTGAATCAATTTTTGCAAAAAAAGCAAAAAAAGTTAAAGAAATGTTAGAATATGAAAGAAATCAAAATATTTCCACCAATGTGTCGCGAGCATTCGAAAAATTCGTAAATCTTTCAACCAATGATTTCAAAAGGTTCTTTATACCAAGAGGAAACTGCTTAAGGTGGATAAAATATTTTCTTTTGGAATGGTACTGTATTCTAATTATTGGTATTACAATCATATGTTAGTCATCCATGTAATAATCTTTCAGCTTTTATCGAAAAATAAGCATTTAATATGTAACAAAAAATCTAAAACTTTATGGCAATGACCCAACAATCGAAAACAAAAGAAAAGCTTTGTAAACAAAATTTTATTAAACGCAAAAATAAATAATAACAAACGAAAAAGAAAACGTTTAACAAAGAAAAGGTTACAGACATAAATAAATAAAACGAAAACATTTTACAATCAAGGTTTACAAAGGATGCGAGCCATAGTAGTTTTGAATTCTTCAGTAGGCAAGATCAAGAAGCTGTGGAACACACCATTTTCAGTTCGACCCAAAAGTTTGTGTTGTTCAATCAAAACTAAAAAACAAAAAATTATTATAAGAAAATGTAAAAAAAAAACAATAAACTCACGCATCAAATTGTGAAATTGTTTAGCAATGTAAGGCTTAGGCCAGTTACTTGCAAACTCAGCAAATTCAAAAACGACCTTTCTTTCATTGAAACAACGTTGAAGAATAACCAAGTAAAGTTCATCATGCTTATATTTGCATGCAAGTTCTTTGATGGGTGATTGAGCTGTGCTATTCATAAATTCCAGAGGAAGTGCACGAGGAGGTGTAAAAAATGGTTGAGCAACAGGAGGCAATGGAACAGGTTCGACATATTGAATATCACCAAAAACAGATGCTGCAGGAGTTCGAGATGCAAAACGAGGTGGAGGTTCTGCAGCGTAATCAAAATCATTGTCCATTTCATGACGACGAACAGGTGTGACAGCACGTGAAGGAGGTTGATCAAAAGCTTGAAGAGGTTCTTGAGGATGAGGAGTTCCACGACGAGAAGTCAAATCAGCAAGAGGAGTTCGACGATCACTTTGAAGAGTATCGGTGAGATGAGAATGTGGACGATGACCAGAAATTTCAGTATCGCCTGTTTTTCGACGGCGTGCATGTTCATTCTAAAACAAACAAAAAATATTATCAAAAGAAATTGTTATAAGACGTACTTCCATACGATCTTCAAGAAATCCACGAAGTTCAGCATTAACTTCAAAATTCAAATCATCACCAAAACATTTCTTATATGTATCTTTAGCATTTGCAAGATGATCGAGAATTTTTTGATACTTTATTTCACGAAGATTCTTGTTCAAATAAGCTTCATCACGTCCGCGAAAAATAGCCTAAAAAGATTTTAGTAATATTATGACGGATTATGAAGAAAACACCAAAATCATACATTATCAAGAACGATAGCAGGTTCACGTGCAGCTCGTTTAGGAAGTTTGACACGATTTCTTCGAGAAAGATCACGGGTGGTGTTAGGTTCAGCAGCATAATCAAAATCGTTATCACCTTCTAGGCGATTTGCAGGAGTAACCGAACGTGACATAGCTTGATGAAATCCTTGAGGAGCAGGTGTAACAGAGCGGGAATGAACAATTCGAAACCCATCACGAAAAGGTGAACCTGTACGAGAAGTTGGAGGAACAATGTTTAAATCAGATGGAACTTCTTTTGCAGGAGTATTGATGATATGGATGGAAATAAGACGTGATGGAGAATTGCTTCGAGACCGAATATGATATTGTTGAATATCTAAACCATCCATAACACGAGGGCGTTCACTTTCATCATGAAGAGCAAGATGATCAACAGCAAAATCAAAGTCGTTGTCTACTTCAGGTAGAGGTGCAGGTGTAGCTGCTCGATAAAAACCATCTTGAAGAGCAGGTGTAGCAGATCTTGAATGAACAATATGAACACCATCTTGAGGTGTACGAGCTCGAAAAATTGGAAGGTTTGCTGTTGCATCATTTTGTCGACCAGGAGAAGTAAGAGTCATATGAGAAATAAGCCGAGATGGAGAGCCTTCACGAATAGGAACATCAAAATCTTGATGATCGAAATCATTATCACGAGCTGGTTCGAAGGAATCCAATGCAGATTGAATAGCTGCAGGTTGATTCGTATCATTATTTTGAGCACCAGGAAATCCAGTAACGACAACAAGAGTGTCATTATTAAGTTGAAATGGAACTCCTTCAGCTTGTGCAGCAAGCTCTTGTTCACTAAAAACAGCTATTTCTAATTAAAGAATAAGGATAGTAAGATCATACTTTAAAGGTTGAGCTTCGAGATCATCAGCCAAAAGATCTTGTTCAAGATTTCCCATAAAAGGTCCTTCATCACGCATTGTAATTTCATCACGATCAGCTACATTTGAGACAGCCTAAAAATAATAAGCATAAGTAAAAAATAAAAAGCATAAGTAATGGTAGGAAGGAAAGAAATAATCCTTACAGCTTTTCTAGTAGGTTTGCGTCGAGGCTTACGTCTTCCATAATCTTCATCATCGTCGTCGCTATCTTGACGATTTCGTTTACGATTTGCCGCACGTCTTCTTGGTTGTCTTTCACCTCGAGCTTCTTCAACTTCTTCTTGAGGTGCAACTTGTTCAGCTCCAAAATCAAAATCATTATCCATTTCAGGTTGTTGACGTGCAAGAGAGCGCTCATCAGCTTCAGGAAATTCTCCATGTGTATCTTGAATTAATCCATCAGCAATTTCTTCAATGGAAGGAGTTTGACTTGGAAGCGAAGTGCGTTCAACAGCTCGTTCGGCATTAGCTAAAAATGTTATTAGGATTATTAAAGAAAAATGCTATGTAAAAAAACATACCAACAAGAATATCAGCATGAAAATCAAAGACACGAACAAGTCCAAGCAATAAGTAACCAGTAAGATGCATCGAAAATTTTTGATTCAATTCATGTTCTGCACGAGCAGCAGATGGTAATGCTTCTTTAAAACTTTCACTAAAAAATAATCATACATAAATGAATGGATTTAAACAGTATGAACTTACCAAAAAGCTTTGATGTCAAAATTTCGAATATCATCTTTGGTGACATATTTGAAGATTTCCTTTGGATGATAAGCATAATGCCTAAAAATTTAAACATAAAATTAGAAGGAAATGTGAAAAAAGTGTGTGTTACCAAACGATATGAAAAGCAGCACCTCGTCTTCGTAATTGAAGCGGAAGATCAAACATTTTGTTTTTGAGCAGCTATACAAAAATATTGAGATTGATAAAAAAAGAAGAATATTTTTGTTTGAAATATTCGCAGAAAAATTCTTTCAACTATCAAAAAAAAAGAAAGAATGGAATTCAGCAAAAAATTTGAGGGAACCTTCAATAAATAAATTCGTGATGAAACTCAAAGAAATTTGAAAGAAAAATACAGTATCATTTTGATTGACCAAATGCTAATTTTTTATAAACGGATTGTTAAAAAATTTCTAATTATCGAATACATTAAACAAACAATGCAAACTTTATCGTTATCAAATGCTTTTTTAAGCTAAGCTTAATAATTAAAAGGTGCTTAACTTTTATATTTTTCCAACTCTGAAATTTCCTCTAACTATCAGTTGATTATCTTTTTCATTAATCACCTAATCAACCACTAAAATGAATAATTCTTGCATGTGAAAGCTTATTATTTGTATTTTTCTCTAAATCCACCAAAATGTTATTTTATATAAAGTTTTTATTAAAACATGACAAAATATATTATGTGAAAAACATTGGAACAATATTAAAAAAGAAGACAAAATATTATGGATTATGAAGCAATTTGACACGTTTACTCAGCGTTTCATATTCATTTTCTTTTTTGAAGTAATTCTCAAGTTCTTCTATTTCTGCCTCCATTTCATTTGGAAGATGATCCACTTCTTTACCATCAATCATTACTTTTTGAAACATCTCAAGTGTGAATGCCAGGAATCGAAGTTCAACAAGTCGATCCTTTTTCATATTGGCTTCTTGCGTTGAAGGACTAACATTTAATTTTCGTATAAGACGATATTGACCAGGAGGACGCATGATTGGTTGACGAACATTTGGAGAAACCATAGACACATGATTAACAATTTGACGTTGTTGAGAATGAAGAGATGACGATGGCCTTTGTTGACGAACAAGATAATTTCTTGGTGGAGAAATTAAAGTAGGTTGTTGGATAGGAGCTTGTTGATAATGATGAGGTGATGAAGAATAATAATTAGTTGATGATAAACTAGCAGGAACACTTCTTCGTTGTTGTTGTTGTGGCGGAGTTGAAAGTTGATTTGGATCAATAACATGATATCGAATAATTTGCATAGGTCGATTTGAAACCATTCTTTGACCACGAACATTTCCAGCAGTTTGTTGATTTCTTTGTTGTTGAGAAAATAAATTTGCTTGTTGAGGAGTCAATAGCCGCATTGGAGACGATGGAATTGAACGATAAAATCTTTGTCCATTTGAATCCATTACATAAACTTGTTCCATATGTTGATATCGTTGAGGTGACGCAGATGGATATTGAGAAGATGATGAACTTGAAGGTGAAGGATAAACCATTTGAACATTTTGAGGTAAAGCTCTTCTTGGTTGTGGTGCAAATTGTTCTTGGTCGGTTATTTGATAGTATCCACTTGATTGAGAAGGATCAAGCATGATCCTTTGAGGAACATTTGAGACGAATCTTTGAGCACGAACATTTCCAACAGGATAATTTTTTTGTTGTTGTTGATGAGAAACTTCAGCTTGTTGCGGTACCATTTTTTGTTCAGGCTGTACCATTTTTTGTTCAGGTGGTGACGATGGTGGAGGAGGAGCTGCAGAAGAAGTTGTTCTTGGTGCATTTGAGCCTTGAACGATGCGAAAGCGTGGAGCCGGTGGTGGTTGATCGCCAGATGACATCCTAAAAATTATAAACGTTAATGAAGGAAATAAATTGGAGGGAAATGAGAAAAGGCTAATAAGGCATCAACAAATAAATTTCATTTTACAAAAATGGTTAGATACAAAAAAAAAATCAAAGCTTCTGTCTAAAATTGAAGTAGCCTATTATTTCTTTCTTGTTGAGAAACGGGTTAATACAAAATTTCAAGATCGATCACTATTATTAAAATTTATTGCCATTTAAAGCTGTTTGTGTATGTTGTTTGTTATCGATCATGCATTAATTTATTTTAAAATTTGAAAAATACATAACTATTTTAAAAATTGATAGCTATTTTTTTTGTGGCTTTCATAAAAAAAATTCTTTTACATTGATTTGTGACTCATGAAAATTTTGAGTAATTCATTAGGCACTACTTTTGAATTTGACCCTATTTCTCATATTGTAATAACTCATTTTAAAATTGTTTTTTTTCTCGTTTTAGTTGTTACTATAAAAGGAATGACAAAATTCGAATATTTTTGATGACCAATGACCACTCTTTTTTTCGTTGCTGCTATCAAAAATATGCTTCTTTTCTATTTTGGTTTTTCCAATCAAAAAAGTATCTTTTGTTTTTTAAAAATTATAAAATCTTGTTTGAGCTTCGTTTTTTTTTGTTTGATAAAAATAGAAAATTAATTTATTTATTTATTTGTACGGATTACCACTTTTAATCGATCAATCAAAATAAAAAAAGGAGATCTTGTTTTATATGTGTTATTGCCAACATGAAGAAAAAAAAACCAAGAAAATAATTTGAGGAGCTATGGAGTTATTTATTCGATGATGAACCATACTCAAAGAAAAAATAAAATTGAGCAAAGAACTACGACAAAAAAAACTTTTTTTCCTAACGTTGAAATTACTTTTGCGAGTTGTTTACCTTTGTTGGTTTGAGTAATATTTTTGTTTTTGATTTTCTTGTACTCATTTTGTGATGAAAATTGTATTAGAAAAAAACCATTAAAGACCATTGTAGTAGCTTCCTTACAAGGTAGAAATTAGAAAGAAGATTTTTGGTTTGATTTTAAACATCAAAGTACTTTTTTGTTTTTGTTGACATCATATTTCGAGCGATTTGTAGTGTTACATTACAAATCAAGATACGTTTTAGGCGCAAATGATGTCATAATAATGGATAATTTTTACAAGGATCCAAGAATGGAAAGTTGAAAAGAAAAGTAACAACCAAAAAGTGAATTCCCCAACAACTTCCATTATTTTGTCCTTAAAAGATCAAAGATTTTAATTTCTTTAAAGCTCAAATAATGCTATAAATTTAATTTTTTGCTCAAATGACTACTTTTTTTTGCACAATTGAAACATCTAAAAATGATTTTTTGAACCATAGTGATTTTGATTGTTTAGACTTTAATGTTTCCGTTAGTTTGCATTGACGTAATCAAAATCTTTTCTTTCTTATTATTCATTTGAATCTATGATCTTATGCAACCCGCATTCATTATTCATCGTTGAGTAATTACGAAATTAAAAAAATGTGCACAATATTTAAAACAAAAAAAAGATGAAGATGGTATGACAGAGAGTTATGGTTTAAAAATTATCGGAAGTTGACAAATTTGATAATCAAAATAAATAATGATGAATGTTAATCGAATTTTTTGGTGGAATTAAAACAAAGATCTCTTTTTGCTACATTCTTCTAGAACTTTTGCCTTCATTGTGATCAACGATTATCAGTGTAATATTGATAATGTTTTTTGAAAGTTGTCGAATGAATTCGGCGTCGAGCAATTGACTAACCTTTGCTCTTTTAAATTCATAATTGAAGTAGTTATAACCTTATAAAGTTTAACTTATACTTGAATGCTCGCAACTAGGATACTTAATAATTGGGAACAAAGACTGGTGATTTTGTATAAAAATTATTCGGCTTAAATAGACAAGTCAATGGTTCGATATAACGGCGTGCTAACGAATAAACACTTATAAAATATTAGAGTTTTTTTGCAACCTATTCTCATTACCATAATTGCATTATTATTAGTGATCTATGAAATATAATGTCTTTGAGCATTAAACTTGTTGATTAATATATATTTTTTTCTTTATTTCCATTAATCATCTCTCTCTTTTCCACTACCGTATAACTGACAGCTACATGTCATTGACAGAAAAAAGGGTCAACAATCTTTAGTTATATTTTTGACAAAAAACCCCACATGATGTTTTTCTCCTTTTTTTGATTCTTTTATTCTTAATCAGCTGCTATTTTTCATCTTTTTCTTTGCAAAAAATTTAAACGCGAAATAAAGAGGATGTTTTTAATTTTATTTTAAAGTATGTACATAAAAATCAATTTTAAAACAAAAAACAAGAATTTATAAAACTTCAATGTGAATCATGAATCGGTTTAACGAAATAAAAAATATGTGATATGTAGAGATCATTGCAGAAACTCAACAAAAAAAACATGAGCTAAAACAATTAATTGACTTGATTGAGAAAGTATTTATGGTAGCTATGAATGAATTAACGTCCAAAAAGGTGAAGAACGATGGAATCTTGCCAAGCTAAAAAATTATTACCGTAATTACAAAAAATTTGGAATGGAAATGGGCTTACTTGATCTTGATCCAAGATTTCCATATGGATCATTCATGGGTTGAGCATATTCATATCCATATCGATAAGGTCGAGAATAATATTGAGCTGAGGTTTGAATGGCGAAAACCAAAGCCAAAAGAAGGATAACTTTGATAAAAGACATTTTTGAAATAATTTTTTTTATTGTAGTAAAAACTTTTAGTGTGTTTTTTTTCACAACTGATAAAGTAAAAGCTTTTTTGCGGGATATTTATATCAAATTAATTTGAAAGCAAAAATTAAGATGTAATTAGTTAAAAAGATGTGGTTGTATGTATCAATTGCTCCGCCATACTCCCGTTAAAGCCCTTTCCAATGTTGGCAGCAATGTTAATGAAAAACGTGACATTCTCCGCCTTCTTTAAACTTCTAATTTGCACGTCCTTTGACGCACGTATTATTTAGTTTTAAACCCAACCTCCTTTCTATTTTATTTTATTTTGTTAACGACTCTAGAATTTAACGATTCATAGATGCTAATTTCATTTAATTTAATTAGCTGCTACAATCAGCGTAAAGCAAGTGGAAAGTCGAAAGTTTAAATATTCAAAAAATCTAAGTTGTCTTTTTTGTAATTCTTGTCTTGAATTAAGTAAAAGAAAGTCCAATGATGACGAAATTTCGAGAAAAATCTTTGGTCGTAATAAACGTAAGGTAGAATAGAAACCGGTTTTTTTTCTTCAGATGATACTACTCATTGTTGATGATAACCAAAAATTGAAGCAAAAATGCGAAAACAGATTTTTTTGTTTTGCACAAAAAAGAAAAATAATTTGTTTTTGCGGTTTTATTTATTATTATGAAACTTCGAAAGAATTGAGAAGAAAAAAAGTTAATTTGTGAAGCCTTATAACAACTGATGGGAGAGAAGAAACAAATAATAAATATAGTACAAAAAAGAGGTCGTAAACATTCTATTTGAAAAAGGTAAATCAAAAACAACATTGAAAGGAACTAAAAAATGGTTGCTTCTCGATTTTTTGTTATTTTCTTTATTTTTTCTATTTTTTGTTTAATTTTGGTTACTTCGATGCCATTAATTCCCGTGGATCCACTTAATCAAAATTTTATTCATGATGTTATTCCACTCAGTGAACCCAATAATCGAATTCCTGATGATCATATTGGCTTACAATCTGTCGATGATGTTATTGTGAAACATCCATAAACTAAATTTATTTATGAGTTATTAAAATTTTTAATTTTTATGGTTATTTTTGAAGGTCGATATGTATCGATCCATCGTCGATTATATTCAGACACATATCCAGCGTCGATGCGTCTCTAAATAATAATAAGCTTAAATTTGCCGGATAATTATTGTACAAAAATAGAGTTATTAATTATTTGTTTTAATTTTTTTAGTATAAAAACGATTTCTGGGTTTATTATTGTAGCCCACGTTTTTGAAATTCATTGAAACTATTTAATCTTTGTTCACAATATTTTTTTTTATAATAATAAATAACTTTTGAATAGTGTATATTATCACAATGTAAGGTCATCATCATTTACTGCCGATATTTCTTACAGTTATTTTACAACGAGCATCAAAGACTCGAAAACAAAAGTGTGTTTTCATCAAAAACAATTCTCATCGATTTTAAACTGCGATCAATGTTTCTTACTAAAAATGAATTACATGAAGAAAAAAATTGCTATAACAAATTTCTAATTTGTTTTAGCTTCGCCATTCATTCATTTGAAAAAAGTTAATTATAAAAAATTTGCTACAGAAATGTTTTCCAACATTTTCTGAGCTTCACCTGGCAGGCTCTTAAAGTTTTGTGGTTTCTATATTATTTTAGGAACGACATGAGAAATTTTTAGATTGAATGGGCTCAACAAAGCAGCACACAAAGTGTGGCTTTGAAGCACCTAGCGAAAAGACCGAAAGAGTCCGAAAATTGAGCCGCCATTAGTTTGAAAAAAAGAACTCGCTTTTATTCGAGAGACGTCCTTTCTAAAGCAAAAAAATAGGAGTTTCTTCTGGGTGAAAGACAGTGAAAGTGATGCTCTCTCTCTTTCAACTATTCGAGTGAGCAGACAAAAATTGTTTTTTTTTTTTTGCAGAAACTTTTACATTGTTATTGCTACGATTGGTTCTAACGATTGTATCTTTGTTGTTCATACATTTTATTCAAGTAAATTAAAATAAGTACAAAAACAATTTATTTACAAGAAAAGACAAGCTCATAAAGGGTTTAAAACATGAGATCAAAATAAATGAATGAAATAAAAAAGTTAAATAATTAAAAAAGAATATGAGAAACAATGGAATTATCCCAAGTTGAGCCGCCCCAATTACCAGAAATTGCACCATATGGATTATAACCATAATTATTGGAATTGTAATTTCGTGTATCATAAAGATATGCTGGAGCTGAAGTGGCCAAAGAAATAAATAAAATTAAGATAATCAACGAAGTGATAAACATTTTTAATGAAGCCATATTGGTTTTGAATAAAGTAGACTGAAAACTACTGCAGTGAAGTGAAGAATTGAATGATGTTTTTTCTCTTTGTCAGCAACTCCTTTTATGTCGTTCAAAACGATGATGAGATGACCACAAAAAATTCATTAAAACACAAAATATTTTGGGTATGTGATTTTTTATTGTAGTGTGTTTATTTATAGTTTATTGGTAGCAAAATTAGACGGGTATAAAATGCCTTCCAATAAGCAGCAAGTTAAAATCATACAAGTTCAAAATCTTTATTCAACAAAAACAATGTCATCATTCAAAGTTATTATTATTATTCTCATGGTTATTATTTCCATTATTGACGCTGCACCTTATATTTATCCATACAATTCATATGGCAGCTACAACTCTGGTTATGCTAAAATTCCATACGCCGCAATCTCCGACAATTGGGGTGGATCAACATGGGATAATTCCATCGTCTCCCATATCCTTTTCTAATTCGAATTAACGCAATTTCGCGGAGCTTTTTCAACTTCTTTTAATTCCATATTAATCGCTTTAATCTTTTACAATTACAGATCTCAATTTTTATTTGTTTATAACATTGTTTAAATTTCTTTTAAAAAAATGTGTAAATCTTAATCTAATAAACTAAGTTTTACATCACATACATATGTATTTGCACGAAACAGAACGCTTTTTTTTGAAAATTTTTATGTGGTGAATTTGATGATAAAAATAAAGTTCAAATCATTCAAAATTTGAGAAAAAAAAAACTATGTCATTTCCAAATTAAGGAAAATTTTGCAGAAAATAGTATTCATCAGTTGAGTGTACTCTTTCCTTGATTTTTTTTTCAGTTGTGTTTGTCTTTGTTACTTCTAAAAAAGGATGATAACTTCGAACGAAGACACTTTCTTCCGTGATTCGTTTTGTACGTAGAGAGCCCCTTTATTCGATAATGAAATAAGCCGCAGTTGAGTACTTTTTTATTTATTTCGAAACAAATTATGTTCTTCATTTATTTCGGAGAATGGAAACGCAATGTTACTTTTACTCGATTGACTCTTTTAATTTTTTATATTCTGTGGTTTCAATCAGGAATTCAAACACGATTTTTCTTTTTTGAAACAATAAATTAATCTGGACATGAGGAAAATAAAGTTCTCAACGAATTTAATAAAGAATATTACTACTTAAAAAACAAAAAATAGTGGGTAAAAACAATAAAGACAATAAATAAACATAATAAACCAATAACTTTTTGATAATCCAAAAACATTTGGATTGTTTTAGCATCATCTTGTGTACCTCCTTTTTGAGGTTAAAAAACTTTTTCGGATCAAGCTAGCTTTTTTTTATAACAAAAAACATCCTTACATAATTCAGCAATAATTTCCAAAGGGTTTCTAAATTTTCATTCGATGTTATAATTTATGTAACTTTATTATCTAATTATGCCATCAACTGATAGTATGAAAATTAAAATGTGTTTAAAGCAAATTTATTTACAAAATTTACAAGTTTTAAAAGCTATTGAAAATGAGATCAAATAAAAAGATATGTATGAGAGAAATGGAAGTAATTAAAAATCAGAAAAGGATATGGGAGACGATGGAATTATCCCATGTTGATCCACCCCAATTGCCGGAGATTGCCGCATATGGAATTTTAGCATAACCAGAGTTGTAGCTGCCATATGAATTGTATGGATAAATATAAGGTGCAGCGTCAATAATGGAAATAATAACCATGAGAATAATAATAATAACTTTGAATGATGACATTGTTTTTGATGAATAAAGATTTTGAATTTGTATGATTTTAATTTGCTGCTTATGAAAGGCATTTTATACCCGTCTAATTTTGCTACCAATAAACTATAAATAAACACACTACAATTGCAATAACAATAAAACAAGAACCGCCCAAAAATAAATATTTTGTGTTTGTAGTGAATGAGTTTTGTGGTCATCGCGCATCGCATCATCGTTTTGAACGACATAAAAGGAGTTGCTGACAAAGAGAAAAAACATCATTCAATTCTTCACTTCACTGCAGTAGTTTTCAGTCTACTTTATTCAAAACCAATATGGCTTCATTAAAAATGTTTATCACTTCTTTGATGGTTTTAATTTTATTCATTTCTTTGACAACTTCAGCTCCAGCATATCTTTATGATACACGAAATTACAATTCAAATAATTATGGTTATAATCCATATGGTGCAATTTCTGGTAATTGGGGCGGCTCAACTTGGGATAATTCCATTGTATCTCATATCCTTTTTTAATTATTTACCTTTTTTATTTCATTCATTCATTTATTTTGATCTCATGTTTTAAACCCTTTATGAGCTTGTTTTTTTTGTAAATAAATTGTTTTTTAAATTATTTAAATTGCCCAAACACATTTATGCAAAGTCATAGACATCTCAGTTACAAGTTCAAGGAAGGAATATCTGCCACAAAAAAATAAGAAAATGCTTTGATTAAATAAAGGTAGTGGTCAAGTCAAACCAATGGAGTTTTAAAAAATCTGAAGACACTTAGAAGTTTTGAAGTGTATTTATTGTTTGAGATTCACAATGCTCGAAAATTGCTTAATTAAAACCTACTTCAATCACCGGTTGTCAACGCTGATCTTTCCTGTGTATTCCATTACAAAAATTAAAACACATGATCTTCGAATGTTTGTTATTATTTTTGTATGTATGTTTAACTATGAATGTGGACTTACAAATTGTTATTATTGTTTGATTTGTCTACGTGCATTTGCGTACGTGAGAAATTCAACAACAAAAATTAGCAAATCAACCTTTACAAAAAAAAATCAGACGTATAATTAAAATTTCATTGACACAAAAAAGACCAAGGGAAACGTGACCTTCACAAACACACCTTTTTCATGGAAAATATTTTTATAATTAAAATTTGAAAGCTATGCCATTTCGTTTTTAAAAAATAGATATCTATTAAGGAAAACGTAATACTCGGGAATATGAGTAATAGTATTAATGAAAGGATGCGATCAAAGAACTATCACAGTTTGAAAATTACGAATAGCAGACATTAGAAGTTTTGCATATGAATACCGGAATAAAAGCAGAAGTATCTTAGGTAAAAAATTATTAAAAAAGGAAAACAACAACCTTGGATTTTTTAGTTTCCCTATTTTCTTCGTCATGTTTTATTTAGTTATAATTTTTAATCTTTATTGTACTTTTATAACTTCTGTACATTAGAACACAGTTTTTTTTCGAAGGGAAGGAGTCAAACTGTGGTTTCTTTATTTATTACCTCGAACAAAAAATCGTAAAAGATTTGATGTTTTAAAACTTTATGAGCTTTAGAATTCACAACAAACTACAACTTGAAATCACTGGTTTCTAAAATAAAATCATTTCTAACGGGATTATCTATCTTTTTTAGTAATCAAAAAATAAAAGATGGACATTTTTAGTGTAAACATTTTTGCAGCGTTTTTATTTCTATTTTTTCAGCATAAAAAGGCGCTCCTTTGAAGATGATGGGTTTGTAAAATAAAAAGGATAAATACTCATCAAAAAAAAATTAGTGAAGATACAAAATAGTTTGTGGTGCATTCTATTCTGATGACATTCTTTCTTTTTTTTAATGACAAGAAAATCATAAAATCTTTAAACATATATAAAGAGTAAATTGCTTTTTTGGATCCAATCAGTTCAATTTCTATTCACTTTTGGTAAACAAAATTAACTTAAAAAAAATATTTTTAAAATGGTTGTAAATTTCCTGATTACTTTCTTTTTGATTGCATCTTTGTTGATGGTATCATTGGCAGCACCGCAATATTATTATCCAAATTATTCTGGAAGTAATTATAATTATCCACAAAGAAGTGGATATTTGCCTTCTGGAAATCCTGTGGATCGACCATCGAGTAAGTTTTTCTCATTATTCTTTCTGCAAAAAACACCATATTCGGGTTCGCTTTCAAATATGAGTTAAAAATCGTTGATTCTTTAACCCGAATTAGCTAAAAATAATTTAAAAAATATTCTCGAAATGCAATTTTTTTTATTAATTTATTTAACTTTTAGCTTGGGATCTTGCTGTAATGCAATCAGTCTTCTGGGGCTAGCCAACCATCATCCAACGTTTGTCAACAATAATCACATCCCAGAAATTTTATCTATCACAGGTAAAAATCTCCTTTATTTTTTAAACCATAAGCCTTTTTTAATACTATATGTATGTACATGATATGATGTGAATGCCATTCTGTAAAAAAAGTTTTTGTTGAAATAAATATTTTTTGTAAAAAAAAAAGTCTAACTTGTTTAACCATACTCACTAAAGTGGTAGTTTTTTTGTAAATAAACGTAAGTAAGGATTACCTAACAAAAAATTAACCGATGTGACGGGTAATAACAAATGAGAATCAAAGTTCATGAATACAAAAAGTTTTACTGTTAGAGAAATTTAGGCATGCATCATCAAAGAAATTCTGCTTAGTAATGGTTTTTTGATTTTTGAAAACAAAATAATAAAGTGAATTTTTTTTAAACTTCATTAAATTAAACAGCGATTCTAACCGAGGTTGAACGAAAGTAAAAATACCATAAATATCTAAAACTTTAGTCAAAATAATGTTTTTAAATAAAATTCGTGAAATGAGTCAGTTGATCATAGCATTTTAGGATGTGGTAAAATTTCGTAGCAAGAAAGCTCCAAAATTTCAATGCTTGCAATTTGATTGTAATTAAACTTGTCTCTTGATCATCTAACATTTGTAATTTTTAAGAAAATTAATTTATTTACATATATATGTTACAAAAAAACATATGCTCAAAAAAATGTATTGCACATGAGATCAAAATAAATGAATGAATTAATAAAAAGATAAATAATTAAAAAAGAATATGAGAAACAATGGAATTATCCCAAGTTGAGCCGCCCCAATTACTAGAAATTGCTCCATATGGATTATAGCCATAATTATTTGAATTGTAATTTCGTGTATCATAAAGATATGCTGGAGCTGAAGTTGCCAAAGAAATAAGTAAAATTAAAATCAATAAAGAAGTGATAAACATTTTTAATGAAGCCATATTGGTTTTGAATAAAGTAGAGTGAAAACTACTGCAGTGAAGAGAAGAATTGAATGATGTTTTTTCTCTTTGTCAGCAACTCCTTTTATGTCGTTCAAAACGATGATGCGATGCGCGATGATCACAAAACTCATTCACTACAAACACAAAATATTTATTTTGGGGCGATTCTTGTTTTATTGTTATTGCAATTGTATTTATGTTTATTTATAGTTTATTGGTAGCAAATTTAAAATAAAATTCAAAAATCATAACTTATGTGATACAAAAATTGAATAAGTTTTAGAGAAAATTACGATCAGATATTAGCCAAAGACACATATTTTTACAAGCTCTCGCCTAATTGAAGATATCATTTGAAGTACGTGGAGCCCTCTCAAGTCCAATCCAAATCTTTACCAAACCAATCAACGTAAAATCCTCATACACCACAGATAAAAAAAATAGTATAAGATTAGCCATTTATTTTTTTATTCCAAGAAAAACAAAAAAAATCAGTAAAAATATATATATCCTAATGGAATGAAATTAAATCAAAAAAGAGTACAAAATCTTTCATCAGAACAGAACAGGAGAGAAGGTAGAAGTATGATCCCAATTCAAGCCGCCCATGTATGGTTGATAGTTACACTCAATGTTAGAATATGAGTCATATGTGTAGGATGAGGAAGAATCAACAGCCATAAGAGAAGAAGTTGTTCTGAAAAGCAGAGGAAAGATAAATCAACACAAGTAAAGAAATTAAAAAAAAACATACGTATACGTGGTGAAAAGTTGGTCACAAATATATTTAGCAGTTGGTAAACAAAATTGAAGACGACATACATAACTGAACCATTCAGGACAGGAATAAGGGAGACGAGGATCAATGGAAGCGCAGTAAAGGACAGCAGCAACAGTTTGAATTTGAGGAGAATAGCATGCCAATTGAAAATCTGTAAAGTAAAATGCTGATCACAAAATTGTTCAACCAAATTGCTCCTTACCTGAACAAATTGCACGAACAGCAAAGGTAAAGTTATCCTTTACCATGACAAAGTGTTCGGAAAGACCAAGAAGTTGATCATAAAATTCATATGGTGTTGGAATGCTAAAGTCCCATTCAAGCGTTTGTGAAATATCCATCTCGTATTTCTGAAACCAAAAGCACGAGTTAAACTAACAGAATTAAAGCAAAACCTTACAAATAATAGTTTAGTTGTTAGATGAGGATAAGTGATTTGAAGCAAATCATAGCGAGGAGGTTTAGCCATCTTCATTTTACAAGCGAGAAAGAAGCAAGCACTTGAAACAAGACGTAATTCATCCATGAGAACATTCTTCTTACAAAGATATCGATCAAAGTATGATACAGCAAGAGGAAAAACAACAAGATCAGAGTTGAGTGAATCACAAATTGATGCAAGCCAATGAACTTCAGTATCACGTTCGTATTGAGTTAATTGATGTTGAATAACGAAGAAATCAGAAAGCTTTGGAACCCAGTTAACATCGCTATTACATAATTGTCGAAGAGCTTTAGTATTACCATGAATTGCAGGATCTAAGGTAGGTGTTATGCCATCAATTACTTGAGGTGCATTATCCAAAATCTTTTGAACACGTTTTTTAGCCGTCGTCTAAAAAAGAAGGTGAATATTAGATAAAGTGAAAAAAAACGCTCACCAATCGAATATTAGAAGATTTGGACATCACAGCGCAAGCAGATTAAGGAGGTTGAGTTGATAAAAAAGAACAAAAACAAAGTTTCAACAACAAAAGACGATGAGGAAGCGATCATGAAATTTTTAAAAGAAAAATGGAAGCTCTTCTTCAAAGTTCGAAGAGTAATTCCCTCCCTTCCACCTCAAAATATAGAGTAATAATATGCAGGAGAAATTGCACAGTTTACAAGACCATGACTAAAAAAAATTGAAGCAACTGTTAAAATTAGAATTTTGTTCGCGTCAAAACTTTTAACGCGCCTAAACGAAATGCAGCGAAGATCCTAAAAATTCATGGGAAAAGTTTTTATCGTTTCATTTTTTGCTGATTACGTGTTTTTTTTTCTGAATTATTTGCAGTTTTGTCATTTGATTTTTCATAATTATTAAAACTTTTACCATGTTTATTTAATGTTCTTGTATCTACCAAAAGTTTAAGTTCCAGTGATAAAGCATCCAACATGGGAAGTAACAAATGAATTTAGTCGACATAATTGAAGGTCCTTAGCAAACCAAAATATGTAACAATAATCTTGAACCAATGGATAGCAACTGTAGGTTTTGTTTTTTCAGAAAATTTAAATGTTTCCACTTTACACTTTCTTTCAAACTATCTTTGTGAATGACATCACTTTTCTTTACCGTATTCGTATCATAGATTTTTAATCCTCTAAAATAAATAAAACTCATAGTCATTTCTTTGTTTTTTCGTAGTCGTAATTTATATTTTAACCCAAAACAAGTCTTTTACATAAACATTTATTTTGTGTTTCGTCTTTTATTAAAATGTTGTAGTAAAGGAGCGATGATTTTGCGTCAAAAACCAGTACCTAAAGAAGAAGAAAAGGGCTACGTGCAAAATCGTCATACGTGACAAAATTCAACTCCAACAAAATGAAGGAAAGTCACGTAACACAAATTGAGAATGTTGTTGTCGACTACAAAGTAAACCCTTTTAAATTATTTGAATTATGATATAAATAATCTGAAAAAAACTTAATTTGTATCAGTTTCAATTCACTACAATCAATTACTTATATCTTTTCAATACTTCTAAAAATGTCTTTTATCAAAGTTATCCTTCTTTTGGCTTTGGTTTTCGCCATTCAAACCTCAGCTCAATATTATTCTCGACCTTATCGATATGGATATGAATATGCTCAACCCATGAATGATCCATATGGAAATCTTGGAACCCATTCTAGTAAGTTGACATACATTTAAAATTATGTATCTTTTATTACATTCATTCATTTTTTAGCTTGGCAAGATTCAATTGTTCTTCATCTTTTTGGATAAACCTTCCCTTTCAATATATTTTCTCATATGCATTACCATGACCTATCCACCCTACAAAGAGTTATTTGATCTCACAAAAGTTTTAATTGCTTATATTTTCTTTTAATCACCTAACTATTAAAAGCTTTGTAATTATCGTAAAATATTTTTATTGTTGTAAAAATTCAAGTTAAATAAATTTATTATATTTTAAATTAAAGACTTTAAAAAATACTATAACTGTGGCGCAACCTAAAACGACTTTATGTAAATAAAATGCTAATTGTGGAAAACAAGCTTCAAAATAGTTGCTTCTTTTTTTAAACTTTAAGTTTAGTCCAATACGTTTATTTTATAATCCTACACACAAACAAACTATTTACTCAAAAAGTCTAAAGTTTAGAATAATAATTTTCATGTACAATCATGCGAGGAACAGTCCGAAGTTGGTTGATGGAAGAAATTCCAGAAAGTCGCATGGCATAATCAAATTCAGTTCGAAGAATTTCAATTACATGTCTTACGCCTTCGTCTCCCTGAATACCGTAAACTTTTATAAACAACTTTTAAGAGATTAAAGCTTACTCCAACAGCAAGGCCATAAATTATTGGTCTTCCAATAAAAACCATATCTGCGCCGAGTGCAATGCATTTGTAAATATCTGAACCAGAACGAATTCCACCATCAACAAAAACAGGGCATCGACCATTTACTGCTTGAACAATTTCAGGAAGGGCTTCAATCTGAAAGAGATTGTTTTCTTTGAAGAGTAAAGGATTGAAGAAGTTACAGTAGAAACCGTAGATTCAATTTGTCGACCACCATGATTGGAAACTACAATTCCACGAGCTCCAGCATCAATAGCTTTGATGGCATCACAGCCTCGAACGATGCCTTTTACAATTACCTAAAATATTCAAGATTTTCTGTTTCTTTTTTAATACCTTTTTAAAATGGTAAAGAAAGAAATTTTATGTATTTTTTAAATGAAGCTTACAGGAATTTTAGAATATTCAACAAGCCATTTTAAATCATCCCAATTTAATGTTAAATCAAACATATTTTTAACGTATTCGCCGAAACCCGATGCTCCTTCCTTTCCTTTGAAAGTTCTGGCCATTAATTCAGCATCAAAATTTTCCATTTTTAAATGTGAAGGCAATTCAAATCCATTTCTCTCATCTGCCCTTCGTCGTCCCATCATTGGAGCATCAACGGTTAAAACCAAAGCTCGATATCCTGAATTAATTGCTCGATTGACGAGATCTTCTGTAATTCGACGATCTCGATAAACATAAAGTTGAAACCAAAGATTTGTATCCATCGGCGCTGTTTGAGCAATGTCTTCAAGTCGAGTGGTCGCAAGCGTTGAACAAATCATCAATGTTCGAGTTTCACCCGCTGCTTTACAAGTAGCAAGCTCGCCTTTAGGATGTGCCATTCGATGAAATGCACTTGGAGCAATTCCAATTGGATAATCAAAGGTATAAGTTTCACGAGGTGAAAATGAAATGGTAACTTTGGTATTTAAATTTTGGATGTCCACAAGAACTCGAGGTCGAATTAAATATTTTTTGAATGCTGTACGATTTCTTACAACTGTAGATTCATCATCTGCACCCGATTGATAATAATCTCGAACAGCTTTTGGTAGTAAATCCAAAGCTCGAGCTTCAATATCCGCGATGGAAATGTATGATTTCAAGGACTTAAAATGGTCAATAGAGTCAGAGAGAAACGAAATTGAAAAAGATACTCACTTCGTATCCTTTTCCTCCACCACCGCTCATTTTACAAACTTTGAAGTATCAAAAAAAACTGGAAATTAAAAGCAAAATTAAAACAAAATTTTAAAACCCATTTTAAAAATATTATAGCTATATTAATTATTCGTGATGATAATTTTAAAAGTCTAAAACTGCGAACAAAAAGACTAAAAGAAAAGTTAGTTATGTCTTCTTCTTTATTCATCGATCTAACCCAGTCATAACAAACAATCGATTCGATAAGGTTTTAACCACAGAAACAGTAGCATTGATCAATTTACACTTTTGGTTATTTTTCCTTTTGATATAAAATAATTAGATTGATAGCTTTTTTTTGTTTTGCTATCTTTTTTATCTGTCCTTTGTTTGTCAATTTTAAAGGTCAGATAAACCAGTAAAAATCCAAAAATCATTAAACAAATGAGTACTTTGTAGTAGCATATTTTTTTTGGAAGATGTGTGTCAATTAGATTACGGTAACTTTAATTTATGGCATAAATAAATTTATTATTTAATTATAAATACATACATTTTTTTAAAGTATTAGTCGGGTTAAATTATTTTTAAAAATCACCATTAATTCCAAATTTTCCATGTCCTCCTCCTCCATCATCTTTTTCAAAAAAGCTTTCTGGATCACAACATGTACTCGAGCGAAGTCCACTCAAGGTGCTCAATTTTTGTCTGCTTTCTGCATCCTCATCTTGAGGCCCATAACGCCTAAATTTAGATGAACCAATTCTCGTCCAATTGGTTCCAAGAAATTGTGAGTCTATTTTAGTTGTGATTGTTCCAGAACAAGTTCCATTGAGGCAACTATGATCATCATCAGATTCTGCCACTCCATGATCCCCTTTAATCAGAGGTTCGCAAACAAGTTCACGACTTTGATTTTCTTTAAGTGCCAATTCTTCTTCATTTGTTCCAATTTGGTCTTTCGTTTGACCTAAAATAAATGGAAATATTTTATTTCATGAAAAGAAAAAACGAGCAAAAATTGCAACAAATTTGTTACAATTTTCAGCTCAAAAAATTTTCAGAAAAAAAAGTAAAGAAAAGTATGGAAGCACATTCGAGGTTGATAGTTTTTGATTTCAAGGATTTTTTCTATAAAATTGAAAGTCGAAAAATTGAAAGATAAAAAGCGAAAAGCAAAAAAGGGGAAAACTTTTTCTTTTTGTGTACCAAAAGATTTATGCAACTGACTAAATGATTTAGAACGGTTTAGCGGCTTTTGACCACAGCAAGCAAGTCGTCGGAATTCATTCATACGGAAATAACAAAGTGGTTGACAAACTGAATGGATGCCAATGAGAATCTGAAATAAGTCAAAGATTAAAAAGCTTATTTTTTTTAGAAATAATCGAAAATAAAGAAATTTCTTTCTTTTTAGCAAACTTACTTGTAATCCCCATCGAATCATGGTTGATTTTGGACTTGTTGTAAGCATATTATTTAAATGTAAAAATGCTACAAGTTGAATGCCACTATATGGAAATAAAAATAAAACATCAACAAAAAGTACTGTGCCAATTACAATCAAATATTTATGTCGACTCATTAAATGTGTTTTCCATTTTCGATGACTATTACATCGACGATTTGGAGTTGTTTGACAACCATTGCATCCATCAAAATCCGTTGATGAACTTGCATTAGTTTTCAAAGAATCATCATGTTTACAATAAAATGAACGATTTGTAATTCGTTGACTTTCTTCAGAATGAAAGCGGCCTTTATCATCGAAGCTATGGAATCGACGAATGGTACGCAAAATGGTTCCATAACAAATTAAAACAATAAATAAGCAAAGATAACATAAAACAAAAATCATTAACATTGAAACAACATTAATTGAAACACCAGCAAGTTCACGACGAGTGACTTCGCTTGATGGATCAGTACCATTACGGAAAATTACGGTATTGCTGTTGAGGACGAGAATTGAATGGGCTGATTCAAAAAAGTTGGAAAATACTGAACCGACAGCAAAGAAGAGGCTTATGAGCCAACTGAAAAAATTAAAAGGTATTAACTTTCCTTACAAAGGTTTGAAATTTTAATAAATCTTTAAAATAGTATCAGATTTTCCTTTGAAGCAGAGAGTTGGAAATTAAAAGTAAAACTAACCTCGCAGCTAAAATCATAAGCACTGTTCTTCGTCGAAAACATCGCCGATAATGAAGGGGATATTTAATTACGATGAATTCATTAGTTGTAAAAACCAATAAATTAAATATCGTTAAAAGATTGCATGATCGTAAAATAACCAATGTAAATTGATTTATCTAAAAACTCATTTTAAATCTAAAAATCTTGTCAATTTTCACCAACCTTTAATGCTAGCAATCGATCACGCATGGAGTGCATATTATTTATAACCAAATGTGGCATTCCCCATGCAATTAAGCATGTTCCACGAATGAGATCCACGATGGCACAATGTAAAACCAAAACATAAAAAAATTTCGTAAAACTCTGCGACGATTTCGAATGAGCGCAAATATTACAAATAAATTTAAAAGTAAACATAAGCAACCCAAAACATTGCAAACTATGACGGAAATCATTTTAACATAATTTGTTGCAGGTTTAGGAAATGATGAATAATCAACCATCATTGAAGTGTCCGATTGATTCATTTCCATTAAAAATGACTACAAAAATAAAAGAAAAAGTTATACGGTAAAAATGAGTTGAAGGGCTTTAATACAGTGAAAACTCACTCGAAAAAGTGCGGCTCTATCCAGATGTTCAGCATTGGGATTATCATACATTAAAGTAGCACCCGCAGAAGTTTCAGCAGCAGTTTCAAAATCTTCAAATCTTTCAAAGGTGTCAATCTCCTGCATTGATTGCATTGAAACTAAATCATTTTCAAAAGATTTTGAATCATTCACAATTGACCTCATCATCGCCTAAAAATTTATTCTACCATAATCTTTTTTTATAAAAAAAATCTTAATATCCAAAGAAAAAAATATAAAATAAAAGCTTTTTCTTTTTTTGCAAATGGAAGGATGGATATTCGAAAGCTTAAAAGCCATATAGGTTTTTTTAGAAAATCTATCTTATACCCTTAGGGCTAGAAGCGAATAAATTGGCGTGGACAAGATGAATAAGTAAGTAAAAAAAGGGGAAAGAAATCTGTCGGCACTACTTTCAATCAAGAAAAAGAACGAAAAAAAAGGGGACGTTCCGCGTGTCTTCTTCTTTTTTTCCTCCTCTTCTTCCTCTTATAAAATAAAGACAATTAGATTGAGGCCTTTTTTGTTTTTCAAAAATAAAAACGAAACGTAAGAAAATGAAGAATAAAAAAACTTGCAAAAAAGTTTTTTTGCCGAAGGATACATAGAACAATTCCAAAGAAAATGAGCGAGTTTTGAATATGACGAAGATGATTATGTAGGGTAATTGGAAGCTTACCTGACAAAAGTGCAAAAAAAAAAATAGTGTTCGAGAAACTTGATAAGAAGGATATGAATTTGATATTGAGATTCTGAAATGAGAAATATGCTAGATTCAACTATGTAGCGAGCGGATGGTTGAGGATTACTGTAGCGATGACATTCTTCAAGCTTATACGCCGCTGCCACATAAATTAGAGATTCAAGCATCCATTTTTTGTCTTATAAATATCGAAGAAGTGTTTTATTTGATATCAATAAAAAGCAAAAGTGTAAAGTTCAAAAAAATGTTTCATGGTTTTTTTTTAAACGACAACAATAACAGCTTACGTTGATATATGTATAATTCAAGCAACTATTTTTAATTCCAAGCAAAGCAATGCAAAAAAAAAACATGGATGAAAAACAAACATTGTAAAATTCTTTGAAGCGGAATGTACTTCCATGACGAATTCCGATTGTAAAATCATTTCAAGCATATCTTCGGAAAGAAAGAACATCCTTAATTTTTTTTGTGTTTTAACTTATTTCCAAACCTCGAAGTCCAAAGTTAGAAAAAAAAATTAAACCGTGATTAAATAAAGGTTATTTGATTATAGTGTTTTTGTAATAAATTTATTAATGTATTCATTCAATGCTTTCTTATTTTAAATTCTTTAGATTTAATTCTTTCACAAAGAAGAGGAGGCATCGTCGAAGAGAATTGTGTGTTGTGACGTCGTCAATAAATGAGTACATACATAGCTTCTTTTCCTTTCACAACTTTGAGAAAGTAAAAAATAAAAAAAACTTTGTTATTTTTAGAGGTTTCAAGCTTATTTGCTGCAGTAAATTAATTTAAAAAGGGATTTCGACTGATATAAGAGTGAAAGTACTTTCATTGAGAAACAAACATGAAGACATTTCAGCGATATTCCATTTTGCTCGAAACTACATTCATTATTATTTTAAAGATAATGGTGCAAAAAAGGTCTTTAATGGAACACTGAAATGATTTATTTTGATATCCTAAGTGTGCCAAAGAAAAAGAAAGGATTAATTATGATATGATGTTAATTTTAGTTATTCATACTTTAGTACGGCTAAAGTTTATTTTGGATTGTCCCACGAAAATGCATGTTTTTTTTACGAAACTTTGTACCTAAGATATGAACTTTTGCAAAGTTTTTCAAGAGGTTTTTATTCTTTAAAAAACGTTTGAATATTCTTATAAAGTAAATATTTGCAATGTAGTCATAAAAGCAATGATGAGAAGACATGCTATTCTTCGTAATAACCGTTCTACTGCGATACCATAAACATCTTTTACAATAATAACACAATATAATAAAACTTTTATTCAAAAAACAAAAGCACAAAACAAAACAAAAAAGGAAATAAAATAAGATTTACCAACGACCAGATGCATAACCGCCAGAATTTAAACCACCATATGATCCTTCATATCTTGTACGTTTGGAAGGTGAATTTCCATTTCCACCATTATAGCCACCATTATAGCCACCACCATATCCATCACGCTTGATAGGGCCACGACCACGAGCACTTGGTTTTCCAGGACCAAAGCTAGTAGTAGCTAAATGTCGAAGTTGATCAGGAACAGATTGTTTAGCTTCATCAAGAACTTTAATGAGATCACGAGCTTTAGGACCATTTTCTTCAGTAAAGAATGTATAAGATACACCCAAGTTATCTCTGCGACCAGTTCGGCCAATCCGATGTACATAATCTTCCGAGTTGTTGGGATAATCATAGTTAATAACATATTTGATATCACTAAAGAAAATTTTATCATAAAAGAAGAAAATGGTTAAAAAAAAAGCCTCACCTAACATCAAGTCCACGTGCAGCAACATCAGTAGCAAGTAAAATTGGAGTATTTCCTTGCTTAAATTCTGAAAACAAATCTAAATATTAAAAAAAACGAAGGCAAAGCTAAAGACTTACCATTCATAACCCAATCACGCTCACTTTGATTCTTATCACCATGAATGCAAAGAGCAGGCCAACCACTATGCCGCATTCCTCGAGTTAAATCATCAGCTTTACGCTTGGTTTCAGTAAAAATAAGAGTCTTGTTTTCTTTTTGCTTAAAGATATGATCAAGGAGCTCAAGTAAGCGATGTGTTTTACCATATTCATTGATGACTTCTAAAATTTTTAATTAATAACAAGCATACATATTAAATGTGATGATAAAGACATACCAACATGTTGTTTGATGTTATGGTTGGCAGACAATTCCAATGATCCAACATTAAGGAATACAGCATCATTCTGGAAATCACTAGCAAGTTTACGGATTTCTTTAGGCCATGTAGCAGAAAACATTAAAGTTTGACGATCAGGCTAAAACACGAAAGATAAAAAAATGCCAAAGAAATAGTAAACATTACTCTAATTTGGCTGACAATCTTACGAATTTGAGGTTCAAAACCCATATCAAGCATTCTGTCAGCTTCATCAAGGACGAGGTAAGTACAACGCATCATATTAGTTGTTCCAGATTCCAAAAAATCCATAAGTCGCCCAGGAGTGGCAATACAAACATCAATACCTTTGCTAAGAGCAGAGGCCTGTGGACCTTTTGAAGCACCACCAAAAAGACAAGTGATTGAAAGATTCATAGCTCGGCAATAATCACGAGCGACTTCTTCAACCTGCTGGGCCAATTCACGGGTTGGCAATAAAACCAACACACTTGGACTAAAAATTTTAAATTTAGAAAATGCATCAAAAGATATAAACCTACCCTTCTCCTCTCTGGCGAGGTGGTTGCCGAAGAGTATGCATGATTCCAGGAAGAATAAAGCCAAGAGTTTTTCCAGAGCCAGTACGAGCAATAGAAATAATATCACGACCACGGAGTGCAACAGGCCAAGAGATAGATTGAATTACAGTAGGCTTTTGAAAACTAGCATATAAAAGGCTTTCAACCTCTTTAGGAAAACCACATTCATTGAATTCAAAAACAGGTCGAGGAACATCACGACCTTCAACAGATCCTTGTTCTTTAGACATCCATTCATCGATTTCATATTGACTTCTTCGTTGAACGGTATCATGTTCCTTGTAAATATCCTTTTCGATTGGCTTTAAAGAAGCTTTAATGAAATCAACAGCCTGTAGTTTAGCCCCCATACTAGCACTCGAGAAATTTCCAGCAGCAGTAGAACTTCCATAACCGCCATTATTTCCATAGCTACTACTTCCATAGCTGCCGCTAAATCCAGCAGAAGTGCTTCCATAGCCTCCACGACCACCAGAGGAACCACCATATCCATTATAGCCTCCACCGCCGCCACGGCCACCATAGCCTCCATTACCACCAGCGGAATAACCATATCCACCGCTAAAAAATGAAGCAATTAATAAGCAAATCATTCAAAAATAAGTTTAAAAAAACTCACTATCCAGACATCTTTTCTATTAAAGCTTAAAGATATTCTTGATTTTGATTGCCAAGTCTTGTTTCAGCTTTTTCTTTTAGTACTTTTGAAGATTCAGAAGTAAATTGATTTGATGACGTACCAATGAAGCCCTGTAATGTAAAGTTATAATAAACCGATTTCTTGGAACAATTCTCGATGCCGATGAGATTTCGGCTAAACATAAATGAATGTGTCACGAAAGGTAGTCTAAAGATTTTTTTATTTTCAAACAAAAAGATGAATAAAGTGATTTGAGGATAAACAACTATCAGAAGATGGATAACAATTAAAAAAAAAATGGGGTAAATAATTCTCAGAAAATTTATTAATGATGAAAGGAATCGAAAAAGGAAGCAAACACGAATAAAGAAAATTGTCAAATGCCATCGAAGAAGCGAAGATTTGACAGTATGAGTCGTCGTTTTGAGAGCGGATAAAAATTCAAAAATGGAAGCTTTGAACGTCGATCGCAGCTTTTATTTATTATTTTTTTGCTAAAGTTTCTTCATTTTTCCAATCGTTGATATTTATTCAAATTTTTTGCAATCTTGTTGTTTACAATTAAAAAAATCTTTATAGCTTTGTTTTTATATCTCATGTTTTTGTGAAAAATAAAAGAATGTTTCTTTTAATTTTAAACAAGTATTTGCAAACAATTAAAGCTTCAATCTAAAATAACAACATGATGTTTCTTTTTTAATTGAAAAGCAAGAAACATCAAAAAACCATGTTTTTCTATGTCAAAAAAGGTGGAAAAGTCAATAAACAGCAAGTGAAGGGTCAATGATTGATTGTTTTATTTTTCCTTCTGAAGCTTCAGAAAAAAAAGAGATCCTATTCATTAAAAATGGATCCAATATGTTTTAGTTTGACTCTTTCAATGATTCTTCCATTTATTTTATGCCAAAATTATGGGCATTATTGGAACACATTCTCAATAAATCCTAAATTTGATATTGAAATTTATCCTAAACATGAGTTATTGTATCCTTCTCCAACAACAACTACTCAATATGGATCTTTTCCATTTTATCCTTCTTATCCCCATTATTGGCATTTTACTACTGGTCCATCGTATAGTGAAAATTCCGATGGAGCTAAAACTCTTACATATGCCAATGTTCAAGTTACTCAACACCATGAATCCCATTTTACTTTTATTCATGCTTATGCAATTGCTTCGGTTACTATTTCAATTCCTGATTCTACTTAAAAATTTAATTTGTTGTTATGTTTATATTTAATTTGTTAATAAAGAATATTTATCTTTTCATAAAATTCTTTTTAATTAGTTTATTTTTTACCCAATTGGTGACATTGCTTTTGGTGAAGGAACCCTTTGGGGTGTATGAGATATTCTGAAAAATAGTCGAAAGTTTGTTTTCATAGGAATAATCGTAATGGCATAAAGATTTTCGAACCTGTAATTTGTGACGTTTGTAGTTGGATAAGAGCTTGCTAACCCTTTAACGCTTGGATTTTGAATAATATTTGTGAAACCGGTTTGGGCCCATTTAACTTTTCTTCCAGTTATTAAAAATATAAATGTTGCAAAATATTTTATCGCTGCTTTACGATATGGTTTTACCATGATTACAGTAGTTAAATTTGAGAATACTGTATGCAAGCAACCAAGGCAAAGACAAATTTCACAAATTTCTGAAGAAAAAAATTGAGTTGCATTTAAAATAAAAATAAATCCCTCGTATTTTACCTGTAATATTTTTAAAGTGAAGTTGAACCAAAATAGTTACAACTGAAGTTGGAACCACACCAAATAAAAATGGAATAAAAAACTAAAAACTATCATTTCAAAATCGAACTTGAGATAATCTCCAAAAAAAGTAACCTGAATTGCGATGGCAATAAAAAGGGATAATTGCATATTAAATTTTTGTTTACTCATTAAAGTTTTTTGTTTATAAAGAGATCGAACAAGGAGCCAAATTAAAATATTTGCAATAATAGAAAAAGAAAGAAAAAATAATAGTGTATATGCGCCATAAGCAATGATGTAAGGATTTTCCAAAGTATAACCAAATACAACTTCCCTATCAAATATGGATTGTAAATCAGGAATAACCTAAAAGTTAGAGTTTTTAAATGTATGGAAAATTTAGTTAGTTTCAAAGTTGTCAATATATTTTCTTTGGCTCATGTTGATAAATGAACTCACTTCAAGCGTAACATTTCTTAAAACTGTAAATCGAACATTTGCCATATAATTTATTCCAAAACCTGAACCAAAGCTAATAAAATTTATTACAGCCATAATTGGTATCATTTTATAGCTTGTCATCGTGTGGTAAATATGTAGCCTCGCTATGGTAGCATAACGAAAGAATAATTCAACAAGAATGGAACTTGAAATACACAATGCTGAGCCCGACAAAACACACTAAATTTTTTTAGAAGATGAAGGAGTAAAAATGAGAGAGAGAAAATTTACCATAATTATGTGAGCTCCATTTTTACCTAAAATTACTAATGGGCCACGAATATACGCTGCCATAGCAGGAAATAATGGAATTGGAATCCAAAGAAGTCCGAGTAGGAGACCAAAATTACATGTCCATAACTAAAAACTTTTTTTTTTGAATAAAACCCTAAGCTTTAATTTTTTTTTAGACCAATATAGTTTCATCCATTTTAGCTTTCTCTTCAAAGTTCTAAAACTTCCTTACAGTTTGATTTAATAACATCCATTTATAATGTTTCATTTCTTTGGATGAATGCTTTAAAATTAAAAATACTGTAATCACGGAAATAAAAACACATAATCCTCCAATAATTCTCATGGTAAACAAATAAATTGTTTCTGTTGAACGTATATCCTCATCTAAGGTCATTTTTTTGTGACATAACAATCTTTACCCCAAATAGCAAGAAAGTAAAAAAAGGTGCAACTTTGTTGTTAAAAAATTTTACAATTTTCTCATAGGCGTGGTAAAATTTAAATTTTTTCCCCTTTCAAATTCAGGTGAAAAACACATATAAAATTTGAAAAAAATAGACAGGTGGAAGTAAATAAAAAAATTTTATTAAAAAATTTTCAGTAAACCAATAAAAACGTTAAATAAGTAAAAAATATTATTAAGATTGTCAAATTTACGAAAAAAAAATGCTTATTAATCTCTAATAAGAAAAGTCCATACACATATTAGAACCGTTTAAATTAAAAAAAATAAAATGAGGGAGATCAAAGTTCATTTTCATGATTTTTTTGAAGTTGAGTAAAACATAATTGCAAAATATTTAAAAGAGCTTCAGTGGTTTGGGTATCGTCTGCTATTATTGTTTCATCAGCATTTTCTGAAGTTGTGACAACCAATGATTTTTGCTGCCTCAATTTTTGTCTTCGAAGCCTTTGAATTTCAGTGTTTCTTTGACGCCTCTTTGCTAAATATACTTCCTCTTCTTCCGGTGATTTCTTTTTATGTTTTGGTTTATATAAATTTGCTCGTCGCATTCTTTGCAATTCAGTGTTTCGTTGCCGTCGTTTTTGTTTCAAATCTTCATTGACACGACGATTACGGCAATAATCTAGAAAATAAAAATAAAAATCCGTTAGTAATTTAAATTTTTAATAGGTTTTTGAAATTAAAAAATTAAAAATTTGAGTAATGCTCGTATTGAAAAAATGTGATTACATACTTTTTTGCACTCTTAAGAGAGACTCTACGAGTAAATTTAAAGATTTTCGAAGTCGGCGGAACAAAATTTTTTTTATTTTTTATTTTTCTTTACCAATCGGTTCTAAAAAATATTTAAAAATTATTGGCGTCAAGCTTTTTCTCAAAAAGTGAGCAGGATATGCTAATTTTTTATATTGAAGTTGAAACCATGCATTAACTTCAAAAATTCAGCTAAATTCACCCATGAAGTATAAAAATTTGATTTTTATCCAATATTATGTAATCGATTGCGGGCTAATTTATGGTGTATACAATATATTTTTATGTACTGCAAAAATCTTATTAAAAATCGATTTGAAAAGTTCAAAGTCGTGTAACTTTTGATCTGTAACACGGACCGGGGCAGAGAAAAATACCCAAATAATCCCCAGAATCTCCTCTATTTTATGGGCAAAAAATTAAAATTATGGAGCTACGGGGATTCTCAAGCCATAATTAAATGTGCGCGAAACCCCATTTTTAACGAGGAAAATGGAGTTTCTCACTTTCCTACTTTGGTTTTTGGCATTATGTTCAAATTGTTTTCATTGATGAAGAAAAGTGAGAAACTCCATTTTCCTCGTTAAAAATGGGGTTTCGCGCACATTTAATTATGGCTTGAGAATCCCCGTAGCTCCAAAATTTTAATTTTTTGCCCATAAAATAGAGGAGATTCTGGGGATTATTTGGGTATTTTTCTCTGCCCCGGTCTGTGTTACAGATCAAAAGTTACACGACTTTGAACTTTTCAAATCGATTTTTAATAAGATTTTTGCAGTACATAAAAATATATTGTATACACCATAAATTAGCCCGCAATCGATTACATAATATTGGATAAAAATCAAATTTTTATATTTCATGGGTGAATTTAGCTGAATTTTTGAAGTTAATGCATGGTTTCAACTTCAATATAAAAAATTAGCATATCCTGCTCACTTTTTGAGAAAAAGCTTGACGCCAATAATTTTTAAATATTTTTTAGAACGGATTGGTAAAGAAAAATAAAAAATAAAAAAAATTTTGTTCCGCCCGATTTGAATCAGCTCGCAGAACCTCTCTTAAAAGCATTTCTTCTTCTTTTTTGTGTGCGCAGTTAAAAAGATTGAAACTTTTTTGAGAATTTTAAAATTTAAGTTAATTAGGTTATTATAAATTTTCGGAAACTACAAGCTTACCAGTACCGATGCCTTCCTTGGTTTTTATTTCTTGTTGTTGTTTCTGCTCCTCATTGATTTCTCGTAATTTTTGCCTTCGAATCCTTTGAATTTCTGTATTTCTTTCTCTTCGAATCCTTTTTATTTCTTCTATCTCTTCATGAGATCTAAAAATGGGTTGACGAGGCATATCTGAAATCATCAATATTTTATGGAATTTTGTTTTTTTTTCTACCGGTAATTAAATCAATATATAGCGAATTAAAACACACAAAAGTGAGAAAAAGAAAAAAAATGAACATGAAAACAATAAGCAACGAGAAAAAAATTGAATTGAAAGAAGAAGGGAAACAAAAAATAACCGACGACAACAACAACTCACAACCACCGCTGCTGGATGCTGCTGCTGGTGGATGACAGGCGAATAAAATGACAACCAAAAAGATGACAGCATTTTTTCTTTCTTGTTGACAGACGACAACGACGACACGCGCAGCTCTAACGTCATATCTCTCTTTCTTTCTTCCTTTTTTCTTTTTTAACCCTAACTAATAGTGAAGAAAAAAAAACTTGCGTGTTTCTTTTTTGATGACAGAACTTTTTGCAAATGACACTTTTTTATAAGAAGATGAAGAAAAATTTATTTGTCACATTTTTTATTTATATTCATAATAATCTTCTTTTCAGTAATAAAAGAAAACTGAAGACATAATGGCATAGAAATGCATTATTAAACATGGTGGTGCTACAGTATGCAAAAAGCTGAAATAACTCCTTTAAAAAAATTTTTAAATAAAAATAACTATATTCTTTATTTTCGAATCGTTTAAATACAAATAAATAAATAATAATTATGGCAGTACCCGAGTATAAAACACTCTGTTTAATTTAAGTTTTTAATAATTTTTTTTTTAATATTTTGAAAATGGCAAAACAAATCGACTAAGTTGATGAATATAATTTAACATGTTTGGAATTTCTTGAGTGGGTTCAATAACAACATCTCGAACATATCCAAAAGTATTATAAATTCCAATCAAAACATCAAAAGCTAATTTTTGAACCGCATGAGATTCAAGTTGTGAAAAGCATGATGATAGAACGCCATTGGCTATGATTGAACCTTCAACAGTCATAGGAGAATAAATGCCTTTTGTAACTCGTCGAGTAACAGAAATAATTCGATCAACGCTAAGAGTTCCAGATGGAGTCACAGAAATTACACATTGACCGGGAGTAGCTTTATGAGCGAATCTAAAATGTTCATTCAATATTAGTGGATTTAAACTTTAAATTTTAAAGTTATAAAATGGCATACTTGGATTGTCTCATGAGAGTATCAACATCTTCAACATTTAAATGGGCTTCGGTTAAAGCATCACAATCGTCGTATGGCAATAAATGAAGAGTTGTTAGAGTTAAAGTTTTCCCACTTTCAGTATTGATTTGAACAAATCGAGCTGAAGTTTCAGGTTCGCGATGATAAAACATTTCAACTCTTTCATATTTGAGTAAATTGCCTGAAGCTGGAACAAGAACTAAATCACCTATTTCAAGTTCATCCATTCGTTTTGTGCCTGTCACAGTTGTAACTTCCATATCTCCGCTAAAGCATTGCATTCCAGCAGCGCCACCACCGCTGCCACCGCCACTTGGATTAGCTGCTGGAGATGCTGCTGCTTTAGCACTTGTACCTGAGCTTGCAGCTGCTGGTGTATCAGCAGCAATAGTTGGAGCAGCTTGTGCACGAGCTGGAGCAGGAGCTGGAGATGGTGCAGAAGCACCAGCAGGATTGCCATTACCTGCATTAGAAGTTGCAGGTTTTGGAACAGGTTTTGGAACATTTTGTTCAACGTGTGCTCCAGCATTGCTTCCACTATTGTCAGTTGCAATTTTTGCGGGATTGACTTTAGGAACAGGTGGTTGAGGAGCTGGTGTGTGAGGAACTGGTGTCTTAGGAGCTGATATTTTAGGAGCAGGTTGCTGAGCAGCTGGTGCTTTTGGAGCTGGTGCCTTTGGAGCAGGTGTCTGAGGAGCTGGGGGTTTGGGAACATTGCCAGTGGTGGCAGGTTTGGTTCCACCACTGCCGTGATTTGCTCCATTATTAACATTTCCATTTTGTCCTCCATGTCCACCATTTTTATTTCCACTTCCAGCGTTTCCAGCAGCATCACCTTTGTTTCCTCCACTTCCACCTTTTTTATCACCTCCGCTTTTGCCATCACCTTCAGCATTTTTATTTCCACCTTCAGTGCCTTTGCCTTTGTTTCCAGCAGCTTCACCATTTTTAGCATTACCGCTTTTGCTGCCATCTGGACCAGATTTCTCACCACCATTGAGTCCAGTATTTCCACCATTGCCATCACCTCCTCCTTTCTTATCACCATTATCTGTTTCACCTGGTTTCGTGCCTTCTCCATTATCCCCGCCATTGGTGCCTGTTTTATCTCCATCGCCATCTCCACCATCAGGCCCAGATTCACCTGAGCCACCTGCAGGACGAGCAGGATTTTTAATTGGGCCATCTTCACCTCCATCACCACCATCGCCATCAGAGCCATTTTGTTCACCATTGCCTTTTTTATTTCCACCTGTGCCAGAGCCATCACCGCCATTACCAGAAGCATCGCCTTTGTTAGCTGCTTCATTTCCATCTTCATCGGAGATGCCTCCTCCAACTCCGTTATCGCCTTCAATGTCGCCTCCTGCTCCGCCACCGAGTTTATTCTTATCTCCATCGCCTGTTCCATTACTATTACCAGGGCCTTTGCCATTTCCATTACCATCGCCTCCAGCTCCATCACCTTCATTGCTTTTGCCTGAAGGTTTGTCGCTTCCACCGTTTCCATTTTTATCTTTGCCATCTCCTTCATTTCCATCTCCAACGCCATTATTTCCATCAGTATCGGGCTTTTTTTCGCTGCTAATATGACTGGGGCCAGAAATGGTTTTAACTTTTCCACCAGAATTGTTATCGCCATCTCCGATGCCGTTGCCTAATGTTTTGTTTCCATCTCCATCGCCTTTGTTGCCATCATCACCTCCATCCGATTTACCTTCACCGCTACCTAATCCTGCTCGATCTTCTTCATCGCCTTTATTAACAGCTGAAATGGATTTTGAATAATTAATGATCATTTTTTCATTTTATTACCTTCAATGCCTCCATCAGGTTCCATAATCATTGTGGCTTTATCACCACCATCAGTGCCACCTTTTTTGCTGCCATTGCCGCTATCGGGAGAAGCACCAGCTTCTGTGCCATCACCGCTACCATCACCTTTAGACTTAGGACCTTTGCCATCGCCAGTGCTATCGGCTCCATTGATTTTACCTTTTCCATCACTACCTGTTCCATTATTTCCCTTAAAAAAACAAATACACATTAATTAAATCTCCTCAAACTATGTATTATAACGTGTTTTTTTAAAGTGAGAAAATTGAAGTAAGCTTGTTTTTCTTTTGTTTAAAATTTATTTAATAAAATTTTTTATTTGAATCAAAGTAATCGTTCAACGGTTCTTCGAAGTGTTAAATTAGCCTTTCTGCTTTCCAAAGACCTTCCCATGTAGCAATAAATTGAATCAACTATTATGGAACTTGATTTTCCATAAATGGTTTAAAATGTTACATTCGGTTTAAAATGACGAAAGCTTTAAAAAAAAGAAAAGTAAATTGCGGCGGCGATAGAATTTTAAATAGGCTATCTTTTCAACTCTTCCTATTATCTTGCTGCTTGCTTTTGTGTTTTTTCATGCTTCGCGCGATCAATGTTTTCCCAAGACGCAAACAACCGTTTTCGAAATTCGAATAAAACAACTTCAACTTTTTTTAGTCTTTCATTCTTTTGGTTTTTTCTTCCTCGTCAATTTTCAAGATTTTTATTAACTGATTCTAAAATATTGATTTTTAGAAAATGTCGTCGTCTGGTGAATCATCTGCTCCTTCATCACCTAAACAACATTCTCCACTAACAGATGCTGATGGAACTTTACCAAATGCTTCACTTACATCATCTATAATATGGGCTGTTACTGTTGCAACTGTTGGAAGTTCTTTCGTCTTTGGCTATTCTATTGGAGCTGTCAATGCACCTCAACAAGTTAGTTTTGTTTGAATATTCTTGAATAACATAATCTTTTACGTCCTTTTTAGTTTATTCAAGAATGGATGAGTGAAAGTCACAATTCAACGTTCGGTGAACCTTTGGATGATAAACAAATCATGGTTGTATTTCCTGCAGCTGTTTCAATATTTTCGTTTGCTGCAATGATCGGAGCAATGCTAAGTGGTAATATTTTTCATTATTCTCATGAAAAATGGTTGATTAAATAATTTAATTTTTTAGGAATCTTGGCAAACAAATTTGGTAGAAAAGGAACTCTTCATTTGAATAACATCTTCGCCATTCTTGGTTGTATTCTTATGGTTGGAGCTTATTGGGTCAAATTTTATCCTCTTTTCCACGTTGGAAGGTTCATCATTGGATTGAATGCTGGAATTGGAAGCTCTGTCGTTCCTATGTTTATCACCGAAATTGCGCCTGTTAATTGGAGAGGAGCTCTAGGAACATTACCTCAACTTCTCGTATGCATTTCAATTCTCATTTCGCAAATATTTGGTTTGAAACAAATCTTTGGAACTGCTGAACTTTGGCCATACATTTTTGGTAGTGATTTTTATTTTTGGAGCATTTCTTATTATTGATTTTTTCTTTTTTAGCTGTTCCTCTGGTACCTTCCATCTTCCAAATCATTGCTCTTTTCTGGGTTCCTGAATCTCCAAAATACACATTGGTTATCAAAGGTGATGAAGAAAAAGCAACAAAAGATTTGTGTGCTTACCGTAACCTCGATGAATATGATTCAATAATTCTCAAAGAAATCAAAGCTGTCAACAAAGAAGCTGAAGCTTTCAAGGTAAAGATTTAACACATTTAATAATGAAATATATTTTTGTTTTCTAGAATGAACCTAGAATCAAAGTCTGGGATCTCTTCCGAGGTGCATTACTTTGGCCAACATTCTTAGCATGCTTCTTGCAAGCAAGTCAACAGCTTTCTGGAATTAATGCTGCTATGTTTTATTCCACTTCAATCTTCAAAGAAGCTGGTCTTAAAGATGATTGGCCAATTTATGCCACACTTGCTATGGGAGCAGCAAATGTTATTCAAACTGCAGTTTCGTTTTGGCTTGTTGAACATCCTAAATTTGGTCGACGTCCGCTACTTCTCATTGGTACATTTGGAATGCTTGTTGCTACTGTATCGCTTACAATCTCAATGCATTTTACTGTAAGTTTATTCTATAATTCATCTTTAAAAATAATTTCGTTTTCTTTAGCCTAAAGATGTGGTTCCTTTTAATTCTACAACAGCTACAGTTCCCATTCTTCCAACTCCTCAACGCAACCTCTTGAACTCATCTTTTACTACTGGTTCTCCTCTTATTCCTTCAACAACTGAACTCATCGAACCTTCGGGCAGCTGGCTTCCAAACCTCTCCATTGCACTCGTATTATTCTTCGTCATCAGCTTTGCAACTGGTCCTGGTTCAATTCCTTTCTTCTATGTCAACGAAGTGTTCGCATCAAATGCTCGAGCTTCTGCAAGTGCTTTAGCAACTGGAACAAATTGGATTTGTAATTTCTTCGTCAGTCTTGGATTTATTCCACTTGTTGTATGCTTTTTTTTAAATGTGATTGATTTTCTTAATACTAATTTTTGGTTTTTTAGGCATTAATGGGTCCTTTCGTCTTCCTCATCTTCAGCGGCTTTTTGTTCGTCTCTGTTATTATCATCGTCTTGTGGTTACCCGAAACGAAAGGAAAGAATCTCGAACAAGTTGAAGAAGAAATGCTCAAACGTAAACCAAAGTGTTGCTGAAACTTCTAGATTCTGTCCTAATTTTATTATTTTGTATTATCTTGTATTATTTTTTTGTAATTTATGTATGTATGTACCTATGTAATAAACGGGTAGTAAACTAACTTCTTGATTACCATCGCCATTCGGGGATTTTCCATCAGCTTTTGATGCTGGATCAGTTTTGTTTGAATCTCCATTGGATTCTTTAGAGCTGCCAACACTGCCTAAAAAAATTGTATTGGAAGTGAAGGAAACAAGCATAGCTTTTACCATTGCCTTTTCCATTTTTATCTCCATCGCCTAAGCCGGCACCTTTGCCACCATTTCCAGCGTTGATACTTCCAACACCAACTCCAACGCCAGCGCCTTTAGCACCAGCTACGGCGACGCTATTACCTGATGGAACTCCATTGATGGTTCCGCCGATGCCTTCTCCGCCATCACCGCCAGCGCCTCCAAGGCCACCTGCTGCATGAACATTAACATTATTAATGGTTCCAGTGGATGGCGAGCTACCATCTCCTTCTCTTCCTTCTCCACGGCCAAGGGAATTCCACGCATTCGCGTTTACACCCCAACTTTTATCAACACCGCCATTGGGTGCTTCTTCAATTCTCTTTCGATCACCACGAATTTGACCTCGTGCTTTTGCTTCTGCCTCTGCATCCCCAACTAATTTGCTTGTGCTCCATGATGACCAACTAAAAAATAATATTTCCTTTTACAATATTTATTTTTTCAAGAAATCAATCTAACCTGCTGGATGCCCACGCGTTCCAAGCCGCCGCGGACCATTCAGCTGGGGATTTAACTTTTCCATGCATAACATCACCCGTGATTATTGGAGCTTTGACAGTTTTTTCATTTCGACCAATTTCTTCTTCACCAATGAAATTACCGCAACGTGGTCGACAGATTGTTACTCGATAACCATCACTATAATTTTATATGTATGTATGTATTTTTTTAAAAAGCTATTGGTAATCTTGATAGAGAGAAGAGTTTTAAAAATAGTAATTTGCTATTTAAATAATAAAAAACTTGGAACCTTTAGTTAATCTAAGAGTGTGAAAGTTAAAATCATCGAATTTTGACTTGTGTAAAACTCATAAATTGCAAGGTTCTCGTTTTTGAGTTTTTAAAAAGCTCATTATGTTTTATTTTTACTATTTCAAAAAAACTACTAAATTCAATGGTCAAAGAAGAAATGTCCCAGATTTTTGAACTGACGCCATTTTTTTTTTCTTCAACTGACTACAAATGAATTATATGCGCTCCTCTCATATTTCTTTAACCCCATAAAAACCGTTTCAATGCTTTTTTTGTTGAAGAATTTTGCGCAACAAATGAGGCTCATTAATTCATTCATGAAAAAAATAAGAAAAACTCACGGAAGCCTTTCGATAGCTTTAACAATGAGGGATGGAGGAGATTTATTTCGAAGCATGAATAATTTCATTCGATATCCCGAATATCCATTAAATTGTTCAGGAATTTGTGCGGCATTTTGTAATACAGTAAGTTGGTCATTTTCATCAACGGAATGTTGTTTTCTAATTCGACCTGATGTGGAATCACCATGACTTCCGTCGGGTAATTCATATACAAAGCAATCATTTCCGTCATGATTAGGAATGGATAAGTCATTATTGTGTTGAAGTTCACAGCAAACATGTGAAACTCTAAAATGGAAAAAATGGGGAGTAAAATTTTACAAAGTTAAAATGATGAAAGAGGCATTTTTTTTTGAGTTCACAACAAGATAACTTACGGTCCAGTTGGAGTTATTTGATTTACATGTGAAACAAAGTTATTTTTTCCACCACAAGATGGTTGCTCTCTATCATAATTACATCTCTAAAATCATATCTTTGCCAAAATGCAATTATTCATTCAAAACTAACCAAATTTTGTAATCCACATAGATTAAGTTTTTGACAATGCATTCGAATTGTATCATTTCCAAATGATTGAACGATAAGAACTTGATTATTTTCACAACGATATGATATGGCATTTGTTAAAGCAAACAACAACGCAGAAAGCGTTGTTGCCACCACCAAAAACTTCATTGAGGAAAACTAAAAAAAGAAGTGGTTTTTTTCTTTCTTCAGCCTGCATGTAATCCATTTTTCAATCCTCAATAAACCGCGTAAATCACTAGTTTTTTTTATTCGGATCAAACCAATTGAAATAAAAAAAAAAAAGTTACGACTTTCTTCAAACAAAAAAAAATAAAGAAAGAAAAAATGTAAAAAAAGAGAGAGCGATTTTTTAACGGATCGGTTTCAAAAATGTAAAACTTTTTTTGAGAGAAAAATATAAAATTTGGACAATGAAGCGTAATAAAATCATTATTAAAAAGTAAAAATAAATAACTATTGAAGCTAGAGAAATAACGCAGCAGAAGAATATTAATGAAAAAATTATTTATTAGCTAGTTGTCACTCAAACAACAAAATATTAATTAAAGTTGACACAAAAAGCTAGAGGTCGTTGATTTTATCATTCATTGTTGGCTGAGTCATCCTCACCCAAAAAAACTTTTTTTTTAAATAAATACCAAATAAAAATTACATAAAAGGAAAAACGTATAAAATTTAAAAAAATTAAAAATGGGCGAGCAAACGTTACAGTAAAAATCCTGGAAATTTTTTTTTATCAATCAAAAATAGAAAATCCGAGAAAAAATTACTTAATTTTTTATTTCTTTCTTTCCTTTCAATTATTCATTTCCAGGAGAGGAGTATCATAAAAATATCCATTTTGTGGAAAGGTTGATGATCACCACCTCCCTGATTTTTTTTTTAATTTTCTGACAGTCGAGTGTCTTGAGTACTCGTGTTACTGCTGCAGCTGGCTGATGCGCATGTATAAAAAAAGAATTGACTGCTGACCCAATTTACGCTTTCAACCGCAGTCAAAAATAAAAAAATAAATGTCCGGGTTGCCGATGACCAAGCTACTGAACTCTACCATCGTCGGGCGTTACCCTTCTTCTGTCCGAAATATAAAAAAATGTGAAAAAGCACAATTAAACATTTCATTTTTTTTTCTTTGGATTTTTTCCGCAGGTAAATTATGTGACGAAAAAAAATGTCTTCTTCTTCGTCTTTCCCGCCGCCGAATTGAAGAAACATCTGAGATTTTATTTCTCTATTTTTTTAGGTGGCGGTGAGAATAAAAGCACATACATAAAAAAAAAGAAAGAGCGAGATTCTTTTGGATGACATCTGAAGAAAAAAAAAGCGAGCGATTCTAAAGATGAAGTACTTGACTCGATGAATAACCGAAGATTCTATAATAAAATCTTTTTTTGTTGTTTTGAAGATTCTTGGAAATCCAAATTCAATAGATTGGAGGTCAATGAGTTTCTATAAGAAGGGTATATTTAAAATGTTTGACGGTCAAATTCAAGTGCTTGAAAACACAGTTTTTTTGCAAATAAAGATAAAAAGTTTATTTTGGAATTACAAAAACTTTAAAATTTTCATGTTATTACTAAAGTTAATGATAGTTTTAACATTTTTTATAACTTCTTTTATATATGATTGAACAATTATTTTATCGTTGTGCATTTGCTTTTTATATTTACTGTGTGTTTTTTCAGTTTGACTTTTTCTTTCCTTACTTATTGAGAATCAAAAACTATCCATTTTTATGAACTTTTTATATTTTCGAAATCTTAAAAAAGAGAGCGAAAGTTCTTTTTTATTAGGTTTATTTTCAGCATTCTTTCTCGCTGACAAACAAAAAAAAGTTTTATGCATGTTTTTTTAATCCAGAAAAAACCGACGAAATCTCAAAAAAAAGAGGTCAAACATTTTTTTCCACCAAAACTTTTATCAGTTTCTTTTTCGAGAATTATTTTTTTGTGAATTTGATGATGACTAATTATTTGATAGGATTTTCTTTATATATTTTTTTTATTCAATGATTAAACATTAATTTTAAAGCTTTAAATAAAATAAAAGAGATCTGAAGGGAAATTTTTTAAAACGTAAAAAAATAAACATGAAGAGTGAAAAGAGAATAAAGTTTTTTGTAAATAACTATGCATCTTTTTTGTATTTTTGGAAGCAATAAATTAATCAAAAACAATAAATTAATCAAAAACAATAAATGATATGGGAACTTCTGAATCAATTGGGAATGAACGTTTATTTCTTCGAGGTGCTACTGGCATTACATCTTCATATTCGTCTTCGTCATCATATTCAATTATGGGTTGTCTCACTAACCGCATTCTAAAATTTATAGGATTTTACTATGGAAGAAGGTTTTTGATTCCTTGATTTAAAAAAAAAGCAAACGAGTCATGAGGGATCGAAAATAAGATTTAAAAGAGTGGAATTTAATTCTTTTTTGATTTCGAAAAAGTGAAAACAAGGATAGGATTGGTTTTAGTCATGTCAAAAATGGCAAAGAAAAATAGATTTAGAACGAAACAAATGAGTCAGTTGAATAAAAAAAAATAAAGGTTTCTGTCAAACGGAAATTCGAAAGAATAACAACGAAAAAAACAAGCAAGGATTTCAACAACTCATTCTCAGAATGAAACTTTTATCTTTTTAAATCTCTTGAAGTCGTATTAGCTGAATTATTAAATGCCTTAATTTGGAAGCGTTGTAAATAATATTAAACTCAAAAATGGATTCCTTAGGTGTTCGAGACCAGGGAAAAAACTAACCCATCCAAATCCACAGGTCTTATATTTTGCGAATATGCATCAGCTAAAGCTATGACATTTCGTTTGGTTCTTAAAGCATGTTGAAGCCGATCAACGCGATCCATATAATCATCGTCATCATCACTAAATACCATTACATCTTCTGGCATAGCAACTTGTGGAACGAAACCATTATTTGAAAGAGGTAACACATCATCATTATCATATCCTTCAGAACCCTATAATTTTTCAAGTCCATTAACCAAGACTCTGATAAGCTAAACTTACTGGATATCTCAAACCATCATCATCATCTGTAGTAATTATATAAAATCCATATACAGCAGTAAGGGCAAGGGTAAAGATAAAAAAATGTGTTCGTGAAAGCATAGTTTTTGGTTTGAGAAATTAAAATTTCCTAAAAAATTTTTTTATTGATATTGTTTCTTATATTAGAAATTTATAAAATATTTTGGCCCTAATAAATAAAAATAAATTCAATAGCATAATGAGAAAAAAGTGTCAAACAAAAACGAAAAATAAAAGAATGCCATTGATGAGAAAAAGTGGCAGCGTCAATTACACGCGATAAAAGTTGTAACAAATTTTTATGTTTTTTTATTTAGAATTAAATTGGAATGTTGTGAAGGAGGTTTGTAGTCAAAGTTACAAATAACTTTAAACGCAAATAAACAAAACAAAAAAGTAAGAGCTAAAACAGTTTATCAATAGCATGTTTTTGGGTAGCGATGACGTGAGATTCTAATGGAAGCTAAAAGTTTAACTTTGATAAAATGCTTTTATATAAAGCAAGAACAAAGTTTTAGTAAATGGATTTCTTCGACGCCCAAAGTTGGAAGAAAACTAATTCACAAAGCTACCAGCTTCTATAAAAAAGCCTCAAAATAAAGTTTAAAATCAAAAAATTCTAGATTCCCGAAAGGCTTTACAATTCCGCCTTCCATTGTTTTGCTTTACTTACTTAAAATAGAATAAAAATTTATGAATGAATTATTTCAAACAACGTAGAAACCTACAAACAACTTATGACGCTCTTTTTTATACCGATTCATATTCCGCTGAGACTTATATTTAAAAACATTTATATCCTCAAGTGGGCAGAAGTGTTGAAATGAGGATAAACACTTAATCAAAAAGAAAAAAACTACAAGAATAATAACCAAAGTTTAACTAAAATAACTCATCAACTTATTTTTTTGCAAAGTCATCCATTATATTTCTAAATACATAGTTGCCAAAATTTGGCAGATTATATATATGTAAAAAAGGTATGGGTAGTTAGCAGTTTGAAAAACCCGGCCGATTGTTTGATTTTTCTATTTATAGATTCTGGGGTAGTTTCATATGGAGATTACGGGAAAATTAGTCTTTTTATCATAAGTAAAGATATGCTAATTCAAAAAGTTTTCGTAAAGGTTTGTAAAACCGGGACTTAGCCATTTTTTCACGTTTTTTTTATCATTTCAAACTTAGTTTGCTCAAATCGTCAATTAGGTGTATTTATCAAACTCAAAAGTCCGGAAAATATTCCTGTAGCAAATTTCATGTAGTATTTGATTTTTATAAATTCAACATAATACAACTTGACGGAAATGAGTTCATTTGGGTTTGAATATGTAAATTTTCTCCAAATTTTTTCAATCACTTTTTCTCTTTTGTTGCTTTGGCGCAATGGGGTGGAACTTTAAGTGAGGCTATGGAAGTGAAAAGTTCGAGTTTTTGGCGGTTTTTTTGATGAAACTTCATAGGTTTTAATTATATTTATAGAGGCTAATAATATTTAAATAATTTTTTAAAATTATTTGACATAACAAATATGCAAATTTTTCAAGAAATTTCCATATATTTTAGAATTTTTTAGAGACTTAGGTAATTAAACTTTGAATTTATGGATTAATTATTTTGTACAGATATCGGGTGGATTTTTTTGACGGTTCTCATTAATCCAATTTGGGTGGATTTTTTGACGGTTCTCCAATACCTATTTCGGGTGGATTTTTTGACGGTTCTCATTAATCCAATTTGGGTGGATTTTTTGACTGTTCTCATTAATCCAATTTGGGTGGATTTTTTGACGGTTCTCTAATACCCATTTTGGGTGGATTTTTTAACGGTTCTCTAATACCAATTTGGGTGGATTTTTTAACGGTTCTAATACCAATTTGGGTGGATTTTTTAACGGTTCTCATTAATCCAATTTTGGTGAATTAGGAAATCAAAGGCTTTTCAAGCGCAATGATTCTTTAAGGACCTCAAACCCGAAGGGCTAGCATCAGCTCTTAGTCGTCCAAGGTGATTATCAAATTTGGTGAAGCCCTTTAATACGGTTCTCTATTTTTTTTAGTTCTGTAACCTAAACGGTTCTCCTAGTTATATATATGTAAAAAAGGTATGGGTAGTTAGCAGTTTGAAAAACCCGGCCGATTGTTTGATTTTTCTATTTATAGATTCTGGGGTAGTTTCATATGGAGATTACGGGAAAATTAGTCTTTTTATCATAAGTAAAGATATGCTAATTCAAAAAGTTTTCGTAAAGGTTTGTAAAACCGGGACTTAGCCATTTTTTCACGTTTTTTTTATCATTTCAAACTTAGTTTGCTCAAATCGTCAATTAGGTGTATTTATCAAACTCAAAAGTCCGGAAAATATTCCTGTAGCAAATTTCATGTAGTATTTGATTTTTATAAATTCAACATAATACAACTTGACGGAAATGAGTTCATTTGGGTTTGAATATGTAAATTTTCTCCAAATTTTTTCAATCACTTTTTCTCTTTTGTTGCTTTGGCGCAATGGGGTGGAACTTTAAGTGAGGCTATGGAAGTGAAAAGTTCGAGTTTTTGGCGGTTTTTTTGATGAAACTTCATAGGTTTTAATTATATTTATAGAGGCTAATAATATTTAAATAATTTTTTAAAATTATTTGACATAACAAATATGCAAATTTTTCAAGAAATTTCCATATATTTTAGAATTTTTTAGAGACTTAGGTAATTAAACTTTGAATTTATGGATTAATTATTTTGTACAGATATCGGGTGGATTTTTTTGACGGTTCTCATTAATCCAATTTGGGTGGATTTTTTGACGGTTCTCCAATACCTATTTCGGGTGGATTTTTTGACGGTTCTCATTAATCCAATTTGGGTGGATTTTTTGACTGTTCTCATTAATCCAATTTGGGTGGATTTTTTGACGGTTCTCTAATACCCATTTTGGGTGGATTTTTTAACGGTTCTCTAATACCAATTTGGGTGGATTTTTTAACGGTTCTAATACCAATTTGGGTGGATTTTTTAACGGTTCTCATTAATCCAATTTTGGTGAATTAGGAAATCAAAGGCTTTTCAAGCGCAATGATTCTTTAAGGACCTCAAACCCGAAGGGCTAGCATCAGCTCTTAGTCGTCCAAGGTGATTATCAAATTTGGTGAAGCCCTTTAATACGGTTCTCTATTTTTTTTAGTTCTGTAACCTAAACGGTTCTCCTAGTTATATATATGTAAAAAAGGTATGGGTAGTTAGCAGTTTGAAAAACCCGGCCGATTGTTTGATTTTTCTATTTATAGATTCTGGGGTAGTTTCATATGGAGATTACGGGAAAATTAGTCTTTTTATCATAAGTAAAGATATGCTAATTCAAAAAGTTTTCGTAAAGGTTTGTAAAACCGGGACTTAGCCATTTTTTCACGTTTTTTTTATCATTTCAAACTTAGTTTGCTCAAATCGTCAATTAGGTGTATTTATCAAACTCAAAAGTCCGGAAAATATTCCTGTAGCAAATTTCATGTAGTATTTGATTTTTATAAATTCAACATAATACAACTTGACGGAAATGAGTTCATTTGGGTTTGAATATGTAAATTTTCTCCAAATTTTTTCAATCACTTTTTCTCTTTTGTTGATTTGGCGCAGTGGGATGAAAATTTTTTTGAGGCAAAGGAATTGAAAAGTTCGAGTTTTTGATGGTTTTTTTGATGGAACTTCATAGGTTTTATTTATATGTATTAAGGGAATAATTTTTTAATAATTTTTTATAATTATTGGACATAATAAATATGCAAATTTTTCGAGAAATTTTTATAAATTAAGAAATTTTTAGTGATTGAAGTGATTTAACTTTGAATTTATGGATTAATTATTTTGTACAGATATCGGGTGGATTTTTTTGACGGTTCTCTAATACCCATTTTGGGTGGATTTTTTAACGGTTCTCATTAATCCAATTTGGGTGGATTTTTTAACGGTTCTCTAATACCAATTTGGGTGGATTTTTTAACGGTTCTCATTAATCCAATTTTTTGGTGAATTAGGAAATCAAAGGCTTTTCAAGCGCAATGGTTCTTTAAGGACCTCAAACCCGAAGGGCTAGCATCAGCTCTTAGTCGTCCAAGGTGATTATCAACTTTGGTGAAGCCCTTTAATACGGTTCTCTATTTTTTTAGTTCTGTAACCTAAACGGTTCTCCTAGTTATATATATGTAAAAAAGGTATGGGTAGTTAGCAGTTTGAAAAACCCGGCCGATTGTTTGATTTTTCTATTTATAGATTCTGGGGTAGTTTCATATGGAGATTACGGGAAAATTAGTCTTTTTATCATAAGTAAAGATATGCTAATTCAAAAAGTTTTCGTAAAGGTTTGTAAAACCGGGACTTAGCCATTTTTTCACGTTTTTTTTATCATTTCAAACTTAGTTTGCTCAAATCGTCAATTAGGTGTATTTATCAAACTCAAAAGTCCGGAAAATATTCCTGTAGCAAATTTCATGTAGTATTTGATTTTTATAAATTCAACATAATACAACTTGACGGAAATGAGTTCATTTGGGTTTGAATATGTAAATTTTCTCCAAATTTTTTCAATCACTTTTTCTCTTTTGTTGCTTTGGCGCAATGGGTTGGAACTTTAAGCGAGGCTATGGAAGTGAAAAGTTCGAGTTTTTGGCGGTTTTTTTGATGAAACTTCATAAGTTTTAATTATATTTATAGAGGCTAATAATATTTAAATAATTTTTTAAAATTATTGGACATAACAAATATGCAAATTTTTCAAGAAATTTCCATATATTTTAGAATTTTTTAGAGACTTAGGTAATTTAACTTTGAATTTATGGATTAATTATTTTGTACAGATATCGGGTGGATTTTTTTGACGGTTCTCATTAATCCAATTTGGGTGGATTTTTTGACGGTTCTCCAATACCTATTTCGGGTGGATTTTTTGACGGTTCTCTAATACCCATTTTGGGTGGATTTTTTAACGGTTCTCTAATACCAATTTGGGTGGATTTTTTAACGGTTCTCTAATACCAATTTGGGTGGATTTTTTAACGGTTCTCATTAATCCAATTTTGGTGAATTAGGAAATCAAAGGCTTTTCAAGCGCAATGGTTCTTTAAGGACCTCAAACCCGAAGGGCTAGCATCAGCTCTTAGTCGTCCAAGGTGATTATCAAATTTGGTGAAGCCCTTTAAAACGGTTCTACTTTTTAACACGGTTCTCTATTTTTTTAGTTCTGTAACCTAAACGGTTCTCCTAGTTATATATATGTAAAAAAGGTATGGGTAGTTAGCAGTTTGAAAAACCCGGCCGATTGTTTGATTTTTCTATTTATAGATTCTGGGGTAGTTTCATATGGAGATTATGGGAAAATTAGTCTTTTTATCACATTTAAAGATATGCTAATTCAAAAAGTTTTCGTAAAGGTTTGTAAAACCGGGACTTAGCCATTTTTTCACGTTTTTTTTATCATTTCAAACTTAGTTTGCTCAAATCGTCAATTAGGTGTATTTATCAAACTCAAAAGTCCGGAAAATATTCCTGTAGCAAATTTCATGTAGTATTTGATTTTTATAAATTCAACATAATACAACTTGACGGAAATGAGTTCATTTGGGTTTGAATATGTAAATTTTCTCCAAATTTTTTCAATCACTTTTTCTCTTTGGTAGCATTGGCGCAATGGGCTGGAATTTTTAGCGATGGTATGAAGGCTCAAAGTTCGAGTTTCTCATGTTTGCTTTGATGGAAAATCATAGGTTTTGATTATTTGAATGAAAGGGAATATTATTTAAATAATTTTTTAAAATTATTTGGATAATTAAATATGCAAATTTTTCCAGAAATTTTCATATTTTTAAGAATTTTTTAGTGATTGAAGGGATTTAATTAAATGAATGAAGGGGAATTATTTTTAACCATTTTCGGGTGGATTTTTTTGGCGCTTCTCATTATCCATTTTGTGTGGATTTTTTAATGGTTCTCAAATACCCATTTCGGGTGAATTTTTTAACGGTTCTCAAATACCCATTTCGGGTGGATTTTTTAACGGTTCTCAAATACCCATTTCGGGTGAATTTTTTAACGGTTCTCAAATACCCATTTCGGGTGGATTTTTTAACGGTTCTCAAATACCCATTTCGGGTGGATTTTTTGACGGTTCTCATTAATCCAATTTGGGTGGATTTTTTGACGGTTCTCAAATACCCATTTTGGGTGAATTAAAAAATTAATAACTTTCAAGAGCAATGGTTCTTTAAGGACCTCAAACCCGAAGGGCTAGCATCAGCTCTTAATCGCGAAACGATTATCAAATTTGGCGAAGCCTTTAAAATAAATTTATGGTAATTTTTTAGTCCTGTAATTTAACACGGTTCTCCTAGTTTATATATATGTAAAAAAGGTATGGGTAGTTAGCAGTTTGAAAAACCCGGCCGATTGTTTGATTTTTCTATTTATAGATTCTGGGGTAGTTTCATATGGAGATTACGGGAAAATTAGTCTTTTTATCATAAGTAAAGATATGCTAATTCAAAAAGTTTTCGTAAAGGTTTGTAAAACCGGGACTTAGCCATTTTTTCACGTTTTTTTTATCATTTCAAACTTAGTTTGCTCAAATCGTCAATTAGGTGTATTTATCAAACTCAAAAGTCCGGAAAATATTCCTGTAGCAAATTTCATGTAGTATTTGATTTTTATAAATTCAACATAATACAACTTGACGGAAATGAGTTCATTTGGGTTTGAATATGTAAATTTTCTCCAAATTTTTTCAATCACTTTTTCTCTTTTGTTGATTTGGCGCAGTGGGATGAAAATTTTTTTGAGGCAAAGGAATTGAAAAGTTCGAGTTTTTGATGGTTTTTTTGATGGAACTTCATAGGTTTTATTTATATGTATTAAGGGAATAATTTTTTAATAATTTTTTATAATTATTGGACATAATAAATATGCAAATTTTTCGAGAAATTTTTATAAATTAAGAAATTTTTAGTGATTGAAGTGATTTAACTTTGAATTTATGGATTAATTATTTTGTACAGATATCGGGTGGATTTTTTTGACGGTTCTCTAATACCCATTTTGGGTGGATTTTTTAACGGTTCTCATTAATCCAATTTGGGTGGATTTTTTAACGGTTCTCTAATACCAATTTGGGTGGATTTTTTAACGGTTCTCATTAATCCAATTTTTTGGTGAATTAGGAAATCAAAGGCTTTTCAAGCGCAATGGTTCTTTAAGGACCTCAAACCCGAAGGGCTAGCATCAGCTCTTAGTCGTCCAAGGTGATTATCAACTTTGGTGAAGCCCTTTAAAACGGTTCTACTTTTTAATACGGTTCTCTATTTTTTTAGTTCTGTAACCTAAACGGTTCTCCTAGTTATATATATGTAAAAAAGGTATGGGTAGTTAGCAGTTTGAAAAACCCGGCCGATTGTTTGATTTTTCTATTTATAGATTCTGGGGTAGTTTCATATGGAGATTACGGGAAAATTAGTCTTTTTATCATAAGTAAAGATATGCTAATTCAAAAAGTTTTCGTAAAGGTTTGTAAAACCGGGACTTAGCCATTTTTTCACGTTTTTTTTATCATTTCAAACTTAGTTTGCTCAAATCGTCAATTAGGTGTATTTATCAAACTCAAAAGTCCGGAAAATATTCCTGTAGCAAATTTCATGTAGTATTTGATTTTTATAAATTCAACATAATACAACTTGACGGAAATGAGTTCATTTGGGTTTGAATATGTAAATTTTCTCCAAATTTTTTCAATCACTTTTTCTCTTTTGTTGCTTTGGCGCAATGGGTTGGAACTTTAAGCGAGGCTATGGAAGTGAAAAGTTCGAGTTTTTGGCGGTTTTTTTGATGAAACTTCATAAGTTTTAATTATATTTATAGAGGCTAATAATATTTAAATAATTTTTTAAAATTATTGGACATAACAAATATGCAAATTTTTCAAGAAATTTCCATATATTTTAGAATTTTTTAGAGACTTAGGTAATTTAACTTTGAATTTATGGATTAATTATTTTGTACAGATATCGGGTGGATTTTTTTGACGGTTCTCATTAATCCAATTTGGGTGGATTTTTTGACGGTTCTCCAATACCTATTTCGGGTGGATTTTTTGACGGTTCTCTAATACCCATTTTGGGTGGATTTTTTAACGGTTCTCTAATACCAATTTGGGTGGATTTTTTAACGGTTCTCTAATACCAATTTGGGTGGATTTTTTAACGGTTCTCATTAATCCAATTTTGGTGAATTAGGAAATCAAAGGCTTTTCAAGCGCAATGGTTCTTTAAGGACCTCAAACCCGAAGGGCTAGCATCAGCTCTTAGTCGTCCAAGGTGATTATCAAATTTGGTGAAGCCCTTTAAAACGGTTCTACTTTTTAACACGGTTCTCTATTTTTTTAGTTCTGTAACCTAAACGGTTCTCCTAGTTATATATATGTAAAAAAGGTATGGGTAGTTAGCAGTTTGAAAAACCCGGCCGATTGTTTGATTTTTCTATTTATAGATTCTGGGGTAGTTTCATATGGAGATTATGGGAAAATTAGTCTTTTTATCACATTTAAAGATATGCTAATTCAAAAAGTTTTCGTAAAGGTTTGTAAAACCGGGACTTAGCCATTTTTTCACGTTTTTTTTATCATTTCAAACTTAGTTTGCTCAAATCGTCAATTAGGTGTATTTATCAAACTCAAAAGTCCGGAAAATATTCCTGTAGCAAATTTCATGTAGTATTTGATTTTTATAAATTCAACATAATACAACTTGACGGAAATGAGTTCATTTGGGTTTGAATATGTAAATTTTCTCCAAATTTTTTCAATCACTTTTTCTCTTTGGTAGCATTGGCGCAATGGGCTGGAATTTTTAGCGATGGTATGAAGGCTCAAAGTTCGAGTTTCTCATGTTTGCTTTGATGGAAAATCATAGGTTTTGATTATTTGAATGAAAGGGAATATTATTTAAATAATTTTTTAAAATTATTTGGATAATTAAATATGCAAATTTTTCCAGAAATTTTCATATTTTTAAGAATTTTTTAGTGATTGAAGGGATTTAATTAAATGAATGAAGGGGAATTATTTTTAACCATTTTCGGGTGGATTTTTTTGGCGCTTCTCATTATCCATTTTGTGTGGATTTTTTAATGGTTCTCAAATACCCATTTCGGGTGAATTTTTTAACGGTTCTCAAATACCCATTTCGGGTGGATTTTTTAACGGTTCTCAAATACCCATTTCGGGTGAATTTTTTAACGGTTCTCAAATACCCATTTCGGGTGGATTTTTTAACGGTTCTCAAATACCCATTTCGGGTGGATTTTTTGACGGTTCTCATTAATCCAATTTGGGTGGATTTTTTGACGGTTCTCAAATACCCATTTTGGGTGAATTAAAAAATTAATAACTTTCAAGAGCAATGGTTCTTTAAGGACCTCAAACCCGAAGGGCTAGCATCAGCTCTTAATCGCGAAACGATTATCAAATTTGGCGAAGCCTTTAAAATAAATTTATGGTAATTTTTTAGTCCTGTAATTTAACACGGTTCTCCTAGTTTATATATATGTAAAAAAGGTATGGGTAGTTAGCAGTTTGAAAAACCCGGCCGATTGTTTGATTTTTCTATTTATAGATTCTGGGGTAGTTTCATATGGAGATTACGGGAAAATTAGTCTTTTTATCATAAGTAAAGATATGCTAATTCAAAAAGTTTTCGTAAAGGTTTGTAAAACCGGGACTTAGCCATTTTTTCACGTTTTTTTTATCATTTCAAACTTAGTTTGCTCAAATCGTCAATTAGGTGTATTTATCAAACTCAAAAGTCCGGAAAATATTCCTGTAGCAAATTTCATGTAGTATTTGATTTTTATAAATTCAACATAATACAACTTGACGGAAATGAGTTCATTTGGGTTTGAATATGTAAATTTTCTCCAAATTTTTTCAATCACTTTTTCTCTTTTGTTGATTTGGCGCAGTGGGATGAAAATTTTTTTGAGGCAAAGGAATTGAAAAGTTCGAGTTTTTGATGGTTTTTTTGATGGAACTTCATAGGTTTTATTTATATGTATTAAGGGAATAATTTTTTAATAATTTTTTATAATTATTGGACATAATAAATATGCAAATTTTTCGAGAAATTTTTATAAATTAAGAAATTTTTAGTGATTGAAGTGATTTAACTTTGAATTTATGGATTAATTATTTTGTACAGATATCGGGTGGATTTTTTTGACGGTTCTCTAATACCCATTTTGGGTGGATTTTTTAACGGTTCTCATTAATCCAATTTGGGTGGATTTTTTAACGGTTCTCTAATACCAATTTGGGTGGATTTTTTAACGGTTCTCATTAATCCAATTTTTTGGTGAATTAGGAAATCAAAGGCTTTTCAAGCGCAATGGTTCTTTAAGGACCTCAAACCCGAAGGGCTAGCATCAGCTCTTAGTCGTCCAAGGTGATTATCAACTTTGGTGAAGCCCTTTAAAACGGTTCTACTTTTTAATACGGTTCTCTATTTTTTTAGTTCTGTAACCTAAACGGTTCTCCTAGTTATATATATGTAAAAAAGGTATGGGTAGTTAGCAGTTTGAAAAACCCGGCCGATTGTTTGATTTTTCTATTTATAGATTCTGGGGTAGTTTCATATGGAGATTACGGGAAAATTAGTCTTTTTATCATAAGTAAAGATATGCTAATTCAAAAAGTTTTCGTAAAGGTTTGTAAAACCGGGACTTAGCCATTTTTTCACGTTTTTTTTATCATTTCAAACTTAGTTTGCTCAAATCGTCAATTAGGTGTATTTATCAAACTCAAAAGTCCGGAAAATATTCCTGTAGCAAATTTCATGTAGTATTTGATTTTTATAAATTCAACATAATACAACTTGACGGAAATGAGTTCATTTGGGTTTGAATATGTAAATTTTCTCCAAATTTTTTCAATCACTTTTTCTCTTTTGTTGCTTTGGCGCAATGGGTTGGAACTTTAAGCGAGGCTATGGAAGTGAAAAGTTCGAGTTTTTGGCGGTTTTTTTGATGAAACTTCATAAGTTTTAATTATATTTATAGAGGCTAATAATATTTAAATAATTTTTTAAAATTATTGGACATAACAAATATGCAAATTTTTCAAGAAATTTCCATATATTTTAGAATTTTTTAGAGACTTAGGTAATTTAACTTTGAATTTATGGATTAATTATTTTGTACAGATATCGGGTGGATTTTTTTGACGGTTCTCATTAATCCAATTTGGGTGGATTTTTTGACGGTTCTCCAATACCTATTTCGGGTGGATTTTTTGACGGTTCTCTAATACCCATTTTGGGTGGATTTTTTAACGGTTCTCTAATACCAATTTGGGTGGATTTTTTAACGGTTCTCTAATACCAATTTGGGTGGATTTTTTAACGGTTCTCATTAATCCAATTTTGGTGAATTAGGAAATCAAAGGCTTTTCAAGCGCAATGGTTCTTTAAGGACCTCAAACCCGAAGGGCTAGCATCAGCTCTTAGTCGTCCAAGGTGATTATCAAATTTGGTGAAGCCCTTTAAAACGGTTCTACTTTTTAACACGGTTCTCTATTTTTTTAGTTCTGTAACCTAAACGGTTCTCCTAGTTATATATATGTAAAAAAGGTATGGGTAGTTAGCAGTTTGAAAAACCCGGCCGATTGTTTGATTTTTCTATTTATAGATTCTGGGGTAGTTTCATATGGAGATTATGGGAAAATTAGTCTTTTTATCACATTTAAAGATATGCTAATTCAAAAAGTTTTCGTAAAGGTTTGTAAAACCGGGACTTAGCCATTTTTTCACGTTTTTTTTATCATTTCAAACTTAGTTTGCTCAAATCGTCAATTAGGTGTATTTATCAAACTCAAAAGTCCGGAAAATATTCCTGTAGCAAATTTCATGTAGTATTTGATTTTTATAAATTCAACATAATACAACTTGACGGAAATGAGTTCATTTGGGTTTGAATATGTAAATTTTCTCCAAATTTTTTCAATCACTTTTTCTCTTTGGTAGCATTGGCGCAATGGGCTGGAATTTTTAGCGATGGTATGAAGGCTCAAAGTTCGAGTTTCTCATGTTTGCTTTGATGGAAAATCATAGGTTTTGATTATTTGAATGAAAGGGAATATTATTTAAATAATTTTTTAAAATTATTTGGATAATTAAATATGCAAATTTTTCCAGAAATTTTCATATTTTTAAGAATTTTTTAGTGATTGAAGGGATTTAATTAAATGAATGAAGGGGAATTATTTTTAACCATTTTCGGGTGGATTTTTTTGGCGCTTCTCATTATCCATTTTGTGTGGATTTTTTAATGGTTCTCAAATACCCATTTCGGGTGAATTTTTTAACGGTTCTCAAATACCCATTTCGGGTGGATTTTTTAACGGTTCTCAAATACCCATTTCGGGTGAATTTTTTAACGGTTCTCAAATACCCATTTCGGGTGGATTTTTTAACGGTTCTCAAATACCCATTTCGGGTGGATTTTTTGACGGTTCTCATTAATCCAATTTGGGTGGATTTTTTGACGGTTCTCAAATACCCATTTTGGGTGAATTAAAAAATTAATAACTTTCAAGAGCAATGGTTCTTTAAGGACCTCAAACCCGAAGGGCTAGCATCAGCTCTTAATCGCGAAACGATTATCAAATTTGGCGAAGCCTTTAAAATAAATTTATGGTAATTTTTTAGTCCTGTAATTTAACACGGTTCTCCTAGTTATATATATGTAAAAAAGGTATGGGTAGTTAGCAGTTTGAAAAACCCGGCCGATTGTTTGATTTTTCTATTTATAGATTCTGGGGTAGTTTCATATGGAGATTATGGGAAAATTAGTCTTTTTATCACATTTAAAGATATGCTAATTCAAAAAGTTTTCGTAAAGGTTTGTAAAACCGGGACTTAGCCATTTTTTCACGTTTTTTTTATCATTTCAAACTTAGTTTGCTCAAATCGTCAATTAGGTGTATTTATCAAACTCAAAAGTCCGGAAAATATTCCTGTAGCAAATTTCATGTAGTATTTGATTTTTATAAATTCAACATAATACAACTTGACGGAAATGAGTTCATTTGGGTTTGAATATGTAAATTTTCTCCAAATTTTTTCAATCACTTTTTCTCTTTGGTAGCATTGGCGCAATGGGCTGGAATTTTTAGCGATGGTATGAAGGCTCAAAGTTCGAGTTTCTCATGTTTGCTTTGATGGAAAATCATAGGTTTTGATTATTTGAATGAAAGGGAATATTATTTAAATAATTTTTTAAAATTATTTGGATAATTAAATATGCAAATTTTTCCAGAAATTTTCATATTTTTAAGAATTTTTTAGTGATTGAAGGGATTTAATTAAATGAATGAAGGGGAATTATTTTTAACCATTTTCGGGTGGATTTTTTTGGCGCTTCTCATTATCCATTTTGTGTGGATTTTTTAATGGTTCTCAAATACCCATTTCGGGTGAATTTTTTAACGGTTCTCAAATACCCATTTCGGGTGGATTTTTTAACGGTTCTCAAATACCCATTTCGGGTGAATTTTTTAACGGTTCTCAAATACCCATTTCGGGTGGATTTTTTAACGGTTCTCAAATACCCATTTCGGGTGGATTTTTTGACGGTTCTCATTAATCCAATTTGGGTGGATTTTTTGACGGTTCTCAAATACCCATTTTGGGTGAATTAAAAAATTAATAACTTTCAAGAGCAATGGTTCTTTAAGGACCTCAAACCCGAAGGGCTAGCATCAGCTCTTAATCGCGAAACGATTATCAAATTTGGCGAAGCCTTTAAAATAAATTTATGGTAATTTTTTAGTCCTGTAATTTAACACGGTTCTCCTAGTTATATATATGTAAAAAAGGTATGGGTAGTTAGCAGTTTGAAAAACCCGGCCGATTGTTTGATTTTTCTATTTATAGATTCTGGGGTAGTTTCATATGGAGATTATGGGAAAATTAGTCTTTTTATCACATTTAAAGATATGCTAATTCAAAAAGTTTTCGTAAAGGTTTGTAAAACCGGGACTTAGCCATTTTTTCACGTTTTTTTTATCATTTCAAACTTAGTTTGCTCAAATCGTCAATTAGGTGTATTTATCAAACTCAAAAGTCCGGAAAATATTCCTGTAGCAAATTTCATGTAGTATTTGATTTTTATAAATTCAACATAATACAACTTGACGGAAATGAGTTCATTTGGGTTTGAATATGTAAATTTTCTCCAAATTTTTTCAATCACTTTTTCTCTTTGGTAGCATTGGCGCAATGGGCTGGAATTTTTAGCGATGGTATGAAGGCTCAAAGTTCGAGTTTCTCATGTTTGCTTTGATGGAAAATCATAGGTTTTGATTATTTGAATGAAAGGGAATATTATTTAAATAATTTTTTAAAATTATTTGGATAATTAAATATGCAAATTTTTCCAGAAATTTTCATATTTTTAAGAATTTTTTAGTGATTGAAGGGATTTAATTAAATGAATGAAGGGGAATTATTTTTAACCATTTTCGGGTGGATTTTTTTGGCGCTTCTCATTATCCATTTTGTGTGGATTTTTTAATGGTTCTCAAATACCCATTTCGGGTGAATTTTTTAACGGTTCTCAAATACCCATTTCGGGTGGATTTTTTAACGGTTCTCAAATACCCATTTCGGGTGAATTTTTTAACGGTTCTCAAATACCCATTTCGGGTGGATTTTTTAACGGTTCTCAAATACCCATTTCGGGTGGATTTTTTGACGGTTCTCATTAATCCAATTTGGGTGGATTTTTTGACGGTTCTCAAATACCCATTTTGGGTGAATTAAAAAATTAATAACTTTCAAGAGCAATGGTTCTTTAAGGACCTCAAACCCGAAGGGCTAGCATCAGCTCTTAATCGCGAAACGATTATCAAATTTGGCGAAGCCTTTAAAATAAATTTATGGTAATTTTTTAGTCCTGTAATTTAACACGGTTCTCCTAGTTATATATATGTAAAAAAGGTATGGGTAGTTAGCAGTTTGAAAAACCCGGCCGATTGTTTGATTTTTCTATTTATAGATTCTGGGGTAGTTTCATATGGAGATTATGGGAAAATTAGTCTTTTTATCACATTTAAAGATATGCTAATTCAAAAAGTTTTCGTAAAGGTTTGTAAAACCGGGACTTAGCCATTTTTTCACGTTTTTTTTATCATTTCAAACTTAGTTTGCTCAAATCGTCAATTAGGTGTATTTATCAAACTCAAAAGTCCGGAAAATATTCCTGTAGCAAATTTCATGTAGTATTTGATTTTTATAAATTCAACATAATACAACTTGACGGAAATGAGTTCATTTGGGTTTGAATATGTAAATTTTCTCCAAATTTTTTCAATCACTTTTTCTCTTTGGTAGCATTGGCGCAATGGGCTGGAATTTTTAGCGATGGTATGAAGGCTCAAAGTTCGAGTTTCTCATGTTTGCTTTGATGGAAAATCATAGGTTTTGATTATTTGAATGAAAGGGAATATTATTTAAATAATTTTTTAAAATTATTTGGATAATTAAATATGCAAATTTTTCCAGAAATTTTCATATTTTTAAGAATTTTTTAGTGATTGAAGGGATTTAATTAAATGAATGAAGGGGAATTATTTTTAACCATTTTCGGGTGGATTTTTTTGGCGCTTCTCATTATCCATTTTGTGTGGATTTTTTAATGGTTCTCAAATACCCATTTCGGGTGAATTTTTTAACGGTTCTCAAATACCCATTTCGGGTGGATTTTTTAACGGTTCTCAAATACCCATTTCGGGTGAATTTTTTAACGGTTCTCAAATACCCATTTCGGGTGGATTTTTTAACGGTTCTCAAATACCCATTTCGGGTGGATTTTTTGACGGTTCTCATTAATCCAATTTGGGTGGATTTTTTGACGGTTCTCAAATACCCATTTTGGGTGAATTAAAAAATTAATAACTTTCAAGAGCAATGGTTCTTTAAGGACCTCAAACCCGAAGGGCTAGCATCAGCTCTTAATCGCGAAACGATTATCAAATTTGGCGAAGCCTTTAAAATAAATTTATGGTAATTTTTTAGTCCTGTAATTTAACACGGTTCTCCTAGTTTATATATATGTAAAAAAGGTATGGGTAGTTAGCAGTTTGAAAAACCCGGCCGATTGTTTGATTTTTCTATTTATAGATTCTGGGGTAGTTTCATATGGAGATTACGGGAAAATTAGTCTTTTTATCATAAGTAAAGATATGCTAATTCAAAAAGTTTTCGTAAAGGTTTGTAAAACCGGGACTTAGCCATTTTTTCACGTTTTTTTTATCATTTCAAACTTAGTTTGCTCAAATCGTCAATTAGGTGTATTTATCAAACTCAAAAGTCCGGAAAATATTCCTGTAGCAAATTTCATGTAGTATTTGATTTTTATAAATTCAACATAATACAACTTGACGGAAATGAGTTCATTTGGGTTTGAATATGTAAATTTTCTCCAAATTTTTTCAATCACTTTTTCTCTTTTGTTGATTTGGCGCAGTGGGATGAAAATTTTTTTGAGGCAAAGGAATTGAAAAGTTCGAGTTTTTGATGGTTTTTTTGATGGAACTTCATAGGTTTTATTTATATGTATTAAGGGAATAATTTTTTAATAATTTTTTATAATTATTGGACATAATAAATATGCAAATTTTTCGAGAAATTTTTATAAATTAAGAAATTTTTAGTGATTGAAGTGATTTAACTTTGAATTTATGGATTAATTATTTTGTACAGATATCGGGTGGATTTTTTTGACGGTTCTCATTAATCCAATTTTTTGGTGAATTAGGAAATCAAAGGCTTTTCAAGCGCAATGGTTCTTTAAGGACCTCAAACCCGAAGGGCTAGCATCAGCTCTTAGTCGTCCAAGGTGATTATCAACTTTGGTGAAGCCCTTTAATACGGTTCTCTATTTTTTTAGTTCTGTAACCTAAACGGTTCTCCTAGTTATATATATGTAAAAAAGGTATGGGTAGTTAGCAGTTTGAAAAACCCGGCCGATTGTTTGATTTTTCTATTTATAGATTCTGGGGTAGTTTCATATGGAGATTACGGGAAAATTAGTCTTTTTATCATAAGTAAAGATATGCTAATTCAAAAAGTTTTCGTAAAGGTTTGTAAAACCGGGACTTAGCCATTTTTTCACGTTTTTTTTATCATTTCAAACTTAGTTTGCTCAAATCGTCAATTAGGTGTATTTATCAAACTCAAAAGTCCGGAAAATATTCCTGTAGCAAATTTCATGTAGTATTTGATTTTTATAAATTCAACATAATACAACTTGACGGAAATGAGTTCATTTGGGTTTGAATATGTAAATTTTCTCCAAATTTTTTCAATCACTTTTTCTCTTTTGTTGCTTTGGCGCAATGGGGTGGAACTTTAAGTGAGGCTATGGAAGTGAAAAGTTCGAGTTTTTGGCGGTTTTTTTGATGAAACTTCATAGGTTTTAATTATATTTATAGAGGCTAATAATATTTAAATAATTTTTTAAAATTATTTGACATAACAAATATGCAAATTTTTCAAGAAATTTCCATATATTTTAGAATTTTTTAGAGACTTAGGTAATTAAACTTTGAATTTATGGATTAATTATTTTGTACAGATATCGGGTGGATTTTTTTGACGGTTCTCATTAATCCAATTTGGGTGGATTTTTTGACGGTTCTCCAATACCTATTTCGGGTGGATTTTTTGACGGTTCTCTAATACCCATTTTGGGTGGATTTTTTAACGGTTCTCTAATACCAATTTGGGTGGATTTTTTAACGGTTCTAATACCAATTTGGGTGGATTTTTTAACGGTTCTCATTAATCCAATTTTGGTGAATTAGGAAATCAAAGGCTTTTCAAGCGCAATGATTCTTTAAGGACCTCAAACCCGAAGGGCTAGCATCAGCTCTTAGTCGTCCAAGGTGATTATCAAATTTGGTGAAGCCCTTTAATACGGTTCTCTATTTTTTTTAGTTCTGTAACCTAAACGGTTCTCCTAGTTATATATATGTAAAAAAGGTATGGGTAGTTAGCAGTTTGAAAAACCCGGCCGATTGTTTGATTTTTCTATTTATAGATTCTGGGGTAGTTTCATATGGAGATTATGGGAAAATTAGTCTTTTTATCACATTTAAAGATATGCTAATTCAAAAAGTTTTCGTAAAGGTTTGTAAAACCGGGACTTAGCCATTTTTTCACGTTTTTTTTATCATTTCAAACTTAGTTTGCTCAAATCGTCAATTAGGTGTATTTATCAAACTCAAAAGTCCGGAAAATATTCCTGTAGCAAATTTCATGTAGTATTTGATTTTTATAAATTCAACATAATACAACTTGACGGAAATGAGTTCATTTGGGTTTGAATATGTAAATTTTCTCCAAATTTTTTCAATCACTTTTTCTCTTTGGTAGCATTGGCGCAATGGGCTGGAATTTTTAGCGATGGTATGAAGGCTCAAAGTTCGAGTTTCTCATGTTTGCTTTGATGGAAAATCATAGGTTTTGATTATTTGAATGAAAGGGAATATTATTTAAATAATTTTTTAAAATTATTTGGATAATTAAATATGCAAATTTTTCCAGAAATTTTCATATTTTTAAGAATTTTTTAGTGATTGAAGGGATTTAATTAAATGAATGAAGGGGAATTATTTTTAACCATTTTCGGGTGGATTTTTTTGGCGCTTCTCATTATCCATTTTGTGTGGATTTTTTAATGGTTCTCAAATACCCATTTCGGGTGAATTTTTTAACGGTTCTCAAATACCCATTTCGGGTGGATTTTTTAACGGTTCTCAAATACCCATTTCGGGTGAATTTTTTAACGGTTCTCAAATACCCATTTCGGGTGGATTTTTTAACGGTTCTCAAATACCCATTTCGGGTGGATTTTTTGACGGTTCTCATTAATCCAATTTGGGTGGATTTTTTGACGGTTCTCAAATACCCATTTTGGGTGAATTAAAAAATTAATAACTTTCAAGAGCAATGGTTCTTTAAGGACCTCAAACCCGAAGGGCTAGCATCAGCTCTTAATCGCGAAACGATTATCAAATTTGGCGAAGCCTTTAAAATAAATTTATGGTAATTTTTTAGTCCTGTAATTTAACACGGTTCTCCTAGTTATAATATGAAAAAAACTTCGACCATAGTGCTCGATAGAAAGATCGGGCCGAAGGCCCGATCTTTCTATCTAGCTAGGATGGGGTAGTTCCATACGGAGATTACGGGAAAAATAGGCGCATTAGCATGAGTCAATATGGATCTCGAGATATATGCAAATTTTCAAATTTTAACTCAAAATTTTTCTCTTTGGCGTAGTGGGGCTTTTGACAATGAGAAAGGAGATGGTTGGTTCGAATCCCCGATGCTGTTTTTCGCCTATTTTGATGAGATTATCTAAAGGATTATGTTTAAGAAATTTTTTAATGTTTTTTAAAAATATTAGCGATATATAGAATATGCAAATTTTTATAAGATTTGACAAAAATCGATTTTTTTATATTTTTTTATGCAATTGAAGGAAAAATAAAAAGCAAATTATTTTTTTAATGTTTTTTTGAGATTAATAAACTAATTTTCATGGATTTTTTAAATTATAAGGTTTTAAGGGAGTGAGCTATTAAGAGAATGACTAGATGGTTTGGAGCCATTATCGGTTCTTCCAAATAATTTGTCAAAGGGGAAATGTTTCAAAAAGACATGATCGATTATCAAAAATTATGCCAGTGGTTATAAATACACATAGGCCTGTTCGATTATCAAATATATGCCAAAGGCAAAATTTGCATATAGGTTTGATCGGTTCTCCGAAATATGCCAGTGGGGAAATTAGCAAAGAGGCGTGATGGGTTCTTTGATGCATCGTGAAAGATTGACTTTATGGCTGGGAGCCATGATCGATTTTGCCAAATTATGCCAGTAGGGAAATTGCGAAACATTATCGATTCTCATTGTTATGCAAGAGAGGAAAATTGCATATAAGCATGATTGGTTTCCCAAATATGCCAGCGGGGAAAATTAGCATAAACTTATTATCGGTTCTCCCAAATTAGGATAAAGGCATGATCGATTCTCCTAAATATTATTCAAGCGGGGAAAAATGCATTGAGGCATCAACGGTTGTCCATGATATGCCAGGGTTGAAATGGATTGAATAATTTTTACTAAAGTTTTGAAAGCATAACCAAATTGAGTGATTAAAATAAGTATGTGATTATAGTAAGTGCCAGAGGATATGCATATATCCGATTTTTTAAGAATGCAAATAAATCTTTGAATTCCGTTGTATTTTTGCATGAGGAATCCAATGGTGGTGTTCTTTTTTAAAAAAAAAGTGGGTTCTTTGGCGGTTCTCAATAAATAAGAAAGGGAACTATAAATAGACATGAGGGACATGTAAGAGTTAGGAAATGATAAACCCCTGGGGCATGTTTACGTGGAAGGCATATCCAAATGGTTTGAATACATTACGATATGTCCTTAATGGCATAAAAGTGTGAAAGGGGTAGTGGTATGTCTTTAAGCTTGAAGTGTGTGATGCATGTGGGCATAAAGACAAGATCGGTTGTTATGCCAGCGGGTATAAGTACATGATTGGCTCTCCAAATATGCCAGCGGGTATAAGGACACCATTGGTTCTCCAAACAGAGGGGATAATGGCATGGTCGGTTCTCAAAGATATGCCAGAAAGAATTTATAAAACTTTGCATCAAAGAAAATAATCATAAGAATTAATGTTTTTATAAAAAAACCGATTCTCATTTATTTTTTTAAATTTTTACATGCTCAAAATTAAAAACTAGACCCAGCCGTTAATCGCGAAGCGATTTATATTAAGCTCTACCGCAAGCTTTTTACAGGATCTCCTAGTTAAAAATACGTTAAATACATATACTATAATACTAAAAAGCTTTTCTCGTGGCCAAATTTTTTTTCTTAATCTTAAAAAAAAGAAAGTTAACCCGATTTTGTTTCACAATTTAGTGGAAGCAGGTGGTATGTCCATATGTGTGAAGAAAAAATGTAAGTAAGTAAAAATATTGTCTATAGTTTTTTTGATTAAATTATATCGTTTACTTTATTTTTGATTCCTGCAAAAAGATGCAATTACCAAAGCGAGCGAAAAGTCCATTTGAAATCAGGAGTCGAAGCGGCATGTAAAGGAAAAAGATAAGCAACTGCTAAAAGAATTTCCAGCCAAGTAAAAAAGGGGAGCAAAGTTTATAAAAGCAAAGCCAAATGTTTTTTTTAAATATATTAAAATTAAATTTGGAAAGAATTTTTTCCATTCTTTTTTGTTTTAAGAAATACACATACATAGGAAAAACGAATTGAAAATTCCATTTTAGAAAAAAACATCTTTTGTTTAATCGAAAATTTACAAGAATTACAAAGAATGAAGCTGAAAAAAATATTTGTTTCAAATTAAACCTGCGTTTTATAGAATTTTTTATTCTTTCAAGAATAGCATTTTCATCTGGCACCCCGGAACGCACTATTACTATGAGACAGGAAGCATTCGATTTACCCTTAATAATGCCATTTTAAAAATAAAACCACAAATGTGGACAATATCTTTTATTTCCATTTTTGGAAGTAAAAATAAATGACACAAATTTAATAGTTGAAAATTTATTTTGTTACAATTGCCATCATTGAGCTTGGGCTAAAAGAATAAAAGGGTTCATGAATTTTTGCTTTTTTGCAAAAGAAAAGGAAGGAAGCTAAAAAAGAAAAGAATGATGTAACTTTGATAAAAGTTTTTCTTGTCTTTTTTTAAATATAAGCCTTTTTAAAACTTTAAGAAATTTGCTTTACCCTTAAGCTATGATACATCTTCCTTGGGGAGTTGTTACTACTTTTAGATATGTACCACACACGTATGTTAACAAAAAAAGTTTCAGCTTCGCCTCAAGCAGCAACAGTCTGCTTTTTTGCTAAAACACGAAAAACAAACAAACAAACAAAGTAAGTAAATTTTTGGTTCCAAATTTAAAATGCAAGAAAATGATAGTAATTAGTTTTTTTTAAACAAAAGTAAACGAACGACGAAAAAGAAGAAGAAAGAAACCGCGTAAAATTTATTCATAATTATTTTTTCAGAGACTTCAAGCAAAATAAAGGAAGCCACCCACTGCTTCAAGGCGGATGCTTCAAATAAAAGTTTGAAATGTTTCTCATTTAAATGGAATTGTGAATATTTTTACAAACTATTTATTTTTTTTATTTTGCTAACGGAAATATTCATAAGCATGCATATAAGAAGATTAACATTTATAAATCATTATTTGAGCCAAATATAAGCTCATGGGCGGTTCAGGTGTTTTAAAAATAAAATAAATTAATTTCTGTTACTTTTTAAAGAAATCTTTATTTTAAAGTTTTAAAACAGAGAAACATTTAAATATGATGTTTTTCTAAAGTTTATCCCAAAAAGCTTTAAATTAAATTATATTATCATGACACTTATTTGGAAAAAAATGTCTCTAACACAAAAAAAGGGATGGAAGAAAAAAAATAATGAAATTGTCTTTTGCAAATAAATAAAGTAGCAACCTTTTTTTTAAATGAAAAAAAAAAGATTGAGAAACAAACTTTGATTGCAGTTTTATGTACGTACGTACATATGTTTGTTCCCTTTTTACGTAGGTAGGTCTAATCATTTTTTGCTCATTTGATTATGAAAGCTATTTTGATATAAAATAAATTAAAAACAGGATGACTAAAAAATCATGCTTGAAGCCTTTTGTTTTTGTTTTTGCTCTTTTTTTAAAGAGGAATTTATGATTCACCTCCGCAAAAGCTTTTAAATTTTTTAAAGAACAATATTTTGGCAATGAGCTTTATAAAATTTATCATCGAAAAATGCGTCAGACTTAAAGATAGTTTGTTTTTATCAATCCTTCTTTTAATTCGCAAATAAAATAAATCAATTTATTATACAACGTTGTTACTAATTGCGCATTTTTGGCTACGTTTTGTAAAACTTGATAAGTAATAAAATTATTTTGCAAAGCATTTTTCTTACAAAGCAGTAAAAAATTTAGAAATTTTTATGATGACTTTATAAGTTTACTAGCACCGAATATTAAATTTTAAATAATTTTAAGCGTCAATAGCAGACTTTTACAAAGAAAAGGTATAACAAGAATTTAAACGACAACTGGAACAAAAAAATATATTCCAAAAATTGAAGAATTAGCAAGATGGGGGTTTTCAGGAATAGTTAGATTAGAAATTTTCATTTTTTCTCTCCAGAATATACTCTTTTTCTAATTTTTCAATTTTTATTACTTTTTTTTCTTCATCAATAACTATTTTTTGTTACTAAAAAAAGTAATTCTACAATTATTACATTTTTTCATTAACTTTCATTCGTCAAAACAAAAATAGAAAACAAAGAAGAGTCTAATAAATTTTCATCATCGCCAACGTTGGCCGGACTTTGGCAATTACAATTGCGAGCTTCCGCAATTTTATAAATAATTATAACAAAAAATAACAACAGCGGCTACTTTGGGCATTGGCATTATTATTATTATGTACATTATCAATATTATCCTTCTTCTCCAAGTTTCAAAGCCTAGGCCTTTCGAAAAAAAACTTTTAACCAAAAATTTCAAAGTTCAATTTTGTACGAATGAAAGCTAATGAAAGTCAATGAACCATCTTTCATTCTCACCAATGGCTCATCATGTCCTTTTTTTGTCTCGATAAAACATGAAACAGGAGACTCCATCCATCCTTCTCATTTTTTGACATTAAAATGGCATCCCAAAAAAAAGTAACGTAAAAAATGAAGGAAAAAACAAACGTTTCTTTTTCGAGTTTCATTAAAAAAGTGTATGTCCTTTAGCTGGACATTAGCCCTTCGACGACTGCAACTCATTTCTCCATCCATCATCTTTCTTCATCGACTCCCAAAGCTACCAGAAAAGTAAAAAATGAGTATCAAATTAGCTTTAGTTTCAAACAACGACAAAAAATGACCATTAAAATATTCAAACTCCAATAAATTTAAAACGTTTCCACTTTTTTATATAAAGAGAGTCGTCTGCCCTTTTTATGAATGCAGTTTTATATAAAGTAAACGACTAGCCACATTTGCAAAAAGCTATACATATTTCCTGTCATCAAGAATTTAGAGAGTAAATGTGATGACAAAAAAAGCATGAGCTTAAATTATCCTTTGAAATAAATGTTCTAAAAAAGCTTACATCCTAATTTATGATTAGGCTGTCCGATGATAAAAAGTCTACCACCTTAATATCCGGCTTTCGATGAAGTAAAGGTCAAAATAAAGAAGCAAAGGGTGATGACGATAGACATCAATGAGTGACGAAACATTTTCGAATAATGACAAATTTTCAAAAGATTAAAACAAACCAAATCCCTTGGTAAATAGAAGCTACATTGCATTGGTTTCAATCGAAGAAAAATAATATACATGACTAACGAAGATCAAAATTACTGTGGATCAAAAAAAGAGTTGAAAAAATTAAAATAAATCGTAGAAAAGAGAGCTGTTCGAATCGGATTTCGGTTCATTGACAGCAAAGATAGAAAGAACAATGTGAGCAAAAAACCTTTCCACAACAGTTTGAACATAATTATGGAAATCAATATGTTAAAAGATGAAAAACAATCAAAGGTTATGGGATTACTACAAAATTATTATGAGATAGGACGCAACATAGTAAAGAAAAAAATACGAATTCACTCCCATTTTCATGGATGCTTTCTAAAATTACGAAGCCAATAAGTAACGATTATCTAACGTCACTCAAGGAATACGATTTGGTGAATAGAAATCATGTGACAGCTCTTAATAAGCAAAAAGTGTTGCAACTTGCAAGATTTGAGATTTACGGAAGCTACTATCGTATAAAACAAAAAAGTTTTCTCACTACAAAATATTTTCCAAGCATTTACGTGAATACATAGGTTTTTGAAGCATACAATGACTGCACGTAAAATTGATGTATGACAAATTATTTCTGCAAACTTTGTTTTTGTATTGAACCTATTGACATTGTTAGAAAGTATGGTTAAATTAGGTTTTTTTATTTTTCTTGTAAGTTCGATTGCACCTGAGTTTTAAAACACAAATAGTTCATTTTAAAGTAAAGTGAAAGTTACCTCTTAAACTAAAATCTACTTTAGTTTACTTCCAATTGCTCTTGCTTTGCACCTTTGACTTTTTTCTTTTGATGATTTTTTTGTAATTAATAAAAGATTTTTTTATAAATCATGTTCGAAGAATCTGCCGATGAAGAATAGAAGTTATTAATAAGACAAAAAGATTTTGCTTAAACAATGTATTATAACAACAAAAGAAAAAACCATAAATCAAGAAATGCATGCAACGAAACATGTGGAAACAACCACTAAGGTTTATTCCTGTAAAGTTCTCGAGTTCAAGATAACGAATTGATATGAATGTATTATTAGCAGCATTGTCTTATTTTGAAAAACATTTATACATAACATTTATTCGAATTGAACTTTCTAGCTTTCAAGTAAGCGACCGTATAAATACATGGTTTACTCTAAAAAGAAAAATTCTTTGTTTTTACTAACTTTTTTCTTCTTCTCAGAAAATGGACCACAATTGAGCATCTTTCCTAAAATAAAAGTATCACTTCTAACAAATTATGTTTGTGTGCGTTGTGTCAATTTAAAAACCCAACCGTATTTTTTAAAAGACAATTGGCATTTAATTTCGTTTTGAAGCCTCTGTTTTCTTACTTTCACAACTAAATTAAATATAAAAAACCTCAGTCAGTGGTGGTGGTAGGAAAAGGCAACAATTTAAACAACAGGACTCTTTTGTCATTTTTCTCCTTTTTGAAGCTCAATTTCATGCTCTCGTCCTTTCTTCGGTTAACCCTAAAAAAAGGACAAGAACAGTCTTTATTGGAGTCTATGCAAATTTGATTGTCACTCAACATAGCTAAAAAGCTTTCTCGTTGATACATACATAGAAGAAAGTGGGAAGGAAAGAGGCGGTAATGAGGCAAACAAACAAAAAAAGTTTTTATGAAATTTTCAAAGTTTAGTTTTTGTAAAAGAAAAAAAAACTTTAAAAGAATTTTCCAAGTTCATGGTTGCTGTTAGTGCTAGTTGCTTGTTGTTTATTGTGATCAGATGACTTTCTTTCTGTAACTTGACTTCTTAAGAAAATGGAAGAAACCATTTTTAGATTAAAGCGTTGCTTTTTTTGGCGGCGTCAAGAAAAAATAAAAATAAAATGCGTAATTATGCGCAAAAACACAAAAGACTCTCAATTGGATGAGCATCATCTCATCATCACCAACAACAATAACATTGGCAACAGCAGCATCTATTTCCTTCCTTTCATCCACCACTTTTGTGATAGAAAATAAAGAAGACTTTATCGTGTTGAAGCTTCAGATTGAAGAATACTCGTCTCATCATCGTTTTGAAGCCTTCACTTACTTCTCTTGATGCTGCTTCTATTCTGTTTCAAAATGATGGTCGTTGTTTTTCCTTCTTTTTTTGCTTTCAAGTGGTTTCTCGATGATGAGAGTCAATTGTCCATTTAAACATTCACTTCTCTCACTATTTTTAGGATTGTCAAAAGATTGTTTTTCTCCCCCCTTTTTTATTATTTGGAAGATGACAAAGCTTCAGTTTCCGGAGAATAATCAGAAAGCTATTCAAAATGAGAGATGAAACTTGAAGGCTTTTTGTGATGACCCGCTTCAATGAATCCACAAGTGGGAGAAGAACTTAAAAGCTGCAACAACAATAACGAAGACGGCACTCGCGCAACTAAATAAATTTGATGCTTATTTTTCTGCTTTTTTTTTCTTCGTTTAAATTGAAACTCATTCAAAAAAAATTTAAACTCATGCTTTTTATTTAAAAATTACGACATTATTCCTAAATTTAGATTTGAATTCTCCCAACTTTCTAAAGACATGAATTAGAATGTGATGTTTATTATTTCCAAAATAAAATTTTGGATCTAACTTTCTTAAGGATATTCAAAATCATTGATGATGCTTCCCTCAAAAATTTTATAAATAGAAAGTTTAAATTGGAGAACTTATGAACGTATGTAATGTTGCCATGAACAACAAGCAACCGCGGATACTTGAAACATTAAAGGATGCTTGAACAACAATAACTGAACTAATAAGTTTAAAGGGCAATTAGAATGGTCGTACAACATTGCTTTTTTTGGCATATGTCTTTTGATAGCAAATACCACCGCTTTGTACAATTTTTCAAAATGTATACTATTATCATTCCGGGATTTTTAGAACTCATTGCTTTTTTTAATTTCATTCGATTGTTGAGATTCTTGATGCCATCTGCAAAAATCTTACTTCAAACTAATTACTCGAAGTCATAGAACTTATACCTATGCATTTTACAGTTCCACAAAGTACAGCGGTATTTTATTTTTTAGCTTACCTTACCATATTTTTTTCTTTAAGACATTTATTTCACTTTTTTGTGCGTGTTTTATGAATGTTTAAATGATTCCATTTGTTAAAGAGTAATTTTTTGTGACTCGAGAATTTTCACTATCTTTATTTATAAAATAAAAAAATTATTACACTTTAGGGTATTCTCAGAAATGTCGCCTGCAATGAAAAATCAAAGCTCAAACCATTCCGAAGAGAAGACGACGACTCCACCCTCGAAGTCATCATTATTAAAGCGCTTTTTTGTTAGCGATTTACTTGGACCAAGTATAGGTATGTAAGTTTTGAAAATTCAAATCAATTCCATTGATTTCCTCATACCATGACTATGACCATGATGGCTATAGCCACATACCATTCCATAACATCTCGAAGACATACATTGCCTTAACACTTTATCACAGACTTTGTCTTTCCATAAAAACCAATGAAATAATTTGACCTAATCATTTTGCAAGTTCCAAGTAAGCAACAATCTCACGCGGTTATAGAAAAAGAAAAAAAGAGAAACGCCTCATCGCCTTTTTTCGCACCTATTCACGTTACAAACTCTCCACCTTTTTTTCATTGGTAGCTGTGGTAGTAGTTGTAATTCCTGGTTTTTTCAAGTGGTTCTTCTGTCTATTTTTTAGGATTACAATTTTTTAGTTGCAATAAAAACAATCTTCATTTGAAGAGGCTTTTATCCAACCAGAGTGGTCTTATCTTATTACTTTTAGCAATATTTAACTTTAGGTCAATTAAATCCTTATCTTTTAAATAACTATTTATCGTTTAATTTTATCCACCTTTTTGAACTTTATTGAAGTGGTTTAATTACTTTATTTTTTTTATAGCTGAATTGGCCACAGCTCAAAAGTGTTTTCTTAAAATGACCGAATCTGCAATGAATAACGTTAACCTTGCTGAAGCATTTCAATCCCAAATGCCTGCTTCATCAGCTACTGGATTTCCATTCACATGGAACCCTAATACAACTCCTGGCTTTCCATCAAATGGTTATCTTCCATCCGCAATGACTTCCAATGGACAAGGCTTTGGAAATTATTCTCCATCCTCAACCGAATTGAATGCGTAAGCTTTTTACATATATAAATATTTTTGGCCTTTTTTCTTGAGACTAATTAGATGAAAGTGTTTCAAAAGGGTTCAATGACTCTTAAAGATTTAAAGCTTATTTAGTGCTTAATTAACTTTACAATGCTTTTAAAGAATATAAAAAAGTATTATTTTTCAGATGTCAATTTCCCCAATGGAATCCACCAACATCTGGATCTGCTGGAGGATTAGATACATCATTTCCATGTACGTTTTTTCTTTTTCTTTTTACCTCAAAGTTAATTACTTCGAATATCCGATTCTCCAATAAAAAAAGAGGATTAGGTAGTCAACTAACAAGACGTTCAATTACACCTTTTCTTTTCTTTTCATTTCTTTTTTTTTTCTTACAAAATGATTAACCGGATTTTTCAAATTGACCACGAAATTAATTTTTCTTTTCCTTTTTTTTCAGTTACAACTCGTTTACCTTCAATGAATTTTCCACCTATGCCATTTAATTATGGTATCTCATTTGAATCTCCATCATCACGCCGAAAGCGTCGTGTTCTTTTCACTCAACAACAGGTTGTCGAACTTGAAAAACAATTTCGTCAAAAGAAATATCTTAATGCCCCTGAACGTGAAGCCCTTGCACAAGCAATTGGATTGAAACCCACACAAGTAAGTTAACATTTGATTATGTATATTACTGGGAAAGAATATACTGTAAAAACATATTACATCAAGTCCAAATAAAAATAACAGCAGACCGGTTGGAGGTACACAGAATTTTGATTGGTTCCAATTTTTTATTGGGCTTTTATTACGACATTGTTTGTAAAAGAAAAGTTTTAATTGAGTGCAATTTTGAAAACAAAAAAAGCACACACGAACATGATCAATCAACCAGTTTTGGGGTGCCCATAATTCAAGAAATGATTATGAGTGGTTTTACCATTCGAAAAAATTTCAGGTAAAAATTTGGTTTCAAAATCATCGGTACAAGTGTAAACGACAAGAAAAGGAGAGAGAAATGTGTAAAAGTGGAAGCGAAGATGGCGAAGAAGATTTTGATAGAAGTTCAACCGAGCTTCCAGAAAAGAAGCCACAACTAAATGTAATTTCTGATGGAATTAATGTTGGTATTGAAGCTGTATCATCCACGGCGCCCATTAAATCCAGTTATACTCAATATCAGACTTTCTTTCCTCCTCATCCAAATTTCTCGCTTTTCCCAACTTCTTAAAAAAACTATATTTGTAATTATAAATTTACTGTATGCTTGCCAATGCTTTATATTTTGTAATTTTTTTTTTGTAAATTTATATAGTTTTCCATTGAAACATTTTAGCAATAAATTTTATGTTTTATATTTTTTTCCAAAGATGGTCGTCTCTTTTAACAGCAATCACAAAAGTTGAAACACAGTAAAAACTTTTAACTTAATAATCTTTCTCTTTTCTCTTTCTTTTTTTGCTTTGGACCTCGATGGTTGGAACAGAGTTTCTAAAAAGGAGAAAAATGACAAAAGAGTCCTGTTGTTTAAATTGTTGCCTTTTCCTACCACCACCACTGGCTGAGGTTTTTTATATTTAATTTAGTTGTGAAAGTAAGAAAACAGAGGCTTGAAAACGAAATTAAATGCCAATTGTCTTTTTAAAAAATACGGTTGGGTTTTTAAATTGACACAACGCACAAAGACATAATTTGTTAGAAGTGATACTTTTATTTTAGGAAAAATGCTCAATTGTGGTCCATTTTCTAAGAAGAAGAAAAAAGTTAGTAAAAACAAAAGAATTTTTTAAAAGAAGGATTTTTGAAATTGTTAAAGCATACAATAAATAGGTTGAATATCATGCAATATAATTAAATAAAAAAATTTGACAACACTGTATTTTGAAGTTCTCCAACTTTATCTTTTTTTTAACAATCTTTCTTTTCGATGCCATAAAGCCTTGCTATTTTTTTTAAGTGTTTTTACATTTACGAAAGTTCTAACTTTAATTACCACCATTATTATAGCTCCTTTATTTTTTTGCAAGCGTAAAAAAATAGCCAAAAAAATGGAAGATGATCGATGAATTTCCAATAAAAGATTCTTTGATTTGAAAATTTGAAGAGAAAAAAGAAATAAAAAAGCGAAGTAAAAATTTATTTTTTTGATTGAAAACAACTGTTTTTTAGATGCAAAAAATAATTAAAATAAGAAGAGGACACTTTTTTCAAAGGGCCAGCGGTGGTGTAGATAAGCAAAATGATGGCTTTTGCTTTTTTTTTTATCTCTTTGTCATTTGTCCCAATACTTAGTTTTCTTTGATTTTTTATCTTTCAAAGTTTTGATTTTCTTTATATATTTTTTTTTAATTGAAGCAGCAACAACGACAAAATTATGCTTTGGAATAATTTCTCGCTAGTCGTAGAAAAATATAAACAATACAATCATATTTTTGGAATATTTATTCTTATAATTTATTCTCTTTTGGGTTCATTAATTTTTGTTGCCATTGAAGGGCCATATGAAGATAAATTATTTAAAAATGAAACTTTGATATATAATGAAAGGGTTGCGAAAGCAAGAAATAGATTATCGTCAGATTTACAGGTTTGGAATTTACTAAATATTTTTTTGAAACAGAAAATTTTTATTTTTCGTCATTAAGTTAATGGGTCATTTTAAAAATTTAAATAAGCATCCGAATCCACATCTTTTAATAACTTGCTTATTTTCAGTATTATTTTCGACATCAAATAAATGTAACAAAATTATTATCGAGTGATTTTGTAAAAGTTTTAAATGAATATAATGAGCGAATAGGATTTATTTCACCAGAAAAAAATTATAAGAAACAATGGGACTTTTTTGGAGGGCTCTATTATGCTGGAACTTTATACACTACAATTGGATATGGCGATATTGTGGCTAAATCAATTGCAGGAAGAGTTATGACTATTTTTTACTCATTAATTGGGGTTCCGTTGCTTATTATTGCTTTGGAAGGTTTTGGAACTTGGTTATTTCGAAGCATGCAATGTTTGTGCTTTTCTTATTTTTTATAACCCGAAAAAATGGGACTTTTAGACGTTTGGAGTCAATACGTCAAATTTTTATCTAAATCTGTGAGGCATGCGTCTTCGAGGAAAATTTCTGTTATTGCAGCTAAACATGGCGATCAGGTAATCTCCCTAAATATCGACTTTCAGATGAATGCAGATGATTAAAAACTTTCCTCAAAACTTAGTATTTTTTTCTTTTATTGTAATCTCTAATTTCCATTTAAGGCAAAATCTTGCATAAATTAGTTTATAAAGCTACTTTAAATTTCTAGGCTCATTAAATTCCACCCTTTTTCTTTATTCAACCCAAATTTTCAGTTTGCAACCGTCCTAGAAAAATATTCCAGTCGCTCGGAGGATGAAGCTTTATTACCTCTTGAAATGGCAATTGGATTTTTACTTATTTGGGTTTTAATTGGTGCTGGAATTTTTTGCCTTTTTACTACATGGGATTATTTTACAAGCATTTATTTTTTTTATATTTCCTTGGTCACTATTGGTAAGTACCCACATTCACCTTATCTTTAAACTTATTTTTTTGTGCTTTCATTATTTGACTTTTTTTTCACTCAAAATCAATCACAATGATTAATTGATCAAAAACAAAAAAAAGGTTTTCGGCAACTGTTTGCAAAATAAAATAAAAAATAATTTTTTTGCTTACAAATTTTGACACTTGGTTGCAGGATTGGGTGACGTCACATTGGAACCTAAAATAGCATGTTTAAATTTTCTTCTTATTTTTGGTGGATTATCTGTTGTTTCAATGTCATTAAAAGTTATTCAAATGCATATTGAATCAGTATTTTCTGGAATAATACAATCTATTGAAATTGATTTTAAAGATAATCTTGCAAGTTAGTATTTTTTATTTTTGCCTTTGAGTTTGAACTTCAGCATTTTGTTTTTGGTGAATATTCCTTAACCTCTGCCCCACTATTAATATCAACGAAAAATTCAACTTTTTTCCAACCAATAATAATCATTTTATTTTCGATTAACCGCTATCGCTTTAAAAAAACTTAAACAAACATGTTTATCAATAATCATTAATCCTACTCACGTATTTTTTTACTTTTAGCTGAACGTCGAAAATCCATTCAACATGTTGGAATTGATAAACAACGTTCATCATTGACCAATGCAAACGGAGATGCATACATTTTATTAATGCCGGAAGGTGAAAGGAGTGAAAAGAAAACCAGTGAGTCTCTTTTTTTACTCATTGATTTGGAAAACGTTTTGACAGCAAAAAACTAAAGTTAAAGTTTGCTATTTCTTTTATGAATGCACCTACTTTGAAGGGACAATAAAATTTAAAAGCAAACTTTTAAAAAAAAAACCAATTTAGTTTTAAAATGGCTAATATCTCCAATGTTTTAAGATGAAAAAAATGATGATGGAATTAAACGTTATGAAAGGGAAATGACACTTGGGCAAAAAATGTGGTTAAAACTTATGTCAAATCATCAGTGAGTTTTTCCCCTTTTTTTAATGACCTTGAAGGATTTCTTTAATGAGATTTCTTTAAGGAAAAGATTATTGAATGAAAAATATGATGAAAGAGCAAAAATGCGAACACGAGGAACTCAAACAGAAATTCGCAAAAATTCCATGTTAGTTCAAACTGAAGAATTCATGTTTAAAAATTTAATGGATGAAGTTGAAGAAGAATCTGAGGAAGAAGAACCTCCACCACCTCAGGTTCTTGGAGCTCCGCCAAGGCCCAAACCATTATTTAGTTCCACAAAAAGGCGAAGAAAATTGTATATTTATAATGCTGCTGATTAACCTAAAATTGAAGATAGCCTTTTTTTTGTCTCCAATTGCATATTCTTTAAAAACAGATTTAAATTTCACAAAGAAACATTCCCCGATTTATTTTTATTTTTCTCAAACAAAAAAATTGATTGACCTCGATTTGAATGTTTTGTTATTTGAAAAAAAAAATTGTATTTCCCCAATGGTGGAATAAATAAACTTTTTTTTGTCTTTTGACTTCTTTGTTATTGTTTTAAATTTTGATTTAATTTAAAAATAAAATAAAATAATGAAACGTTTTTTAATATTTTTATGTTTATTCCTTATTAAAAATTTTATATTAGCTTCCACTGAAACTACATCTTCTTCGGATGAGCAACTTTCAAATTGTTTGAAAGAATGTTTGTATCCTTTAGCAAGAATGCATATGATGAATTCGGATATTTATATAAAATATGATGAAATTTGTGCGATTTTGGAACCCGCTGCTGAATGTGCAAGGCGTTGTGGACCTTTAGCTCATGCCCAATTTCATCAATTATCAGCTAATTTTAGATTACATTGTGTTGAATTTGAAGAAGGTAAGAAATCGATGTCTTCTCTTTTCAAGAAGTTTTCAAAAATGTAAATTTCTTGTCGGTTAAACTATCAAAAAATATTCCTTTATAATTTTTTTTGTCAAGCGCTGTTTTTATTTTTTTTTTAAATCAAATTCGGTAATAATAAAAAAGGCAAAAAACAAATTAAACGTGGGTAGATGAAAATTATTTTTCATGGAAAAATTAAAGCAATAAAATATATATCTAATTTCATTAGGATGAAATATTAATTATAATTTTATTTATACTTAAAAACTTTATGTGAAATTTAGAGAAACAATAATGCTTTACTTTGAAATACGAGTCATTCAAAAATAAAAGGTTTGATATTTATTAGTTAGCTACATTTTTATATTTCTGTTCGCACTTTTTAAATGGTTATAACTCATAAGTTCAATAATCTTTGAGATTTTTTTTCTTTTATCAAATCAAATTTTTCAATATTCCACTTATTTTTTTTACAAAATTCTTTTAAAGTAACAGTAATTAATGAAATAATTTTTTTTTGCTGCACCACTGATCTCCCCAATTTTTCTCGCAAAAATTTGCGCTTTTTTTACTTTTGAAAATTTATTTATCCCAAAAAAAAGTTATTTTATGACTTTATTTATCTTTAATATTTTTTTGTTACTATAGAAATCGAAGACCATTTATCATGCTTACAAGAACATACGGTTAAAGTGGAAAAAAGTAAGTTAATTATATTATCAAAGAATGAAAGAAAAGAAAGTCAAAAAAGCAGCAAACATAACTGCTGCGGAGTTATAATTTAATTTATTTACCTTTATTCTTTATATTTAAAATTTATGTTACAGAATGTAATGAAATTTGCAACCTAGAAACCGATGATAAAAATGAAGGGATAGATAAACAAAAAGCTTCATGCAAGTAAGTGTCACAAAATTTTTGAGAAAAATAATATAATTATCACTCACTAAAAAAATATGACAACCGTAAATATTTTTTTAACTCATGGACTTTTGAGAGATCATATATTTTATTGCTATTTTGTTATTTTAGGCAAAATGAATGTAATATGAAATGCCATATGAAAGGTCTCGTCAAACATTGCCCTGAATCAGAAAAAATTCAAAAGGTAAATTTACGGTTAAAAAGTTTTTATTAAAATTTTGAGTTATCGTTAGCAAAAGCCATTTATTTCACACAGGAACGAGACAGATTTCTTCGAAAAAAAAACTTTAAAATTTTATTTTTCAAGTTATTCATGGGTTTTAACATTTAAAGATTTTTTTACCTTTTTTTTCATGTCATAGATATACTCTAAAAGTCCACAAAAGGTATGGATTTCAAAAAAGTGTCACAGAGATGAATGAAAAAATTGCATGTTGTTTGATAGCTACATTTCTTTCTTTGTTATCTATCTTCCTTTGATTAAAGTTCACTACAAACTTTCATCACTTCCATTTTACACTTTTAATGAAGCCACAACAAGCATGCGTTCACGCGGCTTTAGTAACAAAAAGGCTCAAACATAAAAAGCGCTTTCATCCGAAATTACAGCATTTATTTTTCTTAGAAAATAAGAGAACTTGGAAAGAAAAAAGATTGTAAAAAGCAAAACACAACTTTCTATTAAAAGCATTTTTATGCTTTATGTTTTTTATTGCGTTTTCATCTTCATCTATAATTTTTTGCAGAAAATTAACGTTCAAAAAGCCAAGGAGCTTGAGGTTATGAGACAACATGAAAAGTTCAACCTTCTCCCAATTGAATGCCAACAACTTCATGATCACAAACACGTTGAAAGAATTCTCGACGACCTTTAAGCCATCGCTTTTTTTGCATTTAAAACTGCTTTAATAAATTATTTTCTAAACGAACAATAAAGAGAAAAATTCTATTGTCTTTGACTTTGTTTGCTCTTCAATAAACAAAAAATGCGTGTATTAACGTTAAAACAGTAACGCCACGAAAAAGTTTTAGAATTAAAAAACTGTTATGTTTTTTGTTGACTTTTTTATGTATAAAATTAAATATTACCCTTTTTATTTATGAACGAACATTTATTTTATTATATTTTTTTACTAACTGGAAAAAGCAGTAAAAAAATGTGTGCATTATTAGAAGGCGTGGTGGTGCACAAATATGAAGGTAAAAAATTACTTTCCTCAACTTTTAACACTAACAACACAACACTGATGATGGCGACGCCGACAGCGACGATGTAAATTACACAAAACTTAGTTAGTTTTTACCTCCTTTTTTTACTTACTTTTTTTCTCTTTCGAATGAAAAAGCGTTGCCACTGGAGACAACCCCCATGAAAAAAAGAAAAAAAATGAAATGTACCTGAAGAATAAAAAATTAAAGGATGTTTCTTTTTTTTTCTAAATTTTTAATTAAAGTAAAAAAATGTCTGAAGATGAGATGACAAATAATGAATGATTTATTTAAAGCAGGAGAAAAATACGGTTAATAGGATTTGCGTACCAAATAGTCTCGTTTTTAAAATTTTATATTGCCGCTGAACTTTTTTTTATCTTAGACATTTTTTGAAGTTCCTATCAGTTTTTTTATTTCATTTTCAAAGAATTTTTTAATTATTTATTATTGTTTTATTTGAACCTCCATTTTTTATTTTGTTTAAAACTTCTACCGTAATGTAATTTTGTGCTCTCATAATTTTGTGCACACAAACAAAAAATGATACATTTTTTACTCATGTTTTCCCTCGAACTTTATTCCATTTTTTTATTTTATGGTCGTGTACTTTTCTTCATTTTCTTCTGTAATATTTTTTTATTTCATTTATCTTCTTATTTTCTTTGTTTAAAAAAGAATTCATCACTTTTAAAAATTGTCGCATATTTAGAATTTTACAAATTTCTTAAATTATTGGTGAATGATTGGGTTTATGGGTTTATGCCAGGGTAAGGAAGCCGCGGTTGCGGCTTCGGTGTCGAAAAAAATTGATAAAACTTTATCACAACAACCCGATAAAATGTTACAAAAATTACTTTTACTTGGTCCTGGAGAATCTGGGAAATCGACATGTCTCAAACAAATGCAGTAAGTTTTACTTTTGTTTTTCCTTTACGTGGAATTTTTAGTTTTTAAAGTTTCTTAAAAATCAATTAAAGATTCTTTCAAATTTTTAAATTTAAACTTTTTTGATGACTATAAATAATGATCATTTAACATTTTTGTGTAAATATCAAAACACGCTTTTGCGCCCTTCAAACTTTGTTACTTTTTGTTATTCTATTTTTTTCTTCTAATTAAAAAAGGTTTAGATAATTTTTTAATCCCCTGAGATTTTTATTTCATTCTGAATAATATTGTAGCGAAATAGTTATTACTAACATCAAATTCGGTTGAGTAAAAAAATTCTATTATAATCCTCCAAGGACATTTATGAATTGATAAAGATGAGTCAAAGTCTATAAACTTTTAAAGTTTAGTAAAAAAATATCGAAACCTAAATTACTTATTAGCTATGCTTTTGTCTTCGTTTAAATTCATCGATTTTATTAAATAACAATAGACAGACATTTCCTGAAAATTAAAGTGCAGTGTTCCAAGAATTATGCATAATAAATTATTTGAAACTTTTTTGTCGTGTCTCAAAGTAAAGCAAATTAATTTTGTATTCTTATTAGTTTTTTTCACCTGAAGGAAACTTCTTAATTTCATACAAAATTAAAAATTTCTAATTTATCAAAATACAATCAATTTTTCTTTTTTAGAATTTTACATAATAATGGTTTTTCTGAAACTGAAATTGAAGAGCGTAAAGGTATTGTATATTCAAATACAGTTCGATCATGTATGGATATTGTAAATGCTATGGCGTCTTTGGGCATTTTATATGAGAATCGTGCAAGAGAAGCCGATGCAAAGTTATTAGAAAAACATATTGAAAGTGGATTAGAATTTACAGCATTTCCACAAGAAATAAAAACTGCTATCGTTAATTTATGGTCTGATGGAGGAGTAAAAAAATGTTTTGAAAGGCGAAATGAATATCAACTTAATGATTCAGCATTATAGTAAGTCTTTGAGAAGGTTTTAAAAATGAGTATAGCACAATTTGATAACAGTCAAACGTTTCATTAACCAACGTTCGAATTAACAGCCCAGTGATTCTCGATCTCATGCTATCTTTGCCTTTAAAAATAGTTAATTTTAGCTTTTTGGAAAATATTGAAAGAACTGCAAAAAAAGATTATCGACCAACCGATCAAGATATTTTACATACTCGTATGGCTACAACGGGTGTAGTTAAAATGGATTTTCATTGGAAGGGTATTGATTTTAAGTAAGTTACTTATTTATTATGTTTATTTTTTGCTTGCATCCACTGTACATATGTTTCACAAATTTTACTTTGACATTTTCCTATTCAAAAGTATTTATTTTTGACGTTAAAAAGACGACTTAAAATACACATTTTTTAAAGATTACCTTTTTTACCTTTTCATTTAAATTAACACTTTCAATGAAAAGCTTCATCAAAGCATAAAAGAAGCACATCAGTAACCTTTAATTTCCTTTGTGTCCCACATGTATATGAATTGAAAATTTTAACCTTATAATTTCATATCTTTTTTTAAATAATATTTTCAGTTGGCGTAATAATTTATTTATGTGACGTAAAATATATTTTTGAGATAGGAAACAAAATAATTCATTAGCTCATCATTTTTTTGTTTTACGTGTGTTAAAAAATTAACGCAAAAAAAAATAATGATAAATTAAGCAAAAACAAAAGCCCAAAGGCAGCTGATTTTGCAACACCAAAAAAACATTATAAAATGAGTCAAGCGCAAAGAAGCAATAATAACCTTAATTTTAATATTACTGCTTTTTAACTAAAATTTTCGAAGATCTAAACTAGAGATACCAACCAGCAAAAATGTGTTACAGTAAACTCTCATTTAATTATTATAAAAATAAATTTTAGTGTATTTGATGTAGGCGGCCAAAGGTCAGAAAGAAGAAAATGGATACACTTTTTTGGTAAATTTTTTGCAACATTTTCTGAGCAGATTTTGTAAATTTAATTTTAGACGATTCAAATGCAATTATATTTATCGTTGCTATATCTGAATATGATCAAACTTTAAGGGAAGATAATAAAACAGTAAGCTTATCAGCTTTTAACGAATAAAAAATGTTTTCTTTTTTAGAATCGCTTAGTGGAAGCTTTAGAATTATTTGATACAATATCAATGTCAAAATTTTTTACAAAAACTTCAATGATATTATTTTTTAATAAAAAAGATTTATTTGAAGAAAAAATTCGTATTTCACCCCTTTCAGCTGCATTTCCACAATATACGGGTCCAATGGAATATAAAGAAGCAGTAAACTTTTTAAAGCAACAATTTTCTAAATTATATCGTAATAAACAAAAGCTTTACAGTTAGTTTGTTGTCTACGGAAGTTAGGATTTAATAATTTTTGTTAATTTATTTTTTTAGTTCACGAAACGTGTGCAACCAATACAAATCAAGTTCAACAAGTTTTTAATAGTGTCATTGATACAATTATTCAAGAAAATCTTAAAGATACAGGAATGCTTTAAAAAGTTTTTAAGCGAAAATAATTGTATTTTATTTTTTTTAATGTTTACTTACAATATATTTGTATTTATTTTTTTCTTCGTATCTCCTCATAAAGAAATTGCCTAAAAATTAAAATTTAATAAATACGTTTTTATTTACACAAAAAAAGTTTTCCATGATTACACGTTTTGAAAAAACAGCGATGAAGCAAAGCTCGCTAAAAATGGACAAGTCTGTTGCAGCCGCCAGAATTAGGTCATAGAAATATGGAAAAGTTAAAGGTTCAACAACTACATATGTGGAGTAAACTGGTTTAGAGATGACCTAATTCTGACTATATATCTTTAAAGAGAAATTTAAATGCCGGCCTAAATGAAATCTATAATAAGCGCCAGCAACATTTTTTTATATTTTCAATTTTTTGATTGCTTTAGGCAATTTGAAGATGAAGTTTTTTAACATTATTATTTTCAGCCATGTGTTTTCTTGCAGAATCGAGAGATCCAAGGTGCAACATTTGAACGCCATTAGATTCCTTTGGAGGCGTAAGTGGAGCATCGATACTTTCACAAAGTTTCGCATCCGTTTCCCAAAGTTTTTGTTGGGCTCGTTCTTCGCCTGCTTCAGTCATGGATCGAATTTCTTTTCCGGTGCAATCAAAATATTTTCCTGAAACATGCGAAAGTTCTGGAGCTTCTGCAAGTCTTTGAATGGTATGAACTCCATTTCCTCGACTACAAAGATAGCTTCGACTTGCAGAGAGACATGTGACACTGAAACATTTTTGCAATTATTTATTTAATTTTAGACTATAGAAAATGGAATTCATACTCATGATGATTCTCAGCGGGTTCTTCAGCGTCCACAACATTTGCGGTAACACTAAAATTCAAACCATGTTGTAAAAGTAAGCGATGAAGGGCGAATGTAATCATATGATTCATTAATTTTGTTCGAGAATATTGCAAATATTTATCATAAATTTTTTCACACATTATGTCTTCATAATCTATGGAACCCCTGAAAATTTTTATAAAATTAATTGTTTTGAAAAAAATAATGTTGATTAGTGGAATTAGTAACTTATAAATTGTCTTGGTAATTTAATTGCTGCCTTTTTTAATTAAATTTTTTAACTTTGACCAAACAATAAATACATAAAGTGTTCCAAAACTCAACGATATAATTTTCAAATATATACTATGGTCTAAACTTTATAAAAATGTAGTTGTAATTTCTGCCAAAATATTTTTTAGTGGTGAGATTCAAGTAAAAGAAATATTTTTTAATTCACATAAGCAATTACGGTTACGAAACAGCTATTTAGTACTTCAACAAAATACAATGTAGTCTTTTCAATTAACAACAAAAAAAACAGCTGCTTTTTATTATGGTATTTTAACTTTATGGGATTTCTGCCAATTTAATATTTAAAAATTAAACTCTAAATTTTTCCATGAAAGCACGCATTTGCAAGGAAAACGAAATATGAAAATCTCCTTTTCTGTGGAATTAACAATTGAAAGCAACAAAAACGCAAATGAAAAAGTAACTTACATAGCATGAAGTGAACTGCCAACGGTAATAATCCTTGCTGGAGCATTCCTTTCAAGTAAAGGTAATAACGCATTCCAAAGATAAAAATGACTCAAATGATTTATTTGAAATCCAAGTTCCAAACCATCAACACTCGTAGATCGCCTTGAAATTAATACAGAAGCGCAAGAAATAAATGTATTTAATCCGGGGAATCGAAGTTTGACTTCTTCTGACATTTGCGTAACCTTAAAATCCATGTTTCTCATTGCTGTTATTTACAATGGAAAATTTTACCTGTTGAAATGAACTAAAATCTGCACAAATATATTCAACATTGCATTCATATTCTAATTTATTTTCAGAAACAATTGTAGCAAGAGCATTTTCGCATTTTTCTTTATTTCTTCCATGAATTATCACAAAATTTTCTTGTGGATTTGCCGCCAATGTTGAAGCTATTTGTTTACCTAAATTTTTTGCACTTTAATAAAAGTTTAAAAATTAATTAAATTCCTTCACTTCAAATTAATAATTTTCTCATTTTTTTTTTGTCCTTTAATTTGAAAGATATTAATGTCCTGTGAAATAAAAAACTTTTTAACACATTTTTGAAATGATAAAAACTTTTTTTACATCTGTCAAACCATTTAATATTTATTAGAAGCAGTTATATAATATTTTGGCTTTAATGCATAAAAAATTTCAGCACTGGAATGGCTTCATAAAAAAAGCTTTTAGGGTTTTAGTTGTTTGTCATTTTACACCACGCAATTGAAATTTCAAATGCCTAGACATCGTCGAAAAAAAAGAGAGAAGGTAATGAACATAAATTATGTAAACATTTTATGTTTGAGCAAACAAACAAAAAACTAAAGTAAAACAAAAAAAGTAATTTTTCTAAAAATAGGTTTTTTAAAAATTTCCATGAAATGGATATGGATGGTATTTGAAGGAGAGAAAAAAAAATTTTTGCCATTATTTTTGATAATAATATTTAAGAGAAAAATAATTTTTGAAAAGTTTTTATATTTTAATATTTGGTCTAAAATCTTTTTTTTATTAAACTTACCAATTCCATCTGTGGCACCAGTAATCAAAATAATTCTTTTGTAAGTTTTTGGCATCACTTTTTAATTATTGTATTTTGATTTTTCTTAAATTTAAAAAATGAAAGAATTTTTTAAATTTATTTAAAACAATACACAAAGTAGCGAAAATAAATAATAAAACAAATGCGAAATAAATTAAAGCAGCCTGCCTTTATGAGCTTCAATTTCACTTTGAAGCAACAATAACAGCAACAAACAAAATGACAAAAAACTAAGCCTTCCAAATTTCAAAGAAGACGAAAGACTTTTCGGCACCAATGCACAGACGAAAAAAAAAGAAGAAAGAGAGAACTGCCAAGAACAAAACAAAAAAGTATACGCAAATTTTTTCAGATGAAAAAAAAGCCTCGAGACGTGGTTGAATGTTTTCACTTTCTTTCTTTCAGTGGGTATTGATGCTCTAAAACCCTAAGGAACAAGAGGAAGAAAAAAAAACACAACAAAATAAAAAAATAAGAATGAAAGCAATGACGAAGAAAAAATTTTTTTGGGAGGCAAAAAAGAAGATGATGATATAAGCCAAAAAAAAGATGGGCAAGCAATGCAGCAGCTTTTTTGAGTATTGAAAACATCTTCTCCTCCTTTCATTTATCTATCTCTCTTTGGGTCGTGAAAACTTTATTTCTCCGTTTTAAAAAAAGCTTTATGTGGTCTCTTTTTCTTGACGATTAAAGACAACAACAAGCGGTTCATCGATATTAAGAAAAAAGAAAATAAAAGAAAAGATATGGGGGTTAGTGACAGCTGGCTTGAAGAAGACGAGGCTAGGCGACCAGCTGGTCGGTCCACATAGTTGCTTAAAAGATCTTTTTTTTTAAGGAAAAAGAGAAGAATTGAAGAAACATGCGCCTCCATTCAAAGAATCTTCTCTCTCTTATTTTGTTCTCCCGAAAAATGACTCCTTCCGGTGTTGACGATGACAAATAAGATGTAACTTCTTCTCCTTATTTTTCATCTTTTGGTTTTAAACATAAACATAACAAAAAGAAAGAAGAAGCCAAAGAATAAGTTTTTTTTCCAACTTTATTTGGAAGAACAAAAAAAAACGCAGCAAAGGCACGAGGTTTATTTTGCTAACACAAACAAATTCTTGACATTTGACAAATTCAAAAAAACAAAAAGAAAATAAAATAACAACTATAGAAATTTGATTACCAAAAGAAAAAAGGAGGGCAAGATGGCAAATTTAAATTCAAAATATTTGATTTCATTTAAAATTCGAACCAACAACCTTTATGGCACATAACTCAGTCGCGCCCCTGAGTTGATTGAAAAAAAAATGCGAAGAGTCACATACAAAAAAGGCAAAGATTCAAATCTCAATGAAAGCATTTTTGGATTTTTAATTAACAATATTAAAATTATAATTGTTTAAATTTAAGCAACAATTTCGGATGTTAAAGGTTTTTGATAATCAGTTAATTCAACATGATCAACTTTAGTTGTAACATCGGTGATGAATTCATAATCTTCGGGAAGATGGAAATATCCTTGATCCGTATAAAGATTCTTTTCACGAACTTGATTCCAAATTTGCAATCTAAGAATAGCACCTGTGATGGCGCCAGTGACGATGGCCACAATGAAAGCTAATCCAAGACCAGCCAATTGATATAAAGCTTGTTGAGCTCGAGTTCGGCCTTCAGGATTTTCAACGGTCATAATTGCTGGATAAATAGTTGCAACGGAAGTGCTGTATTCTGATGGATCATAAACAAAGCAAAAAACGATTGATGCAAGACCAGCTAAAAGACCAGGCATGCCGTGCAAATTGTTGACCTAAAAATTATTTATTCCTTATGTATAAAATATATTCGAAAGATTATTTACTCCGCAAGTATCTTGAATTTTAAGTTTAGAATCAAGCCATGGTGTAATGTAAGTATAACCAATAACAGAAAGAGCTCCAGCTAAAGTACCAAGAAGGAGAGCATGCGAAGGTGAAAGGATAACATTGGCTGTGGTACCAATTGCAACACCTCCAGCAAGGGTAGAATTAGCAATATGGACCATGTCAAAGTGACGCTAAAAAAATATGATAGTTTTTGCAATCTAAAATTAGAGTTTGAGCTTACATGTTTGTGAATAAGTTGTGAGAAAAGGAAAGTAGTGATGGTGCAAGCAATGAGGGATAAATAAGTATTGAGAAGGGCACGATGTCGAGCATCTTCGGGTGAAGCTAAAGCCGCATTGAAAGATGGCCAATAAATCCATAAAAAGAGTGCACCAATCATTGAGAAACTAAAATCTTTTCCGTTTATATTGAAATTTTTAAATAATTAAAGTTACACGTCGCTGTGGTAAATGCTGCTGGCATTTTCATGATTGTTCCAATGTGGGCGATACAACACTCGAGAACAAGCTAAACCAAAGTATGCACCAAACGCATGAACAATAATTGAACCGCCAACATCGTTGACCTAAAAAGAATGTCTTGTCATTTTTTTGACTCTCAATTTCACATAATTATGACATGAAAATGGCAGCAGCTAAAATTCAAGTATGTAGTTTTGCAACATCTTGTTGTTACTGATTAAAATCTGCGTTTTTGTTGCTTTGCTTTTTTATTTTAATTTTCTTTGCACCTTTTTTCTTCTTTCAATTAAATTTTTGCCTTTTACAAACCTCAAGATTGTGTATAATAAAATGTTCAGTAATCAATGCAGCGGGTGTTTCTAAAAATGCAACAAGAAGATATTGAGTTGGTGATAATTTTCCTAATAATGCTCCCATTGTAATCAGTACTACGGCGGCAGCAAAATCAGCGGTAAGGAGTCTGAAAATAAGGACATTTAAGATTTACGACTTTTGACTTTTTTCTTTTTCTTGTGTTTGTTGCGAAAAGGAAGAAAAAATGCAATCAACCACGTGTGGCAATGAAATAAGTTTAAACCCAAAAAATATTAAATAAAAGAAACGTAAAATTCATTAATCAACTTTTTTCGTTGATTTATGAGTAGAGTATTTATTTTTTATTTAAACTAAAGAAAGTTTTAAAGAAACGTACTGTTCAAGAGAAATGGTAAATTTTCCGGTTTCAGTAAATTCATGTGAAGTAAACCCACGAACTATAATACCCCATTCAATGGTAAAAGCAGCCAATAAAAGATTGATGGAAATTGCAGAAAATCCATAACGTCGCAAAAAGGTCATCAAAAATCCAAAACCAACAAAAATCATTACATGAACATCTTGGAAAACTAAAATGCCATTGTTGAATAAATAAATTTAGCGAAAGGTGAGGATGCTTACGTGGATATTTGGAGTTGATGTATTCAGTGCTTTGTAGCCGATCACCAGGCATTGCATCAGCTGCATATTTTCCAAAAAATCCAAAAAGCCCTATGAAGATGACATGAAAAAGTGTCACCAAAAGGGTGAATTGATGATCGGCAAAGAAGCCTTTATTGGCCATGCTATAAATAATAAAACGTAAATTAAATCTTCATGAATATCGCGTTAACAAAAATCTGTGCTCATTAAAAATTTTTTTAAAAAAGCTCAAAATGTTACTTCGATCAACAACTCTTTCAAAAAGTAAGTAGCAGCCAAAACTTTTTGAACTCGCAAAATTTGACCTTCAAAAAAACACCCAAAAAACTCGCAACAATATATTTCTTTTTACTCCATTAATTTTGTCAAGAGAAAAAAAAGAAAGAACAAAAATCAACAAAGAAATTGAAGCAAGAGAAGGTACTTGAAAACCGGTGTAAACGGTGGTGATGATGATGAAGTCTCTTTCTTCTTATCTTCGCTTCTCCAACTAATTAATTTTAGAGTGGGTAATAAAAAAAAAGCGCGATTGTAATTTGGCACACAAATAAATATTATTATTATTATAGAAGATTGAATGGAAAAGGCAAAAAAATGATAATAAATTTTATTTTAGTCTCAAATAACTCCACCCTTGATTAGTCTCTTTTTTACGTTTTTTCGGGTCATAGCCAAAGCAAAATCCAAATATAATTTATGGCTTTGAATGTTGCGGGACGGATGGCTTTGATTCTTTGAAAATGGAAGAAAGAACTTACGTTAAATTATTTTCAGTATCATTGGATGCGGTGACTGAAAAGCAAAGGCATTATAAAAAAAAGTTTGAACGTAAACAATCAAATTTAAAACATCTGTGAGCTAAATTTCACCAACAGCTATTGGGAAAATAAAAGCAATCGTTACGTTAAAACTTGAATAAAATTTATTTTTTTATTTTTGTAAAATTAGTAAAACAAACAAATGGCTTTAAAAGATTCCAAACTTACCACTTCTTTTCCTCAATACTGTTGTAGAAAGCTTTGATGGAACTTCAGAATGCACCGCAAACCCTTCAACCATTTTTTTGTGTGAAAAGTAAAATAAATGAATCAAATGTTGAGAAAAATTCATCAAAAATATACCTTTTCTGAATCGTTGGAGAAGGCGTGCACATACATGTTCCTATCATCAACTCAGCATCATCATTCGATCGAAAATGCAAACAATTAAACTTTTCAACTCTTTTATTTTTACTGTAAAAAAGGACCAAGGGTTATGTGAGAATGTGAATGTGAAGTCCATTAATTATGTCTTCAATAATCAGATGTTAAATTTATTTCAAGTTCTGACAGCACATATTAGAACAAAAACGTGGTTTTTGAAGGTATCATCATCTCATCTAATGAAAAATGAAAGTTTTCTAAAAGACAAAGAATTTCTAATTTCTTTCTTTTTTTTTTGCAAATACAATTTACATGATTGCAGCGAACGAAATTTGTAAATTGTAAAGAAAATGAAACTTGACAACTACAAAAAAAGTGTCGTATTTATTGAGGTAAGGAAAGATGTTATAAAAAAAGAATGATAAAAGTTGTTGCTTTTAAAAAAGCAATCATAAGGATTCAAGCAACGTTAAATTACCCCAACAGAGATTTACGATAATCAAAACGAAACCAAAAATTATATTTTGTGTGGTTTTGAAAAAAATCATAAAGCTTCCAAAATTGTTACCCTCTAAAGAAATAATATGTACTAACAGCAATCAACATTAGTTTGAAATGAACAATGTCAGAATACAATATCAAATCTTTGTTTGAAAAAAGAAGAAGTAATAAATTTTAGTAAATCGAAGTATCCAAGAAAATTTTGTAGGTATGTCCAATCTCATTTTTGTATGCTTCCCGCATATTTTTGGCTTAATGCAACCTTTTTGCATCGAAGCTGTCATCATTTTTTTATTTTCTTCATCCTTTTCCAAATCTTCTAATTCATCCTTCATTTTTTTTGTTCCAAATTTTTCATCAAATTCTTATATCATCATTTTACAGGATTCAACATGTTCTTAACTCGTAGTGAATATGATCGTGGTGTCAACACTTTTTCACCTGAAGGCCGTCTCTTTCAAGTTGAATATGCAATTGAAGCTGTAAAACTTGGTTCGACTTCTCTTGGAATTCGTACAAAAGAAGGTGTTGTACTTGCTGCTGAAAAACGTGCTAATTCAAAGTTAATGGTTAATGATTCAATTGAGAAGGTTTCAAAGATTGATCAACACATTGGTGTTACCTTCGCTGGTTTGATCGCTGATTCTCGTACTTTGGTTGAGCGTGCTCAAGTTGAATCTCAAAATTTCTGGTTTACATATAATCGAAAGATTCGTGTCGAAGATGTCACACAATCTGTTGCAAATCTTGCATTACAATTTGGCGATGATGATGTTAAAGCCTCAATGTCTCGTCCATTCGGTGTTGCTATGCTCTTTGCTGGTATCGATCAAACTGGTCCACAACTTTATCATCTTGATCCATCTGGTACTTTTATTGATTGTCAAGCAAAATCTATTGGAGCTGCATCTGATGGAGCTGAACAAAATCTCAAAGAACATTATCATGAAAATATGACACTTCGTGAAGCTCTCAAAGTTGCTATGACCATCTTAAAACAGGTTATGGAAGACAAGCTTACAAGCAACAACATTGAAATTGTTACAATTACTCCAACAACTGATAAAAATGGCAAATTAACTGGCGACTTCAAGCGACTTACCAATGATGAATTACAAGCCCTTGTTGGTGATCTCTAAATGAATTCTCTGGTGATTCTTTTTATTACTCTTTGTTCTTGAGGTATCTTTTTGACTGTTTTCTGTTTATAATAACTTATTTTATGTAATGGTTTTCATAAATATATTGCTTATACTTTTGTTTTTGCCTATTTCTTTTGAATACATGAAACGGACTTTCCATAACCTTTGAACTGATAACGGATGCATGAATGCTATGCTGAGCATATAAAGTTAGAAACAAAATTTTATTTATTTTTTCTTCAAAAAACGCTTTAAACGACAAGGCAGTAGCTGTGGAATGAACAACTAACTAGTTGCAATTTGAAGTGAAGCAATCAAGAATTAAGAAAGTTAATATGCGCAATTCTGAGTTTAAAATTGTTACTTTCCAACTCTCATAAACCATAAATGAAAAAAAAGTCCACTGGAAGAAGAGATTTGCATCGGTGCTTTTTTATTCAAATTAATCATCACATCATTAAAAAAAGACATAGTTTTGTTTAACAGCAACGACATGAAAAAGCTGTTCAGCATTTTATCCATTGCTCCTATGTTATTTCTTGAGCACCTTCGTATCTTTGAGAGGCGCATCCATCCATAAATCTTTAATAAATAAAAAAATAATTAATATTTCACAAAGTTCTTCTCTATTATTCACGTTGATTCACATTTTTATCCTTCCTCTTTTTATGTAAGCCTTTGAAGTAGCAGAAGCAATAAGTACTAATAAAAACTCTCAGACTTTGCGACAATTTTTCAATCTTCTTTTTTAAGTAAAAAACAATGTGTTATAAAAATAAATAATCGTGATGTCAAAGAGAAAAAAAACAAAATTGACTCCTAACTTCCAATGGGAACAATTTACAAGGCTCGTTTCATAGTTAAGAAATTAGACATGCCGCTGAATGACTCGTTTTTTAAGAGGATACACATTGAAGAAATAAGTTAGTTCAATCTTTATTTTGACAGTGCATACGAATAATATAATAAATAACTACAAGGTACAATAAACAATAAATAACTACAAGGTAAAATAAACAATGTACAGAAAATCCAAGTTAAAAAACAATGAACAAGTTAAAGATACTTATCATAAAGAGTTCTTTTTTCGTAGAATTGATTGAAAGAAGCCATCTTTTTTTGGAGTCGCCTTTGAGATTACGGCAGCTTTCGTAGGTGATTCACCGAAACTTTCATCATAAGTACCAAGAGAAGGATCATAATGAGAGGTGAGATGTTCCACGCGCCGTTTGTTCTTATCTGATAAAGCATGAACCCTATAAACAAAAAAATTAGCATGGTTCATAAAAAAAAGGTAAAACAAAACTTACTTGAAGTCGAGCCGTTCACGATTGACTGGTTCAGTCAGATCAAGCATTATTCCACGTTTTCTTGGAACAGGAGGAGTTTGATTCGAGAATGCAGGAAAGTTGGAAGCCTTTGAAGAAATATATGGTTGACGCTTGGCGAATGTAGGCGAAGATCGAATAATTCTTGCAGGAGATGCTGCACCACTTCTTGGCTTTGGTGTTGAGAACGCAGATGGTTGACGGTTGAACATGGATTGATTTGGAAGAGGACCATCAAGAGGATTGATAAATGGAGGAGCTCGTGATGTAGCTTTCAGGAGGATATGTTCATTTTCATCAGCTCGAGCTTCAGCACATCCATACATCTTCTTGAGACGAATCACGTCTTTCTTCATTCTTGCATTGTCTTCTGATATCGCTGCATTGAGGTGTTTGATTGCTGTATTTTCTGCTTCAAGATCATGTTTGCCTTCAAGTTGTTTTTGCAAATGCTTCGTTTTCTCGGAAAGAGCTTTGAAGGAATCACGAAGACATTCAAGTTCAATCATATTTTTCCTTTCATCTTGGTTTTTAAAGGCAATGGCACGACGATGAACCATAGTCTAAAAATTAGATATCCATAAGTATTGTTAAAATGATTCTAAAAAACCTCTTGTTCAAGTTCTTTGATGCGGTCTTCCTTAGCTGCTAGTTCTTGACATTTGAGTTGTAAATCAGCATCTTTGGATCCGAGAACACCATCCATTGTTTGTTGAGGAACCATAGCCTAAAAATTTTATTCTTAAAAGTTATTACAGAAATCAGTTATAAGAAACATACATCTTGTTCAATTTCTTTGATGCGGTCTTCTTTAGCTGTAAGTTCTTGACATTTGATTTGTAGCTCAGCATCTTTGGATTTGAGAACATCTTCCATTGCTTTTTGTTGAACCAAAGCCTAAAAATCAAATATCCATAAGTGTTGCTAAATCAATTATAAGAAACTTACATCTTGTTCAATTTTTTTGATGCGATCTTCTTTAGCTTCGAGTTCTTGACCTTTGAGTTGTAGCTCAGCATCTTTGGATTTGAGAACATCTTTCAATGCTTGTTGATGAGCCATAGCCTAAAAATCAGATACCATTAATATTGTTAAATCAATTATAAGAAACTAACATCTTGTCCAATTTCTTTGATGCGACCTTCTTTAGCTTTGAGTTCTTGACACTTGAGTTGTAACTCAGCATTTTTAGATTTGAGAATATCTTCCATTGCTTGTTGTTGAACCAGAGCCTAAAAATTTTATTCTTAAGCAATATTACAAAAATCAGTTATAATTTATAAGAAACTTACATCTTGTTCAATTTCTTTGATGCGGTCTTCCTTCGCTTCAAGGTCTTGACATTTGAGTTGTAGCTCAGCATCTTTGGATTTGAGAACATCTTTCAATGCTTGTTGATGAGCCATAGCCTAAAAATCAGATATCCATAAGTATTGTTAAATCAATTATAAGAAACTAACATCTTGTTCAATTTCTTTGATGCGATCTTCTTTAGCTTCGAGTTCTTGACCTTTGAGTTGTAATTCAGCATCCTTTGACTTGAGAAAATTTTCAATTGCTTTGTGATTGGAAACCAGTGATAAGAAACTGGAAATTAACACTGGATATTCATCAGAGATTTGATAATCAGGAGGAAGGTGATTCATGATGAGCAACTTGAACGGGAAATCAGCAACCAAACAAAATGAATGTCGTCGACGACAAAAAGGAAAGCAAAATTGTTGTTGAGCTTTTTAAAAGTTGAAAAGCAAAGAAATCCTCGCTCACTGCTCATTCACTCGACCTCGAGGATATGCGAGTATGTATACAGTATATTTTCGTTTTGAAACATACATTGAATTTGAATATGTTTATTTTTATTTCCTCTTTGAAATTTTTTTACAAAGTATTCAATCATTTTCTACAGACTATTTTATTTCATATACTACCATCTTTAATTTTGCCTATTTTTTCTTTATTTAGCTTTTATAGCTACTACCAAAAACGCCTCCTTCATTCCTTTTTCGATTGGTGTTTATCGACATAATTTTTTTTGTTGTTATGTTTCCGGTGCGATGTTATCTTCTTTTTTTTCTGTGAGGAACTTCTTCTCAAACATTGTTTGATTCTGAACGTACATGATTTTTTTTTTCAACAAAGAAAGAACATTGTTGACTTCGTTTCTTCTTCCAATAGTTGGCTTTAATAATAAAATAAAAATTTCGTTTTATTAAAAGTCCATTAATTTCCATGCTTGTTATTTTTCGCTGTTTGTTCAGATTCTTCCAAAATTGCTAATTGTTAGATGAGATTGAGAAATTTTGGGAGTTTAAAACTTTTCCTTCGTCTTTTATTTTAGCGGGCTTTAAAATTTGCGGAATCAAGGGTTTAATTTCAAAAAAAATACATGACTTTGCACTTTTACAAAGCTTTTGCATTTCATTAACGACCATTCAATTTCTCTAAAAAAGGCTTATTTTTTTCGAAATTCGAATTACAAAACCATCATAAAAAATAATAATAGGGAAAGAAAATATTTATTATGTATTAAAAAAATGAAAGAAGAAACATAAAATGGGATCATTGATTATGGTTGATTAAATCAATTTTTTTCTTTCTTTTTTTTTGTTGAAAATCGCATGTATTGGAAGTATTGTCCTCCTTCATCTTTGCCATGAGCGATCATTTACCATCAATTTTTCTTTCTTTTGTCCTTTCACCTTTTTTCCTTTTCAAACATTCAGAGTGCATTCATTTTTTTTTCTCAAATTAAATGAGTTGTTGTATTGGGTTTGCTTTATTTGGTGATAATAATAATCAATCAAAAAATTGCAATAATGATGATGCTTATATCAAAAAATCTGTAAGTCCTCTTTGAATACAGTCATCATTCATTTTTTATCAGCTAATTTTTTTCTTTTAAACAAAGCTTTTTTAAAAAGTGTTGATTAAGTAGTTTATTGATTATATGTATGTATGTAAGTTTTTGACAAATTAAAAATATGATCATCAAATGTTAATGTGGGTTCAAACAAAAAGTTTTTCTTTTGTAATGGCACTCACGCTTTGACCATTTACGACCGACGCTTCTATCAAACGACGACGACGAGTGCTGCAGAGATTAACCGAAAACATTGCCTTGTTTAACACAGTTGACATAAGCTGCTTTAAAAAAAATTTCTCTCTTTATTTTTATTTTCAACAGCCAGCCACCAAAATGAAAGGAGAAGAATGAAAAAAAAAAGTGGAGAGAGAGAAAAAAAAATGACGAGCCCCTCTCTGTTTTCTTCTTCTTTTCCCCTTTGGTTGTTGCGCTGCTGGTGGAGCATCAGTCAGCAGCACCAACACAAAGTGATTTTCTTCTTTTTTTTCTTTCTAACTATTGCATAGTGCATTTGACTCCTTTGCTCTGCTTTTTAACCCCTTTATATTGATTGTGTCATTTACGTGTTGTTGTGTTGTATTATGTTGTTGGATTGCTTTTTAGTTTAAAACCGCCGATATTCCTTTTTTTCTATTTTGGACAAAAAAAAGTTTTCATATGTTGATTGTTGAACTTTTTGAAATTTTTATGTTAGGAAATCCAATCAAATGTTGTACCTTTCTTTTTTATTTATTTAATATTTATCAAGAAAGAATATCGGAGATATAAAGAATTTTTTCTTCGCGCATTGATTTTTTGTTACTGCTTTTATACCTACATTTTTTTGCCTTTGATACAATAATAAAACTTTTCATCTTTTTTTAGAATATTAAACCATTGAATGCTCCAGAATTATATCAAATTTCCGTAAAGGGAATGTCAAAAACTGATACAATGCGGGTTCCACCACTTCCTTTAACATCACGAGATTCGCCACTTAAAATAGGTATCACGCTTTTAAAACTTTTAAAAGCATAAAATATTTATGAAAACTAATAATAATCTTTTAGTGAGTAAAACTCCCCAAGATATTTGCTACCATAATGATTATCATTCACGTAAAAGTAAGGACATTTAATAAATTTGTGTTTTTATATTTATTAAATCATCTTTTTTTAGCTTCCTCACCAACTTCCAGTGCAGAAAACTTTCATTTTAAAACATCTTCCAGTGATTCTTCAACGTCACGAGATGAGATTCCAGAGATTTCTAGTAAGAATCCATAAACTTTTTGTGATCCTTTAAATAATTTCGCAATTTTTTTAGCTGCAACTCACGTTCGCATTCGTCCATCCACTGCTATAGCTGCAAGAACTTGCTTTAATTTTGTTGCAAATAATAAAGATGAAATTTCATTTAAAAGGGGTTCAAAAGTTATTGTCAAAAGCAAGCATAGCATTGACGATGAATATGTTCTAATTCAAGTTAATGAAAAAGAAGGTTATGCTCCAAAGCGATTTTTACAACCATGTGGCAGTGCTCCACCTTTTATAAATAATTCCGAATTAACCAAAGCTCAAACATTGATTGGAGCAGGAACTTTTGCAAAAGTTTATGAGGTTTTATATCGTGGACAAGTAAGAAATTAATTCGAAAGGCATATATGTAAATTAAGATTAAACATTTTTTTAGAAATATGCTTTAAAAGAATATATTCACCAAGATTTGCCTAAAGCTCAAGAAGAAGCTGAATGCTTGAATGCTATGGATCATAAAAATATTGTGAAAGTCTTTGGACTTTGTCTCAGCCCTGCAGCACTTTTGCTTGAATATTGTGAAGGTTTAATTCCCTTTTTATAAATTTGAATTTCTTTCACTTTAACAAATTTTAGGAGGTCAATTATCAAAATTAATAAATCCTGATTGCAATCCTCCCCTTCGAGTCCTTCTAACTTGGACCATACAAATTGCTGAAGGTCTTTGGTATATGCATAATAGAGAAATTCCAATATGTCATGCTGATATTAAACCACAAAATTGTTTAATTTTGGAAAAGCCTTGCACTTGTGATCCCAATTATTACCGTAATGAAGATTCAAATCTTTGTTCAATTTGCGGCTTTCATAGACTTTCACGTTTAACATTGAAACTAACTGATTTTGGTTTATCAAAACCAACTCAAACCGCAAGGTTAGTTTTCTGTTTGTTTCTAACATACAAAAGTTAATTTTTTAAAATTTGTTTTAGAGTGAGTTTATCCGGTTCTGTACCATATATGGCACCTGAGTATATTCGTGAAACCGTAATTACTCCTAAAGCTGATGTATGGTCATTTGGGGTAAGACAATTTCATAAATTCTAACTATTGATTGATTAATAAAATATAATATTTAGGTTTTACTTTGGGAAATCTTAGCTAAACAAACTCCATATAGCGATATTCAACAATATGGTTTATCTGCAATTATGTTTGGAATAGGGCAAGAACAAATTCATCTTCCATTATCTGATTCATGGCCATTAGAATTGCAAGATTTATTAAGCGCTTGCTGGGAAAGTAATGTCGAAAAGCGTCTAAATATGGAAGAAGTTATAGAAAAACTTCGTGAAATTCCAACAACAAATCCTGATTATGTTTTAGTTGGAAGTGTTAAAAAACCCACCGAATCCAATTTAAGCATAATGGAAACTTTAAAACAATATTTGCACAAAAAGAATGGTTTAATAAGTGATGTATTAAAAAAGCCTAAAGCTCCACCAAGAAAATTAAGTAAACATGATATTGGTTCACCGCAAGATATGAAAACGATTATTTCAGTTCAAAATAAAAATGGCCATCTTGAAATTCATGATCGTAAGTTTTAATCATTATTTTTTGATTGTTAAAGTATCGTGGCACTAAAAGTGTTTAGTAGTAGTATTGTTGCTTGGGTTTTTTTTTACATATTTCCATCATCACTTCGTTAAAGATGGTTCTAAAATATTTAGTGACACACTTTTGTTTTGTGATTTTTTCTTTTCACTTTTGTGATTGTGGTTGTTTTTCTTTTAGATGAAGAAGATCGAAAGCGGCATCTTTCAACCCATGATAATGGTGGAACTTTACCACGAGAAACATCACGTCGGGGCGGGCTTGGTACGGCCATTTCAACTCCCGAACTTCATAATATTGGCACGGATCATTCCAAAACCCTTGAACGTAAACCTGCAATGAGACGTAAACCCAATAATTATCGAGTACCAGATCCTATTAATCGACCCACAAAAACATTTTTGGGTTCAACAACTCCATGTCATGATGATGGAACATTAAATTCAAATAATTTTGATGAAAATACAGTCGAAGTTATTATTAAACCCGGTTTGTTAATTTTTCTTTTATTTGTTGTTGTAATTCCATTGTTATTTTGCACCATTCTATCAAATCCGAAATGAAAATTATAATATTTACCTTTTTTAATTTTAGAAGATATTCGAGTTCCAAGGAAATCACGCGAATCTCAAAAAAGTGTTCAATCATCCCATCGTTCGCCATCATCACATTCTCAAAGCACCTTTTATGTTTCACATAATGATTTAATTTCAACTCCAACATATGATAGCTTTACCCTAACTTCTCAATCATCGGTTGATTCGGAATCGATACCACCAAAAAAGCGAGGTATTATAGGAAAATTTTTCAAATCAAATTCTAAACATAAAGAAGCTGCTTCAAATTCATTTGCAAATCCTGATTTTGTTTATTATAATTATTCCAAACATAAAACAAATGGAAATTATCTTGTTAATGGTGAAACCGAGGTTCACTTATTGAGTCCTTTACATCATCTTCAAACTGTTAATTTAGCTCAGTAAGTTTTTATTTTTAAAATGGCTTTAACCACAATAAATTACCGTAAAAAAATTTTAGATTCATCAAGCCAATTTTAAATGATACTCCAACAACGAGTCATTTTGTAAAACTACCAAATAATTCAAAAAATCAACGTCAACAAAAATTAGGTGAACATCGAAGAAATACATCAAATGCTTCTGAAAGAACTTCATCATTGCTAAATAACAATAATAATTACATCGTAACTCCAACTTCATCCACAGGTGGCCCAAAATCTCCATCATTTCATCATTCATCATCGGAAGGAGCTTCAATAGCATCTCCCCATCTTTCAGTATCCAATTATTCTCCTTCGCGTTCAAGCGCCATTAATTTTGGATTGGAGATTCCATTGCCTCCTCCATCATCATCCTCGCCCACCACATTTCCTATAACCAATGATGAACCTTTCACCCAAAGAGATCATCGCTCGCGAGCTAATACAACTGCAACACATTTGTTAATGGAAAATATTCCAGCAGAACCTTCGGCTCCGCCAATTTTGCATCCACGTTCAAGATCCACGGATGTTTCGACTTACAATCAAGATATGCTCAATAGCCTAACGAATCGATTCACTAAAAATGGTGATCAAACAATCATTGAAAATATAGCTTATTATAAACTTCAAACTGATTCAAAACCTATTATTATCTCTCCTTCTCCGTCCACTGTGGCACCAATCGATTCACAACCTCATTACATGGCTTTGAAATCAACGAGTTTGTTACCGATTCAACAGCATCGAAGACAAAAAAGTGCTGATATAATTATTGCTGATACTCCACCATTGCCTCCACCGCATACACCTTCACAAAATATGTTGAATACGGTAGTGGAACTTCCTAAAAGTAAAGCTCCACCACCTCCACCTCGTACACTTCCACCATCTCAAACTCCGCAATTAACATCCGCTTCTTCATCATCCGGGTATTTAGTGCTTGAAAGTACACCTCCTCGAAGTAATCAACCTTCACCAAGTTCAAGTTCATCAATGACAACTAATCCACATTACAATGAAACAAAATCTTCGCCACGAAGATTAAGTGATGAAATTCCACAATCCAAAGCTCCACCTCGTCCTGATACATTACCAAATCGTCCAAGAATTGAAAGAAACAATGATGGTTATGTCGATATTTCTGGCCAAAATAAAGTGCCAAGAATAATTCCAAGACATATGCATAACCGCCGCAATTGATTTGTTCCTTCAAACAACTGTAATCAACCATTCCTTTTTTAAGTTTTTTTTCTCCCATTTCAAAATGTATATACATTGTATCTCTATCACTCCCTGTGCTCTGTCAGTTCAATACCCCAGTGCAATTGTATGTAACAAAACCCCTTGAATTGTAACAAAATAGTATCTAACATGATAAAAATAGTTCAATATTTGTTTTTTATAATAAAAGAAAAATACAAAACACCACATTTTTGAGATCAACAATATACAGTAAAAAAAAATAAAGAAACTATGATTACATACGAATAATTTCACCGGCTTGTGTATGACCATCATAAATAAAAGTATTGTTGACAGGAACATACTGATGTGTCGCCAATTTGATAGCTTCTTGTGCAACAACTCCTCCCATGATTGCAGAAACGACATGAGGTTCAGATGCGCCATAGCGACAAATTTCATTAACAGCTTCCATGGTAATTATCTTCTTTAAATTTTGAATCATTTCAGGATCATTCGTTTCAGATACGAGATGTTCCATTCGATTGAAAAGATCTTGAGCATCCATACTGCGAGGGACTCCATTAGTTCCAGGAAAACGTCTTTTGCCATCGTAAAAATCATCGATACCCTTGGTTAAAGCTAACCAAGTTAGAGGATGAACTTTTCGAGGCGCTTCTTCAAGTTGTGGTGGTTCAGTAATCTTTGAAAGGATAGCCTAAAAATAACTCATCATAAATAGTTTATAAAAATCTAAATTTTACCGTAATTTTAGCTTCGTCAGCTAAAGAAGTACCATTTTGAATTCCAATGAAAGCAGCATGTTTACAAAATTGTTGACATTGATGTAAAGTCAAACGGCAATCATCATCAAATATTCCATTCATAATACTTCTAGCCCTTATATAAACTTCTTCAGCATCTTGTAAAGCTTTGGTACGATAAATATTTAAAAGTTGAAGATATCTTTCTGAATCACTCGTCATATCAGGAAGTTGACCAGACAATGGTAAAACGCCATGTTCTTCGACGAATTCTTTTAAAGCTGCTGATAATACCCAAAACGATGTGGCAGTTCTTTCTGTTAAATTTTCAATCTTGCAAAATTCATGAGCAAATACATCGTTGACATTTGGAGGAATCTAAAATCAAATCAAGTAATAAGGATAACTAAACTTTAACAAGAAAATAAACATACCGTAGTTTTTACGAGAGCACTTGCAAGTTTGGCTTTAGCTTCATCAAAGTTTTCTTCATCCAAAGCTCCATGTTCATTAGGCATTCGCATATCCATTAAAATGCTTAAAATTTCTTTTCGTTGCTGATAAGTAGTGGGGAAAGCAGTTGATTCACCGATTTGTCTTCTCCAAGCATTTAAAGCTTTCATAATCAAAAGAAGATATGGAGTATGAGCATGATCCTTGTGTGACATTTTGGTAATATCATTGGCAGCTTCCATTTGAAGAAGAGCATCGAATGGATGATCAAGACGAAAATCAGGCGAAGGATATTCTGAATGACCATTGTAAATCGTATGATTCTTGAATGAAAGACGGAAGAACCCGAAAAGGCCACATACACTGAAATATATGAATGAATTAAAGAATGGTAAGAAAAAGCGAAGCAATTACCGTGCATTGATGAGTGGAACACCATTCTTATATAAAAATTGAGCAATAGGTAAAAGTTCGTGAATCGTAAGGTTAGTCGAGATAACAATTGAAAACTCTAATAAGTCCGTTAATGGAGCAATTTTTGACGGTGATGAAATCGTATAAGAGCCGCTAACATTTGGATTCAATTCCTAAAAGCTAAATATTAAAAATGCTCCAAAATGTAAGAAACTTACTTTGAGGTTTGCAGCCACCACTTCAGCTCTTTTCTTTCCAATATCATCTTTCGTGACAAAAAAGTTATGACCCAAGTCAGTCACATCAATAACAGCATCATCAATGATATGAAAGGAGCGAATACCAGGTAAAATTAAATTTTTGAGAATTTCTGTTGATATTGCTGATGAACCAAATATACAAACTTTTGTATTTTGAATTGACGTTTGACCTTCTTCACCCCATAAACGAATTTGACGATCATAACGAATATCAATATCCGATGTTGCCATGGTTTTTTCTTGAAAGACGACGAACGAATATCAAAGAGAAAGAAAATGCGTTGAAGTTGAAAGATTTGAAAGGATTACAAAAAAATCTTTTGAAAAAGTGTTTCTTCGATTACAACGTTGTTAGCTAAAACGAATGGTAGGCCAATGGAAGGTGTCTTATGACGACTGCATTTTTGCCAACCGAATAAAAGTTTTGTTTGTAAAAAGTGAAAGGTAAACGAACATTGATTTCTTCGTCTTCCATTTTTTTTTCCTCCATCACCGCTGCTAGTATCTTCGTCAACGAATTCATCAACAACAAAGATGATGCATTATATGATTTTGTTTAGCCGTCAAGGCAAATTACGCCTTCAAAAATGGTATGTGGCATATCCAGATAAAGTAAGTTTATTTTGATTCAGAGAACTAAAACAACATTTTTTTTTTCAGGTTAAAAAGAAGATTACTCGTGAACTTATAACTATGATTCTTGCACGTAAACCAAAAATGTGTGCTTTTTTGGAATACAAAGATATGAAGATTGTTTATAAAAGGTTTGTTAAACGTCTCTTTTATTTTTCCATTTTAACTTTCTACGTTTTAGATATGCTTCGTTATATTTCTGCTGCGCAATTGATCAATCAGACAACGAACTTCTCTGCTTAGAAATTATTCATCGTTATGTTGAATTGCTTGATAAATATTTTGGAAGTGTATGTGAACTTGATATCATCTTCAATTTCGAGAAAGCTTACTTTATTTTGGATGAATTTTTACTGGCTGGCGAAGTTCAAGAAACAAGTAAAAAGCAAGTGTTGAAAGCTATAAGTGCACAAGATCTGCTTCAAGAGGTGAATTTTATTATTGCTTCAAATTTTGATTACTCATGTTTTGTTTTTTTAGGAAGAAACTCAACAAGGATTCTTTGAAGACAATGGCCTTGGATAAGCACTTCGAAAATGGGAGAAATGAATTCAAACAAGTACTATTTCATGTTGTGATTGTGATATTATTGTATTTAATAAGTTATTATTTATGTTTTTTGTAATTTAAATGCATATTTTTTTGATATTAAATAAATGAAGGCTTAAAAAAATTGTAAAAAAAACTGGCATGTGAGAGAAAATCGGTCATTGCCCGCGGGTGACAAAAACAGAGTCTATCAATAGGGGCGGTGGTGGAACTGGCTTGAATCTCCTATTTAGAAAGGGTAGAAAATCTTTATGCGCGATCGATCTCAAAGGATTTGTGGTGGTGATTAACAATCGGATAAAAAAAGAGAAGAAAAAAGTTATTTGAGATTTTTTTGCATCAATTCTGGCAAAACCTTTAGAATTTTTTTAGTCAGTTTGAGTAAAAAATGACATTCGATGAATGGTTTATAAAAGTATTTTTTCGATGGGGTTTAATATCTCATCGATTTCGAACTTTTTTATTTATTGGACCTTTTATTTTAACTGGATTTCTTATGATTGGATTTGTATGGATTAAAGAGCAAGTAAGTTAGTTTTTACAAGTTTTGGATGCAGAGTTACGGTAGCTCAATGAAAACTCACAAATTTTAACTTTATTTAATTTGGCCTAAAATTAATAAATTTATTTTTACGAGAAGCCTAAAGTTAAAGAACGTGTTGAAACGAAAGTTTTGTTTTTTATAGACAACGATCGATCCCCAATATGTTTTTTCACCTGAAGATGCGAGGTGGAGATATGAAAGAGAAATATTAACACAAAATTGGCCATTGAATGAACAACATTTTTGGCCTGGAAAATCTTATGATTTCCCTGGATACATTGACGTCATAGCTGCAGCAAAAATAGATGAAGAATTTGGACGACCAAACATGCTCGTCTCAAAATTCATTAATGAACTCGATCGCATCAATAAAGTTTGTTGTCTATTCTTTAGCTTGATTCATACTTGAAAGCATTTTTATTTTTCATCCATTTTTTAGTATATTATTTACAATTTGAGTATCCCCGTTGAACATAATGGACAAACTTATGATGTTCATTACACTGATTTATGCATGAGTTATGATTGGAAATGTTATTTAAATGATCACATAATTATGCTTCAACCCAAATCACATTGGGGAAGCTTTGAAGGAAAAATTGCAGAATTTGCATCAGAAGTTATTGAAAAGGAAGTAAGATTTTTATTTGAATAAAGCAAAAAATTAGCGCAGCTCTCAATTCGCAAAACTGTGTTTCATATTTGAAATATTTGTAAATCGTTAAACTTTCATTTTATTATTTAATTTTTTAGATAAAAATTACATACCCAATTGGTTGGAAAGGCACCGAACCAATTTATTTTGGAGCTTTAGTTGGTGGAGTTCATTTAACTGATGAAGCTGGACATTTTGATTATGTTACTGCTGTTCGATTAACTTTTAATACTCGAGAAGAAACAGTTGGAAATATTAGTTATGTTTGGAGAAAAAAGGTGGCAGATTTTCTTTCAAGCAAAGAAAATCCACCGAGTGGTAATCTTCTTAAAAATTTATAACATTCAAATATGATTCTGATGATTATTTTAGAAATTCTTGAATTTGGATTATATCACAATGAAAGTTTACCTGAAGGTTTACAAGATGTCGCAGATGCTTTAACACCAAAATTTATTATGATGTCAGGAATTTTATTTGCTTTCACTCTTGGTTGCAGTCTAGTATTTTTGAGGCATGAAAATATTTTAATGGGAATTGATTGGGTTCGAAGCAAGCCTATTTTGGGTTTGGCAGGTAAAAATTAAGCATAGTAGCCGTATATTCTAAGAATAAAATTTCAGCCCTTGTTTGTCCACTTTTGGCAGTTGGAAGCGCTTTTGGTCTGGTTTTATGGACGGGTGAATATTATAACGCTATTGTAAATATTTCTCCCTTCATTGTTGTTTGTATTGGAATTGATGATGCCTTTTTAATGAATGCTGCATTTCATCGAACAAATCCCGAATTAAGTCCAGCCAGGCGTTTAGCTGAAACATTATCTGAAGCAGCTGTGGCTATTTCAATTACATCTTTCACTGATATGGTAACTTTAATCAAGATTAAAAATGGTGGATAAAAATTCACAATGTTTTTCAGCTAACTTTTGGGATCGGTTGTTTTACAACCCTTCCTGGTGTTCGACTCTTCTGCCTTTATACCTTTTGGGGCATTACCTTCACATATCTTTACCAAATAACATATTTCACAGCCGTCATTGCTTATGCAGGTGAAATGGAGGATAAAGGATTGCATTCATTATTTGGATTTTGGCCATGCATGAAAAAATGCATTCGTCCTGAACTTGCAAGTAAGCAAATTCGTTTAAAATTAATTTATAAAAACTTACAACTAAAAATTAGATACAATGACGTTAAAATGGTTATTTGCGGGTTCAGTATGTCGAGAATATGATCGACAACAAGATGCAATGTTTGGTAGAGAAAATAATAGCCAAGAGTTACCTAAAAAGACGCAAGTTGAAAATGAAAATGAAAAAGAAAAAAGCAAATCAATAATACAAAAGTTGAAAGCTTATTTGAGTTCATTGGAATCGGATCAAGATGATTCAGATCATGTATGCGTAAAAAAATTTACTCGCAAACGTTTACATTTTCCTTTGTTTTTAGCATTTAGATTCACATCATGGTCGTGAAACATTTGTAAATTGGTTTTTCCGTGAATTTTATGGGCCATATTTGCTTCAAACAAATACCAAAGTTTTAGTATTAATTATTTATTTAATTTATGCCTTCATCGCTCTTTTTGGATGTTCACAAATTAAAGAAGGCTTAAATCCAAAGAACCTTGTTCGAGAATCCTTTTATTTAAATAATTTTTATGTTTTGATTGATGAAACCTTTTGGCAGGAAGGACTTCAAATGCAAGTAGTTATAAATAATCCACCAAATTTATTTGATGCAAATGAAAGAAAGGATTTTGAAAAAGTTCGTGAAGAATTTGAAGGAACTCCATTCACGATGAATCACAATGCCACCATGATTTGGTTGGATGCATTTGAAGCTAAAATGGTTGAAGATGAAGCAACATTAAATATTTCAGCACCAAAATCAGCTGAAGAATGGTATGAAAAAGTTCAAGAATGGTTAATTACAGCTGGTGGAAGGAGGTTATGGGAATTGGATATGGTTTGGGATAAAAGTCTCAATGGTTCAGCAAGTTTAAAGACTTTTCGATTTCAAATTGGTTTAAGAAACTATCGAACTCCAACGGATGTTAGTATTAATGAAATCCAAAAACAATCCATAAATTATTCCATTTTAGCATACAAATAGTTGCAAATTAATGCGACAAATAGCATCGAAATTTCCTGAAATGAATATTACAACCTTTCATGAATATTATCCTTTCGCAGATCAATATTTAGAACTCAAACCCGCTTTATTTAGAAATATATTTTTAGCGGTTTTTTGTATGATGATAGTTTCAATGTTAATGATTCCAAATTATTTTGCGGCTTTTACCATTATTGCCGTAATCATTTCCATAGATGTTGGAGTTTTGGGTTATGTAAGAAATCACATTTCCCTTTTCGAGATTTATTTAGCAAAAAATTTTTTAGATGGCTCTTTGGGGCGTAAATCTTGAATCAGTGTCAATGATTACGGTAAAGCTCATAAAATAATTAAAGTAAAATAAAAGAATATTTCAGATAATTATGAGTATTGGCTTTTCAGTGGATTTATCAGGTAAAAGATTTATTAACAAAGAAAAATGCTTTTGATTTTAGTTTACCCAAAATCAAATCCATTTTCAGCTCACATTGCTTATGCTTATGTTAAATCCGATGGATGTTCAACATCTAAAGCCATTTCAGCATTAGAAACTCTTGGATGGCCAGTTTTTCTAGGAGCTTTTACAACAATAATTGGAATTATGGTTCTTACATTTGTTGATGCATACATTATTCAAATATTTTTCAAAACCATTTTTCTTGTTATTGGTTTTTCACTCATTCATGGAATCGTTTTTCTTCCAGTGCTTCTTACAATCATGCTTCCAAATGCTCATATTCGTAAGGAAAAACATTTTCCAAGGAATGAAAAGGCTGAAGAAATGCAATTTGCTGCGAGGAAATTAACTCCAAAGTTGAGTGTTATTAGACCAACCGATGATGCAATGTCCATTGATTCTAAAAATTTGCAAGAGATTGATCTCGCAACACATAAAAGCGAAACAAAAGAAGCATCCAAAAACTAATTTATAATTATTTTTTTTATTGCCTTTTTTACAAGTTATTACAACAATTCAATAAAAAAACAAACAAAACATAATTAAACTAATGCCTTAAATAAGAAAAAACATTGTCAATCTTTTTAAGAAATGTTGAGCCAGGAAGTCTTTCATATTTCAATTCAGTAAACTGCCTTCGATCCATTTCAGCTTCATTTGGTTTTCCCAATGGATCACGATCCAAGATTTCGCGAGTTGCAATAAATGGTGGCTTTCCAGTAATAAAAAATTGTATAAAGATCATTCTAAATAAAAGAAAAATTAGATCAAATACTTGTTTAACAGTAAACAATAATTGTGACAATAAATAAAAAAGAAACAAACCTTGTTGAACAAGTGTTAAGTAATAAAATAGTTGGAGCTTGTTTATAATCAACATCAAATTCGTTCATATGAGATTGAAGAACTTGAAAACCCAAACGATTTGAAACTTGAGTTGTAGCATTTACCCAAAATAATGCAGATTGTAACAATAAATTTTCAAGGACCATATCGACATCACGTCGGCAATTGATTACGTGACCATCACGACCAATTACTTCAATATTTTCTTCTGTGATTCGAAGGTGGAATGAATTCCTAAAACAAGAAAAAAAAATAAAAAAATACGTTAAAACGGATAATCACAAACTTTGGAAGATACTCATAACCACGGCTTGATAAAGACACTTGCAAAACAGAATTTGTTATAGTACATCTTTGCCATTTCCATGTCGTTGTAGGATCGGTATGAGTTGTTTGATGCCTTGTTAAAACATCGAGAGCACATCGAACCAAACAATAATGTGATGTAACAGAAATCATCTTTTCAACAAGCATTTTTGGTGGTGGATCACGTGCAAGAATATCGTCATGAGTCATTGAATATGGTCCTTGAAGTTCAGCAGCATCAGATAAAGTTGAATTTGGAAGTGAAACAAAGAAGGATGGTCGATATGGTGGTTTGTTAACTTCTTCATAAAAGCAAAATTTGAGCATACTCATGAGGTATGTGTCACAGTCAGCAGATAAGTCTCCATCCTAAAAATCAATTTAGTGACAGATAATAAGCACAAATAAAACATACAACAAATGGTGATTCACATTTTTCAATTTTTAACATAACTTCATCAAAGAGGGAAATAATAATAATATCATCTCGAATACTGCAAGATCGTCCAACAAGAGAGGCGCATTCGCGAGTAAGTTGAGTGAACAAATCTCGATAAACCAACGTATCACGAGCCCATCTTAAAGCATTCTTCCAATATGCCATTCGACTTAAATTTGGCTTTTCACCATACGATTCCATTTCTTCGAGTTCTTCTGTATCGTGCTTTTCTTCTTTTTGACCATCATTATCTCCACTTGTTGAAGTTGTTTGAGTTTTTGATTCACGCTTTTTAACTTCAATGACATTTTTTTCAAACAAATTATACCCTTCATTGTCTAAAATTTAAGTTTAACGTTATAAAAAAATGATGAAACAACGAACCAAAAACAACAGAAACACTTATCGTAGTTCTAATTGCCAAATGTCGAGGAACATCAACTTCCATCATAGTTGGAATTCGTCGGTTGTTAAATCGTAAGCCACCAGAACGTTTATTTTCTTCAATTCGATAAATATCAAACGTTTCTTGTGGAATCCATTTTGAGCCATAAACACGATAACCAAGATCACCAACTAAAAAGTCTCCCATTTTTCGCACTAAATAATGCCTTCGAATATCTTTTAATTCTTTAAAGAATAATTCCACTTCCATATTTTCTTTATGATTATCAAGGAAACGATCAAAGACTTTTTTTGCTTCGGTTAAAGCTCTTCTGTTTGCATTCCAAGTAAAAGCTTTAGATTGATTGACAATTGCTGAAAGATCGTCTGTTTGTTGAGCTACTGTTCCCATTACCAAACCATTTCCATCTTTTATGACTCTAATCACATCCAGGAGATTGTTCGCATTTTCTAATGATTCACTAAAACAAAGGAGTTTATATAGTTAATGTTATGTAAGTTGATCTTACTGTAATGCTTTCGCAACACTTGCCCATGGACCAGCTTCAGGAGGAAATGTATCAGCCATTTTATCGTTATGTTCCTTTTCTTTTTCTTCTATTGGTCTTTGAGTTTCGCTGTCACGGCTGGTAAGTTCCATATTCCGTAGGTTATAAAGAGGTTCAATCGTGTCATCGGCTCCCAAAATGCTTCGCCAGTCTATTCTAACGGCATAATCAGCTGTTAATTCATCAAGATCATAATCACGTGCATGCTTTTCTGTTCCATCATAAAGATATTCAATTACAGGATTTTCTATAACAGGCCCAAGATTCAATTTGACACCACCATTCATACCATTAGGTGAATATTCCATATCATCATCCATTTTGAAATCTAAAATTAGCATAAGAGTAGTTATTCGTGAACGAAAATAAGCATATCAAACAAAGCAGATAACAAATGGTAAAAACCAAAAAATCAAGAATCGACAACAAAAGATAAATTTTAAACTTTATTTTTCAAACTTTAAATCACTAAGGTTATCAATATTAGAGACTTTCTGTGAAGCTTCTTTTGACCCGTATAAGCAGCTTTGAGCACCAAAATCTAAAGCACCATAGTAATCTTTTTCTAAGCTATCGCCAATATGCAGAAGTTCTTGTGAATTTGAAAGAGAAAAATATTCCATAATTTGTTGAAAAATTTCTGGGTCAGGCTTGGCTTTTCCAATTTCACCACTAAGTAAAATAAAATCAATGTGATTTAATATATCAAAATCTAATAGCACTGATCGTAATCTTGAATCAAAGTTTGAAGTTAGACAAATTGAAATATCATTGCTTCTTATTCGTTCCAAATGTTCAGCTGCCTAAAATATTAGTATGTTTTTAATAAGGGATTGAAACAAATGAAAACTCACATTACTTTCTAATAGTTTCCATGGTTCTGGAGTGGAATAAAAATCATACAGTTTTAAACACAAATGATCCATGGATTCTTCATCTTCCAGCTTATAATCCTGAAGATTGCCAATAATATAGATAATCAAACAAAAATCAACGAAAAACAAACATTTCCAAATGTGTATTTAATTAATTTTGACCACCATTGAGTTGCACCAAATGAATCATATCCATAACATGGATATTGTTTATCCAATTCTTTAAAACCTTGTTTGAAGCGTTGATTCAAAATATCTGGATTCGCATTTACACCATATTGTTCAGCAAACTTTGAATATGTTGATCCAGGTGATTCTTTCAAACCAATTAGAGTGTTCATAGCATCAAGAGATAAAAGACTAACATTTTTATTTACCAAAAATCTCATTTTTCAAACATTCATTTGATTGAAACATTCAATTGCTGAAAGTTGATGTATCTTCGAATTCAAGAAAAAAATTGTAATGCGCAGAAAAATTATTTCGTTCCAAGATATTTTTAATTTTAAAATTGTTTGAAGGCGCGACTTTCATTAACTAACAACCTTTTTTTTAGACTTTGTTTTTAGAATTTTATGTGTTTATTAACACCTTTAGTTGGTTGTGTTTAGAAGAAAAAAAGACCAAAAGCTGTTATATTTGACCTTTAATTCCAAATTTTTTCGTTCTTATTGTATCTATCTATGCTCGTGATCTTAACCATGGGGCGGAGTCGTTGGTTAAATCGTAAAAGATGCATACACATACAAAAGCCAAACGGCTTTTTCGTAAAATCATCAATCTTCTCTTGCTTTTATTTTGTTTTTTGCTGGTGTAATAAAAATTTTTCTTGGCTTTACAAAAACATTTTGGGTCATGCGAAATTCCTTTCTTTCTTTCTTTCTTATCAGTTTGTTTTTATCTTTTGGTCTTCTTGCGCTTCATAATAGCTGTGAAAAATCCATCCTAAAACAACAATATAGCTGCTAAATTTATTAAATCAGTCCAATCATAGGTAATAGTCTTCGTGAAAATTCAGCCCGCCCGCTTATATCCTTTTTTATGAATTTATTTTGAGACGTTGTAATAATTATTGAAAAATATCCCGCTTTTTTGTTTTGCGTTCGTTATGCTTCTTTTTTTTGCGCTAAGTTTTTGAGTATATTTTTAAATAATTTCATAGCGTAATGATGTCATTACTTATTGGGATTTCTCGTTTATTTTCGGTGGGAACTCGTTCTATTCACGTGCTTTCTAAAACAAATTCGTCACATCTTAATTTAGCAAGAACCATGTCTGGCATTACAATTCATCCAAGCAAGTATCCTCTTGCTCGTCGCGATGAAGACATCGTTGATGATTTTCATGGTGTAAAAGTAAATTCTGACTTTCTATCTATTAACATTTTTTAAAATTATTTTTTGCTCTTTAGGTTGTTGATCCATATCGATGGATGGAAGATCCTGATTTGGCTGAAACTCAAGCTTGGGTTACTGAACTCAATAAAATTTCTGAGCCATTCCTTTCCCAATCTGGAGATCATGATAAAATTAATAAAAGATTAACAGATCTTTGGGATTATGAAAAATATGGATGCACGGGTTTTCATGGTAGCCATTATTATTATTGGTATAATTCTGGTTTACAAAATCAATCAGTCCTTTACCAACAAAAAAATTACAAGGAAAAAGGAACCTTATTCTTTGATCCAAATATTCTTGCTGTCGATGGCACAACAGCTATTCGAAATTCTCATTGGACTGAAGATGGAAAAATTTGGGCTTATGGTCTTTCGGAAAAAGGTAGCGATTGGATGACATTGCATGTAAGCTTTAATATTCTAATAATTAGCTTTTTATAAACAAAAGTTTTTTAGTTTAAAACTGAATCGGGTGAAGATTTGGTTGATACAGTTACCGGTGTTAAACATAGCTCCATTGCATGGCTTGGTGATAATTCGGGAGTATTTTATTCTCGTTATCCTGAACATAAAAGTGCAGTTGAAGGATCTTCAGTTGAAAAGCATCAATTCCATTCACTTTATTTTCATAAACTTGGAACATCTCAATCTGAAGATTTCCTTGTTGCCGATTTTCGTGATGACCCAAACCTTATGAATTCCGGTACTGTAACCGAAGATGGACGATATCTTCTTGTTTATGTTTCAAAAGGTTGCGATCCCACCAATCAAGTCTTTTATTATGATTTGAAATCGGTTAATAACAAATTTTCTGAAAAATTGGATTTAAAATCTTTTTTTGATAAATCCGATGCAAAATATGATATCATTGATAATGACGGCGATACAGCTTTAGTAAAAACCAATCATAAAGCACCCATGTTTAAACTCGTCCGAGTTAAATTTGGTCCCGATGGTAATAATCCATCTAAATGGGAAGTTGTGATTCCAGAAGATCCCAAAAGAAAGCTCGATTATATTTCCCCTGTTGATGGTAATAAACTTTTAGTTGGATATTTGGAAGATTGCTGTGTAAGTTTTTAAACCTCAAACTAATAACCTTTGATTGATAGTTTATTTAATTTTAGAGTAGGCTTTATGTTAATGATAGCAAAACCGGTAAAGTCCTTCATCAAGTTCCTTTGGATATTGGAAGTATTTCTGGACTTTCATGTAATAAAAAGCGTTCAGAAGTTTTCTTCTCTTTTGAATCATTTTTAACTCCAACTATCATTTATCGATTTGATTTCAATGAAATGAAAAATAATCAACTTGATATTGAAGAAATTCGTCAAGTTAAGATTAAAAACTTTGATCCAACCAAATTTAAAATTCAACAAGTTTTTGCTAAAAGCAAAGATGGCACCAAAGTTCCTATGTTTTTGGTTCATCGAGCTGATATGAAACAAAATGGCCAAAATATTACCATGTTAAATGGTTATGGAGGGTTTAATGTTGCTGAAGAACCATGCTTTTCTATTTCCCGAATTCTTTTCCTAAGCAATATGGATGGCATCGTTGTATCTTCTAACCTTCGAGGAGGAAGGTTTGTTTTTGTTTTTTTAGAAAAAAAGGGAAAAGAAAATTATTTTTTTAGTGAATATGGCGAAAAATGGCATGAACAAGGCATGCTTCATAATAAACAAAATGTTTTTGATGATTTTATTGCTTGTGCAGAATATTTAATTCAACATAAGTTCACTTCCCCCGAAAAGCTTGCTATCCAAGGTGGCTCTAATGGCGGACTCCTCGTTGGTGCAGTATCTCAACAACGTCCCGAACTTTTTGGAGCAGTCGTAAATCGTGTTGGCGTCTTAGATATGCTTCGTTTCCATCAATTTACTGTTGGTAGCGCTTGGCTTCCAGAATATGGAAATCCAGAAAAGAAAGAAGATTTTGAATGCATTTACAAATATTCTCCACTTCATAATATTAATTTCAAGCCAAAGGTTGAATGGCCAGCTACTGTAAATTTATTAATCTTTTTTTTCTTCATAATTTTTATCCTTGAAATAATCTTTTTTAGCTTGTAATGAGTGCAGATCATGATGATCGAGTTGTTTCTGCCCATACTCTCAAATACATGGCTGAACTTTATCATAAAGTTCGTAAAGAAGCTATGGATGTTCAAAATAAACCTCTCATTTGTCGAATTGAAGTTCGTGCAGGTCATGGAGCTGGAAAGCCAACAACTAAAGTTATTGCAGAAATCTCAGACATTTATTCATTTATTGCTCAAGTATTAGGTGGTAAATATCATGATTAATAATTATTATAGTTTTTATTGTTTTTGATGCAACAACCATTATGTTTTTGAAAATATAACCCTAGTAAAAATAAATTATTTTATTCTAACATTTTTTTCGGCTTTGTCAAAAGTAAATGTGTTTTTTCACAATCATTTTTATCTTCTTTTTTTTTGAAAAGCGGCGGCTTTCCCAAGTTTGAAGCTAAATTAACTCATTTAGCCAGAATCGCAATCTTGCAAATTGAAACAAAATAAAAAGTCTTTTGCATATTTTCTCTCCAACAAATATTAATTTTTTATATTTTGATGCAAGTACATATAATGCTTAATCTCATTGCTTGAAACACCGTGTGATGACGACGACAATGAATATCGAAAAAGAAGTAAACAATGAATTTAAAACCTTCCATCGACAAGTTGATATGTTTGAACATCAAAAGAAGGTTGTACCACACGGTCGGTGTTTTTCCTTTGAAATGCCAAATCCTTATATGGCACAAGGTTGGTTTATTTCTATTACTTCCATGCTGTGTGATTTATCAATTAATTTTAGGTCGAAGAAAATTTTTTGTAGCTGACGTAACAAAATTTTGGATATGGTATCGCAACTTTTATCGCCTTCCTCGTCATTTTTATGAAATTATTCAAGAAGGCCTTCCATGTCGCTTATATTTTGATTTGGAATTCAAGAAAGCTGATAATCCTGATTTGGATGAAAATAAAGCTTTATATGATTTTCTTCAATTTGTTTGTTCGTTGATAAAAGAAACATATGGCTTAGAAATAACAGAAAAATCGTTTATGCTCTTGGATTCTACTACCGATCAAAAGTTTAGTGTTCACGCAACCTGTCACTTTCCAAATGATTGTCTCTTTCCATCGAATATTGCTATGAGAGAATTCATAGCAAAACTAACTCAAAGAATGTCTGATACTGGGATTGGAATAGTCAAAAAAGAAAACGAAGAAACTTTCATCTGTGATCCAGCTGTTTATACTAAAAACCGAAGTTTTCGTATTCTCTTGTCTTCAAAATGTGGGAAAGATGTTATTTTCAGATATCGTAAAGGTTGCAAATTCTATGGTATGCTTTAATGCATTTCACATTTGTCACTAAAACTTGTATTTTTAGATGAAGTACCAGGTGATGATCGCCAAATATTTATGGATTCACTTGTGGTTCCACCTGATTTCTCAAAATCTCCGCTGTTGGATATCAACGAAAACAAAGGTCGCGTTTTAAAACGTAATCGAATCCTTCAACGAGTTGAACCAAATACTCGTACAATCGATAACTTTACTGAATCTTTGGATATCGAAACAATCGATTCTGGAACGCCGCCATCGCCCTTTCCTGAACTTGATGATTATGTTAGAGAATTCAACACTCAATTTAATCCAACTGTGGAAATTCGAAATTGGACATTATTATATTTTAAGAATAATGCATCGATGAGAGTTCAGTATCAACTTAACAATTGTAAATATTGCTTGAGAATTCAACGCGAACATCAATCACAAAATGGTAAGATATGATACTTTTGAAGCTTATAATTAATCCCATTAATTTTTAGTTTATTGGACTTGTCAACTTGATCGTGAATGGATGTTTCAAAGATGCTTTGATTATGATTGTCGCGATTTCGTATCAAACTTTTTCCCGATGCCTTCAACGTTGTTTGAAAAAATTAAGCCAAAAATAGGTTGGTATTACTTTTAATCTTGGATTAAGCTTACAAAGTTTGTTTTAGAATCGCTGTTTCCTAAACCAGAACCAATGATGCCCAAGCTTCTTCCGCCAATGAAAGCAATCAAACCTCCACCAATACAAATGAAATTACACGACAGTTTCAATGACAGCGGCTTGGATCGAGAAGTGGATAATTTAATCAAATCTAGATTGGTACGAAAGCGAATAGGCATTGATGAAATTGGCCATGGAAAAGCTGGAATGCCAAAAATAGCGAAGAAAGCTGATGATTCATTTTATTCAACCAAAACAGATGATGAACTTTTTGAGCTGATGAAAAAGAATAGCGAAAACCATGCTTATGATAACACGACTACTGATGATTCAATTGGATCTTTTGAAAGTGACGCACCTAAAATTCCGAATGTAATTGATTTAACGGAAAAAGAAAGTGAAAAGAACGTTGCAACTTTAGCTAAAGCTAAAGTCAAAAAAGTTTCACCCAAATCAAAAACTCCAAAATCGGCAAAAAGAACTATGAAACCAATTCGTCTCAAGGATATTCCTGAAGCAAAGCCAAAAGTTTCAGCAAGTGAATTTTTCAAACGATCAAGTCAACTCAAAAGGCCTCGTCTCAATGAAGTTATCAATATTGATGTTGAAACTGATGATGAGAATATGGAACCTTCAAAGTCACGATCTCCTGATATTTTTGCATCCCCTAATGTTTAATTTTACTTAGTTTCTGTTATTTCGTTTTCTTCTGTTGTATATGTTATTGTGTTTTGTTTTTGTAAATTCAATCTTACTAACAATTTTATCAAATAAACTCTTTTATTTCACATTCATACAAAAATAGTACATACAAAAAATGGACAAAAATCATTCAGCGTCTTTGTAGTAAATGCATTTAGGAGTAAAACCACTGCTTTGAGAATCGCCACCATGAGTTATTCCAGGACCAAAAACTGAAGGAGCAAATACAAGAGTGCCTAAAAATAAAGCATGTTTAAAACGAATAAAAGAAAATCATGTTAGTTGTTTACCTTTGAAGTTGTTGACGTCGACTGATGTTGATGCAGCTTTGAGATTTAGCGGAACCGAACCAATTAGGATTGGCGTTTCTTGTTGAATTGGACTATCCCAAAATGATGATGTGCTTATATCAACCTATAAATGCTTGGAATTATTATTTATAATAAACAGAAAAAATGGCTAACCTTGAGAGCATATTTAGCTTGAATAATGTTCGAATTGTTGAAGGTTGGACAAATAGCAGGTATGCGGTACTTTCTTACATATGTTTTTGTGGTTTTTGCTGGCACCTAAAAAGATAAAACTTTGAAATTTTGTAAAGTAAGACGTGGAAAAAATACCTTGAATTCTTCAACATAGTTAAAAACTGATTGAGAGCAAGTTCTAACTTCCATACTACCAACGTACTCAGATGCATAATAATTTGAATATTCCATTAATCTTGTTTGGATTTTAGTTACTTCTTTTGATGAATCATTTCGGATCGCAATATTGATCATAATAGTTTGACCAGGTACATAACCATATTGAGAAACCGTTATCTGAAAAAAAGATAATGAGAAATTTTTTTAAAGTATTAAATGATACAAACCTTTGCATAAACGAAGCCATTTTTACAACAGCAACAACCAAGTTCTTGTTCCGCATCCATAGCAATAGCAATTCCAGCATTTGAGATCGTGTTTAAATCAAGTTGAGGCATTACCGATATAACACTACAAACTTCGTCGTCTATCTTCCATGGTCTATCAATTTTGGCTTTGACGTAGTACCTTATTCCGCCATATTCACCTAAAACACTTAGATTAATAAACTTTGAACATTTCAAAATAAAAGCTAACCTTCAAAACTTGGTGGAAGTGTAGTTGGAAGTCGAAAAGTGAAAGGATAACGATAACTGCCAGCTGATAAAGAACTTTCATTACCATTTCCCCATACGAGTGATTCCATGTTGACATAATATTCTTCAGCAGAAAATGTGACGGTATAAGTGTGATATGTTGTTCCATATCCTCCATAGCAAGGATCATAGCATCCATAGGAATCTGTGCGTGTTTCAGTCCAATATGTTCGAGCTTTACCAATGAAGTAAATCATAACTCGTCGAGCATTGATTGGTTGATCGATTTCCATTATAACATTTCCTTTGACGATATCACCAGGACGATAAACCATTCTTGCGGGATCATATTCGATGTAAAGCTGCTTCACGGATTCTTGAAAAAGGTTTTTAAACAGTCCCATATTTTTTCTTTGGAACAAAGACAGCCGTTTGAAGGAAAAATGGTATCACAGAATGAATGATGAAAAGTAAGAATTCAATCATTCAAGTCGAATGAAAAAATTTAAAGCTCTAAATTTGTATAATTTTTACTGTGCATCGTCCACAATGGGTTTTTTTTACGGGTGTTCGCATTTTTTTTGCTCATTCTTTACATCCAAAACTCAATCACTTTGTTGCTATTAGAATTCCTCTGTATCGTTTGTCGAGTTTTTCAAAATGGAAATTATTTACTTGTTAATCCACACTTTTTCTGAGATTAACATTTATTTTACTGTAAAATTTAGGGTTTCCGATAAATTTGCTGATGAAAATAACTAACTTTTTTATTTCAAAAACAATAAAAAGATCGTTAGTTTTATTTAAAAAAATCTTTATTTGAAGGCAAACAACAAACAAACAAGAAAACAAATTAACAATTATAAAAACTTTACAAAATTTACAATAAATAACATAGTCAAAATTCCTTTACAAATCAATCCTTTCGTTCGCTTTTTGTCTTCCATAGGTTACGATTGTCCCTTCGATCTTCTTGATGCGAATGATAAACAACATATCCATCTTTGCCTTTGGAATTCTGAAGAGCTTGATTTTCTTTTTTTGGACGATAATTTTCAGCAGCTTTTGCATATTTGATATTGAAAATACCAACATTAGCGAGATATCCATTTGGGGAAAGATCAGGTCTTGAATATTCGCCATCTTCATTCAAATGTTTATCAGCACATCCAGGCTTTAGTTTCATACCATTTTCGATCAAAGCGTTGACACATTCAAAGGCAGTTTTTGGAAGATTTGGAAGCTAAAATTAGAGTTTAAACAAAAAGATGAAGTAAAAATTTCCTTACTCTCCACATTGTGTTACCGTCATCAATGGCCAAAATACAACATCGAAGTTCAGCAGCACAAATGTGTATGTATTTGGGATCCACGCTCTTATCCTTTACATTATGACATTTTGCTAAATGACAGAAAATAACCTAAAAAATAATGTTAGAATAAAAGCTGAGTATTGAAAAATGCCATACACTTGTAGAATCAGCTGACCAAACGATATTCCGTGAAACATAAAGATCTCCAAAAAGAGGATTTTGAGTAAGATTGAAACGTGGAACATCTTCATAGGAGTTTTCTTTGAATGGATTATGAACCATTTGAGACTTTTGTTTTAATAATTTTGGAATCATAATTGGTCCAACTACAGTACGAATCTGAAAATATAACGTTCATAAAAACAAACCTGATAAAGAAGCAATTTACCATACCAAAACATTAGCATCATAGGTAACATAAATATCCACGAATTTGGGATCCAATTTTATTGGTGTTGAATTTAGCAAGATCATACCAGAAGCAAAATTGTTGAGTTTGATTCGTTTAATTTCACACATGTGAGTACTTCCAATTTCAAATTCATAAGGACAATCAACAAAGAAAGTTTCAATAGCAATTTTTCCAGGAAATATAACCACACCAAAATATTTGTCCACATAGAGTTCAGCTTTTATATTCTTCAATTCTTCAAATATTGATGATGATGATTTGATATTAGGACCAACTAAACATGGCACAACTTTCCATCCTTCACCTTCTCCAATGCTAAAAATAAAACTATCATATAAAGGATATGTAGCTAGTCTTTAAACTTACGGTGTAACCCAACATGAAACTTTACCTGACATGTTCTTCTTGGAATCAATAAATTTTTGAAGGTTTATAGGTCCATTTGATTGATCAATATGCCAAATATCTCCCAAAATTGAAGAAATATAAAATTTTCCCAGTCTAACACCAAATGAACATTCTTTTACATAAATCGCATTCACCTAAAAATGTTCAAATTTATTTTGTTATAAAGAAAATCATATACTTACATTAATGCTTGGATTGACTTGAATGGAAGCACAAGGAAGGAAGCATGCCATATCATATCTGATTTCTTTCTTTTTATTATGAAACCAACATAGCGTTCCAACCTAAAACAAAGTTTAATGTTAAATTAATAAAGCATAAAGAATCCATACCGGCAAATCATCAGTCACATATATCATACCATTATTGACAACTGTAACAAGTGAAGTTATGTTTTCCTCCTTTTCTTTTGTAAAATACGCAGAGCTGAAGTTATTTCCAATATCAAATGGAATAATTTCATATTTTTCTTCATTCGAGAAATCCATATAATTCGCCATATTGATGTTGATGATTGAAGCCGCTTTTCAAGTTGCAAAAGAAAACTAAAAATTAGGAACTTTATTAACTCAACACCAAATTATTATAATATTTTAAACATTAAAGCACGCACGATAAAATTACGCAATACGATTAACAAAAGAGGGAAGAAAAAAAGGGATACGCAAAAAATGTAAGAATAATCCATGGAGAAGCTAGTTGCTTTGTTAAACTGCTTGTTAGATTATTTAGGGCAAATAATGGAATTTGTTGTATTTTCGTTGCGAATGTTGGAATCGTACAGAAAGCTTTAAAATTTAGGCTAATTAGCTAACTTTTTTCCATCGATGATCTATGTGTTTATTTGGACGATTAAAATTTTTTTTTACGTCTTCAAGGAAAAAAACACCAAAAGAAGGCGGAAAAATCCTTTTCTTCTCCTAACCAAGGAAAGAAGTGTTGTATTCACTTTCATTAATTTTGTAAATACATGTTTGTTAGCGGTGCTTCTAATAAGCGTATTTGTTGGAATAAAGTAATTCTAAATTGCTTACCATAGTATTTTTTAAAATTGTGTTATGGAAGAACGTTTTTTTTAAATTTATTTATAAACAAATTTTTTTACAAATCTTAAACACATTTAATAAATAATATTTTATTTAACTAAAAAACGATGACTATTTTTCATGTCCTCTTTTTATATGGCCTTTCTTTTTTAGGAACAAATTGATAATCTTTTATAAGTTTGGTAAGAATAGGATCACGATGTTCACTTTGAAGATATAATTTACTTACATATTCAATAAGTTTATCGTTGGATTCGTAACAGTCTTTAATAATTTTATTGTGAGCTCTCGCCCTTGCTTGTGAAGCTGTATTTCCTTCCTTTCGTCGTTGATACTTTTCAGGGGATGAACGTCGAGGTTTTCGACGGCTTTCATTTCCAGCCGCAGAAGAGTCAGAGTTTTTACGTGATGTTAGGGATGTTGTTGAAAACACAGAATTTTCACGAGATTCCTGATTGTTGTTGTATTCATGGATTTCATCAGGTGGGCTTTGATTATTCGGTAGGTCAATAGTTAAATCTTCCATATTTTCAATAATAATTCCTGAAGAAGTAGGCGAAGGGAAAATATTTGGTAATTGAGGTGAATAAAGTATTGGAGTTGTTATTGGAGAAGAAAGTGTTGGTTGTTGTTGAGAATTTAAAAATCGAGCAGCAAATGATGTTTCTGGAATTGCATGGGGTTTTTGTAATATTCCAAAACTTGGATTAATATTTTCAACATCTTTTGGAGTTGTTTCACCATAAATTCCAAGATCCTTATTGTTTACAGGAGTCCAATAACATTTTAAAATTTCCGCTAAACCTTCTGAAGCTATTGAAGTCATTGATGTTGGAATTGAAAGACTTGGTAAACACCCGCTACCACTACCATCAAATATTTTTTCCATACTCTTTTTTTTCTTTCCAGTTATTAGTTAGTTAGCAACTAAAAAAATGAGTCACAAGTAAAAAAGCAAAGGAAAATTTTTTATTTTAAAACAAAAGCAATGATTATTGCCTTTCGCGTATTTTTTATATATCATTCGACGATGGTAAGTTAAAGAAGAATTTTATCAGTGATTATTGAACGTCATTTAAAAAGCCAACCCTTTTTTTTCCTTGCGTTACCTCTTAATTATTTTTTGTGTCGTAAACAACAAACTCGTAATAAATACAATATATTTTTTTAGACAATAATAATAACATAAAATAAAATAAAAGTTAATATTAAAAAGTTTTGTTTTAAACAAAAAAAAACACTAAATGGAATTAAGAAGAAGTGATGAGAGCGATGATCGGTGAGAAGAAGAAGTAAATGGAAAGAAAGAAATAGAGTGAAATGAATGAATGTTTTCGTCAAGGCTTTGCACGGACGGAATTTTTTTTAAAGAAAAAAAATAATAAGACACGGATAAAAATACAAATACATTAGAATAAAATTTTGCAATGCAAAGGGAATGCAACACAATGAATTTTTTTAAAGCCTCCTACTAGTTATGCTTTCATAAATTATTTTTATTAAAGAGTTTGTAAATCATCTGTTTGTGGTGGAGCAGCAGAAGATGTAACTGAAATTGCCGCAGGTGCAACAGGCGTTAAAAAGGTTTGTTGATTAAACATATTGTATTCATCTGGGAAATTATTTTTAACAAATTCAGATATTTCTAAAAATTATTGAAGTTATGTATTATAAATTTTATTGAGATGGAGGAGAAACTTACGTGGCATACCATTGCTTGGAGTTACAATGGATGGAGTTTGACCCCAATTGAATGTGGATAATGATAAAGTTTGAGGTCTTTCTCTTTCCAATGGAGAATCATCACCAAATTTATTGCGTTTTATATCAGGGGAATCAAAAGTTAAGCCTAAAAATAATTAACGTTATTGAAAATTATGAAAAAGTTTACAAGAAAAATGATGCCCTATCGTAGCAAAGTTACGAACGCAACCTTTAGCCTCATAAGCCAAAAATTGTATTTTTGGCATTTTCTAATAAATTTTAAACTTACTATTATCATCAAAGGAAGAAGATCCAGGAGAAATAAGATCATTTTTTAATTCTAATTTATTATTAAGTAGAAGAGTGATTGGCCTTGGAACTCGTTGTTCTTGGGGTTGTTGTTGTTGCATGATGGAATTATGCATTTGTGCGGCTAATAAATTATCATTATTACCCGCCTTTTTTCGTTTACCAGAAGATGGGAGTGAAACAGGAGGGAAGGTGTTGGTTAAACCATTATTGCTGCTATTATTATTATTTGATGGATGCATTTGTTGTGCGCCAATTTGAAATTGATGATTTCTAAGTGTATTTGATACAACATCCAATTGTCTCATAAGATCATCACGAATTTGACAATTATTTGTATGAGTTCTTAATGATTGTAAAACATCTTCAACTCCTTTTCGTAAAGTACTGTATTGCGTTGCAATTTGATTATTACGTTGTTCAAGAACATCCTTTTGCTAAAAAAAGAAAATAAATCAATGATTCAGTATATTTTTTTGACAGCGCCAATGTTTGATAAACTCTTGAAAAAAAAATTTGAGGGAAAGAAACAAAGCTACAGTAACTATTGTACATATTTAAAAGTGGTTGTCTCATTTCTGTATCATAACCGCGCAAATAGCGGATTATCTCTATCGTTTTAGCAAGCAAAAAAAGATCGTTACTAAGAAAAAAGAAACCGATCCGCGCAGCAAAGAAATGGTTAGTCATGGTAGTATTTTTAGTTTCTTTCGAAAATGCAAACAAAAAAGCATATTGTGGGCCTCTCGCTATTTTTTTTTCTTAGCTTCATTTTTTTAATTTTGGAAGTTTCATAATATAAAGATTTTGCAATGTTACTAACTTACTTCTTGCAATTGTTGCATTAGATCAAGCCTTCGCTGACGGCATCGAGCTGCGGCTTCTTTATTCCTTTGACGACGTTTATCCCGTTTTTCTTTATCTTCATCATTGACTGGTACTTCCTATAAAAAAAGAGAGTAAAATTCGCAATTATTTTTATTTTTAGAAATCGATTTTAGTTTCCGGTAGTAATAAAAGGTAAAAATTGATAAGAAAGAATAAAAAACAAAAAAATCTTATCATGAAACTAACTATCCTCAAAAGTGGAGTCATCATTTTAGAGAAAAACAACTTTTTTTAATTACACTTTTTTGTGGCCAAAATAAATTGAGGGAACGTTAAAATAAATAAAAATCTTACATATTCTTCGCGTGGACGTCGACCTCCCCTTCTGGGATTTTGGGCATTTGAACGTGAACCATATCGAGTCATGACTGCTGCGGCAGCTGCAGAAGTTGCTGTTGAATTTATGCTATGCAACGGTGAAAATGTTTGAGAAAGTAATGGCGCCGTTGTGGCGGTGGTGTGTTGATCTAAACCTTGAAGAGGAACTTCACCACTTAACTAAAAATTTAAACATAAAATTAAAAAAGGAATAAAAAATTGGTAAAAACAGAAAAGAAAAATATTGTAAAGATTTTTTTGGCAGTTCAAAGCTATAAAAAGGAGTTCATCAGCATTGTTAGCTTTAGTTTTTCTATTTATTTCTCATGTTCAAAATTTTTACTAAGTAGTTTTTAATGTTTTGGGGTTCTTACAATTTTTTATACAACAGTGGCAAGTGTGGGTTTTATTAGATACCATTTTGGATAAAATCTTAATGGGTTTTGAAAGCTTTTTTAGTTTTATAACTTTTAAAAATTTAAAATCTCCGAGTAAAATGTTTAAAAGACAGAAGCAAAGAAGTGAGGAGAAAAAGAAGATGAGAAATAAAATAATATGGCTAAAGACCCACATCAACTGCAGCAAAATGCCAAGGATATCCTTGAAAAATAAATTCAAATGGTGGTGTTATTGTTGCATATGGATTATATCCAGGTAGCAAAGATGAATATGGACCCGATGAAGCTGTTGAAGGTGTACCTGGATCAGTGTAATATGAAGCAGCAGGATAAAAGCAATTTGCTGCATGATTTGCTATTGTTCCATTAATATTGTTGTTGTTATTATTATTTTGAGCATGTTGAAGTAATGGAAGTTCAATAGGTAGTTGTCCCAAAGATTCGTACCCACCACTGCTATTTCCAGAATTTCCATTCATACTGCTGGTGGCACGCGTGTGGGGCGTGCCCCTGTTATTATTCAATCACCGCCTTCGCTCTTTTTTATTACTATTATTTCTTTGATGAGTTTTTTGTGTGTGAGAAAGTCAAATAATGACACTGATGATGATGATGACAATAGAAGTTTGAGAGAATCAATCACCCTGGTCTCAAAAAGAGGGAAAGAAGTGTTACTTCTATGTTTTCTCCCTCTCCTTTCACAGCAAATAAGGAATCTGATTCAGCAGTTTGTGGATGAGGCAGACCACAACAATCAAAAAATAGAAGGGGATGATGATGGATGGATGATGTGGCACACAGAAACAATCAACGAGGAATCACTCCCTCTTTTTCTTTTTTCTCGAATGCTTTAAAAGTCGGTGACAATTCTTCACTTTTCTTCTTTTCTTCTGCGCAGTCAGCGTTGATGGTGAGACAATCCTTCAGTTTTTCTTTGAAGCTGCTTGCTTGATTGAAGGAGAGAATAGGAATAATATTAAAAAAAAAAGAAGAAATAACGTGAATGTAGAAGAACACAAAGTCCTCGTCGTCGGGGTGACGGCGCTATTGTAATCAACAATGAAAACCTCAAGAATACAGCAATCGACAGAGAAGACGACGACGATCGGCAAGCCTCACTTTTTTTTTCTTGCTTCGCACTCAAACAGGAATGTTTTGGTATTTGATGGGGCGCGGTCTCGATAAATGGCACGAGAATGGCGAGAAAGAGAGAAGCTTCGACGATGAGGATGGTGAAGAAGTTGGCGAGAATACATGCATGCAATCATTCATGATCGACGACGACCAAAGAAGGCGGGATCGTTAGCTTTGAAAAAAAAAGAGAGAAAAACTTTATACGGTATCGCTTTGCTTTAGCTTCTTGCTTTATTTGATTCCGATATTGCTTGATCGAAGAAAAAAAAGAAAGAAGAGAAAATCACTTTCCCAGAACTTATTATAGCCTCAAGCAATGGAAACCTCAAAAATTATGAGATACTTCTAAAATTTTATGTGTGCTTCTTTAAAAAATTTCCATTTCAATTTTCTTCTATCGATTTCCTTTTTTTTTTACCAAAAAATAAAAACAACGGTATTTCGAAAGGTGTAAGAGCGAGAAAAAAAAAGGAAAAGTTCATGCCTCTGTTGTTGTTTTTTTGTTTCTAAATGAATCAACAGCGCTCCCGAATGTTGCTGTTGCTTTTGCTTCAATTTTATGTTTTTGAAGCCAAAATAAGGCAAAAGAAAAAAAATATAACAAGCAGCACACAAGAATCTTTTCTTTTTTTATTTTTGCTTCTGTAAAAAAAGCAATTCTTTCTTTTTCCTTCTTTTTGATTTTAACCGTTGGTAAAAAAATGAAATAAAATGGAATGGTATCGTTTTGGTAAATGGGGAGCAGACACAACAAAGATTGTTAAAAAGTGAGAAAATTTTTTTTGTTTGTTGGGATTTTGGAGGAAAATAGGATATTTAAAAAATGAAAATGAGTTTAGACTAAGATTTAATAAATCTCGTTTAAAAAAAGTAAGAAAAAAATGGAAGTTTTTTGATTAGAAAAAAAGTATGATATTTACTTGCTAAATTTATTAGGGCAGATTTTTTTTAAATATTTCGGTATGATATTTTTAAATGTATCGTGATAAAAAAGATTCCTAAATTATTATAACAAGTAGTTAGAGGATAAATGAAGATTAAAAATTTAGAAATTTATCTATTGTATACGATTTAAATCTCCAATTTAAAGAACTTTTTAAAATCATTCTTACTTCTTCATAGTTCCACATTTATTTAAAAAATACTGTAAGACAAATTTACTAATAAAATATTTTTTGCGCTTTAGCTTTTAATAATAATAAAAAATAGAGCGGCTATTCTTTTGACAATAAAAGCAGACTAAAATCTGATAAGTTTCAAAAACCTTTTTTTTTCTAAATCCGATCTACAAATTACGAGGCGTTGTAACAAATCTTTTCGCGCTCCTCTGCCTTTAAAGGTTTTTTTATATTTATGTATTTCTAAATATCATATGTGCTGTTAGAAGAAGAAGGAAGAAACGAAAACAAAGTCCACGCTTGTTCTAAGATTTTCTTCAAATAATATCATCGCTCGCTTTTTTTTTTCTTCTAACCCCTTGTTGCTTGTCGGCTTTTACTTTTTGGATTTTTTCCTTTATGAAAAAAAGGTGCCGGCAATTTGTTACACGGGTTAATCGGGGTGAAAATCATCAACGGCAAAAGAAGGAAGAAAGAAAAAAAAGTGTTGCATTTATTTTTTGTAAAAAAAGAAAACGCAAATATCGCATCCATCTAGCATCAATTTTTTTTTATAAACAAAAAATAAAAAAAAGCGAGAAAATTTCTTTTTTTTGTTGATTGAAGCAAATCGATTGGAATATCATTTTTTATTTAAAAGTTGTATAAAAGTTATAAAAGGGTTTAACCCCAGAACAAAAAAATGAGGCTAAAGATTAAAGCTTTGAACTGCCAAAAATTTATACATGAAAAAATAATTTTGTAAAACATGGAAACGCGCAACAAACACACGTAATAAACGCGATTAAATAATCAATTGCGATTTTAAACCAGCAAAAAAAACGCAATCTAAACAAAAAAAGAATTTCTGTGGGTTGCTCGTGATTTATTTTTTTGATGGGTCTTCAAGAGGAAGGAGACCTAAAAAAGGAAGAAAACTTTCCGGAAAAGGAATGTTAAATAAAAAAGGTGTCAGTCAACAAATAGTTTTTAGATTTTTATAGGATTTATAAAATGAGTTTTTTAAAGCCGACGAAAGAAATTTTTTAGACATTGTATTAAAAAAATCAGTCTTTAGTCTATAGGTGTTGTTGTTATTTAGCAGCTAAAAAACGAATGATAGAAAGCATCCTTTTTTAAAAGCACAAACACAAAAAAGATGCTTTCTTTTGGCCCCTGAAGGAAGGGAGAGAAGAGCGCAAATGCATGTCACACATACAAAATATATGAAGGCAGCAACATTACACCTGCCTGCCTTATTGCCTTTTCACCTCTTTTTTCCATCATCGATCTCAATCAATGCACGTTTTTTTTCAATAAACAAAAAATAATAGTGATTGCGTGCAAGTTTATATGGCTGCTTAAAAAAAGGACTATTCAAGAGAGGCAGAAATAAAAATTTGTGTGGCTTTAAATTGAAACAAGACAAAATAAAAAAAAAGCATGCATAAGATAAGCCAAAAAAACTTAGGGAACAACATACATACTCCAATGGATCAACATAAAAAGAAGAAGAAAATGTCTATCAAGATTTTTTCCTTCTCAAAGAATTGATTGATCAAAGAAACAAATTGATTTGATTTGACTCAGAGAGAGCTTCATTTAAAAAACAACAAGGAAAAACCCGAATGAATCATCATCGACTCCTTTTAAACAAAACAAAAAATAACAGGTGATTTCTCAAAAGGAATACCTTACATCCTTCTTCACCAATCACGAGCGAAAGATAGATAACACCCATCTTTTTTTTTCAAAATAACACTGAAACGTTCTCAACATCACATATACAGGAAAAGTAAGCAATTGAAGGCGACTTTTATAGTTGATGACTCATCCATCCCATTTCCATCAGTAAGAGAAAGAAAGGTACGCGTCATATAGAAAAAGAAATACGACATCGCCATGAGGGCGCGCAGTGGTTGATTTCGAAATCGATCATCATCGCTCTTTTACTTGCTTTTTTTTCTATGCTATTTTTGTGTTCTTCGTTCATTCCTCTCTATTTTCTTCTGTCGATCATGTTGGAGAAACAACAGCAGCGAGCGCCTTTAGGGGAGTCGTTCATTTGTTTGTTTGAAAATGTGTGTCTCTCTTTTTTTGTTGCTTTATTTCCAGTCGGCTGTCATTTTACGCTGCTCGAGAAACATTTCTTTTTTCTATAGCTCTAAAATTATTTGTCCGCCAGTTAGTTCTAAAGCCGCAAAACGTTTCAGACATTTTTTTTTTCTCTCCGCCTGTTTATTGTTTTGTTGTTTTTTGCTTTTGAAAAAAAAGAGAGATTAACAACAGCTGCTGTTGATTTTGTTTAGAAAAGAAAAAAGACCAAGAAAACTCAAGTTTAGGAAATTTTGTGAGTTCAGAAAAGTACACAAAAAAAATATGATGTCATTTGAATCATTCACATTTTTTAAAGTCCACCCGAACGAGCTTGTAAGTAAAAAAGACAAAGTTCTAAATTTTTCTTTTTTTCTTTTTCCTTTTCTTGGCTTTTTTGAAATCCATTTTTTAAACTCTTTCGAAATACTCCTTTTCTTTGGCTTTTTAGCGTGGTGGTTATTTTCAGTGTTTTTTTTTGTTTCTTCTAAAAAAAGGATATGGAAATTAAAATTTTGAAACATTTCGTCGTCATCATACGTACTTTTTTACTTGCATGTTATTATCCAAAGTTTCTTTAATAAAAAATATTTCAAAAGACATACATTGGTTCTTTCATTTTTATTCGTAAATAATAAAATGAAAGAAAAATTTATATTATGGTTTTTTAAAAACAAAAAAGAAAGAAAAGAGTGAAGTAAACAAATAACAGAAAGGAAATAAATGTAAACCGGAAGTGTGTGTACTGAAACAATGAATGATTCATCTTGTTTTTATGAACCTTTAAAGTTTAAGCCATTTTGTCGTAGTCCTTATTTTGGGGATGAAATTTAAATCTATTAAAATCCTAGCCAAAAAACAATAATAAATTTTATTTATTAAAAAATAATTACCGTATTTTAATTATGTCGTGTTTACAAAAAGCAGTTTATTGGATTTTTCCTTTTTGCAAAACACGAGCATGAAAGTATTTTGATAAATTTCTTTTTATTTACAGCTTTTTTGATGCTTTCTTTTTTGTTAGACTTTTGGAATGAAATGTTTACAATTATTTTTTTGAAATTTGATATCTTTCGTATCTTTTTCCCGTTCATAGAGATCCAAATCAAAACAATGAAAGCAATAAATAAAATTTAAAAGCATTAAAACAATTTAAGCTACGATTATTATTTTTTCCATATATAATTATTTTAAAAAAATCATGAAAATCCGGTTTGTAAGTTTGTCAAAAGCATTTTTTGACCTTTTTCAACAAGCTAGCTGTCAAGTTTTCCGTTTTGAGGAAAAGCAAATAAAGTTTGAAATGAAACAAAAGCAAGAAAGAAAAAAGCAGCCGATATAAAAGAAATGTAATTTTTAATAATCGCCTTTTTGCAATCATGAAAAGCAAGATTTTGGTTTTATTGTTTTTTGTTGGAAAATTTATATTTATTTTTGGTAGTAATGAAACAAATATGATTGTTGAAAAACGAGTAAAACGATGGGGAAATTATGGTAATTGGAATGGAGGAGGTTATGGTCAACCTCCATATGCTCCGCCACCAAATAATAATGTAGCCATTGGTTATCCAACTGCTTATGGACTTGGTATTGGATCTCGAGGTGCACCTGAAGGTACTAGCAATCCAGTATGTGTTGTTTTTTGTTCATGAATTATTCCCTCATACTTTTTATTAAGCCATCAAATATTTAAATTTCAGAGCCCCCGATTTGTTGTTCGCTGCATTAATGGTGGAGCTCATATTGGCCAATGCCGTCTTGATGAAGATGCAATTTGTATTGCTCTTGGAGGAACTGTAAGCGTTCCAATTTTTTCCAGATAAACAACTTTTTCAAATTGATTGATTTTTATAGTGTGTAAATAGTCAATGTTGTACCACGCCATTTTATGGCCATTTAACAACTTCAACCACAACTCAACAACCTTTGATTGTTGATGGAGATGCATTTCGTCCAAGAATGCATAGTTCTGAAGAAAGTAAATCGGATGAGGAGAAAGAAGTGGGAGAAGCCGAAGCACAACCACCTGCAGAAGAGGATGAAAAGTTTAAAGAAATTGATGAACTTTCAAAACTTTTAGAATTTGGAAAAAGGAATGGGCTTTCAACGGATTCACCTATTTACGGTAAGGATTTACAAGTAGCTTTTATCTCTTTTCCAACGTTATCTAAAATATTTCAAAACTTGTCTATTTTATCGTTAAATTGCACCAGAAATTTTGAAGTCATTCCTTTTAACCATTTTAATAAAATCATAAATTTTCAGCTGTTTTTGCTGGTCTCTTTGGTGTAACATTACCTCCACCATCACCTGAATGGCAGAAAGAAACAGCGCCTGAAGAAAATGTTATGGAGCATTTACAAACTTCAACCGAAAAGCATTTAGTTTTCACAACTACTGTTTCTCCAATAACATTTCAACCTTCAACTACCACAACCAAACCCCAAATTACAGTAACTTTTTATCCACCCGTAAATTCAGTGGAAAATTCATCAAGTGAAGAAGATCCCGATAGCGATGATTATACTAAGAGGCGATGTGATGATGGTAGTCGACCTATTGGACCTTGCAATGATGATTTAAGCTGCCCATTGGATCATAGCTGCCAACGTGGATCCATTTGTTGCTTCAATTTTGCTGCTGCTAAATTCTTCATGCCACATTAATCCAAATGTTCGTCTCACAAATTAACTCATTTAATTAAAACTATAAAATCATTTAATGAACTAATGCAAATAAAAACACAAAATAAAAGATTCAATCGCTTTATTCAATATTACAAAAAAGTTACATAATTAATATCAAAATATACAAAGTTTTCAATTTGGCTTTGAAGATCCTTGAATGATGTTTGCCAAATTTGAAGTTCCTTCAATGTTGTTGTTTTTGTTGTTGTTATTCGTCATAGCTTTTTTGCTTTCATCAGCTGATTTAGATCGAGTTTTGGATTCATAATATTCTTGCATAAAATCAACAGTCGGCATTTCTTTTCCAATTTCATAAAGGGTATCATCTTCATCATCTGACGGTTTATAACGATAGCGTGGACGTCGAGGAGGATGTTGATATTGACGATGTCGAGAGTTTCCAGGTTTGGAAAATTGTGTTGAAGGTTGTCCTTTAATTGCTCCACCATGAAGTTTTTGAAGTTCTTCAGGAATTAAAACATTATCAGCTAATCCAATTCCAGGTTTAAAATCATTTCCTTCAGCTTCATTTTCTTGAGTTCCATGAGAATTTCCTCCACCAATAGGATCATTAACAGCTGCTTGAATTCCCACTTGTTGTTGTTGAGCCATCGAAGGTTTCAATAAATTAGCACGATGAGGAGGCGGTTGAAAACCATATTGTAGTCTTTGTGATTGCTGTGGCGGCGGTAGTTGAGGAACATAAGAAGGCATTGGAGTACGAGGAACCATTTTCATATTGTTTGTAGCAGCAAATTTTCCTGATTCATTTGAGGCATTTCTTTCCTTTGATTTTCTTCTTTCGCCTATCAATGGCCTTGTTGGACGTTGATGAACATGTTCTTGAGTTGGCATATGTTGTTTTGGAATTCCATTTTCTCCAGCATCTTTTTGAATATTCTTACAAGCTTTTGTTGATTCTTCAGCTGGAAGTTTTGAAGGTTGATGTGCTTTATTCTTCTTTTTCTCTTTTTTGGGTGGAGCATCTTTTTTTGGACGACTTGCACGACAACCCATTAGAATCCCAAAATCATTAGAATGTATTCATTCATTTCGCAAAAATGCGAAATACGAAGTTTACACTAAACAAAAAATATGCATAAGTTTGCAAAATTTTACATTGCATTTTTATTTTTTTTGAGAAAACCTTTTTCACAAGTTTTCGCAACGATCGAAAAAGAAGTGGCGCGCAGTTGGAAGACGGTGGCAATGCTTGAAAATTTTATCTTCAATGATTTTATTTTAACTTTTATCGGACAAATTGCATCATTTTGTGGACTTCTTGTATGTTTAACAATATCTATGTATGGTGGTAATGAAACTGGTAAACCCATTCCTGAAACTTATACATATGAAGAGGCATGATTTTAATATTTTTGTAACCTTGATTAATGATGTTTTTTAGTTTATTGAATATCGAAGAGTCCATGGAACAGATGCAACAAAAAAGAAGTTAAAAGAAATTGAAGCTAAAAGACTTGAAAAAACAAAGGAAAGAGAAAAAAAGAAAGTGAAAACTCATCCAGAAAGAAAGGGTTCAAAAGGGTCTAAAGGTTCTAAAAATGGTAAAAAGGTTAGTTTTGGTTATTGTTAAATATAAAAAACTAAACAACTTTCATGCTTAGATTCTTCTGTTTTTAAATTATTGTATGTATGATGATTAAGTAATTTTTTACGCAAAATTTCAGAATTTTGAAGATAAAAGTACTAAAAAAGTTAAGAAGGATCAACATGGAATTAGTTCTCGAACAAAGAAACCAAAGAAGAAAGATCCATTGGCTCAAAGTGATCGACTAAAAGCAAAACATCGCCATCCTCATGATGAAACCGAAGTCTATATTGATGAACCTAATCAACGAATCAAACCTTCAGCTGAACATGTTGATGGTCCATTGGTGGAAGTAGAAAATGACTTTTTCGATCATTCTCATAAATCCCATAAATCGTATACTGGGTCAACTTCATCAACATCTCCATCGCAGAGCTCAAGTCATTCAACTTCAAATAAGAACAAACATCCGACAACGTTTTCAAAGCTTGATATGTCTACATCTGGTCGAAGACATAAACGAAAGAAAGATAATGCTGCATCTTCGCATGCTTCACATGAACCTGGAACTTCAAGAGAACCTCTGACCGCGAATGAATCAACGCGAATGAAAAAAGAACTACAGCCTGTTGATGTCGCATTTCCGTCAAAATCTCCTGCAAAAAGTGATGGCGAAGATGATGAATTTACACCAACTGTATTTGAAATTATCAAAGCACCTGTTAAACCTATTATGTAAGTTTTATGTTCATGCAAACTTTAATTAAAACAATTTTTAGTGAAAAGATTAAAAAGCCACGGAAATTCCCTGAACTGTATGTTTTTTGATTGAATTTTTTTCCATAAGCTTTATTGACATTTTTCAGATGCAATACTAAAGCTGCTACACCTCCATCTCCTGCTTCTTTTTCTCCATTACTTCTAAAAGAAGACAAAGAATCGTAAGTTCTTATTATCATAATGGGATATATACTCTAGCATGCATGTGTTTATTCGTTTTAGTAAAAAGAAAAAGCGGCCATTAGAAGAAGAAGACAAAACGATTTTAGATGATGGTTTTGGTGTGGATGAATCGTATGTTTATTTTTTCCATTCCTTTTACTATTTTCCTTTTACCACTTTTTTTAGTGCTCGGGCTGTTGGATCTAAACCTAAACCAAATCTTAATAAAATTAAAGAACAGTTGATAGAAAAGCATCAAAAAATGATTGAAAGACAGAAAAAACATGAAAAAAAGAAAAGCGAACAACAGCATCGAAAAGTGAGTTTGTGTTTTTTTTCTTTGGAGAGAGTAGTATGTCTTTCGCTGTCTATTGCTATGGATTGCCGCATACTTGCTTTTGTTGGTAAACAAGGGAAGAACCATAAGCAGAAAATATTCAGGTTATGATCTGGTTAAGGTTAAAAATGGAAAGTGAGGAAACGGCACGTTAGGGACTTCTCTGACCATTTGTGCCTCGATTCTGATTCCAAAAATAAAATTTTGTAATTCAATCAATATTCATTGTTTGATTATCAATTCATTTTTCAGAAACTTTCAAAGGATTCTAAAAAGCATGTCGACGTCGATGATCCAGCAGCTGTATCAACAAAGAAGAAAACACAGCGAAAAATACAAAGCATCAATAAGAAGAATGATAAAACAGTATTGAAACCAACAGAAATGAAAGCTCCAACCATGCTCGTCAAATCTGATGCTTGTCTTTTTGGAAAAGAAGCAGCAATATCCATACAGCAAACACCTTCGTCTGATTCAAAAGAAAATTACACTGATAATGACACAACTTTGAAAGAAATTACAGCTGAAGAAGATGATAAAACTGAAGAAGATGAACACATCCTTACTGTGAAAGATGAAAAAATTGTTCGTGGTGCTGAACTTCGGAAAATTCAAAGTGAAATAAAATATGTTGAAAGGTATGTTTAATTGCTTTATTAACCAATGAGAATCTTTTATTTTTAGGCCACCTGGAAAAATGCACATTGTCGCTTCAGCTCGAATCTTTGGTCATCGATGTGAAAATCCTCGTCTTCTAAAAGCTTCAATAAATGCCATTAAAAAAGCTCAAAAGAACAAGAAGCCTATGGTTCGAAAAATTGTTACGAAGTCACGATCATCATCTGCTGTAACATCATCGACAACTTCTGGAGCTTCCACCTCAACATCATCATGGTCAACAACAACTTTTGAAGAAAAATAATGGTTAAAACATTTTTATTAATTTCTTTTGTAAAAACTCGAACTTTTGATTTCAAATAAATGTAACATAATTATAAAAGTTGAAAGCTATTGTTTTTTTTTGATAGGTACAAACATACAAAGTATTGCAAAAAGTTTTAAACTACAGTGTTTTAGTTTATAAAAGGGACAGTTTTAAGTTGAATTAAATCTTAAAGCGAAAAATAAAATTTCTTCACTTTTTTTTCATTGAAGTTTCTCAACTTTTGCTTGCACAAAATTTTTGAAGTTCGTCTTTGCGACTTTGTCGAACAAACGCTGCTATTCCAATGCATAATATGACGGACATTATTGCAGCACCACCAAATGCTAATATTCCAGTTCCTACAAAAAATTTGTATTATCATTTTTTCATTTTACGTTTTCCTGCCTTTTCATATTTTATTTTTTTCTCATATGTTTCCGCGTTCGCTTTTTTTTATACCTTCGTGAAATTATTTTGTCAAAAAGTTTGATCGCGTTTCTTTCATAATTATTATTTTAAAAGTGTTTTAAAAAAGAGCTTTTTCACTTTTCAACCAAAATTTTATATTTAACAGCTATTACATTTTTAAGTTTATAGACTGTATCATCTTTTTATCGTCTTTCCTCTTCCTTCCGTCATCAAAAATTCGACTTTTATCCCTTCTTTTCGTCAAAATCACCCATCTTTATACCAAAAATATGAACAACTTACCCATCGTTACGCATTCTCTTCGATGTTGTTTCTGTGCTTCTTTTCTGCCTTGATCATCGTCCCATAAGGATTGAGCTGAAAAATGATCGCATCTTTATTCAAAAGATCATCAAATGATGCAACTAAAAATGATTCAATGCGTTTCTTCGACCAAAATCTGAACCTCGACTATTTTGGTAATGAAAAATTTTCATTTTTGGAATAGGGAACTTCATCGCCAAATTATCCTGTCGTCGCCTCATTTACCAACTTCTCGTCATCGTTAACATTTCCTGCCTTTCAACGCCTCCATCAACGTCAATTCGCCTTTTTCATTGTAATCATTTTCATTAATAATGCCTTTTTCAGATTGAAAATTTATCATGTCTCGCAGAGGTGAATATCTTGATGCTAAAGTTTACATTGGAGGTAAGTGAGGAAGGAGTCTTTTACTTTATTATATGTAACATAAAATGTTTTTACTAATTCTTTTTCTTTTACAGGTCTTCCTGATGATGCACGATCAGACGAAATAGAAGATGTTTGCCACCGATATGGAAGAGTCAGAAAAGTTTGGATTGCTCGTCGTCCACCTGGTTTTGCATTTGTTGAATATGAAGATTCTCGCGATGCGGAAGATGCTGTTCGTGGTTTGGATGGATCTCGTATCTGTGGTTCAAAAGTTAAAGTTGAACTTTCTCATGGAAAATCAAGAAATTCTGGAGGACGTGGTGGTGGCCGAGGAGGAGGTGTGTTCGCATTTTTTGTTGCATTTGATAAATATCATTAATTTTTTATTTTCTTTTAGATCGTTCTCGACGTTCAAGAAGTCCACGCTATCGTGAAGAACATAGAGCATCTCCACGACGATCCAGAAGCAGAACTCCACAATCACCAACACGTCCAATTTCAAAATCACCTAGACGTTCTCTTTCAAAATCACCTAGACGTTCTCTTTCAAAATCACCAAGACGTTCTCCTCCAAAATCACCAAAACGTTCTGTTTCAAAATCAGCGCGACGTTCATTTTCACGATCACCAAGACGTTCATTTTCTCGAAGCAGATCTGCAACACCTCAATGATGATGTTTGATGTCAAAAATCTCATCTTTTTTTTCATCTTTTCTGTTTCGTTTTTTATTGTTTCATATTAAATTAGGTACATCTCTTACATTGATATCTATTTTGTTTTGTGTGGGGTTTGTATTGTATGCCTGTTCTCAATAAATATTTGATAAACTTTTGTTTTGTGTTATTACTATTTTTTGTATTTTTTACATGAATCCAGCCATCATTTGATTTGCTTCGAGATAAACTGCGATTGAAGAGGGTAACAAAGGAGATTGATTATTTTATTTTGAATGATCTCCATACTTAGTAATTTGTTAGGTTCGATTAAAAAAATATACTTACTCAAAGGATCTTCATCGATTTCAATTACCACTAAACTTTGTTCAGGAAGATCAAAATCAGCTACCTTTCGTTTTATGACTGAATGTCCTAAAATTAATAAATTGAAAAGAGATGTTTGTGGGTAATGAATGCTAACTTTTAGCGCTTTTCTTATTCGGTTGAATGGGAATATCAGTTTCATCTTGATAAAAATCATTATAAACCAATGCTGAAGGTGTTTGTTGCTCATACGCGCTTGGAGCGGTTGGAGTTACTTCTTCATATTGGGTTTCTGCAACTTTTGAACTTGGAGCCACTTGTGTTTGATCATATCCTGATCCTTTAGGAGTATAACCGCTTTCATATCCACTTAAAGTTGTGGATGGAGTAGCTGAAGGTTGGTCAGCCACAACTTTATAATTGGCTCCTGGCAGCAATTGTTCTTGATATTGAGGCTTTGGAAATTCATCATTGCCATATCCCGCGTTGCCATTGTTTCCGTTTGATTGTGGTTTCTCTGTTTGAACATTGGATTCATAACCAACAGTTGTAGCAGATTTATCTTGTTCATATGCTGGTGTTAATTTAGAATTAGAAGAAGATGGGGCATAACTATCACCATTGTTATTACCACTGCCTTTAGATGAAACATAATTATCTTCTCCTCTGACACCATTTGTTGCAACACATTGAGGTTGCTAAATGTAATATTTTATAAATTATTAAAATATAATAAAAGTAATATTTACCAAAAATTTGCAACCACTTTTAGGATCTTTGAGTGAAAGAGAAACTTGACAACCGAAGTGTAAGCTTGGTTTATCCGCAAATTTAAAAACATGAGCACCTTGACCAGCAGACAAATCAGTGGAATAATCGAGGTTTTGAAGGACAAAGCGATCGACTTCACACCTGCAAAAGTTATAAACTTGCAAAAATTTTAGAGAAAATAAAACAGAAATAAAGTAAATTAAAAAAAAGTTTAGTAAGCTAAATTTTTTATGTATTTGTGGAGAAACATGAATTTCTTTAAAATAAAGATATTGGTAGACAAAGAAAAGACAAACCCTTCTTCATCAAGCACAAAAATGGGTTCACCACCTTGTCCATCAGATACTGTACAACTATGAACTTTCATGCAATAAACTCCAACAGTCTCAGAATCACATGTCTGAAAATAGGAAAAAGTTTTAATGCCTTTATTTTTTTTTTAGCATAAATTACAAACCCATTTATGATAAACATGATCTCCAATTCGTGCATATTTTACTGGTTTACCATTGGGTCCATCAGAAACAATTTCATAACGACAAATGGGCATCGTAGTTTGTCGAGTTACAAGTTGGGTGGTTAGTTCACTCACATCAAGTTGTTGAGATAAAGTCTTTTTTGCTTCTGTGTAAAAGCAATTGAGCCGATATGCTCGATCAACCTTTGTTATAAAAATCTGAAATTGTCATTGATTATGACGAACTTAAAAATGGCAGAAAAATGTTACGGGATGAAATGAAACGACGATGGTTGCACTGATGCTGACGCCATTGATCTAAAACTTTGTGCAAATAAGTTTTAATCATTATGAAATGAAAGGGAAACAAACTTCTCGATTTCTTCGAAGTCCACAATTATCAAAATTTATGGAAAAATCAAAAGCAGTTGCGCCATCACCAACGATGTTGCAATTGGAATCTTGTGAATATCCTTTCACAAATACTCGACCACCAAAAGCTTTAGCGGTTTTAAGGTCCACTGAAAGTCGATCTGACAAACAATTTACTGCTGGATCGCCTAAAAAAAAGGAAGTGCTAATGGTTGGAGAAAACTGAATATGCTCAAAGCTCAAAAAATGAAGCTTAAATTAAAAATATCAAAAAACCATAAAACAGGTCTCATTTTTTAAAATATTAAGAAAATATTTACCAGTAATGCTGTTGTCAATTGGAATGCTGTATATTGAAATAAATTGCCCCAACTGAAAAATCACTAATCGTTTAAAAAATTACAGTATGCTGTAACTTACTAAACAAAATAAAAAATAAAAACCCGTAATAATTGTAAATGTTGGAAATGATCCCATTTGAAATTTTTTCTTTAAAAATAAAGAAACAAATCTAAAGACTTCATTAAATAAAATCGACCAATATGGACAAATAAAAAACGAGTAAAAAAAAATCAAGTTACAAAAATGATGAAAAACAAAAGCACGAGCCTCCTTTTCTCCTCCTCATCCTTAAATCATCACACATTAATTCAACTTTTTTTGCACTAATGATTTTCCGCTTCTAAAAGCACATCGACGATCATCATCAGAAATCGCTTGCTCTTCTTCTGTCTTTTGGGATAGAAAGAAGAAGAATTCATGGAACGTGATAGTCAAACAAAGTCTTCAGGCGACATTGACATTCTTCTAACAAAAATATGAAACAATAATAATAAAAAAAACTAGATAATGATTTCAGAAGTCGAGGAGAGTAAAGGCATTAGAACATATGAAGAAAGAAAATTCCGAGACAAAAATGATATCGAAGGTCGTAGTCGCCGTATTGTTGACGATGGAGGGGAAGCAGGAGCTCCGAAATATGGCCAAGAGAAAAGAAAAAACAATGAATCATAGAGCTATCAAAAATTTGAAAATCGTCGGAAAAATAAATAAAATGAATGATTGCAAATGGTAGGTGGGTGGAACAACAATGTCCAAGTTTCTAAAAAAAGAGGCTTCTCAAATAAATTGCGTAATGGAGCCAGTTCTTCCGTTTGCCCAGAAGAAGAAGAAAATGGTTTTAGCGATAATTGGAAATACATCCATTTTGAGATGCCTAAAAGACAACGATGATGATGGGACATCATGATATCTTCCTCCATCGTTTCCATAGCTGGATTTGAGACATTACGTCTTCTCCAATTTGGCCAAAATCAAAAGAAATAACACAGTTGCGCAATTCTCTGAAACAATGTTGATCTAAGAAAGTAATCGAAATTGCTTCCTTTAAATAACTTTTCAATTATCGAAAAGCGGAGGGAGGAGAATATATTTTCGGACAATTAAGCTTTCATTTTTTTATTCCTTTAACTTTTATTGGTTCCTTAAAAAGAAGCAACACCCGATGATCATCGTTTAAAAATTTATAAAGCTTGTTTTAACGCCCATTTATTAAAAATAACAGTTTTCACTATCATCAAAGTTTTACACCAAAAAGCTTGTTTTCTCCTGAATAAAAAAAAGCTACCATTAAAAAATGTTTAGAAAGCATTTTTATTGTTTCAAAAAAAGCAGGCGCCAAATATGCATGAAACATAAAATTAAAGCGGTTTCAATATTTTAAAGAAGTTTTTTTTCATCTCTTTTTCCTGAACAAAAAAAAACCAAGAAACAGGATGGATATATGTACATATCTTTAACTTTGAAACAAATAAAAAAAAGAAGTTCCATAAAGTCTTTTTTTTCTGGAGCAAAAAACAAATAACTAACCAAAAATTGCCGGTTTACTTTATTGCTTTCGTTCACAAAAATCTGTCGTCAGAAGGATGGAAAAAATGTTGCAACACAAACTTTCTTTTCTTTTTCTCCCACTTTTATTTCTTCAGTGGCATTTTTTGTACTTTCACTTTTTTTGTCGTGAAAAAAAAACGTAAAATATATCCGATTTGTGACCATTAGGAAAAAAGAAGAAGAGATGATGTCGCATTTCAGAAATCATGGCTGTCAAAAAGAAAATCTGAGTGACCATCATCAGCAAGTAGCAACCGATGGAAAGAAGAAGATGGAAGAGAAGAAGAAAAAATGAGTCAAATACAAACTGATTTGTTGATTCCGGTAAAGAAAAAAAGGAGGAAAAGTTTATGTGTTTGTTTGACAGGAGTTTTTTGGGGATTAGAAAGAAAAAATAAATTAACGGAAGTTTTTAATTATTTAATGGCCTTGAAGAAAATTGAAAGTGAAAACAAAGCGTTTTTTGGAAAGTCTCATAGTTTTAGAAAAATGTAACAACACAATTATTTTTTATGAAGGATTATTGAGCCTCAGCAATAATTTCTGTCAATTGCAGCAATTAAACTCGAAAAAGGTTTACAAAGCTGTTTGGCCGCTAAGAAAAATAAGCCACTACCATAATTTATGATAGAAAATGACAAAACTCTTCCATCTTTTACCAATGGCTCGTTGGTCAACAAAACCAAGCAACTTGATTGTCCAAATTTCCTTTCTCTCTTTCGGTTTGTTAAAATAACATTTCAAGTTTTTTTTAAATGTTCTTTTATGGCTTTAAAAAAATCTTTGAAACAAAAAATTAAAAAACCGGCAAACCCGCAAAACTGGGCCGTCAATAGTTGGTTGTTGCTTCTGCTATTTGCTTGTTTCTGTTACTTTTCAATTACGTCTTTCGTATCTCTTCTTCCTCCTCTTTTTTTGCGTTTAAAAAAAATTTGAATTGGTTTGATTTTCGGACAACTCTTTTTTTTTGATTACATGTTTTGTTTTTGATCCCTCTCCTTCCGTTTTGTAAAAAAAAAAGAAGAGAAGAAACCAAGCAATTTGATTTGTGACTACTAAAGCACTAATTTTGCATAATTTCCTGAAGGCTGGATCAATCTAGATTTCATCCATTCTTTTTTTGAATGTAAAAAAAATTGGGAGATTTAAAAAAAAAAGGAATTTGAAGCCGCGATTTTCTTTACATGCTTCACCTCCCGCTGTGGAAGATTACGATTAGCCGATTTGAAAGTTGGCATTGAAAGAAATATTTAGTGAAAATATTATTTAGTAAAATTTAACTAAAGCTGAGGAAGAAAAGAAATGAACAAAAAATAAGTAATAAATAAATGCTAAAGTGTTTTTCGAAATTCATCTTCAAACAAATTTTAAACTTTTAGTTATCATCAAAAGAAAATCCTAATTATGTTAAGAAAAATGCTAACAAAATGATTTGCCATTAGTCTTTTATAATATTTATGGCAAGATAAATGCTTCGTTTTATTAGATAACAAAAAAACATAGATATAAAACAATTTTTGTTAAAAACGCGTTCGAGCACTTTTCTGTGATGGTGTACTGTCAACAACGAGTGGAGCGGGCGAATAGGATCATTTTCAGTGCAACAAAAAAAAGAGCGAACTTCAAAGCGAGAGAGACAAGCTTGAAAAAATACAAAACTTTCATTTTTTTGCAATCTTTTTTTTCTTCTAGTCTTTGTCACTCGTGTTTTATCTTTCTCTATTCCGTGCCTTTTTAACGTACTTTTACGTTTTCGAAGACATTTTTGTTTATTAATTGTATCCATTTTTTATAGCTTCTATTGATCCGTCATTATGGTTCTCAAATCGTGTAGTCGTCATGCTGTAACTCCGCCTCCAAATGATGATATTCGTCTTCTCACCTCTTTGCTTCAAGAAAAGCGAACACTCAACGCAACTTCACCTTCAATGTTTCCTCATATTCAACGTCTCGTTGAACTTGGTATGCTTACTTTCTAAATCTTTACTTGACTAAAAGCTTTACTTTCTTTTTCTAGAAATCTCTCGTATTCGTAAGAAGGTCTTCAAAGATGAACTAGTTGTTGATCTCAAACTTCCTGAACCTGTTGGTGAAAAGAAAACTATGGTAAAGAAGATCTTTCTTCCATGTGAGAAATATCCTGATGTCAACTTTGTTGGTCGTATTATTGGTCCACGTGGTATGACAACTCAACAAATCGAACGCGCAACTGGTTGCAAAGTTATGATTCGTGGTAAAGGCTCTATGCGTGATGGTGAACAATCTCCTCGGGCTCGTACGAACACCGACCATCTTGAAGAAGATTTGCATGTTTTAGTTCATTGTGATGATACTCCTAATCGAGCAGATGCTCGTCTTGAAAAAGTTACTGAACTCATCAACAAGATCAGCATTCCTCCTTCTGTAAGTTTTCTTCTGTTGTTGTTTTCACATTCATTACTTTAACCTTTCTTCTTTTTTTAGGATGATGGTCCAGACGATATCAAGATTAAACAGCTTGTTGAACTTGCCATTATGAATGGAACTTATCGTGAAAAGAACTCATCTAACAGCTCAACTTGTAAGTTTACTTTTAATCACCAGCCATTTTTTATTATCACAATCTCTTCTTTTCTAGCTGTCCACCTCGTAACACCGTCTTCATCTGGTTATCGAACTCATGGAAATCGCTCTCCTCATAATTCTCGAAGCAACAGCTCGTATGGCTCGTCATCATCAAATGAATCAACCACTTGGATTTGGGATACGCTTGGAATCAATACACCGTCTCCTGCTGTTCGAAGAAGTGATAACATCTTTAACTTTGATGTTTAGTTATTTTTTGTTTTATGTCTCGTATTTTTGTGCATATATTTTTAATTTTGCAATAATAGTTTTTAGTTCCTAATTTTTTTTGTTGGATTTTGTTTTAATAACAGCGTTGTAAAGCGGAACATGCATAGCGTCTTTAGGTTATCTTTCATAGTTATGATAACCTTGAAACTGAATCCAAAAAAATGAGTATTTCTTCGTTTGCATTTATTAGGAAAGTATCATCGCGTATACGGTGGACTTATCAATCCATGTTGGTTGGCACAGCGAGAGCAATTGACAATTCTTGACCATTCCTTTTTTTTACAAACCTTTCTTCCAAACAGCTTTGTTTCTTGTTTCAACATTTTTTACTAAAATTCCATGCTAAATTTATAACCTATGATTTAAAATGGATTCAGTTAATTATATTGATGGTGATACACTAGTTAACGAAGCTATAAGCGAGGCTCAAGATGTCAATGCAGCTCAAATAGATGGTATCATATTTAAGAAGCATTACTCTGATTTTATTGTTGTTGAAAAATATGGTGATGATAAATTGTGTGGAACATGGCCATCTGAAGAACTCAAGCCTTTCAAGCCACTTGAAGAAAAACCACCTCAAGGTAAACCTGAATGGCTAACAGAAGAAGATTTTCAAGGACTCAGCAAGATTAAAGAAGAAAAGAAAGGGAAATATTCGCTAACATTCAAGGTTTGATATTTCATAGAATTTTATTCTTTTTTCATTTACATTTTTAGGATGATCTTAATAGCAAAGAAAATCGTAAAATGCTGCATTATTATATTCGTGATAACTTTGATAATGAATTGACATCCGTGAGTGAAAAGGATACTGTCGTGGTTTCATATGGAAAGAGCAACTCAAATGCTTTTAAAAGGTTGATATTTTTATTTCTCATTTGTGAATTGTTTATCTTTTATTATTTCAGTCGAGATCCATGGCCTCAAGGACTTGGAAAATTCTTACATCTGACGTTGAAGAAAATTGATCACGAAACTTCTCATGCTCTTAATTGCCTTGCTTGTTCAATTGGGTTTGTTCTTTTTTCGAATGATAGTTGCTTTAAATAATCCACGTTTTAGAGTTCAACCACGCAACTTTAACTTTGCTGGTGTTAAAGATCGAAGAGCTATCACTTATCAACGGGTCTCTTTCTACAAATTACGTGAAAGCAAACTTCATGCAGCAGAAAAAAGACTCAAAAATCAAAATATTGAAGCTTCTGAATTCTCTTATGAAGACAATGATATAAAGATGGGATGTCATACTGGGAATGTTTTCTATATTATTTTACGGTATGTTATCATTTTCGTTGCTCATAAATGATTCAACCATTTTAGGAATGCTGATATCAACGAAGAACGATTTAATGAAATCAAAAATTTTGGATGTTTTAATGTGTTTGGCTCACAAAGATTTGGTTCTGTTAGTGGTAATACTGCTCAAATTGGTCGCCTCATTTTGAAGAAACAATACAAAGAAGCAGTTGAAATGTTACTTGATCCTAATTTAACGACTCACGGTTAGTTTTTTTTTATCAACTTTTTCTAACTTTTCTTATACCATTTTAGTTCAATTGAAGGAACTTTTAACTAAATATGCTGCCACTCAAGATGCTTCACTTGTCAAAAATCTTCCATCTTTTATGCTCAAATTTATTGAAGTTATTATAATTAGAAGTCTCGACAGATTTAAAGATAATGCTGACAAATATTTGGGAGCTTTGTTACAACTTCCTCGTACCACTCGAAGCTTGTATGTTCATGCATATCAAAGTTTACTTTTTAATGCTTTTGTTGAAAAGTGAGTTTTCTTTTGTTTAAGTTTCTTTATAATGGTTTCTGAATTTAGGTACAAACAAAGAAATCCATTGTCAACTTGTGATGCAGAATTGGAAGTTCCACTACCATGTGATGAAATTTTTCCTGCTCATGCTAAAGTTTTTGGTATTTATACTGAATTACTCGCTAAAGATGGTCTCACATTAAAAAGTTTTAGTGAACATAATTCGTAAGTTGTAATGATCTCTAAATTATTGTAAAATCGAAACATTTTCAGAAACTTTGGAATTCATTTAACTCATCGTCGTCTTCTTCTTAAACCTAAGAATATGGAATTTAAACGTCTTGAACATTCTGATCCCGATGCTCCATTCATATTTTATCCTCCTCCTACAGAAGAAGAAATTGGTGATCAAGGAAAAGGACACAAATCTGTTATGATCAAATTTGAACTTCCGCCTGGTGGTTATGCTACTGTTGTTTTATCAGCTCTGTTTGATAAAAAGTTTTAAATGGTTTATTTTTTGTTGTTATTGTTTGTTAGTTTATTGTTGTTGATAATAAAGATTTTTTTTAATATTTATAGGAACAATAGCTTTTTTGAAATTACAAAGCAAAAAGGGAATAATTTAATACAGATTTGAGGATAGTTTTTTTAAATTTGATATTACATAACAAAGTGATTTGTCAATGAAATTATAATACCCGTGATAAGTATTGTATGGTAAGGATGCTATAAAAATTCATCACCATCTCTAAAATCATCAATAAAATGTGAAACTTCGGAGATGCCTTCATTTCTTGCAACTTTTTCGTTGCTAATAACCAAACAATTTTCAATATTTTTAGTATTCATGGCTCCTGAAATTGTTGCAATGGCATAATATCCTACAGGTGGAGTGGATTTTCGTCGAGATGAATTTTGTGAGGTTGAAGTTGAACCACTTGAAGTTGAAATCATTTGAAGTACGGTAGCTGTAGTGTTTCGACGATCTAATGGCTTCGCAACAACTGATCCTCGATTGTTATTATAATAGGATGATTTACGACGAACTATTACTCGAGATTCTGATGGACAATCAGAGAGTGTGAAGCGACGAGAATTTAGGAATGTGACACAACATGGAAGTTCGCGGAGGATATCTCGAAGCAATGGACATGAATTAAGAAAAGCGCGAGTGTATTCGCTGCTGGCTAAACAAAAAATAAAAAAGTTTAGGCAATGATTGAGAACTTCGAGAGTATTTGCAATGTGTCGGAAGAGCTGAAACCATTTAATATTACTATGAAACTTGAATAAAATTTTACCTGAAATGAATACATCACTTCAGTGGATTCATTTTGAAAAACCATCACAATAATTTGTGGAAAATTTCCTATCATATAAATAGCACAAATGGCCACCATTAAAACCGTTAATCGTTTCTCTGTGAAGCTACGCATTAAAGAATTTTTATCATTTTTATTTATTGCATCCGGATCCGTTGTTATTGAACGTTTGGTAAGTAATCGACGATTTTTCTTTGCAATTTGAAGCTGCTTAGCTATGAAAATATTTAATGCAACAAGGACGAAAACATTTATAAATCTAATGGACTCTCTTACAAATCCATAATATGAATAAATCGTCCAAAACGGTTCTCTAAAAAAAATGAGGTTATGGTTTCTCATGGATTTTGATAATTGATTGACTATTACTTGCAAAGCAGCTGTTGATTATTTCCTTTAATTATGGTACCACCTGGACCATTTTTGGCAGTAAGTTGTAAAACCATGGGACAATGAAGTAAAACGGAAAAAAGAAGCAATGAAAAAATTTTAGCAAATACCGAACTAATTTTAAATACACGCTTTTTATGAGGTTGTCGAATTAATAAATATCTGAAGAAAAAAAGTTTCAAACTCCAAAAATTTTAGGTTTTTAATAAAATGAACCACCTATCTTTCACCGATGTCAAGGCTATGTATGAATCTTACCTTTCAACGGTAAGTAAAACAGCACAATAAAGTCCTGCAACTAAAAATGAATTAATTATGAGATCTTCGATATAAACTGAATAAAATGCAATAGGATATGTTGATTCTAATTTGGTAAATTTAAAAATAAAATGAAATACAATTATTGTTAATCCTATCTGAAATAAACGCGACGATTCTAAGCTATAAAACTAATTCAAAAATTACCAAATCAAATACAGCCAAAGCTCGAATGTATCTAAATGGCACAGTTTGAAGGGAAGGGCTTCGCAAAGTAAAAAGATTTAATATATTTCCTGTTATTCCAATAAAAGCTACAATTATCTAAAAATGATAGCATTGAATGCTGCTTGATTAAATTCTAAATCTAAAGCTTACAATAATAACACCTGAAACAGCTTTAAGATCTTTAATTCTAGGATCAGGTGGAATATTTCCATTATTTTCATTACAAAATTCATTAAAAGTTGTACCCATTACAATAAAATATTATTCAACATTTTTTATTTGTATTTGCTTGCTTCTTTTTTTGCAGTCACTACTCGCTTGCTAAAACGACAACATAATTAATGACAAAAAAAAAAGACAAAACAATACTAAATTAAAGGACGCTGTCGGCTTTTTTGGATGAAAAATAAACGATGCAATGTTTGAAGGCAGTTTAAAGCAATTCAGACCAACCTTTTTTAAACAAGAAAGAAAAAAAGAGTTGGAGAATTATGCGCAAGTTTGTTTTGTGGGGAATGAGTTTAGTTACTAACTAAAAAGCAGCCTCAATGCCTAGGGCAATTATGAAGAATGAAAGAGAGATGTTAGCAAAAAAAGTTTGACCCCTTTATTTATTAAAAAACGAAGAGTATTATGTTTTGTTTGGTTAAATTCAAAGATGAGAGGGAATAACTCTTTTCAACAACAACAAAAAAATGTGTTTTGAGTTGTTGACTTTGAAAAGTGTTTTTTTTAAATGAAGGCTAAATTTCTAATAAATGATTACAGTATGCTGGAATTAGAGTATGTGGTTGCAATCATTAATAAGTTTTTAATATCGTTAAAAAAAGCATTACAACAAAAAAGCTAAGTAATGGCAAAGATAAAAAAGCTTTGTTGAAGGTAAGAAATGCTACAATAACAAACAGGCATGTAAACAAACAAACAAAAAAATGGTGCGCAAAAAATAGTGCCTCGAAAAGCAATGAAAGATAAAACCCAAATTACTTTTTAAAAATTTTCCAACGTTAAAAATACGAGTTTAATTTCAAACTAGACAATGATGACTGACAAGATTACCATTTTTTGTTGGGTTGTTGTGCCCTCCTCGCCTTTTTCGTCTTCTTCTTCTTCAAAGAGTGAAAGTCAAACAAAACAAAAGCAAATAATACTTTTTGCTTGTTCCATTCCTTTTTTTCATTTATGCTTGCAAAATAAAAGAAAACCTTAAACGTCATGATGATAGTTTTGGTTACGTTGGGTTGGTTGCATCTTAAAAAAAATAATGTTTTTTCTTTCATCTCAAGTGGTGGAGAAAAAGAAGCAATGAGAAATGAAGGAAGCTAACAAAGGAGGAAATGATGATGATGCTAAAATGAAATCCTCGAGAGTCTCATCATCGTCTTCAAACCAACAACCTCAGATTCAAAGACAATGAATATTCTAATAAGTAGTATTTAGTCCTTAGCCATGGTATCTGGTAAAGCTATAGATTCAAGTACAACAACATCAAAAAAAACCAAGGAAAAGTATTTAAAATTTATATGTATGTTTTAAGAAAGGCCAAATATTGCAACACTTGACACATTTATTTGAAACAATTTTCCCTATGTTCGTTTGTGTTTCTTCCTTTTTCTTTTAAACAAATAACCATATGATGATGAGCTTTTTCATCATCGTTGTGTTGTTCTTTATTAACAACTTTAGAGCAAAGTACGCAACAAAATTTATAATAAATGGTGGAAATAAATTGTAAGAAAGCAAAAAGAATAATTGTTTGCAATTTATTAAGCAATTTTAGAATTGGAGGTTTAAAAAAATCTCTTTCCATGATGTTATGCCTTGTGTATTTTAATTAATGATTGTTTGCTTCATATTTTTTTTTTATGTCTTTACAAAACTTTGAAACATTTTTCAGTTTAAATCTATTAAAATATTTTTTTGGAGGAAATGTCGCACTTGAAGTTCTTGGTCTAACAATATATCAGTTTGTAAACCATAAGAAAGACTTCAAGTGCATTTTGTTGTTCCCATTTGCATATATTTTCCTGCGTACATATATTCATATGACCAAATTAAAAGACATCAAGCAACGATTACCGAATCGCATGTATAGCTATCAGCCATCAGCTACTCTCCATCTTTTACGGTCATACAAACACGCAGGAAAAAAGGTTTTATCTCAATTATCTAACTTCCCGCCACCGAAGTTACAGGAAGTTGATTTTAAAAAGGTTAAAAAGCACAATGGCGCTTAGAGAGGTTAGGCTTAGAATAAAGGTAATAATTGAGATAAATAGCAAATGGGAATGGGGAAGAAGGAAAAAAAAGGAAGGGAATAATTTGAGAGTTTTATTATTTCATTAGAATAAATAATTTTAGATCAAAAAATCATAAGAGAAAACCATCCCTAACCAATATATAAAAAAGCATCAAATGAATTTGTAAGTGAATGAAATAAATTTTGTCAATGAATGGAAAAAGAAAAAATGTTTGAAAACAAAAAATATCTTTCGGGTTCATTTTCGCGCCTTCTTGAAACTTTCGTTATTGAACGTTTTTTTGTTTATCGGAAAACCGCCAAAAAGAATGAATTCAAAATTTCTGTTTATTACGATAAGATATTTACGGGAAAAATTATGATTAATCAAAGCTTTCAAATTACATTAGCATGCATACATAGAAATTATTAAATCACAACACAATATGTTCTATAACAATACGTCATTGGATCATTGAATGTTCTTCGGCAATCCACATCGATTTGACAATCAACAAGATCTGTTATTAGGCATTCATTAAATCTTCTTAGTAAACTATTAAAACTTACTACGTGTAAGGGGCATGTGGATAATTTTGGGATAAATAGGAGTACATGAAATTACAGAAATTAAAACAATGAAAACTAAAATTAATTGTCGATGCATTTTTTCTATCACACTCGAAAAAATTCATGGTTAGCCATTTTTATATGTTGTGATTGTTTTTACAAATGATTCAGAAAATGTTTTGAGAAAATCTTATGATTAATATTTTATGATACCATGACGTTTTCAAAGTGGCCGTCATTTATTTTCAGCTTTAAAATCTTTATCTAACTATTAACAAACACAAAAAACGTTTACAATTATAAAATCAAAAAGCTAATATGCAGTTCTTCGAAGAGTAACATTGACTCGATGATCATTAATATATTGTAATACAGCCTTCTTCTCGGATGGTGAAAGAGTTGTGCAATTATCCATTTGAAAGTTTCGAGTTTTTAAAATTCTTGGAACACCATGAAATACAAGTCTTTGAGATCCATCCATAACAAGAACATCACCACTATGAAGCATTATTGGAATTGGTTCTTCCTCTGCTGATACACCACCAGAAACATAAATTGCAGATTGTCCAAAACTTAATGATATCAATGGTTTAGAATAATCACGTTCTGACCTACAAAAACAGCATTTAAAGAAAGACAAACGAAGAAAAAGTTACCTATCAACATGAGGAGACAATCGTGTATTCAAAGGATAATAATTGACAATTGAAGTATCAGCTTTCAACATAGGTAGACCCAAAGCTTCTGTAATTCTTTCACCAACGTATTCAAATTCGTCTGGTAAAGGCGATCTTGGAACGTCAGGATAAGTTTTTGCTGTCCAATCATAATCAAATCCAAGTGTTGCCCAACGTAGCTTTTTCATAGTGAAAGTTTTATCATTTTGAGTGTTTCCATCTTGATTGATATTTGTAAAGTTTGGAGGTCTACAATAAATGCTGATTGCTTTATGAACCCATTGAAGATGACTTTCAGGTTTAAAGATATTATGTAAGATAAATAAACCAGGTCGATCAACGATTGTCGTCACCGTCCAGTCTTTATAAGTCCTAAAAACAAATATAATTAACTCCATAAAATTCGCAAAAAACTAACTTTAAACCATATTTCAATTCTCCATCAGTTAAAGTTTTACCAAAAGCAAAGATACATTGACATTTGATTCCATTGCTTTCATCAGAAATAGTCAAATCTTGAACTTTTGACAGATCGGCATCTTTTGATTTATAATAATTGAACATTTCTCGCATCTTTGATCCTTGTGGTGCTGATAATTCATAACCAGTATCATTATTGCTGACTTCTGGAAGTGATAGCTTTAGCTTTTCGTTCATTAAAGAGCTCTTTATATTTTCGTAGGAGATCGAGCTTTCCTCGTTCGAGCTCCTCTTCATATTGCTAGAAAATATTGATATTATAAAAGGATATAAATTGATAAAATTACCTTGAGAGGATTGTATGTTCTCGTGACAAGTTTAGCACCAATGATGACACCCGTGATAATAATAAATAATTTTCTGCCAACTTCTTGAGGCGAAGAACGGTATGGCCACCAAGCTGGATTAACCATGAAGAGTTTTTAGATGAAAGGTGAATCTTGAAATAAACAACAAGAATAAAGATGAAAAAAAAAGTTTTGTTGAACTAACAACTTTTTTGATTTGAAAATGATGCTTTGATTCAAAATGGTAATTTTTTTAATGAAACTCTCAATTTTTTTCGCAAGTATGTTTTTGTCGCTTAAAGCCAACTATTTTTAGCATTGAATGCGGTTTTTTGAAAATCGTTCTTTTTGGTGTTGAAGCAAGAAGCTTGATCACAAAATTATAATAATTTTAGATAGCTGCTTCCTAGTGATACACTTCATAGACATATTAATCTTTTATTTTTCTATTTGGTTTATTATAGCTTACATTTATTTCGGATGCACCATGTTTTTTGTTAGTTGAGCTAATTTTTTCATGATAAATATTATAATTTTATTTTTATAACTCTGAATTTTATAAAATATTTTTATTAATAAAACAAAAACAAGAAAATGAATTGAGCATAACTTTTCTTTTAATTTGTTGTTTGTAAAATTTGATTACGCTTGACATGAAGGATCTTGGGGATTTGAAGGCATCCAAGGACATTTAAGATTTTGTTGTCCACAAACGCTTGCACCAATTGAACAATACCATGAATGACTGAAATATTGAGATTTTGTAAAAAGTTTTATATCAAATGTCCGCCTTTAAGAACGCTTTTAGCTTATTCGAATTACAAGTAACTTACTTGAAAAATAAAAACATTGTTGTAAAAAGAAGAGTCACATAAAAAATCAAAGACATAATTTCAAGTCTTCGAATCACTGCTTGCCATTTTTTATCATCATCGTGTGTTGGATTTCTGGCAGCTAATTCTTGTCTATAAAAAACTTTTGTAATCTCAAATATTCCAATGAAATATATTTTATTTTACCTCATTCCTAGTACATTTGAATCAAGTTTTTGCATGAATACAAGGGCATCCTCAAGTACTTGGTTAAAATATTGATAAACTATCATATTATCATAATGCGATAAACTCAACCTCCTTCTTAAAGCATGTCTTGGGGATTGATTATCCTATAATGTTAAAATATTAGTTTATTGTTTGAAAGGAAAAATTCTTACAAATGCAGGATTATCTTGTTGGAGGCTTCGTCGATTGCCATTTTCTTCCAAATCAGGATGATTGCCATTTTCGTTATTGGGAACTAGTTTCATCAATGACATTGCCATTGATTGAGCGTACGATTTTACTTTTCTTGCTCCAGGTGTTTCACCCGAACCATCTCCAACAAAACCATTTAAATGTCGATGGCCACTTAGTAAAGCATCCTAGAAAAAGTTTGTAGCTTGATAATTAACAATTATAAAAACGATGATGAAGCTTTTTGAAAATACAAATTATAAGAAAATGCTTTTTATTTCATTCAAAAAAAGCTTACAGTTGTTTCACCTCTTCCACGTCGATATGTTTGCCTTCTCAGTTCTTTAGGTTGAACATCAAATGAAAGCCATCGAAGAAACCATGGAATTTTATGCTTTTCCCTTAAATCTCTTTCCAAAAATACAAACATTGATGTGGTGACAGTACTTAAACCAATAATAGCCAAAAGAATAAAATAATATAGCCCGATTAATGGAATACCCGAAAATGAACCTCTTCCTTTTCGACTACTTGACATACTAAATTTAGGCATAACTTCTACAATAGCTAATAAAATAACGGATGTTGACATGAGTGACATAATTCCAAGTCGAAATTTAGCATCTCTCGTTCGACCACTCGTGGATGGAGTATGAAATCCAATAACTGCAACAAGGGTAATAATTGTTGAAGGAATAACGAGATTAAAAACGTAATAAAAACTTTGTCGAATCACAACTAGATCAAGAATAATCATTTCCCAAAATAGTGGTGGATCCAAATAATCATATAAAAAGCCGTCTGACATGATATGAGAATGTTGCTAAAAAATTTAAAGATAATGGTGATTTGAGAGCTTTTAAGAATGGAATTTTAGAAGCCATTTTTTAAAAATATTTTAAAAGGCTTTGTTAAAATCTTTTTTGTAAGCCAAAAAATGGATTGTTAAGTTATTTTTATAAATTTTTTTCAAAAATCGAATTAATGGATGCAATGGTTTATGGATAGCAACATACCAAATCAAGCTGCCATTCTTGATTATCATAAAAATCAATAAGTGAAAGATTTTTTGAATATAAAGAATATTTAATCGAATCATTTGAATGCGCCCATGAACCAAATAATAAAGTACATTGTTGGCTAAAATATTTTTTTCTCTCCAATAATACGAAGACTCACTTTTTTTTTTAAAAACTTACATATCAAAAGGAAAAAATTTAACATCTAATTTGCATAAAGATTCAGTTGAAAATGGTAAATAATATCTTACATGCCCCGTATAATTAACTCTTACATCATTATTTGATAATAATTTTACAGCATCATTAAAATTTAATGAATAATAAAGTGAGAATTCTGGTATCCAAATATCTGTGGATGCAAGGAAAATTTCTGTGGAACCTTGATATGCATCGGGTTGCCATTGTAAAAATTCATCTTGCCAATACTGAAAATATAAAACTTAGATTTTGAATCAAATAAACTAATGATAGCATTTTAGAACAACAATAACTTTTAATTGTTTTTTTTAATGTCTCAATGTTTTTTTTTCTTTCGAAAAGGCCGGTTTGTCGAAACACACTATTATTCATAGGAGAAGAAAGAAGACAGGTTTCATCTTTGCTCACTTTCTTTTTATGTGTAAAAAAATATATTGAAACACTTCCTTATTGATTTTGAGAAGAGTTCGAAAATAAAAATAAAACTATGAAGTCTAGGAAATTGCTTAAATTATTTTTTATTATTTTAATTTCGTTATTTCTGGAAGCTCAAAATTTAACTAAAGATGGTAAGCTTTTTTTATTCCTTTTTTTTGCAAATCTTAAATCCCATTAGTGTCATTTGCTTTTTTTCTTTCAATCCATTTATGCAAATCATTTTTATTTATTTTTTTTGCTTTCCCCTAAAGGTTCCTTTTTTAAAATCAAAAATTGTCTTCTTTTTTCTTTTTTGATTCAGTCAAGACAGCGTGAAAATTTATTTTGGCTTTAAAAAAACACTAATTCCCTGCTGCTTTTTCTTAATGATGCCGCAATATTTTTTGGTGATGTTCTTAATCAATCAAAGTCATCCTTTCTACACTAGTTTCTTAAGAAAAGGCTTAAATTCTTTTACTCTCTACCGTTCCAAGCATGCAACCCAAAAAAGAGGGAGTTAGTTGCTTTTTGATGTTTTTTCGAGCAGAAAGAGAAGATTTGCAATAAAAAAAAAACGATGACGGCACCTTCGCAATATTTCATCGAAAAATATAAATACCCGCAATGTTTCTTGTTTTTTTGATAAAAGTTGTAAAAAAAGAAGCCAAGCAAGCAAAGCATTTTTTCTTTATGTAAAGACTAAAATAAAAAAGTTTAAATATATAGCGTCATTGACATAAATTCCCATTGGAGAAGGACTTCAGTGTCCTCCTCTTTTAAAGAAAGATATGTGGAGTTTTCAATTTTCTAAAATTTATACATAAATATATACGACGATTCTTGCTTGCTTCTTTTGTTTTTTTTTTCAAGCAGTTATACTTTTTGAATGTGACTTTGCTTTTTTTGTTCTTCATTTTGGGTATAAAAAACATGACTGATGCCGAGTTTGTGCCCTTAGGGAATTTAAAAAGTGGAGAGAAGAAAAAACATAAAAAAGATATAACGAATATTCTTTATGTATTTTTTTTACAGTGATCGACTTCTGTTGGAAAGAAGATCCTGATTCATGTGGAGACGATGGAGAATGCATTATACAACCTAGTGGTAACCGATGCTTATGTCGTGATGGATTTATGGGACGTGGATGTTTGCGTAAGACCATAAACATAGACATTTATATTGAAGATTTAAAGAGCAATAAAAAAAGGAGAAGCGTTCGTATTAGTGAGACGTGTTTTGATTCTCCCTCTTTGATGTTCATCAGAAAATTGCGTCACTTTAAAAAAAAAGGAGACGAGGCGGTGATGAATGCTTTATGACCCTTCAAAAAAAGATGGAAGTGGTTTAATCAAAGCTTAATTTATGACTTCCTTTTAAGCTAAAAGAGATAAACGGATTACTGGAATTAAAAAATACAAAAAATTTATTAAAAAACAAGGAAATAATTCAAGCAAAAGTAAGATTTTTAGGTAATGATTTTGGAAGCCATCTTAGCTCTAAAAAAAGTTAGATAAAAATTTAAATTTTCTTTGTTTTATTAAAGAAATATATTAAAAGACCTTATCAAAAAAAAGTTTTCCACGAACATCAAAGAATTACTTTCAATAATTGGAAATAGTTAAGATATTCAAAAGTCAAAAAATCGAAATACTTTCCTATCTTTTGTAGTTTCCTCTTATTAGATATATTGAATAATTTTACAGGGCCATGCCAAGATATTTATAAATCATGTCAACGATGGCTAGAAGAAAAGCGATGCGAATGGGCTAAACCAATATCACCATTTTTCTTTGATAATTGCCCTTTAACATGTGGAAGATGTATTCAAGGAAACAAAAGTGAGCTAAATTTAAAAATGCAAATCGACTTAAAAAAAGAAAGAAAAACATTTTAGAACTTCGACTTCCTCTTCCACCAACTTTAGAGCCACTTAGTTGGATTATAGGCAAATGGCGTACTCGTACAACAACAAGTGGACTTCGATTTCCTGTTCCACTTTTGAATCCATATGATGAAACATTGATATTTTCTATTTCAGAAGTTCCAGCATTTGATCGTCCACAATTGAATGTTAGGTGAGTCAGTATATGTTTTCATCCATGAAGTTGCTGTGCCTCTATTTAAAAGTGAGAAAGAAAAATCCATTTGCATAGCTAATTGCCACTTTTAAGGACTCTTACACTTTCAAGGTGTAAAAGAAAGCAAGCCAAAAGCTGTTGTCTCTTTGTTTTTGTTTTTTGTCGCTTCTTTAGCAAGACTAAAAGGAAATGTTGTCCATGCGTTAAATAGCATCGCTTTTGATGGACGTCATCAGGGCAAGATTCTAACTTACAACTTTTTTTTTCATTCTTAAATGACGTCAGTAAACAATGAAAAGCGACGATTGTAGTAGTAAATTTCCGTTTTTTTATTGTCTGTCGATAATGGGGATGGTTGGTCAAATAATGGACTCTAAATTTTACTATTGAAAAAGCATAAACTCAAGCTTAAAGGTTTAATTTTACAATTTTTTTCGTTCTTTTATTTGAGGACCTACTAAAAACACATAAAGCATAAAAAGTTGAAATATCCAACACATAAATCAGGCAAAGAAGACTTCATTTTTTTCTTTTGAAACCCATATATCTAAAGCAAAAAAAGAAAGTAATGTTTTCAAAAGAAATCGCATTTGAATGATTTAAACGAAAAATATAAAAAATTTAGTGTAAAAGCCATCGATATGATAAATGGAGATGAACACATTGAAGTTGGATTTATGACAGGAAAGCCATTTCGTGAAGATACTGGATTTGCAATTAAAAATAAACCAAAAACCGGTGATAATTTAGTTGCAATTGAAATGGTTGGAAATAATGGTAAGGCATAAGCGATAAAAAGATTTCATCTAGTTTTTCATGGTTTATCAAAAAGCTTTTTATTTTAGGCTTAATAATTATCGAAGAAGGAATCTTGCTACACGATGAAATACGTCTGAGTATCAAATACCAAAAAGCATTTTCAATTTCGCCACTAAAAGAAGTAACATTCTCTCTCTTTTTTGTTTCAATGGATGACTTTTTTTAGGCGAATCGATCATTTAAACTTGTTGCCCCTCATATTCTTGAAGAGCGTGTAAAACTTGTGCTTACAAATGGAACCATCCAAAAATTTCGTAAAAAATATGTCAAAGTATTTGATTATCTTCAAAATTATGTTAAAGTGTAAAATGTCAAAAGTAAAAAGACATCATCCTTTCCCTCCACTTATTGGTATTTCTAGAGTTGTTGTTAATCATTAATTAATAATAAAAAACACACATATTCTTATTTAATCAATCTAAATAATAACATACCAATGAAACTAAAATAATATTGCTTTTCAATTTCTCTTTTTTCTTCCCCTGGGTTTAAAAAATAAAGTAACGTGAAAAATAGGCAACAGCTCTTGACTGAAAATTGAATTGAATTCTTAGCCACTTTTTTTACAGAATGAAGATGAAGAGAAAAACCTTGGCGAAACTAATAATCCGATGACATAAAAAATGAGAAAAGTGGATCCAAATTTTTTTAGAGTATTAGGCAATCCACTTGAAAAGAAGAATAACGAAAAAACATTAGAAAGAAGAAGACGATGAAGGAAAATAGGTGCCACTCAAAACACATCTTCTTCGATAACGATTCGTTTCAACCCTTTTTAAAAAAGCTTTGAAGGAAAAATAGCTTTGCAAGTAGCTCAATTAGAAAATAAAAAACAGCACAAGCTGTAAAAAAGGGAAAAAATCTCGGAAGTTTTCAAAAAGATGCATTTTCTCTAAAAACTTCCATTAGAAAAACAAACATTTCAAACGACAACAATGAATTGAGTCATTTTAGAAATTTTAAAAAAATATCCCATTATGCTTCAACCGGGATAATATCTTTTCGCCATTTTTTTAAAAAGCAAGAAAATTTTTTTAAGAAAAAGTAATAAAAAAAATATAAATGGAAGAAGAAACATACCAACTCAAAACTGCCACTAAGCGATATTGTATTTTTTACGGCATCCTGAAATGATAAAAAAAATTATAGTACAATTTAAGGAAGTTACGGTAACATAATTGCTTTATAGCCTTCTATTTTGCATTCATGATTCGTCATCTTTGTTTTTTTTATTTTTGGTTACAAAATAAGCAATAAAGAAAAAAGATTAATGAAGGCAAATTTACGACTATGTTTATGGAAAGTTTGTAAAAGCATTTTAAAATAAAGCTTTAAATTTTTTTTCATAGAATGAAATAAATAAAAATTGGAAAAGCAAATTTAGCAACAAAAAATATATGAAAAGATTATGTGCGAGTTTCCGGCAATCTGTAAAAAAAGGTTCATTCTGTTGTCCCACAAGCAAACATTTTTAGAAGAACAAAAATTTATTGAAATGAAAAATGGAATAAACACCTTCCTGGTTTCACTATTTTTTTTTTTAAATTTGGAAACTAGAAAAAGCTGCAAAAATTTTTTTGATGAAAAGTCCAAATTTAACTTTACAGTAAGCAAAAAAATGCATGTTATTGACTACCAAGAAAGTAAAATCGAAGCTTGGTAAAAATGCTTTTTTAATTATTGGGGGGTTTTTTTAAGTAAAGAAAATAAAATTAGAGCTTACAAGTTTTATAATTTGATAGAGAAAGCTAGTCATTTGGACGCTTATAACCTTGGAAGGATGAGTGACGGGCCGAGTACCTTTTCTAAATTTCATAATACGAATAAAAGTTGATATGAAATAAAAAAAATTATTATTTTACCTATAATACCGTAATAAATCATCATGCAATCTATAAGTTACAGGAATATCCTTCCTTCGAAGTGAACGAAAATTTTCTGGTAATAAATATTCATTTTTACCAAAAGCTCGTTTGGTTCGAGCCTTTTGATATCTTTCCAACACAGATGATTCGGAATTATTCTCTCCTTCATCATCATCATTGTTATCTTCTTCTTCCTCCTCATCTTCATCAATCGATGTTCGTGGATATCTTGGAGGATCTTTAGGCACAGTTTCAAGGAATCTCGCAACTTCTAATGAACGTATTTTAGGCTTTAATCCTGCGACAATACCAAAAAATAATAAAAATATCGGCAATAATGTAAGAAATGCCTGCGTCATTTTTGTCGGCGACGTTTCATCGCAAAATGGGAATCATTTAGGAAGAGTGAGTTAAATATTTCCCCAAAATGATTAAATAAAAGTAAAGTCGTGTTTTTATAGTTCGTTTAAAAAATAACTAAAAAACAAAGTTTCATGTCAAAAAAATAAAAATGAAAAGTTACAACAACGCGTTTTGAAAAGATAAAAAAAAAATGGGGACAACACGGTCATCGTCGTCGGCAACTCAACTTCTTCAAGAGGTGCCATCCATCGCTCATATCTTCCATCTGCAGCAGCGATTTTTAAAGTGGGGGTTGCTTTCACTTTTCTATTTCATCCTTGAGCCTTCCCCTTGGGGGAAAGCTTCTCATAGTTAAACTCCGCCTTTATTCTTTCTTATTTTTTTTTACTTCTTCGCCTTTTTTGTCTTAGATGCCCACCGAAGAAGCTGCCACCGCCGACACTACCACAGGCATCAAAGTGGTAGTAGTGTAACTATGAGCGTTTTTTCTTTTTACTTTTCAAAAAAGGCTTTCAACGCTTTATTTTTATTTTTTTCTTGCGCTCTCCGGAAAGAATCGAACAAAAACGTCGTGTATTCAAAAAACGGAAATGGCCCGAAGAAAGTTAGCTCTTCTTTTTCTCATCTGTGGTATTTTTTACATAAAAAAAAAGTGATACAATTGTTTTCTTTTAAAAGTCCGGATGGATTCCGTTTTCTTCTTCCTTGAAAACAAAAGAGAAGACACCACACCAAATCAATGGATAAGAGCTTCTTCTTGATGGCTTCAAACTTCCTTGAAACAGCAGTCGAAGAGTTTAAAAATATACATTTAAAAAAAACAACAACAACAACAACAGAAACTCAAGTTTCGTTTAAAAAAAGTTATGTAGCAGACGATGCCGAAGTGAGGCTATTGTCAACTCTTCCTTTCAAGTGTTTTTCAAACATTTATCTTTTTATGTTCCTTTATTTTTACATTCCAGGAGGTCTTAAAATACATCACAAAAAATAAAAAAAGCTTAAAACAAAAGGCACCCTGGAGTTTCTAAAATACTTCATTTTCGTCTACTTCTTCTTTTTGGATTTCGGTATGAACTTGCGCGACATCATTTTTAGCATTTTTTAATAGATCAACAGCATGATTTAATATGGGTTCCAAAACTTCAAAACATTCTGAACAAGCTTTCGGAGATCCAGGAAGGTTGATAATTAATGAATGATCTTTGATTCCAGCTGCAAGACGTGTTAAAGCTGCCATTGGAGTCGCTTGAAGTGATCGATTTATAAGTGCTTGAACTATTCCAGGACATTCACGTTGAATTACTTTCTTTGTTGCTTCAGGCGTTACGTCATCAGGAGCAAGCCCCGTGCCACCAGTGGTTACAATAACGTCGCATCTCTAAAAAATTAATTAAAAGAATTAAACAAATAAAAAACAAAGCTTGAAAATAAACAAACATTTGACGCAAAACTTTCTAAATGTGCCACAATTCTTTGATATTGGTCGTTGATAATGTCTTTACGATAAATTTGAACATCTTTTAAAACTTTTGAAGCAAGAAAGAGTTTCTCCAACGTTGGTCCACTAACATCTGAATCAGGATCTTTGACTTTGCTGGTTGAAATTGTAATAATACCAATAAGCATTGTTCTGTAATAAAAATTAAATTACTTTATGCAAGGAAAAAAAGTGATTGCATTTATTTTATCGCGAGTTTTTTAACGGATTTTGGATCCATTTCCAATCCACCGAACATAAACAATTTTAAAAACAGTTTTGTTGTGATAGTAGCATTAATCAATTTTTTTTTGTAGTCAAGAGAAGCGAATGATGGTTTGAAATTTTCCGTTTTTTTGGAACAAACCACAACGCTGATAATATCACGGAAAAAATCAATCCATATTTGTTGTGTTATTTTTTTTATTATTGAAAATCAAATGTTTTAAAGAAAAATAAAATACGAGAAACTTTTTTTTTAAACTTGTCGATTGACGACGGAAAATCTCATAACGAAAAAGTTGATGACAACCTCATGGAAGAAATAAATAAAAAAAAATAGAGCACTTTTTTTCTCTAACTTGTTTTAGTGATTCAAGCAACCTTTTGATATTTCCATAATTTTGTTATTATTGATATTTTGTGAAATCAACCATTTTTATCCTTAAAAATCATATATTAGCCGGATTTGTAATATATTGATTAATCAAATATAGTTTTGATAAAGTTTATTTTGATTTGAAAGTTGATGGTTTTGCAGTTTGGAAAGATGGGTAATCCAAATAATTGGGAAGATTTACAGAAATTAGCTGAAATTGATGATACTCTTGCTCGAAACTTGAAAAGAAGGGATTGCAAAAGGTTGGCCGCAGTTTCGTCTTCGATTTTAAAAAACTTTATATTTTTTTAGTATCTTTAATAGTGTTCGGGCGGTGATGGCTCAAGCGGAAGATGCTTTAAGAAAAGATGATAAATCGAATGCGTATGTTTTTTACCGAAGAGCTGGAACTCTTTGTGGTATAATTTCAAATAGACCAGAAAAAAGTACTTTTGCTAAAACTGAAGTAAGTAACAATGAGTCATTATTTTTAATAATAACTGGAAACAACTCAATTAAATTATTATTTAAGGAAGGAAGAGAATATATGCAATACTTTAATCAAATCCTTGATAATATTGAGGGTTTAATGAAAGAATTAAAAGCTTTTTATCAAGATCGTGAATTAGCTGTGGAATTAAATAAAGCAAATCTTCAAAATGAAATAATTATTCCAATAAAGCCTGAACATGTGAAACAACAAGTAATGCCATCTGAACAAGGTTTGACTTTGGTTTATAAGCTTTAATCCTTTATAAATATTCGAATTTCAGTATTTGACGAGTTGATTACTGCTAAACAACTTGTGGATTTTGCTAAAAATGGAAAGCGTGTTCTCATTATTGACTATCGAGCAAGAACGGATGTTCAAATAAATTTTAAGGAGCATTCTGATGGTAATAATATTGTCGTTGCTTTATGCCCACCACAATTTATTGAGTAAGTATATTAGAAGCATAATCGTAATCATGACTAATGAATAACTTCTTTAGAAGTAATATTACTTTGGTACACCTTTCAAAAGTTATGCCAATCAGGGAGCGTCAAAAGGTAGATAAAAAAGAAATGGAAAAATACGATTTAGTTGTTTTTATGGATGATGATAATCCAAAGAAAAGTGCTCAAGGAGATTATCTTCCACCAGCAAATCATCTATTGAAAGGTTTAACTATTGTAAGCATTTTTTTATTTGCTTCCCATTATATTCATCATTGCTTTTAGTATGCATATAATAATCGATTAAAAAGGCGACCAGTGTTTCTTAAAGGAGGTTTTAAAATGTGGTCATATACTTATGGAATTCATACAAATCAAGAATTCAATCGTTCGTTATTTAGTGAAGATGATGAATTTGGAAAAATTTTGAATGAATGTAGGCAATCTTGTAAGTATCCATTTATTTAAAAAGTAAAGAAGGTAATAATTAATTTTAAGTTGATATAAATTATCCTGATTTGGTTAAACCTCGAGCACCCGAACCACCATGGCCATCATCAACTGGTGGAGAGCAGCCAAAAAATAATGGTGATGACGTAAAATGGCGTCAAATTCCCATAGTTGAAACTAATAAACCCAGCAATCAACCACCGAATTCAATGCACAATGGAATTTCAAACACAAACCCATTTGCTCCTAATTTACCAAACCAACTTCCATCACAACAACCACCACCAACAAATCCTCAACAACCTTCAGCAACATCTCAACGTTCAGAAACTTCATTTGGTGTTACACCTGATGATCCACCCGTTTCAAGGCTTCCAACATTTGATCGCTCTCAAAAGCCTACTGCACCACCACGTGGAGTTCCATTAAATAATCATAATCAAGAATCAAATACTTTACCCCAAAATCCTATAAAGTCAGTACCAAAATCTCTTCCAGCCGTTGGAACTCTTGGTGGTGCAAGAGTTGCAGATCCGGTGACACGTCCAATTTCATCCAAAAACTCGCAGTACGCGTATGTTATTTTTTTTACTTCAAACCTCTGTATTTTATCTACGTGTACTGCAACTTTTTCGTCTAATTTTCTTTCCATTTTTAATAATCTTTTGAGTAACAACTTCATTATTAATTTGTTTTTAGCAATGGCTATTCCCGCAATGAACCTCCACCAATTGGCTTTGATACTCGAACGCAAGCAACAACTCCAACACCACCATCAAAAGCAGCTTCACAGCAACCATATCCGAATGTTCCACCAAGACCTCCAACACCAGATAGATCAACAAAAGTATCGACCATGTCACAGTAAATTTTTATTATTTTTATTCCAAATATCCTGTAAATTAACTATTTTAAATTTCTAGGGCCGATACGGAGAAGTTGTTACGATTGTACACTTATGCATACAATCATTTGGAATCAAGATCACAAACTGGAAGACAACCTGGTGTTGGATTTAGAAATATGGGAAATACATGCTTTATGAATACCACACTTCAAGCAATAATTAATACACCAAAAATTAAAAACATATTTACTCGTAATGTCTTCAGTAAAAATGTTAATGAGTAAGTTTGGAATTTTGCAAGGCTACAGTAATAATAAGAAACTTTTAGAAAAAATTCTGTTGGCTCTCATGGAACAATATCGGCTGTTTTTTCAGCTTTAGTTGATTTGTATTTTTCAGGAACAGTGAGTGTAATTAGTCCTGAAATATTTTTGGTAATTTTACTTTCATATTTTTTTAAAAGTTTATTTTAACGGTTGATTTTTGAAGACTACTTTCGCCCAAGAAGTTAATCGTGAGCTTGCCGATCGACGGCAGCATGATGCCCAAGAGTTTCAAATTTTCTTGATGGATGCTCTTCACGAAGATACAAATCGGGTTCAAAATAGAAAAACATTCGAGCAAAATTATGATGGTCGAGATATGATTGGGCATGCTCGTGATTATGACGTAAAACTTAGCAAGTTTTCTTCATCGCCAATTATGGACAATTTTTACCTTCGAACAATATCCATTGTAAAATGTAGCATTTGTGGAACATCTTCAGCATCATTTGAAGATCAACCTCAAATAACTCTTGAACTTCAAGATAATACTTTCGTACGACTTGATGATTGTCTTCGACGACATTTTAAAATTGAATTGCTTCAAAATGATTGCCGATGGAATTGCCCAACATGTAAGCGGCTCCAAGTTGCAACACGTCAAACTAATATTTGGAGAATGCCAAAAAATCTTGTCATTCATTTTAAGCGTTTTACGCCATGTGGTAATAGTTATGTCAAAAATGATACTAATGTTCACTTTGATATTGATACCCTTCGACTCGATCAATATTTGCATGAAGAAGCCCCACAACAAAAATCAATGTTTTCCCTTTATGCTGTTACTGTAAGATTTTCCCATCGATTGCTATTATTAATATTATTATTTCTTTTTTAGAATCATACGGGCACATTGAATTCGGGTCATTACACTTCTTACGTACGCAACCAACATCGTTGGCTCAAATTTGATGACGATTTTGTTTCGGAGGTTTCAAGAGAAGCATTACAGGTTTGCACGAATCTTCTTTTGCGAATAATTGTAATTTTTTTTTAATTTTAGTCAAACAAAGCTTTCGTCCTTTTTTATACTGCAAATAGTTAAAGAACGAAATAGCATTAAAAAAACTTCTAAAAACATCCAAGAAAAGAAAAAAAAGATTCGAAAAAAATATTTGATGACGGGTGTCTTCTTTCAATTCATCTGTGCTCATTAAATAAAAACAAACTTATTTAGATTGATACAAACATTTTGTAAAATTGTAAATGTATGTATTTATATTTTACGAGGAAAAGCGTATTTTTCGGTTATAGCATCAATCAATGTCTGCTTTTCCCCCCTTCATTAAATGTGTAAAAAACTGAAACTTGTATATTTTTTTATATGTATGTAATTACAAATTTTAATTGCGGTAGAGATTTTCCTATTTTTTTTATTAATTTCATGAATATTTGTATATAAAAATCAGAGAGTTACGCAAGGATGAGTTGCAATAACATGTAATCAAAAGTTTTAAAAAAAAGGAAGAAAAATGCTTATCCAATGTCTACCAATTTTTCGATTAGTTTTTTTTTTCATATTGCTTGCGGTGATTGATTAAAACGCTTCTGACCAACCGATTGAAACCTGTTCTTGACTTCTTCGTTTTCTTCTTCTCGTCGTCCGTCATTCACGTCATTAATGGGGTGTTTTTTTATTTCCCTTCTCCCTTTTTGAGACATTTTTCTTTTTTTGAAGAAGAAGGATAGCAGCAGCAACAACTTCTTTTTTAAAACGTTTTTCGCGCGCCATTGAAGTAACACTGCCATCGGCAAATAATCTAACTAACGGTTGAAACTTTGTTTAAGGAAAAAAAATAAACGGAAAAGCGGCTCCGTTTTTCTTTTTAAAAAAACTTATATCGCTGAAGATGAAGGATTTGCTTTTCATGGATTTCGGATATCCGTTATAAAAAAAGTGTAGTTTCTTTAATTTTTTTACGACTGTTAATAACCAAATGCTTTTTCATGAATTACAATTGCTCTTTTTTGAATCGTTTTTTACAAAAACGCCCTTGGAATGTAATAAATTTCTTTTTGTGATCGTGTTGCATCAAGTTTTGTTTTTGGCTGTGGCTGATGTTGTTGATGTTACGGACCCGTTTTTTACTTCTTCTCCTTCTGTTTCCTTCATTTCTCCATAGTTATTATTGCTTGCCCCATTCTTTTGGTTGGGTTTTTACTTTACGCACAACGGTCACTTTTTTCTTCTTATTTCGGTTGCAACAACTAATTTCCATTCATGTCTTATAACAAGTTTTTATTTTTAGGCTTTCCTTCAACTTTCCAACATAAAAAAAGATGAGGGCGCTTTTCTTTGCCCTATCGATTTTTGTAAGTACCGTAATGGTATATGCTCAAAGTAAGCCTTTTAATTATTAGTATAAGTCTTAATTTTATGTTTAACACTTTTTAAATTTATATCCTTTTAATCGCTTTTCAATTTGGTTTTTAAAAAAATTATTTTTGAAGCGCAATCGCCTCAGGCATTAGTTATATTTTTTTTCGATCATGAAGAAAGTGAAGATTGATTGTAGCTGTAAAAAAATGCGTTGATTCGTTTAAAAAATCTGATCCCTTTTTTGGTTAATAAATGAGAATAATTATAGTAATATCTGCACTGCACCCACCAGAAATTTACGAATCAATGAAAATTTAAGAGACAAAAATGGTTCTTTTTAAAAAGTTGGAAGCAAAAAACGAAAGTAATTACATAAGAAAATAAATCAATTACGATTGGATTAATTAATTTACGTTAATTTTTCAAATAGGATTAATTAAATAAAAATAAAAACATTATCAGTAAAAAAAAATAGGCGGACGATGATGTAACATGAACAAACTGTAGTTGTTTCTTTCCATAACCCAGTTAACTAACATCGCTTTTGTGATAATGACAAATGGTTTGTAAGCTAAAGAATAATTTGAAATAACTTTCCCATAAATTTAGATAAGAACCCAACACAACATATTTTAGGACAAAATCAAATTATCGCAGATTTGGGTAAAATGATTGTTGAAAATTGCCCTCCTATGCTTTGCACTGGGCTTGATTGTGCCATTGTAACTGAAAGAAATGGCTGCCAACTTTGTGCTTGTCCAATTGGATCACCTGCAAGAGGATGTGATCCTATGCCATTCATTCTTTGGCATGATTTAATTGTTAATGGATGCCCGAATATGTAAGCTAGTTTTTGTGATTCGATCGTTAAACTAAAATCAACAACAACAAAAAGATTGTTTTAGAACTATTAGTACTCGTGATCCTGCACAAAAAGTCCATCGTTGGTTTAGACGAGTTAATCGATTCTCCAATACAGATCAATGTGAACCTTACATTTTCCCATATTGTCCTGAACTTGATTTCAATCTTTGGAGATCTCCAAGAACTCGTGAAGAATGTGAACTTTATTGTTATTCTCTTGAAGAACAACGTAAACGTGGCATCATCTAAAGCTTTTCTCATAGTCATAATGTCAAAAACTTGGAATTTTTATTTGATTACTAACAGCATTAATCCTCAAATCTCCCTTAATTGTTTCTGATTTTCGCCTTTTTCCTCCTTTTATATAATTTCGTCCTCATTCGGCGCACAGCCGCCAGCTGAAATCTCCAATTGGGCTTTTGGCAATTACTAAATTCTTATTTGCTTTTGTTTGTTAGTATCATTAGTGCTCTATGTTAAATCTTTCTTTTATATTAAAAAAGCAGTCGACGGCTGTGCACCGTAATCTTCGAATTTTCTCTCCTTCACTTTTTTATTTTCATCACGGTTTATCAGACGTGCAAAAAAAATTGTTTTATCCCTTTCTTTAGCTGATTTTTTTTCTTCATTTCAATAAACATTTACTTTTTTGAAGGGTATCAAATCACACGTTTTTTTCTTCACAAAGTTATATTTTCAAAAAAATAAAAATAAATACCAGTTATGTTTGGAATTTATGCATGCGCGATTTATTATTGGATGATTTAAAACTTTATATTGCTCTTTTTTGAAAGCTGTTTATTTTCTCTAATTCATTTTTGCTAATCAAAAAAAAATATATATGTATCATCACCAAATAATAAAAATACATCAATCAACGTTTAAGCAATCGACAGAAACGAATCCAATTAATTCGAATTGCAGGTTTAATTAAGACAAAATTCTTTTTATACCATTCACTAAAAAAGAGTAATGGTGACACATCGTTGTAAAAAGGAATCACATTATTTGGCCAAAAGTAAAACACTCACTTATTGTATGCTCGTAAATATTGAGCACGATCATTTAAAAAATCTTTATAAAATACTGACATCTCTGCCGTGGATACCTGTCCCAAGCGACCAAGATGTTGCTTTTTCTGTAAAAGAAGCAAAAAATTATTACGGTAACCAAATAGAAAGAATTAATGAGATTCAACAGAAACTTTATCCATAACATTAACAAACCTTTGCAACAAATTCAGCTTTTTTGGAATCAAATAATTCATTATGATATTTCCAAAATGCTGAATTCCATTCACTTAAAGCTTGTCGAGCTAAACGATATTCTTCTTCAGCTTTGGATTCATTATCAACTCGTCGCAATCTTATAGGTCTTATCTTTGAAATTTTATCCGGTGGACCAACCCAGTCATATCGACGATCTAATTTTAAATCTCGATCATCCATTCCTTCAGTAATTTAGTGGTACAAAATTTTCTCAAAATACATTTAGACAGGTAAAAACGGGTTAGAAACCACGATCACAAAACAATAAAATCTTTGGTTTTAATTATATTTATTTTTTAAACAAACAAAAATCAACAACGGTGATAAAATTAACAACTAATTAACACAAAAATCATTCAGCTAAATTTTCTCGAATTAATTCAAACATGCGATCAAATTCAGTCATATTATGGATGACAAGAAGTGTAGTTCCAAGCATTTCTTTGCATTTAATTAAATGATAAATATAGGCACGTTTAAAAGTTTTGCATGTGTAACAAGAACATCGTGAATTCAATGGACCCAAATCAGCTTGATACCTAAAAAAGTGTTATAAATTACAAAAAATTAAGGAATCATACTTTTCTTCTGTAAAATCATTAACCGAAAAAGCTCCAGTTTTAGCATAATCATCAGCAATATTGAATGCAATACCCTTTTCAGCTGCCATTATCGTATATGATGAATCAAATAAATCAATACCATTTTTGATTAATCCATGAATTTGATATGGATCAAAAGCGCCTTCAACAAGTCTCGGAACATCTTGACGAATAAGCATAGTAACATCTGAAATCAAATCTGCCACGACATCAGCTTCAAATTTGGATTTATTTTTGATGTGTTCTCCATGTGAAAAATGCAGCAAATCAATGCAGAAACCATTCGCTTTCGATTGTGGACCAAAAAATTTTGCAAATGCAATTCGATGTTCTTTACTTGTTCCACCAGCTAATGGAATAAATGCAGGTTCTTTGGGAGGTTTGAGATTTGTTTCAAATAAATCAGTAAACCATTTTGAACTTCGAGATAAACTTTTGATATGACGTTTATTTTGAGCATTGTAAGGAGTATCATAATCCCAGAGTGAAGTGAATGAATGAGGCTTGCAAGTATGAAGAATTTGATGATAATTTTTTGGATCAATCTAAAAGTTTGCATGAGAGTTATGTACATTTATTTAAAAAGCTTACAGATCGTCTTCCAGCATTTCCAGACCATATTGCCATAGATTTATTATTGTTGAAGCCTTCCGGTATTTTCCCAAGTGGATCATGTAAGCTTAAATGAAGAATAGAATTCGATGGCATACCACAAAATTCCGCAATACCATTAATATTATGATCACCAGCATTTTTCATTGCTTCCAAAGATTCAAAACTAAAATTAACAATATCATAAAATTCAACAATAACAAAAACTTACAAACTATTCAAAGTAAGCTGATAAATTTGTTGCTGTTTTAGCGTCAGCTCCTTATTTAAAATGTCCCATGTGATATGTGGAATATGACCAAACCGAGTATAGGTGAGATATGCAGGTGTTTGAAAATCTACAGAACCCAAAAAATTTCCCCATTCCGTAATCTTACATAACCTTCCTGATTTTGTCAGCTTTATAACCTCTAATTTAACCCGCATCTGAAAATTGCAATAATGATTCTTCTATCTTCAAAAATTACAAAAAATATGTTTCGTGACCAACGATTAAGAGATGAAAAAAAAATTTACATAAGTTTTATTTTATTTTTTTACAAACAAAGAAATTTATATTAACGTACAAAAACTAACAATTAATCTTCTTCCATAGGAGTTTCACCGGATGGTCGATAATTACGATATTCAGGTTTTAATTCCCACATTGACTTATGTTGTGGTGAATTATTATAAATTGCAATATCAGTTAAAATTTCACGAAGATATCCTTGTGGTTGTTGAGTAATTGCATGAAGATCATTTAATCGATAATATTGATGCTTTTCAAATGCTTCAAATATGAGATCCATAACATGTTCACGACCAGCTCGAACATTTCTTGCAGCACCGGTATCTTTTTTACCCTTATCTTTTAAAGCATTTTCAGCATGTTGAGCTGTAGGTTTGTAAGCAACAACAGCACGATCTATTTTCTTCGCCATTGAAACAGGTTCTTTAGCTTGTCGAATCATACTCATCTTCATTTTCATATATTGATCTGAATTTGGTGGTTGACATTCTGCTCGAATAACAACCTAAAACTAAATTGAAAGACAAAAAAAAAAAGACATTTAAATCAATTACTCTGCCTTCACAAGTAAGCTTTCCAGATTTAATGTCGGCTTCTTCTTTCAAATGAGTTTTATCTTCTAAAATCACACCAAGGCTTTGACCATCGAGATTACGAAATTTGAATGAATGTTCTTTAGGCACAGAGACATTCTTGTTATTTTTGGCAGTAATTGGCTTTAAATCTTTAACATCTTGAACTTTACGTAAAGTTTGTCGAGCGGAAGAAGAGGCGCCAGTCGCAGCTGTTAAACCATTCACGTTAGTTGTGGCCTGAAAACATACATAGATAAAGCAAAAAATGTCTGACAATGATAACGAGAGAAAAAACATACTTCAGAGGTTTCATCAGGTGTTGTACTGATAAGTTTAACAACATCAGCACTCAATTGAACAAGACGGCCAACATCACTTCCTTCATTTTTATCCCAAATTTCGCTCAAATATCGTGGAACTTTTACCAGCCAAACTCCTCGAGATGCTCTCTCACAATCGACCATATCAACATTCGGTCTTTTACGTGATAAATTTGATTCGGACATATTTTTCTAAAAAAACAATCGTATTAATGGCTATGTTTAGTAGCAAAAGAAGTAAAAGGTATCAATGCTGAAAGAACAACAGCAAAACAAAACAAAAAATATAAGAAAAATAAGTGAAAGTTTTATACATACAAACAAAACAACAAAGTAAAAATTGTACAAAGAGTTAAATTTTCCTAGATTTGATATTTTGCAACATTTGCTTTAATTTTTCGTCATCGATATCTTTAGCCCAAGACGGCGGAGGCAGCGAGATCCTTGAAACAGCTTCTTTTATTTCATCAATTTTTGCATCATCTAATTCAATTTTGCAGAAGCTTGAAGGCATTGCCCCAAGTAACTCCGAATCTTTAAGGTGGATTTCTTTTGCGCTTGATAATGCCTGAAACATTGAATACAATTAGTTCAGTAAATTTAAAAGCATTAAAACCTGTTCAAATTCTTTTTGAATTGAAGCATGTAATGTTTCAGGCAATGATGCAGTTGCTTCTTTAATTTCCTCTTCTAAAGCATTGTAATCAGAATCAGTTGATTTTCCAGCGACATCGCCAAAAGTGGCATCATTTTGCTTTTCTTCGTCTTCACTGTGAGAATCTTCTGAATCATTTGTTGTTTCAACAGAGAATGGAATTTGTTGGTATCCAGCTCTTTCATGTTCATCCATTTCGTTATCACTTCCTTCACCAGGTCCTTCATATCCATCTAAAAATGAGTAAAAGTAAGATGGGTCCAATATAAATATAAAATATACCACTTTCAGAATCATTATCAGCTGGATTTTCAACAACTCTTTGTATTCCAATACCATTTAATTCAACAGCATATCCAATTTGCCAACCGTCTTGTTCATAATCTAAAAAAATTAGTTTAAACGTTGTATGAATAAATGAAAAAAATACCTTCATTATCAGAAAAATCCTTTTTAACATCTTTTGAAGGTTCATTTGGTAATGGCCCCATTTTATATAAATTAACAAACTTATAAAATAAAATTTATTCGTTTTGCTAAATCAACAAATGAAAATGGCTGAAAGTTGGTGAAATTTATTTGACTTTGCTTTTAGCTTTTCAAGCACCTTTGGCCATAGAAAAACGATATTGGAACTTCAGAAATTTGGATTCTTTTTTTCATCAACAAATTGATTTCTACGAGAAAACAAATCTTGACAAAGCTATAAAAACAAAACAATTGTTTTTATTTTCTATTGAACATTAGAGGAGGATACATAACTCGAGAAGAGCTCTCTAACAGCTCCGATTGAATACAAACCTTTAGTTTCAATTTTACTGTTTCCATTATGTTTGAATAATTTTATTACGATTTGTTAATATGGGGATGCACATTTTTTAAACAAAAACATTGATTTAAGAGATAACCTAACCTTCTTGAAATTAATTTATTATAACCACTTTACATGGAAAAACCTTTATTAAAAACCAAATTTACTTAATATTTTAAAACGATAAGATAAGTTTGGGTATCATGATAATAGCAACCATGTCTTGAGGTTGCAGCAAAAAGATCGCCATTAGTTACTGATTGCCATTGGACACCTTGTTGTTGACCATTGATCATTTCAGCATGAACGAACCTTAAATTAACTCTTCCTTTATGAGTTTATGGTTAACGCAATAAACAAACCAATATCCACTCCAACGAGCTCGAACAATTTGATCGAGGATGTATTTGGCAAATGCTCCCATATCATGGGAATAATTTTGTAAGCCGGTGTTGATGAAATTTGCAAGACGAGAATCGTAGCAAGTTGCGCCTTTGAGAGTTGTATTGCGTTCAGGAGAAGCTTAAAAAATATGAACCACATTTATAAAGTTATCTTAATGAAGGCTACAGTAAGTACTCTTACCCATTTCAGTATCATGAGTTCCAGTTTGATTATCGACAATGTAAGCCATCGAAAGACTTGACAAAGCAAAAAGAACTAAGAGAGTCCAACAAAACGATGCCATTTTTGAAAATGAAAAACCTTCCAAATGCATTTTTTTCTCTTTGCCATGTCTTTTATAAACAATGTTATCGCGGCCATTTTTGTGGGAGGTCAAATATGGGCCTCAATAAACAATCTCTTTTTTTAAAAATATTTATTTTAGCAATCTTTGAAACATAAAATAACAAACAACACTCTTTCGAGCAACGATCAAATAGCCTAAATTCAAGCTACTTGACTAACAAGTTCAACAAATTTAACAAAATCATCCTTTGAAAGAATAGAAACTCGACGATAAGGAAGATAAGTAATACCGTTTTTGACAATTCTATGAAACTTTGAATCACTTTCAACATCATTCTCCACAGAATATTGGAAATAGGCAGGTTTGATAAGTCCAGCGTTATTGAATAATAGTTGTTCTTCGGCATTATCAAAAATAACATCGGCATTTTCCAAAGCAGCAGCAGCTCGACGTTTCTTTTCCGCTTTACCAAGCTTTTTCTTTCCACCATTGTTTTGAATTGATGATGCGACAGCTTGAGCGTTATTGGCAACACGAATTTTGTTTACGAGAATAATGTTGTCGATTTTGGGTAGAAGTTTCATAGTTTCAAGGTCATCCCTAAAAAGCTTATTGTAAATGAGAAAGGATAAAGAGTAGCATACTTTAGAGAATTAAAAGCTGGTGCAGCAATTTGTTCAGGAAAGTGAAGCATACGTTCATTGACAAGCAAATAATTTTTTAGTTTTTCTTTATTATTGAATATTGCTTCAAATTTCTTAACAATATCAGGCGTTGCAACTTTCCTTGCTCGATTCAAGAACAAATTTGATATATCCGTTTGAAAAGTCTAAAAAATAAAGCTTTCGAAAAATAACAGCAAATGGATTCTTACCTCAGATCCACCTAATTCAATCATCGATAGCACGCCATACAGAGCATTTTCACTATCTTCGTCCATGACTTCTTCAGCTGGCTGTAAAAAGTACATATTATTATTATTACCATTACAAGACTAATCCATACCTTATAAACACATCCCAAAGGTGACATTTCCACTAAAGCTTTAGCAACAGCTTCACAATCAACATTTGTTCGAAGGAAGATTTGAGTGAGTAAATTAACAAGTCCATCAACATCGCTGGTATCAAGTGGAAGTGCTTCAAAATCGAAATTTAGCTTTTCCATTCCATCAACATTATCTTTCATTAATTCTTCTTCTTCATCTGATGATTCTTCTTCTTCATTATCAATTTCTTCGTCGCTTGCTTCTTGTTCACCTTCGACTTTTTTGTTGTCAACTTCCACTAAAAATGAAAAAAATTAATAGAAATTTTAAATATGGGAAAACTTACTTTCAGATGGCTCTTGTTTTTTCAAAGTTTTTTTAGGCATTTTATTTAAAATCTGAAGCAGAAATTCTTTGAAAAATAGGATCTAAAATTTTTTTTTGATTTTCAACAAAAGATTGCACAGTTTTGGCAAAATGGGGCGCAATTGAATGGGAAAAAACAAACGTCAACTTTTTGATGAGTTCTGTTTCGGTGGAAATAATTTGATTGAAATAATAATTATAACAACTTCACTCATCATTTTTATTTAATTCTATCCATTTTCGACCATGGCAAATGCAATTAAACTTGCTGGTGGCGCATTAAGAGAACTTCGAATTCATTTATGCCAAAAATCAGCAGCAAGTAATGGAGTCCGTGCTTTTATTGAAAATGATTATGTTCCATTAAAAAAGGCTAATCAAGATTTTCCCATTTTAATTCGAGAAGCTGCTGGTATTTCGCCCAAAATTTGGGCTCGGTATGTAAAGCATTCATTTGAGCAGTGATAATTTTTATAAAATTTTAGTTATGAATTTGGAGCAGAACAAAGCGTGCCAGTTGAAAATGCTTCACGTGAAAAAGTTCTTGAAGTTGTTAAACAACTTGCAAATCAAAAGCCTCCTCGAACATAGATCTTCCTATTTTATTTCTTTCATTTTGTAAAATTAGGTTTACATATTTGCAGATTCAAAAGCTTTTGTGAATTGATAGTGATTTAACAATTATTGTAAATTTTATTTTGAACTTTTTGTATATACATTTTAGCAATTTCACATTTTATAATAAAGTTTATTATTTTTAGTTGAAAAATAATTTAACAGTTATAAACAGACATTTTTATAATTATGAATTTTGTTTTAATAATTATAATAACGTCTACCATATAAATATGCAGGTGGGGCGTAAGGAGCATACGCTGGAATTAATGGTGGTGCATAAACTGGAGCAGCAACTGCATACGGCATAGGCACTGATACTGGATAACTAATGGGTGCTGGTACAGGAATGGCTGGAGCTTGCATGCCTTGTCCACTTGGCGCTGCTAATACAGGTGAAGATGCTGCTTTGAAAAGGGCTTCAAAATACGGTGAATATGAAGTTGCTGGCCACTAAAATTTTACTTTAACTCTTAACTTAACAATCTTAGAAAAAAAATTACCGCAGCTATTTGAGCATTAGTAGTGTGAACAGCAATCAAAGCAAGCCTAAATATTTTTTATGTATTCAAATTATTACAGTGAAAAAAAAGACTCACAAGAAGCATCCAAGAAATCCGTTCATGTTTGATTATAGGATATTTTAATCGTTTGGAATGTTTTTATTATGGTTGTCATTTCCTTTTATACCCCAACAAAAATCTGAAAATAAGAAAATAAAACGGAAGTTCTTTTTTTGGGCGTTTTTCAAAAGGAGGATGAGTTAGTTTTATAACCCGATAAAATCCAGAATTGTATTTTCCTTTTTCGAGAGATAGAAGAGGTAAAAAGAAAAAATAACCGGCCGAATTTTTTGATTGTTCCAATACAAAAAAGGGGAAATTCTTCAATGTTCTCATGATGAACTGCGAGAAAAAAAAAGAATAAATTTTACAAGCATTTCGAAGGATTTAATTTTTTCTTCTTCCCCGAATTGAAAAGCTTACGATTAATTAATCGAAAATTAACCGGTGATAAAAAAAGGTCACAAGACAAAAAAATTTTAAAGTACAAATAAACAAAAATAACTTTTTTTTCTTTGTACTGGGAAGGAAGGTCCTTTAATTCAAACATTTTCCTTATTTTATGTTTCTAGCCAGCTTTATTTAAATCATGGTCTTTTCTTCAAAGATCAAAATGCGAACACAAAAATGTTAGTAGCTTTTCATGAGTACTTCAGGCTGGAGACTTACTCAACTTCGAAAATGACGCTTCTTTTTTAAAGTTTAAGGTTTGCTTTTTTTGAAGCTTAATCTTAAGCTTCAACAATAATTTTTATGTTATTTGTGTTTTGATTTCATAATCTCTTATTAAAATCAAGTTTACCAAAGAAAAATTCAGAGAAAATAAGCTTCAATAACAATACGATTATTGAAGATGCTATTTGGAATAGATCCAACAACTTGAAAACTTGTTCATGCGAGATTTTTTTTCAAATCTCAAACAATTGCAATCCAACTTATTCTTTCTTATTCTCAAGTTGCATCATATATATTTTATTTTATCGTCGTATTGCATTTCCGTTCTTGTAAGTATTACAAAAGAACTCTAAGATTTTTGAAGAAGACGATGAAAAAAAACGGGAATACAAAAGATAAACATTTTTTTGTAGTGGACAACACAAATAAACGTTAGAAGAAGAAAAGAGAGATGTAAAAAAAGGGATTTATGTAGGTAGCAATAGTCTCATGGCTTTGATTTATAAAAAAAAAAACAAGTATTAAAAAAGAATACGGTAGTTCCACCATAGCGAAATTGAAGTCACAGATTTTGGTTTATGCAGTAGCTATGATATTGCTACTTGGTTTTATAACTTTTATGATTTAAAAAAAGTTAAGAGACATAGTTTTTTTGTTTGATTTTAAAAGATTATTTTTCAAGAGGTAATCTTGGCTATGATACGTCTCAAAATCCTGTTTTATTTTTAATGTTTGTTTAATTTTTAACACCTTGAAATTTGGTACAAGTCAAAAAAATTTCGTTGTAATCATTTTTTTTTTATGAAACGTAACGTTGTTAGACTTTTTTATTATTAAGCGAGTAGTAGTATCCTTAAAGCAAACACAAACTGATGCGCAATCAAAAGTGAGAGAGATCCTTCAAGACAAAAAAAGTGATCGAGACGACGACGATAAATTTTTTTTACTTTGTCCACTACTTGTAGTTTATTCGAAGAAGAAGAAAAAAAATACACTTCTCATTTGCAAAAAAAAAATTGAAAATGAAAAAAGGAAATGTAAATTTTAAAAAAAATGAAAGGAAAAAATTATAAACGTGTTGCAAAATCTTCTGTAACACTTACATGTATGCATAACAACTTTCTACAGAATTATTAGTTCTAACTTTTTTCTTTCTTTGACCATCAAAAATGATAACTCGATGACGATGATGGTAATATATGTATGTGTTTGTAAATTAGAGCCGACGACGCAAACGTTGTCTCTTTTTTAACTTTTGTGAGGTGGTATGTTTCCGGTTTTGTCCACTTTAAAAGAGAAATAATTTATTTGCTTTAAGCTTAGAAACAACATTATTTCTCTTTCGTTGACTTTTTTTTTGTCTTTCTTTTAATCTTTTAACACTTCTGACCATCGTCGCCGCGCATCCTCCCGCCTTTTAACAACATCATTCTCATGTATAGGTAGTATAAAATCATGAACAAGTCTGGACCCTAATCATCGTTTTCAAACGGTCTTCACTTTTATTCATTTTTTTTGCTTTCTCTCAAAAACTCTTGCAATCCTCAATTTTACAAAAATGAAGGTTACTGCTGTGTAAGTTTTTTGCATTTTTATGGCGCTTAATTTTTTATACATCACTAAATATTTTTAGATTCTTGGCTTGCCTCGTTGCATCCCTTAATGCTCAATATCTCGTTCCTTCAGCCTATCCATTTTATGGAAGATATTTTGCTACTGCTCCAGTTATAGCCGCTGCTCCAGCATTGCCACCACCACCTCCACCAGTTGCATTTGCAGCTCCAATTCCTCCACCACCACCAATGTTCGCCGTTCCAGCTCCTCCACCACAATTTGCATTCGCTGCTCCTCCACCACCACCAATGTTCGCTCCTCCTCCTCCACCACCACCACCAATGTTCGCTGCTCCAGCACCAAGACCAATGTTTGCTCCAGCTCCACTTCCAATTCCAGCTCCAGTATTTGCTGCTCCCCCAGTGTTTGCAGCTGCTCCTCAGCTTATTCCAGCTTATGCTCCATTTGCTAGAGCCGCATATCTTATTGGCTCAAATAAAAACAAAGCAGCAGCAGCTAAGAATTAAATCAGTTTGTTTCTTTTCGAGGAGAAAAATATTCCTTTGAAATAATTTTCAAAATCAAAGGTTTATTTTATTGAGTACTTAAAAATTGTTTGTTTGTAAATATACGTACAAATTCATTATGATTTCATCTGAAAAATAAAAATTTTATTATTACACATTCATTTTAAGTCCATACAAAAACTTTATATAAATGTACAATTAATCGTCGGGATTTATTCAATCAAAGGTATGTATTTTTAACAGTGTTATAAATTTGATTGAAAAAAAAAACTTGTATTAAAAAATATGAATTATCTCGGTTTATTTATTCATTCTTTTATTTTTTCATATTAAAAAAAAGTTATTCATAACAAAATAAATATAAGTCAAAGAAAATTTTCTAACGAAGAAAAAAATCATGGAACCCAAAAAAGCAATCGAAAGCAGCGATGAAAAAATAGAGGCTAATACGCGAACGGCGGCGGCAGTTGTTGAGAAGCTATGTGGTGAAATAATATTTTAGAAAAAACCCGTATATTTTTTATTTATTTAATATGGTTGATTAGAATGTCGAATAGAATTGTGAGTGATAGAGATGGTAATATTATAGACTATTGATAAACTTCAACTTTTCCCATAATTCGAGTTCGACAAATACTGCAATGATCTGCTTTATATGCGCAACTTGAGCAACATGTAAAATGTAAACATGGCATGAATAAGATATTCCGCTAAAAATTCCACTTTATTATGCCTTTTTCATTTTATAAAGAAATGCTTACAGGTTGATCCATGCATGTTGTACAAGCAAGAATAGCTTGCTTTTCACGATATTCTTTATTTTCCATTTTCAACTGCAGTAAATCATTTTGAAGCTCTGATATAGCTTCTGCGGGTTCGGATAAATATTGTAATTCACGTTGTAGGGAATCGATTTGATTACGATAATCAATAATTTCATGTTCCTTTTCATCCTTTTGTTGACGAAGCTCATCTAATTCTTGCGCAAAATTTGGCATTGAATTAACTTGAGTTTCAAGTTCAACAATTTCACGGAATTTTTGTTCCAATTGTTCACCCAATTGTTTATTTTTCATTTCGAGGTGATCATATCGTTGCTCCAACATATCCCGGTCACGCATTTGCATTTTTAGCTTTTCATTTTCTTCTTCAAGATTACCTAATTTATTTTTAAGTTCTCGTTGATCATTGAGATTGTCTTTGTTTTTTCGCTAAAAAAGTTTTTATATTGGATTTGTTAGTATTTTTTAAAACTGGTTTTGAAATATGCTTCGCTTTTTGCTTAAACCACATTTAGCTTTTGAAAATAAAAAACTAACTTTCATGTCATCGAGAACTTTAGCAAATTCTTCAATTAATCCTTTTCTTTCATTATTAAAAGTTTCAATAAGTCTTGAAACAGCATTACTATTTGTGTTTGCATTGAGACAAGTTGTACTTCCACCCAATGATTGTAAATAATATCCTGATCTAGGGCGATGAAGCAATGGACTTGATCTGTAATTATGATGGGCATTGGTAAATGATGCCGATCGATTAACTGACACCGAACGTGGAGTCAACGCTGATGAAGTCCATCTAAAATTTTAAAAAATAGCAATTAATTTTTATTGCTTTTTTTGATAAGATTTTTTGTTGTTGCTTACTTTGCAGGAAATTTTAATGCAGCATTGGTTTCGGGGGAAAGTCTATCAGCATTTGGATCATTTTCAGCATCTTCATCACTTGAACGATGATGACTATTATAACGATCTAAATATCGTGGAGGTGGAGATGGTTTATTTTCGATAGATTCCGGTGATGCATTAACCTTTTGAACCAGTGAAAGTATTTCCACCATATGATCAGCGGAACGGAAGGGAGTAAAAACCTAGAAAAAAAGCATGAATTTATGCTGAAAAGGATAACAGGATTCAAAATGTTCTCATAAATCTGATTAAAGCTTCCCCAAAAGTGAAAGTACATACAAGAAATTCATTGAATCTAAAGCTTTCCACTTTTATACATAATTTAGAATTCCTGTTTTATCTAATCATGACATTTTAAGTCTTAGTTTGTGCTTTATTTTTGATTAAACTTTGTAGCATTAATAACTTTAATAACAGGAATCGGAAAATCACTACCAAAATGGCCAAAAAAACTAAAGCACTGATAAGCTAATGGTAAAGATCTTCCTAAACATAGAAAAAAACATACTTTATCTTTATTATGTTTATTATTCATTGCGATAGCAGACATAATTTCATTATCCGAAAATCCCATAGTTTTAGCATTTGCTAATTGTTCACTTAGTTGAGGAGAATCACCAAACATTGGCTCAAGTGATAATTGACGGCTCCAATTCATAACTGCAAAAAAAAGTGATAATATTATTATACAAAAAAACAAGCCACAAAAAAGGGAGAAGATGAAAAGGGTAATTCAAATAAAAAACCCCGCGTTTATGTATTTTGATTGAAGCCAAGCCAAGAAAAGAGGAAAAAAAGGAAAGTCTGTAAACATATTATTTTTTTGATTGAACGCATTCTATTCTCGACTATCAATGAAAAAAAATATATCAAAAATTTAGGCATACATAAAAAAAATGGGCAAACAGTTTCATCTTCGTTTATATTTTTATTTTTTGCAGACTATAGCTTTTTTACGACGTTTGTATGTACGTGAAATTGTCGCAACATTTGCCTCGTTTTTTAAGCGAAAAAAGCAATCATGAAAAAAGGTCTCATCTCCTCTCGTTGATCAAAGAGAAAAGATACAAAAAAAAAATGGGAAAGGAAAGGTTGTATCGTTTTGATACATGTAAAGTTAGTACTATCATGGACGAACCTCCACTATTTTTTTAGCCAGGACAAAAAAAAAGTCAAATTAAAGCAGCTAAATTTGGCCGAAAATCAAAGTTATAGTCAAAGTCAGAGTCGGTCGTTGTTGCTGCATTTTGTACAAAGTTAATGGAGTTGGGAATAAAAAACGATTATACACTTTTTTGTCTGTGCATAAAAAACGTTGGAGCCATCTAAATAAGCGGAAATCAAAACTTTATAATCTTTCCTGAATACTTTTTTTTTGTTGGAGCGAGCAAAAAAGGTGTTAAATTTTCAGGAATAAAAAAGAGATAAAATAAGTTGAAAATTAATGAAAAAAGTTTGCCTAAAAAGGACATAAAATATGGGTGGTTCTTTTTTTAAAATAGTAGTTCATCAATAAAAATTTTCAGGCTAATAAAAAAAAGCAAACGAAAGAAAAAAATCAAAGAAGCTGCTTTTACACTACACACAAAAATAAAGATCATAGAGTCCAAGCTTAACATCATTTTAGAAAATTGGAAAAAGATTTTTTAGTCCTTTTGTTTTGGTAAAGATTTGTGCGAGATAGTAATATTTATTTTAAAGTTAACTTTTTTAGAAAAAAGCCTTCACTAAAAATCTCGTTTCATGAATCTCTTGAGTGTTAATTTAAAAAAACGTTTTCTATTATAAAAAAATTATAACCGTCTTAAATAAAGCGTTCATTTCTTCTCGATCTTCTAACTTTTTTTAAATCACAAAATAGTTTTCCTCATAAAAAACTAAAGACATACTTCCACTAAGATTACTTGCAGCTGAACTGGCGCTAGAATTAGTGATACATGATTGTAGGGATGGAGTCATCGACTGAAAACACAAATATAATAAGGTTAATACTTTTTATCAAAAAAAAGCAGAGGGAAAAAGACATTGACCAAACCTCCGGAAAAGAGAGACAAAAAATGATAAACTATTTTTTCCCATATGTCTTATGAATCAGTACAGTCAAAAAAAGTTTAAAAAAAAACGTTGCTTACTAATCTTGATTCATTGGTTGTTGCAGAAGTTGAACCTATGGATGAGGCATTACTAACCTTTTCTATTTTTCAGAAAGTCTCTCATTATTTTTTGGCCGTGTACGTCCCGAGCAAGTCAACTGTCGATTTGCTTTTTCGGGTTTTATTTTAAACCCAGGACAGTTTAAAAGTTAAACCTATCAAAATCATTGGTACTGGAATAGCGTCGGACGGCGACGCGTCATCAATAAACACCGAAATTTATTTGATTCCATTATTTATCACTGATAATCGACCTGAGCCACCTTGGTGAAAAAAATGGCAGCATATTTCGAAATAATCGGTGATTCAAAAGTAGCCGTATTTAAAGAACCCGTTGACAACAAAGTTTTTGCAAAAACCATCGCTGCATTCAAAGATGTAAAAAGCAACGATGAACCATTTTCGGTTTTAAATTTAACAACTTTAGTCGCAAAATATCAGCAATGGAAGAGAGAATTACCTAGAGTTAAACCATTTTACGCTGTAAAATGTAATGATGATCCTGTACTTTTGCGAACATTAGCTGATTTAGGAGCTGGATTTGATTGTGCATCGAAAGGAGAAATCAATAAAGTTTTAGCACAATTGCAATTAACAAAACCTGAAAATATTGTTTATGCAAATCCATGTAAAACTCGAGGATTTATTGCTCATGCAGAAAAAATGGGAGTTAATCGAATGACTTTTGATAACGAAGAAGAATTGAAAAAAGTCAAAGCCCTTCATTCATGTCCAAAGTAAGCTTTATTTTGTAAGTAAATAAGTCGCATAAATTCTCTGTTCCAGAATGATTCTTCGAATTGCTGTTAGCGATCCTTCTGCTCAATGCCAATTAGGAATCAAATTTGGTTGTGATCCTGAAACAGATGCACCTCGATTGCTTCAAAAAGCGACAGAACTTGGAGTTACTGTAATTGGAGTTTCATTCCATGTTGGTAGTGGCTGTAATGAACCAGAAACATTTAAAGTTGCAATCAAATATGCTCGAGATCTTTTTGATCTTGGTTTACAACTTGGACATCCTATGAATTTTCTTGATATTGGTGGAGGATATCCTGGAGTTGATACACATGAAATCAACCTTCAAAAAGTTTGTATTTATAGCTTTTAAAATTTGATTTGTAAATTAATGGTTGCAGATAGCTGCTGTCATCAACCCTGCATTGGCCGAATATTTCCCTATCTCGGGTGGCTATGAAATTATTGCAGAACCTGGACGCTTTTTTGCTTCAGCTCCTATTTCAGTCACAGCCAATATTATTTCAAGCGTTAAAGTCCCTGCCAATCGAATCACTAACAATTGTAAAATCACAAAAAGCAACTTTTCTCGACTCTAAATATTATTTTGTAGGTGACGATGCAAATGATACGGGTTTCATGTATTACATGAATGATGGCGTTTATGGTTCATTCAATTGTAAAATTTTTGATCATTATTCTCCCGTTGGCGGTCCACTTCATCCTGATGATGGGGAAATAGTTCCACATTTTCCATGCACAATTTGGGGTCCAACTTGTGATGGCCTTGATCAAGTTGAAGAACAAACGAGCATGCGTCAAATGAATGTTGGCGAATGGCTTTATTATCCAAATATGGGAGCTTACACGTGCGTTAGTGCTACAAACTTTAATGGTTTTGAAAAACCTAAACTTTATTATTTTGTTGATGAAAAAGCTTTGTAAGTTGGCGAGAGAAATGGAAATAAAAATTAATAATAAAGGGTTAATTTTAGGAAAGTCATCAATGCCAACTAAAATGAAAAATTCAATAAAACATGATAAAGCTTTCATTTAAAAATAATTTGTTAAACTAATATTTATTTTTTGTGTAAGAAATGTTTAATAAAATTTGTTTTAATAAAAGCTTTCTTTTAACTCTGAATACATTGTAGGTTCTTTGAGATTCTAAATTCCACTAAACACAACAAAAAAAAAACAAGCAATCAATGTTAATGAAGAGTAAAAGTCATGTGCTAAAAAGCTGGTATTACACATGAAAGCAAACTAAATGGCATTTGTTCAAAAGTTAATAAAACATTTTAAGAAAATGTTATTGCTTTAGTCTGATTGTTGGTTGCTATTATTACCATGTTCTTGGATTGCTGTAAAAAATTGAGAAAAAAAATTTGCTTTTTCTCCATTTTTGAGTCTTATAACGAAATAAGCTTGCTGCTCGCCGCAAATGAAGGTTTTTTTTGTTGCGAAAATTTTTTTTTTTCGTCGTTGAAAGCAATTATTTTTTTTATTCAAAATAATTTCTGCTAATTTCTGCTTTTTTGTATAGGATTATCATACACAAGCATAATGGCTGATGATGCGTTATTAAACGACGATGATCTGTTCGATGACAGTTCGCTATTAGATGACGAACTTCTTGATGATGCTTTATTAGATGATGAAAATATATCAAATAAACCGGCTGAAATGGTGGGTTTTTTTTCAATAAAGAATCTATTTAAAAACATATGTTTTAGAAGAATGTCGATATTTCAAGCGCAAATACTTCAAACGAAGATGGTCAAATTACTGGAAGTCCTGAAAAAGCATATGAACCAACAACTTTTTCACAAAGTGAAGAAAAACTAAGTGGTGTTGACGAAATATCATTAGACAATGAGCCGCTGGATTATGATGATGATTTAGATGATCTTGCTGAACGTCGTGAATCAAAATTTACGTCTGAACGTGCTGATAGTTCGAAGCCAACAAACATTAATGATATTTTGCCTCAGCAGAAAACTGCTAAATCACAGAGCGAAGAAGAAATGATATCAAAGCCAGAAGCTTATCGTGGACGTGGAGGATATCGTGGAAGATATAATAACCGAGGAGCATATCGCGGACGTGCAGGTTTGTCCCAAAATTAAGTTGCTTCTTTGACAATAAATTTTCAGGATTTCGTAATGCCGCATCATTTCCATTTCCTTCAACTCCTGATCAATTGGGAATGTTTAATAATGGCGCTGTTGGCGGTTATCCAAATGCTATGGGTATGGGTGGTGGTTTGGCAATACAACCTGGAAGCTTTGGTTTACCATTTAATCCCAATGTTCCACCTCCAACTTTGCCGTCACAGTTACAAGCAGCAAATTGGAATCGTAGAGTTGAAGCATTTGTGAGAAAGACAGCTGGTTTGTTCGTTAATTTTTTTACAATTTCTTATTTGATTTTTTTAGAAACTGGAGCTTTACCCAATCGAACCCGCTCTTATTCTGGCTCAAGTTCTTGTTCAACGTGTTCTCGGTCAAGATCTCGTTCACCTTTACCTCGAAGAAATGATAATCGGAAAGATCGACGCCAAAGAACGCCAGAAAAGGTTTGTTTTATTTTTGTTATACCTCTTTTCATTCATTTTTTTTTTATAGAAAAAACCTGTGGACGATACTAAAACGGCTCGTGAATGTGCTGAAGCAATTGGTTTGGATGAAGAATATTTGAAAAAAGTTGAAGAACAGAAACGCAAACGCGAAGAAATACAGCGAAAGAAAGCGGAGAAATTTCAAGATAAAGAAAAAATTGATGAACCTGAAACCAAAAGAAGACGTGAAAGATCTCCCGTACGTTCAAGGGAAAGAAGTGCTGATCGTGATTCTCGTCATCGAAGAAAACATCACCATCATCGTCGTCGACATCATTCAAGAGGACATCGCTCTTCATCTTTAGAAAAATTGGCTCAAATTGCTTTAGAATCTATTAATCAAGCTGTAAAGCCAGGACATCAACCAAATTCTGCTATGGTGCCAAACAACAATATGTTACCACCAATGAATGTTCCACCGCCGCCTCTTCCGATCTCATCAACTGCTTCACTTCCTATTGCAACACCATCACTTCCACATCAACAAGTTCAACCGGTTCAACTTCCTGCAATTAGAACAGTTTCAACAGCATTAATTGGTCCACCAGATCAGCCTCAAGTTATTATGCAAGCTCCTCCTCCAGATGCTAAAGAAAAGAAATTAAAAGCTCGTCTTGTTGTTGTTGTATCAAATGTTCGTAATTTACAAAACGCTTTGAACAGAATTGGATTATTTGCTGCTTCTGTCGGAGATCTTAAGGTTGGTCTGAGTAACTTTAAGAGTATATTAAAGTTAAAAGTTTTGAATTAAGCATTAGTTGTTCTCATTTTGTTAGCTTTTGTTTTATGTTAAAAATTAAAAGAAAATAACTAAAAGAAAAAAGATAAAATAATATTGAAAAAAAATAAATAAAAAAGAGGCAAAAAAAGCCCAAACGTTTAATTGTAAGAGCGAAATTATATTTTTGCTTTTCCAAAATTTACTTCTTTTCTGTTGTTTTGACTTTCTATTATTATGTTTGTTATTGTTCCATCTGATACATTGTTATGTTTTGAATATGATTTTCAGAAAGTATGGCAACCAACAGAAAATGATATCAATATTATCTTTGAAAAATTGGATGATGCTAAGAAGTTTTTGACACAATATCACAAGTGAGTTTACTATTTATTTTTCAAGATTTTCTCTAACTTTTCATTGTTTTAGGCGAACTATATCCAAAGTTGAATTGATGTTATCTCTCCATAAGATGTATTTGAATCTTGATACCATATCGTAACCTCTCTTTGTCGCATTTTTGTCTTCATCTCAAGGGTTCCTGAATCATCTCTCAACATCATATTTATATTTTGAAGCATTCATATTATTTTATTAGTTGTTTTGACTGTTTTCATTTGGAGAAAAAAAGTGTTTTGTATAATTACTGTTTTATTTTGTTTATTATTGTTGAAACGAAATTTTTACTTTATAAAAGGAATAAAATGTTTTTGGTTTTAACTGTTGTGTGATAACATTTAACAGGATTTGATTATGACAATATATATATGGGGAGGTCAGAAATTTTGAAACAAAGAGTGATTATCCAAATATTTGGTTAACTGAAAGATTAATCTTCTTCGCCTTCAAAAACAAAAATCGCCTCAATTACGGCCTACAAAATTACTTACTTGAAGAAGATGATGACCCATTTGATGAACGGGAATTGCAACGTCCACAAGTCATTGGACATTGTTGAGTCATAAGGGTACGATATGCGGTAACATTGCAAAGGTATGATAATGATGAACAATCACTTACACCTGTAGTAGGGTTACGTAAGTCAATACCTGGAACGGAAAAAAATGAATATGGCAAGACTAAATGCAAAGAAAAAATTACAATTTGACGATGAAGTGTTTGTTGATGAATTGGTCGATGAAGAATTGTTTGACGAGAATGAAGTTGAATTGCATCGATTGCAAGTTTTTGGACATTGTTTAGTCATTAAATCATAATAAAGGGTATTGGTACAAAGAAATGCTCGTGAGGGACAATCAGAAAATCCTTTAGGTCCAATAAGATCTCGACATGAGGTAGTGGAAGAGAATGTCGAATTACAACAAACTGTGCCATTGAGTGTCAAAGGAGCTGGACATATGGCTGTGCCATCCGAATCAATCAAAGCTGGTAAACAACCTGATGTTGTGGTTGACCCAGTTGGCGATGGCCCGCAACATAAATTATTTTCGCATCCATTACAAATTTGAGTATCAAAACAAGTTGAACCAATCAATGGAACACTTCCAGAAGTACATTGAGCTTGAATTCCAATAAAAAAGGAAGAAATCAAAATCAAACCTAATAATTTCATCTTCTTTTTAATTTTTAAATTATTCAATGTAAGATATTTTCATGGTTTCTTTTATAGTCTTCTTCCGCAACCAAACACCGGTCAGTTGAATAAACATTGAAGCTTCAACACTTTTCATCATTGTCCACTCACACTAAATAAAATTTCTTTGTTTCATTATTAAATTTTCACGCATTAAAGTGTTTGTTTATTAAATTTCTTAAATAAAGCTATTATTTAAAAAAAATATTTTTCTTTGTTTCTTTTGTTCTGTAATTATTTATTTGCTTTTTAAAAACTACTGTATTTTGTAATTTAAAGGGACATAGCTATTTCATGCCTTTTCGAAAATTTCGATACTGGGGCTGATAGGAACAGTTGGTGCGGCGCGTGTTTGAATTACCATGTCACTTTCTGTCTTACACGGTAATTCAAACACGCGCCTTACCAAGTGTAACTTTCAGTCCCCAGTATCGAAATTTCAGAAAAGGCATGAAATAGCTATGTCCCTTTAATAGTATTTTTTTCTTGTGTTTTTTAAAAGTTAATAAAAATATTTAACTCTTATATTCTTTGTTTTTATTTTGATTTTGTCTTCTTTTCTGCAATCGGCGCCGGCAGAATGGTTAGCAGCTTTTGAAGAAATAAATGATAAGAAATTAATTATTGAAAATTTTGAATGCTGGATTGGGAAAAACCCAGCAAATCCTGAATTGTGGAAGGTTTATTTGAGTTTTTTGAAGCGCGAAAATGAAAGTCAACGGCTTTTAACTGTTTTATTTCGATATTGTCGTCTCTTTCTTGAAGATACTCAAACGAATGTGGAATACCAGAAGGAATTAAAGCAACAAGGTAAGAAAGAAAATAAAACGCGACTTAATCCAATTGAATTTGGAACTAAGAATCAAAGCCTGTTTAATGATGTGATGAGCTTTACAAATACATTTGTAAGTTGCACTTTTAACTTGTTGCGCAAACAAAAAATGAATATTTAGACACGTCGCATCTTATTGAAATTAGAATGGAGCTTATTTCCTACGGTTCAGCTAGTCTGTGACAATATGAAATGTTGGTTTATCAACAATTACTTAATATTAAGAAATAAATATAATCGCAAGCGATTACATTCACGGCACATGACTATTTGTTTATCTCAAAACTTTGCACTCCCATCAAACATAATTTACTACATGTCAAAGACTCAAGATTATCGGATTTTACTAAAACTTTATAAAGTTTGCAAATATTTTTTTATGCAAGGAAAGATTGTTCCATGTCACAATTTTTCAATATCACTGAAAGAAAATGCAACGCAGCCTTTTTATTATCTTGAATCGTTTTATGCTTCTCCAAAAAATATTCCTTTTATTGAAATTAAAAATATTGCTGTTACAAATAGTTTTCAAGTTTGGTGTGATACGCCTACTGTATTCTCTCAGGTCTTGCCTAAAATCGATTTACGTGTGAAAAATATTTTTTTGTATTCTCAAAAATTAACTTCAAATGAAGTTGAAATTTTATCGAACCTCAAGTTAGGAAGTATTTATTTTGTTAAAGTAAAAATTGTTGGTAAAAACAATGATTTAATGAGCGCCGATGAGATTGTTTCGATGTTTCCAACTGTGAGGAATATGAGATTTGCGACGTTACTACTTGTAATCATTTCTTTATTCCCGTATAACTTTTTTAGACTATTTGGCAATTTTATTAAAACCAATACTGTTTGGAATCTTTCAAGAATCCAACGAAATATAAAATTAATCACATTTCATATTGGTTATGCTGATGAACTTTTTATTGCCTCGAAGTTCCTCGAATTTATAAAAGTATGGTTTTTATAATTAATTAATTTGAATTCATCCTGGCAAAGTATCTTTGTTTTAGAAAAACCTCGACAAAAATGGTGATATCCGTGTACGGTTTAAACGAGAAGTAACAAATGTTTTCAAAACTGCTTTTAATGATTCACTAAAGCAAGCTTCATCAATTTATAAATTTGATTATCGAGGAATTTAATGTCTCTTCTCGATAGCATACTCAAAATTATTGTATTCATTCGATTAACAGAGATTAAAAACAATTACATATTGTACAACATTTATTTAGCATCTTTAGAAGCTTTTTTATGTCTGTGGTTGTGTACCCTTGAATAAAAATTTCTTTGAATTTTTAAAACAAAATTGATACATTGTTTGTTTTCCGCGTTTTACATTTAGTGTACTGATACTGCTAATTCTCTTTACATTCTCCTAAGAAATCTAATAGCCAAGTCCTGGATATATTTTTTAATACTCATTGTTAATATTGCGGTAGGACAGACCCAAGTTAAGACTACAATAACATGAATTTTTATTAAATAATTAACTTGTGAATACAAAAATATACAAAATTATCTGATTTTTATTATTAAAATTTTTTGTAGGCTAAAAGATTCAGTTTATCCGCTGCTACAACGTCCACAGGTTAGTGGGCATTGTTGAGTCATGACTGTAGTATAAATTGTGTTATTGCAAAGATATGATAATGTGGGACAATCACTTATACCTGTAGTAGGGTTGAGTCGATCAACGCCTAAAAAAATGTAACAATATTATGGAAAAGTTTCAAAGAAAATCTTACATGTTGTTGAAACGGTTGAGGATGATGAAGTTGAATTGCAGCGTCCACAAGTTCTTGGGCATTGTTGAGTCATGAGAGTATAATAAGTTGCATTGTTGCAAAGAAATGCTCGAGAAGGACAATCACTTACACCTGTTAGCGGGTTGAGTAAATCACGACAAGTGGTTGATGATGTTGTTGCAGAGGATAAACAACATTCTTGTGTAACTGTATTACATGTGTAACTTGTAGGACATGCATTATCGAAGCATGGTCCAATACATCCTGGTGATGCAGTTACTGTTGCACCCGAAATAGTTACAGAAGTGGTGGCAATTGATGATGTAGTTGGAATAATACCACAACAAATTGGGTTTGCTCCAGTAACGCAAGTATCAGCGGTATTTGGGCAAGCACCAATACATGGTCCTGTTTCAACACTTCCAATAGGACATGTTTGGGCATTAGAAAATTCAATTAAAGCGGAAACGATGAAAACTAAAGCGAGAAAACTTTTCATTTTGCAAAATGTATCTTTTTGATCTACAAAATTGAATGGTTTTAAACTTTTCTTTTATACTATATCTTTTCGGACTCTTTCTCTTCTTTTAATGGTCAATCTGAGTAAACATGTGTTTATGTGATTTTTAGTTTGGGTAAAATTTATTTTCAAACAAGATTTTTTTTGTTGTTGTCCATTTTTATTGGAACAGCATCATTTATTTATTATTTGTTTTTTTAAAGAAAGGAAAAGCAAGCATTTGATATTTTTTTATGAAATTTTCTCACAAAAAAATTTTCAGGTTTCAATTATTTCTTTGTTGGCTTTCGTTTGATGAAAAGCAATAATCAACGATTCCTTCAATTCTTTTCAAAATTCTTTCCTTTGTTTCTTTGTCTTTTGTATGAGCATAAAAATTAAATAAAATGGTCAAAGAAAATGATAGCTCAGATTTTGATTGTTCATGAAACATTTCTTGGACCTAAAAAATTCCGTTTTTAGTCAACAAAAAAGGAAAAATATTTTGGGTAAATATTTTAGAAAGGAAATAAATTACAGTAAAAATCATAACTTCGAGTTTGAAAATAAGACCAATTTTTTTTCAAGGGAAATGCTTACCAATTGTGAAGTATAAACATTGAATAAACCTAATTCATTCGATTTAGAATTGAAATTATGTAAATAAATTTGAAGAAAATCATTTCTATGCTTTTGAAAAAGGTCAGCTTCAACGCTGATACACAAAAATCTTGCAAGGTCATTTAATCCGTTTCCTATAAAACCTGCAAGTTGTAACAAATAGATAAAAAAAAAAGGTATGTTAACCTCGAGAAGTTAATTGCCAATCCAAGAAAGTATAAACGGTATCCGAAGTTTTGCCATTATCGTTTTTTAAAAAGAAAATATTATTGGCCCAAAAATCACCATGAGAAACAACAGGAGAAAGGTCTAAAATTGAAATATAAAAAATTATCTAATTTTATTAAACCGATTACAAAATTATTTAAATTTTTTTTAACTTACCATATTTTAAATGAGAATCAACAATTTGTGGTTGACTCCAAAGTTCATTTAATTCCAATTTATACTTTTGAATAATTTTTGAATCAATTTTTAAGAGAGCGTTTAATGGATCCTTCTAAAACAGTTTTTCCTTCTTCTTGGTTTTACTATCAAAGTCTCGTGGCTTCTTTTACTTACCGGAACTTCAATACAATTATCAAATTTGAGGTTTTCAAATATTTTCTTTGATAATGTTTGACTTTTTGCATGCATTTCCGCGATGCATTTTATCACTGATTCAATCTTAAAAAAAGCAACAATTAAAAGAAGAAGAAAAATGATCGGCTTCTTTTTGCTCGAAACCATTATTTCTTTGTCAGATTTCTTACTTTTTGATAATTCATTTCTTTTAAAATATTATGAAGGACTCCATTATTTGAAATATCTGACATTAAAATACATCCTTCTTTAACATCATCTTTTTCTTCAACAAAATAAATTTTCGGAGTATTAATTTCCAATTTTGAAACAAACGAAGAATAAACAAAACATTCACGATTATGAGCTTTTTTGATAAAAGCTTCAAATCTTCCGCTATGGCGCTAAAAATGGAGATAAATTCTATAAATGGAATGCAAAAAAATTGATAATCTTCTTACATTATTATTACATTGAGTGCCATTCTTATCTGACGTCTTAAAATTTTTGTAAACCATTTGAGTTGTTGGAATCTTAAAAACGCTTTATTTTTTTTGTGAATTAATTATTTCCTTTGAAAAAAAAAAAAGATTTTGATCACCATGAACTTTTGGAAAAAAACTTTAGCTTACAAAAAAAGGAAACTTTCTAATAAACAAAAAAATAAAGTGTAAAAAACTCGGTAATAAAAGTGCAACATCACGATAGGCATCTTTAATGGCATCGCTATTTTTATTGATACGAATTCTTTTCTTCCATTTTTTTGCAAACTTGCTCGAATCCATTTTTTCAAAATTATAAAATGCTTACTTTACAAATAACATTGAAAGGTTCATCATTGTCATTTTCATTGATGGCAAAATAAAATGAAAGTCGAATAATGAATGACATGTATCCGATTCCACTGAGATTTTTTTGTTCTACCTAGAAAAAAATGAATTAAGGCACCTTTCAAGTTAACAATTACTAAAACTCTAACCTTAACAATTCCGTTTTTAGATAATTTATTAAATTTTTCATCTGATTCCTTTAACATTTCAATAACCCATGCTACTGAATACTCACTCTTTCCAACAGTTTCAGAAAATTCCATTTTTTCGTAGCAAAAAATGAAGCGGCTAAAATTCAAAAAATCAAAGAATCAAAATGCAACAATATCTATCAGTTTTTTTTGGAATTTTTGTCAGCAATAAAAAAATAATTTCCTGCTGAATCCGTGAAAATAAAAAAAGAAGTCAAGCATCAACAAAACACGATCGATAAGCTTTTTATAGCTTTTTATACACCCGATGTTGCTTCTTCTTTGTTGCAATTTTGTTTGTTTCGAAGATAATTCTTTTTCTTATTTTTTGATATTCTTAAAAAAAGAAAAAGGTCAACATGTCCTTGAACTTTTTTTTATTATCAAAAAGTTTTACCTTTTAAAATTTTTCTACACAAACAAAAGAGGTAATTGATCACTTATAATAAAAAAGTGAAGCAATGATAAATTGTTGGCCTCTTATTTTAGTTGCTTAAAAGTTATAAGCTTCTTAACAAATATTAATTAAGGAATGATTAATTAATGAAGGAATATTCCCATTTTTTAAAACAAATTGGTATTTAAAATATTAAGCAACTTTTTTTGTTGTCTCTAGAAATATGAATCTTTAAAAGATCTTAACGATCACAGCTCAAAAAGAATGAACGATGGAAATAGCTATTGATTTCTAAAGGAAGATAAATAAAAAATGGCAGACATTAGTTTAAAAAAAGATGCATAGTAGCAAAATTTATAAAAGTGCAGTTGTAACAAAGACTTTTTTGTTACTACTGTATGTATGCTTCAATGAAAGACACTTTGCATTTGGCTGTTTTATGCACCAATAATCCATATTTTAAAAAAACCAAATATGCTAATTTTGGAAAAGCTCTTTTGGGTTTTAATACGAGCGTGTGTTCAAACATCAATTAAAGTTTTTTATTATTTCGTGTATACCAAAATATTTTTATTCAGTTTATTGTCAAAATCACTTTTTTTTACGAAAACAATTTAAAAAAAAAATAGTTACCTCCAAGATTTTACTTTATTTATTTATTAAATTATGCATTCAGTAAAAGTGGATAATTAAATTTTCTCCTGATTCTTTTTTCACAAAAAAAAAATAACCGACAAAATAAGGTTATTTGATTTTTCTCAAATCAAAGAAAAGAAAATGTTTCTTTTTCTCTTTCGCTGTTGCAGTTATTTATTTTTCTTCACAACTTTTGTTGTCTCAAGCTCAACGCTGATTAGAAATGTAGTTGAAGGCCCAGTTGGATGTCCTCTTGAAGGCCATATGACTTGTAATAGCCATAATATGGATCAGAAATGCCTTTGTTATGTTTCTGAATATGCAACTTATACAAATATTTACCCGCTGTGTTATGATTTAAATTCTCCTTTTGTTCGATATTTTGTTATGGAATTTAAAGTTGATATAACTTCAAGCAATTGGGTTGGTTATACTTGGCCTGAATTTGATATTGAAATGGCTTTCGTCATTGAAGATGTGCTTCGAATTCCATCAAAAAATGTTGTATTTTTGCGGAAGAAATGCATTGGGCATAAAACTGTTATGCTTCAATTTGCGGTTTTGAAGAATCGTGCTGCATTTCCTTTGAATTCAACATTTTCACATTATGAAAAAGCTTTTGAACAAATTCGTGTGGCCGTTCATAGCTTAGCAACTTATATGGCAACACATAAAAATCGATATGGAGTTACGGATGTTCGAGAAGTTAGTTTAATTTATGACAGATATAAAAAAGTTTGAAGAACCATGTTTGAATTTTTGTTTGCAACATATATTTGACATTTAAAGATTTTTAAAATTTAAACCATTTTTAGAGCACCCATATTGTGCCTTTAAATCGAATGATGAATCCTGGAATGGGCAATTTTTGCGAGAAAAATGTCCTTTCAGTTCCCGTCATTTGCAATGCTCATCGAACTGATCGTCAATGTGTTTGTCAAACCACTCATCAACAATCTTATTATGGTAACAATATAATTGATTGTGATCGTTTATTAAATATGGATACGACATTTCAAACTGAATTTTGGAAATTTAGTAACATTGTTTTCCGTGAAACCATTTTAACTCCAAATCCTCAAGTTTTTGATGCTGTTTTAGTTTCGGAATTGGAAACAATTATGAAATTGCCTGAAGTCAGTTATCATAGATTTGGGAGTTTAGTGAAAAGAATATTTTTAGGGTTCAATTTTTATTGTTCGAAAATATTGTAAAAATCAAATGCTTTATGTTCAATTTCTTGAATTTGAAAATCCTAATACCCATCCACTATTCACCAAAAAAGATTTTGCTTATGGAAGTTATAAAGCTGCAAATATTGAAAAATTCCGAAATAAATTTGAAATTGGAGTACTTGCTAAAAAACAATCCACAAGACCTTCCACTCTTCCACCCATTGTTAAAGGTTTACCAAATGAAGTTCCATTTGATGCTACGTTTCTTGTAGTAAGTTTTTGTTGTGTAAAATTTTAAAAATGAAAGGGACTATGAAAAATTGTTATTTCAGAAATTGATGCATATTCTCTTTGTTGGAGTAACATATCGACATTATGTAGCTTGCTTTTTACCCGTCATCATCGCTACTTGCATTATTTATAGCATCAAATTACGACTTGATAAAGAAGAAGCTGAATTTGAAAAGGCTTATCCTCGAATCAAAAGATCATCGATATCATCCTCATCATTTAAGGAAAGCAAACAACATATGGAAGAATCATTATTAACAGGTTCTGATGACCAACGCTGAGACACAAAGCATAAGAATACATGTATTTTATTTTGATAACCAAAACTCTTTTCACTTTTTTTCGATTTCAAAACATTGTGAAAATCTTTTTTACAGTATCTTATTTATTTTTTCGATCAATAAAAAAGATAATTTATTTAACGTGTGCAAAAGATGATGAAGGGATTGGCTTTTATCGTCGGATGGATTAACTCTTCTTTTTTTGTCATTGTCTTTGCTTCTTACTCGCTCCTATGTACGTACGCACATGAATCATTTGTTCTTTTTCATTCTTCTTTCTGCCTTCCTTCTTTTGACTACTTATAGACGACTCTCACCGATAACGATGATGAGGAAAAAACGCTCATCAAAGACATAAAAAAACTATAATCATCTTAACAACAAGGTTGATGAAAAATAAAATAAAAAACAGTTTAGCAACATAACGACATAAAGAATGAGGTTGAAATATGTGTTAAAGAAAAATTATTTTAGTCTATATTTAAGTTTTATTATTGTTTTTTGTTGCTTAAAGTCAAGTTATGGTACTCAGAATTTATACACTTTCTCAAGTACTCCAATAACAAGTAATGAATCTTGTTTATGCATTAATAGAACTCTATACTTGAATGAATCTGTAACAGTTTTATCACCACAAATTATAAAAACACCATGTAGATGTTCCACAATTATTAGCTTGTCAAATCACCCTGATATAAATGTTTGTAAATAAAATAATTTATCGAAAGTGAAATTTTATTAATTTTAGCTTGTTTTTTCTGGTTGTTCAGAAACAATTCATTTTCTTCAGAGTGATGTTCATTCTAAGTTCATTTATTTGTTTGAACTTACGGATAATTCTACCACATATACAAATGAAAGGTAAACAATTCATTTTGTAACTGTTAATCAAAAATGATATTTTAGTCTTGAAACTTGTGCAACATCCCCAAGTTTAAATTTATCTAATGTAAGCAGCATAATTCTAAATTTTAATTTTTTCTATGATGAAAGTTAGATTTTTGCAATTTGTTGTTAATTTAATAGTAATATTATTTTTTAAGCAGCTACTGTGAATATTAATTTGAATCCTTTGATGGCAGCAACGACTGGCGGATATTTACCAAAAAATAAAAGTGGATTTGGATATGGTTCAAACCCCACACCATCCAATGAAGATATTACAACGTCCACTATTTGTAAGTTCATAAACCCTTAGCAGGCTTTAAATATCATGAAAAATTCCGTTATTTAAAAAAATAAACAGAAAAATTCTGCTCGTTATTGGCAAGAATTGACAGATTTTTGTTTTTAGTAAGTACTACCACCGATCCTGGCAATGGACCTTTGCTTTATGCAATAATAGCAATTTGTGCTACGGTAATCATCGTTGCTTTATGTTGCGGCTGTATATGTGTCCTCAAAATGAGATATCGATTTACATCTTTACGTGTTAAGTAAGCCATTTAATAATTTCTAGAATACTCTTGAAAAATATTTTTTGTAGTTTTTATGGACAAGGTGGAATGTTCCGTCGAAATGCAAATGGCACAGTGTTAACTAATCCCGGAGGCAATGAATATGTGACCACGCATATGGATCCTTCAAAAATCGAATATGATAAATGGGAAGTTCCTATTAATGATTTGCTGATTGATAAAACTACTAAACTCGGTTCTGGTGCCTTTGCTTCGGTTTTCAAAGGGTATTTGAAAGGCAAAAACCCATTGCTGGAAACCTTTGGAAATATTAATTTTGCTCTTGAAATGGCAGAAAACCGAGATAATGAAGTTGCTATTAAAATGCTTCATTCGCATGCAGATGATGAAAGCAGGTAAGATTTAAAATAATTTTTTTCCAAAATTTTTTTTTGTTATGAGACTCATTGAATATGCGAATAACCTTTTGTTTATTTTTTTAGAGATGAGCTCAAAAAAGAAATTGCATTTATGAAAAATTTGGGTTACCATCCTCATGTTTTGAGCATGATTGGTTGTGTTTCATCGATTTATGAGCCTCTTTTAATTGTTGAATATTGCGCAAATGGCGACTTACTTACCCTTCTTCGCCGCCATAAAGAATACATTCTAATCGTAAGCTGTTTATATTTTTGATTTCATTTTTAACCTTTCCATAATCAACAATTTTCTTCTTTCTATTAGGATCCGGAAGCTGATTGCCCTGCTCAAGCAGATTTTTGTTTAAACCTTCGAGATTTGCTTTCATTTTCATGGCAAATTTCTGATGGACTTGTTTATTTAAGTTCTAGAAATTTTATTCATCGAGACATTGCATGCAGAAATGTTTTAATCACAAAGCGAATGGTTGCAAAGGTAATCAAGTTGTCATCATTTTTTGTTGTCAAAAAAAACATAAAACCCTCCGCATTAAAAACTTTTTATTTTATAGATAAGCGACTTTGGTCTTTGTCGATATTCTCAAGAAGCTTTATACACAACAAAAGTTGGAAAACTGCCAATCAAATGGATGGCAATTGAAGCTTTAAAATTAGCTGAATTTACTTCCAAAACTGATGTGTAAGTCAAAAAATATTTTTTATGATGTAAGAAAGATTAAATGTCATTCGTTGAATTTTTGAAACACGGATTTCAACAAGCTTTAGAAATATAATTTTTGCAAAATAAAAAATTTAAATTATTTACACGCTACAAAATTATTATACCTGCGCCATTGTGCAACCCCTATTTTAAGCTTTTTGCGACAACAACATCATTGCATCCTTTAATACTATTTTTCAATTGAAATTAAAATTTTTATTCATTTTTCTTTTTAGATGGAGTTATGGTGTCCTTCTTTATGAGCTCTTTACTGCCGGAGACACGCCTTATCATTCCATACAACCATCTGATATGCTTGAATATTTATTAGCTGGGAATCGGCTTCCAAAGCCTGATTATTGTCCTGACGAATTGTAAGTTGTTTGAAAAAAGGGAAAGAAGATTAAAAATATTTCATCATCTCTTTTAAAGGTATAAAATGATGGAAGAAATGTGGGCTCCAAATCCTGAAGATCGACCCTCATTTGAAATAATCCGTCAAAGGTTATCAGCATTTTTGGAGGTTCAATCAGATGCTTATGGTTATATCCAAGTTTCTCAAGATTATGGTAGATTTTATTCAAGAATGGAGTTTCCTGCAGCAACAGCACCATTAGAAAATGATGTCTCGGAAATTCCTGTGACAGAACTAATAACAGATAATAATGATGTTCCAGAAAAAATTGTTGTGGTGACGAGAAAGAACAAATACCACGATAAAGATGAATCAGTTTTTGTTTAATAAAAAAAATAGTTAATGTGTCTATCATTTTATTCGATCTCAACTTTTTAAAATCACATAAATGTAAATAGACCAGCTTTAGAAATTCCAAAAAATAAATATTTTTATGCTTTTTAGCTACGACTTCTATAATTTGTAATTAACACTCTACAATGAAATCAAAGAATAAAACAAATTAATATTTGAAAAAGGACACAAAAAATTTTAGTGTTTGAAAAAAGTTGCAATCACTCTCTAAATTAAAAATATTTATATGTGTTAGAAAATAAAGATTTTGCGTCAACAAATAAAGAGAATTCTTTTTTGTTTGTTTTTTATTTTTAAATTTGCTCAGCTGATTTCTTTTTTGAAGGAAAGCAAACTTCAAATTTTTTAGTTTCTTCTGCAAAAAAGCATTTTATTGGAAAAAAAAAAACAAATAAAAAATGTTGTTTCCAATAGTTTATCACTAATTTACAATTCAGTAGAATTTATTTCTTAGTTAATATCTTAGTAAAAGTGATTTTCCATATCTGCACCGTTCGCTTAAAAAAATTGTTTCAACTTTTCTCTTTTTTGGATGTATCGATTTTCATTCCAATTATGAATGAGTACGCATGTATGTTATTAGTACCAAACAAACCACCACATACATATGCATATGACTTAGAAAAAACACTCCATTTTTATCCTTAAACAATTTTTATTAATTGTTAATTAACCTAAAGCTATTTTTTATTATCATAAATTCCAAAAAGCAAAGGGATAAAAATGCCAAATCGTTATTTATTATTGAGTTTATCTTATTTTTGGTTGTTGAGACAACGAAAGGCCGATGCTGGGTCAGCTGAGCGCAAAAAAAAGAAACTTGCTCATCGTCCACTCTTTGAATTCATTCATTCAGTTTTGCATTTATTAAAAGCAGTTGAGCTGCTCTCCCTTTCTTCATCAAGTCTTCTAGAATTTTATTGAGTTTCATTTTTCTGTGTGCCTTTTCTTAAAATTTTATAAAAGCTAGTGATATTTAAGTGACTACTTTTAAAACTTTTTCATCGTTGCTTAAATTCCAATTTTTTAGACTTATCTCTTGCAAAACTTTTACTTTTCGTATCATTGTAAATTATGGCTGGTTCATATCTTCTCAACTCTCCTTTATTTACTCCTCGCTTCGTTACCCATCGTCAAATTTGGAGACATGAAGCTGATGTATGTTTTGAATGCATCGATCGAACCGACTATACTTCTGTAGTTGTTCGTATTGCAAAATTTGAAACGGATGATATGGAAGCTTATAAAGCTAAAATTGAACAAGCTCGTAAGGATGCAGTTGCTCACCCAAATATTGCCCGTCTCGTCGACATCTTAATCGATGGAAACATCAAATGCACCCTAACCGTATCCGAAAACCCCCGGGGTCTTTCATTCTCAAAGATTGTTGAAACATATTCAAATCAAAAATGTTTTAATGGAATGGTTCAAGAAGTTTTGTTATCCGTTTTGGATTTATTTAAAACTTTGAACGAATCTCAAAAAGATTTGATTGGTTTGCCTTTGCGACATTTGGTGATTGGAGTTGATCTTGAACAAAAAATTGAATCAATTGTAAGTCCTTTTTTTCTTTATTTTATATATTCACTGAAGCATTTCTTACTTCGAATATTATTCTTAAACTAAACTAATACATTTTTAGAAAGTTCGTCGTCCATATCTTAATGCTCGCACTCGTCGTGATCTTCTTGCCCCATATAATCGCTACCCAATTGCAAATCCATCCCTTGTTGATCTAGCTGCTGTTGCATATTATGCTTTCACACAAGTTGATTTATTCCAATATGAAACAGCTGAAGCTGCCCTTGAACTTCTCAACGGTGAACAACGCACATTCGTCAGCAAATTTTTTGCCGCTAACGTTAAATATGAAGATATTAAATCTGCGATCAATGAATTCTTTGCACCTGAAAGCGTTGAAGTTATTAATGGCTCTGATTGTGATGCATCAGAAACATCTGAAACTTCTTCGTTTGGCCTTTGCACTGAAGATGAAATCAAAGAAGCTCAAAATCATGGAATTTACCCAAATCTTGATGAAAGTGAAGCTGAAGGTGATTTTGATGTTTTTAATGAATCAGTTGCCACAGCCATTGAAAATGAAGATGATTCTGAAGTTGAAACGGTTAGCGATGTTGAAGAAATCATTGCTTCTATTGAAGAAGATGATGATACCCAAACTGCCATCGCAGTCGAAGATGAAGAAGTTCACACTGCCAATGATGATTCAGAAGAAACCGAAACTGCTATCGAAGACGTTGACGATGAAACAAAAACAGCTATCGAAGATGAAGACGAAGTCCGCACTGCTGTTGGTGACGACGAGGATGAAGAAGTTCGCACTGCCATTGATGATTCAGAAGAAACTGAAACCGCTATTGAAGATGATGACGATGAAACTAAGACCGCCATCGACGGCGACGATGATGATGACGACACCAAAACTGCCATCGAAGCTGATCATAGTGAAGAAGTTTGCAGTGCTATTGATGAAGATGAAATCAAGGATGATTTTGAAATTTGCGCAACTAATACCGAATGTGAATTTGGCCTTCACATTCCCAATCTTGCAAATGTTTTCAAATATCACCCAGAATTTTATCTTGCTGGTGCCACTTTAACCGTCGAAGATAATAACACTCTTGTTTATAATCGCCAATTCTCAAGCGTCACTTATCGTAAGCTCACCGTTTTCTGTGAAGGTGATGAAGTGGTTAATGTTAAATATGAACATTGTTATGGAAGCCAAATTCGAGGAAAATGCAGCAATAGTGTAACATATACCCAGTAAGTTTTCAAAAACCATTCACTAAAGCCAATCTAATTATTTATTTACTTTTAGTTTCGCAGAAATGTGCCCTGAATCCAAATTCTGCCTTATGGAAGTCTATATTGCTGTCGCAAATTCACTTGCTGGACAAACCCTTTTCACTTTTAAAAATTATGGCCACGAAGGCCTTACCATCCTTTTCATGGCTGATAATTCCATTCATTGCGAATTTGAAGATCAATATTGTTCATATGAAAATGGCAAAGAATTTGCAACCAGTGATGTTCAAGATAAAATGCCAGCAGATATTCCTAAAATTATTGAAGATCTTTCAAAAATGGCTCAAAGCATCCGAGCAACGACTCCAAACAAAAAGTTTACCATTAACTTCACTGAAGAATAAACAAACTTTTTTGGTGCTTTCTTGCTTCTTTAAAATCTTTGTAGCTCAGGGATTTTTTTCTTATTGCTTTTTTTATTTTATTTTATTTTTTATTTGTTATTAGTACTTTGTACATTTTTTTCTATAAATTTTTATAAAATGTTTTTGTTTTGAAATCGTCTTTCTTCCTTGTAGTCTTTATTAAACACATAAAACAAAAACATCAAAATCACTTTTGTTCGTAAAATCCCTTCTTTGAAGATTCATCACCAAAAGAAAATAATGACGCGATTCCGGCTCTTCTTTAACATAAGTCTTTAAGAAATGGTGTGCGCACGATCTTTGCTTTGCCACAGGCAAGCCAACTCATTTGTCAAACGATCACTTTTCACTTTCTTTTTTCAAAGACTCAACCCAGTATAAAAAGAAAGGAAGAAACGACATTATTATCGTCCAAATCAGTTTTGGTTTGTTTCTTTTGTTCCACTCTTCAAACCAAAAATAGAAAAATGAAAACGTTTATGCTAACTTTGGCTCTTATTTATTGTTGCTGCAATTATGCTTTAGCTGCGTCCGAGGAAGCAGCAACTAGCGATGGACAAATTCGTCTTTGTACTTGCGAGGAAATGGATTCATGCTGGAAAAACATGCATGAGCAAATGAAACCATGCACCGAAAAATGCAAGGTTAGTTTTATTTTTTTGTTATACATCAAAATTTTATACTAGCATGAAATTTTACGAATTGGAACTTTAATAAATTTCTTCTTTTTTTAGGAAAAGCTTACTGCCCCTGGCTTAGATTCAGAAGAAGCTAAAAAATGTTTCGAACACAAACATGAAAAATCAGGAGGATGCCATAAAGAAATGCAAGCAAAAATGTGCGCTAAAGATGACCATAGTTTCGTTAACCGAAATGAAACATGGCAAGGCCGCCACACTCTCAAAAAGGACGTCGAAAATTCCATTGAAGATAATGATGAATCCCACAGCAAAAAACTTCACGGCGGTTGGAGACATCACCATCATCGCGGGCATGGATTCTTTTCTTTTGTTCGCAAAAACTTTGGTGAAAATGGAAAAGATTTTGTAAAATGTATGCGTTCATGCTTCCGTCAAAAGAAAAATCAAGGTTGCATGAAAACTCTTGGTTGTGGAGTAAAAAAATTCGATCGTGAAGAATTTAAAAAGATGCGGGGTTCATGCGCTGATAAACGCGAACAAAAGAAAGAACAATTGTGTGATTGTCTTACCAATGCTGGCATGAAAAATGTTATTTGTGAATTTGGTAACAAAAACTCAACCAAAACTTCGGCTGAAAAACATTAAATTGTTTTTGTGTAAAAAAAGATTTCTATGTAATTTAAAATTTATAAAAACTGCTAGCATTTTTTTGTAAAAAATATATATTTAATAATAAATAATTGAATTCAATTAATTAATAATGGTTTTAAACAATAAAAAAATTTTGCGGAGATAGAAAAAACTCATAACCACAAAAAAAGAAAGCATACATATTTTATTTTTGCTTTTCTTCCTTTTCTTTATCTTCACTTTTTTCTTTCTTCTCTTTATCTTCTTTGGTAGCTTCTTCCAATGGGGCTGGAATTGGTGGTGTTGTTGGTGGTGGCACTTTTCCACCAGCCGTTTCAGTTCCAAAAATTTGCAAACTTGAAGGACCACCTGCACGTGGACCAAAAAGGTTGCCACTTGATTGAGTTTGACGCATTTTTTCTAATTTTGATCGAAGGTCAGAAACACTATTTTGTTTTTCCCAATATCGACCATGGAACGCTGTCATTTTCGCTGATTCAATTGATGTTGGTGGAGGCAACATTGGTCGAATGCGGGGTGCTGAAGATCCTGGTTGTTCCAATGAAGGTTCAGAAGTGGAAGGAGTTGAAAGGCCTTCCTTTGGAGGTTTACGAAGAGTAATTTTTTGAACTCCTGGAGTTGCTGCTGACTAAAATTTTGAAGCTTGCAAAAAAACATTTTTATCTTAGATAGCTTACTTCTTGCCCAGAACTTGCAGAAGATTTACCTTTGCCATACATATGTTGTACTCGAGCTAATACTCCCGTTTGAATTCCAATATCCATCATTCTTTCCCTTCGTGATGCATCCAAATCACTCAAGGATATCTAAAATCTCAAATTTATCCATGCTCAATCAAAGGTAATTGCAAGTGGTGAAGTGACTGAATGTGTAAGTTAAAATGTTTTAGGTTAATATAAAAAAAATGGCAATAAAAATTATTAGTGAATTAAGAAAATGTGAACGAACAGCAATGTGCTTATTTTGTGCTGTGAATGATTGCCGACCTCCATTTTTGATTTAGGTCGAAGTTTTTCTCTTTCATCATCAACTCGCTTTCGTTGTTGAGGCGAAGCTGAACGGGCTCGTTTTTCTTCTGCGGGTAAGAAAGACATTGACCAAGTTTGTTCTTCTTCTTTTTCTGGAGAAATCTCTCTTTCTTCCTCTGCTCGCTCTTCTTCATCATAATCTTCTTCTTCTTCATAATCAAATTCGTCTTCAGGAGGAACAAAATCAAAATCACTCCAAAGAAAGCCCAAATCTCCTACAGCTGATATTGGACCACCATAGCTGAAGCCGCTTTCAAGGGGTTCGAGGTCTTCTGAATGAAGACTGGTTTGTCGATCCATCAATGATATATCTGCTTGAGTTTCAATATCTTGATTAAAATCACCCTTTTCTATTTGAGTTTCAACATCAATGTTGATAAAATTTACTTGAGTTTCAGCATCTTGTGTTAATATCACCGATTCCACAAAGAATGATGGAATGTTAGCTTTAAGGTGAACTGAGCCTTTTTGTGATTCAGCTTGTTCTTCTTCATCCTCATCATAATATGATTCTTCACTATAAGATTCACCGGAAGATGATTCATATGGAGAAGTTAGAGAAACAGAAGCATCAATAATAACTGGTCGACTTTCTTTTTCGGTTTGCATTGCTGTATTCCAATATGTTATTTTTGGAATTATTTGAGCAGGGGATTGTTGTTTTTCTGGGCTCTGAAGAAGGGAATAATATTGGATTGGATAAGGGAAAATTAAAGCATTTTTTAGAGGGTTGATAAAGCTTGAATAGAATGTTGATGGGATAATTTTTTGAAAATCCTTGGAACGCCGAGTCTTATAGGAAAAGGAAACTTTTAAAAACTCGGGTAGATAAAAATAATTTTGAAACATCAAATCCTGAAGAGGATAATAAAAGATTCCATAAAAACGGAGAATAGATGACTATGGAATGAAAAAAAATGTAAAAAAGAACCAACCTCTGTTCTTGGATATGGTCCAGTTTGCATAACTTTTTCACCATGTTGCATTTCATAATCATATTGTGAGGAAGCATTTGTAACATTTGGAGAATGTTGCTGTGCGAAATCACCATGCGCTATTCGATGTTGAGTGGTGGCATCTTGCATAACCAAATCATAATCTTGTTCGGTGGATTTATCAACCAAATATCGAACATCATCATCAATTGGTGAATCACCACGAGGATAAAAGGTAGATGTTTCCGGTTGAATTGCGGTATTTTCAATTCGAATTTCTGGTGCTGAAACTCCATGGGTGGTGGAAGAGAGTTCAGTTTGCGAATCCTAGAAAAAAATTTTTCGTTTTGGAAGGTAAAATATGAGACTAACGCTATCAATAGTTTCTGTTTGAATATCAGGCCCAACAGCTTTTCTTTCTTGAACAATAATTTCAGTTAATGTTGATGATTCGCTTGTATCAATAACCGCTTGTGATTCAGTATCAGTAGAATCAACAAATGCTTGTGATTCTGTATCTGTTGTATCAATGGCCGTTTGAGACTCCGTTTCAGATGTATCAACAACAGCTTGTGCTTCGGAGTCAATAAAATTTTTATCCACAATTGCTTGAGATTCAGTAGCGGATGTATCGACAACTGCTTGTGTCTCTGTTTCAGAAGTTCCAACAACTGCTTGGGCTTCTGAATCAACAAAAGATTTTTCTATAACTGCTTGTGACTGCGTTTCATATGTTTCAACAACCGCTTGAGCTTCTGAATCAACAAAAGATTTTTCTATAACTGCTTGTGACTGCGTTTCATATGTTTCAACAACCGCTTGAGCTTCTGAACTAGTAAAAGATTTTTCATCCGTTTGCATCGACTACAAAAAATCAAAGATACAAAATTTCTTTCTCTTTACCTCCAAATTTTACTTACACTTTGACTCATCAATGGCTTTCTTTCAGGCTCAATGGGAATAGCTTCAGTAGCATGACTAACAGCTTCAGTGCCAACTTGAACATGTTCTTTTTTCATTTCCGCTTGTAAATCTCCTTGAACAGCTGTTGAAACCTGAATAACATGAGGTTCACTGAACGAATCTCTGAATTCTTTTTTAACATGAGGTTCATTGGAAGCATCTTTAAACTCTTTTTCGGTGGTTTGCACTTCCTAAATTTTTTAAAAATATATTTCTTAAAATTCACGAGAAATTACCGTTGACTCATAATCAACTTCACCGCCGATACATTTATCATGTGTTTCAGCATCCGTTTGAATTGCTTCAGATGTGACCATTGGAGAAGTTTGAACCACACTGGTCGCTTGTTTAGGTAATAAAGCAACCGCTAAACTATGCGGACCTTTTGTTTCATCCAATGCCGTTAAATCAGTTTGAACTCCAAATGTATGCTTTTCAGGATCCGTAACCATCCCTTCCGATTTTCTATCAAAGAAACTTAAATCTGTTTGAACTCCAACGGAATCCATAAAAAGTTCAATTTCATCTTGTTCGTCATTAATATCAAGCTCATTAAAGAGGTCATCATAATCGATGAGATCTTCCAATTCCTCTATTGGTAATTCTTCGGCACTTGAAGTCGAAGCATAATTAGCTCCTGCAGCAGAAATGGAACTCATAGTGCTTCGTGAAACTCTAATTAATTCAACATCTAATGTAACTTCAACAATATTTTCATCCGTGTAGTATTCATCTGTTGGAGTTTGATGTATTTCAAATGCAGGGATTTCAAGTTGAGATTCCTGTGAAAGGCTCTCAAATGGAGCTCGAAGTCGATGTTGTTGTGGAAGCTGAATAGCTTGGGGATGAGCTTCAGATTGTAAAGGAGCTGGCTCCAATCCAAGAATTTCTTTTGGAGTTAAAATTATTGGTCCTGATTGAACTCGAGCTGCTTTTCGAGATTTGGAAGTTGATGGGGCTTGCGCAATTTTTGTAGCACCTGCTTCATCAGTGGTTACCAGCCCTTCTGGTGCAGCAACTCCTTCGGCCGTTTCAACGCCTGCTATTTGGCTTTCAACAGTTTCTGCCCCAATCATTCCAGCTTCGCCTCCCAAAGGTTCTTTAACTTGTTGAATTTCTTCTGTTTCTTCTGCTGGCATAATTCCAATTTCACGCAAAATTGCATGCAATTGTTCTTTGAAATCTTTAACTTCTGTTTCTCCACCTTCATTCATTATTTCACCACTCAAAATCTTTTTCATTTGAATCATTTCTTGTATTTTTGCAACTTCATTAAGCAATTGTGCTGGATCACCAAAGAATCCTTCTTGTCGTAAAACCGGTTGACCTTCAGAATTATAATAAGTCACAATGCCTTCAGCAATTTCAATTCGACTTCCATCTTCCCTTTCAATAATGCTTGGAGGACTTGGTGCTCCTGGTGGTTCTCCTACAGAAGCCGATGTGGAAGGAGCTCCACTTTCTGTGGCAGTAGATGAAGTTGAACCACGTAAAAGTGCAGCAGCTAGAAGTTGTGCAAATGCATCGGGTCGAGGAATAAAGTGGTGTTGGGGAATTTGTTGATGTGAAGGATGAGGCTGTGTTTGGGATGATGGTTGTGATAAAAGCTGTGGTTGAACTCCGGGATGTAATACCGTTTTAGCAGCCATGGCATCAGCTGCCGATGCAGGTGAAAGTGTTGGATCAATTTCTTCTGAAAGTTCTTGGTGTTGTCTTTGAATTTCATCTGGATCCGATTCAAGAAAAACATCCTAAAATTAAAGTTATTGTTAAAATTTTAAGTGTGATTAAAAATTTTAGACAGCTATATCCTCCAAAAAAAGTAATGTGTTAAAGCTAATCTCCAAAATCTTTTGGATTTTCGCCGAAGACGATTGTTTTTATTTCACTCATAAAAATTAGATATTTGTTTAAAGCTAAAACTTACATCGTCTTCTATTGACGACGCAGATGCTGAAGCTTCGGGTCTCTTTCTTTGTTTTCTTTCATAAATCATTGGTTTACCTTTTTTCTTTCTTATTTTTTTCAGATCTCCAAGTAATACATTTTTTTCCTAAAAATTATTATTTTTAAAACCTATTTTTACTTCGACAAAATTCCATACTCCTTTAACATCAAAAACAAGAGGAGTTCCTTTAAGTTTATGTTCTTTAGCTTCTTCAATTCGAAGTTTTACAAGTTTTTCTTTGAGAATTTTTTTTTCTTCTTCATCAAGAATAATTCGTCGCTTGCCATGATGAATTCCGCCTTCAGCTTTTGCTCTTTCTTCTTGCTGCTGCCGAAATTCATTCTTCCGCTCTTCTCTAAGTTTAACTTTTTCTTTTTCAAGGTCTTCGGGGTTTTGAACGCATCTGAAATGTCCGCTTTTTACTAGATTTTGTTATTCTAAAAATCCTACGTTGTTAGTTTAGTTTGAGTTCGCATAGTCCTTGTTTCAACTTCTTCGGTTTGAGTTTCAAGTGAACTTGTATCTGATTCAACTTGAGCTTCCGAATCCACAATAACTTTTTCTTCTGTTTGTAATCCAAATTCATTAACTTCAATTTCAACTTGAGTTCCTGTGCTTTTAAGAAATCGTAGAAAACCCATTTCTTTATCAGCTTCTTGCTCCGCCATTTCTGGTATTGAAACTTCGACGCCTTCGGGAGCTTCACGATTTGCTAAAACAACTTTTTCCAATTCCATTTTTTCTATTCTTGATGGTTCAAGTTGAAGGATAAATGAAACTTCAGGTTGAATCCCAGTATTTCTCATATTGGGCCTTGCATCAATTTCCACGCTAATTCCATGAGCATTTATTGGTGGAAGATCAACTTGAATGGCTTCATTAATCCTTGACTCAAAAAATTGCCATGATATTTCTGTTTGAGTTTGAGCAACTTCTGGTTCACCAAATATTGATGCTCGAATAGACATAGCTGACATTGGAGGATTTAAAATAGTTGGAGTTAATTTTCCTTCAGATTGAGCCTTTTCAATTATTTGATCAATTTGAGCATTGGATGCACCCAGAAAAGCTGGTTTTCCTGTTTCGGGATTCAATTCGGTCAAAGCTGGTGGAAGTTCAATGCCTCGAGCAACCGCTTCTTTTTTAATTTGTTCCATAACTCGAATTCCTGTATTTTTACTTATTAATGGCATAAGAAATCTAGCTTGACTATTAAATCCTTTCATAAATCCTTTAGCTGCATTTTCACTATTTTCTCCTTGATTTTCGATATATTGCTGAAAAGGATGTTATGGTCAATTTGTCTGACAATGAATATTTTAACTTTGTCATGATCCAAAAACTTTTTTTTGAAATTCATTAAAAGCTTACTTCAAGCATTCGCTGTAATAACGCTATATACCAATTTTGAAGCCATTCTTGTGCAACATTAATGCAAACACTAACCAATGAAAGTCCAACAATAACCACTCCAAAAGCAGCCATCATATACTCAGGATGTTCAGGTGTAACATCACCAAATCCAATGGTTGAAGTAGAAATGATAAAGAAATAAACCGAAGTACCATATGACCAATCTTCCCATATACAAAATACAGCTGATGAAGCAACAACCCAAAGAATTGTAAAAATGAGGGAAGCCATAACTGGAGGATCGCGTCTTTCATCTTCTCTTTTATCACTTTTATTTTCAGGAATTTCAATGGATGTTTCAGTTCTTTCTTGATCGGAAAATTTTTTTTCAGGTGTTACAATATTTACTGAATCTTTTGATATGGAGCCAGAAAAGCCAAAAAGAGCAAATTTTTTGGAAACTTTGTAATAACGTTTCAAAGATTTCTCACTTTTGATTCTCATTAATCGAGTTTTAACTCCTGCAATTTTGGATTTTTTGTTTATCGAGTTTTTTGTTAATATTTTTTTTTACCTATAAAGAGAGCCAAATCCTCAAATATTCCATTTAAACGTTTCACTAATTTCAATAAAAAATCACCCAATCGATCGAGAACTATAATCATCATGGGCTAAAAATAAACTAAACGTTCTTCTGGTGACGCAAAAATAAAAAAAACAAACAATTCCAATAAATCCATAAAGAATCGATACAACTCTTCCAGAGGTAGTTGCGCAAGCAATATTTCCGTATCCTATAAAAAAAGTTGTCCAAAGTAAATACATTTTTTGACAGGTATAATGCATGTAAAAAAAATAAATATTAAAAAATAACCTATTGTTGTGTAAATAGTTCCTGCGTATAAGATAGACATCCAAAAAGTCCATGCTGTTTCTTCGGGTGGCATTTCAATTCCCATATTTTCTTCATATTGTATTATCGCTTCTTTCCATTTATATTCCATATCACCTTTACTTTCATTATGAACTAATCGAATACTAAAATAATGATGGAACAAAGTTAAGAACTGCAAATTTAAATGTTTAAAAAAATTTTTGTCCCATTTAAAGATTGCTTTTTTTTGGGCATTGTAATTTCAAAATAAAAAGGCATCTTCAAATGCAATTATTGATCGAAAAATTAGTTAAAATGCTTAGATAACAAAAACAAAGAATTTTAAGTGAAAAGTAATTAGCTTTTTTGAAGAGCCGCGAAAAGACACGACATTTTTTTCCCTTCTAAAATCCATGTTTCAAAAAAGGTAAGATACTTGTGAAGAAGAACATCACGTGCAATAAGATGATATTGGCGTTTCTCTAATTTAGATTCTAAATCCACTGGTCCTTCAATCCACATAAAAGCCCATGCACCAATTATGGAATAAATAACAACAATCCAGAAAAATTTTGTATTAGATAAAAACCATTTTATTCCAGACCATATATGTCCCAATATAGTTTTTCTGTAAAATCAAAAAAAAATTAGAAAACGTAAAAAAGGTTTAAAAAATAATATAACGCTGATTCAACAGTTGATGAAGATTTAAGTGATTTTGGAAGGAGTGATTCTTCTTGATCATCATATGGACTGCCAGCTTCGATGTCTTCAGTGGTGGAATTATAAACGGCTCCATTGGAATCAAAATCGGATATCCTTATAGCCTAAAAATCAATATGGCTTTAAATATGTAATTTTTCAAAGCACTCGATTGAAGTTTAACTTTTAGGAAAGCAGCATAGATTTAAGAAAACATTTTATCACTAAAAAATTAAACTTACGATATTATCTTCTGCCATTTTTTTTTAGCAATAATTAAAAATTAAATCAATTTAAAAGTATCATTACCAAAAAAAGTAATCACTAATGAAACAAAAAACTTTTTTTCGTAACTATTTTTTTAGGACAACACCAAGCAAAAGAGAGATATAGCTAGATATTTTGCGATAGTTGTTGTTGAGATCCTCCTCCGATGATGATGAACACTTTTTCAACTCTGCCTTCTTTTTAAGGAGAGAAAAAAAAAGAAGGAGTCAAGCCTCTTGATCGGCCCAATTACGCCTCTTTAACAACGAACTCCTGTAATATTTTTTCTTCTTCTCCTTCCTTTGCTTGCTTCAAAACATTGCTGCTTGTTCTTGAAAGAAAAAATATATTATTTAGTGACAAAATTGACACACCCACAAAAATATGAACGCAAGGAAAAAAAGAAGAAAAGAAATAATAGATTCGTTGTTGCTTGCTTATAACCTTTTTTTTGTTTCCTTCATTACGTTTGTAGAAGGAAAAGAAGCACACAAGAAGTTAGAGGGTAGCTGTCGTCTGACATCTTTGATTTCCGTCAACCACAACCATTCTCACCTACAATTTATTTGGAAAAAAGCGATATAATATAACTTTTTTTATTGCATCACCACGCTTTTTTTTTGTTTTGTAAATATCAAAGCTCATTGAATTCTTCATTGTCTCATGATGTTCGAGAAAAAGTTAATCACGTTTATTGAAACAATAAAGACCTTTGCCGATATGTTTGTTAAAAAAAAGTCAATGGTTTTGAACAAAGATGAAAAAAAGAAGGTTCAAGTGGCTGTCAAACACTTTTTTAAAATAAACTAAAATTAAATAAAACCAACAACATCAAACAGTTTAATTTTTGTAACAACAAAAAAAGATTTAGACTAAACATTGTCTTTTAAAAGTTGTCTTATCGATTCATTCACTTGAAAGAAAGTGATAAATAAATAACCTTATATTTCCATGTTTATAAAACCATCAAAAAAGTGAAAGGTAATGCTGATATTACTCCACATTGAACAAGTTTGATAAACTAAAATTTACCCCGTGAAAAAAAAAGTTTACCATTTTTGTAAAAAATTTCAAAAAAGCCTCCATAACTCGAGATCCTACAACGGTAAAAGTAAATGAGAGGGAAACAAGGAGAGCGAGCAACAAAAAAGCTTGAAACTGAAAAAATTCAGAATCTTTCATTATTACGTTTTTTTCTCATGTTGTGTTCACTCGTATTTCATCGTTTTCTTCACCCTTTTGCGTGATTTTGTTATTTTTTGATGATCATTTTTCTGTAAAATGTTATCCACCTTTTTAGCTTTTATTGATCCGTCATCATGGTTCAAAAATCGTCTAGTCGTCAAGCTGTAACTCCGCCTCCAAATGATGATATTCGTCTTCTTGCTTCTTTGCTTCGTGAAAAACGAACTCTAAATGCATCTTCAACTTCAACGTTCCCTCAAATTCAACGCCTTGTTGATACTGGTAAACCTATTTTATTCTCATTCGGATGTAATATTTTTTTCTTTATAGAAATCGCTCGTGTTCGTCATAAGCTCTTCAAAGATGAGTTTACTGTTGATCTTCAACTTCCTGAACCTATTGGTGAAAAGAAAATTTTGATCAAGAAGATCTTTCTTCCATGTGAGAAATATCCTGATGTGAACTTTGTTGGTCGTATTATTGGTCCACGTGGTATGACTGCTCAACAAATCGAATGTGCAACTGGTTGCAAAGTTATGATTCGTGGCAAAGGTTCTATGCGCGATGGTGAACTATCTCCTCGGGCTCGTACGAACACCGACCATCTTGAAGAAGATTTGCACGTTTTGCTTAATTGTGATGATACTCCTAATCGAGCAGATGTTCGTCTTGAAAAAGCTACTGAACTCATCAACAAAATCAGCACTCCTCCTTCTGTAAGTTCTTTTATTGATATTTTTTTTACTTGCATTTACCTTTCCATTTTTAGGATAATGGTCCGGATGATATCAAGAAAAAGCAGCTCATTGAACTTGCTATTTTGAATGGAACATATCGTGAAAAGAACTCATCTGATAGCTCAACTTGTATGTTAACTTTTTTTACTCACGTGTCAGTTAATAAGATAATCATTTTTTAGCTGTCCACCTCGTAACACCTTCCTCGTCTGGTTATCGAACTTATGGAAATTGCTCTCCTCATAATTCTCGAAGCAACAGCTCGTATGGCTCGTCATCATCAAATGAAGCAACAAGTTGGATCTGGAATGTTCTTGGAATCAATACACCTTCTCCATCAAGAACACCTCAAAACATCTTCAACTTTGATATTTAGTTCTTTTTTGTTTTTGTCTCGTTTTTTTGTGAATTTGTATTTTTATTTTGCAATAATAGTTTTTAGTTTTAAACTTTTGGATTTTCTTGTTTGGAGTTTGAGGTTGTATCTTTTCGTGCCTTTTTTGTCGCTTGGGCACAGGTTCTTATGAAAAATGATGACGCGAAGTTGTGTTCATTCTTTTCCACGTCTAACTTTGTCATTGCAGCTGCTTGCTCGACTGCTGCTGTTGAAGAAGAGAAGTGAGACTGCGCAGGAAAAAAAAAATTTGCTGTTAGGGAAAAAAAGCGGTCTGTGCGCGATCAAAAGACAATGTCTTTATGGCGGAAAAAGAGACTCTAAATTTATATCTGCTGCATAGAGAGGGTCTCTTTTTTTATAACCACTATAAATTTCTGGAAAAATCAAGAGACGAAGAAGAAAGTGTTCATTAGAAAGAAAGGAAGGACACTCTAAATGTTCTTAAAATTTATTCCATTTATTGGAATATTTATTGTTATCATTTCATCATTTATTGAAGAACTTCCAGCTTCAGATGATATTAATTCAGAATTATCACCTGAATTATTGATTGAGGTTAGTTTTTAAAATGAATGAATGATTTGGAGCGAAACGAAATACAAACTTTGTATTTTAGGAAGCACATGAGCCAAGATTTTTTGCTGCTGTCATTGATGCTGGTTCAACGGGAACACGATTGCATTTATTTGAATTTAGACATTCACTAATTTCTGATTTGGCCCCATTTGAACTTGTTCGAGAAGTTTTTAAAGAGGTAAATAATATTTTTTGATTCGATTGAAGTTTTAAGCTTTTTAAAGCTTCAAATATTTAGATAAGGTTTAATTTTAGGTAAAGGCATTGTTTTTTTTTTTTGCGACAACTTTGCTTTGCAAAATATTTAGTAACAGGCGAAATAGTTTTCAAATATTAGAATTATTAACTAAATGGGTTCATTCCAATATGGCCAAATTAAAATTTTTAAAGTACTTTCGTTTCTTGAAAACTACTGAAATTAGCTATTTTGTAGTATTAAACAGTGTAGTTTTTTAAATTTTATGAATTATAATTTATAAACCTTCAACAATCCGCCAACTAATGCATAAACAACTTCATTGCTTTTATTTATTTTCTTTGTAATTTCAGGTAAAGCCAGGTCTTTCATCATTTTCAACAGAACCTAAGAAAGCAGCAGATAGCGTCAAAGGACTTCTTTCACACGCTAAAAATGTAATTCCTCGAAGATTATTATCCCTTACTCCAATTATTGTTCAAGCCACTGCTGGTCTTAGATTGCTACCTGGGAATGAAGCTGAAGAAATTATTAATGAGGTTTATTTTATTTCACATTTCATAAAATTTTGTTATCAACAATATTTTAAATTTATAGGTGAAATCAACAGTCAAAAGTTCTGGATTTTTATTGGGTGATGAAGCGGTTGGAATATTGAATGGAGTTGATGAAGGCATTTTTTCATGGTTTACCCTGAATTTTCTTAGTGGAAGATTAAATTTTGGTGAGGAGACAAGTGCCAATGATCGAACTGCAGCTGCCCTTGATCTTGGTGGTGGATCCACTCAAATAACCTTTAACCAAATTAACGGAAAGGATCCTGAAAGAAGTCATCAAATTGGAATATTGGGAAAAGAATTTGAGCTTTACACTCATAGGTAAATATTTATATGTTGTCAAACTTTTATTTAACACACGAAAGTCAATTTTTAGTTATCTTGGGAATGGATTAATTGCTGCAAGACTTGGAATTGCTTCATTACTTAAAGAAGATACAGATTCATCAGAGCTTCTTGAAACCCATTGTTTGCCACCAGGAATCAAAATAAATGATTGGAAATATGCGGGAAAAACTTTCCAGGTTAGCCCAACAGAAGAAGCATCATTTGAAAAATGTCTTGAACAAGTAGCCCATTTCGTTAAAAATGTTTCAAATGTTACACCCATTGATGATCTTTCGGATATTCCAGTTTTTGCTTTCTCATATTTCTTTGATCGAGGAATGCAAGCTAAAATGATTAAAAGCGAACCACAAATTCGTGGAGGATGGATTGAAGTAAAACAATATAAAATTGCAGCTCAAAAAGGTATTAGTAAAGTTTTTATGGAAGCATTGAAAATTGTAACGAGTAAACTTTAAGAGTGTAAAATAACACCCGATTCATTGGGAGCTGAACATTGGAGGCCATGGCTTTGCATGGATTTAACTTATATTTATTCCCTTCTTACAACGGGATATGGTTTATCCGATGATAAAAATATTCACGTAAGTTTTTGAGAATCACCAAATACCCAATCCTCTAAAGCTACAACAAAGCCTAAATTGAAAGAAATTATTAATTTACTGATATTTCAGTTAACAAAGAAGATGAAAGACATGGAAGTATCATGGGCATTGGGAGCGGGTTTTCATCTTCTTAATACATATCATCATGATCATTTTTTGCCTTCTCGAAATTCAACATTATCTTCGAGATTATTTAATCAAGTTTTTAGTTTTATTAGTTCAAAAGCTACAGGTGTTCTTGGATTTTTTAATTTAATTTCATAATGGGTCTTTCAAATCGAAGTTGTTTTTCAATTCCAACGAGTTAAATATTTTTTTTGTTTCTATTTTTGTGATAACTTTTTTTTGCAATCGGTACATCTTCTTATTCTTTGCCAATTTAAATTATTGGGTAACGAAAATTCTACGAGTAAAAATAATCTTCGAGTGTATCCGTCTTCGAATGTTTACTTACAAATTATTGCTATTTTAAATTATTTCTTTGCTAATAAATCTTTGATATGTTTAACTGGAAAAAGTGAAGTAAAAAACAAACACTTGCAAAATGATAAGTGGATATGAGTCATCTGCATTACTAGCGTCAATGATAAGTTAAAAGAACCACAACAATGTTGGATGGATTTAGTTAAAAATGAAGTTAATTAAAAAAACATTGAACAAAAAAACAAAGATGCATTGACATTTACGTTTTTGCGAACGCATCCAAAAAAAAGTTAACACTTTTTGGCAAATTGTTGATGCATGCAATTTGAAAATAAAAGTTCACATGATTTTAACAAATTTGCATGGTTGAAATGTGCATTTTTTGAAGCCTTCAAAATAGTATAAAAGGAAAGCCATGAAATGAAAAAGTCATCAGTTTAGTCTGCGCTTCGTCGACTTACCTCTCTCGTCTTCCTTCATCTTCGTCATGGCTTCCGTTCCTCCTGGTGACATCAACACTCAACCTGCTAACAAGATCGTCTTCAACGCTCCTTATGATGATAAGCATACTTATCACATCAAAGTTGGTTTTATTTTTTACTTTTTCTATTTTTTCATTGCTTATTTTTTCAGATCATCAATGCTGGTGGTCGTCGTATTGGATGGGCTATCAAAACCACCAACATGAAGCGTCTTGGTGTTGATCCTCCCTGTGGCGTCCTTGATCCTAAAGAAGCTGTCTTGATGGCTGTCTCCTGTGACTCCTTCCAATTCGGTCAAGAAGACACCAACAATGATCGTATTACCATCGAATGGACCAACACTCCTGATGGTGCTGCCAAGCAATTCCGCCGCGAATGGTTCCAAGGTGATGGTATGGTTCGTCGCAAGAATCTCCCTATCGAATACAATCCTTAATTTTGTATTGTATTTGTGTTTTGTAATAATAATTTAATAATAAATAATATATAAAATTTATATCTTGCGTCTTCTTTTTGATTTATCAGATGGTTGAAAGAATTAGGATTAAGTAGGTGGCAGTTCATATTTGATATACAGGCTTTACAAATATTTGGCTTTTGGTTGACAGCAATCTAGAATTCTCATAGCTTTAAAGCTAAAAAGGATTAATTGTTTCAAAGGATTTGGTCTTTATGTAAATATAAAATTTCGAAATCTTTTCATTAAATTGTTTCAAATTTTTTGCATTGTTACAAAGTAAATAATGACTTAAAATCATATGCATTTTATTCCTTTCAGAAAATTTGGAGGAAGGAAAATTCTTTTCCAGAAAATTTTGGTTTTGTGAATTCAGCTGCAATACCTTAACCTTTGAAAGGGTGTGGGTAAGTATTTAAGGGGAGTTTTTTCAAGTCGAAACCATATTATTTTGGGATAAAATCTGTAAACTAACATGAAGACCTTATTCATTTTATTCATTGCTTTTGTTGCTATTGTCAATGTTGCTTATGGAGTTGGAATTGGAGGTTAGTATTCTTTATATTTATGCTTCTAAGTTAACCGTTTTAGCATGTATCGGAGGATTATGCCCCACAGGTTACAACTGTGTCAGCAGTAATTGCATTTTACCAACATCTACATGCGTTGACCTACTCAATTCCCGCACTGGTGTAAGTGATTGCCCATCGCGTGCTTACTTATGCAACAACAGCGTCTATTACACTCTCATGACTCAACAATGTCCAAAAACTTGTGGACGTTGCTCCACCAGTGGATAAGCTTTATTCAAATGTTAGCTTTGATTATCTCCTTTGTGAAGAAGGTTGAATTGCAGATAATAATAAAGATTTATATTATTAAAACAATACAAAAAAAATTTTGCAAGCATTTATTTTTTAACAACGTCATGTGAATTTAACTTTGAGATGCAAGAAATTATTACCATTTTAAAAGATCAAATTATTTATGAATAATTTATTTAGACTAAATTTATCATTTTTTAAATTTAAAAAATTAACAACAAAGACATTTTTACATTCAAAACAAAAGCGTAACTTAATCCCGTATTATCCAGTTTAAAAAAAATGAAAGTTATTGATCGATTGGTACAAACAAATATGAAGCATATATTACACATATAATTTAAATTTTAAAACAAATTTAGACTATGAAAAGTTAATAAAGGACTAAAAATTAAGAAGAGACTATAGCATTTCTAGCCGCTTTTTACTAATCTTAAAACTTTCTTCTGAATTTTCAATCCCATTTTTAAACTTCCCAAAAACAATTGACTATGTAAAACTAAAATTCTAAACCCATGGTTGCATTCCTGGAGGTGGCAAATCTGGTGGCAATCCTTTTCTTTGATGCCACCATTGTGTTTCTTTTACGGCTTTACCATCTTTCGCTGTCAACATAATCCATTCTTGTGGAAATATATCAAAATCATGAATATCCTTAGTAAAATCAGCATTGTCAGTGATTTGAGAATTATAAAATATTGGTGCATTTGGTTTCATTAAATATGATATCCACCATCCAAATGTTGAACCCGATGCAGTCATAATCATTGCATCACAATAATTTATTCCAAAACACATATCTTCTCCCCGACTTTTCGCCTCAGGTGTGTAAATTTTTTCGAAGCCCTTAAATTGCTTTTTTTAATGGAAAAAGGTATCATTAAAAAAATATAAATTTTTAGTGAGTCTCACTTTTTTTTTAAAATTATTGCTATTACCAAAGATGATAAAGAATAATTTCCGACTCTGATTTTGGTTAAGTATGAGCTCCATTTTGGATGGAGAATTTTATTCGTTTTTTTTAATTTACTTACCACATTTTGAATAGGTAAAGTTTTAACGAAGGGTAAATCATTTCCAATAAAGAGCATGGAAATATTATCATGTCCTTGATTCTTTAAATATTGATATGCATAATTTATGGCAGGTACAGTAAAATCTTCTTTCGACTCTAACATAATATCGGTTAAAAAATCCCCACGTCTAACATGAGCGCAAAGTTTAAAACTTGAATCATTTTGAAATAATTCTTTTACATATGAATTGATTGCTAATTTAACGGTTAAACCACAATCAAATATCTTTCGAATTTCATCTCGATATGGGTGAAAAAATTTATATGATTGCATATAATCGCCATATATTTTAACATATTTATCTGGCCATCCTAAAAGTCTAAAAATGAAATGTGATTTAGTGGTGATAATCTAAAGTAAAGTTGATGTTACTTTTTAGGATCATCGAATTTACAGCAATCGTCAGCAAAATGAAATTTTTTTACAAATATTTCAGGTGGATTTTTAACTTGTAATACTTCATGCATCATTGGAAATACCAGTCCAATTTCCATTAAATTTATCATTTGCTCCGGGTTTCGAGCTTCAAAATATGGATGTCTATTTGTAAATCTTCCAAGACCATACAAGGATGCAAATCTCCAAATCTTAAAATTCAATTTTATGGAATTCATAAAACCTTAAAATGACTTACTTGATTTCCAATTCCACCGGTGGCATAAAAATTACAACCAATATATTTTCGTTCATAAGCTCTTTCAAGAATAGTTTTAGTTTCATTTTTACATTGCACTTGAGGAGCATGAGCCCCTACTGTATTCATTATTGTTGTATTTAAATCAGTGTCAGTAATTATTTGTGTTTCATTGAAAGCAAATGGATCAGGACAAACAACAACGGGACATTGTGGTGGCTGCCTCAAAGCTTCATAAAATTCAGATGGCGAAACTTGTGTTTTTATTTTATCTGTAAATTTTGTGTTGTTTACTAAAAAAATTAATAAAGCATTTTCTTATTTCATTACCTCGATCACTGGATTTTGCCATACAAAATAAAATAAATATTAATGTACCAGTGGCTAATACGCAAATAAAAAGGCGATTATTACTTTGGGTCATCGTTGCATAACGTTTTATTATAGCTCTGAAACAAAAGAAATTATTAAAACATACATTAACGCATTTTTTAAATTGTTTTTATTTAGGAATTATTGCCTGACAAGTTAAAGAACAAAAATTGACTGCTTTTTTAAAAAAAAAAAAGCATCTTTGACTTTGAATATGCCACAAAAAAACAAGTTGGTGCCAATGAAATTATTTTATTGTTTATTTTTGAAAAGAAGTCAACGAGAAAAAAGAAATGGACTTAAAGAAATGGTTGTTATGATTCTCAAGATGAGCGACAGTAAAAAAATTTAAACTAAAAAGCCGCAAGCTTTAGCTTCCTTATAAAATCCTTAAAATGAGTAAAAAATGGACGCATTTAAAAATATATTTAAACCTCCTCCATATATTTGTATTGAAAACTAAAAAAAGCAACGATACAAAAAAAGCGAAAAGAATTATTAAAAAATAGTAAAGCTGACGGATGATTCGCGTGTGTTCAAACACAGGGAAAAAGACTCGCTCTTTCATATAGGGAAATTGTTGTACTTGATCATGACCATCAAAATGAAACGAGAGAGAAAACGTTATACCTGTTTGATGAGGAAGAAAAACAGCAAAAGGATAAAACAGATTTACAGTTTTTTTTAAATACAAAATAAAAAAAGTTTCTGTTTTAATAGTAATTTAAAAATAAAAAGAAATGTTAGCACGAAGAATACTGATAGTTCTTAAAAATATCAAAAAAAACTAAGAACAATATGGAAATGGTGTGAAGAATTCAATTTGATGGAAAGATTTATGTTTGTTGTCGTCTTTCTTGATGACACCGTGATAATGACGAAGCATCGACAATGCTTTTAATTGAATGAATAAATGTTTTGTAATTTAAAAACATTTTTTACCAAGAACATGTTTTCGTTCGTTATTAATTAAAAAATAAAAAAGCTAGAGTTCTGGGATAAATAAAAAATGGATTTTTTAAAAGCAACAAAAAAATAAAAGAAAATTTCCTTACACAAAAATAGGATTTCCAAAAGAGCAAGAAAAAATTGAATATTCCGCTACCATTTACATTTCATACATTCAAAAGACAGCAAATGAAACAAAACCCAAGAGCCAAAAAGAATTATTTGATCTTTATAAAATCAAAAATGCTCCTGATGTAACCTTTAAAAAAAATATTTCGTAAAATATTTTTTTGTTTTCATAACGAAGAAAGCGATGAACGCATCTATGGAAAAACCATTAATTGGTTTGGTTGCTTCTTTTTGTGTTCATTTTTTGAAAAAGCAAATCACAGGTGATTCTTCTTTGCAAATAAATTTCATTAGAAGCAAAAATTTGTGAAAAGGATGGATGAAGCAATAATATTTTTTGCCTTATTTACATACGCGAAAAAATAATTATTGGTTGGATATGAATGAATTCTTTCTTCTATGTATGTCGCTTTTTTATTAAAAATTTTAGTTTTTGTAAAAAAGTGAAGCTTTCTATAAACAGAAAATCGAAGACAAAAGCTTAGAATTAAGTAAGATTTAGAAAGGCATTTTGTTTGTGGCATAATTAATTAATCATAGCAAATCGAGAGATTAAACCGAGACGCCACTTTTAATGACACTTCTTTCTACGATTTTCCATAAATAAATTTTGTTACCTATTGTTATTCCACAACATTTAGAACATCATTTTGAACACTTTTATTCATTCAAGCCTCTTTTTTTAAAATAATAAAAACACAAAATAAAAACAAGCTAAAAGCAAATCTAAAAAAAAGTATTATTACACGAACATACTATTTTTCTTCTCCTCTAAATATTTCTCTCTCGTCTCTATGGCTACTACCTAAGTAACTAAAACACGTAATTTTTTTATTTATAAAAAATAATTTTAAAACTGCTTTGTTAGCGACATTTGTAATGGTTTTTATCAAAAAGAAATGGAAAAAATTACTCACTCCTAGAAAACACCAGCACAATCAATGGAAATTTTTTTAGGCTTGCTTCTGTTATGAAGCTGTTGTTGTTGCACCCACATGCATACAACCAGAAGAGTCATCAAGTACAAAAAAGGAATGAAAATAACAAAGCATAACCAAACGGCACAAAAATAGAACAACAAAAAGTTTAAAAAATTTTACGCTACCTTTTCGTTAGTGATTTTTGTTTTTCCTCGTTGTCCCAGTTACAAACATATGCACGTTTGTTTCAGGTTTGAGGGATTAAAATCATCACCAATAGTTCTATCCTTTCATTTGCATATATTTTTCCAAAGTTTTTGCAATTTGATCCAACCACTTTAAAAGATTAAAATTATTTATTAGAATTAAATCAAAGCAAAAATCTTTTTGAGAAAAAAAATACCGAAGAAAGCCAAAAAGTTTGGAATGATATTTTTAAGACCATAAAAAGTGAAAACAAAAAAAGAGTATTACCCGTACAAAATGACAACAAATAATACCTATAAGGCAAAAGAACAATTATAAAGTAACCCTATACAATGATTTGATATATTATTTCACCGGTTTTGAAAGCTTTTCTGTTTGTTGAGTTTGAATTTTATCAGATGAAGATGGATCCCAAATTGGGAATGGATGAGCTTCAGTGTTGAAAACATATTTCTCCAAAGGTATTGCGTCGTTGTCAAATGTCAAATAAGCATATTTCAGAGTTTCAGCAAGGAAGAAACTTTGTTGAACATCGTCATGGCCCTAAAAATAAATACGGTAATTAATGTGATAAAAATATGTAAATCAAAAGAAAAAACGTAAAAGCAAGGTTATAGTTAAATTTATAGAAATACTCCACAAATTTCAAAGATTTGTTTAAATTGTTTGTAACAAAAAAACAAGCTAAACACCCTTGGATACGGCAAATGCTTATTAATTCTAACAATAATAGTACAAATTGCTAAACATTTCTGACGTAAACAATACAAATACACTAATAAAGATCAAATTATGTCCTTATTATTATTCTATACAAATTTGGTTATTTAAATTAAAAACTTTTTTCTTATTGATTGACATTGTTTTACCTACCCAAGTTTTTGTAATAAAAAAAACAGAACTTTCATATCGTTCAATTCGAAACAAAACTTACTTCATCAGGTTTATAAACATTTTTAAGTCCAGCAAAACCAGCTCCAACACGACAATATTTATCCATTGCAGAAATTCCATCCCAGACCCAATCTTTGTATTTCTAAAAAAACATAACATTTTAAAAATCATCTACCGTCAAAAAATGCTTACTTGATTTCCCGTTAGCCTCCATAAATAAAAGAATCCTTCAAGAACTTCGGGCCTCAAAATGTATCCATGATCTCCATAAGTTGTTTTAGCTTCCACATTATCTTTGAAATAAAACATTTCAGGACCAATTTTAGTTTCAGATCTAATATAAGATTCATGACAAGTGTTTGCCAAATCTTCTGCAAGTTTGAGAACGGTTGCTTTTCTTTCAGGATCTGTTTCATGAATAGCTTCAAGTCCAAACATCCCAGGCGAAAAACAAGCTAAATGACCCATTTTATGTTCAGGAGAATTGAGAGATCGTAATTCAGCGAGATAACGTAGACCACCTTTTGACGTGAATACCATACTAAAACAAGGAAGTTAAGGTAATAGTAACAGTAATCCATAAGCAAAAAGTACTTTGTTCCAAATGATAAATACTGTAGGAGAAAAAATAAAACAAACTTACTGTTTTTGCACTGCATTGGAAGCTTCTTTATGCATTCGAAGAGCTTGAGAATCAGTTTTATTTGTTAACAAATAAGATTTTATTAGATACTCATAAAATGAATCTCCAAGCGCTCCAAGGCTTATATGTGATCCAGAAAACGTACCACTATTAGGTGACATATAATTTGAATACAGTCCTTGAGGTTTATCAGCTTTATCCAAAACATCTCTAATTTTCTTCACCTTTTCTCGATAAATAGGATTGCCAGTAATATGGCTGAGATATTCAAATTCAAGATGAAGCGAACCAAATTCAGCTAAGATTGAACTTCCACCTTGAGCCCAATTGTAATTTGATGCTGTTCCGGTAACAGGATTAACCAAAGATTTTGCAATTCCAGATGGTGTATCAAAAGCTGGCATTAAAGCATCAGCAACTTCTTTTGCTTTGATTCTAAAAAAGTTATGGTAATAAAAGAAAAAAGCAATAATCTAACTTGTAAAATTCTTCATTTGTAAGTCCATACAAAGTCAATAATCCTCCAATAAATCGAATAGTTGTTTCAAAAACAGATAGTTGACCAGTTGCTTTTTTGATTGAAAATTCATCTCTGATATAAGTGCGAGCCTAAAAAGTTGCAAAACTACAAAGTGTTAAAAATGATCACAATATTTTTACTTGTTCATATTCGTCTTTTAAACCCATAATGTAAAGAGTATCAGCAGCATCAATAATAGTAGCAGCCATACCAGATCCGCCAAAGATTGATTGAGAATGGCCAGTTTTTGCTATTGGTTTCAGTTCATTTGCACCCCATGAATAATTCTTATAGCCTTGCCAAGCAAATCTCATCATTTCTTTAATCTTTTCGCGTTTTTCTGCTGAAACAATTGGAGGTTAAAAACTTTGTGCTTTAGTTTTATTGAATTATTTCTTGCCTAAACTTGGTTAATGGCGATAATTTATGTTACAAAAGTGATCAAAAACACCATAGAACAAGTTTGAAGCATGATTTTATAAAAAGCTTTGTCACTTACCATCAACATCAGTAGGAGCTTGAATTACTTGTTTACCAACTTCAGGAGTTTCACTTACAGCTTCACTTCCTACCTTAACTTCTGTTTTTTGTTCACCAATTACAGCTATTTCACCTTCCTTTGCATCATCAACAATTTCATCCGATATTTTCTTATCAACTTTTTCGTCGACGAAATCAACTACAGGAGGTTGAGGATTTTCTTCCACCACAAGTTTATCTTTGGGATTAGGATTTTCTATTTGGTGGCGTACCAATGCATCACGAATTATTATTTTTGGATTTGAATTCAATTCTTTTGAAGACGATGATAATGAAAGTTGAAATATTAATAGTAGTAATATAGCAGCTGATATGATTGAAAAATATGATACAAGCCTTCGATTTGGAAATACCGTCTTCATTTTTGAAAAAAAGCTGAAAGAAGAGAAGGCGACGAAAAATGAAGATGGATGTTTCTTCTCTTCTTTTTTGAAATCCCTAAAAATGCAAATTTTATTAATTTTTGTTTTTTAGGATTTGAAAAGTGTGGAAGAGTTTTTTAATCTCTCTTTGCTTCATTGTTTTTTTTATAAAAAAAAGGCAACAATTTTATTGTTAAAGCATCGATTTAAAAGTGGTGTTAGTTTATACTTTGAAAAAGGAAAGAAAAAGGCCACGTCATTTTTTTAGCGCGCAACCAAGGGTGTCTCTATAAAAAAAATTGAAGGAAGGAGTCTTTAAAAGTATACATTTTCTTGTTAAAAAACAAAATCAATCAATGAAAAAAAACTTTTGATTAGGGCCAAAAAATGGTTTAGAAGCAAGACATACAATTTTTTGTTACTCAACAAATAAGTTAGCTGCCAGCAGCTGTTGTTGCGGTTGCTTCCTGTGAGAAAGAAGGAAGGGAAAAGGACAACAAAATATGGAAAAGAAAAAAAACAAAAAAATTCCACGTAGTTATTCATCACGTTCACGTTTTTTATTTTGATCAAACATAAAAGGAAAAATGAAGGAAAACGAAATGCTGCTGTCAACAGTCGATTTAGAATTTTTTATTTTTGCCAAATGATGCATGGAAAAAATGGAGAAAGAGAGGAAGTCAAAAAAAGGTTCCATCAATGTTAGCAAAACGTTAACAACAAAAAAAAACCATCCTCGTTGCTACGTTTTTTTATTCTCTTCTATTCATGGATGATGATGACTTTTTTGTGGACCAAAAAAATGTATGTGATGAGACTACTCTTATCGTCACATTGCATATATTGTATGATCGATAAGAAAGAAAAGCCATAATTTTTTTTTTGAAAGGGCGTCTCCAGAAAATATAAAAGCACAAAGGAACAAGTTTTTAATGCAAAACAAATTTTAAAGAAAGACATGCTTTTTTGCAAAGAGCATTGTTGCACATCGTTGATCGTATTAAAAGCGGTAAGCATCAATTTTTTAAAAAGCTATTAGTAAATAGACAAACATAGGTTTTAAGGTAATTAGAGATCAAGCGCAAATTTGTTAACCCAAATTCGATTAAAGAAGTAGCTTAATTTTTTGTAGTAATTATAATTCTGGAAGTAAAGGTAGGTGAAAAAAAATTTTGAATTAAAAAAGATTATTAACAAAACTAATACAACGATTCTGGAAAACGTTAGTCTCCCATTAAAAAAGCAAGACAAATTCCATGAAAACAAATGTAACAAAATTTTTATTTTTCCTTTTTTGCACAATTGCAACAAAAAATATTCTTTCCATTGACATTGATCGGGTAAGAATGAATTCTTGACCTCAACGAGAAAGGTTTCGTCCTTTTTTGACCTTTAATAATAAAATAAAAAGGACACACTTTCAGACGACGTAGAAATAATAAAAGGAAGGCATTAACGAAGGTAAAAAAAGGTTTGAAACACGAAAATAAGATAGATGTATAATTCCGCGCGTCTCAAATTTTCTAAACAAATATTTGCGATCTTTGAATTGGGACAGTCAGCCGCCTTCACCACCTAATTTTTTAAAGTCATTTTTTGTTGTTGTTGATTGACCATTCATTTTGAGGGACTAAAAATAAATCCTAAAGTTTTGTTGTTGGTTTTTTTAACGAGAAAAAAAATGCTGAGAGTCTTTGAGTCCTTTATCTATCCCTAAACAGCCAGCAGAAATGGTCGTTAAAACTTTGCAGCTTTTAGTCCAGACATAAACGCAAAAAAAAAATTGTGAAAACAAAAGAGAAAAAACATCCGTTTTTAAAATAAAAATTGGGATAAAATAAATGCGGGACTAAATTTGGAGGCGTCGAAAATAAGAAAAACTTTTTGACTTTTTTTTGTTTTTAACAACTTTTTAAAGGAACCATTTTATAAAGCTTTTTTACTTGTGAAAGGACCAGACGAAAAATTATGTAAATGTAAATTCAAAAATTCAAAAGTTTCTAACAAAAAAAGAAAAGAGAATAAAAAGTAAATGAGATAAACTCTGCACAAAAAAAGCAAAGAGAAAAGTGTGAAAAAAAGAAAGAAGAAAGTGTTGTGAAGTAATTTTTAAAAAGTGTCAACTAAAGAAGAGACACTTACTTACTTGAAAGGCTTCTTCTAATTTTTGTTTTAGTTATTTGATACACAAAGACGTGTATGTAATGTAATGTATGTTGTGTCAAGTGAAGTGAGACTATTTTTAAATTTAAAAATTGAAGGGATTTATATTTGTTTTTATACACTTTGTCGCTAACGTGTAACTAACACCTGCAATTTTTCGCATAATGTGAAAGAAATATTCAGGAAACCATAAAAATAGTTTTAAAAAAAGCATTTAAAATTTTTTTAAACTTGTTTGTATAAAGAATTTCAACAACAAAAAATACTTTTTATATTTTTCTTATTTTAAATTTTTTTTATTTAAAACAAAAGCTTTGAGGTATGTCTTTAGTATCTTTATGTTTACAAGAGTGAAAATATAAATAAAATTTATTATCGATTTTAGGCTTTAAAAACCATGAATAAATAATTATTATAATCGAGATTTATCACATTTCATGTCACGATTTAGTCTGAAAACAGATAAATCAAGATCGATGCTTTCATTCATCGCCATTTTTGCTAAAATTAAACCAATAACTGCGCCAAATTTGAATCCACTTCCAGAAAATCCTCCACCAATAATAATATTAGAATTTTTTGGATGAAAATCAAGGATATAATTGTGATCATCCGTTAACTAAAAAAATATTTTACGATTAATTTTTTGAAATGACGATCCAGATAATCAAACTTACAGTATACAAGCAGCTGACTCGCCTGGTTGGTTTTTCCCACTCAACGTCTTTAAAATGTTCTTTAAGATGTTCAGATGGAATATCGATTGTCCATTGAGGTGGTTGAACTCGATTTTTATCTCTCGGGTCAATAGGTACGCCACAATGTACACCTACTTTAATTTCACCGCTATAATCCACTTCAGGAATCATATACATTTCATCACAATTATCTGACATTATCATTACTGGACTTCCATTTGATGGAAGAAATCGACGATGATTACTTTTAACTTTCCAAAATGTTAAACCAATAAGTTCAGGACGAGTTTGAACTTGAAGATCAGTGAAAATTGTGTTTAACCATGCACCCGCAGTTACAATAACTTTTTTTCCAATAAATTTTGAATTATGTGTAAAAACTTCGATTCCATTTGGAACTTCTTCAATTTTCATTACCGTTTCATTTTCTTTTACAATTCCACCATTAGCAAGAAATTGACTTTGAGCTGCTTTAAGAGCTCGATCAGCATGAACAAAACCTGCTTTTGGATCATATAAAGCATGCCAAGTCTCATCGTAAGATAAATGAGGAAATTTTCGACCTATTTCTTTTCCCTTCAAAACTTCATGGTCGACATTAAAATTTCTTAAAACTGCAGCTTTTTGCTCAATGGATTCTGGACTTGCAACCCAGATAAGTCCGCAAGATTTATAAAGCTTGTCATCAGCAAGACGGGAAAGTTCATCCCATTCTTGATATGCTAGCTTTGCAAGGGGTAGATAAACCTCTTCGGTATGAGCAAAGCGAATAATTCTCGAAGCACCATGTGAAGAACCTTGATTATGACTGAGCGTAAATTGCTCCAACAATAAAACTTTCTTTCCTCGTTTTGAAAGTTGATAAGCTGTGCAGCTTCCCATAATCCCCGCTCCAATTATTATTACATCATACATTTTCTTTTGTCGTAGTTTTTGTTAAATAAAAAATAAATTTACGAAAGTGAAATTCGCAAGAGCTTGCTTGTTTGATCAATAAATAAAAAGCAATAAATATGAAAAGAAAAAATCAAAGAAATTGAAAGGCCAAAGCAATCTTTTGTCTTTGCATCATTTTTTGTTGTGAGAACGACGCACTCAAATTGTGGTGATGATGATTTTATTTGAAACTGTTTCTTTCTTCTTTTTTTTTTGATAAGGAATACATCTTCTTTTAAATTTATGCATGTTTTATTCAATCAAAAAAGTGTAAATATGATCAAAGCTTTATATCACCAAAAAGTGAAATACACTATTCCATAATTTGTCTTTGAAAAAAAAACATGACCATATTTTTCAATATTTTATATAGATTTTCAACACAACGCAAACATAAAAATAATAAGCAGGCACAAATTTAAACCGTGCTTTCATCAAACACCATATCCTGCAAAAAAGCAAACTAAAAAGTATCTTAAAATAAATATATAAAATCCATAATATTTTCTTTCTCTAAAAGATTAAAGTTTTGGAAAAAATCTTAAAATTCAATAACTTTTTACTTTATGGTTCTTTTTATTACCATTTTTATTTATAGCAAAGAGCTTTCGAATCCATCACATGCCACATTTTAAATTGAATTGCTCGATCGCTTTCTTTATCTCAATCTTTTATTTTTCACTTCCTTAATTTTAGGAAAACAATAAATCATGAAGCTTATATTTTTCTTTTTACTTCTTGAACTTCTCATTTTTAAAGCTCAAGAAATTATGCCTGAATGGCCTCATGTTTTTTCGGGTACAATTCAATGTGCCAGCGGTAGACTTTTACTTCCAAAAGCTACTGTAAGTTTAATGAATGTCAATATAACTTTGGCAACATCGTCATTGACATCCTCACAGCGTATTAGTAAATGGAAAATGAATGGCACAATAACAGCAGAATCTAAACCATATTATCGATTTTCCAATATCTGCAATTATAACGACAGCATTCAAGAAAAAATTATTGGAAAAAGTGGACGACCAAAAGAAGTTTCATTTGTTGTTAACGATTCTCATCAAGCTCCAATGTTAGTAGATTTAAATCGAATTCATTTAAAGTTTACCATTTTTTAGAAAGTTAATCGGCCATTTTAATTGCTCTTTAGGTCATCCATTTCCAAATGGTTCCGCCACATTTGGAAAATCTTGCTTTGATAATGAAAGCCTACCATCAAGGTTGGAATTAATCGTCAAAACTAAAATTATCAATTCCCAACTTGCTCGTTACACCTTCCATATTCCAGCTTCTTTATGGCCAATTATTGTAAGTAAAATTATCTCAGAAACTCCATGTTTTATTTTGCTTAAAAGTGCTTGTGGATTTAATGATACTGCAGTTGCCCCAATCGAACATTCAAATGGAAAAGTTATTGGTACTTTCATTGAAGTCGTAGCATTACCATCTCCAGGGCCCTATCTTGATTGTGTAAATATGTATGTCAAGAAAAACAGAGCACAGATGAAAAATGTTATGGAGTTAATTGCGAATCATAGTGGAAATCTTAGTTTAACACAAATTCGAAATAGTAATAATAAAACATCAGCAAATTTAAGCGCTCCAAATCATGGTGTTCAAAAGAACAACCAATAATGAATTAAATATTTTATTAATGTATATCGATGGATTTGATTTTAAAGCTTTCCTTTAATATATGAGTAATTTCTTAAAGCAACTTGTAATAAAAAAGTAAATTTTTTTTAACTAAAAGTTTCCTTTTATAGTGGTCACACTTGTTCGAAAATCAAAACATAAAATCAAGGCAAATGAAAGCATACGATAAAAAAAAATTTATGTCACTTTTTGGTATCCAACTTTCAAAAAAAAAACTCTTACTATTTTGTGGCAATGCGGTGGCACAACTTTTGAAAGTTCACATGATTTTAACAAATTTGCATGATGGAAATGAACATTTTTTTGAAGCCTTCAAAATAGTATAAAAGGAAAGCCATGAAATGAAAAAGTCATCAGTTTAGTCTGCGCTTCGTCGACTTACCTCTCTCGTCTTCCTTCATCTTCGTCATGGCTTCCGTTCCTCCTGGTGACATCAACACTCAACCTGCTAACAAGATCGTCTTCAACGCTCCTTATGATGATAAGCATACTTATCACATCAAAGTTGGTTTTATTTTTTACTTTTTCTATTTTTTCATTGCTTATTTTTTCAGATCATCAATGCTGGTGGTCGTCGTATTGGATGGGCTATCAAAACCACCAACATGAAGCGTCTTGGTGTTGATCCTCCCTGTGGCGTCCTTGATCCTAAAGAAGCTGTCTTGATGGCTGTCTCCTGTGACTCCTTCCAATTTGGTCAAGAAGACACCAACAATGATCGTATCACAATCGAATGGACCAACACTCCTGATGGTGCTGCCAAGCAATTCCGCCGCGAATGGTTCCAAGGTGATGGTATGGTTCGTCGCAAGAATCTCCCTATCGAATACAATCCTTAATTTTGTATTGTATTTGTGTGTTTTGTAATAATAATTTAATAATAAATAATATATAAAATTTATTTTTGTGTCATTGTATCTAATGGTTGGTGGGAGAATGAGAATTAATGGGATGGGATTGCATATTTGAAACGCATACTTTACAATGGCACTTGACTTTTGGATATTTCGTTTGTGTCCCACTTATTTCTTCGAAACTTTAAACCCAAACTAAATTTATTTTATCAAAAACAAAATCAACAACAAATAAAAGAAAAAAACTTTATCTTTTATGTTTCGGAGGCATGATTATACCCATTTTCGAAAGACTTGGCTTTTTATAAATTTTCCATAAATTGTAAGCGGATTTTATTGCTTGCTTAATTTTTTCATAACCACATGGGCGAACACACCTAGCAGTGTTATTATGATCAAAGGGCTCTTCTATAAAAATTGTGTACTTTTGTCGAGTTTCAACTGGTAACAAATTTCTAAAATTTTTATAATAATTATGAGGGATTTTAACATTCAAGTTTACTTATGGAAAACACGAGCTCTTCTAATTGAAATGGCATATTTATCAAAATCAAAGGCAGCGTAATAAGTGAAAAACCCTATAAGCAAATCAATGAAATTTGAAGTGTTTTGACTATCTAAATATTTGAATTATTTTTGTGACTATAGTAACAATTAAGATTTACCAAACGTGGTTTCATCATCAAAAAATCGTAAATTTTCAACAGGAACTTGACCATTAAAAACATCCGGACAAATTTCTTGCAAGTTTGGTATTATTGGGGGCTGACATCCACATTGCATGTAATGTAATACCAATAATATCAACGAGTATGAATTGAAGGTTCCATCTTGAGCAGAGTTGATACCAGCATTGAATGCCCAATGTTTAATTAAAAGACAAAGAGCAGGAAAGCGTTCATCCACTCGAGAATAATGATGAATTAAATGGGTATTATAAATTCCAGCGATATTATTCACATTGATATCAACTTCCAATTCTAAATCCACTTAAAAACTCAGAGAATATGAATTTAAACAATTCCCAACCTGAATGAGTACCTTTTAATCTAACTTGCAAAATGGGAACAACAGCTCGAATAAGAAAAACTCGAGCAACAACCGGTATATTTTGAATTGCTGTTTTTATTTTTGATAGAGTATGGCATATCGACCTTCGAGGATCAGCAATATGAGCCATTTCACTAGGATCTATAACAACACATATGTCCATATCTGAATTGAAGCTTCCGCACCCATTCATTGTTGATCCAACAGCAAATAATCTTGCAGATGGGAATACAGTTTGACATGCTAGTTCGAGATTATGTCTAGCATTATCTTTCCATGTCAATGTTCTATCATCCTAGAAAATTATGGCTAATAGAATTTTTTGGACAAAAATTTAACCTGTATGTTAGCACCATAATGATGTAAAATTTGTTCATTTGCTTTTTGATAACAAGGCGATCTTTTCAACTTTGTAATAATTTCTTCTACATAGCTCCAAGTGAAATGTGGATAAGCACCGCCATTTACAATTTTTTCATGTTCTATTGCAATATCAACTGCATGCACTTCATTGATGTTCATTTCATTTTCAGTTGGAGCAAGTTCGCCTTCATCATCAAGGGTAATTCCATTAACTTCGATATCGTTGTTTATAGCACTCATATCAATATTTGATAATGAGGAATCCGAATCAGATTTAACATTACCATTTTGAATTGGTTCTTCCCCGATGTTTAAAGAATCGTAAATTACCTCAATTTCATCTCCTGAACTAACGCTTGGTTCTTTTTTAAAAGCTGAATCATGAATAATTTGAATGTCATCTTCTGATGAAAGGTTGTCAACTAAATTTTGTTAAATTAACCAAATACTAAGAGGGTGAGGAGAGCTTACCTTCGTTTCGTGCCTTCTTTATGGGTTGTGTTTCAGCGAAAAATGAAAATTTCCTTTTTGAAGATTCGGTCATGCTTCAAAGCAAAGAATAAGTAAGTTAGTTCAGAAGTTATCCAAAGAAAAAAAATATTGAAACGTTATAAACGTCGCAGAGAAAACATATTTAAAAAATTAATTAAACTATTTATTTCACATACAAAAAAGCTCGATAAATAAAAACAATTAATAATCACTAATAAAATAAAATTATTTACATCGAGAGGCATACTCTCCCTCTCATTGGAACTTTGGCATGAACAACCTTTCGTCCTTCATCAAATTACCAAAGTTAGGATCACGCATAATTTTTAAAAATGTATCCAAAAATGTACATTTTATGTAATCCATGCTTTCATAATTAAGGTTTTTTGGAACTGTAAACCGATCGTAAACTTCTTCCAAGAAGAAAATATTTTGTACTGAAGGTCTAAAACGAGAAACAATTTTAGCTTTTGTTATTTGAGACAATATATATTACAGGTACATATAATTATGTATGATGCCAAATATTTTGTTACAAAAATTCTTACTTTGGTGCAACACAACCCATTCGAAGCATAATACCTTCATTGTCATAATTAAACATTGCATAATATCGCAAAAACCCTATAAGAAGATCGCCAATTGGGGTATCATTCATTTCTTTCATTTTTATTTTTAGATCGAGATCATAATTTTCAGATAATTTATGGAGATCAAGTTTACCACCAAAGAGATCATGCCTTAGTGCAAGTAAGTTAGGGAGAATTGGGGGTGATACGCCGCATTGAAGATAATGAAGCACCATTAAAACCATTGTATAGCTTAAAAGAATATAATGAAAGCAAAATAATTAAACAAATGATCTTCAAACCTATTTAGGTATCCATTAGACGAGTCAATAATTAACGCTTTTTTGCCCCATTCTTTTAAAACACGAGATAAAATTGAAAATCTTTCGTCTATTTTAGCATAATGTGCAAGCATGAAGGTGTTATAAACTCCTGCAAAAAAAAACAATAAAAATAATGGAAATAATAAGCAGTATCAAACCGGCAGTATTATTGATGTTTATATCGCAAGGTAACCTCAATCCATCTAACATCATTTCAAATTTTACAATTTTTACCTGAATTTTTCTTTTGCTTGACTCTTTTTTTAAGTTAAAGGCAAACATACTCTAGCAGGGACATACATAATATTTCTCACTTCTGGAAGTTCTTGAAGTCTAAGGTGAGCATCCCTTAAAAGTGTCTCAGGATCGAAGCTTCCTCTAAAAAAGAATAACTAATGATGGAAAGATTATAAAGATTTTTTTACTGTTCGTCCATAGGATACTGAATATCATTGCATGATTTAACGACAGTTTTTGCAGGAACAGCCCAACAAAGATCAATATCACAGCTTTCGGTGCCACATTTGTTCATGGTTGATCCACAAAAATGCAATGTAGCACATTCTCGTTTAGGAAGAACATCCCATATCTTTTTATAAGCTTTTTGTTTGATATCAAAAGTATTTTGACTCTAAAAAAACAAATAATAAAGTTATTTTATTTGGGTGAAAGCAAAACCTGATAATTGCCTTTTGCAGCAGCAAAAGCTAAAATATCTTTATCTAAACTTTCAAATTTGTCTCTATTTTTCTGTCGCATTTCATTTATTGTTTTCATAGCTGCGATAGAAGAATGAACGGGCAAAACATAAGCTTCTAGATCATATCCTTCTTCGATCATTGATGCCAAATCAAGTGGTCTAAACTTTTTTTAATTATCATAACGCTTATACAAATATAAGACTTACGGAACAGGTTTTAAGGTTCCCATATTTAAAATTGATTCAAGAAAATAAATATATATAAATAGGTGAAGGGAAAAGATGAGATCAATCAAATGAAGTAGTAAATAAAGCTAAAAACTTTTATTAATAACATTTTTTCTTGAAAAATAAAAGCAGCGCATTATTTTTCGCGATGGGAAGTTCTTCATCGAGCTTCCTTCATATCACATACATGAAAATGGTGCGATGACCTCCTTATAATTATTTTAGAAAGTTATATTTTTTTCTTCACACAAAATTATGTTTCACCTTCACAAATTACAAAGTTTTAATGTGGATTGATAACGAATAAATTTGTGAGATTGATATGTTTTACAATTAACAAAATTTATGATTTTCTTGCATAGAAACATTTTTATATTTACAACACGTATAACATTACCAAGGAGATCAAAAACAAAATAAACAAAGCTAAAAAAAAAGGAAGTAAATTAACAATTTATACAATACTCTCCTAATGTTAGAGTTTCCTAAAGTGGCATTTTGAGAAGTATTTTAGCCACTTCTGGCAATAGCGTTTGATCGAGTGAAGTTACTTCTTGGGTAAATGGACATTTTATTTTACAGTTTTGAACAAAGAATAATATTTCATAAAATAGTGTATCCGTGGTTTTGGATGGTTGTCCAATGGGAGAAATTTCAAATTTTTCTTTAATATCCATGCATTTCAAATCATAGTCAAAGTCAGCTAATAAACATTTAATTTCTTGAAAATATTTTACTACAGCAAAGTTTATAATAAAATCTGGAACCTCTATGGCAGTTTTAAATCGACGAACGCAATGTTTTAAAAGGAGAAGAACATCGTGAAATGCAGAAAGAGCTCTAAAAAATAAAAGGTTTAATATATTATAAGTTAAGAGTGCAAAAGTCCATCCAATAATTAAATAAAAAATTAACCTTGAACAAGCTCCAATAAATGCAGATCGTAGAAATGAAAGTTTATCCATTGGTCGAATGGTTACAGTATCATCATGTTCAAAAATGATAATTAAATTTTCTATTTTATTGAAAGACATTTGAGTAATTCCCGAATCAGCAGTTAAAATTTTAGAAACGTTTTCCATTGCAGTTGGTGATTTCCAATGTTCATTGTCCTCAATTATTGGAGCAACAAAAAATTCAATTTCTGATTGATCGTCTTCACAACAATAACTTTGTTCCAAGGTTGCGCCCGTTAATAAAAATTCATAATCATACAATGATGGCAAATCAAAAACATTTTTAATCATATTTTCACAAAATTTTTCTCGCTTTTCATTCATTTCTCGAAGAGTTTTAAGAAGATCTTCATAATTTGAACAAAATTTTTGAAGATTGAATTCGTCTTCAGCTTGTGGAGGCGGTGGATCACAATCCATCATTTCTGCTTCACGATGCTGAGCTTTACTTGAAAGGGAACCAAACAATAATTTATCAGTATCGGGATCGGTTGGGTCATTATCAATTGAAATGCATTGAATTTCATCATCTGAATCGCTATCAAGGATAATACATTCAGGAGATGGTGAACGGTTAAATTCTCCTTCACTCAATTCTCCGTCCTCTTTTACCATTTCTTTTTTATCACCAACCTTTTCATTTCTAAAATTATAATTATTTGGTAAATTTTAATTTAACTCCATAAATGTAAAGGCTTACGATAAACTTTGTAATTTTACATTTTTATTATGTGCAGCTGAAATATCACTTTCAGGTGAACCTTCAATTGATTTCCTTTGAAATGAAGGAGCAAAACTGTAGTGAATCATCCGCTTTGGTTGAACTATCGGAGGTTTTGAAACTTGTAGAGAAGCATCCTGCTTTTTTACAGATAAGTTTGGCCTAAAATTTTAATATTGGATTATTTGATTTTTTTGCGAATTAGCTTTTTATTACTCTTCATCATCTTCGATTTCAATAATTTCATGTTCCTTGATGGCAGCAATTACGGGTGATTCTTCAAGATTTGGTTTAGGTGTATCATCATGGTTAGATGTTATTGCCACTATTAATGATTCATTAATACTTGGTTTAAGAGAATCTTCGTTTTGTTTAGGTGCTGCATCAGCAAGTGTCGGCGATTCATCAACAATTGGTTCGATAAGATTTTGCCTAAAATTTTGATTTAAAAGAAAAGTTTTTAACGCTTTTTAAATTACTCTTGGTCATTTTTCTTTAGAATGTCAGCGTTCTCAACTTGTGCTTCTTGTTTATTTTCAACTTCAGAACTTTGTCTAAAAATATATTTGAATCATTTTTTTAAATCAGGTATTAAAGATTTTACTCACCCAGAAGCAACCACAGCTGCCGCATTTCTTACCATAAAATGTTGTCGTAGTTTTCGAATATCATTTCCGCCACCAGATCGATGATAAGGTTTAATTCCTTTGCTAGGAATAAGTTCGACTTCTTGATCTCGAATGTTTTGAAAAGAAGGAGCAACGGAGTAATCGAATCCATGTCTTTGTTCAATGGGATTAGGTTGTGAAAATGATGGTTGTGGAGAAAACCCAAATACTATTGAGGGTGATGATGAAATAATTGGAGGTGTTGGAAGTAGAGATGGTTTGGATGATGTTGATTTTGATGAAGCTTCTATAGATTGAGCCCGAGAATATCGTCTCATTGGTGATGGATATCTTATTTCTTGAGAAGCACCAGCTGTATTCACCGATGTTCTCGATAATGATGGCCTTGGAAGAAGTGATCTTCCAGCATTTGAAGGGAAAATATAATTTTGAAGAAATTTGCCACCTCGCGATATTTTCTTTGGTGGAGGTGGTTGTGCTGATGGTGCTATAACAGGGACTTGATAAACCCTTGAACCATCCGAAACAAATTGTGAAACAACTTGTTGTTGGGTGTTTTGTTGAGTTTTTTGTGGCCTGTCCGGGGTGGCATATGGCATTGGACGTTCTCGTCGATGCCTTAAATGAGAAATGCTCATGGCATCAGCCTCACGATTTGAAAAAGTTGGAGCTCCTTCTTCATCACTTTCATCACGAGGGCCTAAGCTTGTGCAACGTTTATTATTTCTGTAATGGCATCTCATGTCTATGAATTGAAAGCTGAAAAATAAAAAATATTAAAAAATTCAAAAAGAATATATAAAAATGAATGTGTAATGGACGAAGCATTATGATTAAAACGTTTAATTTTTTTTAAATTGCGAGCATTTTTCGTTGTAAAAAAATATAAAATAATCAATTTTTGAGGGACTTTTAAAAACATTGAATGATAAGAAAAAAATTATAAAAGTTTTAGTTTAAATATAATTTGTAATTAAAAAAAGTGGAAACGCTATAGCATTTTTTTAAATCAGTCGCTGCCTTTTTCATTCAAAAAAGGGCAGGGCATAATTTACACTTTATTGATCGATTGCTAAGGAAAATAGTCAGAAAGACAAAAAAATGTCAAAGCATTTATTTATTTATCGTCATCAAAATCAAAATTTAAAACATCAAAATATTCTAAAAAATGATCACGATTTAGTTCATCATATCTTTCAAAGTTTACTGTAAAAATAAATAAAACGCATTTTAAATTAATTTCAAATCCCATAAAATTATCAAAAAATGTTTTATCTCGAAGGATTTTTGTAAAATTTTGTTGAATTTCCATTGAATCATTTTCAAAATCACCAATTGCGATGGCAATGTCGTGGAAAATTAATGCAAGATTTTTGTCAGAGTTGGCCAATTTTTTTGCTATCCATCCAGGTCCACTATCGGCGGCATTCGGGGAAGAGCCAAAGATGTCACTCAATGGAAAAACCATGTCTTGGGTGAAGAAATAATCAAAGCGATGCTAAAAATATTAGACATATTTTGTTTGAGAAAAATTTTTTTATTTCAAAATGTGGCGGTAAGTGTAATAAATATTTTTTATACACTAAAATTAGACTAAAAATTTGGTAATACAACGAACCTGAATGCCACAACATCGAGCTCGAAGTGCGATCTCCAAATTTTTGTTGTTTTTATAAACAAACAACGGAGCTTTTGTAAAATCAAGAGCTATCGATCGTGCCAATAAATTAATGGCATAATTTCGATAAAGACTGAAACAACTTCTTTAATTTATCCAAATAATTAACGATCTCACGTTAAATGTGTGCAAATTAAATCAGTTTCAGAAGTGGACATTATTGCTTCCAAAGCTTTTCCAATTTCCTTCCTTCGCTTTTCTTTTTCTTCAGGATTTTTAATTTTTTGTAAACATCCAAATATTTTATTTTGAATTATTGATACTTCTGGCATTGAAGGATATTTCAAATCATAAAGTTCTTTTAATTTTTCCAATCGAAATCTTGATAATTGATAAATTCGTGGGAGATATTTTTTTGGTTCGCTTACGAGAATAAAAGTAAAATTTGATAAATTTAAACCAAAGTTCAAATAATTATCAAAGACGTTTTCCAAGTTTTCATGTAAAGGTTTTAAAATAGCTGCGACTTCTTCTAAAAAATATACGGTAATTTTATGAATTTGCAACTTATCATTGCTTGTTTTTTATTTAACAAAAATTTAAACAAAGGCATTAAAAAAATATTATTATAAAACTTTACCATTTTGAATTTTTGGTAAAATAAAAATCACAGTATTTATAAAGCCATTTCTTTTTACAATTGAAGCTAGCATTCCTGGCTTATTCATATTTTTACCATACCAATCATCTTTAAAATAATTATTGAGTTCAAGAATTTCCACGTTTAGTTCTAATTTTTTAAAATAAACTTTTGCAAGTTTTGCTTCTTCAATTTCAAGGCAATAAAAACCTTTCCATGGATTATCGCCTGCTTTTTGTAAATCTTCAAATCTCAGAGAATTTACAAAGTTTAAATAATCGCTGAAAACTTATTTTAAATTAGTGACAAAAAAGATAATTAAACTTTACGAAAGATTATTCTTAAGATTCGATGGTGAATGAAGATAATTTGTATTAATAAAGGTTACAGCTCCAGTGGAAAATGATTTTCCCATGGACTTCGAAATATTGCTAATTCTTTTAAATAAAATTTCAATTTCATTTTGTTGTTTATAAGAAATATCCCAACAATCAAGCATTTTCCTAATTTTATAAAACCACGCTTCACCCACGAATGTATGTATGTTTTATGTATTGATTTTTATCACAACAAAAAAAGCTTATCAAAAAAAACTTTTAATAGAAAATCAAAGTTTTTATGAGAAAGTTCATTGTCTTTTTTCTTCTTTTTTGTCTGCTTGAAAAGGCATAAGTTTCTTTAATTTTTTTTGTTCACGCGAACACATTTTAAAAGTGACGTATAGCATATTATAATTTATGGCTATGCAGCGGATAATATTTTTCTAAGAATTATGTGTGGTTGTAAAACATACTACAAAGAAACCAATGCTATGGTTTAATTTGTACTAATTATTTGGAAATATTAGGAAAAAGGAAAAGCTTTATGTCTTTCACTCCATTAATTTTTAATTTAAAAATTCATATACAATGTGATGTTAGTGTAGCATCAAAAATATTGGAAGTGAAGTTTGTACACTTTTTAATGCTTCGTGGAAATAACATTTTTTGCTTCCTACAAAGTTTAGAACATTTTCTCAGGCTCTTTCAAACCTTTTTCCGGCTTCAAAGTTAAAAATAAAAATAAAAATCTTTTCTATTGCAGGTAATTTTATGTTTTGCTTGAAAAAAGGAGAATAAAACGAATTCTATTTATTTTTATTACAAATTATCGACCATGCGAAAATATATACATACTTATAAAGATGTGGGTATAAATTAAAAACCCAGTCGTGTGCAAGAATTAAACAAAAAGACATAATTAAAACAATTCAAAATGCAAAATTTGTGTCTGATCTTTCTTTTCATTGCTTCCACGTGAGTGTAAAAAGTAAATAAAAGTATTTATTAGGAAAGTAATGTAATCGGAATATCCGTATGTCGACGAGTATATTGTTGAGCTGCTGGTATTGAAACGGATTTAATGGCATCAGATTGAAATCTTTTAGGTAAAGTAAAGCAACAACCTGATAGCTAAAAAAAACTTATAGGGTGGAGAAATTATTCATGTAAAGCAAAAGCAAACCTCAGCAATTCTTTCTCTAAATTTGGGCGATCTAAATCCAAGTAAATGAAGGCTGAAAGCACTTCGAAATACAAAAAGACAGTTAATCCATCCAAGAATTAAATAATTAACGGAGAAAAAACGAGCGAGATAAAGAAAAATGTTTGGTCCAACTACCATTATCAATGAACAAATTGAAATGAAATGCATTAATCTAAAACAAATATTTTTTGAAGGTCAGTAAACGTTTTTATTTGGGAATCATACCTAATTTGATCAAATTCTTTTGAAAAAATTCGATTATTTGTATTTGTTTTAAATTTTTGAATAATTTGAAATGCAATAAAATTAAATAGAAAGCCAAGTAAATGTCCAAAGGAAGTAAAAAAATAATTAAATGTTCTAAAATATAACATTTTTTCAAACTCCAATAACATAAATTATTAAAAATGATTTACGTGTAAGTATAACCAAAAGCATTACTGAGAGAACAAGTAAAAAAAGCTGGAACATCTTTTTCAAGAATTAATCCAATATATAAAGCAACACAAGCTGATGCAATGCAACTAAACGTTGTAATAATCAACAAACAATGAAACATTCTGTAAAGAAAAAAGTACTGTATTGGTTTCAAATTCATCGCTTAAAATTACCGTTCTTTAAATCGACGATAAGATGCGGGAAATTTAATTGCACAAAATCGTTCAATTCCTAAAGCAAGCGAAAGCAAAGCCGGTCCTTGACTTCCAATTATTTGTAAAGTATTTCCAAATTGTGCGGCACAATATGATCGGGTATTCATTGGAAAAACATAAACATTTTGAAGAGAATATTCTTCATTTATTCTTTCAATACCTAAAAATTGTATTTGCTTTCAAAATTATTTTACAGTAATATGTGATCTTGATCTTTTGTGCAAATGTATTTTTGTTTAGGCTGAGAAAATTAGCTTTTGAAAAAACGAAATAAATGCAAAAAAATCTCATCAACTCATGTTGTGACTACAAAAGAGTAAAAATAAATCCTTCAGATTTTAAAATTAACAAAAAAGTGAAATGAAATCACTAATTTTTTTGCAAACACTGTAAAACAAATCAAAATTTTGTTATACTGAATCTCATCTTCGAAAGTTACCTGTAACTAAAAACGCTGCACCATTAATCCCTTCAGCTACTGCTAAACCAATAAATAAAGCAAATCTTTTTCGAAGCAATGGAGAGGATAAATATACGAGAACAATAAAAATATTTGCAATTAAAGCAAATAATCCCAAACTCGAATAAGCCCAATAAACGGGCAAAATTTCTTTTGATTGATCAAAAATAGAAATATTTGAAGGTTGTTGAGCATAAGGATTTGACATGATTCGTTGAGGTTTTTAGAATCCTGAATACTAAGGTAAAGATAATAGCCGCCAATTCGAAAAGCTCTGTTTTTACAAATTTTTCTTCAACTAAAAGCTCGAGGTTCAAACATAAATTGTAAAACCTTCCAAAAATAAAATTTATAACGATTTATCGTCAAAACAAAGAATATTTACATGCATTCAACAAATAGATAGCGGAAAATTATTTATTATTGTAAAACCAAAAAATTAAAAGTTTGCGCTAAAAAATATGTTAACTCTTTTTAAAAAGCAACCCATTAAAGGCGTTTGCACAAATTAATAAAATGAGAAGAAAATTGAAAATTAATTTATTTTTTTATAATAAAACACATAATGTGGCAGTAGAAGCTGATAATTAACTGAATGGCTGCTCATACATTATCTCATGGATAGAGAGAAAGAGTCTCACGGTCATTCACAAAAATGTAGTCAAGCAATCTGTGTTTTATTACTTTAAAATATACGGTAAAATGAACATTGATGTTATTTGTAAAAGTTGTAAATTTTTATGAGTTTATTTAAATAAAAAACCAAGGGAAGTTAAAATTTTTAAACCAAAATACAACAAATTACACAAACAACATATCCATATTTTAAAAGTTAAAGAATTTTGTCGTTAGTTAAATCTTTATTTACACTCAAAATAAAATGTTCGAACATTTACCTGTAATTTTGATTTAATAATCGTTTGCGATATTTCATAATTTTTTCAAACAACGTATGTATCTTTCCACGAAAAAATAAATGGTAGCTATTTTTCGTTCCATCTTCCCTAAATTCCATTTAGTCATCGCCTTCGATTGCTTCACGTTTATTTATCTTCCATGTTCTCAAAAGAATCAACATTACCTAATTTTATACTGCGTTTTAATAACTCGTCTGATTTCCCTTCATTAACATTTACAATTTTTAGGATGTCATCTGGCGATCAACCACCACCGGTTCCACGCTTTCGCATCGTTCAAGGCTCAAATGCACAAAGAACAACTTCTTCTGCAGCTCCTCCTCCACCAGCGTCACCGCCTGAACAAAAAATGGTACAGCCTGAACAAAAAATGGTACCGCAACAAGCTGAAGTTTCTCATCAACAACAACAAAAAAATTATCCTGTTGGAAATGTTCGTGCTCAAAGATTCGTCTCAAATGTTCCTCAAAGAATAATGCTTGATCCTTCTCAATCAAGTGGATACTATCAAATAACCGACCAAGAACAATTTGCACCACAACCAAGAAGAGCTTTACCTCAAAATGTTCAAATGGTTTATCCTTCACCTTCAAGTTCATCATCTTCTCAATATCCATCTGCGTCACCTCAACGATATCAACATATGGAACAAGTTTATGTAGTGGATTCAAATGGACAAAGATTTTATCGTTCAATTCCATCGTCTCCAATGCGGCTATTGACTCCTCAACAAGCAAATTTACTTTCTCAACAGCAACAAAGAAATCAACAAACTGCTGGAAATGTTCGTGGTCAAAGAATGGTTTCAAATCGGCCTATGCAAATTATTCGATATCAATATATTGATCCAAACCAACTTTCAACTCCGCCACAACAACAACAACGAAGAAGTGTTCCTGCTAGTTTATCATCAAGTAATTATTATTCTTCATCACCTCATCAGTATCAACAAGCTCCAATCCAACAACCTACTTTAATTTCTCCACCAAGAAATTATCTTGTTCGTCAACAAAGGCCATCTCTTCATTCTCAACAACGTCAAATGGTTAATCAAGTGTCTATGGTTTCTCCAAATGTTCGTCAACCAATCATGCGTCCTCCTGGTCAATATCGTCTTGTACGAAAATTAAATGTTAGTCCTTCAACGCAAGAAACCAATATGAAAAAGGATCGACTTGTTGAACTTCGATTCCTGGCATTCACGCTTGAGCTGTTTCAAAAAGTAATGATTGATGGTAAAGAAGTGGATCATCTTCCAAATGAAATGGAGGCAGAAATAGAAGAACTTGAGAATTATTTCAAAAAAGAAAATGAATATGAAACGCTGAGTAAACGTGTCAAATCGCTTCATAATCCATAATTATTTTGTCTTCTTTTTTAATATTGTTCCAATGTTTTTCACATAAAATATTTTGTCATGTTTTAATAAAAACTTTATATAAAATAACATTTTGGTGGATTTAGAGAAAAATACAAATAATAAGATTTCACATGGTTGAATTTTTCATTTTAGTTTTTGATAAGGCGATTAATGAAAAAGATAAACAACTCATAGTTAGTAAAAATAATCAAGGGACTTGATAAAGACAAAAGTGAAGCAACTTTTAATTATTAAGCCTAACTTTAAAAAGCATTTATTTGATAACGATAAAGTTTGCATTGTTTGTTTAATGTATTCGATAATTAGAAATTTTTTAACAATCCGTTTATAAAAAATTAGCATTTGGTCAATCAAAATGATACTGTATTTTTCTTTCAAATTTCTTTGAGTTTCATCACGAATTTATTTATTGAAGGTTCCCTCAAATTTTTTGCTGAATTCCATTCTTTCTTTTTTTTTGATAGTTGAAAGAATTTTTCTGCGAATATTTCAAACAAAAATATTCTTCTTTTTTTATCAATCTCAATATTTTTGTATAGCTGCTCAAAAACAAAATGTTTGATCTTCCGCTTCAATTACGAAGACGAGGTGCTGCTTTTCATATCGTTTGGTAACACACACTTTTTTCACATTTCCTTCTAATTTTATGTTTAAATTTTTAGGCATTATGCTTATCATCCAAAGGAAATCTTCAAATATGTCACCAAAGATGATATTCGAAATTTTGACATCAAAGCTTTTTGGTAAGTTCATACTGTTTAAATCCATTCATTTATGTATGATTATTTTTTAGTGAAAGTTTTAAAGAAGCATTACCATCTGCTGCTCGTGCAGAACATGAATTGAATCAAAAATTTTCGATGCATCTTACTGGTTACTTATTGCTTGGACTTGTTCGTGTCTTTGATTTTCATGCTGACATTCTTGTTGGTATGTTTTATTTTACATAGTATTTTCCTTTAATAATCTTAATAACATTTTTAGCTAATGCCGAACGAGCTGTTGAACGCACTTCGTTTCCAAGTCAAACTCCTTCCATTGAAGAAATTGCTGATGGATTAATTCAAGATACTCATGGAGAATTTCCTGAAGGTGATGAGCGCTCTCTTGCACGTCAACAACCTGAAATGGATAATGATTTTGATTTTGGAGCTGAACAAGTTGCGCCTCAAGAAGAAGTTGAAGAAGCTCGAGGTGAAAGACAACCAAGAAGACGTGCGGCAAATCGTAAACGAAATCGTCAAGATAGCGACGACGATGATGAAGATTATGGAAGACGTAAGCCTCGACGCAAACCTACTAGAAAAGCTGTAAGGATTATTTCTTTCCTTCCTACCATTACTTATGCTTTTTATTTTTAGGCTGTCTCAAATGTAGCTGATCGTGATGAAATTACAATGCGTGATGAAGGACCTTTTATGGGAAATCTTGAACAAGATCTTTTGGCTGATGATCTCGAAGCTCAACCTTTAAAGTATGATCTTACTATCCTTATTCTTTAATTAAGAATAGCTGTTTTTAGTGAACAAGAGCTTGCTGCACAAGCTGAAGGAGTTCCATTTCAACTTAATAATGACACTCTTGTTGTCGTTACTGGATTTCCTGGTGCTCAAAATAATGATACAAATCAACCTGCAGCTATTCACTCTGCATTGGATTCCTTCGAACCAGCTCGTGATAATGATTTCGATCATCAAGATTTTGATGTTCCTATTCGTGAAGGCTCTCCATCTCGGCTTATTTCCCATATGACTCTTACTTCTCCTGTTCGACAAAAGGATGCAACCGTCAATCTTCCAATTTTTCGAGCTCGTACACCTCAAGATGGTGTTCATATTGTTCATTCAAGATCTGCTACACCTGCTCTTCAAGATGGTTTTTATCGAGCAGCTACACCTGCACCTCTACCTGAAGTAGACAACGACTTTGATTTTGCTGTTGATCATCTTGCTCTTCATGATGAAAGTGAACGCCCTCGTGTTATGGATGGTTTAGATATTCAACAATATCATATTCGGTCTCGAAGCAATTCTCCATCACGTCTTATTTCCATCCATATCATCAATACTCCTGCAAAAGAAGTTCCATCTGATTTAAACATTGTTCCTCCAACTTCTCGTACAGGTTCACCTTTTCGTGATGGGTTTCGAATTGTTCATTCCCGCTCTGTTACACCTGCTCCTCAAGGATTTCATCAAGCTATGTCACGTTCGGTTACTCCTGCAAATCGCCTAGAAGGTGATAACGATTTTGATTATGCTGCTGAACCTAACACCACCCGTGATCTTTCTCGAAGAAATCGTGTCAAACTTCCTAAACGAGCTGCACGTGAACCTGCTATCGTTCTTGATAATGTATGATTTTGGTGTTTTCTTCATAATCCGTCATAATATTACTAAAATCTTTTTAGGCTATTTTTCGCGGACGTGATGAAGCTTATTTGAACAAGAATCTTCGTGAAATAAAGTATCAAAAAATTCTCGATCATCTTGCAAATGCTAAAGATACATATAAGAAATGTTTTGGTGATGATTTGAATTTCGAAGTCAATGCTGAACTTCGTGAATTTCTTGAAGATCGTATGGAAGTACGTCTTATAACAATTTCTTTTGATAATATTTTTTGTTTGTTTTAGAATGAACATGCACGCCGTCGAAAAACAGGCGATACTGAAATTTCTGGTCATCGTCCACATTCTCATCTCACCGATACTCTTCAAAGTGATCGTCGAACTCCTCTTGCTGATTTGACTTCTCGTCGTGGAACTCCTCATCCTCAAGAACCTCTTCAAGCTTTTGATCAACCTCCTTCACGTGCTGTCACACCTGTTCGTCATCATGAAATGGACAATGATTTTGATTACGCTGCTGAACCTCCACCTCGTTTTGCATCTCGAACTCCTGCAGCATCTGTTTTTGGTGATATCCAATATGTCGAACCTGTTCCATTGCCTCCTGTTGCTCAACCATTTTTTACACCTCCTCGTGCACTTCCTCTTGAATTTATGAATAGCACAGCTCAATCACCCATCAAAGAACTTGCATGCAAATATAAGCATGATGAACTTTACTTGGTTATTCTTCAACGTTGTTTCAATGAAAGAAAGGTCGTTTTTGAATTTGCTGAGTTTGCAAATAACTGGCCTAAGCCTTACATTGCTAAACAATTTCACAACTTGATGCGTGAGTTTATTGTTTTTTTAAACTTCTCTTATAATAATTTTTTGTTTTTTAGTTTTGATTGAACAACACAAACTTTTGGGTCGAACTGAAAATGGTGTTTTCCACAGCTTCTTGATCTTGCCTACTGAAGAATTCAAAACGACTATGGCTCGTATCCTTTGTAAACCTTGATTGTAAAATGTTTTCGTTTTATTTATTTATGTCTGTAACCTTTTCTTTGTTAAACGTTTTCTTTTTCGTTTGTTATTATTTATTTTTGCGTTTAATAAAATTTTGTTTACAAAGCTTTTCTTTTGTTTTCGATTGTTGGGCATTGCCATAAAGTTTTAGATTTTTTGTTACATATTAAATGCTTACTTATCGAGAGAAAGTGGAAGATCATTACATGGATGACTAACATATGAGTATAATACAAATAATTAGAATACTGTACCATTCCAAAAGAAAATATTTTATCCATCTAAAGCAGTTTCCTCTTGGTATAAAGAACCTTTTGAAATCATTGGTTGAAACATTTACGAATATTTCGAATGCTCGCGACACATTGATGGAAATATTTTGATTTCTTTCATATTCTAACATTTCTTTAACTTTTTTTGCTTTTTTCGCAAAAATTGATTCATGTTTTAAAATATTTCTGACGACATCGATCATGGATTCTTCGGTGAGAGAATGCAAGTCGAGTACCATTCCAATTGAAAGACGTCGTATTCTTTCTGCATTAGGGAATTGATCACCCATTGTTGGTATCGCTAGAAAGAAGATAGCTCCATAATATGCTTTTGCAAAGTTTAATAGACCTAAACTTTGTTATTTTTTATATGTTGCGTATCTGTATAAATTTTAGTTTAATGCTTTTGTGTGTTATTTTGCTTTTTATTAAAAGGAAAAAACCTTTATTTAAATTTTTCATTAAACAAAATAAATCACAGATAACTGATAGTGAAAAATTTTAGACTTTCGCTATCCATACTTTTAGATTTTTTACATAAATTCTTTTGTCAAACTTTTTAATAAACAATTTTAAACACGAATATCACCGCTGAATTTCATGATAATTTTCTCTCCAATATATTTTTTTTTTCAAACGTGCAAAAATCGCTTCTTGTTTTTTTGGTTCTAAACAGTGTTTTCATATTTTTATTTCATCGCCGCCGCCGTCGCCGCCGCCGCCGGCGGCGGCGGCGGCGGCGATGGCGGCGCTGCCGGCGGCGTTAATTTGTAGTACAAACTTTACCAAAGGGAGGACCCTTTGGATTTTAAAAATTTTTCAAAAAAAAATTAGAACATTATTGTTTGGTCCTCATATCTCTTTGGATTGCTCTAATATCGAGAAAAAATATACCAAAGAAGAAATCACGTTGAATTTAGGAAATTCTGAAAAAATAATTGCCTTGGTTATCCCTTTGATAATTTCTCAAACAAAATTTTTTGTATCACCGCCGGCGGCGGCGGCGTGACAACACTGGTTCTAAACTCCAAAAAGATGAAATCTCAAGGAAAGCGATATAAATTTTTTACAATAACAGCTACCGAATATTATCAACCGTGATTGAGTAACCGGAAATAGAAACAATTTTAAAAAATGATATTGAAACTTTTAAAACAACAGCAAGAAAAAAATAGAAGAGAACGATGGAGTTTTTGTTTTGTAGGGATTAATAATAATTGAAAAGACTTTTGGCAATTCAGCAAGTGAGCGGAAGGAAGAGTTGAGCGCTGTCATAAAAAAAGGGGTTTTGGAATTGATTTTGAGGCTATTTTTGTATGAGTTTTTAATAACAAAAATGTTAAATAAAAGAATAGAGAGCGAAAATAACAATTTTTTAGAGATTGTGAGGAAAATAAAATGGAAATAAATTACAACAACAAAAAATAATAACCAATTTGAAAAACGATGAGCAACGGTTTTAAATTTTTTAGCTTTAAAAAATTTTAGTTAGTAAAAAAGAGTAAAGGAAAGAAAGAAACTGTACAGCATTGGAGCAAATTAGAGCGGTGTGCGTTTTTTTGTGGTAAAGAAATTGATAAAGGAAGCAATGGAGGTACACATGAAGAAGCGGTGTTACAGTAATATTTTAAAAGGCCTAAATTTTTGATATTTTTTCAAATGCAATTTAGGCTTCTCTTTGCGATAGTTTAACAAAGCTCTACAGTAACCCCATTGTTTCTTTTTTTCAAACTTCTTCTATAATAATAGAAAAGAAAGGATAAAAATAGAATATTTTAAGAAAACAATAAAAAAAAGCGACAAAACAAAACTTCAAATCAACAATTTTTTGTAACAACATTAAAAAAAAGAAGGGAAACATTTTATAATCATCGTTCGGGAAGAAGAAAAAAAGAAGTTTAGAGAGCATTGTATATAAAATAAGCGGCAATATTGTTTGCATCGATTAAAAAAAAAAATAGAGAGAAAAAAACTTGAAAGCAAAGCGCTGCTTTTGAAGCATATTGTATTATATTTTAATATTTTTTTGCGATCAAACTTGGCATTATTTCATGGTCAGCAGTTTTTTTTTTTGAAGATGGTTGAAAGACTTTTTAAGGTGTTTGTTTGATAACAATATAGTAAATAAAAAAATAATATAAAAGTAAACCCAACAAAAGATCGCATAAAAACGAATAATAATAAAAAGTAACAGTAATAATAACAATCATAGAAAGACGCCCAGCGTCGAGAAGAAAAAAAACAGAATCCAAATAAAATAAGAGTTATAAAAAAGGATGAACTTTAGAAAAAGAAATTTTTACAATGTTTTTTTAATTAAATAAAAAAGGCACAAATTCAAATCTTAAAAAGTAAGAAAAAAAACGATTATTTAACAGGAGGCATATTTTGATTATTACACATTTCAGAATTATATGATCCTTGTGTAACAACAGACCATTTAGTTATAGGAAAATGTAAATGTGATGTCGGTGAGCCTGCACCTGACGATCTATCTGAACCACCTGAAGAAAAACCAGATGATGAATGTGATGTTGATGATGGCATTCGAGCTGATAACGATTGTCGACCATTATATGCATAACATGAACGTCGAGATTCCACTGATATCATCGATGGATGTCCACCACCATTTATATTTGTTGGTGGCAAGGATGCATGATTATGATATCCTCCCCATTGATTCACTGTTGATGGCATTGATGATTGATGTGGCATACCTTAAATTTTAAAAAGTTTACTAAAAATGTTTTGGAAGCAGAAGTTTTTTTTTCACGAGGTAATGAACATTAGCAAAATTGACATACCATGAACTGAGATATGTCGTCCATAATATGCCAATTTTTCATGTCCAAACCATTTATTCATGATTATTACTTACCATTATTATTTACTCTGTAATATCGGCTCGATGTTTCGGGTATTCCCCATTGTGGAGGAGTTGGAGGCAATGTACTCGATAAATTACTTTCTTGTCGACAACTAAATAATTAACAAAATTATATTTTGATAATCCTATTAATTTTTGTAAGCTTACTTATTTAAAAATGCCATTTTTTCTTCAGGTGTTAAAGGTTTATTTAATCTTGAATTATCTGGTGATGAAAGGCTTTTAGATATTGAAATTCTCTCCTTTGAAATATTTGGTGGAGTTTTATTCCCTCCATTTTTATGATGCATAACCACCGTATTTTCATCATCTTTTTGGCCATTCTAAAAACAACAAACAATAAGCTTTGTTATTTTTGTGAGTTAGTTCATTTATCATTTTCCCCCAAAAACGGATCCCTCAAACGAAATTTCTTCACGCTGTTGTTGCGCTTTTTTTCAAAAAAAAATTTTTAGATCTGCTTTTTTTGTGGTGATGAAACAAGGACCACCCGCTTTGATTTTGTTACAAAAAAAATTGTATTTAAAAGGATTGTAAATTATTCAATTTTTTACTGATTGAAACAACACAGCGGGAAGCCATTTTTGATGTTTCTTTTTTTCCAGAAGATTGAATCTTCTTCTTTTCTTTCCAATTTTTTAAGGATGAATGAAGAAAAACAGTATGTATTTTTTGATGTGCTTTTTAAAACTTTTTTTCATGGAAGGCATAAGAAAAAATGCAAAGACAAAGCCATAGTTTTTTTTTGTTGTTGTCTGCATTCCGTCTTCATTCCATTCCTTCCATCATCGTCGTCTTCAGCAGCATCAGCCACACAAAGAAAAACATTTTGATTTTCCCAATTGGGTAGAAAGAAGAAAAAGAAGGCGACGGTGGAAATATGTATGTTTTAGATCCTATCTTTTTTACATCGTCTAGTTTTTTTTCCTTCATTTATTCCGAGTAGGTAAAAACAATGCGCAAATTTTGTGTCATTAAAAAAAAGAAAGAGATAATCCGATTTTTTTAAGTATCACACTTTTATTGCAGAAAAGAAAATTCAACTAACCTGAATTTGAAGACTTAACGCAACAAGTTGTTTAATTAATGCAGCACCTTGTGGATGTTCGTAAAGTTTATCAAAGGGTAATTGTGCCGTTGAAATAGATGAAACTGAAGCTGAGGCGGATGTTGATGAAGGTGGTGGGGCACTATATGATTGTGGCATAGGTGGCGGCGAGATAGCACATGAAGATTCAGGCGGGGAAGTAGTGGATGATCGAGTTGTGGAGGATGACATTCTTTGTTGATATCGTTTAAAACCAGCATAGCCAACTCCAACATGATTTCCAGGTGGTAACAAATTTCTATCAACCGCTATTTTCCTTAGAGTTCGCTTCCATTGTGATGCTTGATTTCGTTGTTTGGAATTAAACGACTAAAAAAAACGTTTATTAAGCATGGATAATAATCATTCATTTTCATGCAAAGAAGGTCTTTCCTTTTTTATTCCAAGTTCCAAAACTTTGCTTTTTCTTTATTTTTTTCTTCTTATTTTTCCCTAATGTTTTTTATGTGTCAATCAAATGTTGAAAAAAAAAGCTCGTAATGAGTTTTTTACTATCATTATTTTTTTGTCTTGAAGAAAAAAAGCATAAAAAACTATGACCGACGGCGCCAAGATGTCGGTTACTTAAAAAAAACAATCGACACCAGTAAAAAAAGTAGCAAGCAAGCAAAAAATGCAAGCTTTTTTTTCTGGGCTTTAATCTTGTCTTGTTTTAACGGTTTTTTTTATCTCTGTCTAAAGTGTATCTATTAAAAAAAGCAACGTAAAGGAAGAGATCAAAAATGAAAATTCATTAAAAAGGTCGCTTTCCAAAGAATTTTGTTTTACATAACAACAATCCGAGACACACAAAAAATATTACGGTAATGATCTGACTTACTTCATGAGAACAAATTCTTTCATAAATTTGCAACAACCTCAACAAATATTCATCTTCAAGTTCAACAATTTTTCCATGATCAAATAGGATTTCATGCAACCTCGATGTGATATGAATTATGTGACCGGGAATATTCTATAAAATAATAAAAATTAATTATAATTTTTAAAAGTTCCCTTTAAACACCGCAAATCATCTTGTTTAAATTTTTTACTTTTTTTTTCACTCTTCCTCTCTTTCTCACTCATAAAGTCGTTAGATTGTGTTTACACAAAGTTAATATTAGTTCAGTTTTAGTGCGCGAATTGCTTCTTTTTAACGATCATCTTAAAACAAGCGAATAGGCAGGCTACCTCCACTTTAAAATCGAAGGAGCACAAGCACAAAAATGAAACATATTTTTTCTCTTCTTCCTTCGACCAAGTAAAGAAGCTAATATTTGCCATAATAATCAACCCTCAAATAACTTAGGTTTAAGAACAAGAAAAAAAAAGTTGTGTTTTTCGATTTTTGTGCTGCTTACTACAAAAATCTTTGCGCAAAAATAAACATTGTTTTTAAGCGAGAAAAAGCGATTAAAGACAATCAAAAAAAAGAAGAGAGAGCAAGTAGTAGTTTGAAGTTTTTCGCACATAACACACAGATATAAAAAAAGTAGGTACAAATTGAACACTTGATAAGTAAATACAAAATTTCACGTTATTCGAAATAAAAAAATGTTTTGACGGGGAGAAATTGGTGGGTTTTAGGCAAGCCAAGATCATTCATTTTACTTACTTGTTCAGAAATTTGATCAATAGACACATCAAGGCCATCCACTGTCTCGGCTTCAAGCAATTCAGCCATTAATGGTTTGTATGTGCAAATAGGAGTATTTAAAATTGCTCGAAGTTCGCTGATTACAATTGTGACATCAAGATTCTCATTTAATACCTAAAAAAATTTAATTTATAAAGCTCTCTAAAAACATTGGGGAAAACATACTTTATCCAAGCTTTTTAATATTGAAACTCGTTCCCGCAATTTTTCAAGACTTTGTAAAATCTTTTTTCTTGCACCTTTTGTTACTTTTCTTAATTCAAGTTGCCTCTCATTTAAGTTCATCATTTCATCATATGTTAAATCTTGAAACATAGTAGTATATTTATGTAATCGTAAAGTTTTAAGCCAAATTGGAACATCTAAAAATAAAATAAAATTGCTTTTTTTGATTATCAAGTCAATTATAAATTATTGTATTTACAAAAATGTCTGCTTTTGAAAAAAATGTTTGTTAGTTTAGAAAAACTTTGTTTTCTTTCACTCTCATTAACCTCATTAAGTTCTCGCGTAAAAGTGTCAAAAAAACAATGTTTTTAAAATAAATTTTCCCCTTTCTTTCTTTTTTTTCAACACAAAAAAAATCGAGTGAGACGACGCCTGTTTGCGGCAAAATTCACAGCTTTTTGCAACTTTTTTTCTTCATCTCAATGTTCAAGAAAAAAAAATCTGTTGCCTGGCACTAAATGGCCGATGTGTGATGGACTGCTGCTTACTATGTCTCGTATTTTTTTGTTGATCAGTTTTGTTCTAGCGTTGAATGCATGCCAACAATGAATGAGAAAGGCTATGGTTTTTTCCGTTCGCCTCATGTCTGCGTGTGTTGGTTTTTTTTCTCAAAAAAGGCTGCTTCAAAATTAGAGACTGACTGTTCTATCTTTGTCTACCACCAACACTTTTTTTCTTTCCTAATGGCAAAAAAAGAAAGCATACGTGCATTTGCTTCAAAAGAAAATTTCCCTTGCTTCTCTGCGAATACAATAATAAACTTTGAAATTGTGAAAAATGTGTTTTTTTCCAAATGTTTTTTCATTTTCTTAGTCGAGCAAGCCACTTTACGATGCAAATACGAAAGGATGATTGCAAGAGAGAAAAATAAGCAGACGAGATAAAGAAAAGCCAAAAAATTTAATTCGATTAAATGAGAAAAACAAATTCTTGTTGTGTGAGGTCGTCTAATGATGATTTTATTTTATTAGTCTCTTGTGTGAAAGAAATATAAAAAAAAACGTCTGGTCTTGAGATTTCCGAACGATAAAAAAAACCACCACCATTCAAGAAAAAGGATATACATTTTTATGTGTAACACATAACTCAAGAAAAGTGTAAATGCATAAAAAAATTTTTTAGTGAACATAAAAAAGTTCTTTATGTTTTCTGTATCTGTGAAAAGGGAATTAAAAAACGGAAGAGATTTTTGTTAATCTTTTTTGTGAAGTAATTTGCATAATATGTTTTGCTTCGATGAAGAAAAAAACTTTGTTAAATGGAGGGTTTATAGAAAAGTGGAGAGGATTATGTAAATATGGAGACATCATGCGAAACATATTATTAAGTGACATCAACCAATTGTCTGTCTACATTTTAATCAAATCAATCCACACTTCCCTATCGTTTACAGTAAACCAGCACCTTTTCCCTAAAAACAATTGAAAAGAAATTATTTCTTCAATGGTGTTTATGTTTTTCCTATTTTTCTACTTCTCCATCATGCTCTTTTCTTTGTTTGAACTTTAAAACAATTTACAGTCAATAAAACAAACTTATTTCTTTTTTCCAGACAATGTGTTTGATCGTAAACCTATCATACACATACATTGCTATATATTTTTTTCTTTGCCTGAGGGTCCTATTTTTTTCGCTTTGCCTATCATAATTTTCACACACAAAAAAAGGCCCAAAGAAAAAATAACATAAGATGAGCGATGTTGATAGGCGTAAAAAAATGAACACTCCATTTCAATGCATGATAAACGTTTCTTTGAAGGAAAGGAAAGAAAATGAAATGATAAATTGCTTTTATTCTCTTTTTCTTTTTGATTTTTCTACCCTCGTCTATTTCCAGGGTGGCGGGAAAAAACTTATAAAGCACAATGACAAAAATATTATTTGTTAAAAGTTTGTACAAATTTTTTCGCAACAAACTCTTTGAAGAAAAAAATAATGAAAATATGTTTTTACACAGACAACAGACAACACAGAATAGACATAAATTTATTTTTTGCAATCTTGGACCTGTTTTCTTGTGGCATATCGGTAACAAAAAAATAAGGCCATTCATCTTTCGCCCCCTTTTATATATATATTTTTTTTCAGTTGTTCCGGCACCACCAACAAAAAACATAGAAGGAGGAAGAAAATGACGCCGCTTGCTAATCCTCGTAATAACGAGGAAAAAAATACTAATTATTTATCAGGTTAAACAATAACAACGAGAACGAACGACGATAAGATCCAAGAAAGATAAATGGATATTGGATTTAAAACACATTAATCTTTCTTTGGGGAGAGATGTCTCTTTTTAATTGAGAATCAAAAATATCCGGCAATGAAAAACAACTAAAAAAGATGTTTACTGTAGTTTTTATCAACGATGGAAGTTTATCATAACCAAGTTTAATTCTTCGAGTTGAAACCTTTGACCATTCCTCTTGAAAGTACTGAATATTTGCTATCATGATAAAATGAGTTTCTACCCTAACTATTTTTTCTATTAATTGCTTTTTTAGTTTTTTTAATGATGTTAAACGGCTACTAATTTTTGAGTCTTTTTTTTTCACTCTATCATAGACAGACAATTTTGCGCGTGTTTTACATTTTGCACGTCAGCAAAAAAAAGTTGTTTCATTTTTCTCCCTCGTCGTGAAAAAAATCGCAACATTTTCTCTATCACCTTCTTTCTATGTGGTTATCTCATTGTCTCATATTTATTTTTTTCTCGAACAAACTAAACTGCTGTTATTGCTTTATGGTCGAAATGAAAAAAATTGAGAAGCGAGCAAGCAAACATCAGAGTCAGACAGTTTTTTTCTTCTTTTGCCTAAACGTTTTTTTAAACAACCATAAAATGTTTCTCTTAAAAAAATCAAAAAACAATCATCCGTCTACCAACCAAAAGGCTAGCTTTTTTTTTCATGCTTCTGCTGCTACAAAGATAAAATGTGTTTGATGGGCGAAAAAATCAAATCAAATCAGCTGTATGTATTTGGTTCGAATCACATGGAATTTGTCGAGAGAAAAAAAAGAATGGAAAAGATTGTTGTGGCTTATCACTGCTTGCCATCATCTCTAAATAAAGTGCATTTTTTTGCATTTGTAGCTAAAAATCTTTTTCAAAAGTACATTACTATTTTTTTACTGCAATCCTTTACTTTAAAAATTGGCTTTTCTTTAAAATTTGAAACCAAAAGAAGTTAACAGCTGACTAAACTAAGCTAAATGACGATGGAGAAAAAGAGTGAAAATGGATACAAAATAGTCAGTCAGGTGGTGACAAAAACACACACTCCACAAATGAAAGATATATTCTGGCTTATTGCCAATGGACTTGCATTACGAGAGATAGCTATGTTTAATTCAAAAACATGCCACAATCATTCCTCAAAATTAAGAAAAGAATGTGGACAATGGTCAGCTGTCGGTCGGTTGATCGAATGAATGAATAAGTAAGCAAGCACATGGCAAGAGTAATAGAAACTCTTATTTAAAAAAAAAAAGAAATTTGATGGACAAAAGTTGACAATTGATTGGCATTAAACACAAAGAAGGAAGGATATATCATTAAAGAAAAAAATTAAATCAAGAATAAATTTTGTGTTGAAAAAAGTTTGTGTTAGGTAAGATTAATTTTTCGGCAAGATCATGTTAGACAAACAATTTTAATAAATGAGCTTTAAAGTTTTTTTTCGTAAAACAATTCAAAGAAAAGCTGACGAGTTTTGAATAAAATTTCAACAACAAAAAACTCTGATTTCATTAAATTAAAGTTTTGTAGTTTTCAAAACATTTCAAAAGCAGACATTTATGAATAAATTATGAAGCACAACAACAAACCTTTCATTCCTGGATGGCATAAACCAAATCCATTCGGAGATGTGGACATTGGAGGACTGGAATATGGAGAAGTGGGTTGTTGGGATGAAAATGAAGATGATCCAGTCATGGATTGCCTATGACCTAAGAGTCTGCTCCTTGTCCTTTGAGGAGTTGGAGGGGAATTTGGACTTGTTAACTTAAATAAAACCTTGGATTATGAAAATTAAAAATTAGACATACAATTTCTAAATTATTATCTTCCTCTGATGAAAGCGGTTTCATATCCAAAATATGTCGTAAAAAATACATATCGTCTACAAAACCAGGGACTCCAGTAACTTGTGCTGCAGCTTCTGCTACAGCTGCAGATGACGAAGCGATGGCATCGCTTTCACATAATTGTGTCATCGTCGTTGTTGCCGCCACCAAGGATGGATCAACAACCGCGGCAGCAGGACAACCACCACCACCGCTATGATGATGATTTCCAATAATACGCTTTTCAGAACACGGAGACAGCTTTGTTTTTAATATAAATCCTCAAAAAAGAGGAACAAAATAGAATAAAATTAAATTAAATAATGGAAATTTGTCGTTGATGAAGAAAATACTTTAATAACTCCTCTGGATGCTGCTCCACAAAAAAATAAATAAAAGCGGTGGCACGCACAGTTAATGAGAAGGCTTGAATGCGCTTTCTCTCCGCTGAAAATATAAAAAATATTGAATATTGGAGTCTCATCATTATCTTTTTTTTTTCTTCATACATATATTTAATTGAATTATCATTGCAAAGAAAAAAATAAAAACGAAAGAAATATGTATGTATATATTATTACAGTTAAAAACGCGACCGGCACGAAAAATAAAAAATGAAAGCAAAAAAAATTTTATCGGAGATAAGGGCACAAAAATATTTGGATGAGGGAGTAGCAGAAGTAAATGTTGCGGATTCGCAACAAAACTTTGATTGAATAAAAGAAGAAGAAAAAACGAGTCAGCGTTCGTAAAAAAAAATTGCGTCCAAAAATGGCAATCGTAAAAGTACACCATCATAACGGACGACGGCGGCTGTTTTTTAAAGAAAAAATACAGCTGATTGAAAAAAAAAATTAAAAAAGAAAATAAAAAGAAAGAAACAAAGAACAAATTAGTTTTTAAAGGCGCCTAAAATTGAAATGAATTTGAGTCAAAAAAAATCAAACGGAAATAAAAATAGACAAAAAAAAATATTCGTCTGTGAATTTTTTTTCTATAGATATTTAAAAAAACAACACAAAAACCGCAGACGACTGGCGACAACATTTAAAACAAAAAATGATTGGAATCGGAAATTTGCAAAAAATAAAAACCAAGCTTCCGGGAAAAAAGCTATTGCCGCAACCGATGGGCAGACAACAACAACAAAAAAAAACGCTGACCATCCATTTAGTTATTTAAAAAAAGTGACAGACTAGGACAAACTGTTTCAATGTAGCTTTGTGTGTTTTTAAAGAGAAGGGCGGAGGTAGACAAAATCTGCAGTGATCTCGGAATTTTCTCAACTTTTGCTATTTTCTTCTTTTACGTTTGATGCTTAAACGGACAGCCGACAGCCGCCACCATCGCTATGTTGCCTTCCTGCTCGCTCCTCGATGTTTCGATGTTGTACCACCATCATCAACATCAATCGTTTGTCGTTGTCGACGCCAATACTTACTTACTACTGCTACTAACTAACCAAGTATAAAGGCAGCCGTAAACAAAAACCCAATACATTATTGCGATGCTGGACGACGCGACTACTAGAAAAAAAAATCAGCAATGACGATGATGACGACGAGACGACAGACAAGGCGGAGCTACCGTGTATTATCGACTCCACCCTTAATACTATTAGAAGGGGCAGCACAAAAAATGGGAAGAGAGAGAAAAAGGATGGATCCCTCAAGGCAGCTGCTTTTTGCAATCATCGCTCTCTGCTGTCGTCTTTCTTTCAATGAAAAAAAAGAGAGACCAAAACATTTTTTTTGTTATTGATAGAATGCAGGGAGGCGAGAAAAAAAAGACAACAAAAAGTGCCAAAAAAAGTTACGGAACAATAGCATCAGTAAAAAAAAAGAAAAAATGTGAGCGATCTTCGGACGAGGACGATCGAGCAAGCACTGTCTGGCACATCACCACCACAAATGATAGAACTATCGCGTGGGAATCAGCATAGTCGACGTCGTCTGTCTGGAGCCACCACCATCATCAAAGAAGCAAAAATCAAGCAGCATTACATGGCAAAGAAGAAAACGAATTTTTTTGTATCAATCAAAAACATATTTTTTTCTTTACAAAAAAAATTATTCTTTACAGACATTTTACTAATAAAATAAATCTTCCCGGAAACACAACTAAATAAAAAAATTATTGAAGGGGTAATCAAATAAATGAAGTAATAAATCTTCCAAAAAAATTCAAACCAACAAAAAAACTTTCAATATAGGGAGAGAAAGAGAGGGTATAATAATTCTTGAAGGACTTTGGTCCAAAAAAAGTGAAATTCCATCAATGGTTAAAACAAAAAAAAATTTGTCCCCTCCATATTCTCAAGGCCGCCATCCTTCTTCAAGAAAGGCAGTCTCAGAAGTCGCTCGTCTAAAGTTTTTTTTGAGTGGGTTCCGTTTTTGTTCTTCTCCTTCTTTTTCGATGATGTTGCGCACCCTGGAGTAAGAAGACGACGACCCGCAAAATAAAAAAAAACTTGCTTGTCCCGGGTTCAATCAGTCATTTTCACCTTTTCTTCTTCTTTCTTTGCTACGCGAACCGATGAAATAGCTGCTGCCTCAAGGAATGTTAACAAGGCGATTAACGTCTCATATATTTTAAATATTGCGACAAATTGCTGCTGCTTTGATTGGAAATTAAAAATCAAATATTAACACAACAAAAACTTTAAAGTAAAAACGACAAGACTTAAAAAAATTACAAAGAAATGAAAAAGAAGTAATTAAAGAATAAGAAAAAAAACACTATCTCGGATTACGGTAAGAGACATTCATGACGGGAGACAGACAATTCATTATGACTAAAAATAGCAATAAAATCTTATTTTTATATTAGTTTTTAAAAATAAATATTACGGTATTTGTGTAAAATCATCAAATAATCAAATGTTATTTTAATGATTTCTTTATCTTTTCATTTTATTTTCTTGAAATTTTGCTGCATCAGCAACAAAAAAAAATATAAAAAAAGGAAAGGTGAATGGCGCCAATGAAATATGCGCTACTGTTTTTAAAGTTTTCCTGTTAGTTGTTGTCAGTCGTCAAACTAGTGTTATCATTATTATAGTTGGAGACATGTAGGAAGAAAGGATGAAAGTCAAAAAAAGAAGATAGAATCAACAACAACTTCTAATCCCCTTCAATTCAACATAAAATCAAAGTCAATGAAAAGAAAAAGCAAACACATTGATAAGAAGCATATACAAGCAAGCCAAAAAAAATATAGAATAAATAGGCATACAGAAATCATAGTGAAGACGTGACAAACATAGAAATGTGAAAAAAAATCGCAACATTCTTTTTTGGCTATGAAAGTTAAACGATCCGATACGAAAAAAATGACATTAAACTAAGGTGTCTCAAAAATGAAAGTAAAAATAATATGATAAGAAGAGTCTATTGGTAGCAGCAGCCAGCCAGTCTTTGCCAAAAATATTGAAATTAAATAATATGTTTTTAATGAGACTGAAAAAATTAATGAATGAAGAAGTAACTTATTCTTTCATCATAGCTTTACCACAATTTTCGGTAAAATCTAAAAATCTATTTTAAAAGTAGACGAACACCATGCATTAAAACACATTCCTTTTGACCATCTCAGCCAACAACTACTTTAAAACAAAATTACATAGCTCTCATCTGTTTCGTACTTAGTTAATTAGTTAGTCTAGCGGTCAAGTGAGCGAAGAAATCATCATTCTTTCAAGATGACGACAACGATCGAACGATCGAACAATCAAACATTGTCGTCAGACACATTCCATAAAAGCAGCTAACATCTCCTCTTTCATCCTTCATCGCTCTCTCTCTCTTAACTACAGTCTCTTGCTTTTTTTTCCATCACCTCGTCAGCTATTTTAATGAGGCTTGCCTGAAGCATTTTTTCTTCATTATTCGGTGATAAAAAAAGAAGAGTGTTGTTGAGACGATTGCGCGAAGAAAAAAAAAATAGACAAGCAATGTGAAAAAAAAATCTTCCATACAACAAACTTTTACAAGACGAAAAAAAATTTTATTGAAAAAAATCACGTAAAAAAATGTTGCTATTTTTTTATTCTTCCTTCAAAGCTAAACATCTTAAAAACATTGAAAAAAGATATAAAAGTTGGAAGAAATAAATCAAAGCAGCTTGATCGGAAGATTTCCTCGTTTTTTATGCCACTTTTATATCCTCAAATAAAAAACAAAGTATCAAAAAAATTTTTTTACACTGGAAGTTTTTTATAAATTTCTTCTCTGAATATTAACAAGAAAAAAACTATGGCTTATTTTTTGTCTTGTCTTGAACATGTTTTTTGATCCTTACAAGCAAGCTATGGGAAACAATAAACTAATTTTTGTGCAAAAAAAAACAATCAGCAGACATGGTAAGAAGGAGACAGACATCAACAGTGTGGCAAATAATGAGAAGCACAAAAAAAAAAAACAGATCACAAGGAAAAAAAGAAAAATAATATGACAACAAAAAATAACTAATGGCTTCCAATACTTATTAATAAAATGCCGAACAGACATAAACACGTTGCTTTATAAAAAAGCTTGAATCAAAAAATTAATCCTATCCTCTAAATTTTTTTAATAAAGCTCATCGTGTCTGCTATTACACAATGTTAGAATCAAAAAATTTTCAAAACAAAACACGATTTCTAAAAAAACCTTTAATGTATATATATTCAGCAGACTTGTCCCAATAGTAGTAGTACATAAACGAGAGATGAAAAAAAAGAAGTGTAAGAACAAGAAGAAGAAAAGGGAAGAAGCGGTAGTTAACTATTGCTTTTACTAGGCTTGCTTCTGTTCACAATTTGCAATTACATGCAGCTTAACAAACAAAACAAAAAAAACCATCGATGCTTTTTCATTTTTTTGTTGCTTTCATCAACTCATTGGGAAAAGATTCTTTCTTCTCGGACTCTCTCACTCTTGCAAACATCATCATCATCATTGAGTCTGATGACTGCTTCTTCTTCAGCTGCTTCGCTTTTAGAAACATACATCACCTCTTTTCGATACATTTTATTTTCGCGCGATCTGAACAAATTTGTTGTTGAAACATGCATTTCCCGAATTAGAAAATGATATATTTGGAATCATCCAAAATAAAACCAAAAAGCACGTGTTCGCAAATAATAATAAAGAAATAAAAATAAAAAATATATAATGAAAGATGATCTTCGCAGCAAAAAATATGGGAAAAGTGTGTGTAAAAAACTATATTATATTGCCGACTTTGATTTTAAAAACAAGGAAGAATACAATAGAATCAAAGCAAGCGAGAAAAAAAGAGAGACAGAAATAAAAAGTGTTTTTGATCATCATCAGCATCATTTACAATTCAAAAAAGGTCCAAAAAATAATAATGGCAAAAACAAAATACAATACGGAAAAATATATAGGAAAAATGGATGGAGGGATTAGCCAACCAATGAAATACACTCTCTTAAACGGTCATCATCATAATTTTTATGAGAGAGAGGTAGAGAGTATTGTTTGTTGGATGAACGGAAATACAAAGGCTTCCGATAGAACGGATGAAAAAAAAGGAATTATAATCCAAGGAACGGTAGTGTATGTATAATCGTGGTGAAGTGTTCATGAAATAAAATAAAATTAATGGGGAATAAATTTTTTTACAAAACAGTATCAAAAAAGTAATAAAAAAATTTGATATTTTTCAAATACCAAAATTTACTTTAGCCAAAAATATTTTTTTTCCAAATAATCAAGGGCGTCAAGGTTTTCTATAATTTAATGCCAAGCAACGAATGAAATTATTTGGGCGATAAATTATTACTTTTTAAAAGTAAAAAAATGAGACTAATAAATAAGAAATTTTAACAAAAGAAAAAACGAAGCAAGTAAAGTATGTATTCAAAAGAAGATGAAAAGAAATTTTTTAAAAAAGGAAGAAATATTGCCGTGACTCTCAATTTTGGCACAAAATCCGCGCGAATAAAAGAATTGGAGGCAGCCGGCACATCTTCATTTTTTTTTCTTCTTCTCGAACTCGAAACTGGGTTGGCTGGCAATTTGCCGTGTCGACAAGAGTTGTTTTTTTTTTATTCTTGGCAAAAGAAATAAAAACATTAAAAAATGGAGAAGAAAAAAATACATAGTCATCTAAGGATGAAGATTATTCACACACAAAAAAAAATAAAAAATAAAAAAATTCTTTAATTCATTGCCGCCAGCTGCTGCCAGCTAAAATAGATAGATCGAACGAATGCTAGTGGACAATAAAAAAAAATATAAAAGGAAAGAGAAAAAAATATGGGGGCAAAAGTAAACCGCCTTAGGCTTTGCAACAAACAACCAACAACAAAAAAATGGTTGCGCAAAGAAATGGTTTGGTTTCATAAAAAAGGAAGGATGAAATTAATTGTTTTTTAAGGATTTCATTTATCATGCATGGAAAGAAAAATAAAAATAAATAAACATGCTTCTTTCTTTTTTGTTACAATAAAAAATGACAAAAATCTAGAACAGAAGAACCATTATTAAAAGCTGAACATATAATTTTTTTTCATGTAATACAAAACCGGAAGAGATCTTTCAAGAAAATCACGCGGTAACTTTTGTGACTATAAAAAAATATATAACAAAAGTAACAAAAGATCAAATATTTAAGCTAATAATTTAGCGCTTTCATTAAATTAAAAAAGAAAAGAAAAAGAGAATCAAAAATAATGAAACAGCAGCAGCCAAGACTTTTGCAAAGAAAAAAAGTTTTGCAAGAAAAATAATTTCGGAATGGATCGTGCATACAAAAAAATTGAACTCAATTAGTTCGCACGCGCCCCTTTTCTCCCTCACAAATATAATAAAACTATTCTCTCAAGATTCAAAATCGTCATCAAATAATATATTATAAAAAATTAAAAGAGATTTTGAGCTGTCTAGTGGCTGCGCGAGAGAGAGATTTCTTCGATCGAGAAATAAATAAAAAAGAAAGAATGAAGAAGTTAGTTATCGTTGATTTGCCGTATGTAGTCAAAAAAGACTCTCAAATCTCTGAAAATAAATAAATATTATGGATAAAGAAAGAGAGAGGATAACAAAAATGATTAAAAAAGCTCCATGGTCACATGATCATCGAATGATTTAAAAAAAGGCTCGATTCATCATTTAAAAAGAAAATATCCATTCCCATTAATGAAAGTATAATTATATTGTAATTAATTTAATCTGAAAAATTTTAAAATTACGCAAATTTTAAAGCTACTTTAATAAAATCAAGGAATTATCAAACCGCGAATCAAGATCACGACAAAAAAACACGGAAGGAAACGCTAAAAAGGTACTGGCAAACAAACTTAGAATCTTTGCAAAAAAATCCAATCATTTTTTTATTCACCTTTGCAGAAACAAACAACGTTAAAGATATTTTTTTGATTTCAGAAAAAATTCTTAGGGTCAAGTCTTTTTTTTTCTTTCACCAATGAGACAGAAGAAATATATATCTCTCTCATACTTGGGCAGCAAGAAAGCCGGCGCACCTGCGCAAATATTAAAAAATATATTTTTTTTTCGTTGATGAAGGAGAAAAATGATTGCAGCGACCAGTCAGTCGACTGTCATCAGAAAATATGGTGGTGGAATTGTTTTGTTGTTAAATTTTGAATGCGAGCCAAACGTCTACTGAGGAAGGGAACCCAGACAACACACGATGCAATGGATGGAAAAGATGATGATGATGAGGAGGTGAACCTTTTCATTTTTTTTCTCCTCGACGCGTTCCTGTACTTATTCACAGATTTTTTGTTAGTCCACAATAAAAAAAAAGCAGCAGCCAGACCAGACCCTCTTTTCTGCTTGCCCAATATTTTTTCTTTTTTTTGCGTAGAAAAACGGCTGATTTTTTTTTTGATTGAAGAAGTTTTTTTTTCTACGTCTTCTTGGGGTGAGAATAAAGGTTTGTGGTTCTTTTTTTTCTTTGTAAGTCTGTGATTTTTTTTTTTGCTGGCTTGCCTGCTTTTTTGAGGACGTGTGTGACGTGAGGGTAAACATTTGCCAAGATTTTTTTTTTCATTATTTGAGCGAGAGCCATCAAGTGTGAGGCTAGAAAAAAAAAGAAGAAAGAGAAAGTGAGTTTTTCAAAATCTATTACTTTGAAATGAAAAAAAAACAATGGGTAACAAAGTACAGTAATGAAGATTAAATGGTAAAATACCAAGCAAAAATAAAATAATCACGGCATCGATAGAGACTTAAAAAGGCAAATTAAAAGTTTATGAATGCATAAATTAAAAAACATAAAAGTCAACCATCATTGTATTTGAGATCAAAGTTTTGATGGTACCAAAACTTAAGGCGTTCAGAATAAACATTTTTCATTTTTTATGACCCGAAGAAAAAGGAACGCCTTAAAAGAAAAAATCTAAAAACATAAAATTGTTTAACAATCGAAAAATCAAAGTGAACGTTTGTTTTTTATTTGCAAAAAAAAGGTCGAGACGTAAAAAAAATTTTGACAGAGCGAAGAGAGCAGAGCGTCTTTAAAACTTCGCAACATTCAAGTGAGAGATTTCCGGTTACCGAAATATAAAAAAAACGTTTTTTTTATTACGACAGACAAAAAAAAATATTGGTTAAAGAGGCAAATAAAAAAATTTCTTTTTAAAAAATAAAATAAATTGATGGTCGTCGTTTAAGAAGCGATTCATTCATTTATTTTTTTCATTTTTCGAAATGGCTCCCTTCTTCCAGCAACCACCAACCTTTCAGAAGATGGAAGAGGAGGAACGCCTTCCTCTACTGATTTTTTTGTTTTCTTGATCATATTGAATCAGCAGCAGCCAACGACAGCTTGCTTCCCTCCAATCTTTTTTTACAAAAAAAAAATAATAAAAAACGATGGAAAAATTCCGTTGATTCTGAATCATGCAAAAAAAGGTGATTGGCAAACGACAAAATGCGAGATGCTGGTGCGAAAAAAAGTATAGGAGAGAAGAGGGAGGAAATGCAGCATGGCGGCGAGCATAAGTGCCTCCTTTAACTTTTTTTGCCATCATCGTCGCCACTATCGTCATCGTCATCGATGTTCACAAATCAGTGCACAGCAAAAAAAGCCGCCGCTGCCAACCAACCCTATGATTGTTGTTGCTTTCGACCCTCCTATTTTTTAGTTTTGCATTCTTACAAAATCGGATTAAAAAACTTAAGTGACAGAATTTAAAATTTTTTGACGGCGATCAAGTTTAAAATATAAAGTTTTTCTTTCAACCTCCAAAAAAGTGAGAAAAAAAAAGGTTTTTGTTCATTTTAAAGTATTTTAAGCCGCATTTTGGAAAATGAGATTTTCATTATTCAATGAGATGAAGAAGAGCAGCTTAAAATGCTGGAAATAAAAAAAAAGGGCAATAAACTTTTTAAAAGCTTTTTTTTTCTTCACTAAAAGGCCGAAAGAGATCGTCGGCTGAAGGAATGGAATGCCTTTGGCTCAGTGCCAGATGTTGTCCTCAGCTGGTGGGCGACGACGACACTAAGCAACCATAAACAGCGATAAAATAAAAAAAATAAAACTCCCACATAAGAGCTAATAAAACGTGTTTGTTTTCAAGAGAGAGAAAGATGATTCTTGTTTTCTTCAATCAAACACATTTAAACCACACAAAAAATGCATATACGTGAAACATATTGTATTTGACGACCTCAATTGTTGTTATGTTGGTCTCGCGCCATCACCACCTTTTTTTCATGATCATGTTGAAAATCCCCTCATCTCCCTTTCTATATTGAAAACTAATATATTTCTAAAAAATATAATTTCAATTTTTTTTGCTTTTGAAAGTTGTTGTACAAAGGTGCAATAATCCTCTCAACCAATCGGTCGCTTGCTTCCCTCTGTGATGATAGAATGGAATGAATAGAAAAGGATTGAAGAAAAAAGGTGTGAAACGAGCACACGTTTACAAGCTCCAAAATATCAAAAAATTATGTGGCGCCAGATTGACGGTAGTAGTATAAATGAAAAAAAACTTTATTGGGAATAATAGTGTGTAAAAAACAGGAAATCAGATTTAGAAAATCTTTTTATTTTTGTCTATAAATAAATATTCGACGAGATGATTGGGGGTAAAAATTGTCAGTTATATAAATGGGTGATCTATAATATAAGGAAAAGGTATCAACGGAATCAGTAAAATTCAAGTACATATTATTTAAAAGCGTATGGATATCTTACGATTGATTATTAAAAAAACGCAGACTAAATACAAATAATTTTTAAATTTCGTATTAAAAAATCATAGATTATGACTCAGAAAATGAGCTAATCAAAAATGAAAAATAAAAAAAGCATTGTAAATCAAGTCAGTCCAATACAGAAAAGCTGATTCATGCTTTTAAGAAAAAAAACCCTAAAACATGCAACCTATCATCGACTCCGCATTACTAAAAAAAAGAAAAAAGAAAAATAAGATCAAAGTCAAGCATCGTCATCCAAGGTAAAATAGAAAAAGGAAGAAAAAGATTAGTCAGCCAATGACTTAACTTTAAATATGAAAAAGCGACCTTCAAAATCTTCCTTCTTTCCCTCTCTTCTCTCATATTTTCTTCTTGATCTTTATCAAAAAAAGGTGGTGGCAGTAATATCAAAAAGAAATCTCATGAAGCAAACGCGTGCCGAGGCAATATTAGGGAGTATCCATTCATATCGACTTCATGAATGAATGGAAGTAAGTCATTTGTCTCTACTCTCTTTACTTGATCTCGAAAGAAATAAAGAAAGAAACTATAGTTTTTCGTAATCAAAAAAAATTATTTGGCGATAATGACAGCACTAACATTCATATACATATATCGTAAAACTCTATATATCGACTGACTGAATTATTCATTTTCTCGTAAAATCTTTTTGTCTATCACTTTTTTTTCCATATTTATATATCCCCAGTGTTCTTATTCATAATCATAAATCATTTTTACCCTAAAAAAAGAGTCGGAGATTTTTCATCATCAACCAATAGTTTTTAAGATTTTTAAGATGAACAAGGGTTTTTGAAAAAATTTTTAAGAAACAAGAAAAAATATTTACTAATTTTTGGTTGAAAAAAATGATAGAAAAGAATCGCTTTTAAAAAAAAGTATACTGTAATATTGTAATATAAGAAAAGCAGACGATTCAATAGATTTTTTGACACATTGCATACAGTTTCTTACTCATCTTTTGTTCTTCGAAAGCGTGTCAAACTCAATCGCTCACTCTCACACACGTATGAATTGAATAAAAGCTTTTTTGATAAAACAAAAAAGAAAATGAAAACAAAAGGAATAAACAATCACAAGAATGCAAATGAGAGAATACAAAAACTTTTTTGATGATTCCCAAACACATCCATTTCTTTTCAATCATATAAGCTTGCTTATTCAGAAGAATCAAACAAAAACAAAAGGAAATGTGGCCATTTTTCCCTCAAAAAAAACCACCAAAAACAAAAAAAAAATCTGTTAAAAAAGTGTTGAAACCTTTGCCATTTTTTTGCATCTGGAAAAGTATTAGTAAAATATTCTAAGGTGTAGGAGGAGGATGGGATGATTAAAAAAAAGCAGGAGATAAAATAATGAGGCGATAAAACATAGAAATGATTCAATCAAAGTAGCAGTAGTTTTTTTGAATTGCATTCCAGATGAGTAACAAACGATCAACCAAGACCAGTTCAAAGAATTTGTTGTTTATTTTTATGAGATCACATTTGAAGAGTCGTCTCATCTCATTCATCTCAGTAGACGACAGACGTTTTTTTTATTCTGCAAAATAAAAATAAAACAATAAATGACCAAATTTTATGGTCCCTTTCTTTTCTTTTCTTCTTTCTTTTTTTTTTTTGCAAAAAGAAAAATATATAAAAGAAAAGAAGCAAACGTGAGGTTTGTAAAATTGAAATAGAGCCAATATAAACATCACAAAAAAGAAAGAAGTTAAGCGTTCGAAAATGAGAGAGAGAGAACGAGTAGGAAAAAAACTAGCTGAACAACAATATGTGGAAATTTGAAACTTTTAAAAAGCGTGAAATTGAACTAAGCATACCATTGAGAGAGGGAGAAAAAAATGAAACATAACAGCTTTAAAGAATGGCGTGGTTTATGATTCGTAATTAAAAAAATTATGAATCAGAGCAGAGAAGAGTTGATTTTTAATTATTTTAAATTTAATACATTTATTTGTATTATCAAAATTTATTAGAATTTTTAGTATAAAATTGCCAAAAATTTTTAAAGCTTAAAATTTATTTTGAAAACAACTTTACAGTATTATTTTTTTGTCTCTACTCAAAAACTTTTAAAACATCATTTCCGAAAGGTGGTGGCAGATTTTCTTTAAAGATAAATATTTGAATATAAAAAGTGTAAACTTATCTGAATCATGGTCGAAGAATTTTTTATTTTACAGTAAACAACATTTTTTACAACACGCAAACATACTGATCAAAATCATTCAAGAAATTATTTGTTTGTAAAAACAAAGTCCATCAGAAAGGGAAAAAGTTTTATTTTTTTTTCATAACGGCTGCTACTATTGCGAACAAAATATCAAAAGTGACGATGATGACAATATTTTATTTATATAAAAAAAGCGATGGCATTCAGATCGAAAAACAAAAAACGAAAGACTTCTTAAAAAAACGGGAAAGAGAACCTCGTTTTTGAAACAACAACATTAAAAAAGGAAGAAACTTAAAGGGTACACGTTCGATGGATAGAAAACAAAGAAAATTTTGGCGCCAAAAAGTGCACAATTTTATTTTTAAGCCATTTTTTCTTCTTCAAAATGCGGAAAAATTTCGCGCACAAAAACATTTTTAAAGTCAGATAGATAGATACAAACCTGTCAAACGAAAGGGAGAGAGTTAAAAAAAATAACACGCGGTTTATGTATGGAACAAAACCGTGGAATCACAAAATAGGTGGAAATAAAAATGAGAGGGTCGCCGGAAGACTTGAAAGGAGCAAGGACAAACTCCTTCCCTTTCGTTGATGGGGACATAAGGAATGGAAAGCAAAACACGGTGATCATCATTGAATAGGGCCTTGAATTAAAATCAAAAAAGAAAAAATGCGCGAGAAAAACGATTGAATGTAAAATAAAATGGACAACAATGCTGAAGAAGAAAACGCTAAACTTATTTTTGCATCTTGAGTGTCAAAATCAAAGAACGAAGAAGATAAAGTCTTCAGTGATTTTGGATGACAGCCAAATGGAGTATCAAGAAATGGTAGTAACCACCAGATGCTTTTTTATATTTATTTTTTTGAAATGAGAAATTAAAACAAAGAAAAATGAAATTTTAAAAGAAGAAGGCAAGACGAGACATGACTTGGCAAGGTTTTGGAAGGTCATTTGGAGGGCGTGAAGAAAAAAAGTAAAAATTCAAGGAAAATAAGAGAGATGTAAGATGTTGAAAAATAAAAAAAGTTCAAACTTTGCTTGATAATCAATCACGTTAAAATGCTTCAAGACTTCTTTTAATAAAGAAGTTTTGAAGCAATTTATTATATATTTTTTACAAATAATTTTGAAAAGTACAGTTTTTCTTAATCTGCATCACTCCAAACATTCAATATTAAGAGCCACGCTTTAAGGCATATTTTGACACAACCTATATGCTTCATTTGTTCACATGCTTCTATTTTAGAAATAACTTTCTCAAGCCTTTGGATAACAAAAAAATCAAACAGTATCATCAATTTGTTCCTCAAAGGGATACTTTGAAACCAATATAATTCAAAAATAAACTAACCACAAATTTCCCTCTAAAGCAAACATGCCTTAAGGTTGCTCTTCGGCAATCTTAGTGTCACTAAAGAAAATAACTTGAAAACTAACCGCAAAAATTAACCATTTCGATTAATTTTTTTTTGAATGAACAAGGTCAAACTTCTATTTTTTTTTTGTAAAAAACTAAAAAACATTTTATATTTTTGAAAAGAATTTTTATTCGTGTGCTATTGTTGCTGACTGCTGTTGTTAAAAGTGCAAAAAATAAAATGATTTAGTAAATTTTTGAACTTTTGCTTTCGGGGAAATAAGGGTTTAACATATGCGTTTTATAAAATAATAATCATAATATCAAAGGATCAAAAGAGAGAAAAAATAGAAAGACCAAAGCCAATAATATATTTTTTAAACCTATTCACAATTCAATTCAATTCAGCGGAAGCATCAATATAAAACTTGTTCAATCATGTTTAAAATATTTGAATTTAAAAAAAGAGAAAGAAAAATGACGCACAAGAAAATACAAATACATATTTTTAAAAAAATGTATGCATTCCGGAATCATCGCCGCCGTAGCCGTATTTTGCTTTAGATTGGTTGTTGATGGTCAAAAATCTTGATGATCAGTAAAATAAAAAACCGAAGCAAAGAAAAAAAGAAAGGGGGCGAGATAGCAGTGTCATTAGACGTAGACGATAGGATAACCAAAAATAATTTGTCGACCACCAATAAATTTTTTTTATTTGGAAAAAAATCATTATTGTATTCGTTCGTTTTCAAAGGACGTGAAAAAAATATAAATTTGTTACGGAAGCGAAAGAAAAAGAAGAAGAAAAAAAAATCACCAAAAGAATGTTCAACCACCAAAGAAGATTGGCTTAGCAAATACAAAAAAAAATTTGCCCTTTTCATCAGACAGTAAAGATAAAAAAAATGACCTTGGTAAAACAACGAAATGAATGATCAGAAGAAAAAAAATTATTTTTGCCAGAAAAAAACAAAGTTTTTTTTATTTCTCATTATATTTTTCGGCTAAAAAAAGCAACACAGCCCAAATAAAACAAAGAAAGAATAAAAAAGATGGTGGTCTCTTTTTAACACCTTTTGCTGGAAGAAGAAAAAATATTATAAGCAAGCTATTTAAAAAATGGGGGAACGAGATAATAAAAAACGTTAAAAGCTAACTAATATTTTTCAATGGCAAACTAACTTGAAAAGTGCTTAGATTAACATAACCAAAAAAACTGCTAATATTTTAAGAGTCTATGATAAATAGATTTAGCAACATCAGATATGGTGCTTTAAAAATTTTGTAGGGAATCCATATTTTTGTACCAGAAAAGTGTGGGTAATATAATCACGAAAAATGCAAAATTCTTCTCAAATTTTTTTTTATATAAACAAAGAAAATACTATTCAGAAAATTACTTTTATACATACCAAAAAAGGAGCGAAAGGAAGAAGCCATTTGCAATTAAGTAGCATTAACTACTTTTTTTTAATACTTTCAATAAAATTAGCTTCATTATATTTGTTTTGTTTGTTTTTTTAATCAAGAAAAAAAGAACGAGTCATCATTGTGCCATGACTTGCCTGCCTTTTATTTTTAGTAAACGAAGAGAATGAAAGAAAATAAAAAACAACAAAGCTATTTTTTTACCCAAAGTAAAAAAACGATTTAAAAAAACTCTAATGTTATATCGTTAACCTCCCAAAAAAAAACTTTGTAACAAAGCCTAAAAGTTTTCTCAATTTTATTTTTTTTATTGCATTTTATCTCATTTATTTGTTTAACCAAAAAAATTATCTGGTGAAAGAACAAAAGTTTCCATTGTTTTTAGTTTCGCCTGAAAAAAAAATTGGAAGAAAAATATATTTAAAAAAACAAAGAACAGGCGTTCATCAGTTAATTATTTTTTTGTTTTTTTGGAAGCTTTACTAACTAAATTAATGCATTTCCGGTTCATCAGACAAACACGATAACGAGGAAAAAAATCGCAGCTAATGAATGATTTTTTTTTTCATCGGGTTTTATTCATTGCAAAAATATGCAATTGAATAATGTTTTTTTGCTCCTTCCAGAAAAAAGAGGCTTTTAGTTTCGTCATTTATCTTCCAATTTTTTTAATTTTTGTTTTTGTCGTCGCTGAAAATATATCTTTGAATGAAAAAATAAAAATAAAAGAAGCTGCCAGGTGATGGATCGCAGCGTTCCATTTCTATGACAAAGCAAAAATAGAAAACATAGTTATAATTTGTTAACGAGAAAAAATTGAAAAAGATGCTTGAATGAATTTGAAGAAAACGAGGGATATTCAATTTAGGGATAAAATTTTATATTTTTAAGTATTCTAATTAAAAAGTTGCTTGCGTTTAAACAAGGTTAGTCTACCTCGTAGCTATCTTTCATAGCTAAAAATTCTCACATAAAAAAACTTTATATTTAGGAAAGCGTAAAAGAAACCCAACTTTTTGGCTACATTTTTTTTGTTTAAGAAAGAAACCAAGAAAATATTTTTAAGAAAAAGGAGTCTGGCAAAAATCAAAATATTCTTTTGTATAAAAAAAACGCCCAAAATAAAATTCACGAGGTCCAAAAAAGGCAAATTATTTTTAGAAAAATCTTTTAGACAGGTGCTTCTCTAATACAAAATCAAAGTAAGAAAGAACGAAAGGCTAAAAAAAAGAGGAAGGATTACTTTAAAATGATTTGCTTCCGTTAGTCGCCTTTTTTGGCACAAACATAATCTCTCACTTTTATCCCGCATTGGTTAGGTACAATTTTTAGCGCAAAGAAAGGTGGTGAAAAAAAGAGATTTGGCAAAGCTTCAAAGCTACCCATTAAATATATATAAGTTAATTAAACGCCAATATGGTTATATTTTATTATACAAATACAAAAAATATTTCATATTTTGTAATTGGCATAAATGTCCAATCTTGAAAAGCTTTAATTAAATTTAATAAATGTTAAATTTAATTATTTTTATAAAATGAAAAAAATAAAAAATTTTTAATATCGATGCAAAAAACATATTTAGCTGATGAATGTGAATTCAGTTAATTCAAAATAAGAGTTGTGGGCTAATCGGTTTTAACTAAATAGATAGCGAACATCTAAGCTTTAAGTATCATTTAATGTTTTTCTTGCTTCGAAATTTTTCAAGTTCCATATTTATAAATTTATTTTTTAGATTGGTATAAGCACTTTATTGTATTTCTTTTAGAAATGTATTTAATAAAGTAATAATTTATTTGTTTTTCTTTAACAAGGCAGAGAGAAAATTTTTAAATCATACGTTAATCCAAACTTTTCAACTTATATTTTTTTAGTTGTTTATGCAATGGTTTATAATATATGGAACATCCTCTCGTGAAGAAGCTAAAATAAACAGAATAGTATTATTATTTTATACTTTAATGTTTGTAATACCTTTTTCACATTCATTAACCCAATGAATTTTATCATACGAAGCCGCGATTAAACTCATGACAATTAAAGATTGAAGAATAAGAAGACCTGTAAAAATACAAATCGCTGCTGAAATACACAGATTCATAGTTTCTAAAGTTTTTTTTACTAAAAAAAGTTTATAGAAAATCTACAGTATTTAAAAAAGTAAGATTTTCTGGAAATCCAATATTAAAAAAAGATGCAACGATATATTAAGAAATTTAAAACTTTATTCGACATTTTTAAATTTTAATCAATTAAAATTTATGGAAGAAAATAAATCATGAACTTTGTCATAATTCCATATCGTTTCATAAAGAACAAAGCCGCTTAAAACTAAACTAACAAAAATAACCAAATTTGCAAATATAACCATTCCAAGTGTTACACCACCAAGTAAATTTGAAAATTCAGCCATATTTTTTACAATCAAACAAACTAAGATCGAAGAAATAAGCAGCAATGAAAACGTTTTTGACTTCCGCTGAATTATTTATATTTTCAAAAGAAACTGAATACACACAAAAAACTCCCTTTTTTGGCGAAATCCTAACTTTGGAAATTTTTTATATTTGTTTCATTTTAAAATACAATGGAAACAATCCAAATAAGCAATGATATTTGGGTGTAGCATCAGCAATCTTCTTCGAGAATAAATATATTTACAAAAGGTTATTGCTTATACAAAACTTAAAAAATATCGTAAAAGCTGTTTTAAAAAATGTAAAGACAGACCATATTTTATGTGTTTAATGTTTGAATCAAAATTCTTACGAAACATGTCAGAAAGAATTTCCAAAGTATACATACATATAATTCTTTAAGGAACTCTTAAAACAATCAATTAGAAAAATGTTTTAACCAAATCTTTATTTTCATTTCATCCTTGTAATTATTAGCCTTTCATTTTTATGTTAATTGCAAAAACATAAAATTTTGTGATGCTTAACTATCTTTTTTTTTTGTTGATTTTATCAATAAACACATTATTTTAGGAATCTCATTGGTGTAAAAATATTGCTTTATTTAATGTTTAAATTGCTATCTGTGCAAATTTTATTGCTCACGTGGAAAATGAAATATAAAAAAGTAATAAAAAAGATGTATTTTTGTAAAACTAATTTCTCCAAACTCTTTTGAGTTCACTAAAAATTATGATAAATTAACTAGGTTCGAGAATTTCAACATAGCGTTATGTAGTGTGATCTTATCCATTTTTAAACAATTGTTTAATTTAAAAAATCTATTTATCTTGTGAAAAAATATTTTTTAAAATTTAAATGCATACAATAAAGTGAAAAAATGCTATGTTAAATTTAAGCATGTTGGGTAGTGGCTGGCCAAGGAAGAATATATTGAATATGTTCTTTAAAATAATTAAAACCGCTTGTATCAATATCAAGACATTTCGCTTCTTTAATGACATCATTATTTATAGCAGCTAAAAAAAATAAATATTTATAAAATAAACCAATTATGGAACTTGCCTTTCACGCAATCATTTGTCCATTTACTGAATCCATAAGCAGCGGCGGTTAAACCCAAAAGAATTATGGATTGAACAATGAGAAGGCATTGAGCGAGTAAACCAACGAGAGGAACCCAATTTTTAACCATTTTAAATTATTTTTTAGACTAAAAACTATACTAAAAAAATTTAAACAAACAAAAAATAGTCGAGGTATAAAATTATTGGAAATCCAAAATTAAATATATTTTAAAATTTAGTCTTGATTAGCTTTATTTAAATTATTAAACTCTTTTACAAAACGGATATAAAAACAGTCATAAAATACTTTCAAAATATTTCTATCGCCCATAATTACTAAGACTGCTATCACCTAAATCATGAATTTTATCGTATTGCCACGAAGTTTCTTTGACAGCTAAACCAGCCAAAATTAAATTGATTAAATTAATAAAAATGAGAATACCAAAAGCAATGATATTTAAAATTTCAACACACGTTGCCATTTTTATTTGTGCTCAAAATTTTAGTGAAAAATTAAAACTAAAATATCAAAGAAATATATTGCATATTGTCTTTTACTTTACCCTTTTTATATGAAGTACACTTAACTTACCGCACCTTAACAATAAGCTCTAAATAAGGCACACCTCTTCTGATAAAAAGAAAAAGAAAAAGTGATGTGTATAAATTTTTGCACGTATGTTTTAAAGAAGATGAAAAAAGCCGACGAAGTGTATTTGCAATTGATTCAAAAAAAATAAGTTTCTTGGAGAAATAAATGATCAAACAGTCTGGTTTTTTTAGGCTTGCTTCTTCACATTTGTTTAACTTTCGTATAAAATTATAAAGAAATAAGACATTTCCAGGAAATTACAAATGAGTATGTTAGTTTAAAATTTATTTGATTTTTTGTTTGCTCATATCCTGTTTTATTTTTTGTTATTATAGTGGCGCAACTTTACATGTCAGTGACAAGGATGGAGATACTGTAAATGTTGGAATTATTGAAATCAGGATTTAGACTTTTGTCAAAGGCGAGCACTCCAAAATAACTTTATTTTTCAAATAACAAGAGAAAAATATTTTTGTTTTTTGATTTTATGGACTTTTAAGAAGAAATTTTTAAGCTGTCAATACCTGAACATGAAAAAGCATTTTATGAGATGCTTAGTGGTTATCAAATTTCTATAAAAAAAATTCTCTTGTAAGAAAAATTATTTTTCTATTATGTCTTTTCTGAATTGGCAAGCGTACAAAAAGTCGCTAAAACAAAGGCTTAAAACTTTATATCAATTCCATCAAATTTCTTCAAAGAAGTTTTTCCAAGTAACAATCCTTGTCCATCGATGTTTTCTACAAAAAAGGGAGTAACATTTTCTTCTACGTCGTGGAACAAAGAAAAATTTAATGCCTTTTATTTTACGAGCAGCAAGCATTCGATTACCACAAAAGAATATTGAATTTGATAAACAAACGAATAAAGTACGCAATGAACTCGTCGAAAATTTTATAAATATAGCAAATTGCGTTTATCGTTAGCTACTTATGAGTAAATTTATTTGAAAGTGAAAAATATCTTCAAATTAATAAATTATTATGAAATTAAAAATTATGCTTACACAAAACAATGAAATCACACAGACACAAATTTATTCCTTATTCAAATATGCCACTTTTTTGCTATCACGTTTTTTCTGTTGTGCTGCAGCAATTCTTTCAGCTTCACGCTGAAGTAAATATTCAATTTTATACCCGATTCTCATTTGTTCAACACAAAAATTTCCTAATAAAAAAAGCGATTCATGTACATCACCGGATGCTTTATCAACTCCAACAACGTCAATTAAAGCTTGAATAAATGTCTAAAAAAATCTTTTATTTAAACAAATCATTCTTTAATAAAAGAGTATTATTACTTTCCAATATGAACATTTATATGTTACACCAGTAAATTGAACATGACGTCCACCGAGTTGTTGAAGATATTTAGAAAGTGCTGTAGCATTTGTGGGATGTCCCATAACATTTACCAGCGTGGGCTCAAATGCCTAAAAAAATAAGAAAAGAGATATAAAAAAAGATGCAATTGTTGCGAAAGAATTTTCTTCATTTTTATGGGATGGAATAAAAGCATGTTTGTGGCTATAAAAGTGCAAAACAACTACGTTTTTATCGAAAGATGGAGTGATGAAGTTTTTAAATGTATGGTCAACTCCAAATCGAGTAAACTCAAATTTGCTGTTCTAATTTTACAGTTAAAGAAAAAATTATTACATCAAATAATTAAAGTTGTTCTCAAAGAAAAATTGTAAAAAAATATGTGTCAACTTAAAAGTAAAAATTAAAAATATTAAAGTAAAGTAAAAATAACAAACTTTAACATGTCGCAAAAATATGGGATTTATCCTTAATTCTGAAAAAGGAACATCTCCAAGACCAAATAAAACTTGATTTCGATGATCAAGTTGAAAAATTCTTAATAAAATTAAAATAGCTATTTCTGTTTCATCATCATTTACAACTTTAAGGATTCGTTTCCAATTATGTTTAACAGTATTCACTTGATGAGGATTTAAATCGCCACTTATTTGAAATTTAGGTTGAGTTGATTGTCTAAAAAAACTATTGAGATATATCGTAAATTTTGTCGTTGGTAAATGTTTTCGTGCAAATTCCAATTTTTAGTTTTGGTTTTTATTTTATTTTTGTTTTCCTTTGAAACTTTTATAAAAACAACGTTCATAAAACGAGAGCTGGCTTCTTTATTCTTCAAAAGATATAATAAATCTCTTGAGAATTTTTAAAATAAAGAAAAGGAAATGACGCGTTAAAATGAAGAGGATGGGATGGAAGAAAAAAAAATATCGAACCTGAGGCAACCTTTTTCTGTTACAATTGCATTTAAATATGAATTTGAACTGCTTTGACTACTTGAAGGTGAATGGCTGCTACTTAAACCTGATCTAAAAATTTGGATAAAAAATGAATTTCGATAACTAAATTTTTTGATTTAAAAAAACCTTTGTTCAAGAGATTGACTTCGATTTGCTCGTTGTTTATTTGATGTTCGACGATGAGGTCGATCGGTATGGCACGATAATTTCTCATCGGAACCAAATTCATCTTTGGATGAATGGTGAGTGGGCTAAAAGATGCTTTCTTAGATAAGCACAAATTATGATGTAAAAATGATTACAGTGCCATTATTTTTAGTTACATGTCGAGGTGATGCAGAACCAAACGATTCATGGCGTTTAATAAAATGCGGGGTTGAATGTCCTGATGATCCACTGTTTCCCATTCAAATGGTCCTTGGACCTACACTGATACCTTTAATTTTCATTTTTATTAAATTTATTCTGGGTAATAAATAAAAGATTAAAAAAAAGTTATATCAACTCTAAAAGGCTGTTCGGATTGAGACGAAAGAAGCACGGTAAAATAAAAAATTTATGTAAAAGCTAATATAAAAATTGCATTAATTCAAAACAATTAATTTAAACCATTTTAAATCAAACAAAACCCCACATATCTTTATTCTAAGAAAACATCAAAAAGAAGATGGAAAATTTTAAAACCAAATGATAGCGAGCAAGCTTCTTCCTCAACTGTGTTTGCTGTCAAAGAAACCCCACCACAACTTCTACTTCAACAAAAAAAAATCTTCCACCAAAAACTCCCAAAGGAAAACACACCCGTATTCATCATCATCGAAAAAATGTGAGCAGCGCCTGTTTCCGCTGCGCTCAAACTTCTTCTTTTTTTGAAAACGAAAAGCTTTATCTTCGACTTCTTTGTTATTTTTCTTCATCTTGCTTTTTTAACTCTTGATCGTTGCCTAATTGTGTTGTTGAAAGGAATAAACATGAAAGAAATATATTGCGTGACAACAATTGAAGTTAAAAAGCAGCAAAGAAACAAACGGCGGATATCAAAGTTTTGGAGAAGAAAAAAACACTTGAATTTTTTTATATGCAAAGTTCCGGAAACTGATTGCGTCTTTTGGGAATCTATTTTTCATTTGATTCACTTTTTTAAATAAATAAAAAATAAACGTTTAAAAATACATACTTTCGAAATTGTTAAAAAGCTAATGTAAGAATATTTTCTTTATAATTTTAGTGAATATCATTACACAATGCAGTGTTTATTGTGACACCTTTTTGTAATTGGAAAATAAAATTATTCATAAAAGATTTATTAAAAGTAAAACAATAATAATGTAAATACCATAGCAAAAAGAAAGAAGATGCATACAACCGTATTCGAAAACTTTCACAAACTTTACTCGCAGCGCGAAATGCTGACACGCATCCTAAAATAAATAAAAAGCGCCAAAATCCTAATCATAACATTTTTTTTGCAAATCATTCTTTTGTTCATCTTTGGTTTTTTTCTTGCAATTCGACTGATATTTCTAAAGAATTTGAAACTATAATTGCTTGGAATTTCATATTTTTTAAAGTTACGATCAAAAAAAATTATTTAATTTCTGCGTGTTAATTTAATTATAATCTGTTTATTTTTTTTCTCTCTCATGTCATCTTCATTATTTTTTTTTAGGTTTCTTATACCTCTACAAACCAGGTCATTATAATGGGTAAATTAACTCGGATGGAATCTGATTCAAGTATGGATACTTCTGATCAAAGTGATGACGATGCTACTGGTCTTGCTGGAATGACGGTTGGACATTCAAAAGAAGCTTTTTTGACTGGTGAAGAACAAATCTTGGTTTTGGATGATAAAGGTGAAATTTGATTTTGACATTTTTCTCAATGTACCTATTATGTTTTTTTAGAGGTTCTTGACGAAAGTGAAGATGTGCTTATCAATCCAACGTTAGTATACAATGAACAACTCAAAAGAAATCGTGATAAACGTGAAAAGAAGTCAACTTACAACCCTTATGATGAAGAAGAAGTCGATGATTTTGGCATTGTAAGTCTCTTTTTATGATAGCGCATATTTAGTTAGCTATTTTTGAAATGCTTACCACATAACTTGCAAATATTTTTTAGGTGAAGCGAAAAGAAATACTTTCAAAGTACGATGATGGTATGGATGGTCCAAGAATTCGTGAAACTTTCAAATTGGATGAACATGGTGGCGTAGATGTTAATCGTGAAACAGCCGAATTGCAGCAAAGACGAAAGCAATTCATGGCAAATAAACGGTTTGAATCTTTGGAAACGCCAGTGCATAATATTCAAAATATTTTTTACACTGAAGAAGAAATGATTTCATTCCGAAAGCCAAAAAAGAAGAACAATGTTACCAAATCGCGTAAAAGAAAAGTCTTGAAAGCTGATGATCTAATTCCTGAACCCGAAATGGAAAAGTTTGAAAAACGTAGAGCTCGCGAAGAAGATGTCGTATTTGATCCGACTTCAGAAGATTACAAAACTATTGGAAATATACCAACTATGAGGCTTGATGAAAATCGTGATAGTGCTTCTCAAGTGAAACAGCTGCTTTTAAAGCTAAAGAAAGAAACAGAAGATGAAATGGAAGTTGATGCTGAGGATGGTGAAAAACAACTTGTTCTTGATGCAGCTTTCGAAGATTACAAAACTATTGGAAATATACATACATTTGAAGTTCCTGTACCTTCTCGATTAAGAAAGGAAGCTGAAGAAGACGTGGAAGCTGATATTGATGACTATCAAAAGCAAATTGATTCAACTAAAGGTTTTTATAAACCTATTGGAAATATGTCACCCATTGCGCCTGTTGTCATTCAAGATCTGGAAGAAGGAGAACTAAGCGATAGCGGAAAACCTGAAAAAGAAAACTATGAAAATTTCTTGGGTAAAGAAGTTGATGTCACGAAAGGTGTTGCTGGTATGCTTAAACTTGCTGGTGAAAAGGGTTACTTGGAAAATCCTAATGCTAAAAGAAACAGAGGTGGAACTTTGAAACACTTGGAAAGCAAGCTCTTTGCCAAAGTTGAGTTTAATCAATAGTAAGTGCACATTTTATTTTTTGAACTAATAACTTTAAATTTTTAGTGATATTGAAGACAAATATTTAAGAAAATTGGAACGAATGGGAACAACTGGAAGTGGTCCTCTGCGATCATTTGCTGAGAAACGTGATTATAAACCAAATGTTGAACTTACTTATACTGATGCTCAAGGACGTGATATGGATGAAAAGGATGCTTTCAAATCACTATCTCATAAGTAAGTTTTGATCATTTAACTTTCACTCTCTCTTGGCTATTAAATAGTTTGTTATTAGTGTCTCTGATATAAAGTTTCTTTTTTCAGATTCCATGGAAAAGCACCAGGAAAGAAGCAAATTGAAAAACGTATGCGTCAAAACGATAAGAAAGAGAAGCTCAAGAAGATGAATTCATCCGACACTCCACTTGGAACACTTGCAAAACAAATCAAGAAGCAAGAAAAATTACAAACTCATTATTTGCTATTAAGTGGAGGTCGAAATTATCCAAATGCACCTCTTGAAAAAGATTAAACCTTTGTTTTTTATTGTAAATTTTCTGTGATTGTTCTAACATAATTTTTGTTTGTTTGTTATAAATGATAATTTATTTCTTTTCGTGTTTTTCTTTTACCATTATTGTATGTATTTTGACGATGCGAGCTTTCGCTCGTCACCCTTTTATTTTGACCTCTTTAATTTTGCTATTTTTTATTTTGCGCTCAATAAATGTGATTATTTCTATAATTTTGTTTCAAACTGTTAATTTTATTTTATAATATCTGAATTTGTATATTTTAAAGTAGCCTTTTAAACAATTGTGAATGAATTTATACATTTCAATTTACTCCCTTTCATGCTGGTATATTTATTTTGTTTATCTAATTTTTTTTATAGCATTTTGCGCCTATTGATTCTTCTTTTAACATTTTGATATATTTCATTTTCAACCTTTACACTTTTTTCAATTTATTTTGGGCCTTTTCATTTTCAACTCTTTCACTTTTGGCATTTTGTTTTCAACGTTTCATTTTGGTACGTTTCACTCTTGGCGGCAATTCAAAATTCAAATTTTTGTTTTAAAAATTTTCTTTAACCCTAAAGCATTCAAACTTTTCAATTTCTCTAAACTTTTTTCCATTCCCAAATTTTTTTCATTCCCAATTTTATTCCAAATTTTTTTTTCAATCAGCTTTTTTCATTCCAAATTTATTTCATTCCCAATTTATTCGTTTCCAATTTTTTTTCATCTTGTAGGATTCGAACCTTCGACTTGCAACTTTCAACTCAACTCACAAAACCACTCGAACATTTTTACAATCATTCAACCAACTTTAAAATCTTTTATAACAAAATTAACTTTTTCTTCTTTTAACATATTTTTTCCATTTCAATAATAAAAAAACGTTTAAACTTTATTTACTACAAAAAAAGTGAAATTACATACAAAGTTTTTTTAATCACAAAGTTGAAGATTAATAAAGTTGTTGTTATTTTTTGCGTACAAAAAGATTACGGACAATGAAAATGGCTTAGCTGGCATTACAAATTTTTGTTTGTTGTTAAATGACAAACAGATGTTAGTTATATATTTGTCAAAGGCTTCTCTAACTTTTTCGAAGATTAAAAAAACTTTGTATGTAATTTCACTTTTTTTGTAGTAAATAAAGTTTAAACGTTTTTTTATTATTGAAATGGAAAAAATATGTTAAAAGAAGAAAAAGTTAATTTTGTTATAAAAGATTTTAAAGTTGGTTGAATGATTGTAAAAATGTTCGAGTGGTTTTGTGAGTTGAGTTGAAAGTTGCAAGTCGAAGGTTCGAATCCTACAAGATGAAAAAAAATTGGAAACGAATAAATTGGGAATGAAATAAATTTGGAATGAAAAAAGCTGATTGAAAAAAAAATTTGGAATAAAATTGGGAATGAAAAAAATTTGGGAATGGAAAAAAGTTTAGAGAAATTGAAAAGTTTGAATGCTTTAGGGTTAAAGAAAATTTTTAAAACAAAAATTTGAATTTTGAATTGCCGCCAAGAGTGAAACGTACCAAAATGAAACGTTGAAAACAAAATGCCAAAAGTGAAAGAGTTGAAAATGAAAAGGCCCAAAATAAATTGAAAAAAGTGTAAAGGTTGAAAATGAAATATATCAAAATGTTAAAAGAAGAATCAATAGGCGCAAAATGCTATAAAAAAAATTAGATAAACAAAATGAATTTACCTCGATCAAATGTCCACTGCCAAACGATAACATTTAAGCAATAAAATTTAAATAAAAAAAGTAACTCATTTCAAAATGAAGGGTATCAAAATAATATAAAAAGTTTGAAACAAAATTTTAGAAAGAAACACTTTTATTGAGCGCAAAATAAAAAATAGCAAAATTAAAGAGGTCAAAATAAAAGGGGTAGTGACAAAGCTCGCATCGTCGTATTTTTGTTTGTTATTTTACAAAAGAGAGAAAAAATTTAATTTTCCTTTGTTGCATTATTATTATTTTTGTTTATTTTTTAACAAACAAATATAAATTGAAGGAAACCCCATAGCAAAAAAGAGGTACCGCCTTTTTTGGCTGACTTTTTTTTGTTCCACTGAATGGCACCCGTAAAGAATAGCGACAACGCAACCCCGTGGCACTAAAAAGGTTGGATCTGCCTGGCGCAAAGCAGCGTCGACTGGTGCGGAAAACCCCATTTCTGACTCGTATGTCTCTTCTTTTTTTCTCGTGTCAGTCCAAACATCAGCTCGCTCGCTGGCTGGATGCTTGTTTAGTTAGACGACATACACACGTTTTTTATTCCTACAAAAAAAGGATGCAAAAAAATGAAAGGAAAAAGGGCGGAATTTAATTTGTCCTTTTTTTTACTAACTTTAGGTGGAGGTTTTTTTTGTTTTTTTTATCAGTGCCACCCATAACTTTTTGTTAACTAATAAAAGCTTAATCATTTCAGGCATTCATGAAAAAGGACAAAAATTTATTTATTTTTTCGAAAATTTCTCCTTCTTTTTTTATCGTCGTCAGCCTTTGAGGAAGATTCTTGGATGATGATGACTCAGAAGCCATTAAATAATTTCGAAAGTTTTGAACCCATTTATATCATTCAAGCATTTGACCATTTACTTCAATTATTTCAAAATGAGGAATTGAGTTATATTGGAGTTAATCAAGCCGATTTATTTAAAGATATTTGCGAACTTCCTATGCATCTCTTTTACCGTAATCCCGAATCATGCATGGATGAATTGGATGGATTATTTTATTTAACAAAATTTTTGGATTCATATAAAAAAGGTGAAAGAATTGTTTATCAACTCGATCAAAAAAGATTGTTAACATGTATACGAAAATTATTATCCATAAATTCTGAAGGTCCAATGGATACATCAAATTTCATTCAAAGGCTTGCATTTGTTGTATTTTCATTGACTGATGTTGTTTCATATGATTTTCATGATAATAATTGGCAAATATTATTAAAAAGATTTGAAAATATTCAAATGAAGCTTGAAAGTGCTTTAAATAATGCTACAAATTTTTATAATGTAAGTTAGTGAAAAAAAAAAAAATAGAGAAGAAGAGGGACTTCAAAGGCTTACGCTCTTTTTTTGCATCAAAAGCATATAAGTGAATGAAACTCGCTTATAAATACTAAAAAAAGCTTTCAGAGTTTATCTAACGTCTCCAAAAACTTTATTATTTCACATTTGCTAAAGCCATCGTCATCAAAACCAATTCATGGTACATCTTCTGATCATACAATACCAGCCGCATTTGATTTCATCTCAACACTACCAAATGAATTAATTCTTAAAATTTTTACTAATCTCAATGGCAAAGATCTTCTCTCTTGTGCGGGTGTAAGTAAACAATGGCGTGGATATGCTCAAAATCAAATATTATGGAAACAAATTTGTAAACTTGATGAAGTTTTTGATAATCCATTTTCATCACCGTTTTATAAACCTCGACCTCAAAATTCAGAAAACAGTTGGTTAATAGGATTTGGAAATAAATATAATAAGGAACATGCAACAGAAATGCCTCCACGATTTTATAATCTATCTTCAATTATGTATGAACCAGCAATGGATTATTTTGGAATTCGGTGGCATAATAAAATGTTTGAAAATGAAAATACAAAATTAATTTCTCAATGGCTTCGAAGTCAATCAATTAAGCGAAATTGGACACACGCAAAACCAACAAATATTGCAGAAATTTTTGTTCATGATGATGGCGCCATAACTTGTATGGATGTTAAAGCAGGTTTAATTGCAAGTGGTTCAGAAAATATGAGTCTTGCATGTTATTCAATGACTGAAGGAAAAATAAAATTTTATAAGAAAAAAGCTCATGGTGGTGGAATTTGGAGTATTGGAATTAGCGATCAAGGGGATTTTATTGCTAGTGGCGCCACAGATAGAACTGTGAGAATTTGGAAAGCTGAAGATGGAAATTTATTAAAAATATTTGTTGGACATACAAATATTGTTAGAACGCTAAAAATTATGGGCAATCGGTAAGCTTCCAACACGCAGCAAATTTCTCCAATAGACTTGCTTTTTAGAATTATTTCTGGATCACGAGATAAAACCCTTCGAATTTGGAGTTTAGATAATCCAAGATCCATGGTTCTTGAGCATGAATTTGATGGAGTTCGACATATTGAAATTGGAAATGGAATGATTATTAGTGGCGGATATGAAGGGATGATAAAAATTTGGGATCAGGAAACAGGAGAATTTTTACATTCATTAGAAGGTCATACATCAAGGATAACAAAATTGCAGGTATGTATGCTACAGTACTAAATCTGATTGTCACATACTATTTTTTTTAGTTTGATTCCACAAGAAATTTATTGGTAACAGGAAGTGCTGATTGTTCAATAAGGATTTGGGATTTAAAAGATTTTAAACAAATTGCTTGCATAATTGGAAAAACAAAAATTATTAATCTTTTAATGGATAAAGATCACATTTATTCGGCTCATTCTGATTTCACCATTAAGGTTAGTCAACCATTCTTCAATAAACATAAATAAAAGAAAAAAAATTCAGATTTGGAGTTGGCCCAAAACTAAACTCTTACATGAAATTCCAAATCAATCTAAAGAGATAATAAATATGTTTATTACACCTTTTAATGGGCTTGTAACAAATGATGAAAAAGGAAATGTCAAAATATGGAATACAAAAAATGGTGAATGTTTGAGCACATTGTATTTGAACAATGACATTGTGAATTCACGTATTTGGCAACTTGATGGTTCTTCAACTCAACTTATAATAGGAACAAATCGATGTGATTCAAGTCTTATAATTGCTTTAGATTTTGATTATCCTAATCCTTAAAATTATTACACAAATTTTGTAATGTTTGAAAAAGGCATAAAATTAAGCCTAAAATCTGGGCAAATGACCAATTCGTGCCCGGTCGATTCGTGGAACCCATTCGTGGAAAAAAATAGACACATTCGTGGAAAAAAATAGACACATTCGTGGAAACTACCTATTCGTGGAATACCCATTCGTGGAAACTACCCTATTCGTGGAACCCATTCGTGGAAAAAAAAATACCTATTCGTGGAAAAAAATAGACACATTCGTGGAAAAAAATAGACACATTCGTGGAAACTACCTATTCGTGGAATACCCATTCGTGGAAACTACCCTATTCGTGGAACCCATTCGTGGAAAAAAAAATACCTATTCGTGGAAAAAAATAGACACATTCGTGGAAAAAAATAGACACATTCGTGGAAACTACCTATTCGTGGAATACCCATTCGTGGAAACTACCCTATTCGTGGAACCCATTCGTAGAAAAAAAAATACCTATTCGTGGAAAAAAATAGACCCATTCGTGGAAAAAATACTTATTCGTGGAAAAAAAAGACTCATTCGTGGAAAAATATTAAAAATTAGTGATCCATAGGCTTTCCCTATTGGTCGATGTTAATCATCCATAAGACTTCCTTATGGATTGCATTTTAGGAAATCAACTTTAATTCTTTATTGATAATTCTTTGATAAATCATAAGTCAGAAGTTTTAATTTTTAGTTAAAGAATCCAAAAATATAATTAAAAAATTCAGAAGGATATTTATTCAATTACCGGTTAAGAACATACAAGCAAGGACTCCGCTTTTGCGTGGCCTCATACAAACCACATAATTCATGCATTTAAACAATTTATAAAACAAAAATGTCCTTGCGGGCCACCATGTAAAATTCTACTCTTCTTTAAAATCCCAGCATCAAATTTATTTCATTCAAAGGAGTGACTTCGGGACGTCAAGATACCCTTCACCCTTATCATCTAACATCATATTCATCTATCCCAAACATATACTGGATCACTTATCCCAGCGACCTATAGGTCTTGTACATAACCTCATCCAGTCGAAATAACAGCGCATTTTACCTCAAAAGGATCCCTTTAACACATCCCAAAGGCCACCAATAATTTAAAGCATCTCAAAGCAAGCACCCTCTAATCAGCACTTCATTTCGATGCAACTAAAGGAAGAGTTTATTAGTAAATGCTCTTTCACATAAAAATAACTTCATATAAATTTTTTAATCATTCCTTTCAATTTTTATGGAAGGGACACCTTTAAACATGGATACCAGGTCGCTCATTTCATTCGTGTCATCCAATTTCCAACCCCAATGGCACCCAACATCATAGGCAAAAATCAGATGTGACAAACCACAAACACACACATTTTCAATAAGTATGTTTGGATGTCGAATTCTAAATTTTTTCGACGGAATTCTTAATTCTTAACTGGACTTGTGACTTCTAAATTAATAAATCTATGAATTCTGAATTCTTTAATTACATTTTTGGATTCTTTAACTAAAAATTAAAACTTCTGACTTATGATTTATCAAAGAATTATCAATAAAGAATTTAAGTTGATTTCCTAAAATGCAATCCATAAGGAAGTCTTATGGATGATTAACATCGACCAATAGGGAAAGCCTATGGATCACTAATTTTTAATATTTTTCCACGAATGAGTCTTTTTTTTCCACGAATGGGTTCCACGAATCGACCGGGCACGAATTGGTATGCAGTCTAAAATCTGCTTAAATTTACTCATGTTTTGTGCTATTAAAAAAACAAAGTCTTTCAATATTATTTACGAGTATTTTTTAAAAATTTGATCTCATTTTTATTTATTTCTTACTACCTCTTTTGATAAAAATCACTTTTTTCTTTATTGGTGCTTGCTTCTCTGGATCATAAAGCCTCCTTCTTTTGCCTACAAATTTTTTCATTAACAACAATTTAACATAAAAATTAGCATAATAAAAACAATGAAAGCAAGAAAGATACCTTCAAAAACAAATATAGCGAAACAATGTTTCATAATTTCTTCACTCTGTAAGGCGTTTTACAAACTTGGTTGGTCGTTGATTGCCTCTCAATCTTTTCAAATATAATGGCTGGTAAAACTCATTCAAAATCTGGTGCCTTGTCTGCTCGTAAAACTCCATCAAAATCTGATTTCGTATCTGCTCGTCCATCATCAACTCGACATGCTCTTGCTGCTTCAAAAACTCCATCAATTAGACAAGATGCTGGTGCTTTTGCTGAAATCAACTCATTTGCAGATGTTCAACCTGAACTTATGAAAGTTTTGTATCATTCAAACAATCCTCTTCTTGATCAATCCTTTGGTAAAATTGAAGCAACTAGTGGTATCAAGCGTGAACAAGTATGTTTATTTTTTGTTTTGTTACATATTATTTTTCTAATTTTCATTTCATTTTTTTAGCTGGTTTATGTTGGATCTATTGCTCTTGCTCTTTATCTCATCTTTGGTGGACTTGCTCAACTCATTTGTAACTTGATTGGTTTCGCTTATCCTGCTTATGCTTCAGTCAAAGCTGTTCGAACTTCATGCAAAGAAGATGATACTCAATGGCTCATTTATTGGTGTGTCTTCGCTTCCTTCTCACTCATCGACTTCTTTGCTGATGCAATTATGAGCTGGGTTCCTATTTATTGGGTTGCAAAAATCATCTTCCTTCTCTATCTTGCTCTTCCTCAAACCAAAGGTGCTGAACGTCTCTACAAAAAATACGTCGACCCTGCCATTACAAAGATTGATGCTTACGCTGCCAACTACTTCAAAACCGCCTAAACTGAACTAATGTATTTTTTTAAACTGATTCATGTATGTATGCATAATTACTAAATAAAATTTATTCATTTATTTTCTTGTGTCTATTACATAACATTTTAAAAATAATCCTACATATCAATTATCTACCATTCACTTTTAACTTCGATTCACTTTTAACTTCGATATCTTCAGTTTTGTCTACCGAGGATCTCGTTTAGTTATTTCCATACCAATTGCTTCTATATTTTCGATAAAAAATGTTTTGTATTAAATTTATTCAAAAAAACAAGGTTTTTAGGATTAAACAATAAAAAAAAATGAAGTAATAACAATAAGGAAAAAAGAATTACAAACAATTATAAAGCTTCTTCATCATTTTGCGAAACATCTCCTTCTGATTCTTGATGAATTTCAGCCTCAATTTGAGGCATTTCTTCCTCCATTTTTGTAGCGTCGGTTTCTTCAAGTGGAATTTCTTCTGGGTTTTCAGCGACCGCGTCGGCTTCTATTTCACCCGTTTCCTCTTCTGTTGTTGGTCCAACAGATGGTTGTGATTCAGTTGCAAAAGCAATTGCACTGTTTGCAGTTTGTGGGCAAAATTCAGAAGTATCTTGGGCAATTTTACTAAAATCATTTAATTATTATTGCACTAAAAAACTTATCCCCTTACTCTTCAACTTCAGTTTTCACATGAATTTCACTTGGATGTTCACCTTCATGAACAACTAGCTCCTCTTCTTCTTCAGTTTGTGGAGCATATTGAACAACATAAGGAGTGCCATCGTATTGGGGTTCAGTTGCTTCAACTTGTATCAATACTTGATCAAGGGAATGTTGATCAATTCGAGTGTCTCCATTTACAAGGATGTAAACTTGATCGTTGCTCGAAGTTCGAACATCCAAAACTTTGGTAAATTCAACCTTGTACTTATCACGCAAATCATCCAAAGTTGCTTCATCGGTGATTTCATATTTGGGAATAATATCTTCGCCAGGTTCAATAATTTCTCTTTCGATTTTACGCCTTTTTGCAACAGGTTCAAGTTTAACTGCTGTGCCTTCATATTCAGGCATTTGTTGAGGATGTTTTGCTTTTAGATGACGAACAGCTCGGCACATATTGAATGGTTTATGAAGAGGATATGTCATTTGGCAAATAAGGCATTCAATTTCATTTGGATTCAAAAATTCCATGCATCCATCCGAGAGACGTTCCAATCGAGTTTTACATAATTCCATTTGACAATCATTAAGTTCGTTGGGGTGATGATCGCGATAATGTCTAATTGTTCCAGCACTAATAACAGCTGCAAGAATATCTTTTCCACACAGTTTACATTTCCAATGGCAATCTGTTACAGGTTCAACATATTGACTATCGATTGGAGGTTGAGCTTGTCGAAGGGCAGGCATAACAAAATGACGTTTGGGTTTACTTCTCCTTCCGAAAGCCATTCGACTATTTGAATAAGCAGCAGGTCCACGCTTTTCTGCTTCTTCATCCTCTTCATCTTCTTCAATTGCTGGAGCTTCACCATTTTGTTCCCGTTGCATATGACGAACTATAGCTTTTTCTAATGCCGCTTCCGTTGCATGGGTTGATTCATATTTATTGGTTTTAAAATGACGTTCATCTGGCATAACAACATCAAAATGATCTGCATATCTTTCAGTTAAACGAGCATTGATTAAAACTTCCTAAAACATCCAAAGGTATTATTTTTATTCCTACAATAATAAACAAACTTGTAAACATAAATTGCACTTAGGAACTTCGATTTCATCTGGATGTACTTCATGAAAATGCATACCAACAGCTGAACCATCCATGAACATGCCACACCAAATACATTGTAAATTATCATGGGCGTTTAATTGGGTATCAATTACAGCAATATCTGCAGCTGAAAGGGGTTTACCATAACCAGGTTGATTTGGCTTAAAATTTTTAAAAGCATTATTCTTGCTTTTTTGTTATTTGAGACTTACTTGTTTACCCCATTGACCGGAACATTTATGAGTTGAAGGATGCCAAGCATTGAAATGACGAGTCAAATGTACAATTTCAAATTTTTTGTTGAGTGAAACAACAGCATTACAAAGACCACAACGGGCATGTTGTTTATCTACAAGTGTTACAGGAACCTGTCTGCCTAACTTTTCAACCATTTTTCTTCTTAAAGAACTTTCTAATTCATCTAAAGTCATTGTAGAAGTTTTAACTCGAATTTGGCTGACTCTTCGAAGAGGGCGATTATGACGAGGATGCTGTTGAACGTGATAATAGCCATGTTCATCATAGCCATAATTCTTTTCAAGCCGATCTTTGAGCCAAACCTTAAGTTAAAATGGTAATTCTAAATTTATGCAACTTTAAAAACTAACATCATAAGACACTTCTTCAAAATCTGGTTCCCCATCAGCGAGAACTTCGGGATGCATAGTGGGTAAATGTTCGTTCATGAGTGATTCATATGGCATAACTTCACCACAAATACCACAACATACATTGGAAGCATCTACGATGTAATCGGTATCTGTCTTTATTTCCGTTCCATCGCCATCAACGTAATATTCTTCACCTAAAAGAATGAAGTATATTAACTCATTTATTCCTCAGTAGTATGCGTATAAATTATTACCATAGCCTTCTGCAACTTCGATATATGATGTTTCACCCTTAAAAAACTTCGATAAAATGGATTAATGATGCTATTAAACGTACATTTTCATTGACATATTCCTGAACTGTTGTTGGAATTTCATCTGGGGGAACTTTTTGGGGCATTAGTAATGGTGGTTCGTCATCATCCACTGCAATCTGTACATCTTCGCCACCTTCAACGTCAACTTCTAAGTGGTCTTCCACTTCAATATTGGGATCCACAAGTTGATGATGCTCTAAAATGCCTGGTTGATGCACCAAATGGTCTTCACCTTCATGATGAAGCTCAGCTTCTTCATCAAGTATTTCCCTTTTTTCTATGACAATTTGTTGGTCATTTACTGGCTCTTCAGCCACATTTGCTTTTCCACTGCTTCTTCGGGTTCGACGATTAACCATTTGGTAATGTTATTATCTGAAAATTCATTATCATAATTATCAAATAACATAAAGAAATTCGTGAAACGATTTATTCCAGCGCGTCGAGACATGTATTAGATTTCGCTGTAAGTTCCATCAACGCAAAAAAACGTTTCAATATATTTTTTTTGGATAGGAGGTAAGTGCGCCAAATGAAAAAGTCTTTACAAGACCTTCTATCTTCCATATACCAGAACAAAATCGATTGTTGTTTGTCGGTGTATATGCGACTGCAATGCATTGAAGAGAAAGAGAAGAAAAAATTTCACAATGTGTCAAAGGGCCCAAGCAAGGGAAGCTTCATTCCATTTCAGCCAACAACAAATAAACCAAGACCGAAGAAGAGTGCTGCTCTTTTATTTTTCTCTTTCCCTTTTCGTTATTATTTTTCTAGGCTGCTGTTGTAGTATGTTCGCCGGCAATGTATGTATGAGTTGTGCATCCTTTGCATCAGTTAGCGTATTTTCAAATAAGATTTTTTAGCGCCAATTTGAAAATCGTTATGATTTTTTTATTCCTTCGGTGATTGTCGATGGAAAAAAAATGCAAACGCCGATACATCTCTGTTGTATGTGTTTTTGTACGAGAGAAAAAAAATAGAGAGAAAGAGGAAAAATAAAACAGATAGAAAAATGATTTGAAAGCTCATGATTTAGCTAGTTTTTTTTTGATGACACATTTTCTCACTAGTTTCTTTCTCAATGGCAGAATATCTGTGAAAAATTTAGTTTTTTTTATTTATAAAAAATCCCATCGGACCGGAATTAACAGTCAATTTTAATGAGGGATGGAAAAGCGGTCAACGAGTCTTATAAACTACCAAATGGCAAATGAAGTGAAAAGCAATTGAAAATCACGCATTTGAGATCATTTTGAATCGTCTGAAAATGTTACAGATAGTGACTATTTTATTTTTAGTTTTTTGGAAAACTTCTAAAGCCGAATATTATCAAGGTTAGTCGAAATTAGGATAAGAGAGAGTAAAAGTTTTGGATTTTATTGCAGATGATGAACCTATGGGTCATTTCATGGAATATTCGGTTGAAATGCCTTCCTCTCAATCATCATCTGAGCCAACAATGTTTATGCGTTATGGAAATATTGATAAAAGTGGCAGATATTTGAGAGATTTTGAAGCTCCTCGACCGAATTATCATCATTCATTCCCACAATTTGGGAGTCCATCAATCCCTCCATTCCCTTTTTCACTTCCATATCAATATGTTGATAAAAGATATCCAAAAGCTGATGAACCTTCTCCTTCTTATCTTCCTCGAGATTGGGATAATGAAAGAAGAGATGGTGATTATCATCATCCAACACAAAATGAACAAGCATGGGAAAAAGTTTATCATCCTCGATCGAGACCAAGTCATGAATATCATAATGAACAACCACGTCCAAGATATTTTGAACGACCTTATTCCGCTCCTCCTCCTCCTCGAAGATTTACTTCAACTGTGGATGAAATTCAAAATCGAGTTTTTTCAATGATGCATGGCATCGGTGCATTTCCTCGACACCAACTAGGTGATGGACATAGATCAGGATTTGCTCGAGAATCACAATTTGGATATCAAATGTTTATTTGAACTTTTGAAACTTTGGAAAAAGCTCAAATCCCTTTTCAATGGATTTGGGAATTTGAAAAGCATTTTCTTTGATTTTTTTTAAATTAATCACCTTTTTTTATGACCACAATCCTTTAATTATTACTTTTAATTCGTTTTTATGTATCTTTGCTTTTTACGTAAACTTTTTCCAAGCTTTTACTCCACATATATTGTTCATTTTATTTTGTTTTTGAATTTTATGCATAAATATATTTTATCAATAAAAATGGTGAAAATACATTGAACACGGACATAAAATAATTTTATTGTCACCACTCGTTTATATTCAATCATTTGAAACTGTTGTTATTTTTTTATTTCTTGAAAACCATAGCTTTTTTTATTTTATTATTAACTTTTTTTTTCTTGCAGCAGGCGTCGTTGCAAGATTTTTTAAAATGTGTGTAACCTTTATATTTGTTTGTCCACCAAATTATAAATGTCGATGGAAATTAATTATTTTAAATAATCGTGATGAAATACTTTCACGAAAAACTTCTAAATTATCTTGGAATGATGAAATTTTAGCTGGTAAAAAAATTTTCTTTTCTTTTGATTATTGATCTCTTTGACAAAAAATAAAATTAAATTAAGGACGAGATGTTGAAGCCTATGAAAAAGGAACATGGTTTGGTGCAACGAAAAATGGTAAAATTGGTGTTTTACTTTCCATTACTCAACCTGAAAAAGAAAAAAGCAAAACAGCTCCAAGTCGAGGTAATAAAAACTTCTTTTTTTCGATGATTTTTTTTCAAGTGATCATTGAAGTGATGTTTTAGGAGCGATTGTAATAGAATATTTAAAATCGCCATTGGATTTACCAGAATATTGTTTAGAATTAGCAAAAGCTGCTGAGCAATTTAATGGATTTCAGTTTATTGGAATTCAGAGGTTATTTTTTTTAACATTTACTTTTAAAAAAAAAGCTTTGTAAGAAATTTTTTACATTTTGATTAGACTTTTTAAAATAATTTTCGGTAGTAGCCATGTTATAAAGATATTATAGCTATTTGAAATTCGTGTTTTACGGTATTGTGCTTTTTGTAGTATTAAAAATTTATTTTTATTGTTAAAAATACTCAGGTTATAATACTTTCCATTTTGTTTTTAAAAAAAAGTTTATCAATCCTGAAAATTTTATGAAACTTTTTTGTTATTCATTACTCTACGACGAGACTTTGTTTATTTTTGTCAAGGTCATAGTATACGGTTTCAATAATAATATTTGTTTTCTTTTTGTTCCATAAAAGTACTTTGAGAGACCAATCATTTGATTAAAAATTGTTTCAGAAATGCTGATAAAACATTTTCATTATATTCGCTAACTCATAAATATGTAGTTTCTGTCGAACCTAAAAATTGGCCAGCGGGAATTTATGGTTTTGGAAATAGCCCACCCGCGATTCCATTGAAAAAAGTTCAACGTGGAAAAGAACTTTTTACTGAAACCATTGAATCTTGTGGAAATGAATCAGAAGAAGAAATGATTGAAGCATTATTAAAAATTGCTACTGACACGGTTTTGTAAGTTATTTTTTTGTTTATCGAAAACAGCAGCAAAAAAAGGTGTTTGATCCAAAAAAAAGGAAAAGCCTTAGGGGTAAGTAACAACAACAACTGCAACCACGTGGAAGAAAAAGGTATTTCTAATGTTGTTTTCCTTTTTTTATTCTAAAAAACTATCATCATCACAGATTAAAAAAACATGTGTCGATTGGAAAAAATAAACACCATCAATTTTTTTTATTGCAGATGTGAACCTGATCCACAATTAGAATTACAACGTGGAAAATCACGGGAAGCTTGTATCTTTTTAACTTCTCTCTTCGTTCAACAACCTCCTTTAATTAATTATGGAACCCGTTCGCATTCTATTCTTCTCGTAGATCATGAAGATTCTGCAATGTTTTATGAAAAGCGTCTTGTTTCTGATTCAAATATTGATGGAAAATGGGAAACTACTATCAATAGATTTAACTTTGAATAGATTTTAAAATTATTTTTATTAAAACTTGCAATTTTTAAATGAAATTTATTAAAACAAAAAATATAAGAATCTAAGTTTTTTTCTTTGTAACCGTAATGGTGGAGATTTAGTCAAACACATAAAGATGTATGAAACAATGAGCAAAAAAAGGTTGATAAAAAATGAAAGCCTGCATTTGGTTCAAAAAATAAAATTTCACCCATAATCATCAGTTTTCTCAAAGACACAACAAACAAACAAATAAACAATAACAAAAAATAAAGGAATGAAAGTGAAATTATTAAAATTTTTACAACAAATTTGAAACTAAAGGAAATCTAAAAATGAGATAAAGCTCTTTTTTAAAGATTGATTTTGGGTAACTTTTGTATGTATAAATAATTGATCTAAGAAAGGCTTTAATTTTTAAGATGATTGTTCGGTGGAATCTGAATCATATGATTCATCTGAGAGGGCATCTTCATTAAGCATATCTTCAAGTTCACAAATGGCCCATTCACGTTCATTTGCTTGAGCATAAATAATTTTCATTCCAAGATGTTTGGCTGTTTCACAATGATGTTTATGAGAATCAACAAAAATGCATTCATTTGCTTTTAATCCTAATCGGTCAAGAGTAATCTAAAAAAAGTAATAATAAATACGAGTTCAATGCTATTCTAAAAAGCTATCGTACCTGATAAATTGTTTCATGAGGTTTCATAACTCCTTCAACGCATGATTCAACAACAACATCAAATCGGTTTAGATCAGATGGTAATCGACGTTCAGTTTTTTCTTTATCCAAATAATAATTATTCGTTAATAAAGCTACTTTAATTCCTGCATCACGAAGGGCATCAATTGCTTCGATAATATTTTCATCAAGATCAATGGCGGATGTACCTTCACCAAACCAATTTCGAATTACGGGTAAAGCTTCGGATGCGGTTTTGTGCTAAAAAAATAAATAAAAATAATTTAATTTAAGTTCAAATTTCAAAAAGAGTAGAGAAAATTTTGGGATTCTGGAATTTCAAAAACGTTTCAATTAAAAACAAAGTACTTACTTGACGGTTGAAAAGTCGAATAAATTCATTAGCTTCAAGTTCTTCGGCGCTTCGATTCCCAGTGAAGAGATCAAAACTTATTGCAGCAAATTCATTGCTTAATAGGGTTTTCTTAATAGAACCTTCAGGAAGGCCTCGTTCATTTTCAAGCTTTTTCCAATATGTGGATGTGGATTGCTTTAGTGAAATGACACCACTAAGATCAAAAATAACGGCTTTAATTTGCGGCATTTTAATAATAATTGGTGATTGGGGATTTTAGTTATATGTAATAATAATAACACTAAAAATAAGAAACGAATTAGTCAAGGTTTGGAGGGAAAAAAATAAATAAGACACGACAGCGCTTTTAAAAATAGAAAAATGACTCGTAAATGCACTGAATTTATATCTAATTAGGATAAAAGTATAAAAAACAAAAAAGTAAACAAACGAGAAAACAACAAAAAACAAAACCCTTCCCTTTTTAAGCGGATCTCGCTTTAACAAAATAATAAAATCCTGTTTTGAAGCTTAAAGAGATTAGCTTTTAAACTGTTTACTGTAATTTTTTTAAAGAAACAAACAAAATCCATAAGATTAGATGAATGCACGCAAAAATATAAAACAAAAAAGCAGAAGATAAAAGACCTTTGATAAGAAAAAAAACAAAGAGGTCAACTTTCATCCATGCTGATTTCATAATGATGTTTCATTTGCTGCAAAAAATGGCAAAAAAGTTAGGAAAAAAACTTTTTAAAAAGAGTGTGATATCCGGAAAAAATTGAAGGTGAACGCCCCTTTTTTTGTTCAAAATTAAAGGAAAACAGAAGATAAGAATCATCGAACGGAAAAAATATGTATGAAATCGGTGTGTCTCTTTTTTTTTGCAGGATAAAAAAACATAAAATTTATGTGTGTTAAAAAAAATATTGAAATATTAAAGTACGCGTTGCTTTGCTGAATTGGTTGAGCAATGCACTGAGTAAGCAAGCAGCCAACACGCGGAAGAGAGAAATTCCCTATTTTTTTGAACGAATGAATGAAAAATAAGGAGTGAAGGAGAAAAACAACAACAACAAAGCAAAGAAGGGAGGAGATTTTAAAAGAAAGAAAAAAAGAAGAGAACGACTGACCATCACGAATGGATGTTTCTTTAAGGTGCTTGCTTGCTTCAGCTCCTAAAAAACTTTTTTTTCTAGCTTCAACTTAGACAGGATTTTTTTGTCATTCTTTTGCTTGTTGATGTTTACAACTTATTTCTTTTTTTGAAAGAATGGAATGAAAAAAAAACCTTGAGGATCGCCGCAAAAAAAAAAGTTTTGACAGTTGGGTGTTGTTGAAGATGATGTCCTCAACAAAAAAAAATGTTATTTTTCACGAAAGAAATTTTTTGAATGAAAAGAAAAACGCTTTTGACGTGAGCAAAATGCTTCAAAAAACATATTTCTCAAAGTGTAACAATAAACATGTGAAAAATTTTGTTTATCTTAAGTTTATATTTTTGGGTAATCCTCAAAGCCCACCGGAGGAAGGAAGCTTTCTTACTCCTTGAAACAATGCATCATCATCATTGTTCTCTCAAGTAGCCAGTTAACCACCTAAGTGAGCGACTGTACAGCTGCAAGGAAAAACGCCGCAACTAACTAAAAAAATGCTTCAAAAAGCAGCAAAAGAAAAAATACTAAAAAGCAAAATACTGCGCGCTAACACTAGAATATTCTAGAGACGACGGAGAGAAAAATGAGAAAGGTGTTTTTGGCCTTTCCCAAAAAATAAAAGTCTATGCTTTCTAACATACGTCTGGGGTTTTCATTCATGATTTTTGAACCAAAAAACAAACAAAGAAAGAAACCAAATAATACATTATTATGGTTACTAAGCAGCCTTCTTTTTTTCTTTGCATTTTTTTGCAAAAAAATTTCTTTAAAATTTTGCCCTCTTTTAAAAGGTTAATTTAAACTGACGCAATCGTTCTTTGTTCGATTAACAGCACCCCATCATTTTTTTAATACACCGATAATAAAAGCCCTACTAAAAATAAATAAAAACAAAAACAAATAAACAAAATGATTTTTTTTCGATTCGGTGGTTGATTCTTCGCGCCTTATTTGTTTATTTCTTGCTGTTTTAAACTAACTTGAAACATTAATATAAAAAAGACAAAATAATATTTTTTTTATATGCGAAGGAATTATGAAATAACTTAGAGCGATAAAAATTGCTGCCTGCGCTTTGATCCACCAAAAATAGACAACCAAGAAGAAAAAAAGGACAATCATCTAAGAAATCAAGAAATTTCTTTTTTGCTATTTGTTTGCGCAAGAGGCCGTAACTGCAAAAGTGACCAATCAAAAATAGTATTAATTCGCTTGCAAAGGGTTTTTATCGAGGAAAAGAGAAATGTTATTATTTCATCATTCTTTTCTTTTTTCTTTTTTATTAACAAACATATAGGTTCAAGTAGACTTTGATCATAGCACGACGACGACGAGAAGAGAGATCATGAAAAATCAAAATAAACCGATACAAATAATGCAAAAAAAAAAAAAAAATAAAAAAGTTTTCACGTGAACAGACACCATTCACCACCCTCAATAATTTGTAACAAAGTACAACAATCGAATGGCCCTAAAATAATTCTCATTTTTCTATCCATCTATTTTTTTATGAGTTCAAGTAGGAGGGCTTCCGACAGTAATTCAGAGTTTTTACTCTTCATGCGTTCCATTAGTTTTAAAAAATGGTTTCTTACCCCCACATATAATTTAAAAGGACATCCTATTGCTAAAGGAAAGAATTTTTTGGATGAAAAGCTGTTGAATAGGTTTTTTTCGAGAATGATAAATTTGCGGAAAAGGCAACAAGAGAGTTTGCCTTTTTTTAAAGGAAATTGTTGATGCAAGCAAAAAAACAAAAAAGCCTAGCTTAGATGCCTATTTTTTTAAACTTTGTGTGAACTAACTCACAACGAATAAGCAAAACACGTTTAAAATTTTGTAGACTCCCAAACCACCTTCAACTCAGTATATAATCAATGTGGTAAATTAATGAATAATCTGTGATGGCTATACACTACGTTTTCCAGATATACGAGTGTGCGATCGCGGCAGCGATGCATTCCCAAAACATCCTTTTTATTGCTGCTTCATCGCTCTCCGTTAAAAAGAGCGTCGAAGCAAGCATTTTCTTCACTTGTGAACTATCCATCGAAATGTAAACAGCCGATCGGCCGATCTGTGCTTAATAAATATTGAAACCAAAGGACTTAAATTTCCTATATTTTACATGGGGGCTCTAGCCATCTGCATTGCTGAAAAAGCAGTGTATGTATCGAAACTGTCATCTATTTAATGGTGTTTTTTACCTCACAAGTCAAAAACCTAAAATTTTCACCATTAACTTCATCGTCGCTTATTTTTTTGCCGGGAGGGATCGCTGCATGGTATTTGCGATTTCCTTAATTTTTATCTTAATTTATGCAATAATGACCACATCAAACATCTGTGAGTCTACGCCAAAAATGTGTCTCACATTGTTGTTAATTATTCATGGTCAAAGAAATCTCAATGTTTATTTTGAATGGTCGCTGTTACGAATCAAGATAGTTGACTACCTCGCCTTTGAAATGGCATTTATGTATGGGCTATTGCTAGAAAGGATACGTTAAATTCCGTGAGAGATTGAGATGCCTAGCCACCGAAACTTGGATTTCTTTTGACATCATTTTCATCATGCCATTTATTGCTCATCAACATACTTTTAATATTACTGAACAACAATCATGGGACATAGTGAACCGCAAAGTTTCATCAAAAAATACTTGGTCATTCGTGGATATTTTTGCTTCCTTAGAGCCATCCGTTGATCCATTGATATTTCGGCAACGCCGCTGTCATGAGAACAGATAGTGAAATTCCGGTGTCACTAACTTTGCTTCCTCTAATTTTTGATTGTTTGTTAAAAAACCTTAATCCAAAAATAAGCTAAACTTAAATTGTAACTTTATTTGAAAAACTTTTGAAACATTTCATATCGTTTGAAATTGTTACTAACCCAAACATATTGTTAAACTTTTCTCTTCTTTTTGTCGGGAGTGTGCGATCGCGGCAGCGATGCATTCCCAAAACATCCTTTTTATTGCTGCTTCATCGCTCTCCGTTAAAAAGAGCGTCGAAGCAAGCATTTTCTTCACTTGTGAACTATCCATCGAAATGTAAACAGCCGATCGGCCGATCTGTGCTTAATAAATATTGAAACCAAAGGACTTAAATTTCCTATATTTTACAACGAGTACAAAGAAATGATACAGTAAGAAGTGGTGATCAGAAGAAAAAAAAAGAAAATTCGTCAAAAGAAGCACTCAAAGAAACCTACGTCACGTCATCGCATTCTTCCAAGAAACTTACAAACCAATTATGGAAAGCTTCCAAAATTGAGTTAAGGTTCAAAAATGCTTAACCTTAAAAAACCACTTATTTGCAAAATAAAAAAAGCGCAATAACTTTTTTTGGGGGAAAAAGAAAATTGAATAATAAATACACTCAAGTTTTTCTTATTCGTAAAAAAAAATAAAGCACCTAAAATCTTTCTCTTTCTCTCCCTTCATATTTTCATGTTTGTTTCAAATAAACAACGGCTGTTGCCCTAAGAAATTGAAACTCTGTTTTTTTTTTTCTTAAAGCTTCAAACACCAAAAAAATATAAATGAAAGATGCTAGCGATGCAAAGAAAAGAGACACAAACTCATAAAAACAAACGCAGACAATAAAAAAAAAACAGACAAAATAAATAAAAAGTAACAGCAGCATTTTTTTAAAAACTCAAGTTAATTTTTTTTTTTGAAAATAAAATAAAGATTTCATACATTGAATTGAGTTTTAGACTACAAATACAAAGATTTGACGAGAGCCACTTTTTGGAAAAAGAAAATAAGAAAAAAGTTTTTTTTTGTTGAAAAAGTTTGACAGTATTTAAAATAAAAAATTTTAACCCAAGAGTAAAATAAAAGCAAAGATGGGAGGAGACACAAAAAAGTTGAAAGATGATGATCGTGGGCTTTTTTTCCAATTTTGAATGACGCAAAACCCTTTTTGTCCCATTCCATTCCTTCCTTCCCTCGTGAGAACCTTTTTGAACGACTTATTCCTCTCCTCGTGTTACCATTAGGCACCTCTCTTGCAGCATGAGTTCAAAAACGAGATATCAGAAAGAAATCATCTATTTGTCCTCATTCATACTTCCATCGTAAGACATTCCTTTATCAATGGGCAAAAAAACAATTGGTACTCAAGCACCCGTTAAAACAATGTTTTGCCACATTTCCGCCGCTCACGCTAACCACGAGAAACAATACGATGAAGCATTCACAACAAAGCCTTATCAAATTTTTCTTTTAAACTTTTTTACAACTCTTGTTTGTTGTCTAACGGAATTCTTTAACCACGTGGGGCGAGCAAGTTGCTAAAGGAAGAAGAAGAAAAAAGAATACGATGTGCAACGTCATTGCACATCCCGGATTTTTTTTGAATTGAAAGATCTTTTGACTTTTTGATGTTTGTTCGCCAATAATTTTTTTTTCGTTATTGGCTGATTTATTTATCTCACGTTTTTTACTTAATTTACTTCCACCACGTGGGAGACCCGACAAGTTTTTATTTTTCAAACAAAAGAAAAATCATCAAAAAACAATAAAAAATTAAGAAAAGAACGAAAACAAATAAAAAAAATGTGATATTGAGTCTATTAGAAATACAATGCAGTGCTGTAATCATCATCAAAAAAGGGGTTTCTCCTCTTGTTACTATTTTTGTATATGTGTATCCAATGAAGTTTGTGTTTGGATATGATTTTTTGTAGTCAGTGTTTTCTGTTAATAAAAAAATGAAGAAATTCAGCGAAAAGGCAAAACGAGCTTCTGCCGAGATTTTAATTCACGTTTTTATACCAAAGCTTTGAACATTCATCAAGCTTTTAATTGCAGCATAAAAGTTAGTTGAAACTTATTACGACCTTTTGAATTTTGTAAAAAATTGAAATTAACCTATCAGGTGAAGGCCCTTTTTATTTCTTTTTTTTGTTTTGATTGCTTTTCCATAAAACTCAATAAAACAATTCTAAATTTATAACTATATTTTATTCAGCTAATACAAATTATGAAGATTCCGCTGAAGCAGAATTGAGATACGTTTTAGATTTTGATTGATGATGGTATTTGTTTGGTTTATTAGGTGATGTGGATCGTCGCTTATTACTACTGCTTCCATAATCATCTTCTTTTATTCTCAACAATAATGGTGTTGACCCGTTATGATGAAGATGACGAACATCATCAACTTCATCTTTTTCACCATTTGAAAAGGTTGTTGCCAATCGAAGCCTTTCAGAATTTATTTGTGATTTATATAAATGTGCTTGACAATGACATTCTTCTGTTTTTTCATGAAATGCCCAAATTCCATGTTCACACTGATAAAAGGCTTGAAAATCTGTTCCACGAAGACGTTTACCCAATTCGCATTGATTATAATTTGGTAAACAGCGTTCACATCCGATTAACTTCCTAAAATACAAATATGCAAAAATATATAAGTTTATTTGTTTAACTTTTTTTTCTTGCTTCTATGTTTTGGCTTCTTCTTTGTTCGAAGGACGTCATCCTTCCATTACAAGAAGAAGAAGAAAACCAATGACGCAAACAATTGATTCAACACTATTTTTCTCAACTTTTTTTTATCAAATTTAAAAACCTTGTGCAAAAAAATGTGTTTGCAAAACACTTTAGTAAGGATTATTTTTGTATATTTTGTCAATGAAAATAAAAATCGAAAAAATTTATGTACAAGCAAGATAAGCTTTTCCTCCTCAAATGATTAAACAGCAATCACATATCTACATAACCGCATGATTAACGCGAGCGAAAGAATGCTTTGTTTTAAAAAAAGTTGAATGAAATTTTAAGAATCTAAGAATTCCTAAGAAATTTATAAATTTTAATTTTGCTAAAATTATAAAAAAAGTTGGTTTATTCTAATCTTTAATCAGTCGCAAAATTAACGGAAGAAATTGCTAAAGAAAATTGCTGCAAAAAATTTATTGATGTTACAAGTTTGTGTCAATCATAACTTTAAAAAGGATAATCTTCTTAAAAGTTTTAATTCCAGTATAAATTTTTTGATCAAATATCAGAAACATTTTGTTGAGAGATAATAACAAAAAAAATTAATCCAAATTTTTTTGTGGGTAAATTTTTAATACTTTATTTTCTACGGTTATTAAAATGTTCCGGTCCTAGGATTTTAGTTGCTTTGCAAGCGATAGATCAAAAATTTTAATAACCAAAATGTAGGTTAAACTCCGCTTTAAATAATTTAAGCTGCAAAATGTTTTTTTGTAGCGTGTTTAAAACATTCATCATGGAATGCTTTAAAAAATGCAAGCTGGCATTGAAAGCTTCCTCCTTTTCATGAATTAATGAAACCCAAAACCGCTTTGTTCTTTCTTTTTATTTTTTGAAAGAAAAAAAGTGACGCCATGGTCTTTTTAGTTCCGCGTCTTCTAAAGTTGATGACTTATTCACTTATTACCGTAATTCATTCAACAACAACAAAAAATAAACAATTAAAGCCACGTTGTGTCATTTCTTAATTTTATATTAGCCTCATAAAAAATATATTTAAACTTACTGGCATGGATTGGCATAAACCTAAAAAAGCAAGAGCTTCAATAAATTTTAAACGAAGCTAATTTCATTCTCACACTTACCCTCACTCGTCCTTGATCCTTTTGACGATTACATCGAGGGCATTTTTCAACGTTTATTTGAAAATGATCCATATTATGTATGGTTTGAAATACAGTACCCGCTTGTAAATATGTTGCACGTAATTTCATTGCAAGTAAATCAGCCATAATTTTTTCTGTTATCATTTTTCGATGTCCTTCTATTTCCACAAGCGATAGCCTTGCAACAACTGGAAGGCAAGCTTGAAGGCAACGTTTATCAAATCGATGTTTTAATACCCAATTTAACCAACACATTGCCATCACAGGCGGTCGAGTATCAACCTTAAAAAAATATACTTGCTTATGATAAAATTTAAAAATAAATTAAAATTACATTTTCTATAATAAATTTTTGACATCGAACTTCAAGCCCTTTGGCTTCAAAACGTTTTGATAATCTCATACATGTTTCAAGAGTTTCTTCTAAAAGCTAATAATTTTCATTCTCTAAATAACAAAATAATTTTAAAACCCTTAAAACTCTTACCAGAAACATCCTTTAAAATTGGACATGGAATTGATGATTCAATAAACCATCGAAATTGAGTGCTTGGTGGTGGATATCTTAAACCGCTTACAACAATAGTATATTCATTTGGCGAAGTTTGTTCCACACCCGAAACAGGAAAAGCTCTATGATCAATAAAAAGAGTACGAAAAAATATTGAAGTTTGTGAAAGTTGATGTTTACAAGCGAGAAACCTTGAATCCTTAAATTTTAATTAGTTCGTAAAATAATCAACAAAAATAATATTTTATTTTTTACTTCAACAATAATTGAAGCTGAACATCCTTCAGCTTTGCATTGAGGATTTAAATAATCATACGTGTTTGTTATACTCCGCTTTCGTCGCTTTGATGGAGATTTAGATGATCTTTTTTGCGATTCACTTTGTTCTCTCGGTGATTTCTTTGGTGATATCGATCGTGGACGAGGAGTCCAATCTCCTCGAATTTCATTATATGGATTTGAACTATTCCATGTTTCAGTTAAATACTAAAAATAGCTATTTTAACGGAAGTAAAAAAAAGAGTCATATCAATCATAAAAAAGAGGTAAAAATAAAAAAATAAAATGATTGATGCATAATTCTCTCTCACCTCATTGCTACCAAGACCGCCACCGGTGCCGCCATTGGTATTGAGATAATGCGTGCTTGCAGCTTTGGAACGTGAAGCTGATCCAAGATGAGGAGATCGTGGAGAATATGCACGACGCTGAGGTTGTGGAGTTGAAAGTTGAAAATATTCATCATTGGGCTAAAAAAAGGAAGCATTCAAAAGATGTAACGAACAAATTTACAGGTGAATGTTTTACGGTACGTGGTACAAAAAGCTAACACGTAACTCAAAAATTTGCTTATTAAATAAATTTAAAAAAATATTCGAGTAATAATTACACTTAAAACTTACTTCATAATAATTAGAGCTATGTGTCCTCCTTACGGGATCCCTCGTGGCTGCTGAAGATGGATAAGGTTCTAAAGAAGTTGGGATTCGATAATGATGAAAATCATTATCAATTTCATTACTACCACCACCAAATTTTGAAGGTGAAGGAGTTTCTGATGACCGATTATTTTTATGCATAAATTTGCGCAGAAAGTTCGCCATTATAAACTATTTTTAATTCTGCGGCTTCCGCTCTCTTTCTTTCTTCTTCAAAACATTGAAAAATGATTTCTTTTTTAAATCAAAAACAACCAGTTAGTAGTTAGTGACAAGGAAAAGAAGAAGAAAGCAAAGGCGCCCACTCTTGCTAAATTAATGATATTGCGAATTACGACTAACAAAAAAAGCAAAGATAAAAAATAAAATCGAATGCTTTTTGCTTGTTTCATTTTTTCTTCTTCTTTTTTTGCTTGTCAAAGACGTGCTCGTCATTTTTTAGTGATTTGATAAAAAAGCTGCCAACATTGCGGGCATTTGTCTCTCAACGGACATCTTTAATGTCTAAAATTTTTATTATGAGACAACAAAACAAATATCATACATAAGATACAAAACAATGACAAAATCATAATTTAATACTATTCAGATTTTTCATCATCACCAGGATTCTCACCACCAGATTCATCACCATCTGTTAAGGAGGCTTCTTCATCGCCAGATTCTTCTTCGCCATCAGTTACAAATTCGCCCCATAGTTTTCGATTAACTTCAGCATCTTCTTCAAAATCAGCAGAATGATTGGCCTAAAAATTAGAATAAAAATATTAGTGGAAAGAGAGACAAAGATTTTTCTCGCTACAAGATTTTATTTTAACAAAAAATGGTATTCTTCGTAACACTTATTCTTAATTTATTTGGTACTATAACCTTATTTGGATTTGTTTCAATTATTTGTGGAAAGAGCAAAAAGTCAAAAAGTAGCAAAGTTAAATTGGTACAACAAACACATGATATATCTCAAGGGCGTAAGTTATTATGGTTTTTAAATACAAGTTTATAACGATAAATTTTAGCACCCGCACCTGATCCAAAACCTCAACCGATTCCTGATGTTGGAGAAAAGAAAAAGCCGCCGCCTCCTCCACCAAATGTTCCTGTTGCTAAAGCTAAACGTAATGATCATACAATGCGAAATGTTGAATCAATAAAATTAGAAGGAAGTAAAGAATAAATTGTTTTGTATTTTTGTATAAAGTTTTTAATAAATAAAATATGTAATAAAACTTACTTCCATTCCAAAAACATCACCATACAAAGGTTTACCAAATTCATCAATGGGAGGTTTGCCCCATCCACCAGCATGATAACCAAATGAACAACCTTCGGGTATACGGCAATTGAGACCAGGAATTTTGAGACTAGGATATGATGGAGGTGGACCATAACGTTGCATAGCAATCAACCATGGAGGTGGAAATCGAAGGGAGCTTGGACCCAATGGCATTCCAAGTGCAATTCGAAGGTCATCAGAGAGTTGTCCTGGTTTTTTATCCTTCATTTGTGTTTCTAATTCTTTGCCTTCATAGTACAATTCTCCCATTTTAGTTAACACAGGTTTAGTTTGCCATTTAAAGAAAGCGTCATGTAACTTCTGATAATCAATGTCAATTTTCCCCATCTTTGGACGAACACGTTCACGCATTTTACTTTTTAATGATTGACTTTCTTCCTAAAAACACAACAACTTATGAATGATAAAATGCTAAAAATAATTTACCTTTTCCAAAAGTGTATCTCTCATTTCAGTGATACCAGTACGTTTAATAAAATCAGGAAGTTCAAATGGTGCACGTTCAAAGCCACGTTTACCAACAAGGTATTTTCTTTTGGCATTCCAATGTTTAGGAACTGGTACAGTATTGCGATAAGTTTTAAGTTCAACCAGAAGGAAAGGATCGCGAGAAGTAACATCAGACCATTCAACAATATCAGCACGTTTCGCAGCAACTTTTAAAGCAGCCATTGAAGGTTGCAAGGCGAGTCTTAATCGTTTACGGCTTAAATTCACAGCTTCACCGGCAGCTTCCAATTCTTTCTAAAAAGAAAATATGGATAAAGAAAAGAAAATACATATAAAGTAAAGCTCACTCGTTTTTCTTGCATTTCTTCTTTCAAAATTTGTTCAGATAGCTCGGCTTTAGATTCGGTATCTTCCATTTCATAGTCACGTTTGTACCTTCGGCGCTCATAATCATGTGGATCTTGTGGTTTAGGCTAAAAAAAATATAATGTTAAGATTTATGAAAAACATAAAAAGTTAAACTAACTTTAAAAGCTTCCAAAATGTCAGCAAACCATTGTAAACTTGAATCCTCGATTTTGATGACTTCAGGAACATATTCGATATCCGCTATATCACTATTGAGAACCATACCTAAAAGATAATGATATTTAATAAAGAAAAATAAATAGAAAAGTTTTTTTACACGAATGCCGTATTACACTTTCAAATTTACCAAACGGTCGGCTTTTTTGAAGAGTTTCCTGTTCTCAAACATTATCCGGAAAATTAATATCAAATCGAAATAACAACGACTGATTCTGAAGGTTGTGATGGTTTAGGATTCTCTAAAGTTGCTTTTTTTTAATGCCGTTTACCATCGTTCATAAGTATGAAGAAGCTTAAAATAAAACATTTTATTAACCTTTCAGCAAACTTTGTTTTTACCTAGATGATAGGGGATGAATAAAAAAGCAATACAGAAATTTCGAATAAAAAAATTGCTAGTATGATTGTTACCATAATAATGGAAATATTATGTAGGTTGAATTAAAATACTACAACGAAGCGGAATAAAATCGAAACAATATCTTGATCTTTCTATGTTACTCAACTTCATACAAGGGAAACATTGAATCAAATATTTTTAATTTAAAAAAATCCAGCAACATTATGGTTGATGAGAGGAGGATGACAACATTCAAATGAAACAAAAAAAGCAAAAAATTGTTTGAATTCAAAGTACTTACACTGATATATAGTCGCGTTAAGACATGGTAATATTCAATGCATTTTTTCCTCGAAAAAGCAAACGCTAAAAGTTTTTTTTTGTTGATTAAACTTGTCTAACTAATAATCATCTTCAAATTATGCCATTTCTTCCATTATTTTTTATGCGTTTATAACAAACCTATCCACGCGTTTCATACTCAAATAAAAAATTATGTACTTCAACTTATATTTATTTTTTTTAGCGTTTGAAGATGTTTCGTCGTGCTTTTACTGCAGGTGCCAAATTGGCAACCGGTCTTGCTTCAATTCAAATGGGAGCTGCTGCTGTTGCATTAACTGATAAACAACTTGGTAAAAAACCCGATTGGTACCAAAATGCAGTTCATTCATTAGAAGAATCTTTCAAAAAGCTTTCAACTTATGCTTTTATTGAACATTCCGAAACTCTTGACAATGCCCAAGAATCACTCAAGAAGTATGTTATTTTACATTCTAAACTATAATTATTTATTATTTTTAGATTTGCCGATATTGATAATGCTGAAATCCTCTGGCGTTTAGCTCGTGTTCTTGCTGAAAAATCTGAATTGACTAAGAATGCTGATGAACAAAAGAAACTTCTTAAAGAAGCTGCCGGATATGCTAAGAAAGCTCTTGCAATCGAACCTTCTTCTGGATCAGCTGGTGCACATAAATGGTACTCTTTTATTTTCTCTCCTTATTCAATCGAATTTGACTTTAGGTATGCCATTATCATCTGCAAACTTACTCATGTTGACAAAGCCGGTTGCAAGAAACACTTGGCTGAATTGAAATCAGACATCAAAAAGCACTTGGAACGTGCAACTCAAATCGACCCAAAGGATCCTTTTGCTTGGCATTTGCTTGGTAAATATCATTTTGAAAACAAAGACTACAAAGAAGCTATTACTCATTTTGAAAAAGCTGAAGGCATCCGAGTAAATTTTGTTTTTTGTTTTTGATTTTTTTGTTTATAAATCCAATTTCAGTCAAAGTTCTCTGCTGCCAATCTTTACCATATTGGAGAATGTCAACGTCATCTTGGAAAGAAGGATGAAGCCATCAATACCTTAAAGAATGCATATCTTCTTCCTGCCAAAAACAAGTGTGATAGAAAGGCCAAGAGCGAAGCAAAACGTGTTCTTCTCACTGCTCTCAAACAAAAAGTTGAAGATATCGAAGTTAAAAGTGAATGGTAGATAATTGATATGTAGGATTATTTTTTAAATGTTATGTAATAGACACAAGAAAATAAATGAATAAATTTTATTTAGTAATTATGCATACATACATGAATCAGTTTAAAAAAATACATTAGTTCAGTTTAGGCGGTTTTGAAGTAGTTGGCAGCGTAAGCATCAATCTTTGTAATGGCAGGGTCGACGTATTTTTTGTAGAGACGTTCAGCACCTTTGGTTTGAGGAAGAGCAAGATAGAGAAGGAAGATGATTTTTGCAACCCAATAAATAGGAACCCAGCTCATAATTGCATCAGCAAAGAAGTCGATGAGTGAGAAGGAAGCGAAGACACACCAATAAATGAGCCATTGAGTATCATCTTCTTTGCATGAAGTTCGAACAGCTTTGACTGAAGCATAAGCAGGATAAGCGAAACCAATCAAGTTACAAATGAGTTGAGCAAGTCCACCAAAGATGAGATAAAGAGCAAGAGCAATAGATCCAACATAAACCAGCTAAAAAAATGAAATGAAAATTAGAAAAATAATATGTAACAAAACAAAAAATAAACATACTTGTTCACGCTTGATACCACTAGTTGCTTCAATTTTACCAAAGGATTGATCAAGAAGAGGATTGTTTGAATGATACAAAACTTTCATAAGTTCAGGTTGAACATCTGCAAATGAGTTGATTTCAGCAAAAGCACCAGCATCTTGTCTAATTGATGGAGTTTTTGAAGCAGCAAGAGCATGTCGAGTTGATGATGGACGAGCAGATACGAAATCAGATTTTGATGGAGTTTTACGAGCAGACAAGGCACCAGATTTTGAATGAGTTTTACCAGCCATTATATTTGAAAAGATTGAGAGGCAATCAACGACCAACCAAGTTTGTAAAACGCCTTACAGTGAGAGTGAAGAAAATATGAAACATCTCTCTCGCTTTTATTCATTTTTGATGGTTTCCTCTTTTTAACTTTCATTATTACTATTATGCTAATTTTTATGTTAAATTGTTGTGTTAATAAAAAAAGTTTGTTCGCAAGAAAGAAGGTTTTATAATTCAAAGAAGCAAAAGCACCAAAGAAAAAAAAGTGATATTTTATGATCAAAAGAGGTAATAGGAAAGAAATGCGATCCAATTTAAAATAAAGTATGTGGTTAAACTTTTAGTCCATTTTATATTCCATTGTTTGTTGGCATTAAAGTTAATTTGTATTCATCCATTCAGCTTTAAAAAATTCGTAGCTTTAAAGCTGTGAAATTTATCCAAAACTTATAAAAAAAATTTAGGACCAGGATCATCCTTTAAAATAATTGAATTGGTTTAAATGACCATTAATGAACTGAATATTATAACATAATAAAATATTACATGATGTTATCATTTTGAGTGTTTCATCAAACGTTAAAAGCTTTCGAAAATAGTAACCTCATTGCTGCTACGACTTGCATTATTGAAAAACTTATTATCTTGTTTGATACTCTTAGACTCCCTTTTCTTCTTCTTTTTTTATCATTAAAAAGTAGCCAATAGTAATTATGACTAAAGTGTAATAATTATTAATAAAACTTCGTTTCTTAAACACTTTTATGCGTTATTTTGTGAAAAGAGAAACAGATTATGAAATAAAAAAATCTTATCTTCGATCCATCAATCATCTTTGATAATTACTCACATTTGTGTGGCATAAGGTTCTCAATTAATCTAAAAGCTTATGATTACGGTAATTCACTCGCGTTTTCCCATTTTTGCTTCTGTTTTGTTCTCGTTTCATTATTGTTTGTTGTTTGTTACTTTTATTCCGCGCCTTTCATTTACTAATACTCTAAGAATAATATTATTTTATTATAGTTAATCTGTGTCCAAATAATCGCGTAAAAGACACTACCAATGTCTTTAAAAGAAGAAATCCCACCTTTGGAAGCCATTGAAGGAGGCTATGGTAATTTTTTTTAATTATCAATAATGCTTTATATGAATTTTTCTTTTTTAGGCGAAGAATATTTCGTTGATGAAGATGAAATAGAAACAAAAGCAGATACGGGTGAAACATCATATATCGAAGTGCCAGAATGCTATGGTAATTTTTCTTTTTGAATATTGTAAATTTATTTTATTTTTTCAGGTGAAGAATATTACGTCGATGGTGATGGAGCTGAAATAAAGTCAGATACCGATTATATCGTTGATGCTTCCAATGTATGTTGTGGTATTTGTGGTGAAGTTATGCCATATGAATCACTCATGAATGAACATTTACCCACTATGCATCCCGAAGTTCTTGCTAATGGCGAACCTGATTTCGAAGAAGTATCTTATGATGTTAGTTTTATTTTTGAAATTTCGTGTTTGTATCTCATCTTTCTAATCTTCAGGTTTGGCTCAAAGAACGAAGTGAAAAGAATTTTAGTTATGATGAGCATGGTTATTATCACGTTCAACAGCATCCTCGTCATGTTCGCCCTCTTCGAAGAGTCAGCCAAATTCGAGTTAAAACTTCTACAATGACTTTAGATGAATTAGAAAATTCATTACAGAGAAAAATGGTTGAAAAACTTGGAAGACATGTTCCTGTCACTCTTGTGGACAAACTTCATGCTCGTTGTGGTATTTGTAATGCTGTTGTTTCACTCAACAAGAAATTCGAAATTGTACATTTGACTCGTCATTTCAATGCTTGGCATCCTTCTTCTCATCATTGTGCTGGTCAATGGGGTAAACAAGTAAGCTTATTTACCTTTAAGATAAATCCATTAAAAAAACATTTTTTTAGCCTATCGAACCTGGTTATGGTAAACCTCTTTCTGCTGCAGATATTGCTGTAATTGATACCCAATTAAACGCCCATGATAATTTACAATGTATTTGGTGTGGCATGTTCATGGATGGTTCAGCTGTTGGTATGCATTTTCATGAAGTACATCCAGATGAAATTCAAGTTCCTAAGTGTAATTTATGTTTACAAGTTTGTTTACTTTTTTGTTTCTTAGTTATATTAGTAATAATATTTTTTAGGAAGTCTTAATCAATGCTCGCTTAACTGAACGATATGCAGATCATTTTGATGTTATTATGCCTGATGAACATCATTTCAAAACGAATAAATATGAATCAACCCATGCAACGGAAGCGGCATTAGAAAAGGCTATAGTTCGTCATATGCAACGTGAACAAAACGGTGAAGTTCCAGCAATTGAAGAAGATGAAGTTGAAGATGAAGCAGAAAATTTGAAGCGTGGAACTACTGCATATTCAAATAGTCGAATGTCTTTTGGTCGAAGAAGTAAACCCAAACGTCATTTTATTATGCCTTCTCTTCGTCAAGCTCAACCTCCAATTGATAGTCATTATGTTGAACCTGTAACAGATTGCCATTGGAAATGTAAACTTTGTGGAAAAGATATTCTTGCAGCTGTTATTAGTGCTGGAACAATTCGACATTATCGTGATCATCATCCCAATGAACTTAATGATTGTCAAATGGAATTATGTAAAACTCGATTGGAACGTCTCTCTGATGGATGCATGGAATTTTTGAATCCAAATGAAATTGAATGCCTTATTTGCCAAATGACATATCCTCTTCACAAACCATTCAATATGTGCCGAGCTGTTCGTCATCTAAAAGCAAAACATCCTCAACAAATGCCTGAATATGAAGGTTCTGAAGCTAAACTTGAACCTGTTGCAAAAAGACGTCATATTGAAAAAGAAATTATTGAACCTGCTGAAGTTGAAATTTGAAATTTTGAATAAAGCCCAACTTGTTATTGTCCTTTAATCCTACAAATGTTTTTTTTTGTGAATAAAATTTAATATAAAGCTTTTTTTGTGTCTCCTTAATTTTCAAGCTTTGCATTCTCTCTTATATGTAATACTTTTAAAAAATTTGTTTGTACTTTTCATGCTAATTTGCATACTTTTACGTTTATTTGTTTTTAATAACTTCTCTACAAACACTCTACATTCATTCAACAAAAACTGAAACTTTGTCTTGCAGCTGGATTTCCTCCAACATCTTTTCATCGACGACACCGAACTTAATATGTGGAATCTTGTTATTGGAATGATTTTCGAAGTTCTTATTATCGGTTTTTTAATAAATTTTACGATTCTCGGTTGCTGTGTACGAAAGAAAAAGCCTGTGGAAGAGTTAATGGCGCATCCCAAATTTAATGCACCTCATACTGTATGTTTGCCTTTTAGATTTGCTTTCTAATTTTCTTTTTTTAGGCTAATAATCTTCAACAATCCGCTGAACCAAAAAAACCTGTAAATACAAATAAACCAAATGTTGAACATACAATCTCAATTAAATTGGACAACAATGCTGATGAAGATGATTTACAAGGTCCAAGAGAATCAATGAGTCCTGATCCAATGATTGATGCGCCTTCTATGAAAACTAAACCTTCCGCTGTTGTTACTGGTCGTGGTGGTAATGCTGCTGTTAATGAATATAATACTGATAAAGAAACTTCAACTCCGCCAAGTAATTTACTATTTAATCCAAATAAATCTTCAAAACCTGCCGCTGCAGCAGCAGCTGCACCACCTCCTGCTAAATCTTTAAAGCCTGGAACACCAAAGGATCCATCTCAAACACGAAAGAAGAGACAACGAACTTTGGATGAAAAAAATGAAGATGCCACTCAAGAATTCAAACCTTCAAAGGATGAACCACCATCAAATAAACTTGATGGAGCTTCAACGAAATCGGCTCGAAAACGAAAAACTAAATCCACGCCAAAACCAGGAAAAGAAAAAAATAAATCCACCAAGATCAAGAAGTCAATCAAAACTCAAGGACGATTTGCTGGAAGAACAGCTCAAACTCCATCAAAGCCTTCTACGTCTCGTGATGATACTACCAAAGAAATTGATGCAACGCAAAATGAAGATTTAAAATAGAAATATTATTTTCATCTTTTATTTAAATAAACAATTCTTTCTATTTATTCTTTATTACCTACATTACTAACACATAATAACAAATAATTGATTTTTTATTAATCAAGGCTTCTTTTCTTCCGTTGCTTTTGAGTTTAATCTTTCAATGCCCAAGAGTGCACGAACACGCTCTTCATAACTTCGAGTAAGTTCAGGAGTTTCTTTCTAAAAAGTGTTTATTAAATAAGAAAGAAATCCTTTACAAAGTAAAAACTTACTTGATTTCTATAAGTGTACCAAGTTTGAGCAAATTCTTTTACAGTAGGATGTTCCAAAATTGATTGTTGATTTCCTTCAGCATTTTTGATAGCTTCAGAAGCAGGTGGTAATTTTCCATCAGATTTGGCTGCCTTTTCAACGATATCAATAATTCGTTTTTCAATTCTTGAACCAGTAAATTCAACTTTAATATTGTCATCACGAATTTTTTGTTCTTCCCATGGTTCCATTTTCTTTGATTCATAGTAAAGAGCTGTCAATAAAAAGTCTGCATATTCTTTGTTTTGTTTTCGAGTATGACAACGATCAGTGACAATTGTTAACATATCGGTTTCTTCATTGTAACGATTACCAGCAAGATGACGGAATTTATCTATCGCATGTTCATCAAAACCAAAAGAGCTCAGCTTTACTTCAATTGTATTAACTCTTGCTCTTGGATCACGTAGAGAAGTTCCTTGGTGAAGATAGTCAGAGTAAGTTACGGTAACAGGAAAATGCTTTTCTGCCAATGATGGATCTTCGATCATTTCTTTTGGAAAAGGCGTAAAGAATTCTAAAAACATTAGGTTAAATACGTTATTAATAAACAAAATGTTCTTACTTTTAATAGCTTCACAATGGCGTTTGATATGTTCAGGTGTTAAATGTAAAAAGTTTGGAATCTTTAAAAGTTCCAAATTACCGACTCTTTTGAATGGAGCTCGTTTTTCAGGATATCTGCGACTACCCATTCGAATGGGCAAAGGAACAACGGATGAACGATATGTTGCAGCAGCGGGCCAAACACTCGGCCAATCTTGATCGGTAGGCATTTCTTCAGCACGAGGTCGACGAACCTAAACATTTTTTATAGTTAAATATTCTAGTTTGAGAATGTAAAACATACAGCTAAGCGATCATGAATATCAGGAAGACTTTTTTTTGGTTTTTCTGCACGGCCTGTCATACGTTCCAAATTTAATTGAGCTATTAACTTCCGCTTCGGTATAACAAATAATTCACGAAATTGTTCACCCTAAACATTTCTTATTAAACATAGATTACAAATTAAACAATGGATTCGTTGTTTACCTGTTCATCAACTTGTTCTTCAAGTCGATGCCTTTGATCTTCTTCACTTTCATATCCACCACTGAAAGCAGCACGTTTCATTCGTTCAGCAAGAGTTGATTCAAGACGAGCTCCAACCACGTGATGATAATTTGGTAATGGTTTTAAAAAAATTGAAGCCTTTGACATAATCATTTGAACGGATAATAATAAATATTCAAAAATGAATATGAGATCCTAAAAAGTTGAAAGCTTTGATTCAAAAAAGTTGAAGAAAAAAATGAGTTTTAAAGGACCATGTTCATTTCGTCTTTTTTGAAATTTGTTTTCAAACCCGCGGCTGGATATTCCATCATGCCGCAACATTGCAAAATGCAAAAGCCTTTGTTCCAATACTTAGAAAATTTTTTGTTTTTTTGTTTTTTCTGATAATGCACATATGTAGCTACTCTTCTAAATAGCTTTACGACAATCGTCATATTAAAAGTAATGAATATAGGTAGTATTAATGCTATAAGACTTCATCATGTAGGCGAAATTCTCAAAAAAACAAAAAATTTTCTAAGTATTGGAACAAAGGCTTTTGCATTTTGCAATGTTGCGGCATGATGGAATATCCAGCCGCGGGTTTGAAAACAAATTTCAAAAAAGACGAAATGAACATGGTCCTTTAAAATCTTTCAAAGTTTCAATCACTCAAAACTCTCAACAAGAAAGAAAATAGGGAACACTTTTTCTGAATTTTTAAAGTTAGCCTTGAAGTTTTTAACATTCAAAGTTTGTTTCATAATTCTGAGAATTTATTTAATTACATAAATTCCATCAACTTCTTTATCAAAATGGCTGATAATATTGATATTTGTAGCGAAGATGAAATGGAAGTGGATGAAAATGGTGAAATCCCTGAATCCAAACGTAAAGTAAGCTTTACTTTCTTTATTATTCAATATCCTTTAATTAATCCTTTTTCAGATTTATATTCCTGGTGTAAGCAGGCCTATTCGTGAAGATGAAGAATGGGAATTTGATCCAGAAGCCTATCAACTTTTCCACACCTTTGAAACAAGTAAGAGATTTGTGTGAAGTGTTTTTCTAACAGACTATTTTTTCTAGCAAAACCATGTTTAAGTTTCGATGTTATTCTTGATGAAAGTGGTGATGACCGCACTCAATATCCTCTTAGCTGTTGTCTTGTTGGTGGAAGTCAAGACGAAGATAAACGCAAGAATGAACTTTACGTGATGAAGCTGTCAAATCTTTATGGCATGGAAAAAGAAAAAGAAGCTAAAGGTGATGATGAAACAGATGAAAGTGAAAGCTCAAGTGATGAAGAAGAAGAAGATCAGAAAAACCCTGCAAATGCCAAGAAACGAGAAAAATTACCTATTCTCCATGCGGCAACTATTGAACATTCTGGCAATGTGAATCGTATCAAAGCAGCCAAATTAGGTGTCAGCTCCGTTGCTGCTGTATGGAATGATATTGGCAAAGTCCAGTTATGGAATCTTACAGAAGGCGTTCGTGTGGTTGATCAAATGGAAGGCGAATCAAAAACTCAAAAATTAGGTAAACAAGTACCTATTTATTCATATGAACAGCGAGCAGAGGGTTATGGCCTTAGTTGGTCTCCAACTACTACTGGAATGCTTGCTAGTGGTGATCAAAAGCAAAAGGTTAGCTTTTTTTTTGTATTTTTTGGTAACTTGCTTCTAAAAACAAAGAAACTTTTAGATTTATATTCATACAATGGGCGATGGAGGAACATGGAAAACTAATGCTACACCATTCTCTGATCATCAAGGTTCTGTAGAAGATATCCAATGGTCTTATACTGAAAACAATTTGTTAATTTCATGCTCCACAGATCGATCCTTAAGATTATGGGATATTCGTGCAAAGCCTAAAGAAGCTTGTGTTTGTGTTGTTGAAAATGCGCATGAAAGTGATGTCAATGTTATCTCATGGAATCCTGTTGAATCCTATGTCGTTTCTGGTGGTGATGAAGGTGCTCTTAAAGTTTGGACGATGCGTTCTCTTCAAGTAAACTTATTTTTTTAAATTATAACTTCCTTTAAATCGTTTTATTTTTTTTAGCAAAAAATGCCTGTTGCAACTTTCAAACATCACAAAGGTCCAATCACCTCTGTCGAATGGTGTCCTTCTGAATCCGCAACATTCCTTGCATCGGGTGAAGATGATCAAGCAACAATTTGGGATCTTGCATTAGAAACTGAAAGTGGTGAAACTGTAGCTGATGTTCCACCTCAACTCCTCTTTGTTCACATGGGCCAAAAAGAAATCAAAGAAGTTCATTGGCATCGTCAAATCCCTGGTCTTGCTCTTACAACATCTCTCACTGGATTTAATGTCTTCCGAACAATTAGCGTTTAATGGCTTCATTTTTGCATGCTCATCATATTATCTTCAATGATGCATAAGCTTGTTTTTATTTTGTTGAATTTTGGTCGTTTTTTGTTGTTTGAAAAATATAAATAAATTAATAATAAACAATTCTCAATAAGGTGTGTGTGGGAAGCAAAAACAAAGCGGTCATCCGGCATTTTATAAAAAGCTATGGTTTTTTTTAGTCGAATGTTAGCAAAAGTGCAAAAATTGAAATAATAAAATTTAGCTTTTGCACTACTTTTTATTGGTACCATTTATAAAATAAAGTAATACAACCACCTGAAAGAAAAAATACCAAATTTGATTAGGATATTAGCAATATCTTAAGAAAAAAGGTATAAGTAAGTGGCATACTTCAATTCAATTCTAAGCAGTTTTTGTTACTTGTCGCATACACTAACTAACGACTCTTACTTTTCTTTTCTTTCCATTCATTTTGTAAACGAAAAAGACAAAGATTCAATCTGCTTTTTTTTACTATAGAAGAAAGTAGGACTCTACGGAAGCCGTTCATTTCCTCCTCGTTAATAGCTTGAAAAAAAAAAATAAAAAAACGCGCATGTCACAATTGATTCTTACCCAACCAAATATTCCCAAGCGACTTCGTTTATTTTTATTTTTTTTTGTTTGACTCCTGTCGTCGATGGATGGCATGAAAAATGAAACAGCGACCTTAACTCTTTCCTTGCCTTTACACTTTTTTTTGTTTCATTTTATTTTTTAATGTTTTGCCATCATTGTGACTATGTATTATATTTGTTGTTTGCTTCTTTTTTTTACCTTTCCACAACAACGTCAAACAAATGAGACTGACAATGGTTCACGCAAGGGTATTCAACAATTTTGTAGTAACTAATTTTAGATTTTGACTTTTTATAGTTTTTATTTGTTTATAGCTTTATACTTAAATATGAATGATGAATTTTTATTTAAACATGATTAGATTGAAGCTTGTCGCTTACTTTTATTTTTACTTTTATCATTTTTTTAAATTTTTTCCAAATATGGAGGTGAACAAATAAATTACAGTATTCTTCTTCCCGTGAAAAATGAATCTGCCAAAAACTTGACTGTCTAATTTTTTGGGTATTATTTATGATGATAAGAACTAAATAAGCTTTAAGTGTTAGTAAAAAAGTTGAGTTGCATTTCGTTGTTCGTGAAACTAAGGGCTTTCTCAACTTACAATATATATTTTTTAAACTCATGAATGTAATATTTTTATTAACTTTGCAATGATTCAAACTATAGCTGATTGATCCAAAATGAATTTCTTTTCTTTTTTTTGTACTAAAACAGCACCTTTTAGAATTTTTACCTTCTTCTTTGTTTCTTTCAGACGACTTACTTGTCAAGGGTTTAAAAGCCATATATTTACATTTATATTAACCCTATTCTTTCCTTTTTTTAATTTTTTCATAAATCCTTTTCAATGTATGCACTTTTTTTTATTCTTGGCTTCTCTCTCATAGGTTAATAAAGGCAAAAGGTGTGAAAGAGATTAAAGGTGATTACTCAAGATTTCAATAATCCTTTTCACATTCTTTTGTTATTTAGGCGACAGACAAAATCTTTAAAAGTCAGTCATATTAAAAAATAAAATAGTTCAATTTTTGCGCATATCTGTTTAAAATGCTTTGAAGCGTTATATTGCCGCTTTCTTTCTTTCTTTGCCGCTTTAGGTTCTTCTGCTGCTTCCCTTTCCATCTTTCTTTCTTCTAATATAACTAATTATGTTTCATACTCGTTTGTATATGTATGTTGCCTTTCTATTTTTACATATCCTTCTTTTTTTAATGCTTAAAAGAATCCACTTAACAAAAAAAAACGAAAAACTAAAAAAAACAGTAAAGCTTTGGTTGTTTTTAACTTAAAAAAACGTTGGGTTTTTTATTTTTATTTTTTCGCGAAATGTTTGACATCTTTCTAAAAATGTCAGTTTATTATTTTTTGCATCTTCTTTAATATTTCACTTTTTTTCTTTCTTATTTTTAAGTTTTTGTCATAATCTTTTTGACATTGGCAGGAGATCATCGCCGCCGCTGCCATTTTTTAAAAATATTTTTTTAATCGTGTTTTGACATTGTCGATTAATCATTTCATTGCTTGCTTTTCCAACAACAACAAAACCTCTTCTTGCAGCATCAGCAGTAGCATCAGCAATAGCGGTGAATGCCTTTGCCGTAAGGAAGACACCAAAAACAAGACAAGGCGAAGAATTTATTTTTTGTTTTACCGCAAAGGCTTCATCTTTCCATCAAACAAAAAATAACATTAGTTTTATTATTATTTCATACATATATTTTTTTGTTTTTTCCTCTTCATTGCTATTGTTTTGGTTATTTTAAATGCCGTTAACTTATTCCTCTTCCTCATTAAATGATGTAATGGGTTATTGCGGTTTTATTTTGATTTATTTTATTGGATTTACTGAAGGCCTTAAATGCTATGCGGGAAATCCAGCGAGGAAGTTGGAATGCAATACAATTTCTTATTGTTTATTTATAACTTCGAGGTCGGTTGGTTTTTAAAATAGGTTTAGGATTTAAAAATGAAATTGTGATAAATTTCAAAAATATTTACATTAATAAATTTCAAAGGCAAATTATTCTTTCTAAAATGCCTTTCTCATATTGGTGAATTTTCTTATCTTATCCTTTTATTTTGAGATCTCAAATTCCCCGTGTTTGTAAAATTTGCTTTTTTTGATTCATAACTTCTTTTTTAAATCTTGCCCTTTATTATTTAAATTTCATCGACAATAAAAATAATAAAAATTACCAAATCTTGCTGCATTTTTGGACTTTTTAGAACCGGTCGAACTCAATGGTCATGTGATGGAAATGGCATAACACAATTATCCATTTGCTCAAGTTTTGGGATGGATGCTCCTAGGCATAGAATTTATGAAGCTCCACCATCATCAAGAAGTGATGCCTTTTATAGACCATCTGAACCTGGTGCAGCATCTTCTCCTGGCTCACTTTATTATGTAAAGCAAAAACTTGATTCAAGGCTGACGCCGTTTGTGAGCGATGGCACAAATGATGAATCTGATTTAACGGATAATACAGCTTCCAAAAATGGTCAACGTTGTTTTGATGGTGGACAGATGGGAAAAGTATGTTGTTGTCAAAATGAGTTTTGCAATACAGCAAATACCTTTATCTCTAATTCACGGGTATTTTTAACTATTTTCTTTATATTGGTATATCATTTTTTGTTGTAATGTGTAAAAAATTAGATCAAAATGAACTTTTATTATTATTCCTTAAAAATCCGTATTATACAAAATACACACAAAAAAGTTAAATACAAAAAATATGTAATCAGTTTTTAGCAATACCTTTGGGTAAAGGCAAATCAAAAACAATGGGTTCATGAACAATTTTGTGTTGAATATTTACAGAAGCAGCATTAATAAAAATAGTTTCACCATTTGTTGAAATTCCATGCTGATTGTGACAATGCCCAAAAATATGAAATTTTGGTTTCACTCGTTTTTCGATTGTATTTAAAAGTTCCACGCAACCTCGACGGTGTCGACACTACAAATTCTATTTATTGTAAATGTTAGAATGATAAAAATTAAAGCCTACACTATCACGATGACCTAAAGCTGGAAAATGTGTCAATAATACATCAGTGTCAGATGGAATTTTATTCCAAACATCAAGTAAAGGTTGTCCACGCTCACAAAAAAAGCCAAAACCTCTATGTGCGTGCCATGATGAACCATAAACCTTGATACCATGCACCTAAAAAAATTTCATTTTATACAAGAGGTTTTAAAAAAAAATTTAAGGATTACAGTCACGCTTTCATCATATAAATAAATGCAATTTTTAAGTAATTTGTATCCCTGTGAAGTTCCTCGGCCAATGTTTATTTTAATTCGTTGTGACAAATCTTCACCATCCTCAAATCCAAGTTCATGATTGCCAGCGATAACAATTTTATATTTATGTGGCAAGGATCCTATTTCGTCATCAAATTTTTTAATTGCAGCTTCATCACCAAAATTAGTAAAATCTCCACAATGAACTAACACATCGCCATGTGGAATTCGGGGTAATAATTGATCAAGCTTTTCATGAGTATCAGAAATGCATACAAATCGAACATGATCAAATTTAATTGGTTCAGATGAACTAAAATTTACTTGTGAAATAAAAATAATGATGATAAGCAAAAACACGAACCTAACTAATTCTTCTTCGAATGATTCATAAATGCGTTCTTTGGAATAAACTTCTTCCAAAAGTAAGTCGAGATCATCGACAAGTGGATGAGTTTCCACTGTAATTTCGTTTTCTATAAAATTTTAAATATTAGGTCAAATTAAAATTTCTGACAGATGATAAAACTAACCTAATAACATCGTTGATTTTAGTCTTTGGGAAGTTTTTATGTCACTTTAAAAATAGCCAATTATCTTTGTAAAAAGAGGATGGTTGAAAAAAAAGAAGTTAAAAGTTTGATTTTTATACTACAAGCTGGGATTATTTTTACAATTTTTTCTTATGAAATTTACCGGAAATGACTACATTTAATTAACAATAACTGATAAGAATACAAAAAAGTTAGTATTCAAAATAGGTGCGACTTTATCCTTTACGCACATGGGTTTCGCCTCTGACGCTTGCTTTTATGGTTAAAACTCAGACATAAATAAAAAATAATTTAGTAAATTTGAATCTAAGAGTATCATAATATTTTATTTTACAACCACAGATTTAGTCACAAAAAATATGAGAAAGATCTTTTTTATTTTGCAAATGCGAACAACCAAGATTGCACAATATTAGCAAATTTTGTAGTTGAATCGTTGTTACTATGACGTAATATCAAAAAACATTTCGTCAAAAAATTTCAATTAAAATTCTATTTATTTTTTATTTTTTGATAAGAAACTGATCTATGCTTTATCAACAAAAATAAATGAGTCACATTAAAAATCGAGAATAGTTATTTGATCAACAAAAAACGCAGGAAGATGAACTTGCGTGGATAGTTGCTTTTTTAACGGCAAACAAAAAACACAGCTTTTTTGGAATCAGTGTTATTAAAATTTCCCCAGTAAATTAAAGTTGTTGGTGAGGCTCACTTCGAGTAAAAAAAATATAAAGAATGTTTTAATTTGAAATTTTTCCTTCGATGCACATTTAACTGTATTGTATTTATAATTTTTCAAATATAGTTTAAGTTTTTTTCATTTTGTTTATTTAAATAGCTATAATTAATAATCACTAAATTTTGCAAGAACTTTTTTTATTCTTTGGAGATTCCGGGTGGAAGTGGAATGTCAAATAGAATGGGTGGATTAACAATTTCAAGATCATGATTGCAAATTGATGCATTAATAAATATGGTTTCTCCGTTTGTTGAAATGCCATTCTGTTCGTGAACATGTCCAAAAATATGAAACTTTGGTTTAACTCGTTTTTCAATAGTATTTAAAAGCTCTGTGCAGCCCCATCTTTCACCCTAAAATTTTTTATTGGAGCTTTCTTGCATGTAAAATAAATCACCAAACCTTAAAGAGATCCAAATGTCCTAATGGTGGAGTGTGAGTTAATAACACATCAGTATCAGATGGGATGTGTTTCCAAAGATTTAACAAAGTTTCACCTCGAATTCTACTAAAGCTATAACCCGGTAATGGATGCCATGAAGACCCGTAAATTTTAATTCCATAAGCCTATAAATTTTTGATTACTGATATGTTTTGCTATGGATAATAAACGTACAGTAAGACCTTTATCATGCAAATAAATACAATTTTTAAGAAATTGATAACCTTTTGTAGTTCCATGATTAGAATATTTTTCGCCACGAAGTGATAAATCTTCATAATCTTCAAATCCAAGTTCATGATTGCCAGCGATAACAATTTTATATTTATGTGGCAAGGATCCAATTTCGGTATCAAATTTTTTAATTTCAGCTTCATCACCAAAATTAGTAAAATCTCCACAGTGAACTAACACATCTCCAAATGGAATGCTTGGTAAAAGTTTGTCTAATTGTTCATGAGTATCAGAAATGCAAACAAATCGAATACAATCAGGTTTAATAGGTTCATCAAGACTAAAACGCAAACCATTAAAGTATGATATAAAAATTTATAATTAAATTGATCCGGTAAAGTGAAGCTTGTGTCCAACAGAAAATACTTCACCGTATTACTTCTTAACCGAAAAGGAATTTTTATAATTTCAAATCCTATAAAAATAACCATTTATTATTTTTTTATGATTCAGTAATTTTTTACCTTATAATTAATTACATTCATTTCACATAAAAAAAAGAAGAAGCCTAATTGAACCTTTGTCAAAATTCATTAAGGTTGCATTGTGTTAATTTATATTTTATGAAATTGATTTACATGCAACAAAAAAATTTCTCAAAATTAACTATTCTCATTTTTTTAATGGTCACATTGCTCTTGCAACCTTTTAAAATTTGAAAAATAAAATGTGAAACGACTAAAACTTCCTTTTTTAGCTTTTTTCCTAACAAAAAATCTTAGTTTTTTCTTTGCTTCAAGGAAATCTTTCAAAATGATGTGAGTTTATACTTTAGCTTTCAGTCCGAGCTTAAAAAGCTTTTCCGTTTTTTCTTTTCCTTCTTATTTTTAATTTAAATAAAAGAGAAAAGAAATTAACAAACCTTACTAAAGATTTAAGAGGTTGACAAACTCGTTCCTTAATATAAAATTCTTCCCAAAGTCGATGGGGTTCATTTGTAAGGGGATCAACTTCGATGATAACAGCGTTGTCTGTTACAGACATATTTTCTCTTCCTAGAAGATAAAAAAAATATATTTGAAGAGTTGTTAGTTTATTGATTGAAATCTGTGGTAGTGGTGATGGTGAGAAGAGCACCAATGCTGCCTTGCTGATAAAGAAATAGTAGTGAGAAGGAGAAAAAATATGTGAGCAAATAGCCTTCGAACCGTCGGCAAAAAAATAAAATTGGTTGAATGCGAATGAGCTGCAAATGCGGCGGCGAAGGCGGTTTTGCGCTTATGTTTTTTTAGTGCTTTGTTTTTTGTTTTTAGACATGGAAAAAGCTTCCAATATTCAGTTTTTCGTCCTTAAACATTGGTCTTTATCTTGCAACATTGTTATTTGTTATTATTAAATAAGCACCCAATGCATAAAGATTGATGATGTCCGTGTCTTGTCCGCCGATCAACAGGCACTACACTTTTTTCTTTCTTTTGATTTTTAATAACAACGTCCTAGTTCTTAGTCTTTTTTCTTTCTTTCTGTAGTCTTTCATCTAGCAATTTCTTTAGCTTTGCACTCTTTTCATTTTGATTGTTGTGTTTCCATTTGTAGGTCCCTCTGTCTTCACGCAAGAGAGAATACACCGACAAACTTTTAAATTTACCAAAGTTCGTTCATCTTGATGTTTGCCAGCCACACATTTGTTCGTTCTTTCCACTCTTTCCTATTTTTTTTCTTTCTTTCTCCATGCCTTGCTGCCTATACACTTTCAATAGAATAACAGCAGCAACGACACCGACGACGACAACGACAACCGGCTTCAAATTCGTTGTCAATTCTTTTTCTTAACATCCATCAGACTCTTTTTTCCTTTCAATTCCTATTGCTGCCGCTATTGCTGTTGTTGGTGCTGTTGCTGCCACGAGGGCTACCGTTTTCCTTTTCAATTTTTTTACTCTCTTGAGCTCAAATACAGAAACTAACTTTTTTAGTTGTTGTTTGCGCGTTTGTCCATTGTTGTCAAACACATCACTAGATTCTATTCTATTTGCACATATATACACTTTTAATTGTGTTCAATGTCAAGCCTTTTTTGTGCTATCATTTTTTTCTTTTGATAAAAACATTGAACATTCAATCGATTTTCTTATCTCTCTTTCTTTTTCTTGTGTTTTTCATTAAAATGTTAGGACTTTCGTCTTTCTAAAGCTTTTTGTTTTTGAGGAAAATCTATCTTGACGCAATTATTGATTGATTTCTTTTTTATTTAGTGAATACAACAACTTTTTGTTGAATTCTCTTTGCACTTTTTTCTTCTCCTCTTCCTTTGATTGGACACACTTCGTCTTTATTCAATCAGATATCACCAAATTTGTAGGAACCTGTTTTACATTTATTTTTTAATTTTTTTCAACCTACGTCGGCTACTTTTTTGTTTATCAGCTTATATAAAAAAGGTGGCACATTTCGGAAGTTCCACCCTACATATTTATTTTTATTTTTGTAGAAGCTCATTCACCTTTTTTAGGAAATAAACAGTTTTTTATTTTTACTTTTTTAGCCTTTCTTCCTTTTTAGCTTATCAAAAACTGTGTTCTCCTTTTTTAGTTGGTCGTCTAACACTCAATTACGCAGTGAAAAGAGGATATAGTGTTTTTCGTCTACTACTTTTTTGCTCGTGAATGTTACAAAATAAATTTCAATCGATTTAATTGTTTTATTTATCTAAATTTTTTTTGCAGTATATTACAAAGCTTACTTATTTCTTATTTTTTCACACTTGTTAAGTGTGAATTCAAACTCCACTTCGGAGAATCCGAATAATTTCTTTTATGGCTTATCAAGTTGAAGGTGAATCGTCGCGGAAAGGGTTTGTTATTTCTTAGTTACTTGAACCTAATTATTTATTACTCTATATTACAGCAATCGAAGTCTTGACCGACGACGTGAAACTTCACGTTATGCAGCTCGAGATCGACGTGGCAAAGAAGCTGATATATTCACTGATTTAAAAGATGTTGTACCTGTAGTCGAGGAAAGCACCGTAACCCATGTTGATCGAATTGCATTACTTCGTGTGGCATCAACATTATGTCGTATGCGCAAAAATGCTGGACCATGTAAGATTTTTTGTTGCTTTGTTTTTCAATTTGATTGGTTAAAATCAAAAAAGAAAAGAGAGAAGGGTTAAATTAAAATCACGCGACCTCTAATTTTTTTTTATCATAATTGATTGCTCTTTAATCAATAGGCTCTGCCTTTTCAATGCTTATTATGATTTATTAGGTTAAAAAAAGACGACATAGTAGTCTGCTTCCTATGATATCGTCCTGAATAAGAAGCTCTTACCAGTGAGGCTACAGTTTTTTTGCAATACATTTTTTTGATAAAGTTCAATAATGACAGATTTGGATATTTCTAAAATAAGTTTTCAATAAACAAAATGTGAGAAATTTAAGCTGTTAGAAAAACGGACGTCAGTAACATCAAAAAGTTAAGAACTAAATATTTTTTCATTTCCGATATAAAAACTGTTAATAAAAAAAAGCTTTTTTTCTATTTCTTATTACAAATTTTTTTATACTTCTAAAGCTAAAGTTTTTTTGTATGGTGTATTTTTGAATGAAGAAAAAAATTGTTGCAAAGTGTGTGAGTATACTTCTTAAACTTTTTCTTGTTGTTGAAGAAAAATAAAATAGGGAAGAGCAATAGAACGCATTGAACTCACATTTTATTTTATTTACAAGTGTCTTCATGAACTGGCGTCATCGAGCACGCGGCTTGAAGCACCACGCTTGAAGGTTCTTTGCTCAAATAAATAGCTTTTAAATAAAATGAATAGGATGTGTGTACATACAAGCATGTGTACACTTTTGAGACACACATAGTGTGTGAAACGCTTTTGCTATTAATAAGAAAGTTAGAAAAGCAATGTTACTAAGAAAGTTAGAGAAGCAAGAGAAGTAGAAGATTAATGCATCGCATAGGCACCTAGAGCATTAAAAGCATTGATGAAAAAAAATTGCAAACGTCAAAAAAGGGTTTAAAAATATTAAGAAAACAGCTTACAATATGTCTTTTTTCTTTTCAGTTTTAACAAATGACCTCATTGTTGATGATAATCCAAATGTTTGGAATGAAAATACTCTCAGTGAATGCTTGGATGGATTTGTCATTCTTGCAGATTCAGATGGAACCATGCTTTATATCACTGAAAGTGTTTCCATCTTTCTTGGTTTAACTCAGGTTTGTTTTTTCTTTCCTTCTGTTTTCTTAATTTAATTCAAGGTTAAAATTAGAAAAAAATTGTTAAATTTCATAGAGGCTGTCGCGAGTCCTTGAAAAGAAAAAAAGGCAAAAAGAGAGAAAATTAAAGGCAAAGTGAAAAAAAGAAGTCCAAACTTTAAATTTCAAAGTTTATATGTTCATAAAATCAAAATATATATTTTAAGAAACAAACATAAAGTATTAAAATTGTATAGTTTCGAATAAAGAGGGCGAGATTATAAAATGTTTTTTAATGTAAGGGCTTTTTGTAAAAAAAAAATAAGGGGTCTTAATAAATAAAAATAATTGAAATTTGACATTTGAAATGAGCAATTTCCATAAAAACATGGAAGTTGTAACAAATTCTAAAAAACCGGTACAGTACATACAATAATTTGAGATAGAAAGATTTCATAAAAAAAAGAATAAGATTTAAATTTAGAAACTTAAAAAAATAAATGTCTTAGAAAGTTTTATCAAAAAATGGATGGTTTTTTCAAAAAAGGAAATTAAATTCCTTGAAAATATTATTAGATAGGTTTTTAAATTATTACTAAACTATTGTACCTCGTTTTGGAGTTTAAAAGTTAATAAAAAGGATCATTTGGGATTTGAAAAAAAAATTAGGTATAAATACAAGAAAGTATTTTAACACCTATGAGAGATAAGAAAAAACGTTAAAACATAGATAGGGCAAAACAATAGCTTCCATTAAAACAACCAAAAGCAAAAAAAGAGGAAAAAAAACATGCTAAAGAAAGGTTTTTTTATTGTTGTCTTTTTGGTGTTTCTCCTCATATAAAACAAACGACCGCCCTGCGCTCTCATTTTTTGTGTGATTTTTCTAAAAACGAGATATTTAAAAGAATACGTGCCAAAATAAAATTGAAATTTTTGTAAAAAAAAAACATTTAAATATATTAATACAATGCAATATGGCTTCGGAGTCACTAATTTATGAAAAAAATGTTTAATAAAAAAAACGTAGAAAAACTAAACCTAAAATTTTAGTTTCACCTTTTTCCTGCATAAAAAACACCAGCATGCTTTTTTCTTTTCTCTCGCGATAATATGGAAGAGTAAAACCAAGTGAAAGAATTTTTTGCCTCATTGTTTTTCAACTTTCTTTTTGCGCAGTTTTATGCACGTATTTAGCTTTTATTCAAGTTTCATACTTTTTTATTCAAAGAAATTTACTTCCTCGACATACTTTTCTTTTCCATGTTTTAAAACTTACGTATTTTTAGACAGATTTGGTTGGTCGTCAAATTAAAGATTTTATTTATCCAACCGATTATGATGAACTTATGCGAATTTCCACAGAGGAAGCTGCAGCATCTGAGGAGCATCGATCCACACCCGATGATGCCACAATTCATAAATATGGGCATCGGATGGTAATGCGAATGAAAACTGTTATTAGTCCAAGAGGTCGTAATTTGAATTTAAAATCAGCCCTTTTCAAAGCAATTGTTTGCCGATGTCGTTCAATGCAATTTGAAAGTGGAAAGATTATGTTAATTCATGCTTCAACAACTCCCGCGGGACAAGGAAATTCCATTTGTATGACCAATGCTTCTGTTAAAGGATCTGAAACAACATCGGGAAGCTTCATGACTCGACATACATGCGATATGAGATTCAGTTATGTTAGCGAAAAGTAAGTTTATTACAGTCTTTAATATAGTAACAATTTATCAATATCACAAAATAAAAAATAGTCGAGAAACATTTTATTTTCAGTTTCAATTTCTTACTTCGCCATGAATCTCGCTCACTTATGGGCACTTCATTTTATGATTTGGTTCATCCAGCCGATCTTGATCAAGTTTCTGAAAGCATGCGAGAACTTTTCCGTAAAGGACATTGTCGTTCACCATATTATCGTTTGATTGGAGCAAATAATTCTGTTGCATGGGTTCAAACTGAAGCCACCACCGTTAATCATACCACTCGAGGTCAACGTGGTCAATATATTCTTTGCGTCCATTCACTTGTTGGAATGCAAAGTGATATTGATTCATGGACCACCGCTGGCAACATTTGCAGTGATGTCCTTGCTGCTGCACAACCTGCTTGTCAATTTGTTAAATCTGAAATTGATGATGTTGCAGGTAAGACTTTCTTCCTACATTCACTAATTTTTAAATTTTGCAACTTTTTCATTTTTAGAATATCTTGGCCGCCAACCCCAATTTATTGATTGTTATGATTTCACTCCATTAATTGATTCTGATGCCGGAATAAATATTAATGAATATCGTCCAATGCGCGACCTATCTACCAATCAACCCGCTGCAGCTAATCAACAACCACAAACCGCAACTTCAACATTTAATAATCCACGTAAGCGTAAATTGCTTTTACCATGTGTGCTTGAATCAACTGCATTTGATTCAATTAATTTTAATTATAATAACGACGATGAAGGAGGGAAAGAAAAAAATTTAGAGAAATCATTTGCTGAAATATTTTGTGATAAAATTTGGGAACAATATAAAATTGAAGCTGAAGAGGAGGAAGAAGAATGCTTCCAAGCTATGACTTCAACCAATCAATGTTGTGCACAAAATGATCGACATTCTCCGCCGCCTTCAGAGGAAGTCGATTTGCTTGCTTGTTATTCCGATCAAATCCAGCATGAATTTAAAGCTCGTCCATCTCCATTTCGACGTTGCTCTTCAACTTCAACTATTTTTCGAAAGCACATTTTTCAGGTTCACACTAACACTTTTTTTATTATTTATAAATCAGAGTTTTACTTGGTGATGTCGAGAAATTCCAAAACCAAGCAAGATTCTGGTTTTTAAGCTAACCTTTTTTGCTTTTGCTTCTTTTTTTCCTGTTTTGATCCCTTCTTTTTTTACACACACAAGGTTTTTTATCCTTCCATGTTTTTGTTCGTTTGTTAAATTCTGCACTCTTTCCTTATTTTAACTTTATTTTTTAAATATTTTTTTGGGGTTAATGGATAAGAGTGCGAAATCGTCTCCTTCACCGTCGTTGCTAAATGCTATATAATTTTTTAATAATAAAATGAGCTCAACTTTATTAATTATTATTATCCTTTTGGCGCGCCGTAAAGACAGCTACAACGAAGTCCTTGAATGGCTTTTTCGTGACCAACCGGGGAGTCCGCCCCCGAACACCACTAATTTATGCAGCACCTCCACCGGTGATCAATTCACCAACAATTCTGAAAGACAATGCTACAATGGATTCGGGAATCAGCTTACACAGCAGCAATACAAGTCTAATCAGCCAACTACAACACCACCGTCAACAAGAGGTCGGTCGATTGAAAGTCGACGAAACGACGGAATGGTACGAATGGGAGGAAGTAGTGGAGCAACTACCACCTCGTCCACAGCGTCGAAACACAATCGCTTCTTCCCACGAGGAAACTCATCAGCACGTTCAGCAAGCATTGATGCAGTCGTCCGAACGCAGCCACAACCACCATCTTCACAACAACAACGTCCTCGAAACTGTTCCATTACAACCTCTGCCATGGATGATGCAAATCGATTTACCAATAGAGCCCTTATGTCCACTACCTTTACCAGAAATATCAATGAAAACAATGATAACACAAGCTATATCAATCAAGGAAGAAGAAATGGACGAGGAGGATGTACACCAACAACCGGAACGACGTCGACGTCGCAAAGATTCATATACAACACCGGAAACACCGAACGATGTTATAATAATGGAAAAACAACTCGAAATGAATCTGGATCGAACGCCTTCGGTTCACTCACTGCCGGATTCGCTGATTTTGGGGTTGAATCATCCCCGGAAGAGATCTTCAATAATGGCCCATCGAGTGGATCAACCATCTACAACAACATCAATTCGACCGCTCCTACAATTAGCCAAATCCAAAACAACTATTCCAACTCTTTATCCACCCTTCCAACATGTGACATCCACACAATGCCCGATGCTCGACAATGCAATCCTACGGAATCCCGATGTGATGGAAATACCATTATGCAATCCACTTTGCTTGCTACCGGTAGTAAGCGTAACGCTTTTGGGTATTCGCCCACATCAAATGCAGTAAATGTAAATCAATTACCTATCGTTGAAACACCACAAAAGATCTCACGTGAATTTTTTGAAGAATTTCGTCAAGAAAATCCTCATTTATTCCCCGTTGAACAAGAAACACTTTGCGATTGTAAGTTTATTTAATTAACAAAAAATAATCCTAAAATCATTGCATACAATAATTAGGCAAAAGATAATCAACCTTTCGTACGATACCTTTGCAATAAAAAAAAATCAAAGTCGCTCACGTACAATTTGCTACTCTAGTATTTACGTGAATTTTTCTTATATTTTTTTTCTTCGGTGTTTGACTCTTATCGAAAAAAGCAGAAAGGAAAAAAGGGATGTTTTTTCATTCTTTCATGAATAGATAGATAAGGAAGAAGGAAAAAGCTACGTGCAAAAAAGTGCTTTAAAACCAAACATAAAAGGGTTATAATTTTGCACGCACCATCAGCATCAACAAATAAGCAAGCAGCAGCATCAAATCATTTTTTATTCCATAATATTTTATTTTAGTCGATATGTGCAACCCCTACCAACAATGCTCCTCGGATTCATTTGAAGCTTTGGCACCTTTTGTTCCTGAAGAAGATGTATTACAATTAAATTCTGAACCATTTCCAATGGATATTAATTTTCCCGAATTAGATCTTACTGGATATACAATGGATACATCTTTTGGAAAAAATATTCAGGTAATTAGTTTCAATGAGAAGAGTTTGAAATAATTAAATTTTTCTTGTTTTTAGCCAAATCATTTTGCTTCTAAAATGCAATCAAGTAAAACAACAAATTTCATGTTGGATGATTCCCAGGATTGTTATAATCCAGCACCTGCTAAAAGAGCTCGAATTGACGAAGCCCTTCCTCTTAGTTACTAAAAACTTTTTTGTTCAATTTATTTTTTAAACATTTTTTTATTTCATGTATTTCCATTTTTGTATTATTTATTTTATTACTTTTTTGTTACTATATACAAAAAAATGCTGGTCCCCATTTTAGAACAGTACAGGATTCATTGATTTTTTTTAAATTTTAAAACTTTTATAATTTTACAAAAAATATTTCTTAAGTACTAAAAACGTCTTTAAAAAAAATTTTTCGCAAGTCGAGTTCTTCTTATCTTTTTTATATAATTATTTTCCAGTGTTCAAATATGATTCAATTTTATTTCTTTAGTAATTGTGATTAAATATTTTGGCATTTTTAATTTTTTAAAGTAGGTAGTTTATGTTTCTTCGGTTATGTTTTTTATTATGCTTCCATTTTTTTCTATCTCTCCACATTCTTTAATTTAAGCGTTTTGAAATAAATAGTAGTTTTGTTTAATTGAAGAAATTACTGATAAGCAATAAAGATGTTAAATGATTTCTTAAAAAGCAGCAAATAAAAAAACTTATGGGAAGCAAGCACGTACATACATATCGGCCATCGAGAAGGACACAAATTATGTCCATTTTTGATGTGCTGTATTAAATAAATGACTCATTATGAGGCAATGAATAAAAATAGCTAAAAAAAATCAAACTAAAATTATAAAAATTAGGATACACTACATAAAATGAAAAAAGCTAATATGCAAATTTTCAATAATAAAGTTCATTCGAAATTTTTTTATTCAAAGCAGCGTTTTCAACAAAATTCAAAGCAAATCAATAACGTCGTCACCATGGCTGACAATGATGATCCACAACCAATCCGAAGTTTAAATAAATTTGTGATGGTAATATTTTTTGTAATTTTCTATGTTTTCTTAATATTTAGTATTTTAGGCAACTGGTATTATAGGAATGTTATGCTTAGGAGCTTATGGATGTTGGGAATTAAAACAGCTATTGATGGAACTCGGACAAAAATATGGATCACAAAATAAAGATGATCATATCATTGAGAATGTATGTTTTGACAACGATTTTGTAACATTTCTAATCACCATTTCTAGAACATAATGTTTTTTATGAAATTAGCTATTTTGGTGATGTTTCCTATCTTCTCTTTGATTGAACTTTTTGGCACTATAGTCTTTCGAATATGGCCTTCATTAGCTGCCTCTCAACTACCACCACCATTCTTTTTATTTCCAACTATCCTCACATTGGTATGTTTTTAGTCAGAATTAACTTGTTTTATATCTCTACTTTTAGGTTTACTTATGGTTCATATCTATCTTTCAAATGATCAATTCCATTACAGTACTCTCAAATGATATAGGAAATGATCAAACTTGGTTTTATATGTTCCTTTATGTTCTCAAATGTCTTTTCATATTCTTCGCATTATTAATGTATCTCGTTTTAATTCAAGTCGTAACTGGATATATACAAATAATTAATGTTCTCAAGCTAAGAAATCTTCGAAGGGAATTGCGACTTCTTCAAAGACAATTAGCAGAAATACAAAATCCTCCAGAACAAGACAATGATGTTCATATCGATGTAAATGAAACTCCACCATCGCCTAATCATACCTAACTTATTTATTATGCTAAATGTTTTATAACAAATTCTTATCGTATTTTAAAGTTGTGTATAATAAACTTTACTTTATTGTGTTTTGCTTGAACGATTTTTTCTGATTTTTAGTTTTATAAAGGCTGAAAGCTATTAACTTTAGGAAATTTCTAAAAAGAAGTTTAGCACCAAAATTTAAACCTTTTTTTATTGCTTCATCATCGATGGTAACTTATTTCCGGTGTTCAAAATTCCACGTTTTGTTAAATCAGTGTCAACAAACTAGTTTTCCTTCTCTTTTTTGTTGTTCAAAAACGGATCAGTTCAACAAAAAAAAATCATGTTGGATGTTTATTGCCTTCGTTTTTATCCAAAAATTATATGTTGCAATGAGAAGAACGAATAGGAAAATGGTAAAAAAAACTTTTAAACGGAATACTTGTTTTTCTCTCCTATGATTAAAACTGATTCCATCCGAAAAATGAGATTCGAGAAGCACGCAAAAAAAGAGACTCATTTCAGTTCACTTTTTTGAGGGAGAAAAAAGTTTCACAAAAAAGAAAACGGATTTTTTACGTTCCAAATTTTTTTCTTCCAAAAACTATAAACAACGGGAATCGCTGTTGTTTTTTTTTTGTAATTGCTTTTGAATACATAAATCCTTCTCAAAAAATTGGTTTAAATTGCAATTTTTTAAAAGTGATGATTTAAATTTTTTTCAACGCTGAAAAAATTTTTATTTGCCTTTGATGTTTTTATTCCTCAATTTTCTACTATGTATTTTTCTTCCCTCAACGGGTGGTGTGATGGCAGCGGCAGTGGCAATCTTTATTTATTTTTATTTTTGCGGTAGTACGCCACAACGACGACGCGTGGACTTTCGATTAACATTTTCGTCGAATCGAATCCGATCCTTCTTCTTCTTCCCTCAATTCTTTTTTATTTAAGTGTTTGCATTGTTGAATTTGCATAGGAGCAAAAGTTGTTTCGGAACTCTCTAACTCTTTTTTCCTTTTATTTCCGTCATCATCATCGTTGACAATATCGAGGACGACAACATAAAAACATCGCTGCCGACACTTCTCTTTTTTCTTCTTCTTCATTTCCTTTTTTGCCGTTCATTTTTGCGGTTCATCGAGTTTTTTTATTAAGGTTTCAATTTCCCGAACTTCGATTAAGTGGAGTTGTAGTAGTGCCAAGCGGCTTAACAAAGAATTGAATCTCCATTTTTTTACAAACCCTTGTATTGGTTTTTATTTTTTCTTTTTGATTATATTTGAGAGACAATATTAAATTAAATTGTTTTCTTCATATTTTAAGCGACTTAATTCTCTTACTTTTTACAATTCTTTATTTGCGCTATTATACCATTTTACAGTAATTTAAAAACCATTATTATACCAATTACTTGCTGTTGTTTATAGTGCAAAACCACGACATTTTATTTTTATTTTTAAAGAAGCGCCTCCTTTTTTTCTGAATTAGCACTTTAACGTTTATTAATAAACAAAGAAACATTAAAAATATAAAAGCTTTTTCAATCGGCTGTCAAGTTCATGCAAGCTTTCACACTTTTTTGTTTCAAAAAAGTTTTTTTCTCCAAAGTGTTTTCATTTTCCATTTTGAATTCACTGTTTGCACCACCTGTGACAACATCATTTCCGTTTCTGGAAAAATAAAATCTAAATAAAAAATTTTTTTTCTTGGTAGCAAAAGTCATATTTCAAATCCATCTGTTATTGTTATATTTATTATTATGTCTTCATAAAAATCTCCTGAGTTTCAATCATTCATTCACTCACGAGATGACAGACTTTCAAACCACAAATAAGTGACTTTTTCCAAATAAAATGGCCTTGATGGTTTTTTCCCTCTCTCTTTCTTCTTTCCTTGGAATCACCATTCTCTTCTTCCACAAACATTTGCCCGGAAATGGCCTTGTTTAACTTCACTTTTTTTTATTCGCGCTTTGGCATTGCATTGTCAAATATGCTATTTTTTATATTTTCAAAATATTTTTTTTTCTAAAAAAATCTATGAAACCTCCAAACAAAGATGTATGTGTTCATTGTTCTGCCAAAAAAATTATCCACAAAACAGGTGTATTCAATAGCTTTTTTGTGTTAAGCCGTTTTTTGACAATATATATTTTTTATCCTCTTTTCATATGTGTATGTTTTAACAATTGCGAAACAATAGCTTTTTTTGTAATAATCGCCACCACAACAACAAAAAAGGTTTTATACCTGAATCATCACCTTTTTTTCAATTCATATTTTTGTGAGATCATCAAAAAAACTTGTATTTTTTTAAATCCTATCAAACACTGAAAAAAAAATATTGTACATATGTATTTCAAGTTGTTGATGCATATGTGTGTAAAATATGGTTGTTAAAAGTGTTCATAGTTGCCTTGATTTTGATAAAGCTTTGAAATTCTGATTCTATCTTTTTGCCTAAGAAGAGGTTGTTCATAAAATTTTAATCTTTTTATAGTGTCGGTCAACGTAAACGCTTGATTACTAAAAGTAAACAAATGAATTATTTAATCAATCTATCTTGATAAACTATACTTTCAAAAAGGTGTCTTTTTGTAAAATTTTATTTCCTAAAAGCTTGTAGCACTTTTATATTTTAATTGTTTAAAAATTTTTGTTCTTTTAATAAATCCGGCTCATTAGCGGAACAGATATTATTTGGTTTCTTATTCCTAGCCTGAATTTCTGATTCTTGCCGAATCCTTTGGTTTTAAGCAACTTTATAATTAAATTTAATTTTTAATTAAAACATTCCTTTATGGATCAGCGAACATACATACATATACTGTAATAGCCTCTCTGTGCAATGTACCATTTAAAAAGTTGAAAAATATATTTAATTAAATATTTCCTTTTTCTATCTTCTTTCTTCTTAACTTTATTTTATCAAACACTTTCAAGGACCACTTTTTTACTTTTCTTCTTTCTCGACAAGCTCCAATTAGTAGTAGTTCAATGCCGTCGTTGCTGTAGTCGTTCTTTTTATTCATCGTCGAAGCTCCCGCTTTATTTTATTTTTTGTCATATCCCTCTTCTTTTTTTTTAAATCTCGGCACTTCCAAAAACGTTAACGGATGTTGTTGTTCTTAAAGAATGGGGCAAATAAGAAGAAGAAAAAATGCAACTGAAAGACCAAAATTAAGTTATTTTCACAGCTCTCTCACTCCCTTCTGGTTGTGTTGAAAAAGCCTCTTTCATCCTCTTTTTTTTTGGAGGGAAGGACCTCCTATTTTATATTCATTCAAATTTTTCATTTCATTGAATTGTTTGATTCTTCTTTATGCCGCCGCTCATAATAAAAATATGTAAACGTCAATTTTTTTATTAAATGTTTTTCTCTTTCTCTCATCATAAAACTTTAGTATTTTCATTTTACACGCTCAAGCAAGCTTCCAAAAATTGGATTAATCATTGCTTCAAAGATTCGTGATCAGTCGTTTTTTTATTTGAGGGTTGCAAAAATTATTGCAGAATCATTTGCTCTGAAATATATATCCCAAGAGAGAAAATTAACTTGAAGGGTTTGTAACTGCTTGAAGCTTTAAAAATGCTTTGATTTTGGTTTTTTACTATTTTATATCTGCTCGTGACTGAGACATAAAAGTTCAAAGTTTTTAATGTTATTTTTTAACAATGTTAGAGTAGGATTTGATATAAGTGAATGTTAATTGATAAGAATGAATAACAAGTTGTTAATAAGGCCAGATTGATAACAAAATTTTCAAGACTTTTCAAAAGATTACTCGGTTATATTGAGAGTGACACATTAGAATCACAATAATTCAAAAAGCGGATACATGAAATCCGATTTTGTTGCGAAACAAGAAAATAAACTTTTGTAAGAAAATTTATTACCATGGCTTTGATCATGCTCTTACCTACTTTCTACCTTTCTTTTTCCCCCAAGCTTCAAGCTAACCAATTTTGTTTTACTTCATTGTTCTTCTTTTTACCATTTTTAAGGCGAAAAGGAAAAACTTTTTATATTTATTGTTGTATTTTTTGCGCATTCAAGCATTCACTCATTTCTTTCATTCGTTCATAGAAGGCGCTCAATTACATAATTTCTTTTTTTGAGGAAGAGATGAAGAAAAAAAGGCATTCAAAATTGAGGCACCTGGACGCGTTCGTTTCTTTTTATTTCGCGCATTTCAAACAATGGAAAACCTTTTTCCTTTGATTGGGGCAATAAGTAATGCAAAAAGTAAAGAAAGAAACTCAAAAAGTGGACAATTTTTCAGATTATTGAATTACTCATCTTTGTGAGAAAAAAAAAGAAGAAAATCTTTTAATTACCATGACTCGAATTTTTTGGAATTGTTTATTAATAACTTTTTTAATTTCAACCATTTTTATCAATGAAAACGTTGCAATTCAATGCTATTCTGGAAGTCAATTACAAATTTTGGAATGCCCCAGTATTTCTTGTATTAAACAATCATTGGGATTAGATACGGTTAGTTATCTTTTTGAACTTTGAAGTGAAATAAACAAAGTTGGATACTCGGCGTGAAAATCCTTTTTTGAAAAGAAAACATTTGCAAGCTATTTAAAAATCAAAAGCTTAAAGTTATTAACTCTAAACTAAGCTTAAAATAATTTTATTTAGCTTTAAATTGAATGATCGCTAATTATATTATCTTCGTTGTCTCTTCAAATCTCTGAAAGTCAACAAAGAAAGAAATAAAAATAAATAAATTTTGCAACTTTTTAGGTTCGATATTGTGATGGCACAGGTGTATCATCCATTTGTCAAACTTACCGCATCTTTGATTCATGCCAAAATATTCCAAACCTTGGATATATTTGTAAATTCATTTTTTTCTTAAAATTTTCTACAAACAAAAACAAATTTTTTAAGGTTGTTGTTCTGAGCAATTGTGCAATTCCTCGCCAAGTCCAGCATTTTTGACAGCAGCTTTAATTCCCATGTTTGCTGTTTTTGCAATTTCCAGATGGATCTTTTAATTTCACTTCCATTTTTTCTTTAACTTGAAAACCTGTGATATATTCTTTCAAAATAATATTAATATTTTAAACATCGACAATTATTTTTGTATGAGTTTTTTTTATCTCAAAAAATCGTAACTTTCTTATGTGCCTTTTTTATTTATTTTTTTATGTTAGACCTCTTTAATGGAATTTAGCTTTATGTTTTTATTTTGTTACAGAGAATTTAAATAATATTATAATTTTATTTTTGTATTATAAATTAATTATAAATTAAACTTTAAAGAATTTATTATTGATAATAACCGTTAACAGCTGTATAAGGAAGAGGAGTGTTTGTGCCATTTGGTGGTGAAACATCATCAGCATTGTATTTGGTATATTTTGGGCCACCATTTGACTAAAAATTTAAAATAATTATACTTAGTGACAATGAAAAAAAATTATTTACCATATGAATGGGTTTATTTTCATCGTCATCTTCATCATTATCAACGTTTTCAGATTTGCTAACAAAAAATCTTATTAAATTCATTTGTGGAATATCATATAATGTTGCAAGGAAAAGCATCATGCATGATAAACCACCCAAAAGATAAACTAAAATTACAGCGGTTTAATCAAGTGTAAACGCATGATTTTTTGTTGCAAAAATAAAATTTCATATAAAAACTTGTTTTTTGGATTAAAAAATTATTATGACTTACGAGTAATAAGAAATTTATAAAATCCACGATATGGTTGATTTGGTTGATCACCAGGTGTATAATCACCTAATCCTATTGTTGAAAGGCTTACAAAACAAAAATATATCGCATCAATAAATCCCCAATCGGATTCAATCGACATAAAAATTAAAGATGGAATTAAAAATGCAACAATAAAAAGTAGGAGGCATACAACTAAAAGATGGATCCACTAAAAATAAATATGTATCAATTTTAAAATGCGAAAAATTGATGTAAAAAAAGTTTACTTGAAGATGAATGGCATGAAAGATGTGACCTAAATGAACATTGAGCTGTTTTCGAAGCCAAGCAGAAGGATATCGAATTCGATGAGTCAAAGCTGAGAGAAGGGCTAATGTCATGGGAATTCCAATTACGCAAAATACTATTGTAAAAAGTTTGCCATGTGGAGTTCGAGGTGAAACATTTCCATAACCTTAAAATATAATGACATTCATTAGTTGTGGATGGTTCAAAAGCATTTTTTAAAAGGGAAATTTAGAGATGAGAGAGCTTAGAAAGCAAATTTTAAAATAAACCTTTTAAAAAATTTCTTAACTTTCTCATTTTCAATTTTTTATTTATTTAAACATACCTATAGTAGTTAACAATGCTCCAGCAAAAAAGAAGGCTCTTCCATAACTCCAACTATAATCTGCAGTAACATTTTTTTCTCTCCATATTCCCATTTCAGTCATATATTTAATATTTGCAAAAAGATTATCAATTTCATTCGATTCAAAACCTTTAGCAATTAATTTAAGTTCCCATTCACTTCGTAGTGAATCATATTCATCAAAGAGAGTTTGTTCCAAGGGGCTTTCAATTTTAACAAAAACCATAGCCCCAATTAACATATATAAAAATATAACTATAAATCCAACTCCCAATCTAATATATGTTTCTTGCATTTGTAATTTATTCATCGGCAATTGATCCACAAGCTAAAAATAGAGAGATTGATAGATAAAAATTATAAATCATAAAAAAGGGCAAGTGTTTTCATAATTTTATTCTAAGAAAATGATAATGGATCCCTCGAGGGTTTTAAAACATCTAAGAAAAGACATCTGAGGAAAGAGTTAGGTTCAAAAGTCGAAAAAACTTTTTTTTAATGTCTTAAAATAAAAACAAAAAGGTTTTTTTTTGAAGTTGTTTGTTATGGGCTACAAAAAAAGGATTTATCAACTCATCCTTAACAAAGATAATAAAACCTTACTTTCGACTGAATTTGAAATAATTCAAGGCCCATGTTTGTAATGTTCCAGCTGTTTCTGACTCTTTATTAAAATGCTTCAAAATATATGCGTAAACTACGTGTGTGTCTAAAAAAAAAACAATTGTCAGTATGAAAAGAAACAAAACAAAAAAGGGATCCCGGTTTAAAACTTTTTAACTAAACTACATTTAAATTTCCGGTAAAAAAGTCGAAAAAACACAAAAGACTCGGTCATTTTCACGCTCAAACAAAAAAAAAGAACAAATGACGTAAAAAGAAGAAAAAATACGAGGAGTTTATTTATATTCGTTAAATAAATTGTAAGCAAAAAAAAAACTTCATCTTAGATTCTTATTTGAGATGTATTCTCCCACGCGAATCTTTAAGATTTTTCACATAATCTCACATTTCTATCAAGGAACTAACTATAAAGAATAAGAAAGTAAAGAAAAAATGAAGGGAAAAAAAGAGAGAACAAAAAAGTGTTATAAACCATACAAAAAATAAGTTACTTTTCCGGAATAAAAACTCCTTTTTTTAGGTTTATGTAAGGGCACTACTAAAAATGAAAAAGTTTGTTTTTAAAATAAAATTGTAGCTGCTAAGACTGTGTGAGAACAAAAACAAGAGAATAACATGCTTGGAATCGTTACAAAATGGATAAATAATGTTCCAGGAAAAAATAAAATAGTAGCCTTCATGTTCGTGCGCCTCAGAAAACCCTTTCAAACAAAAGGCAAATAAATAAATAAAAATTTGAAAGGCAGTATTTTTTTAGGCGAAAAAAAATAGAAATGACTTTGAATCTCGGCAAAAAAGCCTCTGCCAATGTCCGACGTAAAAAGAGAAGAGGAAGCAAAAATAAATTCATTTCAATGTTGTTTTTTCTGGGATGTTTTGAAACTAAAAAATGGAGATGCACGAAAGGCGAAACGAGTAGTTCGGATTCTTAAGTACCTCGCGCAAATTGGAAAAAAAGAATCTAAGATGAATGTTTACTTTCTTTCAAATGGCATTTTTTACAAGAATTTATTCATTTGCATTTATGAAAAAAATGTAAAGGATCGAGAAAATAAATAGTGGGACGAAAAGCATTATGAAGACATGGGAGAAGTTATGTTTACCACCACCAAAGTTAAAGAGAGCATAATAAACAAGTTGGGGTTAGTTTTACTTCGAAAATAAGTTGATAACAAAAAATGATAATTTGCTTCCATTTTCATGGAAGCTTTCCAAAATTTATTAAATTCGAAACCACTTTTTTTTAAAAGGGCTTGAAACTTTTACATACCTCAAATAGGTAATATAAATTACAAAGAAAAAAGTATCAAGCATGCCTTCTTTATTGCCATAAAAGCGACAGATTGAGTGAAATGGAATAGTGGACGAGCGAATAAAAGAAATCACTATTTTCAAGGCAAACAAGCAGCTTACTTATTTTTTGTTTGATAAAAAAACAGATATAAAATTCTTCAAATTAATATATTTTCAATTTTTTAAAGCTATAAATCCTACAATCTATTATCATCATTACAGAGCTTAGTTTCGAAAAACGGGTATCAAAGGACAAAACGATTACACTCCTTATTTCTGCAATTTTAAATTTCAAAGAAAAATTCTGAAACTTTTCATTTTTGTGAAAGATTATTACCACTTGACGACTATCGCTTGCAAAAAATTCCCATCTTTAAGCTTTTTATTTGTTTGAATGAATGGGGTTTTGTCTGTTGCCACCGACACCATTCATCCCTTCTCATCTTCATTACCCATTCTCGTCATTTTAAAGCATTCGTCATTCTTCAACGATGATTGTTCTCTCTTTTTTGACCACAAAAAAAGGAGGCGGAAAGGAACCCTTCAACTTTGGCCTCTTCCTTCTTCTTTTTTTATTTCTTCATCATCGTCTCCTCCTACTTCTGAAGTTTTTCTTTTCATGGAAAAAAACGAGATAGACTCATAATCTTCGTGTAAGACGATGTCGGAGAAGAATAAGCAAGAATAAGCGGCGTTTTATAACATAACAACCGCCAAAACAATCTGTCAATGGCGCAAAAAAAATATGGTGCCGGCGCCGGGTGTTGTTAGTCCATCGAGATTTATTTCAAAAAATATATGAAAATGCCGGAAACTTTGCCTCTTTTTTGTTAGAAGAAATTGAAGAGGGAACAATGCTCTAACAATCTTTGCTTCATAAAAAAAATGGAAATGGAGAATGAAAAATTGAAACAAAAAATTGAATGAAAGAAAACGAAGAAATCGAATTGCTTTCACCATCACCGTGTTTTTTCAAAATTGGTAATTTCTTTCTCTTTGCTTCAAAATAAAAAATTTGAGGAAGAGCACCCATGTTGCAAGTCATTAAAATTATTTGTAAGTACCCAAAACTCAAGGATCATGGAGAAGTTGTTAATCAACGAAAAAAATGTTTAAATTGCTTTAATAATGACTAAAATTCTCCTATGTATTTGGATTATACAAACTCAACCATTTCAAATTTTCAAAGAATTTATAATTATTTGAACACTGATTAAACTTTAGTGCTGCTGCATCTAAAATTTAATTTTGGCAAAAATACAAATGATGTTTTTAGAAGGTGTTAATCATGCATGATCATAATCACCTTTTTGTCATATGTTTTGAACTTAAAAATGGAGGTTCAAAAAATGTGATTATCACTTTAAACTTTTAAATACATACATAATTTTAACCTTTAAAGCTTTGCATATATAAAAAACTCTTTGATTTTGATTTTATTTTTACAACAATCCAAAATAGCAGAAAGTTTATTTGAAAAACGTGCAATATCGAAGTAATTTTTTGTTGAATAATTTACAAACAAATAATGATTTTATTTTGGAGCATTAGGCTCAAAACATGGGCAACAGAAAACCAAGTATAAAATGAACATTAAAACTTGAAATTATATCACTTTCCTATTTTTTGTTTCCATTCACCAACAAGCACGATGACACCATCGTTTGCAATTCTTGCACTTTTTGCTTGGATTACTATAAAAATCGATGCTTTTGGATATGAAAATTGTACCTCGTACAATGATTTGGAAAGTGAAGTTCATTGTGGTGAAAATGGTTATCTCTTGAAATATGGACTTGTTTATTGCCAAAAATTCTTTACACCAGGTAATTAATTATTAGAGGTTAAAAAAAATCTTCCATGTATTATCATTCTAAGTATGGAATAAAAATGCTATTAATTCAGTTGTTTAAAATTGCTATTTAATAATTTGCATTAATTTTTAGAATATTACAATCAATTCGATGCTGCAGGGCAACAATTTTTGACATGCACAGGCGAATGTCTCCTCAATACAACCTCAAACATAGTTAATAATCGTATGGTTTTTTTGGCTGTTAAAAACAAAAACAGTCATAATAATTTTAGAAGTAGCAAACAACGCGATTAATTGCAAGAAAATTGATAATCAAGCAATTGATAGTCATAGTGAGTGCTACTCAGCTTGTGGTTTCTGTAATATTTGCAGAAAGAATACCATCGCACTTTTACATGTTTTTAATCTTCTTGATTTTGCTGATCCAAGAATTCTTTCCGAAGCTTTAGGTTTGATTTCTAAATGCGGATTGCGTTGTATCATTTAAAAAAGATTTTGTTTTTGGATAAACAAAACAGAGAATGAAGAAAAAAACATAGATATTTTAAAGATCATTTCGTTTTTGCCTAATTAATAAAAAAAATTTGTTACTGTAGCCTCTTTTTTCCAAAACCATTAACTGATTCCTCTCCTAAAAAATTCATGCAAAGTTGCTAAACATAAACTTCGTTCCATCATAAAAAAAAACACAGATAACAAACATAAAAACATTTTATTCATGAAAGGCAAACAAACAAACAAACAAATTACAGAAAAAGTTTTATCAAGATAAATCAGAAGATGATGAAGAATCAGAATCGGATGAACTATCGGAACTTGAATCTGTTGATGATGAATCGGTATCAGACGAAGAAGATGACGATGATGATTCATAGAAAAATCCTTTCTTCTTCTTAACAGGAGCTTCTTCTTTGATTTTCTTTTCGCGTTTCTTTAAATGTTTGCGTAAATCCATTGTAAGCCCAGCCAAACCGATATATGAAAAGAAATTGATAGCAAAACGAGAATTCTTTGGATGATCTTTTGGAAAAATTCCTTCAAAATTATGTTTTAGAGTCCTAAAAAAATAAATAAGAAAGGTAAAAAGAAAAGATGAAAACTTACGGATCATTGAGTCTTTCATCAAGCTTAATAAGTCCAAGAGATTCAGCGAGTTCAGTAAAGATAGTTTTGATGTAAATTCTTCCAGATGATGTTGTATCTTCTTCAGTCATTCGAACTTCTTTAAAAATTTCCCATGAAATTGCATCAGTTATTAAAAGATGAGATACAAGCTTTGCCATATTCCGTAATTTTGTAATTTCAAAACGATGGATTGTATGATAAGTATCACGTGCAATTTTCTCAAATGCATCTTGAAATTCTTTTCGAAGCTTACAAAATCTTTCAGCTAACTTCCCATAAAATGATGTATAACTTCGTTGTTGAGCACAGCAATCGACAATCATACTACATAGTTCAGTTTCGACACCAGGTTTATAAATATTTTTGATAAGCTTGTGAGCGGCTTCTTGAAAATCAAGAGAGGATTGAATTGTGAGATACACCTTTCGACGAAATGCTGCTTGTTCATGTTCGGTCATATCCACAATTGTCATAGCTACCAGAGGCTTAGGCACCTCATCGTTTTCCTCTTCACCATCAGCTTGTGGTTGTTCAGCTCCATTTTCTCTTTCACCACCTTCTTCTCCATCGGTATCGTCGGCATCACCAATAATTTCACGACGAATTTCATCATACTGTGCTTCATTTTCTTTAAAATTCGGGTCATACTTAAAAATGTCTAAAAAAATGTTGTAAGCATAGGGAAGATAAAGTAAAGTAAAACATACTCAATCCAGTTTCAGGATCCAAAGGTTTGTCATCTTCAGAAATGATATGGACCAGATGACAAACCTGGTCTTCTTCTTCAATCAAATCGAGTTCTTCCGTGACCGATGGATAAGCAATGAATTTTTCTTTACGAACATGGAACAAGACTTCAATCATATATTGTGTACGAGAGGTAATATCACTGGTATTCTCAAGAATGCTTCGAAGTTGTTCAAAAATAGCTGAAAATAATAACGATAAAAAGGCATATTATGTATAAAAGAAAGGACAAACCATAAGTTCCTTGAGGAGTAACTTGTGTTAACATTTGACCACAAACTTTTAGCAAATTAACTGCAATTTCAATCGAATCATCAGTTGGATCTTTCATCAAAACAAGTAGCAGTTCCAAAATTAGCAACTCATGAACAACTCTTTGATTAGCAAGATGGCCCAAAAAGGTTGAAACAGTAAGACATGTAGCTTTGTTTAGATTTTTGAAACCACGTTTAAATTGAATAATCAGCCTTCGAATAATGAGTTCTCCGATATTAGGGAACTTGGAATTGACGATAGCAACCAAAGCAGCATAAACATGAGAGAATGATGGAGAAAAGGTTTGAGCTTGGATGATTGAACGAGCAAGTAATCCTCTAAAAAGCCCAATAAAAATGAAATCCAAAAACAAAACAAAAGCAACTCACTTTCCTCTGATGACATTGATTTGTAAAAGTTCACGAACAACTAGAACAATATTTCCAACATTGACTTTATTCACTTGACCATGAATCTTTTTCTTCAATTTGTCCCAATTCATTCTTTGAAATTCTTCATCATTTATATCGTCTTGTTCCTCCATCATTTTCCTCAACTTTGCAGGAGGAATATATGCACCACCAGCTCGAGTCAAAATACGCTTTTTAGATTCCATCTCTAAAAACAAAAGGGTGAATAAAATTATAAAAATATTGAAAAACGCGTAAATGAAAACGAAAGAATTTTTATCAAAAATGAAACAAATAATTTCTTCATCCTCTTTTTTACTTTGCATTGGCAATATGTTTATGGATGAACTGCGTGGTAATGTCATACTGTATTATTATTTTTTTAGGTATAAAACCTTAAAGTCCAAGTTCGCTGTAGTCTTTCTCCAGCAGCTTGTCAGTATGTAATAATAATTAGCGACGTTGAAACTTAATAAATATCCAATTTAAATTTTGCTGTAAAAACTTTGCATTTTCCTTATTTTTTGGTGGAATAATAAATTGAAAAAAACCGGTCAAACAATGAATGGTATTTGATTGGAATTGATTTGTTTTCAAGAAAAAAAATACAAGCAAATTGTCAGAGCAATTAAAGGATTTTTTTTTCATACAAAAAATACAGTAAAATATAATTATTAACAACAACAACAAAAACATGTCGGACATTGATGAACGTGCTCATCAAATGTACATTGAATTGATGAAAAAAAGGAAGTTTTATGGAAACTAAATTCTGATTATCCTTGCTTAGTAATTACAGAAATTGGGTCGATAATTCCCCACAATTTGTGAACAAAAAAATCATTGAGTAAACAAATGTTAGTAAAAATAATTTTATTCGTTAATACATATTTACATAATTACAAAATTAAGCATTAGTATTTATTTCTTGACAATTTTATCCAATTGAGCACAAACATCAGCAAAAATTGCATCTACTCCTCGTTCAGCATTGATTTTGACAAGTTTTCCTTTCTTTGAATAATGATCCACAACAGGTTTAGTGCTATTGAAGAAAGTATCCAAACGATTTTTGATTGTTTCAATGTTATCATCAGATCGACCAGAAGATTTTCCACGTTCAAGTAAACGTTTGATCAAAGTTTCATTTGTTGCTTCAAAATAAATTACCAAAGCCGCAGCTTGAATTTCACCTTCAAATTGATCACCTTGTTTGACTTCGCGTGGATAACCATCGATGAGAAAACCTTTTGAACCTTTCTTAACAGCATCAAGCATAGCAATTTTGACGAGATCCAAGACAATTTCAAGAGGAACGAGAGCACCTTTATCCATGATTGCTTTACATTCGAGACCCATTGTTGTTTTAGCATGAACTTCAGCACGTAAAAGATCACCAGAGCTAAGATGAGTTAGACCATATTTCTTGACAATTCTATCACATTGTGTTCCTTTACCAGAACCTGGACCACCAACGATGAAGAAAACTGGAAGTTTAGCAGCTTTGAGAGGAGCAAGATCAATTTTAACGCGTGTGTTTGCCTGAAAAATACAAAGTTTTAATCACAAAACATTCAACAAGAACAACAAAACTTACCATTATGTTAGTAGCACCAGAGATGTCGAGAATCAGTCAGTCAAGAAGAAATCGAAAACCACCGTCGATTAGAGTGTCAGTAAATCAGGAATAAACCATTTTCATTGTTTCTTCAGCCTTTTATCTAAAAAATGGAGGTCATTCAAATTTTTCTTGTTCGATGGTTTGAACAGAATAAAAAATGTTTTGAATGAAAAAATTAACATTTGTTTGAAATATTTTTCCCAACAACTTTACAGTATACTCGGACTTTTCGGGTTAAAATGCGATGAGTTTCAAATATTTTTATTTGTATTTCTAACAATAAATTTTTTATTTTTAATCCATTAATTTTCTGATCCTAAACTATATTCACTGCTTTATTCACATATTTATTATTTTTTTTATTATACTCAACAATGAATAAATATTTACAAGCCGGGATAATGCAATAAAAAAAATACCCTTTCCAGAAGATAAAAACATAAGAAGCGTAAATATAATTTTTAATTAAATTTATTTTAAAAAATTTATAACTATTTTGCAGCAGTAAACCCAGCAGCAAAATCCATTTTGAGTTCAATCGTTGGTTTTTGAGATGATGAAGCATTTTTGAATGCATTTGATTTTTGTTGTTTTAAAAGTGCGGCTTGTTGAGATTGTTGGGATGCTTTTGATAGAAGATGGGCGGCTCGTTCAATTCGAAGCTTAATTGCTGGACATCCTTGAACGATGGTTTTAAAAGCTTCAGGATATTGTGGACCAATAATATTAATATGTTGAAATGAGAATTCATGAAGTCTTCGAACATGAGGTTGAAGAGTTTTAAGCTCTTTAGCTGGGTCGTTGCAAAGGAATCGAGCCAAACTTCGGCATAAAAGGTTCACAAACATTAACTGCTTTTGTGGCGTCGAAGTTACTTTAAGAATTGATTCAATTGCTTTTATTGCTTCTTGAATTACCGCTGCATCAAGTTCAGAAATATCAGTAAGTAAAGGTAAATCCGTTTCAACCGTAGGTGATTGAGCTTCTTTTTCAGGAAGAACATATGGCCGAATTTTATCAAATACTAAGGGTCCTAATTCACGAATATATGGTGAACAAATTTCTTTTTTAGAAAATATCGATGTAATTGATTGAAGGGCTTTTTGTTGAATGGCAGGAAGATTATGATTTAAACAATTTTTAAGTAATCGACAAAGTTTATGAAAAAGTGGTGCTCCCACAGGAAAATGCGAAGGAAGGGTTGTGGTCATTACTGTTGCAGCTAACATAACCACAGCTTTATCCACACGTGATTCACCTTCACTCATATTAAGTAAAGAAAGAAGAGAGCTTCGAATAACTGATGACCATGATTCAAATGTTTCATTTGAAGCAGGTACTTTAGTTACAAGTTCTCGAATGGCCTAAAATGGAAAAATATTATTAAAAATTATTTAATTAGTAAAATGCCTTACAATCATAGCAGCTGCAGCTCCAGCCGATACGTGTCCAGTTGAAAGATCTCCCGTTGAATCAACATCAATTCGAGATGATTCCCGTAAAACACCCAAAATAAGATAAAATACAGTTGGTAAAACAACAATGGCACCATCAGGACTACAAAGTTGTGGAATTTGTACTAATAATTTTACACCCAGTTTAACAAGTTCACATCCTTCTGATGGTAAACGAGTATATTTACGAAAATGCAATGGAGCGGATGATTTTGATTTCATTAAAGCTGAGTTAATTTGTGGGATTTGTCGAACTAAAATACAAAGAGCAATTTCGAGGGTTGCAAATGAGAGTGATGAATGTGAATCAAATCCATTAATGCCTTCCCCGCCTGGATATCCATCATATACTGCTGTTTCACCATTAATATTTCCATTAACTACATCATCACGATTAACTGTTTTTATTGCAGTTTGAGCGGCTGTAAGAATAGATAATACCACATCAGCGCATAAATGTTGAGTTTCAAGATTATCTCGAGTTAGAACTAATCGATGAAGAATATTCATCATTTCAACTGCAACTCTTACATCTCTCATAAGTTCAAGTTGTGCCCATTCACAATCAATAAGATTTTTTAAAGTGCTTAAACAAAGTTGAATGGTTCGATCTGAATCTGTATAGGATCGACTGCTGCATAAAGCTTCACAGCACATTCCAAGTAATAATGCAAAACGAGTTTCTCGGCGATCTTGTAACCATGGCTGTGATTCATCATTCGTTGGAATAGTTACTTCAAAATTATTTCGATTTAACCAAATTGAAGTTGCAAGTAATATTGGTGGCCAACTTGAGCGATAATAATCTTTACATGACTAAAAATATAGTTGATTTTAATAAACAATCTGTAAACATAAACCCTAAACACCAACCTCTGCGCTATCGGGAGTAAAAAAAGCTCCACCATTTTCTGGCATTTGGCTAGAAAATTCAAGCGGGAGTGAAAGTAATGCAGAATCTCGTAGCACAGCCAGCCAATGTCCAACAAGAGTATTTAATTCAGGATTAACTAAGGTTAATAAATTTTCATTACATCCAATATCTTCCTCATTTTTAGGTGCCACAACTTTTTCATCTTGTTCTTTAACAGCAACAATATAAATTTCTGCCCAAGCTTTAAGAATTGCAAGTTTTTCAAGGGTTGCAGCAGATTCATTATAAAGTTGAGTATTTATTGAACCATGTTTAAGTTTGCCAAGGGATGAAACAAGAAGTTGATTAACTCGTCGGAGATCATTCAAATCTCTTGCAACACCCGAACCAATCCATGTGCTACAAACTTGACAAGCTGCAGCTGTTACATGTGACGGTGTTTCAGGATCAAAAGCAGGACGAAGAGCAGCTCCAACTTGAGCTTGAAATTGTTTAAGAATGACATCTCCCGGGAATGATGGATCGGGTACTGTAGCAAAACGATTAATAACATCTTGAAGGCAAGATAATCCAGCAAGGCGAAGATTAGAATTATCGCTGGTTGCACCCATAAATGACATCCGAACAAGATCCGATAAATGAAGCACAAGATAATCGGGACGTCCAGAAGATGTGGTTTGAAGTTCTTTAGCTAAAGCAAAATCTAAATGTGCTCTTTCAGTGTCACAAACACCCATTAATTTTTGAACTATTTCAAATGCAAATACTCGACTTGGCCATCGAGGAAGGACTTTTTCGCGAGATTTAGCATCACTAATTCCCACAACATTAAGGGTATCATCATCATCGCCTTGTCCATCTTCTTCATCCTTTTCTTCTGTTCCATTTTTATTTTGTCGATCATCAATAATAATTGTGGATCGAGTGTTTTCATTATTCGTGGATGATGCAAGAATTTCTTTACACATTGTAAGCCAATGCGAAAGTAACTCGCCTGAAGTTGCTTGAATAAGAAAATTTAATGATTCTTTTATATGCTGGCGTAATTCTTTATCCGTTTCAATGTCAAGCATTTCAAATAACGCTCCTTCTATTCCGGTTTCAGGCAAAGGGCATTTACTCGATTTTGAATGATCCATCATTCCAACTGGAACTAAAGTTTGAGCATGTTCACGAACTTCTTTAACTTCGCGTTGAAGTAATTGTCTCAAACATGATACCGCAGCTTTTCGAAGAACTAGATGAGGGTTGGTCAGCAAATGCTAAAAAAATTATAATTACCGTAATTATGTGGTCTTGAAATTATGAAAATATTGAAAACTTACACAAATATTAGTAACTAAACGATCAAGTTGAACAAATCTTGGAGCAAATAAATGTAATTGTTGCCAACATGATAAAGCTTCAGCTTTTATTTGTGGATCATGATGTTCAAACATCATTGCAGATGCAATTAAAAACGATGATCTCATATTATCCATCGTTCCTATGGTCATTTGTAATTCAGGTCCAACAGATGTAATTAAAGCAGATACAAGCTTTCCAACACAAAGAATAACTTCAACATTTGTTGGAGAAGTGTTGTGTAGCAATCGCAAGCATAAACTCAAACATGGTTCAACATATCCTCGAAACATTCCACTTCCAGTTGATGCAATTAATGAAAGGGAAAGAATTGCCCATGCTTGAACTGTTGGGGAACTTGAATCTTGTGCTAATGCAAGAATAATTGAAACGGATGTATTTAAATGTTGTCCACTTCCAAGAGATCCAACATGTCGATGAAGAACTCCAAGGGAAAGAGCATATCCTGTTCGACTTTTTTCATCCCGAATTGTTCGAAGTTTATCAAAACATAATTGAGCATTTCCAGCAACAAACTAAAAATATTCATAGTAAAGAAGCTTTTTTGGAATAAAATCAAACCTGTGGTTCACTAACAGCAAAAGCTAATTGGCCCAAAGTTTCAATAGCTAAACATTTTAATAAAACTTTTTCAGAATTCAAAAATGGTATAATTAAATTTATATTTGCTTTTTGAAGTTCTTCTCCTTCAATTTTAGCATTTGGTATTTGACTCATTGATTTCATTGCGCTTAAAACTGCGCTTAAAACATTCATTTGAACTGAATAAAGGCGATTAACATTTTTAATTGCTTTAAAACAATTTAAAAAATGATTTGTTAATTGTAATTTATGTTTAGTTGGTGCAAGAGGATAAACTCGTCCAAACATGAGAATTGCAGAATCAACGGATGCCACATGAACTGGAAGGGGTTCAGGCCAAGCTTCAGAATCCGATTCAATTATGGAACTACAAATAAGTGAAAGTGGATCATTTTCAAATGTTTGATCGCTTGCAAGATGAGTGGAATATAATTCTTCTTCAAGCTGAGCTTGAGATGTATTTTGAACCCAACCGTAAAGAAGGGTTGATTCAACAGAAGTGCATAAATGAGCCAATAAAGAACTACAAGTTGTGGATTGACTATTATCAGATAAAGTAATATCTGCAACAAGTTCACGTAATAAAGCAGAAAGGGATTGATCAATAAATTTTAGTTTAATAAGTGATAAGAACGAATATAATCGAATTCGAAAAGTGTAAATTGAATGTCGAAGTTTAGCACCATGGGAATAAAGCAAATCACTAACTCTGAAATAATTTTAATGTTAAAAAGTAACAAATTATATAATGCTTACAACGACATGGTAGCTAAACATGATTCAATAGGTTGTACAAGCTTTTTAATTATTTCTTCTGTAGCCAAGTCGTGACAATGCCGCATAAAAACATCCATGGATGCAAGAGCTCCAGCTCGAGATTCCAAAGTGCATTCCCATGTAAATACATCGCCTCGACCTTTTTCCGCTTTAGCTTCATCCAATGATCGCGGGAATGCATATTTCCAAAGCAAAAGAAGTCGATTTAAATTATGTCGAACAAATGGAGTACCTTAAAAATTTAAGCTAATATTTCCCAATATATGTATGTAAGTACAAACCCATAGTGATTACAGCAGCGACAAGCAACCACCCGCTTTTAATTTTTTGTAATGCAAGTTTCGAAGTTTGACAAGCTGATTTAATCATATCTTCAGCAATGGTAAAAACTTGTTTAGATTTTGTAAAAGGTATTCCCATTTCACAATCATTTGCTCCTGCGAGTAAAGCAGACAAAGCTAATGCATAACCACTAATGGCTTCAGGTGATTTTTTTAAATGCTCAAGCCTTGAAAGTCTATTAATACATCTATCAATAAGTGGAGTTCGTTGAGATGGCACGCTATATGTTACACAACGAAGACACCAAGCTGCAGCTAATCGAGTTCCAAGAATAGGATGTTGCAAACATGCAAACACGGGTTCCATTATTCCCGATGCTTCAACAAATAATGGTGTTACAGCTGTTCCAATTTGGCGAACTAATGCAGAAATTTCAAGTAATGAAATAATGGTAACTTGAGCAGAGGCATATGCATCAGCATCAAGGATTCTTTCATCCTCATTTTCAACTGTGCAATCAAAAGAGTTAACATAATCATTGAGAAGATCACCAAAAATTTTACACGCAGAAATTTGAGATGGCTCAGAAAGAATTTGACCTAAAGTATGGCGAAAAATAAATGAAATGCATCGTCGCATATGAACAACTTCAGCAGCTTGAGAAGGGTTGCTACAAAAAAAATTGGTAAAATAACTATTAATTTAATCCATAAATAAACTAACTTTGTATAAGCTAATGGCCCGCATTTAGCAATAAGTTCGAGTAAATGTTTAATAAAAAATGCCAAATTTTTTTCTAACCATGACGGACCTAATTCTTTTATAACTTGAACATAAGCATGTGCAACACCAACTCGAATTTCTTTATGTCCTCCAGGTGCAGCACTGCCTGAATTACTTTTAAGAAATCCACCTATTCCACCTCGTAAAAATCCTGTGGCAAGCGAATTAAAAACATCTTCAACCGTGGATGGTTTATTATTTTGTTGTTCTTTTGGTGTTCCAACTTTGGGTTGAGTTGTTGAAAAAGCTAATTTTGCAAAAACTTTTGCAATTATAAATCGAACTTCATAATTTGCTCCTTCAAGAGCTTTTAAACATAAAGTTGAAATGGCATCAATATCATTTGAATAAACGGGAGACCCATTTTCGGCAACAAGATCATGGAGGCACTAAAAAAAGTAAAGCTTGTTTTGCATCCATATTTGGATATTTGAGGAAAGCTTACGGTTGCAGCTGCAGCTCTTACAGACATAACTCGATCAGTTAAATATGTTTTAGAAAGTTGTTTGAAAAGATCTTTATGAATGGAAAAAGCAGCATTGCCCAATCCATGAATCATTTTTGAAAGTGTAATTAAAATTTCTGTTCGACTATTAGATTCTGCCGATTTTAACCACTTCATCATATATTGAAATCCCTCTTCATAACTTCTACCAACCATTCGTCCAAGGGATTCATACATAGATCCAAGAACAGATAAAGCTGTCCTAAAAAAGGGTGAATTTATTTTATGCATCGTTTAAAGGCGCTTTGAGCCTCTAATTATAAACTATATATTCTCAAAGCAACTTACAATTTAATGGGTAATTGTGCAGCTGAATCATCTTTAACTTTTAAAGCATCATTACAAATATTAATAGTTTGAAATAAATCAAATGCATCGGCAATAGTAAAAACTTGTGCAATACATCTTCCAAGTAATTGACGAGTAGGTGCTCCAGGTCCTTTAGAAATTTGATCCATAAGTTGTTGAACAAGTTTTTGTTGACAATTTTTTATATCCGTCTACAAATAATTTTATATTTCCATAATATGATAGAAGCTTTAAAAATTACCTTTTGTGTTACGGGTAATATTCGATCAAGATATCTCAACCATTCATATATAAATATTGGCTTTGTTAAATCTGCACATTGTTTTAGAGCTTCTTCATTAAGTAGCAAACTATTGGATTGTTCCATTACACTCATCTTTTTATATATATATTTTCTTAATAATAACAATAATCTACAGACACACAAATATATGAAGAAATAAAATTAATATGGTTTAATCACATTGGGTTGAAAAGCTACAAAAAAATGGACATTAAAAAAAGAATTTGAAATCACGCAGAAAGAATTGGATTAAAGCAAAACTGGAAAATCGATTGCAAATGTCAAAAAAGGGAATGGATTTCTTCGTATGAAAAAAAAAAGATTAAATAAAAAATCTTTTGACTAAAAAAGGCAAAATTTAATCATGGATTTGTGTTTTGTAACAACTCTACCACCAACTAACAAATGGCAAAAGCAGCAGCCGTCTTAAATGAAAATGGCAACAATAAAAGCAGCAAAAGGCTACTGCTACTTGCTTGCGTGGATGGACTTCACCGAAGAAGCTAAACGAACGAAGAAAAATAACAAACAAAAAACGAGCGACAAAAGCAAAGTCATCGTTGCTCGCTCCCTCTTGTATTTCTCGAGTTAGTTTTTTTTTTCTGTCATTGACGAAGAAAAAAAAACAACGAATTGCTTCTTCATTTAGTTTTGGTTTTTATTTTTTTGTGGACAATTTACAATGCGCGTAATAAAAAAAAGAGTACTCTTCATACTTCTTCAATTTAATACATATGCATTGATAAAAAATAAGGGAACGAAATTGCTTTTATCCAAAACGAATCTTCCTCCGCACTTTTTTTCTTCTTCTTCCTTTCTCTTGTTTTTGTCAAACATGGACACCACCATCAGGAAATGACTCAGTTAGAGCTTCCAAAAAAGATAATAAAAAAAGAAGGCAATGGAATACACAATAGATTTTTTCTTCTTATTCGGATATTACGTTTACAAACTTTTTCCTTCTTTTTTTCGGTATGTTTTCAGTTTGCTTTCAATTTATTTGGTTTGGTTAAGTTTCTTCTCAATTTTAAACGTTTTAAATTTCCATTTCGCGTTTTAATCTTTGCCCCCATTTTTTTTGACTCGCTTTTTTCTCAATTTCCAGCAGCTCTTTTTTCTCTTCAACGCGTGTTTGAGTTTCTTAATATATTTTTTTTATTACTGGTCGCGTCGCTTCTCAAAAACATGTGTCAGTTTCCCGCGCTTTTGGGTATTTATCATTTTATATATAAGTTTATTTCCATGCCAAGAAAAAAAATGAAGATGTTCAAATGATGCCATTCACGTGATTTTATAAAAATTTGTTTTAGTTTGACCATATTTATTTCTCTCGATGGATGGGTTTTATATGTTCTTGCATGTGAATGACCCTTCCCTGAGCTTTTGTTTATCGCTTTTTTATCCGTGAAATGTTGCCATAACTCTCATTTATTTATTTATGTTTAATACTCATATTTTTTCAGGAATAACAATGTCTGCTTTAGTCCAAACCACTCCAGAACAAGATAGAAGAGCTAAACATCCGCCAAATTATGATAGAATTTTATGGGCTCCAAAACCTAAAGTAAGCTTCATTCTTTTTATGGTTATGATTAATATGGACTTTATTTTCAGAATCACAAAAGATCAAGACTATATTATGAAAGGTGTTCAAGTTCTGAAGAAGAAGATAATTGTCCTCCTCCGAAAAAGTCGCCTCCTTCCAACCGACAAGATTCTCAACATGTATCAACTCCAACATATGATAAGAAACCATTTTATGTACCGGTGAGACTAACCTTCGACGACACCGATGATGAAGGATAATGATATCGTTTTTATTGTCTTCTTTTTAACTTTATTGTTGTTTGTTATTTTTGTACATTATTTTAGACGAGTATGTATTTATTTTTTTGAATGAATCGTTTGCAAAATAAATTTTTGATATTTCCTTTTCATTTTATTTGCATTTTTTACAAAAAATATAAGCTTTTTGGATTTAAAAGTGTTTCATTTCAAAATCGAAGTGCGCGATTGTTTGTGAGTTTGGCGGATGCGGGGATTGGTTGTTCAGGACCTTTGTTGCTTCCATAAGCATAAGCGCCATAAACAGGATAGGCAGCAGCTGCAGCGGCACTGGGATAAGCATATCCGTATGATGCAGCAGCAGCATAAGGAACATATGAATTGTATGTGTTTACAAGAGGAGTCTAAAAAAATGAAGAAATAATAGGATAATTTTTAAAGGATGCATCGCTTGGAAACTACTGTAACCTTCGCTATAATTTTTATGATAAAAGCGCAAGGTGTTTCAGCCATTAAAATAGCACCATTGTATGTAACCCAGTTTCAATATCTCAAATATTGTAAGTGTGAATGTATCATGATAAATAAAAACTTACTTCAACAACTCTAGGAGCAGCTTGATAATAGTATTGAGAAGCAGCCAACGCTAAGAGAGAAAAGAAAATGGCAAGGAATTTCATGATTGATAATTGAGTTTTGATGATGCTATTATTATGTTGCAAGGCTTTTGCTTTTATACCAAAAAAACTTTATAAAGGTATAAGCTTATTCATTTCATGTCATCTAGTTTTTTTTTCTCACTCGTGTGATGCTTTATTTGCTTGAAGCAATAAAAAAAACTTGATATCAAAGTATATTCGAGCTTTTTCTTATTAGCCGTCAAAAAAGTAAGATCATATTATTTGTCAACAAATAGGAAAACTGTTTAATTTTTAATTAGTTAAAATAAGTGAAATGTTTGTGCTAGAAAAAAAAACTTTTGCTTAGAGAAGTATGAGACAAGGAAGAAGCGAAGCAGGTAATCATTCCTTGAATAATAGATTCAATTACCGCATCAATATTTGATCAACGCTGAATATAAGCTTATAAACTAATAATATTAAAAGGCACGTATGAAGGTGATGTTTATTTTTGTCTCAAATGCAAAGGTAGTACATAAAAAGCAAGTTTTTTTTGAGTTCACGCCTGATGGTTCATGACTATAAAAGCTCAAAACTTCATCCTTCATTATCATTCATTCACCCTATTTACATACTTTTAATAATGTGTTCTAAAATCATCATCACCATCTTTGCTCTCATCGCAATTGCTCAAACTCAAGTTTATTACAATGCTCCAGCAGTCGCTGAATATGCTGTAACTTTCTTCTTGTGTAATTAATGTGAATTAAAAAATGAGAATTTTAGTGGCCAGCTGTAGGTGAATCTTCACCTTATTATGCTTCAGCCTATGCTGGTTTACCAGTTTATGGATATCCATATGCTTATGCCATCGGTTCTGGTAGTAAAGGAAACAACGCTCCTCCTCCACAAAAACCCTCACCTTCTTTGACTAACAACAATCCCTAAATGGTTTTGATATAATTCCAAATAATTTTTGTACACAATAAAACAATTTTTTATTTACAAATGAACGTAAACGAAAGTTTAGGTACACAACATTCCGCATATTTTGATTAAATCCAACAAAGTTTTTTTTAATCTTTATTCATTCAAACAATACAAAGCATACAAAAACATTAGAATTACTTTAAAACTATGTTAAAGAGGAATGTCTTCAAATTTATCAGTATCATCTATGGTCGAAGTTGTTTCCACGGTTAAACCTGAAAATTTTCTTTTACATGCATTCCAAAATAAAGATTTTTCAAATTAAAAAATAAAAAAAAACTAAAAAAAGCTTACTTCCACCTAATGTTTGAGTCAAAGTATTTGTTTGTGGATAACCATATCCAAAAACGTCCAAATAATCAAGAGGAGAAGAAAATGGTTCATCAATTTCAGAAGTATGCATTCCATTTTCTCCACAAGTATTATACGACCATGAACCAAGTGAAACAGGATCAAAGCCAGCACCTTTACGTTGAGAAGATTTAAGACTCATGGTTGTCATAGTTGATGGTGGAGCTAATTTTTGCATCGTTCGTTGTTTTTGAGCAAGTGTTGGATGTTGTGAAGTTGATTTAGATACACCTTTGTTTGAAGCGTCATTGCCAGTCATTCTTAAGTTAAATTCTAAAATTACATAAATAAGATAAAATAAAATAAAACACAAAACTTACTTCCACTTTTTGGTTGTTGAGCTGCAACAGCACCTTTTTGAGGTTTGACAGGTTTGATTCCACCACATTTTCCACGAAATTTACAGCAAATTACAATTGAAACAATGTTGAAAGCGAAAATGAGGATGATTTCAACTACGATGATAATAATTGGAAAGACAGGACTTGAACTTGATTTTTTTCTGAAAAATGTTAGTCATTAAGTCTTCTTCAAAATTAAACAGATCGATTTAAGAACAATGACAAATGGAACAAAAGCATACGGTGGATAGGTTTGAGTTAAAACATCATCTTTGCTATCATCGTCAGCCTCATCATCATCATCATTATTAACTTTTGGCTGAAAATTAATTTCATTATAAACTGGATCAAAGAATGATGGACCACTATCAACCGTTGTAATTTCAGAGGCTGCTGTTGACGTAGTACCATTAGGAGAAGTTCCGTTTCCAATATCAGGTTGTTCATTTTCATTGACAGCTTGATCAATTTTTGGAATAAAGGAGTTGGGTTTGGAAGAAGCGACACCACTGCCAATCATAGAAGCTTTAGATAAATCACGACGTTCACGAATATGTTCATTTGTTTCATCCAAAAATTCATTGGTATGTTCAAGATTATAACCATTTGGTGGTAAAGCAGCTGATCGAAGAATTTCTTTATTTCTTGTTTCGACATCTTTTTGAGTTTCATTTGTTACTTCACCATTTTCAATCACAACTTTGTCAGGTGAATTTCCAACCAATAATTGAACAAAAGGATTCTGAAAATGCAATCAAATGAGAATGAATTTAGACACAAAAAAAAACAAACATCAAGAAGGTTCCAATTTCGTTCTCCAACATCTTTACCATTCATTCCTAAACCAAAAGTGGCGCCAAAGATAATTGCCAAAGCTACCGTAAATACGAGGAAGCGGGATTTCAAAACCATCCTTTTGAAATGTCAACGACAATGAAACAAAAAAATTTTTTCTCAACCAAACAAAAAACAAAAATGTAACATGCAAATTTATTTCAAAAAAGAAAAAGTAACACATGACTAGTTTCACATCAAAAAAAGAAAACGATTAGTATACAATATTAACTTATACAGAAGTTTACATTAAAGTTCATCCAAATTATCATTCTTCATCACTGATAGAGCACGAGATCCTCTTCGAAAAGCATCTAATGAACGTTCACGATTTGTGTTTCGAGCATTTTCTTTGTAAGTGCTTTTGAGATTTTTAATCTAAAAAAAATAAATGTCATTCGATATTAATAAAAAAAATAAAACTCTTACCCATTTATTTCGTTTAGTGACTTCAGGTTGAGTTTGATTTGGATCAACACGAGATTTACGAGGACATGATGGAGTTACTAATAGCTGCGGCTTTTTCGGAAGTTCATTTTCATCATTTTCAGCAGGTTGAACAGGTTCAGAAGCAACAAGCGAGGGAGGAACCGTACCTAAAAATATGAAATAAAACACTTTCATAATCAAAATGACTAACCTTTAGACCTTTTCATTTCTTCTTCAAGAACAACTTGTTTATTTTCAAGACGTCTGATTGAGTTTCTTAGTGCAGGAATTTCTGTTGTTTTAACATAAAGTTCATGAATTTTCAAAATCTGATCATCACAATTTGCTCTAAGCTTCTTTATTTCTTTATCACGTGTTTGCAATTGACGTTGAAGAGTAATAAAAGCAAGATTTTCATGAGCATTTTCACTGACATGAGTTGCAGCAAGTTTCTTGGTTAGTTCTTGAATCTCATTAGCATATTTTTCTCTGGCTTTGGTAACTTCTTGCAGTTGTGAGAACATGTCTTCGCTATGATTTTTTTGGAAATCGATTTCACCTTGATCAGCATGAGTTAAACCATTATGTTGAGAACGACGTACTCGAATATTTAGTTCTTCAATTTCAGCTTCAAGGGAAATATTTCTTTCAACAAACTTCATTAATTCAGCTTCAGCTTTCAAACGAGCTTCATTGAGTTCACTAAACATTGAATTACCACGATCACAAGCTTCTCCCGTACTCATGGAAAGCATATCAACTTGACTTTGTAAAATGCTTACGCTATCACGCAATTCCTATAATAATAAACATTGAAGAAACCTATAAAAATAAAAAGCAAAACGTACATTGTTTTCTTTGTTGAGGCGATTACATTCTTTGTTCATGCTTTGAATTGTCTGTTGCTGATCTTCACATATTTTGTCCCGATCGTCGATAAGCTGGATGTAATTGTGAACTTGTTGACGATATTCATCCAAATGAGATTGTAATTCTGCCTAAAAATGGGAGTATTTAAAATAAACATTCAAAGTTGAGAAAGATACACACCTTTTCAGTTTCCAAAGCATCGACTTTTTCTTGTAAATCATCAAAATTTTGAGCCATCGAATCAGAAAGGGTGAACGTTGTATGAATCTTTGCAGGTGCAGCAGGAACAGGAGCTTTTAATGAGCGTAAAGTTTCATTTTCTTGGATCAATTCTGCTTTTTCTTCATTTAGGTCGAGCAGCTTTCTTTCCATTCCGTTAACCTATAGCAACATACTGTGAATAAATAACTAACCATAAGTGTTAAAAAAGTTTACCTTTTGTGACAAAGCCTGTTTTTCAGCAGTTAACCTTCGAATTGTTTGATCCGATTCTTCATCTTGAGAAGCAAAGAGAGTTTCCATTTCTTTCAGTCGATCTTTGAGATATTCATTTTGGCTCATAAGCTCTTTTTCTTTATCAGATGCCATTTTTCTTTTTTTTGAACTTAAGCAATGAACTAGCAAAAAATAAAAAGAAAGAATGGAGAAAAAAATCTTGATTTCAGCTTTACGCAATCGAGAAGAGAGAGATAATACAAATTTTTATTCTCGCGGCTAAACCATTTTCGTTTTAAGAATTGAAAATTTATGAATGTATCGATTATCGTAGGGCTATCATCATGGATGACGATAGTCATTAAAAGTTTTATGTTTACACGCTTTTCACGACTGTATTTTTAGACACAAGATTAAGAGATTGACAAAAAAAATTTATTACAATTAGCACAAAAAAATTAATCAAAAGTAAATATTACAATTATAAATTTAGTAGTAGTTTTTACGAATACTTGATTTACCATGCTTGTGACTTTTAAGTTGACGAACTTCACCATCATCATCATTTCCAACTTTTTTTTGTTGACGAGCTTTTGAAGGTACAGGAAAATGTTCAACACTAGAATCATGTTCATTGAATTTGACATAAACCCAATAATTGTTGACCAAAGCATCCAAAGAGTTGAAACGCATGGGTTTTTCACCTTCGCCACAATCAATATGATAATATTTCTTTGGTTTTGAACCCATTACAGCTTCACCACGAGAACGTTGAACAGGGAAATGACTAAAAAACGAGAAATAAGATAAAAATGTCAAGACAAAGATTAATCATACCAATAATCTCCTTTACTTGTTTTGTAAACAATGTAAAGAGTGATTTGATCCCGAAGAGCATCGATATCAACAGCTGCAGCACTTGGAACACGATGATAAAGGCGGAAGAATGTATTTTTCTTTACGAGTTTTTCAGCATCGCGCTTTTTCATTGCACCAAGATAGAAATCTTCCAATGTAATACCAGCAGGTCGGTGACGTCCTTCGCTTGATACGAAACTAGTGTAACTTTCACCATATGTGTCAACAGGTACAGTAGACGTCAAAGCCGAAGATTCGCTGAAATAAACACTAGAGTTTTTCTTTTGCTTTTTTGAAAGGTTATAAAGACTTACGATAATTTGTTTAAACATTCGATATTTTCATAACCACCATTACGTATGGAAGAAGGAGTTGCAATGCTTGACATTCCAGATGGATAACGACATCGATAAACAACCCTTTTATTTGATGATGAACTATGCTTGGATGAACTTTGTCGACGAGTAACTGATTCTGGAGGATTTTGAAGTTTATGGATTCTGACAGATTCATATTCAGGTGCTTTGACATTATTTGCAAGCTAAAAAAAATCAATGTACATTTAGATATTCTCTTAATTCATTACTTACATAACCAGTTGAACGTCCAACAGAACATTGTCGACCGTGAAGACAACAAAATGAAACATCATTGCTTTGTAAACGTGCAATCGATTGATTTCTATCTTCGAGTGGAGAAACAGCAACCGAATCAGGCGAGACACTTCGATGATGATGATGACGAGGATCGCGGCCAGCACAAATGCGATTATCAAACGTTGTTGTTTCAGTCGACGATGTTGATGTTGTTGCTCCTTTGATTAATCCATCATCTTCGCTGTATGAATTCATAATAGGCATTTCACTTGCACGTAAAGTTGATGTAATTGTTGATGTTCCTTCGGCTAAAAAGCTTGACGATGAAGACATAGACATATTTCTTTGTTGCTTCCATTCATTTGCACGACTCATCATTGCGATAAAGCAAGTATAAACAATGACCGAAAAATTTATTTTCTAATCTTTAAATACATCGTAAAACAGCTCAATGCAAATTTTTGACGGAGGAGAAAAAGAATAAAGACTGTTAGAAAAAAGTTTATCCTTTGAAACGACGTTTTAAAAGATTCTAGGTCTTTCGGCGACTGCTTCTTTATACGGTAACAAAATTTTCTTCGCGTAAATTTCTCTTTTAGCTTTTTTTATTCGTCTGAAAATAGCCACTTTTTGGTGATTCTTTCAGATATTCTTCTGATCTTGAACGTGCTTTGGTTTAACGGATTTTCACTTCATTCAAGTGGTCTAATAAATTATTTATTAACTGTAAAAATTCAATATGTCTTTTGCTCCTGAACCGTCTCACAGGCCTCTGAAAGAAGTAAGCTTTTTACTTTGCTTAAAATATTCACTGATTACTTTTTTTTTTAGAACAATGATGGAAAGCATCATCTCAACTCCAAATGGGTTCTATGGTTTTTGAAAGCTGATCGCAATCGAAGTTGGGAAGAATGTTTAAAGAAAGTTGCTGTTTTGGACACCGTTGAAGATTTCTGGGGGTATTACTCTTTTTTTAGTGGTTAACATATCACTAACTCTTATTTTTCAGGCTATACAGCAACATTCAACCTCCATCTGGTCTTCCATGGGGCTCAGATTATTATCTTTTCCGTGAAGGAATCAAGCCCATGTGGGAAGATGAGCACAATGTCAAAGGTGGTCGATGGCTTGCTGTGGTTGAAAAGCACAAACGTCAACAAGACTTGGATCGTTACTGGTTGGAAACTCTTCTTGCTCTGGTTGGTGAACAATTTGGTGAATTTGGTGAAGAAATTTGTGGTGGTCTTGTTAACATTCGCCAAAAGGGTGATAAGGTATGTTTTTACTACGTTTTCAAATCTTAGCTTATTGTCTTCTTTTAGGTCGCTTTGTGGACTCGTGATGCTACCAAAGATACTGCCAACTATCGTATCGGTCAAGTCATGCATAAAGCTCTAGGTGGCAAAAACACCATTATTCGTTATGAAGCTCATAAAGATGTAAGCGGAAGAACCGGATCGATGGTAATTTATTTATTATTCCAATATTATAACTTATCGTTACATTTTTCAGGTTAAACCTCGTATTATTCTTTCTGATCAAAAAAGTAAAGAAGTTTCAGCATAACTCTGGTACTTCACATTCCATTCCCTCTTCTTTTGTTAAAGACTTGTTAGTCGTTGTTTGTTATTTATTTGTGTGTGCGAAATAAAATGATTTTTGTCTTTTGTTTTACTATCTTCTTGTGACGGTGGTGCCAGAATCGTTTGATGTTTCGTCCTTCATGATGCGCTCTTATGTTGGGATGAGATGATTGCTTCTAAAAACTATCCACTGGTTTTTTTACCCGCTTTTTTGATTCATCTTTATTCTCATATTATTGACATTCTTTTCAAATGTTCTGGAAATCTTAAAACGACTTTTTTTAATGCTGTCTACTTATTCGCGCATTTTTTTTCTTATAAGTCTTGCTTTGGTGCTTTACTGAAAGTGTTCACTTTTTTGTGGTTCTTTCAGATATATTTCTGATCTCGAACGAGCTTGATTTAACGGGTTTTCACTTCACTTAATCGATCTTCTAATAATTTATTTTTTAACTGTAAAAATTCAATATGTCTTTTGCCCCTGAACCATCACATAGATCTCAAAAAGAGGTGAATATTATTTTTACTCGCAAGTTGTAACCCATCTTTTATAGAACAATGATGGCAAGCATCATCTCAACTCCAAATGGGTTTTATGGTTTTTGAAAGCTGATCGAAATCGAAGTTGGGAAGAATGTTTAAAGAAGGTTGCTGTTTTGGACACCGTTGAAGATTTTTGGGGGTATTTATTTTACATAACATTTTATGGTGCTCTTATCGTAATTTATTTGTTTTATAGCCTTTACACAAACATTCAACCTCCATCTGGTCTTCCATGGGGTTCAGATTATTATCTTTTCCGTGATGGTGTAAAGCCAATGTGGGAAGATGCCCATAATATCAAAGGTGGTCGATGGCTGACTATCATTGAGCGAACTAAACGCAATGAACGTCTTGATGTTTGTTGGCTTGAACTCATGATGACTTTAGTTGGCGAACAATTTAGAAATTTCGGTGATAATGTTTGTGGAGCCGTTGTTAATGTTCGTCAAAAGGGCGACAAGGTATTCGATTAATTTAATAAACCTTTATATTTTTTTCTATTAAGGTTGCTCTTTGGACTCGTGATGCTACCAAAGATGAAGCAAATCTTACCATTGGTAACATTATGCGTGAAAAACTTTCCATGGGAAATGATGAAACTCTTCGATATGAAATTCATAAGGATGCATCAAATCGAACTGGTTCCGTTGTTAAACCCAAGCATGTTCTTCCTAAAAAGCAAGCTCGCGAAGAATCTGCAAGACCTGCTCAAGCATTGACTTAATTCTAATAATACGTGTATTTTTTTTTCTCGAACCAACGAACACTGTTTATTTTTACTTTTTTATTCGAACGACGTGTATGCTTTACGATAATAAGCACTTTATTTTTTTATTTGTTTTCAAATAAAAATATCAATCTTTTTATTTTTATCTATCATTATTATAAAAAATTCTAAAAACCAAGAAAAATTATGTCATTGCGGTTCTTCTCTAATATAAGGTTGCACGAGCTTTATAATATAATTTGCATGTTCTTGGTCGATTAGTTCTAATTGATCTTGAGCAATAACCCGTTTTTGTCGTAAAAGTTTTATGCTATTATAAATTGAATCGGAGTTATAAGCTTCAGTGAAAATATTTGGATCACGATTCCTTGATTTTTCTAATAAAAAGCGACGGATGAAATCAATTTCTCGTTTATCTTTTGGATTTGGATGAGGATGTTGAAGAAAATATGCAACAACGATATAAAGGGTTTGTAAAAATTGTCGTAAAATATTTCCATAAAACCCTAGGTTGAAGCTTAATGGGTTTCCCTAAATATTAAAGTTATATAAGAAATTTAAGAAAGCATTAACAAAACCTTGAATATACAATTTCCATTAGCCATGGATTGAATAAGTTCATTTGTAAATTCAGTAATTTTTTGATACAAATTTTCACATGGTTTAACAAATATAACTTCTGTTTGAAGGAGATTACAAAGAGCCAGAGATTTATTTATGAGATCATCTATAGGAATTTCAGAATCATCTTCTAAAGGATTGATCTTAGCTCCTTGAAGTGTTATGGCAATTACGGAAAGTAAAGCAAATGGAGCAATGGCACCATTTTTACGATAACATAAGTCAACGATTGAATGATGATTTGGATTGGCTTGAACCCAAATTCCTTCCACTCCTAATTCTTCAGAATCACGTGAGACATTAATTGCATAAGGAAAATGTAAAATAGCATCTTCAAAAGCTTGATCAGGTTCAACTTGATCATCCCATCCAATAACTTCATAACCAAGTGAAGCAATATCAGAACAAAGAAGACCCACATCACGCATAAGTTGAAGGACTGGAACTCGTTCACGATATTGACAAAGAAGGAGTAAAGCTATCACGGAGGAAACTGTAATTGGTTTTTGTTGATGAGCTTCTAAAATGAAAAAAAAATTTTAGAAAAAGATAAAATAATTTTTAAGTTAACCAACCAAAAACAATATGATATCCAACAGCTCGAATTAGAGTTCTATTAGGCGTTGCTCGATCATGCCATGGCAAAAGTTCACGATATGAATTAGGATTAACATTATATTCAAGATTAAATTGATCCATATTTTCAGCTAAAGCGGATTTCATGCTACTAAGATAATCCTAAACACATAAATTTAATTTTGTTTTAATATTTGAAATAAATTTTCATACGGTTAATCTGCAAGGTGTTCCAAAATCAATGGTTACAGTTCCACATTTTCCTCTCTTTCCAAATCCTTTAAAAATTCCTCGAATAACTCCAAATACGCTTTCTTTTTCTTTTCGAACCCCCATTAATTCTTCATGAAATATTCCTTCCACAATATTATCATATGAATATGAAACAGGAACCAAATAAACATCGGGAATAATTCCATCTTCAACTGCATCAACCACATTTGAAATTAAACCATTTTTAGGTAAAAGAGTTTTACCAAAACGACTTCGAGTTCCTTCCAGAAAGAATTCTAAACTCATATTTGATTTTAATATTTCCACTAAATAACTATTTAACACAGAACGATATATTTCATTATTATTTGTATTATCATTAGGATCAAGTCGTCGATGAATAAAGAAGGCACCCGTAGCTCTCAATAACCAGCCAAGACCAGAAAGATTTAAATTATCACCCGATGCAATATGTGGAAGTCGAATACCAAAATGCCATACGGTCCATGTAATTAAAAGATAATCAAGATGGCTTCGATGTAAGGGTAAATAAACTATTGGAATTCCCGTTTCTTCTGCTTCTTTAATTTTTACTAATTGAGTTGGATTTACTAATAGCCTTCGCATAACTCGTCGAAAAACTTTGAAAAGAACATATCCACATATTTTACAAATAAATTTGCTTAATGAAGCTTTCATTTGGCATAAACATTTGACAGCTTGTTGTTGAATATATTTTTGAATCGTTCCTTTTTCTTGAGAAATTTTAGAGACGGTTGATGTCACTCTAAAAAGATGTAAGTAACATTTAGAAGTTGTTATAAGTAAACTAAAAATATACGTACCTTTTTGATTCCAAAACGGCATTATAAACGGAATGATACTTATGTGGAAGAGGAGTTCGCCAGGTATAAAATATATCAGAAAAATATGGAAATGATAATTCTCTTGTATCGTAAGATTGGAGAATATTCAATTTAGGAAAGCCACCAAATTTTGGAAAATCTAATATATTAATATATTTATTTTCAATCCCAGGATATTTGGTTGGATTATATGCATCATAAATTGCTGCATTTGGAAAGCAATTGGAACAAGGTCCACCAAATTCTGATAGTCGTTCAGAATGATAATTTAAGGGAGGTTTAGCCATTAAATTTTCTTCCTTATTTTCTTCTCCCCTCTCCTCGTAATCAGGAGAATAATAAATTAATCTAAAGAAGGTCATAAAATAATTATAAATAAAGGTAATGTAATATTGTAACATTTCTTCCGCGTGATTATTCACAATTACTCACAATGAAAATCATCAAATGTGTGGGGTAACAAAATCAAGCTAACATAAAATTTGCACTAAATAATGATTGATACCTTCCTTCTATTCCATGTTCAAAAATGTAAAAAAACATAAATAAAAAATAATAAAAAGTTGTTTTTTGCGGCAAAAAATTTTTTCTGTCTATCCATTTGAAGGAGAAAAATAAATGGGAGGCAGTAAAAAAAAAGAAAAAATGCAGTAGCATAAAAAATAAACGAAACACGCGGCCTTTCCTATTGGCAAAAAAAAAACAAAACATAAACAAAAATCAGGAGACCAAATAGACTTTTTTTAGCGTATGTATGTTTGTGTGTTTTTGCCCTATGGAAAGAAAAAAGAAAAAGGAGTCTATTTATTTTTTTACTGCAATAAAGAAGAAGAAGTCATAAACAAAATCATTCGATGGTGGTGATAATAATAAATTTGATGAAATAAAGAAAATTATTGCAAGGTGTGATGGTTGTTATTGTCGATGATCGACAGAAAGCCACGAGAGTTTGGGTGGTCTAAGAAATAAATAAAAAAATGAAAGTAGAAAAATGTTTACAAAGTCTCTATCAATGGTTGGTGTCATTTGATTTGATTCAATAATTAAATAAATAATTTTTTCGAATTGGGGTATTTTGAAAAGTTGCTGTTTTGGTTGATTTTTATAAATATAGTTTTTGCTGAAATCATTTGATTTAATTTATTTGTTGCAACAAAAAAAAATGAAATTTCCAATAATATTTTTAAGTTTCATTCATCGTTACAGACACTTCGAATTCAGAAACAAACAAACACAAACCAGAAAGAATTTAGGCATTTAAACAATTGCAATTGTACCGTATTTTTTTCGGTACACTTCCATGTTTTTTTTATCTTAAAATTTCTTTTCCAATTGTGGCTGGTAACATTTCTCATCTGTGAATCTCTCGTCATTTTTTTTTTCCTCCATCAAATCTTTGGGCTTTCCATTCTGGTTATTAATCATATTTTTTCTTTCTTTTTTTCTTCTTTTCAAATTACATTAAATTAATATAATTACTCCATTTTCTTTTTGCTTTTTAATATTTTCTATAGTATTTTTTATAGCGGCTTGCTCAATTCACGTCTTTCATTTTTCTTTTTATCTTTTAATTCGTTTCCATAAGATTATTACAACTTTATTTCTCGTTGTAAAAGCGACTCTAAAAAATAACTGCTCTTTTTTTTTTATTGTTTTACTGTTTTTTTTTTGTTTGCTTCTGATTGATAAGAAAGAAAAATTGTGAACATAAAAAACGCTCTTTGATGACTTTCTTTTCACTTTCTGTCTGATTGTTGTAAAAGAAAACCTAAATCAAACATTAACAATAAGTTTTTTATCCGCACACTATAAAATAAAACCGGGGCGATAGATAAAAAAATATACACGAGAATTTTTAAATGATTGAATGGAATGGCTCAAAAATGTTATTTTTTAATAAATAAAAATTAAAAATACAATAAAAAAACGTGCTGTTAATTTGTTTTTTATGATGGAAAAAAGAAGTGCCTTTGACATGGATTTTTCTGCGCCTTTTTCAAAAAAAAAGTTAGTTGGAATGATTTTTTTGTGGTGTGAAAATTAATTATAAATAAAAGATAGAACAACATCAACTTGAAAAAAAAAAATATTAAATAAATAGATGACGCTGAGATCTCAAAGATGTTTTTTTGGTGGTGGTGGTGTGTGTAAGAATGTTTTTTTTTTAAAGATGTCTGCCGTCTTTTTTGGAGACACTTCGAAGAATTTCTCCTTGAAGGTATGGATTTGGTTGTTTTTGTGGCCCAGATGAAATACTACGTTTACGACGACGTGGTTCCTGAAAATTAAATTGATTACTAGAATTAATATGGAAATTAACTACAGTTTGAGCTTTTCAAAAAACTACAGTAACCCTATTTTATTTTTTGAGACATAATTTTTGATTCTAATTTCCACGAGTAATCCTACCGAAAAACAAACAAAAAAACTTACATCGGTTCGAGTTTCATGGAATTTTTTGGCGATCATAGTTTTATGCAAACCATTATCGCTTAACATTTTTTCTAAATTTTGTTCATAATCTCCATCATTTTTTGTTGGACAATTAAACATATGTTCTTGATCACAAAGACATTGTTGTTGGGCTTGATAATTACGAGAAAATTCAGCAGAATTTTCAAATTCTTCTAAACATCCATCAGCTGCAGTAAAACCAAGGGGGCATGGATTTGGTGGTTCACAATAAGCTGGTAAAACATTATCTGATTTAACTTGTTCACGATGTTCAAATTCATCTTCAGGTCGAAGTTGTTGTATACCTTCACCAGCACCACCAGTAATGTATTTGGTTCCGTATGCTAGAGGTCCATTAAATGATTCAATATCACGAGAAATGAGGTCAATAAATTGGGAATCAGGGAAAGCCTAAAAAAGAAGAAAAGAATGAAGGTCAACGATCATATTTGGAAATTTAAGATGCAACGTAAAGGTTTTATTTTTAAGTTAACTTTTGTTTTCAAAATTACGGTTATCATGCATTGTAACAAAAGCAAAAAGCAATTTTCAAACAGCCACTTTGAGTATCAGGTTTTAGAAGTTCAAAGCAAAAAAATGAGGAAACTGTTATCCAAATTTCCTTCAAGCTTTATGATAAAAAAATTTTAGAATCATCCAACATTTTTAAAATGCTAATAAAAACGTTCCAATTATATTTTTTAAATCGAATTTTATTTCTTCATAACCCGGAACAGAGAATCTCGACTTATTTAAACGCTCGCTCGTTCGTCATTTAAAAGTTTAATAAGTTAATAAGTTAAAGTTATTCGAAAGAAAAAGCGACATAGATAGTAATGGTTTACTGTAGCTAAAAATATTCATAAACGATGTCAAACAATGAAAATTATTCTTTTTTTAAGTGAAAAAAAGCAGCAAAGCTTTTGATAGTTAATTTAATAAAAACGAGCTAATATTGTTTGTAAAGAAGGACAGTAATAATCTTCCCAAAAAGCTAGTTGAAAACTAAGATTTAAAATGAAAGTTTCATAGAAATTTAAAATTTTAAAACCCGGAAACAAAATTTCAAAAAACAACTTTTGTTATCAAAATTAAACGTTCGTTAAACTACCGTAATGATTTTCTTCGTTACTATTACTTACCTGTTGGGCAAATTCAGAATTGGATGGATCAAAATTAATATCAACAGCAAATGCAACAATAATAAAAGTTGCGCAGATAACGGCAAAACCGACGTATGTCATGACTTTGTCGGATGCCAAAATGCGACTATGCTTGGTTTTTCTTCACGTTTTTTTCTTCTTCTCTCACTCCTTTTTTTTGGAGAGAAGCTTTCAATTTTATGTTAACTTAAATCAATAACTTATACCAAGCCTTTAGGCGGAGTCAGAGACTCACTGGCAATGGCCATCAGATGTGAGAGACAGAGAGACTCAGCTGTGTGCCATACTAGGGCCTTGTTTGAGTTTGTTGCTGCCACATCAATGCTGGCAGGCATTTTCTTCGAAATCGATGCATGCATCAACACAAGGCTTCACTTCTTTTTCTACGTAGCTTCAATTCCTCAAATTCAAAGCAATTTTTTTTTTGAATGAACAAACAAAATCCAACCAACGTCAATATCAAGAAGAGATGAGAGAAACAAGCGCAAAAATAAGCAAGTAAATGAGAGACAGAGCCCAGAGGCAAACAGAGATATGAAAGAAGCAAGCAAGCATCTTGTAAGAAGCTGTTGCTGCTGCCGTCGTTTCTGCTGCTGACGTTCTTGTTAGTTTTTCTTCTTTTTTTCTGCTTCTTCCTTCTCGTTCTTATTCTCTTTTCCGCCTCCTTCTTTTCTTTCTTTCTCTCTTTTTTCTTCTTCATTATTTTCTATTTCAATCTTTGTCAAAAAATAAGAAACATGAAAAAAGACAAATTGCTTCTTCGAGAAAAAAAATGTGCATCAAGTATGATTTTTTTATATTTAACAAACAACCAAACATTGAAAGAAAAAAAAACTTCTGCTTTTTTGTTGGCTTAAAATAAAGTTTCTTTAACCATAAAAAATGCCTTGAAGCGGTTTAACATGTTTTTTAATTGGAGGAAAAATTTTTTGTTGACTTTTTTTGAATGCTTGCTTTTTACTTTTATTTTTTTTGTTATTCAAATCCAAAAATTCAACCTAAAACTTTGAAGTTATTTCTCTTCTTTACGATAAATTCAAAAATAGAGTGGGTGTCAATAATAAATTTTGAAAAAAGTATGGTTGTCTTTAAATTTTCAAATTTTAAAAGTTTCATAAATGGAGTTGAACATTCAAACTTGAGCTTTTATTTTTAGTACGTAAATAATAGCGGTGCAATAATCATAATAGTTGAGATAGTTTAGTTTAAAAATGGATTAAATAATTAAATTCAAACATTCAATGCAAAAAAAGCTAAAGTTTATATAATTATTTTTTTGGGTATTAGTTTTAAAGTTATGTTCAGCTTTATGTATCTTTTTAAACCCATTTTTAACATTACACATCTAAAAAGGCACCAAAATTTGAAACTATTGCTTTCCAAATTTTTATGTACATAGCTTTTTTCCCATTTTCCAGGCTTTGCTACCGTTTATGAACAACACAAAAAAAAGAACTAACATACATGAAAAAATAAAAACAAAAGCTACCTCATTCATATTTCTACATTTCAGTTCCGTCCGTTTTTTGTCTTTCTTTCCCAAATTTTTTTTCACTTCCACGGAAACGGTTTTGTTTCAAGTTGAAATTTTTTTTCTCGCAACCAACGACAAGGCGAGAACCTAGCAAAACCAAGGTCGGATGTCTCGTTTTTTTTGCCTCTTCGAAATAAATGAAAGAATGAAAGAAGAAAGAATGCTGTTCAAAAAAAAGTGCGCGACATTAAAAATGACTGCGCAGCAACAGCGGCCCCATCATCAACAACAGCAACAGGCAGCAGCAGCACACGTTTGATTTCTTTCTTTTTTGCTGTCGTCGATTAACAATAAAAAAGAAAAGAATCGAGGCGCAACATTATTGTTGGGTCGTTGTCGGTTAAAACTCAACCAAAAATATCGACCCTAATTTTTTTTTATTTGTTCGTTTTCTTTTTTAATTATAAACTTGCGCATCATCGTTTGCTTTTTCTTCTTATCAGTTGCACCAAGAAAGAATAAATTTAATGATTTTTTTTCATTTTGCCTAAATATTTTATTTGATGTCTGAGCTTTGCAACAAATAAAAATAGCAATCAAAATACTTTTCTCTTTCTCTTTGATGTTCGATTTTTCTTTTATTTTTAACAAAAATTTATTACTTCACTTTTTTTTCGCCTCCAAAAATTATTTTGACGCTTGGGTTTTAAGCTTCACGCCTCTGGTTCTTATCATATGACGACGATGGACGAATAATTTGCGATTGATTTTTCGCTTCCTTCAGAAATTGTTAATCAAAAATAAGTACTTTTCAAGCATCTGTTTTTGTTTTTCATTGACTTTCTCTTCTCGATTGATGACTCAAAAAACATGACTTTTTTATTTATATCGACTTTGAGTGAAAAAAAATTGAATCATGCGTGTTTGCATTTTTTTTCTTTTTCTTCCCTCTTCTTCCAGAAAAAAAAGACATCGTCTATCGTTTTTGTTGGTGGCTTGCTCGATCGATTGGTTGGTTATTATTATTCAATGAAAGACAATGAGACAAAAAAAAGAAGCATTAAACCCATATTCTTCCGCGTTTTTTTTTATATTACATTTTTTTCTTGTTCCACTGTATATGATTTTTGATTGTTTATGTGATGGGAATTTTTACAGCTATGTTGAGATCTTCCCGAGATCGACGCCTCATGTCCGTTGATGGTAATGAAAATGGTGTTGGTGGACGATCAAATAATAATAATAACAACAATAATATTAATAATATTTCCTCCTCCTCCTCTTCTTCTTCCCATAATGGAAGTGGTAGTAGTAATTTTGTTACACGTTCATGGGCAAGAATTTCGGGTCGAAGAAAAAAACAACGGCCTCCACCAATTGAAGAAGGCATTGAACCTCTTGAGGATCCACTTCCATCAACAAGTAATAATCAACAAATTCCATGGAGACTTGCAAATCATGAAGAAAATAGACCTAAGTGAGTTTTGGGGTTTCAGGAAGAAATTTTTTAGATTAATTTTTTTCACCGCTTCTCGAATTTCAAAGAGTTTGTTTTTTGAAATGAAAAAAAGTTTGAATGTTTTTGGTAACTTAAAACTTAAATTCAACTGTGAAAATGTGGGCAAACACTTTTAATGTATTTTCTCCTTAAATTTAACTACTATAACTAAAAATATTTTTGATGGGCTCCACGATGTGTTAAATTTTATAAAGTCATTGATTAGATATGAAAAAATAAATCTTTAAAATGCGACAAAATGCTTTTTAGCGAAACAAGCAAAGACTAGACCGATAGGTGCCACAAATCAATAACGGCTGTTGATCGCATTCTGTTTTTCTATTTTTTTATTCACAAATGCCTACAATTTTCTTTTTGAAAAATAAATTGAGCATTTTGTTTTCCACTACTTATTGCTTCCACCATAAAAAATTAAAATACTCATAAGCTTCAGAAAGCACCTGGGGAATAAAACCAAATAAAAAGCAGCAACAGTAAAGATACAAAAATTTTTAAAAACAAAAACCTTTTGAATTGTTTTTTATTTTTTCAAATTTTCCTAAAACATAGAGAGATAGAAGAAGAGCTACGAAAAAGAAAGGAGGAATAACAAAAATGGACAAATAAAAAAAAGGCGAAAGAAGAAGAGCAGCAGCAGCGGCAAGTAACGCCGCCAACGCCTTTTCATCGTCGTCGTCGGCGCGGTTCCATTGGGAACGGCAAAAAAAAGCAGCAGCAACAAATAGCAGCATTTTTTGCGAGGTCGAAAGATTGCGCCATCCGTTTTTGTTTCGTATATTTATTTTTCTTGTTAGTTCATTTTTGTTGCATTAGAGACCATCTATCTTTTCTTTCAGCTTGTTTCCTATCGATTCAAAGTTTCCGTTTCACACCCCATATAAATTCCGATAGTTTATTTCTTTCAACTTTTTTATAAACTTCAAACAAAAAGATACAACGAGCGAGAAAAAAGTTTTGTTAGAACATATAAGTTTTAACTTTACATTCTTCTTTTTTTTCCTATTTTTTTTTTAATACGAAAACGCCCTTGAAAAAAGAAGAGTAAAGTTGCGCACTCACAACAACCGCAAAAAACGGAAGCAATTTTTCGAAGAAAAATTTAAAGGAAAAAGAACCTTTGACTTTTTTGTTGTTCCTGTTTTCGTACTTCTCATCCTCGTATATTTTTGGAGAGAATCCTGTTTTTTTTTTGAATTCAAAAAAGTATTCATTTTTCTGAATTACAAAATTTCAGTTCCTTTTTTTATACATTCTAGAAATTAGATATATCCAATCCAATTTTTCGCTTAAGAGATTTGCTTGCTAAAAAAACGAACGCATACGTCTTGAAAAGAAACGGATATATTTATATTTATCACTTCTGCTTCTTTTTTTATATTTGTTTTTGCCAGAAATAAAAAGTTGAAATATTTTTTCAGACCATTTTTAAATCGTGGAATGGATAAACTTCGACGATCCATAAGAAAATCATTTCGAAAAGCTCCAAGCTTGGGTGGATCTGATTCATCGGCGGCAGCAGCAGCCACAAGTAACAATGGCATTGTAATAGATGGATCAAGCTCTTCATCACCTTGGGAAGCTGATGGAAAAAATGTTCGAGCGGGAATTTGTAAATTTAATGTGAAAGTATGTTATTTAAATTTTTCTAAATTCAAAATTTAATCTGTTACCTTTTATTTAAGTATCTTGGAAGTTGTGAAGTTTATGAATCTCGCGGTGTTCATGTTTGTGAAGGAGCATTACAACATTTAAAAGTATGTGTATAAGATTCTTTTTGTTTCAACTTATAAAGTGTCAAAAATTTTTAGTCTCGTAAACGTCCGACCAAAGCAATATTATATATTTCTGGTGATGGTTTAAGAGTAGTCGATCGTGAATCGAATCGTGGTTTAATTGTTGATCAAACCATTGAAAAAGTTTCCTTTTGTGCTCCCGATCGACATTGTGATAAAGGTTTTGCATATATTTGTCGCGAAGGGGCTTCAAGGCGATGGATGTGTCATGGGTTTTTAACAACAAAAGAATCGGTACTTATTTGATTTTTTTGAAAGTTAATTAAATAATTTTTTTATTTAAAGGGTGAAAGAGTGAGCCATGCTGTGGGTTGTGCATTTACAGTTTGTTTGGAAGGAAAGAAAAAGCGTGAAGCTGAACAAACTGGTGCTTCGGGAACTACAACTCCTGCCACAACTGCAGGAGCAACTTCAGCAGTAACAGTAAAAACTCAACCAACAACAAAATATTCTGATTTAAATGCAGTTTGGAATACTCCACCTTCAACAACTTCAACATCAGGGGCTTCAAATCCAAGCTCCTTTGCTCAAAATAATCCCGCTTATGCGTCATTTAGACGACAATTATCCATAACTGAACGAAAACAAGATCCTCAAACTGCTATTGTAAATGATCCAATACCATCGAACTCGGCATCGGTGAATACTAAAGCTGTGATGAATGAATCCACCGTAACACCAAGGCCCGTTGCAAACCTTTCACTTTTTGATCGACAAGGGTCTTTCAAAGGACCAACTGTTTCTCAGCAGGCTTTCAAAAGGTTTAATTCTTTGAGATCTGATTTACTTTCAAGACCAGTAAGTTTTCCAAAAAAAAAAAAAATGAAACTAAATAACCTTGCTTTTTTGTTCCAAGAAAAATTAATCATAAAAATACAATATTTATTGAATTTTCTTCATTCCAGAATCTTGATTCCACTCGTTTATTGAATACCGAACCAATTTATGAAGGAGATGAATTTTGGCCTGATACTTCTCTTTCTTCCCATTCCATCGTTAATACTCTTCCAGTAAGCACTTCATTGCAATTTAATCACATCGCAGAAAATAATAAAGAAAATGGAACGGAATCACCAATGTGGAATGGAATTTTCAATCCAACATGTCAAAGTACGCCCACCCATTCTGTTCGTCAACCACCGCTGTTGGCAGAGTCACAAGCGCCTGCCCTTACTGGTGGATCATCAAAAGCTGACGAATGGCTTGAAAAAACTTTTAAATCTTTATCATTTCAAAATGATTCTTCGAAAGCACAAATGTCGCAATCGCAATCGGTGGATTTCCTAGCTCCATTAGATTTTCCTTCAGGGCCTCTATCATCTCAACCTCTTCCACCACCGCTGCCAGTTTCTAGCCCTGTTTGTGAACAACAAATTCCAAATCCCGTAACTTCTATTGCACCTGCCGTCCCATCGTCTCAACCATCCCAAAATATGCCGCCATTAGATGCTCCAGATTCAATTAATACTCATGCAAGAAAAGGTTCAGCCGCGAGAAAAAGCATTGAATATCAACTTCTTGAAGAAGAAAATGCTCCAGTATCCCCACCGCGAAATACTCCCATCGCAGTTGATGCTTTTGGACTTCCAGTATTTGTGCCACCTCCTCCACCAATCAATACTACAGCAACAACTACTACGACAACAACGGCAGCAGTGATGACAACTCGAAATGGTCCAAGTTTATCTGATCCATTTGATATTCAATGGAGTACAGCCGTATTGAAAAACACTTCTGCCAATGGTCATCACCAACCTTCAGTAGTTTCTAATCCATTCACATCTGAATCTGAAGCAGTCAATGTTTGAATTTCAAGAACATAAAGCAACCAACTTTGAGACAGATATATTCACAATTTTATTAAAACATTTCGATTCCAGAACACAAACTAGTCGAAGGACACATTTTATTTAGAAAATTTCGTGCAAAAAATGTGGCTTCTAATGTCTCATAAAATTTAAATACATACCTAGAAAAATATATGAATGTTTATTTAGAGCTTTTTTATTTCTGAGATTACGGTCATTGGACTTTGTGTTAGTTACATACATACCATGGGTATTTGGTTTTTCTTTTTCTTATTATTATTGTTTTGTTTCTTTCCCTCCTATTTTTTTACAGTAAGCTATAAAACTTTTTGATGGATCATAAAAAAAGTTTGTAATTGATATGAATTAAAATAAATTTCTATGATGATTTTTTTGTTAGTTTTGTTTCTTCGTTTCTTTTTTTTGTTGATTGGCAAAAATAATAAACTTGATGGTTTATGAAATTTTTCTATCTCTCTCCTCGCATTCATTCCAGTCAGTGTTTATGGAATCAAATTGCAATATATTTTTTTTCGATAGCAACAAAAATCAAAACCTTTTTTTTCTTCATTGAAGAAGGGCCATCATTTTATTCTAACTAAAAATGAAATTAACGGTAGCCACATCGATATGGGTGCTACTGCCGCTGTTGTTTTTAATTTTCTTTGAATGTGTTGAAGCTTGGATTGATCAAGATCGACAAATTGAAGCTGCAATTCTTAAAAAATATAATCGTAAACATCGACCTGTAAAAGATGAAGCCACCACAATGCAAATCGAAGTATTTTTAATGATAAATCATATTGAAAAAGTTGTAAGTTTTTGAGTTAAAATAATAAATTTACCGGAAAAAAACATTGAAGGTGAGCTTAATTAAAGCAAAACAAACACCTTTATTAAAAACTTCCCTTTGAGCTGAATCCCCTTATTGCCCCTTGAATTTAAAAAGTATTTTTAAAACTTTGCTTCTGAATCAATCAATTTCTTGTAGGATGAAAAAGAGCAAACCATGCTTCTTCATGGCCAAATCTCTGCTGCTTGGATGGATGAATATCTCATTTGGAAACCTTCAAGTTTCAATAACACGGGAATGATTTCAATGGAAGCATGGAAAATATGGCAGCCATCTTTTGCCCTTTATAATAGCGCTCGATCTAATGGATGGTATTTACATATGCAAGGTGTACCTGCTACAGTAACATCAGAAGGAAAAGTTTATTCATCCGGGTCATTTAGTTTTTATGTAACTTGCGTATTTGATTTCTCTGATTATCCATATGATGTTCAAAAATGCCCTATTGTAATTGCGGATTGGGTTTATGATTTATCAAAAATAAATCTCTCCGACCCTGTTCCTTCGCAACTTACAAAACCCGTAGTTCGATTAAGTTTTGATCCTGATCCAAATGAAAATGGACCCAAAAAGCATGTGGCTGGTTGGGAAATTCAAGAAACATGGAGGAAGCATTGTTATTGGGGGCCAAAAGGTTGCTTGGAAGCTGATGTTCCTGCTGGACCGTTGGATACTTATTGGAGTTTATTGGAATTTGGAGTGGAATTAAAACGACATGCCCCATATTATGGCCTAACAATCGTTTTACCATCGGTAATAATTTTAGTTTAAAAATCAAAATTTTTACTTCAAAACTTTTTAGATCATAACATCAATAATCACCTTAATAATTTTCTGGATTGATGATTATCCTATGACCCTCGCCGTGGGATTGTTAAACATTCTCTTACAAGGTTTTTGTTCTTGGAGTTTATTGAAAGAATTACCACCTGCAAATGGAGAATTACCTAGAATTGGGTATTATTTCGGTTTCAATCTTGGATTGACAGCCTTCGCTTACATCCTTCATTCAATCTTTCAATTTTTATTGGTCGCTCTTCCAGGAGACATTGAATTTCCATTTCAGGTTTGTTAATCAAAATTAGAAGAAAAAAAAGGCAATAAGGTTATTGCTTCAATGCTCAAATTTCAGCTTACAAACGTCACAGAAAAGTTGAGAGAATTAAAGTTTTTCAAAGTTGAAGGTTTATCATTTGATCCACAAAAGTAAGCTTGAGACTACGGTACACCAATAAAAACTATTCCTAGACTATTAAAGCTTTATAGTAGCTACTAAAATTATTTAATTATAGAGTTTTACTCGGTGAAGACGCAACCATAAAGCAATTTGAAGGACAAACACAAAACCATAAAAACAACGTAAATAATACAGATTCTATTATTGTTGAAATCGACACGCCTCCACTTTCCTCAATTGAAACAAGCGAAGAAGAGATAATCCAACTTGAAGAAGCTAAACCATTAGAAAAGTCTGTAGAAATCCTGGCAAATGTGACAATTTCAAATGAATCTCATCTCGCTGAAGAACTTTACACAATTCGTCGAATCATTTTTGTTGTTTATCTTGTAATTTTTGCAATTTTAATTCCATGGTTATTATTTTAACCTAAAGCTATTTTGTCAATGCATTATTTTGAAACATCGTTTAAAAAAATTTTTATTATAAAAAGTAAAAACAAAACAAAAGAAAAAGCAAATATAACAATAAAAAAAAAGAACGACAAGAAAATTTAAAACATGAACAAAAAGTTACGATTACTTCACTTCTTCCTTGCTTTCGATGTCTTCATCATCTGACATTTGTTCTTGATCGTCTCCATCACCATTGTCAGAATCTTCAGCTTCCTCGCCATTTTCAAAGTCGGCGTCGAATTCGATTTTATCAAAATGAGCATCGCGTTGAGTATGATCAAAAAGACTGTTTTCTCTTCTTGTTGGTTCTTCATCGGCTTCATAGATTACCATTTCTTGTTTAACATGCTTAACAACGATATCCTTTTTCTTATTCTTAGTTTTGAGATTACGATATCTACGAGTCCAGAGAACAAGGTCCATATTCAATAACAACTTAGGTCCAGAGAAAATAGACAAGCTTTTACAGAATCTTAGAATTTGAGGAGACATTGATATGTACATAACATCTAAAAAAGAAATCATATTAAAAGAATGAAAGAAAAGATGATACCTTTATTTTTTTTAATTAATTCAATGGGTTCAAAAGTTGAAATGATATCATCAGCGGTGATTCCAGCAACACGTTGTAAGTGAGGAATACTAATATCTTCTTCACAGCCAATTTCATGTTCAATGTAGTTCACTAATAACCACCACCAATATCCACGATAGCTGACTTTTCCAAGATCCGAGAGAGGCTTTTCAGGAGTTCCAAGATACCGTTCACGACAAGAGAAAACATAGCTGAGTTGAATCAGAAACTTTCCATAGCCTTTTCTTTGATAAGGTGGAAGAACCATGATGCAAGCAAGATTATTCATGGAATAATTTTCTTTTGAAAAATGTCCAACAAGTCGAGGCCATCCATTTGAATCAATTTCGCATATGACATAGAAGTAAAAGGTGTCGACATGATAATACAATGTTTTGTGATCCAAAAATAGCTTGGATAATAAACAAAGCGACTGACAATAAAAGCGATTTTGAGCTCCAATAACTTCATAAACAGCGAAAGAGTTCTTTTTATCCTCATAAATAATTTCACCAGGAGGAGGCCTTGGAGTACAATGTATCTAAAAAAGTAAAAAATAAATGATGTATGCATTAAATAGAAAAAGCTTACGGTATGAAGCTGGAAGAATTCACTAGAAGAAAAATATGATAAACAAAATTCACAAATGTAAAGATGCCGCCCAGCGAGAGCTTTAGTTGGATATGGTGAAAAGTACCAACATCGAACAACATTATTTCCCATTTGAATTGAATCAATGTTCTTCAACATCGTATCCTAAAATCAAACAAAGTAAATAATGAAATTATAATTAAAAGTTTACTTTTTCATGTTTTTCTTCACATCTTGCAAGAGTTGCTTCATCGGTAGCCCTTTCTTTATGTTGAAATTCTTCATACTTTTTCCTTTGACTTCTTGTTTTCTTGGATGGTGAGATGTTAGAAATTGCCAAGCTAGAACAACGTTGAGAAGATACAGGAGTAGCAGGTTTATCAAGAGCAGAATGAATTTCATAGGTATCAATCCATTCATCCATACGTCGATCGAGGCAAGCATAATGAACATAGTACACGGTATGGTTTCCACCAGCAGCTTCACATCCTAAATATAAGAGATTAAAAATGAAAGGTGTTAAAAAATACTTACTTTTTTGAGCAGCTGGCTTGAGAACAATCAATTCACCTTGGTAATATTGAGACGAGGAGCTATATTCTTTATTAACATAAACAATAGTAGCTTTTCTTAAGTCCTCGCCATTTTCACCATTATCAACCCAAATGTTATCACCTTCATGATAAATGGACATTTTTGCAATTAAAAATAAAGAAATTTTTATTTGAAAAGATAGAAAAAGAAACTTTAGCATAAAGAAAATTTATTCAGGATTGTTGCTCCTTTTGCCAAAAAAATGGCGCGCGAAAATGTTATTTTAGAGCGAAAGCTTACCAAGAAAAGATTTTGAAAATTACATATTTGACAAATGTGAAGCTATCCAACCCTTTTTTCTTTTACCCGTTACGAAAATATGATAAAGTTTATCAATCCTTTGCCGGAAAACATCATCAAATCAAACAAAAACTCATGGTAAAATTAGTTAAAATTAATGATGAGTTTGAAACATAAAAATAAAGCCTTGTGTTTACCTTTTTTAAGCTTATGGGTTGATTTGATAAATCGCTTTCAAAAGATTCTCCTGATTATAGCAATTATTACAAAAATTACACTTTAAAATTTTACTAAAAATGCATTGAAAACAAAATAATCGATTAAAAATCCTTTAATTAATGAATTTGCTATTCCCATATTTGCTTGGTTTCTGCCAACTCATAATTTTAACAAAATTTGCATCATGAACGTTGACAATCATTAAACATTGGAATTATTATGTTTTATTACTAATCGCTTTTATTAGCAAGTTGAAAGATTAATTACAATGGAAGGAGAAAATCATCAAAAAGGTATTCACTATTCAGATTACTTTTTTCTTTTGGCAATTTTATTTATCTTTTTGATTTTGTTCTTTTTGATTTGTGTCTTTGGTATTATTGCAACACGATGGTCATATCGAAGGCGAACAAAAGAAAAACTTGATGAAGAAAAAGAAAGACATCGAAAGGAAGAAGAAGCTTGGAAAGAATGTGAACGACGACTTCGGGATGAATCTGAAAGGAAAAATGAAAGAGCATTGGAAAGAGGTAAGTACATGTTTTGGATTTAATGGATGAGGTTAAGAAATATTTTCTTTGAAAAGAACGTCAACGTGCTAACATTAACATTTTCATTTTTAGAACTTCGAAAGAAATATGAAGAAAAAGAATCAAAATCTCATACAACTGTGATCAAAATGGAACCTCCAATTACTCCATCAGCTTCTCATGAACCTGCTGTTCGACAACCTGTTGTTTGTAATCATCAACAATTTCCATCAAATGGTCAACCATTAGTTCAAACATTCTTTGTTCCTCAACCATACTTTCCTCCTCCGCTAATTCCACAGCAATATTTTCAACCACCAAGTTTTCAACAATATCAAACTTACTTGGGTCAACAGTTGCCACCACCTCCAAAACCTGAAGAACCAAATCAACCATCATCAAGAAGAACACCTAAAGATGAAAGAAAACAACTGGGAAAGCCTGTTGCAAAAGATGATGTGACTATCGATGTTGAAGTTGAAGATGTATGTATTAGTTTTCATTTTCTTTTTAAAACTCTGCTTTTTTAGTCTTCATCTGCATTACCAACATTGTCTGATTTCTCTGGTCGTTTATCTCGTTTAAACCAAAGTGAAATTGAAAGTGAAGTTCCATGCTTTTCTACCGATGTTGAATCAAGATCAAAATCACCAAAGAAGATGAAGAAACATGGCATGAAAGATCCATGGAAAAAACGAACATCATCAACAACTATCACCGAAACAAATACAATCACTGAAACTTTGGCATCATCGAGCGCAAATACTTTTACACCATCGATCCCAATAAGTCGTACTGTTATTCGAACAATGGTGAAAGAAAATGCTAAAATGCCAAAAACATGGCAGAAACGTTCGCCATCTATTACAACATCATCGGCTGGTATTTCTAAACATAAAACTCCAACATCTTCGGTTGCTCCTTCTTCTCAGAGTTCTTCATTAACCGAAACTGAGGCTATCACTGATCTTTCAATTACTCCAATAACTTCAAGAACATCAACAATAACAACTCCAACAGAAGCTTCAACTTCTCATACAACAACAAAGACTCCATCATTCAATGAATTCACTACAGTTGCTTCTCCTGAAATAACTCAAAGAACTCAATCACCAAAAGATCAATCTCCAACAATATCTGTTGAAATGCCTGTAACAAATTTAGTAATATTTTTGTTTTTAATGATATCATTTTTGATTCTTTTATTTTAGGAAAAAAGAAAGATGATTGGTTTCAAGCCTAAAACTGCTTCTCGAGTTGCTCAAGTTTTAGCGAAGCATCAAGAAACAAAGGATTGGCGTCTTCCAAATCAACGATATGAGTTGGATTATGAAAAGGGTTTGTTTATTTTTAACAATGGTTTTAAAAAAGTTTTTTTACGATTCATTTAATATTTTTAGATTCACCTCAAAAAGCATCTCTTACACCTGAAACAACTTCAAATTCATCCCAAACATCAATTACTCCATCGTCGACTATATCAAATCCTCAGGCTGATCTCTTCCTTGCTGCTCCAATCACAGCTTCATCATTATCAATTCCTCCTGAATTTCCAAAGAAACTAGCTGAATCAAATGATCCTTTTCTCACAAATAATCCATATTGGCGATCTCGAGCTGAACGTGAAACATACATTCAACGTCTTCGAAGTCCAAACACTGGAAGAATCAATGGTATTGAAGTAACTTCAAAAGAAACTGCACTTTGGTTACCCATGTCTCAAGCTTCTCCTTCATTTCGACGAGAAGATAAATTTCCAGCTGAATTACATCGTGCTCAAATGGTTGAAGTTCTTAAATCAGATAAAACTCAAGAATCTTCTCCTGAATTACGTGGTACTCAAGCTGGTGAAGTTTTCAAATCCGACAAAACTCAAGAATCTCCGCCATTGTATTAATTAATTATTGTATTTATTTGCACTTAATTTTGTTATATAAACCATCTAATAAATTTTATTTGATCGCGTACTTGTTGGATATAAATAACAAACGGTTCCAGTCGAGAATAAAGCAATTGCGTATTGTTTATCGATAGATAATGTGGCACCATCATATAAGGATAAACAAACGCAAAGGATTGTGCATTAAGATCTTCAGTGGATTTTCTATGTTTGCCTGCAGCAGTTCCAAGAGATCGATTAAGAACTCTATTAGAAATTATGGCTTCTTCTTTAGGATCGAAATATTTATAATAAACGGATCTAATAAATGCGTCTAAAATGAGCAACATATCCATCTTGATCCATAAAAGCAGACGAATATTCACATTTGCAAAACCATTCACTTTCAACATTTGAAACAGAAATGATCGATTTTTGCGTGCTCTAATTGATGAATTCGCTAATCTCGTTAACATCAACATAATCTTTTAAAAGTTTTTCTCAACCAATACACGTCATAAATAAATTACACAATTTAGCTAAATCAAACTTTATTAAACTTATAAAACAAAACATTTTAACGTTGCTTCAAAATTGAATGCAAAGTGGAAACATCAATTTCAACAAAACCGATATACAAAAATTTAGGATTCTCTTTGCCATTTGAATCCGCAACAATTTTTAGTCTTTCAGATAGATAAGTACCAGTTGATGAATATCGAACAATTGGAGCTGAAGAAATTGTTGTTATTGCAGCAGATGATTCATACGATTGAAGTTCATGTGGCGGCAGCAAAGCTGTAGATGAAGCAGAATTTAAAGATGATAAACTTCTTTCAATTGATAATCGAAAACTATTTAGAGATGAGTGTAATGATGAGAGTTCATTTTCGAATGTTACAATTGAAACAAATTGTCGCTGCCATCCATGAAAACTTCTTGAATATCCAGCTCCTTTAGCTAAGAATGAAAATGGAAAAGCATTTGATGAACCAAATCTCATAGAAACAAAGGTTACAAGTAAACCAGCTGGAGTTATACCTAAAAATAAAAACCATTAAAAGCTATTGTAATCAAAGTTGGTTGATATGAAAGAAACGTAAAAAGCATACCTAATAAATGCATTGATGGATTTTGTCCTTCATGAAATTGAATAATATCATTTGAATTTAAGTTGAAAGCTTCTGTTATTGCAGGTCGTCCAAATCGTGGAGGGTCCAATCGTATTACATTTGTTCCTTCAAAAATATTATTTTCTATTTCATCTTTAGTTTGCATCAACGAAGAGTAAACTTTAAAATCGTGAATATTCCATTTTTCTGATGGCGTTGCTTCTAAGAAATGTGGAGCTAATTCGATTCGATTTGGCAGTTTCAAAGCATCCAATAGAGTTGAATCATGTTTTAAGAGTTCATCTTTAAGCATTCGATATTCTGGAGTCTGAAAATTAAATTGATTACTTTTATGCAAAAAAAGAAAGACTACAGTAATTACATTTTCTTCAGTTTCCACAAAATAAGAATAAGCATTCCACCATTTTTCAAATCGTTGACTTATTGAAATTGCATCGACTCCTTTAATTTTCCTATCATGTAGTTCCGTTTGAAGCAAATCAGGATCCTTTAAACGATTTCTCAAATCAAAATGTGGATCAACAACATGAACAAATTTTTCAGGATGAGAATTTCGAACAAATCGAAATGCTAAGCTTCGCATTCTACAAAAGTCTTTACATTAGGATTTTTGTAAGAAGATCGAAGTACGAGGAGAAAACGATTTACTCCATTAAAAGCACAACACAGTAAAATTAAAAATGAGATCAAAAGACATTAAATTATTCCCGTACAGAAATTTATACAAAAAAGGAAAGATACAAAACAAGAGCTACTAAATATTTTCTACCATTGATGAAAAGGATTAACATAAATTCCACGATGGTTGAGAACTTCTTTGATAATATCTTGTGTTAAAACAAATGAACTTGGATCATAGTCTCCACTATGAGCTTCTGCACGCATTTCAGTAAGTACATAAGCATCGTTAATAATATCAGCAACAACTTTTTGCATAGCAATTCCAAGAATTCGAGCACACATTTCACTTGGACCATTTATTCCTGAACGATGCAAAACATGAATTAGAAGAGCATCAGGAAAAATTGAATCAAAATCAGGAAGCATTTGACGCAAAGATGGATAATCAGAATCATGTTCAAGTAAATGTTCATTTTTAAATGAATCCATGTTATTCAATGTTGTAACCTAAAAATTTATACATAGTTAAATATATAAAAGTTTTAACTAAAGCTAACCTTTTCTCCTTGCTTTTCTTCAGAATTTCCAAGCGTTTTATCAAAATCAAATGGAGACTTCTCATTATGCTTGGGATCTTCATTCTCAGTGTTTATTATTGATTCGTCATTCATATCCATTAATTTTAATGAAGCTAGAACAAATTTGAGAAAATGCAAGAGGAGTTTACAAGTTTATCAAAAAATGAAATAAAAATAAGCTGAAAGTCTTTTTTTGAAAATTGTTAATGTTCATACTTTGCCATATATTTTAGCAACTTTGAACACAAAAACAAAAAAAATTTTACTTCTCGATTACGATAGAAAAAAATAATAATAAAGAAATTAAATTTTACTTTTTACAGAAATAATTAAACCTAAAGTTTCAAACTTATTAAATTTTAACGCGTAAAATGACACAACTAATAACGTTACACAGCCTCAGAGTAAAATAACAAAAGAATGCGTGACGATCTTTTAACATCAAATGCTAACTTTGTTTAGGCTAATATTTGGCTTTTTTACTGTTTCGTAGTTATTATATTTTTTAAATAGCCTTAATCCTATCTTATTTTTTTGTTAAAATAAATAAAGAATTTTTACTTTTATGCAAATTTTTGTGATGTTTCAGTGCAATCTTTTCCCTCAAAATGAATCAACGACTTCAATCAACTAAAAAAAATGCCATTGGATAAAATTGACTTTGAAAGTTGTGTTCATTTTAGTGCTGGAGTGTTTGCTGGTAAGGTTTTTTTTTTGGGGTTTTCTTTAATGTATCATACGACAATGAATAAAAATTTTTTTAGAAAATACTACGCGAGAGAGAGGAAACTAAATGGTTTTTGTACTATTAAAAGTAACAAAAAGAAATTATTAATGTTGGTTTTATTACTGTTAACTAAATACCTCGTGCGTCAAATAAAAAAAATAATCAAGGCGGTTCTTTTCATATATTTTTTTAATGTTTTTGCGCAGCATCAATGATTGCGGTGGCAGCGCAACAGCAGGAGCAATGATTGTTGTTAACTAACCCGCCTATATTTTTTTTAACAATCAGTCATTTTTGTCATAAGTTAGTTTTATTTAATTATCACAAATAATTGACTATTATACTTCTGACAGGTTTTTTCTGCTTATTATTAATCAACCAAAAATAAAGGAAATGCTTCAAAGTTTTTACAGAAAAATTTGGGCATTTTTTGGGTTTCAACGTCGTTAATTTTTTTTACAGACAAGCTGCAGGATTATTATTGTAGCTAATATTAATTACTTTGTTATTTCATTTCCGGTTATTAAATTTCTGTTAATTAATTATATTTAAACGATCTCATATTTTAAAGATATCCCATTATAAGAATGGCTGCCATTGATTTTATTGCCGGCTGTTTTGGTGGTAAAGAAACATTTCGAGCCAATCCTCCTAATAAACTAACTCTAACTACAACCATAAATCATTTCCATTAATCTTTTTTATTATTTTTTCAGGTGCTGCAGGTGTATTAGCCGGTCATCCACTTGATACTATCAAAGTTCGATTACAAACTCAAACTGGTGTTTATCGAGGAACATGGCATTGTTTTACAACAATTATACGAAATGAACATGTCAAAGGTCTTTATAAAGGTAAGTATTCTTTTTATTTTTTACATTTTAACTTTTTGTTTTTAAAACATAAAAAATTGATTACTTTACTTCATTAAGAGCATGAGGAATTATTATGGGTAAATAAGAGAGAAAAAAAAATGAGTGGCGATGTGGGATGGCTATCATTAATCACTTTGCGCTCATCAGTTTTTTTAATGATCGTAAATATTTCTCGATAGAAAAAAAATATCATGCCCATCGTCAATGAAGGAAAGCACAAATTACATTGATGTCTTAACTTTTTTCATTGACATTTAAAAAAATAACAATAGGAAAGAAAAAAGGAGATTTAATAAATGGGTTTTGATTGTTTTTAAACCAAAGTTCCAGAGAAATGATTTTACTTAAAATCATTTGGATTATTAATATTAGTAATACACTAAAAGCATTATTTTGCCAATAAAATTTTAGATTTTTTAATAGCAACTTAACTTTTTTTGTAGTCAATATGAAGCATCACAAATACTAAAAATTTAAAATGTTTAGAATTACTATAAAAGTGAGTTTCAAATAAAAAGGTTGTATGTAGTTTTTTCCTTTGAACATGCTCGCTTTTACTCCATAGATTAAATTTGTTAAAATTTTGATTTTGGGTTACAAAATTAGTTAAGCAAGAGATGCAAAAGTTATATGTGTAGGAGAATGCAAAGAAATTGCATCATGATGATAAGAAAATGATTCAGCTAAACCGATTTTAAAATTAGTAACTTTTAGTTGCTTACTATAATCTAAAAATGAGCAAAAAATGGGAAAAACGTTAAAAGTTTCAGAAAACATTGTGCTCCATTCAAGCTCCAAAAATTTAGGCAATTCATACTGTGTATCATTTAACCAAACAGTTTTAAACTTCACAAAATTAACCTATTATTTTTTAGGAATGTCAAGTCCTTTGGCATCACTAACATTGGTAAATGCAATAGTATTTGGTGTACATGGAAATGTTGTAAAAAAAATGAAAGATCAACATTCAATTTCAACTCATTTTATTGCTGGATGTGCTGCAGGTGCAGCTCAAAGTGCTATTGCAGCTCCAACGGAATTATTAAAATTACGAATTCAAATTCAATCTGACGATGCTCATGCAAAATATAAATCACCATATCATTGTTTAAGAACGATAATAAAAGAACAAGGATTTCGAACACTTGGAAGGTTAGTTAGCTACTTTTTTTTCAAATATGTATTAATCGATTTTTAAATTTCAGAGGTATGCTTGCAACATGGTTAAGGGATTGTCCAGCATTTGGTATTTATTTTGCATCATATGATATATTTGCAAGAAAAATGAGTAAGGATGGAACCATGGAAGCTTTGACGTCGTCGCAATTGCTACTCGCTGGTGGTAAGTACACACTTCCTTTTATTAAAATTCATTTTTGATGAACAAAACTTTTGCAAAAGTTGGAAGGAGAAAAAAATTGTTTTTGTATTGGTAATATTTTAAAAAACATGTTTGAAATCTTTTCATTGCAAGTGCGAGCGTTGTCAATGAAACAAATGTGGACCTTTCAATTTTTAATGGTTCGATTAATAATGTTTTTTGTTTAATAAAGTAATTGATTTTTTAATTGGTCCATATAGAAGCTTCCGTTATAGACTTTTAAGACATGGAGCTACAAAATAATTTTCTTCTTATTTTCAAAAACCATGTCTAACTGTAACTTTAATTTGATTATTTTTTTAGGTGGAGCTGGAATGGTTTCATGGTTATTTAATTATCCAACAGATGTGATTAAAACAAGATTTCAAGCATCAGATTCACATAAAACTTATCTTGAAGTGATACGAAAAACTTATGCTGAAAATGGATATCGAACATTTTTTGTTGGGTTGGGCTCAACTTTACTTCGAGCGTTTCCATCAAATGCTGCAACATTTTTCACTGTGGAATGGACATATCGATTACTGCTGGATTTCAAAATTCTTGATAAAGCATTGGATTCTCATTCGCATAAATATGTCGTCACTGATCCAGCCAATACAAAGAAACCAATATCACGTTATGTGAGTCTGTCAGATTTATGGGAGCGTTCATCATTTCTTCTACCTGAAGCTGGTTCCACTCATATTGATCCTATGATTCATGGATGTCGGTTTTTGTAATAAAGATTTTTTAAAAATTGTTAATTTTTAAATTTCAAGCATAAATATAAGCGGGAAAATTTGTTGTAATAATTTTGATTGTTTTGTGTGTGTTGTGTTATTTTTTTATCATTTTTTTTGACGAAATAATAATATTGTGTGTATTTCGAACGTTAACAAAATTTTATTATCTTTTTTGTTGTTACTCGTAATAAGTGAAAAAAGCATAATCTGATTAGTGAATTGAACGACTAGCATGCTGAATGAATGAGCGTTAGAAGATGCAGAATCAGACGAATAAATGTTTTATTTGATAAACACTTTTTAATTTCAAATTTGTAGCTAGTTTTAAAAAATTTATTTTATTGCCCATGACAAAAAACTAATATAAAACAAAAGCAAACAAAACGTTTATTTAAATATTATGCATGCTTTTCTGCTTCATCATCGCTTTCAATGTCCTCGTCGTCTAATGACAATTCTTCTTCATTGTCTTCCTCATCATATTCTTCATCACTGTTACCATCATCAACTACTTCTTCCTCATCATCTTCAAAATCATCAAACTCATCTTCCTCTTCAGCATTATCTGCTTCATCGGTATCATATTCTGTGTCTTCAGTTTGATCATCTTCGATTTTAATTTCTTTAGGGCTTTCATCTCTCACGCTCGGAATATGCTTAACAACATTATCATTCTTTTTAGCTTTTAAAGGGAGATATCTTTCAGTCCAGTGAACGAGATCCACATCCAACAGCAATTTAGGCCCAGCAAAAATAGGAAGGCTTTTACAAAATCTTAAAATTTGGGGTGACATGGATATGTACATTTCTCCTAAAAATGGCAATTTAAAACGCTTCAAATTTTTTAAAGTTAGTTATGTACCTTTAAAGTTTTTAATTAGTTCAATGGGTTCAAAAGTTGAAATAATATCATCAGCGGTGATTCCAGCAACACGTTGTAAGTGAGGAATACTAATATCTTCTTCACAGCCAATTTCATGTTCAATGTAGTTCACTAATAACCACCACCAATATCCACGATAACTGACTTTTCCAAGATCCGAGAGAGGCTTTTCAGGAGTTCCAAGATACCGTTCACGACAAGAGAAAACATAGCTGAGTTGAATCAGAAACTTTCCATAGCCTTTTCTTTGATAAGGTGGAAGAACCATGATGCAAGCAAGATTATTCATGGAATAATTTTCTTTTGAAAAATGTCCAACAAGTCTAGGCCATCCTTTAGAATCAATTTCGCATATGACATAGAAGTAAAAGGTGTCGACATGATAATACAATGTTTTGTGATCCAAAAATAGCTTGGATAATAAACAAAGCGATTGACAATAAAAGCGATTTTGAGCTCCAATAACTTCATAAACCGCAAATGAATTCTTTTCATCGGCATAAACAATTTCACCTGGAGGAGGTTTTGGAGTACAATGTAACTAAAAAAAAGCAATAAATTTTACATGTATTATCATTATTTAAGCTTTACAGTATGTAGTTGGAAGAATTCTCCGGAAGAAAAATATGATAAACAAAATTCACAGATATAAAGATGCCGCCCAGCGAGAGCTTTAGTTGGATATGGTGAAAAGTACCAACAACGAACAACATTATCTCCTATTTGAATCGAATCAATGTTTTTTAACATTGTAGCCTTTTCATGCTTTTCTTCACATCGTGCTATTGTTGCACCATAATCAATGGGAGCTTTTTCATTATGCTGGAATTCTTCAGCCTTTTTCTTTTGACTTCTCGTTTTCTTTGTTGGGGAATCGCTTAAATCTGTCATTACAAAGCTTCCACGAGGTTGAGAAGATGCGGGAGTCATCGGTTTATCCACAGCTGAATGAATTTCATGAATATCAATCCATTCATCCATCCGACGATCGAGGCGAGCATAGTGAACATAGTAAACAGTGTGGTTTCCGCTATCACCTTCGCATCCTAAAGATTTCAATTAAGGGAAATTATTATTTAAAAAAACAATTTACTTTTTTGAGCTGCTGGCTTGAGAACAATCAATTCACCTTGAAAATATTGTGAGGAGGAGCTATATTCTTTATTAACATAAATAATAGATGCTTTTCTTAAACCATCTCCCAATTCCGATCGATCAACCAAAATCACATCACCTTCGCGAAATGAGGAATAATCAAAATCGGGTTGGCGTGGTGGAAAATCTGATGGAGAATAAACCGGCGAACCAACTGATTGAGGGCTGGATGGATCATTATCGAATGCAAAACTTGCTTCAATCGCTTTTGAATTCCTTCGTGATGGTTGAATTGAAATAGAAGCAGGCAGTTGTTTTGATGAAGTTGAAGGAATTGAAACAAATAATTGTTTTCTGGTATCAGCAGGTAAAAATGGATTATTTTTTGAACTACAACTGCTTGCATGTTCAGGAATGGGAGTCTTTTTTCTTTGAAATGAAATTGATACTTCTGAAGGCCTCATTGTTTTAGCTGGTGGTGGTAAATCATCAACATGAGGTTGAGATGGAAAACGAATAGGACTTTTTGATTTCATAATTGAACCTTCATCCGATGCCTCTTTCGAAGATGAAACATTAGCTTCGCTTATCAACTTTGAAGTTGCATTAATTACACCTGCCAATTCTTCTAAAGTTATTTTCTTTTGAATTGTTAAAACATTCAATGGCGGAGGAAATTTTCTTTTTGTTATTGAAGGTCCAGGTTTAGTTGATTCTTCATAAACAGATAATATTGATAATCGAGAAGCAAGCGCGGACTTTGATTCATTTATGATTGGATCTGATATTGGCTGCTTTATAGGTGATAGTGGAGAAAGCCTTTCAACCTTTGGAGCTGGACGCCTTTTTCTTAATATTGAAGGTCGAGCAACTTTCTGTTTCACTTCTTTTTTTTCTTTTGGACCATTTGCATTAGAATATTTCGCACGATTTGTTGAATCATTAGCATCTGAACCTCTTCTAATGACAACTGGTGGTATTGATGGAAGAGCGGGAGGTTTTTTTATGAATGAATAACTACTGCTTGATTGCGAAATATTAAATCCAAAGTTGGGTGATACTGAATAATTTGTAATAAGGTGATTAATCGTCGGTAAAGTCGTTGGTGGTATAAATGAAGAAGGTAGTTTTGGTTTAACCGGGGCAACATCCTTTAATGACATCTTGAATTGAATTATGAAGAAAAAAAGCAGATGCAAGTATATATAAATTTTTTGAAATTTTTGAATTAACGATATCAATGAAATATTGTTTACGTTTTGCCATATAAACCAAAAAGTCTTGAGAGGAAAAAGCCCAATGGTTTCTGGAAGCTTCTCATTCAACCAAAATTTGAATGAATGAAAAACATCTTGAAGAAGTGTTTTTTATCATTCAATCATTTTCATTCATTCTCTTGCTTTTTGCTAGTTTTTCTTCGGCTTGTTTCCGTCCAATAACTAAAAAATGTCTGCTTCTGATGATATCGTTGATATTTCTCCTAACAAGGTATGAAACAAATTTATTTTTTTTTTAAACTCTTGCTTTAATCTCTTCATTTTAGGATGCAAAAATCACCAAAAAGATCATTAAAGAAGGTTCGAACAATGAACTCCCTGCTGTTGGTGATAAAGTGTACCTTCATTACACTGGAACTTTAACAAATGGGGAAGTATTTGATTCAAGTCGTGAAAGAAATGAACCTTTTTCGTTTACTCTTGGTCGTGGTCAGGTTTGTAACTCCTCTTTTTACGATTATTATATTGGCTTCATTTCTAATTTTTAGGTTATCAAAGGATGGGACATTTGTGTTGCTAACATGAAAAAGGGTGAACATTGTATGTTGACAATTGCTCCTGAATATGCTTATGGCGAATCCGGTTCACCTCCTAAAATTGCTCCAAATTCAACACTGGTTTTTGACATGGAATTGCTCAAATGGGAAGGAGAAGATATTTCACCAGATCATGATGGCTCAATTACGAAATCAATCATTGTTACTGGCGAACAATACAATTGCCCTTCTGAAAACGCTCCTGTTACTGTTCATGCTGTTGGATCTCATAATGGTCGAGTGTTCTATGATCGTGAACTTACCTTTTTGTTAGGTGAAGGAGCTGAATATGAACTTCCTGAAGGTGTTGACCGTGCCATTCGTCGAATCAATAAAGGAGAAAAATGCCGTATCACGTTGAAAGGATCTCGCTGCACTTTTGGTAAAGAACCTCCTGCTGCTTTTGAACTGCCACCAAATGCTGAATTGTCTTATACAATCTTTTTGAAAACTTTCGAAAAGGTTAAAGCCAGCTGGGAATTAACAGACGAAGAAAAAGTTCAAGAAGCTGAAAAAATCAGATTACGCGGCAATGATTTTCTCAAACAAGGAAAACTCAAGTTGGCTCTCAATAAATATCTTAGTGTCGTCAATCTATTAGAACATTGTACTCCCATGGATGAAAAATACAAAGAAGATTTTGACAAGCAACTCATTTCTGGTCGTCTTAACAGGTGAGTGGTTTTTATTTATAGCATTATTTAATATGTCACCTTTTTTTAGTGCTCTCGTTCATCTCAAACTTCGTGAAACATCTGAATGCATCAAACAACTTGAAAAGGTCCTTGAAAAAGAACCTAATAATGTCAAAGCACTCTATCGTCTCGCTCAAGCCTTCGAAACTCGTAAAGATTATGATGATGCTACTCGAGAATACAAGAAGATCCTGGAAATTGAACCTGATAACAAAGCTGCTCAACAACAAATCCTTGTTTGTAAGAATGCTCTTGCAGAAATGCGTGCCATGGAAAAGAAGCGATACCATAACTTGTTTGCAAAAATGTCAAAAGATGATAAAGAAGTTGTCAATGGTGAAGAGAATGCTGCTCCTTCAACATCAAATGGTAATACCGCTGAAGTCTAATCTGTCTCACAATAATTTTTATCATGTGATATGTTTCTCTTATTATTGTAGTATATTATTTATTAAATTTTCTTATTTATGCTTTTCGTTTGAATAAAGATCTCTTTTTTTTTTAAATCGTTGGCTCTTTTTATGAATACACAAGATATTAAAAGGAAGGAGTATGAGAAAACTAAAAGTTTCACCAATTATTTCTTTTCAAAGCGGTTTTCTTGTTATAAACTTTTTAAAATATGCAAACTTTTTATTTTTGTTAAATCAAGCAAATAGTGTAAGTGTTGTTGACCCTTTCTTTAGATGCATCTTTTATCTTCAGTGATTGTCATTAATCAACAAAAATAATTATGTGTGTATTTTGATGACGGTTACTCAAATAAAGACTTTATCAATATTTTTTTCTTCATAACTCGACAAAAAAAAAGAAACACAAGCCGATTCGGGTTTCGAATGACTGGCACATTGATTACCTGCTTGTACTCGATGAAAAGCCAAAGAATCACGCGAACACGTGTTTTCTTAGGATCATCATTTTTCTTTTCTCTTATTTCCTTTACATTTTTTTTGTTTTGTTGCGAGAAGAAGATAAGCTTTTTCTGCAAAATTTTGAAAGCTGTCACTTTAAAAAAATATAATGCTTTTTGTTGATTATGATCGACAGTTTTTCGAGAAACATTAATGCAATTTTTGCTTGTCATCCCATCGAAAAAATAAAAATTCAAATGGTTTATTTGCTTTATTGCTGCTTCCATGAATGAAAATGTTACGGTATTTAATTGAATTAATAAATAAAATTTCTTCCTTTTTTGGTTGAAAATTGCTAACTAAATAGTCATATCAAAAAATAATTTGTGATTATGAAGATAGCTTCATTTTTTCCTCTCTTCTCATTTTAAATAATGGATTTATCCGCAATACCACATTATTAACCCCAAAATTAAACTACAACAACAAAAAATCTTGAAAACTTACTTTTTTAACCACATTTTTTTCTGTGATTCATTCATGCACCTATCTTATTTAATTTGAAGGTGAAGAAAATTTAAAAGGTTTTTTCTGCATTCGTTATTCTTTGCACATTTTTTCTTCTTCATTAGGCCTTTATTTCCTTAATTTTCTCAATTACTACTTTTCAGTTTCAAAATTTTAGAAAGAGTGAAACAAATTTTTGGTTCGAATTCCAAGGATTCTCTAACTTCTTTTTTTCATCTCGAGGCTTATTTCTAAAACGTCTTTTAGTTTAAAGAAAATAGTTTTGAATATTTCTAAAAAACTATTTGAATGGATTTTGCGTGACTTTGAAAAACATTTTTAACGGAAAATGTTTAAACTATTTATTGACTTTAATATTTTTTGTTTACAAAAGCAGCGTTAAAAGTTTATATGAAAACAAACTTTTTACAGCTTGTTTTCTTTTTCGAGATGGCTTGGAATTATTTTTTTTTGCTAGGGGAATCGTTCCAAAAAAACTATATTTTTGATTATCTCCTCCTGCTAGCCACCAATTTATTCCAAACTTATGATGGCAAATAAATAATTTAAAAAGATCCCTCAAAAACTATCAATCATTAATTAAGGATAAAAAAAATTCCGTTGTAGCTCTCTCATTCCAACATCGCTTAATTTTTTTTTTCATTTTTTTTGCTTATGTTTTTTGTTGTTGTTTCAATGCCTGCTGCTGCTTTTAGTTAGTTTGTTGGTTGCCCTTTTGTTTTTCATCGTCTTCTTGCAGCAGCATCATCATCCCAACAAACAAAAAATATTCACACACAAACAATACACACACACAATAAGCGACAAAACGCCCTCTGTCAATCCTTTATCGTGAGATTGGTTCTTCAAGAAAAATCAAAACTTTTTTTTGCAAGCATTTCCGGTGAACTTTTTTGATTTTTTTTTTCCTTTTTGAAACAACTAAGGAAAAAGCTGGACTAAAGAAAGAATGACTTCGCCATCCAAGTCTCGAGGTTTATTTCGTCGAGCATTTCGTGAAGCTTCACCCATTTTTGGACGATCATTAAATGATTCAAACGAGCCCGAAATTGAGCCCAATGTTCAAATAAATGAAGAAGAAATTGAATTTGCTCGTCGAATGACTTCATCAAGTAAGAAAGGAGTTGCTTCGATTAAATGATTGAAGTGTGAAATGGCTGCTTTTGATGATTATCATCAAAAATGATGATTGCTGTTGTGTTAAGACAAAAATCAGCTGTTTCATATTTCCGTTAATTTTTTTATTATTTCCACGTGACTAAAGAACGTGAAAAAGTTTCTTTCATTGTTAAAAGTTTTTTTATTGTCGTCCGCATTGGTTTTTTCTTCTTGTCTCGCTGTCTTTTTTGTGCGTCATTGGATAGTTTTTTTTTATAAAATAAACGTGGTTTTGATCTATCAAACTTTTTTTCCATTTTCAAGATTTCTCTTTCTTTGAAATTATATTTCCCAGAAAATTTTTTAAATTTTTTTCTTTTAGTTAGTCTCACGAAATTAAAAAAAAATCAAAAGAAAAACCCGCGGCAAAAAAAAAGAAGAAGAATTGAGGATCTTTGAGATCAACTCAAAAAGAGACACTTTCAGCTCTTTTTTCATTCCATTTTCCCAAACCCATGGAAATAAAAAATAGTCTGTTTTTTTTTCTTTCCTGAGGAGGATGGCTCGGTCACATAGAAAGAGAGAAGAGCACCACGCGAGAAGGTCCTCTTTCAACATCATCATTTTGCCTTATTCCGCGTGACAAACAACAAAAGCCCACCACCGACTAACCAAGCAGGAGAAAACGAGAGAAGAGAGTCCGTGGATGAAATGCCGACGATGTTGATGGTGTTGTTGAGGCTGCTGCTGCTAGCTTCAAAGACATAACAGCGCAAAAAGTCGCGTGTAACACAAAAAAAATTGAAAAAATATAAATAAAGAAGTCGCGTTAGGATCCATTTTTTTAATAATGAAATTAACAAAAAATAAATATTACTTTTAAAATTTTATATTTCAAAAAAAAAATTTACTTCGATTTTTTTATATAAACAAAAACAAATTTTTAAAAATTACTCAACTCTTTTAAATTTCTTAACCCATTTTTTTCATGTTTGATGATTTCTCTTTTTTTGGTGATCTTTTTTTTTTGCTGATGAAATAAATAACTTTTCTTTTTATCGCTTATTTTAATGTTGTTTTCTTTTTTTATGTTTTCCCGCGTTAAATATTATTTTAAAATTATTTAATTTTTTAGTTGAACGTTTAACGGATATTGCAAGAAGAGATTCATTTTCTTCAATAAGTAGTTACGGCCAAAGAGAGCAATTTAAAACTGCTTTAACTAATATTCATTCATCGTTAATTGGTGAAAAAGAAAAAACTCCAATCATGGATGTAAGTTTTAATAAAATACTTAGCTAAAATTAGAAAATGGAAGATTTTGTAAGGCGTTTTGGTTTTATAACATTAAAATTTACTCAAAAAAAAGTTAACAAAAAAATTAAATCCCAAAATATAGTTTCAATTTGCCGATAGAATTTTTTATTGAGGCACATAACTAAAAGATGGACCATAATGCCGATATTTCGATTTTTCATTTTAAAACCATCAATTAAATTTTCGGTTTTTTTTACACTTTCGATGACATAAGAAGCAATTATAAATTCCAAATCTTCTTTTTTTTAACTATGAAAATCGCTAATTATTTTTTCTTCCTTTAAAAAAACTCTCTTTTTTATAGCATAAACCACAACCCTCTGGCTCGAATGACTCGGATCATGATTTTGAGCATCTTGACGCCCCGGATCCATTTGAGCTAGCAAGTTATCATGCTGCAGCTGCTGGCAATGCTGCTGCTCATTCAAAGCCTCAAGTAAGTTTGACGGATGAATTTACTTTTTTTCTTTTTAAATTTTTTTGAAGGGCAAAAACTTTTTTTTAGTTTTTTTTCCTTCTGTTTTGTTTCCCATTAATTTAACGTTGAAATGATTCAGTTATTAGCTCTCATAGTTAGTTAGGGCATACATACACATCAAGTAAGTCATCATTGTCTTAGGCAAACACACAACTGCTTATTTATTTTTTGCGTCTGCATTTTTTTTGAAGAAAAAAAAATGTTGAATAATAAAATTTTATGTTGGCATTTCCCGAGAAAAATAAAATAAAAACTCAAAAAAAATTTTGTTGCGCTTTTTTTTTTCAAATAAAAAGTTGCAGTTTTATTTTGGAGACAAGTCGCTGTTGGCTAAAGTTGGAAGCTTTTTTTACTTAAGAGAAGGTCTACCAGATTTTTTAAATCGGGCGGTCCAAAATTTTTTTTATTTTTTATTTTTCTTTACCAAACGTTTATTTATGGTGTAAAAAAATTATTGGCGTCAAAATTTTCCTCAAAAGATAAGCTGATATGCAAATTTTCCGCTATCGAAGTTTAAGGCATCCTCAACGTTCAAAAATTCGGCTAAATTCACCCATGAAGTATAAAAATTTGATTTTTATCCATTATTATGCAGTCGAATATGGGCTTTCGAATGGCATATACCATATATTTAGATATCCTATGAAAATGAGTTGAAATTTGCATATTAATACTTAAAATTGATGCCATTTTTGTTTCGGAACTCATGGCGACCCTAAGAAAAATACCATATAATCCCCAGAATCTCCTCTATCGAATTATCAAAAAAAATTTAAAAAAATTGGAACTTCGTTCGATTTCCATAGCAAAACATGTCTATGACCACAATTTTTAACAGAGAAATGGCGTTTTTTACTCTTTTCCTTTATTGATATCAATTTGAACAAAACGCCAAAATACAAAGAGAGAAAGTGAAAAATACCATTTTCCCCGTTAAAAATTGTGGTCATAGACATGTTTTGCTATGGAAATCGAACGAAGTTCCAATTTTTTTAAATTTTTTTTGATAATTCGATAGAGGAGATTCTGGGGATTATATGGTATTTTTCTTAGGGTCGCCATGAGTTCCGAAACAAAAATGGCATCAATTTTAAGTATTAATATGCAAATTTCAACTCATTTTCATAGGATATCTAAATATATGGTATATGCCATTCGAAAGCCCATATTCGACTGCATAATAATGGATAAAAATCAAATTTTTATACTTCATGGGTGAATTTAGCCGAATTTTTGAACGTTGAGGATGCCTTAAACTTCGATAGCGGAAAATTTGCATATCAGCTTATCTTTTGAGGAAAATTTTGACGCCAATAATTTTTTTACACCATAAATAAACGTTTGGTAAAGAAAAATAAAAAATAAAAAAAATTTTGGACCGCTTCATTCTAAAATCTTTAAAAAATTTGGTAGACTCTCTCTTAAAATGGATGGCAAAATTGCCAAAAATACGAAATTTTAATTGTTGGTTTATAGTTTCTTCAATGTAAACATTAGCTTTTGAATTTTCATTTTTTCATTTAACTTGAGCAAACAAAAAATTTGAGTATCAGTTGGAAATTTTATAGTGAAAATTAAAAGTTTGTCAAAAAGATTAGAATAGTAGGGTTTCGCAAAAATTTAGAGGCATGCTTTTGTATCAAATTTTTACAAACATAAATAAGCAACAATGAAACTCTTTTTTTGAGTATTGAAGAACACTTATATTTTTCCATATCCTTTAAACGTTGTCTTTAACAAAATTCAGTTGTTAGTTTCTATTTTTATCGAAGAATTTTTCTTTTTTGTACATGTGTTTTTCTTTTTTCATATGACAATTATGAATGACCTTGTATGGCCCATTTTGACACTTTTCTTTTTTCTTTCTTTTATATTTCATACTTGAGGCACACGTCGTTTTTTTTTTTTGACGCAGCAACCCTTGCTGCCGCCATTCCATACTACCACAATCGATGCAGCAGCAACATCACCTCCTTTTATTTCTTTGCCAAAAATATGTGTTCTTTTTCATATTATAATAATAAATGTGGCGTAAGAAGAAGAAGAGAAAAGATGGAGATAAAAATTCTTTGAAACATTAATACATTGGTCCCTACAATTTCTGCCACGCATCTTTTTTATTTTTCAATTTCATTTTGCCTTAAAGCAATGAATTAGTTGCCGACTACTATCTTCCTCATTTCAATTTTTTCTCTTTTCTATTACATGTCCATTTTTGTGGTCTTTATAAAAAAAGAAAGAAAGCATCATTCTCGTTTTCTTCCAGTTAAAGAAAGAACGACGAAGCCAATGGCCGTTCAATAAATGGTGTTGTTGTTGGTTGGGGGCGTAGAATTTCGTTTTTATTCCAAAAATGGAAAAAGAAAAGCTCTTCTTTGCCGCTGCTACAGAAAAAAATTACGTCTAGCTTCGAGCAAGAAAAGCAAGCTTTGTGCTGTTGTCGGCGGCTGTGCGCAACATAACCAACAAGCTTGTTCGTTTGCTTCATTGCATTCAATTTTCATCCCTTCTTTTTTTCTTTTCCGTCACCTTAGTAGCAAGCGAAGAAAAAAAGAAAAAAATCTTTGTTATATTGCTGCTTGCCTTAGAAAATTTTCCAACATGGAACATGAAATTTTTGGTATTTATGGTTTTCGGTTTTATGTATTTTCTTTGAAGTCTTGCATGAAAAATATTTATCATCGCGAATCGCTATCAGCGAGACTCATAATAACAAAAAAAATATAATAACTAAATTTTCTGTTGGACAACAAACTTTTTTATGTTCTATTTTTTCGAAGTTCTAGTTTAATTCAAAAAAGTTTGTCACTTTTTTCTTCGTTCTTCTCATATCGGTCTCAATTCTCACAAAACTGTAGGCGTTCTCATTCATTAACTCTAATGACTTATTGCTGCTCGCTTACTAACTTTTTTTTTCAAGACTTGCATGAAATTTGAGTTGTATTCTTCTTCTTTTATTTCAGCGATGGCGTTTTTGTTTTAACTCACTAAATTTTTTTTTGTTTTTTTTATTTTTATTTTAGTCCAACGATTGTTGTGTGTGTAATGTTTTCTTGAGGCTTTTTTCCATTGCTGCTGGTGGAGTTGTCGCAAAATCTATTGCTGTTTGCAAGATGAGAAGGATGAAATGAAGAAAAAATAAACCGAACACTCTATCTCTGTCACTTGCATTTATTTTTTCTTATATAACCATTTTTTTTCTAACTAATGAAAATTGACTATTTTAGTTTTTTTTATTTTAAAACTATTTTTTGAGTTATTTTCTGCATTTCTCACTTTTCTTTTTTGAAATGAAAAATCTTAAGAAACTTGTTTTTAAAAGTTCAAAAATTGATATTATTTTTATGTGAGCATCAAGGAGTAAAAAAATTGTTTTCCTCCATCATAAAAAAAATTGATTAAACTATCATTGATTTGTTTGTTTTTTTATTTATGTACATTGACGACCAACAAATTTCATTATTACTTTGGGCAGCTGCAATTTTTTTACTTGCTTCCTTTTTTTTGTTAAACATAAATAAAAAATACAGCAGTAGTTTTTTGTTTCTCGGCTGCTGACTGACAGTGACTAGTTAGTTTTTCCTGTTGACTAATATATGTATTTGTTCGCCTCCATTTTTTTTCGTGAATAATTTTTTCCTAACTTTTTTACCCTTTTCCATCAACCAGCTGGCTGGTAGTGGATACTTTTTTTAATTTTCGACGCACAAAAATTCAAGAGAAAAATAAGGGAATAAATTTTTTTTGACATTGTCGTTCCTGTGAATGAAAACAACATTCGATAGTGAAAAAAAACTTCACATGTTTGTGTTTGTTTATTATTTGCGCGCAAGCTGACTGTCGTGTCCTTTTTTTCTTTCTCTCTCAATTTCGAAACTATTTTTATTCTGATGTTTTTCAACAGCGTGAAAAAAAATAAAATATTTTTGCCCTTTAATATTAGCAAAACTTTTCTTTTTCTTTAAAAAAAGAAGCTACTAAAAATACCCATAAAATATTTTTTTTAAACTCATTCCATTATTTTTTGTTTTTAAGGCAATGTCACACGATTCTCCACATAATATTTCACCCGAACATCATGCTGCTTCAGCTATAAACCCTGAAGCTCATACTCAACATAATATTTATTCTCATGAGGAACAACAACATCATCATTCAATGACTCCTGAAACTCGTCATTATGAAAATGATTATTTTAATGAACCTGCTGATCCCATGGTTGAAATCCATGGTGATAATCATCAACATAACATTTTGGGACATAATAAAGAAGAAATGTTAATTGATTTTGATTCGGATGAACCCGTGGCTCATCCACACCCATATCATCATGAACAACAAACATATAATGAAACCCAAATTAATACTGATCCTGAACCACCTAATGTTCATTTATTTGATTCACCCATTCATCATCAACATCACGATTTTGATGAACAACAACGTAAATCCCCTGAAATTGATCATCGCAGATTTAATGATAGCCCTCAATTCCCTGATGAACCTTCACCAGCTCGAGCTCCAGCTCATAGAGGTTTGGATGAAGATGATTACCAAAAAAATCATCCAGCTCGTTATTCGCCTGATCAAGAAGATCGAAAAAGCATTGGTATGCTTTACTTTATTTTTAAAATATAAGTATTAATTTAAATTTTTTATTTTTTAGAAGAAAATATTCATGCCGCTGTTAATGATACCCATGATGAAGTCGATGCTATTTTAGAACGCCTTCATACACCCGATCCAGCAGAAGTTGCAGTTCCACCCGTTCCTGAACACGAAGAACATAATTCACCTGATAGCGAACGAGATACCGTTGGAAATCTTGTTGGCGAATCTTACAATGAACCTGAACCCAATATGCCTGCAAGTGATTCCACTCATGGCATGCGTGAAACTTCCCCCAATGAACAAACCTTTGATCGTCGTGGACCTTTAACTATTCCAACCCATAATGAAAAACAACGACTTGATTCTCCACCACATGATCAAGCTCCAAGCGCTCCAGCTGATGATGATTTTGAGCCGGTCTCTGCATCATCCAACTTCCATCAAATTCCTCCAAGACCTCCAACTCCACCAAAAGATTTGGATGATGAAGATGTAAAACCACCAGCAATCGATCTTGGACCAGCTCCAGTTCATCGTAAGTTTTTTTAAATAAAATCTTTGCGTGCTTTTATCGAATGCTTATTCAGATTATGAAAAATCCCCTGATGATACTTCTGGTCTTAAACCTATCTTGAAGCATCATTCTGATGTGGAACCATGGCTTAATAATAATCATGTTGACCATCGAGGTTGGTTTTGAAAATTTTTACATTTACAAAAAATTTATTACGATTCAATGAATTTTGTTGTCGTGGTTACATTTTTGAGTGAAAAAAGGGAAATTTAAAATAATTAATGCACAGGTTCATTCGTTCGTGCTTCCGACACTTTTTGGCGCCGTAAGCAATTAAGGGTTGGTTCAAAATTTTGCGCGAAATAGAGTCAAAAAAAAAGCTTATCCTCCTCTGAGAATATTTTACATTTTCATTAGTTTTTTTCAATATCCTCTTCATTATGGATGGTCATCTTTTTGCAAAAGATGAGGAAATCGTCTTCTTTTATTTCACCAATGGAATGAGCAGAAGAATAAGAAGAAGAAAAAAAAAGACTTTAAGTCTGGAAGACGAAAGAAGGCAAAAAAAATTTATGTATGTTTGAAACAATAGTTTTCCTCATCTTTCTCCTCACAACTTTTGCAATTGTTGGTGCTGTTTTCCCGCAAATTTTATGTTTGTTGCTATTTTGTCTTTTATTTTTTTCTGCATCAATTGTGTGACTGTTTTGCGGCAAAATATAGTAAGTAAAAAAAAGGGAGAGGATGGAGAAAAGAGGACTCGTGACTTATTTCTTCCTCTGCGCCATCGTCGCCGAAAGCAGCGCTCCTCTCCTTCCACACTACCAACTACCACCACAAGCAAGAAAAAAGAAGCTATTTTGGCACAAAACCTTCACTTTCTCTCTTTTCTTTTCTTCTTCTCATCTATTCGACCACCCTGCTAGTTATTTGGCTTTTCTTTTTTTCCTAAAAAAAGCTATGTGCCATTACTACTATTACTACCCAATGCACTTCTTGTTTCTCTCTCGATGATATTGGACAATGTCCTTTTTTAGCTTTTAACCCGCCTAAAGGAAAAAGAGAATGAATATATTATGTCTTAAAAATGGCCAACCACATGACTGACTAACCATTTTTGAGGGTTGAAAAGGAAAGAAAGAGCAGTTATTCCGGTTTTTCTTTTTCTTCGGACAAACAACAATTTTTTGTTTTGCCTTTTTTCATTTTCTTTTTTTACGCGCGTTTTTCTAGGATGGATCCATTTTTAGGCACTGCTATTACTACTATCAAAAAATGTAGTAGTAGTGAAAATGGTATGTACTCTTCTCATTCATTCACTTACTTACTCGCATTTTTAAAGTTGTATTTTTGTTGTTTTCCTTTTTTTGCTCTCCAAATGAAATTGGATGCATGCAATCCTGAATTATGATGATGAATATTAAAAAAAAGCTTTGGAGAGAGTACGTGTGAAGAAGGAGGCAGGACAACTTTTACTTTTCTAATTCAATTTTTTTATGCGCTTAGAAATTTGTTATTTTTTCGTGTCAACAATAATTCAAAGTTACATCGAATAAAAAATAATGATGTAATAACAGTTTTTTGACTGTAATTTTATTTTATTTTTTATCATTAAACTCCAACACTGCCCATGATTAACACTTGATATGTGTTTACTTCGTGTGTTTATTGGTGAATATATTTCTTAATATTTTTACAAGAAAGAAAAACTGAAAAACTTGTAAATCAATGACCCGCTGTGTGTTGTTTTTCATCTTCATATTGCAACAACAACAGCAGCAGCTTGTTAAAATTTGCTTTTTTGGCACAAATCCATTCCATTTTTTTTCATCCTTCCTCCTTTTTTGCTTTGCCCTTGTCTTTCTTCAAGAAAGGCGTTTATTTGACAAGAAAAAAAAATTCGATATAATGTTGTTACATCCGCTAAAAAATTCTTCGTTATTTTTTTTGCGTACTTTATCTTTTCTTATTTTTTAACTTGAAGAGGTTTTTTCTTGTTTGTTTACTCGCTTTTTCCATCTTCTTCTACCGTGAAGATTCAGCTGACTTGCGTTGTTGTTTTTTTGATGACATTCATTGTTCATTCTTTTGAATCTTTTTTTTAGATTTTGGAAGTAAGCAAGAAATCTTCTTCACAAGCAGTCGGTGTTATACAAAGCTTTCTTTTTTTCTATCTCCTTCCCATTGCAAAAACTTTTTGTTTACCTCTTCTGTTATAATAATAATACCTCAAAAGATGAGCAAATTTGGAGCTCTTGGACGCGGAATTTATGCTTTGATAGCATTATTATCAAGATTAAGCTATAAATTTTTTGTTAATGTTGCATTCATATTTTCTCTTGGTGTTTCGGTTTATACTGTTGGTGATTATACAAGGCATTTCTTGAAAGATAAAAAACCAAGTAAGTATTATACCTTTTTAGGCTTCTATTATTAGATCAAAGTTTCTTTTTTACTATAAAAACGGAAGATGGTGACAATAATAATTTTTTGTTTACCTCTTTGACTATCCTAAAAAACTGTCAAAAAGCGTTCAATTGTTTCTTTTTCTTTCTCCTTTTTGAATGGGTAAAGATTGTCATTTTTTTTATCAGCGAGAAAGAGATAGAATAAAAAAAACACAACAACAAAAAATAAAGATTTTTAATGGCAGAACAGATTGGAGCATTTTGATATGACAGCATCATCAATAAAGGGAGAGATGTGGGGTGCCGTCAATCAATGCAGCTCGCCAATATAAAACTATCTATATATTTATTGGACCGCCTCCTATTTGTATTAAACGCGCAACGTGTCAGCGCTGTTTTTTTTTTTTATATTCCCGTGTACAGCAAAAAAAAGACCACTCTTGCCTTTTGCTTTGCCTTGTTGCTCCATCACTAGCGTCGTTGTTGTCGTATTTTCAATCGGTTGAACATTGCACATACCAACCATCAGCAGCCCAGCTTGCTTTCGGAAAAAACTGTTTGAATTCCCATTTTTTTATTTTCAAGAGCTTGTGAGGATATATCTCTCATCATCACTCACTGATCAATTTCAACGTTCATTTGTTTGTGTTGATTTTACATTTGATCAGTTGAAGCAGAAAAAAAATTGCTGTCTTTTAATTTAATATTTAATAAAGAAAAAGAATGGCTAAAAATACTACTACACGGCGTTCATTTAAACGCCATGCAGAATGGGTACCCGCTGACGATTTGGTTGGAAAAGGTACAGATAGAATGGTTTTTGCCTTATTTGCTCGATCAATTTCTTTCTTATTTTTTTTTTTTTTTTGCGAGACGCTTTTGACAAAAAATGCCCTTGAAAACCAATTTTTTATGTTGCTCTTTTTTACGAGACACAGCACTATGGTTATTTTACAATAGTTTTTGAGACGACAAAAATGTCATCATCATCACCGCTATAAAAACCGACCTTTTTGACAGGATTTAGTTTTAAAGTCGCAAAATGATTTTTTTTTATAAATCGATTAAACTCTAACTATATGCAAAGAAGGGAAGAAGAGGAATTCATTGACCGCTTAGTAAAAAGTCGATGCTGCGGTTGTTGACGAAAAGGTTATTTGCTTGCTTACCACTGTTGTTTTTTGAACAGCGAAAAAAATATATTGAAATGTGCGAAAAATATGTGCATCAACAAAAACACAAAAAGTATTTGGGTGAAAAAAATAGCAGCATAGGAAGAGGAACCAATCGTTGATTTCATTTTTCAATGCTTGAATGCCTGCAATCAAAGAGTGGGAAAAAAAATGAGTCAATGTTTGTTAAAAGTGCTTGTGTTATCGATCAGCATCTTGCTTTTTTTTCACACATTTATTTAATGTTAGAAAAACAAAATTTCGATATATTTGATGATGATATCAAAAAAGCGGCAAAAATTAGTCAAACGTAACCATGAACAAGGTTTAATTCAATTTTATAATCTTTTTTTGATATTTTCCAAACATGAATTAATAATTTATATATATATCTTTTTTTAGTACTCGACATTATCTATTGGAGAGATCCAAAGAAAAGTGGAATTACTCTTGGCGCCATCTTTGTTACCTTACTCCTTCTTTGCAAATTCAGCCTAATTTCACTCGTTGCATACAGCGCCATCGCTGTTCTTGTTGCAACTCTTGGCTTCCGCCTTTTCAAAATTGCTGAAGCTAAATTTAAGAAAACTGATGATAAAAATCCCTTCCAACCTTTATTAGAAAAAGAACTTGATGTTCCACAAGAAAAAATTCATGCTCAAGTTGATGTACTTGTTGAAAATGCTCGAAGCATTGCGTAAGCTTTTTTTTATTTTTTGCAAAATGGTTGCAATTATAAAAAAAATTTATTTTTAGATTACAACTTCGAAGACTCTTTTTGGTTGAAAATGTTGTTGATTCCGTCAAATTCTTTTTCCTCCTTTACGTAAGCCCCTTTTTGATGATCAAATTTCAAATTTTTTAATTAATTTTCTTCCCTTTTTTAGTCTTTGACTTACATTGGCGCTTGGTTTAGCGGATTTGCATTAATTATCCTTTGTAAGTTTCTGCATGCCTTTAATTTCTTTAAAATAATACTAATGAGTGTTTATGATTTTTTAGTTGTCATTGGAGTTTTCACAATTCCAAAGGTATATGAAATTAATAAAGAACCCATTGATAATTATTTAAATCTTGCTAAAGAAAATGTTGATAAACTTCATCATACGTAAGTTAACTTGATTACAAAAGCACACAATAAAATAAACCTATTTATTATTTTTAGTGTTGGTGAAAAATTACCATTTTTGAAGCAAGCTTTAGTAGCACCACCAGCCAAGAAGGAAGAATAAAAAAAAGAAATGCTTTGTTGTTTTGAAAAAACGAGGAAGCGGCAATGTCGGTATTTGATGATTCTTATACTCATCGATGCTAAAGTCGTCGTCGTTTCTCCTTTCTTCTTATTCAATTTATGCCATTTCTCCTGAACAATCAGTACCACAATCAACCAACCACTCGTTTAGCTTTTCTTTTAAAGGTTCTTTGTTTTATTTTTTTCTATGCCGTCCCTTTTTTATTTATTTATACTAAAACTACTTTTTCTTTTTTTTCGCCTTTGATGGAATAAAACTTTTGCCTATTTTTTTCTGTCTTTTTATGAAATTAAAATTTTTTTGTATGTTTACCAATATTTTTGTAACCCGGCTAGCCCAGTCGTTTATTTCTGCGCTTTTTTAAATTACATACATACTTTTTATAGCTTTGTTTTATCTTTATTTTTATTTTTGTGTAAAATCAAAATTTGAAAATACATTTTTATAAATAATAATAAAAAAAAATTACAAATGGCGTCAAAGAAAGAAAGAAAAACTTCATAAAGATTTTAAGAATTTGCGTCTGTAAAATACAAAAGGCATCTACCTACCTACCTTCTTTGGTTGGTGTGAAAAAAAGAGGAAATGTTTTTTACACATGAGTGAAACTGAAAAGTAAAAGAATTTTGTTATTTTTGCTTTCATTTTAACAGAATAAAGCTATTTAATTCTTTATTATACCCACCTCTTTAGTTTGGAAGCAATTCTTATAGGAACAGAAACAGGAATAGTTGCTGAAATGAACGTGTTCAAGTTTTAATAATTATTAATCACAAAAAAAGAAACATATGTTCCATCTTTTTATTTTTTTCTTTCTTCTGCTGTTTACTTTATTTTTCATATTTTTTCTTCAGTAGTTTTTTTTTATAAATAAGCTGTCAGTTTCCGTTACAAAGAAAATAATAGCTGCATTGGCGTCATTCATTTTATTTTTATTTTTTTTGCAAAAAGGTTGCTTTTTTTTAAATAAAAGTTTAAAAACCTTGCTTGTTGAAAATTGAAAAAACGTGTTTTTTGTTTTCTCTATAATTTTTTTTTTCGCTTGAGTTTTCGATATTACTTTACTGTATTTAAATCATGAGATCTAATAACAAAAATAAAAAAAAATAGGATGAGCCGCTCTCTTCTTAAATTGGCCACTAGAGGATAATTTTAAAAATATTTTAAAGGTTATTTCTTTAGTTGAACTATTTTTTGAAATATTTATAACTAAAAAATTTGGAGTTCTCAAAATACAAAAATCAGCAACAAAAATAAAATAAATGTGTGTTTTTATTTCCTGTTATTCTGCTCTATGTGGTTCTTTTTTTGTTATTTAGTAATCTGTGATTTTCAAATGGGCAAAAATATATATGACGCTTACTAACTGACCTTATATGAAATAGATTATTAAACTCTTTTTTTTTCGCGTAAATTTTGAGAATTTATTGTCCGATTATGCAAAGTTTTTTGTTAAATATTATTCTTTTTTTGTTTGTTGATTGTCAATAGTTAAACGATCAAAGATATGAAAATTCAAACAAAAGAATCATGAATTATATTTATTGCATATTTTTTTTTGGCAGCGTTACAAACAACTTTGCTGTTGCTTCAGTTTTTTTTCCTTTTAGTTATATAAATTTATAATGAGCTTACAAAAATGGAAAAATCTTTCGCCTCTCAAAAAATGTACTTTAAATCATATATCGAAGTGGAAATTATAAACCTCACATTTTTTGGCTTTGAGATAAGCGTTAATTTTTTTTCCTTCCTCTAAAAATTTCTTCATTATTCTTGTTCCAAATTAATTTGATTAAAAGTAGCATACGAATCCATCTGTAGTAGTAACTCCTTGTGTTTGAACTTTATTTGAACTGCGTTCTTTGTAATTACACAGGTTTTTTTAAATTCATTGTTGAGTGTTTTCGTTTTTTAATTCTCTACCAAATTTTTTCGACAATCCTATTATTACCATCATCGTTTATTTTCATTTTTTTTGTTGGTGGTTGAATCATTTTCCACCTGTTTTTATGGTGAATAAAAAAAACTTCTATTCTTTTCTTGATTAATCTATCTTTAGGTCGGCGGCTTTGAGCGGAAACAAAAAAAAAAGCGCAGACAAACAAAAACGAAATGCGATCATTATCGTCCAATCATCGATTGCAAATTTTTTTTTTTTTTTATTTTCTTGCGGCTTGAAAATAAAAAAGCAACAACAAATTTTTTATTTTTACCACCAAGATTTATAATATTTATCTTTTTTTATGATTGCCTTTAGGCGATTCAAAAACTTTTTTTCCATGTGAAATAACAAAAAGAAAAAAAGAAGTCTGTGAAGATTCCAGATGCAAAAAAGAAAAAGGCTAAAAATTGCATACTACTAACTTTTTACTTTATTTAATTGCTTAAGGGCATTAATGTGATGAATAATAATTTTTATATCTAAATATAAAAAATGAGTAGAAAAGTTCAATGTGCGTTTACTTCACCCAACCCACACTTTTTTTTCTTCTTCATAGTTTCAATTCTCGTATGTCGATGTCTATAAATTTGTATCAGGATATGTATTTATTTGAGTTGAGCTTATCCTCCCTCTCTTCCCCTCACATTTCTTTTCCCTAAATACTATTTCATACTTTTATTTATTTATTTTTTAGCACCATTTTTTATATAAAGGCAATTTTCGAAAAAATTATGTCAAAATTCTTTGTTGTTTTTTTAAATGTTTTTTTTCTTTCTTTTTTTCATTTCCGCTTTAGTCCAAACTTTTTTGCTACTTGTTGTTGCTGATGTTGCTCATCTCATCCTTTTCCATCCGGAGTGGAAGAAAAGGTTGTTGCTGTTTTTTATTTTCTTCAAAAAAAAAAACACATTCAATGTTCTCCGTAATAAAAGTTTTTTTTAATATTAAGTTTTTATAATTTAATACACGCAAGTGAACATTAGTCTTAGGTAATTTTTGCCCTTTTACTTGTCTTTGCATGACATGATTTGGGTTGATTTAAAAATGACGCAAACATGCGCAAAAAAAACATTAGTTTTATTTTTGGTGAAGATTTTTTTGTTTAATTTTAATTGCGCCTTTTACTTGCTAGCATTTACTTTTGAATTTTTACCTTTGCAGACAGAATTGCTTACAACCGTTTTGGTGTAATAGTTGCTTCTAAAAGAATCGTTGAAGCAACCATTTAAAAATTGTTTAAAATTTATTTACTTGATTTTTTATCTTACTGAAAACCCTCATGTTTTACCACTCTATGACTTTTGTAACTCAATTATTCATCATTTAAAATATGTGGTTTACTGTACTGCTTTTCTTTCTTAATCGCAAAACTTTTTAAAACTACCAAAAACAAAATTTAAATAGCCTTACAACAACAAAAAAAGACACGCCTTGAACCATTAAACTTTTAAGACCAAATTAAGAAAAACTAACTGTTTTTTATTAAAGGAAGTTTAACGCCTGACATAATTCATTATTTAATTTCCCTTTTTTATTTTCGATTTTTCTTAAAGTTTATGTTTCCTTTTTAATCAAAAAAAGGAGTTGTTTAAATCATTATTATTTTAATTATAAAAATGTAATAAAATCATTTTTGACATTCATCATTTATTTAATCAATTTTTTGACGTTCTCACAAAACCTCTGAACACAGCAATGAAGAAGTGTAAGAAACCTATGATGTTGATGTTTATGGGGTTTAATGTTTTTTCCTTTACGGGTCTTAAAAAACTTTTATAATGTTTTTATTACAAAAAAATAATCAATGAAAAGAATGAAAAGGCATAATTCAGGATCCCACTATTTTTTTCTCTCCTTCTTATTGTTTCTCCTTCGCTTGCTTTTATTTTTTTTGATGTGAATGCAGTTTCTTAGTTTTTTTTATTATAGAATTCTTTCTTTTTTCTTGGTTGGTTAGTTTTGGTTGGTGTCATAGTTGTTGTTGATGATAGGAGGCATTATAGAAGAAAAGCGCATTTTTTCTTTTGTTATTTGCTTGTCTTTTTTCTTTGTCTTTTCATCGTCTACTTTTTTTCCTTCTTCAAAGTAAGTAAAAGTAATGGAATGATAGTAGCAGTAGCCTAGCTTGCTTATTTACCAAATTCCTTTTTCATCCTTTTCTTTTTCTTTCTTCAACCAGGGTCAGTCTAATTCGCGGCGCGGCGCATCAAACGGCGCGGCGGACTATTTCGCGGCGCGGCGGACTATTTCGCGGCGCGGCGGACTATTTTACGGCGCGGCGGATGGATTTTTTGGAAAATTAAATTTTTGACAGTATTTTTTTTGTTGATTTTTTATTTTTTCACCGATTTTGAGTTAGAAAAATTTTTAAAATTTTTTTTAACAACCATTTAAAGAATATTACCATACAATTGGTAATAATTGTTAAGAAATTTTGCCATTAATTTTTTTGCTTTTTCAAAAACATGTAAAGAATGAATTAAAAATGATTGTAAGATGATGATAGAAACATATCTATTATCAATTGTATGGTAATATTCTTTAAATGGTTGTTAAAAAAAATTTTAAAAATTTTTCTAACTCAAAATCGGTGAAAAAATAAAAAATCAACAAAAAAAATACTGTCAAAAATTTAATTTTCCAAAAAATCCATCCGCCGCGCCGTAAAATAGTCCGCCGCGCCGCGAAATAGTCCGCCGCGCCGCGAAATAGTCCGCCGCGCCGTTTGATGCGCCGCGCCGCGAATTAGACTGACCCCTTCAACCATCCCTTTTTTGGCACTGGTTTTTAACCTAAAATTTTTTTCTTCTTCTTTTTCTAAGATCTCCAAACTGTGACTAATGAATGTAAAAGTAAAAAAAAATGGTGGTGGTGGTATACTTTTTGTGATATGAGCCGGTTCAGCCAATCTTCTTCTCAAAGCTTGAAAAAAATTGTTATTTCTTTTTTTTATTCTTTCTTCCTCGTTAGTCATTTTTTCAGATGTGTTATGTATGTCTTAGACTTGATTACGGATGTGTGATGTTAAAAAGCTCTTAATAATTTTAATTAAAAAAATAAATGTGGTACAAACATTTTTTTCTGCTTTGATTTGATTGATAACTATCCATTTCATTTCCATTTTCTTTTTCGGCTGTATTTTTCTTTTTTTATTAATCGTTCAACCGCAAATAAATAATACTTTTGTCTTGCGCGAGTGACTTTTTCTTTGAAATGGAACAACAAACATGAGATGGGTATATTTTTTTTTGAAGCAAAGCTGTTATGGCTTGGCTACTTTTTTTTACTTTCCCTCAAAATTTATAAGTTTTAAGTTTTTATTCATCCTCCTTTTTTTATTTATTGTTGTTGTTGCTGAATATGCAATTTTGATGCGCGGGTGGTAGAATTTTTAATCGGAGGGCTACAATTTGAGGTTATAAAAGAATTCAAAAACTACTAACTTAAAAAAATTATTTAAAGAGTCCAAAGCTAATATTTTATTCTGAAATTTTGTAAAAACTGACTATAGTTTCTCCTATTTTTTTTCAACCAAAAAACCTTGCAAACTTCCAAAAATAATATGCGTATTATTGGTTTCTTTTTCTCTGCATACATACGCCGCCACCTTCTTGTTACTTCCGCTTCTTTGAAAAAGCTTTAAAAGGTTCAAAAACAAATTCACTTTTTTTTTTGTGCCCTTCCCTACTTCTTTTTTTCAATACGCGATTATTATCTCTTCTTTTTGTTATCCGCAAATTCAATTGTTAACTTTCTTTTTTTTTCTTCGGTTTTTTTTTTAAGAAGAAGAAAAAATTCCAAAATTTTTTAGATGCCTGCAGTTGGCATTTCTTCCTCTCCTTCTTCTTCCTCATCATCGGATGCTTCAACATCATTTCCTATTTCAATGTCATCATCAGAAATTATTATGCCACCAGATAATAAAGAAATTAATCAATCATCATTAACGACGGCATCACCCATTTTAAGACACCGCCATCATCGAGTTCGACCTCCACCATCAGCGGATATGGTGGCAGATTTGATACATGACCATAATGATACAGTTTTACTTCCGCCAACAAATTATCGTAAACCACAAATGGAGGAAAGAGTTAAAAATACATTTGCTGGTGGAATATTTGGTCGAACCTCTCAACCCGCAGGACAATCACTCGCCAGCGTATTTTTATTAATTTTTGTTTTAATTGGTATTGTAATGATTTTAATGTTATTTTATTTTCTTGCAAAAGTTTGTAATGGACCTGATGAAGAAAGGAAAGGAAAATTAAAAACTAAAAATGGTACCGTCATTATTCAACATCATGAGAGAAGAAACGGTAAGCGAATTGGCATTTTAGTTTTAAGAATTAAAGTCAATAGTTAAGAAAGACTGAATCAGAGAAAATTAATAAATATTTCGAAATAAAATTCCATAAAATAAAATAATACCTTATGAAAATGTTTTTACTGTAACTCATCCATCCCTAAAACAATTTATTTGTAATGCAGTGCTAGTAGCTACCCAATTTTTTTTGTTTCATATCAAAATTTACTGTAAGCCAGTCGTCCCATATTTTTGCTACTCATATTTTTTGTGCTACATAATTATGTGGGTGGAAAAAAATAAGCAAGATTAACATTACATTTGATGTATCATGTTTTTTTGATTTTAAGAAAATACCATTCGAAGAACGCAAAAGCTTTAATCCGATTTATAAAAGCTTAATAATAATTCATTACTCATTTTTTAGATAAAATAGAAGCAATTCCAACGAAAATTCCTTATCCAAAACGAATTTATGAATTACAAAATGAAGAAGGATATTTGAGCTGTCCGCCATCTTTACATCAATCATTAAATGATATATTTAGTGATAATGATGATGACTTTTTTGCAAGTAGTCGTGAGAATGCAGCTACCACTCAAAGAAGTCGTTCAATGGATGATGATGAGCCAAAAAAATCATCAAATTCAACATTGACGAGCAGCAATAAATTTGTAAGAAAATTAACTGGTGCTGGACTTCCACCAAATTTCAAACAAAAAAATCGTCTTCAACAATTACAAAATTCATAAAAAAATATTATTACGAGTTTCTTTTAGATGTTTACTTCCATTTTGATTTTCATGTGAGATGACTTTCAAAATGAATTTTAAAACGTGTTTGTATAAATTTGTTATTTCTTCTTCTTCTTCATAAATACTGCTGGATTTTATTACAACAACAACAATAACACTTCAATGAAAAACAATAACAAAAACATTGGATTTTTAGTAAAACTAATGTACATACATACTTGAAGAAAAAAATATTTGAAACGTATTTGCAAAAATGTTATAAGAAGCTTAGTGCCACACTATAAGCTTCTTTTTTTCTTTCAGAATTTTGGAATGCATAGTAAGCTGGCACTTTTAAGAAGATTATTCATAATACCAAAGTCTAGATAAACTAAAGAAAGAAAAAATTTATTTATAAATCAACAACAACAACAAAAAATGTTACAAAAAATGTACAAACAAATCAAAGTTTCTTTTTAAAATAAGAAGGTAAAGCTCGGTTATTAAGTTGTTCAAGTTTCATGTTGATTGGTCTTCGTATTTCACCAGGTTCATTTGATTCTTCATCACCTTTTGCATAAAGATAAGTTTTTCGAGCATCAATAATAATATCGGTAATACCAGCCAATGAAAAAGATCTTTGACCAATTTGATTATTTTGTTCAATGACGAGAATGGAGCCTTCAGCTTCTTTGTATTTTCCAGCAAAAAGTTGACCACCAATTTGTACAACAGGATTTTCAGTTTCCACATGACGAATTGTGCATAAATCGTCGCTTACTCGTTCATTGATAACATTTGAATCAACGAAACCATTAATATCCACAACAGCAAAAGATTCTTCTATTTCGTCACTTGACAACCATTCATCGTCAGCTTCTTCTGTGCCATTTTCTTGAAACATATCTTCATTTTGAATCAAAATTTCTTCTAAAAAATATAAAAAAAAGTAAAGAAGAAAAGAAAAAAATAATAAATTACCTGTAATATCTTTGGGATTAGAAGCTGCATGACCAGGTGGTTTAACAAGATTATAAATTCTATTCAAAGCTTCATTTTTGAAAAGAGATTCTGGAGCAGCTGAAGCAGAAGATAGTTCTTGTTTAGTAGGAATTGATGAAGAAGAGTCTTGAGTTGGATTTGGTGCTTCTTCCATTTCAACGTCTTGAGATTCTCGTTCTGCTGGCATTTCAGATTGAGATGGAGTATCTTCTGGCATTAGTTCTGCTTCTTCTTGGTTAGGCAAATTTTCCATTCGATCAATTGGATAATAATTAACACTATTTATAAAGAAAATAGGAAATGGATGATGTTACAAATTATCTAAATTCAGAAACAAAAGTCTCAATTTTTCAATCAAAATTATTTCAATAAAAAGCATTAGCAATTTGGCTTTTGCGTTTGCATAACAGTTTGCCAAATGACTTTTCTTTTACGCTTCACTTTTTTACTTTTCTTTTCTTTGCTTCAAGTTTTTCTTCGATCAAGTTTCCATAAATTTGTTTCTTGATTCCTTTTTATTGGTGTGCATAATTAAGCTATGCTCTTACGTTCATTAATAACAGAATTTCGGCTGCTGGGATCTGTTGGACAAATTACTCAAAAATGTTATGTTCATCATCACAAAGAACGTCATGATCTCGCACTGTTTCTTGGTCTTAAACGCTCAAATCGAGCTAAAGCAAATCGAAATACTCACATAAATGAGAAAAGATTCCGAAGGGTATAATTTTTTAAATATATTTTATAACTGAAAATTATATATACAATTATTTTAGGCTCGTGCTGCAAAGACAATGATTATTGAATTACCAGAAGATTCGGAATTCCGTGAACGTGAAAAAATGGCTCCAAATGAACTGAGATTACACTTTCTTAAAAAAGGTATTAATCCTTTCAAAGATGTTACACCACGATCATGGGCTGAACATGAAACGACTCTTCAATCATTTTGTAAGATTTTACTTCCAAATTTTGTTTTTAACTTTACTTATTTTTAGATGGAGTTATCGATCCATTTGTTAAACCTGGTCATGTCACCGCAACTGATGAAAATCCTCCTGTTTCAACGAAATCATTAAAGGAAAAATCAAAAGAATATCTCTCACATTATTGGCATAATTTTAAAAGCGCCAGAAGAATCAGAGGAAAAGAAGGCTTTCAAAAGTTTAGCACTAAAACCCTTCCAATAGAACTTGATGATATTTATATTAAAGCTCATAAAGCTTTAGTTACTCGTAATAAGAATGAGCTTCACGAACTTATTACTGAGCATGCCTTTAGTGTAAGTATTTACTTTATCATTGCAACATTATTCTGCGACAATTTTTTAAAGCATGCTTTTTAGAAAATGTGGCCTGATGTTGAAAATGGTTCTGTTCATTGGGAACTAATTCGATTTAATGAAACAACGCAAATTGTGAATGTTCGAGTCGCTGACAATCCATATAAATCTGGTAATGATATTGCTCAAGTTATTGCCCGAATTAGCTCTATTCAGGTTTGTGATTTGCTTGCTTATACATATTTCTTACAATTTTTTTTTTAGAAATTAGCAATTTATGATCGATTTGGGAAGCTTCTGTTAGGTTCTGATACTGAAGAAAAAGATACTGTAGAATATGTCGTCTTTGAAAATCATGTTGCAACCTTCGATGGTAAATGGCGTCTTCATGATAAAGTTTATCCTTCTGGTATTGCTCCAAAGAAAGGTCCTTTGGATAGCAAAATTATTGAAAGTTTGCCGATTGATGAAGAACAGCGACCAAGTGCAAGCAAGCCTTTGAAATTAAGAGTCGTTGAACGAACGAAGGAACTTGAAAAATCAAATGAAAAAGATGCGTAATTCATTTAGGAATCATAGTGTATTAGCTTTTAATATTTTTGTTTGTTTGTTGATTGATTAAAATATAATATGTAAACTTTATAAATTATTGCTCTTTTTTTTGCCAATGGTTATTACCAACAAAAAAATTTATCTAAAAACTGTACTGTAACTTTTATCATTGCTGTTTTTTGTTTAGAAATGTCAAACGATTCAAATCCAATCAACTTTGCATCTCCTGTTTATCCACCAGAAGGCTTCAGACCTCTTCATACTGTATTTCCAACTCTTACAGAACAACAAAAGCAGCAAAAATTGTTGGGTCATGATGAAGAATTTCCTAAAATACCAGTTGAACCAGCAACGTTAGCTCCAAAAAGAAATTTATGGCTTCAAGGTGGCGTTGAAACTGAATCGGGTAAAGAGTTTACTAAAGCTTTAAGGTATGCTTTCTCATTTTTATTTGGCTTTGATTTACATCTGTATTTTTAGGGAAGAACTCATAAAAGCAGGATACGTCAAACCAGAAAATGAAGAACAAGATGCTGCTATGGAATGAATCTGTGAAGTCTGTCTGCAAACACCTTTTTGTTTCAAATTTGCATTTTCTTTGTTATTTATTACTTTTTCTCTGTGTTAGTTAGTTATTGTCAAATTTACTTTTTATGATTATGTATTTTTTACTTGTGCTTGTAATTTTTCTAAACACTGTTAATGGAGAAAATAAATTATTTGATTGTGATATACGTACAGTGTGTTCTAAAAATGATCGTGTTCAATGGACAACCTTGAAAAAAGAATTTGATATTTTAAGAAATTTACCCAATTTGTAAGTGTCAATATTTGCTTTGAAATTTTTTGTGCTTTGTACCGTTATTATTATTATTTTCAGACACACTGCATATGCTGAACGACTCCGCCAAAAAAATAAATTTTGTACTGATGATCGTTATGGATATTTACTTGCTGAAGAAAGTTTGAAATGGCCTATTGCTTGTGTATGGACAAATGAATTTAAAGGCGCCTGTCTTCCTGCACCAAAAAATGATTATCCATATGATTATGTTTCACGTGATGAATGGAAAATTCTTCTTAATGTAAGTTTATCGCTTTCTCATCCTTTTCTGATATGACGTGATTTTTACTTTCATTTTAGAATGTTCGGAAGGCTGCTGGATGCTCTGAAATCGCAATAACTGATGCTGCAACTGTTCAAGAATTACATGTCTGTCGAGAACGATGCGTTGATCTTGGGCTTACTTTTGCATACTGGATTTTGTTAGATTTTGCTATTTTTTCTATGATGATTGTATTAATAGACAATTAATTGATTTACACCAAAAATAAAAACAATTTATATTTATTATCACAGAAACACGATACAAGAATTTCAACAAACATTATTCAAACAAAACAAATTAATAAAATATGGAATCATTATGATAATTTAAGCATATCCAATAGAGGTAAAATAGTTGTGCCAATATTCCAACATTTCAGGATCATTAGTGTTAGGATCAAAGCAATCATTGAAGTAGAGATGATATAAAAATCTAAAAATTATTGAATGTAAATATAAATAAATGAAAGAAAAAGCATACATTTTCCATGTTTCATCTTGCAAAAGAATATCAGGATTTCCGATGACAATAAGCATATGTTTAGCTCGTGTGATAGCAGTGTTAAAACGCTAAAAAGAAAATCAGATCAAATTGTGGTAAAGGTTATAAAAGTAACTTACTCTGTATTCATTCAAAAATCCCAGGCTTTTAGTTCGTACGGTAGTCATAATAATGATGCGGCGTTCACTTCCTTGAAATCGTTCAACAGTGTCGATGGTCATTTGAGGATATTTTCTGAAGCGTGCTTGTAAACGACGAACCTAAAAATTGAGTATGTAAAAAAAGAAAAATGAAAAAAAGAGTTTACATTTTCTCGATAAGGACAAACAATTCCAATATCGGCTGGATCCAAGCTGTATTGAGGCTTTAAACATTCTTTAACATACGATTCAACAGCTTCAATTTCAGCCACATTGTAATATGATGGTGTTGCATCAACCTCTTGACCATAAACACAAACAAATCGAACGGGAATCTTCTAAAAATGAAAAGGTTTAGTGAAGTAAATACAAAGAAAAAATCAACTTACACTTCCCTCTAAAATAGGAGATTCACAAAGAGAATCGTGTCCACATGGATAAGTTGGTCGTAATGTATTGTTGTAAAACATATAAGATGCCATGTCCACGATGAATTTATGACTTCGATGATTATTCTTTAGTTGAACCATTAGACGGCTAAAAAGTGAACGATTAAAAAGATTTCTAATGAAGTAAAAACTTACTCATCATCTCTGTATTCTAGTTGTTGTGACAATCTTACGAGGCTACTTGTCATTCCTAAAAAAAGACAAACGAAGTTAAAAGCAAGAGACAAAAATAACTAACCAAATCTTTCATCGTTCAAAAAATTGCTTGTAACAACAGGACCAAGTTGATGAGGATCGCCAGCAAGGATGACATTAGTATTATCGCAAGCAAAGAAGGATAATGGAATAAATGTTTCAGGTTCAAGACATTGTCCAGCTTCGTCAATGATGATATGTGAAAAGAACTTTCTTCCAGCTAATTTCAAATTAGGACAAAAGCCAATAGTAGAAATGACAACTTGATATCCTTCAAAGCCTTTCTTGTTTGCAGGAAAAGAATAAAAACCGCGATCATCTTTCATAGTGATTTCTTCAATTCGTGGATCACGAGCTTCCTCATCATAACGAGATGCAATTGCACGAAAGATAGCAGTTTTCGGAAGGAAGTTTCGCTTTATTAAAGCAAGAGCAAAAGCATCAGCAGCAGAATTTGATGGAGTGCAAATGAGAAAACGAGGTTTTCCACGAGCAGGCATACGAGGATTTTGAATAATTACTCTAATTGCTTCAACCAAAGTTGTAGTTTTACCTAAAACAAACAAAAATGATAATGCTTGAATAATCTAGCAACAAACAAACCTGTCCCTGGAGGTCCAAAAAGCACAAAAGCATATTTACTATCTTGAAAAAGCATGGAAAAGAGGGCATCCTTTTGTTCGTCGTTGAAGAAATCTTCGACCATATCCAAAATTGTGTCTCTCTTACTTTTGCGCATTTCAAGGAATCGTTCAATTGGTGTCTAAAAATGGCTCATAGATAATTTCATTAAAAAATATAAACAGCTTACCATTTCAAAAGGACCAAAAACTTTACGTGATACTGTTCTATCATTTCGAATAGTTTGAATCATATGCTGCCAATTTTCAAAGTTATTTTCAAATGGTTTTTCAAACACAGTGTATTTCTAAAAAAAGCAAGTAAGTTGTTATAATATGCAAGAAGCGTAAACTTACATCAGAAGATTTTAAAGGAGGAATGTCACGGTTTTGAACAGTAAGCAGCAATTTTCCATCCACAATCTTAGCTTGACCATCCATAACATAAAACACTCCATTGCCATGTAAGTCGTTGGTAAGACAAAAAATACAACTAGCGGTGTTCAAAGTAAAATCAGGATGTGGCAGATTGAACTTCAAAGTCATCGAATTTATTTTGACATACGTTACAGTTGGTGATGTACCATCGATAAGAGGAGTTGACGATCGAACCTGCAATATAAGTTTATAAAAAAGATTACAATATACAAAGCCTTACAATTTCTTCAATGTACATCACATGAGCATAAGCATTAAATTTCATGGTGGCCAATAAAGGATCATTTCCATAATCCATGGTCAAGCTATCCATTGCATCAGAAGGAAAGAAGTTGTCGAATAAGCCATATTCTGGTCCATTGTTGAATAAGTCTTCAACAGTTTTGATATAGTCTGGTTCAAAATGCTTAGATGAAGCTAAGATTGAGGCGAGATTATGGGAAAGATTGTCGTCCATTTCCATTTGCTCATCATTATTAATGGCAAGATCGTTCAAGTTCTGAATAATATCATCCATGCTGCCTAAAAAAATATTTTAAATTTGAGGCGTATTAATAAATGGATAACACAAATAACACGGACATCGTTTAAAAATATTAATGTCATGGAAAAAACGTCGAAATGAAACATGATTGAAAAAAGTGGAAAACAAAGAATTGTTTACTAAAGCAAATGACCGTATAACTTTCAACCAAGAGCGGGTCTCGAAGTGGAAGGGCATTACCGCATTTTCAAAATCTTCGTTAGATAGAAATATGTAAGTTTACTGATAAAACTTTCTTATTCTCGGCATTGAAAAGTGAGTTTATCATATTTGATTTTTTTATCTTCCTTTTGTAGTAAATGGTTGTCAATGTGATAGCTAACATAACAATTAGTTTCAAAAATAGAAATACGCGATGAAACAATGACTTATCAAATTATTTTTATTTAATATTAAATTTTTTTTTATGATTTATTGTTTTCAGTCAAAACAATAATGAAATTTTTTTTGGTGTTGCTTTTGCCACTTTAAAACTTTTATAATAAAAATTTCGAAATTTATTTTTAAACCCAAAAACAGATAGACGAAATAACAACAAGCTTAATCACTAGTAATATTATAATCTTCATTGAGATAAATATTATAATCTTCTGATGTTACTGATGAACCTTCTTTTATCAAATATATCAAATCGATGTTTGCTGAAACAATGGTAGTTCGAAACGAATCTCCATCAGTGCAAATATTTTTAAAATAAAAATATAATTCAACTTTATCACCTGGATCATCAAATTTTGCTGTGAAATCAAATTTTCCAAAATCTGGATTTTGTGGATGCTCAAAAATATATCCAACTGCCTCACAATCATCCATATCAAAGAAGGCATCATTTTCCCAAACTTGTAAATGTGGAACAATTATATTTCGATGGCAATCGGATGAATAAAGGATGGGATTATTTTTTAGACCTTTATGATTAACTTTACCATCCTTACATACAACCGTACCTTTAAAATAATAACGATCTTGTCGATCAATTTCAACATAATCATCATTCGATCTAAATATCTTTCTTGGTAATTATTTCTAACTAAAATTAGATAGACATACCGTACACCGCTGTCCATAAATTCAAAGAAGAAGAAGGCGAGGAATAAAAAATATATTTCCATTTTGTGGTTATAAAAACATGAAATAAAATTTTTTTTAAATAATAATGGTTTCGTTTTTGATAACAAAAAAATATTCATTTTCCAAAAAAGAATTTTTTTCCTTTTTTTCTTAGTATTTTTGTTTTTATTAGTCAAAAAAGAAGCATGTGATGATGATGCTTGAAAGCAAATGAAAATAATATGATGCTTTTTTAAAAAATTTTCTTCCAACATTCGTTTTACCAAATTTATCTGTCGTAACTTATGTAAGCCGTAGGAGGCTTATTGTTTAATTAGTCCAATAAAACATTATTATTTTTTATTTTTAAGCATTTAAAACAAATTAAAATTAATAAAAATCATGGATGACAAGAAATTAAGAAAAGAGAGACGAGTAAAAATAAGAATGAGGATCAATTAATAGTTTTAAGGGCAGCCATTAAGACCAGAAACGTTATCTGGACATACACATGTTACTGTATCTTGTCTATTTGGAAGGCACATATGTTCACAACCTCCATTATTTACTGCACAAGGAGATGGACCTAGAATATTCATTTTTTAAATTTGCAAGATGTGCGAATGGGATTAAAAACATACTTCCTTGACATTTAGTTGGAATGCTAACAATACCATAAACTTTTCCACCTCCACCAACGCTTGCAGCAAAATTATTATAACCATGTCCAGCGACGGATACAGTGTGAATATGATGGTCTTTCCAATCTGTCCAATAAAATCTTTCATCATTTCTTACTGCAAGACCAAATGGATATTCAAGTGGAGTATAAACTAATCGGCGATTTTGTCCATTGAGACCCATGCAAGAAAGTCGCTGACTTCCAGCATCGACCCAACAAAGTTCTTTTGTGGATTGAACGATTGCAAGGCCATTTGGAAGATGGATATCGGAATTAACAAATACTTCATTATTTTTTCCATCAAGATCAACTCTACCAATATGAGGATTTTTTCGATCCCAATCCGAATAATAAAGTTTTCGACCAATTAGATCTATTTCAAGTCCACGAGGATTTGAAAGGCCTTCTTTGATTAAAACTTTTTGATATTTTCCATCCAATGAAACAACACCGATTTCATCTTTAAGACTATCAACGTAATATAAATTTCTTGAAGACCAATCAATGGCAATTCCTTCAGGACTTTTAAGTTCGGAAGCAAAATTTGATGTTATATCTGTGCCATTTACAGTTGATGACCGAATCACATGGTCTAAAAAAATTTGCTTCAATAATTAGTGATTTTTTTATTATCAAAAAGATTTTGATTAAAAATATTTTTGGTTTTTAAATTTGTTTTGATATTTTCGTTTTGCTTTGGTTATTGCTTACTTGAAATATCACTCCAATAAATTCTTCCTGAAGTGCAATCATAATCAATATCAACAACAACTTGATGGGGAACAACAACCAATTGTCGACCAGTCAATTCCGGAACCGTACTTCGTTGAATGATGGACATTCCACGACCGATAAGCAAAGTGTCTGGTCGTTGATCGGAATCGGCTGTAAAATTATTTTATTTACTTTGTTTTTTTAGTTTTTTAAGAACAAATAGAAAAAGCTTACGAAAGCAAGTTTGTCCATTTCTGTGGAAACCATAATTGCAATTACAAACATAAATGCCACCACTACCGGGTACACATTGAGCATTTGAATCACAAAGGCTTCGATTTTCATAACATCCCATTTCCATAGCACAACTAGTGTATCCATTTCCAACAGCACCGGGTTTGCATTTGCACTCATATCGGCTGTTTTGTATATTAAATTCACAAATGGCATTTTCATGACAAAGACTTGCATCTCGATCACAAGTTCGAGGTTGTTGTTGCTGGGGTTGTTGAGGTTGTTGGGGTTGTTGGGGAGGAGGATAAGCTAGGGTACATGTTTGCCCATCTCCAGTAAACCCTTGAGTACATTTACAAACGTATGAACCTTCAGAAATACCATAAACGCATTCAGAATTTGTTGGACATGCATTGGGTGTGGATGGATTGCATTGATCGCTGGGCTGACATTGGCCTACTCCATCGCCTCTGAAACCAGGCAAGCATTCACAGAAATAACGAGATGAAGATTCAGAGAAGACACAATGGGCATTGGTGTGACATTCGGTTTGATCGCGACATTCTTTTTTATCAGCGGTTTCAACTGGTGGTCGAACAATAGGATTCTGAGGTGATCGAGCGGTGCAAAAAACTCCGTTGCCTTCAAATCCATCAACGCATTGACAGACGCTATCTCCCCGTGATTGATCATAAACACATCGAGCATTTACATCACAACTTAATCGAGCTTCACATGATTCAGCTAAAAAATGTCCCAATTAAAAACTAACTTTTCAATAAAATTATAAATTAGTTTTGCACCCAATTAAAAAAAGTTAAAAGTTAGAATTCAATAGAGGAAAAAACAGAAGATATTTAACACTCGCAATTTCACTCGAACAGACGGTTTTCAACAAACCCCTCATTTTTACAAGTAAAGATTCAAGAGTGATTTGTTCACATTTTTTTCCATCACCATGAAAGCCCGAAAGGCATTGACAAAAATAATTTGGTTGATCATTAGAATATTCAAAGATGCATTCCGCATTGGCATCACAAAAATCAATAATATCGCAACCACTGATTTTTTCGTTTTTTGGATTTTCTGAATCCAAAATGACAACAGGTCGAACTAAATTCATTTAACGCAAAAAATTTTCCCCTCTCCCTCTTTTTTTTATATGTACGTTTTTTAGAAGTTTTAAAAATATGTATACCAACCTTGAACTTCTTGTGTGCATTGAACTCCGTCGCCTTTGTATGGAGGGCGGCATTCACATTTATAATATAGAAGATTGTTACTATAAACGCATTGAGCAAATTCGCTACATTCTTCATGGCTACGACAAATGGTTCCAACAGTTTGAGATGGAGAATGTTCATATGTGGGTTGCTGGGGTTGTTGTGGTTGCTGAGGAGGTTGTTGTTGGTCTTCAGGTGGGCCACATTGTGTAACTCCATCACCAACATACCATCCACGACATTTACATTTACCTTGTCGATTTTCATCAAATACACATTCACCCCATTTATGACATTCTTGATGAGATGAACAAAATCCTGGACCAATTGGTCGTTCAACAGCGGGTTGTTGATCAGGATATTGTTGCTGATTTACGCGAACACAATGGAATTTAATGGGCACAGAAGGATCTGGTTGTTGTTGATATCCTTCTTCGCAAGAGCAAGTATAAGATTGTCCTTTGGGTTCGCAAAGCATATTTGGTAGAGTGCATAAATGACTTCCTACTGCACATGGACCACTTTCAATTACATTTCCACCGCTTGCAATAGGGACTCCAGCAGCAACAGGGCCACCAAATGAGCGATCATCATCTGCAAAATAAATGAAAAATTGATTTTAAAAAACCCTCTAAAATTTCTAATCTTTTTATGAAAATCTTCAAGATTAAAAAATGGCCTAAAAATTAATAAGATCTTACTAGGATCCACAGCAGAATTGGATGCAGCAAATCGAACTGCATTATCATTTTGTGAAATTTGAGCATTAATTCTTGAAACTCGAATCTTAATTACATCAGATTTATCAAAATCAGCATGTTTACATTCAGTATAATGAATTTGTTGATCGACGGTCATTCGAACTTTACGTTCTTCGCCGTTTTCTTTAATGGTTGCTTCTCTTTCAGTGTAAGATCTCAAAAAGCCGGGGCGTTCTCGTTTATAAGTATCCATAAAATTATCATAAGTAACTTCTGAACCTTGAGCCAAATCGGGAAGGGTTCCACTAACAAAAACATTAACACTTAAATATTCTTGAGTTTTACGCCCGCTGAATTCTTGTTTAATTAGAATGGCATATCGATCACCGAGATGGATGTTTACAGTTCGATTAAAAATGCCTCCAGTGAGTTCAAAGCCATTATAAGCATTATCAGAATCTCGACGAGCGAATAACCAACCCATAACATTTCCAGTTGAATCCAAAAGAAGTAAACTCGTTCCAAGATTTTGTGGAACTTTTGCAAGAGCTGTATGTTGTTGACCATCTTTGGGTTGAACAAAAGTATAAAGTTCAGTTTTAGGAATGGCTTGTCCATTAATTGCACCTTCAAAAAATCCATTAATTCTTTGAGGATCATTTTGCTTTACGCAATCAATGCCATTGCCAATATAATCACCAGAACATTGACAACAAAAACCTGCGGCATTATCCTGACAACTTGCAAATCGATGACACGATGGAACTGGATGTGCTTGAACTTCGGCACATGTTCCATCTTTGAGAGGTTGTTGTTGTTCAGTTTGGGTTTCAGATTGAGGAGCATAAGCTGGATCATCACGAGGGATTGGGATTTGTTGATTATTTGCTGGTTGAAATTCGGGTAATGGTTGTTGATAACCTTGATCGGGTGACATTTGGCTATCAACTGGCATTGGATGTTGGGGCTGATATTCTGAAGCAGGTTTAGGTTGTTGGGGTTGTTGTTGTTGCTCATCGGGGCTAAAGCCTTCATCAACTGGTTCATTTGGAGGAAGATAAACTTCATCTCCAATATCATTTGAAGCAGGTGGATTAGATTCAGGACGATCAGCACAAATACAAAGCGAACATCCTTTGTCGTCGCTAACAACATGGCAAGTGGGAGGGCAGTTATCCTTGTATGGATCACTTGGACAAGCTTGTAATTCTGCTTCACTGGCATTAGCATCATAATCTCCTTCATCCTTAGCATAATCATAATCATCATCAGCGCCGGGGCCTTCACGAGGATCTTGAGTATAACCACCAGAAATACGGAAAAGGAATGCTCCTTCTTCTTTGTAATTTGACATGGTTGTAAGTTCTTTAAGATTATCTGTTCCAGCATTAACATTTTTTTGGGATCGGCCATCACTAAAATAAAATCCACTTTGAGCGTAAATTCCATTAGTTTTAACCCATTCAATTCTTCCAAATTTCGTAAATGCATACGAAGTTCGTGCATCACTAAGAAGGATGAGTTGGAAAGTATTTTCTCCGGTTGAATCAGTTGCCATAATTCGATCCCATGTTACAACAATAACAACACGAGGTTGAAAATCTTTTGCATCAGAATAAACTTTTTGAATGGTAGCTGCAAGGCGGCGAGAAAGTTCAGAATCATGGGGTTCTGTACGATAATAAACAAGGCCATTAACAGCTCCAGCATAAAGAACTGCGATGACTTTTTCATGAACTGATTCCAAATCTTCAACTTTGTCGGGAAGAGCTTTGCCAAAGGATACCGCACCTCGAGGAGAAATATATAATTCTGATTGGGGTTCTTCATAATATGGAACAGGAACGATTAAAGTGGAAGCACTTGATGGTGCTGAGAAATTGATCTCCTGTAATTATGGAAGGTTAGAATTCTTTATGGCAATAAATATTATTTCAAAGGCTCAGATTGAAAGTAAAAGTTTTTGTGTTTAGTGACGGCAACTATTAAAAATTGTGTAAATAAAAAAGAATTTTAAGTTTTTTTCAATTCATAAAAAAATGTATTTAATTTCCAAATTTTTGTAATTCCATGCATTTTCGCTTTAAAATAAAGCCTTTACGGTAGAGTAGTTTTCAAATTCAATTCAAGAAATTTGCAAAGATCAAAAAAATATTTAAATTACCTGATCTCCTGCATCTCTGCCATACGGCACTAATTCTGCACTTGATAAAATTGCAGCGGCAGCAATAAGGCTACAAATGAGCCATAAAAATGATATCCTCCTCATTCAAAAGGATCTAAAAATGCTTTAAAAAATAGTAATAATAATAATGCTACTCATCATAACTTTATCGATGCATCATCGTCATTGAAAAAAGGCAGGCGTTAAAAAACAAAACAAAAAATCATTTTTTTTTCTTCTTTTTTTACGATGGATGGCAAAAAACAAGTACGTTTTAAAAAATCACTTTAGCTCAAATTTCAAGAAAAAACGAAAAATACTACTACCTCGATGGCTAAAATCAGGAGAAAGAGAGACACAAGCCTATTTTTATCTATTTATCGTTCAAGCAGCAACCAAATAAAAAATGAGTGAAAAGAACACAGAAAAAGTGTAAAACCACGAAAGCGCAAGTATAAAAAAAATAAATTTGGTGATGGTGCAAAAAAAAAATAAACGATTTATCTTTGATAAAGAATGGCAGAGGAGTCTAACAAGAAAAAGAGGGGTATGTGCATATACGTTTGCCTGACAAAGCTTAATATTTTATTTTAATCATTCTCTTGTTTGAAATGACCGTTTAGGTTGTAAAGCTGCAGCCGACACCATCAAGACGACGAGGTCACTGATAAAAAAAAAAGAGATGCTTATGGACAAAATCAACAAAACAATTAGAGTGGAGAGAGAAAAAAATTAAACAGAGTCATTAAATTCACATTTTTCATATCCTTTGAAGTTTGCAAGGCTTAGAGTTTTATAAAAAAATATATTAAAGGTGTGATCATCGGAAATGAATGGAATGTTTACGATTTCCATTCTGATAGAGACTTGAAGGAAAAATGAAAGCTTTAAGAAAAAATTAGTAAGGCGTGGTTTTTGAAATTTTGCTTTCAAAAAAATCAACGTCGGCAAAAACTCAAAGAAAAATGCATATTCAAGCTTTGAAGCTTCAAGTAAATCAAGATTTAAAAATGCTTTGGTTATTCCAAAACATCGATGTACGGCATACGATAGACAATTGTCTCTGCATTTGTTGAAAATTCCTAAGTACAAAAAGAACGAATAATTAATTTTCTATAAATGCTTTCTATTTTTAATCCACATCCACGAAAAAAGAATGAGACTCAAAAAGTTGTAATAAAAAAACAGCTTTTCTGTTTGAATTAAAACACATCAGTTTAAAAAAAACACTCGAGAATGCGTCTTGTTTTGTCAAACTTTTATCATGAATGTTGTTTAGGCCATAAACCTTCATGTTAAATGAAACGAAGGGAGCTAATATATTAGAGAAAGACAAAAAAAACAAAATGAGGACGAAGGAGGAAAAAAACAAGCAATCAATTGTATCTTTTTTTCCCAATCGTGTATTGGCTCGAAAATATTTTTCGTACAAGAAAACATGGCGGGCAAAATAATATATCGACGACTAATAAATGGCCTTTCAATTTTTTTTTCTGCCGCAATCGCAAAAACTGTAAATGCGCCCAATTTGGAAAAGGCCAATGCTCTCTCTCTATCTGTGGACGAACACGAACGGAAAAAAAATATAAATGATTCACGCCTCGCTGACCGCAACAACATTCCTTCTTTTTTTTGCTGCCTTATTTGCCTATGTTTTTCATTTTTTTCCCTGGCATCTTCATTCAAAACAAATCACTCAACTTGATGTCTTACAAGACAAACACCATTTGCATCTCCCAATTGCCGACGAGTTGAAAAGCAAGCAGTCCATCACCCAAATATCCATTCACTGATATTAATTAGATCATTAAATTTCCACGAGACTATGTATATCTTTTCACCAATTAAGAACCCCATAAATCAAAAAGAAGACACAAGATAAAATAAATTTTAAATATTATTTATTATTAAATATTACAAAACACATAAATACAAATACAAAATTAGGGATTGTATTCGATAGGGAGATTCTTGCGACGAACCATACCATCACCTTGGAACCATTCGCGGCGGAATTGCTTGGCAGCACCATCAGGAGTATTGGTCCATTCGATAGTGATACGATCATTGTTGGTGTCTTCTTGACCGAATTGGAAGGAGTCACAGGAGACAGCCATCAAGACAGCTTCTTTAGGATCAAGGACGCCACAAGGAGGATCAACACCAAGACGCTTCATGTTGGTGGTTTTGATAGCCCATCCAATACGACGACCACCAGCATTGATGATCTGAAAAAAACAAGCGATGAAAAATAGGAAAAGTAAAAAAATAAAACCAACTTTGATGTGATAAGTGTGCTTATCATCATAAGGAGCGTTGAAGACGATCTTGTTAGCAGGTTGAGTGTTGATGTCACCAGGAGGAACGGAAGCCATGACGATGAAGGAAGATGAGAGAGAGGTAAGTCGACGAAGCGCAGACTAAACTGATGACTTTTTCATTTCATGCCTTTCCTTTTATACGATTTTGAAGGCTTCAAAAAAATGAGCATCAAAAGTCAAAATTTGCATACATTTCTTTTTTGTTTGCATCACCAAATAACTGATCATTTTTGCACTTTGCCGAAACCATGAACAAACAATATTTTTTTTGTCTGAAGCTTTGCAAACTTAAAAAAATTTTCTTCAACTTTGAAAGTTGTGTATTTTTAACTCTGCTTTTTTATAATTACCGAATATTTATTAATAAATACAGCAATAACAATATTATAAAGTACCGATATGTGTAATATGTGTGATGATTCAATTTTTATTAACAAAAGATTTTCTCCTTCTCACTTTTCTTTTTCTCGCAATTCCTGTGCCCATTTGCATTCGAAAAGAGCAAACAGGTGAAAATACATAACAATTTATTCCTGATGAAGATGCCTGGCAAAATTCATCTGTATGTGCTATGTACGAAAAAAATCCAACTCCGCAAACAACATTGTAAAAAGATCCTAATTCATTTTCAGCTCGTAATTGAATTGCACGTTTGCTTGCTTCCGCATCAGAATTAATTATTGATTCTTGAATGATATATCGAAGTCGAAGGGAATTACATTTTTCATTATTTTCCATTATTCCGTTATCTGATCCAAGTAGCCATGGATCATTTGGGCTTAAATTAGTGTTTTCACAACCAACGCATGGAGTCTAAAAAAGGGTTTAAAGTTAAAAATCGGGTAATTTTTTGTGATGTAAAAATTATTATTACTTCATTATTAACATCATCATATTCTAATCCATCAACTTCTTGTGTCATTATTTCATCTCGTGGCGGTGGAAGTGGGCCATAAGTTGAAGATGGATAAGAAGCTAATGCAACGGGTGGAGGAGCAACTGAAGGTGGTGCAGGCATCTTAAACGTAATATTTATTTAAAAGCTTTGAAAATTGTAAAATACTTGTACGGTATAAACTGATGATGATGTAGGTTGAGGAATTGGAGGTGCAACATATGTGTTTATTTGTAGAGGCGTTGATGGATAAGAATTATAAATTGGAGCAGCTGTGGATGGCCGAGCTGCTGGAATATAAACTGGACCAATGTCCACATTTTCACTAAGCAATCCTGGAGGATCCGGAATAGGAATAAAGCTTAAATAATTAAAATTATTTTAAAAGTCAAATTTTCCTTTAAAAAATGCTCAGAAAATTTTATGTTTCGCATCGTCCAAAACTCGTTACTTTTTTTTTCTTCAATTTTTTTTTTTGAAAGTGAAAATAACCAACGAGGTTAATATCATTTTCAACACATCAGGGAGTCGACTGCTAATTGTTTTTTCCCACTCAAACAAGTTTTTTTTTATTTTACAGAAAAACACTCACCCATTAGTGTTGCTATTATTATACCGATATCCGCTACTTTCAACACCAAATAATCTTACAATTCTTCCTTTACTATCCCTTGCATAAGTTTTAACTTTTTGATCCGATATCCAATTTGGATTATTTCGATTCATTAAAATTTGACGATTTTTATCAATTAATGGAGCTTTGGTATCATTAATAATTATCACAGGTTGCATCTGTCTTGAATGTGGTCGAGAAAGTGGAGATTGATGTGGTGGAATAGATTGAATTTTAAGATGATTAGAAAATGGATGCGGCGGTGGTAATGGAGCAAATGTTGTTGAAGGAAATGGTCCACGTCCAGAAAGTTTTTTAAAAGCTTTATAAAATCTTTGTCGCCAATCTCTAATATTATCTGATACAGCTTCAGACATTGATTTTAAATTTGGTAATGGTGGAGTTGTGTAATTGATAAATCTTGGTCTCACTGTTGCCACATTATCGATTGGTGGAAGAGGTTGAAGTGGTCCATTAGGTAATTGAGATGATCCTTGTGGAACACCATTTTGAGCAAAAAATGGAAGTAAAGTTGGTAAAGGTAATAAAGGAGGTGGTGGTGGAGGTGATGGCGGAGATGGTGGAAGTGGTGGTAATGGATGCTGTCGAAATAATGACGAAGAACGACTTCCAAATGGAATAGGTTGAATTCCAAGTTGACGTTGAAGTGGTTGAGGTGTTGTAAAAGATAATGGAAGCAAACCATTAAATAAATTAGGAAGTGAAGAAAATAATGATGAAGGTTGTGATTGAAATAAATTAAATAATCCATTACCATTAGTAGCAGACGAAGGTGGAGGCGGAACTGATGGTGTTCCGAGTGGCTCCTTTCTTAATGGTGGATCAGTTCCACGCGGACTTCCCAAAGGTTCCAATAAATCTGAACCTTTCTCAGAATATTTATTCAAATTCGCTAATAATTCATTTTTTAATTTTGTTTTTTCGATTGTTTGACTTTGAGAATATGGAAGAATCAGCAACATCATGGAAATAAATAACATCAAAAAGGCAATAATTGAAGCCATACTTTTTGTTTTAATAAATAATCATGAAACCATAGAGTAAAATGACTAACAAATCTTTGAACAAAAGTTCGCCGTTCGTGATTTCAAAACGCCTTTGATGCTCTTGACCCAGCAACAAAAACCAACAACACTAATGTTTGTTGTTTGCCTAAGGATACTACTACTTGTATTACAAACAATTGCAGCACACCACGGGTTTTAAAAATATCTCTTGAAAATCAAGTAAAAAAAATCGAAAATCGTTCACTGAAATTTTCCCTTTCTAAAAATAAATAAATACAAAAAAAAAGAAACAAAAACGAGCAACAACAATATTTTATTTTAGAAGATTGGTTTCAAAAGTTTAAAAAAAGGGATCCAACGAGAGAATAGAAAGTTTATGCAAATTTTAATTTATTTATTTATTAGATCGGTTTAGTTCTTGAAAGTGGAACAACAACACAAAAACACTATTTTCATCATCTCCTCGTTCCTCTTTCTTGCACCGTTAGAATAATACATACATACTAAAAGTCTTTTTTTTTCTTCTCTTTCATCCCAAAATAACATACAATGATGGCGCGGCTGGAAATGATCATCAAAATTTTAAGCGGAGGACTGCCAGCGGCGATTGTATAACAATAATAATAAAAAAAAACGCCATTATTGAGAGCTTGTAAATGTGATTCTCTCTCTCATCTTCTTCTTTTTTGATCGTGAAGATTCAATCATCATCTCCGCAATTAAAAAAATTCGAGGAAAAAAGCTTTTTTGAAGGGAAAGTAAGTAGCAGCAGTGACTCTTGAAAACAATAACTAGAATTTCATATTTTCTCATTAGCTTTTTAGAAATTTTTAGTTAAAATTCTTTAATTTGTCAATAAAAAAATTATGAAGTTGAAATAAAAAAATGTTATAAAAATAAATTCAATCCTACAATTTTTTTTACCATTTCAAGTTTCCACTCTATCTCGTTTCGAAAAAAAGAGTTTATGATACTGTAGGAAAAAACCTTTGATGCATAATCACGTTTTTCTTTTATTTTTTTTTCGTTAAAATCGTTACAGTTTAAATTTTTTTGGTGTGGAAAAAATGTTTGTTCCAGTTACATCTAAACAAACTTCCACTGAAAATCAGTTTGTTTTAAACCCAAAAGCAGTTAAAGCTCGAGAAGCATATTTCAAACATAACGACGCTCATGATGGTGGTATAGCTAGACTTGCAAAAGGGCATATCATTGAAGCTCGCCATCAAGAAGCTCTGCAGTTTTTCTCTACTCATCATGATTATCGTCGTGGAAAAATTCGTGAAACATATGTTCCAAAATTTCCTGAAGGTGATGAACTTTTTGAAAGAGCTACTCTTCAACCTGGTGCTGATTTTGAGACCATGTATAATGTTGAAGGAATATCATGCTACAATGATCGGGGAGAATCTGTACGACCTACTCAAATTGTGTAAGTTTTTAATTAAAGGGTTTTCGTATCATCTAATCGTTTATTTGTTCTAGGAGTTTCGAGGAAGCAAACTTCACTCCACAGTTAATGAAGAATCTCCAAAGAATGAAAATTAAAGATCCTCTTCCAATCCAACAAATTTTGGTTCCTTTCTTGTTAAACAATTCAAGTAAAGTTTCTTTTTTTTTTCTTCTCTTTGTCCTAATCGTGTCATTTTAGATCATGATATCGTGGCAACTGCTCCAACAGGCTCTGGCAAAACTGTAGCTGTTATGCTTCCTTTAATTGAACATTGTATCCATCTCAAGAAAAATGAAACACTTCAACGACCTTCAAATGCTCCTTATGTTATTGTGATTGGTGCAACTCGTGACCTCGTCCATCAGTTATGTCTTGATACTCTTCGCCTTGCAAATGATACTGGAATTGCGGTCAAATGTGCTTATGGCGAATATGAAAGAGAAACAAATGCTAAACATATCAAAAATGGCTGTGATATTCTTATTGCCACTGTTGGAAGATTCGTTGATTTAGTTGATAAAGATGACGTTTGTTATGACTTTTTTGTATTTCATTAACTTATCTTTTTAGGTCTATGTTAACCACGCTCGTTTTTTGGCTGTTGATGAAGCTGATAAACTCGTGACTGATGAACTCTTTCAAGATTTGTTACTGGTGCTCAAAGACCGAATAGTAAGCCATTGCGACTTGAATTATTATTGGAATCTTCTTCTCTTTCTTTTTTTTCAGCGTCTCGACATCGTTCATGCTCTTTTTAGTGCAACTTTCAGTCATGCTGTTCAGATTACGCTTCCAAAATTTCTTCGAAAAGATTTTATGAGAGTTGAATTGCGTACTTTTGGTATCAGTCCTACTGTAAAACAAAGGTTTTATGACGTAAGTTCTTTTTTCCTTTCTTTGATATACTGAACGTTTTTTTTTCAGATTCCAATTTTTAAACGCAGACAACATCTTTTACAAATTCTCATGAAGGATGCTTTAATCATACCCGAAGAAGAACTCAAATATGACGTTACAAATTTTGTCCACAAAGAACAGTATCGTGTAAAAAAGACCATTATTTTTGGTGAAATTCGTCGACAAATTGATTATTTAGCAATTTTTTTATCAATGGCTGGAATACGAACCATCAGTATGCATGGGTATGTGTTTTTAATTTCCCTTATTTTTCTATGATACAATAATCTTTCAGCGGTCGAAGCCAATCTCAACGTAATGAAGCTTGGAGTGGATTCTTAAATGATGAATATCAAGTTTTATGTGCTTCAAATGTTGCTGGACGTGGACTTAATTTTCCTGGTATTGAATTGATAATCAACTATGATCCTCCAACAGATTTTGATACTTATGTTCATCGAATTGGACGTGCTGGAAGATTGGGTGGAAGTGCTAAAGCTATTACCTATTTGGTTCCTGAAGATGCTTCACATATGCAACTTGCTCATAATCTTGTGAGAGAATTGAAAAAGTTAAAGCAACCGATTCCTGCGTTTTTAAGTGATATGGCTTACAGAGTTATTATGGGAAATTAGATTAAAATGTTAAAGTTTGATTGTATGTATTTGTTTTGAATAGTTTATTTAATTGTTGTTGTTTTTTATTATAATAAAATATACCAAAAAATTGTTTTTTTTGATATTTTGGAAGTGCAGCAACCATGAGGGCATCAAGTTATTCAAAATCCAATACAATTTGCTTCTTTTCAGTAACGAATTTCCTTTAAAAGGTTAGTTATAAAGCTTTTAAGAAAAATTTCGCAAATTTGACTACCTTGTTTTAATACCAGCTTTAGAAAACATTAATTTAGCAGCCATAACTTCATCATCATCATGCTTATTATTTAAATAAACCACTTCGGTAATGCCAACCTGAAAATTCAACCACCTTAAAAATTGGAAAATCCCAGGAAATAAATGAGAAACCTGTATTATCATTTTGGCACATCGATTGCATGGAAACATAGTCGAATAAAGAATATTACCCTTAAGCGAGTCCTTAGCATTGAGAATTGCATTCTCTTCTGCGTGACAGACATAACTGTGCTTGTTAAGAAATGGCCGATCAGGATGTTTACCCCAAGGAAAATCATCATCTTCACAACCTCGAGGCATGCCATTATATCCTATGGAATTAAGGATATTGTCTGTTCCAACTATTGCTGAGCCAACCTAAAACAGCATCGTTATTGGAGGAGAAAGAATATAAAAGGCGAACTTGAGTAACAGGGTCTTTGCTTCGTTGAGCTGCAAGCAAAGCCATTCCCATAAAAGTTTCTTCCCATCCAATGTAATTTTTTCGTTTGGGAACAAAACCTTCTGCTAATTTTTCACTGAAAATTTGAACTTATTTATTGTAAGGGGAAAAATGTTTCTCACTCTAACTTGCATTCATCGAGAAGTTTAACAGCTTCATCAATTTCACAAAATGTTGGTGGTTTAGTAATATCATTATTATTTTCTTTCGCTGAAGTTTCAGCAGCTGCTTTTTGTTGCTCTTCGGGTGGCATTAGGGAAATCTAAAAATTTATCTATTTTTAAGTGATAATAAATATTGTTAAAATCATTATAACGAAAGGATATGTTGGATAGTAATGATAACCAAGAAACCGGATGATATCTTATCAAAAGCAGATGTGTCGACTTTTAAAACAAACTTAAGAAAATGATGAGCACGGAGAAACTGTTAGTCTTTTTTTTCAAGAGCTCAGATAAAAATGATCGATAAGAATGACCCCGATCAAAATCGTTGATGTTCAAAACAATAAGAGATAGAAAAAAACCTTGAGAGCTAAACCACCATTTAAGCAAATATGTATGTTATGTTCGTTATGCTGGGTAAATAAGGAAGGGAAATAAACTCATAATAAAGAGGTAAAAGTTTATTTATTAGTTCACTCATTAATGGAAAAAAATTAAAAAATCATACATACACCATTAATATTGGGATTACAAAACATCTGCCAATACCGATATTTCACATTGCTGTAAAGTCTTTTTAAATAAGGTTAATCATCATTGTTTTTCATATTCAAATCAAAAACAAATTATTTTATTTTATCGAACTGTAGTTTTCGCGCCTTTTTTCCATTGCCAGCTGCTTTTCAAACTCAAACCATGAATGTTGTAAACTTCCAAAATATTAACTTTGGTATTTAAAAAATCAATTGCTGTTTGAATTCAATTCTGTTTCAAAGAGTTTAGTGAATTACAAAAAAACTTTATTCAAGGTAGCGCCAAAATGATATTGTTTCCAGAGAATATGTGTGTGAAATACAAAGGCAAAACATATAAGCTTTTTAACAAAGAAAGGCAAAAGGACAAATTTTGTTCAAACGAAAAATGACAAAATAGTTAATACACGTATTTAATTTTGGTTTTCAATCAACGATATAACAATTAAAGAAAAACTTGAATAAGTAATAAAAGTGATTATGCTTATAAACAGAATACAAAAGATATATTTTTTCTTTTTGACAAGGCAACATTACAGTTTGAAATTTATTGAGAATCTTCTTGACTAGGTGGAGTTTTAGCAATTAAAGCATTTAATTGTTCGTCAGTTACTGATGAGCTTGTCGTTGCAGTTGAAACGGTTGATTGAGTTGCAGAAGTTGAAGGCGTTGCAAGCGATCCATTTTCGTTAGTTGTTGTTGGAATAAATCTTTGAGTTGGTGTTGCATTATTCGTTCTTGGAGTGAATTTAGGAGGAGGTGGAATTGGTGGAGGAGTACTTGGCGCAGATGTAACAGTTGCCGGAATCTCAGCTGTAATATTTTTAATTGAATTCCATAACTTTGATAAACCAGAACTTGATGGAGCTGATCGAGCAGAAGTTGGTGTTGATCGGCTGCCATTGAATAATGAAGCAGTTGAATCTTCTTTTGAAGATCGTCGACTTTTTATTGATGATCCATTTGACATACCAGAAACTAAAACACTTTTATAGTATTAAAAAATATGACAAAAGTAAGTGGCATACTGTTAAATGAATTATTAGATGTATTTGGGTTATGACCTTCTAAAGCTTCTTTTGCATCTTCAACAGGAAAATTCATTGTCACAGGTTCAGAAGGTTTCTTATGCTTTTCATCTAACGATTGCTGTAATGCAACTGGAGTTAACCATTCCGGAGGAATAACGCGTTCAAAAAATGGGATTGAGTTTGACATTGAAGCTAAGCGATTGACCCATGGTGGAATATCAGTACCCGTTAACATCTGAAAAGTAAAGGTTAAATATTTCTTATAACAAATCAAAATTATTACCTTGACTAAAAAGTGAGAAAAGTGATTGCAATTTTTTGTTATCAAATGGTATTTATCACCACGATAATCTTCACCAAGTTGTTGAATAATCTTCTTTATTTCATATGCAGTAAAATCAGTTTCACCACAGATTTGTGCTTCTTTAAATTTGAAATTTTCTCCAAGTTCTTCAGCATCGCCAGGTTGATTTTCAAATATACCAGAAAATTCAAAAGGATGTCCACCATAAGCATATTCAACTCCATGAATTTCGACACCAGAATGATATACACCAATACCCAACACGGATGCATAATCATTGACCCAATACTAAAAGATAAAAATAACAAAAAAGCTGTTATTTAATGAAAGGGATTTACCATATCATAAATATTTAATTTTACCACAGATCGAGGAGGCATGATTACAACCCGATTTCAATCACAATTTCGTTGGAATATATAAAAGTTCAAATAATCATTCACTTGATTCTTTGGTACAATTTCTTAGTGTTGAGACAAAAGCGTTAAAACTTTCTTACACCAAAATGAAATTTCGTCGTCGTTGATTCCGTTGTTGCAAATCGATCAAAAAACCCTCGTGATGAAGGGCTGTAGAAGAAAATGTAAGGCAAACAACGGTGGCGGTTGAGAAAAATCTAAAAATGAGTATTAATTAGCATGAAATTCATATCACAAAAGCACGCAAAAATAGAAAAGAAAAAAATGCGAATGAAACGCTTTCAATCAAATTTTTTTTAAACAAAAAATAAACAAGCAAAGAAAAAATTCTCGAACAAAAATGTTTCAAGTGGTTCGTTCGTTCGGTCGCGTGTTGCTTCTTCTTCGGGACAGAGAAAACGAGTTTTATTGCTGCGTTCCATTTTGGAATGAACTCTATTTAAAAAAAAAATTTTTTGATGGATTATAAAATAGCAAATTTACTAATTATTAATAATAATAATTATCTAAAAGCATCTTATAAATTAACTAAAAAAATAAAGAATCGATGAAAATAGAAGATGAAAGAACAGAAATACAAATAATGAAATCGATGATGATGAGTAAGAAAGAGCATCATCGTCTGTGAGACTCGCTCGGAGGTCTCTTTCTTTTTGTGTTCTTGTTTCAAATATCTTGTGACTGACTAATAGTCATCGTCGTTGTTCCTGAAATCATTTTTTCTCTCGTTTTCCTCCTATTATTTCTTCGCTTTCTTCCAAATTTAGTTTTTTGTTTCTAAAATAAATGCCAACAAATAATAGGCGGATTCCCAAGAGATATTTATATACTCCAAAAATAAAAGTATGTACATACATAGAAAGTAAAGCTTTTTTTGAGTTGTTGTTCTTCCTCAATTATCCTTTCGCTTTATAAAGTTAAAAGCAACGGAAAAGAAAAAAGACACAAACACAGGTTTAAAAAAGAAACAAGCAACACCAACAAAAACATGCATTTCCTTGCATCTTTTCTTTCTGAAAAATAAGCCAATGTGAAAGATAATTTGGGTTAAAAAAATGAGACAGAGAAAAGCTAAAAATAGAAGAATGAAATGGAACTCGTATCGATCAGTGCTGATGCATTGTTTTAAAAAAAGAAAGCAGAGTAATGGACGGATAATAGCGTTTAGAAAAAAAGGAACAAACAAACTTTTCAGTATGTCAGAATTTTTTGCAAAGGGATTTGTAAAAATATAAAGCAACCTATTTTTAGTTTCAACAAAAAAAATAATTAGGGTTTTGTGTTTCAATGATCAAAAAGAAGGATGGATAACTTGGATTAGAATATTTTTTAACCATATTTTAACAAAAAATAATGGATTTGTGAGATAGAAACTTATTTCTCACATTACAATGACATACTTTAAGTTGCCCATCTAAATCACATAAATGTTTACCTCAAAGTTTTATAGTTCGGTCTTCGATGAACGAAATGAGAAAATGTACCAAAATTAAAAATAAATTTATTTTATAAAAAAAGAAATTTTGATTTTTTTTTTCAAAATATTTTTTTGTTGCTTTATTGTTAGTTTTTTAAGGGCCGTTAATTATTTATTTAAAGTAAAAAACAAACTCTAAAGGGTACTTGAAAATTTTTAATGAAAAAAGGAAACTAAAAATGGACCAGTATTTTTAGGGAACATGAGAAGATGATGAACTTTCAAGTAAAGCAGAAGAGAGAAAGAAAAAAATCGATGAGCGAATATTGCATGATTTTCTATTTTTTTAAAAATAAAATTGGAAAAAATCAAGAATGTTAGAAAGATCAAACATTGAAGTCCACTAATATTCTAACTTTATCATTAAAAAAATGTACTAAAAAGGTAGCAAACACCTCATACACCATTTTTCTATCAATAAAAAAATAAGAATAAAATATCGAACCATAAAAAAGCTTGCAAGCTCCTGTCAAAAAAAATTTTTGCTTCAAGTTGTAAAAACGAAGAAATGTAAACCGTTCGTCGAGCGATGATTCATTCATCTTGCATACGTTAAATTATCTTTTTGATTCAAAGGTGGCTGAATGTAACTTTGTCAAAAAAATATTTTGATTATAAAAAAAAGTCGATGAAGGCTTTATTACTTTTTTTACCCTTTTAAATGTAAAAAGAAGAGTAACATAATATCAAAGATGGAAAATAAAAAAAAAGAGAAGCAAAAGAAATGGAGAAGAAAAAAGGGTATTAAATAATTCAATTTTTTTACTACTACTTGTTTCCTATTTTGGTTTTGATAAATGAAATTCGACATTAAAAATGATTGCAACCAACAACAAAAAACTCTTATAAAAAAGGAAGCTTTTGACATAAAAATGAAGCATAAAAACGAAGAAATTGGTTTTGGTTCATTTTTATTCATGAATGTTTATCATATTAATGATAAGTTATGTGTTTATAGCTACGATATATTTAATAAGCTTTATTTATTTATTAGGCATTGGCTTTCATGGAAAAATAAGTATTTTTAGTTTTTTATCAAAAAATTTTAACTAAAAAAATGAAACGACAAATTTTGCTCATGAAAAATATTTTTCTCATTTTGTATGGACCACTATTTCTTTTCGCCCAATTTCTTATTAGATTAGGGTAAGATAAGCTTTTTGGCCCGTTATTTTTTTTGTATAATTATATATACCTTTTTGAGGTACGTAAAAGTTTCAAGCCCTTTTTAAAAAAGTGGTTTCGAATTTAATAAATTTTGGAAAGCTTCCATGAAAATGGAAGCAAATTTGATTCTTTTTTTACTTGATCTTTTTGGTTATTGGTGGAATGCTGAATAAATAAAGTTTATCGCTGCCCAATGTGAAATAGTCCAATAAAGCCCTTATTTTTTCCCTTTCATTTTTACAAAAACAAACTTTATTTAATTTTTTATCGCTCAAGCCAATAACGGAATTAACTAAAATTTACCCGAACCAATACGAAGATCATTGCCCATGAAATAAATACCTTTTAGAATAAAATAAATACAGCCAAGGAACGAAGTTAATGAAAACCCAAAAATACAAAGTTAAAGCAGTTGATGCTATTGGTAACTTTTATGCGCGTTTCAATCATTTGCGAAAATAAGAAAATCTAACAGAATAGAAGCTGTGTCGCTTTTTATGCTGCGCGCAAAAAAAAATTGAGCCAACAACCAAAACTCACAACAGTGATGAATAAGATGAAGAATAAGAAAAAGGCGATGAAGACGACGACGACAAAAAAGACAGGGCAAAAATGAAAATATGAGAGATGCTGCTGCTGCAACAGCAGCGGTGAAGGTTTTGACAGTGACGACGCGTTCGTTCATTTTCAATGTCCGCTTTTCTTTTTTTCTCCTTGTTGAATGAGAAAATAAAAAAGTAAAGAAGAAAAATAAAAGGTTAAATTTTTTTTAGTATTTTTGTTCTTGCAGAAATTAATTGGTGGACATTGGTCAAAGAATATGCCATTGTTTTTTTTTTATATTTCTAAATTTTTATTAGCTCCCATTTTCTAGTGTGTATTTTTATTTTTTTTTCAAATTCTCCAGTGAGCTATCAATGATGATAAGTTTCTCCATGTTCTTCTCAAGTTAAAAAGAAAAACATTTGTGTGTGTTTGGTCGTAAAAAGCTCCAATTTTAGTTGTTGAATATTTTTAACACATTGCTTGCTTCCTTTTTTTGTTGTTGATGATGGAAAAATTTCCCCTACGGGTTTCTTTAGTCTTGAATCATCTTTTTTTTGCTTCTTTTATTTTTTTTCTTCATGCATTTGAAAAATTGTTTTTGTTTATTCTTTTGCCCTTTTTTAAAAACTTGCAGGAAAAAAAGTATATTTTGAACTATTTTTTTATATATTCCTGCTACGATGGCCGCCATCAATGAATTGCCCGCCACCTTGATTGATTCTTGTGGGGGCGAGGCGATCAGTTGCTTCTTCGAAGCTCATCGCTGCTCTCTCATTCTAAAACCTTTCAGCAAATTATGGCTTTTGCCTTTGACTCAATGCCGCGGATAAAAAAGCTTTCAGAACAGTTGTGTAATAAAAACTTTTTTCCCTATACTAAAACATATCCAATATCTTTCACTTTCGTCTCTTCTCCCTTCAATTGCTTTAGCTCGATTGTGAGCTTTCTTTTAGATTGATCCGACCAAAAAAAGTTTGTTGTATCGCCGTCGTATTTTCTTTTTTTTGCAGCAAAGCGAAAAGGAGTATGCAGCTTTTTGGGTGCTATAAAGCAAACAAATGAAATCGCAATGGCATTTGAGAAATCTTAAGCGTGTGTGTAATCGAGCCACCAACATTTACTTTACGAAGGATGGAAAAAAAAAGCGAAGGTGTTGTTGTAGACGTAGAAGATGGTGGAGGAAGAAAAATAAAATTATTTTGTTTTAAAAAGTAAACAATCGATAAAATTATTATGATTTACCGAATATAAATACATATCTTTATCGCGTTCCAATTTTATAAACCTTCGAAATTGATTTTTATTTTTAACTTTATTTCAGGTAACAGTCCTTTAATTTTTTATAGTACCCTCTTAGGAGGAAGTATTTCCATCATTCAAAATGGCTCATCTTATCAGTGATGATATTGAACCAAATGATGGAACATGGAAGCTAGGTATTTTCGTTACGGATATTAATTTATCCAAAGAAATTTATGCTCGAGGTGATATGCATATTGGTGGAATTATGATTAAAGTTGTGGATGCTATTGGTAATTAATTACACTCGAAAACAATAATAACATAATATAATTTTAGGAGGTTCAAGGGATTGGTCCGATCATGCTTTATGGTGGCCTGATAAACGCCGATGGTTGAAACACACTCGTTCAACTTTGGATCAAATTGGGGTTACTTCAGCTCATTACCTTGAATTTACACCCATGCATAAACCCGCCAAAGTTCAGCTTCCAGATTTACAAGTTATCGACGCAAATTTAGATTTTTCATGTTCTGTATTTCGTGTAACAGCAGAACTTTGTCGAGAACTTTCAATTCGATATCCAGAAGAACTTTCACTTAAGAGAAATATTCCACCAGATGTTCTTCGAAAAGGTGCCAATGCTGATACTGAAGCTCCAATAGTTCCATATAAAGTTGGTGAAGAATCAGTTGGCCCTGGAACTATTAGAACCCTTCAACCTATTCGTTATTCAACTTTGAATGTTAATGGCCGCCAATCCTCACCCGCTTTATCTGCAACTTTGGGTCCTGGACATATGTTTAATGCATCTGAAATCGGTACTCTTCCCAGACATGGAACACTTCCTCGAGGAATGTCACCTGGACCTGCAGCGTATGCCCATGTAATGGGACGTGATACAACTCGTGGATTCACAGGTGAATATCTTGATGGTGAAGCCATTGCTGAAAATCTTGTTCAATCACCTCGAATTGCACCAAATAAAGATTTACCCGTTTTTCGTCCACAAAATTATACTGAAAGAGCTGCCATTAATCGAGGATGGCTTGATTCAGCTCGTTCACTAATGGAACAAGGAATATCTGAAGGTGAAATAGTTCAACTTCGATTTAAATATATGTCTTTCTTTGATTTAAATCCCAAATATGATCCAGTTCGAATTAATCAACTTTATGAACAAGCTAAATGGTCCATTTTATTGGATGAATTTGAACACACTGAAGAAGAAGCAAACCTTTTCGGTGCTTTACAACTTCAAGCAACTTTACAAAGAGCTGATGAAAAAGAAAATGCTGATGATAAAGATGAAGTTGATTTGTTATTGGATGAATTGGAGCACAACTTAGATGCTGCTGCTTTGAATCGAAAAGATTTAACTCATGTCCCAGAATTGGCAGAATATTTGAAATTTTTAAAGTATGTTTTGATAAAGAAGTTATATGAGAGAACACTAACAAAAAAAATTTGATAAAAATAGTGAATATACTATCTTTGTGTATTAAAACAAATTTTTTAGGCCCAAAAAGCTTGGATTTAACAACTTCAAACGTGCATATTTTGTATTTCGTGATCTCTATTTGAGTTATTATAATGCAGCTCAAGATCAATCTGGTCCACCTCTTGGCCATTTTTCCCTTAAAGGATGTGAAGTAACACAAGATGTCAAAATTTCTGAACAAAAATTTCATATTAAAATTCTTGTTCCAGCTGCTGATGGAATGAATGAAATAATTCTTAAATGTGATTCAGAACCACAATATGCTAAATGGTTAGCTGCTTGTAAGCTTGCAGCTCGAGGCAAAACTATGGCTGATGCAAGTTACAATAGCGAAGTGGAATCACTCAAACGAACTTTGATGTTGCAATCAGGAAGTTAGTATTCTTTAATTGTTAGCATTTTTAAAAACTTGATATACCACTTTTAGAGCAACAAAATGGAACGGATACAAAAAATCGATCGCCAGCTGTTCAATTTCCAAATGATTTTAATGTTGAAGAATTTGTTTCTCAACATTATGTTCGCCGGGCTCGTTCTCGACAAAATCTTCAATCTCGAATTTCTGATGCTCATTCAAGCATTAAAAATCTTTCAAATGTTGAAGCCAAACTTCAATATATTAGAACTTGGGAATCCCTTAAAGGTCATGGATTACATTATTTCATAGTTAAATTCTTTGATGAACGTGGTTCACGCAAACCTGAACTTATTGCAGTTTCAAATCGAGGATTATTTTTGGTTAATTCTGAAAATGGTGATTGCATAAAACCATGGCCATTTACTAAAATGAAGAAATGGCATGTTAATTGGGAAATTCGACATATTCGTATGGCATTTGATCAAGAAGAAATTGATTTTAAACCTTTTAGCGCTGATTGCAAGGTTAGTTTTTGAGGAAGCTTAAATAACTGTAGCCATAATTTTTTTGTCATTGAACAAAGCATTAAATTGGTTCCTCAAAGAATATCCATAATTTAATTTTGTCAATTTCAGGTTGTTCATGAATTTATTGGAGGGTATATTTTTGTTTCCATGAGATCCAAAGATCATAAGCAAGCTCTCGATGAAGAAGGTTTTATGAGGCTTACAGGTGGATGGGGATAAAATCTCTCACAAATTTTAAAACAATTTTATATTTTAAATTACAACAATATTAAAAATTTGCTCAAAGATTTTTTAAAAATATTTTTTAATGAGACCTACTTAAAATAGTTTTAATAATAATAAAAACCTTTTGCTTTTATATTTTGTTCCATACTATGTATAGCTTTTGTTCGTTTTAAATTGTGATTCGAGTTTTCTTCCCATTTTCTTTAGCCTTAAAATGTTTGATTGTTATTTATTTTGTGTTTTCATACAATACAATATTTCATCATGTATGTGTCTTATATTTTTTGATTATTACGCAATTTGTTTCATTTATTTTTTTGTGCTACTGCCGCCATCCATTATTTTTCTTTTGTTAAAAAATACAGTAATAAAGCGCTATAAAGATTATACCGTCTTTATGAAGCATGAATCTGAATGGCTAACAAACATAAAAAGCACAATTCAGAAATTAGAAAAACATCTCTGTTCATTTTATTCAAGCCAAAACATTTTTAATTTTATTTCTGAAAAAGATTTTAAGAAAATTATTTTAAAAAATGACCAATTTTAGCTTTCATTTATCTTCCTGCAAGCTATTATTTTTTATTCCCCAAAAAATTTAGGATTCTTGTAACCAAAAAGGAATGAAAAAAAATACACAGAAAAGATATCGGAAATTTGCATAAACATTCTTCTCCATAAAAATAGGGTAAATAGAGTATAAAAGCTCTTTAGACATTCATTATCATTTTTTTTTTGTTCAACTGACCGCCGGCGGATCGTCAACGTGCTCTTTCGTGTTAATCAAATTTGCCGCTGCTTCAAATATGGGTGATTCTGGAAAACTGCTTGAAATTGAAATACAAATGGAAGAAGGTGAACCGCTTGGTGCAACGCCAAATGACAAACTCGTCATCGTCAAAGTTCAACCTGGTACTCTTGCTGAAGGGAAGCTAAAGGTAAAATTGTTTTTGTTTTGAATCTAATACAATTTGCTATATTTTAGATGGGAGATCAAATCATCAAGATCAACAACACTCAAATTCGTGACTCCAATCATTTCTTCCAACTTCTTCGTTTTGCTCCACCGGTTGCTCGACTTTCAATTGTTCGTGATGAAAAGAAAGCTGAAGAACTTGAAGCTCGTGTTCATATTCCTGCTGAACGTGCCAAATTCATTCAACGTCGTGATGGTTTCAACTATTCCTTGGTCAAAATCGAATGGAAACCTGGTGGACCCAAACTTGGTCTTGGTATCAAGCATTACCAAAATCGAGTTTTGGTTTCTCGATGTGATCCTGGTTCGTTGGCTGCTTCTCAACTTATCGTTGGTGACCACCTCATTGATATCGATGGCAAACCAGTCACCGATAAAGATGTTGCTCGTGAATTCTTGCTCAAGTCTCTTCAATCTCAAGGTTTCGTCACTTCTGTTATTGAACGTCCTGAATCCATGGAAGCTAAACATTGGACTCAAACAGCTTTATCCGTTTCTGCTGCTCAACCTCCATCTGTTGCTATGAATTCTGATGTTCGTGATATTGCTGCTCGAGAACGTAGTAAATTGAAGGAACGCAATGCTCAAGTAAGTTTCTTCTTTTTTCATTTCTCATTTTAATTTTTTTTTTCAGCCTAAAAGCAAAGGTATTCTTGGTCGTACTCAAAAAGCTGGACGTGTAACCATCGTTGATAAGATTGATGAACATGTCATTGCAAGTGATAATGAAGGCAAGAACTTACGCGCTGTTCGAAAATAAACCTCTTCTCTTCAACCATCCTAAATCATCTTCGAATCATAAATTCTTTTTTGGTCTTTAAGTTGGAGGCACACACATATCGACTCTCAAGGACTATGGCGAAAAAGATGGCTTTGGACTGGTGAATGGTAACAAATTGACTTTGGCTCGTTTTTTTTCTATTGTTTGTAAAGTTTTCTGATAAATGTTTTATGATATTTTGTGTGTCATTTAAATTCAACTACCAGCATTCATCTATATTTTGGGATTCCTTTAACATGAGAAAAAATGATTATAAATCACTTTTGGTGGCATGAACGAAGAAAGCAAAAAAAAGTTGATTCAAAAACTTTAGGAAAAGTAAAACTTCAAAAACGATAGTTCAAAAAAAAGGTTCCCATTATTTCTGAAACTTTTACAACGAATTTGCCTCTCACTTTTTTAGTTAAAACTTTGATTTGCAAAATCAGAATCGAATTTGTTTCTGTTCCACGTTATTATTATTTTGATCAAAAAATATGTTTGAGGTTGAATTTCTTTTTATTCATTGTTAGAGACACTCATTTTCTGCTTGACCAAAAATCTCCTTTTTTTGTGTCAACGTTATTTTCTTTCGCGATATAATTTTTTCTTTTGTCTTATTTGGTTTATTAATCTCCATAAACTTTTAGAACCCTAATTTACTAACCCCTCAAGAAGAATCAAACAAAAATGCTGTACGAATATCCTGCTACCCATCCCGTTACAACATATGATCTTTGTGCCTATGAAGTCTTGCTCAAAGTTAGAAGTGATTTGGATAAATTTGTGTCACCTGAAGTAAGTTTATTTTTTTTATAACTATGAACAATGATTGCAAAACTATGTAGCTCTAAATTTTCGTTAAATTATGTTGATAATTTTTAGGTTCAACTAGCATGCAAGCCAATGGAATTAACTGATGATAATCTTCGATTAATCATGGAACGATTGAATCAAAGCTTGAATGTTGGCTTATCAATGGAAGATGGTGCTTCGGTCAAACAACTTCCATCATATGTTCGCTCCACTGCAAACGGATCTGAAAATGGCGATTTCCTTGCACTTGATTTGGGTGGCACTAATTTCCGTGTTCTTCTTATTCGAATTGAAAAAAATGAATCCCATATGACTTCAAAGATTTATCGTGTTCATGAATCACTAATGCTCGGTACCTGTGAAGAGGTAAGCTGGATTTTTTAACATATGCATAAAACTCTTGTTAATTTTTTAGTTGTTTGATCACATCGCTGAATGCCTTGCAAAGTTTATGAAGGATCATGATCTCATGAATCACCAAAAGCTTCCACTTGGTTTCACCTTTTCATTTCCGTGTAAACAAGAAGGCCTTACATGTGCTCGTCTCGTCAAATGGACCAAAGGTTTTAACGCTTCAGGTTGTGAAGGTGAAGATGTTGTCAACCTTCTTCGTGATGCTTGCCATCGACGTGACGATGTCGATATCGATGTTGTGGCAGTTCTCAATGATACAACTGGAACAATGATGGCTTGTGCTTTTAAAGAAAATACTTGTCAAATTGGTGTTATATGTGGTACTGGATCAAATGCTTGCTATATGGAAGATCTTGATAAAATTTCTAAAATTGCCGGCCAATGTAATCCTGTCGAAGATGGTCTTCCTAACGAGGTTTGAAGGATATTTTCACCTTATGAATAAAAATGTATGATTTTAGATGTGTGTAAATACCGAATGGGGAGGTTTTGGTGATGACGGGTCTCTTGATGAATTCAGAACAAAGTATGATAAAATGGTCGATGATATTTCAATCAACAATGGTCAACAGCTTTTTGAAAAAATGGTTGCTGGAATGTATCTTGGTGAAATTGTCAGAGTAATTCTTGAAGATTTGGCACGTGAAAATCATCTCTTTGGTGGTGATTTCTATGCTATCTCAAATCCTGGATGTTTCCCTACCAAATTCTTATCTGAAATTGAGAGGTATGTTGATACTTAAAAATCTTTATTTTCATATACCATTTTTAGTGAAATGCAAACTGAAGGAGCTTTCTTTAAAACTCAAAGCATTCTTGAAGAAATCGGCATCCCATCTGTTTCACAAAATGATTGCACAAATGTTGCATACATATGTTCTGTAGTTTCAAATCGTGCTGCTCATCTCGTTGCTGCTGGCGTCTCTTTACTTCTCAAACGCATGAATAAACCCTATGTTACTGTTGGGGTTGATGGATCAGTTTATCGCTTCCATCCTACTTTTCCTATTGCTTTAAATCAAAAAATATATGATCTTCTTAATGGAAATATTGAATTTCAATTGATGCTTAGTGAAGATGGATCTGGAAGAGGTGCAGCACTTGTAGCGGCAGTTGCTGCGAGAATGAAGCAAGAATCTCAAGCACATGTTTTGAAACTTCAAATGGAAAGAATGAATGCATCATAAATTCGACGGCGCCTTTTTTAAAGATAGTCATTTAAAGATATGATTTTAACGGAAGAAATTTTAACGATAGGAATATTAAAGATTTGAAATTCGCGGATAGAATTTTCGCGACGGGATTTTAAAAGACAGTAATTTTACAGACAGACGACACACGATTTGATTTTCAAAGATAGGACATTAGCGGATACAGTCTTATCTCATTATCCATATTGTCAAATTTTTTTCTGTTTGTTGGAATGAGTGCGCCTCATCACAGCGCTCAATAAATACTCAACACATTTTTATTTCAGCGATTTAATAACAAGATATGACTGTATCCGCTAATGTCCTATCTTTGAAAATCAAATCGTGTGTCGTCTGTCTGTAAAATTACTGGCTTTTAAAATCCCGTCGCGAAAATTCTATCCGCGAATTTCAAATCTTTAATATTCTTATCGTTAAAATTTCTTCCGTTAAAATCGTATCTTTAAATGACTATCTTTAAAAAAGGCGCCGTCTAAATTCTTGGTTTCAAAGCTGGATATGAAATGTTTATGGAAAAAGCCTGATTAATTTTTTCTTCTTTTGTATTATTTTGTAATTTTTTTTATATTGACTGTAATAACTCAAATTTTTGCATTGTATTTGTCATAATAGTTTTTTTCGAGTCATGTATTTTAGTTTATTTGTTAGATATTGTTGAAACCTTGTTATGAATAAATTTTTTAACTTTAAATTGTTTTTGATTGTCAAACCTTGTAAATGCAGCTTAACATTGCTTTCTGCATCATTAAAGTTATTTAAACTTACATTGCTTATCAAACTTGTAGAAAGCAAGAGAAGTTTTCAGCATATTTTTTATTAAATTGTTTCAAACAAAACAAAAGTTTTCGGAAGGGGAACGGCGTCAAACCCATGGCTTTATTTTTCTTTTTATTTTATCACGTAAGTGGTGTGAGTAAGACTATGTGTGTCCGTCGATGAAGCCTTTGCTTCATCGTTGTTTTCTTTTTTCCCGTTAGGCAGCAATAAGGAAGCAGAAAGAAATGAAGAAAAAAGAAGGAACGAGAAAAAAAAGTTGGTTCAATCAAGGGCAACTGCTTTTTTAAGCATAAAGTTTTTGATGAATTTTTCTGTCTTTGGAAAAGTTAGCAATCAAAGGCAAATAAATGAACGATGGATGACGAATAAAAAGTTAATCTTTATCTCTTTTTTCCTCAGCTATAAGTTATTATTTTTTATTTATTTATATTCATTTTATGAGGTTTTTTCCACTCAAAGAAATGAAGCAAACAAAATCTCATCAGTTTTTTTATTTTTAAATTGACTTTTGCTTGTTCCATGACTTTGTTTCATTTAATATAAATTTAAAGCTTCAATGCTATCTTTTAAAAGGCAGTGTTTCGCCTAACGTTACTTGGTGCTAACCCACAAACAGGGAGAGGTGATTAAGTCTTTTGTATTTGGTGAAATCTTTATAGTAGCCATTGCCTGTAGGATTTTTTCATCAATATACCGTAGCCTTATCGCATTTTATCGAAGAATTCGGCTTTATGCTCACGTGCCCCTTTATGTTGTTGTTAAAATGTGTAAAAAATGCTCACAACCAGAAAGTTTCTTGGTTTTCTTATAAAAGCCCCCTTTAGTTTAACTTATCCACTTTTCAATCATCGAATAAATGGATGATAACCCATATACAAATGGGCGCATATAAAATCAAACCGCTTTCTTTTCTTTAAATTCATTCAAATTGTTTGCTATAGTTTGTATTCAATCAAATTATCATTTTATGATTATTTATTTATTTTCTGCCGAGATTTATAATTAATATTAAAGGTTAATCCTTTAAATACGTTTGAAGTCCAACCTATCAAATCATTTATTGCCGAAATTTTTTTTTGTTACACTTTATCGATTCTTTTTTTAATTTTCTCAAATTTTTTTTGTTAATTTATTTATCGATAAAACCTTTTAAGTTTTGAAGAAAGTTATTACTACAACTCTCAAATATTAAATATTTCCAATCATGGCATCAGATATCGACCGCCGAAAGCAAATCAGTGTTCGTGGTATTGCTCAAGTTGAAAATGTAGCAAATATCAAGAAAGGTTTTAATCGTCATTTGCACTTTTCCCTTATCAAGGTATTCACCATTTTTTTGTTTTTCTTTAATTTTACTTAAATTTTAACTTTAGGATCGTAATGTTGCAACTCCTCGAGATTATTATTTTGCCCTTGCTGATACTGTTCGTGACCATCTTGTCAGTCGATGGATTCGTACTCAACAATATTATTATGAACATGATCCTAAACGCGTTTATTATCTCTCCCTTGAATTTTATATGGGCCGAACTTTATCTAATACTATGCTTTCACTCGGTCTTCAAGCAACCGTTGATGAAGCTTTATATCAACTTGGTCTCAATATTGAAGAATTAGAAGAAATTGAAGAGGATGCAGGTCTTGGTAATGGTGGACTTGGTCGTTTAGCTGCATGCTTCCTTGATTCCATGGCAACTCTTGGAATTCCCGCATCTGGTTATGGCCTTCGATATGAATATGGAATTTTCAAGCAGGTTATTAAAGATGGTTGGCAAATGGAAGAACCAGATGATTGGCTTCGTTTTGGTAATCCATGGGAAAAGGCTCGTCCAGAATACATGCTTCCCGTTAATTTTTATGGAAGAGTTGAAAAAGATTCAGATGGAAAGGTAAAAAATATTGTTTTTGAAGATGTAAATTTATAATAACGTATTAGAATTTTTAGAGCAAATGGGTTGATACACATTTAGTTTTTGCAATGCCTTACGATACTCCCGTCCCCGGTTTTCGAAACAACGTCGTCAATACCCTTCGTTTATGGTCAGCCAAAGCTGAAAACCATTTCCATTTGAAATTTTTCAATGATGGGGATTACGTTCAAGCAGTCATGGATCGAAATTTAACTGAAAACATTACTCGAGTTTTATATCCCAATGATAATGTTTTTGTTGGAAAAGAACTACGTTTAAAGCAACAATATTTCCTTGTTGCTGCAACTCTTCAAGATATCATTCGTCGATTCAAAAGTACCAAATATGGAGTTCGTGAAGCTGTTCGAATTGATTTTGAAGCTTTCCCCGATAAAGTTGCTATTCAACTTAATGATACTCATCCATCCATTGGTATTCCAGAACTTATGCGATTGCTTGTTGATATTGAAGGTTGTTAATTTGAGGGTTTTATTTAAATTTTTTTACAAAGCTATTTTTAGGACTTGATTTTGACAAAGCATGGAATATTACCATTAAAACTTTTGGTTATACCAATCACACCCTTCTCCCTGAAGCTCTTGAACGATGGCCCGTTTCAATGCTTCATAATCTTCTTCCCCGACATCTTGAACTTATTTATGAAATTAATGCTCGATTCTTGACCCAAGTTGCTAATCGCTTTCCCGGTGACATTGATCGACTTCGTCGAATGTCCATTGTTGAAGAAGCAGATGATCATGGTGAAAAGCGGATTAACATGGCCCATCTTTGCATTATTGGATCTCATGCAACTAACGGCGTTGCTGCAATCCATTCTAAACTTCTTCAAGAAACAACTTTCAAAGATTTTGCTGAATATTTCCATGAACGATTCCAAAATAAAACCAATGGAATTACTCCACGTCGTTGGTTAATGCTTTGCAATCCTGCTTTAACTGATTTAATTTCAGAAGTAAGATTTTCTTTACATAATTTCATTTATAAAACTTATTATTATTATTTTTTTGTAGAAAATTGGTGAAGATTGGATTAGTGATTTAGGAAAGTTAACTGATTTAAAGAAATTCGATTCGGATGAAACTTTCTTAAAGCAATTGGATCAAATTAAAACTGATCACAAGATTCGAGTTGCTCAATTCATTAAGGAAGAATATGACATCGATGTTAATCCAAACAGTATGTTTGATGTCCATGTTAAAGTAAGCTTTCGTTTTCTTTCCACTCAATCCATTGTAATTATCTTTTTATTTTTAGCGTATTCATGAATACAAGCGTCAACTTCTTAATGCGCTTCATGTTATTACTCTTTATAATCGAATCAAAGCAGATCCAACAGCTAAAATGGTTCCACGAACTATTATGTTTGGTGGTAAAGCAGCTCCTGGATATCATATGGCTAAACAAATTATCAAACTCATTAATAGCATCGCAACTATTGTTAACAATGATCCCATTGTTGGAGATAAACTTAAAGTTGTTTTCCTTGAAAATTATCGAGTTTCCATGGCTGAACGAATTACTCCCGCTGCGGATTTATCAGAACAAATTTCAACTGCTGGCACAGAAGCTTCAGGCACCGGAAATATGAAATTTATGTTGAATGGTGCTCTCACCATTGGCACTCTTGATGGAGCAAATGTTGAAATGGCAGAAGAAATGGGAAACGAAAATATTTTCATTTTTGGCATGACCGTTGACGACGTTGTCGAATTGCAACAACGAGGATACAATGCAAATGATTTCATTTCAAAAAGCAATGAACTTGCTCAATGCATTGATCAAATTGAATCGGGATATTTTACTCCAGATCAACCCGAAATTTTTAAAGATCTCGCCAATTCATTACGCCATCATGATCGTTTCATGGTTTGCGCGGATTATGAAACCTATATTAAAAAGCAAGAAGAAGTTTCTCAAGTTTATCATGATCGTCAAAAATGGATTAAAATGGCATTGCATAATATTGCTTCATCAGGAAAATTCTCAACTGATCGGACCATTAGCGAATATGCAACTGAAATTTGGGGTGTTGAACCAAATGCTATTCGTCTTCAAGCCCCTTATGAAAGCACTGAATAGGTTTATAATATGTTACATTGTTTAAACTTTTTTTCTTTTTTGAATTTCAAAAAAAATCAAAACTTTAGTTGTTTGTTAGAAGAAGTTTTCATTTAAGAAAAAACGGTGTTAGTTAATTTATAAATTTTATATGCTTTGTATGTTTATTTTTCTTAATCTAGAAATAAATTAATTATGCCATTTAATGTGTTTGTGAACAATTTTATATAAAAATTTAAAAGTATAAATTTGGAATCAAGAAAGTTTGAGGTGGTTTAGGATACAGTAAAAAAGGTCAAGCTATAAGAAATTCTAATTGAATTCCATATTAAATTTTCAATAATCAAAAATAGTTTCAAAAATAATAAACTAAATTCAAAGGTTTTTTTGAAATGGATCGATACATTCAAGTTTGAATACCGATAGCTTTGGACTAAATAAATTTAAACTTTTGTGTTATTTTTGATTACGGCATGGAATATTTCAAAGACGTGTCCCATTGCTTCATTAATGGAAGTTACGAGCCACCTAAAGTTATCCCAAAAGCACTCATGAATTTGTAATTATGATATACTAAATTGTTTTTCTTCTCATTTATTTTAATGCATGGTCTAAAGCCAAATTTGTTTTTCCAAACCCAAATTTTTATTTTGGCTCAATCAATAAAAAAAATGGCAAAGAAAGTGGAGGCCTTCCAAGCAAATATGCGCTGAACAACAACAACCATTTGGTTTTTTCTAAAAGCATTAACTTGACTGAGATAAACCCAGAACAGTCAAAACAAGTCCGGTCTTTAAGCGAAAGCTTTACATTGTTGATTGAAAAAAAAAATAGTTGTGACGAAGTTTATTTTTTTATTTCATTCAATGACCTTTTTGGTTGGAAGAAGCAATCTTTCTATCGCTTCTTTTTTTTTGCACAACCATCTTTTTTTTTATAACCATGCATACACATACGCGCTTTGTTATTAAATTAATCCATCTAAACTTCAACCATTTTCAGGTATACAACCTTGTGGCTTTTACCACTGCTTCGACTACTCATCCATATTCTTCCTCTTCTTTTTGTTAATTTGTCAATAAACAAGCTTAATTTACTGGCTTGTTTTATATTTTATGCCTGTGGCAAGTAATGTCTTCTGGAGCTGTAGCAAATAACTCGGTTGTTCAAGAAGCTCTTCTTCGTGCGCAACAGGTTAGTTAACAATTTTTTCCTTAAATTTTTCAATATTGCTTCATTAAATTATACCAATTATCTTTTTTGTGCAATTTTTGGGTTTTACGCGAATTTTTATCGATTGATATATGCATTTTTTTGATTTTACAATGCCTTTTTGTATCATATCACGGTTTACATGTAATTTTTTATGGGGTGAATAAAATGACAATGAATAATGTGAATTTATACTTTTTTTTGATACGTTTCAATTTATAAATTATGCTATTTTGATAATTGAAGTTTTTATTATAAGCATTTGTACTACTGTATATTTGCATGCGTAAAATAAAAATAAACTAATTATTATTTTGTAATTTTTATTATTATAATAATGTTTATATGTGTAATTATTTGTTTAGTTAGCTGCTTCCAACACGTCTTCAAGTGATCGAATCTCTGCTGGCCAAAAACGTCCATTATCACCTGATAGTTCTTGTACGTATATTATTTTACCATTTCTGAATCTCATGTATTTGTTACCGCGAGTTTACTGTTTCATATCTTTCTTTGAATTATATGCAATCATGTTTTGAATTTATGATTCCAAAAAAATTAAATATGGTCTGTTTTAACGATGTTAATCTCTTTCATTTTTTAGTTGTACCGGCGAAGCGAGCAAACGACGGGCAAAACTCAGCCACCATGAATATCAATGAACAAATTGTTGTGGAAACAATTGAAATTCCTGATAATGTTGTTGGTCTTGGTATGTCTTTATTTTTCTTTCTTCAATAATCTTAATTTTTAGTTATTGGACGAGGTGGCGATCAAATTACGACAATTCAACAACAATCTGGATGTCGCGTTCAAATGGATGGTGAACCAACTCCTCAAGGAACACGCCTTTGTACCTTAAATGGCACAAGAATTAATATCGAGTATGTTTTCTTTTTAATACGTTGAATCTGTTAATAATTTGCTTACGTTTCAGTCGTGCTCGCAATATGATTAGCGACGTTATCACTCGTTCAAACATGAAGAATAATGGACAAATTCCAACTCAACAACCCGTTGCTCCTGTCTCTACTGGTGGCGGAAACATTCCTCCTGGTTATGTTCAAAAAGTCCTTAATATTCCTGGTACAAAATGTGGTCTTATTATTGGAAGAAATGGCGAAACAATCAAAAGCTTACAAGAAACTCTTGGAGTCAAAATGCTTTTAGTTCAAGAAAATCAAACTGTTTCTCATGGACCAAAACCTTTGCGCATCACTGGAACTCCTGATAAGGTTGAAAATGCTTGCCGAACGATCGAGAGTATTATAAATAGCGAAGATGGTCGCCCTCAATATGCAAGATCTGTTGGTGAAGTAATCGTTCCTCGATCAAGTGTTGGTATTATCATTGGTAAAAGTGGTGAAACTATCAAACGGCTTATTAACGAATCTGGTTGCAAAATTCAATTTAAACCTGATGGTAAGCTTTTTATTTTCTCATAGGCAAGTTTTAAACATAAACATTTTTAGAAGATCCAAATACTCCTGACCGATGTGCCACTCTTCAAGGGACTCCTGAACAAATTGCTCGTGCAACTCAAATGATTTCCGATTTACTTCAACGATCACAAAACAATGGTGTTCAAGAGACTTTTCTTATGCACGTTCCTGCGAATAAAACTGGTCTCGTTATTGGAAAAGGAGGTGATACAATCAAACAAATCTGTTCTGAAAGTGGAGCCCATGTTGAACTCTCTCGTGATCCACCTCCAAATGCTTCCGAAAAAATTTTTGTTATCAAAGGAACTCCGTATCAAATTCATCATTCTCAACATATTATTCGTATCAAAGTTGGCGATATTCCTCCTGGAACTCCTGTTCCTCATTTCACTGGTAGCAATGTTACTTCTGTTCCTGCTTCAAATCCTTATGGGACTGCTGCTTATGATGGATATAATCAATGGAATCAAAATGGAGCATACGGTAAGTAATTTTCACACTAATATTTAATGATGATTGGCATTTATAGCTGCACAACCCGATGCTAACCAATGGGCAAATTATTACCAACAACAACAAGCCCAAGCTGTACCTCAAGCTTATCCAGCAGCTGCTACTTATGCTCAACCTGTAGCCGCAGCATCTCAGCCACAACAACAAGCTGCTCCTGTTCAAGATTATAGTGCTCAATGGGCTGAATATTACCGTCAAATGGGAATGCATGAAAAAGCTGCTTTAGTTGAAGAACAAGCAAAGCGACAACAAACAACATCTCAACCATCTGGAAACTACAATTGATCTTTTTATCCACTTTTTTGTATTTTTTACTTTATGTTTAAAAAAACTATTTTATTGTTATTTCTTATTTTTATTTGTTTTATAATTTTATTTCGATTTCGTTTTACCACTTTTTTGTGCTTTGCTGTTAATTTGTAGTATTTTGATTGATTTGGCTTGATACGTTGAATGAAGCAAAGACATTTTATTTCGTTTTTGTACAAAATTAAATTGGTTTTAACCATGTTTTTACTTAAACTTCAGTTTTTATCATTGGCATTATTGACGAAGTAAAATTTTTAGAAAGATGTCAGATATCTCATCTCAGCTTAGTCAGAAATATGACGAACTTCGCAATATTGGTACATACATAAACTATTTTTCATTGTCTTCATCGTTAATTTTTAGGTCAGGAACTTGCTACATTAGTTGGTCGTGAACCTAAATTTACTCGAAAACGTGCACTTACAAATGATGAAGATGCTCCTCCGGCTGCTCGGTAAACTTTGATATATCGTTGCTTTTTTTAACCTATTGTTTTTATAGCCGCGACATTGATAGACGGATTTCGTATGAAAACAGCGATCGATCTATGAAACGTTCTCGACTTATTGAAGATGAACCTATAAAACGAAATGATCGACATGAAAATAACTTATCTCCTGTTCGTCGTCCAACAATGCAATCAAGCGTTCGAATGCCAACGATAGAAACCAAGTCTCGTGATCAAACAATTGCAGAACGTGAACGAGGTCAACGTGGTGGTGAAGATGGTGCACGGTAATCATGTGATTATTGAATTCTTATAAATTATTTGTATGATTTCAGGAATCGTCGAATGTTTGGCAATTTACTTTTAGGTACTTTGAAGCAATTCCAACAAGAAGAGAAAGCTCCTGCTGCAAAAGTCCAGGTATTTTTATTTCATATTTTTACTGAAATTACATATGGTTTTTTAGCACGACAAACTAAAGGAAGTTGAAGAGAAGCTTGAAAAATCTGGACGCGAAGAAAAGCAAAAGTTTTTCCAAGATAAGAAAACAGTCGAAATGAAGCTTCGTGAAAAAGAAATGGAAATCAAGCGTCTTAAACAAAGGAAAGCTATTGAAGCTAAAGTAACCTTTTTAAATTGTTTTTCTCTCATCATTCTAATGGATTGTTTACAGACTGAAAATAAAATTGCTCATTACAAACGACTTCAAAACTTTATTCAAACTGAAACCAAACCTCCTATTTTCTTTCTTCCTGCTCGTTTGACTCTTCGTGGAATGGGTATTACTCTTTTTTATCTTGAAGATGTTTAATTTTTTGAATTTCAGAATTGCTTAAAAGTTCTGCTCGCAACCTTGACAGTATGTTTTGATTTTTCCTAAGAAAGTTTCCTGATTATATTCTTTAATTTTATAGATCTGATTAAAGAACGGCAAACCGAAATGGAGAATGAATTGCGTGAACTTGATGAATTATCTGATGGTGAAATTGCTCCATCAATTCGTTCAGCTGTTAAAGTTGTTAGCACTGATAAAGATTCCCGTGCTCATCTCAAACCTATGAATGGCGATGAAACTATTGATGATGCAATTGAAGAAGACGACGATGATGATGATGACGAGGATGTATTTCGCATTCGCTCTTCCGTGGTTGTCAAAAGTGCTAAAAAGGAAGAACCTGAAGCTGAAACAATTGTCAATAAAGATTCCAATGGTGAAAAAGCACACGAAAATGTAAGGCATTATTATCCTCCTAGATTTTCGTTTGTGTATACTAAATAAAGGATTTATCATTGTTTATTTTTTTTCGGATTAGTATTTTTCTTATTAGACAAAATTGTCTAACAAGGTTGTTTTGCGGTTGATTTTTAAGTAACGAAAACTTGAGGTATTTATCATTGCAGTATTCAGAATCTTGGATCACTTTATGCGATAAAATCCACTGACCAATGATATCATGCAAAATATTTAAAAATATTCTGCATGTTAGAAGGATAAAAATTAAGCCCGGGTTTTTGACTTTGGTTATTTCGGTTTATTTTAAGTGAACTTTTTCATACTCCATATACCATATTAGGAGGACACTAAATACCTCTGAAAGACCTCACATTGAGTTGAGTTATCAGGAAACGTTTGGCAGCGTTAGCTTTGAAAAAAACTACTGTACATTTTATATAAGAAATAGGCTGAGTATAAATACTAAAAAAATAATCATTTTAGGCAACTAATTCACCCGTAAATCAATCGCCTACGAAATTCACAGATAATTCCAAAGGAAAAGCAGACGTTGAAGATGTGGATGAAACGAAGCAGGTGGATAACGGTGAGAAAAATAAGGTTAAAGAAAAGCGTAAGCATAGTCGAAAAGACGAAGAAAAAGGTGAAGATAAAAAAGAGAGTTTTAAAAAGGATAATATTAAAAAGGTAAGTAAAAAACGGGAAGACGACGATGCTGTGGCTTCAGATGAAGAACATTCACAAAGCAGTTCATAAATGGAATGACAAAGAATATTTTGGGTACTTTTTTTATTCAATTTGTTACGTTTTTTTTCTCGTTCTGTTTTTCAAGCTTTATTTTCGAAGATAGTTTATTTTTGACAAATATAAATTCTTTACAATTATTATTAAACTTGAAACACATTTTTATTTGAATTTATCCATGCTTCATTTATTCATTGAGTTACCTTCTTTTTTGAAAATGTTTTTAACAATTGATTTTTTTGTGGCTTATAAACAATGTCCTTCTTTTGCTTTGATTCTTCATTACAATAAAGCATTTTTTATTAATAATTCTATGTGAAGAAGCACTTACAATTATTTTTAGTTTTACAATGAGCAAATAAATAATTAATTTATGTCGTCTTGGCCACCAAAACTTTTTGGATGTAAAAAGGTTTATCATTGCTTTTTCAAGTTCATTTTGCTGAACACAAATTATAATTTATACTTTTATTAATAATATTAAATACTATTCTTGAAGAAAAAAACAAAATAAAATAAATAAGAAAATTTAGATAAATAAATAATAACAAAAATTCGAAGATAAATAAAAATATTACAAAATTCAAAGGAAAAAAAGGTGTCGCATTTTCGAAGAGAAAAAAATTAATTAATAATAATGGCCATATTTTTTGTGATAATGTTTTAATGGTGCCAAAAAAAAGTGAAAATAATAAACTATTTTGAATGTTTAGAGCTACGTTTAAATATGGAAGGGAATCGTCGCTTTTTAACGGAATCTGTATCATCTCCATCTGAGGAATGATGAGAACGTTCCACTCCTTCATTGGATGAAGCAGGTTTAAGTTCATGATCATCATATGTTAAAGTTTCCTAAACAAAAAATGATTTTGTTTGAAAAATTTTTATATGAAAAGAATTCTTACGTTTGCTCGATTAAAATCAGATGATCGTCTATTTTCTAATGTATTGTAACCTCGATCATAACTTGAACTTGTGGAAGGTCGATGTTCAAGGGTTCGGCTTCTTGAAAATTCTTCAGGTCGAGGTGGAGGAAGATGGGATGGAGCTTCATCAGATGCCTAAAAATTTGAAGTTTGAATATTATTGCTCTTCAATCATTTACTAAATTAAATTATTACTTCTTTATAACTTTTTAATTGATTGCATGGTTCCAAATTAGCGTGAAAATTAATTTTTTCAACCCATTCAATCATTTTACCATAATTTGCTTTTTGATTTGCTTCCTTTTTATCTGCAATTGAATCACAACATGCAAAATGATATACTGCTCCATCCGAAGTATGAAGGGTAAAAGCATTGGGACGTTTAGTGGTAACTCCACATGAAGCATTATGAATATAAATTGGTGGAGCATCTGCCATATTATTCATATAATGATCATAATCTTTAAAGAAGCAAAGAAGTTGACCACATAAAATTGTGTAATATCTTTTCCAAGTTCTAACGGTTGCACGTTTTCCAGCACTTTGTAAATCATTTTTACGTTCGAGATATCTAAAAAATATTTTATGGTTATGATGTCTCAATTTATTTTTTGCATATTTTTACTTACCCATGCATATCAATAGCTCGTAAATCACTTTGATGATGAGAATTTCGTTTAATTGATTGTGTTCGTCGAGTTGTAAAACCTGGTGTTTTTCCCATTGGTGGAGCAGCAGATCCAGCTAAAAGTTCGCTTGATCGTCGAAGAATTTCAACGTCTTGTCGTGAACTTGTGGATGAAGTTGGAAGTTGATTAATGGTTGCAGAAATGAGAACATTTTCATGTGAACCAGTGGAAGATGCTCGATTTCTTGCTCTTGGAAGGGTGGTTGCAATAATTTCAGGCGCAGCTTCTTGAGATGGGGTTCGTTTAATTATGGAAATCTCTTGAGTTTTTCTTCTTTCACGTTCTTGTCGCTTTTCTTGAAGAATTTTTTTCTTTTCAAGGGTTTTAATTTGTTGAGTATCTCGCCGATTTTCAACAGCGGATTCTCTACGATTAATAATTTCTTGTTCTCGATTTCGAACTGTAGCCATTTGTTCTTCAACTTTGGTGATGCGTCGAACTCCATCAAATTGGCCTTTTTGGGCATCAAGGGTAACGAGGAAATCTTCAAATAGTCTAATCATATCCTCCACGGTTTCCACTGAATCCACATTTCTCCAATCTTCTTTAAGAAGGCTTTCACGTTCAACAAGCCATTTTTCAAGATATGCGGCTTGATGCATCCATTGCTGAACATCAAAATTCATTTCATAAACATTTTTGCGTGATTCCCAAATCTCAATTAAATCACAGAAACCATTTTCAAGATCTTTAATTTTAAATTTAATTTCATTAGAAAGGGCATTACCACTTGAAATCATTTTTTGTCCAACTTGAACAAACATAACTTTTTGTGGTTCACGTGTAGCAATTTCAGCTCGATATTCATTATGTCTTACTGATAAAGCTTCACAGCCCATTAAATCATGTGGAAGGACTTCACCAATGATGGTGGTTTCCATTTGTCGAATCCATGCCAGCAAATCTCGATGATCATGGAAGTAAGTTTGATTATTTTGTGCTTGAGTGAGACGATCTTGGAATTTTCGTGCTTCATCTCGAATATCTTTTAATTGTTCTTCAAGTTCAAGCCGACGAACTTCAAGATGTTCTTGAGTTCGAGGGAATTGTTGCACCTAAAAAGAATCATAAATTAGTTAATTATTTATAACAAAATCCTAGTTGTTTATATTTAAATGTTATTATTATTGTTGATATTTTAAAATGAAATAAAACTTACCATTCGATCGGCTTCACGACAAAGTTCACCAACTTGCTTTTCAACTACGAAAAGACCACGCAAAAATTCTTCATGAGCTTGGGCAAAACGGTTAACGGCTTCAAGATCGATTGAAGTAAGATCTTCACCTTGAAGGGAAACAATTTGAGCTTCCTTTTCACCCAGACGATTAAGCATTTCATCAGCTTCTTGATCAAAGATGTGAATGTTTTTAGCATCGAGAAGAGCTTGTTGTTGATCATTAGCAGCTTCATTAACTTCACGCCAAAGTTGTTGTAATTCACTTCCATGAGCTCGAATGGAAGAACTGAAGGGATTGTTATTGTGAAGGAGTTCTTCTTGTTTTTTTCCAATTGCATGGACCTTTTCTCCAGCAGAGCTAAGTTCACGATAAACTTGTTCGAATTGTTCAATTAAAGCTTGACAATCTTCAAGATCTCGACCATAATCATCCCGCATAGCCAATCGTTGCTTTTCTTTCAACCATTCAGAAATATCATCAACTTGTCGAACAAATTTATAATATTCTGATGCATCGTGAAGTCGCTTTTTACGATCGCGGCATTCATTTTCAAGTTTGGAATAATATTCTTCAATTCTTGCTTGAGTAGTTGTAATTTGGGTGGAATCAAAATGACTTCCACGAACAAGTTTATCCGAAATTTTTCTCAGTCGATTGATTTCATCTTTAAATTGTTTAATTTCTCCATCAATAATAATGAGGCGGCGAAGATGAGCTTCCGCTGTGACTTCATTATTTCCAACTTCTTGATTATGTACCATTGGCATGCGTTCACGCATCCATGCATCAGCTTCATTAGCTTCTGCATAATATTCTTGTGAAAGCAATGATTCAGCAAGACGATGTGATCGTTCTTTGGACATTTTTTGAACGGTATCAAATTGATGGGTTAAAGTGTGGAGAATTTTTTCAATGTCTGCAGTAGCAAAATGACCTGCATTTTTCATTTCAGTTCCATTAATTTTAACTTGTGAAATGATTGGGGATCGAGAACTGATTTCTTGTTCAAGGATGGCATGCTTTTTATTGAGCGATTGAGCTGCATGTAAAGTGCTACCATAATCAGTGCTTTGAAGACGAGGAACAAGTTCATGAAGCCAATCAGCTTGTTCTTGAGCTTCATCCATCCATTGGAAATATTTTAATGAATCCTGCAAATTATCCGCTCGAATTTGGCATGGTTCTTTTAAGCCATTGTATCGTTCTTGAATGCGTTCACTGTGTTCAAATTGTTCAGCGAAATTTTCATAATTGCCTTCTTTCATTTCAGCAGCTTTATGTGAAACTTCTTGAACGAGTGGACGTTTGGCTTCAACTTCAGCTCGAAGTTCATCATGTTTTTTGATGAGCTTCTCCACGGATTGAGTATCCTTTCCATGATCTTCAGTTGAAAGGGTATGCTCAATTCCATCAAGCCATTTTTCAATATCATCTAGTTTTCGACTAAGTTGATAAGCTTCATATGATTCTTTTAAGAGTTTTGTTTTCTTTGCTGATTTATTTTTAAGTTCATCCCAACCGGAAATAACTTCATTTAATTGCATTCGAATTCGCTCCTTTTCAATGTGATTGGATGAAATAAGTTTGTATCCAACTGATTTAATTTCTTCAATACGATTTTCATTTGCAACTAATTCAGCTTCAGCGGCAAGATGTTTTTGAAGTTTTGATCGAAGATTTGTTGGGTCAATATAATCATTATCATATGCCAATTGTAAGCGAGAATTCATCCAAGTTATAAGTTCACCACAAGTTCGAATAAATTCATGTAGCTTACGTGAATCTTCCAAATTTCTTCGTTTCAGATGGCAATTTTCAATTAGATTATTATATCGGGCCAAAACTTCATCATATTTAGTTTTAACCATTTCAGCTTCATGGTCGTTTGAATCATCCAAAATGCTTGCATGTTCTTTAAGTAATTGAATCTTTTCATTTCCTTGAGTAATAATAGTTTTTTCAAAAGCATCATGCTTTTTAATTAAAGATTCTACAGAATCAATGGAATCTCCAGCATCATATTGACTGATTACAGCTTCTTTTGATGCAATCCAAGATTCTGTTAATACAACTTGGGCATTGAGAATTTGAAGCTTCAATAATTTTGCGAGGGTAACTCTTTCAGTTTCCCATGTTTGGCGGATTTGATGTTCAATATTTTGGAGGCGACGATGAGCTCGATTTATTTCAGCTTTATGATCGGGTTGTTTCGTGGCAATTTCTTGTCCAAGTTCGCTAAGATTTTTCAATTCTTGTTCATGTCCAACTATTTCACCTTGTTTCTCTGCGTGGCTTGCAATGAGGGCTTCAGCATCGGCAACGCTTCGAGGGCGAATATATGAAGTCATTTTAACGCTGATTCCATTAGCCCATGATTCAGTCTTTTTAACAGCATCAAAATATTTATGCAAATTGAAGGATTGTTCAAGGCGTTGGCGGCGAGCATGAGCAAGATCTGCAAGATGTTTCCAACTATTTTCAAGCAAAGTTAATGCCACAATAATGGAATTTCGAAGTGGTGGATCTTTTGTTAGAAGTTCTTTGGCTTCTTGGTCATGAGAATTGAGTTTTTTATGAATGGCTGACATATCCCGTTCGATGGTGTCTTGTTTGCGAAGGAGGGCTTCAACGCTGGATAAATCTTTTCCATAATCTTCAGTTGAAAGTAAGGCTGCCTTTTCATGAATTCGAGTGTTCGTTTCATCCACATCTCGATTAAATCGATGAACAGCAAGAGCAGCTTCAAGAGAAATGCGATAAGAATCCATTCGACCTTGAATCACAGACCAAGTTTCATTTAATTCACGAAGTTTAGCTTCAATTTCTGGAGCACTATCACTGCCTTGTTTAATAAGTTTTTGTCCAAGTCGATTAACTTCTTGCAAAGTTCGATCATCAACGCTTTGATTAGCATGTTTGCCGGTGAGACGATCTAGCAAAGTTTGACAATGTTCAAGATCATTTCCCATATCATTAGCATTAAGGAGAAGTTGTTTTTCACGAACCCAAACATGAACTCGTTCCACGGCTTGATTAAATTCAAAAAGATCTCGAGCTTCTTCAAGGGCAAGAGCAAGTTGGCGAGAAACTGAAAGAAGTCGATCCCAATTATGAAGGACTCCTTCAGCTTTTTGTTCCAAAGCTTTATTGGCGGATGAATGACGAAGCTTTGTAAGATGAGTTCGAATGGCATTAATTCTTGGTTCATTTGCTTTAACTTCAATTTCGAGAGCTTGTTGTCTTTTAAGATTATCAAGTTTTTCTTCCAATGACATTGTTTTGGATTGTTCATGAAGTTGGGCTGTGAGACGTTTAAGTTTATCATTGATCCATAAATCAAGATCAGTGAGATCGTCTTCAAATTTAGCTTGTTGAAGGGCAGCTTGAAGCCGACGAAGCACATCATTATGTTGGCTTCGGCATTCATCAAGAGCAGCATGGACTCGTTTAATATTAGCGTCAATCCGATTAACCTCCATATGTTCTTGTCGAATGAGGGTCTGGCCAGCTTCATCAAGAACGGCAACACGTTCACTCAATTGTGAAAGGACTTTAGTGAAAGTTTCAAATTGGCGAAGTTCTGATTCAACTGCTTCAACGGTATTTCCAATTTCAAACGATTGAAGGGTGGTTTGCCTGGTTTGAATTGCTGCAATGGTGGTTCGAACATCGCGAGTAAAACTATGGAATTGAACAACTTGGTGAAGATATTTATCACGCAATTCCCATTCATGTTTAACATGTTCATAAGCGATCAAAACTTGGTTGAGTTTATCTTCAATTTCTTTCTTTCCATAATGCTTCTTTTCAAGCAAAACTGCGGCTGTTCGTTGAATTTCAACAAATTCTTTTTCACGTCCTTCAATTTCAAGCTTGAGTCGAGAGTGCTCTTTTCTCATAAGTTCAGCATTTTGTAAATCATTTATCATCCGTTCATTATCTGAACGCATTTCAGCATTGGCATTATCAGTCCATGAAATGAAATCTCTTGCAAGTCCAAGGAATCTTTGGAGATCATAACTTTGGGCAAGCATAATGTGTCGATGATTGGCAGCTTTTTCAAGATCATCCCAAAGTTCAGCTAGAAGTTTAATTTGTTCATTAATATTTTCTGCATTTGTTGTATATTCTTTTCTCAAACGGCCACCTTCTTCAATAAGTTGGTATAATTGTTTTTGAAGTTCTTTGCATTCATTTGTGAAAATGTTATGCTTTTGAATTAAAGCTTCAACTTGTTTAGGTCCACGTCCAAGATCCGTTGGCATAGTATTACGTTTTTCTTTAAGGGTATACGTAATTTCCGCAACATCACGATTAAATTTATGAAGTTCTTCTGCAACAAGAAGCTTTTTGGCTCGACTTTCAGTATAATCAAGCAAAATGGTCCAAACACTTCGAAGTTTTTCTTGTCGCTTCAAAATATCTCGAGCATATGGTTTTGCTTTAAGAACCAATTCATTTGCCATTTGTTCACATTGTACAAATCGATCACTTCCAGTTCGAACGTTATGTTGGAATTCATCAAATTTCAATTTTAAATCTTGAAGGTGTTCATAATCGGTTCCATAATCTTCAGACATGGCAACTTGAAGTTGTTCGTTGATCCATTGTTCAAGTTCTTGACTTTCAATATTGTAATTGCAAAGGGCAATGAAGTTTTCCATTTCAAGTCTCTTTTCATCCACATATTTTTCAAAATTGTTAAAATCAGTTTCAACTTTTTCTTGTCGGCTTTCAAAAAGTGAAGAATCACCAAATTTGGTTAATTTTCTTGCGGTTTCAGCAAGCTTTCCAATAGAATTTTTATAAACTACCATATCTTTTTGAAGGGCTTTCAAAGTTGAAAGAACTTTTTGAGCTTTAATTTCATCAACATTTTCAATATTATTTTCAATCATGTTTCGTTTTTCTGCAATCCAATTTTCAATTTCTCCAATTTCAAATAGATATTGTTCCCGTTGTTCTGCCCATCGAAGAGAATTTCGACGAGCTCCAACAGCATCTTGAAGTCCATGCCAAGCTGTATTGAGTTCTCCACATTTACTCTTAATATGGGGAGTTGACATATGGCCGCTGGCAATTAAAGCATCACCATTTCGAAGAATTTTTTTTACACTTGGTTCATGAGTAACAACTTCATTTTCAAGTTGTTCATGTTTTTTCAACATATTTATGGCTTCCGTAAGCGAGCGAGGAGCAATTTCAGAATCAGCAATTTGTCTCTTTTCTTCAATCCAATGCAATTCCACATCAGCATCAAATTCAAGTTGATGCCATTTGAGAAGTTCTTCAAGCATGGCTCTACGTTCTTCAACGGGGTTTTGAAGATTGTTGAATCGAGTAACAAGGTGATCAACGCTTTTAAGAATGGTTCGAGAATCATAATGTCCTTGTTGACCCATTTCTTGCGCTTTTTGACTAACATCAGTGATTTTTGTTTCAAGCATATTAATATCTTGATCCAAATTATTTTTACGTTGGATGAGTTCTTTGACACTTCGAAGATCACTGACAGATTCATTCATTTTTAATTCGCGCTCAATATCATCCAAACGAGCATTGGCATCATCGATGGCTCGAGTGATATCTTTTTTATCTGCAGCTTGATTGAGTTTGTTAGTTTTATCTTTAACAAATTCATTTAATTCTTTCCAAGCTTTATTTAATCTATCAAGAACGCCTTCAATTCGTGGAGTCTCATAATGTTTTCGATGAATCAAATCTCCGCCTTGATGATTCACACGACTAAGTTCAGCTTCATTGGCTTGAACTTCTGCAACAAAAGCTTGATGTTTTCGTTGAGCTCGATCAAGGCCTATTCCATCCATGAATGAAAGATCTTGGGCGATGCGTTTCTTTTCTGTAATCCAAGCAAAAAGTTCATCGGCATTTCGACGGAATTGTTGATAAATTAAAGCTTCATCAAGTTGGGCTCTGCGACGAGAAGCATTAACGAAAACAGCTCGACGACGTTCAAGAACTTCATTTCTTCGATTATTAATATATTCAGATTGATGGTGTTCAGCACCGATGAGTTTATCCGCGGTTTCACTAAAGGCCTTAAGGCGATCTTCTTGAGCGCTGAGTTTGGATTCAAAATCAGCATGAGATTTAAGAAGATTTTCAACGCCTTCAACAGAATTTCCAAGATTTCCTATATCCAGAAATGCTTCATGGCCTTTTGTGAGAGCATCAATGCGATCTGCTTCACGATTGAATGTTTGCAAATCAAACAATTGTTGATATTCATGGTAACGAGCATTCCAAGCTTCTTCAAGAGCTTTCTTTCCATTTGCAACTTCTCGAAGTTTATCATGAACTTGAACAAGGCCAGGATTTTTTTTTAAAAGCCGCTTTCCAAGGTCATCAACGTAAGCAATTTCATAATCTTTTGCAGCGATTTCATCTCGAAGTTGAACATGGCTTTGAAGGAGATCTTCCGCTGATAAAGCATTCGCTGGTTCATTAATGATGGTGTGGGTGGTTCGATGGAGCCATTCAAGAAGATTCCTAAAATAATGTTTTAATTAAAAATATTTAAACATTGAATATCTTACTTTGCTGCTCGATCAAACATGACCGTCCCTTGAGATTGCTCAGCTTCATTAATCTTTTGTTTAGCTTGAGCCATTAAATCTCGATGGAGTTTATCCAATTCTGATAACATTTTATCCACTTCATCGGCATATTCAGGATGTTCACGTTTTATTTGTTTTCCCAATTCTTTTAAATGTTTCATTTTATCTTCTAATGGTTTTAAATCCATTTCAAGGGCTTGCAAACCACTCAATCCAGGGGTCTTTTGCAATAAATCAAACTTTTCATTCATCCAAGCTCGAGTGCTATCACAATTTTCGTTAAATTCTGCAAGTCTTTCAGCTGTTTCCAAAGCTTCAGCTTGAATTCTCATAAGTTTTTGTAAATCATTCCAAACTCGATTAATTTTATCTTGTCTTGCTCGAATATTATCTTGTTTTGAATGGCCTTCAGAAACCAATTCATCAGCCATATCATTAATTCGTTTAAGTTGGGTTCCGCCACTTGATTGCATATCATTTTCAAGTCGATCAAATTTACGTCGGAAAGCTTCCGTATGATCAGATGGAACTTTTTCTTGTAATAATGAACGAATTTCTTTAGCCCATGATTCAAAATCATCACATTCACCATAAAATTTAAATAATTTTATGGTATCATTGAGTAATTGATGGCGGATATCTGCATGTCGTTTAAGTTCAGCATAATTTTCACGAATAGCTTCTTGTCGTTCAAGAATAACTACTCGACCTTCTTGATGTTTGGATACTTTAGTGGTGGATTGTTGGGTGACTTCCACGGTTTCACCTGGAACAACTCGGCAATAATTTGCTGGTACATATCCTTCAGTTCCATCTTGTTGAAGAACTCTCCACCATTCTTTATTAGATTCATCCAAAAGAGCCATGATTTCATTTTTGGCTACATTCATTCTATTTCCTTCATAACCATAAATGGCTTGAACTTTTGGAACGATGACTTTTTCAGTAACACGTTCATGAACAACTTGTGGACTTTGATCAAAGGAGAATTGCATTTCGGCAAGTTGAGTAGCGAGTTCATCAAGGCGAGTGATATCAGTTCGATAAGCTCGAATTTCGCCTTCAAGTCTAACATGACGAGAAAGAAGGGATTCAGCTGTGCCCAAATCTCGACCATAATCATCTGAACGAGCCAATGGCATTTTTTCTCTAAAAAATTATTGTTCTCATCAAATTTCTTTCTATTAATTTCTAAACTTACTTAATCCATGATTCAGCATCATTTGCATCTTGGAAATATTGGCAAGCTTGTTCTGCTTCTTGTAACCATTCACTCAAAGATTGACTAACTTTTCGAAGTTGTTCCCAACGTGATTGTAAATTAGCAATTCGAAGTTGAACATCTTCTTTGCTTGGGGCTGTGGGCATCAATCTTTCACCATTTGAAATAATTTCCTTGCTTCTCTTCCAATGTGCTTGCATTTCAGATTCCAAAACTTTGTAAAGTCTTGAAATTTGTGTGACATTGCTTAGATCTCGGGTGTTTAAAAGCATAAGACAAAAATCATGCTTTTCAGTGAGCCAATTAAGTTCTTCTTCATAATTTTGGACGAAGAGGAAATAATCCTTGGCTCGTTGAAGGGCGAGCCGGCGATCACGGCAAAGACCCACAAGATTATCATATTGGCGAGAAACTCCATCAAGTTCACGTTGGAGGACATCAAAGTGCGCTCCTTTATTTTTGATGTATACAACGGATTGTTTTGTAACATTACGAAGCCATTCACCTAAAAAAATAATTTTAATGTCTTAAATTAGTATGGTGTTACAAAATTTATTTTTTTAAAGTGTGCCACTAAGTAAAGAAAAAAAATCTGTAAATTAAAACTAACCATTAGCATTGATAGCAGCTTCATGAAGTTCATGTTTTTGAAGAAAATCTTCAACAGCCAAAATATGTTTTCCTGTATCTCGAGTTTTCATTAATGGCTCTAAAGCTTGTAATTCTTCTCGAAGGGCTCCAATATCACGCATTAAATCTCCATAATCTTTCAAACTTGTAAGGGATCCTTCTCGTTGTTTTAATAAAGTTAAGAAAGCATTCCAGCGATCAATAATTTCACGTTCACGTTGTCGAACACTATCAGAGTTATGGTAATTTTCTCTTTGAAGTTCTGTGCATAATTTAGATAAAGCTTCAAATCGTTCAGTTTTAGGACCAGCTTGAGTGCTAATATTTCGAAGAAGTTTTGCAGAAGCTTCAACATCTTTTGGAGCTTCACTAAATTTATCATTCAGAACATTGAGCATGTCTCGAAGCCATGCATCACGTACATCAGCTTTACGGAAGAATAATTGAGCTTTAAGTTCAAGTTTTTCTTGTCGTTGAATTTCAGCGATGAGCGCAAGTTGGCGTTCATTTTCAGATTTATCTAATTTACCCCAAGCTGTTTCAACATCATGAATTAAAAGGCCTTCAGGTGGATTATACGATGGACGCCCCATAGCTTTTCGTTGGGTTTGGATATCAAAAAAGAGAGCTTCAAGATTGCCTTTTTCTTGATATTTTGGTGGTTTTTCAGTTTTACGATAATTATTAAAATTAACGAGTTGTTCTCGCATTTCTCTCAAACTATTTGGAAATTTTCGATCATTCAACCAACGAATGGTTTGACGAATCCATTCCAAAATTTCGCTTGAAAATTGTTCAAATTCATGTTCCATTTCTTCATGATGCATTAAATTTCCAACAACTTTAGCAACTCTTCGAGCTCCAGTCATTTCAGTTTTTTGTTTAGCAAAATAATGGTAATAGAGAGAAACATAAGTGATAATGGATTTATCATCAGGATGCATAACGACATCTTCAGCATCCAAAAGTCTTGCAATTTCAAGTTGTTTTTCAGCGACATCAAAAGCATTATTCAAATTGTTTATTGATTCATTAGGGTTCAAGTGATCAAACTTAATTAAATCTGGACGATGTGCATGAATGAGGGCATTAAAAGCTAAACCAGATTTCCAAGAGGATGTAAAATTTTCAACTTTAACATTTGGATATCCTGCGGTTTTACGTTGACACCAAAGAAGCAAAGCATCTTTAGCATGTTTCTTTTCACCCGATTCTTGCCCTTCAATTTCAATATTTTCAATGGTAAATCGAAGAATGATAGTCCAAATTAAACCCAAAATTAATCGTTCATTTTCATCCAAAATATCTTCAGCACCAATGTTTTCAAGTTGGATTTTTTTACGTCGCAAAAAATCCAAACAAAAATTAAGATTTTCAATTTTTTGAACACGCATTCTTCCCCGATTGGGTTTAGGAAGTTTTTCACCGCTGATAATTTCCAAGAATTTCATGAGCAATATACCATCTCCAAAATCTTTGAAAAGATCATGGATTTCAAGACGAGCCTAAAAAATTAAATGATAAATTACAGTAAGCTTAAAGCATAACCATTTTGTTTTAAGACTCTTTAAAAAATTCCTCCTTTGATTTACAAGAAATTAAAACATACCTTATTCAAATAACTATTACACCATTTAGTAAAAGTTTTCTTTTGAATGTAAACTCGTTCATCTTGAAGTAACTTAATTCGATTTTTTTCATAATAGGCTGTTCCATCTTCAAGATTTTCATCTTCTTCTTGTTGATAAACGGGCGAAGCCGTATAATTATTTGCTGTGGATGATGAAGTTTGGTTATATCGATAACCATTTTGTGATCCCGATTGCGCAGGCGGCGGATGTGGATGGGATGGTGGTGGAGGAGCTTGTTGTGGTTGTTGTTGAAATTGATAATGATATTGAGCTTGCGGATGTTGCTGAGGATGATGGAGCGGTGGAGGTTGTTGAGGAGGATATTGGCTATGTGGTTGTGGTGATTGCTGCGGTTGTTGTTGCCCTTGCTGCGCTTGTTGCTGTTGATATTGAGGTGTATATCGATTTGGTGATCCTCGAGGACTTGTTGTTGGTGTAATTTTATACATAATTTAAAGCAAATATAGCTTTAAATAAAAATTTCTTTTTATTCAGTTATCAAATAATTTATTTCCCGTATTTCGACACCAGGTCGTAGTTCATCTGGTTTTGTCGCGTTTGAGGGATCTGGAAATATAAAGAGTTTTATATTTGTTTTATAAATTTAGCAAAAAATTAAAACTCAAAAAATCGCTCGCGGTAAACAAAGACATTAAAAAAAGTTCTCGATAACAATAAAAAATCAAAAGTGGCTTGGATTGGGTATTAAAATGTTTGCCTTTACTTTCAAACACGGCTTGATGGTTTGAATCTTAATGATTGCAATTAAAAAAGTTTCAAAATTTAATGATTTAAAAAACTATTGAATTTTTAATTATTCATTTTTGCTTCCTTTTTAAAGAAGAATAATAATTAATTTTTTTTAACATTCCCATTCTTCTTTCTAACAAAACAATAAAGGGAAAATACTTTTTGTTCCAAATTTTTTTCCTACTTTTATTTTTTTCAATCAATGCTTATCACAAAAAAAAGTATGTACAAAAAGAATTTTTTTATGAAGCGAGAAAAAAGGAATTTTAGACATAAAATTAAAGGCAAATAAATTGGTCCATGGATTAAAATTGCGACGACAAAGTATGTGTGTACGTTTTTAAAATTCCAATAAGGCTTGGTATTCCTTTCCTATTACTGCTGCTCATGCTGATAACACCGGCAGCAAAACCAGCAATAAATCGACTCAAAAAAATAATTTTTTTCTCCTATTCTTTTTTGTTGTAAATTTAAAATATGTACGTACATAAAAAAAGTTTTAGTCATCCCAAAAATGAAGACAAAAAATAAAAAACCATAAATAAAATTGAATAATCAATTTGGTAGTTATATTTACTAAAATCATGGCGGCAAGCGATGCCCGACTAAAGGGGCTTCAAAAGTTGCAAAAAAAAAACACGTAAAAAGACTGCCATATAGTAAAAAATTTCGAATATAGCTAGACGTCTCACGACAGAATTTGCAATTGTTCGTGCTTACTGTTTGCATAGGAATGTAACATTTATGGCAACTCTAATGCCCAAAAATGTAGGAAATAAACAAAAATAATAAAAATAAATGAGCAAAAATCTTAAAGGAAAAATTATGCGGCAAATTTACCAAAGGAAAAGAAAAATATCCGTTCTTCTTTTTTGTTTGTTGGGGAAAAGAAATGGATAATTGACGAACGAATATGCAGGCAGAAAGAAAATCCCAAACGACCACATTCCTTCTTCCATAGAGGCCAAAGGAAAACGAAAGTCCCGATCAGTTAAAAAATTGTTGCGCGATTGATGTATTCGAAGATAAGACAAAAAAGAGGGCGAGAGCAAGAAGAGATATATCGAATAGGATACGAAAAAAGAAAAAATGGAGAAAGAAAAACAAAAAAATATATAAAAAAGAATGTTTGGAGGATCAAATTTTTGTATCTTTATGACTTTAGTATTGATGAGGAAGATGCAATAGGGTTGATAGTAAAGACAAAAAAGGCTAATAAATGGTCAAAAAGAGTAAAATCAAAAAATTGTAGTCTCTATAAATTTGACCTTTTGAATATAAAATCCTTCACCTGCTTTTAGCCATTTCCTTAAAGCCCCTCATGATGACCTCTTTTTCTCAAATACCAATCATTTTACAAAAGAGCTTCTGCATACATTAATTTATCTAAAAGCGATTTTCATCTTGTTGTCGATATTATTGGTTGCACCTCTTTCATGGGAAATTACACACGCAGCAGCATACAGACATACAGAAATTTTTTTTGGAAGCATGAATGCAATGCAGTGGCAACAGCGGCATGCATGCGCGATACAAAAAAAGAACTTTTTTTTATTGAGTACGACGGATGCCATTGCGCATCGTTTGGTCCTTTCTCTCTCTTTTTTTAGAGGAGGTCAAGGCCTTCATTCTCATCACAAAAATAAAATAGATCACACATTCGATTTTTTTAACTAACTTTGGTCGGAAAAGGAACGAACGAAGAGGAAGAAGATGAAAAAGTAACTCTCGGTTTTTTATTTTATATCATCCGAATGCCGATAATTAAAAAACAAAAAATGAAAAACTGTTTTAATTTTTCGCTTGAATAAATGCCAAAAAAATACTGAACAGGCAGCAAAATAAGAAGAAAAAACGGGGAAACTGGCAAAAATGTTGGCACTTTAAAAATGGCGTAATATAAACAAATAATATCGAAAGAAAGATTAAGGAAGAAGAAACAAAAAGTGACTGTTGTTGTTGTTGTTTCAACAGACGATTTTTGAAAAAAACTTTAGCAAAAGATTGTTCAATGCCCAGTAGGCTTGAAGAAAAAGCTCATGTTCACCATTTTGAATGCATCGATTAAAAGCTAACCATTGCATGATAACGTACGCATCCAACGTATTACAAAAAAACAAAAACAGAGAGAGACTATTATAAAAATACAGGAGATAGCTGACGACAAATCTCTAAAATCACAAAAAACAGACGATTTCCACAAATAAAAAACATTTGCTTTCATTATTTCTTTTTTTCAGGGTCAAAAACGACTGTTGTTGTCTTCCCGGAAGAAGAACACGAAGAAAACCAATTTTTCGATTAAAAAATAAAATTGAAAAAAATTACATGGAACACAAAAAAAAGAAAGAAGTTTTTTGTTTGGGATTAAAACGGCGTCAGTCATCATATATAAATAAAACAGGTTTGAAGCTCTTCTGTAAAGTTGAAAAACGAAAACGACGAGAGAGAAAAAAATGAGTAATAAAGGTGTCCCCACCATTATCATCATCTTATGTATGTGGAGGCGGCCATTTGTAGAAAGAAAGAAGAATCATCAAAAAGCTTAAAACGCAAAATAAAAAAAAAGAGTAAAGAAAAAATATGGTATTATTTACGCAAAAAATCAAGGAATTGACATTGTTGATAAGGAAGCAAAGCAGCAAAGAGTCATAAATGGGTGCGACAAATTATTTGAAAGAGTTGAAAATATAAAAAGTTTTAAGTGAAGAAGAAAGCATAAGTTTGAAGTAGTTTTGCATGCGGAAGAAATGAGGAAAACTTTCCAAGTTAACAATGTGTCAAAACCAAATTTATTGGTACTAAAACTTGTGTTATGCATCGTAGAGAAGATTATAATTAAAAAGATTTATTCTTTTAAATAATTTTCTAATCGAGATCAACAAAAACAGAAATAAAATAACTTAAATTCCTTACAATCAAAAAATACAACAAAATGTTCAGAGAATAAAAAAATTATTTTTTACGCTAAACACTAATCAGAAAAATAACTGCTTTAAATTCCAATTGGTGCTAATCTTTGTGATAATCATCACCCAACCATTCCATTCCAACTTCTCTCATTATCTTTCAATGAAAGTAAACAAAGTATTTTTTGCCCCTCTTTTAGTAGGTGCAAAAGGATGCATTTAAAAAGCTTATCAACAAACAATAAAATAACTGTTTTAAAGCTGAATCAGCAAAAGTATTTATTTTTGTCAACTCGCATTTTTTGCTCTGACTCAATATTGTCCATAAGGACAAATGCTCACAATCACCATAGCCGCTGATCGAGAGAAAGAAAGAATCAAACTTGACCGGAACAACACACATTTTTTATTCAATGATTGTGATGATCAACCAAAAAAGTATGACTAATCATCAAAGCCATTGTTTTTTAAAATAAATAAAGTTGAAATTAAGAAAAAAAGGACACGATCGAAGGAGGAAGAAGATGCGTTCGAAAAAAAATCTTGCGTAAGGCCATAAAAAAAGCAATCGATTATAGAGACATCGACAGTGAAAAAAAGTAAAGCAGCATTGCGATACTACTAACTTCGATAAGGTAATTCACAGCCACAACGCTGCGCCGCGATTGAGGGGTTTTATTGCGGTAAAAGGAAAGATTTATTTTTTTTACAATCAAAGTTTGAAAAAGAAAAAACAAAAATGAATTGCGCAAAGAAGGGTTTTTTGACAACAAAAAAAAAACAGTGAAACAAAAATGGAGAGGAAAAGAGAGAAAGACTCAGCTCTGGACAAATTCACGTTTTTCTCGTGGCCACCATCCTCGTTGTAAACGTTGTCGTCGACCAACAACGACCCGAGACTTAACAAAAAAATTTCATTGAAGCCACTTCAATATGTGCAAGCAGACGATGGATGATAAAAGCCAAAATAGGACATTTATAATAAAAAAAAAACGGACGCTGGAAAAAAGGGAAGAAGAGGGACTAAAAGAAGAAGAAAAATGATCCGTGAAAATAAGAGAAATATAAAAAAAGAACTGAACCTTCCCGCGCATTCTTCAATTCTTTTTTGAAACAATTAAATATGGCAGCAGAATAGAAAAAAATAATATCAAGGATATTTATTCGAAAATAACTTGTTCGCGCCATTTTTTAAATTGAAAATTGAAAAGAATTTAAAGTTTGGCCAATGTTTGATAGTTTAGAAAATCAGAGCTGGCAACGTAAAAAAGCGTGTTCAATAAAGTTCTTTAAAGAAAATCCCAAGTAAATATGTATATGCGTAAATTAATCAAGTAATATAATAAATGTATGGAATGACCTAGAAATTGGTATCTCTAACCGTTATCAATACCAATGTTAAACTTTATCATCTTTGATTGAAATAGTATTTACGTTCTCAACATCATTTAAGCTAAAAAAATAAGAATCGAAACTTAAATTTGAATCATCCTAAAATTTTCAATCAACAGCCAGCCCCATCACTTTCACTAACTTCTCCAAATTTCAAACTTTTTAAATAAAACTTTTTCTTTCTTTGAAACCCTTCTTTTCCTTTTTTTGACCTTCAAATTTAGACGCTAACGAAAATACAAATATAATAAATGAGGAAAAACTAAAGGAAAGAAGCATCAGAAGAAAAAGGAGATGGGAAGCAATAGAGGAAAACACCAGCGATCGATCCGGTTATGTGTTCGTTCGTTCACTTGCGCACAATCGCCTTTTCTCACTCACTCCCGTTGCGCAATAACTCTAATAGAATGAAATAAAAAGGCAACTGCTGGCAATGACGACTGGCGGCTGGGAAGCAGAGTTCCTATGGCTTACAAAGGAAAAAATAAAATAAAAAAGATTGTTTTTGAATGTTCAATTTTTTTTAGGCACAATATGGCAAAAAGAAGAACAAAAAATAACTCAATCTTCATCGGTCAAAAAAACGAGAAATTGAATAATTGTTTTTGACGAATTGTGCATTTTCCTTTCTTTCAATCTGAAGGTTTCCAAATAAAAAATGTGTTTTAGAATTAAAAATCGAGGTATTCAAAAGCAAATGTTACATTTTTAGGCTTATATATAAACTAAAAAATGGACTTAAAGGGTGAAGTGACAATAAGAGAGAAAACATTGTACTTTTTGAAAATGATAACAAAAATGGAATAAAATTGGTAATCAATTCAGAAAGCTTCATTTTTAGGGATATCTAATTTGAGTGAAACAAAAGAAGATTGATCCGACACAAGAAAATTAAAAAGCACACCCAAAAGCAAACGATGGCAATAAATTTATGTAATCATAGACTTTTGTTTGAGAAAATAAAGCCATTTTTTGTAATCCCAACATAAATATTAAACAAAGGACAACACTGAAACTTTATTACCAGAATTTTTTGGGCGCCGTTTATATCTATTGATAAATTTCTAAATCCTAATTGTTATAGTTCAAGTTACCATAAAATGGAGTAAAGCTATAGCAGCTTCGAACCATATTAGCTGATGAAATACGCAACTAAAAACTGTCAAGATTCATCCCCAAAAATTACTTTATTTTACGAAGAAATTGTGGGAAGCGTTCTCTCTCATTTTTATGCTTGCTTTTTTTTAATTGACAACTTCCACTTTTGTGGGTGCGCAAGAAAAGTTAAATTTTTGCTTCTCCGTCAAAATATGAGAAAAATCACAAAAATGTGAAGAGCTTTTTGTCCATATTCGGTTCAATCTTTCTTTTTATGCATTTAAAATATTTTGAAAAACTCATCAGTTTTTGCTTTCTCCTTTTGAAATGAAATTGTGTCCTTTTCAAAAATCTCACGAGATTTTCAAGAGCTTCAAAAAATAAAAGAAGAAATTCCACCTTCTTTTTCGATACAATAAAAAATTCTGCCCATTGCTTGGTTAAAGCTTAAAAAATTCAAGAAAGAAGAGATGTTGGGAATTTTAGATTGGATCTATGCATGTTGATAAAAAAAATAACCAAAACGAGATTCAGACACTCCTTTTAAACTCAACTTACACAAAAAAAAGTTGTCAAGTGTTTGTTTGTTGAAATAAATTTTTTTTGTTTGTTTTGAATGTTGCGAAAAAAATGTAAAATTGTAAAAAGAGTAATGCTTTGATCCGTGATTACCATTATTCATTGATTTTGACTTTGAAATCTTGAAATTAGTCTAAACGAGTGTTATCATTTTTTACCAATCGTGGGAGTTTACTGATTACTATCTAACTTTCAAAAAACCTCAAAATTTGATGATTAATGTAGAAAATTTCTGTAAGACTTTCATCATTTTTTAAATTAAGAGTATTACTCATTAATTATACGGAACACACAAGCAGCTGAATGTTTCTGAATTATGAAATAAAGCATTTTTTAATTTTTAACTTTTTATTAAGTTTTAAAGATCACTAATTTGCAATGTTTGGTCTTCAAAATTTTCCAAGTTTCGAGCATTTTTAACTTTCACTATCAAACACGTTTAAATCACATCAATATTTGCATCCAAATTTAGATTTCTTTGTATTCACGTGAATTTGGATTTTTTAATATATTTCTGTAGCCTGTGTATGCTATCGTGCTACTGTTTTGTTTCCGTTACTATTATTATCCTTTCCATTCAAAAAACATTTAATCGAATGTCAAAATATTTATGGTGGTAATAAAAGAAAAGTTTTGATTTTGATTAATTTTAAATCATAAAATTTTAGATCGTAAAATTAATAATATTTCCAAACTTAGTCTGGTAGTTATCATTGATGTCTGTAAGTGTTTCTCTGTGTGGAGTATTTGTAAAATTCAAAGAAAGAATAAAGTAATAATTATCTTTATTAAGGAAAAAAAAAACCAAAAAAGTTTTTTTCTAATACTACTAACCTCATACAATGAGGAGGGTCAAAAAAAATACTCGAAGTTTAATGAAAAAATAATAGTGAGCAAAACAAAAAACATAAAAGTACCCGTAAATGAAAAATAACAATGATTTTTAACTTTTTAAGAAACAAGAAAAACAATAATAAAAAAATTATCAGCAAAAAGTTAATTTTGAGTGTTGTTAAAATATGGTCTTTGAAACAAAAGATTAGTATTGTTAGGTACTTATGTACTGTGTTGAAACATAACTCATGCTCGAAAACTAAATACTCAGCCATTGAAATTAACTAAGATCGCATAAAACAAATAATTGCAGATATATACACATTCGAAATTTGGATTACCGTAGTTTTTTAAAGGGAATTATTTAATAAAGTGGATGAATATGAGAATCGAGGGGGCGAATTTGAATTTTAGCCGATTGAAGAATGTATGCATGACCCATAGCTGAACCAAAGTTACAAGAATCTGAGTTGCAGCAGCAAATAATTTTATCTTTTTCTCGAACACATTCATCTCGTAGTCGAATCATATCACAAACTTTTGAATAATCGCAACTATATACGGTGGATTCAGGTGAAGTTGTATTGAGGCATTGATTTGTGAGGCAATCAACAGTTGGACCTTCAACGGTATCAACGCCAGTTCGGCAAAGCACAGCGAAGGAAATAGCAATGATGGAAGCAAAAACGAGAATAAGGGCGATGAAGCGAGCCATTATGGAGGTGGTGGTAGTAAACGAATGAATTGACAAAGGTTGGAGTTGTTTCTATAAAAAGAACATTTGTAAATGATCAAAGACGATGTTTTATATAAACTAAAAAAAGGCGGCAAAGAAGCAGAAGAAGAAAAACAGGTTATTACTAAAAAAAATGGGCTGATTCAGTCAAAAGTTCCGGTACTTCCGATCTAAAGCGATTAAATTGGTCAAATCACACAGTGAAACATTTGCCAAAAAACAAATAAAGATAAAAAAAAATTAAGTAATAAATTTTATGTATCACATGGAAAAATAAAATTTGAAATCTTATTTGGTTGATAAATGAATTGATGCTGTCTGAAATTTGGAGCAAAAAAGCCATAAAAAGTGTAAAAATAGTTTAAAGGACGACTGTACTTTCTGTTTTTTTCAAATTGTTTCAAACGAATGTCAAAGTTGGAACTTGACCATAAAAAGAAGAACTTTTTTTAATTACATTTACCTTTTTTAAATAAAAAATACTTGTGCCAACGATAGTTGTTAAATTTATGGGTTTACTTACATCCGTCGTAATATAAGTCGCTCACAATTAAGGAATAAAAAAATAAAAAATACGATTTTTTATACGCTTCAAAAACGTGAATAAGCGCAACCAGAAGCAACGATGATTATTTAACAAGTCAAGTTTCTCAAGCAAGATGATTCAATATCAAGAAGAAACAAAAGAAAAAAAGCGAGTCAAAAGAATTCAATGATTTCAATGATAAGTAGTAGCGAAAGCTAAGTATCAAAAATTTCAAAATTTTACTTAGTCATCCATTAATCGGGTAATTAGATTCAAATAATACTTTTGAACCATCGAATGACCGTTAGAACTTCCTCCATTTCTTTTTCTAAGCATAAACTAAGCGGTTTGCATTATTGCCTCAAAATCCTTATTCATATTCAAATAAAAAGGCTTCAATAACCCAAAAATCAACTAATCTTAAAAGCCAGCATTACAACTTTCTTATATTCATTATTACCCAAGTTCGGTAGCACTACATCCATACTCAACCTGAACCTATATTTATCTTCCCATTTTTAAACTAACTAAAAAGACATAGAGAATAAAAATAAATTGAGCTTTCGTCCCTTAACGTCGTCGTCAATGCAAATGAAAAAAAGAATAAGACGAGCTCCGGTCTCTCTTTTTTTATTCGGGGCAAAGCAAGAAAGCGAACATGTGGTGGTTGGTAGTAACTTGGTAGAAAGAAGAGAGAAAAAACGGGGCGCCCCATTTCTGCAAAATAAAAAAATGTGAAAAACATCCCATCAAACGAGAGAGAAGAAAAAATGTTGTTGAAAAGAATTTTTTAAAAAACACTTTTTTTTATTCTGCAAAAACACGCTTTATCAACAAAGAAAAAAGGGAAAGCCTCTAAGTAACCGTCAGCCATCACCACGCGGTAATATGGGGAACAACATTGATGGAGCCATCAATCCTAAGAGTATTTTGTCAATATGATTTTTTTTCTTCTTTTCTTCTCTAAATAAACACAACAAAGATCAAAAAACTAGCAGTTATTTGAAAAATTTTTTCCAAAGTTAATGAATGATCGTTAGTTAGTTTCCAAGTTAAAAACAATCATGACTTTAATTTTATTTTTGTATTTTTTCAATTCGAAAAAAGGAATGTTCACGAAAGAGACGTTAATGTTGCCTACAGGAGTATCTGCAAGAAAAGGAAAAGAATTATGGCAGAATAATAAAGAATGGCCCAGCCCGAAACATATGGGCAGCGATGAAACGAAGATAGCAAAGTAAAAATGTTTTTATTTTATGACTAAAAGATGTTCGGAGAAGAGAATTTTTAATAATACAAAAAAGATCAAAATGCAAAATAATAAGTAAAGGGGATTCAAAAAATAAAGCAACAAACAATATCACGTAAACTATTCGTTACAGTAGTCTCATTCAATTTCAAGCTTCACAAATTTTAAAAACAAAATCAATCTCTTTTCAATTTTCTGCACAAAAAAAAAGATGAATAAAAAACCTCTCAAACTTCAAACACTTGGTGATCGATCATCAATGCATACTACAGTGGCAAAAAACTGGTATTTTTATCGTTGCTTTAAGCAACAAACTTTATTTTTTTCATCTTTTTTTCACAACGCTTGTTCTTTGTTTGCTAAAGCACGTCATTAATACGTCGTTAAAAAAATTTCATAAATTTGAACACAACTCTGGTGGATTACAACGTCCTCAAAGACCACCACTTAAAGATCAAAAACATAAAACATCTCAAACTCACATGTCTGAGGTTTTGAAACACATTAGTTGCGACTAATAACATAAAAAAAGCTAAACACAATATATTACATTTATTTTGTATCTTTATTAATCCAAAATTTATCATCACAGAAATATCTCGATAATTTTTGATAATGAGATGCAAATTTTTCTAAAGTATGTTTGTTAAAAGTTTCATATACTTGAGATTTTGACGAGATTACAAGATGTCGTTGAGGATAATCATCAGTTACAGGTTCCCATACGAAATCAAATAGAAAGTTTGCAGGTAAATTCGGATCACCATTTGGATTACCATACTTTGCGAAATTCGTTAACATTGTTGTCATTTGTAAACCAACAGCATAATCAAGTTTTGTACGACGAAATGGAACTTTGAACATATTATGATCAAAAATATAAATAATTTCGGTTCCATGAGTTGCAGCTAAAAAACAAGTAAAAGATTAATTTTAAATATACAATGTTATCTTTGAATGTTTGGAATCTCAATAAGTGTTGCGGTATTACAAAATGCAAAGCAAGTAAGAGGCTTGCGTGATAAAAGAAATTTCCATGTAGTTAATTCCCATCAAAAATACACACCAAAAAGGAAACTTACTATTCATTGGAAGCATAACTTTGAGCCCAGATAAAATTTTAGGATTATGATGTTCAAATATAAAGCTCCATACTTGAGATCCACGTTCTCTTTCAGTTGTCATAAAATTGTACCATGCAATATTGTTGATAATATCACTCATCATTTGCAGGATTGTTATCTTCAAAAATCGTTTATCTCTTCTTGACATTTCTGTTAAACCATAAATTTTTCGAAATTCGTCCAAAGTTATTGCTTCACATTCAGGCAGCTTTGATAGAATTTCCAGCATTTCTTCAAATTTATCTTCAAATTCTTTAACCATTTTGTCGTTAATTATTTTTTGACCAAGTGATACTATAAAATAACAAGTTAAAAAAGCTTGAAAACACGCTAAGAATGAAACGAAATCAGACATAACCAAACCACAAAACTTACAGAAAATTAATCCTTCTTGAGCAGTGACACTTGTTATTATTGGCCGAAGTGGAGCATCATTTCGTAAAATATGAGGTGGAGAAGGTAAAATTTCACCATCGACGACAGGAGACACATCCAGTCTCCATTTTTCAAAAACAGCTTTGCTTCCAACCATTGTCATCGCTAAAAATTCATATTGCTTTTACTTTCATTCCTTTAAAATAATACCGAAAGTTGCTTACCAAATTTTTGTGGCGGTAATTCTTTTAAAAATGCAATCATTTCTTTATTTTCCATTTTAGACCATGGTCCAGTAAATTTTCTTTTATAACCAAATCGAATTGCAAGATCTTGACAAAATACAGCTGCTAATGGTCGAGCTGATACACCCCATAAAGTTTCACAATTACCACCAAGACATACAACTTTTGATATTAGATGACGACTTAAAGGTGATATTGAAAGAAGATCACATGACACAGCACCAGCCGATTGACCAAAGATAGTTATGTTTGAGGGATTTCCTCCAAATGCAGCAATATTGTCACTCACGAATTTTAAGGCAAAATATTGATCCCAAAGTCCATAATTTCCTAGAGAAGTTTCATCATTTGTGCAGAGATATCCAAGAAGACCAAGACGATATTGAGTTGTTACAATGATGACACCATGACGTGTTAACATTCTAAAAGATATTCAATATAAAAAATTGTTTAAAAAACATAACATAAAAGTTGAATTCGAAAAACAGGGAATTGGTGCTATTACTTTTACACTTTCGCTTTCTCTCATCAAATATTAATATAGCGTAGTCTCGTAATTAACAAATTCGAAAACTTTGATGCTTAAATGTTCAAAAAAATCGGAAACTAAAGATTACTTTGCGCAGAAAGAACCAAGAAACAAACCTGCAAATTTTCTTATAATGGTAAGTTGCAGCAGAATCCATCACGAAGCCACCACCATAGATATAAAACATTACAGGAAAACCATTAGGATCAGGAGAATCCCATGATGGTACAACAATATTCAAATACAGACAATCTTCACTTCCATGATGTTTATTGAGCCAAGGAAGAACTTTTTGAATGGCAGGTGATCCATATTTTTTACATTCAAGAGCTTCTGTCCATTTATCTGGTATTTGAGGCTTCTGAAAATGAACTTTATAACATGTAAAAAAAAGTAAAAAACTCACTTCAAATCGTAATTTTCCAATAGGAGGTTTCGCAAATGGGATTCCAAGAAATACTTTAGCTATTCGTTTTTGAGGATCCTTTGGAATCATAACATTCATTCCTTCAATTTTTCCATATTCTGTTTCAACAACTAAAAACGTCAAACATGATTGAATTTTTACAAAGTTGATACAAACCTGGATGAGGATAAAGAACATTCTTTTTTGTTGATGCACCAGAACCCATTTTACTGCATTTGAAGTAGTTAGTAACTTCAGCTGCTCTAAAAAATATGAACGAATAAGAAAAGTACCAAAACATGAAATTTGAAAGAAAACGAAAGATGAATGATTTCGACAGCAAAAATAGGAAGCTGCCAAAAAAAACTCAAAAAGGTGAGAATGGAAGAAAAACGAACGAAGGAAAAAAACAATTATTTTTTTATATTTAAAGGGAGTGTCCCAAACGATGAGAAAACCCTTACAGCGGGTGTTCCTAGCCCGAAAGTTTTTCTTCACTGTCTCAAAGTCTAACAAAGTTTTACAAAGTTTTTTCAAAAGCTTACGAAATTTTCTCAAAATGCTACAAAAAGCTACAAAAATTCGTAGCACTTTGTAAGCTTTTGAGACAATGAAACTTTCGGGCTAGGAACACCCGTCGTAGTAAAATTATTCTCATCGTTTGGGACACTCCCTTTAAAATGAAAGCATTTTGAGTTTGAAAAAAAGCAGGTATCAAAAAACATGAAATTTAAATGGGTGCAAAGTTCAATAGGTATGTCTAATATTAAAATAGGAAAATTCTCAAAAAAAAATGGAAACAAAAACATTAGTGAACAAATTCAAGAACTAAGAAAAAGTTGAGACAAGAATGAAGAAAGTTCAGAACACAAAAAAAAGTGGAATGGGAAAAGAGTTATGAGATTTTGAAGCAGCGAGAGAGAAAACATTTTTAGGCTCACTCTCACGCGAAGGCAAAAAATCAAGTGAAACAAACTTTTCTTGACGAAATAATTCATGGTTCATGTTTTGAAACTTTAAAAAATTGTTTTTATTAAAAATTAAAGAACTCTTTTCATATTATGATGATGTCAAAATAAAGTGATTGTATTTATAAAAAAAGGGGTTTATTAGAATTTACAAGGCTGAAAATCGATTAAAACAAATATGTGTTTCAAAAAATAAACTGCATTTTAATAAAAAAAATATGAGCGCTATCCTTTGTCACCACCATATGTTATTTTACCATATATGTTTCAGCTGCGAAAAATACAAATCACCTTCTTGTCTTGATGGCATTGGAGCAATTTCCTTTCCCAATGGATTCTTCCTACGTATATTATGAAGGGAGGCAATTTTTGATCGACGTTTGAATACAATCAAAAACCCAGCATTACGGTATTTTAAATGTAAAAAACCTAGTAAAACACAAAAGTTGACCAGCTAAAATTTGATTTTCTGTCAAAACTCAATTTTATGGAGTAAAAATTTTATTTACCGTATAATATAAACTTGTCACATCTTTAAATGTCATGGAATCAGAAAAGAAATACATTCGCAAAGAAATTGAAATTGCACCGTTAATAATTAAACCGCCAACATTATAAATAATTAATGGAATTATAAAACGTAACATACGAAGATTTTCAAAAATCTTAAAGAATAAAATTAATGGAACTTTAAAGGGAAAGAAGAGATTACCTGATAACGATGAGTCAAAACAATGGTACTTTGAATAGTAATTTTTCGCAAATTATTGTTCAAATACAACAAGATAAAGGCTATCTAAAATATTTGATATTAATTATTTATTAATACTTTTAAAAAAATACTACCAAGAAGGAAGCAACTATTAAAGGCTTTAAAATGGTAAAAAGCATTTTTTTGATAAAGACTCAATGATCAAAGTTTACGCGCACTCTTAATTTTATTAATAAAACTAACACTTGCTGAAAATAATTGGAAGAAATAAATTGCTAATGAAAGCCAAAGAGAATCAGCTAAATCCGAGTAACACCATAAATAAGTAATAAATAAACCAAAAATTATTGCAATTGGTATTCCAATAATTAATAAAATCATAGATTTATAATGTTCATAAGTTTTATATTTTAGAGTAGCCATAAATCTTTCTGAAGAAATTAAGATTAATACTCCAGGAAATGTTCCAGCGTTCAAAAGTGATGCCACAATTCCAATAAACAGTATTTGTCCATTGACTGCAGGGAAAACATTAAAGAAAACCAAAACATCACCGATGGAAATAAGGGCGGAAGAAAGGCTTAATAAAAATAAAATGAAATTAAGAAGTATCAAACAAATCCTAAAAAAATTTTTAGAAGTTTTTATCGCAAAAAATTGAAGCTACCAAAAGTTTCGATGACATTTGCTCTTCACTTCCCATAAAATTGGAATCAAAAATGAAAAAACAACAATATTGAATATGGTTAAAGAGAGATTTATGGCATTTAAAAGCATAGTTACGCGCAAAACAAAAAAGAGTAAGCAAAAACTAACATTTTATAAAAACGAAAGCTTCGAAAGGAAATTAATTTTATAGTTTTTAATTATTTCAAGTGGAAGGCTACAATATAATTTTTAAATTAGTGGGAAACTATTAGGTGGTGAAGTTTTTAAAATGTTATTATTTACAACTGCCTGCATCTTTTTCTTATAAGCATTTCAAAAAATAAAGGTTTTAGAATGATAAACCTGATTTCATAAACAAGCCAACAGTAAAGATGAAATTTGCCAATGAAATAAAGAGGCCACAAAAAAACAATCTCAAGTCAGATCACCAAGAAAACATACAAAACATTGCTTCTTCTTCGCTTTTCAAAAGTAAAAAACACAAATATAAATATTAAATTTTTATTAAACACATAAAATTACAAACATAAAATTACACACATAAAACTAGTCAAATTTATGTCCAGGACGAGCCTTGCGACATAAAACCATAAATGGATGAACGGTTGGACCAACGAAGATATGTTCTTTACCATTGAATGCGACAGTAGCACGTTCATTGCGTACATCGACCTTTCCAAGGATTTGTTTTCCACCTTCGACGTTCAAGACACATGGAGAGATATCACCCTTGTGGTAATCAACGTGAACAGGATGCCATTCTTTTTCACCAAAAACAGCAGCTTCCTTGAAAGGCTTCCAGGCGTAATCGAAACCACGAACTTGATCAGAGAGTTCAACGAGGATTTGAATTGATCCAATGTTTGCTTTGTATTCGTTGTTGAACCATCCAAAGTTAGCAGCGACCTAAAAAGGAAAACATATGAAATAAATATGAATTTATGGCAAAAAAACCAACCTTTCCACCTTCATTCCAGATACGACCACAAACAGGTTCACCTTGTTGGTACCAAAGAGCAACGTATTGATCAGGATTCTGGCCACCAACCGTATCAAGAGTTTTTCCAAGAGCTTTGACAAGTGGACGAGTTGGGAATGGATCTCCAGCTCGAATATCCATCCATTCGTTGAGCATGACACGAGGACCTGGTGGTGGAGGTTTCTTGGAGCAAGTGGAACATTCACAGAATGGTGGACCTCCTTTGGTGTTACGAACGATGATGTACATGTCTCCAAGGGTAGTACCAGTGATCTAAAATTTAAAGTTAATATCAGCTTGAAAGTTAAATAAAAAAAGCTTACGTTTTCAGCGACACCATCATGAGAGAAGCGAGCTTCTTCAGTTTTGTTGTCGAGGAAACCAACAAGAGGACCACCAGCACGATCTTTCCAGAAGATAGGAAGTGAATCACCACACTTGAGAAGTTGACGGTCATCGGATTTTTCAAAACGATCTTTGTATTTGATCCATTCGTACCAGTAACCAAGATTGTTGTGATCACCTTTGTATTGGAGGATTTGAATTTGACCACCAAGATCCTTAGCACCAGTGAGTTCAGCCTTGAGATAAGGGAATGAACATTCAACAACCCCAGCGTTGTTCCAAGCACGACCTGAAAAACAAACAACCAAATGAAAAGAATGAAAAAGATAAAAGTAAAAAAAACATACCATGGATAGGTTTACCATGTTTGTACCAAAGAGCAACATACTGGTTTTGTTGGCCCATTGCCTTTACTGGATTGTCAGGAAATGGAGCACCGATAGGTTGAAAAGCCCATGTATCTTCTTTTGGCGGAGGATTTGGCATGATGAGAGAGCAGAGAACAGCAGCAGTCACTTGTCACAGACGAAGTTGAATTGTAATTGTGATGGATTTTCGTGCCTTTTATCCGATTTTGATGGTTCTTTTATGTGTGCAAAAAGGATGAAGAAATTAACATAATAACAAATAAACAAAACAAGTGTAAAAATAGTTGAAACATTTATGCATCTTTTTTGTTTGATGCTTATATTTTTACGGAAACTAAATTACTGCTCCTACAATCCGTTACCAGTGGCCCTTCTCATAAAAAAAGTTCATGAACTTTTTTAAAAAAGTATTGACCTTTTCGCTTCAAGACCGCGTTTTTTGCAAAGGAAAAAAGTTCATGAACTTTTTCAACGTAAAAAAGGTGAATACTTTTTTTGAAAGAAAAATTACACGTTGAAAAAGTTCATGAACTTTTTTCCTTTGCAAAAAACGCGGTCTTGAAGCGAAAAGGTCAATACTTTTTTAAAAAAGTTCATGAACTTTTTTTATGAGAAGGGCCACTGGTAATGGATTGTACGCTAAACATTCGTTTCAAATTCCAGACCCAGTTCAAACACAATCATCAATGATGGATGGCTCACCTCTTACTCAACTTGGTGTAATTTCTTCTAATCATTAATTTTGCTTTCTTTTTCATTTTTTTTTTCACACCATAAACCTTTAATGTATATCTTTCATTTGCTGAATTTTAACTGAATATGGATATCAAATATTTAGCTACCATATCAAAATGTTGTATGGATTTTTACTTTTTTATAAGTATTTTGCTTTACTACTGACCGATGCTTAAACCAAATGGAGTATCTTGATTACATAAAAGCTTTTTTATACCAAAATCAACAACAAAAAATAATAAACTAATAACAAGTCAAAATAATAATTTTACACTAGAATTATTTGATTTTTAATAAAATCATTATTAACCTTTATGACTCTTTCTCATTAACATTTGGCTCATGCCTGCTATTATTCATTTCATTTTTAAGGTTAGGAGTTTTTGAACGTGCTCGCTTTCTTAAAATATCTCCTTTATCAGAGCTTTTACGCTTTAAAATTTTTGGCCTAAAAATGATAAAATATTTAGTAGAATAAATTTAAAAGGAGGGCTAACATTATGCTTCGAAGATCATGACTTGCATCAAATTTAGCTTCTCTAATTATTTCTTCTAACACATTTTTTTTGAATGGTTCAATAATATTTTCATTTTTCCATGCACAATATTCTCCTGGTAAACTATTGGGAGTTGCACGCTTTAACATGTTTATTCGACCAGGAATTAAAGATTGCCATTCATCAGAATATGGAATTCCATCTTCTCGTACAAAAGTGGGAGGATCACATAAATGTGTGGCTAATCTTGTTTCAACATCGAATGAATACCCTCTCGCATCATTGGAGCATCGATAATAATCGCTATCAAAAAATTGTTCTTTGGGTACTTTTTTAGCTATTTTATTTTCACATATTCCATTAATTGTGAGATGGCCCGTTTCATCAACGAATGTAAGTAATGTTCCATCAAGAGATAAAGCAGCGGCATAAATATTTTGTTTTTCTAGAGCATCATTGGCATTTTCGATTCGTTTGATGCAAGAAAGTGTTGAGACGTCCCAAATTAAACAAATGCCATCAGTTCCAGCTGATATCATAAGATCAGAATTTATTGGATGCGTCAATAAATCATAAATATGTTTAGTGTGTCCTTTTAAACTTGCAACAAGGTTTCCATTTTTAGGATTCCATACTTGAATACAATTATCGCTTCCAGTTGTAAAAATAAATGCATCATTTTGAGTCCAAGCAGCTGCTTTTACAATGTAAGTATTGCTTTTTTTACTTGGTCTTTTAGATTCTGGTAGAATTATGGGTTCTGGTCTTAAAATAATTACAAATTCAAACGATTTGTTCGAAGAAAAAAATATGCCTTACAATGTTAGTTCTTTTTGTTTCCAGGTGTTTAATTCAAATTCCCATATAAATGCTCGACCATCTTTACCACCGGTAACAAATTTAATTCCACTAAATGCCCAAGCAATCGTATTGATGGAACCTGTATGTACATCGTTTAATGTGGCAATACAGCTCACACTTTCAACTTCAAGTTTATAAATATAAATAATTTTTTGTGTACCAGCAAACGCAGCAAAATTTCCACCTGATGTATAAGCAGTACATGAAAACTGTCCCGATCTTCCTTCTTTATGAATAAAACGTTCACCAGGGTCTCTTAAAAAAACGAGTAAATTGGATGAAAACAAGTCATAGAGACTTACAAAAATTCTCGAGTTTCACTTTTCCATCGATAAAAAATAATGCTGCAATCTGTTGCAGCAGAAACCAAATACCTTATTCCACTTTGAAAAAAATCGGGAAAACAAACGGATGCAAGTTGGCCAGTATGTTGAGTGAAAACATGTAATAATTCACCATTCTGCATACACCAAACTCTTACACTTTTATCATTTGAACCCGAAGCAAGAAGGGTATTTTCAAATGAAACAGAAAGAAGCCAAACTGCTCCAGTATGTCCACGAAATGTGTAACGAAGAAGACAAGTTTCAGCATTCCAAACTTTAATTAAATGATCCTCTGACCCCTGTAAATGCAATTCTTTAATATTTAAAGAAATGGAAGAAAATTAATCATACGGTAATTATGTATTTTCCGCTATGATCATAAGTAACGCAATAAATTGTAGCTGTATGTCCCATTATTCGTGCATGCTTTTTAAAATTGGTTAAAATCTTTTTTGAAAGAATATTTTGTGAAGGTACATGGCCACCAAATTTCATTTTTTGAATTCCACTAAAACTTTATTTTACTTTTGGTATGCCATTTTGAAAGCTTACTTTTTCGTGCATGAAGCATTTGGATTAAATGGAATGGGAGTTAAAACAGTCTTCGTCGATGGTGAAGCTCCTGAAGAAATAAAACGAGATACCACTGACAATAAATTATTGCCATTATTATTATCATCATTACCAACCCTTTGAATTTGAAAATGTGATGCTGTATATTCAGATCGTGAAAATCGAGAAGATATTAATCGTTGCTGCTGTCTTTCCTCGAGAAAAACTTGGGTTGTTAATGAATAATTATTTTGTTTCAAAAAATTTAGTACATCTGTCTCTGATATGGTAGTTTCTCTTTCAAATCCATTTGATAACAATGCTTGGGGAATAATTGCTCTGGATGTTGATGGACCAACTTCAAACATTTCACAAAGAATTAAACCAACCTAAAAGCACAGAATACATATTATAATTTATAAATTTTCAAAACGTTGAACGCTTTAATTTTTAAATTGTTAAAGGAGGACCTAAGCTAATAAATGGATTGATTTTGTGATATCAAATGTTACAATATTCTCGAAATTAGTTACATATATCGAAAACGATTTACTACATATATTTGATAACAAAGTGGAATCGAGATGAAAATTATCAACCGACGTTTAAATGCTTTTCGTGTAAAATATGAAGCTTATCACAAATTAAGTAACTACCAAATATGAAAAAAAAAACCTGTGGTAAAATTTGTTTTAAAAAATAGCAATAAAAATGAAAGTGTAAGATTTTTTTCAATAGAAAAATTGCCGCTGGCATTTATGACCTTATATGCTAAATAAGATTCAATTATTAAAGTTTAAAAATGCTAACATTAGTTCACATTCGTTTCACATATTACATTTTCATTAACACTTTAGCACCCTTTTGATTCGTGAAAGAAGGATTTATGATGTAAGAGTCTTGACAAACATAACGATAATTATTTAACAAAGGACTTTTCAGCTCAAAGTACAAAAAACAAAAACAAATCGAAAATACTCCAAAATATATGGCTTCTCTTCCAATCCCCAAAAACCAAGAAAAAAAGACACAAGTATAAATTATTTTTTATTATTATTATTAAATTACAAAACACATTAATCAAATTTATAACCAGCTTTAGCTTTACGACAAAGGACGCTGAATGGATGTACGGTTGGACCAACGAAGATATGTTCTTTACCATTGAATGCGACAGTAGCACGTTCATTGCGGACATCGACCTTTCCAAGGATTTGTTTTCCACCTTCGACGTTCAAGACACATGGAGAGATATCACCCTTGTGGTAATCAACGTGAACAGGATGCCATTCTTTTTCACCAAAAACAGCAGCTTCCTTGAAAGGCTTCCAGGCGTAATCGAAACCACGAACTTGATCAGAGAGTTCAACGAGGATTTGAATTGATCCAATGTTTGCTTTGTATTCGTTGTTGAACCATCCAAAGTTAGCAGCGACCTAAAAAGGAAAACATATGAAATAAATATGAATTTATGGCAAAAAAACCAACCTTTCCACCTTCATTCCAGATACGACCACAAACAGGTTCACCTTGTTGGTACCAAAGAGCAACGTATTGATCAGGATTCTGGCCACCAACCGTATCAAGAGTTTTTCCAAGAGCTTTGACAAGTGGACGAGTTGGGAATGGATCACCAGCTCGAATATCCATCCATTCGTTGATCATGACACGTGGTGGAGAGGACCTGGTGGAGGTACAGGTGGTGATGGAGGAGGCTTTGGACATGATCCACCATGTTGCCAGCATTCACAGAATTGAGGACCACCTTTGATGTTTCGGACGATGATGAACATGTTGTCGAGAGCCTTTCCAGTGATCTAAAACTTAAAGTTATTGAAAGCTTGAAAGTCAAATAAAAAAAAATTACGTTTTCAGCGACGCCATCATGAGAGAAGCGAGCTTCTTCAGTTTTGTTGTCGAGGAAACCAACAAGAGGACCACCAGCACGATCTTTCCAGAAGATTGGAAGTGAATCACCACACTTGAGAAGTTGACGATCATCGGATTTTTCAAAACGATCTTTGTATTTGATCCATTCGTACCAGTAACCAAGATTGTTGTGATCACCTTTGTATTGGAGGATTTGAATTTGACCACCAAGATCCTTAGCACCAGTGAGTTCAGCCTTGAGATAAGGGAATGAACATTCAACAACTCCAGCGTTGTTCCAAGCACGACCTGAAAAATAAACAACCAAATGAAAAGAATGAAAAAGATAAAAGTAAAAAAAACATACCATGGATAGGTTTACCATGTTTGTACCAAAGAGCAACATACTGGTTTTGTTGGCCCATTGCCTTTACTGGATTGTCAGGAAATGGAGCACCAATAGGTTGAAAAGCCCATGTATCTTCTTTTGGCGGAGGATTTGGCATGATGAAAGTCGACGACAGCAGAATGATGTGACGGCGAAACTGAAGTTTTAAGAATGTTCATGCTGCCTTTTATATTATTTTAGAGGTTTTCTTTTCATCGAAGAAATAATTTGAATAATTTTAAATGAATGAACATTTCCTCACTCAAAAAATGCTGTTGCGTGCTTTTTTGGCAAAGTATACCTTTCATTTTTTGCTCCCAACAAATTTTCTTCAAAGTGTTTGTTGCTCATCGTCTTTCAATTTTTTTATTTACAGCCAATCTTTCAATATTCCTCCATCAAAATGAGTCAAATGAGTGATGATTTTATGGAAGCAGAAGAAGAAGGATCAAAAAAGAAGTTTACAGGAATTAAATTCTGTCCAGAATGGTATGTTTCTTTTTAACTTTTAAAACTTTTCTCTATTAACATCACATTTTTTTAGCAACAACATGCTTTATCCTCGTGAAAACAAAGAGGAAAGACGATTAATGTATACCTGTCGAAATTGTGATCATAGTGAAGACGCTGAAAGTCCATGCATTTATGTGAATAAGCTGATGCATGAAATTGAGTAAATTTTTTGTTTCTTCATTATCACTTTTTTTAACTTGATTTCTTTTTAGTGAACTTACTCAAATTGTTGCTGATGTTGTGAATGATCCAACTTTACCAAAAACATATGATCATGTTTGTCCAAAATGTCAGAATAAACAAGCTGTCTTCTTTCAAGCTCAAAGTCGTCGTGCTGAGGTTTATAATTTTCTTCAATATCAGTATTTTATCATTATGAATTTTAGGAAGAAATGAAATTGTATTATGTTTGTACGAATCGTGAATGCAACCATCGATGGACCGATTGATTATCTTTTTTGTCTTCGTTGTTATTTTATTTTTGAATGTTTTTTTTGTTGATAAATTTTGATCTCGTTTGAATTTGCTTTTATTATTTGTGTTTAAGAAGCTTTATTGGCTTTGCGATATTTTTTTCTTACCTGTGATTCTTGTGAAACCCCTTGCTTTAGATGTTGAAAACACGTGCAATGGAAAAATACCTTGAACAAGCAATCAGTTCAGGCATAAAAGGAGTTTTTTTATTCAATAGCGAAGGTGCGTTGTTGCATCTTTTATAATTATTATTAACTCATTTTCTTCAGGCCATACCGTTGCCAAAACAGGCAAAGTATCAAATAATGCAAGCGTATATGGTGCTTTAATGGTTAACATTTGGGAAACTTTCGAACAACAAGGCATGTTTACATATCATTTTCCCTTTCCAGAGTTAAAAATATTTTGAGAATAACTTTCATTTTTTTTCACGATTGTTTGCATTTTTAACGTTTTTTCATTCTGTTTTTTGACAAAAGGCTGCGTGATAAAGCCTTGTTTCAGTCTCATATTTGGCTTATCGCTCTCATTGCTTTTGAAACTCAAAAGAGGAAATATTTTGATTTCATTTAAAAAAATACAGAATTGCAAAAATAGATCAGGAGATATGAATAACTGGTAAAAATAACAATATTCGAAAGCAATAACATAATTATTTACTTAACTCTTTATGTTACCCTCTCAAAAACGTTATTTGTTTTGTTTTTTACCAGCCAGTAGTTAATCTGTTTTATTTGCACATTTCGAGCTGCCCAAGTCACGTGTAACTCTTTCATGCATGATGATGTTTTGCATTTTTTAACTTACAAATTGAATCTTAAGCGCAAATTGGTTTTATACAAACAGACATTTTTCCATTCAACCCTTTTTCATTTAGCATCAACAGTAAATTCTGTAATAATCTTTTTTATTTTAAGGCATCCGTGAAGGTTTACAAACTATCGTTTTACAAAATATTGAAGGAACAGTTGTGGTTTTAAAAATTTGTAATATGCTTTTAGCGATTATTGCTGAAAAAAATGTACCTCAAGGAATTTTAAATGCAAAGATTCAAGCTTTAGCTGAACATTTGGAACAACCATTAAAGCTTTTATTATAAAATTTTATTATGCTACCTATTTTTTTCTCTTGTAAATACATACATATTTACTTATTTTTATATTTTTCAATATTTTTATTAAATTATTTTTCTTTTCTTTTTGCAAAAAAAAAAAGTTTAACGAAAAAAATAAAATTTACAATTCAACGGTGTACGATGATGATAGAATACAAATACAAATATGTACAAAAGATTAAAGTTAATAATACTGAAACTCTTTCTTTTTTTGATATAAATTAATAAAAGTTTCGAATACTCGTATTTTTTTTTAAAACGGAATTAAATGAAGAAAAATAAGAAGGCAAGAGAGAAAGAGTGAATTGATCGATCAATCAATTACGCTACAGCCACAGCAATAAGTGATTGTTTATGAAGACAATATGATTTCAAACTAATCAAATCTTCATTTTCTTCATATATCGTTGGCATAGGTTCGAAATTGCTTGGAGTTGAAGATTGTGAAGAACGGGAACGACGTCGAGTTCGACAAGATTGTTTATCCTTTTCTGAACATTTTGTTGTTTTTGATTCTACAAAAAATGTAAAAGATAAAATTTGAAATACTCGAAAATTGCGAAGTCACTAACCTTTAAGCGTTAGAATCCTAAATAATTTTCCTAATAATTTCTTTTTCATTGTTGTTTCAGCTGAATTTGATTTTTCTTTTTTAACATCTTTATCAGTTTTATCCTTTCTGCTGCTTCGAAATACAGAAGATGTTTTTTGATCTTTTGTTGAGCATTTTATTGTTGAAGATTTTTTAGATGCTTCACGTTTTTGCACTGCTCGTGCAAATGATGACTGATCGAATGCAGCCATCGGATTACTTGAAAATACTTCGAACGACGTGGTTGCGATTTGAATAGGGGCTTCAGAAATAGAAAAAATGTTTGCTTCCTTTTATGCTTGGTTGGCGGTTATAACCAAAAAGAATAGTTTGCAACGTTGAAAATAAAATCTGAAGTAAACAACATTAAATAACTTTTTTTTTAAATGGAAAAAGCGAGAAGGGAAAAAATCACGAGATTTGTCTTTTTTTTTACAAAAAAGGGTGCAAAGCTGTATTTAAAAATTCGTAAAACGATCAAAAAGAAACATTAAAAAAATTATTGGGGTAAACAGAAATGTGCTTTGATGTCGCGGAATTAAGACATGAAGGTATTGGAATGGGGCTGATCAATCAAGGATCAAACAAAAAATGCTATTAAAAAAAGCATGGAGGATTATATACATTTTTTTAATTTATCGTATCAGTAGTTGCTAGCAATCTTCAGAATACACGCAGCTTATTACTTTTCATATCAGTTCTCCTTCTTCAAAAAGTTTCCCCTTTTAAACCATCCTCCCAAAAAAGTCAAAAGATAGTTAAAGAAAAAACGATAAAAAAAATAAATAAACTAACCACGAGGTTTTAGTGGATGGCTTCATTGGCGCCATATTATTTTTTAGTCTCCTCTCAAAATAACACACACGAGAGAGAGAGAAAAAAGAACCACGTTTTTTTATTCAAAAAACCGTACAGTCCAAATCAAAAAAAAGGCGTGAGGAAACGAAAAAAAAGCTCATAAAAACTTTCTCCAAAAAAATATATTCAATGTTTGGTTTAAAAAAAAGGAAAATAAATAAATGGAAAAATATTTGGGAAGCCTCAATTTAAAAAAATAAAAAACCAAAAACGATAAAAGGAATAAAATTTTACTTTTTTTTGCTATAGCAACTAAACATAAAAATATATATTTATGACTTTTGAATGAATAAAAAAAAGTAAAGTGGTAAAATAAATTTTTAATCCCTTTTTTATTACTACAGAATCAAATAAGCATTTACCGTTGAAAAAATATTGCTGGCACCCAACTAACTAAAAGAAGCAACAACTTCAACAGAAATTATTATGTATGTTTTTGTTAAAACAAAAAACTAAAATATTGTTTAAATAAAGCTTTGTGAATGTAAAAGGTTTTTATGTATCTAGAAATAAAAAAGTATTTATGCAATATGGAACAGGTCTTTTTCTCCATTGATAAATGTGCTCCGCCCATATTTTTTTTTGTGGGAGTGAGCATTTTTTTATTTTTGTGTTGTAGCAGACAACAACAAAAAAAACGACGTGAAAAGGAAAAGTGCAAGTTGTTGGTTGGATTGGAAGGGTGGAGGAGAACATGCTTTGGTAAAAAAAGGAAGTTTCAAGCCGCATGTTATTGACAAAAAATAAAGACAAAAAAAGAGAAGTCAAAAGGAAGATTAACATAATCAACCAACGACGATTTAAATGGAATCCCATTGTTTTTATTTTTCAACTCATTTATCGATGGAAAACTTTAATATACTGAATAATATACACCTTTCGAAAAGCCCTTTTTTAATGACCCAATAATATGTTGTTTTTTTCTGTCAAAAAGAAAAACAAAAGCTATGACATCTTATTTTTTGTCTTTGTTTTTAAAAAAAGCTGATAACTTTCTTAAAATTTTGAAAGTTGTTAGTTGTTTCCACCAACAAAATAATGAGCAGCTGAGAAAAGGGTCATAGAAATGAAAAACAATCTTTCTTGCATGCTTAGTTTCTATTTTAAGCAATTAAATCCTGCTTTTTCTGCATGCTATCTGGTGATTTTTTTTTCGCTTTTCACGCAGTCGTCAATGTTATTGTATTTAAAAAAAACATCATCATCTGTTCAATGGAACAAAAAAAAAAGAAGAATTTTAAATAGCAACAAAATAAAAACCAAAAAAAGAATAATACAATACCAAAAAAAAGAGATCCGTTTCCGATTGATTTTAAGCCGTTTGTTGTTCGTTCATTCGCTCGATGATGAATGGAAAAGAAAGAAAAAAAGATCCTATGATCAATGGATTACAAAAAATGCCGAAGATGTGATAATGCCTTTCATGATGAAAATAGAATCATTTCCGATTGATTCAAGAAAGTATTTTATCGAGAAGCAAATATTCTTTTTTTTTACAAAAAAAAAACTCATTTTACGGTTGAAAGTGCACTTGGAATTTTTACGAGTATTTATTTGTTGGTTCACTTTCATTGAAAAAGTTAAAAAAAATAAAACAAACTCGTAAAAAAACCTTAAAAAGTAAAATTGTCATAAAAGTTAATTCTTAAAAAAAATAAAGACTATAGATTGTTCTTTGAAACTTTGAAGAAGAAAAAACGACTGGTTTTTTTTTCGGGTGCACAAATCAGCCATAAAAAATGTTTTTCATTCAAAGAGTTAATTTTGAAGGTTACCAAAATATCGAAGGAAATTGGATTTAATAAAAAGTTAAAGCTTATTTAACAAATGTTTTCGTTTAATTAAAAAAATGTTTCTTACGTCAATTCACTAATTTATTCAAGGTCATCCTCGATGAAGAACGACCAACATTCTTGAGGAACTTCACCTTGAAGAATCTCGAGGAAGTAATGAAAAAAATTGTACAGTTGTTGTTCGACTATTTTTTGTCTTTTGATCAAAAATTAAAGATGTCCGTTTTTTAGAGAAACCGTTTTTTGAGGGAAGAAAGAAATAAATGATTTTCATTTATCTACAAAACTCCATTGAAGCTTATTGTGGTACGTACGAGTAGCAATTAAATTTTTTTTCGAGAAATTATTTCAAACATTAAATTTGGAAATTAAAAATTTTTCTCACTTGCAATTAAAATCCATTAATCTTAATACTGACAGGTTATAACTATAAATTATCTACTTCCAAGACGTAAACTTTTTTCCGTTATTTTCGCCGCCGTATTTTTTTTTAAATATGAAAAATAACTTCCGTCTGCAATTTTCTATTTTCCTTTTTCTAAATTATTTTATTTTATCTTCCTTATGTCTTTTTTGGTTTGTTTTAAAAAAAATTTATTCCAAATCATAGATTTTCTTAAACTCATAAATAAAAAAAGAGAGAAAAAACCATGGATTTACTTTGAATCTTTTTTCTTGAAAATAAAAACACACGTTTCTCTCCCGCTGGTTGTTGTTTTGGTCCATCTTCTTCCAAAAAATGTCTTTACTTCCTCTTTTTTTTTTATCGAGGAAAGCAATTTTTGGCTTTTTTAGAACGAAGATTGAAAAAGCAACCAAGCAACCAACATTTTAGCTTTTTAAAATTCAAATTCAAAGTTTCTGACTGGCACGAAGTTATAAGTTAGGAGAAAGACAGCAAAAAAGTGAAGTTAATCTAGGAATAAAAAATCCAATGTGAGCTTTTTGATACAGTAATAATAATTCGTGATCGCTCAAAAAATTATCAAAACTAAAAAGCTCAAAATCCTTTACTAAAAGAATGTGAAAACGAATAAGAAGAAGCAAATCGGGTATATGACTTATCAATGATGTCGATGTTGCGGTTCCAAAAAAGCTTGCTATTTAGTTTAGTGTCCGCATAACATAAAACATGATTCATTCACCATCGGACTGGCGCAAAAAAAAAAAGAAAAGAAAAGCATGTTAGTCATTTTGGAAGATGCTTCACTAAGAAGTTCAATGGGACTTTTGAGACCAATTCAAAGTTAGCAACATTTTTTTGCAGCATAAAATTCAAAGTTGCTTGGTTCAAATGAAAGCAAACACACAAAATAAACCCAAAAAAAAAATTGTTGAGTTATTTAAAAGTTTTTGTTTCTTTCTTTTATAGGAGTCAACTACGGCGGAATGTTTACTAACAAAAAGAAGAAGAAAAAGAAAAAACAAAGATAAATGTTTTGCTTTTGCCATAAATTTTGAATGACATAATTTCAAAATTTTCTCTTTTTTGGTCGCTCAAATTCTTCTTAGAGCAATGGCATCTAAGAAGAGAGTATGCATATTGTTTTTGTTTTTTTGGATAAAAGAAAAAAAGTTGCAAACTAAAGTTTAAAAAAACTTTGCAAAAACACAATTTTTTTTTCAAAGAGCATCTTTTTAAATTTTTATGATTTCTGTTTAGTGTTTTAAGAAATTTTTTGTTCTTTCTTGTTTTGGAATTTTAAATTATTATTTATACAGCATAAAATTTAGCCTTGTCAAATGAAAGATTTATGCCTTTCTTTTAAAAAATTAATAAAAAATAATGAGGAAGTCTATTTAGGTTTTTTTAACATTGAAAAAAATAAATTGATGGGTGCGAAAGATTCTAATCTGAGGTATAATATATTTCTTGATTTGATGACAGAAACCAACAACAAAAAAATCAAGATAACATTTTTGTCCGAAGCGTTCGAGAATGAGTAGTCTCGCAGATAATTTTTTTTAAGTTTCTTATCAATTTTTTAATGATTTTTTTTGAGACTAACTAAAAAATTTAACGGAGGATTGTTTTACGTGGTAATGCATTTTAAGGGAATGGCTTAAAGACGTAATTCTGTGGGAGTTATTTGAAGACGAAAGAAGAAAAACGTGGATGAGTTGTTTTTAGTTTGTTGAGATTGGCATTTATCATTTTTGATGGAAGAAAAAACGCTAAAGCTATAATCAAGAAAGTTAACATTAATAAGCAGCTTTGGAGAAAAAAGAAAAAAACATCTGATTTTTTATTTTTAAACTAAATGATGATAAAAAAAATTTTATAAGCTGATTTTTAAACATTGAGAAAAATCTTTCATTAAAATAAATAACACGATACTGAATGACTAATATAAAATGCAATACGGTAGCTTTTTGACTGACTCCAAAGAAAAATTCAAGATTTCAAAGCTTCTTTACTTGTGAAATTCAATAAAGTTGAAGATGAGAAAAAGACATTTTTATTTTGATAATTATTATTACTGCTTTTAATTTATTCATTTTGAGAATAAAGTCAACCCATAAATGTATGCATCAAAGTTCAACCGTTAAAAAATTGTGTTTTGGCCAATCGAAAGGTCTTTAACCTATATTTCCTTTTTATAGGAGAAGAAAACCCATAAAACCACAGCCTTTTTGTATGTAATAATAAAAGCACGTGATTTCGCCATTCTTTTAAAACAAAAAAATAATAATTTTTCTTCTGCCAATTTTTAAGTGTTTTCTTTTTCTTTTGAATTCTTAAAATAAAAGAGTTTAAAATAAATTTCAAGTATTTTATTTTTTTGGAAAAAGAAATTTCTTAAAGCTTAAACTTGTCAAAAAAGAGAGAAAAACAAATGTGTTTTTAGTTTGTCATTTTTGGTGGTTGCATGTAATTTGTCAAAAAAAAAATTTAGTTTTATTGAAAAACTAACTTTTCTGAAATATGAAAAATGGCATGTTCGCATAAATTATTATTTCTTTGAAAAAGTGGTTTAAATTTATCGAATTCTCCAGATGTTGTTGTTGCAAAACATATGAGTTCGATTAAAATTTGAAGACCAAAGTTTGGTGAAACTTTGCAGAAACAAACAAAAAAGTTTGATTAACAGCTTTTCCATTTTTTAAGAAACAAAGAAGACAAAGCCAGCTCAAAAAAAAAAGATAACGGAAGAAGAAAGACAAAATATAAAAAAGTTATTAGAATTCTATTTTTGGCAAGCAATTACAACTTCTTGCTCTAAAAATTGATACACAATCTTTCTTTTTTTCGCTTTCGAATAATTATTGCAACAAGCCAATGCAAACAAAGAAACACATTATTCCCGTTTTTTTCATCAAAGAAATTTCCAAAAAAAAGAAGAGCTTTATTTTTATGACTATCTGTCATCATCGACTTAAATGCTAGCAAACAATGTTTTTTGTTGTTCAAAAACAAATAGATTTTTGGAGAGAAGAAGAAGATGCGATTCCAAAGTACCAAAAATGAGCTTTTTGTGAAACAAAAAAAGAAATTTTTCAATTTTTTTCCCAAAAAAAAACTAAAAAAATCAAACTAATTTTCGAACCACAAATATTTAACAATCGAATGATTTAATTTTTTACTTAATTAAAATATTTTCTAACAAAACAACAGTATTTTACTTTTTCAAATCAAATTGTAAAACAAAAATGATGTTAGTTTTCCTGTTTTATCTTATTTGACCACTCTTTTTTCTTTAACAGAGAATCGTTTAACAAAGACAAAAGTAAAGAAGAAAACGTCATTTTAAAAATTTATTATGTATTACAACAATAATAACAAAGTAGAAGTAAGAAAATGAAAGAGAGAAAGGGAAAAGTGAAAAATAATTTTTTTTCTTTAGTCATAAAACAAATAAAATAAAACTATTTTGTTAATCCCTCTAATAAGTTTTTTGGTTGGCTTTGCAGGTAAAACAAGTTAACTACAAAGTATCTTAAAACAAAAATTATAGGTTGCAAAATTTCAAAGTTTTGTTTCCCGTCTTTGATATTTTTTCACGAAAGAATGAAAAATTCCTCTCGATGCAAAAAACGTCATCCGATTTAATTTTTTTTTAAATTGCAACAATTAAAATTTCTAAATGATGCAAAAGAAAAGAAATTATGACAATTAGTTGACAGCTGACGAAAACGATTCATTTCTAACCCATACTGTAGTTTCAAAGTTCGTGTGTTTTATTGCTTAAACTTTCGCAAAAAAAAAAAAGAAGAAAAAAAACCTGACTTTACAAATACTAAATTTGTGGCGTTTCCTTTTATAACAAAAAAATCTAATAAACACCTGCAAAAATAACATTTCTTTGAAATGGAAAGAAAAAATAAAGTTAACGGAATAATGTGTTTTTCAAAACATCTTATTTTTCTGCAGAAAATAAAAGAAAAAAGTCAGTCATGAAAAATAAAATATTTAAAAAGGTCAAAAGCTAATAATAATAATGAATTCTTTTAACAAACCTTGCATAAGCAAATATTTTAAAAGAAAAGGATTTTGCAAAGACAAAAAATCTTAGTTTTTTTCTTTCAATTATCTTTGAAAGTTCAAAAGTTTAAAGTTAAAAAATGAAATTTTTTGGGAAAACAAAAAAGCTGCAAAACGTTAATTCAATATTACGTGAGTTTTTTTTTGATATCAATAATGCAAAAAATGCAATTTTAATAATTTAATATTTTACTATTCACTTGGTAGCATTTTAAAATAGATTCATACCTGCGTGAAAATTTACGAAAAAAAGAAATGAGAGAAAATTTGTTTGCAAAAATGTTGTAAACATGCTTAGAAATAATAGCTGACGACGCACTCATCAGTATTTATACAAACTGCGTAATGTTTAGACAAAAAATAAACTAGAGAGGAAAACGTTAAAAAATGGAAACAATAAAGGCAAAATAAAAAGCACTCAAGCACGCTATTAACTTTTTAACTTTGAATCGAAATGCGAACGGACAAGAATCGTTTGGAGTTCAACACCTTTATTACAGTTTCAACTAATAAAAATGTGCCGCCAATTTGTCTATCAAAAACTAATATATCATTTAAAATCGACACAAATTTTATAGGTTCTTCCAAAACTGTAATTGTGCGGTTTTGAACTTGAATAAAAAAGGTAAAGGGAAGTCCTTTTTTCAAAAGAATATTCTTTCTTTCTGATTATTTTTTTGTTTGAGAACGCCTAAAAGACAGTTTGAATTTTACAACACAAAATATATTGTTGTCAAAATCCATCAATCAAACATATTTAAAAAAAGCGATGAAGGCATTTTTTTTACTTTCTTACTTTTTTTACTTTGCGATAATGATAACCTTTGTTCCAAAGATCTGCGATACTTTAGTCTTTTAAGTTTAAAAAAAAAGTAAAGATTTTTTCACTTCCGGTTAAAATTTTTTTTATTGAGATGGAGAAAAGTTCATGTCAGGTTTTTAGGTGAAGAAAAACAAAACAAAAATTCCGTTTTGCAGCAATTTATTTTCACAAAATTGTTTTGCTGTAATTTTTTTTTGAAGGAAGACGAAGAAAAGAAAGAAGGAACTCAACGAATTAATTGATGGTATCGCGTCACTTTTTTAAAAGAGGTAATTTATTTAAAAGAAATAATGATTGAAAACAATTACACTGCTTTTATGTCTTTTTTCAAAGGGTTGTGGTGGCAGTTTTAATAATTAACAAAAAGAACTTAATATACATACTCATATTGGCACAGACATTGTGTGGTTATTGTAATATACCTTAATCTTTGATAACAAAGGTTGAGTTGACTGACAACTTTAAAGTTTTAATGAAGTGTAAAAAAGTGTAAATGACCGATAATTAAATATACATGTTCACTATAATTTGAAACATAACAGGGAAGCCCCAAAGAATAATAATTGAAATATTGACTTTTAAAGAAAAAAATTATAGGTAAAGTCATAGTGAGAGCGATTCGACACGGATTTTAATAATTTTAATGTTCATATTATTAACTCTTTATCTAAAAAAGCCACAAATTAATGGCTTTTAAAGCCATTGAAACCTTTTGTGAAGCCCCTGAACAAAATAGCAAAGAAACTACAACTATTCATAGTAAATCCTATTTTTTTCAATAGTAATAATGAATGGATTCTGCAAGAGCAACAAAAAAAAATTAATCTTCTCTAAAGTATGGCCTCTTCAAAAAAACTTTTTTGCTTTTTGTTTCTTCTCTTCAAAGCCTTTTTGCATGAAACCACCAAAAAATCTCATTAAAAAATCGTACAACAAAAAAGTGCATTTTTTATAACTTTTTTTTCTTCATTGAAAGGCTTCCTTCAAGCTTTTTTACCCGAAAAAAAAAACACGTGGGCTTGCTTCTGTGTTTTAGATGGCAAAGATCCGTTCAATGTTTATTTTTTTATTGACAAACATTATTCATTATTTGAGGCAACTAATTTAAATGTTACCTTGATCGCATATAAATATTGATAATAATACAATAGAAAAAATAGTAAATAATAGGATTAAATTTGGGAAAATATGGAAGCAAAAAGTGCTAAAAGCTTTTATCGTCTGATGTATGGAGGAAAAATAATAAATATCAAAACCAAATAAAAAAGAATAACATGAGTATATTTGGCACCAGAAAAAAAAGAATGAAAAACAAGTTTGTTCAAAAGATTATCATAAATTTGACAAGTGTAAAAAGCGGGGGAGATTTGTAAAATAAAAAAAAAGAAGAGATGAAAGATAAAAAATGAATTTGTGGGTTTAATTTAAGAAATGGACTAATCTCGGTTTTTAGGTGGATAAGATAAATGCGAATAGCCATGATGATGCATTCCAAAAGCTGACAATTTGACTCAATCGAAAAATAACTACGAAAATTTTTCATAAAATTTTACAGTGATCAAGTTTAAAATTCTAGATCATGAATAAAAAATGTAACTGATTTTCATTTTTTGTGTCTCAAAAAGCAGCCATTTAGAATAAAAAATCGAGCCATTCGTAATACCAAAAATACTTTAAAAATCAACAGCAAAAAATGTATCGAAAATGGAAGTCATTTAAATATAATTAATTGTCACATCTCAATCATTGCTCGAATTCTTTTGGCTATTTTTTAATCAAATGAATGAAAAATTTAACATCGAAATATTCCAATTCTCTTTTTTACTTTTCGAAACAACAAATGCTTAGGGCAAAGGTGTCAATTTCTTGTAACAAATGAAAAATGAATGAAGGACAAAACTCGTTTGATTATAAAAAAAATTTGAACAAGTTTTATGTCAAAAAATATTTTCGCCCATTAGCTGCTTTTTTGCTTTTGGTTTCATTCAAAAAAAGCTTATTTATTTTAACAAAAACAAAAGCAGGTATCATTTCCGATCTCTTTCAATGATTCCAAAAAAAGTCACAGTCGTCTTATTTCTTCGAAACAAGCAATTTTGAAGTTTTCTTTTATTTTTTAAAACCAAAGATGAAAAAAGGGTGGAAACAAAATTAACTAAAAATCTTTCCAACTTCCTTGTGAATAAAAAAATTTTATTTTGTAAGTAAAAACAGCAATCAGATACATACACTCAAAAACTTTAATTTTACTAAATTTTTTAAAAATACTTTAATTTCAGGTAATACTGAAAACAATCACAGCTGAAGAAAAAAATTTCCACCTACAGGTATAATACATACGTACGTACATATAAAGCTGTACTTTAACCAGATAATTTTGAAAGTTTTTTAGGTATCCTTCCTAGTAATTTTCATTGTTCGTTCGTTCGTTCGTCCGTGTCATTTTATTTTTCATTCGCGAAAGCAAGGAGAAAGAAAAAATGAAAAAATTAGCATAAATGCAAATGAAGGTGTGGATATGAAAATTTGCTTTTGCATTCCTTGAAAAAGAATCGGTGTCGATTAGCGGTTTAGAAATCATTTGGTAGCAATATCAAGGAAAGGATCCAGTAGTCAGGAGAGAATTCACGGAGCTAATATCGGCAAAAAGATCCATTGAGCAATAGTAGGGGAAGATCCAGTATCTAATATCAATGGATGATCAAATCAACTAATATTAGGGGTAGGATCCATGGAGCTAATATCAAAATAAGGATCCAATATTAAGGAAAAGATTCAAGGCCCTAATAAGAAAGAAAAGATCCATGAAACCAATTACAATGAAGAGATCCAAGAATCCACTAACCCCAATTGCAAGGAAAAGATCCAAGACCTCAATAAGAAGGAAGAGATCCAAGGAACCAATAGCAATAGAAGGACCAAAGGAACCTTAAAAAATTCTATGACATTAAAGAATTCAAAGATAATATAAGATTCTATAATAGTTGGCATGCCTTTGCTTCGTTTAATGTTGGAATTTATTGTTCATGATCATGGAAAATTAAAAACTCATTTTTTATATTGCAATGAAAAGTTACATCGCTGGCCGAAGGCCGGCGGAGCTTCTAATAAATAAAGAAAAGTAAACGTTTTAATAATCGATGGAGGATTTTGAAAAGTTTTTTGAAATAACAAGAAAGACATTGAAAAAATAGTAATCGATAAGGTGATGACATCGACGATCCTTTATGCTTATACATCTTTGTTTCTCATTATTCAACTTTTATTTAATTAATAACTTTTGTGATGGAATTCGAGTAAAAGGCAACCAACAATAAAATAATTACGTAGTTTGGAGGTAATTTCCGTTGAAACAGTTTATTCCAAAAATCCGCCACCAAAGCTTTTTCTTACGACGAAGGAATATATGCTTGTTGAAGAATAAAAAACGAGCAACTGCTGCATTTTTTTTTTCCAGCAACTTTTCATAAAAGTTTTTTTATTGTTGGATACACTTATTTATCCTTTATTTTTATATTAAAAATGGGCGAAACTGAATATGATCAACAAGTTAAAGAAGTAAGGTTTTCATTTGTTGCGTTTGATTTGGTGTAATTCTTCATTTTTTAGGGTTTCTCAAAGCTTCAAAAGCAAGTATTTGAATCAAAGCAAGTGATTGGAATGGAAGAAGATCTCCAAATGGTTAAAGATAAGGTAAGATTATTCAATGGTTTATGAAGAATGTGAACTGAATTTGGAACTTTTGTCAAGCCTTCTTGAATTTTTTCATTCATCTCTTGTGTTTCAGCAAAAACAAATGGCATCTAAAGTTTTGGCAAAAATGAATAATGTTGATGATTCAAGGCCTGTTTATCGTCAAATTGGAAGAGCTTATGTGATTTCTACTAAATCTGATGAAGTCAAAAGAATGGAAACAATCATGAGTGAATGCGATGCTGAAATAAAGAAGAGTGAAGAACGCAAAAAATATGTTACGAAATGTGTTGAAGATGCTCAGAACAACCTTCGTGAAATGATTGCAACTCGTAAATGATGATCTTATTGTTTTGTTAAAATTTTACTTTTATACCATTATTTTTTACTATTTTTGATTTTACGATTGGCTAATAAAGTACTTTTTTTAGCTATATGATTTTTGTGAAGATTTACACATCCATTGGCATTGCTGCTAATGAATTTGGAAGCAACATTGTTTTGAATATTCGATTTTTGTTCTTTTACTCTTACTTTTCCATCACGAAGAAAACTGCATATCATCGCCATTGTAGTTTGAAGAATCGTTGTACAGCTTTCAAATTCATTACTTTACTCAGGAGTTTAATCCGCTTGCAATGGTACAAACAACTTGATTGAGTTTTCACAAGCTTCCAAGTTCAATAAAGTCAATATTGTGAGCAGCGACTGCAAGTAGCTGGAGCAAAAAAAAAAAAGCACTATTAAGGGTTCAATGTTTGATTCCCTTTCACCAACTACAACTTTAAGAAAGTACAAGGAAAAGGAAAAACAATAAATACAATCTTTTTGTCAACGCTTATTCTTCTTTCCTGTTTTCTCGCTTTTCTTTTCTTTCTTTGCTGTCATTGCTTTTGTGAAAAAGCTCAAACTGGACAAATTTTTTCAATCGAAAAAAAAGAAAGCTTTCCGTTTTTTTATTGCCTCCGGCGGAGGTGAAAATTTGAAGTAACTGACCATGTTTTACCCATTCTATGTTGTGATGGATATTGATAACTTTCAATTGCATTTTTTTTGTTAATTTTTCAGTTGAACGTTTTCAATTTTTTGTAGAGCGATCATCACAATCCATTGGCTTCCAGAAACGCCTCTTCAATAATAAAAGTGATCGAACTTCAAAAAATACGACTGACCCATCCATTCTACCGGTTTTTAATCCCTTTTCTATTAGGGGTATAATTTTCAATGACATTCGAGATTCATTTAAATAACTAGTTTCTGCCGGATTTCAAGTTTTTATTTACGTAAAAAAACGATTCAAATGTTCTTCATTTAGTCTCTTGGATTTATGAAGCTAAAAGAGTTACGTGAACATTATTTAGTTGTTTGCTTTTTTCGTTGTTTTTCTTTTTTAAACCTTTTTTTAGAGTTAATAATGACCAACCCATAGGAATTTTTATTGTTGTAAGCTTTTGAAAAAAATTATTAGGAATTAATATTTATCTTTAAGTTTATCTTACTGTAATTTCCAAGAGCCATTGCTTTAATTTTTTAAGCAGCTAATTAGCATTTGTAATTATGACATAATTAAAGTAAGAGATACAGAATATTTGGATTTAATAATAAATATCATCTCGCGAAAATCAATAATAAAAACGTGTTTTCATTCAATTTTAGTTTTGCTTTATTTGAATATTTTTTCTCTCAAAAAACGTAAAATTCTTTTGTATTTTTTTCTTGTGTTTATTTTTTGACCATTAAAAAGCCATAAATTTTTTATTATTAAATTTGGCCAGAGGATATTTAATAAAAGATGTAAATTTAGATTTATTCCACCTCCTCCTCTTTTTATAAAACCAAACAAGCAAGCAAGAAAGGGAAAGACTCTAAGTTTATTTATTTTATGAAACCACGAAGAAAATGCTTGAGAGTGTGAATTCAGTTTTTGATCGAAATATTAGTCATTTGCCATCAGGTTCTTTAACAGTTAGTTATAATCATGGATTTGTATTGCCTTTTGAACATTCAATTGATGCCTTTGTGGTTACATATGCAATGCAAAATTATTGGCATTTAACTTTGTATCTTGGAGTATTTTATTTAATTTCAATGAGATGGCTTCAAAATTGGATGGTCAATCGAAAACCATATAATTTAAAAATGGCTTTAATTGCATGGAATGGAAGTTTAGCAATTTTCAGTATGATCGGGTAAAGTTATTTTGGATTTGAAATGGTGGACGATTCTTGCCATATTTCAAATCCATGATTTTATAACACTAATTCCACCATTTTAGAGCTCTTCGAACAAGTGAAGAATTTATTCATACTATCAAGGATGAAGGAATTTACACTTCCCTCTGTCAATGCTTTGATCCAAAAACTGTTGCAGCACATTGGTTTTTATTTTTTGCGATATCAAAAATTGTTGAACTTGGCGATACTGTATTTTTGGTATTAAAAAAGAAACCCCTTAGCTTTCTTCATTGTTGGCATCATTTTTCTGTTATGATTTACACCTTTCATTCGGGTGCTGAACATCTTGCTTCTGGTAGATGGTTTATGTGGATGAATTTTATTGCTCATTCGCTAATGTACACATATTTTACGATAATGGCAACGGGAAATAAAGTGCCACGATCCTTCGCAAGAATAGTAACAATTGTTCAAATTTTACAAATGATTATTGGAGTTTCAGTATCCTTTGGAGTTTTAATTATTAAAAGTTATTTGTAAGTTTTTCACGAAATTAAAGGGCTTTGGTTGCGAGTTTAATGTTAAACTATCATGCATTGATCATAGCAAAAGTTGAAGCTAATAAGCTTTGTTTTTCTTAGTTATAAAAATCAACGAAATTTTTTCAGGGGCTTACCATGTCAACAATCACGTGCTAACCTTTACCTCAGTTTTGTAATTTATTCATCTTATATGGTACTTTTTATTAATTTCTTTATTCAAGCATACATTATTTCTAAACCAAAAAAAGTTAAATCATCATAAAATTTGTTAATTTTTTTTATTTAAAATTAAAAAATAAATATCATTTGACACAGTATTTTGTGATACGATGTTCCTGTTTCTCTCTGACACAAAACTCTCACTGCATCATTGAATTAAATGCTTCAATTGAAAAGTTTTTCTTCAAGCTTTTAGTTTTTATAAAAAATGAATAAAAAAAATAGACGCTTTATGAATCTATGTACAAAAATTAAAATTTATTATCTCCTCAGATATTGTATATTAGGGAACATTTTTTTGTTCGACATATAAGCCTTCAGTAAGCTGGGGGTGACCTCATGGGAGTAAATGCAAAAAATGAACGAAATAGTGATACCACAGCCAATGTGTTTACAGAGTCTAAAGATCATTTGAGCGTTAGACAGTGAAAGAGGTGCACTCTTTCTTCCATCATATAAAAGTGACACAATTTTGATGCACCAAATAAAAAACAAAGCAGTTAAAAAATAAAAATCAAATAATGGTTGGTAATTGCCGTATTAAAAATATAAAAGACAGCTTAAAAAATAAATCAGAATGTAAGAAATTCGTTAAATGACTCAAACATTTTTAAAAAAAGTGAAAAAGAATTGCGTTCTAATTTCTTTTTCATAAGTTTCCAATCACCTAAATAAAATCCCCAAAACGACGGATGTAATCTTCTTTTTTTTACATTTGACCGATACATACAAACACGGCCTTGAGTCACTTTTCCCAAAAAAGGTTATATTTCAATAAAAAAAGAAATCTTCTTCATTTTTAATGTTGATGATGACAGAAAGAATAAATTCATTCAAACAAAAAAGTTTTAAATCGATTTTGTTTGGAAATTTTGGAAGAGAATCAATCTGCCTTTTTTGTTGAGATTCAACCAGATTAGATTTCAAAGGCAGCCTTTTTTGTTTTTGGAAGAAACTATTTTTTTATAGCCGTGGATAAAAAATGCGTTTAAAAAAAGAGGTTTTTGTATGTATGTAAAATCATACGTTATTTTTTAGGTTGGACCTCATTGACATGGGAATGAAGTGGAATATTGGAGGATTTGAACTTTTATTATTTTTTGTTATTATAAATGATGGCTTTGCTCAAAATATTCCAGTGATACCTATGAATCCATTTTTTGTGACACCAAATATTCCATTATTCGCGCCACCAAAAAATCCTTTATTTGTGACTCCAAATTTATTTTCACCACAAAAAAATCCATTGTTTGTGATACAAAATAGTTCATTACTTCTTACACCACCACAAAAGAATCTATTATTGGATCAAACTTATGTTATTGAACCTGAAGCTGAAATGACTGTGGTAAGTATTAGGATTTGAGTCTAATTTACATTCGATTACCACATTTACTTTATTTTTTGTTTAAACTTTTTTAATTTTGAAGTTTGATTGGGTTTACTTTAGCCTGAAATAATTCGACATTGGGGTTATCCAGTAGAAATTTACAATGTCGTCACCGCTGATGGCTATGTTCTTGTCCTTCATCGAATTCCATTTGGTCGTAAAGGTTATCGACCAGGTCCTCGACCCATTGTCTTCCTTCAACATGGCCTTCTTTGTACTTCTTCGGTTTGGTTGATGAATCTCCCACATCAATCTCTTGGGTTTATGCTAGCTGATGCAGGATATGATGTATGGCTAGGAAATATGCGAGGAAATACATATTCTAGAAAACATGTTAATCGACGAATTAGTGGCACACAATATTGGAAATTTAGTTGGTCTGAAATGGCGCGATATGATTTGCCAGCCATGATTAATGGAGTCTTAAATATAACTGGCGAATCACAAGTTTATTATATTGGTCACTCACAAGGAACATTGACTATGTTTTCCGCATTATCAGAAAATGAAAAATTGAGTCAAAAAGTAAGTCAACTTTTATTTTTAAATCCATGTCAATACATTTTCCAAAATGACAAAATGATTTAATTGTTTTTGTTTTTTTAGATTCGAGCATTCTTTGCAATTGCTCCCGTTGGCACAATTGCTCATGTCAAAGGCCTATTCCGTTATCTCGGAGAAAATATGTACAATGAACTTGAAGTAATTTTTCCGACAACTTTTTTACTTCGGTACCAAAAATATTTTCAGATGATTACTTTACTTTTTGGTGATCAAGAATTTCTTCCGAATACTTTTATTTCTCGTTGGTTAACAGAGTTAATTTGCGGTTTAGCTTCCACGAATCCTTTATGTCAAAACTTTTTATTCCTTGTTAGTGGCCCAGATAGTCATCAATTTAATAAAGTTTGAAAATTTCGATAATTGTTTTAACTTTTTGAGTGCATTCATTTTAGACTCGAATTCCCATTTATTTAGCCCATAATCCTGCAGGAACTTCAACAAGAAATGTATTGCATTTTTGTCAAATGGTTCGAAATCAAATGCAATTGGATTATGATTATGGTGAAAAGGGAAATCTTCAAAGATATTCAAGTGTAAGCAATACCCATAAACTCATTTTTTGCTTATAGTTATATCAATTTTTTAGGCATTTCCTCCTGCATTTAATATTTCCAAAATTCATGTTCCCATGTATCTTTATTATAGTGATAGCGATTGGCTTGCAACATCCCAAGATGTTCAAGGATATTTACTTAAAAAATTAAATAAAACTTATATTAAAGAAGTTAAACGTTTACAAGATTTTAATCATAATGATTTTCTTTGGGGTTTGCGAGCACCTGAAGAAATTTATAAACCAATAATGAAACATATTCGATTAGATTTTCAAAAATGGAAAGCTCATTTACTTCATACAAGTTTGATCGATTTTTGACTTAATTGCAGAGATAATTTCCATTTTTAGCTACAACAACGACTGTTTCACCCTTTAGTCAGCTCAATGATACCCATGACGATGATGATTTGCTTGCTTCATTTAAACAACTTCGAGAAAATATTCAAACTTCTACCCTTCCTAGCGTTGATAAAGATTTACTCAAACCTGTTTCAGATCGAAATTGAGACAGGAAAAAATATGGATTCTGAAATCTGTTTTTCAAGATCTCTCATTGTAGGGCTTTCATCGGGATTGTTTCACAAAAAAAAATAGTGTAAATTTATTTTGTTTATATTTATTTTTCTAAAAATAACAACTTTCAATTTAAAAAAAATATTATTTCAAAAATTGTACTTTTTTGAAAGCAACATAAAAGAAATTTTGCAATTTCATAGTCAAAAAAAGGAGAAAAACATTGAGAAAAATCGCGAAATTTCATTTGCAAAAAAAGAGTTCTTTCGAAAATTGCGAAGGAAAGAAACGAAGGTCAGAGCTTTAGTTGTTTTGTTGGTTGAGAAATTTCCAGAACATAAAAATGGCGGCTGCTTTCATATGAGTTGTTTACATTTTTTTGTTTAATACGAAGAAATTTCGCGAAAGGTATACGAAATAAGGGGCAAACATGAGTATAAAAGGAGGCTCAAATTTTCATTAAAACCAAATTCAACAAGAAAAGTAAAATTAGTTGTTTCTAATTTTTTTTGATATTTTCCTTCATTTTTTTGCTGCTCCCTTCATATTTTCACAAAATGGCTTTAATGTTGCGACCAAGCTTGCTTGATTCCATAATTCCATCACCATCAATTTGGGATCCTTTCGTCTTCCATCCTCAACATCCCAGAAGTATCTTCGATGAAATTTCAAATACTATGAACGTATTTGAAAGATTTGAACATGAAATGGCTGAAACCATCACAGCTATGGAAAATGAATATGGTGGAAAAGTTGAAATTACTTCTGATACAAAGCAAGGCAAATATGGATTGAAATGCCGCGTGCCAGGTTTTAAACCTAATGAATTAAAACTTGATTTAGATGGCGAATATTTATTATTAAATGGCGAGCATAAAGATGAAAATAGTTATCGAAAGATCCAACATAGAATTCCATTGCCAAAAGGTGTAAATCGAGATTCCATCAAATGTCACTTTGATCCTCAAACATCGGATTTAGCGATTGAAGCTACAACGCCTATGGCAGCCATTGAAAATTCTACCAACAACAATGTGAATGAAGGCAATCAAAAACAAGACCAGTAAACGGTAGAGAGAATCCATCCTCCCCAATAGCAGCAGTTAAAAAAATACAATAATAATTGTAACGGGTTGATTATTTTGAAGGATTTTATTAAAAATTTTCAAGCATTCTCTTTTTTTCTTTTCAAGTTGTCTTTCTTCTTCTTTTTGTAAGTTTTTTGTAAATGCTTTTTTAATTTTTTCAGTCTGTAAGTTCTTGGTGTAAAAACATTGCTTCCTTTTTATAGTATCTTCGTATTGTAAAAAAGTTGGGGTTTTTTAGCTTTTTAAATTCCTTCTTTTTCTAAACCATTTTTAATAGAACTTTTTTGTAAAAAAGTAAACTCTTCTTTTTGTTAAACTTCATCTCTCTTTTCTAGCTTCAACTTCCCTTCTCTTTATCTTTGGATTTTTTTATATAAAGCTAATGTCCTTTTTTACAAGTAATAGTATCTAATGTTTATTAAAAACAAGTTTACTAATTTTCTTTATTTTTTTAAAATCTTTTGATATTGTAGTAAAATTGCCCCGAATGTCTTTTATTTTAAATATTCACTTTGTAATGGTTTTTTAAATGTATGTAAGTGGATTCTTTAATAAAGTTTTTCAAGACCCCCAAATTTATGTGTCGAACGGAAACAAAAACAATTAATCACAAGGGTAAAAAAGAGATTTATAATTAATTGAAAGGGGAAAAATAAAATATTTTTGCAAAAATCCAAAATCAAAATCGATGGAGAGTTGTTTATTACGGTAAAAAAAAGACAGATAAAATCATCCAAAAAATTAATATAATCTTTATAATATTTTGTTGTTGTAGTTTAATAGAGTCTATTCTCTTTCTTCTAAAAAGGACGCTTATTTTCCTTAAAAAAAAGCAAATCAGCAACAACAAAAAAGAATAATAAGAAAAAAATCGACTAAAGTTCAATTTTGCCCATCCTAAAAAATGGTTGAATAAACGTAAAAACATTCATAGGTGAAAAAAATTTTGAAGAAAGAAAATGTGTTTACCTTCAATGTTTTTTGTTTTGTTTTTGCACCTTCTTTTTTTTCTTGCATTTCGTTTTGGTTGCCTTTCTTTTATTTATTAAATAAAATTGCGAATACCTAATCTTGGAATACAGCTTTTGACCTTTTCAATATTCGTTTTCAAATTCATAATTACATAACTGAATTAGCAGCGTTCAATTTTTTTTTGAGTTTTATTTAAAAATGAAACTATAATCAAGTTAAGAAAATGGAATTGTTACTTATGGTTTCGATTCCCAACATTTTTTGTAGTTTCAATCGTGTTTTGCCTTTATTTCTTCTCTCTCATCATTTTGCATCAGCATAAAAGTTGACCTTTGTTTGTGAAATTGATTCACTTTTTTGCTGATGATATTTATTTTTGTTTTTAGCACTTAAAAAAATGCGTGCCATAAACGTTATAGTTGTGGCAGCTTTAGCGGTGGTTGTATCATATCTTTATGTTTATTATGGTTGCTCTGAATCAGAAGTAATCCTTTGTTTATCATAGATTAGTAAGGTTAATATTATTTTTTTAGTTGAAATTCCCAACCGATGGCTATTTTGGTCCAGGAGAAAAGCGCGCAGATGGTCCAGCAATTAAACCATTTAAGATTAATGTCCCTGATGAAGTTTTAGTGGTTCGTAATTAAATAATTGCAAAATGACCTTTATTACTTCATTAACCAAACTTTCTAGGATCTCAAAGAAAGAATTAAAAGAACTCGATTCGGCCATAAACAACTTGAAAATGTCCCCGATTTTAGTTACGGTATGAATCTCAAAACCATTATGGACTTTAAGAATTATTGGGAAACTAAATATGATTGGAGAAAAGCTGAAGCTCAATTAAATTATTTCCCACAATTTACCACTCAAATTGAAGGTTTAAAGGTTTGTGTTTTATATTCGAATTGAAAGTTGGATATTGCTGCTTCCAGTAATGACAAAAAAATATCTAAAATTACTTTGACTTTAGATTCATTACATTCATGCCAAACCTCAAGCAAATAAATACAAGGTTGTTGTCCCTCTTCTTATTGTTCATGGTTGGCCTGGAAATATTTATGAATTCCACAAAATTATTCCAATTCTTCTTGATCCCAATAGCTTCTTTGACGGAGCACAATCCGATATTGCTTTTGAAGTCATTGCTCCTTCCATTCCTGGTTATGGCTGGTCTGAAGCTTCACACAAATCTGGCTTCGATCAAATTGCAACTGCTCGAATTTTCAAAAAACTCATGGCCGATCGTTTACATTTCAAAAAATTCCTCGTTCAAGGCAGGGCCTTGGGTAATTCACGGCCCGGCCGGGTAATTCACGGCCCGGCCGGGTAATTCACGGCCCGGATCGCGGTCCGGCCCGGTAATTCGCGGCCCGGCCCGTTTAAACACAAATAATAAAAATTTATATCCAAAAGTATGGCAGATTCTCCATTTGAGATTTTAATATATTGTTGTTTAGCAAGTAAGAAGATTTTAGAAATGGTGGATTTTAAAATCTCAAATGGAGAATCTGCCATACTCTTGGATATAAATTTTTATTATTTGTGTTTAAACGGGCCGGGCCGCGATTTACCGGGCCGGGCCGTGAATTACCCGGCCGGGCCGTGGCTCGGGCCGGGCCGTGAATTACCCAAGAGGCGGTGATTGGGGAAGTTTAGTCGTTTCAAATCTTGGTCGAATGTATCCTGAAAATTTATATGGAGTTCATGTCAACATGGCTTTCGTTATGGGTGGCTTCAAAGCAACTGTTCTCAGCATTGTTGGCAGCTTTTTCCCTACTTTGGTTTTCAAAGACAAAGAAAATTATGATTTTAGTATGAAAAAAATGTTCATTGAAATTATTAAAGAAAGTGGATACATGCATATTCAAGCTACCAAACCTGACACAGTCGGTGTTGGATTGAATGATTCACCAGTTGGACTTATGGCTTACATATTGGAAAAATTTTCATCTTGGACTAATCCTAGCTTTCGAGATCTTCCTGATGGCGGATTGGGAAAGTTAGTTTATAAACCAAACTTTAAATAAATCTCCAACTAAACAGTCCATTATCATTTCAGAAAGTTTACCAAAGATGAACTTTTAACAATCGTAACCATTTATTGGGTTAATGGAAACATTATTCCTTCACAACGTTATTACAAGGAATATTTTTCACATCCTGAACGTCAGGAATTCTCAAAACGTTACATACATGTTCCAACTGGCTTGGCTTCATTCCCCCACGATCTTGGAATTCGCCAACCTCGTGAAATTGTTCAAACTGTCATGAATCTTACTCATTACACTCTCATGAAAGATGGAGGCCATTTTGCTGCTTTGGAAATGCCTAAAGAACTTGCCGCTGATGTTATTGCTTTTTGCACTAAAGTTGTTCGTGTTTTGTAAAATATATCTCAAATAGGGTTATTATTTCTCTTGAAAACAGGTTTTTATCATTGTTTAGTAATAAAGTTATATCAATGAGTAAGTAGTAAAGAACAAAACATGTCAACTGCAGAGATATACAAAAATTGCCGTTTCAACAAAGTTTCAATGTAGTCAAAATTTCCGCTGTTATTAACCCTGGGAATCCGCTAATAAATCAGAAAAACCCCAAATCCCAAGCAAATAAAAATAGACACAAAATTGAGAATAAAATTTTTATTAGGAGGCACACACATAAAAAATCGACTCTCAAAGACAATGGCGAATCAGTTAGGCAGTGGACGAAGAATGGATCATGGCAACAAGTTGACGGAAGGCTCGATTATTGTTCATAACATATTGAATGCAATCTGAAAAAGTAAACAAAGTTATTAAAGGATAAGAAAAAGTCAAAAAAAAACTTACTAGTCTATTTCTTTCCTTGACCAGCATAAGTTTTCTGATAAGTTTTAGCTTTTTGATATACATGTTTCTTTGGAGCAGCTGCAGCAGGTGGAGCAGGAGCAGGTGGTGGAGGAGCTGGAGCAGCAACTGGTGGAGGTGGAGCAGGAGCAGGAGTTGAAGATTTTCCACCAAAATAATCATTATCGTCGATGTCAATATCAAGTTCGGCAGGACGTGGCTTTGAACCGCCACCAGCAGCTTCAACAGGAACATAGGCGCTTTTGTCTGCCATTGTTGTCAATCAATTACCAAAAGATGAACACAGGATCGACGAGGATGAAGTAAGCAGCGGTTGAGCCCACGAATGATAAAAATTTCTTGAACATCTTCGCTTTTATATCAAATTGAAGGAAGTGTAAATGAAATCATTTTCCCTGAAAATTATGCAAATTATCAAAAGAAAAATTTGTAAAGCGTTTTTCTTTATATTCTCGTCTATCTATTTTTTTTTAAACAAATGTGAAGAAAGAGAAGCGGAACTAGAAAAACAGATGTTTAGCTAATTATTTCATTTTATTATACCTTTTTTGTTTATAAACATTGTTAAACAATCTTGAAACATGCTATGAGAAATCAAAGAAAAAATAACAAAGACATGTTTAGACAAAGCAAGCATGCTGGAATTTGTTTGGATTTATAATGTTTACATTTAATCGCTTTTTGAAAACAACAGACAAAACAAATATGAAGCATTTTAGGACGTGAAAATGGACAATGGCTACTGGTATTTTTAAATGGACTATAAAAGCAAATGAGAAACTTTAATTTAATCATTCTAAATTCAAAAAGCTGCAGCAGTAAATTAAATAGCTATGGTTAAATTTCTTCTTTTCTGTATTTTTGTTGGATCTACGATGGTTGCATTAATGGAAGCTCAAACGCTCACTTGTAATCCAGCTTTAATTGATGCTGATGGTACAGCAAATTGCCCAACTGGAACAACACTTAATTCCACTGCACAAACGTGCTGTTATACTGATACCTCAGGTTGTTTACCAGCTTTAGTAGATTCCGAAGGATCATTCTTATGTCCCACGAGTTTAACTCTCAATGGAACGGTTTGTTGCAATATCACAACAACGACCACTACAAACACAAGCTGTGTTGATCTTGTTGGACCTCGAGGATTTTCTGATTGTCCAGCAAGGGCTTATCTTTGCAACAACACTGTTTATTATACACTCATGACTCAACAATGCCCACGAACTTGTGGACGGTGCAGTTCCACAACCAATTCAACTACAAGTGTTTCAACTTCCACAACATGCGTGGATTTATCTGCGGCTGGACGAACTTCAGATTGCCCATCTTTATCTTATCTTTGCACCAATACCGCTTACCGCACCGTTATGCGTCAACAATGTCGAAGAACCTGTGGTTTCTGCACTAGTGGTTAGAAAGAAAATGAAAACATTAGTATTAGATAATGAATTCAAGGAAGATTAAAAGAATAATTTTGTGATTTTAAAACTTTAAAGTTAAACTAAAAGTTGTTAATTAAGCTTTTTAATCCTCAAACTTTCGTATGTAATCCACCTTTCTTTGTCCAAAGTAAATGTACCAAAACTGCTGTCACTTTTTCATTCATTAATTATTATTTCAATAATCAATAAATAAATTTTTCTTTATATTTTGCTTTTTTGTCAATTATGTTTACAAGGGTTATTCTTTGTTGTTCAAATGGAAAAAAACAAAAAACAAAAGCGAGACGACAGATTTTGTCTGAGAGCATAAAAAAAATCAAAACTTTTGCGTTCACATTTCATATTTTTTGTTTGTTTTTTGCACGTTCAAAAGTAGCCGAGAGAGAAAAACTTCCACATAATAATAATTATGTCTCGTGTTGCACGTAAAACATTTGATGTTGTTGTAGTTGGTGCAGGGATTGTTGGATGTGCCACTGCAAGACAATTAAAACTTGTTAAACCTGCTTTAAGTATTGGATTAATAGATAAAGAAAATATTGTTGCTGCTCATCAATCTGGACATAATAGTGGAGTATTACATGCTGGAATATATTACAAACCCGGAACACTAAAAGCAAAATTATGTGTTGAAGGTTAGTGTCTTTTTTACCTTATGATTATTAACTAATGACTAATTTCTAGGAATTGACCTTGCTTATGATTATTTGGAGAAAAAGAAAATTCCTCATAAAAAAGTTGGAAAATTGATTGTTGCTGTCGAAGAAAAAGAAGTTCCTGAACTTTTGGTAAATTCATTTTTGAAGCTTTTTATATATTCATTTAAAACTATTTACTTTTAGACGCTGTATGAAAGAGCTAAAGAGAATAAATGTCGAGAAATTGAACTAGTGGATAGTAAAAGAATCCAAGAAATTGAACCAAATTGCAGAGTATGATTTTATTCAACTTTTTCTTCTTCCATGCATGCTTGGAAAACATCATCAAATATGGAATGAATTACTTTTTATTTTTTTCAGGGTTTACAAGCAATTTGGTCACCTTACACTGGAATCGTTGATTGGGCTCTTGTCACAAAATATTATGCCAATGATTTTACAAGTGATGGTGGAGAACTTTTGCTGGAACATAAACTTGAAAAAATTGAACTTACATCTGGTGATTATCCAGTAAGAATTTCAACTTCTGGTAAAAACGTATGCCTTTGCTATTTTTGTAAGCCATTATGAATTTCCATTTTAGGCTTCAATCGATTGCAAATATTTGATTACATGTGCTGGATTACATTCTGATAGAGTTGCTCAACTTTCTGGTTGTTCCAAAGATCCAAAAATTATTCCATTCCGTGGTGAATATTTGAAGCTTAAACCTGAAAAAAGGAATCTTGTTCACACCAATATTTATCCTGTAATTTTGAAACTAAAATATTTGATATTACTGATGGTTTTTAGGTACCTGATCCACGTTTCCCTTTCCTGGGAGTTCATTTTACGCCGAATATGAATGGAGGTAAACTTTTTGCCTTAATTATTTTTGCTAACGTTGGTTTTTTAGACATTTTACTTGGACCTAATGCTGTTCTTGCCTTTTCTCGTGAAGGTTATAATTATTTCAAATTTTCAATGATGGATGTGTTTGATGCTGTTACTTACTCGTATGTTTTATTCTAACCGTTGGGAAGTAGAGTAACTTCATGTTAAATTTAGTGGAATGTTAAAACTTATGGGAAAATATGCGCTATTTGGTGGTGGAGAAATGTGGAGATCGGTTTATCATCGAGCTCAAGTCAAACTCCTTCAAAGATTTGTTCCATCGTTAAAAGCTTCCGATGTTACACGGTAAAGTTTTATCTCTTTCTTTTTGTATTCTTGAAATTTTTTTCAGTGGTATTGCTGGTGTTCGAGCTCAAGCTATGGATGCAAATGGTAATCTTGTCGATGATTTCGTTTTTGATGGAGGTGAAGGTGATCTTGGTTCAAGAGTTTTACATGTTCGAAATGCACCAAGTCCAGGAGCTACTTCTTCGTTAGCTATCGCTAAAATGGTCGTTGAAAAAGCAAATGAGAAATTTAAAATGTAAATAGAATGTAGTTGATTTTGAATGTTGTTTAGTATTATAAATTTTGTCCATGCTTTCTTTATGTTAAATATTTTTGTTAAAGATTAAATAAATATAATATTATTTCGGTGGACTTATGTTTAAAAAATTTTTTTATAACAACATTTTAGTTAAGAGCTCGATTAAAAAATGGAAGCATATAAAATCATTGGCTAAAAGTAAATATCTGACAAACACTCGCTTCTTTCCAAACTTAGAAAAAAAAATTCGTTCATTCATTCTTCCATTTTTTTTGTGCCTTTCAAAATCGACGATAATCATAGCTATTATGAGCTTACGAAAATTCATAACATCAACCGCTCTACAAACTCGCGGCTTGGCAAGTCTACGAGAAAAAGCTCCTAAAATCTCACCGTCAGAACTTTACGAACCTGTTTTCAAAGATTCTCGTGTGTATCCTGAATATTCAACGATTAATGTTCAACTAAAAAGCTATGATTATGTTCCACTTGAAAAATATCAATCTTATGTTCATCGAATTGCTGAAAAGCTTAAATTTGAAGTTGTTGATAGGTATTTGTTTCCTTTTTATATTTGTAAACTTTGTTATAATATCACTTTTTTTTAGTTATGCAGTCGCAGCTCAAACTGAAAGGGTTGTAACTTATAAACCAAATTCTACAATTGTCGATTCTGAAATAGAACTCTCAAAGTATGATAGAAATGTTCGAATAGCTCAAGTACCAAGTGTTCGACTTCCAATTTTTATTTCGCTGATTCAAACTCATGCTCCTGTTGGCGTGGAAATTACTGTAAAAGAACATGAAAAATCTGATGAAGAATATCGCTACATTCCTGATTTACTTCTAAAAGAAAGACAAGAAGAACTCAAAGCTCTTGACGATCCCACAGTTCGTCGCAATTTGGGATGGGAATAATTCTTATTATTTATTGTTGATTGTATAGGATATATTAATTTTTAGCAAAGTTTTGTGTTGTTTATAATGATATTTAGTTTTGTTTGTATGTCTTATAAATATATTTTTGGCCATATTTTTGTTTTTGCAATTTTAATGGCTTGTTTCCAACTAATATTTATGCTTTTTGTATACACCCATAGCTTTGAGCCAAACCAAAAAAATGCCTTTCCTTCATTTTGCTAAAAAAAGCAAAACTGCCTTTTTTCTATGATGGCTAAAAGAGAGGCTTTTGGCGCGTACGATTTCATTTTTTTGATTTGAATAGTCATCACCTTCATTTGCCTTTTTATTAGCTTTATAAGATTTACTAAATTTCAGGTTACTAAATAATGGTTGCTCTTTCTGTCTCCGGTTGGTCTTCTATTGACGAAGTTCCTCTTCAACACATTGTGTTATTTCTTCCATGGATACACAATAACCTTCCAAAGGAAAAGATAATGGAACATGCTGATGAATTTGGGCTCAATAATGAACAGAAAGATGCTTTATTATCTTCAAATACCATCAAAGACAACGATGAACATATTCATGATGTTTTCAAAGTGTACATAGAACTATTCAAGGATGAGCGAATAGCACGAAACATCGCAAGATGGTTTCTTAATTGTATGTTTCACTTTATCAAGGTTTTGGTTTGATATATTTCTAAAATTTTAGCTTCAAAATCGAGCATCGCTACTTTTTTGCTTTTCAACCAAATCGATCCTGAAGCTTTTCAAGTTTATAAAACTCAAATTCTTGAACATCCAACTCGACGTGATATCAATGTCAAAATCTCAGCAAATCTTCCTATTGCTGAAATAGTAAAAGCTTTGAAAGAACATAAAACCGATCCATCGTATCAAACTATTGCTGAAGAAGTTAAACCAAAATATGAAAATGGTGGTGTCTTGCATTATTGGGCTTCACGATGCGAATTGTTTATAAAATTCATAGCTTTGAAACCAAAGCGCACAAAACCAAAAGATTGGTTACTTGAATTTCTTACTGCTTGTAGCTATCATCCAAAAACACGACCATTTGCTTCATACATTGATCGAGAATACAAAGACAAATTGGGTATGTTTTTCTACCGCAATAATTATTTATTTATTTGTCTCTTTTAGAAGAATACCGTATCAGCCTTCAAACTCATGATGTTACACCTTCACAATTTACTGCTGATCTCGTAATCGATGTTAAACCTCCAACTTCTCCTCGACCCCAAGATTCTGAAGAATTCAAACGCAAAAGACCTCAATCTGTTACTGGCGAATACACTGTGAACACTTACATTCTTTATCCATATCAAGTTGAACTCGCTGGTCCTGCTAAGAATAATAAGAATACTATTATTTGTGCTCCAACTGGCTCTGGTAAAACTTTGGTTGCTGTCGATATAATTTCTGAACATTTACGTATCAAAAGAAATTATAAACAGATTGGAAGAGCAGTTATGTTTGTTCCTACCATTCCGCTGGTCGAACAACAAAGTGAATACATCAAAAGTAAAATCGGCATTGAATTTCATGTTGAAAAGATGAGTGGAAATGAAAGAATAAAAAGCTCAGATGAACGACTCGTGGATATCTTGATTGGTGATATTATTGTTATGACTCCTCAAATATTCATGTATGTTTTTTAAAGTCTTATTTTACATTAACATAGTTTTTTTAGTAATATGCTATTGAGTCCTTTGAAATCTCAACGTATTTACCTCACTGATTTTACTCTTATGATTTTCGACGAATGCCATCATTGTGCTGAAAAGCATCCATATAATGTTGTTATGGATTATGTTAGAAGTGCAACTATCAAACCTCAAATCGTCGGGCTTACAGCTTCTACTGGTAGCGGAAAATCGTATGTTTCTTTTTTTGGATTGGGATATATTGAAATGGTTTTTTTGCAGGAATACTGGTCGAGTAAATCATGAAAACACCATTGAACATATTATTGGTCTTTGTGCTCGATTAACTGCCGTTACAGTTAGTTCGGTAAAGGATAAAACAAATCTTGAAGATCTCATGTCACGCATTTCTCAACCTGTTGATGGTAATCCGTTTTTTTTAGCTTTCGTATCATTGTTTATTTTGCTTAATTTCAGACTTCATAAGTGTTCCTCATCCACATAAAGACGAATTCGCTCATGTTATTGCTAAAATATGTGATTATATTGAAACAAAAATGTATTCCGATTTGAAAGAGCTTACTCGCGTGCTTCCTAATTTGAACGAAGTTTGTTTCTTCAAAATTATTCTCATAGATTTACAGTAAACCATATTTAGGATCAAATAGTATTAGCTAAAGAAGATATAAATGATAAAATTAGAAACGGCCAAACGAAGACAAGCATTGGTTATTTTTCAAAGATGGTTTACATCAGAAATGAAGTCTCCAAAAAATTAACCGAAATGAATGATAAACGATTGTTTGTTTTGAAATGCTTGCAATTGCTTAATGTGAGTTTTACTTCCTTGGTTAAACATGGTTAAGGAAGTATATTTCAGATGCTTTATTACACTTTAAAATACAATGAATTGTTTCCTGCTTGTTTAGCAATGAAATATTTGGTAAATCTGTTTGACGAATTTGAAGAGAATGACTTGTATTATGGAAGCGAGAATGTTTGTCCAATGGATCCAACCAAATTGCAAGCTCTTCGAGATATTTATGAAAGCGTTAAAGGTATAGTTTTTGAATCATTGAAGTTATTTCGCTTTACATATATTCGTTTAGGGCGTGCAAAAGAAGCTGAAGATTTAATGGTCGGTTCAGAAGATAAGCCAATACTTGAAAAATTAATGGAAATTTTGCAAGAACAATTTCATCAAGAACCTTCATCTCGTGTTATTATTTTCGTAGAAATGCGAAGAGTTGGAGCTGACCTTGCGAAGTATCTTAGTCAACGACAAGAAATTTTATCCACTTTTGGCAAAAACAGAGTTGGATATATTGCTTCCACAAACCAAGCTTCATCTCGATTTGGTCAAACTGCAAATGAACAAGAAATGATGCTCGAAAGATTCAAAAATGCAACTTTGAATATTTTAGTTGCTACATCAGTTGCTGAAGAAGGTTTAAAATTACGCCATTGGCTTTTATTAATTTTTTCTTTTCTTCTAGGTCTCGATGTAGCTGCCTGTAATTTGATTGTTAAATACAACAGTGTTGGATCCGAAAAATCACTTACACAAAGGAAAGGACGTGCCAGAGCTAAAAATAGCAGAGCTGTTCTTCTCGCTCTTGATGAAAAAACTATGAGTCGTGAATTTGATAATGTTAGAAAAGAATTTATGATGAATGTTTGTATCCAACATCTTCAAACTATGTCCGAAATTGAACTCCAACGACGTGTAAGTTTTCCAATGATTTTGTTATCAATGTAGTTTTATGTTTCAGATTAAAGTAAAGTATCAAGAAATGCAAGAACTTGCAAAATATAAGAAAAAACAAGAAGAAGAAAAGAAAAGTCATCGCAATGAAAAATATCGGCTTTTTTGCTATGAGTGCGCTGTCCCATTTTGTAAATCAGATGAACTCTTTACGCTAAACAATAACGAAATTATTTGCTGCAATTCTGATTGTTGGAAAGCCACAACTATTGAAAAGAAAATTGAAAAAGTCAAGGTAAAATTTTATTTTTGTTGAAAGCTTTAATTATCCATAGCCTTAATTTTTAGGGCGGCAGTGTTACAATCAAATGTGGGGCATGGTTTTGTCATTGTGGACGTCAGCGTGGAAGTATAATCAAATATGGTGGAGTTTTCCTTCCAACGATTGCAAGCAATTCGTTTATTTTAAAAACAATGGATGATAAACCATGCGACAATGTTAAGTCGAGAAATTGGGAATCGTATAAGGATTTGTTCTCTGTTTCTCCTATTGGAACTTCTGAAATTGTAAGTTTTTTTGCAATAAGTTTTCATCAAAAGATTTCTCATTTTTAGCGTACAATGGCCGACTCTCTTTACAACTACAGCCGTGAATTATTTCAACAAGTGGAAGAAAATGAAAAGCTCAACATTCTTGAATCCCTTAAAGAAGATAAAAAGAAGTATCAATTTAGAGCAAAATATGCACTTAGGGATTAATCCTGTAATAATTAATTATTTATCATTTTTATATTTTGTCTATGTTTTATTATTACTATTATTTTATTCTGAATAAATTATAAATCTAAAAAACGGGCTTTTGAATCGTGCAGATGAATTCTAACAACAACTAAAGCTTGTAATTTAACTATTGAGCCTAGTTAATACAAAATCTTGTATTCGTTCTAAAAGGTGGAGATTCACTATGAAGGAGACGTCATTCATCTAACAGTTTTTACTGGTACAATTTATTGTAAACTCATCCACTCTTTTAAAAAATCCATTAATTTCTAGTAAATCCATATAGTATCTTTAAAGTGACAAATTATTTACAGCTAAAGCATTCCCATTTTTTTTAAAGAAAAATTTATTTGTCTAAAGAGAAGCGAAACTTTTTTCCGAAAAACCATGCAAATTTTTTGTTTTAGCATTCGTTAAAAAAATGGTATAAAAGGATAAAGATGACATGAATTTTTTTTATTGTTGCTGTCAAATTCATCTATCTGGCTGTCAAAATGCTTCGTGGTCGTATTCTTCTTCTTTTTGCTGCATTAATCATTGGTATCTTGGTTCCATTGAATGAATGTAAACCTCAAAAGAATCATCCTTCATCTCTCTTCTCTGGTGCTGATGTTGCTATTGATCCAACTCATGTCGTTCATCATTCTGCTGTTAAAAGAGTTAGTTTTTTGTTTCTTTTCTTTTTTCATCGGTAATTTTTTTAGGAAGATGCTGTGGATGAAGGTGGTGAAACTACAGTAAATCCATGTCAAGCTGCTATTGATGCGAGATTGACTAATGAAGAGACAGAAAAATTAAAAAAAGAAGCTGAAGATGGTGCATTAGCTGCTCTCGAAGCCGAATCAAAAAAAATCAAAGATGATGCTACTCTTGCTGCAACGAAATATAAAGAACAGGCCATGGAAGACGCTAAAGCTGCTGCACAAGCTGAAGTAGATAAAATCATAAAAGATGCCAATAATGAAGCAGCTAAAATAGTCGGCGACGCCAAGGCAAAAGCAGCTGATATGTTAAAATCTTTAACGTAAGTGTTTTTATAATAACATAAATTTATTGATTATATTTTTTCTTTTTAGCGGCTTATAATGCTACTCCACAAACAAGTCTCATCTCAACTCTAATTGCTCTATTTTTGGTTCTTTGTAGCTTTGATTTCTTTGTGATGGGGTTCTAATAAATTTATTTTAATATTGATAATTTTGTATCGACTAGAAAATGGTTATGATTGTTTTTGAATTCAATATGAAAGATCGCTTGAAGTATTCAGGAAGGCATAAATTATATTACGGAACTAAAATGAAATAATTAGCAATATTACAATGTCTTAATGTTGAGGTTATGATGTTAAAATCATACAAAGAAGCTTAAGAAAAAAATCCATTAATCGGATGGTCGTTGAATTCAGTTTCCAATGTGAAAGCTTTTTTCTTCCATGTTTGTTGCCTAATTCAAATCATATCGTTGTGGCGTAGAAAATTAAAGAATTATAGGTAGCAGATACAGTGTCTGGCAAAACTATAGCTGCACTTTCAGAAATTGATGCATTTGTTTATTATCGAAGTTTGTGGCTTTAAGTACTGTTTATTGGATCTGACTGAGTAATTCTGGCCTTAATTTACAATTGAAATAATTAGTGATGCTGAAACCTATAATCTCCTAAAATGATTTTGGCATTTTTCGTGATCATCGAGACCCTGTGCAGCTCCACACAAGCAATGTAAGTGTATAAAAACCCTTTTGTCATTTTTTGTTACTCCTTAGTGAGGGTAAACATATCGGCAAGGTTTTATAATTCCATATCTCATAGTGGCTCCAAGACGAGCAGCCAAACTTTATGATTTGGAACAAGCTTGAACAAGCGCGGTTATGGTTTTGAAAGAGAAGACTGTATAAGGCGGGCGACTCCGTCTCAAAATGATGATTCATAGGTGTTTAAAGTAAAATATGCTTCTTTTTATAACTTCGTTTTCATATTAAGGATACCTACTACCTATGAGACATAGAATTCTTTTCAGAAGATTTTTCTTTTTAACAAAGATGGCATTCTTTTATACATATAAAAAATTAGCTTATAAGAACGCAAAAAAGAATTTTTAGTATATCAATTAAAACATGTGTTTTGATATACCCATCACGAAGGAACCACAAAATTGATAATTAAAAATGTGCACATGTGTCAAAACCAACCAAACAAAAATCGCAAAACAAAGAATGAAAAATATATTTCATTTAAATGGGTGATATAAACATGTGGTATTTTATAAGGGTTATTTTAATCCTCATTAAACCATTTGAAACGATATCAAGAACGCTACCATAGGGAACAACTAATATGATTCCAAAAAGCCTAAATGCCATGAGGAGAGATGTTCATTAAAAAATTTGCCATTGCTATTCAAACATTCACTAATATTTTTTAAACAAAAAGTTAGCTTCATTCCTGGGTGATTTTATTATTTATTGTGTCATAATAAACATTTGATTGAAATGATACATGAGATGGAGCGGGTTTTAAACATCAATAAAGCAAAAAAGTTGGCTTTTAAATTTTTGCGATGTTCATAAGAAACCAAAAAATCAAACAATGCTTCCTCACCTTAATGATATTTCAGAACACTGATACGATGCTTTAAAAAAGATAAGCATTTATTCTAAGTTTTTATGTAACTTATGAAAAATTATTTCAATCATTTTGTGGAAATCAGCAAGAAAACAATAAGGAAACCATCAAAGGCTTATTAGAAAATTTTGTCCAAAGAGAAGCGAATTTTTTTTCTTCTTCAAAACCATGCAAATTTTTTGTTTTAGCATTCGTTAAAAAATCGTATAAAAGGGTAAAGATGACATGAAATTTTTTTATTGTTGCTGCCAAATTCATCTATCTGGCTGTCAAAATGCTTCGTGGTCGTATTCTTCTTCTTTTTGCTGCATTAATCATTGGTATCTTGGTTCCATTGAATGAATGTAAACCTCAAAAGAATCATCCTTCATCTCTCTTCTCTGGTGCTGATGTTGCTATTGATCCAACTCATGTCGTTCATCATTCTGTTGTTAAAAGAGTTAGTTTTTTGTTTCTTTTCTTTTTTTATCGTTACATTTTTTTAGGAAGATGCTGAAGGTGGTGAAACCTCAACAGAGGATCCATGTCAAGCTGTAGCTGATGCGAAATGGGCTGCTACTAAAGCAGAATTAGAACAGAAAGCTCAAGAGCTTCTAGAAGAAAAAGAACATCTCAAAAAGCAAGCTAGTGACGAAGCAACTAAAATCCAAGATGAAGCAAAGGCTGAAGGAGACAAATACAAAGATCAATTGGTAAACGATGCAAAACAACAAGCAGACAAAATCAAAGCTGATGCCCAAGCCAAAGCAAAAGAAACCCTAGCCGATGCGCAAAAGAAGTTAAAAGATCCAGCAGACAAAATCAAAACTGATGCCCAAGCCAAAGGAGAAGAAACCATGGATGATGCGAAAAAGAAGTTATGCGTAAGTTTTTTTTATCCTTTTAATTCATTACTTTGTTGTTTTTTTTATAGGCTAAGGCTCCTCTTACTCCTGGTTGTGGTGCAGCTCAAATAAGTGGAATTGTTCTCATCGCAACTGTCATTGGTTACTTCTTTGTTCTTTTATAACTTTGATTTCTTGATGATGGATTTCTAATAAATTTATTTTAATATTGATTAACTTTTTGGAATTTTGTTTCTTGAACGTTATGAGTAAAAGAAGAGAGTTTAAGGATTTTGTATTCATTATTTCATTCGAAAAAAATGCTTAACGGATCACACAATTTTACTAAAAGAGAATCGAATAAATTAGCAAGTTTTGATCGAGGAGAGCTTTTTACAAAAGAGACTGAATTGAAAAAAACATTAAAAGTCAAAATGTAAAATTTTATTTTACGATAGTTAAATGAATTTCTTATAACTGTATGAAAACGTCATATCACAAAAAATTTCCAAGAAAGATTCTCACGAAATTTTTAAGCACCAAAAAGCAGTCAGCTCACATTTTTGCTCTTTGTTTTCAAACTCATAACTTTTAACAAATTTACATTATGAACGTTGCTTATCATTTTGCTTGGAATTATCGTGTTTTACTGCAGATCGCTTGCATTAGCAAGTTGATAGATTTTCAATGGAAGGAGAAAATCATAAAAAAGATATTCGCTATTCAGATTACTTTTTTCTTTTGGCTATTTTTTTAATCTTTTTGATTTTGTTCTTTTTGATTTGTGTCTTTGGTATTATTGCAACTCGATGGTCATATCGAAAACGAACAAATGAAAAACTTGATGAAGAAAAAGAAAGGCATCGAAAGGAAGAAGAAGCTTGGAAAGAATGTGAACGACGTCATCGAAATGAAGCTGAAAGAAAAAATGAAAGAGCATTGGAAAGAGGTAAGTACATGTTTTGGATTCTAATGGATGAGGTTTTGGAATATTTGCCTTGAATAGGACGTCAATAAGCTAACATAAACATTTTCATTTTTAGAACTTCGAAAGAAATATGAAGAAAAAGAATCAAAACCTCATACAACTGTGATCAAAATGGAACCTCCAACTACTCCATCAGCTGCTCGTGAACCTGCTGCTCGACAACCAGTTTGTAATCATCAACAATTTCCATCAAATGGTCAACCATTAGTTCAAACATTCTTTGTTCCTCAACCATACTTTCCTCTTCGGCCAATTCCGCAACAATATTTTCAACCACAAAGTTTTCAACAATATCAAACTTACTTAGGTCAACACTTGCCACCATCTCCAAAACCTGAAAAACCAAAGCAATCATCATCAAAAATATTACCAAATGATGAAAGAAAACAACTTGGAAAGGCTGTTGCAAAGGATGATGTGACTATCGATGTTGAAGTTGAAGATGTATGTATTAGTTTTTCATAAAAGTTTGTCTTAAAAATTTTTTGTTTTTTAGTCTTCATCTGCATTACCAACATTGTCAGATTTCTCTGATGGTTTTTCTCGTTCAAGCCAAAGAGAAATTGAAAGTGAAGTTCCATGTTTTTCTACCGACGTTGAACCAAGATCAAAATCACCAAAGAAGATGAAAACATGGCATGAAAGATCCATGGAGAAAGCGAACATCATCAACAACAATCACCGAAACAAGTACATTTACTGAAACTTTGGCATCATCGAGTGGAAATACTGTTACACCATCGATTCCGTTAACTCGTACTGTTACTCGAACAATGGTAAAATGCCAACAACATGGAAGAAACGATCGCCATCTATTACAACTTCATCGGCTGGTATTTCTAAACATAAAACTCCATCTTTCATTGAAAGTTCTGTTTTATCTGAAACTGAAGCCACTACTGATGTCTCAATTACTCCAATAACTTCAAGAACATCAACAGTAACGACTCCAACAGAAGCTTCAACTTCTCAAACAACAACAAAGACTCCATCATCCAATGCGTCCACTACACAGGCTTCTCCTGAAATAACTAAAAGAACTCAATCACCTAAAGATCATTCTCCAACTGTTTCTGTTGAAATGCCTGTAACAAATATAGTAATATTTTTGTTTTTAATGATATCATTTTTGATTCTTTTTTTATTTTAGGAAAAAAGAAAGATGATTGGTTTCAAGCCTAAAACTGCTTCTCGAGTTGCTCAAGTTTTAGCCAAGCATCAAGAAACAAAGGATTGGCGTTTTCCTAATCAACGATATGAGCTGGATTATGAAAAGGGTTTGATTATTTTTATCAATGTTTTAAAATAGTTCTTTACGATTCATTTAATATTTTTAGATTCACCTCAAAAAGCATTTCTTTCACCTGAAACAACTTCAAATTCATCTCAAACATCAATTACTCCATCATCGTCAATATCAAATCCTCAAGTTGATCTCTTCCTAGTTGCTCCAATCACGGCTTCATCATTATCAATTCCTCCTGAATTTCCAAAGAAACTGGCTGAATCAAATGATCCATTTCTCACAAATAATCCATATTGGCGATCTCGAGCTGATCGTGAAACATACATTCAACGTCTTCGAAGTCCAAACACTGGAAGAATCAATGGTATTGAAGTAAGTTCAAAAGAAACTGCACTTTGGTTACCCATGTCTCAAGCTTCTCCTTCTTTTCGAAGAGAACATTAATTTCCAGCTGAATTACATCGTGCTCAAATGGTTGAAGTTCTTAAATCAGATAAAACTCAAAAATTTTCTCCTGAATTACGTGGTACTCAAGCTGGTGAAGTTCTCAAATCCGATAAAACTCAAGAATCTCCGACATTGTATTAATTAATTATTGTATTTATTTGCACTTAATTTTGTTATAAACCATCTAATAAATTTTATTTTATCGCATACTTGTTGACTATGTTATTTTTGTATTTGTGATTTTCCTGTGCCATAAAACTAGAATTCTAAACATGTCTAAAATTTCTAATAGTGTCATAGCCATTTACGATTACTCATTAATTGTTTGGTTTACAGAATTCAGCTAACTCCATTTATTTACACACATAGATTTTTCTTACAAAAATTATTAAACAACAATTAAAACTTTATTTTCTTTTTGCATTTGAATTTGGCCATTATTGAGATTTGAGTTTCCAGGAATAATCAAATGTTTTTGTCATCGACGAGTTCGTTCTGCATGTGTTTTTGACAGCTTCCAAAATACAGCACCGTTCTTAAAATTGAAGAAACAACCAATCACAAATTCTAATAGCAATAAAAGTTGATGCAGCTGTGCTAAAAACAAAAATAATTATTTTATGAAATAAAGCATCAAAACAAAAACTTACAGTAAAAAATATGAAATTAACGAAATTACACCAGCAATTGTAGGAAGTAATAATAGCAGTTTGAGATGAAAGACTATGTTTGAGACATAACTAAAAAGTGAAACATTATTAAAAATATTCTAAATTTTTTTGAGGTTAAATTTTGATAAACGGTAGTTGTTTTGGCCATAAATCGAAAAATCAACCTTATCAATATAAATAAACATAGATCATATGAAAAAAAAGAAACGGAAATTAAAGCAAACCTTAATACAAATTAACAGCAAGATTCATTAAGCTTATTTTTTTCCATTTTTTGCTTGCTTTTTGTTGTTTCCATTTCCAACAACTTTTCGTTTTTTTGCTTTTTCACCACCTTTTTTGTTTGTTGCTTTTCCATTTGCTGGTACATCAACAGCTTCTGGTTTTCTTACTTCTTCCACACCATTTGATTTTGTTAATTTTGCATCTTTCACTTGAATATTCGTTTCTTTAACATTTAATAGTTTCTTAGACTTGACATGATTCGGAAGATTTTTGGTTTCTTTATTACTTATTGTTGATTTCTCTATTGATTCAAAGTAAGAAATTGTCGGTATCTTAAGAGCTCCTTGCATAAGTTCCACAATATTATAACTAAATGATGTAGAGTCCACTTCATCTTTTCGAACATTGATATGTTTTAAATTCAAAACTCCAGGCTTGAATGGAGGATCATCGTCTTTTTTAAGACCTTTGAAGTAAGCATGTTTGGTAATTTCAGAGTAACGTTGAACAGGATCAGGATTTAGAAGTTTTGTTATAAGATCTTTAGCATTCACATCATTTATTTTATTCAATTTTGGTTTTTCGTTGATTGTTTCATTGTAAACTTCTTCATCATTTTGGCAATCTCGACCGAAAGGAAATCCTCCTTGAATCAACAGGCAAAGAATAACAGCATAAGACCATCGATCAGAAGCTACTCCAGGCTCATCTTTTCTATATACTTCTGGAGCCATATAGAACCTAACTTGAAGAGGCAATTCGAACAACTCCTTATCAATAAAACGAGATTTGCCAAAATCGATAAGACGAACATTACCATTATCCGTTAATACAATATTATCCGCCTTGAGATCACTAAAAATATATTTATAACTTTTATTTAAACAATATTTATAAATCTTACCCATGAGTATATTTCTTACCATGCAAATATTCTAGAGCAAGCGCAAGTTCAAAAGCAATAAATTTTGCTCCATCAGGAGTAATTTTTGCACCTTTCATAATAAAATTCAATAAAGTTCCACCATTGAAATATTCCATTATCGTACACCATTTTTCTTTTTTAATTTTTTTTTCATTTACACTTTTTTCTTCATAGAGCCATCCACTGTATATCAATTTGGGGATATATTCACCATCACAACTTGTCAAAGTATTGATTTCATATATTATTTCTTCTGTATCTTCCATATTCAAATAAATTTTTTGAACGTATTCTTTTTGTTTCCCATCCAGTTTAACAATCCATGCTTGACCAAATGAGCCAGCTCCAATGCATATTGACTCCTTTTTGATTTTTTTCATAAAAAGTTCACATGTTTTTTCAACGGCAATACTAAAATAGATATAATAAATAAAATTATAATCAAGAGCTTTTTAAAATTCCGAAAACCAAAAAAGCAAATCCGGTGTAATTGTCTCGTTTGATACTTAGCGCAGTTTTTATTATTGCATGCATATAAGGCGAGCAACAAAAAAAAGAAATTTTATTTTCAAAAATTTCGTAAAAACACCCGTTTATGTATATGTGTGTGTCACCAATTAAAAAAAAACTAGGTGCAAGTTTTTTTCAAAATTGTCAAACTTTTAAAACTGTAGTGCCGAAAACTACATAATCAAAATTAATAATGTACTAGACGCTACGCGGACCTTCGGTCCGCCATGAAGCTTGTTTTATGAAAATTATTACGAAAATTCTGTTATTAATTATTTGATCCTTAGTCTGGAAGGTAAGATCGCTATCTCTGCAACATCACATGCTTATTTACTTCTTTAATGTCCTCTAAACTTATAATAAATTGCCCATAACAATTCCTTAGCATACACATCAATTGTTAATGATGTCACAGCATCCATCAATTTAGATCCTATAAAACCCTTTTCAAGATCCCCAATTATTTAATGCTCCTCAAAGTTAACCACCGCTCAGTACCGCTTCAATTTCATGCAATGCAAACGGAAAAGCTTCCTTGGCAATTCCATTTACAGTTACGCTAATTTTTTCATTTTCTTTGCAATTTTCCCATGAATCATTTCCGAGCGCGAACGAAATGACGAAAACACAATGAAAATTACTAGGAAATTAATTAAAAAAGGACAAAAATTAAAGGGAAAATTAACAAAAAAGTAAATTTTTTCGCAAAAAAAATCTATGGTGTAAATCACCTCAAAGATGAGAAGGACGGTGAAAGGTCCAAAATAGCAAGCCCTTTAAATTTTGTGGTTTTAAAAAAGAAGCTGTTTTATTTTAAATATGCAATTAACTGAATACATTCTTAAATTCGTTGTTAAAACGTTATTTTTTTCTTAGGTAAAAAAGGTTTTTAGAAATTTTCATATGACCCAGTTTAAATAAATTTCTAAAAAAAATTTAAATTTAATAATTATGAAACGATTTTGTTTTTATTAAAAGAAAAATCAATTAAGTTCATTTGAGCCATAGTTTATTTTAAATAAAGTTCCAAAAAATATCGCTTACCCATTATCATCAGTATTCTTGAAAGGTACTATGACACTCCACCATTTTTCTTTCTTTTTATTTTTATAAAATGTAAAAACATTTGGATCCAGACTATCCATGTTAGGAGACGATTTTGGCGGCTTGGATGTTCTCTGAAAATTTAACAATATTGTTACCAATTATGGAAACAAACAAATATTTGATAATAAAACATACATTTGAATTCAGCAAAAACCATATGATTGAGACCAAGAGGAAATAAAAGTTCCTTAAAGTTTCAAACCTGAAAAAAAGTCAATGAATGGATAAAAATAGTGTTGTCATATTTCCCGGGAAATCGAAAATGAGGAAATTTTTTTCCGAAATTTCCCGGTTATGGTTTTGTGGAAAAAAATTTCCTTTTTTGAAAGTTATTTTTTAAAACAAATTATGTATAAAAGCTATGTTTAAATCATTTAAGGAGCCAAATTTTGACCGTTTTATTGGTTTTAATTTTATAATACTATGAAAAGCATATTTTTGTGTTGAATTGTACCATAAAAAAGTTTCGGTAAAATCTTGAGATAAAAATTATTCGGGAAATTTCACGTGACAATCCTAGATAGAAATTGTTTTTAATGGGATTTCAAAATCGCAGAAATAAAATATGTTTAAAAAAAGCTTAAGCAATAAAAACGAGGATGACAAATCCTAAAGGGAGTATATGAAAATTAGCGAGTGAAGATGATTACAATGCCTTTTCTCGGCTATAATACCTGGTGAATTCAATTCTTTGAAAGCAACAAATAATTTGGCTTTGGTTGTAGTTAATTAGATAGTCTGCTCATTGAAAAAGATAATAAAGAAAATGAACTAAAAGAAAAGGAAATGGATAAAGTTAAAATTTTTTATTTCTTTATATAACATCATTATAGCTTATTCAAACAAAACATAAATAATAGTATTAACAATTTTGTTATAATTCGGCATCTCTTTCACCATATTTTCCAAGTTTTTTCTCAACCAAACGATATTTTGAACCAACACGACTCCACGATCAATTAACTTTTGTCCTTTTTCCAAATATAATCTTCTTTCAGCACTTCTTTCTATTGGTAAAAACTGGATAAAGTTGCAGCAAATGTATTAGTGGATCATATCAATTCTAACATGTTGAAGATAGTGTTCGATCCATTCAATGTAAGATGACAAATAATTTTTTTCCGCTAAAATGTAGAATCATTAGATAATACTCCTGGCAAGCCATAAGTTGGTTTGTTTGAAAATGCTAAATGTTTTGAAACCCACTTTCTTCAAGTTCAGGAGCAGTACATAATAATCTTAACTTTTCCATTTGTATGTCGATTAAGTATTTGAGAGTTGTGACAAGATTCACTTCTTTACTAAAATAAACATTTTATAAATATTTATTTGTCAAAAAATTAGCTAACTTGTATCCAATGGCTTCTTGGAACTTTTTATCAATAAGGTGATTTAACTTAGAGCGTTTTCCTGCTTTAATTCCTTCAGTAGTAAGTCGATGTAATTCTACAGGATAAACATTTGATGGACCAAGATTCCGAACTTTATAACCCTAAAATTCAAAAAAATATATACGTTTTTGAAAATGATTGACTTACCTCTTTGACTTTACCATGATAATGTGTCACGAAGCTACCAGGTTGAAGAAATCCCTTTTCATCAAGGATTATGCGACCCCAGCAGCACCCGTAGTACCCAAACGTCGGATTTTTAGTATTACCATTATATGAACAGGAATAAATGTTTGGATTAGTTGGCATCTTTGAAAATTTGTGACCTTGATATAACACATCCACTTTGTCAGAATCAAGAATAAAAGCAGCTTTCAATTTTGAAATAACTGGAATGCAATCATTCAAGTTTCTTTCAATTAATCCAATTCTTTTATTCAAATAAGAAGCGTCGACATCGGAGAGTTTTCTTGATTTTGATAATTGTCCATTTAGTTCATTAATGATTTTTGATCTTGATTCATTCAATAATTTAACGCGTTGCCTAAAAAAAATTTATTTTTATATTTAAAAATCTTTAGAAAATAATGTTTTAATTATATTTCGTTTTATCCATTCCAATTAATCTTAAGAAATTGTGGACCAAATAACACTGAATTAAAGTATTTACCATTACTTTATAATCTTCTTGATATTTGCCCATGATAAGCTGGTAAAATCACTTGAGAATATTATAAATTTATAAAAAGGGAGATTTCAACTTACCAATATTCTTTTAAACATTCTGCCATTTTTCTAAAATCTTGCTTAAATTTTTTGTAAGTTGGTTCGCCGCGTGAGTACACTACTTCAGGATATTCTTTAACCTACAAAAAAAATATAAAAAAGTGATGTGATAATTTTAAGAATCAACTTACATTTTCATATTCATAATTATCATCTTCTGAAATACAAGAACTCGGAGCAGAATCTTCGACACCATAATCACTTAGTTCGCTTTCATTATGATTGAACTAAAATTTGGATATTCAAAAATATTAATAAAAAAAACTTACCTCAGTCATAGGAACATCATTATTCATACAGAAAGGGACTCCATAACCATTCTATAAAAGTGTGTTTAATATAGTTCGTTTTTAGTTTTAATTATAACAAAAATAATGCGTTAAAAAGAGATACTTACAAATTGTCGTCTTCTAATTTGATGTATTTTAAGAAGATCTGTGAAAGTTAAAAGTTTTTCATTACTGCTTGAATTTTCCTAAAAAACCAAATTACATCAAATTTTAATGAGAAAAATGTTTTAAGATCTTTAATTATTTGAGTTTTTAATTTATGTTATAAATATAGCTTACATTATGCTGTTGTTCATCTGGAGGTGGTCCTGAAGTATCCATATCTTCACCTTCTTTATCTTCATGATCATTATTGCTGCTTAAATTTTCCTGAAAAACAAAATAAGAAATTAAACAATTTTCACTAGTATCGAATTTTCTTCGTTGAAAAGACAATGTTGGAATTTTTTACGGTTCAAATTAAACTTACATTCTGCGGTAAATATGAAGGAGATATAGGAGCACCATTATCGAAATCTTGAACATCTGCATTGTCGTAAATTGAATCATCCTAAAAAAGAAAAATTTATGCTCGATAAACATTGTGGAAAATATGGGAGAAAGTTAGAGGTGAATAAACAAATAACTTACTTGAGATCTTTGAGGCGCTACTTGTTGATTTTCTGTATCTGAAAATAAACAAAATAAATTTGCAGTTATTCATCAAAAATAAAGCTACAGTTCTCCAATAAAAATACAATTACTGTTTACTTTTTGTTGGTCAAAAGATATGGTGAAACAACAACGTTGTAATCTAGCAAAACAAACAAAAAATAAAGTTATGGTAGCAATAAACATGTGTCATAAACACAATCATTTGCCCCGAAAGATACAAAAACAAAGTTGTAAATTTTTTTTTGCAGTAGTGATTAAAATTTCAAAGCAAAAAGAGTAAATTTAAAGAGAGAGAGATAGTCTCAAAATAAAATGGCAAAGTAAAACTTAGAGAAGAACGTTAAAAAGCTATCATAGTTATAATTTTTTTTTCAGTTAAAGTAAATCCTTAAAGACCATTCCAAAAAAACAGACTATCTAACCGTGACTATCAAAAAGAAAGATAGAGAAAAATAAGACTAATAAATTTTTTATTTGTAAAAAGTTATATTAAACAACACTAGCATTTATTCATAAAAAAAAAGTTATGCTATTTTATCCATACATTTTCTTGGTAAAGAAGAAAAAGAAGTGAAGATGACTAAACAAAAAAAACTAACTAAGTTGTCAAAAAAAGTAAAACTAAAACTTTTGTCATAAATAAATATCTTTTTTTTAAATATCTGCCCTATGGCAAAATAAGCAAATGAGAGTTTACTTAACTAAAGTTCCCCAATTAATTTTAAGTAGCGAATTAAAAAATACATACCTTCTGGTTTACCACGACCTCTTCGAATATTATAATGATGAGTTGGTGGAGCTAAAAAAAATAAAATAGTTTAGTAATTAATATAAATGAAAAAAAGATTACCTGGTTCTTTTGGAGTCGGCTTTGGTGGCTTTTCAGGTGGTGGAGACGATGGTGGCTGATCAGCTAATTTTTTTCTATAATAACGTTCTAAAAAAAATATAAAAATAGTTTAAGAAGAAGAGAAAATACTTTGCATCTTTCCAGCATATCGAAATCGATGAGAATAAAAATGATTCTTAGGGTTCTTCCGATTCTTCTTCTTCGTCATGTTTCAAACAACGATAATAAAGAAGGTAAAACAAAATCTCTTTACTTCCTGATAATTTTGATTGTAATGGATCACATGGAAATCGTTAATGGAAAAGTTTATAAAAATTGGAAAAATTAGCATAAAAATGAATGAATGAGGAACTAGTGAAATTTGCTTTTGCAATGCATAAAAATTAAGCGGGGACGACTGTCGGAAATTTTTAGTTACCAAAAAAAGACTATGGATCAAAGAAATAATTTTTTTTTATAAAAATTTTGTAAGTTTTTATTCAGAAATTTTTTGTCAATTTTTTCTTTAGCTTCTGTGGCTTCAGTATGTCAATCCATGACTGCTGTATTTTTACACAACCATTCTAGTTAGAGCATAATCAAAATTATTAATGAATTGCGCGATTGCAACATTTTTTATTCTAATTTTTTTGTCGGATTATTCTTTAGCTTCTATGGCTTCAGAATTACAAACCTTTACTGATGAATTTTTTTCCAGCCATTCTAGTTAGAGCATAATCAAAATTATTAATGAATTGCGCGATTGCAACATTTTTTATTCAAAATATTTTTGTCTGATTTTTCTTTAGCTTCTGTGACTTCAGATTTACAAACCTTTTCTGCTTTATTTTTACACAACCATTCTAGTTAGAGCAAAGGCAAAGATATTAATGAATTGCGCGATTGCAACATTTTTTTATTCAAAATTTTTTTTGTCGGATTTTTCTTTAGCTTCTGTGGCTTCAGATTTACAAACCTTTTCTGCTTTATTTTTACACAACCATTCTATTTAGAGCATAATCAAAATTATTAATGAATTGCGCGATTGCAACATTTTTTTATTCCAATCATTTTTGTCGGATTTTTCTTTAGCTTCTGTGGCTTCAGAATGTCAATCCATGACTGCTTTTTTTTTACACAACCATTCTAGTTAGAGCATAATCAAAATTATTAATGAATTGCGCGATTGCAACATTTTTTTATTCCAAACATTTTTGTCGGATTTTTCTTTAGCTTCTGTGGCTTCAGAATGTCAATCCATGACTGCTTTTTTTTTACACAACCATTCTAGTTAGAGCATAGGCAAAATTATTAATGAATTGCGCGATTGCAACATTTTTTTATTCCAATCATTTTTGTCGGATTTTTCTTTAGCTTCTGTGGCTTCAGAATGTCAATCCATGACTGCTTTTTTTTTACACAACCATTCTAGTTAGAGCATAATCAAAATTATTAATGAATTGCGCGATTGCAACATTTTTTTATTCCAAACATTTTTGTCGGATTTTTCTTTAGCTTCTGTGGCTTCAGATTTACAAACCTTTTCTGATTTATTTTTACACAACCATTATAGTTAGAGCATAGGCAAAATTATTAGTGAATTGCGCGATTGCAACATTTTTTTATTCCAATCATTTTTGTCGGATTTTTCTTTAGCTTCTGTGGCTTCAGAATGTCAATCCATGACTGCTTTTTTTTTACACAACCATTCTAGTTAGAGCATAGGCAAAATTATTAATGAATTGCGCGATTGCAACATTTTTTTATTCCAATCATTTTTGTCGGATTTTTCTTTAGCTTCTGTGGCTTCAGAATGTCAATCCATGACAGCTTTATTTTTACACAACCATTATAGTTAGAGCATAGGCAAAATTATTAATGAATTGCGCGATTGCAACATTTTTTTATTCCAATCATTTTTGTCGGATTTTTCTTTAGCTTCTGTGGCTTCAGAATGTCAATCCATGACTGCTTTTTTTTTACACAACCATTCTAGTTAGAGCATAGGCAAAATTATTAATGAATTGCTTGAATGCAACATTTTTTTATTCAAAATATTTTTGTCTGATTTTTCTTTAGCTTCTGTGGCTTCAGATTTACAAACCTTTTCTGATTTATTTTTACACAACCATTCTAGTTAGAGCATAGGCAAAATTATTAATGAATTGCGCGATTGCAACATTTTTTTATTCCAATCATTTTTGTCGGATTTTTCTTTAGCTTCTGTGGCTTCAGAATGTCAATCCATGACTGCTTTTTTTTTACACAACCATTCTAGTTAGAGCATAGGCAAAATTATTAATGAATTGCGCGATTGCAACATTTTTTTATTCCAATCATTTTTGTCGGATTTTTCTTTAGCTTCTGTGGCTTCAGAATGTCAATCCATGACTGCTTTTTTTTTACACAACCATTCTAGTTAGAGCAAAGGCAAAGATATTAATGAATTGCTTGAATGCAACATTTTTTTATTCAAAATATTTTTGTCTGATTTTTCTTTAGCTTCTGTGGCTTCAGATTTACAAACCTTTTCTGATTTATTTTTACACAACCATTTTAGTTAGAGCATAGGCAAAATTATTAATGAATTGCGCGATTGCAACATTTTTTTATTCCAATCATTTTTGTCGGATTTTTCTTTAGCTTCTGTGGCTTCAGAATGTCAATCCATGACTGCTTTTTTTTTACACAACCATTCTAGTTAGAGCATAGGCAAAGATATTAATGAATTGCGCGATTGCAACATTTTTTTATTCAAAATTTTTTTTGTCGGATTTTTCTTTAGCTTCTGTGGCTTCAGAATGTCAATCCATGACAGCTTTATTTTTACACAACCATTCTAGTTAGAGCATAGGCAAAATTATTAATGAATTGCGCGATTGCAACATTTTTTTATTCCAAACATTTTTGTCGGATTTTTCTTTAGCTTCTGTGGCTTCAGATTTACATACCTTTTCTGCTTTATTTTTACACAACCATTCTAGTTAGAGCATAATCAAAATTATTAATGAATTGCGCGAATGCAACATTTTTTTATTCCAAACATTTTTGTCGGATTTTTCTTTAGCTTCTGTGGCTTCAGATTTACAAACCTTTTCTGCTTTATTTTTACACAACCATTCTAGTTAGAGCATAATCAAAATTATTAATGAATTGCGCGATTGCAACATTTTTTTATTCCAAACATTTTTGTCGGATTTTTCTTTAGCTTCTGTGGCTTCAGATTTACAGACCTTTTCTGATTTATTTTTACCCAACCATTCTAGTTAGAGCATAATCAAAATTATTAATGAATTGCGCGATTGCAACATTTTTTTATTCCAAATATTTTTGTCGGATTTTTCTTTAGCTTCTGTGGCTTCAGATTTACAAACCTTTTCTGCTTTATTTTTACACAACCATTCTAGTTAGAGCATAATCAAAATTATTAATGAATTGCGCGATTGCAACATTTTTTTATTCCAAACATTTTTGTCGGATTTTTCTTTAGCTTCTGTGGCTTCAGATTTACAGACCTTTTCTGATTTATTTTTACCCAACCATTCTAGTTAGAGCATAATCAAAATTATTAATGAATTGCGCGAATGCAACATTTTTTTATTCCAAACATTTTTGTCGGATTTTTCTTTAGCTTCTGTGGCTTCAGAATGTCAATCCATGACAGCTTTATTTTTACACAACCATTATAGTTAGAGCATAGGCAAAATTATTAATGAATTGCGCGATTGCAACATTTTTTTATTCCAAACATTTTTGTCGGATTTTTCTTTAGCTTCTGTGGCTTCAGAATGTCAATCCATGACAGCTTTATTTTTACACAACCACTCTAGTTAGAGCATAGGCAAAATTATTAATGAATTGCGCGATTGCAACATTTTTTTATTCCAAACATTTTTGTCGGATTTTTCTTTAGCTTCTGTGGCTTCAGAATGTCAATCCATGACAGCTTTATTTTTACACAACCATTATAGTTAGAGCATAGGCAAAATTATTAATGAATTGCGCGATTGCAACATTTTTTTATTCCAAACATTTTTGTCGGATTTTTCTTTAGCTTCTGTGGCTTCAGATTTACAAACCTTTTCTGATTTATTTTTACACAACCATTCTAGTTAGAGCATAATCAAAATTATTAATGAATTGCGCGATTGCAACATTTTTTTATTCCAATCATTTTTGTCGGATTTTTCTTTAGCTTCTGTGGCTTCAGAATGTCAATCCATGACTGCTTTTTTTTTACACAACCATTCTAGTTAGAGCAAAGGCAAAGATATTAATGAATTGCTTGAATGCAACATTTTTTTATTCAAAATATTTTTGTCTGATTTTTCTTTAGCTTCTGTGGCTTCAGATTTACAAACCTTTTCTGCTTTATTTTTACACAACCATTCTAGTTAGAGCATAATCAAAATTATTAATGAATTGCGCGATTGCAACATTTTTTTATTCCAAATATTTTTGTCGGATTTTTCTTTAGCTTCTGTGGCTTCAGATTTACAAACCTTTTCTGCTTTATTTTTACACAACCATTCTAGTTAGAGCATAATCAAAATTATTAATGAATTGCGCGATTGCAACATTTTTTTATTCCAAACATTTTTGTCGGATTTTTCTTTAGCTTCTGTGGCTTCAGATTTACAAACCTTTTCTGCTTTATTTTTACACAACCATTCTAGTTAGAGCATAATCAAAATTATTAATGAATTGCGCGATTGCAACATTTTTTTATTCCAAACATTTTTGTCGGATTTTTCTTTAGCTTCTGTGGCTTCAGATTTACAGACCTTTTCTGATTTATTTTTACCCAACCATTCTAGTTAGAGCATAATCAAAATTATTAATGAATTGCGCGAATGCAACATTTTTTTATTCCAAACATTTTTGTCGGATTTTTCTTTAGCTTCTGTGGCTTCAGAATGTCAATCCATGACAGCTTTATTTTTACACAACCATTATAGTTAGAGCATAGGCAAAATTATTAATGAATTGCGCGATTGCAACATTTTTTTATTCCAAACATTTTTGTCGGATTTTTCTTTAGCTTCTGTGGCTTCAGATTTACAAACCTTTTCTGCTTTATTTTTACACAACCATTCTAGTTAGAGCATAATCAAAATTATTAATGAATTGCGCGATTGCAACATTTTTTTATTCCAAACATTTTTGTCGGATTTTTCTTTAGCTTCTGTGGCTTCAGATTTACAAACCTTTTCTGCTTTATTTTTACACAACCATTCTAGTTAGAGCATAATCAAAATTATTAATGAATTGCGCGATTGCAACATTTTTTTATTCCAAACATTTTTGTCGGATTTTTCTTTAGCTTCTGTGGCTTCAGATTTACAGACCTTTTCTGATTTATTTTTACCCAACCATTCTAGTTAGAGCATAATCAAAATTATTAATGAATTGCGCGAATGCAACATTTTTTTATTCCAAACATTTTTGTCGGATTTTTCTTTAGCTTCTGTGGCTTCAGAATGTCAATCCATGACAGCTTTATTTTTACACAACCATTATAGTTAGAGCATAGGCAAAATTATTAATGAATTGCGCGATTGCAACATTTTTTTATTCCAAACATTTTTGTCGGATTTTTCTTTAGCTTCTGTGGCTTCAGAATGTCAATCCATGACAGCTTTATTTTTACACAACCACTCTAGTTAGAGCATAGGCAAAATTATTAATGAATTGCGCGATTGCAACATTTTTTTATTCCAAACATTTTTGTCGGATTTTTCTTTAGCTTCTGTGGCTTCAGAATGTCAATCCATGACAGCTTTATTTTTACACAACCATTATAGTTAGAGCATAGGCAAAATTATTAATGAATTGCGCGATTGCAACATTTTTTTATTCCAAACATTTTTGTCGGATTTTTCTTTAGCTTCTGTGGCTTCAGAATGTCAATCCATGACAGCTTTATTTTTACACAACCACTCTAGTTAGAGCATAGGCAAAATTATTAATGAATTGCGCGATTGCAACATTTTTTTATTCCAAACATTTTTGTCGGATTTTTCTTTAGCTTCTGTGGCTTCAGATTTACAAACCTTTTCTGATTTATTTTTACACAACCATTCTAGTTAGAGCATAATCAAAATTATTAATGAATTGCGCGATTGCAACATTTTTTTATTCCAAACATTTTTGTCGGATTTTTCTTTAGCTTCTGTGGCTTCAGAATGTCAATCCATGACAGCTTTATTTTTACACATCCATTATAGTTAGAGCATAGGCAAAATTATTAATGAATTGCGCGATTGCAACATTTTTTTATTCCAATCATTTTTGTCGGATTTTTCTTTAGCTTCTGTGGCTTCAGAATGTCAATCCATGACAGCTTTTTTTTTACACAACCATTCTAGTTAGAGCATAGGCAAAATTATTAATGAATTGCTTGAATGCAACATTTTTTTAATCAAAATATTTTTGTCTGATTTTTCTTTAGCTTCTGTGGCTTCAGATTTACAAACCTTTTCTGATTTATTTTTACACAACCATTCTAGTTAGAGCAAAGGCAAAGATATTAATGAATTGCGCGATTGCAACATTTTTTTATTCAAAATTTTTTTTGTCGGATTTTTCTTTAGCTTCTGTGGCTTCAGATTTACAAACCTTTTCTGATTTATTTTTACACAACCATTCTAGTTAGAGCAAAGGCAAAGATATTAATGAATTGCGCGATTGCAACATTTTTTTATTCAAAATTTTTTTTGTCGGATTTTTCTTTAGCTTCTGTGGCTTCAGATTTACAAACCTTTTCTGATTTATTTTTACACAACCATTCTAGTTAGAGCATAATCAAAATTATTAATGAATTGCGCGATTGCAACATTTTTTTATTCAAAATTTTTTTTGTCGGATTTTTCTTTAGCTTCTGTGGCTTCAGATTTACAAACCTTTTCTGATTTATTTTTACACAACCATTCTAGTTAGAGCATAATCAAAATTATTAATGAATTGCGCGATTGCAACATTTTTTTATTCCAAACATTTTTGTCGGATTTTTCTTTAGCTTCTGTGGCTTCAGATTTACAAACCTTTTCTGATTTAATTTTACACAACCATTCTAGTTAGAGCATAATCAAAATTATTAATGAATTGCGCGATTGCAACATTTTTTTATTCCAAACATTTTTGTCGGATTTTTCTTTAGCTTCTGTGGCTTTAGATTTACAAACCTTTTCTGATTTATTTTTACACAACCATTCTAGTTAGAGCAAAGGCAAAGATATTAATGAATTGCGCGATTGCAACATTTTTTTATTCAAAATTTTTTTTGTCGGATTTTTCTTTAGCTTCTGTGGCTTCAGATTTACAAACCTTTTCTGATTTATTTTTACACAACCATTCTAGTTAGAGCATAATCAAAATTATTAATGAATTGCGCGATTGCAACATTTTTTTATTCCAAACATTTTTGTCGGATTTTTCGTTAGCTTCTGTGGCTTCAGATTTACAAACCTTTTCTGATTTATTTTTACACAACCATTCTAGTTAGAGCATAATCAAAATTATTAATGAATTGCGCGATTGCAACATTTTTTTATTCCAAACATTTTTGTCGGATTTTTCTTTAGCTTCTGTGGCTTCAGAATGTCAATCCATGACAGCTTTTTTTTTACACAACCATTCTAGTTAGAGCATAGGCAAAATTATTAATGAATTGCTTGAATGCAACATTTTTTTAATCAAAATATTTTTGTCTGATTTTTCTTTAGCTTCTGTGGCTTCAGATTTACAAACCTTTTCTGATTTATTTTTACACAACCATTCTAGTTAGAGCATAATCAAAATTATTAATGAATTGCGCGATTGCAACATTTTTTTATTCCAAACATTTTTGTCGGATTTTTCTTTAGCTTCTGTGGCTTCAGATTTACAAACCTTTTCTGATTTATTTTTCCACAACCATTATAGTTAGAGCATAGGCAAAATTATTAATGAATTGCGCGATTGCAACATTTTTTTATTCCAATCATTTTTGTCGGATTTTTCTTTAGCTTCTGTGGCTTCTGATTTACAAACCTTTTCTGATTTATTTTTCCACAACCATTATAGTTAGAGCATAGGCAAAATTATTAATGAATTGCGCGATTGCAACATTTTTTTATTCCAAACATTTTTGTCTGATTTTTCTTTAGCTTCTGTTGCTTCAGATTTACAAACCTTTTCTGATTTATTTTTACACAACCATTCTAGTTAGAGCATAATCAAAATTATTAATGAATTGCGCGATTGCAACATTTTTTTATTCCAAACATTTTTGTCGGATTTTTCTTTAGCTTCTGTGGCTTCAGATTTACAAACCTTTTCTGATTTATTTTTCCACAACCATTATAGTTAGAGCATAGGCAAAATTATTAATGAATTGCGCGATTGCAACATTTTTTTATTCCAATCATTTTTGTCGGATTTTTCTTTAGCTTCTGTGGCTTCTGATTTACAAACCTTTTCTGATTTATTTTTCCACAACCATTATAGTTAGAGCATAGGCAAAATTATTAATGAATTGCGCGATTGCAACATTTTTTTATTCCAATCATTTTTGTCGGATTTTTCTTTAGCTTCTGTGGCTTCAGAATGTCAATCCATGACTGCTTTTTTTACACAACCATTCTAGTTAGAGCATAGGCAAAATTATTAATGAATTGCGCGATTGCAACATTTTTTTATTCAAAATTTTTTTGTCGGATTTTTCTTTAGCTTCTGTGGCTTCAGAATGTCAATCCATGACAGCTTTTTTTTTACACAACCATTCTAGTTAGAGCAAAGGCAAAGATATTAATGAATTGCGCGATTGCAACATTTTTTTATTCAAAATTTTTTTTGTCGGATTTTTCTTTAGCTTCTGTGGCTTCAGATTTACAAACCTTTTCTGCTTTATTTTTACACAACCATTCTAGTTAGAGCATAATCAAAATTATTAATGAATTGCGCGATTGCAACATTTTTTTATTCCAATCATTTTTGTCGGATTTTTCTTTAGCTTCTGTGGCTTCAGAATGTCAATCCATGACTGCTTTTTTTTTACACAACCATTATAGTTAGAGCATAGGCAAAATTATTAATGAATTGCTTGAATGCAACATTTTTTTATTCAAATTTTTTTTTGTCGGATTTTTCTTTAGCTTCTGTGGCTTCAGAATGTCAATCCATGACAGCTTTATTTTTACACAACCATTATAGTTAGAGCATAGGCAAAATTATTAATGAATTGCGCGATTGCAACATTTTTTTATTCCAATCATTTTTGTCGGATTTTTCTTTAGCTTCTGTGGCTTCAGAATGTCAATCCATGACTGCTTTTTTTTTACACAACCATTATAGTTAGAGCATAGGCAAAATTATTAATGAATTGCTTGAATGCAACATTTTTTTAATCAAAATATTTTTGTCTGATTTTTCTTTAGCTTCTGTGGCTTCAGATTTACAAACCTTTTCTGCTTTATTTTTACACAACCATTCTAGTTAGAGCAAAGGCAAAGATATTAATGACTTGCTTGAATGCAACATTTTTTTATTCCAATCATTTTTGTCGGATTTTTCTTTAGCTTCTGTGGCTTCAGATTTACAAACCTTTTCTGATTTATTTTTACACAACCATTCTAGTTAGAGCAAAGGCAAAGATATTAATGAATTGCTTGAATGCAACATTTTTTTATTCAAATTTTTTTTTGTCGGATTTTTCTTTAGCTTCTGTGGCTTCAGAATGTCAATCCATGACAGCTTTATTTTTACACAACCATTATAGTTAGAGCATAGGCAAAGATATTAATGAATTGCGCGATTGCAACATTTTTTTATTCCAATCATTTTTGTCGGATTTTTCTTTAGCTTCTGTGGCTTCAGAATGTCAATCCATGACAGCTTTATTTTTACACAACCATTATAGTTAGAGCATAGGCAAAATTATTAATGAATTGCGCGATTGCAACATTTTTTTATTCCAAACATTTTTGTCGGATTTTTCTTTAGCTTCTGTGGCTTCAGATTTACAAACCTTTTCTGATTTATTTTTACACAACCATTCTAGTTAGAGCAAAGGCAAAGATATTAATGAATTGCTTGAATGCAACATTTTTTTATTCAAATTTTTTTTTGTCGGATTTTTCTTTAGCTTCTGTGGCTTCAGAATGTCAATCCATGACAGCTTTATTTTTACACAACCATTATAGTTAGAGCATAGGCAAAGATATTAATGAATTGCGCGATTGCAACATTTTTTTATTCCAATCATTTTTGTCGGATTTTTCTTTAGCTTCTGTGGCTTCAGAATGTCAATCCATGACAGCTTTATTTTTACACAACCATTATAGTTAGAGCATAGGCAAAGATATTAATGAATTGCGCGATTGCAACATTTTTTTATTCAAATTTTTTTTTGTCAGATTTTTCTTTAGCTTCTGTGGCTTCAGAATGTCAATCCATGACAGCTTTATTTTTACACAACCATTATAGTTAGAGCATAGGCAAAATTATTAATGAATTGCGCGATTGCAACATTTTTTTATTCCAATCATTTTTGTCGGATTTTTCTTTAGCTTCTGTGGCTTCAGAATGTCAATCCATGACAGCTTTATTTTTACACAACCATTATAGTTAGAGCATAGGCAAAGATATTAATGAATTGCGCGATTGCAACATTTTTTTATTCCAATCATTTTTGTCGGATTTTTCTTTAGCTTCTGTGGCTTCAGAATGTCAATCCATGACTGCTTTTTTTTTACACAACCATTATAGTTAGAGCAAAGGCAAAGATATTAATGAATTGCTTGAATGCAACTTCAGAATGTCAATCCATGACAGCTTTATTTTTACACAACCATTATAGTTAGAGCATAGGCAAAATTATTAATGAATTGCGCGATTGCAACATTTTTTTATTCAAAATATTTTTGTCGGATTTTTCTTTAGCTTCTGTGGCTTCAGATTTACAAACCTTTTCTGATTTATTTTTACACAACCATTCTAGTTAGAGCAAAGGCAAAGATATTAATGAATTGCTTGAATGCAACATTTTTTTATTCAAATTTTTTTTTGTCGGATTTTTCTTTAGCTTCTGTGGCTTCAGAATGTCAATCCATGACAGCTTTATTTTTACACAACCATTATAGTTAGAGCATAGGCAAAATTATTAATGAATTGCGCGATTGCAACATTTTTTTATTCCAAACATTTTTGTCGGATTTTTCTTTAGCTTCTGTGGCTTCAGATTTACAAACCTTTTCTGATTTATTTTTACACAACCATTATAGTTAGAGCATAGGCAAAGATATTAATGAATTGCGCGATTGCAACATTTTTTTATTCCAATCATTTTTGTCGGATTTTTCTTTAGCTTCTGTGGCTTCAGAATGTCAATCCATGACTGCTTTTTTTTTACACAACCATTATAGTTAGAGCAAAGGCAAAGATATTAATGAATTGCTTGAATGCAACTTCAGAATGTCAATCCATGACAGCTTTATTTTTACACAACCATTATAGTTAGAGCATAGGCAAAATTATTAATGAATTGCGCGATTGCAACATTTTTTTATTCCAATCATTTTTGTCGGATTTTTCTTTAGCTTCTGTGGCTTCAGAATGTCAATCCATGACTGCTTTTTTTTTACACAACCATTATAGTTAGAGCAAAGGCAAAGATATTAATGAATTGCTTGAATGCAACTTCAGAATGTCAATCCATGACAGCTTTATTTTTACACAACCATTATAGTTAGAGCATAGGCAAAATTATTAATGAATTGCGCGATTGCAACATTTTTTTATTCAAAATATTTTTGTCGGATTTTTCTTTAGCTTCTGTGGCTTCAGATTTACAAACCTTTTCTGATTTATTTTTACACAACCATTCTAGTTAGAGCAAAGGCAAAGATATTAATGAATTGCTTGAATGCAACATTTTTTTATTCAAATTTTTTTTTGTCGGATTTTTCTTTAGCTTCTGTGGCTTCAGAATGTCAATCCATGACAGCTTTATTTTTACACAACCATTATAGTTAGAGCATAGGCAAAATTATTAATGAATTGCGCGATTGCAACATTTTTTTATTCCAAACATTTTTGTCGGATTTTTCTTTAGCTTCTGTGGCTTCAGATTTACAAACCTTTTCTGATTTATTTTTACACACACTGAAAAAAAAAAGTACATATCCGAAATAAAACAAATTGGTGTTAAAAAAATGGTTTATTTTATACGCCCAGTTGGTGGTAAAAAATGACCGTGTAAAATCTCATTTACACTATTCTATGGGATATTAATTTTTGACCCTCCAATCAACACGGTCAATTAAATAATTAGCCCCATTTTCAAACTTTTTACCCCTAATTTCAAAATTTTTACACCATAATTCAAATTTTACACCAAATTTAAATTTTTCCCCTTTTTAGAAGAATTCAAAGGTAACTTAACATTTTATTCATAAACAAAACAATAAACAAACATAATAACAAAACAAGGACAAATAAAATAACAACATATATTTGACAGGTTATTTGTAGTAATGAAAAGGACCATCCATACTGTAATTCATATCTTCAATATGAAGCATTGACAAGTGTCCAGATGTTCCAGCATATGTCAAGGCAGTTGTAACACCATCAATTACATCAAAAAGATCCTTGTACATAATTTTGAGGACTTTGTTAAATTTTTGAGGAGAAGAAAGTGGAGTCAATTTTCTTTTGCGAGAACGACCAAAAAGCGAAGGATAATAACTTGGAGATGAAGTTGGAACAGCTTCTTTTTGACAAGTTTTGACATGTTCGGCAGGTAATGGAGCATTCTTCGAAGCATCATTCTGAACATCCAGAGCATCATTTCTACCAGAGATAGTCATAGCGAGCAACAGATAGAGAAATAAGGGAGAGAGAGAGAGCGAGTAATTGATTAAGTTTGTACTAAAATATGCGGAGTATTTAGAAGAGTTTAATTAGTTCAATCATATCAAAGAGGAGAGTTAACTTATAAAGTTGGTTTATAAACCGACTAGTTAATCAATGCACATAAATATTATTCGACAAGTAATTTATTCATTACAAACAGACAATTTATAATAAGAAAAAGAGAAAAAGATAAAGAATTGACAGTTTTCTTTTTGAGATTGATATCGGCAGGTTAATGAGTATTTTTAAAAGCGATAGCGAAGAGACAACTTTCCAAATCAGTTGTAATTCGGACTTCATACATGAAGAATGGTTCATCACCGAACAAGAAAGAATTGACAGGTTTGAAATTGAAAGAGTTGAGCATTTCGATGTAAGCATTATCAGGATAATCATCAACGATCATGAGAAGTCTGCTTCGAATGAAACTTGGAACAATCTAAAATATTAAGGAAATAAAATATGCTTTATTAAATAATGTACTTACTCCAAAAGCATCGGCAAAAGCGGCACGTCTCGGCATGTCTTTAACAATAAGTGTCAAATAATCATATGATGAATCAGCTTGATACTTCAAATCTGCTGCATGTTTGAAGTTATGCATGAAAGTGGCATTTCTCCATTGACGAGTATCAACAACTAAAGTAGCAATTGGTCCACCATTAAGGCGATGTTTGAGTTCAGTCATCTTTACGCTTGGAGCATAGCAGTGATGAATAAAGATACATGTGCTTTGAGCTGATGCAACTTGACACATATTGTAAAAATCATAACGTCGCCAAGTACCACCAATCGTCAACTGAAATGAAGAACAATTATATTTTTATAATTATTACGTTAAAAATCTTACCTTATCAACGCCACTAGCAAAGAATGGAATCCATTCATGTGGATTGTTGAGAGCAGAATGAATAGCACAGGTTGATTCAATCCACAAAGTTGAATCAGCTTGACAATTGTTGAGTACTACAGACAAATCTTGATTATTTGCGACAAGTCTATGACCACTTCGAAAGTCCATGATTGTTTCATAATGTAAAATAGTTACTTTGGCAACTCTATCAGTAGGCGAAATTAAAGGCCATTGAGGTTTACCAAGGACGATATTAGCTCGGTGATCATTGAAGAGACCCATTTTGCCATATTTTTTACACGAGTTGATAGTACTTGAAACATGTTCTCCAGAGTCACTCTAAAAGATTTCTTTCAATTTTTTGCATTGTAAAAGATTTAAACTTACTTTGTAACTACTATGGAAATTTGCTGATTTGGCAAAGCTTGATCCATGGTTATGATGAGTGTTGTAATATTTTGCAATGGAATAAGTTCCAAAATCTTTATCTTCATCAGAGAAAACACTTGATGATGAAGAGCTCAAAAGCAAAGATTTGAGAGTTTTACGAACACTTCGAACAAAGACACTTTCATGAAGAGGATCATAGACAGGTCTTTGGCAAACATTGACATTTTCATCTTTATCTTCAAATGTTCCTTCATTGAAAGCAGGGATGAGTTTTGAAGAAGATGGAACAAACTGTCGAGTTTTAACACTCAACATTGAATGAGATGAAACAGCGACAGGTTGATGAATCATAGCGGCAGGTTGATAAATCTTAACGACATCACGTTGATGAAGCTTGTGTTCGGCAGGTTGATGAAGATGAGGTTCTTCAAATTGAAAATTGATGACATTTACATCACCCTAAATTGAGTAATTTGTAATTTTTCTATTCAGCAAAGAAAGATAACTTACAGCTATAGGAAAACGAGGCCTATTAGGCCGAACGATTTGTCTTTTGACACTTCCGGATGGATCACCAAGAGTTCCACCACCAATAGCAGAAATATCATGAGCACGAGCAAGAGCACGAGAACGAGCACCTGAACGAACACGAGAAGATGCACGAGATGAGGCATGAGAGCCAGAACGAGTGCGAATGCGAGAGCGATTGCGAGAGCAAGAGCGAGAGCGAGTACCAGATGGCATAGCAAGAGTAAGATTTTACACTAAAAATTCAAAAATATTTAAGAAAGAACAAATAAGTGATTTAAAAAACAAGCGCGGAAAAAGACAAACAAATTGCTCACGTACGCAAATCACGGTAAAAAGAAGTGAAATGAATGAAAGTATTGATGACAAGATTGAAACGCAAAAATATGTTTTACTCAAAATTTGAATTAAAAACAATGATAAATTTCCATAAAATATGTTGCGAAAGTAACACACGAAATAAAGGCAATTGAGAAGGTAAATCGACAGGTACTTTTTTTATAATAAACACAAAAACATAACATAAAAAAACATTGACAGATAAAGAAACGAAATAAATTCACGACAGATTATTGATGAACAGAATATTGACCAGGCATCTTGAAACCAACAGCCATAACAACTTTTCGAGGAGGTTGATCAAGCCAACTTGGAGGAGTATATTGCCGAGTTATTTCATAGGTGACAAATTCTTCATTTTCGTGGATTTCAACAGCAGCAAGTTGGAAGCCATGGCGATGAAGAATGTTGATGTAAGCACTGTCAGGTGAATCGTCAACGAGGAAGGTGAGTTTATTTTCGATAAATTCAGCATAACGCTAAAAATTATATATTTTAAAATCGATATTAATAAATAAAAACTTACTTGAACATAATTGTCAAATGCACCATCTCGTGGAAAATCAGTTACAATAACAGTAACAGCATCAAATGCCAGGTATTCATTATTTTCTTCTTCAGTTTTTCCAAGCTTGAAGGCATTGAGTATTTTCCAATTATGAAGGAAGTAATGATTTGACCATCCACGAGTATCGACAAATATTTTTTCCAATTGGCTTCTATTAAGCACTTTGCAGAGTTCTTTCATTCGGAGACCATCTGGACCGTTGCATTGAAATCTGTTGACAATTAACGTTTCACAGGTTGGAGCGGTGAGTTGACAGAGCATGAGGATGTCTTCTTTTCGCCAATTACCAAGGACATTAAGCTGAAATAATGCATTTTTAAGATATTTTTTTGATTAAAAATATTAACTTACTTCTGTAACTTCGACAAAATCTCTGGGTTTACAGAAAAATGCCATCCAATATTCAGGAAAGGTGAAAGCTTGGTTGACAGGACTTTGACAATCGACATATAAGGTGCTATCAGCATAACATTCGGAAAGTGTCTTCTTAAGCTCATGATATGGAACAATCAGTTTTTGTCGGCTGATGAAGACCAAAATAACTCGAGTATTTTGAATGATGATTTCACGAACTCGATCATTAAAATCTTCATTTGGCCACATAACTTTGCAGTTTGTGAGATTATCAAGATTCTTTTCGAAATATCTGATATCGCCCCATTTACGTTGAGAGTTGTCAGTTCCTGGACCTTTGTACATCTCAGTCTAAACATTACGTGGTATTAAGGTTGTAAAATCTTTAAAAAATACTTACATGATGGCTATTTAAAAAGCTTGGACGAATTCTTGAAGCATGAGATCCATGAGGCTTTGGAGCATCTTTATCACCAGGATGATAACGTTTGACAGGTACATGCTTTTCCGGCAATTCATCACTTGAGTTGCTAACAGAAGGTCGTCGGGTTGTTGTTTGACGAGTTTTTTCTTTTTCTTCAGCTTCCTTACGGATTCTTTCAGACCGTTCAGTAGCTTCAACAACAAGTTTTTCAGCTACAGCTTTTTTATCTTCGGCAAGTTTTTCAGCTTCAGCAATTTTGCGCGCATTTTCGTCTTCAAGAAGTTGACGAGCTTTTTCCATTTCTTCTTCAGCTTCTTTTTTCTTTTTCTGGATAATTTCTTCAGCATCAGCAAGTTCTTTATCACGAAGTTCATCAGCTTCTTTCTTGACTTGAGCGGCATAACGTAAAGCTTCGGCAAGTTCTCTATCGGCATGTTCATCGGCTTGTTTTTTCATTGCAGCAGCATAAAATTTAGCATCGGCAAGTTCCTTTTGACATCTTTCTTCATTTTGGATATTCAAAAGACGTTCTTTTTCAGCCTTTTTCAACTTCTTTTTAGCTGTTTGAGAAAGTTCAAGAGGCTCATGAGGCATTTCTTTATCAGCTTCAAGTACGACAGGAGATATGGTTTGAGGATCCTGATCAGTTTCAACATCAGTTGAAGAAGAAGTACCTGTGGCAGTTGAAGAACCAGAAGAGCCAGAGCCAGTTGATGATCCAGAAGGTCCAGAAACTTTGACAGATTGAGGAGAGCCTTCGACAGTTTGTTGAGGTGCAGCTTCGACAGTTTGTTGAGGTGCAGCTTCGACAGTTTGTTGTGGAGTACCTTCGACAGTTTGTTGAGATGAACCATTGATTTTTTCTATGCCATTAGAACCATTGGCAAGTTGAGGTCCACGACCAGGTGCAGAAGCATTGCTGGAGGATGGTTGAGTTTTTGTGCCATCTACAAATACATTGTCAGATGGGCTTTGTCGCCGTCCATTGTTTCCAATCTGAAAAACGAAATATGTTTAGATTATAAAGAAAGAAAAGTTAAAACTTACGTTGAGCGGGTATGTTCGACGTTCTTGACGACGAGACGATTGTGGAGAGTCTGCATTTTCAGCAAGACCGCCGTTGTCCAAGACAACTTTTTCATCACGATTACCATGAGTTAAACCCATGGTTAGCATAAGAGAGCGAGAGAGAGCGAAGTAAGCGTAGTAAACAGTTTACTAAAAATAAAGAGAATGAAATGAGATAAAAGAAACACGAGAAATTAAATAAAATAACGCGTAAACATTAAATCCTTATTTTAATAAGGAATGGATTAGAAGGTAATACAAGAAGATGAATCTCTCATATCAAACATCACATAAAGGAAATGGAAAAATATTTGGATATTCAATCAAAAACGTAAAAAATAAGGGAGCAAATATTCATTTTTTTATTTGATAAGAAGTAAATAAAATCCAATGTAAAACAATGAAAGAAGACAACATAAAAAATTTCAGACTGATCAAAAAACGGAGAATGAATTTCAAAAAGCATTGAAATAGGTAAATTTTCGCGCCAACAGTCTTTTTCGTGCTAAAACGTACAAAGGCGCAATGTTTGAAAAAGGTGGAGCGCACCGAAAAGGCGCAATGTTTGAAAAAGGTGGAGCACACCGAATTTTTTATTTGTTTCAAAAAACTGTGAAAATTTTCGTTATCTTTTTTTCGCTTTAGGAATTAATTTATGTTATTCATTTCCAAATTTTTCATTTGTAAAATCTTTCAATTTTTTTTCTAAACTTTTATTCTAAACTTTTAGAAAGCGCTTTTGCTATAAATCTTTTGATATATTGCTATTACTTCAAGTTGCTACAACTATGGAAGGTACGGAATGTCCGCTCATAGAGCTTTCAAGCTCTGATATGAAGCGTTTAACCCTTGAGGGTTTATTCAATTTTTTGCAGGCAAGCAAAAAATATGAAAATATGTTGATTTTCAACGTAAGTTTTTAATCATTCTTTCCAACAATTTTATGTTTGTTTTTAAGGTGAAAGCGCCTGATAATTATAACTCGCGCATGACAATTGATCCAGAAATGGTCAGCAAAAAAATGCCAGCTCTTGGACCTGCCGAAATGTATCGATTTTTGGAAGTTCAAAAAGGAAGTGGACTTTTTCGCTTAGCCAATTCTAAAAAGAAGATAGCTGTTACAAGACCTGTCATTCAAAAACATATCTCTTCAATGAAAGAATCACCTGACAATTTCGAATGGAGGTAAGCTCGTAGTATGCTAACCAATTACTAGTAACTTTTGTTTTATAGGCCGCTTTTTGAACAAAAGAACTTGTCGAAATATACCGAAAGGGCATATAAGCAAGATATCGATTGGTCGTTGATGGACAATATTTACAAAATCACTTCACATTTGCGAGAATCATGCCAAGGATGGAACCTTAACGAAATTGACGGCTATTTAAAAGACATCCTAGATGTAAGTTTTTTTGTAGCTATTATTTTATTTATCGTTCATTTTTTAGGGTGATAGAATCGCAGGAGTATCAACCTCCATGATGTATTTTGGAACAAAAGGTGACATGTCGTCGTTTCACACAGAAGATTTGGATGTCAATTCTGTTAGCTATCTTTATCCTCAAAGCGCCAATAAAGTAAGTTATAAAACTTACTTTATTCTATTATTATAATTAATTTTATAGGTTTGGATCGCAGTACATCCTGATCATCGTCAAAAATTAGAAGATATCATGAACCGTCAACTTAATGTTACCATGTCAAATATTCCTATTAGAAGTAAGGAAGGTTTCTGTATCATGCCACTCAACCACAAATATATGATTGTATCTGTCGATTTCTTGGAAGAAGAAGGAATTCCATATCAATTTGTCGTCCAAAAACCTGGCACTTTTGTTTTCACTCGAGTTGGTGTAAGTTATTTTTGTTTATAAACTAAACTTTTATATGATTAATTTTTAGGTTCTCCATCAGGTTGTAAATTCTGGTTTTAACTTGGCTGAAGCTGTCAATTTCACTGGTATGCGGTATCATGTCCATGCAAGGCGCCGAGAATTTTTTTGCTGTGCGAAACAAAGAAACAATTATTCGGCTCCAGCATGGTTAAAATTAATCAAACCATTGACTGAAGGTGAAACGGAAATGGAATCATGTGTTAAAGACTTTACAAAACTTGTTAGAAAATGTCAAATCGAATCCATCGAAGAAGTTGAAGAATCTGACGATGAAGGAACGGATGAATCTAACAAAGAAGTACCTGCTCCTCTTGTTGAATCTGTCATTGATACTTCCGATGCTGAACAAACTCAAGCTGATCAACTTATCGAACCTACTACGGGAAAGGAATCTGACGTAAATGCCCAAATTGAAGGTGAAGAAGCAACACAAATTCTTGAACCTACAACTGAAAACAACGGAGAAGTAACTGACGATGATAATCTCGATGTTCCAAGAACAAATGCTCCTGATTCTAACAAAGAAAATGAAGATTCACTGGAAACAAATGCTAACGGGGATGAGGATCTTACTAATTTGATTGATGATTCCGATGAACAAGGTTATTATGAAGAATATCTCGATGATCTTTTACAAGCTGCTAATAAACCTCTCGAAAATATTCAAGAAGAAGAAGTTATTGAACCTGCCGAAGAGGAAACTCCTGTAGCAAAAGAACCTATGGAATCACATCCTGAAAAAGAAGATAATGAAGTTGAGTTCGTTGCTGTTGTTAATGGCCAAAAAAAGAATACTGTTTCAAATTATGTTTCTGTTACTTTTTTTGAGCCTAACAATACGAACGATGGTCAACATGTCGGAAGTGTATCTGTTACTCAAACAATTGATGATTTGTCGATTCCTTCAACAACACCAATAGGAAATCTGAAACTTTCACGATTAGCTGGTAGTAATCAATATCAAGTTGCAAGTAAAGAAAAACAACCTGAACGTGTTAGTACTGCAATAACTGTCGGTTTAGTTATTGTTGATCCACCAATTGCTGCTGTTGTTGAACCTGTCGCTGCTGAAACACCAATTGCTGCTGTTGTTGAACCTATCACTGCTGAAACACCAATTGCTGCTTCTGTTGAACCTATGGTTGTTGATCCACCAATTGCTGCTGTTGTTGAACCTGTCGCTGCTGAAACACCAATTGCTGCTTCTGTTGAACCTATGGTTGTTGATCCACCAATTGCTGCTGTTGTTGAACCTGTCGCTGCTGAAACACCAATTGCTGCTGCTGATGAACGTATCGCTACTGAACCAAAAAGAAAGGGACGAAAAAAGGCTAAGAAAGCTGGAACTCAGGAAGCTGGAACTAAGAAAAAAAAACGAAAAGCAACTCGTAAGGCACCTGTCAAAAAAAGTAGTCCAAAATCAAAACAAACCATTGAATCAGAAGGTGACGATGATGAATCTGGCGATAATGTTCCTTCAAGAAATTCACCTGTCAAAGTAACATCTCCTGTCAAAAAAAGAAAAGCTGTCGAAAATGAAGATGAACGTCGTCCTGTTAAAAGAAAGAATCTTTCTTTGACCAATACCGAAGCTCAGAAATTGAAAATTCATTTAGAAAATAGGGCAAAGCTCAATGACGCCTACAGATCTCAAGAAAAGGAAAGATATCATCAAAGAAAGGCTGATGGAACTTACAAAAGATGTAAAGGAAAAAAATCTGATTTAACAAAACAATTCGAAAAACTTGTCAAAGCTCCTACAAAGCAGATCAAGAAATGTCAAGCTGCTTTGGATAAGCATGCATCATGTATTACAAGACTTTCTGAAGAAAAACGTAAGAAATATGTCGAACAATTAGAAAAACAAAATGTCAAATTAGCCGCTATCATACGTCGTCGTGAACTTACTGGAGCTGTCAAGAAGATATTTTCTAAAGAATCTGTCGAGAACCGATTCAAGGAAGGATACGTGTCGTATGAAATTGTCAGAGATTTTCTTGACGGTGAAATTCATAGAGATTTGATGATTACTGCTTTGAAAGTTGTCAAAGTTGATGATCTTGAATTTTGGAAGAAAGCAACGATAACAAAAGCTGCATGGAATGAAACTTTTGGAGTTGATGAAAATTACCGAATTCCTGCAAAAGAATATGACACTGTTTCTGAAGATGATGCCGAAAATGATGAATTTTCCGAAGAAAACGAAAGTGATGAAAAAGAAACTGACGATGGAAGTGAAAATGATGAAGAAGAATGATTCATATCGTGCCTAAGCTTATTTGTTGTTATTTGTCAAATTTTTTGTTACACATTGTTACGTTTATAATAAAAATTTTATTTTACATGATCACAAAGAAAAAGCAATACACAAAGAAACACAATAGAGAAAAACAGACAGGTAATTTGACAAGTAAATGAAAAAGAAATTGACAGATTAAACATCGAAATAAACCCATTCTCCACTTCTTTTGTTTTGATGAAAAGCAACTCGACGATTAATCAAACCATATTCAAAACCCCAAGCGACATTTTCATCGACAGGTAAACGAAGCATTCGAACTTCTTCCCGAATATCTTGGTACTTGCTAGCAGGATTCGGCATTTTTTGAACACACATTGCAAAAGTTCCAGAAGTAACAAAGTTGTGGATCAAGAAGTTGAGACATTTTGTATCATTGAAAGTTCCAATATGAGGTTCAACCCGAACAGAATCAATTTCGAGATTATCCAATTTGACAGTTCGACGAACAGCATCGAAGAGGTTGTTGATTCCACGAGCAGTTTGAAGCTTCCATTCAGTTCCCCAATACTTGATGTTGGTACATTCGACAGATTGCAAGCATGCGGCAAGTCCTTGAATAATATTGCAGCGGAAGATTTCCAAGTTCAAGAAGCGGTTTGTCGCAATATCAGAATGGCAGAAATTTGACAAGTCATTGACATTGATTTGACAATTGAAAAAATACAAAAGAATATCATTTGGATTGACAAATACGGCAGTTTCCTTGAGACCTACAAGTGTTCGACGAAGTTCATGTTCTGTGAGATCATTAAAGTTGATTCGATGTGAAATTCGACGATTGAAGAAGCATGTCAAGTTGGAATAGTGAACTTCGGCAGTTAATCCATCAGGACCATATCGAGTTGGACGATCAATAGAGACACCAACATGACGAGAAACATCGCTGTAAATTGAAGTTCTTGTTATATCCATATAACGCAAACACATTGATTTGGTTGATTCGAACACTTCGAGAGCTCCAAACGCACCAGCATGATAACACCATAAACGAAACATTCTGGCATTTTCTCTGACAAGTTGTTGTAAAATAGGTCCATCAAGGCGAAGAAGACTCTGGAAGAAACTGATAGTTCGAAGACGAATTAATCTGCGACGACGCCAAAGATCCATTTCTTCACGATCCATAGTTGTTTCAGCAAAAGAAAATATTTGTACGTTTAGCAAATTGAGATAGCGTTGCTAGAAAGTATCAAAACTGATTAGAAAAAGTAAAATGAAAGAAGGATGAAAGAAAAATTGAGCACGAAAAGTATGTAAATTTCGTTGTAAGATCACAAATAAATGTTTCTCTCATGTAAAACTTTTGTTTGAAAAATTTTTAATAATTAGTAAGGCTATCAAATTTTACTATATAAAACTATGGATAACTGGTACTTATGCCCATCCTGTGATGCTCGTCATCCAACTCTTTTTCTTCATTCTGAGCATATTAGAACTCTTCACGTATTTGAATGTGATACAAATCCTCAAAAATTCAAATGCAAACATTGCACCAATAATGTTGCATATTTCTATAAAAGATATAGGGAACATATCAAAACTCATCATATAAACAACTATGGCATGGTTGCCCAAGAAGATCTCAATAATATGAATCAATTTGACAATGATTTTGATATGGCAATTGACGACAATTATCCACCTGACGATGATGGAATCAATAACGAAGAACCTATGGAAGATGATAATGAAGAAGAAATTCGTCAAATATTATCTTATGTCAAAACTTTATATGATGATTTCTGGATTTCACAACTTGGCAATCCTTCATTAACCAAGAAAACTGTCGATGATAACTGTGAAAAATTTCGAATTTTGATCCAAGCGGTTATGAAATTACTCAAAATTCCAAATGTTCAACACCATAAAGCTGAAAGAATTTACAAAGAGTTATGGAAGAAATCAGAAACTGAATATCATCGAATTTTGGAACTTAAAAAATCTGGAACTTTCATCGAACCTACTAAATATGTCACAAGTGAAAGAACTGAAGTTGTTGGACATGTCGAAGGTGAGCGAAATGTCGTTAGAAGTGACGCAATGGCTGAAATTTCAATTAAAGAGACTTTATTAGCTGTATTACAAAATGATGGAATTTTCGAAAAGTTAGAATGGCCGTCAGATTACATAAATTCAACAACTTACAACCATATATTTGCAAGTCAAAGAGGAAGAGATTTATATGAGGTAAGTAAATAAATAATTATGAAAAAAACTAATATTATTATGTTTTAGAAATTTGGAGCAAATTGTATCTTCTTGCAAGGCTTCTGGGATGCTTGTGGTACATCCAATCCACTTCAAGCTGGCACCGCGTGGCAATACAAGATTCAAGGGTGCTATTTCAAAATTTTAAATTTGCCACAAGCTCTTCAATCGATGAGAGAACACATGTTTGTGGCATTTTTAGCATATGACGCTGATTTTACTCAAGAAACATATCAAGAACATCTCAGAAAAACTGTCGTAAAACAACTTATCGAATTGGAAAATGAAGGAATTAACTTGACGTTCAATGGAATCACACAACATTTTCCTGTCGTACTTTTCAATATTGTGGGTGACAACGAAGGACTAAACAAAATTGGTGGTTATAAACTTGATTGGAATCGATGCAGGGTATGTGATTTGGATTATGAAGAAATCTTTGAAGCAACAATACATGACGAAAATCGCTTAAGAACTGTCGAAGAATATGATGAAGTTGCTGACATAGAAGACCTTGTTCAAAGAAAAGCTGCTGGATTAATTGAAGGATCTGCTCTCAATGATCTTCTTCACTTTCATGTTCAAGCTCAACCATCTTTCGATATTATGCATGATTGGTTTCAAGGTCATTGCCGTTATCTAGTTCCTCTGGTTCTAAGAGCTTTTCCCAATTATGGTACAGTTTATAATCAAATTGTGGGATTTCCTTTTTATGGTCGTGATGCTTTCAATATTCCTCGACCTGTACAAGAACATCAATTGGGTGAAAATATGACAGGTATGACTGCTTCAACAATGTCAAAGTTTATTCGTCTTCTCCCACTGATGCTTGCCGATTTACTTCCTGAAGAAGAGCTCGCTGAACTTGACGAATGGAAGGTACTCCTGAAATTTCAAAGAACCTATGATATTGTTATGGCATATGATATTACTGAAGAAATGCTGGAAGAACTGACAACTCTAATCGTTGAATACTTGACGCAATTTAAAGATTTGGGTGGACACATGACACATAAAACTCACAATATGATTCATTATCCATGGATTATTCGAATGTTTGGACCTCCACGTCACTTTTGGTCAATGCGATTTGAAGGCAAACATCAAATGATGAAAGCATATTCACATGTAAATAAATGTTCCAAAACGCTTCCGATGACGCTTGCTATGAAACATCAATTCTTCATGTGCGAAGTTTACAGAAGGATGAAAAATGGTTAGTTTTTATTCTTATAAACCTCAATATCATAAATATTTTTAGACGATTATATCGACTCAACATTAGCTGCCATGTACAAAAAGAATTACAAAAGAGATGATTTCGTTGTCGTTGGTAAAAATCTCGATGTTCCTGTTTTTGGAAAAATCTTTTTGCAAACTGATGACGGTACTTGTCACTTGAATGTGATGAAAACTGACGAATTTGACGAACTACGCCATTGTTATATTGTATCAGATGCTAATGAAACAATGAGATTGCATCCAAAGTATTTTCTAACCGTTGAAACTATTCGAATTTATCATACCAAATATCTTCGTCTTCCTCATTCAGTGTAAACGTAAGTTTAAAAAATTTTCAGGTCTCACATGGAAAACATGAAAATACGGTATATTGGCTGCATGTTATTTTCTTTTCATTGCCTTCAGCATTTTTTCGTCTTTTTCTCTTTCCCTCTTTTTGCCTTTCTTTTCTCAAATATTTTATATTTGGTGATAAATTTTTTTCCGAAATTACATTTCATTTTTTTAGGTTATTGCTATATGGCTACTCCATTTGCTACTCCTGATTCGGTTTCGCGCTCCGCTACTGCAGTTAAATCTGTAGTAGAAATGCGCATATTTGATGCTAAATTTGGTCAGAGGACCAAAACATGGTTTGTTCGAACCAACTATCAACTCTTGGATGATGTTGCTCGAGATGGTTGTGGAAAGATGAAAGAGGATTATATCATGGATGACTATATCGCTTATGAACTTGTGCTCAACAATGGCAAGCAAGACCGAAGACCTGTCGATGGATTGGACTCACTTATGACGCTTGGACGTAACTACTTGATCATTGACAAGCGACTTGAAGCCGGTAAGTGTTTGTTATCTTTATATTACTATCTTTAACATTTTCAAACTTAGATCTTTCATCTACCGATTCTTCCGACGAAGCAATTTCCAAACTTGTCGCTGAAGATACTACGAACAACTTGCCATCTCCTTCATCTCATGCTGGAAACACCTTCACTTTCAAGCAAAACACCACACCAATTGATTCACATTCACAATTGTTTCTTGTTGTTTCACCTGCTATAACTCAAGATGTCTCCAATTTACCAAGTACTTCAACTCCAACTCGCCGAACTTGTCAAAGATCTTTACCGAAAAGTGATAAAATTCTCGCGTTTTTCCTTGATAATGAAGAAGAAATCGTTGCCAAATATGAAACATACAAACCGGAAGATCCTTTGCTTTTCAAATCTGTGAGTTCTTTTCTATCTTTAGATACACACTTAATACAGCTTTTAGGTCGATGTTTACGAGTATATCAAAAAACGCAACGCAGGAAGAACAGCTGTTTATATTCTCCGTGAAAGTGCTTACCCAGTTGGTGTGGAACATGGTCCAACTCGAAGAGAAGCTGCAAAATATGTTCTTGCTGGAATTGCTGTTGAAATTATCATGGGATTGGATAAAATGCAAGTTAATTATTACAGTACTTTTCTCAATACAATTTTTAGATCACCTGTAACTCGTAAAGAACGAGAACCTATCAACGGTCTTTTCAATGCTTTAACTATGACGAACTATTTCGATAACTTGTCTTCTGCTAATGGTTCTGGACTTGTCGATACTAGAATTAAAAACAAACGTCGTTCTCGTTCTGTGAATCGTCTTCGAGTTATAAAAAATGCTAAAATGGAAATTTATGTTGAATCCGAGAAAGATCTGACAACTAGAATTGACAATGTTTCTGCTGAACTCATGCAAATGAACGACAATGATCCAAGAATTATCGAACTTTACAAGGCTTCTTCGTAAGTTGTTTTTTTATTATAATAAACACAAAGATTAAAAATGAGTTTTAGAAAAGATCGCTATGCTTGGATAAAACACCTTTTGAAATCGAAGGCAAGGTTTGGTTGAATCGTGCGTGAATTTATTGAAAAATTCCATCATATCAAAGTTAATGTTGCTCTTGTAAGTTTATAATTATATAACTATTAAGTGATGCAATTTTTATAGTTACATGACGAGTTTCTAAGTGTCATGGGGCAGAAACGTTTCGAATTGTCAAATTTAGCTGTATGGTTTCGTGAATCGGTTCAAGCAATTTATGAATTTGCCAAAAAGCAATGTAAAGGAATTGAAATGCCTGATGATACTGATGATGGTAATGTGTTTTTTTTTACTTTACATAAACCAGTATTCTTTATAGAAATGAAGGAATTTTATGCTGGTCGTTTGCTTGCTGATATCATCATTCAGAAGTGTCATCGCTCAAAAGCTGAATTTGGAAGACTCATGTTTGCTTGTTTGGTAAGTTTATGAGAACAACCATAATTCAATAATTACGAATTTTAGGCAGGAAATAATCCAAAAGAAGGTATTGACATGATCGAGATGCTAAATAAGAACAAAACTACTGCATTGACTGGGCCTGCCATTATTGCTGTTAGAACCTATCCGAACTTGACTTATTACATTGTAGCTGACAAAATGTTAATGAAAGTATGTTTTTCTTTAATCTTTTTATTTGTAACTGATTAATTTACAGGTTCAAAATGGAAGACTTGCCGATGCGTTTCAAGCTTACATGGAAGTTGTATGGACATTGGATCTCGAATATGACAAGCAAACAACTGGTCTTACTTTCCTCTTCGAAGTGATTATGGGCTACAAAGAACATTCTACAGATTCTCGAGTTACTCTTTTGCAAGATTTGAAAGACTTGACAGGCTTGTTTTATTATTCTATTATAAATCTTTACTAATTATTAGAACTTTCCAGATAAGCTAAATCGTCCTGTATCTTCCCTTCAAAATGCTCGAGATGATGAAATGTCAAGGCAAGTGGCACAATGATACTCAAAAGAAAGGAACCTGTCGATAATATGCCTATTTTTTTATTGTTGCTTTTTTGTTTGTTTTACTTGTTTTTTTTTGTTTTGTTATGTGCCTTTTTGTTGTTCGTTTTAATAAAAGAATGAAGGTGAATACTAATGTATGATTAATATGGGAATGAATTTGATGTTGAAATGAATAAAATAAGCAGGATTAAATGAGGATATTAAAATACCAGAGAGGATAATAATAGGATACTGTATTGAGAGAGGGCCCGATAAGTAAACCGGATCAAAAATGCCTGAGGGGATTAAATGAGGCTACTGTAGTGCTATAGGGCCCAAAAGGGAGATCTGATCGAACAACTATCAACACTATCTAAGCTATATAAAACACCATTTGGAGGCATAATGTATGCCCTAATCAGGTATATAAAATGACCTAAAAGTGTTATTACAATATAAAACTGTCGAGCCTTCGGGGCCTCACAAACTCCAGATAAGGTGCATAAATACACCTGATTTAGGGATATAAATGAACGTCTTTTTTTTCAGTGCAACCATTATAGTTAGAGCATAGGCAAAATTATTAATGAATTGCGCGATTGCAACATTTTTTTATTCCAATCATTTTTGTCGGATTTTTCTTTAGCTTCTGTGGCTTCAGAATGTCAATCCATGACTGCTTTTTTTTTACACAACCATTATAGTTAGAGCAAAGGCAAAGATATTAATGAATTGCTTGAATGCAACATTTTTTTATTCCAATCATTTTTGTCGGATTTTTCTTTAGCTTCTGTGGCTTCAGAATGTCAATCCATGACAGCTTTATTTTTACACAACCATTATAGTTAGAGCATAGGCAAAATTATTAATGAATTGCGCGATTGCAACATTTTTTTATTCAAAATATTTTTGTCGGATTTTTCTTTAGCTTCTGTGGCTTCAGATTTACAAACCTTTTCTGATTTATTTTTACACAACCATTCTAGTTAGAGCAAAGGCATAGATATTAATGAATTGCTTGAATGCAACATTTTTTTATTCAAATTTTTTTTTGTCGGATTTTTCTTTAGCTTCTGTGGCTTCAGAATGTCAATCCATGACAGCTTTATTTTTACACAACCATTATAGTTAGAGCATAGGCAAAATTATTAATGAATTGCGCGATTGCAACATTTTTTTATTCCAATCATTTTTGTCGGATTTTTCTTTAGCTTCTGTGGCTTCAGAATGTCAATCCATGACAGCTTTATTTTTACACAACCATTATAGTTAGAGCATAGGCAAAATTATTAATGAATTGCGCGATTGCAACATTTTTTTATTCCAAACATTTTTGTCGGATTTTTCTTTAGCTTCTGTGGCTTCAGATTTACAAACCTTTTCTGATTTATTTTTACACAACCATTCTAGTTAGAGCAAAGGCAAAGATATTAATGAATTGCTTGAATGCAACATTTTTTTATTCAAATTTTTTTTTTGTCGGATTTTTCTTTAGCTTCTGTGGCTTCAGAATGTCAATCCATGACAGCTTTATTTTTACACAACCATTATAGTTAGAGCATAGGCAAAATTATTAATGAATTGCGCGATTGCAACATTTTTTTATTCCAATCATTTTTGTCGGATTTTTCTTTAGCTTCTGTGGCTTCAGAATGTCAATCCATGACAGCTTTATTTTTACACAACCATTATAGTTAGAGCATAGGCAAAATTATTAATGAATTGCGCGATTGCAACATTTTTTTATTCCAAACATTTTTGTCGGATTTTTCTTTAGCTTCTGTGGCTTCAGATTTACAAACCTTTTCTGATTTATTTTTACACAACCATTATAGTTAGAGCATAGGCAAAATTATTAATGAATTGCGCGATTGCAACATTTTTTTATTCCAATCATTTTTGTCGGATTTTTCTTTAGCTTCTGTGGCTTCAGAATGTCAATCCATGACAGCTTTATTTTTACACAACCATTATAGTTAGAGCATAGGCAAAATTATTAATGAATTGCGCGATTGCAACATTTTTTTATTCCAATCATTTTTGTCGGATTTTTCTTTAGCTTCTGTGGCTTCAGAATGTCAATCCATGACAGCTTTATTTTTACACAACCATTATAGTTAGAGCATAGGCAAAATTATTAATGAATTGCGCGATTGCAACATTTTTTTATTCCAATCATTTTTGTCGGATTTTTCTTTAGCTTCTGTGGCTTCAGAATGTCAATCCATGACAGCTTTATTTTTACACAACCATTATAGTTAGAGCATAGGCAAAATTATTAATGAATTGCGCGATTGCAACATTTTTTTATTCCAATCATTTTTGTCGGATTTTTCTTTAGCTTCTGTGGCTTCAGAATGTCAATCCATTACAGCTTTATTTTTACACAACCATTATAGTTAGAGCATAGGCAAAATTATTAATGAATTGCGCGATTGCAACATTTTTTTATTCCAATCATTTTTGTCGGATTTTTCTTTAGCTTCTGTGGCTTCAGAATGTCAATCCATGACAGCTTTATTTTTACACAACCATTATAGTTAGAGCATAGGCAAAATTATTAATGAATTGCGCGATTGCAACATTTTTTTATTCCAATCATTTTTGTCGGATTTTTCTTTAGCTTCTGTGGCTTCAGAATGTCAATCCATGACAGCTTTATTTTTACACAACCATTATAGTTAGAGCATAGGCAAAATTATTAATGAATTGCGCGATTGCAACATTTTTTTATTCCAATCATTTTTGTCGGATTTTTCTTTAGCTTCTGTGGCTTCAGAATGTCAATCCATGACAGCTTTATTTTTACACAACCATTATAGTTAGAGCATAGGCAAAATTATTAATGAATTGCGCGATTGCAACATTTTTTTATTCCAATCATTTTTGTCGGATTTTTCTTTAGCTTCTGTGGCTTCAGAATGTCAATCCATTACAGCTTTATTTTTACACAACCATTATAGTTAGAGCATAGGCAAAATTATTAATGAATTGCGCGATTGCAACATTTTTTTATTCCAATCATTTTTGTCGGATTTTTCTTTAGCTTCTGTGGCTTCAGAATGTCAATCCATGACAGCTTTATTTTTACACAACCATTATAGTTAGAGCATAGGCAAAATTATTAATGAATTGCGCGATCGCAACATTTTTTTATTCCAATCATTTTTGTCGGATTTTTCTTTAGCTTCTGTGGCTTCAGAATGTCAATCCATGACAGCTTTATTTTTACACAACCATTATAGTTAGAGCATAGGCAAAATTATTAATGAATTGCGCGATTGCAACATTTTTTTATTCCAATCATTTTTGTCGGATTTTTCTTTAGCTTCTGTGGCTTCAGAATGTCAATCCATGACAGCTTTATTTTTACACAACCATTATAGTTAGAGCATAGGCAAAATTATTAATGAATTGCGCGATTGCAACATTTTTTTATTCCAATCATTTTTGTCGGATTTTTCTTTAGCTTCTGTGGCTTCAGAATGTCAATCCATGACAGCTTTATTTTTACACAACCATTATAGTTAGAGCATAGGCAAAATTATTAATGAATTGCGCGATTGCAACATTTTTTTATTCCAATCATTTTTGTCGGATTTTTCTTTAGCTTCTGTGGCTTCAGAATGTCAATCCATGACAGCTTTATTTTTACACAACCATTATAGTTAGAGCATAGGCAAAATTATTAATGAATTGCGCGATTGCAACATTTTTTTATTCCAATCATTTTTGTCGGATTTTTCTTTAGCTTCTGTGGCTTCAGAATGTCAATCCATGACAGCTTTATTTTTACACAACCATTATAGTTAGAGCATAGGCAAAATTATTAATGAATTGCGCGATTGCAACATTTTTTTATTCCAATCATTTTTGTCGGATTTTTCTTTAGCTTCTGTGGCTTCAGAATGTCAATCCATGACAGCTTTATTTTTACACAACCATTATAGTTAGAGCATAGGCAAAATTATTAATGAATTGCGCGATTGCAACATTTTTTTATTCCAATCATTTTTGTCGGATTTTTCTTTAGCTTCTGTGGCTTCAGAATGTCAATCCATGACAGCTTTATTTTTACACAACCATTATAGTTAGAGCATAGGCAAAATTATTAATGAATTGCGCGATTGCAACATTTTTTTATTCCTATCATTTTTGTCGGATTTTTCTTTAGCTTCTGTGGCTTCAGAATGTCAATCCATGACAGCTTTATTTTTACACAACCATTATAGTTAGAGCATAGGCAAAATTATTAATGAATTGCGCGATTGCAACATTTTTTTATTCAAAATTTTTTTTGTCGGATTTTTCTTTAGCTTCTGTGGCTTCAGATTTACAAACCTTTTCTGCTTTATTTTTACACAACCATTCTAGTTAGAGCATAATCAAAATTATTAATGAATTGCGCGATTGCAACATTTTTTTATTCCAAACATTTTTGTCGGATTTTTCTTTAGCTTCTGTGGCTTCAGATTTACAAACCTTTTCTGCTTTATTTTTACACAACCATTCTAGTTAGAGCATAATCAAAATTATTAATGAATTGCGCGATTGCAACATTTTTTTATTCCAATCATTTTTGTCGGATTTTTCTTTAGCTTCTGTGGCTTCAGAATGTCAATCCATGACAGCTTTATTTTTACACAACCATTATAGTTAGAGCATAGGCAAAATTATTAATGAATTGCGCGATTGCAACATTTTTTTATTCCAATCATTTATGTCGGATTTTTCTTTAGCTTCTGTGGCTTCAGAATGTCAATCCATGACAGCTTTATTTTTACACAACCATTATAGTTAGAGCATAGGCAAAATTATTAATGAATTGCGCGATTGCAACATTTTTTTATTCCAATCATTTTTGTCGGATTTTTCTTTAGCTTCTGTGGCTTCAGAATGTCAATCCATGACAGCTTTATTTTTACACAACCATTATAGTTAGAGCATAGGCAAAATTATTAATGAATTGCGCGATTGCAACATTTTTTTATTCCTATCATTTTTGTCGGATTTTTCTTTAGCTTCTGTGGCTTCAGAATGTCAATCCATGACAGCTTTATTTTTACACAACCATTCTAGTTAGAGCATAGGCAAAATTATTAATGAATTGCGCGATTGCAACATTTTTTTATTCAAAATTTTTTTTGTCGGATTTTTCTTTAGCTTCTGTGGCTTCAGATTTACAAACCTTTTCTGCTTTATTTTTACACAACCATTCTAGTTAGAGCATAATCAAAATTATTAATGAATTGCGCGATTGCAACATTTTTTTATTCCAAACATTTTTGTCGGATTTTTCTTTAGCTTCTGTGGCTTCAGAATGTCAATCCATGACAGCTTTATTTTTACACAACCATTCTAGTTAGAGCATAATCAAAATTATTAATGAATTGCGCGAATGCAACATTTTTTTATTCCAATCATTTTTGTCGGATTTTTCTTTAGCTTCTGTGGCTTCAGAATGTCAATCCATGACAGCTTTATTTTTACACAACCATTATAGTTAGAGCATAGGCAAAATTATTAATGAATTGCGCGATTGCAACATTTTTTTATTCCAATCATTTATGTCGGATTTTTCTTTAGCTTCTGTGGCTTCAGAATGTCAATCCATGACAGCTTTATTTTCACACAACCATTATAGTTAGAACATAGGCAAAATTATTAATGAATTGCGCGATTGCAACATTTTTTTATTCCAATCATTTTTGTCGGATTTTTCTTTAGCTTCTGTGGCTTCAGAATGTCAATCCATGACAGCTTTATTTTTACACAACCATTATAGTTAGAGCATAGGCAAAATTATTAATGAATTGCGCGATTGCAACATTTTTTTATTCCAATCATTTTTGTCGGATTTTTCTTTAGCTTCTGTGGCTTCAGAATGTCAATCCATGACAGCTTTATTTTTACACAACCATTATAGTTAGAGCATAGGCAAAATTATTAATGAATTGCGCGATTGCAACATTTTTTTATTCCAATCATTTTTGTCGGATTTTTCTTTAGCTTCTGTGGCTTCAGAATGTCAATCCATGACAGCTTTATTTTTACACAACCATTATAGTTAGAACATAGGCAAAATTATTAATGAATTGCGCGATTGCAACATTTTTTTATTCCAATCATTTTTGTCGGATTTTTCTTTAGCTTCTGTGGCTTCAGAATGTCAATCCATGACAGCTTTATTTTTACACAACCATTATAGTTAGAGCATAGGCAAAATTATTAATGAATTGCGCGATTGCAACATTTTTTTATTCCAATCATTTTTGTCGGATTTTTCTTTAGCTTCTGTGGCTTCAGAATGTCAATCCATGACAGCTTTATTTTTACACAACCATTATAGTTAGAGCATAGGCAAAATTATTAATGAATTGCGCGATTGCAACATTTTTTTATTCCAAACATTTTTGTCGGATTTTTCTTTAGCTTCTGTGGCTTCAGATTTACAAACCTTTTCTGCTTTATTTTTACACAACCATTCTAGTTAGAGCAAAGGCAAAGATATTAATGAATTGCTTGAATGCAACATTTTTTTATTCAAAATATTTTTGTCTGATTTTTCTTTAGCTTCTGTGGCTTCAGATTTACAAACCTTTTCTGCTTTATTTTTACACAACCATTCTAGTTAGAGCAAAGGCAAAGATATTAATGAATTGCTTGAATGCAACATTTTTTTATTCAAAATATTTTTGTCTGATTTTTCTTTAGCTTCTGTGGCTTCAGATTTACAAACCTTTTCTGCTTTATTTTTACACAACCATTCTAGTTAGAGCAAAGGCAAAGATATTAATGAATTGCTTGAATGCAACATTTTTTTATTCAAAATATTTTTGTCTGATTTTTCTTTAGCTTCTGTGGCTTCAGATTTACAAACCTTTTCTGCTTTATTTTTACACAACCATTCTAGTTAGAGCAAAGGCAAAGATATTAATGAATTGCTTGAATGCAACATTTTTTTATTCAAAATATTTTTGTCTGATTTTTCTTTAGCTTCTGTGGCTTCAGATTTACAAACCTTTTCTGCTTTATTTTTACACAACCATTCTAGTTAGAGCATAATCAAAGATATTAATGAATTGCTTGAATGCAACATTTTTTTATTCAAATTTTTTTTTGTCGGATTTTTCTTTAGCTTCTGTGGCTTCAGATTTACAAACCTTTTCTGCTTTATTTTTACACAACCATTCTAGTTAGAGCAAAGGCAAAGATATTAATGAATTGCTTGAATGCAACATTTTTTTATTCAAATTTTTTTTTGTCGGATTTTTCTTTAGCTTCTGTGGCTTCAGAATGTCAATCCATGACTGCTTTTTTTTTACACAACCATTCTAGTTAGAGCATAGGCAAAATTATTAATGAATTGCTTGAATGCAACATTTTTTTATTCAAAATATTTTTGTCGGATTTTTCTTTAGCTTCTGTGGCTTCAGAATGTCAATCCATGACTGCTTTTTTTTTACACAACCATTCTAGTTAGATCAAAGGCAAAATTATTAATGAATTGCGCGATTGCAACATTTTTTTATTCCAAACATTTTTGTCGGATTTTTCTTTAGCTTCTGTGGCTTCAGAATGTCAATCCATGACTGCTTTTTTTTTACACAACCATTCTTGTTAGAGCATAGGCAAAAATATTAATGAATTGCGCGATTGCAACATTTTTTTATTCCAATCATTTTTGTCGGATTTTTCTTTAGCTTCTGTGGCTTCAGAATGTCAATCCATGACAGCTTTATTTTTACACAACCATTATAGTTAGAGCATAGGCAAAATTATTAATGAATTGCGCGATTGCAACATTTTTTTATTCCAATCATTTTTGTCGGATTTTTCTTTAGCTTCTGTGGCTTCAGAATGTCAGTCCATGACAGCTTTATTTTTACACAACCATTATAGTTAGAGCATAGGCAAAATTATTAATGAATTGCGCGATTGCAACATTTTTTTATTCCAATCATTTTTGTCGGATTTTTCTTTAGCTTCTGTGGCTTCAGAATGTCAATCCATGACTGCTTTTTTTTTACACAACCATTCTTGTTAGAGCATAGGCAAAATTATTAATGAATTGCGCGATTGCAACATTTTTTTATTCCAAACATTTTTGTCGGATTTTTCTTTAGCTTCTGTGGCTTCAGATTTACAAACCTTTTCTGCTTTATTTTTACACAACCATTCTAGTTAGAGCAAAGGCAAAGATATTAATGAATTGCTTGAATGCAACATTTTTTTATTCAAATTTTTTTTTGTCGGATTTTTCTTTAGCTTCTGTGGCTTCAGAATGTCAATCCATGACAGCTTTATTTTTACACAACCATTATAGTTAGAGCATAGGCAAAATTATTAATGAATTGCGCGATTGCAACATTTTTTTATTCCAATCATTTTAGTCGGATTTTTCTTTAGCTTCTGTGGCTTCAGATTTACAAACCTTTTCTGCTTTATTTTTACACAACCATTCTAGTTAGAGCAAAGGCAAAGATATTAATGAATTGCTTGAATGCAACATTTTTTTATTCAAATTTTTTTTTGTCGGATTTTTCTTTAGCTTCTGTGGCTTCAGAATGTCAATCCATGACAGCTTTATTTTTACACAACCATTATAGTTAGAGCATAGGCAAAATTATTAATAAATTGCGCGATTGCAACATTTTTTTATTCCAATCATTTTTGTCGGATTTTTCTTTAGCTTCTGTGGCTTCAGAATGTCAATCCATGACTGCTTTTTTTTTACACAACCATTCTTGTTAGAGCATAGGCAAAATTATTAATGAATTGCGCGATTGCAACATTTTTTTATTCCAAACATTTTTGTCGGATTTTTCTTTAGCTTCTGTGGCTTCAGATTTACAAACCTTTTCTGCTTTATTTTTACACAACCATTCTAGTTAGAGCAAAGGCAAAGATATTAATGAATTGCTTGAATGCAACATTTTTTTATTCAAATTTTTTTTTGTCGGATTTTTCTTTAGCTTCTGTGGCTTCAGAATGTCAATCCATGACAGCTTTATTTTTACACAACCATTATAGTTAGAGCATAGGCAAAATTATTAATGAATTGCGCGATTGCAACATTTTTTTATTCCAATCATTTTAGTCGGATTTTTCTTTAGCTTCTGTGGCTTCAGATTTACAAACCTTTTCTGCTTTATTTTTACACAACCATTCTAGTTAGAGCAAAGGCAAAGATATTAATGAATTGCTTGAATGCAACATTTTTTTATTCAAATTTTTTTTTGTCGGATTTTTCTTTAGCTTCTGTGGCTTCAGAATGTCAATCCATGACAGCTTTATTTTTACACAACCATTCTAGTTAGAGCATAGGCAAAGATATTAATGAATTGCGCGATTGCAACATTTTTTTATTCAAAATTTTTTTTGTCGGATTTTTCTTTAGCTTCTGTGGCTTCAGATTTACAAACCTTTTCTGCTTTATTTTTACACAACCATTCTAGTTAGAGCATAATCAAAATTATTAATGAATTGCGCGATTGCAACATTTTTTTATTCCAATCATTTTTGTCGGATTTTTCTTTAGCTTCTGTGGCTTCAGAATGTCAATCCATGACAGCTTTATTTTTACACAACCATTCTAGTTAGAGCATAGGCAAAATTATTAATGAATTGCGCGATTGCAACATTTTTTTATTCAAAATATTTTTGTCTGATTTTTCTTTAGCTTCTGTGGCTTCAGATTTACAAACCTTTTCTGCTTTATTTTTACACAACCATTCTAGTTAGAGCAAAGGCAAAGATATTAATGAATTGCTTGAATGCAACATTTTTTTATTCAAAATATTTTTGTCTGATTTTTCTTTAGCTTCTGTGGCTTCAGATTTACAAACCTTTTCTGCTTTATTTTTACACAACCATTCTAGTTAGAGCAAAGGCAAAGATATTAATGAATTGCTTGAATGCAACATTTTTTTATTCAAAATGTTTTTGTCTGATTTTTCTTTAGCTTCTGTGGCTTCAGATTTACAAACCTTTTCTGCTTTATTTTTACACAACCATTCTAGTTAGAGCAAAGGCAAAGATATTAATGAATTGCTTGAATGCAACATTTTTTTATTCAAAATATTTTTGTCTGATTTTTCTTTAGCTTCTGTGGCTTCAGATTTACAAACCTTTTCTGCTTTATTTTTACACAACCATTCTAGTTAGAGCAAAGGCAAAGATATTAATGAATTGCTTGAATGCAACATTTTTTTATTCAAATTTTTTTTTGTCGGATTTTTCTTTAGCTTCTGTGGCTTCAGAATGTCAATCCATGACAGCTTTATTTTTACACAACCATTATAGTTAGAGCATAGGCAAAATTATTAATGAATTGCTTGAATGCAACATTTTTTTATTCAAAATATTTTTGTCGGATTTTTCTTTAGCTTCTGTGGCTTCAGAATGTCAATCCATGACTGCTTTTTTTTTACACAACCATTCTAGTTAGATCAAAGGCAAAATTATTAATGAATTGCGCGATTGCAACATTTTTTTATTCCAAACATTTTTGTCGGATTTTTCTTTAGCTTCTGTGGCTTCAGATTTACAAACCTTTTCTGCTTTATTTTTACACAACCATTCTAGTTAGAGCAAAGGCAAAATTATTAATGAATTGCGCGATTGCAACATTTTTTTATTCCAAACATTTTTGTCGGATTTTTCTTTAGCTTCTGTGGCTTCAGATTTACAAACCTTTTCTGCTTTATTTTTACACAACCATTCTAGTTAGAGCAAAGGCAAAGATATTAATGAATTGCTTGAATGCAACATTTTTTTATTCAAATTTTTTTTTGTCGGATTTTTCTTTAGCTTCTGTGGCTTCAGAATGTCAATCCATGACTGCTTTTTTTTTACACAACCATTCTTGTTAGAGCATAGGCAAAAATATTAATGAATTGCGCGATTGCAACATTTTTTTATTCCAATCATTTTTGTCGGATTTTTCTTTAGCTTCTGTGGCTTCAGAATGTCAATCCATGACTGCTTTTTTTTTACACAACCATTATAGTTAGAGCATAGGCAAAATTATTAATGAATTGCGCGATTGCAACATTTTTTTATTCCAATCATTTTTGTCGGATTTTTCTTTAGCTTCTGTGGCTTCAGAATGTCAATCCATGACTGCTTTTTTTTTACACAACCATTCTAGTTAGATCAAAGGCAAAATTATTAATGAATTGCGCGATTGCAACATTTTTTTATTCCAAACATTTTTGTCGGATTTTTCTTTAGCTTCTGTGGCTTCAGATTTACAAACCTTTTCTGCTTTATTTTTACACAACCATTCTAGTTAGAGCAAAGGCAAAATTATTAATGAATTGCGCGATTGCAACATTTTTTTATTCCAAACATTTTTGTCGGATTTTTCTTTAGCTTCTGTGGCTTCAGATTTACAAACCTTTTCTGCTTTATTTTTACACAACCATTCTAGTTAGAGCAAAGGCAAAGATATTAATGAATTGCTTGAATGCAACATTTTTTTATTCAAATTTTTTTTTGTCGGATTTTTCTTTAGCTTCTGTGGCTTCAGAATGTCAATCCATGACTGCTTTTTTTTTACACAACCATTCTTGTTAGAGCATAGGCAAAAATATTAATGAATTGCGCGATTGCAACATTTTTTTATTCCAATCATTTTTGTCGGATTTTTCTTTAGCTTCTGTGGCTTCAGAATGTCAATCCATGACTGCTTTTTTTTTACACAACCATTATAGTTAGAGCATAGGCAAAATTATTAATGAATTGCGCGATTGCAACATTTTTTTATTCCAATCATTTTTGTCGGATTTTTCTTTAGCTTCTGTGGCTTCAGAATGTCAATCCATGACAGCTTTATTTTTACACAACCATTCTAGTTAGAGCAAAGGCAAAATTATTAATGAATTGCGCGATTGCAACATTTTTTTATTCCAAACATTTTTGTCGGATTTTTCTTTAGCTTCTGTGGCTTCAGATTTACAAACCTTTTCTGCTTTATTTTTACACAACCATTCTAGTTAGAGCAAAGGCAAAGATATTAATGAATTGCTTGAATGCAACATTTTTTTATTCAAATTTTTTTTTGTCGGATTTTTCTTTAGCTTCTGTGGCTTCAGAATGTCAATCCATGACTGCTTTTTTTTTACACAACCATTCTTGTTAGAGCATAGGCAAAAATATTAATGAATTGCGCGATTGCAACATTTTTTTATTCCAATCATTTTTGTCGGATTTTTCTTTAGCTTCTGTGGCTTCAGAATGTCAATCCATGACTGCTTTTTTTTTACACAACCATTCTTGTTAGAGCATAGGCAAAAATATTAATGAATTGCGCGATTGCAACATTTTTTTATTCCAATCATTTTTGTCGGATTTTTCTTTAGCTTCTGTGGCTTCAGAATGTCAATCCATGACAGCTTTATTTTTACACAACCATTATAGTTAGAGCATAGGCAAAATTATTAATGAATTGCGCGATTGCAACATTTTTTTATTCCAAACATTTTTGTCGGATTTTTCTTTAGCTTCTGTGGCTTCAGATTTACAAACCTTTTCTGCTTTATTTTTACACAACCATTCTAGTTAGAGCAAAGGCAAAGATATTAATGAATTGCTTGAATGCAACATTTTTTTATTCAAATTTTTTTTTGTCGGATTTTTCTTTAGCTTCTGTGGCTTCAGAATGTCAATCCATGACAGCTTTATTTTTACACAACCATTATAGTTAGAGCATAGGCAAAGATATTAATGAATTGCTTGAATGCAACATTTTTTTATTCAAATTTTTTTTTGTCGGATTTTTCTTTAGCTTCTGTGGCTTCAGAATGTCAATCCATGACAGCTTTATTTTTACACAACCATTCTAGTTAGAGCATAGGCAAAGATATTAATGAATTGCGCGATTGCAACATTTTTTTATTCAAATTTTTTTTGTCGGATTTTTCTTTAGCTTCTGTGGCTTCAGATTTACAAACCTTTTCTGCTTTATTTTTACACAACCATTCTAGTTAGAGCATAATCAAAATTATTAATGAATTGCGCGATTGCAACATTTTTTTATTCCAAACATTTTTGTCGGATTTTTCTTTAGCTTCTGTGGCTTCAGATTTACAAACCTTTTCTGCTTTATTTTTACACAACCATTCTAGTTAGAGCATAATCAAAATTATTAATGAATTGCGCGATTGCAACATTTTTTTATTCCAATCATTTTTGTCGGATTTTTCTTTAGCTTCTGTGGCTTCAGAATGTCAATCCTTGACAGCTTTATTTTTACACAACCATTCTAGTTAGAGCATAGGCAAAATTATTAATGAATTGCGCGATTGCAACATTTTTTTATTCAAAATTTTTTTGTCGGATTTTTCTTTAGCTTCTGTGGCTTCAGATTTACAAACCTTTTCTGCTTTATTTTTACACAACCATTCTAGTTAGAGCATAATCAAAATTATTAATGAATTGCGCGATTGCAACATTTTTTTATTCCAATCATTTTTGTCGGATTTTTCTTTAGCTTCTGTGGCTTCAGAATGTCAATCCATGACAGCTTTATTTTTACACAACCATTCTAGTTAGAGCATAGGCAAAATTATTAATGAATTGCTTGATTGCAACATTTTTTTATTCAAAATTTTTTTGTCGGATTTTTCTTTAGCTTCTGTGGCTTCAGAATGTCAATCCATGACAGCTTTATTTTTACACAACCATTATTGTTAGAGCATAGGCAAAATTATTAATGAATTGCGCGATTGCAACATTTTTTTATTCCAAACATTTTTGTCGGATTTTTCTTTAGCTTCTGTGGCTTCAGATTTACAATCCTTTTCTGATTTATTTTTACACAACCATTATAGTTAGAGCATAGGCAAAATTATTAATGAATTGCGCGATTGCAACATTATTTTATTCAAAATTTTTTTGTCGGATTTTTCTTTAGCTTCTGTGGCTTCAGAATGTCAATCCATGACAGCTTTATTTTTACACAACCATTATAGTTAGAGCATAGGCAAAATTATTAATGAATTGCGCGATTGCAACATTTTTTATTCAAAATTTTTTTGTCGGATTTTTCTTTAGCTTCTGTGGCTTCAGAATGTCAATCCATGACTGCTTTTTTTTTACACAACCATTCTAGTTAGAGCAAAGGCAAAGATATTAATGAATTGCTTGAATGCAACATTTTTTTATTCAAAATATTTTTGTCTGATTTTTCTTTAGCTTCTGTGGCTTCAGATTTACAAACCTTTTCTGCTTTATTTTTACACAACCATTCTAGTTAGAGCAAAGGCAAAGATATTAATGAATTGCTTGAATGCAACATTTTTTTATTCAAAATATTTTTGTCTGATTTTTCTTTAGCTTCTGTGGCTTCAGATTTACAAACCTTTTCTGCTTTATTTTTACACAACCATTCTAGTTAGAGCAAAGGCAAAGATATTAATGAATTGCTTGAATGCAACATTTTTTTATTCAAAATATTTTTGTCTGATTTTTCTTTAGCTTCTGTGGCTTCAGATTTACAAACCTTTTCTGCTTTATTTTTACACAACCATTCTAGTTAGAGCAAAGGCAAAGATATTAATGAATTGCTTGAATGCAACATTTTTTTATTCAAAATATTTTTGTCTGATTTTTCTTTAGCTTCTGTGGCTTCAGATTTACAAACCTTTTCTGCTTTATTTTTACACAACCATTCTAGTTAGAGCAAAGGCAAAGATATTAATGAATTGCTTGAATGCAACATTTTTTTATTCAAAATATTTTTGTCTGATTTTTCTTTAGCTTCTGTGGCTTCAGATTTACAAACCTTTTCTGCTTTATTTTTACACAACCATTCTAGTTAGAGCAAAGGCAAAATTATTAATGAATTGCGCGATTGCAACATTTTTTTATTCAAAATTTTTTTGTCGGATTTTTCTTTAGCTTCTGTGGCTTCAGAATGTCAATCCATGACAGCTTTATTTTTACACAACCATTATTGTTAGAGCATAGGCAAAATTATTAATGAATTGCGCGATTGCAACATTTTTTTATTCCAAACATTTTTGTCGGATTTTTCTTTAGCTTCTGTGGCTTCAGATTTACAATCCTTTTCTGATTTATTTTTACACAACCATTATAGTTAGAGCATAGGCAAAATTATTAATGAATTGCGCGATTGCAACATTATTTTATTCAAAATTTTTTTGTCGGATTTTTCTTTAGCTTCTGTGGCTTCAGAATGTCAATCCATGACAGCTTTATTTTTACACAACCATTATAGTTAGAGCATAGGCAAAATTATTAATGAATTGCGCGATTGCAACATTTTTTTATTCAAAATTTTTTTGTCGGATTTTTCTTTAGCTTCTGTGGCTTCAGATTTACAATCCTTTTCTGATTTATTTTTACACAACCATTATAGTTAGAGCATAGGCAAAATTATTAATGAATTGCGCGATTGCAACATTTTTTTATTCAAAATTTTTTTGTCGGATTTTTCTTTAGCTTCTGTGGCTTCAGAATGTCAATCCATGACAGCTTTATTTTTACACAACCATTATAGTTAGAGCAAAGGCAAAGATATTAATGAATTGCTTGAATGCAACATTTTTTTATTCAAAATATTTTTGTCTGATTTTTTTTTAGCTTCTGTGGCTTCAGATTTACAATCCTTTTCTGATTTATTTTTACACAACCATTATAGTTAGAGCATAGGCAAAATTATTAATGAATTGCGCGATTGCAACATTTTTTTATTCAAAATTTTTTTGTCGGATTTTTCTTTAGCTTCTGTGGCTTCAGAATGTCAATCCATGACAGCTTTATTTTTACACAACCATTATAGTTAGAGCATAGGCAAAATTATTAATGAATTGCGCGATTGCAACATTTTTTATTCAAAATTTTTTTGTCGGATTTTTCTTTAGCTTCTGTGGCTTCAGAATGTCAATCCATGACTGCTTTTTTTTTACACAACCATTCTAGTTAGAGCATAGGCAAAATTATTAATGAATTGCTTGAATGCAACATTTTTTTATTCAAATTTTTTTTTTGTCGGATTTTTCTTTAGCTTCTGTGGCTTCAGATTTACAATCCTTTTCTGCTTTATTTTTACACAACCATTCTAGTTAGAGCAAAGGCAAAGATATTAATGAATTGCTTGAATGCAACATTTTTTTATTCCAAACATTTTTGTCGGATTTTTCTTTAGCTTCTGTGGCTTCAGATTTACAAACCTTTTCTGATTTATTTTTACACAACCATTCTAGTTAGAGCAAAGGCAAAGATATTAATGAATTGCTTGAATGCAACATTTTTTTATTCAAAATATTTTTGTCTGATTTTTCTTTAGCTTCTGTGGCTTCAGAATGTCAATCCATGACTGCTTTTTTTTTACACAACCATTCTAGTTAGAGCATAGGCAAAATTATTAATGAATTGCTTGAATGCAACATTTTTTTATTCAAATTTTTTTTTTGTCGGATTTTTCTTTAGCTTCTGTGGCTTCAGATTTACAATCCTTTTCTGCTTTATTTTTACACAACCATTCTAGTTAGAGCAAAGGCAAAGATATTAATGAATTGCTTGAATGCAACATTTTTTTATTCAAAATATTTTTGTCTGATTTTTCTTTAGCTTCTGTGGCTTCAGAATGTCAATCCATGACTGCTTTTTTTTTACACAACCATTATAGTTAGAGCATAGGCAAAATTATTAATGAATTGCGCGATTGCAACATTTTTTTATTCCAAACATTTTTGTCGGATTTTTCTTTAGCTTCTGTGGCTTCAGATTTACAAACCTTTTCTGATTTATTTTTACACAACCATTCTAGTTAGAGCAAAGGCAAAGATATTAATGAATTGCTTGAATGCAACATTTTTTTATTCAAAATATTTTTGTCTGATTTTTCTTTAGCTTCTGTGGCTTCAGAATGTCAATCCATGACTGCTTTTTTTTTACACAACCATTCTAGTTAGAGCATAGGCAAAATTATTAATGAATTGCTTGAATGCAACATTTTTTTATTCAAATTTTTTTTTTGTCGGATTTTTCTTTAGCTTCTGTGGCTTCAGATTTACAATCCTTTTCTGCTTTATTTTTACACAACCATTCTAGTTAGAGCAAAGGCAAAGATATTAATGAATTGCTTGAATGCAACATTTTTTTATTCAAAATATTTTTGTCTGATTTTTCTTTAGCTTCTGTGGCTTCAGAATGTCAATCCATGACTGCTTTTTTTTTACACAACCATTATAGTTAGAGCATAGGCAAAATTATTAATGAATTGCGCGATTGCAACATTTTTTTATTCCAAACATTTTTGTCGGATTTTTCTTTAGCTTCTGTGGCTGCAGATTTACAAACCTTTTCTGATTTATTTTTACACAACCATTCTAGTTAGAGCAAAGGCAAAGATATTAATGAATTGCTTGAATGCAACATTTTTTTATTCAAAATATTTTTGTCTGATTTTTCTTTAGCTTCTGTGGCTTCAGAATGTCAATCCATGACTGCTTTTTTTTTACACAACCATTCTAGTTAGAGCATAGGCAAAATTATTAATGAATTGCTTGAATGCAACATTTTTTTATTCAAATTTTTTTTTTGTCGGATTTTTCTTTAGCTTCTGTGGCTTCAGATTTACAATCCTTTTCTGCTTTATTTTTACACAACCATTCTAGTTAGAGCAAAGGCAAAGATATTAATGAATTGCTTGAATGCAACATTTTTTTATTCAAAATATTTTTGTCTGATTTTTCTTTAGCTTCTGTGGCTTCAGAATGTCAATCCATGACAGCTTTATTTTTACTCAACCATTATAGTTAGAGCATAGGCAAAATTATTAGTGAATTGCGCGATTGCAACATTTTTTTATTCCAATCATTTTTGTCGGATTTTTTTTAGCTTCTGTGGCTTCAGATTTACAATCCTTTTCTGCTTTATTTTTACACAACCATTCTAGTTAGAGCAAAGGCAAAGATATTAATGAATTGCTTGAATGCAACATTTTTTTATTCAAAATATTTTTGTCTGATTTTTCTTTAGCTTCTGTGGCTTCAGAATGTCAATCCATGACTGCTTTTTTTTTACACAACCATTATAGTTAGAGCATAGGCAAAATTATTAATGAATTGCGCGATTGCAACATTTTTTTATTCCAAACATTTTTGTCGGATTTTTCTTTAGCTTCTGTGGCTTCAGAATGTCAATCCATGACAGCTTTATTTTTACACAACCATTATAGTTAGAGCATAGGCAAAATTATTAGTGAATTGCGCGATTGCAACATTTTTTTATTCCAATCATTTTTGTCGGATTTTTTTTTAGCTTCTGTGGCTTCAGATTTACAAACCTTTTCTGATTTATTTTTACACAACCATTCTAGTTAGAGCAAAGGCAAAGATATTAATGAATTGCTTGAATGCAACATTTTTTTATTCAAATTTTTTTTTTGTCGGATTTTTCTTTAGCTTCTGTGGCTTCAGATTTACAATCCTTTTCTGCTTTATTTTTACACAACCATTCTAGTTAGAGCATAGGCAAAATTATTAGTGAATTGCGCGATTGCAACATTTTTTTATTCAAAATTTTTTTTGTCGGATTTTTCTTTAGCTTCTGTGGCTTCAGAATGTCAATCCATGACAGCTTTATTTTTACACAACCATTATTGTTAGAGCATAGGCAAAATTATTAATGAATTGCGCGATTGCAACATTTTTTTATTCCAATCATTTTTGTCGGATTTTTCTTTAGCTTCTGTGGCTTCAGATTTACAAACCTTTTCTGCTTTATTTTTACACAACCATTCTAGTTAGAGCATAGGCAAAGATATTAATGAATTGCGCGATTGCAACATTTTTTTATTCAAAATTTTTTTTGTCGGATTTTTCTTTAGCTTCTGTGGCTTCAGATTTACAAACCTTTTCTGCTTTATTTTTACACAACCATTCTAGTTAGAGCATAATCAAAATTATTAATGAATTGCGCGATTGCAACATTTTTTTATTCCAAACATTTTTGTCGGATTTTTCTTTAGCTTCTGTGGCTTCAGATTTACAAACCTTTTCTGCTTTATTTTTACACAACCATTCTAGTTAGAGCATAGGCAAAATTATTAATGAATTGCGCGATTGCAACATTTTTTTATTCCAATCATTTTTGTCGGATTTTTCTTTAGCTTCTGTGGCTTCAGAATGTCAATCCATGACAGCTTTATTTTTACACAACAATTCTAGTTAGAGCATAGGCAAAGATATTAATGAATTGCTTGATTGCAACATTTTTTTATATTGATTTTATTATTTTTTATTCCAAACATTTTTGTCGGATTTTTCTTTAGCTTCTGTGGCTTCAGATTTACAAAACTTTTCTGCTTTTTTTTTACACAACCAATCAAGTTATAGCAAAGGCAAAGATATTAATGAATTGCTTGATTGCAACATTTTTTTTATTCATAACATTTTTGTCGGATTTATCTTTAGCTTCTGTGGCTTCAGATTTACAAAACTTTTCTGCTTTTTTTTTACACAACCATTCAAATTATAGCAAAGGCAAAGATATTAATGAATTGCTTGATTGCAACATTTTTTTTATTCATAACATTTTTGTCGGATTTATCTTTAGCTTCTGTGGCTTCAGATTTACAAAACTTTTCTGCTTTTTTTTTACACAACCAATCAAGTTATAGCAAAGGCAAAGATATTAATGAATTGCTTGATTGCAACATTTTTTTATATTAATTTTATTATTTTTTATTCCAAACATTTTTGTCGGATTTTTCTTTAGCTTCTGTGGCTTCAGATTTACAAAACTTTTCTGCTTTTTTTTTACACAACCAATCAAGTTATAGCAAAGGCAAAGATATTAATGAATTGCTTGATTGCAACATTTTTTTTATTCATAACATTTTTGTCGGATTTATCTTTAGCTTCTGTGGCTTCAGATTTACAAAACTTTTCTGCTTTTTTTTTACACAACCATTCAAATTATAGCAAAGGCAAAGATATTAATGAATTGCTTGATTGCAACATTTTTTTTATTCATAACATTTTTGTCGGATTTATCTTTAGCTTCTGTGGCTTCAGATTTACAAAACTTTTCTGCTTTTTTTTTACACAACCAATCAAGTTATAGCAAAGGCAAAGATATTAATGAATTGCTTGATTGCAACTTTTTTTTATATTAATTTTATTATTTTTTATTCCAAACATTTTTGTCGGATTTTTCTTTAGCTTCTGTGGCTTCAGATTTACAAAACTTTTCTGCTTTTTTTTTACACAACCAATCAAGTTATAGCAAAGGCAAGGATATTAATGAATTGCTTGATTGCAACATTTTTTAATATTGATTTTATTATTTTTTATTCCAAACATTTTTGTCGGATTTTTCTTTAGCTTCTGTGGCTTCAGATTTACAAAACTTTTCTGCTTTTTTTTTACACAACCAATCAAGTTATAGCAAAGGCAAAGATATTAATGAATTGCTTGATTGCAACATTTTTTTTATTCATAACATTTTTGTCGGATTTTTCTTTAGCTTCTGTGGCTTCAGATTTACAAAACTTTTCTGCTTTTTTTTTACACAACCATTCAAATTATAGCAAAGGCAAAGATATTAATGAATTGCTTGATTGCAACATTTTTTTATATTGATTTTATTATTTTTTATTCCAAACATTTTTGTCGGATTTATCTTTAGCTTCTTTGGCTTCAGATTTACAAAACTTTTCTGCTTTTTTTTTACACAACCATTCAAATTATAGCAAAGGCAAAGATATTAATGAATTGCTTGATTGTAACATTTTTTTTATTCATAACATTTTTGTCGGATTTATCTTTAGCTTCTGTGGCTTCAGATTTACAAAACTTTTCTGCTTTTTTTTTACACAACCAATCAAGTTATAGCAAAGGCAAAGATATTAATGAATTGCTTGATTGCAACTTTTTTTTATATTAATTTTATTATTTTTTATTCCAAACATTTTTGTCGGATTTTTCTTTAGCTTCTTTGGCTTCAGATTTACAAAACTTTTCTGCTTTTTTTTTACACAACCATTCAAATTATAGCAAAGGCAAAGATATTAATGAATTGCTTGATTGTAACATTTTTTTTATTCATAACATTTTTGTCGGATTTATCTTTAGCTTCTGTGGCTTCAGATTTACAAAACTTTTCTGCTTTTTTTTTACACAACCAATCAAGTTATAGCAAAGGCAAAGATATTAATGAATTGCTTGATTGCAACATTTTTTTTATTCCAAACATTTTTGTCGGATTTTTCTTTAGCTTCTGTGGCTTCAGATTTACAAAACTTTTCTGCTTTTTTTTTACACAACCAATCAAGTTATAGCAAAGGCAAGGATATTAATGAATTGCTTGATTGCAACATTTTTTAATATTGATTTTATTATTTTTTATTCCAAACATTTTTGTCGGATTTTTCTTTAGCTTCTGTGGCTTCAGATTTACAAAACTTTTCTGCTTTTTTTTTACACAACCAATCAAGTTATAGCAAAGGCAAAGATATTAATGAATTGCTTGATTGCAACATTTTTTTTATTCCAAACATTTTTGTCGGATTTTTCTTTAGCTTCTGTGGCTTCAGATTTACAAAACTTTTCTGCTTTTTTTTTACACAACCATTCAAGTAATAGCAAAAGCAAGGATATTAATGAATTGCTTGATTGCAACATTTTTTAATATTGATTTTATTATTTTTTATTCCAAACATTTTTGTCGGATTTTTCTTTAGCTTCTGTGGCTTCAGATTTACAAAACTTTTCTGCTTTTTTTTTACACAACCAATCAAGTTATAGCAAAGGCAAAGATATTAATGAATTGCTTGATTGCAACATTTTTTTATATTGATTTTATTATTTTTTATTCCAAACATTTTTGTCGGATTTTTCTTTAGCTTCTGTGGCTTCAGATTTACAAAACTTTTCTGCTTTTTTTTTACACAACCAATCAAGTTATAGCAAAGGCAAAGATATTAATGAATTGCTTGATTGCAACATTTTTTTATATTGATTTTATTATTTTTTATTCCAAACATTTTTGTCGGATTTATCTTTAGCTTCTTTGGCTTCAGATTTACAAAACTTTTCTGCTTTTTTTTTACACAACCATTCAAATTATAGCAAAGGCAAAGATATTAATGAATTGCTTGATTGCAACATTTTTTTTATTCATAACATTTTTGTCGGATTTATCTTTAGCTTCTGTGGCTTCAGATTTACAAAACTTTTCTGCTTTTTTTTTACACAACCAATCAAGTTATAGCAAAGGCAAAGATATTAATGAATTGCTTGATTGCAACATTTTTTTATATTAATTTTATTATTTTTTATTCCAAACATTTTTGTCGGATTTATCTTTAGCTTCTGTGGCTTCAGATTTACAAAACTTTTCTGCTTTTTTTTTACACAACCAATCAAGTTATAGCAAAGGCAAAGATATTAATGAATTGCTTGATTGCAACATTTTTTTATATTAATTTTATTATTTTTTATTCCAAACATTTTTGTCGGATTTTTCTTTAGCTTCTGTGGCTTCAGATTTACAAAACTTTTCTGCTTTTTTTTTACACAACCAATCAAGTTATAGCAAAGGCAAAGATATTAATGAATTGCTTGATTGCAACATTTTTTTTATTCATAACATTTTTGTCGGATTTATCTTTAGCTTCTGTGGCTTCAGATTTACAAAACTTTTCTGCTTTTTTTTTACACAACCAATCAAGTTATAGCAAAGGCAAAGATATTAATGAATTGCTTGATTGCAACATTTTTTTTATTCATAACATTTTTGTCGGATTTATCTTTAGCTTCTGTGGCTTCAGATTTACAAAACTTTTCTGCTTTTTTTTTACACAACCATTCAAATTATAGCAAAGGCAAAGATATTAATGAATTGCTTGATTGCAACATTTTTTTTATTCATAACATTTTTGTCGGATTTATCTTTAGCTTCTGTGGCTTCAGATTTACAAAACTTTTCTGCTTTTTTTTTACACAACCAATCAAGTTATAGCAAAGGCAAAGATATTAATGAATTGCTTGATTGCAACATTTTTTTATATTAATTTTATTATTTTTTATTCATAACATTTTTGTCGGATTTATCTTTAGCTTCTGTGGCTTCAGATTTACAAAACTTTTCTGCTTTTTTTTTACACAACCAATCAAGTTATAGCAAAGGCAAAGATATTAATGAATTGCTTGATTGCAACATTTTTTTTATTCATAACATTTTTGTCGGATTTATCTTTAGCTTCTGTGGCTTCAGATTTACAAAACTTTTCTGCTTTTTTTTTACACAACCAATCAAGTTATAGCAAAGGCAAAGATATTAATGAATTGCTTGATTGCAACATTTTTTTTATTCATAACATTTTTGTCGGATTTATCTTTAGCTTCTGTGGCTTCAGATTTACAAAACTTTTCTGCTTTTTTTTTACACAACCAATCAAGTTATAGCAAAGGCAAAGATATTAATGAATTGCTTGATTGCAACATTTTTTTTATTCATAACATTTTTGTCGGATTTATCTTTAGCTTCTGTGGCTTCAGATTTACAAAACTTTTCTGCTTTTTTTTTACACAACCATTCAAATTATAGCAAAGGCAAAGATATTAATGAATTGCTTGATTGCAACATTTTTTTATATTGATTTTATTATTTTTTATTCCAAACATTTTTGTCGGATTTATCTTTAGCTTCTTTGGCTTCAGATTTACAAAACTTTTCTGCTTTTTTTTTACACAACCATTCAAATTATAGCAAAGGCAAAGATATTAATGAATTGCTTGATTGCAACATTTTTTTTATTCATAACATTTTTGTCGGATTTATCTTTAGCTTCTGTGGCTTCAGATTTACAAAACTTTTCTGCTTTTTTTTTACACAACCAATCAAGTTATAGCAAAGGCAAAGATATTAATGAATTGCTTGATTGCAACATTTTTTTATATTAATTTTATTATTTTTTATTCCAAACATTTTTGTCGGATTTATCTTTAGCTTCTGTGGCTTCAGATTTACAAAACTTTTCTGCTTTTTTTTTACACAACCAATCAAGTTATAGCAAAGGCAAAGATATTAATGAATTGCTTGATTGCAACATTTTTTTATATTAATTTTATTATTTTTTATTCCAAACATTTTTGTCGGATTTATCTTTAGCTTCTGTGGCTTCAGATTTACAAAACTTTTCTGCTTTTTTTTTACACAACCAATCAAGTTATAGCAAAGGCAAAGATATTAATGAATTGCTTGATTGCAACATTTTTTTATATTAATTTTATTATTTTTTATTCCAAACATTTTTGTCGGATTTATCTTTAGCTTCTGTGGCTTCAGATTTACAAAACTTTTCTGCTTTTTTTTTACACAACCAATCAAGTTATAGCAAAGGCAAAGATATTAATGAATTGCTTGATTGCAACATTTTTTTATATTAATTTTATTATTTTTTATTCCAAACATTTTTGTCGGATTTATCTTTAGCTTCTGTGGCTTCAGATTTACAAAACTTTTCTGCTTTTTTTTTACACAACCAATCAAGTTATAGCAAAGGCAAAGATATTAATGAATTGCTTGATTGCAACATTTTTTTATATTAATTTTATTATTTTTTATTCCAAACATTTTTGTCGGATTTATCTTTAGCTTCTGTGGCTTCAGATTTACAAAACTTTTCTGCTTTTTTTTTACACAACCAATCAAGTTATAGCAAAGGCAAAGATATTAATGAATTGCTTGATTGCAACATTTTTTTATATTAATTTTATTATTTTTTATTCCAAACATTTTTGTCGGATTTTTCTTTAGCTTCTGTGGCTTCAGATTTACAAAACTTTTCTGCTTTTTTTTTACACAACCAATCAAGTTATAGCAAAGGCAAAGATATTAATGAATTGCTTGATTGCAACATTTTTTTTATTCATAACATTTTTGTCGGATTTATCTTTAGCTTCTGTGGCTTCAGATTTACAAAACTTTTCTGCTTTTTTTTTACACAACCAATCAAGTTATAGCAAAGGCAAAGATATTAATGAATTGCTTGATTGCAACATTTTTTTTATTCATAACATTTTTGTCGGATTTATCTTTAGCTTCTGTGGCTTCAGATTTACAAAACTTTTCTGCTTTTTTTTTACACAACCATTCAAATTATAGCAAAGGCAAAGATATTAATGAATTGCTTGATTGCAACATTTTTTTTATTCATAACATTTTTGTCGGATTTATCTTTAGCTTCTGTGGCTTCAGATTTACAAAACTTTTCTGCTTTTTTTTTACACAACCAATCAAGTTATAGCAAAGGCAAAGATATTAATGAATTGCTTGATTGCAACATTTTTTTATATTAATTTTATTATTTTTTATTCCAAACATTTTTGTCGGATTTTTCTTTAGCTTCTGTGGCTTCAGATTTACAAAACTTTTCTGCTTTTTTTTTACACAACCAATCAAGTTATAGCAAAGGCAAAGATATTAATGAATTGCTTGATTGCAACATTTTTTTTATTCATAACATTTTTGTCGGATTTATCTTTAGCTTCTGTGGCTTCAGATTTACAAAACTTTTCTGCTTTTTTTTTACACAACCATTCAAATTATAGCAAAGGCAAAGATATTAATGAATTGCTTGATTGCAACATTTTTTTTATTCATAACATTTTTGTCGGATTTATCTTTAGCTTCTGTGGCTTCAGATTTACAAAACTTTTCTGCTTTTTTTTTACACAACCAATCAAGTTATAGCAAAGGCAAAGATATTAATGAATTGCTTGATTGCAACATTTTTTTATATTAATTTTATTATTTTTTATTCCAAACATTTTTGTCGGATTTTTCTTTAGCTTCTGTGGCTTCAGATTTACAAAACTTTTCTGCTTTTTTTTTACACAACCAATCAAGTTATAGCAAAGGCAAAGATATTAATGAATTGCTTGATTGCAACATTTTTTTTATTCATAACATTTTTGTCGGATTTATCTTTAGCTTCTGTGGCTTCAGATTTACAAAACTTTTCTGCTTTTTTTTTACACAACCATTCAAATTATAGCAAAGGCAAAGATATTAATGAATTGCTTGATTGCAACATTTTTTTTATTCATAACATTTTTGTCGGATTTATCTTTAGCTTCTGTGGCTTCAGATTTACAAAACTTTTCTGCTTTTTTTTACACAACCAATCAAGTTATAGCAAAGGCAAAGATATTAATGAATTGCTTGATTGCAACATTTTTTTTATTCATAACATTTTTGTCGGATTTATCTTTAGCTTCTGTGGCTTCAGATTTACAAAACTTTTCTGCTTTTTTTTTACACAACCAATCAAGTTATAGCAAAGGCAAAGATATTAATGAATTGCTTGATTGCAACATTTTTTTTATTCATAACATTTTTGTCGGATTTATCTTTAGCTTCTGTGGCTTCAGATTTACAAAACTTTTCTGCTTTTTTTTTACACAACCATTCAAATTATAGCAAAGGCAAAGATATTAATGAATTGCTTTATTGCAACATTTTTTTATATTAATTTTATTATTTTTTATTCCAAACATTTTTGTCGGATTTATCTTTAGCTTCTGTGGCTTCAGATTTACAAAACTTTTCTGCTTTTTTTTTACACAACCATTCAAATTATAGCAAAGGCAAAGATATTAATGAATTGCTTGATTGCAACATTTTTTTTATTCATAACATTTTTGTCGGATTTATCTTTAGCTTCTGTGGCTTCAGATTTACAAAACTTTTCTGCTTTTTTTTTACACAACCAATCAAGTTATAGCAAAGGCAAAGATATTAATGAATTGCTTGATTGCAACATTTTTTTTATTCATAACATTTTTGTCGGATTTATCTTTAGCTTCTGTGGCTTCAGATTTACAAAACTTTTCTGCTTTTTTTTTACACAACCATTCAAATTATAGCAAAGGCAAAGATATTAATGAATTGCTTTATTGCAACATTTTTTTATATTAATTTTATTATTTTTTATTCCAAACATTTTTGTCGGATTTATCTTTAGCTTCTGTGGCTTCAGATTTACAAAACTTTTCTGCTTTTTTTTTACACAACCAATCAAGTTATAGCAAAGGCAAAGATATTAATGAATTGCTTGATTGCAACATTTTTTTATATTGATTTTATTATTTTTTATTCCAAACATTTTTGTCGGATTTATCTTTAGCTTCTGTGGCTTCAGATTTACAAAACTTTTCTGCTTTTTTTTTACACAACCATTCAAATTATAGCAAAGGCAAAGATATTAATGAATTGCTTGATTGCAACATTTTTTTTATTCATAACATTTTTGTCGGATTTATCTTTAGCTTCTGTGGCTTCAGATTTACAAAACTTTTCTGCTTTTTTTTTACACAACCAATCAAATTATAGCAAAGGCAAAGATATTAATGAATTGCTTGATTGCAACATTTTTTTTATTCATAACATTTTTGTCGGATTTATCTTTAGCTTCTGTGGCTTCAGATTTACAAAACTTTTCTGCTTTTTTTTTACACAACCAATCAAGTTATAGCAAAGGCAAAGATATTAATGAATTGCTTGATTGCAACATTTTTTTTATTCATAACATTTTTGTCGGATTTATCTTTAGCTTCTGTGGCTTCAGATTTACAAAACTTTTCTGCTTTTTTTTTACACAACCAATCAAGTTATAGCAAAGGCAAAGATATTAATGAATTGCTTGATTGCAACATTTTTTTATATTGATTTTATTATTTTTTATTCCAAACATTTTTGTCGGATTTATCTTTAGCTTCTGTGGCTTCAGATTTACAAAACTTTTCTGCTTTTTTTTTACACAACCATTCAAATTATAGCAAAGGCAAAGATATTAATGAATTGCTTGATTGCAACATTTTTTTTATTCATAACATTTTTGTCGGATTTATCTTTAGCTTCTGTGGCTTCAGATTTACAAAACTTTTCTGCTTTTTTTTTACACAACCAATCAAGTTATAGCAAAGGCAAAGATATTAATGAATTGCTTGATTGCAACATTTTTTTTATTCATAACATTTTTGTCGGATTTATCTTTAGCTTCTGTGGCTTCAGATTTACAAAACTTTTCTGCTTTTTTTTTACACAACCAATCAAGTTATAGCAAAGGCAAAGATATTAATGAATTGCTTGATTGCAACATTTTTTTATATTGATTTTATTATTTTTTATTCCAAACATTTTTGTCGGATTTATCTTTAGCTTCTGTGGCTTCAGATTTACAAAACTTTTCTGCTTTTTTTTTACACAACCATTCAAATTATAGCAAAGGCAAAGATATTAATGAATTGCTTGATTGCAACATTTTTTTTATTCATAACATTTTTGTCGGATTTATCTTTAGCTTCTGTGGCTTCAGATTTACAAAACTTTTCTGCTTTTTTTTTACACAACCAATCAAGTTATAGCAAAGGCAAAGATATTAATGAATTGCTTGATTGCAACATTTTTTTATATTGATTTTATTATTTTTTATTCCAAACATTTTTGTCGGATTTATCTTTAGCTTCTGTGGCTTCAGATTTACAAAACTTTTCTGCTTTTTTTTTACACAACCATTCAAATTATAGCAAAGGCAAAGATATTAATGAATTGCTTGATTGCAACATTTTTTTTATTCATAACATTTTTGTCGGATTTATCTTTAGCTTCTGTGGCTTCAGATTTACAAAACTTTTCTGCTTTTTTTTTACACAACCAATCAAGTTATAGCAAAGGCAAAGATATTAATGAATTGCTTGATTGCAACATTTTTTTTATTCATAACATTTTTGTCGGATTTATCTTTAGCTTCTGTGGCTTCAGATTTACAAAACTTTTCTGCTTTTTTTTTACACAACCAATCAAGTTATAGCAAAGGCAAAGATATTAATGAATTGCTTGATTGCAACATTTTTTTATATTGATTTTATTATTTTTTATTCCAAACATTTTTGTCGGATTTATCTTTAGCTTCTGTGGCTTCAGATTTACAAAACTTTTCTGCTTTTTTTTTACACAACCATTCAAATTATAGCAAAGGCAAAGATATTAATGAATTGCTTGATTGCAACATTTTTTTTATTCATAACATTTTTGTCGGATTTATCTTTAGCTTCTGTGGCTTCAGATTTACAAAACTTTTCTGCTTTTTTTTTACACAACCAATCAAGTTATAGCAAAGGCAAAGATATTAATGAATTGCTTGATTGCAACATTTTTTTTATTCATAACATTTTTGTCGGATTTATCTTTAGCTTCTGTGGCTTCAGATTTACAAAACTTTTCTGCTTTTTTTTTACACAACCAATCAAGTTATAGCAAAGGCAAAGATATTAATGAATTGCTTGATTGCAACATTTTTTTATATTGATTTTATTATTTTTTATTCCAAACATTTTTGTCGGATTTATCTTTAGCTTCTGTGGCTTCAGATTTACAAAACTTTTCTGCTTTTTTTTTACACAACCATTCAAATTATAGCAAAGGCAAAGATATTAATGAATTGCTTGATTGCAACATTTTTTTTATTCATAACATTTTTGTCGGATTTATCTTTAGCTTCTGTGGCTTCAGATTTACAAAACTTTTCTGCTTTTTTTTTACACAACCAATCAAGTTATAGCAAAGGCAAAGATATTAATGAATTGCTTGATTGCAACATTTTTTAATATTGATTTTATTATTTTTTATTCCATACATTTTTGTCGGATTTTTCTATAGCTTCTGTGGCTTCAGATTTACAAAACTTTTCTGCTTTTTTTTTACACAACCAATCAAGTTATAGCAAAGGCAAAGATATTAATGAATTGCTTGATTGCAACATTTTTTTATATTAATTTTATTATTTTTTATTCCAAACATTTTTGTCGGATTTATCTTTAGCTTCTGTGGCTTCAGATTTACAAAACTTTTCTGCTTTTTTTTTACACAACCAATCAAGTTATAGCAAAGGCAAAGATATTAATGAATTGCTTGATTGCAACATTTTTTAATATTAATTTTATTATTTTTTATTCATAACATTTTTGTCGGATTTATCTTTAGCTTCTGTGGCTTCAGATTTACAAAACTTTTCTGCTTTTTTTTACACAACCTATCAAGTTATAGCAAAGGCAAAGATATTAATGAATTGCTTGATTGCAACATTTTTTTATATTGATTTTATTATTTTTTATTCCAAACATTTTTGTCGGATTTATCTTTAGCTTCTGTGGCTTCAGATTTACAAAACTTTTCTGCTTTTTTTTTACACAACCAATCAAGTTATAGCAAAGGCAAAGATATTAATGAATTGCTTGATGGCAACATTTTTTTATATTAATTTTATTATTTTTTATTCCAAACATTTTTGTCGGATTTATCTTTAGCTTCTGTGGCTTCAGATTTACAAAACTTTTCTGCTTTTTTTTTACACAACCAATCAAGTTATAGCAAAGGCAAAGATATTAATGAATTGCTTGATTGCAACATTTTTTTATATTAATTTTATTATTTTTTATTCCAAACATTTTTGTCGGATTTATCTTTAGCTTCTGTGGCTTCAGATTTACAAAACTTTTCTGCTTTTTTTTTACACAACCAATCAAGTTATAGCAAAGGCAAAGATATTAATGAATTGCTTGATTGCAACATTTTTTTATATTGATTTTATTATTTTTTATTCCAAACATTTTTGTCGGATTTATCTTTAGCTTCTGTGGCTTCAGATTTACAAAACTTTTCTGCTTTTTTTTTACACAACCAATCAAGTTATAGCAAAGGCAAAGATATTAATGAATTGATTGATTGCAACATTTTTTTATATTAATTTTATTATTTTTTATTCCAAACATTTTTGTCGGATTTATCTTTAGCTTCTGTGGCTTCAGATTTACAAAACTTTTCTGCTTTTTTTTACACAACCTATCAAGTTATAGCAAAGGCAAAGATATTAATGAATTGCTTGATTGCAACATTTTTTTATATTAATTTTATTATTTTTTATTCCAAACATTTTTGTCGGATTTATCTTTAGCTTCTGTGGCTTCAGATTTACAAAACTTTTCTGCTTTTTTTTTACACAACCAATCAAGTTATAGCAAAGGCAAAGATATTAATGAATTGCTTGATTGCAACATTTTTTAATATTAATTTTATTATTTTTTATTCATAACATTTTTGTCGGATTTATCTTTAGCTTCTGTGGCTTCAGATTTACAAAACTTTTCTGCTTTTTTTTACACAACCTATCAAGTTATAGCAAAGGCAAAGATATTAATGAATTGCTTGATTGCAACATTTTTTTATATTGATTTTATTATTTTTTATTCCAAACATTTTTGTCGGATTTATCTTTAGCTTCTGTGGCTTCAGATTTACAAAACTTTTCTGCTTTTTTTTTACACAACCAATCAAGTTATAGCAAAGGCAAAGATATTAATGAATTGCTTGATGGCAACATTTTTTTATATTAATTTTATTATTTTTTATTCCAAACATTTTTGTCGGATTTATCTTTAGCTTCTGTGGCTTCAGATTTACAAAACTTTTCTGCTTTTTTTTTACACAACCAATCAAGTTATAGCAAAGGCAAAGATATTAATGAATTGCTTGATTGCAACATTTTTTTATATTGATTTTATTATTTTTTATTCCAAACATTTTTGTCGGATTTATCTTTAGCTTCTGTGGCTTCAGATTTACAAAACTTTTCTGCTTTTTTTTTACACAACCAATCAAGTTATAGCAAAGGCAAAGATATTAATGAATTGCTTGATTGCAACATTTTTTAATATTAATTTTATTATTTTTTATTCATAACATTTTTGTCGGATTTATCTTTAGCTTCTGTGGCTTCAGATTTACAAAACTTTTCTGCTTTTTTTTTACACAACCAATCAAGTTATAGCAAAGGCAAAGATATTAATGAATTGCTTGATTGCAACATTTTTTTATATTAATTTTATTATTTTTTATTCCAAACATTTTTGTCGGATTTATCTTTAGCTTCTGTGGCTTCAGATTTACAAAACTTTTCTGCTTTTTTTTTACACAACCAATCAAGTTATAGCAAAGGCAAAGATATTAATGAATTGCTTGATTGCAACATTTTTTTATATTGATTTTATTATTTTTTATTCCAAACATTTTTGTCGGATTTATCTTTAGCTTCTGTGGCTTCAGATTTACAAAACTTTTCTGCTTTTTTTTTACACAACCAATCAAGTTATAGCAAAGGCAAAGATATTAATGAATTGCTTGATTGCAACATTTTTTAATATTAATTTTATTATTTTTTATTCATAACATTTTTGTCGGATTTATCTTTAGCTTCTGTGGCTTCAGATTTACAAAACTTTTCTGCTTTTTTTTTACACAACCAATCAAGTTATAGCAAAGGCAAAGATATTAATGAATTGCTTGATTGCAACATTTTTTTATATTAATTTTATTATTTTTTATTCCAAACATTTTTGTCGGATTTATCTTTAGCTTCTGTGGCTTCAGATTTACAAAACTTTTCTGCTTTTTTTTTACACAACCAATCAAGTTATAGCAAAGGCAAAGATATTAATGAATTGCTTGATTGCAACATTTTTTTATATTGATTTTATTATTTTTTATTCCAAACATTTTTGTCGGATTTATCTTTAGCTTCTGTGGCTTCAGATTTACAAAACTTTTCTGCTTTTTTTTTACACAACCAATCAAGTTATAGCAAAGGCAAAGATATTAATGAATTGCTTGATTGCAACATTTTTTTTATTCATAACATTTTTGTCGGATTTTTCTTTAGCTTCTGTGGCTTCAGATTTACAAAACTTTTCTGCTTTTTTTTACACAATCTATCAAGTTATAGCAAAGGCAAAGATATTAATGAATTGCTTGATTGCAACATTTTTTTTATTCATAACATTTTTGTCGGATTTTTCTTTAGCTTCTGTGGCTTCAGATTTACAAAACTTTTCTGCTTTTTTTTACACAACCTATCAAGTTATAGCAAAGGCAAAGATATTAATGAATTGCTTGATTGCAACATTTTTTTTATTCATAACATTTTTGTCGGATTTATCTTTAGCTTCTGTGGCTTCAGATTTACAAAACTTTTCTGCTTTTTTTTACACAACCTATCAAGTTATAGCAAAGGCAAAGATATTAATGAATTGCTTGATTGCAACATTTTTTTATATTGATTTTATTATTTTTTATTCCAAACATTTTTGTCGGATTTTTCTTTAGCTTCTTTGGCTTCAGATTTACAAACCTTTTCTGCTTTTTTTTTACACAACCAATCAAGTTATAGCAAAGGCAAAGATATTAATGAATTGCTTGATTGCAACATTTTTTTATATTGATTTTATTATTTTTTATTCCAAACATTTTTGTCGGATTTATCTTTAGCTTCTGTGGCTTCAGATTTACAAACCTTTTCTGCTTTTTTTTTACACAACCAATCAAGTTATAGCAAAGGCAAAGATATTAATGAATTGCTTGATTGCAACATTTTTTTTATTCATAACATTTTTGTCGGATTTTTCTTTAGCTTCTGTGGCTTCAGATTTACAAAACTTTTCTGCTTTTTTTTTACACAACCAATCAAGTTATAGCAAAGGCAAAGATATTAATGAATTGCTTGATTGCAACATTTTTTTTATTCATAACATTTTTGTCGGATTTTTCTTTAGCTTCTGTGGCTTCAGATTTACAAAACTTTTCTGCTTTTTTTTTACACAACCATTCAAGTTATAGCAAAGGCAAAGATATTAATGAATTGCTTGATTGCAACATTTTTTTATATTGATTTTATTATTTTTTATTCCAAACATTTTTGTCGGATTTTTCTTTAGCTTCTTTGGCTTCAGATTTACAAACCTTTTCTGCTTTTTTTTTACACAACCAATCAAGTTATAGCAAAGGCAAAGATATTAATGAATTGCTTGATTGCAACATTTTTTTTATTCATAACATTTTTGTCGGATTTTTCTTTAGCTTCTGTGGCTTCAGATTTACAAAACTTTTCTGCTTTTTTTTTACACAACCAATCAAGTTATAGCAAAGGCAAAGATATTAATGAATTGCTTGATTGCAACATTTTTTTTATTCATAACATTTTTGTCGGATTTTTCTTTAGCTTCTGTGGCTTCAGATTTACAAAACTTTTCTGCTTTTTTTTTACACAACCAATCAAGTTATAGCAAAGGCAAAGATATTAATGAATTGCTTGATTGCAACATTTTTTTATATTGATTTTATTATTTTTTATTCCAAACATTTTTGTCGGATTTATCTTTAGCTTCTGTGGCTTCAGATTTACAAACCTTTTCTGCTTTTTTTTTACACAACCAATCAAGTTATAGCAAAGGCAAAGATATTAATGAATTGCTTGATTGCAACATTTTTTTTATTCATAACATTTTTGTCGGATTTTTCTTTAGCTTCTGTGGCTTCAGATTTACAAACCTTTTCTGCTTTTTTTTTACACAACCAATCAAGTTATAGCAAAGGCAAAGATATTAATGAATTGCTTGATTGCAACATTTTTTTTATTCATAACATTTTTGTCGGATTTTTCTTTAGCTTCTGTGGCTTCAGATTTACAAAACTTTTCTGCTTTTTTTTTACACAACCATTCAAGTTATAGCAAAGGCAAAGATATTAATGAATTGCTTGATTGCAACATTTTTTTATATTGATTTTATTATTTTTTATTCCAAACATTTTTGTCGGATTTTTCTTTAGCTTCTGTGGCTTCAGATTTACAAAACTTTTCTGCTTTTTTTTACACAACCTATCAAGTTATAGCAAAGGCAAAGATATTAATGAATTGCTTGATTGCAACATTTTTTTTATTCATAACATTTTTGTCGGATTTATCTTTAGCTTCTGTGGCTTCAGATTTACAAAAGTTTTCTGCTTTTTTTTTACACAACCAATCAAGTTATAGCAAAGGCAAAGATATTAATGAATTGCTTGATTGCAACATTTTTTTTATTCATAACATTTTTGTCGGATTTTTCTTTAGCTTCTGTGGCTTCAGATTTACAAAAGTTTTCTGCTTTTTTTTTACACAACCAATCAAGTTATAGCAAAGGCAAAGATATTAATGAATTGCTTGATTGCAACATTTTTTTATATTGATTTTATTATTTTTTATTCCAAACATTTTTGTCGGATTTTTCTTTAGCTTCTGTGGCTTCAGATTTACAAAACTTTTCTGCTTTTTTTTACACAACCTATCAAGTTATAGCAAAGGCAAAGATATTAATGAATTGCTTGATTGCAACATTTTTTTTATTCATAACATTTTTGTCGGATTTTTCTTTAGCTTCTGTGGCTTCAGATTTACAAAAGTTTTCTGCTTTTTTTTTACACAACCAATCAAGTTATAGCAAAGGCAAAGATATTAATGAATTGCTTGATTGCAACATTTTTTTATATTGATTTTATTATTTTTTATTCCAAACATTTTTGTCGGATTTATCTTTAGCTTCTGTGGCTTCAGATTTACAAAACATTTCTGCTTTTTTTTACACAACCATTCAAGTTATAGCAAAGGCAAAGATATTAAGAATTGCTTGATTGCAACATTTTTTTATATTGATTTTATTATTTTTTATTCCAAACATTTTTGTCGGATTTATCTTTAGCTTCTGTGGCTTCAGATTTACAAAACTTTTCTGCTTTTTTTTACACAACCATTCAAGTTATAGCAAAGGCAAAGATATTAAGAATTGCTTGATTGCAACATTTTTTTATATTGATTTTATTATTTTTTATTCCAAACATTTTTGTCGGATTTATCTTTAGCTTCTGTGGCTTCAGATTTACAAAACTTTTCTGCTTTTTTTTACACAACCATTCAAGTTATAGCAAAGGCAAAGATATTAAGAATTGCTTGATTGCAACATTTTTTTATATTGATTTTATTATTTTTTATTCCAAACATTTTTGTCGGATTTATCTTTAGCTTCTGTGGCTTCAGATTTACAAAACTTTTCTGCTTTTTTTTACACAACCATTCAAGTTATAGCAAAGGCAAAGATATTAAGAATTGCTTGATTGCAACATTTTTTTATATTGATTTTATTATTTTTTATTCCAAACATTTTTGTCGGATTTATCTTTAGCTTCTGTGGCTTCAGATTTACAAAACTTTTCTGCTTTTTTTTACACAACCATTCAAGTTATAGCAAAGGCAAAGATATTAAGAATTGCTTGATTGCAACATTTTTTTATATTGATTTTATTATTTTTTATTCCAAACATTTTTGTCGGATTTATCTTTAGCTTCTGTGGCTTCAGATTTACAAAACATTTCTGCTTTTTTTTACACAACCATTCAAGTTATAGCAAAGGCAAAGATATTAAGAATTGCTTGATTGCAACATTTTTTTATATTGATTTTATTATTTTTTATTCCAAACATTTTTGTCGGATTTATCTTTAGCTTCTGTGGCTTCAGATTTACAAAACATTTCTGCTTTTTTTTACACAACCATTCAAGTTATAGCAAAGGCAAAGATATTAAGAATTGCTTGATTGCAACATTTTTTTATATTGATTTTATTATTTTTTATTCCAAACATTTTTGTCGGATTTATCTTTAGCTTCTGTGGCTTCAGATTTACAAAACTTTTCTGCTTTTTTTTACACAACCTATCAAGTTATAGCAAAGGCAAAGATATTAAGAATTGCTTGATTGCAACATTTTTTTATATTGATTTTATTATTTTTTATTCCAAACATTTTTGTCGGATTTATCTTTAGCTTCTGTGGCTTCAGATTTACAAAACTTTTCTGCTTTTTTTTACACAACCATTCAAGTTATAGCAAAGGCAAAGATATTAAGAATTGCTTGATTGCAACATTTTTTTATATTGATTTTATTATTTTTTATTCCAAACATTTTTGTCGGATTTATCTTTAGCTTCTGTGGCTTCAGATTTACAAAACTTTTCTGCTTTTTTTTACACAACCATTCAAGTTATAGCAAAGGCAAAGATATTAAGAATTGCTTGATTGCAACATTTTTTTATATTGATTTTATTATTTTTTATTCCAAACATTTTTGTCGGATTTATCTTTAGCTTCTGTGGCTTCAGATTTACAAAACTTTTCTGCTTTTTTTTACACAACCTATCAAGTTATAGCAAAGGCAAAGATATTAAGAATTGCTTGATTGCAACATTTTTTTATATTGATTTTATTATTTTTTATTCCAAACATTTTTGTCGGATTTATCTTTAGCTTCTGTGGCTTCAGATTTACAAAACTTTTCTGCTTTTTTTTACACAACCATTCAAGTTATAGCAAAGGCAAAGATATTAAGAATTGCTTGATTGCAACATTTTTTTATATTGATTTTATTATTTTTTATTCCAAACATTTTTGTCGGATTTATCTTTAGCTTCTGTGGCTTCAGATTTACAAAACTTTTCTGCTTTTTTTTACACAACCATTCAAGTTATAGCAAAGGCAAAGATATTAAGAATTGCTTGATTGCAACATTTTTTTATATTGATTTTATTATTTTTTATTCCAAACATTTTTGTCGGATTTATCTTTAGCTTCTGTGGCTTCAGATTTACAAAACATTTCTGCTTTTTTTTACACAACCATTCAAGTTATAGCAAAGGCAAAGATATTAAGAATTGCTTGATTGCAACATTTTTTTATATTGATTTTATTATTTTTTATTCCAAACATTTTTGTCGGATTTATCTTTAGCTTCTGTGGCTTCAGATTTACAAAACTTTTCTGCTTTTTTTTACACAACCTATCAAGTTATAGCAAAGGCAAAGATATTAAGAATTGCTTGATTGCAACATTTTTTTATATTGATTTTATTATTTTTTATTCCAAACATTTTTGTCGGATTTATCTTTAGCTTCTGTGGCTTCAGATTTACAAAACATTTCTGCTTTTTTTTACACAACCATTCAAGTTATAGCAAAGGCAAAGATATTAAGAATTGCTTGATTGCAACATTTTTTTATATTGATTTTATTATTTTTTATTCCAAACATTTTTGTCGGATTTATCTTTAGCTTCTGTGGCTTCAGATTTACAAAACTTTTCTGCTTTTTTTTTACACAACCATTCAAGTTATAGCAAAGGCAAAGATATTAAGAATTGCTTGATTGCAACATTTTTTTATATTGATTTTATTATTTTTTATTCCAAACATTTTTGTCGGATTTATCTTTAGCTTCTGTGGCTTCAGATTTACAAAACATTTCTGCTTTTTTTTACACAACCATTCAAGTTATAGCAAAGGCAAAGATATTAAGAATTGCTTGATTGCAACATTTTTTTATATTGATTTTATTATTTTTTATTCCAAACATTTTTGTCGGATTTATCTTTAGCTTCTGTGGCTTCAGATTTACAAAACATTTCTGCTTTTTTTTACACAACCATTCAAGTTATAGCAAAGGCAAAGATATTAAGAATTGCTTGATTGCAACATTTTTTTATATTGATTTTATTATTTTTTATTCCAAACATTTTTGTCGGATTTATCTTTAGCTTCTGTGGCTTCAGATTTACAAAACTTTTCTGCTTTTTTTTTACACAACCATTCAAGTTATAGCAAAGGCAAAGATATTAAGAATTGCTTGATTGCAACATTTTTTTATATTGATTTTATTATTTTTTATTCCAAACATTTTTGTCGGATTTATCTTTAGCTTCTGTGGCTTCAGATTTACAAAACATTTCTGCTTTTTTTTACACAACCATTCAAGTTATAGCAAAGGCAAAGATATTAAGAATTGCTTGATTGCAACATTTTTTTATATTGATTTTATTATTTTTTATTCCAAACATTTTTGTCGGATTTTTCTTTAGCTTCTTTGGCTTCAGATTTACAAACCTTTTCTGCTTTTTTTTACACAACCTATCAAGTTATAGCAAAGGCAAAGATATTAAGAATTGCTTGATTGCAACATTTTTTTATATTGATTTTATTATTTTTTATTCCAAACATTTTTGTCGGATTTATCTTTAGCTTCTGTGGCTTCAGATTTACAAAACATTTCTGCTTTTTTTTACACAACCATTCAAGTTATAGCAAAGGCAAAGATATTAAGAATTGCTTGATTGCAACATTTTTTTATATTGATTTTATTATTTTTTATTCCAAACATTTTTGTCGGATTTATCTTTAGCTTCTGTGGCTTCAGATTTACAAAACTTTTCTGCTTTTTTTTTACACAACCATTCAAGTTATAGCAAAGGCAAAGATATTAAGAATTGCTTGATTGCAACATTTTTTTATATTGATTTTATTATTTTTTATTCCAAACATTTTTGTCGGATTTATCTTTAGCTTCTGTGGCTTCAGATTTACAAAACATTTCTGCTTTTTTTTACACAACCATTCAAGTTATAGCAAAGGCAAAGATATTAAGAATTGCTTGATTGCAACATTTTTTTATATTGATTTTATTATTTTTTATTCCAAACATTTTTGTCGGATTTATCTTTAGCTTCTGTGGCTTCAGATTTACAAAACATTTCTGCTTTTTTTTACACAACCATTCAAGTTATAGCAAAGGCAAAGATATTAAGAATTGCTTGATTGCAACATTTTTTTATATTGATTTTATTATTTTTTATTCCAAACATTTTTGTCGGATTTATCTTTAGCTTCTGTGGCTTCAGATTTACAAAACTTTTCTGCTTTTTTTTACACAACCTATCAAGTTATAGCAAAGGCAAAGATATTAAGAATTGCTTGATTGCAACATTTTTTTATATTGATTTTATTATTTTTTATTCCAAACATTTTTGTCGGATTTATCTTTAGCTTCTGTGGCTTCAGATTTACAAAACATTTCTGCTTTTTTTTACACAACCATTCAAGTTATAGCAAAGGCAAAGATATTAAGAATTGCTTGATTGCAACATTTTTTTATATTGATTTTATTATTTTTTATTCCAAACATTTTTGTCGGATTTATCTTTAGCTTCTGTGGCTTCAGATTTACAAAACTTTTCTGCTTTTTTTTTACACAACCATTCAAGTTATAGCAAAGGCAAAGATATTAAGAATTGCTTGATTGCAACATTTTTTTATATTGATTTTATTATTTTTTATTCCAAACATTTTTGTCGGATTTATCTTTAGCTTCTGTGGCTTCAGATTTACAAAACATTTCTGCTTTTTTTTACACAACCATTCAAGTTATAGCAAAGGCAAAGATATTAAGAATTGCTTGATTGCAACATTTTTTTATATTGATTTTATTATTTTTTATTCCAAACATTTTTGTCGGATTTATCTTTAGCTTCTGTGGCTTCAGATTTACAAAACATTTCTGCTTTTTTTTACACAACCATTCAAGTTATAGCAAAGGCAAAGATATTAAGAATTGCTTGATTGCAACATTTTTTTATATTGATTTTATTATTTTTTATTCCAAACATTTTTGTCGGATTTATCTTTAGCTTCTGTGGCTTCAGATTTACAAAACTTTTCTGCTTTTTTTTTACACAACCATTCAAGTTATAGCAAAGGCAAAGATATTAAGAATTGCTTGATTGCAACATTTTTTTATATTGATTTTATTATTTTTTATTCCAAACATTTTTGTCGGATTTATCTTTAGCTTCTGTGGCTTCAGATTTACAAAACATTTCTGCTTTTTTTTACACAACCATTCAAGTTATAGCAAAGGCAAAGATATTAAGAATTGCTTGATTGCAACATTTTTTTATATTGATTTTATTATTTTTTATTCCAAACATTTTTGTCGGATTTATCTTTAGCTTCTGTGGCTTCAGATTTACAAAACTTTTCTGCTTTTTTTTACACAACCTATCAAGTTATAGCAAAGGCAAAGATATTAAGAATTGCTTGATTGCAACATTTTTTTATATTGATTTTATTATTTTTTATTCCAAACATTTTTGTCGGATTTATCTTTAGCTTCTGTGGCTTCAGATTTACAAAACATTTCTGCTTTTTTTTACACAACCATTCAAGTTATAGCAAAGGCAAAGATATTAAGAATTGCTTGATTGCAACATTTTTTTATATTGATTTTATTATTTTTTATTCCAAACATTTTTGTCGGATTTATCTTTAGCTTCTGTGGCTTCAGATTTACAAAACTTTTCTGCTTTTTTTTTACACAACCATTCAAGTTATAGCAAAGGCAAAGATATTAAGAATTGCTTGATTGCAACATTTTTTTATATTGATTTTATTATTTTTTATTCCAAACATTTTTGTCGGATTTATCTTTAGCTTCTGTGGCTTCAGATTTACAAAACATTTCTGCTTTTTTTTACACAACCATTCAAGTTATAGCAAAGGCAAAGATATTAAGAATTGCTTGATTGCAACATTTTTTTATATTGATTTTATTATTTTTTATTCCAAACATTTTTGTCGGATTTATCTTTAGCTTCTGTGGCTTCAGATTTACAAAACATTTCTGCTTTTTTTTACACAACCATTCAAGTTATAGCAAAGGCAAAGATATTAAGAATTGCTTGATTGCAACATTTTTTTATATTGATTTTATTATTTTTTATTCCAAACATTTTTGTCGGATTTATCTTTAGCTTCTGTGGCTTCAGATTTACAAAACTTTTCTGCTTTTTTTTTACACAACCATTCAAGTTATAGCAAAGGCAAAGATATTAAGAATTGCTTGATTGCAACATTTTTTTATATTGATTTTATTATTTTTTATTCCAAACATTTTTGTCGGATTTTTCTTTAGCTTCTTTGGCTTCAGATTTACAAACCTTTTCTGCTTTTTTTTTACACAACCAATCAAGTTATAGCAAAGGCAAAGATATTAATGAATTGCTTGATTGCAACATTTTTTTTATTCATAACATTTTTGTCGGATTTTTCTTTAGCTTCTGTGGCTTCAGATTTACAAAACTTTTCTGCTTTTTTTTTACACAACCAATCAAGTTATAGCAAAGGCAAAGATATTAATGAATTGCTTGATTGCAACATTTTTTTTATTCATAAAATTTTTGTCGGATTTTTCTTTAGCTTCTGTGGCTTCAGATTTACAAAACTTTTCTGCTTTTTTTTTACACAACCATTCAAGTTATAGCAAAGGCAAAGATATTAATGAATTGCTTGATTGCAACATTTTTTTTATTCATAACATTTTTGTCGGATTTTTCTTTAGCTTCTGTGGCTTCAGATTTACAAAACTTTTCTGCTTTTTTTTTACACAACCATTCAAGTTATAGCAAAGGCAAAGATATTAATGAATTGCTTGATTGCAACATTTTTTTATATTGATTTTATTATTTTTTATTCCAAACATTTTTGTCGGATTTATCTTTAGCTTCTGTGGCTTCAGATTTACAAACCTTTTCTGCTTTTTTTTACACAACCATTCAAGTTATAGCAAACGCAAAGATATTAATGAATTGCTTGATTGCAACTTTTTTTTTATTCATAACATTTTTGTAGGATTTTTCTTTAGCTTCTGTGGCTTCAGATTTACAAAACTTTTCTGCTTTTTTTTTACACAACCATTCAAGTTATAGCAAAGGCAAAGATATTAATGAATTGCTTGATTGCAACATTTTTTTATATTGATTTTATTATTTTTTATTCCAAACATTTTTGTCGGATTTATCTTTAGCTTCTGTGGCTTCAGATTTACAAACCTTTTCTGCTTTTTTTTTACACAACCAATCAAGTTATAGCAAAGGCAAAGATATTAATGAATTGCTTGATTGCAACATTTTTTTTATTCATAACATTTTTGTCGGATTTTTCTTTAGCTTCTGTGGCTTCAGATTTACAAAACTTTTCTGCTTTTTTTTTACACAACCATTCAAGTTATAGCAAAGGCAAAGATATTAATGAATTGCTTGATTGCAACATTTTTTTTATTCATAACATTTTTGTCGGATTTTTCTTTAGCTTCTGTGGCTTCAGATTTACAAACCTTTTCTGCTTTTTTTTACACAACCATTCAAGTTATAGCAAACGCAAAGATATTAATGAATTGCTTGATTGCAACATTTTTTTTATTCATAACATTTTTGTCGGATTTTTCTTTAGCTTCTGTGGCTTCAGATTTACAAAACTTTTCTGCTTTTTTTTTACACAACCATTCAAGTTATAGCAAAGGCAAAGATATTAATGAATTGCTTGATTGCAACATTTTTTTATATTGATTTTATTATTTTTTATTCCAAACATTTTTGTCGGATTTTTCTTTAGCTTCTGTGGCTTCAGATTTACAAACCTTTTCTGCTTTTTTTTACACAACCAATCAAGTTATAGCAAAGGCAAAGATATTAATGAATTGCTTGATTGCAACATTTTTTTTATTCATAACATTTTTGTCGGATTTTTCTTTAGCTTCTGTGGCTTCAGATTTACAAAACTTTTCTGCTTTTTTTTTACACAACCAATCAAGTTATAGCAAAGGCAAAGATATTAATGAATTGCTTGATTGCAACATTTTTTTTATTCATAACATTTTTGTCGGATTTTTCTTTAGCTTCTGTGGCTTCAGATTTACAAAACTTTTCTGCTTTTTTTTTACACAACCATTCAAGTTATAGCAAAGGCAAAGATATTAATGAATTGCTTGATTGCAACATTTTTTTATATTGATTTTATTATTTTTTATTCCAAACATTTTTGTCGGATTTTTCTTTAGCTTCTGTGGCTTCAGATTTACAAACCTTTTCTGCTTTTTTTTACACAACCATTCAAGTTATAGCAAACGCAAAGATATTAATGAATTGCTTGATTGCAACATTTTTTTTATTCATAACATTTTTGTCGGATTTTTCTTTAGCTTCTGTGGCTTCAGATTTACAAAACTTTTCTGCTTTTTTTTTACACAACCATTCAAGTTATAGCAAAGGCAAAGATATTAATGAATTGCTTGATTGCAACATTTTTTTATATTGATTTTATTATTTTTTATTCCAAACATTTTTGTCGGATTTTTCTTTAGCTTCTGTGGCTTCAGATTTACAAACCTTTTCTGCTTTTTTTTACACAACCAATCAAGTTATAGCAAAGGCAAAGATATTAATGAATTGCTTGATTGCAACATTTTTTTTATTCATAACATTTTTGTCGGATTTTTCTTTAGCTTCTGTGGCTTCAGATTTACAAAACTTTTCTGCTTTTTTTTTACACAACCATTCAAGTTATAGCAAAGGCAAAGATATTAATGAATTGCTTGATTGCAACATTTTTTTATATTGATTTTATTATTTTTTATTCCAAACATTTTTGTCGGATTTATCTTTAGCTTCTGTGGCTTCAGATTTACAAACCTTTTCTGCTTTTTTTTTACACAACCAATCAAGTTATAGCAAAGGCAAAGATATTAATGAATTGCTTGATTGCAACATTTTTTTTATTCATAACATTTTTGTCGGATTTTTCTTTAGCTTCTGTGGCTTCAGATTTACAAAACTTTTCTGCTTTTTTTTTACACAACCAATCAAGTTATAGCAAAGGCAAAGATATTAATGAATTGCTTGATTGCAACATTTTTTTTATTCATAACATTTTTGTCGGATTTTTCTTTAGCTTCTGTGGCTTCAGATTTACAAAACTTTTCTGCTTTTTTTTTACACAACCATTCAAGTTATAGCAAAGGCAAAGATATTAATGAATTGCTTGATTGCAACATTTTTTTATATTGATTTTATTATTTTTTATTCCAAACATTTTTGTCGGATTTATCTTTAGCTTCTGTGGCTTCAGATTTACAAACCTTTTCTGCTTTTTTTTACACAACCATTCAAGTTATAGCAAACGCAAAGATATTAATGAATTGCTTGATTGCAACATTTTTTTTATTCATAACATTTTTGTCGGATTTTTCTTTAGCTTCTGTGGCTTCAGATTTACAAAACTTTTCTGCTTTTTTTTTACACAACCAATCAAGTTATAGCAAAGGCAAAGATATTAATGAATTGCTTGATTGCAACATTTTTTTTATTCATAACATTTTTGTCGGATTTTTCTTTAGCTTCTGTGGCTTCAGATTTACAAAACTTTTCTGCTTTTTTTTTACACAACCAATCAAGTTATAGCAAAGGCAAAGATATTAATGAATTGCTTGATTGCAACATTTTTTTTATTCATAACATTTTTGTCGGATTTTTCTTTAGCTTCTGTGGCTTCAGATTTACAAAACTTTTCTGCTTTTTTTTTACACAACCAATCAAGTTATAGCAAAGGCAAAGATATTAATGAATTGCTTGATTGCAACATTTTTTTTATTCATAACATTTTTGTCGGATTTTTCTTTAGCTTCTGTGGCTTCAGATTTACAAAACTTTTCTGCTTTTTTTTTACACAACCAATCAAGTTATAGCAAAGGCAAAGATATTAATGAATTGCTTGATTGCAACATTTTTTTTATTCATAACATTTTTGTCGGATTTTTCTTTAGCTTCTGTGGCTTCAGATTTACAAAACTTTTCTGCTTTTTTTTTACACAACCATTCAAGTTATAGCAAAGGCAAAGATATTAATGAATTGCTTGATTGCAACATTTTTTTATATTGATTTTATTATTTTTTATTCCAAACATTTTTGTCGGATTTATCTTTAGCTTCTGTGGCTTCAGATTTACAAAACTTTTCTGCTTTTTTTTTACACAACCATTCAAGTTATAGCAAAGGCAAAGATATTAATGAATTGCTTGATTGCAACATTTTTTTTATTCAAAATATTTTTGTCGGATTATTCTTTAGATTCTGTGGCTTCAGATTTACAAAACTTTTCTGCTTTTTTTTACACAACCATTCAAGTTATAGCAAAGGCAAAGATATTAATGAATTGCTTGATTGCAACATTTTTTTTATTCAAAATTTTTTTGTCGGATTATTCTTTAGCTTCTGTGGCTTCAGATTTACAAAACTTTTCTGCTTTTTTTTTACACAACCATTCAAGTTATAGCAAAGGCAAAGATATTAATGAATTGCTTGATTGCAACATTTTTTTATATTGATTTTATTATTTTTTATTCCAAACATTTTTGTCGGATTTATCTTTAGCTTCTGTGGCTTCAGATTTACAAAACTTTTCTGCTTTTTTTTTACACAACCATTCAAGTTATAGCAAAGGCAAAGATATTAATGAATTGCTTGATTGCAACATTTTTTTTATTCAAAATTTTTTTGTCGGATTATTCTTTAGCTTCTGTGGCTTCAGATTTACAAAACTTTTCTGCTTTTTTTTACACAACCATTCAAGTTATAGCAAAGGCAAAGATATTAATGAATTGCTTGATTGCAACATTTTTTTTATTCATAACATTTTTGTCGGATTTTTCTTTAGCTTCTGTGGCTTCAGATTTACAAAACTTTTCTGCTTTTTTTTTACACAACCATTCAAGTTATAGCAAAGGCAAAGATATTAATGAATTGCTTGATTGCAACATTTTTTTATATTGATTTTATTATTTTTTATTCCAAACATTTTTGTCGGATTTATCTTTAGCTTCTGTGGCTTCAGATTTACAAAACTTTTCTGCTTTTTTTTTACACAACCATTCAAGTTATAGCAAAGGCAAAGATATTAATGAATTGCTTGATTGCAACATTTTTTTTATTCAAAATATTTTTGTCGGATTATTCTTTAGATTCTGTGGCTTCAGATTTACAAAACTTTTCTGCTTTTTTTTACACAACCATTCAAGTTATAGCAAAGGCAAAGATATTAATGAATTGCTTGATTGCAACATTTTTTTTATTCAAAATTTTTTTGTCGGATTATTCTTTAGCTTCTGTGGCTTCAGATTTACAAAACTTTTCTGCTTTTTTTTTACACAACCATTCAAGTTATAGCAAAGGCAAAGATATTAATGAATTGCTTGATTGCAACATTTTTTTATATTGATTTTATTATTTTTTATTCCAAACATTTTTGTCGGATTTATCTTTAGCTTCTGTGGCTTCAGATTTACAAAACTTTTCTGCTTTTTTTTTACACAACCATTCAAGTTATAGCAAAGGCAAAGATATTAATGAATTGCTTGATTGCAACATTTTTTTTATTCAAAATATTTTTGTCGGATTATTCTTTAGATTCTGTGGCTTCAGATTTACAAAACTTTTCTGCTTTTTTTTACACAACCATTCAAGTTATAGCAAAGGCAAAGATATTAATGAATTGCTTGATTGCAACATTTTTTTTATTCAAAATTTTTTTGTCGGATTATTCTTTAGCTTCTGTGGCTTCAGATTTACAAAACTTTTCTGCTTTTTTTTTACACAACCATTCAAGTTATAGCAAAGGCAAAGATATTAATGAATTGCTTGATTGCAACATTTTTTTATATTGATTTTATTATTTTTTATTCCAAACATTTTTGTCGGATTTATCTTTAGCTTCTGTGGCTTCAGATTTACAAAACTTTTCTGCTTTTTTTTTACACAACCATTCAAGTTATAGCAAAGGCAAAGATATTAATGAATTGCTTGATTGCAACATTTTTTTATATTGATTTTATTATTTTTTATTCCAAACATTTTTGTCGGATTTATCTTTAGCTTCTGTGGCTTCAGATTTACAAAACTTTTCTGCTTTTTTTTTACACAACCATTCAAGTTATAGCAAAGGCAAAGATATTAATGAATTGCTTGATTGCAACATTTTTTTTATTCAAAATTTTTTTGTCGGATTATTCTTTAGCTTCTGTGGCTTCAGATTTACAAAACTTTTCTGCTTTTTTTTTACACAACCATTCAAGTTATAGCAAAGGCAAAGATATTAATGAATTGCTTGATTGCAACATTTTTTTATATTGATTTTATTATTTTTTATTCCAATCATTTTTGTCGGATTTATCTTTAGCTTCTGTGGCTTCAGAATGTCAATCCATGACTGCTGTATTTTTACACAATCATTCAAGTTATAGCATAGGCAAAATTATTAACGAATTGCGCGATTGCAACATTTTTTTATTCTAATTTTTTTTGTCGGATTATTCTTTAGCTTCTGTGGCTTCAGAATGTCAATCCATGACTGCTGTATTTTTACACAATCATTCAAGTTATAGCATAGGCAAAATTATTAACGAATTGCGCGATTGCAACATTTTTTTATTCTAATTTTTTTTGTCGGATTATTCTTTAGCTTCTGTGGCTTCAGAATTACAAACCTTTACTGATGAATTTTTATCCAGCCATTCAAGTTATAGCAAAGGCAAAGATATTAATGAATTGCTTGATTGCAACATTTTTTAATATTGATTTTATTATTTTTTATTCCAAACATTTTTGTCGGATTTTTCTTTAGCTTCTGTGGCTTCAGAATTACAAACCATTACTGATGAATTTTTATCCAGCCATTCAAGTTATAGCAAAGGCAAAGATATTAATGAATTGCTTGATTGCAACATTTTTTTATATTGATTTTATTATTTTTTATTCCAATCATTTTTGTCGGATTTATCTTTAGCTTCTGTGGCTTCAGAATGTCAATCCATGACTGCTGTATTTTTACACAATCATTCAAGTTATAGCATAGGCAAAATTATTAACGAATTGCGCGATTGCAACATTTTTTTATTCTAATTTTTTTTGTCGGATTATTCTTTAGCTTCTGTGGCTTCAGAATGTCAATCCATGACTGCTGTATTTTTACACAATCATTCAAGTTATAGCATAGGCAAAATTATTAACGAATTGCGCGATTGCAACATTTTTTTATTCTAATTTTTTTTGTCGGATTATTCTTTAGCTTCTGTGGCTTCAGAATTACAAACCTTTACTGATGAATTTTTATCCAGCCATTCAAGTTATAGCAAAGGCAAAGATATTAATGAATTGCTTGATTGCAACATTTTTTAATATTGATTTTATTATTTTTTATTCCAAACATTTTTGTCGGATTTTTCTTTAGCTTCTGTGGCTTCAGAATTACAAACCATTACTGATGAATTTTTATCCAGCCATTCAAGTTATAGCAAAGGCAAAGATATTAATGAATTGCTTGATTGCAACATTTTTTTATATTGATTTTATTATTTTTTATTCCAATCATTTTTGTCGGATTTATCTTTAGCTTCTGTGGCTTCAGAATGTCAATCCATGACTGCTGTATTTTTACACAATCATTCAAGTTATAGCATAGGCAAAATTATTAACGAATTGCGCGATTGCAACATTTTTTTATTCTAATTTTTTTTGTCGGATTATTCTTTAGCTTCTGTGGCTTCAGAATGTCAATCCATGACTGCTGTATTTTTACACAATCATTCAAGTTATAGCATAGGCAAAATTATTAACGAATTGCGCGATTGCAACATTTTTTTATTCTAATTTTTTTTGTCGGATTATTCTTTAGCTTCTGTGGCTTCAGAATTACAAACCTTTACTGATGAATTTTTATCCAGCCATTCAAGTTATAGCAAAGGCAAAGATATTAATGAATTGCTTGATTGCAACATTTTTTAATATTGATTTTATTATTTTTTATTCCAAACATTTTTGTCGGATTTTTCTTTAGCTTCTGTGGCTTCAGAATTACAAACCATTACTGATGAATTTTTATCCAGCCATTCAAGTTATAGCAAAGGCAAAGATATTAATGAATTGCTTGATTGCAACATTTTTTTATATTGATTTTATTATTTTTTATTCCAAACATTTTTGTCGGATTTATCTTTAGCTTCTGTGGCTTCAGATTTACAAACCTTTTCTGCTTTTTTTTACACAACCATTCAAGTTATAGCAAACGCAAAGATATTAATGAATTGCTTGATTGCAACATTTTTTTTATTCATAACATTTTTGTCGGATTTTTCTTTAGCTTCTGTGGCTTCAGATTTACAAAACTTTTCTGCTTTTTTTTACACAACCATTCAAGTTATAGCAAAGGCAAAGATATTAATGAATTGCTTGATTGCAACATTTTTTTATATTGATTTTATTATTTTTTATTCCAAACATTTTTGTCGGATTTATCTTTAGCTTCTGTGGCTTCAGATTTACAAAACTTTTCTGCTTTTTTTTTACACAACCATTCAAGTTATAGCAAAGGCAAAGATATTAATGAATTGCTTGATTGCAACATTTTTTTTATTCAAAATATTTTTGTCGGATTATTCTTTAGATTCTGTGGCTTCAGATTTACAAAACTTTTCTGCTTTTTTTTACACAACCATTCAAGTTATAGCAAAGGCAAAGATATTAATGAATTGCTTGATTGCAACATTTTTTTTATTCAAAATTTTTTTGTCGGATTATTCTTTAGCTTCTGTGGCTTCAGATTTACAAAACTTTTCTGCTTTTTTTTTACACAACCATTCAAGTTATAGCAAAGGCAAAGATATTAATGAATTGCTTGATTGCAACATTTTTTTATATTGATTTTATTATTTTTTATTCCAAACATTTTTGTCGGATTTATCTTTAGCTTCTGTGGCTTCAGATTTACAAAACTTTTCTGCTTTTTTTTTACACAACCATTCAAGTTATAGCAAAGGCAAAGATATTAATGAATTGCTTGATTGCAACATTTTTTTTATTCAAAATTTTTTTGTCGGATTATTCTTTAGCTTCTGTGGCTTCAGATTTACAAAACTTTTCTGCTTTTTTTTACACAACCATTCAAGTTATAGCAAAGGCAAAGATATTAATGAATTGCTTGATTGCAACATTTTTTTTATTCATAACATTTTTGTCGGATTTTTCTTTAGCTTCTGTGGCTTCAGATTTACAAAACTTTTCTGCTTTTTTTTTACACAACCATTCAAGTTATAGCAAAGGCAAAGATATTAATGAATTGCTTGATTGCAACATTTTTTTTATTCAAAATTTTTTTGTCGGATTATTCTTTAGCTTCTGTGGCTTCAGATTTACAAAACTTTTCTGCTTTTTTTTTACACAACCATTCAAGTTATAGCAAAGGCAAAGATATTAATGAATTGCTTGATTGCAACATTTTTTTATATTGATTTTATTATTTTTTATTCCAATCATTTTTGTCGGATTTATCTTTAGCTTCTGTGGCTTCAGAATGTCAATCCATGACTGCTGTATTTTTACACAATCATTCAAGTTATAGCATAGGCAAAATTATTAACGAATTGCGCGATTGCAACATTTTTTTATTCTAATTTTTTTTGTCGGATTATTCTTTAGCTTCTGTGGCTTCAGAATGTCAATCCATGACTGCTGTATTTTTACACAATCATTCAAGTTATAGCATAGGCAAAATTATTAACGAATTGCGCGATTGCAACATTTTTTTATTCTAATTTTTTTTGTCGGATTATTCTTTAGCTTCTGTGGCTTCAGAATTACAAACCTTTACTGATGAATTTTTATCCAGCCATTCAAGTTATAGCAAAGGCAAAGATATTAATGAATTGCTTGATTGCAACATTTTTTAATATTGATTTTATTATTTTTTATTCCAAACATTTTTGTCGGATTTTTCTTTAGCTTCTGTGGCTTCAGAATTACAAACCATTACTGATGAATTTTTATCCAGCCATTCAAGTTATAGCAAAGGCAAAGATATTAATGAATTGCTTGATTGTAACATTTTTTTATATTGATTTTATTATTTTTTATTCCAAACATTTTTGTCGGATTTATCTTTAGCTTCTGTGGCTTCAGAATGTCAATCCATGACTGCTGTATTTTTACACAATCATTCAAGTTATAGCATAGGCAAAATTATTAACGAATTGCGCGATTGCAACATTTTTTTATTCTAATTTTTTTTGTCGGATTATTCTTTAGCTTCTGTGGCTTCAGAATTACAAACCTTTACTGATGAATTTTTATCCAGCCATTCAAGTTATAGCAAAGGCAAAGATATTAATGAATTGCTTGATTGCTACATTTTTTTATATTGATTTTATTTTTTTTTATTCCAAACATTTTTGTCGGATTTTTCTTTAGCTTCTGTGGCTTCAGAATTACAAACCTTTACTGATGAATTTTTATCCAGCCATTCAAGTTATAGCAAAGGCAAAGATATTAATGAATTGCTTGATTGCTACATTTTTTTATATTGATTTTATTATTTTTTATTCCAAACATTTTTGTCGGATTTATCTTTAGCTTCTGTGGCTTCAGAATTACAAACCTTTACTGATGAATTTTTATCCAGCCATTCAAGTTATAGCAAAGGCAAAGATATTAATGAATTGCTTGATTGCTACATTTTTTTATATTGATTTTATTTTTTTTTATTCCAAACATTTTTGTCGGATTTTTCTTTAGCTTCTGTGGCTTCAGAATTACAAACCTTTACTGATGAATTTTTATCCAGCCATTCAAGTTATAGCAAAGGCAAAGATATTAATGAATTGCTTGATTGCTACATTTTTTTATATTGATTTTATTTTTTTTTATTCCAAACATTTTTGTCGGGTTTTTCTTTAGCTTCTGTGGCTTCAGAATTACAAACCTTTACTGATGAATTTTTATCCAGCCATTCAAGTTATAGCAAAGGCAAAGATATTAATGAATTGCTTGATTGTAACATTTTTTTATATTGATTTTATTATTTTTTATTCCAAACATTTTTGTCGGATTTATCTTTAGCTTCTGTGGCTTCAGAATGTCAATCCATGACTGCTGTATTTTTACACAATCATTCAAGTTATAGCATAGGCAAAATTATTAACGAATTGCGCGATTGCAACATTTTTTTATTCTAATTTTTTTTGTCGGATTATTCTTTAGCTTCTGTGGCTTCAGAATTACAAACCTTTACTGATGAATTTTTATCCAGCCATTCAAGTTATAGCAAAGGCAAAGATATTAATGAATTGCTTGATTGCTACATTTTTTTATATTGATTTTATTTTTTTTTATTCCAAACATTTTTGTCGGATTTTTCTTTAGCTTCTGTGGCTTCAGAATTACAAACCTTTACTGATGAATTTTTATCCAGCCATTCAAGTTATAGCAAAGGCAAAGATATTAATGAATTGCTTGATTGCTACATTTTTTTATATTGATTTTATTATTTTTTATTCCAAACATTTTTGTCGGATTTATCTTTAGCTTCTGTGGCTTCAGAATTACAAACCTTTACTGATGAATTTTTATCCAGCCATTCAAGTTATAGCAAAGGCAAAGATATTAATGAATTGCTTGATTGCTACATTTTTTTATATTGATTTTATTTTTTTTTATTCCAAACATTTTTGTCGGATTTTTCTTTAGCTTCTGTGGCTTCAGAATTACAAACCTTTACTGATGAATTTTTATCCAGCCATTCAAGTTATAGCAAAGGCAAAGATATTAATGAATTGCTTGATTGCTACATTTTTTTATATTGATTTTATTTTTTTTTATTCCAAACATTTTTGTCGGATTTTTCTTTAGCTTCTGTGGCTTCAGAATTACAAACCTTTACTGATGAATTTTTATCCAGCCATTCAAGTTATAGCAAAGGCAAAGATATTAATGAATTGCTTGATTGTAACATTTTTTTATATTGATTTTATTATTTTTTATTCCAAACATTTTTGTCGGATTTATCTTTAGCTTCTGTGGCTTCAGAATGTCAATCCATGACTGCTGTATTTTTACACAATCATTCAAGTTATAGCATAGGCAAAATTATTAACGAATTGCGCGATTGCAACATTTTTTTATTCTAATTTTTTTTGTCGGATTATTCTTTAGCTTCTGTGGCTTCAGAATTACAAACCTTTACTGATGAATTTTTATCCAGCCATTCAAGTTATAGCAAAGGCAAAGATATTAATGAATTGCTTGATTGCTACATTTTTTTATATTGATTTTATTTTTTTTTATTCCAAACATTTTTGTCGGATTTTTCTTTAGCTTCTGTGGCTTCAGAATTACAAACCTTTACTGATGAATTTTTATCCAGCCATTCAAGTTATAGCAAAGGCAAAGATATTAATGAATTGCTTGATTGCTACATTTTTTTATATTGATTTTATTATTTTTTATTCCAAACATTTTTGTCGGATTTATCTTTAGCTTCTGTGGCTTCAGAATGTCAATCCATGACTGCTGTATTTTTACACAAATTTCAAGTTATAGCATAGGCAAAATTATTAATGAATTGCGCGATTGCAACATTTTTTTATTCTAAATTTTTTTGTCGGATTATTCTTTAGCTTCTGTGGCTTCAGAATAACAAACCTTTACTGATGAATTTTTATCTAGCCATTCAAGTTATAGCAAAGGCAAAGATATTAATGAATTGCTAGACTGTAACATTTTTTTATATTGATTTTATTATTTTTTATTCCAAACATTTTTGTCGGATTTATCTTTAGCTTCTGTGGCTTCAGAATGTCAATCCATGACTGCTGTATTTTTACACAATCATTCTAGTTAGAGCATAATCAAAATTATTAATGAATTGCGCTATTGCAACATTTTTTTATTCTAAATTTTTTTGTCGGATTATTCTTTAGCTTCTATGGCTTCAGAATTACAAACCTTTACTGATGAATTTTTATCCAGCCATTCAAGTTATAGCAAAGGCAAAGATATTAATGAATTGCTTGATTGTAACATTTTTTTATATTGATTTTATTATTTTTTATTCCAATCATTTATGCCGGATTTTTCTTTAGCTTCTGTGGCTTCAGAATAACAAACCTTTACTGATGAATTTTTATCCAGCCATTCAAGTTATAGCAAAGGCAAAGATATTAATGAATTGCTTGATTGTAACATTTTTTTATATTGATTTTATTATTTTTTATTCCAATCATTTATGCCGGATTTTTCTTTAGCTTCTGTGGCTTCAGAATAACAAACCTTTACTGATGAATTTTTATCTAGCCATTCAAGTTATAGCAAAGGCAAAGATATTAATGAATTGCTAGACTGTAACATTTTTTTATATTGATTTTATTATTTTTTATTCCAAACATTTTTGTCGGATTTATCTTTAGCTTCTGTGGCTTCAGAATGTCAATCCATGACTGCTGTATTTTTACACAATCATTCTAGTTAGAGCATAATCAAAATTATTAATGAATTGCGCTATTGCAACATTTTTTTATTCTAAATTTTTTTGTCGGATTATTCTTTAGCTTCTATGGCTTCAGAATTACAAACCTTTACTGATGAATTTTTATCCAGCCATTCAAGTTATAGCAAAGGCAAAGATATTAATGAATTGCTTGATTGTAACATTTTTTTATATTGATTTTATTATTTTTTATTCCAATCATTTATGCCGGATTTTTCTTTAGCTTCTGTGGCTTCAGAATAACAAACCTTTACTGATGAATTTTTATCCAGCCATTCAAGTTATAGCAAAGGCAAAGATATTAATGAATTGCTTGATTGTAACATTTTTTTATATTGATTTTATTATTTTTTATTCCAAACATTTTTGTCGGATTTATCTTTAGCTTCTGTGGCTTCAGAATGTCAATCCATGACTGCTGTATTTTTACACAATCATTCTAGTTAGAGCATAATCAAAATTATTAATGAATTGCGCTATTGCAACATTTTTTTATTCTAAATTTTTTTGTCGGATTATTCTTTAGCTTCTGTGGCTTCAGAATAACAAACCTTTACTGATGAATTTTTATCCAGCCATTCAAGTTATAGCAAAGGCAAAGATATTAATGAATTGCTTGATTGTAACATTTTTTTATATTGATTTTATTATTTTTTATTCCAATCATTTATGCCGGATTTTTCTTTAGCTTCTGTGGCTTCAGAATAACAAACCTTTACTGATGAATTTTTATCCAGCCATTCAAGTTATAGCAAAGGCAAAGATATTAATTAATTGCTTGATTGTAACATTTTTTTATATTGATTTTATTATTTTTTATTCCAAACATTTTTGTCGGATTTATCTTTAGCTTCTGTGGCTTCAGAATGTCAATCCATGACTGCTGTATTTTTACACAAATTTCAAGTTATAGCATAGGCAAAATTATTAATGAATTGCGCGATTGCAACATTTTTTTATTCTAAATTTTTTTGTCGGATTATTCTTTAGCTTCTGTGGCTTCAGAATAACAAACCTTTACTGATGAATTTTTATCCAGCCATTCAAGTTATAGCAAAGGCAAAGATATTAATGAATTGCTTGATTGTAACATTTTTTTATATTGATTTTATTATTTTTTATTCCAATCATTTATGCCGGATTTTTCTTTAGCTTCTGTGGCTTCAGAATAACAAACCTTTACTGATGAATTTTTATCCAGCCATTCAAGTTATAGCAAAGGCAAAGATATTAATGAATTGCTTGATTGTAACATTTTTTTATATTGATTTTATTATTTTTTATTCCAAACATTTTTGTCGGATTTATCTTTAGCTTCTGTGGCTTCAGAATGTCAATCCATGACTGCTGTATTTTTACACAAATTTCAAGTTATAGCATAGGCAAAATTATTAATGAATTGCGCGATTGCAACATTTTTTTATTCTAAATTTTTTTGTCGGATTATTCTTTAGCTTCTGTGGCTTCAGAATAACAAACCTTTACTGATGAATTTTTATCTAGCCATTCAAGTTATAGCAAAGGCAAAGATATTAATGAATTGCTAGACTGTAACATTTTTTTATATTGATTTTATTATTTTTTATTCCAAACATTTTTGTCGGATTTATCTTTAGCTTCTGTGGCTTCAGAATGTCAATCCATGACTGCTGTATTTTTACACAATCATTCTAGTTAGAGCATAATCAAAATTATTAATGAATTGCGCTATTGCAACATTTTTTTATTCTAAATTTTTTTGTCGGATTATTCTTTAGCTTCTATGGCTTCAGAATTACAAACCTTTACTGATGAATTTTTATCCAGCCATTCAAGTTATAGCAAAGGCAAAGATATTAATGAATTGCTTGATTGTAACATTTTTTTATATTGATTTTATTATTTTTTATTCCAATCATTTATGCCGGATTTTTCTTTAGCTTCTGTGGCTTCAGAATAACAAACCTTTACTGATGAATTTTTATCCAGCCATTCAAGTTATAGCAAAGGCAAAGATATTAATGAATTGCTTGATTGTAACATTTTTTTATATTGATTTTATTATTTTTTATTCCAAACATTTTTGTCGGATTTATCTTTAGCTTCTGTGGCTTCAGAATGTCAATCCATGACTGCTGTATTTTTACACAAATTTCAAGTTATAGCATAGGCAAAATTATTAATGAATTGCGCGATTGCAACATTTTTTTATTCTAAATTTTTTTGTCGGATTATTCTTTAGCTTCTGTGGCTTCAGAATAACAAACCTTTACTGATGAATTTTTATCTAGCCATTCAAGTTATAGCAAAGGCAAAGATATTAATGAATTGCTAGACTGTAACATTTTTTTATATTGATTTTATTATTTTTTATTCCAAACATTTTTGTCGGATTTATCTTTAGCTTCTGTGGCTTCAGAATGTCAATCCATGACTGCTGTATTTTTACACAATCATTCTAGTTAGAGCATAATCAAAATTATTAATGAATTGCGCTATTGCAACATTTTTTTATTCTAAATTTTTTTGTCGGATTATTCTTTAGCTTCTATGGCTTCAGAATTACAAACCTTTACTGATGAATTTTTATCCAGCCATTCAAGTTATAGCAAAGGCAAAGATATTAATGAATTGCTTGATTGTAACATTTTTTTATATTGATTTTATTATTTTTTATTCCAATCATTTATGCCGGATTTTTCTTTAGCTTCTGTGGCTTCAGAATAACAAACCTTTACTGATGAATTTTTATCTAGCCATTCAAGTTATAGCAAAGGCAAAGATATTAATGAATTGCTTGATTGTAACATTTTTTTATATTGATTTTATTATTTTTTATTCCAAACATTTTTGTCGGATTTATCTTTAGCTTCTGTGGCTTCAGAATGTCAATCCATGACTGCTGTATTTTTACACAAATTTCAAGTTATAGCATAGGCAAAATTATTAATGAATTGCGCGATTGCAACATTTTTTTATTCTAAATTTTTTTGTCGGATTATTCTTTAGCTTCTGTGGCTTCAGAATAACAAACCTTTACTGATGAATTTTTATCTAGCCATTCAAGTTATAGCAAAGGCAAAGATATTAATGAATTGCTAGACTGTAACATTTTTTTATATTGATTTTATTATTTTTTATTCCAAACATTTTTGTCGGATTTATCTTTAGCTTCTGTGGCTTCAGAATGTCAATCCATGACTGCTGTATTTTTACACAATCATTCTAGTTAGAGCATAATCAAAATTATTAATGAATTGCGCTATTGCAACATTTTTTTATTCTAAATTTTTTTGTCGGATTATTCTTTAGCTTCTATGGCTTCAGAATTACAAACCTTTACTGATGAATTTTTATCCAGCCATTCAAGTTATAGCAAAGGCAAAGATATTAATGAATTGCTTGATTGTAACATTTTTTTATATTGATTTTATTATTTTTTATTCCAATCATTTATGCCGGATTTTTCTTTAGCTTCTGTGGCTTCAGAATAACAAACCTTTACTGATGAATTTTTATCCAGCCATTCAAGTTATAGCAAAGGCAAAGATATTAATGAATTGCTTGATTGTAACATTTTTTTATATTGATTTTATTATTTTTTATTCCAAACATTTTTGTCGGATTTATCTTTAGCTTCTGTGGCTTCAGAATGTCAATCCATGACTGCTGTATTTTTACACAAATTTCAAGTTATAGCATAGGCAAAATTATTAATGAATTGCGCGATTGCAACATTTTTTTATTCTAAATTTTTTTGTCGGATTATTCTTTAGCTTCTGTGGCTTCAGAATAACAAACCTTTACTGATGAATTTTTATCTAGCCATTCAAGTTATAGCAAAGGCAAAGATATTAATGAATTGCTAGACTGTAACATTTTTTTATATTGATTTTATTATTTTTTATTCCAAACATTTTTGTCGGATTTATCTTTAGCTTCTGTGGCTTCAGAATGTCAATCCATGACTGCTGTATTTTTACACAATCATTCTAGTTAGAGCATAATCAAAATTATTAATGAATTGCGCTATTGCAACATTTTTTTATTCTAAATTTTTTTGTCGGATTATTCTTTAGCTTCTATGGCTTCAGAATTACAAACCTTTACTGATGAATTTTTATCCAGCCATTCAAGTTATAGCAAAGGCAAAGATATTAATGAATTGCTTGATTGTAACATTTTTTTATATTGATTTTATTATTTTTTATTCCAATCATTTATGCCGGATTTTTCTTTAGCTTCTGTGGCTTCAGAATAACAAACCTTTACTGATGAATTTTTATCTAGCCATTCAAGTTATAGCAAAGGCAAAGATATTAATGAATTGCTTGATTGTAACATTTTTTTATATTGATTTTATTATTTTTTATTCCAAACATTTTTGTCGGATTTATCTTTAGCTTCTGTGGCTTCAGAATGTCAATCCATGACTGCTGTATTTTTACACAAATTTCAAGTTATAGCATAGGCAAAATTATTAATGAATTGCGCGATTGCAACATTTTTTTATTCTAAATTTTTTTGTCGGATTATTCTTTAGCTTCTGTGGCTTCAGAATAACAAACCTTTACTGATGAATTTTTATCTAGCCATTCAAGTTATAGCAAAGGCAAAGATATTAATGAATTGCTAGACTGTAACATTTTTTTATATTGATTTTATTATTTTTTATTCCAAACATTTTTGTCGGATTTATCTTTAGCTTCTGTGGCTTCAGAATGTCAATCCATGACTGCTGTATTTTTACACAATCATTCTAGTTAGAGCATAATCAAAATTATTAATGAATTGCGCTATTGCAACATTTTTTTATTCTAAATTTTTTTGTCGGATTATTCTTTAGCTTCTATGGCTTCAGAATTACAAACCTTTACTGATGAATTTTTATCCAGCCATTCAAGTTATAGCAAAGGCAAAGATATTAATGAATTGCTTGATTGTAACATTTTTTTATATTGATTTTATTATTTTTTATTCCAATCATTTATGCCGGATTTTTCTTTAGCTTCTGTGGCTTCAGAATAACAAACCTTTACTGATGAATTTTTATCCAGCCATTCAAGTTATAGCAAAGGCAAAGATATTAATGAATTGCTTGATTGTAACATTTTTTTATATTGATTTTATTATTTTTTATTCCAAACATTTTTGTCGGATTTATCTTTAGCTTCTGTGGCTTCAGAATGTCAATCCATGACTGCTGTATTTTTACACAAATTTCAAGTTATAGCATAGGCAAAATTATTAATGAATTGCGCGATTGCAACATTTTTTTATTCTAAATTTTTTTGTCGGATTATTCTTTAGCTTCTGTGGCTTCAGAATAACAAACCTTTACTGATGAATTTTTATCTAGCCATTCAAGTTATAGCAAAGGCAAAGATATTAATGAATTGCTAGACTGTAACATTTTTTTATATTGATTTTATTATTTTTTATTCCAAACATTTTTGTCGGATTTATCTTTAGCTTCTGTGGCTTCAGAATGTCAATCCATGACTGCTGTATTTTTACACAATCATTCTAGTTAGAGCATAATCAAAATTATTAATGAATTGCGCTATTGCAACATTTTTTTATTCTAAATTTTTTTGTCGGATTATTCTTTAGCTTCTGTGGCTTCAGAATAACAAACCTTTACTGATGAATTTTTATCCAGCCATTCAAGTTATAGCAAAGGCAAAGATATTAATGAATTGCTTGATTGTAACATTTTTTTATATTGATTTTATTATTTTTTATTCCAATCATTTATGCCGGATTTTTCTTTAGCTTCTGTGGCTTCAGAATAACAAACCTTTACTGATGAATTTTTATCCAGCCATTCAAGTTATAGCAAAGGCAAAGATATTAATGAATTGCTTGATTGTAACATTTTTTTATATTGATTTTATTATTTTTTATTCCAAACATTTTTGTCGGATTTATCTTTAGCTTCTGTGGCTTCAGAATGTCAATCCATGACTGCTGTATTTTTACACAAATTTCAAGTTATAGCATAGGCAAAATTATTAATGAATTGCGCGATTGCAACATTTTTTTATTCTAAATTTTTTTGTCGGATTATTCTTTAGCTTCTGTGGCTTCAGAATAACAAACCTTTACTGATGAATTTTTATCTAGCCATTCAAGTTATAGCAAAGGCAAAGATATTAATGAATTGCTAGACTGTAACATTTTTTTATATTGATTTTATTATTTTTTATTCCAAACATTTTTGTCGGATTTATCTTTAGCTTCTGTGGCTTCAGAATGTCAATCCATGACTGCTGTATTTTTACACAATCATTCTAGTTAGAGCATAATCAAAATTATTAATGAATTGCGCTATTGCAACATTTTTTTATTCTAAATTTTTTTGTCGGATTATTCTTTAGCTTCTATGGCTTCAGAATTACAAACCTTTACTGATGAATTTTTATCCAGCCATTCAAGTTATAGCAAAGGCAAAGATATTAATGAATTGCTTGATTGTAACATTTTTTTATATTGATTTTATTATTTTTTATTCCAATCATTTATGCCGGATTTTTCTTTAGCTTCTGTGGCTTCAGAATGTCAATCCATGACTGCTGTATTTTTACACAAATTTCAAGTTATAACATAGGCAAAATTATTAATGAATTGCGCGATTGCAACATTTTTTTATTCTAAATTTTTTTGTCGGATTTATCTTTAGCTTCTGTGGCTTCAGAATGTCAATCCATGACTGCTGTATTTTTACACAATCATTCTAGTTAGAGCATAATCAAAATTATTAATGAATTGCGCTATTGCAACATTTTTTTATTCTAAATTTTTTTGTCGGATTATTCTTTAGCTTCTATGGCTTCAGAATAACAAACCTTTACTGATGAATTTTTATCCAGCCATTCAAGTTATAGCAAAGGCAAAGATATTAATGAATTGCTTGATTGTAACATTTTTTTATATTGATTTTATTATTTTTTATTCCAAACATTTTTGTCGGATTTATCTTTAGCTTCTGTGGCTTCAGAATGTCAATCCATGACTGCTGTATTTTTACACAATCATTCTAGTTAGAGCATAATCAAAATTATTAATGAATTGCGCTATTGCAACATTTTTTTATTCTAAATTTTTTTGTCGGATTATTCTTTAGCTTCTGTGGCTTCAGAATAACAAACCTTTACTGATGAATTTTTATCCAGCCATTCAAGTTATAGCAAAGGCAAAGATATTAATGAATTGCTTGATTGTAACATTTTTTTATATTGATTTTATTATTTTTTATTCCAATCATTTATGCCGGATTTTTCTTTAGCTTCTGTGGCTTCAGAATAACAAACCTTTACTGATGAATTTTTATCCAGCCATTCAAGTTATAGCAAAGGCAAAGATATTAATGAATTGCTTGATTGTAACATTTTTTTATATTGATTTTATTATTTTTTATTCCAAACATTTTTGTCGGATTTATCTTTAGCTTCTGTGGCTTCAGAATGTCAATCCATGACTGCTGTATTTTTACACAAATTTCAAGTTATAGCATAGGCAAAATTATTAATGAATTGCGCGATTGCAACATTTTTTTATTCTAAATTTTTTTGTCGGATTATTCTTTAGCTTCTGTGGCTTCAGAATAACAAACCTTTACTGATGAATTTTTATCTAGCCATTCAAGTTATAGCAAAGGCAAAGATATTAATGAATTGCTAGACTGTAACATTTTTTTATATTGATTTTATTATTTTTTATTCCAAACATTTTTGTCGGATTTATCTTTAGCTTCTGTGGCTTCAGAATGTCAATCCATGACTGCTGTATTTTTACACAATCATTCTAGTTAGAGCATAATCAAAATTATTAATGAATTGCGCTATTGCAACATTTTTTTATTCTAAATTTTTTTGTCGGATTATTCTTTAGCTTCTATGGCTTCAGAATTACAAACCTTTACTGATGAATTTTTATCCAGCCATTCAAGTTATAGCAAAGGCAAAGATATTAATGAATTGCTTGATTGTAACATTTTTTTATATTGATTTTATTATTTTTTATTCCAATCATTTATGCCGGATTTTTCTTTAGCTTCTGTGGCTTCAGAATGTCAATCCATGACTGCTGTATTTTTACACAAATTTCAAGTTATAGCATAGGCAAAATTATTAATGAATTGCGCGATTGCAACATTTTTTTATTCTAAATTTTTTTGTCGGATTTATCTTTAGCTTCTGTGGCTTCAGAATGTCAATCCATGACTGCTGTATTTTTACACAATCATTCTAGTTAGAGCATAATCAAAATTATTAATGAATTGCGCTATTGCAACATTTTTTTATTCTAAATTTTTTTGTCGGATTATTCTTTAGCTTCTATGGCTTCAGAATAACAAACCTTTACTGATGAATTTTTATCCAGCCATTCAAGTTATAGCAAAGGCAAAGATATTAATGAATTGCTTGATTGTAACATTTTTTTATATTGATTTTATTATTTTTTATTCCAAACATTTTTGTCGGATTTATCTTTAGCTTCTGTGGCTTCAGAATGTCAATCCATGACTGCTGTATTTTTACACAATCATTCTAGTTAGAGCATAATCAAAATTATTAATGAATTGCGCTATTGCAACATTTTTTTATTCTAAATTTTTTTGTCGGATTATTCTTTAGCTTCTGTGGCTTCAGAATAACAAACCTTTACTGATGAATTTTTATCCAGCCATTCAAGTTATAGCAAAGGCAAAGATATTAATGAATTGCTTGATTGTAACATTTTTTTATATTGATTTTATTATTTTTTATTCCAATCATTTATGCCGGATTTTTCTTTAGCTTCTGTGGCTTCAGAATAACAAACCTTTACTGATGAATTTTTATCCAGCCATTCAAGTTATAGCAAAGGCAAAGATATTAATGAATTGCTTGATTGTAACATTTTTTTATATTGATTTTATTATTTTTTATTCCAAACATTTTTGTCGGATTTATCTTTAGCTTCTGTGGCTTCAGAATGTCAATCCATGACTGCTGTATTTTTACACAAATTTCAAGTTATAGCATAGGCAAAATTATTAATGAATTGCGCGATTGCAACATTTTTTTATTCTAAATTTTTTTGTCGGATTATTCTTTAGCTTCTGTGGCTTCAGAATAACAAACCTTTACTGATGAATTTTTATCTAGCCATTCAAGTTATAGCAAAGGCAAAGATATTAATGAATTGCTAGACTGTAACATTTTTTTATATTGATTTTATTATTTTTTATTCCAAACATTTTTGTCGGATTTATCTTTAGCTTCTGTGGCTTCAGAATGTCAATCCATGACTGCTGTATTTTTACACAATCATTCTAGTTAGAGCATAATCAAAATTATTAATGAATTGCGCTATTGCAACATTTTTTTATTCTAAATTTTTTTGTCGGATTATTCTTTAGCTTCTATGGCTTCAGAATTACAAACCTTTACTGATGAATTTTTATCCAGCCATTCAAGTTATAGCAAAGGCAAAGATATTAATGAATTGCTTGATTGTAACATTTTTTTATATTGATTTTATTATTTTTTATTCCAATCATTTATGCCGGATTTTTCTTTAGCTTCTGTGGCTTCAGAATGTCAATCCATGACTGCTGTATTTTTACACAAATTTCAAGTTATAGCATAGGCAAAATTATTAATGAATTGCGCGATTGCAACATTTTTTTATTCTAAATTTTTTTGTCGGATTTATCTTTAGCTTCTGTGGCTTCAGAATGTCAATCCATGACTGCTGTATTTTTACACAATCATTCTAGTTAGAGCATAATCAAAATTATTAATGAATTGCGCTATTGCAACATTTTTTTATTCTAAATTTTTTTGTCGGATTATTCTTTAGCTTCTATGGCTTCAGAATAACAAACCTTTACTGATGAATTTTTATCCAGCCATTCAAGTTATAGCAAAGGCAAAGATATTAATGAATTGCTTGATTGTAACATTTTTTTATATTGATTTTATTATTTTTTATTCCAAACATTTTTGTCGGATTTATCTTTAGCTTCTGTGGCTTCAGAATGTCAATCCATGACTGCTGTATTTTTACACAATCATTCTAGTTAGAGCATAATCAAAATTATTAATGAATTGCGCTATTGCAACATTTTTTTATTCTAAATTTTTTTGTCGGATTATTCTTTAGCTTCTGTGGCTTCAGAATAACAAACCTTTACTGATGAATTTTTATCCAGCCATTCAAGTTATAGCAAAGGCAAAGATATTAATGAATTGCTTGATTGTAACATTTTTTTATATTGATTTTATTATTTTTTATTCCAAACATTTTTGTCGGATTTATCTTTAGCTTCTGTGGCTTCAGAATGTCAATCCATGACTGCTGTATTTTTACACAAATTTCAAGTTATAGCATAGGCAAAATTATTAATGAATTGCGCGATTGCAACATTTTTTTATTCTAAATTTTTTTGTCGGATTATTCTTTAGCTTCTGTGGCTTCAGAATAACAAACCTTTACTGATGAATTTTTATCCAGCCATTCAAGTTATAGCAAAGGCAAAGATATTAATGAATTGCTTGATTGTAACATTTTTTTATATTGATTTTATTATTTTTTATTCCAAACATTTTTGTCGGATTTATCTTTAGCTTCTGTGGCTTCAGAATGTCAATCCATGACTGCTGTATTTTTACACAAATTTCAAGTTATAGCATAGGCAAAATTATTAATGAATTGCGCGATTGCAACATTTTTTTATTCTAAATTTTTTTGTCGGATTATTCTTTAGCTTCTGTGGCTTCAGAATAACAAACCTTTACTGATGAATTTTTATCCAGCCATTCAAGTTATAGCAAAGGCAAAGATATTAATGAATTGCTTGATTGTAACATTTTTTTATATTGATTTTATTATTTTTTATTCCAAACATTTTTGTCGGATTTATCTTTAGCTTCTGTGGCTTCAGAATGTCAATCCATGACTGCTGTATTTTTACACAAATTTCAAGTTATAGCATAGGCAAAATTATTAATGAATTGCGCGATTGCAACATTTTTTTATTCTAAATTTTTTTGTCGGATTATTCTTTAGCTTCTGTGGCTTCAGAATAACAAACCTTTACTGATGAATTTTTATCCAGCCATTCAAGTTATAGCAAAGGCAAAGATATTAATGAATTGCTTGATTGTAACATTTTTTTATATTGATTTTATTATTTTTTATTCCAATCATTTATGCCGGATTTTTCTTTAGCTTCTGTGGCTTCAGAATGTCAATCCATGACTGCTGTATTTTTACACAAATTTCAAGTTATAGCATAGGCAAAATTATTAATGAATTGCGCGATTGCAACATTTTTTTATTCTAAATTTTTTTGTCGGATTTATCTTTAGCTTCTGTGGCTTCAGAATGTCAATCCATGACTGCTGTATTTTTACACAATCATTCTAGTTAGAGCATAATCAAAATTATTAATGAATTGCGCTATTACAACATTTTTTTATTCTAAATTTTTTTGTCGGATTATTCTTTAGCTTCTATGGCTTCAGAATAACAAACCTTTACTGATGAATTTTTATCCAGCCATTCAAGTTATAGCAAAGGCAAAGATATTAATGAATTGCTTGATTGTAACATTTTTTTATATTGATTTTATTATTTTTTATTCCAAACATTTTTGTCGGATTTATCTTTAGCTTCTGTGGCTTCAGAATGTCAATCCATGACTGCTGTATTTTTACACAATCATTCTAGTTAGAGCATAATCAAAATTATTAATGAATTGCGCTATTGCAACATTTTTTTATTCTAAATTTTTTTGTCGGATTATTCTTTAGCTTCTGTGGCTTCAGAATAACAAACCTTTACTGATGAATTTTTATCCAGCCATTCAAGTTATAGCAAAGGCAAAGATATTAATGAATTGCTTGATTGTAACATTTTTTTATATTGATTTTATTATTTTTTATTCCAAACATTTTTGTCGGATTTATCTTTAGCTTCTGTGGCTTCAGAATGTCAATCCATGACTGCTGTATTTTTACACAAATTTCAAGTTATAGCATAGGCAAAATTATTAATGAATTGCGCGATTGCAACATTTTTTTATTCTAAATTTTTTTGTCGGATTATTCTTTAGCTTCTGTGGCTTCAGAATAACAAACCTTTACTGATGAATTTTTATCCAGCCATTCAAGTTATAGCAAAGGCAAAGATATTAATGAATTGCTTGATTGTAACATTTTTTTATATTGATTTTATTATTTTTTATTCCAAACATTTTTGTCGGATTTATCTTTAGCTTCTGTGGCTTCAGAATGTCAATCCATGACTGCTGTATTTTTACACAAATTTCAAGTTATAGCATAGGCAAAATTATTAATGAATTGCGCGATTGCAACATTTTTTTATTCTAAATTTTTTTGTCGGATTATTCTTTAGCTTCTGTGGCTTCAGAATAACAAACCTTTACTGATGAATTTTTATCCAGCCATTCAAGTTATAGCAAAGGCAAAGATATTAATGAATTGCTTGATTGTAACATTTTTTTATATTGATTTTATTATTTTTTATTCCAAACATTTTTGTCGGATTTATCTTTAGCTTCTGTGGCTTCAGAATGTCAATCCATGACTGCTGTATTTTTACACAAATTTCAAGTTATAGCATAGGCAAAATTATTAATGAATTGCGCGATTGCAACATTTTTTTATTCTAAATTTTTTTGTCGGATTATTCTTTAGCTTCTGTGGCTTCAGAATAACAAACCTTTACTGATGAATTTTTATCCAGCCATTCAAGTTATAGCAAAGGCAAAGATATTAATGAATTGCTTGATTGTAACATTTTTTTATATTGATTTTATTATTTTTTATTCCAAACATTTTTGTCGGATTTATCTTTAGCTTCTGTGGCTTCAGAATGTCAATCCATGACTGCTGTATTTTTACACAAATTTCAAGTTATAGCATAGGCAAAATTATTAATGAATTGCGCGATTGCAACATTTTTTTATTCTAAATTTTTTTGTCGGATTATTCTTTAGCTTCTGTGGCTTCAGAATAACAAACCTTTACTGATGAATTTTTATCCAGCCATTCAAGTTATAGCAAAGGCAAAGATATTAATGAATTGCTTGATTGTAACATTTTTTTATATTGATTTTATTATTTTTTATTCCAATCATTTATGCCGGATTTTTCTTTAGCTTCTGTGGCTTCAGAATAACAAACCTTTACTGATGAATTTTTATCCAGCCATTCAAGTTATAGCAAAGGCAAAGATATTAATGAATTGCTTGATTGTAACATTTTTTTATATTGATTTTATTATTTTTTATTCCAAACATTTTTGTCGGATTTATCTTTAGCTTCTGTGGCTTCAGAATGTCAATCCATGACTGCTGTATTTTTACACAAATTTCAAGTTATAGCATAGGCAAAATTATTAATGAATTGCGCGATTGCAACATTTTTTTATTCTAAATTTTTTTGTCGGATTATTCTTTAGCTTCTGTGGCTTCAGAATAACAAACCTTTACTGATGAATTTTTATCTAGCCATTCAAGTTATAGCAAAGGCAAAGATATTAATGAATTGCTAGACTGTAACATTTTTTTATATTGATTTTATTATTTTTTATTCCAAACATTTTTGTCGGATTTATCTTTAGCTTCTGTGGCTTCAGAATGTCAATCCATGACTGCTGTATTTTTACACAATCATTCTAGTTAGAGCATAATCAAAATTATTAATGAATTGCGCTATTGCAACATTTTTTTATTCTAAATTTTTTTGTCGGATTATTCTTTAGCTTCTATGGCTTCAGAATTACAAACCTTTACTGATGAATTTTTATCCAGCCATTCAAGTTATAGCAAAGGCAAAGATATTAATGAATTGCTTGATTGTAACATTTTTTTATATTGATTTTATTATTTTTTATTCCAATCATTTATGCCGGATTTTTCTTTAGCTTCTGTGGCTTCAGAATAACAAACCTTTACTGATGAATTTTTATCCAGCCATTCAAGTTATAGCAAAGGCAAAGATATTAATGAATTGCTTGATTGTAACATTTTTTTATATTGATTTTATTATTTTTTATTCCAATCATTTATGCCGGATTTTTCTTTAGCTTCTGTGGCTTCAGAATAACAAACCTTTACTGATGAATTTTTATCTAGCCATTCAAGTTATAGCAAAGGCAAAGATATTAATGAATTGCTAGACTGTAACATTTTTTTATATTGATTTTATTATTTTTTATTCCAAACATTTTTGTCGGATTTATCTTTAGCTTCTGTGGCTTCAGAATGTCAATCCATGACTGCTGTATTTTTACACAATCATTCTAGTTAGAGCATAATCAAAATTATTAATGAATTGCGCTATTGCAACATTTTTTTATTCTAAATTTTTTTGTCGGATTATTCTTTAGCTTCTATGGCTTCAGAATTACAAACCTTTACTGATGAATTTTTATCCAGCCATTCAAGTTATAGCAAAGGCAAAGATATTAATGAATTGCTTGATTGTAACATTTTTTTATATTGATTTTATTATTTTTTATTCCAATCATTTATGCCGGATTTTTCTTTAGCTTCTGTGGCTTCAGAATAACAAACCTTTACTGATGAATTTTTATCTAGCCATTCAAGTTATAGCAAAGGCAAAGATATTAATGAATTGCTTGATTGTAACATTTTTTTATATTGATTTTATTATTTTTTATTCCAAACATTTTTGTCGGATTTATCTTTAGCTTCTGTGGCTTCAGAATGTCAATCCATGACTGCTGTATTTTTACACAAATTTCAAGTTATAGCATAGGCAAAATTATTAATGAATTGCGCGATTGCAACATTTTTTTATTCTAAATTTTTTTGTCGGATTATTCTTTAGCTTCTGTGGCTTCAGAATAACAAACCTTTACTGATGAATTTTTATCTAGCCATTCAAGTTATAGCAAAGGCAAAGATATTAATGAATTGCTAGACTGTAACATTTTTTTATATTGATTTTATTATTTTTTATTCCAAACATTTTTGTCGGATTTATCTTTAGCTTCTGTGGCTTCAGAATGTCAATCCATGACTGCTGTATTTTTACACAATCATTCTAGTTAGAGCATAATCAAAATTATTAATGAATTGCGCTATTGCAACATTTTTTTATTCTAAATTTTTTTGTCGGATTATTCTTTAGCTTCTATGGCTTCAGAATTACAAACCTTTACTGATGAATTTTTATCCAGCCATTCAAGTTATAGCAAAGGCAAAGATATTAATGAATTGCTTGATTGTAACATTTTTTTATATTGATTTTATTATTTTTTATTCCAATCATTTATGCCGGATTTTTCTTTAGCTTCTGTGGCTTCAGAATAACAAACCTTTACTGATGAATTTTTATCCAGCCATTCAAGTTATAGCAAAGGCAAAGATATTAATGAATTGCTTGATTGTAACATTTTTTTATATTGATTTTATTATTTTTTATTCCAATCATTTATGCCGGATTTTTCTTTAGCTTCTGTGGCTTCAGAATAACAAACCTTTACTGATGAATTTTTATCTAGCCATTCAAGTTATAGCAAAGGCAAAGATATTAATGAATTGCTAGACTGTAACATTTTTTTATATTGATTTTATTATTTTTTATTCCAAACATTTTTGTCGGATTTATCTTTAGCTTCTGTGGCTTCAGAATGTCAATCCATGACTGCTGTATTTTTACACAATCATTCTAGTTAGAGCATAATCAAAATTATTAATGAATTGCGCTATTGCAACATTTTTTTATTCTAAATTTTTTTGTCGGATTATTCTTTAGCTTCTGTGGCTTCAGAATAACAAACCTTTACTGATGAATTTTTATCCAGCCATTCAAGTTATAGCAAAGGCAAAGATATTAATGAATTGCTTGATTGTAACATTTTTTTATATTGATTTTATTATTTTTTATTCCAAACATTTTTGTCGGATTTATCTTTAGCTTCTGTGGCTTCAGAATGTCAATCCATGACTGCTGTATTTTTACACAAATTTCAAGTTATAGCATAGGCAAAATTATTAATGAATTGCGCGATTGCAACATTTTTTTATTCTAAATTTTTTTGTCGGATTATTCTTTAGCTTCTATGGCTTCAGAATTACAAACCTTTACTGATGAATTTTTATCCAGCCATTCAAGTTATAGCAAAGGCAAAGATATTAATGAATTGCTTGATTGTAACATTTTTTTATATTGATTTTATTATTTTTTATTCCAATCATTTATGCCGGATTTTTCTTTAGCTTCTGTGGCTTCAGAATAACAAACCTTTACTGATGAATTTTTATCCAGCCATTCAAGTTATAGCAAAGGCAAAGATATTAATGAATTGCTTGATTGTAACATTTTTTTATATTGATTTTATTATTTTTTATTCCAATCATTTATGCCGGATTTTTCTTTAGCTTCTGTGGCTTCAGAATAACAAACCTTTACTGATGAATTTTTATCTAGCCATTCAAGTTATAGCAAAGGCAAAGATATTAATGAATTGCTAGACTGTAACATTTTTTTATATTGATTTTATTATTTTTTATTCCAAACATTTTTGTCGGATTTATCTTTAGCTTCTGTGGCTTCTGAATGTCAATCCATGACTGCTGTATTTTTACACAAATTTCAAGTTATAGCATAGGCAAAATTATTAATGAATTGCGCGATTGCAACATTTTTTTATTCTAAATTTTTTTGTCGGATTATTCTTTAGCTTCTGTGGCTTCAGAATAACAAACCTTTACTGATGAATTTTTATCCAGCCATTCAAGTTATAGCAAAGGCAAAGATATTAATGAATTGCTTGATTGTAACATTTTTTTATATTGATTTTATTATTTTTTATTCCAAACATTTTTGTCGGATTTATCTTTAGCTTCTGTGGCTTCAGAATGTCAATCCATGACTGCTGTATTTTTACACAAATTTCAAGTTATAGCATAGGCAAAATTATTAATGAATTGCGCGATTGCAACATTTTTTTATTCTAAATTTTTTTGTCGGATTATTCTTTAGCTTCTGTGGCTTCAGAATAACAAACCTTTACTGATGAATTTTTATCCAGCCATTCAAGTTATAGCAAAGGCAAAGATATTAATGAATTGCTTGATTGTAACATTTTTTTATTCAAAACATTTTTGTAGGATTTATCTTTAGCTTCTGTGGCTTCAGAATGTCAATCCATGACTGCAGTATTTTTACACAAATTTCAAGTTATAGCATAGGCAAAATTATTAATGAATTGCGCGATTGCAACATTTTTTTATTCTAAATTTTTTTGTCGGATTATTCTTTAGCTTCTGTGGCTTCAGAATAACAAACCTTTACTGATGAATTTTTATCCAGCCATTCAAGTTATAGCAAAGGCAAAGATATTAATGAATTGCTTGATTGTAACATTTTTTTATATTGATTTTATTATTTTTTATTCCAAACATTTTTGTCGGATTTATCTTTAGCTTCTGTGGCTTCAGAATGTCAATCCATGACTGCTGTATTTTTACACAAATTTCAAGTTATAGCATAGGCAAAATTATTAATGAATTGCGCGATTGCAACATTTTTTTATTCTAAATTTTTTTGTCGGATTATTCTTTAGCTTCTGTGGCTTCAGAATAACAAACCTTTACTGATGAATTTTTATCTAGCCATTCAAGTTATAGCAAAGGCAAAGATATTAATGAATTGCTAGACTGTAACATTTTTTTATATTGATTTTATTATTTTTTATTCCAAACATTTTTGTCGGATTTATCTTTAGCTTCTGTGGCTTCAGAATGTCAATCCATGACTGCTGTATTTTTACACAATCATTCTAGTTAGAGCATAATCAAAATTATTAATGAATTGCGCTATTGCAACATTTTTTATTCAAAATTTTTTTGTCGTATTATTCTTTAGCTTCTGTGGCTTCAGAATGTCAATCCATGACTGCTGTATTTTTACACAATCATTCTAGTTAGAGCATAATCAAAATTATTAATGAATTGCGCGATTGCAACATTTTTTATTCAAAATTTTTTTGTCGGATTATTCTTTAGCTTCTATGGCTTCAGAATTACAAACCTTTACTGATGAATTTTTATCCAGCCATTCTAGTTAGAGCATAATCAAAATTATTAATGAATTGCGCGATTTCAACATTTTTTATTCAAAATTTTTTTGTCGTATTATTCTTTAGCTTCTGTGGCTTCAGAATGTCAATCCATGACTGCTGTATTTTTACACAATCATTCTAGTTAGAGCATAATCAAAATTATTAATGAATTGCGCGATTGCAACATTTTTTATTCAAAATTTTTTTGTCGGATTTATCTTTAGCTTCTGTGGCTTCAGAATGTCAATCCATGACTGCTGTATTTTTACACAATCATTCTAGTTAGAGCATAATCAAAATTATTAATGAATTGCGCTATTGCAACATTTTTTATTCAAAATTTTTTTGTCGTATTATTCTTTAGCTTCTGTGGCTTCAGAATGTCAATCCATGACTGCTGTATTTTTACACAATCATTCTAGTTAGAGCATAATCAAAATTATTAATGAATTGCGCGATTGCAACATTTTTTATTCAAAATTTTTTTGTCGGATTATTCTTTAGCTTCTATGGCTTCAGAATTACAAACCTTTACTGATGAATTTTTATCCAGCCATTCAAGTTATAGCAAAGGCAAAGATATTAATGAATTGCTTGATTGTAACATTTTTTTATATTGATTTTATTATTTTTTATTCCAAACATTTTTGTCGGATTTATCTTTAGCTTCTGTGGCTTCAGAATGTCAATCCATGACTGCTGTATTTTTACACAAATTTCAAGTTATAGCATAGGCAAAATTATTAATGAATTGCGCGATTGCAACATTTTTTTATTCTAAATTTTTTTGTCGGATTATTCTTTAGCTTCTGTGGCTTCAGAATAACAAACCTTTACTGATGAATTTTTATCTAGCCATTCAAGTTATAGCAAAGGCAAAGATATTAATGAATTGCTAGACTGTAACATTTTTTTATATTGATTTTATTATTTTTTATTCCAAACATTTTTGTCGGATTTATCTTTAGCTTCTGTGGCTTCAGAATGTCAATCCATGACTGCTGTATTTTTACACAATCATTCTAGTTAGAGCATAATCAAAATTATTAATGAATTGCGCGATTGCAACATTTTTTATTCAAAATTTTTTTGTCGGATTATTCTTTAGCTTCTATGGCTTCAGAATTACAAACCTTTACTGATGAATTTTTATCCAGCCATTCAAGTTATAGCAAAGGCAAAGATATTAATGAATTGCTTGATTGTAACATTTTTTTATATTGATTTTATTATTTTTTATTCCAAACATTTTTGTCGGATTATTCTTTAGCTTCTGTGGCTTCAGAATTACAAACCTTTACTGATGAATTTTTTTCCAGCCATTCTAGTTATAGCAAAGGCAAAGATATTAATGAATTGCTTGATTGCAGCATTTTTTTATATTGATTTTATTATTTTTTATTCCAAACATTTTTGTCGGATTTTTCTTTAGCTTCTATGGCTTCAGAATTACAAACCTTTACTGATGAATTTTTTTCCAGCCATTCTAGTTAGAGCATAATCAAAATTATTAATGAATTGCGCGATTGCAACATTTTTTATTCAAATTTTTTTGTCGGATTTTTCTTTAGCTTCTGTGGCTTCCGAATGTCAATCCATGACTGCTTTATTTTTACACAATCATTCTAGTTATAGCAAAGGCAAAGATATTAATGAATTGCTTGATTGCAGCATTTTTTTATATTGATTTTATTATTTTTTATTCCAAACATTTTTGTCGGATTTATCTTTAGCTTCTGTGGCTTCAGAATGTCAATCCATGACTGCTGTATTTTTACACAATCATTCTAGTTAGAGCATAATCAAAATTATTAATGAATTGCGCTATTGCAACATTTTTTATTCAAAATTTTTTTGTCGTATTATTCTTTAGCTTCTGTGGCTTCAGAATGTCAATCCATGACTGCTGTATTTTTACACAATCATTCTAGTTAGAGCATAATCAAAATTATTAATGAATTGCGCTATTGCAACATTTTTTATTCAAAATTTTTTTGTCGTATTATTCTTTAGCTTCTGTGGCTTCAGAATGTCAATCCATGACTGCTGTATTTTTACACAATCATTCTAGTTAGAGCATAATCAAAATTATTAATGAATTGCGCGATTGCAACATTTTTTATTCAAAATTTTTTTGTCGGATTATTCTTTAGCTTCTGTGGCTTCAGAATTACAAACCTTTACTGATGAATTTTTTTCCAGCCATTCTAGTTATAGCAAAGGCAAAGATATTAATGAATTGCTTGATTGCAGCATTTTTTTATATTGATTTTATTATTTTTTATTCCAAACATTTTTGTCGGATTTTTCTTTAGCTTCTATGGCTTCAGAATTACAAACCTTTACTGATGAATTTTTTTCCAGCCATTCTAGTTATAGCAAAGGCAAAGATATTAATGAATTGCTTGATTGCAGCATTTTTTTATATTGATTTTATTATTTTTTATTCCAAACATTTTTGTCGGATTTATCTTTAGCTTCTGTGGCTTCAGAATGTCAATCCATGACTGCTGTATTTTTACACAATCATTCTAGTTAGAGCATAATCAAAATTATTAATGAATTGCGCTATTGCAACATTTTTTATTCAAAATTTTTTTGTCGTATTATTCTTTAGCTTCTGTGGCTTCAGAATGTCAATCCATGACTGCTGTATTTTTACACAATCATTCTAGTTAGAGCATAATCAAAATTATTAATGAATTGCGCGATTGCAACATTTTTTATTCAAATTTTTTTGTCGGATTTTTCTTTAGCTTCTGTGGCTTCCGAATGTCAATCCATGACTGCTTTATTTTTACACAACCATTCTAGTTAGAGCAAAGGCAAAATTATTAATGAATTGCGCGATTGCAGCATTTTTTTATATTGATTTTATTATTTTTTATTCCAAACATTTTTGTCGGATTTATCTTTAGCTTCTGTGGCTTCAGAATGTCAATCCATGACTGCTGTATTTTTACACAACCATTCTAGTTAGAGCAAAGGCAAAATTATTAATGAATTGCGCGATTGCAACATTTTTTATTCAAATTTTTTTGTCGGATTATTCTTTAGCTTCTATGGCTTCAGAATTACAAACCTTTACTGATGAATTTTTTTCCAGCCATTCTAGTTATAGCAAAGGCAAAGATATTAATGAATTGCTTGATTGCAGCATTTTTTTATATTGATTTTATTATTTTTTATTCCAAACATTTTTGTCGGATTTATCTTTAGCTTCTGTGGCTTCAGAATGTCAATCCATGACTGCTGTATTTTTACACAACCATTCTAGTTAGAGCAAAGGCAAAATTATTAATGAATTGCGCTATTGCAACATTTTTTATTCAAAATTTTTTTGTCGTATTATTCTTTAGCTTCTGTGGCTTCAGAATGTCAATCCATGACTGCTGTATTTTTACACAATCATTCTAGTTAGAGCATAATCAAAATTATTAATGAATTGCGCGATTGCAACATTTTTTATTCAAAATTTTTTTGTCGGATTATTCTTTAGCTTCTGTGGCTTCAGAATTACAAACCTTTACTGATGAATTTTTTTCCAGCCATTCTAGTTATAGCAAAGGCAAAGATATTAATGAATTGCTTGATTGCAGCATTTTTTTATATTGATTTTATTATTTTTTATTCCAAACATTTTTGTCGGATTTTTCTTTAGCTTCTATGGCTTCAGAATTACAAACCTTTACTGATGAATTTTTTTCCAGCCATTCTAGTTATAGCAAAGGCAAAGATATTAATGAATTGCTTGATTGCAGCATTTTTTTATATTGATTTTATTATTTTTTATTCCAAACATTTTTGTCGGATTTATCTTTAGCTTCTGTGGCTTCAGAATGTCAATCCATGACTGCTGTATTTTTACACAATCATTCTAGTTAGAGCATAATCAAAATTATTAATGAATTGCGCTATTGCAACATTTTTTATTCAAAATTTTTTTGTCGTATTATTCTTTAGCTTCTGTGGCTTCAGAATGTCAATCCATGACTGCTGTATTTTTACACAATCATTCTAGTTAGAGCATAATCAAAATTATTAATGAATTGCGCGATTGCAACATTTTTTATTCAAATTTTTTTGTCGGATTTTTCTTTAGCTTCTGTGGCTTCCGAATGTCAATCCATGACTGCTTTATTTTTACACAACCATTCTAGTTAGAGCAAAGGCAAAATTATTAATGAATTGCGCGATTGCAGCATTTTTTTATATTGATTTTATTATTTTTTATTCCAAACATTTTTGTCGGATTTATCTTTAGCTTCTGTGGCTTCAGAATGTCAATCCATGACTGCTGTATTTTTACACAACCATTCTAGTTAGAGCAAAGGCAAAATTATTAATGAATTGCGCGATTGCAACATTTTTTATTCAAATTTTTTTGTCGGATTATTCTTTAGCTTCTATGGCTTCAGAATTACAAACCTTTACTGATGAATTTTTTTCCAGCCATTCTAGTTATAGCAAAGGCAAAGATATTAATGAATTTCTTGATTGCAGCATTTTTTTATATTGATTTTATTATTTTTTATTCCAAACATTTTTGTCGGATTTATCTTTAGCTTCTGTGGCTTCAGAATGTCAATCCATGACTGCTGTATTTTTACACAACCATTCTAGTTAGAGCAAAGGCAAAATTATTAATGAATTGCGCGATTGCAACATTTTTTATTCAAATTTTTTTGTCGGATTATTCTTTAGCTTCTATGGCTTCAGAATTACAAACCTTTACTGATGAATTTTTTTCCAGCCATTCTAGTTAGAGCATAATCAAAATTATTAATGAATTGCGCGATTGCAACATTTTTTATTCAAATTTTTTTGTCGGATTTTTCTTTAGCTTCTGTGGCTTCCGAATGTCAATCCATGACTGCTTTATTTTTACACAACCATTCTAGTTAGAGCAAAGGCAAAATTATTAATGAATTGCGCGATTGCAACATTTTTTATTCAAATTTTTTTGTCGGATTATTCTTTAGCTTCTATGGCTTCAGAATTACAAACCTTTACTGATGAATTTTTTTCCAGCCATTCTAGTTAGAGCATAATCAAAATTATTAATGAATTGCGCGATTGCAACATTTTTTATTCAAATTTTTTTGTCGGATTTTTCTTTAGCTTCTGTGGCTTCCGAATGTCAATCCATGACTGCTTTATTTTTACACAACCATTCTAGTTAGAGCAAAGGCAAAATTATTAATGAATTGCGCGATTGCAACATTTTTTATTCAAATTTTTTTGCCGGATTTTTCTTTAGCTTCTATGGCTTCAGAAATACAAACCTTTACTGATGAATTTTTTTCCAGCCATTCTAGTTAAAGCATAATCAAAATTATTAAGGAATTGCGCGATTTCAACATTTTTTATTCAAATTTTTTTGTCGGATTATTCTTTAGCTTCTATGGCTTCAGAATTACAAACCTTTACTGATGAATTTTTTTCCAGCCATTGTAGTTAGAGCATAATCAAAATTATTAATGAATTGCGCGATTGCAACATTTTTTTATATTGATTTTATTATTTTTTATTCCAAACATTTTTGTCGGATTTATCTTTAGCTTCTGTGGCTTCAGAATATCAATCCATGACTGCTTTATTTTTACACAACCATTCTAGTTAGAGCATAGGCAAAATTATTAATGAATTCCGCGATTGCAACATTTTTTTATTCAAAATTTTTTTGTCGGATTTTTCTTTAGCTTCGGTGGCTTCAGAATGTCAATCCATGACTGCTTTATTTTACACAACCATTCTAGTTAGAGCATAGGCAAAATTATTAATGAATTCCGTGATTGCAACATTTTTTTATTCAAAATTTTTTTGTCGGATTTTTCTTTAGCTTCGGTGGCTTCAGAATGTCAATCCATGACTGCTTTATTTTTACACAACCATTCTAGTTAGAGCATAGGCAAAATTATTAATGAAATTCGCGATTGCAACATTTTTTTATATTGATTTTATTATTTTTTATTCCAAACATTTTTGTCGGATTTATCTTTAGCTTCTGTGGCTTCAGAATATCAATCCATGACTGCTTTATTTTTACACAACCATTCTAGTTAGAGCATAGGCAAAATTATTAATGAATTCCGCGATTGCAACATTTTTTTATTCAAAATTTTTTTGTCGGATTTTTCTTTAGCTTCGGTGGCTTCAGAATGTCAATCCATGACTGCTTTATTTTACACAACCATTCTAGTTAGAGCTTAGGCAAAATTATTAATGAATTCCGTGATTGCAACATTTTTTTATTCAAAATTTTTTTGTCGGATTTTTCTTTAGCTTCGGTGGCTTCAGAATGTCAATCCATGACTGCTTTATTTTTACACAACCATTATAGTTAGAGCATAGGCAAAATTATTAATGAATTGCGCGATTGCAACATTTTTTTATATTGATTTTATTATTTTTTATTCCAAACATTTTTGTCGGATTTATCTTTAGCTTCTGTAGCTTCAGAATGTCAATCCATGACTGCTTTATTTTTACACAACCATTCTAGTTAGAGCATAGGCAAAATTATTAATGAATTGCGCGATTGCAACATTTTTTTATTCAAAATTTTTTTGTCGGATTTTTCTTTAGCTTCGGTGGCTTCAGAATGTCAATCCATGACTGCTTTATTTTTACACAACCATTCTAGTTAGAGCATAGGCAAAATTATTAATGAATTGCGCGATTGCAACATTTTTTTATTCCAATCATTTTTGCCGGATTTTTCTTTAGCTTCTGTGGCTTCAGAATGTCAATCCATGACTGCTTTATTTTTACGCAACCATTCTAGTTAGAGCATAGGCAAAATTATTAATGAATTGCGCGATTGCAACATTTTTTTATTCCAATCATTTTTGCCGGATTTTTCTTTAGCTTCTGTGGCTTCAGAATGTCAATCCATGACTGCTTTATTTTTACACAACCAATCTAGTTAGAGCATAGGCAAAATTATTAATGAATTGCGCGATTGCAACATTTTTTTATTCAAAATTTTTTTGTCGGATTTTTCTTTAGCTTCGGTGGCTTCAGAATGTCAATCCATGACTGCTTTATTTTTACGCAACCATTCTAGTTAGAGCATAGGCAAAATTATTAATGAATTGCGCGATTGCAACATTTTTTTATTCCAATCATTTTTGCCGGATTTTTCTTTAGCTTCTGTGGCTTCAGAATGTCAATCCATGACTGCTTTATTTTTACACAACCAATCTAGTTAGAGCATAGGCAAAATTATTAATGAATTGCGCGATTGCAACATTTTTTTATTCAAAATTTTTTTGTCGGATTTTTCTTTAGCTTCTATGGCTTCAGAATTACAAACCTTTACTGATGATTTTTTTTCCAGCCATTCTAGTTAGAGCATAATCAAAATTATTAATGAATTGTGCGATAGCAACATTTTTTTATTCAAAATTTTTTTGTCGGATTTATCTTTAGCTTCTGTAGCTTCAGAATGTCAATCCATGACTGCTTTATTTTTACACAACCATTCTAGTTAGAGCATAGGCAAAATTATTAATGAATTGCTTGATTGCAGCATTTTTTTATATTGATTTTATTATTTTTTATTCCAAACATTTTTGTCGGATTTATCTTTAGCTTCTGTAGCTTCAGAATGTCAATCCATGACTGCTTTATTTTTACACAACCATTCTAGTTAGAGCATAGGCAAAATTATTAATGAATTGCGCGATTGCAACATTTTTTTATTCAAAATTTTTTTGTCGGATTTTTCTTTAGCTTCTGTGGCTTCAGAATGTCAATCCATGACTGCTTTATTTTTACACAACCATTCTAGTTAGAGCATAGGCAAAATTATTAATGAATTGCGCGATTGCAACATTTTTTTATTCAAAATTTTTTTGTCGGATTTTTCTTTAGCTTCGGTGGCTTCAGAATGTCAATCCATGACTGCTTTATTTTTACACAACCATTCTAGTTAGAGCATAGGCAAAATTATTAATGAATTGCGCGATTGCAACATTTTTTTATTCAAAATTTTTTTGTCGGATTTTTCTTTAGCTTCGGTGGCTTCAGAATGTCAATCCATGACTGCTTTATTTTTACACAACCATTCTAGTTAGAGCATAGGCAAAATTATTAATGAATTGCGCGATTGCAACATTTTTTTATTCAAAATTTTTTTGTCGGATTTTTCTTTAGCTTCGGTGGCTTCAGAATGTCAATCCATGACTGCTTTATTTTTATCCAGCCATTCAAGTTATAGCAAAGGCAAAGATATTAATGAATTGCTTGATTGCAGCATTTTTTTATATTGATTTTATTATTTTTTATTCCAAACATTTTTGTCGGATTTATCTTTAGCTTCTGTGGCTTCAGATTTACAAAACTTTTCTGCTTTTTTTTACACAACCATTCAAGTTATAGCAAAGGCAAAGATATTAATGAATTGCTTGATTGCAACATTTTTTTATATTGATTTTATTATTTTTTATTCCAAACATTTTTGTCGGATTTATCTTTAGCTTCTGTGGCTTCAGAATGTCAATCCATGACTGCTTTATTTTTACGCAACCATTCTAGTTAGAGCATAGGCAAAATTATTAATGAATTGCGCGATTGCAACATTTTTTTATTCAAAATTTTTTTGTCGGATTTTTCTTTAGCTTCGGTGGCTTCAGAATGTCAATCCATGACTGCTTTATTTTTATCCAGCCATTCAAGTTATAACAAAGGCAAAGATATTAATGAATTGCTTGATTGCAACATTTTTTTATATTGATTTTATTATTTTTTATTCCAAACATTTTTGCCGGATTTTTCTTTAGCTTCTGTGGCTTCAGAATGTCAATCCATGACTGCTTTATTTTTACACAACCAATCTAGTTAGAGCATAGGCAAAATTATTAATGAATTGCGCGATTGCAACATTTTTTTATATTGATTTTATTATTTTTTATTCCAAACATTTTTGTCGGATTTATCTTTAGCTTCTGTAGCTTCAGAATGTCAATCCATGACTGCTTTATTTTTACACAACCATTCTAGTTAGAGCATAGGCAAAATTATTAATGAATTGCGCGATTGCAACATTTTTTTATTCAAAATTTTTTTGTCGGATTTTTCTTTAGCTTCTATGGCTTCAGAATTACAAACCTTTACTGATGATTTTTTTTCCAGCCATTCTAGTTAGAGCATAATCAAAATTATTAATGAATTGTGCGATTGCAACATTTTTTTATTCAAAATTTTTTTGTCGGATTTTTCTTTAGCTTCGGTGGCTTCAGAATGTCAATCCATGACTGCTTTATTTTTACACAACCATTCTAGTTAGAGCATAGGCAAAATTATTAATGAATTGCGCGATTGCAACATTTTTTTATTCAAAATTTTTTTGTCGGATTTTTCTTTAGCTTCTATGGCTTCAGAATTACAAACCTTTACTGATGATTTTTTTTCCAGCCATTCTAGTTAGAGCATAATCAAAATTATTAATGAATTGTGCGATTGCAACATTTTTTTATTCAAAATTTTTTTGTCGGATTTTTCTTTAGCTTCGGTGGCTTCAGAATGTCAATCCATGACTGCTTTATTTTTACACAACCATTCTAGTTAGAGCATAGGCAAAATTATTAATGAATTGCGCGATTGCAACATTTTTTTATTCAAAATTTTTTTGTCGGATTTTTCTTTAGCTTCTATGGCTTCAGAATTACAAACCTTTATTGATGATTTTTTTTCCAGCCATTCTAGTTATAGCAAAGGCAAAATTATTAATGAATTGCGCGATTGCAACATTTTTTTATATTGATTTTATTATTTTTTATTCCAAACATTTTTGTCGAATTTATCTTTAGCTTCTGTAGCTTCAGAATGTCAATCCATGACTGCTTTATTTTTATCCAGCCATTCAAGTTATAGCAAAGGCAAAGATATTAATGAATTGCTTGATTGCAACATTTTTTTATATTGATTTTATTATTTTTTATTCCAAACATTTTTGTCGGATTTATCTTTAGCTTCTGTAGCTTCAGAATGTCAATCCATGACTGCTTTATTTTTACACAACCATTCTAGTTAGAGCATAGGCAAAATTATTAATGAATTGCGCGATTGCAACATTTTTTTATTCAAAATTTTTTTGTCGGATTTTTCTTTAGCTTCGGTGGCTTCAGAATGTCAATCCATGACTGCTTTATTTTTATCCAGCCATTCAAGTTATAGCAAAGGCAAAATTATTAATGAATTGCGCGATTGCAACATTTTTTTATATTGATTTTATTATTTTTTATTCCAAACATTTTTGTCGGATTTATCTTTAGCTTCTGTAGCTTCAGAATGTCAATCCATGACTGCTTTATTTTTATCCAGCCATTCAAGTTATAGCAAAGGCAAAGATATTAATGAATTGCTTGATTGCAACATTTTTTTATATTGATTTTATTATTTTTTATTCCAAACATTTTTGTCGGATTTATCTTTAGCTTCTGTAGCTTCAGAATGTCAATCCATGACTGCTTTATTTTTACACAACCATTCTAGTTAGAGCATAGGCAAAATTATTAATGAATTGCGCGATTGCAAAATTTTTTTATTCAAAATTTTTTTGTCGGATTTTTCTTTAGCTTCGGTGGCTTCAGAATGTCAATCCATGACTGCTTTATTTTTACACAACCATTCTAGTTAGATCATAGGCAAAATTATTAATGAATTGCGCGATTGCAACATTTTTTTATTCCAATCTTTTTTGCCGGATTTTTCTTTAGCTTCTGTGGCTTCAGAATGTCAATCCATGACTGCTTTATTTTTACACAACCAATCTAGTTAGAGCATAGGCAAAATTATTAATGAATTGCGCGATTGCAACATTTTTTTATTCAAAATTTTTTTGTCGGATTTTTCTTTAGCTTCGGTGGCTTCAGAATGTCAATCCATGACTGCTTTATTTTTACACAACCATTCTAGTTAGAGCATAGGCAAAATTATTAATGAATTGCGCGATTGCAACATTTTTTTATATTGATTTTATTATTTTTTATTCCAAACATTTTTGTCGGATTTATCTTTAGCTTCTGTAGCTTCAGAATGTCAATCCATGACTGCTTTATTTTTACACAACCATTCTAGTTAGAGCATAGGCAAAATTATTAATGAATTGCGCGATTGCAACATTTTTTTATTCAAAATTTTTTTGTCGGATTTTTCTTTAGCTTCGGTGGCTTCAGAATGTCAATCCATGACTGCTTTATTTTTACACAACCATTCTAGTTAGAGCATAGGCAAAATTATTAATGAATTGCGCGATTGCAACATTTTTTTATATTGATTTTATTATTTTTTATTCCAAACATTTTTGTCGGATTTATCTTTAGCTTCTGTAGCTTCAGAATGTCAATCCATGACTGCTTTATTTTTACACAACCATTCTAGTTAGAGCATAGGCAAAATTATTAATGAATTGCGCGATTGCAACATTTTTTTATTCAAAATTTTTTTGTCGGATTTTTCTTTAGCTTCGGTGGCTTCAGAATGTCAATCCATGACTGCTTTATTTTTACACAACCATTCTAGTTAGAGCATAGGCAAAATTATTAATGAATTGCGCGATTGCAACATTTTTTTATTCAAAATTTTTTTGTCGGATTTTTCTTTAGCTTCGGTGGCTTCAGAATGTCAATCCATGACTGCTTTATTTTTACACAACCATTCTAGTTAGAGCATAGGCAAAATTATTAATGAATTGCGCGATTGCAACATTTTTTTATTCCAATCATTTTTGCCGGATTTTTCTTTAGCTTCTGTGGCTTCAGAATGTCAATCCATGACTGCTTTATTTTTACACAACCATTCTAGTTAGAGCATAGGCAAAATTATTAATGAATTGCGCGATTGCAACATTTTTTTATTCCAATCATTTTTGCCGGATTTTTCTTTAGCTTCGGTGGCTTCAGAATGTCAATCCATGACTGCTTTATTTTTACACAACCATTCTAGTTAGAGCATAGGCAAAATTATTAATGAATTGCGCGATTGCAACATTTTTTTATTCCAATCATTTTTGCCGGATTTTTCTTTAGCTTCTGTGGCTTCAGAATGTCAATCCATGACAGCTTTTTTTTTACACAACCATTCTAGTTAGAGCATAGGCAAAATTATTAATGAATTGCGCGATTGCCACATTTTTTTATTCAAAATTTTTTTGTCGGATTTTTCTTTAGCTTCGGTGGCTTCAGAATGTCAATCCATGACTGCTTTATTTTTACACAACCATTCTAGTTAGAGCATAATCAAAATTATTAATGAATTGCACGATTGCAACATTTTTTTATTCAAAATTTTTTTGTCGGATTTTTCTTTAGCTTCGGTGGCTTCAGAATGTCAATCCATGACTGCTGTATTTTTACACAATCATTCTAGTTAGAGCATAATCAAAATTATTAATGAATTGCGCGATTGCAACATTTTTTTATTCAAAATTTTTTTGTCGGATTTTTCTTTAGCTTTGGTGGCTTCAGAATGTCAATCCATGACTGCTTTATTTTTACACTACCATTCTAGTTAGAGCATAGGCAAAATTATTAATGAATTGCGCGATTGCAACATTTTTTTATTCAAAATTTTTTTGTCGGATTTTTCTTTAGCTTCTGTGGCTTCAGAATGTCAATCCATGACTGCTTTATTTTTACACAACCATTCTAGTTAGAGCATAGGCAAAATTATTAATGAATTGCGCGATTGCAACATTTTTTTATTCCAATCATTTTTGCCGGATTTTTCTTTAGCTTCTGTGGCTTCAGAATGTCAATCCATGACTGCTTTATTTTTACACAACCATTCTAGTTAGAGCATAGGCAAAATTATTAATGAATTGCGCGATTGCAACATTTTTTTATTCAAAATTTTTTTGTCGGATTTTTCTTTAGCTTCGGTGGCTTCAGAATGTCAATCCATGACTGCTTTATTTTTACACAACCATTCTAGTTAGAGCATAGGAAAAATTATTAATGAATTGCGCGATTGCAACATTTTTTTATTCCAATCATTTTTGCCGGATTTTTCTTTAGCTTCTGTGGCTTCAGAATGTCAATCCATGACTGCTTTATTTTTACACAACCATTCTAGTTAGAGCATAGGCAAAATTATTAATGAATTGCGCGATTGCAACATTTTTTTATTCAAAATTTTTTTGTCGGATTTTTCTTTAGCTTCGGTGGCTTCAGAATGTCAATCCATGACTGCTTTATTTTTACACAACCATTCTAGTTAAAGCATAATCAAAATTATTAATGAATTGCGCGATTGCAACATTTTTTTATTCAAAATTTTTTTGTCGGATTTTTCTTTAGCTTCTGTAGCTTCAGAATGTCAATCCATGACTGCTTTATTTTTACACAACCATTCTAGTTAGAGCATAGGCAAAATTATTAATGAATTGCGCGATTGCAACATTTTTTTATTCAAAATTTTTTTGTCGGATTTTTCTTTAGCTTCGGTGGCTTCAGAATGTCAATCCATGACTGCTTTATTTTTACACAACCATTCTAGTTAGAGCATAGGCAAAATTATTAATGAATTGCGCGATTGCAACATTTTTTTATTCAAAATTTTTTTGTCGGATTTTTCTTTAGCTTCTGTGGCTTCAGAATGTCAATCCATGACTGCTTTATTTTTACACAATCATTCTAGTTAGAGCATAATCAAAATTATTAATGAATTGCGCGATTGCAACATTTTTTATTCAAAATTTTTTTGTCGGATTATTCTTTAGCTTCTATGGCTTCAGAATTACAAACCTTTACTGATGAATTTTTTACACAACCATTCTAGTTAGAGCATAGGCAAAATTATTAATGAATTGCGCGATTGCAACATTTTTTTATTCAAAATTTTTTTGTCGGATTTTTCTTTAGCTTCGGTGGCTTCAGAATGTCAATCCATGACTGCTTTATTTTTACACAACCATTCTAGTTAGAGCATAGGCAAAATTATTAATGAATTGCGCGATTGCAACATTTTTTTATTCCAATCATTTTTGCCGGATTTTTCTTTAGCTTCTGTGGCTTCAGAATGTCAATCCATGACTGCTTTATTTTTACACAACCATTCTAGTTAGAGCATAGGCAAAATTATTAATGAATTGCGCGATTGCAACATTTTTTTATTCAAAATTTTTTTGTCGGATTTTTCTTTAGCTTCGGTGGCTTCAGAATGTCAATCCATGACTGCTTTATTTTTACACAACCATTCTAGTTAGAGCATAGGCAAAATTATTAATGAATTGCGCGATTGCAACATTTTTTTATTCAAAATTTTTTTGTCGGATTATTCTTTAGCTTCTATGGCTTCAGAATTACAAACCTTTACTGATGAATTTTTTTCCAGCCATTCTAGTTAGAGCATAATCAAAATTATTAATGAATTGCGCGATTGCAACATTTTTTTATTCAAAATTTTTTTGTCGGATTTTTCTTTAGCTTCGGTGGCTTCAGAATGTCAATCCATGACTGCTTTATTTTTACACAACCATTCTAGTTAGAGCATAGGCAAAATTATTAATGAATTGCGCGATTGCAACATTTTTTTATTCCAATCATTTTTGCCGGATTTTTCTTTAGCTTCTGTGGCTTCAGAATGTCAATCCATGACTGCTTTATTTTTACACAACCATTCTAGTTAGAGCATAGGCAAAATTATTAATGAATTGCGCGATTGCAACATTTTTTTATTCAAAATTTTTTTGTCGGATTTTTCTTTAGCTTCGGTGGCTTCAGAATGTCAATCCATGACTGCTTTATTTTTACACAACCATTCTAGTTAGAGCATAGGCAAAATTATTAATGAATTGCGCGATTGCAACATTTTTTTATTCAAAATTTTTTTGTCGGATTTTTCTTTAGCTTCGGTGGCTTCAGAATGTCAATCCATGACTGCTTTATTTTTACACAACCATTCTAGTTAGAGCATAGGCAAAATTATTAATGAATTGCGCGATTGCAACATTTTTTTATTCCAATCATTTTTGCCGGATTTTTCTTTAGCTTCTGTGGCTTCAGAATGTCAATCCATGACTGCTTTATTTTTACACAACCATTCTAGTTAGAGCATAGGCAAAATTATTAATGAATTGCGCGATTGCAACATTTTTTTATTCAAAATTTTTTTGTCGGATTTTTCTTTAGCTTCGGTGGCTTCAGAATGTCAATCCATGACTGCTTTATTTTTACACAACCATTCTAGTTAGAGCATAGGCAAAATTATTAATGAATTGCGCGATTGCAACATTTTTTTATTCAAAATTTTTTTGTCGGATTTTTCTTTAGCTTCTGTAGCTTCAGAATGTCAATCCATGACTGCTTTATTTTTACACAACCATTCTAGTTAGAGCATAGGCAAAATTATTAATGAATTGCGCGATTGCAACATTTTTTTATTCAAAATTTTTTTGTCGGATTTTTCTTTAGCTTCTGTGGCTTCAGAATGTCAATCCATGACTGCTTTATTTTTACACAATCATTCTAGTTAGAGCATAATCAAAATTATTAATGAATTGCGCGATTGCAACATTTTTTATTCAAAATTTTTTTGTCGGATTATTCTTTAGCTTCTATGGCTTCAGAATTACAAACCTTTACTGATGAATTTTTTTCCAGCCATTCTAGTTAGAGCATAATCAAAATTATTAATGAATTGCGCGATTGCAACATTTTTTTATTCAAAATTTTTTTGTCGGATTTTTCTTTAGCTTCTGTGGCTTCAGAATGTCAATCCATGACTGCTTTATTTTTACACAATCATTCTAGTTAGAGCATAATCAAAATTATTAATGAATTGCGCGATTGCAACATTTTTTTATCCAAAATTTTTTTGTCGGATTTTTCTTTAGCTTCTGTGGCTTCAGAATGTCAATCCATGACTGCTTTATTTTTACACAACCATTCTAGTTAGAGCATAGGCAAAATTATTAATGAATTGCGCGATTGCAACATTTTTTTATTCAAAATTTTTTTGTCGGATTTTACTTTAGCTTCTGTGGCTTCAGAATGTCAATCCATGACTGCTTTATTTTTACACAACCATTCTAGTTAGAGCATAGGCAAAATTATTAATGAATTGCGCGATTGCAACATTTTTTTTTATTGATATTATTATTTTTTATTCACAACATTTTTGTCGGATTTATCTTTAGCTTCTGTGGCTTCAGAATGTCAATCCATGACTGCTGTATTTTTACACAATCATTCTAGTTAGAGCATAATCAAAATTATTAATGAATTGCGCGATTGCAACATTTTTTTATTCAAAATTTTTTTGTCGGATTTTTCTTTAGCTTCTGTGGCTTCAGAATGTCAATCCATGACTGCTTTATTTTTACACAACCATTCTAGTTAGAGCATAGGCAAAATTATTAATGAATTGCGCGATTGCAACATTTTTTTATTCAAAATTTTTTTGTCGGATTTTTCTTTAGCTTCTGTGGCTTCAGAATGTCAATCCATGACTGCTTTATTTTTACACAACCATTCTAGTTAGAGCATAGGCAAAATTATTAATGAATTGCGCGATTGCAACATTTTTTTATTCAAAATTTTTTTGTCGGATTTTACTTTAGCTTCTGTGGCTTCAGAATGTCAATCCATGACTGCTTTATTTTTACACAACCATTCTAGTTAGAGCATAGGCAAAATTATTAATGAATTGCGCGATTGCAACATTTTTTTTTATTGATATTATTATTTTTTATTCACAACATTTTTGTCGGATTTATCTTTAGCTTCTATGGCTTCAGAATTACAAACCTTTACTGATGAATTTTTTTCCAGCCATTCTAGTTAGAGCATAATCAAAATTATTAATGAATTGCGCGATTGCAACATTTTTTTATTCAAAATTTTTTTGTCGGATTTTTCTTTAGCTTCGGTGGCTTCAGAATGTCAATCCATGACTGCTTTATTTTTACACAATCATTCTAGTTAGAGCATAGGCAAAATTATTAATGAATTGCGCGATTGCAACATTTTTTATTCAAAATTTTTTTGTCGGATTATTCTTTAGCTTCTATGGCTTCAGAATTACAAACCTTTACTGATGAATTTTTTTCCAGCCATTCTAGTTAGAGCATAATCAAAATTATTAATGAATTGCGCGATTGCAACATTTTTTTATTCAAAATTTTTTTGTCGGATTTTTCTTTAGCTTCGGTGGCTTCAGAATGTCAATCCATGACTGCTTTATTTTTACACAACCATTCTAGTTAGAGCATAGGCAAAATTATTAATGAATTGCGCGATTGCAACATTTTTTTATTCAAAATTTTTTTGTCGGATTTTTCTTTAGCTTCTGTGGCTTCAGAATGTCAATCCATGACTGCTTTATTTTTACACAACCATTCTAGTTAGAGCATAGGCAAAATTATTAATGAATTGCGCGATTGCAACATTTTTTTATTCAAAATTTTTTTGTCGGATTTTTCTTTAGCTTCTGTGGCTTCAGAATGTCAATCCATGACTGCTTTATTTTTACACAACCATTCTAGTTAGAGCATAGGCAAAATTATTAATGAATTGCGCGATTGCCACATTTTTTTATTCAAAATTTTTTTGTCGGATTTTTCTTTAGCTTCGGTGGCTTCAGAATGTCAATCCATGACTGCTTTATTTTTACACAACCATTCTAGTTAGAGCATAGGCAAAATTATTAATGAATTGCGCGATTGCAACATTTTTTTATTCAAATTTTTTTGTCGGATTTTTCTTTAGCTTCGGTGGCTTCAGAATGTCAATCCATGACTGCTTTATTTTTACACAACCATTCTAGTTAGAGCATAATCAAAATTATTAATGAATTGCGCGATTGCAACATTTTTTTATTCAAAATTTTTTTGTCGGATTTTTCTTTAGCTTCGGTGGCTTCAGAATGTCAATCCATGACTGCTTTATTTTTACACAACCATTCTAGTTAGAGCATAGGCAAAATTATTAATGAATTGCGCGATTGCAACATTTTTTTATTCAAATTTTTTTGTCGGATTTTTCTTTAGCTTCGGTGGCTTCAGAATGTCAATCCATGACTGCTTTATTTTTACACAACCATTCTAGTTAGAGCATAGGCAAAATTATTAATGAATTGCGCGATTGCCACATTTTTTTATTCAAAATTTTTTTGTCGGATTTTTCTTTAGCTTCGGTGGCTTCAGAATGTCAATCCATGACTGCTTTATTTTTACACAACCATTCTAGTTAGAGCATAATCAAAATTATTAATGAATTGCACGATTGCAACATTTTTTTATTCAAAATTTTTTTGTCGGATTTTTCTTTAGCTTCGGTGGCTTCAGAATGTCAATCCATGACTGCTTTATTTTTACACAACCATTCTAGTTAGAGCATAATCAAAATTATTAATGAATTGCGCGATTGCAACATTTTTTTATTCAAATTTTTTTGTCGGATTTTTCTTTAGCTTCGGTGGCTTCAGAATGTCAATCCATGACTGCTTTATTTTTACACAACCATTCTAGTTAGAGCATAGGCAAAATTATTAATGAATTGCGCGATTGCAACATTTTTTTATTCAAATTTTTTTGTCGGATTTTTCTTTAGCTTCGGTGGCTTCAGAATGTCAATCCATGACTGCTTTATTTTTACACAACCATTCTAGTTAGAGCATAATCAAAATTATTAATGAATTGCGCGATTGCAACATTTTTTTATTCCAATTTTTTTGTCGGATTTTTCTTTAGCTTCGGTGGCTTCAGAATGTCAATCCATGACTGCTTTATTTTTACACAACCATTCTAGTTAGAGCATAGGCAAAATTATTAATGAATTGCGCGATTGCAACATTTTTTTATTCAAATTTTTTTGTCGGATTTTTCTTTAGCTTCTGTGGCTTCAGAATGTCAATCCATGACTGCTTTATTTTTACACAACCATTCTAGTTAGAGCATAGGCAAAATTATTAATGAATTGCGCGATTGCCACATTTTTTTATTCAAAATTTTTTTGTCGGATTTTTCTTTAGCTTCGGTGGCTTCAGAATGTCAATCCATGACTGCTTTGTTTTTACACAACCATTCTAGTTAGAGCATAATCAAAATTATTAATGAATTGCACGATTGCAACATTTTTTTATTCAAAATTTTTTTGTCGGATTTTTCTTTAGCTTCGGAGGCTTCAGAATGTCAATCCATGACTGCTTTATTTTTACACAACCATTCTAGTTAGAGCATAGGCAAAATTATTAATGAATTGCGCGATTGCAACATTTTTTTATTCAAATTTTTTTGTCGGATTTTTCTTTAGCTTCGGTGGCTTCAGAATGTCAATCCATGACTGCTTTATTTTTACACAACCATTCTAGTTAGAGCATAGGCAAAATTATTAATGAATTGCGCGATTGCAACATTTTTTTATTCAAATTTTTTTGTCGGATTTTTCTTTAGCTTCTGTGGCTTCAGAATGTCAATCCATGACTGCTTTATTTTTACACAACCATTCTAGTTAGAGCATAGGCAAAATTATTAATGAATTGCGCGATTGCCACATTTTTTTATTCAAAATTTTTTTGTCGGATTTTTCTTTAGCTTCGGTGGCTTCAGAATGTCAATCCATGACTGCTTTATTTTTACACAACCATTCTAGTTAGAGCATAATCAAAATTATTAATGAATTGCACGATTGCAACATTTTTTTATTCAAAATTTTTTTGTCGGATTTTTCTTTAGCTTCGGAGGCTTCAGAATGTCAATCCATGACTGCTTTATTTTTACACAACCATTCTAGTTAGAGCATAGGCAAAATTATTAATGAATTGCGCGATTGCCACATTTTTTTATTCAAAATTTTTTTGTCGGATTTTTCTTTAGCTTCGGTGGCTACAGAATGTCAATCCATGACTGCTTTATTTTTACACAACCATTCTAGTTAGAGCATAGGCAAAATTATTAATGAATTGGGCGATTGCAACATTTTTTTATTCAAAATTTTTTTGTCGGATTTTTCTTTAGCTTCTGTGGCTTCAGAATGTCAATCCATGACTGCTTTATTTTTACACAACCATTCTAGTTAGAGCATAGGCAAAATTATTAATGAATTGCGCGAGTGCCACATTTTTTTATTCAAAATTTTTTTGTCGGATTTTTCTTTAGCTTCGGTGGCTTCAGAATGTCAATCCATGACTGCTTTATTTTTACACAACCATTCTAGTTAGAGCATAGGCAAAATTATTAATGAATTGGGCGATTGCAACATTTTTTTATTCAAAATTTTTTTGTCGGATTTTTCTTTAGCTTCTGTGGCTTCAGAATGTCAATCCATGACTGCTTTATTTTTACACAACCAATCTAGTTAGAGCATAGGCAAAATTATTAATGAATTGCGCGATTGCAACATTTTTTTATTCAATATTTTTTTGTCGGATTTTTCTTTAGCTTCGGTGGCTTCAGAATGTCAATCCATGACTGCTTTATTTTTACACAACCATTCTAGTTAGAGCATAGGCAAAATTATTAATGAATTGCGCGATTGCAACATTTTTTTATTCAAAATTTTTTTGTCGGATTTTTCTTTAGCTTCTGTGGCTTCAGAATGTCAATCCATGACTGCTTTATTTTTACACAACCATTCTAGTTAGAGCATAGGCAAAATTATTAATGAATTGCGCGATTGCAACTTTTTTTTATTCAAAATTTTTTTGTCGGATTTTTCTTTAGCTTCGGTGGCTTCAGAATGTCAATCCATGACTGCTTTATTTTTACACAACCATTCTAGTTAGAGCATAGGCAAAATTATTAATGAATTGCGCGATTGCAACATTTTTTTATTCAAAATTTTTTTGTCGGATTTTTCTTTAGCTTCGGTGGCTTCAGAATGTCAATCCATGACTGCTTTATTTTTACACAATCATTCTAGTTAGAGCATAGGCAAAATTATTAATGAATTGCGCGATTGCAACATTTTTTATTCAAAATTTTTTTGTCGGATTATTCTTTAGCTTCTATGGCTTCAGAATTACAAACCTTTACTGATGAATTTTTTTCCAGCCATTCTAGTTAGAGCATAATCAAAATTATTAATGAATTGCGCGATTGCAACATTTTTTTATTCAAAATTTTTTTGTCGGATTTTTCTTTAGCTTCGGTGGCTTCAGAATGTCAATCCATGACTGCTTTATTTTTACACAACCATTCTAGTTAGAGCATAGGCAAAATTATTAATGAATTGCGCGATTGCCACATTTTTTTATTCAAAATTTTTTTGTCGGATTTTTCTTTAGCTTCGGTGGCTTCAGAATGTCAATCCATGACTGCTTTATTTTTACACAACCATTCTAGTTAGAGCATAGGCAAAATTATTAATGAATTGCGCGATTGCAACATTTTTTTATTCAAATTTTTTTGTCGGATTTTTCTTTAGCTTCGGTGGCTTCAGAATGTCAATCCATGACTGCTTTATTTTTACACAACCATTCTAGTTAGAGCATAATCAAAATTATTAATGAATTGCGCGATTGCAACATTTTTTTATTCAAAATTTTTTTGTCGGATTTTTCTTTAGCTTCGGTGGCTTCAGAATGTCAATCCATGACTGCTTTATTTTTACACAACCATTCTAGTTAGAGCATAGGCAAAATTATTAATGAATTGCGCGATTGCAACATTTTTTTATTCAAATTTTTTTGTCGGATTTTTCTTTAGCTTCGGTGGCTTCAGAATGTCAATCCATGACTGCTTTATTTTTACACAACCATTCTAGTTAGAGCATAGGCAAAATTATTAATGAATTGCGCGATTGCCACATTTTTTTATTCAAAATTTTTTTGTCGGATTTTTCTTTAGCTTCGGTGGCTTCAGAATGTCAATCCATGACTGCTTTATTTTTACACAACCATTCTAGTTAGAGCATAATCAAAATTATTAATGAATTGCGCGATTGCAACATTTTTTTATTCAAATTTTTTTGTCGGATTTTTCTTTAGCTTCGGTGGCTTCAGAATGTCAATCCATGACTGCTTTATTTTTACACAACCATTCTAGTTAGAGCATAATCAAAATTATTAATGAATTGCGCGATTGCAACATTTTTTTATTCAAAATTTTTTTGTCGGATTTTTCTTTAGCTTCGGTGGCTTCAGAATGTCAATCCATGACTGCTTTATTTTTACACAACCATTCTAGTTAGAGCATAGGCAAAATTATTAATGAATTGCGCGATTGCAACATTTTTTTATTCAAATTTTTTTGTCGGATTTTTCTTTAGCTTCGGTGGCTTCAGAATGTCAATCCATGACTGCTTTATTTTTACACAACCATTCTAGTTAGAGCATAGGCAAAATTATTAATGAATTGCGCGATTGCAACATTTTTTTATTCAATATTTTTTTGTCGGATTTTTCTTTAGCTTCGGTGGCTTCAGAATGTCAATCCATGACTGCTTTATTTTTACACAACCATTCTAGTTAGAGCATAGGCAAAATTATTAATGAATTGCGCGATTGCCACATTTTTTTATTCAAAATTTTTTTGTCGGATTTTTCTTTAGCTTCGGTGGCTTCAGAATGTCAATCCATGACTGCTTTATTTTTACACAACCATTCTAGTTAGAGCATAGGCAAAATTATTAATGAATTGGGCGATTGCAACATTTTTTTATTCAAAATTTTTTTGTCGGATTTTTCTTTAGCTTCTGTGGCTTCAGAATGTCAATCCATGACTGCTTTATTTTTACACAACCAATCTAGTTAGAGCATAGGCAAAATTATTAATGAATTGCGCGATTGCAACATTTTTTTATTCAAATTTTTTTGTCGGATTTTTCTTTAGCTTCGGTGGCTTCAGAATGTCAATCCATGACTGCTTTATTTTTACACAACCATTCTAGTTAGAGCATAGGCAAAATTATTAATGAATTGCGCGATTGCAACATTTTTTTATTCAATATTTTTTTGTCGGATTTTTCTTTAGCTTCGGTGGCTTCAGAATGTCAATCCATGACTGCTTTATTTTTACACAACCATTCTAGTTAGAGCATAGGCAAAATTATTAATGAATTGCGCGATTGCCACATTTTTTTATTCAAAATTTTTTTGTCGGATTTTTCTTTAGCTTCGGTGGCTTCAGAATGTCAATCCATGACTGCTTTATTTTTACACAACCATTCTAGTTAGAGCATAGGCAAAATTATTAATGAATTGCGCGATTGCCACATTTTTTTATTCAAAATTTTTTTGTCGGATTTTTCTTTAGCTTCGGTGGCTTCAGAATGTCAATCCATGACTGCTTTATTTTTACACAACCATTCTAGTTAGAGCATAGGCAAAATTATTAATGAATTGGGCGATTGCAACATTTTTTTATTCAAAATTTTTTTGTCGGATTTTTCTTTAGCTTCTGTGGCTTCAGAATGTCAATCCATGACTGCTTTATTTTTACACAACCAATCTAGTTAGAGCATAGGCAAAATTATTAATGAATTGCGCGATTGCAACATTTTTTTATTCAAATTTTTTTGTCGGATTTTTCTTTAGCTTCGGTGGCTTCAGAATGTCAATCCATGACTGCTTTATTTTTACACAACCATTCTAGTTAGAGCATAGGCAAAATTATTAATGAATTGCGCGATTGCAACATTTTTTTATTCAATATTTTTTTGTCGGATTTTTCTTTAGCTTCGGTGGCTTCAGAATGTCAATCCATGACTGCTTTATTTTTACACAACCATTCTAGTTAGAGCATAGGCAAAATTATTAATGAATTGCGCGATTGCCACATTTTTTTATTCAAAATTTTTTTGTCGGATTTTTCTTTAGCTTCGGTGGCTTCAGAATGTCAATCCATGACTGCTTTATTTTTACACAACCATTCTAGTTAGAGCATAGGCAAAATTATTAATGAATTGCGCGATTGCCACATTTTTTTATTCAAAATTTTTTTGTCGGATTTTTCTTTAGCTTCGGTGGCTTCAGAATGTCAATCCATGACTGCTTTTTTTTTACACAACCAATCTAGTTAGAGCATAGGCAAAATTATTAATGAATTGCCCGATTGCAACATTTTTTTATATTGATTTTATTATTTTTTATTCCAAACATTTTTGTCGGATTTATCTTTAGCTTCTGTGGCTTCAGAATGTCAATCCATGACTGCTTTATTTTTACACAACCATTCTAGTTAGAGCTTAGGCAAAATTATTAATGAATTGCGCGATTGCAACATTTTTTTATTCCAATCATTTTTGCCGGATTTTTCTTTAGCTTCTGTGGCTTCAGAATGTCAATCCATGACTGCTTTATTTTTACACAACCAATCTAGTTAGAGCATAGGCAAAATTATTAATGAATTGCCCGATTGCAACATTTTTTTATATTGATTTTATTATTTTTTATTCCAAACATTTTTGTCGGATTTATCTTTAGCTTCTGTGGCTTCAGAATGTCAATCCATGACTGCTTTATTTTTACACAACCATTCTAGTTAGAGCTTAGGCAAAATTATTAATAAATTGCGCGATTGCAACATTTTTTTATTCCATTCATTTTTTCCGGATTTTTCTTTAGTTTCTGTGGCTTCAGAATGTCAATCCATGACTGCTTTATTTTTACACAACCATTCTAGTTAGAGCATAGGCAAAATTATTAATGAATTGCGCGATTGCAACATTTTTTTATTCAAAATTTTTTTGTCGGATTTTTCTTTAGCTTCGGTGGCTTCAGAATGTCAATCCATGACTGCTTTATTTTTACACAACCATTCTAGTTAGAGCTTAGGCAAAATTATTAATAAATTGCGCGATTGCAACATTTTTTTATTCCATTCATTTTTTCCGGATTTTTCTTTAGCTTCTGTGGCTTCAGAATGTCAATCCATGACTGCTTTATTTTTACACAACCATTCTAGTTAGAGCATAGGCAAAATTATTAATGAATTGCGCGATAGCAACATTTTTTTATTCAAAATTTTTTTGTCGGATTTTTCTTTAGCTTCGGTGGCTTCAGAATGTCAATCCATGACTGCTTTATTTTTACACAACCAATCTAGTTAGAGCATAGGCAAAATTATTAATGAATTGCGCGATTGCAACATTTTTTATTCAAAATTTTTTTGTCGGATTATTCTTTAGCTTCTATGGCTTCAGAATGTCAATCCATGACTGCTTTATTTTTACACAACCATTCTAGTTAGAGCATAGGCAAAATTATTAATGAATTGCGCGATTGCAACATTTTTTTATTCAAAATTTTTTTGTCGGATTTTTCTTTAGCTTCGGTGGCTTCAGAATGTCAATCCATGACTGCTTTATTTTTACACAACCATTCTAGTTAGAGCATAGGCAAAATTATTAATGAATTGCGCGATAGCAACATTTTTTTATTCAAAATTTTTTTGTCGGATTTTTCTTTAGCTTCGGTGGCTTCAGAATGTCAATCCATGACTGCTTTATTTTTACACAACCAATCTAGTTAGAGCATAGGCAAAATTATTAATGAATTGCGCGATTGCAACATTTTTTTAGTCAAAATTTTTTTGTCGGATTTTTCTTTAGTTTCTGTGGCTTCAGAATGTCAATCCATGACTGCTTTATTTTTACACAACCATTCTAGTTAGAGCATAGGCAAAATTATTAATGAATTGCGCGATTGCAACATTTTTTTATTCAAAATTTTTTTGTCGGATTTTTCTTTAGCTTCGGTGGCTTCAGAATGTCAATCCATGACTGCTTTATTTTTACACAACCATTCTAGTTAGAGCTTAGGCAAAATTATTAATAAATTGCGCGATTGCAACATTTTTTTATTCCATTCATTTTTTCCGGATTTTTCTTTAGCTTCTGTGGCTTCAGAATGTCAATCCATGACTGCTTTATTTTTACACAACCATTCTAGTTAGAGCATAGGCAAAATTATTAATGAATTGCGCGATAGCAACATTTTTTTATTCAAAATTTTTTTGTCGGATTTTTCTTTAGCTTCGGTGGCTTCAGAATGTCAATCCATGACTGCTTTATTTTTACACAACCAATCTAGTTAGAGCATAGGCAAAATTATTAATGAATTGCGCGATTGCAACATTTTTTATTCAAAATTTTTTTGTCGGATTATTCTTTAGCTTCTATGGCTTCAGAATTACAAACCTTTACTGATGAATTTTTTTCCAGCCATTCAAGTTATAGCAAAGGCAAAGATATTAATGAATTGCGCGATTGCAACATTTTTTTATTCCAATCATTTTTGCCGGATTTTTCTTTAGCTTCTGTGGCTTCAGAATTACAAACCTTTACTGATGAATTTTTATCCAGCCATTCAAGTTATAGCAAAGGCAAAGATATTAATGAATTGCGCGATTGCAACATTTTTTTATTCCAGTCATTTTTGCCGGATTTTTCTTTAGCTTCTGTGGTTTCAGAATTACAAACCTTTACTGATGAATTTTTATCCAGCCATTCAAGTTATAGCAAAGGCAAAGATATTAATGAATTGCTTGATTGCAACATTTTTTTATATTGATTTTATTATTTTTTATTCCAAACATTTTTGTCGGATTTTTCTTTAGCTTCGGTGGCTTCAGAATTACAAACCTTTACTGATGAATTTTTTTCCAGCCATTCAAGTTATAGCAAAGGCAAAGATATTAATGAATTGCGCGATTGCAACATTTTTTTATTCCAATCATTTTTGCCGGATTTTTCTTTAGCTTCTGTGGCTTCAGAATTACAAACCTTTACTGATGAATTTTTTTCCAGCCATTCAAGTTATAGCAAAGGCAAAGATATTAATGAATTGCGCGATTGCAACATTTTTTTATTCCAATCATTTTTGAAGGATTTTTCTTTAGCTTCTGTGGCTTCAGAATTACAAACCTTTACTGATGAATTTTTATCCAGCCATTCAAGTTATAGCAAAGGCAAAGATATTAATGAATTGCTTGATTGCAACATTTTTTTATATTGATTTTATTATTTTTTATTCCAAACATTTTTGTCGGATTTTTCTTTAGCTTCGGTGGCTTCAGAATTACAAACCTTTACTGATGAATTTTTTTCCAGCCATTCAAGTTATAGCAAAGGCAAAGATATTAATGAATTGCGCGATTGCAACATTTTTTTATTCAAAATTTTTTTGTCGGATTTATCTTTAGCTTCTGTGGCTTCAGAATGTCAATCCATGACTGCTTTATTTTTACACAACCAATCTAGTTAGAGCATAGGCAAAATTATTAATGAATTGCGCGATTGCAACATTTTTTTATATTGATTTTATTATTTTTTATTCCAAACATTTTTGTCGGATTTATCTTTAGCTTCTGTGGCTTCAGAATGTCAATCCATGACTGCTTTATTTTTACACAACCATTCTAGTTAGAGCTTAGGCAAAATTATTAATAAATTGCGCGATTGCAACATTTTTTTATTCCATTCATTTTTTCCGGATTTTTCTTTAGCTTCTGTGGCTTCAGAATGTCAATCCATGACTGCTTTATTTTTACACAACCATTCTAGTTAGAGCATAGGCAAAATTATTAATGAATTGCGCGATAGCAACATTTTTTTATTCAAAATTTTTTTGTCGGATTTTTCTTTAGCTTCGGTGGCTTCAGAATGTCAATCCATGACTGCTTTATTTTTACACAACCAATCTAGTTAGAGCATAGGCAAAATTATTAATGAATTGCGCGATTGCAACATTTTTTATTCAAAATTTTTTTGTCGGATTATTCTTTAGCTTCTATGGCTTCAGAATTACAAACCTTTACTGATGAATTTTTTTCCAGCCATTCAAGTTATAGCAAAGGCAAAGATATTAATGAATTGCGCGATTGCAACATTTTTTTATTCCAATCATTTTTGCCGGATTTTTCTTTAGCTTCTGTGGCTTCAGAATTACAAACCTTTACTGATGAATTTTTATCCAGCCATTCAAGTTATAGCAAAGGCAAAGATATTAATGAATTGCGCGATTGCAACATTTTTTTATTCCAGTCATTTTTGCCGGATTTTTCTTTAGCTTCTGTGGTTTCAGAATTACAAACCTTTACTGATGAATTTTTATCCAGCCATTCAAGTTATAGCAAAGGCAAAGATATTAATGAATTGCTTGATTGCAACATTTTTTTATATTGATTTTATTATTTTTTATTCCAAACATTTTTGTCGGATTTTTCTTTAGCTTCGGTGGCTTCAGAATTACAAACCTTTACTGATGAATTTTTTTCCAGCCATTCAAGTTATAGCAAAGGCAAAGATATTAATGAATTGCGCGATTGCAACATTTTTTTATTCCAATCATTTTTGCCGGATTTTTCTTTAGCTTCTGTGGCTTCAGAATTACAAACCTTTACTGATGAATTTTTTTCCAGCCATTCAAGTTATAGCAAAGGCAAAGATATTAATGAATTGCGCGATTGCAACATTTTTTTATTCCAATCATTTTTGAAGGATTTTTCTTTAGCTTCTGTGGCTTCAGAATTACAAACCTTTACTGATGAATTTTTATCCAGCCATTCAAGTTATAGCAAAGGCAAAGATATTAATGAATTGCTTGATTGCAACATTTTTTTATATTGATTTTATTATTTTTTATTCCAAACATTTTTGTCGGATTTTTCTTTAGCTTCGGTGGCTTCAGAATTACAAACCTTTACTGATGAATTTTTTTCCAGCCATTCAAGTTATAGCAAAGGCAAAGATATTAATGAATTGCGCGATTGCAACATTTTTTTATTCAAAATTTTTTTGTCGGATTTATCTTTAGCTTCTGTGGCTTCAGAATGTCAATCCATGACTGCTTTATTTTTACACAACCAATCTAGTTAGAGCATAGGCAAAATTATTAATGAATTGCGCGATTGCAACATTTTTTTATATTGATTTTATTATTTTTTATTCCAAACATTTTTGTCGGATTTATCTTTAGCTTCTGTGGCTTCAGAATGTCAATCCATGACTGCTTTATTTTTACACAACCATTCTAGTTAGAGCTTAGGCAAAATTATTAATAAATTGCGCGATTGCAACATTTTTTTATTCCATTCATTTTTTCCGGATTTTTCTTTAGCTTCTGTGGCTTCAGAATGTCAATCCATGACTGCTTTATTTTTACACAACCATTCTAGTTAGAGCATAGGCAAAATTATTAATGAATTGCGCGATTGCAACATTTTTTTATTCAAAATTTTTTTGTCGGATTTTTCTTTAGCTTCGGTGGCTTCAGAATGTCAATCCATGACTGCTTTATTTTTACACAACCATTCTAGTTAGAGCTTAGGCAAAATTATTAATAAATTGCGCGATTGCAACATTTTTTTATTCCATTCATTTTTTCCGGATTTTTCTTTAGCTTCTGTGGCTTCAGAATGTCAATCCATGACTGCTTTATTTTTACACAACCATTCTAGTTAGAGCATAGGCAAAATTATTAATGAATTGCGCGATAGCAACATTTTTTTATTCAAAATTTTTTTGTCGGATTTTTCTTTAGCTTCTGTGGCTTCAGAATGTCAATCCATGACTGCTTTATTTTTACACAACCATTCTAGTTAGAGCATAGGCAAAATTATTAATGAATTGCGCGATAGCAACATTTTTTTATTCCATTCATTTTTTCCGGATTTTTCTTTAGCTTCTGTGGCTTCAGAATGTCAATCCATGACTGCTTTATTTTTACACAACCATTCTAGTTAGAGCATAGGCAAAATTATTAATGAATTGCGCGATAGCAACATTTTTTTATTCAAAATTTTTTTGTCGGATTTTTCTTTAGCTTCGGTGGCTTCAGAATGTCAATCCATGACTGCTTTATTTTTACACAACCAATCTAGTTAGAGCATAGGCAAAATTATTAATGAATTGCGCGATTGCAACATTTTTTTATTCCAATCATTATTGCCGGATTTTTCTTTAGCTTCTATGGCTTCAGAATTACAAACCTTTACTGATGAATTTTTTTCCAGCCATTCAAGTTATAGCAAAGGCAAAGATATTAATGAATTGCGCGATTGCAACATTTTTTTATTCCAATCATTTTTGCCGGATTTTTCTTTAGCTTCTGTGGCTTCAGAATTACAAACCTTTACTGATGAATTTTTTTCCAGCCATTCAAGTTATAGCAAAGGCAAAGATATTAATGAATTGCGCGATTGCAACATTTTTTTATTCCAATCATTTTTGCCGGATTTTTCTTTAGCTTCTGTGGTTTCAGAATTACAAACCTTTACTGATGAATTTTTATCCAGCCATTCAAGTTATAGCAAAGGCAAAGATATTAATGAATTGCTTGATTGCAACATTTTTTTATATTGATTTTTTTATTTTTTATTCCAAACATTTTTGTCGGATTTTTCTTTAGCTTCGGTGGCTTCAGAATTACAAACCTTTACTGATGAATTTTTATCCAGCCATTCAAGTTATAGCAAAGGCAAAGATATTAATGAATTGCGCGATTGCAACATTTTTTTATTCCATTCATTTTTTCCGGATTTTTCTTTAGCTTCTGTGGCTTCAGAATGTCAATCCATGACTGCTTTATTTTTACACAACCATTCTAGTTAGAGCATAGGCAAAATTATTAATGAATTGCGCGATAGCAACATTTTTTTATTCAAAATTTTTTTGTCGGATTTTTCTTTAGCTTCTGTGGCTTCAGAATGTCAATCCATGACTGCTTTATTTTTACACAACCAATCTAGTTAGAGCATAGGCAAAATTATTAATGAATTGCGCGATTGCAACATTTTTTATTCAAAATTTTTTTGTCGGATTATTCTTTAGCTTCTATGGCTTCAGAATTACAAACCTTTACTGATGAATTTTTTTCCAGCCATTCAAGTTATAGCAAAGGCAAAGATATTAATGAATTGCGCGATTGCAACATTTTTTTATTCCAATCATTTTTGCCGGATTTTTCTTTAGCTTCTGTGGCTTCAGAATTACAAACCTTTACTGATGAATTTTTTTCCAGCCATTCAAGTTATAGCAAAGGCAAAGATATTAATGAATTGCGCGATTGCAACATTTTTTTATTCCAATCATTTTTGCCGGATTTTTCTTTAGCTTCTGTGGTTTCAGAATTACAAACCTTTACTGATGAATTTTTATCCAGCCATTCAAGTTATAGCAAAGGCAAAGATATTAATGAATTGCTTGATTGCAACATTTTTTTATATTGATTTTTTTATTTTTTATTCCAAACATTTTTGTCGGATTTTTCTTTAGCTTCGGTGGCTTCAGAATTACAAACCTTTACTGATGAATTTTTATCCAGCCATTCAAGTTATAGCAAAGGCAAAGATATTAATGAATTGCTTGATTGCAACATTTTTTTATATTGATTTTATTATTTTTTATTCCAAACATTTTTGTCGGATTTTTCTTTAGCTTCTGTGGCTTCAGAATTACAAACCTTTACTGATGAATTTTTATCCAGCCATTCAAGTTATAGCAAAGGCAAAGATATTAATGAATTGCGCGATTGCAACATTTTTTTATATTGATTTTATTATTTTTTATTCCAAACATTTTTGTCGGATTTTTCTTTAGCTTCTGTGGCTTCAGAATTACAAACCTTTACTGATGAATTTTTATCCAGCCATTCAAGTTATAGCAAAGGCAAAGATATTAATGAATTGCTTGATTGCAACATTTTTTTATATTGATTTTATTATTTTTTATTCCAAACATTTTTGCCGGATTTTTCTTTAGCTTCTGTGGTTTCAGAATTACAAACCTTTACTGATGAATTTTTATCCAGCCATTCAAGTTATAGCAAAGGCAAAGATATTAATGAATTGCGCGATTGCAACATTTTTTTATATTGATTTTATTATTTTTTATTCCAAACATTTTTGTCGGATTTTTCTTTAGCTTCTGTGGCTTCAGAATTACAAACCTTTACTGATGAATTTTTATCCAGCCATTCAAGTTATAGCAAAGGCAAAGATATTAATGAATTGCGCGATTGCAACATTTTTTTATTCCAATCATTTTTGCCGGATTTTTCTTTAGCTTCTGTGGCTTCAGAATTACAAACCTTTACTGATGAATTTTTATCCAGCCATTCAAGTTATAGCAAAGGCAAAGATATTAATGAATTGCGCGATTGCAACATTTTTTTATATTGATTTTATTATTTTTTATTCCAAACATTTTTGCCGGATTTTTCTTTAGCTTCTGTGGTTTCAGAATTACAAACCTTTACTGATGAATTTTTATCCAGCCATTCAAGTTATAGCAAAGGCAAAGATATTAATGAATTGCGCGATTGCAACATTTTTTTATATTGATTTTATTATTTTTTATTCCAATCATTTTTGTCGGATTTTTCTTTAGCTTCGGTGGCTTCAGAATGTCAATCCATGACAGCTTTATTTTTACACAACCATTCTAGTTAGAGCATAGGCAAAATTATTAATGAATTGCGCGATTGCAACATTTTTTTATTCCAATCATTTTTGCCGGATTTTTCTTTAGCTTCGGTGGCTTCAGAATGTCAATCCATGACTGCTTTTTTTTTACACAACCATTCTAGTTAGAGCATAGGCAAAATTATTAATGAATTGCGCGATTGCAACATTTTTTTAGTCAAAATTTTTTTGTCGGATTTTTCTTTAGCTTCGGTGGCTTCCGATTTACAAACCTTTTCTGCTTTTTTTTTACACAACCTTTCAAGTTATAGCAATGGCAAAGATATTAATGAATTGCTTGATTGCAACATTTTTTTATATTGATTTTTTTATTTTTTATTCCAAACATTTTTGTCGGATTATTCTTTAGCTTCTATGGCTTCAGAATTACAAACCTTTACTGATGAATTTTTTTCCAGCCATTCAAGTTATAGCAAAGGCAAAGATATTAATGAATTGCGCGATTGCAACATTTTTTTATTCCAATCATTTTTGCCGGATTTTTCTTTAGCTTCTGTGGCTTCAGAATTACAAACCTTTACTGATGAATTTTTTTCCAGCCATTCAAGTTATAGCAAAGGCAAAGATATTAATGAATTGCGCGATTGCAACATTTTTTTATTCCAATCATTTTTGTCGGATTTTTCTTTAGCTTCGGTGGCTTCAGAATGTCAATCCATGACAGCTTTATTTTTACACAACCATTCTAGTTAGAGCATAGGCAAAATTATTAATGAATTGCGCGATTGCAACATTTTTTTATTCCAATCATTTTTGCCGGATTTTTCTTTAGCTTCGGTGGCTTCAGAATGTCAATCCATGACTGCTTTATTTTTACACAACCATTCTAGTTAGAGCATAGGCAAAATTATTAATGAATTGCGCGATTGCAACATTTTTTTATTCCAATCATTTTTGTCGGATTTTTCTTTAGCTTCGGTGGCTTCAGAATGTCAATCCATGACAGCTTTATTTTTACACAACCATTCTAGTTAGAGCATAGGCAAAATTATTAATGAATTGCGCGATTGCAACATTTTTTTATTCCAATCATTTTTGTCGGATTTTTCTTTAGCTTCGGTGGCTTCAGAATGTCAATCCATGACAGCTTTATTTTTACACAACCATTCTAGTTAGAGCATAGGCAAAATTATTAATGAATTGCGCGATTGCAACATTTTTTTATTCCAATCATTTTTGTCGGATTTTTCTTTAGCTTCGGTGGCTTCAGAATGTCAATCCATGACAGCTTTATTTTTACACAACCATTCTAGTTAGAGCATAGGCAAAATTATTAATGAATTGCGCGATTGCAACATTTTTTTATTCCAATCATTTTTGTCGGATTTTTCTTTAGCTTCGGTGGCTTCAGAATGTCAATCCATGACAGCTTTATTTTTACACAACCATTCTAGTTAGAGCATAGGCAAAATTATTAATGAATTGCGCGATTGCAACATTTTTTTAGTCAAAATTTTTTTGTCGGATTTTTCTTTAGCTTCGGTGGCTTCCGATTTACAAACCTTTTCTGCTTTTTTTTTACACAACCTTTCAAGTTATAGCAATGGCAAAGATATTAATGAATTGCTTGATTGCAACATTTTTTTATATTGATTTTTTTATTTTTTATTCCAAACATTTTTGTCGGATTATTCTTTAGCTTCTATGGCTTCAGAATTACAAACCTTTACTGATGAATTTTTTTCCAGCCATTCAAGTTATAGCAAAGGCAAAGATATTAATGAATTGCGCGATTGCAACATTTTTTTATTCCAATCATTTTTGCCGGATTTTTCTTTAGCTTCTGTGGCTTCAGAATTACAAACCTTTACTGATGAATTTTTTTCCAGCCATTCAAGTTATAGCAAAGGCAAAGATATTAATGAATTGCGCGATTGCAACATTTTTTTATTCCAATCATTTTTGCCGGATTTTTCTTTAGCTTCTGTGGTTTCAGAATTACAAACCTTTACTGATGAATTTTTATCCAGCCATTCAAGTTATAGCAAAGGCAAAGATATTAATGAATTGCTTGATTGCAACATTTTTTTATATTGATTTTTTTATTTTTTATTCCAAACATTTTTGTCGGATTTTTCTTTAGCTTCGGTGGCTTCAGAATTACAAACCTTTACTGATGAATTTTTATCCAGCCATTCAAGTTATAGCAAAGGCAAAGATATTAATGAATTGCTTGATTGCAACATTTTTTTATATTGATTTTATTATTTTTTATTCCAAACATTTTTGTCGGATTTTTCTTTAGCTTCTGTGGCTTCAGAATTACAAACCTTTACTGATGAATTTTTATCCAGCCATTCAAGTTATAGCAAAGGCAAAGATATTAATGAATTGCTTGATTGCAACATTTTTTTATATTGATTTTATTATTTTTTATTCCAAACATTTTTGCCGGATTTTTCTTTAGCTTCTGTGGTTTCAGAATTACAAACCTTTACTGATGAATTTTTATCCAGCCATTCAAGTTATAGCAAAGGCAAAGATATTAATGAATTGCGCGATTGCAACATTTTTTTATTCCAATCATTTTTGTCGGATTTTTCTTTAGCTTCGGTGGCTTCAGAATGTCAATCCATGACAGCTTTATTTTTACACAACCATTCTAGTTAGAGCATAGGCAAAATTATTAATGAATTGCGCGATTGCAACATTTTTTTATTCCAATCATTTTTGCCGGATTTTTCTTTAGCTTCGGTGGCTTCAGAATGTCAATCCATGACTGCTTTTTTTTTACACAACCATTCTAGTTAGAGCATAGGCAAAATTATTAATGAATTGCGCGATTGCAACATTTTTTTATTCCAATCATTTTTGCCGGATTTTTCTTTAGTTTCGGTGGCTTCAGAATGTCAATCCATGACTGCTTTTTTTTTACACAACCATTCTAGTTAGAGCATAGGCAAAATTATTAATGAATTGCGCGATTGCAACATTTTTTTATTCCAATCATTTTTGCCGGATTTTTCTTTAGCTTCGGTGGCTTCAGAATGTCAATCCATGACAGCTTTATTTTTACACAACCATTCTAGTTAGAGCATAGGCAAAGATATTAATGAATTGCGCGATTGCAACATTTTTTTATTCCAATCATTTTTGTCGGATTTTTCTTTAGCTTCGGTGGCTTCAGAATGTCAATCCATGACAGCTTTATTTTTACACAACCATTCTAGTTAGAGCATAGGCAAAATTATTAATGAATTGCGCGATTGCAACATTTTTTTAGTCAAAATTTTTTTGTCGGATTTTTCTTTAGCTTCGGTGGCTTCCGATTTACAAACCTTTTCTGCTTTTTTTTTACACAACCTTTCAAGTTATAGCAATGGCAAAGATATTAATGAATTGCTTGATTGCAACATTTTTTTATATTGATTTTTTTATTTTTTATTCCATACTTTTTTGTCGGATTTTTCTTTAGCTTCGGTGGCTTCAGAATGTCAATCCATGACAGCTTTATTTTTACACAACCATTCTAGTTAGAGCATAGGCAAAATTATTAATGAATTGCGCGATTGCAACATTTTTTTATTCCAATCATTTTTGCCGGATTTTTCTTTAGTTTCGGTGGCTTCAGAATGTCAATCCATGACTGCTTTTTTTTTACACAACCATTCTAGTTAGAGCATAGGCAAAATTATTAATGAATTGCGCGATTGCAACATTTTTTTAGTCAAAATTTTTTTGTCGGATTTTTCTTTAGCTTCGGTGGCTTCCGATTTACAAACCTTTTCTGCTTTTTTTTTACACAACCTTTCAAGTTATAGCAATGGCAAAGATATTAATGAATTGCTTGATTGCAACATTTTTTTATATTGATTTTTTTATTTTTTATTCCAAACATTTTTGTCGGATTTTTCTTTAGCTTCGGTGGCTTCAGAATGTCAATCCATGACAGCTTTATTTTTACACAACCATTCTAGTTAGAGCATAGGCAAAATTATTAATGAATTGCGCGATTGCAACATTTTTTTATTCCAATCATTTTTGCCGGATTTTTCTTTAGTTTCGGTGGCTTCAGAATGTCAATCCATGACTGCTTTTTTTTTACACAACCATTCTAGTTAGAGCATAGGCAAAATTATTAATGAATTGCGCGATTGCAACATTTTTTTAGTCAAAATTTTTTTGTCGGATTTTTCTTTAGCTTCGGTGGCTTCAGAATGTCAATCCATGACTGCTTTTTTTTTACACAACCATTCTAGTTAGAGCATAGGCAAAATTATTAATGAATTGCGCGATTGCAACATTTTTTTATTCCAATCATTTTTGCCGGATTTTTCTTTAGTTTCGGTGGCTTCAGAATGTCAATCCATGACTGCTTTTTTTTTACACAACCATTCTAGTTAGAGCATAGGCAAAATTATTAATGAATTGCGCGATTGCAACATTTTTTTATATTGATTTTATTATTTTTTATTCCAAACATTTTTGCCGGATTTTTCTTTAGCTTCTGTGGTTTCAGAATTACAAACCTTTACTGATGAATTTTTATCCAGCCATTCAAGTTATAGCAAAGGCAAAGATATTAATGAATTGCGCGATTGCAACATTTTTTTATTCCAATCATTTTTGTCGGATTTTTCTTTAGCTTCGGTGGCTTCCGATTTACAAACCTTTTCTGCTTTTTTTTTACACAACCTTTCAAGTTATAGCAATGGCAAAGATATTAATGAATTGCTTGATTGCAACATTTTTTTATATTGATTTTTTTATTTTTTATTCCAAACATTTTTGTCGGATTTTTCTTTAGCTTCGGTGGCTTCAGAATGTCAATCCATGACAGCTTTATTTTTACACAACCATTCTAGTTAGAGCATAGGCAAAATTATTAATGAATTGCGCGATTGCAACATTTTTTTATTCCAATCATTTTTGCCGGATTTTTCTTTAGTTTCGGTGGCTTCAGAATGTCAATCCATGACTGCTTTTTTTTTACACAACCATTCTAGTTAGAGCATAGGCAAAATTATTAATGAATTGCGCGATTGCAACATTTTTTTAGTCAAAATTTTTTTGTCGGATTTTTCTTTAGCTTCGGTGGCTTCAGAATGTCAATCCATGACTGCTTTTTTTTTACACAACCATTCTAGTTAGAGCATAGGCAAAATTATTAATGAATTGCGCGATTGCAACATTTTTTTATTCCAATCATTTTTGCCGGATTTTTCTTTAGTTTCGGTGGCTTCAGAATGTCAATCCATGACTGCTTTTTTTTTACACAACCATTCTAGTTAGAGCATAGGCAAAATTATTAATGAATTGCGCGATTGCAACATTTTTTTATATTGATTTTATTATTTTTTATTCCAAACATTTTTGCCGGATTTTTCTTTAGCTTCTGTGGTTTCAGAATTACATACCTTTACTGATGAATTTTTATCCAGCCATTCAAGTTATAGCAAAGGCAAAGATATTAATGAATTGCGCGATTGCAACATTTTTTTATTCCAATCATTTTTGTCGGATTTTTCTTTAGCTTCGGTGGCTTCCGATTTACAAACCTTTTCTGCTTTTTTTTTACACAACCTTTCAAGTTATAGCAATGGCAAAGATATTAATGAATTGCTTGATTGCAACATTTTTTTATATTGATTTTTTTATTTTTTATTCCAAACATTTTTGTCGGATTTTTCTTTAGCTTCGGTGGCTTCAGAATGTCAATCCATGACAGCTTTATTTTTACACAACCATTCTAGTTAGAGCATAGGCAAAATTATTAATGAATTGCGCGATTGCAACATTTTTTTATTCCAATCATTTTTGCCGGATTTTTCTTTAGCTTCGGTGGCTTCAGAATGTCAATCCATGACTGCTTTTTTTTTACACAACCATTCTAGTTAGAGCATAGGCAAAATTATTAATGAATTGCGCGATTGCAACATTTTTTTAGTCAAAATTTTTTTGTCGGATTTTTCTTTAGCTTCGGTGACTTCCGATTTACAAACCTTTTCTGCTTTTTTTTTACACAACCTTTCAAGTTATAGCAATGGCAAAGATATTAATGAATTGCTTGATTGCAACATTTTTTTATATTGATTTTTTTATTTTTTATTCCAAACATTTTTGTCGGATTTTTCTTTAGCTTCGGTGGCTTCAGAATGTCAATCCATGACAGCTTTATTTTTACACAACCATTCTAGTTAGAGCATAGGCAAAATTATTAATGAATTGCGCGATTGCAACATTTTTTTATTCCAATCATTTTTGCCGGATTTTTCTTTAGTTTCGGTGGCTTCAGAATGTCAATCCATGACTGCTTTTTTTTTACACAACCATTCTAGTTAGAGCATAGGCAAAATTATTAATGAATTGCGCGATTGCAACATTTTTTTAGTCAAAATTTTTTTGTCGGATTTTTCTTTAGCTTCGGTGGCTTCAGAATGTCAATCCATGACTGCTTTTTTTTTACACAACCATTCTAGTTAGAGCATAGGCAAAATTATTAATGAATTGCGCGATTGCAACATTTTTTTATTCCAATCATTTTTGCCGGATTTTTCTTTAGTTTCGGTGGCTTCAGAATGTCAATCCATGACTGCTTTTTTTTTACACAACCATTCTAGTTAGAGCATAGGCAAAATTATTAATGAATTGCGCGATTGCAACATTTTTTTATATTGATTTTATTATTTTTTATTCCAAACATTTTTGCCGGATTTTTCTTTAGCTTCTGTGGTTTCAGAATTACAAACCTTTACTGATGAATTTTTATCCAGCCATTCAAGTTATAGCAAAGGCAAAGATATTAATGAATTGCGCGATTGCAACATTTTTTTATTCCAATCATTTTTGTCGGATTTTTCTTTAGCTTCGGTGGCTTCCGATTTACAAACCTTTTCTTCTTTTTTTTTACACAACCTTTCAAGTTATAGCAATGGCAAAGATATTAATGAATTGCTTGATTGCAACATTTTTTTATATTGATTTTTTTATTTTTTATTCCAAACATTTTTGTCGGATTTTTCTTTAGCTTCGGTGGCTTCAGAATGTCAATCCATGACAGCTTTATTTTTACACAACCATTCTAGTTAGAGCATAGGCAAAATTATTAATGAATTGCGCGATTGCAACATTTTTTTAGTCAAAATTTTTTTGTCGGATTTTTCTTTAGCTTCGGTGACTTCCGATTTACAAACCTTTTCTGCTTTTTTTTTACACAACCTTTCAAGTTATAGCAATGGCAAAGATATTAATGAATTGCTTGATTGCAACATTTTTTTATATTGATTTTTTTATTTTTTATTCCAAACATTTTTGTCGGATTTTTCTTTAGCTTCGGTGGCTTCAGAATGTCAATCCATGACAGCTTTATTTTTACACAACCATTCTAGTTAGAGCATAGGCAAAATTATTAATTAATTGCGCGATTGCAACATTTTTTTATTCCAATCATTTTTGCCGGATTTTTCTTTAGTTTCGGTGGCTTCAGAATGTCAATCCATGACTGCTTTTTTTTTACACAACCATTCTAGTTAGAGCATAGGCAAAATTATTAATGAATTGCGCGATTGCAACATTTTTTTATTCCAATCATTTTTGCCGGATTTTTCTTTAGTTTCGGTGGCTTCAGAATGTCAATCCATGACTGCTTTTTTTTTACACAACCATTCTAGTTAGAGCATAGGCAAAATTATTAATGAATTGCGCGATTGCAACATTTTTTTATATTGATTTTATTATTTTTTATTCCAAACATTTTTGCCGGATTTTTCTTTAGCTTCTGTGGTTTCAGAATTACAAACCTTTACTGATGAATTTTTATCCAGCCATTCAAGTTATAGCAAAGGCAAAGATATTAATGAATTGCGCGATTGCAACATTTTTTTATTCCAATCATTTTTGTCGGATTTTTCTTTAGCTTCGGTGGCTTCCGATTTACAAACCTTTTCTTCTTTTTTTTTACACAACCTTTCAAGTTATAGCAATGGCAAAGATATTAATGAATTGCTTGATTGCAACATTTTTTTATATTGATTTTTTTATTTTTTATTCCAAACATTTTTGTCGGATTTTTCTTTAGCTTCGGTGGCTTCAGAATGTCAATCCATGACAGCTTTATTTTTACACAACCATTCTAGTTAGAGCATAGGCAAAATTATTAATGAATTGCGCGATTGCAACATTTTTTTATTCCAATCATTTTTGCCGGATTTTTCTTTAGCTTCGGTGGCTTCAGAATGTCAATCCATGACTGCTTTTTTTTTACACAACCATTCTAGTTAGAGCATAGGCAAAATTATTAATGAATTGCGCGATTGCAACATTTTTTTAGTCAAAATTTTTTTGTCGGATTTTTCTTTAGCTTCGGTGACTTCCGATTTACAAACCTTTTCTGCTTTTTTTTTACACAACCTTTCAAGTTATAGCAATGGCAAAGATATTAATGAATTGCTTGATTGCAACATTTTTTTATATTGATTTTTTTATTTTTTATTCCAAACATTTTTGTCGGATTTTTCTTTAGCTTCGGTGGCTTCAGAATGTCAATCCATGACAGCTTTATTTTTACACAACCATTCTAGTTAGAGCATAGGCAAAATTATTAATTAATTGCGCGATTGCAACATTTTTTTATTCCAATCATTTTTGCCGGATTTTTCTTTAGTTTCGGTGGCTTCAGAATGTCAATCCATGACTGCTTTTTTTTTACACAACCATTCTAGTTAGAGCATAGGCAAAATTATTAATGAATTGCGCGATTGCAACATTTTTTTATTCCAATCATTTTTGCCGGATTTTTCTTTAGTTTCGGTGGCTTCAGAATGTCAATCCATGACTGCTTTTTTTTTACACAACCATTCTAGTTAGAGCATAGGCAAAATTATTAATGAATTGCGCGATTGCAACATTTTTTTATATTGATTTTATTATTTTTTATTCCAAACATTTTTGCCGGATTTTTCTTTAGCTTCTGTGGTTTCAGAATTACAAACCTTTACTGATGAATTTTTATCCAGCCATTCAAGTTATAGCAAAGGCAAAGATATTAATGAATTGCTTGATTGCAACATTTTTTTATATTGATTTTATTATTTTTTATTCCAAACATTTTTGCCGGATTTTTCTTTAGCTTCTGTGGTTTCAGAATTACAAACCTTTACTGATGAATTTTTATCCAGCCATTCAAGTTATAGCAAAGGCAAAGATATTAATGAATTGCGCGATTGCAACATTTTTTTATTCCAATCATTTTTGTCGGATTTTTCTTTAGCTTCGGTGGCTTCCGATTTACAAACCTTTTCTGCTTTTTTTTTACACAACCTTTCAAGTTATAGCAATGGCAAAGATATTAATGAATTGCTTGATTGCAACATTTTTTTATATTGATTTTTTTATTTTTTATTCCAAACATTTTTGTCGGATTTTTCTTTAGCTTCGGTGGCTTCAGAATGTCAATCCATGACAGCTTTATTTTTACACAACCATTCTAGTTAGAGCATAGGCAAAATTATTAATGAATTGCGCGATTGCAACATTTTTTTATTCCAATCATTTTTGCCGGATTTTTCTTTAGCTTCGGTGGCTTCAGAATGTCAATCCATGACTGCTTTTTTTTTACACAACCATTCTAGTTAGAGCATAGGCAAAATTATTAATGAATTGCGCGATTGCAACATTTTTTTAGTCAAAATTTTTTTGTCGGATTTTTCTTTAGCTTCGGTGACTTCCGATTTACAAACCTTTTCTGCTTTTTTTTTACACAACCTTTCAAGTTATAGCAATGGCAAAGATATTAATGAATTGCTTGATTGCAACATTTTTTTATATTGATTTTTTTATTTTTTATTCCAAACATTTTTGTCGGATTTTTCTTTAGCTTCGGTGGCTTCAGAATGTCAATCCATGACAGCTTTATTTTTACACAACCATTCTAGTTAGAGCATAGGCAAAATTATTAATGAATTGCGCGATTGCAACATTTTTTTATTCCAATCATTTTTGCCGGATTTTTCTTTAGTTTCGGTGGCTTCAGAATGTCAATCCATGACTGCTTTTTTTTTACACAACCATTCTAGTTAGAGCATAGGCAAAATTATTAATGAATTGCGCGATTGCAACATTTTTTTAGTCAAAATTTTTTTGTCGGATTTTTCTTTAGCTTCGGTGGCTTCCGATTTACAAACCTTTTCTGCTTTTTTTTTACACAACCTTTCAAGTTATAGCAATGGCAAAGATATTAATGAATTGCTTGATTGCAACATTTTTTTATATTGATTTTTTTATTTTTTATTCCATACTTTTTTGTCGGATTTTTCTTTAGCTTCGGTGGCTTCAGAATGTCAATCCATGACAGCTTTATTTTTACACAACCATTCTAGTTAGAGCATAGGCAAAATTATTAATGAATTGCGCGATTGCAACATTTTTTTATTCCAATCATTTTTGCCGGATTTTTCTTTAGCTTCGGTGGCTTCAGAATGTCAATCCATGACTGCTTTTTTTTTACACAACCATTCTAGTTAGAGCATAGGCAAAATTATTAATGAATTGCGCGATTGCAACATTTTTTTAGTCAAAATTTTTTTGTCGGATTTTTCTTTAGCTTCGGTGGCTTCCGATTTACAAACCTTTTCTGCTTTTTTTTTACACAACCTTTCAAGTTATAGCAATGGCAAAGATATTAATGAATTGCTTGATTGCAACATTTTTTTATATTGATTTTTTTATTTTTTATTCCAAACATTTTTGTCGGATTTTTCTTTAGCTTCGGTGGCTTCAGAATGTCAATCCATGACAGCTTTATTTTTACACAACCATTCTAGTTAGAGCATAGGCAAAATTATTAATGAATTGCGCGATTGCAACATTTTTTTATTCCAATCATTTTTGCCGGATTTTTCTTTAGTTTCGGTGGCTTCAGAATGTCAATCCATGACTGCTTTTTTTTTACACAACCATTCTAGTTAGAGCATAGGCAAAATTATTAATGAATTGCGCGATTGCAACATTTTTTTAGTCAAAATTTTTTTGTCGGATTTTTCTTTAGCTTCGGTGGCTTCAGAATGTCAATCCATGACTGCTTTTTTTTTACACAACCATTCTAGTTAGAGCATAGGCAAAATTATTAATGAATTGCGCGATTGCAACATTTTTTTATTCCAATCATTTTTGCCGGATTTTTCTTTAGTTTCGGTGGCTTCAGAATGTCAATCCATGACTGCTTTTTTTTTACACAACCATTCTAGTTAGAGCATAGGCAAAATTATTAATGAATTGCGCGATTGCAACATTTTTTTATATTGATTTTATTATTTTTTATTCCAAACATTTTTGCCGGATTTTTCTTTAGCTTCTGTGGTTTCAGAATTACAAACCTTTACTGATGAATTTTTATCCAGCCATTCAAGTTATAGCAAAGGCAAAGATATTAATGAATTGCTTGATTGCAACATTTTTTTATATTGATTTTATTATTTTTTATTCCAAACATTTTTGCCGGATTTTTCTTTAGCTTCTGTGGTTTCAGAATTACAAACCTTTACTGATGAATTTTTATCCAGCCATTCAAGTTATAGCAAAGGCAAAGATATTAATGAATTGCGCGATTGCAACATTTTTTTATTCCAATCATTTTTGTCGGATTTTTCTTTAGCTTCGGTGGCTTCCGATTTACAAACCTTTTCTGCTTTTTTTTTACACAACCTTTCAAGTTATAGCAATGGCAAAGATATTAATGAATTGCTTGATTGCAACATTTTTTTATATTGATTTTTTTATTTTTTATTCCAAACATTTTTGTCGGATTTTTCTTTAGCTTCGGTGGCTTCCGATTTACAAACCTTTTCTGCTTTTTTTTTACACAACCTTTCAAGTTATAGCAATGGCAAAGATATTAATGAATTGCTTGATTGCAACATTTTTTTATATTGATTTTTTTATTTTTTATTCCATACTTTTTTGTCGGATTTTTCTTTAGCTTCGGTGGCTTCAGAATGTCAATCCATGACAGCTTTATTTTTACACAACCATTCTAGTTAGAGCATAGGCAAAATTATTAATGAATTGCGCGATTGCAACATTTTTTTATTCCAATCATTTTTGCCGGATTTTTCTTTAGCTTCGGTGGCTTCAGAATGTCAATCCATGACTGCTTTTTTTTTACACAACCATTCTAGTTAGAGCATAGGCAAAATTATTAATGAATTGCGCGATTGCAACATTTTTTTAGTCAAAATTTTTTTGTCGGATTTTTCTTTAGCTTCGGTGGCTTCCGATTTACAAACCTTTTCTGCTTTTTTTTTACACAACCTTTCAAGTTATAGCAATGGCAAAGATATTAATGAATTGCTTGATTGCAACATTTTTTTATATTGATTTTTTTATTTTTTATTCCATACTTTTTTGTCGGATTTTTCTTTAGCTTCGGTGGCTTCAGAATGTCAATCCATGACAGCTTTATTTTTACACAACCATTCTAGTTAGAGCATAGGCAAAATTATTAATGAATTGCGCGATTGCAACATTTTTTTATTCCAATCATTTTTGCCGGATTTTTCTTTAGTTTCGGTGGCTTCAGAATGTCAATCCATGACTGCTTTTTTTTTACACAACCATTCTAGTTAGAGCATAGGCAAAATTATTAATGAATTGCGCGATTGCAACATTTTTTTATATTGATTTTATTATTTTTTATTCCAAACATTTTTGCCGGATTTTTCTTTAGCTTCTGTGGTTTCAGAATTACAAACCTTTACTGATGAATTTTTATCCAGCCATTCAAGTTATAGCAAAGGCAAAGATATTAATGAATTGCTTGATTGCAACATTTTTTTATATTGATTTTATTATTTTTTATTCCAAACATTTTTGCCGGATTTTTCTTTAGCTTCTGTGGTTTCAGAATTACAAACCTTTACTGATGAATTTTTATCCAGCCATTCAAGTTATAGCAAAGGCAAAGATATTAATGAATTGCGCGATTGCAACATTTTTTTATTCCAATCATTTTTGTCGGATTTTTCTTTAGCTTCGGTGGCTTCCGATTTACAAACCTTTTCTGCTTTTTTTTTACACAACCTTTCAAGTTATAGCAATGGCAAAGATATTAATGAATTGCTTGATTGCAACATTTTTTTATATTGATTTTTTTATTTTTTATTCCAAACATTTTTGTCGGATTTTTCTTTAGCTTCGGTGGCTTCCGATTTACAAACCTTTTCTGCTTTTTTTTTACACAACCTTTCAAGTTATAGCAATGGCAAAGATATTAATGAATTGCTTGATTGCAACATTTTTTTATATTGATTTTTTTATTTTTTATTCCATACTTTTTTGTCGGATTTTTCTTTAGCTTCGGTGGCTTCAGAATGTCAATCCATGACAGCTTTATTTTTACACAACCATTCTAGTTAGAGCATAGGCAAAATTATTAATGAATTGCGCGATTGCAACATTTTTTTATTCCAATCATTTTTGCCGGATTTTTCTTTAGCTTCGGTGGCTTCAGAATGTCAATCCATGACTGCTTTTTTTTTACACAACCATTCTAGTTAGAGCATAGGCAAAATTATTAATGAATTGCGCGATTGCAACATTTTTTTAGTCAAAATTTTTTTGTCGGATTTTTCTTTAGCTTCGGTGGCTTCCGATTTACAAACCTTTTCTGCTTTTTTTTTACACAACCTTTCAAGTTATAGCAATGGCAAAGATATTAATGAATTGCTTGATTGCAACATTTTTTTATATTGATTTTTTTATTTTTTATTCCATACTTTTTTGTCGGATTTTTCTTTAGCTTCGGTGGCTTCAGAATGTCAATCCATGACAGCTTTATTTTTACACAACCATTCTAGTTAGAGCATAGGCAAAATTATTAATGAATTGCGCGATTGCAACATTTTTTTATTCCAATCATTTTTGCCGGATTTTTCTTTAGCTTCGGTGGCTTCAGAATGTCAATCCATGACTGCTTTTTTTTTACACAACCATTCTAGTTAGAGCATAGGCAAAATTATTAATGAATTGCGCGATTGCAACATTTTTTTAGTCAAAATTTTTTTGTCGGATTTTTCTTTAGCTTCGGTGGCTTCCGATTTACAAACCTTTTCTGCTTTTTTTTTACACAACCTTTCAAGTTATAGCAATGGCAAAGATATTAATGAATTGCTTGATTGCAACATTTTTTTATATTGATTTTTTTATTTTTTATTCCAAACATTTTTGTCGGATTTTTCTTTAGCTTCGGTGGCTTCAGAATGTCAATCCATGACAGCTTTATTTTTACACAACCATTCTAGTTAGAGCATAGGCAAAATTATTAATGAATTGCGCGATTGCAACATTTTTTTATTCCAATCATTTTTGCCGGATTTTTCTTTAGTTTCGGTGGCTTCAGAATGTCAATCCATGACTGCTTTTTTTTTACACAACCATTCTAGTTAGAGCATAGGCAAAATTATTAATGAATTGCGCGATTGCAACATTTTTTTAGTCAAAATTTTTTTGTCGGATTTTTCTTTAGCTTCGGTGGCTTCAGAATGTCAATCCATGACTGCTTTTTTTTTACACAACCATTCTAGTTAGAGCATAGGCAAAATTATTAATGAATTGCGCGATTGCAACATTTTTTTATTCCAATCATTTTTGCCGGATTTTTCTTTAGTTTCGGTGGCTTCAGAATGTCAATCCATGACTGCTTTTTTTTTACACAACCATTCTAGTTAGAGCATAGGCAAAATTATTAATGAATTGCGCGATTGCAACATTTTTTTATATTGATTTTATTATTTTTTATTCCAAACATTTTTGCCGGATTTTTCTTTAGCTTCTGTGGTTTCAGAATTACAAACCTTTACTGATGAATTTTTATCCAGCCATTCAAGTTATAGCAAAGGCAAAGATATTAATGAATTGCTTGATTGCAACATTTTTTTATATTGATTTTATTATTTTTTATTCCAAACATTTTTGCCGGATTTTTCTTTAGCTTCTGTGGTTTCAGAATTACAAACCTTTACTGATGAATTTTTATCCAGCCATTCAAGTTATAGCAAAGGCAAAGATATTAATGAATTGCGCGATTGCAACATTTTTTTATTCCAATCATTTTTGTCGGATTTTTCTTTAGCTTCGGTGGCTTCCGATTTACAAACCTTTTCTGCTTTTTTTTTACACAACCTTTCAAGTTATAGCAATGGCAAAGATATTAATGAATTGCTTGATTGCAACATTTTTTTATATTGATTTTTTTATTTTTTATTCCAAACATTTTTGTCGGATTTTTCTTTAGCTTCGGTGGCTTCAGAATGTCAATCCATGACAGCTTTATTTTTACACAACCATTCTAGTTAGAGCATAGGCAAAATTATTAATGAATTGCGCGATTGCAACATTTTTTTATTCCAATCATTTTTGCCGGATTTTTCTTTAGCTTCGGTGGCTTCAGAATGTCAATCCATGACTGCTTTTTTTTTACACAACCATTCTAGTTAGAGCATAGGCAAAATTATTAATGAATTGCGCGATTGCAACATTTTTTTAGTCAAAATTTTTTTGTCGGATTTTTCTTTAGCTTCGGTGGCTTCCGATTTACAAACCTTTTCTGCTTTTTTTTTACACAACCTTTCAAGTTATAGCAATGGCAAAGATATTAATGAATTGCTTGATTGCAACATTTTTTTATATTGATTTTTTTATTTTTTATTCCATACTTTTTTGTCGGATTTTTCTTTAGCTTCGGTGGCTTCAGAATGTCAATCCATGACAGCTTTATTTTTACACAACCATTCTTGTTAGAGCATAGGCAAAATTATTAATGAATTGCGCGATTGCAACATTTTTTTATTCCAATCATTTTTGCCGGATTTTTCTTTAGCTTCGGTGGCTTCAGAATGTCAATCCATGACTGCTTTTTTTTTACACAACCATTCTAGTTAGAGCATAGGCAAAATTATTAATGAATTGCGCGATTGCAACATTTTTTTAGTCAAAATTTTTTTGTCGGATTTTTCTTTAGCTTCGGTGGCTTCCGATTTACAAACCTTTTCTGCTTTTTTTTTACACAACCTTTCAAGTTATAGCAATGGCAAAGATATTAATGAATTGCTTGATTGCAACATTTTTTTATATTGATTTTTTTATTTTTTATTCCAAACATTTTTGTCGGATTTTTCTTTAGCTTCGGTGGCTTCAGAATGTCAATCCATGACAGCTTTATTTTTACACAACCATTCTAGTTAGAGCATAGGCAAAATTATTAATGAATTGCGCGATTGCAACATTTTTTTATTCCAATCATTTTTGCCGGATTTTTCTTTAGCTTCGGTGGCTTCAGAATGTCAATCCATGACTGCTTTTTTTTTACACAACCATTCTAGTTAGAGCATAGGCAAAATTATTAATGAATTGCGCGATTGCAACATTTTTTTAGTCAAAATTTTTTTGTCGGATTTTTCTTTAGCTTCGGTGGCTTCCGATTTACAAACCTTTTCTGCTTTTTTTTTACACAACCTTTCAAGTTATAGCAATGGCAAAGATATTAATGAATTGCTTGATTGCAACATTTTTTTATATTGATTTTTTTATTTTTTATTCCATACTTTTTTGTCGGATTTTTCTTTAGCTTCGGTGGCTTCAGAATGTCAATCCATGACAGCTTTATTTTTACACAACCATTCTAGTTAGAGCATAGGCAAAATTATTAATGAATTGCGCGATTGCAACATTTTTTTATTCCAATCATTTTTGCCGGATTTTTCTTTAGCTTCGGTGGCTTCAGAATGTCAATCCATGACTGCTTTTTTTTTACACAACCATTCTAGTTAGAGCATAGGCAAAATTATTAATGAATTGCGCGATTGCAACATTTTTTTAGTCAAAATTTTTTTGTCGGATTTTTCTTTAGCTTCGGTGGCTTCCGATTTACAAACCTTTTCTGCTTTTTTTTTACACAACCTTTCAAGTTATAGCAATGGCAAAGATATTAATGAATTGCTTGATTGCAACATTTTTTTATATTGATTTTTTTATTTTTTATTCCAAACATTTTTGTCGGATTTTTCTTTAGCTTCGGTGGCTTCAGAATGTCAATCCATGACAGCTTTATTTTTACACAACCATTCTAGTTAGAGCATAGGCAAAATTATTAATGAATTGCGCGATTGCAACATTTTTTTATTCCAATCATTTTTGCCGGATTTTTCTTTAGTTTCGGTGGCTTCAGAATGTCAATCCATGACTGCTTTTTTTTTACACAACCATTCTAGTTAGAGCATAGGCAAAATTATTAATGAATTGCGCGATTGCAACATTTTTTTAGTCAAAATTTTTTTGTCGGATTTTTCTTTAGCTTCGGTGGCTTCAGAATGTCAATCCATGACTGCTTTTTTTTTACACAACCATTCTAGTTAGAGCATAGGCAAAATTATTAATGAATTGCGCGATTGCAACATTTTTTTATTCCAATCATTTTTGCCGGATTTTTCTTTAGTTTCGGTGGCTTCAGAATGTCAATCCATGACTGCTTTTTTTTTACACAACCATTCTAGTTAGAGCATAGGCAAAATTATTAATGAATTGCGCGATTGCAACATTTTTTTATATTGATTTTATTATTTTTTATTCCAAACATTTTTGCCGGATTTTTCTTTAGCTTCTGTGGTTTCAGAATTACAAACCTTTACTGATGAATTTTTATCCAGCCATTCAAGTTATAGCAAAGGCAAAGATATTAATGAATTGCTTGATTGCAACATTTTTTTATATTGATTTTATTATTTTTTATTCCAAACATTTTTGCCGGATTTTTCTTTAGCTTCTGTGGTTTCAGAATTACAAACCTTTACTGATGAATTTTTATCCAGCCATTCAAGTTATAGCAAAGGCAAAGATATTAATGAATTGCGCGATTGCAACATTTTTTTATTCCAATCATTTTTGTCGGATTTTTCTTTAGCTTCGGTGGCTTCCGATTTACAAACCTTTTCTGCTTTTTTTTTACACAACCTTTCAAGTTATAGCAATGGCAAAGATATTAATGAATTGCTTGATTGCAACATTTTTTTATATTGATTTTTTTATTTTTTATTCCAAACATTTTTGTCGGATTTTTCTTTAGCTTCGGTGGCTTCAGAATGTCAATCCATGACAGCTTTATTTTTACACAACCATTCTAGTTAGAGCATAGGCAAAATTATTAATGAATTGCGCGATTGCAACATTTTTTTATTCCAATCATTTTTGCCGGATTTTTCTTTAGCTTCGGTGGCTTCAGAATGTCAATCCATGACTGCTTTTTTTTTACACAACCATTCTAGTTAGAGCATAGGCAAAATTATTAATGAATTGCGCGATTGCAACATTTTTTTAGTCAAAATTTTTTTGTCGGATTTTTCTTTAGCTTCGGTGGCTTCCGATTTACAAACCTTTTCTGCTTTTTTTTTACACAACCTTTCAAGTTATAGCAATGGCAAAGATATTAATGAATTGCTTGATTGCAACATTTTTTTATATTGATTTTTTTATTTTTTATTCCATACTTTTTTGTCGGATTTTTCTTTAGCTTCGGTGGCTTCAGAATGTCAATCCATGACAGCTTTATTTTTACACAACCATTCTTGTTAGAGCATAGGCAAAATTATTAATGAATTGCGCGATTGCAACATTTTTTTATTCCAATCATTTTTGCCGGATTTTTCTTTAGCTTCGGTGGCTTCAGAATGTCAATCCATGACTGCTTTTTTTTTACACAACCATTCTAGTTAGAGCATAGGCAAAATTATTAATGAATTGCGCGATTGCAACATTTTTTTAGTCAAAATTTTTTTGTCGGATTTTTCTTTAGCTTCGGTGGCTTCCGATTTACAAACCTTTTCTGCTTTTTTTTTACACAACCTTTCAAGTTATAGCAATGGCAAAGATATTAATGAATTGCTTGATTGCAACATTTTTTTATATTGATTTTTTTATTTTTTATTCCAAACATTTTTGTCGGATTTTTCTTTAGCTTCGGTGGCTTCAGAATGTCAATCCATGACAGCTTTATTTTTACACAACTATTCTAGTTAGAGCATAGGCAAAATTATTAATGAATTGCGCGATTGCAACATTTTTTTATTCCAATCATTTTTGCCGGATTTTTCTTTAGTTTCGGTGGCTTCAGAATGTCAATCCATGACTGCTTTTTTTTTACACAACCATTCTAGTTAGAGCATAGGCAAAATTATTAATGAATTGCGCGATTGCAACATTTTTTTAGTCAAAATTTTTTTGTCGGATTTTTCTTTAGCTTCGGTGGCTTCAGAATGTCAATCCATGACTGCTTTTTTTTTACACAACCATTCTAGTTAGAGCGTAGGCAAAATTATTAATGAATTGCGCGATTGCAACATTTTTTTATATTGATTTTTTTATTTTTTATTCCAAACATTTTTGTCGGATTTTTCTTTAGCTTCGGTGGCTTCAGAATGTCAATCCATGACAGCTTTATTTTTACACAACCATTCTAGTTAGAGCATAGGCAAAATTATTAATGAATTGCGCGATTGCAACATTTTTTTAGTCAAAATTTTTTTGTCGGATTTTTCTTTAGCTTCGGTGGCTTCAGAATGTCAATCCATGACTGCTTTTTTTTTACACAACCATTCTAGTTAGAGCATAGGCAAAATTATTAATGAATTGCGCGATTGCAACATTTTTTTATTCAAATCATTTTTGCCGGATTTTTCTTTAGTTTCGGTGGCTTCAGAATGTCAATCCATGACTGCTTTTTTTTTACACAACCATTCTAGTTAGAGCGTAGGCAAAATTATTAATGAATTGCGCGATTGCAACATTTTTTTATATTGATTTTATTATTTTTTATTCCAAACATTTTTGCCGGATTTTTCTTTAGCTTCTGTGGTTTCAGAATTACAAACCTTTACTGATGAATTTTTATCCAGCCATTCAAGTTATAGCAAAGGCAAAGATATTAATGAATTGCTTGATTGCAACATTTTTTTATATTGATTTTATTATTTTTTATTCCAAACATTTTTGCCGGATTTTTCTTTAGCTTCTGTGGTTTCAGAATTACAAACCTTTACTGATGAATTTTTATCCAGCCATTCAAGTTATAGCAAAGGCAAAGATATTAATGAATTGCGCGATTGCAACATTTTTTTATTCCAATCATTTTTGTCGGATTTTTCTTTAGCTTCGGTGGCTTCCGATTTACAAACCTTTTCTGCTTTTTTTTTACACAACCTTTCAAGTTATAGCAATGGCAAAGATATTAATGAATTGCTTGATTGCAACATTTTTTTATATTGATTTTTTTATTTTTTATTCCAAACATTTTTGTCGGATTTTTCTTTAGCTTCGGTGGCTTCAGAATGTCAATCCATGACAGCTTTATTTTTACACAACCATTCTAGTTAGAGCATAGGCAAAATTATTAATGAATTGCGCGATTGCAACATTTTTTTATTCCAATCATTTTTGCCGGATTTTTCTTTAGCTTCGGTGGCTTCAGAATGTCAATCCATGACTGCTTTTTTTTTACACAACCATTCTAGTTAGAGCATAGGCAAAATTATTAATGAATTGCGCGATTGCAACATTTTTTTAGTCAAAATTTTTTTGTCGGATTTTTCTTTAGCTTCGGTGGCTTCCGATTTACAAACCTTTTCTGCTTTTTTTTTACACAACCTTTCAAGTTATAGCAATGGCAAAGATATTAATGAATTGCTTGATTGCAACATTTTTTTATATTGATTTTTTTATTTTTTATTCCAAACATTTTTGTCGGATTTTTCTTTAGCTTCGGTGGCTTCAGAATGTCAATCCATGACAGCTTTATTTTTACACAACCATTCTAGTTAGAGCATAGGCAAAATTATTAATGAATTGCGCGATTGCAACATTTTTTTATTCCAATCATTTTTGCCGGATTTTTCTTTAGTTTCGGTGGCTTCAGAATGTCAATCCATGACTGCTTTTTTTTTACACAACCATTCTAGTTAGAGCATAGGCAAAATTATTAATGAATTGCGCGATTGCAACATTTTTTTAGTCAAAATTTTTTTGTCGGATTTTTCTTTAGCTTCGGTGGCTTCAGAATGTCAATCCATGACTGCTTTTTTTTTACACAACCATTCTAGTTAGAGCATAGGCAAAATTATTAATGAATTGCGCGATTGCAACATTTTTTTATTCCAATCATTTTTGCCGGATTTTTCTTTAGTTTCGGTGGCTTCAGAATGTCAATCCATGACTGCTTTTTTTTTACACAACCATTCTAGTTAGAGCATAGGCAAAATTATTAATGAATTGCGCGATTGCAACATTTTTTTATATTGATTTTATTATTTTTTATTCCAAACATTTTTGCCGGATTTTTCTTTAGCTTCTGTGGTTTCAGAATTACAAACCTTTACTGATGAATTTTTATCCAGCCATTCAAGTTATAGCAAAGGCAAAGATATTAATGAATTGCTTGATTGCAACATTTTTTTATATTGATTTTATTATTTTTTATTCCAAACATTTTTGCCGGATTTTTCTTTAGCTTCTGTGGTTTCAGAATTACAAACCTTTACTGATGAATTTTTATCCAGCCATTCAAGTTATAGCAAAGGCAAAGATATTAATGAATTGCGCGATTGCAACATTTTTTTATTCCAATCATTTTTGTCGGATTTTTCTTTAGCTTCGGTGGCTTCCGATTTACAAACCTTTTCTGCTTTTTTTTTACACAACCTTTCAAGTTATAGCAATGGCAAAGATATTAATGAATTGCTTGATTGCAACATTTTTTTATATTGATTTTTTTATTTTTTATTCCAAACATTTTTGTCGGATTTTTCTTTAGCTTCGGTGGCTTCAGAATGTCAATCCATGACAGCTTTATTTTTACACAACCATTCTAGTTAGAGCATAGGCAAAATTATTAATGAATTGCGCGATTGCAACATTTTTTTATTCCAATCATTTTTGCCGGATTTTTCTTTAGCTTCGGTGGCTTCAGAATGTCAATCCATGACTGCTTTTTTTTTACACAACCATTCTAGTTAGAGCATAGGCAAAATTATTAATGAATTGCGCGATTGCAACATTTTTTTAGTCAAAATTTTTTTGTCGGATTTTTCTTTAGCTTCGGTGGCTTCCGATTTACAAACCTTTTCTGCTTTTTTTTTACACAACCTTTCAAGTTATAGCAATGGCAAAGATATTAATGAATTGCTTGATTGCAACATTTTTTTATATTGATTTTTTTATTTTTTATTCCATACTTTTTTGTCGGATTTTTCTTTAGCTTCGGTGGCTTCAGAATGTCAATCCATGACAGCTTTATTTTTACACAACCATTCTAGTTAGAGCATAGGCAAAATTATTAATGAATTGCGCGATTGCAACATTTTTTTATTCCAATCATTTTTGCCGGATTTTTCTTTAGTTTCGGTGGCTTCAGAATGTCAATCCATGACTGCTTTTTTTTTACACAACCATTCTAGTTAGAGCATAGGCAAAATTATTAATGAATTGCGCGATTGCAACATTTTTTTAGTCAAAATTTTTTTGTCGGATTTTTCTTTAGCTTCGGTGGCTTCAGAATGTCAATCCATGACTGCTTTTTTTTTACACAACCATTCTAGTTAGAGCATAGGCAAAATTATTAATGAATTGCGCGATTGCAACATTTTTTTATTCAAATCATTTTTGCCGGATTTTTCTTTAGTTTCGGTGGCTTCAGAATGTCAATCCATGACTGCTTTTTTTTTACACAACCATTCTAGTTAGAGCATAGGCAAAATTATTAATGAATTGCGCGATTGCAACATTTTTTTATATTGATTTTATTATTTTTTATTCCAAACATTTTTGCCGGATTTTTCTTTAGCTTCTGTGGTTTCAGAATTACAAACCTTTACTGATGAATTTTTATCCAGCCATTCAAGTTATAGCAAAGGCAAAGATATTAATGAATTGCTTGATTGCAACATTTTTTTATATTGATTTTATTATTTTTTATTCCAAACATTTTTGCCGGATTTTTCTTTAGCTTCTGTGGTTTCAGAATTACAAACCTTTACTGATGAATTTTTATCCAGCCATTCAAGTTATAGCAAAGGCAAAGATATTAATGAATTGCGCGATTGCAACATTTTTTTATTCCAATCATTTTTATCGGATTTTTCTTTAGCTTCGGTGGCTTCCGATTTACAAACCTTTTCTGCTTTTTTTTTACACAACCTTTCAAGTTATAGCAATGGCAAAGATATTAATGAATTGCTTGATTGCAACATTTTTTTATATTGATTTTTTTATTTTTTATTCCAAACATTTTTGTCGGATTTTTCTTTAGCTTCGGTGGCTTCAGAATGTCAATCCATGACAGCTTTATTTTTACACAACCATTCTAGTTAGAGCATAGGCAAAATTATTAATGAATTGCGCGATTGCAACATTTTTTTATTCCAATCATTTTTGCCGGATTTTTCTTTAGCTTCGGTGGCTTCAGAATGTCAATCCATGACTGCTTTTTTTTTACACAACCATTCTAGTTAGAGCATAGGCAAAATTATTAATGAATTGCGCGATTGCAACATTTTTTTAGTCAAAATTTTTTTGTCGGATTTTTCTTTAGCTTCGGTGGCTTCCGATTTACAAACCTTTTCTGCTTTTTTTTTACACAACCTTTCAAGTTATAGCAATGGCAAAGATATTAATGAATTGCTTGATTGCAACATTTTTTTATATTGATTTTTTTATTTTTTATTCCATACTTTTTTGTCGGATTTTTCTTTAGCTTCGGTGGCTTCAGAATGTCAATCCATGACAGCTTTATTTTTACACAACCATTCTAGTTAGAGCATAGGCAAAATTATTAATGAATTGCGCGATTGCAACATTTTTTTATTCCAATCATTTTTGCCGGATTTTTCTTTAGCTTCGGTGGCTTCAGAATGTCAATCCATGACTGCTTTTTTTTTACACAACCATTCTAGTTAGAGCATAGGCAAAATTATTAATGAATTGCGCGATTGCAACATTTTTTTAGTCAAAATTTTTTTGTCGGATTTTTCTTTAGCTTCGGTGGCTTCCGATTTACAAACCTTTTCTGCTTTTTTTTTACACAACCTTTCAAGTTATAGCAATGGCAAAGATATTAATGAATTGCTTGATTGCAACATTTTTTTATATTGATTTTTTTATTTTTTATTCCAAACATTTTTGTCGGATTTTTCTTTAGCTTCGGTGGCTTCAGAATGTCAATCCATGACAGCTTTATTTTTACACAACCATTCTAGTTAGAGCATAGGCAAAATTATTAATGAATTGCGCGATTGCAACATTTTTTTATTCCAATCATTTTTGCCGGATTTTTCTTTAGTTTCGGTGGCTTCAGAATGTCAATCCATGACTGCTTTTTTTTTACACAACCATTCTAGTTAGAGCATAGGCAAAATTATTAATGAATTGCGCGATTGCAACATTTTTTTAGTCAAAATTTTTTTGTCGGATTTTTCTTTAGCTTCGGTGGCTTCAGAATGTCAATCCATGACTGCTTTTTTTTTACACAACCATTCTAGTTAGAGCATAGGCAAAATTATTAATGAATTGCGCGATTGCAACATTTTTTTATTCCAATCATTTTTGCCGGATTTTTCTTTAGTTTCGGTGGCTTCAGAATGTCAATCCATGACTGCTTTTTTTTTACACAACCATTCTAGTTAGAGCATAGGCAAAATTATTAATGAATTGCGCGATTGCAACATTTTTTTATATTGATTTTATTATTTTTTATTCCAAACATTTTTGCCGGATTTTTCTTTAGCTTCTGTGGTTTCAGAATTACAAACCTTTACTGATGAATTTTTATCCAGCCATTCAAGTTATAGCAAAGGCAAAGATATTAATGAATTGCTTGATTGCAACATTTTTTTATATTGATTTTATTATTTTTTATTCCAAACATTTTTGCCGGATTTTTCTTTAGCTTCTGTGGTTTCAGAATTACAAACCTTTACTGATGAATTTTTATCCAGCCATTCAAGTTATAGCAAAGGCAAAGATATTAATGAATTGCGCGATTGCAACATTTTTTTATTCCAATCATTTTTGTCGGATTTTTCTTTAGCTTCGGTGGCTTCCGATTTACAAACCTTTTCTGCTTTTTTTTTACACAACCTTTCAAGTTATAGCAATGGCAAAGATATTAATGAATTGCTTGATTGCAACATTTTTTTATATTGATTTTTTTATTTTTTATTCCAAACATTTTTGTCGGATTTTTCTTTAGCTTCGGTGGCTTCAGAATGTCAATCCATGACAGCTTTATTTTTACACAACCATTCTAGTTAGAGCATAGGCAAAATTATTAATGAATTGCGCGATTGCAACATTTTTTTATTCCAATCATTTTTGCCGGATTTTTCTTTAGCTTCGGTGGCTTCAGAATGTCAATCCATGACTGCTTTTTTTTTACACAACCATTCTAGTTAGAGCATAGGCAAAATTATTAATGAATTGCGCGATTGCAACATTTTTTTAGTCAAAATTTTTTTGTCGGATTTTTCTTTAGCTTCGGTGGCTTCCGATTTACAAACCTTTTCTGCTTTTTTTTTACACAACCTTTCAAGTTATAGCAATGGCAAAGATATTAATGAATTGCTTGATTGCAACATTTTTTTATATTGATTTTTTTATTTTTTATTCCATACTTTTTTGTCGGATTTTTCTTTAGCTTCGGTGGCTTCAGAATGTCAATCCATGACAGCTTTATTTTTACACAACCATTCTAGTTAGAGCATAGGCAAAATTATTAATGAATTGCGCGATTGCAACATTTTTTTATTCCAATCATTTTTGCCGGATTTTTCTTTAGCTTCGGTGGCTTCAGAATGTCAATCCATGACTGCTTTTTTTTTACACAACCATTCTAGTTAGAGCATAGGCAAAATTATTAATGAATTGCGCGATTGCAACATTTTTTTAGTCAAAATTTTTTTGTCGGATTTTTCTTTAGCTTCGGTGGCTTCCGATTTACAAACCTTTTCTGCTTTTTTTTTACACAACCTTTCAAGTTATAGCAATGGCAAAGATATTAATGAATTGCTTGATTGCAACATTTTTTTATATTGATTTTTTTATTTTTTATTCCAAACATTTTTGTCGGATTTTTCTTTAGCTTCGGTGGCTTCAGAATGTCAATCCATGACAGCTTTATTTTTACACAACCATTCTAGTTAGAGCATAGGCAAAATTATTAATGAATTGCGCGATTGCAACATTTTTTTATTCCAATCATTTTTGCCGGATTTTTCTTTAGCTTCGGTGGCTTCAGAATGTCAATCCATGACTGCTTTTTTTTTACACAACCATTCTAGTTAGAGCATAGGCAAAATTATTAATGAATTGCGCGATTGCAACATTTTTTTATTCCAATCATTTTTGCCGGATTTTTCTTTAGTTTCGGTGGCTTCAGAATGTCAATCCATGACTGCTTTTTTTTTACACAACCATTCTAGTTAGAGCATAGGCAAAATTATTAATGAATTGCGCGATTGCAACATTTTTTTAGTCAAAATTTTTTTGTCGGATTTTTCTTTAGCTTCGGTGGCTTCCGATTTACAAACCTTTTCTGCTTTTTTTTTACACAACCTTTCAAGTTATAGCAATGGCAAAGATATTAATGAATTGCTTGATTGCAACATTTTTTTATATTGATTTTTTTATTTTTTATTCCAAACATTTTTGTCGGATTTTTCTTTAGCTTCGGTGGCTTCAGAATGTCAATCCATGACAGCTTTATTTTTACACAACCATTCTAGTTAGAGCATAGGCAAAATTATTAATGAATTGCGCGATTGCAACATTTTTTTATTCCAATCATTTTTGCCGGATTTTTCTTTAGCTTCTGTGGTTTCAGAATTACAAACCTTTACTGATGAATTTTTATCCAGCCATTCAAGTTATAGCAAAGGCAAAGATATTAATGAATTGCTTGATTGCAACATTTTTTTATATTGATTTTATTATTTTTTATTCCAAACATTTTTGCCGGATTTTTCTTTAGCTTCTGTGGTTTCAGAATTACAAACCTTTACTGATGAATTTTTATCCAGCCATTCAAGTTATAGCAAAGGCAAAATTATTAATGAATTGCGCGATTGCAACATTTTTTTATTCCAATCATTTTTGCCGGATTTTTCTTTAGTTTCGGTGGCTTCAGAATGTCAATCCATGACTGCTTTTTTTTTACACAACCATTCTAGTTAGAGCATAGGCAAAATTATTAATGAATTGCGCGATTGCAACATTTTTTTATTCCAATCATTTTTGCCGGATTTTTCTTTAGCTTCGGTGGCTTCAGAATGTCAATCCATGACTGCTTTTTTTTTACACAACCATTCTAGTTAGAGCATAGGCAAAATTATTAATGAATTGCGCGATTGCAACATTTTTTTAGTCAAAATTTTTTTGTCGGATTTTTCTTTAGCTTCGGTGGCTTCCGATTTACAAACCTTTTCTGCTTTTTTTTTACACAACCTTTCAAGTTATAGCAATGGCAAAGATATTAATGAATTGCTTGATTGCAACATTTTTTTATATTGATTTTTTTATTTTTTATTCCAAACATTTTTGTCGGATTTTTCTTTAGCTTCGGTGGCTTCAGAATGTCAATCCATGACAGCTTTATTTTTACACAACCATTCTAGTTAGAGCATAGGCAAAATTATTAATGAATTGCGCGATTGCAACATTTTTTTATTCCAATCATTTTTGCCGGATTTTTCTTTAGTTTCGGTGGCTTCAGAATGTCAATCCATGACTGCTTTTTTTTTACACAACCATTCTAGTTAGAGCATAGGCAAAATTATTAATGAATTGCGCGATTGCAACATTTTTTTAGTCAAAATTTTTTTGTCGGATTTTTCTTTAGCTTCGGTGGCTTCAGAATGTCAATCCATGACTGCTTTTTTTTTACACAACCATTCTAGTTAGAGCATAGGCAAAATTATTAATGAATTGCGCGATTGCAACATTTTTTTATTCCAATCATTTTTGCCGGATTTTTCTTTAGTTTCGGTGGCTTCAGAATGTCAATCCATGACTGCTTTTTTTTTACACAACCATTCTAGTTAGAGCATAGGCAAAATTATTAATGAATTGCGCGATTGCAACATTTTTTTATATTGATTTTATTATTTTTTATTCCAAACATTTTTGCCGGATTTTTCTTTAGCTTCTGTGGTTTCAGAATTACAAACCTTTACTGATGAATTTTTATCCAGCCATTCAAGTTATAGCAAAGGCAAAGATATTAATGAATTTCTTGATTGCAACATTTTTTTATATTGATTTTATTATTTTTTATTCCAAACACTTTTGCCGGATTTTTCTTTAGCTTCTGTGGTTTCAGAATTACAAACCTTTACTGATGAATTTTTATCCAGCCATTCAAGTTATAGCAAAGGCAAAGATATTAATGAATTGCGCGATTGCAACATTTTTTTATTCCAATCATTTTTGTCGGATTTTTCTTTAGCTTCGGTGGCTTCCGATTTACAAACCTTTTCTGCTTTTTTTTTACACAACCTTTCAAGTTATAGCAATGGCAAAGATATTAATGAATTGCTTGATTGCAACATTTTTTTATATTGATTTTTTTATTTTTTATTCCAAACATTTTTGTCGGATTTTTCTTTAGCTTCGGTGGCTTCAGAATGTCAATCCATGACAGCTTTATTTTTACACAACCATTCTAGTTAGAGCATAGGCAAAATTATTAATGAATTGCGCGATTGCAACATTTTTTTATTCCAATCATTTTTGCCGGATTTTTCTTTAGCTTCGGTGGCTTCAGAATGTCAATCCATGACTGCTTTTTTTTTACACAACCATTCTAGTTAGAGCATAGGCAAAATTATTAATGAATTGCGCGATTGCAACATTTTTTTAGTCAAAATTTTTTTGTCGGATTTTTCTTTAGCTTCGGTGGCTTCCGATTTACAAACCTTTTCTGCTTTTTTTTTACACAACCTTTCAAGTTATAGCAATGGCAAAGATATTAATGAATTGCTTGATTGCAACATTTTTTTATATTGATTTTTTTATTTTTTATTCCATACTTTTTTGTCGGATTTTTCTTTAGCTTCGGTGGCTTCAGAATGTCAATCCATGACAGCTTTATTTTTACACAACCATTCTAGTTAGAGCATAGGCAAAATTATTAATGAATTGCGCGATTGCAACATTTTTTTATTCCAATCATTTTTGCCGGATTTTTCTTTAGCTTCGGTGGCTTCAGAATGTCAATCCATGACTGCTTTTTTTTTACACAACCATTCTAGTTAGAGCATAGGCAAAATTATTAATGAATTGCGCGATTGCAACATTTTTTTAGTCAAAATTTTTTTGTCGGATTTTTCTTTAGCTTCGGTGGCTTCCGATTTACAAACCTTTTCTGCTTTTTTTTTACACAACCTTTCAAGTTATAGCAATGGCAAAGATATTAATGAATTGCTTGATTGCAACATTTTTTTATATTGATTTTTTTATTTTTTATTCCAAACATTTTTGTCGGATTTTTCTTTAGCTTCGGTGGCTTCAGAATGTCAATCCATGACAGCTTTATTTTTACACAACCATTCTAGTTAGAGCATAGGCAAAATTATTAATGAATTGCGCGATTGCAACATTTTTTTATTCCAATCATTTTTGCCGGATTTTTCTTTAGTTTCGGTGGCTTCAGAATGTCAATCCATGACTGCTTTTTTTTTACACAACCATTCTAGTTAGAGCATAGGCAAAATTATTAATGAATTGCGCGATTGCAACATTTTTTTAGTCAAAATTTTTTTGTCGGATTTTTCTTTAGCTTCGGTGGCTTCAGAATGTCAATCCATGACTGCTTTTTTTTTACACAACCATTCTAGTTAGAGCATAGGCAAAATTATTAATGAATTGCGCGATTGCAACATTTTTTTATTCCAATCATTTTTGCCGGATTTTTCTTTAGTTTCGGTGGCTTCAGAATGTCAATCCATGACTGCTTTTTTTTTACACAACCATTCTAGTTAGAGCATAGGCAAAATTATTAATGAATTGCGCGATTGCAACATTTTTTTATATTGATTTTATTATTTTTTATTCTAAACATTTTTGCCGGATTTTTCTTTAGCTTCTGTGGTTTCAGAATTACAAACCTTTACTGATGAATTTTTATCCAGCCATTCAAGTTATAGCAAAGGCAAAGATATTAATGAATTGCTTGATTGCAACATTTTTTTATATTGATTTTATTATTTTTTATTCCAAACATTTTTGCCGGATTTTTCTTTAGCTTCTGTGGTTTCAGAATTACAAACCTTTACTGATGAATTTTTATCCAGCCATTCAAGTTATAGCAAAGGCAAAGATATTAATGAATTGCGCGATTGCAACATTTTTTTATTCCAATCATTTTTGTCGGATTTTTCTTTAGCTTCGGTGGCTTCCGATTTACAAACCTTTTCTGCTTTTTTTTTACACAACCTTTCAAGTTATAGCAATGGCAAAGATATTAATGAATTGCTTGATTGCAACATTTTTTTATATTGATTTTTTTATTTTTTATTCCAAACATTTTTGTCGGATTTTTCTTTAGCTTCGGTGGCTTCAGAATGTCAATCCATGACAGCTTTATTTTTACACAACCATTCTAGTTAGAGCATAGGCAAAATTATTAATGAATTGCGCGATTGCAACATTTTTTTAGTCAAAATTTTTTTGTCGGATTTTTCTTTAGCTTCGGTGGCTTCCGATTTACAAACCTTTTCTGCTTTTTTTTTACACAACCTTTCAAGTTATAGCAATGGCAAAGATATTAATGAATTGCTTGATTGCAACATTTTTTTATATTGATTTTTTTATTCCAAACATTTTTGTCGGATTTTTCTTTAGCTTCGGTGGCTTCAGAATGTCAATCCATGACTGCTTTTTTTTTACACAACCATTCTAGTTAGAGCATAGGCAAAATTATTAATGAATTGCGCGATTGCAACATTTTTTTAGTCAAAATTTTTTTGTCGAATTTTTCTTTAGCTTCGGTGGCTTCAGAATGTCAATCCATGACTGCTTTTTTTTTACACAACCATTCTAGTTAGAGCATAGGCAAAATTATTAATGAATTGCGCGATTGCAACATTTTTTTATTCCAATCATTTTTGCCGGATTTTTCTTTAGTTTCGGTGGCTTCAGAATGTCAATCCATGACTGCTTTTTTTTTACACAACCATTCTAGTTAGAGCATAGGCAAAATTATTAATGAATTGCGCGATTGCAACATTTTTTTAGTCAAAATTTTTTTGTCGGATTTTTCTTTAGCTTCGGTGGCTTCAGAATGTCAATCCATGACTGCTTTTTTTTTACACAACCATTCTAGTTAGAGCATAGGCAAAATTATTAATGAATTGCGCGATTGCAACATTTTTTTATTCCAATCATTTTTGCCGGATTTTTCTTTAGTTTCGGTGGCTTCAGAATGTCAATCCATGACTGCTTTTTTTTTACACAACCATTCTAGTTAGAGCACAGGCAAAATTATTAATGAATTGCGCGATTGCAACATTTTTTTAGTCAAAATTTTTTTGTCGGATTTTTCTTTAGCTTCGATGGCTTCAGAATGTCACTCCATGACTGCTTTTTTTTTACACAACCATTCTAGTTAGAGCATAGGCAAAATTATTAATGAATTGCGCGATTGCAACATTTTTTTATTCCAATCATTTTTGCCGGATTTTTCTTTAGCTTCGGTGGCTTCAGAATGTCAATCCATGACTGCTTTATTTTTACACAACCATTCTAGTTAGAGCATAGGCAAAATTATTAATGAATTGCGCGATTGCAACATTTTTTTATTCAAAATTTTTTTGTCGGATTATTCTTTAGCTTCTGTGGCTTCAGATTTACAAACCTTTTCTGCTTTTTTTTTACACAACCTTTCAAGTTATAGCAAAGGCAAAGATATTAATGAATTGCTTGATTGCAACATTTTTTTATATTGATTTTTTTATTTTTTATTCCAAACATTTTTGTCGGATTTTTCTTTAGCTTCGGTGGCTTCAGAATGTCAATCCATGACTGCTTTATTTTTACACAACCATTCTAGTTAGAGCATAGGCAAAATTATTAATGAATTGCGCGATTGCAACATTTTTTTATTCCAATCATTTTTGCCGGATTTTTCTTTAGCTTCGGTGGCTTCAGAATGTCAATCCATGACTGCTTTATTTTTACACAACCATTCTAGTTAGAGCATAGGCAAAATTATTAATGAATTGCGCGATTGCAACATTTTTTTATTCAAAATTTTTTTGTCGGATTATTCTTTAGCTTCTGTGGCTTCAGATTTACAAACCTTTTCTGCTTTTTTTTTACACAACCTTTCAAGTTATAGCAAAGGCAAAGATATTAATGAATTGCTTGATTGCAACATTTTTTTATATTGATTTTTTTATTTTTTATTCCAAACATTTTTGTCGGATTTTTCTTTAGCTTCGGTGGCTTCAGAATGTCAATCCATGACTGCTTTATTTTTACACAACCATTCTAGTTAGAGCATAGGCAAAATTATTAATGAATTGCGCGATTGCAACATTTTTTTATTCCAATCATTTTTGCCGGATTTTTCTTTAGCTTCGGTGGCTTCAGAATGTCAATCCATGACTGCTTTATTTTTACACAACCATTCTAGTTAGAGCATAGGCAAAATTATTAATGAATTGCGCGATTGCAACATTTTTTTATTCAAAATTTTTTTGTCGGATTATTCTTTAGCTTCTGTGGCTTCAGATTTACAAACCTTTTCTGCTTTTTTTTTACACAACCTTTCAAGTTATAGCAAAGGCAAAGATATTAATGAATTGCTTGATTGCAACATTTTTTTATATTGATTTTTTTATTTTTTATTCCAAACATTTTTGTCGGATTTTTCTTTAGCTTCGGTGGCTTCAGAATGTCAATCCATGACTGCTTTATTTTTACACAACCATTCTAGTTAGAGCATAGGCAAAATTATTAATGAATTGCGCGATTGCAACATTTTTTTATTCCAATCATTTTTGCCGGATTTTTCTTTAGCTTCGGTGGCTTCAGAATGTCAATCCATGACTGCTTTATTTTTACACAACCATTCTAGTTAGAGCATAGGCAAAATTATTAATGAATTGCGCGATTGCAACATTTTTTTATTCAAAATTTTTTTGTCGGATTATTCTTTAGCTTCTGTGGCTTCAGATTTACAAACCTTTTCTGCTTTTTTTTTACACAACCTTTCAAGTTATAGCAAAGGCAAAGATATTAATGAATTGCTTGATTGCAACATTTTTTTATATTGATTTTTTTATTTTTTATTCCAAACATTTTTGTCGGATTTTTCTTTAGCTTCGGTGGCTTCAGAATGTCAATCCATGACTGCTTTATTTTTACACAACCATTCTAGTTAGAGCATAGGCAAAATTATTAATGAATTGCGCGATTGCAACATTTTTTTATTCCAATCATTTTTGCCGGATTTTTCTTTAGCTTCGGTGGCTTCAGAATGTCAATCCATGACTGCTTTATTTTTACACAACCATTCTAGTTAGAGCATAGGCAAAATTATTAATGAATTGCGCGATTGCAACATTTTTTTATTCAAAATTTTTTTGTCGGATTATTCTTTAGCTTCTGTGGCTTCAGATTTACAAACCTTTTCTGCTTTTTTTTTACACAACCTTTCAAGTTATAGCAAAGGCAAAGATATTAATGAATTGCTTGATTGCAACATTTTTTTATATTGATTTTTTTATTTTTTATTCCAAACATTTTTGTCGGATTTTTCTTTAGCTTCGGTGGCTTCAGAATGTCAATCCATGACTGCTTTATTTTTACACAACCATTCTTGTTAGAGCATAGGCAAAATTATTAATGAATTGCGCGATTGCAACATTTTTTTATTCAAAATTTTTTTGTCGGATTATTCTTTAGCTTCTGTGGCTTCAGATTTACAAACCTTTTCTGCTTTTTTTTTACACAACCTTTCAAGTTATAGCAAAGGCAAAGATATTAATGAATTGCTTGATTGCAACATTTTTTTATATTGATTTTTTTATTTTTTATTCCAAACATTTTTGTCGGATTTTTCTTTAGCTTCGGTGGCTTCAGAATGTCAATCCATGACTGCTTTATTTTTACACAACCATTCTTGTTAGAGCATAGGCAAAATTATTAATGAATTGCGCGATTGCAACATTTTTTTATTCCAATCATTTTTGCCGGATTTTTCTTTAGCTTCGGTGGCTTCAGAATGTCAATCCATGACTGCTTTTTTTTTACACAACCATTCTAGTTAGAGCATAGGCAAAATTATTAATGAATTGCGCGATTGCAACATTTTTTTATTCAAAATTTTTTTGTCGGATTATTCTTTAGCTTCTGTGGCTTCAGATTTACAAACCTTTTCTGCTTTTTTTTTACACAACCTTTCAAGTTATAGCAAAGGCAAAGATATTAATGAATTGCTTGATTGCAACATTTTTTTATATTGATTTTTTTATTTTTTATTCCAAACATTTTTGTCGGATTTTTCTTTAGCTTCGGTGGCTTCAGAATGTCAATCCATGACTGCTTTATTTTTACACAACCATTCTTGTTAGAGCATAGGCAAAATTATTAATGAATTGCGCGATTGCAACATTTTTTTATTCAAAATTTTTTTGTCGGATTATTCTTTAGCTTCTGTGGCTTCAGATTTACAAACCTTTTCTGCTTTTTTTTTACACAACCTTTCAAGTTATAGCAAAGGCAAAGATATTAATGAATTGCTTGATTGCAACATTTTTTTATATTGATTTTTTTATTTTTTATTCCAAACATTTTTGTCGGATTTTTCTTTAGCTTCGGTGGCTTCAGAATGTCAATCCATGACTGCTTTATTTTTACACAACCATTCTTGTTAGAGCATAGGCAAAATTATTAATGAATTGCGCGATTGCAACATTTTTTTATTCCAATCATTTTTGCCGGATTTTTCTTTAGTTTCGGTGGCTTCAGAATGTCAATCCATGACTGCTTTTTTTTTACACAACCATTCTAGTTAGAGCATAGGCAAAATTATTAATGAATTGCGCGATTGCAACATTTTTTTATTCAAAATTTTATTGTCGGATTATTCTTTAGCTTCTGTGGCTTCAGATTTACAAACCTTTTCTGCTTTTTTTTTACACAACCTTTCAAGTTATAGCAAAGGCAAAGATATTAATGAATTGCTTGATTGCAACATTTTTTTATATTGATTTTTTTATTTTTTATTCCAAACATTTTTGTCGGATTTTTCTTTAGCTTCGGTGGCTTCAGAATGTCAATCCATGACTGCTTTATTTTTACACAACCATTCTAGTTAGAGCATAGGCAAAATTATTAATGAATTGCGCGATTGCAACATTTTTTTATTCCAATCATTTTTGTCGGATTTTTCTTTAGCTTCGGTGGCTTCAGAATGTCAATCCATGACTGCTTTATTTTTACACAACCATTCTAGTTAGAGCATAGGCAAAATTATTAATGAATTGCGCGATTGCAACATTTTTTTATTCCAATCATTTTTGCCGGATTTTTCTTTAGCTTCGGTGGCTTCAGAATGTCAATCCATGACTGCTTTATTTTTACACAACCATTCTAGTTAGAGCATAGGCAAAATTATTAATGAATTGCGCGATTGCAACATTTTTTTATTCAAAATTTTTTTGTCGGATTATTCTTTAGCTTCTGTGGCTTCAGATTTACAAACCTTTTCTGCTTTTTTTTTACACAACCTTTCAAGTTATAGCAAAGGCAAAGATATTAATGAATTGCTTGATTGCAACATTTTTTTATATTGATTTTTTTATTTTTTATTCCAAACATTTTTGTCGGATTTTTCTTTAGCTTCGGTGGCTTCAGAATGTCAATCCATGACTGCTTTATTTTTACACAACCATTCTTGTTAGAGCATAGGCAAAATTATTAATGAATTGCGCGATTGCAACATTTTTTTATTCAAAATTTTTTTGTCGGATTATTCTTTAGCTTCTGTGGCTTCAGATTTACAAACCTTTTCTGCTTTTTTTTTACACAACCTTTCAAGTTATAGCAAAGGCAAAGATATTAATGAATTGCTTGATTGCAACATTTTTTTATATTGATTTTTTTATTTTTTATTCCAAACATTTTTGTCGGATTTTTCTTTAGCTTCGGTGGCTTCAGAATGTCAATCCATGACTGCTTTATTTTTACACAACCATTCTTGTTAGAGCATAGGCAAAATTATTAATGAATTGCGCGATTGCAACATTTTTTTATTCCAATCATTTTTGCCGGATTTTTCTTTAGCTTCGGTGGCTTCAGAATGTCAATCCATGACTGCTTTTTTTTTACACAACCATTCTAGTTAGAGCATAGGCAAAATTATTAATGAATTGCGCGATTGCAACATTTTTTTATTCAAAATTTTTTTGTCGGATTATTCTTTAGCTTCTGTGGCTTCAGATTTACAAACCTTTTCTGCTTTTTTTTTACACAACCTTTCAAGTTATAGCAAAGGCAAAGATATTAATGAATTGCTTGATTGCAACATTTTTTTATATTGATTTTTTTATTTTTTATTCCAAACATTTTTGTCGGATTTTTCTTTAGCTTCGGTGGCTTCAGAATGTCAATCCATGACTGCTTTATTTTTACACAACCATTCTTGTTAGAGCATAGGCAAAATTATTAATGAATTGCGCGATTGCAACATTTTTTTATTCCAATCATTTTTGCCGGATTTTTCTTTAGCTTCGGTGGCTTCAGAATGTCAATCCATGACTGCTTTATTTTTACACAACCATTCTAGTTAGAGCATAGGCAAAATTATTAATGAATTGCGCGATTGCAACATTTTTTTATTCCAATCATTTTTGCCGGGTTTTTCTTTAGCTTCGGTGGCTTCAGAATGTCAATCCATGACTGCTTTTTTTTTACACAACCATTCTAGTTAGAGCATAGGCAAAATTATTAATGAATTGCGCGATTGCAACATTTTTTTATTCCAATCATTTTTGCCGGATTTTTCTTTAGCTTCGGTGGCTTCAGAATGTCAATCCATGACTGCTTTTTTTTTACACAACCATTCTAGTTAGAGCATAGGCAAAATTATTAATGAATTGCGCGATTGCAACATTTTTTTATTCAAAATTTTTTTGTCGGATTATTCTTTAGCTTCTGTGGCTTCAGATTTACAAACCTTTTCTGCTTTTTTTTTACACAACCTTTCAAGTTATAGCAAAGGCAAAGATATTAATGAATTGCTTGATTGCAACATTTTTTTATATTGATTTTTTTATTTTTTATTCCAAACATTTTTGTCGGATTTTTCTTTAGCTTCGGTGGCTTCAGAATGTCAATCCATGACTGCTTTATTTTTACACAACCATTCTAGTTAGAGCATAGGCAAAATTATTAATGAATTGCGCGATTGCAACATTTTTTTATTCAAAATTTTTTTTGTCGGATTTATCTTTAGCTTCTGCGGCTTCAGAATTACCAACCTTTACTATTATTAAATTTCCTATGAATACTTGAAAGTTACTATGACACTCCACCATTTTTTTCTTTTTTTTTATAAAATGTAAAAATATTTGGATCAAGACTATCCATGTTATTAAACGATTTTGACGAACTTGGATGTTCTCTGAAAATTTAACGATATTGTTTCTAGCGATTATGGAAACCAACAAACATTTGATAACAAAGAAAGAGATAACATACCTTTGAATTCAGCAAAAACCATATGATTGAGACGAAGAAAAAATAAAAGTTCCTTACAAGTAGGGTTCCGACGATTCCCCGAAACCGGGGATTTTCCCCGATTCCCCGGCCCGGGGAAACTCCCCGATTCCCCGTCCCCGACGAATATCGTTCCCCGGCCGGGGATTCCCCGACTCCACTTCCTCAGTCGGGGAATCCCCGACTCCCCGTCCCCGACCCATTTTTTATTCCGGGGAAAAATATTTTATTTTTAAACATGAGATTTGCTTTAAATAACCTCTCACCAATACTAATAAAGGCTAAATATGCTATGATTAATACACAAAAAAATATTTTTCCTTCATAAATTAACATTAAAAAATTTTCGGGGAATTCCCCGGTTACTTTTAGAATTTCGGGGATTCCCCGATTCCCCGTCCCCGACGAATGCTCTCCCCGGCCGGGGAATTCCCCGACTCAAAATCCATTTTCGGGGATTCCCCGTTCCCCGACATTTTCGCATTTCGGGGAATCGTCGGAACCCTACTTACAAGCTTCAAGCGTGAAAAATAATAAGTACGTCAACGAATGAACAGAAATCGTTTTTAAGTGGATTTTATAATCACAACATAAATACGAAAAGGTTTATAAAAAGCTCAAAGCAAAAAAAAAACGAGGGTGACAAACTCAAAGGAAGTATATGAAAAAAAATTAGCGAGCGAATATGATTACTATCTGTTTTCTCAGCTTCAATACCTGAATTAAATTCTTTCATAGCACAAAATTTTTTTGGCTTTGGTTGTATTTAATTAGATGATAGTCTGCTCAATGGAAAAGATTATAACAAAAATGAAGTAAAATAAAAGGATATGGATAAAGTTTAAAATTTTTATTTCTTTATATAACATCATTATAGCTTATTCAAACAAGACATAAAAACAGTATTATTAATTTTGTTATAATTCGGCATCTTTTTCACCATATTTTCGAAGTGTTTTCTCAACCACACGATACATTGAACCAACACAAACTCGACGATCAATTTACTTTTGTCCAATTTCCAAATATAATCTTCTTTCACACTTCTTTCTATTGGATAAAGTTGCAGCAAATAAGTTGTATTAGTGGATCATATCAATTCTAACATGTTGAAGATAGTGTTCGATCCATTCAATGTAAGACGACAAATAATTTTTTTCCGCTAAAAAATAAAATCATTACGTAATACTCTTCAAAAGCCATAATTTGTTTGAAATGCTAAATGTTTTGAAACCCACTTTCTTTAAGTTCAGCAGCTGTGCATAATGATCGTAACTTCTCCAGATGTTTTTCGATTAAGCATTTGATAGATCTGACAAGTAAAACTTCTTTACTAAAATAAATATTTTATTACAATTTATTAGTCAAAACATTTTTAATTAGCTTACCTGTATTCCTTGGCTTCTTGTAATTTTTTATTAATGAGTTGATTTAATTTAAAGCGTTTTCCAGCTTTAACTCCTTCAGTAGTAAGGCGATGAAATTCTACAGGATAAACTTTTGGTGGAACAAGATCTCGAACTTTATAACCCTTAAATTCAAAAAAATAATAAACGTTTTATGAAATAGTTGATTTACCTCTTTAACTTTACCATGATAATGTGTTACGAAGCTACCAAGTTGAAGAAATCCCTTTTCATCAAGGACTATGCGACCCCAGCAGCACCCGAAGTACCCCCCAAACATCCGATTTTTAGTATTACCATTATATGAACAGCAATAAATGCTTGGATTACTTGGCATCATTGAAAATTTGTAACCTTGATATAACACATCTTCTTTGTCACAATCTCGAATAAAAGCAGCTTTCAATTTTGAAACGACAGGAATGCCAACATTCAAGTTTCTTTCAATTACTCGAATTTTATCATTGAAATAAGAAGCATCGATGGCAGAGAATTTTCTTGACTTTGATGATTGACCATTGAGTTTGTTGATAATTTCCTTTCTTGATTCATTTAATTGTTTAACGCGTTTCCTAAAAAAATTTATCATTTAATAAACTAAAAATTTGTGGACCAAATAACACTTAACTAAGTTATTTACCATTCCTTTATTATCTGCTTGATATTTGCTCATGAAACACTCGAGAAAAATTTATAAAAAGGGAGATTTCAACTTACCAATAATCTTTTAAACATTTTGCCATTGTTTTAAAATCTTCCTTAAATTTTTTGTAAGTAGGTTCGCGTATGTACAAAACTTCAGAATATTCTTTAACCTGAAAAAAATAAAACAAAGTGATGGGGCAATTTTAAGAATCAACTTACATTTTCATATTCATAATTATCATCTTCAGAAATACAAGGACTAGGAACAGGATCTTCGCCACCATAATCACTTAGTTCGCTTTCATTATGATTGAACTAAAATTTGGATATTCAAAAATATTAATAAAAAAAACTTACCTCAGTCATAGGAACATCATTATTCATATAGAAAGGAAGTTCATAGTCTTTCTACAAAAATGTGTGTTAATATAGTTTGTTTTTAGTTTTAATTATAACAAAATTAATGTGTTAAAAAGAGATACTTACATATTGTTGTCTTCGACCTTTATGTATTTTAAGAAGTTCTTTCAAAGTAATTGGAGGTGGTTCAGGAGCATTGCCATCAGAATCACGATTCTTGTCGTTCATTGAATCTTCCTAAAACTCGAGATTTTAAAATTGAATAAAAATCCATGTAATTACAACTTACTTGAGGCTGTTGAGGAGCTTCTTCTTCGATAAGCTGAGCTAAAATAAATAAATTTATTAGGATGATTTAATAATCAAATTTGAAAAACTACTTACCTGCTAAACGATTTAGACGATATCGAGTATTGTAATTGTGAGATGGTGCTGCCACAGATTTATTGAATCGAACTCGTCGTTACTCAAAAACTGAATGAAATTATGATGTGTGATTGTAAGAAGTTGATTTAAAAATTTTATTCAAATTTTTTCATTATTCATCCAAACTTTTTCGCGTTTGGAAAAAAAAATGTGTAATGCATGATTTATATGAGGCATAAAATACCTTCCGACTTTTATAAATAACAAACGGTTCCAGTTGAGAATAAAGCAATTGCATGTTCAAGAGATAATGTGGCACCATAAGGATAAACAAATGCAAAGGATTGTGCATTAAGATCTTCAGTGGATTTTCTATGTTTGCCTGCAGCAGTTCCAAGAGATCGATTAAGAACTCTATTAGAAATTATGGTTTCTTCTTTAGGATCGAAATATTTATAATAAACGGATCGAATAAATGCGTCTAAAATGAGCAACATATCCATCTTGACCCATAAAAGCAGACGATAGTTCACGTTTGCGAAACCATTCACTTCAAACCTTTGAAACCAAAATGATCGATTTTGGAGTGCTTTAATTGATGAATTCGTTAATCTTGCTATCATCACCATAATATTTTAAAAGTTTTTCTCAGGCAATAGACATCATAAATAAATTACACAATTTAACTAAATCAAACTTTATTAAACTTATAAAACAAAACATTTTAACGTTGCTTCAAAATTGAATGCAAAGTGGAAACATCAATTTCAACAAAACCGATATACAAAAATTTAGGATTCTCTTTGCCATTTGAATTCGAAACAATTTTTAGCCTTTCAGAGAGATAAGAACCAGTTGATGAATATCGAACAATTAGAGCTGAAGAAATTGTTGTTATTGCAGCAGATGATTCATACGATTCAAGTTCATATGGCGGCAGCAAAGCGGTAAATGAAGCAGAATTTAAAGATGATAAACTTCTTTCAATTGATAATCGAAAGATGAGTGTAAGAATGAAAGTTCATACTTGTTGGATATTTGATTGTTATTTTTGTATTTGTGATTTTTCTATGGCATAAAACTAGCAATCTAAACATGTATAAAATTTCTAATAGTTTCATAGCTATTTACAGTCATTCATTAGATTTACAAAATTCATTTAAATATTTATTTACACACACATATTTTTCTTACAAAAATTATTAAACAACAATTAAAACTTTCTTTTCTTTCTGCAATTCAATTTGGCCATTATTGAGATTTGGATTTCCAGGAACAACCAAATGTTTTTGTCTTCGACGAGTTCGTTCTGCGTGTGTTTTTGACAGCTTCCAAAATACAACACCCTTCTTAAAATTGAAGAAACAACCAATCACAATTCCAATAGCAATAAAAGTTGAAGCAGCTGTGCTAAAAAAAATAATGATGAAAACAATAAAATTAAAGAAAGCAATAAACAAAAACTTACAGTAAAAAATGCGAAATTAACAAAGTTTGTGTTGATTCGAGCATTCCTTCTATTTATATAGTTATTGGCTATGAAATTTTTTTGTTTTTGATTCCTCTAACCGTTATTGAATGAAGATACGTTTTAAATTCCGAATGCAATAACGTGATTCCCAAAATTTTAACTGTGTTTCAGCACGAAAGCATACTGTTCATTCGCGCATTTTTGTTGTAAATTTTATAAACGAAAAACATACAAAGAAAATTCATTTCATTTTTTTTTCGATTGTGTTTGTTTCAAACAAATCAACTTCAAAAAACTTTATCGTTGCAAGGATGCATTATTTTCAAGAGAATATTATCGAAATTATTGATAGCCATCCAGCAAATCTTGTGAATGCTGTTGATAAAATCATCATGGAAGTTTACAATAAAACTGAAGGCTGTCCACCAGATATTTTACGTCAAAGAACTTTCGTCATGTGGGCTCTTGTCGATGTACTTCGTATTGATCCAACTCGTCGATCAAGTGTTAACAAGATTATGGAACAAATCGGCTACTGTTGTAACATAGTTCTCGAAATCAAAGGTGAAGAATACATAGCGGAATTAACGAAGATTCCATTTACTTGTGAAAAATTGCCTGTAAGTTCTTTCGTTTACATATCATATCCTTTAACTCACTTTTAATTAATTTTAGGAAGAAACGCTGGCAATGATTCTCAAAGTTAAACCTAAAAAGTTTGTTCCTGCTATTCGTGCTTTGTTCAAAATCTCGGATGAAAACTCTGAAATGGCCAATACAATGAAGAAATATCTGAGGAATTTAATTCCTATTGTTCCAGAACTTGTTGTACCATGGATTGAAGCGTTTGAACTTTATGAATTTAAAGATGCTTTTCTCACCGAATTAACCGTCTCGATTCTTCTCAATGGATGTGATATCAAAGCTTTACTTTTCCCTGATCCTAAAGATCGTCATCGGCAATGGGTTCAAAAAGTTGTTGAAATTCTTGATAAAACTTTGGATCAACGACCATATGCTCGCTCTCAACACATTCAAGAACTCTATGGTAAATTCAATGACATCGATATTGGTAAAATTATTTTCAAATATGCTCAAGAAAGTAACTTAAACATGGTTTCTTCTTGTCCTAATACTGTTTTAAAAAGACGAATGCAAGATTTTGTCTATATTTTACGTCAAGGAACTACAGAAGATCGACAAAATTTAATGATGGTAAGTTTTGTCTTATCATAATATATTTATATCAATGACATTTTTAGCAAATTATTAAAGAATTCGACCAACTTAATCCACGAGATGTCATACGAGCTTTAAGAATTTATGAATCCAAAGATCCATACGCTGGTATTGCTTTTGGTGAAATGTTTAGATTAACTCCACAAGAATTATGTAAAATCAACGCAAATTACAATGAAATATCTAATTGGGATCGCGCAAAGATTGATGAAAAGACTACAGAATTAAAGCTTATTTTGGCTAATAGCAACTACATTGATACTTTGACTCTTGAAGATGGACAAATATATCTCATCGACGATGCAACAAAATTCATGTTCGCTTTAAAAATGCTCCAAGAAGCTGATGTGGTCGCTTTTGATGTTGAAGCAGGTTATGTCTGTCAAAGTGTCGATAGTAGGCCTAAGTATGTAATATTTTTTCTAATTGACATAATAATTGTTCATTTTTAGCGCTGATCTTATTCAAATGGCTATCAAAGACTGTGTTCTTCTTGTTGATATATTTTCTTTGAAGAAGGCAGTTTCTGAAGAACACTTCAAAATCTTTTTTGAACTCTTTTTTGATCCTAATTTAAAACGCATTGCTTTCGATATCAAATCTGATTTGAGCTTTCTTCGTCAAACGTTTCCATGGTTATCAGAATATTTCCATCTTCGACAACCCGCTGTTTATTGTTTGCAAACATTTGCCAAGATTGTAAGCTTATCTTTTATCATTTTATTCGTACATATGTATTTTAAATTTTAGGTGGCTAAAAATACAGAGTATCAAGAATATTTTCCTGCTATTAACACTCCATCGTTAAGCCAAGTAGCCGAAAAATGGTTAAATAAACCGTTATCAAAAGATGAAAGAACTGGAAATTGGCAACTTCGTCCTTTGACAAAAGAACAGATGGTAAGCTTATCTAAATTACATTTTGAAACACATTTAAAAATTTATTACTTGTAACTTCTAATAACATTTTCTTACTCAGACTTATGCTGCTATGGATGCAAAGTATACGCTTGAAGCCTTCACTTATGTCCATCGTGAACTGTAAGTATTAATTTTAACCATTCAAATGTTTAACAGATTTTAGTTTTTTAATATCTTCATTATTTTTAGAATCTCTCGTCATCTTGATTTAGATGAAATCAAATTTCTTCTCACGCCAAAAGATATTGATGTTAAAGGTGGCTCCAAAGGAAAACCGACGAAAGAAACTATTCACCAAATCTTGGAAGTCGTTGGAAAAAAAGTGGAAGAAATGAATGCGAAGTTCCACAATCTCATATCTCCCGAACTTATCACCATTGTTGTTGATTCTCCATTGCTTTCAATTACGCCATTGCTTCGACGTTTGGGATACAAAACATATGATCAACGGGATGAAGAAGGTGGTGAAAAATATTCAAGAGTACAATGTGTTCAAAAACTTGCATCTTATTTACGTGATCGTTTGGCTGATGCAACAATTGGTCATTGTTTTCTTTTATGCGATTTAAAAGCTGCTCAAAAAGTTCGTTTTTTTTTTAAACTTTACTTTTTGTTTTAAACTAATAATAACTTTTTAGTTCGAAACTGAAGCGGATATTGGCGGTGCTACGATTATTAAAGCACCTTTAATTCAACTTGAAAGCAGTACTATTTGCATGATTATGGATGAAACTCAAAGTATTATTGATCTCTCAGATGTCTTGAATCGATGCATTGGATGTTCTAAGACGACTTCATGTTTGAAAGTTGCTGCAAATGTTTACCGAGCTGTTTATATTCATTATGCTTATGTTAAACAATTCATTCACAAACTCAAGCTTACCAAAGATAACTATGATGAAATTCTTGAAAACTTGAAAGAATCAAAAGTAATTGAAGTTGAAGGTGATTGGTTTTATTTTGGAGTTGATAATGGCAGACTTGCCTTCGCGTTGTAAGTTTACAGTTTCCTTTTAAACTCTTTACATTGATATTTTATTTTCAGGGACGACCAAATTCAATGTAAAGTTAGTATGAAGGGTGAAGAGCCATATGAAAAAGAAGGCAAATACAAATGTGGTACTGGTATCTTCAGCAGTCTTGCCGATAAAGAAGAGGATGTCAATTTTTGTTATAAATGTTGTGCTTTCTTTTAAACTTATTTTGTGTTTAATTAAATTATAAATTTGTTTTCTTGAATTTTGTGTATCATTGAAAATGTTTTTGTTGTTCCATTGAGAATGTAACAAGAGAGTTAGAGATTGGTCTTGTTGTAAACATCGCACATGTTAACTTTAAGTAATTTTTACATAAAGTTGGTTGGAATAAGTTATGCAATGTTACAACCTTTCCCATGCAAACACACTTACTTTCATGTATTCAACAATAGCGATATTAATCCAACCATTTCCACTTTTTGTCATTAAAAGCTTCAATTGTGTTGATCGCGTTTTTTTTTTCTCCTTCTCATTCAAAATTGTGTCTCCAACAAATTATCGAAATGAAGTAAAAGTTTGCATTGGAAAAACGAATTAAATTTTTTTTGAATATTCCCTTTTTTGCTGCTTTTGATTACTCTAAACTTATAAAGTTAGTGAATGGAGATGCATTTTAAATTTCCATTGCAATAACATAATAACCAAAATTTTATTAAATTATAAAGTAATTTTTTTTTCTTACCATCTGTTTATGGGTTTTTTTTCTTGGTGGTATGTTTCTAATTTAATATGGAAGAAGAAATTAGTGCATTTTATAAATGGTGGTGGCAACTTTTTACTTGAATCTTACGCTTCCTTTTCCGACTTTAAAAAAATAAGGAAGCTTTTTTTTTCTAAAATCATTGAGCTCAAACTTCAACCATTTTTATTTTGGCTTTTTGTGTTTCCGTGCTTTTTTAAAAGTACAATATTTTACTTTTTATAATAACAATAACTCGAGATTTTTAAAAATATACTAGAAAACCTTTAAAAATGATACAATTACATTATTATAACTCTTAATGTCACAGCTATCTTTTGTCTCATTGTATTTTTATTATTATTGTTTATATGGAAATTGCGACATTTTAAGAATTGCCAAACAACAATTTCGATAATAGCATATTTTAAAAATAAACACTTTTAGCTTCACTCTATTTTTCCAAAACATTCTGAACATTGAGCAAAAGTTAAGGGCTAATAATGCCGCCAACAATTTTACAAATATTTTGGATGTCTTCAATAATTCCATTTTGGCTTTTCCATATTTCGGTAATAATATTTCTAATAAATAAAATGTTATTTTCTTCACCCCATAAGCAGCATAAAAATAATTATCAATCAATCTTTTTTAAACTTTATTTAATGATTTCTTTTTATGATTGCATTGTCGAAGTTAATATGTTTTTTGGACTTCGATTTCATTTATTTGATTTTATAAAATCCACGTATTTGGAATTTTCATTTATTTCTTCATTTTTATATCTGAATTCTGCGTATATTTTATATTCCCAATGTTTTTTGCATTTTGGAATTGCCATTAATCGACTTTGGGCAATTTGGATGGCAGCCAAAATAAATTCGAATTACAATTATTTAACAAAATTTGGTGGAAAGTTTATTTATTTTATTCCGTTTTTGGCTTTGCCTCTTTTAATTCCGCGGTTTTCAAAGGAAGCAAAATATTATATTGGAATTAATGGTGAACTTGGTTTACGATATTTAGATTCAAATGTTCAAGCTGTGAGTTTTGTTTGTCCTAGATTGTTTGAAAAATAAGCAAGGATGTAATTATAGTATCAATCATCATGTACCATATTAGTGGTAACTATTTCGGCATTTTTATCATTTATTTTTGAAATGATTACACTTTTTAAATATCATTTAATTATGAAAAGTGAAAGTATAATTAATAGAGAAATGCGTCAAGAGCTTCGACTACTTGGTAAGTCTTATGTTCATAATTCCTTATTTTTCTAATCGATAAAAATATTTAAACTACTAAAAATTCGATCTAATCTAAAATTTGTAAGGCCCAATTTTAGCTCAAGCTCTCATAGTTCTTGTGATTCAATTGCTAATGGCAACATGTCAATTTTTTGTTTATCTTTCAAATGTCTTTGAAAATCCAACGATTATGCAAATAGCTTTTCAACATTTTGTTTGGATTGATGACCTCTTGAATTTATCAGGTCCAATTGCTTTATTCATCGTTAGTAAAGCTGCAAGGAAAGATTATTTAACATTTTGGACCGGTGGCAAACTTGGAAACAACATTGTTTTAACTTCACAACAAAAAAGTTTTACCAGCCATCATCCAAATAAGAAAAGAAATAGGATAGGACCCAAAAATTCAAAGTTGAAGCGTTCTTCAACGTAAAAATAAAAAATAAAAATTTTTGGTCAAGTAATAAATAAATATTTTCCTAATTTTTGATATTATAAAAAGCGATTGAATTTTCACAACATCTTATTCTAATAAAGCATTAATTTAAAAAAAAACTTTGTAGTTTGACTTTGTTGAAGTGGAAATTGTAAATAAATCAATTTTTTCTTAATTTGATTGAGAGCTGAAAGTAAACGAAAGGTTGACACACAAAAATGAAAAAGGAATAGTTTAAAATTCTAAAATTTCTTAACAAAATTACTTAAAAAATTATTGTAGCTTGGAATAAAGTTTTAATATATTTCTTTAAAAATAAATTTAATTTATGATTTGCAAAAAAAATTTTGTAAGCAAATACATATTTTTTCTCCTCTCAATTTTCTCTCATTCAATAGCGTAACAACGTTAGTTTTTTTGTTGTTTGCTCGTGTGTAAGATAGACAACAACAGACTCAAAACAAAAACAAAAGCTTCTATGATCTCGCGATGTGGCGGCGATCACCACCACCAATTGGCAATAAAAGAAAATAATTTTAAAAATGTCACAAATTTGTCTTAAATAAATTATTATAAAAAAAAGACGAGGAGCAATTGCAATTGTTAGCGTAATTTTCATCGATCAATCCTTTTTTTTTCTTTTTCGACTCAATGGTCATTATCATCATTATGAATAAGCAGCTTACATCATTTTTTTACTTGCTTTGAAAGTTTTTTTTTTATCAAGATTTCATAAATAAATTATGAAACATAAATTAGGTGACTAAAATTTTGAAATTTTCATGCTTTGAAATAGTCAAACTCTTTCTTGTATCTTTTTGCGTAAAAATTTTATTTATTGTTATTACATGTGTTGTGAATCATAACTAAACGTCCTTTTGGCTGTGACATTTTTTATTCAACAACAATATAATAAAAAGCATTGCATTTCTTTCCCTTTTTTTGAACCTTCTATCTAAATGCCAATATCCTTTGTTCAAAGGCACCTTTAATAAAAAAAAGACAACCAAACAAGCATTTTTTCCCATATTTTTTATTCCAAAGATTTTTGTTCTATTTTCATTTATTTTTTGCTCTAAAGTTTTCAAACAATGATGGATTTTCTTTGTCTAAAATCCAAAACATCATGAAAAAAAGTCCATTTATTTTATTTATTTTTCAGCCAATCGATTGTTTGACCGTTTCTTCTTCCTTCCACTATTTTTCCATTGTTGAATCATGCTTGCAAATAATAGCTGCTGCCTACTGCCACAAAATTAATTAAGCAAGCCCGTCATGCGTAAAGCTGTCATCCGTTTTTTAATTGCAAGTAGTATATTTGTGATGGTGAAAGAATGTTCAGCAAATGCAATATTTGAACAAAAAAGAATTTTTGGTGGAACTCGATTTTCAAAAATTATGGTATTTGATAATTTAACTCTCTCACTCGAAGGTGTATTTTCTCATACACTAATAAAAGCACAAATGGATGCAAAATTGGAAAAAGAAATAGCAGAAAGAAACGATAAAGGTGGATTTAAAATGGATTTGCTTATGGCTGGAGATCATAGTATTTTTGAAGCATTTTTACAAATTCAACAAAGCTCTCGAGAAAATGCTCATTTTGCTGTTCAATCATATTTGGAAGCCATTTTTGATCAAATGAAAGCAATATATTCTCAACAATTATTTTTTGGTAAACATCAATTGGATTTAAGATTAGCAGGGGTGTTAGTAATTGAAAATGAAGATGACTGCCCTTTAAAGCATACACTTTTTGGTGATTATGATAATACAACGGATACAATCGAGTAATCGTTTTGATACAAGTTTAACCCTATTTTCTAAACTACCATAAATCACAAAATTTATAATTTGTGGTCAAAGTTTAAAAGTTTCTTACTTTATTAAATTTTAGTCTCACTCTTTCACTTGATGCATTACGGGTTATTGGAGCTCTTTCAAGTTGGAGAAAGTTGCATTTAAACGTTCTTCCGCGGCATGATCATATTATATTTCTTACTAAATTTGATTTACTCTCTTCAAATGGAGTTTCAGCAACTCAGGGAATGGGATTTGTTGGGAAGATGTGTGATCCAGAAGAATCTATTAGTGTGGTAGAAGATATTGGAGCTTTAACAACCGCTGCCATCGCATCTCATGAACTTGGACATTCCTTGGGCGCATTTCACGACGGTGAAATGGATAAAAATTGTTCACCTCGTTGGAATTTTCTTATGGCACCATCGGCTTCAACTTCGACGAATGGAAGATTATTTGAAAATGGGTTTAAATTGAGCGAATGTTCGCTAAAATCAATTGAAAGGTTTATGGAAAGTTTGAATTCCGCGTGCCTAACAGCAAAGCCTTTGACACTGGAGAAAAAAGGAGCGTTGTTACATCGAAGCCCATACACTCAGGAAACAACTCGTAAACTATGGCCTGGTGAACAGTTTGGTGCAAGTCGACAATGTCAAATTGCTTTCGCTCCACATTATGGTGAATGCTCAGTATGCTTTTATAATGAATATTAGACTCTGTAAATATTATTTTTAATTTTTAGCTTAAACAATATAAAGATTTAAATCCAGATTCATGCCGAAGACTTTGGTGCAAAAATAGATTAGAGAATCGATTTGCTCCGTGTGAAACAAAATCATATTTACCTTTAATGGATGGAACTGAATGTGGATTAGGAAAGGTTAGTTGAGGTTAAAAAAATAAAAGATAATGGCAGTTTTTTTTTCAGTGGTGTTTGCGAGGAAAATGTGTAAGGAATGAATTTTATGACCCCGACCAAGGTTCGTAATAGCTTTTAGGATACTTTCAGGAAACCCTTGCGATGGCCAAAAGTTTGTTACGCTCGAATAACCCTTCATATAATTTTTCAGAATGTCAAGATCTCAATGAAATGTATTGTCGACAAAGATATTCCCCCGCCATCATGAAAGTCTATTGTATTCGAAAATCTTTTGCAGAAATTTGTTGTCGTCAATGCAAAAAATATAATCATTATTTAATAGAAAAATATCGAAATGCAGAAAAAAAATTTAAAAAACAAAAAATTCCCCCAAGAAATATGTTTCAAAAGCCCGTTGAAGATTTAGGAATCAAAGATATTTCATTCAATTCCACAGATATCGATTATTAGTAATTTTATAATATTTTAACTAAAAAGTCTTTCAAAAAGAACATCGTTGATTTTTGTTTTTTTAATAATAAAAGCAAGTTCTAAATAAAAAATTTTTTTGACAATATCACGGATGTGAGAATTGAAAACCGAATATGTTGGATTATGAAACCAATAAACTTTTCCCCTGTATTCTTTCTTTTGGTTAAATTTTTAAAAGTAAAATTAGTAAATATGTACTAAACGATATTTGTAGTCTTTACACATCATCATAAATCTTTTTTACTACTAATTTTGGTTCGGTGAAAAACACCGTACAAGTTTTAGAACATTTATTTATTTATTTCATAACTTTCTTCCTCACTTTTTTATTCGTTCCCATACCAAATAAAAACTTAAAAACTTTTTATAAAGGGTAATAGCTTAACAAATATTATTTCTTCAATCAATAATACATTAAAGATGATAAGAAAATGTTGTCACATACATACATAAAATAAAACGTCAGTTTTGCTTTTCAAATATTTTTGTTTTTTAAGTTTACGCGAGGTTGTTTTTCTGCTTTTTTGCAGTTAAAAATATTACAAAAAAATGTCATCAAAGCTTTTAATATTTATCATATTTTTAATTTCTTTATTTTTAACATCTTATGGTAAGGTTTAATTAATTCAGAATAAAATAAAAATAACTAAAATCTTCTTTAGGGGAAGAAGTAAATATTTGCGATGCTAACTATAAATGCGAAGTTTATCAAACTTGTTGTCATTTTGGTGATGGAAATTACGGTGCGTATGATTTTAAAATATCCAAAAAAATTAAGTTTTTGATTAATATTTAAGGTTGTTGCCCTTATGCTTATGCAAACTGTTGCCAAGGTTAGTTGATGTCTCAAACCTCGTTTGTAAATCTGAGAATTTTAGGAGTAAATGCTTGCTGCCAGTCTGGATTTTCATGTCAAAGTAATGGCACCGGATGCGTTCGAATGGAAGTTTAATTGGCCATCAGACTTGTAAAAATTCATCACTGTCGTTTTAATATCCTCCATTTTCTTTTTTACCCGCCAATAATTACAATATTTACACTTTTCAAGCTTCTCATATTTTGTATAAAAATTTTGCATTTTTTTTTCTAATAAAGTTTTGTTTTCAAACATTTTTTTTTTCTCTACACTAATCCATTTTGTTATCAAAAATCAAATGTCGTCACGTCCTCGTTTATTACGTGCTAATCGAATTCATGGTCCTGGAAAACATCGAAATGTGGAAATAACTTTTACTCGAGAAAGATTACATGCCAATGGAGTCTTCAGTAATGTATATTCAGCACTTTTAACTTCACCTATAATTTTACCTGTTGCAATCAAAAAATGTTGGCCAAGAAATTCAATTGCACGAAAAGCTACAATAACATCAACAAACAACAATAATCAAAAAATATCTGATGAAGAAAGAGAAGATGCAAATGATGGAAAAGCTGAAACCGAATTACTCGCAAAATTAAAACATCCTCATATCGTTTTGCTTTTGTATGCTTTTTCTGTCAAAGTTGATGCTGATGTAAGTTAGTTTTATAATGGTTTGGGTTTCATAACGAAGTTTATGAATGGAGTGGCGGCAAAAGTAACAGCCTAATAAAAGCTTTTCAAAGTCTTTATTTTTTTGCAACATGTTTTAGACTATTAGAATATTTTGAGGCACATGTCTTAGCTTCTTTTTTTATAAAGATTTTAAACAAATTCAAAACTAACTTTCATTCATTTTCAGGTTTGCAATTGTATGGTCCTTGAATTCTTTCCAACTGATCTCAGCAAAATTTTGAAAAATCGTCATCAAAAGAAGATTGATCTCTTGGATGCAAAACTATATTCATGGCAACTGTTTTCTGCTCTCGATTATATTGGCTCAAAAGGAATTGCTCATCGTGATGTTAAACCCGCAAATTTACTAGTGGATGATGAAAATGGAATCCTCAAATTGGCAGATTTTGGAAATGCTAAAGTCTTACTTTCAACAGAAGAATATCCACCTTATCAAGTTACTCGCTATTATCGTGCACCTGAACTCGTTTTTGGAAGTCGTCGGTATTCTCCTAAAGTGGATCTATGGGCTGCTGCATGTGTACTTGGTGAATTATTAATTGGTAAACCAATATTTCCTGGAATAAGCAGCCATGAACAAGGAAAATTACTCGTTGATATTTTTGGTTATCCATCCAGCGAACAACTCAAAGCAATGGCAGTGGAGCAAAGGCCAAGATTAATTAGAAAAACAGCTCGTGGATTGAAAGTTGTAAGGTTTTTCTCTCCATATCGGTTAAAAGCAAAACACTTATGATTCTTTAACATTGCTCAATTTTGAATAATCCTTTTCATTTTTAGATACTCTCTGATGGATTTGTTGACCAAACAGCTTTTGAACTTCTTGAATCAATTCTTCGATATGAACCTCATCTTCGTCTCAGTTATGATCAAATTCTTGGACACTCATTTTATGATATACTACGTTCTGAACCAACGCAAAAACGTCGCAATCGTCAATTAATTCCACCACTTGATTACTGGATCAGCGAAGAAAGTACACAAAAAAGTGAAAGCGAAGAAGATTAAATTTTGATAATTTCTTTTCATTTTTATTGTTTTTGATCGATATAAAAAAAATAAATGCTTGAATTATTGTTTGTTTGTTTTATGCTTTGTAGCATTGACAAAATGCGTTTGAAGCGAGAAGGATGAAATTGGTGTTTATTATTTTATTTAGAGCTTTTATAAAAGTTTAATTTACTAACTACGAAAAAACAAAACTAAAAAGAAGCACTTCTTTTTTAAAAACAAAATCAAAAAAAGTGAGTGAATCAACCAAAGTGGTAAGAAAATGAGAAGAAACGAATGTCTGTGACTCTTTTTTTAACATTTATATTTTGGCAAAAATAAAATGATGGCTTGCTAGTTTGATTGTTCTTCTTTTCTTTGAAATAAACTCTTCTCTCCTCTTCTTCACCATCGTGTTGTCTTCTTTTTTTTTGCTCGCCGATTCTCCTCCTCTCTATTCCCTTTGGTGATGATGGTGGTCTTCTTTCTATTTGACTTGTTAAGTTAAAAAGCAATAAAATTGCAACATTTAATGTTTATGTTTCTTATCAATTCATCCATCCACCCTCAATCAAGACTGTTTACCTGATGATGGAAGGAAGGTGGCGGTGGTCTAAAAACGTTAAAATTATTCCGTTTTTTGATTAAATTTTGTTTTACAGTCATAATGACCTTGTCTAAAAATTTTTGCTTTTACTTTACAACCTTACAACTTTACAACTCATTGTTTTATTCTAACACATTTTACAGCTTGTAGCTTGGACTTTACATATAAGGTTATGATGCCTCAAGAAACTTTTTACTCGACCGCTACAGTAAGGCTAGTAATTTTGAGGGTAAGGAGAATACTGCTATAAGATTCTTTATAAGCATGACTTTATGAATTTTAGTAAGTCGGGCAAGTAATTTTTGAACCACTTTAATAACACCGACTTCCATGTTTTTCTGCATCAAATTTTCTTTGTTAAGTAGTGATTAGTATATTTGCCGAAGCTTTTGTTAAGAGTAAAATCAAATTAATTGAATACTAAAAAATCTAAAATTGTTAATGTCAAAAGGCTTACTTACTTGAAGGATAGTTTGGATACGAAAATTTTTAATTTTTGTTGTTGATTATTCGATTTGATTAAATGCTAGTTGGTTAGAAGAAGAAAAAATGTATGATTCAGAAACTTAATTAAATGTACTTTTATGACTCCAATCACCGTACTTTTTTCTTTCGGCTTTTTTACCTTTAAAAAATTTGCAGCAAAACGAAAGCCTTCTTCAACTTTTTTTGCTTCTTCTTTTTTCATTACACAAAATTAACCTTTTCCATTTTTTTACCCCACAACAAGAAAAAAACTGCTTTGATTTCTGACATTTTCAACTGTCTTCTTTTTTTAGCAGCATCGAATATGCATTTTTTTTTTCATTGGCAATTGAAAGGGCAAATTTTGGGATGATAACTTTCTTTCACGCATTTCTCCTTCTTTTATTTTTCAGTGTTATTTAATCGACGAAAAAGTAAGCAAAATAAATTTTGTTTGATTTTGACGAAGCTCCTGCCGACAGCCACGGCCGTTGGTTGCCACGATTGCAACAACCTTGTCGTCGGAGGTCCAAAAAAAGACAAACGAAGGAGCCCGAAAAAGGTGTTTCTTACAAAAAGCTTTTCAAAATGAAATGTTCAAACAAACATAAAAAAAAGTTTCAACCATTTTAAAAACACTTTTTGTTTAAAAAAAAATTGATAATTTCCGAGATACATTTTTCAAACGATCAATGATTACTACTTTCCTTTCTTTCTTTTGTTTTAAAGGCTGTAATTTTCACAAAAGTCAAAGAAGCTTTTTTTAATAACTCTTTTTTATTATAACCACTTGATCATCATCGCTAAGAACCCTCACTCACTCATCTTTCTTTTAGTTTCCATAAGAGAAAGAAAAATGTGGGTTCCGTAAGAGCCGCATTGAAATAAAATAACCTCCTCCCGCGAGATTGTTTCAATCATCATTTTTGTTTTATTGTTCTTTTTTAAAAATGAAAAACCATTTTTGTCATTTTTCAATTGTTTTTAAAAAAGTTTTGACATGTTAGATTAGGTCAACACAACTTATTTATTCATCGAAATCAATGATTTTTTTTTCAAACATTGTAGATGTTTAAATCATCCATTTTTCGTTTCCAAGAAAGTGTTAAGGTAGTCTTCGGTTTTGAATATTTATTTTCCTCTTCACCAATCCACAAAGCATTTAGCTCGTCTCTTGTTTAATTTTTAAAATCTTTTTTTTTGAGAAAATAAAGTTTGGCTTCTTCGTGCAGGAAAAAATACATCATCCGATATATGTATCATGCTTCAAATTTTTATAAACTCAAATTTTAAGTCATTCCATATTTTAAATTACAACACACTCATACTATAACAACTTTAAGCATAAATTAGAATTTGCAAATTTGCAAGTAAAACATTTTTCTTAACCATCTTATCAGTTCTCAGTCTCATCTTCCTTTTACTCTCTCTTTCTTACTCTAATTCAAGCAATTAATTTTCTATCAAAACAGAAAAACAAAAAAGCGGCTTAGCTTTTTTAACTTTAAAAATGCGATTAAAATTAGATAGGAATTTGGTAGATGCATTTTTCTTGCATCTTTGTTTTTATTTGCCAAAATTTCTCATAAAGATACATACATATGAGTTTTAGAATGAATGCAAGGCTCACCGAATACAATATAGTCAAATTCGAGATGAAGAAACTATTTGAGAATCCTAAAATTTGTTATTTTTAAACTTTTTTTGATATGTTTGCTTATTTTTTTCCATATTTCCATGAATGATATTTTTATTTTTGCACACGTCGTTTGATTGTATGTATATGCATACTAAAAATGGAAAAAAGAGGGTCTTCATCATCATCGATACCGCACTTCTTTACAATCATTGTATTCCTTCTCTTTTTTTACGAAAAAATAAAAATAAAATAATGGGAGATGATACCTTTTTTGCTGGTTTTTTTTTTCTGTGCTCCTCTCAGTGTGCCAAATTGTACCTGTTTACAAAAAAAAACCCATCATCAATCTTTGATGAAAAAAAAACTATTCTTCGTTTTTTTCTCCTCTCCGTTATTTTTCTTTGCTTTTGATTAAGCCTTCAAAAAATAATTTCGGCTGTCTCATAGGCATCTCAAATTAAGAGTCAGACACTCCAATATTTTTTTTTTTGCGTTTGGCGGACCTCCGGCAAAGGAAAAAAAGCAGAAGATGAAAAATTTAATAGTGTTTTTGATTTTTTCTTTGCTTTATCTCCGGCTTACTTCACTTTGTTTTGGCTTCTTCCGGCAGAAATGGTACCAGGCACCAAAAAAAAAAAATAGCTCATCGACGTGCGCCAATATTTTCTCCTATGGATCATGTCTGACTTTTTGATTTTGATTTTGAAAAAAGAAAAGATTGGATCTACGATTGTTGTAAACTTTAACAAATATATATGTTTTAGTTCAAATTTATACAACAAAAAAATGAAACAAACTTTTTTTCTTGGTTAGTTTCTTGTGTATTTTAGCTTATGTAAGAAAAACAACAAAAAAAAAGTTGCCTTCTCTTGCACTTTCTTTTCTCTCTATCTAAATAATGAAGAGAAAAACTCGATCTTGTCATTGCGCATTTTGGCGGCGAAGGGTGTCCAATCCAAAGTTAATAACATAACATACAAAAACGCAAGAAAGTAACTAATCGCCTTAAAAAGCAAGCAGCAGGCATTAAACTTCTTGTTTAAAATTCGTTTATTATTTTTTTCATTGCTTCTTTGGTTGAAAGTTTCTAGTTCTTTTGTTTTAAAATTTTTTGGTCATCTTTAAAAAAAAAGTTGGAAAAGTTTATGAGTTTCAGAAATTACGAAACAATGCATCTTTTGTCATATAAGTCTAACGAGGAATAAATATCTTCCTTATTATTCCCTAAAATTTCTTGCACTTTATATAAACCTTTAAATTTATTTTTAGTTATTTTACTATTTTTTTAAATCTAAAATTTGCTTATTTCCTGAATCAAAAAAAGCAACAACTTTATATCCTGAATTTTGAACTTTACCTTCTTCACTTAATCAAGACCATCCATTGACTCACTCTTCTTTCATTTTTTTAGCCGATAATCAAAAAGTAAATTTTGCTACTTTTTTTGTTAAAAAGGTTGTACATACAAAAAGAAAGCGCAAAAACTTTGAAATGAAGAAAAAAAAGTGCGACAAAAAGCATCGCCGTTAAGTGGCTTGTCTGCGCCTTCTTCTTTTAACTACTCCGAGATTCATATAATTTTTTTTGGCTGCTTTCTGGTCACCTTTTTTCAATTCGTTTCTTTTACATTTTTTTGTTGATTTGTTTTTTATGTTGTAACATCCTCCACCATCTCTGAACGTGCTTAAGATTTAAATTTCGAGTGAACAAATAATGGCTATGCTATTTCCCTTCCGGTGATTAACATTAAAAAAAAGTTTATTTTTTTCAGGATCCAACTTTGACGATCGAAACTACCCTTTTTCTTTCTTTCTTTTTCTTCCTTTTTCTTCTTTTAAAACTTCTCTCTATTTTTTTTTCTTTTGTAATTTCTATTACTATATTTTCTTAAACCTCTTTTCTTCTTTTTTTACTTCTTTCTTCCTTTTTTTGGAAAGCAGAATGACCCGTTTATTTTCAACGGGCATTCTGCTGTTGCTTTTTACCGCAATCATTTCATGGATAACGACAGTTGAAAGTTATACTTTTGACGAACAAAATGGGAAGAATAGCGATGGATATTCTCATCATCTTAAAAAAATGGTTAGTTTATAAATGAAAAGAATTATACCTTATTTATAATTAGAAAAATGTTAAAACTTTCTTAGTCTTTTTTTTAATAATCTCAAATGTTGGAGAATGAAGCGAGAAATACACCTTTTTTACTAAATGTTGTTTACTTATTTTTTTGTTGACCTTCGTGCTTAAAACATTCTAAAATGAAAGTTTACATAAAGAAACAGCTACACGTAGTAGTGTTTTTAGCACTAGTTTATATTCCAAAAGAAGCTTGTGCCTGCTGTTATTTTCATTCATAAAAAAATTTAAATTATATCAAACTTTGTTTTTAATAATTTTTCTTTCTTTTTTTAGAACAATACCATTAATGATAAGCATCGCATTTACACAGTAATTGATGGTGAAAAAATTTTATTACCAAGAAAAATTCCTAAACTAAGTTGGAAAGAAAAGGAAGCTCTTCTTATTGCAAGTGGAGTAAATCGAACTGAAATTGCTGAACGTCGACAGCGGAAAAGGCATAGAGTTTCTCGCAAAACTAGTAAGAAACATGAAAAAAAAATCTTGTTTTGGAACTTTAATGATTGAAAATTACAGCTTCCAAAAAACGCCGTTCTCTTGTTGATAGCGTTTGGCGTCGACAACGCGTTGTTGGACCCGCAAAACCAGAAGGTCCTCCAGTTTCCGCTGAACTTCAACAATGTCCACCTCGAATTGATGCTGTTACAGAAGGTTTGAGCTTTTTCCTAAACCCATTTTATCACAAAAAGTGAATTTGAGGAATATTTATCTTAAACCTATCATTTTCAAAATAAAAAATCTCCTAATTATCTTAAACCTTTCTCTATTTCTTTCTTTAGAGTTTTCTAAAGTTCTCAATTTTTAGCCCATAATCATCGAACTTATGTATTTTCAAACGAATTCGTTCACCAAATTTATCGTGATCGAGATGGTTTACAACAAAAAGGTGCATACCTTATAACTGATATGTTTCCTGCGGGACCTCGAAGAGTTTCTGCTGCATTTACCAATATTCGTAGTGCCGTTACAGTTCTTATTGAACGTGACACAGTTTACAGATTTCGGTGGAACAAGAAAAATCAACGATTTTATGTAAGCCTTCTTTTCCTTCAATTTTGATAGTCAAAAATTGAGACATGTTTTAGTTAGCACGAAAAAGTCCTCAAAAGCTTGATAGAAATATTACATTTGTGCCGCATCTAGCTTTTCAATGGTCTGATGGAAATATGATTCTCACTGATGGATCTTTCTTTTCCACATATGATCCTTATTGGAATGTCGCAACTTTTACAGGACACACGCGTGATTATTTTCCTGGTAAGCATTAGTGAAAAAGATTTTTAATAGCAGAAAATACGATAATCTTCATGATTGATAGGAATCAAAAAAAGATCGAAACAAAAATATTATTTTATTACTTTTCATTTAATTTCCGAAACAAAAATCTTGTATTTTAGCTTTACCTCGAGATGCTGTTGGTCTAGCTCACAATGGCGGTGACACATATTTATGGTTGAATGAACGAGCAAATATTTTCGTAAGTTTTTCACCAACCTACTCCTTCACCAAATCATCCTTGGTAAATTATAGGTTTACAATATGAAGAAATATCGTATTGAACAAGAATATCCTGTTAGAATAAGCGATTACATTGCCTGTTTATCAACCAAACGCAAAGCTTGATTTGAAAGCTTCAAAAACCAAAAATATATTTTTTGTGTGGTTAAAGCGTGTGTCACCGGTCCTTTAATTTTTATTTTATCTATTAAACTTTTTCCATTTTTATTAAACTCTGTTATGTTTTTATAAAAAACTCTGCACATAAGAGTGCCAATTTGCTTGCCATTCCTTTCCTGCCCCCTGACTTATGTTATTTTATCCATATGTTTTTTTTGTTACTTTTTTAGGTATCATTTTTAGTTTTTCTTTTCTTTTCTTTTTGCTCATGACTTTGATCTTTAAATTTACCGTTATTCACTGCCCTTTTTAAAAAAATAAATAATAAATATTATTATAGTATGTACTTATTTAAGCAAAAGAAGCACCGTATAAAATTTCTAGATTTATGGCTTTGAGAAAAATGCAATTTTGTATGTCGATAGATACACTAATTTTTTTTTATATGCAGCAATGATTTTATTTTAGTTGCAACAAAAAAAAAGATTAAATTTGAATAAAGTTAAATTAAATGAAGAAGAAAATATGTTTGTGGTCAGTGTGCCTTTCGTCTGCATGTATGTGTATTAGTAGTATCAGTGGCTTCAGTTTCATTTCTTGAAACGCATATGAACCCAGATTGACAGCATAATGCCGTACCTTAAAAATTATTGAAATCAAATGCTCTCTCCTTTCCTTATTTTTAATTAATGACTTCTTATAGTCACAATGTCTTTATACAAATTTAAAGAAATGCTTACCATCACAACAATTTCCATATGCATAGGGACAACAGCCTAAAAAAATGCGCAAACGTTAGTTTAAATTAAAATTACAATGTCTTTGATACCGTATGTATTAGCACCCACTAAGCAACATGTTTGATAGTTTTCGCATCCATATTGGTCATGGCAAGCTTTATCGTTACCTTGGCCTTAAAAAAATACATATATAACAACTATCAATTGGCAAAAAATGAGTAAATAGGAAAGTTTACCGGATGCAGTAAAAATTAGAAAGCAAAAATAAAGCAAAACAATAAAAAACATTGAACGATTTTCCATTACTTATTTGAGTTTTAAAAATGAACCTTTCCTTGAAAACAAAAAAAAGTAAAAAATGAAAAAAAAAATAAAAAATTGTGCATGGACATTTTGTGAAAGCTTGAAAAAAAAATGTGCTTGTCTTATCAGTCATCGATTTGAAAAAAAAAAGTGTTAAGTTTAATCCTTTTCAAAGCAGATTTTAATAGAAATTTAGTGTGTTGTTTAACTATCAATGATGAAGTGTGCGAACAATATAATAAAAACCCCTAGATTTCAATAGAAAAAAAATGCATCATCACATGGTTGTTCAATTCAGCTCCCAACAAATTCATAAAACTGAATCTTACTCAAGAAAATTTAAGTTAAACTAATCTTATCAATAATTTGGTGACGATGTTTTTGTAAACAAAAATATTTACTTTTCTTTCAAAAAAATGTTTGCTTGCTTGAAAAATGAATATTAGAAAATTTTAAAATGGAATTGCTTCTTCCAAATTCAAAAACATTTCGGGTTGATTTTGGTTGACTTCTTCGCTGATACCCCGCTTCTCCAAAACATTTGCAAATAAACTAATTTTACTTTATGAACTTTGAGAAATCCCATTCAAAACCTAGACATGGATGCGTATTGTGTGTGAATGTAATCAACACACAAAAATTTCAGATAAAGTATAAGCAAATTAAAAACTAGCTGAAATCGATTTGTTAGTTTTTAGTGCTTAGGATCCATAAATTTAGTAAATATCGTAATAAACAAATACAATCGAAAACAGGGATGCGCGGAAACGACTTTTTTTTCCTTCCGCGGAAACGGAAAAATCAAAATCTATTTCCTTCCGCTACGCGGAAACGGAAACGGAAATGAAAAACATGCGGAATTCCGCGGAAACGGAAACGGAAACGGATTTCCGCGCATCCCTGATCGAAAATCGTTACATTTTTAAAGTTTAATTTGGTCTTTAAAAGATTTCATAAAACTTTGTGCAGTTTTCGCCTCTTAGAGATTTTTTGCGCCTCGGTCAAATTTTTCAGTTTTTCTTTTTGCTGCTACAAGCTTTTTTTCATCATTCATTTCATTTTTCTATTCTTTGATTATTTCAAAATTCAATCTTGTGAAATGGACGCTCAAAAATCTGCTGCAGAAGAAACTTTTGATTTTTATTCTTTACCATGGGTGTGTCAACGTCGCTTCGTCGAAATATGTGATCCACAAACTTTGAAAAAGTTCGCTTCAATCAATTCGTATACTCGTCGCCTCTCAAAACGATGTCACTATGTTGAATATGCTAGAATTCAAGATGATAAACCAACACAATTCGTTATTCCTTGTTACTGTAATATCAATGAACGATGTGATGGCTATGATGTTGATCAAATCAAAGGAAAAGTGGATGTTATTGGCACTGTCGATGTTTGGATTTATGATGAATATATCAAAACTGATTATGAATTCTTTCAACGTTTACCTGTTTGTCTTCACTCAAATCAAACTCTTCAATTGAAACTTCACCACATTGAATTCGTTGTTTTGCAAAAATTGTTGACACCGAATTTAAGAAAATTTCGATTTTATGGTAGAATTTGCTTTGGTTATTTTGTTATGGAAGCTATCATTTTTATTGAACGTTTATCAAGCCTTGATGATTTTACGTAAGCTTTTTTTTCTATTCTTTCCTATTTAACAAAAGTCTTTCTTTTCAGTTTAGAAATGTATCCTTCTTTTCATGATATCGAAACCGATGATTTCGTTTCACAAGTATTGAACTTTCTTTATCGTCGAGTTACTGTTTCTGTTATTGGCTCAAAGGTTGTTATCAAAAAAAGATTTTTAAAATCCAAGTGAATTGTTTTTTTGTTATTTTTACTTTTGTTGAATTTTTCTTTTATTGTTTTGTTTTTCAATAAATTTATGTTACTTTGACTCATATTTTCAAAATTGTAAAACAAAATCGTAGAAGCATTTTGAACAGAAGAGTGAGTATCTAGTTGAATAAAAGAGTAATTGGCTAAGAAGAAGGCATGGTGATCAGCTAATCAAATTCACTAAAAAGAGCAAAGATTCTTGAATTATGATGCAACTGCACTTCTAAGTAATTTCTTTGACAAGTAAACACAAAAAATTTATTCAAAGATACATTTATTTCAAATACAAACAAGAAAATTAAATTTTGTTATTAAAAGAATTAACCCGTTTTAGCATTAGTTTTAGCCATCACAATTCCAGTAACATCAATGATAATCAAAGTTTCTGAATCAAGTTTATAAGTTGAAATAGGCTTTTGAAATGTGTTTTGATTTATAACAAGTTGTTCATCACCACCTTCATCACGACGAACAAAATACCCATATACCTGAAAAATAAGTTGATTACTAACCAAAAAATTTATTATAGTTACTTTATCAGTTGCCATAATTTTCATTGCTCGACGTAATTCACGAATAAAGCCACCTAAACTTCCATCCTTGACATAAGTAACTATTGTAGGACCTTCTTCATCTTCAGAAACATTGCATTTCACTTTTAGAATTTTATCCTTTGCTTTGAAACCAATTGGTAAAATTTGCATTGGAGTAACGGAATCATCTTTGATTGCTTCATAACCTTGGTTTAATTCGAGCGCAAGACCAGCAAAATATTTGGCACGATCAGGAAGAAGAGCTTTCAAAGCAGCAACGGATTCAAAGCGATATGGTAAATGACATCGATCATTAGGACACATTGGCATACTATCTAAAAATTGAACGATAAGGTTATTGGGATAAAAAAAAAGAGAGTTTAGAACGATAGAGATACTAACCAGAAACTTGACAATCAGCTATCATTCGATCAAGGCATTGAAGACAAACATCATGATCACATTCTTGTTCAGATGGAAAGTTTCGAAGAGCAACACGAGCACAATCTGGTGAACCTTTACACTTTGCTAAAGTCTAAAATAAACAAATAAATAATTCACATTTTATAACCTTAAAAATTATTACCGGTGTTGTAACTTGTTTCTTTCCACTTCCTTTCTTTCCAGTTTCATTACTTTTCTTTGTGGATACTTTCTTTTTATCAAAACATTCATCTTTTGGACAGCGTACTTCCGTACTTGTTCGTGGTTTATCGGTTCTTTCCCAGGCTTGAATGAAACAATTTTGACATACGATTGAATTGCAGCAAGTAGTTGAGAGAAGTTTATCATTTTCTGTGAGAGTTTTGCACATATCACATGTATCTTTTTCATCTTCTTCCAAAACGACACCACAATCAGCAATAGGACATAGTGGAGGATCTTTATGAATGGCTTCTTCAAAACAATTGCCACTGAAAAAAAATGAGAGAGTTAAATTAAAAGAAAGCAGAAAAGCGAGAGATTAAAAAACTTACCAAATTTCATGCTTACAAAGTGTAAGCTTGAATAAATCACTTGGAAGTCCAAATCGATGAGCACATAAATCATTTTCACAAAGATTTAAACGATGTTCTTCATTTGGATGAAGGTTGGAGTAACAATGAAGTTGTGGACAAACTTTAGCACCAAATTGTTTATGAAGGATCATACAATCATTGCAGAACATATGCATGCAAGGTAAAAGTTGAACCATATCATTTATTCCTTTTTCATTATCACAAATTGGACATTCATGTTGAAATTCAGCAGCAATTGTTGTTCCTGGTGTAGCTTCTTTTATTTCAGTTCCATCACCTATTTCTTCTTTTTCAGATTCTGTTCCACTTTGGCTATCAGCAGCAGATGTTGTTGGCATTGTTGAATTATATTACAGCAATAAATAATAACACGAAATTTATACAAACGTTCAAATTCGGTCACAAAAAATGAGAAATGAAAAAGAGAGAAAATGTTTGCAATCAAAAAAGTAAGAAGAAAAATGCAAATTTTTTAAATATTTCTTTTATTGGAAAAAGGTTGCGAAAATATTTTTTTTTTAACTAAAGCTTGATGAACCTTTTGAGAATTTGCAAGTCACGCTATTGGGCAAAATTTGATTACATAAAAGATAAAATGTTTTTACAATGATGAGGCTTAGAGAAAAACAATACTTCCCATCAGCTTCCTAATGTTTTTGCCTAATTAAAATCTCAGTACATAAGACTCTGACTGGAGATCAATTTTTTTTTGTTAAAATGAATGTATGGCTGGCATAAAACATTTATTTTCTAAAAATTAAAAATAGCTTCTTTAACTTGGGTAATTTAAACTCGCGCCAACCATGTCTAAAGCCGCACGAAAAAAAGAAATGAGCGAGTAAAATGGCGAGCGAAAGGGAAAGCCTAATTTCGAGAGATCAATAACTCTTCGACTAATTTTCGAATTATCATTTCAATCAATTTATCAAACTTTTTCTTGTTTGGTGAATTTAATAAGCTTGTCTTAATTTAACTAATAACTTTTGACGGCTCGTTGGCTGTTTACTAACTCTGTATCCTGTTCACTTCTGTTCATTATGAACGCAATCTATTATTGCCCTGAAACTAGTATGATGGTTCAATCCACACATGGTGCTATTCCTATTGGTTCTTTTGTAAGATTTTTTTCTTCTTCTTTTAATTTTATTCATTTTATTTGGTTTTAGAATACTTCTCAAGAGTTCTACTCCATTTCATATCCATCAGACGTCCAACATGCTTTACAACCAATTCATCATAGTGGAATGATTTCCAATATTGACTTCAACTCATTGATGCTTCAAATGAATCGCTTAACTGTATCTGGTCGCAGTCAAATGCCTGAATGGTTGTTCGATGAAGAAGGAAACTTCACGGTTTCTCTTCAAGATATTGTTGAGCTCGATTTATTCTTTATTTGTGTCAGAGACAAGAAAGGCAGCCAGTAAGTTTTTTTGCGATTTGTTAATTTTATTAATCAAATACATTTTTCAGATTCATTCAAGACAACTTCCCTGAAAAAGATTCTGCTCTTCGTGGTAAACTTTATAACTTGCTTTTTGAATCTCAATCAATCTTCAATCTCTCTATGGATATGTTTGGTAACTTTGTCATTCAGGTTTGTTGCTTCCTACTAATTTGCTTAGCATCAGTATTTCTGTTTTTAGAAGATGATCATGGAAGCTGGATTTACTTTTGGTTCAAAAATGGTTCAACTCCTTGCTCAACAAGCTGCTGATATGGCGTTCAATCGATTTTCATGTCGTGTTATTCAAAAAGCTATTGAAGTATTTCCTGTTAAAATCCTTGAACCTCTATTGCTTGCTTTTCGTGGTTATGTTTTGGCAATGGGAATCGATCAAAGTGCTAATCATGTTCTTCAAAAAATCATTGAAACTGTTCCAGCAGAAGATTATTCATTTGTTGTTGAAGAAATGTGTCTTCCTTGTAACATGGAACGATTGATTTGCAACAAATTTGGATGTCGTGTTATTCAATATTGTCTTGAGAAAATCACCAAGAGCTATGAAAGTGAAATTCAGAAAGATGAGTAAGTCAATTTATGCCTTTAATCTTTGCTAATCTGCTTCATTATTTCAGATGCGTTGAAGCAACCCTTATTCGCTCTCTAATGGATAGAATTTCACGCAAAGCTTACCGTTTTTCTCAAGATGAATATGCAAATTACATCGTTCAATACATCATCAAGCATCGTTCTCTTCAAATTTATCGTGATCGTATCATCAAAAAAGCTCTTCTGGGAAATGTCGTCAATCTTTCACAATCAAAGTACTCATCCCATGTTATCGAGCATGCTTTTGAATTCGCACCTGATCATTTATTCGCCCAAATGATCAAAGAAGTTTTTCAAACAGACATCAATCCAAGGTGAGTTTATTTTAAGCTTTGTGTCTCTAAAGATAATCTTATAAGTTTTAGGAATGGTCGTGATTGTCTTGATCAAATGCTTTTTGATCAATTTGGAAATTATGTTATTCAACGCCTCCTAAATATGGCCATCAAAATTCGTCATGGAAAACGTCACGGCAAAGCTCCATGGTTTGATGTACTTTCTCATCGTATCGTTCTTAATGCTCGTGGTCTCTTGAAATATTCCTCTGGTAAAAAGATCATCGAAACTGTTTCAAGTGAATTAGGATATTCTATTATTTAAAAATCTTTTTCATGTTTAATATTTTTTTCTATGTTAACTATGTATTAACTAACCCATATAGTCAACGTACCGTCATTTTTGTAAATCATATTATTAACTTTGTAAATGAATAATAAAATATATTTAAGCTATATCATTTTTTCTTTTTCTTCCTTCTTTGGTTTATGTAAGCATCATTTACTGTACTCATACATAGTTGAAAAGGCACTAACATACTAAACATGTGGCGTCAGCGTACATTATGCCAGTTTGTTGCGTTCATAGTTGTTTGACATCAAAGTCTTCTTTGAATTTTTTTACCCTTTTGAACCATTTTTGTGTGTGTTTTTATTATTATTTCTTCCATATTTTTATAACGCTTTTTTTTACAGAAATGGACCCAATAATGAGAAATGAAAAATTAAATGAAGCTTCAAGGAATTGGCAGAATATGATACCGACTGGCGAATACAGGGACATAACATACGAACCCTGTTGGTCTTTATCATCATGTAAAGCAGGTTTGAATCACTTTTTTTCTAATCATTATTTTACGTTACATATCTAACTTTCAGAAGGGTATGGAATTTCTCAATTGTTAAATCCAAGAATAGAAAATTATTGGCAGTCTGATGGTGGACAACCGCATCGAATTACTCTTGAATTTCAAAAGAAAACAGAAGTGTGCTTTTTATTATTCTTTCTTGATTTTCGTATGGATGAATCATATACTCCTTCTAAAATTGTTATTAATCATGGTTCATCGGTGTTGGATTTGGGTGATCCAAGAGTTGAACAATTTCATGAACCAAGTGGTTGGGTTGTAAGTTTTACTTTAGTTTTTCAATTTTCTTCATGTGTACTTATCGCTTCTCCTTTTTTTCAGAGAGTGGATCTTCGTCAAAAAACTACTGATTCTTATAAACCTATTCGAACTTTTGTTATTCAAATTAGTATTCTTCAAAATCATCAAAATGGACGTGATACTCATATAAGGTTTGTTGCTTGAAGCTTTGCTGAAGTCAAGCTTTTTGTTAAAACAAAGTTATTTAGAAATACTTTTAGAGGAATTCGCGTGATTGGTCCTGCTTCTAAATCTCAATTGGATCCTGCTCGATCAATATTAGGTGATCCTGAATCAGCAACAAATGTGGCTAAAGAATTTTCACGATATCAAAAAGAATTTAATCATATTCCTGACATTGGTGGTCATCGTATTCGATAGTGATAATGAGAAATGATTATGTATGTCTTGTTTTTGATTTTTTTTTGTATGTATGTAATCTTATTGTCATGTTGTTGATAAAGCATTGATTTTTTTTGTTACTATTCAAACCTTAATTTCTTTCCCACATAACAAACTGCTTACACTATTCCTAAAAAATTTGTTCATAATTTGAGGACGACAAAAATATGAGCCTGCTAAACGTGTGTTTCACGCCAAAAGCGTTTTTGTTAAATAAGATTGAATGATACTTCATTGAGTTATCACAACAAAGTGCAGTAGCAAAACCAAAAATTAAGTACTAATTTTTTCTGTTTATGTGCGATCAGCTTAAACTATGATGGTGAGTTGGACTCCATTGTCTGTGACAAAAATTTATTCTAAAATTTAAATTGCAATATAATTCACCATTCAATGTAGTCAATGGTTGTCTTTTTTCTTCAATGATCACCGCGTTTTGGTGCCACTGCTTTGACAGAATAAATTACTATTATAAAAACCTACAAAGCTTTTTTAGAATTCGTTTGATGGAAACTAAACATATTTTATAAAAAGCTACGACGTATTTTTCTTTATTCTTTTAATGCTTTTTCCCAATAACTTAAAATATAAAAAATTTAATTCATTTTGTGTTTGGAGCTCCAATTTTTAAGGATTGCTTTGATACTGCATTTGTTGCTTTGCTTTTCCCGAGAATTTTAACTTATTAAAAAAATACTTTTATTTCTCATTTTTTCTCCACCAATAAAATTAACAAAAAAAATTGTATTCAGCAAATACTTTGCCTCTTCGTCACAATTTAGAAACATTAAATGAACAAAAACAATGACATTAAAATTTACAATAAAAATACAAAAAACAAATTGAATGAAAGACCCGTTTAAAGGTTTTCAAAGTACTGCGACTAGAGATAAACAATTGGAATGTGAGATGCTAATGAGAAGAAGAAAAAAATAATAGTAAAAAAGGCGGCGAGGTATTATTGCAAATTATCATGAAGCAAAATGATGAAAGTTTTGACATATGCAAAGTTGGGTTTTAGACTTTGCTAATACAATAATAATAAGTAAGTCATGGTTCTCCAATATTTTTCTGTACATTAAAGCTTTTTTGTCAATTAAAATTAATTGATTTATAAGGAAATATCAAAAAAGGCTTTAACTGTATTGTTGCACATATTTTTCGCGCAATTCAGAAACATTGAGCCATTTTTTAAACACATTTAAATGTTTGTGTGGGCGTTTAACATAACGAACATTGGAGCCAAGTTCACTTCGGCATTGAGAAGAATTATCAACGATATTAATTCGAAACATTTCAATTTTTTCTGAATCAAATAAAGATTCAACTTTCACCGCATAATCAGGAATTCGAGAAAGATGTGACAAATCAGAAATTAAAGCTCGAATGGAAATTTCTTTTGCATTTATAAATAATGGTGATTTTGAAGGAAGTGATTTGGTGAGTTTCATATGAAGCTCTTCACCTATGATTGGACCCATTGCATTTACATAACATTCAAATGCATGCCATCTTGAAAGTTTCATTGTTGATAATCCAACAACGAGTAATTCAGCTATTTGAACATCAATGGTTATGCAGCGAGCATATTTACTGAAAAATTGTATGGCACCAAAGATACAATAAACATCTCGAGATGTCCATCGATCATCCACAATTAAAGCTACATTTCTTTCACTCATATGAAGTAAAACATTATTTCGGCGATGCTTGTGGAAATCATCTGGAAAAAGATTCATATTTAATAAAATGCTTAAAGTTGGTAAATTAGAAAATTTGTCATTCAATAAATTTTTGGGTCATGTGCTATTTTAATTTTCATGCTTATATTGCTATTATTTTTTTTATCGTTTTTAAAAATCTAAATGATGACTAAAATATGCGCTTCGATAAAAATATATCCAAAAAGTGATCTTTGCAAAATATTTTGCAGCTTATCCTTTAAAAAAAGCTGCTGCAATAAAGATATCCATTTTGTTGATCATTAATAATTATTTTTGATGTTGCTTTATTTGTGCTCGTTTAGGTATGTGTTTGAAATCCCTTACTAATGCCCTAAGGGTTGACGCCCATTATTCTCGCCGCTTGCAAATTAAAAAGCGATGATCACATGAGTCATTTTCAACTTTTTTTCATCATCAGAAGATCATTTGCGGTCATGCACAAGTTTGTACAATCCTCGCAGCAAAATAAAAATATTTACTTCAAACTATGATTTTCCATCGATGAAAAATAAAAAAGAAGGGATTACAAACAAAAAAGTTAATCGCTTTTTGAAAGAAAAAAAAGAAGATACTCGCGTTGATCATTTTTTTTCAAAGATCATTTTTTTATGGCAAAAATAAAGTTAAATAGGTTGGTTGCTTACTTTGTTCTTCAAGTAGGACATCATCAACATCGCATTTAACTGCATCCAAATAAATATTTGATTCAAGACGCTTTTCAACAACTCCATGAAGTTGCTTATTTACACGTCGAAGCTTTATTTGATCGAAAGATGATAAATTATCACAAATTTTATTCCATATTTCATCTGGTAATGGAATGGAAACTTTACTGGGTTTTACTTTAACTTCAGCAAAACCAAGTTTAGTTTTAGGTCGAATTTTATTCGAGCCTCTTCGAGTTGATTGTATTGCTCGATCAACACTTTTTGTGCCAGCACTGATAAGATTTACAATTGATTTTACGGATAATGACGGCATTATTTTCTGTAACTAAAAAGGGTATAATAAAGAAAAAGGAAAAAGTAAAAAAAAGTAAAACAATGTTTCGCGCGTTTAAAAATGAAATTTGTCTCTCTTCTCGGGTATATGTATACATATAAAAAGTACTGATGAACACAAATTTTTAAAAGGCAGGGCAAGCGTTCTCAAACAACGGAAAAATTTATGGAATTTATATGGTGGTGGAAAAACGAGAAACAGGCCGCTGTCACCTGTCGTCAGTGGTGGTACTGATTCTGGGTTTGAAAAGAAGGGAGATGGGAAAATACACATTTTTTTTGAGTGCGCATAAAAAAGAAGAAAAAGGAGAAGAAGAAGAAAATGGAAGAGATGATCGGTTAAATCATTGACTTTGATGGAAAAATCAAATTGTTAAACATTTTTTTTACTTCCATTATTATCAAAGGCAAAAATATATATAATTATAAAAAATGGGGAGAAATAACTAATTCGAAAAATATCACCTTCTGATGGCAAATAGGCGAGTTTTATGCTTTTACACCGCCGTGAATTAAATAAAAATGAAAAAAGAAACACGTTTTAAAAACAAAAGATATATGTACATATAATAAAGTGGGAGGGAAACCCAAAAAAAAAATATTTTGGAGTTTGTTTTGTTTATAGTTTTTTATATGTTGTTTTTCTTTTGCAAAGAAAAATATTATAAAGAAATATGTTTTAAAAATAAAAAATAAAGGAAGGGCGAAGCACTCCAAGACTGCACGTGGATATTTTTTTTCCAATTTCGATTCGTGTCCTTCTAACTAAAAAAAATATTTAGAATACAAAAAAATAAACAAGTTTTTCATTTTTTTCACAAAAATCTGGTCAATGGAATAAAAAAAAATTGAAGGTGGAAAAAAATGGATGATGTGTTAAAGAGATAAGCATTTCAATAAAGACCAGGTAAAGGCCAAAAGGGAGTGCTGTTAAAAAAATTTATTTGAGAACATTGATAAGGAGTCCAAAGTCTGTGTTAAAGCGGTACTTTTATTGGTTAGATTGGGTGCTTTTTATGATTCGGGTTTATTTGAATCAAATTAGTAGAAAGGAAAAAAAATGATGCAATGAAGAAAAGAGAGTAAGCGAAGATAGACATGATTTTTATAAGGAGGCTTATCATCGCTTGCTACTTCCAATGCTATCGTAACCAGCTAGCAAACATTGGTTATACTAGTAGCCTGATGTTAGAGCAGCAAAAAAAAACTATCGAAACAATTATTTTAACTAACAAAAGATTTCGTCTCGCTAACCCTTTTATAAACCCTTTTTTTCTTATAAAACCCTCTCCTTTCTCTCAAACATGTCAAAGTTCAAAAAATATAAGAAAATATTGCAAAAGCATGCAAAAAATGTAATAGCAGCAACAAACTTTGTTGCTTCAAGTTTAAACCAGAAATATTATTTAGAAATTAAAAAGGCCAACCTCCTCCTTTATTCTCCTTTTTTTCTTCATGTTTCTTAGAAAATGAAGCAACCAACCCTTCTCAGCAGGTGGTAGCAATGCCTCAGAAAAATGCCTGCGGGGTTAAAAGAGAAAATTCAATGAAAGTAATTATTATATGCTTGAAAAAAAAATTATAATTGAGAAATTCAATTCAACCATTTTTTCTTTTAAAAAGTTTTTTCTTTTCAAAAAAGGACAAAAGTCGAGACAGTTTTTTCAAAGGCCACTTTTTTAATGGTTTTTTAGGAGGAGAAAGTTAACGGCAAAATGAACAAACATTCATCAATGATTTTTGAAGCGTTTTAATTTATCAAAAAAACGACGATCTCTAATAGAAAAAAAAACTTTTAAAAAATACAAGAAACATACAAATAATAAAGGTTGGAAGACTTTTGTCTTTAGTCAATGGTTTTAAATGAAATTTTTTCAAAGCCTTTTATAGTTTAAAAAAATGAAGTGGAATCATTTTATAAGCCAATTCAAACGGAAACGGCCTTCTTTTTTTCCTACCAACCGCACATACTACGTTTGATGAAGAAATAATGAATCAATCTCAAATCAAATAATAAATGAATTTTTTTTTCTGTTACTTCACAATTTTTTAGATCAAAATTATATAATTTTTTTTAAATTTGAAGGCTGTTGATGACTGATTTTTTTCTTCTTCTGTCTTTTTCACTTAACTCTCTCCTTTTGAGAACGAAGGACTCGTTTTTGCATTGACGCAAATCTTTTAATTTTAGTCTTTTGCGCAACCAAACAACTGATGAAAAATGAAAGAATAAAAAAAAAGCGTGAAATGATCACCGTCATGGAAGAACGAACTTCTCTCATTTTTTTTTCTTTAACAAAAAAGACAAAAATGAAAATTGAATAACAAAAAAAAAACTGTCGTCGTCAATATGTTGAAGACAATTTGATCACAAAAAAAAATGAGAAAGGGGAAAATTCTGGTACATATAACGTTTCACATTCACATTGAAACAATACTTCTTTTGTGCTTTCTTTCTCCCTTTTTTCTTTCTTTGAAGCCTCTTAAAATTATTCCTTCGTTGTTCCATGGAAAATTTTGAAGATAGCTGAATGCTTTTCTTTGTGTCCTATCTATTTTTGATAAGAAAGAATCAACCTTTAACATGTCTTTTAAAAAGCGGATCCAACCATATAAAAATGAGTGTTTATTTTAAAAATACTCAAACAAAAAGAACGAAAGAAAAAACAGGAAATAAAACAAAGAAAGAATGCATTTAATGGACTTTGTTGTTGGTTGCATGGTTGATTTCGTCCAAAGTTTCATGCTTTTTAGTTGAAAGTTAAAATTGGCTTTTTATTGTGTCTTCAATTTTTTTTCTGCAAAAAGAAAAATAAATTTAATTAAAAACAGGTGTATGAGTAAGTGGTTCTTCCACCTCCTCAAGGACACCGAAAAAAAAATGCAATGGAAAATAATAATTTTATTCTAAAAAAATTATTGGATTTTGAAGTTTTTACAATTTCTTAAAAGGTTTTGTTTTCGTCTTTTAATTCATTAATTTTAAAATAAAAAAAACTTTTTTTTTTCAATTTCATTAGTTAGAAACAAAAAAAAGGTTCAAAAACGGAAGAAGAAATATAAAAAAAGTGACGCTATTCTCACCTCATTTTTACTTTTTTTGTTTTCATCTCCATCAATTTGGACTGTTTTTGTAATGAAAAAAAGGGAAAGTTCCAAGTTTTAATGTATAAAAAATAAATAAAATAAATTTCAAACTTTAATAATTAGAGACAATCTCAAAGCACATGGAATTATATTTTATGGTTTCAATTTCTCGTCAGCATTTTTAGAAAATAAAAAAATCAGGATTTATTTTCGCAGACATTTTTCTTATCTCGACAACGAATTAACTTGTTATTTGCGTGTTTGTTGTTGTGCTTTTTCTTTAATCACAAACTATCTCCAAATCAGAGATTTTTCAAAATAGGATATTTTTGTATGTCAAAAAAAGCAAGCCATAAATCACGAGCTAAAGGCGCAAACAACAAATTCCTTACGTATTTTGAACCAAAAAAATAAACAAGAGTTTAAAAAAGTTTCGAAAGATTCTCGAATAAAAAAACAAATATTTGTAATTATTTACATGTTTTTTTTTCTCGCAGAAATGTGAGATCAGTCTTTGATCGCTTGAAAGTATAAAAAAAACAATAAGAAAACATGTGGTGTACACTTTTTGGTTCTAATTTGACAAGGTATCGATCGTCACACCATTTGAGAAGACAGACAGTTGAACCTAATAGAAAAGACAAAAAAAGGCCAAAGATTATTCGAATTAAAGAGAAATGATGGCAAAACTGTAGCTGGTATGTTCTCAAGAAAAGGAAATTATGTATCATGATTGCTTAGATATTCTTTAATATAAAAAAAATTAAACTATTACAGAAACAACCTATTTTAACATTGAAAAAAAAGAGCAAGCATTCAAACACCCTTTAAAGTAAAAAAATTCATTAATGATTACAAATTAACATAACCTTCTATGACTTGCTTTCTTCAAATTAGCTCTTTCTTTAAGTATGACTGCAATAAGTTTATGACAAATATCTTTTCAAATTATGTAAGTTTTTTATAAATAACTTTTTGAAACTTTTTATTAAAATTTGTTTTGGGGAAAATTGAACCAACTTTCAAAAAAAGCAACCATCGCTATCAAGATTTTGTCTTATCGCGAACATTGTTTTAACAATCATGGAATACTTTTCTTCAAATTCGTTCCTTTTTTTTTCTTCTAACATTCCATTTTTTAAAGATGTTACTATTGGCTTCAAATGGCTTCATCTCCTTCGAATGCTCCAACAAAAGCACAGCTTGATCCAACTCAACATTTAATTGCAATTCAATTACAGAAAGATCCAAAATTAGGTTTGTGTTTTATTAATATGCTTGATTTTTTTTTTACTATTGTTTACTTTTAGGATTTGGTTTCAACATTGTTGGTGGAATTGATGAAACACATATACCTGGACATACTGGAATTTTCATTTCACATGTAAGACCTGAAGGACCTGCTTTTAAAGACGGAAGACTTCGACCTGGTGATCGAATTGTTGCGGTTTGTTCAATATTTTAAAGCATTTCATAGCTCTTCTGTTTTTTAGGTTGACGATATATTACTGAGGTCAAAAACACACGCTGAAGCTGTTGAAGTTTTTCGTCAAGCACAAGGAAAAGTTCATTTATTGATTGAACAAGACGCTGAAACTCGTATTTTGCATGTAAGTTATCTTACATTTATCTTCTTTATCTTTTTACTAACAAACTTAACGAACCCTTTTGACTTTTCAGAATCCATCAAATATACTTCCAACTTCGCCAATTCAAAAATGACCTCAAAAATGTATTTTGAAAAGATCAATAAATGCTGCAACAAATCCATCTTCAATAGCTGCTTCAATAAATCATTCATCAAATTTTTTTATGTTCTTTGTTTTTACGAATTTTCTGAATATTGAATAAATGGTTTATTGTTATTTACATGATACTTCATTTTTTAATATGAGATTAATAGCTTTTATGTATTTACAGTAAGAAGGCATGTCACTCTAGCTTTCATTATTTGTCTCTCTTTAAATTATGTGTTTTCTTATTTCTTAAATATTTTAGTGTAAAAATGAAGAATAAAAAAAAATGCAACACTTACATCATTTTTGTGATCAGTCTTGTTAGGTACATAATCTTTGTAAGCGATGCATATAATACGAAGACCACGAGAAGCCATAGGTTCGATAACATTTTTTATAATTTGTTTTCTATTAGCTATTAGCAATATTAAATGGTAAAAGAGTATTATCTGGTCCAAGAATCCATTTACATCGAGAAAGCATAATTTCTGTAGCACCTTCTGCATAAACAAAGATACATCCTATTAGTATAAGCTTTACCACGTAGTAAAAAAATAATTGTGTTAAAAATTAATACTTGTTTACGCCATTTTTGATAAAATTATTTATGGAATTCACAAAATATTTGTGTTTGATGGATAAAATAGTGTTGTTTTTATCGTTTATTAGAAGCTAATGCAATTGCATTTTGTTTATGAGTTAATTAGTTACCACGGAAAAATAAAAACGAATGTGTGAAAAAGTGCTTGAAAGGATTACTTTAAAGGTTCTAGGCTAAATTTATCACCCAATCTTTACGCAAAAAATGGTTTGATCATAGTAATTTTTTTCATACTTCGAACTTTTCATTTGCAATTACAATATGCCTCGAATTCATCTTTTTCTAATAATCTTGTGTTTTTTAATATTATGTTATTGGATTCAAGTATCATTTTCTTCAAATAATAATAATCCATTGAAACCTTATCTCAACGTAAAAGATGATCGAACTCAACATTTTATTGGAATTGGCTTACGGAAAGATCCAAAATTAGGTTTGTGCTTTATTAATATGCTTGATTTTTTCTTTACTATTGTTTACTTTTAGGATTTGGTTTCAACATTGTTGGTGGAATTGATGAACCGCATATACCTGGACATACTGGAATTTTCATTTCACATGTAAGACCTGAAGGACCTGCTTTTAAAGACGGAAGACTTCGACCTGGTGATCGAATTGTTGCGGTTTGTTCAATATTTTAAAGCATTTTTTCATAGCTCTTCTGTTTTTTTAGGTTGACGCTATACTGTTGAGCTCAAAAACACACTCAGAAGCTGTTGAAATTTTTCGTCAATCAAATGGAAAAATCTGTTTATGGATTGAACAAGGCGCTGAAACTCGTATTTTGCATGTAAGTTTTCTTACATATTTTGTTTATTTTTATTTGTATGCTACCAACTTCACCAACCTTTTTGACTTTTCAGCATCCATCTGCTATACTTCCAACTCTTCATCAATTCAAAAATGACATCGAAAATCTATTTTGAAAAGATCAATAAATGCTGCAACAAATCCATCATCATCCTTCAAATTTTTTAATGTTCTTTGTTTTTACGAATTTTTTGAATATTGAATAAAATGTTTATTGTTATTTACATTATGCTTCCATTTTTAGTACGAGTTTAATAGCTTCTTCTGTAAGCAGACATGTCATCCTATTTATAATATTCGTTTCAGTTTAATTGATTTGTTTTCTCATTTCCTTAATATTTTATTATTAATTTATAATAGCAAGAAAAAAAATAAGATTTATACAAAGCTCTTAATTATTTTTACAAAGTAAAAAATACACATTATTACATTAGACAATGCTTTCAGTATCATCTCCATTATCATTATCATTATCATCTCTGTTATAACTATTTTCGGATGAAGTTGTATTTCTTCGAATTTTTTCAACAATTAATCTTTTAGAACCGGTTGCAGTTTGAAGGGGATGAATTCGAGCAGGGCTACCATACCCACTTGAAGATCGGCTTCGATGTATTGCTGGAGCATTGTATCGAGCAAAGTGATCGACAAAACTGAATCGATCAGAATGAAAAATTTGTAGGATTTCAGGTAGGCGAGCTTTTTGCCATCCAGCTCCCCATAAATCGCTTACCTTAAAAAAGGAATTAAAATTAATAAAAGAGGATAGGAGAAATTCTAAAAACTTACAGCTAAAAGTAAAACATTAGTTTCTTCTGATTTTGTAATAGAATTTGAAATTAAATGTTGCCTGCATTTCATAACCAATGATGTTGTTTCAGCGATGCTTTGTTCCGACAATAAATGTCCAATTCCAATAACAATTTGTGCACCACATTTTAAATCTTCTTCATCTGCAAATGATTCATCAAATAATGAATCCAAACAATTAAATAATGGCGCCACCAAAGTTTGCATTAAACATAAATCAATGTGTCTATAAAAATGACTCATTTTAAAAATTTCAAAGCAATCTCGGCGTCTTCTTACTTGTAAACCATAAAAAATTCAGCTAAAGTATGAACATAATTTCGATACATTTTTCGAGATTTTTGTCTAATTTCTAATCGACATTTATAATCTCTTAATGCATGAGCTAAACAACCGGACGTAAGCGAAGATACATCATGATTATCAAGGGTATGAAAATGATAAACTATTTGTGCAGCAAGTCTTGGAAAATTTGAATCTGATAACCATTTTTGATGTAAATGTTCAATAATTATTTCTGTTTTTGCTGCTCTCAATAATGTGCCAAAGGCATGAACTAAAATATGGGATAATTTAATTTGTGCTTTCAGATATATTAAAATAAAAATTGTTTGAGCATTTTTTAAAATTTATCCAACAAAAATACTAAACAATTATACTTACCAGGTATTTCGCCATGATCAGCTAAATGTGATAATGAATTTAATACATTTCTTAAATTTTCTTCATGCATTTTTTATTAAAAGAAAATTAACTAAACAGCCAAAGAATAATAATTTAATTTAAAGATCGTCGTGGCAGCTCGTTTTTTCTTAGAATAATAAATGAACGCGTTTTCTGCTGTCGCTGTCAATCTTATATTTTTTGAAATAAAAGATGATGAATAGCTTTAGCTTTATCTTCTGAAGGTGTCTTGATTTAAAAAAAAGTTAGTAATCAAAAAATCTTTCGCTTGAAGGAAAACCACGAAGAAGAAAAAAGATGTCAAAGGGTGAGATTAGATGGTTGTGTGCTTGTGGCTGATGTTTGTGACTCAATCAAGCAAACTTATTTTATTTTATTATTTGACGCAAATGAAGAAAGAAGGAGGAAGGCATCACATTATCAGACAACAGGTGTTGTTTGAAAAAATGAAAGGTTAAAAAAGTAAATGAAGTGATAAAGTTTTTCTTTTAAAATAAAGATTACTTTCTAACTTTTTTTTAAATGTCACAAAAAGAGTGGAAAGGTTTTTAAAAAAATAACAACAACATTTGTTATTATTGAACGCATATTACCGTAATCTAATCTTGTGGGGGAAGGTGGAGGACGTAAAGATGAGAGGAGAGGGCGAGATTAACGTCATACGGATTAGATCTTAAGACTTTTTGAACGCATAATAAAAGTTCAAAAAAATAAGTAAGACTTTGACTTTAGAGGATTTTAAGCTAATCACGTTTTTTAACGATAACAATCACGAAGTTGACATCTTATAAGAGTCATTAATAAATCAACAGAATAAATTGTGCTTGAGAAAAAAAAATGAATGAACGAAAATAAATTTTAGAGATTAGCAAGAGAATCAGAAACGTCTAAATTTCTTATTTTTTACCAAATTATCGATAACAAAAAGTTTGAATGGTAATTTTAAGTTTTTAAGTATCTTTTTAGTACTTGTTAAAAATATGGAGTAATAAACCTATGCCAATGAGTCAAAAGAAAACCATTTTACTTAAGATATAGTTAATCTGGTTGGAGATTTTCACTCAAATCAGCAGCTAAACGATGAGATAAAATCGTTGGTGCTTAAACTACAACTTTTTAAGTTAATCACAAAAAATACCATAAAATAAGTCCCATTAAAATCAAATCAAATGGTTGGAAAAAAAAGAGAGAAAGTGGGATTTGATTTTCTTTTTCTTGGAGGAAGTAAGAAATTAGAGGAAGCATTTTTTAAATCACAACAACAGCAGCAAAGAGGGCAAGGCATGTTTTTTTTTGTTGCCAGCTGGCTGGCACAATTGCATTTGACTTTTTTTGCTGACGTCAAACCAATCTCTATCCATCGTTATCTTCTTATTTTCTTATTATTATTCCATTTCATTGTTGTCACGATTGTTGTTGATGCTTGCCTCTTAAGATTTTTAGGGTTAAATGAAGGAAAAAAAATAAATTATCTTCACATGCGGTTTTTTAATCCTTTTATTTTGTTTAAAGCAAAACAAATAATGAGAAATTAATAGCTTAAAAGCTGCTTGAAATATATATTCCGTGTTAATTGCAAAAAAATCTAGCAACAAGAATAACAGGAATATCTCCAATTTTTTTTTTTGCAAAAAAAAAAGAAGAAATATGGTGACAGTTCTATTTTTGAATTTTTCTTTCTTTGTTCAACGATCATCAAAATCAAATCCATCATTTTGAAGAAAGCCTAAAAAAGCAGCTTTTGAAACATTTTTTGCTAATTGCTTTTCACAATTTTGTTATTTGGTTTGCGATATCATGAATGAAATTTGATGATTACTCAAAAATGTTACTTCCTTGCTTTTTGTTTTCGTAAAATTTGAAAACAAACAATTGCGTTGCTTGCGTGGATGCTTTATTTTTAAATCATTTGACCTTTCTTTCTTTTATATTTGAAACTTTAGGAGATTAACACATTTTTGAGGTAAATGAGATGGTTAGTGAATGCTGTGTATGACAATCATTTGATTTATTGTTTGTTGGAAAATCTACTCAACAACAAGTAAAACAAAAAAAGAAAATTAAGATGCAATAAATTATTAAAGGCTTAAAATATGATTCCGCATATTAAGCCTTTTGGGAATTAAATATAAATAAAATTAGGAATAATAATAAATAGAAAAAAGTCACAAAACCCGTAAAATCAACATCGACAAAAAAAAAGCTAGCTCCTCTTGATGGAAAAGGGAAGATGCTTGTGGTATTTAAATTTGACGATTGTAGAAATCGTTGTTGAAAGATTCTTTGGAGGATGATCGGCGGAAGTCTGCAAACGCGAGATCACTGTATCGGCGACCGAAAGCATCGATGTTAGCGTTAGTGAAAATGGCAGCTGTGGTGGCTTCAGGAGTAACTGGGGCAGCGGTAGTGGTGATTTCAGCAGAGGATTCAGCTTCAGCACGAATGATAGCGGCTTGTTTGTCCATAAGTTTGTGGCTTAAAAGTTGGATGGAACGACGTTTACGCCCACCTCCACATCCGCAACATCCACAGCAACTTAAAAAATGGCAATGATTATGGAAAGAAAAAGAAAGGTGGGAAGTTTACGGTCTGCAACAGCAGCAACATGGTTTGCAACAACAACAACAACATGGTTTGCAGCAACAACAGCAGCATGGACGACAGCAGCAACAGCAACAACTAAAAGGAAAGGGTAAAATTTGAGGATATTTTAAAAGGAATTTATTACCGGCAGCAACAACATCTGCAACAACAGCAGCATCTAAAAAAACGGGAATTTAAAAAGTGAAAGTAAATAAATTTGTCTAATTTTAGTTTCCCATTTTACAAAAAAATATTCGTCGCTTATGAGGGGGGAAAGCTTACGGTTTACAACAGCAACAGCATGGCCTGAAAAAAAAAGAGTTAAAGTCTTTTTCATTTTTCTTTTAATTTCTTACCTGCAGCAGCAACAACCACATGAACGTTTTTGTCGAATATGGGTTTCATTTCCAGCAGCTTCAAGGCCGGTTTCATCAACGGTTGCTACAGCTGTTTCATCACCTGTATTCAAAGTATCTACAACTCCGACGGCAGTGGTGGTGATTTCGAGTGCACTACTTGGGCTCAAAGTTTCTGCAGTAGTAAATTTATCATTTCGTTGACCGATGGGACCAGCAAATGCAATGCTAAAGCATGCAGCAGCAACAAGAATACTTCCAAAAACAACGAAACGAGTCATGACTTTTTTTTAGAAGCTGACGACAACCAAGAATTTGCAATGCGGTTGCCGACAAAGCGGAATGAAGATAAGAATTTTGAAAGTTGCTTTTATAGTCAAAAAAAATCAAATTGTGTAAAGGTGGAGAATCATGTCTGCTAAGTGTCAAACTATGGTCAATGACAGCTCCGACCTCGACAAATATTAATCCTGACTATTTTTTATTCGCTTAACATACCAAAGTAAAGAAACAAGACTTAAAAAAATAAATAAAAATAAACAGGAAGTTGAGCTAACATCGCGGGATCAAAGATTCAAGCATCGTAAAAAGATATCCACAACATTTGATTTTGACTTTTAAAATTAATGAGCTTGCTTCCAATGTTTTTAAAATGGAAAAGCAAATAAAGAGGATAAAAATAATTATATTTTGTAAAATTTAATATTATGAAAAAAGCAGGTTTTGTGGTTCTTGTAATTTATTTATTTAACAACAGATACGATATGGGTCCCTAAAATTTTTTTAAAAATTCATGATTTATGAAAGTTGGCAAAGCGCGTTGGAAACTAAATGAAACTTTTTTAGATTTCAATTTTTTTCTGTTCTTTCAATTTCTTTGTCGGTGAAATATCATAGATAATTTTTTATAAATTATTTTCTTCAAAACAATTATCACACAAAATGCTTTTAACTCCAGAAGAAATTATTGCTATTACTGGAACAGCATATGTTTCTGAAAGCAAATATATTAAATGTCGGCAGCATGGAAATTCAATGGGAACTTTGAAAATGTTTCAAGATCGATTTGAATGGGTTGTTGATGATACCGCTAATGGAGTTGTGATTACTGTTCCTTATGAAACAGTTGATAGTAAGTTTTTTTTATGCTATGAATTATTTTAAAATAAAAAAAATTTCCAGTGCTCCGTGTTTCATCACCAGAAAAATCCAAAATCCAATTACAAACTTGTTTGAATGTTGGTGAAAATGTTACTTTTCATTTTGCTGATCCATCAAAGAATAAAGAGCAACTTTTGGTCGAACAGAAAAAAGCTCGTGATCAACTTCAAGCGCTTCTTGTTCGTCATCGTAAACTTGTTAACACGGTATGTTATAAACTTTTTGAGATCCTTTTGTAATTATATTTTATTATTTTTAGCAAGAAAGGAATATTTCAAAATCAGCTTTAACAGAAAATGATGCCAAAAAGCAATTATTGAAAAAATCATGGGTTATGAAAATGCTGTATCAAAATTTAGTTATGAACCATATGATGCCACCTGAAGAGTTTTGGAGATTGTATTACAAAGTAATATTTGTTTGAAGGTTGAATTCATCTTTAACATTATTTTTTTTAGCCTCATGAAAGCTTTTTTGAACAACCTGGTGTTTCTAATGGTTTTATGTTTGAAGTTGCTGGTGACATGTGTGCAACAGGAATAAAAATGAATTTAACTCCTGATATTATTCGACAAATTTATAAAACATATCCAGCAAGTAAGTTTTCAAAAGTTAAAGTTATCAAAACGTTTATGTAAACCATCATTTTTAGTTGAAAGAAAATTCATTGAATATGTGCCAGCTCAAATGTCAGAAGAAGCGTTTTGGTCAAAATTTTTTGAATCTCATTATTTTAACCGCGATCGTGTACCAGAATTTAAAAAGAATGATCCATTTACTGATTGCTTGGAAGAAGATGAAGCTCATATTGATGCTGCTGCAAGAAAGAAAACTGGAGCTGTAAGAAAAGATAAAGATTTGTTGAGTATTAATGATGATGATGGACTTTACTCTGATCGAGTTTGTCTTTACCACGTTTTAATCCCATTGATTCTGAGTGTTTTAGCCTGAACTTTTCAATCCTGTTTTATCCGACAAGAAGAAACTTATTCGACGACTCAATGATTTTTCTGACCGTATTCTTGAGGCAGCTTTGGATCCAACAAAGAATGGTTTGGCTGCTGAACATCCATCAACTTCAGCGCCAGAAAATGGATTAAAAAATGAAGTGGATGCTCAAGTTCATGCTCATAATGAGCTCGAAGGTGATCATGATGATATTGTCCTTGAAGAAGATCCGGTTCGAGCTTATGAATTTTATGTTAAAAAACCTGGTATCGCTGAAGCACTCGCCACAAATGAAAAGATTAAAGAAACTGTATTACCTGAAGATTTGGAATATTCTGATCAAGAACTTATGTTAGTTGACCAAGAAGGTGTTGAATCTGATTCTGAAATGGCATACCAACCTGCTCGATTAGGCCGTGATGTTCCTGCACGTTTCAAACAACTTAAAATACCTCTTCATGTTTTAGAAGATATTTGCGATGAAGTTATTAATGGAATAATGGAAACTGTAGAAGGAGAAGATAACGATGAAATATGTATGGAGGTAAGAAGATTATATTATTTTTCATCTTACGATATTAAATTTTAGGATATCAACATTGCAAAAAATGTTCAACACGAGTATACGCTGCCACAAGAGGAGAAAGCATTTCCACCACTTTCTGGCTCGTTAATTCAAAAATTGTTCACTGCTCACACGGTGGTGTTTGAATTATCCCAACAACTTCATAAATTGATAGCATTGAAAACTCCAACAGCAATGAAACAGGTAAATTATTTATTTCAATTTTAAGGATTTATAATGATTAAATTTTAGGCTATATGTGTTGCATCTGCTTTAGCATCATTTCAAAAAACTTCCATTGCTGAACTCAAAGATGATTGCAATAGAGAACTTGGACCAAATGGAGAAAATCTTGTTAATTATCTTGTTGAAGCTGCGAAGAATGTTTTGCATAAATGCGTTCAAATGAAAGATAAAATACCGGTGTAAAAATGTAATTTTTGTATTTCATTTGTATAAATATTATTTTTGTTTAATAAAATTTTCGAAGCTTTAGCATTTTTACATCTTTTTTAACTTACTTTTATGGGTGTTTATTATAGATCAAAACAGTCAGTTGGTGAAAAATCAAAAAAGTGCAACAGAAAAAACCGTTACAATAAAGCTTTAAAAACAAGCTTTTGACATTGCTTGACTGAAGCTCAATGATGAAGAAAATGAAATCAAGTTTCATAGATGACAAAGAAAACTAGAATTTTCTGAGTGAATGCGCAATATTGGGCTAAAAACTTGTCTGATGCCATTTTTTAGTGGCATTGAAACGACTTGATTTTTATTAAAAGAGCATTCAAAAATATTAGAAAGTGTTAGTTTTACTAAATGAAGCCAATAAATTTTGTATTGATATCTTCGATTTTTATTATAAATAAAATTGTGGCTGAAGAAGGATGGAATGGTGGAAGACCACCACCTTTCTTTCCTCAAGGTAAAGGTTTGTATTACGCTTTTCAAAGTTACAGTAACAAACATAATTAGAAAATTTCAGAGCGTCCAATACCTCGTTATGCTCCAACTTTCAGTCGATATACTCCATTTTTAACTGAAGAAACTCTTCCCAAACCTGTTTATGGTCGTGAATTGCCAGAGGCAATGCCGGCTTCAATTTACAAAATGCAAGGTCGTCCATTACCTCATGAAGGCCCTATTGATGAATCAGGTAGAAGCAATCAAGGCTTTCCATTCCGTCAACCACCATATTTTCCTAGTAATTTTCCAAGAATGTCATTTGAAAAGCCTCCAAGAAGAGAATATCCTGAACCTTTTCGAGGGCCAAATGGAGAAACAGAAGAAAGTCAAGAACAGTCGCATCCACCATTTTTACCACCACAATATCGAGGGCAAAGAATTCCACCACCAGAATATTTTGAAAGGAGCGAATCCAAAGATCGACGACCATTCTTCGGTTCAATTCCGCCATATTCAAAGAATCAACCAAGGTTTGAAGTCACAACTCCAGCATCTACAAGACCTTATTCAAAGCCACCACATTCAAACAATTCAAGTCCCGAATATGGGTCGGAAGTACAAATAGATAAAAATAAATCGCGACCTGGTCGACTTTTTGCTGTAAAGCCTCCAGAATTTCCATCAATTCCAACACCTCCACCTTATCCTTCTCCCGCACCTTTTACTCCTCACACACTTCCTAAAAAGCTAGCATTTCCTGAAGCCACTACTCAGCCATCACCATCTATTTATAGCCCTCTTCAAGGACCTTTCCCAGAAGAAAATGAGAACAATTCCACTCCAGCTGGACCTATTGCAGCAGTATCAAACAAAAAGAAACCCAATGGACTTCCACCAAGTTTTCGTAGCTTCTTTCCTCCTGGATTTGGACCATTTGCTGATAATAAACAACAAAAACATAAATTGTAAACCTTTGAAATGATAATGTTTTGTTATTTATCAATTTATGAATCGAACCGTAAAATAAATTTGTAGTTTATGATCAAAATTCTCCAATGTCTTACATACAGTAAAGCCTTCTTTATTTTGCGCAATCATGAAACTCCCTGCAAATATAATACACAATAATGGACACATGGCCAACTTACTTCTCTCACTCTTTCTTTCTTCATTGATTCTAGCAACAAACAAAAAAACAAAAATCTGCTGATTTTACTTTTATTATTAGTTCTTGAACTTTGAATTTGAAAAATATCAAACAACAATGCCGGGACAAATTAAAACTCCTACAAATCAGAAATTATTGACCAATGTTGCCGTTGTTCGTATGAAGAAGAATGGTAAACGCTTTGAAATTGCTTGCTACAAGAACAAAGTCGTAAATTGGAGAAATAAGACGTAAGTTTTGTCTTTTTTTGTTTATCAAAGTCTTTATTTATGGATTTACTTTTTTAGTGAAAAGAACATTGATGAAGTTTTACAAAGCGACACCGTCTTTACAAATGTTTCAAAAGGACAAGTTGCAAAACGTGATGATCTTACAGCTGCTTTTGGAACTGACGATCAGCTTGAAATCTGTAAATTGGTATGTTTTCTTACATTAATTCTGAGAATATTCATCAATGCATTCATTGTTTTAGATTCTTGAAAAAGGTGATTTACAAGTATCTGATAAAGAACGAGCTGTTAATCTTGAATCTGGTTTCAAAGAAGTTGCAAATATGATCGGCGGTATATAACTTTTATTGATTTATATTTCTTCTACTAATATTTATTTTTTAAGATATGTGTGTTAACCCTGACACGAAGCGTCCATATTCATCTGGTGTTATTGAAAAGGCTTTGAAAGATAGTCATTTCAGTATGAAAGCTAATCGATCTGTTAAACAACATGTATGGTACCATTTTATTACGATTCTCTAATATTTTATGCATTTTTAGGCTCTTGATGCTATTCCTAAACTTCAGGAATCAATGAAAATTGAACGTGCAAAGATGAGAATTCGTGTTGCTATTCCTGCAAAAGAAGCCAAAGCTCTTCATACTCGTGTCAAAGGCCTATTTGAATCTGTTGAAGTTGAAAACTGGGAAGAAGGTGCTTATGATATCGTTGGTCTTATTGAACCTGGAAAGTATCGTGCTGTTGAAGAACTTGTTCGACAAGAAACTAAGAATCATGGCGCAATTGAACTTTTGAGTTTGAAAGTCGTCAATGAAGGTGAAATCGAAATTTCATAATGTTCCATTGTTTTTTGTTTATTGTATCGTTTTACCCTGTTATTATCTGTGTTGCCTCTAAGTCATTAATTATTGACATTTCCTTGCAAATCTTTAAGGGTTTTTTATATGTATTGTAATGGTTTCAATGTTTGGAGCTAATAAATTTTTGTTTATTGAACTTTCTTGGATGTAACAAATTGAACAAATTCCAATATTTCTACCTTTGATGTGATGAACAGTGGCTGTAGTGGTATTACTTTTTTGCTCTCTTATTTGAAAAACTCGCCAACCCGATGAATGTTTCATTTTCTTGTCTTTTTAATCATGTTACTTTTTTTGTTAAAAGGCTGATTTCAACTATTTGTTAAGCCAAAGCATGATACACAAGTTCATATATTTTTATTTAAAGTATTATAAAATGTATTTTACAAAGAAAATTGCACAAAATAACATAGGTTAAATGCAAATGGAATATTTTTTGATTTTGAAGCGCAGGAAAGCAAGCAAAAAAAGTGAAATAAGAATACAAAGACACTTCTCCTAATGTCATTTCATTGTCACAAAAAAAATTTGTATAAAAAAAACAAAACTCAAATTATTTTCAATCAATTTTACGTTTAACAAAAATATAAGGCGTTAAATAATTTACACTTCTTTTCATTGCATTTCCTGGCTTCTTTTTTAATACCCTTAATGATTGCCATCACTTATCACTTCTTTTTTTCTTTTTTTCTCATTCCTCTCTTTCACATCCGCTTGGTCGTGATTACTGTCATATTATCATCCTTGGATTTGGAAGCTTTGGTTCGCAAATTTTCTTTTGACGAAGGTAAGTTTTCATTTTGATTTGAGACAACTTTAAGATTATCTGGTGCTCGAATAACCCATTCAGGCCAACTTCCAAAATATATTGTTGCATTATATTTAAGTCGATGAAGGGCAAACCAAACCATTGAAGCATGCAATGAGGTACCACAATAAACAATTATTGGTCGAGTTTCTTGCAAACCATTGGAAATAAAAATCTGCGCTGTTTGTGAATCATCAAGCCAGGTGGTATTTACAGCATCAAAGACTTCTTCAGGTGGAATATTTATGGCGCCTTGAATATGACCATAAATGGCGCCATCAACCTCGCCAGAAAATTCCTAAAAATAATATGGATTTTAAAATGGGCAATTTAAAGTGATGAAGTTGATTGACATCAATGTTATTATTAAAAAAAATTTCTTTGTCAAATTTTGTATGGTAAAATTTCCTTTAAGTTAAAATAAAGAATAATTAAGCGGAGTACTTACCTCTGGTGATTGTGCATCAACAAGATCATAAGTTTTATGATCAAAATTTGCTAAAACATCATCAAAAGCTGAAATATAATCAGATGTCCATCGAGCTTGAAAATCTCCCACATAATCTAAGAATGGTCCAGATCCTAATGCAGTTGGATATGGCCCAGCTTGAGATAGTTGAAGTCGCTTCCATTCAAGGAAACCTCCATTCAAAAGGCTCACTCTTTCATGTCCAAACAACTAAAAACATTATTGAGTAATTAACTCAACAGTCAAAGGTCATAAAGGATTTTTTGTTTCGTAAAAAAACTTTCTTTTAAAAAATGACTGACCTTGAAAATCCAAAATGCGTAACTGCTCCAAATTTGTTCACCTTTATCATAAACGATGATATGACAATCATGATCCACACCCATATTTCGAATATATCTTTGAAATTGAAGTGGATGAACTGGAACACCAGAATGGGATAAATTATTAAAGAAAAGTAACCGAGCTTGATCAATGTGTTCTTCAAGGTAATCGGCACTATAAAAAGAAATTTTTTTATGAATGATTTTGGAGTCAAAAGGTTTGAGTGGACGATCGTTAATTTGTCCAACATGGAAAGAGTCATTTTGACATACAAAAAGAAAAATACACTTACCGACTTTTTTCTGATTGCAAAGTGCTAACTTCAAATAAACAAATTTTTCTTTTTGTTATCAAAAATGTCAATAAAGTATTTGCAGAAACTAAAGCATCCGTGGATATTCTTGATAATGGAGATTTTGAAAGATTTGAAGCAGCTGATGAACTGTTAATTGCTTTAGTAATTTTCGCCCCTTCATCTGTCACAAGAATGGAATCATCATTTTGAGATTTTGGATGATTTCTTAAAAAAACAATAATACCAAAAATTCCACAAAATAAACTAATTATAACTAAAAATGCAGCCAAACAACCAATTTTGCATCCACAATGAGTTTTATTCTGGAATAATTTAATTTTAGTTGATTCTCGAAATCTGCTACTTGCTGATGTGGATTCAGGCTCATAACGATAAAATTTATCAAAATAATTAGTTGGTGATGCCGTCATTTTTTAGGAACAATAAAAATGAAATAAATCCAAAAATGGAAGAATGACTTTATGATTCTCCGAAAATAATGTCTGCTTTTTGAGGATGGATTTTAGATTGCTCCACTTTTTTTTACTTAGCAATTTAAAGATTGGGTCATTTTGACCTTGCATCCTCCTCTCCTTTTCATCCCTCTGTGAAATCCAAAAATTAAATAATTACTTTTTTATTATTCCGAATTTATGACCCTATATGTTTGTATCTTTTACACTTCGATATTGACGACGAACAACCAACAACAAAAAGAAATTGTTTTCAATTGTTAGTTTTTTAGAGAAATCTCTTGCAATTACAGCAACAAAATAAACATGGATAAATTATGTGAAAATGTAAAACTTACGGGTTTAGTTGAAAGTGGCGATGAGGATATTTTTATTGAATGTTTTTGTAAGGTCGAAGGAGGATTTAAGGGCGGAGGTAATGGAGGAGGCGATTTAGGAAGAAGATTCTGAAAGGTGGCAATTATAAAAGCGAATCCATTAAAAGTTACTTAGGTCCATAAAAAAGTTGTGGAAATTGCACAATTTTAATTTCCTTTAAAAAAGTGGGACAAAAATTTTTCTTTTTTTATGTAGTTTCCTCTTTATCCAAAATTAACCTTTTTTCCAACAACATCCGGTGGCCTTTCATAAACATTTTCAGGTTCCTCATATTCAGGATGAAATTTATCATCTTGAATGGTACTGTAACTGCTTGGAGAATATTGAAGTTCGGTGGAAGCTGTGTTATAACTTGACGATGTATTAGTTGGAGATATTCTTGCAACAACATTCGTAGAGGATGATGAATTCATCGTTCCCCAAGGAACACCCGTTTGACTGATTTTTATTACGTGTGGAAGTGGATAACTATGTTGAATCCATCGATCGATGCCCATTTTTTTCTTTAAAAGGAATTTCTTTACATTATCTTTTTAATTGTTTCTCAATTTAAACAACGTTCGAAAGTTTAAGCACGTTAAGAAACATAAAGAGCCGTAGGGGATAAATAAATACTTTTAAAAGAAAAGAATTAAAGATAACAAGATTAAATTTGTTGTTGACAAAATGGTGAGAAAGTAATTGGCAATGGTGATGGGAAAAAAAGTTGTCAAATTTAACAGCGAACAAAATAAAAAGTTAAAATGAATAAATGGTAAAAAAAAATAATAGACATTACAATTACGTTGTATGCCAATGTCCAAATACCACATAAAAGCCCTCTTTAAAAAACGAGTTTATTATGGCTGCCATTTTAGGATTTAGAGAAGCTTTTAATTGTTCAAAGAAAAACTGATTTTGTCTTACTAAAAAAGTGATAGAGTAGCACTGTAGAAATACCAAAAATGGAATGTGAATATTACCAAATTCTTACTTTAGAGTCTAGTACTTCCTTAAATCTTGACGATTTCTAGAAAGATGAAAGATGCTATTAAACCGCGAGAAAGTTAAAAACAAAAGTTGACGACATAAAATTGAAATAAATTGTTCAAAAAACAAACAAAAAAATGACGACAAAATTATGAAGCTTTTATGAAAGATATAACGAAAGAATTCTTACAGCATCATTGTCCATGATAATAATTAATTAAACTTCTTTTTCTTTTACGTATGTAGCTAAAATCCAAAGCGAATGCAATGTAACTGCAATTTCAAAAAATGGGCACTCATTCAATCTTCCTGTTTTTGATGCACATATTCGTATTCCAAAACAAAAAAGACGAACGCCCAAAAAAAATAGGTAAAGAAAAAGTGGGCCATGGAAACTGGGAAAAGACTAAAAAAATAATTCTAACGTTAAAATTTACTACAAAAAAGTTAATTTTAAAAAGTGTTCGGGAGTGATTTTGAATCCAGGTCATTTCTCGATCATCAATGTTATTTTTTTGCAAATTGCAAAAAAAAAACATCAAAATCAAACGCTCAACTGATTTTTTTGGAAACCTAATCGCCTTGAAAAGGTCGAAATAACAGTTATAAGCAATATTCAATGATTGAAATAAAAAACAACATTAAAAAGAGCAGAAAATGAGTTCATCATTGTCCCTCCTCAAATACATGAAAATGAGATGGCGACAGTTACAAAGTCAAAAAAAGTCGCGACAACACTAAAAAAAATCGACGGCTTTGATTCTTTGACATTTTTTTAACAGCCTTTTTCCTGTGAAAAATAAAAATTTGAAGGTCATCTTTTTTTTCGGAATTTAAAGTAATTTTTCCCTTTTTTTACCCGATCATGTACGTCGTACCTATTACTCAATCAAGCTTTAGATTTTACTTGTGATATCGCGGGAATTTTTTGTTTATAGCGAAAAATTCAAGAATTTCAAAAGGACTTTAAAGAATATCTAAGAGCTTTCACATAAACACATATCATAAAAATAAAATATTACGTAAAATAAGTAATGTAACATAAATATGCCCAAAAGAATGCCATACTTACTACTTTCAAAAATCCATCCAGCGCCATTGTTCATTACTCCATTCTTTAAAAATCTTTAAAGATATTATGTATTACTTCATTAGTAATTTAGAAAATTTATAAAAAGCAAACAAATTCAAATTCCTTGCTTTATCTATCTAACCTTTTTTTTTACTCGAAGTTAAAAAAATTGCTTTAGCACTCCAAAATTTTCAAAACAACGCGCCTCTTCTTAGAATGTTTGTCATGGTCCTTCAAAGATTTTTAATTACGGTCATTTAAAGGTATTTGAAGATCCCAAAAATGAATTTAGAAATTTCGTCAGCCAAAAATATCAAGATAATGAAATTATGATAATGAAAATTTGAATAAACACTTTTTCGAATAAAGTGCAAAAACGAATTATGAATGCAATGTTATTTGTGCAGTTGAATGAATTGACTGTTTTGGAAGAAGTGTTCACCATATGTCGCCTGCAAGCCAGTAAGTTAAAATTTGATTCTAAAGTTTATTTTTTTTGCCTTTAATATTATAGGAAGCCAACAGATTCTGATCAAGGAGCTCAAAGTCCGAATCGACGTACCAAGCAACAGCAGCAAAAGCAAAGGTTTGTTATGAGGCTTTCTTACAATTTTAATTACTTCGTTTTTTAGAAAAAGAATTCCAGCATCTGGTTTTGTTCCAACTGCATTAACAGCAGCAAATGATCATCCGTCAATAGCCGCAGCAATACGAAAGTTCGTTTTTGATACAATGCAGAAAGGTGTTCCAGGGCTCAAAAGAGAATTTGCTTCAATTCGAGCAATACAAGATCAAAATCCAAAGGTTCCCATATACACATCAAATGCTTCAAAGTTTCGTTATAAAGATGTTCATTGTACTGAAAAATCTCGTGTTGTGCTAACCTTTCTTCCATCATATGGCGACTTTATTCATGCTAACTGGTTTAGAAGTGAGCTAATGGATAATGTTTTTATTGCTACGCAAGGTCCACTTGAACATACTTCAGGTTTGCCAAATCAATTTTATTCCAAAAACTAATTATGAATTTTAGGAGACTTTTGGAGGATGATATTTCAAGAAAGAATTTTACACATTTTTATGCTTTGTCGTTGTGATGAACTAGGTTTGTTGCTTTATCCTTACTTTATTATATTCATTAAATATTCCTTTTTCAGGTAAACACAAATGTCATCAATATTGGCCTAAAATTCCTGGTGATACTCTTGTATTTTATGGAGTAATTACAATACGAAATGAAGGTGTAAATGATCATGATCCGGATGTTTGGACTACAAATTTAACTTTAACTTGTTTGTTTTTTCTTTTCATGCATATTCGTTTAATCTCATAACCTTTTAGATAATGGTGAAACACGAAAGATTGAACATCGACAATGGCAAACATGGCCTGGTTTGTTTTTTTCTATTTCATCCTTGTTTTTCATCTTTGAATTTTAGATAAAAGTGTTCCAAGAAATCCTGTACCCGCCTTTAAATTATTACATATAGCAAGAACTTCAAATTTTCCTGTTTGTGTTCATTGTTCAGCAGGAATTGGACGAACTGGGACTCTGATAGGATTGGAATTATTGCAAAGAAACTTTATGCATGCTATTGAACCTTCTATCACACAAATTGTATCCGAAATTCGATCACAACGTACTCAAGCTGTTCAAACTGAAGATCAGTTCATCTGGATTTGCTTTGTTATGCTTGGTAAACTATGTTATCATGGACTTATGGCTTCACAAGAATATAAAAGTGAGCTTTTTTAATTTTGTTATTCAGCTTCTAAATCTCTTTATTATAGTTTTCCATGCACAATATGAAACTTATATTCGTCACATGGGTGGTCAACCTCCAATACATCCTATGTATCCAAAAGAAATGCCAACAATAAAACTATCAAGAGAAAATGTAACTCAACCTCCAGCTATAGCAGCTCAGCGTCGAAGATTAAGAACTCAAAGATTCCGACCACAAAAGTCAGATAGTGATGAAAAAAATGGATTAATAACATTGGGACCAACAACACCTCAACCTTCAACACCAATTCCATCATCTTCATCCGCCGATGTTAAACAACAAGTAGGAGGTTCTCGCCGACGTGGTTCTGCGCCTCATCAAAATAGTAATAATCGTGAACCAAGAAGTCTACGTCAAACAAGAAAAGGAAAAGAGAAAAAGAATCCAACTGATGAAACTCATGTGCCTGCTGTTGTCATTGGTAAAGTAGCTGCCGAAGATCCTCGAATTCGCCATAATAAGAATTATCAAAGTCTTCCTCGTCCTTCCATGAAACAACAACAACCTCCAGCTACTCCTATTATTGCAGCAGCTGCTAAAATGGATGACAATGATAATGATGATCAAATAGCAAGTGAACGACAAACAAGAGCAAGTGATAAACCGATGAGAAGTGAACGGCCTAATGCAATAAATGAAGATGGTGGAATTTGTTCTGCTTCAGCTGAACTTTTAAGGAAAAGTAAGTTACTTTTTTTTACTGTAAACACTGACAAAAACTTCTGCTATGGTTGATTCTTCTTCTATGCCACATTTATTTTAGAATCCGAAGATGAACAAGTAAAATCAGTATTCCTTCAACCAAATTTGGCAAGAGATGAAAAGAAAGAATTTTTTGCTTCATCAAAACCAATTCCAAATGGTCCAGCGCCACCGAAACCCGAAAACAGGTATGTTATTTTCATATTAGAATTTTGATTAATGAAATTTTTTCAGCTATTACGCTGATGCTTCAGAAAATGCAAAAAAACTTGGTGGAACTCCTTTCAACTTAAATGATGATAATTATTTTGCTCCGCCTAAAAAACAATAAATTGTATCACTTTTTTGTCATTTCATTTTTGAATAAATCTTTTTTGTGTCGTCAATAAATTTGCATTTCACATTTCATGTTTTCATATCGCCTCATAATATTTTTTGTTTTTTCATTATTTACAAATTCGCTGCGTTGCATTTAAAGAAGAACAACGATGCTTTTTCAATTTTGGATGCTTTGCTTAGTTTTTTTATCTTTGGGTTTCTGTGATTTATCCAACGCTGATGATTTGATTGTTCGACCACCATCTCCAACTCAAGGTTCATGGATTCCATGTAATGATTATCAAATTTGTACTGAATATGATCGAAGTGTTTGGAAAAGTAAAAGAATTTTATTTGATTATCTTCAAAAAGCAAAACAAGCAAGTGCTATGGGATCTTTTGTTGAAAAGTAAGTTTTTTCTTCTTCATCTTCCGTGGATTGTGATTTTAAAGGGTTTGGAAGCTATTAAAAGGCCAAGGCTGCTATAATATTAACTAGTTTATGCGAAATGCTTTTGAATTCCTAGCATGATGAACTGGTTTATTTTTATCTATTGTTTAAAAATAACAACATTCATAGTAATTCTAGGGACTCACCATTGGTACTATCAATTCAAAATCGAACTCAACTTTGTGATGATTCAACAATAGCTCCATTTTTAATGAATAAAGAAAGTGATAATTGGCCAATTGCATGTGTTTGGGGTGCAGGATCAAGTGTTGGAGCGTGTACACCAGCGCCATCAGCTTCTGAATTTTCTTATATTTCTTCTGAAGAATGGTCAGAAAAAGTCAAAGTATGTTCTGATTTTTTTACTTTGAAATTAATGGATAATATTTTTTCAGACATTTCGAACTGCAATCGGATGTTCAAAGTCGCAAATCAAAGAATCGCAAGATATTGGAGAATTATATATTTGCCGTGATCGTTGTCTTGATCTTGGACTAAGCTATTATGAATCTCTTGTTCTCTCGCTTGGATGTATTCTATTCATGACTTCAATGATAATTCTCAACTGATTACAATAGCTATGAAAACTTTTCTTAATTTCGCACAAATTTTTTTATATAGAAAAAAATGAATATCAAAAATAAAAAACAATGTAAAAAAAAGTCGAATTAACATGTGAATCTTATTTTCCAGCAGATGCTGATGCAGCGGCTTCAGCTTTTCGGCGTCTAAATTCATCAAATGAAATTCCTTTCTTTGGTTTGAGAGCTGACTTAAGCACAGGAGATGGTTGAGTTGAAACGCTTGGAAGGTTAGGATTGACATCTGGATTTGATTCGGGCACTTCACCCATGATTAAAGCAGGATCAAATTTAAGAAGTGGAGATGAAGTACTTGAGTGAGCTAAACCAGCCGGAGAAGATTTGAAGCGTGAAGCCTTTTCTTTATCTTGAATTTTTAAACCATTCGATTCATCTGCTTTTTTATTGACACGACCAGTAACCATCCTTGTTTTGCAAGATTTTCGAATGAATTGATCATCATCTTTGTCGGCATCACGTAACGTATTACCAGTTAAAGCAGCATTTTGTTCACGATTTCGTTGATTGATAATACTAATAACAAACGAACCATTACAGCGTTCAAGTTCCTGTAAAAAGGAAGTGAATAAAAAAAAATTACAGAGGTAAAAGAAAAGCTTACTCTTTTATTAATAATATCATTAATTTTATCAATTTCTCGTTGATGTTCCCTGGATTTTTGGGTATCTCCACTTTGATCAGCACTGATCTAAAAAATAACAAATTGAATAAATATAAAACAAAACAAAAAAACGTTTTTATTTTTACTTTCTAATGTAGTGATAAAAAGAATATTATTTTAAGAACATGGAAAAATACCGACACAAGTTATGTAAGTTTTAATGCCGATATGGAACAATCAGATTTTTATATCTCACCCAGATTCAATAAATTAGGAAATAAAATCCATAAATGACGTTGGAATAAGCTTCTGTAAAGTGTATATGGTTTTGATGATCTTAATTAACACACATCTTGATCCATAATGGACAAGGAAATCAGAGAAAAGAGATCATTTTGCAGCAGTATATAGCTTATTAAAAATTCACTAACCTTTAACTTCAATAATTCAGCTTTTCGAGCAGCATAATTTGTAGGAGCATCAATAAATTTACTTCTTTGCGCAACCATCTACAAATAAAAACTTTCAATTAATCAAGTTAATAAACTAAAGCTTTACCTTTTGAACATCTTCATCTGTATAATGATAGTTCATTGCTGCAAAAATGTCATTATGCTTCTTTTCGATATGATCAGTTGTAGGTAAAGGCAAGTTCTGAAAATGAATAAACAAAAAAGAAGTTTAATATAAAATATTTATAAAATTTTACATCTTTTAGCATGCAATCTCTCCATTTGACATATTCATTTTCTGTGATTTCTTTATCGGAGGTAAATGCCATACGAAAGACCTTTTCTTCAGCTCCATGCTTGAGTCGTAAAGCTTTATTAGTTCGAGTATTATCAAGATTGTAAGTTTTTTGGCTTACAACAACGCCAACGACTTGAGCTGCCTAAAATTTTTGTTGAAAGGAAAACAGACAATAAGAAAAGAAAAAAACAAACCCTATAAACAAGAGTTTCGTGAGTTTGACCAATGCTGATTCGAACAAAACATCCAATAACAGTTTTATCGAAAAAATGTGCATGACATAGTGAGGCTAATTTGGATCTTGAAAGACGAATGCGATTGAGCTGTTCAAAGCTATTTACCTGAAATTAAACTAATAAAACTTGCATCACGAAGATATAATAAAAAACAAACTTCTTCTCCTTGATGCTTTGAGTTGTCAGCATCACTATCAGATTCATCGCTGGAACTTGAATCAGATGATGATGATGAGTCATCACTATCAGATTTCTTTGAAGCATGGAAAATTTTAATTGTTCTCTTTATTTTTGAAGTTTGCTCTTCATCTTCGTCAGTTCCTAAACATATCATTAGATAATTCTGTCTTCTCCCCTTTTATAAAAAAAATATTTACCACTTTCAACAAAAGATGGAAGATTTTCTGTACACTTTCTTTTTCGGTAGATTCTCTTTTCTTCATCATGCTGTAAAAAAGAACGGATAAAAATGTTAGCTGAACAAAAAAAAGTAAACCAACCTTGTTGTCTTCAGAGTTAATGCTTGTATCCATGTTAATTTATCACGTAGGATTTGAACCTAAAGATATCAAGGTAATTGAAATATAATAAATACATTAAAAAGTTTTATGTATAAACATTTTCCAAAAAACCAAGACAAGCAAAAAAAACTGTTTCAATTTTTTTCAAAGCTTGCATTATTACTTTGCGTTTTCAATGGCATTTTGCCATAATTTTTATTCGATATTTTCTGTGGCGTCAAACAATTTCGATGTTTGAAAATTTTGGATATTGAAACTGTAATTTTTATCAAAGTAAATATTAAAAATGTTTTAAAACAAAGTACTATGCATGTAATTAAAGGGCGATAAATGATTTGCTACCATCGAACTATTAAAAGTGTTGAGATTTAAACTTATGTTATTGCATTATCTTTTGAAAGCATTCATTGACAAATCTAAAGATTACGGTTGTAAAATTTGGTTGAGTTAGTTACCGAAATTTTTCAATTATTTTGCAAACATTTTATGTGAAACATAAATAAATGGGTATAAAAAAAGAATAATGCAACAAAAAAGTAAATTGAATTAATAAATTGTCCTTTTCATTTTCCTGCAGCTGCAGCTGCTTCAGCTTTACGACGTCTAAATTCAGCAAAAGATATTCCAGTTTTGGGTGCTGAAGGTTGGTTTGAAACTTGAGAGATGGCATCTGGTTTAGATTGGGGCATTTCACTCAAAATTAAAGAAGGGTCAAATTTGTGAAGTTGAGGCGCCGATGATGAATGAGTTAAACCACCGATTGAAGAAGATTTGAGTTGTGAAATTTTTCCTTTATCTTGAATTTTGATACCATTGGCTTCATCATCCTTTTTGTTTACTCGACCAGATACAACTCTCGTTTTTCCTGATTTTCGAGTAAATGGATCATCATCTTTATCAACAACGGATATACGTATTGTTTTATCAGTTAAAGCTTTTTGCATCGCATCACGATTTCGTTGATTGATAGCAGTAATACCTATCGAATCATGGCATCGCTCAAGCTCCTGTAAAAAAAAGCCTCCGTTTATAAAATAACTATATTAACCAAATAATAGTTTGCTAACCTTCTTCTTAATAATATCATCAATTTTATCAATTTCTCGTTGAAGTTCATTGGATTTTTCAATATCGTTACTTTGGTCCGCATCTAACTGAAAAATTAAAAAAAAGTTATATTTTATTTTAATGATTAATTATCAATCAAAAAAGAAGAAAGACCTATTAGGTTTCTTTATTTTCCAATAATATACATTGTGGCCAAGGTATTTGGGAGTAAAAAACGAAGCAAATAAACTGTCCAATGCCACTAATTTAAATTAAATAAATTTCTTTTGAAAACAGGTATCAATGACATGAAAGGAGTAAGTGTAACAACTACTAATATTACAAAGTGACAAGTCTAACATTGGAACAGTCTTTTATTGCGGGTTTGGGTTAAAACAAATGATTACGTTCAGTTTGTTACGTTTAAATAAATTATATAGCCTTTTCTCAAACATATTCTTAATTTTTTTTCAGGAATTCTGTTGTGCTCGATTCATTTGTTTTTGTCTTATTATAGGCAAAACTAAAACTCTTCTCAAAACAAAAAGTTAAATCACAGATGAGCCGATATAATAATAATAATCGAGTGGATGGCAGTGATGCTGATATAGGAGATACTCGAGAGCGACGCCTTATGGTAAGTATAAAAAAGGGAAATGAAATCAAAGAAATGGCCTCGAGAAGAAAAAAAACCAAAAACCGGTGTAGTCTTTTACCAATCGCTGATAGTGGTAAAGCAAAATATTTTTTGTCAATCATTAACTATTATTATTGTTGATGACAAAAATGATGGTCAATTCGTATTCATTTTTCACTTTTATGATACGCATTCTTTTTCCCTTTTTTTTCAATTGCGCTGGCATTAAAAAATCCCTTTTTTGTTTATCCTCTCTCAAGCATAACTTCATAGGTTTTATTGCACTTGCTTTTGTATTCGCGTCTGACATCAACATGATGTCGTCCATTGATGAAGTTTTGATTTTTTTTTCAAAAATAATAACAAGTAATCCATATTTGTTGTGTTACTTTTTCCGTTACGCAAGCAGCAATCCAAATAGTAATAATTATAAGAGGAATCCAAACCCGGGCGTTAAAAAAAATTGCAAAAATAAAAAGAGAGTAAAAATGATGAATCGAAATTTTTTTAGTCGCATGGTTTAAAAAAAAGTATATTATATTTATCAAATTCAGATTTCAACCGTTCCGTTTTTGTTTTTTTACTGCGTTTTTATAAAAAAAAATATTGAAAGATTAGAAAAGGGAAGAATTTTAAGATTGCAAAAGTGTAATTGAATCGCGCAAAGGCAAGGCAGTCGTCAGTAAATAGCTTTGATTCAAGGTCAATCTGAAGGCGAGAAAATTTTTACGCAAATCCAATTTATAAAAAAAAATAAAATAAAACCAACGTTCTGCTTTTTTTCTGATGCCCTCATTTTATTTATTGTTTTTTCTTATTTCTCTTGCGCAAATTATAACTGTTTTTTCTCTTCTCATTACTTTTTCTTATTCAGGTTAGAAAAAAAAAGTAAACGAGCATGTGCTAATTTTTTTAACTCACTTGTTTCTTTCAAGAAAATGATATTGGGTTTATTTACTTCTACAAATACCTAAGGAGTAATCGATTAAAGCTTATTTTGTCATTTTTTCATTGTTTATTTCTCTTCCTCGAAAAAAACCCACAACCAACGCTCAAAACTTTTTTATTTCTGGTACGCATGAATCTCGATTCCAGCTCATTGCACAAATCCCAAGGGGCGCTTTTTATATTGCAAAAGAAAATCTTTCATATTTTTTCTTTAAAAAAACTTTGCGACAATGTTTAATAAATTTAGAAAAATAGACAAAATTGGAAGAAAAAAAAGTTACCCGTCTTCGCAACTTTTTTGTTTTGTTTTTATTGTTGGTGATACAAAGCTTTTATGTCACTTACTAACTTGAATGAATTTTAAGAATTCTATTAAAATAATAATTTTTTAAATGTTACAGATGTTACGACCTGACGAAGAACTGCCAGCTCCAGCAATTCCAGCTGCTGAAACCACTGTTCACCTGGGTAATCCAGTTGCCCACTTAACTCCATCCAATGGTGGAAGTTCACCTGGCCCTCAATCGCCTCCATTAGAGTCAGAAAGGTAATAATAATAAAATTTATTAAGAGAAAAAGCTTGTGCGTCACTGTCGTTTGTTAAATAACTTTTTAACCAAATTTTTTAGACCTATAAGTGCTAATCAAAAACGAAAACAACAATTTGCTAATATGACAAGCAAAATTCAAATTATTCCTAATAATCGCAAAGGTCAATTAAATACTACCTTCCTTGCAACTCTTCCCGGTGTTCTCAAACTTGCTGAAATTATCCTTTGTTTTGTTGCATTTATTTTAGCTATTTGCTCTGATCGACGTTCTACCAGCGCTTCATGGACTGATCATATTTCTTTCGAATGTATGATCGTTGTATCCGCTTTACTGTTGGCTTATGTGGCTTTTCCACATTTAACCCTCAAAGATGAAGCAACTCGAGAAGGATTAATTGTCGTTGAATTATTATTTTATGGAATTAACACTTTGTTTTTCTTTATCGCCATCTTTCTTATGATTCATGTTTCGGCCAGTTGGACTTCAGATGGTAAAGGAGCAGCTATTATGTGCGCGGTAAGTTTTTAAAAGAAATCAAAAAAAGATAATACCCTAATTAAAACTATTTATTGTTTTAGATTGTCACGGTTGGCTTATGTTTACTTTTTGCAGTTGAAACATTTTTAAAGCTTAAAGCATGGCGAGGTGAAAATGAAGCATCTTCGCACATTATCAATACTGGTAATAATCAAACAACTATTCCTGGACGAGAATATCCATCAAATGCTGAATTTGACCGTACAGTCTAAAACCCCTATTTTTTCTATTCTCATATATTTTTTCTCGTTTATACCCATATTGTTGTATCAGAATGGTTCATTCGATTTCATCATTTAAAAAAATGACAATAATAACTAAATGGTTTTCCGATTTCCTTTTTTTCATAAGCATTGATTTTTTTCCAAAATAATAAAAAAGAATATTAAGCCTTGCCTTTTGAACAATCATAAAAACGGTCGAAATTTAAAGGGAAAAAAATACTAGCAACAATTGGAGAAGAAAAATAATTTTATGAAGAAAGCACACTATTTGTTATAAAAGCAGCTGTTGCAACAATTTGAGTGTGCTATTTTATCTTTTTACTCAATAATTATTTACAGAAATTTTTTGCTTGCTGCTAAAACTATGGGAGCCATTTTATCGAGGTGAATCTCTTAAAACCAGTTGGGTTTTTTTAATTCCCTCAACAATATTTTACGATTTAGAGGTGGTGCTATTGGGGCTACTACAACAGGAAATCAAGTTGCAATGTCAGCAACTCCATCGCCTGGTTTTGATTATGCTGAGCCTAAAACAATACACCAACAACAACAACAGCAAGATTTAGAAGCGCATGCAGAAAATGTCATCAATTCTCATATGGCAGATTTGGATTATGAGCAAGATGAAAATGTAATGGATGATGATGAACAAATAATTCATTATTCAACAGTGATTCCAAATCAAAACGAAAGTGGTGAAATGGATAAGGAAGGAATGGAAGTTCGACGATCAATTTTACCCGCAAGACGTCGAAAACTATTGAACCTTCGATATCTTACGCGACTTAGAGGTTTAGTAAAATTGAGTCAAACGGTAAAGAAATAAATTTATTTGTGCATATTAAAATTCTAATTTTTAATATATTTAAGATTTGGGCAATCATGTTATACACCGCAATTCAATTTGATCTTGATTTTCAAGATTATCCCGCTCAAAAGATCACATATCATATGTGTCCATTTTTGATTACATTCAATTTATTACTCATTAATGGTTACACATCTTTCCCACATTTAACTATCAAAGAAGGCGCAACGCGGAATGGAATGCTTTTTACCGTAAGAAGAAAATTGAAAAGCCTAATATAAAATTTAAAATTATTTTTGTTACAGGAACTAATGGTTTGCTTTATTTATGGATTTTATTTTCTAATTTGCGCACCTGTTCGCGCATTTGAAATAATATTTTTCAAATTTAGTCTTAACAGTTTACTTCTATCAGCATTTTTTCAAGGGCCTTTAACTATTCTCATCCTTTATGATTTGGTAATATTCATTTTACTCCTTTTTTTATAAATCAAATAATCTTGGAAATATTTTTAGTTTGGTTGCTTTGGTGAATGGTCACTTGTTGGTATGCGTCCACTTGGACAAAGAGTAGCACCCAAAAATAGCAAAGATTTGCCTGCTAATGCTTATGCTAATGGAGCTTATGACGATATGGAAAGTGGAAACAAAACCCATACTTTGCAATAAAAAATCACAAACCTTCATTTTCAATAATTGGGCTTTTTGTGAGGCATAGTTTGTTCGAACATGAACGAATTTTTGTCTTTGTTCAACCATCTAAATAATTTCACTTGTAAAATATTTTAATAATATTCTAAAGCTTCTTTACCTTTTTAACATCATCATCTGTAAATTGATAATTTAATGCTGCAACAATATCATTATACTTTTTATCAATGTAATCTGTTGTTGGTAAAGGCAATCTCTAAAAATATATAAAAATAAAGAACATTCATATAAAAATTTATTTAAAAAATATTACAGCTCTTTTCATGCTATCTCTCCATTTAAAATACTCATTATTTGTAATTTCTTGATTCGAAACATATTCCAAACGATAAACACGCTCATCTGGGCCATGTTTGAGTCGTAAAGCTTTATTGGTTCGGGTAGCTTCAATGTTGTAAGTTTTTTGACTTTCAACAACTCCAACGATTTGAGCTGCCTATAAATTGCCGTTAAAATCAAAGAAGAGAGGTTTAAAAATATAACGAACTCTATAAACGGATATTCCATTAGTTTGACCAACTCCAATTCGAACAAAACAACCGAGAACGGTTTTATCAAAAAATGGGGCATGACAAAGCTTAGCTAATTTAAATCTTGAAAGACGAATACGATTAAGTTGTTCAAAGCTATTAACCTAAAATTTGACTAATAAAACTTGCACGAAGTTATAATAAAAACTAACTTCTTCTCCTTGAGGCTTTGAGTTGTCTCCATCATTATCAGATTCTTCACTATCGCTTGCGCTTGATTCAGATGAAGACGAGTCATCGCTGTCTGATTTCTCTTCTTTTGAGCCACCAAAGATTTTATCAACGTCCAAAACTTGATCCCTTTTCTTTTCTTCATTTTGTTTTTTCTCTTTTCGACTTTTAACTAATTCAGCTATGGCATTCTTTTTATCCATCTTTTTAGCTATTTCTGATGGCCGATGATATTCTGTATCCAATTCAACTTCACTTTCATCACTATCTTGTTTTTCATCTTCATCTGATTCATCTCTTGCTATTTTTCTTAATGATGGTGAAGAGTTTTTCTTTTTTGGTGCCTCATCATCCGATGAAGATTCTTCACCACTTTCTTTATCGGATCGAACTACAGGGGACAAAGGCTTTTGCTTCTTTTTCTTTGGTTTATGATCATCTTCGTCGACCTCACCCATCAATTTTTGTTGGATTTCCTTTCTAAAATATTATTAATGCTTTATATTCCAATGCTTATTCTAAAATTACCTCGTTTTGAGTAATTCTTGATGTTCAATGTGTTTGAAAATTTGCAATTCTCTTTCCTTTTCTGTAAGATTTTTCATGCTCATATCTTTATCGTCATCTGAATCAGATGAATCCGTATCACGTCGGGCACGTTTTGCTGGGGGCTTTTTTCCATTTCTTGATGCCTTTGCTTTCCTTCTTCTCGAACTTGGACCTGCTTCATCATCCGTTCCTAAACATATATCGATTCAAAATACAATCATTTTACATTTTAGCAAAAAATAAATTACCGCTTTCTACGAATGTTTGACGATTTGCTGTAGATCTTCTTGGTCGCCTAACATCTTCATCACTTGAAAACCGCTGGAAAAATTAATGGATCGATAATATTAGCTGATGAAATATAAATGAAGTTAACTAACCATGTTAAAATCATTTGAACCTTTTGGACTATTACTGGAACTCATCTTAATTTCAATTTATAATAAATACGAATTATTTGAACCTAAATACACCAAATTAGTTTAATTATTATAAATTTAATAACTTCTTTCACGAAAAAGTCCAGACAGACAAATGAAAATTGTTTTCTAAATCTTTAAAGCATACACTCTCATGGCGTCGAAAGGCATCTTGCCATTATTTATGGATCTAATTTCTATCTCACTAACCTTTAATAATTATGAAATCACGGCTAACAATTAATAAGTAACCACAAAAAGAATACTTTCAATTGAAAACAAATTTTTATAGCTTATAAATTTTATAATAAATGAAATAATATTTGAAGTTAGCAAAAAAGAAAAAAGAAAGCAGATATTTTCCAACTAATTATTATCTACAGGTCATTTGTTTCATTGTTTGGTTATTGATTGTAAACAATATTTGATAAGTTGGGTCAAAGATGAGGCTTTTGACTAAAATCTAAGGAAGCTTGAGGGAATTCTCACGAGAGAAATATTTTTATAACAGTTAGAAAATTTATAAAACTCACAGGTATTTTGCTTTATTTTAATAATTATTTTTTTTCTTCATATTTTTGGGTTGATTCGATAAAAGCTTTTCTTTAGAAAATTTACATTGATTGAGTTGAGAACATACAGTACTTAAAATTTTTTTTTATTTAGTTTGGTGAACAATAAATTGTTGAAAAGGATTTTTGTACAAACTTTTAAAGCTATCACTTTGTAGATTAAAATGGTTTCACTCGCATATTTATCGTTGACCACTTTTTTTGTTTTTGTTTTGCTTTTTACAAAATTAAAGATTCAAATACTTCCAAGATTCAATGGACGAAACTTTTTATTTGTTTATTCTTCATTATTCAATAACAAAATTTTTTCGAGACATTATTGTTTCCTTTATAACGGAAATGTTGAATTCAAAAGTTTGATGTAACTCAACGCACCCGAGTTTCTATAATGAGAGAGAAACATTCGATTATGCAATTCTTTTTTTTCTTCCCATCGAAGTTGATGATGATGACCGTTAACTTTTTCACACTTGTTGCTTTTTTTTCTCCTTCAAGTGTCACAATATTTTGGTGCCTTCGTTAAAAATACACTGCGGGTGTTCAATCATCCAATTTGTAGCATATAAATTTTAAGGAAGAGGTACTTCTTAAAAATATGCTTTAAGGTAAAAATGTTAAACACTTAAGTAAAAACAGGTTTAGAGGTTTAATGCCCTCTTTTCCGGAAATTACATCCCATTTAAGAGAGATATTTTTTTTCTTCACTTTGCTGAAAGGGGAAACAAATTTAGAAACAATGGATTTTATAAATGCGCGAAGGCCAAATTTTTTCGCACACTTTTCATCCAAGAAAAAAAATATCTCCTTAAACTTTCACTTTTTTTAGATATAACAAAAAAGTTTGTTTGTGCCGGTTTTTGTTTGCCATTGGTTATTGCAACAACAAGAACTAAACGATTTCCTGTTAAAATATTCTTCACTTGCCGTCCTTGGAAATAACGAGAAATGAAAGATTCAAAGGCATGAGAATTCAAACAAAAGAAATTACAAAAAAATGTAAATTAGTGATTTTATAAAAATGAAAAAAAGGTTCTCAGACATTCATCTTTTTGAACATGCATAGTATCTTCGGATATGCAAAAAAGCAGAGACGATCAAAAGCAAAGAAAAAAAACTTTAAATTACATAAATGAATCAGTTTCATGAAAGGTATAATCTAAAAAGGTGTTTTTTCTTTATTTCTTACAATACAACAACAGCAAAAAATTGAATCTTCAAAGTCTTTTTGAAATTTTTTTAGTAAAAAATGGTCGTTTGCCTGAATCTTCGAAGCGTAACATTACACGATCGTTCCTTCGAAAGTCGTCATCGTTATATTCTTCGACCGATGACTAATCAACAACACCTGGGACGACATCTTAAATAGCCACAACTTTCTCCTCCACTTCGTTTTCTTTCGAAGGGGCAAAACTTCAAAGGACTTAAAATATTCTTATCATTAAAAAAAATGACGAAGTCTTGATAAGTTTCTGCTCTCTCATTCAAAAACACAACTCATAATCGATTTTGCATTTTTCCAAAAAAGCGGAGGGTTATTTTTTTACTAGTGTAAGTTTGCAGAATGAATGAAAGAAAGTTATATTTGCTTAACGATTTTATACTACAAGAAAAAAAAAACAATGAAAAAGGAAGAAAAAACCTTTGTTTGTTTGTTTGCTGATTAGCTTTTCTCATCACTTCTGAGAACTCTTAAAAAAAATAAAAGTTGTTAAAGATATTACTTCCAAAATTATGTTACTAACTTCATGAGTGGATTGTGGAAAGATTTTTTTGTAATTTTCATGGATTAAAGCTAAAACTAAATTAAATTATTATTTTTGGAAATCGTTAACACCTTTTAAATGCTTTATAAAAAATTGATTGTTTGCGTGATTAAAATCTTTCATGGTTATTTGAATTCATTTTTTTTATTATCTAAAACTTACTATACATTTATGCCAGTCTTTTTCTTTACTTTCTAATATTTATATGTACTTTCGAGATTTTTTTATTTAAATCTTCCTTCCACTTTCCTTGAAATTCCTTTAGCCTTAGGTTAAATTTTTTAATTAAACATTTTGTGGTTGGTTTTTTTTTGTTTTTCTTGCCCGAAGGACTTGGTCATGAAAGTAAGCGGCGCCACTCAGCACCAGGATATTGCAAACATATTGGATGATGATACTTGAACGTATATGGACTACTACTACTGACTGACTAGTGCCTGCTTGTTGCTTCTCAACATCGTGGACATTCATCCATCGAGATTCCATCGCTTGACACTATTTTTCTTATTTCTTCTTCTCAGAAAAATAAAATGGAAGAAGAGGATACAAAAAAAAATGAGGGCACCGTTTCAATTTCTTTTTTTTTCTTCATCTTTCGTCTCCTCCTTTTTAAAAAATCATATCTTGCTGCACTTTTTTGAGGTCACTCATACCGTAGTAAGTATTCTTTTACATATATACATATTTCTCCGGAAATGGAGACCTTTTGTTCGCGTTATTTCTCTATTCTTCAATTTGTGTCCATTTCTAAAACTGTTGTTTTTACCTTCCTTTCTTTTCTTATTTTTTTCCACGGAGTCCATTACTGCTGATACTTGGCCTCAAAAACAATGGACCACTCCTTGTTTGCCCTCCTTCTTTTTTATTTTCATTATACAAAAACATTGGATGCCATTGCAGCAGCAATAGCCTCTAAGAGTGTTGATTCATTTTCTCGCGCAACACGGTTGTTTTTTTTTTCAATTAAGTGTTACACTGGGGAAATATGGAACACTCAATTAAGAAAAGTTTCTTCTCCTTGAGGCAACCCAGGTGACCTCTTAAAAAGTTTCTTTTAAGCAACAAAAAGAAGCAAGGTTAAAACCATTGCGAAGAAAAGAAGTTTTTTGGAAATATATCATCAATGTTGCTCCGCCTCTAAATTTGCATTTATTCAAGGCTTTTGTAAAGAAGAAAGATTTGTAATTGCGTAAGCAAAAGCGGATCACGCATTTATTTATTTTTTGTTCTTGATCGAGAATTTTTCTCTCTTGCTTTTGTCGGAAAAATTCTTTTGTATTTTTTTTTCAAAAAAAGTTTAAGCCTTGGCATGTCCCTCATCATCGATGTCTCCTTGCTCTTTTTCTATTTCTCTTCAGATGTCCAGTTGGTTGAAGGGAGTGGTGGTGGAATCGAAAAAATAAAAAATAAAAACGCTGGATGACGCAGGGTTGGGTATTGTCATAGTCGTTCTTTCAACGGCTCAACCATCACCGATCTCAGAGAAAAAATAAGAGAAGAAATGGGAATAAAGGGCTCATTGCTGAGTAGTTATGTTTACTCAACTGCTGCACACACCTGAGCCCTTCTCTATTTTTCTATTTTTTTTTTTGCAAGCAAGCAACAAGGCTGGCAGTCTTGATCTGGCCTCTCGCCGAATGGGATGGATGCTGATGACATCGATGATTCTTTTCCTCCACCACCATTACTGCTTTCTATGCTGATGGGAGAGAGCCATTGGTATTGCCAGTAAAAAGGAAGAAGCGCACGCAAAAATATAAAGTCATAGTCGCAGCAAGCTAACGATGGCGACGACTACGTTTGACTGAGAAAAAAAAGAAGAAGCAGCAAGCGAAACCAAGCTTCACCGTCTTTTTTATTTCAAAAAAGAAAAAAAAGATATAAACGGCCATCAAAAAAGCTTGGTCGTCGTCGTGAATGTGCATTCCCATCTTTTTGCCGACAGCTAAAATAAAAAAGCCTACGGTACAATGGCTGCAGCTTTCTTCGTATTTTCGTTTTCTTTCATGCGCTCGATGCTCGTAAATTGCGTCGTTGTCTTTTTCATCGATGTTAGTATTATTCGCTGTGCTTTTCATCGTCGTTTAAAATATAAAAATAAAAAACGCCGCATTTTCGCGCTTATTGGTTTCATCCTCCTTTTTTGATATTATTATTACTTTTTTTCTTTTCTTCTTCTTCCCATTTTTTTTTCTTTCTTTCATTCATTTTACAAATGATTACGATCATCCATGCTTCTTTTATTTAAAACATCGTCTCTTTGATGTATTATTTGAAAAGGATTGATTTTTGAAAGAAAGCATTAGCTTCGAAAATAAAATTGTTCCCCTAAATCTTAAAACTAAAATGCTTGTTTAAAGGTAAATTCAAATTCGAGTAATTCTGATTTCTTTCTGTGATACGAAAATTAAAAATATTTCAGATTTAAACAAAAGCTATTACAACTTTTCCTGTAAACTTTAAATTTTTTAACGTGTAATATTCTGTCTGAATTCAATCCATAGCTTTTTAATTCATTTTTTAAACTTTGTCCAGAAAAACTTATTCAAGTTCCATTTTCCAAAACTTTTTTGTACAGTTATCCTTTCAAATTTTCTTCTAGGGTTTTTTAATCTTTATTCCCGTTCATTCACTTGTCTCCATTTCAAGAAGAAAAAAGAGACTTACTTCCCTCTTCCGGCTTTTGATTCATTTCAAAAAGCTTTTCCAGTATTTTTTTTATAAATAAAATTCTCTCAGACTTGATCGGTGTCTTTTTCTTTTCTTCCAAAAAGACAAGACGACTGTCAGATATTTTCTGGCCGGTTTTTTTCTTTTCTTTACGGTTGAAGTCATCAACCATAGCGGCTGGCTGGTGAGCTTCTTATGGTTGACACTTAAAGTACTTCCTGAAAACTTTTGCGGTAGTTGTGATGGTAATTTGATTCAAGAATTGCTTTTGTAATCTTTCTTTTTTGATTTTTAAAAGTTTTTGAAGAAGATAAAAAGAATAGTTTTTTTGGTCATTGTTAAAAATGGTTTTTTTTCTTCCATGAAAAAAAGTAGCAGCCGAAGAAGGGAGGAAGAAAATCTTTTGAAACTTGATCTCCTTTTTTTTCTGAGGCTTACTTTCATCCTCCTACTTCCCAAAAAAAGCTTTATGGTCATGGATGCCGCCGCCACCACCACCCGACTGCCACCAAAATGGTCTACTACAACAACTATAACAATCAATAACATTGTCATCGTCGTCGTTTTTCGGCAAACAGCTATAGCTGCAACTAACTCATGAAGTGTTATGTTTACTCTAAAATCTTCCTCTATTTTTTTTTTATTGAAATAACCTTTCATTTCGGTTGTTAAAATATTTGCTTATATTTATTTGTTTGAGAAGGGGAAGAAGAAGATGGGGTTCAAAAGTTATATTTATTATTTGGCAACATGAAATCGAGATATTAAAAAAACAATGTTGCGCAAAATGTAAGCAAGCCGCCGTCGCTATTTTGAAGGAGAGAGAAAGCGCAAATAAGAAAAGCCGTCGGGGATTCAAAAAATAAACTTTTAAATATAAAATAAAAAGTTTAGTTGTTTACCTATTTGTTTTGGCTCAATTGACCGAATACATCATCGGGGGAGAAAAAGAGAGCCACTGTTTTTGGAAGTTCAAATATTTAAGTTTTAGCAACAACAACTGCGGCGTAATCTATCACTGCTTTAAGGGGTCGGGGAATCCCTCTATCTCTCCTTTGGTTTATTTATTGACACTTTTGTGTTGTGTTTTTTTTGTTGATTAAGTTACCACAAAGACAAGAGGAGATAAACAAAGAAAAGAAGGAGGAAAAAGGTTTTGTGTACTTTTTAACAACAAATCTTTCTATTTGCCATTTTAACACTTTTATCAAACACATGCATGCTCTTGAGTATTTTGTTTTTTGCTTGATCAATCTTTTCAACAACGAGAAATGCTTTAAACCCTTTTTTCTGTTCACTTATTTTTCTTTCTCTCATCTACCGTAAACACACTGCTCTAAAAAAAGCAAAGCCGTTGTCGGCACTTAGTCATTCGAAAATATAAAATAAAAAAATGACAGAAAAAAAAATCGTAAAGGAAAGGGATGGATGAAAAAAAAATGAGTTTGAGTCTCCGCCCCAACTCTATGCAGCGATTCGCCATTTTGTTTTTGAATGTGCATCAACAACAACGACAGAAAAAAATGTATGCGCGTGTGAATAAGGTTCGAGCAAGAGGAAGGTTTTTTTAAAGTCTATGCTGATGGCGGTGGTTGTTGACGACGTTAGTTGTTGGCGTCAACTCTCTTTTCTCTTTCCTTCCAAAACTGAAATTCTATTTTGTTACCATAATCTTTTTTCTGTTTCTTTTGGTTTTTGTTTATGCCTTATTTTTAGTTACCCAAACCCAGGTAAAATTTCTCCTTCTTTTGCCCTTGATGTTGTTGCAAAACCTTCGACTACTACTACCAATTTTTTGCCATCGTCTAGAATGTCGTTTTAGTCGTCGTCGTCGAAGTAGTACGTCTCATTTTCTTTCAGCCTTTTTAAAACGAAAAAACTCTCGACCTGTTTCATTTTTTTCCTGCGTCGTCCAACTTCTTACTATTTTTTTTTCTTCTTCTATCCTCTGCTGTTGCAGCTTTTTTAGGGTGGAAATGGGAGAATAAGACGACGACAACGATGATTTCAAGTGACTTCGGTGACACTCTCTTTGAAAAAAAATGGAAATAAAGAAGTGAACGTTCCGCTTCCGCGACATCAACAGCAGCAGCAACAGCTTGAAAGAAAAAAAAATCATCGATGACAACGCCAAAAAGATAGGAAGGGAATGCGCGAGAAAAAAAAATTTTGTCCAGTTTTTTGTCATCATTGTCGTCGTCGATGAAATGATCACTGAATCCTTCCTTCTTTCCAAGTTGCTTAAAGTCTATGACTTCAAAAAAAAGCAGCATACTTAGCTCCGCCTTCTTCCGGTTCGAGCTTTTTTTCTAAAGCTTTTTCTTCCTGTAGAAAAAATGCGTATATGCATGTACCGCGTCAAAACGTTTTTTTGATGCTCAGGCCTCTTTTTGAGAAAAAAAAACTGTCATTGGAAGAAGCCTTTTGACAAGAAACACACCACAACCAATCACAGTAGTAAAATCTTGTTTTTTGCGTTTTTTTCTTTTGAAGCTTTTTTTTCTCCTTCAGTTTTTTTAGCGAGCGTGGATTTGTACTTACTTCCGGAAATCAATTCCTCTTTAACTTTTATACAAAATTTTATATTCTAGGATAATAAAAAAACGCTGGAGCCATCAATAACTTCCCAAGCTTCATCTTCATCCTCGACAAACTTCAATTTTTTGCAGCATCACCAAGTTGCTGCAAAACAAATTGCAGCCATGAATCTTGGAACAGCAACCATGGCGGGTTTATCAACCCAAAATGCTGCAGCCCAAATGCTTGATACAAATATCCTTTATCAACATGCCGCAGCAAATGTAGGTTTAACCAACTTTTTTCTTAGCTTTTTCGCCAAATCTTGCAACCGAACTGGCATTGATAAATTTCTTTTTAAATTTTTCGTTTGTTTGTTGTTCTTTTTGTATTTGACCAGAATTGACCTCAAATATTTGGATAACATTTGCGTGAAGCTTCTCACATCAGCTTTCAGGAGCCGTTCCCTCCTTTTTTTCACCTCTTCAACAATTGTTTGTTGTAGTTTTATGTTGTTTTGTGTAAATATTTTTTTCGGGTAAATATTTGAGCTTCTTATGTAATTGAGAGTTTCTCTTTTATTTTTAAACATTGTTTGTTGCAAGCAAACAGTTTCCTTTCCCTTCTATATTTGCGCGTAAAATTTCACGTGAAGCCAGCAAGCAAGGTGACCATCATCATCTTCGCTCTTTACTTTATTTGGTCAATCACTCACTTTCCAATTATCTCACACATTGATTTCTTTTCGAATGAGACATAAGAAAATATAATTAAGTTAAATCAAATCATATTTTTTAAAGGCGAATGTCCACCAACACGCGCGAGCAGGCACCGGTCAGTGTCTTTTGGCTTCTTTAAAAAATTGATAAGAATATTTTCTTAATGTTCCGTTTTGTGGTCACTTGCTTACCCTTTCATGATGATTTTTTTCTTATCAATTTTCCTCTTATTTCCATTCATGAAAATAAAACGAAATGAAAAAAATGCCCATTCGGTGTCAGATCGGAACAACCAAGCACAATCAGTTTTTTTCATATGCGTACCGTACCGAGATCGTGGCACAATTTTTTTTCTATCTTTTTTCTCCTCCTTTCTTATTCAAGCAACGCAAAAAAACCTTTTAGTTGTTTCCGCATCCAGCAGCAGCACAACACTTCGTTGTTGGTTGCAATAAAAAAAGAGAACGAATTTTTTTCTAAAGCAGTTTTATCTTTCTACTTCTTTTAAAGTCTCTCTTCTTCTTCCCGTTTTCTTATTTTGTTCATCGACTAGTCAGTCAATCAACGAATCGACTAAATATTTCTGAACATTCCTTGAGAGAGTAAGTTAGTAAGTAAGCGAGGGGAAGGGAAAAAGAAGAAAAAATCATAATCTCCGTATTGCGGAGGCCCACTCTCTCTCCATCACATCAACCACGGATCCTTCAATGATGTATGTCGATGGTGGAGGAAGAAGAAGCGGATGAAAAAAAAGAAGACTTTTTGTCTCTAAAAATCTCTTTTACTTATGTGTTCTTTTTCATTTTCTTTCGATGCTCGTTTTTATAGAACAAAAAGTTAGAGTTACAAAAAAAGAAAGTAATTTTTATCGCAACTTTGAACATTTATAAAACCATCTTCTTTTGTTCTTCGCTTCCTTCCTTGATTTGATAAATCAATAATTTTGTTAGGATTTTTGGAGATATTGAATTTATGCTTTGAGATTACACAGAAAGTTAGAGCTGATGTTTGACGCTGACGCTAACAACAAAAAGCTATGAGTCATTCTTTCTTTTTCTTCGAGAAAGCTGTTGTTGTAAAAAAGATTTTAAGTCTAAATGCATTCCAAGTTTTCCAAGTTACTGTCACTTCTTTCAAGAACTTCCTATAACATTTTTCACGTCTTCTGAATTCCATCATAAAAAATCTTTTAAAAAATAGTAAAAATCCTTTTTTTACCTATTGTATTTATTATTATTTTTTGCTTCTCTGAATTGTGTTGATTTCTTTACCTTAAAAAAATTCATCCAAATATTTACACAACGGTATAAAAAAAATTCATTCCGGCGTCTAATGTCCAAAAAGCTTTTATTTTTCTATCGAAATTCAAAACAACAAAAAGTGTTTTTGTGTGGCTTGTGATTTTGTAAAGCAACGAAAGACGTGATCAGAAATCATTGAACAAAATAATATTTTCTTTCATATTTATAGGGAATGGCTCAAGATTATTCATCTGTAATGCCAACATATGCAAATTATCAATATGCATATCCATCAGCAACGAGTGCACTTTATGGTTATGCAAATTATTCTTCAACAGCCCCGCTTCAACAATATGCAAATCTTTCCATGAATTCCTCAGCTATTTCACCTCTAAGTGTGCCTAGTTCAACACCAAATGGTTTATCTAATTCATTTGCAACTCAAAACTCTGTTGGTGGAATTGGACATTCACCTGAAAGCACCATTGCTGCTGCAGGAAGCGGAGGTGCCAATGGTGGTGGAAGCAGCCGACGTCGTGGAGGCGATGATGGTGAAATAGATCTAACTCATGATGAAATGGAAAAAATTAGAAATAAAGGTTCTTATGGAAACGCAAAGCCACCATATTCTTACATTTCTTTAATTTCAATGGCCATTCAACATGCAGATAATAAACAAATGACTTTAAGCGAAATTTATGCATTTATTATGAAATATTTCCCATATTATAGACAAAACCAACAAAGGTCAGGTCGCGGGCAAGTTTCTCATTCCTCCATCATATTGGGGATTTAAAAAAGATTTTTTGTTGTTGTTGGTGGCATCATTGGTTTGTGGGTACTCTGACCAATAATGCCAACACATATAGAATTTGGGATGTTAAGGTTTCTTAAAACTACCTATCTTTATTTGTAAATTTTGTCATTCATTAACTAAATGCTTTTTATATTTTCAGATGGCAAAATTCCATTCGTCATTCTTTGAGCTTTAACGATTGCTTCGTGAAAGTTCCTCGAACTCCCGATAAACCAGGCAAAGGCAGCTTTTGGACCCTTCATCATTTGTGTGGAAATATGTTTGAAAATGGTTGCTATCTTAGACGGCAAAAAAGATTCAAACTTGCTGAAAAGCAATCAAATGGAAAGAAAAAGAATCGAGGTGGTGGAAATAATGCTGCTGCTCAAGCCAATGCTTCAGGATCACATAACCCCGATGGATCATTTGATGCAAATGGAATTAAAGAAGATTATAAACCCGAATATAAAACAGAAATCGATGATATTCATCATCAAACTCCCATTGGAACAGCAATGAGTTCACCATCTGAAAATAAACTCATCAAAGCTGAAGGATCTAATGGCGTTGTAGTCGATGCAAGCGGAAATCAACAACAACAAACAAGTCCACAAACATTACAACATGGTTTATTGCAGCAGACAATTCAAGAGCAATTAATTCAACAACATCAACAGCAACAACAGCAATTTCTTGGAACTTCTTTAGGTACACCATCCACAACTCAATCAGTAATTTCCACCGTTCCATATCCATATTATTTTTCAAGTCAAAATACTGATTTTGCTAACGCTGCAGCTGCTTCATTACCAGGGTTATCAGGATTTAGTATTGAAAAACCATTAAATGAATATTTAATGAGTTCTTATAATGCTATGTATCCACAAACTTTACCAACGGAACAATATTTTAATACAATATATAGGTAAAATCTTTTATCGAGAAAATCTTTAAAATTACAGTATAAATTCAATTTCAGTTCCGATAATCCAAGCAACGCTGCCAATCTTTAAAATATATTCCTCATTCATCCATTTTATTATGTTTTTACAGAACCAGTATCAACCATTTCACACAAGCATTTTAGCCCCATCCGCCAAATCTCATCTCTTTTTAAATTGCTTTTTTTGTTTAATTTTTATAATATAGCCGCTGTTTTTATTATTTTTTTATAAGTACTTTCCAATTGTCTTCCATTTTAGTGTCTATGATATCGGGTATATTCCATTATTATCATTAAAAGCTCTTCTCTTTTTCTTTTGTTGGTGCACTTTGTGGCCCTCCATTTCTTCCTCGTTCCCTCAATTTAAAAATGCCTTTTAATTTGTATTTTTTTTAAACAAAGAAAATTCTTTTTTAATAATTGTGCAATGTATTTTTTTTATTAAATGCTCTCTCTTGATTTTTTCTTTCTTTGTTTCGTTTTTGGTTGGTTGAAAAAATTAGTATTCGTAAATGTATGAAAAAATTTGTTCAGTATAAAAAATTTTGAAAAGTTTGTCAATCGTATTCTAATCTTCATCTTTTGAATTAACGATTTTCCATCAATGTGGTTTTTGGAAACTTTTCATTATTCAAAAAAAACTTTAATAAAGAGTCAGGAAATATTTTTTTGGCCAGTGTGATTGTACATAACTTTTTTTAATACTTTTTCCTCGTTAGTTTTATAATTGATTTTTGTTTACACTTTTTTGTCTTGAGTTTTATGTAAGACAAATTGCATTTTTTAAATATAAAATATAAATTTAAGCATCACTCTTGTTTTAAGCATAAAAAAATGTTTTTATAATCAACTTGTGCAATATTTGGGAAGGTACGGTAAAGGATAAAAAAGGAAAGAAAAAATTGAATGAAACATTGCCGTGCCAACTGGTTTCATTTTCTTGCGAAGGTTAACGAAGCAGACTGGTTTTATTCTAACAGAGTATCGTTTTCAAAAAATGGTTCGATAGTAAAAATGGAGCGAATACTACAATAGTAATAACGCGATATAATAAAAAAAGGCTAAAAAGTTGGGCTTTAAAGAATTATATAAAATATTTTGTTAGTTGACATTAATAACGAATTTCTAAATTTAAATTCAAAATATCGACACTCCTTAGAAATAAAAAAAATTGGACTTTCCTAAAAAAGCTAAACCAACACATTAACTAAAAGTAGTAAACTTTTAGACATCGATGGGCGGGTATAAAAAAAATAGGATAAAATAAATATTTGACCTTAATGAAAAAGGAAGAAGAGAAGAGGGTGAAAAGTAAAGCTACAAATACACATTCAAGCAAGCAGCATCAACCTAACCAAAGACAACAAAACAACCAGAAGAAGACGACGAGGACATTGGCGACGATGAAGGCAGGCAAAAAATAAATAAATATTGTTTGATTTTTTAATGCAAGGATAAACACAGATAGAAAAAAAGAAGATAGATACAACGCATGGCAGTGTTTTTGTTGTCTTTACTTTTTTATATAAGAGAATTTTTTGCTTGCTTTTCATTTTAGAAAACAAATATTGCGCAGATATATAAATACTAGAGAAGGAGTAGCAGCAACACGAGTAGTGGCAAAAAAATTTAGTTTTAGTTTTCAACTTTGGCTTTAATATTAATCGGTTGCTTTTTATTTTTTGGTTAAAAATCTGAATATATGTTTTTTCTTTTTGCAAATTGTATCCTAATTCATTTCTATCGTCTTCGTGTCTTACTGTAAATGAGTTTGACGGCTCATCGCTTGCTGGTTCGTTCAGTCACGGATGTGATTTTGGTCCAGATGAGAGAACTTGCAAAAACACGCCATCCGTTCCCATTTATTTTTTGAATGTGACGTTTTATTATATTCCTTTTTTTTCTTTTTTCCATCCATCCAATCCAGGTGGTTTGTTATTTCTTTTTCTTCCATTTGCAGGTATTACGGTATATATATTTTTGTGTTTGTGACTGAGTTGATGTGGCGGCAATTTTATCGGCCGGCAAAAAGAGGAGAAGAAAAAAAAGTCTTTTTGGAGCTCACTCACATAAATTTTTTGCTGTTGCTGCTTGAGTCTCGAGTCTTACTCTGACTCAAAGTCAAAAAGCAGCTTTTTTAACGGTAAAAAATACATTTTTTGTGAGCGAGAATCGACTGTGTAAACAAAAGGAGAGCTCTCTTTCTTCTTTATTCCTTTTTCCTTATTTCTATTATTCGTAAAAAAAATTTTGTGTTGAGGGAATTTTTTTTTCATTTCCACCATCAACGTCCGCAACGCTTTAATCGATTCCATTCCACATAACTAACATACATATTCCTTCTCCTGTCAATGATGATGACATTTTTTTTTAACTGGAGGTGAAAAATTGTGGATTTTTTTATAATTTTAAGGGAACGTAAAAATTTGAAAACTGTATTTTTTACTTTATTCAACTCGTATACAATAGAAAAGATAAACATTTTGGAAGCTAGTGGATATCAAATTTGCTTTTAATTTAAATCGTCGGCATTGTCTATTTTTAAAGACATTCAAGTTTGTTTTTGAAAAAAGGCTAATCAAAAGTAAAATAAAATCAAAGAAAGCAGGCATTGAAATCTTTCGCTCTGGCACAAAAATTTTTCACTGATACATTTCTTTTTTGAATTTTTTTATTTTTCCTGTCAAACATTATTTTATATTTTCTTTTCTCCATTCCCATCATTTTTTGTCACAAGAATACCAAAATCAAATTAAATATAAATTTTTCTTTATTTTGAGCAGATTTTAATTAATTATCTATTTGACTTTTTCATAAAAAATCTATCACATCCACATTAAACAAATGTTCTATGATAAATCTTCTCTTCTCTTTTTTTAAGTTTAACCGCAAAAGGCATAAAAAATTTTTAAAAGTAAATTAAACAAAGCAAAAGGAAAAATAACAAAAGTAAAAACAAAAATTATAGCAAAAAGAAAGGAAATAAAGAAATTCATTAAAACCCGTTTGAAATGGCAAAAAGTTAAGTGTGGCATTTTATTATTTTTTTGTTTTATATTGGTATTTTTAGGTAGCATATTCGGTGGCTCTGGCATTCATTCAATGAAATGATGGCGATGCCGAAGTTGCACTTGAATTCATTTTATTTTGTCTTAAAGTTTCCACTTGTTGTTGTTGAAGTTTTTTGCGCAATACCGTCACGATACGTTTTTGTCTAAAAAAATAAAATAAAGACAAAGTTATAATGGAATAAGGAAGTTGAAAAAGTGGCCCAACCAAGAAATAATAAAAAGAAAGGTGCGGTGTTCTCATGAAATAGAATATTATTACTTAGACTTTTTTTCCAGCTAAAATAAAAGAAAGGCACCGCTTCCATTTTCTTTTTCTTTGAAAAAGCAAACCGAAAAAAAAACTCATAAGAAAAGCACTTGAGTGTCGCAACATGTTTACCGGTATGGAATGCGAGGCTAATCCTCCATTAAGATTTTTTGAAAGATCACAGAAAAAAATGGGGAAAGGTTAATTAAAAATAAGTTGCAAATGAACTTTAAAACTTTTAATGGATGGAGTTTATACAGGAAAGGGAGACACGTTTGATAAAACTAAAACATACTTATCAAGTTCAGTTCTAAGCTTTTTACATTCTTCTTCATCAGCTGTTGGAGTGATGGAACGCTCAGACATGGCATCCATGGTTAAATTTGTTAAGCTTGTATTAGCTCGTCTGGGTTTTGGCACTGGTGTAAGACTGTCATTGTAAGAGGATACCATTTTGAGACTAAAGCAATTCCGTTTAAAAAAACTTCAATTAAAGATTAAAACAAACCGTTGCAAATCAGTTTCAAGATCAACTTTAGATTGATTAAGTTTATGTATATCATTTTCTTGCTCTTCAAGTCTTTGAACCAATGATTGCTTTTCTTGGGTCCATGTTCGCTGTTTTTCTTGCAGAGCTCTCTCAAATTCAGTTCGAAGCTGTTTGGCATCATCATCGCCACTTCTGCTACTTTGTTTAAGTAAATCACCCGCAAGTCGAGCATTTTCTTCTGTGAGTTCAGAAATCTAAAATTTTGATAAGAAAAAATAAATATTTTTAATAGCAGGGCAAAAAAAATGCGTTAAAAACTAACCTTTCTTCGAAGTTCAGCATCATCTTCAATGGGTGATGGATGTGAAGCTGCTTTAACTTCTTCAATTTCATCTTCCAATGCTCGAATTTTTTCTTGAGTTTTTCTTAAACTTTCCGCTAATTCATGCTTTTCTTGAACCAAAGTTTCTTTTTCTCGATTCATCGAATCAACCCTCTTTCCATCAGCTGCCATTAACTCCGTGATCCTTTGCAAATTTTCATTTAATCTATCATGGGATCTCTTCAAATCCACAACTAACTCCTTTTGATTTTTTAATTCTGCTTCAGTATTTTCTTTTTCACGCTTAATTCTTTCAAGATCTTGTTTTAATTCGGCTTCGCGATTACCCATTTTTGAAATGGAAGCATTTTGCTCGGCTTCAAGTTCCTCTTCTTTTCTTTCTAGTTTATTTTTTGTTTCTTGAAGTTTATCAGCGAGAATAGTTTTTTCCTGTTCCATTACTCCAACTTTGCTATGAAGTTCATTAAGCGACGATCGAACTACGTCAAGTTCTAAGGCGGTGTTTGTTAGTTGTTGAAGTTGGGTTTCTTTATCCTCAAGATTTTCTTTTAATTTTGATATTTCAGAATCTTTTGAACTTTCATTTCCATGATGACGTTTTTGAGCTTCATACAACTCTTTTTCAAGCTCATCTTTTTCTGATTCAATTTGTGATATTCTTGCGTCGAGTGCAGCAATGGAGGCTCTAGCATCTGAAGTAGCTTGTGCATGAGCTGCTTCCTTAGATTTATGGTGGACAAGTTGAGATTCCTTATCTGCCAACTCCTTTTTTAATATAGAAATTTCAGAATCTTTGGAACCTTCGCTTCCATGGAATCGCTTTTGAGCATCAATTAAATCATTTTCCATTGAATCTCTTTCTGATTGAATTTGGGATATTCTTGCTTCTAAACTTGCGATGAGTCCTTTAGCTTCTTGTGCTTCTTTGAAGTTTGATGCAGCTTGAGATTTAATTTCTCTTAGCTCACTTTCAAGTTTATGTTTTTCAGATTCATTGGTTTTCAAACTGCTTTCAGCTATTTTCAAAGCTTCTCGAACTTTTAATAATTCTTTCTCTCCACTTTCAGAAGCTTCAGATTTGTTTCTTTCAAGCCTAGAAAGTTCATCTTGAAGTGATTCAATTTCACTATCATATTCCATCAATTTTGTTTCTAATCGTCCTTTTTCCATTTCAATACTTCGAAGTTTTTCCAATCTGGTTTCACCAAGCATTGCCAAATCTCTAATTTCATTTTCCATTTTGCTGATCGTTTTTTTACTGCTTTCAAGCTCACTTTGAAGTTTATTTGTTTCACTTTTAGCTTTAACAATTTCCTCATTTAATTCCCTTCGAACATCCTCTAATTTTCTCTCAGATTCTCGCCTATATTCAGCAAGTTCCACATCAGTTTCAGCGAATTTTTTGCATTCCTCTTCAGCTCTTTCAAGCGCAGATAAAGTTTGACGAAGTTCCGACGAAACTTTATCTGTTTCATCTTGCTGTTCCATGAGTTTTTGACGAAGTTCATGAACTTCATTTTCTTTTGAGCTTATTCGAGCTCGAGCTTCTTGAAGAGAATTTACGAGGGTCATCAACTCTTCTTCAACGCTAGCTTTTTCCATGAGCTTATTATTTTCTTTTTCAAGTTGGGTTATTCGAGTTTGAAGCTCAGTAATTGTGGAATTATGTTGGGTAATTTCAGTGGATCGTTTTTGGAGGTCTTCGGTGAGGCTAACCCTGAAAAAAGAAACTTGTTAAAAAAACAATTCATTTTGGTTAGTAAAAATGTGGAAAAAAAGCAGAGTCATGCCTATTTTAAGTTTTTATAGGTATAAAAGCTTACATTTCATTTTTATGATTATCCAATTCTTCTCTCAATTTTTTCATGCTCTCTTCTGATTCTTTAACCTTTTTCCTTTCAACTTCAATTTCCTTTTCACGATTTTCAATACTTTCTTTAGCCATTTGAAGCTCATTCATAATTCTAAGTTCATCATTTTTGCCGCTTTCTTGAAACTTTTTGATCTCATTATTTAATTCATCTATAGTTTCTTCAGCTTGCGCAAGCCTTTCCTCCATTTCCGCGGCTTCATTTTCAATTTCTGAACTATTTTTATTTGCCAAATCTAGCGTTTGCTCTAATTGAGAAATTTTCTTTTGAGCATAATCAAACTTTTCTTGCAATTCTTGAACTTGAGCGGATGCCGAAGAATTAGATGAATGAAGTTGATGTTGGAAATTTTCAATTTCTTGGGCTTTTCTATCCAATTCATCTTGAATAGTTTCAACTTTGCTTCGAAATTCTGTTAAATCTTTTTCCAAATTTTTAATTTTTGCTTCAGAAATTTCCAAAGCTTTTTGTTTATCATTTTCATTTCGGGATAATTCTTGAATTTCTCTCTTTTTTGCTTCGAGTTCACGACTCAATTGATCTTTTTCTTGCACAACCCGATCAAATTCTTCTGCACTTGTTGAAGGTTCGGAAGATTTAGCTAATCTCAACGACTGAAGCGCTGCAGATTTAACTTGAACTTCCTTTTGATGTTCGGTAATTTCTTGTCGAAGTTTTTGTTTTTCCATTTCCGCATTAAGTTTCACCTTTTCTAATTCATTATTAACTATAAAAAGTTCTTCTTGCGCTGCATTTTTAGCGGCTTCAAGGCTCGAAATGGATTTTCTAATTTCATCCCGCTCATGCTCGGCTGTTTGGAGTTTGCCTCGAAGTTGATCTATTTCTTCTTTGAGCTCTTTTGCTGCAGCATTATCCGATGCATTTCCCCGAAGATCTGCTAATTCAGCAATGAGCTGATTGATCTATAAAATTAAAATCTGTGTTATTTTGTTGGGAGATTCGAAGTTACATACTTGCATAAAAAGTTCATGCTTTTCTGATTCCTCTCTTTCAAGAGCAATTTGAAGTTCTCGTTTTTCACCTTGCAAATGTTGAACATTCGGTGGTTGTTTGGATTCAAGATTCCTCCTAAAAAAGGAAACAATTGTTTTTAGATTTCGAAAAACATATGTGGATTAATCTTTTGTGACATTTTTTTATGAAACTCAAAATTCAATGGCACTTTGTCCTTCCCATAAAAAAAACTTCTGGTCGGTAATAATTCAAAAACATAAAAGCCAGGAAATCTACTTAAGAATGAGTTGGAAGGGTACTTATAAGAGCAAAAGTTAATTAAAGCATTTCAAAGAAGAAAAAAAAATCAAAAAGGTACTTGAATTTTTGGTTTATGAATGAACAATGCCGAAAAAAACAACAACATATTTTTGTTGCGCAAAGTTGACAAAGAAAAAAGACTGCAATATTTTTTTACCTTTGTGGAAGGGAGAAATTAAAAAATGTAAATGGCATTTTTTGGATAACAAAAATAGTTTTTAAAATCTTATAATAATTCTTGAATCCAGGAAAGTAAAATAATGTTAGTAACAGAAAAAAATATGTTAGTAGAGAAGTTGTGAAAGTCGTGAATTTCCATGTATTATTTCCGCTACAAAACTCATATAGTAATTAGTTATTTATCAGATATTAGAATTACAATAAAGTCAGATTTGAGTAATAAGTTAATCTGTTAAATATTTGTTTGTTTTTCACTTGTGAGACATTAATCCAAAGCTTTAAATTATTTTCATACTCAACATGGCCTTTTTTTCCGGATTCGATCATTACACTTGAGATTGAGTGTTTTTATATTTTATTTGTTGTTGTTGTTATTCTTTTCCATAAAAAAGTTTTAAACATCGATTTGAAGAAAAAAAAACTCAAGCTAATCCTTGATTTCCGTTGGTTACGAAGACAACGACGACAGAAGGAAAAAAATAGGAATGGAATGTTTGCATTGGATTAGCTCTCTCTCCTCCGACTTTTTAACTTTCGAAAAAGTTTTTTTGTCAGACAGGAAAAGGAATGAATATTACGTAATTAAGGGGAAAGGTGCGATCTCAAGAGGGACAAGAACCAAGTTTTGTCAATTAAAAACCAAAAAAGTTTTAAGCCATGAAAATGGTTTTATAAAAAGTCGAGGGACTTACCTATCACGTTCAGCTTTTTCTAGCCTCTTTTTGAGATTTTCTATCTCCGCGGTTTTGTCTTTGAGGTTTTTCTGAAAAATAAAATTAAAACTTATTGAATTCTTTAGAATCAAAAGTTTGTTTGCTTTGCAAATAAATACCACTTAACAAAAAAATTGTATTGGAGTTCCGAGTAACAAAATTTTTATTAAAATAATTAAAAGACTTTTTATTTTTAATAATAAACTGTGATTTGATTTTGTCAAATTTTAAACCCATTTTTTAAAATTAAATACAAACCTGTAAATCGCGGACATTATCCATATCCGTTATAAAATTATCGAAAGTAATATTATATTTTTAATTTTGTTCATCACTGAGAAAGCAGAGACTTTTATAAAATTGTATTTGTAACGCCAAGAATGAGAGGGAAAATAATATTATATTCCGTCTAAAGTGATAAATTCAAAAATTGAATCGAATTGAAACAAAAAAATTGATAGAAAAAAACCACGAAAGGAAAAAAATGAAAGCCAATTATCAAAAACACAAACATAGAAGAAAAAAATTTTTGAAGGCCAAAAAAATGATTGTTTATTTTTCGTTTCCAAAAAAACAGAAGTCATCATTAAAAGTTTATAAACTAAAAAACTTTTTGTTTGTTTACAAAAACTATCAATAATCAAAAAAAAAAATAGTGGGAAAAGAATTCCACGTCAAAAAGGAAAGACTGCTGCTGCTTCCCAAACAAACAAACCAAAAAAGAGGAGAAAGACAACACAAAAATTTTCTTGTTACTCTTGCTCAATAATTTTGACAACGACTGGACTCTCAAAAAAAAAAGCTTATCATATTGATTATTCAACCAATGAGGAGGGCGACCGTCTATTATACCTTTTGCTAAAACTGAAATGAAAACGAATGACATGCATAATTTTATGCTCAATAAATAAAAATGCATATATGGATGGAATTTGAAGCATTTAAACCAACACATCACTCAATCACTGATTGAGAAACTCGGGTCGAAAAAAAATATAATATAAAAAATTTTATAATAAAATAAATTAAAAAGCTATTGTGTTTTGTGAGCAAAAAAATAAATGACAAAAAAATTATTTTTGGTTAAAACTTCTTTTTTTGTTTGCTTTCAATCAATTCTTGGTTGCTTGCTTTCTGGTTGTGCTTCTTCGGTTGTTTCCAAAATAATGTAAGTAAGCGAGCAAAGCATAAAAACTGACATTTTTTCATCGATGAAGAAAATAGTTAAAAATCTCTTTTCTTTGTTTTAAAAACGTTTTAATGCTTTAATATTTTTTTGCTTTGGATTCACTTTTTGAAGTTTTAAATAAGAGACGACAAGCTTTAAAAATGGATTAAAATTATATTTTTAGAAAATTTCGTTGTCGTTGTCGTGTGTGTCGTTTGAATCATTCAAACACGCAATTGAAGAAGAAAGAAAAAAACAAGAAGATGCATTACGAGAAAAAAATGAAGCATAAAAAAATAGGATGGCACACACCCTTTGATGAAAAAAAGAAGGTAGATAGATATTTATCTTATTCTGGAGACATCTCATCCCATCCCATTTCATAAAAGAAAAGAAGAGACTCATATTTCCGGCTTTACTTTATGAATGTTAAAAAAGTAGAGAAGAAAATTTTAGTTAATGGCGGTGAACGATTCTTCTTTTATAAGCTGGAAATTATTTAAAAGTAGAGAAATTATGTTTCATGTAAGTTTTTTATATTAAAATTATAACATTAGGTTTCCTACCGATTTAATAGAATTATGCCCTCCAATTGTTTACCTCATCGTAGATTTTAAACTTCATAAAATTGCAATTTTTAGACAAGTGAATCAGTCGATGTTCCAACTCATCTTCTCTCAGAAGAATCTTCAAGTGATGAATTAAATGGACATGGAATAAAAAGAAGTAAACTCGCTCAAGATTTAACTAATAGACTTTTAAATAAAACTCTAAGCAATGTTTCGGCTATTTCATCCACTGGCAGTAAAGTCAGTGATGATAATTTAAGCATAAATTTAATTCCATTAGCTCAAGCTCATTGGATTTTATTGGGAAAAGCGAAAGATCAATTAAGTTTATGTCGAAATATGATTGTTTATGTTTTAACTTATTATCCTCACACTCGGCCTATGTGGCAATTTGTAAAGGATTTGGATTTTAATGATGATGGATGGACTGATTTGCTATTGAAGGATAATAGATTTAAGTAAGTGTAACAGAAAGAAAAAATAGTTACTCAGAAACTTTTAACAAAAACTTATATAAGAACAATAAGGTAAAAAAAATGAGAAAAAAGGATTTAAAAATAAATTTAGGTAAAGTTGAATATTTAAAAAGTTCGCACGTTGAAAAACTAAGTAATACTTTTTTCATTGAGAAAATTTTAACGGCAAACTTTTAGGCATCATTGTGCTTCGGTTCAAGCCGCGGTTAAAATTGTTATGGACAATATTGGTGACACTCATCAAATGATAAAACTCCTACGAGATATTGGTTCTCATCATTTTTTCTATGATGCTTATGAGCCACATTTAGAATTAATGCATGATGGATTTTTAAATGCTCTTGAAAATCATCCCGATCCTATTGATGATGATTTAAAAAAGGGTTGGAATCAAATATGGGAAATATTAAAACTTCATATTGGTGAAGGAATTGCAATTCAACGACAAAATTATATGATGGAATGCGTCACAAAGGCTGAAATAACATGCGTTGCAGGGCAATGGGAAAAAATAAAAGATTTTGGAGTCAAACAAGCTGGGGAAGCAGTGACTAAGGAAGCAATTATTGTAAGAAAATTGGCCCAAATTTAGAAATATTTTTTGGGGAAATAAATGCATTTTTGGAAAGTTCTCAATTTTTTGCTTGCTTTTTCATTAAAAGCAAAAAAATGTTTTATAAAAAAAGAAAGCATGAAAACAAAACTAAAAATTAAAATGCGTTTTAAAAAAGTTTTTTAAAATATTAGTGAAAAATGACTAATAATGAAAATTATGTGGATTGTTTTATAGACTTATCACGCTTTGCTTCGGCAACATAAAATCCCATATCCATTAGAACTTCCAGAAGAAAGTTTAGCATTTAAATTATTTTCGGAACAAGTTATCAATGTAAGTTAACAAAAAATTTAGAAACCAAAATACGATAGTAATTATTTAGGCATTGGATGTAACAATCGAAACATATACAGTTGAAAGAGGATTTCAAGATCTTCCAAATAAATTAAAAGGTTTTGTAATCGATTGTTTGATGATTGAAGTTTGTCCTACACTAATTCGAAAAGCTTTTATGGATGGTAAGATTTTTGTTTTGAGTAATCCAAATATAAGAGAAAACAAAGAAAATGATTTAAGAAATTAAAAATAAAATATGTGTTTCAGGTTTATTAAAGCTTTTAAAAAAAGTGTTGGGAGAAGATACAATGTCAGAAACAAATATTCATTCATGGAGTAAAATTTATCGCATCCTTGAACAAGTAAGAGACCAAAAGAGAAAAAACTAAAAAGGGAAGAAAAATAAATGATATCCGTTGGAGGCAAAAAAAGAAAATAATAAAAACGGAATCATTTTCTATTTTTATTATATTTCTTTACCTTTTTTGCAGGCAATCATATGGAATATCGTTAATTATTGACTGACGTTCGCCCTTTCTCCTGCCATCATCTTCTCTTTTAAACCAATTATTTTTATACCATTGAATTGATTTTAATCTTAATCGACTGATTCCTTCTTTCAAGAAAAGAGCAAAACAAAAATAAAAACAAGTTTTAACTTGAGTAAAAATAATTTGAATTATCGAATAAAATTTTTTAATTAAAGCCTTTTTTGTTATAAAATTAAGAAAAACAAGAATAATAATAAAGTGTTGGAAAAAGAAAGATATAAAATTTTCCACAAAAAATGTAACCACCAATAACTATTATAAAAAAATTAACCGATATTTAAAACGATACGATTATACAAATAACAATAATAATTATTTCCTTCTTTTCTTAAAAAATCTTTTACACGACAAACTTTTTTTTATTGTCAAACTTCGATTCGATCGATTTTTAAGGAAAAAGGCGAACACGATTCGAGCTCTTGACTCGACACTCAAATTCAAAAAAAAATAAATACATACAAGACGAGAGAACGATGTTGCTGCATCATTCATTTTTTTTTTTCAAAAGAAAAGCTCAGGTCAAGACAGTTCGTCACCGGCCGGCCGCCCGCCGTGACTCGCTCATTTTCATCGCTCATTCGCGCAAGCAAGCAAACTCATAGAAAGCGCAATAATGCTCCCAGGTGAAAAGGTTTTGATCTAAAATGGAAGGGGTCAACCGAGGTCGTCATTGCATGCTTAGAAAAAAAAATGAATGAATCAAGCGGAAATTGTGATCGCTCTCTTTTTGTGGATTAAAAAAATGACCATGGATGGATAGTATGTGTTTGTACAATTTTTTAATAATAAATAGCGGCGGTTTTTTTAAAAATTAGAGAGCGATGATGGCCTTCAAATTTGACAAAACCAAAGCACAAGTTTCCTCCCCAATAATTTTCATCTTTTAACTCACTTTTAAAACTGATTCTTCTCGTTTCCAATCCTTTGAAACTAATTGTCCCATTTGAGCATTTAAACGATAATTCTGAAACAAAACTTTCCTATTCATTCTGAGACTATTTAAATTTGTAAACTCACACAAACTTGAGCATCATAAAGTTCTCTTTGAAGTCGCTCAATTTCTGCTTCTTTATTCTAAAATTATTTCTTTATTTCAAAGCATTACGTTAAAATAAATAAGCAAACCTCAATTTCATGAATATTTGGATGAGGTTTATATGGTTCAGGAGGAGAAAAATCAACTTGTAATGGATGCTGCATTGGTGGAAGTCCTCCTCCATATGTTGGAGGAGATGACTTACCCAATGAACCATTTGATTGCATCCTAGTTAATGGTGGCGCTTCCTAGAAAGAACTAATTATTCAAAGCTATTTAAACCTAAAATAAAATCCCATAAATCTTTAATACATTGCTTGAAATCCTAGGATTATCTTGTTTTAAGATTCTAACCCCGAAACAAAGGAAAAATACAACAGTTTCTTTGATATACTTTTTTTGTTCAAATATTAATCAATATATGACACAATAAAAACCAGAAATTAAAAAGAGGTGATTATGAGACTACAAGAACAATATAATGTACAATTTTATCAAAGTAAAGGGTAAAAAAGTAACTCGCTTTTAAACAAATTTCAGCACTTCCAAGAACGGCACTAAAAACCACATGTGTTCCAGTTGCTTGTCTTCTCGAAATCATAGTTTCAATTTTGCATCTTCAAATGATCGAATTACAAAAGATTTTAAAAAGATGAAAGTTAGAGTACAAACGCAACGGCAATAGTTGGATGATAACGAAAAAATAGATATATTTAAAAAAAAAGAGTTAATAAAAAATTCGAAGCTTGTTTTAATTTGTTTAATCAATTTAAAGAAAAAATGAATATATTAATTAGGTTGAAAATAAGAAGCAGTAATTTCGAACACACACAAATGAGATAAAAATTTTATAAATTATAAAACGAGTATTTATTTGCCAACGGGAATATTGGGGATGTGGAATGGGAGTTGATGATTGCGTTCAGTTTCAGAAGGTCGTCACCGTCAAAAAGAAGCAGGTTTTTATCCAACCAAATCTGCTGGAGGAGAGACAAATTTGTTCAAACCAACAACGACCACCACCAAAAAAAGTGACACATTATCGTTATAAAAAAGAGAAGAGAGGATGAAATCAAGCCTCTCGAATGATGATGCTTTTAGTTGCAATTGAAATTAATTGCGGCCTTATTTGGTTTAAATTTAAAACAATTGAGAACCAAAAAATAAACAAAAGAAGTTTTTTTGCAGAGAAACGAAAAAAAGAAGAGATGATAAAATCAATTTCTTTGTTGAGAGAATTTGAAGAAGAAAAAAACAGGTGAAGAGATGAGAAAACAAAAAGAAAAGGCGTTGGTCAAGATAATTAAAGAAAATAATTAGAGTTAATGAAAAAATAACAAGGTTATCGAAAAAAGATTGAATGGTAAATAAATTAAACAAATCAGTTATAAAAAAACTAAGACTCTAATCCTAAAACCCTAAAACTAAAATCTTTTTATCCAAAAAATATCAAGCTTTAAAAACAAACTGATAATTCAAGAAACTCTAATCAAGAAAAATCAATAAAGAAAATGGGTTTAGAATAGAAATTTTGTTTTGCCGCTAGTCTTTCGAGATTTCAGGAAATTATAGTAAATTAACTCTGCTCTCATATCTTTTCTCCTCCATTAACTTTAAAATATCAAACTTACTTTTAGAGTATTATAACCAGATTCAGGGCCTTCTGAATAAGCTTGACGTGAACCGTGATTTTGTACAATTCGATATATTTCATCGCATTGGTTTCGAATGGTTGATGGACTTAATGGTTCACCATTCAAACTTTCTCCAGGAAATTTAATAACTCGAAGTAAATCAGGTGTTGGAGAATTACGAGGCTGCGGGGAAGTTTTCTAAAATTTGTCAAAAATAATAAAGTGGAAATGTGGTTTTTAGAAAAACAAAAAACATTTTTATGTTGAAAAAAAATTTAAAAGGCTGAAACTTGATTTATTTTGTTTTTGCGCAAAAACAAAATGGAAAAAAGTAAAATAAAAAAGTTGGAAAAATGCCCGATTAAAAAAATGAATGAAGTAAAATCGATTTTTATTATATTTTTTTGTTGTTGAAAGGTAAAAAAGTTATGGGAGTAATTAAAATTTTGATGATTCCAGTTTGTAATAAAAGAAACCGCAATTAACTTGGCGATATAAAAAATAAAAACATATGCGTGAAAAGAAGTAAAAAATATTTAAAAGTGATCCTAAAGTTTAATTATCAAAAAAAGTTTGGTATCTAAAACATGGAGCAGCTGAAATTGTGGGTAGCTTTTTCTAAAAAAAATTAGCATATCTCATTTGAAAAATTCTCATCAAATCATCATCTTGAAATGTAATTTTCATTTTTTTAACAACAAAAAATTAAAATAAAAAGTTTTTTATAATGAAAGTTAGTTCATTCAAAGTTTATTTTGCTTTCTAATTTTGTGACGACGACGACGACGACGAAAAGCGAGATGTTCTTATTTATGCTTACATTTGCTGCATCTAATTTATTTGTTTTTGTAGAAAGTTTCTGTGAAAGTTGGATTGATCATTCACCAAAATGTATCATCTCTATTATTTCAATTACTGTTATCGTGGTTCTATTAATTGCTGGAGTTATTCTTATGATTTTATGGCTTTATGATGCTCTCACTTTAAAGGTTAGTTAGTTTTTTTTTTGGTAATAGCTTTTGGGCTAAAGCATTAAAAAAAGCCTTTTTTCGAAACTGTCGATTTTTATATATCTTTTTCAATCCAAGTTTTTTTTAATCCGCTCTTATTATTTTTTAGTCATTGGGAAAATCAAGTAATCATTTTGTATATCACTCAGATCTTAATGAAGCTGAAAATGGGCATTACTCCGATTCTGAATGTTATACTGGTCCAACATCATCAAGTTCAACTTCATCAAGTGCACCACGCCGCCGCCGAAATCGACGTCCTCATAATCGAATGATTATTGTTAATGAATGAATAATAACTCTCTCTTTTTTTCTTCGTTTTATATATATTGTATCTCATCTCTTATTGTATATTAATGTAATAATATATTTAATGGAAATAAACTTACTTCAACAAACGGGGTTGAACGAGAAACAACTTCACCGGGTTTCAGCACTGCATGTGGAATTGGCCTAAAACTGTTTGTGAGATAAATGCTTTCGATGCATGAGTCAATGAAACCTATCAACAGATTCTGGTATAATTTCACGATTTTTGCTAAACTTTATTATGGTTCGATAAGAAGGGCTTCGATCAGATATTGCAGCATTTTCAGAAGCTGTTCGAGGTTTTCGCTTCAACTCGAGGGATTCCTGAGATTGTCGAAGAAGGTAAAAACTTGTTGGTAGCTCGGGTGTAATGGGATCGACAGCTGTTACACCAGTAATGGTAACTTTAGGTTCAGAATTATGTGGAGCTGATTTACGCCTTGATGGATTAAATTTATTTATTTTATCTGAATATTCATCCCCGCCATTTTCACTCGAGAAAATGGATCTCTCTTCATTATTCAAAGCCATCACAGGAGTTGCAATTTGTTGTGTAAAAAAATTGCGTTGTTTAGAAACGAATCCATTTGGAATCTCTTCTCTCTGTTCGTGCTCATATTCATGTTGATAATGTTCAGGATGAAATTTATCTAAATAGCTTGCAACTGTGGTACCCATTAATTTACGATCCTTTGGATCCAATTGTGATGATTGCAAATTTATTGCTGTTGCTTTTAACATTTCCTCATCAGCACTTGGTGAACGTCGAATTTTAAGAAAACGAGCGTTTGCTTCGTGTGTATTGTGAATTGATCTAAAAAAAGCACGGAATTGTACGAAAATACAAAAAATAATAATAGGAACAACAACAATAATAATAACACCAGCAGCAACCAAGGAAAAGAACGGGAAAAGAAAATTTATTTTTTGTCTGCCGTTGTTAGCTTCGAAAAAAAATGCAAACAAATCATAAAAAAAATTGTAAAATGAAATGACATTTTAAAAAAGGTGGAAGCTTTGTCACCAAATAAATATGTGTGGATGTGGATTGATTTTTGCACCTCATAAATGATTATATTACGAAATTATAAGAATCAGAAAAAAAATTTGTTTCTAATTTTGTGATTCTAATTAAATTTATTACGTGAAAAAGGATTCAAGTAAATTTATAAACTCACAAACTCGTGAAGGGATTGGCATCACAATGAAAAATTTATCTATATTTTCGAAATCCTAAAACTAAAATCTTACCTTCACTTTAACTGACAAACTAATACTATTATTTCTTTGATCAAAACCTCTTAATTTTTTACGCATTATTAAAATTGCGTAAAATAAAGAAAACAATTGCTTATTGGATGTAATGATGCATTTTTCTCTCACGATTTTTTTGTTTTCCTTGTACAACGCCTGAATCAACAATACCAACAACAACAAAAGCATTCTTCCTTTTTTTTTTGTTCGTGTTCGAAGACATTATAATCGATCGATCAATATTTTTTACTGGATAAATTAATAAATAGTTAAAGATAAATTTCTTAAATGGTTCAAACGTTCTTTGACATTTTCCTATATTCCTTTTATGGTTTTAATATAGACAAAATGCCAAGAACTGTTGACCCATGTAAGATAGAAACAATCAAATATAAATAAATAATAAACAATCTTTTCTTCTTTTTATTCCCAAAATAATAATAATACAAAAGTGAATAAAGGAAGAAAGAAAAGGCAGAAAGCAACTATCGTCCACTTCATTTTTAGTCCAATACTGATGGGTCTGATTTTCTTTTTAGAGGAGAAAAATTTTCAGGAAGATTTTTAAGGCAAAAATATTGTACAACATACACACGTCGTAAGGTTCTGAAACCAACGTCGTGGTCGTCGTCGAACACCGCCTATTTTTCTTTTTCTTTTCCTTTCTTTATTTTTTTTTGTGATTTAAAGTGATAACAACGGTGTCGTTGAAAAAGAAAGAAAAAAATAAGGAAAAGAAAATATATGGTGACAGACGAAAAATAAAAAGTAAAGATGGACGTTTTTGCTTTCTGATAAGAATAAAAAGAAAGAAGCTTGACGAAATATTTTTTTCTCCCTTTTAACGTTGATGGAAAAAGAAAAAGAGGGAGCGCCGTCAACAAAAAAAGCAGCAAGAGCTCATGGAAAAAAAGCATATCAGAATCAGAAAGTTTTTCGATGGACGAGAGAAAAGGGTGTTGAATATATTTTGTTGAAAGAAGAAGAAAAGGAGTAAAGGTGATTCATACTTCATTTCTTCCAAAAAAAGAAAATGAAGACACGCTGCAAAGCTTCTCCTTCTTCGTTGTTGTTGTCATCTTCCATGGAGATACTAACTGCAGCAGAGCCAGTCGATGATGATGAAGATGGGTGACACTCTGATCAATCAAGAAACAACATCGTTGAGAAAGAAAGAAAAAATAAGGTGCAGCTTCTTTTGGAAAAAAATAAGAAACATCCGCATTTTTGGGAAAAAAGAAATAATATTTTTCGTTATCACAAAAAACAGACGAAGAAGGAGAATGAAAAAAACTACTCGTGAATAAAAAAAAAAGGCTGCTGACATTTGATTTTTGATGATGAAAGATTTCAAAGAGGCCAAATTAAGAAAGTAGACACATATAAAAAACATGAGTCAGAAGCCCTTTTAGGGTAGAAAAATTAGAAAGAAAAAATATAGAAAAAGAAACGTATGATAAAGCAAACAACGAATTTAGCGAAGTTTAAAACAAATTTGTAAATACAAAACTATGAAGGAAAAATAGTAATACATACACAATTGTTTAGAATAAAAACAGAACAAGAGTGTTGGGCTCCAAAATAACGAAGAAAGCGATACATAAAAAATAATGAATAAAAGCATTACTATTTTTTAGAGAGATTTCACCTTTTCCCTAATTATCACTGTCATTATTTTGTACCATGTTTTAGTTAAACAAATAATATTTCAAACTCAAATATGCTTCCAAAATAGTTTTTTTCCTTAAAAAAAGCGAAATGCTAAAAAACCTAAACAATCCAAAGAATTTTTATTTCATAAAAAAACTTCCACTTTTTTATTTGGTGACAAAACTGAAAAAAACGACGGATATCACATCACAAGTGTCTTTATTTCACACTTTGATGACTATCAAAAAACCACCAACACCCAAAAAAAAGCGTTTGATAAAAAAGACGTCATAAAATTAGGAATCTAAAAATCTAGCTTTTTTGGAAGATGAAAAACGTACTTTTATTGTTTTTCAAATAAAAAATCACAATATTTTTTTGGGTGGATGAAAACCATAAAATAAATTGTTTGGCAAAGAAAAAGCGATGAAATCATCATCAAAAAAAAAGACATTAGCATTTAAATGCCTAAGGGAAAAATTAGAAAAAAAAGACGACAACAAACCTGAGATGATTTGCATTTTGATCGGTTGTTTTAGTAGGAATGATTGTACGTTTTTGAAATCGTTGCATTGAAGGAAATGTTGCAAGAGAATCAAGAGTATTGGTAAGTAAAGGCGGAGGATGCTTGAATGCATCTGGATTTAATACTGTTCCATGCTCAATTGCAATTTCAATTCTTGACTGAGAAAGAGGATCAGTCATTTGATATCGTTCGTTTTTTAAGTTTGATTAAATAAAGCTGAAAACAAAAATGGGGAAAAATTTGTATATAAAAAGTTAAAACACGTAACAAAGATTCGCCAAAGCGACATTTATAGTAACTTATAAAAATGAGATAAAAGACAAAAGCTCTAATAAATAATATCCAACAAAATGGAATCGAAAAAAGTAGAAAGTAACACCAATAAACGAAAAACACTTATTGAAACAAATGGAGATATTTCACGCAAAATTTTTTTTATTTATTTCTTTCCGGTCAAAGACAAGAAAAAGGAACTTGACCACCACGGCAAAGTTTAGTGAGATCAATCTTCTCGTCGTTGTCCCATGAATACCTCATGACAAGAGCGAGAAAAAAATAACCAACGATTGCTTTATAAAAAATGACCTTTCTCGGTTCAATGCGGGCAGCCCTTTTCATTCATATTCTTCTGATGTAATGGAAGGACGGAGGAGGAGGAAATACATATAAATATATTCATTCTTAACTGTTTTTATTATTATAAAAATAACGGTTTTGAGCTATTGTAATAATTTCGCTTTTTTTTTGGCATTACCATTTTTTTCTTTCCCTCAACCATCATCGCTTACTACTTGTTCATTCTCACACATTTTTTGGTGCGTGTTTACAAAAAAGAAAAAAAACCATGGCGATTTGTTTTTTGAGAATAAAAAAAGAAAATGTGAGAAGTGACCATGAAGAAAGACAAAAAAAAAAGTTTAGTGTTTTTTTGTGTTTTCGTATCTAACAACTCTTAGAAGCAGGCGATTGAGATGGCAATAATGGAATCAGGTTGAACAAATATTAAAAACTATAAAATAAAATTTTTTCAATCAAACCACTTTTTTAAGAAAAGTGGAAAAAATCTTTTAAACAATAATAATAAAAACTTGAAATTTTCCTTGAATGAAAAAATTGGAAAATACAAAACAAAACTCATGTGTGAAAAAGCTAGTACGATAATTGAAGGCAACCATCCTCTCTTCATCATCCGGCCAGACAGATCGCAAAAAAATCCAAAACACCTGCTTATTCCATTTCTTACCTTTCCGTTTTCTTTATTTCTATTTTAATCAAGGAAAAAAATAAATTAAAGAAGCTTAAATCGCTCGGATTTCTTCAAATTTTTCGCGATTGAAAAAAAAGCGAGAAAGAAGCAATCAAAAAAATAAAAAATAACAACCATGAAATTTCTTTTCTCGGAATCAAAAAAAAATAGAAAGTAAAAAAAATGGTTAACTTTTTTTGGGGTGTGTGATTATTGAAAAAAAAAAATATATTAGTGAGAAAAAGGAGTTTCTGACAAATAATGTTGGATGGCCGAAAGATATCAGGTCAGCAATAGCAGTGAAAGTCATAATGAAAGTTGTCGTCGCTATTTCCTTTTTATTTTTTTTTGCGGTCGAGACGATTTATCAAAGTCAATGTATCAAGGAGAATAAACAGCGGAAGGAAAAAAATAAACGCGCGATTTGTAATGTCTCAATTTTTTATTATTGTTTTTTTACTTTTTTGATAACTATTTTTCAAGTTAGAATTTAACGCTCAGAACAGAAAAATCATGATAGCTATTATCCCCATAGCATGGCTGCTTCAAAGTTAAACGAATAAACTAATTCCATAAGCAATCTTTCTCACAAACAGCTTAAAACAAAATGCTTATCAAAAACATTCTTCAAATGCCGAAATCTTCGCAAAATTTAATTTGAGGCCAATAAGGGTCAGGAGAAAATTTTACTATCATAGTTAAAAGAAAGAGCAAACATATGTATATGCAAAAATAAAAGAGAAAGAAAGTTTTACGATCATGAAAATAAGAAATAAACGATTCAAAAAAGAAAGACGAAGAAGTCAAGCACCGAATCGGCAAACAAACAAAATGCAAAAACGAAAAGACGATCATGGCAGCAGAAACAAAAGAATAAATAACGCAAATACTTTCTTTTGAGGTTGCTTTTTTTTGCTTTAGTTATAATCATTTATTTATTAAAGGAATTAGGAGTAACAAAATACCGGTGTAATCCCTATTTAAAAAGCTGTTTTTTATTTTTGAAACATATTGAAAGTCATGAGCATAATCGCCTGTTTCTTTTATAAACAAAAATACTGAGCTTTGAATATAATAATGTTCCAAGTTCAAAAAAGAATCTTTATTTCTATTGCACAAAAAGAAACTAAATATATTATAAACAAAAATTAATTCAAAAATGAAAGCATCAAAAATAAGCTGTTTCTTGTGGCCTCAAAAAAAAAAAGAAGAGAGATCGTTGATTGATGACGAAACACTTTGCATTTTTCTCATAATGACTCAAAGCAATTCATTCATTTTTAGTTGTTATTTTCCCACATTTGATAGTTTGTCTCGAATATAATTCCATGCTTTTTTAACGCTGAATCCTCCACTATGATATGATGCGCCATTGGTTGCAGCATCACCAATTTCAGCTTCAGCTGGAACTTCGGCATCGATGCTCATTTGTTCTTCCAATGGTTGCTTATTTTCTTTACAACCAAGTTTTCCAAATGGTGGAACTTTATGTTCGAAATAATGTCGATGTGAAAATATATAATGGTTGTATTTTGAAAATTCAAATGAGAGGCTATCACTGCAATCAAAATCTTCATTTTTAGGGGTTCCAAGACATTCGTAATAAGTTGAATTTGGTCCCATTCCAATTGGATACCAAATTTCTATTCCATGATGATATGATTCATTTAAATCATTTGGATCACAAGGTTTTGAATCATCGCCATCATGATGAATACGCGGATCCAAGTGATTTTTATGGCATGCTGGAAGATGAGGAACTATGTCATCGGAATGAACCACTCGATACGAATGTGGCAAAAGCACATCGAATTTTTTGGCTAATTCAGAATTTCCAACTCGTGGTTCTCCAAAAGTTATTAACCGGATGTTAGATCCATTTCGATGTTCATCCAAAACACTTTTCAATGCTCCAAGTGCAGCGAGAGCACCACCAAGTGAATGACCAGTAAAAGTGACATCATAATCCTAAAAAGGATGTTACTCAATTTCAAACATGCAAAAAGAAGACAATCACTACGATTTCTTAAGCCCTTAATTTTAATTATATAATATTACAATTTGTGCATACTTTATGCCGCCAATATTGATAAAATGTTTCACTAATCAATCGCCTATTTTTGTTTTTTTCACAACCCCGATAGAAATGATTTCGAAAATAACATCACTCTTTTTTAATGCAATAAAATTTAAGCCTCTCAAAGTTGTCTCGTTCTCTTAATTCTCCCTCATTCATTGTCAATCGATTGTATTTTGAACCAATGCATTAAAGTAGCTATTTTGTATTTGAGTGAGCAAACATAAAACTAAAGAGTTACTTCCTGCTAAAACTAGCTAGCCTAACTTATGACTTATTTGCTATTTTTTTATATTTCAAAGTTTCAAAGTTTCAAAAAAGAGCAAACCTTATAACGTGGATCATCAAAAACAGGATGTACATGTGGCCATAAAACTTCTAAAGCGTTTGAGAAGTATTTATTTGCCTAAAAAATGATTGAATTAAATCTTCATACTTTTTTAAATTAGGTATCGGTTGAAAAATGGCAAAAGCTTACCATACCAATACCATAAAAATTAATTTTAGGAACAAGCGTGGTCCATCCTTCAAGAATCAGCTGTTTTTTAGTTTTAGTTCCTCGAAATATAACGTATATCCTTCGTTCATGTTCATTTACGAGAGTATAACTTGCGCATGAATCTTTAAGAAAATCACATACGAGGTTATTGGAAGTGTAAATGGTATAAAGATGAGCATCATTTCCAAAGGTTCTGAAAGATTATGGACCTTTAGACCTTACTAATACATGATTCCTAAAGCTCTTACTCATTGATACAGCCAAGTGGTGTAACTCCATAAGCTCCAGCTGCAAGATTCAATAATTGTCGAGCTTCCGTTTCATTATATCCTGTTTTTGCAGGTTCTATCGCTAATGGCGCTGGAACAGGTAAGAATGTTGCAAAGAAAATTCCAATAAATAATAGTAAACAATACACCCGATTCATTTTTTATTTTGCAGCCATCAAACTTTTTCCACACGCACAAATAAATAAAAAAACGAGTGGCTTTTAAAAAAGTATTCAATAAATAAAAACTACGCCTACAAAAAAAGTTCAAACGAGAAAAAAATGGTTTATGAATCATCGATTATGTATTGCCTCTGCAATGATCTTTTGTCATATCATCATTTTTGTATTAATAAAAGGTGTAAAGCTTCCTTCCTTATTGTCATAACAAAATAAAATTAAATAGTGAATAATAGGATTTTAAAATCAATTTTTCTTTCGATCGAAAAATTTTAGTGAACAATTCAAAACTATGTTCTTCTTGTTGTTTTTTACAGGAAAAGGTGATTCGGTTCAGAAAAATATCCAATGAAATGTTGAAACAAATCTTTTTTGACACAAAACTTTAAAACAGTAAAGAAATAATTGTTCATCGAGTATGAATGGTTTGAATTGATAGACAAAAGACTAAAGATCATATGGAGCAAATAGTAACGACAAAATTGCCGTCTTACTACAATGTACTTATACTTGTATTATGCTGTTTAGTAAATGAAAACATAATGGGCTACTGTAAACTACATATTTTAAAACACGCATCACTATAACCATAATGAAAATCTTTTGTAACAAAGAAACAACACAAGAAATTTGATTCTCAAAACTTTATTGAAACATTACAAAATAATACATGAGTAAATAAATTTAGTATACAATCACGATGATAAGTTTTCTTCCGATGTAATAGGATAAGGAACATTCGGTTCATTAGGCTAAAAAAGTAAAATTGTTAGTAATGAAACAATAGAAAAAGTAAAACTCACATTTAGTGATTTAATCAATTTATCAAATTCATGTCTAACCAGATCAGTCAAGTTTCGTTTCAAAATAAGAGTACATTCATCGACATGTTTCATCAAAGCATCTGCATCAATTCTGCTTAGTTTTCTTTCAGCTGGCGTTGTCGTCGTAGAACTTGATGATGATAATGATGACGAAGAAGGTGAGGAAATGGAAGTGTTGAGAGAACTTATATCGGCGCCATCAGCCATTGATGAAGTTGAAAACGATAGTCGAACTGGAGTCTGAAAAAAGAAACATAAAAATCAAGAAGGATAAAAAAATAAGCTTACATTATAAACATAAGAAACGTCATTACTGTCAGAGTTAGAAGCGTTCAAAAAGCGTCGAGGCCCAGGCGAATAATATTCACGAGCATCACCACTTCTTCGCATCATAGTCACCAATTATTTTTCAAAAAATGAAAGTTGAAAAATGAGAAGAAAGAAAAAACATTGATGCTTCAATCGAAAATGAAAAATGCCCTAATTAGCATGAAACAATAATTTTCTTTTCGAAAGTTTTCTAAACTGATTTGAAAGTGCATTTTTTGAATGAAGTTTTTTTTACTCAAAACATTTTTGAACTTGCTATATCTAATCTTTGTTTAACTTTTTTTCTTTTCATCTTATTTCAACATGTAATGTACACAGAATTAATTATGACAAGAAAAACTTTATTAAAACTTTTTATATTTAGCAAAGAAATTGACGGAGAATAAATAATATGGTAAAAAATCATTGTTATGAAAAATAATTTTTTCCAATTCCAACTACACTTCCCATTTCAAAATATTCATTACAATTAAGATCTTGGAATGCCGAAAGAATATCGTCGGCATTTGTATGTAATTCACGAAAAGCGTACATTTCAAAACTAAATTTTTTTATCAACGTTTGAGATTTTATAATGAATAGCTTACTTAAATTTATCAAGACTTGATAAAACTTCTTTTAATTCCCTAATAGGTATATCAAAAAGAATTCTTCCCATACAATTAAGACTTTCTAAATTCGGGGTTATCAAAGTTTTTATAAAACTTAGATCAGCAGAATGAAAAATTAGATTGAGACGTTTGGTTGAAGTAAAATTAATAGGCAATGTTTTAAAGAATTGAGCTTCTAATTTTCCTGGTTTATCATTTATAAAAGAGATACTCTCCAAAACATCAAATTTATAAGTAATTTGATAAGCTTCTAATCCATTGCAATGTTCGTCGTCTTTGCAATAACACAAAACATGAAATTTTATGAGACCACAACCAATTTCAATATGTCTGACTGAATGAGATCGCTTTGATAGATTTCGAGTTGATACATTGATAGAAGCAAAAGTGTTTAAAGTTTTTCCATCGCATATTTCTGCAAATCTACGTTGACATACCCATGGTAATGAAGGTAAGTCAAAGGTTGCTTCAACAGAAGTTAAATTTTGATTTGAGATTTTTTGATAAGCCATTTCTAAATATGGAAAAAATACAAGTCAAGTAATTGCACGATTTAAATAATATTCAATATATTGTATTTGGTTGTTTACTCGTTTGTTTTTGCGACCTTACAAATGGCACAAATGCACCTTAATAAAAAGTGTGAAATTGTCTAGCATTAATAACTTTTGAAGGAAGTTTAGATGACTACGAATAAAAGTGATGGATAAAGTGCATCAGAAGAAGTTTAGGGGATACCTTCGAGAATCTTTAATTTATCGTAAATTTTCAACATTTAACTCGATCCAAACGCAACATCTTTCTCGTATTTAAAAAACTTTTATTTACATTTTTTTGTTGTATAACCATTTTACAATTACAATACCTACATATTCACAAACAAAGAAAGTGCAATCAATGACCGGTAAAAGAAATATTTATAAAATAAAAATACAAGAATTCAATTCTTTTTTTGTTGCATTTTTCTCATCTAAAAAATGAACAAAACGCATTTTCTACTTTCCCAAAAAATAAAATTACCAAAAAATGGAAGAAATGTGCTAATCAAATTTAAAAATTAATCAAATAAAGAATCAAAAAAATTAAATTAAGAAGAGAAGGGCCATTAAAAAAATGAAGAACATCGTTGCCAGAACGTTTTTCTACAATTTAATTTAATAATCAGGATTACAAACAAGTTCAGCTCGATCGATTTGTTCAATAATTTGTGCAAGCTTTCTTCGAATTTTCTTTTGATCATCTGCAGTGCATTCAATAATGGTGGATTGGAATTTTTGATCCACTGGTCCAACTTCATCTGGACAACATGCATTATGATAACGTTCGATGGTGCCTTTAGCGGATGAAAGATCTTCTTTCATTTTATTTGTAACCAAATCAATGAGTTTATTAACTTCATCAAGGGCACGAGCTTGATCTTCATTTCGTGGAGTATGAACTGAAACTTCGACAGCTTTGCAACGTTTGAGGCAACGATCAGCTGTGATATCAATGTCATCGCGATCATGAGGATCCAAACGAAGGAATTCAGCATTGATTCGAACATTATTTAAAATATCAAGAAGTTGTTCCTTTTCTTGTTCCAAATTGGCTGCCATTTCTCTGAAATAAATTTTAAGGTTTACATAATTTTTGAAATCTTAAAAGTGCATTTGCCTTGGTGGAAACCTTTGTGTATTAGCTTTTGAGATTATTTCTTTAGGGTCTAAGTGCATTGAGGAAAAGTTAAAAGTAAATGAAAAAGTTAGGCCTCTCAAAAATAATTGAAGTAATTCTTTTAGAAAGGTAATAACAAGTTTTTCACTTGCAACTAGAGAAAAAGTTTAAAATAAGGTGTGAGTCATAAAAAAAAGTTTGCAGACGAAAATTAATATTTGCACAAAAGGTGAGACATCAGATAAATCTATCAAGTGTCGCAGTTGATGATTACGGTAGTGTTTAAAGCATTTGAAAAGGGCTTTGACTGAATTTCATAATGCTTATTAATTTAAACATACCTTAATTGTTCAACTCTGCGTTCAGTTTCATCAAGAAGATGAATAAGTTTTTCACTGCATCCGCCATCGATTGAAGTTTTCTTATCGCCGAAATTAACACGACGAGCTTCAGCAGCTGCGGCAATTCCATTTGATTGTTGCTGAATTTCTGCTTGTTCGTGAGGCTTTTTTTCAGCTTCTTCATTTTCAAATTTTTGTTGCTTTGGTGGTGGAGTGGATTGTTGAGATCGAACATTTTCAACTTGAATTTTAGATTCCACATTATTTGGGGAATCTGATGCAGCTTGTTGCTGCTTTCGATCAGGATTTAATTCACCATTGGTATAACTCGATGCTGCATTATTAATTTCTACCGCAGCTTTAGGAACAGGACTCTTAAAAAAGGAAATATGCCATTAAAAAAATGAGAAAGAAAAATGATTTGTTGCCATTACAAAGAATTGCTGTTGTTTTGTATGCATTATATTTTAATTAGAAAAAAATCACAGAAGAAACCGGTATGTTGAAATAATGACGACGGAGGAACGTCAACGACGCAAAAAGAAAATGAATTTAAAAAATAAGCAAAATGTTTCTGGTTTTTTCCAATGCAATAGTTCTTTTTTCTTTTCTTTTTTTCTGTGATTCAAGCAAGCGCAAGAAGAAAAAAAACATAGTCCACAAAGAATATAAAAAATTGTTGAGGTAGCGCAAGCAACATAACAAAAGCAGCATGATTGTATATGTACGTGGACACATTATATGTATTGCAATAACAAACTTTTTTTTTTCAAAAAATTCTCTCACAGTAAAAAAGCAAGCAAGTGAAACAAAAGTGCTCATTTCGTAACTTTTTTTTAAACCGAAGAAGCACCCGAATGTTCGAGTATTTTCCTTGCGTTTGTTTTTTTTTGTTAATACATATTTTTTAATTTTAAAGTCATCAAAGGAAACGTTAAAAAACATTAATCAAGAAAGAGAAAGGAAAAAACTTTTTTGTTGATTGACATTTTTTATGTTTGTCTTTTTTTAATCTTAATTCAATTCTTTGAAAATGGAAAGAAAGCATGCATTAAAAAACATACCCTTTTTGGTGGCGTTGATTGTGGTGGCTGCTGTTGTGATTGAGAAGAATTATTGGGTGAAGCCCTTTGAACAGGAATTGAACGTTCTTGTTGTGGATTGTTGGATTGTTGTTGTTGAGCGGATGATGGAGTTCCACGATCTGTTGGTGGACGAGGCGAACGAGAATCATGTCGATGGCGAGGTAATGAACCAAACCCTTGAGGAAGATCCCGTTCAAATCCATCAAAAAATTCATCATCAATTAATCTTGGAGTTGAACCGAATCGACGTTGAGGTTGGGGAGAACGGGAGAAGCCATCTCTTGAAAATCCATCAAAGGGATCATGATGGAAGAATGGGTCGTCCACAAAGGTAGTACGAGGAAGTCGGCCTGGTCCACCGTCCCTGAAAAAGATTGATTTAGTAAAGTTCAGCAAATAAAGGCGAAAAGATGTTGGTAAAAATGAGAATGAAAGAGGGCAATCAAAGATTGTTTAAAAAATGGCGCAAAAGTTTTATGTCAAAAAAAATTGTCCTATTTGAAACATTCATGAGCTTTGCTAAACAGTTGTCGATAAAAAACATATGTTCTCAATCTTTAAACTTTAAAAAATCCAACTAAAATGAAATTTGAGAAATTTGTTAACTAAAGTTTTTGTGACTTAACCATGCATGTTTAACATTTTACTTACAAAAACTAAAAACTTAAAAGTCATCAAAAAATTTCCAGTCATTTTACGAAATTCGAAGTATTTAAAAAGTTTCAAACTTTTAGAAAAACTATTAACTTGATGAATCTCATTTCATACCAACATTTTAAAGAAAATCTTGAAAAAATAAAATTACATTTTTGATTAAAATTTCTTTGATTTAATACAATATAATCTTCTCTCCTTAAAAATAAGAAATACTTTTTTGAAAGAGAAGGTGAGTTGTTCTTTTATAAGTGAAATATACGACGAAGTTTTTTTGATAACAAAAGGAAATAAGACAAAAAAAAAATATGTGTGCGTAAAATAAATACCAGACTATTCGGTAGCGTAAGTAAAGAATAAAAATGACTGATGCAGGAAAAAAAGTGTCTTTGGGGTTGGGTTGATTTTTTTCGTTTACAATCGATTTTTGATTTTTTTTTAATTTTAAAGCGCTAATTTGGGTTGAAAAAAAGAAAGAAAAAAATAGGCGGGTCTTTTTTATTTTGTTTTTTCTTGTCTCCATCACCGCCTTTTCCGCCAGTTGTGATAGCAATTGTTTTGAACACGTATGTATTTCCTCCTTCGTTTTTTTATTATCGTCGCCAACTCACTAGGCAGAATGAATGAATGAATGATCAGAAATAATTCATTGTGTTGTTGTTTTTTGCTGCTCGACTGGCTCCAATATTATTTTTTTATTGGAACCTAAAAGGTGGTAGAAGGAGTGATGATTCATTATTTCGCTCCTTCCCTTTCTTTTTTTATTGTTGTTTATCAGCCCCGAAACAAAAATTTAAAGAATTTCATCCATTTTTTTCTATCTCCCTCTTCCATGAAAGGTTTTAATCAGTAAGCGGCGAATAAAAAAATGAAAATTATTGAAAGTTTACGTTGATCCCTTTTTTTGTTTGAATTCTCAACAACGGGGTGATAATCTTTTCGTGTGTCTCTCTTTTTTTTAATATTAAAATTCGAAAAACTAAAAAGTAAAAATGGGTCAAAAATCCGCATATAAAAACGAAACAATCAAAAAATTATATTTGCGTGTAAAAATTCTTCTCTCTCTTTTTTGATCAAATATGTATGTATGGTTTTTCCCGTGATAGAAAAATTAAGAAAAACAAAGAGAAAAGAAAATTATTAAAAATCATAAAACACGAAAGAGAAAAATGTCGAAAAAAAAATATAAACAAATTTCAAAATAAAATACAGTATCTGTATTTTAATACTTTCGAAATGTGATTCTTTGCCTCCAAAAAATGTAAATGAAACTTTTTTTGTTCAAAGTTGAATCCAAGGTCATAGTTGTTGTTTGAAAATGCATAAAACAAGGATGACTCATCGATTAAAGTTTCTTTTTTGCTAGTTTTTATCAGTACTTTTTTGGGACATAAATCATAGCTACTGGAAAAAAAAAGAGGCAAAAGAAATAAAGTTATTCAAAATACAGTAAAAAAACTTTTAAATAAATCTAATGAATAGGACTAAAGAGGTCCTTCTTGAAATAAATGTAAGAGTCCTTGTTCCTTTTTTTCCTAAATGGTTGGTACATCTCTCAACAATAATGTGATCAAAGATTTTAACCTTTTTGTAGCGTTTCTTTAAAGGATAAGAGCCAAGGTTATGAATGAAAAAAGAGGCTTTTTGAAACCATCAATAGAAATATTAGACGAGTTTTAAAATAAATTAAGTAAAAAGTTTTACAAAAGCGACTACTAGCTTCACTGGAAACAAATACATAAAGTAAATATCGTTAATCAAAATATTATTTCTTTTCTTTTTTAAAGTTTACTGTCCTTATAATAATTGCTATAGACATTTACACAAAAATATTGAAAATAATTAATAAAGGGGAAGATATAAGTTAACGAACCTTGGTACACCAAGATGGCGCATTTTGATGAAATGAGTTTGTGGTGGAGGAGCTGGTGACGCAATTTTGGCGGTTTTAAACTAAAAAAATGAGGCAACAATGAGAATTTATTTTATTTCAAACAAAAAAAGAATTAAAAGGCCTTGAATCAGGCTGAAGCGAGCAAGCAACAGGAGGGAAATAAAAAAATAAAAATAAAACCGACAGAAATATGTATGTTTCAACAACAACGAAAACGTATATATTTGCTTTTTTGTATTTCAGGAGAAAATGGTTTCAGGCGGCAGCAAAAAAAAAAAAATAGGCAGGAGGAGGGAAAAAAAGAGGTGACACAAATGCACGCATGTTTTCTCATTCATTTTTAAAGCTTTTATTTTTTGATAAAAAAAACAACAAAAAAGAAAGAAAAAAAATCACTCAAACAAAATTAAATAAACTTTGATTTTACTCTTACTTTTTTTTACTTTTTTATAACGGATTCAAATGGCGCCAAACAGATTAACAACACAACACGTTCGAGAAAACTTTTTTTTATTAAGCTTTTTGTTGACACTAAAATTGAATAAAACAAACTTTTTTTGTACCGAAGAAAACTAGAAAAAAATAAAAAAACAAAAAAGTATGATGTGTAAGAAGAAGCAGCTACCGACGAAGTTGACTTCTTTTTTTACGTAAAATAAAACGAAATTCAAAGCTTAAACTAAAACAAAAAATGCGCTCTGTTTTTGGGTGAAAAGTGAATAGAGATTGTCAATCTTCATCATATTGAAAAAGAGAAGAATGGATGTAAATGAGGAGAGCAAAGACTCGAATCCACCATTCAACCACTTTTGTTGATGCTGATGCTGCTACCACCCGGACATCATCGCGCAACCCATCATCAACAACAATCAACCAACATCGATCCTCCACGCCTACTTTTCTTTGCAAAAAAAGAAGGAAAAATTCAATAAAAAAAAGTGTGCTAAGCTTTAGAAAGAAACACGCGATTTCGACGCCCGCCGCCTGCGCAATTTTCTTTCCTTTATTTTTTTGTCATCAAGGTCTTTCCGGACTGTTGGTGATGATGACTGGTTGACCAGGATGGAAAAAATAAAGAAATGTTTGATTGAAAGAAAGAAAGAGGGAATCATAGGATTATAATAATTATTATTAAATTGGATTGCATACAACAAAAGAATGTTGATTGTTCGTAGCTCATTTTACGGTTTTTTTTCTTTCTTTCTTTTACGATGGAGGCTCATTAAAAAAAAGAAAAGAAGCAAAACTGGATCAAATCTTTTATTGCTACATTAATAATTCGTTATAAAAAATCGAAGAAAGAAAAAAAAACTTTATTATTGTACATAAAATTTACATTCATACGCTCAATTACCCTTTTTTCATTTCAATCAATCAATTGGCGTGAGATCAGATTTTTCATTAAATTCAGCGGCAGTGTCTACGGTAGTTTCAAGGTGAATTATAGCTTCAAAAGTTCGATCTCTGGGTTGAACAAATTTGTGAACGCCTTTATAAGATAAAATTATCACTGAATCGTCGGCTGGGATATATTGTATTGAAAGAATAGGAGATCCAACTTTAATTTCAGAAGCTACTGGAGCTATGGGAAGTGTAAAAACTTCATTGAGTTTATAAATCAGCACTTGCTGAAAAGGAAAAACATGATTTAGTTTGACACTTGTAAAAGCTCAAATACCTCCGTGTAAGTTCCAATAAAAACAAATTCATGATTGGTATTTCCAGAAATAATGGAATCACAACATTCTGAACTCATAAGCTCTGATCTCATTTTCCATTGGAGCTGCTCGTCTTCAAGTTTAAGCGACCATAAGACGGTTGGTCCAATACTGGATGAAACCAAAACACCCGTTTCTAATTGTTCATCATTTCGATCAATAAGTTTTAGAACCGAAATAGGCCCACTGAATTTTATTGCTCGTCTATCAATGATTGTGCCACTTTCCATAGTACACACCGCAGCCATAACATAGCCAGTATCGAATCCAACCACAGAGAAACGATAACCTTGAGCGATCCAACAATGAGATCGAGTAGCAGCACCAGGAAGATAGCCAATATCTAAGACAGGGAAAACATCGCCGATAAATTCCACGGGATCGATGGTTTTCATGGTATGCTTAAAACTCATCTTTAAATTATAAAGATTCGATAAGAAAAACAAACATTAATCGAAAAGGTTTCAGCTTCTTTAGAATGACTAAATATCAAAAAATACAATTCATTTGAATGCAATGGTGAAGTCATGGTTAATCGACAAAATGTTGGAGCATTCGATAGCGGAAACTTCTTCCATATCTCAGGTTTGCCATTACAAATTTTAAAAAATGCAGCAAAATATCTTTGAGGTACAAAATATTCATCATAAACAACCCAACATGAAGCAATATAAAATTCATCTTTGCTTTCACCATTTACAAGAGCAGTATCAGTAGCTACTAATTCCAGCAAACCATCTTTGTTTTGTCCAACTTTCTCATCCAATAAAGGCATTAACTCAACATTTGTACCTTTTGCAACCCAATGAACTACGCCATAAATATCAATAACAATAATTAAAGGCATTTTGGTTAAATCTAAAATAAAATCATTAAAATAATTATTCGATGACACAAGCTCTCACCAACTGATAATATATGCAAGCTATACGTATTACAAAAAGGTATTGGTTTAAATAATGTTAACTCCCAATCATTAACTTTCTCCATTATCTTCACCCTTTTGCTGTATTTCAAGTTGTTCGTATTTTACAAGCAGTGCAATTTCAGCTGAACTTACAGCAACTGTTTGTGGTGCCACTTTCTTTTGCAACCACGAAGCTTGAATAGGTTTATCAACAAAATTATCTTCAAACTTCAAGTCTGCACCGGTAAGAAGGTTATACAATTGGAGATCCTTGCGCCCTGATATATCTTTAATTATTTGATGTGGCTTGGGTTGATTGATTTCTGGATCTTTTAATTGATTCAATCTATGTTCAAGCTTGCATAAATATTCTTGATCTACTTCTCTATCTGCCATTAAACTAAATTGCTTTGATAGTTGGACAGTTATTGCTTTTTCTTCTCGTACAAAATAGTTTATAAAAGCTTTCAACTTCTTATGTTTTCAATACAAAAAATAGTTAGTTATTAAAAAATTTTATAATATTCAAATAACAACAAAAACATAAACATGCATAAACAAAGAAATCAAGCATGTTGCTTTTTGGCAGCAAGACGCTTGTCACGTTCTTCAGCAATTGAAAGTTTGATACCTTTACCAGATGGCAAGCTAACAAGAGCACTTGAGCCTTTGCCGATGATGAAGACGTTGCTTAATCTGAAAAAGAAGAAAGGTTGATTAAGAGCTCACGCAATAGCATGATTAAAATGGAGCGTAAACCAACCTCGATGGGAAGTTATGCCTAAGGCCCCCATCTTCTCCGAAGAAAGCTTACCGTGTAGCGAAGACATTTCCAACGGTATCTTTGATGTGGACAATGTCGAAAGATCCAGGATGGCGCTCACGATGACCAACAATACCAACACGACCCATGTTACGGCCTCCAGTGATCATGCAGAGGTTACCAGAATCGAACTTGATGAAGTCAGTAATTTTGTTGTTGTCGAGATCGAAGACCACGGTATCATCATTCTTGAGATGAGGATCAGGATAACGGATGGTTCGACCATCATGAGTAACGATGTATGGGATTCCTTTAGCACCAACACCAGTCTTGAGAACCTTGAGAAGTTTGAATTGACCTTCGACTTTGGTAATACGATGAACAGTGAAGCGACCTTTCACATCATAAAGAAGACGGAAAGTTTCGTTGGTTTTTTCGATTGAGATTACATCTGAAAAACATAAAAAATTATCAAAATGAAAAAGTACAAAAGTTAAACATACCCATGAATCCAGCAGGGAATCTCATTTCAGTTCTAACTTTTCCATCGACCTTGATAAGACGTTGCTTGCAGATTTTTCGAGCTTCATTGTAAGAAAGAGCATACTTCAAACGATTACGAAGGAAAAGAACAAGAGGCAAGGATTCACGAAGTTTGTGAGGTCCTGACATCGGACGAGGAGCGAAAACACCTCCAAGTTTATCAAGCATCCAATTTTTTGGAGCCGCGAGACGTTTAAGATGCTTCTTTGGACCGCGAACCATTTTTAAGCTTTATATGAGCCACTAACCCAAACCTGAAAATGAGAAAAATTATATATATTGAATGATAGAACGCGTAAATGGGGAACAAAACGAATAAAAAAATGATGAGAACACGCTCAAAAAATAAAATATCTTTGATTGGAGGTTTAAAAAATTAAAAATGCATCAAAGAATTGAATAAAAATGGAAGAAATTCAAGCAAACGCAGCCCAAAAAAAACGTTCAATAATTTTTTTTACAAAGATTCGATAGGCTCAAACGCATCCATCCTATTTCAAAAGTTCCGCAACGAAAAGTTCCTGAATGCGGTTGACCGCGAAAAGGATGAATTTGAAATTTTTTTTCAAAACCTTCGAACAATTATCAAACATTAAATTTATTTCTGCAATTTTTAGAAAGATTCTTCTCCTAAAGTTTCTGGTATTTTAGCAACATACATGTCTTTGAAAAATAATTGTCCAGCAGATGCTGCACATGAGCTGATTGCAGAATTACATCGAAATCCTGATCTTATTCCTCCATATAATGTATGTTTCTTTTATTTATCCATCATCAAATAATGGTACCATTTCAGGCTGAACTATTAAAACAAAGTGCAGAGAAAGTGAGACAACTATATGCTGAAATTTATGCTGCTGTTCAGTATGTTTATTCTTTCTATAGCTTTTCATGAATTATTTTTTGATTTCAGATTGCTGAAACAACCTGATCCTCCTTCTCATATCGCTCCAACAGTGTTCGCCAAACAAGCTGTTATTGATAGAATCAAACGTTGCTGTTGTACATATGTTGAAATCCGAAAAGACAAACTGAAGAGACTACGATGGCAATTGGGTGGTATCTTGACAGATGATATCAAACAAAACTTGTCAGCTGAAGAACTTGAATGGTTTTCATCTTACAGCAGAAACATCTCAAATTTTCAATGTACCATTGGTGGTGTTGGCATCAATCTACTGGATCATTCACGTCCACCAAAGAAATTATTTAGACAAGTCAAAGTTTTAAAAGATTATGGTGAACATGAAACATGGGATGGTAATATTAAATTGCTCAAAAAAGATAGCGTTGTAAGTTTACATTTTTTTATTCATTTATTTTGTTCAAATTACTGATATATCTTTTTTATTTTAGCATCATATGCTATGGACTGATTGTGAGAGACTTGTCCAACGAGGAATTCTTCAAGTTGTTGAGTCTGCGTCACTGAAGTAAGAAATGATTGCTGCTGTGTGATGATATTTTGTATCATAAAATTTGAAATTTTTTATAATTTTGCATTTTTCTTTGTATTTCTTTTTTGTTGTTGTGTGAATAAATGGTCTTTCATGAAGAAATGGCATTATTATTTTGTTGGAATGTTGGAGTGGAGCTAATCGATATTTTTTTTACAACTGGTCCTCCCGTTGAGCTTGTCATTTTGGATGGTGAATTACGACCTGCAACAAAAAAAAAGATTATCTTTCAACTTTTTTTTGTTATGAAATGATATGATTTTCTTTTGACAGCAAAAGTCTGAGAAGTCAAAGTTCGAAGATTATTGCAATCTCAAACTTTAGCTATTATGCAAGCTTCTTTTTTTTAACACACTTACCCGTGGCTGTCTCGTCAGTGTTTGCTTGCGATCGATGATGATGTTCACGGCGGGGGCGATGTGATGCTTTTGGTGACTCTTGTTGTTGCGACTCCTTGTGGCGCCTTCTTTTGCTTGTTGGTGAAGCTGTAAGATCTCCAGGTGGATGCTTCTTTGCACCACCCGAATCAGTTTTATGAAGTCTTGTTGGAGAGCTACTGCCAGTTGTTTTTCTTGGTGGTCCACTCGAATGTGAAACTTTTTTAGGACTTTTTTCTTTTTCTTTGGTCGATTCTGTGCTATTTGATTTTAGTTCTTTGAATTGTTTTGGTGAAACTCCATGCTTTATCGCTGGCTTTTTGGGCTCTTTATGAAGCTCAATACTTGGTAAATTTCTAATAATTTTCTCTTCTTCACTGGATTTTAAAGATTCATCGGGGCAGCAGCTAATACTTTTTTCTTCATTTTTTTGCAAATCCCATTGAACTCGATTTACGGGTTTATCCTTTTTTCTTTCTTTTCTTTTTTCACTTTCTTCTTCATCCTCATATTGTCCTCGATACTAAAAGTCAATTGTCTTGTCATTCATTAATCAGGTAGCAGCAGCAATAGAGCGAAATTGCCAATAATGACAAACTAACTAACCTGTTGAATGGTTCCACCCCAAGATGTATTTCTCCAAAGTCCATTTTCTTTTGCAAGTCGAACACGATTAGATACTTCCTCAAATTGATTTTTGCGTCGTTTATTTTCTTTACTGAGCATCTAAAAAACAAAATAAATGCAACAACATTGGGTTTTTTAATGGATAATTAAATTTTTAATGGCAAAAAAGGATGAAAGGAACATGCCTGAAGATAAAGGGTGCATTTAATAACGGTAACAAAAAGATAAGATTGAAATCCAGAAAATACTAATAAAATGGATGCTAACCACATTCGTTCAACTAATGCTTCAAATTCAAAGGAATGTTTTTGAGTGTAAAGATCTCCATAAAAATATGACCATGCATAAAGAAAAAAATATCCAAGAGAAAATAATAAACCAAATGCTTGAACAATAATATGAGGAAATAAAAAACCGGGTGCAATTGCAGCAATACCATAAAACAATAATAAAATCTTAAAATTTTTTTAAGCGTCAATAATGGATGATTGTTTTATGAAAGTGGAACTATAAAAAGGGATTAGTCAAAGTCACTCAAGCCTGATTTGTTAATAAAGCAAAAAATGAATCATTAATATTTGATATATTGTTAGAGCGGAAGCAGTTTTGGATTAGTAACTTACACTAACCGAAAGCATAATTGAGATCATTAATAATGCAATAACATAATCACCAGCAAGAGTAATATTAAAATGAGAAAAATTAAATATTAAACAATCTTTCCATAATCTAAAATTATTGGAACTTCTAAATTTACTTTCAAAAATTGTTCATTAAAAGAAGCGGCGGCTTACTCTCCTTCACCACATAACGACCGATCATCATGTTTCCACATAAGTTGTTTAACAATAGAAACAAATAAAAATGCTACAGCACATAATTCAACTAAACCAAGAAATACTGTACCCGTTTTAATATGACAACAATTACAACATGTTCGATATTTTTCATCTGGTGGCAATTTTTCAATTATTCTTGTTGGAGTATGTAATCCCCAATCAAGTGACACCGAAACTGATGGCTTCATCATCTTTAGTTTTTGAATTCTTTTTTTTACATTTACGACGAAACAAAATAATATCCTCAAGAGAGGCTATGGATTCATTCGAATAATAAATATTTCTCACGTAAACACAAAGATGAAGAGAATTAAAGCAAAAATAATGGATTTCTTTGTTTGAAACAAAAATCTAATAAAAAAATAAGGTTGATGATGAGAATGAAATGAAATGAGAAACAAAAAAAAAACGAAATGTGCCTACTATTTTTTGTTTGGAAGAAGAAATAAATGCTATGTTACTTACTCGCCTTTGGGTGTAAATGAAATGATGATAAAAAAATAAAAGAATCAATGACAAAGCAAAGCCAAGAGCAAAGCAGGCGAAAGAAGAATAAAAAAGCAGCAAGTAAAAGCTGGAAGGAAACAAAGATTTTGGTCAGGTGCCGTTGAAAAAAAATAAAATAAAGCAAGCAAGATATTGTTGCACAGCTGCGATTTTGGAAGAGTCAAAAAAAGTTAACTTAATTTTTTGTTGTTTATTGTTCTTCTTCAAGAACATAGAATAACCCCAAAAGACACTAATTTCGAATGGCGGCTTTTAGTGGATTTTATTCGCATCAAATGTATCATCATTGATAAGAAGAGCTTGAGTCTGATTAAGAGGATTTGAATGTAACGAATTAGGATTGTATGTTGATTTATAAACAGAGCTGTCGATTTTCGATTTTCGACGCGATTTTCGACGGGATTTTCGAAGCGATTTTCGATTTTCGATGCGTCGATTTCGATTTCGACGCATCGCTTCGATTTTCGACGAATCGATTCGACGCTTCGATTTTCGATTTCGATTTCGATTCGATGCATCGAAAATCGAAATCGAAAAGTTCGATTTTCGATGCATCGTTTCGACGCATCGAATTTCGATTACGATTTCGACTCGACGCGTCGAAATCGAAAATCGAGACTTTCGATTTTCGTATCTTTTCGAAGCAGTATTCTTCCTATGAAATTGACTTTTTCGCAAAATTTTTGGTGCCAAATATTTTTTTGCTGCAAAAGCTCAACCAATTTGCAAAATTCTTTGTTATTATTTATGTTTGTAAAAACCCCGAATATGGAAACTTTCACATTTTGAGAGTTTATAAATATGAAACTTTCAGAATATGATTATTTTGAACCGATTTAGCTAATTTTGAAATCAGAAATACTTGATATAAAGGCCCTTGAATATGCAAATTTTTAAATTTTTTTTAATTTTTTTGCATTTGACTCGGTATCTATTGGAGATTAATTAGAGGTTAAAAATTACTTTTGAAACCTTTTTTGGTCATAAATATGCAAATTTGCATAATTATGGATTTTTCATAATTTTTGGATTTGACTTTGAATGGGTTCTTAATTATGACTAAAATTTTTCGAAGCATCGATTCGATTTTCGACGCGATTTTCGATTTCGACGCATCGATTCGACACTTCGATTTTCGATTTCGATTCGATGCATCGAAAATCGAAATCGAAAGGTTCGATTTTCGATGCATCGATTCGACGCTTCGAATTTCGATTTCGATTTCGATCCGACGCTTCGAAAATCGAAATCGAAAGGTTCGATTTTCGATGCATCGATTCGAAGCGTCGAATTTCGATTTCGATTTCGATCCGACGCTTCGAAATCGAAAATCGAAGAATTTCGATGCATCGACAGCTCTGTTTATAAAGCAGTGATAAGAAAGAATATTCTGCTCTTTTTATTTGTTTCATTTTATCTTAATTTCTTTTCATTAACAGCTTTACTGTATCTCATTTTATTGTTTATGGATTTATCATCTTTCATATTTGCACTTTTAAACTATTTTAAAAATTTTAAAGTCCATACGTTTTTTGACCTTGTTTTAACAAAACAAAAAGTTACATCTTAAACTTTCCATCATTGTCCATCAATCATTTTAGATGTTTTCTCGTAGCTGCTTATATTTTTTGTTGAAATAAAACACACATCGGTAAACAGTTGTCAAACAAAAAAAAAAGAAATAAAACATTTATTTGATTTCAAATTTTTTTTATAAATCAATCAAAATCAAGATTGTGTACAAACATTATCGAAAGAAATAAAAAAATGCAAAGTAAATTAAGCGGATACTTTTATGTCGTCATTAAATCGAACGCCTTCTCTGAGAAGGGTTGATTCTAATTTTGTTGCAATGTCTTTCCATTGTTTTCCAGTCAAAGTTGGCCCTGATTTGATTGAAAAGCTTTGGGTTAAGGTGTTTGGAGCAGTTTGACAACCAGGTGATTGGATTGGGCTATCTGTAGCCGGAGAAGTTTCTTCTTCTGGTGCATTATCGATACATATTTTTACCACTGAGCCACCCTCAACAATGCCCATACCTGTCGTTCCCATTAACGTACTATTAATGAGATCAATTTCTTGGCCAGCGAAAGTTTCGAAATCATAGGCTGGTTTATTTGCAATTCCAAGATCTACCAATGCTTCAAGAATCTGAAAATTATCATGGCCATATAATATTTTTTAAAAACTTTAATACCGCCATTTCAACCATTCTATGAGCCACTCTTGTTGCAATATCCCTATTTAATTCTTGTCCAAGAAAACGTTCTGCGGTAGTATCTTTTGGCGCAGTCCACATAACAGGTGGAAAATAAACCAAATCAAAAGCAGGAGTACTTGTTATTTCAGCTAAAAAATATATTCATTGCAATCTTCAACCTTTTTAGCATCCTTACAATCCCTAATCTGTCCATCATCACCGTTACCATCACCGCCACCAAGTGGAAGACAACCAAAAGTTACAGTAAAAATAGCGAAAAATAATCCAAGAAATTTAAACATTTTTTCTACCAAATAAACGCTAAAACTTATGATGCTAGAATCAGATCTGATACCTTTCCATGATTCTTCGAGTTGCTTTTATACTTGGGTAATCCATCCATCTTCAGGTTGTTTGTTTTTTTTACGGAAAAAGGAATAAGGAATTCAACATTTTTTTTTTCAATTCAACAATGTTTCTTTTTTGTTGTTGTAATGTTTTATTTGCTTCGTCTTTTTTTTCAACAAATAAAGAATTTTAAAAAATCAAAAAAAGTATAAAATATTGTATTATTTATTTATTTTTTGTCATCGTTGAATTCAGAAGGGTTTTTTACGACTATTTGTTCGATTCTTTTTCATTATTCATCATTCATTATTAGCATCAACAACTTCAGCTTTAAGTTTAGAAGCAATAGCTCGACGAGTTTCCAATCGAGCTTCGTTTTCTGAAAGTGCCTTTCGAGCAGCCATCGCTGTTCGTGGTCTTTCTATCGCAGCCTTTTCTGATTGCTCCTGAAAAAAAATAAATTTGATAATTACAAATATTAAAAATTTAGCAATCTTACGTGTAATTGCTTTTCCCTTTCAGCCCGCTTTAATTCAAGCAACTTATCTCTTTGTTGTCTCAAATATGTAGTTCTTTCAGCAAGTTTTTCTTCAGGAATTTGTTCTCGATCTTTCAATAATGAGCGATAATCAAATTTGGAGGTTGGACTGATGGCACTCTAAAAATTAAATTGATTTAAAACATAAATTTGCTTCCAAAAAAATAGCTTACTGGAGAATTTGTTTTTGAACCATTTGCTTCGGCATTGGGAGTTATTGGAGATGCTAATGGTTGCTTTTTTATGCCTTTCGATTCTGCTGGACCTATATTCACTGTAGCTCCGCCACTTATGGATTTTCTAGGTTCATTACCTATCTTTACCGAAGGTTTTTCAGGAGTTGCTGTAATTGTTATTTGTTTTTTAGAAGTTCCTGGACGACCCGCTGAAGATGCACGCGAAGCTTTAGTAGCTTTTCCATCGTTTGCTTCTTTTGCATTTGGGGATGACGGTTTACCAGCGAGAGAAACAGAATCTTTTATTGGCTCATGAAGTAATAAGGATTGTAGCCCCGTTTCAAGATTCTATAAAAGGCAATTGGACTCGGAACAAATATCGAAATTTAAACAAACTTTCATAATGGCATCATCAATTCCTCGTTGATGATGATCTTGTATCGATTTTAACATTTCTTGTTCTTCATCACTTCTCTCTTTAACTTGCTCAGCCATATTTCCCCAATATTCATCCGTAGTTTGTTCATTAACAAAATCCTCTCGACTTTTACGAATAACACTAATAAGAATGTACCGCTCACATTCATCTTCATCTCTCAAAATATCCCAAAGTGGTGCATCTTCTTCAGGTAAAGTCATGGCTGTTGGAATCATCCCTGTTACATGCTATAAAAAGAAAAGCCTAAATTTCAAGCAATTGAAAAAAGTAAATAATTTTACTTGAACGAGTCGCAAAGCTTGAAGTTGTAGCTCAACATTCTTTCTCATCATCATTGGAACAAATACATTAAAATCTTGCGCTGCCACAACAGGCTCAAGAAGAACACGCTCTTTGAAAGTTAATTTTTTAGTTTTATCCACTTGTTTTAACGCTTCAACAAGTTCCTTAGGAGTTATTTTAGCATCTTCACAATGTGCAGCAATTAATGAATCAACAACTTTAGCAAATTTTGTATGAATATTTTTAAATAATGTTGGTTCAAGTTGATCTCGATCAAATACTAAAAAATAATAAAATGTTAAAAATTGACGATAAGAAGAAGCAACGTACCAATAGAATTTTGTTCAATAAACATACTCGTTGGAAATTGCCACATAGAAGTTTGTAAAAATTCCAAAAACTTTTTGAATATTACTTTTTCTGATGGACGTTTAGGAGCTGATTGTGAACGCTTCCGGAACATAACTCGGAATAAATATTTTTCAATAACAATAAATTTTTGTTTTTTAAAATCTATGAAAAATTTAAAAGTAAACAAGCAAAATAAGTGAAAGAAGCCTTAAGTTGACAAAAAAAAAAATAAGAGTAAAAGTCCTTTATTCAATGGAGTATACTGTCGTCATGGAGACAATATTTCAAGGTTGTAAAAAAATGGAAAATAATGGCGGCATCAAAAAAAAAACATGGTCAAGTTCTTTGACTCAAGCTTATATTTTAGTTTTCTTCTTCCGGAAACAAATAAATAAAACAATTCTTACTCTCTAAGGACAATATGAATGAATGAGGACATAAATAAAGCAATAATCAAAGCAAAGCACTTCATGTTTGTAATATATTGAAGTCTTTTAAAAGTTAATAAAGCTGTTTAGTAAGACAATAATAAAAATTATTTATTTTTCATAATAATAACAACAATGACGTTTTTTTAAATATTTGATGTTTGTTGAGATGAGAAAAAAAGGTTAATACTCATTGAGGTCATTCATAAAGCAAAATATGTGAAAGAAAAGAAAGCATTGACTTCCTTCATCATTCAAAAAGTCTCATTTATTAATAAAATTTACAATCTTTGTAAGTAAATCATATTTTAAACCAATAAATATCGCGGATGTAATTTCAGCTTCCAAAAAATTTCACCAATTACAAGCTTCGTCAAAATTTTTTTTTGCAAACAATATGTTTTGCTCCCATTTGGCAGCCATTTTTTTGATTCAATCTTGCAAAAAAATATTACGTATTTTCGAGGTAATCCTAAAATAAAAGCAAAAAATAAGGAGGTTTATAAAAGATTAAAAACATAAGAAGATGCAATGCTTTTAATAAAAACAAAAAAAGGTTTCCTCCTTTTCATATGTGTTTTTCTATCCAGGTTCTCTTACAATTTCCGATGTTTCTAATAATAATAACATTAGCTTTTTGTTGCTTTGTTATTTACTTTGGCTATAAAAAAAATAGAAAATACACTAATAGATTTGCTTCGATTTGAAGAGAAAACATTTTTGTTGAGTAAAATTATTCATAAATGTGTTAGGTTTCGAGGCGATTACACTTTCCTCGTGCAAATTACTGTAACATCCTAAAATGCAATCAAAAAACTTTTTTGTTTCTCAATTCTTGAAAATTTTTCATTCAATTTTTTTTGATGAAATCTTTAGATTTTTTGCTGTCAGCCTTTTTGTTTCGTGGTTATGCTTTTTTGCATGTCAAATCGCTTTATTTTATTCATTGATTTCTCGGTCGCCCCATTACTTCATTACTAATACCATTTTTTTCAGAAACACGTTCTTTGCATTATCAAAAACATGGATGGTGGTGATGGCAATTGTTTAAAACTCGTGGGTGTTCTGAAAGGCCATTCAAACTGGGTTACCCAGATCGCCACTACTGAGAATCCCAACATCATCGTTTCTGCTTCACGTGGTATGTTTTTCTTTTATTTTTATCATATGCATATCATTTTTTCTCATATTTTAGATAAATCTTTGATCGTATGGGAACTTGGTGTTGGTGATCATACAATGGAAGAAAATGCCGTCATTGGAAGACCCAAGCGTGCTCTTCGAGGACATGCTCATTTCGTTTCTGATATTTCTTTATCATCTGATGGCCAATATGCTCTTTCTGGTTCATGGGATAAATCTCTTCGTCTTTGGGATTTGCATACGTATGTTTAACACCTTTGTTTTTTATAAAATTTTACCTTTAAATATTTTAGTGGTCAAACTACTCGTCGTTTCGCTGCTCACACCAAAGATGTTCTTTCCGTCGCTTTCTCTGCTGATAACCGTCAAATTGTTTCTGGTTCTCGTGATCGTACTATCAAGCTCTGGAACACTCTTGCTCAATGTAAACACACCGTTGTTGATGAATGCCACACTGACTGGATCTCAGCTGTCAGATTCTCGCCATCTGTTGAAAATCCTGCTATTGTTTCTGGAGGATGGGATGGCATCGTCAAAGTATGGAATCTTTCAAACTGCCGCTTGAAGACAAATCATATCGGTCATTATGGTTACATCAACTCTATCACCGTTTCTCCTGATGGCTCATTATGTGCTTCTGGTGGCAAAGATGGTACTTCCATGTTATGGGATCTCAACGATGGCAAACATCTTTACACCCTCCAGGGTCATGACATCGTCAATGCTTTGTGCTTCTCTCCTGATCGTTACTGGTTATCTGCTGCGGTTGGATCTGTTATCAAAATCTGGGATCTCGAAACCAAAACCTCAATCGATGATTTGAAAATTGATGCTACTGGTGCTGCTACTCGTCAAAACGCTGCTGAAGTCACTTCTCTCGCATGGTCTCCTGATGGTCGAACATTGTTTGCTGGTTATACGGATAATCACATCCGAGTTTGGCGTCTTAAAGCCTAATCTTTTTTATCTTTTTGAGTTGTTTTGAAGTTATCTCTATTTTGTTTGTAGCAAATAAATTGTTGATAAATATTTATTTTGTTTTTGTTTTCTCTTGTTTCTTAATTTAAAAATAAGCAGACTTGTTATTATTATTTAGCTTTGTTAAAGCAGCGGGATTATTAGCTAAACAAACGATTAATATTTAATGTGAAGCATATGCATTACCAATTTCCATTTTTGTTCTAAGTACTAAAACTTTAGAAATCACCAAACTAAAAATGTTTCGAAGAAAGCAAAGAAGATTCGCATGCATTCTAAGTTAAACCTTGATAAATGCTACCTTTTTTACACCATCATTAGGAAAAAGGTTTGAACTGCTATTTACAGTTAATATAAACAAACTCGCATTGGTATATTTACACAGGAGGATTGAGCAGTGACATAATTTATTATTGACCAAACAGATGGTCATCAAAAAAAATTTGATACAAATAGCTTGCTTTTTGATCATGACTTTTTGTGAATTCTAAAATATGTTACTTATTTTTGCATTAATAATATTATCTTACGTCTCGAATACTCATGGATATTATAGTTCATACAATTCATGGGTAAATAATATTTTTTTCAGTAATTTTTTATAAAATCTTTTTACAGGAGTTTGCATTTCCTTTGAATGTGATGGACCAACTTTATGCCGTTGAAGCTAATGATAGTTTGAGCCTTCGAGGAAAGGAGAGAGCCATGGATGGAATCATTTCTCAAAATGTTGATTATTTACAACGAAGCAAATTACATTTGCCTTCAATTTATACTGGTCTTCCTGCAGTTGCTCAATGGCAAATCAAAGATGTTTTTTATCATCCAAATTTAACTTTCGATGAAAAACAATCCATCATTGAAACGTTAATGAGCGAACTTCCATTGGATCAACAAATAATTTCTTCAAAAAATAATTGTGCTTTGGAAAATTCAAAAGAAAAAACAATGTTTTTTGATAGCTTTTCAACCATTGTTTACACAATTCGATATAATGTAGTAAGTTTTTAGAAGATTATGCTGGAGTTTTTTTTTAAAGCTTCGAGGATATTTATTTTACAGCCAATTTTGGAATTGAAAGAAAAGATACCCGATCAGGATTTTAAAATACTCTATGAAACTTTGGGAAACCACTCGCTTACAGTAAAACAAAAAATGAGTGATTTGAATTTTATCATATCTGCTTTGGATTCTGATGTTCAACAATCGCTTTTCCAGTTGAATGGTCCAATGGATGTTGAGCCATTTCATAAAGATCTTTTAAAGAAATTTAGAGAAGAATTGAAGAATGTCACAAAAGCAAAGATAACGACGGCGATTCCATCTCCTTCATTCACAACAACGGCTTCACCAAGAAAATCAGGAATTCGAAAACGCCATCCACCATTCGGAACGAAAATTGATCAACCAAAAATGGCAAAATTAAAAGAGCTCATGGGATAAAAGGTTATCATTATAACCATTGGTATGTCTGTAAATAAAATGAAAAACTTCTTTGTGCAGAAGAGACAAATATGCACACAATCAATACCAAATTAATTTTGTAAGTTCATAAAAGACAAAAAATCTTCAAATCACAATAAAAACAGTGGAAAAAGCATTTATTTATTATTACATAAAAGTTTTATTACATATTACATAAAATTAGTACAATATTTTTATTTACACATCTTTTCATCATGGAATAGCGCCCTTTTCTCGAAGTTTTTGAATAAGAGTTTGAACATCAGGAACAATTTCACCAGCTATACGTGGAGGAGGTTCATTAACCTAAAAATGAAAAATAAGAATAAACATAAAAAGCTATAAAACATACCTCAAGGATTTCAGTTTGTGGAGTAAAATCAATGCCTAAATCTTTTGGAGTTTTCTTTTCAACAGGCTTCTTCTTGGCTTTCATAATATTTGGTAGTGTAGCATAACGAGGTTCATTCAAACGTAAATCAGCACTAACAACAGCAGGCAATTTGACTTTTACAGTATCAAGACCACCATCGATTTCACGTGTAACTTTCAAATAACCATTTTCATATTCAATTTTGTTTGCAAACATTGCTTGCGGCCAATCAAGAAATCCAGCAATAAGTTGTCCAGTTTGATTTGCATCATCATCGATAGCTTGTTTACCAACAAAGACAGCATCAAATTTTTCATCTTTAGCTATTTTGGCGATAGTTCGAGCAACATGGATTGGTTCAACATGATCAGCATCTTTTGCGTCGATTTCAACATGAATCGCTTTATCAGCACCTTTGGCAAGAGCAGTACGTAGAACTTCCTAAACCAATGCATTTATAAAAGGATGAAATAAAAGATAGACCAACTTGAGATTTGAGTGGACCAATTGAAATAACAACAACTTCTTTAGCATGCTTTGATTCTTTGAGTTTTACAGCTTCTTCAAGAGCAACTTCATCAAATGGATTCATAGAATGTTGAACATTTTCAGTGATGACACATTTCTTATCAGCTCGAACTCGAACTTTAACAGCATAATCAATAACACGTTTGACACCAACAAGAATCCTCATGATAACCAACAGCAGCAAAAAATGAAGACAATGAAGAGAAAGAAAAGAAAATTTCAAGTACTCACAAAAAAAAGTTCGCGCCTTTTTTTGCAAAATTTTACCGTGCCAAAATGGATGCAAATTTTATCATGAAAGTTATGAATCATTTTTTTTTATTAGAAAGGATTGAAATTTGTCAAAGATTATGTAAACTGGATAATAAATCAATCCATTAGTAATCTGAATGTGGAGAAAAGATTTTTTTTAATAACTATTTTATAATTTTTTTCGTAGAAATTAGTTTTTGATTATTTATGTTAAAGAAAGGAATTTATTATTGCTTCGTTTGCGACATTGTTTAGCATTGCAAAGACCCTTGCCTTGTTTTTGTGTATTTACAGTTTTACATGTTACATTAATTAAAAATCCCCTAGTGCTTGTCTTTAAAAAGCATAATTTTCAAAATATATTTGTAGGAACAAAGGTTACTCAAACCAAAGTCGGTTAATCCTTGTACATTGAGTTTTCAAATAATAATACTAATAATAATAATAATAACACAAACAACTACATTTCACGTAGTTTTATGTTCACCGCCATGTTCCATTCTTCCATTGCACTTCTTTCAGTTGCTTCAAGGGCATGGTTGCTTTTTTTCAGCATTGTGCGTTTCGTTGTTTACTCGCTCTCTCTCTCTTCTTTCTTCTTTCCTTCACATTTTTCTCGCTTGTTTTTTCCAAACATTTTTTGTTTGTTTGTTGCAACTTTGAATTGTTTTTTTTTCTCATCGTTTTGCGTGTTTTTGTTTTGAATTCAACATTTTTAAAGTTGCGTGAATTTACCTATCCCAATTTTAGAAGAAGTGATAAAAATGGCTGCTGGTTTTCTTGGTTATGGTGCTGTTTCGGCCGTTGTTGGCGCCCTTTTTTATGCAAACTTACCAACTCGATTTACCATAGGTGCTGTTGCTCCAAGTGTTGCTTATCTTGCTGATGCAAAATTAATCAAAGTTGATGATGAAAAAGATGTTCTCGGTGGAAAACAAATTCGTGCTAAAGATTTATTTGATCAAGGACCTGTTTTGATTATGGCTGTTCGTCGTCCGGGTTGTGGATTCTGTCGACATGAAGCGAAAGATCTAAGTTCAATTAAAGATCAACTTGATGCTGCTGGTGTTAAACTTGTTGGTGTTGTACATGAAACTCATGGTGTCAATGAATTTAAGCCTTTTCTCAAAGGTGATATTTACTATGATGTTGATGTATGTTTCTTTTGTTTTCTATGGTTAAAATTCCACCACTTTTTTAGCGCAAATTCTATGGTCCTCAAGAACGATGGATGCCAATATGGCTTGGTTTTCTTCGAGCTAGCACTTATTTGAACGCCTATCGAACTCGTGATACCAAAGGAAACTTTGAAGGTGAAGGTCGACTTCTTGGTGGAATTTATTTGATCAACAAAGACAAAATGGTTTATTCTCATCTTGAAAAGGATTGGGGCGATTCTGCTGCTTTGAATGATGTTCTAGCTGCTGTCAAGAAACTTTGAGAAATGTTTTCTGTTTAATTAAAAACCAGTTTTTACTAATGCCTTGTATCATTATTTATTTATGCATTGTATTATTATTGTAAATGATTTGTATTTTTTTTCAAAAACTTTTTTTTTGTACCAAATAAAAATTTTTTTTTATTTCTGTGTTTACCTTTTGAAAATATTTTGTTTAGTTAAGCGGATCTCCAAAGATGATAATAAAACTTTTTATTTTTTGGTATTAATAATCTATACGGCACTTAATTTTGTAAGCAAATTAAAAAACAAATAAGAAAACATGACACGAAATGGCAAGTTTGACTAGAAACAAATACGATAAAATTTGAAGCAAAACAAACGAACAAATAATACATTTGGTTAAAATTAAATTTTTAACAATTATTAAAGTTATTATTATTACTAAACTATTTGAGCAACAACATATTTAAAGGAAGAAAAATGGTTTTGCCGTACAATTTTTGTATGTATGAAGAAAAAGAAAAAGGGAAAGAAATTTGAAAGCCTATAAAAGTAATTTTGACTATCACGAATTTGAAGAAAAAAAAGTTCGAATCGAGTGTGTATGAACAAAGAAGAAGGATCGAAAGAAGCAAGAGTAATACGTTGAATAGAAGCTTTGGACTTTTTGTATGTATGGGGTTTTTTGACTTGAAAGAATTACAAAAGAAAATAACTAGAATCGGATGATTGTTTTTTGTGATGAAAAGAAGAAAAGTTTTTTTTGTGGCAAAAATAGGGCAAAAATGAATCTAAGGCAAGAAATTAATAATTTCAATGAGAATTTTTAAAAAATCAGAAAAATTAAAGCTAAAAAAATGGGACTTTGAATGACAAAAAAATTAATAATACTTACAAAGCAAACTTGCAAAATTTGCGATTAACTAAACTAAAATCATAAATCTGTTGAGAATCTTAATAATAAAAAAATATATATTTTTGTTTGCACCGTTTAATTTTAATAAAATTTATGAGCATACCTCGATGGCTTTATCTTCATCATTTTCAATATCGGATGGAAGCTTTTTAGAATTATCGCTTTTTGAATTGACTGCTGCAACAACAACTTTACGAGTTGATAAATCCAATGGCATCGTTGTTGAAGTTTTGACTGTAGCATTGATGACTCGCTTGGGTGCAACATTCTTTCGACGAGATTTTGGAATTAGTGGTGTCACAAAATTTGGTGCTGAATTTTTTAAAGCCTTTGGAGTTATATCTTTGGAAGATTGAGAAGCTTTATTATTGTTGTTGCTGGAAGTATTAGTCGTCATTCGAGATCTTTTAGGTGGAGGTGGATGATGTGAAGCTGCTGAAAGATCTACAGCTGATGAAGATGGAACCATTGAGATTCCACTCATGAGGGAAGAACTTGATGAAGATGAATTGGCGCTATTTGGAACCGGTGGTGGAATTTCTGGGATATCTTTAGTTTGACGAGCTTTTTGAATAAATCGAGCGACCCATCCTTGTAAATGCTAAAAAATGAAGACATTGTTTAATTTTTTCAATGAATTTTAGTGACATACCATAGAAACTTGGCCTTCAGGAAAGTTGGATCCCAAAGAATTCCATAAATCTTGGCATTTATCTCTAACCATTTTCCATGTAATTCCTTCACCTTGCTCATTGATATATTTGACCTATAAATTAAAGCGGGTTTAAAACTTTCATTATTTTGTTGAGATATCGTAACACTTCCTTTACTTAATCTTTGTTTCCATTAATAAGTTTTTTTTTAAATTTTTCTTGATCATCTTTTAAATCAAATGTATTTTTTTCAATATTTTTTAAATTTGTTTTAGTATTTTTTTCTTCAAATTTTATTAGTTTTAACTTTGCGCCAAATGCTGCTCATTGATATTTTTTCTTTTTTAAAACTTCTCTGACTTTGACTGCGCTTGATGACTTTAGCTTTTCAATCACAACTTTTTTTCGTTAAAACAGCTGCTGCTTGGCCACTATTTTTGCGCGACGGCCACTGCCACAAATACATACATATACGCGCAGTAGCAATACTAGTCATCATCATCATTTAGGACAACGTCGAGAAAAATAAAAAGAGGAGGAAGAGAGGAAACAAGTGAGTTTGTTAAAAGAAATATATATAACGTCGGAGAACAATCGTTTCCCGTCTATATTTTTTCGTATTTTTCTTTCTTTTGCACAGAAACAAAAAAAATAGCCATTATTTTTCAATCGCCAGAGGCAATGGGAAAAAAGAAAGATGCGCACGCTTGTTTGCGCCAGTCAATGCTGCCGCTGCTGTCCGAAGAACGAGAACGGAAAAAAGAAGCATTATCGGTGGCAGTCATCGAGCAAGCAAGCAACCAAGCAAGTAGGAAGAGAAAAAAAGCCGTAAAGGTGCTAAAAATCTGTTCGTATCACATTTATTTTTGCGCCCGATTTTTTCAAGCATTTAACAAAGCTCAAATACGCGATGGGTTGATTGAAAAAGTTGCTAACTTTGTGGCGGCATTGTAATATCTTCGCTATTCCAGAAATTTAAAAATGCAATTTCAAAAAAGCGCAATATTTTATTTTTCAAATTTTCAAAAAAAACATCTGGAGACTATGGAGGCAAAAAAAAAACTTACTAAAGCATCGTACAATTTTTCATAAAAAGCTTCCTTCTCAACATTGGGAGTTTGAGCAGATCGAGAATTATCAGCTTGGGTTCTAAAACAAATTCCTTTAATAAATATACTTTTTAATTAAACCAATAAAACATGCCTAAGTTTAGTTTCATTTTTGCGCCATTCACGAATAGAACTTTCAGCAACATTATATTCTCTTCCAGCAGCTCGATTACCAATAATTTTAGCGTAATCAATGATATCTAATTTCTCTTCAACACCATAAATTTTTAGTTTTCTTTGTGGTCGAATGCTATTAGGATTATTATTATTTCCACGCGACGAAGATCTCGAGGATGATGGTGGAGGAGGGGATTGAGGACTTGAAGATCCTACGGATCCAGGTCTTGTATCTTCATCATCCACTGAACTTATCACTTCATTTTTTTCATGGCCATCAGAACTTGATGAGGATGATGAATGAGCAACTTCTGAAATGGCATGTTTTTGTTGAGCTTTTTGTTTTTGAAGTTGTAAAGCTGCTGCCACTGATTGTTGTTGTTGTTGCTGCTGCTGTTGTTGAAGATGTTGCTGTTGCAAAATATGACGAATTAAATCGCCTGCTGTAGTTGATGTTAATAGATTATGGGCCGGCGCGTTGCCCAGCATCTGAGGCGATGGCAACGACTCCGGCATCAACAAAGATGTTGTTTGCGCCAGAATTGTTGCGGAAGCCTATAATACAAGATCTTCTTCTTAATTCAGGTATGGAAGAGAAGCATTGAGAAAGAGCTACAGTAAATCACGCTAAAAAATGAAAAAAAAATTTCAGTAAAAAAAGAGAGATAGAAAATAGGATTTTAAAGAAAAGATCTCGAGCGCGTTTTTCAACAAATCGCAACCGTGAAAAATATTTTTTTGTTACAAAGTGCGCATTTCAAAGAAGCCAGCAGCGCAAGCCTTGGGATAGATAGATTGATGGAGTTTAAGCCTTAGACCCGCCTCGGTAGAAGCAGCAGCCGAGAAATAAAAAAGAACAAAAAGCGTAAAGCTTGTTGCCAGCGGCGGCGATCACCAATGTCTTGTGGCCAGCTGCTGTTGATCCATTGCTTGCTTGCAGCATTATTCCCCGCAGTTTTTTTAACTTGGATTTTTTTTTAAATCTTTGCCATTGAGGCAAAACAAAATAGCTTCAGTTTAGTCGTTGTTGGTTGAACAGGCGCAAAAGCGCGAATATATATTGCTCAAGAATAAGTTCCTTCGGGAAGTGCACATTTTTAGATATATAAAAAAAGAGAATGCGACGAGGACGATTGGAGGAAAACATTAGTTTTAGGGACTTTGAGAAATGAAGGGAAAAGTTAAAAACAATTGATTTAGTTTTAAAAATGCGCGTTGGTTGTTAAAATTTTAAAATCAACTAGGCTTTCAATAAATTTCTTTTTCATTATGGCTTATTCGAAAATTTTAGGAAGGAATATAAAAGGCTTTCAAAGTTGGGTGAAAAAGTAATGTCTGCTTAGACCTTTTCAATGGCGTTGTTGTTGTTCATGATCAAGAAGCGCAAAAAACTGATAACATTCAAAATAGCAAAAAAGGACATTGATGGTGGTGGTGGTTCCCTGTCATGACCGATTCACAAACTGCGCGACTTCCTACTAGAGAAAAAAGCTTTAATGTAATATTGTTTGTTTACAAGCTTCAATTGATTTTAACTAACTCTTCTTTGAAAGAAGTTAAAAAACATAAAAGAAAAAAGAGGAGAGAAACAACAGCAACAACCATCATCACCGGTGGCGGCGGCAAAAAAAGACTCATATTCGCGCTGCTGTTTCGTCCAAAAAAGAAAAGCAGCAACAAAACCTGACGACTGTTAAAAATTTTCAAAAAATAAAAAAAGTGATTCACAATATAAAATGCGCAACTAAACCACAGAGGAGAAAACGAGAAAAAAGAAATAAGAAAAACGGTGGAGCCGTTGTTGTCGTTGATGAACGATGATTAGAAGAAAAAACAAAATCAAAAAATTTAAATCTTCAAGAAGAGATAGATTTTGAATATGGCAAAATATTACTTTTTCATTTCGCAAGGCAGCAAACAATCTCCCGCATGAAAAAAAAGAAGAAAGAGAATACGCTGATGTTGCTTGCTTATATTTTGTAAATGCGCAATCTTTTCCGTTGAATCAAACAAAAAATTCTTTCAAAATAAAATAAAATATTTTTTGAAAATGGAAAAGAAATTCGAATCAGAACAAAAAACAAACTTTTTTTTCTTCTATTTCATATGGGATATTGTAACGGAAATAAACCAACGTTCCGCTTTTGCTTACTTCTTTTATTTTTTTAACGACGTAAACTGCGCGGTTGTTATTATTATATCTTTTTCATTTTGAAGGAAAAGAAACATTTCGAAAGATGGCGACGGGTTACAGTAGCCTTCCATAAAAAAATGCAAGGGAGCGCAAAAATGATTGGACGAGCAACAAAATAAAAAATTCAAGGGTAGTGAAGAAAAGAAGTCAGTCGATCGGCTGTGGTATTGTTGTTGCGCGAAATAAAAAATGGCCGACTCCACCCAAAGAGTAAGAATAAGAAAAAATGAAACAAAAAATATTAGAAAGAGGCGGAGAAAAAAAGAATGAGAGAGACTTGGTTGCTGCCTTTTTATGCTTCTTCCTCTTTAGTGGCTTTTTTTAATGCTATTGATGATAAAAAATTCTTCGAACGTTTGATCCACGAAAAAAAGGTATCCATCTTTGTTTTTCTCAAAAACAACAACAGTTGCTTACATTTCTTTCTCGTTGTTATTTTACGTTTTTTTTTGCTTGCTAGTATCGGGTTTTTTTCTTGTTGCGCAAGCAAGCATCATCATCATTCGAGAAAAAAAAACCGCCAAAAGGCAAAAAATAGAGAAAAAAAGCGGGTCCCCATATTTCACGGGAAAAAAATTGTGTTCTTTTTCCTTTCTTCTTCATGTTAGTTCTTCTTGCGCCACGTTTTTGCATGCAATTTATGTATACAAAAAAGGGCGCTAGTAACAAAAAAAAATGAAATGGCCTCTACCGAAAAAAAGAAATTTAAGAATGAAGACGAGAAAAAAATGGACAAAAAGGCGCGCAGGAAGCTAACTTTAATCATCTTCAAACAATTTTTTATTGAGGAATGACAACGAGCGATTATTGCTTTTCATAGAGGTTTAAATGAGGAGGACCCCATTTGAAAGATGAACATAGGACAAAATGAAGTATTGTTTTACTACAAACACACCGACTTAAAAAATAAATTAGACTCGTGGTTCCATCGAATTATCTCCAAATTTTAAGATTTTGTATACGGTAAAATTTAAAGCTCGAATGCCTAATAATAATATTCAAGTAAGATTTCTTCGTGACAAAACTTGGCTACTGTAATTCATGAAGTAATTAATTATTTCGAAGAAAAGTAAGAAAAATTAGTTGAATAAAAAACATATGTCAAACAAGCGGAAAAAAATAAAAGCATGTATGATAAAGACAGCCTTCGTCTATGATACACTGATAAATAAACTGCGCAGTAAGAAAATGCAGGCAAGCAAGCAACAAGCAAAATCATAACGTCAAAGCAGCATTAACAGCAGCTATAAATGGTTTTTCAATATTTATAATAAACATTGAAAAAAAAACGGTTCTCGCGCGAGAATGGTGGTTGAAAAAATAAAATACATATATAATACATACGAGAAGAAGAGAAAGAGGAGTCAAAGCAAAGCAATATACGACGCGTGGCCAAGGTTTATGGGAATTTGAGGGTTTTTTAGATGCAAAAATAAAAATGCAATGATGATGATCACTGCCACTAGCGCGCAATTCGAGAAGAGCAAAAAAAGAGGAGCATCATCATCAGCATCGACACCACCATGCGCAGAAAAAAAAAATGGGGTTGTTTCTCGATGACAACGATATACACATTCGTGCGCATAACTTTACGACTGTTGATGGCTAAAAAGCCATCGACAAAAAATCTAACCCTGTAAAATATGGAGCATCATGCGCATATATTATTACATAAACATCAACGATGTCGTGGTGGTTTTTTTTTTGTTGTTGCTGTCAAAAATGGTTGTAAAAGCTTTCAGCTTTTTTGCTTCTTGATCGCGCACAATAATTTTGAAGCTTTTCTTGCATTTCTTTTTCTTTGACGTCATCTTTCATTTTTCCATCATGCTTCCTTCTTCCATCAATAGAAAAAATTGTGGGATTGCGCAAAAATTAAAATTGAAAATAAGAAAGTTGTCTTCAAAAAAGCGAACACATACACATGCTTCTCCCGATATTTTTTAAGCGTGGAAAAAAAGGAATGATGATGGTTTTACGGAAGGAGAAAACGAAGAAAGGAAGTTAGATTCCCTCGAGAAAACGATCGGTTCCATTCATTTTAGACGTAGCTTTACTTAAAAGGCTTCTCAACTAGAACCCTTACTTTCACTTCAACCCTTTTTCTTCTTCAATATGAAAGTAAAATATAAAAAATATTTTAAAATATACCACGCAGTTTTTGTGCCTAAAGCGGTTATTGCGCAAAAAAAGAAGGAAAGATGAAGGACAACAAAAGCCATCATTTTTCTCGCGCCATTGTCATATTCCTCCTCGTCGTTTAAGCAACCACCACTACGGCGAAGGACTCAAATTCCACCACTACTACCAGCATCACCGGAGGAGGAAAATGGAAAGCTTTTTTTGCTTGTGCCACAACAACCATCATCATCAAACATAAGAGTAATAGCGCAAAAAAAAAAAAAGCTTCTATAAACCACCACCCAAATTTTTTGAAGGAAAACAAAATGTTTGAAAAAGTGAGGGTCCTATTCCTTCTCTATTGTGACACAATTTATCTTGCGCAGAAGTAAAAACATTGGCCCACTTTTGGTTGTTGAAAAAAAAAAGAAATGGAAAATGCTTTCGTCAGAAGGCTTCATCGTCAATTGATACGTGAAAAAAATAAAAATGGCAAAAAAAAGCTTCGATTACAATTGTTGTTTGGCGGTAGAGGCTGCGCATTTATTTCAGGAGGAGGAAGACCATAAAAATTTTAACTGCTACCATTTTTCTTTTTGACAAAAGCAAAATTTTTTTTAGAAGCATTTGCTTTTTTTGCGCAAAAGCAATTTCATTTTTTTTCTTGCTTTAAAATGAAACTTTTTTTTCTCGACAATTGTCTTTCCGGAAGAAAAAAAAATAGAAGGACGCCGCTCCTCCGTTAAAAAAGTGCTCTGCTTCTTCTGCGCATTTTTTTTTTGGTAGTTCTGGCCACCACCATCACAACTATATTGCTGCGCGTCAAAAAGACGTTTTTGGCCCATGTGTTTTTCGGAAGAATAAAGTCTAGAAGACTTCCATCTTTTTCTTTTTTTGCCGTTGATGCATTTTTTCTTTCTTCTCGTTCAAGACGCTTCTACTTTCTTTATTCTGCGCGGAGACTCCAGGGCTTAAAATGCATCGTTGTTTTTTTTTGTGGGAGGAAAGTCTTGTCCGTGTATAGTCTAAGAAAAAAGAAAAACTGCTGCAAAGTCTTCTTCGTCTGTTTTTTTTTTTGCCTTAAAGCTTACAATTCAAAAAAAAAACGCGCAAGAAGGAGGGCCAAAGTTTGAAAGTGTTCTTCAGGGGCCATGATTGCCATGTCAATGGAAAAAAATAGCTAAATTGCAGCTTACATTAGATAATTTTATTTCTTTAGATCTCACCAAAAAAGCTACGGTTTTTCATTTTTTATTGGGGAAAAGAAGGTGTCAGTCACTACGATTTTCGAATATTTTTTAACTTTCCAGTTTTAGTTAATACTTCTTTTCGGATTTTATCCAATAATTTACTTTCTTTTATAAAAAAGTTTTACTCAAAAACCTATTTTTTAAACGCATTGAAGTCTCTCTTTCTCACATCCTCTTTTTTTCTCTCATTACATTACCGTACTTATTTCATTGGCGGCGGCTAATGTTTTTTTCATCAAAAAAGAGCAAAGTCAAAAACCGAATAAGAAAAAAAGTCATTTATAAAAATGTGAAATCCTAAAGACGCGCAGCAACAACAAGAAGAGCTTTATATTCAAACACAGAGGTTTTCGGGAGCGCAAAAAAAGAAAAAGAAAGCAATGACTAAAGGAAGGCAGCCACAAAAAATGCTTTTGTGCCCTAGGGCCAAGTTTTTTTGCGCTTTAAACTACCACAAGTAGAACAAATTCGATAGAAAAGAAGAAGAAAAAACTATGTCGTTGTTGAGGAAGACCATTTTTTGTTAAGGCCCCGTGGAAAAAAAAACGACGACTTGCGCGTGGAAGAAGAAAGGGAAAAGCATCAAATACACGCGCGCAACTACTACCAACAAACAAACGAAGAACGATAAGAAGGCAAATTTCTGCGGGAGAAGGAAAAAAATGAAAACGAAGACGTTATTCTACCAAAAAAGGCGGCATTGCTCCTTTTTTTCTTCTATCATCTTCCAAAAAAAACTCAGTTAAAGCCGTTGACGAACTATTGCTTTTGGCCCTCTTTAAAAAAATTGAAAGCAATTTTTTTTTCGTAACACAAAAAATGCGCAGATGAAGGAAGAAAAAAAAAACGAGAAGATGGAAAAACGTTTGCGCTTCGCTCCTTCAGTAACAGCAGCGCAAGAACAAGAACGTTGCCATCGGAATTGGCCATCTTTCAAGAAATTGGCTCCTCCGTTAAAAAAAAAGAAAGAAAAATGATGGCAAAGGGAAATGCTTTCTCGGGATTCAAAAAAAAATATATGCGGTAGAAAAATAAAAGTTTTTTTTGAAGACAGACAAAAAAAAAATATGGGGCAAGTTGAAAATGCGCAGATGCAGGCAATTAACATGAAGAAAGACGAGGGAAAATAATATCGCGCAGAAAAACCATACATGATGATAACAAAAACACGGTTGCCTCTATATTTGGTGTTAATGGTGCTTATCGCGCAGTACCACCGCCGCCATCATCATTCAACGTTCATTCAATAATATAGAGCTAGCCCATCTATTATTGTAGATTAAAGCAAGCAAGCAATAAAGGGAAAATAAGAAAAGCATGACCGCGCAAGAGAAAAAAAGGCAAGCTTAAAAAAAAGAAAAAATCGAACGAGAAATAAATACATATGTATGGAGACGAGGAAAGAAAGCAACTAAAAAATTGATACAAGCAGCACACAAACACGCGCAACTATCATTGCTGTTAAATATATTTTTTTGCTTTGAGAAATAAAAGGAAACGTAAAAATGAAGAAAAAAATAGAGGTGAATAAGAAGAGATTGGAACAAATACAATGTGGAAAAAGTGATGATGGAGAATCATTAAAATCAGACAAAGATTTTGGAAATTTAATGCAATCAAAAGTTTTAGGTAAATTTTTTCCTTTAAGACGAGATCATCTTTTTTGCCAATTTTCAATGTTATCTGCTTTTAACTCGTTATATCATCCAAATTTTATTAAAATTTATTACTTTATCTTTTCACAAACTTTCTAAAAAAGAAAAACTTTTTTTTGTTCTTGCTTCCAAAAGGTAGTAGTTTTAGTTTTGTTTGAAAGAAGAACAATTGTGGAAGGAAGAAGAATAAGAAGTCCAATAGGCGGAAGAATGGAAGTAGGTAGTAGCGCAAGTGCCAATAGATGGAAGGACAACATCACAAAAAAAATTTTAGGAGCGCGACCTCTTTTTTTTTATGTCCGTTGTTGGTTGCACTATTTTGGCATCATCGTTGTCGACGACACCGTCGTCATCCTGAAAAAATAAAATAAAACACCCGGTGGGCTTTTTTTTGCCTTAAAACATTTTTTTGGGAGAGCGCAAAAACGACGACACAACAGGCGCTCTTTATTGCTAACAAAAACAGAGATGGAATTTGAGGAGGAGGAAGAGGGCAGCTAAAATAAAAAAAGAAACTTTTTTGAATAATGAAAAAGCATAAGGTCGCGCAGGGTCAATCTCAACTTTACACTTTGTAAATGAAAATGAATGATGGAAATAGGTTGGAAGGTTAAAGGATTGTTTTGTAAAGCTGGTACATCCAGGAGGACTAATGTAAGCATTTAGAAAATAAAATTTTTAAACGTTAGCATTTTTCTTCTCGTTTAAATCTTTTTTGTTGTTGTTGAAAAGTGAGATGGCTTTTAAAACGGGAACATAAGAAGGAGAAGAAGCATCAAAGCAAAGCAACAACACCCGGGCCAATAGTCGAAAATTCAATTTAGTTGCGCAAGAAGAAGCAGCAGCAGCTACACGCGCAAGAATGAGCCTGCGTCTGCGTGCCATCGCTGCTGCGATTTATCTCTTCACTCATTGCTTCATCTTTTTTTCCCTTCAACAAGCTGTCGGAATCTTATTTTTTTCGGTTAAAAAATGTTGGCTCTTAAAAAAATAAATTTTTTTTCGGCAAAAATTTCTGGCGTAAGAATCTTACAAAGTCTCAAGAGAAGCAAGCGATGGAGTTGTTGTTATTTCTTCGTTCGTCTTCTTCTTATTTTTTCTTTGGTGGTGCCTCAAGCATTAGTGGCGGCGGTGAAGCAAGCAAAATGCCCGCGCAAAAAGCACTTAGCTTTTCGGCAAAATAAAAGAAAAGCTGCGCATTTTGACGTTTGAGAAAAAAAACGAAGAAAAGCAATAAGCCTGGGGCAATTTTTTTTTTATCTCAACCAAAAAATGGGGAAAAAAACAAGGGAATAACTTTTTGTCCTTGAAAAAACAAAAATTAAAAAAAAGTAAAAAGATCTCAAAAATATTGTATGTAGCAAAAAAATTAACGGTAATAAGAACAATCATGTCAAGAAGTTCCGATTACAAAAATAAATTCGCAAAAAAATGGGAGATCATCATCAGCCCAACAATTGAATTTTTGACAAAAAAAATATGGCCTTGGTTTTTGTGAAGAAAGAAAAACGTATGTAATTTAGGCCAATTTTGGCAAATATGCGCAATCGACATACATAGAAAAAATGGGAGAAAGCGTCTCTAAAGTTGATGGACCAACCAAATAAAAATAAGGGAGAAAAGGGAATAAAAGAATCTGAAGCGGAAGTTTCAACCGTAATAGACACAAAAGAATTGAGGAAAGAAATAAACAAGCAACAAAAAGGGGAAAAGCTTCAAACCAAAAGAAAAACAAAAATGAATAAAGCCTACAAAGTTTTTGAGAAGCGCAAATTGAGAACGCTAAAGCTTTCTAAAAAAATGCCGATGGCAACTGAGACCTCTGCGCAAGAATTTTTCTTCCATTCTTTATGTTGTTAATGCTCATGTTTAAAAAAGGGATGAAGACTTTCTTTTCTTCTTTCTTTTTTGCAATTATGTTTTTCGATATATAAAGATGAAAGCTAAAGAAGAGGTCGTTTGTTTTGTTCGTTGGTGAAAATGGAAACACATTCTATAACAAACAAAAAATAATAGTGCGCAATAAACTCTTCCTACTAAAAATGCATCCATTTTTTGAAATGGGATAAGCTTAATATTGGCAAAACTTCATCATCGAGAAGACAAAAAAATAAAATAAAACAATTCTGGGAAGAAAAAAGAAAAACTGTAAAAAAGTCGATGCGAAATAATTTAAATTTTGTGATCGCAAAATTTGGCACTACAATAATCGAACAAATCAAAAAATAAAACTCCATTAATAGGCTGTCCTCGATGTCCTTTCGCCTAATATCTTTCAAGGAAAAAAAGTTAACTTTTAAAAGCAGAGATTAAAAGTGAAAGGGTAACATATCAATCACTTCAGTCAGCCACTCACTTCCAAACCAATCCTTATTCTATTCAAAGTTTCATCTTGCCATGTTGAAAAAAAAGTAAGTCAAGAAAATAAAATAAAGTCACTAAAGACGATGATGATGACGCCTTCGATGTTGTCCCAAAAAAAGTTGGATTCTACGTAGTATTTTTTTTTGTTTTGAAAAAAAAATAAAAGAATGCATTTTCTTGGTGTTTTTGCGCAGTCTTGGGACCTTTTTTTCGAGAGAATGGAAGCTTTTGGAAGAAAGTCAAGCATCAAAAATTTATGGAACAAAAATGTCTTGAAGCCCATATTACTATTGCTGCCGAAAAAAAAACATAAACCACGCTAAGTTGGACATTAACCCTAAGAAAAGATGTGGAAAGGAGAAAAAAAATTATAATTGCGCAGTCACACAAAATTTGTTTTTCTTAAAATATCTTTCAAAAATGGCAAAATAAAAAAAATATAAAAAATTTTGATATGAGAGAATTGTGAAATAATATGTATTGCTTTTTCTTTGTCTTTGGGTTTTTTTTTATTTCTGTATGTGCTTTGGCGATCGATCGCGCTCATCGGTTATTTTATTTTTTATTTTATTTCATATCATCATCGAGAAAGAAAAGCCTGGCACCGCGCAAACCAACTAAATGGTCAGCAAAAAATAGTAGTAATAATATGAAAAAAAGCATCATCATTCATCGTTGCCGCCGCCGTTTTTAATGATGCTTCTTCTTTTCTTTTTTAAAAAACTGACCTGACAAAAATATGATTTTTTAAAGAAATGTAAATGATTGAATATTTATTTTTTGAGAATCATAATCAATTTTGAATCGATGAATTCTATTATCCATGTTCGAAGTAATTCCAAATTATTATGGTGAGTTAGTAGCTATAACAAAAGTTTCATCCATCCATTTTTTAAATGATTTTGACTCTCAATTTAAAAATACAATAGAAATTAAAAAACATTTACTCAATGTTATCAAACATACAAACAACAGCAAAAAAAAAGATAAATCAAGCATGTCTATTGTATGCATAAGAAAACCATGCAAAGAAACTAACAGTTTCAACTTATTTTTTTCGAGTTGGGTTTATTTTTAATTTGTAAAAAAAGAATGTAAAACTAAAATGTTAGCTTTTATCCTCTATGTGTAATTTGCAACAAACTTATTTTTAAGTCTAATTTATTAATTTCATTAAAAATAAAAATATTTAAATAATTACAAGTCGAAGAATAAGAAAAAAGGGAAAGATAAGGAATACTGTGATTTTTGTTAAAATAAAAAATTGCTAAACATTTTTAAATAATTAATTTTTTTCAAAACGATTCTACTCAATTACTGCAGATTTTTATAATAATAATAATTAGGCGAAAATAATAGAAGGAGAAGAAACGAAAGATCATAGATGCAAGTTCAAATATAATTAAAGTGGAGCTCCAGTTGGATCAGCAGCTAAAAAAATCGAATGTTATTTTAGAAAAATAAGATTGGAAACTTACTATGTGGTGGAAGAGTTCCTGGTGCAACGGCATTCTATAAAAGATTTAGAATTTTAATAAAATAATCACGATCATTTAGATAAAAATGTAAGTTATGAAAAAGTTTTTTTCTTTATATTAATGATTTAGGTAATTTTTAAATTTTATGGGGATTAAAAAAGCTCTAACTTTGGACACAGTAATCAAACACCTAAGGTTATGAAGACCATAGAAATTTAAAATTTTAAATAATGAAAATGAGGATAAAATTATAAATATTTTAACGAACAAAAATGTTATAATTTTGTTTTTTTTGAGTTCAACATTGTTACATAAGAGTGAAAATAATAAATCAACGAAACTACGTCCAAAGTTTTTTTAAAGGAAAAGAACTAATACCAAAAAAAATATTTTATATTGTTTCATGTTAAGATTGACAATATTAACAACGTTAAAGAAAAAACTAACCGGATCAGCTACAGTTCCAGTGGATTGTTGGCCGGGTATAATTTTGGTGACGTTTTCAATTGCAGTATTTGCAAAACCTTTTGTACTTTCAGCTAAAAAAAACGTCATCTTTTAAAATTCATTGTCTTGAAGAATAAGCACTACTTACCTGCTGAGTTAAGAACTTCTTTGCTTTTATTGAAAGCACTTTCAAGGAAATTTTTCTAAAACATTATAAAAAATTATGCTTTGAACGAAGTAGTTTTGTTTGGGCTTTGGATAAGGGTTAATAAAAAACTTAATGTGAGTCATCATTTAAATAAAAATTGAGCATCGCTTATTTTTGCTTCTTGTCATTCATTTTTAACGCTTCTTTTTTATGAAAAAATAACGCATAAAATTTGTTGCATTTTTAAAAATTTATAAGACTGAAAGGTTCTCTTCCATATGCTTGCTTGCTTCATCATCACCCGCCATTGCCATCAAAAACACATGCATCCGGTCGATGAAAAGCTTCAAGCTTTCAACCGACAACTTTTCATCGATGAATGCTACCGCAAAAAGTTGTGTCCTCCTCACCCTCTCTTCTTCGGGCTGAATTTGTCTTTTTTTCCCTTACTTTTCTTCATAGTTGCAGCTTCTTGAAAGAGAAAAAAAGTTCTTTTCGTTGGGTTATTTTTTCTGGATTTGCTGCTTGTCAAAGAAAAAAAGGAACAAAGCAATCAGTATTTTTTTCTTCTTCATCCGCGCATTACTTTTTTTGGGAGAGTATAGTTTCCTTTTTAAAGTAAAGACAAAAAAAAATGTTCCATTAAAGCAAAGGGCGCTCGCAAAAAAATAAATTGCCTAAGGGGATATGCTCGAGATTGTCATAGATTTAAACAAAAACAATTGATACTTACTGCTGCTTCTGCTCCTCCAGCCATTATTAATTATTTGGGTTATTAAGATGTTGGTGGTGGATAAAATAAATAAGGTTTTACTGAAAGAATTGATAAATTAATAAGTTTGGGTTTTTTTAATTGGCACGAAAATATGTATCTATCTCGAATAGAAATTCGTAATATCATAATATTTTTTTTGCGACAGTAGCCTGCTTTTTGCAAAATAATTCTAGCCCCTCTTTATCATTAATTTTATAAATTGCTAAAATCACGTGACAATAAATTTTCAGGCAATAAAAATAAAAACCTTAAAACCAATAACTAAACAAAGAAAAAAAAAATATTGCAAGTAAAAAAAGAAGGGAGTCTGAAAGAATTATGCCGACGTGGATGAATGTTTCTTGCTTGCTTGCTTTTGCCTAAGGCCCTTTTCTTTCTTTATTTTTTTTGACGATGGCAGCAGCTTTGCATTTATTTATTTTTTATGCCCGCCCTTTCCTTTTGCTATATGTTGGCTGCAGACGAAGGCAATGGCATCACATCAAGCTTCGTCGATTTTTTTTTGTTTTGTTCGGCTTTTTTTAGTTCCCTTCTGGCTTGCTCTTGAAGCTTAGCTTATTTCTATTTTATTTTATTTTTTTTTGCCAATAAGCTACTAACAAACATTCCTTTCTTTGAGTTCCCATTTTTTGTGTCCACAGATGCTCTCTCTCTTTTTCTGTTGTTGAAGGAAGTCCTTCAAACATCACAATAGCTTGCTTGCTGCTTGTTTCATCCATCGAAGAAGAAGAGGAGAAAGAAAACCAGCCATCTTTTCTGTATGAAGGCATGCTCACGAAAAAAAAAAACAAATTCAAATGAGTCTTTTTAGTTTAAGTAAAAATTTAGGCAAATGATGACTGTCTAGAATAAATGCCACCGAAAGAATACTGAAATATTTCTTTAGACCTCTTTTTGGGTTAATTTAAAATAGAAAAAACAAAAAATAAAATAAACTAAATGTTTAATTTTAAAAGTACACATAAACCTAAAAATGGAAAAACGCAAAATGAAAGAAAAGTAATTTAAATTAAGGGTTTTCAATGATAAAAATGCAGAAGAGAAAAAACAGTTTAGAAAGAAATAATCTAAAATTGCAAACTATTAAAGTTATGATAAATTACTAGGAAGGATAAACATGGCAACACTTCATTTGCAAAGAGCTATTGCTAATTCGACTAAAAGAAAATTATTGTTGCCAAATTAGACGAAGACGTTTCAATTCTTCAAGTAAATTTCTTTAAAAAATATCTAACGTAATTTCATGAGCAAAAATGAACAAAAAGCTTACTTTGAATGGATTTCCTGTATTTTATTTCCCATAATAATTTTAAAATTATTACAACTGAGAGACTCTATCTCTCACACGGTTATATCATAACAAAAACTTTTATCATAAATCAGAGAAAATAAAGCCATAAAAATTATGCAGTAAAGATGATTGAAGATGGATGAATTATAAAATTTACTGTAACAATTTCGCTTTTGTATCGAAGTTCTTACTTATGGTAAGTTTCTTTCAGATATAAAAAAGGGTTATATCCTCGTTATGAGCCCATTGATTTGTAACAAGATTATTTTTTCTTAAGCTTCAAAGCTTTCAATCAACTCCCAATGAATTGTTAATTCGCATTTGCTATTTTCCAAATTGAAGGCTCTGATCCTATTATCGCTCAAATACATTTTGAAAACAAAATTGTGCGAGTTGCATTAAAAGTTTAGTTCATGGAATATTCTAATCAATGTTTTCAACTTCTTTTGCTTGGTTCATCTCTTTCTTTATTATTATTTTTTTGTTTTAAAAATTCAAAAAAAGGAAACCTTCTAATTTTTTTATCTTTTACTAGTATCTTTTTCTCTCTCTTTGTTTTATCAACTTTTGATAAGGAAAAAACGCCTAAAGGTTTTTTTTTCTTGTTGTCTGCCCCTTTTTAATCCCGATATATATTTTTTATTTTATTTTAAAGGGCCATAGCTATTTGCAGCCTTTTTGAAATTTCGTTTTACGGGAGCTGAACTTTGGCTTGGAAAGGCGCGTGTTTAAAAACACTTTTTCGTTTCAAAACTTTTTTCTTTTGTTCATTCATTGAATTTTTTCATTTTCATTTTTTTCTTCGAATGTTTGATGCTTGTTGTTGAAGATTGTGGTTGTTTTTATCTTCAATTTGGATGGTATTTGGTAATGGTTTTATGAATATGGCTGCTGGTGCTGCTGCTTCATCGTTGATTACAGGCCAGTTTTTTGTATTGTTTGGTTATATCTTTAGTTCAATTTTTAGGGTATTTTGGTGGTCTATGGCTGGTGAATGGATAAAGACTGATGGATATATGGATGTTTGTTTATGCTTCAACGATGTCGATGATGTTTATAGCTTATGGATTCAATTTACCGGTGAGTGATTATGCTTTTTTTTGTTGCTATCGACAATGGTGTAATTATTGAGGGGTTACCTGGGTTATTATATTATGACATCAGTAGGATACATGTATGATTGTTGACTCAATCGCTATAATGAAGTTAGCTCAAAGGCTGTAACGCTTTAAATCAACATATTCTTTTTGCAATAAGCTTTCCCTCATAGTATCAAGTGGAACTTCGTCGAAAAGGAGACATGTATCACTTACAACAATTTTATCACATTAATATTTATAACAACAAAGTAAATAGCAAAACAAATCGCAATATATAGTTATTAAAGCATACACTTTTAAAATCTAACTATCATCGTCGTCGAAATAACATCCGCAGTATCCTTTATAATTACCATCGGGTGATGGAGAGACATTTCTTACAAGTGCAACAACGCAAGCTGGTAACTGAAGTCTTTTGCCAATACCAAGTGTATGATGAACCAACATTGTAACTTTACGATAGCAAGCAAATCGATATTTTGCAGATTCTTCAGCATAACTGTATTTATCAATATATATGCTTCGGGTCAACTGAGCAACTTGTTTCAACCTTATTTGATCAAGCAAAATAAAAGCGTCAAGTTCCATACGGTTTTGGATAGTTTGCTGAATGATGTTATGATTTGCAAAACATCCCTTTGAGTTACCAATAAAACGATGCCAATTAGATGCCCATTGCGTTGTACTATCTCGAATATCACAACAGCAAACCATTTCTTCTACAGCTGCCATTCGTGGACAATTATCACATCTGCACCATTGATCTGATTGACGATTTTCGTTCAATTCATAACCAAGGAGACTGCAATAATAAGAAGTTGGAGAAGGTGTGGGAATATTAGATGAGGAGGTTTGTTTCTTTTTTGGAAAATAAGCATATGGCTTGATTGAATTTTCCATTATCAAAGAATTTTGAAGAAAATTTGAAGTCTGAATGGAATAATAAAAGCAAGATAATATGCTTTTGAGTGTGCAGATTGTAATTTGGTTGGAAAATAAATGAGAATAATTAACCCTTGAAGGTAAAGGTCAAAAAACTTTCTTCAACCGAAAATATGCACTTAGGTTATTTGTTTGCCATATTGCTATACTTCACACATATAAAAGGAAAAGATTGAATAACTTTCGTTGATGACTGCACTTTTATTCAATTTGATTTCATTTGCCGTTTATTCATCATATCCTTCGCAATAATTCTCTTTTGGTATAAAATTTGCGTGTATTTACTATTTATTCGATTTTCATAGTAATATCCTTTCAGCATTTGATAGTTATTTTTACAATGGTGAAACGTTGTCCCGCTTGCCAAGAGATTGTTTCTTCTACTAATGCTGTAAATATACCTGACGTGGAATATCGTAGAAGACAATGGGCAGATATATTTGAGATTGATCATGAAGTTATGCTTGGCTACAATCAACATACTGTTTTTTGTTCACATCACTTCATTCAAGCTGATTTGGTTTTTGCAGATGGAAAAGTCAAATCACTAAATAAGAAAGCTACCCCACTTCCATTTAGAAGAGAAAGTACTGGATCACCTGCTATAAAAGTTCGTAGACTTATGAATTATAAGGAAACTTACTCCCGTCCAAATGAAAACATTGAAGCTGAAGGAATTACTTCCACATTATCTCCAGCTAATGAAGGTGGTAATTTTGACTATCATTTTACTGGTTCGCCTCAACCTATTCCTGCAAGAAAAAAACGAGGACCATATCGCAAAATCAAAGATATATATATCAATGTCGATGATGAAATGACTCCTCGAAATCCTCCCATTATTGTTGAACTCCCAGAAGAAATGGAAGAACCTGCCGAAGATTTGGTTGAATATGTAGTAATTTCCAAAAAATTGCTTTTATCAATTTTCAATCATTGTCCCGAATGCAACACTGAGCTTAGTGGTCAGCGAAAAAAAGAATTGCGAACTATCGGTACAGCTGCAAGTATAACATACAGATGTCCCAAATGCTGTCCTCAAAGTCAAAAGAGATGGGCAACTCAAGAAACGATTCCTGGTACCAAAATCTATCAAGGAAATGCACTCTTGGCTTCTGCAGCTTCGATAACACCTGTTCCATTCCCAACTCTGAAAGAATTGTTCACCCTTGCAAAAATTGGAATTTTTGGAGAAACTCTTCATAGAGCCAATTCTAAAAACGTTGTATGGCCAGTTGTTCGCGAACATCATACTAATGAACATGTTGATCTTCTCAAAATGGTAAAAGATCGAACAGAAACACCTCTAAATGTGCTTATGGATGGTCAATATGATTCACCAGGTTATTGTGCTTCCCTGTGTTGTGTTACTGCTATGGATTCAGAAAGTGGTTACATCCTTGCTTTTGAAACGCTCCACAAATCCATGACTGCTGATGTAAGCGGCCGAATGGAAGCAGAAGGTGTAAGAAAAATATTAGATTTGTTTGAAGAAAATGAAATTCAAGTCAACCGATTGACAACTGATAGGCATACAACAATCATAAAAATGGTGAGAGAACAATATCCTTCCATTACTCATATGTATGACGCATGGCATATGGTGAAACCCATCGTTCGTGACCTACGCAATGAAGCTAAAAAGAAAAAAAGCTCCAACCTCAAAGATTTTATCAAAGGTATAAAGAATCATTTATGGTACAGTATTAGTGAAAGTAAAGGTGATGGGGAACTATGCCGTGAAATATTGCTATCCTCTTTATTCCACATCATTGGTATTCATGAATTTGAGAATGAGAATATTTTCAATCAACTTTACGAAGCAATTGAAGATACTATTGGAAAAGATAAGAAGTTGGAAGAAGCTTTCCAAAAAATGAACCCAGGTAAAGGATCCGAACTCTTCAAGTCCCTGAATTTCACTAAAATTGATAAATGCAAACATACACCCATTAATCCTGACGAAGACGACAATGAGTACATGAATCCAATTGGCTATGGATACTTTTGCTTGTTTACAAAAATTACAAATGAAAAATTCCTTGCTGACATCATCAAAACCTCTCCTGACTTTGCAACTTCCCGAGTTGAAAACTTTCACTCCCTCGCAACAGGAAAATATTGCCCAAAGAAAACTTACTTTCCATATCATGGATATGACATAAGAAGAAAGGTGGCAGTTATGCATTATAACAACAATGTTCGATGTGAAAAAAATGGAACTCGTAAAACTATTGGTAGTAAACAAGTTAGATCGAAAGCAAATGCTGGGGAAATGGTAACGAAAATAATAAAATCTAAAGCACCAATTACATGGAAGCATGATATAATTCGAGATTGTTTGGAAAAAATAGAAAAGAGAAACATCATCGACGAAGAAACGCCTTCATTTGATAATGAAGATGAAATCTTAGAAGATGAAGAAGAATTCTTTGTCAATGTTCATGATGAAGAATATTACTGGGATTTACAAAGAGATGGGGATCAAAGCGACAATGATTTTTTGGAAGAAGATGAAGGAGAAGAATAAACTACCATTTTATTTTATTTATTTGTTCGAAATTTGTATACTGAAGGTATTCGTATGTAATAATGATTTTTATTTTCAAACAGTGTCTTGCTAAGATTCGAGTAGGGAAAAAACCTAATATATCCTTGACGAGGTTCTTATTCAGTGGATGGCTAATACTATATTAGTGGGAAACTAAAAAAGTAAAAACAAATAAACAAATTTCTAGCTATACAGCAAATTCCATTGAAACGATTAAATCAACAATCATTTGTATCTTCTCCCGCTTCACTAATATAATAACCCAGGCAAACACTCAATAATTACACCATTGTCGATAGCAACAAAAAAAGCATAATCACTCACCGGTAAATTGAATCCATAAGCTATAAACATCATCGACATCGTTGAAGCATAAACAAACATCCATATATCCATCAGTCTTTATCCATTCACCAGCCATAGACCACCAAAATACCCTAAAAATTGAACTAAAGATATAACCAAACAATACAAAAAACTGGCCTGTAATCAACGATGAAGCAGCAGCACCAGCAGCCATATTCATAAAACCATTACCAAATACCATCCAAATTGAAGATAAAAACAACCACAATCTTCAACAACAAGCATCAAACATTCGAAGAAAAAAATGAAAATGAAAAAATTCAATGAATGAACAAAAGAAAAAAGTTTTGAAACGAAAAAGTGTTTTTAAACACGCGCTTTTCCAAGCCAAAGTTCAGCTCCCGTAAAACGAAATTTCAAAAAGGCTGCAAATAGCTATGGCCCTTTAAGGCATTTTTCATTTTTTGTTTAACAATTTTACAATGGAACTACTTACTTCTTTTTTGTAATATTAATGAATGATTGCTGCTTACATCTCCACCATTTTTTTTTATAAAGTTCAAAAATGTTTGAATCAAGAGCATCCATATTAATGTCACATCATCAAAAAATTTAATTCAAAGTTACTCTTTCGCACTTAAAATGAATTTTAAACTACACAAACTCCTCAATTTTTGGATCCAGTAACGGCGACAAATTTTTTATTATCCAATTCACTAATTTTTGCTTCTGCTCCCACTGCAGTTCAACACACAACTTTGCGAATTTTTGCTTCATCTTAACAAGCGAATAACTTTGCCACAAAACATTTTTTTACTTCTCAAACACTTCAAAATTTCACTCAAAATCTACCTTCACATATGTATGTAATTTTGCTCATCTTCAACCAACGCAAACTTTTTCTGCAAACCAACCTTAACAAATGTTTCTTCCTTCTGCTTCATTTTAAGCAATCCATCCAGGTTATTGCTCGCAAACAATAATTCCAACACTCAAAACTCATTCAATGATTCAAAAAGCAACATACTTTTAATGGAAAGCTGTTTCATGATTTCTAGCAAATTTTTTTCAGTAACTCATAAGACATCAATATCCGAAAAACAAATAAAATGTTTTATTTGATGAAAAATCTAACATAAGATGTAAAAGCAGTTTTTATTGACAAAGATGTGTAACTATGATTCAACTTTGCTTGGCCTTTGTGAAAGATGTTATTTTCAAGAAAGTTATCATGTAAACAGCTTTGTTTTCCCATGGATGGTTTCGTTGTAAATCATAAGTATGTAAAAGATATTTAATAGTAATATGAAATACCATTGTCATAAGTATAGCATACTGCAAAATTGATTTACTAACCATGAGCATGGTAAACAAAAACAAACCTCAAAACCAAAAACAATTTGTGCACTTGCAACTTTAGTCATGGTGTAAAAATAAGCCGAAGAAATGAAATGGCGTTTGATGGCTGATAATACAGTATAAATACACAAGATTCTTGCATGAAATGCGAGAGTAATAAGAGGACTTCGTTCCATTAAATCAACTCGATCTTCTGCCAACCAATGAAGAAAAGCTTTCACAAAAATAATATTACTAACAGAATAACAAATTTTGGAGAGAAAACGTGTCTGAATTCAGTTCATTTATTTACAAAAAGACAAGATATTGAAATCTGAACCAATAAATCACACGTTTAAAAAACTTAACGAAATAAAAATACGAACAAAAGCATTTGAACGTGGCCCCGGTAGCTTCCAAAAGAGACTCAAAAATATTTTGGCGGGATAATTTTCAACTCATCACAAAGCTTTCTTTATCAATTTTTAGCTTTTAGCTATTTCGTTTCGCTTATTATACAGTTTTTTAAATGTAATATTTTTTCTGTAATTTTAAACAATCTTTTTACTTTTATAGGCGATGACTTGTTGCATCATTCGGCTGTTGAGATGTGGTTTCTCGATCTTTTACGCGTGATTACTGCAGATGAAGATCCATTAACGGTGGTTGAACGTGAAGGAGCTGGAGCAGAATCTGGATATTCATCAGAAGAAGATGACAATGAAGAAGAAGAAAAAGCTTCAACTAAAGAAAAGAAAACAAAAGCAAGTAAATCGTCTGAACCTGAAGAAAGAAAACCAAAAAGAAATGAACCAATTGAAAATGAACAACATTTGGAAGCAACAACTGGAGCTCCTCCCGGTGGTAATGGTCGAAGTAATGGTTTTATCAACTCAATATTGGATTGTTGTCAATGTCTTCGAGTATTTTTTATGAACATATTAATGAATATGGATTGATTACGTTTAATTTTAGACATGCTGTTTGATAACTTATGTTTTATGTCCGCCTCTACCATGCTGTATTGTTCACAAAGTCGCATTTCGTCCACCACCCAGAGGTCAAAGCTACAGAATGGTTGTAACAGATGATAATGGAGAAAGAAAGTATGTTTCCAAAGCCAAGGAGGTTAGTTAGAATTTTGTTATGACTTCATTCATTTTTTGATATTTTAGGCTGCAAAATATCCCAAGCTTCAAATTGAAACACTCTGGACTGATAAACATCCTTCAAATGAACATCTGGTTGCTATAATTCGACGTGAACTCAAATCTGTTGATGGCTTTATTGTGAAATCAAAATCTGGTAATTCATTCATGTGTGCACATTTCAAAGCTCGATCATTTGGCTGTAAAACTCCCAAATGTTTTCGAAATAAGGTGGTTATCCTAGCTAAACCCAATTCATCTGATATTGGATGTAGTATGCAACCTTTTCTTCCTGCATCTCTTGACAATTTTACCGATGCCATTAGGAAAATCATAGTCAAAAGACATGTAACAAAATAATTTGAATTCGTCTCTTCGGAAATTTATTCTTAGCACGAAAATGCTTGCGTGCATTCACTTTTTGGGAGAGCTTCTTCTGCAAACATTCTTGTTTGGCTAAAATTATGCTTGCTTTTTTGAAAGTTAACATGCATCATCATAAAGCGTTTTTTATTTTTGTCATAAAAGTTTCTTTCGTCAAGCCATTTTAATGGGACATAATCATTAAAAATTTAAAGCGTGCTTTCCTTAATTAAATTTTAATATATCCTATTTTTATCGTAATTTTTTCAGGTATGATTCACCCAGAAATCAAAAAGAAGAAGAGTGCCCCCACTGTAAGTTCCTTTTTCCTTTCTTATGGTTCGTTACATTGCTTTATTCTTTCAGCAACCATCTGGTGATGCCGCTCCTGCTCCTGAAGCAAACAAAGAAAGGAAGCTTTCAAAGGCAGAAATTGCATTAGAAAAATTCGCTCAAATCATCAATGAAAAAAGTAAGCGATTGTTTCACTATCTTTTATTTTTTACTAACTTGTTATTTTTCAGGAATCTAAGGTTTGAAAGCTGAATTCTCATCCTTAACATCGTTCGCTCCTGTTGAAGTCGCCACCACTGCTTTTTCGCAGCACAAGGATAAGAACCGATATCATAACATTCTTTGTTATGATCATTCAAGAGTGGTTTTGAAGTATAACGTTCCGCCTGACAGTGATTACATTCATGTGAGTTTTTTATAGTTATTTCTTACATTCAAAGTTCAATTTTTAGGCTAACTGGATCTCCGATTCAAAACACATCAAACTTGGGTGTAAATACATTTGTTCTCAAGCTCCCACCGAATCCACCACTAACGATTTCTGGAGAATGGTAAGTTTTTTTGATACTTTTTCTTTGTAAATCTCATTATTAACTCTTATTGTTTTTCAGTTATGGCAGGAAAAACCGAAGCACATTGTCATGTTATGTCGAACAATTGAAAATGGAAGTGAGTTTTGCTTTTTTAATTTCGAAATCATTAACTATTCATTTTTTTAGAACCTAAATGTGCACAATATTGGCCATTAAATGTCGGCGAAACAAAAACCTATGGTACCATCACAGTAATCAATGCTCGGACTTCAACACCTGACAAAGAAACCGTTTGGGAAAGTAGCACTTTGCAAGTATCAGTGGGAGCTGAAAGTTTTGAAATGCATTTGTAAGTTGATTATTTGATACATATTTTCTTTTGATATTTTTTGTTTTTAGACATCGATGGTTAAATTGGCCTGATTTTGGAACACCTCGCTCTGGAAAGGGAATGCTGAGATTGCTAAGAATTGTGCGTGAATCAAAGAAAGCACTTATTCATTGTAGCGCTGGAGCTGGTCGAACAGGGACCATGATGGCCGTTGAAGTTGTTCTTCGAAGTCTTTTGGATGGAAATGTTATTTCAGTAAGTTCACTTTGTTTTCTTTCCTATCTAACTCTCAATTTTTAGCCGCTGGATGTTGTAAAAGATCTTCGCTCTCAACGACAAGGAATGATACAAACTGAAGGTCAATATCTCTTCCTGCATCGTACCATTTTGAAGTATGCGCGTGCCAAAGGTATTGCTGAGAACGAAACAGCTGAATTCATGTCTGCATATATGGAAGCAACTAAACCTCACACTTCTGCACCTCCTGTTGCTGCAATTCAAAATGGAAATCCTCCGGTTCAAACTGCTAATCAACCACCTCATCATCAGCAGAAACTTTAGTAATACTTTCACTTTCAAAATTGGATGCTTTAAAAATTGCTGTTGGAATGGTTCTTTTTGGATGGTATTTTGTTACTCGAATTTGATGATAAACCTCTATTATTGCATAACTGAAAAACAATAAGAGTTAATAATGAGATTTACAAAGAAAAAGTATCAAAAAAACTTACCATTCTCCAGAAATCGTTAGTGGTGGATTCGGTGGGAGCTTGAGAACAAATGTATTTACACCCAAGTTTGATGTGTTTTGAATCGGAGATCCAGTTAGCCTAAAAATTGAACTTTGAATGTAAGAAATAACTATAAAAAACTCACATGAATGTAATCACTGTCAGGCGGAACGTTATACTTCAAAACCACTCTTGAATGATCATAACAAAGAATGTTATGATATCGGTTCTTATCCTTGTGCTGCGAAAAAGCAGTGGTGGCGACTTCAACAGGAGCGAACGATGTTAAGGATGAGAATTCAGCTTTCAAACCTTAGATTCCTGAAAAATAACAAGTTAGTAAAAAATAAAAGATAGTGAAACAATCGCTTACTTTTTTCATTGATGATTTGAGCGAATTTTTCTAATGCAATTTCTGCCTTTGAAAGCTTCCTTTCTTTGTTTGCTTCAGGAGCAGGAGCGGCATCACCAGATGGTTGCTGAAAGAATAAAGCAATGTAACGAACCATAAGAAAGGAAAAAGGAACTTACAGTGGGGGCACTCTTCTTCTTTTTGATTTCTGGGTGAATCATACCTGAAAAAATTACGATAAAAATAGGATATATTAAAATTTAATTAAGGAAAGCACGCTTTAAATTTTTAATGATTATGTCCCATTAAAATGGCTTGACGAAAGAAACTTTTATGACAAAAATAAAAAACGCTTTATGATGATGCATGTTAACTTTCAAAAAAGCAAGCATAATTTTAGCCAAACAAGAATGTTTGCAGAAGAAGCTCTCCCAAAAAGTGAATGCACGCAAGCATTTTCGTGCTAAGAATAAATTTCCGAAGAGACGAATTCAAATTATTTTGTTACATGTCTTTTGACTATGATTTTCCTAATGGCATCGGTAAAATTGTCAAGAGATGCAGGAAGAAAAGGTTGCATACTACATCCAATATCAGATGAATTGGGTTTAGCTAGGATAACCACCTTATTTCGAAAACATTTGGGAGTTTTACAGCCAAATGATCGAGCTTTGAAATGTGCACACATGAATGAATTACCAGATTTTGATTTCACAATAAAGCCATCAACAGATTTGAGTTCACGTCGAATTATAGCAACCAGATGTTCATTTGAAGGATGTTTATCAGTCCAGAGTGTTTCAATTTGAAGCTTGGGATATTTTGCAGCCTAAAATATCAAAAAATGAATGAAGTCATAACAAAATTCTAACTAACCTCCTTGGCTTTGGAAACATACTTTCTTTCTCCATTATCATCTGTTACAACCATTCTGTAGCTTTGACCTCTGGGTGGTGGACGAAATGCGACTTTGTGAACAATACAGCATGGTAGAGGCGGACATAAAACATAAGTTATCAAACAGCATGTCTAAAATTAAACGTAATCAATCCATATTCATTAATATGTTCATAAAAAATACTCGAAGACATTGACAACAATCCAATATTGAGTTGATAAAACCATTACTTCGACCATTACCACCGGGAGGAGCTCCAGTTGTTGCTTCCAAATGTTGTTCATTTTCAATTGGTTCATTTCTTTTTGGTTTTCTTTCTTCAGGTTCAGACGATTTACTTGCTTTTGTTTTCTTTTCTTTAGTTGAAGCTTTTTCTTCTTCTTCATTGTCATCTTCTTCTGATGAATATCCAGATTCTGCTCCAGCTCCTTCACGTTCAACCACCGTTAATGGATCTTCATCTGCAGTAATCACGCGTAAAAGATCGAGAAACCACATCTCAACAGCCGAATGATGCAACAAGTCATCGCCTATAAAAGTAAAAAGATTGTTTAAAATTACAGAAAAAATATTACATTTAAAAAACTGTATAATAAGCGAAACGAAATAGCTAAAAGCTAAAAATTGATAAAGAAAGCTTTGTGATGAGTTGAAAATTATCCCGCCAAAATATTTTTGAGTCTCTTTTGGAAGCTACCGGGGCCACGTTCAAATGCTTTTGTTCGTATTTTTATTTCGTTAAGTTTTTTAAACGTGTGATTTATTGGTTCAGATTTCAATATCTTGTCTTTTTGTAAATAAATGAACTGAATTCAGACACGTTTTCTCTCCAAAATTTGTTATTCTGTTAGTAATATTATTTTTGTGAAAGCTTTTCTTCATTGGTTGGCAGAAGATCGAGTTGATTTAATGGAACGAAGTCCTCTTATTACTCTCGCATTTCATGCAAGAATCTTGTGTATTTATACTGTATTATCAGCCATCAAACGCCATTTCATTTCTTCGGCTTATTTTTACACCATGACTAAAGTTGCAAGTGCACAAATTGTTTTTGGTTTTGAGGTTTGTTTTTGTTTACCATGCTCATGGTTAGTAAATCAATTTTGCAGTATGCTATACTTATGACAATGGTATTTCATATTACTATTAAATATCTTTTACATACTTATGATTTACAACGAAACCATCCATGGGAAAACAAAGCTGTTTACATGATAACTTTCTTGAAAATAACATCTTTCACAAAGGCCAAGCAAAGTTGAATCATAGTTACACATCTTTGTCAATAAAAACTGCTTTTACATCTTATGTTAGATTTTTCATCAAATAAAACATTTTATTTGTTTTTCGGATATTGATGTCTTATGAGTTACTGAAAAAAATTTGCTAGAAATCATGAAACAGCTTTCCATTAAAAGTATGTTGCTTTTTGAATCATTGAATGAGTTTTGAGTGTTGGAATTATTGTTTGCGAGCAATAACCTGGATGGATTGCTTAAAATGAAGCAGAAGGAAGAAACATTTGTTAAGGTTGGTTTGCAGAAAAAGTTTGCGTTGGTTGAAGATGAGCAAAATTACATACATATGTGAAGGTAGATTTTGAGTGAAATTTTGAAGTGTTTGAGAAGTAAAAAAATGTTTTGTGGCAAAGTTATTCGCTTGTTAAGATGAAGCAAAAATTCGCAAAGTTGTGTGTTGAACTGCAGTGGGAGCAGAAGCAAAAATTAGTGAATTGGATAATAAAAAATTTGTCGCCGTTACTGGATCCAAAAATTGAGGAGTTTGTGTAGTTTAAAATTCATTTTAAGTGCGAAAGAGTAACTTTGAATTAAATTTTTTGATGATGTGACATTAATATGGATGCTCTTGATTCAAACATTTTTGAACTTTATAAAAAAAAATGGTGGAGATGTAAGCAGCAATCATTCATTAATATTACAAAAAAGAAGTAAGTAGTTCCATTGTAAAATTGTTAAACAAAAAATGAAAAATGCCTTAAAGGGCCATAGCTATTTGCAGCCTTTTTGAAATTTCGTTTTACGGGAGCTGAACTTTGGCTTGGAAAAGCGCGTGTTTAAAAACACTTTTTCGTTTCAAAACTTTTTTCTTTTGTTCATTCATTGAATTTTTTCATTTTCATTTTTTTCTTCGAATGTTTGATGCTTGTTGTTGAAGATTGTGGTTGTTTTTATCTTCAATTTGGATGGTATTTGGTAATGGTTTTATGAATATGGCTGCTGGTGCTGCTGCTTCATCGTTGATTACAGGCCAGTTTTTTGTATTGTTTGGTTATATCTTTAGTTCAATTTTTAGGGTATTTTGGTGGTCTATGGCTGGTGAATGGATAAAGACTGATGGATATATGGATGTTTGTTTATGCTTCAACGATGTCGATGATGTTTATAGCTTATGGATTCAATTTACCGGTGAGTGATTATGCTTTTTTTGTTGCTATCGACAATGGTGTAATTATTGAGTGTTTGCCTGGGTTATTATATTAGTGAAGCGGGAGAAGATACAAATGATTGTTGATTTAATCGTTTCAATGGAATTTGCTGTATAGCTAGAAATTTGTTTATTTGTTTTTACTTTTTTAGTTTCCCACTAATATAGTATTAGCCATCCACTGAATAAGAACCTCGTCAAGGATATATTAGGTTTTTTCCCTACTCGAATCTTAGCAAGACACTGTTTGAAAATAAAAATCATTATTACATACGAATACCTTCAGTATACAAATTTCGAACAAATAAATAAAATAAAATGGTAGTTTATTCTTCTCCTTCATCTTCTTCCAAAAAATCATTGTCGCTTTGATCCCCATCTCTTTGTAAATCCCAGTAATATTCTTCATCATGAACATTGACAAAGAATTCTTCTTCATCTTCTAAGATTTCATCTTCATTATCAAATGAAGGCGTTTCTTCGTCGATGATGTTTCTCTTTTCTATTTTTTCCAAACAATCTCGAATTATATCATGCTTCCATGTAATTGGTGCTTTAGATTTTATTATTTTCGTTACCATTTCCCCAGCATTTGCTTTCGATCTAACTTGTTTACTACCAATAGTTTTACGAGTTCCATTTTTTTCACATCGAACATTGTTGTTATAATGCATAACTGCCACCTTTCTTCTTATGTCATATCCATGATATGGAAAGTAAGTTTTCTTTGGGCAATATTTTCCTGTTGCGAGGGAGTGAAAGTTTTCAACTCGGGAAGTTGCAAAGTCAGGAGAGGTTTTGATGATGTCAGCAAGGAATTTTTCATTTGTAATTTTTGTAAACAAGCAAAAGTATCCATAGCCAATTGGATTCATGTACTCATTGTCGTCTTCGTCAGGATTAATGGGTGTATGTTTGCATTTATCAATTTTAGTGAAATTCAGGGACTTGAAGAGTTCGGATCCTTTACCTGGGTTCATTTTTTGGAAAGCTTCTTCCAACTTCTTATCTTTTCCAATAGTATCTTCAATTGCTTCGTAAAGTTGATTGAAAATATTCTCATTCTCAAATTCATGAATACCAATGATGTGGAATAAAGAGGATAGCAATATTTCACGGCATAGTTCCCCATCACCTTTACTTTCACTAATACTGTACCATAAATGATTCTTTATACCTTTGATAAAATCTTTGAGGTTGGAGCTTTTTTTCTTTTTAGCTTCATTGCGTAGGTCACGAACGATGGGTTTCACCATATGCCATGCGTCATACATATGAGTAATGGAAGGATATTGTTCTCTCACCATTTTTATGATTGTTGTATGCCTATCAGTTGTCAATCGGTTGACTTGAATTTCATTTTCTTCAAACAAATCTAATATTTTTCTTACACCTTCTGCTTCCATTCGGCCGCTTACATCAGCAGTCATGGATTTGTGGAGCGTTTCAAAAGCAAGGATGTAACCACTTTCTGAATCCATAGCAGTAACACAACACAGGGAAGCACAATAACCTGGTGAATCATATTGACCATCCATAAGCACATTTAGAGGTGTTTCTGTTCGATCTTTTACCATTTTGAGAAGATCAACATGTTCATTAGTATGATGTTCGCGAACAACTGGCCATACAACGTTTTTAGAATTGGCTCTATGAAGAGTTTCTCCAAAAATTCCAATTTTTGCAAGGGTGAACAATTCTTTCAGAGTTGGGAATGGAACAGGTGTTATCGAAGCTGCAGAAGCCAAGAGTGCATTTCCTTGATAGATTTTGGTACCAGGAATCGTTTCTTGAGTTGCCCATCTCTTTTGACTTTGAGGACAGCATTTGGGACATCTGTATGTTATACTTGCAGCTGTACCGATAGTTCGCAATTCTTTTTTTCGCTGACCACTAAGCTCAGTGTTGCATTCGGGACAATGATTGAAAATTGATAAAAGCAATTTTTTGGAAATTACTACATATTCAACCAAATCTTCGGCAGGTTCTTCCATTTCTTCTGGGAGTTCAACAATAATGGGAGGATTTCGAGGAGTCATTTCATCATCGACATTGATATATATATCTTTGATTTTGCGATATGGTCCTCGTTTTTTTCTTGCAGGAATAGGTTGAGGCGAACCAGTAAAATGATAGTCAAAATTACCACCTTCATTAGCTGGAGATAATGTGGAAGTAATTCCTTCAGCTTCAATGTTTTCATTTGGACGGGAGTAAGTTTCCTTATAATTCATAAGTCTACGAACTTTTATAGCAGGTGATCCAGTACTTTCTCTTCTAAATGGAAGTGGGGTAGCTTTCTTATTTAGTGATTTGACTTTTCCATCTGCAAAAACCAAATCAGCTTGAATGAAGTGATGTGAACAAAAAACAGTATGTTGATTGTAGCCAAGCATAACTTCATGATCAATCTCAAATATATCTGCCCATTGTCTTCTACGATATTCCACGTCAGGTATATTTACAGCATTAGTAGAAGAAACAATCTCTTGGCAAGCGGGACAACGTTTCACCATTGTAAAAATAACTATCAAATGCTGAAAGGATATTACTATGAAAATCGAATAAATAGTAAATACACGCAAATTTTATACCAAAAGAGAATTATTGCGAAGGATATGATGAATAAACGGCAAATGAAATCAAATTGAATAAAAGTGCAGTCATCAACGAAAGTTATTCAATCTTTTCCTTTTATATGTGTGAAGTATAGCAATATGGCAAACAAATAACCTAAGTGCATATTTTCGGTTGAAGAAAGTTTTTTGACCTTTACCTTCAAGGGTTAATTATTCTCATTTATTTTCCAACCAAATTACAATCTGCACACTCAAAAGCATATTATCTTGCTTTTATTATTCCATTCAGACTTCAAATTTTCTTCAAAATTCTTTGATAATGGAAAATTCAATCAAGCCATATGCTTATTTTCCAAAAAAGAAACAAACCTCCTCATCTAATATTCCCACACCTTCTCCAACTTCTTATTATTGCAGTCTCCTTGGTTATGAATTGAACGAAAATCGTCAATCAGATCAATGGTGCAGATGTGATAATTGTCCACGAATGGCAGCTGTAGAAGAAATGGTTTGCTGTTGTGATATTCGAGATAGTACAACGCAATGGGCATCTAATTGGCATCGTTTTATTGGTAACTCAAAGGGATGTTTTGCAAATCATAACATCATTCAGCAAACTATCCAAAACCGTATGGAACTTGACGCTTTTATTTTGCTTGATCAAATAAGGTTGAAACAAGTTGCTCAGTTGACCCGAAGCATATATATTGATAAATACAGTTATGCTGAAGAATCTGCAAAATATCGATTTGCTTGCTATCGTAAAGTTACAATGTTGGTTCATCATACACTTGGTATTGGCAAAAGACTTCAGTTACCAGCTTGCGTTGTTGCACTTGTAAGAAATGTCTCTCCATCACCCGATGGTAATTATAAAGGATACTGCGGATGTTATTTCGACGACGATGATAGTTAGATTTTAAAAGTGTATGCTTTAATAACTATATATTGCGATTTGTTTTGCTATTTACTTTGTTGTTATAAATATTAATGTGATAAAATTGTTGTAAGTGATACATGTCTCCTTTTCGACGAAGTTCCACTTGATACTATGAGGGAAAGCTTATTGCAAAAAGAATATGTTGATTTAAAGCGTTACAGCCTTTGAGCTAACTTCATTATAGCGATTGAGTCAACAATCATACATGTATCCTACTGATGTCATAATATAATAACCCAGGTAACCCCTCAATAATTACACCATTGTCGATAGCAACAAAAAAAAGCATAATCACTCACCGGTAAATTGAATCCATAAGCTATAAACATCATCGACATCGTTGAAGCATAAACAAACATCCATATATCCATCAGTCTTTATCCATTCACCAGCCATAGACCACCAAAATACCCTAAAAATTGAACTAAAGATATAACCAAACAATACAAAAAACTGGCCTGTAATCAACGATGAAGCAGCAGCACCAGCAGCCATATTCATAAAACCATTACCAAATACCATCCAAATTGAAGATAAAAACAACCACAATCTTCAACAACAAGCATCAAACATTCGAAGAAAAAAATGAAAATGAAAAAATTCAATGAATGAACAAAAGAAAAAAGTTTTGAAACGAAAAAGTGTTTTTAAACACGCGCCTTTCCAAGCCAAAGTTCAGCTCCCGTAAAACGAAATTTCAAAAAGGCTGCAAATAGCTATGGCCCTTTAATAATTTCACAAAAAAACTTAAATTAATTTAAAAAAAGGTTTTAAAAGAAGTATTACAAAAATTATGTCTGATTTGAAAAGTCCTTAATGCTTTTAGCTTCTTCTTTTTTGAAATGACTTTTATTTAAGAATATAAATAAATTTCTATCGTCCATCCAAAAAATAAAACATTTTAATTGTTTTTTAGAATTAGAGAAACCTGTGATCTTTTTGTAAAAGAAATAAATAAGAAACACATATGCATTGGAGAAGGTCGTTTTGGTCAAGCATGGATTGTTAAATTTAATGGAAAACAAAAAGAATATGTGGAAAAAATTTATATAGAAATTGAAGCTCCAATTGAAATAATAACCGAAGTTGATGTTTTAACAAGATTTGATAGCGAATATATCCCGAAAATGATTTACAGTGGATACAACATTTTGGGACAATGGTGTACAATAATGGAATATTTTAATGGTGGAACTTTATTCGATAGTATGCATCATGAAGAAGGAATTACTCCTGATGGAAAAATTTTTATTGCTTATGAATTGGCGCTTGCTCTAGAATATTTACATGGTAAGAAATATACTCATGGGTAAGTTTAATGTTAAATAAATTGTATCTGTATAATAGTTATCAATATTTTTAGCGATCTCAAAACTGACAACATCGTTTTGACTGAAAATGGTAATGTTCGCCTTATCGATTTTGGAAAATCTCGATATGTAAAAAACGATACAATTCTTCCAAAACAAGTGATTAACTATATGGCGCCAGAAGTATTTCGAGGAGATAAAGCTGGAGTAACTTCTGACTGGTGGCCTTATGCGGTTGTTCTTTGCTTAATGATTCAAGGAGAATGGCCTTTCGGTGAAAATAATCAAACTGATCAAGAAATTTACAATGAAACTATTAGCAAAGAACCAAAATTGAATAAAATAAATGACGAAGATGCTAAAGATCTTATTAGAAAACTTTTAAATCCCGATCCTGTTCAACGCTACTCTGAAATTACCAAACATGCTTACTTCAAAGGTCTTAAAAAAGACGATGATCCTCCATTCAAGCCTATTGTAAAACTAAAACCTATTGATGTTAAACAAGAAGTAGGATCTTATACGTCCAATAAAAATGTGCATTCTCAACTTCGAAAGGATGCTCTTATGATACCAACAGCTGCTTACTTTGAATCAATAGAGAAACCAACAACAAGTGTCTATGAAAAGAACAGAAAACTTTTACCTGGAAAAAAAAAGAACTTTCAAGTGGATGATGGAAAAGCAACAAAACCAGAAGATGTTAAAAAAGTACCAACAGCTGAAGAAAAAGGAACCAAATTAAAAGATACTGTAAAAGCACCAAAAGGGAAAAAACCAAAAGGTGTCAGAAATAAAGCTGGAAAGTTAAAAGCCTATCAAAAAAAGAAAACTTAATGGATCTCGCTGTTTTCTTTTAGATTAAGGTTTGATTTTTTCATTTTATCATTCAACGACATAATTTTGCTTTAATAATGTTGATTTTTCTTATTAGTTGTGAAAAACAAAAAGTAGTTTGCTAATTTGATTCGAGATATATTAATTTTTTAATCAAATGCAAAGAAATAATTACTTTTTTTAGCTATATCAAACATAATCTTTCATCTCAAACTGCTTTTATTATTTCTTACAATTCCTGCTATGAATGTAAACGAATGTCTTCCATAGATTTTTGATTATCACTTTTACTCGAAAACTTATTGCTTCAAAGTGATTTAGAAAAAATGGAAACTTTTCGTGAATCAAAAATTTTAATGGAAATGTTGTGCTCTTCCTTCTCTTTGTTTTGATCATTTTCCTGCTTCAAAATTGACAAAGTTTGCTTTTTTGTATCGTTTATTTATTTTTATCAAAGCAAGTTTTAGGACTTACAATCAAATGTTATCTTGGTAACAAATTTTCTCTGAATATGGTGCACTTGATTCTGCATTCGTTGAATAAATGATCGGTTCTCCCGTCTACAAAGTTCTTGAAATAGTGAATACCTTGATTAAACCTCTTCGAACTTTAATTTCACCACAATTATGAATGATTGATGTATCACTTTCAAATGGCGTTTAATATAAATAATAATTTGTTCTTTATTCGATTTTTGTAAACTATGTATTGTTTAATTTTTGTTAACCTTTGTTCGAATTATTGTTCATAAAATAATTAGAAGAAAAAGCGAAATCTTTACTTTTGTTGAAACAAAAATATTGTCAAAAAACTTTTGCAACAAGTCAAACAAAAACTATTCAACTTTATTTCTTCCTCTAAGTTTAATTTTTGTTTCTGAAATGATATCTTTTATAAGCATGATTGTTTTTCTTAGAAAAACAAGATAGGAAATATGCCCTTTTTATGCTTCATTTTTAAGTATGAAAGAAAAATTAAACATTTGCTTGCTTCGAAATAACCTTGGTATTTCCAGGAGGGCTTTCCATGTGACGGTTTCTTTCCTTTTGATCCATTTGCGGCAAAAATTTGAGAATTAACAATACACCATAACATTGCAACGTTGATTATTTTTCTCCGTAAAAATGACACCATTTTTTATTCAACTTTTTTTAATAATTGCAAAAAAAAAGAACTTTTTAATGGCATCAAAAAAATACGCATGAATTCATACAAGTATGTGCATAATTTTGACATTATTGTTTTGCAGTCTCTTTTCGAAAAAAGAATTTTACAATAAACTAATTCTTGTTGCTTAAATAAATGAAACAACATCGAAATAACAGGCAGCAGAATTATCAAGCATATTTATTCTTCCCATAATTGCCCCATACGCTTGAGGAGTCCAAACATGCTTGCTTCTCTTTGCTCATCTTTTCATTGAAGTTGAATAACACGATGAGGTTCAAACCTTGCTTCACGTCGATCACCGTTTTTATTTCCACCAGCAATTTGCCGTAGCTCAAATGTTCCAATAAATCTTCGTTCACGTTAGCGAATCAAAATTTTCATGCCCATTTTTAGCATTAATAACATTTTGTAGTTAGTTTATTCGCTTATGCTTCATACTTGTAAAATAAAGAAATGCTATTGATCTAAACACTACAGCTGCATATCTGCTTTGTTTTTAGCAGTTATTTACACGTTACGGATGAAAAGCATAATAGAAAAAAGAACATTTATTACATTTGTACAAAAATTATGGTAAAATTAAACCCAAAAACCGAACAAATTAACAATAAAAATTAAATATAAACATTTAATGGACCCTTGATTGAAGCTGAGATGGTGGAAGAGAATTATATTGTTTTGCAGGAGCTTGTTCTTGATGAGATTCATGTCCTTCACGATACGGATTATGAGCGATAAAATCAAAGAGATGATGTTCATTTAATGGATTCTTTATAGTTTCCATGACAGATCATGCAGTTGACCAAGCATTTGGATGACTTTTATCCGTTCGTTCATGCATAAAGTGGAATTCATTATTCTAAAACGGAACACTTCATTAAAAACAGAAAAGTAAAGTGACAAAAAAACCTTAAAGTTGCATTCGATAATTCTTCCATCATAATGGTGAAGTGTTCTTGTTGATCTCATTGTTGAAAAAGGTTGAGGTAATCCGAGAACATAAAGTTCACCAACATATTGAGCAGGTTCTCCAGATCTTGCTCGTTTTACAATACTCAATTTAAAATCAATAGAACTGTCTTCTGCAGGCTTCCATTTCAGCAACAAATTAAATCTTCCTGGAGCGTAATGATCAGCTGGTTGAAAGATCAAATCGTCAAAACGATGGCAAAGATTACTTCGAAACTTTGGAGCAAATAATTTATGAGTAGCCGAAATTTCCCAAAAATCTTTGCGAGCAACAGACATTGGTTCTTTCGATTTATCTAATAATCCTTTTTCTGCAGCTTCATTACGAGGATTGATAAGAAAGTCTTTGATGGTGTGAGTTCACACTTTGAATCCTAAAAAACAACAAAATTAATTGAGTTAAAAAGTTATAAGAAACTCACATCACTAGCTGTTGCACGTCCAATAGAACATGGTCGACCATGAAGACAACAAACGATGACATCATTATTTTGCAAGCGTGCAATTGATTGATTTCTTTCTTCTGTGAGCGAAACAACAACAGAATCAGGTGAAACACTTCGATGATGTTGACGAGGATCACGACCAGCACGAATTCGGTTATCATAGCTTCTTGCGTTCAACGATGTTGAGAGCGTTGATTCTTCTTCATTGTTGTTGTATGATGAATTCATATTGGGCATTCCACGAGCACGTAATGATGATGTAATTGTTGGAGTTCCTTCGCTTGTAAAACTTGATGCTGATGAAGTTTCTTCCGACATACGTTGTTTTTCCATTTAGAAGAGAGAAGAAAGAGACGACGACTAGCTTTGAACCAAAATGAAATGCGATTATGAAAAGAAATCAAAACGCATCTTTGAATATTTATACTAAAAATAAAGGTCATGCAAATTTTATTACTGTAAGAAAATTATTCTTGCAACGCTTTCAAACTTTTCATTTTCAAAATGCATGACGCAAATATTTTGGAAAGATTTTGCTTTGCTCTAGAAAATTAATACAAAAATGGACAGAATTATTTAAAAAAAATAATTCAGATACTTTTTTTCTCAGAAGTATGGTTCAACATCATCTATTTATTGCTTTTAAAGTTTCGAAAAATTTACTGTAAAATCAGATATTTGTTTAAAAATGGCAAATTTATGCTTTATGCTCTATAAATATATTTAGAGATATTAAAATTTCTAATTTTTTTTATTTATCTACTAACATATAACTAACTACATTGGTTGAAGAAAAAAATGTGCAAGGGTTGATGTCTCTTTTTTTGTTGTTGCATTTTTTGCATTGAGAAAGAGTACCTCTTTTTATGTCTGTCACGCAAATTCACTTCATTTCCATTTTTCATTCTAAGGACATCTCTCGAATAAAAGCGACATTGTTTAACTCCATTTTGTTCGATCCAAACGAACACATTCTAAAATTGGAACAATACAGAGAAGATTAGCATGGCCCCTGCGCAAGGATGACACGCAAATTCGTGAAGCGTTCCAAATTTTTTGCCTTTTTTTTAATTGATATAATTTTTATTAATTCAATTGATAGCTTTCGATGAAGAGAAAAAATAACTTTCATATTTTATTTTGTTAAAAATTAATCTATCAGTTGTTAATTATTGGAGACATTTTTTCATTGTGATCTAGCTTATTTCTAAATTGTTTGTTCCAACATTAAATTATGGTTTTAAAATTCTATTTATTGCACATAGTAATTTTAAAGTGATAAATTGCAACAAGAAGGGTCCAAAGGTAGTTAGTTAGGGAGGAGAAAAACAATTTCATCGAAATGGTTTAACCTCGTCGGTGAGCTTTACGAGCAGCTTTTCGTGCGGCTTTTCGATTGAATGAATAAAATGACCAAAATCTTATCGGCTTTTATACTCTTTTTGAATCTTGGGCGTTATTTTTTTTATGAATCTCTCAAAGCTTTGATTCAATCTTTTTTTGTTTTCTTTCCAAAAAAGGGTTCTTTTTTTTGCGTGGATTTTTTGATACATTTTACTCGTGGAACTAATACCTTCAAAATCAAAAGCTCGTCAACTTAGAACTATTGGAAATGATAATGATGATGGTGAAGTTCTTCAATACAAAAGTCGCAAGCATGGAAATGAAAGAATGCGTGAAAACTACTACTAAATATTTGTAATTGTAAAATTTACTTTTCATTAATTTTTTTGTGCTAATTGTAATAAATTTGTATTGTCTATTCATGTATGTGTCTGAATAAAAAATAAATAATAAATAGTTGTGAAAAGCAATTAAAGAAAGGACTTTTATGATTATAGCCATCCATGATCATACGTTAATCGATGCATTCATAACTTGTTAATTTTTGATTAAAAATCTCAAAAGCACTTACAAAGAAAATGCTAGAAACACAAATCGGGAACGTGCATTAGATGCTTTTCTAAGAGGATCGCCTGCTTTATGAATGGTGAAGAATGATAACTATGAGGAACTTTAATGTTACCTTCTTTAATAGTAAAATATTGTATGCTAGCCATTTTCCCTTCTTTTTATTGTTAAACTAGTCATCTGTTACCTTTTTTTTGAAATAAATTTGCATATTACATTTTAGTTTTTTGTTTAGTTGAGCAAAATTTTTCTGTTTCATTGTCGGTGACATTTCAAAAGGATGGTTTTGAAATCCCGCTTCCTCTCCTTTACGGTAGCTTTGGCAATAATCTTTGTCGCCAATTTTGGTTTGGGAATGAATGGTATAGATGTTGGAGAACGAAATTGGGCAAAGTCCCAATTTTCGGAAAGTAACAACCGAACGTTCGGTTTCTAACCGAACGTTCGGTTCTCACTTTCCGAAAGCTTTGACACTTTTGTTGGCAAAACGTTATTTTGTGTATCGTTCGGTTTGATGCTAACGAACGAATGTGTTCGGGTTCGATAACCTTATCCATAATTTTTTTATCAATTTTTTTTGAAATAAATATTTTTAAAATTTAAATTGCTCTTTGAAGATAAAATAAATTGGAATAACACTAATATGTACTATTTAAAAAAGGCAGAGGAATAACCAAAGCTGTTGCTAAAGTTTTTTTAAATCACAAAAATATCCCTATCACTATCTTTTCATTGAAATAAGTAATTATTTTTTTTAAATCTAGTCGTTTTTATGTTATCACAGATATTAATGAAACAATTTAAAAACTCAATCTGCAGCTTTGATGAAAAAACTAATCGATCAAACAAAACCAATTTGTCATAGCTGCATGGTCATTGCTTTAAAGTTTAAACATACAAATGAAACCTTCGATATTTATTACCAAAAATACCTATGTACGCTTAGTTATATTTTTCTTGTGCATATGTTATTAAATTACAATAAGTGAATTCAATGCAAAACAGTTTAAAAAAAAGCTCGTTTCCATTAATTTTTGAGATGCCTTCAACTTTTTGTTTTTGTTTTTTTCTCTCTCAATATTTAGGATTGAAAATGGTTTTCTTTTTTCTCTGCTACATCTCAATTGCAAATCAAGCGGCATCTTCATTCGTAAGTAAGAATCACATTCGGAAACTAACTTTCAATGGAAGCCCAAAGTTTAAAACAACAGTTTTTTTTCTTTCCAAAGATTTTTTTTATCGAATAAAAAATTTCGGCAAAAAAAGTACAAAAAGAAAGATGTAAACATTTTAATCGAAGCAAGGGATAACATTTACCAAAAAAAAAGATCCGTTCTTTTTTATTTGAAAGTAGACCACGGGAATGGTTATCGATGGTGTTTTAAAGCAGATGGTGCGCAAAAAAAAAGTGCCGATAAAGAGCTTTTTTTCCCAATTTAGAAATTGATCGAAATAAATATTGCTTTTGATGTTTTATTTTGGATAAAAGTGAAAAGTGTATTGTAATAAATTGTTTGATTTTTGTTTTAAAAAATATTTACTCTCTTTTACATTTTTATATTTGAATCAAATTGTTTGAATGGTTTACGGTATTTGCATTTTTGATCGTCTAAAAATTTAAATTTTGGAAAGTATTTTCAAGTTTTTTTAAATTTATTTTTTACTCAATCAAAATTCTGTAAATTTGCTTATTTTATTTCATTGTCAAAAAATGTTTCGTTCAATAAAAGTTATTTTATTTATCATTTTAATTGTTAATCCTGCTACACTTGCCACAGTTTTGGATGAAAAAAACCACCTGATAATCAACAGACAATTCTCGGCAAAGTACGTTTTAAAAAAAATTTCTTATTATTTTCCTTTAAAAAAACTTTTTAATTTAACCATGGCTTTCCACCATCCGCTTATTTTTTGTTTATTTATTTAAAAAAAGACTAAATAAAATCTAAAATTTTGTTTTGATAATAGGGTAATTCGAGAAATTTTTATTGAAAGTAAAAAAGACGCATTTACATTTATCGATAAATATAACCAAAGTTGGATTTATCGTAAATTTTCTGTGTAATTCAAACATAAAAAAGTAGCCTTTTATAAAATTATGTTGACAGTCCATTCAATCACTGCACATTAAAATGTAAAATAACTACTACCATTTTAGCATTTTCGAAGAAAAATCTGAATATTTTCGAACATTTGAATTAGATTATTCGTTATTTTTAATTCCATTACCACCTGGTTTAAATGAAATTGCTGATGAATCAACGCGACATGAATGCTATCTTATTGCTCAAGAAATATTGCAAGAACCCAATGAGCATATCCGAAAGGAATTAAGTTCTTGTTGTTATGAAGAAGGTCAGTTAATCAAAATGATAAGGAAAAAAATCTAATTTTAGCTTATTTAGATAATAGTGGAGGAAGATATAAAAGACTTGCTCCTTTAATTATTGGTTTTATAATATTATCTATCCTTGGTACTGTTGGTGTTACTGCTGCTGGAGGTACTTTGTTAGCTATTAATTTTTTGGATATACGTGCTCTAAAAGCCGAAGTTAGCGAACTTAGAACGCAAAATCAATACCTTCTTGAAACTATGGCAAGACTCAATAAAGTCACCCACAAACAAGTCCAACTCAATAATTTTCGAATCCAAACATCTTTGTACGCAAGAAATGCTGAAAGAGTAATTATGAAGCTTTTAAAGCTTCTAATTACAAAAGGACCAATCAAATTTGATTCTATGCCCTCGACAATTGCATCGCACTTTAACGTTACTGATACACCTGATACTTTTTATTTTTTTCAATTGAAAAGCTGTAGTTCCACCAGTCTTGTTATCCAAATTGTCGCAGCACATTCAACTTTAAAGCAGACCTTGGAATGCAAGTATTTTACACATTTTGGTTATTTCGTGAATGACCTTTACCATCAACCCAAATTTCCAACACCATTTTGCAAATCTGGAACTGGAAATAAATATTTATCCCTTGATACAACCAAATGTTTAAAAGAATTTGTGAGTAAATCACTTTTTAAATTTTTAAATGTATTTTATGTGGTGCTTGCAGAACTCGCTTAAATGCACTTCTTCGGCACTCACAGTAGCGAAGTGTAATCCAATGCAAGTAGAAAATTGTGAATTTGTGAGCCAAATTGCTGGACCCAACTACAAAATGGTTTTACAAATAGACACTTTCATCGTAATAGCCACAAAAATCAAGGTAAAATAATTTGTTTTTTTATAATAAAAATAAAAGCATGTTATGTAAAAAAGATTATTTTATACTTATTCCATCGAAAATCCTCATGGTCAAATCGTTACCAAATCAGTTCCAGATAGTGGAATAATGGCGATAATGTTAAATGCCGAGGATAAATTGATTCTTAGTGACTCCACATTCCAAGGACAATCAAGATTTCCAACTCTCGTTACACATATCATTGATCCATCATCAATCGGAATTAAGCCAATCCCCGAATTCGAAGCTATAGAGCAGAGTCTTAACAACCAAGATTTTAGTTCTAAAGCGAGAAGTTATTTTGAAGAAAATTTTTTGCTATGTACTATTATTATTGTTTTGCTTTTAGTTTTATTGATTATGAGTATTATTTTATGTGTTAAACTTTGTTGCGGAAGTCCCACATATTATAATAATGTTCGTTAATGTATATATGATTTTCTTTTGTTTGTTTTTCTTTTAATAAAAATTTGATAAGTTCCAAAATATTTTCTGTGAAAAAAACTAAATGTTTTATTCAAAATTATTTTACTTCTCTTTACATATTTAAAAACTAAATTTATTAATATTTCAGTAAACACATTTACGGCTGTGAACTACTGTATCATCCAGCCATGCGGTTTACTTTGAAAGAGTAAGGCTTTTATTAAAACTATGACTTAAAAATTTTTTATTTCTTTTTTTTTTTGCAGATTAAAAGCTATTGAAGCTTTAATTATTATTGATAAATTAGAAGTGGAATCGGCGATTGTGCCATGCGTGTCACAAGATGACATTGATTGTTTTGGTCGATTTTCACCAACTCGAAGAAAACTCATTAGGAAAAACAAAAATGCTATCGAATTTAATTTTATCATAAGAAATTTTCGATATGCCCGAGGAGAAAATGAAGCACTTAATCGACTTCGGAAATTATTTAATTTTAATGGCATTAACTTCCTATCTAGCGTATATGAATCCATAAATCATAACATCCTGATAACAAAGGCAATAATGGTAATTACAACACAAATATTCATAAAAAATAATTATTGTTTATTTTTACAGGAAGAGCAAATCAATTTTTTTTCGGTACTAATGAACATCTCATCATTGGAAAAAATGGTCGGTGGCGCTGATGAAGATCCTGATCCTATACCTCCCAAAAGGTAACATAGTAATTTCATTTATATATATTATAAAACTTGAATTTTAGAGCGAGATATGATTGGGATCACCCAGAAGTCAAAAATTTATTAACCATTTACCTGAAGCAAGAAGAAAAAGGGATTAAAATTAAACTTCCTGATCTAATTGCAGATTTGGAACCCTATTTTAGGAAAAGGGTTCCAAAATCAACTTTATCTGAAAAATTAAGCTTGTTGAGACAAAAACCTAAAATTGACATTCAAAAAACGATTGAAGTAAGAAAAAATACCATGTAAATTGATGATAAAAATATATTTTAGCCCTTCCTCGAAAAGCTTGGGCAAGCACAAATAAAAGTTGATGTTCCAAAAGAAGGAAAAGAAAATGTTCCGGAATTGATCAAAAAAGCCTTGGGTGATTATCATGAAGCCCACCAACAGCTTTTAAAAAATTTACAATCAAGTCTGATTAATGCTATTGATCCAGAAGCTCCATCCACATCGACTTTTTACCCAAAACTGCCCGATTTTAATAATGCCAATGATTTTGATATGGATAATAATTTTTCTTCACTTTCTGTAAGCACTTAAATTACTTTTTTTTATTTTTTTAAAAAGAATGTTTTTTATTTTAGCCAAAAAATGCTGATACCAATGAAGATTTTAATTTGAAGAGTGTTAAAAAAGCAAGAGTGAAGAAAACTCCTCGACGCTTGATCAAGAATAAATCTTTAATTAAGGTTTGCAATATTTATTGAAAAACTTTTTTTAATTGGAACTTTTAGGTTTATACTTTTGGATATAATGAAAGGCTAACTAAAAATATGATTCAAATTGAATTCGATGATCACATCATTGAATATACCCAAGAAAATGATAAGAAAAAAGGTACATGTTATTATAAATGTTCGCGGTGTGGATCCAATGGAATATTATATTCTGATAAAGAATTTTGGGTGGATGATCATAAAGAAGATTGCAACCCCATTCCCAAAGATCAACAAAAGGCTTGGCAAGCACAATTAAAAGCAAAGGAACTCGTAAGCATTGGAGTTAAAATTCCACAAGCTTATAACATTGGTTATCAAGAGGCTGTAGATGCAGATGCAGAAATTTATTATAAAGCTTTTTTTAAATTAAGAAAGCAATTGTCAAGAATTTATGGAAAAAATCTTGTTGATTGTGAGTGTGGTTCAACAGCTGTTGAATATCAATACCTTCAATTTGCAAAAAGAAATATCCGTTGGCTTTTAAAAGAATCCAAAAAATGTGCTATTTTTGCAAGTGATAATATGTTAAGAGTAATGGCAAAAGCTGAAGTTCTTGTAGTTGATGCAACATTTTCCATACGCCCATTTGGTTCTTCACAGGTAAATAAATGCGAGATGCATATTAAAAGAAAAAATGCTTTAATTTTTTAGGTCTTGACAATGCATGCTCTTGTTGTTGCTGATGGAGGGCAAGAGTGGGTTCCAGTTTTGATGGCGGTGATGACTAGTAAAAAGCAAGAAGATTATGAAGAAATTGTGGCGGCTATTTTGGAAGCTTGGAAAAGATTGGATGTCAAACCATCTTTCGGCCGAATTCATAGTGATTATGAATTAGCATTGATGAACGCCATGAAAAACTTGGGAGGCGAATCCAAACTTCGAGGATGTCTTTTCCATTCGTCACAAGCAATTTATCGTATGATTGTGTCATCGGGTTTATATGAACATTATAAAAATGGAAGAGATGTTGATAGCAAATTCTACAGAATTAGGACTTGGCTAAGAGATATTTTAGCTCTTCCTTTATTAATGAAACCCGATATTCAATTTTATTGGAAATATGTCTTAAAATTTCCACCGAAACCAGCGACAAAAGATGAAACTTGGCCCACTGAAGCTTTGAACAAAATGCGAGATTATATTGAAGCAACCTGGATCAGCAGAAATGACAACAGTTGGTGTTTCTTTGGATTAGATAGAGTAAGAAACACCAACAAAGCTGAAAGTCACCATAGCGTTGGAGAAAAAACATTTTCTCGGAAACCACGATATAAGCTCTTTGTATATGAGCAAAGATTGTTTTACTCTCAATGTGAAACCCGAATTTCACAGCTTGCTCATGGTGATGCTCCTCGTGGTCGAATAAAAAAATATATTAATTTGGACAATAAACTTAAAGAATATGAAGTTGATTATATGGAAATCCGAAACAAAGTAAAAAATCTTTTTGTTTTTTTATTAAATTTAATTCTTTTTTGTTCTTTAGGTCAGGACACAAGCAGAACTTGTGCGCTTGCTTAGCTTGCACATTAGACGTGTAAGCCATTTGCTTCATGACATTCGCAATCGTTCTTGCAAAACCGTAAAATCAGGAAATTCACAAAAAGTAAAAGAAGCTGCAGCTCGAGCAATAATTTGGAATCCCGCCCTTAATAATATGTCAATGGAAGATCAACTTGATACCATTGAAAAAAGCGTTTTGGTTAACCTCGAAGATGGCATTGAAGAAAAAGATATTCATGACATTGAACTTGAAAAAATGAATGCAACGATTTTGTTTGAAAGTATGGAAGAGCAGAATGAAAAAGGAGAAGAACCGATTTCATCTGAAGATGGTGAGAATCCAATTAAAGTGTCACAAAAAAGAGATGAACCTTATTTTGGAATAAAACCATCAGATATTGCAGATGAAGATTTTATACCAGTTGAACCAGGGGTAATATTTATTATATCATATTAAGTTAGCAATCATCATTTTTTTATAGTTTTTTTGTGGCCCCGTAACTCGTCGTTCTTGTTTTTATTATTTGAATCCACCATCAGAAAAATGGTGCAGAAACGTGTGCATAAAGTTGGGGTTAGACTTCAAACAATTTCTTCACCCTTCCTTGTATGGAAGAAAACAACCAATTATTATTGAACAATGTAAAATTATTGATTTCTTGCAAGTTCGTGGCGATGGAAATTGTGGCTATAGAGCGTTAGTGATGTTATTAACTGGATGTGACGATCAACATCCTCTTATGCGACATATTCTTTGTAAATATATCCTCGAAGATAGAATCAACTCTAACAGTAAGCTAAAACATTATTTTACAGTTTTTTAAATAATTTTTTTAAGGATTGGAAGGCGTTTATCCAAATATGATTGAGGAAGTAACTGCAAAAATTCGTGTTGCACCCAGCGCTGCATTTCCTGAACTTTGGTTAGGCGAAGGTGATCTAGCATTCTTCAGTCGTTTGGTTGAATGTAATATTATTGTTTATTCAAAAGAAAATGAAAAATGTCAAATACACAATCATTATCAATTTGCTGGACCTTACGGAACACAAGATCCTAATCTCCCCACATTGTTGCTTAGATATTCACCCGGGCATTATTGTCCTATTTTTGATGTAAAATAAATTAGTAAAGTTAAAGTACAAATGTAAAAATTAAGCTTTGTTTGTATATATGTATTTGTAATCATACTTTGTTTGTATATATTTGTTGAGTTACTTTATGCATGTAAAATGATAATATTTAAAAAAATAAATTATTGAATCAATAAATAATATTCTGATGGACAAAACAGTTGGAAAACTATAAAAATCAAAAATTTGAGGCAAGCTTTCTGACTGTAAGTTGTTGGAACAAAATGCCACTAAATTTGAATCTCCCGCCAAAAAAGGGCTCAACTCTCGGAAAGTGAAAAATTTTTACTTTCCGAAAGATGTAGACCCACCCGAAATTGGAACCTTCTTGATGTTTGTTATTTTTTTTGTCTAAATTTATTCTCATTTGATTGCATTTTCAGAATCCTTTTGTTCAATTATTGGTTGGAAATTCACCTGTCAAAGTTGTGATTGAAAATGGTGAAGCAACAAATGAAACTCAAAAAGATGTCGAAACAAGGAATAAAGAAATTATTCGATCAACTGCTTTACCACCAAATGGTTATAATCTTGAACATACCAATCAATTTTTGGATGAAACAAATCAATATATTCGTGAACGTCGTGATTTATCTAAAGCTTCAATGATTGGCAGTGGTGTCGCTTCTTCCAAACCCAACTCCTTTATTAAAAAAATTGATCAAGCTGTCAATAAAAATGAACTACCTGATATTGGAAACGGAACTTTTCCTAATGGTACTACGTCAACAGCAGCCTCTGAAATTACAACGGTTGATAGTGGTCCATCATTCTTTGATCCTGTTTATAATGAAATTAATTTTCAGCCAAAAGTTAATAATGTTGATGATGATGAGGCTGACGATGATAGCAAAGATGATGTTTTAACTCAAACCTATTCACCGTATGCTTTTTTCCTCATTTGTCTTAAAATAGATCTGTTTAATTTTGAAGAAAACTTAATGACTAACATTTTTCAGAAAAAAATCAAGTTCAAGTCCTGTCTTTCCAATTATTATCATCGTAGTTGAAATCATCCTCATTTTCGCTTTCAACATTGTTTCAATTGTTATTTGCTTTAAATTTCGTGGAAAATGTGGTGGTATCAAACCTGTCAAACCTCTAAAAGGCGCTGCTGGAGCTCAACAACCGAAAGGTGGAAGTAAGTTTTTTTTCTTATTTCATGCTATCTAATTTAAAGTAATTTTAGAACCCAACTTTGTAAATAATGGCAATAATGCTTCCAAGCAAGGTGTATCCAAATCAACTTCACAACATCCTGCTCTTGCGCAAAAGAAACAATCAATGAATAAATTAGCTCCATCATCATCATCCATGATGAGTCTTAAATCTTCTCAACGTAAAGGTGCTGGCTTTGATCCCGTTTTATTTCGTTCTTCATCATCTTATCCTATTAAAGAAGAAACTGGAATGCATACTTCTGAAATTGATGAACCATTTTCTTCTCCTCTTGATTATTTGTATGCTTATGGACCTAATGGATCTCCACCAAAAAAAAATTTGACTCCAAGAGTTGATGGAGGTAAGAGCTTTTTACATATTTTTTTAACTTTTAAACGTCAAGATTTTTTAGATTTTACCACTGAAACTTTGTTTCCTGTCGATAATGATGGATTTGAAGATATCTCAATTTAATTTTATTTTATCCTAATTTTATTGTATCTGTTTGCTATTGTTTAAATAAATATATTTAGTTTATATTTTTGTAACCAATGTTGTTTTCCATTTTAGTTTTCAGAGACGTAGGAAGCTAAAAAAAATTTTATTTTATTTTTAATGATGAAACTTTTAACCGAATGAATTTTGTTGGGTTTATTCAAGAAATAATCCTTCGATATGAGATTTATTCCAGATAATATTAGACTATCATGTTTGCAAAAATCTGAACTTGAACCAAGTGTTGTTGGACCAGATTTTATGAAAGCTTTTGATTTAAGTTTATTTTCACTTGATTTGGATTTATGGCCTGAAGTTATAAGATGCGTTAAAATCATGATTTTAGCAACTCTAAAATTATTAAAATTTCAGAGCAAATGAAAGTGTTAATGTTCCATATGAACCTTTAACTATTGTAAAACCATCACTTGAAGTTGTTCTTCTTCCACCACTTCAACCAGCAGTTTTCCTCCCAAGTTTTCATGAACGTACTCCACCCCAACTTGAACTATTCGATCTTGATGATGCATTTTCATCTGCAGAATCATGTTTAGCTCAACTTGCACCTCGATGCAATGGAAGAGAAACTGAAAGATTTATTAAAGAAGCTGGAGATTTATTGGGCATTGGTCGAGCTCTTCCCATTCAAGAACGAACGGTTAAAAGTATCCTCGAATTTGTTGTGGCACAAAAAAAATAACAAGTTAACTGATTTTGGCTGGCAGATTGGATGAAACAAGCTTTTCGGATTCGTATTATCTTTATTTTCTTCGGTTTTAATTATTTATTCAAAAAGTTTGTCATGATATATTTTTTTAAAAAAATTATGAAGAAATTATTACGAATAAAAAAATATCATAAAACTGAAACTCAAAAGTTGAGCAAATAAAACACTTACAACGGCACTTTTATTAATTCTTGTATATTTTTGTTACTCTTTTCTTCTAAAAATTACAGACAAAACTAATAATATAAAAAAATATTTCTGGGAATTAGGAATGTCAAATATATGTTTTTTTAAACTTTTTGAATTCTTAAATAAGTCTTGAACGTTGTAAATAAACTAGAATGGATTCATAAGCAAATCGATATTGAGTTGATGAACGAATGAGGGATGCACGTTGTTGACGTAAAAGTCGAAGAAGTTTTGCAATTTCAACGCTCACATTATTTTCAATGCAATGAATGATGAGTTCAATAAGAACGAAAAGTCCAGCATCAGCTGATCCATCCAAACAATGAACAATGATGGGTGATTGTTGTTCAAGAGTTACATCAGGTCGAAAGGATGTTGGAACACCCGATGATGTGGATGAAGCTGTTGAAGAATCTGATTGATTTGAAGATGTTGATTGTTGACCCGAGGAACTTAAAGTCAATTTCCTCTTCCAAAGACTATTATGTTCGACAGAATGAGACCGCATTCGATTGGTTACATCCAAAAGACTCATTCGGCTAATCGATCGACTTCGATTGCGTGAATTTTGACGGGAGTTTGTTCCACTGCTCGTTACAAATACACCTGAATCACCATCTCTGGGTTTTTCATTGTCAATATGACGTTTAACGGAATTTACAGCATCAATAAAACCTGAAAGAAAGAAAAAATTATGATTCAGCAAAGGGGATAATACGTTTTTGTATTTTGACAAACCGATAATCCGATTAACTTTTTTAGCCTTGTAAATAAATGCAACAACTAGCATTTGAATCAGAAATTTGTTTAGAAATAAAAAATAGTTTATGAAAGTTTTTAAAATAAAAATTCAAGGTCAAATTTTTTATTTCATTAAAATGAAAAACTTACTTAAAAACAATTCAATAGAATTAGGTACACCTTCCAAATCAGTTCGAAATCCATTATAATTTAAATGATATATAACTCTTTTTTCACCACTTAAAAGGCTTTTAATTGTCATAATTGTTGTAACTAAATTTCTTGTATTTGTGCAATTTCGTTGACGAATAGAAAAATCACCAAATGTCATTTTTTCATTAGTTTTTGTTGGCCAATAAATACTTATTTGTTCTATGGTATGATTAGCCATCATAACAATTATTCTTGAACCTGATTCCCAAACCATTTGCCAAAAATCTTCTATCGTATTTTTAAGAGGTGCTTGAGTGAGAACATAACGGAAGAATCTTTCTCCAATTGGAACTTGAACATTTGAAGCATTTATATAGCCGTGGGGATTTTTTCGAGTTGGATGTAACATTACTCGAGTATCTTCATATGGAAGAATTGATTTTTGACGATTTCGAGATAAATTTTCTGATAAATGACTCGTGGAAGCTCCAGCAGAAATACGTTTTTGAGGAATTGAAGCAAATTCCACTTCCAAAATTTGTGGATTTGAAAGCTTTGAAGATAAATTTCGAATGGTTTCATCATTAGTTTTTGATTCCAATTCACCATTTTCAAATCCTTTTTTGGGTCTCAAATTTTCCAATGGTTTTAAAAAATCTGGTCTTCCATTAAGTACCACGCCATTGATCAACAAATGTCGTGAAGGTTGCATAGCATCCGTGGATCCCGTAGGTGACCCTTCAAATGAGGATGATAATGGCGGTCGATCAGGCAAATCAATAGCTACAACACCGCTTGAAGGAGTTGAAACGGGTGAATAATTCTGAAACAAAAAATAAATAAAATAAAAAGCAGCTTAAAATTTTTGTTTCAGAAAAAAAATGCATTAAGCTTCCTTTCTCCCGAAAATAAAAAAAAGACAGGAATATTATATTATTATCTAAGCCGATAATCTCTGTATTTTGAAACTCAAACAAAGCAAAAAAAGAAAATATTTGCAGCAGCAGAATCGAAAAAAAAGTATATAAAAATTATTGGCGTGATTCGAACTAAGTAATGGAAATGAATGGACGAATAAGAAAAAAATGGACATAGTTCTGAAAGAGCAATTATCGAGCGCGGAACACTTTTTTTTAAATTTGTTGTTCTACATATTTGGGGGATATTGAAATGTCTAATAAAAATAAAGTAAAGGAATTAGAAAGGATTTATAAGAGACAACATGCTTTTAAAGAATCAATTTTTTTTGTGGATGAGAAAAGTTGTGCGGAATTTTTTAATGGAATATTCAGAGTTATTAAGCTTAAAAATTTTTAGAATAATTTTTATGATGGGTCAAGCATTTTGCTTAAAACCTAGTGACAATCAACTTTGACATAGATTGAAAGCTTGTCTTGTTATTTGAGATAATTACTATGACCTTTCATTAACAATTCCACAGAATTTTTAATCGATTCCTTCTCTATTTAATCCATAAAAAATGAACTTTAATTTGAGCAACTACTTTGATCCACATGTCTTAAACCGGAACCACAAACAGAATAAAAAAACAAAGGAAAGTTAGTTCTTAGAAAAAGATTATAAAATCAACAACAAAAAAATGGTATTTAACGCTGATTTCTCTTTATATATTTTTTTTTGAAAAAGTAAATACTTTTTTTGGAGAAAGAAGCAGTAATACTTGCAGCAAAAGCATCACCAAGAGTAAAAAAATGAACACAAGCACGTACTTGTTTTTCAGTTTTTTGAATTTCCACTCAAATACTCTTGTAACAAAATTTTTGTTAAAGCCAACAATTGAAGTATCACGGCGATGAAGAGAAAAATAAAAAGCAATAAACTCCCATTTTTCACAACACTTTTTAACAAATAATAAAAGCCACTTTTTTTGTTACCAAAGAATGAAAATGAAATCGAAAACAGGACTTACTGATCGTTCGATTATTTTTTTGTGTAAAGCAGGAAAAAAAGTGAAATCTTTTGGAGCCATGGTCGATGAAAGCGGACATTCCGAAAAAAAAAAGTGAACTTATATATTTTGGGGCGAAAATTGCTTTTGATGATAGAAGAAAATACACAGACAAAATTCATAAAAGCACGACACTCCTTTTTTAGTTAGATTTTACTATGTTTTTTTAGAGAAAATGAAAGAACTTTTTTTTAATATGGGAAAAAGAGATGGAATTCTTTTGAAACACAATACGGGTGCAGCAGCAAAGGTGGTTTCCAAAAGGAGGTAACCAACCCAACAAATTTTTTGCGCTATGATAAAAAAAAATTTAAAATGTAAATAAAGCCGCCGAAAAAATTTGGAAAATTCTAAAAGAATTAATTCGCTTTGTTTTAATTAAATCCAATGAAAGTAGCCAAAGTAATGAAAGAAAGAAAAAAAGTCTCGATTTGATAGAAGCATCTGCGTGTTTTCTCGCAGTTAGATAATCGCATACTAAAGGTTATGGATTCAAAAGGCTCTTGTAGAAAAAAGAGATTTTTGATATGATGAATAAAACAAAATATTAGAATTCAATGATACTTGGAAAAAAATTTAGAATAAAGGTTTGAATTAAGCTACCTTTTAATAATCTTGGTTTTCTAGCAAAAACCAAAATTAAATAAATTATTGAAGCTTTTTCTTACCTCATCAATGGATCGAGTTCTTGCATCACTTAATGAACCTTGTGGTGAATCAAGTGGAGGTCGAAGGGTTGCAAGAATAGTTTGCAAATTTTCTAATGGCGGTGGTGGTAATGATTTTGGCGGTTCACTTGCATGAATTCCAGTGATTTGAATACCCGATGCAGTTGAAACATGTCTTGACGATGAATGCATGGCTTGTTGGGGAACTGGATAAGTTATTTGTTGTCCTACAGGTCGTTGAACGGATGAAGAAATGACTCGACCTTGTGAAAATACACCGACAGAATTATTTTGAATAATTAAATTTGGTGTTGAATGACATTTTAAGAATAAATCTGGAGTTGATAGAGAAGCCGAAAGGGTTTCATGAGCATGGAATTTTCCATTCAATCGACGACCCACTGCGCTCACAGGTAATCGGTTGAGATTAGCATTATTGGAAGTGTATCGAACATTAGATGTAATGTTATTTATTTCCGGACTTGAGCCAATTTTGCGTGCTCTTTTTTCAGCTAAAAGTTGTCGAAGAATTTTATGTTCTGCATCTCGAGCATCAAATGGCAATGGCAGAGCTGCAGGTGGCACAGAATTTTGATCAATTCGAATTGCAGGTGAAATAGCTCCATTTGAAATGAAATGATGTGGAATGGATGGAGTTGAAACGGATGGAGGCATAATTGCAGTTGTTGTAAATGCAAGACATGGAGCACCATCCGACGTCGAAGCTCTACCACGAGAAACTTGGAATTTTTGTTGAAGATATTGTGAACCATTATGAGAGCCACCGCCACCACCATGAATGAAACTTGAAGCTCGTCCAACACCTGTGAGAAGGAGGGATGAAGTTGAACATGGTGGACATTGAGAACAAACAGAGCCCGAAGCACCTTGATCAAAGCTATTTGTTGTTCGAGTGGATGTTGGCTAAAAAAAATTTAAATAACAAACTTCACAAATTTCAACTTCCAAAAACTCACTTCGAGGCTATTCAATCTCAATAATCCGTTAGCATTTTGTGGGGCATTAAAAGGTTTGACACTTCCTTGTAAATTTTTTAAATTTTGTGGAATTGATCGATGCATTTCAGCATCAGTCATTTCAATTTTCCATTGCCAATTTAGCAATTGACACACATTTCTCGTCAATTCAATATCTTCCAAAGTAAAAATCGTCGAAGTTCCATCATTACATTTTAAAGTTAATGTTCGTTTGGATGCGGAAATACTTTTAATTTCTTTAAATGGAAAAAGCAATGGAGTTCCATGGGATCGTTTAACTATAATTACTTCAAGTCGATACCCAATTCTAACTTCAGCACTTTCATCATCTTTAGCATTAAATAGTTCTTCACCGTATGATTCTGTTTTCATCACCTCTTGAATGTATTGAACCGCTGCCAAAGTTGGATCCTTTCCACTATGGCGTTCATAAGCTGTTAAAATTCTAAGTAAAAAATCATCAAGAAATTGAACGGATCGGCTTAATTGCTAAAAAAAAATGCGGTTAAAAGCTATTCACACGATGGATGTAAACAAACGGGAGGTAAAAGTTGTAAAGATCGAAGAAGATCAAGTGAATGCAAAGTTGGCTCATAATCGCCAAAATCCACTTGAAGACTTAATGCAGCTAAATTAATATATTTATCAACTTCCATTGTATATTTACCAGCGATAACATCGTGTTTAAGTAAAGTGTAAAACAACGATCTAAAAAGTCATAGTTTAAGCTAAGGAGTTCCTTTATTTATAACAAAATATTCTTTAATTTTGACTTTTATGAAATTTAGGTAATATTTTTTCTAAGAAGCATCTTTACTTCACTAAATAAATTCTTAGACACCTTTTTTTATTCAGAAGAAAGATGCTAACTATTATTAGCCTAAAATTAGTTTTTTTCTAATCATTTTCTTATTATTCATTTTACAGTAATTTGATCGTCGGTCTTAAAATGTACTTTTCCAATATTAGAGACTCATCAATTTCATTTAATTTCTTCCGCGTTTACGTGGCATTTTCAAAACAAAAAACAAATTATTTTTTAAATTTAAAAATTAACTAATTTAATGAACATCGACTTCTCAGTCACTATCGAGAGAGAAAAAAAGAAATTTGAAAAAATAATTTACCTTGCAACCGAATCAATTAAAGCATAAACATTTGGTGTATAAAAGAGTATTGAAAGTTGAACTTGTCGAGGTTTACATGATAATTTATCTAATTGCTTTTTAATGGGTTTATCAGGTTCAATAAATCTCCAAATTCGATTATCTGGATCATTGTTGCTTAATATTTGATATTTAAGACCAAAAAGTTCTCGTTGTCTTAAATCAATTTTATGCCTCAAATATTCAAGACAATCTCTTGAAGTTGATTCAGAATTTAATGTACATTGAATGAGAGAATGTTCGCCGACATTAATAGATAAAACAAAAACATCTTGACTTAAATCATATCGGCCACTACGCTTTCCCCAAAATATTCGCATGATTTTTGATTAAATTATTTATTTAATTATTGGATCATTTCTCTTTGTGATTAAGATTTGTAGTTATATTAAAGTAAAGCACAAGTGTTAAAATAAATTTCGATCGATGATGCCAATAGCAGCAAGTAATATGAGGAAAATAGGAAAGAAGTTAAACAGAAGGACACTAAGCAGCAGCAGCAGCAAAAATTAAACAATTGAATGCCCTTTTTTACATTTCGTATTGAAAAAAATAAAGGAAACAATGATTTCTGGAATGTGATGAATTGAAATGTATAATAATCGTTGTTGGGAAAGCAAGAAAAAAAATTGGAATGATTCAACAACAACCAACAACACCGGAAAAAAAATACATACACGTTTGAGACGACGCAAAAATTAGAGAGGGAAAAAAGTTATCAACGGCTTTATGAAAATAAATAAGATAAACAAACTTTGAAATACGAAAAAAAGTTTCAAATTTATTGAGTCAGAAATCAAAAAAGATGGGTGCGCGGAAACATACATGATCGATAAAAAACCAAAACCACAACAAAAAAATGTTAAAAATGAATGAACTTTTTCCTTCCACCATCCATTCTGAAGATGGAGCGTTTCATGATAATAAGTTTCACGTCATTTTTTTTCTATTTCTCAAAAATAATGATTCAGTATAATTTTGAAATTAATTATTTTTTCAAAGCAATTTGTAAAAACTGTAAACAATCAAAAGATTAAAACTTGAAAAGTACGTAGAAACTGATAGTTTTCAAATCGGTTCTATTATTCATTTATTTCGATTTTTAAAAAAAGTTTTTCTTCTTGTTTTTTTTTCTTTCTTTCTTTCCACTTCCTAACTTTTATCTAACAAACGTGTTTGACATTCCACCGCGGAGGCAAGGAAAAAAAGTAACAACATTTTTGTGGTTGTTGCTCGCGCAACCCCTTCACTTGCTTCTTCTTCGCAATCATCAACAACCACCACCACCGACAAACAACACCCGCAATCCGCAAGTTAAAGAAATTTTCCTTTTTTTTCTATTTCTGCCTGTGATTGCCGCGTCACGGCCGTGGTTTTTTATCGGTCGCTCTTCACTTTCTTCTTGCGCACTTTTTCTCTACCCTCGAACTGAATTGAATCGAACAGATGAAAGACGACAAAAATAAAATCGTCGATTTCTTATCCTCTCCCATTCTTTCAAGTTATTCGAGAATTTTTTTTGGGTTTATCTTCCGTTTTTCTTTTTTTTATGATATAACGAATACATCATAAGAATATCATAAAAGTATGAGGTTTAAAGGCAGGCAAACCCTTGCCGAGTTAAAATTTAATGATTGCGCTAATCTTTTTAAATTCTAACGTTTTTTTTACATTTTTTTCATTAACTCTTGAATTAAGCAATAAGTTTAAAGATTTGTTTTCGGAAAATTGAAAAAGGCAATTTCATTTGGAGGCGTTAAAGAAAAATAAATGGTTTATAAATACAATTTCTAGAATTGAAAATAATTTAATCAAAAAACATTAAAATTATATCAAAATTCTTTCCTTTTTTTGACAAATAACAATGGCGTCACATTGCTATTGTCCCAATGAAAAATATCAAAGTAAGCATTTGAAAGCTTCAATCTTTCTCAACATATAAGTCTGAATACAAGCTCGTGATTCATATTTTATAAAAATGGAGGTGGAGGAGGCAACCATTAGCATTTTGATTCATTTAAAGGCATTCAAAAAAGGACAGGAAGAAAGACAAAAAAAAATATGAGGGTGTAAGTGACCTTCAAAGCAAAGCAAAAGAAAGCAAGCGATGGATGATATTTTTATGCATATTTTTTTTTGCTCGAGACAAAGAAAAATCAAAGAAAGCAAGAGAGAGAAAAACGTAAAGCAAAAACACATGGATCAAAAAAATTATTTGAAATTCTTTTGAAAAAAATAGAGTTATTCAATCAAAGTGACTCACTTTTTTCCTCAAAGTAACCGTGTTTTTTATTTTGAAAGAAAAATCGAGGACCAGATTGCAGCAACAGTCACAGCGGTTTCAACAACAACAAAAAAATCAATGAAAGAATGGGAGAAAGGAAATATTCAAATGAAATATCGTTCATCTGCGGCGGTGGCGCGGCGGCATGCATTTATTAGTGGTCAACCACCTTTTTTATGGTAGTGGCCAGCCAGCCAGCTCCATCATCAATCGTTGGGTTTTCCCTTTCACCCATATTTTCGCTCACTCGCTTATTTACACAGAAGGTAGGCAGGCAAAAAAGGCGAGCAATCCATTCCCAATTTCGAGGTCAAGCAGCGTTGCCATAAAAAAAAAATATGCATAAAAATTCCATTCACTTTTTCCTCACATTTTTTTTCTTTCTTCTGATGACCGCAAAAAAAAGAAAGGAAAGAATTTATAACCATCAAAAAAATATATGAGGTCAAACTACGATAATATATACATACATACAACGTAGATATGAAATTCTTGCATTTACGCAGGCTTATCATTTGACTTTTGGTAAATATACCAGAAAAGTTTCTGAATGTTTAAAATGAAAAAGAAAGAAGAGCAAAAACAAAAAGTAAAGTATTTCGACCAAAAATTTTTCTATTTATTTTTCATTTTGGAATTTTTTAAAAGAACGCAAAATAAATGTGTTTGTGTGTTTCTCAAGAAAAAATGGATGGTGGAAGGTCAATAATTTGCTGCTTCCGTCGTCAAAGATATTTTAAGAGTTTAAACACAACGAAAAGCTTAACCTTTTTTCTTCGTTAAGTGGGCTTATGTATGTATAACTTTAGCACAAAAATCTCAATCTCTTATTTTGAAATAATAGCAAGCTTTGGTTCCTTTAGATTTTTCTAAGAAAAAAAATATAAGGTAACAATAGCGTGACTTCCGTAGACAGGATGTTCCATAAGAAATTAGAAGCTTTTAGTCTCATTGCTTATTTCGGCAAAAAAAGGTTTTAATAAAGAAAAATATGATGGAAAAAAATCGAAAAAACAAAAAATTAAAATTAGATACGATAACCACCTTTATTCTAAATTCCAGATTCATTTGAGTTTAAAAAACTTTACCGACAGGCAATAGCAATAAAAAAGGTAGTAGAAAATTGCAAAGAAATAAACTAAGAAAAAATAATTTTTATTTGATAATGTTTGCGTAAGAGATCGCTTTACGGGAAGGAAATGGTAATAGCCTATTTTTTTTATTATTATCGAAAGCAAGCTTTGACTACAATGTGCTAGTCAATCCACTTAAAAACTTTCTTCGATCACAAATTTTCAAATCACTTCGCTACCGGGATAGTATAAAAATTATATGAGGTAAATAAACAAATTTATTTAAAGCTGAAAAAAAAACTCAACAAATTTCAACAATATATTTCCTAGAAGACTAACTAAAAACTAAATTTAAGCTTATTAAAATTTAATTATTCTGCATCTTTATCGGGGTGAGTTTCTTGATTCTTTCTTTTTTCAAAATGAGCTTTTATCATTCCAGCTACATCAGTTTCAATATTTTTTAGAGGCTGGTTTAATCGAGCACAACGCTGAAAAAAAAGTCTCAACCTTAGAAAAGGAAAAGTAAAAAAAGAAGAAAAAACTTGCTTCAATTTCTTTGACCATAGATATTTGAAGGTCAGAACGAACGAAAGATGTAACATAATTTTTACGCTTAGATGCATTACAACGTCCAACTCTGCCAATGCGATGAACATAATCAACCATGTGTCGAGGAAAATCATGATTTACCACGTGAGTCACTAATGGCAAATCAAGTCCACGACTTCCTGCATCTGTAGCAATAAGAACTCTTACATCAGATGGAATTGAACCTCCTTTATGTTTTCCTTTCGCAATAATAAAACATTCAACTCCTGATTCTTTTAATTGTTCGGAAACATACTGCACTCTTTTAATATCCTTAAAAAATTACTCATTAAAGATATAACTATCAAAATCCACAAAATTAATTTATAAAATTTACCTTGCAAAAAATTAAAATTCGTCCATCATTTGTTTGTAATTCTTTTTCAATAACCTCTCTTAATTTTTCCATTCTTTTTGGATGAATTATTCGTATGAATTTTTGTTCAATATTCGGCAATAATCGATGGAGTCGATTAGATCTAATATAAGCTAACGATGACGCATCTACGATACCTTCAACTAAATCTTGTAATTCATTTGGACAAGTCGCGGAACAAAAAATTGCTCTAGCTCCTTCATTTGATTTTGGATCAAGAATTGAATTACGCAATGAAACAATTGAAAGGAATTCAGTCATATCATCAACAAAGCTATCATCCAAAATCATATCAGCTTCATCAAAAACTACATTTGAAATTTGCAAAGGTTGGGGTAATTTTTTTAATAAAGATGAAGCTCGACTTGGTGTTGCAACAAGAACATCAAAATCATCCATTGATTCAAGATTTGAATGTTTCATACCTTCCAAAATAATTGGAGGATTTTTAAAATCTATTACCAAATCTCGAAGCATTTTTGTTGTTTGATTTCGAAGGAAAGAGCTCACGGTAAGAATAATAACTAAAATGAGATAAGTTTAATATAAAGAAGCTACTAAATTTTAACGAACGCCTTTACATACCTTTAGGACTTTCACCTCTTTGCTTTTGTTTTAAAAGTTCACTCAAAATTGGAGCACCAAAAGCAATAGTTTTGCCTGAACCTGTTTCACCTGCAATAAATAAATGCATTGGAAGTTGCCAATCTTCCATAGTTGAAAATTGAATCTTGGTTGGATGTGAAAATCTTAGCTTGTGTTTGATATTTTTAATAATTCCAGCATCAAGAATATTTGCAAATATTTCCCATTCTCGCCCTTCTGGATCTGTTATCGCTGATGGAAGTTTTTGAGTTCGTTTAATAGCAAACCAATCATCTTTATATTTTGGTTTTAACCAATTTTCAGAAACCAATGGAAAATCTTTTGATGGATATCTTTGACCTTCATAATGATTATATTCTGATCGTTTACATTCTAAAAAAATATATATATAAACAAAGTACTAACATGGTTAAAATTTGTTTACCAATGATTAATGAAGCATCTTTTTGATCAATTCCATATTTCTTTTTATAAGTTTGTAACTCATATTCTTTATTCTCTAATTTCAACCTCCTTTCTTTACTTATCGTTGAAGGTAAAGTTATTGCTTTAAGCTGTCGACGAGGAACACTCGTTTCAAATTGCGCCTGTTCACTTTTAACAACTTTCTCATGTTTGAAAAATCTATCATGGAGGTTCTCACGTTCAAACCTTTCTGTTTGTGGAGCTAAACCAAGACCTAATAAACCAAACTAAAATAATAATAAATTATAAGTTAAACATAAACTAACAAAAAATCCTACTTGATCTTGGTGGTTCCTTCTTCGAAAGTTTGATGATTTTTGTTTAACAACAAGGAAAGATCTCGAAGATGATGTGATTTGGGAATATCTACATAAGGTTATACGAAACATTTATAAAGATTAAAAAGTAAATAAAATTTCAAGATAAAAAACCACAAAATATAAAGCAAAAGGAAGCAATTATTTCACAAGCTAGTGAGTTGGGGTAACAATATGTATGTGCGGAAAGAAATCCTTTTGCTCTTTTAATTTAATGAAAAGTATGAAAAGACAATCATTGAAGAACTAATAATTATAAAATTTATTTTAACATGACAACATATTGTAAAATATTTTATAAAATAACAAAAAGGCATCATTTTCTTCAGAAGATAATTCATTGTCATCCTTGTTTCATCCATTTAAATCTTCAGTAACATCGCAGTATCCATGAACAAAGAGTTGAAAGCTTCCTTCTTTTGGTCTTCAAATTCCATGACTTCGATCAGCAAATTTGATACTTTTTCGTTCTTTATTTGATTCATTATCACTGTTACGAGCTTTGGATCCCTTTCTTTGAGGTAAAGGGCTTAATTGTTTTTCTAATTTTTGCAGTTTTTTCTTGCTAAGTGTTGCAGGTATTGTGATCACTTTTAACCTTGGTTGCGATTTTTTATCGAAATCAAAATTTCTAAGTTCTTGCTTCACGACTTTCTCTCTTTTGAACCATCGATCACCATGAAGTTGTTTGTCTTCAAATTTTTCAATTTGTGGAGCCATACCATAGCTTAATAAACCAAACTGAAAATAAATAAAAAGTTATTATGCAAAAAGAAAGTATTTGCTTTTCACGAAGACCCAAATAAATTACAAACATCATAAAAATCTTACTTGATCATGTTGCTTCCTTTTTCCATAACTTGATTTAACAGAAGCTGGAAAAGATCTTGAAGATGTTGTTGCAATTTGAGAATATCGACATAAAGTTATACGAAACATTCTAAAAAAGTGAGCAAGCTTTTTAACTTTGAATGAATCAACGATTTTTGAAGTAAAAAAAGAGTTACACCGTTTCGATAATCTCAACACGAATAAAAATGATTTTTAGGTACCTAAAAAGTTTTCCTTTCAATTTTTTTATTCGACGAAATCTTTTCATTTGTCTTTCAACGCATTTTTTTGCTAAATTTAACTTTAGCAACTAAATATTTACTGAAGCCTCGCTTTCATATTGTTGAGACCTTTGAAATTCATTTGACAATGTATGTAAATTTATATGAAGCATGTTTTATCTTTCATCTCTTTTAATTTTTTTCTTTTATTTTCAGTGAAAGCAGACCGTGGCACAGCTGCACGAAATGGCCGACGTGATTGCAAATGAACGTTTGGAAGTTTCACATGAAAATGAACCTGCTCAAAACAACAACAATGCATTCGATCTTGTAAAAATTGAAAATGTCGCTGAAGAACATCCAAAAAATGGACGCAAAACTGATAACAATGAATCAAATGAAGAACGAAAAAGTGTCAAAGCTGCTGAACAAAGTGCCAAAGCTGCTGAACAAAGTCGCAAAATTTCACGTTCATTATCTGTAAATGTCTCGGATGTAAGTAGTTTTTTATATCCTTTCTTATTATTTAGTAATTTCAATGCAATTTTTAGTCTATTGATACTTCTGAACAATTATCCGAACGTACATTACGAAGAAAAAAGAGCAAATTCATCGCAACTTCAACTCGGCATGCTGTAAGTTTTATTTTTGGATTTATAATTGAAGAATTTTCTTCGTTTCTTATAATCGTGAAAACAGTGTTTATTATTACAACTATAATCATAGTAATAAGCATAGCTCTAATTAAATATCATTCATGACACTAGTAGTATGGAAGGTAAATGCTAGCTTAAAATAAAATATCGATTTACATATGACGTTTACTCTAATTGCTTTAATAGATAAGTCAAAGATTATTTTACTCTAACTTTACAACGTATGTTGGAAGTAAAATAGTTTGATGATATGCTGTAGAAGATTTACTACCACTCATAATCTTAACTGATATTTTTCTTTGTTACTTTGTACCGCTAATTCCTTTACTTTTGATTAATTCCACTTCTCTAAATGTTCTTTATTTTTGCTGATAAAAGATTTTGTTTGTTTACACATGCTTATAATTCTTGTTTTTAGGTCACCAATATTCGTGATCAAGATTTTAATGAAATTTTACATCAAGCGGTTGTAGCAATCAAAGAAAAGACTTTTCCAAAACTTATTCCTGCTGGAAGTTCCGGATCATATTTTGTTTTTGATAAGGAAGGAACACCTATTGCTGTTTTCAAACCCAAAGATGAAGAACCTTTTGCAGAATTGAATCCGAAATGGCCAAAATTTTTTCAAAGAATTTTATGTTTTTGTTGTTTTGGAAGAAACTGTTTAATTCCCAATAATGGATATCTATCTGAAACTGGAGCTTCACTTGTTGATGATCGTCTTGGTGTAAGTTTAGCTTTGTATTAATCATTATAAATGAAATCTTTATTTGTTTTTAGCTCAATGTTGTGCCTAAAACTCGTGTTGTAAAATTGGAGTCTCCTACATTTTTCTATGGTCGTGGCTGCTTTAACAAAGGCATGAAACCAAAAGAAGGAAGCTTTCAACTCTTTGTTCATGGATATCGTAGTGCAACTGAAGTTCTAGCTGAATGGAGCAACAATCCATTATCTTCTGAAGAAAGTGATGCCTTTTTGTTATTGTTCCAAAAACTTTGTGTACTAGATTATGCAATTCGAAATACTGATCGACATACCGATAATTGGCTTATTAAGTAAGCACGTGTTTTTCTTTTTTAACTTATTAAAAATACTAAACATTTTAGACATGTTCCTGGTGAAGAATTATTACTAGCTGCAATTGATAATGGTCTTGCTTTTCCTGTTAAACATCCTGAATGTGCTTCACGATTTCGTACTTTTCCTTTTGCTTGGGCTGCTCTTCCATTCGCACAACAACCACTTCTTCCTCAATTTCGTGAGAAACTTCTTAATCTTCTCACGCCGCTATTCGTTCATAATTTATGTGATGACTTGAAGGTATGATTAAACTTTTTAACAAAACTATAAACTTATTTCATTTTTAGACTCTCTTTCGACATGATAAATCAACAAATCGTTTACTAAGTCATAGTCAAATTCGAGTATTTCGTGGTCAACTATATAATTTACGTGAAGGATTAGAAGCAAATGAATCTCCTGCAGAATGGGTTAAACGTCGACCAGTTATGGTAACAAGAAAATATCGAAAACAACCAACAACAAATGATTGGTCACAATGCTTTCGAAAGCGAGCTGCTGATTACAGAAATCGTGGATGCTGTTGAAATATTTATCATTTGTTTTCATTAGCGAATCTCATGATATTTTCACAATTTATTCAAACTTAACACATACCTTGTATTTACTGATCTTTGTATTACTGTTTTATAAAATAAATTGTATTGAAATAAATTCTGTCGGTTTTGAAAGGTTCTTATTATTTATGTGTTTTCAGCTTTTGTATTTGATCAAGTGTGAAAGGTTGCATTGTCGTGTAAAAAGTGAAGCGATTTATTTTTTTTACCACTCATTTATATGAGTTAATTTTTATTTTGTTTCGAGTCAATTTTAAAAATGACAAAGGTTTCCAACATTTTTTAAGAGGAGAAAATATGTACAAAAAAAGAATCAGTAAAGCAAAGATGAAGTAAGGAAAAAAAAATTTGTTTTGAACGAAACATAAAAATATTATGAACTAATATCCGAGATCGTATGAATTGAAATTGAGGCGAGTCTTTTTATGATGAGTTTGACGTTTGGATAGTGGTACTCGTGGTTGGAAGGGTGAACCATGATCTATTGTTGCTGGAACAAAGCAACAATATTGCTCAATTCGTGATGATTCACATCCTTGTAAACAGCACTCCGTTAACAAATCTAAAATTTTAAAAGATACACTAATTGTTAGAAGAACAAAGTATGTTGATGGTCACGTTGTAATCTTTAAAAATGGGTTAATTTTATAAAACAAAGCTTACCAAAAGGTGCATAAGATTCTGCAGTAATAGGCGTTACTGTATTACAATCAGTTGCTTGACAAATATCAAACATTCGTGCAACTAAAACTTTTCCACAAACAGGTAAAGCCGCTTCTGTCGATGTTGCAGATGAAGTTAAAATTAAAAATAGGAAAGCAAATGAAATTTCACCAGAAAATCGTAATACATAATTTGTACCCATGATTTTTTATTTTTTGTAGGAAATATGTCCAAAGATAGAGAGTGAGTGACTGAAACTCAAGAAATGATCAACGTATAAATATGGTTGGGGAAAAATGCAAAACGCGTAAACAAAAAACATTTCAAGAAAATGAGTGATGTAAGATTTTTATCATAATCGCGGTGGAGGAGAAAAAGGAAAATGGAAAGGGATTGCGTTATTTATTTTTCTGCAAAAATATTCAAGACTAAAGATTTGATAAGAAATAAGACGACTGCTGTCTTTTATTTTAGCTAACATTGGAGACAAATGAGGAATTTGGGGGAGAACCTTTTTTGCATGAAAGATGGAAGTCACATTATTTTATTTGTTGATGACCAAAGACGTATGACCATATTAATGGAACCACAAAATTTATGGTCAGATGAATTTTTTGTCCCTTTTTTAGAAGGCATCTTTTCCCTGAATATAACAACAAAATACCTGATAACTTTAGCCACCGATTTTTATATTGATTTAAAAACCTTCAATTTTAAAATTACCACTCATCAATTTTACAAGCTTCAGGAAAGACGAAAGCATTAATATTTTTCAATGTAAACCATACTAACAAATTTTGGAACTCTTTTATATTTTCATATTATTTTGGGTGTGTTATTTTCGACGACCACGCCTTTGAAAAAATAAAATTTAAAAAAGGCGGAGCGCTCTTTATTTTTTGACGAAAGCAAAAAATAATAATATTACGATATTTTTTTGTTAGGCATAAACTAAAAACGAATAAATTATAGCTTTTTGAAAAAATAAAGCGATATACGAAGCAGCAGCAAGTCATGGGAGGCTAGGATGCGGCTACACTAAATCGAGAAATACATTTGAGGTTTAAAAAAATTTAGATAGAAGCATGGTTACAACAAATTGGCTGGTGGATAAATTTAGTTACCACATGTTTGACATATTGGAATTTGTACTTTTTAACATTTTTTGATGCTTTCAAAGACCTCAAAATAGAATTTCTGACTTTTATAGTAGTCAACTAATAAGTTTGTTTGTTTGTTTTTCAAACCACTAAAAAGGTTTTAAAACAAACGTAGGCATCAAATGTAACGGTAGAAACTACAAAAAAATAGTAGTATATTTTTAGTTTTTCTAAAAGGCTCGGATTTTAAGAAAATTAAAAAAGGAAATTTACAAACTTTTTTGTTTGATTCATTTTTTTCTTTATCTTTTTTTATAATCTTGTTTTTTGAGAATGTTTTTGAAAGAAAGTATGGTGGAGATGTGAGAGAAGAAAGAGAGAGAGATACATCATGTCGTTGTCAAATCATTCACTCATCAAGAAAGAAAAAAAATTTGGCAAATGACTATTAATTTTATAGGAGGACATTTTTAATCCGGTACTTTAAAATCATACATATGTTTTAGACAACAGCCAACATTTCATTTTATGGGTGTTATTTTAAATTTCTTGGAATAGTATGGGTTAATAATATTTGTCAAAAAGAGGCGGAAGTTGTTTTGGTAATAAACTTGAGTATGTTTTTGAAAGAAACTTTTCATGAAAGCATATAATTTTTATTCAAAGTAATTTGAGGCCAGAAATTGGCTTGTATTGAGTGAGTTGTTAAAGATCGCTTCCTCTCACACCTACACATTTTCATAAGGCATCAGTAAAATTTATGAATTATCAATTAATGAAAATTAAAAAACAACAACAAAAATGGCAAAAAAGCAAGCATAACAAAAAATTTTATTTATTTATTTACTTACTTTTTGCTTTTTGATGCAAAATTCAATTTCCTTTTTTTCGAAGCATTTACTTCGTCATCACCGCAAGAACCAGGCGCATGTGGAACACGCGGTTTAAATGCTTCTTTTTTGCTTAATTATAACCTAATTTGGCCCGAAATGATTCAAAAATTGTTACTTACATCAATCTTGAACCTCACGAAAAAAGAAACAAGCAACAAGATGAAGAAATTTTGCAAATGCAAAAATAAAAAGTAAGAAAGCAAAGGTCATGGACAATTCTCAGCCATTCTGACCTAAAACTATGGGAACTTCAAAGTAATCGCTAAATAAATAAGTTAACATATTTCAACAAAGTTCGTTCAAATTTCATAAATTTTAGTTTAAAAAAACTATACGAAACATATTTTATTCAAACAAACAATTTTTCTCATGCCTATTTTTGATATTCCAAAAGTGACCCATCAGTCAGAACTTTAAATCTATAAAAGTCAAACATGATACTTTCATCTCCCATGGGAATAATGCGCATTTACAATCATGTGTAAATTTAACATATTTTAAATATCAAAAGAAGATGGGATAATTTTAAAATTTTTTAAATATTAAATTTTAAGATTCAAACATCAAAATTTATCCTCTTCTCATTATAGTACTTTTTCTTAATTCTAAGAGTTCCAAATCCATTTATTTCTCTTTTTTTGATTATGGGGGCTCTTTAGTTTTAGTTTTCACTTACTTGAATGGAAAAAAACACTGTAAGCGTAAAATGTAAATACATAAATACTGCAAAGTAATGACCGTAAAAAATTGAGAAAGAAAATTTGAAAGGTGGAAATTAAATTTTTGCACGATTTTGGACTGTGGAACTTGAAAATATAAAAATTGATGACAGCAGCAACTTAAATATAACTTTCTACAGGACTATCTTTAGAATTAAATATTAGGTAAGAAATTTACGATATTAGTTACTCATTTCAAGCTTCAAAACGAACCTTTTACAACACAGAACTGACTAGTTTTGAATTATTTTAAGAAGCAAATATCTTTGCTTCACCACCGTTCCATACCTTGATCTAAAAATGTTCCCAAGCTGCAGTCTCAAATTTTTTTTTTATGAAAATTAAAAATTTGTTTATTTATCTCTCCACCGCCATAATCGAAGACAAAATTCTAAGAAAATGCTACAGTCACATTTTTGCTTACACCCGTCATCTTTCACGCAGACAACAACTCTTAAACTTACAAAAAAACGTTTAAAAAAATTAAGGATCCATTTTATTTACTCTTCCAAAAACATTTCATTCATTATTTTTTTCAATGGAGAGCTACTTTAAATAAATTTGATGACCCACATTGCTTTTTTTTATTAATTAAAGTCGTCTAAATTTGCAACACCTTGTTTTTTGTCTATGGAGAGAATATGAAAGTGCACCATTTGATTCGGAAATTTTATATGTATTTACTATACGGATAATTTTAGAGCGAAAAAGAAATAAATAACAAGCATCTCATTAGCATGCAACCATGTCGCCGCCGCCACCACCACCTTCCTTTTTCAACTTAGTTATAAAAGTGTAAAAAGCATTAGCCAAATGATGCTATATCCCTAATGAGCACCTTTTTTTTATTAACGAAGCAACTAACCAAGCTTTTCAAAAAAATGATGTATTTTCTACAAAAAGCAAAAAGCAAGCAATAAGCTTTTTGAAAAATAAGGGAACAAAGTTCAACTAACAGCTTTTGACTTCAAAAAAAATGTTGTAAACTTTAACAAAATTAGAAAATCTTTCATATTTTAAAGCGATTAAAAAAGGTTTAACATTTATGTATGCTTCAAAGTCTTGCTTTCCGTAATGTTTATAGGAATTGACATATTAAAACATAAATATAATTTAGCAATTTTTTAGTTTATTTCTTATTTCACCGTTGATAAAAATAATTTATTCAAACAACATGTTTTTTATTTATTCATTTTAGCTTTTCTACAAACTTCTTTTTTTTTTCTTCATATTTTTATTATTACAGATTTTTTTTTCGGAAAAACAATAAATTATATGACGAAGATAATCTTTTTTACCTCCAAGAAAAAAATGAGCTCAAGTTACTTACTATTATTACATGCCTATATCGTATTGCTCATGCATACCAGCTATCCCCTTATTTTTCTCTCTCTCTATCTAAAGCATTTTAAAAAAAATGGGGAAAAGTTTGAATACCTAAACACCAAAATATAAATAAATAAAAAATAAAAGTAAAGAAATAATAAAAAATAATATAATCAAATTTGTTCAAGCAAAAAATGGATTAACGAAAAATAACAAGAAAAAAAATAACAAAAAAAAAATATTTCAGCAGCAAACAAAAAAACGGGATCAGAGATGATGGAAGTTTCAGTACTGTAAAAGCAAAGAAATGGTAAAAATAATCATGATATTCAAAAATTTTGGATCAAATTCATTCAGCCTTTATTACCTACATAGGGATTTAGAAAGAGACAAAAAAAACCCCCAAAATAAAACCAAATTATTATAAAACCCCTTATCGATTCACCAATGCAATTAAGAATGTGAAAATGAATAGTGTATCAAAATTTAAAGTTATGGAATAATGAAGAAAACATTTTTATTTGTAATTTGGTATGTAAAGTACGATACATATGATTTAAATCAAACCCGACTCGAGGTGTTTAAATTAAATACTGTTCCGCAACGAAATTGTTTTAGGAATACAGTTTGATTGATCGCTTCTTTATCATTCCTACTTTTTTTCTTTTTGAATTCATTTTTTTGACAGACAATCATTCTTTGAAGTTTATCTTATTTGACGTTCTCGTTTTCGTGTATACTAAAACAAAGCCGATAATTGTATGTTTACATTTCTCCATTTTGTAAATATCCACATTAATGAAAACTTTTCAGCAAAATGTCTTTGAACACCTCTGAATCTTCTAATGGCTTCGAAGAGCCTCGATCCTTTAGTGATCCTCCCAGAGAAAATTATGTTGAAGAAGAAGAAAGTTATGAACTCTTGGATGGTTGCATTGATGATGTTGCTAGCTTTATGAATGAACTCGCTGGTATTCAAAATATTGATTTTCGCATAAGCCAACCTCACATATTTTATGATCTTCTCGTTTCTATGTTAACTGCTCCTTGTCGTTATTTCAATTCTATCTATGGTGACATAATTGAAAGAGTTTTGAGCGAAGGAAACACGGATGTAATCACAGAGGATTTTCTTCCATTGTATCTCAAAGACAAACTCACCATTATTTATAATAATGATTGGGAAAAAGCTCTTCAAAAATTTGATGTTTTTGCTCATTTGATGTTCTGCGAAGAAATTGTACGTATTTGGATGTTTTATTTTTAAATCTAATATTAATTTTTTAGCTTCGTGTTGCGAAACCGCTATTTGAAAAACTGAAACCTGTCAACGTCGGCGAAAATGAAACAAATGGCACTGTTGAATTTGAATTATCATCAAGTCAAATTCCCGAGGTCATGACCCATAATCTAATATTTTGTGCTGATGAAACTATGTACTCTGGTGAACTTCACGCGTATGAAGGCGCATTTAAAATTAATGGAAGTTCTCTTAAACTTAGATGTAAAATGCGAAGCAATCGCATCAAAATTGATCCTGACAAGGTAACAGATTATTATTTTTAGAAGCTTTATGTTTATTTACTTTTTAGACTTACACTTTTTATGAAAAACCATTTGAAAATACCTTTGAAAATTGGCATCATATGATTCAAACTTTTCGAAATGACAGAATGATATCACGTAAAGCTTTTGGTCCCTTTGATTTGGTAAGCTGTTTATCTTTTTTTAATGAAATTATCTATGAGCCATTTTTTAGACAACACCAATTGTACAATTCCTTGAAATGCGCGAAAGTAAGAAAGGCACAATTTTGGATATGGTCGAAAATTTCTTCAACGACGAACAAAAGGATGCTATCTTTTCCATGCTCTTTCAAGAGAATAAATATGCTTTTGTGCTTTTTGGACCACCAGGAACAGGTTTGTTTGCTTGCATGATTATTCAAGCATTATCATTTTTGTTTGTTTTAGGTAAAACTACAACTTTGGTTGAAGCAATTAGAGTGATTATTCAAAACCCTTGTATGCTTGCCTGTGGAAAACATCGGTTCCTCGTTTGCACTCCATCAAATTCCGCTGCTGATGCTTTTGCTCTTGCTTTAATGAAGCGAAATTTCCTTCCGAAAAATGCTATCTTTCGTGCAATTTCATCTCGTTATGATGATGAGGCTCGTGATCCACGAATTGATGATATAACTATGAAGGATGATCGTGGTATTTATTCTGTTCCTGCAAACAATATTGGCTTTGAAGGATATCAAGTTGTCATTTCTACTATAGGCTTTTGTCCTAATTTGAAAGTAGCTGGAAAAAATTTCTTTTCACATATCATCATTGACGAAGCTGGACAATGTCTTGAACCTGAAACATTTATTCCATTATCCTACTTTGCTAATGAAAATACTAATGTCATCCTTGCTGGCGATCCTCATCAACTTGGTCCTGTTGTAACAAGCAATTTTTTGAACGATGAAAGATTTGGTTTGTTTTCTTTCCTTTTTCTCAAGCTTCTAACTTCTTTTGACTTTTTTAGGAATGACGAGTAGTCTCGTACGACTGTCACAACAACTAGAATACAGAACTGATGAGCAAGTTTTTGCTTCATTATAAAACTCTTTTTAATGGTTCACTTTTTAGCCGTCTAATGGTTCAACTAAAGAATAATCATCGAAGTCATGAATTCATTGTGGACATGGCATCTTTTTTGTTTTACAACAATACCTTACGGCCAACTTTTCCAAGTGGACACGATTCTCTTTGTGAATCTCCTATTTTAGGCGGAAGTGTAAGTTGTCATTTTCTTTGTATTTACTTTACTAAACCTTTTTATTTTTTAGAAGATTCCCGTTCGATTTGTTTGTGTTTATGGTCAAGAAGTTGATGCAACACCATCATATTACAATGTTGCTGAAATTGAAGCTGTTGAATCATATGTTAAAGAATGTTTAAAGCCTCAGTACAATTTGAATCCAGCCGATATTGGAATTGTTTGTCCTTATCGAGAAAATGTAAACTCTTTTTTTCATTTTTCTTATTTACATACCCAATTTTTAGGTTCGTCGTTTACAAGCTCGCTTCAAACGATATCCTCGAATGACCATCGACACGGTTGAACGATTTCAAGGAAGTGAACGTCGCGTTATTATTATGACTACCGTACGAACTAATCGCCTTGGATTTTTGAATGAATACCGAGTAAGTTACTTTTATAACCTTAACCATAAATTTATATTATTTTTTTAGCGCTTTAACACTGCTATCACACGAGCTAAACATATGCTTATTGTCATCGGAAATCCTGGTATTCTTTTGCAAGATGAAACATGGAAAATGTTTGCTTTTTCTTTCTTCATTTTTTTATATTTACATTCAATAATTTTTAGATTTTTATGTCGTCTCTACTTCAGTGGTTGCTTTTATCCTAGCACCGATGATCCTGAAATATTGAAATATTGGCACAATTATTTTACCTCTATACGATCAACTTGTTTTGTTTGAATAATGTTTATTGAAATTCTTGTATCATGTTTCAGAGAAAATAAATATAAATACAGTGTTTATTTTTGGTGTAAATTAATTAATTGCCTAATACAATTATCACAGAAAAGATAGCACAATCTAACAAAATCCAGCTTGGAGTAGTAAAACCAAGATCAACGCATCGTTCTCGACATACATGTAATTCTTGAACAGTTGCAGCATCAGTTATTGCGACTTCAGAGCAGCCAGCAGCCTTTCGAACATTCTAAAATAAAAGTAAAAACCATGTCATATATATCAGAAAAGGATGCCAAAGCAATAAACTTACATTAAGAAGAATTTTCCATTCATCACGAAAAACATAGTCATATGGATAATCATTTTTTGGTGCAGGAAGACAGGCGCCTTTAAATTCATTTGTCCATACACAAGCAATAGGCCATTTCAAACTTTCTTCATTGAGTAAATATCCATAACGATCATCAGTACAAAATTTATTTTTTTGGCGGAGTCGTTCAGCATATGCAGTGTGTCTGAAAATAATAACGGTACATAGCACGAAAAATTCTAAAGCAAGCATCGACTTACAAATTGGGCAAATTTCTTAAAATATCAAATTCTTTTTTCAAAGCTGTCCATTGAACACGATCATTTTTAGAACACACTGTTTGTGCATCGCAATCAAATGATTTATTATTATCTTCTCCATTAACAATGTTTAAAAAAATTACAAGCAAAAGTAAAAAACGCATAATTGAAAAAAGTAAATTTGACAATAACTAACTAACACAGAGAAAAGGTAATAAATAACAAAGAAAATGCAAATTTGGAACAAAAAAGCGTTTGGAAGACCGACTTCACAGATTCATTTCATCGCAGCATCTTGTTCTTCATCTTCCCCTTCTTCTTCAGGTCGCTGGGATAATGATTTAATAATATTTTTATCAGCAGCAGCTTCAGAAAGACGTCGTTTTGCAAATGACGATGATGGAAGAACAACATCTTGAATTTTCTTGTTTAATAAATCAAGGAAAATTGGGAGCACATTTCATTTTTTTATTTGAATATATACAAAGACGACATTTTTCGCACTCCATACGACTGAATTTTATAATTAGAAATTTTTAAAAGGTGAAAATGAGAGTGTCGCTTTAAGGACAACTTTTTCCTTCCTTTTTTTATTTTTTTTATCGCTACCACTATTCATTGACATTTTTTTTGCATTTTGTCTCTCATCTCATATTATATTCGAGAAAATAATTTAGTCAAAATTAGTATCCTTGTTGTATAAATTCTCACAATTATTAATTTGTGCAGGCATAAGAAGAAGAAAAATCGATATTAATAACTTCTTTGATTGTTTTATGAACGGCGGCTTAACTAACTAAAATTAAATTAGAATTATAAATCGCTTTTTTGCTAGTGAAAAAGGTCTAATATTCTTATCTTGTAACAGGCGGAACAAAATATTTTTTATGGAATTCAGTATTTCAAAACATCCTTCCAAAAATTTGGAACCAAATCCACCTCGTGAAGAAGAAGCCTTCGATTTTCCATCACTTCCATGGGTTTGTCAACGACGATTCGCTGAAATTTGTGATGGAAAAACTTTAAAAACTTTTGCTTTCATTAATTCGTTTACTCGACGTCTTTCAAAACGATGCCATACAATAGAAGGTTGTCAAATTCGTCAAGGCAATCCGACATATTATTGGATATCGTGTTACTGTAACGAAGACGAACATTGCAAAGGAGCTTATTTACAATTGGTTAAAGAAAAAATTGATGTTGCAGATGAAGTTTATGTTTTCACATTAGAAAAAAAGCTTACTGCTGAATATTTCCAGAAATTACCTGTTAATCTTTATTCAAACAAAACGCTTACTTTAATGTTAAATATTGAGCTTCCACTTTTGAAAAAATTACTTACACCAAATGTAAAAAGTTTTAATTTCGTTGGTAAAATTCGAATGGATTATACTTTAACGGATTTAATGGAATTTATTGAATTAAGTTTATTGAAACTTGATGAATTTAGGTGAGGTTTACATTTTGCCTTATAAAGGTTTGAAACGACCCTGGAAAAAAGTTGGCCCGTCTTCACCACTATTTTTTGTAATTTTTTAACCATTTTATACTAAGATTTAACTGTTTCAGTTTTACTTTATATATCAATCAAAACAATGTAAATTTCGATATTGATGAATTAATTTTGGGTGTAAAATTTTTTTACCAATGTGAAATTAACAAAAGTATCGTTGGACTAATTTTACAAATCATTGTTGAAAAAAAGAATCGCCTTACAAAACCTTGACCAAATTGTTCGCTATTTAATGCTGATTACTTCCACTGCGTTATTTTAAAATATTCTATTTGAGGTGTTTTTTTATTTCATTTATTTTTGTTGATTTATATTATGTAAAACAGAGCGAATTCTATTTTTCGTTATTTATAGTTTAAAATAATAAATAAAAAAATTTGTAAAGCCATAAGTGTACAAAAAACAAATCAAATTTTTTCATACGAAAAATCATAAAATCCAGTAGGCTTTGAAGGTAGAAGATGTTGCCGAGATAGCCATAATTTTGAGAACTTCCATCCACGTATCATATCGTCTGGAATTGATATTCGGTTGACCCGTTACCTTTAAGCTTTAGTAAATTCTTTATCCGATTCAGTTTCAACACAACCTTGAAGCCATAAATTTCTTTTTGGAGATAGTGTTGCTGATTCAACTGGTATTTTTGAAAATTTTATATCTCAAATATTTTTTGTTTCATTTTTCTTTTCTTCTTATTTTTGTTTTGTCAACTTATTGATCCTTTTGGCATAGAATTTATTATGCATTTTGATAATATTTTTGTATAATAAAAATTTTGAAATGAAAACTTTCTGTTTTTTTCTAGTGGAATTGATTTTTTTTTCAACGGAAATAAATGTCAACCGGATTTGATGTTGATAAAAGCAAAATGAAAACAATGGGGATTTATTTGTAGGCGATCGCCACAAGTTTGATGCGTGTATGATCGAATGATGAAGAAAAAAAATGGTGGCGCCACCGCTGGAAAATATGACAAGCTTGACAAGTTTTTTTTCAACCACCTTAGACTTTGAGAACTCATAAAAAACTCTCAATTGCAAAAAAAAAAATGAGTGTCAGCATATAAAAAAAAGTTTAATAAAGAAAGGTCGGGCCAAGAAAAGTCACAATGAGTCTAGTCTGTCTCGAATTTTTTCTTGATCTTCACCAATAATCAAATTTTAAAAAAGAAGGAAAAATGCAACACAAAAAATTTTTGGCCTCATGTTTTTGATTGTTTGCATTCTTGAAATCTGTAAATGTAAGAAAGGTAGATAGGTGGAGGTTGTATCATAACCTTGTTATTGTTGTCTGAATTATTTTTTCAAAACGATGTTTTTGAAAATGGTTTTTTTGCTGAAATATTTTCGCGGCTGATGTCTGTACTTATTTTGATGATAGCAAAGGAACTAGGCTCCTTCACAAGCTAAATGAGGATTCAATGGCAGAAAATTTGTCATGCCATAATTCAATGGAGTAAATGTTTATAACTACTGTAACAATTATTTGCTTCTAAACAATTTCAGAAATTTCTAGAAACGTTCATTTTTTAATATTCATCATGCTTTACCCCTTTCTTTTTTTTGTTGAAAATTTAAAAAATCTCATATCTTTCGATCTTTTATTTTTTCCCCAATCTTTCTATCGTAATAACAACAAACGTTTTTTATTTTTTTTAACGGAAAATATGAAACCAAAACAATAACATCCAAGCTCTTTTTTATTTTGCTGCTGCTGATTTTTCCGGATGTGTTTTTAGACCATCATTTCATATTATTTTCCATCACCTTTGACGTGGGTCGTCGTCTGCCGCGTGCTACTTAAAAAAAAAAGACGGCAAAAGGGAGTATTTCAAAGTGGTTATTATTTATTAAGCAAAAAATATACCCATCATAACAATTTTTTTTGCTGCTGCATATTTTTTTCATCCTTGCTGTTTTTTTTCTTGTTGATCTTTTTTCAACTTGAATGAAACTTGAGGTTATTAATTTACGTCAGAAAGCCACACGCGGAGAAGGAATTTGACTTTTCGATAATAATAAAAAACGAACATAAAAACCTGCTACTTTTTATGACTAAAACTCAAATACTTTCAGGCACTTGGGTGAAACAGGCAGCAGCCGCGGAAGTAACAATTTTGACTAACTCTTCAAAACTTTGGATAATTTTGTCTCTCAATCTTTTAATAACAAAATTGGATATCCGCCAAGGAAAAGTCTTTTGTTATTTAAAGTTATGGTAAGCTTGATTTGTTATTTCTGCGAAATAAGAGATAAAAATTTCCTTTCATTTTTGTGAGATACGGTAGCCATGATGGATACCTTCAAATGCGTGTCAAATGGTATCGTTCCTCAAATTCATTTCATTGCTTTATTTGTGATTCTTTTCTTTCGTATGTCTTTTTCATAAGCTATGTGCATAGAATGCTATCTTTAACATTTTATTTTTTCACTTTTTAATCTCAAAAACTTTTTTCCTTCTTCGATTCTTTGTGATTCGCAAATTTTATCTTAAGCTTTTAAAATAAATGTCAGTCTAATTTGTATCTCAAATTTTAATTTTTTTTCCAACGCTGATTCACAAAATAACCTTTCCCTAGAAATAACCTTTTTTAAAACTCGATTTGATTTTTGTGCTCTCTTTTTTTTGAAGGCGTGAACGCCGTCGTCGGTGTCTGTTATATTTTCGGCCAAAAAAGAAAGTTCTTTTTTTAAAAGATGTTTTATTTTATGATTTTGTTCATTTTTTAGGTCCCTTTAGCTTCTTCATTTGAACGAATGTACTTTGGAGGATTTTCTTCAAAAATATTAACTGCATTTTTAATGCTATTAACAACCATTTTGGAAACAACAACGACGGCTTCAGCGAACATTGATGTACCTGAAGATCGATGGGTTTGTGGAGCAACCGAATGGGATAGAATATTATCTTATCAGCGAGCAAACGAATCATGTCAAAATGTTGGATGTTAGTTTTTTTCATTCTGTAAATCCCCATTGATCTTTATTCTTTTTAAGGGGGAATCAATAATTGTTGCGCCGTTCATGATTCGTGTAGGTTCAATTCAAATTTTTCATCTTTATGACATTACTTACCCAAATTCAAACCTTTTTTGCAGGCTACGTTCAGGATAAATCTCAAGAAGAATGTGATGATCCATTTTGTGCATGTCTTGAGGAACAAGCTAGGTTAGCAGGAAACTTTGAATGTGCCTCAGCTTTAGAAGGTTTCTGTTTTATTGTTCGAATTTTTGGTGGGATCGCTCATGCAAATGCTAAAGATAAAGTCAATAATACAAATGTTAATTTGGCTGAGGTTGTTTCTGCAACAACTACGATGACCACCACGACTTCGACGACTACACCAGCCCCAACTACAACAACGAAATCACCTAAGAAAAAAATCTTCAAATTGGAGCCAACAGAAAAGGAATGCTTTACACCAGGTGTGTTTTCTTCCAGAAATGATGTCATCGGTCTAAAAAAATGCCTGATTTCGCTTTGGATATTTTAAGCCTAATTTTAAAAAAGAACGACTTTTTTTCACATTCTTGTTACTCATCTTTAGCTTCTTCTTTTTTTTACATTATTTGAATTCAATTATTTTAGAAATCAATAATTGTATCACTGAATTTGAAACATGTCAAAGCCCCAACCAATTTGAGCTCCATAGATGTGAAGAACGGATGTGTCATTGTACGCGATCAACCCTTCGAAATCAAGCAAATCCAGAATGTCGGTATCCAATTGAAATTGCTTGTTTAATTCCCGATTCCGCTCCACTTCTTGATTCCGACGATGAAGAAAGTTTGCTTTCATCAAAGATTATTATTTTTGGATTTTCTGCAACACTTTTTTCCACTTTACTTTTTCTTGTTCTTGCAATTATACCACTTTCATTTGCAATTTGGAAATTATATCGGCATGTTAAAAAACCATCAATGCCAATTTCAGCATCTCGAACTCCTTTATGTGCAGCTACATCAGAAGATTCAGGACTTGGTTGTGTAAGATTTTATTACCCTTATCTTAAACCATTGTTAATCAATCTCCCATTTTAGGGTTCGAATGATTCTCTTTCATCCGATGATGGCGTTAGATTAGCTTTATATCCTTAAGAAATCCTTGCTCAAATATGTCCTTAATAATTTTCGGTGCTCAAATTCAAATTCGTGGTCAACACACTTAACAACTTGTTCCTTTCATTTTTATATTTTATCAATTTTTTAACCCCATTATTATCTTTATTGTGCAATATACTCATAAACAATCTTCTAACATAACTAATTTTAATTATATTTAATCTGTTTTCATTGTTAATTATTATTGTTGCTTTTATAAATTGATTTGTATGTAATTCATTTGTCGGCGAGAAAAAAAAGAGATATTACAATGGAAAGTACTGACTAGGAAAATGATCGAGTAAGAGAAAAAAAAGCTTCATGTTTTCTGTTACAATTTTGTCGGAAGCTACGTATGTAGGTACATATGGCTTGTTTTGATTTTTGAACGAAGGAAGAAAAATGAGAAAACATCATTTGTGAATAAGCGAATGGATTCGAATTTGCAGTGTTTTAGAAAAATATTCTACAAAACCCTACGCATTTAGAAAAAAAAGATAGCAAAAATGGCTGATAATGTGTATTTTTAATTACAAAAGTATTATAAATATTTCAAAGTTTGGGACTTCATTTTCTAGGATTTTTTTAATGAGCAACTAAAAGTTAATAAAGCACTTTACAATAATAGTTGTTGGCTATAAATTTATTTTCAGTGTTACTAATAATTATTGAGCTAAAATAAGGCGAACTTTTTTTTTCATTACCTAAATCGTCAAAATTTTAGAAAATTTAATGTTAAAAAATCTTACACCTTTTCTGCTATGATTCATTTCTCAAATTATTATATTACTAATTAAAGGATTCCAGCCAAATAAAGAAACTATCACTTTCATTCCAGTTTAATCACAACCTCATGATTTTTGTTATGATGATTCATCGAAAGCTGCTTGGCTGGACGACCTCATGGAGCGAGCGGCTAAAAGCGTGTCCAAATTCGACGTCACAATAAAAAAAGACTCTTTAAAAACATGCAAAAATGAAGAACATATAAAAAATATATTCGGCAGAACTAGTTTAAGGAGAAGAAGAAAAAAAGGTTTCATTCAAAAACTATTTTTGCGCATTAACCAAAGTCCGACGACGATAAACGACAACGATCCGCTTCTTAAATCACTCCTGCCTGCCTCCTCATCTTCTGCTGGTGGTGAACGGACTTTTCTTCCTTTTTTCGTCTTCCTTTGATTTGGTTCTCCTCTTTCATTTTTTGTTGGACTTGAAATGATACATATTTGGAAAAAATAGTTTCAAATTAATGGCTTTTTTGGTGACTCCTCCAAAAAAGCTAAAAGAGGCTTATGGCTGAATTCACTTTTCATTTTTTTAGAGGAAGATTTTTAGGATGGATCCTGGAGATAGATAAATAATGAATTAAATGAAGCGAGTGTGGGTGGAGATTTTTTCGTGATTTAAAGCTGTGTTTTCAAACGGATTGAAATGATAATAAACATTTTAGATATCCAGATGAAGGTGATTTTAATAATAACGGTATTATGGTCGAATGCTATGGCACAACCATGGGTGAGTTATAAAATGGATTACTTACTCATCAGTTATTATAAACTTTTTACTCTTTGCTAGAAGGATATCTGAAAAGAACTAAATGTCTCTCTTTTTTTTTACAATTCAAAAGTATCTAGTTTCTAAATACATTGGGAAACTTTCACTATTTTCGATTGAAATAATAAAGATTGGACAAACTTTAAGTGTACTTTAGAAAATATGCTTTTTTATTAAACATTTTTTTGCCGTTGATGTTTTATCTTTGCCCTTTAATCAAAAAACATAATAATATTTCTCTCGCGCGAGAAATAAAATAATGTGAAAATTATTATTTAATCTTTTAGACAAGGTCTCGATATGATTACATTGATGATTATCAACCTGTTCCAATTTCTCCAACACATTTTTCCATTCCCATTCAACGGCGACCTATTCGAATGCTTGCATCACCTCGTTATCGCCCTGATTCAACTATGGAACAACAACGATTTATTGAAGATCCATTTTATCAAGCTCCAACTGGGATCTCACAACAGCAACAATTAATTTCTCCTCCACAAATTGCTTCAGCATCTGCTTTTGGTGGACCACCTTCTTCTTATTTCCCGGAAGAACCTCCCTCATCTAATTTCCCTCAACAACCTCGTCCAACACAGACGAGTAATGGTGTAACAGATTTTATGAGTCGCCTTGCAACAGCCATTCCAGAAATTGCAGAAAAAATGGCTAAAATGACTCCAACAAATAAACCTAAATTTAATACAGGATTTTATACTTTTTCTCCTCCTCAAATTGAAAATAATAACAACAATGGAGAAAATAACAATGAAAGAAATTTCTTGGGAAATGTACAAAAATCCGGATTAGGAATGTTTTTTGTTACTGATCCCAAAGAAGGAGAAAAAACAACATCCGAAGATCGATTTAATAGACAATCATCGTTCAACAGCAACAGAAATAATAATGAAAAAAATATTGCAAATGTCGTTGATTCGATGCCTCGTAAGTACTTTTCTCTAACAAATAAAGCAAGAATAAGAGAGAGAAAAAGTAATTACAGAACCAAATTCATTATTTTCATTTAACAAATTATTTGCTGCATTTACACCTGCTCCTCCAGTAACCCAACCACCACCAGCGGTGATAATGGAGCAAAAAGATCGAACTATTTATGATATGAGACAAATTAAAGGTACACCAATTTTAAAAGTAAGTTCTTAAACATACCAAAATAACTATTTATCATTTAAATTTTTAGGATGAAGATGAGCCAACTCAATTCATCCAAAAACCTGATGAATTTGTTTCTGCTGCAACCCCATCAACGGAAGCTCCAAATCCAGCATCAAATCTTCTTGGAACTTTGCTTTCTGGAAAAATAGATCAAGTTGATTGGATGGGTGCAATATTTAATAAAAATTCCATTCCCGGCGCAGGTGAACAAAATCCAATAACTCAACTGTTAAAAGGAGGCTTATTTGGTTCGGGTCTCGATGATGACACAAAAATTACTAAAACCCAAGATCAAAATTTTCAATAAACAAATAATTAAATAATAATTTAACTTATGTTTTTTTAAAGCTTTATTTATTTATTTAGAAAGATTTTTTTATCGATCTCAAATTGATATTATTATTTTTTTAATGCATGTGATTAAATTTGTATCAAAATAATAATTTTTTTGAAGAAGAAAAAAATAAATTTTCTTCATTGATTTTTTTGTTTGCTTTTCGACCAACAGCAACAAGCAAGAAGCAACGGTTTGCTTCTATGTAAAATTCGAAGGATCAAGGATGAAGGGAAGATGGATGATGGAATTTTATTTGAGCAGATGTCTCAGCTGCTTACATAATTTCCTTACTATAAAAGGATTTCCCTTTCCAAAGTCATGATAGCCCGTGGTTTTCAAAAACATGGTTTTCTTCTTCCGATTAGCATTTATTTCAACAATCGCCTTAAATTTAGTTACGGGAGATTTTAATGTTCCTGATTTAATTTTTGATGATTCTTCTCGCCCTCAACCTTTAAGTGAATATGGTGCTGTAATGCCGCCCGATGCTTATCATAAACTTCTGGAAATTTATAATCGTCGTCATATGATTGCATTGGATAAATTCAAGGAATTGGATGATCTCTTTATGACTTTACCCAATGATGTTTTAGCAAAAATGCCTCTACCTAAAATCTTCCGTCAACTTCCAGAAAATATTCAAAAGAAAATCCATGATACTTATTACAATAAATCCCTTCCGTTTGAAGCTAAATTAGAAGCCCTTGATGAAATTATTACTACCCTTCCAGAAGAATTATTACAATTATTACCACAAGCTCCAGAATTTCCTGAAGTTCCAGAAGCTGTTGAATTTCAAGTTTCGGTTTTGCTTCAATTTAATGGATATTTTGTAAGTAACATTTTTTAATTTCAAAATGTGTATAAAAAGCATCCAAAAACCGTTTCGTAAGGATTTGAAGCATGCATGGCCTTAAAGATACACAACGCTTATTATTCCTTTACATTATTTACTTATTCAATTTTTTTTAAAATTTTTAAGTACTCCTATTTCAGAATATTGATGCCCTTCGTGATTATCTCACTCCAGAAATGTATGATCAAATTTTAATTATCGTCCGACAAAAGGATTTACCCGAAGCAACCCGGGCTTATTTGATTGGACGAATTCTTAAAGAAGCATACGCTTCGAATCCAGCAACATTCCCACTTCCACTTGGTGAAACAGGCGATAATGAAACCATTCCAGAAAGTATTAAGCGAGCTTCCCTCCATCTTATGTTTTCTAAAAACCCATTCGATGAAAAGGAACCTTTTGAAAAGGTTATTTCTGAAATCAAGGAACTTTCGCTTTACAAAAACACTACCTCTGATATCAAATTTCAACATTCATTTAAACGTAAAATGAAAAAAATCGGAAAATCTTTAAAGAAACGTTACAACCACATTGAAGGTAAAGTCAAGGATGTTGCAATGAAAAATGTTGATATGTTTATTGAAAAATATGGTATCATGGTTTCCGCATAAGCTTGAAAAAAAAGATGGAACGTTTAAAACATTTGTTTGTAAAAAATGGTGATTTGGTTATGTATTTTTTTAAATTTCGTAATTAATAATTATTAGTACTTTAATAAATATTTACTTTTGGTGACACAAACTTTTCAAAATTCTTAGTGCCACAATTGCAGGAAGACTCAATGCATTGGTTATTAAAATTTTAAGAAATGGTAAACACAACTTACAGTAAACAAGATTTTTTAAAAAACACTTTTAAAAGTTTTAACGACAATCTAAGAATAGCCACTTATTTTGCTAAATAAGGAAGTAAAAAATGGATATATGTTTACTTTTTACTTCCCCCTATCATCATCATCATTAACCATCGTAGATACAAGGATAAGAAGCAAAACGTGAAATTGCTATATATCTTTCGTTATATTTGTTTAAGGTAAAAAAACTAAAAGAGCTTTTAAAGTGGACTCAAAAAACATCATCGTCTCATCAATGACAATAAAAGTTGACGAACAAATGTACTCCAATAATTCCATCAATGGACTCATCAATGAATTTTAAAATATGGTTTCAAAGCAATAATGGAATATTTTCAAATCAATAATAACAACAAAAAAATCATCCATTTATCTTTGACTATAAAGGTTTATCGTTGTTTGTAAAACTATTTTTAATAAACAATAATACTTACTCAATTTTTGCGCAACCTTTATTTTAGTTACTACAAAAGGCGAGATTTTTTTATGTAAATACAAACAATGAAAAGTGGATACTTGATTTTAGGATTCATTTTTACCAATAAAGTGACGACCGCCTTAAAAGCAATAAAAGTTGTGAGTATAAAAGGAATTAATGGAATATCGAAAATTAGAAGTGTGATAGAAAGAAAAAATGACGAAAATTATTGTTGGATGTTGCGTTGTTGCTCTTGCTATTGTAGCTTTGGCTGCTCCACAAATGCCACCGCCAGGTGGATTTGTAAGTTGATTAAATTTATGTTTAAATAGACTACACAAAAGTTTAATTTAAATCAATGGAAATTTATTGTCTCATATTTCAGCCTCCACTTCCTCGTGAACTCGAGCAAGTTCTTCCTGCTGATGCAGTGGAAAAATTGAAAGCCATTCATGCCGATAATTCTCTTGGTTTCAAAGAAAAGCATGAAAAAATCGATCAAATCATGTCAAATCTTCCTGCAGAAATTCTTGATAAAATTCCTCCACCACCTGGATTTAGTCAACTTCCACAAGAAGTTCAAGATAAATTGAAATCCATCAATCGTAATCCAAACACCAGTTGGGAAGAAAAACAAAAGCAAACCCGAATCGTCATTGATGGACTTCCTCCTCATCTCAAAGCACTTCTTCCTCCTCCACCACCAATGCCCCTTAAACAAAAACAATTCCGTGGCTAAGCTTAAAAAATTTATTTGAGTCTTAAAAACACGGGTAATTTGTTTGCCTGATGCTTTATTTATTTGGTTTATTTTGTTTGTGATCGATAAAGCTTGTTTTAAAAAGCTTGCAACATTCATTTGGTTGAGAAAAAAATTCTGCAAAAAAAAAAACAAAGCAAACTTCTTTGGTTGAAAAAAAAATGTGCAGCGGCTGTTGCTGTTTTTTTTTCTTTCTTTTTTTCCATTGAAAGAGAGAGAGTACCTCTTTTTATGTCTGTCACCCAAACTAACTTCATTTCCTTTTTTCTTTCTAAAGAGATCTCTCGAATAAAAGCGTCATCGTTAACTTCCATTTTGTTCGATCCAAACGAACACATTCTAAAATTGGAACAATACAGAGAAGATTAGCATGGCCCCTGCGCAAGGATGACACGCAAATTCGTGAAGCGTTCCAAATTTTTTGCCTTTTTTTACTTGATTTTTGGATGAATCTTTCTGTGGTGTTATTATTTTGTTGAAATTTCTTTAGCTTTTTACTTTTATTAAGACACAATATTAATTGACAATACAAATTTATTGCAATTAGCACAAAAAAATGAATCAAAAGTAAATTTTACAATTACAAATATTTAGTAGTAGTTTTCACGCATTCTTTCATTTCCATGCTTGCGACTTTTGTATTGAAGAACTTCACCATCATCATTATCATTTCCAATAGTTCTAAGTTGACGAGCTTTTGATTTTGAAGGTACATGAAAATGTTCAACACCAGAATCATGTTCATTGAATTTGACATAAACCCAATAATAATTTACCAAAGCATCCAAAGAGTTGAAACGCATGAGTTCTTCACCTTCGCCACAATCAATATAATAATATTTCTTTGATTTTGAACCCATTACAGCTTCACCACGAGAACGTTGAATAGGGAAATGACTAAAAAACGGGAAAGATATGATAAAGATTCAAAACAAAGAAAAAGGCATACCAATAATCACCTTTACTTGTTTTGTAAACAATGTAAAGAGTGATTTGATCCCGAAGAGCATCGATATCAACAGCAGCACCACTTGGAACACGATGATAAAGGCGGAAGAATGTATTTTTCTTTACGAGTTTTTCGGCGTCACGTTTTTTCATAGCACCAAGATAGAAATCTTTCAAGGTAATACCAGCAGGACGACAGCGACGAATGACTTTGCTTGTTTCATGGCTTGTAATGGTATCATCATATGTATGAACAGGAATTTTTGGAGCTCTGAAAATTCATTTTTTAAACTTTTCGAATTATTACCAAAGTAAAAGCATACGATAACTTGTTTAAACCTTCAATATTTTCATAGACGCCATTACGAAGAGATGAAGCTGTTGTTGCATCAGTTGACATATGAGATGGATAATGACGTCGTCGAACAGCAGCCTTTGATGTTGAATTATGCTTTGAAGAAACTTGGCGTCGATGAGTAGTGAATGAAGCAGGAGGACTTTCAAGTAGTTTTTCAATGCTGATTTCTTCATATTGAGTGTCACACTTTGAATCCTAAAAAACAACAAAATTAATTGAGTTAAAAAGTTATAAGAAACTCACATCGCTAGCTGTTGCACGTCCAATAGAACATGGTCGACCATGAAGACAACAAATGATGACATCATTATTTTGCAAGCGTGCAATTGATTGATTTCTTTCTTCTGTGAGCGAAACAACAACAGAATCAGGTGAAACACTTCGATGATGTTGACTAGGATCACGACCAGCACGAATTCGGTTATCATAGCTTCTTGCGTTCAATGATGTTGAGAGCGTTGATTCTTCTTCATTGTTGTTGTAGGATGAATTCATATTGGGCATTCCACGAGCACGTAATGATGATGTAATTGTTGGAGTTCCTTCGCTTGTAAAACTTGATGCTGATGAAGTTTCTTCCGACATACTTTGTTTTTCCATTTAGAAGAGAGAAGAAAGAGACGACGACTAGCTTTGAAGCAAAATGAAATGCGATTATGAAAAGAAATCAAAACGCATCTTTGAATATTTATACTAAAAATGAAGGTTATGCAAATTTTTATTACTGTATTATTCTTGGTACTCTTTCAAATTTTTTCTTTTTCAAAATGCTGCTTGAATGATGCAAATATAATTCGAAAGTTTTTTTGATTGATTTGTTTTGGTTATCAAAATGGATAAAAAAAAATGGAAAAAAGTTATTTGTCGTCTTACATTGAATGGATCGAATATTTTCTTCAACATGTGAGAATTGATAATATCCACTAATACATTTGCTGCAACTTTATCCAATAGAAAGAAGTGAAGAAAAAAGATGTGCTGAAAGAAAACATTATTTGGAAAATGGACAAAAGTTTATTGATCATAGAGTTCATTATGGTTCAAAATATTGTTTGATTGAGAAAAGGCTTGAAAAACATGGAGAATGGAGATGCTGAATTATAACAACTTGTTTTAAATTTAATTGTAAAATTTTATGTGTGCTTTGTTTGAATAAGCTTTAATGATGTTATGTGAAGAAATAAAAATTTTAAACTTTATCCATTCCCTTTTATATTAGTTCTTTTTCTTTCTAACCTTTTCCAATGAGAAGATTTTCCAATCAACCATAACCCATGCTCGAAAGATTTGTTGTTTTTTTGTAGAACTAACTTCAAATCTGATAACCGTGCAAAATGCATTACAATAATTTCCGGCCGCTACTTTCCATAAAATCTCTGCAGAATTTCTCATCCTTCTTTTTTATTGCTTGAACTTTTTTAAAGTCATTTGTTTTTTCCCAGTGAAACGACCCAAACAGCCATTGATTGCTGAATTCCAGAAGCGCGTCCTTTTATATTTTATTTTGAACGTTTGTATGTGATATTTATGCTTGAAAACGTTTTATGTAAATAAATATGCAAAAAGACCTGGAAATCTTCGAATAATAAATTTTTTACTTTCTTTATAAAAGTTAGCATTAAAAATTGAGAAGTTAATTACGAGCTTAAAACTATGTTTCGTCGATGTGCCAGAAAGTCATTGATGATAGTTACAAGTGTTTTTTCTTAGAGAATAGATTAAAGAATAAATTATTTATTTTTACGACCTTTAAAATGCAACTAACAACAGTAAAAATAATTCTTGATCTTGATTGTGATGCGAATGGAATAAGAACAGATTCCAACAAAATATTGATTCTTCTAATTTCTTTTCTAGCCAGAATGATGATCATATCTTAAATAATAAGCAGCTTCAAGTACACCATATTCAGAGAAAATTTGATATTAACGTAAACATTTGGATGTAAATCCTAAAACAAGCTTTGATAAAGACAAGTAAATGTTAAAATAGAGCAAACTTTGTCCATTTTGAAGCAGGAAAATTATCAAAACAAAGAGAAGGAAGAGCACAACATTTCATTAATATTTTTAGATTAACAAAAAGAGTTTCCATTTTTTCATAATCACTTTGAATTTTTGCGAGTAAAGTTGGTGTTCAAATCATTGGAAGTCATTCATTTACCATTCATACCATGAGAGAATAGGATGTGTAGGAAATAATAAAAGCATTTTGAGATAAAGGATTAGGTATGACGACATAACTATAAAATAATTTTATGTTAAAAATGAACAGTATCTCTCGATCTAAAATGACTGTAATAAATATACGATAATTAAAAGGTTAACATTATCAAAATAAACATCCAACTAACATATGAATAATAAAGAGAAACACAAGCAAACCTTAATACAAGTTAACAGCAAGATTCGTTTAGTTTTTTTTTCTTCCTTTATCGCTTGCTTTTTGTTTTTTCCCTTTATCGCCACCTTTTTTGTTTGTTGCTTTTCTTTCAGGTATTGGCATTTTTATAATATCTTCTGGTTTTTTTACTTCTCCATTATCTTTCGTTTTTGCAACTTTTCTTACAACGTTCAATTTTTTTCCTTCTCCATCATCTGGCACTTTTTTAGCAGCGTTTGTTTTTGATATTTCTATTTTATTACCTTTAAATTTTGTTACATCTTCCATACCTTTTGATTTTGTTAATTCATTCACCTGAATATTCGTTTCTTTAACATTTAATAGTTTCTTAGACTTGACGTGAGTCGGAAGATTTTTGGTTTCTTTATTAACTATTGTTGGTTTCTCTAATGATTCAAAGTAAGTCTTCGTCGGTATCTTAAGAGCTTCTCCCACGAGATCAACATAATCCGACCAATCAATATTAACAGATCCTTCAACACCATCTATAACATCGATATGTTTTAAATTCACAACTCCAGGCTTGAATGGAGGATCCTCTTCTTTTTTAAGACCTTTGAAGTAAGCATGTTTGGTAATTTCAGAGTAACGTTGAACAGGATCAGGATTTAGAAGTTTTCTTATAAGATCTTTAGCATTCACATCATTTATGTTATTCATGTTTGGTTCTTTGCTAATAGCAGCATCGTAAATTTCTTTACCATTTTGCCCATCTTTACCGAACGGTGCTTCTCCTTGAATCATAAAGCAAAGAACAACAGCATAAGACCATCGATCTGAAGCTACTCCAGCCTTGTCTCCACGAAATACTTCTGGAGCCATATACCATTTATTTTGTCCAGGAAGTATACCATTAGTTTTAACATTTCGAGATTTGCCAAAATCGATTAGACGAACATTACCATTTTCTGTTAACACAATATTGTCAGGTTTTAAGTCGCTAAAAATTTAATTATGTTTATAACTTTTATAAAATACAACTTACCCATGAGTATAATTTTTACCATGTAAATATTTTAGAGCCAGCGCAAGTTCAAAAGCAATAAATTTTGCTCCATCAGGAGTAATTTTATAATCCTTTTTTATATGATGCCATAAAGTTCCACCTTTGAAATATTCCATTATTGTACACCATTTTATAATTTCTTCCTTTTTTTTATTTACAATTGTTTCTTCATAAACAAATCCACTGTAAATCAATTTCGGAATATATTCGCTATCACAACATGTTAAAACATTAACTTCGGTTATTATTTCAACTGTATCCTCAATCTCGACGTAAATTTTTTGGACAAATTCTTTTTGTTTTCCATCCAGTTTAACAATCCATACTTGACCATAACAACCTTCTCCAATGCATATTGGCTCCTTTTTGAGTTTGTTCATAAAAAGTTTACATGTTTCTTTGACGGCAGTACTAAAATATATATAATAAATAAAATTATAATCAAGAGCTTTTCGAATTTCCAAAGAACCAAGCCATTTAAATTTTATGGTTTTTTAGAAAAGTTATTTTATTCTAAATATACTTTAATTGAATACATTCTTAAATTCTTTGCTAAAATTCCATTTTTTCTTCAGTCAAAAACGTTTTCAAGAAATTTTCATATGACCGATGTCATTAAATTTCTAAAAAAGATTTGAAAGTGAAATAATTATGAATTAAAAGAAATATCAATTAAGTAAAGTTTATTTTAATGAAATCCGAAATAATACTATTTTCAAGTGTAAAAAATCTGGCTTACACATTTTTTTCAGTATCCTTAAAAGGTAATATGACACTCCACCATTTTTCTTTTTTCTTATTTTTATAAAATGTAAAAACATTTTGATCAAGACCATCCATGTTAAAAACGATTTTGAAGAGCTTGGATGTTCTCTGAAAATTAAATGATATAGTAATCAGTAGCAATTATACCTGCCAAAAAAAATGATAACAAACCCTTAAATTTAACAAAAACCATAGCAAGATTGAGACGAAGATGGAATAAAAGTTCTTTATGAGCTTCAAGCTAAAATTTGAAGGTGAAAAATGATAATAAAAAAAGAAAAAGACGAGATGGCTCGTAGGAAATTAAGACGGGTTCTCCTACAATATTTTAAAGCTAGTTGTGATTTTGGTAAAGGAAATTTTTTATATCCAATCCGATGTAAAAATGGATGAAGAATCCGAAAACAAATCAAATTATTAATCATCATATCCCAGAATCTTGGTATTTGTTTTGATTGTTGTCTAATAATTTTTGTAAAAAAAATATATGTTTGTAAATAAATGGAGTTAGTGTAATTCTGTAAATGGAACAACTAAGGAGTGATGATGGTAAATGGATATGAAACTATTAGAAATTTTAGACATGTTTAGCTTGCTAGTTTTATGGCACAAAAAAATCACAAATACAAAAATTAACATAACCAAATATCCAAAAAAGTATGCGATCAAATAAAATTTATTAGATAGTTTATATAACAAAATTAAGTTCAAATAAATACAATAATTAATTAATACAATGGCGGAGATTCTTGAGTTTTGTCGGATTTGAGAACTTCACCAACTTGAGTACCACGTAATTCAGGAGAAGATTCTTGAGTTTTATCCGATTTAAGAACTTCAACAATTTGAGCACGATGTAATTCAGCTGGAAATTTTTCTTCTCTTCGCAGAGAAGGAGAAGCTTGAGACATGGGTAACCAAAGTGCAGTTTCTTTTGAAGTTACTTCAATACCATTGATTCTTCCAGTGTTTGGACTTCGAAGACGTTGAATGTATGTTTCACGTTCTGCTCGAGATCGCCAATATGGATTATTTGTGAGAAATGGATCATTTGATTCAGCCAGTTTCTTTGGAAATTCAGGAGGAATTGATAATGATGAAGCTGTGATTTGAGCAATAGGGAAGAGATCAGCCTGAGGATTTGATATAGTCGACGATGGAGTAATTGAGGTTTGAGATGAATTTGAAGTTGTTTCTGGTGAAAGAGATGCTTTTTGTGGTGAATCTAAAAATATTAAATGAATCGTAAAGAACTATTTTAAAACATTGATAAAAATAAGCAAACCCTTTTCATAATCCAATTCATATCGTTGATTTGGAAGACGCCAATCCTTTGTTTCTTGACGCTTCGCTAATACTTGAGCAACTCGAGAAGCAGCTTTAGGCTTGAAACCAATGATCTTTCTTTTCTCCTAAAATAAGAGAGTTAAAAATGATATCATTAAAAACAAAAATATTACTATATTTGTTACAGGCATTTCAACAGAAATAGTTGGAGATTGATCTTTAGGTGATTGAGTTCTTTGAGTTATTTCAGGAGAAGCACGTGTTGTGGATGCATTGGATGAAGGAGTCTTTGTCGTTGTATAAGATGTTGAAGCTTCTGTTGGAGTTGTTACTGTGGATGTTCTTGAAGTTATTGGAGTAATTGAAACATCAGTGATGGCTTCAGTTTCAGTTAATGAAGAACTTTGAGAAGAAGGAGCAACCGAAGATGTTGGAGTTTTATGTTTAGAAATACCAGCTGATGATGTTGTAATAGATGGCGATCGTTTCTGCCATGTTTTTGGCATTTTAGCATTTTCTTTTACCATTGTTCGAGTAACAGTACGAGTTATTGGGATCGATGGTGTTAATGTATTTCCACTCGATGATGCCAAAGTTTCAGTGATTGTATTTGTTTCGGTGATAGTTGTTGATGATGTTCGTTTTTTCCATGGATCTTTCTTGCCATGTTTCTTCATTTTCTTTGGTGATTTCGATCTTGATTCAACATCGGTAGAAAAGCATGGAACTTCACTTTCAATTTCACTTTGACTTAAACGAGATAAACGACCAGAGAAATCAGACAATGTTGGTAATGCAGATGAAGACTAAAAAAGCAGAGTTTTAAAAAGAAAGCGAAAACTAATACATACATCTTCAACTTCAACATCGATAGTCACATCATCCTTTGCAACAGGCTTTCCCATTTGTTTTCTTTCATCTTTTGGTAATATTTTTGATGATGGTTGATTTGGTTCTTCAGGTTTTGGAGGTGGTGGCAACTGTTGACCCAAGTAAGTTTGATATTGTTGAAAACTTTGTGGTTGAAAATATTGTTGCGGAATTGGCGGAGGAGGAAAGTATGGTTGAGGAACAAAGAATGTTTGAACTAATGGTTGAGCATTTGATGGAATTTGTTGATGATTACAAACTGGTTGTCGAACAGCAGGTTCACGAGAAGCTGATGGAGTAATTGGAGGCTCCATTTTGATCACAGTTGTATGAGGTTTTGATTCTTTTTCTTCATATTTCTTTCGAAGTTCTAAAAATGAAAATGTTTATGTTAGCACGTTGACGTTCTTTTCAAAGCAAATATTTCTAAACCTCATCCATCAGAATCCAAAACGTGTACTTACCTCTTTCCAATGCTCTTTCATTTTTTCTTTCAGCTTCATCCCGAAGTCGTCGTTCACATTCTTTCCAAGCTTCTTCTTCCTTTCGATGCCTTTCTTTTTCTTCATCAAGTTTTTCTTTTGTTCGCCTTCGATATGACCATCGTGTTGCAATAATACCAAAGACACAAATCAAAAAGAATAAAATCAAAAAGATAAACAAAATTGCCAGAAGAAAAAAGTAATCCGAATAGTGAATACCTTTTTGATGATTTTCTCCTTCCATTGATAAAATCACTCAACCAATTTGATGAAAGCGCTTTGCAACTGCAAAATGAAACTTTTACTCAAAGTTGAATAAAAAAAAGTGGTCATCTTTAAACATGCAAATTTATCTTTTAGACAGAAGCTATGAGAATTTTTGAAATGAGGGTATAACTTTGTTAATAAAAAGAGATTTTTTTATGTATGCAATAAATATCATAGGAGTGTTTTTAAATTTGGTGAACATTGGCATATTGAGTAAATATGACAAGTTACATTGCAAGAAAATGTTAACGACCTTCAGCTTTACCCGCCTTTTGTTATTTAGAAATAATTTAATTTGTGATAAATAAATTATTATATTTGTGGAATATTACCAAAATGCCCTCTCGTCGTCAACCAATTCGATCTCGAAAGAGAAAAATTGAAGAAGTTGTAAAAGAAGAAATCGAAAGCAACGAAGCTACAGATAAATCAGATGATTCTGATGGAACCAATGATAGTAGCAGCGATGATTCCGACTTTGAAACTATAGCTAAAACAAGATCAAGACGTTCAGCTGCTGGAACAAAAATGCGAGAATTAATTGAAAAGCAAAAAGAAAAAGATGTTAAAGAAATGGTTCAATCCGAAGAAGCATATAAGGATTTCTTTGAAGTTTGTTACTATCGATTATAAATTCCCTTTTATTCTTTTTTTTAAGGTTGACAACGATGTTGATTTTGAAGCTGATGATGAAGTTATGAAATCTGAATCAGAAGTAGACTCTGATTTTGACGAAGAGGAAGGTGATGAAGAACCAGCAGATGCAGGAGAATCTGAACTTCAAAGCCAAAAACGAGCCCAAATCGTATGCGGTTTTTTAATGCAAAGATAGCAACACCACTTTTCTAACTTTGTTAATTTCAGTCAACATCGAATGAAAAAGCAAAAAAGAAACGTGAAAGAATGATGAAAGAACTTGCATCAAACTTGCTTGTTGAAGACAATGTCGCCGATGACAAAACCCACGCCAGATATATGCAAGAAGCTAAACTTGTTGCTAAAAAGAATCAAGAAGATTTGCGACGAATTGAATTGGAATTAGAAAAACAAAGGACTCAAACATTAGAATCTTTACGTCCTCGTCAAAAAATTCAGCGGACCGATGTGATTAAAACTGAACAATTTTTTAATGAAAATGGTGAACGGGTCAGTCGAATAACCATTCCAGACGATATGATACGTGAATGGAAGCCTTCAAAATTATGGCTATCTCGTCAACAACTTCTACCTTCAAAGCCTCTTGGGTTTGATGATTTACCTTATGAAAAAATTTGATTTGTTTGTTTGTACACATTTAGCTTTATAAATTTTTTATTTATTTTTGCAAACATTTTATTATTACAAACTATAAATAACGGAAAATAGAGTCCGTTTTACATTAAAAATCAACAAAAATAAATGAAATAAAAAAATAAGTTAAAAGTCTTCAAAAGAGCCTTAGAAGAACATGCCAGAAATTCCACCCATATCTTGTTGTTCTTTGACGAAAATTTCAAAGTATTGGTAGATAATGGTAACAGCAAGAAGAATACCAGTTCCACTACCAATTGCACCTAAAAATAATAGTAAATTAATACCATATACCAATATTTACGATAGCTTACCCATAAAGTCAGCAGTAACAGAAAGAGCACCAATGCAAAGACCACCGAATGCAGCAGCAGTAGGAATATAACGGTTAAGTTCATGAATCATTGACTTTTCACGATGACCACGCATAATCATTTGTTGTTCTTTAAGTTGTTTGGCAACATCTTTAGCGCTTGAACCAGAAACGTCAATCCATGTTTTTGAGAAGAATGCACAAGATCCAAGCATAAAGACAATGTAGGTAACGCAATGAAGAGGATCAGTAAGCATAGAAGAGAAGGTTTCAGGAGGCGAAAGATAGTAGCAGAGTCCACCAGTTGGAAAACTTCTGTATCCACCAGAAGCATCAGACCATGTTCCAAGCAAACTAATAAGGATATTACCACCGAATTTAGCATAAAGCATTTGAGAAATAACATAAAGATTTGAAACGAGAGCGGATTGCAAGATGATCGGGATGTTGGAAGTGTAGAAAAGTTTGATAGGATAAGAGCTTTGTTGGCCACGATGTTGCGCACTTTTGATTGGAAGATCGACACGGAAACCCTAAAAACCAAAGGGTTAATAAATGTTACAATAAGGTAATTAACAAACTTGGAAGTAAATAACAACAGCGAAAACCAAGACAGTAGCCAATAAATTCATCATATTTGGAAGATTTTGACGATAGAAAGCTTCACGAAGAGCACGAACTTTATCGGTACGGGTGGCGAGAAGATGGAAAAGGGCAATGATAGCACCTTCGAATTCAGTACCACGTCCAGTATTCATTGTTGCAGGTGAGAATGCTTTCCATACGATAGTTTCACAAATATTGGTGGCGATGAAAAGGGAAATACCAGAGCCAAGACCATAACCCTTTTGGAGAAGTTCATCAAGAAGCAAAACGATCAAACCAGCAATACAAAGTTGAAGGACGATAAGACTGCAAATACCCATACCAATTTCAGATGGAATACCATACATTCCAGAACCAACGTAAACGATAGCTTGTCCAATCGTAATGATCATACCGAATACTAAAAACATGGTATAAGTAAAACATATAAACCTTATTAAAGTAACGTACATTTTTGAGCACCATTGAAAAGAGCACGATCCCGAGGAGTATCACCAACTTCAATAATCTTAGCTCCAGCCAAAAGTTGCATAATCATACCAGAAGTGACGATAGGAGAAATACCAAGTTCCATTAACGTTCCTCTATTTGAAGCCATAATAACACGAAGCCAATAAAGTGGATCAGCACTCTCCGTAGACATAATACCTAAATATTATCATAATAACATAGTTGTGCTTGAGAATATGAATAAAAGTTAAACTTACCGAAGAGTGGAATCTGACAACATACAAGGAAGACGAATAGAGTGATGGCTGTCCATAGCATTTTTTCACGAAATTGAATCTTGCGTTCTGGTTTAGCCACTTCTGGAACAAATCCACAGAAAGGCTTAACAAATTCTAAGAATTTGACTGAAAAGATAATATTTTATTAAACGCATGAATATAAAAATGATATAAAAAGTTTACCGCCCATTGTGTTGAAGATTATAAAAGGTTTTGATAAGCTTTAATTTACCACCAAAAAATAAAGCTATTATCCACTAAACCTGAAGAATAATAACAAGAGAAAGCCAAATAAAAAATTTGCCAGAAAGTCGAAATGCAAAAAAAGAAGAAGAGAACGTCAAAAAAAAATGCTGAAGAACGTCACTTTTTTCTTTTGTTGTTTCACATAAAAAAAATGACCACGCAAGCAAAGAGCGCGAAACTGCGAGACTTTCGCAAAGAATGAAGACAATAACCTTCATTCATCTCTTTGCAGTTGTTTGAATTTTTGCATATTTTTTTATGAAAGCCGTCAGTCAAACAATAAAAAATTTTTAATTTACAAACAATCAAAAGCATTATTGTTTTGTTTTATTATCCTCATCTTCTTATTGATTTTTTGTTTGTTATTTTCCATGGAGAAAACGCTCAATTTTATTGCTTGAAGAATTTTCATAGGAAATGGCATTTATGCCACGTATGTGTAACCATTTATGTCACTGCCCTGGGAGACGGACATTAACACACCTTATTATGATGAATGAATGATTTGCTTGACAATAAGGGGCTTCTTAGTTTTTTTTAATACAAAGTAATTTCTTTCAAAGTTTTGTTTTTTAACCATAAGATCATGTTTGAAGAAAACTTTCATCATAAGTCTGAAAGTATTTTTTCTTTGTTATCTTTCAATTTCAAGTTATTAAAATGAGTATTGTTCAACCTTACAGGGCTTTAAAGTGACGAGACGATTGCAGTTGATGGTACCAAGATATGCAACAAAAAATGAAGCACGAATATCTGAGTGAAAAAGAGTATTCCATTAGGTAATAATAGGATCACACGTTTTTAACATAAAATTTGAAGAGAAGCAAAATAAGTATGTGACAAAAATATTGTTGATTCACCAAAAATAAGTCATAAAAATTCTATAAGGTCCATTGTGGTTATAGCTCATTTGGTTTTACGAGAGATGAATCTGAATAAAGAAGATGATCATGAATAATAAGTATCAAAAAATTGGAAAATGTAAAAACGAAGGAACATATCGAAAAAATTTGGTCTTATTCTTTTTATCGCAATTTTGTTGTTTTAATACCACTAAAAACAGCACAATCAATAAGTTCGCCTATATAAAAACCATGAGTTAAAAAACTGATAGTTGGGTGATGTTGAAGACCTTATCAATAATGAACCTAAATTCGTTAACCTTTTTTTACATCGCGGCAAATTCTTAACTTTTTTATGGTTATTATAAAGGTATGAAAAGATGCATTAAAAATTGTGCCCAATCTTAACAAGAGATTTCACTATCATGCAAACAAAAAGAAATGAAATGCAAAAACATATTTATTACAAAAATACAATTAATAAATAAAAGTGTACAGTATTAAAGCAAAATAATAGAGACCAATTAATGGAAAGGTGGTGGAGGAGGAACGAGACGTTGTTGTTCTTCAGGAAGAGTTTTGATAAATTCTCGAACTTTTTTAAAGCGTTTTGAACCATCGATGGAGAAGTCACGCATAATTTCATGAATTTTAGCTTGAACATCATCAGGAAGTTGACGGAATGGAGGTGGAAGAGGAAGCTTATCAAGAGTTTCATTTGGAATCTTTGACATAATTTCATCAAGCTTTTTGAATCGTTCTTCACGAGTAACATTGAGTTGATGAACTGCATCAAGTTTGTTGTAAATTTCTTCACCAAGGATTTCTTTGAATTCTTTTGGAGGCTAAAAAGGCATTCAATTCAATGATTAAAAAAAGTAATTAAAAACTTACATGAGGTAAAAATCCACGATGATGATGAGGTCCAAAAGGTCCAAATCCGCCCCAATGAGGTCTCAAAAGCTTTTGTTGTTCATCAGTAAGCGATTCAATGAATTTTCGAAGATTCTTCTGACGAATATCAAAGTCTTTCGAGAAGTCCAACATGATTTCACGAGCTTTTTGTTGAGATTCAGATGGAAGTTTATCAAAGTTTGGTGGCAAGGGAAGCTTGATGAGAGTTTCTTTTGGAACATTTTTCATTGTTTCATCGATTTGAGCCTTCTTTTCTGTTTCAGTGAGATTTTTGTTTTGATGGATTTCAACCAGCTTTTGATAAACTTCAGTTGGAAGAACGTCTTCAAATCCTCTTGGAGGCTAAAAAACTAGCAGTAATATAGGTTTGACAATGTTAGCCTAAAAACTTACAAATGGTGGAAATCCGTGATGTCCAAAAGGTGGTGGAGCTCCAAATGGTGGTGGAGGCAAGAGTTTTCTTTGTTCTTCTGGAAGTGATTCAATGAATTTACGAAGATTTCTGTGGCGAGTATCAAAGTCTTTGGAGAAATCAGATAAAATTTCACGAGCTTTTTGTTGAGATTCAGCTGGAAGTTTATCAAAGTTTGGTGGCAATGGAAGCTTGGTGAGAGTTTCTTTTGGAAGAGCTTTCAAAGTTTCATCGATTTTGTTTTTCTTTTCTTCTTCTGTAAAATTTTTGTTTTGATGAATTTCAACGAGTTTTTGATATACTTCTGATGGAAGAACTTCTTTGAATTGCTTTGGAGGCTAAAAAACAAATATTAAACGTTTTATAGTGTTAGCATAATAAACTTACATGTGGAGGAAGACCACGAGGACCAAAAGGCGATGGACCACCAAATCTTGGAGGAGGCAAAAGTTTACGTTGTTCTTCAGGAAGTGATTGAATAATTTCATGCATCTTTTCTCTTTTTTGTCCCCATTTGATTGATTTATCAGTATGAATAGCTTTGAGCTTATCTTGAACATCTTGTGGAAGTTTATCAAGTCCAGGAGGAAGTGGCATCTTTTCAAGAACATCAGCTGGAAGTGAATCAAATACTCCGTCAATCATTTTGCGACGTTCTTCCCATTTGAGTGAATGATCTTCATGAATTTCTTTAAGCCTAGCTTTAGCATCTTCTGGGAGCCATTTGAATAATTCTGGTGGTGGCTGGAAAAAAAGAAAGCAATTAGTTGAAGTAACAAAAAGTTGAAGAAGAAAAAAAGAGATGGGAATATTTCTTGCTGAAGCCTTATACAGTAAAGCAAGAACCTTTTCGCGGTCAAAACCAAAAGGAATCAAACTTTTAAAAAGTTTTATAGGTATTTTAGATCACAGAGCAACCATATCCAACTTTTAAATAAAAATACTTACTAATCCAAATTTTGGAGTTGACAAAGCTCCAACAGCACAAATTGCAGCAATTCCAATAAAAAATTTCCAACCTTTCATTTTTCAATTTTGCGATCAAAAGTAAAAATCTTTCAACTTTTTATTCGTTGAAGATTTTGATTTTTCTTGGTTCTTTAAATACGCAAATTTTTTGTGAATGATTTTTTTTTTCAAAAAGGGAAATGATTTCTCTCTTTCATTTTTTTTTCGCTCCGCCTTTTTGCTTGTTTGTCAAACTTAAAAAAAAAAGACTTTGGTTAAAAAAAAGCGTTTTAACTCTTTTTATCCACCTTGAGGCAATATATAGTTTGTGTGTTATTTATTTCGCGATTGCTTCATCATCACCATCTTCATCGGCAAAGAAAGATCGCAGCTGTGATGATTTGCTTATAAAAATATAAAGATCAGGGTCAAAAATATTTTTTTAACTTTTTGACTTTTCTGAAAATGTGATTTTAAACTAAAATGGTCAAAAAAAAGAAGAGATATGTACTTTCGAAGAGCCACTTGATGGAAAAGTGGATTTTTTTAGAAACAAAAACAAGCTACTTTGATGATGTCATTTTTTCAATCTTTAAAAATTGCAATAATGCTAGTGGTTTAAAAGGTCAAAATATGGTGATAAACTTTTCTATGATTGTGCATCAATAAGCTTTATAATTTGATATAACATCACACAGATAAAAATAATTTGCTTCTAACCATGGCTCCAGTAACAAAAAATTTTTCCTCACAAATATGACAAGCAAGCTATGAAGGTATGGAATTTGAAAGCGATTCATGTGGTCATAACGGCTTTACTCTCTCTGTATTCAGTCTTTTGGTGCACTAAATAACCATCTTTACATGCAACACGTGCCATTATCACCACGTATGACTTTGAAATTTATTTTTAGCATTGTTGTTTTTTTTTGTTAGAAGGATCAAAGTTTATTTTAAAATTACATGTCTCGTATTTTCTTAGTCATTTAATGTGTATATTTGTAAAGACAACACTTTTTATTGATTCACAGCAGCGGGCGCATGCAATATCTGAGTACGACCTTAGAAAACTTTTGACAACAACAGCTGCGTCATTAAATCTTCTCAATCATTTGCTCGTGGAAATACTTTAAATGACCGCAAACATCTCGATCAGAACGAAAAATACCTTTGAAAAAAATTTCTTTAGTCATTCACGACGTCATATTTTTTTTTTTTCTTCAGACAAGGAAATGTAAAAAAATACTTTAAAAGGTGTGTGAACGAGCGATGATCGTGAAAGTCAAGCAAGCAGTTGAGCAAATAATCATCTCTCACCTTTAGCACTTTTTTTTTCTAACGCTTTTAAAAAAAATTTTATGCAACAAAAAAGGTTTTATTTCGTACTTCGGTTCATTTTTAAAGCTTTTTGATTTAAGTTGAGATTAAATTATAATAATGCCTACATACAATTCACTTTCGATACCAAATTTATGCAATAAAGCTTTAAAGCTTTCTCTTTTTTGCATTTAATTTTTTGAAACACAAAAAAATGTAAATCATCAATGTTTGGTATGCATGAATTCAAAATGCAAAATATCGCCAATAATAAAAATTACAGAAAAATACATATTTAGAAACTGAAAAACAATGCCTTTAAAATATTTAACACCTTTTGTTTGCTATTTTATGATAGACAGACATTACTAAACCTTGCATCTTCAAGGCACAATATCTTAGAAACTTAGAAAAAAGGCAATCGTTTATTTGAAAAAGACACATAAAGCAAAATCCAGGGGAAATCATAGATACAAAATTTAGTTGATCGTTCATTTTTTCAAACAAAAGCTGATTTTTCCTCTTAAAAATTTCATTATTTTTATTTTTTAGTTGCCATGGCCCAACCAATAGCATTTCCATCATCACCAAAATATGAAGCTGAAGCCAATAAATTAATAAATGAAGTTGAAGCCGCTGAAACTTTATGTCAAATTCGAAGGCTTTTTCAGGCATTTGCAGAAACCTACACTCTGATTCCAGAATTGTGGCGTCTGTGGTTACGGTAAGAAATGGTTAAAGTTGTAATTCTGAGGAACATTTTTTGTTTTGGCTAAGATTAAAGGAACTTCACATTGCGAAAAATGACAAAATAAAATTTTAGTAAAGAAAGGCAATTGTATCCTAATTGGCGTGCACTTACACTTTTTAAAAATCTTCAAATACTAAAAATCGAACATCTTGCTGGTTCACAATTTTATCATTCAAAATTTTTAACTTATAACTTGGAATCATTTATGGTGAATTTTAATAAAAATTGAAGGGAGAAAAAGATAATACGTTTTATTTTTAGAAAGGAAAGTTTGGCCGAACTTTGGATTTTTATGATAGCAATAATTATAAAATATTAGAAGCCACAGACTTTCCTAATCATTTTCTTATACCATTTTTGGAACAATTATTGGTTTATCCTAATAATTTGCTTATAAGAGCATATTATCATTATACGAAAGTATCTGGTTTGTTTAAATTAGAAAATTGAATGGCATTCGTTAAAGCAGACAATATTTTAGAAATTCCAATTTCTCGTGAACTTTTTCAAAAATATAAAAAATCTTTGGAACTTTTCAAAAAAATCATTGCCATTGTTTTATCACCAAATTCGACGCCAGCAGATTGGCTCAAAGCTTTGGAAGAAACAAACGACAAAGATTTGATTATTGAAAATTTTGAATGCTGGATTGGTAAAAATCCTGGAAATTTTGAATTATGGAAAGTTTATTTGGGGTTTTTAAAATCGCATGAAAATGAAAAGAAGAGATTTTTAAATGCTTTGTTTCGTTTTTCTCGCATTTTTCTTGATGTCAAGGAGGTGTTGGTGGAATACAAAGAGGAATTGAAACGGCAAGGTAAAAAAGAATGCCATTTCTTGATTGCTCCAATTGAATTTGAAAAAGCAGATTTTTCTATACCATGGTCATGGATGACTCTACCATTATTAAATATATACAAATTGTTTGCCAATAAAGCTCTTTGGGTTGAAAATTACCTTAACAATATTAAAAATTATGTTTCTAATGGACTATTGATTCAAGAAAAATATCAAAATTGGGAAGTAAATTTATACCAAAACTTTACAGTTGGTTTTTGTAATATATTCGAACAAAGCTGCGATTCGGCTTTTAAAGATTTCATTAATTTTAAAGATCGTCGGAATAGATTCAAATTATGTTCTCGAAACATTAATAAGTGCTCGCCACAAAAAATTTCTCTTCCAACAAGTTTAATTTATTTACTTTCAAAAACATGGAATCATCAAATTTTACTAAAACTTTACAAAACTTGTAAATATTTTTATGTACAAAGAAATATGCCTTTATGTTATAATTTTACGATATTAAAAGATACAATTGATTTTCCCCTTTACTATCCTCAAGCCTTATTTATGTCATCCAATCATATTCATAATGTTAAAAAACTTGAAAGCCTGGCCATTACAAATACTTTCAATATTTTTTCTGATGTCCCAACAATATGCTCTGAAATTTTACCAAGGATTTGTTTACGAGCAAAACATGTCACGCTAGAGAATCAAATAATAAATGAAAACGAATGCGAATTATTATCTGGGTTAAAGCTCCACACATTTATTTTAAACAGAGTGAGCATATTCAATGGAAAAAATGAACGTATGAGTGCTGAAGAAATAGTTATAAAATTCCCTACATGTTTTATAATTAAGTATTTTTGTGTTTTTTTTTTCATACATTAATGTAAACGAAAGATTTAAGATTGCTAAACATATTCACTGCTAACGATACCGGTGCAAGTTTGTCACGATCTAATCGAAACGTGAAATTGGTTGAATTTCATATTGGACGCGTTCATGAGTCCTTTGATATATCAAATTTCATAAAATTTGTCAAGGTAAAGAATTGTTTAAAATAATTTCTTATGAGAAGATATACAACAACGCCGTTTACTTTACCCTCAATTCCACAATTTAATGAGAGATTTATATTTTAGAATAACATAGCGGATTATGGTAAAATTACAGTCGATTTAAATTCATCGGCCGGCGAGATTTATGCTGAAACTTTGGGAACTTTTTTAGAAGATGAAGCCATATCAAAGCCCTTCGAATATAAAATCAAAAGATTTTAAGTTTTTTAAAGACATATTTTACTTTTTATCTTTTCTGTTAATAACAAAAAACGGTTTAATTTATTTTTACAATTTGTTATATTAAAGAGTCATCATAATCACACAAAATTGTAACTTAAAAAAAGTAACATATTAAGCTAACAACATTATTCATATTCCAAAAAAATACAGTATATTTTGCTCTAAATATATTAAAAAAGGTTATATTATTTATCATTGTTTAATTTTAGAAAAACTATTAGATATGGATTTTTAATGTCGTTTTTAGATAGTTTGTTGATTTTTTTTAAAGTACCTAGACATAGTCAAACAAAAAATGGAATTATCGGTCTGCAAAAAGTGGTTTGTATTTATTTAAATTTGAAAATATGGTGAAGTTTTAGCACGAAAGTTACCGTATAAATACAGATTGGGAGTTTCCTAAAAGCAAATACAAAGGTTGCCAACCTTCACTCAGAAACTATTTATTTTTAGATTCAAAAAAGGACAAAGATGCTAAAAGTCCTATTCCAAAATTTGGTAAAAAAGTTTCCAAATCAAAAGTTCGTTCAACGCATAAGAAAAAATCAAAGCATGGAGAATCACCAAAAGAAAATATGCCAAAATCTGTTCCACCAACACCAAATAATGGAAGAGTTGAAGAAATGAAAAACCGTATGCCGACGGCAAATGTGAATCATCGAAAGAAATCGGCTAGAAGACCAACAGAAGCGCCACCTGTTCCACCAAGAAGTGATAACGTTCGAGCCAAGGAAATGAAATGTCTACCAACAGCAGCAACCAAAAATCATCAAATGAAGTCAGTTAGAAATGGAGCAAAGCCCTCTTCAAACTCGAAATGTTTATATTTTTTATGCCTTTAGCTGTTATTCACTTACGTAAGTTAAATATTTAATGTTTATAATTTAATGTCTAACTTTTTTCACTTTTAGTTTTACAGTATTTTATCAAGCTATGTTTTCCCACACCTCCTCGTGAAGATAAAGATGACGATGAAGATGATAACAAAAAGAATGATTAAACATTTATTATGGCTACTCCTCAAACAAGTCTAATCTCAACTCTAATTGCTCTATTTTTTGTTTCTTTGTAGCTTTGACGTCTTTGTGTATAGTTTATAGTAAATTTGCGTTAATTTCTCTTTTTTGTATCTAACTTTTTGAAACACAAAAAATGTAAACCATCAATGTTTGGTATGCATGAATTCCAAATGCAAAATAGCGCACTCACGAATTCCACATCTATCTAGATATTATGATTTGAATTCAAACATTATTTCAACTTTCTTTCATTAAGAGAACTTTCGATTTTTTCTTAGGAAATTTTTTATCACACCCTTTTTAAAGCGTTGTTTAAGTGTGCACCCTTATGTGTATTTAAAGTGTTTAAATAGAGAAGTCCCTACTTTGAAAATAGTATTTTTGGCTTGCGCTTTGAACCAGTATGACATGATTTTTAATCATGGAATTTAGTAAACCAGACCTATCACCGTGATAAAATGCTTTTTTGGCTTGTCCATACATAAATTGATGCCTTAAATTATTGGTGGCCTATGGGATGGGTTAAAAAATCGTTTTAGACTAAAATGCGCTGTGGTTTCACTTGGATGAGGACCTGTTGGAATATCAATAGCTCACTTGGATGAGTGAGTTATTAGATGTATGGGATCGAGATCCATGAGATTTTTAGTTTATAATTTTTTTAAATTATTTAAATGCTTGAAGAATGAGATTGTATGAGACCCCGCTTTCGCGGGGTTTTTGCTTGTCCACGCCACCTATTTGAAAATATGTCTGTGGTATGTTACATCTGATTTTTGTCTGTTAATGTTGGGTGTCTATGGATTGGAAATTTGATGAAATAAATGAAATGAGCGACCTCATCTTCCGGAAACGGTTCCTGAATGAGATACACACTTTTTAAGGTGTACTTTGCAAAAGAAAGAAAGGAATAAAAAAAAAATTTGCATAAAGATATTTTAATGAGAAAGTGCATTTACGAATGAACTTTTTGTTTAGTTGCATAGAAATGAAGCGCTGATGAGCGGTTGCTTCCTCTGAGATGTTATAAATTATTGGTGGCCTTTGGAATTTAGTTCATAGGATCCTTTTGGAGTAAAATGCGCTGGGATTTCTATTGGACGTGATCATGTAGGAATACAATAGGTCGCTGTGATAAGTGATCCTTTAGATGTATGGGATCCAGATCCATGAGATTTTTAGTTTATAATTTTTTTTATTAATTATTTAAATGCTTGAAGTATGCGATTGTATGAACCCCCGCGAAAGCGGGGTCTTAGCTTGTCCACACGCCACCTATTTGAAAATGTGTGTGTTTGTCCGATGTTACAACAGATTTTTGCCTTTGGGTGTCTATGAATTGGAAATTGGATGGAATTAATGAAAAGAGCGACCTGATCTCCCGGAGGCGGATTATATTAGATGTACGCACTTTTTAAGGTGTCCCTTGCAAAAAAGAATGAAATGAATGATAAAAAAATTTGCATGAAGTAAATTTTATGAGAAAATGCATTTACGAATGAACTTTTATTGCATTAGAAGACAAGCGCTAATAGAGGTTGTTTGCTTCGAGATGCTTTAAATTATTGGTATTTTTATGAAATACGCAATAAATGTGAAACATTTGGTTGGGAACACAGAAATTACCTTTAAAAGTTTTGTAATTATTTAATTATTAAAGTGCTTATACATATAAATTTTAACTTCCTTCAAGCCGTATTATAGCTTTAACTCCATAAAGCTAAATTATTTTAAGCAGTGTTGTGAATTTTTTTTCTTAGTTTTGAAGCTTTAAGAAAATATTGACGAAAAACAAAATTAAATTTTTGCATGAAATTATCCAATACAAATATAAATAAAATAAAAAGAAGATTTAAGTGAAATGGGGATAACCTATGTGACTAGGAACAGATGGATAACCAGCATTTCCAGTGGGATATGGGGTTCTTGATGGAACACGTGGATTTGAAGGCATTGCTTGATTTGGTGCGGGATATTCTTGAGAACGCAAAATTTCAACTAATTTTTCTGATTTAACTTTTCTTTTATGGGCTAACATTCGCTTTTCTTCAAATGCTTTAACAAAATCTCCAATTTCCATGCCACCATTGTAAAACTGTTCGCCAATTTTTTCACTTTCATCTTCAGCTTCTCTTGCTGCAGCTTGTAATAAAGCGCTGATAACATCCAATGAACGATTTTCTGCAACTTTATCTAAAAACAAAATGGCGGAGTTATAAATTGTCAAAACTTGGAAAATCTATGGATAGCAACTATTTTAAAATTATTTAAATAAACACACCTAATTGAGTTTTCATTGCTTCAACTTCTTGCTTGGTTTTATTAGCTTCTTCATAAGTTTTTGTCAACTTTGCTTTAGCTTCTTTAACTCGAGGTTCCATAGAAAGATTACATTCTGCCATCGATTTACTTTGAGCAAGTTTAACTTCTCTTTCTGATGGTAATGATGCAATCTAAGAAAAAAAAGTGAGATTAGAAAATATGTAAAATCTAATAATTCGAAGAAGAAAAATTACTTGGGGAAGATTATCAATCATTGAATCAATGCGTGCATCATCAGTTAATAAAATTTGTAATTGATCATCAGTAAATTGTCGAATTGTCATCATCAATGAAGATGTACACGATTGAATTAAAGCTTCAGCGTTATTTTGCATCTTTATAAATAAATTTGCCAGAAATATTAAAGAGAAATAATTGTGGATTTATAAAATATCACGAGGAGTGGCGAAATAGTGGAAGAAAGATTTCATAAAAATAAAAATAAAGTTTTCAACCTCATATATTTTTCTTTTTGAGAAAAAAATCATACAATCTGTAAACAAAAAATAACCGATCTTTCTTGAGCTTATTCTTTAAATGCATGTGCCTTTTTTATATATATTTATTTTTTCACTAAAAATTAGAGAAAATTTATATTAAAATATTTATTATTCTGAATCATGCATGAAGCTTATGTTAGAGCTGATTCCATTAAAGGAATATACGACATCACAGCTGCAGTTGCTCATGGTATGTATTATGTAAATATTTTTCTTCTTCTTTAATTTACAACTTTTTAGCATCGAAAGAATCATTATTTACTTGTCAAAAGTCTGCTTTAATTCATTTTGAACGATATAATGATTCCACATCAACCACGAAGCAATCATATACTTCTCAAGCATACCGTAATTTTGAGAAACATACAGTCAGAGATATGCAATTTATTGAAAGCCTCGATTTAATTTTATGTTTTGTTAATTCACAAGTTATTGCTCATCGATGTAAAGAACCATTTGATGTGGTGGCTACTATTAACCAATATACTCCTATCAACGCCTTTGCTGCTCAAGTTTTCAAGGTTTGAATTCTTAATGCTTGTGTTTAATAAAGAAACAGTTTTAGAAAACAAACAAACTACATGTTGCCATTTCTGCTAAAAGACAATTACATATTTTTAAATTCATTTTAAACAAATTTGAAGAAGTTCCAATTACTTTAAATCCCACTCAATTACTTGATAATCCATCCATCATTCGATGGGTTTCAGAATATTCCTTATTTTATGCTCTTAAAACTGATTATTCCTTTGTTCAATTATGGAAAAATGAAGATAATCCTTTGGTAAAATTTTTGTTTAAACTCCTTTCAATTTAACCAAATAAAGTTTAGGATGAAAATGTTGGATTAATTCGAACTATAGCCCCAAGAACTGCAGATGCTCCAATGGTTTCATTATTTGATTTAAATATTATTGGACTTTGTCGAAATACCAGTGTCGAATTTTATGATTCTGATGGAATTCGACATTCAACAATTCCAAATGCAAAATTCTCTGAACAACCTTTATGTTTAGCTTATCAATCACCGTATATTCTTGCAATAAATGCAAAACAAAATCTCATTGAAGTTCGCTCAATTCAACCTTCAATGTTGGTACAAAAAATTCCCCTTGATAAACCTTCAATGCTTTGCCCATGTTTAACGTAAGAAAATTTTTAAATATTTTTTGGCTAAAATAATCCTCGTTAATTTTAGTGGAATCATTTTTGCTATCGGTGGTACAACAATTTTAGAGCTTGATTCTCGCCCAACATTAAAAGAAAATATTCGCCAACTTGTAAGAGATAAACAATTTGATCTTGCATGTCGATTAACAGATAAATGTGATACAATGTCGATGAAAGAAAAAATTGAAGTTAAAAGAAAAACAGCTGCAAGTTTATTTGCTCAAAAAAGATTTCAAGAATGTTTTGAAATTCATAAAAAAGAGAAAACAGATATTTTATTAATTTTACAATTGTTCCCATCATTAATTCCTGAAAAATTTCGAGCCAAAGCTGAACAACACTATTCTAAGGAAGCTCAAGAGTATTCATATCCAGATTTTGCAGCAAACGAATGGAAACAAGCTGAAAATGAATTAAGTGATTTTTTATCTGAAATGCGAACGGAACACGCTAAAATATTAGATCAACATCGTCAAAAATTAGTTCAACTTTCAACCTCTGAATTTAAGCATCATGAAAGTGTGCTTGAATTAGCGGATACGGTGCTTTTAAAATGCTATCTTAAGGTAATCATTAAAAAATTTTGAGGAAAGAGTGAAGTTTTTTAATTGAGTGGCTATAGTAGCAGCGACTTCAAACTTAACAGCTTTGTTTTTGCTCGGTTTTATTTATAGTAAACTCACCTAAAAATATTTAATTTATAGAATCGACCATCGATGGTGCCTTCCCTACTTCGACTTTCTCATAATCATTGCAATGTGGATGAAACAGCTCGTGAGCTTCATGCAGTTGGCAGAATTGATGACCTCTTTCTCCTTTATTCGAAGAAAAATATGCGACGAAAAGGTTTGTCTTCCAATCATAAATACTTTCAACAATCAGAATACGCCTTTTTTAGCCCTTGAAATTCTTAAACAACAATCAAAAAAAGAAGATAGTGTTTTATATGGCTTAGAAGATACCATTAGATATTTACAAACATTTGGTCCAACACATTTTGATTTAATTAAAGAATATTCTTTATGGGTTTTAAATGAAGATCCTGAATTGGGAGTTAAAATATTTGCAAAAAATGATGCTGAAGTTACCAAACAACTTAATCGCGAACATGTTTTATCTTTTCTTCGAGCCGAATGTGTTCCAGCAGTGATACCATATTTGGAACATGTTATTTATGAATGGCATGATGAAAGGCCATCATTTCACGAGGATTTGGTTGGAATGTATTTAATTAAAGTTAAAAAATTAATGGCTGATTATGTTCATGTCCTCGCTGAAAGTAAGAGTCAAAAAACAGAATCAGCAAATTTTGAAACAAATTTTTTTAGATGAAACAATTCCACAAGCAGGTGAAGAAGAAGGCGAACTTGGAATTTATCGAAAGAAATTAATTCATTTTCTTAATTATTCCACAAAATATAATTCCTCGACAGTTGATGCTTTGTTGAATGATAGTGAGTTGTTTCACCATCCACAAAAAAAGGATTATCCCAACCATAATTTTTCAGCTTTAATGCAAGAGCGAGCAATAGTCTATGGTCGTCTTGGACGACATGAAGAAGCTTTATTAATTTATGCCAATGTTTTAATGGATTCTAAATTAGCCGAAGAACATTGTGAAAAATATTATAATGATAAAAATCAAGGCATTTATGTAATTCTTTTTAAAGCTTACACAAATCCAACAATGTTACAAGCATTTTCAACTGTTAAAAGGATTCGATATTCACGGCCCAAAGTTCCAGAAGCTTTAAAACTACTTACACGGCATCCAACTCAAATTGATCCAGTTCAAGCTATTCAACTTTTGCCTGAAAATACTCCATTACAACAAGTATGGCCTGCTTTAGAAGCTGTAATGGAAGCAATAAAAAATAAAGCTAGCTCTGTAAGTAACCATTTTAAAATTATCAAAAAAAAAATTGTTTTCAGCTTGAAATTCACGTGGCTGTTACAAAACTTTCAATTCAAAAGAGTCAAAAAGTCCTACAAAAAGTGAAATCGGAGAAAGTAGAAATAAATTACAATGTTATTTGCGTTCATTGTGAAAAACCCATAGACAGTGCTTTCGTTAAATTTAAAGATGGTCGTCTTGCTCATTATTCATGCCATATGCGTCAAACCATTCCACAATCTCCCGCGCCTAATGTAAATAATGGTGATAAACGATTAAATCAAAGACATCGTACTGTATCATTATTGTAAAAGCTCTTAATAATTAGATAATATTTTTGGTTATCTTGATTTATTGTTTGTTATCACTTTTTATGGGTACTTTTTTTCAAATCAGAGACATACATATTTGCATAAATTAATAATAATAAAAAAAATTATTTTACTTCCATAAATTTTGATGGTTAAAATTTCAAATGATAAATATCGCAATCTCGCCCTTCATTATTTTATTATCCTATGCTCAACCTTTAAGCAGCAACTTTTACTAAATTCGAATTTTATCAAGCAACAGCAGCAAATAATGCTTTTTTTCGAGCTTCTTCAACATCAAAATTTTCAACCTTTAAACAAAGCTTTGTGATAAATACTTTTTGACAACAACACATATGATGCGAGAGAACCTGAATTGGCAGATATGAAATTTAATCCAAATATATTAGACTATCAGGTACATTAAAAACATGTTTGCAAGAATTTGAACTTAAAGCAGGTGCATTTCATTGTTGTGATTATTATATCTTTGTACTTATTTTGTTTTCGGGTTAACTGTTCTTTGTTAAAATTTAGATACTGTTTAGGATTTCTGTACTTATTTGTATTTTATAATGATTTTGGATTTTTGTTAAAAATGTGATTAATAAAATCCAAACATGTATCTTATTTTTACTCGAACCGTAAACATTTGCATAAATCAAAATAAGTAAATATTTATTGTTTTTAAAAGTGTTAATGATCAGTTCAAACTTCACATCGAAGAAGGAAGTAAAACATGGGAGGCGGCGAAAAGAAGCATAAACGAAAGCATGATGTTGCTGATGGTGCTAATGAAAAGCCACAAGATGTTAAAAAGGATAAGAAAAAGAAAAAAGGTTTGTAAAATTTATTTGCTTAAAATATTTGAAATTGGAAAATCCAAGTTTGTCTCTGGCACGAAAGCTACCGTATAAATACTGAATGGGAGTTTCCTAAAAACAAGTTGCAAATCTTCACTCAAAAACTACTTATTTTTAGATTCAAAAAAGGACAAAGATGCTAAAAGTCCTATTCCAAAATTTGGTAAAAAAGTTTCCAAATCAAAAGTTCGTTCAACGCATAAGAAAAAATCAAAGCATGGAGAATCACCAAAAGAAAATATGTCAAAATCTGTTCCACCAACACCAAATAATGGAAGAGTTGAAGAAATGAAAAACCGTATGCCGACGGCAAATGTGAATCATCGAAAGAAATCGGCTAGAAGACCAACAGAAGCGCCACCTGTTCCACCAAGAAGTGATAACGTTCGAGCCAAGGAAATGAAACGTCTACCAACAGCAGCAACCAAAAATCATCAAATGAAGTCAGATAAAAATGGAGCAAAGCCCTCATCAAACTCGAAATCATCAAATGTACGCCTTTGGTTCATACTTTCTTTAATGTTATATACATATTTTTAGAAAACAAAGCAAAAGATGTTACAACAGTCACCTGCACCGTCGACACCAGCTCACTCATTTGTTCGTCCAAATTCTAAAGAAAAATCAAAGAATGTTCATGAATATTTTCCAAATCCTGATGGACAAATTCCTCGAAAGAATTCTGATAAGAAAAAAGCAAAGAATGAAAAGTCTTCTTCAAAATCAAAATCAGCTAAAGTGAGATTGGTTGCTGCTTTAGTTTTCATTTTTACAAATTTTTTTTAGAATCAAAAACCAGGATCTAAGAAGCATGAATCACCAAAGATGCGAGCTGTTAAACAACAAAAGTCATCTGAGAAATTGCGTAAAGAAGTGGTTGATAAAGAAAAACTGAAAGATGGAAAAGAAAAGCTATTATCTCATTCAAAGTCATCTAAGGTAAACTTCTTTTGTTCTTTCTTTTCACATATAAAGTTCTTTTTTAGAAGGAAAAAGCGAAGAAGCTTGCATCACCAAAGAATGTCCAACATGATAAGTCTGCTGAGAAACTCCACCATCGAGCACCGAAACGAATGACTCCAAAAAAGAAGGAACGAACTGTTCTCATTAATGTTAACGAAGTTTTGCGGATTGGAAGTGTTTTGGAAAGATATGGTTTAGATGAACAAAGAAGAGTATGTTCTTTTTTTCAAAAATCTTTTTATAAAAAAATTTCAATTTAAGAAAGCTTTTGAATGGTTGGCTGAACATCGAAGTGAAGCAATGAAAGATTCTCCAACGGTTGCATACAATTTGATGGTTGCTATTGGTGATCTTACTTTAACTCAAGAATTGGTTTCTCGTGTTCTTCAATATTTGATTCAAACCGGTGCCATTGATCATGACGAATATCAAAAACATTTTGCTCCACTCGAACGTTCATCAGTTCGTTTAACGATCGCTCAATTTGCTCATCTTTTAAAAGTTTATTGTACTGAATTTCAATCAGCTTCAGAACTCCAATCTTTCATTTCTTGAAAATTCTTACTTTGTAGTTTTACATGTATTTGATAAATGCGTCTGTGTTTAAAGAATAATAAATGTAGACTTGTGTTTTTTGAGTAATCTAAAAATTTTAATTGTCAAACCTATTAGCGCATTTTTTGTATTTAAAATGAAAAATTTCTCTCGGTACAAAAACATATAGTCAGATTTAATTTTTTTTAAATAACAACAATTAAAGATGCAAAATTATGCAAAAAAGTAATTATTACAATCAATGGAAAAGCATTAAGATTGTTATTGGCTGCTAATCGATCTTCATGTTTTGAGGCATAATTCCAAACCTTAATAGAAAATGGTGAGAAAAAGCGGGTATGTGTGAAAAAATACGAAAATAGTTTTTCGCAATCGAGCTATGATGAAAGATGGCATCAACTTTTTTTCAAAGCCTTCTCCTAATATATTAAAAGCTATAAGTTTTAAGCTACAAAAATAAGACAGTTTCACGTTTTTGATTTTTGTTTATAATGTAGTCAGAGGTTAACTAATAAAGCTTCTTTTTTTTTTGACGATTTGATTAATCAAATGAATTAACTTCATTACAACAAAAATGAAGAGAAATTAATGCCGAAAGAATCAAGAAGTAAGAAAAAATGTTTAATTTCCTTCCGTGCACACATGGGCACGATCGCGACAATTTTCGAAATTTTGCGCTACATAATTAGGAGCAATGGTTGTCCTCTGTTGTTTTTTTCCAAAAAAAGATTTCCTAATTTTCGGAAGAACCACATCGAATTTTTTTTCTATTAGATTTCTCCAATTGTGCGCTACATAAGCCAAAATCGTCGCGTTACACGCTACATAAAAGGCGATAATCCTCCTGAATCCTCCGATTTGTCCATGAATGCATCCGGGCCACCTCATCTTTTTCTTTTCTCATCTTTTTTTCACCTTCAAATTTTAGCTAAATTTTAGCTTGTAGCTCATAAAAAACTTTTATTCTATCTTGATCTCAATCTTGTTATGGCTTTTGCTGAATTTAATTAAGGGTTTGTTATCAAATGTTTTTTGCAGATATAATTGTTACTGGTTACTATATCGCTAAATTTTCAGAGAACATCCAAGCTCGTCAAAATCGTTTACTATCATGGATGGTCTTGATCTAAACATTTTTACATTTTGTAAAAATAAAAAAAAAGAAAAATGGTGGAGTGTCATATATCCTTTCAGGTTTAAAAATCAGTAAGTCAGATTATTAACTCTTGGAAATGAAATTATTATTTGGAATTTCATTAAAAATAAACTTTACTTAATTGATATTTCTTTTAATTCATAATTATTTCACTTTCAAATTTTTTTTTGAAATTTAATGAATATGAAACTTTCTTAAAAAAGTTTTTGACAGAAGAAAAAATGGAATTTTAGCAAAGAATTTAAGAATGTATCCAATTAATTTTGTAGTAAATTTCATACACATTTACAAAAAGAGGCATTTTTACAAAATTTTAGAAAATATAATTTCTTTTTGTTATATTTAAATGCATCTAATAAAAATATGAATAAAAAACAGTGCAAAATATAAACCAAGTAAAAATAATGTTTTTTTTTGTTTGTAAGCCTTTTTTATGCATGGCTTAAAGGCAATCAAACCTTGCTTGCTTTTTTGGTTTTTGAGAATTCAAAAAACTCTTTTATATAATTTTATTTATTATATCTATTCTAGCAATGCTGTCAAAGAAACATGTGAACTTTTTATGAAAAAAATCAAAAAGAAGCGAATATGCATTGGAGAAGGTTCTTATGGTCAAGTATGGATTGTTAAAATGGATGGGAAACAAAAAGAATATGTTCAAAAAATTTATATGCATATGGGAGGTACAAATGGAATAATAACCGAAGTTGATGTTTTAACAATATTTGATAGCGAATATATCCCGAAATTGATTTACAGTGGATTTGTTTATGAAGAAAAAATAGTAAAAGAAGAAAAGATACCAATGATAAAATGTTGTACAATAATGGAATATTTCAAAGGTGGAACTTTATGGCATCATATAAAAAAGGATTATAAAATTACTCCTGATGGAAAAAAATTTATTGCTTTTGAACTTGCGCTTGCTCTAAAATATTTACATGGTAAAAATTATGCTCATTGGTAAGTTGTATTTTATAAAAGTTATAAACATAATTAAATTTTTAGCGACTTAAAACCTGACAATATTGTATTAACGGAAAATGGAAATGTTCGTCTTATCGATTTTGGCAAATCTCGAAATGTTGAAACTGATGATATACTTCCTGAACAAAATAAATGGTATATGGCACCAGAAGTATTTCGTGGAGACAATGCTGGAGTAGCTTCTGATCGATGGTCTTATGCTTTTGTTCTTTGTTTTTTAATTCAAGGATAAGCACCGTTCGGTCGAAAGGGACAAGAAAGCGAAGAAATTTACGATGCTGCTATTAACAAAAAACCAACTTTGCATAAAATAAATGATGTGAATGCTAAAGATCTTATAACAAAACTTCTAAATCCTGATCATGTTCAACGTTATTCTGATATTACCAAACATGCTTACTTCAAAGGTCTTAAAAAAGATGATGATCCTCCCTTCAAGCCTGGTGTTTTGGATTTAAAACATATCGATGTTACAGAAGATGGTGTAGAGTTTGGTAAAGTTTTTAAACCGGCGTTTGGAAATCTTGTGGAAGGAGCTCTTAAGATACCGACGACGACTTACTTTGAATAACTAGAGAAATCAGCAATAGTTAATAAAGAAACCAAAAATTTTCGAACTCTCGTCAATTCTAAGAAACTATTAAATGTTAAAGAAACTAATATTCAAGTGAATTATGCGAAATTAACAAAATCAAAAGGTATGGAAGATGTAACAAAATTTAAAGGTAATAAGATAGAAATATCAAAAACGAACGCTGCTAAAAAAGTGCCAGATGATGGAGAAGGAAAAAACAAAAAAGGAAAGAAACAAAAAGCTGATAGAAATGGAAATAACAAAAAAAAAGCGAAAAATTAAGAAAAAAAAGCTAAGTGAATCTCGCTGTTAACTTGTATTAAGGTTTTTTGTATGTTTCTCTTTATTTTTTATAAGTTGGTTGGATGTTTATTTTGATAATGTTTACTTTTTAATTATCGTATATGAAATACAGTCATTTTAGATCGAGAAATACTGTTCATTTTAACATAAAATTATTTTATAGCTATGTCGTCATACCTAATCCTTTATCTCAAAATGCTTTTATTATTTCCTACAAATCCTATTCTCTCCTGGTATGAATGGTAAATGAATGACTTCCAATGATTTGAACACCAACTTTACTCGCAAAAATTCAAAGTGATTATGAAAAAATGAAAACTCTTTTTGTTAATCTAAAAATATTAAAGAAAATGTTGTGCTCTTCCTTCTCGTTGTTTTGATAATTTTCCTGCTTCAAAATGGACGAAGTTAGCTTTATTTTACCATTTACTTGTTTTTATCAAAGCTTGTTTTAGCACTTTCATCCAAATGTTTACGTTAATATCAAATTTTCTCTGAATATGGTGCATTTGAAGCTGCTTATTATTTAAAAAATGATCATCATTCTGGCTTGAAAAGATATTGGAAGAATCATTATTTTGTTGAAATCTGTTCCTATTCTATTGGCGTCTCAATCAAGAATTATTTTTACTGTTGCATTTTTAATTTTCTCAAAAAATAAATAATTTGTTCTTTAATCTATTCTTTAAAAAAAAAACACTTGTAACTATCATTAATGACTTTCTGGCACATCGACGAAACATAGTTTTAAGCTCGTAATTAACTTCTCAATTTTTAATGCTAACTTTTATCAAGAAAGTAAAAAAAATTATTATTTGAAGTTTTAAAGGTCTTTGCATATTTATTTAGAATGTTATCAATCATAAATATCACATACAAACGTTCAAAATAAAATATAAAAGGAAGCAACTTCCGAAATGCAGAGCTGTCGATTTTTGGCATGTCATCAAAGTAAGACTAAGATGTCATCAAAACTTTTTGAATTAGCATGTTCTTAATTTTTTTTAAATGTAAATGTAAATGTAATAGATTAAATTGAGATCTATAATAATTAGTAGGCAGAAAAAAATCACAGAAAATATGCTAATTGGATGACAATCGATCGTCGAATGTCATCCGATTTTCGATGTTCAAAATTAGATGACATTCGACGATCGATTGTCATCCAATTAGCATATTTTCTGTGATTTTTTTCTGCCTACTAATTATTATAGATCTCAATTTAATCTATTACATTTACATTTACATTTAAAAAAAATTAAGAACATGCTAATTCAAAAAGTTTGATGACATCTTAGTCTTACTTTGATGACATGCCAAAAATCGACAGCTCTGCCGAAATGCAGCAATCAAAGGCTGTTTCAGTGCATTTCAATGGAGGAAAAACAAGACTTTAAAAAAAGTTCAAACAACAAAAAATAAGGATGAGAAATTCTGCAGAGAATTTATGGAAAATAGCGGTCGGGAATTATGTTATCCATTTTTCACGGTTATCAGAGTTGAAGTTAGTTCTAAAAACAAACAACAAATTTTATGGGCATGGGCATGGGTTATGGTTGATTGGAAAATTTACTCATTGGAAAAGATTAGAAAGAAAATGAACTAATATATCTAAGGAAATGGATAAAGTTAAAAAGTTTTTATTTCTTCACATAACATCATTATAGCTTATTCAAACAAGACATAAAAAATAGTATTATAATTTTGTTATAATTCGGCATCTCTTTCACCATATTTTCCAAGTTTTTTCTCAACCAAACGATATTTTGAACCAACACGAACTCAACGATCAATTAACTTTTGTCCTTTTTCCAAATATAATCTTCTTTCAGCGCTTCTTTATTCTTCACTTCTTTCTATTGGATAAAGTTGCAGCATATTTATTAGCGGATAAAATCAATTCTAACATGTTGAAGAAAATATTCGATCCATTCAATGTAAGACGACAAATAATTTTTCTCCGCTAAAAAATAAAATGATAAGGTAATACTCTTCACAAGCCATAAGTTTGTTTGAAAATGCTAAATGTTTTGAACCCACTTTCTTCAAGTTCAGCAGCAGTACATAATGATCTTAACTTCTCCATTTGGTTGTCAATTAAGTATTTGAGAGTTCTGACAGGTGAAACTTCTTTGCTAAAAATAAGTACTATATAAATATTTAATACTAAAAAATTAAATTGGCTTACTTGTATTCCATGGCTTCTTGTAACTTTTTATCAATAAGGTGATTTAATTTAAAGCGTTTTCCAGCTTTATCTCCTTCGCTAGTGAGTCGATCTAATTCTACAGGATAAACTTTTGGTGGAACAAGATCTCGAACTTTATAACCCTAAAATTCACAAAAATAAACTACGTTTTACAAAATGTTTGACTTACCTCTTTAACATTACCATGATAATGTGTGACCATGCTATCAGGTTGAAGGAATCCCTTTTCATCCAGGACTATGTTGCCCCAGCAGATTGATATATACACAAACATTGGATCATTAGGATCCACATCATATGTACAAGAATATACGTTTGAATAACACCTTGAAAATTTGAAACCTTGATATAATACTTGTTTTTTTCCAGAATCTCGAATAAAAGCAGCTTTCAAATTTGAAATGACAGGAATGCCATCATTCATTTTTGTTTCAATTGATCCAATTCTATCATTGTAATAAGAAACGTCGATCTCAGAGAATTTTCTTGACTTTGATACTTGTCCATTGAGTTCGTTGATGATTTTCGACCTTGATTCATCCAAAAGTTGAACACGTTTCCTGAAAAAAATTGTATTTCTTTTTTACTTATAAAAGGCTTTAGAAGCGAGTATTTACTCGTTGTTTTTCTTAAATCCCAAGTAATTATTAAAAGTAATAACTAAAATTTTTTAGACAAGATAAAGAATTATTTTTTTAGCTTTTCCTTTTTATTTGTATTTATTTACGAAAAGTTGTTAATATCTCACGAGAATGTTAGAGAAATTTCAGCTTACCAATAATCTTTTAAATAATCTCTCATTATTTTCACATCTATCACAAATTTTTGATAAGTAGGTTCACGTCTGTACAAAACTTCAGAATATTCTTTAACCTGAAAAAATAAAACAAAGTGCTGGGCTAAATTTAAGAATAAATTTACATCTTCATATTCATAATCATCATCTTCAGAAATACAAGGACTCGGAGCAGGATCTTCGCCATCAAAATCACTAAGTTCGCTTTCATTATCATTGAACTAAAATTTGGAAATTCTTTAATATTTGAAACAAAAAACTTACGTTAATCATTAGATCATCAAATTGCTTACTGAAAGGAACTTCATAGTCATTCTACAAAAGTTAGTTTAATATAATTTCTCATAAAATTTAACTATAACAAAAAAATTGTGTTGAACAAAGGTACTTACATATTGTTGCGTTCGAGCTGGATCTCCTGAAAGAATATATGATAGAGTGGCACGTTTCCTATTATCAAATTTCTTCTTATTGTTTGAATCTTTCTAAAAAAGAAAAAATTAAACATATTAATACAAAATTGAGTTTTCTTTTCAGATACTTTAAATTCTATTTATGAATTTCATTCTTTTTATGTTCAAATTAAGCTTACAGAAGGCGGTCTTGAAGGAGATACAGGAGCACCATTATCGAAATCTTGAACATCTGCATTGTCGTAAATTGAATCATCCTAAAAAAGAAAAATTTATGCTCCATAAACATTGTGGAAAATATGGGAGAAAGTTAGGGGTGAATAAACAAATAACTTACTTGAGATCTTTGAGGCGCTACTTGTTGATTTTCTGTATCTGAAAATAAACAAAATAAATTTGCAGTTATTCATCAAAAACAAAGCTACAGTTATCCAATAAAATTATAATTTCTGTTTAATTTTTGTTGGTCAAATGATATTGTGAAACAACTGTAATATAGCAAACAAACAAAAAGTAAAGTTATGGGAGCAATAAACATGTATTATAAATTCCAACACAATCATTTGTATCGAAAGATACAAAAACAAAGTTGTAAAATTATTTTGCAGTATTGATTAAAATTTCAAAGCAAAAAGAGTAAATTTAATGAGATAGATAGCCTCAAAATATAAGGGCAAGGTAAAACTTGGAGAAGAACGCTAAAAAGATATCATAGTTAAAATTTTCTTTCATTTAAAGTAAGTTCTTAAAGACCAGTCCAAAAAGACAGACTATCCAACCCAGATTATCAAAAAGATAGATAGAGAAAAATAAGATTAATAAGTTTTATATATGTTAAAAGTTAAACTAAACAACACTAGCATTTATTCATAAAAAAAGTTATGCTTTTTTATTCATACATTTTCTTGGTAAAGAAGAAAGAGAAGTGAAGATGGCTAAACAAAAAGAACTAAGTTGTCAAAAAAAAAGTAAAACTAAAACCCTTGTCATAAATAAATATCTTTAAAAATATCTGCCCTATGGCAAAATAAGCAAACGAGAGTTTACTTAACTAAAGTTTCCCAATTAATTTTAAGTAGCGAATTAAAAAATACATACCTTCTGGTTTAACATGACATCTTCGAATATTATAATGATGAGTTGGTGGAGCTAAAAAAAATAAAATAGTTTAGTAATTAATATAAATGAAAAAAAGATTACCTGGTTCTTTTGGAGTCGGCTTTGGTGGCTTTTCAGGTGGTGGAGAAGATGGTGGCTGATCAACTATTCTTTTTTTATAATCACGTTCTAAAAGAAAAATATATGAATAGTTTAAGAAGAAAAAAAATACGTTGCATCTTTCTACCATATCGATATTGGTAAGAATTAAAATGATTCCTGGGGTTCTTCCGATTCTTCTTCGTCATGCTTCAAAAAACGATAATGAAAAATGTAAAACGAAATAATGATACAAGACTAAAGAAAAAGCACGCTCTTATTTTAGTTTTAGAAATTAGCATAAAAATGAAAAAAAAGAGGTGAAAGCAATGTGCAGAAAATAATTTTAGAACATGGAATTCTTATTTAGACTAAAACCGATGGAATCATTTCAAATTGTATTTAAACACTTAAAAAAAGATTTACATTTAGAGATATATTTTTTAGGAATCTTTAATCTAATGCTTTCGCATTATATCCTCGGCCCAACAAAATAAACGTCCCTGTTAATTCACTTTACGACGGAGTTGTGATTTTAATTAAAAGTTCCTACTTTGATGGTAAAGTCTAGCTAGAAGATGGTAAAAGAAATCAAGTTTCATGAATAGGATAATAAAGAAATCGTCATTCATAAGAAAGAATTTGGCGATTTTAAAGCCAAGTAAAGTACCCGTGACTTCACGTTATCAAAATATTATAAAAGTGGAATACCTTTAACTCTTGTTAAACCTTTGCGAAATCAAGACGAAAATAAATTTGAAGGAAAAGTTTTGGAAACGAAAACATTTAATTCATTGGAGAATTGAAGGAAAGTATGTATTACAATTTCTTGTAAAAGCACCGCTTTGAAAAGTTTATTGAATTGAAGTAACTTATTATTCAAGATAAAACCATTTTGGTCCTTAATTTTATTAATGTGCTCACTTATTAATAAAGGAGAAGCAACAACAAAAACAAGAATTGATTGTTTCAAATGATCTTTTAGAAATTGATGAAAGGCAACAAAAAGAAATTTTAGAAATCAATCAAAAAGATGGATTGATGAGAAAATTGAAAATTTATTTTTTAATTAGCAGTTTTGGGCTTTAAGATTTGCTATTTTGGCGAACATTTGATGTAAGAAATGGTTAATGGTTGCTCTTATTAATAATCTGGCCATGATTATTCAACGAAGTTTGCAACAACATAACGGAATAATTCTCAGTGAAGATAGCTGGACGCAAACAGGCATTGAAGTCGCAAATAAAAAATCAAGGTTTTTGCAAGTCATGAATAGCCTCAATAGTGTAGTGATGGAACAAACAAAAGATGATGGATTAGATAAATCACCATCTGTAAGAATAAATGAAAATCTATAATTTTAATCAAACAAGCAAACTTTTAAAAATTAGAAAATATGAAATAAAGTCTCACTTTCAGAGACGAGAGTTAAAAGAAGGTGGAAGATGTAACGAGAGTGACGAACTTATGACTCAAAAATGATAATAATAAGTAAAATAGAATAATGAAGGCATTGAGAGAACTAGAATTTCCTTCGAAGGTGGATGCCACCGAATTTGAAGTTGGAGAATATTGACCATCAATGGCTGCAGCATTCATCGCTACTTTACACTTTATGATATTATGTCATTTGACATCACCATTATGGATTATGGATATTGGAGAGATTTGAGTCAGTTAAAGTCCGATGAATCATCACTGAAGCCCACTCATTTTATTAAGTCACTCCACAACACTTTCAACGCCCACACGACACACACGTATCAAAACATTTCCAACGCCTACGCACTCAACACGTCTGTTTTTTTGCGAAATTTGGTTGGAAGAACATTCTAGAAAAAAGTGACAGTATCTCCTTGTCTTTTTGAATTTATTCGTCTTTCAAAGCGATTGTTTCCGTGTCTTTCGAAAAAATACTGTCACTTTTTTTTAGAATGTTCTTCCAACCAAATTTCGCAAAAAAACAGACGTGTCACGTGATCGATGACTGATGCTGTATTTTACACCAGGGTTCGCAACAAACCGACAACTTTGTCGGTTTCAAACCGACAACATGGGATTCTCTCGTCGTTTAACCGGTCAGACGACGAGAGAAACCCTTGTTGTCGGTTTGAAACCGACAAAGTTGTCGGTTTGTTGCGAACCCTGTTTTACAGAACAATTCAAAATGGATCATAGGCAAATAAATTAATGAATGGCAAGATTGCCACATTTTTATATTAAATTTTTTGATTTTTTAATTTCTATTTCATTTTGTCGGACTTTTCTTCAGCTTCTTTGGCTTCAGACTGTCAAACCATTAATGCTGTTATTTTAAACTACCTTTCAAGTTGGAACATAGGCAAATAAATTAATGAATGGCGAGATTACCACATTTTAATATTAAATTTTTTGATTTTTTAATTTCTATTTTTTTTTTGTAAGACTTTTCTTCAGCTTCTTTGGCTTCAGACTGTCAAACCTTTAATGCTGTATTTTTACACAACAATTCAAGTTGGAGCATAGGCATATAAATTAATGAATGGCAAGATTGCCACATTTTTATATTAAATTTTTTGATTTTTTAATTTCTATTTCATTTTGTCGGACTTTTCTTCAGCTTCTTTGGCTTCAGACTGTCAAACCTTTAATGCTGTTATTTTAAACTACCTTTCAAGTTGGAGCATAGGCAAATAAATTAATGAATGGCGAGATTACCACATTTTTATATTAAATTTTTTGATTTTTTAATTTCTATTTCATTTTGTCGGACTTTTCTTCAGCTTCTGTGGCTTCAGAATGTCATACCTTTAATGCTGTTATTTTAAACTACCTTTCAAGTTGGAGCATAGGCAAATAAATTAATGAATGGCGAGATTACCACATTTTTATATTAAATTTTTTGTTGTTTTTTATTCAAAAATTTTTTTTTGTCGGACTTTTCTTCAGCTTCTTTGGCTTCAGACTGTCAAACCTTTAATGCTGTATTTTTACACAACAATTCAAGTTGGAGCATAGGCATATAAATTAATGAATGGCAAGATTGCCACATTTTTATATTAAATTTTTTGATTTTTTAATTTCTATTTTTTTGTCGGACTTTTCTTCAGCTTCTGTGGCTTCAGAATGTCATACCTTTAATGCTGTTATTTTAAACTACCTTTCAAGTTGGAGCATAGGCAAATAAATTAATGAATGGCGAGATTGCCACATTTTTATATTAAATTTTTTGATTTTTTAATTTCTATTTCATTTTGTCGGACTTTTCTTCAGCTTCTGTGGCTTCAGAATGTCATACCTTTAATGCTGTTATTTTAAACTACCTTTCAAGTTGGAGCATAGGCAAATAAATTAATGAATGGCGAGATTACCACATTTTTATATTAAATTTTTTGTTGTTTTTTATTCAAAAATTTTTTTTTGTCGGACTTTTCTTCAGCTTCTTTGGCTTCAGACTGTCAAACCTTTAATGCTGTATTTTTACACAACAATTCAAGTTGGAGCATAGGCATATAAATTAATGAATGGCAAGATTGCCACATTTTTATATTAAATTTTTTGATTTTTTAATTTCTATTTTTTTTTTGTAAGACTTTTCTTCAGCTTCTTTGGCTTCAGACTGTCAAACCTTTAATGCTGTTATTTTAAACTACCTTTCAAGTTGGAGCATAGGCAAATAAATTAATGAATGGCGAGATTACCACATTTTTATATTAAATTTTTTGTTGTTTTTTATTCAAAAATTTTTTTTTGTCGGACTTTTCTTCAGCTTCTTTGGCTTCAGACTGTCAAACCTTTAATGCTGTATTTTTACACAACAATTCAAGTTGGAGCATAGGCATATAAATTAATGAATGGCAAGATTGCCACATTTTTATATTAAATTTTTTGATTTTTTAATTTCTATTTCATTTTGTCGGACTTTTCTTCAGCTTCTTTGGCTTCAGACTGTCAAACCTTTAATGCTGTATTTTTACACAACAATTCAAGTTGGAGCATAGGCAAATAAATTAATGAATGGCGAGATTACCACATTTTTATATTAAATTTTTTGTTGTTTATTATTCAAAAATTTTTTTTTGTCGGACTTTTCTTCAGCTTCTTTGGCTTCAGACTGTCAAACCTTTAATGCTGTATTTTTACACAACAATTCAAGTTGGAGCATAGGCATATAAATTAATGAATGGCAAGATTGCCACATTTTTATATTAAATTTTTTGATTTTTTAATTTCTATTTCATTTTGTCGGACTTTTCTTCAGCTTCTTTGGCTTCAGACTGTCAAACCTTTAATGCTGTATTTTTACACAACAATTCAAGTTGGAGCATAGGCAAATAAATTAATGAATGGCGAGATTACCACATTTTTATATTAAATTTTTTGTTGTTTATTATTCAAAAATTTTTTTTTGTCGGACTTTTCTTCAGCTTCTTTGGCTTCAGACTGTCAAACCTTTAATGCTGTATTTTTACACAACAATTCAAGTTGGAGCATAGGCATATAAATTAATGAATGGCAAGATTGCCACATTTTTATATTAAATTTTTTGATTTTTTAATTTCTATTTCATTTTGTCGGACTTTTCTTCAGCTTCTTTGGCTTCAGACTGTCAAACCTTTAATGCTGTTATTTTAAACTACCTTTCAAGTTGGAGCATAGGCATATAAATTAATGAATGGCAAGATTGCCACATTTTTTTATTAAATTTTTTGATTTTTTAATTTCTATTTCATTTTGTCGGACTTTTCTTCAGCTTCTTTGGCTTCAGACTGTCAAACCTTTAATGCTGTATTTTTACACAACAATTCAAGTTGGAGCATAGGCATATAAATTAATGAATGGCAAGATTGCCACATTTTTATATTAAATTTTTTGATTTTTTAATTTCTATTTTTTTTTTGTAAGACTTTTCTTCAGCTTCTTTGGCTTCAGACTGTCAAACCTTTAATGCTGTTATTTTAAACTACCTTTCAAGTTGGAGCATAGGCAAATAAATTAATGAATGGCGAGATTACCACATTTTTATATTAAATTTTTTGTTGTTTTTTATTCAAAAATTTTTTTTTGTCGGACTTTTCTTCAGCTTCTTTGGCTTCAGACTGTCAAACCTTTAATGCTGTATTTTTACACAACAATTCAAGTTGGAGCATAGGCATATAAATTAATGAATGGCAAGATTGCCACATTTTTATATTAAATTTTTTGATTTTTTAATTTCTATTTCATTTTGTCGGACTTTTCTTCAGCTTCTTTGGCTTCAGACTGTCAAACCTTTAATGCTGTTATTTTAAACTACCTTTCAAGTTGGAGCATAGGCATATAAATTAATGAATGGCAAGATTGCCACATTTTTTTATTAAATTTTTTGATTTTTTAATTTCTATTTCATTTTGTCGGACTTTTCTTCAGCTTCTTTGGCTTCAGACTGTCAAACCTTTAATGCTGTATTTTTACACAACAATTCAAGTTGGAGCATAGGCATATAAATTAATGAATGGCAAGATTGCCACATTTTTATATTAAATTTTTTGATTTTTTAATTTCTATTTCATTTTGTCGGACTTTTCTTCAGCTTCTTTGGCTTCAGACTGTCAAACCTTTAATGCTGTATTTTTACACAACAATTCAAGTTGGAGCATAGGCAAATAAATTAATGAATGGCGAGATTACCACATTTTTATATTAAATTTTTTGTTGTTTATTATTCAAAAATTTTTTTTTGTCGGACTTTTCTTCAGCTTCTTTGGCTTCAGACTGTCAAACCTTTAATGCTGTATTTTTACACAACAATTCAAGTTGGAGCATAGGCATATAAATTAATGAATGGCAAGATTGCCACATTTTTATATTAAATTTTTTGATTTTTTAATTTCTATTTCATTTTGTCGGACTTTTCTTCAGCTTCTTTGGCTTCAGACTGTCAAACCTTTAATGCTGTATTTTTACACAACAATTCAAGTTGGAGCATAGGCAAATAAATTAATGAATGGCGAGATTACCACATTTTTATATTAAATTTTTTGTTGTTTATTATTCAAAAATTTTTTTTTGTCGGACTTTTCTTCAGCTTCTTTGGCTTCAGACTGTCAAACCTTTAATGCTGTATTTTTACACAACAATTCAAGTTGGAGCATAGGCATATAAATTAATGAATGGCAAGATTGCCACATTTTTATATTAAATTTTTTGATTTTTTAATTTCTATTTCATTTTGTCGGACTTTTCTTCAGCTTCTTTGGCTTCAGACTGTCAAACCTTTAATGCTGTATTTTTACACAACAATTCAAGTTGGAGCATAGGCAAATAAATTAATGAATGGCGAGATTACCACATTTTTATATTAAATTTTTTGTTGTTTATTATTCAAAAATTTTTTTTTGTCGGACTTTTCTTCAGCTTCTTTGGCTTCAGACTGTCAAACCTTTAATGCTGTATTTTTACACAACAATTCAAGTTGGAGCATAGGCATATAAATTAATGAATGGCAAGATTGCCACATTTTTATATTAAATTTTTTGATTTTTTAATTTCTATTTCATTTTGTCGGACTTTTCTTCAGCTTCTTTGGCTTCAGACTGTCAAACCTTTAATGCTGTATTTTTACACAACAATTCAAGTTGGAGCATAGGCAAATAAATTAATGAATGGCGAGATTACCACATTTTTATATTAAATTTTTTGTTGTTTATTATTCAAAAATTTTTTTTTGTCGGACTTTTCTTCAGCTTCTTTGGCTTCAGACTGTCAAACCTTTAATGCTGTATTTTTACACAACAATTCAAGTTGGAGCATAGGCATATAAATTAATGAATGGCAAGATTGCCACATTTTTATATTAAATTTTTTGATTTTTTAATTTCTATTTTTTTTTTGTAAGACTTTTCTTCAGCTTCTTTGGCTTCAGACTGTCAAACCTTTAATGCTGTTATTTTAAACTACCTTTCAAGTTGGAGCATAGGCAAATAAATTAATGAATGGCGAGATTACCACATTTTTATATTAAATTTTTTGTTGTTTTTTATTCAAAAATTTTTTTTTGTCGGACTTTTCTTCAGCTTCTTTGGCTTCAGACTGTCAAACCTTTAATGCTGTATTTTTACACAACAATTCAAGTTGGAGCATAGGCATATAAATTAATGAATGGCAAGATTGCCACATTTTTATATTAAATTTTTTGATTTTTTAATTTCTATTTCATTTTGTCGGACTTTTCTTCAGCTTCTTTGGCTTCAGACTGTCAAACCTTTAATGCTGTTATTTTAAACTACCTTTCAAGTTGGAGCATAGGCATATAAATTAATGAATGGCAAGATTGCCACATTTTTTTATTAAATTTTTTGATTTTTTAATTTCTATTTCATTTTGTCGGACTTTTCTTCAGCTTCTTTGGCTTCAGACTGTCAAACCTTTAATGCTGTATTTTTACACAACAATTCAAGTTGGAGCATAGGCATATAAATTAATGAATGGCAAGATTGCCACATTTTTATATTAAATTTTTTGATTTTTTAATTTCTATTTCATTTTGTCGGACTTTTCTTCAGCTTCTTTGGCTTCAGACTGTCAAACCTTTAATGCTGTATTTTTACACAACAATTCAAGTTGGAGCATAGGCAAATAAATTAATGAATGGCGAGATTACCACATTTTTATATTAAATTTTTTGTTGTTTATTATTCAAAAATTTTTTTTTGTCGGACTTTTCTTCAGCTTCTTTGGCTTCAGACTGTCAAACCTTTAATGCTGTATTTTTACACAACAATTCAAGTTGGAGCATAGGCAAATAAATTAATGAATGGCGAGATTACCACATTTTTATATTAAATTTTTTGTTGTTTATTATTCAAAAATTTTTTTTTGTCGGACTTTTCTTCAGCTTCTTTGGCTTCAGACTGTCAAACCTTTAATGCTGTATTTTTACACAACAATTCAAGTTGGAGCATAGGCATATAAATTAATGAATGGCAAGATTGCCACATTTTTATATTAAATTTTTTGATTTTTTAATTTCTATTTCATTTTGTCGGACTTTTCTTCAGCTTCTTTGGCTTCAGACTGTCAAACCTTTAATGCTGTATTTTTACACAACAATTCAAGTTGGAGCATAGGCATATAAATTAATGAATGGCAAGATTGCCACATTTTTATATTAAATTTTTTGATTTTTTAATTTCTATTTTTTTTTTGTAAGACTTTTCTTCAGCTTCTTTGGCTTCAGACTGTCAAACCTTTAATGCTGTTATTTTAAACTACCTTTCAAGTTGGAGCATAGGCAAATAAATTAATGAATGGCGAGATTACCACATTTTTATATTAAATTTTTTGTTGTTTTTTATTCAAAAATTTTTTTTTGTCGGACTTTTCTTCAGCTTCTTTGGCTTCAGACTGTCAAACCTTTAATGCTGTATTTTTACACAACAATTCAAGTTGGAGCATAGGCATATAAATTAATGAATGGCAAGATTGCCACATTTTTATATTAAATTTTTTGATTTTTTAATTTCTATTTCATTTTGTCGGACTTTTCTTCAGCTTCTTTGGCTTCAGACTGTCAAACCTTTAATGCTGTTATTTTAAACTACCTTTCAAGTTGGAGCATAGGCATATAAATTAATGAATGGCAAGATTGCCACATTTTTTTATTAAATTTTTTGATTTTTTAATTTCTATTTCATTTTGTCGGACTTTTCTTCAGCTTCTTTGGCTTCAGACTGTCAAACCTTTAATGCTGTATTTTTACACAACAATTCAAGTTGGAGCATAGGCATATAAATTAATGAATGGCAAGATTGCCACATTTTTTTATTAAATTTTTTGATTTTTTAATTTCTATTTCATTTTGTCGGACTTTTCTTCAGCTTCTTTGGCTTCAGACTGTCAAACCTTTAATGCTGTATTTTTACACAACAATTCAAGTTGGAGCATAGGCATATAAATTAATGAATGGCAAGATTGCCACATTTTTATATTAAATTTTTTGATTTTTTAATTTCTATTTCATTTTGTCGGACTTTTCTTCAGCTTCTGTGGCTTCAGAATGTCATACCTTTAATGCTGTTATTTTAAACTACCTTTCAAGTTGGAGCATAGGCAAATAAATTAATGAATGGCGAGATTGCCACATTTTTATATTAAATTTTTTGATTTTTTAATTTCTATTTCATTTTGTCGGACTTTTCTTCAGCTTCTGTGGCTTCAGAATGTCATACCTTTAATGCTGTTATTTTAAACTACCTTTCAAGTTGGAGCATAGGCAAATAAATTAATGAATGGCGAGATTACCACATTTTTATATTAAATTTTTTGTTGTTTTTTATTCAAAAATTTTTTTTTGTCGGACTTTTCTTCAGCTTCTTTGGCTTCAGACTGTCAAACCTTTTATGCTGTATTTTTACACAACAATTCAAGTTGGAGCATAGGCAAATAAATTAATGAATGGCGAGATTACCACATTTTTATATTAAATTTTTTGTTGTTTATTATTCAAAAATTTTTTTTTGTCGGACTTTTCTTCAGCTTCTTTGGCTTCAGACTGTCAAACCTTTAATGCTGTATTTTTACACAACAATTCAAGTTGGAGCATAGGCATATAAATTAATGAATGGCAAGATTGCCACATTTTTATATTAAATTTTTTGATTTTTTAATTTCTATTTCATTTTGTCGGACTTTTCTTCAGCTTCTTTGGCTTCAGACTGTCAAACCTTTAATGCTGTATTTTTACACAACAATTCAAGTTGGAGCATAGGCAAATAAATTAATGAATGGCGAGATTACCACATTTTTATATTAAATTTTTTGTTGTTTATTATTCAAAAATTTTTTTTTGTCGGACTTTTCTTCAGCTTCTTTGGCTTCAGACTGTCAAACCTTTAATGCTGTATTTTTACACAACAATTCAAGTTGGAGCATAGGCATATAAATTAATGAATGGCAAGATTGCCACATTTTTATATTAAATTTTTTGATTTTTTAATTTCTATTTTTTTTTTGTAAGACTTTTCTTCAGCTTCTTTGGCTTCAGACTGTCAAACCTTTAATGCTGTTATTTTAAACTACCTTTCAAGTTGGAGCATAGGCAAATAAATTAATGAATGGCGAGATTACCACATTTTTATATTAAATTTTTTGTTGTTTTTTATTCAAAAATTTTTTTTTGTCGGACTTTTCTTCAGCTTCTTTGGCTTCAGACTGTCAAACCTTTAATGCTGTATATTTACACAACAATTCAAGTTGGAGCATAGGCATATAAATTAATGAATGGCAAGATTGCCACATTTTTATATTAAATTTTTTGATTTTTTAATTTCTATTTCATTTTGTCGGACTTTTCTTCAGCTTCTTTGGCTTCAGACTGTCAAACCTTTAATGCTGTTATTTTAAACTACCTTTCAAGTTGGAGCATAGGCATATAAATTAATGAATGGCAAGATTGCCACATTTTTTTATTAAATTTTTTGATTTTTTAATTTCTATTTCATTTTGTCGGACTTTTCTTCAGCTTCTTTGGCTTCAGACTGTCAAACCTTTAATGCTGTATTTTTACACAACAATTCAAGTTGGAGCATAGGCATATAAATTAATGAATGGCAAGATTGCCACATTTTTTTATTAAATTTTTTGATTTTTTAATTTCTATTTCATTTTGTCGGACTTTTCTTCAGCTTCTTTGGCTTCAGACTGTCAAACCTTTAATGCTGTTATTTTAAACTACCTTTCAAGTTGGAGCATAGGCATATAAATTAATGAATGGCAAGATTGCCACATTTTTTTATTAAATTTTTTGATTTTTTAATTTCTATTTCATTTTGTCGGACTTTTCTTCAGCTTCTTTGGCTTCAGACTGTCAAACCTTTAATGCTGTATTTTTACACAACAATTCAAGTTGGAGCATAGGCATATAAATTAATGAATGGCAAGATTGCCACATTTTTATATTAAATTTTTTGATTTTTTAATTTCTATTTCATTTTGTCGGACTTTTCTTCAGCTTCTTTGGCTTCAGACTGTCAAACCTTTAATGCTGTATTTTTACACAACAATTCAAGTTGGAGCATAGGCATATAAATTAATGAATGGCAAGATTGCCACATTTTTTTATTAAATTTTTTGATTTTTTAATTTCTATTTCATTTTGTCGGACTTTTCTTCAGCTTCTTTGGCTTCAGACTGTCAAACCTTTAATGCTGTATTTTTACACAACAATTCAAGTTGGAGCATAGGCATATAAATTAATGAATGGCAAGATTGCCACATTTTTTTATTAAATTTTTTGATTTTTTAATTTCTATTTCATTTTGTCGGACTTTTCTTCAGCTTCTGTGGCTTCAGAATGTCATACCTTTAATGCTGTTATTTTAAACTACCTTTCAAGTTGGAGCATAGGCAAATAAATTAATGAATGGCGAGATTGCCACATTTTTATATTAAATTTTTTGATTTTTTAATTTCTATTTCATTTTGTCGGACTTTTCTTCAGCTTCTTTGGCTTCAGACTGTCAAACCTTTAATGCTGTATTTTTACACAACAATTTAAGTTGGAGCATAGGCATATAAATTAATGAATGGCAAGATTGCCACATTTTTATATTAAATTTTTTGATTTTTTAATTTCTATTTTTTTTTTGTAAGACTTTTCTTCAGCTTCTTTGGCTTCAGACTGTCAAACCTTTAATGCTGTTATTTTAAACTACCTTTCAAGTTGGAGCATAGGCAAATAAATTAATGAATGGCGAGATTACCACATTTTTATATTAAATTTTTTGTTGTTTTTTATTCAAAAATTTTTTTTTGTCGGACTTTTCTTCAGCTTCTTTGGCTTCAGAATGTCATACCTTTAATGCTGTTATTTTAAACTACCTTTCAAGTTGGAGCATAGGCAAATAAATTAATGAATGGCGAGATTGCCACATTTTTTTATTAAATTTTTTGATTTTTTAATTTCTATTTCATTTTGTCGGACTTTTCTTCAGCTTCTTTGGCTTCAGACTGTCAAACCTTTAATGCTGTATTTTTACACAACAATTCAAGTTGGAGCATAGGCATATAAATTAATGAATGGCAAGATTGCCACATTTTTATATTAAATTTTTTGATTTTTTAATTTCTATTTTTTTTTTGTAAGACTTTTCTTCAGCTTCTTTGGCTTCAGACTGTCAAACCTTTAATGCTGTTATTTTAAACTACCTTTCAAGTTGGAGCATAGGCAAATAAATTAATGAATGGCGAGATTACCACATTTTTATATTAAATTTTTTGATTTTTTAATTTCTATTTTTTTTTTGTAAGACTTTTCTTCAGCTTCTTTGGCTTCAGACTGTCAAACCTTTAATGCTGTATTTTTACACAACAATTCAAGTTGGAGCATAGGCATATAAATTAATGAATGGCAAGATTGCCACATTTTTATATTAAATTTTTTGATTTTTTAATTTCTATTTTTTTTTTGTAAGACTTTTCTTCAGCTTCTTTGGCTTCAGACTGTCAAACCTTTAATGCTGTTATTTTAAACTACCTTTCAAGTTGGAGCATAGGCAAATAAATTAATGAATGGCGAGATTACCACATTTTTATATTAAATTTTTTGATTTTTTAATTTCTATTTTTTTTTTGTAAGACTTTTCTTCAGCTTCTTTGGCTTCAGACTGTCAAACCTTTAATGCTGTATTTTTACACAACAATTCAAGTTGGAGCATAGGCATATAAATTAATGAATGGCAAGATTGCCACATTTTTATATTAAATTTTTTGATTTTTTAATTTCTATTTCATTTTGTCGGACTTTTCTTCAGCTTCTTTGGCTTCAGACTGTCAAACCTTTAATGCTGTATTTTTACACAACAATTCAAGTTGGAGCATAGGCATATAAATTAATGAATGGCAAGATTGCCACATTTTTATATTAAATTTTTTGATTTTTTAATTTCTATTTTTTTTTTGTAAGACTTTTCTTCAGCTTCTTTGGCTTCAGACTGTCAAACCTTTAATGCTGTTATTTTAAACTACCTTTCAAGTTGGAGCATAGGCAAATAAATTAATGAATGGCGAGATTACCACATTTTTATATTAAATTTTTTGTTGTTTTTTATTCAAAAATTTTTTTTTGTCGGACTTTTCTTCAGCTTCTTTGGCTTCAGAATGTCATACCTTTAATGCTGTTATTTTAAACTACCTTTCAAGTTGGAGCATAGGCAAATAAATTAATGAATGGCGAGATTGCCACATTTTTATATTAAATTTTTTGATTTTTTAATTTCTATTTCATTTTGTCGGACTTTTCTTCAGCTTCTTTGGCTTCAGACTGTCAAACCTTTAATGCTGTATTTTTACACAACAATTCAAGTTGGAGCATAGGCATAAAAATTAATGAATGGCAAGATTGCCACATTTTTTTATTAAATTTTTTGATTTTTTAATTTCTATTTCATTTTGTCGGACTTTTCTTCAGCTTCTTTGGCTTCAGACTGTCAAACCTTTAATGCTGTTATTTTAAACTACCTTTCAAGTTGGAGCATAGGCAAATAAATTAATGAATGGCGAGATTGCCACATTTTTATATTAAATTTTTTGATTTTTTAATTTCTATTTCATTTTGTCGGACTTTTCTTCAGCTTCTGTGGCTTCAGAATGTCATACCTTTAATGCTGTTATTTTAAACTACCTTTCAAGTTGGAGCATAGGCAAATAAATTAATGAATGGCGAGATTGCCACATTTTTATATTAAATTTTTTGATTTTTTAATTTCTATTTCATTTTGTCGGACTTTTCTTCAGCTTCTTTGGCTTCAGACTGTCAAACCTTTAATGCTGTATTTTTACACAACAATTCAAGTTGGAGCATAGGCATATAAATTAATGAATGGCAAGATTGCCACATTTTTATATTAAATTTTTTGATTTTTTAATTTCTATTTTTTTGTCGGACTTTTCTTCAGCTTCTGTGGCTTCAGAATGTCATACCTTTAATGCTGTTATTTTAAACTACCTTTCAAGTTGGAGCATAGGCAAATAAATTAATGAATGGCGAGATTACCACATTTTTATATTAAATTTTTTGTTGTTTTTTATTCAAAAATTTTTTTTTGTCGGACTTTTCTTCAGCTTCTTTGGCTTCAGACTGTCAAACCTTTAATGCTGTATTTTTACACAACAATTCAAGTTGGAGCATAGGCATATAAATTAATGAATGGCAAGATTGCCACATTTTTATATTAAATTTTTTGATTTTTTAATTTCTATTTTTTTGTCGGACTTTTCTTCAGCTTCTGTGGCTTCAGAATGTCATACCTTTAATGCTGTTATTTTAAACTACCTTTCAAGTTGGAGCATAGGCAAATAAATTAATGAATGGCGAGATTACCACATTTTTATATTAAATTTTTTGTTGTTTTTTATTCAAAAATTTTTTTTTGTCGGACTTTTCTTCAGCTTCTTTGGCTTCAGACTGTCAAACCTTTAATGCTGTATTTTTACACAACAATTCAAGTTGGAGCATAGGCATATAAATTAATGAATGGCAAGATTGCCACATTTTTATATTAAATTTTTTGATTTTTTAATTTCTATTTTTTTGTCGGACTTTTCTTCAGCTTCTGTGGCTTCAGAATGTCATACCTTTAATGCTGTTATTTTAAACTACCTTTCAAGTTGGAGCATAGGCAAATAAATTAATGAATGGCGAGATTGCCACATTTTTATATTAAATTTTTTGATTTTTTAATTTCTATTTCATTTTGTCGGACTTTTCTTCAGCTTCTGTGGCTTCAGAATGTCATACCTTTAATGCTGTTATTTTAAACTACCTTTCAAGTTGGAGCATAGGCAAATAAATTAATGAATGGCGAGATTACCACATTTTTATATTAAATTTTTTGTTGTTTTTTATTCAAAAATTTTTTTTTGTCGGACTTTTCTTCAGCTTCTTTGGCTTCAGACTGTCAAACCTTTAATGCTGTATTTTTACACAACAATTCAAGTTGGAGCATAGGCATATAAATTAATGAATGGCAAGATTGCCACATTTTTATATTAAATTTTTTGATTTTTTAATTTCTATTTTTTTGTCGGACTTTTCTTCAGCTTCTGTGGCTTCAGAATGTCATACCTTTAATGCTGTTATTTTAAACTACCTTTCAAGTTGGAGCATAGGCAAATAAATTAATGAATGGCGAGATTGCCACATTTTTATATTAAATTTTTTGATTTTTTAATTTCTATTTCATTTTGTCGGACTTTTCTTCAGCTTCTGTGGCTTCAGAATGTCATACCTTTAATGCTGTTATTTTAAACTACCTTTCAAGTTGGAGCATAGGCAAATAAATTAATGAATGGCGAGATTACCACATTTTTATATTAAATTTTTTGTTGTTTTTTATTCAAAAATTTTTTTTTGTCGGACTTTTCTTCAGCTTCTTTGGCTTCAGACTGTCAAACCTTTAATGCTGTATTTTTACACAACAATTCAAGTTGGAGCATAGGCATATAAATTAATGAATGGCAAGATTGCCACATTTTTATATTAAATTTTTTGATTTTTTAATTTCTATTTTTTTGTCGGACTTTTCTTCAGCTTCTGTGGCTTCAGAATGTCATACCTTTAATGCTGTTATTTTAAACTACCTTTCAAGTTGGAGCATAGGCAAATAAATTAATGAATGGCGAGATTACCACATTTTTATATTAAATTTTTTGTTGTTTTTTATTCAAAAATTTTTTTTTGTCGGACTTTTCTTCAGCTTCTTTGGCTTCAGACTGTCAAACCTTTAATGCTGTATTTTTACACAACAATTCAAGTTGGAGCATAGGCATATAAATTAATGAATGGCAAGATTGCCACATTTTTATATTAAATTTTTTGATTTTTTAATTTCTATTTTTTTTTTGTAAGACTTTTCTTCAGCTTCTTTGGCTTCAGACTGTCAAACCTTTAATGCTGTTATTTTAAACTACCTTTCAAGTTGGAGCATAGGCAAATAAATTAATGAATGGCGAGATTACCACATTTTTATATTAAATTTTTTGTTGTTTTTTATTCAAAAATTTTTTTTTGTCGGACTTTTCTTCAGCTTCTTTGGCTTCAGACTGTCAAACCTTTAATGCTGTATTTTTACACAACAATTCAAGTTGGAGCATAGGCATATAAATTAATGAATGGCAAGATTGCCACATTTTTTTATTAAATTTTTTGATTTTTTAATTTCTATTTCATTTTGTCGGACTTTTCTTCAGCTTCTTTGGCTTCAGACTGTCAAACCTTTAATGCTGTTATTTTAAACTACCTTTCAAGTTGGAGCATAGGCAAATAAATTAATGAATGGCGAGATTACCACATTTTTATATTAAATTTTTTGTTGTTTTTTATTCAAAAATTTTTTTTTGTCGGACTTTTCTTCAGCTTCTTTGGCTTCAGACTGTCAAACCTTTAATGCTGTATTTTTACACAACAATTCAAGTTGGAGCATAGGCAAATAAATTAATGAATGGCAAGATTGCCACATTTTTTTATTAAATTTTTTGATTTTTTAATTTCTATTTCATTTTGTCGGACTTTTCTTCAGCTTCTTTGGCTTCAGACTGTCAAACCTTTAATGCTGTATTTTTACACAACAATTCAAGTTGGAGCATAGGCATATAAATTAATGAATGGCAAGATTGCCACATTTTTTTATTAAATTTTTTGATTTTTTAATTTCTATTTTTTTGTCGGACTTTTCTTCAGCTTCTTTGGCTTCAGACTGTCAAACCTTTAATGCTGTATTTTTACACAACAATTCAAGTTGGAGCATAGGCATATAAATTAATGAATGGCAAGATTGCCACATTTTTATATTAAATTTTTTGATTTTTTAATTTCTATTTTTTTGTCGGACTTTTCTTCAGCTTCTGTGGCTTCAGAATGTCATACCTTTAATGCTGTTATTTTAAACTACCTTTCAAGTTGGAGCATAGGCAAATAAATTAATGAATGGCGAGATTGCCACATTTTTATATTAAATTTTTTGATTTTTTAATTTCTATTTTTTTGTCGGACTTTTCTTCAGCTTCTGTGGCTTCAGAATGTCATACCTTTAATGCTGTATTTTTACACAACAATTCAAGTTGGAGCATAGGGAAATAAATTAATGAATGGCAAGATTGCCACATTTTTTTATTAAATTTTTTGATTTTTTAATTTCTATTTCATTTTGTCGGACTTTTCTTCAGCTTCTTTGGCTTCAGACTGTCAAACCTTTAATGCTGTATTTTTACACAACAATTCAAGTTGGAGCATAGGCATATAAATTAATGAATGGCAAGATTGCCACATTTTTATATTAAATTTTTTGATTTTTTAATTTCTATTTCATTTTGTCGGACTTTTCTTCAGCTTCTTTGGCTTCAGACTGTCAAACCTTTAATGCTGTATTTTTACACAACAATTCAAGTTGGAGCATAGGCAAATAAATTAATGAATGGCGAGATTGCCACATTTTTATATTAAATTTTTTGATTTTTTAATTTCTATTTCATTTTGTCGGACTTTTCTTCAGCTTCTGTGGCTTCAGAATGTCATACCTTTAATGCTGTTATTTTAAACTACCTTTCAAGTTGGAGCATAGGCAAATAAATTAATGAATGGCGAGATTGCCACATTTTTATATTAAATTTTTTGATTTTTTAATTTCTATTTTTTTGTCGGACTTTTCTTCAGCTTCTGTGGCTTCAGAATGTCATACCTTTAATGCTGTTATTTTACACAACAATTCAAGTTGGAGCATAGGGAAATAAATTAATGAATGGCAAGATTGCCACATTTTTATATTAAATTTTTTGATTTTTTAATTTCTATTTCATTTTGTCGGACTTTTCTTCAGCTTCTTTGGCTTCAGACTGTCAAACCTTTAATGCTGTATTTTTACACAACAATTCAAGTTGGAGCATAGGCATATAAATTAATGAATGGCAAGATTGCCACATTTTTTTATTAAATTTTTTGATTTTTTAATTTCTATTTTTTTGTCGGACTTTTCTTCAGCTTCTTTGGCTTCAGACTGTCAAACCTTTAATGCTGTATTTTTACACAACAATTCAAGTTGGAGCATAGGCAAATAAATTAATGAATGGCGAGATTGCCACATTTTTATATTAAATTTTTTGATTTTTTAATTTCTATTTCATTTTGTCGGACTTTTCTTCAGCTTCTTTGGCTTCAGACTGTCAAACCTTTAATGCTGTATTTTTACACAACAATTCAAGTTGGAGCATAGGCATATAAATTAATGAATGGCAAGATTGCCACATTTTTTTATTAAATTTTTTGATTTTTTAATTTCTATTTTTTTGTCGGACTTTTCTTCAGCTTCTTTGGCTTCAGACTGTCAAACCTTTAATGCTGTATTTTTACACAACAATTCAAGTTGGAGCATAGGCAAATAAATTAATGAATGGCGAGATTGCCACATTTTTATATTAAATTTTTTGATTTTTTAATTTCTATTTTTTTGTCGGACTTTTCTTCAGCTTCTGTGGCTTCAGAATGTCATACCTTTAATGCTGTTATTTTAAACTACCTTTCAAGTTGGAGCATAGGCAAATAAATTAATGAATGGCGAGATTGCCACATTTTTATATTAAATTTTTTGATTTTTTAATTTCTATTTCATTTTGTCGGACTTTTCTTCAGCTTCTGTGGCTTCAGAATGTCATACCTTTAATGCTGTTATTTTACACAACAATTCAAGTTGGAGCATAGGGAAATAAATTAATGAATGGCAAGATTGCCACATTTTTATATTAAATTTTTTGATTTTTTAATTTCTATTTCATTTTGTCGGACTTTTCTTCAGCTTCTTTGGCTTCAGACTGTCAAACCTTTAATGCTGTATTTTTACACAACAATTCAAGTTGGAGCATAGGCAAATAAATTAATGAATGGCGAGATTGCCACATTTTTATATTAAATTTTTTGATTTTTTAATTTCTATTTCATTTTGTCGGACTTTTCTTCAGCTTCTTTGGCTTCAGACTGTCAAACCTTTAATGCTGTATTTTTACACAACAATTCAAGTTGGAGCATAGGCATATAAATTAATGAATGGCAAGATTGCCACATTTTTTTATTAAATTTTTTGATTTTTTAATTTCTATTTTTTTGTCGGACTTTTCTTCAGCTTCTTTGGCTTCAGACTGTCAAACCTTTAATGCTGTATTTTTACACAACAATTCAAGTTGGAGCATAGGCAAATAAATTAATGAATGGCGAGATTGCCACATTTTTATATTAAATTTTTTGATTTTTTAATTTCTATTTTTTTGTCGGACTTTTCTTCAGCTTCTGTGGCTTCAGAATGTCATACCTTTAATGCTGTTATTTTAAACTACCTTTCAAGTTGGAGCATAGGCAAATAAATTAATGAATGGCGAGATTGCCACATTTTTATATTAAATTTTTTGATTTTTTAATTTCTATTTCATTTTGTCGGACTTTTCTTCAGCTTCTGTGGCTTCAGAATGTCATACCTTTAATGCTGTTATTTTACACAACAATTCAAGTTGGAGCATAGGGAAATAAATTAATGAATGGCAAGATTGCCACATTTTTATATTAAATTTTTTGATTTTTTAATTTCTATTTCATTTTGTCGGACTTTTCTTCAGCTTCTGTGGCTTCAGAATGTCATACCTTTAATGCTGTTATTTTAAACTACCTTTCAAGTTGGAGCATAGGCAAATAAATTAATGAATGGCGAGATTGCCACATTTTTATATTAAATTTTTTGATTTTTTAATTTCTATTTCATTTTGTCGGACTTTTCTTCAGCTTCTGTGGCTTCAGAATGTCATACCTTTAATGCTGTTATTTTAAACTACCTTTCAAGTTGGAGCATAGGCAAATAAATTAATGAATGGCGAGATTGCCACATTTTTATATTAAATTTTTTGATTTTTTAATTTCTATTTCATTTTGTCGGACTTTTCTTCAGCTTCTGTGGCTTCAGAATGTCATACCTTTAATGCTGTTATTTTAAACTACCTTTCAAGTTGGAGCATAGGCAAATAAATTAATGAATGGCGAGATTGCCACATTTTTTTATTAAATTTTTTGATTTTTTAATTTCTATTTCATTTTGTCGGACTTTTCTTCAGCTTCTGTGGCTTCAGAATGTCATACCTTTAATGCTGTTATTTTAAACTACCTTTCAAGTTGGAGCATAGGCAAATAAATTAATGAATGGCGAGATTGCCACATTTTTATATTAAATTTTTTGATTTTTTAATTTCTATTTCATTTTGTCGGACTTTTCTTCAGCTTCTGTGGCTTCAGAATGTCATACCTTTAATGCTGTTATTTTAAACTACCTTTCAAGTTGGAGCATAGGCAAATAAATTAATGAATGGCAAGATTGCCACATTTTTTTATTAAATTTTTTGATTTTTTAATTTCTATTTCATTTTGTCGGACTTTTCTTCAGCTTCTGTGGCTTCAGAATGTCATACCTTTAATGCTGTTATTTTAAACTACCTTTCAAGTTGGAGCATAGGCAAATAAATTAATGAATGGCGAGATTGCCACATTTTTATATTAAATTTTTTGATTTTTTAATTTCTATTTTTTTGTCGGACTTTTCTTCAGCTTCTGTGGCTTCAGAATGTCATACCTTTAATGCTGTTATTTTACACAACAATTCAAGTTGGAGCATAGGGAAATAAATTAATGAATGGCAAGATTGCCACATTTTTTTATTAAATTTTTTGATTTTTTAATTTCTATTTCATTTTGTCGGACTTTTCTTCAGCTTCTGTGGCTTCAGAATGTCATACCTTTAATGCTGTTATTTTAAACTACCTTTCAAGTTGGAGCATAGGCAAATAAATTAATGAATGGCAAGATTGCCACATTTTTATATTAAATTTTTTGATTTTTTAATTTCTATTTTTTTGTCGGACTTTTCTTCAGCTTCTGTGGCTTCAGAATGTCATACCTTTAATGCTGTTATTTTAAACTACCTTTCAAGTTGGAGCATAGGCAAATAAATTAATGAATGGCGAGATTGCCACATTTTTATATTAAATTTTTTGATTTTTTAATTTCTATTTTTTTGTCGGACTTTTCTTCAGCTTCTGTGGCTTCAGAATGTCATACCTTTAATGCTGTTATTTTACACAACAATTCAAGTTGGAGCATAGGGAAATAAATTAATGAATGGCAAGATTGCCACATTTTTTTATTAAATTTTTTGATTTTTTAATTTCTATTTCATTTTGTCGGACTTTTCTTCAGCTTCTGTGGCTTCAGAATGTCATACCTTTAATGCTGTTATTTTAAACTACCTTTCAAGTTGGAGCATAGGCAAATAAATTAATGAATGGCGAGATTGCCACATTTTTATATTAAATTTTTTGATTTTTTAATTTCTATTTTTTTGTCGGACTTTTCTTCAGCTTCTGTGGCTTCAGAATGTCATACCTTTAATGCTGTTATTTTACACAACAATTCAAGTTGGAGCATAGGGAAATAAATTAATGAATGGCAAGATTGCCACATTTTTATATTAAATTTTTTGATTTTTTAATTTCTATTTCATTTTGTCGGACTTTTCTTCAGCTTCTTTGGCTTCAGACTGTCAAACCTTTAATGCTGTATTTTTACACAACAATTCAAGTTGGAGCATAGGCATATAAATTAATGAATGGCAAGATTGCCACATTTTTTTATTAAATTTTTTGATTTTTTAATTTCTATTTTTTTGTCGGACTTTTCTTCAGCTTCTTTGGCTTCAGACTGTCAAACCTTTAATGCTGTATTTTTACACAACAATTCAAGTTGGAGCATAGGCAAATAAATTAATGAATGGCGAGATTGCCACATTTTTATATTAAATTTTTTGATTTTTTAATTTCTATTTCATTTTGTCGGACTTTTCTTCAGCTTCTGTGGCTTCAGAATGTCATACCTTTAATGCTGTTATTTTAAACTACCTTTCAAGTTGGAGCATAGGCAAATAAATTAATGAATGGCGAGATTGCCACATTTTTATATTAAATTTTTTGATTTTTTAATTTCTATTTTTTTGTCGGACTTTTCTTCAGCTTCTGTGGCTTCAGAATGTCATACCTTTAATGCTGTTATTTTACACAACAATTCAAGTTGGAGCATAGGGAAATAAATTAATGAATGGCAAGATTGCCACATTTTTATATTAAATTTTTTGATTTTTTAATTTCTATTTCATTTTGTCGGACTTTTCTTCAGCTTCTTTGGCTTCAGACTGTCAAACCTTTAATGCTGTATTTTTACACAACAATTCAAGTTGGAGCATAGGGAAATAAATTAATGAATGGCAAGATTGCCACATTTTTATATTAAATTTTTTGATTTTTTAATTTCTATTTCATTTTGTCGGACTTTTCTTCAGCTTCTTTGGCTTCAGACTGTCAAACCTTTAATGCTGTATTTTTACACAACAATTCAAGTTGGAGCATAGTCATATAAATTAATGAATGGCAAGATTGCCACATTTTTTTATTAAATTTTTTGATTTTTTAATTTCTATTTTTTTGTCGGACTTTTCTTCAGCTTCTTTGGCTTCAGACTGTCAAACCTTTAATGCTGTATTTTTACACAACAATTCAAGTTGGAGCATAGGCAAATAAATTAATGAATGGCGAGATTGCCACATTTTTATATTAAATTTTTTGATTTTTTAATTTCTATTTCATTTTGTCGGACTTTTCTTCAGCTTCTTTGGCTTCAGACTGTCAAACCTTTAATGCTGTATTTTTACACAACAATTCAAGTTGGAGCATAGGCATATAAATTAATGAATGGCAAGATTGCCACATTTTTTTATTAAATTTTTTGATTTTTTAATTTCTATTTTTTTGTCGGACTTTTCTTCAGCTTCTTTGGCTTCAGACTGTCAAACCTTTAATGCTGTATTTTTACACAACAATTCAAGTTGGAGCATAGGGAAATAAATTAATGAATGGCAAGATTGCCACATTTTTTTATTAAATTTTTTGATTTTTTAATTTCTATTTTTTTGTCGGACTTTTCTTCAGCTTCTTTGGCTTCAGACAGTCAAAACTTTAATGCTGTATTTTTACACAACGATTCAAGTTGGAGCATAGGGAAATAAATTAATGAATGGCAAGATTGCCACATTTTTTTATTAAATTTTTTGATTTTTTAATTTCTATTTTTTTTTGTCGGACTTTTCTTCAGCTTCTTTGGCTTCAGACTGTCAAACCTTTAATGCTGTATTTTTACACAACAATTCAAGTTGGAGCATAGGCATATAAATTAATGAATGGCAAGATTGCCACATTTTTTTATTAAATTTTTTGATTTTTTAATTTCTATTTTTTTGTCGGACTTTTCTTCAGCTTCTTTGGCTTCAGACTGTCAAACCTTTAATGCTGTATTTTTACACAACAATTCAAGTTGGAGCATAGGCAAATAAATTAATGAATGGCGAGATTGCCACATTTTTATATTAAATTTTTTGATTTTTTAATTTCTATTTCATTTTGTCGGACTTTTCTTCAGCTTCTTTGGCTTCAGACTGTCAAACCTTTAATGCTGTATTTTTACACAACAATTCAAGTTGGAGCATAGGCATATAAATTAATGAATGGCAAGATTGCCACATTTTTTTATTAAATTTTTTGATTTTTTAATTTCTATTTTTTTGTCGGACTTTTCTTCAGCTTCTTTGGCTTCAGACAGTCAAAACTTTAATGCTGTATTTTTACACAACGATTCAAGTTGGAGCATAGGGAAATAAATTAATGAATGGCAAGATTGCCACATTTTTTTATTAAATTTTTTGATTTTTTAATTTCTATTTTTTTTTGTCGGACTTTTCTTCAGCTTCTTTGGCTTCAGACTGTCAAACCTTTAATGCTGTATTTTTACACAACAATTCAAGTTGGAGCATAGGCATATAAATTAATGAATGGCAAGATTGCCACATTTTTTTATTAAATTTTTTGATTTTTTAATTTCTATTTCATTTTGTCGGACTTTTCTTCAGCTTCTTTGGCTTCAGACTGTCAAACCTTTAATGCTGTATTTTTACACAACAATTCAAGTTGGAGCATAGTCATATAAATTAATGAATGGCAAGATTGCCACATTTTTTTATTAAATTTTTTGATTTTTTAATTTCTATTTTTTTGTCGGACTTTTCTTCAGCTTCTTTGGCTTCAGACTGTCAAACCTTTAATGCTGTATTTTTACACAACAATTCAAGTTGGAGCATAGGCAAATAAATTAATGAATGGCGAGATTGCCACATTTTTATATTAAATTTTTTGATTTTTTAATTTCTATTTCATTTTGTCGGACTTTTCTTCAGCTTCTTTGGCTTCAGACTGTCAAACCTTTAATGCTGTATTTTTACACAACAATTCAAGTTGGAGCATAGGCATATAAATTAATGAATGGCAAGATTGCCACATTTTTTTATTAAATTTTTTGATTTTTTAATTTCTATTTTTTTGTCGGACTTTTCTTCAGCTTCTTTGGCTTCAGACTGTCAAACCTTTAATGCTGTATTTTTACACAACAATTCAAGTTGGAGCATAGGGAAATAAATTAATGAATGGCAAGATTGCCACATTTTTTTATTAAATTTTTTGATTTTTTAATTTCTATTTTTTTGTCGGACTTTTCTTCAGCTTCTTTGGCTTCAGACAGTCAAAACTTTAATGCTGTATTTTTACACAACGATTCAAGTTGGAGCATAGGGAAATAAATTAATGAATGGCAAGATTGCCACATTTTTTTATTAAATTTTTTGATTTTTTAATTTCTATTTTTTTTTGTCGGACTTTTCTTCAGCTTCTTTGGCTTCAGACTGTCAAACCTTTAATGCTGTATTTTTACACAACAATTCAAGTTGGAGCATAGGCATATAAATTAATGAATGGCAAGATTGCCACATTTTTTTATTAAATTTTTTGATTTTTTAATTTCTATTTTTTTGTCGGACTTTTCTTCAGCTTCTTTGGCTTCAGACTGTCAAACCTTTAATGCTGTATTTTTACACAACAATTCAAGTTGGAGCATAGGCAAATAAATTAATGAATGGCGAGATTGCCACATTTTTATATTAAATTTTTTGATTTTTTAATTTCTATTTCATTTTGTCGGACTTTTCTTCAGCTTCTTTGGCTTCAGACTGTCAAACCTTTAATGCTGTATTTTTACACAACAATTCAAGTTGGAGCATAGGCATATAAATTAATGAATGGCAAGATTGCCACATTTTTTTATTAAATTTTTTGATTTTTTAATTTCTATTTTTTTGTCGGACTTTTCTTCAGCTTCTTTGGCTTCAGACAGTCAAAACTTTAATGCTGTATTTTTACACAACGATTCAAGTTGGAGCATAGGGAAATAAATTAATGAATGGCAAGATTGCCACATTTTTTTATTAAATTTTTTGATTTTTTAATTTCTATTTTTTTTTGTCGGACTTTTCTTCAGCTTCTTTGGCTTCAGACTGTCAAACCTTTAATGCTGTATTTTTACACAACAATTCAAGTTGGAGCATAGGCATATAAATTAATGAATGGCAAGATTGCCACATTTTTTTATTAAATTTTTTGATTTTTTAATTTCTATTTTTTTTTGTCGGACTTTTCTTCAGCTTCTTTGGCTTCAGACTGTCAAACCTTTAATGCTGTATTTTTACACAACAATTCAAGTTGGAGCATAGGCATATAAATTAATGAATGGCAAGATTGCCACATTTTTTTATTAAATTTTTTGATTTTTTAATTTCTATTTTTTTGTCGGACTTTTCTTCAGCTTCTGTGGCTTCAGACTGTCAAACCTTTAATGCTGTATTTTTACACAACGATTCAAGTTGGAGCATAGGGAAATAAATTTGGAGCATAGGGAAATAAATTAATGAATGGCAAGATTGCCACATTTTTAAATTAAATTTTTTGTTCTTTTTTATTCAAAATTTTTTTGTCGGACTTTTCTTCAGCTTCTGTGGCTTCAGACTGTCAAACCTTTAATGCTGTTATTTTAAACTACCTTTCAAGTTGGAGCATAGGGAAATAAATTTGGAGCATAGGGAAATAAATTAATGAATGGCGAGATTGCCACATTTTTATATTAAATTTTTTGTTCTTTTTTATTTTCAAATTTTTTTTGTCGGACTTTTCTTCAGCTTCTGTGGCTTCAGACTGTCAAACCTTTAATGCTGTATTTTTACACAACGATTCAAGTTGGAGCATAGGGAAATAAATTTGGAGCATAGGGAAATAAATTAATGAATGGCAAGATTGCCACATTTTTAAATTAAATTTTTTGTTCTTTTTTATTCAAAATTTTTTTGTCGGACTTTTCTTCAGCTTCTGTGGCTTCAGACTGTCAAACCTTTAATGCTGTTATTTTAAACTACCTTTCAAGTTGGAGCATAGGGAAATAAATTAATGAATGGCAAGATTGCCACATTTTCTTATTAAATTTTTTGTTCTTTTTTATTCAAAAATTTTTTGTCGGACTTTTCTTCAGCTTCTGTGGCTTCAGACTGTCAAACCTTTAATGCTGTTATTTTAAACTACCTTTCAAGTTGGAGCATAGGGAAATAAATTAATGAATGGCAAGATTGCCACATTTTCTTATTAAATTTTTTGTTCTTTTTTATTCAAAAATTTTTTGTCGGACTTTTCTTCAGCTTCTGTGGCTTCAGACTGTCAAACCTTTAATGCTGTATTTTTACACAACGATTCAAGTTGGAGCATAGGGAAATAAATTTGGAGCATAGGGAAATAAATTAATGAATGGCAAGATTGCCACATTTTTAAATTAAATTTTTTGTTCTTTTTTATTCAAAAATTTTTTGTCGGACTTTTCTTCAGCTTCTGTGGCTTCAGACAGTCAAAACTTTAATGCTGTATTTTTACACAACGATTCAAGTTGGAGCATAGGGAAATAAATTAATGAATGGCAAGATTGCCACATTTTCTTATTAAATTTTTTGTTCTTTTTTATTCAAAAATTTTTTGTCGGACTTTTCTTCAGCTTCTGTGGCTTCAGACAGTCAAAACTTTAATGCTGTATTTTTACACAACGATTCAAGTTGGAGCATAGGGAAATAAATTAATGAATGGCAAGATTGCCACATTTTCATATTAAATTTTTTGTTCTTTTTTATTTTCAAATTTTTTTTGTCGGACTTTTCTTCAGCTTCTGTGGCTTCAGACTGTCAAACCTTTAATGCTGTATTTTTACACAACGATTCAAGTTGGAGCATAGGGAAATAAATTTGGAGCATAGGGAAATAAATTAATGAATGGCAAGATTGCCACATTTTTAAATTAAATTTTTTGTTCTTTTTTATTCAAAATTTTTTTGTCGGACTTTTCTTCAGCTTCTGTGGCTTCAGACTGTCAAACCTTTAATGCTGTTATTTTAAACTACCTTTCAAGTTGGAGCATAGGGAAATAAATTAATGAATGGCAAGATTGCCACATTTTCTTATTAAATTTTTTGTTCTTTTTTATTCAAAAATTTTTTGTCGGACTTTTCTTCAGCTTCTGTGGCTTCAGACAGTCAAAACTTTAATGCTGTATTTTTACACAACGATTCAAGTTGGAGCATATGGAAATAAATTAATGAATGGCAAGATTGCCACATTTTCTTATTAAATTTTTTGTTCTTTTTTATTCAAAAATTTTTTGTCGGACTTTTCTTCAGCTTCTGTGGCTTCAGACAGTCAAAACTTTAATGCTGTATTTTTACACAACGATTCAAGTTGGAGCATAGGGAAATAAATTAATGAATGGCAAGATTGCCACATTTTCTTATTAAATTTTTTGTTCTTTTTTATTCAAAAATTTTTTGTCGGACTTTTCTTCAGCTTCTGTGGCTTCAGACAGTCAAAACTTTAATGCTGTATTTTTACACAACGATTCAAGTTGGAGCATAGGGAAATAAATTAATGAATGGCAAGATTGCCACATTTTCATATTAAATTTTTTGTTCTTTTTTATTTTCAAATTTTTTTTGTCGGACTTTTCTTCAGCTTCTGTGGCTTCAGACTGTCAAACCTTTAATGCTGTATTTTTACACAACGATTCAAGTTGGAGCATAGGGAAATAAATTTGGAGCATAGGGAAATAAATTAATGAATGGCAAGATTGCCACATTTTTAAATTAAATTTTTTGTTCTTTTTTATTCAAAATTTTTTTGTCGGACTTTTCTTCAGCTTCTGTGGCTTCAGACTGTCAAACCTTTAATGCTGTTATTTTAAACTACCTTTCAAGTTGGAGCATAGGGAAATAAATTAATGAATGGCAAGATTGCCACATTTTCTTATTAAATTTTTTGTTCTTTTTTATTCAAAAATTTTTTGTCGGACTTTTCTTCAGCTTCTGTGGCTTCAGACAGTCAAAACTTTAATGCTGTATTTTTACACAACGATTCAAGTTGGAGCATAGGGAAATAAATTAATGAATGGCAAGATTGCCACATTTTCTTATTAAATTTTTTGTTCTTTTTTATTCAAAAATTTTTTGTCGGACTTTTCTTCAGCTTCTGTGGCTTCAGACAGTCAAAACTTTAATGCTGTATTTTTACACAACGATTCAAGTTGGAGCATAGGGAAATAAATTAATGAATGGCAAGATTGCCACATTTTCTTATTAAATTTTTTGTTCTTTTTTATTCAAAAATTTTTTGTCGGACTTTTCTTCAGCTTCTGTGGCTTCAGACAGTCAAAACTTTAATGCTGTATTTTTACACAACGATTCAAGTTGGAGCATAGGGAAATAAATTTGGAGCATAGGGAAATAAATTAATGAATGGCAAGATTGCCACATTTTTAAATTAAATTTTTTGTTCTTTTTTATTCAAAATTTTTTTGTCGGACTTTTCTTCAGCTTCTGTGGCTTCAGACTGTCAAACCTTTAATGCTGTTATTTTAAACTACCTTTCAAGTTGGAGCATAGGGAAATAAATTAATGAATGGCAAGATTGCCACATTTTCTTATTAAATTTTTTGTTCTTTTTTATTCAAAAATTTTTTGTCGGACTTTTCTTCAGCTTCTGTGGCTTCAGACAGTCAAAACTTTAATGCTGTATTTTTACACAACGATTCAAGTTGGAGCATATGGAAATAAATTAATGAATGGCAAGATTGCCACATTTTCATATTAAATTTTTTGTTCTTTTTTATTTTCAAATTTTTTTTGTCGGACTTTTCTTCAGCTTCTGTGGCTTCAGACTGTCAAACCTTTAATGCTGTATTTTTACACAACGATTCAAGTTGGAGCATAGGGAAATAAATTTGGAGCATAGGGAAATAAATTAATGAATGGCAAGATTGCCACATTTTTAAATTAAATTTTTTGTTCTTTTTTATTCAAAAATTTTTTGTCGGACTTTTCTTCAGCTTCTGTGGCTTCAGACAGTCAAAACTTTAATGCTGTATTTTTACACAACGATTCAAGTTGGAGCATAGGGAAATAAATTAATGAATGGCAAGATTGCCACATTTTCTTATTAAATTTTTTGTTCTTTTTTATTCAAAAATTTTTTGTCGGACTTTTCTTCAGCTTCTGTGGCTTCAGACAGTCAAAACTTTAATGCTGTATTTTTACACAACGATTCAAGTTGGAGCATAGGGAAATAAATTAATGAATGGCAAGATTGCCACATTTTCATATTAAATTTTTTGTTCTTTTTTATTTTCAAATTTTTTTTGTCGGACTTTTCTTCAGCTTCTGTGGCTTCAGACTGTCAAACCTTTAATGCTGTATTTTTACACAACGATTCAAGTTGGAGCATAGGGAAATAAATTTGGAGCATAGGGAAATAAATTAATGAATGGCAAGATTGCCACATTTTTAAATTAAATTTTTTGTTCTTTTTTATTCAAAATTTTTTTGTCGGACTTTTCTTCAGCTTCTGTGGCTTCAGACTGTCAAACCTTTAATGCTGTATTTTTACACAACGATTCAAGTTGGAGCATATGGAAATAAATTAATGAATGGCAAGATTGCCACATTTTCATATTAAATTTTTTGTTCTTTTTTATTTTCAAATTTTTTTTGTCGGACTTTTCTTCAGCTTCTGTGGCTTCAGACTGTCTAACCTTTAATGCTGTATTTTTACACAACGATTCAAGTTGGAGCATAGGGAAATAAATTTGGAGCATAGGGAAATAAATTAATGAATGGCAAGATTGCCACATTTTTAAATTAAATTTTTTGTTCTTTTTTATTCAAAATTTTTTTGTCGGACTTTTCTTCAGCTTCTGTGGCTTCAGACTGTCAAACCTTTAATGCTGTATTTTTACACAACGATTCAAGTTGGAGCATATGGAAATAAATTAATGAATGGCAAGATTGCCACATTTTCATATTAAATTTTTTGTTCTTTTTTATTTTCAAATTTTTTTTGTCGGACTTTTCTTCAGCTTCTGTGGCTTCAGACTGTCTAACCTTTAATGCTGTATTTTTACACAACGATTCAAGTTGGAGCATAGGGAAATAAATTTGGAGCATAGGGAAATAAATTAATGAATGGCAAGATTGCCACATTTTTAAATTAAATTTTTTGTTCTTTTTTATTCAAAATTTTTTTGTCGGACTTTTCTTCAGCTTCTGTGGCTTCAGACTGTCAAACCTTTAATGCTGTTATTTTAAACTACCTTTCAAGTTGGAGCATAGGGAAATAAATTAATGAATGGCAAGATTGCCACATTTTCTTATTAAATTTTTTGTTCTTTTTTATTCAAAAATTTTTTGTCGGACTTTTCTTCAGCTTCTGTGGCTTCAGACAGTCAAAACTTTAATGCTGTATTTTTACACAACGATTCAAGTTGGAGCATAGGGAAATAAATTAATGAATGGCAAGATTGCCACATTTTCTTATTAAATTTTTTGTTCTTTTTTATTCAAAAATTTTTTGTCGGACTTTTCTTCAGCTTCTGTGGCTTCAGACAGTCAAAACTTTAATGCTGTATTTTTACACAACGATTCAAGTTGGAGCATAGGGAAATAAATTTGGAGCATAGGGAAATAAATTAATGAATGGCAAGATTGCCACATTTTTAAATTAAATTTTTTGTTCTTTTTTATTCAAAATTTTTTTGTCGGACTTTTCTTCAGCTTCTGTGGCTTCAGACTGTCAAACCTTTAATGCTGTATTTTTACACAACGATTCAAGTTGGAGCATATGGAAATAAATTAATGAATGGCAAGATTGCCACATTTTCATATTAAATTTTTTGTTCTTTTTTATTTTCAAATTTTTTTTGTCGGACTTTTCTTCAGCTTCTGTGGCTTCAGACTGTCAAACCTTTAATGCTGTATTTTTACACAACGATTCAAGTTGGAGCATATGGAAATAAATTAATGAATGGCAAGATTGCCACATTTTCATATTAAATTTTTTGTTCTTTTTTATTTTCAAATTTTTTTTGTCGGACTTTTCTTCAGCTTCTGTGGCTTCAGACTGTCAAACCTTTAATGCTGTTATTTTAAACTACCTTTCAAGTTGGAGCATAGGGAAATAAATTAATGAATGGCAAGATTGCCACATTTTCTTATTAAATTTTTTGTTCTTTTTTATTCAAAAATTTTTTGTCGGACTTTTCTTCAGCTTCTGTGGCTTCAGACAGTCAAAACTTTAATGCTGTATTTTTACACAACGATTCAAGTTGGAGCATATGGAAATAAATTAATGAATGGCAAGATTGCCACATTTTCATATTAAATTTTTTGTTCTTTTTTATTTTCAAATTTTTTTTGTCGGACTTTTCTTCAGCTTCTGTGGCTTCAGACTGTCTAACCTTTAATGCTGTATTTTTACACAACGATTCAAGTTGGAGCATAGGGAAATAAATTTGGAGCATAGGGAAATAAATTAATGAATGGCGAGATTGCCACATTTTTATATTAAATTTTTTGTTCTTTTTTATTTTCAAATTTTTTTTGTCGGACTTTTCTTCAGCTTCTGTGGCTTCAGACTGTCAAACCTTTAATGCTGTTATTTTAAACTACCTTTCAAGTTGGAGCATAGGGAAATAAATTAATGAATGGCAAGATTGCCACATTTTCTTATTAAATTTTTTGTTCTTTTTTATTCAAAAATTTTTTGTCGGACTTTTCTTCAGCTTCTGTGGCTTCAGACAGTCAAAACTTTAATGCTGTATTTTTACACAACGATTCAAGTTGGAGCATATGGAAATAAATTAATGAATGGCAAGATTGCCACATTTTCATATTAAATTTTTTGTTCTTTTTTATTTTCAAATTTTTTTTGTCGGACTTTTCTTCAGCTTCTGTGGCTTCAGACTGTCTAACCTTTAATGCTGTATTTTTACACAACGATTCAAGTTGGAGCATAGGGAAATAAATTTGGAGCATAGGGAAATAAATTAATGAATGGCGAGATTGCCACATTTTTATATTAAATTTTTTGTTCTTTTTTATTTTCAAATTTTTTTTGTCGGACTTTTCTTCAGCTTCTGTGGCTTCAGACAGTCAAAACTTTAATGCTGTATTTTTACACAACGATTCAAGTTGGAGCATAGGGAAATAAATTAATGAATGGCAAGATTGCCACATTTTCATATTAAATTTTTTGTTCTTTTTTATTCAAAATTTTTTTGTCGGACTTTTCTTCAGCTTCTGTGGCTTCAGACTGTCAAACCTTTAATGCTGTATTTTTACACAACGATTCAAGTTGGAGCATAGGGAAATAAATTAATGAATGGCGAGATTGTCACATTTTAATATTAAATTTTTTGTTCTTTTTTATTCAAAAATTTTTTGTCGGACTTTTCTTCAACTTCTGTGGCTTCAGAATGAAGTTTTATCGCTTAGCTTTGATGAATACTCAAAGGGAACGAATCGGTTTTTAAGGAATGTTTTATAGCATTTACACCAAATCTTAAATTATTGTTTTTTTAGTGTTGTTTGCTCATTTGTCTCCAAGGAATGGAATTTATGCCATCTTCGGATGAGTGTCAAAGCTTTTGATAAAAAAGCTACTGGCGTTAATCTTGCTAATGAAATCCAAGATATTTTAATTGAATTTAATTGCAATATCAAAGAAATAATTGGTATCACGCGGGATGGAGATAAAAATGTTATTAGCTGTTGCGAAATTATAAAAATTAAAAGGTATATATATTTTCCCAAAAAGTTTGTTTTTTTATAGATTTCCAGCATTCATTGTTATGACCACGCATTAAGTTTATCACTCCGATACGCTTTCACTCATTGTAATTTGGTTAAAGATCTTATCGACAAAGTCAAACTTATCGCTGGATCATTTTCCCGATCTCCAGCAGCGACTACTTGGTTAAAAGAATGTGGAGCAGAATATGCTATGAAAACTGCAAGTTCTTTAAATCTTTTATATTTTATGTAATATTTAAGTTTAAAAATTTTAAAAAAGCTTTTTTTTATTCGAGAAAAAAATATCATGCAAATTTTAATCACCATGATTCACAAAAATAAAAACAAAAGAAAAAATTAAAAGGATTTTTTATTCATTTTTAGACAAGCGTGTAAAGTTGAAAATGCCAATTCAATTTAATTTAATATTGCGATCATAAAGCTCTTTTTCAGGAATCACATACAAGATGGAATTGGGTTGTTCGAGTAATCCGTGCAATTTTGAGAAATAGACAAGCCTTGGAAAAATTTGTTTATCATGCTGAAGGCAAGAAAACGCCAATAAAAAAACAAATACAGGATTTGGATGAAACGGATTTTGATAATCTTGAATATTTATACAAAGCTTTGGTTTTTTTTGAAGAGCAATTCAAAATGGTTAATAATTTCATTTTTTAGTTTCTAAGATATAGTTTATTTTTTTAGGCGGAAAGTCGAAGTGCTCTTGCATCATCCATCCTCTACTTTGCTTTTCAAGCAACTACTTTCGCAACCAACGAATCTGAAAATCCAATTTTTTCTGATTTCTTTAAGCAATTTTTGAAAGATTTCCAGCCTCGTGTAAAATTATATCGAGAAAATGAACTCATCCAAATCGCAACATTTCTGGACCCCCGTTTTTGTATGAGGTAACGTAAACTTTTTAATATTACATTCTTCATTGACTTATTATAGGCCACAGCTTTTCTCATCAAATGAATGGGATTCAATAGAAGAACTCATCGTCAATAAATACAATATGCAAAGTCAAGAAGTTGTGATTAGGGAAAGTGCAACCCCTGAAATTGTTAATACAAATTTTGGTTGGACCTCGTTTGATCAGAATATGGTGATCGAGACCAAAGGAATAAAAGTAAATTTTAATTTAGTTGGAAATTAATTAAATAATTATTTACGATCTTTAGCAAGAAATGGTTAATTACAAAGCTGAACCAAAACTAGCCACTCCATTACCAGGAAACAACACAACTGATTTGGTTATGCGCTTTTGGTGTAACAACAAGGCCAAATACCCGATTATGAATCCAATAAGCCGAAGCCATTTAGCTATGATGGCTTCAAGTTCAGAGCCTGAGCGCGTTTTTAGTGGTCTTTCAAATCTCTTCCAAAACTCACAACGCAATTGTTTATCCGGAGAAAAAGTTGAAGATATCTCAACAATTAAAAATGAAATGATTTCTGAAAAAGCAGAAAATAATAGGAAAATGCCTGATGAACTTAAAGAAATTATTTTTTGTTTGGATTCTGATGAAGAAGAAACTGAAGATGAAACCGATAATGATTAAATTCAGTAGTTTTTATTGTCGCGGCTTTCTTAAGAATCCGCCATTGATAATCTTAATATTTTGATTTTTTTGCTGCCTTTAACTAATTTTGATTTTTTTAAATGTTATTTTATTTATGTATTTTTGAATTGCATTTTCAATTTAATTTTTTTTAATATTTGTGTTTGATTCATTTAATCGAATAAAATTTATGATTAAATTGAATGCATTGACAACGTTTATTGTCACTATATTAATTGTTATGTTTTTTTTAAATTAAAAAAAAAATAGGACAAAAAACCAAAAACCGAACCGAAAACCGAAAATTTAGACTGAAAAACCGAAAACCGAGAAGCTTCGGTTCGATTTTAAAACCGAAAAATCGGAAACCGATAAGTTCGGTTTCGGTTCGGTTCACCGAAACCGAAAACCGAAGGATTTCGGTAAACCGCCAGCGCTGGTTATAAGTTGTTAGTTATTGTTTTTTAAGCCACGTAAAAAATTCTGAAAACAAAAATGTTTAAAACTTGAAGTTTATAACAGTTAATCATCATTTCGAAACATATTTATTTATCAATAAAAAATATGCATTTTAAAGATTTTTTTTAAAAACAGATAAACAACAATTGGTTGCAAAAAAAATATTAAAGACTTCAAACCAGCTCGAATTTGCTTATTTGTTTTTATTTTTTAATATTTTTTCCCCGACGAGATTTAAAAAGCATTGAAACTTTAAAATGTTTTTAAAAGCGAAGAAAAAAAAACAGAGATATTCAACAACGACTAAGAAGCAAGCAAAAGGCGACGGACAACAGCAACAAGGAGTAGCTTTTTTTCAGGGCGGCTACCTACTGGGGTTTTTCTGCCTAAGGGAAAGAGAAACAAAAGAGCAGCCTTCCATGCAAAGCAATAAACACTTTTTTAAAGAGCTTTTTTTTAAAAAAAGAAATTCTTTTATACTTTAGTGTTTTTTTTATAGCCGGAAATAACACCTTTTTTAGGAAAATAATAATAAAAAAGATTTTTGAACAGCGCGAGAAAAATAAAAAAAATGTTAATCAAAAAAGGCAGTTTGACGGGGATGGCGGCGGCGGCATTTGGGTTCAAATTGAAAATTGTGTATGTTGTTGTTAGTGTGATGGTGGTGTTTAACACTTATGTCCTTTTAGTACACACTTTAAAAAAATGCCATTTTAAAGACGTGTAATTTTTATGGTCGTTTGAATTGAGTTTTTTTTTAAATATAAAAATTATGGAATATTGGAACGCCATTGAAAACCATAAAAAAGTTTTCTAATTTCGTTAGTTTGAGTTATAGCTAATTTTTTAGAGCTAAAAACTTTAATCAAAATTTTTCATTTTTAAGATTGGAAGATTTTTATAACTATTTTCATTTTGAAGTAAATTTTTCCTGCCAAAATAAATCCCTCGAAAACAAAGCTATTTTCCTTGTACGTATAACATTTATTTCTTCTCCACTCTGAATGAACCTTAACCTTTGAAACAAAACATTGAATTCTTCAAAATTAAAATTAAATTAAGCTGACATGGATGCCATTGCAACAAAAAAAATGATATGTGTAAAAAAATAAGAATTAATAGTCTTCTCTTTACTCTTTACTCTTCTTCATCTCATCTTTCTTTCTTTTTTTCCCGAGGGTCGCATTTGTTTTTTTATTTTTTTGGAACTGACTTCCCTGAAATTTGTTATTTTATTCATTTTTATTTTTTTTTTTTGCGGGTGTTAATGTGTGTATTTTTTGTTTTAATCTCTAAAATAATAAAGCTTTGCCAAATTTTAAATAAATAAAAAATGCTTCCATTTTATACGTGCTTTTTTTTTTTGACATCGCAACTAACTAACTACATGCGCTCTTTTGGAATTCATTTTTTCTAAAGACATTAAAAATTTAAGCTTTTTAACTTCTTTTTTTTTCAGACTTCCTTTAAATATTTTTTAAAGAAGAAGTAATGTTTCTTAAATTTCGACATGTGATTATATTACAAATTTTATGTTTTTATTTTAAAAAGGTTTTCGCGAAACCCATGGTGGAAAAGATACAGGTTAGTTGAAAACCATAACTAAAACTATTTTTTTGATGTTTTAAAAATTTAGTTGGTTTTCTAAAATTTAAAAACCATGAAAAACTGTAATTTTACTGTTTTTGTTTTGAGAAAAATTTTTCTGTAAGCAGTAGCAAGAAATTTTGAACATTTTTTGTTACTTTTTTAACTTAAAGATTCAGTTTCGAAGAAAGTAAGATAAGAAAGAAGCTAATAATTTTATTTTACCATAAACTACAACCTTATTATGCACCTTTTTTACCCTTTAAAAAACATTTCCTCATACAAATAAAATCCCTTTATAATTAAGCTTTGCCTTTGCTTGAAACAAGTTGCAACCTTTAATTACATTTTCTTTTTTCTTTCTCATTTAAAAAAAATGTTTTTTATTTATAGAAATCATGTGACGCATGTACAAGTTCATTATATTATTGTAAAAAAACTGATGGTGAAGGAGGAGGAAATAATTTTATATGTGAAATGGATACAACCATACTTAAAATTGTTATTATATTAGCTATTATTACGGGGATTATTTTACCTATAGGATGTATTTCATTATATGTATGTGGATTTTATTCAAAAATAATAAATTATTTAACTTCATCCGTTAAAAGAGGTGAAGATGCATCCCTTCTTGAAAGGGATTATCGTAGAGGTGGTGGTGTTGGATGCGATGGTGATACATTACCTTCCATTTCTATGCCTTCTGTGGATTCATTAAGACCTATTGAAAGAAAATTTAAAAAGAATCCTAATCGATTTAGTCAGCCTCAAGTAAGTATTATTATTAAAATATTAAAACGAGTGAGAAAATTAAACAAATAATAATTTGGCAAAATTTTTGTTACCTTCTTTTTTTTAAAGTTTTACATCAAAGAAACTTTTCTTTATATTATTTGACGTCGAAGAAGTTCCTTTTTTCGGTTAAAAAACATTTCAAAGAACTTCATTTTTTAATAATTACTAATGCACACATGAATTTCTGGAAAAAAGGTCAGACGTGAAAAATAAGGCGAAAGTTCTAATTACTTCTTCCTACTTTTCCCTCATTCTCATTCATCCTTTAGTCAGTCTTATTTCTAAGTGACATATGTATTAAAAAAAACCAACGCTACGGAAAATTTAATCATTTCCTGTTTGTTAGTTTCTTAAAAAGCTTTGTTGGTAATTAATATTTTATAATTTAAAGCAAAAATCAAAGCTCACTTTTCTTAAAAGAAAAAAAGCTTATTTGAAAATTGCTTGTCAGAAAAAAACAAAAAAGTAACAAAATAAAAATGACGATTATAAAGCAATATTAAAAAAAACAACAACAACATAATCATGAGATAATTATAAAATTTCATTACGGTAATTAGACTTAAATTATTTTTGAAAAAAAATTACCCATAAAATTTTTTTTTGCCATTATTTACTTTTTTTACTCATTACTCATATTTATTTTATTTGTACGCTACGGTAGCTTTTGATAATGATAATCGAATTAATTAATAAAATTTTATTTTTAGTGTGAATTATTATCGGACTTAGGAAGGCGTTCAGCCTCTACGGATATGTAAAAAAAACTCCATCAAACAATTAATAATATCTTGGATTGTTGTCTTTCAAGAAACCACCACTTTAAATTCAATGTCGGTCGTTCGTTCGTTGGTGTGCATAAAGCGTGTAAACTAATCTGTTTCTCTTTATTTTTCCTTGTTTTCTGCCCTATTTTTTGTTGTTAAACAAATCATATATGCATTATTTGCAAGCGTATTTTCAAAGAAATTTTTTTTGTTATGTTGTTATATTTGGAAAAATAAAAAAAAGTCAAAAGATTGTTGACCGGAAAGAAGATGAAAAAAGTCCTCACATATAATGCAAATACTAGAACGCAAGATCATTTCCTTGAATTTTAAAAAGAATCTTCGTAGCATATTTAAAGAAAATCCAAATCGAATTAATTCATTGAGTATTTTCTTTGTTTAACCAAAAAAGTAAAATTCCAGAGTAATGTTTTCTCGAAAAACGTGTTTTTTGTTAATTTTATTTTTGACAATTGCCACCTTGGCTTTCGCTAAACCTGCACCTGATGCTGAAGCGGATAAAAAGGCTCGAGAAAGGAGGTTAAAGCAATTTAATAAAATTATTTCAACTCCAATTTTATCTGCACCCGATGTTTCCAAATGTATCAAAGGTCGAACTTATCTTGTCACACATATTTTATATATGTGCTTTCATTATGACAATGGAGCCATTAAAACTTTAGTTCCTATGGGTAAGTACATTTCCATTTATTTGTTTTGTTAATATTGTACAAAGAAATATGGCTTTTCAGCTTGTGCAACATCGAATGGCCCAAATCATAAACGAGTAAATTTATATCATAATTTTAAAGACCACTTATTTGCTTATCGATGTCTTCGAGAAGACAATGTTTTTAAATACAAACCAATTAGTAAGCTATTAGTGCCATTCTTTGTCAAGCTCAGTAAAGATAATTCCAGCTTGTTTGTATCTAAAGAAGGAAATTGCTCCAGGTAAAACAATTCGAGTTGATAATGTTGAATTTACATGCATTCAAAATGCTGAAGGAAATATGTCATTGATTCAAAAAAGATGTAAGTCGTTGTTGTTTGATAAAGGCTTTTTGCTAGTCATCAAAAAAAGATTCCATGAACGTAAACATTTTTTTCTCTCTCTCGTTTTTATGATGAAAACGGGTAATGATTCTTGACTTTTTAAACGGAACTTGAAGCGCGTTCGCAATTACTCATACTAAACTCTAAATCTTAAAATAAAAAAAGAGAAAGAGATAAAAGTAAAGTAAGATACTTTCTTGATTGAAAGTCAGTTCAACCGATTAAAATGGAATTTACATCAAACATTATCAAAAAATTAAACATTCGTGTAAAGGAAACTAAACTTCATGTCACTTCATCATTGCTTGTTCAAAATCCTTTCATAAAATATTTTCTAGATTTGCACACTCTATGTCCAGTAGGAGGCCAAAAAGATTGTCCTGGACTTTCTCGAGCAATCATCCATTCAAAATATGGCACTGGCACTAAAGTTAAAATCAATGTTACTCAAAACATCCTTGTTCAATAATAATCCTCTGCTTCTTCCAACGTTTGCCTCCACACATTAATGTAAAATATATATTTATTTTTTTACCAATTAAACAATAAATAAATTAGAAATAAAAAATTTTCATCCACTCTCGTGGACTCATTTATACAAATGAGGATAAGAAAAAAAAAGAATGCCAAATTTTAGGCGTTTGCAGAAACAGCTAATTTCTTTAAATGTTCCATGAATACTTGCAATGACACGTCATCAGTAAAGACGGCTTGAGCACCATCTTGAGCATATGGGTTGTTGTGCGTAACAGATGGATTTACTTTTGAAAGAAGAAAACGAGCCTAAAAATAGTATTTTTTTATAATAAAAGATAAAATGCAGCAAGCTTACTTGAGAGCCTTCATGTTCTGTGACAATATAACGAGGAACAGGAAAACGATCTTGAAGAATTGCAGCTGCATCAGCTAAAGGTGCTTCAAGGAGTTGTTTGAAAGAAGCATAATCAGGTTGTTCTTGATATCCCGCTTTTCGCCATGCATCAATAGTTTGTCCATGGAAAATAAGAACATGGAAATAATCATCCATTAATAAAATACGGTCAGGTAAAATTGATGATGAATCTAAGAGCACCGGTTCAGGAGGACCACTGAAAGTATAGGAGAAGAGAGTTGGTTGGATCATAGTTGTTGATTCCATAACATTTTCTTGCATCAAAACGTGCCTAAAAAGTAAAACAATGTCAGCGTTCAAAAAAAGAAAAGAACAAACCTGTAAAATGCAGATTCATCCGGAGAATTATTGAAGACTTGAAGGAATTGCGATCTTCTGAGATGGAACATAAATTGTGGATAAAGTGCAAATTTTTCTGATAATCGAAGAGAATTTGGATCATCTTTATGATATTCAGCAAATCGTTGAACAAGACGAATGAGACTACGATCCAACCATCGAAGAATATCAGGAGAATCGTTTTCTTGTGAAGCTCGAAATGATGCCAATCTCGCCATAACAACCGATGCAGCTTCTTGATCAAAACCATATGCAACATTCGCTTGTTGTGATGCCATATCAGCCCATGATCGACATGTTGTTGTAACTCGAACCCTTTTTCTACCATCAGCATGTTGATATTGTGTTACAAATTGAAACATTGCTCGAGCGCCTTGTGGTACAGCTGAACCAGGTTGCGCTGTAATTTCATACAAGATTCCCATGGTATGTCGAGGTGTTAAAGAGCAAAATTTCCATTGACATGTTCCACCAATTCCCATTTCATTGTCAGATACAACAGCATTTTTAACAGCACTACTTGCACCACAACCAAGTAACCCTTCTATTTTTATTCCAGTACCAACTTTAACTTCCATTGTTGCATTGAAACCCATTTTGAGGAACCCTCTTGCATCTTTTTCAAAAACTTTCTTAAAACTTTGTTGAAAAAGTGTTGATTTAAAGCTGTCTGCCATAACCACATGTCCTAAAAAAGTACTATCAAAATCAAAAATTCAAGAGTGAGCGTAAAAACAAAATGAAAAGTTCTCATAATTTAAAATGTAAACACATCAATTTTTACACATTATTTTTCATCTTTGAATAAGTAAAAAGAACTTACCATTAGTAGAGCTGTAACAATTTTTCATTTCTGCAAGTCCTGTTTGGTCGAGTGCGCAAGAGTAAACGTCAATGGCATGACCATTTTTGACTGCTCGGGCTGCTAAAGCATCGTAGTATTTCATTGCTTTACGCATGAATGGAATATTGTCTTCTTTGATATCGTGCCATGATCGAATAGGATTTTTCTTTTCTTCATCAATAACAATTCCAGGTCCAGTAGTACATGGTCCACCAACAAGAGTCATAATTCGTGCGCCAGTATTAGGATAGCATACTTCTAATAGTGTTACAGCAACAGCTAACGCGCTTCCTGTAGCACGTAATGAACGTTGAGTTTGAGCTTTAGGCCAACGATCGGCTTGAATAGAATTAATACGTTCAAGTAATGATGCCTCACAATCACTGACGGGCTAAAAAAATCGAAGAGATAAAACATAATAAAAAAATGTTAAGTGAATTACTTGAAGAAATTTGTTTGAAGGTATTGGTCCACCTGGTTGTTGTAGCTGTTGAGGTTGTTGTTGTTGCTGTTGAGGTATACCACCAGGAACAGGACCACGAGGTCCACCAGCCATAGGAAGTTGACCAGGAGCTCCTTGAGGAAAAGCATATTGAGGAGCAGCAGGAGCTGTAGCACCGCCAGCTGGTGCAGTTTGACCAGAAGGAAAAGTACCAGCGGGACGACCAATATTGAGTCCAAGAATTTTTCGAATTTGTTCTTGAGTTACTTCTTTGGTGCCCTGAAAAAAAAGAAGATGATAGTCATTTTTAATCTTTAGAATTCCCGTTTTCAATTAAGAAAATGCATGTTTCATAGTCAAAAAAGGGCTTCTTCTAAAATGCGTGTTTGTTTCTGTCACTCGTTTTTTTTTGCTTTTAAATCCTTGAAAAATTCGTGTCCCCAAAGTGTATTAAAAGTTCCTTTTTAGGTAACATTTTTTTTCTAGATAAAATCTAAACAAATATGAAGTTGACAAATTTGGTAACTATTGCATTTTTATGTTCTTTGATTATTATGGTAAATCGTTCAGAAGCTAAATCCATTAGGGTTTCAAGAGAATTATGGGAAAATCCAAGATTTAGAATGGTTGATACATTACCAGTTCAAGTTTTTCAGGAAGAAGGATTTTCATTGGATAATGTAAGTCTTTTAATTAACCCTAATTTAACCAATATACTACTTTATATTAGCTAGATAAATAAAATCTACTGTAGAACAACAAAGCTTTATGATAATTTAAAAAACTTTTGGTTATTTAGAGAGACCCAATATCGTGTTTTTAAATAAATAAGGCATTTCAGATGCCAACAAGGATGTTATCCAAGCGATATGCCCGTATTGGTGGTACCATTGTCATGGGTCGCCGAAAATGAACCAAAAAAGCTTTTGATGTTCCACACTTAATGCTTCGAAATGATTAAATATGCGTTTATAATTATAATAAATTTTTGAATAAAGTTTTAAGAAGTTTGTTTACCTTGAAAACATAAGATCGATACATGCCACGAGAATTCAATTCATGAACTTCAATATGTCGACCAAATGTGATAAGACCAACAAAGGCATCAGCAGGAAGTAAAGAAACAGCGTTTTTAAGAGATTCTTTCAATGCAACAAGTTCTTCATCAGGAACACAAGTATCAGCGACAAAAAGGAAGATTGGTGGAAGAGTTGTGGCTTTCTAAAATGCAGACTCATCAATAGCAACAGTAGAATAGCAACAACAAAAAAACATACTCTAAGAGTATATTCAATAGTACTAAATTGAGGATAAAGCTCTGGTGGACGATTTTCTTCTGATATTGCTGCGTAATGAGGTGGAAAAGGATTACGTTGATTACAAAATGCACATTGCCATACTTTAGCTCGAAAGTCAACAAACCTAAACGTTAAAAATAAAGTCGCATAAATAATGAAAATGAAAACATACGTTAATGGATTGAGCACAGATTTGCACGTTGGTTTTTGACATAATACCGGATCATATTCAAGTGGAGGTTGTTGTGGAACATCATCTGGCCTTTCCTAAAAAGATAAACGCTTTTAATGTATTTCAAAAAAAAAAAATAGAGGAATCTTACTTTCAAAGGAGTAAAGAAACTTGTAACAGGAACAACCAATTTTTGAGCATCCGCTCTTGAATGAGGTAAAACATTCCATGTCATTTGAAGACCTTCAACATTTAGTTGGCTTTGTACATATTCTTCCCAACCTGATGCCATTTTTCATCTAATTTTGAAATTACAAATGCAGCTTCAAAATGTGTTTGAAAGAAATAAAAAGCAAAATGAATGAAAGAGAAAAATGGTTTATTGCTCGCAACTCCAACTCGACGAACACGTCACTTAAAATTTTTTGCATTGTGGAATATTCGTGTTGAGAATTTTTTCGCGGGTGTTTCAAGTTTTTTATGCTGATGATGAATTCCAATGATTTTTCTACGATAAACTAAAGATGATGATGACCTTTATAACTTATTATACGTGTTATTATTACATAAATGACCACTCCTTTTATAGTTTTTAAAAGATTAACTTTATTAGACGTTTACTAAATTTAAGAAAGAAAAAAAAGATACATAAGAATATTATTTTTGAATACAATTTTATACTATTAATATCAATTTTGGAAGATACATTCACCTATTCATTGAAGATTTTCAGAGGCTAAAGAACATTTCGAAAGCACGTGTAAGTCCAACATCATTTGTGTTAAAATGAAGAAGACCAATTAAAATCATGAGAGAAAGAACATAAGCTACAGGAATTGCCAAACGAGCAAGAGTTTCACCAAGGACGATAGGACGAGCATAATCTTGAAATACAGCAACGATACCCCTAAAACGATCTTTCTTTAAAACTGTAGATACATAAAAAAACAAATGCTTACCAATGAATATGAAGAGCAAGAGCAACAGTAAGGAGAGCATCCATTACAGGTCCATGAATAAAATATGCAGCTGGGAACAAAGGTAACATTGCAGCCGCAAAATATCGTTCAATTTTAAAATGAAGAGCATGACCACCCATATGTTTACCAAGTTGATAAGTAGTAGTAGTTGGAGAAGCAGCTGCAGCAACGGTATCGCTTCCAGCAAAACGATGTCCAGGTGTAAAAGATAATGATGCTGCCATAGATTTTGCCAAAAGTGGCCAACGAAGACGTGATGGAGTCAAAGCTAATCGAGAGAGTGACATCTGAAAATTATTCAATATTTTAGCTTGCAAAACTCAAACTTCAATAAATAAAAAATCTGATCGGAAAGTTGAATAAAAAATTTGAGAATCGCTATCAAAAAATAAAATGCAACGTGCGAGAGATATTTTAGATAAACGTGGAGGATGAAAAAGAACTTCAAAGCTTTGAATTTTTAAGGCTTTTTTTAGTTCGAACTTCGAAGTTATCCACATGCTAAATATTGTAATCAAAAGTAAGCTCATCGGCCATAACCAATTCTACATTCAAAAGAATAAAGAGACCAATAATTTATTTTTAAAACAAAACATGAAAAGAAAATCAACAAAAACAATTAATAAGTGGGCATATTTTCCAATCGTTCAAATTCAACTGATTCGAATACAATATTTCCTTCTGAAGGTTCTGAAGGATCACCTGATGGTGTTTTTTGTTGAGGTGGTTGTGGTTCAACAGGAGCTTGTGGTTCTTCTTCCACTTCATCTTCTTGCTCCATTTCAACATCATCTGGTTCATTTTCTCTTTCCTTTGCTCGTTTAACTTCCAATTCTTGTTGATAACGAGCAGTAATGAATTCCAAATTATTAACATAAAATTCATGACTGAATCGAACCATATGATCTGCATCTTGAATAACAACAGGGGACATTGGAATTTGATCTTCTGATAATCTTTCAGTACCGTATAATTCTGAAGGAAGAATTCCAAGTTTTAATGGTCTTTGACAAAGTTGATTAAAAGCTGGGGTGAGTTCAAAGCAATTACGGAATAGATTAACTCGGCCCAAAACATACAAGCCCAGACGAGCTCGAGATAAAGCCACAATAAGACGTCGAACATCACGAAGATGTCCAACATGATTTGTTCGAACAAGGGATAAAATAATATAATCGTTTTGTTGACCTTGAAATTTATCAACTGTTGAGATCTAAAAAAATGAAAGGGGTTATGATAAAGCTACTAAATATGGGGAAGCTAACCTTATGAGGAGATCCAATAAGAGGATTTTCACCGCATCGTTTTTGAATGACATCTCTAATAAGTGAAACTTGGCCATTGTAAGTTGTAAGAATGGAAATTTTTTCTGCTGGATAACCAAGAACTCTCATGTAAATAAACAAAGCCGTTGCATATTCAGCTTCGCCGAGATTTTGATAAAAGAATGGACTGGGAGTTGATTCACCAATTCCATTAAAATCAGGAACATCAATAAGTTGGAAATTAAAATGAAATCCGGGATTTTGGAATTGATATGGGCCAAGTTTAACGTGTTCGAGATCGCGAAGAGATTTGTAACGCCAATTATAAAGTGAAGCAATTTCAGGACGAGCTCGACCTTGAGCATCCAATTGAATGTGAGGAACTCCATATCGAACAAATCGAGCAAAAAGGCTTTGTTCCATATTTGAATATTTTTGGAAGGTAATATTTTGGACGATTGGTGGAAGTTGATGATGATCACCAATCATAATCCATCGCTTTAAACGATTTCTGCCATCTCGTGGGTCCTAAAATTAAGGTGGTTAAACATTTCTTCAAAGAATAAATGAAAAAACTTACTTGAAGCAAAAGTGGAATAAATGTTTCAACTTCAAGAATTTGGGCTGATTCTTCCATAAGAATATTATCATATCGGAAACCAATATCAACAAGATCCTTTCGTCGGAGGGCAGCATGGGTGCAAGTCATTGCAATAATTTTTGCTTCTTTTACCTAAAAAAATATTATTAATTTCTATCCTAATTACTTATAAAAAAAAAGTTTACTAATAAATATTCAGTTCGATCTTTGCCATTTCGAAGCAATTCAAAAGCGCGAAATTCTTCCAATTTTGCAAATTTATCTGATAAAATTTTCCAACAACTTTTTGCAACATCTAAATCTGCGTTGAAATCAGTCTTTTCAAACAAAGTTACATTGGATTCAAAGAATTTGGTAAATGGAAAATTATCAGCAATAATAGCAGGATTTTCCTTTGAAGCCTTTTCCATGCTTTCATTAAAACTATTCCAAAGTCGACAAACAACAAAACGATAAAATTGTCCGGCTGTTTCGCAAGAATATCCAACATCGCCATGTTCTCCAAGAGTTTCCTTGAGTTTTTCAACTTCTTTTAACAATTCCAAACGATGTTGTAAAACATAATTAACTCGACCATATCGACTGAAATCTTTATCAGTTTCTAATGCTTCTTCACCATGACCAAGTCGAAGTAAATGGCGTTCATCAACATTTAAAGCAATAATCTTTTCAAATAATTGATTTAATGCTTGATTCGAATGGGTTACAATCAAAGTTCGTTGTTCAGGCCAATTATGATAAATATTTGAGATAATTTGAACCGCAACATCTGTTTTACCTGTACCTGGTGGGCCAACAACCACAGTAAGGCCAGGTTCAGTTCCAGATTTGATTGCTTCAATTTGGGCTGGTGTAAATTGAATTTTATTTCGGCGATAATCACCACCTATTTTTGTTACATTTGAATATCGCTCGTATGGTTTCGCGACAATGGAAGTATCTTTTTGTTGGCCTTCAGGGATATTATGTTGAGGAACGAGTTCATTAAAAGTAAGAATATATCCAGCATCTTTGAGTGATTCAGCACCTTCAAGCCCGGTAATAGTTTTACCTGGGAATGCATTAATTAAATGTTGTTTTGAAAGAAAAGTATCATTGAAATCGATTGTTGCAATGGGTGAAGCTAATTTTGAATAATGAGCTGAATCAGGTTCTCCATAGCCAAGAATTAAATCTTCCAACCAATGAGGAACAACAAAATCAGTATTAAGCAATTGTCGAATGGTGCTTAGAACAGCTTTGAAGTTGTTTGTTTTAGCATCTCGGCGAATAACAAGGTTGAAGGAATAATAAACTTCAGCTTGATCGTTATTTTGATCAAGGAAATATTGATTTGGATCCAACCAAACTCGATATTTCCGCACATCCCCGGTTAAAGTTTTAAGAGCTTCACGGTGTTCCATTTCTTCAATAACTTTTCCTTCATTATCAATAAGTCCATCAACTTCACATCCACGAACAGCAACAATTTTAATTCGATCTTTAAAAGGTTTTCGAGGATCAAATCGAGTTTGAACTTTAACCAAAGGTGCAACAGTAACTAAGAAAAGGATATCATGTCGATGAAGTCTTTCCCATTCTTGTCGAAGATCTTTTCGTGATGGAAGGGTTATTGTTAGATCAGCTGTAACTTCATCGGGAGCTCGTTGGCCAATAAGAGGACGAGCAACATGAACGAGGCGAAGTTGTTCAGTTAAGGGTAAAGCCATTCGAGCCCATCCGCCCCATACAACATTGTTTGGATTTTGTTCATGCTGCCATGGACGCATACGGAAGAGGCTGTTTTCGAGATCATGCCTAATTTCATCTAAAATTAAAAATGGTTTGAATGGATAATACTTGGATTAAACAAGAAAACTTACAAGTTGATTCCATTTGGAAAAGGCTAAAATTTCGAAGAAGATAATCATGCAAAGTTAAAAACTGAACATTAAATTTGGGTAAAGCCAAAACATTTTCGCTATCATATTCTTCATAAGGAATTAAATTTTCATCCCAAATAACCTTTTCACTTGGATAAATAGGTTGCTCATTTAATTGTTGTAATTGATTAGGTCGTCGCTCACAATGAAAAACAATGATATCAATTAAAAACTGTTTTGAATATTCTTCAGGCATATTTGCTGCTTCTCTTTCTTCTTTGGTTGGAATCAAATGTAAAAATTCTGCAAAATTATAGAGATCTTCAACTTCTAATTCAGATAATTGTGAAATCAAGGCTTTTGGAGTATCAACTGCAGAAGCACTCAACAAATAAAAATGAGATAGTCGTTCACGGAAAAATTTAAAAGCAGCTTTTTGAAGATTTACAACATGGTCATAATGTCTTTGAACCATTTGATTTTCATTTAAAGCCACACCATTGATATCATCAATTTCAAATCGAACATAAAATTTGAGGCGGGTAATGAGCTTACAAAACAAAGCTCCAACTTCGGTTTTAATAAAATCAGATTGAGCTGATTTTACAAGTAAATGGCTTCCAATAATTAATTGATTGAAAAATGGTCGAGTTGTACGAAGTGAAAGCATATCAGTACCAAATTCAAGAAACCTTTCAAGATATTTTACAGCATGAACGTCGAAAGCTGTATCTTGATTATCCACAAATTCAAGGACATAAAGAAAGCGTTGAATGAGGTTCCAAAGAAAGCTTCGATTAAATTTAATTGCGTCTTTTTGGTCTTCAGGCAATGAATTAAATTTTTCTTCAATTTTATTCCATCTTTTAAGTAACTTCATATCACTTGAAAGCATTGTCATGCGTTGACTCTAAAATTTGAGCAAAGTTTAAATAAATTCAAGAAAATGTTATAAAAATGACTTACGGGGAATAAATTAACCAAAATATTCATTGAACATAACTTGATGATTTCTTTTCGAACGAGATCAACTTCAAACGAATTAACTACATTAACCAAAAATAACAAAACGGCTGTTTGTTCAAGATAACTGAATCCCTCATTTGCAAGCGCAATAACAAGAACCCGTCGAAAGAATGCAGGAAAATTATTAGGATTTTGTATAAAAGCATCCCAAGCTGGAACACGCTCACGAAATTTTTCATTTATCATTACAAGGATGGAAAGCACGTGAGAATCCTTCGAAGTTGATGGATCAAAATTGGGCCATAAGAATTTTTCAAGGTATTGACTAAAAAAATTTTGATTAAAAATTCGATCAAAGAACATTCAAAGTTACCTGAACTCGAGTAAAACAACTTTTTTCTTTAAAAATTCTGTCTTTTTTAGCTCATTTTGATAAATATCTTCAACCACTTTGGAATCATAAGTTTGATGGGAAGATGTATATGGAGCCCAATAATTTTTAGCAATCTAAAAAAGAGTATTTTTAATATTAAATAACATAAAAAAGCGAAAAACAAACCTCCGTAATTGGGTCTTTATCCATTGAACCAATAGTTTGGGGAATTCTTGTCTTTGCTACCATGATTGCTGGTAGAAAAGGGGAAAGATAAAATAATAATAAATAAGAAAAAGTTGGATAACGAAGGGATTATAGAAATTTCAATTCTAAAAACTTTGAATCCAAATTTCTTTTTCGGCAGAAAAAAAAATGAGAACTTTGAAATACCAATTCTTTTTGAGACCTTTCTTTCTAATAATAAAGTTTTGTTGAATAATGAAAAAGAAGAAGATCACAGTTTGATTGATAGAAAGATTTAAATAATTGAAAGCTTAATTTATCGTCGAAGGTATAAATTTATTTACGAACAAAAAATGAAATTCGTTGCTCTAAAAATGCCCTACTTTCCTTTTTGGTGGTTTGGTTGCGTGAAGATTAACTAAAGCTTTTGATTTTTTTTTTACTTCCCGTGAGATTATGCCTTCTAAGTATAATACTTAGCTTATTTTCTTTATTATTACCAATTAGCCTTAAAGCGATGCATAAATAATACAAAATTATGCAAGTAAAATCATTCAAACTATAAAACTTTCATTATTTGAATTAAGATATTTCTTTAATTTTATCTCAGCGAATTAATTTGCTTTGATAATTATTTTTTATCGTCGAACTTACTTTTTTTCGAAGTCAATTTCATTCACATATTGTTTTTTTGTGATAAATATTTAAACGCTCACTATTTAGACAAAATGGCTTTATTTGATAAAACTTTATCAAATCTTTTGAGAAAATTTTCACCCATCGATATCGCAGATTTTTTAAGCCATTATGCTGATGAAGGTAAAACAGGAACATTATTTTGCACCTTTTGGACTGGAACAGAAGTTGTGGTAAATTTTTTATTTTGTTTATTTTGTTTTTTAAACTAATCGCTGTATTTTTTTCGAATGACCAATTGAGTTTCATCGATCATCCATCATTAATGTTTGGAAGAGATATTTTTGGAAAGAAATCTTTATGCTATCGTATAAATGGAAAATTTGTTGAATGTAAGAGAGTTCCGGGTGAAATAAATGTTAGATTTTTTCTTTTGCCTTTTATTATAAAAACTTTATGTTATGTTTTTTAGTCAGGATGGAGAGATGTTCCTCAAGGTACGGTAGTCGTTATTCGAAGCCAAGAAATGTCGCGAACCAATATTGTTTTTTCTCAACCAGACAATAGCATTCATTTAAAATTTTGTTTCAAAGATCTTTGGCAAGCTCAAGCTTATGTATTTTCATTTATTTGTAATGAAGCAGTTAATATGTTTATGGAAAGGCTAAAAACGTCTATAAACAATGTTACTTTTCATCTTATTCCAGGTGGAGAAAGTTTGCTTCAAGTTCGTATTTTGCTTTTGTTCCCTTTTTTAAATTTCTTTTTTAGATTAATACTCAAATCTTACCTCAGCATGAAATTGAATCCCTTCGAAGCGATTATACAAATGAATTTATTGAAATATTTAAAAATATTTTTCCTCTTAGATATCTTCCAAGTCATCCAGATACTCTTTTATTTTTATTTTCGGGTGGAGTTGATAGTTTATTTGTTACTCTTATTGCTGCTATTGTTGCCCATGAAGATATTGAATTTGTTCTTGTTAATGTTTCATTTTCTGAAAGTGGAGATGTAAGCTTTGCGACTTTTATTGATTTCCAATAATTACAATTTTTAAGGACTTTGAAAAAGCTCCCGATCGAAAGCGAGGCATTGAAGCAAATGAATTTTTAAAAACAAAATTTCCAGAACGCATTTTTCATTTTCTGAGAGTTAATGTTACCAAAGAAGAACTTCAAAAGAAGCGAACTAGTTCCATTGCACATGCTATAGTCCCAGGTTCAACCGTTCTAGATGATTCCATTGGTTGCGTTGTTTGGTTTGCTTGCAGAGCTCGAGGAATTGAAAATGGTTTACAAACAGAGTAACTAAAAATTGTCATAATACCATAATTTTCATTTTTGAGATTGTTTTAGGTACGATCATGTTGAACGAGTTTTCGTTGGTTCAGGTTCGGATGAAATACTTGGTGGATATTCTCGACATCGAGGTCGTTATGAAAGAGAAGGAAATGATGGGCTATTTGAAGAATTAAAACTTGAAATTCAAAACATCGGCAATCGTAATCTTGGACGAGATGATCGCGTGGCTATAAGCAATGGTCGAATTATGTTGGCACCATTTCTCGATGAAGATGTTGTTCGATTTGTTAACAAACTGCCAATTCAACTAAAAGTTGATTTTGCACTTCCTCGAGGGACAGGAGAAAAAATAATTTTAAGAGAAGCTTTAAAGTTATTGGATGTTCCTGTCTCACTTTATACAGCTCCAAAGAAAGCAATGCAATTTGGTACTCGAATTGCAAAACTTGAAAATCGATCTGAAAAAGGCTCTGACCCATGTTCAAGATTGTTGGCATAAATATTTATTTATATCTTTGTTGATTTTATTCAAACTAATAAACTATCGCCCTTTTAATTTTTTTACGAATTTGAAACAAAATATGCAATTGAAAATATATGAATTTTTACGAGGTATAAATAAATCCCATATGTTTAGATGAAGCTACTCATTGTTATGAATGTAAGTCTCTAATTCTGATAGATGCCAAAACTCATTCAAACTGATTCAATCCATCCCAAAAAGCCCCAAAAAAACAAAAAACAAAAGAAAGACACAAAAGATTTTTAAAATTATTATTTATTATATATTAAATATTAAACAAGACAGTTCACATCAAGACAGAGCTTAAGGATTGTATTCGATTGGGAGGTTCTTGCGGCGGACCATTCCATCACCTTGGAACCATTCACGGCGGAATTGTTTTGCAGCGCCATCAGGAGTGTTGGTCCATTCGATGGTGATACGATCATTGTTTGTGTCTTCTTGACCAAATTGGAAGGAGTCACAGGAGACGGCCATGAGAACAGCTTCTTTAGGATCAAGGACGCCACAGGGAGGATCAACACCAAGACGCTTCATGTTGGTGGTTTTGATAGCCCATCCAATACGACGACCACCAGCATTGATGATCTGAAAAAATAAGCAATGAAAAAATAAGAAAAGTAAAGAAAAAAAATAAACCAACCTTAATGTGATAAGTATGCTTATCATCATAAGGAGCATTGAAGACGATCTTGTTTGCGGGTTGAGTGTTGATGTCACCAGGAGGAACGGAAGCCATGACGAAGAAGTTGAGAGACGAAGTAAGTCGACGACGAAGTGCAGACTAAACTGATGACTTTTTCATTTCATGCCTTTCCTTTTATACGATTTTGAAGGCTTCAAAAAAATGAACAATAAAAATTATGCAAATTAGTGAAATCAACTTGAAACCATTAATTTTTTTTGATGCGCTAAAGGTTATCTGATTGTCAAAAAAGTAAATATTTTTTGGATGCTAAATGATGCCTTGAAGCTGTTTTCCTTGTAGTTTATTGTATGAGGAACAATTTATTGTTGTCAAATTATTCAAAGCTTTAAAGCTTCGATGGTTGATTAACCTTCGACTGCTTATATGAATTAAAATTCTTATAGCGAAAAACTCTGAATATTTTTATTCGTTAAAAAATTTCAAGTAATAGTTTATATCGAGCTTTAAAATGTCTTCCCAAGTTCCACCTTCTGTTGATCCAGTATCTATTTGGTTACGATCACAAATCATAGATTCTCCAAATCCAAAACAAGAAAGATCAGTTCATAAGAGAAAGTAAAGTTAATGTATCTCTTGCAAAATGTTTTAATACTTTTAATTTTAGTGTTGCTGAAAGATATTCCGGCCAGCGATCAGCTTTATGGTCATCATTATCAGAAATGACTGGTCCTAATCGTAATGAATTGATTACAAAGTTGATTAAAAATTGGCCCATTGCTAAAGAAAGGCGCGCTTTTGTAAATCCTGTGCATCTTGGTTATGCGACTGTTAGTTGTACAGCAACATATATGGGTATGTGTTTGAGAATTGAATTCAAATTTATATACTTTTTATTACAGCATATAAAATTACTGCTGACCTCATTTTCTTTAATCCTAAAGCGGGTTTCATCAAGACTATTAAAGCAACAAAATCGCCCATTATTTTTCCTCTTTATACTTCTGGATTTTGTTTCTTTGGATTCTATCAAATATCTGTTATGAAACCCATTTTGGGCGAAAATCCGCCCTCGCCTTTAAATCTTTTATTAAGAATGTCTGCAATATTTATTGGTTCGGGTGTTTTATTTCCTGTTTTTACTACACCTTTTCTTGCTCATTATGTGGTTTGTTTATTTGAATTTTATTTTAAAAAAAGAGTACTCCAAGTTTTAGAATATGCAAAGAAATCCAAAGATGCCTGTAACAAAAAATATGTTAGAATTTTTTACATTGACATTTATGGCTTCCAAACCAACGTGGAGATATATCCCTTATTTAACATTATTTCATTTTGGTGTAGCTAGTCTTTGCACATATTCGTTACTTTGGTCAAGAGAAAGGTAAGATTTATTTTGTTTTTTTTTCTTCCATAAAAATATTTTTTTAAAGGATTTTCGACAGCCTTGAACTTGAACCGGAATTTATTAGCGATGTTTTGATGTCTTCAAAAGATTCAAAATCTCCTAAAGCTTTCTTGAATAAAATTTTTGCTAAATTTTCATTTTTACACCCATTTGTTGATGATCCAACTTTAATTGAACCTGATAATGCTCAACGATGAAAGAATTTCAATATATGTATTTAGTTATGTGTCATATTATTATCGTAGGTTAATGTAGTCGTTATTTTTCATACAAAATTTATTTTTTTACAAATTAAATGGTTAATACACGTTTAAATACAAGTCCTAATTTTGATACAAAATTTTTCAAAACATATAAAACATTGACAAATTTAATACAAACATATATTTAGAGTTATTCAGTTTCTAGTTAGTAAATGCTAAGTTTCGCATCCGCAGGAATTCCATATTTTGTTTTATTTTCATCGAAGAGAATCGTAAGTTGAGCACAATATTCTGCATGCAAGCGATCAATTTCATCTTGTAATGGATTTGGATTTCTTTTGACAGGTATTGGTTTTCCCACTAAAACATATGTTGGTTAAACGAATTATGAAAATTATTTAACAATGAATGAAATCTCAATGTAAAAATAAATCACTTACCAACAGTATTAATAGGCGTTCTGTATGGAAGCAAACCGAAAGAATAATTGAAAATACCACGGCCCATAAAAAGAGGAGGAGAAAATCCACAGATTTCTTTAAACTTTGATTGAAATTCTCTCAATTTTGTACCACGAGAATTTTTCATTTGACGGAAAGTACTTGTTTCACCAAAGTTATACATAGGAACAAGGTTAGTACCGGTTTTTAAAGCAATTTTGATGAATCCTTTGCGTGTGGAAAGTTTGAGATCAAAGTTATCAGGATGTGAATCAAGTGCTTCTTCGGCTCCACCAAGGATAATAGCAACAGCTCGGCCTTTTTCAGCTTGAGTTAAAACATGTTCAATACTTTCTGTTGATGAAGAAATTGTACCAGTCATAAGAACCATTTCACGACGAATAGGAAATTGAAATTGAGTTGGAAGTGTAACAAGTGATGGCTTGATTCCAGGAAACATTTCGCTCCATCCAGTACCTTCTGTTGCAAAATTTGCAAATGCACCAATTCCAAGTATTCCATGAGGATGTGAACCAATAATATAATTTTGATCAGGTAATAAGTCGACAGTTTTCTGTAGTTTTATTGGAAAATATTCTGCAAAATAGCGCCATACAATTTGTCTTCGAAACCATTCTTGTGGATAGGCACCTCGAATATGTGAATTTCTATCATAAACCATCCATGCTCCATAAGATATTACTAACCACCTGAAAACTTTGTTGGTTAAAAGAGTAATACAGATGCATAAAATGCAAGAAGAAAAAAACACAAGAAAGATGCAAAAACAAGAAAGGATCAAGGCTCATATGATTTTAGATTAGAAAGAAAAATGGACAAAAAGTTACTCACCAATATGAAGTATAGAATAAGAGATAAAGTGGACCAATCACTGCAACAGCTGGAGCTAAGATGAATACAAAAATAAAGTAGCAAACAGATGCAGTTTGAATTCGACGTTCAATTGGAATATTCACAGGTGCCCATTGCATTTTGGATGGAGCGATAAGGAATTCCTTGCTTGATGGAACCGGTTCCTAAAAAAATAAGAGGTTAAGAAACGTAAAAATAATAATAAGTTCAAACTCGTAATTGCTCGCTTAAAATTGAAACTAAATCTTCCCATTCAGCTTCAGAATCAAATAACCCATTTTCAAAAGCATTTGCAAAAGTACATTCATCAGTATTAGAAAGATCCGAGATAGTGGCCATCCTCGATTTCAAGAAATGAGTGTTTCAGAAAGCACGAAATCAAAAGAATGAAAAAGACAAAAAATGAAAAAGTATTTTTTTGTAAACATAGGCCAAAGAATGAATAAAAATCTATGCAAATAATAGGGGAAAAAAAAGAAGGTTTTTTGACAATCGGAAGTTATTATTTTTTTTTTTGTTTCTTGTTAATTCAAGGTCGAAACAAAGAGAATAGAAAAATGGGCGAGATTTAAAATTTACCGAGCGAGCACACAATTTGCGCTATGGGATGCTGACGTGCTAAACTCATCTTAAAAAAGGTCTTTATTTTAGGCTATAAAATAAGACATGGAAAAAAAGGGTTATTTGGAATGGCAATAAAATTAATTAAATTTTTTTAGTTTTTCTTACATAATTTTGAAAATCGTTTAATTTAAGCATAACCGAGGACAGTTTATTATGCATTTGTCAAATAAATTCTGTATCATTTAGCTCCAATGACACTTATCAAGCGTGAATCCAAACAATTTTTAATGCTATAAAATTAGTGATAATTCTGCTCTTACCAAAGCAGTACATATTCATTTATGGCGGCAATATGACACAAACCATACTTATGAAGAAAAATGTTTCACCGTTAAAAAATTTTTTCTTTGTAAAGGCAAACAAGAATGAATGCTAGTTGTTTTATAATCTTTAAATAAAAATGGTAAAAACATCAATTAGCTAGCTAAACACAAATTTTAAAAACAGGTGAAATTCAAGCAAATAAACAAATTTTTAAACTGTATCTTCAGACAGAGACTTCGCACAAATTACACTTTTTTCTCTCTCATGGAATGTAGTAACAACCACCTTTTGTACTTGAAGACAAAAAATGAGACCAAACGAGGAGAAAAAAACTTTGATTTTTTTTTATACTGTTTATTAGATAAGATATAAAACGTCTTATTTTTTTCTTTCAAAGTTTTTTAATGAATTAAAGATGGAAAAAAAGGTAAAAAGAAAAATGAAAATTTGGCCTTAAAGCCATCTTTTAAAAGCAAAAAAAAAGTAAAAAGTTAGAGATTCTTATCCGACTTGTTTTTAACTTTCTGGAGATCTGATCCAAATCCATCTTATGCTTTCGATCAAAAAAGAAGACCAATAAAAAAGGTTTTCCTTTTTTGCATGTTTCTTCCTTCCTCCATTGATAAAAAAAGTGAGGGAGGCAACTAATAGAAGAAAAAAAAACTCCAAAGAACATTTAAGAAAAAAGACTGAAGTTTTTTTGGTTCATTTTTAAGCTTTCCCCAATAAAGAAAAGAAAAAAAAGTTCTTTGATAACAAACTTTTCTTCTTTCTCGTCGCCACCGCAACCGTCGTCACCAACAATCGAACGAACACATAAAAAAAGAGTGCAAAGGTTGAATATTAATTGAATGAAGTGCAAAGGTTAACATTTAGTTGTGATGTAATAATATGTGCATACATACAATAAATTATATTTCTACATATGTATTTTATGGCTATAAACAAAAGACAAAAAAAATTAATATGATACATACATAGTTATTGCATACATTGTACGTACATACATACACATTTTCATTTGTGAATTCTTTCCCTTTTTGGGGTACACAAAATAAAAGAAAAAAAATTGGATGATAGTTGTATTTGTAAAGAATAGGTAGGTAAGATTTTTTTAAGGTTAAGGATTGTTTTAGGATTTGGCTTTTGCTTAAAATAGAAGCTTGAAATTTTTTTGACATTAAAAGATACAGAAGCAGGAATGAAATGATATTTAACATAGAAAAGTTTTTAAAGTAACAAAAACTCCATTTTGAAACTCTATTTTAAGCCAAAAAATTTTGGTGAAAACTTTTATAAACTAATTTTCACTAACCTTTTTCTTTTCAAACACAAACTACAGTTTTAAAAAAAGAAGCTAAAACTAATAATAACAAAGAAAAAAGAAAGAATAATATTATATTTGACCCGTATTTCTTTTTTTAAATTATTCTTTTTCATAAAAAATATTGCAGCATCATTGAGTTCAGTAATAATAATTACTGATTTTTTTAAACTTTTAAAATCCTAATATGTTGTTGCAAAATTAACCAAGGAAATTATTTAGAAATCCTTGAGCCACTTCACCATTAATCATTTGATTCATGCCTTCCATAACGGCCATGGGATTTTGATCAATAATTCCACCAACTTCATCACATCGCTTAATGGATCGTTGCATATTCATTCCAATTTGAATTGAATTTATTATATCGCATTCAGAAACCGCTCGACGAAGCTGTCCACATTGTTCGCGTTCAGCTATCATTCGACAAGTTTCTTTGCTAAAAAAATATGGCAAAGGATTAGATCAATTTTAAGAATTTAATCATAATTTTTTTTTTCAAGAATAGCAATATTGTAATTCAGTTTTTGTGTTTTGCCTTTTTTTTTTGCAATTCACATTTTAGTTTTGTGTCTTCGCTTAACATCATCAAAGTTTAAAAAAGTAATAAAGGTCATTTTACTGCAAAAAGGCAACATATTAAATTAATTGTTTCCATCAAAAAAACGTCGACTTTTGACCCTTTTGCCTTATCGTCCACTTTTTTTTTTATTACTGACACCCCTCAAAAAAAAAAGAATCTTTTTTAGGTAACAACAAAATAATACTAAAAAAAATAGCAACGAAAAATGTTTTCATATTGCTTTGGGAAGTCATAATAATATGAAAAGAAAAACCGGATATTGAAATGTCCAGTTTTTAGGTAATCCAAAAAATATAGTGCATAAATAAATGCATAAACTAACCTAGCACGGAAAAGATTAACTCCGCCACCGGTGAGTCCATTTTCAAGTTCTCGCCCCCATGCATCCCATGTTCGTTGTTCGGCATGTTTGACACAATTACCATATGCAATTTGCATGAATTCACTTACAAATGGTAAACAACCTAAATTTTGAAGGTTAAAGAAATTGAAAATGCAACCAACAAACTAACCATCTCCTTGACGAACACCAAAATTCTCTCTTGCGCCAGGTAGAAGTTGTCGAATGTTTGGGATGAGATTGCCATTGCTGGAACCTCTAGCAGCTTCATAACCACCACTTCGAGCAGCAATACCGCTATCACTGGAGCTAGCGCCACCACGAAGGAAAGAGCTTGCAAGTTTGAGAAGGCTTTCTCCACCTCGTTCCATAACAGGGTTAAGCCCAGGGCCAAGAGGATTTGGATTTCCGCTACTAGAGCTTCCACCACCACTGCTTTCAAGTCCTGGTGCTAGTGCAAGTGGTTCAGCTTCAAAGGCAGCTGTTTTGGGTGCTGGGAATAATGGAGTCGATTTAAAAAGGGTTGGTGTACCAAATTCTTTGGGTAAATCAAAAACAGGTTTTCCAACTGTTTGAGTCTTTTCGATTGGTGGCATAGACCTATCAGTGGATAATCCACCAAGATTCATCCCTCCTCCATTCATTAAATTGGTAAAGCTTTGTCCAATTAATTCTGATGGTGAAGCATTGGATGAAAGGGGCTTTGATTCAGGTCGCCCAGGTTTAGTCCTAAAAATTTCAAATTCAAATTATTATTTTTCAAGATTCCAAAATGAATATGTAAAAGTTCCCTTACATAAGCTCTTTATTACTTTCCATTGTTTGAGCTCCCAATCGCATTGCCAATTGAGTGAGATCTGCGATATCCCGGGGATTTATAAGTCCCATTAAACCACCACCATTCTATAAAAAAAGAAGATAAATATAAATATTTGAATATTATCCTTGAAAGGGAAAAAGCTTAAGAGAGCGGAACGAGGTTAATCTCTTCCTTCAATGCTGTTTGCCTCAATTTTAAATTCAAAGTTTTTCTAAAATCAGAAAAAATCAAGCAAGCAATGAATGAATGGATCGATTGAAATGAAAGGAAAAGAAGAATCCCTTCAGTTCAAAATAATATATTTTATATCCGTTTTTGCGCAACCTTTTTTTTACAAACATTCCATTTTCTTTTCACTTTTTTTTGTTGATAAGTGTGAAAAGTAACATGAAAGAAAAAAGTTTTCCATAATCTTTTTAAATCAATTTAATATTTGATGGATTAAAGGGTCAGCAGCTTTTAGAATGAAAAAAGCAGAGTTTTTGGTATCAAAAAGCACAGTTTTAAAGTTAAACATGAAATTAATAGAATTACATTTTGCTTTTTTTTCGATTCAGAAACTAACATCTGTGATAAATAAAAAATTTTAAATCATAAATTTTTACCAATTTATTTCAAATTTGAATTACGGTTACTTGAATGGCTTTCTCCAAACTGATAATCAAAAAAGCTAGCGATGATTACTAAACTTACTTGAGCTTTTACGAAGGCCAATTGAATAAAAATGATTGCAATAAGTGATTGACAAATAATTGCCATTATTGTCAAATTGGCCAAAATAAATAAATAAATATAATTTAAGTTTAAAAAATATCTTTTGATTCAGCCGGGTTTCATGCGCTTTAGCTTTTTCTGTTGCCTTAAAAATCAACAAATGTATTTTAAAAAAGTTTAAAACGAGTAAATCACGAAAAAAGGAACGAGAAAATTTCATAATAAAAGTAGTCCATGAAGAAAACAAGATAAAAATAAAGCGATGAGATCGAGCAAAATATCAGCTGAGAAGCAGAACATCTAAATAAAAAAATATATTTTTCATACGCGCTCCAAAAAAAAGATTGAAAGTGACCACCACCATTTTTGGTGGATAAAAAAGAAGGATGGATGCCTGCGGCGAGCGACGGCTCAGCAACACTGTGATGGATTTAAAAAAAGAGATAGGCGGATACTCAAAATGGCTGCAGTCAAACATAACAAACAGAAATTGTGAGAATATTTAAGCCAATATTCCATGAAATTTATAGTCGAAATCAGTTGTGGTTGATAGAGGAGGTTGTGGCCGCCGCAGCCAACAAAATGATGAAACAAGAATGACCACATTCCAAAAAAATATAATAAGTAAAAAGATGATTCATCAATCGAGAAGCCGGCTTTTTGCTTGAAGGCAATTTCTTTGGATTTGTGACGTTTTTTTACATGAAAATGTTTGAAAGCTTGGTAGTCAGATGATGTCATAGTAAATAATTTCCATTGTCTCCGTTGTATGAGACAGTGTTTGATAGAATGTTTGGAAGGTTAAAAAGCAGCAAGAAATTTGAGATTAATAACACTAGCATCTGGAAATGGATATTCTCATGCAAAGCTTCTCGTAAGAAGCTTGTCACAATAAGCTAAAAAGCAAAGTTTTTTAGGAATACTTTATTATTCTAAACCACTAACAACTTGTATGTCGAGCGTAAAAAACCATTTCATTTTCAGCTCATCAAAGAAAGAAACCCGGATTTCGACCTTTTGCCGAAGGCAATGTCGCGGATTTCACTTTTTAAATGTTCAAGGGGGATTTCACTTTTTAAATGTCCAAGGGGAATCACAAAATCTCGAGACACAAATATGGAACATGTTTTCATTATAACACATAAACAAGTTTTAAAAGATTCTTTATTTAAAATATTTTACAAAATACATAATATTTCAATATAAAAGGCAATTAAAAAAAAGTAAGCATCCATTTGTTGTTTTTCAAAGTTCAATCAGTATCATTTTCACTTGAATCACTTTTTGATGAACCAATCGTTTTGATTACAATTTTCTTTGATTTTTCTGATTCTTCGGCAGCTTTTAAACGTTTTTGTCGAGCTTCATTGAGTGAGGCAGTTAATGGAAGAGTTGGACGTGAAAGAGCAGTATGTTCACCATCGATTCCAAGATGCAAACCATAAACTCCACAAGGTCGTCGATGTCGTTCAATATCCAAAAGATGATTCTTTGTTTCCCATGTTCCATCAGCAGCCATATATAAAGTTGCAGCATGTCCAATTATCATAACACATGAATGAGCATTTTCACCAGCAATTTTGGCATAAAAATTAATTTTACGTTGTAAAAAATCTTTTGGTGTTTCATCTGGACGAATTTCTTTCATAAATGGTTGATAATCAACATCGATATCGTAGCCAAGTTTTGAATACTGCAACATCATCATCTATTAAAAGAGTAAAAACTTTTAAAAATAACAAACTTACAAATTCTTTTGATTCCCATAATTGATTACCATTTAAAAATCCACGCCAATTTGCAAGTGCAGGTTCAATTCGAATTGGAATTTTCTTATGTTTTGATGTTAACGAAACGGTATTAGCAGTTTGAACAGCAGCCATTTCAGGTGCACAATATATCACTTTAAATCGAAGATTATTTCGAATGATTCCCATTGCAGTCATAGAAGCTGTAACTTTGCCATGTTCAGTTAGAGGTGGATCAAGCTTATAACGAGATTCATGACGTCTAAAAAAGAAAGGACTATAATTTTATGATTGGAATGTAACAGAATCTTTACCTTGGAATTGCAAGTGGCATATTAAGATCATATGGACGATATCGGCGTTGACCAGGTGGACCATATAATGCAAAAAGTAACCATTCAGGAAATATATCAGTCATACATTCACCAGCAGCCATTGTAACAATAAATTGTTGTTGACGTTTTGATTTAACATTTGATTTTGTCTTTCGTAAAACTGTTTGAGTTAATGTTATATCAGATACTGAACCGCTAAAAAATACGAATGTAAAAGTGTTAAAAATTAAATGAATGAACTTACTTGGTGTTATTAGTGGCGGTGTTTTCTTCAGGAAGATCTTCTACACAACGCAAAGTTGCATCGGCGTTACTTGGTGATTTTCCGCTGCTCATTTTTGAAGAGTGAATGAATGAAGACAGTTTGAAATCGAAAAAATAAAATAAACGACCATGGCAAATTTAAAAATTTGAATTTTAGGAAACAAACTTCATTTTTCACTGGTTCAAAAAAAAAATGAGTGAAAGGCGTTTGGGAATCTTTGTTTTTTGGCGCGTTTACATGCTTTCTTCCATCATCCTCGGTGGCGGTAATTTATTTGAGTATTGAAAGTAAATTTTTATTATTACTGCCACTAATTATAATTCTTGGAATATCATTTCTTTGTTTACATCGAAAACAATAAAATTCAAAATATCGTATTCGAAAGGTTGCACTAAAAATGTTCCTTAGTTTACTGCTTTTAAAATCTTCGTTGTTAAATTTAGTTCAACGTTTTAAGTTAAAGATAGCCTTTTGGTTTACGTGTGTCACTCATATTTAACTATGTAAATCCACAGGTTTATTAATTTTAAGTTATCTCTAACAAGGCATGAAATATATAGATAGCTACAGTAAGCTTCTAAAATATGCAGCTGAAAACAAGTAAACAAGGGCGGATTTCTTATAATCATTTTAAGGCAGCTGTTTACTTGTTTGTTTTTGCTCTTTTCATGAAAAATAAAAACAAAAAACAAACCAAACAAGAAATAAAATAATTATGCTTGAATAATGATACATCAAATAAACAATATTAGAAATGGATTTAATCAAAGTAAAAAGTCCATGATTGTTTTCTCCAGCATGTACAATAGCTTCAGCGCCTTGAATAAATACATAAAGCGTCAATAAACATGAGCTATAAATAGAATGAGCTAACATTCGACGATCAATTTTAGATGCCGCATTTATTGGAGGCATTTTAATAAAAGTTAATATTCCAATAAATAATGAAGCTGCTGCTTGAATTATATTTGCTATGGAAGTGAATTGTCTTGATGCAATTAGAATTGATTCACAACCCACAGACCACATATTAAGTTTGCATTTGAGATTTGCGAAAGTGTAACCGTTGATAATAAATGGATAAAGTAAAAGCAAAATGGATATTATTTTTACGTTTCCGCTTGACCAAAGCTAAAAAAAGAGACGCGAGTTGGTAAACGAAATTTTGATGAAACAAGAAATTTATAAATCACCTTCGTTTGCTTTAATGGATACATCAAAGCTGTGAATCGATTGATGGCTAAAATAAAGTTCCAAAATCCAACAAAAAGTGTTGAATACCAAAAAGATAAATTATCTGAGAAAAAAAGTAATTCATTTTTATATTGAAAACATGCAAAGTTTATAAACCAAATGAAAGCAGCAATAAAATCAATGATGAGTCCAATTAAATATAAGACATAATAAGCCGATCGTAAATATATTTCACGGTTAATTAAAATTGAAGTAAGTAAAAATATAATTACTGTAAACTCAAGCAATGCGCCACCATAATTACTGTAAGTTGAAATAATATTTAAAATATCTGCAATCATTTCAAATGTGAACGTAGAGTAATTTGACATTGTCGCTAACGTGTTTTGATCGTTGCTCTAGTTGTTACACGAATAAAACCAAATGAAAAAAAGTTCCATAAATTATTCTGAAAAAAGAGAGAGAAGTTTGATGCCTTAAATTACATTCATCAATAAAAGCAAAAAATAAATAAAGGATGCATAACTTTCAATGGGGCACTAATTTAGGTATAAAAAAAACTAACGAGCAAATGTCAAAAAAGTGCTCATACCGATGATGTGGGTTCCAGTAGCATGGATTCCAAATCTTGCTATTTTTAGAGGACCATACAAATTAATTTTTTACCAAACTATAGTTTTTTTGGAGTCCAAAAAATTCAAAGTATGGGATATTTATAGCCAGCAAAAATAAGTCTCATGAAAACATATTGTAAAAAAAGCTTTAAAACATTTTTTTGTTATTGTAAAATAATCAGCACAAAACACAGATTATAAAGTTTAAAAATTTAAAGGGACATAGCTATTTCATGCCTTTTTTGAAATTTCGTTTGCGGGCACTGAAAGTTACACTTGGTAAGGCGCGTGTTTGAATTACCGTGTAAGACAGAAGTGACACGGTAATTCAAACACGCGCCGCCCCAACTGTTCCTATCAGCCCCAGTATCGAAATTTTTGAAAAGGCATGAAATAGCTATGTCCCTTTAAGCATGACTATAATGATAATAAAGAAAAGATAAATTTTAAAGATTGAAGTTGTAAGTAATATTTTTGGAAATCATGCGTTTCGACGAAAGATACTACTGTATCCATCAAGATTACAGGGAACAAAGAACGATGATGTAAAGCTTTTAAGATTTTTCGGAGGATTAAAAAAAAATTGAGATTCAATAAAAAAAACTTTACTTTTGATTTGTATTATTTTTTTTCTATCGCTACCTACGATTTTTTTGTAGTTACGAGTTTTTGTATTATTTTTTGAAAAAATGTTAAAAAGAATTTTTTAAAAAAGAAACAATGCATAAAAAACGTTATTCATCCTCTCCCGCAAGCTTATGTCTCTAATTAATTGAAAGTGCTTCATAGATGTTTTTTGCATGCGACAATTTTGTTTTTTGTTTCTGGATTTGAGAAAAAAATGTTCGAACTAAAAATGGAATAAAGCCACCATGATTTCATTAAGAATTTTATAAAATGTAAATACAAATTAGCAAAAATAATTCAATTTTTTATAATATTGTATTTTAAAATAAAAATACAAAAGAAAAAGGCAGAAATTTTTGTTGCAAATAATACAGTAATAGCCTAATTTAACGACTCTAATAATTGCAAAATCCATAACCATTGCAGATTATTAAAAATTTTTGAATTATCACGTTTATTTTCACATAAATGTCTCGGCTTAATTTATTTATCGCTTTGTAAATCAAAATTTTTTTATTTGCTTTTAAATTAAATTTTAAGTTTTGTAGACCACAGTTTTAATTCAATAATTTCAAAAATGCTACGTAAAAAAGTTGGATATGATTTTTGTTCACAAAACTTGTTTTTTTTTCTTTCAAATCATCAAAATGAAAGGTTTAATTTCAAAATTTTCTGGAAATCTCGAAAATCTCTTTAAACCATCAAAATCAAAGCAAAAATCAAATCCTATTAAGAAATAAATTTTTTGGAATTTAAATTAAAAAAGAAAAAACAATATTCTTAATTAATCCATCCATTCGTAATCATCTAACCCCCTCAAGATAGCATACTCAGATGGCTGTTAGGTAGGTAATGCGAGCACCTTCTAATCCTCGCCTGAATACGATTTGCTAAATTTAAAAGCTTCTTTTCCTAGTATCGTCGGGCTTTTTAGGATTAAAAATAAAATTTGTGAAATCTCGAAAAAAATGAAAAAAATTTACAAACGTAGGAAGAAAAATACATACAAAAAAAGTAGCCAACAACAAAAATGGTTTTATGTCATCATAACATTTTTTGTTTGAGTTTTCTTTTTAATTTAAAGTAATAAGCAAATTTAAAAAATAATAAGCAAGTGAAGTATCAAAATTTTAATCATTATTGGAAAACATAAAAATAAAAGCAAACTATTATTCTCAATTAAATACATTGACTTTTAATGGCCGTCGACAAAATTAAAAAAAAAAGTTAAAAGTTCAGGGAAGTAGGAAGAAATATAAAAAAAAGTAATGGAACAAATAGTGATGAGCATTTTTAAGTTTCATGGAATCCAATATTCATTTACGGAATCTGTGTAATCAATTACGATACGAAATAAAAATCCATTAATTAGAGTAAAATTGAAACATTTTAGTCGGAAAAATAAGAAAATCATATTATGAAACATTGTAAAAAGAGAAGGAGTTCGCAATTTTTTTGGGTTTGCAACTTTTATTATGATTCACATTTTTGGAAATTTAAATTTAATATCAATTTGGTTTTTACTTATTTTTCTTGTTTGCAAATTCAATCCTTGCTTTTTCCCACATTTTTTACAGTTGCTATCTTTTATTGCTATTTTTATATTTCATATTTCACGTAAGAGTAAATAATTATAAAAACGAAAAAATTTAAGCAACCAATTAAGGTGGTGGTATAATTGCAGCAACTATTAAGTTATTTTTAAAACATTTCTTCTTTTTTTATTGCCCTTTTGTTGATTCACATTTATTTATGTATATGCCTTTGTTGTTTTTGAATTGAAATTGTCTTCAACATAAAATAAAGAAAAGCTTTAATTATCTCTTCTTTTTTTGAGATACATCACATACACACATTATTCCATCTCTGAACATCGGATATCCTGCAGCAGCTGCAAGGAAAGGTTTTATTTTCATTCATATCATGCAAATTTTTTGGAAGTAAAAAAACAAATATTGTTTTTAAAATTTATTTTTTTCTTAGTATTAAAAAAAACGTGTGGTTCCCTAAAACTTCGTTAAATTTAAAAAATGAATTTAAAAAAAACGTGATAATACAATTTTTTTATTTTATTATTTTTTGTAAAATAAACATCATTAAAATTCTTCTCCATTTTTTTTTTACTTGTTGTTGTTTATTATGGTTGGCGATAAAAACAACAATTTTTTGCGTTACGGCGGCGTCGGCAGGCCGTCATTTTTCTTTTAAATCCTTGTTTATTCCAAAACAAAGCGTATCAGAAGATTAACTCTCTTCTTCTTTTCTTTGCCACTGCAGTTTTATTTTTGCATGAAAATTATTCATTTTTTTAAATTACAAAAACAAAACAAAAAAACATATCGACGATGTTACACGTGCTTTAGAGAAATAGAGTAATTGAAATAATTCCAAAAATGCAACACAGAAGTTAAAAGGAAAAAAATACGCGTTTTTATTTAGTGAAAATGGTATGTAAATAATAATACAGAAAATAAATTTAAATACTACTATGTAATTTACTTCTGAAAAAGAAAAGTGTATTATAAAAAAAGGTAAATTGCAACAACATTGGTTTAATTGAATATGTGAATAAAAAAACAGTACTCTTATAAATATTTTTTGACGTAGAAAGAGTTGAAATGAAGTTTGGTTTTTGCGGGCATTTTTTTGTACATAACACATATACGTAAGTAGAGCATTTCCTTAATTCACTATGATTAAATAAAGCCTAATATGTTTAACTTCCAAAAAAAAAACTACTTAACATAGTTAATATTTGTTTCATTTTTCATTTTTGCTTTTATTTTGACAAACACTTTTTTTGATAGTTTCAATTTTTTTTTCAAACTAAAATTATTCTCTTGAACGCTTGAATTTCCTTGGAATTTGTGCAACGAAACTCTTCTTTTTTTTGTTGATAACAAATGTGTTTGATTCTTCGAACTTGGGTTTTAATGCGAGTTCAAGGTTGATATGCTACGTCACACTATTTTATTACATCATCAACAGCAATCGAAAGAATGAAAAAAAAATTTAAAACAAAATTGAGGTCTTTAAATATTTTTTTACGAGTGTGACCAACCAAAACCAATCTTCTTTTTTTTTATTGTTTTTCCCTTTCATTTTAAAAACCTTTACATATATTTTTAATTTCACGAAAACGTCAATTTTTGCATTTTAAATCTTCTTATGACATCCAAGGTTTACTTTTTACACAACAAACGTATCTTTTTTATAATATTCTTAAAATTACCCATCTTTTTTTTTTGCATGATGAGGAGGATAGGTACCAACTAGTCATTCCATTCCGTTGATAAAAATAGATAGGTATAAAAAAAAGTGAAGAAGGTAATTTTGCCTCAAAATTTTAGAATTTTTTTGACGTTTTTTCATAAAATAATAAAATAAAAACGGAAACATTTTATATATTATATTTTTTTATAATAGTTTTGGTGAAAATCGTCGTCATTTAGTCATCATATTTTTTTTTTAGGGGGTTTTAAAAATAAGAAGCAAAAAGAAAAATGCTTTTGTTTCGTATATGTTTTCTTTTTTTTAATATTTGCAATTTTGTTTTACAAAGAACAAAAAGATTGAGATTGAGTGAACAGAGGACTATGGAGTTTTTTTAGTTGTTTTCAAACCATTAAATTTGATTTAATGGTTTTTTTTATATTGAGTCAAGCAGGCTCTCTCAATCTCTCTCGCAGTTATTTTTGCAGTAAAACGGAAAAAATAAAAAACAAAAGCGGATAATAAATTTTTTATTTTTTTGATGGAAGAAAAAAATATATATGTATAATGGAAAATTGAAAAGTTAAAAGGTCAAAATGAGGGAGGAGGAAATAATTTTGAAACGTTTTTGTTGTTGTTGAAACACACTCTTTCCTGAAGCTTTGTTTGAGTCATGGAAAATGGCGTGATTGGTTTAAAATTGGTTGAAGAAAAAATAAAGAAAGAAATGAGGACTTTGAATTGTTTTCAACATCGGTGAAGGTGGTCGTATTTTGTGGCCTAAATTGGGAGAAAAACAAAATGTTTACGCGTTTTTTTAGATTGGTAAACAGCTGACGACTAAAAAAAGATGAATTACGGTAAAAAAATAAATAATTTTAAAAGCAGTGATATTTTTATTATCGGAAACCCATAATTTTTAAGTTGGCGTGAGAAAATCGTTGTAAAAAATTGGCGGTATTCTTTAGTAAAAACACCTTTTCTTTTTTGATAGTGCTAGGTGTTATCAGTTTTTTTTTTTATTTTTTTGTTATCTAATGTCTTCATGTAATCAAATCATGCTCGATGAATCACTTTTAATTGTGTTTTCTTTGCCAAATTTCCTTTATATTTCAAGAAGGCAAAAATTTCCTTGAGCTTCGTTAATTTTTTTAAATTTAAAAACTTTACTCTTGAAATCTAAACACAGAGGCTTTTGTGTTAAGTCTAATTTTAAAAAGCTTCGGTATGTGATTTATCTCCACGAATATTTTATGTCGTAACATTCTTTTTCGCAACCAAAGATATTTCATATCGGACAAACATTGCTACAATAACTTCTTTAGCATCTTCGAGCACTTGCTATGTATACGGTAGTAGAAGAAGGTTCTTTGAAAAAAAAATTAGTTTTTTTAAATCTCATTAATTCAAGAATTCTATTTTTTGTACTTTGCGTATTATTATTTTTTTTGGTAGATTTAAAAATAAAAAATAATAATAATTAATTGTTTATTTATTTTTAAATAGACATAACAAAATCTAAAATTTTTATTGTGCTACAATTTAATCAATGCTACCGTGTGTGTGTACTACGATAACACTTTCTTATTCTTTCCCCAATTTTTTATCGCTTTATTGTAGCATTTTTTCAAAAATATTTTTTTATAGTTCAAATAATCATAATAATTATGTACGTAGTAGGTAATAGTAGAAAGTTTTAAAGAATGCTTCTTCTTGATTTTGTAGTTTCAAATGTAAGATGAAATTAAATAATTACAGCTTTTTATTTAACTATAGTGTTGTTGTTAAATAAAAAAAATAAGAATTTATAATTAAGTTTATTTTTAATAGGTCTTTTTTTTTCAACGACGACAACTACGACATAATTTTATAAAAAAATTACCGTAATCATGCTTTTCCCATTAAAAATTTTTTTAAAGACATTCTTTCGTTTATTTACGTCAAAAAAAAATAAAAGTCTCTATGCGTGGTTCAAAGAAAAATGGGAAGGCAAAAATAAAAAGTAGTTAAGTTTTTTATTTATTAACTAACTCGATTCCTTCACATGCTTCTTAAAATATTTAGTTAATAATAAATTTCAATCACATTTCTTTATTTTTATTTCATCATTCAAAAAGCTGATATAAAAAAGGACGCCGCCGAAAAAAAAATATAGTCAAAGCAATCATTTTTTTTATTTCCCCGGCGGATGATGGAAGGTGTTCCATCACATCTGTTTTTTTTTTCATTTCGGAAGCTCCTTTCCCGTAAAAAAATGATGTGTATGTTTATTTTCTTTCTTTTTTCCCCCATTCAATTTGATTGTTTTGTTTTTTTATTATTCCTCGATTTAAATAAATTTGCTTTTCTTTTTTTGCCCCGTGGCTATCCTATCCTCCTCTTGCATCTCTTGAATAAAAGATTTATCCCGAAATAAAAATATACATATGTCTTTTTTTTTTTACCTTTGTCACCACCCTTTTTTCATCCATCCTTTTTTCCTGAAAAACTCCTTACATCCATTGTCATTTATTTCCGGTGGCAACAGAAAAAACGAAAAAAGAAAAAACGTGGTATTTTATGAGATTTTCTTTCTTCTCCTCCCATATCTTACTCGTTCTTTCCTTCTTTTTGCTTTAAGAAGATGAAAACAACAAAAAAAGGAAAGGTAAAAAAAGAGCCACTTCGGTATTTTCTTTTTTTCGTGTTTGTATTATTTTTTGGGCGCAAAGAAAAGAGTCTCCTCCTCCTCTTTTGTGAGGGACTCCTCCCTTTCATCTCATATAAAAAGGAAAGGAAAAATTACTAGTTTTATCAAAAAGTTGACAAGAAAAAAAATCTATCTTGTTTCGAATAGCGTGATTCTAATCAACCCAAGGAATTATTAATAATATTTATTCATTCAACCAATTAATTCTTTGCTTTTACAGTTTTTTATTCAAAAGACAAACAGTTACACTTTTCACCCAACTCCAATAAATAAAAATCATGTCTTCTTTGTTCAATGTTAATGTATTAAATATTTCAAATTTATCTATTATTTTTATTTGGATATCTTTAATTTCAATTTATATTACAAATTGTGAAGCTAAATGCCAAATTGTTTGTAATAAATGGGCTGATGATACTTTTCATAGATGCGATGATGCTGAAGTTAAATGTGCTTCAAATTTGCGTAAGTATTACTTTCTTTCTATTCATAACCTTCTTGAAGTCACCCTAAAATTGTCAAAGTACCTCTCTCGCAAGTTTTCTTTCTAAAAAACAGCAGATTACGATAACCTTTCCTTTAAAAAAATGCCTTACACAAATTTCACGTTTATATTATTATTTTTATGCTTCTTTTTTTTCTCGCTACCACCACCAATAATTATCCTTTTTTCATTCATGACAAAGCTTCCTATTTTTGAAAATAAAAACACTTTATAATTGCGGAAGTCACGTCGTCATAAGACTCAACGGGAGAAAAATATAAAAACAAGCAAATTATAACCATTACTAATTTTTTTTATTTATTTTTTAGCTCAAGGATATTATTGTTCAGAATTTTCAAATACTAGACCAGTGAAATGTTTATCGATGATAAATGAAGATGAAATGCATTCAGCTATTCCATCATCGGGTTCAATGGCATCTAAATCAGGCTCTCCATTGAGACCTCAAAGACATCGACGACCATTTGTCGATTATCGAGTTGATCAAGCACCCATTGTTGAACTTCTTCCTGAAGCATAATTACATAATAATAAAAATATAATTTTTTGAATTAGGGTCTTTTTGTAATACACTACTCCGAGTGCCGATCTCTTTATTTTTTCTATTTTATCTTTTTTGTTTTTGTATTTTTTTTCTTTAAAAAATAATTTGCTCACTTTTGTCGTTGGTTTTTTTGACGCCTTTCATATCGATGTTTGTATTTTTTTTCTTCTTATTTTTGTAAAATATTTTTTGCTGTTTGAAAAAAAAGAAAATAAAATAAAATTGTTTAAAATATATTTTTATCAGAGAACAAGAAAAACACATTAACGATAAATTGAATCATCGACAGCGCTGCATCGTGAGAAAACGAGGGTGGCGGACGGCGGCGATGATGATGGAGATCATGAATAAAAAATAAAAGAAAAAGAAAATTGTTTTTTTTTTATTCAACGATGATTAACATGAAATTTTTTGTTTGTTGAAGCCCTTGTCTGAGTAATGAAAAGCTGATTGAAGAAAAAATAAATATGGGGTTGTCTGCAGAAGCAACACCACAGCGGCGAAGATGTAGAAAATGATTTTATATGATCTTTGTGTAATCCAAAAACAAAATAAGAAAGGCAGTCCTTTATTTATTTTTTTCTTCAAAAATTTTCTTTTGCAAAAAATATCTTTAAAAACATAGCAAAAAATGGGGAAACGAAACAAATTAAAAATTAGGAAAATTTAACAACGAAAAAGTCAAATAGCAAAAGGACGAAGAAAGTTTGTAATTTAAAAAAAGGGTTAAACTTTTTGAAAGACAATTTAGAAATAAAAAAAATTACATTTAAAGGAGCATGCTTGCATAATTAAAGAAAAAACAAATAATGGAAAATGGAAAATGGAAAATAAGCATGCAAAAAAGCTTAGGAAAAAAAATTTATTTAAATTAAAGCATCATATTTTTTAAAGGATTTAACGAAAACCGGCATTGTGAATTGGCGTTGAACGGCTTAAAGCTTGAATTAATGATTCTATTTGAGTGGCTTCTTTGATATCGGATGGTAAAGAATCTTTGGACGGAATGTTTGCAGCAAAATCACCTGAAAAAAGGGTATTCAATTAATAAAAAGTCCATTTGAAATTAAGGTTTGTTTAATATTTAAAAAATTCCTTTTGGCATCACATGATTGTGTAAGTATCTTTGTAATCTATGACACAGCCCTGGTATCTATGATTATAGGATGAATGTGTCAAATTTTTGAAAGGATGAAAACATGATTAGTTTTTTTTGTGTTTTTTATTTGTTAACAAAGCTGCTTATAATAGTTAATATTAAAAATATGTTAAAATGGAATTATAAATATCGTTCAAAAATGTGATAAGTTTCATACTTTCATACTTATTTATGGAGTTGTTGCTGGCCCACATATACTAAGTTAAATCATGCGATAAAAAAATGAAGGAATTATTTCGAAAGAATTCAGAAAATCTTATTTAAGATTGTTTAAATCCAAAGTAGTGCCGAATTTGTCATAATTTATTTTCTATTTTCGACTTGACTTTTAAACTTTCTTTTGTGTAAAAGTAAAAAATATTTGGATCTACAAAAAATAAAATTCTTTCTTAATAATTCACTCGACATTAACATGTTTATTTTTTTTTTGTTAGCAAATACATATTTTTTGTTTAAATCCACGAAAAGCTTTAATCAAATTAATGAATTTTCTTTTTTTCTTTTTTCTTTTGACCTTTAAGAATTAAAGGAGAAAAAAATATGAATACACATTTGTTTTTGTATCAGCTTCTGACTTCTCTCTATTTTTGTTTTCCTTCTCTTGATCTCCGACAAAATTTTTTTTCTTTCTATTTCTTTGCTATTAGCGTTTGACAAAGATCAGATACTCTCTCGAGAAAGAAAAAATATTCCTTGGCCGCAGAATGGCTTTTTTGAAAGTACGATAGTAAAATAGAATTTTTCTTAACTACAAATTCCTCAAAATACAGTTTTTTTGCTCATAAAAATACAAATTTTTAAATGAAAAAAAAATACAGCAAAAAAATTCAGAATCAGAGTAAAAAAGGTGATAAAAGAGATATTCGATGCGTCGTATTTTTTTTAAATCATTTTAATACTTTTTTTTGCAAAAAAGAGAATATTTTTTTTTCTAATTTTTAGGATAGTTATTATTTCTTTTTGTAAGCAGAAAAAAAAGTACGGTAATCCACTCGAATTTAATCCAATCTCATCGAATTAATTAGATTAACTGAAGTCCAAAAGCCTAAACCCAAGATCCTTAATCTAAAGGCTTCGGAGTAACCAAAAGGCTACAAAGAAAACATCAGAATTATAAAAAAAAAAAGACGAGGAAATGTCAAAACTGTACAAATTCTTTTTTTTCCATTTTTGTATTCCTCTTTTTCTTTTTTTTTGTCAAACATATTGAAAATACTCTCGTTGCAAAAAAAAAATGTTTTGTTTTTGAAGATACCAAACCAAACACAAAAAAATGTTTTGTAGTTAAAAATTAGCTTAAAGAATTTTCTTATGAATATTTTTTTAGTTGTTATTTTTTTCCATTAAAGAAGATTTTCAAACACAAAAAATACTTTTTCTTTTTTTTTTCTGGCATTTTACATATTTTTCTTTTTCATTTATAAAATTGGACCTAAAAAGATGAAAAAAAGATTTGATTGACGCAAGTAAAAAAATTTAAAGAAGAAAAAAAATTTGTTTTTGTTATTCTTAAAAACATTTTTTTTCTTCTTGCAAATTCAGAGGTTTAAATCCGCCGTCAAAGAAAAAGGTTAAATCGTAAGACTATTTTGCAAAGATCTATTTTCTTGTCTTCAGTTTCATGGTTTCTATTTCACGTTAACTCTAAACTAAATAATTACCTTATGAAATTTGCAAAGAGAGAAAAAACCAAGGAAAAAATAGAATGATTTCGAGAGAGGGAATTCATAATAATAGAGGGATGAAGCAGCTAGAGTTAATGAAAATTAAGCCATTTATAAATTATATTAGAAATATATAAACTCCTTATTTTAGTTTCACTACAAAAAAACAATGTTTCACCATCACATTTTTTTTTGAAATGATGTTGAATCATGTATGCTTTTTTTACTTTCAAAATCTTCAACAGAAAGTGATTCGTAAATTGTTGCAAAATAGCATATTTTCCGATGCGATTTATGAAAAGAAAAATTACGGTAGAATTTTGTTTTGAAAGATAAAAATGAATGAAGTTTGTGCGTTTGAAAAATATGTGTTTAAAGAAGCAAACGATTTCTTTTGATAGAAACAGTTTCACCATTTGTTAATTTTCTTTTACGATTTTACAAAATTTTATGCATAAAAGCTTTTTAAAAATGAAATCATGACAGATTTCCTCCTTTTTTAACTTCGGCAATTTTGTTCAAATCCAGAAACAAACAAAAAATGTTATCTGTAGCAAAAAGCTTAAATAAAAATCAGCAGCAGCACTTTGAGTTAATTAACTATAAGCTGCATGGAGATTAGGTTTTTTATGGGTAATTTTTCTTTTTCAAGTTAAATCCTTTTTTGACATTTTCGAGAAAAAAAAAATACATACAAAAACTCGCAACAACGAAATTCGTAGCAGTAGCAACAAATATAATAAATACAAATTAAAACTTTTCTTTATTGAGAATCAATGACTTTTAAATCCTCCGAAAATCTTTCTTAAAAGCTTTCTCATTTATAAATAATTTTTATTGTAGGTTATTCCCACTAAGCTTTCGAGATATTTTTTTTGTAATCACATCGTTATCTTTCTAAATGTTTCTTTTTTCTTTAGAAAATTGAGTCACGCAAAAAGTGGTAATTTAATTGAAATTTTTGCTTAAATAAAAGTTAAGAAAAAAGAGAAATTACTAATAGCGAAGAGTAATGAATAGGAATGTTGTTAAGACCTTTCTTGAAGTTAGTTTTAATAAAGTTATTGAAAAATAATAATAATGAAAAATCAACATAAGAAAAATATTCTGCAATCGATTTTGCCTTTTTCCATTAAACTTTAGCTTTGTGAATTCATTTTTTAAAGTCTAAAAAGGTTGATAATTTTTATTTTAAAAAAAAATTAATAATTTGCGTAAACTGAGAAAATTTAATTTTGTATCACACCTCTCGTTCTCGATATCCTAGCTGGCTCGATAAAATCGGTCAAAGCTGTTCTTATTTTTTTCACAATAATAAACAATGTCAATTTTTTTAGATAATTTTATTTTATTTAATAAATGAATTATTAAGCTGGTGTAAACGTCGGTCACGTTTGAGTGTGACAAAAAAATTTCTCAGTGCACAAATAAATTTTTTGCAATTTTATTTCATTTCAAGCTTATTGGAACTAAAGTTATAGCGCTTTGAAATACCAAAATGCATCAGAAGAAAAAAAAGACTACATTAGTTTTAGAATTGAAAATTGCGAGCGAATGTAACATTATGAATAATTGTTTCAATTTTCTTTAAAGTTAAAAATCTAATTGCAATTGTCAGAGAACTAACTATTTGAGTTTTCAATGATGAAGGCGGCGGCAACTAACAAAGTTTCTTTTCAATTTAAAAGTCAGTCTTTTTTTTGTTGCTTCAAGCTTTTTACAAGGAACATATTTTTTCTTCATAAATTTACAGTAGGCTATGTTTTTGTTTTTACAAAAAAAAAATTATGAAAGTTTGTTTTTGTGTTTTTTTTGTATTTGTAATATCATAATTTACTTTTTCTTTTTTTTCAAGTAAATATTACAAATGTTTTCATTGTCGCTAATGGAGCTTAAAATTCTTGGATATTGTTTTTTTTGGCTACACTATAATCTTTTGTAATAATAATGGCTATATTTATATTAGATAGATCACTTTAATAAAAAAAAAACGAAAAATTTGGAGCTAAGAAAAGACAGAAACTGAAAATAGAAATAATGGTTAGCGTCATAATGTATCTTTCTATCCCTGTTATACGACGAGAGCCTAGGTGTAGGTGTACTGACAAAATACAGAAATACATAAATCATACATGCCTTTCAAAAATGTCCCAAAATAAATCTCCAGAAGATTTTCAAAACAAAAAGATATAAATATTTTAAGAAGTCTAAATTCGATTAAACTATTTTCTTTTTTGTAAGAAAAATTTATACAAATTTCAATGATATCATTAGAATTAAAAAAAGAAAGATATTTTAAGGTAGCAGCAACACACCGAGAAAAGAGTATCAAAAAAGTACAAAATAAATTATGTTCAAAAAAAAGCGATTAAAAAATATTTTTAGCGCACACAAACAAACCCGCATTTGTCACTTTTTTTCCATTTTTCTAATTTGTAAAAAAGGATTTGATAAAACCTCTTTTTTCTTATTCATTACGTTTGTGAATTTTTGGCCCCACAGAGTCTCTACCATGAGACATCGAGGAAAAGTAAAAAAAGATAATTAAAATTTTTGTAAAGATTTTTTTCCTCGTGTGTTTCTTCTCTGTTTTCTCGTTTCCAACAAATAACAAAACTTCAAAAACATTAATTTATCTTATTTTTTACCCAAAACCCGCGTAAGAGAGATATGGAAAAAGAAAAGAAATATACAAATTAAATTTGAATAATAAACGCGATTTTCAATTTGCGTATGTAATAAATATTACGCTGCACAAATCTTTTTTACTTTTCAACTAGATTTGTTTTGAAAAAGGTAAAAAAAATAAAAATCTGTCTCAAAATGTTGCTTTTTAATATAATACATACATACTCATGCCATAAAACCACAGACAAAAATATTTGGTTTCTCATTTTTAATTTAATTATTTTAATAAAAAAAATAAGATGAAAACGGAATAGACTTTGATTACAATTTTAAAAACAAAATAAAATAAGAAAGTTTATATTGAAAAAATATTTTTTTGATTTTTTAAATTGGATACATTTACACTTTTGTAACTATTTTTTTAGAACAAAAAATAAAATAATATCAACAACAACAAAAATGGCTGCAATATTCCTTGACCTAATCCAACGTTTAACAACTCAAAATGGAGTTAATGGAGACCTTTTTGTTCGAACGAATCAATGAGTGCAAAATTACTGTAACATTTTTTTTGCAAAAAAAAGATGTTTTTGTCTTTCTCTTCTTCATTTCATTAATTAAGGTTGTTTTTGTATTTTATAAAATTTTTTAACAACAATTTTAAAAGCTAACAACATGTGATAGAAAAACAAAATAACCGGAAAAACAAAAGCTTTTTTTCGGGGTCTTATTTTTTGGAGGAAAGATAATACAATTAATTGAGTGGAAGAACAGGGGATAATCTTTCTGCCTGCACTGAATTACTAGAAAGTAATTTTCATTAGAATCAACCTTTTCGCGACTTATAAAAAAATATTTATATTTATTATTATTTGTGTGCTGGGTTTTAGAGGGACACAAATACTTTTAGGTCTTTTGGATTTTTTTTTAACTTTACAAATTGTTTTTAAAGTGCATGGAAGCCGTGAAGAAATCAATTTAAAAAACCCAAAAAGTCACAAAGCTAGTCAATGCATCGACGAATTGGGTTGAAGGCATTTGATGTAATTTACAAATTAAGGAAATTCGGTCCTATAGAAAAATGTAATTTCCATTTTGAAACAAATACACACTTTTTTAAACGTTGCATAACAATTACTAATTTTTCCCAGGAACTATCAAACATTTTTAAACTTAGAAAACTCTTTCATATTATGCTTTGAAAATTTTTCTTACCTGGAGCATTAGAATTTCCTCCCGGTCGATAAAAAGCAACAATAGCTAAACAATTTTTATGTGTATTCCAATAACGACATACACCCATTTCAATACTTGATCTCCATATCATTTGTGTAAAATCTTTGCATTCTAAAAAAACAACGATATTTTCCCATTAATCTTTTTTTCTGCGCCTCGCTTACTTATACTCCATTTAGGATTAGCAAAATCAAATTCATCTGCTTGTTTAGCCCAAAGAGCCACAAGCTCTTCGCCAGTGGTTAAATGATTTTCATGTCCACCAATAGCGAGATTAATATTTTCTCCAATATCTGGTAATTCAGGGTAAAGCACTCGACCTCTATCTGCTAATTTCATTGCCCATGTTTTAGCTAATTCTGCTAATTCTTGCGACCATATTAATGCTGGCACACCATATTTTTGTCTAACAAAATTATGAGCTTCTAAACATTGTCGTTGAAAGTTGGCACTTGCTATAATAAATAAAATATAAATTTAATATGTGTGTTTGTAGTAAAGCAATGTGGCAACCCAAAATTTTTTGTATACTATTCGAAAAAGTTTTAATAAAAGTAAACGGCCGTGAATCTATTTGAAAAACAAACTTCCACGAAAGTAAAAACTTACAAACGGCAGTAAATTTAGGCCTTCTTTTAACATATTTAACATCGGTAATTGTTTGCATCATGGCTCGATCCAATAATGGATCAAAACGTTGTTCATCCGTCATTGATGAAGAACCCGCTTCTGTTGTATAACTATGATAATCCGTGGTTCGATAACTAAAAAAGTTTTATTTTTAATACGAACAGAAGAACAAAAGTCTTGATGCTTTCAATAAAGAAAAGTCATAAAAGCTTTTTATTTTATTTTTTACACTTAAAAATCCTTCTTCGCGATTTTATGTTTTATTGTAAAAGTTTTTTTATTTTCAACTTGAAGCTAAGTTGACATTTTGACATTAAATTGCTTTTCTCTTGTTACTGATGTTAGAGGAAACTATAAAAACCTCCAAAGCTGCTACCAAACACACTTACCCATGAGAGGCATCAAAAGTTCGACTTTGTGCAATTCCATTTACACCTTTCGATGTTCCACTACTACTACCAGCTTGAGCTTCATCCTCTACTTTATGTCTAGGTTCATCATGAACTGAATGCGATTTTCTTAGTCGCTTTCTGAAGAACCGCTTCATATTTGGAATGATGAGGCTAAAGTTTAAATAAGATTAAAAAGAAGAAATGAAAACCTAAATATTAAATATTGTGTTTAAAGAAACAATGAAAATAAAAAATTTATTTAAGTGACTTCTAGAAAATGAAGAAGACGATGAGAGAGCGCGGAAGGAAGTTTAAATGTGCTTTCAAATAAACACGAATAATAAAGAAGCAGACTTTGTGGAGCAGCAGTTGGATGAAAAAAGCATTGTTTACATTTTGATGATGAGAAGAAGATGGAGGAAAAAATAGGAAGTCGGGAAAAGTCTTTTTTATGGGAGACATCACCATCAGAAAAAACTTGGAAATAAAAAAAAGAAGATACAAATATTCTGACACGAGAGAGATAGACTAAAAAAATATTGATAATTTTCGTAATAAACAAAAAAATTAGGAAAGAAAAAATGGATAAAAATTTTTTGGCACACATATTGCTTTTGGAATAAACCCAATTAGTTAACTATAGATACATAAAAAAGATAAAAACAAAAGGAGACAGATTCCACAAAAAAGCTCAATGAAAGCAACAGAAACAGCAGGAGTAAGTAAAAATGCTTGAATGCCTTATTTTGGATATTTTGACTGACTGACTCACTTTCATTCGACTCAAAAACGAAGAAATCGAGCGTATGCAAATGAAAGGCCTCAAAAAATGGTGAAAGCTTCTCAAAAAATAAAAGATTGAAATCTTCCAATTTTTATATAAAATAAATAACCCCCGTTTGAAATGTTTCTCTGACCATGAAGAAGCATTTGGAAGAAGCCAAAGCCGCAGCTTCTCGCTTCAATCAATAGGAGGAATATTTAAAACCTAATTGAAAGACATTTTTTTTCTCATCCAAATTTGAAAAGCTGCTGGAACTTATTGGAAAAAAATGTTTATCAACGAAGGCATTTTTTTCGAAGCATAGGATAAAGGAAAAATTGATTGAAAAATGAATACATAAATATAAAACTTTTAAAGTTGTTTATTTTGGAAAGTAAATTATAACATTAAGATATTATGAAAGCGTGTTTTGCAAAGATGAATATTAGCATACTTAGACTTCGTGGAATCGTTTCAAGTCATGGATTTATGATTTAAACATAAAATATAAATTAATGACGGCTTGAGAAAGTTAGAAAAATGCAATCCGATTTAATTCAAATATAAAAATTTAAAAAAAAAAGAGATCTTTTCTAGAAATCAACACACAGAGAAAAGCCCGAAACCCAAAAAAATCAAAAGCAATATTTTAAGGAAATGCTTCCTAAAAAGTGCCCATTTTTATTTTACATAAACTTCATTATCTCATAGATGACAATAAATATTGAGAAAAAAAGAAAGTAAACGTGAATAAAATAAAAACAATGAAATAAGATATTTGGGTCCATTCCCCATGAAAAGTTAGTAAAAGACATTGGAAATGAGATAGACCCAAAAAAATAAAGGGTGAAACTGGACCCTTAAACAAAGTAAAGATAGATAGAGAAAGGCCGAAAACGATCCCCTTTTTTGGGATGGTGGAAGTTATGGGAATGGATGTGAAAAAGTCCCAATGGAAAAGTGAGGAGACCTGCCAAAACTATCGAAGATGATGGACTGCATTTTTCTTTTTTGACTTTTTTGAAGAAAAAGAAAGTACTTTTGAAAAAAGAAGCCATTTGAAGAGTCAAAAAGAAAAGAAAAAGATTTCATAAAAATGAGTTTAATAAATTTCAAAAAAGCATGAAAATTTCATAAAAAGTTTCTAAAATTTTCACTCAGATAGGTTATAGCTCATTCATCAAAAAAGTGAAAAACACAGCAACCCACACCACACAGGTGTTAAAAATTCGAAAGAGAAAAGTAAGAAACAAAAAAAAGGTTTGCTCTTTTGCCACATTTTTTTCCTCGCTTGCTTCCTTGCTTGTGGCTATTTTGGAGAAAGCAGGATGGGATCGGTCAATACACTAACTAAAAGATTAAATTTCCTTTGGGTCTTTGTTGTTTAAAAAAATAAAAATGCTTTCAAATAAAACAAAAAATCTCAGCCACCAACAAATAAATAAAAAAAAGAAAGAGAACTAAAAAAGGAGCGCAACAAAAATTCAACACAATGTTTAGGAGCCAAAAAAATTTTTTATGTTGTTGTTCCTTCCAAGTTTCTTGTCGTCGTCGTCGTTTTTTGCATCTTTTTCCGGAGCAATTCTTTAAAGTAAAAAAAGCTTTATAATGTTATGGACAAAAAAAATTATATATAGGAGAAAGGGAGCGCGGGAGTCAGTCTCTTCATGTTGGACAAAACCACCAACTTGTGGCAGCTGCTTGCTGTTAGTTTTTTTTTCTGTTCAAGGCGGCAAAAGCGTCGACAACCAACTACAAACATCGATGACTTTTTTTTTATATTCCGGCGTAACCGCCTGGTTGCGCCGTTTGTTGTTATTCCTTCCAAAAAGCTTTGTTGTTGCTTTATACTTTCTTGCTTTATTTTTTTTTCCAGCTTTTTTAGCGAGCAGCAGCTCTTTCTTGTCCACAGGAAAAAAATAAAATATTTCTAAGCTAAAAATGTTTTTGCGCTGTTCAACTACCACCAACAAAAAAATGCCGCAGTAGCAGCGGCTATATTCAGGAGGACCACATACATTGGAAGACATTAGGGGAAAAATGTGGCTTCGAAAAAAAGTTATGGGAAGCCGCTTTTTTTCTTCTCAACAGTACACACTCAAACTCTTCAAAATGATGATGATGGCTGCAATGGCATCCTGGAGTGAAGTTTTTAAAAGGAATTTCCGTTTTTTCTTCTTCATCTTTTTTGCAAACTTCTTTCGCGACTCGTGAGGCCTCTTTTTTATTGAACATTTCAAAAATTGGTTTCAACCAAATAAAAAATAGAGTTTAATTTGTCTATGATTTTAAAAGAAGAAAATGTTTTTCTAGTATTAAAGTCGCGAAAGTGTGCCTCTCTTCTATCAAAAAAATAAAAATATAAAAATATAAAAACTAACTTCAACAAAAAAATGCATAAAAGAGTGTCGTAAAAAATTCTGCCATTTCCTTTTCTTTCCTGTCAATAATAAAAAAGCCAATGTGAACAATGTTGATATGCAACAAAAGAAGAAAAATAAGAAAGAAAAAAATATAAATAATAAAAGTAATATCAAAAAGTCCTTTCCATATTTTTTATAACCTCCTCTAACTGATTTCACATCGTTCCAGATGTTCATCAAAAATCGCAACATTTAGAAAAAGCTTCCGATATTCTCAAAATGGCTAATAACCATAAGAGCATTTGAAAGCAGCAATTCAATGGTTTTTGTCAATTGTAAAAAGCAAGCAGCAGGAAAAAAATAATAAATCAAACAAACAAAAAAGTAATAAAAAATAAAAATTGCAGAAAAAAAATGCCGAAGGCAACACCATTATAGAAAAAAGATGGGAATAAAGTTGAAAAGCTACTATGTTCTGCTTTCTTATTGGCTAAATATTTATTAATGCCAGAATATTTATTTGTTAAGTTCTCATTATAAAAAAAGTTTTTGAGTAACTTGAATTTTAGCTTTTATTATTTTTTAATGGCTGTTTTAGGATTTCATTTAGTTGTAACTTTAATAGCTTTAACAGTATTTAGTAAGCTTAAATCAAGGATATCATTTTGTAATTTGTTAGTTCTTAAAGGGTATGAAATTAAAATATTTAAATTTTCAATATTTAATGTTTGCGGGTTTTAGATTATATTATTTCCTTCCACCAAGTCAAGATCAACTAAAAATATTAGTTGAGAAAAAGTACAATGAAAAGAAGCGGCGTCAAAGATACAAGTGAGCTCTTCAAAAATATTTTTTCTGATTATAAAAATCCAATTTTAGTGAAAATGAACCATTTAATGTTCCAAAAGATACTCCAATCCCACTTACAAAATTCCCATTAACACCCGTGGATTTAACTGGAGTTCCATTTTTTGATACATTATGTTTCGTTTTTGATTATATTATTTTTGCTTTGATTGTTTTTACCCTTTCTGAAACTTTCATTTATTTTTTTCCATCTAATCGTGACACCAATGTTAGCATTATTTGGTTATTTATTGCTGCAGCTTTTATGCTTCACGTAAGTTTACTTAAATTTTAACTTTGTTAATGGAAGATGAAGTTTAGGGTCTCGCAAAACTCACAGCATCAAATATTGGTTCGCCTGAATTATCATCCGAAAGAAATTTAATTTTTTCATTTTGTGCCATTTCATTTTTATTTTGTACTGTATTTACCATGTCATGTGATAAGTATATGGATATTCAGTTTGCTGAAGGTATGATTATCTTTAATTTTCTTATCATTATTTCCCAAATTTTTAGGTTACAAAAACTTTACACAAATAATAGGAAATTTTATGAAAGAACAGAAAATTTATGCCATTTCAAATTATGAAGCCAAATCTCCCATACTTCTTTATCTCTTTTTATCCACCATGTTCTCAGCTGTTGCTGCAATGACTTTATTCCCAAGTCTTCGATATTCAACCATGTATATTCGAGCCTCTTTGGAAGCTTCAAAACCCATGCAATTACTTTTGCATATAACATTTATACTTCCAATTTTTGTTATTACACTTTTTATGAATCCTGTAAAACGACATTTTACTGAAGGCCGATATGAATTGTAAGTTCTACTAAAATATTTTGTATAAGTTTACCATAAACAATTTTTAGCATAACAGATTCTCGATTTGAAGCAGCTCGAATTCTTCTAATTGTTATTTGGGCTATCCTTCGCTTAATTTCATCTCGACCCCATCTTCAATCATTTCTTGATTCGCCATATCGTAAAATTCAACAACTTCAAAAAGAAACGGGTTATATTAAATCGAATGAATTACAAAAATTAGTTATTCAATATGCTCAATATTTTTCTGCTGCAGCCTTACAATATTTTTTACCGGTATTTTTAACTTTGATTGTTGCATTAATACTTAAAAATTTGGGTGATATTGATTTCTTTTCAACTTTTAATCCAAATGTGGAAACCAAAGAAATGCCATCCGAGATAATTGATTCAAACTCATTAGCATCTCTTCGAGTGCTTCTCAATTTTAATGCTCAAAAAGCTTTTTGGTCTTATTGCCTTGTTAATTTACTTATTATTAATGTTGCCCTCACTACTTTTGGAACAATTTATTCATATAATTTTGTTCAAACTTATTAATTTTTTTCTTTTGTTGTTGAAGCGTTGCTCAAATTTGATAGGAATCTTGATTACTTTTTTTTAGTTTTTGTGTTTAGCTTTAAATCATATTTTTTCTTTTGCATGATTGTTCATTGATAAAGGTGCTATTTTTAAATCCTTTTCGCTTCTAAAAAATCAAAATGGTTATCACCAAAATCTGATTATTTTGACAACATTTTTTTTACGTAATTAATGGGTTTATTGTTGATTACATTAATCAATGACCGAACAAAGTTTAATTTATGGCGTGGATATCCATTCTCGAAGTATAGCATCGTTTCCAGCAGAAGAAAATCGAAGCATTTTTATTGTTGCAACTTATTCGTTAAAAGAAAGACAAGTTTGTAGTAAAATTCCAAAGAGAAGGAACATGGCTTGAGATTTTTTTTAGATTTTTTTATTAGAAGCTGACGAAAGATGGTCACGAATAAATGGAAAAAAATTTTCATATGGTAAAGGTGAAGTAGTGAGTTTGTGTACAAATCCCATTTCGGAATCATTAATTTTTTCTGAATGCAGTTTTATTCGTTAGTTTTCTTTCCATATCTTTAACAACATTTTATACGGGTGGCTTTAGATCAAGATAATTCTCTCATTTCACAAGTTTCCATTGGTCAATTAGATGAAGCCACAACAAGCATTAAAACTCATGCAACATTTTCATGCCCAAATAACAGCAGCCGTTGCATAAAGTAAAGTTTAATTAAAAATAAATTCCAAAAAGTTTTATCACTTTTTTATTTTAAGGTCTGAATTTAATTCAGATGGTAGTAAACTTGGAATTTTAACAAATAATTCGGTCATTATTTGCGATGTTGAATCATCATCATCAAATGAAAATGGAATGAAAGTATGAAGACGAAGAAAAACAATTATGCGTTTTTTTAATAATTATTTTTGCAGGAAACATTCTCCTACAAATTTGAGGATTCAACAACAAAAACATCGTCGTTTGTTTGGGATAAACATAGTAAAGAAAAAAGTTTATTTGTTAGTTATGGAAAAAATTTACTTTTGGTTGATACAAGAACTGAAAAGTAAGTATGCGTTGTTTAAAGAAATGGGGGAGAAAAAACCTTGCTTTGAAATATTGCAAAGTAAAAAATTCTCGAAGTTAAAGCCTAAAAATTAAACTTCGTAACTTTAAAAGTTTCAATTGCGAGAGGTAACTTTTAAAGTGAATTCTTTTTAAGCCCTGAACCATTATTATCCAATCGTTTAACCCGAATAACTTCAATTGATTGTAATCCATTATCGCCAAATCGAATTGCCTGTGGTTCAGAAGATGGAAAACTAACTATTTGGGATGTTCGAAATTGTAAATCCCCTCTTTTAACTGCTCATGAACATCAACATATGATTTGGGATATTAAATATAATCATACATATGCACAACTTTTACTTTCTTGTGGAAGTGATGGAAGAGTTTTTCTTTATAATATCAATGAAGCAGCTGAAAATCGAATTGAAAGCGATCTCATTGTTGATAATGATGATTCAATTTATTCCATTGCTTGGACTGGAAATGATCCATTTACATTTGCTTCAATTGCATACGATGGACGAATGACTGCTTCCAAAGTTCGTAAAAATCTTAAATATAAACTTTTAAGTGGATCTTGATTGAACAAGGAAAAATAAATAAAGATTTTGGAATATCGTTTTTCACTAACTATTTTTGGTTTGAAAATTTTGCTAACACACATTCCTCTTTTTTTTGTTGTGATTTATTATTAACTTATTTATTTTATTTATGCATAATAAATACTAGTATAAAAAATCACCATAATAAAGCCGAATTAAACAAATTTATAAGTGTTTTTGGGCGCCCAGCTCTACTCGGGCTATTTAGGCTATAATATATCGCCCTGATTATTCTCAACTATCCAAATGATTTCATGCAGCTCCAAACAACATTAGGTTATTTCACAATGCCCTAAAGTTATTGATGTCACTCATAGGTTATCAATAATCAAAATTTTTGGCATTCATCATTTTAAACGAACAAATTACTCAACCAAAAAACCAGGTTGTGCTTTAAAATTCATTTGTTATAATTTTTAAAAAAATGGACTATCATTATTTTGCTGAAGAATTTTTTGATTTTTCACTTCCGTGGGTTTGTCAACGACGATTTGCTGAAATTTGTGATGGAAAATCTTTAAAAAGTTTTGCTTCCGTCAATTATTTTACTCGACGCCTTTCAAAACGATGCCATTCTGTCAAAAAATTCTATGTTAGGAATGGTGAAATTGTTTATTGTAAATTACACTGTTTCTGTGAAGGTGATGAACTTTGTAATGAAATTAATATTTCTCATCTCAAAGTAGCGAGAAAGATAGAAGTCTTAGATGAAATTGAAATTGTGAGTATTAATGAAGCGAAAACAAAATATGATGCTCATTTTATCAAACAAATCCCGATTTGTTTTGATTCAATTAAAAAGCTCAACATTCATCTTGGAAGAAATAACGAAATCGAATTTAATCTTTTAAAAACTTTGATCAATCCAAATTTAAAAAGTTTCACTTTTTATGGTGTTATTCCATTTGGATGTTTATATCGTGATTTTATTACATTCATTGATCTTTTATTAAAAATTCACCAATTTCAGTAAAATCTTTCTTTTTTTTAATTTTTGAACAATTAAATTTTTTTAGTTTAATTATTTTAAGTTCATCATTTCCGTTTAATATGTCAAATTTTGTTTCACATCTTTCATATCTTCAACGTCGTAAACTAATTGATATGTATATTATCAATTATTTTTGGCTTCTTATTGAAAAAAACTCCCCCATGCGATAGACGAATGACAGCTTCGAACGTTCCCAAAATTTTAAATATAAACTTTTATATGGACCTTCAAAAAAGAAAAATTACTATTTTTGGTTAGAAAAAACTTTCCTAACACACATTTCTCATTTTTTCTGTAATTTATCTTTTTTATTCTATTTTATTTATGCATAAAAATAAATATATTAACGAAGAGAAAAAAAGCACCGTAATAAAGCTGAATTTTACAAATTTACAAGTGTTTTTGAATCCAAACTTTTGGATATTTTAAAGTAATCAAAATAAATTTCAAGGATAATTTCCAGTAATATGTTTTAATCGACTTTGTTTTGGAGGTTGTTGTTGGTACATTTTTGCCTAAAATTTAAGAATCATTATTGCCCTATTTGATTGTGAAACTCACCAATGAACAAACATTCAATTCCAAAAAAGTTGTATTTGAAGAAGGTTTTAAACTTGTTGGAGATGTTGGTGGAGATTTAAGATGAAGGGAATGAATCGAAGGTGCTGCTGATGTTGATGGGAATGATAAACCAATAAATTGATTTGATGCCATAATTATTTATTATTTTCTAAAATTATTAAGTGAAAGTTAAAACTCAAGAATAAAAAAAGAAGCGCGACACGTCTTTCAAATTCGAACATTTTTTATTTATTTGCCATCTTCCAAAAAAGAGTTGTCACCAATACTAAAATAAAAAGACAAATGCCACCACCGACACTGTTTTTACGACTTTGAAAAACAACAATTTCAATTCAAAAACTTTGGAATGGGGATATATGTATTTTCATTGGCTTAAAACTTTTTAAACAATTGCTTCTAAAAAAGAAAAAAAAAGAAAAAAAGAGAAAGGAAGGAAGAGCATAAACATCCGATGCTTTCAAGCTTGCTGCTGTTGCTTCAAAGTCAAAGGTCGTCATCGTTGATGTTACTGAAAGCTACTTTCTTGGATGTGGAAAAAGGAGTAGACAGACGGAAAGAAAAATATTTAAAAATGGAATATTTGAAAATAAATTTGATATAGCATGAGTAAAAAAGTAAAAATCAAATAAAAAAATTTGAAACAAAACCAATAATAATTTTTAAAAGAGCTAGCTAGACATCGTTGACGCTTTTATAGCTAGCCCCTCAAGAGATATTAGCTTTCATCACCATTTTTAAAATAAGTGAAAATACCAAATAACAAAATATAAAGGAAGAAAGAGTCTCAAATCATCCAGCCATCTGCTTAAATAAGTACATATATTTTTCCATTCTCTTTTTACAAGCAAATATGAGCTAAAGAATAGGCGGAACGAGGAAGACGAAAGCAATCATGGCTTATCAATGACCATCATCTGTGCTAATTTTTCTTTTTTCGCTCTCCTTCTTCTTTTCTTCATGATGCTATTTTTATGTTAAATATAAAAGTTTTGAAAGGCAAACTTGTTTTTTTTTCTTCGTGGTTCCACCTTTTACAAGCGTGGTGTTTCTTAAAACAACAAATAATAATCTTATCAAATTAAATGTTAGTTTTTTTTTGAAAGATGGTTTTGTTGTTTTTGCGAAGAAAAAAAATGATGTGGAGGACAAAAAGAAGATGATATTAAATATATGAGTGCAAAAAGTTGTTAGTTAGTTCAGATTTTTTATGAAAGCTTTGAAAACACATAAAGTTCAGATTTCGAAATTGTGTTATAAAGGTTTTGAAAAGTAATGAAAGAAACAAGAAAGTATTTATTAGAAGCTGCCGATATCTCCTTCACCCATGGCTAATAATATTCTTGATTTACCACACAAAAACGTACAAGTTTAAAAAAAATCCAAAGCAGATCCCTAAAGTAAATATAAAAAAATGTTTTTTATCAAATCAAGAAATTCTCTTTGTTTTTTTCTTTTGTTTTTTGTTTATAACTTTGGTTGCATGTTTCTCAATATTCCCCGGAGGGGAAGATACAACTCAAAAAAAACTCAAGTCTAAGCCAAACTCTTCTTTATTTTTGCATCTTTTTTATAGATAGATATATTTTTAACTGACACTTCAACCACCACAACCATCCCAACCACTTGAAGCCATTTTTGACTCTTTATGACACGAGACGAGTTTGTTTCATCTCTCCCAAAAAAAATATGCTCCTTCAAGTTTCTAAGTGCGATCCGAGAGTTTTTTTTCTTTGTCTAAAACAAGTGCATCCTTTCCATCTCTTAAAGAGTCTATATGATTCATGTTTCTAGTAACATCATATTGATGTCCGGTAAAGCGAGATTCTTCTCCTCTTCTTTTTTTTTCTTCTTTATTCTCCGTGTGTGGAATATTTACACAATGAGCGCGCGCGCGAAAAAGCAAGCAAACACGCATCTTCTTCTTTTTTTGTAGACACATTTTTTAAAAAGAGAAAGAGAGAAGCTCAGGTGTATGTATGGCCAGCCTCTTTTCCTTCCAGCCTAAGGGCTGTTGGAAACAAGGAAAATGAAAAACTGACAGATGATGATGAATATTCATTTTATGGCCTCAATCATCCATGACGCTGGGAAAATAAAATATAAAAAAGTAATTTTTTACAAACAAAAAAGTCGCCGACAATGAATCCCGGAAGAAAACCTGTTAAAAAAAAGAAAGAAGAGATTGTTGCTTTTATATTTTTTTGTTAGCGTGTCAACATAAAATAAGTACATACGATTTTTATGGTTGAAGGAGAAAAGAGAGCAACAAGTTGTTGCTTTTTTTTGCCGATGGTAACTTTATGGTCATGTTTTTGTGAGATAATAATAGTATCGCTTTAAATTGTTTTCTTAGTATGTATTGTTGTAAGATAAATACGTGATTTTTTTTCTCCATTTTATTGATAATTTGCCATATTCGTCATTTTTATTTTCGACCCATTCTTGTGAAATTTTAATGGAGGTGTTTTTTTGGTCTGAGAGCAACTAGTGTATGTAAAGCTAATGGCTGCCATGAAGAGAAAATATTCAAAATCTTTTTTGAGTCGAAATTTTTTAAAGACAAACTTTATCGTGTTACATTTTCTTGATCAATAAACTTTCATAGCTTTCTTCCTTCATTTTATATTTACAGCGCCTACTAGAATACCATTCACCATTTTTTCCTTTTCTTCTTGTAACTTTTTAAAATCATCTTATTTTTCATTTTTCTTCCTTCTTTTCAATTCTTTTCCTTAAAAACTTTTTTTTTGATAACAAAACACGCACCAACAAAAAAAGCGAGCCCTTGTTTTCTCAAGCTAGCTCAATAGTTGCTTCAAAAGGGAAAAAAGAAAGAAAAATGGTTGTTATCAAAAATGCATTGATTAATGTTGCGTCACGTTTAGAGAGAGGACTTTAAGCTGATGCTGAGTCATGTCCTTTTTTAAAAAACTTTTTTAACGAAAAAAAGCTATAATATAATACGCCTCGGCCTTTTTCACACATTTTTTTTCATGATCAAAGACGACAAACATTTTTAAAACTCTTTTTTCCATTAAAACATTTGGCCTATTTTTGTTATTATGTTTTTTTCTTCTTCTATTTTTTGTTTTGCTTTTTTGAAATATTATTTCTATGAAAACTTTGCTTTTCGAGGAATTATTGAATCATTTTTTTCTTTCCATGCGATTGCAAATTTTGCCATTTCCGAAAAACGTGAAACATTCATTATTTTTTGTATGTTTTTTTTTGCAACTTGTTTTCATTAGAAAAATTTCCAGATGTCCGCTTGGTCTGGTTGGTTGATAGCATTTCTAGTGATTGCAAGCATCCTTATTGTGGCTTCCCTTATAGCTGGCGTTGCATTTATTTTTATTGATCGGAAGCGATCCAAAGAGCTTCGAGGTAAAAATCTTTATTAATTACTAATATTTCAAATTTTAAATAAAATTTTATTTTAGAAAATTATCCTCCACCGTCGGAATTATAAAAATGCTACAATATTCCTGCCAAATATTCATAATCGCTTAATCAAATCAAGCTTTTACTTAAACTTCCATTTTTTTAAAATCCATTTTAAAGACTTCCTTTTATTAATCTAAACGGATTTTTTTTCATTGTTTTCAAATATTGCTTATAAAAAATTTTATTGTCAGGTAAAAAATAAATTTTTAATTTCAAGAGTGCTTTCATATAACTCATTTTCTCTCTTCTTTCAACTTTCGAATGAATTTATATTTAATTTAAAAAAACCTTTTTTTATATCTCAAAATGGATACGAAAAATTCCAATAATATAAAATTCATAATTCGAGGCAAAGCTTGTAATAGCAGATGTTAAATATGGATTATTTTAATATTCTCTTTGTTGTTTGTAAGATGGAAAGCTATGTAAAAGGAAGTAACACCATGATTAGAATTTAACCATTTAGGTTTTAAAAAGGGTTTAATGCTCGTTTTTATTTATGACTTTTAAATGTACTCCGTTATCATTTAACAATTAATGTTTGAATAATCGCATAATATCTTTTTATATTATTCTGAAATGGTTGGTTCAGGAGTCGGTGGTGAAGTAAAGATGATAGTTGGAGTTGTTGTTGGTGGAAGTGTTTGGGGAGTTTCTGTTGTCGGTGTTAGTTGAAGTGGTGTTGTTGTAGTTGTTTGTGGAATAGTTGTTGTTGTTGTCGAAGGAGTGGTTGTGGTCTTTTTGGTGGTAGTCGTTTTTTTCGGAGTAAAGGTAGTCTTTTTAGTGGTAGTAGTTTTTATTGTTGTTGGTTTTGGAGTAGTTATTGTCGTGGTGGCAGTAGTAGTAGTAGTAGTTGAAGAAGAAGCTTCACTTAAGTATGGTGTTAAAGGAGATACCATATCAGTGAAATTACAAAAATTTACACCTCGTTGAAATTGAAAATATCCATGATCGCCCCAAGTTGCTCCCCAACTATTTTTTGCAATCCAATAATCTTTGGTATAACCAACAAGAAGCACAGCATGTCCGTCACCAGGAATGCAATCATCGGGGCTTGTAATGTTAAGTGTTCCGCCGTGATAAGAAGAGTCAAGCGCTTTATGTATCCACATTGCTATAGCTGCTGGTCCATATTTAAACAACATTGCAGCATATTTGCTTTCATCTTCACCAAAATTTCGATACCCAGCAATATTATATTTTTCACAAGTAACATTTGGGCATGTTCCATTTTCTGCTGTATATGGTACGCAACTTTCCAGCGGCATTCCTTTTTCTTTAACTGTATTCAATGCATGCGTAGGATCTCCACCTGCACATTCGCCATCTTGTAAATCACATTCCATTAAATATTCTTCAGATAAATCGAGTGTCTCATTTTTTTGAATAAGATATTGTGATTCAATTGCAGCTGTTGAAGCAAAAACAAAGCAAGAACCACAATGAGTCGTTTGATCTTTAACTGGAGTAACTTGGTTATGTTCACGGAAATCATACGAATCGGGGACAGTAATATTTTCAATCTCCTCAAGTGAAATGGATTTTGATTTATCTACGTTTTTTGAAAGAGGAACAAATCCAAATAACTGAAAAGAAACAATAAACTAATGTGTTAAACCAAAAATGGTTGGATTCGTCGATTATTACAATCACTAAAAAGCTTACATTTTTACGTTCTGCTTCGGTCATAAAAGCAAATTTGTTGAGTTCGAAAGTAACACCAGGGTATTTTTTTCGAAGCTCTTCAATTCTTTCTTTCGACTTTTCATATTGTTGGAGTCGTTCTTCAGCTTTTTCTGGTGGAAAATTATCAAGAAAGCCCGCTTTTGCTACAGCAGCAACAACACAAAATAATAAAATCAAGCTGCTCAATGAAGGATTCATAATGGCTTAAAATCAATGTATGTATTTTTTGTAACTTTGATTTCTTATTTATATATTAATTTTGAAACCCCTTGATTCGAAGCCAATGATGACATTTCATTTTTAATTCATTCATGGCTTCAAAATTTTGACAAAAGATTGCAGCGTTAAAGCTTGAAACCATAAAATGGTTTGTTTAATTAAGGCTCTAATTAAAAAGTTCTTTATTGTCTTCACAAAAATATGTGAGAAAAAATGATGTTATGTTTCTAATTAGTAAAAAAAAAGTTTGGTTTCATTAATTATTATGACGTGAAACCTTCATACCTTTGTTGAATAAAAAGTATCGCAGTTAGTGTGACATAGGCTTAACTTTTAATTGTTATTCTTTGATGGTTTTTTTGTATCTAAGAAAAAACTGCGTATCATGGTATAGGAATTTTAAAAAAATATATTAATAAACCCTCATTGATATTCAATACATAAATTCGCATATCTTGAAACATGATTAGTCAAGCATGAAAGTTTTCTCAAAAAAGATTAGAGAAATGTTGTTTCGTTGAAAACTATGGAAATGCATTCCAGTAATTTAAAAATTTTTTCATACCATCTTTGATGCTCAAAAATAATGCTAATTCGATGCATGGCCAATATTGAAGAAAAGTGATAAGTAATTGCGGCTCATCGATGATTATGAATCAGTTCTTGAAGAGAGCAAATACACTCAAAAATAAAGACTTTGCAAAAAAATCTTCAAGCAAAAGTGAAAAGAAAATGAGGGAAAAAGATAAACTAAAAAAATTTCCAAAATCAAACGTAAATACGAATTTCATCATAAGAAATTACCCCTAAAATTGTTGCAACCACTCTTCAAAGACTCAGAAATCACGATTACATGAAAATGTTCCAATCGATGCAACAATTTGTCATACACAACATCATTAACAAGCTCAAACTATGACATTGAAATTTTTCAAGAATCCATATGGATGAATCAGCTTTATAAACGAAAACACCACTATGCCTGGTCAATCTTTATTGTATGGACTCATACAATTACTTTATTTTTCTGCCAATGTGCTCTTCATTTTGTGGAGATAGAAAAAATATGGTTTTGCTTTATTTTATTTATCACATAAGAAATCACAAAAAATATAAACCAAATGCAAAGCACAAGAGAAAGTATTATAATAAAGATTCAATGAAATTGAAATAAAAGTATGAAACAATAAAAAGGAAAAATAACAAAATAGTTTTTAAAGGTACAAAAAAGTGGAAACGATCAATTGTAGCTACCAGATTGTTGATTTGCTGTTCGTTGTCTCTTCGCTTGTTCTTCGATCATATCAGCTTTTTCGTGCATTCCCATTTGACGATAATATTCAACCCATTGAGCACTATAATCTTGAACAGGAGCAGCTTGTTGAGGTGGTTGAGATGATGCGGCTACAGATTGAGCATAAGTAGCAGCTGCAGGATAAGCTTGAGGTACAGCTTGGGCTTGTTGTTGTTGGTAATAATTTGCCCATTGGTTAGAATCAGGTTGAGTAGCTATAAATTGCAATCATCATTTAAAAAAATTAATAACAAAATTACTTACCGTATGCTCCATTTTGATTCCATTGATTATATCCATCATAAGTTGCAGCTCCACCATATGAGTTTGAAGCAGAAACAGACGTAACATTGCTACCAGAGAAATGAGGTACAGGAGTTCCAGGAGGAATATCACCGACTTTGATCCGAATAATATGTTGAGAATGATGAACTTGATATGGAGTACCTTTGATAATAAAAATTTTCTCAGCTTCATTTGGAGGTGGATCACGAGAGAGTTCAACATGCGCACCACTTTCAGAACAGATTTGTTTAATTATATCACCTCCTTTTCCAATAACGAGACCAGTTTTATTCGCAGGAACATGCATAAGGAAAGTTTCTTGAACACCATTGTTTTGTGAGCGTTGAAGTAAATCGTAAATCATTTGAGTTGCACGAGAAATTTGTTCAGGAGTACCTTGAAGAGTAGCACAGCGATCAGGAGTATTTTGATCTTCTAAAAATGTTTATGTTTAAAACTTGCATATGAGAGAATAAAAAGCTTACCATCAGGTTTAAATTGAATTTTACAACCAGATGAGTTGATAAGCCGTTTGATCGTTTCTCCACTTTTACCAATGATGATACCGACACTTGATCGAGGAACGATTACTTCACCAACAGATCTTGCATAATGACGACCATCTTCGCTATTTATAATACTTTCGATCGCTCGGCAGGCATTTTCAACCTTTTCAGAAGTTCCAGTGATGCGCAAAGGTTTTTGTCCATGAGAAACCGTTTGATCTTCTTGGATTAAAAGCATCTTAACTCCAAGAGTTTCTTGTAAACTTTTGATCGTTTCACCATTTCTTCCAATAATAAGACCACATTTTGTACCAGGAATACTAAGAACTTTTTGAACATAACCAGGAGGAATGTTTGCGCCACCAGTGGAAACAGGAGCAAGAGGTTGTTGAGTTGGAATTTGTCCATTATTCTTCATATTTGAGCGAGTAATAACGTCGCTAATCATATTCCGAGCACGACTAAAACGTAAGCATATTATTAGTAGATTCAAAGTATTAAATAGAAAACCTACTCGATGTTAAATCTAGCGCCATTTAAGGTACAAAGACGAGTTCCTTGAGAAGTTGGTTCACCATCCATTTGAACGCGACATCCAGATTGTTGTTGAATGGTCGTAATTTGATCACCACCTCGTCCAATAACTAAAACTAAATATTATTCGAGAAAGAAAAATAAAAGCATACCAAGACCAACAACGTTGTCAGGAATTTCAATCGTTTCCACGAAAATTTGTTCGTTCATATTCATGTTGATGGAGGTTTGACCGTCGTTCGCACGTTTGGCAGGTACGACTAAAAAAAGAAAAAATTAGCATCAATAAAACAGACCATGTTCAAAATTTGGTATCACGAAATACATAAGATTCAAGTAAAACAATATACATACAAGAACTATCAGGTGATAATGGACGTTTTTGGCCGGCAGAGATTCGATCACTTGAAGATATGTTGGAAGCAGCTAACTAAACAATAAATATATATACACATAATCATAACAAAGCATTCAAAAAAGTTTATTTAATTCCAATGCAAATTATAAAATGGTAAAATGCTTCAACAATCAAAAAATGCAATCGCGTAAAACAAAAAAAGAAGATAATTGTTATTGTTTATTGTCGGAATAGGGAAAAAAACAAAGGAAAATTTTAACGAACCTCTTTAGCATCAACGAAAGATTCTTGAACGACGTCAGCGTTATCAACGACAGCGTTATCAGCGACAGATTCAAGAGACATTATTTTGTTATAAGCATAAAATATAAAAATGCTTCTAACTTCTAAAACAAAAAACTTTGTTTTTTTTTTCGCTGCTTACAAAAAAGTTAGGCTAAATGAGAGAGCGCAGACAATCTTCGCGAGATCGAATATGTATTTGATTTTTTCTCTGTTACATCAAACTTTGATTGAAAATGCCGTGATTATTTTATAGCAAAATAATGCGTCATATTTACTTAGAACTATGTCAACAATTTATTTTTAATTTTGGGTTATCATTATTGAGGCACCTCCATTCATTGACGAGCAACAAAAATTAACCTTTTTAAAACAAATTTGTCATATTTTTACGGAATGCTTTATAACTCTTGTAACTTTTGCTTGACAAAGTTCATTCAACCTTTTTAGTTTGTTACATATCTTTATATTTATTCAGAAACCATTGGCTCAATACTAGTTGGAATATCGCTAGTTGGCATTTTTGCAGATGGAAACGGTGTTGACTTTATTATCAGTTGAGTGGTTGTTTTCGAGTTGGTGGTGGTCATTTGCAGCTAATGAACATAATCTAAGCATTCATTTTTACAAAGGTTTACAGTATTTAAAATTGGATTAAATTAAATATTAATCTTACAAAATTATGAGTTTACTTTCCAAAGCGAATTAACAACGCCGCATCATCAAGCATATAATTTTATCCAATTAGCAATAGCTTCTTCTTACTCATTGCTTTGTCGTCTCATTATGTTTAATGTTATTGTGTATGTCTACGAGGTCGGAAAATAAAAAGAGCTACGAATGTTTATTCATTAATTAATGTTACTACTAATATTGTGACGCTTTTTTTTACGAATTTGCTTTTGATTAAGATAATTAGCAGCGTCACTTTTTCATGGGAAAACCGAATAATTTCAATGTTAGTTTTTGCGGATATCGGGAATTAATAGTGTTCACGATTTAAAAAAAGGAGCAGTAACTCTTAATTCAACTGTATGTAAAAATTTAAGGTAATAAGATTTTTCGTTAAATCCAACAAAGGTGGTTCATTAAAATAAATATACACTTTTATTTTAAACGAAGTGCTATTGAATCTAAAAACTTTTTCGTAGGTATTTTCTTTCATCGATCAGCTTTGTTATGTATGTACCTTTCAATGATGTCAAATGAGTTTTTTGATATTTAATGTTTAGTGAATACTTTTTTTTGTTATAAATCAACCGTGTAATTAATTTTTTAAATTATGACTTAATAAAAAAAATGTGCTGCTTGGTACAAATTAATCAAGCATTAAGAGCTACCTACAATTCTTTAGAAATTACATTAATTAATAGTTCTTTTCGAAAGGGTAAAAACCAGAGCTTGAAATCTCATTTTAATTTTGCTGCAAACTTGGATTAGAATATTTTTTGTTGTTGTTGGCATATTTCCATCAAAATTGTAAGCGATGTCAAAAAACATAACCCTTCCATTGAATGATTTACGAGAAATTCTTGAAACTTCCGATGGATTTTTCTCTGTTGCAGGAATAAATAGCATTGTTGCAACAAACTTTGCAGCTTTGAAAAAAATTAAAGGCTTTAAAAAATCAAAAATTCAACAGCATTAAAATGAGAAAAAAAGCCCTTTGATTTATGGCTGCACATATGGTTTCTCTTTTTAAAAGCTTTTTAATTAAAACCCGTTTAATGTTCAACTAATAAATTATTAATCAAAGTTCTTACAGACTATGGTTAAAAAATTTAAAGCCTTTAGTATTTAATGGTTTAAGAAATTTCTGAACGATGAACCTGTTGAACACGTGGATCACTAATTTTAATTGAAAGCTCTCCATCAGCTTTCAATACATATGTAGCTCCAGGAGTAATTAAACGATAAGCTAAAAACGGAAATGCCAAAGCTGGTAAAGTCCAAATCAACCATTTTCCAATGCTTTCAATTCTTGGATTTTTTGAAGTTATCATAAATGCAGTCCATCCGCGGTTTATTGCAATCGCAGAAGTCTAAGTTATTAATTTTTTGTTAACCAAAATTTCAGCAAACACAACAAGACTACACTTTTTTGAATCAAGTAAAAAAATTACATCTTTTAGTTTACTGTTCAATTCTTGCTTTTATTGTTCCAGATTTTAGTCTTGCTTTAAGACATTGTTATTAAAGCTTTTTATTGATTAAAAATTGCAACAACAACAATCATGAAAAATTATTTATTCCTCATCGCATTCCCAATAAACTTTAATATGAGACAATAAATTTCTGGCAGCTTCATTTTTAGCGCATTCATCATTTTCACCAATTCCAATAAATGAATGCACCATGGTTTGAAAGTTCAATGATTTCATTTTTTCATAAGCAATTTTGTCGAGAATATGAAGGCTGCAAAGCTTTTTACCTAAAAAACCAGCTATCAATGGAATTTAACAGCAATTATGAATGAAAGTAACATACGTGGATCAGAACTTTTATGAGTAATTAAATGAGTTATAATTGCTTTTTTATAAAGATCTTTTAAAAATCCAGTTTTTTCTAATTGAGTTACTACATAGTAATATGATTTAGAATTTTCATGGGGTTTATCAAAGGCATTCTTAATCAAACTCGATATATTTTTCTTACTGGGACTTTGAGAAATTTTAAGACTTTCTGATGGGCTAATCACATGAGATGATGTTTCATGGTATTCTTCTGGTTCTTTAACAGGTGAAGCTAAAATCAACCTTTATTATAAACGAGGAAAAAATATATGTAAAGCTAGCTTACTTTTAATTGAGATACTACCATTTCGAAGAATATCAAGCATTTCTTTTGCTGCATTTGCTTTGGCTTGCTTCTTACTAGTAGCAATGGCCTTAACTGATTTTAAATTTGGACCAATTGGAACTGAACATTCCACTGTAAACATTCGAGGATTTCCATCACATTCTTCATAATCATATGATGGATCGGGATAGCTATTTTGTTTACATCTATAAAATCAAAAGATAAAAATCTTATCGGTAACAAAAGAAAGTGGCTACTTACAAGTTTTGAAGATTGCCTACAGGATTGGTGCTAACAGTGGTTCCTTCTTCATTATAACTTTCCATTTGTTGTTGACTAAACATTGAATTTTATATATAAAAATGCTCAAAAACGAACTCACACAGCTATTTTAGCTTCATCTGCATGTGGAAGTTTAAATGGAAATCGATCCCAATATGGTGTATCCAAAATACTTAAAAGTAATTCACCCGCTGCTAAATGTTTAGATACTTGTTTACGAGCTGATCGAGCAACAGCTTCAATTTTATCTCCTTTTATTTCAAGGCTGATACTTGTAATAAAGATAGTGCTTTGCTGAAAAAGTTTTAATTTTTTTAATGATTCATAACAATTATTTTCTCGACCAACATTTGGATCACTAATAGTTTTGGTTAAAGGTCGAGTGTTAAGCTTTACAGCACCTTCTTCAAGAATGGCAAGTAAAGTTTTATCCATGATGGTTAAGATAAAATAAACTAATATAATAAATAAAGAGTAACAAGCTTATGCAATTTCAATCACCAAAAATGTTCTTCACTTTGAAAGCATTGTTGTTATTGTTTTTTTTTTGGCTGTGAGATATAAAATGCCAAAAAGGTAATTCGTATGTTTTTTTGTAAAATCTCAAAATTCGACTATAAAGATTTTGTGCTATATAAATAATAATGGAAGAAGATAAATAGTTTTAAATCAAAAGCAAAAAATGGCAAAAAAGAAAGTTTGGGAAGTAAGGCGTCCACTAGCAATTACATTTTATCTACTATAAAGTTTCTAATGTATTATTTTTAATGTTAAGTTTAAAGCATCAATGATTTACAACTTTGTAAAATAACTAAAAATAACAGCTTTGAAACTTTCTCAGAAAATTTTTACTTTTTGAGTAATAAATAAAAAGGCATTAAATATCTAAAAGTCAGATAGCAGGCAGCAATCAAGCTGTAATTACTACTTTCTTCGTTTAAAAAATTAAAAATAAATTCTCTCTCAAATTTTTTCTTCATTTTTGTTTTTTATAAATTTGTAGGAATATTATTGAGCTTTGTTCGGTAGAAAATGGCTGTATCCAGAGGGGAATGGATTCATTGGAGTTTAGCTTTTATCTTTTTAATATTTCATATCACTGTAACAATTTTTCTATTTTATATGGTTACTAGAAGTTTAAAAAATGAAATTTATAAATCTCAATTCTTCAAATTATATCTCATGGTTTCGATGTATGATACTTTTGCTGAAATAAATACTTTCTTTGGGCTTCGATTAATTTTGACTGATTCTTTAAAACCATGGCTTTTAAAAAATTCCATTTATGCATCCACGAGTTATATTGCATCCGCATATTTAATTTATAGTCAATGTCTTATTCACACTGCAATTGCCATTAATCGAGCATGGTGTGCTTTTATGGTAACAACACATAAGAAAGATATGGAAAAAATAGGAAAATCGTTGATTTGGACTTTGCCTTTTTGGGGAGCCTTGTTTGTAGCTTTTCGATTTGTCGAAGCAATTTATATTGTTAAACCCGATGGAGAATTAGCTCCTAAATATTTGGATCCTCGAGTTGCACAGGTGAGAATGATAATTCATATTTAACTATTCTTCTGGTTTCAGTATCATTCCATTAGTAGTCCAATAGTTATTTTTTCAACTTCGTTAATCTCATTTGTTCTCGAAGTAGCAACAATTTTTCGTTATCGTTATTTAATAAAAAATATGACATCTCTTTCATTATCCCTCGTTCGAGATATAACTTTATTTATTCAAGCATTATTTATCCTTGTAATTCAACTTCTCTTTGTTTCATATTATTGTGCAACTTTAATTTCAACAATCAAAGGCATTCCAGAACTTCAACAAATTGCACTTTTATTTTATCCGTGGTTTAATGATTTTTTAAGTTTATGCAATCCTGTGGTACTTTTAATCGTTTGTAAACCCATTCGAACAGATTATCTTTATTTTTATGGCCTTGCAACTGATAACAGAATGCTTTTTGTTAAAATTGGTCCATCAACAGTTAATGGCACATAAATCTTAACTTTATAAATTACAGTATGTATATTTTTTTAAAGTTGTCGTTAAAATTATTATCAGCCTACGATTTTTATGTTTCACTTAGTCACGTTTTTTTTCTATCAGTTTTTTAAAGAAAAAATGCACATGGGATGTAATTATTTTAAAAAACAATTTTATTGGAAATAAAAAAATTATTAGAATAAATTAGTACTTTTAAAAATTTGTTCGTGGTTAACAAACCCCCTTGTAAATGAAGGGGTTTGATAATAAATTTTAATTTAACTACGCAAAACAAGTCGATTTCAGCTGTCTTTTTTGGAAAAATATTAAAAATAAAACTTTTTTACAACGTTTTTTTAAAAATTCATCAAATGTTTAATGAAATGAAGTTCCTTTAAAAAATTCAAAAAATGCTTGGAAGCGTAAATAAATCTGCTTTCTCTTTGGATGATTTATATAATCCAAGGTTAGCTAGAATATATAGTATTTATTGGGATATAACTCTCGTATTTACAACAGTATTCTTTATTTTTATGCTTTATGTAATTTTTAAAAAATCCACTAAAGAAATGGAATCGTATAAATGGTATTTATGTCATCAATTATGTTGGTCGTATTTATTTGATTTACATATGAGTTTATGGAAAGCTGTACCATTATGGCCTTTTTATGTTGGATATAATGTTGGAATTTATTCTAATTTTACTGGGAAACTTGCATACATTCCTTTCATCGCTGCATGCGTATTTGTTGTGGGTTTAGCTTTATCGATATTTATTTCCGTTTTACATCGATATATTCAAGCCGTTCCATTATCAATTTGGTTTAAACTTTATCAAATTTTATGGCTTCGAGCTTGTCTTTATATTTTCTTGTTTGCTTCCATTGGAATTTGTGGAGCAGGATCCATTGCATTTTTTATTCCCGATTTAACATTATTAAAAAATTCATTAATTCGACAAAATTCAGCTTTTAAAGATCTTTTTGAAATGGAGCCATCATTATTTGGATTTGATCCTGAAACAAATAATGGTTTATCAACCATTTTTGTTATTGCTTGTTTAGGCACAAGCCTTGGCTTTATTCTCATTTTAACTGGAATGTATTTTAATTTTTTAAGACTTTTACGAAAAAATAAAAGTTCTTTAAGTAAATCTACTTATAAATTACAGGTATGCTTTTTTAAACGGAGGCTGAAAACTTTTCTCTGAACAATTAAAACCAATATAGCAAAAACACTTCTTGAAAGCCGGAAATTTTTTTACTTAATTTTTGTGTTGTTTTTAATTTTATTTTTCTTATTTTTAGTTAGTCCTATTTCATGCTTTATCAGTTCAAATATTTTTTCTTTTTTTATTATTAATGGGACCAATAGCTCTTTCGCTTGGATTATCATTATGGGGATTTCAATGGCTTCCAAAATTTGTGTTATTTGCAGTTTCCATTGTTGCAACTCATACATTATTCGATTTCACAGCAATTATTTATTATGTTAAAGTTTATCGAATGTTTTTTATTAATATTTTAAAGAAATTTTCATTACAATTGTACTTGGACTCACCAAAAATAGTTAAAATCAAAAGTACTCCTTCCACCATTGTGAGGCATTAAAATTTTGATAAATACAAAAAATAAACTTTATTAAAAGAATACAAAAAGTTCTTCTTATACAAATAAATATGTTTGTGCGGTGTTTGGAAAATTTAAAAGTTCGTCTTATTGATGTGCTGCAGGTAAATTTGGCCATTTTGAAGGTGGCAGAGGAGTTGGAATATATGGAGTTTCTGGGCGATTACCCTTTCCTCCCATTCTTTGTTGACCAGGATTCGCTTGGTGAATATCCTAAAAAATAATTTAATTGATTTCCTTTTTCGATGTTTGCTATTAGGTTGCAAACAATTTCAGATAAAAATAAAAATTTTAAAATTATACATTGCAGCCTCCAATTTCAACTTACCCGAAGCCTTCGTTTAAGTAACAATCTTTTCTCTTCTCGAATGGCATTTGCTTGTTGTTCTTTCATGAGCTTTTCACTTTCGGAGAAGGATTCATGTTTTCGAGTGACTACGAATGCACGCTTTCGTTTATCTGTTCCAATGGGTCTCGAATATTTTAATAAAGCCATCAACCGATCTTTGGGTGGAAGAGAAAGTTCGGTCATTAAAATAACTTGTGCCCACTAAAAAAATTATTCATTTTTATCTCAAATTTAACTTCGTTTTAACCTGTCGTTTATATTCTTTTTGTGTCCGATAAATAAGTTCATAAGTTCTTGTCATCATAGCGATTAGTAAATTAAATTGTAAAAGACTGACACATAATTCATAAACGAGAAAAACGACCTAAAATAGTGGTTTAATGGATAATTTTTGATTAAACAAAATAAACCATTACTTTTCCAATAACTGATGCGGTTTCATCTTCACATTGATTAAGCTCTTTATAAAGTACAGTAAATTCTCCGATTGTGCAAATGAATAAACGTAAAACACCTTCAAGAATATTTTCAAGAATATTTAATCTTTCTTCGTTTTGTTGAATTCTTTCTCGTTCACATGCAACAAAAATTAAATAAAATGCATGAGAAAATCCAACAAGAAAAATAGAATAAATAGCAAAAAATCTTATCATATCTCGAAGAAAAATGGTGTAAATCATAACGACGAATGGTCCCAAAAATTTCATTGCTCGAAAATAAAAGAGAAAATGAAGAGCAGTCATAATCACAACAAAAATGGAAAACATGTTATCGAGGAATAGCAAACTATCACCAAGAAAGCATAACGCTCGAATGGGAATAATAAAAAGAATGAAAAACATTGATACTCGATAAAGAATTTTGAATGGGAATGAATTCTGTAAATAATAAAATTAGGTTAAATTCAATGGGACAACCTTAATTTTAAAACCGTTACTACTGTCGCAATTTTTTTTGTTGCTATAAACACAAAAGTTTTAAGTATTGCACTTACCAAAACTTGCCACCAACGTTTAAAACCAATAGCGCGAATTTCTAAAGCTTCCATAATAACTTGAAATACGACCGCACAAATAACAAAAGCTTCCGCGACTAAACGAACATAACCTTGATATCCTTGATTCAAGTATGCTGTTAAATGGCATCTCTCTTGAGTATAACCAAACTCAGCTAAATTATTTTAAAAATATAATTAATTTTTTATGTTTACTTTGTAACAAACAAAAAACATACTATATTGATCGATATTTGATTGAGGCCTTGGTGGATACATGCCCTCTAAACTAGGATTGATACTATAATTAAGATGAATGGGATCGATGAGGGTTTTAGATTCATTTCCAACCCAATAATAAATTTGATTTTTTGTAAGAACCATGGTGGTAATGGAAAATGGGCGATTCATAAATGCAAGAAACACGAAAATAAAATAAACGATAAAACAAAAAAGTGAGATTGACCATCTGCAAAAAAAAAAAAACAGACGTTTAAAAGCCATTTTTTCTAAAAATCGAACTTCGCTGGAATTTATCTAAAATATTTAAATTCGCAAATTGACTTTTCTTTGACTACCCTTAGGTTTTCGAGGTCGCTGATGACGAATCTGACCTCAGTTTCATCGGTTTCGAAGCGAAAAGTTGAGATCCAGAGGTCTCTAAACGAAAACCTAACTTTTTTTTAATACGCTTTTTTTAAAAAGTGTCTAGACCAAAAAATAGCAAAAAATCCACTGATTAATTTTGTAATTGATACAAAAAATACAAGTATAGGCTAAAAGAGGTCAAATAGCCATTTTAATGAAAAATTCAACGTTTCGCTTAGGAAAACTCGAAATCTGTGGCCGCGGGCCAGCCATTTGAATACATATTCGGATTCCTCATGAAATTTCACCCTAGAAAAAGGGAATATTAAGAAAAAAAAGCGGGCGAACTTGTAAACGGTGAATGGCTGAATGAATTACATCAATATGAGGTATATCAACAAGTAATTAATAAATACATGTAAAAAATACAAACTCTTTACTAGAAACGTAGAAAAACTCATTTAATGATTTTACAAATCGATAAAACTTCATGTTGTAAGGCTTTTCGATTTTTCCCACATTTTTAAAGTTTAATACTAGCAAATGATGGTCAAATAAATAAAAATTGTAAAAATAAGGTATTTATTTTTAAAACTCATCATTTCTAAGCTTAATTTGGGTCGTAAAAACCGAATTTGATAACAGTTTCTAAGGTTGACAATCTCAAAATTGAGTTATAGCAAAGTGAAATATTTGCATATTTAAAAAATTCATAACTTAATAACCTGCTTATGATATATTTTTTTTAATGTCAAATTCGGTTTCTACGACCCAAATTAGGCCTAGAAATGATGAGTTTTAAAAATAAATACCTTATTTTTACAATTTTTATTTATTTGACCATCATTTGCTAGTATTAAACTTTAAAAATGTGGGAAAAATCGAAAAGCCTTACAACATGAAGTTTTATCGATTTGTAAAATCATTAAATGAGTTTTTCTACGTTTCTAGTAAAGAGTTTGTATTTTTTACATGTATTTATTAATTACTTGTTGATATACCTCATATTGATGTAATTCATTCAGCCATTCACCGTTTACAAGTTGTCCCGCTTTTTTTTCTTAATATTCCCTTTTTCTAGGGTGAAATTTCATGAGGAATCCGAATATGTATTCAAATGGCTGGCCCGCGGCCACAGATTTCGAGTTTTCCTAAGCGAAACGTTGAATTTTTCATTAAAATGGCTATTTGACCTCTTTTAGCCTATACTTGTATTTTTTGTATCAATTACAAAATTAATCAGTGGATTTTTTGCTATTTTTTGGTCTAGACACTTTTTAAAAAAAGCGTATTAAAAAAAAGTTGGGTTTTCGTTTTGAGAGCTCTGGAACTCGAGTTTTCGCTTCGAAACCGATGAAACTGAGGTCAGATTCGTCATCAGCGACCTCGAAAACCTTAGGGTAGTCAAAGAAAAGTCTATTTGCGAATTTAAATATTTTGGATAAATTCCAAATTCATCGAAAAAGTGCGATTCTTAGAAAAAATGGCTTTTAAAAGTAGTGCGCAAAATTGAAAGCAAACCTTCGCTTCGCAAATGCATCCCATTTAGCTTGAAGTAAACTTTCAAGCAACCCATCTAACATATCCAAATGTTCTTGAGTTTCCTATAACAAATGTTTTAAGTTAGAAAAAACCGAGCAATTTTTCTTCTTCATAGACTCACTCCATAAGCAGCTAAAAACAAAGCTGAATCTTCATTTAAATGTCCTGTTTCTTGATTGATTGTATCTAATTTTGCTAAGGGATAAGCCACACTTGAAGCTTCACCATAATTCCAAACTACCGTAGATTCAAGTTGTAAAATTTGTTCAAACATTTTCTTTTTTGCTATTTTTGCTGCCAATGTTAATGGTGTTAAATTTTGTTTATTCATAACTTGAAGCTTTGCTCCAGTGTCGTAAGCAAGCTTAAGCATTTCCTAGAAAGCAAAACGACATTTATGTTGAAGAGATTTCTGAGAATGAATTTTAAATTCGAAAAAGTAAAATCGAAAAAGAGACTAACCAAATTTTCATGAATAACAGTCATGTGAAGAACTGTATTTCCATTCGTATCTTTCTGATTTGGATCTGCACGTTTAGCTCGAAGCAAGCGATAACAATCTTTTTGGTTTGTGCAAGCCGCAAAGGCAAGAGGATATTCACCAAAATATGTTCGACTGAAAGTGTGAACATCGATTTTAGTGCTGCAGTTTTTTGGAATAAGTTTACCCAATGTAATTAGTTTTTTCTGGTAATTCCACGTATTCATGTTCCAATGAATCTGTTCTACCACCTTTTTGATCAGTTGGACAAAAAAATGCTCCATAACATCTTTGATTTATATCAGCTCCATGTTGAAGGAGATAATTTGTCATATATGGATCTTCATTAACAATGGATTGATGAAGATGTGATAAACCTAAAAGCAATCCCCTTTTTTTCTTTCTAATTTTCCAAAGTGAATATTTACCGTAATAATCTTCAGAAATAAAAATGTCATTAATTAATTTTGGATAAGCAGTTAAAATTTTTATTGCTAGCTTATTATGTAAGGCACTGCCTTGCATCAAGCATGCGCCAACAATGTTTTCGCCCATTCGGCCTAAAAAGTTTTACATATTTCAGTTGTTTCGAAAGTATGAAAGGCATTTAGCGCATTTGTTGTTATTGGAGCTAAACGAACCTCGGTCGTCAAGTTTCCATACAATTTCTCGATATTTTGCATCACCTTTACCACTTTTTCCACCATCCAATAATTTTAAAGCTAAAAAATTAATCTTCCTAATCCTACCTCAAATTTTTTTCTTCAACTAACCTTTTTTTAAATCACCTTGATTTCCTTCTTGATTAAAATCATCCAAAATATTTGGTCCACTTTTACCTTTACCCTTTTTACGACTAAAAGCTCCCAACATTGCATTTCGTTCTTTATTTCGTATTTTTACAAGCTCTGCAACAGATTCAAGTTTACCCTTTCCGCCATTATACATAAACTCTTTTAACTTTGAATCCAAATATCCATCAATGAGAGAATAATCACCAGTATTTAGGGCATAACGCATCCATGGAAGTAATTCACCGCCATTGGAATTGGTATCAACCAAGCGATAAAGTCGATATTCTTTATCTTCAGTAAATCTCGCTCCAAGATTTTCTTCTTCCTTGCTGTCTTTACTTTCTGAGCTACCCATTTTTTGATGGAAGAAGTTAACAGCGAAACTAAAAATTGTATAGTCTTTGAATAACTTTGTTCGACTAAATGACGGCAAAGTAAGTTAAAAAAAATAGGTAGCCCATAAATTAATAGCTTTATATCAAGTAATATTCAGCTTAAAATATTTTTAATAAAAAGTCTGTATTCTCCAAACATTATTCCTAACTTCAATTTACTCAAATACTCTTTAAAAATTTACCTTTATTGTTGCAACAACTTCAACGTTGAACACCTCAACCCAACCAACTAAGAAACTGAAAAAAGTACCTATGTAAGCATTTTTGCCTTTCATTCTCACGCTATCAGAAAAATTTTTTCCATTACCGACGTCTCTGTGGAAACCCAAATTGAACAAACACGCAAGATTTATAATGGGAAATATAAATTGTATTTCCAGAAAAAAAGGCTTATGACTATTTGATTAATGGCAGTGCTAAAACACCTGGTTGTAAAATAAAAAATTCAATAAAATAAAAAAATTTTAAATTGTATTTATTTCAACAACAAAAAATGGCAAAGTAAATTAATTTAATTTAAAACAAAATAAAATAAAGAAAAAAACTAATAGGTTTTTCCTCGAGAAAAAAAAAAGAAAGGATTGATTGATTTTTAATAAAGTATGAAATAATTAAGTTAAAGCCTTCATGGTTGAGAACAAATATGGTAAGTTCAAAATTAAAGATAAAAGGTTTAATAAAATCGAAACGTACCATAGAGAAAATATTTTTTAATTTATAAGCTATAATGAAATTTATCGGTGAATTTTATACTCAAATTTCAAGAAAATGTTAAATTAAGTTCCGCATTTAAAAAAAAGCCTTTAAAAAGTTTAACTATTTTTTCCAAATAACTTAATTTTTTGGTTTTAGTTTTTCACGCTCTTTTACAAACTTTATTGCTTCAATCAACCATCTCTCATAATTTTCTCGGCATCTATAATAAAAATTCTATTATCTAAAATTTTGTTTTATCCATGAGTTCATCCGTTAACTTTACATCATCATCACGTCCCGTCAACATATAAACCCCAAAAAAGAATGTAACAAGAATATAAAAAATCATAATTAATCTTTCAATTATTCGTGTACCTTGTTCCCATTCAAATTGAACTAATTTATATTCTTGTTCTTGAAGAATGGAATGTTCGATAGTTTCTATGCATTCACAAAGTCGCTTAAATGCAAATTGGGAGCATCCGGGATTTTCACAATCTGTCTAAAAACTTTTGAGGTTAGATTCAATGTGAAATTTTAGAGAGAAATTACAAACCGCAATCCTTTGAAATTCTCCTGTAATATCTTCCATTTGAACTAATTTTGCTTTTCTCTCCGCCGTTTGTGAAACCGTAACTTTACAAACACTATTGGAATTTGTATCTCTTATTGCTCCAGAATTTTCAAAAATATATGAATTATCCTGAAATATTAACCCTTTTTGGTTATTCAGCCATTCTTTTTTCAAACCACTTACTTCGTGTTTTCGTAATCTCGTTAAATGCTTTTTTGACGTAATTTGTATGGCAAATATCCATGAAAGCAATGGATTTTTTGCTATGGTTTCAAAAAGTAAATATCTAACTTTTGGACTCATTCGAGTTCCAAGATTTCCTCGCATTTGAAAAGATAATGTAAAGGTGGTGCTTAAAGCTGCGAGAAATACAATAAATATTAAACCGATATAATATTTAGCTATTAATGGCACCACTTCAGCTGTTGCAGGGATATGATCAGAAACCTTGAAAATTTATTTTTGGTTTTAGTGATTAATGAGTTTGCTTACCATCATCATTATCAATGCTACTGTCATAACCGCAGTAACACCCAATGAAACCTTTTCAGTATTTTCACCCGTAGTTGAATGAGGAGTAAAAAATCCAACAATTGTTACAACCGTTATAAAAGCGCTTGGAATTACCAAACTAAAAATTAGCTTTTAGGAAAAGATAAAAGAGAAACAGCAACGAAAGTTGTTACCTAAAAATATAATATGTTGGACTTCGTCTAAGTGCAAAGAAATAAGTGATATCAATAAATGGTGCATTAGGGCAGCAGTCACTAAAATTAATAAATAATCCTATTTATGGCTCAACCAAATTATAATTATTTTTACTTACTACATCTTTTCGTAAACTTTTAATGCAAAATCAATTAAATGCCATTCAGTGTTATGAATGTATAATTCCAAATTATCTGTTCCATTAACGGGTAATAAACGAATTTTGCTTCCATCAAAGCTCCAACTTGCAAAAGTTAAAAAGCACACTTGCTGAAAAACCAATCATTCTTCCAAACCTACGATAATTTTTTATTTGAAAATTCTAACCTTATCAAATGGAAAATCTCGTAAACGATGAGAAAATTCGCAAGTGATATCTGTGATCATCGAACGAAATAATGTTACATCTCCATTATGGTTGAGAATCTAAAAAAGTGGTTTCATTGACTAAACTTTTTTTATAAAACCAAAGAACCATCATACAGCATAAGTTTCAAGTTCATTTTCTTTAATATTCATATTTGCATTATTATAAACTAGAATATCAGGTTTCCAAATTTTTGTGGCTGGAACATGGATTCGATCAATTCCACCGTAATCGCTTGGATTCCATGATAAAAAGTCATCTCTCCAATACTGCAAAAAAATATACCATTTTTAAGTAACACTCAAAAGTTTTTTAATAATAAAAATTATAGTAGCCATTATTGACGATCCTTAAAGATAAGTAAAAATCTTACCAATTCAAGCCAACAATAAACAAGCACAGTTTGATCTCGCTCATTTAATTTTAAAATTTGTTTTAACCAAAATTGCATTGAAACTTTTAATGGTTCTGATTCATTTACAACTGGTCTAAGTTCATGTTGATAGTCTTTAAATAAGGAAGAATAAAGCAATTTTATATATCTTGGAGGTGATTCAGCTGGCTAAAAATCTTATAACATAGACGACCGAAAATTAATTAAAAAGCATTACTTTAAATTCATTTTTGGCAGTGGCAGTAGGATCGTTGGTTGTAAAAATAGCTTTAAAATAACCCGTAAAAATAATAATAAAAAGTTGCCATATATGTGCCATCCTTTTTTTTATCGTCTGGTTTTTTTTTATTTTCGAACGGCACCTTTTATTTTGATAAACACTGAAAAAGGGCAAAAGGCAAAAAAAAAATAAACGAAGGCAACAATGATGAAAATGCAAAGAAATGATTCTTCCAACAAAAAAAGTTTGAAGAAAATCGGAAGTCTTTTTCAGGGAGGAGAAGAAGGAAATGCGAGAGGCAGCTTCCGCTAAAGAATAAAAAAAAGGTGAAGAAAAAGTTGGACGCCCTCTTTTTCTTTATTTTTTTTCTCTCCGGAAAATGGGAGTCTTCTTCTTTCTTTATTTTCTAAAACAAGAAGTCTCAAAAAAAGCTTTTGAAAAACAATGGAAGGTGGTGGTGAAATATAACTAATGAATGGTAAAAAATATAATGGGATGGATTGAATACTGGTGGTTACGTAAATGGAGCACAAAAAATTTTGGAGAGCTTGACAACGAAGTGAATGAATCAGTTAAATGGATGCAAAGAAAAATAAAATTTTGAAATATTTTGTTTGTTACATATAATAATAAAAAATGAATAGTTTCATTTCGAAATTTATTATACTTCTAATCAAAGTAAATTCCAATAATATTTATCATATCTGATACCATAAAACCGAATGTTCAATCACTTCAAAATTAAAGGTTTCTTCATTGTTTTTTTTAGTCCCTTTTTAGAGCGAGTCTTACTTACACCTGGAAAAAAAATTAACTACACTCCTCGAGGAAGGCAAAGTCATTTTTTGAAAAGAGCTTTAAATATTAATACGTTTCAAACATTCATCAACTTTCAATGCAAAAATGACTCAAGAAATACAGCAACATAAAATACATGTACAAGAAGTGAAAAATAAAAATGCACATCATAATATTTGAAGGATTTTTAGTTCCAAATTTCAAACTTATTTTCATTAGAAGCTTTAATTTAGATACAGCTCACTCAATCTTTGTGGTTTAAGAAATGATAAAATAGTTAAAATGAGCGAAATAATATTAATTTTATGAAGAAAAAAGAAAAAATTATCAAACAACTTTAAAACTATGAATATTGATGACAAGCGTTAGTCAAGTTACTGAAGCTTCTAAAGTTTTCTGCAACAAAAAAAATAATCTTAACTACGACAAAAAATGCGATAAAAAAATTCAAGCCTTTTTCGCAAATTCAAATCCAAAAATCAGATTACCCTTTTACAAATACTAACTTTTAAAAGTGCTTGAGTTATCTTCTCTGCAAAAACGCATTCTTTACTATAATAAAAAAAATGACTAAAACAAAGCTCAAAACAAAATTTAATTTTTTTTTTACTTTTTACGTTAGGCTTCTTTGTTCCGGCTTTTTCTCATCATCCTCTGACCAAAACAAGCCAATCAAGGATGGGCCACCCTCAAACAAAAAAAAATTCATTGGTGTCAAAGTTGATGCTTTTATCTTCAAAGCTATAAAAAAAGTCAAAAATGTGGCATTTTGAAGAAAATTATTTTTGCACAGAAAAGCTTTGATAGTAGGACGACAATTGAATTTTATCCTTTCATCCTTCTTCTTCCTGTTTCGATGATAATGGCTCTTTTTCTGCTTGCTTGTTTCACTCATTTATTTTCAGAAAGCAACAAATTTTGCTGCTTTTGTTTTTACTTTTATGTTTTGTGTGCTGTTTTTTAAAATGTTTTTGATTGTTTAAAAGCAATAAAGCATCAAAATGAAAGCAAGCATCATGATTTTTTGGGAAGGCTTTGAGACGTCACTTTTTTTAATGAAGAAAACAAGGGTTGTAATTGGCAGATTAGTTCCTTAAAATTAAGCTGAATAAATATATGTAATTATTAGTCTTTTCCATTTTCAATAAGAAAAATATTGGAACAATTTCTCATTTTACAAATTTACAGAAGCCTCATTGTTAAAACCCTGGGTGATCCAATAACTAAAATTAAGTTGAAATACACTGTAACATTGAGAAAATTGTGAATTAAGCAAGCTAATAGTTGTTCTAAAGGTAATGTAACAAAAGTGATGCATACAAGGTTTTTTTGCAAAGCTTTATTAAAACTAACAACCAAACAATAAAGTAAACAAAGAAAAAATACATAAAAAGACATTTAATTAATAAAAAATTAATATAAAAACACAGCTTCTTCAGTCGAATTCAACGCGTTGGAAGGTATTCAATTGGAGTATCAAATATGAAATCAGGAGGAAAAAGTTCTTTAGCTTTTGGAAGCATTTCTTTATAAACCTTCTTTATAGTACTTTCAGCAGCGCCAACAGTTAGTCCGATTTCTAAAATATATTATTTAAAATTAGTTTACAATAAAGTAAAAGTATACCTATGGCATCTTTTTTTTCACTTGAAGCTTGAGAAGCCATGTAAATTGCAGCACCAGTAATAGAAGCAAGCATACGACCAAGAACAAGATCCAATTAAACAGCTTTCTCTGCAATCCGAGTTGCTGCAGCTTGAACGTAGAGAGGAAGATCCAAATTACCACAGAAACGAGACTGAAATAGAAACTAAAATACGCTTCAGTTGGCCACTCATAATCTTACCATATAATCAGGAGCCTGTTTCATAACCACCTCACATGAGCTATCTCACGTGAGCTCAACCTCACGTGAGGTCTTTCGCAACGAAAAGATGAAGTGAATTCACTTCGTATTTTCGCTTCGAAAGACCTCACGTGAGGTTGAGCTCACGTGAGATAGCTCATGTGAGGTGGTTATGAAACAGGGCCCAGTACTTGTAGTTTGTTCAACATGCAATGGAATAATTTCCAAAATCGCTTTGCTACATCTAGAAATATCTTTGGCAGAAGCATTCGAGACCGCAGCAATTTCTGAAAGCTTTTAATGTTTATAAAAACAGTAATAAGTAATTAACGAACCTTTAAAAGTACGCGCAACATTTTCTTTTCGACAAGCATAATGCAAACATGCAGCAGCTAGAGCTTCTTTATTTCGTCCACGAAGAACTTTACTATCAAAAATTTGCTTAAATGCCTTTGATGCGGAATTTTGAATTGGAAGGTTGAGATTGATACGTTCAGACATTTCCCGAATTGTTGCAACTGCTTCATAGAGTTGTCTTTCGTGGTTCACATTTCTGCGTTGTGCATTTGCAAGCCTAAAAAGAATTGTTATAGAAAGAAAAAAAACATTTTAAAGAATGTCATACCCTTTACTGCTTTCTGACGCACCAAAACCAACCATAATGTTTGTTGATAAATCATTGGTTCCAAAAATGGGATTTTCAGGAGCACCAACACGAGATGGATCATTTCCACTGCGTTCGTCAGCGAATGACCGCCATTCAGTTCCAACATCAATAATACGGTCACCAACAACCAAGCCACATTCTGGACAAATAATATCACCAGCCCGAGAATCTTCAATTAAATGTGCTGATGGATGATAGTGGCATAAAAGAGACGCCATAATTGTAGTAATTGACCCTGAAACGATAAGAATAAGATTTTGAAGATAAAATTAAAAAGAAAAGCGCTATTGTACACGGATTGTAAACAAAAATTCAACTTTATTGAATTACAAAGATGTGTGACTGCTAACTACAGAATTACGAAAAGTGGATAATGATTGGATCAAAATGCAAAACAAAATGCTTGAATGAAAAACCGTAAAGCGCATGTTTTCGCGGTAAAAGCCCAATCCAACTTAAATTTCTTTTGTTACAACAGAAAAATAGCTAGCTAATACGATCAAATGCAATAATAAAGTAAACACATAATTAATAAAATTTTATTTCATTTATAATACAAAAAATAAATAACGAGTAACATATGTAATCATACAAACAAGAAATTAAATATTTGGCTTGAAGTTCATGAATTTGGAAGTTGTTCAATTGGAGTATCAAATTTGAAATCTTGAGGGAATAGTTCTTTAGCTCTTGGAAGCAATAATCTGTACGTTTGTTTGATAGTTGTCTCAGCAGCACCTAAATAAATAAGTATAAACAAAGTTTTTAGAATTTTTTTCAAAAAAATGAAAAACTTGAAGACAATCATTAGTACCGACCTGCAATATCACCGATTTCTAAAATTTGTAAATTAGAAATTGTTTCCAATGATGTAAAAACATACCCTTTGCATTTCTTTTTTCACTTGAGGCTTGAGATGCCATATAAATTGCAGCAGCTGCGATAGAAATAGGACTTCTACCAGCAACAAGATCCAATTCAACAGCTTTCTTTGCAATCCTCGTTGCTGCAGCTTGAACAGGAATAGGAAGATTCAAATTACCACAGAAGCGAGACTAAAATTGATGTTATTAAGACTTTAGTTAAATTCACATAAATTTACCATAAAATCAGCACTTGTAATTTGTTCAATGCTTGTTTCAAGAGTTTTCAAAATGAGTTTAAAGCATTTTCCAATATCCTTTTTAGAGACACGTGAAACGGCACAAATTTCTGAAAACTTCCAAATAATACCAATAAAAAATGCTAACAAATGACAAACCTTTAAATGTACGTGGAACACCTTCTTTTCGACAAGCAAAATATAAACATGCAGCAGCTTGTGCTTCATTACTCCGTCCACGGAGAGCTTTACTATCAAGAATTTGTTTGAATACCTTTGATGCTGAATCTTGAATAGGCCTTGTCAAATGGATACGTTCAGACATTTCACGAATTATTCCCATAGCTTGATTGAGTTGTCGTTCTGAATTATTAGCATTCTTTCTTTGAGCATTTGCAAGCCTAAAATCGAATGTTGTATAATGGAAAGGGAAAAAACAAAAACCGACCCTTGAGTACTTTCTGATGCTCCAAAACCAACCAAAATGCTTGTTGATAAATCACTTGTACCCAAAATGGGATTTTCAGGTGCACCAACACGAGATGGATCAGTTCCACTGCGTTCATTACTGAAAGAACGCCATTCTGTTCCAACATCCACAAGACGATCACCAACAACAACACCACATTCTGGACAAATGATATCACCAGCCCGATGATCTTCAATTAAATGTGCTTCAGGATGACGAGGACATATAAGAGATGCCATTGAGCCTGAAATTATAAATGTAATAGCAAAATCTTTAAATGGATAAAATGAAAAGTAAAAAATACACGAAATCGTTAAAACGAATAGTAAACGAGCAAGAAAGCTAAGAATTTATAATTTATCTCTTTATATCCTCTTATAAGCTAGCTAAATAAACTTTTCAAAAAAGAAAAGATTAACAACAAAACAATGAAAAATCTACTAACGCGAATTAAAATGGCAAGTTTGTAACACGGATATTACAATCTACTACAATAAACTACAGGCTTTGATATTTTTGGGTAAAGCAATTTAATAAGCAACCAGGGTAATTCAAGGAAAGGCATGATAAAATATTTCAACAACGCAAACTTTAAATGAAAATCAAAGAAAAATTTTAATATGAGCACAGAGAAACAAACTTTACAATTTTTGCAAAAGACACCAAATTTAGAAAACATCAACGATATCGCATCACTTTCGTGTCGAAAGTTGAAGCTGAAACGCTCCCACACATGGCTAAACTTGGTTCTTACTTTCTTCGTAGCTTTGCATTTTTTTATTTACTCACCGCTAACTTAAATTTTTTTTGTTGATATGTTTAAACTTTAAAGGCAAAACTATGAGATCTTAGTTACTGGAGATTTCAAACTTTATGTTAATTTTTAATAGTTTCCTCGAAGCTTGAAAAGTAATTAAGCTTCAAGCATCGAAAGAGCTTAATTCCAAAATTATTTTTTCGAATGAAGGTCATCAAACTTTTGGTTTTATTTTTAAAGTTATTGATGGACATATTTGATCTCGATGTTCTCAAATCATTGAAATATTTAAGGATTCTCTGGATAATAAATTTAGTTAGTAGAGATTATTTCTCCCTAAATAAATATCCTCCCTTCCTTTAAAATGCCATGCTTGCTTTTTTTAAAAGTTGCTTTACCAAATAAAAATATTAAGCCCTTTAAACTAATAATTATTTGAAGTAACCGAAATGCATTCGTAGTTGTTCAAAGAAGATGAAAGTCAGCACAGTTTGTGGAGCAAGGCGAACCCAAGCAGGAATGAAACCTTTGAAAAATCCAATAGGACCTAATTTTGCAGTAAAAACAAAACAATCTCCAATTCCTTTAAAAGTTCCTGGTTTTGCATTCATCATTCGAGTCTTCATAACATCCATGGGTTGAGTCATCATAGTAGCAACCGAAGCGGCTGCAAATGATGCAGAGAAATGGGTGTAAAGATTATCACCACCAATACCAGAAGTGATGATAACTTGTTTAATTTGATCATAAAAAGATAGTTGACCAATTGTCATTAACACAGCTCGAGAAGTTGCCATTGTTGCACCGCCAAAAAGTTTAGCCACGCCTTCTTCCTTCAGAATTCTTAAAACTCCATCAAGGGCGTGTTTGTAATTTCGGCGTTCTGCGGGTGGAAGTTTGATATCATTTTGCATTCGAACATTAACCAAATCACCTGGTGTTCCAATAAAGCCTCCACAAGCGCCAGAAATACCAGCTAAAGCAGCTTTTTGATAAAATGGTAATGCTTGATCTTGTGGAAATTGCTTTTTTAAAGTTTCATACATTCCAAATCTCGTTGTTGAATAAGTGAGTTGACGAAGAAGTGAAGCCGAAAGACCATTATAAAACCCAAGAATGCCATCACTGCGAAATATTTTTCCTGCCATTTGAGGAAGAGTAATTTTACCCGATTGTTGAGTTTGTAAGTGAACTTTTAAAAGATCTAATGGATGAGTACAACATGCTGCCCCAGCTGATGCTAACCCGCCAAAATACCATCTTCCAACCCGATCGGTCTTTGATTGTTGGGACATTAAGCTATAAACAACAAATAGTTCATTTTAAAAAAAATTACAAAAATTAAAGATTTCGTAATAATTCAATCACGTAAGTTAAAATGAAGAAAAGTTGAAAGATGAGGAAAAATGCTTTTATGGAAAAGAAAGAAATCATCAAAAGACACGTTTAAATGGTAAAAAAATTATAAAGCATTTATTACTAACTAACTACCTATGTTCGTAAAAAAAAAAATATCTTCAAAGCATTAAAATATGTTTACACTCAAAAAATAACAACAAAAAATTTGTTTCAATGTGTTTGATTCGTTGCGCCGATAATAAACTTCAATGAATGTATTTTGCTCGTAAAAAAAAGTTCGTTGTAAGATGATTTTTATCATGTGTTTTGAAATAGCTGCAATTCATTCTCTTTTTCATTTTTTTTGTTTGTTTTTGCCTTCGCCCATTTTTTTATCCATAAAAAGAATTTATTTAAAGGGAGTGTCCCAAACGATGAGAATAATTTTACTACGACGGGTGTTCCTAGCCCGAAAGTTTCATTGTCTCGAAAGCTTACAAAATGCTACGAATTTTTGTAGCTTTTTGTAGCATTTAGAGAAAATTTCGTAAGCTTTTGAAAAAACTTTGTAAAACTTTGTAAGACTTTGAGACAGTGAAGAAAAACTTTCGGGCTAGGAACACCCGCTGTAAGGGTTTTCTCATCGTTTGGGACACTCCCTTTAATTTTTTTCTTTTCTTTTCCTGCTTTTTGCTATCAAAATTAATTATCCCTTCTTCCTATGATAGTTTCGTGTTTATTCGTGCCGTGTTGATATCGCAAAAAATTTATGTCTAAAGCTTTACCAACACAATAATAAATTTTTCATTTTCAGGTAATTGGATTCACTAATTTTATTTATCATTTTTTCCATTTGTCAAAAAAGCTATGGCAGCTGAAGGTGATCGACCATTTAAACGTAGAGGTAAAGATTTCAAATTTCAAGGGAAATCAAAGAATGAATTCTTAGCTAATCGATCAAATGGTGAGGCTCCACAACAAAAGCAGCGCAAAAATGATACGGTTAATGAAAATGGTATTTCACGAGAACTTGCTATGTCACTTGGTTTACCCAAGCGATGGATGTATTGTCCAAAATATGGTCATGTAAGTTTTATTTTACCAAATATTTCTGTGTCGTTTTCAACAGTTCATTATACTAACATAGGTATTTATTTATTGTTCATTTTTAGATTGTTAATGAAATGTTTCTTCCAATGAAAACTCCGCTGTCTCAAGGATATGATGATCTTTTGGAAACACAATGGCGATTTCATCCTGAAGTCATTTTCAAAGCTAACCATGTTGGCGCAAAAGAAACAGCAAAAGTAAAGCTATGGATCAATCTTGCAAATACTGAACGTTATTATGGAAGAAAAGCTGTAAGTCTTTAAAACCGTAATGGCTTCGGTTAACATCTTTAATCCTCAGGTTACTGATAATGGTTGTGAATATCTTCATATGCCACTTCGAGGTCACAATGAAACACCAAGTGAAGAAGAAGTTGATAGGTTCATTCGAATCGTTAATGACTTTACAATGGTAAGGTTTTAGTAATGTCATTAATCCTAATAACTTACTTGATTTTAGAAACATCCTGATGATATTATTGCCATTCACTGTACTCATGGTTTTAACCGAACGGGATTTCTCATCGCAGCATATTTGATTAATGGATTGAATTGGGATGCTGAAATGGCTTTAACTGCATTTGCTACTGCTCGTCCTAAGGGAATTTACAAAGAAGATTACTTGAAAGAAATATTTAAACGTTATGATAGCTTCTTTGAAGGTGAACTACCATTTACACCACCTGGACGTCCAGCATGGGAAGATGGACCTGACCCAGAAATAAATTATGATGCTTTAATGTCAAATGTTCCTGCTGGCTTTGCTGATACTTCCATGAGGATACCAAAGTTTATGGATGGCAACGTTTCCAATGCAACCTTTGTTGAAGATCCAGAAACCCAGGCATACTTGCAAGGAAAGGTCAAAACTTTGCTTCAACCATTTGCTTCAAAACCTTTGAAAAAAGAATTTCCTGGTTCACAGCCTGTTTCGATGGAACACCAAAATCTTGGTTTGCTTGCATCAAGACCTTATATGGTATCATGGAAAGCTGATGGTATGCGATACTTGGTTCTCATTAACGGCGAAGATGAAATTTATGCGTTTGATCGTGACAACAATGTATTTCAATTACCATTGAAATTTCCAAGGAAAGGTCATTTGGATCAGCATGTTTCTGATACACTTGTTGATGTTGAAGTTATTATGCAAGGTCTACCAAATGGAGGTGTCCGTCCACGCATGCTTATCTTTGATCTTATAATACATGAGGTAAGTTCATTAATTTTGTTGATTTTCATTAACCCTATTTTTTTTAGAAAGCTGAAATCGGCAAGAAGGCTTTTAATGTTCGAACTCACGCTATCAAAGAATTTCTTATCAATCCTCGTAATGAAGCTACAGAAAAAGGATTATTAGATAAATCGAAAGAACCAATGTCTGTTGCTCGCAAAGATTTTTGGGAAATTTCTGCTACTCATAAATTATTTGCTCCAAAGTTTCGAAGTAATCTTGGCCATCACGTTGACGGTTTGATCTTTCAACCAGCTGATCCTTACGCTCCAGGAAGATTCGATTTGTTGCTGAAATGGAAGCCTGCAGAAGAAAGTTCTATTGATTTCAAATTGAGTATTGTAAAACGAGCAAGACCTGGAGAACCTACTCAATATGTTGGTGAACTTTATGTTCTCGGATTACCTCAACCTTTTGCAACAATGAGAGCAACAAGAACGCTTCAGCAATATGATGGAAGAATTATCGAATGCAACTTTAAGGTTTTTTTGTCACTTTACTTTTCTGTTTTTTTTAACGAAGTGTTCCGTTTTAGAATAATGAATTCCACTTTATGCGTGAACGAACTGATAAAAGTCATCCAAATGCTTGGTCAACTGCAAGATCTGTCATGGAAACTATAAAGAATCCATTAAATGAACATCATCTCTTTGATTTTATCGCTCATAATCCATATCGTGAAGGACATGAATCTCATCAAGAACAACAAGCTCCTGCAAAACAATATAGTTCTCTTCCACCATCTCAACTTCAATCAAGGGTCCATTAAATGTTTATAATTAATTTTTATTTTAAATTTGTTCGGTTTTTGGGTTTAATTTTTGTACAAATGGAATAAATGATAATGATTATGTGTTTTTGTGTGTTTTAATATTCTTACAGAAGCGAATGTTACTGTTGAAGACAAGGCAGCTATACAACTTGTAATTATTTTTGCTAAACACGAAAAGTTTGTGATTTTCTTTCTAATCTTTCCCAATGAGTAAATTTTCCAATCAAACATTGCCCATGCCAAAATTTATTTTTAGAACTAACTCCAACTCTGATAACCGTGAAAAACGCATAACCATTATTCCCTACCGCTACTTCCCATAAATTATCTGCATAATTCCTTATCCTTATTTTTTGTTGCTTGAATGAACTTTTTTTAAAGTCTTGTTTTTTTCTCCATTGAAATGCACTGAAACAGCTATTGATTGCTGCATTTCGGAAGTTGCGTCCTTTTTTATATTTTATTTTGAACGTTTGTATGTGATATTTATGCTTGAAAACGTTTTATGTAAATAAATATGCAAAAAGACCTGGAAATCTTCGAATAATAAATTTTTTACTTTCTTGATAAAAGTTAGCATTAAAAATTGAGAAGTTAATTACGAGCTTAAAACTATGTTTCGTCGATGTGCCAGAAAGTCATTGATGATAGTTACAAGTGTTTTTTCTTAGAGAATAGATTAAAGAATAAATTATTTATTTTTACGACCTTTAAAATGCAACTAACAACAGTAAAAATAATTCTTGATCTTGATTGTGATGCGAATGGAATAAGAACAGATTCCAACAAAATATTGATTCTTCTAATTTCTTTTCTAGCCCGAATGATGATCATATCTTAAATAATAAGCAGCTTCAAGTACACCATATTCAGAGAAAATTTGATATTAACGTAAACATATGATTGTAAGTCCTGAAACATGCTTTGATAAAAACAAGTAAATGTTAAAATAAAGCAAACTTTGTCCATTTTGGAGCAGGAAAATTATCAAAACAAAGAGAAGGAAGAGCAAAACATTTCCATTAATATTTTTAGATTAACAAAAAGAGTTTTCATTTTTTCTAAATCACTTTGAATTTTTGCGAGTAAAATTGGTGTTCAAATCATTGGAAGTCATTCGTTTACCATTCATACCAGGAGAGAATAGGATTTGTTGGAAATAATAAAAGCAGTTTGAGATAAAGGATTAGGTATGACGACATAACTCTATTTTATGTTAAAAATGAACAGTATCTCTCGATCTAAAATGACTGTAATAAATATACGATAATTAAAAGGTTAACATTATCAAAATAAACATCCAACTAACTTATGAAAAATAAAGAGAAACATAAGCAAACCTTAATACAAGTTAACAGCAAGATTCGTTTAGTTTTTTTTTCTTCCTTTATCGCTTGCTTTTTGTTTTTTCCCTTTATCGCCACTTTTTTTGTTTGTTGCTTTTCTTTCAGGTATTGGCATTTTTATAACATCTTCTGGTTTTTTTACTTCTCCATTATCTTTCGTTTTTGCAACTTTTCTTACAACGTTCAATTTTTTTCCTTCTCCATCATCTGGCACTTTTTTAGCAGCGTTTGTTTTTGATATTTCTATTTTATTACCTTTAAATTTTGTTACATCTTCCATACCTTTTGATTTTGTTAATTCATTCACTTGAATATCCGTTTCTTTAACATTTAATAGTTTCTTAGACTTGACGTGAATTGGAATCTTTTTGGTTTCTTTATTAATTATTGTTGGTTTCTCTAATGATTCAAAGTAAGTCTTCGTCGGTATCTTAAGAGCTTCTCCCACGAGATCAACATAATCCGACCAATCAATATTAACAGATCCTTCAACACCATCTATAACATCAATATGTTTTAAATCCAAAACTCTAGGCTTGAATGGAGGATCATCGTCTTTTTTAAGACCTTTGAAGTAAGCATGTTTGGTAATTTCAGAGTAACGTTGAACAGGATCAGGATTTAGAAGTTTTCTTATAAGATCTTTAGCATTCACATCATTTATGTTATTCATGTTTGGTTCTTTGCTAATAGCAGCATCGTAAATTTCTTTACCATTTTGCCCATCTTTACCGAACGGTGCTTCTCATTGAATCATAAAGCAAAGAACAACAGCATAAGACCATCGATCTGAAGCTACTCCAGCCTTGTCTCTTCGAAATATTTCTGGAGCCATATACCAATTATTTTGTCGAGGAAGTAAACCATTAGTTTTAACATTTCGAGATTTGCCAAAATCGATTAGACGAACATTACCATTTTCTGTTAACACAATATTGTCAGATTTTAAGTCGCTAAAAATTTAATTATGTTTATAACTTTTATAAAATACAACTTACCCATGAGTATAATTTTTACCATGTATATATTTTAGAGCCAGCGCAAGTTCAAAAGCAATAAATTTTGCTCCATCAGGAGTTATTTTATAATCTTTTTTTATATGATGCCATAAAGTTCCACCTTTGAAATATTCCATTATTGTACACCATTTTATAATTTCTTCCTTTTTTTTATTTACAATTGTTTCTTCATAAACAAATCCACTGTAAATCAATTTCGGAATATATTCGCTATCACAACATGTTAAAACATTAACTTCGGTTATTATTTCAACTGTATCCTCAATCTCGACGTAAATTTTTTGGACAAATTCTTTTTGTTTTCCATCCAGTTTAACAATCCATACTTGACCATAACAACCTTCTCCAATGCATATTGGCTCCTTTTTGAGTTTGTTCATAAAAAGTTTACATGTTTCTTTGACGGCAGTACTAAAATATATATAATAAATAAAATTCTAATCAAGAGCTTTTTGAATTTCCAAAAAACCAAAGCAAGCCTTTTAAATTTTGTGGTTTTTAGAAAAAGTTATTTGATTTTAAATATACTTTAATCAGATACATTCTTAAATTCTTTGCTAAAATTCCATTTTTTTTCAAAAATATTTTCAAGATTCATATGACCGATGTCATTAAACTTATAAAAAAGATTTGAAACTTAAATAATTATGTATTAAAAGAAATATCAATTAAGTAAAGTTCATTTGACCCATAGTTTATGTTAAATGAAATTCCAAATAATACCATTTTCAAGATTTAAAAATCTGGCTTACACATTTTTTTCAGTATCCTTGAAAGGTAATATGACACTCCACCATTTTTCTTTTTTTTTATTTTTATAAAATGTAAAAATATTTAGATCGAGACCATCCATGTTAGTAAACGATTTTAACGAGCTTGGATTTTCTCTGAAAATTTAACGATAAAGTAAGTAACCAGTAGCAATTATATCTGCCAAAAATATTTGATAACAAACCCTTAATTAAATTCAGCAAAAACCATAACAAGATTGAGATCAAGATGGAATAAAAGTTTTTTATGAGCTTCAAGCTAAAATTTGAATGTGAAAAAAGATGGGAAAGGAAAAAATATGAGGTGGTTGGCTAAGAAGGGAATTAAACATTTTTTCTTTTTTCTTGATTTCAACAGCAAAATAACAAATAAAACTTCTGAGAGATTAGCCGAATTCCAACGACATATTAAAATAAAATATTTCTTTATTTCCATCATTGACGAAACATTTTCCGCTTTAAATTTTGTCAAATTTATTCGAGTATTTTATTATTTAAAATCATCATGACATTTTATAATTTTTTTTAGTATAATCTTACCAAGTACGGTATGATCAGATTTGTTGTTGACAATGGCAGCGGTTTGGATTAAAAAAATACATTGGAAAATGTACTAAAGGAAGTATCCATTGATTTAAAGCTGGATGTGTTTGCTTTGCAGCAATATGGTAGTTGTATAACACCAAAGACAATTGTAAACGACAAAAGATTAATTTTTTTTGGATTTCGTTTTAAGTAATACAACTTCATTTGGGAATACATTTTTCTTGATTTTTGTATTTGCCTTTTCAATAAAAAAAATATTTGGAACAATTAAGTTTATAAATTTATTTAATAAGCAAGCAGAAAAGAAAGTTATCAGTAAATTTCGATACCATGAAAGTAAAAGTATCAACTTTGATGAAGAAAAAAATTTTCCTAGCACAGTGTTAATTTTTTGTAGTGGAAAATAATTTCAAACTTATAAGCAGGTTTTACAAATTAAAAATGAGAGAGAATGTGAAAGATGAAGAAAACCGTGGAGGTTGTTTGTCCGCCAAATAAAAGTGACTGACCTTATAAAAAGGCAATGATGGAGGCGATAATCAAATATAAAAAGAAAAAAAAATAACGTGAGACAAGGTCGAAAACAAAAGAAAAAACATGAACATTGAATGATGTCGTCTAACATCGTTGCAGCCATTATTGGAATCGTTGCTATTGCGGCTTTGTATTTTCAAGATACCAAATGGGAAATTCATGGTTTAAAAGAAGATTTAGCAGATCTCAAACAACGGTAAATTTTTCTATTAAAGGGATTAAAATTTGAGGAAGATTATTTTATAGCGTAAATGAGATTTCTTCAAGGCCAAATGAACATTTGCCTCTTCAAAGCGTGAAAGAAAAAGATGATCGTCCGATTGCTTTAATTGCTGCAAAAAATATCAAGGAGAACGATGCCGCTCATCTTTATCATGTCAATGAAGTTTTTAAAAGACTTGGATATCGAACAATTTTGGGACTTGAGAGCTTTAAAGAAAGCAAACTTGAATTTGATGTTTTTTGGAATCACGAATATCCTTTCATGAATTCAGAAACAAAACCCTTGGTTGAAAAACCAAAACCAAATCAAATTATTAATCATATTCCTGGATCTGGATATTACACAAGCAAGGTATTTTTCAACAAGAAAAAAAGAAAAGCTAACTTTAAATTTCAGGTTGCTATTGCCACTGCTAATCTCTCAATGGGAGTTCCTCTTGCATTTGCGCTTCCAAAACAAAAAGCAGAATTTGAAGCTTATGCAAAAAATAATCCTGATATTCGATGGGTGCAAAAATCCAATGCTCATCGAAATATTAAAATTCTTCCTACTGATCAACTTGATACTACAAAACCTGAAAATTTTATCCAAAAATTTGTTGAATATCCCCATCTTATCGATGGAAAGTAAGTTCCTCCAAATACTTGACTAATACCAAAAAAACCCAGAACAAGAAAAGAAAGACACAAAAGATTTTTAAAATTATTATTTATTAAATATTAAACAAGACATTTCACATCAAGACAGAGCTTAAGGATTGTATTCAATTGGGAGGTTCTTGCGGCGGACCATTCCATCACCTTGGAACCATTCACGGCGGAATTGTTTTGCAGCGCCATCAGGAGTGTTGGTCCATTCGATGGTGATACGATCATTGTTTGTGTCTTCTTGACCAAATTGGAAGGAGTCACAGGAGACGGCCATGAGAACAGCTTCTTTAGGATCAAGGACGCCACAGGGAGGATCAACACCAAGACGCTTCATGTTGGTGGTTTTGATAGCCCATCCAATACGACGACCACCAGCATTGATGATCTGAAAATTAAAAGTTAAAGAGATAAAAGAAATAAAAAAATAAAAACCAACCTTAATGTGATAAGTATGCTTATCATCATAAGGAGCATTGAAGACGATCTTGTTTGCAGGTTGAGTGTTGATGTCACCAGGAGGAACGGAAGCCATGACGAAGAAGTTGACGATGAGATAGGTCGACGACGAAGTGCAGACTAAACTGATGACTTTTTCATTTCATGTCTTTCCTTTTATACGATTTTGAAGGCTTTTAATTATTCATTCAAAAACATGCAAATTTTTATGGGGCAAATTTGGATGCTTGATTTCCACGCCACCTATTTGAAAATATGTCTGTGGTATGTTACATCTGATTTTTGTCTGTTAATGTTGGGTGTCTATGGATTGGAAATTTGATGAAATAAATGAAATGAGCGACCTCATCTTCCGGAAACGGTTCCTGAATGAGATACACACTTTTTAAGGTGTACCTTGCAAAAAGAATGAAAAGAATGATAAAAAAATTTGCATGAAATGATTTTTATGTGGCATTTGAGAATGAAAGTAAAATTCAAGAATGTTTTATTTTATAATTTGCATATTTTACGCATTGTATTATTTTTGAAAAGATAATTCATTTAAATCAAATTTTCTTGAACTGCGCTCCTGCTTTTTTGCTCTCTCTTCAACAAAATGCTCAACTTTTTCTTTAAAAGTTTCTCAAATTTTTTTATGCCTATGGCAAAATAAACAAAAAGCATGTTATTTTATTGATGGACCAGGAGGAAGTGGAAAAACTTATTCATTTAATACTATTCGTAAAATAACTATAGGAAAGGGTAAAAATGTTGTAATTATGGCATGGAGTGGTATCGCTGCTTCTTTATATCCATTTGGAAGGACATGTCATAATGCTTTTAAATTAGAATTTCCGTTTGTTGATGACAGTAATAGCAATTTGGTTCCATCTTCTGTTGGTGGAAAATTAATAGAAGAAGCTAATATAATTATTTGGGATGAAGTTCCAAATGCTTCAAGGCATGCGATGGAAGTAATTAATGATAAATTAAAAGAAATTATGGGTAATGATTTACCTTTTGGAGGAAAAATTGTAGTTATGGGTGGTGATTTTCGACAAATCCCTCCAATTGTTGAAAAGGGTTTAAAAATTGAAACAATTAATGCATCAGTTTGTTTTTCTCCAATTTGGAAAGAAATAGAAAAATTTAAATTAACCGAAAATATGCGAGCTAATGCTGATGAAGTAGCTTTTAAAGAATTTTTGTTACAAATTGGAGATGGAATTTATGGAGAAGATCCAGAAAATATTGAAATTCCATCGGAATGTATAAGTAAAGGAAATATTGTTGAAGAAATTTTTGGAGATATTGAAAATAGTTTTGATCCTGCTAATGTTATGAAAAGGGCTATTTTGGCTCCATACAATTCGGAAGTTGATGCGTTAAATGCACAGGTACTTAATTTATTAGGTCAAGAAACAGAGAAGAATTATTATGCCCAAGATGTTTACCACTATGGTGATGAAATTTTACAAAATTCTGGAGAAATATGTAACCATTATAAAATAAAATCTATCAAAGGTTTACCTTTGTTTAAATTAACTTTAAGAAAAAATGCAATTATTATGTTGATTAGAAATTTATCAATTGAAGATGGTTTATGTAATGGTACACGATTGATCGTTACAAAATTATTGAATCATAATTTAGTAACAAAAAAGGTTAACATTGATGGAAGTTTAAGTGAGGATATATTAATACCAAGAATAAGTTTAACTGTAAGACATGGTGCTGTAGAAGTTACAAGGCATCAATTTCCTGTTAAATTGGCTTTTTGTTTAACAATTGATAAATCTCAAGGACAGACTTTTAAAAAAGTTGGCATTGTTTTAAATAAACCATGTTTTTCTCATGGTCAAATTTATGTAGCTTTTAGTAGAGTACCGTCGTTTGACTCTTTGAAAGTTGTGTTACCAGAAGGCGAATCAAAAACAAAAAATATTGTATATAAAGAATTATTAGAAAAGGCAAAAAAAGAATAATGTTTAAAATAATTAAATAAAATAATATATAATAATGTTTAATTTATATGACATAGATAAATTTTGGTTTTTTATATATAAATGTTTTTAATTGTTAAATTTATATGTCGCTCCACTTTCGAGTGGCCTTGCTACTGGGTAAGTAGTATATTTCAGGATGAAACATCTTAAAGAAATGGTAAGTGTTTTCTTTCAAAAAAAATGAAAAAATTTGCATAAAAAATTTTTTTTTTAGTTTTATATTATTATTTTATTGGAAATTTTTTAGAAAAACTCTGCAATCATCTAACTTGAAAATATTGCTTCTTACAAATATGTCAAAAAGAAAAAGCTTTTTTGAAGAAAGGTTTCAAAAGGAAATTAAAAAAGTATGTCAAAAAGAAATTGATTTCACAAATATTGAAAATATGTTGGAATTGAAACGAAGTGATCAAGAAAAGTTAACGTAAGTTTAAAATGTTTTATTTTATTTTATGTTATAATTTATAGGTTGATTTTAAAAGTTTGTAAATTGGATCAAATCGAAAAAATGGAAAGAAATTCAAAAGCGTTAAATTTTGCTTTGATTGGATGTTGCGGTATGACTGCTGAAGCTGTGGTTTTCGATAACAACACAAAATTGAAAATGATAAATATTCTTCAACAATGCGTTATAAATGTAAGATTTTAGAATTTTTGATTAAACTTAATTTTCTTTTTTTTTTAGGTAAAAGAATATGTTTCAATCAAAAATTGGCGTTGGTACAATGTAAATGCTCCTTTCAACAACTTTATTCATCTTGATAACAAAATATTAATCTCCTCTTTAACAGAAATGAAGGTTCTTGAAAATCAATCAATGAAAGATGAAAGTAGTTTCAAAAACTCCTCAAATGAATGATGAAGCAATGATTGAAGAAGCTTTAAAATGGAATTTTTTTGAAGATTAATATATTTTTTTGTATGTATATAATTAATAAATGATAGTTAAAAATATATATTGTTTGTATGTTATTAAGTTTTGTTAGTTTAATTGATAAATACTTGAAGTATGAGATTACATGAGACCCCGCGAAAGCGGGGTCCTCGCTTGTCCAAACGTTTATGCGAAGATTGATTACTGTAAGTACCTCTTCACAGATTTTTACCAACTAAAAAATTATTGTCTTTTATTCTTAGTAGCTATGCCTTAAGGCTGTTTTTGTTTTTACCTGATTATAAGAGGATCGATTGATGGCTTTAAACTATATCTATTTAACGCTTTGAAGCTTAGGTGGTTGATTTAGATCTCCTGCATAAAAGTTCTCATCGCGAATGGTTCTTTAATTTTTTTGCTTTAAATTCGAAATCTTGATAATAATTTTAGAGATTTTGAATTTTTATAATGTCTTCCCAACTACCATCATCTTCAACTAATCCAATTTCGAATATGTTACAGTCACAGATAATAAATTCACCAGATTTTAAACAAGAAAAGTTGGTACAAAATTCAAAGTAAAATTTGATTTTCCTTAAAATTACTTTATTCCTTTATTTTTAGTTTTTCCGAAGCTAGACAGAGATCAGTTTTATGGGCTTTAGATGTGACTGATCAGGATCGTCGCAAATTATTTAATAAATTAGTTGTAAATTGGCCTTATGCTAAAGAAAAATATGCAATGCTGGCACCAGAAGCCGCTAGTATTATTAGCGTTATTGTACCTTCTACAATAGTTAGTATGTGTTATTTAAATTCGGATTTAGACTATCGTTATTATTTTTTTATAGCATGGAAGATTGTTGCCGATTATAATCTTTATATTCCAAAAGCAGGTTTATTACAGACATTTAGGGATGGCCCAAAGTTACCATTTATTTTAGCAATTTTTGCAACTTCCTTTTTTTATGATATGTTTTTTGATTTATTTGTTGAAAAGCCTCTTTTGGTTGAAGATAAACCTTGTTCTTCATGCATTTTATCAGGGATGTCTGCATTATTAATTGGTTCAGGCGTTTTAATTCCTGCAGCTGTTACACCTTTTATAGCTCATTATGCGGTATGGTTTCTTATTTTTAAATTGCAATTAAAAATGTTAAGTTTTCTTGTTTCAGTATAAACAAAAAAATCCAAATACACCTCCAACAAAAAATTTATTAGATTATGGTAGAATATTTGTTACAGCTTCGAAGCCAAGTTGGAAATATCTTCCTTATTTAGCAATATGTCAATTTGTTGTCGCAAGTTTTTGCACATATTCGTTACTTTTGGGAAGGCAGAGGTTTGAATTATTATATTATATTTGTAAAATGTTTAATGATTCTTTTTAGAGTCATAGATACTCTAGAAATTCAGCCTGAACTCATCAATGAATTGACATCAGAGGAAAAATCTTTTTTCAATAAAATTTTATCAAAGCTTTCACCTTTTTGAAGCACTGTTCTTGATGACTCTATTGAAAGAGATGAAGCTGGTCATTGAAGAAAAAGCTTTTTTATTTTTGATGTTTATGTTTGTTATACCATAGTTTAGTGTTGCCATTTTTGTATCATAAAAAAATCTAGAGTAAATAGGTTTTGATTTTGTTACAATATTTTCTTTTCAAAACATAAAACATTGAAAAATTTAATACAGAAGCACGTATTTGAAGCTATTCATTTAATTTCCAATCAGTTAATATCTAAGATTCGCATCAGTAAGAATTCCATATTTTGTTTGTTATTTTCATCGAAGAGAATCGTAAGTTGAGCATGATATTGTTGCACGCAAAGGATCAATTTTATTTTGGAAATTACTTGGATTATTTTTTTAACAAATACTTTCAATCAACCACGTGTTTTCATAATCTCAAAAACTTTTTTGTTTTAATTTACCTCGAGCAATGCGTTAAAATAAAATTTCTTTAAACGAAGATAAAAAACAATACTGGTAATTAAAAACCTTATCAGCTGGAATTATTGCGGCAATAAAACTTTTTGGTTTTGTTTTGGTTCTATCATTTTTTTGTTTTGCTGCTATTATTACATTGATTTTCCATTCATTAAAATGACCGAAGTGGATGATTACATTATGGCTGAACATGAACAATTGGATGTTATAATTATTGGTGGTGGAATATCTGGTTTAATTGCTGCAAGAGAAATAAAAAAGCATGAACCTGATTTTAAAGTGAGAGCTTCTTAAAAATTAAAGTGTATTGCTTTGAATCATTCATGAAAATTTTAGTTTAAAATCATTGAAGCTAAAGATAGAGTTGGCGGAAGAACTAAAACAATTTCATTAAATGCTGCCAATGGAGGCATTGATAAATGGGATATTGGAGGTTGAATATTTTTTATTGGTTTGCCTTGGAAAATAAAGTTTTTATAGGACAATGGGTTGGAAGAACACAAACACATATTTTGGAGTTAATTAAAGAGTTGGGTGTTGACACTTATGATCAATATAGCGAAGGAACGAAATGGATGCAAATTGGCAAGCATAAACCAAGAAGTTATCAAAGTGATTTACCTAAAGCTAGCGAAATTGGGTAATTTTTATTTCACAAAAAAGTAATAGCTAAAATAGCGGCTACCATTGTCATTTTCGCTTCAAACACATTTTTTCCTTTTGGAATTTTTTTCAGTCAATATTCAGTTTTCGAGTTGATTAACTTCCTCATCGCTTATCCACGACTCATAAAATTAGTTGACAGCATCAATCTAAAAAATCTTCATGAAACACCAAATGCAAAATACCTTGATTCTTTAACCGTAGCTGAATGGTTTCATAAAAATGGAGGTTCAATTCGATTTTTTAATGATATTGGAGAAGTTTCGACTATGAGTGTTTATGGAGTTCCTGCAGCTCGAATGTCAATGTTGTATTATCTTTACTATGCTAAAGCTGCGGGAAGATTGGAAGATTTGTTTGAATGCACTAAAAATGGCGCACAAGCTTTTAGAGTCAAAGTATAATTTATTTTTGGAATAAGAAATTACGGTAATTTGATGTTAGTAAAATTTAGGGTGGAATTGAGCAAATAACTCAAAGACTAATCGATGAATTAGGAAGTGACAATATTATGTTGAATTCAGCTGTTTTGGAAATTAATTATGAAGATGAATCGAAAGCTATTGTTTTGGTTCAAGATAGAATGAATCCAACAAAAGTGAGAGCTTTTTTTAAAGTTTAGAAAATTCCTAAAAAATGACTTTGACTTTAAAAGCAAAAAGTTTTACTTAGTTAGTTTCTTGAAATCTGAATTTAAAAAAACGTTTAGATTGGATTTGGCATAAATTATTTTTCTTACTCTCACATTTTAGATTCATTCACTATCTGCTCGACGAATCATTCTTGCAATATCACCTTCTGAATGTTCTCGAATCCTTTTTACTCCATCAATGCCATATCAAAAAAAGCAACTTTTTGATGGAGCTCCACAAGGAAGTCTTCTTAAATTTGTTGCAACTTATGAAACATCATTTTGGAGAAGCAAAGGTTTTTCTGGTGAAATATTATCGTCAGGTGCCACAGATTTAAAAGGTGAAATTTTACCTCTTGTTTGTGTTTATGATGCAACAACATACAATGGAAATGCGGCATTGGTTGGATTTGTACATAACGAATTTTGGTCAGATCAAACATCGGAAATTCGAAAAGATGGAGTTTTAAAGGTATTGATTGAGAGGAGTGAAAGAATTAGATAACAAAAAATTTTAGGATTTGGCGAGATTTCTTGGAGATGAGGCCTTGACCCCACTTGATTACATCGATAAAGATTGGCACTCTGAACCTTATACAGGTGGATGCCCGGTATCTGTTATACCTGCTGGAAATATGGGGGCATTTGCTCATATTCGTGAACCTGTTTCTGTGTAAGCCTTATATCATGCTTTCCATATTCTTTTAATTTCAAAGCATTTTAGTATCCATTTTGCTGGTACTGAATCAGCTACTGAATGGATAGGGTATATGTCAGGTGCAGTACAATCTGGTAAACGAGCAGCCCATGAAGTTCTTTTACAACTTGAAAGTTCAAATGTCGATAAAAATCATTTGGTTCGAACCCTTTTTATTAGCCTTTTAAAAAATTCCATACAACCTATTTTTAGAAGGATTCTATTTATTCACCAGAGTATCAATCTCCACAAAATTGGGATCGTTCATATTCATCGCCTTCACGGATTTCCTTTTGTTGGAAAACTATTTTATTTGCTGCAATTTTAGCTTCCGGAGTTTATATTGCAAACAAATTCAATGCATTTTCTCACTTCTTTTGAAGTATAAAATGTTTGAAAACGGTTTCACTTCGAGTTGAAGAAACAGGAAAAAGTTTTTGTTGTGAATTTTTATTTGCTTGTAAACGCAGTATTTATTTTTTGATAATTTAAAAAATCTTTTTATTTTTAATGATACGCCTGGGAAATAAATATATGAGATCAAAACAAAACGTAAAAACAAACGCGTTTTAAAGACTCAAAAATAAATAAATAATTAATTAAGTTTTTCTTTGGTCTTTACTTTTTAGCTGCAAAAAAACCAAAAATACAAAATTAAAAAAAAAGCTGCAGTTATTTAAAAAAAAGGTAGTATAAGCTTTTTGTTTTTAATGAACATTATAAGGACATGTTCTTAAAGCAGGTTGAAGAGAAGTTGCTCTTCGACGATTTTCTGTTCGATCATCAAAATACATTGGACAATCAGATTCCCAACTATTTTTTGGATGTAATAAATCGGTTGAATGATAAAGCATTGGATTTGATGTGGTTGATGAAGCTGAACCATTTGGTGATTCAGTGACACCACAAATGCTTGTATTTCTTGCTCGTCTTTCTTTTACAAAAGCAATTCGCATTTCTTCAATAACAAAATTTATTAAAGTTCTCCAACCAACGAGAATATCTCGACATCGCATTCCACCTTCCCAATCAATGGCGCATTCGGTCAAAGATTCAGCAAAAATATCCCAGTATTCAGGTTTGAAACCGCGTTCAATAAAATTCACGTGAATTTTACCAAGTCGACGACAAAATTGTCTAATTTTTCTCATATCTTCGAGATTATTTACAATAAAATCTAACGAACGAGTAAACGTCATTGCATGTGACTAAAAAAACATAGCCATTAATGTTATTTTCTTAAAAAGTAAGTAACTCATAGTTATTAATATCAAAAAATTATTTGTTTAAGTTTTTTTGCACCTGTTCGAATTTTATGTTCTTAAGCTTTGATGTTTGACTAAATCAAAACTCAACCAAAAACAAGCTTTACAGTAATTTTTAAAAATGGATGTGAGTTCGCTTATTTTTTGTTGAAGAAAATTTTTTTACATCAGATTTCATAAAATAGGCTTGGTATGCTATATTTTTTTCTAGTAGCTCTTTAGTGGCCATAAAACTATATTAAAGTTAACTCGAAAATCATGGGGGACATGTTCATTGCAAACAGAAAATTTTTTCTTGGTTATTAAAGTAAAACTTATAGCTAATTACTGTAAGAAAACTGTACTCATTAAAAAATAACTTACTTGAAAAAATCGATGATATTTTAATTCGGATAAAGGCACATTTTGTAAACCAAACATATTTCCAACACTTTGATCGCGTAAATATATTTTATAAAATATTTGAGCTCCAATATTATCCAAACCCGTATGATTTGATTTTTTCCATGATTTTAATAGAATAGTCTTTTGTCGATGAGTTAATAATTCTGATGTTCCCGTGGATGGATGAGATTTAGTTCGAGCTGATCGAGGAGTTTCGGATCCACTATTATTTGAAGCAATTTGTCCCATAGTTTTTTTTGAGTTGTCTTAGAAGCAGACGAGTGAATGAATGAAAGTGACCAATACAAAACTTTTTTCGCGTCTTAAATTTACTTTTTTTAGCAAGGAAAAAACCTAAGATTGAAAAGCAAAAAAAGAGAGAAGGCGGAGTTTAATTTAAATATATTTTTTATTACGCAAAAAAAATTTTATTTTACAAGATCGAAAGTCATCCTTGTGTCGCGAAGATGTGAACTATGAAAGTGTCTTTAATAATTAACACGAGAGCTTAATTAGTAAATTTTGATGAGAAAAAATAGGACTAAAATTTATGTTCAAGCATAAAATCTTAAGAGATACTTAAAGCGTCAGAAAATAAAATTTAGTTCCAGGTACACATTAAGATTTTAGACTTTTTATAGGAAATTAAAAAAAGCGAAATGATCAATGTTTAATGAGAAAAATATTGAAAATTTTAGCAGCAACGAAATCCAAGAAAATGATGCCGGCGAATAATTTTAAATTTATTAGGAAAATATAAAAAAAGATAGTTTGAAACAAAAAACGCAAATAAAGTTTATTAATAATATGTACGCCTTTAAAAAAATCCTCTAAAAAAGCTGATACAGCTTTATATCTTCAATACAATATCAAAAGAGTGCATGGCATCAATTTAAAAAATGGGCATCTAGCAATTTTGGCAACCCTGTGGGAAAAAATAAGGTTAAATTAAACTTTTGACTTTTTATTTTACTTGTCCATTCATTTAAAGTGATGACATTAAATTACAGATATTAAAGTTTAAAAAAATATATAGCTAATAAAAAAGTCAAGAAAAAAGCGGTGGGAAGGAAAAAAACAATAAACAATTAATATTTTAAAATTCTAAGCACCTCATTTTTATTTATTTGTTAGTTTTGCCTTTTGGGATGGAACTCATTTAAAATTCAACAAAAAAAAACAAACAAGGCCATTGAACACACAAAATTAATGCAATGCAAGAAAATTTGTTGTTTTTTTTAGAAATTTAATACACTTTTCTTTTTTGGCCATTTCTAGAATATTTAGAGTAAAAAATGGGTCTCAAAAATTAAGGAAGTGTAAAATGGATAAAAATCATTTATAAAAAGGGTTTAAAAATAAACTTTTTATAAAAAGAAAAATCCACAAAATAATAATAATAACTTTGCATTTGGTCTTAGGATTGATTGGTTAGTGGTGACACGAGGTCGTCGTTGATGCTACATTTTTTAAATTTTATTTATAATGAAGATGCCGAAAAAAAGTAATCAAAAAAGGAAAAAAATAAAGTGGTGGTAGTAGGTTGCATCACAAGGCTGAAGAAGACTAAATTAAATAAAAGTCACAAGGGAGATGATGATGTTGATGATGATACATTGAAGATGCAGAAAATAAAAAACAACAACCACAAAAAACCCACACATAAAAAAACGACCTAAAAAGATTCTGGAAGAAATTTTGCATCTCATTGTTTTGTTTGTTGACTTTTATACTGCTTCAATTGTTTAGGATTCACGCATGTTAAAATGTTAGTAAAAATTACTAACGAGCGTGCAATTTGCAGTTTCGAAAACTTTCGAAAAAAAAGTTGCACGCTCGTTAGTAATTTTTTTACATGCGTGTTTGATTAAAGTTGTTAAAGTTCTTTGAACTAAAAAGGGAAGTTTTTTGTTACAATAAATAAAAAAGTAATATAATTCATACAATGTCACATAAGAATATATGGCGCTACCTAAATTTGGTGTTTAACCATAAATATTCTCACCGACCATAATCATTAGGGAAATTAATCTGCGTAATTTAATCAAAAAATAAAGTTTTAATAATATTTTAGTTTTAGGCTTTTAATAGTTTCATCATTACTGTTTTTTATATTTCTCAAACTTTTAAAAAAAATTGTTTTAAATTTTTGCGCGTGTAAAGTTTAAATTTTTCTACTTCTTTTTTACGTTGATTATAAATAAAAAAAGAAATTAGCGCACAGAATTTTCTTTCTATAGAAAAAAAAGTTTTGGCTTTAATTGGCTTTCTTGTCTTTAGTTTATTATTACGAAAAAGGGATTCTTTAGCTTCAATAAATAAGTTGATTATTTTTTATTTGCAGATGCAAAAAAGGGTCAAAGATGAAAGTTAATTATTAGAAATAGTAAAGTCAAAATATTCTACTTTTTAAAAAAAAATTTGAGTTAAAAACACTATTTTTAAAAACAAAACAGAGGGAATTTTTTATGGTTTTGACTATGTTTCGCCGTTTCATTTTTAGACACATGTGTTTGTTGCTCTAGAAAATATGGCCACAATAAAATTATGCTTTTTGACCTATTTCAAATTTTATCCAAATGTGTTTTTTGCGAGTTTATTTTTTTCCAAACAATGAAGTAAGCGAAAAAACTTTGAAATGTATTATTTCCGGTCGATGATGACGAGGAGTTTAACGTCAACACAGGAAAAAAAAAATGCAGTCAACAGCTAAAAGGCATGTTTGATTTTAACTTTTTTATGATGGTGTGAAAATTTGAGCATTTTCAAACAAATTTTTTTTCTCTTCACGATTAACTTAATACTCTATCAACAAACAAAAAAATAAATAAAAAAGGAAGCGTGAGAAATTTTCACAAACTTTCTTCGAAATCCTAAAAGCAAGAGACGACAGATGGCAACAAAAAATAGGGACGAAACTTCTGATGCATATTTTTTATTTTTCACTTGTTTGAGTAAGTAAATATATACAAGCTTTCAATTCATGGAACTATTTGCAAAAAATTGATAAAAATAAGTTTTTTTACAAAATAATAATAAAATTTATGAATAACAAACAAGCAACGATTCGGTTACGGTAAAATTTTTGATGCAAAAAAAGAAAAGAAACATCTAAAAATAACTGGAAAGAATAAGGAAAAGTTTTTTAAATTTTATTATTTTGTTAAAAATTTTAAAGATCAAACCCACAAAAAAATACGTGAGAAATTATTCAAAACTTTAATTCTTTGAAAAAACTAAAGAAGTAAAAGTTGAAAAAAAAATACTTATTTACAAAGTTTAAAAGATTAATAACTATTATTATAATTATGGCGAGCCAAAAACCATTGGCGGTCACTTGAAAAAAAAGTTCGACTAGTGGTTTGTGAATTAGCGGCTGCATAAAAAGGAACAAAAACACCTTACTTTTGTTTTTTATTTTATAAGAATTCAAAAAATAGACAAGAATTGTGGGACGAAACACGATGAAGAAGTTTTCAAATGGCTTACCCTGAATTTGGGAGGTAAAAACAACCCAAAGTCAACAAAAAACATGAAATCAAAAACTAGTAGTAAGTAAAGAATTTTCCTTTTCTTTTTTTATTTGTTGGAAAAAAGTTTTATTTTTCGATAAACAAGCCTAAATTGAAAAAGTTTTAAAGATCTTAACTCTAAACCATGTCAGAAAATTCAAAAATTAGATTCATATACATAGAAAATATAAAAATTTCAAGCCAAAAATATGGAAAAACACTTGTGCTTTTTTTTCTTGTATGTTTATCGTTCGTTTTAGGCAGACTTTGATAAATGCGGATTAAAGAAAAGCAAAACAATGAAAAATGATGCAAAAAAAGAAGGAATAAAAAAAACCTTTTGAAAAAAAGAAATTCTCATCATCGATGGTTTTCGTCGATTTTTTATGCCATCATGGCTTTTTTCATCTTCTCACGTAGCAACTAACAGACGGCTGACGTCGTCTTTCTATCGTTCCTTCCCTTGAGAAATAACTTCAATGCTATGTCTTAGAAAAACTTCCAAGATGTCAGAAGAAAATGTGATTATGGGAGTTTTTTATCTTCAAAAAATTGTTAAAAAGCTTTGCATCCAAAACAGCAATCATAAAAGTTCAAATGATGGATTTAAAAGAACAAAGATTATAAACTTTGAAAAAACCAATTATGTGAAAACAGTTGAGCTTTACTTTCAATGGTTTCATGATATACCTTTAAAAAATTTTTATACGGTTGCAAGATAATTACTCCACTTTTTAAAATACAAGTAAAATATTATTTATCTTTAAACTATTTATTTTATTCACAAAAATGTCGATTTTGTTTACATTTAGCTTCAAGCCATTTACTAAGTACCCAATCCATTCTAGTTAATTCTATTTCACCTTTTTCTTCTTCAACACTACTTCGAGGTAAAATTCTTCTCATTTGTTTTCGATTTAAATGCTCCAAAAATGTTTGCTGCAATATTTCTTTTAATTCTGAACTCATACATTGTTTGCAAAGTTCACAAACCTGCAAAACCAAAAGAAATTAAAAAAAGGAAAAGAAAAAAAAACATGTCTGCTTCCGGTTTCGTCATCATTACTTTCATCTAAATTTACTTCTTTACTCACACATTTACTTACCAATGAAACATTTTTAGCGCATGTGACACAATCATCAAAAACTTCGTCATCACATTCAGAGAAATGAAGATTCAAGTCTTTATCGGAAACTTGCATTTCCTTTGATTCCAAATTTGAAGAAGTATCATAAAATGAATGAGTTGTTGTTGCTGCACCAATGAGGGACAAAACATTGAAAATTACTTGTTCATAAAGGAGTCGATTTTGTTTAAAATGACCCGATGAAAGATTGGGTGACATATTGGCTTCCATTAAAAATACTTTTAAATTACAATCCACAACAAAATCAAAACGTGAAAGTTCAAAGAATTGCCTGAAACAAAAATTTTGTTGTTGTAGGAGGCTCCTATAGTATCATCTTCTACTGATTCGTTAAAAATCCTTACTTGGTTGATTTATAATTTCGTGCAACATCAATCATTTTTTGATTTTGGCTTTCGAATACTCGTCTAATAATTTCTCTTATCTGACTCCAAATTTCTTCAGGATCTTTTCCAACTGATTTTAAATAAGAATTCAAAGATTCCCGAAATGTTAAATCTGCGTTAACGAAGAATGACTTTAATGATGGCATCTAAAATAACACAAAAAACTTTTAAAATAATGAGGAAATAAAAATTTATAAACCTCCCAAATTGGAGTATAGTCATCCCCAACAACATATCTATCAACATCTTCAGCATCAAATGGCTCATAATCTTTAGGACAAAATCGAATAAGTGCATCGCCATCGAAAATGTAAACTTTCAAAGGAGTTACCGAAGTTATAACAGTGTAAATCCCAACGTCAAACTTCCTAAAAAAAATGTTTAGCATTCAATCTTGGAAAATTTGCACAAAGAAAATTTGCATGTTTTTTGAATGAATGATTAGAAGCCTTCAAAATCGTATAAAAGGAAAGACATGAAATGAAAAAGTCATCAGTTTATTCTGCACTTCGTCGTCGACCTATCTCATCGTCAACTTCTTCGTCATGGCTTCCGTTCCTCCTGGTGACATCAACACTCAACCTGCAAACAAGATCGTCTTCAATGCTCCTTATGATGATAAGCATACTTATCACATTAAGGTTGGTTTTTATTTTTTTATTTCTTTTATCTCTTTAACTTTTAATTTTCAGATCATCAATGCTGGTGGTCGTCGTATTGGATGGGCTATCAAAACCACCAACATGAAGCGTCTTGGTGTTGATCCTCCCTGTGGTGTCCTTGATCCTAAAGAAGCTGTCCTCATGGCAGTCTCCTGTGACTCCTTCCAATTTGGTCAAGAAGACACAAACAATGATCGTATCACCATCGAATGGACCAACACTCCTGATGGCGCTGCAAAACAATTCCGCCGTGAATGGTTCCAAGGTGATGGAATGGTCCGCCGCAAGAACCTCCCAATCGAATACAATCCTTAAGCTCTGTCTTGATGTGAAATGTCTTGTTTAATATTTAATATTTAATAAATAATAATTTAAAAATCTTTTGTTTCTTTCTTTTCTTGTTCTTTGGGTTTTTTGTGATTAGTTAAGTATTCAAGGAACTTACTTTCCATTGATTAGAAGCGGGTTTTCAACAAACTTTTGGATAAAAGTTTCAGGTTTTGTAGTATCTAGTTGATCAGTAGGAAGAACTTTAATATTTCGATGAGCATTGGATTTTTGCACCCATCGAATATCAGGATTATTTTTTGCATAAGCTTCAAATTCTGCTTTTTGTTTTGGAAGCGCAAATGCAAGAGGAACTCCCATTGAGAGATTAGCAGTGGCAATAGCAACCTGAAATTTAAAGTTAGCTTTTCTTTTTTTCTTGTTGAAAAATACCTTGCTTGTGTAATATCCAGATCCAGGAATATGATTAATAATTTGATTTGGTTTTGGTTTTTCAACCAAGGGTTTTGTTTCTGAATTCATGAAAGGATATTCGTGATTCCAAAAAACATCAAATTCAAGTTTGCTTTCTTTAAAGCTCTCAAGTCCCAAAATTGTTCGATATCCAAGTCTTTTAAAAACTTCATTGACATGATAAAGATGAGCGGCATCGTTCTCCTTGATATTTTTTGCAGCAATTAAAGCAATCGGACGATCATCTTTTTCTTTCACGCTTTGAAGAGGCAAATGTTCATTTGGCCTTGAAGAAATCTCATTTACGCTATAAAATAATCTTCCTCAAATTTTAATCCCTTTAATAGAAAAATTTACCGTTGTTTGAGATCTGCTAAATCTTCTTTTAAACCATGAATTTCCCATTTGGTATCTTGAAAATACAAAGCCGCAATAGCAACGATTCCAATAATGGCTGCAACGATGTAAGACGACATCATTGAATGTTCATGTTTTTTCTTTTGTTTTCGACCTTGTATCACGTTATTTTTTTTCCTTTTTATATTTGATTATCGCCTCCATCATTGCCTTTTTATAAGGTCAGTCACTTTTATTTGGCGGACAAACAACCTCCACGGTTTTCTTCATCTTTCACATTCTCTCTCATTTTTAATTTGTAAAACCTGCTTATAAGTTTGAAATTATTTTCCACAACAAAAAATAAACAATGTGCTGGGAAATTTTTTTTCACCAAAATTGATACTTTTACTTTCATGGTATCGAAATTTACTAATAAGTTTCTTTTCTGCTTATTAAATAAAGGCAAAAACGTAATTGTTCCAAATATTTTTTTTATTGAAAAGGCAAATACAAAAATCAAGAAAAAATGTATTCCCAAATGAAGTTGTATTACTTAAAACGAGATCCAAAAAAAATTAATCTTTTGTCTTTTGTAGTAATTGTCTTTGAGAAAATAACAACCATATTATTGCAAATCAACCACATCCAGCTTTAAATCAATGAATACTTCCTTTAGTACATCTTCCAATGTATTTTTATAATCCAAATCGCTGCCATCGTCAAAAACAAATTTGATCATACCGTACTTAGTAACATTATTCTAAAAATTTTTATAAAATGTCATGACGATTTTAAATAATAAAGCCTTACTCGAATAAATGTGGCGAAATTTAAAGGTGAAAATGTTTCGTCAATGTTGGAAATACCGAAATTTTTAAATTTAATATGTCTTTGGTATTTGGCTAATCTCTCAGAAGTTTTATTTGTTATTTTGCTGTTGAATAATCTAAAATATGTTTGTTTAAAAGAACTTTTTAATATAGCTTAATAAATATTTAAAACTATTTTACTTCAAAAAAGAATGGTTTTAAAAAATCTTACTCGATGCTATAACAAGTTGGGAATTTCTCGATGATATCTTCAGCACCCATTAATTCTCCATCATCGCCAAAGCTTATTTCAACTTTATCGAAATAAATACTATCCAGATTCAGTTGTGCCAAATGATTGCATTCGTTTAAATTAAACTTTTGGTTTAATAAAACGATATGTTTCACGCGTAATTTAATTTTCGGTAAAATTTCTTTGAATATTATGGAATTTAAAGAATAAATAAAAAGTGTGTTAATAACTGTTATTTTTTTAAATTCTTTATCATTAATTCTATCCGATCGAAGAATGGTTGTTTGAGGATGATATATTGGTTCTCCTTCATAACCATCATAAATTGAAAGATTGTGAAGAATATGATTTTTTTGTTGAAGGAAAAAATAAGTCGATGTTTGAAAAAGCTTTGATAAAGTTTCTGAATTCCTATTTTTAGAGAAGTAATAAATTATCGGCGATGGAAGAGAAAATTTTTGTGCCCTTCTTGGTGTTATTTTTCTTTCTTGTACATGAAGCCTCTTCTGATAACGTTGAATTTGAATTTGTTGATAGTATGAAGTAAAATAATTAATTATCTTTTTACTCATAAAAACTACGAAATCAAAAAATCGATTCTTTGATTTTAGGATTGCATTATGAATCTGTAAATTGTATCAATGTAATACTAAGGAAGCATAAAACAAAGCTTACAAAGAATTTTTTAATTCCAAAAATTTCAGTTAAAATTCGGTATAAAAGCCCATATTTACCGAATTCAATTACATCCAAAAATGTGCTTTCTCTAAGATTTTGTCGTTTCAATTCTTCTTGATATTCTTTTCGCATTAGAGTATCTTCAAGAAAAAGATGAGAGTAACGAAACAAAACATTCAAAAGTCTCTTTTTTTCATTTTCACACTTTTTTAAAAATCCCAAATAAACTTTCCATAATTCTGAGTTTCCAGGATTTTTACCAATCCAACATTCAAAATTTTCAATAATCAAATCTTTGTCATTTGTTTCTTCCAAAGCTGCAAACCATTCTGCTGGAGTCGAATTTGGTGATGAAACCACTGCATCAATTTTTTTGAAAAGTTTTAAAGAACGCTCGTATTTTTGTAACATGTGAAATGAAATCGGAGCAACTAAAATTTTATTTTTAAAAATTTCAAAAATCTTTGTCGCAAAAAAATACTTGAATTTTTTACATAATGCTGGAAAATCCTTTCCAACTCACTATGAGGATAACTTATTAATGAATCCAAGCATTGCATACTTTTTCTGTTGTTTGAATATGGTAATTGTAATGTCCATTGAATTAATATAAAATTATTACTATCTTTGAAGTTTAAAGTTCGACCGAACATTTCTTCCTAAAAAAAGACAAAACTTTGAATAGTTTTTCATAAAAAAGGAATAAATTACTCCTATGCTTTCATACGAATGAGATGTAAAAATTTTGTGATAAAAATGACAGCGTGCTAATAATTTAATATGTTCAATTTGATCATTTATCTTCGATTCATCATAATCCATCAAATCAGTTTGATATAATTTTCTAAAAAAAACTTATAGGTATCTAAAATATTTATAAAACGCAAACAACTTCATCCACAACATCCATATTTCAGGAATAAGAGTGTATTTTTTACCAAAAGCTTCGATCAGTTTTTGAATTTCATCCAGCTTATGAGCAGCTTCAACTTGTATAACAAGTTTATTGATTTCTATTTTATATTTAATCGAAGGGAAATTTATTTCTTCTACCATTTTATCCTCTCGTTAAACGTTGTGTAATGTGAGCATTACTTGATTATGTATTCATAACTGGACTATAGCCATGAAATAATATTTTTCTTCCATGCGAAAGTTCCCAAAGTTTGCATTGCGACCTGTTTTCTAAAATCTCGCAAAGCAAAATATGAGTGTTTTCGTTAAAGCCATTGTGATTTTTGTTAAATAGAACGAACCATTAAACAATTATGTGGTAGAGGAAATAAAAAAATATCAAGGAAGGAATAGCTTCTAAACTCAATAAAAGCTGTGTAATCTGCAAAAAAATTTCTTTAATATTTAATAAATAATAATTTTATAAATCTTTTCTCTTTTCTTGTTCTTTTTTGGCTTGGGGAAATTTACTTTTAATCATTCAAAATCAGATTTCATGGGATCTTTTAAATGTACTCAACAAATTGTGATAATACTCATTTTGAAACGTTAGATCAATCCTTTTTATCATATGTTCCAAAGCTAAATGAACAGAAAAAAGTTTAAATTTTGCAAAAATATCACATTTCAAATTATTACAAAATTTATTCATTTGCACACAACAATCAAACAGGCACATATAACAAACACAATTAACAACCAAGAAATTTTATAAAGCTTTACCATTTTGTTTATCTTTCTTTTTACTTCTGCGTCTTTCTTTTTTTTGATGCTTCTCCTCGCTTTTTTCTTTTTTAGCTTTCTTTTTCTTGCCTCTTACTTTTTTAGGTTGCTTCTCATTGCTTATTTCTTTATTATGATGCTGCTTCTGTTTGCGACGATTCTTTTTTCTTGGACTTCTAATTTCATTGCTTTCCATAACATGATAGTTATTTGAGGTTGAAAAAATTCTTCCATTTCGTTTTTCTTGTTGTTTTTGAAACCTCTTTTCACGTTCAATCATTCTCTTATCAGGAAATGTACCAGTTTGAGGACGACATTTGAATTCGCATTCTATCCAAGTAAAAGGCATAACATGTTCATTTGAAGAAGTGGATGGCAAATTTGGATGATAAGCATTTCTGTTATTTTTGCTACGGTTCTTCTTGAATATGTGATGAGGTCGATGAGGAGTTGAGTTGTTGTTGTTGCCAAGATTCAGATCAAGTTTAAGCGTTTTTCCCATTTTGAAAGTCCTGAAATTAATCAACATGAGAAACAAGAAAATCATAGCTTGGAAACTATTCATATTACAACAAGCTGCACGAACACGAAAATGAGATAAACAAATGAAAATCCTAACATATCATTGAAAAGTAAAATAATTTTAACTAAGAGCAATAAATGGTTTCTAACCATCAAAATAATCGGGAAAATTACACTGTTAAACACACTTATATTCCCACTTATAAATAGAAAATATTTTTGTTACTAGGCATCTGGCAATTTTATTGAGATAACTAATCTTTTTAGACATCATCCATCCAATTTCAAAGTCTTTAAAGCTTCAAATAATTTTTGTAATTATTTAGTCGAAAACATTATTTGACTCTAAATAAATTTATCATCAAATAAAAAACTTTGCTATTTTCCCATCATTGTCAAACCCTCCATGTTGCCAAAAAAAGCAATCCAATGGATGAAAAAAGTTTCGCAAAAAAAGCAGAACAAAAAAAAAAAGAAAGCTCAGTGACGCACATTTTTTTTAATTATCAACTAACTTCCATTTACGGAAATTCATTAATTTACCATCTTAATTAATCACTGATTCAAAGTAAGAACTTCCAATCAACGTCATCACTTCTGATCAACATAATATATTTAATATTTGAATAATTAACGTGCTTTATTTGGTATGGCTGTTGTAACTGATTATGACAAAAAACGACTTGAAAATTTTCTTAATTGGTATAATCAATCTACAGATACGTTAAGAAAAGCTCTTAATGTTGATGAAAAATATGAAGGTTTGAAATTTGTGTTTAGGGTTTTATATATTGTCTTAATGTTTGTTTTTCAGGAACAGCGAAAAAGAAAGAAGCATTGAAACTTTATGAAAAAGCAATTACAGAATTTCAAAGTGGGCTTCGATCTGTTCCGAAAGCAGTTCCAAATGGACGAAGAGAAGAAGTGACAACACGAATGAATGCAATGCGCCAACATATTGAATCAACACGTATAAGAATCGAAGATTTACAAAAGATCACAACTCCACCAGAACCAACTTTTATTGATAGCGTTGTAAATAACGTAAGAGCTTTAAAGACAACTAGGCTAAATAGGTCAGCTTCTGTCGCTTCTGTTGCTTCAACTTCCTCTGTTCGTTTTTGTTTCTTTTCTTTCGCTTAAATTCACTTTTCTTTATTTTAATTTACCTTGTTAAATTTCAGGCATCAACTAAAAAGTCTGGTTTATCTGCACTTTTTACTTCTCAAGCAGAACAAGAAATACTCGGATGTATTGTTGATTCAACAAATATTCGATTGGAGGATGTTATGGGAAATGATGCTGCAAAACAAGCTCTCGATGAAACTGTAATTTTACCTGCTATTAATCCAAACCTTTTTACTGGTTTAAGAGCTCCAACAAAAGGTATATTGTTGTTTGGACCTCCTGGAAATGGCAAAACTATGCTTGTAAGGTTTTGGCTTTTGTATGATCTTGCCTTTTTTAAATTATCAATTTTAGGCTAAAGCTGTTGCAAATGAAGCTGGATGTACATTTTTTAACATTTCTGCTGCTACGATTATGTCAAAATGGGTTGGTGAAGGTGAAAAGATGATGAGGGAGTTATTTAAACTTGCTCGAGCTAAACAACCTTCGATTATTTTTATTGGTTTGTGACTTCGTTTTCTCAACTCTTTTACGTTTATTCTTTCAGATGAAATTGATTCAATGCTTTGTGCCAGAGGTGATGAAGAAAATGGTGCTTCTCGACGTGTAAAAACAGAATTTTTGCTTCAATTTGATGGCGTTACTACGGATTCATCTGATCGCGTACTTGTTCTTGGTGCTACAAATCGTCCATTTGATCTCGATGATGGTGTTCTTAGAAGATTTCCACGAAGAATATTCATCGATCTCCCAAATGCTGAAGCAAGACAACAGCTGATTTTGTATAATTTCAAACAATCAAAAACTAAAACTCAATTGTCAGAACCGCAACTAAAAAATATTGCCGAACGAACTAATGGTTATTCATATTCTGATTTAACTTCTCTATGTCGTGAAGCTGCAATGGGGCCAATCCGTGGATTAAGTCGAGCACAACTTCAAAAGACTTCTGCTGGACAAATTCGAGCTGTGGGATATGGTGATTTGGATAAAGCTCTTGTTGTTATTCGACCGTCGACTTCTCCTGCAAATCAACAAAAATTACATGATTTTGCAAGAGATTATGCACAAGTTTAGTTTTTGTATGTAATAATTGTTTTGTACTGTATAAATGATGCTGAGCTTTCAAATAAAATTTTTTATTTTTTTGTAAAACAAATTATCAAATTTTCTTTGGATATTTTTAAGCAAACTTTAAACAAAAAAGAGAGAGAGACTAGCAAGTGAGAAAAAGAAAGATTTTAGGCTTAAGTAGGGTATATCTGGGCCAAAATAAATTATAAATTATTATGTATTGCACAAATTACAATTTTATCCGTAGAGTTAACCAAAATAGTAATCATTTGATTCAGGTGGTAAAGTCCATCCACTGGCACTTAATTCCATTAATAATAAAATCATTTTTCTTGCCCATGGTTCTGATACTTCAACAAAAGCATCACGAATTTGATTTTTTAATCGACAAAGTTCATCCGGGCATTGCCTTTCAAGATTATATCCAACACTCAGCAAAGAAGCAATCATGCATTCAAGCTGTAAAAAGAAGAAGTAATAATGGTGAAAATGGTTTCATAATTTAATTTTTAAAGAAAAAAGTCAAAATTAATTTTTGAATTTAAAACTCACTTCTTCAATTTTTAATTGTTCTAACACTGGTGGCTTAAGCATATAATCAAAAATATTAAAAATAACTTCAACCATTTCTCCTTCATATGTAAATCCAACATGAGCATACAAATCAGAAACAAAACTTAGAAATCCAACCCAAATTTTTAAATGTTCTTGATTATTTCGAAGTTGTTCCCGACAATCATAATATTGTAAAATTGAAGTAACTAAGCCTTGATGAAATGCAACGCCACTAGGACATTCCAAAAGTGCTGAACATAATCGCGCAACAATTCGACCATTGGCTTTATTTTCTTCAATTGCATATTGAACCAAATATTGACCTAAACTTCTTGCAAGATTTTCATTTTCCATATTATTTGCAAGAAATTCTTCAATCAATGATTTTTCTTTAGTAATTTTTAATTTTTGTAATGTTTGAATTATTTCATCTGTATTGTTTTGTAATAAAGGTTTTTTTCGTGGATCTGTAACCATATTTGAAAGAGTTCTAGCAATTGATGGTTGTTGTTGTGAACGTTGTTGTTGGTGCTGCTGTTGAGATTGTTGATATTCCATTGATTTGAATGGCTTTGAAGGGGCTGACTAAAAGAAATAAGGATTTTTTTAGGAAAACTTCATTTTTATATGTTGTTTTTTAATCATAAATTTGAGTGAATTTCTTTTTATGATGGAAATTGTAAATTCAAGTCTATTTTTAAAAAATGAAAACGAGATCTTCAAGAAAAATGTTATGGTAAAACTTGGTTTGAAATTTTTCTTTAAATCAATCTTAGCGAATTCTCGATTTATAATTAATGCATCTCAAAGTTTCAACAAAAATGAAAAGACCTCATTTTAATTATTGAATTATATGTAATTTTTAGAGGCATGAAATAAAAAAAGCTTTTTTGTTTCAAAGTAGCTGTAAACAAGAAAATTAAAGAAAAAATAATTACCGATGGTTTAGGAGATTCAGAATTTTTAGAAAAGCTTGGCTTTGTTGTTTTTTCGGAATTATTATTAAATTTTGGTTCAGGTGAAGAAATAGCTGCTCCGCCAAGTTCATCGGTTTTTGAATTTCCATTTTGTTTTGGTGGTGGCGTTGGAGCACCAGGGTTTCTTAATCCTACAATGTTAATATTCGATCTTGCATCTTCTTCTAAAAATGGACACAAACCTGGTGGTCGATAAATTTGCATTGAAGGCCTTGGAGTGCTTTTCTTTCTTTGGCTTCCATCCAACGGTGGTGTATCAGCTTTCGCACTATCAATCGACATAACGACAAAATATTAAAAAAAAAAAATCAATTTCGATTGAGCAACAAAAATTTGACTAAATGAGATTGCTTTTTTTTTGAAAGACAAAACAAAATTGTATTCTTTGAAGTATAAAACAATTTAAAATCAGCTTAAAATACTAGTAGTTAGTAGTAGTAAGAAGAGGTTGAGTGCGGGTTAAAACAATAAAAAGTTTTGTAACTTTTGTCAACCAAAAAAAAATGTGAGACAAACGTTAGTTGTTTTAAAAAAAAGTCAGCGACGAGAGAGCACTGATTTTGATGATGATGATGCAGCAGCAGCTTTTGTAATATTATTGTCGTCGTCGTCCATCGAAGGGAAGAAGAGGAAATGGAAAAAAAGAGAGATGAATGAGGGAGCTAAAAAATCGGAAATAACAAGTATGTATAAAAAAGAATTCGAAACATAAAACAAGCAAGTAAAAAAGTAAATAAATGCGCGCACATTACATTGCTTCTGGCGGTTCTCTCTCCATATTTTTTATAATAGCATCGATTCGATCAATTGAAGAAGAATTTATTATGTGTATTGCTTTTTTTAAACAAAAAAAAAAGTGTTCAACAAGCAAAGAAACAATTTGACGAAACAAACGCTTTAGGTAGAAAAGCAAGCCTCTCTCTCATCTCTAAAAAAGCTGTTGGGCTTTTCAAATCAATCGAATTTTTTTTTTGAGGAAAAAGCAACAAGAAAAAAATAAGAGAAAAAAGGTCATCGAAGATCAACTAAAAAAATTCCTTTTTTTTTTTTGCGGTAAGTGTCAGAAATTTTGAAGGATTAGCCTTTTAGTCGGTTGCTTTTTTATTATTGATACCAAATGTCGCAGTCGCTTTTTCAAACACAAAAAAAACTTTGACAAATGATGTCTAAAAAGCCTAATTTCTTTTGCCTTTTCATTGTTTTAAAAATCTTTGTGCCAATGTTCTGGAATAAATTTTAATATTTAATTTTATTGAATATAACAAAAAAAGAGGCGACAATAAATAAACACCTGAGTAGGGATAACAAAAATGAAAACGATCATAAATTCATACATACGATTAATTATATAAATACAAATCGAGTTTCATTTCATGTGATAACTGGGTGAGCGCATCCTTGAACAAAATTTTAAAATCTGGATCAATAACAATGTTGAAATAAATTACGATTACTCCATATTTGGCAATATTATTCTGAAATATTTATCCTTGTTAATTTAAATTTAAAAGAAAAAATGTCCTCCACTTGAACAAATGCAACGAAATTAATGGTGTCCAATGTTTCGTCAACGTTGGAAATACCAAAGATTTTTAGCTTCATACGTCTTTGAAGTATGGCCATATTTTGAGATGTTTCTTCCGTAATTTTGCTATTTAATAACCTTTAATTTTTTGTTTTAAATGTTTTTTACTTAAAACTTTAGTATAAAAAATTACCCAATAACGTAACATGTTTGAAATTTATCGACAATTTCTTCAGCACTCATTAATTCACCGTTATCGTGAATTATTTTGACTTTATCCAAATAAATGCATTCCAAATTTAATGTTACCAAATAATTGGATTCTTTAACAGTAAATTCCTGATTCCACAAAACTAGATGTTTTACGCGCAATTGAACTTTCGGTAAAACTTCCAAAAATGCAGTTGGATGTTCTGAATATAGCGAAAATGTGTTAGTTACCGTAACCTTTTTCAACAGTACATTTTTAAATTCTTCATGGTTGATAAGAATTGAATAAGGATAAAATGTTGGTTCATAATTATCATAAATTAGAAGATTATGACAAAGCGGAGATTTACTTTTCAAATAAAAATATGTGCAAGTTTTATAAAGTTTAAAATAGGTTGAAGAATTTAAATTTGTTTTTGTCATGTAATGAATCAAAGGTGAAGGAAGTGAAATTTTTTGCGTTGAATTAAATGTAAGCTGCTGTTCTTTTACCCGAAATAAATTTTCTTCAAGCGCCATTTCATCTTGAGAGAAGGGCTGCAAAAAAAACAAATGTGTAAAACAAGTTATACGTGAAAATTTATTTTAAAATATTCAAAAACCTTACAAAAGGATTTTTAAGACTTAAAGCATCAAGAAAAAATTTATATAAAGCTGGTTTGCCAAATTGAATAATATTTGCAGGTGAATATATTCCTTTATTTTTAGATGCCCATTTTTGCTTAACAATGATAATGTTGGGTTTACCAAACTAATAAATGCATTAATGAAGTTAAAAATATTGTCAGCATATCCTGTACTAAACATATTAATACTGGAAATTAATACTTTATTGCTTTTGTAAAACGAATATTCCTCAGATTTTTGTTGCTTTAGCTTTTGATATTCCTCCAACATTTGTGTATCTTCAAGAAAAAGGCGAGAGTAACGAAACAAAACATTCAAAAGTCTCTTTTTTTCATTTTCACACTTTTTTAAAAATCCCAAATAAACTTCCCATAATTCTGAGTTTCCAGGATTTTTACCAATCCAACATTCAAAATTTTCAATAATTAATTCTTTGTCATTTGTTTCTTCCAAAGCTGCAAACCATTCTGCTGGGGTTGAATTTGGTGATGAAACCACTGCATCAATTTTTTCGAAAAGTGTCAAATATTTTTTATACTTTTGAACCAATTTAGATGGAATAGGTATCGCTAAAATTAAAGTTAAAAGAAACAAAAAATTTTGTGTAAAAAGAATTACTTGAATGTGCCTCAAGAAGTAAAAAAAGTTTGTCTATTTTATTATGAGGATACCTTATTCCTGTAATCAAGCATTTCAAAACTTTCTTTGATAAGGGCCATGTAAAACTCCATTGCATTAATTTATAATCATTGCTGTCGTCGAAAATTAAAGTTCTACCGAATTTTCCTTCCTAAAAAAATAAAAATTGATTGGATCATAAAATCGCCAATTTACTAACCTGGAAACTTTCATGGGTATACGGTGTCAAAGCTTTATGATAAAAATGACATCTTCCAACTAATTTTATTTGTTCAATTTGTGATTTTTCTTTTAAATTTTCATAATCTGGAAAAGTTGCGTTTCGTTCTTTCCTAAATATTTAATACGATTGTTAATAAACCTTTTGTATGTTCGAGAGGAGTTTATAAAGCTTTGTAATTATAAAAAAAAAGGATAAAATAAAAAATAAATCACATTCTTTACGTATGTATTACGAAGCTTCATTTAGAAAAGGGTTAAAAATTTTAAAACTTTACCGAATCCATAAAAGCCATAATTCAGGAATGATAGTATATTTTTCTGCGAAGCTAAGAAAAAGTTTTCTAACTTCAGCCAAAGTAACAGCGGCTTCGACTTCATTTATTACTTTGTTGGCTTCAAATTCATATTTCGGTGAAGATGGAAAAATTATCGCTGTTTGCGCCATTTTTATGAATACACTCAATAAAATAAAATGCCTTAGTTTGTGGAATAACAAAGTCACTTCTTTATTCAATCAATGCAAAGGTTATAAGTGAATATCCAGAATGTTTGAAATTTTTATGATTTACCCAATGCTGGATTAAACAGAAAAACAACATAAGTACGCCCAAAAGCACAACATACTTTATTGTCACTTTAGAGTCTTTCTTATTTGTTCGAAAAAACAACAAAATTTTAGATGAGGCTAAAACTACAAACGCAAGATAGTCTGGTCATAAACAATCATAGTAGCATAGCAATAAGAGAATAACACATAAACTATGCGTTTAAACGAAAAGTTAGCAAATTAATTAAATTACATCAAATTATTATTTACAAAATTGATATTTTGATCACCGTAATCCATGGTTTAGAATGAAGCTGTTGTTTCTTGGCAATATGCTCTGAATTTAAGCGGGAAATAAATTAAACTTTGTTTTACACTTACAAACTTTAGTATCACTTTTATCCATCGATTATCAGAATCTCATGTTATGACAATTAAATCTGTTGTATGTGCTATCTCAGGTGGAATCGACAGTGCTGTGAGTGCACTTTTGCTTAAAAGAAGAGGTTTTAATGTTCATGGACTTTTTATGGTAAGATTTTTTCGAAAGATAATAACATTTAACTTATTAATTTTTAGACAAATTGGGATCAAGTTGAAGAAGATGAAAGCAATTGCCCACAATCTAAAGATTATGCTGATGCTGAAAGAATTTGTGAACATCTCAAAATTGAATTAAGTTCAGCCAACTTTGTTAAAGAATATTGGAATGAAGTATTTCTGTGCGGTTAATAATTTTTCCATCATTATTTCATCCATGTTCATACCGTTTTTAGACCTATGATTGAAGGATATAAACAAGGACGAGCCATTGTTCCTGATGTTGGATGTAATTCTGTTATCAAATTTGGAATGTTTTACAAACACGCCTTTGAAAAGCTTGGAGCTGATGCTGTTGCAACTGGCCATTATGCGAGAACTTCATTTGGAGATTATTTAGAAAATAAGAAAGATGAAAGCTGTCGATTATTACGAGCAAAAGATTCAATCAAAGATCAAACGTATTTTCTTGCTAACGTCTCTGAAGATAAACTTCGAAATACAATGTTTCCTGTTGGATCACTTTATAAAACTCAAGTTCAAGACATAGCTGCTAAAGAAGGACTCAATTTTTTGTTAAATAAGAAAGAAGTTTGTTGCTATTAATATTGTCCAAAGTTAATGAATATTGTTTTCAGAGTATGGGAATTTGCTTCGTTGGAAAAAGAAAAAGCTTCTCTGAATTTTTGAATGAATACATTGAACCTAAAAATGGTGATATTGTCCTTGCTTCTAATGGGAAAAGAATTGGTCAACATTCTGGTGTTCACAACTTTACATTAGGAAAAAGAATAGCTGTGCCAATTGAAAGTTATCAAAGTCATGATGGTTTATTTGTTACATATCTCGATCCCGTTAATCAAATACTGTATGTTGTAAGTTTCTTTCCTTATTCCCATAACTTTTACAAAGAAGCTCATTTTTAGTGTGAAGGTTCATATCATCCATCTCTTTATGCATGTGCCTTTGAAATAATTTCGCAAACTTGGATAACGATACCAACGAAAAGAAAACTTGAATTTGCTTTACAAAGAAATCAACCTTTGTTAGAATGTGATTTCATGGATAATTTGGTTATTTCTAAAAGGCCAGTGCGAGCTGCAGCTTTAGGACAAGTATGTTTGTTACTACAATAATCTTCTTTACAACATTGCATTTTCAGATGTGCGTCTTTTATGATGGAGAAACATGTCTTGGTGGAGGAGAAATCAATCAAATTGTTAAAACTTTGTTGGATTGTTAATTTATTAATGTTTTTGTTTTATTAGATTTAAAAAATAAATAAAAATCACAAACATATTTCCAAATAGTTAATAATTGAAAAACATCGGTTTAGAAAATATTACTTTAGATAATTCGAAGAAAAAAACGCCGTTTAGCGTTTCGTTCACTTTCTCATAATTTTTGCTAGCAGTTTCTTGAGATATATTTATTTTTGAAAGAAAATCATAGAGGAAAGGAAAAAAATAGAGTATCTTTCTAATTATTTCTTATGAGAGACGCCAATTCAGTGAAGATTTTGTGAAAAACGGACAAATTTTTTTTATCGTTTTTTTCTATCAATGGTTAAAGTTTACGCTAAAACTAAATGGTCCAGCATCTCGGGGCTTTTTTCATATAATTATAACAAAAAATTTGTTGAATAACAATTAGCGGATTTTGTGGGAAATATCGATTCGATTCACTTGTAATATTTTATCTTTTTCTAATGTGCGTAGTTGCATTCTTTCGTGGTTTTAATTTTATTCAATTTTAGATAAATATTGGATAATAACATTTCATTTCCTTAAAGCAAAAATGAATTTTGTCCATGTAAAAAAAGAGTTACTTGAAGAAGGAGATATTAAAAATGAGTTACCCGATATTAAATTTCAACCACAAATTAAAAATGAGAAGTAAGGCTAATTTTAATTTCGGAAATTTTCATTATAAAAATCATTTACTCACCCAAATTTAATTTTGCTCATTCGAAGAATTTGATTTCAGTAAAAATAAATTCGCCATCACGAATTCAATCTCTTTTGAATTTAACAATACTTTCACTTTGAGGGTTGATAATGAATTTATTTATGTTCGATACGGCAATCAATGGTTTTACTTCCAATCAACTGAAAAACGATATAAAGCAATAAATAAATTTTCAAAAACCATTGTAACCTTTCCAAAAATTTTACAAAACGTTAGTGTTTTATCTCTTCTCTTTATATTTAAGTTTTTTCTTTTTTTAGACGTTTCATCAAGATGTTTGCTATAAAGTTGGAACTACTGATCTTATCATCTCTTTCAAAAATCCAAACGATTTTCTTAATTTTGCTACCCAATTGACAAATTATAATTACAGAACACTATAATGTAAATTTTGTTTTTTGTGTTCATTTGATTTTGAAGGGGTTAGCATTGATCATTGTGGAATTTGAGTTGCATTACTGTTACGGGTTTGAAAATTTTGCGGGTTTAGTTCATGTATCTTCATTAAAAGTGTAGTTAAAATAAAATAAAAATCGGGGTATATTGTAGATTACAAACAAACATCTTCAAGATTATGCTCGTCGAGCACTTCAAACAGCTTTCACATTGCGTCCATTTGCACTATACATGGCTTCTGTTATTGCAATAACCGATAGTAAAAGATCAGAATTAATCCATCTTACACCAATTGAAGAAATTTGTTTACAAATTCGTACTTCTTGAGTGGAAGAAAAACGACCTGTACAATATGTTTAAAAATGCTTTTTTTATGATGGAGAAACGTGTCTAGAAATGAATTAAATTGCTTTGGTTTGTTAATTTGTTACAAATTGTTTGATAAGAAAAAATAAAACTAAAAATCAAAAAGTTTCAAAAATAATTTATTGAGAAAACAAAATCAACACAAAAAAATACAATACAATACAAAAATTAATAATTGAAGAACATCGGACGTGGAGGTGGAGCTAAACCCATTCCTGGCCCTCCCATTGGACCTCCTTCTGCTTTGAATGAAAATTGCATAAAGTACTGAAAATTACGAAACATTAAAAGATTCACAAGAGAATATTAAAGCAAACCTGTCTAGTTTCTTTATTCCAAAACGACCAAAATTTGTCTTCTGATTTATCAGCTTCACGACTTGGAATTTTGAATGCTATCGTTTCATATGGTTCAGCAGCAAATAATAAATATTGCCATGCCTTATCTGGTTGTTGAACTTTTTGTTCATATGCTGACATAACTCGATGACGAGGAACAACACCAGGAGTAATTTCAGGATAATCAATTTGAAATAAAAGTGCTTGTTGACCAGTATTTGGATCTCGTTCTTTTGTCACCTAAAATAAGAGAACATTATAAAATTTTAAAGTAAAAAAATAACTTACTTTATAACCCGGTCTACCAATTTTAACAAACTTCTTGGTTTCAACTTTTTGATGTTGTGGAATAGGAAAATATGGTTGATCACTTGCATCTTTGGCAGCACGTCGAGCTAAATTCTGTTGATGTTTCTTTCCTTGAGTGTGAGCAAGATATGATCCTTCATTTGTGTGAAGAGTTAAACAAAGTTTGCATTCATAACCACCAAGATGATTTCTCATAAAATATGGATCTTTATTGAGATCAATCGTTTCCAATGCCAATTGTCGAAGACGTTCACGTCGATCAGCATTTGCATCACTGTACGAGGCTACACCACCACCTCCAGTTTTACCACCAGCTCTGTTTTGCTAAAAAATAAAATAAAGTTTAGTTTTGAATAACAGCAACAACAAAAAATCTTACCATATCCATGATTTGAAGATGTTATTGAAAAGATTGCAACTTATAAAATAATAAAACAGAAAAATGTGAAAAGGTTTTTCTCTAAAAAAAATTTCTTCAAGGTTTTTGGATTTCACAAACTTGAACCATTCTCAAAAGCTTTTCCCCATTTCAAATTCGCGTAAAGACATCGAATGCTTGTTTATTGTTGTTTGCAATTTTTTGTATGATTAGATTTTTTGGATCTGTTGATCATTTTGCTTTGGTGAAAGCATGAATTTTTTTGCCATTAAAAATTAATATCTTTTGTAAAAAATTATAAATAATCTTCACCTTTTTTCCCTTATGTTTCAATTTTAAATTTTACCATGACGTCAATTTTTTTCTATCGCTACTTTCGACATCATTTTCGTGTGCGTCCGCCTTTATTTATTGCTGACTCATAGAAAAAAGTAAACGGCCACTTTCATCGTTGTTTTTTCTTTATTATTTTTGCTGCTTTTGACATCGTTAACTTTAGCAGCATATAAAGTCGGATATTTTTTGCTATTTTTCTTAGTTTTTTTCAAAACAATATTCATTATGGTTGCCATTTCAGATATGTGGGGAACTCAATATCCTAAACTCAAAACTAACTTGAAGTTAGCTTCAAATCGTCTGAAGCTCCTTCAAAAGAAGAAGACTGAACTTGCAATGAAATCAAGAACTGAAATCGTGGACTTTATTACAGGTTTGTTATTTATTTTTGTAATATTTTTATAATACAAGTAAATTTTTAGGAGATAAACCTGATCGAGCTCGAATTCGTGTGGAATCAATTATACGTGAAGATTTTCTTGTTGAAGCTTATGAATTGTTAGAAATGTATTGTGAACTTCTTCACACGAGATTTGGAGTGATTCAACAAATGAAGTAAATTTTTTTTCAATAACGTGTAAACAAAATCTTATTAATTTGTTTTTCAGAGAACCCGATGATAGTATTGCTGAAGCTGTTATTTCTCTTCTTTGGGTTGCTCCACGAATTGCTCATGAAGTTCCTGAATTCAAGATTATTTCTGAACAGCTAACACTCAAATATGGTAAACCCTTTGCTGAAGCTGCTAAAATGAATCAACTAACTGAACCAGCGAAAGTTGCTCCAAAGCTTATCCAAAAACTCAGCATTAGTGCTCCATCCAAACTTCTCGTTGAAAAATATCTTATTGCTATATGTCGCTGTGCCAATGTTCCATTTGAACCTGATGAGAAAGTCATGAGGGAAGACGACGATGAAGTAAATTCGATTCTCTCCTTTAAAAATTAAACATCCATCTTTTAGATTGCTTTAGCTGAAAGAAATCTCGACAATTTTGTTAGTGATGAACCGATTCCTTCCAAAGGTGATGGCATCGGATGGTCTATGCCTGATGCAAATAGTATTTTTGATCAATTACCTCAAGCTCCAACAAACAATATCAATCATCCTGGTGGTGGAAATTCCAACAACAGCGGTGGTGGTGGAACTGCTCTACCAGCTCCATTCAATTATCCTTCACCTAATCATTTTGCATCGCCACCAAGTCAAGCTGCTCCTCAATTACCACCAACTCAAATGGCTCCTCAACATCCACCATCACAAATGTCTCCTCAATTTCCACATTCTCAAATGGCTTCTCAACATCCACCAACACAAATGGCTCCAACTCTTCCTCATCCACAAGCTCATCAACATCACCAACCACCGCAAATGAAAGGTCCAATTTATCCTCATCCTGAATGTGGAGCTCCTCATATGCCAGTATTCAATCCACCGATGCCACCACCAAGTGAATATTCTCAATTTCATCCAAGAATTTCATCTGCTTCTGCACCTGATCCTGACCATCCTGATCACATCTATGAAGTTCCACCAAGTTCAAACAACTTTGATTTCGATTTTCCAATGCCTCCATCTGATGATCATGTATCAAATTATAAACCATCTGGTGGTGAACCAACTGACCCTGGTGCAGCTATCGATGATCTTGCTCGACGATTTGATGAATTGAAGAAACGAACATAAGTTCGTAAGAAGTATTGGGTTTCTATTATATTTTCTTTTTGTATTATAAACTATGTATTTCTTTTTTTGTTCTCAGTTTGTAAATATGTATTACTTTTATTGTATTTATAAAATGGGTTCATGAATAAATTTTGTTGACATTATTTTATATATTGGAGTCGGTTTTATAACAAGCAGGAACTAACTGGTTAAAGAAATAATGTTTTTACTGTTAAAAAAAGTTTTTCACGTTGCATTTAACGATGCGTCATCACAATTGATTGCATTGGCTCTTTTACATTTGTCTTTTTTTTCTAAACCTTCGGGTTGTAAAGTTTGGTGCGTATTTTTACGTACTCAAGTCTTGCTTGATATCTTTCTTATAATTATTAACTTATTGATTTAATGATTAAAGCTTGTAATGCAAAATTCAAGTAAAATTGTTAATGCCACCATACAAACAGAAACATCAGTTTATGGTCCTTTAAAATTGCCAGAAAATTTAACACCAGATACCGATTCTGTTCCATTAGCAATTCAAGCTGGATTTGCAGATAATTCAAATCGAATTCCAAAATTTATGAATGGCAAAGTACACAATATTACATATGTCAAAGATCCTGAAACTCAAACAAATTTGCAAAGAAAAGTCAAAGCTTTGCTTCAACCATTTGCATCTCGACCTTTAAAAGATGAATTTCTTGGATCACAACCTGTTTCGATGGAAAAGCAAAACATAACATTGCTTTCTTCGCAACCTTATATGGTATCATGGAAAGCAGATGGTATGCGATACTTGGTTCTTATCAATGGCGAAGATGAAATTTATGCTTTTGATCGTGATAACAATGTTTTTCAATTACCATTAAAATTTCCAAAAAAAGGTCATTTGGGTCAACATGTTTCTGATACGATAGTTGATGCTGAAGTTGTCACTGAAAAGAATGAAGTAAACGGACGAGTATTTTATCGAGCAAAAATCCTTATTTTTGATATCATCATTCATGAAAATAATGAAATTGGGAAAGAAGATTTTAAAACGCGTTATGAAGCCATCAACACTTTTCTAATGCTTCCTCGAAGCATTGCAGTGAAGAAAGGATTGTTGGATAAAAGAAGAGAGCCAATGGCAGTTCGAAGAATGGATTTCTTCGAGATTACCGAAGCAAAAAGATTATTGTCACCAGAATTTAGGAATTCACTTGGCCATCGAATTGATGGTTTGGTTTTCCATCCAAATAAGCCTTATTCTCCAGGAAGATTTGATAGTTTAATAAAATGGAAGCCCGCTGAAGATCTCTCCATTGACTTTTTATTAAAAATTGCAAAAGTTGAAAAAGAAGGAGAAGAAGATCATTTTGTTGGAGAGCTTTACATTCTTGGAGGTTATAAACCATTTAGAAAAATCAGAGCAACTAATTTTTTGAAGAAATTTGATGGAAGAATCATTGAATGTAATTATAAAGGCGTCCGGACAGGTCATCGAAAACCCATAATCTCGAAACTAAAAAAACATCGAAAAAGGAAAATACGACGAAATCTCGAAAACCCATTTTCTCGAATAAAAAAACATCGAAAACCCATTTTCTCGAAAAAAATAACATCGTAAACCCATAATCTCGAAAAGGAAAGCTACTCCATAACATCGAAAAACAGTAATCTAGAAAAAGTGAATTACGACATAATGTCGAAAAACCATAATCTCGAAGAGTCACAATCTCGAAATCCCATAAACTGAATTTGTCATTTTAGAAAGATCTATTTTCAAACATGATTTTCAAATTTACGAAATTTCTTATGTTTTGCTAATGAGGGAGAGGATGGAAAATTTGCATAGAAATTAGAATTTTTGTTTATTATGACGAATAAATTGGAAGCTATTTATAAGATGCACTTGTATGTAAGGATGGATGGTCACTTAGGAAAAATAAAAGATAAATTGCATAATTTTATTTTAATTTACATATGTAAAAAAGAAAGACATTTTATTAGCATAGCGAAAAAGAAGATTTTTTTAATAATTATGCAAATTTTCAATTCTCATATTCCCAATCCCAATAGTAAAACATTAACCAGATCCTTAATTACACCATTAAAATTTGCATATACTTATGAAAAAAGTTAATTTCTCAATGTTTTGGGTACTTACTATGGAACTTAACGATTTTTCATAACGAAGTGTCCTACTTTCTTCCGCATAATCTATTGGGAACGATTGATTGAGCTAGGTCTATGTCTTCACTTGAGGCTCAGGCTTGCCCAATGTGGATATAGTTATTACTGGAACACTTTATAAACGTTCCATTATTCTTCCACGTTCATGTTCTCTGCCATATTTTTAATGAAGATAACATTCCATGGGATCAACCGGTTTAATTCCTGAATCAATTTCATGACTTATAAATAGTCCATTAGGTTATTCGAGGAACACTTTATCAGTAATACATTTTCTCATACTCGCATGTCCCTTGTCTCATATTTAACGATCCATAGGCTTTCCTTATGGATTGGAAAAATTAAAATAATTTGCAATGTTAAATCAAAATTATATTTTTTATGCAAATTTCACAAAGAATCTTCTAGAGTAAATTTTTTCGAGATTATGGTGTTTCGATGTTTTTTTTTTCTAGATTACGGTGTTTCGATGTTTTTTTTCTTCGAGATAATGGTTTTTCGATATTATGTCGCAATTCACTTTTTCGAGATTACTATTTTTCGATATTGTGTCGTAACACCCTTTTTCGAGATTATGTTTTTTCGATGTTTTTTTTTTCGATGTTTTTTCGTTTTCGAGGTTATGAGTTTTCGATGACATGGGGTGTCGCCAATTATAAAGTATGATAGTTTTTTATTACGTCATTAATTCTATTTTTTACAGGATGGTCGTTTTGTTTTCAAGCGTGAGAGATTTGATAAAAGTCATGCTAATGCATATTCTACAGTAATGGCAATAATGAAAAGTTTGCAAGACCCGGTAACAGAAGAATTTTTGATAGAATATATCGAGAAAAATGTTTACAAGGATATAAAGAAAAGTAATAATACGCCTCCACGAACTAATATCAAGCATGATATAAGGAATTTGAAATTGTAATTTATTTAATCCATGTTTAATGTGTGTTTAATAAAAGGAATCTTTTAAAGTTTTAAAATCTTTGAGACTAAATTTACTTTCAATAACTTATCAGCTTTCATGTAATTTATTTTTGATAGTCCAAAGATACATAAAATCACAAAACAATTAACCATAAAGCTGCGTAAAAGACATAAGAAAATTTGTTCGAAAAAAAGTGAAAGCTAGCTTCAAAAAATAAAAATAGGCATCAAACTTTTTTTTCGCAAGCAAGCAACATTCCTGGAATTTTCGTGTCGAGTACTCATCCTCCTCTTTTTTTGTGCGTGTTTTGTCGTGCAACGTGTTCTTTTACTTTTCTTCTTCCCACTTTTTTTCCATTGTTTGTTGTCAAAATTAATTTAATCCGCTAATTTTTTTATACCAATCTATTAATTTTATTCATTTTTTCAGTCATTCAAAAATGTCTCTTCAAAGGGTTCTTCTACTTTTTGCAACTTTAACTATTATATTCTCTCAAACATATGGTCTTCGATTCCGTTTACCATCTGGCGAACGTCAATGTCTTCGAGAAGAAATTCACAAAAATATTGTTCTTACTGGTGAATATGAACTTAGTGAAGCTATGGGAAATACAGCAAGTATTCATGTATGTCATTTTAGAAGTTTTTAATGGTTTTAACGTAGCTTGTTTTTTAGGTAACAGATACTCGTGGACATACACTTTATAAACGTGAAAATTTCCCTGATACTAAAGGCAAATTCGCCTTTACTGCTGATGAATATGATATTTTTGAAATTTGTATTACTGCTCATGCTCCACCAAGTATGTTTTTGATGTTTGAAGCTTTCATTAACCTCTCAATCTCTTTTTAGATCAACAAAGAATCGAACGTGAAGTGTATTTGGTTATGAAACATGGTGTTGAAGCTAAAAGCTATGATGATATTGCAAAAGCAGAAAAGTTAAAGCCACTTGAAGTTGAACTTCGTCGTCTTGAAGATTTATCTGATTCAATTGTAAATGATTTTTCATATATGCGACAACGTGAAGAAGAAATGCGTGGAACTAATGGTAAACGTACTCATTCATTTTTTCACCAATCATCTTTATATTTTCAGAATCAACAAACAATCGTGTCCTATATTTGAGCATTTTCTCAATGTTGGTTCTTCTCGCTCTCGCCTTATGGCAAGTTTTATACCTCCGACGTTATTTCAAAGCAAAGAAGCTCATTGATTAATAATAATAGCCTTAATTGTAGTATTATTTTTTTTGGTTATTTGCCTAATCTACTGTTATGGGTTTCTCTCTTTAGCCTCTCTTTTTCTTTGTTTTGATTTGTGACTTCTTTGTTATTATTAATTAACTTATTTGTAATAATTAGATAAAACTGCACTGCGTATGTCGCAATTTATTTTTTGTTTGCGATATTTTTTCTTCGGTTTTTTAATAATGTCTTTTGAAAATGGAATAAATTATTTAACTTTATTCTATTTGGAGAAAAAAATTTGCGTTTGACGCTGGAATATTAGCGTTTTTGATGAAGATTGTGAGAAGCTTGATATTAAACGTAATAAATGCTCCAGATGAAGAATATTATCGTACACCAACAGTAAACAATAATGTCAACAATATCTGAAACGGGTTCATGCCCACTTGATTGCGGTGTTTGTGGCAATGAAATGACTAATCCTGTAAGGCTAAGCTGTCAGCATTGTTTCTGTCGAGGTTGCATAAAAACTAAAAAGTGTCCGATTTGTGGAAAAGCAGCTGATGTAACTTTGCTCAAGGATGATGCAGTTCTAGCTTACTTGATTGAATCATCAAGAGAACAAACTGAAGTTTGTGCAAATTGTGATTTGGTGATACAACCCATGTATTTTTGTGTGACATGCCAACAGCCTCTTTGTGTTAATTGTAAAACAAGCACGCATCAAGCTAAAATATTTTCCACCCATCAAATTGTTGATTTGGAAGAATGTGGACGAGCAAGAGGCAGAACCATTTGTGCCGAGCATATTGAACCTTTCATACTATTTTGTTCAGATCAGAGGATTCTTATGTGCGTTGAATGCTTTAACAAATCGTCCATCGATAAAAGGTAAGGATTATTGTATATAATTAAATGTTTCATTTTGACCTATGAATTGTCACTTATTTAATCACTAAATTTTCAGGCATAATTTTGTAAACATAGAAGCAGCACATCAAATATGTCGGCAAAAATTAGAAAAAAATGCAAACATGTTAAAGTTATTTCAAGAGGAACTCAAAGAACATGTTGAAGTGCGTAAAAGAGTATTGCAAGAACTCGATGGAAATTATTCCTTGACAGCTGCAGATATTGAAAAGAAAAGCGATGAACTTATTTCGAAGATTGTGGAAATCAAAACAGAAATGTTAGAAAAAATTGCAAATGAAAAGAAGCAACGTGAAGCGGAATTGAAGGAACAATTGCAAACATTGGATAATTTAATGGTACAGTTGCTATCAAAAAATATGAAATGTAATTTTAACGCCATTAATTTTTAGCCTCCAATTAAACTTAATCTTCTCAGTGCTTCTGTTTTTTGTTCCACGGCTTCTAAAATTGATCTCCTTCATTGCTATGGTGATATGATTAAAAGCATTCAAAGCACTATGGCAAACACTATGGAACCCATTAGTTTCAGCAGTGAAGTTCTCACCGATTATCAAGATGAATTTATCAAACAAATAGATAAAGCTTTTGGACTTCATACAGTATTAATTCCTCCACCACCACCACCTCCAACGATGCCAAAAAGTTTTTCACAAACCATTGCAACTATTTCTCCCGTAGTTCAACAAAGGAAAATCAAATCACGATCATCATCTCCACAAAATTATTTTACAACAACTTCAAGTTGTGGTAGTGATTTTTCACAATCCCATCATCGCCTCCAACCACCATATCTTCCGTTGATGGGTGATTTGAGCGGATTTTTTGAAGAGCAATACAAAAAGGTAGAACTTCCATTAAAGCAACTTTCCTTTGAGCTTGCTTATATCACCAAAAGTTTAATTGATATTCAACGCGATATGACCCTTCATCGAATGGTAATTAAAAAAGAAGACATGGAAAATTTAATTGAGCGGTGTGAAGCTTTGGATCGAAAAGTTTTTGATCATGTTACTCTCATGGATTCATTACAAAATGTTCTTCGAGACGGATGGCAAGAACAGTTAGATAAAATTCGACGGCAACAAAATATTTTTAAACAAAAGGTAATTTTAATTTTTTGCTGATGGAATTTGTTTTCTAATACAAATTCAACCTTACTTCAGCTTCATGAAGGCCAATATCTTCAAGATTATGCTCGTCGAGCTCTTCAAACAGCTTTCACATTGCGCCCATTTGCATTATACATGGCTTCCGTGATTGCAATAACCGATAGTAAAAGATCAGAATTAATCCAACTCGCCCCCATGGAAGAAATTTGTTTACAAATTTGTAATTTAGAACCTGATAGTAAACAAAGGGTTGAAGCCATTGAAAAGGTTTGTTGAATCCATCATTGATTGAATTTCAATATTTTTTCTTTTTTTTTTTCAGGAAGAAGAAGCTCGAAGGCAAGCTCGTGAAACTGCTCGAGTGGAAGATCAACGACCTGTTCGAGAAGCCAAACAAAGTTTAAAAGTAACTAAAGAGCCACGAACAAAGAAAAAATCAACTTCGAATGTTGTTGTTGAACCCTCGAGAGATCGAAATTTAATGGGAACGGTGGTTACGCGAGCATCAATTAGGAGGCAAAAATTGTAAGTTTATTTTTTTTGTAAAAGAAACAAAATATTCATAATGGAAATTTTTAAGAGAAGCTCAACATCGTGGAGATGATTCAAGCTTTAACACTTCAACCTGTAGCAATGGTTCATTATCTCCTATGGATTTTCAAAATTCTCCAACAATGAGTGATGTTTCTCCATGTGAAAGTCCAATTCCTTCGGAGGACATCCCTTCAATAATTTCATCATCTCTACCCATTGCTTCAACATCAACCGCTGAAATCCCTTCGCCTTTACCTTTATCAGTATCCGCATCGCCAGTGCCAATATCAGTTATTCCTCCACCACCTCCGCCTCCACCAGAAGGTCATGTTGCTCCAATTCAAACGAATACAGCAATCGAAGAACCTTTTGTTCATCATGCTCCTCCAGTGGCAACATTAAAAAAGCCTAAGCTTTCTTCCGTTCATTCACCATCATATGAAACGGTTCGAGCTCATGAACAACTTCTTGAAGCCATAAAAGAAAGAGTAAAAAAGATTGAACCCGATGAATAAAAAAAATATGAAGTGCATTATAAAAAAGCCATTTATCACACAAATCCCAGAAATTTTAAATATAAAGAAAGTGCTTTAAATTTTTGTAATTATTTAAAATAAAAAAAATTAAAATAAACTTTTAATGATAATTTGTTATTGGCAATTTTTACCATTTGAATTCACCGACATGATAGTGTAGCTTCTACAAAAGCATAGTATGACGCTTACATAAGCAATGCTGATGAAAGATGTGCACTCAACTAAAAAAATTTATTTTTCGTAATTATGAATTTGTATGAAGTTTAAACAACCAATGTGCTTTAAAGCAGGTTAATCTTTAAACTAACTAACGAAGATATAAATAAACATTTTAAAATTTGCAAGATACAAAAAAATAATTTACGCGTGATTATTGTCTTGTGAGAAATCTAAAAACATGTTGTTTGTCTTTATTCTTATTATTATTTTCTCAAGCTCGGATGACTTCGCTCACTCACTGTTTTATTTTGAACTTTTAAAAAAGCAATTCTAAAATATTTTTTTGTTTTTAATTGAATATTTTAGTATTAACGAGTTACAAAGAATACAATTTTCCTAAAAAAATAAAACACCTGGTTTCGCTTGTTTTAACCTTTACTTTTAGCTCCCATTTATTTTTTTCATGGCCTAAAATTTTTACTTCTGTAACAAAAAAATAAAGGTTATTTCTATTTTAACTTAATTTTATTTTATTTCCAAAATAATTATGGTTGAAGCAAGAGTAATGGAACCATTGCCCTTGTTTGTATCGTTTTATTATTATTACTCATATTTGACACTTTTTGGAACATGGTTGATAGCTCCATTTTTATTTTATGTAATTTTAACAAAATCTGGAAAACTTGGAAATTTTAAATGGTTTATTTTAAATCATTCATTTTGGTGTTTGGCTTTGGAAACGGTATTCGCAATTGCAAAGCCAATTTTGTTGCCACCTGTGGCGGGTGGATATCAGATTGGTCCATTTAGAAACGTTTGGGATTTTCGAAGCTCTGTTGTTTGCATATTTGTTTGCCTTGCAATTAGCGGGAATTGCGTCATCTCACTTTCTGCAACTTTAGCAAGTCGATATTTACTCGTATTTCCAAGCAACATGTTTAAATGGTTCAATCTGAAAATTGCTTTAATTATGGCAGTGGTTGTGAATTTAGTCTGTTATGGGCTGATAGGATATGTACTGTATCCCATAATTCAGTTGAAAAAAGAAACAATCCGCCAATGGTCAGATGCAGAAGATCCTGGATTAAAAACTTTCTATGAAAAGGAGCCAACTTTCATGATGGTTCCATATTCTTATCATGAATTCGCAGATCTCATCATCCTTTTATTCTTCCTTGTTGTTCACTTGGCCGGTGCCTTCATTCTAATATTCTTCTTCCTCCAACTTTTCAAACGCAAAACCAAAGTCTTATCAAATCGAATTCAACGTTCCCTTATTACAAGTTCATTGGCTCAAACAGTTTTAACTTCAGTATTTCTTTTTGTTCCATTTGTTTTATTTTTTTCTTGTATTCGCTTTTCCATTCCAAATACCACCAACATTGCCATTCTTTTTCTTTGTATATTCAATTCTCATGCTTTTGTTGAATTTGTTGTTACTTTGTATTTTGTTTCCCCATATCGAAGCTTCATCCTATCATTATTTAATGCGAAACAACGTTACCGTAAATCCATTACAACTCTTGTTAGCACTTATTAGATTTTTATAACCTCATTTGCTGATGTTGTTTTTATCCGAAAATGGTTTTGCAAAAATAATAAAAACTCATTTTCACCTGTATATTCAAAGCAACGCCTTTTTTAAAGTTATGAAAAAATGATCTTTGCATATTTGAGAATATGTCAGAATTTTTTAAACTAAAGACAGTTTTAATGAATGCTTGAAAAAAATTGATACAACAAGATTGTCAAAATTGTAACTGTAATGCCAACACAAATTCCTCAATCAACAATGCTAACTAACAGCTTAAAATTCAAATGAACACAAAACAAAAATTTCAAAAAACATATTTATTTATCAGAAAACTTATAAACAATAAATACGAGCCAAAGTCAATTTGTTACCATTCACCAGTCCATAGTCAGCCCATCTTCTTCGCCATAGTCCTTGAGAGTCGATATGTGTGTGCCTCCAACTTAAAGACCAAAAAAGAATTTATGATTTGAAGATGATTAGGATTGATTCTGGATCATTGAAGAGAAGAAGTTTACTTTCGAACAGCGCGCAAGTTTTTGCCTTCATTGTCACTTGCAATGACATGTTCACCAACCTTATCAACGATGGTTACACGTCCAGCTTTTTGAGTACGACCAAGAATACCTTTGCTTTTAGGCTGAAAAAAATAAAAATATAAAATGAGAATGAAAAAAATAAGAAATTTACTTGAGCATTTCGTTCCTTCAATTTACTACGTTCTCGAGCAGCAATATCACGAACATCAGAATTCATAGCAACGGATGGAGGTTGAGCAGCAGAAGCGGATAAAGCTGTTTGAGTCCAATGTTTAGCTTCCATGGATTCAGGACGTTCAATAACAGAAGTGACATAACCTTGAGATTGAAGAGACTTGAGCAAGAATTCACGAGCAACATCTTTGTCGGTGACTGGTTTGCCGTCGATATCAATAAGGTGATCACCAACGATAAGTTGAGAAGCAGCCAACGAACCAGGATCACATCGAGAAACCAAAACTCGATTTTGGTAATGCTTGATACCAAGACCAAGTTTGGGTCCACCAGGTTTCCATTCGATTTTGACCAATGAATAATTGAAACCATCACGACGTTGAATGAATTTGGCACGTTCAGCAGGAATATGAACACGAGCTTCAAGTTCTTCAGCTTTCTTTTCATCCCGAACAATTGAAAGTCGAGCAACCGGTGGAGCAAAACGAAGAAGTTGGAAGAAGTGGTTGGAATCACGGATTTGAGTGTTGTTGATCTTGATAATTTGATCCCCCATCTAAAAAAAATCACGTAAATCAGAAATACTTTAAACATAAACAGACTTACCTTGAGCTTTCCTTCAGCAAGAGTACCAGCTTGGACTTTGACGATGACGAGTTTGTCATTTGGTGTTGCACCCAGCGGTTCACCTTCCTCCATAGGAATTTCAATTTCAAGTAATTTTCCAGAATCACCCATAATTCACAATTCAGCCAGCAGCAAATTTGATGAAAACAGCTGCAGTCAGTAGTCGAACAAAAAGAATAATGACGGCTTGAAAAGCTTTTATACTCATATTTAACCTCTTTTTCATGGTTATTCTTATTGATGCAAATTTGTTTCATTTTAATTTTAGCATTTCTCATCAAATGAACCATTCAAGAAATGGATTTTTTCTAACAAGATCACTTTTTTTTGGGCTTCTCCGTCATTTTGCCAGCTTTCATTACTGTAATGAGAGCTATTTGACCGCCAATTCGAACATTATTAAATTTTATTTATTGCTTTGAACGCTGATTGATTCATGAAACAATTTTTGTATTTTTTCTGATAAAATAATAAATTTTTCTAAAGAGCTTCAATTACTCTACTCTTTAATATATTTTGGAAGGATTTTGCTATGAACACGAACACATTGTTGCGCTATATTTTTTGGTTAAAATAAAATTTTGCTATGCTTTAGTTTGTAATTTTAAAATTACTATCAACTGAACTCAGACACTCTTATTTATCTGAGTACATGATGTTTGGTTTTTAAACCACATGTGATTCTTCAGAAAAGTAAAGAAAGCTGTAACATTTTTTACTTTCTATCTTATGGCTTTTTCTTAACTTATTTATGTAATAATATTTTTCAAATTTATTGGATACAGCGAAAGTAATAAAAACACCTGTTCTTGCATTAAATTTTTTTGTGAAATTAAGCATTTGTAATAGCAAAGTTTTAACATTTTTCTAAAAAATAAATGACGATGGTGGAAGTTAAAGTGACGGAGCCTTTACCGCTGATAGTAACATTTTATTATTATTATTCTTATTTAACGCTTCTTGGAACATGGGTAATTGCTCCATTTTTATTTTATACCATTTTCACTCAATCCCGAAAGCTTGGAAATTACAAATGGTTCATTTTGAATCATTCATTTTGGTGTTTGGCTTTTGAAACAATTTATGGTTTATTGAAACCAATGCTGCTACCGCCAATTGGAGGTGGCTTCTTATTTGGTCCATTTAGGTATATTTGGGATTTCCGTGGCAGTTTAATTTTTACTGTAATTGGTTTTGGAATTCTTGGAAATTGTGTCATATCACTTTGTGCAACTTTAGCAAGTCGATATTTGCTGATATTTCCAAGCACCATGTTCAAATGGTTCAACCTGAAAATTGCTTTAGTTGTAGCTGTAATCGTAAATTTAATTTGTTATGGATTGATTGTGTATGCTCTATATCCAGTAATTCAATTAGATCATGAGAACATTGTCGAATGGGCTGATGCTGAGGATTCAGGGTTGAAAGTATTCTATCAAAAGGAGCCAACATTCTTTATTGTTCCTCACGAATTTCACCATACCGCCGATATAATCATATTAGCTTTTCTCGTTGCAGTTCATATTGGTGGAGCTTTCATTTTGTTATTTTTCTTTTATCAACTTTACAAACGTTCAACTTTAACTAATAAACTTCAACGGTCTCTCATTGTGAGTTCTTTAGCTCAAATGATTTTAACTTCCATTTTTCTCTTTGTTCCTGTAATGTTTTTCTTCTTTTTTATTTTATTTCAAATTCCAAATGTTACAACTTTTATTACATTTTTATCTTGCGTTATTACCTCTCATAGCATTCTCGAATTCTTTGCAACTTTTTATTTTGTTACTCCTTATCGAAATTTTATATTACAACTTTTTCATTTGCAAAAACCAAATTTAAGGCCTGCCAATTTGACAGTTGTTGTAACTGTATTTTAACCATGTTGTACTATAATATATTTATGTTTTGACGACATAATTTTACCAAAAATACTTGACATACTTTGTGTCTTATGTTTAATAATAAAAATTCCTTTATTTTACCTTACTACATGGTTAAAAATAAAAATACGGATTTAAAATTTTCTTTAAAAAATTACATTAAAACTACGCATAAACTCAAAGGAAATAAATATTTTCCTTATAACCATTTTGTTGGCAATGGTTGATGACATCATACTTGGGTTGTATGCTATAAATGTAAAAAAAAGTGCAAAATATATGGCAGTTTTAAATTATTGAAATAAAAAATTTATTATCAGTTTTAAATTAAATTTTGAAAGATAAATAATCATTTTAATGTACCTGTTAACAACAAATAGCAATAAAAAATCTTTTAAAAATGTTTTTTCCCCAATGTGTTCAATTTAGTCAGTACAGTACATACACAAACTTACAACAAATGGTTATCTCCTTTAATTTTACAATAATTCCTGGGCTTATTCATCTCGGCAATTTTTGGAATTTATTAAACCATAATTTACGGAGAAAAACTAAAAAGCTCCAAAGTTATTGCTTACCATGAAACTAATAAAACCACCTGTTTTTGACATTTTATTAAAAAATTAATGCATTTCTTTAAACGTTTATAACCATAAAATTTCTTTTTAGCTTTCATTTTATCGTCGCAAAAAAACTTATGACGGTTGCAAAGGTTACTGAGCCTTCTTCTTTAATGGTAATATTTTATTATTATTATTCGTATTTCACAGTTTTAACATCATGGCTTATTGGACCAATATTGTTTTATACCATTTTGACTCAATCAAGAAAATTGGGGAATTATAAATGGTTTATTTTAAACCATTCATTTTGGTGTTTAGCTTTCGTAACAATTTATGGTTTAATGAAGCCTTTACTTTTGCCACCCGTTGGTTGTGGCTATTTACTTGGTCCATTAAGGTATATTTCGGATTTTCATACCACTCTTGTTTTAACAATTGTTGGTTGTGTAATTCTTGGCAACTGTGTTATTTCCTTATGTGCAACGTGGGCTAGTCGATACTTGCTAATTTTTCCAGATACAATTTTCAAATGGTTAAATTTGAAAATTTCTTGCGTGATTATGATTCTAGTTAATTTGGCTTGTTATGGATTGATTGGGTATGCTTTATATCCAGTGCTTCAATTGGAACATGAAACTATTGTTGAATGGTCAGATGCAGAAGATTCAGGACTAAAAATTTTCTATGAAAATGAGCCAACCTTTTTTATGGTTCCACATGAAAATCATCAAAATGTGGATATTCTTGTCCTCCTGTTTCTCGCTGGAGTTCATTGCTTAGGATTTTTCGTTTTAATATTTTTTGTTCGTCAACTCTACAAACGTTCTAACAAATTTTTTACTAATAAACTTCATCGCTCTCTCATATTTAGTATAATGGCTCAAATGATTTTAACTTCTCTTTTTTTATTTCTCCCGATAATGCTTTTTTTTGTTTGTATTTTATTTCAATTTTCAAATGTCACAACTTTCGCAACCTTTTTTTCATGTGTTATAACTTCTCATAGCATCCTAGAATTTTTTGCAACTTTTTATTTTGTTACCCCATATCGAAAATTTATTTTGCATCTTTTTCGTTTTCAGAAATCAAATTTCAGACCTCCCAACATGATGACCACCTTAGTAAGTGTGTTTTAAGAATATCTATCGCACATTTTGAATCTGTCATCCAGTTAAGATTATCACAGACATTTATAACACTTTATATTTTACAATAAAAAATTTATATGTTTTTTTCCTGCTTACTTTTCTTATTAAATACAAACAAGAGCAATTAAATTTTTTAGGTTAAAAATATATTTGCTGTTAATGTAAATATACAGTAAAGATTGAAGCCTTTTGAACTTGTTCCATGCAACAAAGTTTGAGTTTTTTCCTTTTAAATGAGTAACTTTCTGTCTCGTTTTATGGTTGTCAGAATTCATTACTCCTTTCGCAGTTATTACTAAACTCCATTTTTCACAAATGTTATAACCTCAATCAGGTACAACAAATATAAAGAGTTCTTTATTGGAGCAACTGCTCGACAAGGATAAATTACATACAATTGAACAAAGTTAGAAAACAACAATGACAAAATATGAGAATGTGCGTGATTGAGAATTACCATTCAGCCATCCACGGCACCATTCCATACGGGACCAGAGAACGCGGCACTTTGAATACTTCTGTGTGTGCAAGGCCACAACACTCTTCTTCCACCTATCTTTGAGTTGACGATCCATCTTCTTGTCTTGTTCTTAGCTTTCCATAGCTTCTTCTTGAGCTTCTTTACCAAGTGATCATATACGACGTCAGAATCCATACCAATTTACCAGAGGTTCTTCCACGAGGTTTCGACTTCCATGTCTTGGGCACATGTTCCATGTCCCTTTCCTCTCCTTTCTGAAGTTTTTCGGATTCCATTCCATGCAGTATTACCATACCCATGTGACTCTATGCAGTATTACCATACCCATGTGTTCATGATCAAGAGATTTACAGCTGGTTTCACCAAGCGATCACGGCCAAATCGTAGACCGGATGATTCTTCGCTATCATCAAAACGTTGTCTTACTGAATATTCACCATGTTGAAATAGCAAAAGAGACAGAGATTTTGTGCTCTCGGCCAAATCGTAAGCCGGATGATTGTTCGTTATCATCAAACGGAGCTTTTCGAGAGTTTAAGCCTTAACTCTTCTTTCTGCAGCTTTCATTGATTATCTTCTAGACGACAACTTGATGGAGAACATAGTACATAACATACGAGCTTTGAGATGAACATATGAGCATAACCATAGAGTACAGATAAATCACGGGAATTACACTTTAAGTTACCATAGAAGTATCATACTCAAGTTCTTTACCAAGTTTGACATCAGCTTTTGATTTCAGTACAGCTTTTATTTGCTGTTCTTTACCAGGTTTTGACCATAAGCATATTTGATTCCACAGAAAACATACCAATCGCTTCTTGATTGCAGTACCATAGGCTCATCCTGAGGTTTCGACTTCTGTCTTGGGTTCTTCCATGACCCTTTCCCCTCTTCTTTTTGGAGTATTTGCCATTTCTGGACCATGCTGTATTCTTGTTGAGTTCATACTTGACTTCATTGAACAAGAGATCACCCGAACAGAGATTTAAGTTAACGGTTAAATCGTAAACCGGATGGTTTCTTACTCGATAACCAACAACGGAGATTGCGCTTTTGAACAAAAAGGCATAAAATTGACCATGCTGAGGTTTTACCATAAGCTTTTCCATAAGCTATTACAGCAGTACGACCAGTGCTTTTAGAGCTGAAAGCATAATCTATTTGACATGTTCATATTTGAGTTCCTATGCGAGCAAGTTGACGAACAAATTTCTTTTTTTCTTGGATCATTTGAGATTTCGGAGGCTTTGAGTTGTTTGATCACGATGTCGTCACCACTTTGTTATAACCTCAATCAGGTACAACAAATATAAAGAGTTCTTTATTGGAGCAACTGCTCGACAAGGATAAATTACATACAATTGAACAAAGTTAGAAAACAACAATGACAAAATATGAGAATGTGCGTGATTGAGAATTACCATTCAGCCATCCACGGCACCATTCCATACGGGACCAGAGAACGCGGCACTTTGAATACTTCTGTGTGTGCAAGGCCACAACAACAAACATCATTTTTGCAACAATAAAAAATATGTGAGTAATAAAACTGCAAAAAAATTTGTTATTGGTTTATCTGAAATTGCTTAAAAGTGAAAAACATTTATTTAATTCAGCAGTTGAAAAATTGAAGTTTGATAATCAGAAAAATAAAGTTCTTGCAACAGCGAAAAATAAATAAAAGAACAATTTACTACAAAAAACCATAAACTTTTATGCTTTTGCTTTTTTGGTCATTTTTCACTTTCAAACAAAAAAGTTTGTAATCGATGCGCCTATTTGGTAATGCCTTTTTATGGATGCAAAATACTTCAGCCCGAACGAACGACGACGATAAGGTCAAAGAATAATTTATATCGTAAATCAACAAAAGTGATTTTTTTTTTCTTCGCAAAAAGAGCGTGATAAAATCTTTACAACAACCACTCTCAAATAAATAAAAAAAGTTTGAGAAGAAGCAAAAAAAGTATATCGCGTTATTCAAAAAATATGGACGCTGCAATTGAACGTGGATTGGATTATCATTATGTTGTTCGAAAACAGGAAGTAGGAATTTTGTTTTATCATTTTATGGGTTTTAGTTTATGAGTTTTAGATGCATAATTTCATTGTTAATAGCGCTGTAAAAGTTGGTTGCGATCCAATTCAAGCAGAATCCATCGCTCGAATGTTAATTTACGCGGATGAACATGGCCATTTTTCACATGGAACCAATCGATTACATATTTATTTAAGAGATCTTTCATCAAAAACTTGCAAATCAAATGGTCAACCAAAAATTATTAAACAAAAAGGTGGGACCGCTTTTGTTGATGGCGATAATGCTTTAGGTTCCATTGTTGGTGAATATTGTATGAATCTTGCAATATCTCTTGCAAAAGATAATGGAGTTGGATGGATTACTGTAAATAATAGCAACCATTTCGGCGCAGCAGGTCGTTATGGTCACTTAGCAGCTGATGTTGGATTTATTGGTTTTGCATTTACTAACACTTCACCCACAACATTTCCAACAAGATCATCTCAAAAAGCTCTAGGAACAAATCCAATTTCCATTGTTGCCCCAGCAGAAAATGGTGATCGATTTGCATTGGATATGGCAACATCAACGGTTGCATATGGAAAAGTTGAAATTGCTCAAAGAAAAGGTAAAGAGTGTGTTCCATCTGGTTGGGGCGCGAATGAACATGGAATTGAAGAGTTGAAGCCCGAGGTAATTCTCAAACATGGCGGCCTTCTTCCTCTTGGAGGAAATGAAGAATGTGGAGGATATAAAGGTACAGGACTTTGTCAAATGGTTGAAATTTTATGTGGAATTATGGCAGGTGGAGCTTTTGGGAAAAATGTTCGAGAATGGATGGGCGCAATTCAAAAAGCTGATTTGGTATGCTTTTTTTAACTTTGTCTTTTTATTAATCTTATTTTTTTAGGGTCAATGTTACATAGTCCTTGATCCCAATTGTTTTGCTGATGGCTTTGCTCAACGTTTGCAACAATTTTTAAATGAAACCAGAGAGCTTGAACCCATAGATTCAAGTCTTCCCGTTCGATGCGCAGGAGATTTTGCAAAATCACATAAATTTTTAACTGAAAAAGTTGGTGGACTAGTTTATCATAAATCTCAAATTGAATATCTTCAAAATATTGCGAAAGAACATGATATTCCATTTTTTGAAATTAGTAATTTCAATCGATCCAATCTTTTATGAAAAAAAAAGTTTTTTTTTTGCAAATAAAATACGGCATCTTTGAAATCTTTGTTTAACAAATATTAATAATAAACTTTTTTAATAAAACAATGGCAAGAAAAAAATTGCACCCAATAAATAACGTAAAAGAAAACAAATCAACAAAAAAATATTAAGTAATGTAAACGATATTTTTTAAAATAAAACTTTGAGAAGAGATAACCCGTATTTTATTGTTTAACATTGGAACCTGATGAATTACTGTTGCATGAATTTACAGGAGGTATAGCACCTGAAGGTCCACCAGAACTGGATGAACCTTCCAATGGTGCTTGATTAGATGAAAGCTGAGGTGGCGGATGTGAAAGAAGATCTGCGTCACTGGATTCAGAATCTGACGTTGAAAAATCTGAGTTTGATTCTTGATGATCTTGTCTATGATTTCGTGCTGCTATTCGTTCTTGCTTTTCACGATCATATCGACGACTTTTAATTCTTGGTGGCGGTCGATCGCTTCGAGGCGTGGAGCATTCTAATGCTGAACCAATCTAGAATTTTTATTTTTAGAAACTAATCACTTTCCAAAGAAGCTTTAAAAAAATTACTTGTGAATAAGAAGGTGGCCCGGAAAGTTTTTTCAATTCCTCTTTAAATTTCTCTTCATCTTTATTTTTTCTTCCAAGTGTTGATGATTGTCTATCAGATCTTCGAGCAGTATTACGTCCACTATAATTACCCTTTCTCGGTGTTATATTTATTTTCATTCCAGCTGGTTTAACCACACCATAAGTGGAAAGGCTTGCAGCTGAAGGAGGTGGAGCATAAAAAGCCATATTAAAATCCGTTCCATTTGGAGCTGGCAAAATATCAGCATTTACTATTTTAATATTTTGATTTGATTGTTGTGGATTCCATGGAAGTGTATGATATCCATATGAACTTGGAGGGGCTGGATGTTGATGGTGGAGATGATGATGACGATAATTAAGGGTCGCTGCAGATGATGGAGCATGTAATTGTGATGGAATATAACCATAATCGCTTCCTCCATTTGAACATGGATAAGTTCGAAGTGCCACTTCAACTTGATGGTGATGATGTTGATTAGATGGAATTGTAACTCGTGTTGTTGCAAAAGGTGATGATGCAACAGCATCTGTCATCATAGTTCGTTGAGTTCCCATTAAAGTTGTTGAATCATTTGGGAAATTTAAGAATGGTTTGTTAGGACTATATTGTTGTTTTCGATAGCAACAATAAATACAGCAACCAATAATGAAAATAAGGAGGAGAGCAGATAAAAGCGCAATAATAATTATAATATAAGCTGGTTGACGCTTTGAAAAATCTAATAATCCCGCAAATGTAAATTCCTCATTTTCATCAATTTTTGGATTCAAAATTGAACAAAGCTGTGGTAATTCATCTGCACCATTTCGACAATCTAAATTTTTACATCATAATATTAATTTGCTGCAGGTGAGGCAAAGCTTTTAATTTTCTTATTATTTTTTCGTCGCGGTTGGTTATCTCCATTTTTGGTTATGGATAAGCCAATTAAAACCCGAAAGAGCGAACTATTAGAAAATCGGGAGGATGGAAAACTACATTTTGTAAGAGTTATTGTCAATTAAAAAACTCCAAAGAAACGACTAAATTAATTATAAAAAAATATAAAGAAGCATTTTTTAAAGAGCAAGTAATTCAAATTGAATCAAAATAACTCAATCAATAATATTATATTTAAAACCCAATTCCTACTATTTTTTGTATTACTTTAATTTTTGCTAACTTAAATCGAGTTAATTAAAAAATTATTTAAGTAAAAAATGTTTTTTATTAATTACGTACCTATTGTTCCATCACAAAGTAAACTTCGAGGAATACAATTTTCATCATTTGCTCGTTCAACAAAAGTTCGCATAGTCCATTTTTGCCATGCAGTGCAATCAAATTCATTCTCGGGTGAATTACATCGACAATGTTTTTCATCTGAATCATCCATACAATCCGCCATTCCATTGCAAAGTAGATGAAGTCCTATTGCCGTGGTTTTTCCTCCATCACAATTCCACATAACACTTGAAGCAACTTGAGGCGGATGATTATAAATTTCAAGGCTGGTAGTTTGTATGGGGCAAACATCGGGTTGTTCATCAGATCTATCGGAACATTCTGCACCTCCATCACATCGACGAGCAATGTGAATGCATTCTTTATCATTGAAACATCGAAATTGCCAATTTTTACATTCAAGATTACGGGTGCAAGACCTAAATTTAATAATATTTTAAAAATTACTCTCTTTGATAGTAAGGAAAACTACTTACGTTTCGCTTGAAGGACTATAATCAAGTGGGCATAAACATTCATATCGTCGCTTTCCTAGACTGCCTGTATCATAAGGGATTCGGCAAAGATGTGAACATTCTGAACCAACGCAAGAAAATTCCAATTTTGAAGGTTCAACAATTCTTCCAACTCCGACAACTCGAACAGCTGAAATTCGTCTCAAAATTATTTCAGCTGGTGGTTGAGTCCATCGAGCGCTTTCAAGTTGGGATAATTCTTGCATCGAAGAATCATATCGAAATTGAATAACCTTTTCCTCATTTTTTGTTTCGTTTGAACTTATAATAAGCATGGATCGATCATCAAAAGGCGAAATGGAAAGATGTTGAGGTCCTTGAGAGTAATGAACTAGACGACGAAGATCGCCGTCAACATAAACATCCCGGGACCAAATTCCATCAATGGTGGTATAAATAAGTCGATGTGAAGTTAAATCAGCTTCAAGTTGAAGGGTTGAACAATCAAGCCCTCTTGAAACTACTATAGCACATTGTCGTCCATCAAGTTGACATCGAACAATTACAGGGGATTCTAACATTCGACTACAATCAGCATAAAATAATGCACTATAAAAATATTAAAATTAGGGAAAGCTTTTTAGAAATTAATTTCTAACTTGAGTCTTCCAAAAACAACAATTTTTCTTGGTGATGGAAATCCTTTAGTTGCAATAGATTTTCGATCACCAGCAACTACCTTCCCAATGTATTCAAGGTCGTCTTCCTCATCAATTTTCCATACATGTACATAACCAACATCACCGGCGTTTTGTAAAGCACATGAAACAAAAAGCTGCCGACCTATTTCATCAATATCAAGATCAAATATTTGTGAACAATTACTTTCTTTTATCAAAGAAATATAACGAGTCTAAAAAAATTAATGCGAAAATAATTTGCAAATACTACAGTATGGCAATAGACTCTAACCTTTTCACTTTCAAAATCTGGTGATCGTTTTATTTTGCCTCCATCTCGATTATGAGCATCAATCCAATAAAGATAACGATTGGGTGAAAGGGAATCAAATACGAGAGAAACAGGTTGACCAATATTTGAAACAGGTAAAACCATAAATGGATCTTCATTAAAAACACTCAAACTTCCAGATGGTCGAACTCGATAACGTAAAAGTCGATCTTTAGCAGCAAAAAGTAAAAATTTTGTTGGTGGAATGCATCTTTTGGTTGTTGAATCATATTCAAATTGATCTTCACATGCCCATGTAACATTAAAGGATTTTCCAGATGCACCAAAGGTAAAAGAATTAGAGAAAAGGCAAAGAGCATCATCGGGGATTGAACGAGTGGTACACGGATTTGTTGCTAAATAAAATAATTATTATAAAAAATAAAATATGTATAAAAAAAATTATTTTACTTGTTTCTTTAGAAGTATGTGCAATAATTAAATTTCTGATATGTGGAACATTAGTTTGAAGTTGTTTCGATGTTCCATCTTTTGATAAAATATCAATGGAACCAGTAAAATCATTAGCCATGTATAAATTATCATTAAAAAATGTTAAAGCCCTTGGAACAATGTTTGATGATCCAACAAGTTGTTCCGTATAGCCATTTTCTATTCGAGTACTTAGTACGGCGCCTTGAGATTCAGCAACAATCGACCAAAAAAGTTTATTTGATTTTGTATCAATTTCTAGAGCTGTTACTTTTCCAACATTTGAAGCCATAACATGAAATTGTTTTGATGGAATGGATGAAATCCATGCGATATCATTTGATATTCCTGATCCTCCATTAACAAAGAAAAGTTTTCGAAGATATGGATGAAACACAAGAAATTTAGGATCAATTTTATCCCAAATTAACGTGCGCCTTTTTTGCCCATCAAGTGAAATGGCTTCAATTCGTTGCATTAAACCATTCGCAATAAAAATAGTATCACTAATAGGGTCAATTGCGATTCCACGAATTTGTCTAAGTGATGGTGACTCAATAACCGTTTCTGAATATCCTCCAGTGAAAGGCGTTCGACGAATGGCACCTGTTTGAGACAATCGATTTTCAACCGCAAAATAAATAAATCCTCGAGTTGAATCTAAAGCCAAAGCGTGAGGCATTGATGTAACATTTGACACAGCTAAAGCTTCGTAATTTGGCGTTTCAGGTGTTAATGAAAGTCTCATAAGATCATCTGTTACATTTGATTGAGTTAAAACAAAAAATGCTAGTGGATGTTTACAAGTAGAAGCATCTTGTTGAAGCTCGGAACCGATTGAACACAAACAGTGGTAGTGTGAAAATGGAAGATTTACACAAATTTCTGAACATCCTCCATTTCCAGGAAAGCAACCATTGATATTTAATCGAGAATGTTTGGATTTTGATATGGTTGGAGTTGCATAAGCACCATCAATGGCTGTTGAAGAATCCTTACGAGAAAATACTGCTTGATGTTGAGGTCGGAGGATAGCTGCTTTTAGCGCGGTTTGATGGAAAATTACTGAATCAAATTGTTCATAACGTGAACCATCACTTGTTCGACCATCACAGATTTCATTTCGAAGGGGAAAATCATTTTTACCTAATGAAATGGCAGTGATTGATCGAGCTACCGATGAACTTGAATACAATACATCGCCTAAAAAATAAAAAAATTTTTGTTGATAAAAAGCATAATATTAATATCTTACCCAATTTAGCAATAGCTTGAAGATGTTGGAAATCATTTGCGATAATTTTGATTTCCATTCCAGTTGATAATCTTGCGCAACCTATTTTAGATGTATCACTTTCAATCCAATATATTTGATCATTTTCTGAATCAATGACCAAATCCGTTAATGAAGTAACTTTGGGAAGTGAAATTAAAACTTGTCGATGTGAACCATCCATCCAAGCTCGTTCAATTCTAGCATGTTCACCATAAAAATTTCCAAAATAAATATAACCTGTTTGTGGATCAACTTGAATGCAACAAGGTTTTTCATGGCCTCCACCGGAAATTATAGTTTTTCTAAATTTAACGCTGCCCTCAATCCTCTGAATTTCAAGCCTTCCAGTTGTGGAATCAAGAAGATAAATATTTCTTCCAAGCCAATCAAATGCAATGCTGCTTACAGTGGAATCAAGCTTAGAAATAACAATTTCGAAATCTGTTCCATTTAAAAATGAACGACGGATTTCACCTTTAGCTGAATCAAGCCAATAAACGGTTTCTCTTAAAGGGTCATAATCCACATCGATAATTGAAACGGGAATTGATGGATTGTCTTCAAATGCAATTCTTTTAGGTGCAAATTCACCTGTGTCTAGTGAAACATAAAATAGTGTACTTTTGGCTGCAACAAATAAAGCTCGTCGAACTCCTGATGGATCACAAGTGACATTGTTGGATAAAAGTCGAACTCCAATTGGGCACACACAATTTCTCCATGGTTCACCGGGATGAAGGAGACAAAAATGTGAGCAACCGCCATTATTTATTTCACAAAGATTTGGATCTTTCCCTAAAAAAATCCATTTCAAAATTGTTATTAATTTAATTTCAACAACTTACTTTGAGGTTGCACTTCTGAAGACAAAAACATAAATCTTTCAAAACCAAATAAATTTTCAACAACTTTAGTAGTTTTAGAACAATCATTTTTATTGCAAAAATAAATTTGTCCTCGAATGTTTGACCAAAAAAGTTTATCCTAAAAACACCGAAATGTCTTTAAAATTTTGCCAGTAATTTTAATAGCTTACTTTATAAACGGCAAGATGTGAAGCATCATCAGGTGTTGCAACAACTTTACACGAACTTCGATGATGAATTTTACAACTAACTATTTCACATTTTTCTTGCCAAACTCTTAAATAATAAAGCATTTTATCAATGGGATCAAGGGTGAGTCCAGCTACAGTAACTTTGGGATCATTTGCAAATGTTTCATGGAATGAATTTTTGAAAAGAAATTGTCCATCCATCCAAGCTGATTCAATACGATTTTCAACTTTATTCAACCAATACATGTAACTGAATTGAAGGAGAAAATGTTAATGGGAATTTAAAAAAAAATGGAAAAATGTTTGAGAGTTATCTGACATATTACTTTTAAAAGCCAGTAATGCGTCTTATACCAATCATCAATTAATATTGCCATTGATTTTGAACGTCAAAATTAAAGATCTTTAGGCGTTTTGTTTACAAGGCGAATTTGAACTTCAAAGAACTCTAATGCAATTTTTTTTATCCATAAACCACTCCACTAAAAACTCAATAAAATTGTTTCGCAAATTTTGAAATTGCTTTTTCATTAATTCGAAAAAGTTCAAATCCAACCAAAAAAATCTTTAAAGAAATTATTACCCTTCAGTTGGATCAACAACCAATGAATGCATTCCAAAATCATTACTAAGCAAAATGGTGCAACCATCTTCTGAATCAATGGGACATGCTTCAATTCTTCCAGATTTTTTTGTTCCAACTCTATCAACCGCAATGTAAACTTTTTTTGTTATCCAATCATACGATTGACTTGAAATAAATTCATCTGCTACACCACTTTGACGATTAAGAATTTTAGAAGAATCAAGCGAAACTTCATTTTCACCTATTTGAACTACTCTTATTTGATCATGCTGTTCATGTGATGGGTCAATAAGGACTACCGTACTCTAAAAATATAAAATATTCGAAGGTATGGAATAAAAATAACAAACTTGATTAGAATCCAGAACAAAATGAGTTGAAAATTTATCTATAATTCCATTCAAAACTGTTTTAGGTTCGGTAACATTTCCATTATCAATATTAAGTTCAAATGAAACTAAAGAATTTGGTCGACGTGCAATAATTTTAACCCATTCTGAATCCACTAATATCAGCGAATTTAGCAGTATTAATACTGCTGCAAGCAACCGCATTTTTTTGCTTTTCAAATTTTTCGGGATTATTGGAATTTCCGGTATGAAAGAATGACGGATGAGAAAACTTTGTTGTTTATGGTTTTTTTTTGAATGAGTTTCTCGCTTTTTAATTAAGGCATAATGAATGATAAAGAATGACCGGTGGTTAAGATTTAAAGTACCTAAAAATGACTTGAAGGTATAAAAGGATGGATGAGTGGAAACAACAAATAAGATTGAATGAAAAGTTCAAAAACAAATGGAATAATAAAAAGGTTGTGAGCCACCACGGTTCTCAAAAATTTGGAAATTTTGCAAATAACTTTTTTTAAACTTTCTCCATCACAAAAAAAAAATGGAAGAGATGCAATAAATTTAAAACTTGGGCAAAAGAAAAAATAACTCAAAAAAGAAAAGCATTTTTTGGGTTAAAAAACTCAAACTATTTTTTTTTTCAATGGAGTCTGCCTCATCTTGACTCCATCGAAGAAAAAGTAAAAGCGTTAAAGGAGCCGATGAAAAATGTCTGACGTTTTTTTTTCAAAGAAGGAAGAAAGAAATAAAAAGTATTTCTGTCTCCTTTTCCTTTTGGTCATCATTCATCGAAGAAGATCTTTAAGCAGCAACATTGAAGGAAGGAGAAGGAGAATTTAAGATGGCTCCAGCTGCGCGCGTCCACGGAAATTCATTCTTTCATTTTTTTGTTCATCAAAACAAAAGCAAAGCAAGGAATGGCCTTTTTGCGGCGGAGACAACAAAAAGATTTATGGAAAATTAAGTGTAGCCGATCTTAAAGACTTTTTTTCTCATTTCAAGCTGGCTGGTTGGAAGAAGAACGAACACATTGATGGCTGCTGCTGACCCTTTGAGCTTTGGGAGCAGCAGTAAAAAAAATATGGGGGAAAGAACTCATTCGTTTGTTGAGAAGAAATAAAAAAAACTTTAAAAATGGGATTTATTGGATTAAAGAAAATTTATTTATTTTGCTTTTCCACATTAAATGATGGCACACGAGTGGTGGTGATTCGGTTTATTTCGATTTGAATCATTTATTTCCAACCAAGAAGAACAACAACGACCTCCTCCACCATTAACGACGGAAAAAAACGGAAAAGCGTTAAAAAAAACCACAAACAAATGACCCAACAAAATACACCCCATAAAAACATTTCAAATGGGAGAAACAAACAATTTCTTTTCTTCTTTTTTTGCTTCTTTTTTTGGTGGAGAAGATGCCGCAAATTGAAAAAAAAGAAAGGCTCAAAAACGACTTCCAATATTTCCGAAACAAGAAAAAGCTCTTTCTTGTGTTTTTTTTTTGTTGTCAATGAAAAAAGAAAATTGGCTTTACCATCGATACCGAATGTGTATACATACATAGACTTTTTATTGTTTTGGAGTGAGAGAGGAAAATGGGAAACAAAAACACGTGTTTTACATCAACGCGCAAGTAAGCAAGCAAATAGCCATCATCTCATCGACCACAGCGAGCGGCAACGAATAAAAATTCAAATGGGTTTTTTTACCATTCCCACGCAAAATGTTCTTTCCTTTTTTCATTCCTAACAGCAGCATTTTCCTCCGATTTGATGGCGTCTCGATACTCTCAACAAAAAAAAGATCGACGGAATGAATAATGTAAAAAATATCGATGGCGGCGGCAGGAATCAAAAAGAAACTCTTGTCATTTTTCTTTCCTCCTTCGTTTGCGCGTATTTTCTTTTCTCTCTCTCTTTCCTTTCAAATGCTATCACTCCGTAAAACATAAAACAGTAAAAAAATATCATCTTTATAGTTGTACATTCACAAAATAAAAATAGAACAAACATGATAAATAAGAAAAATTACAAAAAAATCATCAACATAAATAAATTACAAGCAACCAAAATATTGTCATTCTTCACGAAGAACATCTTGAATTAGATGGAATTTTCCAGTTTTCATAATTTTGAATTTTCTATCAAGCTTCTTGCGTCTGATACGTCTGCGTTTTGCTGTCGATACTTCACTGTCTTCACCTTCGAAAACTTCTTCTTCATCGTAGTAGTATTCATCTCCTTCCATGAATTCTCCATCTTCCATGTCTTCTTTTGATTTCTTTGGCATGGCTTGAGGACCAATATTTATGTTAACAGGTTTACGTTCTTCAGGTGTCGACCATAATGGAGGTGTAAGATCTCCAGTTTGAGGACCAAATTGCTAAAAGTAAAGAAATAAAATTAACTTAAAACTTTGAGGATAAACTAACTTGCTCCAACATGGCCAATTGTTGTAATACTTCATCTCCGGTATTAATTTCAGGTTGAGGAGCTTTTCTTTTACGAGATTTCTTTTCTTCATCCGACTCGATTGCTTCAATTGGGCTTGGTCTAAAAATGTATGTATGATAAAAACGTGTGAAATAATGCAAAGTCAAACTCTTTGTTTCTTCGCTCAGCAACAGCACGATGTAAAGCTTGAACACATGAACCTCTTTCAATAACATGACCACGAGCTTTTTCAAATGCATCTAAAGCAGCATCAGATCCCATATGCAGTCTATCAATAAGATATCGACAAATTAAATATCCACTTCGATTTATTCCATCAGAGCAATGAATACCAATCAGCAAATCTAAAATTTCAAATTGAAGTAAAGCATATTGGAAAAGCGAATTTTACCATCATCTTTGTGTTTGGTTAAAAAATTATCAACTGTTGAAATAAATTTCTTGACAACATCTTCTCGTCTTGTGTAAGCAGCAGGAGGACAAGGAATATGTTTATATGCATGCACTATACCATCAAAAACAACAGGATCATAATAGCGAGTTGAATATGCGAGATTAATAATCAATCCAAGTTCTTGACCACGTTGAACAAACTAAAAAATGCAAAATTAAGAAGATAATAATAAAGATCAACAAAAAAAACACGAACCTGAAACAACAAATCTCTCGTTGTAAATTGTTTTTTTCTGTTGATTCTTAATCCAGCTTTCGCATCGACAGGAGTTTTAAAAACTACAAATCGAGTATTCTCAATTACGCTACTAATGGGTATAACATTCTGCCAACTAAAATAATGGTAAAAGCTTTGGATTAAAATAAAAAAAGAAATTATAACGAACTTTGGCGGAAATTTACGGCACGTTCGAACCATCGTTAACAAAGAATTGAAAACAGAAACAAAAAAGATTATAATACAATTTAGATATTGTATCTGTTTGATCAATAAGCGATGAGAGGATATGAAATGTTAAATTTAATGGAAGTTCAATCAATGGAGCCGAATTTGATAAACGATGAAGAGTTTATTGTTGTTGAAGTTTATGGATTTATGATTTCTCAAAACTCGCAAAAAACATGTTTGTGGAGTGAAGCCCTTGGTCTTACTTTGCCAAAAAAAAACATTACATAAAAAAGTTTTTTTGAAAAAATTATGGACCTTTCAAGTTACTAATTTTACTTCAAAAAAATTGTAAATGACAATATTTATTCTAAAAAAATTACAGCAAATTAGAAAACAATAATAACAATAAATGTCAACGAACAACAATTAGAAAGATTTTAATTGTTGATTGATTTGCATATGTAGCAACCTTGCAACGGAGGAGAGATAAAACACGTAATATAAAATCTTTGATATTGAATGCGAAATACATTTTGTAAAATAAGAAAAAATGGCAATTAAGACATTTGTGAAACTAAAATCAAATTTATAATTGGCCTAGATTTTTTGAAACCCAAAAGCTTCGAAGGGCTTTCCCAAATACGTGCAACCTCAAAATGATAATATTTTTGTAAACAACAAAGCAACAATAATGAAAAAGTTTAGAGCTAAACTAAAATTGCAAAAATGGGCATTATTGGTGGTAGTCATAAGTGTAATACTGGAAGCCGTAGATGTAATTATAGCTGTGGTTGTTTTCATCCAAGGATACCATCTCGTTGAATCTTCAAGAGCTTTAAAATATACAGATGTAGTATTATTTTGATAAGTAACGTTGCATTTATAATCACCAAAATTTGCTGCAACTGTATTATAAATAGCTATGTGAGCATTAAATAATGAGGAAATGTTATTCTGAAAACGATGTCGTTGCAGTAAGTTTGTATCCTCCAAAAGTTTTAAAAAACTACCTTAGCATTCATAGTTTTAACATTTTTTGGTAAAGCTCCGCCATTGAAGCTGCAATTAATTACCGAATTTTTGTCTCCATTAAATGCCTCAAAAATTTGTAAATAATTATCTCTTTTTGTTGATAACTTTATTTCAGTTTTGCCATTCAAAGCAGTGGTAATACTTTCTTTGACAATGTAATTTCTTCGATAACAAACATCCTTCACATATGTTCCATTATAATCATAATAACTCGTGCAACAATCATATGCTCCATTATTGTCTACTGTGGGATAGCTAAGAATTAAAACAAAATCTGTACCATTTCCATATTTATTTGTTTTTAATTTTGTTTGAGCATTTGAAGGCAATGTGAGAGAGTTATTATAGTAATATGTTCGACTAACTCCATCTGCATCTTCGGGGGTTAGAAAATCATTGCAATACAATGTTTCTTCGTTTGTGTAAATATTATTGCTTAAATCTGTAAATATTTTTGATTCAAAAAAAACTTATTTTTTTAAACCCTAATCAAAGTTGTGAAGAAAAAAAAAGTTTACTAACAATCAGTGGACATTGAAATATTATGCAACACAGAATAGGCATCACATTTAATAAACATAGCAACCAAAAGCAACCAAAACATTTCTTTTTAATGAAATGCTTTCCTTTTAGTTGTTAAAGAAAAAACTTTTTGTTAATATAAAAAAGGTAGTGGGAGCGAGCTCCAATACACCTGAGAATTTTCTTAATAAATGACGCTATTTTTTTTAACATTTAATTTGTATTTTTTGTTTGTTATATAGTCTCTTGAGTTTGATGTGAATAAAAAGAAAATGAAATTTATTTATAAAATTTGTGAAGGCAATGGTGAATTACATAATTAACAATCAAGCCAATTTTTTTACTGTATTTATTTTTGCCACAAATGTTACTAAAAAATTAATAATTTCATCCCCAAAAAGTAATCAATATCAAAAAACAAAAAATATTGCTCATCGTGAAAGAAAAAAAAGTTTATCAAACTGACGGAGATCCCAAAAACGTTAGTGGATGTTCTGTTACGTAATTTCGATTAAAAAATCTCCAACAAAAGTTATACTTTCTTTTCACTTTTTTCATTTATTGTTAACTGCTTTTTATTTACTTTATTATTGTTTGTATAGTATTAATGTGCAATTACTTAATAAATAAACTTTGTTATTGTCACAAACTTTTTCAAGAACATGTTTCACAAAAATTAGCGTAGCTATTTTTTTCTTTCCATGATTTTTTCTGTTTTCATTTTATTTGTCGCTTCGCTGTGTTTTTAGTCCATCGCAAATCTCAAATTTTCATCGAAGAAAGTGGTTCAAATCAAAATGTCTCTTTTAATTTTAACTTGGATCGCTTATTACTCTGGATTTTTGTTACCATTAATGCTGATTGTTATTACGCTAACAACATGTAAGAAAAAACCTCAATCAAACAAGAAAGAGATACAAACTGCGAAAAAAAGAACTGAGGTAGATTTTACTTTCTTTTGTTTTATGGCCGATAATTATGTAAATATGAATTATGCTCATTTTTAGACCATACAAAAGATGAAACAGAAATCTCAAGCCAAGTCAAATGATAAAAAGTCAATAAAACGTCCAAAAGCACGTAAAGAAGATGTATCAGAATCAGATGCAAATGGCTCAGTAGCTGGAAATCCTCCGAATTCGTCTGTTGTTGCATCAGCTAATTCTCATTTCAAATCTCAACAATCCAATAATAATACTGTGAATACTTTGAATGGTGTACCAAATCAATCAGAAGTGTCATTGCCTGGTGCTGCTCCTCCAGTTCAATCCGAAGTTGAAAAGCGAACGACTATGGATGTTTCAAGAAATCAACCTGGTGGAATCGAAAGTATGGTTAAAAAGGCTGAAAGAAAAAGAGGTTCTCATGTGAAAACTAAACCTATTGGAATTGAAACTATGTTCAAAAGTGCTGAAAGAAGAAGAACTAATGATCATTAACAAATTTTGATTCATATTTTTATATAGCAATTTTAAACTGTATTATTATAATATTTGTTTTGACTATTATTTTAAAATTGTGATACTAATAAACAAATGTCAAATCTTTCGGATTATGTGGGCATATAAATTATGTTATCCTCTTTCATGTATGTGATTGATAATAATCTTTTTGGAGCACCTATGAATAGCTAAATTTGTGGTATTCATTTATAAAAGTGTGCTTAAAAATTTTTTAAATCACCAAAAAGTAATCAATATCAAAAACAAAGAAGATTGCTCACCGTTTTCTTTTCTTTCTTTTTTTTACATCACAAAAAAAGCGCAGCGGCCATAAAAAAAAAGCAGCAGTTGATTGTGACGTTTGACTTGTTTCTCTCGTGTTAGAATTTTTTGGAAGAAAGGAGGGAGCCTCAAACTTGTATAGGGCAAAATTCTCAAAATCCGAAGGAATATTTTGCGCAAAGATTTAGAGTTGGCGCATATAAATTCGATTCAACTTTCACTATGAAGACATTCACATTTTTTCAACGGAATAAAAAGACCTATATTGACAAAAACGAAATTCACCATGTTGAATTTACAAGGTGAAAATGGTTTCTCGTCTTCTACTGCTGGTGGAGATTATTGGAGTTCATCATATGAAAGTTATAATAATACTTCAAGTGATAGCTCACCAAATGCCACATGGCCATCTTCATGCTCACCAGAAAATTCATGGACCACTACCGTATCCCCTCAATTGCATATGTTATCAAGCACAAGTCCAAATAATAATTTTATCTTGATTGATTCATTCATTGAAAAATCTAAAGAAGAAAGTGCAAAAGGTAAGCATAATTTTCGCCTCAACATGAGACTAACAACTTCAAACCCATATTCAAGCTTTAAACAAACTTATTTAATCATAAAACATTTTTAGGAATAAAAGCTGATTATTCAAAATGTAAATGGCTTCGATCGGAAGGAAAACGAGGCCGACCAAAGGAATATCCCGAAGGAGATAATATTTGGAGAAATAATTGGGTTTATAAACAAAAGAAAGAAATGGATTCCCAAATTAAAGAAGCCCACGATGCCTTGATTCTTCATACTAATGAAGAATTAAAGGATGAATTCTTTCACCTTTCTCTTGAACATTTTGCATTAATGGAAAATCTTTGCCCTCATAATCGTAAAACTTTTCAAATGGCTGAAACAAATCCCAAAATTCAATTAAATATTTGCACTTGTTCTGCCAATAATCAAGGCGGACGCTTTTAAAATTGAAACGTTGATTTTATTTGAAATATTAATTTGTAACTGTAGGATGTTAATGCTTTATGTTTTTTACTTCATTATCGTTAAATAAAAATAAAATATAAAATTAGATAGTTTAAACTTTAAATAAAGAAAAAATCCATATCATTCTAATTGTTACGGTCATTGTAAAAAAGGATACACACAGGCATGGTTTTATTTAAAATAAAAGCTTAGTATTATGAAGACAAATAATTTTGGATATGGTCATTAATAAACTCAATAAAAAAATTGTTTTGCAAAAATATAAAACCTAAAAATTTGAGAAAAGCTTTCAAAAAAGTGTTGGAAAGTTCAAATCTCGCCGGGAATTGACGCTCCCGCTTTTTTGTAATCGGCAAACTTCAAAGAAAATGCTTTTGAAAAATGAAAGTCTGTCTTTCAAACCTTTTGAAAATGGTTGAATTTTTAATTTCAAAGAAATCAAAATCAAGAATGGCTGGAGGTTGTTGTTACAAATATTGCTGTTTTGTAAGTTAATTTTTATGTTTCATTTTTCTTATTTGCAAATGATTTTATTTTTTTAGGTAATCGAATATTCATCATTTTTCGTATTTTGGCTCTATCTACTTGGATTTTATCTTTTTATAACTGATATCTTTCTTATGACTTATGAATCTGAAGTTAATATAATATTAATCAATTTTGATCTGAACACTGGAATAAATATGAATGAAAATGTTGATATTAGAATTGATGAAAAGTTGCTTGAATTGACAATTGTTTGTTCGGTGAGTTCGTTATTTTTTAGCTTTGACGTTGAATCTTGAATGCTTTTTTAGGTATACTTTCTGCTGGTTACTTGGCTTGCAATTTATGAATGGTTTCGAACATCACATTGGGAATATGAAATACGACTTGGTAAACTTTTTTTCTATCAAACTTGAATCTTTCAAAGCCATGATTTTTAGATTCCGACAAACGTCTCGCTGATTTGCGCAATTTCGTTTTACAAAATTATCCTCGATATCCACAAGAAGATTATGCCGTCGTTCATTCATATAATTGCTGTTACAAATCTCGTAAGCATTCCCATTCCTTTGGAATATTTACTTATTACTTTTTTCAATTTTAGTTCTTCCATCGTGTCATTGGTTATTTCAATCTGAAACAAAAAGAGCTCCAAAAAGTGAATTTCCTCGTCTTTCAACTATGTGGTTTTGTGCTTTTGTTCAAATTATTATCTTCGTTTTTGCACGTCGCTATTCAACTGGACAAATATCATTTTCCAACTTTGAACTTATGGCTTATGCTTATGGAATTTACAATTCGTTTCTCTCTGTGGTGATATGGATAACAACTTTAGCATGTACAATAATGGCATATCGTTTAACAAGATTCTATTCATTTTTTGGAACAGAACTTTACGATTTTCTCATATTTGATGGCAAACTTACAATGTCAAATGCAAAATCATTTTTATCAGCTATAGGAAAAGATGGTTTGGCATATTTGGTACGAATTGGAGATGGTTGTGGTTATCCTCATATGTAGTAAGTTTTTTTGTTGTTGTTTTCATTTGTGTTATCTTTCTTTTTTACAGCTACCTTGTTTTAATCCTCGTATGTGAATTCTGCCGAACTAAACAAACTCTGATACCGGTTGATGAATCAAAAGTGAACGTCGGTGATGGAAGAAACTTTGAATGTCTTAGTCCTTGTAGACCAATTATTTCTCCTGTTTCTCGCTATGGACATGTTATTATTAATCTTGATTCTTCTTTTGATACTTCATATGCAAGCCATGAAACAGAAATGGAAAATATTATTGTACGAAGGTGTTAATTTTTGTTTTGTTTTATTTTATTGTTGTTTTTATGTTTGCAATTTGTACATATAAATTTTTTTCTTTAACTATTTGGAAATCTTGCGTCTATTATGATTGTTTTCGAGGGTGATTAAGCTTCCTTGAACAGACTATGAAATTTTGATAATTTATTTAAAAACACATAAATCATTTATGAAAATCCTAATAACCTTTCCGTTTCATGAATTAATTCTTCCTTCTTTTCAACGCTATTTTTTGCTGAGTTTGTTGCAGCTTTAGCTACAAGACCTCTGGAGTTTTTGGCTCTTGAATTAGTAACTATTGGAGAATCTTGTGGCCGTGGAGTTGAAGATTGTGAATCAAAATGAAATGAAGGTGGTGGAGGATTGGTTGCTGGGGAATCAATTGTAGTTTGTTTAATTATTGGTAGGGTATACAATTCTCGTTGAGGATCAGGCTGTAATAAAAAACTTTGATGGATAAAGAAAATTTTAAAAAGCTTACGGTAACATAAAAATTTGCTTCATTATCTTTTGTATCAATAGAATCATAAAAATCGGTGAGGGAATTGGTAAGAAATGGGAAACTTGGACGATCGGAAGGGTGCCGAATCCAACAAGTATGCATTATGGTATAACTAAAAAAATTTTGTTTTATCAATCACGGAACCATTTTCATGACTTTCAAGTCATCACATTTATTTCTTTTTTTACGTTTAGCATATGCGTAAAAGTAAAACTTACAATTCATCGGGACAAAATGTTGGTCTTGCTAATCGATACCCATTATTTAGAATTGTTGCAAGTTCAGATGTGTTTGAAATGTTATGATATGGTATGGCTCCAAGGGTTATTAGCTCATACAATAATATCCCATATGACCATCTAGAATTAAAGAAAGTTATTTTGGCCCTGGAATTACTTTCAAAGCAAAGCTTACACATCTGAAGCTAGACACTGATATTCCCTTTGAAGGATTTCAGGAGCAGCCCATCGGGCTCGATTATCGGTCATTATAGATCTAAAAATTTAGTGTTGATTTTGAAGATGGGTGAAAATGTACTAACGTTGAAAGCATGGAAGCATTGGATTCTTTTCTGCATAAACCGTAATCACCTATTTTAATTGAACTTTTTGTGGTTAGAAATACATTTCGACTAGCTAAATCACCATGAATGAGTTGCCTTGAAGCAAGATATTCCTGCAAAAATGCAAATTAAAGGAACAAGACTATTTGCTGCCTTTTTCGAAAATGAAGGTTCCGTGTCGTAGAAGATGAAAAAATTGGGTCTGGACAAGGGCGCGAAATTTGAAACGTTTTTTCGTTTCGAAATTATTTTTGCTTTGGTTTTTTTCATTTCCAATTTTTTTTGATGATGTTTGATGTAAAGTTGTTAGTTTTTCTCGATTTTGATGGATGATTTGATTGTTTTTATGAATATGGTATCTGCTGCTTCATCTTCATGCTACAGGGAAGTTATTTTTATTGTTTTTGTCATATCTTTAGTTCTGTTTTTAGATACTTCGTTCAATGGTTGCTTCGTCATCATTTATTCCAGGCCAGTTTTTTCGTATTGTTTGGTTTTTTCTTTAGTTCAATTTTTAGATAATTTTGAAGGTCTATGGCTGTTTATGGATAATGATTGAATGATGGATGATTTTCAAATGTTGCTTTTCCTAGATTGATGTTTATGCTTTATGAAACCTCTGACTTTGTTCAAAGGTTAGTGATTATGTTAGCAATCGAGGATGGGTTGTAATTTGAGTTGCTTGAGATACTTTTGGGAATATGGCTTTTTCAAAACGATGTTGATGATGCGTTTATGAAACCTTTCAAGGTTTATGATTACTTTGATCATCATCATCTTCATATTCTTTGCTGATCATTTGAAGTTGATTTATACTTGTTTGAAATAATACCCTATCAACTACAAATTCACTTATATGTGTTACTAAAAAGGATGTATCGCTTTTGTCTAACTTTTTATTTTTGCAATTGCCTTTCCCTCATATTGTCAAGTGAAACTTCGTCGAAAAGGAGACATTCTTCACTTACAACAATCTCTATCACAGTAAATATTTATAATAACAAAGTAAATAAAAAACAAATAACAATATACAATAATACAGTCTTATTTGTGGAAAAATTTAGCTTTCATCATCATCAAAATAACATCCATTGTATCCTTTATATTCATTGTCGGCTGATGGATATACCTTTCTTACAAGAGCAACGACACAAGCTGGTAATTGTAGTCTTTTACCAATACCGAGTGTTTGATGTACCAACATTGTTATTTTACGGTAACAAGCAAATCGATATTTTGCTGATTCTTCTGCATAATCGTATTTATCAATATATATGCTTCGGGTCAACTGAGCAACTTGCTTCAATCTTATTTGATCAAGCAAAATAAAAGCATCTAGTTCAATACGGTTTTGGATTGTTTGTTCAATGGTGTCGTGATTTGCAAAACATCCTTCATATTTACCAATAAATCGTTGCCAATTAGCAGCCCATTGCGTTGAGCTTTCTCTGATACTGCAACAGCAAACCATTTCCTCTACAGTAGGCATTGACAAACAATTGTTGCAGTTACACCATTCATCTGATGCACGACTTCCACTAAACTCACATCCAAGAAGATTGCAGTAATGAGTAGTAGGATATGTTGAAAGAATGTTTGATGAGGAAGTTGGTTTCTTTTTTGGAAAAAAAGCATATGGCGTGATTGAATTTTCCATTATAAAATAGCTTTGAAGAAAAAGGGAAGTCGAAATTGAAAAATAAAGGCAAAGATTTCGAAATTGAAAAATAAAGGCAAAGATATTTTATTTTGATTATGGAAATTTATTATTTGGCCAAAAATAATTATATGAATTATTTACCTAAGGCGAAGGTCAAATAGCTTTCTTCAACGGAAAGTTCACACTTTCACTCATTCTTTTACCTGTTGTTATTCTTCACACTTGTAAAAGAAAAAGAGCGAATATTTTAGGTTGATGCCTGCATTCTCAAACAATTCGATTTCATTAGTTCCATATTCATAGCAGTTCCCAACAATTTTATTTCGCTTTTGGTAGAAAGATTGTAATATTTTGCGCGTATTTATCATTTACCCTTTTAATTATTGAAAGATCCTTTACGCAATGCATAATTATTTTTAGAATCATGAAAACTTGCCCCGCTTGCGGAAATACTGTTCATCCTAATAGCTCTGTAACTATACCTACTGTGGAATGGCGTAAGCTACAATGGGCTGATATTTTTGGAATCAATCATCAAGATATGCTCGGTTATAGCAGATATACTGTTTTTTGTGCAAGCCACTTCAACCAAAATGATTTGATTTATGAAAATGGAAGAGTCAAATCGCTAAAGAAAGATGCTCGACCACCTCCATTTAGAACAGAAGGTTCTGGACCTACTGCTCCTAAAGTTCTTCGATTGGATTACAAACAAGCTTATGGACGTCCCATTGAAAGAAAAGAAGCAGAAAGAAATACTTCAACTATTGATCCTCTGCCTAATGATTCTTCCCCTAATTATGATGTGATTGATTTTGATTATCATGTAACAGGTTCTCCTCAGCCTTTACCTGAAAGAAAAAAACGAGGACCATATCGCAAAGTCAAAGATATATATATCAATGATGAAATGACTCCTCGAAATCCTCCTATTATTGTTGAACTTCCAGAAGAAAATGAAGAACCTGTTGAAGATATGGTAGAATATGTAATGATTTCCAAAAAAAAGCTTTTATCAATTTTCAACAATTGCCCCGAATGCAAGGCCGTACTTAGCGCAAATCGAAAAAAGGAATTGCGTATTATTGGTACTGCTGCAAGCATAACATTTCGATGTTCAAATTGCTGTCCTCAAAGTCAAAAGACATGGGCCACACAAGAAACGCTTCCTGGTACAAAAATTTATCAAGGAAATGCTCTTTTAGCATCTGCTGCTACAATTACTCCCGTTCCTTATCCTTCTTTGAAAGAATTATTCAATCTTGCCAAAATAGGAATTTTTGGAGGAACTCTTTATAAAGAAAATGCTAAAAACGTTGTATGGCCCGTTGTTCGCGAACATTATAATAATGAACATGCTGATATCTTGCAAATGTTAAAAGATCGTACTCAAACACCACTAAATTTGCTTATGGATGGTCAATATGATTCACCCGGATTTTGTGCAGCACTATGTTGTGTTACCGCTATCGATTCAGAAAGTGGCTATATCATTGCTTCTGAAACCCTCCACAAATCTATGACAGCTGATGTAAGTGGACGAATGGAAGCAGAAGGTGTAAGAAAAATATTGGATTTACTAGAAGAAAATGAAATTCAAGTAAACCGATTGACAACCGATAGGCATACCACAATCATAAAAATGGTGAGAGAAAAATATCCTGCAATTACTCATATGTTCGATGCATGGCACATGGTGAAACCAATCGTTCGAGACTTGCGCAATGAAGCAAAAAAGAAAAAAAGCTTCAACCTCAAAGATTTTGTAAAAGGAATCAAAAATCATTTATGGTACAGTATTAGTGAAGGAAAAGGTGATGGAGAATTAGCGCGTGAAATTTTGTTGTCATCTTTATTCCACATCATTGGTATTCATGAATTTGAAAACGACAATATTTTCAACCAGCTATCCGAAGCAATTGAAGATACAACTGGAAAAGATAAAAAAAGGAAAGAGGATTTCAAGAAAATGAACCCAGACAAAGGATCCGAACTTTTCAAATCACTTGTTTTCTCCAAAATTGATAAATGTAAGCATACACCAATTAATCCTGATGAAGATGACAATGAGTACATGGACCCAATTGGTTATGGATACTTTTGTTTGTTTTCGAAAATTACCAACGAAAAATTCCTTGCTGACTTTATCAAAACTTCTCCTGATTTTGCAACTTCCAGAGTTGAAAACTTCCATTCCCTTGCAACTGGAAAATACCGACCCAAGAAAACATACTATCCACCTCATGGTTATGATATGAGAACAAAGTTGGCAGATTTGCATTATAACAACAATGTTCGATGTGAAAAGAATGGAACTCGAACTATTATCGGTCAAAGAAAAGTGAGATCGAAAGCGAATGCTGGGGAATTGGTAACCAAAATTATAAAATCTAAAGCCCCGATAACATGGAAGCACAAAATAATAGTCGACTGCTTACAAAAGATTGAATCTAAAAACATCATCGAAGAAGAAACCCCTTCATTTGATAACGAAGAAGAAATGGACGAAAATGAAGAAGAAATTTCTGTCGATGACCAAGATTCTGATGGAGAATCGGATCAAAGTGACAACGATGATTTTTTGGAAGAAGATGATGTGGAAGAATAATAAACTACATGATCATTCTTTTATTATATTTATAACCTTTTGTTCCCAAATTTGGTATATTATGTTATTAAAAATAATTTTTACTTTCAAAACATTGGCGGCTAAAGTTTAGAGAAGAGACATAAAAACAAAAGACATTTTAGGCAAGCTTCTTATTCGGAAGAAGCATAATCCCCAGAATTAATCGATAAACACTCAAAAAAATAGTAAATAACCTATATTACACCTCCAACAGTTCACCCCATGACGGTAGATAAACATAATCACTAACCTTTGAACAAAGTCAGAGGTTTCATAAAGCATAAACATCAATCTAGGAAAAGCAACATTTGAAAATCATCCATCATTCAATCATTATCCATAAACAGCCATAGACCTTCAAAATTATCTAAAAATTGAACTAAAGAAAAAACCAAACAATACGAAAAAACTGGCCTGGAATAAATGATGACGAAGCAACCATTGAACGAAGTATCTAAAAACAGAACTAAAGATATGACAAAAACAATAAAAATAACTTCCCTGTAGCATGAAGATGAAGCAGCAGATACCATATTCATAAAAACAATCAAATCATCCATCAAAATCGAGAAAAACTAACAACTTTACATCAAACATCATCAAAAAAAATTGGAAATGAAAAAAACCAAAGCAAAAATAATTTCGAAACGAAAAAACGTTTCAAATTTCGCGCCCTTGTCCAGACCCAATTTTTTCATCTTCTACGACACGGAACCTTCATTTTCGAAAAAGGCAGCAAATAGTCTTGTTCCTTTAATACCATTGAGAGGAGATTTTTAGAGATTTTTATATAGGCTGGCTATTAAGAAAATATGCTTACCATTCCAAGACAAATTTGAATTGCTAATCGAATCAAACGTTTAAAAGTGAAAACAAAATTTTCATTTACTTGTGGAATTGAACTTATATCATCCATATTTTCAATTGAAAAACCTTTTGATGAAAGCTGAAATAAGTCAAAAAAAAAATAACATAAAATATTGGTTTGTGTTATTTGTTTTGCGAAAGAAAAAATAAGGGTTGCAAGCGGAAATTGCGCGATGACAAAGTGTGAGGTCGACATTTTTTTCTTGCTTGTTATGTTGCTAAGCAATATAAAAAACCTTTGTCGAATAACAAATAGCATTTTCCTTCGCAATCTTTTATTTTATTTTAAAGAATCTAAATGGTGAAGTTCGGCAATCAAAGAAATGTATTACCTCATGAACATATTGTCGACATTTATGTAAGCATCGACGTAAATCACCATTAGGACATATTTCAAAAACAATTAAAGGCGGTCGTCGAAGTTGCATTACACCTGCAAAAAAAAAATCATTTTCAATTAAGTATATTTAGTTTGCAGAAAATTCTTTGTGTTAAGGTTTTGAAGAGATGAATGATGTGATGATAAAATAATTGGCACATAGAGTGCTTATTTTTTGATTATATTGTTTTCGTGAATCATGTCTTTGGTGGTTTCTTTTTTCTTATCAACATATTTTTAGAAGTTAAAAGTTCGCTTTGCACTGCCCTCTTTAACTTTATTTTTTTGGTGATTGACATTTTTAAAAATGATGTCAGTTTTGGTTATGCTTTTATTGATTTTTTGATTACCTATTAAATTAACAATTCTATTATTTCTTCCAATAAGTTTACTAATTTCCATTTCCGCAAGAAATTCGGTTTTTTGTGTTTCCGTTGCATTCTTTTTTAATATTTTTACTGCAACTTGATATGATTCGTCTAGGACTACGGGGCCATTAGCAGGAGTACGAAAGTCTTTGGATAGCTTTCCTTAAAAAGTTATTATGACATTTTTTTTGCTTTTTGCTTTTAAAAAAAAAGAAAAGTCAACAAAAAATGCAAACAAATGTACCTCGATAAACTTCCGCGGTTGAACCATTTCCTATTTTATGAACAAATTGAATCAATACGTCTGATTCATTTAGTTCCCATTCATCGGCTCTAAAGCAAAAAGATATTAATTAATGGCGATGGAACCATTTTTAGACGAAAATCTTACTTTAAAAATTGCAACATATTTGCTGCTAATGGCTTTCGCTGGCGGCGTTTTTGAATTAAAGTTATTAAAAGCAAAATGAAAAGGATTAATAAAATTCCGCCATAAGCAAAATAAGTTCGAAGTCCGCTATCGTCATCTTGCAAATAGCGAGAACTTTGAGCTAAAATTATATTTTTGTTATGAAATTTCACTGAAAATAGGCTTACATTCAACTTGTTTAGCTAAAGCTAATTGTTGAAGCATGGTTTTATTATCAGGGAAATCGATGCTATCATGAAAAACGCAGAATAAAAATCCATATGGAACATTTGGACTTGTTGTTGGAATTTGTATTACCCGCTAAAAGATGTGATTATTTAGTAAAAATTAATCTTCGATTTAATTTTTGTGTTTTTGGGATCAGTAAAATTGTTTTACAACTTAATTATAAGCACCCGATCTCATGTTCACTTTGTCAGTTTTCATATTTGTAGTTTTGTAAAGCTCTTATTTTTTGTTGTTGCTTCTTTTCAACCAAATTAATTTTTCATTTAATTTCTCCTCCTTTTTTATTATTATTAAAATAATAACTTACTGTAGTTTTACAATTATCAAATGGCGTTGAACAAAGATTATGTTTCCATATTGCATCCACCCTTAATTGACAATGATCCTTTCGAAGTTTTACAGCTAAATGAAAACCAAAACTTTGAATTATTGGAGCACAAAACCCATAAATAATTGAATAATTTAAATTTGGATTTACCGCCGCAGATGTTATTGGTAAATTTTGTGGTAAATAATTTAAAAGTTTAATTTCAATTAACAAATTTGTTAAATCTTTTTTATGTATTAAGGAAGTCGATATGTTTTGTGCGGTCACGCAAAATGGTGAATATGCTGAAAATAAATAAATAGATAGAGGAGGCAAATAAAAAGACTTTCACGTAAGCAAGAATTTTTTTAAATTTTATTTGTAAAGCGACGCTTACGGGGAATTGAAGCAAAACAATTTTGAGCGGTGGTGCGTTCACACGCAAATATTATATCCGTTTTTAAAGGATTAAGGAAGTTAATAATTTTTGAACAATATATATTTTGTAAAGAATATAGTTGAAAACGATAAAATGAACGCATCATAACTGAAGATTCAGGAAATAAATATGTGAGAAAGACGACGGTTTCATGGTTGTAGGATTCTGTTGAAGCATTGAATGATAGAAAAATGGGTTCATTAAATAGTGGAGGATTAGGGTCATGTGTTGAAGGAAACCATTGAAAATTAAAAGAATTAGAAGAAATATTGAATTTATGTAAATTTAAAACTGAAAAAATATTTATAAACTTTTTATACTGCCACACGTCTCAAAGCAGAAGTTTTTGCTCTCTTTGTTAGATTCTGCTAAATATTTCCTTTCAATTTCCTCAAATAAAGACAACTTACTATGAGAGCGAAGTTCAATGGTAACTTCAACAGATTTGGGCCATGAAAAGCTATGATTAGAATCCAAAGCATGAAAAGATCGATCGACGTTTTTTAGGGGTAATAATGCACGAATCTGAAGTACGTCGTGGGAAACAGAGCATTGATTTTCCCATACTCGACATGGACATTCGTCGTTGCTGTTCGTGAGTAGATTCCTCCGAAATTGGTAATGAAGTTGTTGTTTGTCGACTTTCACGCCGTTTGGTAGCTGCAGCGGATTCTAAAAAATGTCAAAGTTATACTGTAGTCTTAACATTTGGAGGTAAGTTACCATTTTTTGTTGTGATTGATGATGATCCATAATCGTAATCAATTCCTCCGCCACCGCCATTGGCGGGAACACGAATAAATACGAGAGGCATGCGAAAAGAACAAGACTTGTAAAATGTAAAAAATTGCAATGGCGAAAATGAAGCCTATAGCGGCTGCGGCAATGGCAGTAGAAAAATGTTAAAAGAAAAAATATTAAAACGGCTAAATGGCGGAAAACAGCTGAACATATGTCCGCCACCATTGTGTCATGTTTGTTTGTCGTTGTCCAAAAGATATGATGAAAAGCACATGAATTTTGCCAACAAAAAAAAAATAAACACGGGATAAATATGGAGAGAATAAAGGAGAGGTGAGTGAAATGATGATGCCCAAAGATGAGAGGTAATCGAGCAGAAAATCTGTTGTTGGTTGTCTGCAAGCAAGAAAAAAATTGTAATAAAGAAAATAAAATGTAAATTTAGCATAAAAATGGGGGACGTGATATTCTTGAAGAGCTTGAAGAAGAATGTAACGGTTATTAAAGTTTCAAAGTAAACAAAATGAGGCCATTTTAAAATTTGGAATGCTTGAGGGCAAAAAAAGATAAGCAATAAAACGAAATATATCTCAAAAATGAAAAAATAAATGTGATCACTTAAAAGCGTACTTTGAACAATGTTCAGTAAATTTTTCAAGTGATGTTAAAAACGGTCAAAATTGGTAATTCAAAGCATTGGTTAGGTTAAAAATGAAGTAGTTAGTTAACGAAACGCTAATATGAATGGTATCAATAAAATTAATAATATTCTGCAAGTAATGGCAAAATTATGAAGGGTCAAAATAAGAAAAAGTTGCTAAACTATTTTTAAATTTTTATATGGTGGGTAAAGCTCGCCTAGAAGTGAATAGTATGAGTAAAGCGAATCAGTCACTTTCACTTTTAACGTTACTTCTAACGTAAAAATATTGTGGCTATACTAATGTTCTTTATAAACACCAGCTTTAATTTGTTAAAATTATAGTTTTTTGTCGACATAAAAATCAAAACTCGGTGACTTGTGACTGATCCTTGGATAAACAATAACACGTATTTTTAATTAAGTCCACATGATCATCCTCTTGAAAAGCTGATCAAAATTTTCCAGTTCTTATAAATAAAATTTTTTTATTAGTTCTTGCTTTTTGCAGCAAAAGAGAGGAGAAGCAATAACAACAAAGCTCAAGCAAGAAGAAATCCAAGATGAAGAAAAAAATGTTTGTGCAAACTCACGTAAAAGCAAGCAACAGAAGCAAAAGCCTAAAAAAAGAATACGATAAAGAAAAAAATAAAATAAAAGTAAAGAAGTTGAAACCAAGAAGACAAAAGGCAAAGAAAGCTGCTTCTCATGGTTATCTTTAGAATAAAAATAAAATAAAATGGGAGGGAAAGGCGACACCTCAATGCTCTTGAATTCTTTGATGAAGCAAAAACAAAAAAAGAGTCATTAGTGAAATTGAGCCTTTAAAAACAGGCAAGCAACATAAAAATGGCTTTTCCAACAATAAAATTTTTTTAAATCGTTTGTTTTAAAATAAATTTTTTCTCTCTCTCTGTAATACGTCATTCTGAAATGCTTATTTTTGGATTCAAACTTGAAAAAAAAAACAGTTAAAGAAAGTAATAAAGTTGAGTTTTTTAGCTTTGTTTAAAAATAAGATTAAAATAAAATATGTGGGTAATTTAATATCCGCCACATGCTTAACACAACCATGTAATCCCACCTTCGCGGCCTTTAACCGTGTAAATTGTTATACATTAAGGAATTTGTGATTTTGTCTTTTTTTGTCGTTAAATTATTTCTGAAATACCTGTATTAAAGCTTGGTTTTTAAGTAAAATCAAACTTTTATCAATTACGATTCTTTTAATAAATAGCTAAAGTTTACTAATGTGAGTAACATACAAGTTTTTTTTGAAGCAAGCTTTGTTATAATTATATTCCGTAATAATAAAAAAGTTTCTCCGACTTTCAAACTTGTTTCATGTTTTTGTCTATCAGTGCAAAATGGAAAAAGCTATTTTACAATTTATTAAAAAATAAACAATAAGATAAAAAGTTTTTTCTTACACAATATAAACTTTTAACATTAATTATAAATATTTCAATTACATCTCCTCTAATATCAAGGTGGAAAGGATAAAAAGCAGTTTTTAAAAATCTTAAAAATGAATTTTGTATTGATTTTAAAGAATCTCCATCATTTATTTTGATTCTCACATTTAATTGGCAAATTTGATTTTCAAATGATTCAATTTCCTCCAAAAATTCCACAAACATTTCCATTGAAAATAAATATTTAATAAAAAGTGCATCCAATGGTTGAGACATAAATGAAAGATTTATCAATGATGCAAGATTTTTATGGTTCACAATTTTGTTTGAGCCTCGTTCAGTTACTTCGGCTCCAAAAATTTTTCCTTGAAGAGGTCTTCCTTCAATCAAAGCCGTGTCTTCTTTCAATTTTTGACTCAATGCCATTATTTGACATTTGGGAAGTGACAATTTCAACTGAGTTTCAACAACGGTATCTTCATCGATTCCAATAGATCCTGTTCGACATGGAAGATTTTTACTGTAACTTTTTAAAAATAAAAATGTTCCAAAACCTTTTCCAATTGTTGGGCCATTTACTGTTACAAGTTGCAACATTTGAGTTTGATGTTGAAAAAAGGCTTCATTGCAATACTAAAGAAAAGTTTTTGAAAATAAAATACAAACAAACAAATAAGGGAAAACGAGTATCAACTTACATCGGAAGCATTAGAAACTATTTCTAAAGCTTTTGAAGACATAAGTGACTTATCATCTAAATCAAATCCTTCTTCTTTAGGTTCTAATAAATTTATTGTAAAACATTTTTGAAGCTTTTGAATTTTTTGATAAAATTTTGGACACTTTAAACATACTGGAACCTGCAACAACAAAAAATATATCAACAATAAAAATAGCAAAAACTTAGGACATAAATTTTCTAACATGAATGGCGCAGAGGTTTTCTCAACTGCCTTTGCACCTCAATGTTTTAGGGTTCTATTCCCAGCACTTCGTTCGCAACAAACAATAGGCTGTTTTCAAAAGCTTGTGGTTTAATTTTAAAATTAAAAAGTGCCATATCAAACGGGTTTCTCCCATTGGCCCAACGGAATATACACCGATGTGCTGAGAAAGAACCCCAATAATTTCTTTTATTTTTTTGTTCTAATAAACTCACAAAATTCTTTTCATTACATTCATTTGAAGCCATTAAAGTTTCAAAACTTATTTCATCTTCATCTTTTCGAAGCCATAAAAAATAACAGAAATAACAAAGAATTACTAAAGTTGTAAGAAATCGTTTACGTGGAATTAAATATGAGCAAAAACGTTTTGAGATCATTTAATAATTATTTAAATTTTTCTTTTTTTGAACTTTTAAGACGAAGGAAAAATAATATATATTTTTATGAGAGACATTCAATATCCCTCATAATTTGAGGGATTATCTTTTTTGGTCATCTCTGTGTATGAATTGTGGAGATGTTGCTTTTTGATCGTTTGAGATTGGTGCCATTATTAAAAATAAAAGAAAGGTATGACTTTTTTTTGTAATTATTTTTTGTGATCAAAGTTTACCAAAAAAAAAATTAATTTAGAAATTGTGAATCAAATGTTTTTTTTTTGGGCTGGTGTTGGGTTTGTTTCAGCGGAAACAAGTAATTTGTTTTTCAAACAAACAAAAAATGGGTTTGAATGAACATGTGATGACCGCATTTTTTTTTCTTTTTCTTTTCCAATCATTTATTAGGAATATTGAAAATGACGCGTACCGCTAATATTCTAATCAAGGATAAATAAACAGAGCGGCTGTTATTTTTATTTTTGCTTTTGCCTTTTCTTTGCGAGTTGCAACTATTGGCTCGAGTACAGTAACTTTTGTTATTTACCTTTTCCTAAAATTCCATGGAATTTTTATTTTTTGTGCAAACAAAAGTTTAAAAAAACTATTTTTAAATATAAAATTTTTTTTGATCTCATTTTAATTACTTTCAAAGCAAATTCAATTCGGTTACTTCCCTTCTTTTCAAATGCGATACCCGGCAGCAAGTATGTAGTAGCAGCAAAAATCGTTTTTATAAAATGGCGGTCGTCTTCGTCATTGTCGTTTTTGCGCAGAACAAAATATTGACGAATTTAAGCTCATTAAAAAGAGCTCTCTGGAATGCGGGAAAAAAAAGCAATGGGGAAATAAAGAGCAAGAAAAAAAAGAAGAAAAAGAAACAAGATTGACTAAATCGAAAGATGAAGAAGAAAAAAAAATTAAATATAAAAATGTCAAAGTTTCTTTTGTTATTTATTTTTTTGATCTAAATAAAAAGTCCGACAAACAAAATATTGTTGTTTGTTAAAAAAAATTTTTTGCATTGCATTGTTTTAATTTAAGATCAACCAAGAAAATAAAAAGAGAACAAATGTTTTTTATTGTTGTTTTGTATAATTGGTAACGGGTGTTAGTTATGGGCTTCTGTTTTCAAATAAGATATTTCTAAACTGTATTCATTTTTGTTTATTATTTTTTGTAATTATTGCTTTTTCAAAATTTTTTAAAATAATTAAATCCCACCGAATTGTACTTTTGCAACAACCTTTGGTTTGAAAAAGAAGTTTACGAGCGCTACAAATTATTTTAAACGATTTTATTATTTGTCGATGCGCTTTAAAAACACTTTTTTCTTCTGCTTTTTAAAAACATTGTGTTAAACTTTCCCAAAACAAAAATAAAAAAATACAATATTACACATTCCAAATATTTTTGTGATTGGCATCTTTTTTTGTATGTCTGGCAAAAAAAAATACCGACGGCGACGTCGACCGCTATCGTATATCATTTTTCGTTTTATTTTTTTATTTTTTTCTGCAACAAATATTCCGTGTTTGTTGCATTCCTTTCAATTCCCGTATTTATAATATTTATGACTTTTTTCCCCGTAGTATTCTTCTTTTTGCCGACATCAAACAGGTGAATTTGAATATGTACATAAATCGTCGTCATGCCTTTTTGTATTATTTTTCCGGCACTCCTCTGACTATGACAAAGTTCCGCGTAAATGGTCATCTTCTTTGACCTTTTATTTCTTCTTCGACTTTTTATCCTTTTTTATTCATTCATTCAACCTTTTTTCTATCTATCTATTGGTCATTTTCACGGTCCATCAATTTATTTTCCTTTAGTTTTTGTATTCTTTCTTCTTCTTTTTCTGTAATTTTCTTACCTTGCTCTTTTTTATAAGTGCCGATGCAAGGTAAGAAGGAAATTCCAATGGTGCCAAAAAAAACAATTGTTTTTTCACCTCCTCTCTTTTGGGTTGGCCCCTCACCTTTCATGGTCATCATCATCATCAACCATCATCGTGGCCATGGACATGGCTGATTAATTGTTTGGTCCAAGGAGAGAGGAAAAAAAAAGAGAGGCAATGAGGAGGAAGGAAATGTTGCATTTCCCTCTTTTTCCTTTTCGCAAAAAGAGATGCGCCAAAAAATGCACCTCTAAAAATTCCATCAAGAAAAAAAAAGAATGCGATCGTCAAAAAATTTTTTGTTTGGGATAAAAAAATGATGGAAAATATTTGTGGTTCTCTTTCTTTGATGTTTCTTTCGATAAGATACAAAATGCTTTTACTTTTTTGATTTAACATAAGAATTTTTTTGTTGATTCTTGTGCTTTTTTTAAATTTCTGACGCATGATTAAGTTTTTCTTTTTCTCATCGAATGCTTGCTTGCTTGTTTATTTTTTGATCCATCGTCTTGGCATTAAGGAATGTGATTGCTCAGGTGGTGTATTTCTTCAAGTCTTTTAATTATAAATATATATACTTTTTTGTTTAAGGTTTTTAAAGCTAAAAATAAAAAGACTATTGTAAACAAAAAAGCTTGAAATTTTACAAAAGTTATTATAATACTATTTTAACCGCGGATTAGCTTTACCGCTTTTTTATGAACAAAATTCTGCAAACAATTTAACCGATTATCTTTTTGTTGCAAAAAACTATTTAAAAAAAATAACTTATTTTCTTTTTTCATTTAAAAAAGTTGGTCGTTGTTGTCTCTTGTTGCATGCCTTCACGTGATTATAATCCACCTTGACAACATTCAACGAACCCAACCAAGAAACTAAAAAAACCCGTTTATTTTTCTTCTTCTAATCATCATCGCCCACCTATGGTCTCGGCCCTTTGCGCAACCAGAAAAAAACTGTTTTTTTCTTCAATGCCGAGAAAGAAAAAAAACTAACCAAAAAGATATTTGGTCTCCCAAAAAACTCTTTTCCATTGTTTTGTTAATGATAGCGTCTTCCACCTGCCTACTTTTTTTTATTTAGTCACTGTCAAAAAGAAAGTCATTGATTGTACAGTCTCACAATCTTTTTCTTTGATACAAAACCTTTATGGGCAATGAACGGTATTGTTTTTAGACTTTAAAAAAACCTTCAAAGGTAAAGACCAACATCTTTTTGAGTATCGCCATTTCACACCTTTCATGCCTGCCCCATGTCTTTTTCTTTCTCAATCCCTAACATTTTATGTTTTGTTATGTGTGCGTTATTCTTGACTCCTCCTTTTTTTACCCATGCATAATGAATGCATTCTTTCTCCCAGACTTACTAAAAAAATGGTAAGAATGAATGAAAGATGAATCGCGTTTCTTCTTTTTTGCGTATGCATGAACCATCCAAAACCTAAAAAAAAATTGACGCCAAAAAATCTATTGTTTCTGTTTTTTTCTTTCCATCGTTGGTTTGCTTTTTGCAAACCGAAAAAAAAATTAGAAATAAAAATTTATAAATTCCAGTCATTATATTTTTTATTTTTCTTTTTGACGATAATTATTATTTGACTAAAGTTTTTTTTCTCTACCAAATCATTTTTTTTGTTGAAGAAAGTGGCTTTTCGGATCATTTATTTTAATGTTTGACTATGATTTTTTGATCTAAATTTATTTGGTAAACATTCCATTTCTTCTTTTCTTTTCCTGATCTTTCTCAAACACAAAAAAAATGTCAAACTTTTCTGCTTTGCTCCTTCCTTCATTCCTTCATTCAATCTTGACATTGAAACGTTTTTCATTCTTAAAAAAAGATTGTGCAAATAAAACTAATTTTTTATGTTTTTTAAAGAGAGAAAACAAGATTAATTTTTATTTTTCTTGGAACAATTTTCTCGAGTACTTGTTTAGTTAATTTTAGAAAGTTTTATTTTAGCTTTTCAAAGAACAGAGTAAAAAAATATCTGCATTTATTTATATTAGAAAATTATTTTTTCTTAAAGTTAAAATATTTTTACAATTTCCCTTTTTACTTGAAAATTTACATTTGATTTCACAAGTTCAAGTTTTTAATATTTTGATAATGTATTTATTTTGAATTATGTTCCAAAAATTGCTTCTCATTACTACTACCTATTTTTTCTAAAAAAGTGTGTTTTAGATTCTTTCCTGGCTCTCTTCTTTCCCTTTGCTATTGTTATTTCTTATAATAATGATCTTAAAAAAAGGAAAAAAAAACATAAACCCCATCGATTAAAGCTTCCTTCCCTAAACCTTTTATATATGTATCGATGTTTGCTACCCTTCCTATTTTTAATCAATTCTGGCGCCAAACATAAAATTAACTAAACTTCTGACGTGTCACGCGTCGTCACATTCCATTTTTCTTATCATTCATCAGCCATCATCGGTGGTTTTCCGGAGACGATTGACTATTGTTTCTTGTTTATTTCTTTCAATATAGAAAGAAAAATTTAAAACATTACTTTCAATAAAAAAGAAAAAAGTTTTAAAAGTTTATTTATGTTTAGAAAATTTATTTGTAAGGACACCGAAGATTCTTTGGATATTGATCCTTTTTTTCAATAAAATAAAATATGTATGTATTATCTTATCAAAAACAGCCTTCTTCGTCCCCTCGCGTTTTCTCTCCATTTTTTTGAAAAAGGAAGAAATGAAAGAAGAATGCATTTTTTTTTCTTCTCATTGATATTCCGGGTGCATCATTTTTATTGCTTCTCAAAAAATTTTTATGACTCTTTTTTTCTTTTAAAATGTGTGAAAACTATTTTAACTTTTGAAATAACATATCATTATTATTACTATAAACACTAATACTAAGATGATTCGCTGATATTTTTTTGACGCTTGATTTCATCTTCGCTCAATAACTATATATATTTTTTTATTGATTGAAATCAGCATGCATCTCTTTTCTTTTAACGCCAAACCTTAAAGAACTTTTTTTTCTTTTTCTATTTCTTATCACATGCATTCCATTCCTTCTTTCAATATTTTTCTACCATTCATCCATTCGATCAAAAATTGAATTGTAGCAACAAATGGGCTTTTGAAATAGGTATTTTTGATCACAGATTTGTTTGCTTTGGCAAGAAGATTCCTTCCTTAAATTTTTTTTGAATAAGCGTGACATAGTTTGTCGAAATTCCCCAGTCTCAACACAAAAAAAATTATATGTTAAAAATTTTAAATATCTCAAAGCAAAATAGGGTTGATTTGAAAATAGCCTTTTGTTATGAAAATATTTCTTTTTAACATTTTCTCCGTAATTTTCCCAGAGATGATTCATATTTATTATTTCCTATGACCAATAGCCTTCATTTTATTTTATAAAACTCCTGATCTTTTCTCATAACAATCTCGTTTGAAACAGACACCTTTTTTTCAATACCAGGTTTTCCAAACCCAAACAATATTCTTTTTTGATTATTTACTTCGATCTTTTTATTATTTCTATCATTATTTCTGCTGGGTAAAAAGGGGAAGTGGGATAGAAAAACAAAAAAGGGTAGAGAGAAACTATAAATGCTTTTTTTCTTATAATTTTTTTGCCCGTTTTTGCTGTTTGGCTTGGTCTTGCTGCAATCATTACGGACATTAAAATAAGATAGCGCGAAATTTAGTGTTGTTGTCGTCGACTTCGTAGTCGCTTTCGAGTTTTGTTCAGAAGGTACAACAATTTTCCCCCAAATAAATATTTTTTTCCATGTTAACTTTTTTTGACTGCGCATACGCGGAGCAATGCATTTTTGCTTGTCAGCATCATCAGCCTCTCCCCTTCTTCATTCTTCTCCGTCATCGTCATTTATCGCCCAAAGGCAGCGGCAGTGGTGGCAAACGAAACCTTTTTTTAATTTTATTTCTGATTTGATTCTGAAAAAAAGAAAGAAAAAGAAAAGATACAACACAAAAATAAATCGATTGATCAAAAATATTTATTTTATATTTTTGCGTATTTGAAAGAGATGAAACGAAGAACGAAGATGAAGAAAAAAAAAATTGTCTATTGGGAAAATTTTTTGAAGGAGAAGAAGGTATGTAAAAAAGGGAGCTTGAACTTTAAGCCTAAAAATGGCAAACACCACAAAAAAAAAACATAGGCAATAGCAATAGTGAAAGTTTTTTTGTTGTTGATCATACTTCGATGGTCGTCTTCTTCGCGTTCTTGTTTTTTACAATTTTTTCCATTCGTTTGTCTGTGTTTTTTCTCTCGTTTGCCCTTGTGTATGTGTGTATTTATGTACATACATATTTGCGCGGAGGTGGTTGCATGCAACGGCACCTTTCACCTTTCTTATTCTTTCTTTTTTTTTTACTAAGGTTGGCATTTCTTTCCTTCTTCGTGCTCATCGTCGCTGATTTCCCTTTCTATCGATTTATGCTGCTTTTCTTTGACTCACGATTTATTTTTTATTTGTTTGTTTTTTTCAGACCTTTTTGATGCCGCATTTTATGGTATAAAAATTTAGTGATGGACGATACACTTCATCATCACGCACTTCATTGCCAACCATCCACTTCGGGGCAACTTCATCATCAATCCCAACAACCATCATCCACATCAACAATAATTATGCGAGATTCTGATTCACCCGTATCTCCATCAGGTTCAAATGGATCGAAAAATACAACGACCACTACTTCGAGTGCTTCCCCATTGCCTCCCTTGCAACAAATATTTCCTATTCGTTCTCCATCCCTTAATACAACATCAAATACGAGTAATAGCGTTAAAAAATTATTTTCTAAAACTACTGAAGCTCCATTATCTTCGAGAGCTCAATTATTAAGTTCCTCTCACGTTCAACTTCCTCAACATCAACGACTTGTTCAAGTTCATTCATTAACGAAAGAATCCCTTGCAATTTCAGTTGAACAAAAATGTCAAGTTTGGGATATTTATCATTGCTGTTGTTCACATTTGGGTATTGATGATTTACGAATTTTGGGATTAGCTATTCGGGCACCATCCGAAGGAATTGGAACTGATCGACCTAGACATGAATATTTTTTCTTACAAAATGATCAAAAAGTTGCAAAATATTTACCCAAACAATCACGATTTTCAAAGGTTTGTAAATTTTTTTTTAAAATTTAAAGCTTGTCGCACAAATGTTTTTACTATTTTTGTTAGAATTTTTACTTTACCATTTTAACGTTTTTTTAAATTAGAAAGATTGGTACTTCGAATTATTGACTTTAAAAATCGCAACAGTCGTTTTCTTGTACTTTTATTCCAGAACATCCTTTTGCATAATGAGTATTTTCTTACCCATAATAATAATCTATCTTTCTAAGTATTACGTCTCTTTTTTTGTTTAAACCTTCTTATAAACAAACAAAAAAAAGAATTGCATATTAATTTTAATCGCTTTTTTTCTTCTTCTTTGTTAAAAACTTCTTCACAAAAGGAATTTTCCCTTCTTTTCTTTTTTTGAACATTCCGTTGCTTTTTCTTTGTTCTAAAACAGAAGATCGGAATTTTATTCTTCGCGCATCGATCCATCTTCCACTTCTCATTTTTTCCTGATCATCATTTTTCAAAAAAAAAGTCAAATTTCACAAAAAGCCCTTCGCAACTTCATAGTCGCCGATATTTAAAAGTATAAGGAGAATAAAAGAAGAGGAATTTTTTTATGGTTCTTTAACTCCTTTTTTGGAAATCGAAGCAAGTGAAGCCAAGGCCATTGCCGGGGTATCGGCTGCTAAGATCAGAGGAGAAAATTCAGCACCTGTCTCAAAAAATATTCCTTTTTTTCTGATTTTTTTTATTAACTTTCATATGCCGACGACATTCCATCGTCCACTCGCCTTTCGCCTTCTTCAGAGGCATGTCTGCTTTAAAGCATCTAAAAAATGTCCAACATCAAAAAAATTAAATGCATCAAAATTCCTATTTATTTTTTTATTTGGAATTTTTTTTTGACGCGATCTTGCGCAGCGATTATTTCTTCTTTTTTTTTTTTTGCATTGACACGACTGGAATGCGGCCAGAAAAAAACATATAAAGAAGATGAGGAATTCACTCACATTGCAGTTTTTTTTCTGAAAGACGTGTTTTTCCGCTTTTATAATGCATACACATACATACATAAAAGGAATGAGAGAAAAAAGAGAATCAATGCTGCGCCTGAATTATAATGATTTGATCGATTGATTAAATAAAATATAAAATAAATATTCGAAGGGTAAAAAGACCGGAAATTAGGCAAAAAGAAAAAGGAAAAATGGAAAGCGTTTTTGGACCTTTTTTTCTCGTACTCTTTTTCTTCTTTGTTATTGCCTTCTCTTTCTTCTTCTTTATTTTTGTGGAACATTCCATAGTTTCAGAATAGTATAAGAAAAAAAAGTGTGAGAAATAGAAAAAAGAAAAAAAAACGTGATTCAACACATATAAATAAATGTGATTCTCAAAATCAAGCAAGAGAAAAAGAAGCGAAGCAATGACTATTATCAATATATGAAACAAAGATGAAGAAAAGAAAAAACAATGAATCATAAAAAATTTGGGGAAAAAATATAGCAAATTACAAATGTGTGACAAGTTTTTTCTTTTGGGTTATTGGTTTTTGCTTTTTTGAATGGGTTCCATCAAGGGACGGTTTTATTTTACAAAGTTTTTGGGTTTTAGAAAAAAACTTTAGCAAGTGTAATTTAAGAATTTCAAATTTGCTACTAAACATCGCAAAATTAATAAAGCAAATCATACAAATTTTAGACTTCATCGAGCGATAAAAATCGTCCAGTATTGGTATTATATTTACGTGTAAGAGTATTTGTTGAAAGAATTGATATGATTCAATGCCAAGTTGCTTTGCATCATTATTACCTCCAATTAAGAGAAAATCTTCTCGATCAATGGTCTGGATCAAATAGCGTTCGAGAAGAACGTTGTTGGGAACTTGCTACATTAGCCGTTCAAGCTGATGAAGCTGAACATGGTACACCAAGTCAATTTAGAGCAGAAAAGTATTTTCCATTATGGGTTATAAATTTGCGTGGACTTGATTATGTTAGAAAAAATATGCCTAAAATTGTGAGAAATCCTGAATTTCAAGTATCCAATGCGAGAGAAGCTAAAATGCAATTTTGTCAAGAATCTTCAAGAAGTCCATTTGCGTTAAATTGTCATTTATATGGTTTAAGAAGGCATAAAGCCGATATGACGGATAATGCTTTAATTGGAATTAATGATAAGTAAGTTTTTGAGGCTTCAAAAGCTCTATAAATAACATTTATTTTGCAGAGGAATTGATATGTGGGATGTTGGTTCAGATGGTGAAAGGATACCATTGAGATCATTACCATGGAATAAAATGGTTCGATTAAATTTTGATCATAAAAAATTAACCATTGGTGGGGTGGATAATTCTAAAATGTCCCTTTATGCTCAATCGGATGATAAAGCCAGATACTTGTTAAATTTTTGTAAAGATGTTCATCAACAACTAATTCAAATTAATTTACATTTTGCTTTGAGCAAAAAACCTTATAGTTGTAAGTTAAAAATCATAACTAACGTCCTCTAAATATTTCCATTTTAGCATTACCACCAGGTTGGGGTAATGAAGTATGTGTGGATAGCGGTGGAAGATTCAATCGCCTTGCAGCTTTGCCACCTCTTCAAGCTCCATCACCCATGTCACATTCAACTTCAACAACTCCAGCTCAAGCTTCACCAGCTTCTGGTATTATTCCACCACCATCGGCAAGAGGAAACTCGCCACATCCTCTCATGCGAATTCATCAACAACGTTCCATCGATTCAACAACAACTGAAGCAGCGGCAACAGCAGCTTTGGAATCAGAAAAAAGTTCGGTTAAAGAGAGAGCAGGTTCAGATTCATCTAATGTTACAACAAATACAACAACGGAATTACCAAAGAAAAAGCGAAGCAGTGGCGGAGCAAAAGCTAAAATTGTTGCTAATAATTTACCTCAACCAGTTAATACTAAAATTGGTGGCCGATATGAACCGCATCAACCTAATCAAAAGCATAATCGAGTATCACCAACATATTCAAATGAATCTGCAAATGCATCAGTGGGTCCAGCAGCTGTAGCAACCGAATCCGCTCCAACTAGCTCTATTCCGCATGAACTTGAAACATTTTTAAATAATGCTGCATCACCTCCACGATATAAATTAAGTGAAGAAGATCTATCAAATCAAGTTATTCCAAATGGAATAATGACGAATAGCACTTCTTCAGCAATGAGTGTGATGTCACAAAAGATTAATAATGGAAATAATAATGTTCAAAATGGAATTCAACAATTTGAAAATTCATCTTATGCTCCTCCACCTCTTCCACCGCCACCAGCAGTTAGTGAATCAGCTGCAGATAGACGAAATCATTTCGTTGCTTCTCGAACCTTTGATGAGTATTCAACTGCGATTGGTAATCCAGCCATGGAAGCTGCTTCTCGCTCGTTACACGACCTTCGCTTTCAACAACAGCAACAACAGCAACAACAACATCAGCAATACCATAATCATCAGCATCAGCAGCAGCAACAAGCATATCAAATGCCACCAATGCCTGGTGGACATTCAAATGTTCGACAACCACCAAATTATCATCTTGCTTTACATCAACTAAATCACCAACAACAGCCTCCTCTACCTCATCGACAATATGCGATGCCACCACCACAAAATATTCCTCCTCCACAAATGATGATACAACAACAAGGTCATCCTCCTCGATCAATGCGATGGCCAACTGTAAATGGTACAGATCCAGATATCATGAAATTGCTTGAACGAATGAATTTACAAAATCAACAGCTTATTCCACCAAATGCTCATCCACCAATTCCACGAAAACAAAGTTCTATGACTATCGAACAACAACAAGAACAATTTGGAGTTCATCGAGGAGTATCTGAACCAAGATTAAACATGAATGTTCATCAAAATAATCACCAACAGATGCAGCAACAACAAGCACATTTTATGCAAATGATGCAAAATCATCATGCGAATAATATTCAACGAGCTCCATTACCTCATCAACAAAGTGTAGCAAGCAATAGCAGCAGTGGTGGTAACAGTGTTGTACAAAAGAAACGTCGATATGCTAGTCGATCACCATCAAGTCGTGGGATCAATCGAGTCAAATCTATGCCAGCTGCATCAGCTGCATTAATGGTAAGATTTTTTTTAAAATGATTCTCATTTTTTGGCAAAAATCTTTAATCCAATTCACAAATTTTGCTAATAATAATCATAATTTTAGAATGACTTTAATGGCACTACTGCTCGTTTCAATCATGCTGAAACTAATGGTGCTCCTTCAGGAGATTATCGTCATCCTCCACCTTATAATCACGCCCTTCAAATACAACAAGAAGCAAATGCCTCTCGTAAAAATGCCCTTGAAAAGCGACATTCAACGAGTGGAATTGCGCTTGAACATAAAAAATATCCAATGTTACATATGCTTATGCAAGAAAATGGTGGAATGCCTTCAACTTCCACATCAGATGATACATCTACAACATCCATCGTTTCCACGACTCAAACCATTCCTCCACGGGATTATGATCGATCATCATTGGAAAGTGATACCGTTTCCGTGGAATCATATCGACAACAGCAAAGAGAAAATTCTGGAAGCTTTGCAGATCGATATGCTTCAACTCCACCTCGACCAGGAAATATTATGGGCCTTCAACAAGCATCTTCCATTTCTGGAAGTCCGCCATCTCCACCATTTTATTATTCTTCACAAACTCCATTGATTTGGAATAATGCTAATGGCAATAATGGATTCTCACGTGGTGAATATCTTATTCAAGATAATCATCTTCAATCATATTTAGCTTCGATGCCAAATGGATATCGTGTTGCTGCTGCAGCTGCAGGCAATGGAGATTTAGGAATGCGACAAAACGGGTTAGTTTTTGAATCGCTTCAATATGGAAATGTTTGAACTCTTCCAATATCTTTTTTTATTTTGCTTGCTTCTAATTTTATTTTGTTATTTTAAGTTTTAAATTTATTTATTTATATACTGCTATAAATTAAATGAAACTTCTTTTCTTCTTCTTTTTTTAATTTTCATAAGAGATGGGTGAAATAAAAAAAATGGCATATGACTTTAAACAGCACCAACGACGCCGATCTACCTGATGACAATAGCAAGGAGTCATTTGAGATTCGGCAACTACGGTGTCGATGGGGTTGTTCCTTGTCGTCGTTTAAGTTTAATAAAAGATTCTAAAAAAATTAAAGCACTTTAGTCAGCGAAAAGAAAATGGTAAAAAATCATATGGACTTTGGAAGTATAAAAAATAAAACGTTGCTTCGCAAATATTTTTGCCCTTCTTTTATTTGTAAAATCTTACCAAAATTATATAAATCCGCTACTACTAATCCCAATAATAATAAAAACTACACTTTTATTTCCACAAAATCATTGCCACGTTTATAAATAACAAACAAACATGGCTGCGATTTTTTTAAAACATTAAAGCATCATCATTTATGAAAACCACCATCCTCCATCTCGCCTTTTCTGTCGGCTTTTAATAAAAAGGGTGCAAAAAATTATGCTTGCTTTTCCATAATTTTAAAAAGCGCTTTTATGGATTCACAAAAATTATTAAAAAAAATCTAAACGATGCACAAAAAAAGCTTTTTTGTAAAGACAAACGCACACATAAAACTTTGATTCCCACATATTTATTTTCTTTCATTTGCACAATTTTTTCAAACTTTGTTATATTATTCTTTAATAATTCCATCATAATCTTTTCAGGTTATACCAATCACCAGGAGTTGTGGATTTACCTGCTCCGCCGCCATATCCACAAGGTTCACTTGTTATGTAAAAAAAGAATATGTAGCAGCACCTCGCCTAATTCCTCAACGCTGATTTTTTATTAATGTTCATTGCAAAGACAAAAAATACTGTAACAAAGTTTATTATTCTTTCCTAATACCTCAAAAAATTCGTGTTGTCATTAATGTTATTTTTTACACAAACATTGCCATATTATAGAGTAAAACAAACCCGCCAATTAGAACATGCATTTTCTTTGCCATAGTTTTTTTTATTTTTATTTCCGCTTCTTCTAATTTTTTTTCATAATGAAATACTTTTTTGTCAATTTGTAAATAGATTTTTGTTTGTGAGATTTTTTTGTGTCCTTCAAGTTGCTCAAGAAAAGAAAAAAAATGTCAATAAAAATCAATAATAAATTTCTCTTTTAAAAAACATTACAGTAAAACACAGGAAGCACATTTAACAACAACAAAAATCTTTAAAAAATCTTAAACCCGTAAAATTATTTTTTTGGTGGGTTAATAAGCCACAATGTGAAAGATATAAAATTCAAACAAGAACACAATAACAAATAATAAAAATGAATATATCTATTAGAAAACATCAATTAGTCATGGAAAATTTGGAACACAAGAGATGAAAAAGAAGTTCAGTATTATTCAGTGTTTCTTTTCACTAGTACTTGAACGTGTTGTTGTTGGTCGTTTTGGAGTTGGATGCTTTGCACTACCAGTACTATTTGGATCAGCACCTGTTTCATATCGGCGTTTTGCACTTTTCAAAAGTTCATCTCTTTCACGTCGTTCTCGAGCTTTGACATCATCAAATAGGTCGCATTTGTTACAACATTTCTTGCTGGTCTTCTTTGCGCTGCAATTGCAGAAATGATTGTAACCAATATTATTTGCACGACAGCTATAACATTGAGCTTCACCACAACGACAGCGGAGTAAATTACAACCATGAGTCTGAAAATGATAGAAATTGTGAATTTAACAACGAACGAAGAATAAAATGTTTACCTTTACAAAGCTCAAATTGCATTTATTACATGTTCTAATAAGGCCTTCAGTAAGCTTTTGAGCACTAAAAATGTAACAAATTACTACGGATCAACTAATAAAAGTAAAACATACGTTTCATTATCAACAAATTGTGGAGTTTCAGAAATATTCCATCCATTACGAACGTTGTTAGCCCATTTAAATTGCCAACATGTTTTACCAGAATGAATTTTCTTCCATGGAGCTTTACATAAACGACAATGAGCTGCTTGACATTCGTTACATTTGAACTTCAAATTCCGCTTATTATAAGCTTTATTATGCATAATTTGACCATAGTTGCACTTAATACAGCGTTCAAGGTTCTTGATTTTAGCATTGATTATAGTTTCATGTTGCATTCGATCTTCTAAACGAGCTAGAATTTCTGGAGATAACAAGCGACGGAACGAACCTATAAAGAATATTAATTATTAAAAGCTTTAACATGTTATCATTCTTACTCAATAAAAGAACACCATCGCAACCATTTTCCATGCAGCAAAGTCCAATACCACCTTTAGCTAATGGAGCATCATCACATGCATTTGCAGCTTGAGCACGAATACAATCAACACAAAACATATGTGAAACATGTTCTTTTTCATTCTTTTCATTAGTCTTCTTTTCTTTGTTATTCACTTCTTCACCATTATCATCGAAGACTTCGGCGACAGAATCAGTATCACTTGAATCAGTCACCATTTCGTCGTCAGCATCGAAATCTTCTTCATCAGGCAATTCAAATTTTGTGCAACCCACAGCAAATTCAATTGGTTGTTTGGTCCAACAAACTGCGCAATCAAAAGATTCGACTTCCATTTTTCCTGAAAATTAGTAAAGTTAAAAGTGATTCAGAAAACGAAATAATGAAATATTCTAAAGAAAAAGGTGGTTTGCATAATCAAAGTTCAAAAGAAAAGCAATGCATAGGTATTTAGAACTCAAGTAAATTGATGAAAACAATAAAGGAATATTATTTTTTTGAAGAAAAAGTAGCTTTTAAACCCCTTAAATTTAGGAATATAAGTAAAAAACATACGTCGCCAAAAGTTTTTAATAAATGGTAAATGTTTTGTTAAAACATCAAAATTGAGAAAATCTTGCATAAACCCGAGAAGCCAATGATAAAATCTAAAAGCAAACATATTATTGATTCGTGATCATGTAAAGAAGCAGCAAAATAAATTTTTGGCAAAAGGAAGGAATGAATTTCATTCATACAAAAATCTCAAAAAATAAAAATAAGCGGGAAAAGAAGGAATGATTGGCAACAAAAAAAAAATGGAAGAGAATGAGGTAACGAAATAAAATTGACAGCGAGCGTCAAGTAAAAATGAAAAAATGCGCACGAGAAGTAGCGCTTGAAGACAGGCGTAAAAAAATGCATCATTTAAACGAGACAGCATCATATACCAGGCAGAGCGGTACATAGTTCCAAAGAATAAAAAAAAAAGTTTGTCTGTGTTGTTGTTGCTTGTCATTTCAACACATCAAAAACGTGTGGAATAATCAAAAAATGCTGAATGAACTAACGCATACATATGTTAGTCGGTTGAATGATTTTTTGTATGTATGCCAAAGGATAAAAAGAAATTTGACAGCCGCGCAAAAAATGCATCATCGTTGATTACAAAAAAAATATTTACAAATTCGAGAACAACCTTGGGAGAAAAAAAAGTTTCAAAGCTTCTTGCTTTTTGATGTTCGCTTCAAGAAGGTGAAAGATTTGAGCTTTTTGCAATCGTTATATCGTAATTTCTCAACAACAAAAAATCTGGAAGTTTTTTTAAGTCTTTACAAAAGCAGCTATAAATTAATTTGTTTATGTACTGATGGTATACGGCATTATCCATATCATAATCTTCAATCAAAACTATCGCATTTTTTAAGGCTGAAATCTTTATAAGCAAATTATTATCGATGGTAAAAATTGCGAACCAGGATAAAGAAAAATGGATAAATACAAAAACGCATAATTTTTTTTATTTTGCTTTTCTTTAACCTTCGTTATATTAAATCATATTCGAGACAGCAATAATCAAAACAAAACAGAAATAGCTATTTATTGTTTCGGTTTACATGGAATAAATGAATATCATACAAATGGACGATAATATAAGAATAAACCCGTTTTGTAAAGTTAATAAAAAAGTGTAAACATCATCAGAATTTGAATAATCATGCATGCAATGATCGATTGAGAATTAATCTTCAAATCGTAAGCCAGTTGGTTGTTGTCGATTACGTCGAGTTTTGCTAGCAATCTGAAACCGTCTTAATATTATTAGCATCATTAAACAAGATCCATACTTTAGGTTCAGGACGATAAAGGTCTCGTTTAGCAGCGACACGTTCCATATATTCAGCCTTTTCTTTTATTTCATGTTGAGCTAATTTCTTCTAAAATTAAAGTTTTAAGTAAAAAAAATTGGATATGGTTTGAACTTACTGAAGCTGTCATCATTCCATCAACTGCGTGATTTAACACTTGTGCAATCCGATCATGAACATCATCACTTTTGACACGGTTAAGGTTAACTGATCTAGCGACATAAGAAATTTCAACTTCGTCACCATTGAATTCTAATGTAAAAGCTCGAGAATCAAAAAAGTTTCTAAAAATTTGCAAATAGTTTATTCGATCATATAAATACTGTAAAAAAAAAGTAACTTACGCCCATTTTCCAGATAAAAGAGATTCACTAACATTTCCAGCAAGTTGTTTTCGTTCGGCAATTGTCATTTCTTTTTCATAAAGCTTCTTTTTGCCATCAGTTACACCAAGAATATCTTCATCATGAAGCCAAAAAACAAACCATGGATCACAATCTTTATCAAGACATCGGTATATGAGAAGTTTACGAATAGTTAAAACTGGTGCAGCGTTAACTTCTTTTGACGTCATTGAAAGTTCTTGTATTAGCTAGCTCAACGCTTTTCACAAATCAGTGTTATTCTAAAAAAAAATAAATAAAGAATGAATGATTTCAAAATAATGGAAAAATGAAAACCACGGAAGTAAAAAAAAACGCAATGCTAAAGAAAGTCTTCTTGTTCATTAAAATGTAAAAAAAAAAATATTAATTGCTTGGTTGAATTTTATCGTGCAAAAAAGAATACGTAAATGATTGAAAGAAAGCTAACCATTATGTAAAAAATGAATGGTAAAATAAGGTTTGTTTTCTAAATCAAAACATTGCTTGCTGGCAATATTCCAAAAACTAAATAGCGCAGCCATAGTTCGTGACAAGAATTGTTTCTACGACAAGTTTTGTAAATCTTAGTAAAGAATTGATATTCTTTATTTTAAAAATGCCCTCATAAGCATGGTTATCGCGAACCTTATCTGATTATTGTTTAAGCCAACTTAATATTCCTTCGAAAATGATTAAAAAATCAACCATAATAGCAAAGGCTTGTCCAGCAGGTTGTAATAAAGCCATCGCAGGTCATTTGCATTTAATGATTTTTTCTTTTAATAATTTTTTCAATCATCTCTTTCATCTTTTTTATGTAAGTATTTCAATGAGATCGGCTGTTTCAATAAGCAAAAATAAAAACAACAACAACAACAAATTTATTATTTCGGTTTACATTTAACAAAAAAAATTATAATAAAATTGAACAATAGTAAAAGCAAACTAGTAATCCTTAAAAAACATGAACATCCAATGCAAATGAAGATTAAGAATTAATCTTCAAATTGCAAACCAATAGCTGATTTTCGAGGACGTCGAGATTTGGCAGGAATCTAAAGCAATAAAGAAATTAGATAAAGGTAAGAATAATAATGAAAAATATTACTTCTGATTCTGGAGAACATAGGTTTCGTTTAGCTGGGACACATTCCACATCTTGAGCTTGTTCTTTTGATTCACGTTGAGTTGATTTTTTCTAAAATTTAATGTTTAAGTAAAAAGATTGGGAATCATTTAGCTCACCTTGCTCGAGTCTTCCATAAGATAAGTTATAAACTTTGATAAGCTTTTAGGAATTTTCTTATCTTCGATATTATTTTGGTTGAGGCTTGTTTTATTAGAACCACAGGAGACTTCAACAGCATCACCAAGTAATTTTAATTTGAAATTTCGTTCATCAAATGATTTCCTATAGCAAACTTTAAATTATAACAGAAATTAGTGTAACAAAGTTTAGGGCTTGCACATAAAGCACAAAATAACATACCTCCATTTTCCATCCAAAAGAGATCCACCGATATTTCCAAGAAGTTGCTTCCGTTCATCTTTTGTCATTTCTTTTTCATAAAACTGCTTGTCGCAATAAATAACACCAAGAATATCTTCATCATGGAGCCAAAAAACTTTCCATTTATCATCATCAAAGAATTTTTCAAAGAAGAGCATTTTACGGATGGTTGATGTTGGTCCTGTGTCATCTGTTTTATCAGCCATTGAAAGTTCTTGTATTAGCTCTGCGCTTTTTCCAAATCAATGTTACATAAACTACAACGATGAATGAATTTCAACATGTTTAAAAAACGTAAGCAAAAACGACAAAAGAACACGGTGTTATCAGAATCTTAAATATTTATTTTTTCAATCAACATATTACAAAATGACATTAACATATAAAACAAAGAAAATAACCCGCTTGAAAAAATACTACAAGTTAAAAAATTTAAGAAGTTAATAAAAACGTAAAATCTAATTTGGAGGCAAATTTTCAGTTGCATTGGCTTGAAGAGATAGAGGATAATTCAAGTAATACCAATCATGAACGTACATCTAAAAAATGAAGGAATGAATGAATAAGTAAAAATTGTTGACAAGTGATATCTCTTGCTGGCAGCCTAAAAATTCAATAACATGATACTGTTCGCGACAAGAGAGCGTCCAATTCAAACACGTTTGAAAAGATTTGGTTTTAGATTTCACAAAATTTGCTGATGGCTAATGTCGTTAGATGGCTGCCAGCACATATCATAATATCGTTTCAAAAACTAAATAAAAGCTTTACCAAAATTGCCATGGGTTGTCCAACGAGAAGTGATAACCATACGACTATGTTTCCAGCTCGTCCACCTTTAAGGACTTTGTCAGTGAGAATATTGAGAGGAATTTGAGCTAACATAGCCCAGAAAGCCCAAAGTCGAAATAGATGAAGTGGAACAGAAACTAAGTATTCGTGGAATATGGCAGAAATGAGAAACACAGCACCAGAAGCAGTTAGACGAGAGTAGCCATTATGAACCAAAGGTTTGTAAACATGACGAACACACCATCGATGAACGGGAATATTCCATGTTTGCCTAAAAATAAATGTAATTAAAGACAAAAACTTTATGAATCAGGCAAGTGGGTGGAACAAGCCCGAGAACAAAACCTACCAAAAATATTGAATTGTTTCAGCATTCCAAAAATCACGATAGAATTCTCGATCAGCAAATCGAAGAATTTCAGCAAGAAGATTTAAAGCTGAATGGAAGATTGTGTAAAATAATAGAAGCCAAATGATGTGATTAGGAACAGCAAGTTTGAAAAGGCGTTCAATAAGACCAAAAATATTCATATCAGAAAGAGTTCCCATAGAATTTTTGACTATTGGTATAACCCATTGTTGACAAAGTGCAACTCCAAGAACGGAAAAACAACAAAATTCAGCTGCACGTTTGATGATGAAACGATATCGACGACCAGGAGTTCGAGGAAATTTGAGTTCATAGCAAAGAGTTGGAGCAAACATGAAGTAATAAAAGTTTGATAGAGTCAAATTTGAAGGATATATATTCTTGGGTTTATCACCAGATTTAAGAGCACATCGACACCAGTAATTGACGTGAATGAAAGAGACGAGTTTCAAAGATTCAACAACAATAACAGATAAAGCCATGGAAGCAAAAAGTGGATTACCCTAAAGATAGTTGCGTTCATTAAGTATACGAATAAGTAGTTATAAAAGATTTACCTTGAGCCATAAAGTAACAAGAACAGGAAGGATAACGTGAATTGAGATTAATGTTATGTACCAAATAACAGAAATCTTTTGGCTAATCCATTTCTTTGCTAAAGATTCAAGTTTTTAAAGTAAAAGTTAATGTTCAAAAACATACCGAGTAATTTTTCAGTAAGTAACACCAAAAGACCAGTAATGTTTGAGAAGAGGATCATAACCAAGTTTGGCCAACTCCAAATATTTGTTGATAAAGCGTTTATCCATTGAATTGGTGAAATCAGAATTCCATATTTGATGAAGTTCTCTAACGCAACTCGACCATTTGAAACAATCTAAAGCAAAGTTATTATTTATGAGCATTCAAACAAGCGAAGAAACAAACATACCAAAAGAAGCATAGCCAAGTTAAAGAATCCCCAAAAGTTTGTGTATCCCGAAGTACTGCTGAGTAAAGAATCTTGAGGTGAATGACATGGTTGATCTGGTGGCTGTGAAGCTTTCTCCTTCTTTAAATTAGCTGGTTTACGAGTTGCTTCTGAACTTGATGAAGAAGATGGCGAGCGTCGTTTACGTATATCTGTTGAACCTCCCGTCATGTTTGCTGCTACACTTTACGTTGAAAAACAAAAATATAAATGCAACAAATTGAACGTGAAAAAGTTAAAATCAAAACAGCTACACTCAATCAAAGATGGGTTATTTATCAAAAGACAAAACGAAAAAAAGCAGCAGCAAAAACAATTTTTCTTTGGCTGCTTTGTCAATCGCGGGACGCGAGTCGAATGCATGGGAAAAGACACACACTTCGTGTCGGAAGCGAATATAAAAAGAGTCAAAAACAAGTAAAAAATCAAGATTTGGACTTTATTTTATTCTTCAATCAAAAACATATAAATAAGAAAACACTCTATATTTAGAAAGGATAACAAAAAAAAACAAAAAGAGGTAACAAAAAAAAGAAAGGTATATTTTTTTCACATGAATTGTTCAGTCCATTCTTTGAGACAAGCAGCCGTTGATTTACCATGATTAGCACTAATTCCAACTTCTTCTTTCAGCCAGTCAATAAAGAGTTCTTCATCTTTTTTGAGTAAAAGGAATTGTCCAAGAAGCACGTAAGCTTTGTCATAACCCTGAAATATCAAAAAAATAAGAACTTATTGCAAATAAAAGATACAACTAACTTTATCGTCGAGTTTCTTTCCATAGGTTTCACCAATACCAGCTATAGCAGTCACAGGTTTATCACCCATAGGTTCAGCAACAAATTCACGATGCTTCACTGATGTCGACATTATTAGAGGAAGATAAAAGTAAACTGAAAAATGAGAAAGATTAATAACGAGTTAATGGATTTTATAAATGAGAGACATAGTCATCGCGGAAATATATCAATGAAACAATCGAGGAAGGAAAAAAAACCACGCCTTAAAGTTCAATCTTACGAAATAATGCTTATTACGTCATTTAACAATGTTTCAACATTTAAAAAATCATTAAATTAAAATTAGCAGCAAGAGTGAGTTTCTCGTAGTTATTTATTTATGCAAAAAACAAACAAACAACTTTTACATTTTTTATTTGTTGCTGAAACTGCTTACTCCAAACATTTTCGTTCTCGCGCCATTTGCGCCGAGCTTTGGCAAATCGCTTTAGAAAACCAGGAAATTGAGGGAAATTCAAAAAGTGTAAAGCAATAAATAACCTTCAGCAAAATTTTTTTTCATAGACAAAAAAAATAACCAATCAGCTTTTTATATGCATTTTTTTATTCTAAAAAAGTTTACAGCATCTCAAATTTTTATTTATCAAAAATTTATGATTGCAACAATGCCTCAAATTGTTAATGGAAAATGTATGCTGCTTATTCCACCGGAAGATGTTCGCGGAATGACTGAACTTGATCGAAATAAATTTAGGTTAGCTTTTATTTATCTTCATTATATTCAATTTTGATGGTCCATCGTTTTTTAGAAAAATTATTACATTTCCAAGTATTACCATACCGACAAAACTTATTGGAAAAATTATTGGTTTGAAGCTAATCAAAAATACAACCATTGAAAAATTTCATAAAATAAAGGTTTGATGATTTCTTCTTTTTCTTCTCTTTTATTTTAGTTTCTTTTTTTAGCCCATTTCTGATGGTAAAATTCCAGATGAAAAATTAATCTTATTTAATCCTGAATTGATAGACGATGGTTCAAAAGCTCAAATATGTGAAGCCATCAACAATGTTACTGGAATTCAACCTGAATTTACATCAACTGAAATGGAACTGGATTATGATAATTGGGATGTCAAACGATGTTTAAAAGCTGTATTGCCAGAAGAGATTGAATTTAGAGGTTATAGTCAAGTTGGTCATATTGCACATTTGAATTTGAGAGACGAACTTTTGCCATATAAGAAAGTGATTGGAGAAATATTGCTTGATAAAATCTTATGGGCGAAGTAAAAGTTTTAATATTCCTTAAATAAATAATCATCTCACCAAATTTTTAGGACTGTTGTGAATAAGACTGATTCAATTGCAACTGAATTTCGTTCATTTGATATGGAACTTTTGGCAGGTGAAGAAGAATTTGTAACAAAAATGAGTGAACAAGGATTGACATACAAATTAGATTTTAAGAAAGTGTTTTGGAACAGCCGATTAGGAAATGAACATGGAAGAATTGTAAAGAAATTAGACGCAAATTCAGTGATATTTGATATCTTTGCTGGTGTTGGACCCTTTGCTTTACCTGCTGCAAGAAAGGGAGTTGTGAAAGTGTTTGCAAATGATAAAAATCCTTATTCAACTTTTTATATGGAAGAAAATGTTAAACTCAATCATGTATGTTTTTTAAACTTTTTTATATCAATGAAATGACGAAGTTTTAGATCAAAAAAGATTCAATCGAAATTTTCACTTTGGATGCAGCTGATTTTATTTCTCAAGTTATTGGACCAAATATTATTTCATATGCTTCTTCTTCAACCTCAAAGCCTTTATCATTTCATTCAATCATGAATTTACCAGCGATTGCTATCGAATTTCTTTATAACGTTCGTGGACTCTTATATTCTCAGAAAATAACCATCGATAAACTGAAGCCTCATAAATTTATTGTTCATTGTCATATGTTTGTCAAAGCTCATGAAGATGTTCCTCAAGAATGGTATGCAACCGAAGCAACAAGATTAATTAGAGAAAAGCTCAAATTATGGCATCTTGAAATGGATGAAACTCATAATGTTCGAACAGTGGCTGGTCGAAAAGAAATGTATTGTGTAACCTTCACTCTTCCATGGGAATATTTACTTGAGGAAATTTAAAGATAGTATATTTTGTTAAGTTGTGTTTGTTTGTTAGAAAATAAATGACTCGTTTTAATTTTTGTAACATTGATGCTTATTTGAAATTGGTTTTCCATATTTAATCTCTTGTTTTGTTGTTGGTTGTTTTTGTGCTCAATCTTATTTCTCTCATTTTCTTGAAGATATCATTAAAATGCTCAGAAGTCTAAGTAGGAATGCGGGTTTTCATTTACCATCAACCTCAAATTTCACCCAACAAAGAAACCTTTGGATTTTTAAAATTTTAGAAAATATGCCTAAGTTTGAAATCTACAGTATCCGAAGAAGAATTGCTGAAAATACTTCGAATAGGTAAAATCATTTGATAATGAATTACTCTACTAACACATATTATAAATATCCTTTTTTAGCTTTAAACCAGAAAGAGTAGCAATATTAGGTCCCGATTTAGCATGTTTAGAATGGTTAATGGAATGTGGCGCGAATTATGTGAAGATGTCGGATGGAACCGAAATTACAAGAATACGAGAAATGAAAGCTTTTGTTAAATCACATGGGTTTGATCTGAGGAAATTACCTAAGATTGTAAAACCTTTACCATTGTTAAGAAAAAATGAATTATTAAATAATGAAAAATTTGAATTACGATGGAAACATGTTCCTCAAGTATTTATTGATGAAGTTGATGGAAGTGATGCGGCAATATCAAATGAAGGTTTTAATTATTTTACAGAATGTCGTCAAGTTAAAATATTAAAATTAAATCATTGTGATTATTTCACCAATGAAGCTATCAAGTTGTTATCATTAGGAAGAGCAGCAAAAACATTGGAAGATTTGGTAATATTTTTTGTTGTTGTTGTAAACTTTGCACAAATCTTTAACATCTCTTTTTTTTTTCTTCAGGAAGTTTGTTTCAATCCTTGGCTCTCTGATGCCATGGTTCCATGGTTGATTAAACTCACTGCATTGAAACGAATCCATTTTTACTTTCTCCCCTACGTTGTTAATCGACCAGCAGTGCTTCGTCAACTAAAACTCAATCTACCGCGATGCAAAGTTACCTATCCGAAAGAAGACAAAATTGGATATGGTTATGAAGAATAGATTTATTAGTTTTTGTATGTTTTTATGTAGTTAGTTTATTAGATTTATAAATAAAAAAAATATTTTTACAATGTATGCACATAAATAGGAAAACAACCAAATATTATGAAATAAAACTTATAAACGCATAAAAAAGAGAGGCTTTGGAAGTAAAGGAGCAATGATAAGATTAAAACAAAAATGTTTAGCTGGCGAAAAATAAACCAAAAATAATGGAAGGAATAGCAAAAAGTATGGGATAAAACGATGTTGTGGTAGTTGGAGCGGTATTACATCCATCACTAAAACAAGGAAAATTTTTAAACAAAAATTAGGAAAGGAAGCTATTGTAAAAATACCTTAAGCAGCAACATGTCATAGCATCGGTGACATTAAAGCAAGCTTTGGAACGATCAACTCCATTTTCCTATAAATTTAATAATAATGGAAGTACAAAAATGGAAAAACTTCAAAAAAATTTGTTCACTAATTTAATAAATTAAAAGTTCAAGAAATCAAAAGACCAAAATTTGGTTCCATTTTGGTTATAATTTGTATCTCGATTAATTAAATGATGGTAGCTGGGCTTTTTGAATTATGCCTTTTTTTAATTAGAAAAACAGATCCCCAAAATTGGACATTAAAATATATATTTAAAATTGTTTTAAAGTTAAAATTTCGTGTGGTCTTTTTTTAGAGGTCATCATCATCTGTTTATTTTTTAAAGGAAATATTATAAACTCACTGTGCAATTAGTGTATTCACACATACGAGTAACAGTTTGTGAAGTAAAAGAGGTATGTTTAATACATCCTGTGGCTCTTACATTCCCAATGGAACTACATTCTGTTAAAGTGGATTGAAAGGGTTCTGTAATCTTTGATTGATTTTGATAACATTTAATTGCTTCAGTTCCAATAGTAAAAAGAATAAAAATGCAATAAATATAAATAATAATTCTTGAATCAAAAGCCATTTTTTTCTTCTTTATGAAAAACTAAAAGAAAGGTGGTAGTATGTAACATAATAATTTTGGAGAGCTCTTTAAAAAGGATTGCTTCAATGAAAGCATATGTAGTACATATTTCGTTAATTCAATTTTGATTTTTATGAAGAAACACACACGACAATGAAATTGTGTAACACGAGAAAAGAAAAAAATGTGGAAATATATTTTATGGCTTCAAAAAATAGTCATCTGAAGCCTTACAACCAACAACAGTAAGAGCTTAAAAGGGAAAGGTTAAAAAAAACTTATGAGGAGATGAGATCGTATAGTTAAAAGCTGATGTTGTAAAGAAATTCGGAATAAATCCAGAATAAAAAATGGCAAAAAAAGAGAACGAAAGGTAAGAAAATTTATGGCCTATTCAAGAATGATGAAGGAAAAATCTTTATTTCTCACACTCTAAAATTACTACCACTCACTGAATGTTGTCGGCTTTTACCTTTTTTTTCCTAAATTGTTTATTGAACGGAAATGAAATTGTTAAGTCTTGTAAAAAGCCTCGACCAAAAAAAGAAAGAAGAAAGAGGATAATTATATTGAACACAATTACGGTGTATGTGTGAGTGAGTGAGAAATAAATAAACTTGAGGCTTATGGCTAACTTCCTTTTACACTTAATAAACATTTTCTTCTTCCTTAATTTTATAAACGTGTGCGAAGTCGAAGACTATAAAGAATTCAAAAAAAGGGAAAACTAAAAACCCCAAGATTTACACCTTTCAAAATGCTGCCATTTTTAGTTGTTGACCAATGGCAATTGTAAAACATTCTAAATCAAAAAGTCCTAAAAGCCTTCAAAGTATGTAGCGAATGCTTTTAAAATAAAATAATAAAAACGGCAGGACATCAAACGTTTACTTTTTTTGAAGAATAACTTTGCCTCCGGCACCACACCACCACCATCATGAGCAGCAACAACAACAACTACTAAACACAAGGTCGAGGAAAATATTTTTCTTTCTTTTTCTTTTTGTTAGGACAGCAATTATGGTTGCATAACCGGCGATTTTGACAAGCTTCACTGAGCTTTTATTCTTTCTCCGTTTTTTTTCTTCTCTTGTGGTGGTAGTTTTTTTGAATAAATAAAATGCAAGTTTTTGAAGCTTTTTAAAAATAAGTTGTTAGAAATTTGAAAGAAGGCTAAATTTTTTCTGGAATAAAAAAAATGAAAAGCAAAACACTCCAAAAGCAAATATACAATTATGGTTTCACAGAGAGTTGTTGAACAATGATTTTTGATTTCTTACGAAATATTTAACCCCTCTTAAAAGCCGGTAAGACTTCGACGATATAAAGTGCTAATAATGTTCCCTGTAACATGATGAAACTTTTGCGCATTAAAGAAAATTATTATGGTTGTGTGAATTTGATGATAAAAATAGCCTTTAATAATTACTATTTACTGTTATTAAAAAAAGAGAATTTTTTCAAAAATGTTTTTGCTACAGCAATTTTATTCACAGTTTTTGATTTAATAATAATCTTTAATCCTAAAAGAGATTAGTAATATATTTTTTGATAGGTACATGTCTCACAATTTCTTTTGTGATGGAGTGAAATAGTGTATCAATCAAGAGAGCTTTAAAGAATGCGTTTCAAATTTAGCTGTCGATGCTCACGATTTCATAGGCTTTCGCCATCATAACTTGAAATAAATTTATTTTTGTGGATTATGGAAATAAGTTTTTACTGCCAAATGTGATCGTTAGTGTCCAATCTTGAATGTTGTTAATTGAGGATTTCGAACTCCAGCTTAAGATGATGGTCGTTATTGCTTCATCCTAACTTTTTGGATAGTTTTTTTTGTTTTAGATGCAAACAAAAACATTCCTAAATCAAGTCGTTTTTTACATACATAAGTAACTTTTTTTTCCTCATCGTTTTTGAATCTACAGATGGTATTAATGGTATTAAATTCATTGATTGCTAACTACCTTTGTCCATTTTCATAATGTGGAATCGACATTGATGGTTTTAAATAAAAGATGAAAGTTCTGCTTCCAAGAGTTAATGAAAAAAGACTTTTAACTACGGAGTTTTTAATTGATTTAACAATCATCAAAAAAAAAATTCCATCTTATCTTTTATTTCGTTGGGTGTTTTATAAGATGGGTCATTTTAATGTATTCTTTAATCAGCTCAATTGAATCTTCGAAATCCATTGTTTCTATCTTTCCCGCCATAAGGCTGATCTGGCCACTTTGGTGCAGCAGAAGGAGGATCATCTATTGCTTCAACTGCATTGGCAAGATTTTTTTTAAATCCATCAATTCGATTTAAAAAAAAGTAAAATTTAAATATTCAAAATGGCGAAGAAAAAAATATATTAAAACTCTTTTTTGTTTACAAATTCCTTGAAGCTATAAAAAAAATGATTAAGCACACTTCAAAATTTATAGTATGGCTTATTTATGGTGGATGATGATGAGCATAGGCTATCTTCAATTTTGTCGAGATTAATAACTTGAGTCAACAAGGGAGCTAAATTCTTTGTTCGGTTGATAAATGTGAGGTTAATGAGTAAAACAACTTTTGAAAAATATATGTGTGATTGAATTTAGTTATTTTTACAATCCGTGCAATTCCTTGCCTATTTTAATAAAGAGCGAGATGGAGGCATGTCACACTGAAAAGCTTGATTGTAAAGCTCTTTTTTTATTGATTTGAAAACTTTGTTCTTTTTAATACATTTATTGTTTGTTCACGATGAGAAGACTTTTATTAGAGAAACATCATTTTCAAAATGTTACAGCTTCTAAAAACAAATTGGCTTTGGTCCATTCTTAGAAATTCATATAACTGTAAATGAGTCTTTTTGAAGTTCATTTAGAGTGCAAACAAACATTCTTCTTCTAATTAAATTTTTTTTTCTCAACAGAAGCCATAAATTGCTTTATCTTTTTCGTTAGTAATATTAAAAAAACTAGATTGATTTTAAAGTATTCACATTCAACACTTTTTTTTGAGTTCTTAAAAACACAAATGTTATGTCGTCTTTCCTTCTACGGTAAATTTCAATGACATAAATGGTTTCGATTTTTTTTTTCACACAATTTTTTCTATTTTGTTCGTATTTGTCTTTAAAAATTTTGGCTTCCTTTTTTTCATAATTTTGTTTAATCACAGCAATTTTTTTTCTTCATATCTTTTATTCTTTAATACATTAAAATTTCATAACAACAACCTTATTTTTTTATGTTTTTTATATAAAAGTGTATTCGTGCGCGTGTATTTGTCCATGTGTGTGAGAGCTTGTTGATGATTAGAATTTCCAATAATTATTAGGTAAAAAAAAGCGTACTTTGAATCCCTCCAATTGGATTTTTTTTTATTATAAGTACGAATGAAAGGAAAGCAAAAGAATGACACTAAAAGAGGCAGCAACAGCTATTTTGAAACTACTAAAAAAGCTTCTCGAACTTAAAGTTGAATTGCAACCTGTATCATAGCAACAACAAGACTCAACTTTTGCGGCGTCTTTAACGCATGATAACCCGGAAATATTGACTCTAGCACCATTTATCTGAAAAACTTTAAAATAATTAATGCAATTAAATAAATACACTCAAGCAGGATTTAAAATGCTAAAGTCTTATGCTGGCGGGATAGTGAAACATAAAAGTTTAGTTTTCAAAAGCTTAAAAGTTACAATAAAAAGCATTCCTGACAAGTAAAGATCTTCATTTGAAAACCGAGTACTATTGTACAAAAGCAGCTTATCCCCCATAATGACCAAATCCTTACCGTACAAAAGTTTGTGCTGCAACCTCTCACCATGGTTGTATCCGTAGAATTTTTTGAACATGTCAATGCATCAGATGGACAATCCAATAACACTCCTAAACTTGCATTGGGATTCGTGGCTGAATATGCTACTGTTCCATTGGTTTGATAACATTTTAAGGATGAAACTTGTGGCGTCAAAAATATTAACAAAAATAGATAAAATAAATATTTAATAAATACAAACATTTTTTTGCTTTTACTTTAACTTTTTTGTTTATTTTTTTATTTAAAAAGAATAAAGTTAGGTACAAGCTTTTTTGGGTTGACTTTTTTACGATCTGTTTTTAAAGTGACTATTATTAAAGCTGTCTTTTTATTTCTTTATGGAATTATACGGTTTGTGGTGTGCTTTATGGTGTTGTTATGTAGTAACTAATTGTCAAGGTTTTTTTGGGTGGTGGTAATATTTATTTATTAAATCACTAAATTAACAAAAACATGAATTAAATTTTACTTTACAGAAAATAACCACAAAAAAATATTACAGAAATGCTGTAATGAAGAAAAAAATATTTTGGTTTTAATGAGCAAAAAAAAGGTAAGAGAGGAATAAAACCAAAGTTTATAAAACACATTACATAAATTATAAAAACAAATTTGAGGAAGTTTGAAAAAATAAAAATGAAATAGAAAATAATAAACAGCAGGTTAAATTAGCTCTAAAAATAATATTACAAAAAACAGATATGACACTTTACGAGGAAATAAATAATTAAGAAAAACATGAGTGTGTGTGGTTGCAAGAATATGACTTGATTACGGTAGATAAAACTATCATATCAGCCATGTAAAAAAATCGCGAAAAAGTTGGAATCTTTCAATTCAATAATGATATGAAAATGAGGGATACCGTAATTTCAGCTATTTTTACAACACACTTTTTTTTGCCCTTTCTAAAGTTTCAAAAAACAACATCAATGATCAGATAAAGAAGTCCGGAGGTTAGGTACAAAACTTTAACAAAATTAATGCTTTAAGAAACATGACAAAATTGCAGCTGAAATTGCGGCAACAATCGTAAATGATAAAACGGTTGAAGGAGCTGAGTTACACCCATCCGAATAACAACAGCAGTTAACCTGATATGCGCTAACATTGACACAAACATTGTCATTGACTAAGCCGCCATTAACCTGAAAATTTAAAATTTATGCTTGCTTTTGGTTCTCAAACCAAAGGTAATAAACTTACTGTGCAATTTGCATTACTGCAAGTTCGGGTTGCAAATTTACTTGCTGAATCATATTGTTTAATGCAAGTTCGAGAATAAGGATCATTGCAATCTGTTGCAACACCAGATAATGGATAAGTGGTATTTTGAGATCCTTGATAACATTTTAATGCCGCAACGTATGTGATTAAACACAAAAGAAATACGATAGTTGAATTCATTTTTATTTTTTTTCAATTTTTTTTAGCAAATGACAGTCAAGCAACTAAAAAAAGTGTACTTACTAATGAGAGAAAAAAAGGGGATAAATAAATGAAGTTGAAGAAAATAAAATATGGTGAAATTAAAAAAAGGAAAAAGAAAAAAACTTTGACAAAAGAGTTAATAAAAAAGGAGCGGAGTGGCACAGGTTGTGAAGTAAGTAAAGTAAGTAAGCAAAAAACGCGAAATGGAATAAAGCGAAAGCCAAGCGCCATTTTCCGTTTTTGTGCGCAAAATAAAATAAAAAATTGTGGTGAAGCCAATAAATGAGAGAGAAAAAAAATTAATCACGAGGAGGAAAAAAATAATAAAGGCAAAAAAAAATAATTTGAAAAATAAAAAAAGCCACAAAATACTTTTTTATTTTTTAAGCACAAAATAAAATATAACAACCTGTCTTTCTTCTTCTATGCCTTTTTAAAGGCCTGCCTCTCAGGTGATGATGATGTTTAATCTTAAAGAAAATAACAAGTAAAAAATAATAATATTAATCATTAAAAACAAATTTGATTTCCTTAGAGGCTACTTTTTATGTATAAATGCAATTAGTGGATGCTTTGTTGAACTACAGAGTGAATTATAAAAATTGAGATCAAATTCTTAAAATTTAATTTTAGAAGGGCAAAATTAATTCTCTTCAATTTACTGCGCAAACAAACAAACAAAAAAGTTAAGCCATAGATTTTATAACAAATTCAATTTTGAAATGATACACTTTTATCGAAAATTACAAAAATCCTTGCTGAATTTCTTATTGGAGATATTTCAAACAAAAGTTAAGAATTTTCCCATTCGTGAATCACTGTATTTATTTTTAGAAGACTTTCTAAATTGCTATTTGCATTCGAGAGATGCCTAACAAATACAGTTCAAATAGATTTTTTGCAACTACCAAATAATAATTTTGTTTAAATTACATAAAATTCAAAAGTTCATGATTCTCAAACTCAGTAAAAAAAATGGTAAAAGAAAAAATCTGTGCCAAAGTCATTAACGACCACCAAAAAAGAAGTTCAGGTTAAAATGCTCAAAAACTAATAATGTTTTTAAATTTCAAAACATTTTCATATAAACAACAAACATGCATGACTCTAAAAGCCACCTGTGATGAAAAATTTATTCGCATGTGCCACATTTTTAACGACACTATTCTCATAAATTTATTTGAAAGCCGAAATTAATTTTTTATATTAAATTAATTTATTTCTAAACATAGGTAGCAAAAAAAGAAATTTTTTTGTTGAGAGCATCAAATATCACAAATGTTTGAAATGAGAAAAGTAATAATCATTTTTATATAAATTTTCAGTAGTCTTGGTTTGGGACTCCCATGAAGTAAAAGTATTTATGAGAACTTGGTTGAAGCTGCTGCTGCTTTGGCAACCGCTGTAAAAAATAAAAAACACGAGATGCCATTATTAAAATTTGGTCTTTCTTTGACCACATTGCGAAATAAAAACGAAAAGGTATTTTAAAAGAAAGTGCAACAAAAATAAAATGCTTTATATCAAAACTAATTGAGTCCAAATATTTGTGTTTGTGAAAGTGCCGTGTCGTACTTCATCGTCTTCCTTTCTTTCTTTTTTCTTTTATGCTGACAAATAAAAATTTCAAAAACTAATCTAAAAATAGAAGAAAAAACCATAAAAAGTTCAACCTTTATAAATAGTGATAACTATTTACTTTTATTTTTGCAAAACGTATTGTATTATCTTCCACATTTCGAATTAGTTTAACCTCAAAGTGACCAAAAAGGGTGAAAGAATTTATTCGTTTGTTTAATCTGTTGGTAGTGGCAAAGTACTGTATGATATCGTTTGATATTCACAAACATTTATCTCATAAAAAACCTGGTCGAAATTAAACATGAAAAATAACTAAATCAAAAAGTCAAAAAAATCAGTTTATAATAATTTATGTAAAAACGAAATATATCAAACACAACAAAGCAAACAATAAGGATACATTACAATAAATAATAATCAATCAGATGCTAATTGAGAAACCAAAGTGGTGTACAAAGCTTCATATTTGTTTTCAACGGCTTCTTTTTTGATGATACTGAAAATTGGATTTCGCTTTTCATAGAACCTCATGGCAATAGCATGCAAAGATGAACTGTCAATTTCTCTACACATAAACTTTCCAATAGCTAATTGCAATTCATAGAAGAAAAGCTTGACAATTTCTTTAAAGGCATTATGAGCTTCTTCACAAAAATCACCAGTAACATCAAGTTTTTCAACATTGGCTTTACATACTTGAAAATATTTTGTGGTGGTTGCTTTCTTTACCAAGGCACGTTGTTGTTCAATAGCGACTTCTAAGGTTCCAAGAGTTTCAAAATATTTCTTAACAATGTCAAAATATGCCAAGTATTGCTATAAAATTGAAAATTAGTTTAGTCAAAAGTTATTAAAGTAAAAATTTACGTGTGCACAAGTTTCACGGAACTTTTCAGCATCAACAAGGAACAATTCTTTTCCAGCTTCTTTTCCAGGATTGTCAAGCTTGATGAGGAAGTAATTATTGTTGTTGTAGGTAACTATGGAGAAAGCATAATCAACTGTATCGTCCTAAAAAATGCTTTAAATAACGTTTAAAAAATTATCATGGAAAAAGCTTACATTAATAACTTGAGTATTGGAGCACTCTTCACATCGAACTTTCCATTGAGTTGAAAATACATATTCCATTTTTTGATTGTTAACATTACGAACAATAACTCCTTTTGCAAAATCGGAAATAGTTGGAGAACATCCAAAACATTGATGAGATTCTGGAGCAGGAGTATCAGAAGCTTGGTCCATGTTTCCATTCTGACTACTTAAAGAGCCAACGAGACCATTATTAGAAACAGCATTTCCCATATTCAATGATCGTCCACGAGAAGTCCCATCATCTGTCTTAGAGGCTTTGATAGCAGGCGAAAGAGTTGTTGGTTCACTTTGATTGCGCTTACGGCTGCTTGGTTGACGTGCTGTTGCTACAGGAGTGCTGGAAAATATTAATAAACATGAGCGATAAACGAAACAGGAAAGAGGACTAATAAAAAAGGAAAGAAAATATTTACATAGCAACGTCAGCTTCGATATTCCCATTAGTTGAAGAAGACAAATCACCAGTAAGTTCAGAAAGGACTTCAGTTTTAACAATTGGATTCTAAAAGTTTAGAATGAAAATGGAAAAATAATAAGCATAAAACAAACTTGAGCCAAAATATCACTTATTTTTGCAACGGTGGAAGGAGCTGGAGCTTGATTGTCGTTTGTCTTTTCAAGTTGATTACCTAAAATATTAAAAAATGTTGCCTCATTAAATGCCAAAATTTATAAAATTAGTGTCGATTATGTTTCATACATACCTTCGCTTTGTGGATTTTCTTCAAATGGTTCTAAAGTAGCGGCTGAAGTGGAATTTTTGGAGACCTCACGAGCATTTGATGATGCATTGCTTGATTGTGAATTTGAACGATGACGTTGGTCAGTTGCATTTGAATCTGTGGATTGCTTTTCACCATCGTTTAAAATTGAAGCATTCGATATGGCAGCTTTCAGGAGTTTTGGAGTATTTGACGAGACGTTGCTTGTTTCCGAATCAGCACGACGAGGTTTGCCAGTTGATCTGGAATCAGAATCTTTACGCTGACGCTTCTTTTCATCTTTTGATGATACTTTTTTGGGAGTTGAAGACGACTCTTTCATTGCTTTTGAAGAATTTGAAGATGCAATGCTTGTTTCTGAATCAGCGCGACGAGAATGGACACTTGATTTTGAATCGGAATCATGTCGGTGTTTCTTTTCTTCTTTTGGTTTTTTAGTACCCGTTCGAAGGCTAAAAAAGGCGATATGGTATATATATAAAAATAACAATAAAGCACATACCTTTCGTGCTTGCGTCGCTTTTTCAAAAAAGCTTCGAGCACATCAGGACAATTCTAAAAATCAAGGTAGCGTTAAACGTGCCATATTACCAAATTTGTAAAACCAACCAAATTGTGTTCCTCTTCCTAAAAAAATTGAGTTATTAAAAAAAAGGAAGTAACAAAACACAAACCCAAGTATCTTCTTCTGGACCATAGCCAAGCCAACGGATCAAATATGTTTTTCCCTTTTTTCCAGTTTTCACGTCTAAAATCTGTTCAACTTCAAAGGTTTCACCAACAGGTTCTTCTTGGCTTTCATTGCCACTATCATTGTTTCCGGTAGCCATAGTTAACAAATTTACCCTGAAATGCTAAAAGTAAAATAACAGCAATATTAAATTATTTTAAAAGTATCACGGAAATCAAATAAATCCCTACAACAAATTGAATGGTGGTTAAAGCTATTTTTATGCAAAAGTCGGATTTGTTTAAAAATCAAAAAGGATGATGAAATCGAATGAAAAAAGCGCGAAATAAATACAAAGATTTTTTTTTGACATTTAGAAAAAAAGGGAATGTTTGAATGTTGTACTTTGTTTGTTGCTTTGTTTTTGAATGGCAAGCAAAAATAAAATGTGGAGCAGCAACCTTTTTTTTCATTGCTTCGGAGGCAAAAAATCGTTGTAAGAATATCTTTATCTGTTGGATTACAATCCGTTACCAGGTTGTTTGAACAGAGAAGGGAAGGGAAGAGAAGAGAAGGGAAGAGAAAGTGGTGTTTCTAGCACGAAAGTTTCGTTTGAATGAAATTTTCGAAAACTTTCGAATTTTTTTCAATTTTTCGAAAATTTTTGAAAATTTCAAAGCAATGAAACTTTCGTGCTAGAAACACCACTTTCTCTTCCCTTCTCTTCGGCTTTTATTGAAAGTAGCGCGGTAGCGCGGTAGCGCCGTTTTCTTTCGTATTGGGACCGCTCCTTTTCATTTTTTTAATTATTGAAAGTAGCGCCGAAGGTAGCGCCGTTATTTTTTGATTATTTTTCACAGAATTAGTCAAATAATTAAAAGCTTTTTTTTTTATAAATATGTTTATTGTTTGTCAATTGTTATTAATGGCTAAATACATGACAACATGGCATGTCCAGCTGGATTAAACAATTAACAACGTAATTTGTTTCCCTTGCCTTTTTTTGGGAACTTCTCGAATTGGAAGTAATGTCACTCCATCTTTACTAATAATATTAAAATTTGATGAGGTTTGAAGAGTTACATCAATCAAATGCCACATATCAAAAGGCAAAATAATTCCATGAAAAGTTCATCGAAAAACTTGGATTTTCAACGGTTATAAAATTTCTTCTTCAGGCAATGGATGAATGAAAATTGGGGGAATAAGCTGTGGATTCAATGGAAGCAATAGCTAGACAATTTTCATCTGCTGAAGTTTCTTCATTCTTTATATTTTCTTAGATAGTTGTATTTATTTCAGCTTCTTCTGTACATTAGAAAAAGTAAATTTGCAATTTACATATTCATTGTGAGTTATAGTTTCTCCATCTCTATGGTATTCCATTATCGCAATAATTCGTGCAACCCTTAGTTGAAGAATTCCAAATTAATATTTTGATTTTCAAATTTTTAATAAAAACTAAATTTGCATCAACTATTTGAGTGATGACTTCCGCAATAAAATCCATTGATATCATTTCGATATCTAATTTTTATATCCGAGATATCGTAAAAATCTTATATTGGAGTTGGAGCTTCTGCGGATTCAATAAGAATAAATTCATCTTTATGATGAGTTTAAAGAACGTTTTGTATTGCTAAATATATAATTTCTTCCCCAAATCGAGTTATTACACCAATTGGGGAACTTTAATTTCAAGCATTCGGAGTGCTTGTGTTAATTTTCACGAGCTGTTTCTTAAAGAAGATTGAAATTGCTCAGGTTAAAGAAACATTTGACTTATTTGTTAGGAATACTATGTATCGTTAACAATTTTATTTTTTATTATTGATATAACAATTTTTAAAAAGAGAAAGATAAAAAAAGCTCAAGCTGTCGAAATAATATTAGACTTAAATTCAGTCATAATAATCTTGGCTCTGATTTGAGAAATCATAATATTGGCTTTGATCATCATTTATTAACTGATAATCGCATAAATGATAATTTTTTAAGTTGATTGTTGAAGTAATTGAGGCGTTGGCTGTATTGAAGAAGCTGGTAACTCATAAGCATTAGAACTCGATTAACTTGCGAAGCTGCTTAAATGTTCATAATAACAAAAAATAATTATAATGTACATCAATGTTTGCAACAAATTAAAATCTTTAACTGCCTCTTAAAAAAGAAAAAACTCACTAGTTCTTGGAGATAGTTTCTGGAATAATGGCTATGCTGGAAGTAATGGTTGGAGCTTCTTTTGCAGTCCCGCAAGTATTTTTTCTACAAACTACTATCATTAAATATAAAGCAAGGTCTCGATTGTTAACAAATTTACTTTGTGTTGTTTCAAGCATAAAGTATTTTTATAAAAGTCTGGCAATGGAGGTTTGACCTTCTCATCATTCCCAAATGCAAGATGTGTTTGAATTAAATCTTCTGGACTTGGTGGTGATGGTTCAACAAAACCCAATCACCATTAGTGCTTAATTAATCAATTTTTTTTAATGATTTGGAAATGGTGTAATTAAACTTTCCAAAATTTCGACAATCTCTTCTGAATTTGGAAGTTAATTTTGTCATTCCAATAAAGTTAAATCAAATTATGTGGAGGTAGTGGAAATTATAGCTATGTTTCTGGTCGTTTATTTTTCATTGCTGTTTGCCAAAGGATTTCATATCCATGCTGGGATGCATCATAATTATGTGCCATATTATTTCACCTTCGAAACACCATCATAATGGATTGAGCTTTATTTCAAAACGGCTATTTTTAGGGTTTGATGCTTGCTTTTTTGTGCTGCATTTACATAGTTCAAGTTAGTAGCCAAATAAGTTATTCTAATACAGCCTTAAAACAAGTTTCTTATACAAAAATAAATTAACGGAGTCCATTGTTCACAAAGCAAGCATTAAAAAATATATATGACATGCCACAATAACAACAACAACTCTTTACATTATTAAAATTTATTTCAATGTCATTCATTTTTTACATTTTTATTTGCTCAACTTCTCCACTGTTTATCTGCTTTAATAGCCACTCAAACTGCTGATATTCTTCCATCAGAAGCGACAAAAATTATTCTTTGTTCCATTGCTATCCCTGATTTTGCCATTAAAATTGGTCCACGCGTTATTAATTCTTGTTTCTTTCTTAAAAATGTTACGGAACATACGGATAATAAATGAACCATCGATGTTGAGATGAATCAAAAACAACTTAAAAAATTTCTTGAACTCCATAATCATTTTGGATTTGTCGAATCATCCAAGGATCAAGAATTTACTAAATTAATTTTTAGTTCTTTCACTGATGCGGAATTTAAAGATTGAACTTTTTAAGCCGACTTTCTTTATTCTCAAAAATTTTTTTGAAGCTGCATGATATTATGTTTTTAATAAAAATGGTGAACGTGGAGGCCCAAAAATTCAAAAATACCTCAAACTCATCAAAAATTTCACACCCGATGAACGAAGAGCCATGGCCATGGATGAAAATCCATTGGAATTCTTTTAATGAAATCCAATTCAAGGATGAAATGGAAAAGGAGAATAACAACGTTGATGATGATAAAGTGTTTAATAATTTCAAAAAAATCCTTTTTTTATTTGTTAGTATTTTTGAAGTTTTTTGAAAGCTTACTGTATTTTTGTTGTCCAATAATGAAGCATGTTAAAGAAGCAGATATAAACTGTTGAAATTTGAGTATGATTCAGCGAAAAATAAGGCTTTTGTAGCCATTGAATGAAAAATCAAGTAAATGAACATTTGCTGGCATTAAGCTAATTATAGTTGCTCATAACAAACTTTGTATGGAAACTGCCTGCTTTTTGTTTTGAATAATTAAGTTTGCTCCTATAGTAAAAAGACAATTTACTACCCATCAACAACAGCATTCCTAATGTAACAAGTTGAAGATAGTGAAGTAGTGATGATTTATGAAATATCAAATGATTTTGAATTTGTTGCAAAAAAAGACTACCGGTTAGCTCTATCCACATTAGCACAATTTGGCAAACTTTTGATTACTAATCCCCGTATGTTTCTTTCCAAAATTACAATGAAAGTTGTGTTTTAATGGATACAAATAGCAAAAAAATTGTAACAAATTAGCAAGCTAACAACAATTTAGCATCCTTTGCTGAAAACCTATGCAATTTAAGCAACAAAAGAAGGACACGAATGGAAATAGGAGAAAAGGGAATGATTTAATTTCAAAGAACTTATTCGTCGTATCCAGCTATAATAAGTAAAAGGACGCAGAAAATTAGTTGGGTAATAACACAATTCTCAATCTTTTTGAAGATGCACTTCTCTCTAAATCTACTTACTCAAATACATTATTGTTCTACCATAAAATGAACTCGGTAAAACATAAATACTTTCTGACAAATTGTCATCCTTTGATGTCTTTTTACAATATTTAATCCTTAACGCAAATCAGTATAAATAGCCGCATGGATATTGTCCTATTAAATCTCAAATAATTTATTTGATGATTTTCTGTTTTGCCCTTGAAATAAATGTTGTAAGAAAAGCATTCCACCATAATGCAATAAGCCATTCGCCTTTTCATCTCTTACATGATATTTATAAGCGTAATATTCTCGTTTACTCATTTTTTTGTGAATTTGGTATATTTGGATTTTCTTTTTGGTAAATTCATAAAAATCCAAATTTCCATGTGTATGAAACGTTGGATAAACTAAAGATTTGTCGCATTATAACCTTCTTTTAAATATTTTTGAATTCACCATCAATATTCCTTTTTATAATAACAATATTTTCTTTGAAAATTTCTCCATTCTGACCTTAGATCATTGCTACTTCAAAGGCAACAATTGCATCAAAATTCCTTTTTGCATTAGGTTTATTAACAAAAATTATTAACTTTAAACCTTGAATGGATTCATTATTAGCTTATTTTTCAGCTTTATCTCTTTCAGTTGTTTTCTTTAACATTACAAAACTTTACACATTAACTGTATGTTCCCTCATAGCTTTATCAATCATTCCCATTAAATTTCCATCCAAATTCGCTTCCAAATTGGTATGAGCATACATTCTTTGTTTTGTTGCTTTATGACTGTCCAGAATATAAAGTTGATCGTCAAATGCATTGGCTTTGTTACTTGAATAAAAAATTCGACCCATTATGTGCAAAACTCTTCCTTGATCTTTTAATGCTAGTATGTATGGTAACATGTTTTGGATGCATCTGAGCAAACTATGGCTCGTGTTATAATTACGAATATTAGTATGAAAGTTTTAAACTAAGCTTTTATCCTTATGCTAGCTTTTTCATAAACATTTTAAAATCTTTGTGGTAATCATCAATTAATGAATCTAGAATTATTTTACCTAGTCGACAGCATGGATTACAGATTCCACCGGGTTGCCGTTATTCTTATTTAAACTTTTCGGCTTTACTAATGAGTACAGATTTAATCCTTTCTCGTAATTAATAATGTTAACATTTGTAAAACAAGATCCAACTCTTTTCACAAAAGGTTTTACAGTTTAAGTCACACATCGTCTTTTATATTTAGCATTATCCATAGCTTACTGGAGTTCAATTTTTTGTAATTTCATTAAATCGGCTATATTTTCTTTTACGCTATCCCATCTTTCACGTTTTTCTCCATTTGTTTCATTTTCACGAGGAACCGCATCATCTCAGCATTTTGATGTTTAAGAATTATTGTTTGCTCTCTGAAATAAATTTTTTTTTCGAGAGCTGTATCAATTCGTTACTTTTATTATTATTTTCAGGTGATAATAATAATAATCTTTTTTCCTTGCTACTTCACGTTTTCTTTGCATTTCGTTCAATTTTACCGCTGCATTCATTTTTGATTAATTACAATCATTTTTCATCTCAGATTATCATCTGTCATACTAATTATTTTTTTTATAAGCGTAAGACTTCATAGTTTCGACAGACTCTTTTTTATACCAACCCTCTTTTTCAAAATCTTTATTATCAATATCCATTGGTTCATTTTCTACAGCAGTTGCATGCATTGGTTTGAGTATTTGGTTGATTTAAATCTTCTTCAATTTTAATCATTTTTTTGGTGTTACAACTATGGTATCGTCACTGGGTTTTCTTTTATTAGTTTTTCTAACTGACGTTGCATCCGCAGTATCGAGGTTTATATTAAAATCGTCAATAACGAAACTTTCTTTGGTATCGTCATAACGAATTATAGCCGTATAAGAATCATAAATATTTCCTCTCCATGTGACAATTTGTAAATCTTCGATTTTGAAATTTTTATAATTAAAAACTGTATTAGTTAGTAAGCGTTGAGCTCCATATTCAACCGGACCTTGTTCTAAATATTTAGCACCACCATTCGATGGACCTCAATTGTGAGAAATGAAATCCCAAACAAATTGCACTTACTAAAAGTCTATCGTCATGGCCATCGATAACATCTCTGTTCATAATAATATCAATTGTTTCATCATTAATCCATTGATTATTTTTTACTTTGTTCATTGAATGTCATTGGTTCTTTATCTTGTTCATCTTTAACTTCAGCAATCAAATTATCATCGCTGCTTTTATTTTGTTAATTATTATTAAAAATATATCCTAAATGCTTTATTGGAGCTACAAAATCATTTGCATGTTGGCCGATTTGTCGCCAAACATTTAAGATTCCATAAAAAGGCAGATTTATTTGAACACAAGCTCTTTCTTTAAATGCATGGGATGGCACAAAAAACCTATTTTCACCGTTAAAACATATTTCTTCTGCCATTCGACAAATGTAAACATCACAATTGTATTCATTAAGTTGTAAATTTACAGTTGCATATTTATGGTCATATTCGACTCGCATATTGACATAAGCTTCAACAATCATTTTTAAGGGTTCATAAACTGGCGCAAAATCCCATTGCAAGCTATCATAAACTTTTATAGTAACAAGTTTTAAAAGTATTAAATACCAATATCTCTTTTCACATACTGGAACCATAAGTATTTGAAAGTCGAGCTTAAAAACTCTTAAAGACAAAATGGATTAAATTATGGGGAAGTTAATAATAAAGCACAATAAAATGGTGGCAAATCATCGACCTTTCTAATGCCTTTCATTCATACACATTCTGCACAAGCATTTTTTTTTATCATTCCTTTCATTTTCCAAGAAAAGAGCTACCTTTAAGTAAACGTACTTCTCAATAGAATCCGATCCATATGGGGAAGATGATTCAACCATTTCACAATCCTGATGCAATTTCCAATCCAAGGACACAAAAAAAAAGTTCAATTGTGACATGGAATATACAGATTACAAATATATTTTTAAACAGTATGTGTGATAATAATTGACAAACAATAAACATATTTATAAAATAAAAAGCTTTTAATTATTTGCCTAATTCTGTGAAAAATAATCAAAAAAAATGATGGCGCTACCTTCCGCGCTACCTTCCGCGCTACTTTCAATAATTAAAAAAATGAAAATGAGTGGTCCCAACACGAAAGAAAACGGCGCTACCGCGCTACCGCGCTACTTTCAATAAAAGCCCTTCTCTTCTCTTCCCTTCCCTTCTCTGTTCAAACAACCTGGTAACGGATTGTACGATCATTATTGCAATTTTCTTTTTTAGATCCACAATTTTTTAAATTTAAAACCTTATTCGTAGGTAATGTAATTAATATATCTGTCAAATACAAAGTTTTGTGGCAGTTTATTTTGTGGAATTGTGAAGCTCCCTTTTTGTTTTTCAATTTCACCTTATCCTTTACATGCTTATGCTTTTATGTTTTCAATTTTTACCATTAAACGATTTTTGAAAGCAATGTTAGTTTTATAAAAAAAATTTGGCTCGACTCAACAAAAATTCTAACAACAAAAAACATTACACTTTTTGGAGATGATTTTACTGTAAAACGCATAAAGTCAAGGGCAATAATATTGCTTGAAAATATGTAGTTAATAAAAGGAAAAAAACAATTTTTGTTTGGATTTTTTTTATTTACAAATGAATGGATGGGTATAAAATATTAACATAATTAGGGAATGATTATTCTGCTTTAAAAGTTGCATTAAATCCTTTATATCTAAAGTTTGCATCGGAAGTAAATTTTACGGTCATAGCATTTGTCTTTTTGGTTGAAAATGTTAGTCCCTTTGAATGTTTGCCTGATAGCCTAAAAAACATTTTTTTATTTTTTTATTTTTCAATTTGGGATGCAAACAACATCCATAAACATTTGACCCCATTGAAAAAGGGCTAATGAGTAAATAATTTTAGTGGGAATGAACTTTACCAGCTTTTAGGCAACGAGCAACAAACCTTTTAATTTTATTTATATCATTATCATCCAATCCATCATAAAGATAAACATAATCACAACAACCTTCCAATTCAAATTCTTCAAAAGTTATTTTAACTTTAGTTTTAGATGGACCCTAAAATTTGTTACAGTTTTTTTTTGCTGGATAATCTTAAACTTTGTAATGTCTTACTTTAATTATCCATTTACATTCAGAATTATTTGGATATTTTTTGTTATATTTTGGAGAATGAAAATGACCAGTAGTTGAACTGGTTTTAATTATTTTTGGACAATTAGTCAAGTCTTCTGATAAAATAATATCTGATTCATCCGGTGGTGGTGGTGCTTCGGTATTGCTGCTGATTGGTAAACCATGGGGAAGGATGAATAAAATTTGAAGGAAAAATAAAGTAATTAATTGCACATTTACCATGTTTTTAAAGTTAGTCAAAAAATAAAAAAGCAAATTCTTCTTTAAAACACTGGAGCAGCTTCCAAGAGACAACGATGAAACGAAAATGAAAAAAACAAGGCCTATCTCTTTCTAAAAGAAAACAGCCCCTTTTATGTAGGCATAAAATAAATTACTGATAGTCACATGAGTAATAATACTATTTATTTCTTCATGTTTTAAGTACAAAATTATTTTTTTGTTTACTCCCATTCATGTGTAAAAAAACACGACGGTTAACACCTTCTTATTTGGTTGCTGCTTATCAGTTGTTATAAGCTTGCTTTTATGTGGGTTTTGAATTTTTGTTTTTTTCCAATCAACACAATCATAAAATTTTACATACATATTTTTTTGATTTGAATTGAATGAAGTTGTTTTGGAATAAAAAATGTATGCACCACGTCAATGAGAATATTTTTTATATTTTTTTACTATCAAAAATTATCCATAAAAATTCAAAGACCAAAATAGTTTTTAAACAAAAAAGCAACAAAACAATAGCTTTCAAAAAAAAAGTAAAAGTACCGAATAACACTAATCGATATTTACCCTTTTTTTGAACATTCAAGAAGAAGAGGTCTATGAAATGATGTTAATGTTGCGACGAAATCAAACAAACAACAAATTTAGTATAAGATTCAAGCTTCAGCAAATGTTTGATTGAAATTCCAGAAATCAAAAAACAAATTAGCAATATATTTCTGTGATTTTCTTTCATTGCTAAACTATTAGCATCAAACTTTGATTCGAATTTTAACAACGTTTTATACCCATGAAAAAAAAACTTAAATTTTCATGACCTAACGAAAGATTATGTTATTACTTTTCGTCAATTTTTGGTTTGATTATCAAAAAAATTAATTCAAGCTATCTTGCGTCTTGTTGAGAATGCAAATGGAAGCGCGAGTACTCTCCTTTTTGATGCATCTCTCTCAAAATCTGCTTATTTTTTTCTTCATTTGATGAAATGTCGAATGCTTATTTTACTTAACGCTTCCCATATTTTCTTCACACATCAGAGTGTTTATTCTAATTATATTATTATTACGACGACATTTGTTTGATTTTTATTTATTTATTCATTTTTAGTCTTCATCATGTCTGATCTTCTTGATTTTTCAACAACGTTTCCTAATCTCACATTGGAAGAAAAAAGGCGACTTACTCGAACAGCATGCTCGATCTTCAAAATTCTTGAAAAAAGTTGTATGTCATCAAGAAACGTGGATGAATGTCTCATTGGCGTCGATGATACTGGATATGGACCATATGGAACAAGTGTTAGTGAATTCCTCAAATTACCTGAAATTGCATGCCTCATTTATCCTCTTCAAGTTCAAAGTACTATGGATGAAAGTCGTAATTATCGGTCTTATTGCTCAAGATATGACCTGATGGCTCCAAAAAGACCAATCAAATTTATTTTTTCTGTAATTTACTTGACTTTTCTTTCATCATTAAATTATGTTACTGTTTTTCAGCTTCGTCGTTCAATCGTTTGGTGTGTTCATCATATTACAAAGAAAGGAGGTGGTGATAAACTTGGTGCTGTCAAATTAGGCGATGTTTGCAAAGTATGGAACAAATATTTTTCTAAAGCTCAAAAATGGACATTGCATCCTACTGTATGTGTTTTTAATATTTACTATGGTTTATTATGTTTTTGATATGGCTGAGCTATGAATGACTTTTTATCCTTATTAATTTAGGGTAAACTTAGTTTTTGTGATTTTGAACTCTTCGTCGCTATATGCTTCTTCTGCTCTCGTGAACTTGTTATCCGTGTTGCTCCTAAAGGTGAAAGTGATGCATCTGCTACCATTCGACTTCGTACCTCTTTCCAACATATTGAAGATGAACTTACTAAAGAAGAAAAACTCAAGGATAAAGCTATTGAAGTTTATGAATATCATCTTAATGTGAATCCTGACAACGTTAATTGGTCTGAAATTACACCGGATATCGAATATTTTATTTGTTGGGAAGGTAAAACGAATAGAGCAAACTATAATGATTCTTGGTTTAACAACGTATTTGGTGCTATTCACTACTCAAATGAAGTCAAAGATTATGAATCTCTTCTTGCTGTTATCACGTAAGTGTTGTAACTTGAAAAACAATTTGTGTTAATACTAAAAGTTCATCTTTTTTATTCTAATGAAATTTTTGTTTTTAGGAAACATACTCCGAGTTCATTGGAAGACCAAGTTGCAAACTCAACACCGAATCTTGAATTGAATCAATTAATGGACATGGCAGCTTATGAATCATTGGAAGCTGTTTCTTATTGGGGTGAATCCCAAAGGGATATATACTTTAAGATCTTCAATGAACAATCTTGTGATAAACTCAATAAATGTGATCGCGCATATCTTCTTCATTTCATCGACTTGGTTCCAGAACATAAATGCAAGGTCAACATGTATATCGTAACTATTAGCAAAATCGTCCATCATATTTTAATGGCGACAAATACGCCTTATTTTATAAGTGAAAATCGAATCGCTAAATTTATTATGTATGTTTTGATAGTTGTTTTTGTTTAAATAAACTCGTCTTATTTTTTTCTTCGTTTTAGTAAGAATCATCGTTACAACATCTACCAACTTTTATTGAAGATGGGCATTCCAACTATTACAGACTTGATCCTTTATTTTGCTGACAGTTTTGACTTGTTGAATGCTATCGCTGTTCAACGCGAGGACGATGGTTTCGTATACCGAAATATGTACAACATTTTGAACGATCATAGCTTAACTGGTATATTCCCACATGAAGTTAGTTTTATTTTTGCTTTTTTATCCCAACTTTAATGCTCCATTATTTTTAGGCTAAATATCGGATTATCGAAGCGGTCAACCTTGTAATCTCAAATGGTAATTGTCGAAATGGTTTAATCACCGAAAATGCTATACGTCAAGCTTATCATCAGCGCTTCCATCGCCCACTTGATGCTAGGGTTAGTTGTTTATTTTTTGTTTACATTTTTACTTATGATTTTGATTTTTAGGAGCAGCGAAGAATCTTTGGAGCTGAGTATGAAAATGTTGGACACTTCTTGGTCGCTTTCTGCACCATGGATATTATTCTTATTGAACAACCTAATGAAGTGATCTCTTATCGTGTCGCCTTCGATGATATGGAAGAGGCCCATATGAACATCATCAAGAGAAAGAAAATTCAAATGAAAGCTGTGCGTGATTGGAGACGAATAGTGGAGAAAGCAATATCTGTAAGCTTTTTCTTCTTTTTAGTTTTTAATAATTGTTCCTTTTTTTTCAGAATCATGTTGAGCCTCCACATTCGGCCTTCACATCATTGAAGAAGAACATGATCCACTACGAAGCTCATCTGATCCAATCTCAACATACCATCCTGACACATCCTGTGGAAAGGAAGAAATTCGGGTATCAATAGAAATTTTCTGATTTGACTTGACTTTTTTTTCTCAACTTGTTTTAATTTTGTTTTCATGTTTATGTTCTGTATAATAAATGTTTTTTGTTTGATCTTTGTGTTTGCTTTTTTGTGAGAGATGGACAAAGATTTTATGTTTAGATACGGTAGTAGTTGATAGAAAGATTACTTTCAAGCAAATTTTCAAGAAACGCTTGAATTTATGATTTTCCCTAGAGTTTATCATATCTTGATTTGGATCATTTTTTTGATTATTTATGAATTTTTTGCGAATGATTCAATGAGCAGCATCAACCTTTTCATTCATTTTTCCACCATGAAACTTCATAATTTATATTTAATAAATGAAATATCTTTGTTTACCTTTTATTTCCACTTCCAAAAATGATGAACAACAAAAAGGTCATGATTTTTTGGAGATTTCAAAGTTTGAACATCTGCATCGGATAAAAGTCAATGTTAGCATAAAGGTTAAAACTCTTTGAAAATTGGCGTTGATTCCGTCATTGGCAATTCATACATATTTATTGGAAATGGTTTTGTTTGATTTATGACAAAAAATGAAAGAATTTGAAAAAATAAATGCGGAAATAAATGCGTGAAGATGAAAATAAAAGGCAACGAAGAAGAGCTCCACCTTGTCTATGAGTTTGGCTTCTTTCACACATTTTTTTTATTGTCAAATATTTGATAACTCAGAGTTCATCCGCTTTTATATTTCTTCATTGTTTTTTTTTTGTTCGTGTGTGCGAAGCATTCAAGAAAGGAAGAGAAAGAAAAAGGACTTATTTTTATTTATCACTTTTAAAATTCCTTAAAAGTTTAAGACTCTTCAGTACCAAAATAATGAAGAGTTTCGGAAATGTCTTCTTTGTATTTCTTTTGGTTACGGTACTTTTGGCACATGCTTTACCATCAAACTTAAAAAACAAAAATGGTAATGGACTCTCCATTAAATATGTTCCACCATTATATGGCACAGATGTAAATTGCCCTTCAGTTGAATATGATAATGATGCAACATCTGGAAGGCTTTATTCTCCAAATTTTCCTGGAAAATATCCTTCCAATTCCAATTGTACTTATTTGATTCAGGTAAATTAATTTTTGGCTTGCTTCAGCACATACTAGAGATGATGAAATATTTTAGACAACTTTGGATAAAACTATTACAGTCGTTTTTGAAATTTTCGAAGTTGAACCTTGTTGCGATGCGGTTTATGTTTATAATGGACCACAGGAAGAAGATTTGCTTTTACAAAAGTGAGCCTTTTTTACATTGCAATTTAATTTGGCTTTTCATATATTTTTTTAAAACTTTATTTTGTGTGTACTAGAATTCTAAAATTGAAATTGTTATTTTCTTAATAGCAAATATTTTTAATTTTTATTACAAAATCCACCAATTTCATATTATTTCTAGATTTTCTGGAAACATGTCAACCAAAAGCATTTCAACAAATGGCTCAAATATAATGAAAATTCTATTTACATCTGATCAAAACTTAAATTATCAAGGTTTTTATGCTGTTTTTCAAGCTCAAGATAGTATGTTTTATTTTTTGCTTTTAAAACACAAACATCTTACAACAATTTCCAAACACAAGCATCGTGCATTTTATTCCGGTTTTGACATTTTTATGTTTTACTCGCCTTTTTTTTTATTCCAATCCTCTTGATATTTTCCGGGTTTTGCTCTAATAATCTTCTTTTTTTGTCATCAGCTGCTAACATGCGAAAAAAAAATTGCTTGAGATGGAACAGCGAAAAATCGATGACAATGGCCACTAAATTTTTGGAAAATACAACTTTTACCGTACATCTCTGCAACCTATCCCTTCCAATAAAAGCATTACCACACACATCCATTTTCTAACGTTATTTAAAAAAAGTCATTAGCCGAATAAAAAATCACAGAAAAATTGTGCAACATTTGTTATAACAATTTTGGGGCAAAGTTTGTAAAACGTTTTAGCAAAACTTGCAGATCCTGGCACATATCCACAATATCAATGTTCCTCCAATTTTACTGAACCATTTGGCGCCATTGTATCTCCTAATTTCCCTGAACCTTATCTACCCAACACAGATTGCACTTATTTAATTGGAAATGGTGTTGGACAAGTAACTCTCACGATGGAATTCTTTGATACTGAACCATGCTGCGATCATTTACGACTTTATGATGGATTTAATAATTCAGCTGATTTAATGATGGAGTAAGGATATTTGTCAAAAAATAAATTTAAATTTAATTTAGTCCTTCCAGAATGAGTGGAGTTTCGGTTATGGGAAGTACATATAAATCAAGCAAAGGATATATTTATGTTGAATTTGTTTCGGATGCAACTCAAGAAGGAGCAGGATATAGCTTGAAATATGAAATTCAAGATGAAACCCAAAATGTGGATATTCCAATACATATTAATCTTAAAAAGTGATTGAACTTGATAATTATTGTATCCTTTGCATATTTGTATTCCTTTTTTTCTTTTTGAATGTGTTAAGCATTATTCCCGAGTGAAAAAAACAAAGAAATGAAAACGTGTTATTATTTATTTTTATATGTTTAAACTTTAAAATTCGTTATTAACAACATAAAAAATGAAAGTGGTTTCTTAAAGAAATAGTTTAAAAAAAGTTACTTTCCAAAAAAAATGAAAAGAAGAGTAAAATTGCAATTCTGGGCTTTAAATTTTGTAAAACAATCAAAAAGCAGTGGCTTTTTTGTTAGATGTTTTATTACTTTTGATTGCTTTTTCATGTGGTTGTTGTTTTTGTTATTATTAAAATACACAAAGATTTGTTAAAAAAAGTGGTAAAAATGTTTAGGAAAAAGTAAATAACACGAAAATCAATTTCGTGGAGTTGTTGAGAAAAAAAACTTTTGGGCTAAAAAATAATCATCGGGAAGAAGTTAGTGTTTTTTAAAAGAAAAAACTAGGCGATTAAAAAAGAGACAAGAAAGGTAAAGAAAAATTGAGACCAACTCATAATTATTAAAATTTAAAAATAAACTTTTTTGTTTTGTTTCAAATTTCTTTAGATAAAGAATTTGCGGAGCTTCTTTTCATCAACTGGAGCAGCTGAGAATCGAATGGTACCTTGTTTAGTCATTTCACATCTGAAAAAAAAAAGTATCATTTGTTTGCATACAAAAAATTGAATCATCAAAAAAATTTTTTAGATGTGTTGCTTTTTTAAGGATAGCATAGAAAAGAAAATCTTTTAAGCTGCTTAGAAAATTTTTTTAAGTGTGTGTTTATAAGGGTCAAAGATAAGGAAGATGAAAAAAAGGACGTGATCATTCACGATTGAATTTTGAAGAGGTGGTGGCAAAGCAAAAGAAAGAAAAAGTGAAAAGGAAGAAAAACACTAAGTTCTTTTTTTCTTTTGATGGATGATTGATGCGATTTTTTTTCCAAGAAAATTCGTGAAAAGCCTTGAAACCCCGCAGACTTATTGGAAAAGTATTGCAACTTTGCATGTTCAGACAACTTTTTTTCTTGAAGAAAGTGGTCAGAAAAAAAGGGTAATGAAAATGAAACGCCTTCTTTGCATTTTGATTTTTTTGATATCAAAGTATGCAAACAAACTACTGAAAGGGTTCAATACAAAAAGGGTCAATTTAAGATCCCATAAAAAAAATAATAAAGTATCTTGAAATGCAAATTTTTTGTTGGAAAAATTCATCCATAAAACAAACATGGCCAAATTTTTTACAACTAACTAAGGCCCAACAAAAAAAAACTTACGTGTATCGAGAACCACCTTGAACAATTTTACGATTAAGTGGAATTTGAACTCCATCTTTTGAAATACAATTAACAACTTCAACTGCGCCGTTAGCCCGACAAGTTTTATTGAAGCGATGATTTTCAACCCAATATTCACCAACTTTACGTTCGCCATTTTGTTCATCGGTGCATTGAACTATGGTTTGAGAGCCACCAAAAACTTTAGGAGCTTTAATGGTTTTTTGTCCATGGAATGATACGGTGCCATTGGGGAATGATTGGCAAACGAGAACAAATCCATTAACTTCTTTGGAACCATTAACAGGAATGCGTTGACCTTCTTCAGTTACGCAAGAACGCAATTTACGAATTCCACCGGATAAACATTCAAGTTCAAAAGATTTTTCTTGCCATCGTGAGCCAACTTCATGTCCATCACATTTAGCATTGGGATTTGCACCTTGAACGAGAGTAACCATGCCCCGTTCATTCATGGAACATTTCCATTGATCATTACCATCATCAAGGGAAGAATTAATGAGAATTTTATTTCCATTTGGTGCAAGACAAGCTACGACTTCAGTTTTCCATGAACCATTATCGTGAATGGTGCAACGCATAATGAAGGCGTCTCGTTCCTTCTAAAATCATTGATAGTATTGTTTATTAGTTTGGAAAGTTTTTATCATTAATTTTTAACTAACCCATTCTTGTCCATTAACAAATGTGCCACCGCCATGTCGACAAGCTTGAACTTGTGCAATTACAAAAGCAACCAAAAAGATCAAAAAGTTCATTTTTGTTCAGCTGCTTTAGTGGGACCCAAATTGAATGATCGCAAAAAAATGAAGCGCTAAAAAAATATTTATAAAATATATTTTACTGATTGATTTTTTTTTTATCATTCATTCAAAACGACGTGAGCTTTTAAAAACAAATGGCCCGGCTTTAATTTTTGCAGAGAAAAAAAATCAACAGGCAGGCTTTGGCAGCAGTTGCTTGCTTTTGTGCTCCAACATTTATTTTGCCCTTTGACTTTTTGCAATAAATAGAAAAAAAACAATGTTTGATGGCTAAAAAAAAATCCAACTTCCGACACAAAATATGATTAGACTTTTTTTTTATCAATGACGAAGCATCAGCCACAACCGAAAAAGTTCCAACTTGACAGCTTTTCAATTTTGAAAAAAAGATCACGGTTTAAAATTTGAGAAGAAAAAAAATTGAAATGGATTGATTGGACTCAAATAATGTTAAAAGTTTTTATCTTTGGTGAGCAAAATAATTAATACTCATGATGAAAAGCTTTTTTAAAATTAAAAATAAATTGTTGAAGACAAAAACTATGTGAAAATTAAACCATGGAAAATATAGCGGATGAGTTTGTATTAATAAACTTTAGTTTAGTTAATTGGTTAGAATTATATGAATCCGAGCTTCCAAAATCATTGAATTAGCGAAAATTATGTAAAAAAACATGTCAACCATTTCTCAAAGCAAAAACACATTGAGCCTTGTTAAAGCTAAAGTCATGGGTTACCCTAATCTTTATTACCAAAAAGCATGTGTAAATGAAAGCAGGTACCTAAATTAAAAAACCTATAAAAATCTAAAGTTTTTAGGCCATTTACCAGGCTTTTGTTGAAGCTTTTGTACCCATCATTCCCTACGGCCAAGGTCATCTTGAAGAATGAATTTTAAAAAAAAATAGGCGGCGCCGAGGTCATTAACAATAATGTCTATTAATTTATTTTTTTTTACTCAACAACCCTTTTTTGCAATTTCCATTGACCGGAAATACAGGTCAAACATTTTTTTCGTGGTTCCATTTTTTTTAAAGATTTTCGTCTTTCAACAAACAACAAAGAATTCATCCATTTTTTTTTCTTATTCAAAGCAAGAAAAACTTTAGCGTCATAAGAGTTGCAAGAAAATTATTTTAGTTTTAAAGTTTAAACATTTTTAATAAAAAAAATGATTTACTTTTAGTTGGTACAAAAATCACTTTCAAGAATAAAATACTGGTTTTAATGGCGCCACATATCAATTCATTCCGGAAACCGGAACGTAAAACGCCTTTCCGCATATTTTTTTTTTGCAACGTCTGAAAAACCAGTGATAATATTTTTATAATTTTGTAATTTATCCCTTTTTTAATTTTACTATCGACAAAAAAGAACCCTTTGATTGCTGCTTGACCATAAAGCAACAACCTTCAACACCACCAATCTTCTCTGTAACATCAGTGAGAGCATTCATAAAAAATAGACTAGAAGCAAGTGGGCAGTAGTAGCCTTGGAATGGCCGTAAAATGTCACTTTAACACCTTTTTAAATCAAGAAAGATGAAAGTAAAAGCAATTTTTATGTCAATACTAAAACTCGAAAATTCTCTTGCAAAAAAAGTAAAAAAAAACCAAAACATTAAATAAATAAAACTATTTATTCCACATTAGAAACACAGACAAAAGACATGAAACACAGACAAAAGACAAGAATAATAAATGCACAAATATTAAGTTAAATTAGTAATCCTCATCCTCGTCTTCTGCCATGATGAGTTCCATTATTTCACGTTCACGTTGTTGTTCAGCTGTTTCAATTTCAATTTTTGATTTATCAGATGGGAAACGAAAAGCCTTGACCGCTTGATTGTGCAGGAGAAGACAGTGTTTGATACGTTCATCATAGCTAAATTGAGGTTCAGTTGAGCGGTAAATGTTTTCAGCTTCAACAGTTTGCATATAACGATCATCAGCAGTTGTATCAAATGAGACGATTGCATCAATGGTACCTTCTTTAATCGCCTTTGTGACCATGTATTCAGCTTCAGATGTTGATGAAAGCTATAAAACGAAAGATAAGATGAATAAAAAGAGTAAAAAAGTTAAACATACAGCAAGTTTGCGAGCAATTTCTTTGATTGAAATTCGTGAATAACCAAGAGAAATTTGACGAATTGCTGTCTTGATAACATTTTGACGTAAACGAACAATAAGAGTGATGGTTTCATCTTTGGTGAAGACAGGCTTACATCTTTCGAGAATTTTGTTGAATTGAATGCTATCACCAACTCGTACAGCTATAAGATAAATAATGTTAAAACTATAAAGAGTAAGAAAACATACCATGAGAAAGTTCCAAGTAAGGCGCCAAGGGTTTCTTGTAAGCAGCAACACGGAAAATGCTTCGTTCAGGAATAAGACCTTGCAATAATTGAATGACGACCATCCATTTATGAACATTTTGCTTAAAACCAACAGCAGCATCTGTAGGAGCTTTACGAAGAGCTTGATGGAAGAATTGTGAAGCACCATTATAGTCAAGTTCAATAGCTTTGATACGTCCTTGATAGTATAAGAAGCGAGCAAGATCATTGTTGTTGGCAGATTCAGGGAAAGTGACCTTTGTAAGAAGTTTGGATGCACCAGAGAAGTTCTTTGTCAACAGGAGAACACGAAGAAGACACACAATAAGAACAGCAACGGTATGAGCTTGATTTCTTAAAGTTGCAATACGAAGTCGACTGCTGAGATATCCCCGAAGATCAGAGATTTTGTTTTCACGTTCAGCTACCAAGGTCATATAGAAGAATCCTTTAGCTAAGAAAGGATCTAATGAACGATCTTCATATTTGTCGATTTTGGCAATGTAATTCTTGATACAAGCAGCACTTTCCACGAGTTTTCCTTGATCGATGAGACGAAGCATGACGATGAGTTGGTTGTAGCATTCCACTTCAGCATTACTACCTTTGTATGGAGTTGTCGTAGGTCGACGTTTAGCACGAGGAGATCGAGAGCCACCAGATTCTGGTTTGTCCACTTCCATAGGCACTTCCATTGCTTTTTGTGTTGATGGAACTGAAAAATGAACTGATGAAAAATGAGATTCGACATCAAAATAAGGCATAGAAAATTAACATAGCGCAAATAATCATTGTGAAAAGACGCGAAATTACATAGAAATGCTTTTTGGAAAAGTAAGAAAATCATACATGGACTTTAAAGGAACATAGGTTTTTGATGCCTTTTTGAAAAATTTCGATGACACACAAGCGAAAGTTAGAAAAAATGAGTCTGGGGCAGAGCGGCAAATTCAAAAAAAAGTTGCACGCTCATGAAAAAGGTTGCACGGAAAAAGTTTTTTGAATTTCCCGCGCTGCCCCAGTATCGATTTTTTCAACTTTCGTTTGCGTGTCATCGAAATTTTTCAAAAAGGCATCAAAAACCTATGTTCCTTTAAAGCATAACAAATATTATTCAAAGAGATAAGGATGAACAACAAAATTGGAAAGAGAAAAAAAAACCAATAACAAAATGATTTTTATAAAGATCGATGAAGAAAATGCAGATATTTTTTAGTCCATTTATTAAGTTTCTAATTCAAAATTAATTCTTTCATTTTTATAAAATGTGTTAAAATCTCCAAATAAATGTTTATATGTATTCCACATCCTTTCTCCTTTTCCCTTTAAACCACTTGACGATCTTTAAAACAAGCAGCATCAGTTGATTTTAAACTAAACTTTTCAAGTTTGGAAAATATTATTGCGTCATCCTCTCTTTTGCTTTTTGAACGTAAGGAAAAAAAGTTGGAATAAGCAAATGGTTAGCTACTTGCTATTGACTGACGATTTAAAAGCTTTCATGGATGGATATATGTCACACGGGTTTTTACACTAATCCTCAACAAAAAAATTTTAACTTGAAGAGTGAAAAGCAAAAGGCTCTATGAATATTTTTGAAATTGTAATAAATTGCAAAAAAAAAAAAGGAAGTAATCGGTCAAAAAACGTTATTCGCTTGCTTGCTGCACCTTTGAAGAACCAAATGTTGCTTGCTTAGTTTTTGTTGCTGCTTGACGATGGTGATTTTTTTTTTTGCACGATGAAGCTCGTTTATACTTTTTTGTTTGAAAAAAAAAACTAAAAAAGTGATTGAAAGTAATATTTGAATGGGTTAATTAGTAAAAAAATAAGCAGAAAAAATATACTATGAAAAATGAAATGGAGACTTTTAATAACCGAAAAAAAGGAGATAAATTAAAAAATGGAAGTCAAACGGAGGCTGCTAACTAAATGAAAACTAAAGTTTAACATTCGACGTTTCAATAAACTCCTTAATAAGAAAGTTTTATAATTTAATGAAAAGGAGATAAACTAAAAAATGGAAGCTGTGTAAAATTTATAAGTTTGGATTACAGCAGCAGCGGATTCGATTCGTTTGCTTCTTTCGATGAAAAGCTACCATTTTATTATTATTTACCAGCATTATGGATTCACTCTTATCTTTATAAGGGAAGTAAAGCCTTGAAACACGATTTCATTTTTATTATCGGACATTCGCCTATTTATTTCTTATTGAATTGCGTCTTTCCTTTTTTTGTTTGTTGGTTGGATCAAAAAACAAATGTCGCCGTCGGCGTTGAATGTTTTTTAAAAATCTTTAATGGAATTAAACACCATTTGGTTCATTTTCATTTTATTTGTGTGTTGCGTTGTTTGGTTGAGATTAAACATTCAAGCTAATTTCAATTTACGATGCTTTAAAAGAGATGTGCAAAAGAAAAATTAAAAGCGATGTGATGTTACACTTTTTTCATTGTGTTTTTTTAAAAATTGAATGCGGAAGCAAAGATTAAAAAAAATTGGAGTTTTTTTTAAGTATCAGCTGCCAACCGTGTCTCATTGGTCTTTGACGACATTAATAAATTCAAAACACAAAAACCTTTACAAAATATTTCACGTTTTAGAAATATAAAGATATTAGAAAACAATGCTGTTATTGTTGATGATTATCAGGAACATGGTGGCTGCTTGGTTTTATTTTCAAACCAAGCTTTTTTTTTAAATAATTTTTTTGATCGATTAAAACCAAAGTTTAACTAATTACAAATCACGGTGGTTTTAAGCTCAAATAAGCTGCAAGAGATCTATCTTCGTGCTAAAAATTTAATATTTGCTTTGAAACTATTAATCCTTTAATTAAAACTATTTATAAAAAACATATTTTGAGTTATTATCCCGATGATAGGTTAATCATGTGATCTCTCATATTTTCTTACGATTAAGTTTCATGTAAACTAAAAATCTTTTTTATTTGTATGTTTGTTTGACCTTTGACTCATAACACAACTTTTACAAGAGTCAATCTTCTTCTTCGCTAACTAGCTTCCTCTTCAAAATCATTCGCAAACCGCGTCAAAAAGCTTTTTCTTTCTTTCAACGATTTGATTCTCTTTTTTTTCTCCTTCAACCGTTTTAAAGTTTTCTTCACTCACTTTTGTGGTGATATATTTTTTTTAGTTTACTTGCACCCTAAAAACTTAGTATTCTTTACTTTTTTAAACTCCGCCTTTAAAGAATGGATCAACTGAAAGCTTCTTTTTTTCTCGTTCAATTTTTTTTATCTTGACAAGCTAAAGAAAAGAAAAATGAAAGAAAGAAAGGATTGCATTTTAGCCACTTTTTCCAGCAGTTTACCTTGGTTCTTTATCTCTTTGTGAGGAAAATACATATATATATAAAAGCACTTACGTTCTTCTTCTTTTTTTCTTCAAGCACACGTGGTTGAAAATTTGATATTTTTGTGACATAATATTTTTTTGAGTGCCAAAACACATAACTAATAATAAATTCAATCAAGAATGGAAACAATTGTTGTTGTTCCAATACAGCCTAATGGAATCCAAGAGAAACCCGTCGTAGTAAATGAAAAAGAAACACCAAAACAACAAATTATTTACACCCGAGATCATTTTCATACTGAATTTGATACTAATGCTTATTTAAATGTAAGTTTTTATAATTACTTTTCGTAGCTATAAAAATGGCAAAAGAATGCGTTCCAAATAGTGAAATGAATTAAATTTTAAGGATTTTTACACTCGAATTGAAGATCCTGCAATGCAATTGGTTCTTACATTTCTTCCATCCATAGTTGCTCGACTTCCAGAAAGAAAGCGACTCCTCGATTTTGGTGCAGGACCAACCATTCACGCTGCTGCATGCTTTCGTGATAAAGTAGATGAAATTTATCTCGCTGATTATCTTCCCCAAAATCGTGATGAACTTATTCGATGGAAAAATGGTGAAAGCACTTTTGATTGGAGTGCCGCTCTCAAAATGATGCTAACCCGTGAAGGACAAGATTGGGCTAAAGTACCTGAAGCTGAAAGAGCTACACGTGTGAAGGTTAAAGATATCTTTTATGCCAATTGCTTCGAACAACCTTCAGTGCAATGTAGCAAAGAACTTGAACGAAATTTTGATATAATTATATCATTTTTCACTCTTGAATATTGTTGTAACACCCTTGAAGAGTATGGAAACGCCATAAAAAATGTGGTTGAACAAGTCATTCCTGGAGGATATTTTATTATGGGTGGAATACTCGAGGAAACTTGGTGTTCATTTGGCGGTAGAAAATTCACCTGCTTGTACATAACCAAAGATTTTATGATTGATTGCCTTCGAGATGCTGGACTTCTCGTTGATGATCCCAAAATTTATTCAATTGAAGTTAATGGAATGTTCCTCGTATGTGCGAAGAAAACTGAACAAAATTCAACAGCATCATTGTAAATATTAAGGCTGCTTATGTGTTTGCTATTATTTTGCCACCATGTTCTCAAAGCGTGTTTCTTCATTCTTTAATCATTTAATTTCAAAATTTATAATATGTTAAGATAAATTTGGTTCTGCATAAATAGAAAGATTTTTATAAATAAAATGGGCTTTAATTTAGGTTAATTTCTAAATGAAAAAAGCGACAACATAATTTATTTGCAAACTTTTGAAAAAAAAACCAGAAAATAAATTTTAAAGCTTTCAAGGTTGATTACAAAAATGTCAAGTAAAAAAAGGCAAAAAATTTGGAACGCTTCACGAATTTGCGTGTCATCCTTGCGCAGGGGCCATGCTAATCTTCTCTGTATTGTTCCAATTTTAGAATGTGTTCGTTTGGATCGAACAAAATGGAAGTTAACGATGTCGCTTTTATTCGAGGGATGTCAATGGAATGAAAAAAAGAAATGAAATGAGCTTGGGCGACAGACAACTAAAGAGATGCTCTCTATCGATGCAAAAAAAATGCAAACAAAAAAACAGCCACTGCACTTTTTTTTGCAACCAAGATAGCACTTTTTTTCAAAGATTTTTTTTTGCTCGTCATTGAAGTAATATTTTTTTAAAACAAAACTACCAAATAGAATCACTGCTATTTAAAACATATTTTTAAAGGGTAATGCAAATACGGATACCAATATCTTTGTTACAAAACTAATGTTTCAAAAAAATTTATTGATAAAAAAATCCAATAAGCGAAATATTTTACAGCAAAAAAAAACACGTTAAACAACATTCATATTTAATTTTTAACTACTTCAACAATGTAATGGAGTTTATTGGAAATTAAGGACCATCCACCTCCAGAAGTTTCCCATCTAAATTTGTAATCACCTGCATGTTTAGCAGTGATAATTCCGTGCTCGGGCACTTTTAAAGTTGTCAAAGTTGCTTTGGGCCATAAAGTTTCTTCATCTTCACTTTGTTGAGGCATCTTATTTTCATTGATGTTTTCTTTCAAAGATTCAGGTGAATCTGATTTTGAAATAATTCGAACGATGTCAAAAGTTAAATCAGCATTGGTAGTGAATTCCCAAACTAAAGTTTCACCTTCTTTGAGTTCTTTGGTTATTTCAAAAATGGATTTATTTTTGATTGAAACACTTTTAGGTTCTGGTGTTTTTTTAAATCCATTCTTTTTCCACCAAACATTTCGATCGAAATAATCTTCAGGTGAAACTTGAAGTGGCTGTTGACAGCATGATTCTGGTGGATCTGCATAGCCCGAATCATCTCGACGTGTTCCACCAAGATCAACGGGGATTGCCGAAGGTGCAAGAAATTGTTGTAAATCTTCTGTTTTCGTTATAAATGCTATTTTTGATTGTGTTTTAGCATCAACGATATGTTTAGCAACTTGCCACATGATTGATAGAATTCCTGGTGGATGCATAAGATAGAGATGGATCATCTGTAAAAATGGAAAAATTGATAGATATTATCAAATCATTTTGCATTAAATATTTTTAACTATCAAGCAAATGGTTGCAAGTTTATTATGAGTTAGAAAATTTCATTGTTTTAGAAATTTCATGCAAAGACTAAACTTCATTTTTTGTTTTCATAAAACTTCGCTTATTTCTTCACGTCATTTTTTTTTATTTCAAAGGTAAAAAAACTTTAGAAGTTGCTTATCTTTGCTTTCCATCTTCGAAAAGAATAATTGCCTTCGAAAACGCAGTTCAAACGTCAAAGCAACAAAAAAAACTATTTCACTTACATTTTCACTAAAATATTCCGACCAAATTTTAACGACGAGTCGAGCAAGTTTACATGGGTTTGACATGGGATTGATAAAATCAGTTAAATTTAACCCTTCTAAATCAAGAATTATTACAGCACCAGCTGGTTTGCCTGTCTCAAGTTCTCGTTGCCTCATAGCCTTTTGAAAGCATTCATGTAAAAGGAAATATGAATGCAAGACATTACTTAATGGAATAACTTTTGAAATTTCTTTTAAATCACAATTTTTCATTCTTTGAATAAATACTGCTACATTATCACTATATACATTGATATCAAGTTGAGCAATGCCAAAACGCTAAAAAATCGAAAGATAAAAACCAATCAATATGATACTGTAACTCTTTGAAAACTCACCTCAAAAGTTTTCTTTGCAAATTCTAAACTTTTACATTTTTCAATAATATTATTTTCATTGTAATTATAAGCTCGTCGATGTTCAATGAGCTCATTCAATTTATTTTCAATGGCTTTTTCATCTCCTTTATACGCCCGCCACCAACGAGCAAGAAAAAAATCTGAATCAAATTCAACTGGAAGTGTTTCAACCAAGCGCCGTCTAAAAGCAAACAATAATAATTTTTCGATATTTTTTCTGCAATGAAACAACGATAGCTTTTGCGATACGTAAAGATTTTTGTATGAAACTAATTCATACAATTTTAAATTATTTTTTTCTTTCGTTAAAAATAAGAAAAATAATGTTTTTTGTGATCGCAAAATAAATGAAAAAAAAAACTAATTACCTTAATCGTCGAGCACCTTCTAATTCATCGGATGTGAAAGGATTTGGAGCAGCGCGATATTGACCAACATTTTGATTGTCTGTCATCTTCTTCTTTTTTTAAAAGTTTAATTCAAAAATAATAATAATTTTTTGGTTCCTAAAATTGAATTAAATAAAAATTCTTTTCATTGGTTTAAAAAAGGGCTACAAGAAAAAAAGAAAGAAGTGTGACGTAATAATTTAATCAAGTTTAATACTAAAAAAATGAAGCCACTACCAAACACAAAAAATAACAAATGTTGCGACTTTTTTGGGCAACCTTTATTTTGTCGTTGACAAAAAAAATATGAAGAAGAATGAGAAGAAGAAGGGTATAACACCTGACAAAGAAATACTCCCTCCCCCAATTTTTGCCTTTAGGCAATAAGGCGATGTCAAAAATGGCTACACACATGTGCGCAACAACCTTCATGTTGAGCAGTAAAAATGTTTGAATCGCCTTTTATAAGTTGGGAAATATGCCTCATCGTCTTTTTTTTGACAACTTTCAAGAATGGCAACATTGAATGAGTGTTTGGGAAATAATTTCATGGTAAAAAAATTTTTAAAAAGCAAAATTAATTTGTTTTAGCAAAAAAACAAAGGTTTCCTATTTTGATTTTCAACAAAAAAAGAATGAGTTTCATGGTCATGGAATATTTTGTTTTTTACGAAACCCACAAAAAAAAAAGAATGAAATCGAAAAACATCTCATCGCTGCGGATGATGTAAACAACCCAGGCGCGAATAACGGAGTCCAATGGGCTTAAAAACTTTATGTCATTCACTTTCTTTTGAAAGACAACACGCCACCAACAAACTGTTATTGTTGTTGTTGTGTTTTTATAAATCCTCTTAACGAAAGAAAAAAAAAGAGCAAGAGCAGCAACAGCAAAAGGGTCTTATATCTCATGCAATGCGATAAAAAGAGAAACATAAGTTTTATTACGCAAAAATTTTTAAATGAGTTTCCGATCGTAAAAAAATTATTTGAACCGAATTAGGTGAAGTCAACTCGAAATGAGTTCAACAACCTTTCTTCCTAAAAAAATGTAAGAAAAAAGAATTTCATTTTCCAAATATAAAGTCATAATGTTCCTGAAGAAAAAAATAATAAAATGTGATGTATGAAATCTGAAATCTTCAATGTGGGTTTGATTCGGCAATGATCGAATCAAACAAAAAAATAAAACAGGTTTCAAAACAAGGATAGGGATGAGAGCGACAAGAAAATTGCGGTTTTGATTATTGTTTTTTTCAATCACCAACAAAGCCGGTTTTGCATATTATAAGATTTTTGTTCAAACCAATTTTTTATATGAAAAGAATCAAACGTAAAAATTCAAAATCAACAAAATTAAAACATATCTGAAATATAAATTTCAATCCATTTTGAAGCTCAAAAAACGATGGGATTACAATTTTAAGCTACAGAAGAAGCTATAAGTTAAAAAACGATAACCCAAAATTTTTTTATTCATTCCCGAAATCAATAGTTTATTCAAACACAACAAAAACAAAGGTAAAATCCAAACATAAAACAAAAGAAATAATTTTTAGGTGAGCTTCTTCTTTGATTCACGTCGTTCCTTTTTCTTGAGATACTTTTCAAGGCCTTTCTTTCCTTTAGTTTCTTCAATTTTGCCAAGTTTCTTTTCTTTAAATCGTTCTTTCATTTGCTTATTATTAACAAAGACAGGCTTCAATCCTTGCATCATTCGGTCAATATTATTTGTAAGCAATTCATTCTTTGTTTCACGCCATAGATCACGTTCTTCCACAGTATTTTGCTGACTTTTGATACGACCAAGTAAATCTTTGATTTTTTGTTTCTTCTGCGGATTCTTAGCTTTCTTTATTGCGCTATTAAGCTTCTAAAAAACATAAACATATAATCATTTTGAAATGGCAGTGAACAACTTACTTGCATATCATTCTTTCGCAAATCATCAATAAAACCATAATCTCTTCGAAATTCACTTTCATGGTATTCTCCACAACGTTCAACAAAACGAGGATCAAATTTCCTTCGAGCATGATTAATAGCATTAGGATCAATTGAACGATAAACAGATACAGGCTTTTTGGATGACATTTCACGAGGAGCATGACGAGATTTCTAAAGTAAGTTGCGCTATTAAATAATTTTATAAAGTGAAATTATCACCACCTTCTTAGAACTTTCTTCTTCAGGTTGTTCATCATCATCATCGTCGTTGCTAACAACTTCAACATCATCAGAAGGCACTTCTTCTTTCACCATTTCTTTTCCATCTTCGCCACTTTCAGCAAGAAGTTTATCAAACAATTTTGTTCCTAATTTGCTTCGTAAAGCTTTGACTTGAGCCATAGACATTTCAGAAACTTCTAAAAAAAGTACGATTTTAATACGATTTTATTCAAGTTTATTAATGATAAAAACTTACTTTTACGGAAATCTCCAACTTCAGCATCTTGATTGTTAACTTTGGGGTTTTCTTCTTTCTCGTCATCTTCGTCTGTTTCCATTTCTTCATCATCGCTATCATCTTCGTCTTCATCAAATTCTACTCCAGGAACAACGCGATTAGAATTAGCTGCAAATTTCTTTGTATTAGCCATTGGAACGGTATCTTCGTCTTCTGATGTATCGACGACATTTGATTTTGCTTTCTTGGCTTCGAGGAGCTCATCCAAGAGTTCAAATGGATTTCGATTTTTTGACATCCTAAAAAATGATAATATGAGATTTGTTTGTGTTTGTAAATAGAAAAAGTAAACGAATGGCGATCCGAAATAATCACGATGTGGTAAGGTTAATTTTAAAAAATTTCTTTTTATTCAAAAATGAAACAATAAAGTTTTATAAAATAATACGACAAAGAAAAAGATATTTACAAAATATACAAAAAAAATGACCCTTAAAATTTTTTTGACGAGTTTGTGTGTAACACGATAGTAAAAAAATGAGTGAGCGAACAATTTTAATTAAAAATTGAAGAAAAAATATCAAAAAAGAAGCAGCAGTAAAGTTTTAAAAAAAATGCGAAGTAACAAAAGAAAAAAATTGATGGAAAAAGAAAAAAGGATTCATGGCGACGAACGAAAATTACAGTATCCATTATGTATTTTTTTGCGGCAGTTGAAAAAAAGGCTGTTCGAGATCCTCATTTTTTAATGAATTAAATCATCCTGATCATAATGTGAATGATATTGACTTTCAGTTGGTACATTCCAAATATCACTTTCTTGTTGTTGATTTTGATGTTGTTGGGTTTGAAATTGCATGGGAGGTAATTCATCCAAAGCTTCTTCACCCTCTTCAGTTTGACGACTTCCAGGGAAAGTATCGGTTAAAGGTGCTAATGGTTGAAGAGGTGATGGTTCATTATGGCCTAAACTTCCATAACCTTGAGGTTCTCGATAGTTTGAATTATGCGAAGACATGAGCATTTGGTTAACCAATAATGCATTCATTGACATTTCTAAAGCTTGTCGATTGCTTTCTAAAAATTTTAAAATTATAAAAATATGAACACATATTTGAGGGTTTTATAAACTTACGTTGCAAATGCATAGGTTGAGCATAATCATTACCAATATGTTGTTGAATTACGCTCATCGCTAATGAATCATATAATGGTGACATGGGTCTCATTCGATCATCATTAGTTCCATCAGAGTACTGAGAATCAGTCATATGCTTATTGTTAGCACCGGAAGGTCCAGGCAAATCTCCATCACGATTTGTGTGAGAAGCAACCATGGATTTAATATTCAATGAATTTGCAATGGGTCTTTCAATATCTTTGAGACTATGAAGCATTAAATGTTGACCAACATTAGAATCTTTAGTTTTTTCTCGAATATGTGCAATGAAAGTTGCTGCATCGGCAGAAGGCTTCCAATCAGGATTTTGTGTTGCAAAATTAAGTAATGAAAGTTCAATTTTACCTCGACTTTTATTTTTTTGTGGTCGAGTAAAGACTCGATTCATATGAGTTGCTGAAGCTGCTTCTTCCCCTTGTAATTCAGCAAGTTCTTCTTCGCCATCTTTAAGATCCATTAAACCATAAGAACAAACATCACCAAGACCAGGAATGGTGCGATTCTTTTCAACAAAGAATTGAACTATTTCACCAGCTTTAGGACTAATAACAAAGAAAAGAATGAATGGATTAAAAATGGGGCTTAAAACATCCAAGGCAATGGCATAAGCGCGCATATGGAAAAGTTGTCCAAATTCTCCAACAACTTCAGTGGAATGAGCTTCACGAAGCCATGATTCAGGTGCATAATGAATATTTGCAACAATTTGTTTCATCAAAAAATCAGGACAAAATACAAGATTTTCATTTGCAATAAATGAACGGCAAACAAATACAAGCCCAGCTGCTACAGACATGGCAGTGATAACATGTTCAAAAGTGAGAACATCTTCATCCCATACAGTTAGGAGAAAAAGCACAGTAAAGATGCTACCCGCAACAAAAGTAACATATTTTGCAATTATTTCTAATGCAGGTGAAATAAATTGTTCCATATATCGAACAGAAAATTCATAACTTCGATTTAAACGAAGTCGAAGCTCATGTTCAAGTTCATTAAAATGTCGCAATTTTTCTCTGAAAATAAAACCTTTAGAATTAATCTTCAAAAAACTAAATTTCTAACCTTCCATAATTGGAATATTTTCTCATTCCAAATGCACCAGGTTCACGTTTAGCTAAATCAGCATTGGAAAAGAATGCGAAAAGGATTTGATAAACAAAAATAAAAGGTAAAAATATAAAATTTAAAAGTGCTGTAAGCATAATAGCTTTTTGAAGCCTCATTGTTGCTGCTTCAATTGCAAGAGAATCCTTGAATTCATCTTTAAGTTGATAATGATTCTTCCATGGTGAACCGGACCATGTTCCTCGAAATAAAATCCATTCCAAATTTTTGATTAACAATGATGGAAAATATGGAACTTTTCCAAGAAGTGGAAGATTTAAAAATGGTGGAATAATTTCCTAAAAATTCATATTTAATAAATCTAAAAGTATTTCTTCTAAAAACTTACTTCATAAACTAATCCAATAAAAAAGTTTTTATGTCGCAAAATTCTTGAATAAATATCCAATTCGGTTAAAACTTCTTGATTGACGCTCAAATGAATTTTAGGTTGAACTTTACAAATTCGTTGAACGATATCTCGCCATGTTACATTGCTAAGTTTAGAATCAGGAATTTCGAGGACATTATTATAAAATTCTTGAATCTCTTTATATTTTAGCATTTGATACCCGAAACGTAGGAGATGGATTAACCAAAATGCAAGGGCAAGCAATAAGGCAAAAATAACCGAAGGTGGAAAGTGGCTTGCACATTGATAAATTATTGCATCCTATAAATTTGGTTTTACAAATGGCAAAATAATGGGATAAAGCAAAAACTTACCGAAACATGCCGCTTTCCAGTAATATTAAACCCTTGAGCATCGGTTGGTTTGTTATTAAACATAACATTATAATCCACACATTCCAATAAAAATGTGGAAAAGCATACAACAAAAATTAATTGAAATAAAGTAAAACAATTTCTAAGTAATATACAAAGATAACCACTGCCTTGATGATATTTATATACAAGTTGAAAAAATTCGTCTAAATTTTCGATATGATCCCATTGATTTGGACCTCGTGATATCGATAATGATGATTGTCTACGTCGATTTGATGTGCCTTGATATGTTACATCAGGTACAGAGTGGGTGGGAGGTAAACTAAAGTTATAAAAAAAATTATGAAATTGTTTTTTGTTAATGGATGTAACAAACCTTCCTCCCTCGTCTATTAATGGACCAGCTATTTCTGTATCATCCCCATCAATAACTTGATAATGTCGCCTCTGCTGTGAACCAAAAATATTTAAATTTGTCATAATCATGTGGGATCTAAAGTTTATAGTAGCTTTTAAAAAAAATTGGATGAGTAAATAAAATCAATGGAAAAATTTATAATTCCATGGTATCCAAGAAATTTTTCACGATACAATACGGATTTTAAAAAATGGAAATGTGATTCACGTGATTAAAAAAATATATTAGTTCAGGGGAAAAAATTTAATCTAGACTGCTTATTTTGTTTTTTGAAAAAAAAGAGGAGTTGTTGATCATAAGGTCGGTCAGGAAGAAGAACCAGCAGTCACCATCATCACAAGTGAATGAAAGACTGACAAACTCGAAAGAAGGTTGTTGAGGCAGCAGTCATGTGGATGACTTGCCTCTCTTATGGCCAATAAACCCGCCATTTTTTGAACTACTATTTTTTTCAAGCTCCATAATTAATAAATACCAAAATATTTCATAGAAAAGTTTTAGTCAAAAAATAATAATAATAAATTTTATTTTCGTTTTGCGCAAGCAACAGTAAGTAAACAACAACAACATGTGATCAATAAAAAGCATACCTTTTTTTCCTTCACTCAATTCAATTGGATTTTCGCGTGAAAGAAGCACCCAAAGCATTAGTTCATCACAAAAAAGTGGCAATATGTCCCCGAAAATCATGCTGCGTGCTTTTTTTAGCTGCTTCTTGGTTGATGTAATAAACAACAGCACAAAAGTAAAACAAAACTTTTCTGATCATCATCGTCAAGTTGATAGCTGCAAACACAAATTTTATTGATTGATACATCTCTTTCGCAACTTCATCGAACGGTCCTCCTCATCGACTACAAGAAGAAGAAGAAGAAAGAAGACGAAGGAAAAAAGAATAAAGTGACGTGAATAATATCAATGATTTTTGCATTTTAAATCAAAAGCTTAATTATTATTGGATGGTTGTTTGATTGTTTGATAATTTATTAAAAAGAAAAAAAGAAAATCTCAATATGGGTCTTCCTATGGTTCAAGTAAACTTTTTATTTATGTGATGAGCTTCTTCTAACAATGATGTTTTAGGTGTTTATGATTATGGCAAGGCAATTATCTCGTCCTGTTGCTGATACTGTAATGAGATATGGTAAAGAACATCCGTTATTTAGAAATAGAGTTCTCATTCCAGTTGGAAGAAAAATAGTAAATTTAACAACAAGGCTGCGAATGAAAAACTTGGGCCTTGGAGAGCCAACTACTGTTGCACCTGTTAGTGAAGCATCAGCTTTGGAACAAGTGAGTTATTTATGTTTAACTTTGAAATATGTACATGAATAAAGTTTTAGGCATCAGATTTAATTCAACAAATTGTTATCTTTGGTTATTCTCTTGGTGTTTTTGCTGGATATTATTATTATACAAAAGCAAATGAAAAAGAAACTGTTGGATTTGAACATTTGGGTCAAATGAAAGACGATCTTGATACTAAATTATTTGAACTTAATAGAAGGTTGGATATGATTGAAAAACAATTAAAATATACGCTTGAACCTAAGGTAAGTTTGTTTGTGACAAAGTTTGCATACTTTTGTTGTTGTTGGATTTTCGTCTGATAACTTTGATAACTAAATCTTTGATTTTAAGGGCATCTTTTCTTCTATTCTACCTCGATCTCTGTCAGCACCAAAGTTGGATGAACAAACAACATCTTCTTCACGTCAAACTGGAGCTTCATTATCGTCACTGCCTTTCGAAGAAGCCGCATCAAAAATCACCAAATCTGATCAAACTAATTATGATGAAATGCCTTAGAATTTTGTACAAATTTGCTTTATTCCATAGATAGATTTTTATAATAAAATTCAACAAAAATAGGAACAATAAATTTGAAATCACCAGGTTTAACGACGCTATTTTCGAAAAATTCATCTTTATTAGTTGATCCAGAAGTTGGAGGAACTTTCTTCTTTTTGCATTTCATCAAAAACAAAAATTTTTTACTATGTAATAATCATGCAACAACACTTAACAACAATATTTTATTAACATTAAAAAGTTTTAGACTAGATACAATTAAAGAGAAGAAATAATGCCACAATTTAAGAAAGTAAATGGGCAGGCACATTTAATTCAAAATATTCTCCATCAGAAGATAAGTTACGTAAAGCAGTTTCAAGTTCACCAAAATCAAAAAATTTATTGCTCCATCAGCATCAGCAAACAGGATAATTTCACCACGAGCAGAAAGAACATCATAACGAATGGCACCACCTTTTCCAACAGTCCAATTAAACAATATCGAGTCTAATATGTTCTAGAAAATATTCCACCCATGCGATATAAGATGATAAATAATTTTTCTCAGCTAAAAAAGAAAAGTAATTATTTTTAAATCATTGAAATTGTGAAGGAATGATTCGAATATGGTAAATGATTTAACTTACTCTCTTCAAGTTCAGGATTAAATAATGATTTTAACTTCTCTAATTGTTTATCAATAACATCTTTCAGTTCTGGTATTAGAAAAGCTTCATTGCTAAAAACAGGCATATTACAATGACTTGAGATAAAGAAAAAGTTGTATGTTTCTTTTACCTGTATTCAAAAGCTTCTTGTAACTTTTTATCAATAAGTTGATTTAATTTAAAGCGTTTTCCAGCTATATCACCTTCAGAAGTAAGTCGATGTAATTTTACAGGATCAATTTTTGGTGGAACAAGGTCTCGAACTTTATAACCCTAAAATAGATCAAATAATATAAATTTTAGCAAATGATGACATACCGGTTTGACATTACCATGATAATGTGTTATAAAGCTACCAGGTTGAAGAAACCCTTTTGTATCAAGAGTTAAATGACCCGTGCAGCCTATGTTAACATCAAACCATTTATCATTTGGGTCAATATCATAAGTACAATTATAAATTGTCGGATTTCGACGAAGCTGGGAAAATTTGAACCCTTGATATAACACTTGTTTTTTTCCTGAATCTCGAATAAAAGAAGCTTTCATTTTTGAAATAACTGGTATGCCTTCATTTAAGTTAAATTCAATCTTTGTAATTTTCTTATTCAAAATGAAAACATCAGTAACAGAGAATTTTCTTGATTTTGATAATTGTCCATTGAGTTCATCGATGATTTTCTTTCTTGATTCATTCAAAATTTGAACACGTTCCCTGAAGAAAAAAACAGTTTATATTAAGAAAAGCTGGGCTTTTTTGTAGTCAATAATACTTATAAGATTACTAAAGACTATTAGAAATAAAGCGCAATCGCAAAATTTAAATTACTGTTTGCAAAATATTTGTAATACATGATGAATATCTATCGATGATTCTTTCAAATTTCACTAGGAAAGAACTTTCAACTTACCAAAAATTATTTAAACGCTTTGACATTATGTTCATATTTATTTCGATATCTAATGGAAGAGGTTCCTTTTCGTCAATTCCTGGATATTCAATAACCTGAAAATAAAGCAATTAAATAATATGGTGTTTATGGCTTCAAAAAACCTTACATCTTCATATTCATAATCATCATCTTCTGATGTATTAGGAGGAATCGAATCAGGATCTTCGTCGACAAAATCATCACTCAGTTCACTTTCATTATCATTGCACTAAAATCAAATGTCATTATTAACAAAAAATAAAATGGTGATTATAAAGATAATTATAAAGAAAAAGCTTACATCATCAATATTAACATTACCAAAAAGGTCGTATATATACTGCAAAATTGTGTTTAGTTTGTTATAACAAAAGTTAATATAATCAAAAGTAACTTGCTTGTATTGGTGGTGGCGGTAGTTTAAGAGAATTTGCATGAGTGATAGGTTTCATATTATCAAATTTCTTATTACTGCTTGAATTTTCCTGAAAATGATCGAATTAAATCAAATTGTAAAGACCAAAATGTTTAATGATCTTTAATTATTTGATTTTATAAATGGAACTTACATTATGCTGTCGTTCATTTGGAGGTGGTTTTGAAGTATCCATAGCTTCATCTTCTATATATTCATGACCATTATTGCTGGTTAAATTTATCTGAAAAACAAAAATCGAATTAAACTAATATCATCAGTATTGGAATTTCTTCGTTGAAAACACCATGTTAAATTTTTTTGCGGTTAGACTTACATTCTCCTGTAAATATGAAGGAGATACAGGATCACCATTATCGAAATCTTGAACATTAGCATTGTTGAAGAATGAATCATCCTAAAAAAGAAAAATTTATGCTCCATAAACATTGTGGAAAATATGGGAGAAAGTTAGAGGTGAATAAACAAATACTTACTTGAGATCTTTGAGGCGCTACTTGTTGATTTTCTGTATCTGAAAATGAACAAAGTTATAATGGTGTTTAATAAACAAAACAAATTTGTTGTTGCTTGAGCTAAAAAATGTATTTTAATTTTAAATACAAAAAATATTACCTTTCTCTCCTCCTGCTTTTCTTACTCGTTCAGCACGTTCTTAAAAAATAATATAAAAAGCTTATAAAAGAAAAGAAAAATACTTCGAATCATTTCTGCATTTCTTACCTTTCGACCAGAAAGATAATGTTTATTTCTAGTCATGGTCTAAAAATAATAAAATAATAAAATAATAAAATAACAAATCAACAATAAAAAAAAGAAAAGCTTGCATAAAGCAAATAAAACGGTAAACAAAATCTTTTTAAATAATTTTTATTGTTTGTCATTAGGTCAGTGAGAGCTAAAAAATGCTTCACGTGAAAAAGTAAAAGCTGCAATAAAAATTTTGAGGAAGACAAATTTGTATTTTTTTAAAATAAAAGTATGAAACTTCCTTTTTATTATTTTTTTAAAGTAAAGTTGTGACATCAGAACCTTGTTTAGCAATTCATTAAGAATTTTAACTAAATTTTTTGATTTTTCAAGCTGCGGCAATAAAAATTTTGAGGAAGACAAATTTGTATTTTTTTAAAATAAAAGTATGAAACTTCCTTTTTATTATTTTTTTAAAGTTGTGACATCAGGACCTTGTTTAGCAATTCATTAAGAATTTTAACTAAATTTTTTGATTTTTCAAGCTGCGGCAATAAAAATTTTAAGGAAGACAAATTTGTATTTTTTTAAAATAAAAGTATGAAACTTCCTTTTTATTATTTTTTTAAAGTTGTGACATCAGGACCTTGTTTAGCAATTCATTAAGAATTTTAACTAAATTTTTTGATTTTTCAAGCTGCGGCAATAAAAATTTTGAGGAAGACAAATTTGTATTTTTTTAAAATAAAAGTATGAAACTTCCTTTTTATTATTTTTTTAAAGTTGTGTGTTATAACCGTGGAATGGTTAAACAAAGAGTTCCCTTAATGCCGTAGGTTGACACAATAATAAATAGATAATATTTATTCAGGAACAAGCTGTAGCTCGAGCCGTTGAGCTTACAGCTAACAAAACAGTACAGAGTAAAAAGTTAATGTAAAACAATCAACTATTAACAAACAAAACAAATACAAAATAGGCGAGGCAGAGAAACTTCCTTATTCCATTCGAGACCATGAGATACGATAAGAAGCGCCATATTTGAATCCATCGTGTTGTTAGAGTCACAACACTCTTCTCCCTCCTATCCAAGCATTGCATCTTCGTTCAGATTTGAGAATCTTGAATTGCGGTGTCTATTAGGATAGCGACGATTTGGTGTTGAAGCAATAGGTTGAGTTCTTGTTTGAACAGGAGATTGAACTGCAGTACGAGCAGGAGATTCACCAAGAGAACGAGCATTTGATTGAACAGGAGAACGATCATTAGATTGAACAGGAGAGCTTGAACGAGATCTAGCATCTTGAAATCCATCGTTTGAATCAGCATCAGTGTCAGCGACCATAGGTTCGTCATTCTTATCCATGAAGATTGGAGCATTTGAATTTTGAACAGGTTCAGTTCGAAGACGAATTTGGTTTGCATGACGACTATGAGTTTTCCCATTTCCAATATCTTTGACGACGTAAAGACGGTTACCTTTCCGAGCTTGAATAAGTCCAGGCTTCCATCGGTCATCCCTTCTCCCACGGAAGAAAATTGTTGTTCCAGCATTGAAGTTCTTTTCTTTCGCACCATGATGTCGGTCAAATTGAGCATTTTGAACGGTATCGGTTTCCATGAACTTTATGAATTGCGGACGCAGGAGATCCATTTGATTACGAAGTTCACGACCAAGGTGAGCGAATGCAGGAGTACAATTGTCAGGAGTAGCACAATTAGGAGTTGATCGATAACATAGCAGGAATGTTGTAATACAATCAGTAAGATCAATGGAAGTTCCACGTATTTCAATTTTCTTTTTGATAAATCTTTTGACGATGTCAACCATTCTTTCTGCTTGTCCATTTGATTGAGGATGATACGGAGGAGAATGCATCAGCTTAGTACCATATTCATCACAAAAGCCTTTGAAAGCATCAGAAGAAAATTGAGTTCCATTGTCTGTTACGAGCACACGAGGAGTTCCATTGTTGGCGATGTAACGGTTCATACATTGAATTGTATTCATGGATGTAGCATTATCCATGACCCAAGCGTCAACCCACTTCGAGTAGCTATCCACAGCTATGAGAATCATTTTACCAAGAACAGGTCCAGCGAAATCGAGATGAACACGATCACCAGGTTGAATTGATTTTGGCCAAGAAGAGAGTTTAGCTTTGATAGGCGCCTTTGAAAGTTGTATGCATTCCATACATTGAGAAACCATATTCTCAATGTCCTTCGTGATGTTCGGCCAGAAGACGTGCATTCGAGCAAGAGCTTTTGTACGGTTGATGCCATCATGTCCTTTGTGTAGTTGAACGAGAACACGTTTACGAAGAGAAGATGGAACATAGACACGGTCTTGCATCATCAGAATATCATGAGAGAAATAATAGTTATCCTTGATTTTATTTTTCTTCTTTTCATCGAGCTTTACCATAATTTCTTTAGCAAAAGAGTCATCAGTATAAGCAGCTTTGATTTCATTAGCAGATACCACGTCCATTCTTTCAATAACATGCATAGCCATAGAATCTTCGATAGGATCAACATCAATTTCTTCTTCATAGAGTTCAGGAATTGCTTTTGTTTCAGCTATCAGACGAGAAAGTGCATCAGCTTGACCAAAATTGAGTGTATTTCGGTATTGAATGTCGAAATTGTATGAAGCAAGGAAGATTGACCATCGATGTAAACTGTTTGCGGCGTACGAAGGTTTATCAGACTTTGGACCAAAGATTGACAGAAGAGCTTTGTGGTCGGTCAGAAGAGTGAATCTCCTACCTTCCAAGTAGCGGTGGAATGTCTTGACAGCAATGACGAGAGCAAGAGCTTCTTTGTCTGTTTGAGAATATCTTCGTTGCGTTTCATTCAAGGATTTTGAGAAAAAGTGCAAAGGAACTTCAGACTTGTCAGGAAGAAGATGAGAGATTACTCCACCAATTCCAGATTTTGAAGCATCAGCAGCAACGACGATTGGTAGTTTTGGATCATATCGAGCAACCATGCATTTATCAGATACCATTTCTTTCAGTTTTCTTACAGCAGCAGATTGAACATTAGACCATTCCCATTCAGCATCGTGTTTGAGAAGCGCATCCAATGGTTTTCGTAGTTCATGCATACCAGGTATGAAGCTTTGATAGAAATTGATCATGCCCAGAAATGATCGCAGAGATGAAACATCTGTAGGATCAGGCATCTCACGAATGGCTTTGACTTTAGCAGGATCAGGAGAGATACCATTCGGACCAATTATCTTTCCTAAGAACTTGATGGAAGTGCGGAAGAATTTGCATTTCTTAAAGTTGAGCGTAAAACCCCATTCAGTCATTCGTTGAAGAATCATATGGATGTGTCGACGATGTTCTTCTGGATCTTTGCTTGCCACCAGGAGGTCGTCGAAGTAAGGATGTACAAAGGGAAGACCTTTGCACATCTCTTCCATTATTTGCTGAAAATCAGATGGAGCAGTTTTGAGTCCTTGAGGAAGTCGACGAAATCGGAAGAAACCTTTTGGAGTTGAAATGGTAGCAAGTTTGCGACTTTCGAAATCAAGCAGGAGTTGATGATAAGCGATTGAGACATCGAGTACAGAATACACTTTTGAATCAGCTAGAGATGCAAAGATCACTTCTGGAGTCGGTTGTTGGAAGCCAGGTTCTTGTAGTTGATCATTGAGTCCAGTTGAGAAGTCAACCACGAAACGAAATAATTCTTTATCCGGCTTTTGAACCATCGAGCATGGAGCAGCGTATTCTGACCAAGAGACAGGATAAAGGACTCCATCTCTTACAAGTGCAGCAAGTTCTTTCTCCATAATTTCTTTTGCATGAATACTTAATCGTCTAGCAGGAATGAAGACAGGTTTCGAGCCAGGTTTAAGTTGAAGATGGACTTGTTTCTTCGTACAGCAACCAATAGTATCAGAGAAGAGCTTGGGATATGTTTTTCGAAGTCTTTCTATAGTTTCAGGAGAAGCCAGTACATCATCAGAAGATAAAGCGTAAATTGCTTTGCTTGGCATCACTATAGCGAGTTTGAAAACATCATAAAGGTCTTTTCCAAGAAGCGATGAGTGATATTTTGAAACATAAATATCCATAGGTAAAGTTATTCAACATAACGATACAGCAGCTTTGAATGATCCTTCAATTCGAGCCTTGACATTCCCAAACGTATTGACATTGAAAGGTCTTCCAGTGAGTGTAGGCTTACCCACTTTACTGTAATCTTGAAGATTGATGACAGTATAAGAAGCACCAGTGTCCAATAAAGCTTTTATTTCTTTACCATTGAGTTGAATGTTCAGCATAAGAGTACGAGATTGAATTGCAGAAAGTTGAGATTGATCATCATGAGTAACTTGAAGAACAGCAGGCTTGTTTTCTTTTGAGATGGAAAACATGTTTGATTTCTTCTTGCGTCCATGACGAGCATTATTGTATTTCTTTACTTTCTCTTCCTTCTCCTTCTTTTTCGGTTGTTTGCAAGCAGCAGCAATATGACCAACTTTGTTACAGTTATGACATGTTGAATTCAGATGTGGACAGTCTTTACGAAGATGAGGAACAGTACATCCATAGCAAACATAACTTTGAGTTTGAGGAAAACGTTTGGTTGGAACATTCTTGTTGAAAGATGGACGATTACCAACATAGTCAATCGACGATTCTTCAGGTAGCTTCTGTTCTTCTTGCGTTTGAATCATAATACGGATAGTTTCTAAACATGTGTCGAAATCTTTCATAGCATCCACAGTAAGAAGTTCAAGAATTCTAGTACGGAATGGAGCAAGAGCTGGAGATTTCATTGACATCAGTAAGATCAGAGTTTTGAGTTGGTTAACTTTGAATTCATCGAAATCGAAAGATGTTATTTGTTATTCAATTCGAGCACCAAAGTCCATTATGGTTTCATGTTCATTTCCATTCCATTCAGTTTGAAATAGAGCATATCGAGCAGCAAAGAGAGATTTCTTTCGATCGAACAGTTTGATCATAACATCCTTCAGTTCATCCACATTAGCAATATCAGAAATCTTCTTCGGAAGGAGCGCTTGAATTACTTTCTTAAAACATAGTTCATCCAGCGAAGTAAGGATCAAAGCAATTCGTTGTTTCGGATTAACATCGGCATGCAAAGAGAAAATAAGATCAAGTCGATTGAACCAAGTTGAGGCTGAATCACCAGCAGCAATATCAGGTTTGAATTGTGGTAATGAAGGAAGATGAACGCGTACAGTACCAGCAACAGTTGGAACAGTTTCTTTACACATCGTTGAAATTGTTGTAAAATTTGATATCAAGGATAAACACTATTAAATATCAGCAAGACGACAACGATAACAGCAATATGAGTACAGAAACAGTATGTTGAACAAGTTTGAGGATCACCAATAACAGTTTCAGCAAGCAGATTTTGAATCAAAAATCTGGTAAAGATGAGCAAGTTGTACGAACAGATGCAGCAGATTTTCAATCAAAAATCTGATAAAAATTGAAAGATGCACGAACAGATGCAGCAGATTTTGAATCAAAAATCTGGTAAAAGTTGAGCAGCGAGTGTTTGCACGAGCAGAGAAGCGCAAGTTGAAATTGTCGTCACCAGTTTGTTATAACCGTGGAATGGTTAAACAAAGAGTTCCCTTAATGCCGTAGGTTGACACAATAATAAATAGATAATATTTATTCAGGAACAAGCTGTAGCTCGAGCCGTTGAGCTTACAGCTAACAAAACAGTACAGAGTAAAAAGTTAATGTAAAACAATCAACTATTAACAAACAAAACAAATACAAAATAGGCGAGGCAGAGAAACTTCCTTATTCCATTCGAGACCATGAGATACGATAAGAAGCGCCATATTTGAATCCATCGTGTTGTTAGAGTCAAAACATTGTGACATCAGGACCTTGTTTAGCAATTCATTAAGAATTTTAACTAAATTTTTTGATTTTTCAAGCTGCGGCAATAAAAATTTTGAGGAAGACAAATTTGTATTTTTTTAAAATAAAAGTATGAAACTTCCTTTTTATTATTTTTTTAAAGTTGTGACATCAGAACCTTGTTTAGCAATTCATTAAGAATTTTAACTAAATTTTTTGATTTTTCAAGCTGCGGCAATAAAAATTTTGAGGAAGACAAATTTGTATTTTTATAAAATAAAAGTATGAAACTTCCTTTTTATTATTTTTTTAAAGTTGTGACATCAGGACCTTGTTTAGCAATTCATTAAGAATTTTAACTAAATTTTTTGATTTTTCAAGCTGCGGCAATAAAAATTTTGAGGAAGACAAATTTGTATTTTTTTAAAATAAAAGTATGAAACTTCCTTTTTATTATTTTTTTAAAGTTGTGACATCAGGACCTTGTTTAGCAATTCATTAAGAATTTTAACTAAATTTTTTGATTTTTCAAGCTGCGGCAATAAAAATTTTGAGGAAGACAAATTTGTATTTTTTTAAAATAAAAGTATGAAACTTCCTTTTTATTATTTTTTTAAAGTTGTGACATCAGGACCTTGTTTAGCAATTCATTAAGAATTTTAACTAAATTTTTTGATTTTTCAAGCTGCGGCAATAAAAATTTTGAGGAAGACAAATTTGTATTTTTTTAAAATAAAAGTATGAAACTTCCTTTTTATTATTTTTTTAAAGTTGTGACATCAGAACCTTGTTTAGCAATTCATTAAGAATTTTAACTAAATTTTTTGATTTTTCAAGCTGCGGCAATAAAAATTTTGAGGAAGACAAATTTGTATTTTTTTAAAATAAAAGTATGAAACTTCCTTTTTATTATTTTTTTAAAGTAAAGTTGTGACATCAGAACCTTGTTTAGCAATTCATTAAGAATTTTAACTAAATTTTTTGATTTTTCAAGCTGCGGCAATAAAAATTTTGAGGAAGACAAATTTGTATTTTTTTAAAATAAAAGTATGAAACTTCCTTTTTATTATTTTTTTAAAGTTGTGACATCAGAACCTTGTTTAGCAATTCATTAAGAATTTTAACTAAATTTTTTGATTTTTCAAGCTGCGGCAATAAAAATTTTGAGGAAGTCAAATTTGTATTTTTTTAAAATAAAAGTATGAAACTTCCTTTTTATTATTTTTTTAAAGTAAAGTTGTGACATCAGAACCTTGTTTAGCAATTCATTAAGAATTTTAACTAAATTTTTTGATTTTTCAAGCTGCGGCAATAAAAATTTTGAGGAAGTCAAATTTGTATTTTTTTAAAATAAAAGTATGAAACTTCCTTTTTATTATTTTTTTAAAGTTGTGACATCAGAACCTTGTTTAGCAATTCATTAAGAATTTTAACTAAATTTTTTGATTTTTCAAGCTGCGGCAATAAAAATTTTGAGGAAGTCAAATTTGTATTTTTTTAAAATAAAAGTATGAAACTTCCTTTTTATTATTTTTTTAAAGTTGTGACATCAGAACCTTGTTTAGCAATTCATTAAGAATTTTAACTAAATTTTTTGATTTTTCAAGCTTCGGCAATAAAAATTTTGAGGAAGACAAATTTGTATTTTTTTAAAATAAAAGTATGAAACTTCCTTTTTATTATTTTTTTAAAGTAAAGTTGTGACATCAGAACCTTGTTTAGCAATTCATTAAGAATTTTAACTAAATTTTTTGATTTTTCAAGCTGCGGCAATAAAAATTTTGAGGAAGACAAATTTGTATTTTTTTAAAATAAAAGTATGAAACTTCCTTTTTATTATTTTTTTAAAGTTGTGACATCAGGACCTTGTTTAGCAATTCATTAAGAATTTTAACTAAATTTTTTGATTTTTCAAGCTGCGGCAATAAAAATTTTGAGGAAGACAAATTTGTATTTTTTTAAAATAAAAGTATGAAACTTCCTTTTTATTATTTTTTTAAAGTTGTGACATCAGAACCTTGTTTAGCAATTCATTAAGAATTTTAACTAAATTTTTTGATTTTTCAAGCTGCGGCAATAAAAATTTTGAGGAAGACAAATTTGTATTTTTTTAAAATAAAAGTATGAAACTTCCTTTTTATTATTTTTTTAAAGTAAAGTTGTGACATCAGAACCTTGTTTAGCAATTCATTAAGAATTTTAACTAAATTTTTTGATTTTTCAAGCTGCGGCAATAAAAATTTTGAGGAAGACAAATTTGTATTTTTTTAAAATAAAAGTATGAAACTTCCTTTTTATTATTTTTTTAAAGTTGTGACATCAGAACCTTGTTTAGCAATTCATTAAGAATTTTAACTAAATTTTTTGATTTTTCAAGCTGCGGCAATAAAAATTTTGAGGAAGACAAATTTGTATTTTTTTAAAATAAAAGTATGAAACTTCCTTTTTATTATTTTTTTAAAGTAAAGTTGTGACATCAGAACCTTGTTTAGCAATTCATTAAGAATTTTAACTAAATTTTTTGATTTTTCAAGCTGCGGCAATAAAAATTTTGAGGAAGACAAATTTGTATTTTTTTAAAATAAAAGTATGAAACTTCCTTTTTATTATTTTTTTAAAGTAAAGTTGTGACATCAGAACCTTGTTTAGCAATTCATTAAGAATTTTAACTAAATTTTTTGATTTTTCAAGCTGCGGCAATAAAAATTTTGAGGAAGACAAATTTGTATTTTTTTAAAATAAAAGTATGAAACTTCCTTTTTATTATTTTTTTAAAGTTGTGACATCAGAACCTTGTTTAGCAATTCATTAAGAATTTTAACTAAATTTTTTGATTTTTCAAGCTGCGGCAATAAAAATTTTGAGGAAGACAAATTTGTATTTTTTTAAAATAAAAGTATGAAACTTCCTTTTTATTATTTTTTTAAAGTTGTGACATCAGGACCTTGTTTAGCAATTCATTAAGAATTTTAACTAAATTTTTTGATTTTTCAAGCTGCGGCAATAAAAATTTTGAGGAAGACAAATTTGTATTTTTTTAAAATAAAAGTATGAAACTTCCTTTTTATTATTTTTTTAAAGTTGTGACATCAGGACCTTGTTTAGCAATTCATTAAGAATTTTAACTAAATTTTTTGATTTTTCAAGCTGCGGCAATAAAAATTTTGAGGAAGACAAATTTGTATTTTTTTAAAATAAAAGTATGAAACTTCCTTTTTATTATTTTTTTAAAGTAAAGTTGTGACATCAGAACCTTGTTTAGCAATTCATTAAGAATTTTAACTAAATTTTTTGATTTTTCAAGCTGCGGCAATAAAAATTTTGAGGAAGACAAATTTGTATTTTTTTAAAATAAAAGTATGAAACTTCCTTTTTATTATTTTTTTAAAGTTGTGACATCAGAACCTTGTTTAGCAATTCATTAAGAATTTTAACTAAATTTTTTGATTTTTCAAGCTGCGGCAATAAAAATTTTGAGGAAGTCAAATTTGTATTTTTTTAAAATAAAAGTATGAAACTTCCTTTTTATTATTTTTTTAAAGTAAAGTTGTGACATCAGAACCTTGTTTAGCAATTCATTAAGAATTTTAACTAAATTTTTTGATTTTTCAAGCTGCGGCAATAAAAATTTTGAGGAAGTCAAATTTGTATTTTTTTAAAATAAAAGTATGAAACTTCCTTTTTATTATTTTTTTAAAGTTGTGACATCAGAACCTTGTTTAGCAATTCATTAAGAATTTTAACTAAATTTTTTGATTTTTCAAGCTGCGGCAATAAAAATTTTGAGGAAGTCAAATTTGTATTTTTTTAAAATAAAAGTATGAAACTTCCTTTTTATTATTTTTTTAAAGTTGTGACATCAGAACCTTGTTTAGCAATTCATTAAGAATTTTAACTAAATTTTTTGATTTTTCAAGCTTCGGCAATAAAAATTTTGAGGAAGACAAATTTGTATTTTTTTAAAATAAAAGTATGAAACTTCCTTTTTATTATTTTTTTAAAGTAAAGTTGTGACATCAGAACCTTGTTTAGCAATTCATTAAGAATTTTAACTAAATTTTTTGATTTTTCAAGCTGCGGCAATAAAAATTTTGAGGAAGACAAATTTGTATTTTTTTAAAATAAAAGTATGAAACTTCCTTTTTATTATTTTTTTAAAGTAAAGTTGTGACATCAGAACCTTGTTTAGCAATTCATTAAGAATTTTAACTAAATTTTTTGATTTTTCAAGCTGCGGCAATAAAAATTTTGAGGAAGACAAATTTGTATTTTTTTAAAATAAAAGTATGAAACTTCCTTTTTATTATTTTTTTAAAGTAAAGTTGTGACATCAGAACCTTGTTTAGCAATTCATTAAGAATTTTAACTAAATTTTTTGATTTTTCAAGCTGCGGCAATAAAAATTTTGAGGAAGACAAATTTGTATTTTTTTAAAATAAAAGTATGAAACTTCCTTTTTATTATTTTTTTAAAGTAAAGTTGTGACATCAGAACCTTGTTTAGCAATTCATTAAGAATTTTAACTAAATTTTTTGATTTTTCAAGCTGCGGCAATAAAAATTTTGAGGAAGACAAATTTGTATTTTTTTAAAATAAAAGTATGAAACTTCCTTTTTATTATTTTTTTAAAGTAAAGTTGTGACATCAGAACCTTGTTTAGCAATTCATTAAGAATTTTAACTAAATTTTTTGATTTTTCAAGCTGCGGCAATAAAAATTTTGAGGAAGACAAATTTGTATTTTTTTAAAATAAAAGTATGAAACTTCCTTTTTATTATTTTTTAAAAGTAAAGTTGTGACATCAGAACCTTGTTTAGCAATTCATTAAGAATTTTAACTAAATTTTTTGATTTTTCAAGCTGCGGCAATAAAAATTTTGAGGAAGACAAATTTGTATTTTTTTAAAATAAAAGTATGAAACTTCCTTTTTATTATTTTTTTAAAGTAAAGTTGTGACATCAGAACCTTGTTTAGCAATTCATTAAGAATTTTAACTAAATTTTTTGATTTTTCAAGCTGCGGCAATAAAAATTTTGAGGAAGACAAATTTGTATTTTTTTAAAATAAAAGTATGAAACTTCCTTTTTATTATTTTTTTAAAGTAAAGTTGTGACATCAGAACCTTGTTTAGCAATTCATTAAGAATTTTAACTAAATTTTTTGATTTTTCAAGCTGCGGCAATAAAAATTTTGAGGAAGACAAATTTGTATTTTTTTAAAATAAAAGTATGAAACTTCCTTTTTATTATTTTTTAAAAGTAAAGTTGTGACATCAGAACCTTGTTTAGCAATTCATTAAGAATTTTAACTAAATTTTTTGATTTTTCAAGCTGCGGCAATAAAAATTTTGAGGAAGACAAATTTGTATTTTTTTAAAATAAAAGTATGAAACTTCCTTTTTATTATTTTTTTAAAGTAAAGTTGTGACATCAGAACCTTGTTTAGCAATTCATTAAGAATTTTAACTAAATTTTTTGATTTTTCAAGCTGCGGCAATAAAAATTTTGAGGAAGACAAATTTGTATTTTTTTAAAATAAAAGTATGAAACTTCCTTTTTATTATTTTTTTAAAGTTGTGACATCAGGACCTCGTTTAGCAATTCATTAAGAATTTTAACTAAATTTTTTGATTTTTCAAGCTGCGGCAATAAAAATTTTGAGGAAGACAAATTTGTATTTTTTTAAAATAAAAGTATGAAACTTCCTTTTTATTATTTTTTTAAAGTAAAGTTGTGACATCAGAACCTTGTTTAGCAATTCATTAAGAATTTTAACTAAATTTTTTGATTTTTCAAGCTGCGGCAATAAAAATTTTGAGGAAGACAAATTTGTATTTTTTTAAAATAAAAGTATGAAACTTCCTTTTTATTATTTTTTTAAAGTAAAGTTGTGACATCAGAACCTTGTTTAGCAATTCATTAAGAATTTTAACTAAATTTTTTGATTTTTCAAGCTGCGGCAATAAAAATTTTGAGGAAGACAAATTTGTATTTTTTTAAAATAAAAGTATGAAACTTCCTTTTTATTATTTTTTTAAAGTTGTGACATCAGGACCTCGTTTAGCAATTCATTAAGAATTTTAACTAAATTTTTTGATTTTTCAAGCTGCGGCAATAAAAATTTTGAGGAAGACAAATTTGTATTTTTTTAAAATAAAAGTATGAAACTTCCTTTTTATTATTTTTTTAAAGTAAAGTTGTGACATCAGAACCTTGTTTAGCAATTCATTAAGAATTTTAACTAAATTTTTTGATTTTTCAAGCTGCGGCAATAAAAATTTTGAGGAAGACAAATTTGTATTTTTTTAAAATAAAAGTATGAAACTTCCTTTTTATTATTTTTTAAAAGTAAAGTTGTGACATCAGAACCTTGTTTAGCAATTCATTAAGAATTTTAACTAAATTTTTTGATTTTTCAAGCTGCGGCAATAAAAATTTTGAGGAAGACAAATTTGTATTTTTTTAAAATAAAAGTATGAAACTTCCTTTTTATTATTTTTTTAAAGTAAAGTTGTGACATCAGAACCTTGTTTAGCAATTCATTAAGAATTTTAACTAAATTTTTTGATTTTTCAAGCTGCGGCAATAAAAATTTTGAGGAAGACAAATTTGTATTTTTTTAAAATAAAAGTATGAAACTTCCTTTTTATTATTTTTTTAAAGTTGTGACATCAGGACCTCGTTTAGCAATTCATTAAGAATTTTAACTAAATTTTTTGATTTTTCAAGCTGCGGCAATAAAAATTTTGAGGAAGACAAATTTGTATTTTTTTAAAATAAAAGTATGAAACTTCCTTTTTATTATTTTTTTAAAGTAAAGTTGTGACATCAGAACCTTGTTTAGCAATTCATTAAGAATTTTAACTAAATTTTTTGATTTTTCAAGCTGCGGCAATAAAAATTTTGAGGAAGACAAATTTGTATTTTTTTAAAATAAAAGTATGAAACTTCCTTTTTATTATTTTTTTAAAGTAAAGTTGTGACATCAGAACCTTGTTTAGCAATTCATTAAGAATTTTAACTAAATTTTTTGATTTTTCAAGCTGCGGCAATAAAAATTTTGAGGAAGACAAATTTGTATTTTTTTAAAATAAAAGTATGAAACTTCCTTTTTATTATTTTTTTAAAGTTGTGACATCAGGACCTCGTTTAGCAATTCATTAAGAATTTTAACTAAATTTTTTGATTTTTCAAGCTGCGGCAATAAAAATTTTGAGGAAGACAAATTTGTATTTTTTTAAAATAAAAGTATGAAACTTCCTTTTTATTATTTTTTTAAAGTAAAGTTGTGACATCAGAACCTTGTTTAGCAATTCATTAAGAATTTTAACTAAATTTTTTGATTTTTCAAGCTGCGGCAATAAAAATTTTGAGGAAGACAAATTTGTATTTTTTTAAAATAAAAGTATGAAACTTCCTTTTTATTATTTTTTAAAAGTAAAGTTGTGACATCAGAACCTTGTTTAGCAATTCATTAAGAATTTTAACTAAATTTTTTGATTTTTCAAGCTGCGGCAATAAAAATTTTGAGGAAGACAAATTTGTATTTTTTTAAAATAAAAGTATGAAACTTCCTTTTTATTATTTTTTTAAAGTAAAGTTGTGACATCAGAACCTTGTTTAGCAATTCATTAAGAATTTTAACTAAATTTTTTGATTTTTCAAGCTGCGGCAATAAAAATTTTGAGGAAGACAAATTTGTATTTTTTTAAAATAAAAGTATGAAACTTCCTTTTTATTATTTTTTTAAAGTTGTGACATCAGGACCTCGTTTAGCAATTCATTAAGAATTTTAACTAAATTTTTTGATTTTTCAAGCTGCGGCAATAAAAATTTTGAGGAAGACAAATTTGTATTTTTTTAAAATAAAAGTATGAAACTTCCTTTTTATTATTTTTTTAAAGTAAAGTTGTGACATCAGAACCTTGTTTAGCAATTCATTAAGAATTTTAACTAAATTTTTTGATTTTTCAAGCTGCGGCAATAAAAATTTTGAGGAAGACAAATTTGTATTTTTTTAAAATAAAAGTATGAAACTTCCTTTTTATTATTTTTTTAAAGTAAAGTTGTGACATCAGAACCTTGTTTAGCAATTCATTAAGAATTTTAACTAAATTTTTTGATTTTTCAAGCTGCGGCAATAAAAATTTTGAGGAAGACAAATTTGTATTTTTTTAAAATAAAAGTATGAAACTTCCTTTTTATTATTTTTTAAAAGTAAAGTTGTGACATCAGAACCTTGTTTAGCAATTCATTAAGAATTTTAACTAAATTTTTTGATTTTTCAAGCTGCGGCAATAAAAATTTTGAGGAAGACAAATTTGTATTTTTTTAAAATAAAAGTATGAAACTTCCTTTTTATTATTTTTTTAAAGTAAAGTTGTGACATCAGAACCTTGTTTAGCAATTCATTAAGAATTTTAACTAAATTTTTTGATTTTTCAAGCTGCGGCAATAAAAATTTTGAGGAAGACAAATTTGTATTTTTTTAAAATAAAAGTATGAAACTTCCTTTTTATTATTTTTTTAAAGTAAAGTTGTGACATCAGAACCTTGTTTAGCAATTCATTAAGAATTTTAACTAAATTTTTTGATTTTTCAAGCTGCGGCAATAAAAATTTTGAGGAAGACAAATTTGTATTTTTTTAAAATAAAAGTATGAAACTTCCTTTTTATTATTTTTTTAAAGTTGTGACATCAGGACCTTGTTTAGCAATTCATTAAGAATTTTAACTAAATTTTTTGATTTTTCAAGCTGCGGCAATAAAAATTTTGAGGAAGACAAATTTGTATTTTTTTAAAATAAAAGTATGAAACTTCCTTTTTATTATTTTTTTAAAGTAAAGTTGTGACATCAGAACCTTGTTTAGCAATTCATTAAGAATTTTAACTAAATTTTTTGATTTTTCAAGCTGCGGCAATAAAAATTTTGAGGAAGACAAATTTGTATTTTTTTAAAATAAAAGTATGAAACTTCCTTTTTATTATTTTTTTAAAGTTGTGACATCAGGACCTTGTTTAGCAATTCATTAAGAATTTTAACTAAATTTTTTGATTTTTCAAGCTGCGGCAATAAAAATTTTGAGGAAGACAAATTTGTATTTTTTTAAAATAAAAGTATGAAACTTCCTTTTTATTATTTTTTTAAAGTAAAGTTGTGACATCAGAACCTTGTTTAGCAATTCATTAAGAATTTTAACTAAATTTTTTGATTTTTCAAGCTGCGGCAATAAAAATTTTGAGGAAGACAAATTTGTATTTTTTTAAAATAAAAGTATGAAACTTCCTTTTTATTATTTTTTTAAAGTTGTGACATCAGGACCTTGTTTAGCAATTCATTAAGAATTTTAACTAAATTTTTTGATTTTTCAAGCTGCGGCAATAAAAATTTTGAGGAAGACAAATTTGTATTTTTTTAAAATAAAAGTATGAAACTTCCTTTTTATTATTTTTTTAAAGTAAAGTTGTGACATCAGAACCTTGTTTAGCAATTCATTAAGAATTTTAACTAAATTTTTTGATTTTTCAAGCTGCGGCAATAAAAATTTTGAGGAAGACAAATTTGTATTTTTTTAAAATAAAAGTATGAAACTTCCTTTTTATTATTTTTTTAAAGTAAAGTTGTGACATCAGAACCTTGTTTAGCAATTCATTAAGAATTTTAACTAAATTTTTTGATTTTTCAAGCTGCGGCAATAAAAATTTTGAGGAAGACAAATTTGTATTTTTTTAAAATAAAAGTATGAAACTTCCTTTTTATTATTTTTTTAAAGTTGTGACATCAGGACCTTGTTTAGCAATTCATTAAGAATTTTAACTAAATTTTTTGATTTTTCAAGCTGCGGCAATAAAAATTTTGAGGAAGACAAATTTGTATTTTTTTAAAATAAAAGTATGAAACTTCCTTTTTATTATTTTTTTAAAGTAAAGTTGTGACATCAGAACCTTGTTTAGCAATTCATTAAGAATTTTAACTAAATTTTTTGATTTTTCAAGCTGCGGCAATAAAAATTTTGAGGAAGACAAATTTGTATTTTTTTAAAATAAAAGTATGAAACTTCCTTTTTATTATTTTTTTAAAGTTGTGACATCAGGACCTTGTTTAGCAATTCATTAAGAATTTTAACTAAATTTTTTGATTTTTCAAGCTGCGGCAATAAAAATTTTGAGGAAGACAAATTTGTATTTTTTTAAAATAAAAGTATGAAACTTCCTTTTTATTATTTTTTTAAAGTAAAGTTGTGACATCAGAACCTTGTTTAGCAATTCATTAAGAATTTTAACTAAATTTTTTGATTTTTCAAGCTGCGGCAATAAAAATTTTGAGGAAGACAAATTTGTATTTTTTTAAAATAAAAGTATGAAACTTCCTTTTTATTATTTTTTTAAAGTTGTGACATCAGGACCTTGTTTAGCAATTCATTAAGAATTTTAACTAAATTTTTTGATTTTTCAAGCTGCGGCAATAAAAATTTTGAGGAAGACAAATTTGTATTTTTTTAAAATAAAAGTATGAAACTTCCTTTTTATTATTTTTTTAAAGTAAAGTTGTGACATCAGAACCTTGTTTAGCAATTCATTAAGAATTTTAACTAAATTTTTTGATTTTTCAAGCTGCGGCAATAAAAATTTTGAGGAAGACAAATTTGTATTTTTTTAAAATAAAAGTATGAAACTTCCTTTTTATTATTTTTTTAAAGTAAAGTTGTGACATCAGAACCTTGTTTAGCAATTCATTAAGAATTTTAACTAAATTTTTTGATTTTTCAAGCTGCGGCAATAAAAATTTTGAGGAAGACAAATTTGTATTTTTTTAAAATAAAAGTATGAAACTTCCTTTTTATTATTTTTTAAAAGTAAAGTTGTGACATCAGAACCTTGTTTAGCAATTCATTAAGAATTTTAACTAAATTTTTTGATTTTTCAAGCTGCGGCAATAAAAATTTTGAGGAAGACAAATTTGTATTTTTTTAAAATAAAAGTATGAAACTTCCTTTTTATTATTTTTTTAAAGTAAAGTTGTGACATCAGAACCTTGTTTAGCAATTCATTAAGAATTTTAACTAAATTTTTTGATTTTTCAAGCTGCGGCAATAAAAATTTTGAGGAAGACAAATTTGTATTTTTTTAAAATAAAAGTATGAAACTTCCTTTTTATTATTTTTTTAAAGTTGTGACATCAGGACCTCGTTTAGCAATTCATTAAGAATTTTAACTAAATTTTTTGATTTTTCAAGCTGCGGCAATAAAAATTTTGAGGAAGACAAATTTGTATTTTTTTAAAATAAAAGTATGAAACTTCCTTTTTATTATTTTTTTAAAGTAAAGTTGTGACATCAGAACCTTGTTTAGCAATTCATTAAGAATTTTAACTAAATTTTTTGATTTTTCAAGCTGCGGCAATAAAAATTTTGAGGAAGACAAATTTGTATTTTTTTAAAATAAAAGTATGAAACTTCCTTTTTATTATTTTTTTAAAGTAAAGTTGTGACATCAGAACCTTGTTTAGCAATTCATTAAGAATTTTAACTAAATTTTTTGATTTTTCAAGCTGCGGCAATAAAAATTTTAAGGAAGACAAATTTGTATTTTTTTAAAATAAAAGTATGAAACTTCCTTTTTATTATTTTTTTAAAGTTGTGACATCAGGACCTTGTTTAGCAATTCATTAAGAATTTTAACTAAATTTTTTGATTTTTCAAGCTGCGGCAATAAAAATTTTGAGGAAGACAAATTTGTATTTTTTTAAAATAAAAGTATGAAACTTCCTTTTTATTATTTTTTTAAAGTAAAGTTGTGACATCAAAACCTTGTTTAGCAATTCATTAAGAATTTTAACTAAATTTTTTGATTTTTCAAGCTGCGGCAATAAAAATTTTGAGGAAGACAAATTTGTATTTTTTTAAAATAAAAGTATGAAACTTCCTTTTTATTATTTTTTTAAAGTAAAGTTGTGACATCAAAACCTTGTTTAGCAATTCATTAAGAATTTTATCTAAATTTTTTGATTTTTCAAGCTGCGGCAATAAAAATTTTAAGGAAGACAAATTTGTATTTTTTTAAAATAAAAGTATGAAACTTCCTTTTTATTATTTTTTTAAAGTAAAGTTGTGACATCAAAACCTTGTTTAGCAATTCATTAAGAATTTTAACTAAATTTTTTGATTTTTCAAGCTGCGGCAATAAAAATTTTGAGGAAGACAAATTTGTATTTTTTTAAAATAAAAGTATGAAACTTCCTTTTTATTATTTTTTTAAAGTAAAGTTGTGACATCAAAACCTTGTTTAGCAATTCATTAAGAATTTTAACTAAATTTTTTGATTTTTCAAGCTGCGGCAATAAAAATTTTGAGGAAGACAAATTTGTATTTTTTTAAAATAAAAGTATGAAACTTCCTTTTTATTATTTTTTTAAAGTAAAGTTGTGACATCAAAACCTTGTTTAGCAATTCATTAAGAATTTTAACTAAATTTTTTGATTTTTCAAGCTGCGGCAATAAAAATTTTGAGGAAGACAAATTTGTATTTTTTTAAAATAAAAGTATGAAACTTCCTTTTTATTATTTTTTAAAAGTAAAGTTGTGACATCAGAACCTTGTTTAGCAATTCATTAAGAATTTTAACTAAATTTTTTGATTTTTCAAGCTGCGGCAATAAAAATTTTAAGGAAGACAAATTTGTATTTTTTTAAAATAAAAGTATGAAACTTCCTTTTTATTATTTTTTAAAAGTAAAGTTGTGACATCAGAACCTTGTTTAGCAATTCATTAAGAATTTTAACTAAATTTTTTGATTTTTCAAGCTGCGGCAATAAAAATTTTGAGGAAGACAAATTTGTATTTTTTTAAAATAAAAGTATGAAACTTCCTTTTTATTATTTTTTTAAAGTAAAGTTGTGACATCAGAACCTTGTTTAGCAATTCATTAAGAATTTTAACTAAATTTTTTGATTTTTCAAGCTGCGGCAATAAAAATTTTGAGGAAGACAAATTTGTATTTTTTTAAAATAAAAGTATGAAACTTCCTTTTTATTATTTTTTTAAAGTAAAGTTGTGACATCAGAACCTTGTTTAGCAATTCATTAAGAATTTTAACTAAATTTTTTGATTTTTCAAGCTGCGGCAATAAAAATTTTGAGGAAGACAAATTTGTATTTTTTTAAAATAAAAGTATGAAACTTCCTTTTTATTATTTTTTAAAAGTAAAGTTGTGACATCAGAACCTTGTTTAGCAATTCATTAAGAATTTTAACTAAATTTTTTGATTTTTCAAGCTGCGGCAATAAAAATTTTGAGGAAGACAAATTTGTATTTTTTTAAAATAAAAGTATGAAACTTCCTTTTTATTATTTTTTTAAAGTAAAGTTGTGACATCAGAACCTTGTTTAGCAATTCATTAAGAATTTTAACTAAATTTTTTGATTTTTCAAGCTGCGGCAATAAAAATTTTGAGGAAGACAAATTTGTATTTTTTTAAAATAAAAGTATGAAACTTCCTTTTTATTATTTTTTTAAAGTAAAGTTGTGACATCAGAACCTTGTTTAGCAATTCATTAAGAATTTTAACTAAATTTTTTGATTTTTCAAGCTGCGGCAATAAAAATTTTAAGGAAGACAAATTTGTATTTTTTTAAAATAAAAGTATGAAACTTCCTTTTTATTATTTTTTTAAAGTTGTGACATCAGGACCTTGTTTAGCAATTCATTAAGAATTTTAACTAAATTTTTTGATTTTTCAAGCTGCGGCAATAAAAATTTTGAGGAAGACAAATTTGTATTTTTTTAAAATAAAAGTATGAAACTTCCTTTTTATTATTTTTTTAAAGTTGTGACATCAGGACCTTGTTTAGCAATTCATTAAGAATTTTAACTAAATTTTTTGATTTTTCAAGCTGCGGCAATAAAAATTTTGAGGAAGACAAATTTGTATTTTTTTAAAATAAAAGTATGAAACTTCCTTTTTATTATTTTTTTAAAGTAAAGTTGTGACATCAGAACCTTGTTTAGCAATTCATTAAGAATTTTAACTAAATTTTTTGATTTTTCAAGCTGCGGCAATAAAAATTTTGAGGAAGACAAATTTGTATTTTTTTAAAATAAAAGTATGAAACTTCCTTTTTATTATTTTTTAAAAGTAAAGTTGTGACATCAGAACCTTGTTTAGCAATTCATTAAGAATTTTAACTAAATTTTTTGATTTTTCAAGCTGCGGCAATAAAAATTTTGAGGAAGACAAATTTGTATTTTTTTAAAATAAAAGTATGAAACTTCCTTTTTATTATTTTTTTAAAGTAAAGTTGTGACATCAGAACCTTGTTTAGCAATTCATTAAGAATTTTAACTAAATTTTTTGATTTTTCAAGCTGCGGCAATAAAAATTTTAAGGAAGACAAATTTGTATTTTTTTAAAATAAAAGTATGAAACTTCCTTTTTATTATTTTTTTAAAGTTGTGACATCAGGACCTTGTTTAGCAATTCATTAAGAATTTTAACTAAATTTTTTGATTTTTCAAGCTGCGGCAATAAAAATTTTGAGGAAGACAAATTTGTATTTTTTTAAAATAAAAGTATGAAACTTCCTTTTTATTATTTTTTTAAAGTTGTGACATCAGGACCTTGTTTAGCAATTCATTAAGAATTTTAACTAAATTTTTTGATTTTTCAAGCTGCGGCAATAAAAATTTTGAGGAAGACAAATTTGTATTTTTTTAAAATAAAAGTATGAAACTTCCTTTTTATTATTTTTTTAAAGTAAAGTTGTGACATCAAAACCTTGTTTAGCAATTCATTAAGAATTTTAACTAAATTTTTTGATTTTTCAAGCTGCGGCAATAAAAATTTTAAGGAAGACAAATTTGTATTTTTTTAAAATAAAAGTATGAAACTTCCTTTTTATTATTTTTTTAAAGTAAAGTTGTGACATCAAAACCTTGTTTAGCAATTCATTAAGAATTTTAACTAAATTTTTTGATTTTTCAAGCTGCGGCAATAAAAATTTTGAGGAAGACAAATTTGTATTTTTTTAAAATAAAAGTATGAAACTTCCTTTTTATTATTTTTTTAAAGTAAAGTTGTGACATCAAAACCTTGTTTAGCAATTCATTAAGAATTTTAACTAAATTTTTTGATTTTTCAAGCTGCGGCAATAAAAATTTTGAGGAAGACAAATTTGTATTTTTTTAAAATATAAGTATGAAACTTCCTTTTTATTATTTTTTTAAAGTAAAGTTGTGACATCAGAACCTTGTTTAGCAATTCATTAAGAATTTTAACTAAATTTTTTGATTTTTCAAGCTGCGGCAATAAAAATTTTGAGGAAGACAAATTTGTATTTTTTTAAAATAAAAGTATGAAACTTCCTTTTTATTATTTTTTTAAAGTAAAGTTGTGACATCAGAACCTTGTTTAGCAATTCATTAAGAATTTTAACTAAATTTTTTGATTTTTCAAGCTGCGGCAATAAAAATTTTGAGGAAGACAAATTTGTATTTTTTTAAAATAAAAGTATGAAACTTCCTTTTTATTATTTTTTTAAAGTAAAGTTGTGACATCAGAACCTTGTTTAGCAATTCATTAAGAATTTTAACTAAATTTTTTGATTTTTCAAGCTGCGGCAATAAAAATTTTGAGGAAGACAAATTTGTATTTTTTTAAAATAAAAGTATGAAACTTCCTTTTTATTATTTTTTTAAAGTTGTGACATCAGGACCTCGTTTAGCAATTCATTAAGAATTTTAACTAAATTTTTTGATTTTTCAAGCTGCGGCAATAAAAATTTTGAGGAAGACAAATTTGTATTTTTTTAAAATAAAAGTATGAAACTTCCTTTTTATTATTTTTTTAAAGTAAAGTTGTGACATCAGAACCTTGTTTAGCAATTCATTAAGAATTTTAACTAAATTTTTTGATTTTTCAAGCTGCGGCAATAAAAATTTTGAGGAAGACAAATTTGTATTTTTTTAAAATAAAAGTATGAAACTTCCTTTTTATTATTTTTTTAAAGTAAAGTTGTGACATCAGAACCTTGTTTAGCAATTCATTAAGAATTTTAACTAAATTTTTTGATTTTTCAAGCTGCGGCAATAAAAATTTTAAGGAAGACAAATTTGTATTTTTTTAAAATAAAAGTATGAAACTTCCTTTTTATTATTTTTTTAAAGTTGTGACATCAGAACCTTGTTTAGCAATTCATTAAGAATTTTAACTAAATTTTTTGATTTTTCAAGCTGCGGCAATAAAAATTTTAAGGAAGACAAATTTGTATTTTTTTAAAATAAAAGTATGAAACTTCCTTTTTATTATTTTTTAAAAGTAAAGTTGTGACATCAGAACCTTGTTTAGCAATTCATTAAGAATTTTAACTAAATTTTTTGATTTTTCAAGCTGCGGCAATAAAAATTTTAAGGAAGACAAATTTGTATTTTTTTAAAATAAAAGTATGAAACTTCCTTTTTATTATTTTTTAAAAGTAAAGTTGTGACATCAGAACCTTGTTTAGCAATTCATTAAGAATTTTAACTAAATTTTTTGATTTTTCAAGCTGCGGCAATAAAAATTTTGAGGAAGACAAATTTGTATTTTTTTAAAATAAAAGTATGAAACTTCCTTTTTATTATTTTTTTAAAGTAAAGTTGTGACATCAGAACCTTGTTTAGCAATTCATTAAGAATTTTAACTAAATTTTTTGATTTTTCAAGCTGCGGCAATAAAAATTTTGAGGAAGACAAATTTGTATTTTTTTAAAATAAAAGTATGAAACTTCCTTTTTATTATTTTTTTAAAGTAAAGTTGTGACATCAGAACCTTGTTTAGCAATTCATTAAGAATTTTAACTAAATTTTTTGATTTTTCAAGCTGCGGCAATAAAAATTTTGAGGAAGACAAATTTGTATTTTTTTAAAATAAAAGTATGAAACTTCCTTTTTATTATTTTTTAAAAGTAAAGTTGTGACATCAGAACCTTGTTTAGCAATTCATTAAGAATTTTAACTAAATTTTTTGATTTTTCAAGCTGCGGCAATAAAAATTTTGAGGAAGACAAATTTGTATTTTTTTAAAATAAAAGTATGAAACTTCCTTTTTATTATTTTTTTAAAGTAAAGTTGTGACATCAGAACCTTGTTTAGCAATTCATTAAGAATTTTAACTAAATTTTTTGATTTTTCAAGCTGCGGCAATAAAAATTTTGAGGAAGACAAATTTGTATTTTTTTAAAATAAAAGTATGAAACTTCCTTTTTATTATTTTTTTAAAGTAAAGTTGTGACATCAGAACCTTGTTTAGCAATTCATTAAGAATTTTAACTAAATTTTTTGATTTTTCAAGCTGCGGCAATAAAAATTTTAAGGAAGACAAATTTGTATTTTTTTAAAATAAAAGTATGAAACTTCCTTTTTATTATTTTTTTAAAGTTGTGACATCAGGACCTTGTTTAGCAATTCATTAAGAATTTTAACTAAATTTTTTGATTTTTCAAGCTGCGGCAATAAAAATTTTGAGGAAGACAAATTTGTATTTTTTTAAAATAAAAGTATGAAACTTCCTTTTTATTATTTTTTTAAAGTTGTGACATCAGGACCTTGTTTAGCAATTCATTAAGAATTTTAACTAAATTTTTTGATTTTTCAAGCTGCGGCAATAAAAATTTTGAGGAAGACAAATTTGTATTTTTTTAAAATAAAAGTATGAAACTTCCTTTTTATTATTTTTTTAAAGTAAAGTTGTGACATCAGAACCTTGTTTAGCAATTCATTAAGAATTTTAACTAAATTTTTTGATTTTTCAAGCTGCGGCAATAAAAATTTTGAGGAAGACAAATTTGTATTTTTTTAAAATAAAAGTATGAAACTTCCTTTTTATTATTTTTTAAAAGTAAAGTTGTGACATCAGAACCTTGTTTAGCAATTCATTAAGAATTTTAACTAAATTTTTTGATTTTTCAAGCTGCGGCAATAAAAATTTTGAGGAAGACAAATTTGTATTTTTTTAAAATAAAAGTATGAAACTTCCTTTTTATTATTTTTTTAAAGTAAAGTTGTGACATCAGAACCTTGTTTAGCAATTCATTAAGAATTTTAACTAAATTTTTTGATTTTTCAAGCTGCGGCAATAAAAATTTTGAGGAAGACAAATTTGTATTTTTTTAAAATAAAAGTATGAAACTTCCTTTTTATTATTTTTTTAAAGTAAAGTTGTGACATCAGAACCTTGTTTAGCAATTCATTAAGAATTTTAACTAAATTTTTTGATTTTTCAAGCTGCGGCAATAAAAATTTTAAGGAAGACAAATTTGTATTTTTTTAAAATAAAAGTATGAAACTTCCTTTTTATTATTTTTTTAAAGTTGTGACATCAGGACCTTGTTTAGCAATTCATTAAGAATTTTAACTAAATTTTTTGATTTTTCAAGCTGCGGCAATAAAAATTTTGAGGAAGACAAATTTGTATTTTTTTAAAATAAAAGTATGAAACTTCCTTTTTATTATTTTTTTAAAGTTGTGACATCAGGACCTTGTTTAGCAATTCATTAAGAATTTTAACTAAATTTTTTGATTTTTCAAGCTGCGGCAATAAAAATTTTGAGGAAGACAAATTTGTATTTTTTTAAAATAAAAGTATGAAACTTCCTTTTTATTATTTTTTTAAAGTAAAGTTGTGACATCAAAACCTTGTTTAGCAATTCATTAAGAATTTTAACTAAATTTTTTGATTTTTCAAGCTGCGGCAATAAAAATTTTAAGGAAGACAAATTTGTATTTTTTTAAAATAAAAGTATGAAACTTCCTTTTTATTATTTTTTTAAAGTAAAGTTGTGACATCAAAACCTTGTTTAGCAATTCATTAAGAATTTTAACTAAATTTTTTGATTTTTCAAGCTGCGGCAATAAAAATTTTGAGGAAGACAAATTTGTATTTTTTTTAAATATAAGTATGAAACTTCCTTTTTATTATTTTTTTAAAGTAAAGTTGTGACATCAGAACCTTGTTTAGCAATTCATTAAGAATTTTAACTAAATTTTTTGATTTTTCAAGCTGCGGCAATAAAAATTTTGAGGAAGACAAATTTGTATTTTTTTAAAATAAAAGTAGGAAACTTCCTTTTTATTATTTTTTTAAAGTAAAGTTGTGACATCAGAACCTTGTTTAGCAATTCATTAAGAATTTTAACTAAATTTTTTGATTTTTCAAGCTGCGGCAATAAAAATTTTGAGGAAGACAAATTTGTATTTTTTTAAAATAAAAGTATGAAACTTCCTTTTTATTATTTTTTTAAAGTAAAGTTGTGACATCAGAACCTTGTTTAGCAATTCATTAAGAATTTTAACTAAATTTTTTGATTTTTCAAGCTGCGGCAATAAAAATTTTGAGGAAGACAAATTTGTATTTTTTTAAAATAAAAGTATGAAACTTCCTTTTTATTATTTTTTTAAAGTTGTGACATCAGGACCTCGTTTAGCAATTCATTAAGAATTTTAACTAAATTTTTTGATTTTTCAAGCTGCGGCAATAAAAATTTTGAGGAAGACAAATTTGTATTTTTTTAAAATAAAAGTATGAAACTTCCTTTTTATTATTTTTTTAAAGTAAAGTTGTGACATCAGAACCTTGTTTAGCAATTCATTAAGAATTTTAACTAAATTTTTTGATTTTTCAAGCTGCGGCAATAAAAATTTTGAGGAAGACAAATTTGTATTTTTTTAAAATAAAAGTATGAAACTTCCTTTTTATTATTTTTTTAAAGTAAAGTTGTGACATCAGAACCTTGTTTAGCAATTCATTAAGAATTTTAACTAAATTTTTTGATTTTTCAAGCTGCGGCAATAAAAATTTTGAGGAAGACAAATTTGTATTTTTTTAAAATAAAAGTATGAAACTTCCTTTTTATTATTTTTTTAAAGTAAAGTTGTGACATCAAAACCTTGTTTAGCAATTCATTAAGAATTTTAACTAAATTTTTTGATTTTTCAAGCTGCGGCAATAAAAATTTTAAGGAAGACAAATTTGTATTTTTTTAAAATAAAAGTATGAAACTTCCTTTTTATTATTTTTTTAAAGTAAAGTTGTGACATCAAAACCTTGTTTAGCAATTCATTAAGAATTTTAACTAAATTTTTTGATTTTTCAAGCTGCGGCAATAAAAATTTTAAGGAAGACAAATTTGTATTTTTTTAAAATAAAAGTATGAAACTTCCTTTTTATTATTTTTTTAAAGTTGTGACATCAGGACCTCGTTTAGCAATTCATTAAGAATTTTAACTAAATTTTTTGATTTTTCAAGCTGCGGCAATAAAAATTTTGAGGAAGACAAATTTGTATTTTTTTAAAATAAAAGTATGAAACTTCCTTTTTATTATTTTTTTAAAGTAAAGTTGTGACATCAGAACCTTGTTTAGCAATTCATTAAGAATTTTAACTAAATTTTTTGATTTTTCAAGCTGCGGCAATAAAAATTTTGAGGAAGACAAATTTGTATTTTTTTAAAATAAAAGTATGAAACTTCCTTTTTATTATTTTTTTAAAGTAAAGTTGTGACATCAGAACCTTGTTTAGCAATTCATTAAGAATTTTAACTAAATTTTTTGATTTTTCAAGCTGCGGCAATAAAAATTTTAAGGAAGACAAATTTGTATTTTTTTAAAATAAAAGTATGAAACTTCCTTTTTATTATTTTTTTAAAGTTGTGACATCAGAACCTTGTTTAGCAATTCATTAAGAATTTTAACTAAATTTTTTGATTTTTCAAGCTGCGGCAATAAAAATTTTGAGGAAGACAAATTTGTATTTTTTTAAAATAAAAGTATGAAACTTCCTTTTTATTATTTTTTAAAAGTAAAGTTGTGACATCAGAACCTTGTTTAGCAATTCATTAAGAATTTTAACTAAATTTTTTGATTTTTCAAGCTGCGGCAATAAAAATTTTGAGGAAGACAAATTTGTATTTTTTTAAAATAAAAGTATGAAACTTCCTTTTTATTATTTTTTTAAAGTAAAGTTGTGACATCAGAACCTTGTTTAGCAATTCATTAAGAATTTTAACTAAATTTTTTGATTTTTCAAGCTGCGGCAATAAAAATTTTGAGGAAGACAAATTTGTATTTTTTTAAAATAAAAGTATGAAACTTCCTTTTTATTATTTTTTTAAAGTAAAGTTGTGACATCAAAACCTTGTTTAGCAATTCATTAAGAATTTTAACTAAATTTTTTGATTTTTCAAGCTGCGGCAATAAAAATTTTGAGGAAGACAAATTTGTATTTTTTTAAAATAAAAGTATGAAACTTCCTTTTTATTATTTTTTTAAAGTAAAGTTGTGACATCAGAACCTTGTTTAGCAATTCATTAAGAATTTTAACTAAATTTTTTGATTTTTCAAGCTGCGGCAATAAAAATTTTGAGGAAGACAAATTTGTATTTTTTTAAAATAAAAGTATGAAACTTCCTTTTTATTATTTTTTTAAAGTAAAGTTGTGACATCAAAACCTTGTTTAGCAATTCATTAAGAATTTTAACTAAATTTTTTGATTTTTCAAGCTGCGGCAATAAAAATTTTGAGGAAGACAAATTTGTATTTTTTTAAAATAAAAGTATGAAACTTCCTTTTTATTATTTTTTTAAAGTAAAGTTGTGACATCAAAACCTTGTTTAGCAATTCATTAAGAATTTTAACTAAATTTTTTGATTTTTCAAGCTGCGGCAATAAAAATTTTGAGGAAGACAAATTTGTATTTTTTTAAAATAAAAGTATGAAACTTCCTTTTTATTATTTTTTTAAAGTAAAGTTGTGACATCAGAACCTTGTTTAGCAATTCATTGAGAATTTTAACTAAATTTTTTGATTTTTCAAGCTGCGGCAATAAAAATTTTAAGGAAGACAAATTTGTATTTTTTTAAAATAAAAGTATGAAACTTCCTTTTTATTATTTTTTTAAAGTTGTGACATCAGAACCTTGTTTAGCAATTCATTAAGAATTTTAACTAAATTTTTTGATTTTTCAAGCTGCGGCAATAAAAATTTTGAGGAAGACAAATTTGTATTTTTTTAAAATAAAAGTATGAAACTTCCTTTTTATTATTTTTTAAAAGTAAAGTTGTGACATCAGAACCTTGTTTAGCAATTCATTAAGAATTTTAACTAAATTTTTTGATTTTTCAAGCTGCGGCAATAAAAATTTTGAGGAAGACAAATTTGTATTTTTTTAAAATAAAAGTATGAAACTTCCTTTTTATTATTTTTTTAAAGTAAAGTTGTGACATCAGAACCTTGTTTAGCAATTCATTAAGAATTTTAACTAAATTTTTTGATTTTTCAAGCTGCGGCAATAAAAATTTTGAGGAAGACAAATTTGTATTTTTTTAAAATAAAAGTATGAAACTTCCTTTTTATTATTTTTTTAAAGTAAAGTTGTGACATCAAAACCTTGTTTAGCAATTCATTAAGAATTTTAACTAAATTTTTTGATTTTTCAAGCTGCGGCAATAAAAATTTTGAGGAAGACAAATTTGTATTTTTTTAAAATAAAAGTATGAAACTTCCTTTTTATTATTTTTTTAAAGTAAAGTTGTGACATCAGAACCTTGTTTAGCAATTCATTAAGAATTTTAACTAAATTTTTTGATTTTTCAAGCTGCGGCAATAAAAATTTTGAGGAAGACAAATTTGTATTTTTTTAAAATAAAAGTATGAAACTTCCTTTTTATTATTTTTTTAAAGTAAAGTTGTGACATCAAAACCTTGTTTAGCAATTCATTAAGAATTTTAACTAAATTTTTTGATTTTTCAAGCTGCGGCAATAAAAATTTTGAGGAAGACAAATTTGTATTTTTTTAAAATAAAAGTATGAAACTTCCTTTTTATTATTTTTTTAAAGTAAAGTTGTGACATCAAAACCTTGTTTAGCAATTCATTAAGAATTTTAACTAAATTTTTTGATTTTTCAAGCTGCGGCAATAAAAATTTTGAGGAAGACAAATTTGTATTTTTTTAAAATAAAAGTATGAAACTTCCTTTTTATTATTTTTTTAAAGTTGTGACATCAGGACCTCGTTTAGCAATTCATTAAGAATTTTAACTAAATTTTTTGATTTTTCAAGCTGCGGCAATAAAAATTTTGAGGAAGACAAATTTGTATTTTTTTAAAATAAAAGTATGAAACTTCCTTTTTATTATTTTTTTAAAGTAAAGTTGTGACATCAGAACCTTGTTTAGCAATTCATTAAGAATTTTAACTAAATTTTTTGATTTTTCAAGCTGCGGCAATAAAAATTTTGAGGAAGACAAATTTGTATTTTTTTAAAATATAAGTATGAAACTTCCTTTTTATTATTTTTTTAAAGTAAAGTTGTGACATCAGAACCTTGTTTAGCAATTCATTAAGAATTTTAACTAAATTTTTTGATTTTTCAAGCTGCGGCAATAAAAATTTTGAGGAAGACAAATTTGTATTTTTTTAAAATAAAAGTATGAAACTTCCTTTTTATTATTTTTTTAAAGTAAAGTTGTGACATCAGAACCTTGTTTAGCAATTCATTAAGAATTTTAACTAAATTTTTTGATTTTTCAAGCTGCGGCAATAAAAATTTTGAGGAAGACAAATTTGTATTTTTTTAAAATAAAAGTATGAAACTTCCTTTTTATTATTTTTTTAAAGTTGTGACATCAGGACCTCGTTTAGCAATTCATTAAGAATTTTAACTAAATTTTTTGATTTTTCAAGCTGCGGCAATAAAAATTTTGAGGAAGACAAATTTGTATTTTTTTAAAATAAAAGTATGAAACTTCCTTTTTATTATTTTTTTAAAGTAAAGTTGTGACATCAGAACCTTGTTTAGCAATTCATTAAGAATTTTAACTAAATTTTTTGATTTTTCAAGCTGCGGCAATAAAAATTTTGAGGAAGACAAATTTGTATTTTTTTAAAATAAAAGTATGAAACTTCCTTTTTATTATTTTTTTAAAGTAAAGTTGTGACATCAGAACCTTGTTTAGCAATTCATTAAGAATTTTAACTAAATTTTTTGATTTTTCAAGCTGCGGCAATAAAAATTTTAAGGAAGACAAATTTGTATTTTTTTAAAATAAAAGTATGAAACTTCCTTTTTATTATTTTTTTAAAGTTGTGACATCAGAACCTTGTTTAGCAATTCATTAAGAATTTTAACTAAATTTTTTGATTTTTCAAGCTGCGGCAATAAAAATTTTGAGGAAGACAAATTTGTATTTTTTTAAAATAAAAGTATGAAACTTCCTTTTTATTATTTTTTTAAAGTAAAGTTGTGACATCAGAACCTTGTTTAGCAATTCATTAAGAATTTTAACTAAATTTTTTGATTTTTCAAGCTGCGGCAATAAAAATTTTGAGGAAGACAAATTTGTATTTTTTTAAAATAAAAGTATGAAACTTCCTTTTTATTATTTTTTTAAAGTTGTGACATCAGGACCTCGTTTAGCAATTCATTAAGAATTTTAACTAAATTTTTTGATTTTTCAAGCTGCGGCAATAAAAATTTTGAGGAAGACAAATTTGTATTTTTTTAAAATAAAAGTATGAAACTTCCTTTTTATTATTTTTTTAAAGTAAAGTTGTGACATCAGAACCTTGTTTAGCAATTCATTAAGAATTTTAACTAAATTTTTTGATTTTTCAAGCTGCGGCAATAAAAATTTTGAGGAAGACAAATTTGTATTTTTTTAAAATAAAAGTATGAAACTTCCTTTTTATTATTTTTTTAAAGTAAAGTTGTGACATCAGAACCTTGTTTAGCAATTCATTAAGAATTTTAACTAAATTTTTTGATTTTTCAAGCTGCGGCAATAAAAATTTTAAGGAAGACAAATTTGTATTTTTTTAAAATAAAAGTATGAAACTTCCTTTTTATTATTTTTTTAAAGTTGTGACATCAGAACCTTGTTTAGCAATTCATTAAGAATTTTAACTAAATTTTTTGATTTTTCAAGCTGCGGCAATAAAAATTTTGAGGAAGACAAATTTGTATTTTTTTAAAATAAAAGTATGAAACTTCCTTTTTATTATTTTTTTAAAGTAAAGTTGTGACATCAGAACCTTGTTTAGCAATTCATTAAGAATTTTAACTAAATTTTTTGATTTTTCAAGCTGCGGCAATAAAAATTTTGAGGAAGACAAATTTGTATTTTTTTAAAATAAAAGTATGAAACTTCCTTTTTATTATTTTTTTAAAGTTGTGACATCAGGACCTCGTTTAGCAATTCATTAAGAATTTTAACTAAATTTTTTGATTTTTCAAGCTGCGGCAATAAAAATTTTGAGGAAGACAAATTTGTATTTTTTTAAAATAAAAGTATGAAACTTCCTTTTTATTATTTTTTTAAAGTAAAGTTGTGACATCAGAACCTTGTTTAGCAATTCATTAAGAATTTTAACTAAATTTTTTGATTTTTCAAGCTGCGGCAATAAAAATTTTGAGGAAGACAAATTTGTATTTTTTTAAAATAAAAGTATGAAACTTCCTTTTTATTATTTTTTTAAAGTAAAGTTGTGACATCAGAACCTTGTTTAGCAATTCATTAAGAATTTTAACTAAATTTTTTGATTTTTCAAGCTGCGGCAATAAAAATTTTAAGGAAGACAAATTTGTATTTTTTTAAAATAAAAGTATGAAACTTCCTTTTTATTATTTTTTTAAAGTTGTGACATCAGAACCTTGTTTAGCAATTCATTAAGAATTTTAACTAAATTTTTTGATTTTTCAAGCTGCGGCAATAAAAATTTTGAGGAAGACAAATTTGTATTTTTTTAAAATAAAAGTATGAAACTTCCTTTTTATTATTTTTTAAAAGTAAAGTTGTGACATCAGAACCTTGTTTAGCAATTCATTAAGAATTTTAACTAAATTTTTTGATTTTTCAAGCTGCGGCAATAAAAATTTTGAGGAAGACAAATTTGTATTTTTTTAAAATAAAAGTATGAAACTTCCTTTTTATTATTTTTTTAAAGTAAAGTTGTGACATCAGAACCTTGTTTAGCAATTCATTAAGAATTTTAACTAAATTTTTTGATTTTTCAAGCTGCGGCAATAAAAATTTTGAGGAAGACAAATTTGTATTTTTTTAAAATAAAAGTATGAAACTTCCTTTTTATTATTTTTTTAAAGTAAAGTTGTGACATCAAAACCTTGTTTAGCAATTCATTAAGAATTTTAACTAAATTTTTTGATTTTTCAAGCTGCGGCAATAAAAATTTTGAGGAAGACAAATTTGTATTTTTTTAAAATAAAAGTATGAAACTTCCTTTTTATTATTTTTTTAAAGTAAAGTTGTGACATCAGAACCTTGTTTAGCAATTCATTAAGAATTTTAACTAAATTTTTTGATTTTTCAAGCTGCGGCAATAAAAATTTTGAGGAAGACAAATTTGTATTTTTTTAAAATAAAAGTATGAAACTTCCTTTTTATTATTTTTTTAAAGTTGTGACATCAGAACCTTGTTTAGCAATTCATTAAGAATTTTAACTAAATTTTTTGATTTTTCAAGCTGCGGCAATAAAAATTTTAAGGAAGACAAATTTGTATTTTTTTAAAATAAAAGTATGAAACTTCCTTTTTATTATTTTTTTAAAGTTGTGACATCAGAACCTTGTTTAGCAATTCATTAAGAATTTTAACTAAATTTTTTGATTTTTCAAGCTGCGGCAATAAAAATTTTGAGGAAGACAAATTTGTATTTTTTTAAAATAAAAGTATGAAACTTCCTTTTTATTATTTTTTAAAAGTAAAGTTGTGACATCAGAACCTTGTTTAGCAATTCATTAAGAATTTTAACTAAATTTTTTGATTTTTCAAGCTGCGGCAATAAAAATTTTGAGGAAGACAAATTTGTATTTTTTTAAAATAAAAGTATGAAACTTCCTTTTTATTATTTTTTTAAAGTAAAGTTGTGACATCAGAACCTTGTTTAGCAATTCATTAAGAATTTTAACTAAATTTTTTGATTTTTCAAGCTGCGGCAATAAAAATTTTGAGGAAGACAAATTTGTATTTTTTTAAAATAAAAGTATGAAACTTCCTTTTTATTATTTTTTTAAAGTAAAGTTGTGACATCAGGACCTTGTTTAGCAATTCATTAAGAATTTTAACTAAATTTTTTGATTTTTCAAGCTGCGGCAATAAAAATTTTGAGGAAGACAAATTTGTATTTTTTTAAAATAAAAGTATGAAACTTCCTTTTTATTATTTTTTTAAAGTAAAGTTGTGACATCAGGACCTTGTTTAGCAATTCATTAAGAATTTTAACTAAATTTTTTGATTTTTCAAGCTGCGGCAATAAAAATTTTGAGGAAGACAAATTTGTATTTTTTTAAAATAAAAGTATGAAACTTCCTTTTTATTATTTTTTTAAAGTAAAGTTGTGACATCAGAACCTTGTTTAGCAATTCATTAAGAATTTTAACTAAATTTTTTGATTTTTCAAGCTGCGGCAATAAAAATTTTGAGGAAGACAAATTTGTATTTTTTTAAAATAAAAGTATGAAACTTCCTTTTTATTATTTTTTTAAAGTAAAGTTGTGACATCAGAACCTTGTTTAGCAATTCATTAAGAATTTTAACTAAATTTTTTGATTTTTCAAGCTGCGGCAATAAAAATTTTGAGGAAGACAAATTTGTATTTTTTTAAAATAAAAGTATGAAACTTCCTTTTTATTATTTTTTTAAAGTTGTGACATCAGAACCTTGTTTAGCAATTCATTAAGAATTTTAACTAAATTTTTTGATTTTTCAAGCTGCGGCAATAAAAATTTTGAGGAAGACAAATTTGTATTTTTTTAAAATAAAAGTATGAAACTTCCTTTTTATTATTTTTTAAAAGTAAAGTTGTGACATCAGAACCTTGTTTAGCAATTCATTAAGAATTTTAACTAAATTTTTTGATTTTTCAAGCTGCGGCAATAAAAATTTTAAGGAAGACAAATTTGTATTTTTTTAAAATAAAAGTATGAAACTTCCTTTTTATTATTTTTTAAAAGTAAAGTTGTGACATCAGAACCTTGTTTAGCAATTCATTAAGAATTTTAACTAAATTTTTTGATTTTTCAAGCTGCGGCAATAAAAATTTTGAGGAAGACAAATTTGTATTTTTTTAAAATAAAAGTATGAAACTTCCTTTTTATTATTTTTTTAAAGTAAAGTTGTGACATCAGAACCTTGTTTAGCAATTCATTAAGAATTTTAACTAAATTTTTTGATTTTTCAAGCTGCGGCAATAAAAATTTTGAGGAAGACAAATTTGTATTTTTTTAAAATAAAAGTATGAAACTTCCTTTTTATTATTTTTTTAAAGTAAAGTTGTGACATCAGAACCTTGTTTAGCAATTCATTAAGAATTTTAACTAAATTTTTTGATTTTTCAAGCTGCGGCAATAAAAATTTTAAGGAAGACAAATTTGTATTTTTTTAAAATAAAAGTATGAAACTTCCTTTTTATTATTTTTTTAAAGTTGTGACATCAGAACCTTGTTTAGCAATTCATTAAGAATTTTAACTAAATTTTTTGATTTTTCAATCTGCGGCAATAAAAATTTTGAGGAAGACAAATTTGTATTTTTTTAAAATAAAAGTATGAAACTTCCTTTTTATTATTTTTTTAAAGTTGTGACATCAGAACCTTGTTTAGCAATTCATTAAGAATTTTAACTAAATTTTTTGATTTTTCAAGCTGCGGCAATAAAAATTTTAAGGAAGACAAATTTGTATTTTTTTAAAATAAAAGTATGAAACTTCCTTTTTATTATTTTTTTAAAGTAAAGTTGTGACATCAGAACCTTGTTTAGCAATTCATTAAGAATTTTAACTAAATTTTTTGATTTTTCAAGCTGCGGCAATAAAAATTTTGAGGAAGACAAATTTGTATTTTTTTAAAATAAAAGTATGAAACTTCCTTTTTATTATTTTTTTAAAGTAAAGTTGTGACATCAGAACCTTGTTTAGCAATTCATTAAGAATTTTAACTAAATTTTTTGATTTTTCAAGCTGCGGCAATAAAAATTTTAAGGAAGACAAATTTGTATTTTTTTAAAATAAAAGTATGAAACTTCCTTTTTATTATTTTTTTAAAGTAAAGTTGTGACATCAGAACCTTGTTTAGCAATTCATTAAGAATTTTAACTAAATTTTTTGATTTTTCAAGCTGCGGCAATAAAAATTTTAAGGAAGACAAATTTGTATTTTTTTAAAATAAAAGTATGAAACTTCCTTTTTATTATTTTTTTAAAGTTGTGACATCAGAACCTTGTTTAGCAATTCATTAAGAATTTTAACTAAATTTTTTGATTTTTCAAGCTGCGGCAATAAAAATTTTGAGGAAGACAAATTTGTATTTTTTTAAAATAAAAGTATGAAACTTCCTTTTTATTATTTTTTTAAAATAAAGTTGTGACATCAGAACCTTGTTTAGCAATTCATTAAGAATTTTAACTAAATTTTTTGATTTTTCAAGCTGCGGCAATAAAAATTTTGAGGAAGACAAATTTGTATTTTTTTAAAATAAAAGTATGAAACTTCCTTTTTATTATTTTTTTAAAGTTGTGACATCAGGACCTTGTTTAGCAATTCATTAAGAATTTTAACTAAATTTTTTGATTTTTCAAGCTGCGGCAATAAAAATTTTAAGGAAGACAAATTTGTATTTTTTTAAAATAAAAGTATGAAACTTCCTTTTTATTATTTTTTTAAAGTTGTGACATCAGGACCTTGTTTAGCAATTCATTAAGAATTTTAACTAAATTTTTTGATTTTTCAATCTGCGGCAATAAAAATTTTGAGGAAGACAAATTTGTATTTTTTTAAAATAAAAGTATGAAACTTCCTTTTTATTATTTTTTTAAAGTTGTGACATCAGAACCTTGTTTAGCAATTCATTAAGAATTTTAACTAAATTTTTTGATTTTTCAAGCTGCGGCAATAAAAATTTTAAGGAAGACAAATTTGTATTTTTTTAAAATAAAAGTATGAAACTTCCTTTTTATTATTTTTTTAAAGTAAAGTTGTGACATCAGAACCTTGTTTAGCAATTCATTAAGAATTTTAACTAAATTTTTTGATTTTTCAAGCTGCGGCAATAAAAATTTTAAGGAAGACAAATTTGTATTTTTTTAAAATAAAAGTATGAAACTTCCTTTTTATTATTTTTTTAAAATAAAGTTGTGACATCAGAACCTTGTTTAGCAATTCATTAAGAATTTTAACTAAATTTTTTGATTTTTCAAGCTGCGGCAATAAAAATTTTAAGGAAGACAAATTTGTATTTTTTTAAAATAAAAGTATGAAACTTCCTTTTTATTATTTTTTTAAAGTTGTGACATCAGGACCTTGTTTAGCAATTCATTAAGAATTTTAACTAAATTTTTTGATTTTTCAAGCTGCGGCAATAAAAATTTTGAGGAAGACAAATTTGTATTTTTTTAAAATAAAAGTATGAAACTTCCTTTTTATTATTTTTTTAAAGTAAAGTTGTGACATCAGAACCTTGTTTAGCAATTCATTAAGAATTTTAACTAAATTTTTTGATTTTTCAAGCTGCGGCAATAAAAATTTTAAGGAAGACAAATTTGTATTTTTTTAAAATAAAAGTATGAAACTTCCTTTTTATTATTTTTTTAAAGTTGTGACATCAGGACCTTGTTTAGCAATTCATTAAGAATTTTAACTAAATTTTTTGATTTTTCAATCTGCGGCAATAAAAATTTTGAGGAAGACAAATTTGTATTTTTTTAAAATAAAAGTATGAAACTTCCTTTTTATTATTTTTTTAAAGTAAAGTTGTGACATCAGAACCTTGTTTAGCAATTCATTAAGAATTTTAACTAAATTTTTTGATTTTTCAAGCTGCGGCAATAAAAATTTTAAGGAAGACAAATTTGTATTTTTTTAAAATAAAAGTATGAAACTTCCTTTTTATTATTTTTTTAAAGTTGTGACATCAGGACCTTGTTTAGCAATTCATTAAGAATTTTAACTAAATTTTTTGATTTTTCAAGCTGCGGCAATAAAAATTTTGAGGAAGACAAATTTGTATTTTTTTAAAATAAAAGTATGAAACTTCCTTTTTATTATTTTTTTAAAGTAAAGTTGTGACATCAGAACCTTGTTTAGCAATTCATTAAGAATTTTAACTAAATTTTTTGATTTTTCAAGCTGCGGCAATAAAAATTTTAAGGAAGACAAATTTGTATTTTTTTAAAATAAAAGTATGAAACTTCCTTTTTATTATTTTTTTAAAGTTGTGACATCAGAACCTTGTTTAGCAATTCATTAAGAATTTTAACTAAATTTTTTGATTTTTCAATCTGCGGCAATAAAAATTTTGAGGAAGACAAATTTGTATTTTTTTAAAATAAAAGTATGAAACTTCCTTTTTATTATTTTTTTAAAGTAAAGTTGTGACATCAGAACCTTGTTTAGCAATTCATTAAGAATTTTAACTAAATTTTTTGATTTTTCAAGCTGCGGCAATAAAAATTTTGAGGAAGACAAATTTGTATTTTTTTAAAATAAAAGTATGAAACTTCCTTTTTATTATTTTTTTAAAGTAAAGTTGTGACATCAGAACCTTGTTTAGCAATTCATTAAGAATTTTAACTAAATTTTTTGATTTTTCAAGCTGCGGCAATAAAAATTTTAAGGAAGACAAATTTGTATTTTTTTAAAATAAAAGTATGAAACTTCCTTTTTATTATTTTTTTAAAGTTGTGACATCAGGACCTTGTTTAGCAATTCATTAAGAATTTTAACTAAATTTTTTGATTTTTCAAGCTGCGGCAATAAAAATTTTGAGGAAGACAAATTTGTATTTTTTTAAAATAAAAGTATGAAACTTCCTTTTTATTATTTTTTTAAAGTAAAGTTGTGACATCAGAACCTTGTTTAGCAATTCATTAAGAATTTTAACTAAATTTTTTGATTTTTCAAGCTGCGGCAATAAAAATTTTGAGGAAGACAAATTTGTATTTTTTTAAAATAAAAGTATGAAACTTCCTTTTTATTATTTTTTTAAAGTTGTGACATCAGGACCTTGTTTAGCAATTCATTAAGAATTTTAACTAAATTTTTTGATTTTTCAAGCTGCGGCAATAAAAATTTTGAGGAAGACAAATTTGTATTTTTTTAAAATAAAAGTATGAAACTTCCTTTTTATTATTTTTTTAAAGTAAAGTTGTGACATCAGAACCTTGTTTAGCAATTCATTAAGAATTTTAACTAAATTTTTTGATTTTTCAAGCTGCGGCAATAAAAATTTTGAGGAAGACAAATTTGTATTTTTGTAAAATAAAAGTATGAAACTTCGTTTTTATTATTTTTTTAATGTTGTTACATTAGGACCTCGTTTAGCAATTCATTAAGAATTTTAACTAAATTTTTTGATTTTTCAAGCTGCGGCAATAAAAATTTTGAGGAAGACAAATTTGTATTTTTTTAAAATAAAAGTATGAAACTTCCTTTTTATTATTTTTTTAAAGTAAAGTTGTGACATCAGAACCTTGTTTAGCAATTCATTAAGAATTTTAACTAAATTTTTTGATTTTTCAAGCTGCGGCAATAAAAATTTTGAGGAAGACAAATTTGTATTTTTGTAAAATAAAAGTATGAAACTTCGTTTTTATTATTTTTTTAATGTTGTTACATTAGGACCTCGTTTAGCAATTCATTAAGAATTTTAACTAAATTTTTTGATTTTTCAAGCTGCGGCAATAAAAATTTTGAGGAAGACAAATTTGTATTTTTTTAAAATAAAAGTATGAAACTTCCTTTTTATTATTTTTTTAATGTTGTTACATTAGGACCTCGTTTAGCAATTCATTAAGAATTTTAACTAAATTTTTTGATTTTTCAAGCTGCGGCAATAAAAATTTTGAGGAAGACAAATTTGTATTTTTGTAAAATAAAAGTATGAAACTTCGTTTTTATTATTTTTTTAATGTTGTTACATTAGGACCTCGTTTAGCAATTCATTAAGAATTTTAACTAAATTTTTTGATTTTTCAAGCTGCGGCAATAAAAATTTTGAGGAAGACAAATTTGTATTTTTTTAAAATAAAAGTATGAAACTTCCTTTTTATTATTTTTTTAAAGTAAAGTTGTGACATCAGAACCTTGTTTAGCAATTCATTAAGAATTTTAACTAAATTTTTTGATTTTTCAAGCTGCGGCAATAAAAATTTTGAGGAAGACAAATTTGTATTTTTTTAAAATAAAAGTATGAAACTTCCTTTTTATTATTTTTTTAATGTTGTTACATCAGGACCTCGTTTAGCAATTCATTAAGAATTTTAACTAAATTTTTTGATTTTTCAAGCTGCGGCAATAAAAATTTTGAGGAAGACAAATTTGTATTTTTGTAAAATAAAAGTATGAAACTTCGTTTTTATTATTTTTTTAATGTTGTTACATCAGGACCTCGTTTAGCAATTCATTAAGAATTTTAACTAAATTTTTTGATTTTTCAAGCTGCGGCAATAAAAATTTTGAGGAAGACAAATTTGTATTTTTGTAAAATAAAAGTATGAAACTTCGTTTTTATTATTTTTTTAATGTTGTTACATCAGGACCTCGTTTAGCAATTCATTAAGAATTTTAACTAAATTTTTTGATTTTTCAAGCTGCGGCAATAAAAATTTTGAGGAAGACAAATTTGTATTTTTTTAAAATAAAAGTATGAAACTTCCTTTTTATTATTTTTTTAAAGTAAAGTTGTGACATCAGAACCTTGTTTAGCAATTCATTAAGAATTTTAACTAAATTTTTTGATTTTTCAAGCTGCGGCAATAAAAATTTTGAGGAAGACAAATTTGTATTTTTGTAAAATAAAAGTATGAAACTTCGTTTTTATTATTTTTTTAATGTTGTTACATTAGGACCTCGTTTAGCAATTCATTAAGAATTTTAACTAAATTTTTTGATTTTTCAAGCTGCGGCAATAAAAATTTTGAGGAAGACAAATTTGTATTTTTTTAAAATAAAAGTATGAAACTTCCTTTTTATTATTTTTTTAAAGTAAAGTTGTGACATCAGAACCTTGTTTAGCAATTCATTAAGAATTTTAACTAAATTTTTTGATTTTTCAAGCTGCGGCAATAAAAATTTTGAGGAAGACAAATTTGTATTTTTGTAAAATAAAAGTATGAAACTTCGTTTTTATTATTTTTTTAATGTTGTTACATTAGGACCTCGTTTAGCAATTCATTAAGAATTTTAACTAAATTTTTTGATTTTTCAAGCTGCGGCAATAAAAATTTTGAGGAAGACAAATTTGTATTTTTTTAAAATAAAAGTATGAAACTTCCTTTTTATTATTTTTTTAATGTTGTTACATTAGGACCTCGTTTAGCAATTCATTAAGAATTTTAACTAAATTTTTTGATTTTTCAAGCTGCGGCAATAAAAATTTTGAGGAAGACAAATTTGTATTTTTGTAAAATAAAAGTATGAAACTTCGTTTTTATTATTTTTTTAATGTTGTTACATTAGGACCTCGTTTAGCAATTCATTAAGAATTTTAACTAAATTTTTTGATTTTTCAAGCTGCGGCAATAAAAATTTTGAGGAAGACAAATTTGTATTTTTTTAAAATAAAAGTATGAAACTTCCTTTTTATTATTTTTTTAAAGTAAAGTTGTGACATCAGAACCTTGTTTAGCAATTCATTAAGAATTTTAACTAAATTTTTTGATTTTTCAAGCTGCGGCAATAAAAATTTTGAGGAAGACAAATTTGTATTTTTTTAAAATAAAAGTATGAAACTTCCTTTTTATTATTTTTTTAATGTTGTTACATCAGGACCTCGTTTAGCAATTCATTAAGAATTTTAACTAAATTTTTTGATTTTTCAAGCTGCGGCAATAAAAATTTTGAGGAAGACAAATTTGTATTTTTGTAAAATAAAAGTATGAAACTTCGTTTTTATTATTTTTTTAATGTTGTTACATCAGGACCTCGTTTAGCAATTCATTAAGAATTTTAACTAAATTTTTTGATTTTTCAAGCTGCGGCAATAAAAATTTTGAGGAAGACAAATTTGTATTTTTGTAAAATAAAAGTATGAAACTTCGTTTTTATTATTTTTTTAATGTTGTTACATCAGGACCTCGTTTAGCAATTCATTAAGAATTTTAACTAAATTTTTTGATTTTTCAAGCTGCGGCAATAAAAATTTTGAGGAAGACAAATTTGTATTTTTTTAAAATAAAAGTATGAAACTTCCTTTTTATTATTTTTTTAAAGTAAAGTTGTGACATCAGAACCTTGTTTAGCAATTCATTAAGAATTTTAACTAAATTTTTTGATTTTTCAAGCTGCGGCAATAAAAATTTTGAGGAAGACAAATTTGTATTTTTGTAAAATAAAAGTATGAAACTTCGTTTTTATTATTTTTTTAATGTTGTTACATCAGGACCTCGTTTAGCAATTCATTAAGAATTTTAACTAAATTTTTTGATTTTTCAAGCTGCGGCAATAAAAATTTTGAGGAAGACAAATTTGTATTTTTTTAAAATAAAAGTATGAAACTTCCTTTTTATTATTTTTTTAAAGTAAAGTTGTGACATCAGAACCTTGTTTAGCAATTCATTAAGAATTTTAACTAAATTTTTTGATTTTTCAAGCTGCGGCAATAAAAATTTTGAGGAAGACAAATTTGTATTTTTGTAAAATAAAAGTATGAAACTTCGTTTTTATTATTTTTTTAATGTTGTTACATCAGGACCTCGTTTAGCAATTCATTAAGAATTTTAACTAAATTTTTTGATTTTTCAAGCTGCGGCAATAAAAATTTTGAGGAAGACAAATTTGTATTTTTGTAAAATAAAAGTATGAAACTTCGTTTTTATTATTTTTTTAATGTTGTTACATCAGGACCTCGTTTAGCAATTCATTAAGAATTTTAACTAAATTTTTTGATTTTTCAAGCTGCGGCAATAAAAATTTTGAGGAAGACAAATTTGTATTTTTTTAAAATAAAAGTATGAAACTTCCTTTTTATTATTTTTTTAAAGTAAAGTTGTGACATCAGAACCTTGTTTAGCAATTCATTAAGAATTTTAACTAAATTTTTTGATTTTTCAAGCTGCGGCAATAAAAATTTTGAGGAAGACAAATTTGTATTTTTGTAAAATAAAAGTATGAAACTTCGTTTTTATTATTTTTTTAATGTTGTTACATCAGGACCTCGTTTAGCAATTCTTTAAGAATTTTAACTAAATTTTTTGATTTTTCAAGCTGCGGCAATAAAAATTTTGAGGAAGACAAATTTGTATTTTTTTAAAATAAAAGTATGAAACTTCCTTTTTATTATTTTTTTAAAGTAAAGTTGTGACATCAGAACCTTGTTTAGCAATTCATTAAGAATTTTAACTAAATTTTTTGATTTTTCAAGCTGCGGCAATAAAAATTTTGAGGAAGACAAATTTGTATTTTTGTAAAATAAAAATATGAAACTTCGTTTTTATTATTTTTTTAATGTTGTTACATCAGGACCTCGTTTAGCAATTCATTAAGAATTTTAACTAAATTTTTTGATTTTTCAAGCTGCGGCAATAAAAATTTTGAGGAAGACAAATTTGTATTTTTGTAAAATAAAAGTATGAAACTTCGTTTTTATTATTTTTTTAATGTTGTTACATCAGGACCTCGTTTAGCAATTCATTAAGAATTTTAACTAAATTTTTTGATTTTTCAAGCTGCGGCAATAAAAATTTTGAGGAAGACAAATTTGTATTTTTGTAAAATAAAAGTATGAAACTTCGTTTTTATTATTTTTTTAATGTTGTTACATCAGGACCTCGTTTAGCAATTCATTAAGAATTTTAACTAAATTTTTTGATTTTTCAAGCTGCGGCAATAAAAATTTTGAGGAAGACAAATTTGTATTTTTGTAAAATAAAAGTATGAAACTTCGTTTTTATTATTTTTTTAATGTTGTTACATCAGGACCTCGTTTAGCAATTCATTAAGAATTTTAACTAAATTTTTTGATTTTTCAAGCTGCGGCAATAAAAATTTTGAGGAAGACAAATTTGTATTTTTGTAAAATAAAAATATGAAACTTCGTTTTTATTATTTTTTTAATGTTGTTACATCAGGACCTCGTTTAGCAATTCATTAAGAATTTTAACTAAATTTTTTGATTTTTCAAGCTGCGGCAATAAAAATTTTGAGGAAGACAAATTTGTATTTTTGTAAAATAAAAGTATGAAACTTCGTTTTTATTATTTTTTTAATGTTGTTACATCAGGACCTCGTTTAGCAATTCATTAAGAATTTTAACTAAATTTTTTGATTTTTCAAGCTGCGGCAATAAAAATTTTGAGGAAGACAAATTTGTATTTTTGTAAAATAAAAGTATGAAACTTCGTTTTTATTATTTTTTTAATGTTGTTACATCAGGACCTCGTTTAGCAATTCATTAAGAATTTTAACTAAATTTTTTGATTTTTCAAGCTGCGGCAATAAAAATTTTGAGGAAGACAAATTTGTATTTTTGTAAAATAAAAATATGAAACTTCGTTTTTATTATTTTTTTAATGTTGTTACATCAGGACCTCGTTTAGCAATTCATTAAGAATTTTAACTAAATTTTTTGATTTTTCAAGCTGCGGCAATAAAAATTTTGAGGAAGACAAATTTGTATTTTTGTAAAATAAAAGTATGAAACTTCGTTTTTATTATTTTTTTAATGTTGTTACATCAGGACCTCGTTTAGCAATTCATTAAGAATTTTAACTAAATTTTTTGATTTTTCAAGCTGCGGCAATAAAAATTTTGAGGAAGACAAATTTGTATTTTTTTAAAATAAAAGTATGAAACTTCCTTTTTATTATTTTTTTAAAGTAAAGTTGTGACATCAGAACCTTGTTTAGCAATTCATTAAGAATTTTAACTAAATTTTTTGATTTTTCAAGCTGCGGCAATAAAAATTTTGAGGAAGACAAATTTGTATTTTTGTAAAATAAAAGTATGAAACTTCGTTTTTATTATTTTTTTAATGTTGTTACATCAGGACCTCGTTTAGCAATTCATTAAGAATTTTAACTAAATTTTTTGATTTTTCAAGCTGCGGCAATAAAAATTTTGAGGAAGACAAATTTGTATTTTTGTAAAATAAAAGTATGAAACTTCGTTTTTATTATTTTTTTAATGTTGTTACATCAGGACCTCGTTTAGCAATTCATTAAGAATTTTAACTAAATTTTTTGATTTTTCAAGCTGCGGCAATAAAAATTTTGAGGAAGACAAATTTGTATTTTTTTAAAATAAAAGTATGAAACTTCCTTTTTATTATTTTTTTAAAGTAAAGTTGTGACATCAGAACCTTGTTTAGCAATTCATTAAGAATTTTAACTAAATTTTTTGATTTTTCAAGCTGCGGCAATAAAAATTTTGAGGAAGACAAATTTGTATTTTTGTAAAATAAAAGTATGAAACTTCGTTTTTATTATTTTTTTAATGTTGTTACATCAGGACCTCGTTTAGCAATTCTTTAAGAATTTTAACTAAATTTTTTGATTTTTCAAGCTGCGGCAATAAAAATTTTGAGGAAGACAAATTTGTATTTTTGTAAAATAAAAGTATGAAACTTCGTTTTTATTATTTTTTTAATGTTGTTACATCAGGACCTCGTTTAGCAATTCTTTAAGAATTTTAACTAAATTTTTTGATTTTTCAAGCTGCGGCAATAAAAATTTTGAGGAAGACAAATTTGTATTTTTTTAAAATAAAAGTATGAAACTTCCTTTTTATTATTTTTTTAAAGTAAAGTTGTGACATCAGAACCTTGTTTAGCAATTCATTAAGAATTTTAACTAAATTTTTTGATTTTTCAAGCTGCGGCAATAAAAATTTTGAGGAAGACAAATTTGTATTTTTGTAAAATAAAAATATGAAACTTCGTTTTTATTATTTTTTTAATGTTGTTACATCAGGACCTCGTTTAGCAATTCATTAAGAATTTTAACTAAATTTTTTGATTTTTCAAGCTGCGGCAATAAAAATTTTGAGGAAGACAAATTTGTATTTTTGTAAAATAAAAGTATGAAACTTCGTTTTTATTATTTTTTTAATGTTGTTACATCAGGACCTCGTTTAGCAATTCATTAAGAATTTTAACTAAATTTTTTGATTTTTCAAGCTGCGGCAATAAAAATTTTGAGGAAGACAAATTTGTATTTTTTTAAAATAAAAGTATGAAACTTCCTTTTTATTATTTTTTTAAAGTAAAGTTGTGACATCAGAACCTTGTTTAGCAATTCATTAAGAATTTTAACTAAATTTTTTGATTTTTCAAGCTGCGGCAATAAAAATTTTGAGGAAGACAAATTTGTATTTTTGTAAAATAAAAGTATGAAACTTCGTTTTTATTATTTTTTTAATGTTGTTACATCAGGACCTCGTTTAGCAATTCTTTAAGAATTTTAACTAAATTTTTTGATTTTTCAAGCTGCGGCAATAAAAATTTTGAGGAAGACAAATTTGTATTTTTGTAAAATAAAAGTATGAAACTTCGTTTTTATTATTTTTTTAATGTTGTTACATCAGGACCTCGTTTAGCAATTCTTTAAGAATTTTAACTAAATTTTTTGATTTTTCAAGCTGCGGCAATAAAAATTTTGAGGAAGACAAATTTGTATTTTTTTAAAATAAAAGTATGAAACTTCCTTTTTATTATTTTTTTAAAGTAAAGTTGTGACATCAGAACCTTGTTTAGCAATTCATTAAGAATTTTAACTAAATTTTTTGATTTTTCAAGCTGCGGCAATAAAAATTTTGAGGAAGACAAATTTGTATTTTTGTAAAATAAAAATATGAAACTTCGTTTTTATTATTTTTTTAATGTTGTTACATCAGGACCTCGTTTAGCAATTCATTAAGAATTTTAACTAAATTTTTTGATTTTTCAAGCTGCGGCAATAAAAATTTTGAGGAAGACAAATTTGTATTTTTGTAAAATAAAAGTATGAAACTTCGTTTTTATTATTTTTTTAATGTTGTTACATCAGGACCTCGTTTAGCAATTCATTAAGAATTTTAACTAAATTTTTTGATTTTTCAAGCTGCGGCAATAAAAATTTTGAGGAAGACAAATTTGTATTTTTGTAAAATAAAAGTATGAAACTTCGTTTTTATTATTTTTTTAATGTTGTTACATCAGGACCTCGTTTAGCAATTCATTAAGAATTTTAACTAAATTTTTTGATTTTTCAAGCTGCGGCAATAAAAATTTTGAGGAAGACAAATTTGTATTTTTTTTTAATAAAAGTAAGAAACTTCGTGTTTATTATTTCTTTAATGTTTTGACATCAGGCATTCCTTTTTCAACTCATAAATGGGGATAAATAAATTTTTTAATTTTTCATGCTGCGACATTAAAAATTTTTGGGAGGAAAAATAAATATTTTTTAATTTAAAAAGATGAAAAAATTTGTTTTTTATTTCGTCTGTAAATATCTGCAATTCAAACCTTCTTGAACTATTCATTTTAAATGAGAAAAGACTAACTTTGAATTAAATTTTTTGATGATGTGACATTAATATGGATGCTCTTGATTCAAACATTTTTGAACTTTATAAAAATAAATGGTGGAGATGTAAGCAGCAAGCTTTCATTAATATTAAAAATAAAAAGTAAGTAGTTCCATTTTAAAAATTTATTTGTTAAATAATATAAAAATGCATTTTCGTAAAAAACCTTAGATAAATTTTTAAAAAAAGTTATAAAATGGGTAGAAAAAAAATTATGTCTGTCTTGAAAAATCCTTAACTCTTTTAGTCTTTTTTGAAAGAACTTTTTTTTAAGATTATAAATAAATTTTTATCGTCCATCCAAAAAATAATTTTTTAATTGTTTTTTAGAATTAGAGAAACATGTGATCTTTTTATGGAAAAAATCAATAGGAAACATATATGCATTGGAGAAGGTCGTTTTGGTCAAGCATGGATTGTTAAATTTAATGGAAAACAAAAAGAATATGTGGAAAAAATTTATATACAAATTGATGCTCCAATTGAAATAATAACCGAAGTTGATGTTTTAACAAGATTTGATAGCGAATATATCCCGAAAATGATTTACAGTGGATACAACATTGTAGGAAAATGGTGTACAATAATGGAATATTTTACTGGTGGAACTTTATCAGATAGTATGCATCATGAAGAAGGAATTACTCCTGATGGAAAAATTTTTATTGCTTATGAATTGGCTCTTGCTCTAGAATATTTACATGGCATGAAATATACTCATGGGTAAGTTTATTGTTAAATAAATAATATCTTTATAAAAGTTATAAATATTTTTTTAGCGACTTGAAAACTAACAATATTGCATTGACAGAAGATGGCCATGTTCGCCTTATCGATTTTGGAAAATCTCGAAATGTAAAAAATGATACAATTCTTCCAAAACAAGTGATTATCAATATGTCGCCAGAAGTTTTTCGAGGAGATAAAGCTGGAGTAGCTTCTGATCGATGGTCTTATGCTGTTGTTCTTTGCTTTATGATACAAGGTGATTCACCTTTCGGTGAAAATAATCAAACTGATCAAGAAATTTACAATGAAACTATTAGCAAAGAACCAAAATTGAATAAAATAAATGACGAAGATGCTAAAGATCTTATTAGAAAACTTTTAAATCCTGATCCTGTTCAACGCTACTCTGAAATTACCAAACATGTTTACTTTAATGGTGTTAAAGAAATAAAAAATCCACCATTCAAGCCTATTGTAAAATTAAAACCTATCAATGTTAAAGATGAAGAAGGATGTTATTCATATTATAAAAATGTGTATTCTCAACTTCAAAAGGATGCTCTTATGCTACCAACAGCTGCTTACTTTGAATCAATAGAGAAACCAACAATTGTCAATGGAAAAGACAGAAAACTATTACCTGAAAAAAAAAAGAACATTCAAGTGGATGATGGAAAAGCAACAAAACCAGAAGATGTTAAAAAAGTACCTAAAGCTGAAGAAAAAGGAAACAAATTAAAAGCAACAGTAAAAGCACCAAAAGGGAAAAACCCAAAAGGTGTCAGAAATAAAGCTGGAAAGTTAAAAGCCTATCAAAAAAAGAAAACTTAATTAATCTCGCTGTATACTTTTAGATTAAGGTTTGGTTTTTTTCTTTATCATTCATACGATATAATTTTACTTTAAAAATGTTGAATTTTCTTATTATTTGTGAAAAACAAAAACGTAATTTGATTTGATATATATTAAATTTTTTATCAATGCATATAATTAGTTACTTTTTTAGCTATATAAAACATAGTCTTTCATCTCAAACAGCTTATCTTATTTTCTTACATCTGCTGGTATGGATGAATGTAAACGAATGTCTTCCATTGGTTATGATTATCAACTTTACTCGAAAACTTATTGCTTCAAAGTGATTTAGAAAAAATGGAAACTCTTTTCGTGAATCAAAAATTTTAATGGAAATGTTGTGCTCTTCCTTCTCTTTGTTTTGATCATTTTCTTGCTTCAAAATTGACAAAGTTTGCTTTTTTCTAACGTATATTTATTATTATCAAAGAAAGTTTTAGGACTTACAATCAAATGTTATCTTGGTAACAAATTTTCTCTGAATATGGTGCACTTGATTCTGCATTCGTTGAATAAATGATCCGTTCTCCCGTCTACAAAGTTCTTGAAATAGTGAATACCTTGATTAAACCTCTTCGAACTTTAATTTCACCACAATTATGAATGAATTGATGTAGCACTTTCAAATGGCGTTTAATATAAATAATAATTTGTTCTTTATTCGATTTTTGTAAACTTTGTATTGTTTAATTTTTGTTAACCTTTGTTCGAATTATTGTTCATAAAATAATTAGAAGAAAAAGCGAAATCTTTACTTTTGTTGAAACAAAAAATTGTCAAAAAACTTTTGCAACAAGTCAAACAAAAACTATTCCACTTTATTTCTTCCTCTAAGTTTAATTTTTGTTTCTGAAATGATATCTTTTATAAGCATGATTGTTTTTCTTAGAAAAACAAGATAGGAAATATGCCCTTTTTATGCTTCATTTTTAAGTATGAAAGAAAAATTAAACATTTGCTTGCTTCGAAATAACCTTGGTATTTCCAGGAGGGCTTTCCATGTGACGGTTTCTTTCCTTTTGATCCATTTGCGGCAAAAATTTGAGAATTAACAATACACCATAACATTGCAACGTTGATTATTTTTCTCCATAAAAATGACACCATTTTTTATTCAACTTTTTTTTAATAATTGCAAAAAAAAAGAACTTTTTAATGGCATCAAAAAAATACGCATGAATTCATACAAGTATGTGCATAATTTTGACATTATTGTTTTGCAGTCTCTTTTCGAAAAAAGAATTTTACAATAAACTAATTCTTGTTGCTTAAATAAATGAAACAACATCGAAATAACAGGCAGCAGAATTATCAAGCATATTTATTCTTCCCATAATTGCCACATACGCTTGAGGAGTCCAAACAGGCTTGCTTCTCTTTGCTCATCTTTTCATTGAAGTTGAATAACCCGATGAGATTCACACCTTGCTTCACGTCGATCACCGTTTTTATTTTCACCAGCAATTTGCCGTAGCTCAAATGTTCAATAAATCTTCGTTCACGTTAGCGAATCAAAATTTTCATGCCCATTTTTAGCATTAATAACATTTTGTAGTTAGTTTATTCGCTTATGCTTCATACTTGTAAAATAAAGAAATGCTATTGATCTAAACACTACAGCTGCATATCTGCTTTGTTTTTAGTAGTTATTTACACGTTACGGATGAAAAGCATAATAGAAAAAAGAACATTTATTACATTTGTACAAAAATTATGGTAAAATTAAACCCAAAAACCGAACAAATTAACAATAAAAATTAAATATAAACATTTAATGGACCCTTGATTGAAGCTGAAATGGTGGAAGAGAACTATATTGTTTTGCAGGAGCTTGTTGTTCTTGATGAGATTCATGTCCTTCACGATAAGGATTATGAGCGATAAAATCAAAGAGATGATGTTCATTTAATGGATTCTTTATAGTTTCCATGACAGATCTTGCAGTTGACCAAGCATTTGGATGACTTTTATCAGTTCGTTCACGCATAAAGTGGAATTCATTATTCTAAAACGGAACACTTCGTTAAAAAAAACAGAAAAGTAAAGTGACAAAAAAACCTTAAAGTTGCATTCGATAATTCTTCCATCATAATGGTGAAGTGTTCTTGTTGCTCTCATTGTTGAAAAAGGTTGAGGTAATCCGAGAACATAAAGTTCACCAACATATTGAGCAGGTTCTCCAGATCTTGCTCGTTTTACAATACTCAATTTAAAATCAATAGAACTGTCTTCTGCAGGCTTCCATTTCAGCAACAAATTAAATCTTCCTGGAGCGTAAGGATCAGCTGGTTGAAAGATCAAATCGTCAAAACGATGGCAAAGATTACTTCGAAACTTTGGAGCAAATAATTTATGAGTAGCCGAAATTTCCCAAAAATCTTTGCGAGCAACAGACATTGGTTCTTTCGATTTATCTAATAATCCTTTTTCTGCAGCTTCATTACGAGGATTGATAAGAAAGTCTTTGATGGTGTGAGTTCGAACATTAAAAGCTTTCTAAAAAAAATAGGGTTAATGAAAATCAACAAAACTAATGAACTAACCTCGTGTATTATAAGATCAAAAATAAGCATGCGTCGACGGACACCTCCATTTGGTAGACGTTGAATAATAACTTCAGCATCAACAAGTGTATCAGAAACATGCTGATCCAAATGACCTTTCCTTGGAAACTTTAATGGTAATTGAAACACTTTGTTGTCACGATCAAACGCATAAATTTCATCTTCATCATTGATGAGAACCAAGTACCGCATACCATCAGCTTTCCTTGATACCATATAAGGTCTTGATGCAAGCAAACCAAGATTTTGATGTTCCATCGAAACAAGTTGTGAACCAGGAAATTCTTTTTTCAAAGGTTTTGAAGCAAATGGTTGAAGAAAAGTTTTGACCTTTTCTTGCAAGTATGCTTGGGTTTCTGGATCTTCAACAAAGGTTGCATTTGAAACGTTGCCATCCATAAACTTTGGTAACCTCATTGAAGTATCAGCAAAGCCAGCAGGAACATTTGACATTAAAGCATCATAATTTATTTCTGGGTCAGGTCCATCTTCCCATGCTGGACGTCCAGGTGGTGTAAATGGTAGTTCACCTTCAAAGAAGCTATCATAACGTTTAAATATTTCTTTCAAGTAATCTTCTTTGTAAATTCTCTTAGGACGAGCAGTAGCAAATGCAGTTAAAGCCATTTCAGCATCCCAATTCAATCCATTAATCAAATATGCTGCGATGAGAAATCCCGTTCGGTTAAAACCATGAGTACAGTGAATGGCAATAATATCATCAGGATGTTTCTAAAATAATGTAAGTTATTATGATTAATGACATCAATAAACTCTTACCATTGTAAAGTCATTAACGATTCGAATGAACATATCAACTTCCTCTTCACTTGGTGTTTCATTTTGACCTCGAGGTGGAACATGAAGATATTTACAACCATTATCAGTAACCTGAAAGATAAAAGTATTAACCGAAGCGATTGTGATTTTAAAGATTTACAGCTTTTCTTCCATAATAACGTTCAGTATTTGCAAGATTGATCCATAGCTTTACTTTTGCTGTTTCTTTTGCGCCGACATAGTTAGCTTTGAAAATGACTTCAGGATGAAATCGCCATTGTGTTTCCAAAAGATCATCATATCCTTGAGACAGCGGAGTTTTCATTGGTAGAAACATTTCATTAACAACCTAAAAATGAACAATAAATAAATACATATGTTAACAAAATAAACTGTAGAAAACGAAGCAGAAAGATTTGGTAAAATAAAACTTACATGACCATATTTTGGACAATACATACTTCGCTTGGGTAAACCAAGTGACATAGCAAGTTAGTTTGGAATACCCTTTTCATTAACAGTATCATTTTTGCGCTTCTTTTGTTGTGGAGCTTCACCATTTGATTGATCAGTTAAGAATTCATTCACAGATTTCCTTTGAAATCTTTACCTCCTCTACGTTTAAATGGCCGATCACCTTTAGATGACATAGCTTTTTTAACAAATGGAAAAAATGATAAATAAAATTAGTGAATCCTATAAAAAGAAAATGAAAAATTTATTGCTCTTTTGGTAAAACTTTATCCATAAACTTTATGCAATATCAACACTGCACAAAAATAAACACGAAACTATTATGGGAAGAAAAAGTTGTTTAAGGAATACTTAATTTAGATAGCGAAAAAAATGGAGGAAGAAACCCAAAAATAAATTAATTATTTTTACGGACAAAAAAAGTGCGATGGTCAGAACAAAAAAAGAGAGAATGAATGAATGCAGCTATGTACATATTTCGAAATTCGATCGAAACACATGATAAAATTCATCTTGCAACGAACTTTTTTTTACGAGCAAAATACATTCATTGAAGTTCGCAGAAACGAATCAAACACATTGAAACAAATTTTGCTTTTATTTATTTGAGCGTAAACATAATTTAATGCTTCGAAAATATTCTTTTTTTTTACGAACTTCGGTAGTTAGTTAGTCATAAATGCGTTATAAAAATTTTAATATACCATTTAAACATGTCTTTTGATGATTTCTTTCTTTTCCATAAAAGCATTTTTCTCTGGGGTAACTATTTGAATTAAATCTGTTTGAGTTGAAGCATCTTTAGTTTCAATCGCATTTAAAGTCCAAACATTTCTTTGATGCTTTTTTGATAATTGTGTACCAGCGTTTGTTTTTGAAATGGTTGAAGTTTGGGAATGGATATGGTGGTTTCTTTCTCTTTGATCCATCAGCTGTTAAAATTTTAGAATTAACAAAACACCATAAAATAGCAAAGATGATTATTTTTCTCCATAAAAATGACACCATTTTTATTCCTTTTCTTTTCAGGCCTTCACAAGGAGCAAAACCATCTTTTAATTTTAAATTTCGAAACAATTTTTTCAATTAACAAACCATAAAAATTTATTAAAGTTGAACAACGATTAAATGATTGCGAAAGGATCATGCAATTTTAAAAGCATAACATAAAAAATTAGAAATCTTAGTTGAACAATATAATTTTTGTTTATCATCGTGGGCTTTAGTAAGAAATATGAATAATGATCCTATGGTTCTTAAAATGGCATATGATACTTTAACAAATATTAAAACTCCAACTGATTCACCTCGTTCGAGTAAAACTCCATCAGAACTTTATAGTCGTTCATCTTCCATAGAATGCTAATAACTTTTTAAATATATTTTATCAAACAACAAAATCAAACAACAAAATCAACAAGAAAAATATCAAAGCAATAATAGAAAAGTTTATCATTAAATTTGAGCAACAAAATACCATCCAAAAAGAACCATTCCAACAGCAATTTTTAAAGCATCCAATTTTGAAAGTGAAAGTTTTACTAAAGTTTCTGCTGATGATGAGGTGGTTGATTAGCAGTTTGAACCGGAGGATTTCCATTTTGAATTGCAGCAACAGGAGGTGCAGAAGTGTGAGGTTTAGTTGCTTCCATATATGCAGACATGAATTCAGCTGTTTCGTTCTCAGCAATACCTTTGGCACGCGCATACTTCAAAATGGTACGATGCAGGAAGAGATATTGACCTTCAGTTTGTATCATTCCTTGTCGTTGAGAGCGAAGATCTTTTACAACATCCAGCGGCTAAAAATTGAGAGTTAGATAGGAAAGAAAACAAAGTGAACTTACTGAAATAACATTTCCATCCAAAAGACTTCGAAGAACAACTTCAACGGCCATCATGGTCCCTGTTCGACCAGCTCCAGCGCTACAATGAATAAGTGCTTTCTTTGATTCACGCACAATTCTTAGCAATCTCAGCATTCCCTTTCCAGAGCGAGGTGTTCCAAAATCAGGCCAATTTAACCATCGATGTCTAAAAACAAAAAATATCAAAAGAAAATATGTATCAAATAATCAACTTACAAATGCATTTCAAAACTTTCAGCTCCCACTGATACTTGCAAAGTGCTACTTTCCCAAACGGTTTCTTTTTCAGGTGTTGAAGTCCGAGCATTGATTACTGTGATGGTACCATAGGTTTTTGTTTCGCCGACATTTAATGGCCAATATTGTGCACATTTAGGTTCTGAAAAAAGGAATAATTAATGATTTCAAAAAATAAAAAAGCAAAACTCACTTCCATTTTCAATTGTTCGACATAACATGACAATGTGCTTCGGTTTTTCCTGCCATAACTGAAAAACAATAAGAGTTAATAATGAGATTTACAAAGAAAAAGTATCAAAAAAACATACCATTCTCCAGAAATCGTTAGTGGTGGATTCGGTGGGAGCCTGAGAACAAATGTATTTACACCCAAGTTTGTTGTGGTTTGAATCGGATATCCAGTTAGCCTAAAAATTGAACTTTGAATGTAAGAAATAACTATAAAAAAACTCACATGAATGTAATCAGTGTCAGGCGGAACATTATACTTCAAAACCACTCTTGAATGATCATAACAAAGAATGTTATGATATCGGTTCTTATCCTTGTGCTGCGAAAAAGCAGTGGTGGCGACTTCAACAGGAGCGAACGATGTTAAGGATGAGAATTCAGCTTTCAAACCTTCCATTTCTGAAAATAACAAACAGTATAAAGAGTAAAAGAAAGTGTTAAAAAAACTTACTTTTTCGAAGAGTGATTTGAGCGAATTTTTCTAATGCAATTTCTGCCTTTGAAAGCTTCCTTCCTTTGTTTGCTTCAGGAGCAGGAGCAGCATCACCAGATGGTTGCTGAAAGAATAAAGCAATGTAACGAACCATAAGAAATGAATAAGGAACTTACAGTGGGGGCACTCTTCTTTTGCTCTTTAACAACCATACCTAAAAAAAATTACGATAAAAATAGGATATCTTAATAATTAATAAAGGAAAAAGCACGCTGTAAATTTATAATGATTAAGTCCTATTAAAATAGTTTTTCGAAAGAAACTTTTATGGCAAGAATCAAAAACGCTTTATGATGATGCGTGTTCACTTTCAAAAAAGCAAGCATAATTTTAGCCAAACAAGAATGTTTGAAGGAAAGCTCTCCCAAAAAGTGACCGTAAACAAGCAGTTTCGTGCTAAGAGAAGCTTTACCAAAAGATGACTTCAAACGATTTTGTAACATGTCTTTTGACTATGATTTTCTTAATGGTTTGGTAAAGATGTACAAAATTGTTTTCTTCCATAAATAGATTTTTTATTATAAAATTGAACAAACAAACAAATATGCAATTCAAAAACTCAACAAAAATAGGAACAATAAAAATACAAAGTAAAAAAGTTCAAATGGCTAACAAATGAGATAATTCTTCACGGAATTTGCTGACTTTTGAAACGATAACGTTGCAAGCTTCGATAACAATTTCATGAGCTTCATATTGTCCAATAGATTCAACGCTGAAAATAAAATGATTCTTTTTTCGACGAATTTCAACAGCATCTTTGAGATCATCATAACGAAAAACATTTCGGCTGATAGTATCCAAGCGAGCATTTCTTACTTGAGCGACACCATTTTCATCGATTTTGATAACACCTTTTGAGAAGCATTTCAGTAAACGTTCAGCTTGTTCACCTTCAATTTTGCGTTTGAGAATAATTTCAGGGAGAAGGCGATAAGATGCAGTTCCAACAGGAGAGAATTTAGCATGATCACGACCAATACCTTTGACACAATGACACCGTGCTTCAACTTCTTGTCCATGACGCATTTTAATAACCATAATATCATTATGAACCATACGAGGTGGATCATCATTGTATTTGCTAGCTTGATCACCAATAGGAATCCATTTGAAATCACCAGATTTAACGACGCTATTGTCGAAGAATTCATCTTTGTTAGTTGTTCCACTTGGTGGTGGAACCTTCTTCTTCTTGCATTTCATCTAAAAACCAAACAATTTTACTATGAAACAATCATGTGAAAACCATACATTAACTTCAAAGATCAAATTTTGGTTTGGATTTCCTTCAGGTTCTTCATCAATTAGTTCATTTCCAGCATTAGTTTCTATTACAGGATTATCAGGAAAGTCAAAATCACGTGCATTAGCATAAACCGGAAGCAAACCAAGACGATGACACATAACTTCATCCTAAAAAAAGCAGCTTTATTATGTTGAATTAAAACAGGAGTAAACAGACTTGAAATACAGTATCATTTTGGTAAAGCATAATTTTTTCAAATGCCATTGTTGGAACTTCTGCTATCATTACTCTTCGAATTGTGTTAGCAATGGCAGCTTCCACGTTAATCATATCAAATTCCAATAGTCTTTCTTTTTTATCTTCCGTAATCATTTGAATTTTGATGTTATCAAGGTATTTGTAAACAGTTCGTTTGTTCAAATGGCCATCATAAGTCTAAAAAACACCACTATAAACACATCCTTTCACTGAAAAAGAAACATACATTTTGAATAAAATCAGGTCCAACTATTTCATGTGATGGTGGATCAAAATGCAGAGGCCGTTCATTTGGTGGATTATCAGATGTTGATTTGGTTTTTTTTCTTGATGAGCTTTTCTTTTGAGGGACGTCAACTTCCATGTTGTCATCCTGCATTTCTGTTTCAGCTGTGCTTCGACGAGTACGGCGGCGCATTTTGCTGGAATAAAAGAAACTTATTTTTGAGGATAAAATAAAGTTAAAAGAAGCTTTAAAAATAATAAAAGCGTCAAAAACGCTATCAACAATGATGCAAGAACATTTAACAAAAATATTTTATTAACATTAAAAGGTTTAAGACTAGATACAATTAAAAAGAAGAAATAAGGCCACAATAAAAGAAAGTGATACATGTTAAAACAATAAATAAACATTAAATAAATTATTATTGAACCAAATCATTGTCTTCCCAAATACGGAATGTGTATCTGAACCAAATTAAAAAGATATCTCGTCCCATTTGAATCCACGATAATACAGGCGTAATTTTAGAGCCATCAACTTCATGCCATTCAACAGCTACTTCAGCGATAGGCATTTTAGCCTTTTCAGCAAGATACAATAGTTCAACATCAAAAGCCCAACGTTCAATGTGCATTCGAGGGAATAGCTGTAAAAAAGATACAATAAGTAATAGGAAAAAAAAAGAGTAAAGAATCTTTACCAAAGCTGCAGCTCCACGAGTAAACATTTTAAAGCCGCATTGAGTATCTTTGACACTTCGTACAGTAAAGAGATAAACAATCATGTGAAATCCTTTCATAAGAATCGTTCGGAACAAACTTCTTTTAGCTTTTGATTCTTCTTCTAAATGTGCACGAGATCCAAGAGCAAGAGCATGAGCATCACATTCAAAATATTCTCCATCCGAAGACAAGTCACGTAAAACAGTTTCAAGTTTACCAAAATCAGAAAATTGCGTCGCTCCATCAGCATCAGCAAATAGGATAATTTCACCACGAGCAGAAAGAACACCATAACGAATGGCACCACCTTTTCCAACATTTTGAGGAAGTTTTAAAACATATAGTTCACCATTTTTCAAATCATTCGAGAATGAAAAAGCTATTTTAGCTGTATCATCTGTGCTTCCATCATCAACAACTATGATCTGAAAAAACAACATTAATAAAAGGTGATGGATAAAAAGAAGCCCAACTTCAAATGTGAATTCACTGCTTTCTTCAGCTCTCTTGTTCAAATAAGCCAAACAATCATCCAACATTATAGGTAACCGGTCCTAAAAAACAATGAGTCAGTGTAAGAAAAAACATGATCACAAGAAAAATTTACTTCTTCATTCATGGCTGGAATAATAATAGAAACATATCGTTCAGCAGGAGTATGTTCAAAGCCATATTTGCTTCCAGATTTTGCTTTTAACAATTTCTTAAATTTTATATTCTCAAATCCACTTGGATCATATGCCGTTCGTTCTTGTAATAATTCATTTTGAGTTCGTTTCACATATGGCGTAAATATGGATATCCTATAAAATAACAATTTATTAATTACTGTGAATTTTTGAATGAAAACTTACAAGAAAAATGCAGCAACACACAGGATTCCAGGTATAGCTCCAACCACAAGGAAGCTGAGACTGCTATTCATTTCTTATTTGATACCTACAACAAAATCATACGATTAAAATTACTGTTAAAAATGGATGAAGAAAAAGACCATTTATGAATGAAAGAACCCTTCCATTTTTTTTGCCAACGTTGAAGAAGAAAAAAGTAAAGACCATAAAAAATACTTTCTTGCCGCGAATGAGTATTTCAAAAAGGTGAAAGAAAAAATATTTTTTATAAAATTTTTTAGTTTGAGTATCTTTTCTTTCAATTATTTTTGAATTTCTCAAAATTTTTAAAGCTAAAATCATTAATTATGGATGATGATTCCATTTATGATGCTTGCCCAATAAGATCTCAATTGGCGGACTTTAGCGAAAAACTTCAACATACATGGGTGAATTGTAATATTTGTTGCAGGTTGAAACAAAAAGCTGAATCTCAAAAATCTGCTTCTGATATCAAAACTAAACCCCAAGAAAAATTTGTAGCAACTGCAGATGAATCTAAAAATATCGTTGAAAAAAAGCCCCTTGAAAATGAATCCTCAACTCGTAAGTACTTTTATTCGTAAAAGAAGTAATAATATTATGTTAATGAGTAATTTTTGCTTTTTTACTTAGAATACCGTTGCATGTCATTTACTCTCTATCATCTCATCTCATCCACATTTTGCGTTATTTTTTTAGTAACGAAAATCTTGTAAGCTATTTCTGAAGCCTTTATTGCTTTTTTTAAAATAAGATTTGTTCTTTCGCAACCTAAAAACATTAGCAAGAAAGAATTGGCCAAAAAGCATTTTTAAGTTGAGGTTAAAAAGGATTAAATTTATTAGTAAAATTTGGGACAACAAATTCATAACGATAGCTGAATATAAATGTTTGAAAGTTTTGCTTGAAATGAAAGCTTTTTTTTTCTTCAAAGACATTCATTTTTGAGAGATTTGATATTTCGTAAATATTCACAAAATGCCAGATGGCGCCAAAAAATTAACGGAAACAGAATCCATAGAATTTTTTCAAACACTTTTTTGAGTTTCATAAACCTTTTTTCAAACTAAAAGTTAAAAACTTGTTTAGAACATACACCAACAATTATTTCAATGTCATCTTCACCAATGGATGAAAAACCACCTCCAACAACAACTGAAAATGCTTCTTCTTATAAAGCAAAAAGAAATGAAAAACCAAAGAAGGATGAATTTTTAAACAGAAATGCTAAAGATCGTATGGATATGAAACGTATGAAACAAACAACAGAAGATTTTGACAAGTATGTTTCATTAACTTTGATTGTAGTTACAATAATCAATTGTTTTTTTAGGAAAGAAGCTGCGTTGAAAATTGTGGAAACTCGTCGAACTGAAGCTCAAGAAAATAAAAGTATTGAAAAAGTTAAAACCGTCGTTGCTTCATCAAATATGCCATGGGTTCCTAATCCTCATTTTATGCTTCCACCGAATTCTATCTCCAAACTTTCAATTGATGATCATAAACGTTATGTTGCAATTATTTCCAACTTTATTCGTCCTGATCGTTCGCTAAGATTTGAATACAATAACATTGAACTGGATGATATGGATGCTAAACTCAGAAATGAAAGAGAACAATTTGTTAACTATGTTAAAGAAAACTTTTTGGAAAAGGGTGTTTATTCTGCAACTTTTAAGGGCGCAAGTCGTTTTGTTTTGGTATGCCTTTTATTCTAAATTTATACTAATCCTTACGTTTTAGAACAAAATAAGAGAAAGATTGAAGACCGTCTCTGATGTTGGCTATCATTCGATTGTTAAAGAAGTGGAATGGAAGAAGGATACTCGTTCAATCGCATCTCGAAATGTTTATGTCAAAAAACCTACAATTCTTTCTGTCGGTAGAAGTAAAAAGCTTGTGGTACCTGATCCAACTCGTCGCTGCGTTCTTGAAAATGATGAACAAATATTAAGTGATCGATTTGCATCTGATTATTCTAATGTATGGCTCGTTTTTTGTTTATTATTATAGCATAATATATTACTTATTTTTCAGAAGTTACTTCGAAATGATCCACAAGCATTTGATTATGCTATCGAACATAATGTTACTGCGATTCTCAGCTCATCTTCAATGCGACATTTATTAACTGCTCCTTTTCCATTGCGTCAATATCGTCGTGCCTTTCCTCTCTCAATCTTTCGGAAATTCACAAATGGAACTCCTCAACGTGTTGTGTGCATTGGTAATCCTCTTCCTGTATCAGCTCTAGCAAAACCTGATCTGATGCGAGTGTTCGTTAAATACATTGTAAGAAATTCTCTGGAAAAAGCTGAAAAACCAAAAGAAGAAAGAATTTTCAAAGGTGTTAGACCATTCAAAAGACGAGCTCCAAAAGAAGCAAACGAGAATGGAATCCAAGAAAAGAAAGTGAAAATCGAAGAAGAAGAAGAAACTATAAATGAATCAACAGATGTAAATGCAATGTTGAAAATAGAAAAAATGGATGAACCTCAATCAGAGTTAACTATTTATGAAGAAGAAGAAGAAAGCCCAACAGAAGATGTTAAACCAACTATAAGAAATGAAACGATTGTTAAGCCGGCTGTAATCATGACTCCAAGATCTGAACCTCGTACTAGTCTATTGGATCTCTTGCTCGATGCTTCTCCTGTTAAATCCACTACGTCTCAACCAATGAAAGCTGAAATCAATGTTTTTGATTCCATTTTCAGTAAAATGAGTGAAGTTCCATTAGCTAATAACGGTAACTGTTTTTACATAAATATTTTTTTAAAGCCTTTATTTTTAGCTCCAACGACTTCTGATCCTTATTCTTACATGGTTGTTCCTGTTGACAACGATGGTACTCATAAAGTTCTTGTTCGATCTCGACCTCATGGACGTGATATTGCAAACAATCCTGTTTCTATCACTTCAAAGTTACAATACATTCCACAGTGTGGCGCGGAAGTAAGTTTTTGCTTAATATTTTTTCATGTCTTAAAACCTAATTTTTAGGAGCCATTTATTGAAGAAAGGATTTGGAATGCATTAACAGCAACTTTCAAAGATAGTACTTATCATGCTAATGTTCATCTCACAGTTCCTGATGCTCATTGTCTCCAATTTGAACAAATCAAAAGTCAAAAAATGTTTGATACCCTTCCTGACGAATCAAAGGAACTTCTCTCTGGTCGATGGCAAAGACTTCACAATCTGCTTAATGAAGTTAAAACTCTTGATGATGGAGAATATTTGTTAGTTGAAAATGATAATGAAATGCTTGAAATTTGGACAGAATCAACTGGTTGCGGGTAAATATTTTTTCTTCTTCTGTCTTTTAACACTTTTATATTTTAGTGATGCTCAATGGACACGAAAAAAAATTGAAGAAAAAAATTACATGGTTAAACATGAATGGATTCATAATGAAAGGATCGAATTTTCAAGCCGATTTAATGGTTTTTCAATTCATACTCCAATGGTTTGGCATGTTGTTAAAGGACGAATTCCAGCATCATTTTTACCACCAAATCCAAATAACAGCTATTCACAAGAACATCGTGGTGGATTCCGTGGAAGAAGAGGCGATGGAAGAGGACGTGGTGGAAGAGGACGTGGTGGAAGAGGTGGTCATAACTACAGAGGACGCGGCAACAATGATCGTGGAAATGGTTTCAGAGGAAGAGGTCGTGGTAATAATTCAAATCGTGGCAAGCCAACTCCATATAATGATCTCGATGCAAATCCTTTTGATCTTTTTGATGAATAATTTTTTGATTGTTCTTTTTTTACTTTGTTGTTGATTTGTGTTTAATTTATGACTAGATTTAATAAATTTATATATACGTTATTCCTGTAAATCGGATATGAGAGGATTAAAATGCATAATTTATTTACAACTAAAACAAATTAATAATTAACATATGTGCTTTCGAGAATGTTAGGAGGTGGTGCCCATCTGAATGTTTCACGTCGTCGATCATTCATTCGGCCATAATGCAATTCTTTAGGGGAAAATTCGCTTCCATGAATGACCTGGAATGGTAAAGTTGAAAGATACTATAAAAATTTCTGCTTTAGATGATTCAACTACCAAATTTATGACAGGGAAAACTTTACCATTGAATTACTAAAAATATTTTGAAATCTCGAAGATTGAGGCTTTCTACGAACTGTGCCTTCACGATATTGATAATCCTGAGGTTTATGAGCAAATGGTGGTGGAGTTTTAGCTGTAATAAAATCAACTCCAAGTTGATCAATTACATCAGGTTGTGAGAAGGTTACAGGATATCTAGCACGAATATCTCTGGCATCAATTTTTGCAAAAATAACAAAAAATATTAAAGGAATGATGACGAATTTCCAAAACATTAAATAAGACATTTTTTTATTTGAAAAACGTTCAACCGTGAGTGAATGAAAGCAAGCAACTGCAACTCACTGAATTTCAAATGGCCATTTATAAATGATCTCTTATATGAAGGAAGAAAATAAGTTTCTTACCAACAACTGCCACACCTTCTTTTTTATGGGTGCCATTTCCGCAACACAATTTGGAAGGAGTAACACCTTCTAGAAATATTTTTTTCCAAACGACTGCTTCTTTCTTCATATTTTTTTTTTAATATTCTCAGCAGGGGATGATGATGGATGCTTTTGCTATTTTTTAAATGGTAACAAAAAGGTTTGATACAATAAACAAATGTTTGAATGAAAGCGGAAAAGAAAAAGCTATGTGAAAAATTATTTTTGTTGCAAAAATTATTAAATAAAATAAGCTATAATTGTTTGGAATTTCTTTTGGATGTTCACACACAAACATTCCAAGTTTGTAATTTTTCTTATTCACGCACACGTTATTCCAAATTTGGTTTTTATGAGTTCTCAAAGTCATGTGCATTTTTTTTGAATGGCAGAAAAAAAATGAAATAATAGAAAACATATAATTAGAAACTATTGATGATGATGCCACACTACAGTACTCCTTTTTCGTTCCTCATTGACAGGAAGCTAATCTAAAAATACCTCAAAGACATTTAAAGTTCATTTATTCTTTGTAATTTGTAAAATAATGGTAAATAAATAAATTTGGGTTATTGTAACATCTCTTTTTGTCAAACTAACATTCTTTTTTAACTTTATGACCTTTAGCGTTTGTTCATCAAAAACTTTGATCGAAACATGTATGTGTAAACTTACGAAGAAAAAAAAGATATGCTTCTTTTTGCTTTTGTTTCATTTTGTGATGGTCACTTTTCATTATTCTGTCAAAGTTGCTTTGCTATTAAATAAATTAAGAGAGTAAAATTTTTCATGAAAAAAGAAATTTGATAACTTTAAATAAAATCAAAGAAAAAGATAAAGCTCCATTTGAAGTTGGTGGAGGAGGAGAAAGAACGGAAATGCCCGAAAATGATATCTTCTTTTCTTTTGGGCGACGGCGACGTTGAAGCGTACACTTTTTTTAGAAGAAAAAAGGATGTGCTCCTATTATTTTCAAAAAGTCAAACACAGAATGAATGAATGTATGTTTATTTCTTAAATCGTCGTCTGTTAACTGTCATTTACTTTGTTGTTTGATATAAAATATATTGTTGCAGTAGTAACAGCGGAGGCAAAGTTTTTATTCAACTCATTTTTGTGTGATTAAAACTTGTCGTATTTTTTAAATCTTGTTTCAAAAAAATGCCACGACGTCGAAGAACTTATAATGAAGATCAATGCTCTACGATGACAGCTTCAGAGCTTGCCGCAGATGTTAAACCCACGCTTAATCGATTTGCAGAAGATACATCCATGTTAGGATTTAGGTATTTGCATTCGAGATATAAAAATTGGTTTCGGTAAGTTTTAATAATGGTTTCAAGGTTAAAAAAAAGTTTGTTCTTACTCTTTTTCTAATTTCAGCACTCTTTGGGCTTTACTCCTCGTATTTTTTCTGGGTCTTACAATTTATCAAGTTTTTGAACGAATTGGATATTATTTTATTCGAAACCCTCTTGTTACTGTACGAACATATGATTCTCCAACAAGTATTGAATTTCCAACGATAGTACTTTGTCCAAAAATGCAAATAAAGTAAGTAAACTTTTCAAAAAAATGAAACGTCTTTCTTTTTTTTGTTGCAAAAAAAATATTTGGAAATTGTGCACCATTTTTTTAGAGCTTCAAAAGTTGCAGAAATTAATCCAGATTTATTGAATATCATGTCTCAAATTTATAACGATGACCAAACATTAAATTTAAATGACACCACAATACAAAATTTAAGAGATTTTGATAAATTGAATTTGTTGAATATTTTTAAAAATGCTGGACAATCCATTGATGATTTGTTTATGAGGTGAGTAAAATTTTCGATGTGTGGTTGTTACTCGCTGCATGTATGAGATATGTACATAATTTTGAATTTCTTTTCCACTTTTGAAAATTATAACCTTTCCACACTTTTTTTAGTTGTCAATATGGTAAAAATCGTCAATGCATAGATTCCATAAAACCCATTGTAACACCAAATGGCCTTTGCTTCACCGTTGCCCTCAATTCATCCGTTCAAAGACCTGGCCCTGAAACAACTTTATCACTTTTACTCAATCTTGAAACATATGAAGCAATTCCAGGATGGATATCTGAACCAGGAATAATTCTATCAATGCATGATAGTACGGTGTCAGCTACCGCACATTTTACAGAAGGAATGCATCTTGAATCGGGGAAAGTTGTAACCATACCAATTAATGATATACGAAGATTGACTCGACATAGCAGCGGATGTGGAAGAAGTGATTATGGAGGAGTTTTTGAAGAAAAAGAATATTCTCGAGCAGCTTGTCAATGGGCTGTAAAGTTTGATGATATTCAAAAACGATGCGGATGTCGGCCAGTGAATTCACCACTCAATCGAGATCCATTGTTAAATCGAGATAAAACCAAAGTGCCAAAGGCTAATAATTCAGAATTGAATAATCGAACAATTCGAAGATCATTCAAAAAATGGAGTTTACCTATTTGTAATTTAAGGCAAGAACTTGAATGCGTTCAACGATGGAAGGTAGTAAAATTAACGATCAAAGAAGGACGCATGTTTACTTTTAAAAAACTTTCAGAATGAACCATTACGTGGACGAGCGCTTGAATTAACGCAAGCATGTTTTCAAGATTGTCATGAAGTCACTTTTACAACTATAGTTTTTGGAAATGAGTTGGATGTTAATGAAGTATCAAGATTTCTTCCAGGTGATTGGGAAGAAGAAAAAGAGAAAAGATTAAGCAACTTTCAGGTATTCTAAAAAATGAAGTGGAAGCGAAAATGACTTTCATTTTTTAGGTGGCTTTCGATATCCTTCCAAAGCATCGAATTCCTTTGGTTCAAAATATTCAAAAACTCGCACATGAAGCCCAGCAATTTCTTACAGAAGCCATAGAACTTTTTGAAATTACAAATAGCACCAATGAAACTCATGTACCTTGTACAATGGATGGCGAACAAGCTAGTCTTGTTCGAAGCATAAATCGAATTCATGGTGAAGAAAGATTATGGAAAAATGTTGCAAGGTTTTGTTTTTTAGTTTTGAAACTTCAAAGACGAGTGAAATTCTTTTTAGTTATTTGGAATTAGTATTTCCATATCATTTGGGTTCATTATTTAAACTTCTCAAAATGGAATTAGATGCAGATTTTCGATTGCAAAAAAGACATACTCGTGATTCAGCGGAAGAAGGAAGCGTTGATGCTTATGTTAAACAGGTTTGTAAAAAATAACAACATCGTTCACTTTGATGTGATAAAAATATCATGGACTTTTTTCCCATTCAAATGCTAAAAGTTGTTATCCAAAAAATCAAATTGTGGCTATGATATATATTGATATCAAAAATTTTAATAACTAAAACTTATATCTAAAGTTGAACACTTTATTACAGATTGAAAACGCCATTTTCGACCTACAATTAATAGAGACTTCAATGCAAAATTCTAAAATAATTTTTGGTTTAAAATTTTTAAATCGTGAAGAGCGAACTTATGTTGTGAAGAAAATAGTTCGAATGGTTCGTTCCATGCTTGATTGCCTTCATGAAATGAGACAAAAACCTGATCATTATCATTATTATCGAGGCAAATGCTTTCATGTAAGCAGCAAGCTTTCATGCTTTTATCAAAATCAAATAAAACAATTTTTTAGCTTTTTGAAAATCATTATCGTACTTTATTGGATGCAAGAACCGTATCAAAATTATTAACACCGAATATTGCGGCAGATTATGAAAAATTTACTCGAAGGTTAATGGGTTTATTAAGAAAAACACAATTTGAAAATATTCCTAAAGTTTTTGAATATTCAAATTATAATATAGATTTGAGACAATTTGAAAATCTTTATCGGTTAGTTTTTCTTTGTGCTTGGTTAGTACATAAGTTGATGATGTTCGTTAATTTTAGGGAAGGTGGAAAAGATTATCAAGCATTGCATGAAATATTAAAATTTCGTAAAGCGATTCAAACTGATATTATTGAAAATGTTTGTTTTTTAAAGAAGCAAAGACGTCTTAAAAAATTGTAGATTTTTAGATTGAAGAATTGACGGATAAACTCAATAAAGTTTTAAATTCTCGAGTTGCATTTCTCGCTGATATTGGAGTTTCAACAGTTCCAAGCGCATCTATTGGACAAATACATAAAACTTTGACATGCTTGAATAAAATGATACCACAAATTCATACTCTTCGGGTATATTTTTCTTGGCATATTAAGACTTGAATAATTGATTAATATTCTAGAAATCAGCTTTACTTCGAGCTGAATGGATGTCAAGATTGCAACGAGAGGTTACAGTAGCTCAATCATATTCACCTGGACCACAATATGATCGGTATGACTTTTATTTATCAAAGATTCGAATACAAATTTCTTAAAGCTTTTGATGCCCTCTGAAGCCAAATTTTTACAGCATTCACTTAAAGAAAATACCGCTTTTTTAGGGTTAATTTGCTATTCCTAAAAATTTATTTTGCTCATTTCAAGCAAGAATTGATTGTTCAAGAGCGTTCATACAATCTTTTCCTTCTTCTTGGTAATACTTTTTTTACCATCATATTTTTATTATTATATTTTCTTCCCTTTTAGCCGAGATCGGTGGTACCATTGGTTTGTATGTTGGTGCCACATTGCTTACCGTTGCTGAAACAATCGTTTTCTTTTTTGAAAAAAATACTCGTAAATTTAATTATTTTTTAAAACCAACTAATGTTTAGTCAAAAAACTTTTTTATAATAAAAATAAAATAGGATATTTATAATAAATTTTTATAAAATTGAACAATACTGATGAGGATAAAAAAGCAATTATTTGAATGAAACAAGATAACGAATGCAAACATTTGATCGATCTTTAACAATGTATTCTGAAAATGAAACACAATTCCATTGTTCTGAACCCAGATGTTCATTTTCCTTTAATTCTCCAAGAGGTAACCGAATTCCAGTGGGTTGTGTGATTTCAAATTTATCATTTGGAACATGTTTTCCACTAATTTTAAGAGTATCTTTATTTTTAACATCTTGACTTTTGGTTGTTTGAAGATCGTATGAAGATTTGGATTCAAAAACACTTCCAAGTGCAACTTCGCAAAGTAAAGCATATTTTTGTCCTGATGGAGATTCAGTACAATATGCATGAGATTTAGCAAAAACATCAGAAAAATAAATGCCTTCACCAAAGAGGTTTCCAGTTTGAATTGCATGAGGTGGAGTAGCGAGGAGGCCTAATTTTAAAATTGAGAGAAGATTTTCAGGGCGAGTTCCATGCCAGAGGTATCTGTAATTCAATAAGATTAAATGAGTAAATTTGAAAGAAAGAGTTTACTTGTGATTATTAGCTTTGCGACCTTTAGTGTCAAAATTTTCAATTCCTGATTTTGAAAGAATTGAATAAATTCCTTTAACCTTTGCATCGGGATTGGAATTTCGAATGTAATGAAGGATTGTTTGTGCTTCCATACTTTCAGGATCAAGCTCTTCAATATTACATTCGATGCACTTTTTAATATACCTAAAAAAAAATACCGTATGCAATCACACTTTTGCGTTCAGCGACAACTCACTTGAAGGGATCCATTTCTTTTTGCCCTGCTGCTGCAGTTAATAGCTTTCCAGCTATTTCAAATTCCAGCATTTGTTCAATAAGTTTATCATATTCTGTTATGGTTTGTAGATTATCAACTACGGGAAGACTGCTATAAGCAAAAGAACCAAGGGCAAGTTCCATATAAAATTCATTTGAAAGTTTTCCAATAGTTTTAAGTGTCTCAATAATTTCTTCCGGAGTTTTTGGTTGATTTGATGAAAGTTGATTGCTTTCCGATTCTCTTATAAATGGTCGTAATTGATCGAGAATGGCTTTGGCTTTTAAAATCTTTTCACGTTTTACTTGACCAAATGGAACAACCGAAGCTGCTTGACTGCAAACCTGGAAAAATAAAAAGGCTTTAAATGAAATTATTCAAACAAAAGTCTTTAGTCAATCTATTTATTATCGGAGGAGTACTTTTTTTCGCAGCAGCGCCAAAGATTCACGTAAATAGAGAATATAACTTACTGATTTCCATTTTCTTCTCATCCATTCAACATCCGAAATATCTTTAATTACTTTATATTCAGCATCTTTTTCATTAGCATCGGGTTTCAATACTATTTTAAGTTCGATCAAATTAATTCTAGCTTCATCAACCTCCACTAGACGATATTTCCCGGGTTTTTCTTCAAATTCTTGTCCCCATTCATTTCCACTTTTTTGTTTAAAAATGGATTTAAATTCTTTTGTTGCAGCTTCCTTATCACTGAATGGAGTATGTTGGCATTGTCCAGTAGGATCACCAATTCGACCCCAATTTGTAAAAAGTACAAACAAATTTGCACCTTTACGTTGAACTAATTCCATTCGATAATAATTATGAAATCCTTGTAAACCATATGCGACATCAGTTTTATGCATAATAATTTTATATAAACTTCCATCTTCATCATCTTTAACAATTTCAGAGATATCATGATTTTGAACAAGTGTGTGAGGTTTACGAAGCCGCTTTTCTTTTTCTTCTGGTGTTTCAACTTTTTGTTGAGATTTTGTTTGAGCTTGAACAAATTCTTGTGAAGTTTTTTCAAAATCGTATGGACATTTAAGAGCTTCAATTTTAGGCATCTCTGATGGGATTGCAATGAAAGTAGTGCCATTGGATTGACCTTTCCGGAGGTATGATTGGAAGAGGTTAAACATATCCTTTTGACGGAGATTTGAAGCCAAAGCCAAAGGTGAAATACCTTTGTCATCATTTTTGTTAATTAAAGCGATAAAACCTGATTCACCTTTAATAAGTTCACGAGCAAGTGTAACATTTTCATAGCCATTAGGTTCAATTAAGTAATGAAGGGCATTTCGGCCAATAATATCCGTGGCAGCAATATTGATTTTAGAATTTTTAAATGAAAATGAAAGCTTTTTTGAAGTGTCTTTTTTTGTTTTTTTCTTTGGAGCTCGAACTGTGGATTTTTGACCCTTTCGTTTCAACATCATAGCTTTTGGAGCTGGAGGTTCAGAGGCATTGTCACTCTCGGCATCATCGTCTTCACTATCTTCATCATCTTCAGTTGCTGATTGGTCATCATTATCTTCCTCAGTATCTGTACCATTTGCTTGTGAATTATCATCGTCATCATTCTCAATTCCAACTACTCCATCTTCATCCAATTTATCATTATCTTTTTCCATTTGTGAAGCTTCAGCAATTTCACTACCTCCGCCTTTTTTCATCCTTGCTAAAATTTTAATCATTTCTTCATCATTTGCCATTATAGCATGCATTAATGGAGTTCGTCTTTCTTCATCCACAGCATTCACATCGACTTTCAAACTTCCAAGTAAAAATTCTGCTAAACCATATTTTCGAACTTGAACTGCATAAATTAAAGGAGTTATTTGTTGTTTTTCTGCTATAGGCTTTTTCGATCTTGGAAGTTCCATTCCATAAAATGCGGGTTTATTGAATTCAAGTAATTTTGTGGATACATTTCCACAAGCAAAAGCATATTCAGAGATGAAAGAAAGCAATTGTAATGCTTCAGTTTTGGGAAGATTTCCTTTCCATGCTTTAAAAAGATTTGTCAAAACAACGTGTGTTCCTCCTGATCGAAGATGTTCTTTCCAATTTACGCTATTATTAAATTCTTGATCAAGAGCTTTGAGTTGGTTAAGTCCATTGAGATCACATTTTTCTGCATAAATTTCAGCTGGTTTTGAATATGCTGTATCATATTCTTGCCAAAGCATTCCAGCGACAAATAGACTTCTCATCAAATTTGATGCTGGTTCTTCACGAAGATTGCAATTTTCAGCTAATTTTTCATACAAAATAAAAGCGATATTTTTAACACTATCATCATTTTTTAGTTTCTTCAATAAAGTTTGAGCAAGATTAAATTGCCGATGTTCGATAGCGGCTGCACACAAACTCAACAAAACATTGGGTTGATTATTGAGTCGATCCAAAACAACATAAATAATTCCTTGCCAACCATTACGAACTACCAAGCTTAAAATAGTCCATGAAAGATGTGGTTTTTTTGGAGTTCGATCTGGGAACCATTTCCATAATTCCACTTCAGGTTTGGGAAGTTCTGGAGGCACGGTGAAAACTTGTGCTTTTACATCACTTCCAGCTTGAATCAAAGTCATCGTCGCGGATTCATTATTATTAATCACAGCAAGTCCAAGAGGAGTGTTGGACATAGTGTTTTGATTATTAACATCTGGGTTCTTTGAAAGCAAAGTTAATAAACAAATATTTGAGCCTGCCATTGCAGAATAATGAATTAGTGTATTTCCATAAATATCAGGAACATGGAGATCAGTGGTATGTTTAAGAACAACAACAAGAACGGCAATGGGATCCGCCCTTTTCACACTTGAATGATCAAAATATTTTTCTTGTTTTACAGTTACTGGAATAAAAGCATAATGAAGTGGTAAACGTTTGCAACAATCAACTTTATTTGCCGATTCAGGATTAATTTGAAGCAAATATTCAATGTTGTCGGTTGAAATATCACTGGAACTAGTAGAATGGATTGCTCCAACAGCATAGTGAATTGGATATCGACCAAAGTTATCGGCCTAAAAATTTACAATAAACTAAAAATATTATGTACTGTAAAATATGATGCTTACAATAGCTTTAGCACCTCGAGAAATGAGAGCTTCAAGGAATTCAACGACATTTTCAGGTGAACTTGCAAGATAATGCAACGCATTTTTGCCATTTTCATCCACTTTACTTGCTAAATCAGTGTAAGCTGCCAAATATTTAGCCACGGTTAATTGACGTTTTTCAACTGCAAGTAAAAGGGCAGACTTGTTTACTCTTTGATCTACAAAAAAAGAAGATAAAACTTTCACTGATATTGATTAAAAAATAATCTTACATTCTTTTTTCTCAGAATTAAAATCTTTTTCAAGAATTTGATTGCAAACTTTTTGAGTAAGCTTTAATTCTTCTGAGGTTTTTAAAATTAAATATGTGGAATCAAGAACGCCATTTTGGATGCAGAATAAAAGTGGCGAATAACCTTTGAAACCAAGTCTAAAAATTATTTTAATGCCCAATAACATTTTATGAAAATCTTTTTACCTTTCATCTTGTTGTGTCAAAGCTTTTTCAAGGCGTCCACCATCTCTCAATTCTTCGATCATCATTTTTAATAAAGGATTTCGATTAAAAACTTTATAATCTTTCAATAAATATTCTTCTTTAAAATCATTTAACCAAAATCGAAGACTCAATTCAAAGGCTGAAGGATAATATGGTCCTCCAGCAGCTAATAATGCATCGGTATTGTTTCCCTTTTTAGAAGGTGTCTTTTTATTACCAAATCCGAAATTGTTATTATTAAAGCTTTGAGACGATGGCATACCATTGGAATCAATTTCAGGCCCTTTTTCTCTAACAAAAACAAAATCTTTATCAATCCGAACATAAGCTCGAGCAAGTTCAATTATGGATTCAATGAATTTTTTGATTTCATCTCGATGTAACTCATTTTCTGTTGTGTTTACGGGAACCTAAAAAACTCCAAAGGTCTAGTTAAAAAACTTGCAAAGTTTAAGGCCCAAAATTTACGACATGCTCGGGGAAAATGGTAAAAACTTACTCGAAATTGTTTAATCTCTTTCAAAAGATAAATCAATGGAGTTCTTCCATTTTTATCAAATTGCGAAGCCATTGCATGGAGTAATGATTTTCCATTTTTCATTGTCTTAGCTTTAGCTTCTTTTGCAATGGATTCGAAAAGTTCCAAAAATCCAAAATTATATTCAAATGAATTTTTAGTTTGATAAATCTAAAAACATGTTTTAATAAATCACACATCTTTGTATTGACTCTTACCATTTTTATTGCATCAAAAAGTAAATGCAAAATATTTGAAGATTGTGTATCAATGGTTTCCAAACTTTTTGCCCATCGTTCAATGGCTTCATTTTTAGTCCATTTAAAAACTTCTTCGGCAAGTAAAATATTTCCTTGTTCGAGGGCTTCTTCAAATATGCTATTTCCAGATTCATCAACAATGCAAGCAATTTCAACTTTTTTATCGCCCGTTAAAAGGTTCACGAGTTTAAAATATTCATCTTTGGTGAATCGTTTTTTATTTTCTGGAGCATTGGCACCAAAACTTTTCTTTGTTGCTTTAAGAGTCACAGGCTTGGAAGCAAAATAATGGAATACCGTTCTTCCAGTGGCACTAGTAACTCCAACATCGGCACCATTTTCAATTAAATATTCGACTTTTCCAACTAAATCTTTATCTTGACCGATTATGCTTTCATGTTTGAGTACTAACATCAGCAAAGTATTGCCTTCATTATCTTTATCATTGACACTAATTTGAATTTCGCCATGATCTTCATCAAGAAGATAAGCAACAATATCCATGTGGTTCTTTAAAAATGCAACGCAAAGTGGAGTTAAATGCCATGCATTAATTTGAGTTAAACATTCAGGTTCAGCTTTTTCAAGTAATCGCAAAACTGATTGCCATGAATATGCGCAAGCATAATGAGCTGCAGTATTTCCAGAGGAGTCTGGTGCAGCATTGATAGAAGCTCCACGTCGAAGAAGTTCAGCCACAATATGAGGATGTCCACCAATAGTTGCATGAATGAGGGCGGTTCGTTTGAATTTATCTCCAGTATCAATAAAAGCATGACCTTCATCAATGAGTTCTCGCAAAATGGCAAGGTTTCCTTTTTGGGCTGCAAGAATTAATGGTGTAAGTTTTTCCGATCCAGCAGAAGTTTGAGCATCCACCATAATTTCAGGTTGTTTTAAAAGATATTTGACCACATCCAAATGCTCATATTTCACAGCATAATGTAATGGGGTTTCAGAGATTTTATTTTTAGCATTCAAATTTGCACCAAAATGTGTGAGCTTTGATTTTTTTGGAACTTCATCTTCCACAGCATCGGGAAGCTTCTCTTTTTGAAGGGTTTCAATAATAAGTTTCACATTTTCAAGTCTTCCAGCTCGAGCTGCGCAATGAAGCGGGGATTCTTTTGATTTATTGAGAATGGAAAGAGGAGCGCCTCGATCAATGAGATATTTCAATGGGCCTGGACCTTCACAAACAGCAGCATAATGAATTGTGTACCTAAAAAAGAAAAACTCCTACTCTTTTTCTGATTTGAAAAATACATAAAAGCCTTTTTCTTGATCCAAATGTTCGATAGTTATAACCTAAAAAACTACTTACCAATTATCAATATCCGGTTGATTGTATACAGGTTCAACAGCCAGAATAGCTTTGAGATAATCAACATTAGGATTAATTGCAGCTGTATGAACTGGAGTAATTTTTTTATTTCCCATTGCTAAAACCATTAAGTAATTTCTCTAAATTTAAAGCTTATTTTTTTCTAACCTTTTTTAGTTGTTGAAATAGGCATAAATTTTGGTAATGGTTGTTTATCAAGTTTTAAAGTATTAATATGGAGATCATTAAATTGATATGAAGCCCATGCTTCAATCATAGCTGCAGCAAGTTTACGATGTCCATTTCGAACTGCTCGATAAATTAAACTATCTTTTCCATAAATTAATTCTTGAGCATGGGAAATTATATCAAAACTTGCTCCATCGTCGATGAGAGCTTTACCCAATTCAAATCGATCAGCTGCTCGAGTATCGTCATAAAGGATTAAAGCATTATTTCCTTGACGACTGCCACGAGTCATTTCAATATGAATTGTTCGATGACCCAACATGTGAATGTTTGATTGACCAGTGGTCATCTAAAAAAAGAAAAAGAAATTTTTTGTTGCCTAAAATATTTTTAGGCTTTAGAAAATTAATTTACTCTTTGAAGCAATGAATTTCGTTCAATAATGGGTCGTTTTTCTCGTTGTTTTTCTGCATCTTTTTTAGCCGCGACAATAGCATCATAAAGCTTTTTATCACCATATTTGAGTGCAATGTAGTCAGGTGATCGACCATCAAATGGAGAATATTGCAAATTAAAACCTTCTGAAGGAAAACGCTTCCAATCATTTGCAAGTTTCTTTAAATTAGTAGCATCTTTTTGATGGGTTAATCGATAAACCAAACGAGTAACATCTTCAATGGTATCTTCATCACCGAGTTTTCCCTTTCCAAATAAAATAGGGTTTTGTTCAAGCTTTTCGATTTCCAGACGTGGCTTTAATTTATCATTTTTAATTCGAGGAGTTTTAACTTTTTTCTCAGCAGCAAATTTCTTTTTTGGTTTTATTTCGGCAGTTTTCTTTGTAATTTTTCCTTTGGCAGTTGTTTTTAACCCCTTCTTTTTCGAGGATGATTTCTTAGTAACACCAATAACTTTATCTACCTTTGCTTGTTGTTTTTTGGCAATGACTTTTGATTGTTTGGATTTTGGAGTTGAAGTTACTCCAACAAATGGAACAAATTTAACCGGTTTTCTTGTGGAACGTCGAACCTTCGCTGCCGCTGTTGTGGCAGCAGTTGATTTCTTTTTAGGTGTCGGTTTCATTCCTTAAAAATACAAAATTTCATTTGAAATTAAAAGCTTTAAAAAAATTGTTAACACGATATTATTAAAACATGGAAGCGAATTATGGAATAATGAGAGAGTTTAATTTAAAAAAACACACAAAAATATACTGGTTTTGTTTTTCGTTGCAATTCAATAAATTCTTTTTGGTCTAAATCAACAATCAACAGTTTGTTGACAACAAAAAAGAGAGAATGAGTCATTCTTTGACCTCTGGTTGGATCATTGCCAGATGAAAAAATAAGAACTTTCGCAATCGTATTTGTTTAGGTTGATCTATGTTGCTAAATTAAATCACTAAGGAAGTTTTAGATTCAAGCTTTTTAAAAAAAAATGTTGTCTCCAGATGCAAAGTATACAATCCTTTTTTACATGCATACAGTAGTTTTATTATTTGGAAATAAGCCATGTAGCACCACAGAGAAACAAAAAATGTAAACTTTGACTTTTTTGCAAAAAAATTAGGCAACGAATTTAAAAACTAAATTTTTTTGATAAAAACTTTTTTTCGCCAAATTTCTAAATTACTCATTTTTTGGGTAAAAAAATCACCACAAAACATTTATTGATTGAAAACAAAAAATAAACAACCACAAAGAATAAAAAAAATTGAGCAACAACAAAAAATTCATCAATACGTGGTTATTTTTTCTTTGCTTTTTTAATTTTGAGTCATTTTTGAAAGAGGAAAAAAACTTAAACCAAAAAGGTGCGGCTCTTCGTCTGTAAATCGCGATAAGGATACTCAAACATTAAATGTTGCACTTATTCACACTAGGAGGCAAGACCAAAAACTTTTTTTTGCATCTAAAAATATGCGTACTTTTTCACGGCCATTTTTAAAACAAATAAGAAAACAAAAAATGGGAATTGCTGCTTAGCAACACAAATTATCAAGCAATGGAGGAATACAAACAAAAAATAGTAAACTTTTTTTTGAGGGCAAAGAAAAACTAAATTATTAATTAGAAAGATAAATCCTTTTAAGTTTTGAACAAAGATATTGAAAAGTGATCGAAAGAATGAATATATGCACTTTTTTTGTTTGTAAAAAAGAAAAAAAATAACCACGACAAACGTCGAAAAATTCTCTCCATCCAACTCTTTGGGTTTTTTTTTCAGAGCCAACTAACTCTTTTTTGCAGCACACGTTTTTTTCTTTTTCTCCAACGACAAACTAGAAAATAAAAAAAAAGACAACAAGCCTTTTAGTTTAGGGGTTTGCCTCTCTCCTCAATTTCATCTGCAGAAAAGAAAAAAAAACAGCCAAGGAAAAAAAAGGAAAAAGTTGAAATGCGAAAGTCTCTCTTTTTCACTCATTCGTCTAAAGCTTTGTTGTGAGTAATCATTGTGAGAAGAAGGGAAGCCATGGTGATGATTTATATAGGCTTGATTTTTGTGGTTTTTGAGATTGTGAAATTTTAAGGTGCGCCCTTTTTCCTTCCCCTTTGTTATGCACAGATATTTATTTTGGCGCATTATGTTGTTAAAAAATAAAAAAGTGACCACATAAGAAAAATTTCGATATAAAATTGCACCCAAAAAGGGTTTGGCCATGGAATTGGAAAAAAAAAGAAAATAAGTACTTTGACAGGGAATTTCTTTGTTTTCTAATAACTTTTAATTGTAAAAGTTTATTTTTTTAAATGATTTTGGAACCTTTATAAAGCTGAATATTCGAGAAATCTTACGTTTCTTTTAACAAAAAAAAATCTTTTATTATTTTTATTTCAAGAGTCAAGTCAATAATAAATAGAGGCAGTAATTTTAAATATAAATAATCTGAGCAAATATTTCATTTTTTAATTTTTTTCCTTTCGTCCGTCCTTCAATTATAGTTCAATCAAAATACAATTTTTGATGTTGATTATTCGCAGTAGAGGGGCAATAATTTTGTCCATCGATCGTTTGTAATCTTATATTATCCAATGCGAGATAAAGATTTTGTCGAACTTTGGAAGCCAAAAAATAAACTTTCTCAGCATCAGATCGAAGATAAACTTGTTGATCAATTCGCCAAAATTCTGATGTAAGTAATGGTGGATTTGAATATGGACATTCTTCAAAACCATTTATACAAACCTGAAGAAAAAAAAAATGGAACGCTTTAAGATTATTGGAGATGAGTGTATTGAGGATGCGTTACGAATTTTTTACATCGCAGTTATAAAAAAAATTATGAGCCAAAAAATATTCAAAATTAAACATGACCTTCTCGGTTTTGCTTTAGAATAATAATCCGTTACAAAATATGTAGGTTAACTTCAATTTACATATGTCAGGGATAGTTTCAAAAATGAACACCATCGCCTTTTTTAATCCACCATTTTTTGCAAACTCACTTTTAATTGAACTCCCTTGGAACGTTGATAAACATCGAAAAATAAATAAGCTGGGCCTCGAAGTTTGAATCTAGGAGATTCGAGCACAAAAACTTCATTAGAAAAATCATTTCCATCAAGGCCAACATAAACGAAACCACCTAAAAATATTTGCTTTCAATCTCGAAAATCGAACACAAAAAAAGTTTATTACTTGGTTTATTTTTGCTTGGATCAGTTTCACTAATGTTGTCTTTGGGATTGGGTTTATGAATTCCAGTATGCGGGTTTCCAAGAAGAGTTTTTCCCACTTGCCACGCCGATCTGAAAAGATAAGTTTTAATAGTCTAAAATGATGAAACAATGAACGTACGATGCCGCTAAACCCGAAAGTCCATAAAAGCAAGCATCATCATAATTAAAATTACAAACTAAAGCATTGCAAGCATCCTTTTTATCTTCTTCTGCTTCACTTTTGGATGCTATAGCTTCAATGGATGAAGGAATAGCAGGATCGGGAAGGATTACTTTGCTATCAGGTATGGGTAAAGTTGTTTCAGAATCTAATAAACCATTTTGATTGAAATCAATTTCTGAATTTGGCTCAGGAGCTAAACCCGCGGTAGTTGTTGTTGGAAAAAGAGTTAATTCGGGTAATTGCGGAAGTGTTTCGGCAAGGTTGTTATCAGTAGCTTGTGTATTTCCTTCAGCTTTAATTTTTGGAACTTCATTTGCTGGGTTTACAATTTCACAAAATTGGGCTTCATAATCGATATTATCCAGCAACACGATATCATTGGATCCAATAAAATCCACTTCAATTCGAATTCTAAACGGCTGCTGATTTCCCGGAATTTCAAAAGTCAATGGATTCATATCCAATTTTGATTCTTCACAATTTGGTATTTGATTATCTTCCGGCACCACGCAAACTTTTAACACGGGCGTTTCATTGTTTATCCAAAAATCAAATTTTAATATGCCTTTATCAAGTTGGCATGGAATTATTGTTTCAAGAATTGCTGTACCTTCGCCAACTTTTTCTTCTCCACCAGCAAGAAGGAAATAATCATCGAATGGAAATGATCGATCACTCGTGCAATCAAATCTTTGAGGATCAAAAACCGTATCAAAGCGAGCTCGATTAAAAATTACTGCATTTTCAGTCATCACCGAAAACCAACTACATGCTTCATCAGCTGCATCAAATTTACATGTGGCATATCCTCCATCCATAATATGTCGCGCTACAGTGTCTGGATGCATCGTTGCAAGCTTTCGTAGCTCTAAAATTTGTAAAACGTTATTAAAAGAGTGCTTTGTAATAAGAAAAAAAAAATAGTTGAAGTCAAGATAAAAAACTTTTCCAATCGCTTATTTTCCCTCTTTAAATTATGTACATTTATCTGAGCAAACAATATTTAATCAATTTATTACTAAACTTACCATCAGCTTTATAAATTCCAAAATCAGCTCTTTCACATTTAGCTGCACGCATTTCAGAATCCAAATTAGCTGCTGCAAGAGCTCTACTTCTCGCGGCTGCAAAAGATGCAGAACTCGAACATCCAAATGTTACTGAAAAATTAATAAACTTAATCACTCAAAACTGAAAATTTGGTATAAAAAACTAACATTCATAAAAACTCAACAAAAAAATATAAAATAAAAGTATTTTTCTTCTAATCATAATTCTTTTTTCTTTTTCTCACATTTCCGAATTGGAATTAATAAGGAAATCTGAAATGGGTATTTATACTATTAAATTTCAATCAAACAAAATTAAAAAAGCAGCGGGAAAATAACATAAAAAATTTTCATTAAAAAATAAATAAATTTTTAACCCAAAAATTGAGGATCGAGTCTTATTTTAGGAACCTAGTATTAAAAAAAGAAGTATGTGTGTTATTACGCTAAATTGTCTTTTTTCAATTGATGAAAATAAAAAAGAAATTACGTTGCGAACAATTACCCTTGAAAAATAATAAAATGTATACGCGAATATGAAAAAAAAATTAAAGTGGAAGATATTCGACGATGGCGATCCGACGACCATTTCATTTCTGAACTCGAAAAGTCAAGGTTGTAACAACCCATCTTCTCTTCTTCATTTGCCTCTTCCTTTTTTTCTTCAACTTACTCATTCATTCAAATTCAGTTTTTGAAATCGAACTAACTAACTATTCACAGTCAATTTTAAAAATGAGTGAGTGAAAAAATGAACTTTCAGGATGTCAGAAAAAAAAAATTAAGGATGAGAATAAAAAATATGGAAGAAAGAAGACTTACTGACCCACTTACTTCATAAACGATAGTTTCAAAAAAAATATTTACAACAAATAAAACAAAAAATGAGTGACGAAGAGCAACAACGATGCTCAATTGACATGACGAATAAATAGATCTTTTGCCCTTCATGAAATGGATGGATACATATAATCCGGGAAGAAGGAGAGGAAGGATAACGTTTAAAAGTAAAGACACAAAGAATATCTCCAAGATGGAATCCTAAAACTTTTTCTTAGTTAGTATTAATAGAACTCGATGACCCTGATCCGTGTTATTTCGAAAGAAGGATAAAGAAAAGAAAAACAAGAAGGAGAAATTATGGTAAAAATAAGTTATGTTGTTTCCCTTTCTTTTTTTTAAGAAGCCAATTGGAGTGGAATAATCAATAGAAGGAGTTTCACTTTTCGCTGCTGCTTGTATGTACATACATAAAATTACAAAAAAAAGAAAACATGAATGTTACCAATAACAAAATTACCATTAAACGCTTTATAAAACAATGCTTACAGTAATGTTTATTCTGCAAAAAGCAAAATGAAATATGATCAAAAACAAAAATAAAAAACAATATTAGAATTAACAAAGACAATGGAATGGTTATAATGATGATTCGTTGATGAAGCTTAAATTAGCTCGACTTGAAAACTTCTGAAGACCATGAGTTATTCCAAGAGAAATATTTGATACAGCTCGGTGAAGTGTTGAACGATGTTTACCATTTGAAACCAAATCACTGAAAATATAAATCATTAAAGGCAATCAAAAATTTTACAAAAAATATTAAACTTACAGCGCTTGTCGAATTATCGCATAATCAGAACAAGATTGATTGCTAATATCCTTTAAAATATCATCAGTCAATTCATCCATTCGAATATCTTTCTTTGTAAGAAGAGATGCCTAAAACCAAATGTAAATAATTGGGTAGCATAAAAAGCAAAAATCTTACCAAAGAACAAAGCAGTTTAAAGAAATCATAAAGATCGCCATAAGTTGTATCATGTGTTGGTTGAGCAAGAAAAATGGCTTCAGATTTTTCACTTCGGATTTTAACGACGAATATTTCATTATGTCGCATAAAAAGAATACTGCGAAAATCAGAAATACGAGCCATTGCAGCAAGCTTGAACATCTTCTTTTCACGACATTTTGGTGACATAAACGACAATTGACGAGATAAAGTTCCACGAGAATAAAAGGATTGTGATAAAGTCTGATTTGAAGAAATTCCACGGTTTTTTGTGAACTAAAAAAAGGTAAATGTAAAAACGATCAAAGCACCAAAAAAACTCACAGCAACAATATCATTGAAAAGGAAGAGACACATATCTTTCCCACGGTACTTTGAAAAGAATCCATCACCACTTAGAACTAAAACTTCAGCAGATCGACGAAATGTTCGACTTGAACTAATCCATCCAGCCTGAAATAATAAAAGATAACATTTCCAATATCTATTAATTCTGGCAAGAGTAAACATGGTTAACAAAATTGAGAACATAGAGGCAACAAAAGGTTGTCACCATGTTAATAAAGGTGTGAATCCTTCGGCTATGTAAAAACTTGTATTCAAAAAAGCAAAGAAAACTTACAGGAAAACCATCAATTTGACTGACGACATCGAAGAAATCTTGACAGGTATCGGTTGTTTGACGACTAGTGTTTGTTTGCGTGTTAACAGCATTAATAACACTTATAGCTTCTTTCAAGGATACGTAATCAGGGAGATTTTTATCAGTATGCTTAAGGATTTCTAAAAAAAAGAAAGTTAAGGTGATAAGAAACAAGACTAAATGCTTACGATTAAGAAGAAGACCAACACTTGGAAGACGTTGAACAGGCTTGATGAGCAAGTCTTTGAGTTTTATTTTGCGGCATCTTGGATCAGCTTCAGCTTTTTTAACAAATGAACCAAATTTGGGAAGTTGAACAAGAGAGTAGTCAAGAAATAAACGAGCAGAATCATAATCATTGACAAATGGTGGATAAACTTTCATCAATTCTTTACCATAGTTTTTCCAAATAAAACCAACTTTGACATCATTTGTCTCCCAGGATCCCATATCACTTTCCAAAGATCTTAGAATATGTCGATGCACATTGAGAATAGGCTGAATTTTACCAAAGAGCTTGGAAATTTGATGCTTGTTCAATATTGGTTTTTTGAGAGATCCAGATGCAAAGTTGCTTGGGCCATGATCAACAGCTGTTAAAGCATCTTCCAATGGTTGTTTGAATAACTAAAAAATTTTTTAATAAGTTAGCAAAAAGTAAAAACAGAAAACATACAGTTAGAATAAGTTCCAATGTTGCAATATAATTTTGTTCCGTTTGAATCATTTCCATGCAAACTTGATATCGTTTATAATTTCTTTTAGCCATTATTTGATTCACCTTGAAGTAAGAAAATGGATCAAGAAGAAAAAAAAAAACAATATTTTGAAGTTGCTTGGAAATAACGAAAGGAAGGAGAGAGAAAAATAGGCAGAGTTGATGATGTCAGCAAAAAAATTTACCGACGTGCAGCAACATATTTCATACGGTAACACCGTATCGAGACATAAATGGGTTTCAAATTGTCAAAGGACTTTATCATTTTTCATAATTTTTGTTGCATAATTTTTTTTTTATCAGGCGATGTTTACTTTAATTTTTTTAGACTTAAATATTATGAAAGAATCTTCTCTTTTTTAATTTAATTCACAAAAAATGGATGTGATTGATTATCATATTAATGGTATTAGGCTATTAAATATCCATAAAATGTTTTCATAATCAAATTAAAGGAAATTGAAGCAATAAAAGTGGACCTCGCTCCAATATTGGAATAAAAAAAAACATTTTGCATCATTTTTAGCTGAAAGTGCAGTTGTAGATTGACGAGGTTTGAAAGATCAAGAAAATGTTTCGTATTTGCATTGGTTCATATTCCACCGATTAATAAACATCGTTCGATTGGATAAAATTGTTGCCAAAATCGTTTAAGCAAGTTAAAAGCCATATATTTACAATGAATCAAAAACTTTCTAGGATCAAGCTTTTTTCTTTTGAATTTTAAAAATTGAAAAACACTCAAATTGTAAAATTGCTTGAAGGGATTTGATAAATGAGATACAAATTTTCTTATTTTTTCGACTTCTTAATCTCAAAATTTACATTGAACAAATTTTACATGTAAGTTAAAAAATGCTCTAAAATTTCTTGAAATATTTAACCATGGAGTAAGATTTTTATTGACAGAACATGGATAATCTTGATCCAAATATTTTTACATTGGTTGTGGAAGAAGAGAAAACAAATTGGTGGAGTGTCAAAATACCTTTCAACAATTCAGAAAAAAATATGTAAGTAAAATATCTAACTTTTGAAAATATTTATAATATTTTTTTTAGCATTACTGTTAGAGAAACATGTGAGACATTTATGAAAAGAGTGAATGAGAAGCGAATATGCATTGGAGCTGGTTGTTATGGTCAAGCATGGATTGTTCAATTGGATGGAAAACAAAAAGAATTTGTTCAAAAAATTTATATGAAAATTAAATCTAAAGATGAAATACGATATGAAATTCATACTTTAACATGTTGTGCCGGTGAATATATCCCTAACTTGATTTATAGTGGATTCAATGGTAAAGGACAATGGTGCACAATAATGGAATATTTCAATGGTGGAACTTTATGGCATCATATAAAAGATGATAAAATTACTCAAGATGGTAAAAAATTTATTGCTTATGAACTTGCGCTTGCTCTAAAAGATTTACATGGTAAAAATTATACTCATGGGTAAGTTTTTTTAAATATTAAAATAAATAATATCAGTTTAAAAGTTATAAATATAATATGAACATTATTATTTTTTAGTGACTTGAAAACGGACAACATCGTTTTGACAGAAAATGGTCATGTTTTTCTTATCGATTTCGGCAAATCTCGATATGTTGGATTCGATGATCCAGTATTGCCTCAACAAAATAGTTTCTTTATGGCGCCAGAAGTATTTCGAGAAGACGGGGCTGGAGTTTCTTCCGATCGATGGTCTTATGCTGTTGTTCTTTGTTTTTTAATTCAAGGAGATGTACCTTTCGGTCAAGAAGGGCAAACTAAACAAGAAATTTACAATGATACTATTAACAAAGAACCAAATTTAAATAACATAAATGATGAAGATCAGGCTTGGGCGGGAATGAAAAATCCGGGACGGGAATCCGGGAATCCGGGATTCCCGTAAAAAAGTCCGGGACGGAACGGGAATCCGGGAATGATCCGGGAATTCATAAAATGGTTAAAAACTCTATTTTTTCTGACATTTTTTCTTTTTTTAAACCAAATGCTTCCTATTTTAAAACGAAAGCAAATATTAGACTCATTTTGGAACTTCTTTCGATACGCGCTCCCCAGCTTTATATTCTTTTTTTTTCTCATTCTTCTAATTATTTTTTTTTCACAGTTTGTATTAAGATGAGAAATTATTTCCAAATCTCAAGGTTCACTTTTCATTATATTATTTACTTTACAAAAGGTGACTAGGCTTTGAGATGATGACAGAGCATGTCTTATGAAAAATTGTTTTCTCTTTTATCCAAATCTAATTTTGAACTTGAAGAATTTCTGCTCAATTGCTTCTAACTGTTCTCAACTCAGTTTGAAATAAAAGTTTGAATTCAGACAAAAAAAGAAAGATAATAAAATAATTAAAAAGTTGGAGGTGCACATCGAAAAAAGTGTCATAATTTTTTAAAAACATTGCGTTTTAACCAATTGTGAATTTTAGCATTAAATCTTTGGAGGAAATAGTATTTTTTTAGTAATAATTTGTCAGATAACCAAAAAGTTTTGGTGATAATTCATTAAAATTTTGAAGAAAATGGCTACTTGAATGATAATATGTACTCCTCCCTTTACTCTTATTAATTCCGGATTCCGGACAGAAAATCCGGGAATCCGGGACGGGAATAATTATCGAAAAAATGATCCGGAATCCGGGAATCCGGAACACGATCCGGGATTCCCGCCCAAGCCTGATGAAGATGCTAAAGATCTTATAAGAAAACTTCTAAATCCTGATCCTGTTCAACGCTACTCTGAAATTACTAAACATGCTTACTTTAAGAATGTTACAAAAGATCCACCATTCAAGCCTGGAAATCTTGAATTAAAACATATCGATGATGAAAAAAATGGTGATGGGTGCTTTACAGATGATATGGATGTGTATGATGAACTCCGGCAAAAGGCTCTTAAGATACCGACAACTGCATACTTAGAATCAATGGAGGAAATAACAATTGTTAATAAAGAAACCAAAAATCTGCCGACTTGTGAGAAATTGATGGCTACTGGCAAAGAAAACAGCATTCAAGTGGATTATGGAAAATTAACAAAATCAAAAGGTGGTTAAATTCTGAATCCACATAAAGTGAAAAATCATAATTTATTTTTGGCGCAAATGAAACACGATCTCTTTTTTGTTATTTCTTTGTAATTTTATTTTGATTGTAGAATTGTTTAAATAAAAATTTGTTTCACTTTGGGTTTTAGTAACTTTGAAAAAAATGAATCATCAGAGGTTGCATGTTTTGGTAAATTAATTACTATCATTGCAAAGGTTAGTATTTGAACTGTAATCTCTTTAATTTGTTGCATTATCTTGAAATGTACTTGCGAAAGCTGATGTTGGTGAGATTTTGATGTCGTGGTTGCGGTAGTAGTTGAAGTTGCGGTTGTAACAACAAATATCCATAATTCTATCACAAATCAAATCTGTTGGGTAATTACACCTAATGCAAGCTAAACTTTTAAAAATATTGCCCTTGCTGCAGTTTCTAAAATGAAAACCTTTTGTTGTCAGAAAAAAATGTTTTAACTGATTTTAAAAACTTGAAAAATTTGTAAGCTGTTCTTTCTCAAATAAAAATTGCATGTTTTTTTTTACTTTGAAGTTTTGAAAGTATAACAAAAAAATTTTCTAACGGCGAAAAAAAATGCAAGCAAACTGCTTTTATAATACACGGTTTTCATTTTACTCGGCCAAATAGTCAAAGATTCATTCAAACCCATCCATTCGAATAAAAATTGTTTCGAACTGCAGAAATTTTTACGTTCATTTTGTTTTAACTTTTTTACATACATTTTTAATATTTGCTTTTGATCTCTGAAAAATTGCAATGGATCCATTTCCAAGCATTCAAACTTCATATATTCTCGAACCTACGATTCCATCGGACTTGAAAGAAGTTGATTTATCTCAAGAAGCTTTGGTTGAACTTTTAATTCAGTTAGTTTTTTTTTCTCGCACATTTCATATACACACTAACATCGATATTTTTAGACAAGTGATCCAGAAGAGATTATTAGAAAAGTTAAAATTGTGGTCTGAAAGTGGAATAAAGAAGGAAAGAGAACCTCTTGCTGATGAATGGATTGTAACGATTTGGAAGCTTAATAAATTTCTTAACCAAGTAAGTTCGTTGCTTTATTTACTGCTTCTAATGGTCATTTTTAGTTTGTTGAAAACATTTGTAAAAGCAATGATGTTATTCCTGCTTCAAAATTATGGGAAGAAATAACTGAAGTTTTTCTTGGACATGAAGCTATGGAACCTTTCAAACTCGTCACTAAACGAGTATTCAAATATGGGCTTGTTATTTTTCGTCAAGGTGATGTACAAATTTGGAGAAGTATTAAATCAAAAAGTAATCTCGATGGAACTGATTGTTACATGTATCTCTCACAAGTCAAAAAGGTTTTAAATGCAATGTAATTTCACTTTTTTTACTTCGACAAGCACTAATAAATGTTTTTTTAGATGTGAAAAGGACAAACTGCACCTACATAATGTTTTCTATGAAGCTATGGCCTTGGCTGCTAAAGAAGTGATCAATGTGGAAGTGGTTCAACATTCTGCTGATTTAACAAGTTATTCAATTTTCCCTAATATCGCTAAAGATGCTGACTTTATTGCTGAATATTTACGCTATTTTGATATTGGATTTGAAGAAATGGAAGGCTCCTTCAAAACTTATGCTATCAAAGCTTTCATTTTTCATTTAACTTCAAGGGTATGGACTTCTTCTTTTGTATCATTTCATAAAGTTCTGAATTTTAGTGTTATGAACTTGTGGTTGAGCTTTACCCTAAAACGAAAGTTACTCTTGTTCAACTAATGAAGGCAATGAAGAATCTTGAATGGCATGGTCGTGAGAAACTTGTTAATTCTCTTATTGTTGAGATTCGAAAAAGACTTTTACAAACGGGTGTCAGCACAAAACAGATTCTTAAATCTTATGCAAATGTTGTTGAATCTTTAACTTTCTTTGATTCTTCATTCGTCTTGGTTCATAGAGTTTGTAATGTTATCAAGGATTATGTTATGTAAGTTAATACTGAGGGTGCTTTATGTGGACTATAAATTTATTATTTTAGATCTCGGCCTGATACTATTAAGACCATTATCAAATTTATCACCATTGAAAGACCTGGAGAAAATTCTTCAAATTATTGTAATCTCATCTTTTCTGAAAATCAACTTGCTGCTGTCAATGATGAATATGTGCTTGCAATCGAAGAAACTGCCAATAATAGCTGGAGTAAATGGAAACCGGATCCACATGATGCCAATCCTTGTATGTTGCAATTTACACACCTTTGTCACTATTTTCTACCATTTTTTTTCTTTCAGATGAAAGTCGGTTATTCCGTAAATCCGCAGATGTCTTCAGTATGCTAGTAATGATTTATGGTAGTAAAGAAATGTTCGTCAAAGAATATCACGAATTTCTTGCTGCTCGCCTTGTTCTCAATGGTTGGCGTCGGCGTTTCAAAGAAGAACTCAGCTATGTTGAAATGATGAAGAATCGCTTCCACGAAGGAGAATTAACTCAATGCGAAGTTATGCTGAAGGATATTCAAGATTCTGAAACTTTTTGTAAAGATCTCAACAGCTGGGATGTTAGAATTATTTCAAAGGAATATTGGCCATCTCAAGATGATAAAAAGATTTCGCTTCCAGAAAGTTTCAAAGAACTTCGTGAAAATGTTGATAAACTTTATGAATTCACTCGGAAAAACAATAGAAAGCTTCGATGGTTTAACAATTATGGATGCTTTGTTGACTTGAATCTTGAATTTGGTGATGTTAATCTTAACGTTGAGATCCCATTGGCTCATTATGCGATTATTACAGCTTTTCTTGAGAAAGGTAATGGGTTTTATATGATTCTTTACTCCTTTTAATGTTTATCCTTTTTAGAAAAAATCAATATTTCTGAACTTACTGTAACATTAGGTTGGGATTCGCAAACCTTAAATGAAGTCATCGATTGGTGGATACAGCAAGGATGTCTAATATCTGATGCAAATTTCGTTTCATTAAATGAAGATGAAAATGTATGGATCAAATTCCAAAAAGCAGCAGAAGAACAACAAAAGAAATATCAAGAAAAGGGCGATGTCGATGAAGATTCCGAAGAAGAAGATGACGAAGGAGATGATGATGGTTGTAATCCACGAATCGAATATATGGAGAAATTTTGGGACTATGTTAGAAATATGGTAATTGCTTTGTTTCTTTATGACTTTTTTATTCTTCCTTTTTCAGCTTAAAATTGCATCACGTCCACATGTTGGGCAACACATTTTACCGGTTACCGCTGAAAAATTATTGAATACGTTTAAAATGCTCTCAAGTCCTGGCAAACCACCTGTTAATCTGGAAGATGTTCATGTTTTTATGAATCGTAAAGTTCGAGCTAATTTGGTCTTTGTTGATAATGGAAACTATAAATTGACTCCTGAATTTTTGGCAACTTTAACTCAAACTTCTTAATTGTTGTATTTTATGTTCTCATTTTTTACTATCTTGTTTTGTTATAATAAATTAATATGTATCTCGCTTATTTGTTTCTTTTGCTCGTTTTTTTTTCTCTGTAAGATTACAGTGCACAATACTTTTATCGCTTTACGTCATTGCATTTCATAGATTTAGAAATTTTAGTTTCATGATGGCTGATAAGGATAAGAAGCCACCAACAATATCAGAATCTGTATGTTTTTACTTCATTTCTTTCACATTTGATTATCTCAACATATTTTTAGTTTTCAAAAGCCATTACACGAAAATCAAATTGGTATGATAAAGATGAGCTGCTTGATGTTCTTTATTGGGGTCGTCAAATTCTTGCTCTGTTCCTTGGTATTATCTTTGGTTTAATTCCAATTCGTGGTATTATTGGTCTTGTATCTTATGTTGCTGCATCTACTTATGTTGGTCAAATGTTTGTTACACAATATCAAGAACAAGATGAAGAAGAATATGGTGGATTTTGGGAACTTGCTAAAGAAGGATTCGGTGCAGCTTTTGCTACCTTTATGGTTTCATGGATTACGGTACATTCCATTGCTCAATTCAATTAAATTAATCTCTTTTTTGTTTGTAATTGTTATTTCCTTCTTTTTTAAATTTGTATTAATTTATTTTTTAAAAGTGTTTTTGAAGAGTAAATAAAATTTTATTATTACGAAAGTTTATTGTGAATGAAGAATATTGGTTCAAGCCATAATAATTTTTTCGAAGTTGTTAGTTTTTGGAAACATAAAAGTTTTGCAGACTTTTTGATAAATGAAAGTGGCTTTTCTTCCACTTTTTCTTTTTGCTTTGATTCTTCCTATTGAAGGTTAGCCGATTCTTATTTTTTGCCATTGTATCATTTCTTCGATTTTAGCAAACTTTTTAAATGTTATTATCCTTTCACAAGATATTCCCATTGAAGATAATCTTGCTTCAACGCTAGCATATCGATTCCATGACCTCAAAGCTGATGTCACAATTAATTTTCTTCATAAAGATTTTTCTACTGTAGTTGGAGGATGGGCAATTTGGCCACTTTTTCGTAAACTTCAACCATCTTCACATGATTGGTTTCTTTTTATTGAACCTTATACTAAAGTTGATGTGAATCGTTTGATTGGATTTCTTGAAAATCAAAATAAAGATGAGTTATTGTTTTTTGGACATGGATTGATTGATAAAGAGTAAGAGTTTCTAAAAAGCGATTAAAGAAGAATAATGTTTGATTTTTTAGACTAGTAATAATCCACCACTTTTATGGTTATGATAAAACAGAGAAACTAAAATACCCCGATTTTGGTGCGGGTGTCGTTTTTAGTCAAGCCTTGCTTTCAAAGTAAGTAAGCTTCTTTATTTTACACTCTCACATACATACATTCACGCCCAAAGGTTTATTATTTGAGCAGTTTTCAAGCTTCTCACATTTTTTTAGACTTCTTCAAGTAGCTTCGGATGAAAATTCAGTGACATCATTTTCCATTGATGCTAAATTTGAGCTTGCAAAATTTGTAGCTGAATTTGGTGGAACTTCTTTAACCACTAATGTTGGCTTTTGTCTTTCTCCAACTTCACCTGAATGCTTTACATGGTTTGAAGAACCCGAATATTCTCGAAATACGAGCTTCTGTGGAAGAGGGATTACAAATGAAAATACTTTTGTTGGAATAAAAACTTGTTCAAAATTTCATAAAACTCGTGTAGTTGTAGCAAAACGAACATGGGCGAAAGAAGTAAAATATGTGGAATTCTTTAGTGATGTTCCAGATTTTTACATTCCTACTGTGGATTTAGGGATTCCCAACACTGAAAAAGGTTTGCTTTCCCTACATTAATGACTTTCAAACACAGCAACACATAATTTTTCAGGACATTGCGCAAAAACGTTTGCAATTTTAAAACATGCCCTTGAACATGATGAATTAAATGAAGTTTCATGGTTTATTATTGGTGATGATGATAGTCTCATAAGCATTCCAAGACTTTATCGTTTGCTAAATTGTTTACCCAAAATGTCTAAACTTATTTTGGGTGAAAGATATGGTTATGGTTTCACTTTTGATGGACTTGGTGGATATGATTATCCAACTGGAGGTTCTAGGTAATTTATTCTTTTAATATTTATTTAAGCTTGGAAACTATTTTTAGTATGATTTTTTCTCGTTCTGCAGCTCGAGCGATTGTCTCATTTTGTGATTGTCCATCCGATGATTCTCCGGATGATATGATTATTGGAATGTGTGCTCGTCGTCATTCAATTAGTATTATTCATTCAGCTGCGTTTCATCAAGCAAGGCCCATAGATTATTCTGAGGATTATCTCAAACGTCAGAAACCTATTTCCTTCCACAAACATGAAGGCATAGATCCATATGAAGTTTATGCAAATTTATTGCATGAGCGAGATGAATTTCTTGAATCTCAAAAATACGCTAAATGGACATCTCAACATTCAATTTCTCAATCCCAGCAACAACATACTGAAGAGCTTTAAAAAAACTTTTATATCGATCTCGTGAATTTTTTTATTTTGTAAATACGTAATAAAAATAAATAGGGTGTAAATAAAGTTAAATTAAAAATGAATGTGACATTGCATTAAAACTTATATTTAAGGGCTTGAATCACGTTGTCTTCGAACAGGTGGAGGTGGATCATACTCATCCTCATCATCCTCCATATTTACAACGCTATCAGACATTGAATTACGATTTTCTGCTAATAAATGAGGCGCATATTCTTGATCCTCATCAGCATCAGATTGTTGAGTATTGCCATTATTGGATCCATATAGTTTTTCACCAATGCTTGATCTGGAAGAATCATTATTTTCATCATCTGTTCCATTTGATTCTTTTCTTTGCATTTCATAATCGCCTGCTTCATAATCTCCATGTCCCTCATTTGCATATGCCGCTTCATCGTCTGAAGCCTCAACATGATCCTTTCGCTGTTGACCCTCATCTTCTTCAATAGAGCTGCCTTCAGAAAGATTATCATCCTCATCTTCATCATCATCGAAATTATCATATTCATCATCACCATCGTCATTCAATTCCTCCTCATCCAAATAATTTTTATTTTGTTCCACTGCGGATAAAGCTTTATCATAAAAACCAGGAGCGGGTTTTTCCTAAAGATTTTTCATCAATTAATTTTTTTCGTTAAATATTTTTTTAAACATACTTCTTCGAGTGAATCATCGCTATCGACGAGTTCATGGGCTCTATCAATTAGTTCTTCATCGCTTTCTTCTTCATCCTGGACATTTTCCTTTGCACCTTCACGAGGTGAACTAGCAGCTGAATCATTCATGCTTGATGGGAATGATGCCTTTTCACCTGAGGATTCATAAGTCATTGGAGATTCATATTCAGCTGCTTCACGACCTCGCTGTCTAATTGCTGGTGGAGGTATTTGAGGGTTTACTTTCTTAATTCCTCCGACTTTTTCAATTTCTATTACTTCTTCTACGACTTCTTCATATTCCACTTCTTCACCAATATCTTTATCTTTATTTAATCTTGGACGTTTTTGTACAAGTTCACCAAATTCATTTTCTTCATATTCCGTTTCCACATCACCATCTTCAATATCTTCATATTTACGTTTTCGAGGATAAATGGAACAATATTCTGCTTCATCGGTTATTTTTCGATATTCTTGTAAACTTGTACTTAAATCTTTAACCGTTCCAAGGATTCGATTACGTTCAGCTCTCATTGAATCCAAACATGGTTGTAATACGGTTGCATAACCAGCGGTTTTAATTCTTGCTGGAATATCAATATCAGCCATTTTTTGCATTCGACTATGATATCGATATGAATCTGTTAAGATTGCCTAAACCGAAATGAAATTATTTTAATCTTGTTAATAACAAACAAATACATACAACTCGAGATTCAATTCTATCACAAACAGCAAAAAATCGAAGATAAGCATTTGTGTAATCTTCAACATTGAATTTAGTTCGAAAGCGTCCATCATCAATCGATTTCGGAGCTGGGATGGATAAAGGATTAATTATGGAATGAGGAGTAGCAGATAAAGGATTTTTTAAAGCTGCTGTTGGGTCTTCTGTCAATTGTTGATCTTGAACATATGCCGCCGCTTGAGCAATTTGTTCATTTAAAGCCTTAAAAAATAAGTTATTATTCTAAAACTAAAAATTGAAGAGCTTACAAAAATGGAACGTCGAAGATCTTTTAAAATTAAACTTTTTAAATCCGTCATCGGATCAGCATATTGTGGAGGATATTCAGAATATGTAGCAGCAACTGGGCCAACACTATGTACTTGACCAACGGAACCAATATGTTGCCCAACTGATGTTGGTCCAACTGAGATTGGACCTCCATGTCCACCACCACCAACTGAAGCAGGAGCAATATTTTGTGGAGTATTTTGTTGTTGTTGTTGCTGAGGAGGTGGAATTGATGTGGGACCTTGACCGCCTCCACCACCACCGCCAGTGGAAGATGGAGCAGCATGTCCAACAGATGGTGGAGCTAATTGACCAACGGATGTTGGATTAAGCCCAACTGAACCTGGAGCCATTTGACCTACAGATGGTGAAGCACCAGTATTAGCTGATGGTGGACCTAAATTTGATGAAGGACCATGAGTTGCTGAAATATATATTTCTTAAATTTTTTAATTAATGAAATAAGGAAGCTTACTAGCAAAAACTGAACCATGTTCAGCTTGAGTTGATGATGGAGCTTGAAATTGGTTTGCTTGTGAAACAGTTACAACTGGAACATTATGATCTTGTGAAGTAGTTTGATTATTTATTGATTGTTTTAAATAGCTTCTTACAGGCATTTGTGAACTTAGAGGTTGTTGTTGAGCAAATTGAAACTAAAATTAAGTAATTCATGTATTATATTTTTATAAAGATTTTGCTACAAACTTGTTTATGTTGTTCTGTAGTTAAAGTTCGAACATAACCTTGCTGTCCTGGTATTTGTTGCTGCAACTGATTTGGATGCTGATGCTGTTGAAAATTGGGTCCACCTTGCATTTGCATTTGTTGCGGTTGTTGTTGATGCATTTGGAAGTTTTGTCCTCCACCACCTTGATGCATTTGTTGTGGATAACTCATATTACCAGGTGGTGGTTGCTGCTGTTGCTGCATCATACCGCGCTAAAATTTTAAGTCATTTAAAACTAAATTTTTGAAGCAATTAAAAATCAAACCATATTTGGATTTTGTTGTTGTTGCTGCTGTTGAAAATGATGTTGCTGTTGTTGCTGGAAATGGGCAGCATTATTTGGCTGTTGTTGTTGGAATTGAGGGTTATTCGGTGGAGGCTGCCCCTGTTGCTGTTGTTGTTGTTGTTGGGGATTATAATTATTGTTGTAATTCATTGTAAAAGTAATAATAAAGATTTAATAAAACAAATTATTATGCCGCTATTAACATTTTCGATCAATGCATAAACAAATATGTATCTTTAAATAATCGAGAACTTTATGCCAATTTTTGCTCCATTTTTTGATCTGAAAAATGGAATGTTTTGCTTCATTCACATACCTGCTTAGTAAATCTTTTAATCGAAAATCAAAAATTTATTTAACAAACAAATGAAAACACAAAACATGAAACTTAAAAAGGCTCTAAATTTTTTGAAATATTTAACTATGGAATAAAATTTTTATTGATAGAATATTTTTAAATTTAACAAAGGTGAAAAGAAATGTTGGAGTATGTAAATTTTAATTTTGGTGTTAGGAAGCAAAGAAAATATTTTTCGTTGTAACTCATTTCCAAATTGTCTTCAAATAAAGCTTTGTAAATTCAAGGGGATGTAAAATTAAAATTTACAACGAAGTTGCGATAAAACTACAACAACGAAAAAGAATTTACTAAAAGCATTCTAATATTTCAAACAAAAAATGCTAAGCTGATTGTTTTTTTAAAGTAACTATTTTCTTTGGTTTTAACATATTACATTAAAGTATTGCACTTTATAATTTCCAAAGATTTACCAGAATTGGAGTCCACCTTCTAGAATGTCTCTGATTTATTCTTTTTTTAATGCCACCTCCTTTTTTTAACGGCGACAGCACATTTTTTTTTGCAGAAGAAGAAACAATGAATCGTTGAATTTTAAAAATAAAAGATTGTTTTTGGTAAAATAAAAATTAAAGATTTATTTTTTGTTGCCTTTAAATATTCTTTTTTCCCCATAAATTTCTTTAATTGATCAATGATTCCAAATTATATCCACCCCATCTTTTGTGGCTAAAAAGTAACAAAAAAAAGTTTTGTTTGTCAAGTAAAAAAATTTTTTCTCCGGTCATTGCTCGTCTCTCGAGTAAATAATATGTTTGGCTTCAATGTTGTCTTATAATTCATTCATTCATTTTGGGACTTAATCCTTTCTCTACGATCTTCTTCTTCCATTCCATACATAAAAAAAAAGTTGCAATGGCCTTTTTATTAAAATAAAAAATTAATTTGCATAAACAACAGTTTTTTTCTTCTTCTCTCCTGTCATGTCCTCAAATAAATTTCGAGAGTTTTTCAAGAAACTAACTGTCAATCGTAAATTGCGTAATCATGTTTTTTTTATTGGCAAATTTTTTCACGCTTTTTTCTTCTTGTTTTGCTTGATTTTATCGGTTCCCCGCTATTTTCCATGAAATCAAATAATATCTGCCAATTTTTTTTGTATTGACAAAGGAAGCAAGCAAGCCGATAAAAAAGTGCCGTTGTTTTTCGAATAATAAAAAAGTTGCAACAATTTTTATTTCTTTTTTTAACGATTCATTGTATCATTTTTCTTTCATTTTTTTCACACGCGCTAATTTTGAAGATCATAAAAAAATATTTCAAAGAATGACCTTTGAAAACGAAAAAAAGAAAGAATAGTTTTCATGACTCTTTGAAATCATCATATTTTTATGATCGGTTAGTTGAGGTACTCTACTCGTTTTCTCTTACTTCCTTTATTCTTTTGAGAATATAAAAAAATAAATAATAAAAGTGAGGTTAATCGAGTATTACACTCAATTGTTTGTATTGAAAAGGGAAGAAGGATTTAAAAACTCTGAAACGATATGACCTTTTTTTGGCATCACCAAAAAAAACTGTAACCATTGAAACAACGATAAGAAGCAAACGATGAAGAGGATGAGATGAGGAGGAAATGGTGTGAACAAAAAAAAAATCTTAGGTCAATATTAGGCGTCATTTTGTCGTCTTTGCCTTCGTCGTTGCTGTCGTGTTTAAAATCCGATACAATAATGGTCAAAAAGCTTAATATTTTTAAAAGCTACTTTTAATAGTTTAACCCGGATTCAATTTGCTTTTTTGTGGTGTAATAAAAAAATATTGCAGAAGAGAAGATAAAAGTTAACGTCATTAAAAAATTTGAATCAAAAAAAGTTATTATTATTATTTTTTGGGATTTATTTTTAGAAATCCAGCCAACCAAATAATCAAGAAACAAAAATTGTTTCAAACTTTTATTTGCATTTTGGATTTAATAAAAAAAGAAGTACAGGCTCGAAACAAAAAAATGGTTTCTTCGTTGCTCGATCTCGTTTTTTCCCTTCGTTCGTTGGTTCCGGTTCGGTTTAAGCAGAAGTCCAGGTGGTAATGAACTGAAGAAAACGGAAGCTGCTAGAAGAAAAAAAAACGAAACGCTTTCACCCGCATTTAGAGAGAAGCTTGAGAGCTGCGATCACCATCAACACCGCTAAGGAAGTGCAACCTAGCAATTATTCCCGCATCATTGAATATCATTTTTTGTTATGTAACTCATATGAGTGTGGAGTGACTTTTTCATCTTCGGGTCAATGATCTGTGTTTTGGTTTTGGAAGAAAAAAAAGAAGCAACATTTAACCGTAAACAACAGTTTTTTTTTTATTGAAATCCTTGCCTCTTTAACTGTAGTATTTTGATTGCTAAATTTATTATTTGTCTATTTTATTTTTCTAAAAAAACTTGCATATTTTTTCTTAAAATTTTTAGAATTTTTTGGTTGCTTTGAATAAATGTCAAGTAATACGTACTTTTTTTGTTTATAGTCAAATTTTTCTGTACAATTCATTAAAATCTCAGCTTCGCAAAAACAGCAGCACTATTAAACAAAAATACAATAATGAAGCAACAACAAAAAAGTAAATGAAATCTTTTTTTTCTCTTGCGTCGGTAGAAACTCCTTGAGCTCTTCCTTTTGAAAGTACTACCAATGTCAACGTTATTACTGGGGCTATTGGTTTTGACAATGCCTCCTGGTGTCGACGTTTGCTGTCATTGTCATCGTCGTATGTATGTTGTCCACATGCTCACCATTTTCAATTAGTCCGATTGAATTTAAGGATTATCAAATGGATAAAAAAAGGAAAGGTAAGAAGAAGTAATATTAGTATTGCGTTTTTTTTTTTGCCATGTCTTCTCTCATATCCTTTCTAATAAGCTTTGAAAGTCGTGGACGTCGTAAGAGATAATAAAAGTAAGAAAAAATGGGAATGATTGCCTCATCAGTCCATAAAAATTCTCTCGATTATTTTATTTTGTTTTGCGTGTATAATTCTTTTTATTTTTAGAATCTTTTCTTTTTATATTTTCTTAAAAAATTAATAGTTCAGTTCAAAAGTATTTTATAAATCTTTTAAGACTCTTGGAATCAAGATCCTTGACACCTCATAAATCTGAGAAGAAAAAAAGATAATAAAAGCTAAGATCAAGTCCACGAAATTTTTATTATTCCTTGTTTTAGGATTTTTGTTTGGCCATCATTTTGCTGTGAGATTGGTTATATTTGTTAAAGTTTGGTTGATTTCTTGCTTTTTTGGTCAAAAAAATATTAAGAATAATTTTCATTTTGAGCATTTCTGTATTTCCTTGTCGCATTTTTTTGAGATTAAAGTTTTATTTCAATGTGGGTAAAATAATTTCCAATTTCTTATGGCTTACTTCCTCCATTTCTTTTAAGCAACGTACATACTTTTTTCAATTTAAGACCTCCAAAGTATCAAAGGTCTGTGATTTTAAGATGTTTCAAAAGTCCATTTTTTTCTCTCTTCGACTTTGTTTTTTGTACAAATAAAATAAGAGAGAAAATAAGAAGAATGAGTTATGGATGGTAATCAATCATTATTATCGCGCTTTTTATTTTAGTTGGGCCTTTCTTATCACACCCAATAAAGCTTCAACAACAATCAAGGCGAAGAAGAAGGAGCGCTCTCGAAATATTTGCACGATTATCACAGTCTTTTTTAGGGACTCACACAATAATTTTTTTGCCTCTTCTTCTTTTCAACACAAAAGCTTGTGATTTACGACCCTTGCTACTTATTTGATTTTTCATTTCTTCCTGCTTTTTTGTTTTTGAACGTCATAAAAAATTTAATTAAGGTTTTTTTCAACAAAGTCGATTAAAAAAGGGATTTTAACACTTTTTCTTACTTCTCTTCCCGTGAGCGTGCGTGTTATCTCATCGATAGTGCGCTTCTGATTTTGCTGACATTGGATGGATGAGTGGTGTACGATCAGGTTGTTTTCTATTTATTTTTCTTTCAACATTTTATGTTTTTTTTACATACAATACAATACGTAAACGATCGCAACAAAAAAAAAACTTGTGATCCTCGCAAACAATAAAAAAAGTTTTTTGAAGAGGAATCAACAACAATTATTTTGAGAGGCGTGTTGCTACCGTATCTTTTTTGCCGAAAAAAAAGAGAAGAAGTTGAAAGAAAAACGTTTAACTTTTTTCCGGTCGATGAAAAAAAGTGGGAAAGAGAGTGAGTGAATCAGCTCATTTACAATTTCACCTCGAAAAATAAAAATAAAAATCGAGGAGGACCATTTTTGTATTGCTTTAAGTCATCATCGTTAACTACTTGAGATATTTTGGTTAATCCTTTATATACTTTTTTGAATCTCACAAAATAAAATGTGTAACCTTGGCTTTATATTTATTTCTTCAGAAAAAAACAATAAAGGTGAAAATCCCTTTTTTAAAATTGGCCTAGGTTTTCTCGAAAAAAAGCATTCTTATTTTTTTCATTTACAAAAAAAAATGAAACAGATCCTTAAAATTGCAATCATGCCAATTACAGTATTAGCAAGGAAGTCAACCAACCATCAAGATCGGCTAATGAAGCTACTTCTTGTAAGATTTTTAGAAGAACGAAAAATAAAAGGTGACGAAGTGACTTTTTGACGATGATGCTGTATAGTGCCTGCCATCATCACCTGCTTGCTTTTTTCATTTACATCTTTTTTTTTGTTGGCCCATCTTCGTTTTTTCGATGACTCGGAGGATTAACAACCTTTTTTTGAAACACAAAAAAATGAACTGTTAATCGAGTTAAAAATCTATCTTTCCCCTCTTTTGTCTTTTGAATGAATTCCTTTTTGCCGCTTTTTCACTTTGTTTTTGTCAGTCTTGTTGTCGTCGAACTCGATTGACTGTAAACAATCGGACCAGAAAAAAGAAATGGAGGAAAACAATGAATGTTTCTTGGCTCTTTTTTAGCGCTCTTTTATAAACTTTCGGCAATAGCTAAAATGGAGGAGGAAGTTAAGTGCATTTTTAAGTTATTTTTCGCGGAATTCAATCCAAAAATGGGTACTTGATTTCTTCTTATATATTTTTTTAAAAGTCATTTAAATTAGCAGCAAAAAGCATTATGCAATTGCTCCCTTCTCTTTTTTTAGAAAACCAAAAACAACAAAGTGTAAAAGCTTTTATCCATTAGTTGACAGTCAACCAACCAGCGTATTTAGGATAGTGGCGTGAGAAAATTTTACATTTATGCCATCTTTTTTCTCGTTTTTGAAAGTTATGCAAACAGAAAAAATCTCAGACAACAGAAGCTGGCAGCTAGAAGGCATACCCAAAAACAACAGACACTCCCAATAAAAAAATACGGTAGCTTTTTGCCTCCAGCAATTTCTCAAGTTTTTTCTTTTAAATTTTGAGTCTAAAATAGTTTTGAGAAAATGAAGCAAAAAAAGAAGGTTCCATGAAAATAAATTTCCTCGTTTAAAAAACATCTAAAAATGGTGGTTCTTACTTTATTATCGTCGGCTTCGCCTTTTTCTTAAATCAACACAAAGAAACTCCATAAAACCCAAAAAGAGTTTATGCTAATTTAATTGGCATTATTTTCTATCGACTACTACCACTAACTAAAAAAAAACAAAATTATTTTCAGCAGCTTTTTTTTCTCAAATAATTTTTTTCTGTTTCAACACAATTTCGTTTTTAACGAGTCTCTAAAGCTTTTTTTGCTTTTTTTTCTTCGATGTGTCTGCTAAATATTTTTGTGTCGATTGAAAACAGAAAAACTGCATCTTTCTTGTGTACATAGGGAAAAAAAGCAAAGCAAAAGCGAGCAAGCACGAAAAAAAATATGAAGAAGAGTCCATCACCACAACATTCAACCAGCCTACGTATATGTATTTTCAAGCAAGCGAAACAAGCTTGGATACTGTACCATTTTTTATGTGTGTTAGTTAGGTTGTTGATGAAAAATAAGCATTGACGAAAAAAAAACTGTTGCTATTGCCTTTTTTAAGATTTTGGTTAGTATTTTAAAATCAAAGAAGTTGCTATGATTTTTTTAAAACTTCAATGTTATTCAAATGCCGGAAGCAAAGTTTAATGAATCTATTTATTTAGCTTAGCTTTTAATAGGATTCTGGCTGATCGTTTAAGTTTTTTGTCCCTATATTTAAGTCGTTATAACATTGGTCTTAAACAAATTCTTTATAAGCAAAAAATAAGATTACAAAAGGATGGAAAGCTTCCCTGCTGCGTGAGGTTAACCTCAAACATCAAAAAATTTTAAAAAATTGAAGTTACAAATTTGATGTGGCAGTTTTTTTCAGTGTCATCATCGAAAAAGAAGAAAGAAAAGATTTTCATTCTCGAAAATATGTTTCATCATTCCCTTAAAATTTCAATAGAGTTCAAACTTTTTTTTCACAAACTCAATTTTTTTTTTTCGTTTGATTGTTTCCAACCTTTTTTTTTATGGGAAATAGAAGGATCATACAGCGTTAATCCACTCCACAACTTTGAGGTCACTTTTTAAAAAAAGTATAAATTTTTCTTTGGTTGAAAGAGAGACAATACCTCGCCACACGCATATTTTTTCGATACTATTTTTTTGGAGGAAGATCATAAACACGACAACGAGCGTTTAAAGACTGCAATTATTTCTGAATCAAACAAACTTAAAAATGGTTTTTATTTTTCACTCTTTTTTAAGGTTCTTTTCACATTAAAAAAAGAAAAGTAAAGAGACCATCAAGTTTGACAAATTTCTTTTCCCTCAAAAAAAGCAAACGATCAGTATTTTTTGTTACTAAATTTAAAAAAATGTATTCCTCCCATTTTTGGTGTTAGTTAAATTCATTTTTATTTAAATATGTATTAAAAAATTATAAAACAATAAAATTTAACAAAAAAAAAAGAAGATGGATTTCATAAAAGCTAAAAGCAAGCAAGTACGAAAATGAATGAATGACTCAATATATGTACGCTTTCTTAAAAAGATCCTCACTACAAAAAGGGAAAGATCTAAATGGATATGAATTTGCGGAGGGAAGTAAAAAAAAGTAAAAGTTTGAAGTTTAAAAAATAACCATAGTTAAAGAATTTGGTTAAAAGGTTTTTTCCATGTCTATGAAATAATAGAGTGGTATTTTTGTATTGGACAATGGTAAAAAAAAATATTACAAAATTGTTTAAATATTTGAAGAAATTAAGGAAATTACATTTTATTAAAAAAATGTATGCCAATTTCTAAAAATGATATATAGTAAAAAAATAATGAAATTCTGTTGTTGTCACGGAACCAAAAATGTGGTCATTGACTTCTGCAATTTTAGAATGTGGTGGAAGAAGATACATAATACCGTATATTTTTTTCCAATGTTGGCTTCCCTTCATTTATAAAAACGCTCAATCGAAAATACGTATTAAAAAAAGCTAATAATTAGATTAAAAATTCTTTGATGAAGATGATAAAGTTAGATAATAATAATAATAATTTTAAAACCACTAAATTCACTTTTTTCTTATTCTAAAAGCTACCGATAGTGAAAATGTTTTAATGTGCCCTTTTAAGCCTTTTATCTTCCACATGAAAAAAGCTCTTTAAAAAGTGTTGATCTTTCCACCATCATCATCAACACGGCAATCTCTCTTTTCCACATTGATCGAGAAAAAAAGAAGAGAAAAAAGGGATAAACTTAACTAAGTGGCATGTCTATAAACTTGTCGCTTTTCCACTTGGATGGCGTTGCCGTCGAGAGTTAGTAGTTACTTACTTTGGCGGTATTTTTCTTCCTTTTTAAAGCTTTCTTTTTTTGTTGTTAATCCATCGAGAAGATTTTTTGACAAAAAAAGTACTTTAGCTCCATCACCATTTTCTCTTTAATCGAAGTTGGAAGAGAGAAAGAAAAAATGAGTGAATGAAGAGGATTGTTAATGCCACGCTTTTTCATGCCGAAAACAAAAAAATATTAAAGCAAAAATTTCGCGCACAAAAAAAAAATGGAATAAAAGGTCCAAATTTTTGGTCGATTAAATGCGTTTTAGGCTTTGATGAGTTGGTGGAAAATGGATGGCCGAGATGAGAATGAAAAAGTATCGGGTTCGATTAAATTAAAATCCACTTTTTGAACTTTTGCCAAACAGAAAAAAATGTTTCAAAACACAAACAATAAAAGTAATACGATAGCCCATCCCAAATATAATATCATCATCTTCATCGCCGTCATAGAAAGTATACGGTAGTGAGCCTCAAAAATTGTTATCACTCTTTTTTCTCCCTAAAAACTCTTTTCATTTTATTTCAAAATCAGAAGGAAAAATATAAAGAGAAAAACCAGACTGCCACAAAACGTTATAAATTTATTGAAATGAAAATAAAAATGTTTTTCAATCAATTCACCCTTTTTTTATTCATCGATGGTAGTGGTGGTTGTGTGACTCGCTTGTTGATGTATTTGATCAATCAAAAAATCGTCTTAAGGCCTTATCCGAGTTTGCGCTTGCTAAGTCGAAACTAAGTCTATTTGTGGAAATTCTTTTACATATTTTTATGTTGATTAAATAAAAGAAAAACTTTTTTTATGCTCTGTTAGAAAGAATGGGGAAATCAATCAATGACTTTTGCGTGTTAGTTTTTTTGTTTGTTTGATTGGATTTAAATTTTTAAAACAAAAAACATAAAATTGTAAAAGGTTTTAAAAGGCCTACAAATAACAAGAATCAAATTTTTTTTGTCAAAGCATTGTTGTTAAATTTTAATAATATTAAATGCCGCCGCTTAAAAAAAACTAAAATAATAGCTGTACCTTGTCGTATTCTTGATTTTAGATTTTTCACAATTTGCAAATTCCACCTAAAGTTTTTGACTGATGTGGCTTTGAATCCTAGCTCCAAAGGCTTTTTAACCTTGTTTTATCTCATTTTTCAAATTCCCACACCTTTTCCTTTACTCTCTATCTCTTTCGAACATGATGTCCACTAACTAACTTTCTTTTCTAATTGCCAAACTGATCTTCTCCTGTTTTTAAAGCTATGAATGAATATATAATGTATAACGTGATTAATTCACACAATCAGCTTTATAATCCCCCAAAGAATGGCTTTAGACTTTGTCTTCTTCGTTTAAATAAAAAGTTAAGACCCTATGTAGAAAAAAGAAAGAATCAAGTTTAAATATGGTTATTATCAGTTAAAACTTAGGAGTGGAAAAAGAATGAAGAAGAAGAAAAAAGGTGAAGTTGAGGGGATTAAAGACACGATCTGTGTGCCATTTAACGCGAATCTTATCAGCCAAGCAACAACAAAAAACATAATGAAAAGAATGTGTATATGTGTATGGGAAAGAGAGTGGAAATATTCAACGGAAATGTTAAAACTTTGTTCGAGGAAAAAAATTGTACGAAGAATATTGCAAAAACTAAAATCAAAAGGGAAGTTGATACTGAAAAAAAAAGTTTGGTGGAAATTAGTTTGATCTGAAAATAAAAATCAAAACTAAAACTACGTTTTTCAATCGTTCACGAACTTCTAAAACGTTATCATAAATATTTTTGTCATTGCCGCAAGCAACTAACTCAAAAAGATACTAATATCAAAAATATTTAAAAAAAAAATAAGTATCGACTGACTATGTGGCAGAGGAGATTCACCACCAACACTAAATTGTTTAAAAAAGCCCTTTAAGGGAAGTTCTTTTTTAACTATTTTACGCGCAAAAACCTTTTTCCTTCTAATCACCAGCTCATCCTCTTCAGCTTATGTTGAGCCTCTTTTCAGGCGGCTTTGCATTCATTCATTGCCGATTTCCCGAGGTTTTTTGTTGTTGTTGGTTATAGGTTTTGTTTCTTCCGCCGTCCTCATGGTTGCATTTTTCACTTTTTTTTATGTTAAGCTTCTTAAAATTTATTATTTGTTTCTTTTTTTTCTAAGTTTCTTTCTTTTTAAAATAAACATAAAAAACAAGGATTTCAAGATCCTTTAGCAGAAACAAAAAATATTTAATCAAATGATAGCATTTCTTTTATTTTTTTTATTAATGAAACAACCAATCCAAACTACGCATTTTACCGTAGCTTCCTCCCAATGCAAAAAAGATGAAAGCCACGCCCAAATAGAAAAAAGAAAGATTGACTGAACTGAATGGGGAAGGACTCAGACTCATTTTTATTTGCGTTATGAATTTACGAGGACGCCCCGACAACAACGCATTGAAGTCAGTTCGCGATGCATTGGGTGCTGTTGCGACGACTACTTTTTCTTCTTCTCGTTTTAGAATCGAAAAAAATAGGATGGAAGAAGAGTTACTCTTCTTTTTTCACCATAAAAATAAATAGGAAAGAAAAAAAAGTTTTATCCGGCATCAATCCGAGCTTAACATAGGCTCGTCGAATGTTGATGAAAGCTTTTTATCAGATTTCGACGGAGCAGCTTCCTTTTCGATCATAAATGAATGGAAGAAGGGTTTTTATCGCAAATACGTTTTATTTTATTTTAATCGGTTTAGCCTCAGCCTTATTTTTCTTTTCCCCCGTGGTAAGCGGCTTCAAGTGTGTGCAATACAACATGCCGTAAGCCGCTCTCGATTGCGTGTGATTCCTTTCCTTCCTTCCGTTAAGGCTGGTAGAAAGCTTTTTAAAAAACAATACATACCTTCTTTCATTCATTGAAAGTTTGTGTATGTGTTAAAAAGCGATTTTTTAAAGATCATCGGGGCTTATCCGAATCAGAAGATGATTTTTCATTGTGAGAGTTTATGTGTATCGTTGATAAGATTATCGTGTACTTTTAATAAAGTCAAGTATCAATAATACTAATAATAATTATATTACATCTTTTTGCAGGCTTAGAAAAGATAAAAATATAAACTTTTTTCAACACCAATCATTTTAACTACAGCATCCCTCATGTCTTATTTATCACCGGTTAGCGCATCAAATGCAGCTGCAATGAATTCAGCTGTAAATATGGCTGCTTATTTTTCAAAACCCGCATATCAAACTACCCCAACCGCATTAACAGGATTTCCAACACCAGGAACAAATTTCATCTCACCAAATATTTATAATTCTTTAGATTGTCAAGGACTTGGATGGAATGGTCAACCAACTCCAAGGTAAGCATCCTAATACTTTCATGCTTTAATTTTTTTGCTTTTGTTTTCATTCTTTTCATTTTGTTTCTATTTTCTTGTGTTAAAATCACAAACATATTTTTTTCCTTTCAAATCACACATTTGCCACATATCCTTTTTCTTTTATAGATTGTTTGATTATCGAGGTTGTAGGAAACAACGACGTGAACGAACAACATTCACTCGATCACAATTGGAAATCTTAGAAACAGTGTTCATTAAAACCCGATATCCTGATATTTTTATGAGAGAAGAAATGGCCACTAAAATTGGGTTACCTGAAAGTCGTGTTCAAGTAAGCAAATTTTTTCATTTTCAATTTCGAAATTTTTGTGGAAGCTAAAGAAAAAGTCACGAACTAGTTTTTCATTTTGGTTTTCACTGACCTATGATGATGACTGACAGTAGCTACTGCTACCCCGACAGGCTACTACCAATGCTACCTTTCTTATTTTTTTTGTTGACCACATCGAAGATTTAAAAGAAGTAAAAAATAAATGCGAGAAAGGAAGAAGACTGTATCAGAAAAAAAAGAAAGAAAAAAAGCATCCGAGCGAGCGCAAATTCCATCATTTTTGTTATTTTTTTCTCATCGCTATCTTTTTTTCCTCTTCTTCGGTGGTTGCTACTAACAAAAAAGTAGATATTTCCACCACCTTCATCATAACTAACCGCCTGTTTGTCAAGTCAGTCGACTGGAACGAACTAGTTTATACTACCACCGCAGCCGAAAAACAGAGCAAAATAGCACGCAGTTTTTTAAAATGAAAAATAAAAGGATTACGGTGTGACACACACCCAGCGAGAAACAGCGAAACTTTTTTTGATGGAATGACGCTGCTGCTGTTATTGTGGTGGTTGTGTTGATTCGAGAATGCATTGGGACCCTCAAAATATTTTTTTGTTGTATAGTTAGTTCATCGAAAAATGGGGAAGAAAAACATTTCGGGATCATTTAGATGAGGAAACACAATTTATACAAATATAAAAACTAAATTTAAATTTTACAATTTTTTCAGGTTTGGTTCAAAAACCGCAGAGCCAAAGCTCGTCAACAGAAAAAAGCTCAACAAAATGGAGCTTGTGGAGCTAGCGGTGATAGAAGTTCATCAAATAGCGATGGATCCACATCCGCCACCGCTGGTTCTTCAAATAGTTCATCCACTGATCAAAGTTCAGGAAATTCTGAGATTGAAATTAAAACAGAAGATATGTCAGGTGGTGGAAATGAATCAAGCCAACAAGATCCATCAAATCCCCATTCAACTACCTCACCCATTCAATCAAACGATCAATTAGATATTAAAAATATGAGCCTCCATGCTTGGAATGGAACTTTATCACCATCTACAAATTATGCCGCAACATTCCCAGCTGCATTTCGACAATATCCTGGAGCATATAGTTATCAAACCACACCCGGAATGGAATATCTCCAATATCCACCTGTTACTGGAGCAGCAACATACATGACACCTGCAGAATGGAAATTTCCAATGAATACTTAAATTATTTAATTTCAATTAATTAAAGTTTATTTTTTCTTCAATGCATTTGTTGTTGTGTCTCTTCTTCTTTGCCAAGCTTTAATGGAGCGAGATTTTACTTTTGTTAATTTTTAGGACACCACCACCAATTTTTTCTTCTTCTTCTTGTCATGACTCCAAGCTTTTCTCTTAAATTTCTTGAAAAAAACTTTCTTCATCGGTTATTAATTTTTTATTTTGGAGATTAATATTTTTTTAATTTTAAAAGTTTCTTTGTTAAAAAACACAAAAACGACACCTTTCAATTCAGCAATTTTTTATTTTGTACAGGTCTCGATACTAAAAAAATTATATATTTTTACGCACATCTTTTTTTTATTTTCAAAATAAATCTCATCATGTTTTGATTTTGGACCTCTCTCACTCTCTTAATTACCATGTCAGTTGTTGTCTTATATATTATATTAATTTTTCAGTTTTAAAACATATATATTTTTTGCAAGTGTTTATTTTTAGTCACTTTGTTCTTCTCTTATTTTTTTGCCTTCATTACTTTTATATATTTTTTTATTCTTCATCGTGCAGGCAACTTTTTATATTTGTTTTCTTTGTAAACGTCCTTTGTGCATCTCTTTTTTTTTGTTGACAAATTTTTACATTTTTCGTTTGCAATGTGACGATACAGTAATTTACCGAGTTAGGCTCATGTGAAATATTTATTTTAATAATAAAAAATTATCTTTAAATAAAATTGAATGAAAGACATAAAAGTAACACTTAGCTAAAATATGAAATGGTAAATATGAAAGATTCAAAAATAAACTGTAAATTATGAAAATCATAGTTTTTCATGATTAACTTGTATCAGATGCAATGTTCAAACGAAAGCATCTCATTATAAAACTCAGATTAAAGTTTGCATTCATCTTTTAGTGGTAAATGACAACTTTAATGCTTTTAACTCGTATTGGTACACTTCGCGACTGATGTTTTTCAGAAACTCCAATTATTGGAGTTAAATGCCAGACATCGTATTTTTTTCATTTTCAGTGATAACAACTTTTCTCTCCAGAAAAATGTTTACTGTAAGGGCGTATGCTATGTTTTATGGAAACCTTAAAATCCAACAACAAAAGAAAGGTATATTTCCTTCTTTTCTTCAAACCACTGATAAAAAACGAAAATGCCGGACTTATCTCTTTTCTTGCTACTACACTCTCTTTAATTCAGATGCTACCGTACTTTTTTTTCTCCAGCTTTTCTGTTATTTTTGATGCTAACAGACTTTGACTTTATATCGAAGAACCAAGCTGAAGGAATGTTCAATAACAAAATGAAAAAATTATTTATTTCCTTTTCTTTTTTCGTAAGCTGTATGGGGTGATATTATTATTACTAAAGATTGACTTTCCATCTTTGTTACTTCAGCAGAGGTGAGAGATATAAAAAAATAACAGAAGATGAAAGCATCCAAGAATATTAGCCTCAAAGCAAGCAAACAAATACTACAAATTTTTGAGGAAAAGAAATATTTTTGATTTGATTGTGAAACAAACCTTCATCAAAATTTCCAAAAAAGGGATAATATTTTTTTACGAAAGGTATGTTTTATAGATTTTTAATTTGAGTGTTACAGAAAAAGATTTATCCCATCTTATCCATTTTTACCCTTTACTTTAACTGATTAAATTTTCAAAAATATGTGTGTAAAGAATTTATTGTATGTTCCACGCGTAATCGTAATCTCTTTCCTTTCCTTGCTTGATGGCAGTGGTGACCACTGCTTCTTCTTCACTACCAACATCAACAGGCAGTGATACAATAGCAGCCTACCTCTTTGGGAAGATGAAATCTTCGGGTTTTCCGCGGTTGCAACCACTCTCATTTGATTATAATTTCTTTTTTTATTTCCATATTAGGAATGGTTTTGTTTGGAATCTTAAGGCTGTTGTTGACATGATCCTTTACAAGAGACATGGATTACCAAATGAAGAAATGCGTAATCTTTTCATCAACAAAAAGCATTTCTCGTATTGTTGGATTAGTGGCAAAAAGCAAGAAAAAAAATCGTATTTATTTTCTTTTTCATTTTCATCAAAAATATAAATGGACATATTATTACCGTACACCTATATCCGTCCATCCACGCAAGTAAGAGCTTAATATTTTTTGGATTTCTTGTTTTTGTATTTGTTAATGCATTTCTATGATTGGAAATGCTCTTTCTTTTTCTTTTTTTGAAGTCGTCAAAATTTCTCAACAATCGTATGTCTCTCTTACTGATGATGAGGGTAATGAACAACAAAAAGAAATAATAAAACTACAGTGAAAAAGAAATTAGAAATTTCTTGAAGAAAAGTTAAAATTTTATTTGGGTAATAATCTTATGGACAACGATAATGAAGAACACAGACGTCAAACATAAAGATGGATTTTATTTTTCTTACCAAAAAAAATCTTTTGAAAATACAAGTAAAAATACCAAAAATAGGGATTCGACAAATAAAAAAGATTTGTTTGAAGTCAAAAAAAATGAATGAAATGACGAATCTGAATTTTTCTAAAATATTTTTTTGGTGGTCACAACAACGCAAACATTTCTTTTCATTTTGTTTAGTTGACGTAATTAGTTAGAATGAGAGTTGAGCTAAAAAAAATGTAACAAATTGATAAATGCAAATAAAAATGACGGATCTTACATAGTTGACAAAACCATGACGAATCTCGACATGCGGGAAGGGAGATAACATTAGTTCGTCGAGCGGCTTCACAAACCGTCCAAGCTAGATCAAGATTATTTGTGGCTTTATTATAAACTTTTCCAATGCAATGTTCATAAACTTTTAATTGTCTGGAAGAAAAAAAGAAGAATATTATTACATCGCAAAGTAAAAATGCTATGTTGCCTACAGCTTCAATTACTGTGGCTTTTGAGTGTATTCAAAAGTGGTTTTTATATATTAATATGATAAGTTTATATTTATAAGTAAGTAACACCACTTTATGGATATTAGCGAAGATAAATCAAGAAAAAATTTACCTATAACTACTTCTTTCTTTTAGAAATTTGAAGTGGTGTTTTTTGGTTTTGAATAAAATCCTTCCATAAATTTTAGTTTAGAAGTTTCAAAAAAAAATTTCCATTACGCGATTTTCCAAAATTGTATGTTTTTTTAATCACTTATGACCTTTGTAAATGACTCAAATAATAAATGAGTTGTAAAACTTCTTTTTATGATAAGATTTATTTTGAAAGAAAGGTGGTCCGCGGACTCAGAAAAATGTGAAATTTTACTTCCAATAATTTTAATGAACCCTTTCTTCTTTCTTTCTGTTTTTTTAACGTTGAACTAAAAACTTTTGAGACCGATAGCAAAAGCTCATGTTTCATTTTTATTATTTTCGCTCACAAACAATTTTCAATTTTATCTGTTAAAAATAAATTAGAATTTAAGGGTTTACTTGAAAAAAAACTTTTTAAAATCCGTTTTGCTTAATCACAAGTGGCTTAAAGATATTTTTTATGGATTTTATCTTATGTACTTCAACAACATTCCGAATAACCATTATTCTAAGTTATGATATCTAAGACCAAAGTCAAGAACCACTGATTATTCCAGGAATTAAGGAATTCGTGGTTCATCTAAGTTTTTAAGCCTTTTTTTCTCAGAGGTAAAAACCATATCCAAATTATAAAAAAAGAAGGATAAAGATTAAGCTTAAAAAGAAATTACAACCGAGAAAATTCTTGTAAATTCCTTGTTTTACAAAACATATGATGAGACTATGATAATATTTCTTTTAAGGGAAGCTTATTAAAAAATGTTTGCTTACGGACAACCATGTTGCATAACGGCGGTAGCATTATCGAGATTAGTGATAAAATCAGTTGAACATTGATCAAGATCAGTTTTATTCGAAACTTGAGCACTAAGATATGACTGAATATAATCGGTGTATGATTTAAATGCTGCTCCACACTGATAATTTAATTGAACAAAAACTTGTTGAGTTTGAAATGCTGAATTTCTATCATAACCATTTCCAACAAAATTTGCTACATCAATGCATGCACCAATTTGAGCAACTCCAAGAGTTTGAAAGAAATTTCGTTGAGCAATACAAAATTTATCCAGAGCTATTTGGGCGTTATTATTATTGGTTGAATCAATTCCAGCAAAAATAGCATTGATTGCATCTTTTAATGCTTGCCCATTACTTGTGTAATTTGTCGTTTGATTAAGTCCAGCATCGATAGCCCATTGAGTAAATTTGGCATCATAATTAGGATAATCACATCCTGTTGGAGGAGCAGCAGCATTTTGTGAGAGTTGTTCATATTCAAAATAAAATGCAGATGATGCAGAATTGGTTAGTTTATTTATGGCATTTAAAATTCCATCCGTTGCAATTCCAACAAGTTGTGGTAAAGCCAATGAGCTGTGGGCGATTAATAATAAACCTATAACAACGGCTAATAATTTCATCTCCTTCTTTTTAGTTAGTTGCTTCTCCCAATACCTCTGCAAACAATGAATCAATTAATTCTCCAAAGAAAACGAAGAAAAAAGATATAAAACTTCTTTTTTTTGTGTTTGATTTTATGGACCACGCCTGATTTTTTTTGTCCTTATCATCTCACCTCCGTTGTAGCTGTAGCAAGCAAGGAGTGCAATCGATTTTTTTGCGTTAAAAAAAAGAAGCTTTTTTGGCTCAAATTTTTTTCTTAACATTTTTGCTATTTGTGTTTTAGGTAGGTTCAAAAAAGTATCCGATGCTTGCTTACAATAATAAAATCGTATTACAAGAGTAATTCGATCTCCATAACCTGTAAATATCTGATGGTTTTAAAATCGTTTTGTTAAAATAAATTTCATCTTTAAAAAAACTTTAAACAACTTCGAAAAAACCTTTACAAATTTTAAATATAAATAATAATAAAGTCAATAGAGTTTCAAATGATGTAATTTTATAAGCGCAAAATGTAAAAATTAGAATTAGAATGTTAAAAAGGAATTCACGTATTTATTGGTAATAGATTATTTTTGCAAGACAAAAGTAAAGGATTGTGGTTATCAATTACGCAATGTGTGATCAAAAAAACATACTGTAGCTTAAAATTTTGATTTTACCTTTTCAATTTTTCTCTCTCTCGAAGAGCGCACTTTTTTCGCGCCTTTAGTGAATGAAAAAAAAGTCGCAAAAGTTGTAAACTTCGTTCACTTTACGAGTTTCTTTTTTTTGATTAATTTCTTATCAAAATTAATATAAACATCCATCAACCACTTTTCAAAAAAAAAATGAGTAAAAGAATCTTATAACCTTTTCAATCGAGTTTTTTCGATTTCATTTTGCATTCTCCTCCGATTCGGCTGTGTGAACAATTTCTATTGCTTGTTTTTCTGATGGGAAAGAAAAAATGGAAGAAAATTCTGGTGTTGATGCTTCTTATCCATCATCGTTTGTTGCTGAAAATCATCAAATAGTGAAGAATCAAGTTATCTTTGGAATATTGAAGATGCCCTTTCGGCTGAACTTTCTCTTAGCACTTTGAGTGTTATGACTGCTGAACCAATTGACGCTGTTCTTTATGCTGTTCGTTCTCTTAGCTCTATTAGTGTTATGACAGCTCAACTCGTTGATGATGATTTTTTGGAAGATCTTAACTTTGGTATGTTTTTTTATTGTATGGAGCTAAATGACACTGTTAAAGCTTTTAGTATAGTTTGAAAAGCAACTACTGATCTTTGTGATAACTTTATATTATATTTGTTTTTTTAGAACCATCTGAAAGTAGCATGTTTCATTGTTCATCTTCATCAATCATTTCACTTAAACGTAAACTCCTGCTTCTTGATCAGCGTTCTCTTCCTGGTGATGATACTCTTGAACTTCCTGAAGTTGGTGGTGATACTCATGAACGTGTTAAAATTGGAGCTGATGGTAATGCACTTGAACTTCCTGAAGTTGAACCTGTCATTCATCAAGATCACTCTCAAACGGATCCATCGAAGCGAGGATTATGTGCAACTCCATCGTATATTCATGCTACAAAACAACTAAAAAAGTTTATAAATTTCGTGAAATTCCACATTTAATTGCTCAAACAACTCATTCAAGTGTTTATAAAGTTTTTTCTGGCAAGTAAGTAACTTTCTTCACATGGCTATCTTTCTAATTTTTTTACTTCTCATTTTAGGTTTGGTGACGTGGTTGCTGTTAAACTCATTGATAAATTTTTAATTCCTGCAATTGTCGTTGATAAATTTCTTTACCGTGAACTTGAAATCAGACGAAATGTTCATCATCCTCATATCGTTCGTTGCTGATATCATTCAACCTAATTCAACCAAATTTGCAATCATCTCTGAATTTTGTTCGGCACGCTATTAAACTATGTTTTTGAACGTACTCATCTTGATGGTAAAATGTTGCATTTATTTTTTGAATTATAACAAATTGTGTGTCATTTTTAGATTATGAAATTGCAAAACTTTTTCGTCAACTTTCTGATGCCGTTCATTATCTTCATCAAAATCTTGGAGTTGTTCACAGGTTAGTTATGGTTTTGCTTTTGTTTCATATTTTGCACATATTTTCTAACTAATAACTTACTATTACATTTTGCTTTCTTTTTTAGAGATATCAAAATGGAAAATATTTTGTTGGATAAAAACAACGACGTCAAATTAGCTGATTTCGGTTTTGCTCGTTACATATCTCAAACTGAAGCATCAACATCATTTTTTGGAACTCGGCGTTATTCAGCTCCTCAACTTGTTGAACAAAAAGCTTATAATCCATTTGCTGTAGATTGGTAGTATTGTTCTTTATAAGTTGGTAATAGGTGAATGGCCTTATGTAAGTTGTTATTTTATAAAGCTTTTTAAAACTAAGCATAAACATTTAGGATCCTATTGAAACAACCTATGTTTATCCTTTAAACTATCCTGAAACAACCGATAAAGATGCTCGAGATATCGTTGATAAATTACTGACTCCTGATGAAGAAACTCGTGGTGGATATTATGATATTATCGAAAGTGAATGGACGCAAAAATTAACAAATGGTCAATGGATATTCGCTGCAAATGAATTATCTATTCAAGAAGTTGAATCATCTTATGTATTTCTTAAAGAAGTTGAATCTATTTATGCTTTGTAATTTCGTGATATCTGTTTTTCTTTTTGTGTGTGTTTATTTTGATTTTGAAGAAAATAAAGATTTGAACGTGAAAAAATTTAAGTAATTTCGACCATTTTGGATGTTTATAAACGGGACATCAACTAAAACATCATCCTCCAACAAAGTGCGGGGCACCTGGCGAGTTGGTCGAATAAATAAAGTGCAAAAAAGCAAAGATGGTGAAATCCAATCTGCTGCTGTTTAAACCAAAAATGGAAAAATATTAAACCGATTTAACGCTCATTGATAAATGTTTCAACCAAAGAGCACCTTTGTTACAGGTCTACAAAAAATTTGTCAAATCCATCAAAACCTAAATATTTCATTTGGAGACTGTAGAAATAATACCTAATAATGAAATCATTTATAAAAATTAATTTCACACCACTTAGGAATCAAACTTTCACTAAATCGCACGCAAAAACAGCGAAAAATGTGAACAAAAAATATTCTCTTTCTTTTCTTTTGGATTAAAAATGTGAGTGGTCGCCGGGTGTTGTGGCGAGCATTTGTAAACTGCAATTTGCACGCCGGCGTCAGCTACGAATAAAAAGTTAAGAGAAATTCTAAAGAATCTGCATTTCTCACAGTGTTTGTGGTTCACTGTTAGCCAATTCTTCGGAAATGGTAACGTCCCACTTATTCGTAGTTGTAATGTTAACTATGAGGTTGCCGCAAACCTACAGCTGGTGTTTACTGAACCAAGTGTTTACCTTAAATATCTTGGATAAATCAGAACACTGGAAAAACCCGATCTTAGGATCCGGTTTTCTCAGACTAAGCGGCCGGTCAAATTTGAACCGAGGACTTTTTGCAAAAAAAAAAAATCATTTTTTACCATATTCACATCATAGGGCATCAGCCAACCTATTTATTGCCGACATAGGTGGCTGGAAAGATTAAAAATGTTATATCCACCCTAAATTATTACCATATTCTGAAAGTTTCATACTAATAAACCTTCAAAATGACAAGGTTTCCTCATTACGCGTTTCCATTGAGGTTTCTTTATTAGGCTTTTCCTCATTAGCTATATATACTACACTCTCAAAAAAGTTTGTGAATCTGATGAAGCAAATTTGGTCTCAATTCTTAGCTATGAAGAAAATGATTATGTAGCTGGTGAAATAATTTTACAATAAACAACATAACAGTTGTAATTTTTTTTTAGATTTAGCATCAAAATTCTTAAATGCAACTGATCCTAGCTGGGATAATCAAGAGTGGATTGGTTTATAAACGAATGATTCAAGAAAAGATTGGCTTTGGATAAAGAGGAGCTCTTTAAACTTTTCTTATTTGGGCAGATGGCGAACCAAATAATAACGGATATGAAAATTGTGGACAAATTTGTGTAAAGTCAAGTTGTTGTGAGTACAAGTTTTGGAAAAACGTTGAGTGTCAAAGAGATATGAGTTATGTGTGTAAAAAGCCTGTAAAGATAGATAAAACACTTTTTATTTTACAAAAATTAAAAGACAATAAACATATATATAAAATGATGATCAATTATCAGTTATTCCTTTAGGAAATCTGACTTTAATTCGGCATTCGAGATCTTTTGAGATAACCAAAACAGCACCAGAATTTGCAAACCTAAAAAGCAATTGGTTTAACTTGAAAGCAAAGAAACAAAAAATTTACTCTTTGCAATAATATGGAGCGCTAAAGATCGTAATCATCTTTCTTCCACTGAAAAATTCATAACCATCCATGACGACTTGATGAGCTCGAACAATAATATCCAAATTTAAATCTTTGCAAAATTGAGCAACATAATCTTCACCAAAAGCTGAACTGATTCCTCGAGCACTTGGAGCAAATTGAACATTTTCAAATGTTGGATCAGCCCATAACAGATCACATCTAAAAATTCATCGATAAAGAATAAAGTAGCTAGCAAATAAAAACCAACAATACACCATAAGCTGGAACTTCAATAGGACGTTGAATATCAGCAAACATTTTCCATGAACAAAGATCTCTTGAAAGTCCACCATGCATGCAAAAAATTCGATTAGAAACTCTAGCAGCTATTGGAAAAAAATTGAATGTTAGTTGAAATTGTTCCCATAGTTCAATGTTAAAACGAGAAACCACTTCATCATAGAATCCATAAACACGATTAATTGGACGACATTCATGATTACCACGAAGAAGAAAGATTGAATCAGGATAAAGAAGTTTTAGACCAAGAAGAAGAACCACAGTTTCAGTTGAATGTTCACCTCGATCAATGTAATCTCCAAGATAAAGATATCGAGCTGTAGGCGGTTTACCATTTTGATCAAAAATTGCTAAAGCATCCGAAAATTGTCCATGTAAGTCACTGAAAAGAATAAAAAATGAATTAGCGGTTAGAAGCATTAACATATGAATATTGTCAAGCAATGGTGAAAATGTAAACAAACATACCCAACAACAATAATAGGAGGTTCAAGTAAAATTAAAGCAGGATCAAGCATTAAAGCTTCACGAGCTCTTACAATAATTGGAATAATATCATCTTGAGTTAGTGCAGCTTTTATAGGTTCATTTGGATGTTTCATTAAACGATTAACAACTTCTTCCACTTGTTGTTTAGCTTTTTGACGTCCACTTTCTCCACCACAATTTTCAGCTGATTTTGATGTCCTTGATTCACCATCTGGTTCAACAGCCACTTCTTTATGTGAATTTTTTGATGGCTTTTTAGGATTTTTTGAATTTGACGAAGATCTTATTGAAGTTTGACGGCTATTATCTTCACCGGTAGTTGATCGAGTTGGATCGACGAAATCTGGACGCGGCATTTTTTCTTTGCATTTATAAAAAGTATTATTCGTCGATGAAAGAAAAAAAGGAAAACAAAAACAGTTATGCAAAAAACCACAACATTTTGTTTGGCGCCTTTTTTAGGTCTACTGTAATTAACATGCATCGTTGTGGGATTGGGATTATTTATCACATGACTCAAGTTGTTAGTCCTTTTTTATATTTTGTAGTTGCTCATAATCCAGACATAAAATTTAAAAAAAGCTTCAACATAACTAAAATTAACTTCCATTTCCGAAAAAGCTTTTTGCAATAGCATTGAATTACGGAAATGCGGGAGTTGCAAAAAAAAAAAATTGGTCTTTGGACCTAAAAAAAAGAGAAGCAAACCTTTAAAAATCCTTTATTTTTTTACATTTCTCTTTTTCTTTATTTCCACTACCTAAAAAAATGAACGAAACCTTCAAAGAGAATAATAAAGTTCGAGTGGTATTTGCTCGAAATCCACCCGATGCATTTAGTAATTGCGCGAGATTTCCAACGATGGAAGCAACTACGGCTTGTCCATTTCCTGGATGGACATTAGAAATTTTAAAAATGATTACTGATTATATGGGATATGAAATTGTTCCAGTTGTAACTACATCACCTGATGGATTTGTTGATTGGGGAACATATGTGAGTTTTTAGGAAGCTATATTTCATCATAATTAACAAAAGTTGATTTTAGGTAAATGATACTTGGGAAGGAACATTGGGTTATTTAAACAATGGCACTGCTGATGTTATTTGTCTCCTTTATCAACTTACTCAACTTCGAGGAAAATATTTTGCGTATAGCTATAATGTTTATAATGTAAGTCCATGAATTATTTCACAACATGAATGAATGTATTAATTTAGTACGTAATCACTTCATTTTCAGGTTAAACCAATTTATGTTGCAAAAAGACTAAAGCCCAATTTCTCAAACAGCATTTGGAGTGCTTTTGAAGCATTTTCATTTTGGGTTTGGATTGCCATGATTGCAGCCTTCATAGTTCAATCAATTTATTCCATTGCTGTTTCAAAAATTGAATGTAAAATGAATCGAAGAGATGTATTTGATCCTCTGGATGTAAGCTGCTTCCTAAAGAAATTATCTAAGTTTCAAAAATAATTATTGTTACAGATAATATGGCGATATGTCAAAGTTCAATTAAATCAACCAGAAGATTTTGCAATGAAAAGTTTTAGTGGAAATATAGCATTAGCAGCCTTTTCATTGGTTCAAGCGAGGGTGATGATGTCATTTTATCAAGGCTTATTATTATCATCCATTATTAGGCCACCCAATACTGATCCTTTTAAAAGTGCTGATGATGTAATAAAACTTGTTGCAAGTGGAGAATACAAACTTATAACTAATTATATTGGTAATTGGTATTTTGAGGATGTAAGTCACTCTAATTTTACATAAATGGATAATGTTCGCTCTTTTCCCTCTTTGCAGTTAGCTTATTCCGATACCGCTCATTTCCGTAATTTACGCGCCGCACTCGCAAATAATCCAGTCATAGTTGCTGATTCTGTCGATGATGTACTTGATTATGTTGAACTTGGAGGTTATATTTTTCCCATTCAAGAAGATTCACTTGCAATGCAAATGAGTAAATCACGTTGCGGCCTTGTTTATGTTAGTAATGGACTTCCTGAAAAAGAAGCATATTTTGTATTTCAAAAAAATTCAACCCTTCCAAAAATTTTTAATCCCGCAATCATAATGCAAACAGATTACATCATAAAAATTTATAATAAATATTTCACAGAAAATTATAAAATTGGAAATCTTTCCAAATGTTCTGATGCTGATTCAGGAACTCGGCAAACGGATGTGGCGCAAAATTTAAGTTTAACCACAACTTTTGGAGTATTTTTGGTTATCATGATTGGATTGATTATTTCGATTGTTATCTTTGTTGCTGAAATTTATTTTGCATGGCATAAACATATGATGATAAAATTAAAATTGCGTAATCGACGAGCTGTTGCTGAACCCGTTCATTTGATGGCTCTTGCAGAAATGTTTGGAGCAAAGAAAATTCAAAAAATTTTGGATGATGATATTTTAACTCCAACTGTTGATGAAGCTAAAGAACATATTACAATCGCAGAATCTGGATTTCCATATTAAGGCTTAGAAGAAGTTTTAAAAAAGCCATGCCATATAACCGCAATTCAAAGTTATTATTGCATTCAAAAAAAACTTTGTAATAAGTTATGTAATTTGTTTCTTTTTTTGTTATCAAGGATACTGTATTCGAAAAAGCTTTTCAAATATTTAGTTTTATCAATAGTTTTGATATTCATTAAAACAAAATACAATTTCACATTTATTTATTCTTTAAACACATTTATATTTATTACAATAAAATTAAAGTTTAAATTATTTTAAGATGACGAAGATTGAAGTTCGGACGATGATTGAAATTGATTACCATAAATTTTGAGAAGATGAGAAAATTCAGTAATAGTTAGACGAGCCGATGAACGTTCAAGTTGAGCAAAATGTTTTTGGTATTCTTTTTGATTGATTACACCTTCTTGGAGCAAACATTGTAGCATGTGAGAAACCAAGTTTTGAGTCAAAGTTAAATCACCAATAGCAGCCATCAAATTGTAAGCAAGTTTCGGAGAATCCTTCATTGATTCACTTCGATGTTCAGCCAACCATTCGAAAGCTTTCTGAAATTGAAATATTTTATAAAAACGTTCTTGAGAAAAAGAACTTACTCTTCTTTGTTCATCCATACCATCTTTTTCCAAAACACTTCCAATTTGTAAAATTTCGTTAATATTAACCAGGAGAGTTCGTTCCTTCTTCTTTGGAGTCATTCGTTTCGGTGTTCGGTGGTGGAGTTTTTCAGCTGATTTTTCATGTTTGACGACATTCTTTGGCGATGCAAGTTTCTTCACCTTTTCCTTCTAAAAAAGAACATTGTTCATACGTGGAAAGAAAGACCAAAAGATATTTTACCTTAGATGACTTCGAATGAGATAATAGCTGCTTTTCTTTTCCATCTTTCAATTTTTCTTTATCAACCACTTCTTTGCGCAATTTCTCAGATGACTTTTGTTGTTGAGCAGGTAGCATCTTTGGTGATCCATGTTTCTTTGATCCTGATTTTTGAATCTGAAAAAAGTTTGTAAAAATGTAAACTAAACCAGCAAGCAATCTCACCTTAGCTGATTTCGATTTTGAAGAAGACTTTTCTTTCTTTTCTTTATTCTTATCAGGATTCTTTGGAGGACTTTGTCCTTGAGGATTAGGAAAATTTTCACGACCATTCTTTGATTTTTCTTTGGAATTTGGACGAACAAACGATTGAGCTGGTGTCGACGGTGAAGGTGATTGTTGTAACATCTTTTGTTTTCTTCTCTAAAAAAATATAACATTAAAGAAAGTATGAATCAAAGGCTTACATTTGAGGATTTCGAGTTTGATGAGTGCTTTGCCTCATTTCTATCGGACTCCATTTGAGGATTCTTAGTTGCTGCTGTTGGCTGACGATTCATTTCTTTGGCTCGAACATCATCACTTCTTGGTGGAACAGGTGGCGCTTCTGCCGATTTTCTTGCCTTTCGATGATTCATATTTGCTGCTGGCATTCGATTTTTCATTTGTTCAACTCTTCCATCGTTTGGTGTTGGAGGAGGAACAGATTTTGGCATATTTTCTTTTGGTGGTACTTCATGCTTTGATTTTTCTCTGGAATGTGGACGAATAAACGAATGAGCTGGTGTCGACGGTGCAGGTGACTGTTGTAACATCTTTTTTTTCTAAAAAACATAAAACATTAAAGAAAGTATGAATCAAAGGCTTACATTTGATGATTTCGAGTTCGATGAGAGCTTTGCTTTATTTCTATCGGACTCCATTTGAGGATTCTTAGTTGCTGCTGTTGTCATCCGTTTCAATTCCTTGGCTCGAACATCATCACTTCTTGGTGGCGCTTCTGCCGGTTTTCTAGCCTTGCGATGATTCATATTTGCTGCGGGCATTCGATTTTTCATTTGTTCAACGCTTCCATCATTTGGAGTTGGTGGAACAGATTTTGACATATTTTCTTTTGATGATACTTCTTGCTTTGATTTTTCTTTGGAATTTGGACGAAGAAATGATTGAGCTGGTGTCGACGGTGCAGGTGATGGTTGTAACAACTCCTTTTGTTTTATTTTCTAAAAAAAAGAAAAAAGTATATAACACAAAAGAAAGGAGGAATCACAGGCTTACATTTGATGATTTTGAGTTTGATGAATATTTTTCTCCACTTCTATCGGACTTCATTTGAGGATTCTTAGTTGCTCCTTGTGGCTGACGTTTCATTTCCTTGGCTCGAGCATCATCACTTCTTGGTGGAACAGCTTCTGTCGGTTTTCTAGCCTTGCGATGATTCATATTTGCTGCAGGCATTCGGTTTTTGAATTCTTCATTTCTTCCATGATTTGGAGTCGGTGGAACAGATTGTGGCACATTTTCTTTTGTTGGTTCTCCATGCTTTGATTTTTTCTTATGCTTTGAACGAACTTTTGATTTTGAAACCTTTTTACCAAATTTTGGAATAGGACTTTTAGCATCTTTGTTCTTTTTTGAATCTAAAAAAGCAGAAATTTTTAGTTGATTTTAGCAAAGTCCAAATCAGTATTAATACGGTAGCTTTCGTGCAAGAAGCGAACTCTGGTTTTTCAATTCAAATATTTTCAAGCAAATAAAATTTACAAACCTTTTTTCTTTTTCTTATCCTTTTTAACATCTTTTGGCTTTTCATTAGCACCATCAGCAACATCATGCTTTCGTTTATGCTTCTTTTCGCCGCCTCCCATGTTTTACTTCCTTCTTCGATGTGAAGTTTGAACTGATCATTAACACTTTTAAAAAGAATAAATATTTACTTATTTTGATTTATGCAAATGTTTACAGTTCGAATAAAAATAAAAGCTTTATTTTTTGGCATTTTATTAATCTTATTTAAAAAAATCCAAACTCATCTTAAAATACAATAAGTACAGAGATAGGCAAAAAATCTTAAACAATATCTAAATCCTAACAATGAAAAGCACCAGCTTCAAGTTCAGATTCTTGCAAACATGATTTTAATGTACCTGATAGTCTAATATTATCTGGAATAAATTTTATATCTGCTAATTCAGGTTTTCTCGCATCATATGTATTCAAATCGATGCCATCCATTAATTATTTCAACAAAAAAAGATAAGGAAAAAGCAAAGTTTTCGATGCTAAAATATCACATACAAAATAAAAATATGAGGGAAATAAAAAAGGACTTTGTTGTCGGAAAGCAACAACGATGGCCATTTCGGGACTTTTCAATAAAAATAATAAAAGGCTAAAAAATGCTGAAGCAATAAATAACGAGAATCACAAATTATACAGGAAGTTTATCGAAAGCAATTGGCGATGATTGCAAATTGATTCTTCTCTGCTATCACACATGAAGCGAAGTCTTTAAAAACAGCAATTTTTTGGCATTAGTTGTGCATAATTGAAAAGCCTGATCATAGAAAAGAAGAAAAGGAAAATGAACAAAAACAAAACAAAATGGAGAAAGTAAAATTTTTTTATTGCTTCTTATCACAACATTATAACATTCAAACAAAGCATAAATAAATATTTGTAAATCACAAAGTTGACTTCAGTAGTTATCAAAAACATTAAGAATAGCTTCGAGTGTTCCATTGAAGTCACTTTGAATCATCAGTTTTATAACATGTTATTATAATTCAGCATCTCTTTTTTCTTTACTTCTTTCTATTGGTAAAAAATGGATAAAGTTGTAGAAAATTAATTGTATTAGTGGATATTATCAATTCTAACATGTTGAAGTAAGTGTTCGATCCATGAAGAGTAAGATGATAAATAATTTTGTTCTTCTAAAATAGTGATATTATTATTTTTCTATAAACTCCACTTTCAAAGTGAATAATTTAATAAACGTTTTATTACTTACTTTCTTCAAGTTCAGGACCATTTAATAATCTTAACTTCTCCAATTGTTCGTCAATAAGATATTTCTTCGGTAAGATTCGAGAGACTTCTTTGCTAAAATGTGTACATAATTAATTGACGATCATTTTGACGGTTAAACAAAGAAAGAGCTTTCCTTACATGTATTCAACGGATTCATGTAACTTTGCATTTATAAATTGATTTAATTTAAAACGTTTTCCAGCTATATCACCTTCAGGAGTAAGTCGAGGTAATACTACAGGATCAATTTTTGGTGAAGCAAGATCTCGAACGTTATAACCCTAAAAGTGTTTAATAATAAAAATTCTTGCAATATGTTTTATCCAACTTACTTCTTTTACACGTCCATGATAATGTGTGACGAAGCTACCAGGTTGAAGAAATCCTTTTTCATCAATAGTAAGAGAGGCATTGCAAGAAGTTAGATAGCCAAACATTTCCCAATTAGGATCATCATCATACGTACATTTATAAATATTCGGAGAATGATAATGTTTTGAGAATTTGAAACCTTGATATAAAACTTGTTGCTTTTGAGAATCTCGAACATATGTAGCTTTCAATTTTGAAATAACTGGAGTACTGGCATTTAAGTTTGATTCAATCGATCTAATTCTTTCATTGAAATAAATAACGTCAGGCTTAGAGAATTTTTTCGACTTTGATAATTGCCCATTGAGTTCATTGATGATATTCGATCTTGATTCATTCAGTAGTTTAACGCGTTCCCTAAAAAGAGAACAATTAAATTCCTTTTTACTTAAACATAAGATGCGACTTTTTTGTTTCGTTTTTTTACATCAAATTTAATAATTAAAAAGTTATATAATAAAAATATGCTGCAAAATAAAGAAAAATTAAATTATTTAAACTGTTCCTTGATTTTCGGCTTAATATTCACTTAGAAAAATCGTGAAAAATTTATCGAGAATGTTATAAATTTACAAAAAAAAGAGAACGTTAAACTTACCAATAATCTTTTAAATATTTTTGCATAGTATTCAAACATTCTATATAGTTTGTGTAAACAGGTTCGTGAACATTTCTAAGCTTTAAATATTCTCTAATCTACAAACAAAAAACCATAAAAAAAATTGAATGCTGATATTTAAAGCATCACTTACATCTTCATACTCATAATCATCATCTTCTGATGTAGGAGGAATCGAATCAGGATCTTCGTCGACAAAATCACTCAGTTCACTTTCATTATCATTGATCTAAAATTAAATGTCGTAATTTATCAAACATGAATCAAGAATAAAAACCTCTTCAGAAACTTACGTCGACAATATTCATCAAAGCATCCTTCGAGTCATCTTCATAGCTAAGCTACAAAAATGTGATTAGGATTGGTAAAAATTTACAAAAATTTTGATATTAGAAGAAAGAATAACTTGCTTTTCGAGGTCTTGGAATTGGACGTGGATGGAAATAATCAGAAAAACTAATACGTCTCCTACCAGCATTCTTATTACTGCTTGAATCTTCCTAAAAAATAACAAAATAAAATAAAAGTGTAAAACACATAATAGTTTGATTGAGGATATTGGCATTATGAATTGTTTGCGAGCTATTCGTACAGTGTATTTTGAATCTAATAAAACTTACATTATGCTGTAGTTCTTTTGAAGGTGATCCAGGAGTACTGACAACAGAATCATGAACACTAACATTGTCGTTGATTTCCTAAAATGCAAAATTTTAAAATTGAATAAATCCATGTAATTGCAACTTACTTGAGGTTGTTGAGAAGCTTCTTCATTTTCGTTAAGCTGAGCTGAAATAAACAAATTTATTATGATGGTTTAATAATCAAGTTTTAAAAGCTACATACCTGCTAAACGTTTTAGACGAGATCGAGTATTGTAATTGTGAGACGGCGACGCCATAACCTTATTGAATCGAGCTCTTCGTTACTCAACAACTGAAATTATGAAATGATGTGTGATTGGTTCAAGTTGATTTAAAATTTTTATGTTAATTTTTTCGTAGTGAATGGCTTTTTCGTGCACTCTGTACCATTATCTTCTAAATTTTATGCAATGTTTACGGTTTGAGTAAAAATAAGAAATCTTTATTTATTTATATTTTATTATTTAAAACTAATTTTAAAAACTCCAAAATCATCATAAAATACAATAAGTACAGAGATAAGTAAAAAATTCTAAACAGTAGCTAAATCTTAACAATGAACAGTTAACCCGAAAACAAAATAAGTACAAAGATACAACAATGAAAAGATATGACTAGAAAGAGCATACAAATGAAAGATAAATGCTAAACAAATAAAAACAAGATAAAGAGAATACTGATGAGATTGGTCACGGGAAAATAATTATAGCAAAAATTTCAAATGATGAGATGTCCTTGAGGTGTCACACGTATGGCACTTGTAATTAAGAAAGCAGCAAATGGAAAAGCAGCAGAAATAATAAATGTCCAATTATAACCAATTACAGCAAGCAATGATTGACAGCCAATAGAAAGAAGTATGCCACTGAGAGTCTGAAAATGAATTGATTAAAGCAAAACTTGAAAACTGGAGTCACGATCAAACAAATTAAAAATCAGTGGTACAATTTTAGCTTGAATAAATTTAGAAACTAACTGTTGATAATATCAAACATCCATAATTTGTTGCTTTATATTGAGTTCCAAAACATCGAACAGCAGCTGTTATAAATAAAGCATGAGTTGCGGCAAGACAAATAAACATCATAGTTAACTAAAAATGAAAGATTTAAATCAAAAAGAATGAAAGTCAAAAATTACCCAAAGAAGATACATATATTTTCCTAACGCTGCTGTTAATGGCATCGTCAAAAGTAAAGCTGTAGCAAGACACGAAGCTGTAGAAAGAGCAACTTGGAAACTTGTTTTATCGGTCAATAAACCCCATCCAATACGAGCAGCAGCATTTGCGACGGTTCCAATACTAAATGCGACAGCAAGAAACATATCATCTTCAATAAAAGTTTCACCAAATGTCTGAAAATCAATTGTAAAATAACAACAATATCTAACCAAAAAACATTGTACCTTGTAAAGATTATAGAATAAATTTCCATAAAACGAGCAGCAAAACAGGGCAATAAATAGCCAATAAAATGTTGAGCTTTTTAATACTTCACTTGGTCGTAATGATATTGGTTGAGGTTTGACAGTTTCTAATTCATCATCGCTATCATCAGCTGCTCCTTCAATGTCATTGGAAACAAGATCATTTGAATCATCATCGGTTGAACGTCTTCGTTTTGACTAAAAAGGAAGCATCACATTAGAGTAAATTCGAAAGAAGAAAATAGTAAATCTACAGCAATGTGAGCGCAAGAAACTAAGAAGTGTTAAAGCCAAAAAAGCATGGCATATATATATTATATCAACCACCACCACAAATATACGACATTTGATAAAATACCGTTCTTTTAGGACTATCATCATCAACATTTACAGATAATTGAGAATAACTATAACCAGAAAATAAAGTATCTTTTGTGGATGCTGCGGAACTTTGCCAACGTGTTCGACGTTTGGATAGCCATGCCATATCGATTATGGCAGAATCCGAAAGATATTTTCGAACAAACTACAAAACAAAGGTTTAATCATTTTGAGAACATAACAAAGATTTTAGCGTAGTTTTTTGTTTTAAGTATTATTTTTGTTAGAATGTTTGGGTGTTGAAATAAGAAACTAACCTCTGCTGGTGGATCACAAATAAAAATAAGGCCAACAGTTTGCATCAAAAAATATACAAATGACATCGTTAGAAATACATCAGGTACCCGATTGATTAACATTTCGTCGGTAAAATAACTGAAAATTTAGCTTTTAGTTGCGGTATTTTTATACGATTATCATCAATAACGAACCCTTCTTTTGATGCAGCTTTATTTTCTGGATTGATCATTCTTGTTTGAATTGGAGCAAATATTGATGAAGATAAACCAAAACCAGAAGCAACGATGCCACTAACAAGTCCAACTTTTTCTGGTGCCCAATTTATAACACTTGTAACAGCAACGACATAAGCAATTCCTTGACCAAGACCAAACATAAATCCATACGTAACAAGGAATAAAGCATAAGATATTTTGATTGTGTAATAAGAGAGAAATACACCAAATCTAAAAGAAGATGGTATAATCCAATAAAAGAATAAGAAAGTTCATACGCCATAGTGTAACATCCAATTGCAGCAGCAGCTCGAGGTCCAATTCTCATTGATAAATATCCACCAATAATCATTGCAAATGGAAAGCATCCTTGAAACGTTGGAATCCACATTAATTGTTCAATTTTTATTTCAGGATCGGTATGATTCTTTAAGTATGATCCAATGTAAGGCAACATATTTCCTAAAAATTTAATGGTTATATATATGGTTTTGCCACGTTCCAGTAAACCTTACCAAATGTATGATATGTTCCAAGCGATAAATGAATTAGCACAGCTCCAAATAATATAAATATTATTCTTGGAAGCGGCCTTTGACGGACGAGAAAATTTGCCACAGGATCTTCGATCATTTTGATTCCACTTGTTGGTTGATTTTATGATTAGAATAGTTCAAGTTAGTGACATCTGAAAATGGAAAAAATAAATAAACATATTTATGTAAGAGGTCACTAAACATCTGCATTATTAAAAAAAAGGTTCGCGGAAAAAAACAAACAACCACGAAATATAATTCGATTAAAATCAAACAAATGTGACTCTCATTGGTTTATTAAACGCGATGAATGAAAACCAGAAAAAAATTCTAATGACTTTCATTATCTCTTCTTCTTCGATCAATAAAAGTTTGTCATTTTCAAAGGCTAAAAAAAGACTTTCAATGAAAAGACGTGTTTTTAGAAAATTGACATCGGTCATTTTTTTGAAAGCTAAATAAAAGAAAAGTTAGAAAGAGAAAAACCTTTTTTCTTTTTTACTCCTCCACTTTTTTTCTTTCGATTTTTCAACAAAGTGTCCCAAAGTTAGCCTTTTTTTTAGAGTGCGCGCGCTTTTTCTCTCCGTCAATGGATGCAACAAGCAAGTATGTAAGCAGCAGCGGCTTCAACGTGAATAGCATTGTTGGAGAAAATGCCTCAAGCAATGACGAAACAACAAAAAAAAACATTCATTCAATTCTTCTATTTTGAGAAATTTAAAATGCAATAATATCCATGATGAAAAAAGATTTTGTTGTTTATGTATTTGTTTAGTAATTATTTATCCCACATAAAAGCAGCCCCTTCAAAATAGCCAATATTTCAATGCCTTTTATAGTCAAACATAAAACTAAAGACTAAAATGTTATACAAAGTTTAATAAATAGCAGACAAAAAAAGATCAAAAAATGTTGCTGATTCATCGCGTCTGGCTTCAATATTATTTTATTAAATGTTTATAGCAAAGAATACTATGAAGTCATAGTTACAAAACATTATGCTTTCATAAAGTTTGAATTTGGTTTCAAAGAATACTTTTTTTTCCAGCTTTTTTAAGACTAAATAATGAAAACAAAAGTTATGCCGATACTAGCAATGAGCGTGAAGATGTATTATTCAAAAAACTTTGGGCGAACATTAGTGAATTTGGTTTCTTGATACCGTAATCCTAGGCAAATTTAAAGAATGAGTTTTAAAGAAAATTCTCCAACGCTGATGAGGAAGAACCTTCGATAAAGCTTTTACAGTAAAGTAAAGGTGGCTATGAACCATAAAATCTTGTAAATGATCGAGCTTTCAATAATTATAAATTTTCACTTTTCTTCAAACTTCAAATTGGTTTAGCTTCTTTAATTACTTGCTTGTTTTTCTTTCTTTTTCTACTTGCTATTTTATCTTTGAATTTTTAGCATCATCATAACAAATTTGGATTATTTGAAGTAAACAATTGTTTAATATATTCGAATAACATGTACCAAAGAAAATAACATAGATGTTTAAAATATTTTTACAGCTAGATTGAATTCAACACTTGCAGGTTCATCATTTTTTGGAAGTCGAACACGAATAGTTGGCGATGAAAGAGACAATGATGTTGATGGAGGTTTTGTTACTTCTTCTTCTTGTTTAAATCGAATTATGCGAATATGTTGTATTGGTACAGGAGAAGCAATTTGAGCCATTTCACTCCATCCAAGAAGATGATTAACTATGAAAACTTGAGATGAAACCTAAAAACCAAAATGTGAGATTGCTGAAAATGATAAAGTGATCATTTGAAAAAGAAGACTTACTTTTGGAATTGTTTTGATAATAGCTCGATGAGGACATGATGTCACTTGCACACATACAGTTTTACTTTTTCGATATCTTTCAAATCGAACAAACGAATTTTCAACATGCAATTGGTAAATTTGTGGACACTCCTAAAAATTGGTTTATTGTTATTAAAAAAAACTCATAAAAACATTCTTCGAAAAAAAGTAATTTTAAACTTTCTATTATGTTAAAAAGTTTTCTAAAAATAACAAGAAAAATAATAATAATAACTTTTTTCTTGAGAGAGGACCAACCTTTTCTTCTTCTTGTTGTTCAAGTTCTTTTTTTTCCATCGCCGTCGTTTCAGTTATTTATTTTTTCTTGTTATTTTTTTTGAGTCAAAAAGAAAAACGATGATGAAAAATGGTAAAGTTTTGAATTTTTTTGTTGGAGAATAAAAAATAAAATTGTTTTATTAGCATAACTTTTTTTGGCTTCACTAGAAAATGAAGGTGTAATGTGGCAAGGAAACTAAAAAGTTTTGCTGCGAAAGAAGCCATAGTTTGATTGCTTTTTTTTTATATCAAAGGCATGGATTACATGTGTTAATTTTTGTGATGAAATTTTTGCGAGATTTAAAATTCGATGACTTTTTTAAACTCATCAAATGCCATCTTTTTTTAAACCGTTCTCTTTAATCCAAGAAAAGCATCCAGCAAGTGTCAGCTTCTTTCAATCTATCTTTCCATTCCCGGAAGTTCCTTTTTTGCACACTTTTTTTTTCTCCTGCAGTTTGAAAGAGAGTGATTATAGTCATTTTAAAACATTTTTCACCAAATCCATCTTCCCTCTTTATATCGTCTCCTTCTAAAGCTTCAAAACATTGTGTTTGCTGCCATGCTTGTTCATAATTTTTTTTGCAGACTGGGAGAAGAAAGTTTGCATTTTATTTAGGTCGAATTCACACGAATGCACCGTCGTCGGCATTTTTCTGTTTTTTTTTTTAAGCTTCTGCATCTTTTAGCTAATCACGTCAAAAAAGAAACATTTTTCTCCCCAAAAAAATAAAGACATCACCAGCTTTTTGATTCTTTATTTACGCCTTTTTAAAAAAGGATTTTTTGCTCATTTTAAGTTTAGTTTTTTTATTGTTGTGTTATTTTGGAACACATTTTGAGGAGGCACCACCACATCCTTATTTTTCCAAGGCTTTCATTTCTCAATTCTCTAAAGACGTACATATCTCCTTCTCTTTATTTTTTATTTTTTGACACTTCGTTTTTTATTTAAAAAAAAGTTTCATGGGAGTTTATTTTATGTTTTTTTTTGAAGCTCATGTCATTTTTAAGAAGAAAAAAATAAAATAAAAAGATATCTCTCAATAAAAGGCTCTAAATTTTCTTATAGTTTTTTTTGTGTTTGCTTCTTTTTTCTCCCTCGTTTTTATTAGTTTACATTTTTCTTTTTGTACTTTTAAAAAATAATTCCATTGAGCTTTGAAACTTGTTGTTGATTTTATTATTTTGAATTAAAATTTCAGTTAACTGAAGAAAAATTAGGGGAAGAAAGATGTCAATCACTCCACGACCATCTCATCAACCTATAACTCGACATGAAGGAAATGTTGATGTTGAATTATGTCATATTGTAGCATTTGCAACAAAAGCGGATTTAACGGTTAAAAAAATTGATGATAAAAGAGTTGATGTTCATTTTGAAAAGGTAAAGTGAGACTTTTAAGAAGCTCCTAAAATGTGCCACAATATATGTACTTCCCATTAAATTATTCTTCTAACTATCTCATTAACCCTCCCAATTTCAGCCAGGATGTTTTTGTGGTGCAATGACTCTAACAATGAGCATAAAACTTATTTGTATTCTTGAACTTGCAATTGTTTCAATTTTAATCCTTCAAGCTCCCGATCTTCTTCATCGAACAACCAATAATCATTTTTATGTAACAGATGAAAGATTTTCATATTTTTCTGTGCCTTTATTTTTGCTTGAAATGTTTAGTAAGTTTTTTTTGCATCCATCCAATTACTTTATAGTTTGATGAACCAATCATAAACTTAAAAAATACAAGAGTTTGAACTTTTTTTATATGATCTCTAAAATTAAAACGAACGAACTAACTTCGCATAACTTTTATTTGTCGTCCTTAGAGTCTTATAAAAATAAAGTATCCATTTTTTAAATAACATTTCCCATTTCTTTTATTACAGTACTTCTCACATGTTTAACATCAATTTTAATGTTATTTTATGCTATAATTAAAGTAAAAGCAAATTATGTTTTACCACATTTGGCATGGCAAGTATTTTATGCCTTTATTTCAACAATTATTTGTACATCAATATTAATTTTTGCATCCTTTGGAAAAATTATGTGGCCATCCGCAATTGTTTTAGTTATATTAATTGGAATTCCAGGCATTTTAGAAGTATGGTGGCTTTTTACTGTAATTGATTTTTATCGTCAAGTTTTAATTAATGAACGAATCAATCATCGATTAAGACGAGATTCACAAGAAGCTTTGAGAAATATTTTTGCTAATGGTTTATTAAATTTTCATAAAAATAAAATTCGTAAAGAATCTAACAGAAATTTCGCATAATTTATTTTTGTACGTAATATAAATAAACCTTTTAATTACTTTACATGTACTAATAATAAATACTAACTTCTGAAAATTCTTCATTCATCAAACAACAGAAAAATGCATATCCAGTAAATGCAACAAATAAGCGTTTTTGATAATAAAAAAAATTCTGTAAAAAACCTATCCATTTCAAAAAGTCTTGTACCTTGAAACGAAAAGTGAATCGATGAATTACGATTCCAAACGAGCCCAAAAATGCGAGCGAAATCATTTTTTGTTTCGTTATTTACTTTTTGTTGCCATCCAAATTTTCAATTTCACATTTTGCTTGGTGTTTTCATATTCGCTTTTTATTTCACCATGTCTAATGATCATCTCCGACCTTATGCATGGTGTTTTTGTCAACAGGTAAACTATAAATCAGTTATAAATATTCATGTAATACATTCACATTTTTAGGAAAGAGGAGGTACTATGGTTGAATGTGCTTCAGGAAATTGCTATTATGAATGGTTCCATCTCAAATGTATTGGCAAGAAACGTTCTCCTAAGGATCTATGGATTTGTGATGGTTGCAAAGTGGACGCTGCTCTAAGCGGAAAAGTAACAGATGAAGAAATTCGTTGTGAAGAAGCACCAGCAGGAAAGTTCAATAAACTTGTAAAAAAAGCTATGCTTGGTCTAAATATTTACGATCCTTGGAAGACCGCTACTGACAAAAACTCATGCGCAAGAACTCGTCCATATGTTGATTGCTTTCAAATTACTCCAAAAGTAAGTTTTTTTTATAACTTTGTTGTTTTTTTAACAAACATAATTTTTAGGATCTTGAATTGGTTCATCGAGGCAAAGCAAATGCTCGAATGTTAAGAGCTCAAAATCGTGAACGCGTAGCAAATAATTTGGATGAACTTCCAGGTGATGATGATACTGTGAGTCTTTGTTTTGTCATTAGTATTTTATCTTATATGCTTTTCGTTTTTAGAGAGAATATATGTTGAAAGTCCACCGCTCATCCATACATTCCCACGGCCTCTTTGCTCTTGTTGCACTCAAGCCGAATCTCCGACTTCTTGAATATCGTGGTGAAATTATTCGTGCTTCACTAGCTGATTTTCGTGAAAGAATGGCCAAAATTGATAAACTTAATGGATTCTACATGTTCAAGATTGATGCTCATACTGTCATCGATGCTACAAGATATGGGAATATGGCAAGATTTATGAATCATTCATGTGATGCCAACTGTATCGCTCGGGTCGACGATGGAAAGATTTACATTTACTCCATCAAACGAATTGAAGCTGGTGAAGAACTTACATACAATTACAAGTTTCCTTATGAAAATGGAAGTAAGTTTTCTTTCAAATTTTATGCCTATGTTTAAATCGAATGTTTTTCAGAGTTCAATTGTAAATGTGGAGTGGCTTCTTGCCGCAAATTTTTAAGTTAATTTTGTTTCATTTTTTGTTTTTGTTTTACATGTTTGTAATAAATTCTTTACTTTTTGAATGCATTTTATTTGCGGTTTTAACATTTGCTACAGATTTGACTTTAAAAAATTGGGCTTAAAACATTGACATGTTATTGATATTTCCACCTTTTTTTACCTCAAAAAGGATAAATGCGAACATCTTTTAAAAGTTAAGTGGATTCAAAAGGTGCACACTCAAGAGAAGAAAAGTGACCGATAAATTTAATGGAAAAACAAATAAAAATGATTTCAAGCTGAAACAACAAACATTTACCTTTCTTTTTTTAAAAACAGAAAATGAGTTCATCGATAAAAAATTTTTTCATGCATTTTATGTGATTCTTTTGGAATGAATACACTTACTTATCTCTTCTTCTTTTTTTGTGTCATTTCTTAGAGTCGAAAATAAAAAAGCAGCCATTTTTTCAGTAATACAAAAAAGGAGGAAGAAAATCTTCCTTTTTCCTATTTTGGAGTCTCATCATCCATCCACCATTTTTTTTTTGTTTGTTTGGCTGAATTTAATTTGAATTAATCCAGTTTATCCACATAGAAATTTCGCAGTTTTAATGGATTGAAATTAGAGCCAAAATCCTTTTATTCTTCTTTCTCGAGCGATAGTTTTTTTTAAATTCTTTCGTTCGATGCTTCTTTGTTGAATAAAACACTTTTGTAATCGACTTTATTGAAATCCCCTTATTTTTTTAGTTGGATTTGCTATGATTATTTCCGGTAAACGGAAGGATTTAATAATTTTTATTATTATTTTATTAATGTGTAAATCGATTACAAGTTTTCTCATTGGTGGTTGCATTGGACCAAGGAAAGTATTTGAAAAATATTTAAATCCTGATCAGAAAAAAGAATTAGCTAAAATTGTTGAAAATAATTTTGATGGAAGAAATCGAGATCAGGTTTGTTTGTTTTTAACCATACTTTGTCATGATGCAACTATAAACAAAGGCATTGGTGTAAATGAAAGCATTATAACAAGCTTGGTTTAGGTTCTCCTCAAAATTTATATCTTTCTTCAATCTCAATTAACAATCGATCAGTGGCAAACCATTGTGCCTGAAATTGCAGCATATCAAAAGCTGAGTATTTCATGTTCACCTTATAGCCAACTTCTTCCACCAAAATATTTTAAACCTCTAATGGTAATTTTTTTTCAAATACAAAAACAAAATTTTATTATAATCGCGTTTTAGAAAGCTGTTCGAAGAGCAATTGAAAATGGAGCAGATCGTAAAAAAATAAAATATTTGGTTGAAGATTATCTTGATCGAGTATTGTTTACTAAAGAATTTGTGAAAGAATATCAAAAAGTTCCACCATTTGGAGAGGCAGCATCATCACCTTTATTTGCGGGTAAAACTGTTTTAAGGCCTCAACCAATTAGATCATCAGTACCAGTGATAAAAATTACTTCACCTTCAAGTTCGCCGAAGCCACTATTTCCTATTGTTGAATTTTGGTAAGTCGTTGTTGCTGCAACTATTATTTGGGAAACCAATCCTTGCAAAAATTTTGTAGTTACAATAACAAACAATTAATTTTTTTTAGGAAAGTTCTTCCACCATCACCCAACAATTTTTATTTTAAAAAAGGTTAATTTATAAAAGCAATAATAAATAAATAAAAAACCCTTAAACAAAATCAATTTTCATTTTTAAAAAAAGAACACAATGCAATTATTGTTGTAAAACATAAGTTTTCAATCCACCGATTATTGAAGTTCGATAAGATTATCAATGGTTCGAAGATCTTTTGGGACTTCAATAAAATCATAGAATTCATTTTTATTTGCAACTTCAACTTTTTGTGGAAGTTTTTTAGTTTTACGATTTCGAAAGGTTACTGCATCAAATCTTCGAGGAACTATAAAATTAAAGAATGTATGTATGGGTTTTCATATGAATGAAAAATGGCTATCTTACTTTCAGAATTGCGTTTTCCTCGTCGCCGGAAAAGTGACAACCTTCGCTCAAAATCATTATTTTCTGATTGAAAACTTTGAAATTTTTCGGGTGGCAAAATTTGTTTTACGTACTTTTCTGAATATTGTTTTACTTCATCCTCGGACGCGCCAGCACGTCGAGCTTCAAGAATTAGTTCATGGAGCACTTCCTAAAAAATGGCTCAAAAAATTATTTAAAAATATTCTCGCTCATCGATTTGTTTTCTATCGAAGCTTCACTGTCGCACGGTCATAGCCGCTTTTTCTTTTATTCAAAAGCTTGTAAACCAAAAATATAGCAACAATGACTTTTAAAAAAATATAGCTAACCTGTTCATCTTTCGATAAAAATTTCGCAAAAGGTGAAATTGGACATGGTTTTCGAATCATTGGTGGAGCAGCAATCCCTAATACTGAAGCCAATGATACAGGATTTACACCAGAATTACTATGTCCAAAATTTCCAAATGGTTGAGTTTGTAACGATGGTGGTGCCGGTGGTGGAGGAATAAAATATGGATTAGTATTGTAAGGAGCATGATAAATTTCTCTCCGATATGGCGATGCTCCTGATCCAATAGCAACCATTTGTGGATTATTATTATTATTGAATTTCCTTGGCATTGAAGCAGAACGAAGTTCAGCTGAGGATGAAAACCCACGAATCGGATTTGCAAATGTTAAACTTGCATCAGTTAAGAAAATAAAATTTATAAAAACAAAAATTATTATCGAAGGATACATTCTTTGCTCGAAAGTTTTGGACAAAATGGATGAACTTGTTTCACTCGATCGGTCACTTTCGGTCAACAAAAAGAGGCTGCAAACATATAAAAGCAATACAAAATAAAAAAGCGACAGTCAAAAAGTAAACAAAAGTTGAAAGGACTGTTTTTTAGGTAAATAAAGAAAAAACACGCACGAAAAAAATTGGGTTTAAATTACGTAAAAAAACACTTTAGTCGTGTCCTTATCGGTTAAGATCATAGCGATGGATTGCTTAATGTAATACGACTGTGTAAATATACACTTTTCGCTTGAGAGGGATGTGATCGAAGGTTGAAAAAAGATAAACAATTGAAAAGCCACAAATGGAAATGAAATAAAAGTTTTACAAAATGTGTGCAAAAAAGAAGAAGAAATTAAACGAGTAAAACTCAAGAAAAACAATCAAAGATAACCAATTTATGTGAATTATATCTCAACTTTAATATACACAATGACAACGAAAAACACAATAATGAGAATAAAAACAGACAAAAAAATTAGGTCTAAAGTTAACATTACATATATCAAACAATCCTAAACATCGTTGGAAGCGAAATAATCAAAACGCTTGAAGCGCATATTTGGTCGAGGAGTAGTTACATGATCATATGGAGTTGAAGCTGGACGAAGATTCTTTCGTTTTGCAATACAAAAATGACGATGATCGGCATCTTCCTTTGAATCATCTTTATTACCATTTGAAGTTGAATTTTCTGAACGAAGGTAAATTTTGACCTTGTTATCATTTTTTGGTAAGCTTAGAGTTTCATTGAGGATTATACGATCAGAATCCTAAAAACAATCGATTAATAATCATATCAAACCCTATGAACATTGGAATTCCACATAACAACGATGAAACTTGTTATAGCCAAGCAAAAGCTATCGAGCAAATGAAGTGTGTAAAATCATACCTTGCATAGAGCAGAATAATCACTTTCAGTTAGTTCACAGACAGCATAATAAGCATTGCAGGTTTGCAAATAAGTTTTAACCTTTTTGAATTTACGAAGGCGATCCAATGGTTGACGCTAAAAAAATGAAAAGTGAATATCATAAACAAAGAAAAGAACCAAAAAAAAGTTACCGCAAAAAAGTTTTCGCTCATGAAAAAGGTTCTATCAGCAAAATTAAGTTCACTTTCATCTGATACCGATGATGGAGGAGAGGATGATGCAGTAGAAGCGGATGAAGATTCATCGCTACTTTCTCCAGCTGACATTTTCATAGGCGAATCGTTGCTTTCTTCCAATGACATATCCATATGCGAATCGCTGCTTTCTTTGATTGAAATATTCATAGGCGAATCAGGTGAAAGTTTTTGAATTCAAAAAACTTAGAAAAAAATAGCAAATCAGCTCCTTGAAAAATATGTGTAACGCTTTTTTTTGTTGTCATGCAAAAAGCGAACATCCTTGAACGATTTTAGGCTACCGCGCAGTGAAACAAAAGCTTGTTGAGAACCGCAAGGTTTTTTACTGTTTATAAATTTTTTAAAAACATCGTGCTTGTTTATTTCATAATTGTGTCAACCTTTTAATTGATTTAATAATAATATTTTTATTTTTATTTTACGATTATGAAGTAAAAAAACATAAAGCAGTAACATCCTACAATTACAAATTAATATTTCTAATAAATCGTGATTCAATTTTAAAAGAGTCCACCTTGATTATTGCCAGAACAAGTGCAAATATTTAATTGAATTTTGGGATTTGTTTCAGCAATTTGAAAGGTTTTACGATTATGAGGACAAAGATTTTCCATTAATGGCGAAATGTTCAAGAGAAAGGTGAAAGAATTCATCCTTTAATTCTTCATTAGTATGAAGAATCAAGGCATCATGAGCTTCTTTAATTTGGGAATCCATTTCTTTCTTTTGTTTATAAACCCAATTATTTCTCCAAATATTATCTCCTTCGGGATATTCCTTTGGTCGACCTCGTTTTCCTTCCGATCGAAGCCATTTACATTTTAAATAATCAGCTTTTATTCCTAAAAATGTTTTATGGTTAAAAACAGATTAAGCATGAATATGGGTTTGAAGTTGTTAGTTTCATGTTGAGGCGAAAATTATGCTTACCTTTTGCACTTTCTTCTTTAGATTTTTCAATGAATGAATCAATCAAGCTAAAATTATTGTTTGTTGGACTTGTGCTTGATAACATATGCAATTGAGGGGATACGGTAGTGGTCCATGAATTTTCTGGTGAGCATGAAGATGGCCATGTGGCATTTGGTGAGCTATCACTTGAAGTATTATTATAACTTTCATATGATGAACTCCAATAATCACCATCAGTAGAAGAAGAAGTGAAACCATTTTCACCTTGTAAATTCAACATGGTGAATTTCGTTTTTGTCAATATAGGTCTTTTTATTCCGTTGAAAAAATGTGAATGTCTTCATAGTGAAAGTTGAATCGAATTTATATGCGCCAACTCTAAATCTTTGCGCAAAATATTCCCTCGGATTTTGAGAATTTTGCCCTATACAAGTTTGAGGCTCCCTCCTTTCTTCCAAAAAATTCTAACATGAGAGAAACAAGTCAAACGTTACAATCAATCAAAGGTGTGTTGCTGCTGCTTTTTTTTATGGCCGCTGCGCTTTTTTTGTGATGTAAAAAAAAGAAGGAAAAGAAAACGATGAGCAATCTTTTTTGTTTTTGATATTGATTACTTTTTGGTGATTTAAAAATTTTTAAAGCACACTTTTATAAATGAATACCACAAATTTAGCTATTCATAGGTGCTCCCAAAAGATTATTATCAATCACATACATGAAAGAGGATAACATAATTTATATGCCCATATAATCCGAAAGATTTTACATTTGTTTATTAGTATCACAATTTTAAAATAATAGTCAAAACAAATATTATAATAATACAGTTTAAAATTGCTATATAAAAATATGAATCAAAATTTGTTAATGATCATTAGTTCTTCTTCTTTCAGCACTTTTGAACATAGTTTCAATTCCAATAGGTTTAGTTTTCACATGAGAACCTCTTTTTCTTTCAGCCTTTTTAACCATACTTTCGATTCCACCAGGTTGATTTCTTGAAACATCCATAGTCGTTCGCTTTTCAACTTCGGATTGAACTGGAGGAGCAGCACCAGGCAATGACACTTCTGATTGATTTGGTACACCATTCAAAGTATTCACAGTATTATTATTGGATTGTTGAGATTTGAAATGAGAATTAGCTGATGCAACAACAGACGAATTCGGAGGATTTCCAGCTACTGAGCCATTTGCTTCTGATTCTGATACATCTTCTTTTCGCGCTTTTCGACGTTTTACCGATTTTTTAGCATTTGACTTTGCACGAGATTTCTGTTTCATCTCATTTATGGTCTAATAATGAGCATATTGACAGTTACATAATTATCAGCCTTAAAACGAAAGAAAGTAAAAACCAACCTCTGTTCTTTTTCTCGAAGTTTGTTTCTTTTTCTTGTTTGATTGAGATTTTTTCTTACATGTTGTTAGCGTAATTACAATCAGCATTAATGGTAACAAAAATCCAGAGCAATAAGCGATCCAAGTAAAAATGAAAAGAGACATCTTGATTTGAACCAATTCCTTCTTTCTTCGACGAAAACTTGAGATTTGCGACGAAGTAACACAGCGAAGCGACAAATAAAATGAAAACAGTAAAAATCATGGAAAGAAAAAATAGCTATGCTAATTTTTGTTAAACATGTTTAAAAAGTTGGTGACAATAACAAATTTTATTTATTAAGTAATTGCACAAGAAATGTTTTAATAATATACAAACAAAAGTAAAAGCAGTTAACAGTAATTAAACAATAAATGAAAAAAGTGAAAAGAGAGTATAACGTTTGTTGGAAATTTTTGAATGGAGATTACATAACAGAACATCCACTAACGTTTTTGGGATCTCTGTCAGTTTGATAAACTTTTTCTTCTTTCACGATTGGCAAGCTTTTCTTACTCTTCTTAGCTTTGCTAAAGTCAGGAACGTCGGCTTTGCTTATATCAAAAGCATCATAAGCAGTTGAAGTCCATGCATCACTCTTCTTAGGATAGACGAAAGCTTCAGGTTTTGCTAAACCGAATGAAGCACTTTCATCCAAAATAGGACATTCTTCTGGAACAATTTGGTGATAAATGAATCCATTTTCACGTTCAGCCTTTTCAAGATGTCTTTCAAGCAAAGGTTGAATTCTTCGGAAGAAAAGATGCTTCTCAGGTTTTGCAATGAAACCAGGACCCGAAGCCTTTGCATATTTCACACATAATTCTTGAGCTTCTTGATAACATTTGATACCTTCTTTACAAGCTCGAACAGCTTGGCCACATTTGTCTTCAGCAAGCAGAGATTCTCCAAGGTAACAGTAAGCATAAGCGAGGTAAAATTTGTTTTTGAGTTGAGCATAACATCGCCATTTGTCAAAGATAGTTGGATTGAATTTTTCAAGAAGATTATCTGAAAGCACAAAATAGGTAAAAAGAGAAATAGGAAAATGGTAAAGCACCGATTTCATGATAAGTTTTTGATGTTTCAGTTGCAAGTTTGGAGATTAAGCTTGAAGCATGTTGTAATTCAATAGCACGAGCAATAGCAACTTCTTGCGCTTCTGCAATGGATTCATTCAAATATGCTTTTATAACATTCATGTTGAAATCATTTCCAGGAAAATCATCGAGACCACAAAGTAAATCTAAAACGATCCTTTTCATTACAATAACATATAAAAGATTGCCAACCTGTTTTCTCACGAATGAATTCAAATAATCCAGCAGCTTTTTTCAAACAACTGTGAGCTATTTTAGCTTCTGAGTCTTTCACGTCGTCTTTCGCAGATGCCCATGCGCCATGTTTCATATACCATAATGCCATATTATAACAAATGTTTAAAGCTTCAAACCAGCTATCACTGAGGACTCTGAAAAACCAAACAATGTTAAAAGAATTAATGAAAGCAACCAACTTACATTCCATCTTTCTCAATCATAGAATTTCCCCATGTATGTCGAATTAAATAACGAAGTTTAGATTCTTTATCTCCATCAGCGATATCAAATATAAAACCATAAAAAAGGGCCAAGTATTGATTGAATTCTGTTTCAACTTGTTGTAAATCACTGCTAGCACTTTCAAGATGCTTCAGAAATTTGTCTCTTCTCAAACGTAATTCACTAAAAAATTGAAAATAAATATAAAAATTAAGCAACGTAAAAAAATAAAGCAAGCATACCCACAAATTTTTGATGAATGTTCATTTTTCAATACATGTTTCAAATCATATTTGGCAAATTCGGTAGCTTTGAGTGGATTACGATGAAACCAATGTGACATAATTTAAAAAAATGATGGAAATTGAGGAGATCAAACTAAAATGGATGGAATGATTTTGAATGAAAAAAAAGAAACAAATAAATCAATGACGCATCCAAAAACAATTTTTCTTTTGTTTGTTTGGTCACAAGCAAAAAAAATTTTGAAATCGAAGATTATTATTATGATTTTGGCAAAATATGTCCATCATTATTTGATGGCTTACTTGCTTGGGAAGAAAAAGTTTTCGGCGAACCTTGATTTCTAATATTTTTACTAACATTTTTTTGATAGCTTTTTATAACTTTTTTTTGTTGGTATAAAAGAAAAGTTAATTAATTTGTATTACCAGAAAGGTTTATTTCCTTCTTCACCATACCCAACAATCAGAACACCATGATTAAGCATGATTGGTGAACAAAAAATTTTCCATGGATGTGAAATGCCATGTCGATAAAATTGTAATGGATTTGCATTGATTCCTAAAATAAAAATTTGTGGTCTTTGTTCTTATTTTTTTCTTGGAAAATTATTTATTTTGTTTTTCAAATTTGAAACTTTTTTGTTTGCAAACATTTTTTTTACATTTTTAGAAAGTTCTTGAAAAATAAAAAGTTTTGAGTCACAAGGTTGCAAACAAGAAGCAGTCAAACAAAACAATCTTTCATTCAGAATTATTCAATACAAATCAAACTTCCGTTTAGCAAACAAAAAATCATTCACGCTTTATATCTATCAAACTAACCTTTAACCATGGAAAAAAGAAGTTTCGAGTTTAAGATTTTATTTTTATTTTAAAGAGCTTAATTCCGCAAAAAAATAAATTTTGCGCAACAAAAAGCACATTGAGCAAATAAAAAGTTAGTTTTTTTTACGTACTTTGAGGCGTGAAGTGATTAAACTAACAATTGAAAAGAATAGTATAAAAGGTTGAAGAAATTTTGATTTTAGCATCAACTAAAGGTTCTTCTCCTCCTAAAGTTTATCAACAAAAAAAAAATGAAAACTTCCCAAGCCGTCCTTCTTTTAGTATGCCTCCTTGTAGCTCTCTCAAGTTTGCCTGAAACTCAAGCTCAATATTATCTTGCTGCAGTAAGTTTTTTATATTTAAAACCATCCGAAGAATTTTATTTATGATTCTCATTATCCTCTTTAAAACCTCAGAACTTTTACATAAAATTATTATAAATATTTTTTGCTTTTCAGTGGCCCTATAGTTACTATTACCCATATTACGGTTATGCATATTACGGAAAACGTGAAGCTGGCTTTGAACCTCAACAACAACAACAACAATTTCACCCTCGCAGCCTTGGAGGAGAACAATTCCAAAATCAATGAAACACATCCCTCACAATTCCATGTCCCAAATAAAAATTATTTTTCAATATTAAAAAACCAAATATAATTAAATTCATAGTTTTATAGTTTGATGATAATGTAAATAATAAATAAATGAAAGAAAGGAGAATGAAAAAAAAATTGAGGATAGCGGAACTAAAAAAAAGCTTCAAGGGTTAGAGTACAAATTAAACTTATGTGGGGAAAAGAAAAAAGCTTCTAAGCTTGCGGTTTAATAAAAAAATTTTAATAACTCAAATTAATTTTTACTTTCTTGAATTTTGCAAAACTTTTTCCTTTAAGAAAAAATGAATGGGAAAGAAAATAAAAATTAGCTAAATTTGTTTTAAAAGTTTTTTTCTTCTTCAAAATGATGAGTACAAACACATGTGAATGAACTCTGCCACCAAAAGACGTAAAGTTGTAATTTTCTTTTGGTGAAATACATACATAAAAAATTACATTTGTACCTTATTTTACTCATGCTTGTGATTTTATAATTCAATGATCGCATTTTTTCATTTTATAATTAAAATTTAATAATAATAATTTTGTTTGAGTTTTTGTCTTTGTTACAAACGTTATTATTTTCCTTTTTGTAAAAAAAAAATGAAAGAATAAACCCATAAAAGTCATTGAAGGCCGATGATGTTTATTTTAATTTAATATTTGTAGACGCTAGTAAGTAGCTCATGAAAAAAAGGTTATATTTAATTTATTTTTTTATTTATTTCAAAGACCAATCATAAAAGAAGCATTTTTTTGAGAAAAATAATAATACGAATTTTTTTTTGTTTCCCTATTTTTCTTCTTCTTTAATTAAAGGACCATGTTCATTTGCTTCCTTTTTTCAAACACGCGTTTGATTATTCGCCGCTTCAGGATCACAAAATTCGTGTGAAGGCGGGAAAATTTTCCTTCTTCAAATTTTTTAGAATTTTTTGGATTTTCTGAAGATTTCGCCTACATGAAGAAGGTTAATAGCATTAATAATACCCATATTCATTACTATCAATATGTTGAGTGGTCGTAAGCTACTTCGAAGAGTAAATACATATGCTTATCTTCAGAAAATCCAAAAAATTTTAAAAAATTTGAAGAAGGAAATTCTCCCGCCTTCACACGAATTTTGTGATCCTGAAGCGGCGAATAATCAAACGCGTGTTTGAAAAAAGGAAGCAAATGAACATGGTCCTTTAAACTAATGCCAATTGAGCTTGTTTTTTTCTAGAAAAAAAGTGAGTGTTAGGCGCCTTTTAGTAATTGTAATAAGATGCCTGGCTTTAACATTCTTATAGGATAAAAAAAATTAAAAATGCAACAGAAACAGAAGAATAAAGCTTGTTTTTTGGTGTTTTTTTTATATGTGCATTTATTAGCCATTTTCGGATGACAAAAATAAATATTTTAAGAATCTATTTTTATATTTGGGCTTTATTTATTGACGTATAAAGAAAGGATTTGTTTTGAGGGTGTTGTTGAAGGAGTGGTGGAATCACCAACCATTTATAATTCTTTTTTTGCTAATGCTTTTTATGATAATTTTTTATACTAAACCTCGTGTTTTCTTTTTATTAATTTAATTTAATAAATTTATTAATTAAAGATTTTTTCCTGGCGAGAATTAAAAAAGTTCTTAGTTTGTTGTAATAATTAAATTTTTTATAAACTGTGTGATTAAACAGAAAATAGGGAGATTTAACTTTTTGCCATGTAACACTTGAATAAAAAAATTTGCGCTTTGAGGTATTTCTTGCTCATTGTTTTTAGGCATTTTTAATATATCTTTACAAAGTTTATACTTTCACTTAAAATGGAACTTTAAAAGCCAACTTCCTGACTACAAACTTTCTTTAACTCTACCGTATTTTCTTTGTCCTTTGATAAGGCCGCATTTATTTCCTTCCTGCAGCTCCATTTTTGTTTTCATTTTTTGAATACTTTATTTTTTTTTCTCCCTTTTCTAAGTTTCTTATTCTTAAAAAAAGATCACATTCCCTCCTACACCATCCTCCTCATCTTCATCATCTCGGGATTCTTCATCGATGAAAAAAAAAAGAAAGAATAACATCCGATTAAAATCAACTTAAACTTTTGACTTTTTACAATCTTTAAAAAATCTTCCGAAGCTTTTGCAAAATAAAAATATTATTGAGTTGAATCCACTTGAAATTTAACATTTTTTTTTTGCAAAAGAAAAGTAAATGTTTTTGGTGGCCACGATCAGTGGAATCCCCTTCACAATCGGCCTACGAAAAAAACAAATTTGCGATCGAGGGGATTGATGTTAGATCAATTTCAAAATTTTTGTTATTTTCTTCTTTTGTAAAAGCTTTTTTTCTTTTTGTGTTCCGCCTTTTTTACTGATGTAGTTGCGCAAAAACAAAGAAAAAAACGTGAGGATGCGAAGGAGGAGAAAAATGTTTCCCTTCGATGATTCTTCGTTGACAGCTGCCGAAAAAGCTTTAAATTCTTTTCATCTTCCAAAATCAAATATTTTTCTTTGAATTTTAAAAAATCGTGACCAATCTCAAATATATAAAAGGGCGATTTCGGAAGTGAAAGATTGGTAGTTTTTTAAAGGTTGAATTTACTTTTAGTCATTTTTAATTTGGAGCTTCGCTAGAAAATAAAGACTCTACCAGAGCGAAAGTTATCATTCCGATATGAACTTCCTTATAAACAGATTTGGCCTTCTAAAATATTTTACAAACCAAAAGTCATTCCCAAAAAAGTGAAATCTCTACTTTTTTTCTTCTAAAAATTCAAACATTCTTTTGTTTCAATTTTTCTTTCTTCTTCCTTCCTTTTTCTTTTTTATTTTTTGAAGCAATTGAAAATGAAGAAGAAAATAAAAAATGCTTGGAACACAATGACGCCTTACTAACGTTGTCGTGTATTTTTTTTTTTTGGCATCTTTGATGTCAGCAGTAGCGCCATCCATCGCCCTAGTCTTAGAAATACGCTATTGCGCATTTTTTTATTTTTGAAAGCTTACCCCTTTTTTCTTACAGGATGTCTCCATTCTTTCCTTCTTTCTATTTTGTTGTTATTTTCTTTCTATTCATTTTAATAGTTCCTGCCTGCCTTCTTAAAACCTCTTTAAAAAGTGATGTCGAAGAGAAAGAATGGAAATTTTATACCTTCACAAAAAGATTTTGCCAGATTTCTGTCATTTTTTAGAAAAACTTCCAAAACAAAAAAAATAAGTTTGTTTATTTTCGAAAAAAAAAGTTTAATGCAAATCTGAGTCAATCAAAAAATAAAAGTTTTGAGAATTTTTCTCGTGATGATGGGAAGGTGGACCCACTTGAAAACAACATTGATCCACTTTGATGGGAATCAAAGGGATAAAGTTAATGAAACCAATAACACTGCCGCGCAAGTTTACCTTTCACCGCTATTTTTTATTGACTTACTTTTTTTTCTTTCCTGTACTTTTATTTATGAATTAACTAACTACCGCTTTTTGATGATGAGAAAATTTGATGAAAAGAAAGGATAAAAGAAAATAAATTTTTAGCGAACTTTGACATTTTCTTTATTCTCAATTTTATTATTCGTCAAAGATGCATCATATGAAACGTACTCGAATTCCACCGCAACCGACGGTATCAAAATTTGAATTTTCTGATACTAAAAATGAATTACGTACCCGCATGCGATTTCATAATAAAAAGCCTTTATGCTTACAATATAATCTTAGCGCAAGTCAAAGGACTAAAAAAGTTATGGAACGAATGAAGCGAAGAAATTGTGGTGAGTTTGAGTTTTTTTAAACTTTTAGCCCATTTGACTAATTCCCTTTCATGTTTTTAGATTCATTTGTGAAAACATTTCTCCCATATTTAATTACAATATTTTGTACTCTTGTTGAGATACATTGTCGAGTGGTGGATTTCTTAGTAAGGCCTGTGGATGAAATTGAATCTCCATCACAACCATCCTCGCCTACAGCTACGCGAAGTAGCAGCTTTGATTTTCCATCAATAAGTCCACCATCAAGTCCAAAGCTCGTTCGACAAGGTTCCACATCATCGATAGGTGGAAGGCATAAAAAATTTATACAAAAGCGAGATTTTGGACGAACTGCTCGAATAGCAGCCCAGAAAGCTAGGCTGACCGAATTATATGTTATGCCATAAATTTTTATGCAACAACCAAACACACTCACTTCAACAACAAAAATGATATTCTAAAGTTTCCTAAAAAAACTATATTTTTTTCTTCGAATCCTGGAAACCGGCAAGAAAATATAAATTATTGATACTTTTATATTTCACCGTAATAATAATTATTATTTTTGTTGTTGTTATTCATCGACTTCTCTCTTTCTCACTTTCTACTATCTCATCAAAAACATTCACACAAATCCATTCTTGTAAATATTGGTTTAATTACTGCGCCGCCATTTTTTTGTGATAGTAAAATTTAATTTTGTGTTTAGTTGTTGTTGTTATTTTTTTTAAAAACTATTTGTTTTTCGATCATGTATATATTATAAATAAACGAGATTTCTATAAAACTTACCAATAGAAATGGGACCATTTTTAAAAAGCCAAATTGCCATTTTGCCTTCATCCGTTGGAAGTTGTAATGAATCATTAATAAATACAGCAATTTCCTTTCGAGCTAAATGGCATGTTTCTTTATGTCCATCATATGGATAATCTTTTTCAGGTTCAAGGCCACCCATTCGAATGATTTCTCTGAAAAAAGAAGAAGAAAGGCTTGAGATCAAATGTTCAAGAGTTTTATGCAAAAGTTTGTTGATGGCAGTGAATTTGGAAAGTTTTGTAGCTTCGATCACAATTGATCGTTAGCTTTTTGTCATCCCCGTGTAAAGTTTGTGGAAACACAAGTATCAGACATAAAAATCAGAGAACCAACATTGTTTTTTTTTTGTTGTGATGTCTGATACTAAACTACCAAAAAGTAAGAAAATCTTAAAAGTGTAAAAATAAAAAGGTCCACGGAAATCCCCTATCATCATTGTAGGATATTGTTTAACAAAAATCTTACTTATAAGCATTTAATGGCAAACCACCATTGCAACCTTGATCGACAACATCACAATCAACAAGTTCTTGCTCTGATAAAGATACAAGCTTTCCTGTCTTTTTAGCCCATTGACCTTCAATATTGCCTGTGACAGAAAAAGCCCAACCTAAAAAATTTCCAATAACTCAATGATTTTTAGATTATTTAAAAAAAACAAACATGAACCACATTGCCCTTGATTTTTAACTTCAGTTACAAGTCCTTTGGTTCTCCAATCATGTGATGTTGGAATATCCTCATCTTCAATATCAGAAAGATTTAATTGTCGTACACGGAATGATGGCTTTTCCCATTGATATGGAAGATAAATCTAAAATTATCTTGTTGTAATACTAAAACTTCAGTGAAATCACAAACTCTTCTAAATTCCGTTGGAGTTAAATCCATAAATTGAGTTTCACCATAAACAGCGGTGCCCATTTCTTGTTTTTGGAAAACTTTAGCTGCTCGAATATTTCGTTTATAAATTCTAAATCTTCTTAAAATTTCTTTCTTTGATTCATATGCCTTTGAATATCTATCAATGAATCCACTAAAAAGATTCCAAGCTCCAAAATCTTTTGGTTTAATATGCTTTGAAATACGGTAAACTCTTTCCGCAGTTTTGTCAATAACTTTAGAATCAATGTTATTTTGGAGTTTGTGTCTGAAAAATAAAAAAAGTGAAAATTTGTGTTTACTATTTTTTTTTGTGATCGGAAATAATAAGAAAGTAATGAAAGTAAGAAACACTTGAGATTTTTTTAATCCTTAGATAAAAGATCAATTTTGCAATCGCATCGGCTGTTTACTAGCTTGATCGTTACTTTTAAAAATAAGGAAATCAAGTGATGAAGAACTTTGATGTAAGGAAGAAATTGTAGCCAAAGTATCAGAAAAAATCAGTGAGTTAAAATAATAAATAAGAAACTACGAATTAAAAGAAAGGGACTTTCCGAAAAATAAGAAAAAATGTTTTTGTTTCCGCAAAAATTTCTTTGGCTGATATTCTCAAAACTTACAATTGATGGCTAACATATTTAGTTCGTTGATGAAGACATCCACGATTAATAAATTCTTGACTTGATTCCCATTCGCGAACTACAACTTCAAATTGACAAATTTGTGTTGGAGCATCTTCCCGAACTGCACAAAGTCCCAAAGCAATGCGTTCACGATCTTCCTGAAATAAATTTCAAAGAATTATTTTATATAAAAGATTAATTTTAACCAAAGACTTGTAACATTATTTTTTTTGTCTGGTTGGATAAAAAAATAAACAAACCTCTTTATTACATTCAGTTTTAGTGGAAGCAAATTGAAATTTATAACGAATTCCATTAATGACTTGTTTATTCATATCATTAATTTTTCCAAGTTTCCAATAATTTATGTCATGACTTTCATAATTTATGCGACGTAAAGCTTCTTCAGCTAAATGCTAAAAATAAGAAGCAAAGGAATAATTTGGAATTTAAAAGGCAAAATATTGAAGTTGAAACAATTTTTTTCAGGATAAATTAAAAAAACTCCAACCTTAAAAAATTGTGAATCACTGCTTTCATGTGTTTCTGATGATTCAGGTTCACCAAGAAGATTACCATTGCTGATGGCAATCGCTGATAAAAACAGCAATAAAATACTAAGTTTGAGCAGCATGGTTTACTGTAAAAATTTTTTACATTGTTTATTTTTATAATATTTTTAAAATCTCGAGGATAAGAAGGTTATTATTTTTTTTATTTTTTCACGAGGGCAAAAGAGAAAAAAAAACGGGAAGCACGAAAGATGCTGAAAAGGAAGAAAGATAGATAAGAAGAAGAAAAAGAAAAACTAATTTATGAGCTTAGCAACCAACAACCACCTTCAAGGGGCAATGAATCTTTAAAACTTTTTTTGTTTGTAAAAAAACTTTGACAGGAAACACTTTTTAAAAAACCTATCATTTTGAGATAATAGTTTTCAAATTTTTATAAAATTTGGGTAATTAAACTTCCGTATTTATATTTTGAAAATTAGACAAAAAAAGAAGAAAATAAATCGCTGTCTTCGACCTTCAATGGCAAAAAAACTTTACGCCTAATTTAAAAAAGAAAAGAAGTCCAAGGCCATTAATTGAAACGAACGAATGAAAGAGTGAGAAAAAAAGATGGGCAATTACCCGTCTCGAGAAAAAAAATTGAAAGTAAGAGAAAGAAAAAAATAGCTTAAAAAGTGATTAGTGGCTTCGACTCGAATCTAAATTGAGTGACTTGACAATGAAGGAAACTCCAAGCCGTCGGTCGAACTCCAAAAAACGACAGAAAGGATGTCAACCAATATTTTTAAAAGTAATGGCACTTGTGAAGCGTGCGATTTGGAGAGGATTGAAAAAGGATTTGCATTCAATTCACAAATCTCACATGAATTTGATAGAGAACGAAATTGTAGAGACAAGGAGCGACAAAAAAATGAAATAACACCTTTTTTCTTCTTCCAATTTCTTTAAAACAAAAAAAGCAGCCGAGATAGAAAGGGTGCCATTGCAAAAAAAAAAATTTGGCTGTGGTTTTTTTATGGATGGTGATGACTGACGAAAAGAAAAAAGGGCGATGAAACAAAAAAAAAACATTTGGAAAAACTCAATCTCGAGAAAAAAATATATATTTGAAACACAAGTGAGCCAAACACCATCAAAAGCGAGCAAATAATGCCGAAAATGAAAAAACAAAAAATAAAAAAGCCGTGAAGTCGATGGTGATTAAAGCAAATGAAATAAAAGGGTCAACAGCAACTGTCTTATTTCAAAGTGATGAGAAATAACTAAAAAAACAAGCAAAGTAAAGAAAGCAAAGAAGGGTCAGTCAGCTGATGATATTGCTGATATCGAAAGGAGACACACACAAGGGACAACAACGACAATGATTGATGCAGTTGAAAAATTATTTCAAAAACAAAAAAAAGAGTTGAAAAGCGAGTAGCCAAAAATACTTTATTTTATTTTTTTACATTGATAATCAAATAGCAAAATGGGTTTTTAGTCGGTGGAAATTGTAGGTCTGGTTGGTGATTTTATTGATAATGGTGATTGCTCAATTCTTTATTGTAAAAAAACTTCTAGCGGCTATGGCTCATATTTTTTAGTTAAAAAATGAAGAAAATTAAAAATAGCTAAAAAATTAATCACTTCAATGAACCATAACAAACTACAATGCTTTCAACCAATTTTATAAAAAATAAGAGATAACTATTTAAAAAAAATAGAAAAATACAGAAATATGACATTCATTGTAGTCATTCATTTTTGGTTTTTAGGCTAACTTTTTTCTTTTCTTTTTCTTGGATCGAGTTCAGAGCCATAAAAGTCAGCGAGATTTAGTTATTTTTAAATTAAATGCATAACGAAAAAATGAATGAATAAAAAAGTAGCTATTTTCTTAGTTTTTGCAAAAATGATGATAGCAAGCTTCATTCCCCATTTTGGAAGCATTGGATATATTTGGTCAAGAAAAAAAATGGAGGACCAACCAAACACGCAAAAAAAAAATATTTATAAGAAGCTTCATCTTTTTTTCTTCAAAAAAGTTTCTCACAAAAAAGAAGAAAGATGGAGTTGCTCGGCTCGAACTCTTCTTCTTCGCCTTTTTTTGTTCATTGAAATGCCGAAAGAAAAAAGAAAGAAAGAAAATAAGTGTCTTTGGATTACTACTACGTACTTTTGCGCTTGAGTGAGTGATTGTATTTCTCTTTCCTCAACACTCCTACTTTTTATTATTCCATACACTTTTGAGATCTTTTTTTAGTTTTTGTTAAAAAAAAGAAACTCAATAATCTTTTTTTGATTATGTTGAGAAGCAGCTATCTGGTCTTTTTTATGGTGGCGAGAAAAAAAATGGCCAAAGCTGCTTTTTTTTTTATTGTTGAGTGATGGCAGTTTATTGTTTTTTTTTGCATCTGGATTCAATATGAGCAGTAATGAAGAAGCTGTAAACTACCAACGATCAATCAAAGTTGAAATCGAAAATGTCAAAAACTATGGAAAAAATTGAATCAATCAAAAAACGGAGGAGACGGATCAGCTTTGAAAAATTTCTGACTCCACCGTATTATTCCTGCTAAAAATAATCTGTCGCGAGATCGAGTTGCCTCAAAAAACATTAGTGACTAAGAATTTCCGAGTCAAGTGGCACTACCATCATGATTTTTTTCTTATCAGCAGCTATCCAGCATTCAAACACACATTGCTTTTTTATTCTTTTCTTGTTATTTCTCAACAAAAATATAAGTAAAGTTATATTTAAAAATGTCAAGAACCATCTAACAAAATTTAAAATATAAAACATTAAAATAAGCCATAATACCTAAAAATGCAATATGTATTAACTCATGTTGGATACTTCTTAAATTTGAAGAAAAATTCGCTTCCAAAACAGATAATCAGTTTAATTCCTTCAAGATATTGACTTACATTCTCAAACATGAGTGTTTTAGCGCCAAAACCATATTGGCCGTGAAAAAAAAATCTTCTAGTTGCGATGTTTGGGTGTGTTCGAAATTATTTAATAATTAACTCTAACGTTTAATGCCGACATACCAAGTTTCTATGATGAGTGAATTAATTGAATTCAGTTGAAATGAAAGTTTTATTTTAAAACAACTTTTATAAAAACAATTTAAATATATATAAAAGTGATAAAATTATTAAGGCCATACACAAAGAAAGATACATTTCATTTTACAAATACATAATCATAATAATACATTTTTTGTGGAATATAATAACATTTATTTCTTCCTTATTGCTTCTTGGGTTTTATTCAAATGAAATTTCTTCAAAATTTTCCCATGGCTTTGACCAAATTTTTGCGGTAACTTCCTTAAATAAATATACATTTTTAAAAAAATTTGAAATGGTTTATAAAAAAAACAAACTTTGTTTGAACCATTGTCTTTTACTTCGCAATTTGATGCATTAAAGTCGGATGCAGAAACTTGCTATAAAAAACCAAATTAATGTAAACAAAATTATACTTAAAAAGGGAATTGACTAACATTTTTAAGGCAAGTTGATTTTCCAAGTTGAAGTTTAATTCGATATTGAACGCCTGCAACAACTTGGGATTCAGCGCTTACAACATTAACTGGAACATGATAAAACATATCATTTGATTCTGCATTGTATTTATTTACAACTTTATCAACAAGATCCTGGAATATAAGAAATTTAAAAGCAAGCTTTAAAGGGGCGAAATAAACCTTGACATCCTTGGAATTAACATCTTGTTTAGTCCAACCTCCAGCCATCATTTGTCCACCTTCACCAGCCGCAGTAATGTGAGCAACAAAAAAGCTCACAAATAAGAAAACAGAAAAGTACATTAAATGTTGGGAGTTTGAGAAGAGAGGCTGAAAAATGCGGAAAATAGAAAGAAAAAACTGGAATTTTAAAGGCAAGCAAGCGGAGTCAGGAAAAACAAATAAACAAAGAGATCGAACAACAACAAAAAAATGAATCTATTTTTCACGATTATATTTTTTGTTTCGAAGCCACGTACATAAACATTTAAAATTAAAAACAACTCCATTTTTAAAACTCTTGCAATTGAATGCTTTTTCATTTTTGAAACGTTTCATTCGGTTGTTGTTGTAGTAGTAACCGATCAAGCTTTTTTTGATTGCTTATAAATGATATTTCCTTTCTTTCTCGTCGTTGACATCAAATGGTAAACACGCCCGCCCTTTCAATAAAATAAGAAGAAAAATCAATTTTGTTGACTCATCTGTTCCTTTTTTTAAAACTAACTATCTCTCTTTACTAAGCAAAAGAAAAAAGACAAAAACGAGTAATGAGCAAACATAATTAAGCGGTAAGAGATATGTATTTTGGAATGCTAATAACAAAGTTAAAAATTTTGTTAGAAAAAATTCCACGAATTATGATGATTTATACCGTCGGTATTTTTATCAACTAGCTCAAAGTAAGAAAAAGTTCAATTAAAGATCGCAATTATTTTTTATAACTCAACTTCTTAAAATGACGAGAGAAAAAACTATCAAATGATTTCTGTATTAAAAAATTATAACCAAAAAATATGAGGCTTGTTTACAGCTTTTTGAAGAATTGTTTTCGTGACAGTTCTTTCTTCTTCACAGCTTTTTGAATCAATTATTTATTTCCACCAAATATAGCAACAACATCCTTTCGTCTCAAGAATTAAAGCGGGGCATTCAAAAGATTTAGATAAGGAATACTCAATCATTTATTATAAAAAATATCCAACTCTCAACTCCCAATTAACAGAATATTTTATTTTAAGGTCATTTGATTTATTTGGAATAACTATTTTCATCAATAATTTAAGTTCAACTTGATAGAGATGTCGTCGGATAATAAAACAATAGTAACCCGTTCAAGAACTCGAGTACATGGAGATAAAATTGAAACTCCACCTTTGAAGCCTCCCAAAAATCGTGAGCGTAAGTTTTCTTCAATTTTTGCTAAAGACAGTTACATTCTTATGGTATCAATTTTTAGCAACAGCAAGTTCGTCCCAAATGCATTCAAAAGAGAGAAAAGAAGTAAGAATAGGAGATAGTTGTCAAGTTCCTTTACCGGAGGTTGAATCGAGTTATATTGGAGATGATAAACGCGAAACATATTGCGATGATTTAGATGTTATGGTTTGGAATGGTGAAAAAGAATTAAAAGATGATGACGTTGCAGAATATACTCGTCATGCAGTTAAAGTACATCGAATCCCAGTTGATAAGGTTTGGTAAAAACAGTAAAAACAATGTACACAAATTTCGTTTTTAGGCTTTATATATGCTTCATACATGTAATAATGATATTGATAAAGCTAAACTTGAACTATATGGCCATATAAATCTTGAGGATCAATGGACAGCCGATGATGATAGAGTTTTTTGGTATGCATTCCAAGCATTTGGCAAAAATTTTGCAAAAATCAAACAACTTGTAAGTCTCTCTGTTTTTTTTTTTGCGCATCATTTACCTCTATCAATTTTTAGTTACCCCATAAAAAAATGCTTTCAATTATCAATCATTATTATGCAACCAAAAAGCATCAATATTATAAATCAGTTTTAAATGATGAAATGGGAAAATCAGCAACTTTCGATTTGTCAGATGATGAAGAGGCTGAACCTCAAAAGAGATCTCATGTTTTTTATATATGCAAAAATTGTGGAGCTAGCGTTAAACGAACATATCACGTTAATTTACTTGAAGTTTGTAAAGCTTGTAAACTATATTTCAAGTTTGTTTATTTCACTTTCTAACATTCTTTTAACTCAGGCAATTTTCAGGGTAGCAAATGAGCATCGCCCCGTAAATCGACCTCGACAATTTGATAAACGAGTAACATGTCCACCAGAAATGGTTGAAATTGCAGAACAATTTGCTGAAATGGCAAAAGAATCAAAGCATGCAATGAATGGAGAAGATATTGTATGCGTTGATCGACCAACTCGAACTGTTTGTGATGATCTCATTGAGTAAGATTTGGACCATACAATTCATATATAAGTTTTTCGATTTTAGGGAAACCCACATTAAAATTGATTCAAATAAAGCAAAAGCCCATATATTAAATTCCAAAAATAATGCCATTGATTACAATGAATTTTGTGATGTTAAAAAAGCTACAGAATTACTTGAACGAATCAGTAATGAAAAAACTTCTTCTCGTCAACGGCATTCACATACATGGTCAGATTACGAACAAGCGGCAGCTTTTCATTGTCTCATTCGATTCAATAATAATTATGAAGCGGTTGCTGAAGTTATTGGTAATAAAAGTACAGAAATGGTTAAAGCTTTTGCAATTGAAAACCAAGAAACTATTCGAAAGGCTATCGAACAACAACAATCCCTTGATAAAGAAATTAACATCGAGGAGGAACTACCCAAAGCTCCACCGGCTGAAATCATAGACCTTGATTGATTCAGATTTTTCTGTAAATAATTGCATTTTATATATTTTCATCTTTATTTTTCCCATATTTAACTTTGTAATCACATCCCTCCGATGCCTTTGAAAGCAAAAATAAAAACAAAAAAACTTTATTATTTTTGAAGAAAACATTTTACAACTTTACACGTGTTTTTTGGTTGGTTGAGTGCACGCACTTGAGCGATAATAAAAAATATGTTAAAAAACAATTACATATACTTAAAATTATTAAAAACATAAAAATGGGATGAATAAAAAAGCTGCTAATAATAATGGTTTTTAATGAAAAGGCTGCCGACGACTTGATGGTGGTGAACGACTAGTGCCAACAGAAGTTCGTGGACGTGGCGATGATGCCATTCGACGAAATGTTGGAGGCGATACTGAACCAGATCGCTGCTCTTCAAAATATTTTTGTATTGCATCAAAAGCTGAACCAAGCCGTTGAAGTTGGTCAGAAATTGATTCATTGGGTTGGGCTTCATCTTCTTCTTCAGTTGGTTGAACAACTCTTTCTAATAGGTTTTCAACTGATTCTGATAGGGTATTTTGATTGCAAATTCTAAAAGTTAATAATGTTCTTTAAGTTTTTAAATGGCTTTTGAGTTTATTAAAGCATGTTGCTGTAGAAAAAAACGATTAGTTTTTCCGATATTTTTTCTACATATCCGATTTCAGAAAGGTCAATAAGATGAAATGCTTACTTGATAAGTTGAATACTTTTAAGGCATTTTTGTGTTAAAGCATCAACTTGTTTTTCTAATTCATTCGAATGCCCAGGCATTTCTTCATCTTCACCAACATGACTCAAATCATCGTGTGATTTATTACTTCGTTGATCTCTTTGCTAAAGAATATGTATTTATTTTTTTATTAGAAGCCATCTTAGAATTTAAACTTACAAGACGTTTAAATGAAAGTCCAGATGAACCTGGATGAAATGAAATTGAACGATTTTGTTGGTAAATTTTTTCTCTGAAAATTGCGATATTCAATTATCAATGAGCACTACTGATGTGAGTGTTTTAATAGAAGCAAAAATATAAATGACCACAACCACTACTGATAACAAAAAAAAGAACAACGAAAAATAAAAACGACGAGAATCAATTAAAAAAAAGTGACTCACTCTGAATTTTCTTCGACTGGTGACACTACAGATGAGTGACCTCCAGATGTTAGATTTAATAAACTGTTAGAAAAAAACAAACATTAAGAAAAATTAGAAATGTTTTTTAGAAGAAGAATAAGTGTGTAAAATTAATTAAAACAAAATTTAAAAACTAACCGAGCTTTAAGTTGTTGAATTTTTTTAGCTTCCGCGGCAGATTTTCGAGGATCATATTCCTTTCTTCGAAGCCATGCAACCATTTCAGGTGTATCTTTAACTATTGCTACAGGTTGGGGAGGCTTTTTCGCTGTTATTGGTGGTGGAGCGATGCCGGCTCGAAAAGGTGGACGTGAACCTCCGCTATTTCGTGTGGATGGAGGATTAAATGGAGTTGTGGATGATGAAGAAGAAGATGGGCCTGCTCGCATTGAAAAACGACCACCATCGCCACGTCTAAAATTGTGAAAGATAGAGAATAAGAAAAATGTTAAAAAGAAAATATTTAAAAAACAATTAAAATATTAATTGAGATGGTGAGTTGATTGAGTGAGTAGGATATTGTATGATACTGCTAGTTTCAATTAGTGATGAATTAATCAAAGAAAAAATGAAGCCATTACTGTATTTTGTTTCTCGACTCATGCTAGTAACTATTACATAGGACAAAACACAAACTGGTAAAAAAAAATGAAACAAACACAAGAAAACCAAAGCAATGGAAAAAAAATAACTCACGTTTCGCTGTGACATCGACATGGCCTGTGATTGCAAGTGCAAGAATTAGAGCTTGAAAAAATAAAAAAAAAATAGTGAATTTGGAACATAAACGAAGGGAAAAAATATTCCGACCCAAGCCAATAAAAAAAGAATGAATCCCCAAAGCTTTGAAGGGAAAAAATGTGAAAATCGAAAACTAACCTAAAATTATTGGTGGAAGTACTCGAAGATGCTTGTTGCTTTTGACATGGTCGAATTGGGGTTGATGGCTTTGAAGTTGAAGGACTTGGTTCATTGCCTTTAGTTACTACGGGAGCATTTGTACGATCACGTAATTGTTGAAGTCGAGTGGCAAGTAAAGATTGGCGAGGAGGTGGAAGTTTAGTTTCACCAACTTGTCGAGCTGAAGATGGCGCTGATGAATATGGAGTTTCTGATACAGTTGATGACGATTCATCATTATCATTATCTGAGCTATCAGTATCATCAACATATCTTTCATATGGTCGATTTCGAGTATCAACCACATACGTGCCAGCTTCACTTTGAGTATCAAGATTATCATCTTTAAAATTTTTCATTACTTCGTATTCTCCTGTTGGAGCATCTTTAAATCCTTGAATCATTTTATTAAATAAATAATGTTTTGGATCTTGAGTATCTGATTCGCTATCATCTTTTCTATTTGAAGCTGCAGTTGCGGGTGCACTTCGTCGCATCATTCTTCGACTTGTTGGTGCTTGTCTTGCAGCATCTTGAAGTGAAAATGCTTTCTTTTCTGTTGGCGTTGTTGCTGCTTCATCATTATCAAATGATACCGTAAAAGAAGTAGCTGGAGCTCGATTTGATGCAACTTTGGGTGGTGGCGTTTTTTCTTTTTCCGCTTTTTCCACTGGAGCATTAAAATCAATATCCATTCTAATTGCTTTTTGTACAGGTTTGGATGGAGGCGGTGTGGATTCCAAAGCATTTTCAGGTGGAGATGATCGACCAAGTTGAGCTTCTTGTGGTGAAAATTCTCTTCGATTTGGTGGAGATAATGTTGGAGTTTTTTCCTCTGATGGTGATTTTTCACTTTCAGTTGAACGTTTTTCTGTTAAAATTCTTGGATGACTTCGTGTTGGAGATGGTTGTTTTTCTTCAATTCCAATTCTCGTTGTTGGTTCCGTGGTTCCCCACCAAACAGGTCGTTGACGGTTTGTAATTAATGAAGTATTAAAAACATTATTGCCAGAATGATCAGCAATAATGGATTCACCTGTAGCTGATGCAAATCCCGAAGTACATGATGATGTAGTACTAAATTTTCCACCCATAGGTAAAGTTTGCTGATGATTGGGTGATGATGGTTCAAAATTTGAATTGGCATTCGAAGTTGGTGGCATTTGAGCAAACGATGTTACAGGATTATTATTCGAGGCATAACCCGATGGAGCTATAGTTGATGGTGCGGGAGAAGATGACATGGAATCTCGTGAATTTCTTCGTCGAAATTGTCCTGCATGTTTAGTTGAACCTGAGCTTTCAGATTCAATGGAATGTCGAGATCCATGATTTCGTTGGAAATATTCGGGTTCGGGTTGACCACAAACCGAAACATTACTTGATGGAGGATGTTCAACAAAATATCCAGCATTTCCATAACTTGTATTAAATGAAGCTTGTGGATGATGGAAAAACATTGTTCGATTATGGGTTGGACTTTGAGGTGGTTGATTTTGTTGTTGGTGGTGATGTTGCTGAGGCATGGGTTGAGCTTGTGAAGCCACGATATAACCTTGAGGTGGCTGATGATAATACACAGGTGTTGCAGGAACAAGAGGATAATAATATTGTGGCTGTGGAGCTGTAGGGAAATAATATTGTTGACCTGTATTTGGATCCACTAGAACTTGGGGCTGTGGTTGATGATGATAGGCTTGAGGTTGTTGTTGTTGGGATTGAGGCATTTGATGCGGATTTGATAGCTCCCGTCTAGCCATAATTGGTGAAGACATGGCTACAGCTGCTTGCTGGTGATTATAATCATTTCTTGGTGGTGATGAAGCGTATTGCACTGTCCCGGTAGATTGAGGAATATTTGATGAAGAATCAATTGATTTGGCATAATGCCGATCTGAATTTAATGAATCATTGGAATGCATCCTAGTTAATTCGAATGCAGAACGTCGGTTTTGATAAGCATCTAAAAAATTGAAAAAGTTTTATTGCAGAAATTTTTTTTAATTATATTTTTATAGGTAGAAGTTTGGAAAGTAACTAATGATTAAAACCCAAATAAATCTAGTATAAATTTATATTCTCAAAGCCTTTACCTTCTTCCGTAACTTGAAAAGGTGGATAAAAAACCGCAAAAGAATTAGCAAAATCTAAACCAAATACAGTAAACATTGCTTTTTGCCTTGTAAACAAAAAAATCCCTAATCTTTTTACCTTTTTACATTAAAAGTAAAAAATCAAGAAAGAGTTATAATTAAATATGCCGATAAATAAAAAAGTTTTTAAGATTAAAAACTTTTTATTTGCAGAAGCAAAATTAATTTGATTTTATTTTTATTTTAAAATCACTGGTAAGGAAAAAGGGAGGAGTTTTAGTTTATATGTTTTTTATCAGTGTAAATATAAAAGAAGTTTTGGAAGAATATAAAAAAATAAATAAAAAGAATAGAAGTGTCATTAACCCATCAATCGAGTAATTAAATAATGATCTTTTCTTTCCTCTCTTATTACTTCTACTTGCAAACTTTATAAACTATCATTAACGGTCATTGTGTGTGGAAGAAAAAAAAGTGTAATGATTGATTTTAAAATTAAATTGGTTTGTTTTTTATTTATTTATTTGATGGCGCGGAAAATAAAAAATATGGTAAACTTTCAAGGTCTTTAAGAATAACAAATTAAAATAAAAAGGTTTTTTGCGTGTGGTTAATTTTTTTTTCTAAAAATAAAATACTTTGGAGACAATAAACAACTTTTTTGTGTGTCAAAACTTATTTATTTTTTAACCTCATTAAAAAAAATTTTTATTATTCAAAAAAACTAACCGTAAGAAGGCGGTGATGATGGTGATACAGTAGCTGTAGCAGCAGTAATAGTATTATTATTGCTATTTGCGTTGTTGCAGTTGGACCGAGAAAACTGAAATACAAAAAATACTTAAATTATGGCGAAAAACATGAGGTGATGTAAAGGAAGATGAAATTATGATAAGCAAAAAGAAGGGATCCGTTTTTGTCTGGTATCAATAATGAAAATAAACAAAAGTATAAAGCAATTAAAATTTTAAAGGAAAAAAATTGAAATTAATTAACTTTGACAGGATAATACATAAAATATTGATTCAATAAAAAAAATTAAGATTAAAATAGATTTCACCAAAGAAGAAAGGTAAAAAGCTGGAAAAATGAAAAGTTTCAAAGTTCTTAAAAAAATGGACAAAAAAATCAATATGATTCATTTTTAAAAGTTCTCAAATTTCAATATTGCTCGTTTGCTCGACATGAAAACTCTGATAACGTTAACTACCGAATTGCTTGTAACACCTATTACAGTCTTCCTCTCTCCCGCCAAATATCGCAGTTGACCCAAAATTAAACATGATTTCTGCTCTTTTTTAAACAAAATTTTACGTTCCCATAAAAAACTTTATATTTTTTTGCTGAACTAAAAAAAGTGCACTCTATTTTTTAAATGATAAATTGCCTACGGCAACCAACATCAAATCACATCAAACCACGATTTTGTTTCTTTTATTCATTACATCGCTGAAAACTTTTTTTCATGTGTTTTTTGCGCAAAGAAAAGATCGGGGATTTGGTTTTATAAAATCTAAATCTAAATTGATTTCACGTTTAATGGTTGGCCGAAATATATAATTGTGCATAAAATATTTTGCAGGTTTTCAGGCGGCTAAGCTTAAAAGAGAATTAGAAGAGAAATATTGGATTTCAAAAATCTATTTAAACTTATTTTTTTCCATTTGCAAATCATTTATATACTTGGTTGGATTTGACCTTGATTGACAGGTGAACAAAATCAAGGAGATAAAACGAACGCAAAGGGTAAACTTTTTTGTTTGGAAAGAAAAATATAATTAGTTTAAGGGAGTTAGAGTCTTTGTTTGTTATCTATGAAAAATAAAAATAAAATAAGAAGCTTTCATGAAATATAATATTTTTTCTTTTCAAGTTAGAAGGAAGCTGGGCTGAATTAACTTTTGGTGGTTAAATATGGCAAACTTTTTTTTGGTTGAAGACAAACGACTTTCTTATTTGCAAAAATTCCTCCAAGAAAAATAAAACTATAATGACAACACGAGAAGGCAAAGCAACAAAAAAAAACATAAGGACGTTTGCTGCGTGTGCAAAGAAAAAAATGAGAGCACACGTAAAAAAAATATATGTGCCACGCGCAAAGGAAAAAAACCCTCTGCGAAAATATTGTCGTCGTCGTTTGTTTGTATGGTTGTCAACCAATAATAACACAGAAGCAAAGAAAAAAGTAGAAAATATGAAGAAAGTAAATCGATTTTATTTATTGAAAAAAAATAATAACATAAATTGTCATCGTTGGTTGAATGGTAAGTGCGCAAAAAATTGACTGTTTTTCTTTTTTCTGCGACGAGGACAGAGACCTTCATCATCATCGATGGAAAAGAAAAAAATGGGAGCAACGATGGAAAGAAAATACAAAAAAGAAAGAACCAGGCGCAACTTGGTTGGGTTTTGTTGTTCTACTTCCTTTTGGTCACTTTATTTTTTAATGCAAAATAATGAGAAAAAAATTGGAAAGAGATAATTGCGAGAAATATCCTCTAAAAAGCTTCTATTAAATACGAATTCGAGCAAATATTCTGTCAACAAATCAATTAATGGATTTGAGAAAGCAATACAAAAAAATATTTTTTATGTTTGTTCAAAGCTTTTTATATGATTGAGCTTTTTTATTTTGGGAAACACATACGAGGAGAAAGAAGCTGCTTTGTTTAAAAAGTCTATGAGAATCAAAAAATCTGGGATTGTTGTTGAAAAGAAACACAAAAAATGTTATGAAAAATTGTGAGAGAAAAATATGGAACTGATGATGAAACATAAAAAAGGCAGCAGCAGCTCTTTTTTTTCAGAGGCATAAAATAAAAGGCGATAAGAGACGAGTAAACGAGAAATAATAAGAAAACGCGATGCGAAGTGAAGAAACAACGGCTTCTTCCAATTCTTCATCGGGCCAGCTTGAAATATGCCATACTTTGATGGTTTCTCCTAACAAAAAAAAAGTAAAGAAGACAAAGAAAAGCTTGCTTTCTCGCTTTTTCTTATGGCAAAAGAAAAAACCACATGGGAGTTAGCCATTTTTAAGCTTTTGGTAGTGGCATTGGTGGAAGCGGGCGACTCTAATTCAACCTTGAAACGATCCATAATGATGACCAATGGTCGAGAAAAAAAAAACCAAGAATAAAAGAAGCAAAAATAAAAAGCAAAAAGCGTATTTATTATTGATTGAAAGTCGCTCGTCGTGGTTGTTGTTTTTGGTGTCGCTGCCGCTAAAGAAGAAAGGGAAAAAAAGAAGAAGGAGAAAGTGTCCGCTACGTTCATTTCCAACTAACTATATTCCCTTTTTTAGAAATAGAAAAACAGCAAGATTTTTTCTCTCCCGAAAATGGAAGAAAATGCTGACTAACGACGACTAACAACTCCTGCTGGCCACCAATAATACCTGAGAAGGAGGAAAATGGAATATATTTTTTTTTCGGGACACCTGTGAAGACATCGTATTTTTTAAAATTTATTCGAAGAGAGAAGAACAGAAATTTTTGAAGCCTTGAAGCTTTGTTCATTCAGAACTTGAAAAAAATCCTCACAAAGAAAGAATAGTTTTTTCTTCGCCGTTTGAAAAATGGTTCAAAATAAAGAGAATTTTTTTTGATGAATTTCTTTGTTAATCCTTTTTTCATGTCTCCAAAAACGGGAAAAGTGAAAAAGATAGAGATAGATGATGATGATTTCAGCGGTGTATGATTCAACTTGAGAATGTGAGTCTTCAAATGCAAAATCTTGAATTTTAGTTTATCCATTCTCGAAACCTCAATAAAACAATTTTTAAGTACAGTTTCTAGAAAAACTCTTTAGCATACTGTAAAATCGATCATGAATAATTTTTAATCTCCAAAACTTATAAAACATAATCACATGCAAATATATCCTGTCATCGTTGAAACGAATGTTAATCTTTTTTTCTTCTATCACCAACTTAGAGACTATCGTAGTTTTTGTAATGCCACCATTCCTAAAACAAGCAACCACGAAAAAAGTGTAAAAACAAAACTTTGTTTTCGTCAAATGTAAAATGCTGGAAAAAATAAGGAATGGAAAGAAAAAACTTTTTTTATGATGATCACGTTTGTAAAAATAAAACGTTGATGAAAGTTTTAAAGCAAGAAATGGAAAAATAGCCATGAATGATAAAAATAAGGGGAAACAAAAAACGAAGAATAAGAAGAAGCTCCGAAAGAAAAAAAATCATTACAAATAAATGAAAACAATGAATAAAAAAATGCAAGAAGAAAAAATAATATTAAAAAGAAAAACATAGGAGTTTTTTTTAGTTAGTTGGATGGTTGATGAGTTGGTTGGTAGTTTACGACATTTGAGGACAACATGTTTATGACGCTAACATAAGCCGTTGGGATAGAGTTAAAACTTTTCATGAGAATTTTTAGAACATTTTTAAACAAAAAAAGAAGCAAAGCGTTGAGATATACCATTTTGGCCGATCAAGGTAAAATTACGTTTGGATTAACTGTACTTACCCAATACGTGAACATAGAATTATTCACTCTTTCAGCTTCTCGAGGTTGCCAACCATAATTATCAACAGCAGCTGCTGCAGCAACTACAGTTTCATTAGGAGGTGATTGTGGAATAGGAATGGATCGTCGACGAGTCATTTTTTAAGTATTAAAAATGTTTGGTTATAAACACAAAACAATAATTACAGCAAATTTCTTTTATATATTTTTTTCTTTGAATAAAGCAAAACAAATTTTTGCTAATAAATAACAAATTCCATGGAATACAGAGAAGAACAAAACACAAATAAATATACAGATTTCTTTTCCAGAAAACAATTTACAAAATCTCAAAAAAAAATTCAATTTAAAAATTTGTTAATTACAAAAAATTTGAACAGAAAAAGTGATTAAAATAAACAACAAACACGAATGTGATGTGATCAAAGGAACGACGAAAAAAAAAACTAATTACGATCAAGGATCAATTTTATTTTAGTAGCACACATCGAAAAATAAATAAATGACTTTTGTCAAAAAAAAATAAAACTTGATTGTGTCTTCGTTCGCGCAATATCTAAAAAACACTATTTTCTTTCTTATTTTAGTTTTAAGAAAAAAAGAAGGGATGTTTTAATGACGACAGTATAAAATAAAAAAAAGAAAGAAACAGATCAATCAAAGCTCTGAATTTTTTTTTGAAAGCAGCGGCAAGAGAATATAAAAAAGGGGACAATCACATGAGCTTTTGTTGTTGAAAACACAGGGAATGAAAATCAGAAGAGAAAAATAAATTGAAAAGTGTAAAAATGTGGAATACAAATCGGTTTAAGTTTTAACGATTGAAAGAGCAAAAACAAAAAAAAACACTATGGAAATGAGCGGAAAGAAAGAAAAAGAAAGTGGGATAATCCTATCAGTCTATTACGGCGTTGTATTGTCGACTATGAAAGTGTTTGAAAAATCACGCCATGACCAAGCTGCAGTTGATAAATTCGATCAACATCAACGAATGTGACTGGTACAAAAAGACTAACAAAAAGCTCAAAACTTTGTCAAGCTTTAGGTTTTTGAAGTGTTGTTTCTGTCAATTTTTTGGCGCACAAACAATGAAAAAAAAAGTTTTGTAATTCCACTTGAACAAAAAAATGAAAAGCCGCTCACAACCACGCATTTATTTTGTTGCTAAACTTCATTTTTCCTGAGTTTAATCAGTTACTTTTAACGCCTACTTTTTTATCATCACTATTTAGAGGAAAATTTTTATAGCCTTGCCACAAAGAAAATATCATAATTTTAGGGAAATGTGGAAGAATAAAGTTTTTTATTTAAATAAACCTAAAACATACCATTTTTCTATTTCTTAACATCTGAGCTTGTTCTCGATGAAAACTTTGTAAAGCTGAATGTTGCCTTTGCCGTTGGAAGAAATTTCTTCGTTGAGTACACGACAAATTATCATCTCCATTATTAATGGTTTCATCAACGTATGTAGTTGTAAAAGGTCGTTGTTGGTTTGTAACAAACCCATTATTTTGAGGTTGACGCCTCCATACAACTTCTTTTGTAGGAGAAACCGATTTTGCGTGATATTGTTGTTGTTGGTTTCGTTGATTCATTTTATAACATTTCTTAAAAATAAATGAAAAATTAAATAATCGAAATCAAAGTTCCATTTTCTTTAACAAAAAATGAGTTCAATTCGAAATCGCGTCAACAAAAAAGAAAAATAAATAATAGTTTAATAAAACTCGTTTTTTTGATAGTTTAAAAAAGGGCAATTTGTTTAAAAAATATATTGTGTTGCATATAAAATAATATAAATGTGGGACAAAAAGAAAGATAAAAAAAGGTTAAAAGTAATATTTGCCAAATAAAGTTATATTGTAATAATAAATGATGATGGCCATTGGCCATGCTCGAAAAGGCGTGAACCCAAAAAAACTATGTCTTATGATTTGATTTGTTCGTTATAAATCATTTTTCTTTCCCGCCAAATCAAGGTAAAATTAATCATTGGTTTTGACAGACTCTAAAGTTTTAAAATAAAGATTGAACAGATTGATAGAAATTTGAATTTATACGGCTTTTGTCCTCGAAATTCAAGAAATTTTTATTTTTTAGTAAAGAAAAGTTTAGACAACCTATTAGTAAAACTCTAAAATCGATGAGTAATAATACCCTTTGATTTTTTTTCCATTTTCACTTTTCCTTCATCATCGCCATCTTCTTGTTCTCACTTTAAAAAAAATCTTTTTTGGTTTTTGCTTGCTGCTGACAGCTTTAAGTTTATTTTATTTATTTTTTTTTCTTGTGTTCAACACATTCCAATGAGAATAGAAAAAAAAAAGAAAATGAAGAAGATAAATATCTATGCCTTTAAGGTTTTAGCTTATTTGTGTCCAATTTCTTTTTCATTCTTCTCAAAAAAGCCCTTTAGATCGGCAGCAATAGCAAGAGAAAAAAAAAGCCACAACAAAACGTATCCGATCGCATTGAGCAGCAATTTGTATTTGGGTGAAAAACAAATAAGCTCGTAAATCATCATACTCATTGGAGAGAAAATTTATAAAAATTTAACACTTCAAATAAAAGTCTTTGTAAAAAACAAAAAAAGCAACATGAATTTTTTCTTTTGGACTTCTTCACAAGCCTTGAATGGTGCCACCAACCAAACAGCCAGGTACATCATACACATTTTTTGCCACTTTCAGCAATGCCTTTCACTTTCATAAAATGAAAAGCATGGAAATCGATGGGTGAGTAAATTTATAAATGCTTCACTGACCATTGGGGATAGGAAGGTGCTAAACTAAAAAAAATAGTGGACAAAAACGCCTTTGTTAGAGTCCAAAAAAAATGTTAAACTTTTAAACAATAAAAAATTTCTATTTTTTCTTTCAATTTTTCAGCAAATTGACAGTTGGTATTGTTCGTTAATTCATTTTCTTCCGGGAAATTTGTTTTTCACCTTTTTTTCTTTCTTTTTTCTTTGACGAGACAAATAACAAATGCTTTTTTAAACTGCTTTAAAAAAATAAAATAAACATTTGGTGTTTTTAAAGTAAGAATTCATTTTTTATTAACTTTTTATTATTAATCTGAAGGAGCATAAGAACTTATGGAATCTGTATTAAGAGGTTTTTTAGCAAAAGATTTTCTTCGAGTTTTTCCTTCTCTACTGAGATATTTGGATGTTGGAGAAAGTTCAATGGATTGACTAAAAAAATTTTTAATATAAAAGTTAAAATTTTGAAAGCATGGAAAATTGTTGAAAAAGCATACGAGTTATTAATTATAAAATAAAGGCAAAAAATTACCGCGAAAATGAAGAAGCTTCAGAAATTGATGAAGCATTTTTAACTGATTCAATGTCAGATTCTATAGCTTCAGGAATTTCTTCTTGAATGCTTTCTTCAGTGGAAATTGAGCCTTCACCCAATGTTGACGAAGAAGATGATGAAGCTTTGGATTTTTCTTTTAACGTCGACGCAAAAGAAGAAGAAGAGCTTGAAGCTTCTGTGGTATCAGAATCTTCTTCCGAACGTTTTTTTGTCTTCGAAGTTTCTGAAGCTTCTGATGATTCAGAGGCAGTCGAGGATGCTGCTGTTGATGAAGAAGAGGCGCTACTTTCAGTTTCTGCTTCATTTTCGTTTGTTACAGCCAGGGTCGCTTCTTTTTGAGCATCTTTTATACTTTCATTAATGGTGACATGTTTCTTTGGAGGTTGTGGAATAAATATAGCTGGTTCCAAAAAGTTCCCAATGGACAATGATTTGGTGCTATCTTGAGAAGCTTCAGCGAGGGTAAAACTTTTACGTCGGATTCTTGTAATTGGAATTGGACTTTGTTGGCCACTTTGAGCAGGACTTGGAAGTTCGTCTAGTGGTGGATCATCTGCTTCAGAATGAAGTGAAGAAATAATGGATTCCTGGCGTGAAAATGGTAGCGACGAATGTTTTGGAGTTAAATTATCAAAATTTGGTGGCGGTGAAGATTCAGTGATTACATTTATAAGACTTTCTTTGGGGGAATCAGGAAGAGAAATTCTTGGAGATAAAACAATTCTTTCTTTTTCCGTTGAAAATTCAAATGATGGGTGTGATTGAACATTATAAGTTGAAGGTGATAACGGAATTGTTGTGGGTATTATAACTACTGGTTGACGAGGTACATGAACTTGAACATTTGGTTCTAAAAAGGCTGAAATATCTGGTTTTCTTATAGCTATTGGTTGACCTCCACTATCTTTAACTTGATTGATTTTCTTTCCTGGGTCTATAGGATGTTTAGCATTAGTAAGTTGCAAAATTTCTCGCCTTTCTTCCGCCATTAAATGCAATCTTTCACGCATCTGTTCAATTTGTCGCTTTCTTAAATTTGAAAAATCTTGAGCTGCTTTTAAATCAACTTCAGGCTCAGGTGGAATAACTTCTTCAACAACCGCAACAGGTTGTGGTTGTTGCTGTTGAATTGGTCGAATCCTACTATTTCCACTAATTCGAGACGAAACTTTGCAAACGAGAAGTACAATAAGCCTTAATAAAGCTTTTCTTTCTTCAGCAGCACTAACAATTTGAGTTAAATCTGTTTGAGTTGAAGCATCTTTAGTTTCAATCGTATTTAAAGTCCAAACATTTCTTTGATGTTTTTTTGATATTTGTGTGCCAGCGTTAGATTTTAAAATGGTTGAAGTTTGTGAATGAGTATTACGAAGGCGAGGGCTTGTTTGAATACCAATAGATTCAGTTTGAATTTGACGTCCAAGATTTTTAAGCAAATGTCGGCTTGAAATAAAATTAATAAGAAAAATAGTTTTATTGAAAGCATTTCTAAGGGGAATCGAAGCTTGCAAAGTTGAGCGATCCTAAAACAGTATTTTTGCTAATTTATTTTCGAGATCATGCAAGTAAATTCTGAAGCTTTAAAAGTAAATCATCGAAAATGTATGTAAAAATGATCTAAAAATGCAACAAAGTTAGACTAACTTTTTTATCCTCAAATGAAATAAATGATATTTCATTGGATGCATAACCTTTTTGTAATTTAAGAATAATTTCAAATCCAAGCTGATCCTTTTCACAAAAACATATTTTTCCTTTTTTAATATTTACGTCTGAAAGAAAAAATCTAATAATTAATGTTGAAAACTAATCGCTTTCTTACATTTTTGATTCGTTTCAAAAACAATGGGTTTAGATTCAATAACAACAGTTTGTTCACCAAATTTTAAACAAATATTTTCAATTATGGAATTTTTTGAATCATTATCTCGAATTCTCTCAATCGATTGAACAACAAATTGAACACAAAAAACATCAAAATTTTCCATGGAATAAAAAAAAAAAACAAAGCTAATAGACAAGAAAAAGAGGAAGGAAGAAAGCAGGCGAAAAAAAGAAAGAAAAGAAAACAAAGGTTGTTGAAAAAGCGTTGGTGGTGGTCATGGAAACCACCCATAAGCACAACATCGAAAATGATGGTGCAAGAAGCTAAGAAATATAAAAATTCGCGCAGGTTTTAAAAAGATGCATTTAAAAAATGGGTAAATGACTTTTATATAGTTGGTTTGGAGTAATATTTTACAAGATTCTTCGCTATTCTTCTTTGATGCAACTATGAAATTTTTCAGCCAAAGTATGGATAACAAAATGGCCTTTTATAAAATTAAACGCCATGATTTGAATTTTTTGGTCTGATTGAGCTAATCAAAAAGAGATCGAAATAATGGTGTCAGCAGCACTGGCAGTGAGAAATGTAACGAATCAAGTAAATTTCATGGAGTTCAATCAACAACATAGTTTCAAAAGTTTACAGGAAGGTCGACAAGATAATAAACGATTCCAGTGAAAAATAAAGGAATTTCATGTTGTTTATTAAGAGATAATATGGCACCAAAAGGATAAACAAATGCAATGGATTGGGCGTTGAGATTGTCCGGCGATTTAGGGTATTCACTTGCTGCAACTCCAAGAGCTAAATAAGAACTCCATTAAAAATTAGGGCTGTTTCTTTTGGATCTAAACATTTATAATAAATGGATCGAATAACCACATCTGAAGTAACAAAACGTAAAATTAAGAGATCTTTTTATAAGCAACTCCCAAATGAAACAGAGAAAATCTCAATTAAAAATTAGTGAAGCCAAAACTAATAAAAGTTGAATTGCAAACAATTTCATTGTAATTATTTGAAATATTATGTTGAAGTGATATTGAAAATGAGTAAAAACAACAACATTTCCTTTGATTCTTAATCCCAAAAATAAAATTTACATTGAATAAATTTACATGAAAGTTAAAAAGGCACTAAAATTTCTTGAAATTTTTAACCATGGAATAAGATTTTTATTGAAAAAAACCCAGCATACATGGATAATCTTGATCCAAATATTTTTACATTTAAAGAAGGTGAAAAAAATTGGTGGAGTATCGAAAAACCTAACGAGGTTACTGAAGAAAAAAATAAGTAAGCCAAGTTTTTACGATTTTATGAAGAAAAAAAATGATTTGGAATTCCATTTAAATATTGTTCAGAAGTAAATTACTTTATTGAATACTCTTTTTAATTAGACGGAACAAAGACATAATTTATGATTTTCAAATATTTTGTAAAAAGATGTGAAGTAAAGCATAAGTGCTTTCCTAATATTTTTAGTTAGTGTAACTGAAAAGAAGAAAAAAGGGCAAAGTACTAAACAAGTAAAAATGATAATTTTTTAAATTTGGAATCCATCAGCTTGGAGTATTAATTATATATATTCTAGCATTGCTGTTAGAAACACATGTGAACTTTTTATGAAAAAAATCAACAAGAAGCCAATATGCATTGGAGAGGGTAGCTTTGGTCAAGTATGGATTGTTCAATTCGATGGAAAATCAAAAGAATTTGTTCAAAAAAATTATAAAAGAATTCCACAGTACACAATTATGGTTACACATGAAATAATATCTGAAGTTAATGCTCTAACTAGATTTGATAACGAATATATCCCGAAATTGATATACAGTGGATTCGATGCTGATAAAAAATGGTGTATAATAATGGAATATTTCAAAGGTGGAATTATAGCAGATCATCTTGAGAATCGTACAATTATTACTCCAAAGGGGAAAAAATTTATTGCTTATGAACTTGCGCTTGCTCTGGAATATATTCATGGTAAAAATTATACTCATGGGTAAGTTTAATGTTATAATATAAAATTAACTTAAACCTTTATAAACCATTTATTTTTTAGCGACGTGAAACCTGACAACATTGCATTAACAGAAAATGGCCATGTTCGCCTTATTGATTTTGGTCATTCTCGATATGTGAAAAAGAAAACTATTCTTCCTCCAACAGCGATTAACTATATGGCTCCAGAAGTTTTTCGAGGCGACGAGGCTGGAGTTTCTTCTGATCGATGGTCTTATGGTTATGTTCTTTGTGTTTTGATTCAAAGAGCCTCTCCATTTGGTATTGTTGGCCAAAGTGATCAAGAAATTTACAACGAGACTATGAACGAAAAGCCATATTTAGACAGAATAAATGATGACGATGCTAAAGATCTTATTACAAAACTTGTAAATCCTGATCCTTATCAACGATACGCTGAAATTACTAAACATGCTTACTTTAAGAATGTTACTAAAGATGATGATCCGCCATTCAAGCCTGGAAACGTTCAATTAAAACCTATTGATGATTTAGAAAATGGTGATGGGTGCTTAACCGAAGATGAAGTTTATGCTACACGTATGAAAGAAGCTCTTAAAATACCGACAATTGCATACTTAGAATCAATAGAGAATCCAACAATAGTAAATAAAGAAATCAAAAATCTCCAGACCTGTGACAAATTGAAAAAATGTTCTAACGACAAAAAAGAGAACGTACAAGTAGATGATGAAAAATTAACAAAGTCAAAAGATGGTGAAAAAGTACCAATAGCTGCTGGAAAAGCAACAAAGCCAAAAGATGCTGAAAAAGCAACAAAACCCAAAGCAGCGAAGAAAGAGAAAAGTGATAAAAAATCCAAGAAATTCTCCATTTTTAAGAAAATCAAAAACCTTTTCAAAAAAAAATAATTCTCGAGTGGTCAATGGAAAAATTTCAAAACCAAAAATTCGCTAATGGAAAATTGCTGGTGGAAGAATGATGGTTTTTTCCTTAATGATTTTGCGGTTGTTACCTTTTATTAAGGTTTGTTTTTTTTTGTTTCTTTTGTTGTATGCTTACTATGTTTTAATCACCGATGATGAAATACGAGCATTTGTCAATTTTGGTCGAGTGATTTTACTAAATAATTAATTACTTTCTTTTTTAGTTATGCCGTCATACCTAAATCTTTCATCTCAAGCTGCTTTTATTATTTCTTCCAAATCTTGCTATGAATGAATGTAAACGAATGTTTTCCATTGGTTTTGATTATCAACTTTAATCGAAAATTTATAACTTCAAAGTGATTTAGAAAAAATGGATACTCTTTTCGTGAATCAAAAATATTAAAGAAAATGTTGTGCTAGTCCTTCTCATTGTTTTGATCATTTTCCTGCTTCAAAATTGGCAAAGTTTGCTTTTTTGTATCGTTTATTTATTTTTATCAAAGCAAGTTTTAGGACTTACTTCCAAATGTTTGCGTTAATATCAAATTTTCTCTGAATATGGTGCATTTGAAGCTGCTTTTTATTGAAGAAATGATCATTTTTCTGGCTTGAAAAGATATTGGAAGAATCAATATTTTGTTTGAACATGTTCCTATTCCATTTGCATCACAACCAAGAATTATTTTTACTGTTGTTGCATGTACTAAATTCATAAAAAATAAACAATTTGTTCATATCGATCCATTTTTTTGTTATTATGTATTGTTTTATTTTTGTTTCCTGAATGATATCTGCTTTTATAAGCATTATTGTTATTCTTAGAAAAGCAAGATGGGAAATATGCATTCTTTATGCTTTTTGTTAAGTATAAAAGAAACATTTGACATTTTGCCTACATTAATTTATTCGATAATCATAAAAGCTTCTTTAGACAAATTAAAAAAATAAGATTAAAACGAATGGAAAGCATTAAATTTGTGACGGCCAAGATGGAAGAGATACTTTGTAATAATCAAAATTTTCGGGTACAAAATCTCTTTTTCAAAAAAGCATCAAAAACTTTTTAAAAGCAGCAAAACTTTTTCTTTTTCTTTTTAGACTCTTTTGGTTGGTCAGGCGCTGCTTGCGATTCATCGAATGATTCTTCTTTGAAAATTTTGGGTACTTCTTGATTTCCATGAAATTCAAAATGGAGTTTACCCGTATCCATTTCATCTTTCCATGTTTTTTCGGCTGTTGTTACATAACGGCTTTGAGGCGTTTCTTTTGCATCGAACTTAACAAAGTCATTCTAAAAGAAAGGCTCAATGAAGAAATTAAGTAAGTTAAAAAGTTGCAAACTTCTGCTCCTTCAATTCCTTCGCCATTTTTAACAATAACACTACCTCCAAAATTATTTTCCAATGAAGCTATTTTAGCTTTGGTTTTATAAAGCTCGTTTTTTGAAAACATTATCTCTGAAACAACAACTAAAAACTTGAAAAGAAGTGAATCCCAAACAATGAAGTTTTACAAAATGCAACACCTCCGTTCGACAAACAATAATTTTATGTAACCATAGAAATCACTTTATTTATTTTTACAATTCAAAACATTTTTTATTACATACATACAAAAAAGGTTATGCATCAATCAAAAAACAAAATAAAAGCTATAAAATTAATTTTTCTTTTTCATCTTTGCAGGTTCACGAGATTTTGTTGTAATTCGATTTGAACCAGATTCATCTTCTTCAAGTTCGTAAAAAATGACTTTGTTCGTAATCAAACATACAAAAACAACACAGATCAATGCCACACCAAAGCTTCCACCAAAAAGATAAAAAGGAATTTGACTTGACACTGAAAAGTATAAGAGTTAGTTCATTCTACAACTTTATAACCAAATAGTTTCACTGAAAATAAGCTAAAAACCTTACCTATAGGTACATATGTAATACTGACTTCTCTCTTGATAGGTGGAGCTGAAGTTGTTGTTGTTGTAGCATCAGATGGAGGAGGATCAGTTGGCAGAGGCACTTCTGGAGGCGATGTTGTTGGACAAATTGTGGTTGTTGAAGAACCTATAAATAAAGAAGTTAAAAATGTGACATGAATTAGTTGACCAAGCCGATGCACGACAACAAAGATAACAAATAAGCGAAATACTTTCTTCTTATTCAAATACGTAAAATATTTTACCCGTAGTTGATGATGGTAATGAAGATGATGAACTTGGTTGTACTGTTGTTGAACTTGGTTGTGACGTTGTTGAACTTGGTTGTGACGTTGTTGAACTTGGTTGTGACGTTGTTGAACTTGGTTGTGACGTTGTTGAACTTGGTTGTGACGTTGTTGAACTTGGTTGTGAAGTTGTTGAACTTGGTGGCAATGTTGAAGAAGTTGCATTCGGATTTGATGTTGAATTTGGATCAATTGATGTTGATGGAAGCATAGTTGTCGATGTTACATTATGATCAAATGTCGTATTAGACGTTATAGAAGGACCACCAGTTGCTGACGTCGTTTCATTTGAACCAGGAGGTAGAGTTGAAGTATTGTTCGGTGCCAATGTTGTTGTAGTTGTGTTCGTTAATTGTGACGATGTTGAAGTTGTTGTATTTGAATCATCTGTAGTTGATGGAAGCGTTGTCGACGTTGATCTTCGATTTCCATGAGGTGGCGATATTGGTTTTTTAGTTGATGGAGATAATTTTGACGAATCAGGTGTTGACTTCACAAAAGATGACGGCGTTGAAGTAACCTTCGGTTTCACAGGAGGCTTTCCAGGTTTCGTTCCCTTTGATCCATCAGCTGCCAAAATTTGAGAATTAACAATACACCATAAAATTGCAACGATGATTATTTTTCTCCGTAAAAATGAAACCATTTTTTATCCAACTTCTTTTCAGAGTGGCAAAAAAAAAATGAACATTTTCATGAAATCAAAAAACGCGAATGAGTTCATACGCATATGCAAATTTTGCTGCTGTTTCGCAGCTATTTCGAAAGAAGAATTTTACAAATAATAAATTTTTTAGCTTTAAAAAAATGCAGTCATTTCCTCAGCCATATTAAAAGCAGCTTTTTCTAAACTGTCAGAAATCAAAGGGATTAAAACTTTCTCATGCTTTTACCGTAATGCCTCTTATTTCGATTCAAGACTTTTTTTTTACTTTTTAATGATTCAATTCGAAGAAAGTTTATTTACTCCAATTAATTTTCTGCTAACACATTAAAACAAAATTTAATCCATATTTTAACATCGCTTTGTTGTTAGCGAGCGAAGTCAGCAGCAATTTTGCTAGATTTGTATTGGTCATTTTCGCTTGCACTAATATGTGTAATTTTTATGATGAATTTCCATCGTTAACGAAACTTCAATTTGTATTTCTATGAAGTCATTGTTTGTTTTTAGCTTGAAATCGTTTGAGTTTGATTTGAATGAGAATGTTGGTGAAGAACTTTAACAAGAAAGGAGGGCTTTGTGTTGTTATGTTTCCCGTTTGCCCTTTATTACTTTTATTTATTGCAATATTGTCTGCACTTTTATCATTGTTCATCGACCTCAGTGTTGTCAGGCTTTTAATATTAAGGTTTAATCTATCTGTTTTTAAATGATAATAAAGAATAACAAAAAAGCTAAAGATGCTTTTGATCTTATAAAAATATCACCATAAATTTTTTTTGCTTCATTAGCAGTGGTCATCGGATAAAAACAAAACGTGTTAGTTGGACGTTTCATACAGCAAAGATCACTCAAAATTTTCGTTGGATTTGGTAGGAAACTAAAGTCTTTTTAGCCAAATTATTAGCTGCATTATATGAGTTTGTATAACGCCATAGTTAGTAGTGTTGTATCTATGTGTGTGTTTTTTTTGAAAAGACATTTCTCTTTTTTGTCAAATCATTATTATTTTTTCCACTTTTTTCAACTCTCGCAAAATATTTTAATGTTGTGTCGCTATTTTTTACCAAGCATTTCCTAAAATTTTGCAATAAATATTTTTCTCATTCTTGTAATTTTATAAAAAAGAATCAAACATTTTTTTTGCAATAAAAACAACATTTCCCTCGTATTTGTGTGTTGAAGAAAAAAAAGCTTTTTTTTAATAATCACGTAATAATTTTTTCTTCTCTTTTTTCTGAATCACTATTTTTTTGTAACTGCCACAAACTTATCAACGATCACCCTTTCCTTCATTCACGCTGCTTCACGTGGTGGCCAAATTTTATCGATGACTCAAATTTTCTTGCTCGAATTCGGGCCTCACCTTTAAAATAAAATAAAAACTTTGTGTTCCGCAAAAAAATATTTATCAAAGTTTTCGTTTCTTTCTTTTTTTGCATTCCGATGATTTCACATTGTTGGAAAAAGGAGAGTGAAAAATAAAATGATGACTGTTAATGAATCAAAAAATGGAGCAATTAATGACAGAAGTTCGAAAATTTGTAAAAAAAAAGAAGGTTTAATTGCAATTGCCTAGAGTTTTGGAACACATTAGTTCAAGTTTTCAATTAATTAATTTGCACAAAGACATAATTGATAAGCAGAAATTAATGAATAAGTTTACAGAAATCATGGAATGATAGTTTCACCAGGACGAATTGAAAATTACCACAAAAAACAAATTGAATGTGTCAGCATTGTATGTATTCAGTAGTTAATAAAGTGATTTGCCAAATATTTTTAAAACACTATTAAGTAGTAATTTTTCCATGATTTGCTTTTTTACGATATAATTTCCAATATCAAAAAACGACATTTTTTAAAGTCCCAAAATTGAAAGAATTTTATCTGCTGTATGCTGATGGTAAATTAGATTTAAACTTCATATTTCTTAAAAAGTTAATAACTGGAAGAGTTCATTTCCTTGGTAAAGACATTTCCACAACAACAAAAAATTGTGGAATTTCAATAGAAACAAACATATTTGCTAATTAATTATTATTGCTTTATTTTACAGGAGTCATTCATTGTTTTTTTTCTCTCACATTAAAACAGCAATAATTTCTGAAACAATATTTGTTTATCATTTCAAAGGTCGGTTTTTCTCTGCAATTCACTGCACACCATCGAATCGAATTTATTTTTTGTTATTGTTTATTTTGTTTGTTTTTTCTTTCTTTCATTAATTTTTGAAACCTTTATCGAACAGCAGCGTTTCTCTCTTTTCCACTACTTTATTTGGTCAAAGAATGTTTCACGTTAATTTTTTAGTTGAACAAACAAAAATCATATTTTTAAAAAATTTTCATTTCTGAATATCAAAAATCAAAAAAGCGTAACAAAAAGTATTCAGAAATCATATAATTCCTTCGTTCTAAAAAAAGGTATATTTTCCCTCAACTTTTTTTTCGAAGACAGACTTTTTTTTCTTGGGCAGCCCGCCATTTTTTTTGCAAAAAAAAAGAAATTGAAATAGAAAAAAAGCTAGCAGCGACCTCCAATCTTCGTTCGTTCCTGCTACCGGCTGGTGCGCAACGTATTCGCGCCCATTTTTTTTTTGAGTCATTTCAAAATAATACCGATTTAAAAAGAGAAGAAAAGAAAAATAGCCATTTAGTAAAAAAAATCGAGACTCAAAAAAAGAAAGAAAAGAAAAAAGTGGTATGCCTGGCACGGCGCCAAATTTTTTTTTTCAGCTGATCGGGGTCAAATCGCATCGTTGCCTCTGTCGTTCCTGGCACCATTGAAATAGAAATAAATTCATTCAACCGCGTATGTGTGTGTGGTAGTGATGGGTCAAAGACAAAAAAAAAATAGGAAATGACCCGAAAGTATTCCTCTCTAAATCGTGGTCGTCGCCGTCAAAATAACAAACACTAAAAACACAGAACATCATACTAAAACTGAGAGAAAGGAGAAAGAATAAAGAGAGATTAAATGAACCACAAAATGAGACTATTAGTCGCCGGTGAAATTATTTGTATAACCGAAATACATACTCATTCAAATATTTAGGCACATTTTTTTACTGTTGATTTTTTTTTCTTTTTTTTTTATTTTGCTTCATTTTTCTAAAGGCATCTTTAGAATTTTATTTTTACCGTGGCAAAGCCCAGGAGATTATTATAACTCTTAAAGGCAAACAAAAATCAATCTTTGAAATTAAAGTTTCCCTTGCTTCCAAATTTTTTAATTAAAGCCTTTATTTGGAAAGAAAAATTGGAATGCAAAGAATTTAGAGCAGTTTTGCTGCTACTTTTAGATTATTTTTTTCTTTGCGCACAAATCAAATAAGAAAAGTCGCGTGCTTATTTTTTATTTATCCCTCAAGAAGCATCATCCATCATCACGCGTGCTTTAAATTTTTTAAAACTAGTTTATTTTTTAATTAGCTAAAAATCGTGTCAATCATTATTGCTTTAAAAAAAGAAGAAACATCGACATTCCGCTTATTTTTTAACTATTCCCCATATTTCGCTGTTGTGAATCTTTGATTCCCTAATTCAACAACCTTTTTTTCATTTGTGTCAGTCGTCTGCATCGTTTTTTGATTGCAATTGTTTTATTATTTGAACAGACGTTTTTTTCTCTTTCTAATTTGATGATTATTGTTTTTTCTTTCTTTCTTTTTGGTTTACGTTAACTTGAATTCTTCAACCATCCATTGGAATGTGCACGCGCTCTCGGCATCGAGTATGTATCGGTACGAAGCCACGCCAAGGTACGGCCTTTTGATTTCCTCTTTCCGGCATGAAAAAAAAGAAAAAAGAGATTGCGCAAGTCGTGGGTCGTTTACTCACTTTAAAAGATCTTTCCTTCTTTTTTTAGCGAAAGAAATAATATATATTTATTTGAATGAATAATTGCCTTCCGTTTTGTTTTTAAATAATATTGCGCGGGTCTTCTTTTTTATCTTCGAACAAAGTGATTAATAAAAATAGCAAACGAATTGGAAGTTGTTGCAAAGTTTAAAAAAACAGTAAAAAAGTGAAAGAAAATAAATCAAAAAATAGTAAAATAAATTTATCATTTTTAAAAAATTTGTTTCAAAAAATTAAAGCGCAAATTAGTAATTATAAAAAAAGCCATTTTAGTAACTGGTAATGCTAGAAATAATCAGAATGATTTACCAAGTTTAGCTGATTTTAAATAAATTCATGATTACCATGCTCACAAAAATGCCAGGAGAAGAAAAAAAATTTGATCCAAAGTTTTCAAATTACTTTTCCTTCATTTTTTTATTTTACCCCTGAAAGTTTTTTTTGTCTTCATTGTTCTTTTTTTTTTTGGCCCAGACAATGAACGTCAAAACTCTTCAAGTTTCATCACTCTCACTGTCTGAATACATTTTAAATAAACATTCTGCGAAACCGGAATCGTCCAAAAACTTTATGATCTTTGGCTCTACGCCATTTTTTCTTTCTTTCATTTTTTTTCTTTCAAAGTTGATCCCCGCTTTTAAAAAGTGCAAACTTTCGCGCCTTTTTTCTTCAAAAAAAGCAAAAAACCTCTTCGATAGGCAATCTTTTTTTTTATTTCGTCTTTATTGTAGTTGCGCAAGTAAGCAATTGAGAGAGTAGTGCCTGCATGTACTCGGTTCGGTTCCGACTGGTGCCAGTCAGGTTGTGCGCAAGAGAGAGAAAAGGATACGAAAGAGAACGAGCAGCAGCTGAGATGTGCGCAATTCTTCTCTCTCTATTAATTTCTTTATTTCATGTTTCGATAAGTTTAAAGTTATTTTTTTAAACTAAAAAAGCAGTAAATCATAAATAAAAAAGGCATATTTTTGTAATAATGAGTTTAAATTTTTTTTATTGCTTCTTTGTTACTCCGCTTGGAAAAGATTATTTTGCTTTAGTAAAACATTTTGAAAGCTAAAAAGAACAAAAATCACAATTAATTTTTTTACTTAAAGTTTCAAAAATCAAGATGTTCTAAAATAATTTTTATCATCGGTGATAAAATAAACTGAACACTCCCTTTTGGAAAAACAAAACAATCAAAACAAATAAATACTCATATGTTCAAAAAAACAGGTTTGAAACAACATTCTTGAGTTGTTCCAATAAAAATTTTTTTATTTCACTATAAATAAATTCTCTTGCTTGAGATATTGCATTACAAAAAAAACAATATGATTTTAAAAAATGAACTCTTGCCTTAGAGTTAGTTTTAATATTAGCAACTTAAAAGTTCAAAAATATTTGTTTTCTTTTATTTTACTATTTTTAAGTTCATCAAAAACTCAGTTATTTTTTAAATTTTTCCAAATACAATTTTGTGAGTCCCATGATTAAATGTTTTTATTTTGTTTAATAATTTTTTTGTATGCAGTTTGGTTTTTCCATATTTTAGTATTTGAATTAAAATTGTGTGTGAGAGAAACCATAATAAATACAAAAAAAAATTGTCGACAAAGGAAATAGAAAAATAAAAACGATAAAAGCTTTATTTTTTATTTTAAATATTTTATTAGACCATGCACACAATTCAATGAAGCTTTTGTGTTTTTTTTTCTTCAAAGTGCTGGGAAAAAATAGGTTTTTACAACAAGAAAAAAAAGAGCTGAATTTTAATTTATATAGGAAAATGGCAATCAAATAATAGTTACCGTAATGCACTTTAGGCTTTTTCACCGAATTTGTAAAAATCGGCCATAGGAAATAAGAATTCTAAAAAAATGACAGATGAAATTAATAATAGCCCCTTAAAAGAATACATAAAAATAGCACCGAAAAAGATTTTTTTTAAAACTGTTTAATCTTCGATCGAATCAAGCCTCCAAAAAACCTGCAAACATTTGTTCAATAATCATTTTTTTATAAATTCAAAAAAATATTTTGCAAAGAAAAAATCAAAGTTTTTTATGTTCAAAAAACACTCACAAGAAAATTTATTACTCAATGTTTAAAAAATCTCTCAATAACAAACAATTCATTCATCATTCACTCATCCACTTTATTGTAATCACTATCATTCCATCAATTAATTTTTTCTGCAGGCGTTCTTCTCTTTGACGACTACTAAGAAAAGGAATATTTTTTGTTTCCGGTCGTGGTGGTAATGATTGTGGTAGTGGAAAAGAGAGAATTTGTTGATTTTTTTTTTAAATCAAAGTAATAAATTTTATTTTAGAGAGAGAAAAAGAGACTACCGCATTCCATGATTTTTTTTTTATTGACAATTTATGTATGTTTTTCTTCCCCTATTTTTTTCTTCTTCAGATTTGAGAACTTTAGTTTTTTCTTAGAAATCAGGTGAAATAGCTTTTTAGTGATAAAAGTTTTTAATTCCAAGGAAGTTATTTTTTCATTTCATTCTTTTCCGTGTCATCGAAAATTATATGTATTTAGGAAAGAGGAACTGGAACCAGGAATGTCCTTTTTTGAGAGAGAATAACAAAATGTAGTGAGAACCTTTTGGTAAGCAGCTGTTGGCAGTGGCAAGGAAGCTAGCTTTCTTCTTTGAACGTTCACGTGGAAAAAAAGCTTATAAGTGCTTATGAGTGAGTGACAATTTGAGGAAGTAGTTATTCTCGTGTCAAATAAGTTGTTATTATAAATATAAAAATGAGTAAAAATGATATTTTAAAATAATAACAACTTAAAACACGGAAGCGCTTTTTCCTTTTTTGGGTATTAGAAAGAAGTTCTGAGAAATGAATTAAAAATTAGTCATTTTTTTAGAAAAGAAGAAGTTATTAGCGGAGTCGCATATATATTTTTTGTTTTTTTGGAAGTTGGCGCTCTTCCAAGGAATAATCTTCCATGCATTAGTTTTTCACTTTTTCTAGTTCGTTTGACCCCCGTTTTTTTGTTTCCAGGAAGTCATCATTTTCTTATTTTCATTTTGGTGGCAGCAGCTTCGAGTCAAGTCATTAAGGACTTTCTTCATCGTTCTTGTCTGAAGAGAAGAGATGGTCGTAAGCAGCTTTTTTTCAGACTTGTTGATATTTATTTTTTTTGCCTTTTTTGCAAAGTGAAAAAAGCAACAAAAAACACTTTTCCATGCTTCAATTTATTTATTTATCTTTTTTCCTTGTCAACAACAGAACTTCGAAACTTCAAAAAAGCTGCCGTACTCTTGAGCAACAAACAAGCCACAACAACCAAGTAAAAAAAATAGCAAATTCTTTTTTTAAAACATTTACATAGACACGACACACACAAACACATAAAAATAAAAATAAAAATGCAAATGTAAAGAACGAAAAAAATGTCTGAAAGTGTCTGGCACGGAGCCAGGCAAGTCCCTTTCATTTTTTTTTGACTCAAAATTTGGTAAACTCTGAAGCCACAAGTCTTTTCTCGTGTGCTTTTCATCTGGAGTAATTTGCCTTTCCAAAAACAAAATAAAAGGTTCTTTGAAAGGCTTAATAGGAATGGAAATGGCAAGACAATGAGCGCAAAGAAAGCAAAAAAACAATAAATAAACTGATCTCTGTATATGGAGAAAAAGCCCCTGGCAATGGCGGCAGCGGCAACCATAGAAGTTTTCGTTCTGCACTTTTTTTTGTTGTGTCGCATGTTTATTGTTTATTTATTTACATCAACAAAATCTTTAAACCCCAGAAATTTCATTATTACTTTCTTCTTTTCTTTTTTTTTTTTGCTGACTTTGCATTGCAAAAAAAGAGACCCACAATAATAATAAAAGCCCAAAGTTCAGGGATTTTTTATCTGCGCTTTTTTTAGTGAATCAAAGCACATTTTTTTGAAACTTCTTTTCTTTCCCACTTTTTTGTGATAAACAAGGAAACAAGCAAAGGCTTGACTCATATCACTAGCGACTGGGAATAGCAGACATCAAAGACAAAAAAGCATATGTTTCAGTCATTGTTGAAAAATATCCTATGGCAAAAAAAATGAAAATCTTAAGGTTGATGATGACTAAAAATAAGCTGACTTTACTTTCAGACAAATGACACATTATTTTTTCTCTCGTTATACTGTATTCTGGGGCTATTATTAGCTTATTATTACTTTTTTTATTAACATCGTCTGCTACTATTACTTTTTAAAATGAAAGCCTTTGACTATTTTCATTTTTTCATTTTTCTTTTCCAAAACATTTTTTGTCTAGCTTTTAATTTTTTTGCTTTATCGTGAGAAAATTTTGTATATATTTTTCTATCGTTTTTTTTTTGTAAAAAATTTTAGCTCTTAAAACCCAATAAAAAAACATTGTCTTCTCCTTTTTAGTTGCCGACAATGTTTAAAAAATTTCGGGCTTTTGGGGGCAAAGACTGTTTTTTGTTTGTATGCTTATAAAATTTTTGATTTAAAGATTTTTTTGCTTTGATTTATAAAATTGATATTGAAAAGTGTTAAAAAGAAAAAAAGAATAGAAAAAGACACAAAAGCACAACATTTAAAAAATTATTTTTTATAGTGTAAGATTATCCCACAAAAATCACACATTGCACTTACTCATTCGCCATTACTCAACAACATAAAGGGAAATATCAAAAAGAGATCAAAGCAAGGATTATCATCGCATTTTTAAATTGTGAAACTATAGAGGATAGATAGGCTGATTGGAGTTTACTCAAAAAAGTGTTTTTTATTAATTACTTTTTTAAGTATGGGTAAAAAACTAGTTTATATTTTTGTTAATGGAAGGAAGTAAAAAAGGCGAAGCGCTTAACTTGTATGTAAAAAAGAAAGCCCACGCGCAATCTTTCTTGCGAAGTCTCCACGTTTTTAACCTTCTATCATTTTCTCTGATCAAACTCTTTATAGTCGTCCAGACTCCTAAAACTTTTTAATTTGCCTTTTTCGAACATTATTTTCTTATCTTTTTAATTGTTAATGTTAATTTTATTTCACCGCGAAGTTTTACTAATTTTGATAGTATTTCGATCCCTCTATTCTTCAACCTCGAAGAATGAAAAATAAAACCGAATAAAAAAATAAATTAGACTTCCTCTCCAGCTGTATTATATTAACTTCTAAATAAAACACTGCCCTTTTTTCTTTCAATATTTATTACCCTTGATCTTTTCATTAATTTTATTTTTTAATGAATAAAAATCCCTTTTTTGTTTGATCAGAAGATAGCCTAGCCAGCCATTCCACTACCACGCTTTCATTAAAACATTTTACAAGCAAGCGTGGGAGAAAAAAATTGTGATTCTTTTTTTCTTCAATGCTTTTTTGTTGTGTTTATTCAACATTTCAACCTCCACAAACATCATTTTTGAGGCTTTTTTTTATTAGGGCGATGGTGTTTAATAAAAAAAAATACTTATGTCAAAAATCCCATTGCTTGCTTACACGTGGTGTTTGACTCCACCGAAAGAGAGAAGAAAAAAACAAAGAAGAAGCATCAATGATGCCAGCCACCCAAAGTCTTCTTTTTTTTGTTTTTACTTAGCAGTTATTTTTTTTACAGCTTCAACAAAAAAAACTTCAAAGTAATAAAATTACAAATATTTTTTTGCAAAGAAAAATATGGAAAAAAAGTAAAAGCATATGACATTTTGTCAGCTGTCCAAAAAAATAAAGCAAAAAAAGTTTTTTAGTTTTTTAATTCAAAAAATGACTAACTTTTTTTTAAACAAAAACAGCAGCCGACAACAAAAAGTCTAGGTCGAAAAGAAAAATTTTTAACTTCAAAGTTTAAAAAAATATATAAAAATCTTTTTTTGCAGTAAAGTAAAAATTTAAAAATTACTCAAAAAGTTCAAGCAGCTGTTATTTTTATTTTTCATAACCTTTCTGCGCTTTAAATAAAAAGTTTTTTTCAAAGTTCCCTCATCGTCTGCTTTTTTTCTTTCCATTTCGAAGTGCCAAGAGAAGTAATAAAATTCCTTCACTCTTTCTTTACCTAGATAAAAAAACTTTTTTTAAGCTGAAATTTCTTTTTTTGCTGACGTAATTGACGTGACGTTGAGACTCAAAAAAAAGGGAAAATTTCACTCATTTTTGTTTGTGTGTTGTGTTTCCCTCGAAGGAAGGCCCACATCTTTAAAACGAAATGTGGTGGATTCGAGACTCAAAGACTTAAAGTGCCTCGCTTGCTACCCTTTCTTTTTTTTTTCGGGCTCGAGAGAAAAAAAAACGAGAAAAGCCTTTACTAACGTCGAATTATAAAATCCATGTGTCTAGTCTAAAGTAAACTTTTCGATGAAAGAAAAAAAATGGGAAAATTGCCAGAAAAAGAAAATATTGGGAAAGCCGTAGAAAATGTGGAAACTCTATCGTTTCCCTATTACTCAGCTTTCTAGGAAGTTCGGCTTACGATTACATGACTGACCCAAAAAAAGAGAAAAGCTTGGAAGTTTTGTTGTGTCATACTTGTTTTTTGTTTGATGCATTTTCATTTTTTGCTAAGTTTCATAAATCGTTTATTTATTTATTTATTTATTTTAAAGGGTATGCTTGGGTGGTTGCTTTGTTGAGTCAGCATTCCAACAACGTGAACATCTTAGGACGTTTGCCAAAAAAAAGGAGGAAGAAAGATTATGAGTCATTTTTATTTTTTTCCTTTTCAAGTAAATAATGAATTAAGAATGAATAATAAAAGTTTGAATGAACACCTCCGTTTAACAAACTTTTGTTTTGGCCTACAAAAAAGAGGGATTAGGATTAGATTGTTGTTGCACTTATGATTTTTCACATCATCATCGTCATCGCAGTAGTCTCATTTAAAATTCCAAAAGAGAGGTTTCAATCAAACAGACACAAAACAAAAAGGTGCCTTTTTCGATCGCTATCTTCCACTTTGTCTGGTTGCAATTGCACTTTTACTCTTTCTCTCTTTTTTTCCAACCTCGATCGCCTCTCACAAAATTTGCATTTAGAAACAACCTTTTTGTTTTTTTACTCTCCTGCATGTCTAGACTTGTTGATTATTCAATGGCGTTCCTATACTCAATGTTCGTTGCCAAAAAAAATATAAAATACCAAATTGCTCTTTGTTGTCTGATTTGGATCTGCCAAAAGGTGCAAAAAAATGGAATAAGAAAGACCATGTCTGCGGGTTGGAGCAAAAAGAACATCCTAAAAGGGCAGACAACGAAAAGGAACGAATTCTAAGAAAATAAATGTTTTTATGTCTATGTTTTGAGATAAATTTAAGATTTCTTTGATCTTAAGCCTAAAAGAAAAAAAAATCAAAAACTCAAAAATCTTTTTTAATGAGAAAAAGTGTCTGCAGTATTGAAAAAAAAAGTTTGCAAGAAAAAGAAATATTATTGCGTCTGCGATTTTTTTATCGTCAATAGACGGCGCCATCAATTTTAATTGCCAATCATCTCAATCATTGTCTCCTGTCTCTATTTGCATGCAAAACTCAAAAAGCGTTCATACTTTAGTCTGATTCGGGTGGCTCCAATAAAAAAAATCATCTTTGCTTATTATAATCGGAAATTGAATGGAAGAACAAAGTAACAAGAAAAAAAAAGAAGCGAACACAAGTTTCTTCTTTGTTGCTATTGTTTCATTCATTTCATTCACGTGGAATTTCTTTCTTACTCGATCCTTGAAGCTTTAAAAAAAGAAAGCATGAAAGGAAAAAAGTTGTTTAAACTTTAAAACTAGCTCATCATTTTTTATGCACAGCTGTAAAAAAATGCTTATGTTTCTTCACATTCCTTTGTTTCAAGGATTTTTTTTTTTTGCTAGCTTGCTGCTTACACAAAAAAACGTGAAATTACATGACACCTTTTATTCAACCGTAGAGACTTTTTTTGTTTAACAGCCACTGCTTTTGTTAAGCTAACTTTGAATGAAAAAAAAATGATGAGAGCTCATGGAGTCATGGAATCGAACAAAAAAAACTTTGTCATTTTCTCTTTTTTCTTCTTCTCTTCAGTTCAGTTCAACAAAGCTTAATGGCGTCGTCTTTTTCGTTGATGAATAAAAAATAGGTGTAGTGTATTTATTTTTTGATTGGTTGGCGCCGTGATAACGTTTTCCTCCTTCTGAGTCTTTCGTTATTATTATTATTATATTTTATTTTTGACGTGATAATAATATTTATTTGCTGTGTTCTTCTCATGATGATTAGATGCCGCCATTTTACTGGCGTCAACGAGGGTTAAATTTAGGAACTTTTTTGGTGTATTTTTTTATTATCGGCAAAAAAGCGCGTAGTCATCTTTGAGGTTGTAGATATTTCTAAAAAAAATTATTTTATTAATAACCATGCAAAAAAAGGTAAACAGTAAACAAGAAAACACTTTTATTTTTATTAATTTACTAAAATTAAACATTTTTTTTAATGTTTATGAAAAACAATCAAAAAAGGAAACAAGCTAAATTTTGTATTTTGAAACATTAAAATTATGCATTAAGCTTTCTGATCTTTGGGATATTAAATTTTTTAAAAGCAATTATAAAGCTGGTTAGATATAATCTTTTTTGATTAATAATTTTGTGGCAGAAGACGAAATCCCTTTCCATAAGAAATTAGTCTCTCCCACACGGGGTGAAATCGAATAAGTGTATCCTCTCAGCTGTGTCTTTCATATTTCGTTGGCGTCGCCCCTTTTTTTCTTCACATTTTTCACGTGGACTACAAAGTCTCGTCTGTCAAAAAAAAATTCTTCTTTCCCCAGTCGTCACAAAAAAAAAATTGGAGGGCGAAATGAAAGAGGAGGAGATGATGAAGGAATTAAACGTTGTCATCGTCGTCGACGAATAGACAAAAAAAATCATATGATTACATGCGAATTAGTTGTACCAAATCATTAAAAAAATATATTTAGTTTTATTACTTCCGTGAAAAAAAATTCTTTCATTTGTTTTATTTTTCGTTTTACAGTAATAATTTTTTATTTGGACATTGTAATAATATAACAAAGTCATCATTTATCTATCTTCCATTCTTTTTTCTTCCTTTCTTTTTCATAGTGGCCTTTGATTTATCTTTTCACGTGCATACGCGTGTGTTCCTTATGACCCATCCTCTCTCATTTATATCTTGCTTGAGAAAGAAAAATCAAGAAGGAATCATCCGATTGTGACTTGAACCACCAATTCCTTATGATCTCAAAATACACTTGTTTTTCTCGAGCGAACCCACATTCTCTTTTCCCTAAACACAAACGAACACAACTTTTTCAATAAATCAGTGTTTCCCAAATTCCATTTCATTGTTTTTTTTATAGTTTCGCTGAATCTTGTACTTTCTAGGCCACACTTTCATATATTTGCCGATAGAGGAAGAAACATATCGACGATGATTTTCTGATTCCTTAAAAAATAAATCTATGAACTGTTGTTTTTTTTTTGTTAAACGCGAAACCACGAGAATTTTTGTTACTCTTGAACAAAACGAAAAGAGAAGGAATGGAAGAAGAGATTTTTGGCCTCCATCTTGTGTCATTGCCCAATTTTTTTTGTTGTTGTTTATTGTGTTTATGTGTTTCTGAAACTCTTTCACTCACTTTTATAAACAAAAAAAAGATTTTTGTGCAGATCTTCATGTCATCCAAAAAATAATGTTTGAAGTCAGAAATTTTGATGAACTCTTTCTGAATTTAGCTTTTATTTTGAAGCAGCATCTGCATTTTAGTTATTGCGCACATACAAAATAAAAAATTGCCACCTTTTAACTCAAAACCACCCACATTGGTGAAAAAAAAAGCTCACATATTTTTTTTATTTCAAAGTTCACACAAAAGGACATCAGAATGAGCTAGTAGCATTTTCCCATTTTTGGCATTTACGCTTGCTTTTTTGCCGGCTGCTTTTGTTTTTGCCATTCCAAAAGATTAAATGACGTCGGCGTATTTCTCTCGCATCGACGTAGTCAGCAAAAAAAAAACATTTTGTGTTTTTTTGTTGGGGTTTGTCGATTTCCAACTCCATTAGTAGTTTTTTTAACCTTTATGATAAAAAATAATAACTTAATTTTCATTGTTTTCGTTCTTTTTTGCTGATGTAAAAAATGTTATGTTTTTTTAGTTATTTTCTTCACGTGAATTTACTTACGTCCATAGTCAAAAAAGTGTGTGTATTGGTTGCTCAAGAATTCAAAAACAATGCAACAGCAGCAGCAGCTTTTTCCGTTTAAAAATTTACAAAAAACACAAAAACAACAAAAAGCGAAAGCTTCAACCCGCTTCAAGTTTTTCTTTTGCCATAAGTATTTCCGATTAAAAATTGCAAAGTTTTAAAAAAAAGAAGAGATAGATACACAAATTTTTTAGTTATTTTTTGTTTATGATGGCCACAAGTTTACTGACTTTTTATTAAGGTTAGAAGGCATTATCAACATTTTTTTTAAGTACCTTATGCGCAATGTTGTTTTTTTAATATGTTGCTTTTTTCCCGGAAGTTAGATTCCCCAAAAAGCAGCTCATGTTCTTCGAGGAATCAGAAGCAAGCAAAGAAAGAAAAAAAAACATAAAGGAAGCATCATTTTTTTCTTTCACGCGGGCGGCGGGTGGGACACTCTCTTTTTCTTTTTCGGTTGCTCGTTCCTTTCCTTCGTTCTTTGTCGATGACGACGATGCGATGTTGGTCTTTCATGTGTTGGTTGCCCACCACCACCACGGGCAAGCCGCCAACTCCGCCTGTGTCTAAGAGAAGAAAAAAAGGAGGCGGAGCTTTCACTTTTTCACATTTATGTATAAAAGCCCCAAGCAAATGTTTGATCAAATTCGATGCCTTTCCATTATTGCGCACGCATATTTCTTTTTCATTTTTTCTATCACTCTCGTGTGTGCCATGAAAGGGATTCTTTCGAGATTCTTTCGTGCTTCGTGATTTCATAAAACTTTTGAACTTTTAAAGAAATTTTTATTAAAAGCATTTATCTCTTTTTCAGAAATACTATTTACTTTTACTGATTACTCATCACTCAATTTCTTTATCAAAAAAATGTTTATCGTTTCAAAACCCAATCTTTTGCCATCATTTGCTGGGCTTTCAGCTATGATGAAGTTTGAAGCATGTGAAGCCATTGCATCATCCACAGCTGCATTAGATTATTTCGAAGATGAATTACATGGAGATTTCACAGATATGGATGAAAGTGATTTATTTGCTAAACTTTCAACTTCTCCAGTAACTTCTCGTTCACCATCTGGAAGCAGCAACAACAATACCAATGCTAATAATGGATGTGGACTTAAACGTTCCGTTTCAACCCTTCATACTGGAGAAGCTTGCAGTCATTCATCCCCAAATCATAAATGCATTGTTGAAGCTCGCCAAATTGAAATTGATATTGCTTCATTAACTTCAGAAGATTTTTGGCTTTGCATTTCTTCGCCTAATGGCGAATCATCGGGGAAAATGAGATTTGAAAAATATGGCAAAACTCAACGCTTTTCACCCAGAGCTGATGGATGTGGACATGGTTATTGGTCCATTGAAATTTTTGTTAAAAATTCTGATGGAAAAACGTAAGTTCACAAACATAATTTTTTACAAACATGGTTTTAATTCAAAATATTTTTTTAGTTTCACCAAAGTCTCTGAAACCAAAGAATATCTTGATGGCGTTGGTTCCCTTTTCTTCACCGTTAATGAAGGACACAATCTTAAACTCGCTTCACAAGAATTTCTTCGACTTCCATCAGCTTGTAATAGCTGCACAAGTCACGTCAAAAAAACTGAAAAAGTTGGTGGACTTATTCGTTCAGCAAAATTCTGGTAAATCATCATTGTTTAATTATTTATGACACCAAATGGAATTTTATTTACATATATTACTTGCTCAATTTTTTTAAAATTTATATTTATTTGTTTGCTCAATTACCACATCAAACTGAAGTCGTTCATATGGAAATGTTGCTTATACAATCGAAAGCAGCAATTTTTTATGGAAGCTTAAGTAAACCCTTTGAAATATTTTTCATTCTTTCACTTCTTTGCTCATATACATATTATTTGTGAAATATTTTTCTTTCAAATTCTTATTATCTCTCGTAAGCTTTTCTTATTTAACACCACAAAAATCATGTGAAACCCATGGTATACTCTTTTTTTAACACGACAAAAAAAGAGAGGAACTTTTGTTCTTTCAAAACAAGCACTTTCATTTTTGTACATAGACATTCTTTTTTTCATTTTTTTATATCAAGCAATAATTAAATAATATCTTTTTTTAATTTAATGCTCAATGTTGTTTTGTCTTTTAAAAAAGCCTTCATTCCATTATTACTATGTTTTTAAAAATTTCTTATCAGAGCTTTAATAGCTTCTAAAGCTAAAACAATAGACTGAATTTTCTGCAGTCTAAGATATTTAATACTTTGTATTTTTCATTTTCTCTTCTCTCTCTATAAAATTTTTTGTTTTAAAGCTTTAACAAACTTTTTAAAAAAGAATTCAAAAAAAGTTTTAATCCAAAAAAGAAAATTTCACTTTGGCGCATTAGATTTTTTCTTCTTCATTCTTTTGTGCTTTCAGTTTAAAACTGTAAAGTAATTAGTTGTACTTGTATATATTTGATTTACCTATGTGTGTCTAAGATTTCGTTTTTAATTTTAAAAAATTATTATAATATATTTTATTTGGCATCTTGCGGTTTTTTACATTGTTTGTTTTAATATCTAAAATACGGATGGATTTATGATTTTTAAACTAAATTTTTAAAAAATAAAATAAAAAATTTTAAAATTTAAGCTTTTTTTTGTCTGCCAGCATATGCAATAAATCAAAAAAAATTTTCTTTTTTTTACGAAAGAGCTTGAAAAGTAAAAAAAGAAAAAGAAATATACACGTGAAATTATTTTTAGGAAAAAACTCTCCTTCTTCTTTATTTCTCACGGACAAAACGTAACCAATGACGTTCCGTTTTTTTTTTCAACAAAAAAGGAGTTTCTTGGAATTAAAAGAATGGGAAAAAACAACATAAAGAGAGAGAAATTAGAAACACATCGAAAAAACAAAAGAGAAGGAAAACCAAGTGTTAAAAAAGCAGCAGTATTTTGGTGTGAAAGCATGAGGCAAGTTTCAGCGAAAGCAGAGTGGTCGCTCGAAGTTAACGTTTTTCAGTATGATGATTTTTGTTTTTGACTTCCGTTTATTTTGGACGGGCTGCAAAAAAAAGAGAGGTAATGATCTCGTTTTGCACCATTTTTTATATCAAATAAATCCAACACAAGGAGTTTGATGTTCCAAAAATTATTAATTAGCTCAAAGCTTTGCAGACAAGTAAAACTTCTAAATTCTGTTTGTTTGGAAAAACAAAAAATAATAATTTTTTTACTTCATGTTTGTGGTCCTTATTTTTCATATCAAATCAATCCAACTCAACGAGTTCGATGTTCCAAAAATTATTAATTAGCTCAAAGCTTTGCAGACAAGTAAAACTTCTAAATTCTGCTTGATAAAAATAAAAAAAAAATTTATTTCTTTAAGTCTTTTTTTGTGGTCCCTTTTTTTGGCGGATGCCACATTCGCGGGAATCCACATTCGCGGGAGTCGATTCGCGGGAAAGCCACATTCGCGGGACACATTCGCGGGAAAAAGCCACATTCGCGGGAGACAATTTTTTAAAAAAAAGCCACATTCGCGGGAGACAATTTTTAAAAAAAAAGCCACATTCGCGGGTTTCATGTAAAATCACAAAAGCCACATTCGCGGGAAAGTCCACATTCGCGGGACACATTCGCGGGTAAAAGCCACATTCGCGGGAATACATATAATTACTCAATTTTTGAAGCAATTAATTATCCAAAAATTGACATTGAAAAATGATCAACTGTGTTTCCCTGTTGCACAATTTTGAGATCAACTGTGTTTCCCTGTTGCACATTTTTGACTATCCTTAGGCTTTCCCTATGGATTGCATTTATCGAATCGGCTATTATATCTTCAGAATTATTGTTTGGATATGTCTATGCATTTATTTATGGATTTAAAAAAATATGTTTTTGTTACATTTATTATTATCTTTTTTGTTCCTGGTAATGATTATTATTGACGACAAAATATTTACCAACCACCAGCAAAGATGATTATGGTCGATTCGCATCCTCAAATAAAGGTTTCAAACTTTTATTTTTTATTTCCTGAAATTAAAAGACTCTCATTTTATCAATATTACCTGAATGAATTTCATAATTTGCTTGAGGTTTATTTCGAAGGGATCCATTCATTGCTCCCCGAAGTGGCAGTGAAAATCAACCAGATGAATGCGCTTATTGGGATTCATAAATTTTATCAATATTTCTTCCAGGAAAGAAGAATGCCATCATTTAAGAAAAAATCGATATGTAATTTGTAGATACATTGGATAAATATTAACTTCAAAATCTTCCTTTACCCCAATTCCTCCAACTGGAGCTAATTCTCGACAATAAAGCTGGAGTTTTATCTGATCCACCGGCTTGTGGGTTAAGAAGCCTTGCTAATGCTTCACGATATTTGCTATCAGGAATGAGATTATCGGTTTTTATGGTTCCAACTTCAAGGAAATGTCCCCAGAGTTATCGATTCGAGCCGTTCGAGTGTAAATAAAAATTGCGTATTTGCATTTCAGTAATAGAAATTTGAGGGGAAAACTCACTTCGTTATGCTAAAAATTAATGTTACAGTTTTCCCGAAAAGTTTGAAAGTAAAATTGTAAAAGTATCTAAGAGATTTTACGAATTTAGCTATGGATTTCAATTTCATTATCTCATTAAGGTTGTGTTTAGCTTGACTTTATTATTGCTCACTTGCTATTTTACTCCTTCTTTTAGTTAAGAAATTGGTTATAAACGAGTGAGGTCTGAAGTTGTGCAAAAAAATTATGGAAACCGATTAATTAATTATCAAGAATTTTCATAAATCGGGATATTATCAGAATCTTCTTATATTGTGGTTTATAATTAATCAATTTAAAAAATTTTCAAAACTTAGCATAACCTTTTGAATAAGCGACCGACTGAGAGACAAAAGGTGAAACACGAGTGAGCTGATTCACTGCCACTGCTTGCCTTATATTTTGATCAAAAGGTTTTATGAATGATAAATTTGTGATGTAAATTACCTCAACAGTAGTTAAAAACTTTAGCTGAAAAAGATATACCAATTCGTCATACTTTTAAAGCATAAAAAAAGTAAACATCACCTATAATCTTTTAATCATAGGACTTCCCTATGGTTTGAGTTTTCATTAATCTTTGAATATGTCAATGCATTTATTAATGAATTTTAAAAATAAAAAGATAAATAAAGATATTAATTAACATCGATCAATAGGAAAAGCTTATGGATCATTGACAGCAATCCATATGGAAAGCCTATGGATCATTATTTATCTATACAAGTAAAACTTCTAAATTCTGCTTGATAAAAATAATAAAAAACATTTATTTCTTTACTTCTTTTTTTGTGTTCCCTATTTTTCTTATCAAATCAATCCAACTCAACGAGTTGGATGTTCCAAAAATTATTAATAAGCTCAAAGCTTTGCAGAAAAGTAAAACTTATAAATTCTGCTTGATAAAAATAATAAAAAACATTTATTTCTTTACTTCTTTTTTTGTGGTCCTTATTTTTCATATCAAATCAATCCAACTCAACGAGTTCGATGTTCCAAAAATTATTAATAAGCTCAAAGCTTTGCAGAAAAGTAAAACTTCTAAATTCTGCTTGATAAAAATAATAAAAAACATTTATTTCTTTACTTCTTTTTTTGTGGTCATTATTTTTCTTATCAAATCAATCCAACTCAACGAGTTCGAAGTTCCAAAAATTATTAATAAGCTCAAAGCGTTGCAGACAAGTAAAACTTCTAAATTCTGCTTGATAAAAATAATAAAAAACATTTATTTCTTTACTTCTTTTTTTGTGTTCCCTATTTTTCTTATCAAATCAATCCAACTCAACGAGTTGGATGTTCCAAAAATTATTAATAAGCTCAAAGCTTTGCAGAAAAGTAAAACTTCTAAATTCTGCTTGATAAAAATAATAAAAAACATTTATTTCTTTACTTCTTTTTTTGTGGTCCTTATTTTTCATATCAAATCAATCCAACTCAACGAGTTGGATGTTCCAAAAATTATTAATAAGCTCAAAGCTTTGCAGAAAAGTAAAACTTCTAAATTCTGCTTGATAAAAATAATAAAAAACATTTATTTCTTTTCTTCTTTTTTTGTGGTCCTTATTTTTCATATCAAATCAATCCAACTCAACGAGTTGGATGTTCCAAAAATTATTAATAAGCTCAAAGCGTTGCAGACAAGTAAAACTTCTAAATTCTGTTTGTTTGGAAAAACAAAAAATAATAATTTTTTTACTTCATGTTTGTGGTCCTTATTTTTCATATCAAATCAATCCAACTCAACGAGTTGGATGTTCCAAAAATTATTAATAAGCTCAAAGCTTTGCAGAAAAGTAAAACTTCTAAATTCTGCTTGATAAAAATAATAAAAAACATTTATTTCTTTACTTCTTTTTTTGTGTTCCCTATTTTTCTTATCAAATCAATCCAACTCAACGAGTTCGATGTTCCAAAAATTATTATTAATAAGCTCAAAGCGTTGCAGACAAGTAAAACTTCTAAATTCTGTTTGTTTGGAAAAACAAAAAATAATAATTTTTTTACTTCATGTTTGTGTTCCCTATTTTTCTTATCAAATCAATCCAACTCAACGAGTTGGATGTTCCAAAAATTATTAATAAGCTCAAAGCTTTGCAGAAAAGTAAAACTTCTAAATTCTGTTTGTTTGGAAAAACAAAAAATAATAATTTTTTTACTTCATGTTTGTGGTCCTTATTTTTCATATCAAATCAATCCAACTCAACGAGTTCGAAGTTCCAAAAATTATTAATAAGCTCAAAGCGTTGCAGACAAGTAAAACTTCTAAATTCTGCTTGATAAAAATAATAAAAAACATTTATTTCTTTACTTCTTTTTTTGTGGTCCTTATTTTTCATATCAAATCAATCCAACTCAACGAGTTGGATGTTCCAAAAATTATTAATAAGCTCAAAGCTTTGCAGAAAAGTAAAACTTCTAAATTCTGCTTGATAAAAATAATAAAAAACATTTATTTCTTTACTTCTTTTTTTGTGTTCCCTATTTTTCTTATCAAATCAATCCAACTCAACGAGTTGGATGTTCCAAAAATTATTAATAAGCTCAAAGCTTTGCAGAAAAGTAAAACTTCTAAATTCTGCTTGATAAAAATAATAAAAAACATTTATTTCTTTACTTCTTTTTTTGTGTTCCCTATTTTTCATATCAAATCAATCCAACTCAACGAGTTCGATGTTCCAAAAATTATTAATAAGCTCAAAGCTTTGCAGAAAAGTAAAACTTCTAAATTCTGTTTGTTTGGAAAAACAAAAAATAATAATTTTTTTACTTCATGTTTGTGGTCCTTATTTTTCATATCAAATCAATCCAACTCAACGAGTTCGAAGTTCCAAAAATTATTAATAAGCTCAAAGCGTTGCAGAAAAGTAAAACTTCTAAATTCTGCTTGATAAAAATAATAAAAAACATTTATTTCTTTACTTCTTTTTTTGTGTTCCCTATTTTTCTTATCAAATCAATCCAACTCAACGAGTTCGATGTTCCAAAAATTATTATTAATAAGCTCAAAGCGTTGCAGACAAGTAAAACTTCTAAATTCTGTTTGTTTGGAAAAACAAAAAATAATAATTTTTTTACTTCATGTTTGTGTTCCCTATTTTTCATATCAAATCAATCCAACTCAACGAGTTCGATGTTCCAAAAATTATTAATAAGCTCAAAGCTTTGCAGAAAAGTAAAACTTCTAAATTCTGTTTGTTTGGAAAAACAAAAAATAATAATTTTTTTACTTCATGTTTGTGGTCCTTATTTTTCATATCAAATCAATCCAACTCAACGAGTTGGATGTTCCAAAAATTATTAATAAGCTCAAAGCTTTGCAGAAAAGTAAAACTTCTAAATTCTGCTTGATAAAAATAATAAAAAACATTTATTTCTTTACTTCTTTTTTTGTGTTCCCTATTTTTCATATCAAATCAATCCAACTCAACGAGTTCGATGTTCCAAAAATTATTAATAAGCTCAAAGCTTTGCAGAAAAGTAAAACTTCTAAATTCTGTTTGTTTGGAAAAACAAAAAATAATAATTTTTTTACTTCATGTTTGTGGTCCTTATTTTTCATATCAAATCAATCCAACTCAACGAGTTGGATGTTCCAAAAATTATTAATAAGCTCAAAGCTTTGCAGAAAAGTAAAACTTCTAAATTCTGCTTGATAAAAATAATAAAAAACATTTATTTCTTTACTTCTTTTTTTGTGTTCCCTATTTTTCTTATCAAATCAATCCAACTCAACGAGTTCGATGTTCCAAAAATTATTATTAATAAGCTCAAAGCGTTGCAGACAAGTAAAACTTCTAAATTCTGTTTGTTTGGAAAAACAAAAAATAATAATTTTTTTACTTCATGTTTGTGTTCCCTATTTTTCTTATCAAATCAATCCAACTCAACGAGTTGGATGTTCCAAAAATTATTAATAAGCTCAAAGCTTTGCAGAAAAGTAAAACTTCTAAATTCTGTTTGTTTGGAAAAACAAAAAATAATAATTTTTTTACTTCATGTTTGTGGTCCTTATTTTTCATATCAAATCAATCCAACTCAACGAGTTCGAAGTTCCAAAAATTATTAATAAGCTCAAAGCGTTGCAGACAAGTAAAACTTCTAAATTCTGCTTGATAAAAATAATAAAAAACATTTATTTCTTTACTTCTTTTTTTGTGGTCCTTATTTTTCATATCAAATCAATCCAACTCAACGAGTTGGATGTTCCAAAAATTATTAATAAGCTCAAAGCTTTGCAGAAAAGTAAAACTTCTAAATTCTGCTTGATAAAAATAATAAAAAACATTTATTTCTTTACTTCTTTTTTTGTGTTCCCTATTTTTCTTATCAAATCAATCCAACTCAACGAGTTGGATGTTCCAAAAATTATTAATAAGCTCAAAGCTTTGCAGAAAAGTAAAACTTCTAAATTCTGCTTGATAAAAATAATAAAAAACATTTATTTCTTTACATCTTTTTTTGTGTTCCCTATTTTTCATATCAAATCAATCCAACTCAACGAGTTCGATGTTCCAAAAATTATTAATAAGCTCAAAGCTTTGCAGAAAAGTAAAACTTCTAAATTCTGTTTGTTTGGAAAAACAAAAAATAATAATTTTTTTACTTCATGTTTGTGGTCCTTATTTTTCATATCAAATCAATCCAACTCAACGAGTTCGAAGTTCCAAAAATTATTAATAAGCTCAAAGCTTTGCAGAAAAGTAAAACTTCTAAATTCTGCTTGATAAAAATAATAAAAAACATTTATTTCTTTACTTCTTTTTTTGTGTTCCCTATTTTTCTTATCAAATCAATCCAACTCAACGAGTTGGATGTTCCAAAAATTATTAATAAGCTCAAAGCTTTGCAGAAAAGTAAAACTTCTAAATTCTGCTTGATAAAAATAATAAAAAACATTTATTTCTTTACTTCTTTTTTTGTGTTCCCTATTTTTCATATCAAATCAATCCAACTCAACGAGTTCGAAGTTCCAAAAATTATTAATAAGCTCAAAGCGTTGCAGAAAAGTAAAACTTCTAAATTCTGCTTGATAAAAATAATAAAAAACATTTATTTCTTTACTTCTTTTTTTGTGTTCCCTATTTTTCTTATCAAATCAATCCAACTCAACGAGTTGGATGTTCCAAAAATTATTAATAAGCTCAAAGCTTTGCAGAAAAGTAAAACTTCTAAATTCTGCTTGATAAAAATAATAAAAAACATTTATTTCTTTACTTCTTTTTTTGTGGTCCTTATTTTTCATATCAAATCAATCCAACTCAACGAGTTGGATGTTCCAAAAATTATTAATAAGCTCAAAGCTTTGCAGAAAAGTAAAACTTCTAAATTCTGCTTGATAAAAATAATAAAAAACATTTATTTCTTTACTTCTTTTTTTGTGGTCCTTATTTTTCATATCAAATCAATCCAACTCAACGAGTTGGATGTTCCAAAAATTATTAATAAGCTCAAAGCTTTGCAGAAAAGTAAAACTTCTAAATTCTGCTTGATAAAAATAATATAAAACATTTATTTCTTTACTTCTTTTTTTGTGGTCCTTATTTTTCATATCAAATCAATCCAACTCAACGAGTTGGATGTTCCAAAAATTATTAATAAGCTCAAAGCTTTGCAGAAAAGTAAAACTTCTAAATTCTGTTTGTTTGGAAAAACAAAAAATAATAATTTTTTTACTTCATGTTTGTGGTCCTTATTTTTCATATCAAATCAATCCAACTCAACGAGTTCGAAGTTCCAAAAATTATTAATAAGCTCAAAGCGTTGCAGAAAAGTAAAACTTCTAAATTCTGCTTGATAAAAATAATAAAAAACATTTATTTCTTTACTTCTTTTTTTGTGGTCCTTATTTTTCATATCAAATCAATCCAACTCAACGAGTTGGATGTTCCAAAAATTATTAATAAGCTCAAAGCTTTGCAGAAAAGTAAAACTTCTAAATTCTGCTTGATAAAAATAATAAAAAACATTTATTTTTTTACTTCTTTTTTTGTGGTCCTTATTTTTCATATCAAATCAATCCAACTCAACGAGTTGGATGTTCCAAAAATTATTAATAAGCTCAAAGCTTTGCAGAAAAGTAAAACTTCTAAATTCTGCTTGATAAAAATAATAAAAAACATTTATTTTTTTACTTCTTTTTTTGTGGTCCTTATTTTTCATATCAAATCAATCCAACTCAACGAGTTCGAAGTTCCAAAAATTATTAATAAGCTCAAAGCGTTGCAAAAAAGTAAAACTTCTAAATTCTGCTTGATAAAAATAATAAAAAACATTTATTTCTTTACTTCTTTTTTTGTGGTCCTTATTTTTCATATCAAATCAATCCAACTCAACGAGTTGGATGTTCCAAAAATTATTAATAAGCTCAAAGCTTTGCAGAAAAGTAAAACTTCTAAATTCTGCTTGATAAAAATAATAAAAAACATTTATTTTTTTACTTCTTTTTTTGTGGTCCTTATTTTTCATATCAAATCAATCCAACTCAACGAGTTCGAAGTTCCAAAAATTATTAATAAGCTCAAAGCTTTGCAGAAAAGTAAAACTTCTAAATTCTGTTTGTTTGGAAAAACAAAAAATAATAATTTTTTTACTTCATGTTTGTGGTCCTTATTTTTCATATCAAATCAATCCAACTCAACGAGTTCGAAGTTCCAAAAATTATTAATAAGCTCAAAGCGTTGCAGAAAAGTAAAACTTCTAAATTCTGCTTGATAAAAATAATAAAAAACATTTATTTCTTTACTTCTTTTTTTGTGGTCCTTATTTTTCATATCAAATCAATCCAACTCAACGAGTTGGATGTTCCAAAAATTATTAATAAGCTCAAAGCTTTGCAGAAAAGTAAAACTTCTAAATTCTGTTTGTTTGGAAAAACAAAAAATAATAATTTTTTTACTTCATGTTTGTGGTCCTTATTTTTCATATCAAATCAATCCAACTCAACGAGTTCGAAGTTCCAAAAATTATTAATAAGCTCAAAGCGTTGCAGAAAAGTAAAACTTCTAAATTCTGCTTGATAAAAATAATAAAAAACATTTATTTCTTTACTTCTTTTTTTGTGGTCCTTATTTTTCATATCAAATCAATCCAACTCAACGAGTTGGATGTTCCAAAAATTATTAATAAGCTCAAAGCTTTGCAGAAAAGTAAAACTTCTAAATTCTGCTTGATAAAAATAATAAAAAACATTTATTTCTTTACTTCTTTTTTTATGGTCCTTATTTTTCATATCAAATCAATCCAACTCAACGAGTTGGATGTTCCAAAAATTATTAATAAGCTCAAAGCTTTGCAGAAAAGTAAAACTTCTAAATTCTGCTTGATAAAAATAATAAAAAACATTTATTTTTTTACTTCTTTTTTTGTGGTCCTTATTTTTCATATCAAATCAATCCAACTCAACGAGTTGGATGTTCCAAAAATTATTAATAAGCTCAAAGCTTTGCAGAAAAGTAAAACTTCTAAATTCTGCTTGATAAAAATAATAAAAAACATTTATTTCTTTACTTCTTTTTTTGTGGTCCTTATTTTTCTTATCAAATCAATCCAACTCAACGAGTTCGATGTTCCAAAAATTATTAATAAGCTCAAAGCTTTGCAGAAAAGTAAAACTTCTAAATTCTGCTTGATAAAAATAATAAAAAACATTTATTTCTTTACTTCTTTTTTTGTGTTCCCTATTTTTCTTATCAAATCAATCCAACTCAACGAGTTGGATGTTCCAAAAATTATTAATAAGCTCAAAGCTTTGCAGAAAAGTAAAACTTCTAAATTCTGCTTGATAAAAATAATAAAAAACATTTATTTCTTTACTTCTTTTTTTGTGGTCCTTATTTTTCATATCAAATCAATCCAACTCAACGAGTTGGATGTTCCAAAAATTATTAATAAGCTCAAAGCTTTGCAGAAAAGTAAAACTTCTAAATTCTGCTTGATAAAAATAATAAAAAACATTTATTTCTTTACTTCTTTTTTTGTGGTCCTTATTTTTCATATCAAATCAATCCAACTCAACGAGTTGGATGTTCCAAAAATTATTAATAAGCTCAAAGCTTTGCAGAAAAGTAAAACTTCTAAATTCTGCTTGATAAAAATAATATAAAACATTTATTTCTTTACTTCTTTTTTTGTGGTCCTTATTTTTCATATCAAATCAATCCAACTCAACGAGTTGGATGTTCCAAAAATTATTAATAAGCTCAAAGCTTTGCAGAAAAGTAAAACTTCTAAATTCTGTTTGTTTGGAAAAACAAAAAATAATAATTTTTTTACTTCATGTTTGTGGTCCTTATTTTTCATATCAAATCAATCCAACTCAACGAGTTCGAAGTTCCAAAAATTATTAATAAGCTCAAAGCGTTGCAGAAAAGTAAAACTTCTAAATTCTGCTTGATAAAAATAATAAAAAACATTTATTTCTTTACTTCTTTTTTTGTGGTCCTTATTTTTCATATCAAATCAATCCAACTCAACGAGTTGGATGTTCCAAAAATTATTAATAAGCTCAAAGCTTTGCAGAAAAGTAAAACTTCTAAATTCTGCTTGATAAAAATAATAAAAAACATTTATTTTTTTACTTCTTTTTTTGTGGTCCTTATTTTTCATATCAAATCAATCCAACTCAACGAGTTGGATGTTCCAAAAATTATTAATAAGCTCAAAGCTTTGCAGAAAAGTAAAACTTCTAAATTCTGCTTGATAAAAATAATAAAAAACATTTATTTCTTTACTTCTTTTTTTGTGGTCCTTATTTTTCATATCAAATCAATCCAACTCAACGAGTTGGATGTTCCAAAAATTATTAATAAGCTCAAAGCTTTGCAGAAAAGTAAAACTTCTAAATTCTGCTTGATAAAAATAATAAAAAACATTTATTTCTTTACTTCTTTTTTTATGGTCCTTATTTTTCATATCAAATCAATCCAACTCAACGAGTTGGATGTTCCAAAAATTATTAATAAGCTCAAAGCTTTGCAGAAAAGTAAAACTTCTAAATTCTGCTTGATAAAAATAATAAAAAACATTTATTTTTTTACTTCTTTTTTTGTGGTCCTTATTTTTCATATCAAATCAATCCAACTCAACGAGTTGGATGTTCCAAAAATTATTAATAAGCTCAAAGCTTTGCAGAAAAGTAAAACTTCTAAATTCTGCTTGATAAAAATAATAAAAAACATTTATTTTTTTACTTCTTTTTTTGTGGTCCTTATTTTTCATATCAAATCAATCCAACTCAACGAGTTGGATGTTCCAAAAATTATTAATAAGCTCAAAGCATTGCAGAAAAGTAAAACTTCTAAATTCTGTTTGTTTGGAAAAACAAAAAATAATAATTTTTTTACTTCATGTTTGTGGTCCTTATTTTTCATATCAAATCAATCCAACTCAACGAGTTCGAAGTTCCAAAAATTATTAATAAGCTCAAAGCGTTGCAGAAAAGTAAAACTTCTAAATTCTGCTTGATAAAAATAATAAAAAACATTTATTTTTTTACTTCTTTTTTTGTGGTCCTTATTTTTCATATCAAATCAATCCAACTCAACGAGTTGGATGTTCCAAAAATTATTAATAAGCTCAAAGCTTTGCAGAAAAGTAAAACTTCTAAATTCTGTTTGTTTGGAAAAACAAAAAATAATAATTTTTTTACTTCATGTTTGTGGTCCTTATTTTTCATATCAAATCAATCCAACTCAACGAGTTCGAAGTTCCAAAAATTATTAATAAGCTCAAAGCGTTGCAGAAAAGTAAAACTTCTAAATTCTGCTTGATAAAAATAATAAAAAACATTTATTTTTTTACTTCTTTTTTTGTGGTCCTTATTTTTCATATCAAATCAATCCAACTCAACGAGTTGGATGTTCCAAAAATTATTAATAAGCTCAAAGCTTTGCAGAAAAGTAAAACTTCTAAATTCTGCTTGATAAAAATAATAAAAAACATTTATTTTTTTACTTCTTTTTTTGTGGTCCTTATTTTTCATATCAAATCAATCCAACTCAACGAGTTGGATGTTCCAAAAATTATTAATAAGCTCAAAGCTTTGCAGAAAAGTAAAACTTCTAAATTCTGTTTGTTTGGAAAAACAAAAAATAATAATTTTTTTACTTCATGTTTGTGGTCCTTATTTTTCATATCAAATCAATCCAACTCAACGAGTTCGAAGTTCCAAAAATTATTAATAAGCTCAAAGCGTTGCAGAAAAGTAAAACTTCTAAATTCTGCTTGATAAAAATAATAAAAAACATTTATTTTTTTACTTCTTTTTTTGTGGTCCTTATTTTTCATATCAAATCAATCCAACTCAACGAGTTGGATGTTCCAAAAATTATTAATAAGCTCAAAGCTTTGCAGAAAAGTAAAACTTCTAAATTCTGTTTGTTTGGAAAAACAAAAAATAATAATTTTTTTACTTCATGTTTGTGGTCCTTATTTTTCATATCAAATCAATCCAACTCAACGAGTTCGAAGTTCCAAAAATTATTAATAAGCTCAAAGCGTTGCAGAAAAGTAAAACTTCTAAATTCTGCTTGATAAAAATAATAAAAAACATTTATTTTTTTACTTCTTTTTTTGTGGTCCTTATTTTTCATATCAAATCAATCCAACTCAACGAGTTGGATGTTCCAAAAATTATTAATAAGCTCAAAGCTTTGCAGAAAAGTAAAACTTCTAAATTCTGTTTGTTTGGAAAAACAAAAAATAATAATTTTTTTACTTCATGTTTGTGGTCCTTATTTTTCATATCAAATCAATCCAACTCAACGAGTTCGAAGTTCCAAAAATTATTAATAAGCTCAAAGCGTTGCAGAAAAGTAAAACTTCTAAATTCTGCTTGATAAAAATAATAAAAAACATTTATTTCTTTACTTCTTTTTTTGTGGTCCTTATTTTTCATATCAAATCAATCCAACTCAACGAGTTGGATGTTCCAAAAATTATTAATAAGCTCAAAGCTTTGCAGAAAAGTAAAACTTCTAAATTCTGCTTGATAAAAATAATAAAAAACATTTATTTTTTTACTTCTTTTTTTGTGGTCCTTATTTTTCATATCAAATCAATCCAACTCAACGAGTTGGATGTTCCAAAAATTATTAATAAGCTCAAAGCTTTGCAGAAAAGTAAAACTTCTAAATTCTGCTTGATAAAAATAATAAAAAACATTTATTTCTTTACTTCTTTTTTTGTGGTCCTTATTTTTCATATCAAATCAATCCAACTCAACGAGTTGGATGTTCCAAAAATTATTAATAAGCTCAAAGCTTTGCAGAAAAGTAAAACTTCTAAATTCTGCTTGATAAAAATAATAAAAAACATTTATTTCTTTACTTCTTTTTTTATGGTCCTTATTTTTCATATCAAATCAATCCAACTCAACGAGTTGGATGTTCCAAAAATTATTAATAAGCTCAAAGCTTTGCAGAAAAGTAAAACTTCTAAATTCTGCTTGATAAAAATAATAAAAAACATTTATTTTTTTACTTCTTTTTTTGTGGTCCTTATTTTTCATATCAAATCAATCCAACTCAACGAGTTGGATGTTCCAAAAATTATTAATAAGCTCAAAGCTTTGCAGAAAAGTAAAACTTCTAAATTCTGCTTGATAAAAATAATAAAAAACATTTATTTCTTTACTTCTTTTTTTGTGGTCCTTATTTTTCATATCAAATCAATCCAACTCAACGAGTTGGATGTTCCAAAAATTATTAATAAGCTCAAAGCTTTGCAGAAAAGTAAAACTTCTAAATTCTGCTTGATAAAAATAATATAAAACATTTATTTCTTTACTTCTTTTTTTGTGGTCCTTATTTTTCATATCAAATCAATCCAACTCAACGAGTTGGATGTTCCAAAAATTATTAATAAGCTCAAAGCTTTGCAGAAAAGTAAAACTTCTAAATTCTGTTTGTTTGGAAAAACAAAAAATAATAATTTTTTTACTTCATGTTTGTGGTCCTTATTTTTCATATCAAATCAATCCAACTCAACGAGTTCGAAGTTCCAAAAATTATTAATAAGCTCAAAGCGTTGCAGAAAAGTAAAACTTCTAAATTCTGCTTGATAAAAATAATAAAAAACATTTATTTCTTTACTTCTTTTTTTGTGGTCCTTATTTTTCATATCAAATCAATCCAACTCAACGAGTTGGATGTTCCAAAAATTATTAATAAGCTCAAAGCTTTGCAGAAAAGTAAAACTTCTAAATTCTGCTTGATAAAAATAATAAAAAACATTTATTTTTTTACTTCTTTTTTTGTGGTCCTTATTTTTCATATCAAATCAATCCAACTCAACGAGTTGGATGTTCCAAAAATTATTAATAAGCTCAAAGCTTTGCAGAAAAGTAAAACTTCTAAATTCTGCTTGATAAAAATAATAAAAAACATTTATTTCTTTACTTCTTTTTTTGTGGTCCTTATTTTTCATATCAAATCAATCCAACTCAACGAGTTGGATGTTCCAAAAATTATTAATAAGCTCAAAGCTTTGCAGAAAAGTAAAACTTCTAAATTCTGCTTGATAAAAATAATAAAAAACATTTATTTTTTTACTTCTTTTTTTGTGGTCCTTATTTTTCATATCAAATCAATCCAACTCAACGAGTTCGAAGTTCCAAAAATTATTAATAAGCTCAAAGCGTTGCAAAAAAGTAAAACTTCTAAATTCTGCTTGATAAAAATAATAAAAAACATTTATTTCTTTACTTCTTTTTTTGTGGTCCTTATTTTTCATATCAAATCAATCCAACTCAACGAGTTGGATGTTCCAAAAATTATTAATAAGCTCAAAGCTTTGCAGAAAAGTAAAACTTCTAAATTCTGCTTGATAAAAATAATAAAAAACATTTATTTTTTTACTTCTTTTTTTGTGGTCCTTATTTTTCATATCAAATCAATCCAACTCAACGAGTTCGAAGTTCCAAAAATTATTAATAAGCTCAAAGCTTTGCAGAAAAGTAAAACTTCTAAATTCTGCTTGATAAAAATAATAAAAAACATTTATTTTTTTACTTCTTTTTTTGTGGTCCTTATTTTTCATATCAAATCAATCCAACTCAACGAGTTCGAAGTTCCAAAAATTATTAATAAGCTCAAAGCTTTGCAGAAAAGTAAAACTTCTAAATTCTGTTTGTTTGGAAAAACAAAAAATAATAATTTTTTTACTTCATGTTTGTGGTCCTTATTTTTCATATCAAATCAATCCAACTCAACGAGTTCGAAGTTCCAAAAATTATTAATAAGCTCAAAGCGTTGCAGAAAAGTAAAACTTCTAAATTCTGCTTGATAAAAATAATAAAAAACATTTATTTCTTTACTTCTTTTTTTGTGGTCCTTATTTTTCATATCAAATCAATCCAACTCAACGAGTTGGATGTTCCAAAAATTATTAATAAGCTCAAAGCTTTGCAGAAAAGTAAAACTTCTAAATTCTGTTTGTTTGGAAAAACAAAAAATAATAATTTTTTTACTTCATGTTTGTGGTCCTTATTTTTCATATCAAATCAATCCAACTCAACGAGTTCGAAGTTCCAAAAATTATTAATAAGCTCAAAGCGTTGCAGAAAAGTAAAACTTCTAAATTCTGCTTGATAAAAATAATAAAAAACATTTATTTCTTTACTTCTTTTTTTATGGTCCTTATTTTTCATATCAAATCAATCCAACTCAACGAGTTGGATGTTCCAAAAATTATTAATAAGCTCAAAGCTTTGCAGAAAAGTAAAACTTCTAAATTCTGTTTGTTTGGAAAAACAAAAAATAATAATTTTTTTACTTCATGTTTGTGGTCCTTATTTTTCATATCAAATCAATCCAACTCAACGAGTTGGATGTTCCAAAAATTATTAATAAGCTCAAAGCTTTGCAGAAAAGTAAAACTTCTAAATTCTGCTTGATAAAAATAATAAAAAACATTTATTTCTTTACTTCTTTTTTTATGGTCCTTATTTTTCATATCAAATCAATCCAACTCAACGAGTTGGATGTTCCAAAAATTATTAATAAGCTCAAAGCTTTGCAGAAAAGTAAAACTTCTAAATTCTGCTTGATAAAAATAATAAAAAACATTTATTTTTTTACTTCTTTTTTTGTGGTCCTTATTTTTCATATCAAATCAATCCAACTCAACGAGTTGGATGTTCCAAAAATTATTAATAAGCTCAAAGCTTTGCAGAAAAGTAAAACTTCTAAATTCTGCTTGATAAAAATAATAAAAAACATTTATTTCTTTACTTCTTTTTTTGTGGTCCTTATTTTTCTTATCAAATCAATCCAACTCAACGAGTTGGATGTTCCAAAAATTATTAATAAGCTCAAAGCTTTGCAGAAAAGTAAAACTTCTAAATTCTGCTTGATAAAAATAATAAAAAACATTTATTTCTTTACTTCTTTTTTTGTGGTCCTTATTTTTCATATCAAATCAATCCAACTCAACGAGTTGGATGTTCCAAAAATTATTAATAAGCTCAAAGCTTTGCAGAAAAGTAAAACTTCTAAATTCTGCTTGATAAAAATAATAAAAAACATTTATTTTTTTACTTCTTTTTTTGTGGTCCTTATTTTTCATATCAAATCAATCCAACTCAACGAGTTGGATGTTCCAAAAATTATTAATAAGCTCAAAGCTTTGCAGAAAAGTAAAACTTCTAAATTCTGCTTGATAAAAATAATAAAAAACATTTATTTCTTTACTTCTTTTTTTGTGGTCCTTATTTTTCATATCAAATCAATCCAACTTAACGAGTTGGATGTTCCAAAAATTATTAATAAGCTCAAAGCTTTGCAGAAAAGTAAAACTTCTAAATTCTGTTTGTTTGGAAAAACAAAAAATAATAATTTTTTTACTTCATGTTTGTGGTCCTTATTTTTCATATCAAATCAATCCAACTCAACGAGTTCGAAGTTCCAAAAATTATTAATAAGCTCAAAGCGTTGCAGACAAGTAAAACTTCTAAATTCTGCTTGATAAAAATAATAAAAAACATTTATTTCTTTACTTCTTTTTTTGTGGTCCTTATTTTTCATATCAAATCAATCCAACTCAACGAGTTGGATGTTCCAAAAATTATTAATAAGCTCAAAGCTTTGCAGAAAAGTAAAACTTCTAAATTCTGCTTGATAAAAATAATAAAAAACATTTATTTCTTTACTTCTTTTTTTGTGGTCCTTATTTTTCATATCAAATCAATCCAACTCAACGAGTTGGATGTTCCAAAAATTATTAATAAGCTCAAAGCTTTGCAGAAAAGTAAAACTTCTAAATTCTGCTTGATAAAAATAATAAAAAACATTTATTTCTTTACTTCTTTTTTTGTGGTCCTTATTTTTCATATCAAATCAATCCAACTCAACGAGTTGGATGTTCCAAAAATTATTAATAAGCTCAAAGCTTTGCAGAAAAGTAAAACTTCTAAATTCTGCTTGATAAAAATAATAAAAAACATTTATTTCTTTACTTCTTTTTTTGTGGTCCTTATTTTTCATATCAAATCAATCCAACTCAACGAGTTGGATGTTCCAAAAATTATTAATAAGCTCAAAGCTTTGCAGAAAAGTAAAACTTCTAAATTCTGCTTGATAAAAATAATAAAAAACATTTATTTCTTTACTTCTTTTTTTGTGGTCCTTATTTTTCATATCAAATCAATCCAACTCAACGAGTTCGATGTTCCAAAAATTATTAATAAGCTCAAAGCTTTGCAGAAAAGTAAAACTTCTAAATTCTGCTTGATAAAAATAATAAAAAACATTTATTTCTTTACTTCTTTTTTTGTGTTCCCTATTTTTCTTATCAAATCAATCCAACTCAACGAGTTCGATGTTCCAAAAATTATTAATAAGCTCAAAGCTTTGCAGAAAAGTAAAACTTCTAAATTCTGCTTGATAAAAATAATAAAAAACATTTATTTCTTTACTTCTTTTTTTGTGGTCCTTATTTTTCTTATCAAATCAATCCAACTCAACGAGTTCGATGTTCCAAAAATTATTAATAAGCTCAAAGCTTTGCAGAAAAGTAAAACTTCTAAATTCTGCTTGATAAAAATAATAAAAAACATTTATTTCTTTACTTCTTTTTTTGTGTTCCCTATTTTTCTTATCAAATCAATCCAACTCAACGAGTTGGATGTTCCAAAAATTATTAATAAGCTCAAAGCTTTGCAGAAAAGTAAAACTTCTAAATTCTGCTTGATAAAAATAATAAAAAACATTTATTTCTTTACTTCTTTTTTTGTGGTCCTTATTTTTCATATCAAATCAATCCAACTCAACGAGTTCGATGTTCCAAAAATTATTAATAAGCTCAAAGCTTTGCAGAAAAGTAAAACTTCAAAATTCTGCTTGATAAAAATAATAAAAAACATTTATTTCTTTACTTCTTTTTTTGTGGTCCTTATTTTTCTTATCAAATCAATCCAACTCAACGAGTTCGATGTTCCAAAAATTATTAATAAGCTCAAAGCTTTGCAGAAAAGTAAAACTTCTAAATTCTGCTTGATAAAAATAATAAAAAACATTTATTTCTTTACTTCTTTTTTTGTGGTCCTTATTTTTCATATCAAATCAATCCAACTCAACGAGTTGGATGATCCAAAAATTATTAATAAGCTCAAAGCTTTGCAGAAAAGTAAAACTTCTAAATTCTGTTTGATAAAAATAATAAAAAACATTTATTTCTTTACTTCTTTTTTTGTGGTCCTTATTTTTCTTATCAAATCAATCCAACTCAACGAGTTGGATGTTCCAAAAATTATTAATAAGCTCAAAGCTTTGCAGAAAAGTAAAACTTCTAAATTCTGTTTGTTTGGAAAAACAAAAAATAATAATTTTTTTACTTCATGTTTGTGGTCCTTATTTTTCATATCAAATCAATCCAACTCAACGAGTTGGATGATCCAAAAATTATTAATAAGCTCAAAGCTTTGCAGAAAAGTAAAACTTCTAAATTCTGTTTGATAAAAATAATAAAAAACATTTATTTCTTTACTTCTTTTTTTGTGGTCCTTATTTTTCTTATCAAATCAATCCAACTCAACGAGTTGGATGTTCCAAAAATTATTAATAAGCTCAAAGCTTTGCAGAAAAGTAAAACTTCTAAATTCTGTTTGTTTGGAAAAACAAAAAATAATAATTTTTTTACTTCATGTTTGTGGTCCTTATTTTTCATATCAAATCAATCCAACTCAACGAGTTCGATGTTCCAAAAATTATTAATAAGCTCAAAGCTTTGCAGAAAAGTAAAACTTCTAAATTCTGTTTGTTTGGAAAAACAAAAAATAATAATTTTTTTACTTCATGTTTGTGGTCCTTATCTTTCATATCAAATCAATCCAACTCAACGAGTTCGATGTTCCAAAAATTATTAATAAGCTCAAAGCGTTGCAGACAAGTAAAACTTCTAAATTCTGTTTGTTTGGAAAAACAAAAAATAATAATTTTTTTACTTCATGTTTGTGGTCCTTATTTTTCATATCAAATCAATCCAACTCAACGAGTTCGATGTTCCAAAAATTATTAATAAGCTCAAAGCTTTGCAGAAAAGTAAAACTTCTAAATTCTGCTTGATAAAAATAATAAAAAACATTTATTTCTTTACTTCTTTTTTTGTGGTCCTTATTTTTCTTATCAAATCAATCCAACTCAACGAGTTCGATGTTCCAAAAATTATTAATAAGCTCAAAGCTTTGCAGAAAAGTAAAACTTCTAAATTCTGTTTGTTTGGAAAAACAAAAAATAATAATTTTTTTACTTCATGTTTGTGGTCCTTATTTTTCATATCAAATCAATCCAACTCAACGAGTTCGATGTTCCAAAAATTATTAATAAGCTCAAAGCTTTGCAGAAAAGTAAAACTTCTAAATTCTGCTTGATAAAAATAATAAAAAACATTTATTTCTTTACTTCTTTTTTTGTGGTCCTTATTTTTCTTATCAAATCAATCCAACTCAACGAGTTCGATGTTCCAAAAATTATTAATAAGCTCAAAGCTTTGCAGAAAAGTAAAACTTCTAAATTCTGTTTGTTTGGAAAAACAAAAAATAATAATTTTTTTACTTCATGTTTGTGGTCCTTATTTTTCATATCAAATCAATCCAACTCAACGAGTTGGATGTTCCAAAAATTATTAATAAGCTCAAAGCTTTGCAGAAAAGTAAAACTTCTAAATTCTGCTTGATAAAAATAATAAAAAACATTTATTTCTTTACTTCTTTTTTTGTGGTCATTATTTTTCATATCAAATCAATCCAACTCAACGAGTTCGATGTTCCAAAAATTATTAATAAGCTCAAAGCTTTGCAGAAAAGTAAAACTTCTAAATTCTGCTTGATAAAAATAATAAAAAACATTTATTTCTTTACTTCTTTTTTTGTGGTCCTTATTTTTCTTATCAAATCAATCCAACTCAACGAGTTCGATGTTCCAAAAATTATTAATAAGCTCAAAGCTTTGCAGAAAAGTAAAACTTCTAAATTCTGTTTGTTTGGAAAAACAAAAAATAATAATTTTTTTACTTCATGTTTGTGGTCCTTATTTTTCATATCAAATCAATCCAACTCAACGAGTTGGATGTTCCAAAAATTATTAATAAGCTCAAAGCTTTGCAGAAAAGTAAAACTTCTAAATTCTGCTTGATAAAAATAATAAAAAACATTTATTTCTTTACTTCTTTTTTTGTGGTCATTATTTTTCATATCAAATCAATCCAACTCAACGAGTTCGATGTTCCAAAAATTATTAATAAGCTCAAAGCTTTGCAGAAAAGTAAAACTTCTAAATTCTGCTTGATAAAAATAATAAAAAACATTTATTTCTTTACTTCTTTTTTTGTGGTCCTTATTTTTCTTATCAAATCAATCCAACTCAACGAGTTCGATGTTCCAAAAATTATTAATAAGCTCAAAGCTTTGCAGAAAAGTAAAACTTCTAAATTCTGTTTGTTTGGAAAAACAAAAAATAATAATTTTTTTACTTCATGTTTGTGGTCCTTATTTTTCATATCAAATCAATCCAACTCAACGAGTTCGATGTTCCAAAAATTATTAATAAGCTCAAAGCTTTGCAGAAAAGTAAAACTTCTAAATTCTGCTTGATAAAAATAATAAAAAACATTTATTTCTTTACTTCTTTTTTTGTGGTCCTTATTTTTCTTATCAAATCAATCCAACTCAACGAGTTCGATGTTCCAAAAATTATTAATAAGCTCAAAGCTTTGCAGAAAAGTAAAACTTCTAAATTCTGTTTGTTTGGAAAAACAAAAAATAATAATTTTTTTACTTCATGTTTGTGGTCCTTATTTTTCATATCAAATCAATCCAACTCAACGAGTTGGATGTTCCAAAAATTATTAATAAGCTCAAAGCTTTGCAGAAAAGTAAAACTTCTAAATTCTGTTTGTTTGGAAAAACAAAAAATAATAATTTTTTTACTTCATGTTTGTGGTCCTTATCTTTCATATCAAATCAATCCAACTCAACGAGTTCGATGTTCCAAAAATTATTAATAAGCTCAAAGCGTTGCAGACAAGTAAAACTTCTAAATTCTGTTTGTTTGGAAAAACAAAAAATAATAATTTTTTTACTTCATGTTTGTGGTCCTTATTTTTCATATCAAATCAATCCAACTCAACGAGTTCGATGTTCCAAAAATTATTAATAAGCTCAAAGCTTTGCAGAAAAGTAAAACTTCTAAATTCTGCTTGATAAAAATAATAAAAAACATTTATTTCTTTACTTCTTTTTTTGTGGTCCTTATTTTTCTTATCAAATCAATCCAACTCAACGAGTTCGATGTTCCAAAAATTATTAATAAGCTCAAAGCTTTGCAGAAAAGTAAAACTTCTAAATTCTGTTTGTTTGGAAAAACAAAAAATAATAATTTTTTTACTTCATGTTTGTGGTCCTTATTTTTCATATCAAATCAATCCAACTCAACGAGTTCGATGTTCCAAAAATTATTAATAAGCTCAAAGCTTTGCAGAAAAGTAAAACTTCTAAATTCTGTTTGTTTGGAAAAACAAAAAATAATAATTTTTTTACTTCATGTTTGTGGTCCTTATCTTTCATATCAAATCAATCCAACTCAACGAGTTCGATGTTCCAAAAATTATTAATAAGCTCAAAGCTTTGCAGAAAAGTAAAACTTCTAAATTCTGTTTGTTTGGAAAAACAAAAAATAATAATTTTTTTACTTCATGTTTGTGGTCCTTATCTTTCATATCAAATCAATCCAACTCAACGAGTTCGATGTTCCAAAAATTATTAATAAGCTCAAAGCGTTGCAGACAAGTAAAACTTCTAAATTCTGTTTGTTTGGAAAAACAAAAAATAATAATTTTTTTACTTCATGTTTGTGGTCCTTATTTTTCATATCAAATCAATCCAACTCAACGAGTTCGATGTTCCAAAAATTATTAATAAGCTCAAAGCTTTGCAGAAAAGTAAAACTTCTAAATTCTGCTTGATAAAAATAATAAAAAACATTTATTTCTTTACTTCTTTTTTTGTGGTCCTTATTTTTCTTATCAAATCAATCCAACTCAACGAGTTCGATGTTCCAAAAATTATTAATAAGCTCAAAGCTTTGCAGAAAAGTAAAACTTCTAAATTCTGCTTGATAAAAATAATAAAAAACATTTATTTCTTTACTTCTTTTTTTGTGGTCCTTATTTTTCTTATCAAATCAATCCAACTCAACGAGTTCGATGTTCCAAAAATTATTAATAAGCTCAAAGCGTTGCAGACAAGTAAAACTTCTAAATTCTGTTTGTTTGGAAAAACAAAAAATAATAATTTTTTTACTTCATGTTTGTGGTCCTTATTTTTCATATCAAATCAATCCAACTCAACGAGTTCGATGTTCCAAAAATTATTAATAAGCTCAAAGCTTTGCAGAAAAGTAAAACTTCTAAATTCTGCTTGATAAAAATAATAAAAAACATTTATTTCTTTACTTCTTTTTTTGTGGTCCTTATTTTTCTTATCAAATCAATCCAACTCAACGAGTTCGATGTTCCAAAAATTATTAATAAGCTCAAAGCTTTGCAGAAAAGTAAAACTTCTAAATTCTGCTTGATAAAAATAATAAAAAACATTTATTTCTTTACTTCTTTTTTTGTGGTCCTTATTTTTCTTATCAAATCAATCCAACTCAACGAGTTCGATGTTCCAAAAATTATTAATAAGCTCAAAGCTTTGCAGAAAAGTAAAACTTCTAAATTCTGTTTGTTTGGAAAAACAAAAAATAATAATTTTTTTACTTCATGTTTGTGGTCCTTATTTTTCATATCAAATCAATCCAACTCAACGAGTTGGATGTTCCAAAAATTATTAATAAGCTCAAAGCTTTGCAGAAAAGTAAAACTTCTAAATTCTGCTTGATAAAAATAATAAAAAACATTTATTTCTTTACTTCTTTTTTTGTGGTCATTATTTTTCATATCAAATCAATCCAACTCAACGAGTTCGATGTTCCAAAAATTATTAATAAGCTCAAAGCTTTGCAGAAAAGTAAAACTTCTAAATTCTGCTTGATAAAAATAATAAAAAACATTTATTTCTTTACTTCTTTTTTTGTGGTCCTTATTTTTCTTATCAAATCAATCCAACTCAACGAGTTCGATGTTCCAAAAATTATTAATAAGCTCAAAGCTTTGCAGAAAAGTAAAACTTCTAAATTCTGTTTGTTTGGAAAAACAAAAAATAATAATTTTTTTACTTCATGTTTGTGGTCCTTATCTTTCATATCAAATCAATCCAACTCAACGAGTTCGATGTTCCAAAAATTATTAATAAGCTCAAAGCTTTGCAGAAAAGTAAAACTTCTAAATTCTGCTTGATAAAAATAATAAAAAACATTTATTTCTTTACTTCTTTTTTTGTGGTCCTTATTTTTCTTATCAAATCAATCCAACTCAACGAGTTCGATGTTCCAAAAATTATTAATAAGCTCAAAGCTTTGCAGAAAAGTAAAACTTCTAAATTCTGCTTGATAAAAATAATAAAAAACATTTATTTCTTTACTTCTTTTTTTGTGGTCATTATTTTTCATATCAAATCAATCCAACTCAACGAGTTCGATGTTCCAAAAATTATTAATAAGCTCAAAGCTTTGCAGAAAAGTAAAACTTCTAAATTCTGTTTGTTTGGAAAAACAAAAAATAATAATTTTTTTACTTCATGTTTGTGGTCCTTATTTTTCATATCAAATCAATCCAACTCAACGAGTTCGATGTTCCAAAAATTATTAATAAGCTCAAAGCTTTGCAGAAAAGTAAAACTTCTAAATTCTGTTTGTTTGGAAAAACAAAAAATAATAATTTTTTTACTTCATGTTTGTGGTCCTTATCTTTCATATCAAATCAATCCAACTCAACGAGTTCGATGTTCCAAAAATTATTAATAAGCTCAAAGCTTTGCAGAAAAGTAAAACTTCTAAATTCTGTTTGTTTGGAAAAACAAAAAATAATAATTTTTTTACTTCATGTTTGTGGTCCTTATCTTTCATATCAAATCAATCCAACTCAACGAGTCGATGTTCCAAAAATTATTAATAAGCTCAAAGCGTTGCAGACAAGTAAAACTTCTAAATTCTGTTTGTTTGGAAAAACAAAAAATAATAATTTTTTTACTTCATGTTTGTGGTCCTTATTTTTCATATCAAATCAATCCAACTCAACGAGTTCGATGTTCCAAAAATTATTAATAAGCTCAAAGCTTTGCAGAAAAGTAAAACTTCTAAATTCTGTTTGTTTGGAAAAACAAAAAATAATAATTTTTTTACTTCATGTTTGTGGTCCTTATTTTTCATATCAAATCAATCCAACTCAACGAGTTCGATGTTCCAAAAATTATTAATAAGCTCAAAGCGTTGCAGACAAGTAAAACTTCTAAATTCTGTTTGTTTGGAAAAACAAAAAATAATAATTTTTTTACTTCATGTTTGTGGTCCTTATTTTTCATATCAAATCAATCCAACTCAACGAGTTCGATGTTCCAAAAATTATTAATAAGCTCAAAGCTTTGCAGAAAAGTAAAACTTCTAAATTCTGCTTGATAAAAATAATAAAAAACATTTATTTCTTTACTTCTTTTTTTGTGGTCATTATTTTTCATATCAAATCAATCCAACTCAACGAGTTCGATGTTCCAAAAATTATTAATAAGCTCAAAGCTTTGCAGAAAAGTAAAACTTCTAAATTCTGTTTGTTTGGAAAAACAAAAAATAATAATTTTTTTACTTCATGTTTGTGGTCCTTATCTTTCATATCAAATCAATCCAACTCAACGAGTTCGATGTTCCAAAAATTATTAATAAGCTCAAAGCTTTGCAGAAAAGTAAAACTTCTAAATTCTGTTTGTTTGGAAAAACAAAAAATAATAATTTTTTTACTTCATGTTTGTGGTCCTTATCTTTCATATCAAATCAATCCAACTCAACGAGTTCGATGTTCCAAAAATTATTAATAAGCTCAAAGCTTTGCAGAAAAGTAAAACTTCTAAATTCTGTTTGTTTGGAAAAACAAAAAATAATAATTTTTTTACTTCATGTTTGTGGTCCTTATTTTTCATATCAAATCAATCCAACTCAACGAGTTCGATGTTCCAAAAATTATTAATAAGCTCAAAGCTTTGCAGAAAAGTAAAACTTCTAAATTCTGTTTGTTTGGAAAAACAAAAAATAATAATTTTTTTACTTCATGTTTGTGGTCCTTATCTTTCATATCAAATCAATCCAACTCAACGAGTTCGATGTTCCAAAAATTATTAATAAGCTCAAAGCTTTGCAGAAAAGTAAAACTTCTAAATTCTGTTTGTTTGGAAAAACAAAAAATAATAATTTTTTTACTTCATGTTTGTGGTCCTTATCTTTCATATCAAATCAATCCAACTCAACGAGTTCGATGTTCCAAAAATTATTAATAAGCTCAAAGCTTTGCAGAAAAGTAAAACTTCTAAATTCTGTTTGTTTGGAAAAACAAAAAATAATAATTTTTTTACTTCATGTTTGTGGTCCTTATCTTTCATATCAAATCAATCCAACTCAACGAGTTCGATGTTCCAAAAATTATTAATAAGCTCAAAGCTTTGCAGAAAAGTAAAACTTCTAAATTCTGCTTGATAAAAATAATAAAAAACATTTATTTCTTTACTTCTTTTTTTGTGGTCATTATTTTTCATATCAAATCAATCCAACTCAACGAGTTCGATGTTCCAAAAATTATTAATAAGCTCAAAGCTTTGCAGAAAAGTAAAACTTCTAAATTCTGTTTGTTTGGAAAAACAAAAAATAATAATTTTTTTACTTCATGTTTGTGGTCCTTATCTTTCATATCAAATCAATCCAACTCAACGAGTTCGATGTTCCAAAAATTATTAATAAGCTCAAAGCTTTGCAGAAAAGTAAAACTTCTAAATTCTGTTTGTTTGGAAAAACAAAAAATAATAATTTTTTTACTTCATGTTTGTGGTCCTTATCTTTCATATCAAATCAATCCAACTCAACGAGTTCGATGTTCCAAAAATTATTAATAAGCTCAAAGCTTTGCAGAAAAGTAAAACTTCTAAATTCTGTTTGTTTGGAAAAACAAAAAATAATAATTTTTTTACTTCATGTTTGTGGTCCTTATTTTTCATATCAAATCAATCCAACTCAACGAGTTCGATGTTCCAAAAATTATTAATAAGCTCAAAGCTTTGCAGAAAAGTAAAACTTCTAAATTCTGTTTGTTTGGAAAAACAAAAAATAATAATTTTTTTACTTCATGTTTGTGGTCCTTATCTTTCATATCAAATCAATCCAACTCAACGAGTTCGATGTTCCAAAAATTATTAATAAGCTCAAAGCTTTGCAGAAAAGTAAAACTTCTAAATTCTGTTTGTTTGGAAAAACAAAAAATAATAATTTTTTTACTTCATGTTTGTGGTCCTTATCTTTCATATCAAATCAATCCAACTCAACGAGTCGATGTTCCAAAAATTATTAATAAGCTCAAAGCGTTGCAGACAAGTAAAACTTCTAAATTCTGTTTGTTTGGAAAAACAAAAAATAATAATTTTTTACTTCATGTTTGTGGTCCTTATTTTTCATATCAAATCAATCCAACTCAACGAGTTCGATGTTCCAAAAATTATTAATAAGCTCAAAGCTTTGCAGAAAAGTAAAACTTCTAAATTCTGTTTGTTTGGAAAAACAAAAAATAATAATTTTTTTACTTCATGTTTGTGGTCCTTATTTTTCATATCAAATCAATCCAACTCAACGAGTTCGATGTTCCAAAAATTATTAATAAGCTCAAAGCTTTGCAGAAAAGTAAAACTTCTAAATTCTGTTTGTTTGGAAAAACAAAAAATAATAATTTTTTTACTTCATGTTTGTGGTCCTTATCTTTCATATCAAATCAATCCAACTCAACGAGTTCGATGTTCCAAAAATTATTAATAAGCTCAAAGCTTTGCAGAAAAGTAAAACTTCTAAATTCTGTTTGTTTGGAAAAACAAAAAATAATAATTTTTTTACTTCATGTTTGTGGTCCTTATCTTTCATATCAAATCAATCCAACTCAACGAGTCGATGTTCCAAAAATTATTAATAAGCTCAAAGCGTTGCAGACAAGTAAAACTTCTAAATTCTGTTTGTTTGGAAAAACAAAAAATAATAATTTTTTTACTTCATGTTTGTGGTCCTTATTTTTCATATCAAATCAATCCAACTCAACGAGTTCGATGTTCCAAAAATTATTAATAAGCTCAAAGCTTTGCAGAAAAGTAAAACTTCTAAATTCTGTTTGTTTGGAAAAACAAAAAATAATAATTTTTTTACTTCATGTTTGTGGTCCTTATTTTTCATATCAAATCAATCCAACTCAACGAGTTCGATGTTCCAAAAATTATTAATAAGCTCAAAGCTTTGCAGAAAAGTAAAACTTCTAAATTCTGTTTGTTTGGAAAAACAAAAAATAATAATTTTTTTACTTCATGTTTGTGGTCCTTATCTTTCATATCAAATCAATCCAACTCAACGAGTTCGATGTTCCAAAAATTATTAATAAGCTCAAAGCTTTGCAGAAAAGTAAAACTTCTAAATTCTGTTTGTTTGGAAAAACAAAAAATAATAATTTTTTTACTTCATGTTTGTGGTCCTTATCTTTCATATCAAATCAATCCAACTCAACGAGTCGATGTTCCAAAAATTATTAATAAGCTCAAAGCGTTGCAGACAAGTAAAACTTCTAAATTCTGTTTGTTTGGAAAAACAAAAAATAATAATTTTTTTACTTCATGTTTGTGGTCCTTATTTTTCATATCAAATCAATCCAACTCAACGAGTTCGATGTTCCAAAAATTATTAATAAGCTCAAAGCTTTGCAGAAAAGTAAAACTTCTAAATTCTGTTTGTTTGGAAAAACAAAAAATAATAATTTTTTTACTTCATGTTTGTGGTCCTTATCTTTCATATCAAATCAATCCAACTCAACGAGTTCGATGTTCCAAAAATTATTAATAAGCTCAAAGCGTTGCAGACAAGTAAAACTTCTAAATTCTGTTTGTTTGGAAAAACAAAAAATAATAATTTTTTTACTTCATGTTTGTGGTCCTTATTTTTCATATCAAATCAATCCAACTCAACGAGTTCGATGTTCCAAAAATTATTAATAAGCTCAAAGCTTTGCAGAAAAGTAAAACTTCTAAATTCTGCTTGATAAAAATAATAAAAAACATTTATTTCTTTACTTCTTTTTTTGTGGTCCTTATTTTTCTTATCAAATCAATCCAACTCAACGAGTTCGATGTTCCAAAAATTATTAATAAGCTCAAAGCTTTGCAGAAAAGTAAAACTTCTAAATTCTGTTTGTTTGGAAAAACAAAAAATAATAATTTTTTTACTTCATGTTTGTGGTCCTTATTTTTCATATCAAATCAATCCAACTCAACGAGTTCGATGTTCCAAAAATTATTAATAAGCTCAAAGCTTTGCAGAAAAGTAAAACTTCTAAATTCTGTTTGTTTGGAAAAACAAAAAATAATAATTTTTTTACTTCATGTTTGTGGTCCTTATCTTTCATATCAAATCAATCCAACTCAACGAGTTCGATGTTCCAAAAATTATTAATAAGCTCAAAGCTTTGCAGAAAAGTAAAACTTCTAAATTCTGTTTGTTTGGAAAAACAAAAAATAATAATTTTTTTACTTCATGTTTGTGGTCCTTATCTTTCATATCAAATCAATCCAACTCAACGAGTTCGATGTTCCAAAAATTATTAATAAGCTCAAAGCGTTGCAGACAAGTAAAACTTCTAAATTCTGTTTGTTTGGAAAAACAAAAAATAATAATTTTTTTACTTCATGTTTGTGGTCCTTATCTTTCATATCAAATCAATCCAACTCAACGAGTTCGATGTTCCAAAAATTATTAATAAGCTCAAAGCTTTGCAGAAAAGTAAAACTTCTAAATTCTGTTTGTTTGGAAAAACAAAAAATAATAATTTTTTTACTTCATGTTTGTGGTCCTTATTTTTCATATCAAATCAATCCAACTCAACGAGTTCGATGTTCCAAAAATTATTAATAAGCTCAAAGCTTTGCAGAAAAGTAAAACTTCTAAATTCTGCTTGATAAAAATAATAAAAAACATTTATTTCTTTACTTCTTTTTTTGTGGTCCTTATTTTTCTTATCAAATCAATCCAACTCAACGAGTTCGATGTTCCAAAAATTATTAATAAGCTCAAAGCTTTGCAGAAAAGTAAAACTTCTAAATTCTGCTTGATAAAAATAATAAAAAACATTTATTTCTTTACTTCTTTTTTTGTGGTCCTTATTTTTCTTATCAAATCAATCCAACTCAACGAGTTCGATGTTCCAAAAATTATTAATAAGCTCAAAGCGTTGCAGACAAGTAAAACTTCTAAATTCTGTTTGTTTGGAAAAACAAAAAATAATAATTTTTTTACTTCATGTTTGTGGTCCTTATTTTTCATATCAAATCAATCCAACTCAACGAGTTCGATGTTCCAAAAATTATTAATAAGCTCAAAGCTTTGCAGAAAAGTAAAACTTCTAAATTCTGCTTGATAAAAATAATAAAAAACATTTATTTCTTTACTTCTTTTTTTGTGGTCCTTATTTTTCTTATCAAATCAATCCAACTCAACGAGTTCGATGTTCCAAAAATTATTAATAAGCTCAAAGCTTTGCAGAAAAGTAAAACTTCTAAATTCTGCTTGATAAAAATAATAAAAAACATTTATTTCTTTACTTCTTTTTTTGTGGTCCTTATTTTTCTTATCAAATCAATCCAACTCAACGAGTTCGATGTTCCAAAAATTATTAATAAGCTCAAAGCTTTGCAGAAAAGTAAAACTTCTAAATTCTGTTTGTTTGGAAAAACAAAAAATAATAATTTTTTTACTTCATGTTTGTGGTCCTTATTTTTCATATCAAATCAATCCAACTCAACGAGTTGGATGTTCCAAAAATTATTAATAAGCTCAAAGCTTTGCAGAAAAGTAAAACTTCTAAATTCTGCTTGATAAAAATAATAAAAAACATTTATTTCTTTACTTCTTTTTTTGTGGTCATTATTTTTCATATCAAATCAATCCAACTCAACGAGTTCGATGTTCCAAAAATTATTAATAAGCTCAAAGCTTTGCAGAAAAGTAAAACTTCTAAATTCTGCTTGATAAAAATAATAAAAAACATTTATTTCTTTACTTCTTTTTTTGTGGTCCTTATTTTTCTTATCAAATCAATCCAACTCAACGAGTTCGATGTTCCAAAAATTATTAATAAGCTCAAAGCTTTGCAGAAAAGTAAAACTTCTAAATTCTGTTTGTTTGGAAAAACAAAAAATAATAATTTTTTTACTTCATGTTTGTGGTCCTTATTTTTCATATCAAATCAATCCAACTCAACGAGTTCGATGTTCCAAAAATTATTAATAAGCTCAAAGCTTTGCAGAAAAGTAAAACTTCTAAATTCTGTTTGTTTGGAAAAACAAAAAATAATAATTTTTTTACTTCATGTTTGTGGTCCTTATCTTTCATATCAAATCAATCCAACTCAACGAGTTCGATGTTCCAAAAATTATTAATAAGCTCAAAGCGTTGCAGACAAGTAAAACTTCTAAATTCTGTTTGTTTGGAAAAACAAAAAATAATAATTTTTTTACTTCATGTTTGTGGTCCTTATTTTTCATATCAAATCAATCCAACTCAACGAGTTCGATGTTCCAAAAATTATTAATAAGCTCAAAGCTTTGCAGAAAAGTAAAACTTCTAAATTCTGCTTGATAAAAATAATAAAAAACATTTATTTCTTTACTTCTTTTTTTGTGGTCCTTATTTTTCTTATCAAATCAATCCAACTCAACGAGTTCGATGTTCCAAAAATTATTAATAAGCTCAAAGCTTTGCAGAAAAGTAAAACTTCTAAATTCTGTTTGTTTGGAAAAACAAAAAATAATAATTTTTTTACTTCATGTTTGTGGTCCTTATTTTTCATATCAAATCAATCCAACTCAACGAGTTCGATGTTCCAAAAATTATTAATAAGCTCAAAGCTTTGCAGAAAAGTAAAACTTCTAAATTCTGTTTGTTTGGAAAAACAAAAAATAATAATTTTTTTACTTCATGTTTGTGGTCCTTATCTTTCATATCAAATCAATCCAACTCAACGAGTTCGATGTTCCAAAAATTATTAATAAGCTCAAAGCGTTGCAGACAAGTAAAACTTCTAAATTCTGTTTGTTTGGAAAAACAAAAAATAATAATTTTTTTACTTCATGTTTGTGGTCCTTATTTTTCATATCAAATCAATCCAACTCAACGAGTTCGATGTTCCAAAAATTATTAATAAGCTCAAAGCTTTGCAGAAAAGTAAAACTTCTAAATTCTGCTTGATAAAAATAATAAAAAACATTTATTTCTTTACTTCTTTTTTTGTGGTCATTATTTTTCATATCAAATCAATCCAACTCAACGAGTTCGATGTTCCAAAAATTATTAATAAGCTCAAAGCTTTGCAGAAAAGTAAAACTTCTAAATTCTGTTTGTTTGGAAAAACAAAAAATAATAATTTTTTTACTTCATGTTTGTGGTCCTTATTTTTCATATCAAATCAATCCAACTCAACGAGTTCGATGTTCCAAAAATTATTAATAAGCTCAAAGCTTTGCAGAAAAGTAAAACTTCTAAATTCTGTTTGTTTGGAAAAACAAAAAATAATAATTTTTTTACTTCATGTTTGTGGTCCTTATCTTTCATATCAAATCAATCCAACTCAACCAGTTCGATGTTCCAAAAATTATTAATAAGCTCAAAGCTTTGCAGAAAAGTAAAACTTCTAAATTCTGTTTGTTTGGAAAAACAAAAAATAATAATTTTTTTACTTCATGTTTGTGGTCCTTATCTTTCATATCAAATCAATCCAACTCAACGAGTCGATGTTCCAAAAATTATTAATAAGCTCAAAGCGTTGCAGACAAGTAAAACTTCTAAATTCTGTTTGTTTGGAAAAACAAAAAATAATAATTTTTTTACTTCATGTTTGTGGTCCTTATTTTTCATATCAAATCAATCCAACTCAACGAGTTCGATGTTCCAAAAATTATTAATAAGCTCAAAGCTTTGCAGAAAAGTAAAACTTCTAAATTCTGTTTGTTTGGAAAAACAAAAAATAATAATTTTTTTACTTCATGTTTGTGGTCCTTATCTTTCATATCAAATCAATCCAACTCAACGAGTTCGATGTTCCAAAAATTATTAATAAGCTCAAAGCTTTGCAGAAAAGTAAAACTTCTAAATTCTGTTTGTTTGGAAAAACAAAAAATAATAATTTTTTTACTTCATGTTTGTGGTCCTTATCTTTCATATCAAATCAATCCAACTCAACGAGTTCGATGTTCCAAAAATTATTAATAAGCTCAAAGCTTTGCAGAAAAGTAAAACTTCTAAATTCTGTTTGTTTGGAAAAACAAAAAATAATAATTTTTTTACTTCATGTTTGTGGTCCTTATCTTTCATATCAAATCAATCCAACTCAACGAGTCGATGTTCCAAAAATTATTAATAAGCTCAAAGCGTTGCAGACAAGTAAAACTTCTAAATTCTGTTTGTTTGGAAAAACAAAAAATAATAATTTTTTTACTTCATGTTTGTGGTCCTTATTTTTCATATCAAATCAATCCAACTCAACGAGTTCGATGTTCCAAAAATTATTAATAAGCTCAAAGCTTTGCAGAAAAGTAAAACTTCTAAATTCTGTTTGTTTGGAAAAACAAAAAATAATAATTTTTTTACTTCATGTTTGTGGTCCTTATCTTTCATATCAAATCAATCCAACTCAACGAGTTCGATGTTCCAAAAATTATTAATAAGCTCAAAGCGTTGCAGACAAGTAAAACTTCTAAATTCTGTTTGTTTGGAAAAACAAAAAATAATAATTTTTTTACTTCATGTTTGTGGTCCTTATTTTTCATATCAAATCAATCCAACTCAACGAGTTCGATGTTCCAAAAATTATTAATAAGCTCAAAGCTTTGCAGAAAAGTAAAACTTCTAAATTCTGTTTGTTTGGAAAAACAAAAAATAATAATTTTTTTACTTCATGTTTGTGGTCCTTATTTTTCATATCAAATCAATCCAACTCAACGAGTTCGATGTTCCAAAAATTATTAATAAGCTCAAAGCTTTGCAGAAAAGTAAAACTTCTAAATTCTGTTTGTTTGGAAAAACAAAAAATAATAATTTTTTTACTTCATGTTTGTGGTCCTTATTTTTCATATCAAATCAATCCAACTCAACGAGTTCGATGTTCCAAAAATTATTAATAAGCTCAAAGCTTTGCAGAAAAGTAAAACTTCTAAATTCTGTTTGTTTGGAAAAACAAAAAATAATAATTTTTTTACTTCATGTTTGTGGTCCTTATCTTTCATATCAAATCAATCCAACTCAACGAGATCGATGTTCCAAAAATTATTAATAAGCTCAAAGCTTTGCAGAAAAGTAAAACTTCTAAATTCTGTTTGTTTGGAAAAACAAAAAATAATAATTTTTTTACTTCATGTTTGTGGTCCTTATCTTTCATATCAAATCAATCCAACTCAACGAGTCGATGTTCCAAAAATTATTAATAAGCTCAAAGCGTTGCAGACAAGTAAAACTTCTAAATTCTGTTTGTTTGGAAAAACAAAAAATAATAATTTTTTTACTTCATGTTTGTGGTCCTTATCTTTCATATCAAATCAATCCAACTCAACGAGTCGATGTTCCAAAAATTATTAATAAGCTCAAAGCGTTGCAGACAAGTAAAACTTCTAAATTCTGTTTGTTTGGAAAAACAAAAAATAATAATTTTTTTACTTCATGTTTGTGGTCCTTATTTTTCATATCAAATCAATCCAACTCAACGAGTTCGATGTTCCAAAAATTATTAATAAGCTCAAAGCTTTGCAGAAAAGTAAAACTTCTAAATTCTGTTTGTTTGGAAAAACAAAAAATAATAATTTTTTTACTTCATGTTTGTGGTCCTTATTTTTCATATCAAATCAATCCAACTCAACGAGTTCGATGTTCCAAAAATTATTAATAAGCTCAAAGCTTTGCAGAAAAGTAAAACTTCTAAATTCTGTTTGTTTGGAAAAACAAAAAATAATAATTTTTTTACTTCATGTTTGTGGTCCTTATCTTTCATATCAAATCAATCCAACTCAACGAGTTCGATGTTCCAAAAATTATTAATAAGCTCAAAGCTTTGCAGAAAAGTAAAACTTCTAAATTCTGTTTGTTTGGAAAAACAAAAAATAATAATTTTTTTACTTCATGTTTGTGGTCCTTATCTTTCATATCAAATCAATCCAACTCAACGAGTTCGATGTTCCAAAAATTATTAATAAGCTCAAAGCTTTGCAGAAAAGTAAAACTTCTAAATTCTGTTTGTTTGGAAAAACAAAAAATAATAATTTTTTTACTTCATGTTTGTGGTCCTTATCTTTCATATCAAATCAATCCAACTCAACGAGTCGATGTTCCAAAAATTATTAATAAGCTCAAAGCGTTGCAGACAAGTAAAACTTCTAAATTCTGTTTGTTTGGAAAAACAAAAAATAATAATTTTTTTACTTCATGTTTGTGGTCCTTATTTTTCATATCAAATCAATCCAACTCAACGAGTTCGATGTTCCAAAAATTATTAATAAGCTCAAAGCTTTGCAGAAAAGTAAAACTTCTAAATTCTGTTTGTTTGGAAAAACAAAAAATAATAATTTTTTTACTTCATGTTTGTGGTCCTTATCTTTCATATCAAATCAATCCAACTCAACGAGTTCGATGTTCCAAAAATTATTAATAAGCTCAAAGCGTTGCAGACAAGTAAAACTTCTAAATTCTGTTTGTTTGGAAAAACAAAAAATAATAATTTTTTTACTTCATGTTTGTGGTCCTTATTTTTCATATCAAATCAATCCAACTCAACGAGTTCGATGTTCCAAAAATTATTAATAAGCTCAAAGCGTTGCAGACAAGTAAAACTTCTAAATTCTGTTTGTTTGGAAAAACAAAAAATAATAATTTTTTTACTTCATGTTTGTGGTCCTTATTTTTCATATCAAATCAATCCAACTCAACGAGTTCGATGTTCCAAAAATTATTAATAAGCTCAAAGCGTTGCAGACAAGTAAAACTTCTAAATTCTGTTTGTTTGGAAAAACAAAAAATAATAATTTTTTTACTTCATGTTTGTGGTCCTTATCTTTCATATCAAATCAATCCAACTCAACGAGTTCGATGTTCCAAAAATTATTAATAAGCTCAAAGCGTTGCAGACAAGTAAAACTTCTAAATTCTGTTTGTTTGGAAAAACAAAAAATAATAATTTTTTTACTTCATGTTTGTGGTCCTTATCTTTCATATCAAATCAATCCAACTCAACGAGTTCGATGTTCCAAAAATTATTAATAAGCTCAATGCGTTGCAGACAAGTAAAACTTCTAAATTCTGTTTGTTTGGAAAAACAAAAAATAATAATTTTTTTACTTCATGTTTGTGGTCCTTATTTTTCATATCAAATCAATCCAACTCAACGAGTTCGATGTTCCAAAAATTATTAATAAGCTCAAAGCTTTGCAGAAAAGTAAAACTTCTAAATTCTGCTTGATAAAAATAATAAAAAACATTTATTTCTTTACTTCTTTTTTTGTGGTCCTTATTTTTCATATCAAATCAATCCAACTCAACGAGTTCGATGTTCCAAAAATTATTAATAAGCTCAAAGCTTTGCAGAAAAGTAAAACTTCTAAATTCTGTTTGTTTGGAAAAACAAAAAATAATAATTTTTTTACTTCATGTTTGTGGTCCTTATCTTTCATATCAAATCAATCCAACTCAACGAGTTCGATGTTCCAAAAATTATTAATAAGCTCAAAGCTTTGCAGAAAAGTAAAACTTCTAAATTCTGTTTGTTTGGAAAAACAAAAAATAATAATTTTTTTACTTCATGTTTGTGGTCCTTATCTTTCATATCAAATCAATCCAACTCAACGAGTCGATGTTCCAAAAATTATTAATAAGCTCAAAGCGTTGCAGACAAGTAAAACTTCTAAATTCTGTTTGTTTGGAAAAACAAAAAATAATAATTTTTTTACTTCATGTTTGTGGTCCTTATTTTTCATATCAAATCAATCCAACTCAACGAGTTCGATGTTCCAAAAATTATTAATAAGCTCAAAGCTTTGCAGAAAAGTAAAACTTCTAAATTCTGTTTGTTTGGAAAAACAAAAAATAATAATTTTTTTACTTCATGTTTGTGGTCCTTATCTTTCATATCAAATCAATCCAACTCAACGAGTTCGATGTTCCAAAAATTATTAATAAGCTCAAAGCGTTGCAGACAAGTAAAACTTCTAAATTCTGTTTGTTTGGAAAAACAAAAAATAATAATTTTTTTACTTCATGTTTGTGGTCCTTATTTTTCATATCAAATCAATCCAACTCAACGAGTTCGATGTTCCAAAAATTATTAATAAGCTCAAAGCGTTGCAGACAAGTAAAACTTCTAAATTCTGTTTGTTTGGAAAAACAAAAAATAATAATTTTTTTACTTCATGTTTGTGGTCCTTATTTTTCATATCAAATCAATCCAACTCAACGAGTTCGATGTTCCAAAAATTATTAATAAGCTCAAAGCGTTGCAGACAAGTAAAACTTCTAAATTCTGTTTGTTTGGAAAAACAAAAAATAATAATTTTTTTACTTCATGTTTGTGGTCCTTATCTTTCATATCAAATCAATCCAACTCAACGAGTTCGATGTTCCAAAAATTATTAATAAGCTCAAAGCGTTGCAGACAAGTAAAACTTCTAAATTCTGTTTGTTTGGAAAAACAAAAAATAATAATTTTTTTACTTCATGTTTGTGGTCCTTATCTTTCATATCAAATCAATCCAACTCAACGAGTTCGATGTTCCAAAAATTATTAATAAGCTCAGTGCGTTGCAGACAAGTAAAACTTCTAAATTCTGTTTGTTTGGAAAAACAAAAAATAATAATTTTTTTACTTCATGTTTGTGGTCCTTATTTTTCATATCAAATCAATCCAACTCAACGAGTTCGATGTTCCAAAAATTATTAATAAGCTCAAAGCTTTGCAGAAAAGTAAAACTTCTAAATTCTGCTTGATAAAAATAATAAAAAACATTTATTTCTTTACTTCTTTTTTTGTGGTCCTTATTTTTCATATCAAATCAATCCAACTCAACGAGTTCGATGTTCCAAAAATTATTAATAAGCTCAAAGCTTTGCAGAAAAGTAAAACTTCTAAATTCTGCTTGATAAAAATAATAAAAAACATTTATTTCTTTACTTCTTTTTTTGTGGTCCTTATTTTTCTTATCAAATCAATCCAACTCAACGAGTTCGATGTTCCAAAAATTATTAATAAGCTCAAAGCTTTGCAGAAAAGTAAAACTTCTAAATTCTGTTTGTTTGGAAAAACAAAAAATAATAATTTTTTTACTTCATGTTTGTGGTCCTTATTTTTCATATCAAATCAATCCAACTCAACGAGTTCGATGTTCCAAAAATTATTAATAAGCTCAAAGCTTTGCAGAAAAATAAAACTTCTAAATTCTGTTTGTTTGGAAAAAAAAAAAATAATAATTTTTTTACTTCATGTTTGTGGTCCTTATTTTTCATATCAAATCAATCCAACTCAACGAGTTCGATGTTCCAAAAATTATTAATAAGCTCAAAGCTTTGCAGAAAAGTAATACTTCTAAATTCTGCTTGATAAAAATAATAAAAAACATTTATTTCTTTACTTCTTTTTTTGTGGTCCTTATTTTTCTTATCAAATCAATCCAACTCAACGAGTTCGATGTTCCAAAAATTATTAATAAGCTCAAAGCTTTGCAGAAAAGTAAAACTTCTAAATTCTGTTTGTTTGGAAAAACAAAAAATAATAATTTTTTTACTTCATGTTTGTGGTCCTTATTTTTCATATCAAATCAATCCAACTCAACGAGTTCGATATTCCAAAAATTATTAACAAGCTCAAAGCTTTGCAGAAAAGTAATACTTCTAAATTCTGTTTGTTTGGAAAAACAAAAAATAATAATTTTTTTACTTCATGTTTGTGGTCCTTATTTTTCATATCAAATCAATCCAACTCAACGAGTTCGATGTTCCAAAAATTATTAATAAGCTCAAAGCGTTGCAGACAAGTAAAACTTCTAAATTCTGTTTGTTTGGAAAAACAAAAAATAATAATTTTTTTACTTCATGTTTGTGGTCCTTATTTTTCATATCAAATCAATCCAACTCAACGAGTTCGATGTTCCAAAAATTATTAATAAGCTCAAAGCGTTGCAGACAAGTAAAACTTCTAAATTCTGTTTGTTTGGAAAAACAAAAAATAATAATTTTTTTACTTCATGTTTGTGGTCCTTATTTTTCATATCAAATCAATCCAACTCAACGAGTTCGATGTTCCAAAAATTATTAATAAGCTCAAAGCTTTGCAGAAAAGTAAAACTTCTAAATTCTGCTTGATAAAAATAATAAAAAACATTTATTTCTTTACTTCTTTTTTTGTGGTCCTTATTTTTCATATCAAATCAATCCAACTCAACGAGTTCGATGTTCCAAAAATTATTAATAAGCTCAAAGCTTTGCAGAAAAGTAAAACTTCTAAATTCTGCTTGATAAAAATAATAAAAAACATTTATTTCTTTACTTCTTTTTTTGTGGTCCTTATTTTTCATATCAAATCAATCCAACTCAACGAGTTCGATGTTCCAAAAATTATTAATAAGCTCAAAGCTTTGCAGAAAAGTAAAACTTCTAAATTCTGTTTGTTTGGAAAAACAAAAAATAATAATTTTTTTACTTCATGTTTGTGGTCCTTATTTTTCATATCAAATCAATCCAACTCAACGAGTTCGATGTTCCAAAAATTATTAATAAGCTCAAAGCTTTGCAGAAAAGTAAAACTTCTAAATTCTGTTTGTTTGGAAAAACAAAAAATAATAATTTTTTTACTTCATGTTTGTGGTCCTTATTTTTCATATCAAATCAATCCAACTCAACGAGTTCGATGTTCCAAAAATTATTAATAAGCTCAAAGCTTTGCAGAAAAGTAAAACTTCTAAATTCTGCTTGATAAAAATAATAAAAAACATTTATTTCTTTACTTCTTTTTTTGTGGTCCTTATTTTTCTTATCAAATCAATCCAACTCAACGAGTTCGATGTTCCAAAAATTATTAATAAGCTCAAAGCTTTGCAGAAAAGTAAAACTTCTAAATTCTGCTTGATAAAAATAATAAAAAACATTTATTTCTTTACTTCTTTTTTTGTGGTCCTTATTTTTCTTATCAAATCAATCCAACTCAACGAGTTCGATGTTCCAAAAATTATTAATAAGCTCAAAGCTTTGCAGAAAAGTAAAACTTCTAAATTCTGTTTGTTTGGAAAAACAAAAAATAATAATTTTTTTACTTCATGTTTGTGGTCCTTATTTTTCTTATCAAATCAATCCAACTCAACGAGTTCGATGTTCCAAAAATTATTAATAAGCTCAAAGCTTTGCAGAAAAGTAAAACTTCTAAATTCTGTTTGTTTGGAAAAACAAAAAATAATAATTTTTTTACTTCATGTTTGTGGTCCTTATTTTTCATATCAAATCAATCCAACTCAACGAGTTCGATGTTCCAAAAATTATTAATAAGCTCAAAGCTTTGCAGAAAAGTAAAACTTCTAAATTCTGTTTGTTTGGAAAAACAAAAAATAATAATTTTTTTACTTCATGTTTGTGGTCCTTATTTTTCATATCAAATCAATCCAACTCAACGAGTTCGATGTTCCAAAAATTATTAATAAGCTCAAAGCTTTGCAGAAAAGTAAAACTTCTAAATTCTGCTTGATAAAAATAATAAAAAACATTTATTTCTTTACTTCTTTTTTTGTGGTCCTTATTTTTCTTATCAAATCAATCCAACTCAACGAGTTCGATGTTCCAAAAATTATTAATAAGCTCAAAGCTTTGCAGAAAAGTAAAACTTCTAAATTCTGCTTGATAAAAATAATAAAAAACATTTATTTCTTTACTTCTTTTTTTGTGGTCCTTATTTTTCTTATCAAATCAATCCAACTCAACGAGTTCGATGTTCCAAAAATTATTAATAAGCTCAAAGCTTTGCAGAAAAGTAAAACTTCTAAATTCTGTTTGTTTGGAAAAACAAAAAATAATAATTTTTTTACTTCATGTTTGTGGTCCTTATTTTTCATATCAAATCAATCCAACTCAACGAGTTCGATGTTCCAAAAATTATTAATAAGCTCAAAGCTTTGCAGAAAAGTAAAACTTCTAAATTCTGCTTGATAAAAATAATAAAAAACATTTATTTCTTTACTTCTTTTTTTGTGGTCCTTATTTTTCTTATCAAATCAATCCAACTCAACGAGTTCGATGTTCCAAAAATTATTAATAAGCTCAAAGCTTTGCAGAAAAGTAAAACTTCTAAATTCTGTTTGTTTGGAAAAACAAAAAATAATAATTTTTTTACTTCATGTTTGTGGTCCTTATTTTTCATATCAAATCAATCCAACTCAACGAGTTCGATGTTCCAAAAATTATTAATAAGCTCAAAGCTTTGCAGAAAAGTAAAACTTCTAAATTCTGCTTGATAAAAATAATAAAAAACATTTATTTCTTTACTTCTTTTTTTGTGGTCCTTATTTTTCTTATCAAATCAATCCAACTCAACGAGTTCGATGTTCCAAAAATTATTAATAAGCTCAAAGCTTTGCAGAAAAGTAAAACTTCTAAATTCTGTTTGTTTGGAAAAACAAAAAATAATAATTTTTTTACTTCATGTTTGTGGTCCTTATTTTTCTTATCAAATCAATCCAACTCAACGAGTTCGATGTTCCAAAAATTATTAATAAGCTCAAAGCTTTGCAGAAAAGTAAAACTTCTAAATTCTGTTTGTTTGGAAAAAAAAAAAATAATAATTTTTTTACTTCATGTTTGTGGTCCTTATTTTTCATATCAAATCAATCCAACTCAACGAGTTCGATGTTCCAAAAATTATTAATAAGCTCAAAGCTTTGCAGAAAAGTAAAACTTCTAAATTCTGTTTGTTTGGAAAAACAAAAAATAATAATTTTTTTACTTCATGTTTGTGGTCCTTATTTTTCATATCAAATCAATCCAACTCAACGAGTTCGATGTTCCAAAAATTATTAATAAGCTCAAAGCTTTGCAGAAAAGTAAAACTTCTAAATTCTGTTTGTTTGGAAAAACAAAAAATAATAATTTTTTTACTTCATGTTTGTGGTCCTTATTTTTCTTATCAAATCAATCCAACTCAACGAGTTCGATGTTCCAAAAATTATTAATAAGCTCAAAGCTTTGCAGAAAAGTAAAACTTCTAAATTCTGCTTGATAAAAATAATAAAAAACATTTATTTCTTTACTTCTTTTTTTGTGGTCCTTATTTTTCTTATCAAATCAATCCAACTCAACGAGTTCGATGTTCCAAAAATTATTAATAAGCTCAAAGCTTTGCAGAAAAGTAAAACTTCTAAATTCTGTTTGTTTGGAAAAACAAAAAATAATAATTTTTTTACTTCATGTTTGTGGTCCTTATTTTTCTTATCAAATCAATCCAACTCAACGAGTTCGATGTTCCAAAAATTATTAATAAGCTCAAAGCTTTGCAGAAAAGTAAAACTTCTAAATTCTGTTTGTTTGGAAAAACAAAAAATAATAATTTTTTTACTTCATGTTTGTGGTCCTTATTTTTCATATCAAATCAATCCAACTCAACGAGTTCGATGTTCCAAAAATTATTAATAAGCTCAAAGCTTTGCAGAAAAGTAAAACTTCTAAATTCTGTTTGTTTGGAAAAACAAAAAATAATAATTTTTTTACTTCATGTTTGTGGTCCTTATTTTTCATATCAAATCAATCCAACTCAACGAGTTCGATGTTCCAAAAATTATTAATAAGCTCAAAGCTTTGCAGAAAAGTAAAACTTCTAAATTCTGTTTGTTTGGAAAAACAAAAAATAATAATTTTTTTACTTCATGTTTGTGGTCCTTATTTTTCTTATCAAATCAATCCAACTCAACGAGTTCGATGTTCCAAAAATTATTAATAAGCTCAAAGCGTTGCAGACAAGTAAAACTTCTAAATTCTGCTTGATAAAAATAATAAAAAACATTTATTTCTTTACTTCTTTTTTTGTGGTCCTTATTTTTCTTATCAAATCAATCCAACTCAACGAGTTCGATGTTCCAAAAATTATTAATAAGCTCAAAGCTTTGCAGAAAAGTAAAACTTCTAAATTCTGCTTGATAAAAATAATAAAAAACATTTATTTCTTTACTTCTTTTTTTGTGGTCCTTATTTTTCTTATCAAATCAATCCAACTCAACGAGTTCGATGTTCCAAAAATTATTAATAAGCTCAAAGCTTTGCAGAAAAGTAAAACTTCTAAAATTTGTTTGATTAGAAAAATTAAAACTTTTATTTATTTTTGAATTTTGGAAAATTTCTTTTTAACTCTTTTTTCTTCTTTTTTTTTTAAATTTTTTTTTTCATTTTCTAGCATTTTTTTTCTTACAATTTCTTTTTATAGTTCTCCAAATTTAATCATGCCTTATAAGAAAACGCTAAATGGACGTAATAAAAGAGACAAAAATAAAAATTTAAGTGTGTTTTTTTATTTTGATTTATTTTGATTTATAATAATTTTTTTAGTGCGCATTAAAAGAAAAGCACCTCCATCTTCTCCACCACCGAAAAATCCACCTAATCCGCCTCCTCCTAAACAATTACGTAAGTTTTTTTAAACTAATCAGTAAACTTTTTTGATTTTTTAGCGCCACCAACTTATCATTATAATATTCGAAGATATCCTGATAAACCAGAAAGTAAGTATTTTCTAAAGTTATTGTTTAATATTTTAATTCAAACTCTAGTTATCAGAAAATTAATTCCTAATTTTTTTACTTGACTTAAAACGTATTTCCTTTAAAAATATAGTTTTAATTGGAAAAGTTTTAATTTTACTTTTTTTTACTATGTTCTTAGATCTTTTTGTTTTTTCATCTTTGCTTCTTTTTTCTTTACCTATAAAAGAAATCGTTAATTAAGCATATTCTTTTTATGAATAAAAGCTTCTTTTTTTGTTTAATTTGTCTTTTCCTAAATATTAACTTATTAAACGTATTTCTTCACATTCTTCTTTTTGATATTCACTTTTAAATTTTCTGTTATTTGGGGATGATTTTTGAAAGTCTACTGTGTTTGTAAGAAAATTAAAACTATGATAGTTTTTTAGCAGGGTTTTTAAGTTTATCTTTTCCATTATATTTCGGAGCTTTCTTTCTCTTTTAATTTACTCATTTGGTTGTGAAACTTCTACCATTTCTGCCAAAGCTTTTATAATAACTTTGCTTTTGTATCAAACAGAAGAAATGATTATTTTAGAATTTAAGATCCACATGTTTACTATTTCTAAAACTTTACCCTTTGTTTGTTTTGTAGATTACATGGTGACGTTTCATGTTATGATGATTCTAAACTTCCATGAATAGCTGTAGTTAGTCATTATTTGCGTCATGGCTTGCTTACATTTTTAGTTCGCTTTGAATTTCTAAGAGTAAAAACTCCATATTTAGTAGAAAAATTAACAACAATAAAACCTCAAATAGATTATGCTTAAACTGTAGCTTTTTTCGATGAATTACAACAGTCTTGTTTTGTTTATTAAACACCATTATAACTTTGTTCATTTTCAGATACAGAAAATCAACAGGCTGCGGCTCAGAGATCTCAAGTAAGTTTTTGATTTCTTCATCCATTAGCTTGTCCCATATTTTCCACAATGTTTATGGAGCATAAATTTTTCTTTTTTAGGATGATTCAATTTACGACAATGCAGATGTTCAAGATTTCGATAATGGTGCTAATGGATCTCCTTCATATTTACAACAGAATGTAAGTTTAACCGCAAAAAAATCCAACATGGTGTTTTCAACGAAGAAATTTCGTGATTGATGATATGAGTTTAATTCGTTTTTTGTTTTTCAGAAAATTTTAACTAGCAATAATGATCATGGAGATAAAGAAGATGAAGTTATGGATACTTCAAAACCACCTCCAGATGAACGACAGCAAAATGTAAGTCCTATTTATAAAATACATTAAAAAGTCAAATAATTAAAGATCATTAAACATTTGGGCTTTACAATTTGATTTAATTAGCATTTTTTTGGAAAATTCAAGCAGTAATAAGTAGGGTTGGTGATGATGTTGCGACCGGTCGCGACCGACCAGTCACGACCGGTCGATGAGGTTGCTGCGACTGGTCGCGACCCAAGTTGCGACCGCTACAAAACCTTACAAACACTTACAAAAGTTTAACAAAGTATTACAAAGTTTTGTAAGAATTTGTAAGGTTTTGTAACGGTCGATCGACTGGTCGCGACTGGTCGGTCGCGACCATGAAATTTTCCAAAATCGGTCGCGACACCAACCCTAGTAATAAGAATTTTGATAATAGGAGACCTGTTTCTTATGCAGATTCTCTTAAACTACCACCAGCTCCAATACAATCAAGTTACTTTTGCTTATTAAATAAAAACTTTTGTTATTACAAACTAACCACAATTTTTCAGTATCTTTACAACCTTTTTGATAATGTTAATAGTGATGATGTAAGCTTTTTCTTTATAATCACCATTTTATTTATGTTAATAATGACATTTGATTTTAGTGCAATGATAATGAAAGTGAACTGAGTGATTGTGTTGATGAAGATCCTGATTCGATTCCTTATACATCAGAAGATGATGATTATGAATATGAAGATGTAAGGTTTTTTGAAGTCCATATTATTTTATTGCTTTATTTTTAGGTTATTGAATATCCTGGAATTGACGAAAAGGAACCTCCTCCATTAGATATCGATATGCATATGCATAAAATGTTAAAGCACTTAAATAATTTTTGGTAAGTTGAAAGAATCATCGATAGAAATTCATTATGTATTACAAATATTTTACAAACAGTAATTTAAATGCTGCGATTTCCCTTTATTTCTAATAGTCTTTAGTAATCTTATAAGTATTATTGACTACAAAAAAGCCCAGCTTTTCGTAATATTAACTGTTTTTTTCTTCAGGGAACGTGTTCAAATTTTGAATGAATCAAGAAAGAAAATCATCGATGAACTCAATGGTCAATTATCGAAATCAAGAAAATTCGCTGTTGCTGATGTTTTCATTTTGAATAAGAAAATTACAAAGATTGAATCAAACTTAAATGAAGGCATACCAGTTATTTCAAAATTGAAAGCTACTTTTATTCGAGATTCTGGAAAAAAACAAATGTTATATCAAGGTTTCAAATTTTCACAATTTCGTCAAATTCCATCAATTTATTATTGCACTTATGATGTTGATCCAAATGACAAATGGTTTGGTGTTGATACAGGTTGCACGGGTCACTTAACTCTTGATACAAAAGGATTTCTTCAACCTGGTAGCTTTGTAACACATTATCATGGTAATGTCAAACCGGTAAGTCATCATTTGCTAAAATTTATATTATTTGATCTATTTTAGGGTTATAAAATTCGAGACCTTGTTCCACCAAAAATTGATCCTGTAAAATTACATCGACTTACTTCTGAAGGTGATATAGCTGGAAAACGCTTTAAATTAAATCAACTTATTGATAAAAAGTTACAAGAAGCTTTTGAATACAGGTAAAAGAAACAAACAACTTTTTCTTTATCTCAAGTTATTGCAATATGCCTGTTTTTAGCAATGAAGCTTTTCTAATACCGCAACTGAAAGATGTTATTGATAAACAATTAGAGAAGTTAAAATCATTATTTAATCTTGAACTTGAAGAGAGTAAGTTAAATCATTTACCATATTCGAATCATTCCTTCAAAATTTCAATGATTTAAAAATAATTACTTTTCTTTTTTAGCTGGGAAAAATTATTTATCATCTTATATCGCATGGGTGGAATATTTTCTAGAACATATTAGACTCGATATTGTTTAATTGGACTGTTGGAAAAGGTGGTGCCATTCGTTATGATGTTCTTTCTGCTCGTGTTGAAATTGTCCTATTTGCTGATGCTGATGGGGCGACGAAATTTTCTGATTTTGGTAAACTTGAAACTGCTTTACGTGACTTATTTTCTGATGGAGAATATTTTGAATTAAATGTGCCTGCCCATTTACTTTCTTATATTGTGGCATTATTTCTTCTCTTTAATTGTATCTAGTCTAAAACTTTTTAATGTTAATAAAATAATTTGTTAAGTGTTGTTGCATGAATGGTGATATCGTTTTGACGGTTCCACCACCAAGTGGAACAAGTTATCTTGTCGACATTCCTGTAAACTGTTGAAAGCTTGTGGTTGATTGAACTCCATGAAATTTACTTGATTCGTAACATTTCTCGTTGACAGAGCTGCCGATACCATTATTTCGATCTGCTTTTTGATTAGCCCAATCAAACCAAAAAATTGATTAAACTATTCGTAATCGAAGATCGCAGCATTTTGTTTATTATGCTACACTTCACGTTTATTGTCAAAAATTAAATATTATTAACAGCTTGAATGTAAGATGTAAATCAAGTCAAATGTTTATAGAAAACAAGAAAAATTTAGGATTAATATTAAAAAATATTTAAATCTTAATTTTAACAAAACATGAAAAGATAATAACCTCATTTGTCTAAAAATTTTTTAATTATCATGGGTAAACCGAATTTGTTCCGATCAAGCTATTGCACACCATTATCTCGACCATCTAAAACCCTTTAAAGCTTAAACAAAAGAAAAGTGAGCTTAGTAGAATTGATATAACTTTTTTTAGGAATGTGCAACTTTTTTTGGGCCTATGACACTTCATTATAATACTCGATACATTTCGTCATTACTCTCTCTCTCTTAGTTTATTTCTTTAAAAAACTCATACCGTTTCTCGCGGAGAAAAATGCTTTTATGGAAAAGAAAGAAATCATCAAAAGACACGTTTAAATGGTAAATTTTTATAACGCATTTATGACTAACTAAATCCCTAAGTTCGTAAAAAAAAGAATATCTTCAAAGCATTAAATTATGTTTACGCTCAAATAAATAAAAGCAAAATTTGTTTCAATGTGTTTGATTCGTTTCTGCGAACTTCAATGAATGTATTTTGCTCGTAAAAAAGGTTCGTTGCAAGATTATTTTTATCATGTGTTTTCGATTCGAAATAGCTGTAATTCATTCACTTTTTTTTTGTTCCGGCCTTCGCCTTTTTTCGGCGGTAGAAATAATTTATTTATTTTTGAGTTTCTTCCTCCATTTTTCCTATCTAAATTAATTATACCTTAAACAAATGCAAAAAGTTTATGTATAAAATTTTACCAAGACAAAAATAAATTTTTCATTTTCTGTTAATTAGATTCACTTATTTTATTTATCATTTTTTCCATTTGTTAAAAAAGCTATGGCATCTGAAGGTGATCGACCATTTGAAAATAGAGAGGGTAAAGATTTCAAGGGAAATCTATGAATGAATTTTATGCTAATCAATCAAATGGTGAAGCTCCACAACTAAAGCAGCGCAAAAATGACACGGTTAATGAAAATGGTATTTCACGAGAACTTGCAATGCCACTTGGTTTACCCAAACGATGGATGTATTGTCCAAAATATGGTCATGTAAGTTTTATTCTACCAATCTTTCTGTGTCGTTTTCAACAGTTTACTTTGTTTACATATGTATTTATTGCTCAATTTTAGGTTGTTAATGAAATGTTTCTTCCAATGGAAACTCCGCTGACTCAAGGATATGATGATCTTTTTGAAAAACAATGGCGATTTCATCCTGAAGTCATTTTCAAAGCTAACCATGTTGGCGCAAAAGAAACCGCAAAAGTAAAGCTATTGATCAATCTTGCAAATACTGAACGTTATTATGGAAGAAAAGCTGTAAGTCTTTAAAACCGTAATGGCTTCGGTTAACATCTTTAATCCTCAGGTTACTGATAATGGTTGCGAATATCTTCATATGCCACTTCGAGGTTACAATGAAACGCCAAGTGAAGAGGAAGTTGAAAGGTTCATTCGAATCGTTAATGACTTTACAATGGTAAGAGTTAAGTGATGTGAGTAATCATAATAACTTACATGATTTTAGAAACATCCTGATGATATTATTGCCATCCACTGTACTCATGGTTTTAACCGAACGGGATTTCTCATCGCAGCATATTTGATTAATGGATTGAATTGGGATGCTGAAATGGCTTTAACTGCATTTGCTACTGCTCGTCCTAAGGGAATTTACAAAGAAGATTACTTGAAAGAAATATTTAAACGTTATGATAGCTTCTTTGAAGGTGAACTTCCATTTACACCACCTGGACGTCCAGCATGGGAAGAAGGACCTGATCCAGAAATAAATTATGATGCTTTAATGTCAAATGTTCCTGCTGGCTTTGCTGATACTTCCATGAGGATACCAAGGTTTATGGATGGCAACGTTTCCAATGCAACCTTTGTTGAAAATCCAGAAACCCAAGCATACTTGCAAGGAAAGGTCAAAACTTTGCTTCAACCATTTGCTTCAAAACCTTTGAAAAAAGAATTTCCTGGTTCACAACTTGTTTCGATGGAACATCAAAATCTTGGTTTGCTTGCATCAAGACCTTATATGGTATCATGGAAAGCTGATGGTATGCGGTACTTGGTTCTCATCAATGATGAAGATGAAATTTATGCGTTTGATCGTGACAACAAAGTGTTTCAATTACCATTAAAGTTTCCAAGGAAAGGTCATTTGGATCAGCATGTTTCTGATACACTTGTTGATGCTGAAGTTATTATTCAACGTCTACCAAATGGAGGTGTCCGTCGACGCATGCTTATTTTTGATTTTATAATACACGAGGTTAGTTCATTAGTTTTGTTGATTTTCATTAACCCTATTTTTTTTAGAAAGCTTTTAATGTTCGAACTCACACCATCAAAGACTTTCTTATCAATCCTCGTAATGAAGCTGCAGAAAAAGGATTATTAGATAAATCGAAAGAACCAATGTCTGTTGCTCGCAAAGATTTTTGGGAAATTTCGGCTACTCATAAATTATTTGCTCCAAAGTTTCGAAGTAATCTTTGCCATCGTTTTGACGATTTGATCTTTCAACCAGCTGATCATTACGCTCCAGGAAGATTTAATTTGTTGCTGAAATGGAAGCCTGCAGAAGACAGTTCTATTGATTTTAAATTGAGTATTGTAAAACGAGCAAGATCTGGAGAACCTGCTCAATATGTTGGTGAACTTTATGTTCTCGGATTACCTCAACCTTTTTCAACAATGAGATCAACAAGAACACTTCACCATTATGATGGAAGAATTATCGAATGCAACTTTAAGGTTTTTTTGTCACTTTACTTTTCTGTTTTTAATGAAGTGTTCCGTTTTAGAATAATGAATTCCACTTTATGCATGAACGAACGGATAAAAGTCATCCAAATGCTTGGTCAACTGCATGATCTGTCATGGAAACTATAAAGAATCCATTAAATGAACATCATCTCTTTGATTTTATCGCTCATAATCCGTATCGTGAAGGACATGAATCTCATCAAGAACAAGCTCCTGCAAAACAATATAATTCTCTTCCACCATCTCAGCTTCAATCAAGGGTCCATTAAATGTTTATATTTAATTTTTATTGTTAATTTGTTCGGTTTTTGGGTTTAATTTTACCATAATTTTTGTACAAATGTAATAAATGTTCTTTTTTCTATTATGCTTTTCATCCGTAACGTGTAAATAACTGCTAAAAACAAAGCAGATATGCAGCTGTAGTGTTTAGATCAATAGCATTTCTTTATTTTACAAGTATGAAGCATAAGCGAATAAACTAACTACAAAATGTTATTAATGCTAAAAATGGGCATGAAAATTTTGATTCGCTAACGTGAACGAAGATTTATTGGAACATTTGAGCTACGGCAAATTGCTGGTGGAAATAAAAACGGTGATCGACGTGAAGCAAGGTTTGAACCTCATCGTGTTATTCAACTTCAATGAAAAGATGAGCAAAGAGAAGCAAGCATGTTTGGACTCCTCAAGCGTATGGGGCAATTATGGGAAGAATAAATATGCTTGATAATTCTGCTGCCTGTTATTTCGATGTTGTTTCATTTATTTAAGCAACAAGAATTAGTTTATTGTAAAATTCTTTTTTCGAAAAGAGACTGCAAAACAATAATGTCAAAATTATGCACATACTTGTATGAATTCATGCGTATTTTTTTGATGCCATTAAAAAGTTCTTTTTTTTTGCAATTATTAAAAAAAGTTGAATAAAAAATGGTGTCATTTTTACGGAGAAAAATAATCAACGTTGCAATGTTATGGTGTATTGTTAATTCTCAAATTTTTGCCGCAAATGGATCAAAAGGAAAGAAACCGTCACATGGAAAGCCCTCCTGGAAATACCAAGGTTATTTCGAAGCAAGCAAATGTTTAATTTTTCTTTCATACTTAAAAATGAAGCATAAAAAGGGCATATTTCCTATCTTGTTTTTCTAAGAAAAACAATCATGCTTATAAAAGATATCATTTCAGAAACAAAAATTAAACTTAGAGGAAGAAATAAAGTTGAATAGTTTTTGTTTGACTTGTTGCAAAAGTTTTTTGACAATATTTTTGTTTCAACAAAAGTAAAGATTTCGCTTTTTCTTCTAATTATTTTATGAACAATAATTCGAACAAAGGTTAACAAAAATTAAACAATACATAGTTTACAAAAATCGAATAAAGAACAAATTATTATTTATATTAAACGCCATTTGAAAGTGATACATCAATCATTCATAATTGTGGTGAAATTAAAGTTCGAAGAGGTTTAATCAAGGTATTCACTATTTCAAGAACTTTGTAGACGGGAGAACCGATCATTTATTCAACGAATGCAGAATCAAGTGCACCATATTCAGAGAAAATTTGTTACCAAGATAACATTTGATTGTAAGTCCTAAAACTTGCTTTGATAAAAATAAATAAACGATACAAAAAAGCAAACTTTGTCAATTTTGAAGCAGGAAAATGATCAAAACAAAGAGAAGGAAGAGCACAACATTTCCATTAAAATTTTTGATTCACGAAAAGTTTCCATTTTTTCTAAATCACTTTGAAGCAATAAGTTTTCGAGTAAAAGTGATAATCAAAAATCTATGGAAGACATTCGTTTACATTCATAGCAGGAATTGTAAGAAATAATAAAAGCAGTTTGAGATGAAAGATTATGTTTGATATAGCTAAAAAAAGTAATTATTTCTTTGCATTTGATTAAAAAATTAATATATCTCGAATCAAATTAGCAAACTACTTTTTGTTTTTCACAACTAATAAGAAAAATCAACATTATTAAAGCAAAATTATGTCGTTGAATGATAAAATGAAAAAATCAAACCTTAATCTAAAAGAAAACAGCGAGATCCATTAAGTTTTCTTTTTTTGATAGGCTTTTAACTTTCCAGCTTTATTTCTGACACCTTTTGGTTTTTTCCCTTTTGGTGCTTTTACAGTATCTTTTAATTTGGTTCCTTTTTCTTCAGCTGTTGGTACTTTTTTAACATCTTCTGGTTTTGTTGCTTTTCCATCATCCACTTGAAAGTTCTTTTTTTTTCCAGGTAAAAGTTTTCTGTTCTTTTCATAGACACTTGTTGTTGGTTTCTCTATTGATTCAAAGTAAGCAGCTGTTGGTATCATAAGAGCATCCTTTCGAAGTTGAGAATGCACATTTTTATTGGACGTATAAGATCCTACTTCTTGTTTAACATCAATAGGTTTTAGTTTTACAATAGGCTTGAATGGAGGATCATCGTCTTTTTTAAGACCTTTGAAGTAAGCATGTTTGGTAATTTCAGAGTAGCGTTGAACAGGATCGGGATTTAAAAGTTTTCTAATAAGATCTTTAGCATCTTCGTCATTTATTTTATTCAATTTTGGTTCTTTGCTAATAGTTTCATTGTAAATTTCTTGATCAGTTTGATTATTTTCACCGAAAGGCCATTCTCCTTGAATCATTAAGCAAAGAACAACCGCATAAGGCCACCAGTCAGAAGTTACTCCAGCTTTATCTCCTCGAAATACTTCTGGCGCCATATAGTTAATCACTTGTTTTGGAAGAATTGTATCGTTTTTTACATATCGAGATTTTCCAAAATCGATAAGGCGAACATTACCATTTTCAGTCAAAACGATGTTGTCAGTTTTGAGATCGCTAAAAATATTGATAACTATTATACAGATACAATTTATTTAACATTAAACTTACCCATGAGTATATTTCTTACCATGTAAATATTCTAGAGCAAGCGCCAATTCATAAGCAATAAAAATTTTTCCATCAGGAGTAATTCCTTCTTCATGATGCATACTATCGAATAAAGTTCCACCATTAAAATATTCCATTATTGTACACCATTGTCCCAAAATGTTGTATCCACTGTAAATCATTTTCGGGATATATTCGCTATCAAATCTTGTTAAAACATCAACTTCGGTTATTATTTCAATTGGAGCTTCAATTTCTATATAAATTTTTTCCACATATTCTTTTTGTTTTCCATTAAATTTAACAATCCATGCTTGACCAAAACGACCTTCTCCAATGCATATGTGTTTCTTATTTATTTCTTTTACAAAAAGATCACAGGTTTCTCTAATTCTAAAAAACAATTAAAATGTTTTATTTTTTGGATGGACGATAGAAATTTATTTATATTCTTAAATAAAAGTCATTTCAAAAAAGAAGAAGCTAAAAGCATTAAGGACTTTTCAAATCAGACATAATTTTTGTAATACTTCTTTTAAAACCTTTTTTTAAATTAATTTAAGTTTTTTTGTGAAATTATTAAAGGGCCATAGCTATTTGCAGCCTTTTTGAAATTTCGTTTTACGGGAGCTGAACTTTGGCTTGGAAAGGCGCGTGTTTAAAAACACTTTTTCGTTTCAAAACTTTTTTCTTTTGTTCATTCATTGAATTTTTTCATTTTCATTTTTTTCTTCGAATGTTTGATGCTTGTTGTTGAAGATTGTGGTTGTTTTTATCTTCAATTTGGATGGTATTTGGTAATGGTTTTATGAATATGGCTGCTGGTGCTGCTGCTTCATCGTTGATTACAGGCCAGTTTTTTGTATTGTTTGGTTATATCTTTAGTTCAATTTTTAGGGTATTTTGGTGGTCTATGGCTGGTGAATGGATAAAGACTGATGGATATATGGATGTTTGTTTATGCTTCAACGATGTCGATGATGTTTATAGCTTATGGATTCAATTTACCGGTGAGTGATTATGCTTTTTTTTGTTGCTATCGACAATGGTGTAATTATTGAGGGGTTACCTGGGTTATTATATTATGACATCAGTAGGATACATGTATGATTGTTGACTCAATCGCTATAATGAAGTTAGCTCAAAGGCTGTAACGCTTTAAATCAACATATTCTTTTTGCAATAAGCTTTCCCTCATAGTATCAAGTGGAACTTCGTCGAAAAGGAGACATGTATCACTTACAACAATTTTATCACATTAATATTTATAACAACAAAGTAAATAGCAAAACAAATCGCAATATATAGTTATTAAAGCATACACTTTTAAAATCTAACTATCATCGTCGTCGAAATAACATCCGCAGTATCCTTTATAATTACCATCGGGTGATGGAGAGACATTTCTTACAAGTGCAACAACGCAAGCTGGTAACTGAAGTCTTTTGCCAATACCAAGTGTATGATGAACCAACATTGTAACTTTACGATAGCAAGCAAATCGATATTTTGCAGATTCTTCAGCATAACTGTATTTATCAATATATATGCTTCGGGTCAACTGAGCAACTTGTTTCAACCTTATTTGATCAAGCAAAATAAAAGCGTCAAGTTCCATACGGTTTTGGATAGTTTGCTGAATGATGTTATGATTTGCAAAACATCCCTTTGAGTTACCAATAAAATGATGCCAATTAGATGCCCATTGCGTTGTACTATCTCGAATATCACAACAGCAAACCATTTCTTCTACAGCTGCCATTCGTGGACAATTATCACATCTGCACCATTGATCTGATTGACGATTTTCGTTCAATTCATAACCAAGGAGACTGCAATAATAAGAAGTTGGAGAAGGTGTGGGAATATTAGATGAGGAGGTTTGTTTCTTTTTTGGAAAATAAGCATATGGCTTGATTGAATTTTCCATTATCAAAGAATTTTGAAGAAAATTTGAAGTCTGAATGGAATAATAAAAGCAAGATAATATGCTTTTGAGTGTGCAGATTGTAATTTGGTTGGAAAATAAATGAGAATAATTAACCCTTGAAGGTAAAGGTCAAAAAACTTTCTTCAACCGAAAATATGCACTTAGGTTATTTGTTTGCCATATTGCTATACTTCACACATATAAAAGGAAAAGATTGAATAACTTTCGTTGATGACTGCACTTTTATTCAATTTGATTTCATTTGCCGTTTATTCATCATATCCTTCGCAATAATTCTCTTTTGGTATAAAATTTGCGTGTATTTACTATTTATTCGATTTTCATAGTAATATCCTTTCAGCATTTGATAGTTATTTTTACAATGGTGAAACGTTGTCCCGCTTGCCAAGAGATTGTTTCTTCTACTAATGCTGTAAATATACCTGACGTGGAATATCGTAGAAGACAATGGGCAGATATATTTGAGATTGATCATGAAGTTATGCTTGGCTACAATCAACATACTGTTTTTTGTTCACATCACTTCATTCAAGCTGATTTGGTTTTTGCAGATGGAAAAGTCAAATCACTAAATAAGAAAGCTACCCCACTTCCATTTAGAAGAGAAAGTACTGGATCACCTGCTATAAAAGTTCGTAGACTTATGAATTATAAGGAAACTTACTCCCGTCCAAATGAAAACATTGAAGCTGAAGGAATTACTTCCACATTATCTCCAGCTAATGAAGGTGGTAATTTTGACTATCATTTTACTGGTTCGCCTCAACCTATTCCTGCAAGAAAAAAACGAGGACCATATCGCAAAATCAAAGATATATATATCAATGTCGATGATGAAATGACTCCTCGAAATCCTCCCATTATTGTTGAACTCCCAGAAGAAATGGAAGAACCTGCCGAAGATTTGGTTGAATATGTAGTAATTTCCAAAAAATTGCTTTTATCAATTTTCAATCATTGTCCCGAATGCAACACTGAGCTTAGTGGTCAGCGAAAAAAAGAATTGCGAACTATCGGTACAGCTGCAAGTATAACATACAGATGTCCCAAATGCTGTCCTCAAAGTCAAAAGAGATGGGCAACTCAAGAAACGATTCCTGGTACCAAAATCTATCAAGGAAATGCACTCTTGGCTTCTGCAGCTTCGATAACACCTGTTCCATTCCCAACTCTGAAAGAATTGTTCACCCTTGCAAAAATTGGAATTTTTGGAGAAACTCTTCATAGAGCCAATTCTAAAAACGTTGTATGGCCAGTTGTTCGCGAACATCATACTAATGAACATGTTGATCTTCTCAAAATGGTAAAAGATCGAACAGAAACACCTCTAAATGTGCTTATGGATGGTCAATATGATTCACCAGGTTATTGTGCTTCCCTGTGTTGTGTTACTGCTATGGATTCAGAAAGTGGTTACATCCTTGCTTTTGAAACGCTCCACAAATCCATGACTGCTGATGTAAGCGGCCGAATGGAAGCAGAAGGTGTAAGAAAAATATTAGATTTGTTTGAAGAAAATGAAATTCAAGTCAACCGATTGACAACTGATAGGCATACAACAATCATAAAAATGGTGAGAGAACAATATCCTTCCATTACTCATATGTATGACGCATGGCATATGGTGAAACCCATCGTTCGTGACCTACGCAATGAAGCTAAAAAGAAAAAAAGCTCCAACCTCAAAGATTTTATCAAAGGTATAAAGAATCATTTATGGTACAGTATTAGTGAAAGTAAAGGTGATGGGGAACTATGCCGTGAAATATTGCTATCCTCTTTATTCCACATCATTGGTATTCATGAATTTGAGAATGAGAATATTTTCAATCAACTTTACGAAGCAATTGAAGATACTATTGGAAAAGATAAGAAGTTGGAAGAAGCTTTCCAAAAAATGAACCCAGGTAAAGGATCCGAACTCTTCAAGTCCCTGAATTTCACTAAAATTGATAAATGCAAACATACACCCATTAATCCTGACGAAGACGACAATGAGTACATGAATCCAATTGGCTATGGATACTTTTGCTTGTTTACAAAAATTACAAATGAAAAATTCCTTGCTGACATCATCAAAACCTCTCCTGACTTTGCAACTTCCCGAGTTGAAAACTTTCACTCCCTCGCAACAGGAAAATATTGCCCAAAGAAAACTTACTTTCCATATCATGGATATGACATAAGAAGAAAGGTGGCAGTTATGCATTATAACAACAATGTTCGATGTGAAAAAAATGGAACTCGTAAAACTATTGGTAGTAAACAAGTTAGATCGAAAGCAAATGCTGGGGAAATGGTAACGAAAATAATAAAATCTAAAGCACCAATTACATGGAAGCATGATATAATTCGAGATTGTTTGGAAAAAATAGAAAAGAGAAACATCATCGACGAAGAAACGCCTTCATTTGATAATGAAGATGAAATCTTAGAAGATGAAGAAGAATTCTTTGTCAATGTTCATGATGAAGAATATTACTGGGATTTACAAAGAGATGGGGATCAAAGCGACAATGATTTTTTGGAAGAAGATGAAGGAGAAGAATAAACTACCATTTTATTTTATTTATTTGTTCGAAATTTGTATACTGAAGGTATTCGTATGTAATAATGATTTTTATTTTCAAACAGTGTCTTGCTAAGATTCGAGTAGGGAAAAAACCTAATATATCCTTGACGAGGTTCTTATTCAGTGGATGGCTAATACTATATTAGTGGGAAACTAAAAAAGTAAAAACAAATAAACAAATTTCTAGCTATACAGCAAATTCCATTGAAACGATTAAATCAACAATCATTTGTATCTTCTCCCGCTTCACTAATATAATAACCCAGGCAAACACTCAATAATTACACCATTGTCGATAGCAACAAAAAAAGCATAATCACTCACCGGTAAATTGAATCCATAAGCTATAAACATCATCGACATCGTTGAAGCATAAACAAACATCCATATATCCATCAGTCTTTATCCATTCACCAGCCATAGACCACCAAAATACCCTAAAAATTGAACTAAAGATATAACCAAACAATACAAAAAACTGGCCTGTAATCAACGATGAAGCAGCAGCACCAGCAGCCATATTCATAAAACCATTACCAAATACCATCCAAATTGAAGATAAAAACAACCACAATCTTCAACAACAAGCATCAAACATTCGAAGAAAAAAATGAAAATGAAAAAATTCAATGAATGAACAAAAGAAAAAAGTTTTGAAACGAAAAAGTGTTTTTAAACACGCGCTTTTCCAAGCCAAAGTTCAGCTCCCGTAAAACGAAATTTCAAAAAGGCTGCAAATAGCTATGGCCCTTTAAGGCATTTTTCATTTTTTGTTTAACAATTTTACAATGGAACTACTTACTTCTTTTTTGTAATATTAATGAATGATTGCTGCTTACATCTCCACCATTTTTTTTTATAAAGTTCAAAAATGTTTGAATCAAGAGCATCCATATTAATGTCACATCATCAAAAAATTTAATTCAAAGTTACTCTTTCGCACTTAAAATGAATTTTAAACTACACAAACTCCTCAATTTTTGGATCCAGTAACGGCGACAAATTTTTTATTATCCAATTCACTAATTTTTGCTTCTGCTCCCACTGCAGTTCAACACACAACTTTGCGAATTTTTGCTTCATCTTAACAAGCGAATAACTTTGCCACAAAACATTTTTTTACTTCTCAAACACTTCAAAATTTCACTCAAAATCTACCTTCACATATGTATGTAATTTTGCTCATCTTCAACCAACGCAAACTTTTTCTGCAAACCAACCTTAACAAATGTTTCTTCCTTCTGCTTCATTTTAAGCAATCCATCCAGGTTATTGCTCGCAAACAATAATTCCAACACTCAAAACTCATTCAATGATTCAAAAAGCAACATACTTTTAATGGAAAGCTGTTTCATGATTTCTAGCAAATTTTTTTCAGTAACTCATAAGACATCAATATCCGAAAAACAAATAAAATGTTTTATTTGATGAAAAATCTAACATAAGATGTAAAAGCAGTTTTTATTGACAAAGATGTGTAACTATGATTCAACTTTGCTTGGCCTTTGTGAAAGATGTTATTTTCAAGAAAGTTATCATGTAAACAGCTTTGTTTTCCCATGGATGGTTTCGTTGTAAATCATAAGTATGTAAAAGATATTTAATAGTAATATGAAATACCATTGTCATAAGTATAGCATACTGCAAAATTGATTTACTAACCATGAGCATGGTAAACAAAAACAAACCTCAAAACCAAAAACAATTTGTGCACTTGCAACTTTAGTCATGGTGTAAAAATAAGCCGAAGAAATGAAATGGCGTTTGATGGCTGATAATACAGTATAAATACACAAGATTCTTGCATGAAATGCGAGAGTAATAAGAGGACTTCGTTCCATTAAATCAACTCGATCTTCTGCCAACCAATGAAGAAAAGCTTTCACAAAAATAATATTACTAACAGAATAACAAATTTTGGAGAGAAAACGTGTCTGAATTCAGTTCATTTATTTACAAAAAGACAAGATATTGAAATCTGAACCAATAAATCACACGTTTAAAAAACTTAACGAAATAAAAATACGAACAAAAGCATTTGAACGTGGCCCCGGTAGCTTCCAAAAGAGACTCAAAAATATTTTGGCGGGATAATTTTCAACTCATCACAAAGCTTTCTTTATCAATTTTTAGCTTTTAGCTATTTCGTTTCGCTTATTATACAGTTTTTTAAATGTAATATTTTTTCTGTAATTTTAAACAATCTTTTTACTTTTATAGGCGATGACTTGTTGCATCATTCGGCTGTTGAGATGTGGTTTCTCGATCTTTTACGCGTGATTACTGCAGATGAAGATCCATTAACGGTGGTTGAACGTGAAGGAGCTGGAGCAGAATCTGGATATTCATCAGAAGAAGATGACAATGAAGAAGAAGAAAAAGCTTCAACTAAAGAAAAGAAAACAAAAGCAAGTAAATCGTCTGAACCTGAAGAAAGAAAACCAAAAAGAAATGAACCAATTGAAAATGAACAACATTTGGAAGCAACAACTGGAGCTCCTCCCGGTGGTAATGGTCGAAGTAATGGTTTTATCAACTCAATATTGGATTGTTGTCAATGTCTTCGAGTATTTTTTATGAACATATTAATGAATATGGATTGATTACGTTTAATTTTAGACATGCTGTTTGATAACTTATGTTTTATGTCCGCCTCTACCATGCTGTATTGTTCACAAAGTCGCATTTCGTCCACCACCCAGAGGTCAAAGCTACAGAATGGTTGTAACAGATGATAATGGAGAAAGAAAGTATGTTTCCAAAGCCAAGGAGGTTAGTTAGAATTTTGTTATGACTTCATTCATTTTTTGATATTTTAGGCTGCAAAATATCCCAAGCTTCAAATTGAAACACTCTGGACTGATAAACATCCTTCAAATGAACATCTGGTTGCTATAATTCGACGTGAACTCAAATCTGTTGATGGCTTTATTGTGAAATCAAAATCTGGTAATTCATTCATGTGTGCACATTTCAAAGCTCGATCATTTGGCTGTAAAACTCCCAAATGTTTTCGAAATAAGGTGGTTATCCTAGCTAAACCCAATTCATCTGATATTGGATGTAGTATGCAACCTTTTCTTCCTGCATCTCTTGACAATTTTACCGATGCCATTAGGAAAATCATAGTCAAAAGACATGTAACAAAATAATTTGAATTCGTCTCTTCGGAAATTTATTCTTAGCACGAAAATGCTTGCGTGCATTCACTTTTTGGGAGAGCTTCTTCTGCAAACATTCTTGTTTGGCTAAAATTATGCTTGCTTTTTTGAAAGTTAACATGCATCATCATAAAGCGTTTTTTATTTTTGTCATAAAAGTTTCTTTCGTCAAGCCATTTTAATGGGACATAATCATTAAAAATTTAAAGCGTGCTTTCCTTAATTAAATTTTAATATATCCTATTTTTATCGTAATTTTTTCAGGTATGATTCACCCAGAAATCAAAAAGAAGAAGAGTGCCCCCACTGTAAGTTCCTTTTTCCTTTCTTATGGTTCGTTACATTGCTTTATTCTTTCAGCAACCATCTGGTGATGCCGCTCCTGCTCCTGAAGCAAACAAAGAAAGGAAGCTTTCAAAGGCAGAAATTGCATTAGAAAAATTCGCTCAAATCATCAATGAAAAAAGTAAGCGATTGTTTCACTATCTTTTATTTTTTACTAACTTGTTATTTTTCAGGAATCTAAGGTTTGAAAGCTGAATTCTCATCCTTAACATCGTTCGCTCCTGTTGAAGTCGCCACCACTGCTTTTTCGCAGCACAAGGATAAGAACCGATATCATAACATTCTTTGTTATGATCATTCAAGAGTGGTTTTGAAGTATAACGTTCCGCCTGACAGTGATTACATTCATGTGAGTTTTTTATAGTTATTTCTTACATTCAAAGTTCAATTTTTAGGCTAACTGGATCTCCGATTCAAAACACATCAAACTTGGGTGTAAATACATTTGTTCTCAAGCTCCCACCGAATCCACCACTAACGATTTCTGGAGAATGGTAAGTTTTTTTGATACTTTTTCTTTGTAAATCTCATTATTAACTCTTATTGTTTTTCAGTTATGGCAGGAAAAACCGAAGCACATTGTCATGTTATGTCGAACAATTGAAAATGGAAGTGAGTTTTGCTTTTTTAATTTCGAAATCATTAACTATTCATTTTTTTAGAACCTAAATGTGCACAATATTGGCCATTAAATGTCGGCGAAACAAAAACCTATGGTACCATCACAGTAATCAATGCTCGGACTTCAACACCTGACAAAGAAACCGTTTGGGAAAGTAGCACTTTGCAAGTATCAGTGGGAGCTGAAAGTTTTGAAATGCATTTGTAAGTTGATTATTTGATACATATTTTCTTTTGATATTTTTTGTTTTTAGACATCGATGGTTAAATTGGCCTGATTTTGGAACACCTCGCTCTGGAAAGGGAATGCTGAGATTGCTAAGAATTGTGCGTGAATCAAAGAAAGCACTTATTCATTGTAGCGCTGGAGCTGGTCGAACAGGGACCATGATGGCCGTTGAAGTTGTTCTTCGAAGTCTTTTGGATGGAAATGTTATTTCAGTAAGTTCACTTTGTTTTCTTTCCTATCTAACTCTCAATTTTTAGCCGCTGGATGTTGTAAAAGATCTTCGCTCTCAACGACAAGGAATGATACAAACTGAAGGTCAATATCTCTTCCTGCATCGTACCATTTTGAAGTATGCGCGTGCCAAAGGTATTGCTGAGAACGAAACAGCTGAATTCATGTCTGCATATATGGAAGCAACTAAACCTCACACTTCTGCACCTCCTGTTGCTGCAATTCAAAATGGAAATCCTCCGGTTCAAACTGCTAATCAACCACCTCATCATCAGCAGAAACTTTAGTAATACTTTCACTTTCAAAATTGGATGCTTTAAAAATTGCTGTTGGAATGGTTCTTTTTGGATGGTATTTTGTTACTCGAATTTGATGATAAACCTCTATTATTGCTTTGATATCTTTCTTGTTGATTTTGTTGTTTGATTTTGTTGTTTGATAAAATATATTTAAAAAGTTATTAGCATTCTATGGAAGATGAACGACTATAAAGTTCTGATGGAGTTTTACTCGAACGAGGTGAATCAGTTGGAGTTTTAATATTTGTTAAAGTATCATATGCCATTTTAAGCACCATAGGATCAATATTCATATTTCTTACTAAAGCCCATGATGATGAACAAAAATTACATTCTTCAACTAAGATTTATAACTTTATATGTGATGCTTTTAAAATATTTTGGGGCATCAAGCTCAGTGAAAAGCTTTAACTGTACTCATGGTTTTAACCGAACGGGATTTCTCATAGCAGCATATTTGATTAATGGATTGAATTGGGATTCTGAAATGGCTGTAACTGCATTCGCTAGAGTTTTACTTGTTTTTCCTCATCACATTTTCTTCGTAGATAAATTTCTTAAAAACGAGTATCCACTAATTCATTTAAAAAAAGCTGTTAAAAAGGTTTATTATTAGCAAATCACAATAAAATAAAATACATAAAATAAAAGATTACTGAGCATAAGTTTGATTTGTAGATTGTGGAGTAGCACAAGTTCGAGTTTTGGTTGTTCCTTGTTGAGTGGTGCCAGTACCTAATTGAGTTCGAGAAGTACTTTCTGCACTTCCAGTGAAAGCAGTGGGATTTTGAGTTGGATCAGCTTCAGCATCGGATGGAATTTGGGTGCCTGAAGATGAGCGAGTTCCGCCAGTTGTACGACCACCTGTTTTGATTTGGATCGATATCGGCTTCTTCAAGATTTTGAGTTTCACCGGTTGCTCTAGTTCCACTTGTGTGAGCTTGGGTTGGAATGGTTCCACGTTGAGTTGTTCGAGTTCCACCTTGAGTTGTACCAGTTTGAAGTACGCCTGTTTGATTTTGTGTAGCATCGACATAACCTGTTTGCATTTGAGTAACTCCAGTAGCTCCACGAGTAACGCCAGTTGTTATTTTTCCAGTTTGCTTCGTTGCAGCTTGGGTTTTTCGAGTTCCAGCTTGAGTGGTACCTTTAATTTCACCACCTTTATTTGTATTTGTCTTCGCAACGCCAGTTTCAACACCTTGAGGATCTTTTGTAGCATTCTTTGTCGCAAGAGGTTCTTTGTTCTTCCATTGAACTTTATTCTTTTGACAAGCTTTGTCATCTAGAGCATCTTCATCCTTTGTTGCAAGCAAAATGACGTTTGGTGGACGTTCTCTCTTCTTCTTGATTCAATTGGAACAGCAGATGTTTCACCAGCTGTAGCAGAAGTTTTACATCAGATTCAGGTGGAGCATTATCTTCACTTGGTTTTTTCTTTTGAATATAACCATACCACAATACCATACACCATGACAAAGTTGAAGAATAACAAAGATAATGATTCTATAAAAATCAACAAATACTTTAGATAAAAATGCATTAAAAACTTACATAATAGCTATAATACCAAGTATAACTCCAACAACAATTGCGCCATTTCTAGCGCTTGCAACATCATCTCCTTCTGAAGAGTTAAGATTTCAGTTGATGTTATTTTTGAGGTTGAAATTGGTAAAGTTGTTGTATCAGAATTTTGCGTTGATGGAGAAGGATTTAAAAGATTCATTATAAAATTTTGAGTTCCTAAAAATTGAAATAAAGAAAAAACCAAAACAACACGAAAAAAATGGCCAGAAATACACGACGAAATTGAAGAGAAGCATGAAGAATGATATCAAACATTCATCAAAAAATTTGAAATGGAAAAAAATGAAAGCAATAATGAAATCGAAGCGAAAACACTTTTGAAGTACCTGCCCATTTCTCATGCCCATTTTTTTTTTTCATCTTTCAGCTTCACAAGCTTCATTTTCAAAAAATCAGCAAAAACTTATGCTCCTTTAAACTAATAGGCTGATCACAATCAATTGTAACATACAATTAATTAATTAATTTTGGGCGATTATAAAAACTTAAAAAGATTTTTCTATTTATTTTTAATGAATCCCATGGAAGTGCGCTTACGTTTCCTTTGTGAGAATGTTGCAAGAGTATGATTACTCCATTATTGTTATTCATATTTTTTATTAATTGTATTTAAAGAGTTGTTAAAAATTTAATAAACAGGAAGTTTCCAATGAGGATTTAGTACTTTATCTGGAGTTTTCAGTAAGCAAGTTAGCTCGGTTGTGAGCGGGTAAAATATGTTAGCAGAGACCTAACAGTTGTTTCAATGGCTTATTTTGGTGGAACTAAATTTGAGGCGCCTTTCTGTTCTTGTTGATAAACTTCACATTTCATAACCCCATTAACCATTCATCAACTTCACTTTGTCAAAATATAATTTACTTTGTGTGTTTGTTTAATAATAGAAACTTTTAAATTTAAAAAACAAATGAGGAACAAAGAGAAGGAGTAATAATACAACATTGGCAACTTTATTTAAAATGATTTCAAAAACTATTTTTTATTGTTTATTTTTTATGAAAAGTTTTTTTGTTGAGTCTCAAAAATTAAAGGCCTTTGTTTTATTTCTTTGTTTTTGTTGTTAATAGGCTTTACGAATTGTGGATTACGATAAGAAAATAAAAGAATGATTTTTTGGTTGCGCGAAAATTTCTGATATCAAGAATTTTGTAATCTGTGGTGACGCGTGGCAGTACGAAGACCAAAATTTACGAGAGACTTTTAAAAAAAGACGGTTGGTTTAAATGTGTCATTTGTAACTATCCTCATTTTCTTTTTATAATTCACAGCTTGAAACTTATTTTTCTCTTATTTCAAATTAGCTACCATAAGGCCACGTGTTAATCGTGATCCTTTTTGTCACCCGTTATATCTCGTTTATCAAAAATAGCTCTAAGTTCATTCATTTTCGAGCATCCTTAAAATTCATTAAGCTGTTTATATTTTTGTTTTCAAGCTTTTTTTAAATGTCCATCCTTTTAAAACTTTTTTTATAATAAATTTTAAGCATTTCTCCTCAACTTTTATTTTTTTCGAACAAGCAACGTCAAAAAGTCATGCGATGCTGCATCCTTAAAAAAAGTTTATTTATTTATTTTTTTGTTTTAAAGAGTGACTAACTTTCACCTAATTAAACTTTTTTCCTTTATTTTTTTTTGAAGCTACTTTATTTTGACTAAAAAAACTTAATAGGAAAGAGAAATACTTTTTTTTTGGCTCAAAACATTCTTTAAAAAAGTTCACAGAACAAAATTGAAAAAGTTTTAATTTCCGGTTGTTGTTGTTGCGCTATTGTCTAAAAGTTTTTTATTTTAACACACTTTTATTTTGGTTGAGAAATTTAGGCACCACACTGTTGTTGTTTTTTTTTGTGGTTTTTTCCAGTAAAACAATTTTGAAGCTTTTTATAGTTAAAAAGAGTTAGACTGTGCCATTTTTTTCTGTTCTTTGACAAAATGAATTTCTTTCCTTTTATTTTTATTGCTCTTTCATGAAAAAAGTAAAATAAAATGGGAGTCAAATTGTGGCAAGAAGCTTTAAAGTGGATTGTTTGAAATTTGTTTCAAGCTTTTTTTGGATTTGCAGTAGTTTTTTTTATAAGCGTTGTTCCTGGCTTTTTTTTTTTATCGTTTAATTCCCTTGGGTTTATGATTCCATGGTTGTTTGTATTTTGTAAAAAAAAAAGCAAATAAGCGTTTAGAGGGATAAATTAGATTAGCATGTGTAAAATGGAAGCTGCTTCTATCTTTGGAAGAAAATAAGAAATATTTTAGCGTTCTTTGTATACATAAGTTTCTGGGTGTTTTTATTTGTGATGCATGGAGGATGATTGTTGTTTGTTCAATGAACATCTCATTTCGGTATTTTGCGTTTAAAATGACTGAAACTTTTTGTTACACATCTGAGAATTATGTAGCAAAAAAGAAACGACGTTTTCCTTCATATTTGGTTTTCTGTTACGGGTTTTTGAGTTTTTTCTTTTCTCGAGTAAAAACTTCGTCATTTTTTCTTCTTGACAACATCAAGAAACACCTTACAGAAATACTTTGCTTTTTTAAATCCATCGAAACTACTTTGAAATACTTTTTTTTGAAAAAGGCTAACGTTTAACCGCCACATCCGGAATGAAGGATTTTTTGTCTGGAAATTCATAAAAAAGTTAAAAATATCTCCACTTTTTTGTGTCCCACAAAAGCTCCTCTAAAAAATACTCGTATTTGTTTATTTATGTTTTCCTTGAAATAAAGAAGGAGTTTCGATTAAAGTGATAAACAAGATGTGTAATAAAAATGACCAGAAAAAACTCATCATTTTCTTTTTTTTTTCTCAAGCTATGATGATGACCACTTGAATTTAGAATAAAAAACCTATTTAACGGCATCTCTCAAATATGGAAAGGAACGAAAACTTTCCTTCTTACGGTTAAAGCGTTTCCACGAATAGGAATAACATGTCATAAATTTTTTAGTTTTTTTTTCTGTCTGGCTTGAATTTACAAAGAATAATCAATTCTTTAAAAAATAAATATCCAATTGAGTGGACATTATTGCATCGTTTGGGTGATGTAACTATGCAGTTTATAACTATTTACTTGTATCACCGCGATACGTTGAACTTCATTTTAACAGAATTATATGTGTTCGTTTTTGTTTATTTTTAAACTTTTTTGTTATCGTTGAATTGCTTGTTTTAACCTTTTGCTTACAATGTATAAAGACACCTCCAACAATTGCTGTCAGTTAAAATGCCTCCCCGTTGTTTTTGGCTTCTGAGTTTTTTTCCATTTCTGACATTTTTTGTTGAAGACCGAAAAACTTTTTTGCCTCTTTGAATTCAAACTTGTACATTTCTATTGCTTTTTTTATTTAATGTTTAACGGTGCTTTCTTTTAACTTTTCAATTTCAACATATTTGTTTTATTATAAATTATTCGTCCATGACTTCCTCCTCTATCTTTTTTTTTTATTTTGATTATTATTACTTTATCCATCCCACTCTTTTTTTTACTGTGGCTCCAAGTTTGGCTGAAATTTTTAAAGTTATATATTTCACGCAAATATGCTTCTGTCTGTTTTTGAAGCAATTTTTTTTCTTCTTCATGGCAAAACCTCAAAAACAAAATCCATGTAGTAGTGGGATTCCTAATTCCAAAATCTGATGTCTTTTAAATTAAGATGATTGAAGGTCGCGTGTGAATGTGTATGTGTTTTTTTTATATTTTCCAAAGTTTAAAAAATAAAGCGTGAGAGAATTTGGTTAAACTACACACCTCCTTGAGATTCCCCTCTAAAAATTTACGTCAAAGCAAAATTTTTTAAAGAGTGGATATAGCTTTTGACGACACAGGATATTTTTTTGTTTTATTTAATATAACTAAAGTACAATATTTACTTTTGGTTTCTCTCCTATATCTTTACTTTGCATAGTTTTTTGTGGAAGAAAAGCAGGTGATTTGAAGATGAAATTGAAGGGTCGAGGTTGAAATTAAGTACAAAGAGTACTTTCTGTTATTGCCAAGTTTTACTTTATGTATTTTTTTGCAACAACAAAAAAAATGGTGGAGAACTTTTTTTTATTTTTTACAAAAACACGTGGTCCTTATTTTGTGTTCACGAGTCTCTCAGATACACAACTATCAAAAAATTTTTAAACCTTTTATCCTTTTCTCGAAAATCATTAATTTTTATTATTTATTTATCTCGTTTTTACAGAAATGCTTGTTTTTCTCATCTTCTTCCAAATCTCTGCACCAAAAAAATAACTTCTCCACAAACAAACAAAAAATTTTTTAATTTGATTTACATCCTAATTATTTTTTCTCTTGCAAAAATCCAAACAAAAACAAAAAACAACGATACGCACTTTTGTTTTTTTTTTTAAGGATTTCATTATAATCTCTTAAACCTCCATTTTTTAGTGTTCACTGTTTTCTTCCATTTTATCTTCAATTAACACAAACAAGCAAGCTTTCTCTTGCCTTTAGCGCTCCTCAAATTTTATTCATGAGGAGTTTGTTATCCTAAAAGTTTTTCTTTCAATTCCGCGTTTTTACTTTGTTTGTGTTCGTTTATAAATATTTTTTACAAGTTTGGAAGTTGCTGATTTTGGGTTTAAAGCTAAATTCAATTTTCACTCTTTAAAAAAATGGAAAAGGATATTATTGAGTGAACGTGTTTTTTTTAAATGCAGTTTTGCTTTCATCTGGGAGGGTTTCTATCTCAAACAAAAAATACATCATCTTCTGAGAAAATTGTTGAACAATATTTTACTATCTCCACTTTTGCAAGAATTCACGATTTCTTCTTTCGAAATTATCGTCATTCTTTTATTTGTTTTACTTTTTCGATTTTTGTAGCAAAAAAACTTCTTCCGTTTTTTTAAAACTTTTTTGGTGATTCTCCCATCTTTTTTTTTGCATGCACAATTAAAAAACCTTTAATCCACTCTACCGTGTATCTCCCTTCTTTTTATTTTAATATTAAACAAAAAAATTATTTTTTTCGGTCGACTGAGTGATTGAAGCATCCCAAAAAGCTTTGTAAAAAATTGCTTTAACTAAAAAAAGAAAGAGTTGCGTGCGGAAGTTTGTCTAAAGCATATTTTTTTGGATGTTAAAAATTTGGCTTCTTTTTTTTTATGAAAAGCAATGACCAAAAAACTTGACTAACTGACTGACTAAAAAGCTTTTTCACAATAAAAAAAGTTTTACATGTTTTTTTAGAAAAATATTATAGTAATAGGTGAATGCTGCAGTTGTTACTTTGGCCTTTTTATAGTTCCTTCCCAAAATGATTGAGATATCTTTAGGAATAATTATTTTTGGTCAAAGGCTATCTTAGGTGTACTTTTCCATGCACATGCTTCTTGTTAACGACTTTTCTTAAAACTTTTGAAAAGCAAAAACATTTAATCGGAAATTAACCTTCAAATTGGAAAGGGCTTCTTCCATCACGTCCTTTGGGTTTTATGCATAGCATCAAATTTCACCCATTACTTTTAGAAAGTCAACACTCATTAATTTTTTTTCTTTCTCAATCTTTACGTTTTTTTACGATTTTTACGAGATGTCATAATTCCGGGGGCAAAAAAATCTTGTTAACACTTTTTTGTCTATAAAAAAAACTTTGCAAATGAAGATCCTATTTCGAGGGACACATTATTAACTTTTGTTGCTTCTTCGCTTCTTCCTCTTTTCTTTTTGAGAATGTGTCAAATTTTCTTTTCTCTGTTTATATTATTTTGACGACACATAGAAAAACAAAAATAAAAACAACATTGTATATTTTTTGATGCTCGCTCCTCTAACATTTATGAAAAAAAAAGTTAAGGTCATCTTTTCTTTATCCTTGGAAAAAATAACAACTATCTTGTTTTGGTATTTTTTTTTATATTTCTTCTCGTCCTCATCATCCGTTGACACTTTTTTTGTTGTTGCATAAATGAGAAAAGAGAGAAGAAAATTCTGTAATACATAAAACATTAACTTTTTTTCTTCTTCTTCTAATGCTTGCTAACAACATCTTATAAGAATCAAAGATGATTTCAAAAAAAATTATAGTAGCTCTGAGAATAGAATAGGACCTTCCCTTATTTTTTATTACTCTAATTTTATTCTGGGTTCTCACATGAAAGATAGTAAACATAAAAACTCAAAACCCATTTATTATCATTATTTTCTTGCAAAATTTTTTTTCAAAACGTGGTTTTCTTTTATCGTTTGTTTACTTTCATTTTTATTGGTTTCAAAAATAATTTTCATTCCATATAATTGAAGTTTTTTAATTTTTTGATAATTATTCTTAGGAATGTTTTTTAAACTCATTTCGCTCGTGAGTTTGTCTTTGCTTACTTCTTTGGAATTTGCAAAAATCCTTTTATTTTCTTGAACCTCTGATCTCTTAGACTTCCGCAAAAAAAAAAACATTGAATATTTCCTTTAAACTCAATTATAAAAAGAAGCTGCAAAAAAAAGGTAAATATTTGTCTAATAATTATGTTTTTCACTGAAGTGGCAAAGAGCCAGGCATTTCCAAGCAGCAATGGATGGATACTGTAAGTCCCAACAACATTCATAATCAAAGGGTTGTTGTTTTTTATTTTGCACATTTGAACAGGAAATTATTAATTGTATACAACTCTTTTTTATTTACTACGAATAAAAAACAACGTGGGAAAATAATAACTTTCATTTTACGAAGAACCTATTAATTTTTGCTTGCTTCATGGAAGTTTAACTTTCTTCTTCCGTGTCTCTTTTCTTCTCTTCTATTAAAGGCTGCCCATGATTGCTGTAGGTAGTGGTAAAAAAAGCTTACAATCAAGGCTGTAAAACATGTTTTTGTTTCCTAAAAAGGTTGCTTTTGTTTAAAAAAAATAGCGAAAAAAAGAGATTGGATTTTTTGTGTGTGTTTTTCTTTCTTTCTTATTATTTACAACTATGCGTTTTTTATGTTTGTGTTCTTCTATGTAGTTAAATATAGGAAAGTTAATAGGCTAATAGGCATTCAAATAAGAGAGAGAGAGAGAGTTTACGATTTTGTCGTTAAAAAAAACTTTGGATGACGAGATTGCTTTTTTTTAAAGAATGTTAATTGTTTTCGGAAGCTGGGTGGTGATGGTGGAAGGTTTAATAGCCGATGAAAATCCATGCTTTCATATTATTTCCAAATAGTTTAGGATCAGTTGAGAGATGCAGCTGTTGTTGCGTGGCATATTTTACTCCAAAGTTTAAAAGCATTCTCTGCAACTTTAGTAAGTAGTTGCTAAAGGCATTAATTTTAAAGCAAGTTGCTTCTGCAAAAAATGAAACAAACCATTTAAAAAACTTTTTTTGTGCATTTTTTATTAGTGTCTTTTTTTCGTTTGCAATTTTGGAGGATGGGTGACGAAGTGTGCTGCTTGCTTCTTCTAATGGCAGTCGTTTTTTGTTGTGTTTATTTTTTTGGAAGTATGTGTGTGTCGCCATTATTGAAAGTTCAAAAATAATATAAAAGGCGATTAGCTTTGTCGTGTTGATAACAAATCGACGAATATACAGATAGGAAAAATGCTGACACAAAGTTGTACAAATTGTTGAGGCTTAAAGGCTGGAATTAATAAATACTTTGTTGTTGGTGCTGTAGTCTCCCAAGAAAAAAACTTAAGCTTTTAGTATAAAGACTATGATTAAAAAAAGCCGATGGAAGAAAGACACAATTTTATTAAAAACTCTAAAATAGCCATTCTCATGTTTTCGTGGAATATGAGATACCACATTTTTGTGATGAGACGTTGTGTAAAACTCTTTCAATGGTCGATCACACGTTGAATACGTCAAATATTGTAGCCATCTTGAAAAACCTTTTGCTTTAATTCAATAAACAAGTGCTAACGAACTCTTTTTTATTATTTCTTTTTCTCCAACAACAAAATAATTAGGTGATCGGAAGATCTTTGTTTTGCCGAGTTTGATTGGCACCTTTTTTACTTTCGATTGCATCTTTGTTTAAAATCATAAACATCCGCTTTTTTGAAGAAAAAAATATATTTTTGCTTATTGATTCTTTAAATTTTTACTGTTTTCGTTTTTCATAAAATAAAAATAGCATCATCGAACGAACCCACTTCCAAAATCTTCAACAAAATTGCATCAAAAACGTTTCTTTTTCTTTGAAGGAAGCAAAAAAAAACTCATAGCTTCAATTAGGTTGAATTGCTTTTTTTTCTTTCTATTTCGTTTATTTTTTGTTCTTCAATTTTGACCTTTTTGGTTTTTAAAATGATTCTTATTTTTTAATACTAATTAAAAATTCCCCGCTTTCATTGGATTTTGGAATTCGGTTTACACGCAACTTTAATTTCCCTCTAATCTTTGTCATTCCTCATCGAGTTGAGATCCTTGAAAAGTTTATTTTTTCACACATTAAAACATCCAAACTTCTTTTTTTCGTAGTTTTAAAGAACTTTTTTCACGCCAAATTCAATCCCAAAGTTTTATTCATCATCGATGAAAGAAAAAAACTATTAACTTTGGAAATTTTTTTTTGGATGTTGTGTTAACTTTTTTTTCATCAAACAAATGTTTTTTGTTTGAAAAAAAAGCCACATGTGTCAAAGCGAAGCGAATGAAAAAAAGCATCCGTGAAATTTAACAAATTTTCTTTTGTCGCTTTCTTTCTCTTCTTTTTTTTGAACCTGAAGCCTTCCATTTATTTATCCTTCATCCCCAAAGGGCATTTAACGACAACACCTGTTCACAACCTTCCAAACGGCTGCAGCCAACAACAACAACCTTTTATTCCGTCACTATGTCAATGAATATTTTTTTTTGATGGCTTTGTTTTTTTATATTTATTCTGGATGTTAATGTGTTTAAAATGGGGATGAGATAAACATGAGGTTAAAATGTTTTTTCTTTGTCGGTAGAAAAAACTTGACAGAAGAAAACAAGTGTTGGATTGAAGGGGTGATGCAAAAGTGTGAAATTTATCTTTGACGCGGAGGCTTCATGGCTTTTATTTTGTTTAATGATTAAAGGAAAAATTTAAGTTCATCATTCTAATTTCTAATAGTCTTTACTTATTACATCACTGCACATTTCCGTGGTGATATTCGCGCTGTTCCGTCACAAAAGTGCTTCACTATATTTTTAGCCCAAAAACCTTACTATTTTTATTACAAAAAAAGTAAACAATAATATTTTTAGTAGTTTTTTTGAATCAAATTATGTTATTTTTTAACACTTTTTTAACATGTGCGTAATTTATTAAATTTTTCCCATTAATAGCCTTGTTTTTTCCATGGCTATGTTCTATGTTTACCTTTTTTTTGTTTGAGAATCCTAACAAAACATGAAACCCATGAAATTCAAAGATTACTTTATTTTACCATATCAATTTTTTACGCGCTGCTCAAACACCATATGAGTTTCTTGTGTGAGTATGTATTTCGTTTTTGTTACTTGTTTTTTCTCTTTTTTTTAATTAGTCCTCTTCTCTCAGAAATACTGAAATACTATCACAACTTTGTTTTGTTTTTTTAAAAGTTTTATCCTTCTATGAACAAGCATTTCCCCATCTTTCTTTGCTCCTTTAAAGTTTATCTTCCTTTTTCTTTCTTTTTTTCTCGTCAAATCTCAAGTGTCAATGTGCACTGGAAATATGATATCAAATTTCAATGCAAAAAAAAAAAGCTAAAAAGAAAAAAGATTTTTTTTTTGCAACATTTGTGAAAAAAAGTTTATTCAACTTGCGCGAATTTTTTATTTTGCAAGCAACCTCGTGGTGGCTTGCTTCTCTTTGTTATGGTTACTAATAGTTAATATTTGATTTTGACGTGATTTTACTTTGTTGAAATAAGCTACAGTAGTTTTATCATTATCGTGACCTATTCCCAAACTTGATAGTTATTCGCGATCTTTCAAACATTTTATAATTTTATCCAATTCTTTTTTTCAGCTTCATAGCTATCAGAAAACAAAAGATATAATAATGCCATCGAATTTATCTGCGGTATGCCTCACTGAGGCTCAAATGCGAATGCATGGAACTGAATTTGAAAAATATCTTCAACGTTATTTATTTCCATGTTTAGCTATTTTTGGTATTCTTGGAAATGCTTTGAATTTAACCGTATTATTAAATCGACGAATGCGAAGTCGAGCCAACACTTTTCTTGCAACTTTAGCTATTGCGGATATCGCATTTTTATCTTTGCTTTTACCCAATGTTCTCGCAAATTATCCCCTTTTTACATTTAATTATTATTTTCGTTGGTTTTATTTACATACTAAAGTTCATTTATTATCTTTTGCAAATTGGTCTTCTGCTATTGCCATTTGGTAAGTTAGCATTTATGCTTTCACTTCGATGACTTGCATACCATATAATTTGTAGGTGTGTCATTGCTGTTTGTGCTGATCGACTTATTGGTATTCGACATCCCCTTTACATTCGTTCCCATGTTGCTGGGTATAAAATAAAGCTTTTAATTACTACAATTGTGATAGGTCCTGGGCTTTTTACTGCATATCAACATGTTGCATATAAATGTTTAGTTCGATCATATTGTAATGGAACTCAACTTTATTCTCGTTGTTTACCTGTAAATCAACCGTAAGCTTTTATTAGATTAGAAACGTTTTTAGTTAAACTGTTTATTTTTAGTCGATGGTTTGGAAATCAATCAAATCCATATTCAGTTTCATTTCAACAATTTATTGACATAAGCACTTTATTAAATGTTGTTTTACTTATTATTTGTCCAATTATTTTACTCACTGCTTTAAATATGTTATTGCTATGTGCATTAAGACAAAGATCGCATAATTTGCTTTTAAGAGGAGATGATATGGCAAAGTAAGAAACAACTACATGTTTTCCATTTTGATCTAACTCGATAAACTATTTTTAGGCCATGTGTTGATGCCCTTAAACATCATAAAACTGAACAACGAGTTACTTTAACGGTTGCTTTGATTGTTACAATGTTTACTGTAACAAATGGTCCAAGTGCAATCGTTCATTTATTGCAAACAGTTTATGGTTCACAGCATGAAAATTGGTACAATATCACTCTGTTTTGCAGTGCATTGGTTATTTTTGGAAAAGCATCCAATTTTATTCTATTTTGCCTTTGCTCCAAACATTTTCGAAGTCGATTATTTAGTTTAGCTCAAAAAAAAGTTCATGAAAAATTGGGTAAATTTTTTGCAACGATAGAGATTTTATTATTAAAATGATACAAGTTTTAGACACGATATCTGTAAATGTATTAGATCGTCGACGTTCGTCATACAATATAAATCGAAAATGTTCATATAATACAGCACCACATCGAAAAGAAACCCCATCAAGGCCGCCAGTGATTTCTCGAGCATCAGAACAATCATTATTTTGAAACCTAAAAGCTTGCTTTACTTTTTTTTTGCTAATTTTTTTATCATACCTCAAATTTTTTATAATCTTGCAATGGAAAAAATGATCTCTCTTTCATGTTCTTTCATCATCCCTCATCATCCTCCTCGGTTTTTTTATTTTTTATTTTTAAATAAAATATACGATAATAAATGATAATAGAAAAGTTATTAAAAAGGCAGATTAAAGTTCTTTAAAACAACCTGTTTTTGCTTCTGCTTGAAAAATTTGGAAGTCGATAATTAAAAAATAAGCAAAAAAATTATGATGAACTATGAAACTTTGGTATTAATGGAAGCCATGTATGTTTTTAACAAACTTGCTTTCATCCAAATAAACAGAAACAGAAAATTTTAACGATTATCAAAGAAAAAGTTTTCAATGAAAGCAAAATTTTTTTTTTTGGATTTGTCCTAAAGAATTTTTACTTTGCTTTTTGAAACAAGAAAAATGTCGTTAAAGAATAAGCAACGAAGCAAAATTAATTGTGTAAGCATGCATAAGAAAATTTGGCAGTATTTAGAAATGTGTATTAATTGTATAAACTCGATTATCTTTATCTTCCATAAGCAATTCAGGTGCTTCAATAGTTGCAACAGGAGGAGCACTAGCTTCAGGTGATTTCCTATAAGATAATAGTAAAGGATAATAATAATGACTAGAAAAAAATAAAGCAATTTCATCCTAAAAAACGGGCAGCTTTTACTAACCTTGCTTCAGATTTATAATGACGTTGAGGTTTATCAATGTGATAAGTTCCTTTGGGAATTGGTTTTTCTTTTTCTTTAGATTTTTTTGATGAATGTTTTTTCTTTTTTGATTTTTTATTATCTGAACTACTGCTTGAGCTGGAGGAACTACTACTACTGCTGCTACTTGACGACGATGATGAAGTGGAGGAAGATGTGGACGACGAAGATGTGCCTGATCGGCTGAAAGCAAATAGGAAGTTGTAATGATATTTGGGGCTTCTGTAGAATCTTTAAGCCCCAAAGGTGGTTGTCTTTTTTATAAAATACAAAAAGCTTTAACTTACTGTTTAATTGAAACGGGTTTGGGCGGTGGAACTGGAAGTGGATCAGGATCAACAGCGGCTGCTAAAGCTTTAAGTTTTTGAACATCTTTTTCAAATGAAGTTGCGGGAGTTTCAATGAGCGGTTCTTTTTGAACTGGATGATCCGTTTGAACTTCAGCATCAGCATAACCTGAACGCTTTTTGGGCTGGGGTTTAGCAACTTTAGCTGATTCGAGTAATGGCGGTGACATGGGAGTTGGTGGAATTATAATTGGAGTGCTTGGAGGTGATGATGGTGATTTTAAAAGATTAGCCGGTGATGGTGTTTTAATTCGCGGAGGTGAAGCTGAAGGAGCAGTGGCAGCATGTAATGGTTGTCGAACAAGTTCATATGGAGTATAAATAATTGAATGCTCTTCTTTTTCAATTGGTGGCAAATCATAATGTGGCGAAGATGGTTTTTCTATAGGTTTAATAGAATGAGAAGAACGAATGGAGTGAATAGAATGAACAGATTTTTCACTTTCTGAATGTTTTCGTGATGAAGCTGAACTTAAATAAGCATAAATAGGAGCTTCATTAATTGGATCAGGTTGCAAAACATGTTGAATGTGTTCACGAGGTGGACTTGCACGTGGACTTGCAACTGGTCGATGGTGCTTTAAAATTGATGGAGAATATGGTTCCTTGTAAATGTTTTGTTGTTGATGTTGTTGTTGCTCCAAATCGGAATCATATGATCCAACTGTGGAGCTTGCTTGAAGTGGAACCGATGATTTTGGTGAATACTAAAAAAATATTTATTTTTTCCAACAAAAGAAAATTTTTTTATATACTCTTTGTGGCAATGTATTGCTTGGTGAGCTTACAGCTGATCTCGATCGCTTTTCCGTGGGTGATTCATATCGACGTGGTGTGGTTGTTCGCTGAGCAGTTAATGGGCGAGATGGTAAATCAAGGGTTGGATACATAACATCCCATTCATCTTGAGGAGCTTTATGAACTTTTTTTGCATTTTCAGTGAAATCAAAAGTGCTTATTGTTTCAATGCTTTGAGGTTTGGATCGTTGTTTAAAGCGACGAGGTTTTTGTGGAGCAGTGTTAAGTTCCGAGTTGCTTGATGATGACGAGGAAGAAGAGGAGGATGAGCTGCTGCTACTTACAGAATGTCGTCGCGGAATGGGTTGCTGAGCCAACATGGGCGTGGAACTATGCAGCTTCTTTTTATCTTCATCTTTCTGTTTTTTCTTTGTTGGTTTATTTTCCTCCAATTGATCCACGGATCTTGCAAGTCCCGCATTAGTTGCCAATGTCATACTTAATGGACTATCTGGCATTACCATAGGTGGATTATCCCAATATTCTTCCCATTCATTTCGAGGTTTAAAAGGAATTGGATAATATTTATGCAATGCAAGGGCGTCGTCTTTATGATTTGGCATGGGTGAAGGAACTTGAAGGCAAGTCAATGAAGCTGAGATTAAACGAACAATTGAAAATAATTCTTTCATGGAATCAACACACAACCAAATTATATATGGTTTTGGTTGTTTTTTAATTAACTTTTCAGTTGAAATTGCCATAAAACATGAATGATGTATTTTAATATCATTTTTAGTTTCGGGTAAACTTCCAAATGTAACTGTGGTTGAACCGAAGCGAATCCTTTCAGCTACTTGTGCGACGGTGATCCTAGAAAAAAGTATGAAAAATAATTAATAATCCTATTTTTTTATTTATAAATTTTTTTTAATTTTTAAAAGAAAGATCAAATTAAAGAATGTAAACAAAAATTATTTTTGATTGTTTAACAAAATTTTCAAATTAGCCGCAAAAAGAAAATGATATGTTACGAAATTTTTCGAAAGAAAAATAAAATCTTTCTTGCATCTTTCCAGAAGCTTTTAGAACAAAATCAATTTGAACTTTTTTTAGTTTAAAAAAAATTTCTTTTTGTTTCTTTTTCTTTCGCGCACTTTTTGGTGGATATTTTTTTGTAAGTTTTTTTATAATAGCGTAGAATCCTTACTTTTCTTCAAGCATTTTTTTCGCGGTTCGATCTTTAAAAATTAAAATTGCTGGGCCATCTTGTTCATGAGCTAAAATTAACCAACATTCCACAAATTTGCCTTTTCCTAAGCAGCGTTGAACGGTAGTTTGTTTGAGAATCACCATACTTCTAAAAAACAAAAAAGTTTAGATTTTTTAAATTTTAAGTGCATTAGAGGGGAATTTTTTTAGTCAATCGCGTAAAGTCATGCAACTATGACGGATACCTATCAAGAATGAGACATTTTTTTTTTGCATTTTTATTTTTTCTCAAGCTTTAAATTTTTTTTATGATTCAACAATAAAGTCCATCCCTTTTCTTAGTCTTTCTCTATCAAATACAAATAATCATTATTACTAAAAGGTGAGGCAAACATTGTGTCAATATGATTGCCGTTACTTCATCCATTTTTATGTTAGTCACGCCCGAGGGTTTTAGCATGAAAAAAGGCTGCAAAGTTATAAAAATCACTTTCCTAAAAAAAATTTTTATTACCCTTTTTTTGTATTATTTTGTCTAGAAATTTTTTTGCTTTGCAAACAAAAATTCTTTCTTTTTTACTTTTATTCCTTTTGAAACAACTATAATTTGAGAAAAGAAATCAAAAAAATGGAATTTATTAAGATTTTAAAAGCAATAAAATGTTTTGTTTACAATTCAAAGTTTGTTTTTTGCTCTTTTTTTTTACTTTCAACAGCGCAACCAACAAGGAAGAGGATGAAAATATAGCAAGTATGTACTCTTCTTTCCCACTAACTCTTCTCATAGGCGAGATGGCCGAGTGGTCTAAGGCGCTGGTTTTAGGCACCAGTCCTCCGGGGCGTGGGTTCGAATCCCACTCTCGTCAAATACTTTTTAAGTTTTTAAAACAGATTTTGGCAACATTTAACAATTATAAAGTTTTTTCTAATGGTTTTACAACAAAAAAGTTTTTTGGTCCAACAAAAAAAGCGATGAGACGTGAATAAACTAAACAGAATCAATTCGTTGCAAAACATTGTCAAATTAATCCAGCTTCGATTTTCTTTACAATCAATTCTGTAATGTCATTAAAAACAAACACCATAAGAAAATACATTTTTTTGATGAACAAGAATATTTTAAGCAATACTTTAAAAATATATTCTTCAGAACTTCCATTTCGCTCAGCTGTTTTCCTATTAAATTACAAAAAGTTTTAGTTCGTTGAGTAAAGTTTAATAAAATAATTTTTATCTTTCTCTAAATTTATGAAATTTTGCCAAATCGACTCATTTAGAATATTTTCTTATAAAAGTATTTATTAATTTAGAAAAAAATTATTTTAATGGATTTTTTAAGATTGTTAAAAATCATTTTCAAACAACATTTCATAATAATTAAAACTCATTTTTTGAGAAAGTCGAGCTTCGTCAAGAACAGCAAAATTTTTTTTTTCGATTTTCTTGGCTGATAATTCGTACCCGGGGGTTTTTAACTATGAAAATCACGAAAATAGAGGCCGTTTTGCTATTAGATATACTCATTATGGAGATACAGTAATCTAATTATCTATAATTATGAATTTTTTTATTTTTTAAAGTTCTATATACCATTCGATTCGTAAAAATGTGCTGAAGAACATTGTAATTGATGCCAACCCTCGAAGTCCATATAAAAATAGTACTATGCCGCTATCAAAGGGTATGAATTATGGTTTTGACTGGAGAAGTATCTCGTAAAGTCCCCGTTCGCAAGTTTTCTCAATTGATTCGAATTCTCCATACATTTTTACGTATTTGTGCCGAAAAACATTTAAAAATTTTGTGACCCACGGTACCTATCTATACAAACCTGATATTGCTATAGCGGCATAGTACTATTTTCTTTAGGAAAAATGTCAAAGTCGTAATTCAAAAGTTTCTTAGAATAATTTTTTACATATTATCGTGTTTTAACATATTTTTATTATAATCAACAAAAAAATCTTACCGTAACCCTACAGTAATCTACAAATTTTTTTGTTGATTATAATAAAAATATGTTAAAACACGATAATATGTAAAAAATTATTCTAAGAAACTTTTGAATTACGACTTTGACATTTTTCCTAAAGAAAATAGTACTATGCCGTTATAGCAATATCAGGTTTGTATAGATAGGTACCGTGGGTCACAAAATTTTTAAATGTTTTTCGGCACAAATACGTAAAAATGTATGGAGAATTCGAATCAATTGAGAAAACTTGCGAACGGGGACTTTACGAGATACTTCTCCAGTCAAAACCATAATTCATACCCTTTGATAGCGGCATAGTACTATTTTTATATGGACTTCGAGGGTTGGCATCAATTACAATGTTCTTCAGCACATTTTTACGAATCGAATGGTATATAGAACTTTAAAAAATAAAAAAATTCATAATTATAGATAATTAGATTACTGTATCTCCATAATGAGTATATCTAATAGCAAAACGGCCTCTATTTTCGTGATTTTCATAGTTAAAAACCCCCGGGTACGAATTATCAGCCAAGAAAATCGAAAAAAAAATTTTTGCTGTTCCAAAATTTTACAGAAAAGCTTAATTTTCTCAAAAAATGAGTTTTAAGCTTTCCTTGAATTGTGCTTGTAAGTTCCTCGAAAAGTTCGTTAGTTAAAGCACTTTTTTGATGAGTTAAAAGATTTCGATGAATATTTTGAACTTTGTTTTTGGGAATATTGTTGTTTTTTACATAACGAATGAAATCAAAATAAAATGATGTCATTGATGCAGGAGAAAGTTGAAAATTAGTTGTCATTGTCAAAGCTTGGACAATTTTTTCCATTGCGGATTGAGAATAATCAATTTGAGTGATGGCAAGTTCGTCGCGGTTAATAAAAATTGTAGGTGTTTTGATGGTTAAAATATTGGGAATTTTGAAGCCATTGGAACACATGTATCCAGCTATAAAACATGGAAATCAATAAAAATAATGTGAATTGGAAAAAAAAGCTTACGAGCAGACCAAAACATTTTCATTTCATTATTTAATCCTTGAGTAAAAATAGGCAAAGGCCAAAAATTTGAGCGAGAATATTTGGGAATTTCTTGAGTAATCAAATAAATTCCATTTTCATAATCAACATTTAATAAAGGATAATTTTTTTGTTTTAACCATGGTTCCAAATATTCCCTCACAATAAATGGTTCACCGCACCAATTTTTTAAATTTGATTTATCGACAACGCTTTGCAACGATGCAATCAAATCCGCGTATTTTGCATTTCCAAATTGATGTTTAGAAATATAATGTTGCAATCCTTCTTGAAAAAGTTCAGGTGATAAGACAGCAGCAAGTTGACGAATAACAGAACCACCCTTTTCATATGTGATATCTAAAAGTCAATTTATTTTTATGAAAACGAAAAAAAGTAAATAAAAGGTAAGTTTACGATCAAAGAATCCATTTTCAGTTATAACTGGATGAGGGCTTGAATAGTCATCATCAAATAAAACTCTTAAAATTACTTGTAAAGCATCGAGATAATTCTAGAAATTTTAACTATGTAGTCTTAATTTTTAATTAAAGGGTATAAAAATGGGTTTCAAAAAAATGTAAAATTGTATAAATTTTTCTATTTATGATTTTTCGCATATTTGTGGTTTCTGTTTTTAAAGCTTACAATAAATTCCCTTTCTTCTGGATATGCTAAAGCTCTAGCAGCATTTTCAAAATAATCCGCAAACCCTTCATGAAGCCAAATATCTCCCCACCATTCATTTGTAACAATATTTCCAAACCATTGATGTGACACTTCATGACATATTACTCTTGTGATAACATACCAATGATCTTGTTTAACTATCTTCTCATCCTCATAATCTCTTTCGGGAAATAGTAAAAAATATTGATCATAAATAATAAGGCCAAAATTTTCCATTGCGCCATTTCTTTTAGGAATTGCCAAATGATCTTAAAATTTGCATTTAAAATAAATATCTTTAATTTTTTTTAAGTAAGAAAAAAACTGAAAAAATAGCTCCTTGCACAATGGAAACAAAAATTCCTTCATAAATGAAAGTACCGTTAATTTTTTGTTTCTTATTCGCAATGATTAAGCTCTTACCCATTTTCTTTAAATTTAAAGGAAATTTAGTGTATTTAGTTAAAGCATTTGTACATTTTATTGCACCTTCAAGAGCAACTTCAAGTTTATATTCATCCGTTTTAAATGACCAAATTCGAGTCTGAATTTTGTATTTTTTTTAAATAAATAAACTATTCAGCGCGACCTTACTAATATTCCATCATCTGTTAAACCTTCAATTGAAATCAAATCTCCAATTGCAAAAGCAACTAAATAAGAAGACATTAATGGACTTTTATCAAATGTAACACTTTCATATCCATTTCTAAAAATAATTTTATAGCTTCAAGGAAGAAGAAGAAAAAAATGCTTGAGTTTACCCAACATCAACAGTAGAAATATTGAATCCATTTGAGAGGGCAGCCCAACTTTTGGGTTTTATAATTTCCATTTGAAAAACTGCTTTGTATTGAGGTTCATCAAAACATGGAAAGACAGCTCTCGCTCCAATGGTTTCAAATTGAGTTGCATAAACCACATCATCTTTTTTAGTTTCATAATTATAAGAAAAAGATTTATAAAATCCATAATCAGAATTAACTCTAATTTTACCAGAATATCGCATCGTAAGCTTTAACATTTCATTTTGAATCAATCCTCGTTCCATTTTCATTATAATAATTTCTTGTTCTCGAACTTCTTTGAATTCAATAACCTTTATTGACATTCCATTCCATAAAGGAGAAAGATCAAAATGTTTAAAACTTTCAAATGAAAGTTCGTTAGCATTCAAAATAATCGTGGAGGTAGGCTTCAACACAAGAAAATAGATTGTTACTTCTCCATCGAAAGTTTGATCCTTGCCTAAAAATAAAAATATGTACATAGAATAAATTGCGAAACATGTATGAGTGAGTCGAAGAAGGAAGTCTTACTATGATTATAAGTAACACCAGGAGCTTTAAAATATGGATGAATTTTAATTTTATAATGAAATGGTTTCAAATCTCCAGGTAATCTTTTAACATTATTTTGCATTGAAATATGAGATTTTTCAAAAACTTTGTTTCTAATCAAAGTTTTTTTGGAGCTTATGGATATCAGGTGATTTCGAAAATCTTCGTTTTTATCTGGAGGAAACTCGATCGAACAAACAAAATTTACGGTAGATACTACCAATAAGACAAATAAGGTCACATGTGAGAAGCCTTCCATTCTTTTGGCTTCTCAATTTTATTTTGTGAAGAAAATGCTTTTTTTAATGCATACATTGATAATATTCCTTCAATGCATCATCGGTTCATCATTTTTTTTGTTATTAAAAAAAACGACGATGATTTGCTTTAGTTTTAAACATAATGCTTACGTATTTGAACCAAATCGTTTGGAGCCTCAGAAGATTCATAAAGCACATGTAATTTTTATTACTCATGTTAAGAATAATTTTTTCTCTGTTTCAAAAGAAATAAGTTTGGTTCTTTTTTATCGTATTTGTTTATAGTGGTATGCCATAAGCTGTCGCTTACATACATTTTTTCTTAAAGAAAAGGAAAGGAAGAGTTTTTTTTTGCATTCAACTTTCACCACCAAAGTCCGACTCGAAATCATCGCGCAATTTTATAAAAGCAAAAATAGCCAAAGAATAATATTTCGCAATATACATTTTTTAAAGGGTATCAAAACATCCAAATGCATAGTTTTTTGCTTTCGCTTTTACATTTCTTTCCCCCGGCTTTTTTCATCTTCATCGATTTTTTTTTCAAACCTGCAAATTTGTAATTAGTCTTTTCTGAAAAGATGCCCAAAATGGGCGCAAAATCTTCAAAAAATGTTAAAGTTTCAAATGAAAAAACATTTGCGTTTGTTACAATTCCGATTCCAAACAAAAATATTCTTGAAGTATGGCATTTTATTGATGCTCAATGCTCAAAAACTAAATTTGACGGTGAAAATTTGTTAAATGATGTGACCAATTATTTATTAAAGCTCAAAGGCAGCAATAATCTCGACGGAATTATTTTTGATTTATATGAAAATAATGATTCAAAATTTGTTTCAAAGCTTAGAAAGGATTTTAAAGAATTTAGTAAAAAAGAAAACTTTAAATTTCGATTTTTCAATCGCGAAGTTCTTTTCAATATTATGTTGCTTATGAACTCGAAAATTAATTTTAAGCTGGGTTCTTTGATTGTTTTAACATATATTTACAATGAAGAATTTGCCATGAGTGAAATCAAAGTTGGAAAACAATTTAATGTTGTTAAAAAACATGAATTTCGCGATGACGACACTGATCAAATGTTTATGGAACTTGCCCTACTTATCGGATTACGTAATCCAAAAGCTCTTATCATGGGTTCATCAATAAATACTTCGGCAGTTGAAGAATTTAAAAAATTATTTCCTTCGAAATTGTTGGTGTTTGTCCAAGAAAATTTTGAAGAATGCTTCGTAAAATCTTCAACAAATTTATTCAATGAATTATTGAATGTTAAAGATTCGCGCTGGAATTTGATTCATGAACGTTATAACTTTTTTGAAATTACAGCTGTTTATAAAAATGGTAAAAATTCACGTTTTATTGATACTATCAAAGATATAAAAGAAACTTGCCCATATCAAAAAATCGTTAAACTTCCCGATGGTGTTATTAGTTTGAATGTTAAACAACTTGAATATTCTGAATGCTATGGTTATCATATCGAGTATCTTAACGAAAAAGATGAAATTATTATCGATGTTGAAGAAGATGGATATATCCATTTTAATTTTCCTTTACGCTTGAGTTCTTATGGTAAAATAATGAAAACTTGCATTGAATTGGGTGAAAGTATTTCTAAGAAAACTTCTATGAAAGATCCCTTTATGGCTTTTAGCAGTAAAAATATTGTATTATTTGTTTATGAAAATGGAAAATATAGCCCATTGTTAATTGACCGTAAGATTTTTTCTTTTGGACCTCCAATAAAAAACTTTCAAAAATACTTTTGTTCTAAGAATGATATTTTACAGAAAAAATGATTACCATGGATTGTATTAGTTTCTTTCAAGATAAACCCGTTATTGGAGTTGAAGCGAAAGAAATGAAAGAAACAAATCCATCCTTTGTTGTTTATGGTAAAAAAAATTTTCTTTGAAAAACCTGCGAAAATATTTTTTTGATTTTTCCAGATTTGCTCGAAATTATGTCAATGGATCCAAAAGGTGTTCAACAAAAAGACGAATGGGGCTTCAAAGTGATTCATACTCAAGACGCGGACAAACCCTTGCTATTACAATTCGAAACCTTTAATGGAACTCGAAAAGCAACTCCATCATTTTTAATTGCAGTGATTCTTAAAAAGTTGTCAAAAGCATACAAAGACAAAGTTGGTAAGAAATTGACAGAAATTTTAATTTTGAATGGCCGTGATAGCGAAAAAATTAATGACCAAATTAAAAAAGCTTTTGATTTGTTAAATATTAAATGCAAAATTTTTGGATGCAAATGAAAAAGTTATTAAATTTTTGTATTTATATGAATTAAATAAAATATTTGTAAGCAAAATAAATAAAAAAAATCGAACTGAAGTTTTTAACCTTTTTTCTTATTGGTTTTATTATAATTCATTTTTACATACAAACAAAGAAAGCAGCTTTTAATAAATATTGGATGCTAGTTCAATTTTTTTTATAATTATTTATTGCTTCAAAGAAAAATTAACGTGAATATAGTATACATAACAATAAGAAACATATGTTTTAAGGATTATTAATTTATACAATGTAATAAGTTTAAAGAAAAATGACAGTAATTACGATAGAATAATATTTAAAAAACAGGAATCACAAAAAAAAGTTAACCATCAAAAATTCACCATGAGCCTTGTCGATACTCCTGAACTTCTTCTCTGAAAGAAAAAAACCTCTTTAAAAAAAACGTCATTTGCAGTGCCAAAATAAAAAAAGTAAACAAAAAATCATAAACTAACATAGCAGATATTAATTTTGCACATTTATGTGTTTTTTTAGAAGCTTTCAGAACGACGCTCTTGCCACGCTGTGCTGTAAATACACACCTTTGTCGGATGAACTATAAAAAATTAATTCAGCGAAGAAGTAGGACAGCTTAGAAAAAAAAAAAATAGATAAAGAAATTAAAGCAAAGTGAAAAAAAAATAAAGCTCAAGATTTATTAGCAAACAAAAAAAAGTATATTGTAAAGTTAATGTTTAAAGAAGTAAATCAAAGTTAATAATTAATAAAGCAACAATAAATCAACCCGCAATAAAAAAAAAAGGAAAGATTTATATTAGTTAGTTAAAGCTTTAAAAGTAAAAGAGTAAGAAATAATAAAAGCCGTTTAAAAAATTGATATAAATAAATTACTTGTCTTTTCTCATAAAGACAATAACGGCATCAATAATGAATAAAACGGCAGCAAGGAAATAGAATGCCTGAAAAAAAAGGTCATATCAAGTGCATAAGGTATTTTTTGAGTTAAAAGAAAAAATCTTACAGCTGCAGCAGCCCATCCTTTAACAACAAATCCAGTTTCACAGCCGGGAATTCCAGCACAGCCACTAAATGTTCCGCCACCAATTTGTCGAATAAACAATGGCATATGATCAAAGCCTGTGGCATACCAAGTTTCAAATCCACCAAATATTAAAAAGGCAATTATGCATAATACAAGGACGATTATTTGCTAAAAATTTAGCTTTTCTCTACGACCAAATTTGAATGTTAAAACTTACAGTAAAGGTTAAACTTTTTCCATTACCAAAATACACACAACTAAATATCAAAGGTGGAATAACAAAAATAACAGATAAAATTATAATTGCAAGTTGACCCCAAACACTGAAATTGGAAAACATTCAATGTGTTAGTAGCTGATTTGATGGAAAGCTTACTTTTGTCCTCGAAGTTGAAAGTGCAAAGCACTATTCCAGCGATCAATATTCATGGGAAAGAGAGTGTTTGATGGAGGACAAATTTCTCGACTTGTTTGTTGTCCATTTATTTCACGCCAAAAGCAAACTCCTGGAGCAGTCATAACAAGAATCATTGCAATAATTACGAGAATCTATAAATGAAAATTTTTCCATTTTACTATAGTTTAAGCTTTAGGAAAATATTTTAGATTGAAAGGATGTGTTTAAAATCCCAGCTTAAAAACGGATCAATGAATGAAAACTTACAAGAATAAAAAGACGTAAACCCAATGAAATTCCATTTAAAAATCTTGATGATGCCATATTATTTGAATCTCTTGGAGGTAGTTGAGGTGATAGGCCTTCTCGAATGGTAACGTGTCGGGGACTTGGTAAATTTGTTATAGGAACAGATGTGGCTTCAAGAGGTCGATTACGACGTTGATAATAATTTATTGGAGGAGATTCTTCTTCTTCACGTTCAAACCTTTCTGGTGGAGATGGAAGATATACTTCTCGTTGGTGTTTACCGTTGTTGTTATTGCTGCCACTTGTATTACCTCGGGTGCTGTAACTTGGAGGAGAATATACTTCGTTATTGGTATTCACAGAATCACCACTATTATTAACTATTATTGAACGAAAATATGCACTTCGCTCTTCTTCTTTACGCCTTGGAGAAGTTTGATTTCGTCGAGTTTCTTCAAAATGAAATGAATTGTCGTTTCTTCGATCAAGCACGACAGCGGTTTCAAGTGAACTTTCACGAAATTTTTCTTCTTCAATTGGACGACGCAGTTTTGCTTTTTTTTCACCGTTTATAGGACGAATTCACACAAACAACAATTTGTATGTGTGTGGGACGTCCAACGAAGCGTTCAACAATATAATGGATGTTTCAGAAAAATGGGAAAAAAAGAAAGGCAGGTAGGGAGATGAATAATAATAGAAGCTGGCAGGTGGGTGAAAAAACCTTCAAAAAATGCCAGTAGCGCTAAAAAAGAAAGAAGGCCTCTATCATAAAAAAATAAGCTGTCTTGCTTCTGGTAATAAAAAAAAATAATAAAGATAAAACAAACTTTTTTTAGTAGGGATAAAAAAAATAAAGATGGATATGGATGAAAGCCTTTGTGGGAAGGAAAATGGGACAATTGAACTTTGTTAAATTTGTTTCAAAGCTTCAATAGTTTCGGCTTGGCTTCTCTCAATGGTCAGTTAGTAGTTACTTCTGGAGCAAAGCCAAAAAATAAAACGATTCAACTGAAAAAAAGAAAAAATGAATGTCATTGTTTGGGATTTCAAGAAAAAAAGGCAACAATTAAAAAAATATCAAAAAACTCGTGAAAAATGTTTGTTTGCAAGTTTTGAAAGAAAAAATACACGCAAAAAAATAATAACAAATAAAGTAAAAAACCATGCTTCATCAAAGCCTTTTCGCTGAATTGAATTTGTATGAAAAATTTATGATACGTTTGATAAAATTAAAATTTTGAATTGAAAAAAAAACGTTTGGGCTGTTGACTTTTTGATTCATCTTCGAGAGCTTCAGATGCATGAGTCAAAAAAAGTAAAATTTGACAGCAAAAAAATATCAAACTCAAATTAAAAGATTTCTTTGCAAATATTAAAAACTTAGAAGCCGACTAACAAGCATCCATCACTAAAGCCATAGTAAATTTATTTTAAAACCCGGAAAGTAAAAAATAGTTAACACGTTTTTTTGTGAATTAAAATAAATTCCACTTTTTTTAAAAATAACCTTTTATAATATTTTAAGAATAGGATAATAAAGGTTAATGAAATTTTAAAGCTTCTTTTAAACCTTATGTAACAAAACATTTCCCAAAAAAAGTTTTAACTAAACAATGCCACAAAAGGGTCGCAGCCACCACAAACCCACAAAGCTCCAACCTCCAAGCAATGAGAACAAAACATTCAAATGAAGACTCTTTTTACAAACAAACAAAAATACAGGTAAAAACCATGTATGTATGAATTGTTCGAGAATGTTGTTGGTGTTGGGTATACAAGTTTACAAAATAAAAAAAGAGAAAACAAAAAAAAAAGCCAACAGCCACTTGCGGATGATGATGAGATCACACATGAAAAACGAGTATTTTTTTCTTCCAAAATCGGTTGATTGAGTTATTACGTATTTTTTATTTTTATTATTTTCTGTTGGTTGCTTGGTTGCCGTTGTGGTTGTTGTCACAGTCAAATCAACCGGATGTTTGAGTCGATTATATTTTTTTCCCTTTGGAATAAAACTTTTATTTTTATTTTTCATTGCATAGTTTTTTGATGCGATTGTTCTTCTGCGAGAGAAGAGATGAGCGCCTAAAAAAGGGGGATTTTCATTGTGAATGGAGGTTACGCTTCAATGATGCAAAATCCCTCACTCTTCATCTTCTCTTTCTTTTTTTTTTGATCAACAAAAAATAATAATATGAAATTTTTAAAAATATATGTGTATTACAAAATAATATCATCGAGATGAAAAAAAAGTAAAACTTGATTTTTTACATTTTGCCCAAAAATGAAGAAAGATTTGAAGTTTCAAGCTGCTTATTTCAACGTTGACGTGTTTCAAATAAAAACAAGAAATACTATTTTTCAAGTAACAAAGAGTGGTGATTTGAAACTGGAAATTTGGTTTAATCCTAAATCCAAAAATATTAAAATTTAACAAAAAACAAGATTGAATGAATCGTTGAAACATCATCGTAGCAAAATTTGCAAAATTAAAAAAGAGTAATGATACAGTATTTATTGTTCCTCAATGATTAGCAATAAAAGCAATTTCCATCTTGTGGTTTCGATTCATTCACTATTTTCTTTGTTGCACTTGGATATCGTTTGAAAAACCTTAATGGAAACTAATCTTCCAAAAAACTCTTTATAGCTACACAGACATAACTTGGACAATATTAACAAAAAATTTGTCGGAAGAATGGAGATGGCAAAACAATTTTTAGCCGTCGTAAAAACAGCATCAACATTTTTTTTTGCAAAAGTTTCAAGTCAAACAACAAAATTTAATAAAAGCCATTTTTTTCAAATGCAATCCATAATATTCTTTCATAAAACTTTCTTTCGAGAATTTTTTTATTTAAATTTTAAAAGCAAAAAATTGGTACAAATAAAATTTATAATGCTAATAAAAATGAGAGAATCTCTTCATACAAAATAATCAAAAAGGGTTCAATGCAAATGGAAAAATAAAGTTGAAAATTTTTTTGACAAAGTTTTCAAGCTTGATAGTTTAGGATATTACAATTTGCAAAAAGGAATAAATAAATCGCAATATTTACGGGAGAAATAATTTTTAAAGAAAAATATGCCACTTTACAAAAAAAGCTTTTGATAATAAATAATTTGGTGCAAAATATAATTGATAGGAATGTGTTGCGTCATTCGATTCATTCAAGAGTTTGAAGAGACATTAATTGTTTGAGAACTTTATTTTGTGATGTTTCACGTATTTCACCGGCTAAAAACATTTCATCCACGACGGTATAAACCTGAAAATTGAGATTTATTAAAAGCAGATTTTAAGCGTCCAAGAAACTTGCCTTATAAAAATTAAAAACTAAATCAAGTTCGCAAACATTATGAAAATATTCATTTAAAACTTCAACGAAATTATGTATGGCTTCAAGATAGTAAAGGTTGTTATCCATAATATCAACGCAAATACAAAAATATAATCCTGCATAGCGACGATAAACAATTTTAAAGTTACGGAACTAAAAATGGGACAGTTTTAACTTCACAAGTTTAAAAAATGGTCAAACCAAACCTCAACAAAATTAGTATGTTTTGCATCTCGAACGGTTACAACAGCATGAACTTCTTCAATTAGCTTTTGTTTTTCATCATCATCAAAATGCATATACCATTTAGCTAATCGAGTTTTACCAGCTCTATTTTGAATTAATATGAATCGAATCATAGCTAATGATGGGTTAGAAGTATTGAATAATTGATATAAAAAGGAAAATAAAAAGAATGGAAGTTATGAATCAATTTTTATTTATTGATAATGGATAACAAAAAAAAACTCCAAATCAGTTTAAAGAAAAAATTCAATAAAGTTGACTATGTTTTTCGCGTTGAGATAATGGGCGATAGCTTTTTGCTAGGGCGATGTTTACAAAGTTGTTGAAAAAAAAGACTTTGATTTTGTTATTCTTTCAATAGGTTTTTGCAAATAAATTGTATTTTTATTGATTTACTGAAGCAAAGAAAGAAGGCCTTTTTAGCAATAGCAACTAGATATTCAGCTCAAGTGTTATTCCATTTTGTGCTTCGCTTCTAATTTGCTTTCACTCCTTCTGCATTTTGTTGCTTTGGCTTTAAATTGAATCGTTAGAGTTTATTTTCACATCGTTCATCTCATCTCCTATTTTACGCATACACACAAAATTATAAACAAAAAGCAATTTAAGACGTTTTTAAAATATCAATAACAATTTCTTTATCCAATAAATCAAAGCCAGGAGTTAAAGCAATATGTTGCAAATTTGGACGAATAAAAGCGTACAATCTTTGACAAAATTCAATATCAGAATATTTTAATCCAATTTGAAGCCGCTCACATGCATTTTCAAACGACATAGTATCAATTAAAAGTAACAAACAATATTTCTGAAATATCTCTCATGTTAAATCCGAAAAAGCAGAGGATAAACTTACAATGAAGCTGCCGATTTGATATTTTTGTGCAATTTTATATAAATCAATTTCAACTTTTTTATAGTTTTTTACTTTATCAGTTTCACAAAATTCAATCATTTTTTCAACGATTTCAGGTCGAAAATCTGGGATTCTTACTCGATTTTCTATGGCTTCTTTCATATTCGATGCAAACATTGCTTTAAAAACGGGTGATCGAGCATTCATTATTGCTTTATTCGCCTAAAATTAATAAACTTTATAAAAATCCATAAAGAAAGAGAGCGACTGACTCGGAATTCTTTCATGTCGCATTCAATAACAAATTCTAAATCTTTATCATTTCGCAAATCGTCGATGAGTTTGGGAATATTTCGATTGAAATGATAAGATTTATCTGACTCAAATGAAAAGGTTCCTTCACAATAAATTACACCTGCTTCAATACTTTGTGTTTCAGCTTCGTTTCGACTAATATGGGCTAAAAAAAGACTTGCATCGTTAAAAATAAAAATTATTGTAAACCAATGTGTCGAATATCCGTGACTACTGTATCCTAAACTTACCACTTCCATTTTTAAAAACTCCACCACCATCAATTCGGAATAAACAACCATGTTTAATAATTTTAAATTGAATATCGTGAGTTTTTAATGAGACGGGATTACAAACATATAGCTTGGGACTTTCTAATGCTAGACCTAAACTTACTTGCATAGCTTTATAAGATAAAATTAAACCAAAAAAATAACCTTTCTGCCATAAATCACTTTTCAAAAAATCTTCTATTATGAACTGTACAAACACCAAAAAATGATTATTCTAAAGTTTACCGTAATTTCAATCAAAAAATTATTGTAAAAAACTTACTTCATGTCTTGCAGAAATGATTGAAATTTTAGACATATTTTTTTAAAAAGAAATTTGATGATTTGGTTAGGCTAAAATAAAAACTTTGACAAAATTAAGTGAGTTTTGTTTGAGATGAGGAAGAGCAGCAGCAAGTCCTTGAATAAGAGACCTTTGCTGCTGCATTAGCTGCTATTTTTTGTAGACTTAAGGATGAACGCATTTCTGTGGAAAATTAAAAAACAAACAAATGAGAATAGTGTTCTTATGTATGTACGCGGCGGCGCAGTTTATAAAAAAATGATCTGCATCATCCATCTTTTAAAGGTTTTCATTGAACTTGGCTTTAATTTTTAAATTCTAAAATCCGAAAAAGACTTTGTGAATATTTGCGTGGATAAATAACGACACTTGTTAATAAAAGCTTTATTATTTTTCTTTCACATACATTAAAAAGCAGTAAGCATTTCATCAATACAACATAAAAAATTCATAAAAAGTAGTAAAGCTACAGAAAAAAATAAGTTTTATTCATTTAAAATCCGCCATATCTTTGATTGGTATTTCTCATTTGACCGCCAAATGTTGTTGGATTCCATTGTGAAAGTGATGGAATAGTTTGAGGTTGATTCCATGTTTGTGGTGGAGGTTGATTAGTTGAAATATAATTTGGTGGTGGTGCCCAAGTTGTATTTGTATTTGGAATTTGATTGCGAGAATTATTACTTGGTGTAGAATATGATGGATTATTTAATGGTGCATGATAATCGGGTACAGAACCACTTGAAAAATTATACGTAGCTGGAGGATTATTTGATGGAGGTTGGAAATGATTGCTGCCGCTTGTTTCACGACGTGAACTGCTGCTATACGAATTACTGCCACCGCCACCACCACCGGATCGTGGTTCTTCAAAAGTTCTTGATGATGCATCAGGGAAATCTCGTCCATTGCGAGCTGATCGAGCTGTAAAAGAAATTTTAGTAAATTTTAAAAGTAAAATAAAATATAAAGCTTACAACTACGTGAATGGTCATCAACTGGTCGATATGAAGCTGGATCAGGTTTGTCATCACGCCGAGATCGATCACTTCGTGAATCCCGTGGGTTTTCATAATTACGCCGAGGTGAATGTCGCTCATATTTAGCTGGAGGAGGATTTCTTATTGGTGATGGTGGACGTTTATTGCTGCTTGCAAGATCCCGACCTCGACCACGGGAAAATTCAACTTGTTGTTGATCTCGTGAACTGTTTGAACGATCATAGGTTGATCGAATAGGTGAACGACTTCTGAAAAAATATATATATGAATTTTACCCAATCCAAAATTAAAAAAAAGGAATGTGTAAAAATGCGACAAAAAGAAAAACTGCAAATCGCTACCTCCGAGATGGATATACTTCTTTCGGAGGCTCTTGACGATAAGATGGCAATGGTGGTGCTGGCGCATGATGTCGAGGTTCATGTCGTTCAGCACTTCGACGTGAAGAAGAATGATGTTGTTGGCGTGGAGGTGAACCATGTCGAGATGAACGAGGTGGTGATCGTCTTGGTGATAATCTTCTCGGAGGTGATGCTCCTCTTCTTGGTGGTGGAGATGACCGTCGTTGAGGAGGAGTATTTCCACGATGTCGAGAACCGGAACGTGGTGGTGAACGTCGAGATGATGCAGCTGCAACTGCCCGAAGTTGTTCTTGTTGAAGTTTTAATTTAAGTTCAAGATTTTCTTTTGCCAATCTTTCCTTTTCAAGCTTGTCTTTATTTCTTTCTGCTTCTAAACGAAGTTCTTTTTCACGTCTTCGATATTCTTCATCCTTCTTTCTTAAAGCTTCCTCATATTTTCTTCTTGTTTCTTCAGCTAAACGATCAGGACTTCTGCTTCGATGATGTCGACGATGTGATGGAGGAGTTCGTTCACGGTGATGAGATGAACGCACGGGTGAATATCGTCTATCATCTCGATGATGATGACGAGGCGGTGGTGGACTCATAGAATTTCTTGCTGCAACAACACGAATTCCTCTACCTGAACCTTCTACGACTCGATGATGAGGAGGAGGTTCAGCTCGAACAATTCGTGCTCGATTTATTGTATTCATATATGGTGATCGATCAACTCGAATTCTTCGCCGTTCACTTTGGTGTTGGGATGATTGAGCTAAGGAATGATTAGAATTGGTAATTTCAGAAGAAATTATCACTATTTGAGTCTTACTGTTATCCCGACTTCTTGGCTGCTTTTGTGTTGCTGCTATTGGAGCGGTAATTTTTGGTTTGGATGATTCATTTGTTGCTGTTGAAATTTTTGTATTATCTTCTGGTGGTTTAATTGGTGGATGAACTCTTGGGCGATCTGCCGCAGCAGTTGGTAATAAATCAGTTTGAAGCATAGATGAATCACATGCCTAAATTATAATTATTTTTTTTACCCATTATAAAAATAAATGTTTGATTTCTGCACCAACCCTCTCAACAGCAATAATTTTTCCTTTCAATATTGAATTATTCATTTTCAATACAGCTTTTTTTGCTCCATCTTCTGTGGTCATTGTCATAAATCCAAATGCAGATGGGCGAGAACTTTGTTTAGTTGTAAAAACTTTTGCTGATTGAACGGTAAAATTATCATCATTAAAAGCAAGCTAAAAATCATTATAAAACCCTTAACTATTTTTTTCTCTTTTTTTAACATTAGTTTTACCTTCAAATCTGATAATTTTGTTTCAATTGGAATACCACGAATCCAAATGCATCGAAGTCCGTGAGGATCATCTTTGGGGAAATTAAGGCCGGCTGGAATTCTTGAAGATTTGGTTGCGGCTGCGGGTGTAGTAGCTTTATTTCCATTTTTAGCATCTTCTTCTTTAATAGTTTCATCGTCTGCTGCTGCAACAGGAGCTTGAACAACATCAGCGGGTTTATTGTCTTCCTCCTTTTCCATAGGTTCATCTGTATCATCATAAATCAATTCTTCTCCCATATCTTCTTCATCCGAAATATCATGAATAGGATGATTTTGCTGTTTTCCATTTTCAGCAATTTCAACTTCATTTTCATTGGAATTGCTTTCATTTTTTCCTTCATCCAATTCCGATTCTTCTCGTTCTTCTAAATCGCCAATATCTGGGGATTCTTCATTTGTGTTACCATTCGCGGGTTGTTCTTCTTTTTTAACGACTGGAATATCATCAGTATGGCCTTCTAATTCGGCTTGATCAATTTCATCTTCGACTTTTTCGATAAGGTCGTCAGCAGTTAATGAATTTCCTCCATTATTTGCATTTTCTCCTACTCGAGTTTCTGCTGGTTTTACTGTAAATTTAAAAACATGCCTTGTTTGTTTTAAAAAGCTTTGGAAAAAAATGCACAAAACAATATCAAATTACAAAATGTTACAAAGTTAAGCCCCTATGATTATAAAAACCCTAGAATATCATCATATGGTTGCTTTCAAGTTAAAGGTTGTTGAATGAATATCATTTCCTTAATTTTTTTTAAACATGTATCAATCAAAAATCAACATCTGCGGATTATCAAGCTTCCAGTATTCGATAGATTTGTTTTGTTAATAGCTAATGCTTTGTTTTCAGCCCACTTATTTCCCTCCTACATATTTTCCTCAAAGAAAAACAAACAAAAATTACCATTTTCTTGAGCTGCGTCCTCAGGCTTTACTTTTGTTTCTGCAACTTCTTCTTTAGGTACAACCGGAGCAGCTGAGACGGCTTCAATATTCTCGTTTTCCATACTAGTAATTGTTGTATCAGGGGTTGTTGCAAATAAATATGAGTTTATGTCAACTCCTTGTTCACTCAAACTCTAAAAAATGATTTAGTGTGAACCATAACATCTCATTGGTAATAGACTTACTTTTTCTAATCTTGCAACCAAAGCTGCTTTAACGCCGTTTCCGTCAATTCCGCGATTAATGAGCTCTATGCGAAGTTCGTGAACTTTTAATTCAGAAATCAATTTTCCATTCGGTTCTGACATTTATCCTAAAAATTAAACATATTTAGTTACTTGAAAGTTTCATGAAGAAATGAAAAATATATATAAACGGCAACGAAAACCGCGATAAAAGCTTTAAAACGAATAAAATTAATAAAATTCATTATAAATCCTAACATAAAATCTAATGTTTTTCTATAAAATCAACGATCGCATCAATAAAAGCAGTAGGATTTTGAGCATGAACCCAATGACCCGCTTTTGGAATTGAAACAAATTCAACGTTTGGGAAAAGTTTTTTAATTTCGGCATGGTTTGATTTTTTAACATATTGAGAATCTTCACCAGTAATAAACAAAGTTGGTTTTTCAAAAATTCCTTCATTGATCGTAAATTGGAGTATATGCGAAATGTGATCTTCCAAAGCATCCAAATTTGGTTTCCATCGTAAACGATTATTCGAATCTTGTGTTAAATTTGTGAGGAGAAATTGACGAGTTGGCAAATCGGTGATGACATGAGCGAGATCTGCACTTATTTCAGATCTTGATTTTGATAAATCCTCTTTCTTCATGTGACTGACGTATCGTTTGAAATGGATATTTCGACTTTCAGATGTTGGAGAAACATCTTCAATAATTGCTGTTCGAAGAAGTGATTGGGATGATGGATCCATAGCAAAAAGAGTTGCAGCTTTTCCACCCATTGAATGACCAAGGAGATGAATGGAATCATAGCCACTTTTTTTTATGACCACATCATTGATGAATTGCTTTAAATCCTCTGCCATTTCAGGATATGACATTGTAGGAACGTGAGGGGAATCACCATGATTTCGAAAATCAATTACAAAAATTTGATTATCAAGCTTACGTTGAATTTGCTTTGAAACTGAAGTCCAATTTGATTTATGTCCAAATAGTCCATGACCAATGACTAATGGTGGATGTGATCGATTTTCAGATGAACCAAATTGATTAAATGCCAATGAAACCGCCGTCCGATGAGATAAATGTGAAGGATAGCAATTTTCAGAAAAGATTTTTAACAATTTATTATATTTTATCATAATCTTAAATAATTTAAAGATGAAGCAAAGAATGGGCACGTAAACAAAAAAAGCTCGATAGCAAAAAAAAATAATTGATTGAGAGTATTTCGCGATGAGAGTTGTAATTCTAAAAGTTCTTTAAGGGGAAGATGAAAAGCTTTGCGAGATAAAGAATTAGGAGATGATGAAACAAAATATCATACAATAGCTATTATCTTCCTTTTTAATTTGGAGTGTCGTGTTTGTATGTTTGTATGTCGGTTCTGCTTTTGTTTTGTTTTGTCCCGATAGCCTAGATCAGTTTTTTACGCTGATTCCGAATATGTTAGTCTCACGCTTCGGAGAGTCAAATATTGATATGTTTTGACCATTTTAAATTTGCATTTTATGAAATTTTTCTTGACACGAAAGTTTCCCTTTGTTTTTTTTGAAAGGGAAATGCTTGCATTTTTTGTAAGCATTTTTTTGGAAGTCAAAAGTTTGTTTTTCTCTGACTGTCTGCCTCGAAATTACACATCATTGTTTTATTTCGTTTTATCTTTTGGTTAGGCTTGCTTGAACATTTTTTTTGTATGTGATTTATTTATTCAAGCTATTTATCTGAATTATTCTTCAACTTTTTTCCTGATTGGTTGGTATTGTTTATTTTTTTATTTTTTCTGCATTTCTGATGTCGTACTTCAGGAATGTAGATCACGGTCTTCGGGCAAACAACAACGGCCTTCGGGCAAACAACAACGGTCTTCGGGCAAACGACCACGGCCCTCTGGCAAACGACGACGGCCTTCGGGCAACCTTGCGTAATGATGCGTTAGAGAATGTTGAGCGAAGCGAAGAAGTTAATGAGGTTGAGTCAATGGAAGTTGACGATAACGTTAGCGAACCTATTCTTATGGGTGCTATGATTGATGCGAACGTTATCGAAGGCGAAGAATTGATTCCCAACGAAGAGGTACAGTTAGCAGCAGCTATATCAGAAGATTTTGCAACGTATTGTCGTAGAAAAAAGGTTAGGAGCAGTGCTGCGAACCGACGAAAGTGGACACGACAGCGTCAATCCGACGAAGAAAGGTTAAGTGAGCTTGAACGCTTACGACAACAACGTAGAGAAGCACGACAACGTGAATCTGCAGGCCAACGTGCACTAAGGCTTGCTGATTTGCGTGAACGAAACAGATTGAGCCGTCATAACGAAGATGTTGAGCAGCAAGAAGCACGATTAAACGCCCAACGTATTTTGCAAGCTTCTCAACGATTAAATGAAAGCGATGAACAACGTGCACTAAGGCTTGCTGATTTGCGTGAACGAAACAGATTGAGCCGTCATAACGAAGATGTTGAGCAGCAGGAAGCACGATTAACTACCCAGCGTGTTTTGCAAGCTTCTCTACGAGAAAATGAGACACAAGATGAACGAGTACAACGTAATGAAATTAGGCGCACCGATTATGAAAGACAACGAGAGAACCTCGCAAATGCACTTCGAGCAGCTAATAGCGATAATGTTGAGCAATTTACATTGGGCGATCGCGATACACCATGCACGTTTTGTAGCGGATTGCATTACTCATGTGAGAATCGAACAGCTCAAGGTACTTATGATAACTGTTGCAATTGCGGTCGCGTTAAAGTAAATTTCGAGCCCGATTTCCCCGAACAATTGAAAGCGATGCTTAAGCGTGAAGAAGGTACCGATTGGCGCCCTTTCCATGAGAAAATTAATAAGTATAACACGAGCGTTAGCTTTGCGTATATGAAGGGTGAAATGCGACAGCTACCTGGCATTTTTCACTATCGAGTTCACGGTGAAGTTATGCATGTTTTACCGAGATATACCGAACCGCTTCCTGGACAACGGCCTGCTTTTGGGCAATTGTGGATCCTCGAAACTAACGATGCGATTGAGTACCGATGTCTAGCTCCGTTTGCGACTGATTGTGAACGACGAATTTTTGAGTTTTTGCATACTTTGTTGGCTAACGTCAACGAATATGCAAATATTTATCGTATGCTTCACGATATTGAGGATGAAGAGCGAGAAGTAGCGGAAAGAGAAAGACGTGTACCAAAAGTATGCAGAATTCTCTTTAAAAAGACAACGAATAACACCAGCGATACGTATGCGTTACCGACAGTGTCTAATGAAGTAGCAGGAATTTATATTTGCGATGAGAATGGTGACATTCCTTGGAATGATATCCAAGTTCAACGAAAGTGTAATGACGGAGAGCCACCTATGGCTCAACGTATTTCTAAGTATTCGAAGCATTGTGAACCGCTTACGTTTGTGTTGTTTAACCCTTACGGTAGAGGAGACTTTTGGCATTATGATAGGCCAAAGAATCCTTCTAATCCACAAGGCGGAAAACTTACTGCGCTCCAGTATTTTTTGTATAAGTTAGCTTTGCGTACCGAAAACGATGATGAGCCTTTTAATCCCATCCTTCATGGTGGTAAATTATTAAGCAAATATTTAGTTTGGTCATTTACGATTGTCGATAATGAGCGTTTAAAGTTTTTGCGATTGAATCAAAAGAAGTTACGAGTTGATACGTATACGGGTCTTACAGACTATTTACGAAATGTTGGAGAAGCTAACGATTCGTTACCAGGAAAGAAGTTTGTTTTGCCCTCATCGTATACGATGGGACCTCGAAGCCAATCTGAGTTTTTGAATGATGCGAATGCGATGTGTCAGAAGCATGGAAAGCCGAGTTTATTTATTACGAAAACGTGCAATCCCGATGATCCCGATATTACGAGACATTTATTCGAGAACCAGAGAGCCTATGACAGACCCGACGTTGTTGATATCGTTTTTAATTACCACGTTAAGCAATTTGTCAAAGAAATGAAAAGTGGTATTTTCGGAAAAGTTAAAGCGTTCCTTTACGTTGTTGAGTTTCAGAAGCGTGGATTACCACATATTCACAGTTTGTGGTGGTTTGAAGAAGAATGGAACGATATTGCGAAAATTAACGATTTCATTTCTGCGGAATTGCCAGATCGAGAAAGCGACCCCGTACTTTACGATTTAGTGGTGAAGCATATGCTTCATCGACCTTGCGGAGAATACGATCCGAATGCCATGTGTATGCAGGATGGTACATGTAAACGTCATTTTCCGAAAGCGTTTAGCGAAGAGACAACGTTTGATGAAAATTCGTATCCGACTTACCGAAGAAGAAACGACGGCAAGCAAGCTACGGTTAACTTTAAAGGGCGACCTTTTATTCTTGATAACCGTTCAGTTGTTCCGTATAATGCGTATTTATTGAAGCGTTTCGGTTGCCATATCAATATTGAAGTGGTATGCAGTTTGCGTACAGTTAATTATTTGTTCAAGTATTTGTTTAAAGGTCCGGACAGAATTAATATTGAGATCAGTAGCGGACAAGTTAATTATGATGAGATTCAGTGCTTCCTTGATGCGAGATACTTATCCGCTCATGAAGCTTGCTGGAGACTTTACAAGTTCGATATGCATTTTTCGAGTGAAAGTATTGAAAGGCTTCAGGTTCATTTACCTGAGCAACAAACTATTGCGATGGCGGAAGATGCTTCAGTTTCGGATATGATTCGAGATGCGATGAAAAAGTCCAAGTTATTAGCTTTCTTTGATTTGAATCGAAATGCGCCAAATGGAGTTAATCGAAATCTTACGTATGTAGAGCTTTGCCACCATTTTACATGGGATGCAAAGAAACGCGAATGGCATACACGTTTGAGAACTACGAAACCGAAATGTCCAAGAATGTACGCCGTTAACCCGAAGAACACTGAATTGTTTTACCTCCGAAAGTTATTGACGATCGTTAAAGGTCCAAGAGATTACGAAGATTTACGCAGAGATCCTTACGATCCTAATGCAATCCATGTAACGTTCCGCGAAGCGTGTGTAGCACGAGGATTGGTTGAATCCGATCAAATTTACTACGATGCGTTACACGAAGGAACATTTTTCAATTTACCGAGAGAATTACGACGTTTATTCGCACGAATTGTTGCTCATTGCGATGTTGAAGCTCCGTTATGGTTATGGAATCAGTTTCGTCATCAGTTAATCTCAGATTTACTTCGAAATCATCGCGGCGATGAAGATCTTGCGGAAAATTTAGCATGGCGTCAAGTTTTACGAATGATTATCAACAATGAGCGATCACTTGAAGATTATCCAATCCTTCAAATGGTTGCAGAAATTGTTGGTATTGACGACGAAAACGTTGATATTACCGCACACCGTCTCCGAGGCGATCAAATGCGAGGGACGTTGAATCCCGAACAAGCGAATGCTTATGAAGCGATTATGCAACGAGTCGTTAATCCCGATAATTCTGCGGCCTGTTTTTACATTGATGGCCCAGGAGGTTCAGGAAAAACGTATCTATTTAACTGTTTATTTTCGAATTTAGTTGCGTCCGATACCGATGTTGTTATTATGCATTCGAGAAGGTTTATGTAACGGAACGCGACTTATTGTTAAAAGACTTGAACGTAACATTATTGTTGCTGAAAAGTTGACTAACCGAAGCGATAATAGCGAAGATAACATCGTAATGATTCCAAGAATTACGCTCCTCGACGATTCAAGCGTTTTGAAAGTTTACCGTACACAGTTCCCGGTTCGAGTTGCGTTCGCATTAACGATTAATAAAGCCCAAGGACAAACGTTCGACTGTGTAGGAGTTGATTTCAGTAAAGGAATTTTTACGCACGGCCATTGTTATGTTGCCCTTTCACGCACACGTGCATGGGATCGGCTTCATATTAAATTGCCCGCCGACGATGTGAACAGCACGAGAAACATCGTTTACAACGAACTTTTGAACGAGGATCCGCTTTCAGTTATGTTGCCTGATGCTCCAGATTATGCTGCGTTAAATCCGGATTGGAACGTTGAGATCGACGAAAATATGGAAGTTGATGAAGAGCAGCGGCCTATCGATGACGATAACGAAGTTTTACAAAATGTTACCGTTAACGATATCGTCGATTTAGAATATGAGATTAACGATGAGTGGGACGATAACGTTGAAATGAATGATATTGAAAGCGATTGTGATTAGACTGATGTAGCGTTTAGTAATGCGATGAGTTGCGTTTTGAGCATGTTTACAAGTTCATATTAGTTACAAGTATGAAGTGTCATGCCAATTTATTGGATAAATGCGTGCCTTCTCGGAGGCAAGTATGAGGTGCAATATGCTTAAATCATCTCAGGTGAGCCCCATGCTCAACAGATCGCATTATTGACAGTTTAATACCTGGTATGATCATATGTAATAATTGCACCTACGTTATGTTACGTATATGATGAGATTTGTTGAGCTTTTTATAAGGTTTTAATTTCCTTATGAACGATAAGAGTTGCGTCATGAAGTTCTACGAAGATTTTCAACGATAGTTCTTCAAGTGAGAAAAGTTTTATGTTGTGTTTATGTCAGCGATGAGAAACGGCTTGACCATATATACAAGGCCATATCCAGTAGCAAGTTATGAAATGTCATGCCTATTTATGGGATAAATGCGTGCTTCTTAGGAAGCAAGTATGAGGTGCTGCTTAAATCACCTCAGGTGAGCCCCATGCTTAACATAGCGCATTGTTGACATTTTAATACCTGGTATGGTTATATATGTTGATTGCACCTCCGTACGTATTAGATGCGGTTTCTTTGCCCTTTTAAAGGGTGTTGTTGACCCAGAACTAACAACTATCCTCCAATATGCTGAGAACCTTGACGAGGTTTGGAGGCTTACTATTGAAGTTATTACTGTTTACAGTAAGGCACTTTAATAAACCAATACTCAGCAATCTGTTTGTTTTAGTTTATGTTGTGTTACTGTTTTTTTCCCATTTTCCATCCTCAAAAAGACACATAATCTCCCACTTTGATTATTTTTTAGAATTCCTTAAAACAGATGCACTCTCTAAGTTTCTCAAAAAATACCTAAATGTGTAAAATGTCCACGTTTTGATTGTAAAAATGTAACGGTTTCGAAAATTGTTTGTTTGTATGTTTAGTTTGAGGGACTTACCGAAGGTAAGGCCCCAATGTTCTTGTCTTCCTTTTTAATTTGGAGTGTCGTGTTTGTATGTTTGTATGTCGGTTCTGCTTTTGTTTTGTTTTGTCCCGATAGCCTAGATCAGTTTTTTACGCTGATTCCGAATATGTTAGTCTCACGCTTCGGAGAGTCAAATATTGATATGTTTTGACCATTTTAAATTTGCATTTTATGAAATTTTTCTTGACACGAAAGTTTCCCTTTGTTTTTTTTGAAAGGGAAATGCTTGCATTTTTTGTAAGCATTTTTTTGGAAGTCAAAAGTTTGTTTTTCTCTGACTGTCTGCCTCGAAATTACACATCATTGTTTTATTTCGTTTTATCTTTTGGTTAGGCTTGCTTGAACATTTTTTTTGTATGTGATTTATTTATTCAAGCTATTTATCTGAATTATTCTTCAACTTTTTTCCTGATTGGTTGGTATTGTTTATTTTTTTATTTTTTCTGCATTTCTGATGTCGTACTTCAGGAATGTAGATCACGGTCTTCGGGCAAACAACAACGGCCTTCGGGCAAACAACAACGGTCTTCGGGCAAACGACCACGGCCCTCTGGCAAACGACGACGGCCTTCGGGCAACCTTGCGTAATGATGCGTTAGAGAATGTTGAGCGAAGCGAAGAAGTTAATGAGGTTGAGTCAATGGAAGTTGACGATAACGTTAGCGAACCTATTCTTATGGGTGCTATGATTGATGCGAACGTTATCGAAGGCGAAGAATTGATTCCCAACGAAGAGGTACAGTTAGCAGCAGCTATATCAGAAGATTTTGCAACGTATTGTCGTAGAAAAAAGGTTAGGAGCAGTGCTGCGAACCGACGAAAGTGGACACGACAGCGTCAATCCGACGAAGAAAGGTTAAGTGAGCTTGAACGCTTACGACAACAACGTAGAGAAGCACGACAACGTGAATCTGCAGGCCAACGTGCACTAAGGCTTGCTGATTTGCGTGAACGAAACAGATTGAGCCGTCATAACGAAGATGTTGAGCAGCAAGAAGCACGATTAAACGCCCAACGTATTTTGCAAGCTTCTCAACGATTAAATGAAAGCGATGAACAACGTGCACTAAGGCTTGCTGATTTGCGTGAACGAAACAGATTGAGCCGTCATAACGAAGATGTTGAGCAGCAGGAAGCACGATTAACTACCCAGCGTGTTTTGCAAGCTTCTCTACGAGAAAATGAGACACAAGATGAACGAGTACAACGTAATGAAATTAGGCGCACCGATTATGAAAGACAACGAGAGAACCTCGCAAATGCACTTCGAGCAGCTAATAGCGATAATGTTGAGCAATTTACATTGGGCGATCGCGATACACCATGCACGTTTTGTAGCGGATTGCATTACTCATGTGAGAATCGAACAGCTCAAGGTACTTATGATAACTGTTGCAATTGCGGTCGCGTTAAAGTAAATTTCGAGCCCGATTTCCCCGAACAATTGAAAGCGATGCTTAAGCGTGAAGAAGGTACTGATTGGCGCCCTTTCCATGAGAAAATTAATAAGTATAACACGAGCGTTAGCTTTGCGTATATGAAGGGTGAAATGCGACAGCTACCTGGCATTTTTCACTATCGAGTTCACGGTGAAGTTATGCATGTTTTACCGAGATATACCGAACCGCTTCCTGGACAACGGCCTGCTTTTGGGCAATTGTGGATCCTCGAAACTAACGATGCGATTGAGTACCGATGTCTAGCTCCGTTTGCGACTGATTGTGAACGACGAATTTTTGAGTTTTTGCATACTTTGTTGGCTAACGTCAACGAATATGCAAATATTTATCGTATGCTTCACGATATTGAGGATGAAGAGCGAGAAGTAGCGGAAAGAGAAAGACGTGTACCAAAAGTATGCAGAATTCTCTTTAAAAAGACAACGAATAACACCAGCGATACGTATGCGTTACCGACAGTGTCTAATGAAGTAGCAGGAATTTATATTTGCGATGAGAATGGTGACATTCCTTGGAATGATATCCAAGTTCAACGAAAGTGTAATGACGGAGAGCCACCTATGGCTCAACGTATTTCTAAGTATTCGAAGCATTGTGAACCGCTTACGTTTGTGTTGTTTAACCCTTACGGTAGAGGAGACTTTTGGCATTATGATAGGCCAAAGAATCCTTCTAATCCACAAGGCGGAAAACTTACTGCGCTCCAGTATTTTTTGTATAAGTTAGCTTTGCGTACCGAAAACGATGATGAGCCTTTTAATCCCATCCTTCATGGTGGTAAATTATTAAGCAAATATTTAGTTTGGTCATTTACGATTGTCGATAATGAGCGTTTAAAGTTTTTGCGATTGAATCAAAAGAAGTTACGAGTTGATACGTATACGGGTCTTACAGACTATTTACGAAATGTTGGAGAAGCTAACGATTCGTTACCAGGAAAGAAGTTTGTTTTGCCCTCATCGTATACGATGGGACCTCGAAGCCAATCTGAGTTTTTGAATGATGCGAATGCGATGTGTCAGAAGCATGGAAAGCCGAGTTTATTTATTACGAAAACGTGCAATCCCGATGATCCCGATATTACGAGACATTTATTCGAGAACCAGAGAGCCTATGACAGACCCGACGTTGTTGATATCGTTTTTAATTACCACGTTAAGCAATTTGTCAAAGAAATGAAAAGTGGTATTTTCGGAAAAGTTAAAGCGTTCCTTTACGTTGTTGAGTTTCAGAAGCGTGGATTACCACATATTCACAGTTTGTGGTGGTTTGAAGAAGAATGGAACGATATTGCGAAAATTAACGATTTCATTTCTGCGGAATTGCCAGATCGAGAAAGCGACCCCGTACTTTACGATTTAGTGGTGAAGCATATGCTTCATCGACCTTGCGGAGAATACGATCCGAATGCCATGTGTATGCAGGATGGTACATGTAAACGTCATTTTCCGAAAGCGTTTAGCGAAGAGACAACGTTTGATGAAAATTCGTATCCGACTTACCGAAGAAGAAACGACGGCAAGCAAGCTACGGTTAACTTTAAAGGGCGACCTTTTATTCTTGATAACCGTTCAGTTGTTCCGTATAATGCGTATTTATTGAAGCGTTTCGGTTGCCATATCAATATTGAAGTGGTATGCAGTTTGCGTACAGTTAATTATTTGTTCAAGTATTTGTTTAAAGGTCCGGACAGAATTAATATTGAGATCAGTAGCGGACAAGTTAATTATGATGAGATTCAGTGCTTCCTTGATGCGAGATACTTATCCGCTCATGAAGCTTGCTGGAGACTTTACAAGTTCGATATGCATTTTTCGAGTGAAAGTATTGAAAGGCTTCAGGTTCATTTACCTGAGCAACAAACTATTGCGATGGCGGAAGATGCTTCAGTTTCGGATATGATTCGAGATGCGATGAAAAAGTCCAAGTTATTAGCTTTCTTTGATTTGAATCGAAATGCGCCAAATGGAGTTAATCGAAATCTTACGTATGTAGAGCTTTGCCACCATTTTACATGGGATGCAAAGAAACGCGAATGGCATACACGTTTGAGAACTACGAAACCGAAATGTCCAAGAATGTACGCCGTTAACCCGAAGAACACTGAATTGTTTTACCTCCGAAAGTTATTGACGATCGTTAAAGGTCCAAGAGATTACGAAGATTTACGCAGAGATCCTTACGATCCTAATGCAATCCATGTAACGTTCCGCGAAGCGTGTGTAGCACGAGGATTGGTTGAATCCGATCAAATTTACTACGATGCGTTACACGAAGGAACATTTTTCAATTTACCGAGAGAATTACGACGTTTATTCGCACGAATTGTTGCTCATTGCGATGTTGAAGCTCCGTTATGGTTATGGAATCAGTTTCGTCATCAGTTAATCTCAGATTTACTTCGAAATCATCGCGGCGATGAAGATCTTGCGGAAAATTTAGCATGGCGTCAAGTTTTACGAATGATTATCAACAATGAGCGATCACTTGAAGATTATCCAATCCTTCAAATGGTTGCAGAAATTGTTGGTATTGACGACGAAAACGTTGATATTACCGCACACCGTCTCCGAGGCGATCAAATGCGAGGGACGTTGAATCCCGAACAAGCGAATGCTTATGAAGCGATTATGCAACGAGTCGTTAATCCCGATAATTCTGCGGCCTGTTTTTACATTGATGGCCCAGGAGGTTCAGGAAAAACGTATCTATTTAACTGTTTATTTTCGAATTTAGTTGCGTCCGATACCGATGTTGTTATTATGGCGTGGAGCGGTATTGCAGCAAGTTTATATGAAACGGGGCGAACAGCTCATAACGTATTTAAGCTTGATTTTCCGTTTGGCGAAGAGAGTCAATCCGGTGTAGTTTCTTCGGATTCACTTGGACAAGCATTACGTAAAGTTAAAGTTGTTGTTTGGGATGAAACTCCGATGGCACCACGAAGAGCTCTTGAAGTTGTTGATGAGAAATTACGCGAAATTATGAATAACGACGTTCCGTTTGGAGGAAAGATTATCGTTTGCGGTGGAGATTTTCGTCAGTTAGGACCCGTTGTGAAAAACGGTACGCGTAACGATGTTATCCGAAATAGCGTTAAGATGAGTCCGCTTTGGCCGCTTTTCTCGGCAAATAAATACGATTTGATTAGTAACGAAAGAGCCGATAATAATGGAGATGATTTTGCGGAAACGATATTGAGAATTGGAAATGGAAGCGCAAACGATGTTCAAGGAAAGGTATCGTTACCCGAAGAGTGTATTACTGCGAATGATTTAGTTGAGCTTATTTTCGGTGATGTTATAAGGAATAATGATTTAAATGCTTTCGCGTCTAGAGCTATTCTTTCTACGGTTAATTCTGAAGTTGATACGTATAACGAAGGGATTATCGATTTACTTGATAGCGATCCCGAAAGAATTTATCAAGCTGTCGATCGAGTTGAAGATAACCTATTTGAGTATAGTCCAGAACATTTCGAAACGTTTAAGCCAAACGGTTTTCCCGCGTACAAGCTACGACTTCGAGTAAATGCGGTGATTATGCTTATGCGTAACTTAAGCATTCGAGAAGGTTTATGTAACGGAACGCGACTTATTGTTAAAAGACTTGAACGTAACATTATTGTTGCTGAAAAGTTGACTAACCGAAGCGATAATAGCGAAGATAACATCGTAATGATTCCAAGAATTACGCTCCTCGACGATTCAAGCGTTTTGAAAGTTTACCGTACACAGTTCCCGGTTCGAGTTGCGTTCGCATTAACGATTAATAAAGCCCAAGGACAAACGTTCGACTGTGTAGGAGTTGATTTCAGTAAAGGAATTTTTACGCACGGCCATTGTTATGTTGCCCTTTCACGCACACGTGCATGGGATCGGCTTCATATTAAATTGCCCGCCGACGATGTGAACAGCACGAGAAACATCGTTTACAACGAACTTTTGAACGAGGATCCGCTTTCAGTTATGTTGCCTGATGCTCCAGATTATGCTGCGTTAAATCCGGATTGGAACGTTGAGATCGACGAAAATATGGAAGTTGATGAAGAGCAGCGGCCTATCGATGACGATAACGAAGTTTTACAAAATGTTACCGTTAACGATATCGTCGATTTAGAATATGAGATTAACGATGAGTGGGACGATAACGTTGAAATGAATGATATTGAAAGCGATTGTGATTAGACTGATGTAGCGTTTAGTAATGCGATGAGTTGCGTTTTGAGCATGTTTACAAGTTCATATTAGTTACAAGTATGAAGTGTCATGCCAATTTATTGGATAAATGCGTGCCTTCTCGGAGGCAAGTATGAGGTGCAATATGCTTAAATCATCTCAGGTGAGCCCCATGCTCAACAGATCGCATTATTGACAGTTTAATACCTGGTATGATCATATGTAATAATTGCACCTACGTTATGTTACGTATATGATGAGATTTGTTGAGCTTTTTATAAGGTTTTAATTTCCTTATGAACGATAAGAGTTGCGTCATGAAGTTCTACGAAGATTTTCAACGATAGTTCTTCAAGTGAGAAAAGTTTTATGTTGTGTTTATGTCAGCGATGAGAAACGGCTTGACCATATATACAAGGCCATATCCAGTAGCAAGTTATGAAATGTCATGCCTATTTATGGGATAAATGCGTGCTTCTTAGGAAGCAAGTATGAGGTGCTGCTTAAATCACCTCAGGTGAGCCCCATGCTTAACATAGCGCATTGTTGACATTTTAATACCTGGTATGGTTATATATGTTGATTGCACCTCCGTACGTATTAGATGCGGTTTCTTTGCCCTTTTAAAGGGTGTTGTTGACCCAGAACTAACAACTATCCTCCAATATGCTGAGAACCTTGACGAGGTTTGGAGGCTTACTATTGAAGTTATTACTGTTTACAGTAAGGCACTTTAATAAACCAATACTCAGCAATCTGTTTGTTTTAGTTTATGTTGTGTTACTGTTTTTTTCCCATTTTCCATCCTCAAAAAGACACATAATCTCCCACTTTGATTATTTTTTAGAATTCCTTAAAACAGATGCACTCTCTAAGTTTCTCAAAAAATACCTAAATGTGTAAAATGTCCACGTTTTGATTGTAAAAATGTAACGGTTTCGAAAATTGTTTGTTTGTATGTTTAGTTTGAGGGACTTACCGAAGGTAAGGCCCCAATGTTCTTGTCTTCCTTTTTAAATTGGAGTGTCGTTTCTGTCTGTCTGTATGTCGGTTCTGCTTTTGTTTTGTTTTGCCCCGATAGCCTAGATCAGTTTTTTACGCTGATTCCGAATATGTTGGTCTCACGCTTCGGAGAGTCAAATATTGATATGTTTTGACCAGTTTAAATTTGCATTTTTTGAAAATTTTCTCGACACGAAAGTTTCCCTTTGTTTTTTTGAAAGCATTTTTGGAAGTGAAAAATTTGTTTTTTCTCTGATTGTCTGCATTGAAATTTTTAGGTGGATATTTAGAGGTTTTTGGGTTAATATTTGGTGGCTTTTGGATGACTTTTGGGTGGCTTTTGGGTGGACATTTAGTTGTATTTGGGCGAATGTTTAGTTGTTTTTGGTGGGATGTAAGATGGTTTTTGGTGGGATGTTTGATGTTGTTTTCGGGTTGATATTTAATGATGTATGGAATGCGTGGCCCGAAGAAACCGTTGATAATTTTAGACGATTTATATCGTAAATTTTGAGGGTCTGCCGAAGGCAGGGCCCCAAAATTAACCATGAAAATGGAATGTTTAACCAAAGGGCCCTGTTGTTTATTGTTATTGCAATAAAATATATACTATGTGGATGCTTGATGATGTTTGGGTGAATAGTTTGGTGGATATTTAATGGTTTTTTGTTGTCTTTGTGTTAATATTTGATGGTGTTTGGGTTGTTATTTGGCGGTTTTTGGGTCAAATTAGGTTTTGCGGCTCGAAGGGCCCATATGTAATTTGGCGTATGTAATGGACCTCGAAGGGGTTAAGATGTAGCTGAATATGAGTGATATGGAAATGCATGGACCGAAAAACCCATTAATTATTGGAGATGATTTGTTTTGTAAATTTAGGAGGTCTGCCGTTAGGCAGGGCTCCAAAATTTAACATGAAAATATAATGTGAACGCGAGGAACCTGTTGTTTAATTTAATTGTATTGTATTGTTGTAGACACACATGGGTATTTAAGCACTGCATTTTTTATTTGAAAAACAATGTACTCCTCTCTTTATTTTTTAATTTTAATTCCTAAAAACAGGTACATTGTGCACTCTTTAGGGTACTAAAAAACTACCTAAAAGAACCCAATGTCCACGTTATGATTGTAAAAATGTAACGGTTTCGTAAATTTTCTTTGTGTGATTATTTGTTTAGTTTGAGGGACTTACCGCAGGTAAGGCCCCAATGTTCTTGTTAATCCTTTTTAATTTGGAGTGTCGTTTCTGTCTGTTTGTTTGTCTGTATGTCGTTTCTGCTTTTTTTTTGTTTTGTCCCGATAGCCTAGATCAGTTTTTTACGCTGATTCCGAAAATGTTGGTCTCACGCTTCGGACTTTCGAATATGTCCATGTTTTGACCAGTTTAAATTTGCATTTTGTGAAATTTTTCTTGACACGAAAGTTTCCCTTTGTGTTTTTTCTGTTGCATTTTGGAAGTGAAAAATTTGTTTTTCTCTGATTGTCTGCATAGTTGTTTTTGGGTGAATGTTTAGTTATTTTTGGTGAGATGTAAGATGGTTTTCAGGTGGAGATTTAGTTATTTTTGGTGAGATGTAAGATGGTTTTCAGGTGGAGATTTAGTTATTTTTGGTGAGATGTAAGATGGTTTTCAGGTGGAGATTTAGTTATTTTTGGTGAGATGTAAGATGGTTTTTGGTGGGATGTTTGATGTTGTTTTCGGTTTGATATTTAATGATGTATGGAATGCGTGGCCCGAAGAAACCGTTGATAATTTGAGACGATTTATATCGTAAATTTTGAGGGTCTGCCGAAGGCAGGGCCCCAAAATTAACCATGAAAATGGAATGTTTAACCAAAGGGCCCTGTTGTTTATTGTTATTGTAATAAAATATATACTATGTGGATGCTTGATGATGTTTGGGTGAATAGTTTGGTGGATATTTAATGGTTTTTTGTTGTCTTTGAGTTAATATTTGATGGTGTTTGGGTTGTTATTTGGCGGTTTTTGGGTCGAATTGGGTTTTGCGGCTCGAAGGGCCCATATGTAATTTGGCGTATGTAATGGACCTCGAAGGGGTTAAGATGTAGCTGAATATGAGAGATATGGAAATGCATGGACCGAAAAACCCATTAATTATTGGAATTGATTTGTTTTGTAAATTTAGGAGGTCTGCCGTTAGGCAGGGCTCCAAAATTTAACATGAAATATAATGTGAACGCGAGGAACCTGTTGTTTAATTTAATTGTATTGTATTGTTGTAGACACACATGGGTATTTAAGCACTGCATTTTTTATTTGAAAAACAATGTACTCCTCTCTTTATTTGTTAATTTTAATTCCTAAAAACAGGTACATTGTGCACTCTTTAGGGTACTAAAAAACTACCTAAAAGAACCCAATGTCCACGTTGTGATTGTAAAAATGTAACGGTTTCGTAAATTTTCTTTGTGTGATTATTTGTTTAGTTTGAGGGACTTACCGCAGGTAAGGCCCCAATGTTCTTGTAGCCTTTAATAATTTGATAGTAATAAGCAACTTCTAAAGCTCGATTACGTCAATGAGAAGATACCGTTTCTTCTTTGAATATTATGTGTTTGGCTGCCAATTAGTTCTAACCAAGTTTGAAAAAATTGAAAACAAACCTTTCAATTCTTCAATCAAATTGTCTCCATTTTTTTGCTTGCAATAATTTTCTTCCATGGTTAACAATTTTATTATGGTTTATGCTACATCTTTTTAAAACAACTCGAAAATTTGCAATTTTTAAGCAATCCTTTACAACAACAACAATGGCATCAAAATTAGAAGATACTTTGGTTATGTACATGGTGCTTCGCAAGGATCTTACATCTTTACCTGGATGGAATACTGGTGCTTTAGTTACTCAAGGTGCTCATGCTGCAACTGCTTGTTTATGGAAATTCAAAGATGATCCAAATGTTCAATCTTATATGGCTCCGGAATGTATCGACCATATGCATAAAGTTACTCTTGCTGTAAGTTCTTTTTTCTCTTTATTGTATTCTGATTATGCTTTAATTTTTCAGGCAAAAGATACCGATGAACTCAAAAATGCCATTGAATTATTAAAAGAAAACAAAATTGATCATCGAATTTGGATCGAAGATAATATGGAAGTTTGTGTAGCTGTTAAACCGATGCTCCGAAGCGTTATAAAGCCAATTTTATGTGGATTTAAATTGTTTAGATAATGTTTAAATTGATTTTTTGTTGAATTGTTATTTATCATTTTGTTTTTGTTTCTAATAAAGTTTTATAGTTAAATTCTTTCAAACGTTTTGCAATCAAAGTTTATTTAATTTGGGATTATGGTATTTCCTTCTTTCATGGAAATGGTTTTAAGTAAAAATTTATTTTTCAGGTATGATGCAATAATGTTTATATTTTCATGTTTTGCTTTACTCAATTAACTCAATTAGCTGATGTTTGTTTTGTTAAACTTCTTACCTTTTTGCTGCAGCAAAGGAAATGAATTTTTGTTATAAAAAATGCTTGGTTGCAATAACATTTTGATAATGAAAAAGAAAGACAAACTAATTTTATAAACTCCATTTATGTAATCTTGTGAATGGCACTGTTATGGTTTTGTCAAACAAACTAAAAAAACACAGTTGTTTCAGTGAACATTAATTCGCCATAATGAAAGTGTATCACTTCATAAAGCCTCCGCTTTCATGCATAAAATAACACATCTTTAAATAACTTCTTCAAAACGTCATTGTTATGCTCAATATGTAATTGCTTGAGAGCTAATAATAACAACGATTACGTGTGCCACCTTTTTTGTTATACAATTTTTTCCATATTTTGTTTAGATTTTATTTTGTCATTGTGCAAAATCATGTGTTGAATTTTTTTAGACTCAATAACTTTTTGCAATTTACTGAAACCATTGTTTAGAGGTTTTAGGATTTGAGAAAATTCCCATGAAAACCTGAAGTAATAAAATTCTATCGCGTGTGCAAAATACATTTTTTTTGTATTTTATTAAATAAAAAGGTATAAAAAAAGATTGCAAAAGCAAAAATTATTATTTTTCACGCTTGTGAAAACCGTTAAATCGTAGCCGGGGTTTGTAGGAGTAAGCATAGTTCAAAAAGATTATTTTTCAACTTTCTTATAAAATAAAAAACATTGAATCGTTGTTTAGTTGCAACTTTGCTTGAAGCTTCGGTGGCTTCGCATCGCTTCATTTAAGCATGAATTTTTGCAATTGCGCAAGTGTAAAAATAATTTGTTGCTAAATATTTTTGCAGAGACAATAAAACTTTATTTGAAGCTTAAATTTTGCAAATCCTTTAAGCGTATAATCGTGTAATCTCATAATTTGTCAAGAATAATTATTCTCGCGAAATTGAATTTTATTCTACCTAACACTTTTTTTTAGTTTTACGCTGATAATAAAAACTGACGCGATCCCATCCATGTTGTGGCATTATTCTCGTTGCATTGAATACATTGGTTTTTTATGGATTTGCTTTACGATTCCATTTCAAATTTTATTATTATTTGCAATTTTGAGACGATTTAAGAATTTTAAGATTAATAAATCCTTTTATTTATTTTACGTTATTAATACTTTTATGGATTTAATAAACTTATTTTGTGTTTGTTTTGGAATGCTTTTTCCTGCGTGGGGATTTTTCGTTAAATTTTATGTTAACGCTGGAGCTAATTTAGGTTTGTCATTATTGAAGACCTTTCTTTGTTGCGATTATTAAAATGATGGTTTTAAACTTTAGGAAAATGGCTTTTGATTGTTTCATTTTATACTCGAGTGAGTCAAGGTATTGCATGTTTAATTATTGCAATAAATCGCTGTTCAGCTATTTTATATCCACTGAGTTATGAAAAGGTAATAATTTTTTTCTAGCACCTCCATAATTTTACCTCATTTTTCTTAGATTTGGAATAAAACTCTCATAGCCATCGCTGTTTTTACTCAAATTTTTGCTGGCACTCCAATAGCAGTTTTTTCTGCTTCCAAAGATTATTTGTGGTATGTAAATATCAGCACAGCCGTGGAATATGGAATTCAATTGGAAGACTTGGTAGTTGAACAAAATCATCTTTATTGGGATCAAATTCAAACTTTAAAAGTTATTTGGAGATATAACACTGATAAAGTAATTGTTTTTGCTATTGGTTTTGTTGTTGAAACAAGTTGCTGCTTTTTACTCATTTTTTGTTATTGCATTATGGGTGGAGTATTGTATTCTCGAAATGTAAGTTGGAAAACAATTGTGGCTTTGTAATTACTAACAAAAAGTTTACCATAAATTTGAGTAAGTTTAGTCGATCTCATACTAAAAAATCATGTTACAGAAAAAAGCCAAAACCTCATTCACAAACTATTATACTCCAAATATTACCCAGCGAAGCAAAATTAATCAACAACTTCTAAAAATGGCTATTTGGGTTTGCACCATTGAAATTTTATTTACTCTTTTTTTAGCTGTCATTGTCGCTGTAAGTTCTCCCCGTTTTTTTAAAATCGTGAATCATAATCATAAGTTTCAGATTCCAATTCATCCTAACCTTTTTTATGCTCTTTACAATAGCCTTTCCATTCTTTACTCAACTCTCAATCCATACATTCTAATTTTTTGCAGTCAATACACTCGAAATATGGTTCTTGAAACATTTTTTGATTTACGTGGTTTCTTTTTAAAAAATATTTCACGTGTAGCTTCAACAACGAATAATAATCTTCCATCACAAAATAGAATCAATCAAGAATATCGAAGGGATGTTCGAAATAATAGCGGAAGTGTAATTACAATTACTACGTTTGAACGATAAAAAAAAAAAGAAACGAAAAAAGAATGTGTAAATAAATAAAGTCAATCAAACGTTGCCATTTTTAGGTTGTTTTATTTATTTTTTTAGTTAACCCTCTTCTTCCTTTATTTTGGCCACAACACGTCTATGTATTTTTCTTCTTTCTTTTGTATGCTTTTTTGATAATGTTTGCTAAAAGTAGGATTGCCCTTTAAAGATAAAATTTATATAAAAATATAAAAGTAAACGTGTAAATATAAAGAATTTTTTTTATATCGAATCAGAAGGTATAAATGCCTATAATAAGGTTATAAACGTAGGCAGCATTTGAAGCAAAAATATTTTAAAAATGGTTGACGAAGATAAAGAAATCTGCCTTTCTTTACTTGAGTCAGGTGTTACTAAACTATCTTTAATTGATCATAAAATTCTTTCACATATGAGATTTTTAAATTTTAATGATTCACTATTTCCAAATACCTTTTTTAAAACTTTGAGCAAAGTTTAAAAGCTTATGAAACAAGCGTTTAGAATTTTTAAACTCTCAAAGACTTCAAAGTCACGTCAGCCTTTTTTCTACTAAATTATGAATTGGTTTCTTTCATTTTTTCATTGTTACTTTTTTGCTCCCATTTGTATTATGGTTTTTTCCTCTCATTTTTTGTATTCATAAAACGGAAGCAAAAATTTTGTGCTTTTTACATTAGTGGCATTTCTTTTTGCGTGGTTGATAACCAAATTTTTCAATTATGTTTATTACTTACTTTGTTTAAATAAAGCAACAAAAAAAATTTCTTTTCCATTTATTTGTGTATTTCTTTTTTGAAAAAAAAAAGATTTTAGAGCTAATTATATCTCCAAAAATGGAAGCAACAAAGTATATAAAAAATTCTGAGCTTTGCCAACAAAATGAATAATTTTACTTTTGAGCTTTTTTTCAATATTTTTTCTTCACTAAAAATAAAAATAATATTTTGAGTATTAATTTTGTTGTCTGGATTTTTTTTACCTCCTCCTCTGCTAAAAAATATTATAATATCCTAAGGGCATCACGAGAAAATATTTATTTTTTCGTACTTCTTTTGGATGATTTTGTGTTTAGACAAAAAAAAGCATGGAAGCATGGAGGTTGTTGGATGGAAAGATCTCATTTGTTTGATTAGTGTGTTGCAGCCATAAAAAAAAGACGTTGATGAAGAAATGAAAGAAAAAGATTACGTATTTCATTTTTAAATTTGATGAAACTAATATTTGCCAAAAATGGAAATTGTGCCTCTTTTTTCTGTTATTATTAAGTTTTCATCTTTAATTTTCTTTTGTGTTTTAGTTTTTCTTAAAATTTTCTTTTCAAATTTTCGTATAATTTTTTATTTTGTGTTAACAAATATAAATTGGCTCCACTTCTGGCGATAAAAATTTTTCCATTAGCTATGAGTATAAATAATTTAATCAAAGTACTTTTATTTTGCTTACCGTAAGTTAAAAAATAAAAAAGCGCCTAATAACATTTATTTTATAAAAAAAATTTAATAACTACCCGCTTATTTTTCTCACTTCTCCATCATCGAAAAGAAAGTACTTTAACTATGATTTTCTAACAAACGCATACCCACCGTATTTATTAACCCTTTTCAATATTTTGTTTTATTTTTCACGTTCTAAAGTTTTTTCTCTCATGAATCTTGAACTCTTATTTTTTTTTGTTGTTAAAGGAGTCAAAAATTATGCAATTCACATTGTTGTGTAATAATAAACCCAGTAAGGGAAATACTTTTTTTTCATTCTTTTCATTCACGTGAAGAAAAAATGATATTTCCGCTTTCTCCATCTCATTTTTTTTTTTGACTTCAAAGCATTCAAATATTTTTATAGTTTTAAAATACAAACAAATATCTCTAAAGTAAGAGAGGAGATACCAAACAAGAGCAAGCAGGCACCAAACCATAGAAAACAATAACGGTAACTTTAGAAGAGGAGGTGAAGAATTCAAATTCAATTGTAGCAAACAACCTTGCTCCCTTTATTTGGCAAACATTGTTTTATTTTTTTTGTGTGAGAAAAAAGTCGCCATCCAAAAACAAAAGGTGAATTCTTCCTTTTGTTTTTTTTATTTCATTCATGTCAATTTAGGGTTTTTTTGTCGTTTAGGCTCCATTCAGAAAATTGAGAAAAACTATCCAACAAAAAAATATAAGAGATTATGTTTTGTATTTTAAACCTCCAACCATTGTCGTTTTCGCTGGCTGCTTCTGTTACGAAACAACAATGAAGTTTTGTAAAAAAAAAAAAGAAGAAAGAATGCAGCAACAATAACCACTTCAAGTTTGTGAATGAGTAGGCGACAAAATAAAAATTTGATTTTTTTTTTCACGTCTAAATTTAAACTCTGCGTATGCATGTTTTTTAATAAAGGCTTTTATGGATTAAAATTTTTTTTGGAAGTGTATTGATTTCTTTTGAAAAATGTTAAACTTACTATAAACGTTGGAAAAGTTATGTAGTTATGTTTTCGAATGAGGAAGAAATACTAATAAGTTTTCAAGTTTTTTGAATCTTAGAAAAAGTACTACGGTAAAATGCATCTTTGGAGAAAAAAATTTTCATTTTATATTTCTCATTCTCTGTCAGTAACAAAAAATTTTTTTATTAACTCCATGGATTTCTTTTACTAGCGAACCATGGAATCCTTTTTCTCTACCTCATACTTCTTACCTAAATTTTTCGAACGTCATTCCCGCTTTCTTTTTTTTTGTTTATGGATTTTTCTTACAAATGTCACCACGTTTACATTTTTATATCATTTTACACATACATACGCGGTTTTGCTTTTTATATAAAAGTAACAACAAACGACGATTACATTTTTAGTTTTGCAAAAAGGTTAAGTTAATGCCATCATCATTTTCATTATTATTCTTATCAAATTGCAACTATGCTCGAAATAGCTCGATTAGTTGATTATACATGTTTTGGAATATTTTGTTTTACTTTGCCACTTCAAATCCTTGTAATTATTTCAATTTTGCGACGATTTAATAATTTTAAATTAAATAAATCATTCTTTTTATTTTTTGTTGTAAATACTTTTATTGATATTATTAGTGGAATATGTTTGGTTTTAACTATAATGCTACCAGCTTGGGGAATTGCGATTGATTGGTATCTCATTGCTGGAGCTAATTTGGGTAAATTTTTTTTGAAATCTAAGTAATAGCATGCTTTACAATACATCCTTAATTTTTGTTTAAAGTTACTTGATAAAAATTTTTATAGGTAAATTCCTTTTAATGATTTTATTATGGGCGAGAGTAAGTCAAGGATTTACATGCTTACTAGTAGCTATCAATCGATGTTCAGCAGTTTTATATCCATTGGATTATGAAATTGTAAGTTCACCACTTGTTGAGAAAAATGACAAAACTTTTTTGTTGTTGCAGATTTGGAGTGCACCAATAATAATATCATGCGTATTATTACAAATATTTTCTGGTTCACCTTTAGCATTATTAGTTTATGAACAAGATCTTCATTGGAAACTCAATGAAAATTATGCAACGAATCCTTCAATAAATTATAGCAATGTTTTTATTGCGAACGAACCTCAGGTTTTGAAACTTGTTTTTAAAGAAGAAAAAGCTAAATTTTTGGTGTTTGGTTGTGGCTTTGCTACTCAATGCATATTTTGCATTTTATTATTAATTTGTTATTTTTATATGATTTATATTTATCGATCTGTAAGTTACTATTCTCAAGATATTTTGGAGGCATAAACATTGGTTTTAGAGGCGAACTTCATTTCATGCATTTTTTTCTTCAGCAACCGTACGACAGCGCCGCTTAATTAATCATCAATTGTTTAAAATGGCAATTTGCGTTTGTACAATTGAAATATGTTTTACAATATTTGCCGCTGTAATTGCAAGCGTAAGTTACTAAAGATATTTTCGGGATGGATAAAACTCAAAGTCTTTGAGAGCCAATCGTTTACCCAATACTTACCAAAATTTTCAAACTTTTCAGATTTGTTCAAAATGCATAACTCCAAATGTTTTTTATGCTATATATAATTCCCTTTCCATAACTTATTCCTGTTCTGGCCCTTACGTCCTTCTTTTATGCAGTGGATATTCTCGCCATCTTGTAAAGGATTGCCTCAATGATCTTCAAGGGTTTATATTTCATCGAACAAAAAATTATGAAAAGGATAAATTTAGAATTTATGGTTTATCAAATATTAAATTACGAAAGGATTCAGCGCCATTAAATATGAATTATCAAACAACCGGAATCACTGGATAAAAACACATACATTCCTTTCTTTAGCAGACATTTTTTTTTTCAATTCTTCGCGGGTCGACGATAAAAGAAAAAAAAGATTGCTGCTGATTGACAGTTTTCTTATTTTTTATTTATGTGTGTACAAAAAGCATTGTTGAATAAATTGACTGAAAAAAAAAATTGGTGATAAATTTAAAAAAAAGAGAGAGAGCTATAAGGATCTCAAAGTTCAATAATAAATTATTCATTCCTATCCACTTCCTTTAATTTTTTTTACTTTTTGCATATTTTCTTGACACATGTCAAAAAAAAGAAGAAAGATAAAATTTGATAAGATTTCTGGCGTCAGCCTACTTTTTTTTTTGCGTTAATTATTTTGATTGTAATAATTCAAGCAATCTCCCAAAAAATGCTACCGGAAATAAAAAATTTATAGAAAGTTGTTGTTAGCAATCATAAAAAAACTTGAAAGTTACTCGATGAAAAAATATTTTTAATGTCAGAGAAGCTATTTCTTCTGATTTTTCTTCTTATTTTACTTTACAGTGTCTTGAGTTTTTAGCTACTTTTTAAACCTCTGTTTTAAATCAAACATCAACAACGTTAAACATGTTTTTTCAAGTATTTTTTTTATCTAACCTTTTAGCGAACAAGCGACATATTTATTTGAAACATTTGTTTGTTTGTCATTTAAAACAAAGAAGCATTAAAAATCTGTTCAGACTTTTTTAAAACGTGGGAAAAGGAACTTGCTGTGTTTTTTTTTTTCTATCTCGACATTTCATTTATTTTTTTATTTTTTTCGCCTACGAGAAAGGAAATGCTGGATGCAGAATATTATATGTCGTCTGGTTCAATTCAATCCAATTCTTTCATTCATTCACCTGTGATTTTTATGCAGCTGCACTTACATATTTGCCGTTCTTGCATTTTCAGTTCCGCAATGAAATGAAATAATGTAAACAGATATTTTAGTTATTATGAATAAAAAAAATGAACACAGATTGAGAGATGTGTTCATTTTGCGAGAGAAAAAAATGTTACTTTGACTAATTTATGCAAATACATCGCAAAATTATACTCACATCACATTTTTCAATTTTTTTATTCGTTCGATGGATTGAATTTCATTATTTTTTTTTGATCCAAAAATACAAACACTTTATAAATGTTTTTGTTCGTAACTAACTAAACTAACTTTTCATATATCATGTCTTGACACGAATCAAACTTCTCCTTATTTATATTTAACTTGTCCATCGATATTTTGTTTGTACCCAATATAAAAAAATAGTGACATTTCACGTTGGATCATCGTGCACATTCCTTCTCTTTTTTTATTTAAAAAAAACTTCTCAGCTGGCTTCTGGCGCGTCCCATATATTTTTTTTTTACTATTTTTTTCTTTTCTGATTGACGGTCGATTGCATCAAATTATTTTTTTTTGAGACGTGGACGCTTTTTTGTGTCTCCGCCTTTCTTCCTTCCATATTTTTTTTTTGCGCGTCTATGTCCTCATCTTAAAAAAAACATTAACAAATGAGGCAAAAAAGGCGTTCATTGACTTATTCATCGATTTTTTAATCATTAAAACGTTGTTTTTTTGGTGTATGACGAATAAAATTATATAGTTTTTTTTGTGATTTTTAGACCCTCGTTTTAAAATCCGAAACATTGGGAAACAGAAAAAGCAATGGCGACTCAAACGTTTGATATTGTTACATTTATTGATAATCATTTTATGTTAGCCGCTGCTGCAACAGCTATAGTATTTGCTGGTATTACTTATATTCTTTATAAATTTGCTATTCAAGCACATTTTGGTGAAGTAAGTTTCATCATTTTTTTCTCTCGAATATATTGACCAACAAGCATTTTATTTTTTAGACCTTTCCCAAAGAAAAGCTTCAACTTCTTGCAAACTTAGATACAAAGAAAAAGGAAAAGAAGCCAGTACAAAAGGCAACAAAAAAGAGAGGAAAAAATGTTTGTTTCGCTTTTCAAAAGGCAATCAAATAATATATGAAATATTTTAGAAGAATGGTCAAAATACTGACAGCACTGAAACAAGTGATGAAACTTCGACAACTTCCACAATCCAACAACAACATAAAGTTGTTGAATCAGTCGTTACTGAACCCACATTAAAAGCCCCTGAACGAATTACTCCCGTTGAATCCGAAAACAAGAACAACAATAATAACAATAACAAGAAAAAGAATAAAGTTAAAAAAGTTGAAGCTGAAGCCCCTAAAGTAATATTCCAAAAGTTTATTATAAAAGGTTGTGTATTATTGGTATTTTAGAAGGAGAATATTATCCCTGAACCTATTGAAGAAATCATTGAAAAGCTTGAAATCAAAATTGAAGAAGCTGAAAAGCAACAAGCTGCTGCTCCAACTCCAGCAGCTCCCGCGGTAGTAAAAGAAAAGAATCGCAAAAAGCGAGGTAATTTTTTTTTTGCAACTTTGATGTACCGATTTTATCCGTTTTATATTTTTATTTTCATTGCTAGAATATCGCTTCGTTAACCCTTTGAGCTCAACTTTATTTAAACCCAGCACCTTAAACTTTTTTTCTTTCAAGGTCAATCCAAACTACTATTAGTTTTTGAAGTGACAAATTGCAAAAAAAATAACGACGACCCATTTTAAGACTGCTTTTAGGAAGGAGAAAATAGATACACTTGGCAGCAGCATACTTTTATGAAATACTACTACCGCAATGTTTATGTTAGAGACCAAAAAAAAGTATAAACGGAAGTTTAATTCACGCAACTTTTTTTGATTGATCAATGCTAGAGGGTAAAAAAAGGGGAAAAGAATGTTAAGAATTTTTTTCTGGGTGCGCGTTTATGTAATAACAGCATTTTTATGTTATTTATAAATTTGCTAACAGGTTTTTTATAATTTTTATAATTTAGCTGCTGTCCCTCAAGCACCACAAGAAGTAATCACAAATTTGGATGAAGATAAATTCATTACTCGCATTGCTTCCATTAATGAACTTCAACCTGAATACCTTTCATTTATCACAGAATTTATCAACCATGTCCATAATGAAGTATGTCATTCTTCTATTTTCAGTAAAAAGATTTATTAAAATTTTTAGCGTTTTGAATTTGGATCCGTTCGTGATCAAGTCCATCATTTACAAGCCAAAATGCGGGATAATGAAAAAATTGTTCAAAACAAAGATGGCGAAATTATTAAAATTCGAAACGAGCTTTCAAAAACCCAAAAATCTGCATTTGAAACTAAAAGCCGTATTGATGAATTAACTCATCAATTGCAAGCTACCCAAAAATCTCTTTATGAAGCTCGCCAACCGAAACCTAATGAAGAACTTGAAAAACTTCGAAAAGAGCATTTTGATTTAAAAGCTCGTCTTCAAGCTGCAAGTGAACATGCAAAAGAGGTTGAAAAATTAAAAGCTGAACTTAATCAAGCTAAGAAAACTCTTTCCCAACCAACAACCGTTGATCATTCTCTTCAACAACGCCTTAAAGAACTCGAGAATAAACTTGCTAAATCGGAAGAAGCTGTTGCACATTCAAATGATTCCCTTAAAACGCTTCAAAATGAAAATAAAAATCTTCGTGATCGAGAACAACAAATTTCTGCTGAAGTTGATGCATTAACTCGAGAAATTGATGAAATTCAACATGTTCGAATTGAAAAAGAAAACTTCGCGCAAGCCCCAGATAATTCAGAAGAATTAAATAAATTGAAACAAGAAATCGATGAACTTGAAAACAAAAATGATATGTGCAATGGTGCAATCGCAAAATTAAATATTGAACTTCGAAAATCATATTCAGAAACAATGGAACATAAAAAAGATAGGGACGATATGAAAGAGCGACTTGAAACTTTGTCAAATGAAAAGAAGGACCTCGCTAAAAAGTTTGATATCGCTGAAAAGAAACTTGAAGATTTTACTCAATATTATGAAACTTCAACAAATAAAATTCGCGAATTAGAAAATGAATTAAATTCTTTGGAATTGGAAAAGAAGTAAGAAAGAAAATTTTAGTTGAGAATGACTTTTATAATAAATTTGTTTAATTTTAGTGACCTTAAAAAACAACTTATTGAAGAACGTGAACATATTGATAAATTAGAAGATTCACTTGCAACCCAAACAAATGTAACCCCATCTTCATCATCCTCAGATAATAACGAAAAGGTTAAAGAATTTGAAACTCAAATTGAAGCTTTATCGGTTGAAAAGCAAGATTTGGTTAAAAAGCTTGATATTGCTGAAAAGAAACTCGGTGATTTTACTGATAATTATGAAGGCACTTCAAGCAAAACTAGTGTATTAGAAAAGGAGCTTGCAAAAGTTACAGCCAAAAAAGAAGTTCGTTATTATAAAGATTTACTAAACTTTGATTTAATTATTTCTTTAGGAGCTTCACGCATTAAATATGAGACTTGTTGAAAAGATTCATGTTGCGGAAGAACAAGCTACAAAGGTATTAAAGAAATCAGAAGAACAAAAAGTGGAAAATTTAAGACAACTTGTTGCCGCTCTTTCAACTTCTCTTAAATCTGCAAATGTTAAAATGTCTCAAACTTCTCCAAAAACAGAAGAAGAATTCACCCAATGGATTCAAGGTTTACCCAGTGCAATTAAATCGGTCACATCTGAACATAAACCCACTGTTACAATAGCAGCTGAACAAACTTCCAAAAAGGACCAATCACAAACTAATAATAATAATGATGAAGAAGCTAAAAAGTTGAGAACCGAAGTTAAAAGATTAGAAAAAATAATTGAAACTTTGGTAAATAACTTTTTTGTTAGTTGATTGCGATAAATAATCCATTTATAGGCTCAACAGCTTGATATTATCGAAAAAGCATATAGCGAAAAAGAAGCGGAATTGAAAGCTGAACTTAATGCTCTTGAAAAGGTTAGACTTCTTTAAAATTAGTATTTTTTTGTTGCTTTAATTTTGGAGGGATTAAATCTATCATTTTTTAACAATGCTTTATTTATTTATTTTCTAACATCTTTTTTTCTTCTTTTTCTTTTTCAACAAAGCCCCAATGGAATTGTTTTAGAATTTCCAAAGGTCCAAACCACCACCACCCACACTTGTAAGCCCTGGATCTTTAGCTTCTTCATCAACAGCAGATAGCGCGGAATGGGAGCTCGTTCAATAAATAATGAAAAAATTCCTTTTCTTAAAAAAAAGCAAGCGCCTCTTATTTTATTATTTTTCTGTTTTGCACCTATCCCTTTTCTACAAAGCTGGCTTTTTTATTTTATTGGTTCGAATTTATTTATTTCATCGCAAATTATTAAATTAATTTATTTTTTTAGGATTAATGGCAATTTCCTCTCGGATTTCTCCCTTTCTTCAAAATTAGAGAGCATTCCTCTGCCTTTCTTTTATTATCGTTAATTTTTGTTTAATTGGTCAAAAAAAAGAAGTACGAGTATGTTCCATTTCCCTTCCTGTTACTTTTCTGCAGACTTTTTTTTAAAATCATCTTTTGTTAATTGTTGATAATAATTTTATATCATTGAATAGTCTCATCATTATTGAGGCTGAAAACATACATAATTTTTAATTTTTATGGTATTACTGTGATATTTATGTCTTTGAAAATTTGTTAAAAAATAAAGTATTAATATTTAGTTTTTATAGTGAATTAACACAATTACTGTAGCTTCAAAATGCTCTGGAAAGTATCGGTTAGTAAAAAAACTTTTGTAAAGAAAAAAAAACGTTTTTGGTTGATGTAAAGGAAAAAGGTTAAAAATTAAAAATTGCATCCAAAATATGTTATATGTATGCTGTTAAAAAAAAGAGATTAGCCTTTTTTTTAGAATTGCAGCGGAAATAACTAAAACATAAATACTTTTCAATAAAACAGCTAGCTTTCGTGGAAATTTTAAAAGCTTGTAAATCTTGCACAGAATTTCTAAAGGTTGCTACAATCCGTTACCAGGTTGTTTGAACAGAGAAGGGAAGGGAAGAGAAGAGAAGGGAAGAGAAAGTGGTGTTTCTAGCACGAAAGTTTCATTGCTTTGAAATTTTCAAAAATTTTCGAAAAATTGAAAAAAATTCGAAAGTTTTCGAAAATTTCATTCAAACGAAACTTTCGTGCTAGAAACACCACTTTCTCTTCCCTTCTCTTCTCTTCCCTTCCCTTCTCTGTTCAAACAACCTGGTAATGGATTGTATCACCTTTTTTGTTTCATCATTTTGCAAGCTTCCAAATTTTTGCCATTCAAAAGCGATCATTTTTTAGAACTTACCTACCGATCGATAGTTGGAGAAACACTTTGGTTCTCGAGAATTTGAAGCCATCTCTCAATATCCTCAATAAGAAGAAGCAAAGAAGCGACAAAAGAAAAGTGAAACTGAAAGAAGAAAATTTTTGTAAGGGAAAATTGCTAAATTTGAAATAACTTTGTAAATGGGAGGTAAACCTTTTTCTCTTACTTTGATGAATTTTAATAATAAATTTTTAGGAATATTATCAACTTTTTGGCCACAATCATCAAATCGTTCAATTACTGTTCCAAATTATAGTGAAGTTGAAAACGAAGTTATTGGAAATATGGGAAATGCAACATCAACGATAGCTCGACATGCTCGACCTGGAAGAACTCATAAAATGGTTTTTGTTGCAAATATGGAACTTGGAATGGGAAAAGGAAAATTAGCAGCTCAAGTTGGACATGCATGTTTGGGAGTTTATCGTTTTGCAATGAGTTGTGAAGATGTATGTATTTTGACTATGATTTTGGAAGCTCAATATAAATTTTGTTGATTAATTTTTAGGGACAAAATGCTCTTAACGCTTGGAGAGGTCATGGTGAAGTCAAAATAGCTGTGAAAGGAAATTCAACTGAACATCTTTTTGAACTTTATGAAAAGGCTAAAAGACTTGTATGTTTGATACTTTTATGAAATTTTTCAAATTTTATTCATATTGCTTTCAGAAACTTTATACTTATCTCGTACAAGATGCCGGCTACACACAAATACCTCCAGGATCTCGAACTATCTTAGCTGTATTTGGTCCAATGGAAGATGTCGATCAAGTTACTGGTGATCTCAAATTGCTTTAAAACTTAATAAAATTGTTTTATTTTTTGTTTGTTAACTTATTTATGATTTCTTAATAAATTTTATTTTTGTAACATTCCTTTTTATGATTTCGTTATTTTTATTACTTTTTCAAAAACTCAAACTTATGGGACGCATATCTTTTTTTTCTTTATTTACTACCATTTTTGACACATGCGCCACCATGGCATTGTTCGTCTCCGTGGCAGTCAATGCTGTCGGAACATTCAGGCCAAGATGATCGTTTGTGTTTTTGTTGCTGAAATTATAAAAATTTGAAAGAAACTTTTCGGAAGTTTATAAACTTGATCGGAAAGATCATTAGGTTTACAAAATGCTTACATGGCAAATTCCATCATCACAATGTTCCCATGAATTACAATCACTATCACTATTGCATCGAGGTAAAGTTGATCGTTTACGAATTCGATTCATTTTTGCTCGTTTCAAATGATCAACCATATTTTTTGTTCTTCGCTAAAACATTAGCATATTTCACTCTTCTCAAAAAATCATCGAAGTAAAACTTACATCCGAGCAATAATTGAATACACAAGAATTACCTAACTTGCAATCGCTATCACGCTCACATTTTGTTGGTGTGGATGTTACTGAAACAACCAAAACGCAAACGATTACCAACAAGGCAAGAAAGACCTTCATAATAGCAAAGAAACAGGCAAAATTGATGTTTTTAAAGTGGTGTAAAAATTTCCTTTTATATTCTTCAAATTCTTTTGTGTTATCTATCGTTAATGCATTTCTTGGTTAAAAGCATCGTTATAACAAAATCTTCTTGAATAATAATGAAGGTTTATGATTTAAATGATTTGATCTTTTTCTTTTCGCTGTCAACAAAAAAAAATACAAACGAAAATGAATTTGTTATGAAACATTAAATTTTTAAGCGAACCATGGAAGTGTTTATGGTTTTTTTTTTCAACCAATTTCTAAGCATGAAAAAACTTATTTTTCAAGACAAAAAATGGGAATAATAGTTTCTCGCTCTCTATTTAATATTAAAAAAAATCATCGACGACAAGCATACATTTCTTTCCAGCTTATTTCGTTTTAATAAAGTTAACGAACTTTCGTAAAACCAAAGTTTATGCACAAATAAATTTTATTGAAGGATCAACAACAAAAATTGGTTTTTTGGAAGAGCATATTTCCATTTTTCACTTTTCAAAGATCATAATTTTTTGGATGTTTTTACTTTTTTTAATGTAATTTTTTAAACTATTTCTAAATATTGCTTTTGCTTCTTACTAATTGCTTCCTTCCATTTTCGAGAATAAATTCAAAGAGGGCTTCATCAATTTCATCTTCACAAGGAATCTGCAAAAAATTAAAAAGATTGCATTTTTATTGAAGATGGCTCAAAATCATGTAACATTGAAAGTATCTATCGTAAATAACAAAGATTTTAGTTTAAAAAAAGTTAAAAAGAATGGGCTCAGCCGGTGATCGAAACCGGGACCTCTCGCACCCAAAGCGAGAATCATACCACTAGACCACTAAGCCGACGGGAAAAAATGAGAAAGAAAATGTTATGTTAATGTATATGGAGAAATTTGTCCGTAGTAAATAAAGTAGCAAACGAATAGAGAACGCTTGCAGTCCATTTTTTCCATCTTGTGACTGCATTTATTTTCCAAGCCACTGAAAGCAGGCTGAGTGGTCTAGTGGTATGATTCTCGCTTAGGGTGCGAGAGGTCCCGGGATCGATCCCCGGCTCAGCCCGATATTTTTGCTTTTTTTAACATAAATTATAAAAAGGCAAATCAAAATTTATTGCTACAAAATAAATACCTATATATTTTTTCATCAATAAACAAAGGGCATTGATGTTATTGGTTTTCAGAAATTCAACAACAGCTTTTCTTCCCTGGACGCTAAAAAAAGATTGAGAGATTTACAAAGAAAAATAAAGTTCATTGTCTTCAATGTTTTGAATTTTTCATTTTTTTTATGTTTATGTGATTTACGCTTTTTCACAAAAAAAATAAATAAATAAAATTCTTAAAATAACCATTTGCGTGTGGAATAAGAACCGGAACGTGGTAAAATAAATTTGTCATTTATTACTAAAAGGCTACCAAAAAAATAGTTAAAAATTCCACAAAAATAAATGATGTATGGAATTTAAATAAAATGAATATTAAATGTAATTAAAAAAGTCTTCGTGAAAAAATTCTTAATTTGTTCTTTTTATTGAAACCAAAGCCGCCAAAGCTTTTTCGGTCTTCATCCAACTAAAAAAACAATAATTTAAAAACATCACTTTTATGAAATTTGTCAAAGATAAATGACAAAAATAAGTTATGCTTCACTTTGAACTATCTCTTCGTGTATTTTTTGACACATGGATAACTTAATATTGAAAACAAAAAAAGGTTTATAAAATATTCAAAAAAATTAATAAAATAAATGAAAGAAGGAAAAGGCAAAAGCACTGAAAAGCTTTTAAAATGAATCAATAATGTTTTTTTGCGCTGAAAAAAAACAAATTAACTATCATCGTTTCTTTTTTTCATTTTGCTTCAAAGCTTTCTTTACAAAAAATATATTTTATGTGTTTCATTTTTTTTTACAACAAAAAAAAAACAAGAGAAAGGCTGTGTGAAAAAAATAAACACGGGGATCGTCTTTCGTTGTTGATTATGAAATGAAAAATGGTTGTTATTCTTAAAATTATGGCAGTACTTCTTTTCTTTATTATTGTAGCCATCGTTCAACTCGCCATGAGTTATCCTCAATATTATGGCGGTTATGGTCTTGGTGATTCTGCATGCAATGGTCACATTGAATAAGATTCAATTCTCAAAGGCAACGGATTTGTGTCGAAAGCACTATGTTGCAAAACGGTTGAAAGCCAACAAAAGTTTAAAAAAAACATGTGGCAAATCAACAATAAGTTTCATATCGTTTGTGACAACAATGTTTTTAGAAGAAATAAAAAAAATGCAAACGTTCTTCAAACGCGACGAAGGTGGACCACAAAAAACGAACTTTCATTTGCTTCATGTATTATTTATTTAAAACTTTGTAGTGCTGCAGCAGGAACAAAATTAACAAAAGTAAAAAAGAAAATGTTAGAAAAAAAATCAAAGATTTGAAACTAAAAAAAAACATTTGAGTGAACAACAAACTCCACTTTTTAACATTTGACGAGTTAAATTAGTTTGAACTTTTATTGTTTGACCTGCCAGCTAAAAACGAATAAATCAATTGTGAGTTTTAAGAAAATCAATCATTTATAACTCTTAAGAATTTTCCTGTGCAAAATTGTTTGGCATTGTTTCAAATTGGTTTAATATTTTGAATTATGTCTGCTTTACTTAAAAATTCATTATTCCTTCGAAGCTGCCGCCTCCAAACAACTACTATCATAAATTCTGCGCAAAATTCCTTTATTTCAACAAAAAAATTTAAAAATCCACAGTGTTCTTTTAGAAGATTATTTTCAACCAAAAATGAGTGAGTATTTTTAATTATCAAAGCTATCGAAGCTGTGGCTTGAAACGCTCATTGAAAACGACCATTAAATGTTGCAATTTTTAGAAGACATGATCGTCGTCGATGTGTTTCTGAACCGACTGAAATGAGTTATGTTTATGGAGCATCTAATATTCCATTACTTCATAATACCATTGGTGAAAGATTTCGTATGGCTTTAGACGAATGTCCAGATCGAGAAATTGTGATATTTAAAAATGAAGGAATTCGTAAAACTTATGAAGAACTTTTCAATGATGTTCCTTTTTTTATTTCTCATTTTTATCATTGTTTTTACAATTTTAGGCTCGACAACTCGCTGCAGCCTTACTTCATTTAGGTTTAGAAAAAGGTGATAGAGTTGGAATTTGGGGTCCAAATTATTATGAATGGGTTGTAACTCAGTTTGCTTCAGCCATGGTTGGATTTATTCTTGTTAATATTAATCCAGCATATCAATCTGAAGAACTTCGATATGCTCTTTATAAAGTTGGTGTAAAAGCTTTAATCACTCCACCAAAATATAAAAAATCCGATTATTATCGAACTCTTCGCTCGGTTATTCCTGAATTAACTTCAGCTTCGATTGGAATAGGAAAAATAAAATCCAAAGATTTACCCGAATTAAGACATATCGTTTTATTTAAACATGAAGAAGGGGAAAAATATAAAGGAGTTTGGAATTATTCAGAACTTTTTGAAGCTGCGGATTCATTGGATTATAAAATATTGGATGAAATTGAAAAGAAGGTTAAATTTGACGATCCTGTTAATATTCAATACACTAGTGTAAGCTTTCAAAGCCTTAAAAATTATGTGAAAGCATGCAATTCATTTTTGTGCGTAGCAAAAGATACAATATTTTAGGGCACTACTGGATTTCCTAAAGCTGCAACTTTATCTCATCACAATCTAATCAATAATGCTTATTTTATTGGTATTCGAATGAGAATAAATAAATCTCGAGAAATTATTTGTGTTCCAACTCCATTGTATCATACTTTTGGCTGTGGCATGGGAATTCTTTGTGCTGTCAATCATAAACAAACTTGTGTATTTCCATCTCCAAGTTTTAATGCTGAAGCAACGGTAAAAGCTTTAATCGAAGAAAAGTAAAATTTTTGCACAATTTTGATACTTTGTACTTTAAAATATCTTTAGAGCAACAATACTTTATGGAACACCAACGATGTTTATTGATATTCTCAATCGACCCGAACTTAAAAATGCTGATTTATCAGCTCTTCATGGTGGAATTATTTCTGGTGCACCTTGCCCTCAAACACTTTGTGAACGATTAATTCGTGAATTAAATATGACTGATTTTGTTGGATGTTATGGAGCCACAGAACTTTCACCTGTTGCAACCATGAGCTATCCAAGCGATTCACCTGAGCATAGAACTAAAAGCGTTGGACATGTTATGGATCATACTGAAATTTCTATTGTTGACGCAGAAGGAAATCTTGTAAAACGTGGAGAAAAGGGTGAAGTTTTAGTTCGAGGTTATACAGTTATGAGAGGATATTTTCATGATGAAGAAATAACTCGCGAAGCTATTACTCCTGATCGCTGGTATCATACAGGTAAAGGTCTTAATAATTAATTAACTCATTAATACAAATCACACAAAAATCACTTTTTAAACTAAAAACCACTTCGGTTTTAGGCGATACAGCATACATGAATAATGATGGCAGCCTGGCTATTAGCGGTCGATCAAAAGATATGATAATTCGAGGCGGTGAAAATATTTATCCAACTGAAATTGAGCAATTTTTATTTAAACATCCTTCCATTGCTGATGCCCAAGTTATTGGAGTTCCTGATGAAAGATATGTCGAAGAAATTTGTGCTTGGATTCGATTAAAACCTGATTGCAATTTAAATGAAAGTGAATTGAAAGAATATTGCAAAGGAAAAGTAAGATTCAGAATGCTCAGGTTCTTAGCATAAACATTTTTAGATTTCACATAATAAAATTCCCCGCTATATTTTATTCAAAAAAGAAGATGATTTCCCAATGACTGCTACTGGTAAAATAATGAAATATGAATTAAGAAATATTAGTCGCCGCGAATTGGGGCTTGAACAAGTTCAATCTCACTTTAATTCTTGATAATTTGGATTAGTAAAAAAATAAATGAATGAATGATAACTGTAGTCCATTTTTGATTTAGTAACAGAAACGTGTTTTTTTAATTGTTGCTAATGCTTCTTTTGTTTTATTTGTCATCATCGCTTCTATGATTTCATCACATTTTTGCTTTCGTACTTTTGACCATTTGATGATGACAAAAAAATAAAAGAATGAATGGCTAATTAGAACGCCCATAACAAAGGAGAAAAAAGACAAATTTGTTCAAAGTTATTTTTAGTGATGTTCGAAAGAAAAAAGTTACCGAATTTGATTGGACTTTTTCACGTTTTTTTTTATTTTATGCGTATTTTGGGCTCCTCCTTCATAAACAGATTTTATGCAGCATAAAAAGACAAAGATTTTTGCACTCATTTAACTATAAAATTACTTAACTTTACTATTACTATTTGATTCGAAAGAAAATATGTCATCAAGATTTGTATTCATTTTACTTGTTGCTTTGATCTTTATTGTTGCAACGATGGTACAAGCTCAATATCCATATTATCCTAATAGTTATTATTATCGTAATTATTATCAACCTAATAGCAATAATTATAATTATGCTCGCAGACCCGCATATCCTTATGGCGATGGAGTAGGTACAGATACGTGGGAAAGAAGCGTTGTTCGTAATGTTTTCTTCCCATAAAAATTAGGAAGTTCTCGAAACATGCTTTCAACATTTCTTCATTTTCATTGATTTTAAAACCAATTATTTAATGATCTCTCAGAATTATATTTTAAAAGCTTTGTTATTTCTGTTTTTTTTAAACCATTTTTCATTTATTTGTATATTAAAAATAAAAACTTATGATATTATGCTTTTTTAGCTCGGTCGTTGTCCAACTAAAAAAAAAAACAATTATTTTAAAACATCATTTTATGAAACTTGTCTAAGATAAAGGCAAAAAATAAATTACGTCGCGTGGAGGTGACGTCCCTTCTTGAGGCGCAGGATCTCGTCGGGCATTTTCAGAAGATTGTTGAAAAATATTTTTGTAGTTAAATTACCACAGTTTTTTTTATTGTTAGACACATGAATAAATTTATAATGCATGTGGTTTTGAGAAAACGTCAAACAGTTTTCCATTTTTTATTTATGAAAAAATTAAAATATAAAAAAGGTTTATAAAATATTCAAAAAAAAAATGAATGAAAGCAAAACGCAAAAGCACTGAAAAGCTTTTGAAATGAATCAATAATGTTTTTTTTGCGCTCAAAACAAATTATCTATCATCGTTTCTTTTTTCATTTTGCTTTAATGCTTTACAAAAAATATATTTTATGTGTTTCATTTTTTTTACAACAAAAAACAACAAGAGAAAGGCTGTGTGAAAAAAAATACCGAAATCGTTTCTCGTTGTTGATCAAGCAATGAAGGTGGCTGTTATTCTTCAAATTATGGCAATTAAACATTGAAGGTGATGCTTGCCCTTTTTCAATTCGTAGTATTGGAAATAAAAAAAAAGAAAATCCTTCGGATAAATAGATACTGACATTTTTATTCTCTTTTGTATTTCTTTTCTTTCTTTTTCTTTTTTTATGAAAAATATTTCAACATGCGTGAAAATATTTACAAAAAAATATTGTTTTCAACTAAAAAAGTTCAACATCCAAATTTGTCCAACAAAAAAGAAAATTTGCTTTTAATTAGAAAATTTCTAAAGGAAGTTAAAATTAGAACCTCGAAATTGACAAATACATAGTTTTACAAGTGGAAAGCTTGTAATTATTATTGCTAATAGATGATTAAAAATTTTAAATTTATTTTACCGGAATAATCACTTACCAAATTCAGAGCAAAATATGAAGTTTTAAAAAAATGTATATAGTATGAAAATGGATTGTTTTTGTTTTGGATTTAGGCAAAAAAAGCTTTTATGAAGAATTTTTAATGAATTGAATCACCACATACTGCATCGTTTATAAGTTTTGAAATATTTAAGCGCTCAAATAAAAAAAAAACATGCGGCAATCAGCAATAAGTTTCAAATAATTTGTGACAACAATGTTTTTTAGAAGAAAAAAAAATGCAAGCGCTCTTCAACGCGACAAAGGTGGCTTACTTTTATGAGTTTGCAAGTTTCAGATAAAATTCCAGGATAATGGGTGAATTAAAAAGGAAGCAGTCAAGGCCTTTCAAAGAAATTGCTCATTTTTAAGGATGATTAAAATGTTTCTGACTTTTTGGATTTTTCGAAATGATTAATAAAATTGGTTCTTTGTACTTTCACAAACTTCTATGTACGTGCAAATATAAAAAAATATGTATGATATTTTTTATTTGTGTTCAAAGATGGGTTTAATTTTTAAGAGTTTACATACAAAATAAAAAAAACAGCGAAAACAAAAGATCAAATGAGTTAACTTTAAAGAAGAAATATTTGACTATTTGCACCCGCGTAAAATAATTGCAAAATGGTTCTTTATTTCTTTAAAATTGGCGGTGTCTGTTTTGCCATTTCTTTTTTTCCCAACTTCATACCAAAAATAACTTTTAAAAACATTCAAAAATAAGCATTTATTTGCTTTTAATTCCTATGTATAAACTATAAAACACATACGAGAAAAATCATTGTAGCGTAAAAAAAGAATTTGCAAAAAAGGTTTTAAATAAATTAATGAAAAGCTAAAGTCCAGTTTTTATTCGCATTTTTTATCTCTTCTAAAGTTATCCAGGAAAATCTTGTTTTTAGTTTGAAGTAAATCAAAGGCGGATTATTTGACCATGAAGAAGATGCAGAGGAAATAAAATTAAGATGGAACCAAATCAAATCAAGATGTTTATTTATAAATTTTATTTTTAGAAAGACTTTTTCGAAAAGTTAATTTTAGACATTTTTGAAAACTAAATATGATGCTTCTTCGATTAGTGTTTATTGCCATAATAATGGCTTTTACTTTTTTACATTCCGTTAATGGCCAACAACAAAGCGGCGTTGCTGCTTTGCAACAGCAAGGAATGACTGCCAGTCAAATTCATCAAAGATATCCATATTATAATTATTTTCCTAATTCTGGTAATGGCCCGAATTATTTATATTATAATGGTTATAGTTATGGCGATGGCAAAGGTGAAAGTAGTAAGTTTTTAAAAAATGAAATTGAGTGGAATTAATATTTTTGTGGAAAAATTTTTTTGACCTTGAATAGATTTTTTTCTTTAAAAAGTCATAGCCTAAAGTTAACAAATTTTTTTTGCAGCATGGGAAAAGAGCGTCCAATCAGGTATTCCAGGATTGGATCAACAAACCCTTCAATATCGTGGCCGTCAATATTTTCCTCAAATTGATCAAAATCAATTCATGCAATTTCATCGACCTCTTTATGTTGATCCTCAAGTTTCCCAAGCTCTTGATCTTCAAACTGCTCAAGCTCGGCTTCAACAACCTCTTCCAACTCCAAATTTTTCATCACTCATGACTCCACAAAATTTCCCAACATTCAATCCTCAAGCTCTTCAATCAGGAATTCAACAACAGCTTTTCTTCCCTGGACGCTAAAAAAATATTGACAGATTTACAAAGAAAAATAAAGTTTAATGTGAATGCTTGAATTTTTCATCATTATTTTTATTTGCGCAATTTGTCCCTTTTTCGATCAAACATAATCAGTACAATTTTTTTTCATAAAAGGTAATTAAACAAAGTAAAAAAATGATAAAAACAAAGAATTACGTTGTATATAAACAGGACGTTGCAAAAAAAAAGTATTAACTTTTGCAGGAAAAATTTCATTGTTTATTATCAATTTGTTTGCAAAAAATAAAGAATGCATAATGGTGTTTTTAAAAACAATTCATTGTGTTTAACATTGATATGAAAAGGTTTTATTGTTTTAAAATAATTAATTGACGTGATTAATCGTGATTTGCTTGATCATTGATTTTCGATCCCCGTCGAGTTAAAAAAACAATTATTTTAAATCATCGCTTTTATAAAACATGTCTAAGATAAATGGCAAAAAATAAGTTACATTTCGAATGGGAGAATCAGGTGGTGGGTGAATTCTAGCGTTTTCGCTACTTTGTTGGAAAAAAAGGAAGAGAATATTAAAGAAAGAAAAGAAAGAAGAAAAAAAAATTAACAGTTTGAGCAGAGCCCCCCACTTTTTTATCATCGAACGGGTTTACTTTATAATCTATTCTGCCTCAAACTGAAAATACGTTTAAAATTTTTAACTTGAAAATCCCTTTTAATTGCTTTAGAATATATTTGTTAAAGAACTTAAATAAGTTGTTATATTTTTGGATTATCTCTTCGTGTATCATTAGACACATGGATAACTTAATATTGAAAACAAAAAAAGGTTTATAAAATATTCAAAAAAAGAAATGAAAGATGGAAAAGGCAAAAGCTCTGAAAAGCTTTTAAAATGAATCAATAATGTTTTTTTTGCGCTCAAAACAAATTATCTATCATCGTTTCTTTTTTCATTTTGCTTTAATGCTTTACAAAAAATATATTTTATGTGTTTCATTTTTTTTACAACAATAAAAAAAAGAGAAAGGCTGTGTGTGAAAAAAAATACGGGGATCGTCTCTCGTTGTTGATCAAGCAATGAAAGGTGGCTGTTATTCTTCAAAACATTGTAATTAAATTTTGAACGCAATGATTGACCTTTTTCATCCACGTTCAAGCGGAGATAAAAAAACAAAGAAAAACATTCCGATAAAAATATACAGACATTTTCTTTCTCCATTGTATTTCTTTTCTTTCTTTTTTTTGTTGGTGAAAATCATTTCAACATGTGAGTATGTAATTTACTAAAAAAATATTGTTTTCAACTAAAAAAAGTTCATTCAAAACATCCAACAAATTAGTGCAACAAAAAAAAATTGGGAATAACAACTTAATTGTTTATGGTTTTGCACTTTTCCGTTGCCTTTCAGCATGCGTGTCTAAAAGTTTTAAGATTGCTACAGAACTCAAAAAATCACACTTACATAATTTTGTGATCCAAAAAATCAATTGTAATGACTTTAAAATTATTATTATCAAACAATTAGTAATTTTCTATCCTCTTTTTTTATTTTCATTGTTTCCGATTCAATAATCAGTCGATTTCGGTTGAATAGCATCAATCTCATCGGCGGTTTACAACAACAAAAATAAGGGGTGTTAATTAATTTTGTCTCTCTCATATAAGGAAGAAAGTGACGCATTTATTTTATTTTTCATTTTTTGTTTATTTGATCGGTTACCTTTATTTTAAAGTATTTTCGAAACTTTTCTACTAACTTTTTTAGTGGTGTTTTTGTTATTGGAATTATTGTTTAATAGAAAAATAGGCGGATCGAAAAATCAAGAACACAAATGTGTAAAACTTCAAGAAAATAAAAGGCATATAAATATAATCGAAGATTCGTAAAACAAGTATCAGTCAAAAATTAAAAAGGTTTAGAGACTCCCAAAAACAAGCTTTTTCTTATTTGAATTTTTGTGTTAAAAAATTAAAAATGTTCACTCGAATGCTACTTCTTTTCTTTATTATTGTTGCGATTATTCAACTTTCTGTGAGCTATCCTCAATATTATGGCGGTTATGGTCTTAGTGACCCAGCATTTAATGGCGGCACTCGATCAAGTAAGTCTAATTTACACTTTTTTTAAAACGGCTTTTACTGATTTTTTTATTTTATTTTTAGCTTGGCAAGATTCCATTGTTCTTCATCTTTTTGGTCGCCGTTAGATCCATTTTCATGTCCCATGATTTTATTTGTAAATACATTGTCCTCAATTATTAATAAGTTGCTGCAATATTGTAAATAATGTTCCATATTTTTAAAATTACTACAAAGCGGATTTTATACATTACAAAAAAATTCAACCTTCGGCATAATTTGTTAATCTTATTTGTTTTTGTTTTGTTGAAACAGTTTTTTTTTCTTCATTTTTTTAGTTATTAATAAAAAAATTCTTTTAAAAATTTATTTAAAATGGAAGAATAAGAAAAAGCCTTTGAAATTAAAAGCTTTAGTTGGAAACAAACCTTGCAACTAAAGCTTTTTTACTGATTGAAAAAATTTTCAATTTCCATTTTGAATTCAGTTATCGCTGACATGACAAAAGTCGAAAAGTTCCAAAGTTCACATGTTCACTATTTTTTCGTTTTTCTAAAAGGTGCAGAACTTGCTTAAAATCCACATTTATTTGTTACTTTGATGTTTGCGTCGAAGAGTGAAGTCGTTAGTTATCAGTTTAGCAACAATATAAGCACATCCTTTTCCAAATGTCTTCAATTTTTTAATTGAATCATGCTATTTTCTGCAGTTTATGGACACAAAGTGTTTGCAAGGAAAAAAATTTGTCATCCTTTTTTGTCACCTCATTTTTTTGTTCTTTATTTGCAAAACAAACAAAAATGTTAAAATTTCGAAAAAGGAACATGTTATTCACAAATAAAAAATGATTCATGGAGTTGTAAAATTTTAAAAATTTGAAAAATTCTATTCTTATGATTCCCGACTTTATTTCTCGATTAAATTTTAAGCAGTTTAACCCCTTTTATTAAAAAAAAAAATAAAGATCCTTTATGAATAATGGGGACACACCCATTGCGTCAACTGGCTAGGAGCATTATCAATCTTTTGGAGCTTTTATGGTCTTTGTTCTCCAATTTATAACTTTATAAAAAAAGCTTTTAATCTCACTCACACATTAAAAAGTTTTTTTCTTAAAAACAAAGGAAATTTTTATTTAAACAATTCTCAGAATATAAAAAAAGATAACTAAACTTTAGCTAAAAATATGCTTTATCAGCAGGGGCAGTTAGTTCCTTTTGTTTTCTTTCAATAATAAAAAACCTCACGAATTTTATTTTATTTTTTACCGATAATAGCATATTAACAATCGTTAACCTTTGACCAACTCATTTTTTAACAAAGGACAATTAAAAATATTTTTAAACATTCAAAAGAAGAAAAAAACAATTTTCAAATTCAATCACGATGCTTGAGTGAACTAATAATCAAACTAGAAACATTTTCTAAATTTTCATTCTTATCTCTCGCATCTCTAAACTCCACGTATTGCTATTATTTTTTGTTGGGATCTTTGAATTCAAGCATCGATATTACCAAAATTAGAAATTACATTCAAATAATTACGGTAGTATTAAATTTTAAATTTGTTCGACTTTCCATTACGCTTACTGTTGTAACATTTTTTTGAGCTTTTGATGGCCAAATTTTCTCGATCAATGCTTGCCGAATGGTCCTAAAAAATTAAAAAATAATACTAAACGAAATAAAATTTTGGAAAAGTAAATAAAGGCGCAGCCTCCTGCAGCCGCCTCAGCAACATCAACGCCATCATAAAATTATTTTCTTTAAAAAAAAGGTGCGGGAAAGCCTCGGAAGTAATGCATACAAAATTTATAAACTTTACACACTTATTCATTAAAATATATAAAAATGGATTAATGGAGCCATTAATAATCCAAACAAGATTTGCAGCAAAGGTAGAATATCGAGTATCGGGAAGAAAGTTACTATAGGTGTGCCACATGATTAAAGAAAATCCCGTATAACCGCTAATTACAATTGCCTATAAAAAAAGAGTATTATATGTTTTCAGAGATTTATTTGTGTTTTGAGAATCCCAAACAGGGGTGAGCGGATATCCGTGTCCGTTTCCGCGGATATCCGTGTCCGTTTCCGCGGATATCCGTGGTTTATTCACGTCCGTATCCGTATCCGCGTCCGAAAATTTTTTTTTTAATATCCGTGTCCGTATCCGTATCCGTGTAAGCCTTAAAAATGAAAATTCTAATACAAAATTTCCGTGTCCGTGTCCGTTTCCGCGGATATCCAGGCACTTTTGGATTTCCGTGTCCGTATCCGCTTTTACGGAACTGCCTGACGTCCGTTTCCGTATCCGTCCGTCTAAGGAAAAGTCATGTCCGCTCACCCCTGATCTCAAAGAACAAAATTTTTAGAAAACGATTAAATTTTCTTTAGGTGAGACTACAGTAACAACTTTGCAAAAAAAATTCTAATTAAATTTTTGTGTTCTTGATCTTTTACATTAAAGCTTATCTTCTTTTTTATACGTGGCGTATTTTTTCAAATTAATTAGCAAAAAAAGAGTTTTTTCCCATCAACACGGAAAACATAAAATTATTTTCCTATTTCAAATACATATAATTTGATGATAACCTTTTTTAAAATAATTTGTCACAAAAATAGTTTGCAAACACTTACTTGAATAAGAATTTTAAATTCTTGTTTGTATTCTCGACTTGAATTTCTTGTGCCGTTTTTCTAAAACATACTCATCATTAGAAAAAGTAACTCCCACGCTTTTTTAAAGAAAAAAATTACAGTAGTCAATAACCATAAAATAATGAATAAATACAAAATTGCAGTGAAACCCAATTGAAATAAAGTTGCATAAAATTCAATTTTAGAAATAACATGTGACCATGGAGATGAATCATATTCCCACGCAAAATTAGCGGGTATATAAATAACGCTACAATATGGGGTCATATAAATTATAAGAAATGCAATAAAATATAACCAAGAAATAATTATTTGTAGCTGAAATGAAGAGAAAAAAAATGAAAGGAGGAAGTTGAGAAAGTTATTGGAAAAAAGTTTTTACGTTGAAGAAAAATGAATTCTCAAAAGCAACGGATTTGTGTCGAAAGCATAATGTTGAAAAGCGGTTGAAAGCTAGTAAAAGTGTAAAGACGATGGAAACAATCCAAGCAGCATTCAATATTCCACCACATATCTGCAAAAGTTAGCAATATCATATTTAGCCTTTTTTACTGAGATTATATTGTTGCTTTTTTAAATAAATTATTTTTAAAATGTTTCGGATTAAAAACGATAGATAAAATAAAAATGTTGCCGAAGATAACTTCTCTAAATTTGACTTCCTCCTCTTATCATTAAAATCAGTTTGTTACTGTAGCTATTTTCGACTCCGCTTTTTATTATGTTTGTGTTTTACAGCTAATAAAGCAGATTTTTTTTGTTCAGTGAACACTCAGTTATTATAAGAAAAAATTTTATAAATGAAAAATGGCGCCATTTTATCAGCAAAAACAAAATAATTTTTTGTTTACCATCATCAATATTATTTTTTGGATTATTTTTCATATTAAAAAAATACAAACCTTATTAAAAACATAGTTAAAGTCGCTATTAGCAATAGAAAAAATGCCACCAAAAGTATGAAAAAATAATTGAAGGCAATCGGTAATGCCGAGTTGAAACATCAACCGATATGCTTGAGTGCCAAAGCGATTCTTTTGTGAATAAAATATCTGAAAGCAATCAACCTTTTTTTCTCTCACTGCATCGATGATGAACAAAGCTTACTTTTAAAATTTGTAAATAAAAAGTTAACGATAATAAACTAATTATAACAACTATACTGTCTAAGATCACATCGGTTATGGATGTGGTAATTATCACAGCCATTTTAGGTTTAAACAATTTTTATTCAAAGTTTTTGCCGAAAGTTAGATCCAGAATATTAAAGTGAAATTTTCAGTTTCCAAAAATTAAATTTCAGCAATGATGATATATCTTAGAAGGCGGAGGCTTTATTCATAAAGAAAAAAAAGCATTTGTAAAAGTTTGTATTTTGTGAGAATCTTGGAGATTTTCTACGAATTTGTATTTTGAAAGACTATAGCAGCAATGGATGGGTTTCGTAAAATAAATAAGAAAAAAAAAGTATCTGCTGTTGTAAAACAAAACCTGAATTAGCATTTAATTAGCAGCATCTCAGGCGGTTATGCGTGCCATTTTTTAAAAACAAATTTACCATAATTTTTGTAAGCTTTAAGTTACTGTGTCTCTGTTTTTTTGATAAGCATAATTGCTTCTTCAACCCACAATTGTAAACATTGATATGTTGTTTGATCAGTGAGAATGTTTTTGGTAAAAGAAAATGAAACAAATTTATTGAAGGAATTAATGCTTTAGGAGCCGGAAGCTTCTTGGGTCATAAGTTAGCAAAGTCATTTTTAGTTCGATCAAATGTTTTGTTATCTTTAGTCATATGCTTCTTTCAAGATCTTTAAGTGTGTTATTACCGTAAAAATAGTCAAATTTTTTATAAATTTTGAAAACCAAGAAAAAATACGAAAAAGTAAGAAAATAAATAGTTCTATTTATGGAAATAAAAAATGTAAATGTTTTCAAAACGTTCTATTTTTAACTTTATTTACATTGAAAATAGAAATGTATTAGTTTGTTTTCAAAAATATAAGAGACCGCTTATCATTAATTTTAAACAAAAGCAAATAAACGAAAGTACAAGAATTAGGGGTTTTCTTAATAATAAAAAAATGTTTATTTCAGCAAAAATGCAAAGGAAATCAACTAACCACCTTTTTAGGCCTAAAATGTTTTTTTGTTGCTAAAGTTTTACAGTATCTTTAATTGACTGATTTTACAAGAGAAATATTGCAAATTTTACAATAAAACAGGAATTTTCACTTTTAGGCTATCGTGGTTATTTTATAAGCCGATTTCTTGCATTAATGAAGTCTTTGAAATTGTATTCAAAAAATCATCGGTTTTTGAAAAAGATTTAGTATTTTAGTAATTTCAAAATTTTATGGAACACACCTTGGAAGAGGAAAGTTAGGTATGAATCAACACTAAGATTATTTTTAGAAATATTCCAATTATCAGAAAAATTTCGAATGAATTAAAAAAGTTAGTTATCACAACAACAAAAATCTGGATGACACATATGAAAGAAAGCTGGTAAAATTAAAAATTATTTGAAAATGAAAATCTTTCTTGTTATCTTCCGTTTCTTCATAAAAATGAAAAAAAGGCGGTGCTTTGTCTTTTTTCTTTTAAGTATAAAAATCATCAACATTGCTAATACTTTCTATTTGACTCTATTTTATTTTTCTTATCATTGCTATATGGCTGCCGCGGTGGCGAGAGAGTTCTCTTCACAAGACTTTAACGAACTTTCTGATCGGCCTTTTGAACTTGAAGATGAAAGACTTTGTGATCAAATGAGTGAACTTGATTTTTCTTTAAATAAACGTCCAAACTTTCTTGAAGAACATTCTTCTTCATCCGCTATGTCTCCATCCAATGATGGACTTTATATTGATGATAATTCTGATGATGATGAACCTTCATCAAATATAATTCGAAATATGATGACAAATGAAAAAAGGATGGCGGCATCATTTACAAATCCACCATTTTTTATTTCAAGTCCTCAAAGGACATCATCCATGGATTCAAGCTCGGATTTTTTTAGTGAATCTTTAATGCTTCGAAAAAGGCTGGAAGATATTCCTGAATTTCTTTCTGAACCTCCACCTCATAAACGATCGAGAATAAGTGAACGAAGACGTGGGCGTCCAAGAAAAGAAGAAATAAGCGAAAATGAAGATTTACGAACTGTTGCTAAACGAATGTATGCAAGGGCATACAGAGAAAATGTAAGTTACTTTTGATTTAAAACTTTATTGAATTAGGAAAAAAATAATTGCTAATCTTATTAGTAGTATTTACAAATTTTTTGAAAACAAGAGACTTTTGCAAAAACTAAAAAATAAAATGCCTTGATTTCAGATGAAATCAAAATTTGTTGAAGTTGAGCAGCAGCTAAATGATTTGCGAAAGGATCATGCCATTTTAAAAGCATCACATAAAAAATTAGAAAGCTTAGTGGAACAATGTAATTTTTGTTCATCATCATGGGCTTTAGTAAAAAATATGAATATTGATCCTATGGTTCTTAAAATGGCATATGATACTTTAACAAATATTAAAACTCCAACTGATTCACCTCGTTCGAGTAAAACTCCATCAGAACTTAATAGTCGTTCACCTTCCATAGAATGCTAATAAAGTTTTTGTTTTAAATAAATTATATTTATTACATCTTTTAATTACATACAAAAATAATATTAATTACAAAATAATTATAAAATTATTATAATGGCGTGATAGTGAGATTTCCACGCAAATAGAATGCTTTGATGTCATCAGGATTGCCAGCCTTTGCCATGGTTTTAGCGACTTGTTCTTTAGCTTTGCGGATACTTTCTTCAAGATCATGACCAACAACGAAATCATCACCAGCACCAGCGATATTGTGACGACGGTCATCTTCAACTGAAAAACAAAATATTAAAAAAGTTTTGATTTAAAAGAAAAAATATTCATACCTTCACGTTTCTTACGACCTTGGACAACTTGAACGTTATGAACGACATCAAGTTGTATTGGTTTTTTGAAGTCTTCGGTAGTCTAAAAAATAAAAGTTCTTTAATAATTAAGATAACAAAAAAAAGAATAACTTACATCCAAATATTCTTGGAACATTTTTTCAAGTTCTTTAACATCAACAGTATGGATGATGGTGCTGATTGGAACACGTAAGTTCATTTGATGACGATCAAAGACATCAGCGATTTCTTTTTGCTGAAATATTAAAGAAAAATAGAAAATGTAAAATAAAATAATAAACTTGCAGAAAGAACAGATGTTGTTGAAATTGCCAAGAAGCAGAGCATGAGTTTGTTGAAGAAAAGCATTTTGAATGAAGGTTGTTGTTGTTGCAACAAAACTACTTACCACCAGACGAAACTACGACGATGACGGCAAAATGATTTTGTAAAACTTGCATTTTCTTTTAGTTTGACACTTGTGGAAAAAAATAAAGTTGTTCATGCAAATTTAGTTCCATGCATAAAGAAAAAACAATCAACAACTCCAAAGCGTTGGATTAATGCCGCTAAAAATGTAAACGCTTTTTTCGCTTTAACGCAGCAACTTTTTTTTCATAGAATACAATAATTATTAATCGTTGTCTTGCTTTTTTATTATTAATATGTTAGTTATTTTATTTCAAATTTTTTAAAACTTTGCTTCAAAATAACCAGGAATAATGTGCTTGAATTGTTTTTATTTTTATAAAACATAAAAATGGGGCATTGGGTTGTGGTTAATTGGAGAGCTTGCTCGCTCATTAGAAAAGATTAGAAATAAAATGCACTGATAACAAACAAAATGAAGAAAGTGCAAAAATTTTATTGCTTTGCATCACATGACTATAGCCTAGCCTAACAAAACATACATACATAAAAACAAAAACCTAATAATTAAAACAACAATATTTTAGAATCCTTCAGGATGCCAATCAATTTCTAATGGGATAATTTCTTTTTCAAGTACTTCAATTGTATCATCTTCTTTGAAACGAATGGTTTTATCTTCCAGAGAAATCCCAACTTCAGTTTTGGTTTTTGCTTCATTGACAAATTGGTTTTCACATTTTAGAGATTCTGCAGGTCCTTCATAAATCACATCAGTTCCACGGATGACACGGAATATGGCATTCCTAAAAATCAAACAAATTAATCATAGGTAAAAGTAATTTGAAAATCTTACTTGTTGAAAACTCCCCAATCCACCATAGTTCCAGCAATTGGTTGTTTTTTTCGTCCTTGTGAAACTAAAAATTCTTTGAGAACGTGACCTTCACCGACTTGTTTGAGTTCAGTTTTTGGTGGAACTTTAGCAGAGAGTCGAGCTTTTATGGCATCCACAAGCCGATAAATCACATTGAATTGTTCAATTTCAACACCTTTAGTACCAGCTAATAATCGAACATTCGCAGGAACCGAAATATTGAAACAATAAATTAAAGCACCTGTTTCAGCAGCGATATCAATTTGATTTTCATTTGGTGGTCCAACACCAAAATCAACTATTTGTAAATCGCAAAGTTGGCTTGAGTAGTTATCAAAAACATTGAGAATAGCTTCCAGCGTTCCATCGACATCACTTTGAATCATCAATTTTAAAACAGGTGGCCCGGATTCAACATTTCTTTCTCCTTGTCTTTCAAGCTTTTTCTCAACCAAACGATACGTTGAGCCAAAACGAATTCCACGATCAAGCAATGTTTGCCTATTTTCCAAATATTGTTTCTTTTCAGCACTTCTTTTTGCTTCAATTACTTCTTTTTCTATTTCTGCTTTACGATCCATTGCTCTCTTTTTTCGGAATTCAATAATTTTTTGAGCTTTTTCTTCTGATTCGACTTCAAGAACTCTCTCACCAGGAGAAGGTAAATCATCTCTCCACCCTAAAAAATGTTTTCAGTCTTTTTAATTGGCGAAAAATAAAGGGCAAAAAGCTAGAATATTCTGCATGAATACACAATAACCATTATTTGAGTAACAAAAAAATTGATAAGATTACAAATCAACCAACCAGCGATGCGCACGGGTGTGCTCGGTCCTGCTTCCTTTAGAGCTTTCGCATGTTCATCATTCATTGATTTGACTCTGCCCCATGCGACACCAGCAACAAAAACGGTATTTCGTTTAACAGTTCCTCTTTGAACAACCATCGTACAAACTTTTCCAATGCCTAAAGATGAAAACATAAATAATAAAAGCTTTGAGATTAAGATAAGAATTGACCTTGTGATGTTGAAGCTTCAATAACCACACCTTCAGCAAGTCCTTTGGGAGTTGCTTTTAAATCCATTAAATCTGCTTGGAGTAATAAAGCTTCCTATAAAACAACAAATATTAAAAATATTTAGTACAAAATGCAAACATACTTGCAAGGCTTTAATATTAGTTCCATAAAGAGCACTAATTTCAACCACTTGAACATCTCCACCCATATCTTCAACCACGATTCCATGTTGCATTAAATCTCGTCTAGTTTTAGCAGGATCAGCATGAGGTTTATCACATTTATTAATAGCAACAACGATAGGAACATTTGCTTCTCTTGCGTACCTAAAATTCAAAGAAATGTAACTTTAGTAACTCCATTAGCTCTTACTTGATTGATTCGATAGTTTGTTCATTAACTCCATCGTCGGCAGCAACGACAAGAACCACAATATCTGTTGCTTTTGCACCTCTTTCTCTCATAGCTTTGAATGCAGAATGACCAGGAGTATCAAGAAAAGTTACTTTGTTTTTAGTACCAGGTAGCTGAACTGTAAAATTGGTAAGTAAATTCAAACAAAAAAGAAAAGGGTTTTTACCAGAAAAGGCTCCAATATGTTGAGTAATTCCACCAAATTCACTTTGAACTATCGACGAGTTACGCAGAGAGAATTAGATTTATATTCTCGATCTGAAGCATCTCATGAGCGTATGAAAGCCCAACCAACTAAAGCAGAACTTGAAAAAAGAAAACGTGATGAAGCATTAGCAAAACCCATCGGTGAAGAATCAAAAGGTTTTGCACTTTTAGCAAAAATGGGTTATAAACCTGGAATGACATTAGGAAAACAAGTGGATGCTAGAAAAGATCCATTGGAATTACAATTTAAAGCCGATAGAGGCGGCATTGGTCATGCAGCAGAAGAACAAGAATTTACAAAAGAACGGGTGGAAATGCATTTGAAGCATATGAAAGAGAAAGCTGATCACCAGCATATGCTTTTAGAAGAATACAGAAAGAGAAAAAGAACCACCGTTGATGTCAAACAAATTATTGGAGATATTTTAAAAATGAAGAAAGCTTGTCAAGAACTTGATGTGCAGTGAGTTTTTCTTTAATTTTAATTTTTGATTTTAACTTAATTCGTTATTTTAGAAATGGCCTCGATCTTCCAACGGTTTCATGGCATTGGCCAATTTACAAAGATCGAACCGGTGAAATTCATCAAGAAGCAGCTTCAACTAAAAAACGATATTTGAAATCAGCAACATCAGAAGAAGATGAAGAAACAAAATTCATTTATGCGAATGGAAAAGAAGCGCTTCGAGAGGAAAAACTCGATGAGCTTCAAGATGAAGAACTTTCAGAAAGGTTATCTTCGATAACTTTGTATTTGAGAGAAACACATTTGTATTGTCATTGGTGTGGAGCCAAGTTTGAAGCATTGGAAGAGCTTCTAGAACAATGTCCTGGGGATACGAGAGAAGCCCATGATGATTAGCGTTTTGTTCTTTTTTGAAAAATAAATTTTGTACACTTTTGTTTCACTTCTTTGTTTTACATATTTTGATTGAATCGCATTCGATTTGCTATTTTTGTTTTTTATAAAAATGGTTTAAAAATTTTCTAACTTTTTCTTATTTTTAGTGCTCAATGTCTTCAAAACCTATCAAATTGCTATGTGTTGGCGACCTTAATGGTAAATTTCAAGAACTTTTAAAACGCATCAAACTTGTTTATCAAAAATCTGGCTGCTTCGATATTTTATTATGCGTTGGAGAATTCTTTGGTCCTGATGCTGAGATGAATAAAAAGATTGCATCGGGTGAAATTCAATTTCCTATTCCAACTTACGTTCTTGGTCCATGTTGTCCATCAACATCACAATTTTATCCAGAAGAAAATGCAGAATTTTCACCAAATTTGACTTATCTTGGACGTAAAGGTATTCTCAACACAGCTCAAGGTCTTACGATTGCTTATGTAAGCGGCATCGAAGCTGTGAATCCTGATGGTGAAGCTCGAATGTTTGAATTTAATGAAAAAACTGTGGATGATTTATTGCTACCTGTGAGAGCAAAAAGTGGATTTCTTGGTGTGGACATATTATTAACTTCTGTATGGCCAGCTGAAGTAAGAAATGAATTATGTGATTACTCTAATTTCTAATTTTTAGGTATCAAAATTTTCGTCAAATACTCCAGCAACAGAAGTTGAAGGCTCAAAATTAATTTCTCGACTTGCAACAGGTTTAAAACCTCGCTATCATTTTGCTGGACGTGGATGTCATTATGAACGAACGCCATATCGTAATCATCGTGTCCTTGTTGAAGCAGCTCAACATACTACAAGATTTATTGGACTTGCACCTATTGGAAATACAACAAAAGAGAAATGGATGTATGCAGTTTCTATTGTTCCTATGCGTAAACTTACTCGTGATGAATTGACTGCTCAACCACCAACTGCATCAGAATTCCCTTACATGGAAATCCTGCAAGAATATTTACAAAGACGTCGTGAAGCTGAAATAAAAAAGCCTGAAAATCAATTCTTTTTTGATATGAAAGCTGCTCCTGGTGAAGAAGATTCCGTTGATCGTGGAGGAAGAAAGCGACGAGGTGGTGATTTTGATGATACTCGACCAGCAAAACAAAATATTCCAACTGATCATTGTTGGTTTTGTTTATCAAATGTTGGAACAGAAAAGCATTTAATTGTATCAGTTGGAAATAAAACTTATGCTGCAATGCCAAAAGGACCATTGGTTGATGATCATGTTATGATAATGAGTATTGAACATGTTCAATCTTTAACTGCTGCTGATGATGAACTGAAAGCTGAAGTAACTAAATATCGTGATGCGTTTTCATTAATGGCTGATGCATCTGGCAAAGTTCTTGTGGCATTTGAAAGAAATTATAAATGCTCGCATCTTCAAGTTAATCTAATACCTGTACCAAAAACCAAAAGTAAAGGATTACGTTTACAATTTTTAAGTGATGCTCAAGATAAAGAAATTGAAATGGAAATTATGGAAAAGGATAAGCAGGTTTGATTTTTTTAATGCTTTTTATACCTTCATCTGAAGCAATTTTTTTAGGTATGGGATGTTGTGTTTGAAGGACAGCCATATTTCTATGTTGAATTACCCGATGGATCAAGATTGCTGACAAAACAAATGAAAAATTTTCCATTACAATTTGGTCGTGAAGTTCTTGCTGGTCCTACGTTACTCGATTGCGAAGACAAAATTGATTGGAAGAGCTGTAAGCTCGATGAAGAAAAAGAAGCAGAACTTGCAAATCAACTGAAACAAAAGTTTAAACAATACGATTTTGCTGCCGATTCCGATTCAGATGATGATTGAATTTTGTTTTGTTTTTTATTTTGTTTGTTTGATAATTTAAATAAATATTTTGTTGCTTCATTCTTTCTTTTTTCTTTACACTTTTGCATTAAAAAAGCACTGTAACTAAAAGTGTAAACATGCAAAATTGTTTCATACAACCTTGATGACTTTTCATTTTAGAGTCTAGCATGATCTCAAAATTTAGTGTTGTTTTATCGTTTTCTACAGTTTTTACATGGAATAATTATAACCTCTAACTATGGAGCCATAAACACAAGCTAAAACTGACCTCTTTGATTTCCTTATTTTCATAAACGGTTGCTTTCTAAAACTAGAGTCTAGTTTGTTTTGATCATTCATTCCTCTTTCCGCTGCTTTGCAAACATAACAACTGATAAAGCTTTAAAATTATTAGCAGGTGGAGGAGTTCCATAAAAAGGCATTCAATTTGGTCTCAAAATTTTCAATAATTATTTTTGTTAGTTTTTGACGTTGACAAATTTTTGAAAAATTATAATGACGCTGTTTATGTTAAGTGTTTTTATACTGTTATTAACTTTTATTGGCTTAATGGCATGGTAAACTCTTGAGCAATAATAAAGACAAGTAAATGGGATCGTTTTTAGGCGTCGTTATCGTCGCTTACAACTTAGAGAAAAGCTTGGTTTTCCTGGACCACCAATAGGATTGCCACAATTTTTTATAGGACATATTTATGATGTTATAAGACATGCTATTAAAGTAAGTTGTCCTATATTTTTGCCGCTACTTTTGAAGGTGTTTCAAATGCATGATGGATAAATTAGTATTAGACAGCTGAGTTTTTCTTTTTGGGTAAAAATGTTAGACCTTGAAACAATTCTTATAAAAAAGCTTTCATGGAAATTGGTTAATTGTTTAAACGACTGTTGAATATCTTTTCCTCGATTTTATAATTTATCAGCTTTTCGATTAAAAAATAAAATTTTTTATGGGCAATGGTTCCGAAACATTTTTTAAAATTTGATTCAAAATTTAAGAATTTCCATTAATTATAAAAATTCAAAATGCTCGTTTTAAATTTAGAAACGATCTCCAATTCTGTAATCTCTTTCAATAATGGTCGATAGATATTTCCTTTCTTTCTGCCTCGTCTTTTTTCTCTTCTTCATATATATTTGGTATAAAAAATTACACCTTCCCAAAAATTAAAATCTATGGAAAACCACGGCAATGGGAGCACTTAGGGCTGGCTCAACCAATTTAATGGGAGTTCTTACGGCTGGCTCAAACCAATAAAAAAGGAGTTCTTACGATTGGCTCAACAAAATCAACAGGAGCATATGGCTCAACCGTCTCATTCTGAGTTCTTACATTTGACTCAACCAAAACCCGGCTCAACCAATTTAATGGGAGCAGTTACGGTATGGCTCAACTTTTTTTTGAAACGGATAACATCCAGCAAAAAACATATGCTGCGAGAAAGTAAAAAAAGAAATGAAAACACATTTTTGGGCAGGCAAAGACAGAAACATGCATTTTTTGTATTTTTGCTTGCAAAACTTTTTTCTTGAATTTTTTATTAATTATTTTCATTTCCAAATCTGCGATTAACATCTTTAGCTTTATAATGCTTTTTGAAGATATTCTTTAACAAATTTACCTTCCAATATTATTCAAACAATAATTGAGTAAGCAATTTGGTTAACCAAAAATATATTGAGCATAGTCAAACTGTAGTAAAAAAAAAATTAGAAAAGTTTTTTATGTATCTTTAAACTAAATATTTACAAAGATTGCCGCTTACGCTTTTCCGTGATACAATCAGTGTCGTTACTCTTCAAAATTTTTTGGCTGCAGCTTCAGAGCCGTAGCTGGCTGAGCCACTCACAACACTGCATCTGACCAATCTAAATAAACCCTTCCAATCAAAATTTTGCAACATTTGTTATCAGTTAATCAACCATAGGTTTTTGCTTTTTTGAAAAACATATTAATTTCAGAATGGACCATCCGCGATGCCATATTTTATTATGAAATGGAGAGAAAAATATGGCGATGTCTTTGGGTAGCTTCTTTATGTAATCCTTCCTATTCCTAAACATTTTTTTGTACTTTTCAAGGTTTTATTTTGGCGATCACTTTAGTGTAAATATTTATGACCCAGAAATGATTAAAGAAATATTTATAAAACAATTTTCAAGTTTTGTTAGTCGAGAAGTAAGTCATAAATAAGAGAGATGCATTCGATCGAAGCTATAAAACAAAAAATTTCAGTGGAGCACTTTCACTAATGGATACCCACTAGGTGAAAGTCTGCTTCAAGTTGATAAAGAAGGTCCACATGGATATGGATGGAAAGAAATTCGATCCATTGCTTCACCGGTTTTTACAACAGGAAAAATGAAAATGGTGAGCAATGCTCAATTTAAAAAATGAAATTAAAGCTTCTAAGAAATATTATTTACATAATCATCATTTTCCAGATGCATGATACCATTCATGAAAGAGTTAAAACTTTTTCTGATGTTTTAGAAACAAAAAGTAAAGAAAATGATTGCATTAATATTTATGAGTAAGTTGAAGCTGTATTTGAAAACTTACATTTGGGTTTTTACAAGTAAATGCAAACTTGCTAACTTTAACCACCACCAAGTAAAAAAAGTTAAAATATTTAATTTCAGCGAATTGCAAGCTTTAACTTTGGATGTTATTGGAAGAACGGCATTTGGAATTCAACCCAATTCATTGCTTGATAGAAATGATGAATTTTATGTAAATGCAAGAAATTTTTTCAATGCTTTTACTATTGAAAAAACTCCGGGTCTTTGGCTTTCGCGTAAGTTGAAAGGATTGATGAAGAAAAAAATTTCATTCAAATTTTGAACTTCTTCATTTTTTTTTCTAGGTTTATTCCCATTTCTCGGTAATTTGCGCTTCTTCACTGCTCTTCATCGATATAATATGATACTCGCTCGAAATTTAAATGCCGTTGTTGGTTATCGCATGAAACATTTTGAGGAATTTAAAAAGGTTGATTTGATTCAACTTTTGCTTCAACAAGATAAAATTCGACAAGAAAGAGAAAATGTAAACCATAATTTTTAAAAATGTCTTTTAAATTTGCATTTTTCTTGTTTTTACAGAAGCCTCCAATGCATATTGACACAATCGTATCAAACTGTCATGGATTCTTACTTGCTGGTTATGAAACTACCAGCACAGCATTGGCATATGCTTCATGGCTTTTAGCAAAGCATCCTGAAGTTCAGCAACGCCTTTTTGAAGAAATTGAAGATTCTCTCGATGATAGGCTAGCAGATTATGACACCGCCATGAAATTACCATATCTTGATGCAGTCTTTCATGAAGTGCTAAGATTGCATCCACCAGTTGTTGGCTTTACAATGAGAACGTGCATTAAAGAAACCGAAATAAAAGGATATCAATTTGTTCCGGGTATGGTTGTTGGATTAGCTGTAAATTGCGTACATTGGAATGAAGATTTATGGTCTGAACCATTTAAATTTGATCCCGAAAGATTTACCGATGGAAAATATTATGATCCATTATCATGGATTCCATTTGGAGTTGGACCAAGAAATTGCGTGGGAATGAGATTTGCCGAAATGGAAATTAAAATGACTTTAGTTGAACTCATCCGAAGATTCAAACTTGAAATGCATAAAAAAACTGAGGTAAACAAAAATTCAAAACAACACATTTATAATTTACATTCCTTTTCAGGATCCTTTATTAAGCCGTATCAACATTGTTATAATGAGACCATTAAATGGTGTACATTTAAATATTACACAACGTAAAAAAACAACAATAAAATAACAAATTTACAAAACAAAAAAATCAATAATACAAATACATTTGTTCATCTTCTAAAGCTTCTCACAGAACGACCAATATCAGCAATTTGTGGTGTTTTTGCAACAGCTTTCCTTTCTGATTGTACCACTTTCTTTGCTTCACTATTTCTTAATTCATCTTCCATTGTTTCAGACGCTCGTACAGTTTCTTTGATTCTTTCATTGTATGTAAGAGCTTGTTCTTTGAGTGAATAAAACATTGGACCCAATTCTGCTAACCATGTACCTTCAACAGCAGTAACACATTGCATGTATTCTTTCTAAAAAATAAAGTGTCATTAAAAATTAAATAATAATAGAAATATTCAACTAACCGTAGTCATAATTAACTCGTGATAAACGACATAATCAGGAGTATAACCCATACCAAAAAGTGATGAAGTTGGATGAAGAAAGCATGGAATACCAGTTCGAAGTGAAACATATTCACCAATACCTTTGAGCCTTGTAGCATTAGGAAAATAAGCAGAACAAATGCATTTTCTTACGATATCCCAATCAGTTCCAGATGAGATGATTTCGAGTTTATCAGCCTCCATAATTTCCTGAAGCTGTCCACGAACTTCTCGAGCTCGCTGCATTGCTTTCGCTTGAATGTAGTTATCTTTGCACCATCGAGATGAATATTTCTTTTTTTTCCATTCATTGTAAACATTCAATAACGAGAGATGATCACTTTCAGAAACTTGGAACTTTTCTTTTCTGCTGTCAGCTTCTTCTTCCTTTCCTTTCGGTCGAATAAAAATTGATGGAACAGAAAGCATTGAAACGATTGATAAAACTTCTTCGCTGCATCCCATTAGCGCTGACGTAATAAGCATCTGAGAAAGAGATGGATCAAGAGGAAAATCTGCCATTTGACGGCCTGAAAAAAATTACGATAAAGCATAGGGTAATTGGAAGAGTAAACATACCTAAATCAGTCAATTGCCCTGCATTATCCAATGCGCCAAGAGTCCATAAAGTGTACATTGAATTCATCATATTTTCTTGCGGTGGAGGATCCATAAAATGAAATTTTAACAAGTCATCAACATTTAAAGATTTGAGCATTAAAACAACATTTGCCAAGTTTGTTCTTTGGATTTCAGGTACAGTTGTGACTAACATTTCATCCTTGAATTGTCTTGCCGTATACAAACGGAAGCATTGACCAGGGCCAGTACGTCCAGCACGACCTGAACGTTGATTTGCAGAAGCTTGAGAAATTGGATAAACTTGGAGGGCATCCATGCCAACCTTAGAGTTGAATACTTTCATTTTACAAAATCCTGGATCAATAACGAAGAAGATTCCATCGACCGTCAAAGAAGTTTCAGCAATGTTTGTAGCAACAATGCATTTACGAATACCACCAGGAGCACGTTGAAAGATTTTTGATTGCTTTTCACTTGGTAGTTGAGAATAAATAGGTAAAACAGCTAGAGGTGGAGCAGATTCTAACGAATTGAGTTTCTCCGTTATCATGGCACATGACACTTCAATATCTTCTTGACCAGGCATAAAAATAAGAATATCACCATCCATAGCGCCTAAATGAATTTGAATCGCTTGTTTCACTGATTCATCAACATAATCTTCAACAGGGGCCCTGCGATGACATGTTTCAACAGGGAAAGTTCTTCCAGGAATCGTAAAACATGGAGTATTTCCACCAAAGAAATTTGCAAATTTTTCTGAATCCATAGTTGCAGAAGTAACAATAAGTTTCAAATCAGATCGACGACCAACAACTTCTCTTAAAAGACCAAAGAGTACATCAGTGTTCACCTGGAAAAAATGTGGTAAAATAAGTTATTGTTGTTTAAAAATTCTTACAGAGCGTTCATGAGCTTCATCCATAATAACAACAGAGTAATTATCCAGATCGGGATCAGAAAGGCATTCGCGCAACAAAATACCATCAGTCATGTACTGTAAAAAGGAAAGATTTAATAAAAGATTTAAAATAAACATTCTTACTTTAATAACAGTTTTATCGGATGTTTTATCTTCAAACCGAATAGCATAGCCAACTTCATTGCCTAACGGCACAGCCATTTCATCAGCAACACGTGCAGCAACTGACATTGCTGCAACACGACGAGGTTGTGTGCAACCAATAACACCTTGTTTGCCATAACCACTTTCGTATAAATATTGAGTCAATTGCGTGGTTTTACCAGAACCTGTTTCTCCAACAATAATAACAACACTATTGTCACGAATAACTTTCAGAATGGATTGCCGAACAGCAAAAACAGGAAGATATTCACGTTGTTCTTTAAGAGTTTTTTCCATAGCGAAAGTTGACACGGATTCAATATTTTGCATGTGATCACCGAACTTCTGAGAGTCCCTAAAAATAAATAATGATAAAAGGTTTTAATGGAATGAATTTTACTTGTAATTAACTTTTTCTTCTTCATCGATGTCATCTTTCTTTTCTTCGATTCCAATAAGTTTTCCAAGATCTGATCCTGCAAGCTCCCAGTGTTTCTCTTGAGCATTGATTCGTTCTTTTTGCTCACGAAAGCGTTTGACAGCTTTACTTCCTTTTGTTGAAGCAACAGCAAGATCAGAAGTTACATCTTTTATCTAAAAAAGCATAATGTGTAAAGTTGTAAAGCACAAATAAATAGCAAACTTACTGGAATTACAGGTTGAATTTGTTTTGTATACACAAAGCGTCCATCAAGAAAAGGTGGGATGGTATTATGAACGAGTAAATTAACTCGATTCTCATCAACTTCAACATCGATAATAGTGCCGACTTCTTTGGTGACGAAAATACCAGATCGCTTCAATCGATTGTTTTCCCAAAGTTCATTTTCTTTCTTGATTTCTTGTTGTCTCATACTCAGCTTTGGCCTTTCTCTTGCACGCTCCAGTTGTTTTTCACGTTTATAAATATATTCTTCCGAGACGTTTGCAAAAGGATTGAATTCATCGTTGTATCCTTGATCGTTTTCATACCATTGACGTTCGAGCTCATAATTATTATCTTCCCATTCCCATCTTTCTTTATCACTTTTGAATTCTGGTACATCGGCTACATTATCAACAGCTTCACCATCTTCGTACTTTTGTTTACGTCCGCGATTGAATTTCTTATCCCTTGAACTTCTCCATACACTTTCCAACGATCGTTCCTTATCATCCAAGCGATCATGTCTGGGAGTCCATCCTCGAGTTGAACCATACTTTTTACCATCTTCCCATGCAAGTTTTGATGGAGTTCCAGAGATATCAAGCTTCGGCGTTTCTAAGTAACGATCACGTCTTCGTTCACTTCGATCGCTGTAATCTTCATCATGATGCCGTTTGTCACGACGATGGCCACGATCTCTTCGATGTCTTCTGTCAGGAGATCTTGAGCGTGAACGCGATCTTTTCCTTCTGTCTTTTTCATAATGAAGACCTCGTTGACGTCCATGATATTTTTCATCTTTCAAGCTAAAAAAATAATGAATTAAAAAAATGGAAAAGGAAGAGACAAAAAAACTTACTCGTTAATTTTATGTCTGACGCTTTCACTAATTCCAGGAGTTTCTTCTTCTTCTTTTTGTTTTCTGAGATTTTCTTCTCTTTTTGCTTTCGCCAATTTATCCAAACCCAAAATGGATGGCTTCTTAAACAAGTGATCATCATTGCCAGAACTTGGATTAGACTTTTTTGAAAAAATTAAGCCACCTTTTTCATTTCCTGTTGAACCCTCTAATCTTTCATGGGTAACGATATCGGATCCATTATTGTCCATCTTCAATAAATAACGAACAATAAATTGATTAAAGTATTTACAAATCGATGAAAGACAGAAATACAAAGATTTGAAGAAGCTGGAATAAGTTTCAAAACAATTTTTCAACGCTTTTTTTCTTTCTCGACTTAGAAAAATCTCAAAACGAATATTTCTTGGCTGGGGAATGCGTTACGGTTGCTTGCGGCGCTGTTGATTGAAAGAGTTCCATTTTTTCTCTCTCAAAAAAATTGAAAGACAGCCATCAGCCTGCTTTGTCTAGCCTTCTTTATGCATTGCAATTTTTTTTATGCCAGACGTACATAATATCACTCATTTTTTGTTAATATTTTAAAACTCTAAAAACAGTTGAATAAGGATTCTCAAGAACAAAATAACCAAAATCTTCCTATTTTTTCCGTTATAATATATTTCGTAAAAAAATTTCTTACTTACTTTGATATTTTCCATAAATAAGGTTGTGCAATAACTCTTTATAAGCTTACGCGAATATATGTTTTTCCACGTGGTTTCTTATTACTTGCTTTAACTTTAATTTATTTATTTTTTTTTCAGACTAATGTAATTATGACTGGTAAACAAGTTGGAATGGTAAACCTCGAAACCGGGTCAAATATTTTACATTTTTATAATAAGGTAATGGCTTTTCTTTCTTTTATTCTCTAAAACCTTTTTTTTCAGGGTCATCCAGATGCTGTATTTAAATACAAGCAAATTTGTAATGTTTTATTGAGTGTTGATACATGGAGTGAAAAATCCAAAGATGAATTCTTCCTTCAATTCTTTGAATGTCCTGAAAAATTTACTCATCTCACCAGACTCTTAGTCGAGAGACTTTGTGTAAGTTTTAACTTTTTAATAATTAAGGCATTTCGATAAACATACAAATACTTTTCAGATGGTTCCTTGGTCTGCTTTACCTGAGAAAATATTACCACCGTTCGTCAAGCTGCTACAAGATATCGCTTCAATTCATGTTTATCACACCAAGCAGATCGTTGAACAGCTGTTTTGGGTCTTGTTACCGACTATTGATCCAACTGTCATTGAAGGTATGTAATTTCAAAACCCGCTATTTATTCGAAATTTTAACCTTTTTTTTTCAGTTAAAGAAAACGAAACTCCTGCTGAAAGCGAAGATGTTGTGATAGAACCAACCATAACTGTTGAAAAGCAAAGCATATTTACCAAATTTGCTCGAAACGCTATCGTAGCAATTGTACAGCGATTACCCTCATGTGAAGATGCTGTTATTGATGTTGCTGGAAGAAAGTTTCCCCATTTTTTGGGTCCTGGTTTCAAGTTTACAGAATATATTAAACAACTTGTTCTTATTGCCGAAGCTTGTCCTGATATTGCACAACAACTTTGGGTTCACATTGTTGAAAACATTCTAAAAATTGATGTTTGTTTATTTTTCTCCTTTTACTTTAATATGAATGATTTTTAGGCATATATTTCAAAGTCGATTGAGAATGACGCTAAATTTACCGGTGGATCCTCTCTTTTTTCTCTGGAAGAAGATGTCGTTCAATCTCCCTGTCAACAAAAACGAATGGATTTAACTCAAAAGCTTGATAAAGCTATGATTATTATTTTATCTCGCATCGGCAAAGGAAAAGTTGATCTTTCAACATTACTACCAAATGAAGATCTTTCATGGCTAGATAACCTTGGACCTGAATCTCAATCATGCGCCTTCGAACAACTGTGGCCTGCTTTTGTCAATCAAATGATGCATGCTCATGATGTCCAGTCGGTCTCATTCATTTGGTTCTTTGCTTGCAGTTTGGATGAAAAATATCAATCATATATGTTAAACAGTCTTTGGAAAATGGTCTGTACTCCTGTTTATGCTCCAAATGAATGGAAAAGGGCTCAAACAGCTGCCGCATTTCTTGGTGGATTTTTGGCCCGTGCTTCTTACATTAACTTTAAAACATGTTCTCATTGGTTAATACGAATGTCAACATGGGGCAATGAATATATTAAAGAAACAAGCATTTCAAAAAGTTCCGCTGGCTGTATTCAACATGGAACTTTTTACACTGTTGTGCAATCGCTTCTATTTGTTTTTTGCTTCAGATACAAAGAATTTGTTGAACGAAATCGTAAGTTTACCAGTTTTGTTTTTGATGTAAGTAATTAGCGAACCATTTTTTAGATGTGAGAAACTTTGAAAGCTGGGGCCTTGGAAAGATCGTTCATTCTTATTTGAATCCATTGAAATACATTTCACGCGTCGTTGCTGTTGGTTTTGTTACTATTAGCAGACGACTTCAGCTCATCTATGTTTGCAATGTTCTTGATACTTCAATCATCATGGATTCTCCTATTGAACATTATCTTCCATTCAGTTTCCTTCAACTTCCAACTGCTGCTGTATTGCTATCACCTCTCCTTCGTAAATTTGAACCTTCTGAAGAAGATGCTACAGAAATCGATGTTGATATGATGGATATTGATCCAAGAAAGCATGGACATGATATGGATGAAGGCAATTATGATTATATGGACGAAGAAATGGTCAATGATGGTGCTCCTGTAACTACTCTTGCTTCAGTACTTTCAAGCTCTCCATTTTCAACTTTCAAAGCTCGTGCTCATTGATGTGCTTATTTAAATGTCATTGTTGATTTTTGTTTGAAAAAATTATTTTTTTTGTCATTGATTTGTTCTTTTTGTTGTTGTTATTACAGAGTTTTATTCGTATTAATAAATAAATATTAATGATTTTTTATCGTTTCAAAATTATTTTCTTTGTTTCGATGTCTGAGAGCTTTTACACTTTTTAACCATCTTTCCACGATTAAACTACGAAACAAACACAATGTAACTAAATTTCTGATTTGATAATGATGACGTTAGCGGATTCATTTTTTTAAACAGTGGTTTCTGAAAATTGCCCAACATCACTTTCGTTGACTTTACAATTGTGAAAAATTTTAACACTCGAAATTAATTTGTCAATAAACGAAATGATTGATGCAAAAGTTTTCAGTTTTCCATTTTTTGCTTTCGATATGATGAAATATAAAATAATGTTACAAGCGAATTAGCTACGGGATATGCGTTTAATGGAAGTATTACTGCATATGAAATAACAAAAGATAAAAAATGGTAATTTTAATGCAACTCCATACGAAAAACAAGAAAGTCTCAAACAAAAATTATTGAATCCAAAAATAATCATACATATGTATTTCTTTTTTTCGAAGCCAAATCCTCCCATGCTTTTACGATCATTATCCAACTAAAAATATATATTTTCTAAAACACCACTTTTATAAAACTTTTCTAAGATAAGGACCAAAAATAAGTTATGTTTCACTTTGAACTATCTCGTCGTGTATCGTTAGACACATTGATAACTTTATATTGAAAACAAAAAAAGGTTTATAAAATATTCAAAAAAATAAATAAAATAAATGAAAGATGGAAAAGGCAAAAGCACTGAAAAGCTTTAAAAATGAATCAATAATGTTTTTTGCGCTGAAAACAACAAATTAACTATCATCGTTTCTTTTTTCATTTTGCTTCAAAGCTTTACAAAAAATATATGTATTTTATGTGTTTCATTTTTTTTACAAGAAAAAAAAACAAGAGAAAGACTGTCTAAAAAAAACACGAGGATTGTCTCTCGTTGTTGATCAAGCAATGAAAGGTGGCTGTTATTCTTCAAAACATTGTAATTAAATTTTGAACGCAATGATTGACCTTTTTCATCCACGTTCAAGCGGAGATAAAAAAAAACAAAGAAAAACATTCCGATAAAAATATACACATTTTTTTCTCCATTATATTTATTTTTTTTTTTTACATAGTTTCACAAGCGAAAAGCTTGTAATTATTATTGCTAATGAATGATTCAAAATTTTAAATTTATTTTTATCGGTATCTTCACTCAACAAATACAGAGAAAAATATGAAGTTTTAATTTTTTTGTGAAAAGTATGAAAAATTGATTGCTTTTGTTTTGGATTTAGGCAAAACAAGCTTTTATGAAGATTGTTTAATGAATTTAAAAGGACATAGCTATTTCATGCCTTTTCGAAAATTTCGATACTGGGGTTGATAGGAACAGTTGGGGCGGCGCGTGTTTGAATTACCGTGTCACTTCTGTCTTACACGGTAATTCAAACACGCGCCTTACCAAGTGTAACTTTCAGTCCCCACTATAGAAATTTCAAAAAAGGCATGAAATAGCTATGTCCCTTTAAAGGGAGTGTCCCAAACGATGAGAATAATTTTACTACGACGGGTGTTCCTAGCCCGAAAGTTTCATTGTCTCAAAAGCTTACAAAGTGCTACGAATTTTTGTAGCTTTTTGTAGCATTTTGAGAAAATTTCGTAAGTTTTTGAAAAAACTTTGTAAAACTTTGTAAGACTTTGAGACAGTGAAGAAAAACTTTCGGGCTAGGAACACCCGCTGTAAGGGTTTTCTCATCGTTTGGGACACTCCCTTTAATCACAGATTTCATTCATCCTTTAAAAGTTTCCAAATATTTAAGCACTCAAATAAAAAAAACATGTAGCAAATCAATAATAAGTTTCAAATCATTTGTGACAACAATGTTTTTAGAAGAAATAAAAAAAATGCAAGCGCTCTTCAAACGCGACGAAGATGGTTTACTTTTAAGAGTTTGCAAGTTTTAGATTAAATTCTAGGATAAGAAGAAAGGATTTGGTGATTATTTTCCCCATAAAATTTTTCTTGATTATTTGTTTTCAATTTTAACCTTAATATTTCGACGACTAATCAATACAACTATAGTTGGCAGAATATTTCGTTTTGAATGGTTGTTTGGAAATGTCGCATTACTTAGTTGCTGCTCCTTATGCTTGATTGCTTACTTGATTGAAAATAAATAACAGCTGTTTTATTTTTATCAACTTGAATGCAGCTTTTATTTTGTTTGAAATTTTTAGAATTAAATAATGCCAAAATTGTTACCCGAAATAATAAAAGATATTTATTATGAGTTATTTAAAGACAAAGAAGCTTCTGTAGCAAAGATTTACGCGTTTGCTTTATCAGGGAAAGAACCATTAGCGGTTTTGGAAAATATTCTTTCATCAGCTAAAGAAATTTGCGTCGATGATAACGGATTGGTTGTTAAATTTGTAAGTGTCCATATTTGAAAAATAAAATTCTCTCAATAATATGTTGCAGAGTTGTGATCTCAAGCTACAGTATACCGCGGCAGATATAAGAATTAATCATTTTATGAAATTTGTTGGAAGTTTTATTGATAGTTTAGATCTCGATTATGCTAAAAATGAAACCATTAAATTTACAACACCCTTGATTGCTTCAATTTGTGATGCTCAAAGTGAGTTTTTTTCTTAAAGTAAAAAATGTGTTAGTTTTCACGAATAAAAATTAAGCAAATTTTTTGTTTGCAGAGCTTTCCAAAATTTTTGCCAATGATTGTTCTTCCATTTCTGATTTAAAGAAAATTGTTGCAACATGCTCAGCGTCATTAAAAACGTTTAAATCAGATGTTAGAAGTTTTTGGTGTCTCGATACTCAAGCTTTAAACCTTGATTTGCTTCATCTGTATTCACTCGAACATGCGGAGTTTCGATCCATTGTAAAACATAAATGTTGCAAAACTACAATTTTAAGCTTTGCATTCCTTCAACACATGGATGAAGATTCGTTTGAGCCTGAATATCTTGAATGGCCGACTTTAATAAATGTATTTGAAGGAATTAAAAAGTAAGCTCAAAGCTTCCTTTAAAATATGGATTTCAAAACACCACAAAAAAACACATTTTAGTCCAACTTTGGATATGGTAAAAAAGTTAAAACTTTATCTCATGGTTGATGGAATTGATGAGGATATTCGGCTTGAAGAAGTTTTCCTAAATATTTCTGGAACTTTTCCATCCCTTGAAGCTGTCGAAGTTTATGAAACTGATTCATACAATGCATTAAAGCAAATCAACGATATGCTTTTCGTTATTGATGGAACAAAACTGTGTTATCATATTTTATTTGATCAAATTTTTGATTCCATTTATAATTTCACCATTGATGTAAAATGGAATATTGAGTTTGAAGGTTTTTTCAATGAAAGTGATTGCAATACGGTAAGCAAGTTAGCTTCTCAAAGTGGATGTAAAGCATAATTAAAGAAGCTTTTTTTAGTTTATTGAAAGATGCAAACAAGTTTTTGATGATTTTGAGTTTATTGATGTTGAGAAAAAGCTAATTATTCGTAAAACTGAAATTATTAATGGAAGCAAGACTTTAACATTCGTGGTAAATGTTACAAAGTGTTAAAATTGGTTAAAGCTTGAACATTTTTAGTTTTTTTTTGCACTTTTTGGAAGTATTTATTATTAGATTGACTGAAATTAAATTTAATTTTATAATTTTTTTTTAAACTGGTAATAAGAAATTATTGTTCCAAAAATATTTGATTAGAAGACTAAAATAAAATATCTAAGAATAGCAAATCTTGAATCTAAAAGCTGTGAAAGAACCATTTTTTCTGAAATCGTCAAACAAAGGTTTAATGGCGCAGTGGTTATCGCCCTTGATTTCCATTGCCTCAAATTGAAAGTTCAATTTATCGACTTCATTGCTCATTCGAAGCATAATTAGAATTTTCTTTCTGTCTAATTATGTCAAAATGAAGCAAAAATTAATATGGAAAATATTTGGTATACTGTAAAAAATGCAAGCAGAAAAATATGCCATTTATTTCCAACAACTCTTTTTTCTTTTTTTGATCTTTAAATTTGTAGTCAAAATTCAAAACTTTGAGAGACAAAGTCTTTTTTGTTTTCAATGTTGTCACAAGTTTTCTTTATAAAATAATTTTATTAAAAAATACACGTTAGTTTTAAAATGATCGCGTCACTATAATTGTTGGATTGCAAGATAGCTTTCTCATGGGTTGTTCGGTTTTGAATGAAGCAATTGTGAGATTATTGGTTGCTGTTATAGAATTTTTACGCCATTTAGGGAGAACACATGAGAAAAGTTTTTGACATAAAAAAATGGTTTGCTTTCGATATGAAGAAATATAAAATATTGTTACAAGTGAATTAGCTACGGGATATGCGTTTAACAAATAAATTGAAATATAAATTAAAATTTTGGAGTTTAAAAATCCAATAGTAAGTTGAAATCCACAAAATAATGCTGGGAAATAAAGGAATATTATTGGAAGGAGAAGTTGAATGAAAGAAGCTTTAGCAAAATTCCATTGAATTTTTATAGTATTTTTTGACATATGTGAAACTCGAGTTGTTAGAATATTAAAGATAAGGTAAAGAAAGACAAAGGATCCAATTACGGCAAAGCAAAGATTGAAAACCACGTAAGCCATCCAAATGCTAAACCATCCCGATGAAAGATAAAACCCGAAAACTGTATCGGTTGGTCTAACAGGTATCATGGAAATGTTTCTCGCTCTTTCATAAAACACCTAAAAATTTATAAGCATTAGTTTAAGGGACATGGAAGCTATGTTATAATTACGTAGGGATCAGCTCGAACAAACAATACACCAACAATGATTATGAATGTAGCTAAAATGCAATATCCACAAAGAGTAAAGTGGGTTAATTTTTTATTAAAAAGATTCATCCATCTTAAAGTACTTTTAAATATAACAAAACGATATACGAGTGAATAGCATTGAGCAAAAATGGTTCCAACGGTTGCAATAATTGTTAGAAAAAACTGAAAATCGAAACTTGGTTAAAAAAGTTCGTCAATAAAAAAAGCTTACCGAAGCCCAAACTAAAGTATCACTACCTCCATAACTAGCAAAGCCAAGCGAAAGACCACCAATGGCTGGAAATAATGGAACAGGTTGATATAAAAAATTTAATGCAAAACTATATAAGAAATCAAACGTCTGAAAACCAAAAAGAATATTCGTTATCAAAGCTTTATGTATTATTTTTTTTTCGCCTTACCGTGATGGCTAATAAAAATTTTCGATAAACATGCATTGGAGTGGGTGATCGAAAAGCGATTAAATATATCGCATATGGATAAAGCAATATCATAATACTAAACAGCAAACAAGCATAAATTTGATAAATTATAAGGACAATATCTTCATCATGGAAATTTATTTTTCGAGGCATCTTGCAAGTTGCAACTGCTGCAAAAAAACTAAAACTTTTTTATAATTGCAAAAATGGAAAACAAAAAAATGAATAAATTTAAACGCGAAAATAAAATAATTATGAAAACCTTTATGGAAAAAAGTGTTTGGGAGTTACAACAAAAAAGGTTCACATAAAATTTGGTGAGAAAAAAGAAATAAAAAAAACTAATACAAAAAAGTTTCTTTATTTTTTTATTTTTTCCCTGGCTGGAAGCTGACAAAGTTAGTCATATCCAAAAATGGAAAAGGATACGATATTTTTGTGAAAAATTAAAGCATTTTCTAAAAATATAAATACTGTTATGGAACAACGGAAACTAAAGTTCAAAGAATGGACATTATTTCTCACTTTTTACTTTTCATGACTTTGTGAATATTGTTTTTTTAAAAATCATCTTGAAAAGTGTATTAAAATTTTAGTAAAATAACCCGACCTTTAGACTCTCATGGTAAAAAAACAAGATAAATGGTAAAACAGACTTTCTTTTTTAACCGTTTAAAAAACATATTAAATAATGGGAATTATAAAATAATTTGAGTCACTTTAAAAAAGGAAATCCCGGGTTATTATTATTAAGTAAGAAAACTTTTAAACTCACAAATTTTTTTTTACCTTTTTTACTGTATTTTTGAATACATGCCTTATTTCATTAAGTATATTTATAACCTGATAGTGCCCATCGTAACTTTATGTTTTTTTAATCTTTCAAAAAAGGCGACCAAAAACTAACCAACTTAAACTTATCTAAATTCCAATTATTATTTGCTGCTTGACCAACGACAACAGCAACACCGAGAGAAAGAATAATTTTTAGCTTCGACAGCAGAAAACTTTTTAAAAGTGGAACTATATATTTTTGTTTGCAAAAAAAAAACTCCTCCTATTTTTAAATTTCATTTTTTGGATTTTTCATATGTGATTTTATAATATTTATCTCTTCTTAGTAAAACTTCCTAAATCCAATAATAAGTGTTTACACTTTAAAGAAAAGAAAAATAATTACTGTTTTAAAGAAAAACAAAGGTGGTTGTTTTTCTTCCGCTTTTTTTTCATTTTATTTTTGTTAACCGTATGATTTAATAAAAAAATTTAAGCTAAATATAAAAATGGATGGAAAACTAAAAATATATAAAACAACCAAAAAAGGGAAATTAAATTTTAACGCATTTTTTCTTTTCTATAAAAAAATGTTCTATTCTTGTATTTATCGTAAAAACAAAAGTAAAACAAATTTCACCTGGAATGTTCGTACCACCTTATCGTGAAGGCATGAATATGCCTTTTTTGGAAACAACATAACAAACAACTTCCCCCAAATAAAAATTATTGTTATTCTTTAAAAATTATGGGAGGAAATCAAGCTTAAAAAAGTACAAAAGATCATATGGGAGAAAATTTAAAATTAAAAGTTAAATTAAAAATAGTAGTTAATGGGTATGTTTGTTTGTATGATTAATTTATTTGCATCTCATGCATACAAACAAAAAAATTGGACAAAAAGAAATACACAAGGACACGAGCTTCATGTATTTTATTTATGTGCTTCAAACTTTGGCCATTATTTTTTTTTGTCGTCATCACCAAAAACCTATTTTCTTTGACTTCTTCCATACGTGGGTTTATTAAAAAAAATTCATAATTCAAATCCAAACAAAAGAAATAAGCAACTTTGTAGGGGAAGAAAAAAAAAAACACACACATGAATGAATGAATGAAAATGTGTTTTCTTTAATCGTTTCCACACTCTTTCAAACAGCACGACATAAAATAATTTTTAAACCTATGTTCCAACAATATATTTTTTTTTTTGAAAAAGTTTTATTATTATTGGACCTCAAACAAAAAAAAATAAAAGAAAAAACCCGTAAAATTACAAATCTTTGTTGAAAAAAAACAAAGTGGAAAGTAAAATTATTTTTAATAAAAAAAATATGAAGAAGCTCTTTTTAATTATTCTTGCGATTTTGCAGTGTAATACATCCAATAAATAAAATTGCATAAAACAAATGATATTGGAAAGGCTTTACGACACCATCTAAAAATCATAAATTTTTAGCTTTGGAAAAAAATTCACGATTCTCTAAATTTTCAACGTTGAAAATTTCAAAAGAAAAAACTTACACATCCAAATCTTCGCCGCTCCATTTATCAAATAATTTTGGCGCTTGTGGTTTGGCTGGTTTTTTTCTAATTGATTTTTTCATCCACATTACCGCTTTAGCACTTGTACGAAATTTAAAAGCTGATGGTTTGCTTGATTGTGAATCGGGTGAAGCAGGAGCCATGGATTCTTCAACTTCTGGATTGGAATTATTTGTTGGTGGTCCAGGTTGAGGACATTCAATAAAAGTCGTACCTTCATTTAACCTTGACCACATAGAATTTTTCCAATCGGTACTTCCAGTGGTTGGAGATTCCATTCGACGAAGGCGATGCTTCTAAAAATTAGTTTAGGAATAATTTTTTTATTTATTAGTTTCGTGGTTTTTACGGTTTTTTCTGGCTTCTTTTGAAATGATCGCCGAGTATAAGAGGCGGCATCTTCATCCCCATCAATATCAAAACCTTGCATTTCTTTCTTTTCTAACGCTCCAACCATTGCAAGTTCAACGATGGATAAAAAAATGAATCCCACGCAACCAAACATAAATATATCTATGCCTTTGACATATGAAACCTAAAAATTAAATAGCTGCTTATTTTTTACTTTCTAAATTTTTGATAAAAGTATTGTTGATTTTTATGTTTATAACCCAAAATTGGTGATTTTGGGTGAAATTTTTCAAAATAAATATCAGCTGTTTTACCATTATTTATGTATGTGGCTTTTAGCTATCCGATATCTTTTCTCATAAGAAATTTTTTATATTTGACTACTCACCTTTGGCAGTGATTTTGAAACGTTGCTATATTGTAACGTTAAAGCCATAAGCGAACTAACACCCAATGTAACTCTAGCAGGCAGTGATCTTCTATCTAACCAAAATGAAATAAATGAAATTAAAACCATGCAATAAGTTGGAAGATATATTTGTAAAACATAAAATCCATATGATCGACGAAAATATAATCTTATATTTAACTGCAAAGTAAAAGATATTATGGAAAAAATGAAGGCAGAAGCAGCAAACCTGATCCCATGTACCTGCAGGATATTCAAATGTATTTTTTTCATGCACATAATGAGTCATAACGAAATCAGGTAAATTTATAGCACCTATTATTTCTACCGGTACTCCTTGCCTTTTCCAATGTAATCTCACTTTTCCCACGTTAAAGGAATAACTTTCAAATGTGGTTCGACAAACTACTCGATCCATAGGAAACTTAAAAAAAAGCAATCAATAAAGAGAAAATTCTAAAAGAATGGAAGAAAAAAAGTTTCTTGATGCTTCGAAGTTCGAACAATGATGAAAAGGTTCTCAAAGTTTTCACTATGAAATTTGCTACGCCATATAGCATTTAAATTTAGTGATATAAACTTCTAAAATCTTACAGTTGTGAAATCCATATCACATGGTGATTCAACCACCACTCGATAATTAGTCCATACAGTTCCATTAGGTAAAATGGCAAGAAAAATATTTGGTGTTGGTGAAGAATGAACGCTGGAAGATTTGGAATTTACTAAACAAACATTTGGAAGCCATATACTATCAACCATTCGAAATGAAAGTGAAAGATTTGTTAAACATTGTGAACCATCTTCATTCTAAAACTTTTACGTTTAGAAAATTTCCGAGGCATTAGTTTTTACTTCAAAATTTAATCCAGGGTCATGCCAAATTTGTGAAAATAAAATATCCATTTTTGACGAAGAATATAATTCATTAATTTCAGATACTTTTTGAATCAATAATTCAATATCCACGTCCACGCCACGAATCGATGGTACCGTGTTACGATCATATTTCTTTAACATTTCTGTTAATATTCGTGTTGCAGCTTTTTCAGCCTGTCCCAAAACACAATTATGATGTTCATCATATATTTGTAGCGTTTGTTTTGGATATGATGGAATCGCACATTTTCCCTCGGAAGTTGGTTGAAAGCCTGATCGACATTGGCATGAATATTCACCGTTTGGCCATTTTTTACAAAAAGATGAGCGAAGATCGCATTTATTGTCGCAATCTAGAAAAGGGGATAATTGTTTTTAAAAAAAGGTAAAATTCATAGTTAAAATTTCAAAGTACATAAATCGTTTTGGTGTGTGTTAATAAGAGCAAAAAAATATTTTAGTTTCACACTTTTTTCTTACAGCTTTGTTACTTTGTGAATATCAATCGGTCTTGCTTTAAATTTCCATCAACAAAACTTGAGGTTAAATTATATGAGCTTGGAATGCTCATTACTAAACCACCCATATAAACTCACTTTTAGCATTTACAGATCCACTTGGAGAAATATTAATACCAGGTGATAAATTTAAAATATTTCCATCACCAAAATCAACGAATTCATCACAAAATCCTTTTCCACAAACCATAATTAAAATTATAAAATTTATAAATAGCAAATTACGAGAAGATAAAAATGACTGACGATGCGGCGGCAACAATAAACAAACATCTCGGTGCATTCCTTCTCGGAAGAAACTTTTCAATTAAAAAAAATTAACTAAATTCAACAATAATAAAATGATTGAAAATCTCTTCAAAGAGTTGTTTTATTTTTAAAAGTATTTTAATTTTCATTCGGATAACTTTTTTTTATAAAGTTTAATGTTTCGATGAGGTTAAAAATTTGAGGGTACAAAAATCAATGTTTGAAACCTGGAAAATAGCTAACGATGAAAAAAAATGTTTTGATAAAATCTTTAACATTTTACGCGGGTTGTAAAAAAGAAGAAAGTAATTTTCGGCAGAAAAAAAGGCTAAAGTTAAAAAATAGTGGACGATTGCAAAGAAAAAAAGCAATAAGGAAAAGGGTCATTTGTGCTTTTAGAGTTTTTCAAAAAAATAAAAATAGGAAGCTCAATAAAAAATGAAAGATTAGAGCCCCAAGGATATTTGCCCTTTTTTGCTCCTTAAAAAAGTAATTAGAAGGGAAAAAAATACGATAGATAACTCCGCTATTTAATTGCAGCTTTAGCTGAAATAAGCAGCGGTTAAAAATGTTGGGATTCAAGAGAGAGTCTTATATCTTCGACGAGGAGAAAAATCTAAGTTTTCTTTTGACAAATTCTTACAAACACATTACTCATTTTTAGACGTTGGCCCTGCGATTGATAAAAAAACTTCTACCAACAAAAATTACGATTTCAAGATATCAAACAAAAAAGCCAACAAAAATTTTCAATATCTATCTTTGAAGCTTTTGGATTCTCAGTTACATCTCGCTTTTTTTCCATCCTCGATGTGGTAAACTTCGATCTTTAATTAAACTTTTTTTAAATATTAAAAAATTTATGTCCAAATTTTAAAAACACGAAAAAAATAGATGGGAAGTTTTCCGCCAACGCAAAACAAAAAAAAAAGACAAAGCATCCTTCTTTCTTCCACATTTTTTTAAACATAATTATTATGGTTGCAAAAAAAAAATTAGATTTTTTTCTTTGGAACAAAAAGAAGAAGAAAGAAGTTGAAATAAACGAGATAAACATCATATAATTCTATTTTTGAATCATTATTGTCTCGTCTCTAAGGCTTCGTTAAAGATTTTTAAAAGCCGTCGTCCTTATGGGATTCAAAAAAAGTGCAAAAATATGATAAAAGAAGTTGCAAATTATAAAGCTTCATCATCTTATCTTCAAAGAACCTGATGAATACGAAAATCAAAACAAAAGCTTATTCAATGAAAATTTCGAGTTAATAACCATAACCTCCTATTTTACAAATGAAACCGTCCGTCGTTTATAAGGTGCTTTTGTAACATCAATGGCAAAAAAAAAAGAAATGTCAAAAAGTGTAAGAAAGGTTAATCAATTTTTTGATGACTCTAAAATTGAAAACTATGTTTGTTGTTCGTTGGACAAGGAAACAAAACAAAAAAAAGAACTAGGAAGATGAAATATGAGATTATTATTTATTTTTTTTTGCAAAATTACCTTTAAAAAGAAGGACAACAATGGACAAAAATAAAAAATGAATTGTAAAAATAGGATTAAAAAAATCAATCAAACGCATAAAAGCCAATACTGTAGCAGCGCGCATATTTAAAGGGACATAGCTATTTCATGCCTTTTCTGAAATTTCGATACTGGAGACTGAAAGTTACACTTGGTAAGGCGCGTGTTTGAATTACCGTGTAAGACAGAAGTGACACGGTAATTCAAACACGCGCCGCCCCAACTGTTCCTATCAACCCCAGTATCGAAATTTTCGAAAAGGCATGAAATAGCTATGTCCCTTTAAGAAACTAAAAAACTTTAGAAAGTTGCAATTTTGAAGTGTAAAAAATGCTTTGCAATAAATCAAAGAAGGTTTAAAATTAATCATTTTAATGTCAAATGGGTCGAAGGAAATTAATTAGTCAATAAAACCGCGAACATCATCCAATTGATGTAACAAGCGCCTTGGACTTCTAAAATCACATAAATCACCTCCATTTATCAATTCTCATTAAAATCCAAAATACATACATAAATAAAAAAATCAATTCTATCGCTTTTTCTTTTTAAGCCAAATCCATTAATCTTTCATTAAAAAAAGAAAGAAAAGAAAGTTAAAAATAAAAAAGTTTATTAAAGTTAACTCTTCTCGCAAGCAAGCATATTCTTTCTTTCCATTTCGATGACAAGCATTTCAACTTTTTTTACGCAACAAAAATAACAAAATACTTTTTTTTTCTCATCTTTTTTTATGCTTCTAATATAAATGACAGATAATTAATCTTTAAAACGTGTTGGCAATGGTCGAAAGAAAAAGATTGATTTTAAAGTTGCCACTTGATGATGAAAAACTTAGTAGCTTAGTTAGCGAGATATTATCCTATCGGTGGTTAGTTATTTGATGAAAGAAAAACGAACAAGATTTTTTTTTTTGCCATTTTCTCTCTACTAGTTGACTTTTCTTTTCATACTTTTTTTGAAGGAAATGGCAAGGCAAGTCAATGAGATCGAACAACTGACTCGTTGTCTCAAAAATAGTTATAATCCAAATTTTTTTTTATGACAATTGTCACTTTTTTCTTCTTCTCCTGATTCTTTCTCTTCTTCCCTTTCGGAAATATTCCTTCTTCAAAGACATCATCCTCTCCATTAACATGCATGAAAAAAGATAGTTTATAAATTTATTGATAAAATATAAAAAAAATTTATTTTTGGTTTAAGTTTTAAAATGAAAGCGAATCAGAGGAAAGCCTTTAGGCAATGGTGTTCGAAGCGGATGGAGCATAATAAGCTCCAAATAAATACATAACATCAGTAACTTTTTCCATAAGAGATGCTTTTTTATGAAAATCATAGAATTAAACGGTAGTCAGGAATAATGAATCATTCGCTAACCCATAAAAAGAAAGATTATGTTGAATTATGAAATCTCCTTCAACAAAATACCAATATGATAAAACTTCTGGCTTGAATGAAAACGAAGATGCTATCGGTAAAGCCCGGTCCATCAACTATGAAAAAATTTGTTAGATCATTTCTCTTATTAAAAATCCAAAAAACCCAAAGACACAGTATACAATTCTAGAAAAATGGAAAAAAAACATATGAAAAATTTCATTTTAATCCTTTGCCTTGAATCTTTGCAGTTTCACCAATATGGCACTTTATTGCTGACTGAAATTTCTAATAATAATAAATGCGGTAATTTGTCTTTTAAAATTATTTTTTTTATAATATCAATCAGCAATTTTTTTTCATTGAAAAAAGCTTCTTCGACTTTCTCAAGTTCGAACTTTCCATCCATCAAAAAAATTTGGCAAAATGAGCTCCAAAAACACAAACATGTTTCATGTGCTTTCATTTTTTTTCTTCAAAAAATTCTTCTTGCTTTTTGTTTGCTGCTTTTTTTCCTGATAGTTGTTTACTGCAAATTTTACAATTGTTATATTAATGTTATGTCATCGTTTGGTGGAGCAGGAACTAATAAAATCAGCTATGGACCAAAGAAGGATTCGAAGCTAGCTGTTCGAACATCAAAGAATCGAATTTCACCATCAAAAATTCCTGGTTTAACTGCGCGAGCTTTGGGTGCTCGACGAACATCTACGAAACCTTTACAAAATGATTCAAAAATACCTGGTTTAACTCGAAATGCAAAGTATCCACGTGGTGTTCCAACCAACCGAGGTGATGATGGTAAACCAGCTTCTTCTGCAAATTCATCGAAAACGGCGCCATTGCATATTCCACAACGACGAGGGCTTATTAAAAGTCAATTTTCAAAATTACAAGAAAAGAAAATTCCTCAAACTCCTGTGCCTGAACGAGAAACTGTACAAGAATCAAAACAATCTGTGGCTGCTGAATTGAAAAAACTGCTGTATAAAGTATGTGAAACTCCTGAAGATAAGTATATGTGGTTGAAGAAGCGTGATGACCTTCTTTCAAAAGCAAGAGTTCTTAATTTTGATATTAATGCACGAAATGTTATTTCTGTAAGTGTTTTACAAAACGAAGATGATTGATTATTATTTATATTTTTAGGGAACGTTGAAAGAATTATGCCCAGAAAAAGAAAGATATAGTCGGCAAATGCAACATACAGAAAGTTATTATGAAATGGATGCAACACAATTTAATCCTGATAAAGCTGTTAAAGAATATTCAAGATCAGCTGCTGATCAGGTGAGATTTTATTTTATTTGGAGACTAATCGTTATTTCAACGTTTCAGGAACTTCCTTTACCACATGAAATGCGACCAATTGAAACTCTTGAACTTACAATGGATTTTTTGATGAGTGAAGTTGCTGATGATAACGTTTCAAATTCACACGACCTTTTACGATGGTTTGACTTCTTATGGAATCGTACGCGCGCTATTCGAAAGGATATTACTCAACAACAGCTTGTCAGTGACAGAGTGGTTGGCTTAATTGAGAAATGTGCGAGATTCCATATATTTTCTGGATATCGATTAGCTCCATTATCACCTCAATTTGATCAGCGAATGAACATAGGTTTGATTTATTCAAATTTTTTCATAATAAAATCCTTTTGTAGAAAACCTCAATAAATGCCTTCTCTCTTTGCGCCATTGCTATGATGATTTGGCAAAGAAGAATATTACATGTTCAAATGAAGCTGAATTTCGATCTTATGATATTTTATTGAACTTATGTGATAGCAATGTTTTTAAGTAAGTTTCTTTTTTTTTTAAGTATGCTAATGTTTCCTTTATTTCAGTCAATCATGTCAATATCGTCAAGAAATCCAAAACAATAAATTGGTACAAAATGCTTTAGAAATTGCTCGTTCATTTCATACCGATAACATATCTCGATTTTTCAAACTCGTCGAAGCTAGTGATACAACCTTCCTTCAAGCGTGTCTCTGTTACATCCACTTTCAAACTTTTCGTGCTCATCTATTAATGGAAGCTGCTGTTGCTTTTAAAAGCGAAAACATCCTTAGCTATTTGACTCCATATTTTGCATTCGATAATGATAAGGACTGTCTAGATTTCTTGACGTATCATGGTTGTCAAATTAAAGAATCTAAGCCTGAAAGAACTTTAATTTCGTTAGCTGGAGCAAAACCCAAATCCGAATTGAAAGATTTTCCTGATCCTATTGTTGCTAAAAAGTTGAAGCATCCTGTTTCGGAGGTAATGCCGTTTATTAATTTTCCGAATCTACTTCCTTTTTTTCAGGTTCTTTACAACGGCATGCCACCAAGAGTTAAACTTCCCAAAGCTGTCGTCTCTTTTGATTCTCAATGTCGATATATAAATGATCCAGTATTGAAAGAATTCTTACAACAAGTTGGTGAAGAAGCTGAAAGCGTTGCAGAGAAGAAAGCTCCATTTTCATTTGGTGCGGCAGTCAATGGTAAAAATGCTTTTGGTGCTAATGGTTTTCTCAATAAAAATCTTTTTCCACCTCGATATGCTGAAGATCCTAATGAAGCTGTTCCTGTTAAACGATATGTTCAACCTGTATGAGAATTTCTTAATCAACTTTTTTAACTTGTTTTTTTAGGACTCAACTTTTTCAAAACCCTTTTCATTTACTCCAAATGCTCCTTCATTTGGCAATCGATCTTTTGATACTCCTGATAAAATTTCTTTGGCTCCACCATCTTTATTAACTGTTCCTAATGCTTCCATCCAAGCTAAAAGCTCTGTAACAACACCGCCAGCAATACTGTCACCAACATCTCTTCCATCTTTTTTACCACCGAAGCCTATTGAACCTCAACTTCCTCCTCCAGGACCATCAAAAGAAGAAATTGAAGCTGAAAAAAGAAGGATAGAAGCTGAAAAAAGAAAATTGGAAAAAGAACAAAGAAAGAAAAAAGAAGATGAAAAAGAAAGGCTTAATAAGATGGTTGAAAAACTTTCACAAGGCTTCGTCGAAGATATCTTTTCAAAAACTCTTAAAAAATTAGTGGTAAAGAATTATGGTTTAGCTCAAATGTATGATTTTTTTTACTTATTCGCAAGATTTTATAGCAAATGTTTCTTTCAGGAAGTTTAAAGAAAATGTTAAAGAACGTAAGAAAGCTCTTCGAGCATCAGTTCACCGTTTATACGATGATCTCCTTCGAGATGTATTGGGATCTTTTGCTGCAAAAGCTTATGATCAAATTCGACAAAAATGGTTAAGATTAGAAGTAATAAAGCTGAAACTTCACGAACAACGACTAAATGCTCGATGTCAACGATACGTTGCTATATGGAAATGGGCAACAAGAAGAAAGCGACAACTTCGTGCTATTGAAAATTTTCCTAAAGCTTTAGCTAATCGAAGCAATGGTTAGTTTTTGTTTACATGCTTTTAATGATCTTTTCCTGTAAAGTTTTTGCTTCACTTTGCTTGTGTTACGAATAGGCTTATTGTATATGTATTTGGAAACTTAATGATTATTTTTTAGATTCAATTCTTGGTATTTCAAAAACTATTAAACCTATATTTGGTACTCCTATTTCGAGAAGGGATAATGAAAGACTGTTGGAAGTAAGAAGGAAGAAACTTCGCGCGAAATATTTTGATCTATGGAAAAAAGCTGTAATCATTCGTCGACAAAGAAGGGAAGAAATTCGAAGAAGGTTTTCAATTTCAAATCATCTGCCAATGCCTCAACTTGTGAATTTACGTGAAGAACAAAAGAAACGTTTGCTTGAAGGCTCAAATATGCTGTTTCCTCATCGTAAACGGCCATCGTCAACTGATCCTGAATGCTCAATTGCAGAAAAAAGAATATTCACTTCAACGCCTTATCGAGGAATTCACCAAGAAAGACTTGTCTTCAATGTTTCACCTGTACATCGCACCATTTCTCCAGCTACCTCGTCAAATTCTGATGCTCAAAATCAAGATTTATTTGATCCTAATGAAAAGCTTAAAGAGCTTAATGATGGTTTCAAGAACATGTCACAGCTGCTCAAAGATACTCAAAAAAGAAATGCTGAAATTGAAGCTCGGTATAAAGACATTTTTTCAAATGTTAACCGATGATTGTATTTGTATTTAACGGGTTCATTTTTTTTTTCACTTTGTTTTTATATTATTGTGTTTGTGTAAAATAAATTTTGTTTGTCATTTGTGTTTATTGCATTTTGAAAAGCAGAGAAAAAGTGATAAAAAAAGGATAATTTTGGTGAAATAAATTTATTTCATTGACATAAATAGCGAGAATAATAGTTTTCGCATTAAAGCGTCGTTGTTTTTAATTTTCATAGTATCTTGCAAAATTTCCTCATCCAGCAAGAGTTAAAGTGAAATCACATTTGCTATTTTTACATATTGCAGATTCTCTGATATTTCGTGATTTATCAATCCTAATAAGCCCTTTAATGAGCTTCATTCATAAAATTATTTTCACCTCTTTTCCAACTTCCACAATGTTACCCAACAGATAATAACAAACAAAAACTTTATTACAAAAACATAAAGAAAAATCAATTAACAACATTATTGATCAAGGTTGGAACCATTATTGTGTTGATGACCAAAACCAGCTTTGCCAGCACCATAGTTACCACGAGAATCATATCCAGCTTGTTGAGGAAGAGGATCACCAAATGCAGCTCGTTTAGGAAGAGGATCACCAAATGCAGCCTTTTGAGGAAGAGGATCACCAAATGCAGCCTTTTGAGGAAGAGGATCACCAAATGCAACTTTATCAACATCACGAGTTGGGAATAAGATAGTTTTATGATCTTTTGCAGCAGTTGATGGGAATTCTCTTTGCAATAAGAACCCTTTATTGTGAGATGAATCCATAAACTTTGCGAAAACCGGTTCACGAAGAAGGAAAACATAGGCATCAATGAAGATCTTTTTGATATCACGCATGGTATTCTTTTTGATATTTTTAGGCACAGTAAGACGATCATAAACTTCTTCAAGAAGGAAGACATCTTCAGTTTTCCTAAAAAATGATCAATAAAATTAACACCAACAACATAAAATTAAGATGCATACTTTTCTTCCACACATCCTAAACGAAGAATAATACCATTTCGATCATAAGCAAAAAACGAATAATAACGAATGAAGCCAATTAAAAGATCTCCAATTTTGATTTCATCACTTCCATCCATTTTAATACCAAGCTGTAAATCATAGCTTTTTTCAAGAGTGTCGAGGTCAATTGTACCATCAAAGAGATCTGGACGAAGTGCAATTATGTTTGGAAGAACTGGAGGTGAGACGCCACATTGAAGATAATGCAAAACCATAACGACCATCGTGTAGCTAAAATGGAGAAAATCAGTGCATGTTTAAAAAAAACAAATCTTACCTGTTGAGATATCCATTTACAGGATCAATAATTTCTGCAGCTGCTCCCCAGGTTTTGAAAACTTTGGCCAAAATTGGGAATCGATCATCAATTTTTGAATAATGTGCTATCATAAAAGTGTTGTAAATACCTAAACGGACAAATATCATTACATAATAATTTCGGGGATAATAAAAAACATACCAGCGATGTTATTGATATTGATATCGATGGTAAGGTATTCATCATCGACTGTCATATGAAACTTCAAGATTGGAACCTAAAAAATGGAAGGATGAAATCAATAAAAAGAGATTTACTAAGTTGACTTACCCTTGCTTTGATAAATTCAACATATTCGATTCCAAGCTTTTCTTCCAAAAGAGCTTTACTTTTCTTCAAAATCGACTGCGGATAAAATTGTTTATCTCTAAAAATGCATGGATTAGTTGATAAAAAGTAATAATCAAATTATTCATTTTACTTCATCTTATCGACAGGATAAATGGTTTTTCCTGTTTCATCGTCAACAATGGGAATAGCCCAACAAAGATCAATATCAGCATTGCTTGTACCGCATCCATTGATAGTTGAGCCACAAAAATGCAAAGATGCGTCCACTTGATGTGGAAGAGCATTGAAGATCATTTCTTTAACTTTTTGTTTAGCTTTAAATAAGGCTTCACTCTAAAAAACAAGCTTGTACAATAATCAAAACAGTTGTTTAAAATAATAAATTTCTTACTTGAATGTTTTCAGGTTGAGATGCGAAGTTAAGGATGTCTTCATCAAGTTGTTTTAAAGCCATTCGTTTGTTTTTTCGCATGTCGTCAATGGTTTTCATTGCTTCAGCAATTCCATGGCTGGTTTTAACATAGGCATTTGGATCATATCCTTGTGATTTCAATTTTTCCAGGTCGATTTCACTAAAAGATACCAATAAATATTTAAATAATAGGTAATAAAAAAGACATACGGAACTGGCATGAAAACGCTTGGTAAAGCTTCATTGATGCGAGGAAAATTTGGATTTGGTTGACGATCAGTGAATTGACTTTGTTCCTTCATCATTTCTTCTATTTCACTAAAAAGCAAAGAATTACTTTAATGAGAGAGAAAAAAGTAAAAATAAACTCACGGAATAAGTATGTCAGCATCATCTGTTCCAGAATCACTGGAAACTCGACGTTGAGATGGTGGAGAATGTCGAGGAAGTGGAACAGGTGGATGACATGATTCTTCTTCTGAATTCTTGTCCATTTTCTTTAACAATATTTTTTACCAAAAGTTGGAGAATATAAAAATTTTTTGTAAAACTAAAACCGTTTTGAATCAAGCTTTCGAATGAAAAAAAAGAAAGTAGAGGCAAAAAAATAGGGAAGAACCGTAGCACTTGAATTACGAGATGTGTGTGTTTCGTATTGAGATTCAGATTTTTATAAAAAAAATTTACTTATTGCTCTCAATGATTTTTTTGTTTTTTTTTTCTGTAATGCTAGCATACATATTTTATCATGAAGTGTTGTTGTTGTTAGATTTTTTTTAAAACCATTTGTAGTAATGCTTTGTAATCTTTTGTGTTTCGAAAAAATATTTATTAACCAACAATAAAAGCACTAAACTAAATAAAAAGGTAAAAATCGTAATTCAATTTTTAGTAATAAAACTAAATAATTTTATTAACAACGTGATTTCCATAATTCAAATGCACGTTGAGCATAATCTCGAGCAGTTTCAGCAGGGTTTGAAGATTGAGTGATAGCTCGTCCAACGATAATGATGTCATTTCCATCTCGATTGATGGCATCTTCAACCGATCGCCATTGTTGGCCTAAACCATCAGTTGATTTTGATTCATTAACACCGGGAGTCCAATAAAGATATCCAGGATTATCGGATGGACGCTTTTGACAAATGAAACCGCTAACAACATCTTTAGCTGCATCAGCCATTTCGACTGATTCTAAAAATTATGATAAAGCCTTGAAAAAAGGTTTCTAAGTTGTTAGGCTTACTTTTAGAATATGCTTCATCAGTTAAAGTTCCTTTGGAAGATAAACATGCAATTAAAAGGGCACCTTTGAGAGCTTTATCTTGTTTTATAATATTTCCAACAGATTGAAGAATGGATGGGCCAGAAATGGAATGAACGGTAACAAGATTGGCCCAATTAGCTATTTGAAGATTTCCATGAGTAAGTTGTAATTCAACTGTATTACCAGTATCAGCAAGTTTTCGATCAGCAAAAATAACAAATTCATGTTGCTTTGATAATTTTGTTAATTCATCAATGAATTTTTGATCAAAATCATCGATGATATCTGCGTGAAGTTTAATGGCACAAACATAACTGCCAATGGATTTAATGGTTTCAAGAATTTTATCTTTGCTTGTTTCATCAATCGCAACACAAAGGTTTGTTTTTTTAGAAAGGATATGTTTCAAAATCATTGAATTAAATGGATTTGATTCAAGAAGGGATTTACGTGATTCAAGATTCCAAGCTTTTGAAGCGTCATCGGTTTTTGAAGTAGGATTTGAATTTGAAATCGAAGTAACTTTTAATTGATCTTCAATTTCTAATCGTCGATCAGATGTAATTGTTTTATTTGAAACCAAATAATCTAATATTGCTGTCATTGAAACAAGTGGATGAAGTCGTATACCTTCTTTTGCAAGTCTCTCAACACCACCTTGTTCTCGATCCAATGCACAAATAACATCTTCACAAATTAAGCCTTCTAATTTTAGGGCTTCAACGGTTTCAAGAATACTTGCACCCGAAGTAACAACATCCTCAATAATGAGGGCTCTTTTTCCACTTTGATATGAACCTTCAATAAGCTTTTTAGTACCATAAGCTTTAGCTTCTTTACGTTTAATAAGCATTGGAGATTCTAATTTTGCCATAATGAGCTATAAAAAAATTATAATAATGTAAAAATTTAAAATGAAAAAAGCTACCGTAGCCATTGGAAGAGCTGCATATGGTACACCAACAATATAATCATAATCAATTGATTTTCCTTGAATTAATTTAGTCATTTCATCGCATGTACGAATTAAAAGATTGGGATCAGAAATAAGTGCTCGAAGATCAATGTAAATTGGGGATGGAACACCGGATTTTAGAATGAAGCTTCCAAGTTTGAAAACTTCAAGTTCACGAAATTTATCAAAAAGAGAAACAGACATTTTTGACTAAAAAATGTTTAGTAATTATTTTTTCCAATTTCAGCTGCGGCTTAGTTTGTGGGAAACGCGGATGAAAATTATTTGCGAATGAAAAAAGAAAGAAGCAACGAACAGAAATGAAAGGCCAATATTGTTGTTTATTAAAACTTTGGTCTGTGTATGACTAAACTGTGGGGAACGGCAGGAGAGATTTTGTGATGGAAGCACCCTTTGTGGAATGAAGATAGTAAATGATGACTAAAGGATGCACAATGTGACCGATCATTCATGAAAGTGAATAACCTTTCCATAAGAGATTTACAAATGAAAACATAAATGCCCGAAGGATCTCGCAACACTTATTGCTTAAAAGTTAAAGGTATCAAGGAGCTTTCAGCACTCAGTAAAATCATCAAACAAACAAAAAAATAACAAAACAATAATTTATTAATAATTTAACAAGACATTAAAATTAATTAAGGCCATAAATCTTTTTGGCGTTTGCAGTAGTCTTTTCTGCAACAAGTTTCGGATCAACACCCATAAAACCAGCAATAAGTTCACAAATAGCAGCTAAAGAACATGGTTCATTTCGTTTGAAAGATGAATGTTTGTGTAATTCTAATGCTTCAGGTGTTAGAGAGCTTCGGATTTCAGCAGGAACCTTCTTATCTTCGACTTTAGCATACATATACGGTGCATCGGTTTCAAGTAACAACTTATCCAAAGGAATAATGTTATTTTTCAAAGCGTGTTTTACACCATCTTCAGATTTATCTTTCCATAAAAAGCCTAAAAAGTTATATTTCGTTAAAATTAAGAGATTTTACAAGCTTACCTGTTAATCCAATGTAGTAGCCTTTTTCAATATATTTCTTGGCTTCTTCAGCAGTACCCGTAAAACAATGAACAACAGCATTGGGAAGATTTTCATACTTTCCTAAAGTTGCGTAAACATCTTCGAATGCATCTCTTTCATGGATGAACAATGGCTTTTGAAGTTCCACAGCAAGAGCAACTTGTTGATCAAAGACTTGTTTTTGAACATCTTGAGGCGAGTAGTTTCTATTGAAATCTAAACCACATTCACCAATAGCAACGCATTGAGGATTTGAAGCAAGAGTTCGAAGAGTTTCAATGGAGGTTGAAGTAAAGTCTTTAGCATCATGAGGATGAACACCAGCAGTAAAATACAAAAAACCAGGATAATCAGCAACCATTTTAGCAGCTTCTTTAGTTACTTCTTCTGATGTACCAGTAATCATAATTTTTGATAAGCCTAAATACATCTTTTGTTAAATAACATAAAATCATGTTTCACATCCATACCAGCATTTTTGGCTCTTGCCAATACATCTTCCAAGTCATCTTTATATGCAGGATGTCCCAAATTTGCTCCAATATCCACCAATTCATAAGGAACGAGAGACATTATGCGAGAAATAACTTTTGACATTCAAGAAACAAACAAAAAAAGTTCGAAAGAAAGTCTTTGTTTTTTTTGTGAAAAGACTAAACAAAATTCGAATGTCCCGCATTATTGCCTGGCAACATGCTCCTTTGCTTGAGGAAGCCTACTGTGGTCCCAAATTCAATGCTTGCGTCCTCTCAAACTTGCTGAATTTTTTTTTTCAAAAACTTTTTGCATCCAACTTTTTACAATCAAATCCCTTTATTTTTATCTAATAATTCGTACATTTTTTACTTTTTTAAACGCTTTGTTTAATAGAATATTCGTGATATGAAATCATTCCATCCCCATTTGTATCGATTTCCCCCAAAACTGCATCAACGAGCTTTTCAAGATCTTCATCGGACATTGCATGGCTTGTTTCTTCGTGCGAGTGCGTGGCCGCCTAAAATTATTTATTTTATTATTATGTTTCATCTATAGTGATTTTTATTTTAGGCTTCTTGACTCGAATCCCATCAGTGCTCAAACATGGTTCGCATGAGCGTATTGGCTGATGCCTTAAAAACTATCAACAATGCTGAAAAACGTGGTAAACGTCAAGTTATTGTTCGTCCTTCGTCAAAAGTTATTGTCCGATTCTTGACTGTGATGATGAAGCATGGTAAGTTTTAACAAAATCATGTCAAATGTTATATATATTTCGCTTTTTTTCAGGTTACATCGGTGAATTTGAAATTGTGGATGATCATCGTGCCAACAAAATTGTTATTAATCTTACTGGTCGTATCAACAAATGCGCTGTTGTTAGCCCTCGTTTCGACATTCAACTCAAAGAACTCGAAAAGCACACCACCAGCTTATTGCCATCTCGTCAATTTGGTTACATCGTTATGACAACATCTGGTGGAATTATGGACCATGAAGAAGCTCGTCGAAAGCATTTGGGTGGCAAGATCTTGGGATTCTTCTTTTAATATGTTTCAACATTTGATTTTTGTCGGATCTATTTGGTCGCTTTTTGTTGTTATCTTATTAAATGTTTAAAAAACTATTTTTGTGTTATGTTTTTGCAAATATGAATGTTAACTTAATTTAATTAGTTCGATGCCATCAATCACACCATCTTGGTTGAGATCATGCATAGAGAAATAATGAAAGCGTTCACGTTCGGGATCAAGTTTAACGTTTTCAACGTCAATCTTGTTTTCAAGATGTTGTTTGAGATGCCTAAGAAAGATGAAATGAGGTTTTAAAGGGAGTGTTAAGGCTTTACTCTTTATCATGAACTTCATCAGTATTACCAAATTGGCGCATTTGAATACCTGAAATATTTGGGTTTGGATCGGATAAAGCTTTCAATTGCTTGCAATATTACCTAAAGCTAATCCAAAAAGGTAAGAGAGGATGATAAGCTTCATGATGATGGAGATATGGATTTCGGTGATCTGAAAGCTGGGAATTTTTTAATACAAAATGACGTGGCGATCGATTATCATCATCATAGGCCTACAATAGCTCAAAACTTTCCAATACAATCGACCGTTTTTTTTTTGTTGTTCACTCGTCGACGTCGTCTCTGTTTTCTCTTATCATAGCATCCTCAATATAAGGGAGCAATGTTTGGTCAAACATTGCTTTTTTTCATGTATTTTTTTCTCTCTCGCGTTTATTCCATTCATAAATAACGTTTTTCGTGAATAGCTTGAGTTCGAAGCATACTAAACAGTATTGCTTCGCTTTTGATCCTTTGGTACCGTATTACCTCGATGGATCGAATAAAAGCAATTTATTTTAAAACATTTAACAAAAAAAATTTTAAACCATAACCATTTATGTAACAGTAATAAATTACTATTCTCTGAAGAAGAAAAACTATCACAGATATTTTGAAAACAAAAAAATTAATAAAGAGTAAATATTTTTTGAACCGATGCTGTTATTGTTGATTGTTGAAGAGAGAAATTATGCAAGAAAATGAAACAACAAATCTCTAATGTTCAAATGCTTTTTTGGTGAAAAGGAAGAAGGAGGAGGATGAGGAGGAAGAAATAAGAATTATGCTTTTTAAAAATAAATACTGAGAGAGAGAAAAAAGGCAAAGGCGAAAAAATAATTTAATTAATAATAAGCACCCATTGATTTTGATATATTCATTGTAGCGTGATTTGGAAGAATAACAAAAAGTGAAAGAAAGTCATGGCAGGATTTTGAAGACTTATTATTTGGGAACTTTCACATTTTATAAAGATTGATGGCCAACACCACCACCAGCAGCAGCAGCACCAGCACCTGCAGCTCCTCCACCAGAAGCTTGCATTTGAGCTTGATGAACTCGAGCAGCTTCTTCACGAGCTCGTTGAGCTCGAAGAAATTCGCCATAATCAATAAAACCATCACCATTATAATCATCCTCACGAAGAATGGAATCAATCATTTGTTCTAATTCTATTTCACTTGGAAGTGGTGGAGGTTGATTAGTGTTTAGATGTTGAGGTCCTGGATTTTCTAAAATTATTCCAAGTTAAAGAATCGAAAATGTTGCTTCAAATGAGAGGCAAACCTTGATGAAAATGAGTTATAGCTTTAATCAATTCAACTCCATCCAATCGACCATTTCGATCTAAATCATGCATATTAAAATAATGGAATTGGAGTTGTTCAGGAGTCATACTTGATGTTGGATCAACTTTTCCTTCTAAATGTTCTTTAATATGCCTAAAATTAATGTCTTGTTAATTAACGAGGTTTTGGAAAAGCTTTTTTATGGACTGCCAAAATTAATCCAGTTGGATCGCAGAAAAAAAAATTCTTTTGGTCATTTTAATCGAAGGCCTTTATTTTCTCAGATGTTTTATTTAAATGATGGATGAATCTAACCAACTTACTCTGCATCTTTAACAGCTTCACCACCAAATTGTTGTTGAGCTGGTGGGGTATTAGGGTTAGCTGGAGGAGGTTGTTGTTGCTGAGCTTGTTGGGCATGAGCTAAAAAAAATTGATCAACCTTAATCATTAACTTTTCGAAAAAGTTAAGGAAAACTTTTCTTTATTTTTTATTTACCTTGATGATGAGCTTGTGGTGGCTGATTTGCATCTGCTCCAGGAAAAGAAGGATTTTGATGAGCAAATATGTTTCCACAAAAAGCTAATACCAATAACAACCCAAACCGAGACATGGCTCTAAAAAACAATAGGGAATTATTATAAATTTTAATGTTAAAAACTGTTGACGTCAGCTCAACAATGTAATAACAACACATGCAAGAAAAGGACACGAATTTGGTGAACAAGGAAAAAAAATAATGCGCACGCATCCAATTTATTTCCCATTGAACGCGAAAGAATTTATTCGTTGTAAAAACTTTTTTGTGTGTGGTTGCTGACTGACTTCGGTTGCTTTTTTATTTTTTTTTATTCTTCCTTCGTTCGTCGACGTGTCTTTGAAATCAAACATTGTGTTTTTTTAGTGGGTTAGTATTTTTTTACAAACTAAAAAACAAAATAAAATAACAACCCATTTCTTAATTTATTTTTTATTCCACTAACCTTCATCCTTCTGATTTTTATGGTTGGTATCCTCTTGTTTATTCTAATTTTCTTGCATTTTTGTTTACAAAAAAAATTCTTTCAGGAATTCTTTCGTTGCTAACGAAAGCATAAAATTATTAGTGAATGTACGATTGGGAAGATCATAGAGCTCGACGTCGACATCAACCAAATTTTACCGATCAAACTACTGTAAATTTTAATTCTGAATCTGTTGACGATAATAAAAAGCAACAACCACCAAATTCTAATCAACGATCCCTTGGGTTTTTACCATCCTCCGATAAATTAGCTGAATTTTCGCAATATATTTCTGCACCAGCAACACAATTTTGGAATACCGCACAAGTAAGAATTCCTTTTTCTCTTTTTATTATTTTTTAAAACCACTTTCTTTTTCGTCGTTGATTTTATCTTCGCTTTTTTTGTTTAGTTTCTCTTTTGATTCATTTTTTTGATTTCTGGATTAATTTTAGTCTATCGCCGATCAATACGCTTTTACTCCACGCGAACAAACTCCTGAACCGATTACAGGAAAGCAAGAAGTATTCGAAGAAGAAGAATTTGATCCATTTCAACTTACCGAGATGCCGTATCGTGATCGAACTGGAGAATTTAAAACAATATGTAAATCTTATGAGGTAAGAAAGTTTGTTATTAAATCTTTATTTTGATATACTAATCTGATTGTTTTTTAGATGAAAATATTATCTAATGGACGGGTTCATAATCGAGAAGAACGTGGTAACTTGGTTGAATCTTCAAAAGAATTCAATGTGAGGTCAAAGTAAGTTTTTCATTGCTCCATGGTACTATTCATAGCTGTATTATTTTCAGGCGAATCAGTCGATATCTTTCAGTAACTTGTGCAAAGATGGAAAAGCTAACTGAATTAGCTAAGAAGAAGTCATTATTTGAAGATCATACCATCGAAATTGAACGATTATCAAAAGATGTTCAGGAAGATATTACCGGGCTAAACAATCAAATCGCTGAATTGAGTAACTTGGTTCAACAACGACATGCTTCAAATCAAGCAAATAATCACTCCAAATTGGTCGTCGTTGGTCTTCAATCAAAACTTGCTTCTGTTGGACAAAATTTTAAAAGTGTGCTTGATTTGAGAACACAGGTATGTTTTTATAAGCTTACAGTTGTCACAAAAGAAAATGTTGTGTTTTTAGAATCTAAAAGCAAAGAAAGGAAAACGAGAATTATATTGTCAAGCTGAACCTGTGCCGTCAAGTATGCCTAAATCAAGAAGTAATGTATTATTTAATGATGATGCATCTGCAACAGGAGCTAATCAGAATGGTGGATCTAACTTTGTTTTGGAAATGGATCAAATGCAGTTGCAAGAACAAGTAAGCTTATCATAACATAATTAAGATAATTTTATGTTTTTCCATTTTTAGTCTCCGCTTCTCGATAACACCGATAGCTACTATCGTGATCGTCTAGGTGCAATGGAAAGCATCGAATCAAGCATCAGTCAACTTGGTCAAATCTTCTCTCAATTAGCTCATTTGGTTCAAGAACAAGGTGAAATGATTACAAGAATTGATTCAAATGTTGAACATACGTCCATAAATGTCGAAGCTGCTCATACAGAACTTTTAAGATATTTCAATAATATTTCCAAAAATCGATGGCTGATTATCAAAGTTTTTGGTGTTTTAATGGCTTTTATTGTCTTCTTCATCGTGTTTATGGCTTAAAAGAAAAAAACGTGCAAAAGAAGCCGGTGGGATGTATCACTTGTAATACCCATGAATATGGGAAAATCTAATCTTATAAAACTTTGGGTGATGGGAATAAAATATGATACCTATGTATAATTGTAATTTATTGATTGAGATTTTTATGTATTTTCTATTTGTAATTTTTTGTAAATGAAAGAAATAATAGATGCTTTATTTTGCATATTGTGTTTTTTGTCTTTTTGTTTTGGTTTTTATGCCATTATTTACTTTTTTTGCCATAGCTTGAACTTCCTTGTTTTATCGTTTTGCTTTAGATGGCTCCTAGAGTTACTTTGCCGCTCTTGGTTGTTACGAGTTTTGTATGTACGACATTGACAATTGCAAATGCTTTAGTATTGAAAAAGCAATTTTATCCTGCGGTTGTTTACATCACTAAGAATAATGTTTCATTGGCTGTAAGTTTTATTTTTTGTTATACCTTTGAATTACTTTTATTGTTTTTAGGTTATTTATGCTCAAGGAGCTGTTCTGGCATATCTTGCATTTACCATTATTCGATACATCTTCTTTGGTCAATTACGAGCTGCTGAAGTTGAACATGCAACTGATCGAGTATGGCATGCTGTAATGGAAACATGCTTAGCATTTGCTGTATTCAGAGATGATTTCTCTCCGAAATTTGTTATTCAATTTGTAATATTATTTTTTGTGAAAGCTTTTCATTGGTTGGCAGAAGATCGAGTTGATTATATGGAACGAAGTCCTCTGATTACTCTCGCATTTCATGCAAGAATCTTGGGTATTTCTGCGCTCTTATCAGCCATCAACAGTCATTTCATTTCTTCGGCTTATTTTTACACCATGACTAAAGGTGCAAGTGCTCAAATTGTTTTTGGTTTTGAGGTTTGTTTTACTTTTTCATGCTCATGGCTAATCAATCAATCTTTTAGTATGCTGTTCTTATGACAATGGTATTTCATATCATTATTAAATATCTTTTACATACTCATGATTTACAACAAAACCATCCATGGGAAAACAAAGCTGTTTACATGCTTTATGCTGAACTTTTTATCAGTAAGTACTTGATTTTATTTTATCATTTATTTCACTTTTTTTTTTTAGATTTCCTTCGATGCCTGCTTTATTGTGCCTTTTTCGCTATCATGATTAAGATTCATACATTCCCTCTGTTTGCTGTAAGACAATTCTATTTGACTATTCGATCCTTCCAAAAAGCTCTGAATGATGTTATTAAATCTCGTCGTGCCGTTCATGCTATGAATCATCTCTTCCCTCTTGCTTCTGCTGATGAATTAACTCAAGGTGATGCAACTTGTATCATTTGTCGCGAAGAAATGACAGTTGAATCTGGAGCTAAAAAACTTCCATGTAATCATATCTTTCATCCAAATTGCCTTCGTTCTTGGTTTCAACGTCAACAAACTTGTCCCACTTGCAGAACCGATATTTTAGGTTTGTTGTTTTTGTTTATTATTTCTTTTTAACTTTTATTGTTTCAGCTCAAAGACGACCGAATATAGTTCCTGGCCAAAATGCTAATCTTCAACTAGGTAATGCTGGCCTTCCTCAAATACCTCAACAGCTTCAAAATGGACAACCTATGCCACCAATTTTTGCTCAACTTTTTGGCCAATTTCATCCACAACAACAAAGAGATGCACAAAATAATCAAGCTGGTAATAATGGTCAACAACAACAAGCTCCGCCGCCTCAAATATTTCCATTTATGGCTCATAATTTCGCCTTTGCTCCACCACCTTTTATGCAGCATCATCAACAACAACAAAATCAACCTCAAGGTCAAAATGGTAATGCATCAACAACTTCAATGCCACCTCCTCCACCATTTCCTGGAATGCTTCCTATGCCACCTCTTACTGGCGCTTCTCCATTTCCTTTTCCAAGACCTCCAGTTTTTGCTGGATTATCTGATGAAGAAATTGGTCAAATGGAAGGAATGCAAAGGAATGCAGTTGAAGCAAGAATTCAAGCTCTCAATAATATTTCTGTTTTGCTTGATGCTGCTGTTTTACAATTTCAACAATATTTAAGTGTCGCTAATGCATCAGGGTAAAGAATTTTTTAAACTAATTATATTTATTGTATTTATTCTTTTAGAGTTCAAAATCTTGTTCAATTGCCTCCTCCATCACAAGTTCCTAATGGTGAAAGCAGCAATGCAACAGAACGAACTGAAGTTAATATTGATACAACTGCTGCTCCAATTGATGCGCCATCTTCATCAACTGTTCCTACCGCAAGCTCTTCTCAACCTTCTAATGGTCATCTTGGTAATTTAACTTCGTCTCCAAAAACTCCTAATATTGTTCCTCAACCAGCTGATGATACTAGAAATGGCGTAACAGAAGATTCTCCAACGGATATTTCACCTGAAGAACATGAACAACAAGAAATTCTACGTCGCAGAAGGCTTCAATATTTCGATCGACAAAATAATTAGACATTAAAATAGACTTTATTTCTTCATCTTCTTTGTATCCGGGTGTTTTTGTTTTTCTTTATAATATTTATCATAAATTATTATTCTGGCACATACGTTGATAGTCTTATTTTGTAATTAAAGCGCTTATCTTAGCCATTTTTTCTCTCCTTTGTTTGATTGTAGCGAGATAAGCTTTGTTTTAAAATTTTATCAACGAACTGGTATCCATCTTTTTTTGTTTTTTGTAATTATTTTCTTTGATTCAATTTTAATGTGTTAATCTCGATAAATAAATTAATGATTTTGAATGATTATTTCACATTGAATTTTGGAGGTTTTTATCTGCCTCTCTTTCGATACTTTAAAATATGTTCTCTTGCTTTTTAATTAAACAATTCGTTTAGCTATAGCTCAAAATGTCTAACCATGAATTAAAGAAATTTGTTGTTGATGGAAACGCAAATTCTCATGATCGTCGACTTGGCATCCTTCGAAATTTAACATGGAACCTTCCAAATCAGAAAATCAGCAAAGTGTAAGCTATTTTACGTTTGCTTCATTTAATAATTATTTTGAATAGTAGCTTGTGTAAGAAAACAGAAATTTTTATGGATCATGCTGAAATTGCCTTTCAAAAACAACTTCAAATGTATGATGCTTTTGAAGAAGATGCTAAAGAATATGATGACCAAAGTCAAAAAATGAGTAAAATCTTTGCTTGTGATAAGCTTCGGTTCACTAATAAAGCTTATTTTTCAGACGATTTGATTAATCAAAAAAGAGCTGAATTAATTGCATTACAACAAAAATGGAGAGAAATTAATGCTGAAAGAATCAACAAAGAAAAAAGAGAAGCTTTGGCTCAAATAATTACTCAACTTCCATCAAGAGAAGAAAGTCAAAGGTTTTCATTTTTGTTTTAAAAGTGCTATGGTTAATCAAGCAAAGGTTTTAGTGTTATTAATGAAACTCGTACACAAGAAAAGGATCTCGATGAGCGTGAAACAGCATTGAATGAAAAAGTTTGTGTCTCTTTATCAATTCTTTGGTTTTACTTATTTTTCGAATTTTAGCTTGAAGCTCGTAAAGAACTTTTATTCCCTCTTGGTCTCAATCTTGCTATGGTTTTTGCTGAATTCAAAGGTATGTTATCTCTTTCTTTGATATCATATAGTGTTTACTGCCATTTTTGCTCTTGATTACTTTACTATTAAATTTTCAGAGGACATCCAAGCTCGTCAAAAGCGTTTACTTGAACTCAAAACTCAAAAAGAAAGCAAAAATGATGACAAAAAAGATGGTGAAACTCCTGAACATGATAATCAAAGTCAAAAATCTTAATTTATATTTGGTGCTGATGGAACGTGATCTCATTCTTTATTATTGTTTCTTTGTTTTTGTTTTTATTGTAGAAAGTGTTTGAATAAAGTTTTGTTTGAAAATGAATGTTTTTTCTTTTCTTCACTTTTGGTTTTAGTAAATTTGGAAAAGATGAATTAACAGCGGTTGCTTGTTTGTGAGCATTTTTCTGTCATTAAGCTGTAGCATTTCCAATTCTTACAAAGATACGCTTTCCCAGAAAAATCACTGGTTTGGTCGATCTCAAATAAAATGCCTATCATCAGCTGCTTCGGCATCGGGTTGACCTCTTTTAAATTCAACCATTTGTGCCACAGCAAGTTCGAGGATTCTTTTAGCTGTTCGTTCTTGAATTGGAAGAGCTCGACGAACACCCAATTAACCACAAGCTTCTTTAATCCCTGCTCGTTGTTAAATTGAAATATGGTTCTAAATTTTTATTTTATCTTTCGCATTAAGTGCTTACGAAGATTTGCTTGAAGCAAATTTAGAAATGATGAGTGTTACAACGAAAAATATCTTCTTTACTTTTTAATGCAAAAATTTACATGGAAAATTTTTTTACATGAAAGTTAAAAAGGCTCTAAAATTTCATGAAATATCAAACCAAGATATAAATTTTTTTATTGATAAAACATGGGTTATCTTGACCCAAATATTTTTACAATTTTTGAGGGTAAAGAGAAAAAAAATTGGTGGAGCCTCAAACTATTTTTCGAATTAAATGAAAAAAACAAGTAAGTCAAAGATTTAATCATTAAAAAAAACAACGTTATTTCCTAGAAAATAAGATTCCCATGGACAATTACAAATGTGAATTGTATTTAATTTCGACATACCGTAAAACTTAAAGATAAAAAAGAGAAAAGTACCAATTAAGTAATGTAAAAACAATGATTTTTTGAAAGCTTTCTTATAAATATGTATAGCTTTAAACCCATCATCGTGAAGTAATAATTAAAATATTTTTTTAGCACTGCTGTTAGAGAAACATGTGAAACTTTTATGAAAAGAGTGAATGAGAAGCGAATATGCATTGGAGCTGGTGCTTATGGTCAAGCATGGATTATACAGTTTGATGGAAAGCCAACAGAATTTGTGGAGAAAATTTATATGAAAATTAAATCTAAAGATGAAATAATATGTGAAATTGATGCTTTAACATGTTGTGCTAGTGAATATATCCCTAAATTGATTTATAGTGGATTCAATGGTAAAGGACAATGGTGCACAATAATGGAATATTTCAAAGGTGGAACATTATGGCATCATTTAAACCAAGACGAAGAAATTACTGCCGAAGGAAAGAAATTTATTGCTTATGAATTGGCACTTGCTCTAAAAGTTTTACATGGTAAAAATTATACTCATGGGTAATTTTTTACACAGATAAAAATATAAATGTTATTCTTTTTTTAGTGACTTGAAAACTGACAACATTGTTTTGACTGAAAATGGGAATGTTCGCCTTATCGATTTTGGCAAATCTCGATATGTTTCTTACGAGGATAGAAAACTGCCTCAACAAGTGGATATATTTATGGCACCAGAAATATGGCGAGAAGATAAGGCTGGAGTAGCTTCTGATCGATGGTCTTACGCTGTTGTTCTTTGTATTTTGATTCAAGGAGAAGCGCCGTTTGGTTCTGTTGAACGACCTAAACAAGAAATATACGAAGATACTATTAGCAAAGAACCAAATTTAAATAACATAAATGATGAAGATGCTAAAGATCTAATTAAAAAACTTTTAAATCCTGATCCTGCTAAACGATACTCTGAAATAACTAAACATGCTTACTTTAGAGGTCTTAAAAAAGATGATGATCCACCATTCAAGCCAGGAAAAGTTGAAGTAAAACATATCGATGTTCCGAAAAATTGTGATGGGTGCTTTACAGATGATACGGAAGTGTATGTGAAACTTATGAAAGAAACTCTAATGATACCGACAACTGCTTACTTAGAATCAATGATGAAACCAACAATAGTAAATAAAGAAACCAAAAATCCTCCGACTTGTGACAAATTGAAGGAACTTACACCTGACAATGAAAAGAACATTCAAGTGGTTGATGGAAAAGTAACTAAACCAAAAGGTGCTGAAGAAGTGATAAAACCAAAAGCTGTTAAAAATGAACCAAATGCAAATGGAAAAGAAGCAAAACCAAAAGATGGCAGAAAAGAAACAAAACAAAAAGCAGCGAAGAAAAAGAAAAGTGGTAAAAAATCCGAGAAATTCTCCATTTTTAAGAAAATCAAGAAACTTTTAAAAGGAAATAATTCTCGAGTGGTCAATGGAAAAATTTCAAAACCAAAAACTCATTAATTGAAAATTGCTGGTGGAAGAATGATGGTTTTGTGCTTTACTGATTTTTGCTGTTGTTACCTTTTAGTAAGGTTTGTTTTTTTTGTTTCTTTTGTTGGATGCTTACTAAAATAATGTTAACTTTTTAATCACCGATGATGAAATACGAGCATTTGTCAATTTTGATCAAGAGATTTCATTTTTATTAAATAATTAATTACTTTCTTTTTTAGTTATGTCGTCATACCTAAATCTTTCATCTCAAGCTTCTTATATTATTTTCTTACATCTTATGGTATGAATTAATGGTAAACAAACGTCTTCTATTGGTTTTTGATTATCAACTATACTCGAAAATTTATAACTTCAAAGTTATTTAGAAAAAATGGAAACTCTTTTCGTGAATCTAAAAATATTAATTGAAATGTTGTGCTCTCCATTCTCTTTGTTTTGATAATTTTTCCTGTTTCAGAATGGACAAAGTTTGCTTTTTTCTAACATACGTTTATTTGTTTTTATTAAAGCATATTTTTAGCACTTACATCCAAATGTTTACGTTAATATCAAATTTTCTCTGAATATGGTGCATTTGAAGCTGCTTTTTACTGAATATTATTATTGTACAATTGTTTTAATAAAATATTATTTGAAAACGAATTTTTGGTTTTAGTAACTTTGAAAGAAATGAATTAACAGTGGTTGCATGTTTGTGGGCACTTTTCTGTCATTAAGCTGTAGTAACTCGAATTATTGCAAAGATATGCTATGTTTGAGCAATCACTGGTTTGGTCGACGCCTGTAATTAAATGCCATAATTTAAAGCATTTTAGTGATAAAGCTTACAAGTTGGAGTAGCTATGGTTGTGGTGATGCCACATCGATTACAAGTTAGAGAACATTTTTGAGTCATGATATCATAATATTGCGAATTTTGACAATAGCTTGTGTAACTGCTACAATCGATTGTATCAACGCCTAAAGATTTGAAGATTATTGAAATCAAAGTAAAATGCAAAGTAGTCGATGAATTTCGCTACAGTTATCCAGGAAAGCTTTTTGGTTCAATTCACTATGTATTTTATTTATTTCCAGGTATAAAAAAAGTAAACTTACAATTTAAATTTGGACATCTTCCGCAAGTTTTTGGGCATTTTTGTGTCATTAAATCATAATAATTACTATCATTGCAAAGATTAGTATTCGAAGTGCAATCATTTGGATTTGTTACATTATCTTCACATGTACTTGCTGAAGGTGATGTTGTCGCAGCTGTAGTTGGTGAGGCTGTTGTTGTCATAGTTGCCGTATTAGTTGAAGTTGTGGTTGTAGGATCGCAACAAATATCCGTTGTTGTATCACATATCAAACCAGCTGGACAACTATCCATAATACAAGCTAAACTTTTAAAAATATTGCAGTAGTTGCAGTTTCTAAAAAAACTTACGATTTGAAGGATCACAAACTGCTGAAATGTATGGTAAAAAGCAAGCAACAAACGCAAATATTAAAAGCATTTTCATTTTTGCAAAACCTCCACTTCTGCTTTTGAAATTGATTTTTGTAAAAATGAAACAAACTCATTTTATATTTATTAAATTTTAATCCTGAACATCCGTTTGTTTGAACGTTGTATGCTTTCCAGCAGGTGGATGGATGTTAAAAAGGTTAAATTGACATTCTTTTATATTTTTAAAGGCAAACATTTTATTCTAAGGATCTTTGAGACTATGGAATCCAAATATTTACAATAATAATTTCATTTTTTATTGAATCGTTGATGTGAGTTTGCACAAATTTACTCATTCAAACAGGATTTTGTTTTCGAGGAACGGTGGATGTTTTTTTATTTGAATGCAACTCTTGTTTTGTAAAATTTTAAAGCTTTTAATTTTATTATTTTTTGAATGTTTCAAGGCCAAACCTAGTACACATTTTTTAAATTATATGTAACTTTCATATTCTATTAACAATTAAGCTGGCTTTAATTAAGAAAGAAGAAATTCTAAGTTTTTTTAAACCATAAAAAATAAATGTTGAAAGGTTTATTAAAAAAATGGAGCAAAATTAAAGCCCTTTTCCCAAAAATTAAATATGTTATTCGCGGTGGCCATTTGTCTTCGATCTCGTGCAGTAAACTAAAAATGATTTTCATCAACTTCGCTTTTCAATTATGTCTAAAACATACTTCAGCCATTCGAACAATTTTAAAAAGTTCAGATTGTCGAAGGGCATAATTATTTGTGTGTAAATCTTTCAAATAATATTGATGTAATCCATCGGATGCTTTCGAAATAATTTCGTCAGCTGCTTTTTGTGTGAGTTCACTAATTTCATCTCGATCTAAAAGTACATATTTTTAAAACTCGCAAAGTATTAGTTGTTTTTACCAAAGCAAGACCATAATGCAATAAGGCAAGCATATAAAGCGAGGAAAAACAAAAAGTTTTTGCCAAATAAAAAATTTTTCAAAACACCCTATTTTTGTGTAAATTTTTTTACAAATATTAGAGTGTTTTGCTAAATGATAGTGAAATTGTCAATTTATTTACAAAGCTACGAGTGTTTCGTGAAATCATATCAATTTGTAAGCGATTTCCGAAAAAATTACAAAAACTACCTTTTTTTCAAAGCAATTGTTATTTTGTAACAAAATTTACAAAAAAAAACTAATTTCTCAAAGATGTGTTATTTTGTAAACGAATTTACAGACATTGCAGTGCTATGTTTGTAAATGGCCTTATTTACAAACATTGCAGTGCTATTGTTGTAAACCGCTTACCAAATTGACTATAGAAAGTGAAAATGCGGCGAAATTGTGTGCCAGACAGCCAAAGAAGGTGTGTTTCTCTCGCTCTCTCGCACACAATTTCGCCGCATTTTCACTTTCTATAGTCAATTTGGTAAGCGGTTTACAACAATAGCACTGCAATGTTTGTAAATAAGGCCATTTACAAACATAGCACTGCAATGTCTGTAAATTCGTTTACAAAATAACACATCTTTGAGAAATTAGTTTTTTTTTGTAAATTTTGATACAAAGTAGTGAAAATAGGTAGTTTTTTGTAAAAAAAAATTACAAATATTCAAGTTTTGAGGAAATGATAGTAAAATTGTAAATTCATTTACAATTCTACAAGTCTCTTGAGAAATGATGACTTGCAAAAAAAATTTACACAAAAATAGGGTGTTTTGAAAAATTTTTTTTTTGGCAAAAACTTTTTGTTTTTCCTCGCTTTATATGCAAGTTCAACCACCGTAATTCTCAACTTTTTAAATTGACGTAATAAAGATGGACCTCGTTCTAAAATTGGAATAAGAAAAACTTTTGCATCATTTTTAGCTGAATGTGCAAATGGAAACTGATAAGGTTTTGAAAGATCAAGAAAATGTTTTGTTTCAACAATGGCTAGAAAATCCATAGGATCATCACCAAAATATTCCACTGAGTGATAACATCGCTCTATGGGATGAAATAATTGCCAAAATCGTTTAAATAAAACAAGCTAAAAACTTATTTTTTATTTAATCAAAAACTTGTTAGAAACAAACTTTTTCATTTGGATCCAAGATTGCAAAGTATTCAAATTGTGAAAGCATCCTTGCAACATTTGTCAAATAATTTCCCAGAAATAAATTCCTCGATGGTTGATCCACTTCAACAAAAAGTGTTAAAGATGGTTGAGGTTTTACTGAATTTAAAAATTGTGAAAGAATAAATGAAAAATCTTTTGTAATATTTGTTGTTTCTGAAAGTTGTAAAGGCAGCGTTTCTTTTTTCTTAAAAAAATGAATATGTATTTTTAGGTAAAATTTTAATGAAAGTCTTACTTCAAAAATTTCATTAATTTCTTCCAAAATCAAATTAATGCTAGTTAAATTTGTATGAATTGGCATTGAAGAAGCCATTGATGTTGTTGATGATGATGGACTTTGGTGTGGATCAAAACCTTCATCGATGAGTCTTTGATTTTCATTTGGACCATCCTTTTCAAGCTTCATGCCAATTTCTATGCATTTTTTTAACCGACAATATCGGCAAATTGGTCCTAAATCAATGGATTTTGAAAAATAAAGTAATTACTTTATAGCAAATTTAAAAAAAGCTGTTAAATTTTTTGGTTTTAGTGATCTTCAAAAAATGTTATTTTAGCTCAAATTAAAGCCAATTTATTTTTACTATGATAGACAAAATTATTAGTTCAAAGTTTTTAACTAAAGAAAAAAAAGTCGAGTTCTAAACTTTTTTAATTTAATCTTTCATAATTATTTTTTTAAAGAATTTGTTAAAAGATTAAAGGCTGAACATGAATGGCAATTTTATGATAAGTGATTTGGATATGTACTTACTAATTAGTGTCACATCACATACACCATTTCCACGTTGACATTTATATGAAATTTTAGCTTTAACAGAACGACGGAAAAATGCTGCGCATGCTCGACAACAATTCACCTACAAAATTTATAGTTTAGTTTAAATTGTTGACTTCGGAAATGATAGGAACAATTTAAAAAAAGCAACATTACAATCAGTCATCGTTTTTCCAACAAAAAAAAAACAAAGAAACATGAAATCTCACCTGAAATCTCAAACCATTTGTTGAAGAGCCACAAATTAAACAAACTTCTTTTTTATCTTTCTTATTATGATCTTGATTTATCATAGCTATTTATTTCTAAATTCTTTGTTTGAACAAAAATAAAAAATAAAAGAAGAACTCAAAAATTACGAACAAAAATTTTTTCCAAATGTTTTTGTTGTGTGAAATATTAAACAAACATTTTTTTACTAATTTTGTTACGCTTTACTTTTTTTTGTGTTTGACGAAGAAGTCACCGCTATTGTTATATTAAAAAGCAACAGGAATAAAAAAGACACAATTTTTATGTTGTTGCTATGATAGTTTTGTGTTATCATTATTTTTCTTCCAATGGAATAATGTTTCAATGAGATTTAAAATTTATTAAAATAAAAAATGGGATAATAGTGGTTTTTGAAGTAATCATAAACATAATGTGGAGCCAAAAGGATAAACAAATGAAAGAAATTTGGCAGAGGATTTAGAACGTTTACTTGCTGCAACTCCAACAGCTAAATTAAGAACTCCATTAGAAATGGGAGCTTCTTTGGGATCAAAATATTTATAATAAACGGATCGAATAACTGCATCTAAAATGATAAAGCATAAAGAAAAATGCTCCTTGTTAATCCAATCGAGGTAGAAAAAATCTTAATGAAAAAGATTGAAGCAAAAATTTTTTTTTACTTGGATTGCAATTCAACGCTTTGCTTGAAGTGATTTAGAAAATGAGTCACAAAGAAGATGATTTTCTCGGCTTCTTTAAATTAAAATTTACATACATGTAAATTAAAAAGGCTTTAAAAATTTCTTAAAATGTCTAACCATGGAATACGTTTTTTATTGATAGAAAACTATATATCATGGATAACCTTGCTCCGAATATTTTTGAATTTTTTGAATGTGATGAAAATTGGTGGAGTATCAGGATACCTTTTTTTAGTTGTATAAAAAAGAGGTAAGTCTAATCTTGATATTTTGAAAATAATATCATTTTCGATTCATTTTAAAATAAATTATGGATCAATAACACGAAAGCTTTTTTGGATTTAAAAAAAGGAAATTTTTTGATTCTCATCTATTAATTCTATCTTTTCTAGCACTGCTGTTAGAGAAACATGTGAAACTTTTATGAAAAGAGTGAATGAGAAGCGAATATGTATTGGAGCTGGTTGTTATGGTCAAGCATGGATAATACAATTGGATGGAAAATCAAAAGAATTTGTTAAAAAATTTTTATATGAAAATTAAATCTGAAGATGAAATAATACATGAAATCAATACTTTAATATGTTGTGCTGGTGAATATATCCCTAAATTGATTTATAGTGGATTCAATGGTAAAGGACAATGGTGCACAATAATGGAATATTTCAAAGGTGGAACATTATGGCATCATTTAAACCAAGACGAAGAAATTACTGCCGAAGGAAAGAAATTTATTGCTTATGAATTGGCACTTGCTCTAAAAGTTTTACATGGTAAAAATTATACTCATGGGTAATTTTTTACACAGATAAAAATATAAATGTTATTCTTTTTTTAGTGACTTGAAAACTGACAACATCGTTTTGACTGAAAATGGTAATGTTCGTCTTATTGATTTTGGCAAATCTCTATATGTTATTTTAGAGAACAGAGAACTGCCTAAACAAGTCAATTTATTTATGGCGCCAGAAATATGGCGAGAAGATAAGGCTGGAGTAGCTTCTGATCGATGGTCTTACGCTGTTGTTCTTTGTATTTTGATTCAAGGAGAAGCACCGTTTGGTTCTATTGAACGACCTAAACAAGAAATATACGAAGATACTGTTAACAAAGAACCAAATTTAAATAACATTAATGATGAAGATGCTAAAGATCTTATTAAAAAACTTTTAAATCCTGATCCTGTTCAACGATACTCTGAAATTACTAAACATGCTTACTTTAATGATGTCAAAGAAGATCCACCATTCAAGCCTGGAAATGTTGAAATAAAGCATATCAATGATTTAAAAAATGGTGATGGGTGCTTTACGGATGATACGGAAGTGTATGATACACTTATGAACGAAGCTCTTAAAATACCGACAACTTCTTACTTAGAATCAATGATGAAACCAACAATAGTAAATAAAGAAACCAAAAATCCTCCGACTTGTGACAAATTGATGGAACTTTCTACTGCCAAAGAAAACAGCATTCAAGAGGATAATGAAAAATTAACAAAATCAAAAGGTGCTTAAACTTCTGAACATGATAAACAAAATCATAAATATATTTTTTGTGCAAATGGAACACGATCTCATTTTTATTATTGTTTCTTTGTTTGATTTTGTATTTATTGTAGAATTGTTTTAATAAAATATTATTTGAAAACGAATTTTTGGTTTTATTAACTTTGGAAAAGATGAATTAACAGTGGTTGCATGTTTGTGGGCATTTTTCTGTCATTAAGCTGTAGTAACTCGAATTATTGCAAAGATACGCTTTGTTTGAGCAATCACTTGTTTGGTCGACGCCTGTAATTAAATGCCATAATTTAAAGCATTTTAGTGATAAAGCTTACAAGTTGGAGTAGCAATGGTTGTGGTGATGCCACATCGATTACAAGTTAGAGAACATTTTTGAGTCATGATATCATAATATTGCGAATTTTGACAATAGCTTGTGTAACTGCTACAATCGATTGTATCAACGCCTAAAGATTTGAAGATTATTGAAATCAAAGTAAAATGCAAAGTAGTCGATGAATTTCGCTACAGTTATCCAGGAAAGCTTTTTGGTTCAATTCACTATGTATTTTATTTATTTCCAGGTATAAAAAAAGTAAACTTACAATTTAAATTTGGACATCTTCCGCAAGTTTTTGGGCATTTTTGTGTCATTAAATCATAATAATTACTATCATTGCAAAGATTAGTATTCGAAGTGCAATCATTTGGATTTGTTACATTGAGATGGGATTGTTTCAAGTTGGTTTAAAATATTTATGCAAATTTTTTCATTATTCATTCAAACTTTCCCATGTTGTGACGACTGTTTTGTGTTTTCATTTTCCCTCAAAAATGTTTCAATTAAAAAAAAGGATTTATTAAAGCAAAAAAAAAGAAAAGTAAATGGATTTCTGTAAACTCTAATGAAATTGTTTAAAAATTTTGACTTAAATTTTAATGTTTTTAATTTTAAGAAAGACTATAATTAATTCAATGTTTATTATAAATTTTATCCTTCAAGGTCATCGTATTCATCTAAATCCGAAAAATATTGTTCTTCTTCCTCTTCATGATCTTCAACTGTGGCAAACAAATGCCCATCATCAGCTGCTTCGGCATCAGGTTGGCCTCGTTTGAATTCAACCAATTGTGCCACAACAAGTTCGAGGATTCTTTTAGCTGTTCGTTCTTGAATTGGAAGAGCTCGACCAATGCCCAATAAATCTCCAGCTTCTTTAATAAATCTTTCTGTTTCACTTTCATTGCATCGAGTTGCAAGTTGAGCTAAACGTGATTCAGCAGATGAAAATGCATCATCAAGATCGAATAGTTCAAGTTGGGGCGGAGGAAGTTCTCGAAAACCTGGAAGAAAAACAGCTGGTTGAAGTGGTGGAAGAGGAACTTCAAGGGATGGTTTTACAATGGTTAAAGGTTCATATGGAACATTAACTTTTTCATATGCTCTAAAATTAAATTTTAATTTTAAAGTTGCTAAAATCATGATTTTAACGAACCTTATAACTTCAGGCCATAAATCCAAATCAAGTGCAAATAAACTTGAATCAAAAGCTTTCATAAAATCTGGACCAACACCTGCTTCAAGTTCAGATTCTTGCAAACATGATTTTAATGTACCTGAGAGTCTAATATTATCTGGAATAAATCTCATATCTGCTAATTCAGGTTCTCTCGCATCATACGTGTTCAAATCGATTCCGTCACTCAGTAATTTAATTAATAAATCCTACAAACATTTTTTGATTTGGTGTTAAAATTTTGATTGAAAAAACATACAAAAACTTTTGAGTTTTCTTCTTTATCAAAATAAGCATCCGAAAACATATGAACTGATCCAACTACAACAACTTTTCCACCAGAAGAAATTTGATGAAAAGCTGCTACCGGTCTTTTTACTGGATAACAAACGGTTCCAGTTGAAAATAAAGCAATTGCGTGTTGTTTATCGAGAGATAATGTGGCACCAAAAGGATAAACAAATGCAAGGGATTGTGCGTTAAGATCTTCAACGGATTTAGGATGTTTGCCTGCAGCAGCTCCAAGAGCTCGATTAAGAACTCCATTAGAAATGAGAGCTTCTTTGGGATCAAAATATTTATAATAAACTGATCGAATAACTGCGTCTAAAATGTAAAAAAAAAAATATTCTTTTAAAGCCAATAGAAAGAAGGGCACAAGCAAAATCTAACCTGAATTGCAAGCAATTCCAAACTCTTCCAATAAATAATTTATATTAGTATCAAGTTTAACTTCACCTTCTTCGGTCATTAACACCATTAAGCTTCCTCCAGCTTGAACAAACTTTCTCAAAGCAGCAAACTAAAAAAAACTCAAAAACCTTTTTAAGAATTTCAACAAATAGTGTTATTACTTCTTGTTCATTAAATTTTGCATTTGGCGCAGGTAAAACAAAAATTTGAACTTTATCAAATGTTGCATCGCTTATTTCATCCGTATTCCTAAAAACTTATTAGTTCCAGAATGGATTAATCTAACTCCAAATTCGGTGAAACAAAACTCACACATCAATAGTCCATTGACCTCGAATTAGTTTTTGAAGTTGTCGAAAACCATTCGTTGCTGTAAAATGTTCTTGTTTGGATTGATCAAAAACTATTTTAGATGTTCGTTCTCGTTGTTGTTTAATTGCAACTGGGTCCTAAATTATAATTTTATATTCCTCGAAAAATTATTGAAAAGGCATTACTTGAAGTGAATTTGGAATGGAATTACGTCGAAAAATATTTTCTCGGCTTCTCAATACCGAAACCATTATTTACATTTAATAAACTTTGTCAATAATTAAAGTGGCACAAAAATTAAAACGTGAGGACCTTTTTTTATTTTTTGAGGGAGCCAAAATCATCAAAAATAAAAAGCAACAGAAGTGCTGCATTTATGTTTCCATGGAAACGAAACTTTAAATGAAAAAGGTTGAGTGCAGTTTTTCAAAGCTACCTAAAAGCACAGTTTTGAGTTTAGTCAAGCTTTATAAAAATAAATGTTATGAAAATATCGCAGCACAATCCGCAAATGCTTGTCATTTTATTATTTGACCATCCTTTTTTTTCAAAACTTCCAAGGCTTTGCTTTGAATGCAAAATCGATTTCATTGCAGTGGAAAAAGTTGATTGAACAAAGACAACCCAAAAAGTGATGGTTAAAAAAATTTAATGAACAAAAAAATTGAAAAAATATTTGCTGGAAGTGGGATTTGAACCCACGCCCTCATTCGAGGAGTAGAAAACCCCGATTTCACACATTTGTGTGTAAGAGAATAACTCTTGAGTCTACCGCCTTAGACCACTCGGCCATCCCAGCATATTTTTGATGCCTCGATATTGTGCACATATACACACAACCAAGCACATTTGGTGCTTCATTGCAAAAAGAGAAAAATTCATTGGACAAAAAACTTTTGTTTTACACCATTTCTTTATTTAAAAAAAAAAGCAAAAAGGTTTTTTTTGGTTAGTTTGTAAAACATTTAAAAAGCATTTTATGAAAATAAAGGTTAAAAAAATATTTATTTAATATTGTTATGACTCAATTATGTATGGAAATCGAACAATAAAAATCAATATAACGCGTGTGAAATTGATAAAGCATAGTTATAAAGGTTATCAGAAAAATGAACTTTTCTTAACAAACAATTTTTCTTTTAAAAATTTCGACTTCATTCTTTTTTAAGGATGGCGACTTCAAAAGCCATTGGAATTGACCTAGGAACTACTTATTCATGTGTTGGAGTATTTGAAAATGGAAATGTTGAGATAATTGTTAATGATCAAGGTGATAAAACTACCCATTCATGTGTCGCTTTCACCGAGGTTGAACGAATTGTCGGTAAAGCCGCTAAAGATCAAATGCATCGGAATCCTCAAAATACTATTTACGATGTTAAAAGATTAATGGGAAGAAAATTTGATGAATCCATTATTCAGGAGGATCTCAATCATTGGCCATTTAAAGTTGTTTCAAATGAAGAAAAACTTGAGATCGAAGTTGAATATAAGGAAGAACGAAAGAAGTTTCTTCCAGAAGAAATTAGTGCAATGATTCTTGAAAAAATGAAAAATATTGCTGAATCTTATTTGGATCATGCTGTTACTGATGCAGTTATTACAGTGCCAGCATATTTCAATGATGCCCAAAGACAAGCAACCATTGATGCAGGAAAGATAGCTGGTTTAAATGTTTTGCGAATCATTAATGAACCCACTGCCGCAGCATTAGCATATGGATTTAAAAAAGCAAAGAAAGAAGAGATTATTCTTGTTTATGATCTTGGTGGAGGTACTTTTGATGTTTCCATTATGAAGATCCATGATGGCTGTTATGAAGTTCTCGCAGTTGGAGGCGATACTCATCTTGGTGGGCAAGATTTTGATCACCGAATTGTATCTTTTTGTGTGAATGAATTCAAAAGAAGACACGGCCACGATATTACATCAAATTCTCGAGCAATTTGTCGATTGAAAAATGCTTGTGAAAGTGCCAAACGAGCTTTAAGTAATTGCACTCAAACTTCGATTGAAGTTGAATGTCTTTTTGATGGAATTGATTTTGATTGCAAAATTACTCAAGCTCGCTTTGAAGATCTTTGTGGTGATTTGATTGAAAATACTCTTGAACCTATAAAGCAAGCATTAGCCGATGCTAAAATTGAAAAATCTGATATAACAGAAATTATTCTAGTTGGTGGATCAACAAGAATTCCATTCGTTCAAAAAACTATTCAACAATTTTTCAATGGTAAACAACCTAAATCTAATATCCATGCTGATGAAGCAGTGGCATATGGAGCTGCTCTTCAAGCGGCTTTCCTTTCAAAATGTACCGACACAAGCATCCAAAATATTCGCTTATTAGATGTTACTCCACATTCACTTGGTATACGAACAAAATTTAACAACATAGAGGGTTATTTTTCCAAATTAATTGAACGTAATACTCAATTTCCTGTAGAAAAAACTCGTCGTTTCACTACTTCAATGGATAATCAAATAAACATTTTATTTCAAGTTTTTGAAGGAGAAAATAAGATGGCAGATGAAAATAGAGAATTAGGAAGATTTTGTTTACAAAACATTATAAAAGCTCTAAGTTGTGTACCAGATGTCATGGTAACATTCAAAATTGATGAAAATGGAATTTTAACTGTTAGTGCTGTGGAAGAAAAAAGTGGAAGCTCGAATTCCATTGAAATTCAAACTGATAAAACCCAATTTTCCCAAGCACAAATTGTAAAAATGATTGATAATATTAAAGAATAAAAAGATTTATTTTTTGGTTTGTAAAACCTGATAAAAAAACACTTGGTTTAATTATAAAATAATTGACCAAAATTAATAAGGAAAAAAATTCTTTGATGTGAATCTGAAAATTTAGGCTATTATTGGTAGTGATAAAAACCCTCTGAATGCGATTCACTATGAAGAATTAAAGAAGTTTTGCTTTAGAAATAATTACTTTCAAATTATGTACTTTATTCTTTCGAAATCTCTGATTCAATAATTTTCCATCAATGTATGTAGTTTGTTAGTTTAGAGTTTCACTTTTCTGTCAAAAACAGAAGCCTTCAAAAATTTTAAAGACATGAATGTGTATGTTTCACTAATGAGTCAACAACAGTTGTATGTAAGCCTTCCTTCCGTATGTCTCATTAATTTTGGACTTTTTGTTTTTGAAAGATCTCAAAAAATAATATTCTCGAGGGAATACATGTAAAGTTCAAAATAAGAACATTCCATTTCCAATTTCCTCATAATTCATGACTAATAAGTGACGGTTGTAACCTCATTAAAACGCTAATTATCTTTGTTATTACTTATATCAGGAAAATATTTTAGTAAACTAATAGTTAGTTAGTTATGAGGTTGTCGGATAAAAAAAAAGAAGAGTAAATGACGTTTTAAAAAATGCGAGCATTGAAGGTAAAAAAAATTTATTGCTTCAAAGAAATATTAGGAATGCTTCATTTTTTTTGTGTTTGAACGTGTAATGTTTCATGATTAGAGAATTTAATTTCGTTGAAAACTTCCCTCATTTTTTTCTTCGTAACTCTCGTTAAGGCAATATTGAATTTGCTCTCTTACAGTAGTAACTCGCGTCCACATATTTTCTTTTTTGTTAGAATTATAATATTATTTTTTACGTAATTTTTTTTGTGTGTGCTGCAATCAAAAAAAGGCGTAATCCCATCAAACAATAAACAAAAAGAAAAAGATTGATTCGTTGACCATAAAGCTACTATTGAATTCATATGAAAAAAGGTACAACAAAAAATCTCAAACGAGCTTTAAATATGGTCACTTTTCACAAACTTTTTGTCTGATCCTTTTTTTACACCAAAAAGTTGGATACGCTTCAAAAAATATTTATTTGTAAACGTCTAAATCAAGTTTTTCTTTTTCTTGCTATCATTTTCTTTCGTAGCAACAAACAAAGCTTATTGTAGCTTTATTTTTTAAAAAGCTTATCTCTTTTGAAAGTTGTTTAAAACCCTCCCACAAATAAGTAAAAAGTATAAAAGTGGATCACTCATCTTCATCATCATCACCTCCACCATACTCTGTGTAGCTAGTAGCTAGCTCTCCATTGCTGCTACTTTACTCTGTCTTTTTTCTTTTTCTTTTTTTCAGAAATTTTCAATTAGCTTCTTTTTTTTAATTTTAACACGTTTAAAAAAAAGCGTGACGCTTATCTCTTTCTATTAGCCACACAGGCACTTTTTGAAGCGTGAGAGAAGAAAAGCTTTTGTAGGAAAAAAGAAAAAAGTAAAGCTAAAAAGCCGCTGTAACTAATTTATTTAGTTTATAAACGAACGTTTTGAGTTCAAAAGAAATTTTTCTTCTTCTTGCCTTTTTATTATTTGATTGTATAAAAAAATATAATGGCATTTAAATAATGACACAGTTATCCTATGTCTCCGACATTTATTTTATGACGTTGATAATTTAAAAGGAGGTGAAAAAAAAAATAGTGAAAAGGAAAAGGAAGTTAAACGTTGGAAGTTGTTCGTTCCATCGACAAATTGGGTTTGGTGATTTTTTGGAAACTAATAATGGCCATGACGCACATTTTATAAATAGCGCTAATAAACTTGAGTTCAAAAAGCAAGCAAACAAAAAAAAGAAGCTTTGTAAGCGCTTTTGCCATTGACAAATATGCGGTAATCTTCTTTTGGAATCTTTCTTCTTTCTTTCACCCACCAAACATAATAAAACCAAATACAATTTTTTTCTCTCTCTTCAAAGAGCTATAATCTCATAAATGTTGCAGTTTTTTTTTCTGCTTAATTTTTAACACCTCGCATCATTTATTTTGCCACCCATAAAGGTACAACAACCGCCTCCAAAGTTTTTCATTTCCAAACACTTTCTTGCCTTTCTTCTTTTTTTCTTTCACGTAACCGGATTCATTCTTTCCAAGTCAACGGGAAATTATTATTTGAAGCTTTTTTTATTTTTTTGGAGGCTCGCTCGACAGTCAAAGTTTTTTCGTCCTCTTATTTCTTCATCGTCAATATTTCCTAAAAAAAATGATGGGAGAAAAAAAGGATAACTCTAATCCAAAAAAACGTGTTTCCATCCATCGACTAGCCAGCCGCAAATCACTTGTTTTTTGTTTTGTTTTTCCATTGTACAAAAAAATACAGAAACATTGAAATGTACCTGGATTGATTGATAAGTACATATCCCTTTTTTCCTTGGTCATTTTTTGTGGATAAGCTTACTATGCGTGCTACTTTCGCCTTCGGTTTTTAAGCCATTTTTCGTCAAACAAAAAAAACCATTTTTTTATAATCCTTTGAGAGGAGGAGTTCGTTTTTTTTTTGCAGCAACAAAATACATAATCCGGCTGTCACGGTTGGCGAAAGTTGTAGGACGTGAATTTCGAGATAAAAACAAACTTTGATATCCTCGAATTCTTCAGTGAGCATTTTCAGGTGTTTTTGTATTTCCATTCTTTTCAATCACAAATAAAAAATGGCTCGCTTTGTTTCTTTTGCAATTGTTGCAATTTGTATTGAAGCCGCAATCGCTCAATATGGTAGTCATGGCGGTATTTCTGGAATGTCCAGCAGCCCTTATGGTGGCCTCAGCAGCTTTGGATCTTCTGGTTTAGGAGGTCTCGGTGGTTTGGGTTCAGGAATGTATGATGATGGACTTTATGGTGGATCATCCAGTAGCCTTGGAGGATATGGTAAATTTTAAAAGTTTGGAAAAAAAGCATTTTGGATTACAATAAGTTATTATATAGGACTTGGACTTTATGGCTCTGGTGGTTTTCCATCTCGTGGAAATACATTCCCTCTCTCAGGCCTTAGTTCACCTTATGGTACTCCAAGCATGGGTGGCCTCTATGGTGGCTCCAATGGAATGTATGGTAGCTCCAGTGGACTTTATGGTGGATCCAACGGACTTTATGGTGGCTCCAATGGAATGTATGGTAGCCCCAGTGGACTTTATGGTGGATCCAACGGGCTTTACAGTGGCGGACTCTCTCCATATGGATCTCTTTCAAGCCCACTTGGAGCATCACGACTTAGTGGACTTAGTGGTGGAAGCATTTATGATTCATTCCCTTATGCAACTCGAAAGTAAGATAAAGTGATCTTGTTAAACCGCTTTCTAAAAACATTTCTTAAGCCTTATTTGTTTGTAACTACCGAGCTTTCTTATTTCTTCAACTTTCTTTAATAGTAAATAAATTAATATCTTGTTTTTATAAAAATGTTCAAAGGATAATAAATAATGAACTTTATTTACTTACAAAAAAAAAAACAAACAACAAAATTTATTGACAATTACTAACAAAGAAAACATCTTAGAAATCAAAAACAATCAAACAAGGAAAAAGTAAATAGGCATGACAAGTTAAACACATTCAAGGCCAACCATTTGAGCAGCATGTTTGACAGCAAATTTCTGAGCATTAGTGACTTTAGAAAAAATCAAGAGCTTTACGTTCTTTACTTCACGATGGAGGTGGTTTTCAGCGCGTTTCTTCATAGCTTTGATGAACAGTGCCAAAATATGAGTTGATTGCATTTGACATTTCATGTTCTTATCATCATGGTAAATAACATTAACACCAGTTCTTTCAGCTGGTTCAAGTTTGAAGCTCCATTCAGGGTTAACTTCAATTTCTTCCATTGGTAAACCAATAAACTTGAAAATATCTGAAAAATCAAGCTTTAGAAAGAATAAGAAAATAAGGAAAAAGATACCATAAACAACGCATTTTGGATGCGATTCCAAATCTTTCATTGCTGATTCACCAACAACTGGAACACTATGAGCAAAAGAGATGTAAAACTGCGTCTTAATTCGACCTAAAATTATTGACAAATAAGTATGTTTGAAGAAAACAAAAATTTAAACTAACCTTTAGCATCTTTAATGAGTTTAACTTCGGATTTTGAAATGCGTTCCAACGCTGCCAATTCAGTTGTTGAAACCCGAAGGATGAAATCAGGTTCATGTACCTTGCTTTCGTCGACGGCCATCTTGATTGATTGATTGACAAACTTTGATTGAAATTGTAAAGTTGCAATACAAAGCTTTCGTTTAACAAAAATGTCTAAAATGAAGAAAGTAAAAATATTTGAAAGTGGTTCCTAATTTTTGGTTTTACCGTAGTATAATCAATCGTTGTAAGATTAATCCTTTGGTCTGAAAGAGTAAAAAATTTTGCTGCAATTTCATTCATTCAAAAAATAAGTAAAATTTACATTTTTTAGTATTCATTTCCAAAATGCTTGAAAAGCTTATAAAAGGAATGAAGTGACATTCAAATGCTTTCATTTATGGTCTGAAATCGTCGGACGCGGAAGCTAACATCATCGTCAATTTATTGATTTGCTGAATCTCCATTCTCATCAAAGAATTCAACCATGGGTGCTCCACTTGATGTTGATAGCATGATAAGCCGATTGCTCAATGTTGGTATGGCTGGTGGTCGTCTTACAACACAGGTTAGTTCTTTCATTTTTTGTTTTTTACTAACCCTCCTTCATTTTTAGGTTAGCGAACAAGAACTTCAACAACTTTGTCAAATTGCTAAAGAAGTATTCATTTCTCAACCATCTCTTGTCGAAGTTGATCCTCCTGTCCTCGTTTGTGGTGATGTCCATGGTCAATACTCTGATTTGCTTCGTGTTTTTGATAAAAATGGTTTTCCACCAGAATCCAACTATCTCTTCCTTGGTGACTATATTGATCGTGGACGTCAAAACATTGAAAGCATCTGCCTCATGTTCTGCTACAAAATCAAGTATCCTGAAAATTTCTTCATGCTTCGTGGAAACCATGAATGTCCTGCAATCAATCGTGTCTATGGGTTCTTTGAAGAATGTAACCGTCGTTACAAATCCATCCGTCTTTGGAATGCTTTTCAAGATACCTTCAACTGGATGCCTCTTTGTGGTTTGATCGCTGGTAAAATTCTTTGTATGCATGGTGGTTTATCTCCTCAATTGACAAGTATGGATCAACTTCGTAACCTTCCTCGTCCTCAAGATCCACCAAATCCATCAATGGGAATGTAAGGTTTTATTTTTTAACTTTGAAATTTGATTAAGCCATTACATATTTTCAGTGATCTTCTCTGGGCTGATCCTGATCAATGGGCTAAAGGATGGCAAGCAAATACTCGTGGTGTGTCATATGTTTTTGGACAAGATGTTGTCGTCGATGCATGCAATAAACTTGATATTGATCTCATTGCTCGTGCTCATCAAGTTGTTCAAGATGGATATGAATTCTTTGCAAATCGTCGTCTCGTCACCATCTTCTCTGCTCCACATTACTGTGGTCAATTTGACAATGCTGCTGCAACCATGACTGTCGCCGCTGATCTTTCATGCTCCTTTTCTGTTTATCGTTCAACTGCTAAAGCTGTTCGTCTTGCTCTCAAAAATGGAGCCTAAGGTGTATTTTGTCGATGTGATATAATAAATGTGATTCTAAAATTTTGTGTCTATCTTTTTTCTTTTGTTTTGCGGTTTTAACTTTCTAACTTTTTAAACCTTTTTATGGACTTGAATTAAAGTAAAAGTTATTTTTGACTTGGAAAGATTTTAGATAGCAGTGATGGCTCTTTCGAGTTAAAATAACAAATGGTTTAAAAAGCTCAAGCAATAAAAAGAAGGATGATAAATAATTCTAAAAAAAAGTTTATGGAAAGGATTAAGCAGGGATGATTTCTATTTGCAGTTCATTTTTCTCGAGAATCATAGTTGAAGTCAATTCTCTGATAACATAAAATATTTTGGCGTTGAAAACATTGTGAATATCTTCAAAAGTTTCATCGAAAACGGTTTCAATCGTACCATTTTAAGCACCATGGGATCAATATTCATATTTTTTTTACTAAAGCCCCGTGATGATGAACAAAAATTACATAGTTCCATTAAGCTTTCTAATTTTGCTTTTGGTTTCCATTGTAAATAAATAAATTAAAGTTTTGGCTACGTGACTACATTGTTACTTTCTAAAATAATTTTAATGAATGAAAATGAGTAAACTTCACGAAAACGAATATTAATGAAAGTCCAATCTTACTCTATTGATGGAAATTATTCCAACTCCATTTTCCAAGCTTTTGTACAGCTTTCTCGATCCATATGTGTTTTTTGAGAGTTCGTTTTTGGTTGCCTTGATTACCTCAAAATGAATTTTAGTATACTGGATTGCATTCAGATCTAAATCTTTGCCAATATTCTTTGTGAATTTGCAACATTGCATTGCGTTAACGCCTTCATATGAAACTTAAAAAAAAGCTTTTCACATTCAATGAAATCAAACCAGGGTTTGGCGGAATTCCGCATGTTTTTGGATTTCCGTATATTCCGCGGAATTCCGCAAAATTTTGCGGAATTCGAAAGCGGAATTAAACAAATTTTTAAAAATATTTATCAAAAGTTTTTACATTTTTTTGCGGGAGTTTGATAAAAAAAACGCTGCGATCAAATGCCCAAAGAAGGCTTTAAAAATAATAAAAGTGTATAACATTTTTACACTGCAAAATCAAATTTTTTTCAGTACATTGTAACGGATGAAATCAGTAGGGTAAGACAAACTTAAATAAAAAATCGGATCTTCTTTATTTTTGCATACCTGGAGAATCTTTTCTTTCTTTTTTTATTTATTTTTATTGCACATTAGAAATCAGTTAGTTTCTTACAAAATGTTCTTTAGTCCTTTTTGAAACCAATTTTGCAATCAAAAATAGCTGAAATAAATCGATTGACAATCTTTAAATTTTCAAAATTGGGATATTGATGTTAAAATTGGTTTAAATAATGATGATATCTATAGATGGTTAAAAGATTTAGGAATTCTTAATATTGTAAAAATAGAAAAGTTTTGATTGTAAAAGCGCGACATGCTTTTAGATGTAAAAAACAAACCTTTTTGGTGCAATAAGAAAAAATAATGTGGCTAAGCTTATGTTCAGTTCATTAATACATTATCTTTGCATGTTACCCATATTAAGAAATTTTTTAATCAAAATTGATCTTTTTCCCGGCAACATTAAAGTAAAGAAGCTCTTTATCGCACTTGTTTACTCTAAAGTCCCCATTTTCAAGGTCAAAATTTGCATTAATAAAGCATGCAACAGTCTCAAAAAATCTTTTAGCTTTTGATTATCGTCATATAAAAAAAAATAAAATTTATCTACTTTGGATACAAAGGCTTTGATACAGACACATACAATAGTAAAATCGTTACCGTGGACTATAATGGAAAAAAAATGTATGTATAATAACAAAAAAATTTTTTTGGTAATTCCGCTTCCGCATTCCGTTTTTGCGGAATTCCGCCTTTTTTTTACTTCCGCTTCCGCTTTTGCGGAAGGGAATTTAGGAATTCCGCCTTCCGCGGAAGCGGAATTTTTTGCAATTCCGCCAAACCCTGAATCAAACCCAAAACGCAGAAAACAAACAACATTCATTCACGGGTTTTAATTTGAATAAAAAGCCTTATCACTTTTAGTTTCATGCTTTTGTGTTTAAATAAAAAAATGCAAATTTAGTGTGAAAAATCAAAGTTTAGCTTCTTCCAAAATTTCATTCCACTTTTGTATTTTCACATAAATCCTCCTCATCCATCGATGGTGAAGCTCAGAAGAAATTTACATGTTTCTCAAAATAAATGTCAATGAAGATGAAAGAATTTAAAAAAATCATTTCAAAGACGACAATTGATTTTTCTTCGTCGAAGAAAAGAAGAAGGATGGCTGCAGCTCGATCAATGCAACAAATTGCCGCTTTTTATGGACGCTCATTTCCTGCTGAAAGATTAAATGAATGTGATACAGCTGATTGTTTTTTGATTTCATCAAATGGATTCAGGTAAGCAGCTTATTTTTTTTGGATTCATGCAATACCTAATTCTTGCCACGCAAATGGATCATATGGTAGCCATTCATCCTTTCGTGTGTTACCTTTTCTTTACTTTTTTCAATCTCATTTCATTCTTCCATATTTTTTTCCAGCTTGAACGCTCATTATTCACTTATCGTTGATTGGTTAGGTGAAAATGTACCCTTTCCAACATTTCAAAATCAAATACATTTACCAATATCTGATTCCGCTCTTCAATTACTGATTGATGTAATTTATCATCGAATGATACATTCTTGGACTCCTGTATTCGAACTCATACACTATAGTGTTGGATCTCAATGGTGGCAACTTGTGGATGATCTGTTAAATCGTGGATGGGAACATATTGAATCGTCTGGAATACCAAAATGCTGGCTTCTTGCTCGTGATCGATCATTACCATGTGAATTAGAACTTCGTCAAAGAGTCGCTGATGTTGCACCATATATTATTTCGAATGAAGGTCCTGAATATGCTGATTTAGTTTCAATTCAAATTGCTGCTTTACTTGATCTTCTCAAAGATGATAGAATTTATTGGGATTGTGCTGAAACAACGTTTAAAGTAATCTGTGCTTGGAGTTCTGTCAATCGGTCATGTGCAAAAGAAAATTGTCAAAATCTTTTCAAAGCTATTCGGTATTCAAGTATCTCTGAAGTAAGTTTCATTTTCCTTAAATTTACTCAACAACTAAAATTTCTTCTTTATTTTAGCGTCGTGATTGTATTGCTGCTTTCAAAAGCTTCTTTCGAAATTTGGGAGTGGATGAATCAACATTGAATCAAGCAACAAGTGTTTACACATCGTTCAAACCTCGAATTCCTCGATCTCTTTTGCTTTACATGGGTGGATGGACTCAACGACAAGCTTCAAAATCTTCATATTTTTACGATACTTCTGCTGATCATTGGGCACCAATTCCAAAACTCAACCTTGAAGATAGGCTATCATACTTTCGAGTTGCTTACATTGATAAAGTGAGTTTATTACATGTTTTTTAAAAATAAAACTATCCATATTTATTTTTTAGAAACTATACGTCGTTGGTGGATTTACTGATGGAAGATTTCGAACAGAAGTTTATAAATATGATTTTAATACAATGAAATGGAAACCAGGACCATCTTTGAATGAAACCAAGTATGCTTTTTTTGCAATTTTCGTTTGTTTGACACATTCATTTTTTAGAGGATACTTTACTCTTGCAACATTAAATCGTCAAATTTATCTCATTGGTGGTTCTGATGGTCGTGTTCGAAGTCCTGTAGTTGAAAGACTTGATTGTGCCTCAAATTCATGGGAAATTCTTCCACCAATGTCTGTTGGACGTTCCGATGCCGCTTCTGTTGCTTTTCGTAATCGCATTTGGGTTTTTGGTGGATTTGATGGAGTTCGAACTCTCAATCGTGTTGAAACTTTTGATCCAACAACTCATACATGGAATGATATGGTACCTATGATTGAACCAAGATCTGGTCACTGCGCTGTAAACTTTCATGATAAACTTTTTGTTCTTGGTGGATTTCAACATGGTCATTCAACAAATGCTGTCGAATTTTATAATCCTCAAACTGGTCATTGGGCTCCTGCACCTTCCATGATATTAGAACGTTCAAACTTTAGCGCGGTGGTATTTGAAAGCTGTATTTATGTTATGGGTGGACATGTTGGAGAAAGCACTCTTGATCATTGCGAAAAATTCGATGGTGAACGATGGATTCCTGTGCATTGTCTTCCAAAACCTATTGCTGCTGGCGCCACTATTTATATCGACAAGCCAACAAATATTGCAAAATTACTTGATAGAAAATTTATTTGATATGTAAATGAAATAATAAATGTTTTTAACTGACTATTTTTTGTGTTTATTTTTTTTTGCTTGATAGGTTTTTACTGTTATTGTGTGGATTTTTGAGTTTGCATTTGTTAAAAATTTATTTCTTTCAATTTTGTAATGTCTCCAAGCTTTCTTACGAAGAAGTTAAAAAGCATTAAATTTTCTTGAATTTGAAGGACTCCACCTTTTTTGTTAAACAACTTTTTAGCTTCTTGAATTCCAACTTGTTTACTTTTATCTTAGAAAGTAAATAAATGAATCAGTCGAAGTTTTCCACATTTTGTGCATATTTATTATTAATGAAACTTTAGAAGAATTATTTCGAAAAAAAGATTAAAACTAAAGAAAGTTTAACAACTTTTTCATCGTTTTCTTCCCCAACCAAGAAGTGCAGCATACCCAAATGGTACACATCGGCAATCATGGATTACAACATCATTGGCAAAATCTCTGCACATTCCTTTGCATTGATTGAGAATATCTGTGCAACGATTACGACCAGGATCCCATCCACAACCTTGTGGCTTAAAATATTTGTCATTTTATTGGATAAAAGGAGTTTCATTTCGTAGTAATGACTTACTTGAAAGTTGTCTTTATCATAAACATAATTCATTAAGCTTGACATTGCAACTTCGTGTGCTCGACTACCAACAGGTGGCCCACCACCAAATGAAACTGGAGGGGATTGATAATCTTTAAAAAGTTAAAGCTTTAACAGATGCAAAATAAAAATATTATGTATTACCATAACCTCTTCGATAAGAAGAAAATTGAGATTGATAAGGAGCACCACCAAAGGATGATTGATCATAATATTGATTTTGTGGTGGATAAACGGCATCAGAACCACCTGTAATAATTTTAGCATAAAAAAATAAATTTTAATGATTGGGACATACCATAACTAGGAAATTGTTGCATTGGATAAGCCGACATTGGCCATAATTGACTGATTGTAAGCTCTAACACTGCTACAAAAGCAATCAAAACATAAACCATTTTAAAACAATTTTTCTTATATCGTTGATTTTCTTTCTTTATTTATAAACTTTTTTCCATTTTTAGAAATTAGAAATCCTTTCTAATTCCGCCTTTCTTTGTTTTGATACAATAGAATTTGTGAATGAAGAAAAAAAACCAACTTTGACCAAACAAACAGTTGAAACTTTTTTTTAGACTCACTTCTATGAATGATGATGACCCTTTTCAAAAATCCTCTTGTCTTCCGGATTCCAAAATATAAAAACCAACTACTTCAACAATCTCTTATAATATCCCTTTTTTAATTTTGACCTCCACAAAAAAAATAATAGAAGAAATGACGCAGAAAACTTTTATATTTATTTTCTCTTCCTCATTTGAAATCCATCATCCTTTTTTTCTGAAAGATAAACCTATCAAAAAGTATTTGTGTTCGGTGGTTAATAATAAAATTAAATGTCATCATAAGTTGCTTTCCTTTATTCGTTTTTAAAAAAATAATAATGGATGAAGAAGAAAAAAAGTTGGAAGAAAATTTTAACAAAAAAGCGACGCATCAAACTTTGAAGAAAAAACAAACTCAAAAAAATGCAGCAACGCAAACAAAGCAATTGAATGCATTTGGTTCTTTAAACGAATTCCATGTTCTACTGTCACCTTAACTGATCAAGCTTTTGTTCGTTCGCATTGCAAAGAAGAAAAAAAAAGAAGCAAAGTTTGAGGTTTTAGATTTTTTGCGTTAAAATTTTAACAAAATTATGGCAAATTATTGCCTTTTGTATTAGTTTTTAATAAGCTTTTTGCTATCTGATATCCCCATTTTTATGAATTCCTTTGCTACATTTTGCTCGGTTTTTGCTTAGAGAATATACCTTTGTTATTAAAGTTTTTTATTCTTATTTTTTCGTGCCTTTTAACGCGTATCTTTAATCATAATTGCTTTTAAAGGTATCCTCTAAATATCCATTTTTTAGCAGTCAATCAAACTCTTCACAAAAATGGCTAATCGCAAGGGCAAAGTCAAGGAAGAACAACCCGTCGTCAGTCTTGGACCTCAAGTCAAAGAAGGTGAAAATGTATTTGGTGTTGCACATATTTTTGCATCATTCAACGATACATTCGTCCATGTTACTGATCTCTCTGGTCGTGAAACTATTGTCCGAGTTACTGGTGGTATGAAAGTGAAAGCTGATCGTGATGAATCTTCTCCATACGCTGCTATGCTTGCTGCTCAAGATGTTGCTGAACGCTGTAAACAACTTGGTATTAATGCTCTTCATGTTAAACTTCGTGCTACTGGTGGTACTAAAACTAAAACTCCTGGACCTGGTGCACAAGCAGCACTTCGCGCTCTTGCTCGCTCTGGAATGAAAATTGGCCGAATTGAAGATGTTACTCCTATTCCATCTGATTCAACTAAGAGAAAGGGTGGCCGCCGTGGTCGTCGCTTGTAAATCGATCATTTCAAACTTGTTGTGTCTCATATTTTGATATGTTTGATGTATTAAGATTTGAGATAGTTTGTTTCTTTCTTTTGTTTTTGTGAAGTCGATCATAAAATAAATATAATATTTGTTTTCGTTAAATAAAAAAATTTGCATAACGTTTTTTAAGTTTATCATTCATGCGTTAGTGAGCGAAAATTTATTTGTTGCATCATCATTCGGCTGTTGAGATGTGGTTTCTCTATCTTTTACGGGTGATTACTGCAGATGAAGATCCATTAACGGTGGTTGAACGTGAAGGAGCTGGAGCAGAATCTGGATATTCATCAGAAGAAGATGACAATGATGAAGAAGAAAAAGCTTCAACTAAAGAAAAGAAAACAAAAGCAAGTAAATCGTCTGAACCTGATGAAAGAAAACCAAAAAGAAATGAACCAATTGAAAATGAACAACATTTGGAAGCAACAACTGGAGTTCCTCCTGGTGGTAATCGTGGAAGTGGTGGTTTTATCAACTCAATATTGGATTGTTGTCAATGCCTTGGGGTATGTTTTATGAACATATTTAATGGATATGGATTGATAATGTTTAATTTTAGACATGCTGTTTGATAACTTATGTTTTATGTCCGCCTCTACCATGCTGTATTGTTCGTAAAGTCGCATTTCGTCCACCACCAAGAGGTCAAAGCTACAGACTGGTCGTAACTGATGATAATGGAGAAAGAAAGTATGTTTCCAAAGCCAAGGAGGTTAGTTAAAATTTTGCTATGACTTCATTCATTTTTTGATATTTTAGGCTGCAAAATATCCCAAGCTTCAAATTGAACCACTCTGGACTGATAAACATCCTGCAAATGAAAATCTGGTTGCTATAATTCGACGTGAACTCAAATCTGTTGATGGCTTTATTGTGAAATCAAAATCTGGTAATTCAATCGTGTGTGCACATTTCAAAGCTCGACCAATTGGCTGTAAAACTCCAAAATGTTTCCGAAACAAAGTCGCTATCTTTGCTCAACCAAATTCATCTGATATTGGAGGTTTTATGCAGCCATTTCTTCCTGCATCTCTTCACAACTTTGCTCAAGCCATTGGAATTGATATTTATGCGTTTGATTATTCTGGTTTTGGTAGAAGCAATGGATCCTCTTATGAAAAGAATATATACGGTGATATCAGAAGCGTTTATGAAGAAGTGATCAAAAGAGAAGGAGAAAGGATTCAGGTTAGTTATTTTTGGAGATGAATAAAACTTTATTATGGTTTTTAGATTTTGCTTATTGGATATTCTATCGGCACTGCTGCAACCGTCGATTTGGCTTCAAAGAAACCCAGCAACTTGTTTGGTCTTGTGCTTATGGCTCCATTTACTTCTGGTATGAGGCTCTTAACCAACAATCCAAGAAAAGAAAGCACAGCATGTTTAGATTGTTTTACGAAGTATGTTTTTCACATCCTTTTGCTTTTTTTATTCATCAATTTTCAGTTATGATAAAATTCCTCTTGTTGAAGTCCCTGTGCTCGTTTGTCATGGAACAGCCGATACTATTACACCTTTATCTCATGGACAAGTACTATTTGAACGCTCAAAATACAAGATTGATCCTGTGATTGTCGAAGGTGCATCCCATGTTAGTATCATGAATGGTCGTCATAAATATGTTCAAATGGCAATTAGATATTTTATTACAACTCAAAAACTCGAAAGAAGATCTCCTTTATTTAATTTGTAAATCAAAAATGTCTTTAATTTTGTATTTAATAATTTTTGTATTATCGTTAATAAATCATTTAATATTTGTAAATTTTGTAATATCGCCTTTAATTTTTGGAACTTTTTTCAAAAGCATTTCTCGACTAAATCCTTCGAGTTGTTTAAGCTAACTTAATACATTGAATTCGATTTATTGGAAACATAAGAGAGCATAAAGTTGCTTTCATTTTTCTTTTTTGTGTTTGAAGGTGTCTGTCTCTCTTACTAGTTGATAGAAACGCAAACCTAATGCTATCAAGGCGAGATGGCCGAGCGGTCTAAGGCGCTGGTTTAAGGCACCAGTCTTTTCGGAGGCGTGGGTTCGAATCCCACTCTCGTCAGTAAAACCTTTTTTGATTTTTCCACCTAATCGTTATCGTCGTCTTTCAACCAAATATCAACAATACCATAACTTTTTTTGCTTCTCAAACCAAATTTTTTTTTAAAGAAAATGGTTGAAATGCATTTTGAAGCTAACAAATTCTGCCTTTGAAAAAAACACATTTTATGGATAAAAATCGATTAGAAAAATCACACCATTTGCCCTTCTTTCTTCTTTTTTTTTTTCTTAGTCACACTGTTGTGGATTGGAAAGAGGACTAATAAAACAAATACATTAAAGCTTTAGCAGTCTCAGTCGTTGCTTTTGATTGGCAAAGATGAGGTTGATTTTTGGGTTTTTACTTTTCGCATTGACTTTATTTTTAGTTTGCAATGCTTCTGAAAATGATATTTCTGATAAAAATAATAATGAAACAATCCCAGTTGTAATTTGGCATGGAATGGGTGATTCATGTTGTAATCCATTAAGCATGGGACGAGTTAAAAAATTGATTGAAAGTCAAATCAATGGCATTTATGTTCATTCATTAATGCTTGGCGGAGGTGTTGTTTCAGTAAGTTTTAATCAATATTGTATTCAATGAAATTATGATGGAAGACTTTCAGGATATGGAACATGGATATCTTGCAAATATGAATAAACTTGTAACAGAAGCATGTGCAATAATTCGTTATGATCCCATACTTAAAAATGGCTATAATGCAATGGGATTTTCTCAAGCTGGTTTATTTTTGTGGGTTTTCTTCCTTTCTTTTTCAACCTTTTTTTTTGTTGCAAACAAAACAAAATAAATGATGACGTCAAAAAATTAGCGACATCGCCGCTGCCTGCAGCAAAACAAAATCAACCAATAATAATTTATCTCCACTTTTTTTTTGCAGCCGCGCTGTAGCTCAACGATGTCCAGTTCCACCCATTAAAAACTTGATTAGTATTGGTGGACCCCAACAAGGTATCTTTGGTTTTCCATATTGTCCTGGTTCAACCACATTATGCAATTGGGTTAGATATGCATTGGATATGGGTGCATATACAAAATATGTACAAAATCGAATTGTTCAAGCTCAATATTGGCATGATCCATATCAAATTGATGATTATAAAGATAAAAATATTTTTTTGGCCGATCTAAATAATGAAAAAGTTCAAAATGATGAATACAAGAAAAATTTATTGCAACTTAAAAATTTAGTTTTGGTTAAATTTGCTAAAGATATGATGATCGTTCCTAAAGATTCTGAAGTAACATACCAAACAAGTTTTAAAAATACAGTAATGAAAGGTTAATTTTTTTTAGTGGTTTGGCTTTTATCCCGATAATAATACCACGGTTGTACTTGATATGAAGCAAACGAATTTATACAAAGATGATCGAATTGGTTTAAAGCAGCTTAAAGAATCAGGTCGATTAAAGTTTATTGCAGTTGATGGAGATCATTTACGTTTACCAAATGATGTATTTGTTGAAAAAATTATTAAACCTTATCTTTCTTAAATTAAACTAACATAAGTTTTGGAAGGTTTTGTCAAATATTTATAACACTTGGCTGAGATACTGCTGTAGCAAACATAAAATTTGGTTTTAGCAAGTTTGAAATAAAAAAGTAAAATTTCTTTTACATTGCTAATCCCAATTTTTTTATTTATATTTTTCGCATCTTTTTTGAGCATTGTTTCACCGCCATTTTTATGCCATATTTTTTTCTGTGAATTTTTTCCTCTCCACATTTGCTTATTTATATCCTCTTGTATTAAATCTCACGAAGCAGGCTCCAAAGCAAAAAAGTTAATTTCATAATTCTGTATGTATTTTTTAACTGCTAATAAATAAACACTTTCTTTCAATTTGATTTGATAAATTTTATTTTTCTTTTTTTTCTTCTCTTTTTTTTCCATTTTTTTAGTGGAACGTTTTCGATTTTTTTAGTTAAACCCAAAAAAAAATTTTTGATGTGACAGCAGCTTTTTTGAAAGTTGTCAAGCAATTTATCCGCTTGAATTAACCAAGATCAGGTTATATTAAAAAGTCGTTTGCTTCAAAACGCTACTATGATCGAGACTCTTTTTTTAAAATAATGATGAATTATTTTTTTTATTTGACAAGTCACGAAAAATTTGTACGGAAGAAAGAAGAATCAAGGAATACAGACTCTTTTTTATCATCCTGAAAAAGAACTGATTTTTCTAGACAACAATGAAAGTGTCTTCCGATAAAAGATTCGACAACAGTTGATAGAAGATACCTTTTTTGTAATTAGGGTTTTCAATAGTTCACAATTTTTTTGAATATTTTTTTCTTTCTGCTCCCGATTCAGGCTAAATGTATTTTTTTTTTTTGCGGATTCAAAAAGATGACAAGATCAACACCCAATTTTTTTTAATAAAAAATGAAAGAAGGAAGGAAATGGATAAGCTTTTGTGGTTTAACGATAGTGATAACAAAAAAAAAAATAGAAAAGAAACAAAACCGGATTCGCCTGCGGCGGCCACCAATGCTGCATTGAAACTTCTTCGTCTTCCGTTTTAGTGGTTTCTCGATGGTGATACTGCTTGATTTTCCTGCATGCCATCACCACATTTCAATGCAGTAATAATACGACGACGTTTTACTTTTATCAAGAGTATTTTTTTTGTTTGAAAGAAGAAGATTGCCTAAGGCTAACTTCGCGCTTTTTTCTTTCTTCTTCAACTTCGTGGATAAATATGGTTAGTTGCATTTCCCTTCATTTTTTTCTTCTTCTAATCATTCTAACCAATTATTGCGCCCTGCTTTAAATTATCCCCCACTTTTTTCTCGACCGACAAACAACAATACTATGTTTGACGACAACGACGACGAAGTCGTATTCTTTTCTTTTTTCTAGGGCGGGCATAAAAACTCTCGAGGATATGGGTCGCAGCAAAAGATTTCAAGTTGGTATTTAAACCCAATCTTAATTCATTTTTAATCATCACATTTCGCTGATCGCTTCAATTTTAAACAAAATGGAGCGGGACGGGCGTCTTAAGGCTTATAAATTTGTTGCCTATTCGGCAGTCACCTTTTCCGTTGTGGCAGTTTTATCTGTGCTTGTCACTCTTCCCATGGTTTACAATTATGTTAATCATGTTCGACGACAAATGCATCATGAAATTAGCTTCTGCAAAGGATCCGCTAAGGATATCTATGTTGAAGTTAACCACATGAAAAATACACCTGAAGTACCTTCAAATCGTACTGCCCGTCAATCTGGTTATGATGCAGTTAACCCCGCTCCCAATCTTCAATGTGAAGGATGTTGCCTTCCTGGACAACCTGGTCCTCAAGGTGCTTCTGGTAAACCAGGAAGACCTGGCAAACCTGGCGCTCCCGGTGCCCCTGGGGCTCCTGGCAAACCACCAACAGCTCCTTGTGAACCCGTTACTCCACCACCATGCAAACCATGCCCACAAGGTAAGCATTTATGAAATTGTATTTTGAATGCGACTTTCGCATTTTTTCGCTTGATATAATTGTTTGTTTACTTATTATTCTAATTATTTTTAGGACCTCCCGGCCCACCTGGACCTCCTGGATCTCCTGGTGACCCAGGAGAGGCTGGTACTCCCGGCAGACCTGGATCCGATGCTAGCCCAGGAACTCCTGGACCTCGTGGACCTGCTGGACCACCTGGCGAACCTGGACAAGCTGGACCTCCTGGAGAACCTGGTATTCCCGCTCAATCTGAACCACTTGTTCCTGGAGAGCCCGGAGAAGCTGGAGATGCTGGACCACCCGGCCCACCTGGACCACCCGGACCTCCTGGAGCTGATGGACCTGCTGGCCCAGCTGGACCAAAAGGCACTCCTGGACCTGACGGACAACCTGGTATGCTATAACTTTTGCATTTTTCCTCAACAATCTAACAATCAAATCTTTTTAGGCACTGATGGTCAACCCGGCCCTGCTGGACCTCCCGGCTCAGCTGGTGGTGCAGGAGAAAAAGGTATTTGCCCCAAATATTGCGCTTTGGATGGTGGTGTCTTCTTTGAAGATGGAACCAGACGTTAAGCAGCAATTTAGTCAACATCATCATCGTCAACTTCCCTCTTCTCACCATTATCAACATTTTAATGATTTTGTATATCTTTCACCAGATAATCGAATATCATCGTCGATGGTTGTTGGCGTTGCCATATGCTTCTTCTTCTCCTCACATTTTTTTTTGTTTCCGGTTTGTTCCAGCGAAAAAAATCTCTTTTGTATTTTTAAATTATTCGAGCGCTCAGATGCGTGCGAAAGTGCTCTTTCATTTTTTAAGTTAAAATTTTAAAAATTTTATTTTTAAAAATGGAAAATGTGCAATCGGGTGCGCGATATTCTTAATTGCAATCGGATTTAAATATTATTTTAATTTTGTATTTAATTTTTTTTGTTTATATGTCATGTCCATCCATAGAATTATCGCAGCAGCAAAAATAATAAAACATTTTTGCACTTAATTAAAATTAATTACCTAATTCAAGCATGAAAGAAAAAAGGGTATTTGAAATTGAAAACGAATAAAACCATAAAATCCATGGATAATCAATATCTCCTGAAAAAACGGGGATAAATTTTAATATCCATTTCAAAAAAATTGAGAGACATATCAAATTTATGGCTTCTTTTCTTTAATTTTATTTTTGATTGCTATCTTTTTGTTCCCGAAAAAAAAAGAGTCAGGTCAAAGTGAATCAAGTTATCTTTTCTTATTCTTCTCTTTCTTCATTTGACCGAATTTTCTAAAAAAAGGTTTTTATTTTAACCGATTTCTTTTTTTTCTGGATTTTTTCTTAACATCAGGTTCTTTTCCTTCATCTCATTCTTCGTAAAAAAAGAGAAGAAGATTGATTGCAATGATTACTGATTTCTCAATGCTTTCAGAATCGAGAAGGGAGAATGTTTGAAGTTGAGTGGTACAAGAAGTTAATTTTTTCTGCAGAAAAGAAAATAGCAAAATCAAGCAAATCTGAACCAGAAAGTTGAAGTCGAGAAGAAAAAAATGTTACTTTAAGAAATTTTATTTTTATCATAAAACTTGTTTTTTCACACGAACAAAATCTTTATTTTTTTGATGGGAATATAAAAGTTGAAGAAACCGCATTTCTTAAATTCTTTTATTTCCATTTTATTTTTCGAGATTAAATTAATACATTCATAAAAGTCGAGGGATTTGCAAAAAGAACGAACAAAATGGTTTAAAAAAAGATGGGTTAAAGGGAAAGTTTACGTGTATCATCGTAAAGGTGGAATACATACTTTCAAAATTAAATTATAATCTAGCAGAGTTGCAGAGTTTGTTGGTCAGAGAAATATATCATGGATTGCTTCGAAAATGAAAAAAATACTTGAAATTTAAAATTTTCTCTACAGCTCCGTTTAATTTCTCATTTCATTCAAAATACTCTTCGCTTCCGAGAAAAATTCTTTTTTCTCTGTGCTCACAGACTTCACAGTCTCTTTCTCCGTTTTGGGTTGGGTCTACTTTATTAGCAAGCAAAAAGCAAAATACATACAACCAAAATACCAACCATGGCCCTATGACAAAAACAACAACAAAAACAAATTACAATAACATCTAATACAAATTTCCGGTTTACTTTGATTCATTTCCAATAATTCCTGAGCACTGAGGACACTTCTTGAGTTGTTTTTGCACTTCTTTCATAATGACGATTATCAACGAGTATTTCAATCACATTCTCAACATCCGGTTTCCATAGCGGTAGTTACGATACTTCCCAAAATTGAATGATGTGTTAAGTTCTTCCGGATTCCAATTGATTATCAATGAGCACTTTGATCCATTTCTTTTTCTGAACTTCCGGTTTTCATAGTAGCAGTTTCAATACTTCCAAAAATTTGAATGATGAGTTAAGTTCTTCCGGATTCTAATTCTTCTTGATGTTTCTTTGCGATCCTCCAGTGCAGCATCATAGGACCATGGTCGCTATATATCTAAAAAGGGAGGGGAAAAGGAAGGAGAAAACTTTAGTACCCATTCTTCAATAATGACCTGACAAGAAAATCTTCTTAGTTTTGATAAAAATCCCAGATGCACTGGTACATTTTGTTACATTATTGACTTCCGGTTTATTTTTCTCTTCTTCCACAAATATCTTTCTTTTCATTTGTCGATTGCAAACATGTATTCTGTATAACTTTTGTAATCCATTAAGCATGAAATTTGAGATTTCTTAGGGTGGTGCTGTCTTCTCTGGGTTCCTTTTGGGCGATCCGGACCATTGTTTGATCTGAAAAAACTAAAAGGTTAATAAAATAAAAAAGACTTACCATATCTAAAAAGTGAGGGAGAGAAAAAATGGTCTGGATCAAGCCCAAATGGTGTGGGTAAGACATTCTTTGTTTCCGATTCTGTCGGCTCGCATCCAGCGAGTGCACGGTGCCTTGCATCCAGCTTAGGCCAACGTCGTACCAAAACAAAACTATATCCCGATTCAGACGGCTCACCTCCAGTGAGTGCACGGTACCTTGCATCCAGCAAAGGTCAACGTCGTGCTACTATTTTCTTAATGTAGGGGATGGCGGGCGGGCGTTCAACAGGATTACAAGCTTGCTAAAAGCAGAATGAAGAAAAACACTTTTTTCTTAGCTACTTCAACGTCGAAACAGACTGCTCGTCTTATCGCTTCGAGAAAAATGCAATTTTCTCTACAGCTCCGTTTAATTTCTCATTTCATTCAAAATACTCTTCGCTTCCGAGAAAAATTCTTTTTTCTCTGTGCTCACAGACTTCACAGTCTCTTTCTCCGTTTTGGGTTGGGTCTACTTTATTAGCAAGCAAAAAGCAAAATACAGAATATGGAGCTAAAGGTTCGAGAACAAGTGAGGTTCGAGAACAAGTCCGGTTGTTTTCTTTAACTTAGGTACATATCAAGGATATAAATAACAGACATCCAGGAACAAAAAATTCACGTTATCGAACACTTATGTAATCACTTTTGTATTGACGCAATCGAATAACAAATATACTTTTTTTACTTTTATTAAAAACAACAAAGATACATTCAAATGCTTGAACAGATCAATAACTTAAAAACAATTGAACAAACCCGAAAAAGTTTTTTAGGAACGGATCAGAGAACTTCGCATTATGAGGACCTTCCGGGAGACAGAGAACAACGACAATTATGAATCCTGAAAACAAACAGTAAGATTTCTTTAAGTTTTAAGCAGTTAAAGATATTCTTTATTCCCTTTTTATATAAGGAAAAACGCGGTTATTGGAAGGATGTATCTTAAAGATTGTAATCCGGGAGGCGACATATAACTGATAATGTTAACTCTCATCACATAAGCTGGGGCATAACTTCCTCCCAAATTTTAACCTCTAGAAGTTAGAGAGCATAACCGTTAATGTTAACGTTCATCACATAAGTTGGGGCATAACTTCCTCCCATATTTTAACCTCTAGAAGTTAGAGAGCATAACCGTTATTATTAACGTTCATCACATAAGTTGGGGCATAACTTCCTCCCATATTTTAACCTCTAGAAGCTAGAGAGCATAACCGTTATTATTAACGTTCATCATATAAGCTGGGGCATAACATCCTCCCATATTTTAATCTTTTGAAGCTAAAGAACTACATACAAAAAATGCTATAAAACACTTACCATTTGTTTCCTCTTCCGGTTTCATTTCTTAGTATGGAGCTCTTCTAGTTGTGTTTCTTCTTGCTGTGCAGTCCTTCTTGAGATGAGGTCCTTTGCAGATGAAACATGGTCCGGGCTGTCTAACACCTTCCATAAGACTTGGTATTCTTTGTTGATTTCCGGAGTAAGCATTTGAGTTGTAGTATCCATAATAAGATCCGTTGAACGGTTGACCAAAGCTTTCTTCAATTCCACGATATCGATGAGTTCTTCCGGTTCTGTCATTGAGGATTGAATCACGGACATCTTTGGAAAGATTCTTTGAAATATCATCAAGCTTCTTGGTTGCTTCATGAGCATCAGCAATAGCAAAGGCGCGAGGATTTTTGTCGGCGAGTTCCAAAAGAGCATAACGGTCGTCCACATCTTTGATCACATCTTTTACCATCTTAACCAGTTTATCCGGGTCATCTTGCTTCATAGCTTCGTTTAGCTTGAGCTTTATCTTCTACAGGATGGAGCATTGTCTTTCGATTCCGGGATTCTTGAATTTTCTTACAGCAACTTTATGAGCAACAAGGTCATCGATGGTGAGGGCATCCGGTTCCTTCTTCTTGTTTCTTTGAATATCGTTCATCATCGTGGTTAAATTACCAATTGCGCTTGCCATAGCCAACAAAGTATCACGAACATCAGCATCTACAGCTTTCTTCTTTCTTACAGGTGATTGACTTCCGGTACTATCGTCATTTCTTTTACGTGTTCTTTTCTTTGGAGCTCCACCATCACAAAGTTCATCTTCATCAGGTTCCATATCATAGACAATTTTCTTTCTTTTCTTCTTTTGAGGAGTTCCACCACCATAATCTAGTTCCGGGTGTTCCATTTCTTGTATTTCTCTTTGAAGACGAGCATTGAGAGCTTCTTCCGGGTCCGTGTCAGACATACTTGAAATACACGTACGAAGCAGAATTATATTCACGCAAAATTCAAAAAATATTCGCAGAAAAAATAATAGATCTGGTAAAAATACGTTCAACAGGATTACAAGCTTGCTAAAAGCAGAATGAAGAAAAACACTTTTTTTTCTTAGCTACTTCAACGTCGAAACAGACTGCTCGTCTTATCGCTTCGAGAAAAATGCAATTCCTTTTTTGCTTTCAATGTTTATGATTATCGTAATTTTTTATTGTCTTTCTTCATTTTACAGCAGCTTTAATTTATATTTTCCAAACCATACAAAATAAAATTGATGCTGAACTTAAGCTGTAATAGTCAAAAGTACAAAACAACCATGGGAAGTTTTTTTTTATCATAATTTAAAGCAAAGCTTTTACAACCTTTTTTGTATTCTATCTTTTTCCTGAGCTACGTTTTATACATATATCATTTATAAATTTATTTAAAAGCATAAGAGAGACACGGTTAATTTAAAAAACGTGGAAAAAAATTATGAGAAAGTTTTAAAAACTTTTGCAAAATCTTACTTTTTCATTTCCTTTATTTTTGGATTAAAATTGGAGTTCAAAAGCTAAATAAATTTATTCATGTGCCAAAAGTTATTTATTAACATTTTATTTAATTCTTGACATTTTAAACTTAATTTATTCCATTTATAACATTTTGTTTTTTTTTTACCTGCAATAAAGTCATTTGGGCTGTTTTTTAAAAATGGAGGTGGCTATTCGCCTTTTTGGTGGAATTTCTTTACTTATTTTGGCTTGTCTTGGGTTGGTTTTAAACTTGCTGTTATTACTCGTATTAATCAAGGTATGTTAAAAACCTTTAACGGATTTGAAGGCCATGAAGATTTGACATAAAAAAATATATTAAAACTTGCTCCTGACTTTATTTTAGCTCAAAATTCATTAGCAAAGTTTCTAACATTTTTAGCATCCAAAAATGCCCGTATACTTACTTCTAAAAGCTTCACATTAAAAATTCTTTGTCGATTAGAAATTTTTGTCTTTCGTTTAGAAGCTTCATTATTTTTTTCACAAACAAAAAATCTTTTTGAACTAAAATCGTTTAGTGTCCTTATGGAATACCATCTTCAATAAGTAGTAATCATTTAGCATCATGTTATTTACAATGATCACTTTTAGGGTCATAATGAATTTAAAAAATATTCATTTTTTATTCTAACCTGGCAACTTTTAATCTGTGATTTTCTTGCTTTAGCGGCTCAAATATTTCTTGCTGCTCCAACTACCATTGCAGGATTTCAGGTAATTCCATTATTTTTTAAAATTTCATTTCCATTTACCATTAAACACCTGTTGTTGTTGTTTTTTTTTAGTTATACCCAGAAGTATTAGTTTTGACTCTTTCAATATTTGATAGATTTTCTTATAATGGAACATTACTGTTTGCGTTTATTTTAACGTTAAATAGATTTATGGTTTTTATAATTCCAAAATTAAATAAATTTTTCTTTTCACAACCCGCAATTTATTTTACAATTATTTTGGGTTGGAGCATTTTATTACTTTATATCGTAAGCACCAGCGTAGGAGGATGTTATAGCCAATTTGATGCAATATGTGAGTCTTGTTTTTTAGTACCATATGACACATATGAACTGTTTCTTTGTTTAGCATTTCGAATTGTACACAAATGCATTCCAATTGAATTAAGGCCATGGTGGAGTTATGAAATAGTGGGAGCTGTAAGTTTGATTTAAAATTTTATCATCAAAAAAATTAATAAATCAGTAATGATTTTAGATAAATAATTGGTTTTCACAATTCATTCCATGGATAATGTTATTTCTTTACCTTCTAACATTCGCTGAAATTCGATGCCAATTCACTAAAAAACTTTTTAATAATCAATCAACCGTAAATTTATTAAGCACTCGAAAAGGAAGAAAAACTGAAATGCGGCTTTTAATCCAAAGTTTAATTATTTGTTCAGTTTTTGTTATTGAATACAATGCTTTTCGATATTTTCCCGATCTCGCTAAAAATTTTCCAATCTTTGATTCATTTGATTCAATTTTAATTAGTTGGATTATGGTTTTTATGAATACCATTCATTCGATTGTTGTATTTAGTTTTACAAAACGAGCTCAACTTTTGCTAAAAGACATAATTTTTTCTTCAAGAACTACAACATTCTCCGTGACTACTGTGATTGTTGTTAGAAATGGAAGAAATTTATAATAAACTTTTTGAAAAAAATAAAATAAATATATTAATAATTACTTTTTTTAAACTCATTTTAGCATTAAATACAAACCAAAGAAATCCTATTTTATGACGCACGGTGTAGTTTTAAAAATTTTTGAACACTGGCCGTTCTGTTCGTCTTTACTTACATACATATATTTCCGAGATATTTAATATATAGCCCTTTTGGCTTAGTGGCAGAGCGTTGGTCTTGTAAACCAAAGGTCGCTGGTTCGATTCCAGCAAGGGGCAATTCCTTTTTAATTTTTTTGATAAACAATGAAGCAAAAAAACGTTAAAAGCACCATTGATGTCTTCCAAATATTTTAATCCCATCGTATCAAAGTCCTTCGCTATTTGTTACATTTTTTTCGTGCTTATTATTTTTCAACATAAAAAAAAGGAAGAGAATAAACACGAAATTACGAGGGAAAGCAATTGTTGATTAGAAAATAAAACCGTAAACTTCATAAAAGACAAAACATGCGTGAAACATAAGACGCTGCTTACATATTTGTGGTTAATAAACCTGTGTATTTTTTTGCAACTAATTTAGTGTGCGACGAGTAAGTTTCTTTGTAATGGATCCACAAAACAAAGAAGAGAAAAGATGCATTAGCGCAGCTTTATTTTCAACAACAAACAGTCTCTGTGAAAAGGAAGAAACTATAAATCCTTTTGGAATTTAACGACCAAAGAATTTTATCGGATTTGAAGGCTTTGAATTGCCCAAGTGTTAATGCACATAAGTTAGTCTGGATAGGTTGACATAATTTTGTTTAAATCCGGAAAGGATTTTATGGTTTAGTTTTAGAAGAAATAAAATTTTACATTATTAGACAGAAGATGAGTTTACAAAAGCAATTTTGAAATTCATGAATGTATTCGACATGCGATTCCATCATTATAACATTCAATGAAAGGATGAATCTCCAATATGGATCTTGTATGTAATAACGGAACATGGCTTTTACAGAAAAATTACACCTCCGTTAACAATTGCCTTTCATTAATTCAAGGTGAATAAATGGTTAGGATTTAATAAAATAATTCGTCAAAAATAAAAACCCTAATGTTTGTAGAGAGAAGCTTCTTCGTTTAAAGTTTTTATTACGAGCTCGTTATTTGAAATATGTTTAGTAATAAAATTGTAAATAAATTGTTGGTAAACCCCAAACATTAAAGTTTTCATAATATTTGGAATCTTGATAAGAAAACGCGTTCATGCAAATGTTTCGTTGTGAAATGCCTTTCATTTTTTTAGGAGAAGTTGTTTCTCTCATTCGCACTTCTTTTTTTTTTTGCTGCAAAAACAAGTTGCTGCTTTTTCTTCAAAATAATCAACGGCAAATGTGAAAATGGTGAGCGTGAATGTTTCTCAAATCTCAAATATTACTATTAATGATTTTATTTTATAGAGCGCTGAAGATGCAAAATGCAAGAAAGAATTTGATGGTAAACATTCAAATAGAAATAATGAAAGCCCAAAATGTAAGGTTTCCGCTTTGATTATTCTAACTTTCTCTTCATCCAACATTTTCAGATGCTTCAACGTTAGCGAATGCAAGTCAACAATCAAAACATGGTAGTTCAAAAGAAAATATAAGCCGAAGAAAAAGTTAGTTATTGACACCTTCCAACTCTAATGAAATAATTTCATTGATTTTTTCAGAAAAACAAAAGCATGTTGATGATTCATCAAGAAAAGATCGGCTAGATGATTCTGGAAAAAGCAAACGTTCATCCCGTCAACGTCAAAATGGCCATTGCTCTGCAGAACCTCTTCAAACTTCCACTAAAATTATCAAAAGAAGTGCAGAATCCGCTGATAAACCACGAATAAGTCAAAGAGAAAGAAATTGTTCAGCTGAAAAGATTGAATCAACGATGTCGAGAGCTAAGAAAATATTTAGTGGCGAAAAATGTGACGGCTCAAATCAACCACAAAAATGCTCTAATACTTTTGGTTATGGTCGTGATTTTCCTGATTCATTGCTGGAAGAATTGGCACCCATTGAATGCAAAGTTGAACCACCTAAAAAAGTTGTAAGTTAGTTTTGGAAGTTTACTTACAGCTGCATATCCATCATTAGTTTTGTAATGGAGAAAAGCGACTGTTTTTTGATATGATGTTATTACCTTTCATTTTTTAGCCAGTCTTGAAAGTTTCAAAAACTTTGATCATCTATGAAGTGCCTCAAGAACTTTCAGCTCAAATGGAAATTGGTGATATTCTGTTCAAATTCAATGATCTTCAAGTATCAACTCGAAAAGAATACTCAAAGCAACTTTCATTTGTCTCCAAAATCCATTCATCTCAAACATTAACATTTACAATACTACGACCAATAAGAAACAAACCCATTTCATGGCTCGAACTTTCTGATGTCTTTTCAAAATTGGAACGTCCTCAAGGCTATGAAATTATACCAACACATTTTGATTATCTCCTGGCTCTCTTGATCGTTGCACCAAAAACTGTTCTTGGAATGACAATCAAAGCTTACAATGGAAAAGTGTATGTTTCTGGAATCGAAAACGGCATAAATTCAATCGCATACAAATCTTTACTCGTTGGTGATGCTATTTTGGTAATTGAAGATCAAGTTATCGCTGGTGTCAAAGAAGCTGATGATTTATTTTGTAGCTATTTTGCAAAAACAAAATTTGTAAGTTTTCTTTTATGAAATTGTTTTCTAAGAAGTTTAACCATTTGTTTCGTTTTTTAGGTGCGCTTGATAATCGAACGACCTAAAACTCCTGCTAGTCTTCGATATGTCAAACATGTTCTGAATGCTGAAAAAACGTTTGAAATCAATCCACGAATGACTGAAGATGTTATTGAAATTTGTGAACATCAAATATCTTTTATGGCAACTCATCCTGATTTGAAACCACCTCAAAAGATACTAACGCGAAATGAGTTAGTTTTTCTTTGCTTTAACAACATTAATCACGTTTGTTATTTTTTAGTAAACCTCGCGCATCAAATTCTCATATCGATGTTGCTCGTGAAGCTGTAGAAATTCCAATCTCAACCGATGTCAACAATGCAACTTTATTATCCTCAACTCCGCCAATACCAACTGTACCGCCTGGAACTACTGGAAGTGTAAATCCAACTCAAAATGCAAAACGATTATTATCTGCAAGAAGATCAAAATAATTATGTGAAATTTTATAATCAAATATTTTTATCCTTTGTATTGTAAATTTGAAATAAATTTTTTTTGAATTCATTTTTGTTGTTTTGATGGGACTTTTTTTAGCTATTGGATTTTTGCAGTGGTGTTTTGATGTTCCGATTTTCGAGGCTTTCAAGTAGTTTAGACTAGTAGTATGAGGGAGGTGAATACGCCATTGTGGGCGTGGCCTAATTTGCAGTTCGGTCTTTTTTTGTGCAAAAAAAGGGGCGGAGCTTTCAATCCACCAATAAGAGAAGGGGGAAAAGGGGGCGTGGCTTTCAATCCACCAATAAGAGAAGGGGAAAAGGGGGCGTGGCTTAATTTGCAGTTCGATTACTGTATTTGCAGTTCGGACTTTTTTTTGTGCAAAATCAAATCTATTGTTATGCATAAAAGTTATGCAAAAAGTTGTGTAATAATGTTATGCAAAAAATAAAAAAGTTGTGTAAGAATAAATATGTTTATGATCAATCAATTGCATGTATAAAAAAAGAAGCACAAGCAAATCAATAAAAAGAAGAGTTCAATCAATAAATTTAAAAGTAAAGCAGAAATTAAAAAAGGTTAGCAGAGTAATTTTTTTTTTGATGGATGGAAAAGAAAGAAAAGCTTTTTGCAAGCAAATGAAACAAAAAAAGAAAGTTTTGGAAGGAGAGAAAATAAATTAAAATGACTTATGCTTGCGTTGCTGATACTGCTTCTGGGTTTGCGGGTAATGGTTGGGTTGCTGAGTGGATGGTGTAATTGAATGGGTTGTTGATGTTGAGTGGAGCAAGTATGATCTGCTCATTCGAGAGTTGCATCGCGAATTTTTTTGTCGTTCAGGTATTCTAAATGTGCCATTTTTTGCTCTGGTGTATACTCGTCCGCCAAAATTGCCTCCATCTGACGCTTATTGAGTCTTTCGCCCTTCTCGATTGGAACCTTTTGATCTAAAAAATATATCCATTCATTCTCGTCAAAATTTATTTTTTTTTAAAAAAAGAAACTAACCCATTGCTTCCTTTGCAATACAATTTCGTTTTATGCACATCTTGCATAATCGAAATTTAATAATGGCCGATCCATCTTTATTGAATTCAACGTATTCATCTCTTTTGCTGTGATTAATATCTTTACAGAAATTGCAGAGAGAGAATGAAACTATAAATTGAGGGCTACGGATTCGCCACATTTTCCAACAGCAATAAAAACGAGCCTGAATGAAGAAATGTCTAAAACAATATTTTCTTTTTTGGGGTATCGCAACTTTTTTTATTTGCAAAGAAAAACGATTAACAAAAAACTCCTCCTTTTTTTCTCGTCTTTTGCAAGCAACTCTTTTTTTTGCTTTTGTCTTTACCGAAGAAAAAAGCTTTGCGCGTCTGCCATCATTTTTTCTTTTGTCTTTTTTTCTTCGCTAAAAAAAAGTTTGCGCTTTTGCCATCATTTTTTTCTCTTGCTTTTGCTAATCCTCTCCTTATTACATAACATCGAACACATTTTTTACATTTACAAAGTAATTTATTAATAGGTTCAAATCATAAAAAAAGTTACAACAACAAAAAAAATTATAAAGACAAAAATGGGGTACAAAACAAAACAAAAAAGGGATCGAATAACAACAAAAAAAGAGGCTCTGAAAAAAAATCATTGAAGCATTTGAAACATCAGCATCATCATTTTTTGAATCATTCGAAAGAGGGAAAACATTTATCTGAAAATAATATGTATGTTAGTAATCATCAAAAAGCATTAATAAAAAAAGGATCATACAAAATTGAAGGATTGATTTGAACCATAAAAACAATGAAGAGTAAGATGACGTTGAACAAATTCAGAGATCATTGACGTGTTCGTTGAATACGCTTGAAGCCTGTAAAAATGAAGCTATTAGTACAAAGAAATGCAGATAAAAAACAAAAACTTACTAAACCGTTTCATAATTTCTTGAACAAACTGCTTAACAACAGCTTTACCACGTACAATTCGCTTGTGATGGTGGTGGTTTAGGTAAGCAACATGATGATGAAGTTGATGATTGCTGGAGCGAAGGCGAATATTTTCTCCTCGAAGTTTATGAATGTGAAAGCCTAAAAACGATTCTATTTATAAGAAAGCAATAACAAAAGAACATACCCAATACGAGCATACCAGTCACAAGTCCTATTGAAACACCACTAATACCCAAGAGATTTGCCATAGCAAGAACAGCCAAAAGAAGTAAGCTTTTTGAAAGCATTTTGAAAGGTGGAAGTTTGGCAAGATTTCTTGATGTCTGTTTGATGGCTTGATTCCGTTTGAAGCTTGATAATAATTTGAACTGTATGTAAATCTGAAAAAAATAAAGCAATAAGTAAGATGGAAATCATATGTAAAAGCACGCAAAGTTGTGGACGAAGAAAGATGAGTAACATGAAAAATATTGACAAACATTGATTATTGAAAATTTTGAAAAGCAAAAGCAAGTGAAACATTTTTTTGGCGCTAAAAATTCTGTTTTCAAAGCGAAAATTCATTGCCCATTGGCAACGAAGCCTTATTCAAATATTTTTGTTTGAAGTCGTTTTTTTTTTGTAAAGAAGTTTCATTTATTTCTTTTTTCAACAACGTTTTTTCAACTTTCATGATTTTTTTTCGAATGACTTCAAATATTTTTGTACTTGCGTGAAAACTATGCGCTATGATGCAATATTTTTAACCCTTTTCTTTGTTTTTAGATTTGTTTATCTTTCAATCAATTTTTCAAACGTTTTCAAAACCTTCAAGAATTTCATCCAGCTTTCGACTTTCAAAAACCTTCAATCATGTTGAACTTTGTATGTTTATTTTTTGGTCATTTTTATTCATTCAACTAACTTTCTCTTTTTTCAGTGGAATGCAGGTGACGCCGGTAATGGTGGCGGTGATGGTAATGATGATAGACGACGTTTAGCTCCGCAAAATGCTGCAATCAACATTGATCCTGAAGTTCACGAAGAAGAAGAAATGGACGAAGAAGATGTCTCTTTTTCATTCAAATGGTCTTCACCTCAATTCAACTGGCTCATTTGTATGGTAGTTTGTTTGATTGCGATTGCTATGTGCAATCTCATCAATACCGTGATTTATCTCGGTAAATTCAAATAGTAAGTTCATTTTTACTTTTTTTCTTTACTTTTCTCATTTTTCAAATTTTTAGAAGTTTTCAACTACATGGTCATGCTCTTCTTCTTTTTTTGTTGCTGCTGCTGATGGATTTTCAAATGATTCAATTTTTTTTTTCCAGCACGCCTTTTTTTTGTTATGTTTTTTCATTGTTTTCGTGATTTTGTATGACCTTTTTTTGATTGTTGCTTTTTAATAAATATTTGTTTTCTTTAATACTTGTGTCTTTCTTCTCTCTTTTTTTCGTGGCTTTTTCTACCATTTGATTTTGTTGTTTCTGCTTCGATAACAGACTCATTTTGTTATTTTTTTCAGGTATGCTAAATAACAACTTTACGACTTTTTCTATTACGATTGCCGATGAAATGGATGAATTTCGTGGAGCTGGTATTCCTGATGAAGATTATATGCGTGCAACTTTCACAGCTCTTTCTGGCTTCCTCTTCATGCTTATAATATTTCTAATGCTTGATTAAAGCTTAGGCGTCAAGGTAATGCAAAGAATACAGCTGATTTAGTTTCAAGAGCTATTCGTGATGAATTGTTGGTGCTGCTTATGTCTTTGAATATTGCCTTTAAATTTTGTTAACTTTTTTCTTTTTGTTTTTGCATACGTTTTTGTATCATTTTTTTGTTTGTATTGTATGTTGTTGTTGTACATAAAGTTTGTTTGTTTTTGTATGTAATAAACCTGAATTCGTTTGAAACTTTTTTTTGTGATTTTTTTTTTGCATCTTTTTTTGGGATTGTTTTTGGCAACTTTTTTTGCACTCATAATCAATAAAAACTTGAGATTGTTATTGCATCTGAGACAGAGGTCAAACAAACTTTGATACATCGTATACATTTTTATGGTGAGAGGGATGATGGCAGTTATTCGGCAGTATCAAATTATGGTGCGAGGGCCAGATTTGAAAATATGAAAAGCAGAGGTTATACGTTGAGAGGATTATTATGCAAAATATGATATGCTAGGGGTTCTACATAAGTATTTATGCAAGAAGGAGGTGCTTCATTGAAGCTCTCGGATTTATGGAAAATCTTTCATTCCTTCATTCTTACTTTTATCTGAGCTGAAATATTTCTCTTTTTTTCTGGTGAATTATGGAAAACAAAAATTTAACTCCTGCCCTCATTGCTGCATTTGATCACTTTAAATGTGATTATGGAGCTACTAAAGCGCTTGTTCGCACCGCGTATAAAGCAATGATCTTAGTTCGTCATCCTGACAAGGGTGGCTCTAATTCTCAAATCACGGTTTGTTAAATATACATTTTTTAGTCTTATAAGAATTCTTACATTTTTTTGTAGAAAACTCAGCGTTATTGGGACGTTCTCAAAGAGTTTTTTGCTAACGAAAGAGAGCGTCAGCAAAATATCCAAAATGAGGCTGCTACTGGTATGAACGCTCCACATGTTGATACATCTGAAGTTAATTCTGGTCCTTTGGCACTTCAGCTCCCTGTTAATTCTGCTCAAGATGCTCCTAAAACCAAGCGGGGAAGTACCAGTCTCCGAGATGACGATTCACAACGTGGTTCAACCTTTGAAGATCGTTGTAAAAAATATAAAGAGGATGTGAAGGAATATGGAACCATACTATATGCTAATTCAAAAAAATACCAGAAACAAGCACTACAAGAATATAATTCTGAATTAGCCAAGATGAAAGCTGATTCTGCCCTCAAAAAAGATGAGAAAATTCGAAAATTGAATGATCTTATTTCCGAAGTTGAAAGGGATTCGCAAAAGCAATATGATCATGATCTCCTTCTTCTTGGACAAAAGAAGGATATCAAAATCAAATCAAAAGAGATTGAAGATGCGTCATATTATAAGGAGGAATTAGTTGAAAAGCATGGTAGTAAACTACTCAAAAAATACCCTCCTGCATTCATTGGCATTTTAGAAGAGCCTATTAAAAATCCACCCGTTATTACTCTAAGCCCTATGCCTTCTCCAGCAAAGGCATCATCTTCTAATGGTGTAAAAAGAAAGGGTAAATCACTTAAATATTTTTATATTACGATCTATATTCAACTCATTTTAGTCCCCTCTTCAGCTCCTTCTAAAATTAGCAACAAGAAATCAAAGTTTGAAGATGATGATGTAGTTCTTACATCTGATGAGTCTGTTGAAGGAAATCCAGGTGTAAAACGGTATAGGAATGGTAAAGATAAAATTGAACCAACATTATTGATATGTTTTAAGCATTATCGGTAAGTAGAGGCTGAATTTTCTTCGGACTTATAATAAATTAATATTTTTAGCGAGTATTTGTTAGATACAAAGGTGCTCGATAAAAAACCCTCAAAACATATGGATTATTATCAATGGGTTATGAAGAACCATTATAAAGATCTTGTAATGTATCAACACGAAGATGGAAAAGATGTCATCATTCCACAATGGCATGGTTTCCGAGGGATCAACAACTTCCCAAAATATACTGACGCTTATGCAAAATGGAAAAAAGCAACAGTTAACAGTGATGTCATCCATATTGCCCAAATGTAAATTTCTATCGACTACGTATTATTTTCCGGCCATTTGATTTTTATTTTATTTTATTATTTTATGCAGTTGTTGGGTATTATTTTTTTTTCACGGTATTTTATGAATTTTATCACTTATCTATTTTCTTTTATTCTGCCTTTTTATGTTTTTTCTTGCATTTACTTTTTTATTGAAATAAAAAAATTTATTAAAGTTATGGAAAGAAATTTATACACAAACAAAAATTGTGTAAAAACATAAAAAGAACATTACATATAAAATAAAATTATGAAAGAGAAAAATGCCTAGTAACATTGTGCAAAAATATTATGCAGAAAAGTTGTGTAAAGAAACTGTGCAAATGCTATATAAGAAAAAAATTTAAACTTTGCGGGGTAATGTTTTGAAGTGGAATTTCTTGGAGCTGCTTCGATCAAATTTAAATATTTTGATGTTGATTTCTTCTTCGACAATATTATCTTCATCGGAAGATTCATCAGCTTCATCATCGGAAATTTTTGCCTTTTTATTTTTAATGTTAGGTGAAAGAGGAGAACCATTTCTCTTTAATACGGGTGGCTCGCATGAGACTTTAGCTATGACATCATAACCCTCGGTTTCTTCATCAAAAGGTGCTGTACACATTTCCAATCTTGGAGGTTCGTGGGAAATATTTGCATTCGTTGTAGTTTCTTCTTCTTCTTCTTGATCAAGAACTTCATTGAAGCCTTAATGGAAAAATAATTAGTTTATAAGAAAAAGAGTCAAAAAAAAAGTCCCACTTTCTTCAATGTTTTTTTCATTCAAAAAATTAAAATCTTCTTCCGAAAAATTATCAAGCCAATGAAAAATGAAATCAATTTCGATTATGGGGCCATCGGAAATATTAATAAAAACTTTAAAAAAAGAAGGATATTTTTTTTAGCCTATAAAACAAGCAAGAACTTACAATTGTCAACTTCAGATGCAGTTTCAATAAAAATGAAATCTTCAGGCTTGAGGGATTTGAGCGTTTCATCAATAAAGTGATGCATGATTTCAGGTTGACCATTAAGGCTTTCCAAATTTTCCATCTTTTCTACAAAAAAAGAAGAAGAAAAAAATATGTCGTCGGGTTACAGTAAAAATGAAAAAGACAAAATGACTTTTTATTTTTCGGGTGTATCGCTAACAAAGAAAAAAGAAAGGCACACTTATGAGGTCACATCTGGTTGTTTCGGCATTCAAAAGGAATGCAACAGATAGTGACAAAAAAAGTTTTTGTTGCGATTATCCATGTTTTTAAAAATAAACAAATATGCAGATTTATTTCTTTTGTCTTTCTTTTGCCGCAAAAACTTTGCGTCATTAAAAACAACTTTTTTTTTCTCTGGTGATGCTTATCCGCTCAATGAAGAATCATTTTTGATACCAAGCATTCATCATCATCGGTTGCTGTTGCTTTATTATTTTTTGCTATGGAGCGAAACATTCAAAAATTTCAATGTGGTTTTGACCAGCATTTTGCAAATTTATATATCCGTGAGAAAGAGATGGAAGAACAACACTTTCTTAAATTATATGAATCTACTCAACCAGCACCAAATATTTTTGATTTACCCAACGAAGTACTTTTTAATATTCATGCTCATATTCCCTCATTAGAAAATGCGGTTGCACTTTCTCATTCGTCTAAACGAATGCGCTTTATTTTTTTTGACAACACCCGATATGGCTGGAAGATGATCGATGAGAAAGTAGGTTTTTAAGAAAATCTTAATATTCATAAAATTTTTTATGATTTTTTCTATTTCATTTTCAGAATGCTCATTTTGGGTTATTTTTCAAAGATGATAAAAAAGTATTGGAAACTCATCAAATAATTCTCCCATCCTGTTTAAAGTTCATACGCTGCCCTGAAGAAGTACTTCTTGAAGGTTTGGAAAAAATGCTTACAGATCATCTTTTTTATGAAGAAATAATCTTCGATAAGTGTGATGTAACACCTAAAGTTATTCAAAAAGTTCGTGTAAACTGTCAGAAAAAAATCGAATTTAAAAAATGTGTCATCAGTGCATGTTTTGAAAGCATCCTCGAAAGTTGCCAAAGCGTAAGAGTTTTTAAGTTAGTTTATTTTTCTCTTTCTTTTTTTTTTTGAGGGTAAATGGTTTTTTTAGGCTCAATTCTCCAGGTTTCTATTACGGCCCTCTTTATTATCACTATATCGGGAAACATCTTGGCAGACATAAATTTTTACGTGAACTTTCACTTACTGAAATTCCTATCAAGGGTGTGACACCCTTTGTCAGAACCTTAAAAGTATGCATTTTTTTTATAATAAAAGAAAAGGCTTCTTTTTTATAAAATATTTATGTAAAACTAATAGAGAATTATGTCATTTCCTACTCGTGTACAAGTTAGTTTTTTACACCGTGCCAGCCGTCAACAAAAAATGGAAGCAGTATATGAGCTTCACATGCTAGCATCAAAGCTTAATTTCCCAATCAATTGCAGTGAAACATAAATCTTACTTTTTTAACATCTTTTATTTTTATTTTTTGTATAACCCCTTCTTTCCCTTTTTCTGCACAATATTTCTTGCATAACTTTTCCTGCATAACTTTTTCTTTTTTATGTTATGCGTGTCTAATTTACTATGCTTTTTTTATGTAGTTTCCCCTAATTCATATTATGCAAAATCACTTTCTTTCTTTTTTTTTTTAAATTGTGTAAGCTTCTTTTTTTCACAAAAAAATCAGTTAGTTTATATGTATTTTTTTTATTTTAATCAAAGCATGTACCCGCAAATAAAAAGTTTTTTTAACATAAAATCAAAATTATTCTAAGTCATCGTCAAGTTCGTTATTTTCATTCTCGAGAGGACGAACATAAATTAGATCAATTAAAAGGCGGTCACGAAAAATTTCATGATGAGTTTCGGACTGTAATAGGTTCAATATTCGCGCAAAAACATCCTCGCCTGTCATTGGAATAAGAAGTGGATTTTGCATGGGGAAAGATTCTGATCCAAGATGTTCACTCCAAATGTTGTAACTATAAAAAAAGTTTTTAAAAATATGAAGAAAAAATGAAAGAAAAAACGATTTACCGAAAGTAGCCATTTGGATTAAGCCCTTTATTTATTTTATTCATTGCTTTTTTCAATGTACGATGAATAAGAAGGGTGAATTCGTCATCTTTAGCTTCATAATCACTAAAAATGATAGGTAAAGTCCGCAATAAACTTCCATCTGTATTTTCTTCTACAATAACAAGTTTGCCAACAGCCGCACTAAATAAAATCAACTGATAAATTAAATTTTTAAGGGCATTTTTAACTTACCGTGTTCGAGACATTTTTTGTCCTTAAAGAAAATAAAAAGGTGACACTCGAAATAACAATGAAAGTCAAGAGGGGGGCTTCATTATTATTCTTCTTTATCGAGAGTCTCGAACACGGCAACTGCTTTTTTTCTCCTTGTAGCTAAAACAATACATCGATAATCTCTGTTTTACATTTTTAAGTTCAGTCAATCTCTTTTGTCGCCACTTATGCAATACTCTTTTTTTGACCCTTTTTTCGGCACCTTTTTTGTTGACTTTTTTTGAAAGCGATCTCCTTTGACCTTTTTTATGGTATCTCAGAGATGTGGATTTATTTATCGCAAACTTACAGCATCAACTCCATTCTTTTCTTTTTTCTTTACATTTTGATCGTGACTTTTTTTGTTGCTCTTTTTTAATTTAAAAACTTTTTTATTTTACAGTTTTGCAATGGATTCCAACTTTGTCAAACCCGATCCTCAACAAGAAGAAAGCGAGGATTTGTTTGCACCCCTTGAGGATCCTGGTGACTTATTCGATTGGTTTATTCCATCACCACCAAAAACAAGCGAGCCATTTCCTGATAATCAGATGGAAGCTCTCTTCGAAAAACTTGAACTCGAAGAAGCTCAAAACATTGATCCTGCAGCGTTTTATGGGTAAGCTTTTCCCTTCTTCTTTTTTTACCCTCTTTCTTATTTTTTATAGATATCCCCCATATCAGAAAAAAACTGTTGATTTTTTGATCCAATTTGAAAAGCAATATGGATGCTCGAAAAAAAGTGCGATTATCTTTCCGTGTAATCACATCACTTCGTTTCACAGCCTTTGGGGTCAACAATTAAATGCAAATTATGAATTTGAATGCATCAAATGTCATACATTCCATTCTTATGAATTGGTTATGCCCCATCATGGGTAAGCTTTTACGCTTTTTTATTAACTCTCTTTTGACATTCTTTTTTTCAGCTACAATACAATGCAACCAAAAACTAATAACTTCATTGATGAATTTGAAGAAGCATATGGGCACTCCAAAAAACCCCACGTTATTTTCCCCTGCGATCATGTTCATGAAAAGAATGTCATTTACGAGTTAGTGTTCAATGAATCGAACGAATTTGAATGTAAATTGTGTAAAACCTGGCACCATGGAGATCTCATCGTTCCAACCAGTCGGCCTTTAACAGCATATTCAACATACCTCTGATATAAATCCCTTGTTGCATCTCCTAAACTTTTTAACATTTTTTCTTTTCTTTTGCTCAATGCTTTTCCATTCTAACGATGCTTTTTTTTGTTACCGTAATAAAAATTTATGTAAGTGAGATCAAAGGTGTTGATTCAGCAAACATATTTTTTTCTCAAACCATTGTGTGTATTTTCATTGCGTCGACGGACAGAACCTGATGGGGAGTCGCGTCCATCCTTTCTCCACACACGCGCGCATGCGCGCATCCTCTTGCTGATTTACAAAAAATTGTTCATTTTCTCTTTGAGTTGCACTAGTTTGTATGCTTAAGCGTTGTATTTCGGGAATTTATCGGAAAATTATCAGGAGAAGGAACATTTTTTGCGCAAAAGTGAGACACTTTTTTTGCACAACTTTTTTACAGCTGTTGCATACTTAACTGTTGTTTTTCGGGAATTTTTTGCGCACTTTTTTCCTCTTTTGTTTGCACAAGTCTTTGCATAATTTTTTATGCATAACAAAAATTATGTCAACTCAAAGGTCACATAGGGATATTTCCCTGATCAGAAAAAAAAGCTATGTAAGAAAAAAGAAGAATCTGTAAATTTTTTAGTTGCTATAAGTATTATGGTTGACGAACAGTCGGATTTTGTTTTTTCGGGGAGTGATTTTAAAATACACATCCCCAGTTGCTGTATTTTTTCTGGCCCCAGTAGCAGCGGAAAAACAACATTGCTAAAATCTTTCATCAAGCAAAGAGAGGGTTTATTTGAGCCAGCGCCTGCAACTGTTTTATATTGCTTTGGGGAATATCATGAATATGTTGATGAGCTAAAACAACTAAAAATACAAACGCATTATGGAGTTCCATCTGATGAGCTTTTGGATTCTATGCCTAAACCTTTATTGCTAATACTTGATGATCTCGTCAATGAGATGGATTCAGAATTTCTTGACATTTTATTCACCAAGAAAAGCCATCATCAGCAAATTTGCGTTCTGCTTCTCACACAAATTTTATTCTTGCCTAAACTTCGAACGCCTAGGATAAATTCTCATTATTTCGTGTTTCTCCGATCACCCGCCTTCAGAAATCAGCTTCGTAATTTCGGCGTACAAATTTTTGCAGGAAAAGTGAACGAGTTTATGAAAGCATACGACGACTCAACTTCGCACAAATACGGCTACTTAATGGTAAACGTCCACACCAAATCGTGTAATACTTTACGTCTTACTACCAATATTCTCCCCGACGAAGACACAATCATATACAAAATATGAGTTTCGATCAAGCCAAACTTCTCAGAAGCATTGAAAAATCAAAATCTATCACCAAGATTATGAAATTAAATTCCGAGGAGCTTATGTTCCTTTCTCAAATCTTTTTATACTTTTTTACTGCTAAAAAACCTGTCCAATCCTTTTATTGTAATCGTCAAAAAACTTGTGCTCCCATCATCAAGAAATTCGGTAGAGCTCGAACTGAAAAAGCTGCTCGAAAAATAGCTAAAGAAGTTCCTCTTAAAGTGTTTCAAAGTGTGTCTCGATGGGCCATTAAAAGCTTTAAAAATTAATTGTGCTTTTTTTATTATGTAAAACTTTTTTTATTTTTGTGCAGAAAAATATGTAATTCTTATGCAAAAATATTGTGTAATACTTTTTTTGTTGTGTAAAACCTTTATGAAATAAATATAAACTTTTTTTATTGCAACATAATTGAAAAGTCGTTAAAACGATAAAATACTTTTAAAGTTCAATTTCAAGGACTTCAATAGGATAGTATTCTTGCTGACCATTTTCAAGCAAAACTCGATAGAGGGGCAAATGTGGATATTTAAGAATGATTCGATACTTGACGAAGAAGTATTGTTGGATGGTGACATTCAAGAAGCCTCCAAGAGCATGAGTTGATCTAGCACTTGTTTGAGTGAATGAGCCACGTGGAAGTTCTCGTGCCTTTAATTTCTTCATTGCGCGAACATTTATTTTAGCATCCCATAGATGCCAATTTAATTTTGTATAAGGAAGTCGATGTCCACCGCGTTCGAGAATGTGATCGATCAATGGAACTCCCATTATTTTTTGCTATAAAAGTAGCTTTTTTAGATCATGCAAAAGCTGATAGCTATACCCGTCTCGCGATATAACAACCTAGTTGAGAAAGAAAAATCAAAATCAGGTCTCAATGAAACAATCAATGCCACGGTTAAAAATCTTGAAAATCAAGAATATCTTCAACGTCAACGTCATTTTGATGTTGCCAATGAACAAATTCCTGAAACACACGATCGTCGCCTTCGTCAAACCGCCATCACCTCATTACCTCCTCCTTCAATTGGATTTCCTAATCGAACATATAATAAAACCCCACTATACAGTCGACCAACCAAACGCGTATATGAAAGAAAACCACAAGTCAAGAAAGCTGCATATAAAGTAGCTAAGAAAATAGTTAGAAAAACTCCCGCCAAAAAAGCAGTTGTTGCAGCAGCTCGGCCCGTTTTTACAGTACCAATCACAAAAAAATGGAAACTTTAATTTTTTTTTTTGCTAAATTTCATTTATAATTTCATTTATAATTTTGACTTCTTCCAATGCTTGGATGCTTTTTCTTTTTTATGTTTAAAAACGATAAAATAAAATTTTTCTTTTTTTAACTTCTTTCTAGTTGCTTCAGACGAATGCGCATCTTTCTTTTTTTCTATTATTCATGTTCGCTACCTTTTTACTTCAATTTTATTATTTATGCGTATTTGTACTTTAATAACCCTTTCTTTATCTTGCGCTAAAAGCATTTTTGAATAGTATTCTGCAACAATTTTTTGGAATGAAAGAAAAAACGTCATGATGCACTTATGCTTGCGACGATTAGAAACTAATGAGAAGATGCAAATTTTTCTATTTCCATAAATGCGCTCATGGCCGCAATTTCAAAAAAAGTAAAACAAAAATAAAATAAGATAAAGATAAAATATTCAAAAAAGGGAGATGAGAAACAAAAAATTTAAAGAATGAATGAAACTCATTGCATGATTTTCCTGTTATTTTTTTAAGTTTGTTTGTTTTTGATGAATGTCATTTACCCCTGAGAGGTAATGTATTTTTTAAAAACAAGATTTTTTTTTTCTTCTTCATGGATATGTGTGCCACAATAGGTCACTCTCATAGACTATGACGGACAGAACCTGATGGGGAGTCGCGTCCATCCTTTCTCCACACACGCGCGCATGCGCGCATCCTCTTGCTGATTTACAAAAAATTGTTCATTTTCTCTTTGAGTTGCACTAGTTTGTATGCTTAAGCGTTGTATTTCGGGAATTTATCGGAAAATTATCGGGAGAAAGAACATTTTTTGCGCAAAAGTGAGACACTTTTTTGCACAACTTTTTTGCAGCTGTTGCATACTTAACTGTTGTTTTTCGGGAATTTTTTGCGCACTTTTTTTCTCTTTTCTTTACACAAGTCTTTGCATAATTTTTTATGCGCGTTCAACTTTAAGACAACATTATGCAGAAAACATAATTTTCAGAGATGGATACTTTATTGAAAAAAATTTACACTGATCCAGAATTCTCCACAGCTGCTTATGGAGGTGTTAATATTTTGTTAAAGGAAGCTAAAAAACATAACCCTGATGTTACGAAAAAAGATGTTGTTAATTTTTTAAATAAATCCATGACCTATACTCTTCATCGCCCCATCAGACATCGATTCAAACGCTTAAAAACTATTAGCTATGGTTACTGGGATACATGCCAAGCTGATTTAGCCGATATGCAAAAACTTTCTAAGGATAACAATGGATACAAGTACATCCTCGTTTTTGTTGAAATCCTTTCTCGTCAGCTATATGTCGAAGTAGTAAAGAATAAAGGAACGCTAGAAATGCAGAGAGCCTTCATGGCCATTTTTAAACGAGCTCCTAAACTTCCACAAATGATATTCACTGATCAAGGAAATGAGTTTGAATCAAATGCTATGGTAAAGTTCTTTGAAAAGCTTAAAATCAAAAAGTTTGCTTCATCCTATACCGAGACCAAGGCAGCTGTAGCTGAAAGAATGATTCGAACATTGCGTGCACGAATTTATCGCTATTTTACTGAAAAAGGCAGTAAAAGATATATAAACGTTTTGCACTCAATTGTCGATGGAATCAACAATACTGTTTGTCGAGTAACTAAAATGAAGCCAATGGATGTCAACGAAGAAAATGCCTTTGAACTTGTGAAAAAGCTTTATGTTCCTGATATTCTTGAGGGTCCAAAAATAAAGCCAAAGTATAATGCAGGTGATACTGTTAGAGTGAGACAAAGAAAAGAAACTTTTCAACGTGGTTACGATATTGCTTGGAGTGATAAAATTTACACTATTGATAAACCCTTACCCACAAAACCCACAGCTTATAAACTAAAAGGCGATAAGAAAAATGAAATCTTAGATGGAAATTATTATAATGAGGAAATGGGTTACTTTGATGCAGAAAATCCTGAAGCCGGGTATCGCATTGATATTTTAAAAACAAGAAAAAGAAGAGGAAAAACTGAATACTTTGTGCATTTTATTGGACATTCTGATGATGATGTATGGATTTCAGAAGCAGATATAATTAATTGACTTTATGCAAAAATATTATGCAAAAAATATTATGCAAGAATGTTATGCAAAAATATTGTACATTTTTTTCTTCTCTAATTTTTTTCTCGAATAAAAAACTTTGTTCTTTTTAACCGAGGTCACATCACATGTCTTTTAAGTCTAGTTTTTTCACAAACCCTTCAGTTGTTACTTTTTTAAGGGTCAAGTACAGTCGTGTTTTTCCTTTGCTCTGCATATCTTTAATGTTTCTTGTTTCCATTGATTTCGAAAAAATTAATTGGAGCAATCTCTTTCAAGGCAATACTTCAAAAGCTCCAGAAAAAGCTGATCCTTGTGAAGTAGATTGTGAACCAGCAAAACCTGAGTTGGAATTAAAAAATAAAGACCCAAGTCTCATTATTCCCGCCTCAGCTGCACCTCTCACAACAACTCCTGAATCAGCTACCACTGATCCAATTGTTATTCGTCCAATTAAAAGAAAATATAAAGATATTTTCACCTAATCATGCAAAAATTAGATCCCACAAGTGCTGAAAAGCTTCCAGTTTCCATTGATTTCTTCAATACTGACCCAACGTTAGTGGCTTTTCAACATTCATCTTCAGTTGAATATATTCCACTCACACCCATTGGTACGTGGCCAATTCATTTTCGAATCAATTCAGGTCAAGCATACATTGATCTCTCAAAATGTCATTTGGCAACAACCTTTAAAATCACAAAGAAAACTGGTGAAACACAAGTTAAAATAGCACCCACTGATAATGTCAGCTTTATCAATGGCTTTGGAGCTACTTTCATTAAAAATATGAAAATTTCCTTTAATGGACGTCAAGTTTATAACTCAAATGACCTCTACTCATACAACGCATATTTACGTCGTCGTTTATGCATTGGAGTAAATCGAAAAGAAGAGGAGCTCGAAGTTGCTGGCTTTTTTGAAGATGGAATGAGTCAAATGGGTGGTGCAGGATTCGAAGCAAGACGAGCATTGTTTGAAGGTGATTCAACTTTCCAAGCAATCTGTAGCTTAGATGCCGATTTTTTCGACAAAGTAAGGGTTACTTTTTTTACACAATTTTTTTTTTTCTTTGCACAATATTTTTACACAATATTTTTACACAATATTTTTTGCACAATATTTTTACACAATATTTTTATAGATAAGATACTCCTCAACGAGATGGTAGTGGACATAGAGCTGACTCCACATAATAATTTCTTTGCCCTTTTGAACAACACCCAAAATGAGTATCAGTATCATCTGCTTGATTGTAAGCTGTACGCAAAGCAGCATTTATTGATACCGCAACTTGACTACGCCATTCAACAGAAACTTAATGCAAACACCGTTGCTAAATATGGTTTTGATAGAAGTTTGATGAAGAATTTCTTCATTTCTCCAGGTCGCTATGATTTCTCAACAACTTTGTTCTCTGACTATCTCCCCAAAAGACTTTTTGCGGTATTGGTCGATGCAAAGGCTTTTTATGGGCATATTGGGATGTCACCATTTGAATTTGGTACATTCAATCTTGAATCCATTCGCTTAATTACCAATGGCATCCATACTCCTGCATATCCCTATAAGCTAAACTGGCAATCAAAAATTTATGGCCGTGCTTTCAATGATATGGTTAAATCTGTGGATGGAAAATGTGGCATTTCCATGCAAAAATACCTCAAACATTCTTGCATTTATGGATTTGACCTCCAATCTCAACATAGTGAAAAATTTATTGAGATGCAACAAATTGGCGCCACTGCGATCACTTTAAACTTCAGCTCACCTGTTCAAACGAATGGATTGCAGCTTATCGTATACGGCGAATTCAATTCGATCCTCGCGATAGATAAAAGCCGCACGATCACGACAGCCATGGCACTTTGATAGTTTTGCATAGCCAGGATGCAGTCGATTTTTCTTTTTGCTCTCCTATTTCTCTCTCTTCAAATGATCCACGCTAATGTCCCTTCTTCTTCTTCTTCCATTCCTCCTTCCAGTCATCTTGAGCAAACCTCTCCTATCTGCAAGATGGATCAGCCTCCAGCAACTTTCATCGGTCCCAATGCCACTATCACTGAAATCATAATCTTTGTTTCTGGATGGCTTTGTTGGCTATCTTATATGTTTTACCGTATTTTTGCGGGAATTAAAACTAACCCTGTCTTGTAATGTTTTCTTGTTTTTTTTTTTAAAAACTGACTTAACTTTGTTAAGAGACCAATAAATTCTTTTTTTTTTTACATAACTGTGTCTTGATTTTATGCATAATATTTTACACAACACAATTCATCTTCTTACATAACTTTTGCACAACTCTTTTTTTCTTTCTTTGCATAAGAAATCTTCCTGGTCTTTTTTTGCACAAAAAAATAGTTCGCGATTTTTCTCTAACAGTTGGCAAAAAATAGGTTTTTCTAAAATGTAGCAATTTTAGATTATGCTTTCACTTAAAACTGAACATGTTATGTTTCCTTTTACTATTGATAAATCAAATACAATAACTCTACAGCTTGATTCAAGTTTAAATTTTGTTGGTGAAAATTGGCATTGCGCTTTAAAAACATTTGCCATCGATCAAAATTGGTCGCTGATGAATGAAAAGATTACAATCATTTACACCAATGGTGTAAAATCAACTCTGCCTTTAGCAAATTACACAGTTTCTGATGACCTTGAAAAAGTTTTGGAGAATATATTTTTAAAGCACGTCCAAAAAGAAACGATGATCTTTTTGATGAAATAACTAATATATCTTCGGATGATGAACTTACTCCTCCACCATCACTTGTTCCAATGTCACCACCAAAGGAAAGTTCCTAAAAAAACAGCGCAAGGAGGGAATTCAGGTGAAAGGCGAGTTACTCCTCCCACCCTCACTTTTTCCAATGGAGCCTTCACCAAAAAAAGTAAAGGTGGATAAAAAAATAACTTATGATCCAAAAAAAGAAATAGTTATTACGGCACCCGATGATGCTGATGGAAAAATGGGTGTTAAAGAATATGTGATTCACAAATCACTTAAAGATGCATTTATTTTATCTCCCGAATTACCCATAAACGCGAATGATTTTACTGCAACTGGTTTTGCTTCAATTGACTTTTTTCTCAATGAGAAAGGTTTTTATGGAATTTTATTCAATAATGCTTTCGTTAGAGCAATACATCTCTCGCATGGTTTAGCAAAAGCTTATGGATTTTCTTCAGATCCTTGGATCACCTAGAACTGAAACATTGCAGCTAATAAAAGCACAACTGAACCATACTTTTCGCGCATTTGTTTATATTTAAGAAACATCATATGTCCGATATGTGTGGTCCATCAAAGGAAAGAATGCTTGGTATTATTCCTATCCTTGACGCCAATAAAAATAACCACTTTTTTTTGCTGTGCCGCAGCGTCTTATCTAAAACTTGAAGTT